>OX243935.1:0-10000000 GCA_945859725.1 Drepana falcataria
CCGCACGCGCCGTAGGTGTTCTGGCGCGGCGGCGCCGCCGTCTCTGCGAGCCTCGGCGCTCTGCCGGTAAACGGCGGCGAGCACCTCGGCCTCGAGGTCCCAAGGCAGGGACCCCGCCAACACACAGGCTGCGCCGTGTGAGATGGTGCGGTATCCGCGGATTACCCTGGTCGCCATGACCCTCTGCGGACGGGCCAGCAGGGTCTTGTTCTGGCGATCCAGGGCGTCCGCCCACACCGGCGCGCCGTACAGGGCCATCGACTTGACGACCCCGGTGTACAGACGGCGGCAGCACGCACTCGGTCCGCCCGTGTTGGGCAGGAGCTGGCTAAGCGCACCAGCCGCAGCGACGAGTTTTGGGGCGAGGCGCTTGAAGTGCGCGTGGAACTTCCACCTGCCGTCGAGCACGAGACCCAGGTACCTCATGTCGGCACCTATCTCGACGGCAGTGCCCCCCACGTCCAGCTGCGCCCCCGCTGGTGGCTTCCTCCAAGGCCCGTGGAAGAACAGGGCTTCGGTCTTGCTCAGGGCGACCTTCAGGCCCAGCTGCCGGATCCGGTCCACGACCACCGCGACTCCGGTTTCCGACAGCCGGCACGCTTCTGCGAAGCTGGCCGCCCTCGCAGTCACTAGGGTGTCGTCCGCATAACAAATGACGTCGACGCCCGGGGGTAGAGTGCCGCGCAGCGCCCAGTCGTAGCCTATGTTCCACAGAAGGGGCCCAAGGACCGACCCCTGTGGAACTCCGCATGTGACGCTCTGGCGCAGCAACTCCCCGTCCCCGTCGACGCAGACGACACTCCTGTCCTGCAGGTAGTCCTCGAGGACTCGTCGGAGGTACCCCGGCAGACGATGGTACCGGAGCGCCTCGGCTACACAGCTGAAAGGGAGGGTGTTGAACGCGTTGGCAATGTCCAGTGAGACGGCCAACAACACCCCCCTCCCCGCCACGGCTGCTTCGGAGAGGGACTTTACGCACATGATTGCGTCCACTGTGGAACGTCCCTCTCGGAAGCCGTACTGCCTTGTGGCGAGGTCCGGACCCACCGTGCGAAGGTGGTCTGTGACGCGGGCAGCGATTATACGCTCGAAGAGCTTGCCCGCGTCATCCAGCAGCACGATGGGTCGGAGCCCAGACGAGTCCAGAGGACGACCTTCCTTCTTGAGCAAGACGAGCAAGCCCTGTTTCCATATCGAGGGGAACCGCCCGCATGCCAAGCACGCGTCGAGCAGTCCCCTGAATCGGGCCTCTAGTGCACCCAGGGCCATCGCCAATGCGCGGCCTGGAACCCCATCGGGCCCTGGGGCAGTCTTCTTGGCGCGGAGCCTCAAGACAGCCGCCCCCATTTCTCCATCTGTGATGGGGGGGATGGGGTCGGCGTCAGTGTCAAATCCGGTGTGGGGCGGCGCCATCTCGGGTGGACTAAAGTCGACACTCGCCGGGAATAACGCCGCCACGACCTGCCTGAGGAGGCGGGGCTGGAGACTCTCCGTGAGCGGGGCGGCCTGCCCGCGCAGCTGTTTGCGCGCGTACCGGTATGGCCTGCCCCACGGATCTCGGTTTATCGCCTCCAGCATCTCTTCTCGGCCTCGGGCCTTGGCTTGGCCGATGGCCAGCTGCAGAGCCTTCTGGCTTGCTCTGTAAGCTTCGTACAGCTGGCCCTCCCTTGCCTCGTCGCGTGCACGCCGCCTGCGACACGCCTGGTAGGCTCGGCGCTTCCCGACGCAGTTCTTGCGCAGACCGGCGATTTCCGCCGACCACCAATACACCTGTCTTCTCGGCGGTCGGCGGGACGCTCGTGGCATCGCAGCGTCGCATACGTCGGTCAGCGCCTCGCGGAACCACGTCGCTTCTCCCTCGACGTCGATGCGCGACCGAGGCTGTACGTGCCAAGACCCTAAAATGGCCGCCTCCTCTAGCAGGTCCTGGTCGAGTCGGGTGAGTGCCCACCTCGGGAACGGCGTCCGACCTCGACCTCCTCGCCTTCTTCGAGTCCCCGTCGTGGGGGAGACGTTAAACCGGATATAGCGGTGATCCGACAGCGTCTCGACCCCTTCGAGAACACGCCAACCCTGGACACGCGTTGCGACGGTAGGCGATGCGAAGGAGAGATCCACGATGGACCCTCCTTGCCGCCGCACGCAGGTGTTGACGGACCCCCGATTTAGGACGGAGACTCCGGCGAGTGTCGCCCACTCCTCTAGGGTTTCGCCCTTTCCGTCTGTGGCCGGACATCCCCACGTCGTTGATTTTGCGTTGAAGTCCCCCAGGACGATCACCGGCAGCGGTGACGCACGTCTGACCGCCGACCCCACTTCGTCCAGGAAGACTTCAAATTCGGCGCGGGATTTGTTGGGGGAGAAGTAAACCCCAATAAGAGCCACCTCCCCCCAGGCCACGACGACGAAACCCCGTCCCCTCTCCTTGACTACAAGGTCTGCTGCGCCGGCGATGGCCACGACACCCGTAACATCGCCCGCCCAGTTTGCTCTGGCCGGGACGAAGTACGGTTCCGCAACCACCGCGATATCCACCGACCACTCTAGCATGGACTGCAGGAAAAGGTCCTGAGCCCTTGCCGAGTGGTTGAGGTTACCCTGCAAGACCTTGTAGGGGCGACTATTGTCCATTTATGGACGCCGTTCCCTCCTCTTGGCTAGCCAGCTGGGCCGCTGCTGGGGGTTTGTTCCCAGTGGGCGCTGGCTGCCTGCGACTGCCCGGTTTGACCGGCGGAGCCTTGCACGCCTTGCTGCCGGTTTTGTGGCCAGCAGGCTTCTTGGCCTCGGCGCACAGGGCGCAGTGCGGCTCTGCCTTGCACTCGCGCGCCTTGTGGCCGGACTGGCCGCAGCGGTAGCAGGCGTCGCTGCGGTCCACCGCCGAGGCGCAATGTGGCGCCATGTGGCCGGCCCTGAGGCATCGATAACAGCGCGCGGGCTTTTGTTCGAGAAGCACTACGCGCGCGCTCATCCAGCCCACTAGGAGCCGGCCTGTTTGGGCCAGCGTCTTGGCGGCCGCTACCGGGCAGCGCACCCAGAGAGATTTAAGGCCTGAGGGGGCCGGGCGGACCTCTCCCGCCTTTACCGACCCCTCGGCGCAGCCAGTCGCGCGAGCAATGGCCGCCACGACCTCCGCCGCTGTCACAGAGTCGTCCAGCCCTGAGATACGCACTTCCGCGCACCTTTCGGGTCTGGACACTCGCACCACCTCATGACTCAGCGCATCGCGCAGCTTTGTGGCTAGCGCCTCCGCCTTGTCAGCGCTGGACTCTCCGCCCACCTCCAGAATGCGGGCCCCCGTTGCTGCCAGCCTCAGGCGTACGGCGGGGATGCCGAGGGCCTGGAGAGCTTCTGGGCCCAGCTTTTCTTTTGCCTCGGTCATGACCGAGGCATACGTCACTCCTTTTTCCACCGCAGCTGGCTGCAGTGTCAGTACCACTGCAGCCGTACGAGGGGGGCGCAGCTGCGGAGCTCGCGCGGGCTTCTTGTTAGCCTTTTGAGGGGCCCCTTTACCGCCCTTCTTCCCCTTTTGCGTAGTCTTGGGTGGGGGAGGGGCCGGTGCCTTCTTCCCAGGCTTGCGACCCACCACCTTTGCCCACGACGTCGAGGCAACGCCCGGCGCCTCTTGTGGTCCTCCCGCCGAGACCGCCGGTAGGTCGGGCACCGGTGCAGGCCCAGCACGCCTGTTTTTGGCGCGCCTCGTCGTCGGCGCAGTTGTCGCACCTGACATCGGTGCCTGCGCCGGCGGAGCTGGAGCCCTGAGCGGCTGCGGTGGCCCCTTTGCGCCAACCACACACGCCGCAGCGCGCTCAGTGGGCTGTGGGCGTAGACGCCTCTCCAGCTCCGCGAATTTCGCCTGCATGGCCGCCATGACTACTGCGGCCACACTCTCTGCCGCAGACGCGGCTACTGGTGCAGGCGTCGGCGGCTGCTGCTGTGTCCCGGGCTTGGCCAGCTCGTTCCGCAGCGCCGCCATGTCCGCCCTGAGCTCCGCAACTTCCTTGCGCAGGCGGTCATTGTCCGCCTGCAACTTCCGAGTCTCCACCGAGACGGAGCTCTGGTGGAGCATTCTAGTAGCCTCCCTGATGGAGGCGGCGGAGTCCTTAAGGGTCTTCTGGCATGTACCCTTCAGGTGCATGCTCTTGGCCGCCACCTCCAGGATGGCCTCGAGGTCACCCTCCACTTTCCTATGCAGTGCCGTCACCGTCGGCTCCCGGAGTCTCACGGCTTCCGTGACGGCCCGGTCGACAGCTTCTGCCTGCCTCACCTCTTCCTCAGTGAGCGCCAACACCGCCTTCTTCTTGCCCTTGGCCTTCTTGGCCTTGGGAACCTAACCTAACCTAACCTAACCTAACCTAACCTAACCTAACCTAACCTAACCTAACCTAACCTAACCTAACCTAACCTAACCTAACCTAACCTAACCTAACCTTTTTTTTTTTTTTTTTTTTTTTTTTTTTTTTTTTTTTTTTTTTTTTTTTTTTTTTTTTTTTTTTTTTTTTTTTTTTTTTTTTTTTTTTTAGCGTGGGAAAATCCTGCATTGGACGCCCGCCGCCATCGGGGGACAGCGACGGGGAGTGTCAGACTCCTACTGACTAAAAAAACCCACGGAGTGTCTTCTCATCGCCTTAGGATGGGAGGCCGCGAGGTCGCTTTTGCACGCACCGCGAACCCCCCCAGCGATGGCCTGTGGCCGCTGCGCGGTGGTGACTCCACCGAAGGTGGGGTGCGTGAACACTCAACGCACCCCTCACCTGGAGGGCATTACGCAGCAACGGGACCCCCGTCCCGTCACCGCTGCCCTCTTGTGGAGGCAGGCATGAGCGAGCTCAGCCCGCCCCCTGCGGCCCTTTCTTGGGCCGCGGCCCGGGCTTGCAGGCCTTGCTGCCGACCATGTGGTCGGCTGGCCGCTTCACCTCGGCACAGACTCCACAGCGCGGCGCGGCGGCGCACTGCCCCGCCCTGTGTCCCGGCTGTGAACACCGGAAGCACAGAGCGCTGCGGTCCACCTCCGACGTGCACTGCGGGGCCATGTGTCCAGGCCTCAGGCAACGGTAGCACCGGGCCGGCTTGGGCTGCAATAGGACAGCCCTCGCGCAAACCCAGCCCACCATCACCTGCCCCTTCTCTGCCAGGGTCTTGGCTGCGGCAATGGGGCAACGCACCCACACCGCACCTCGACCCCTGGCGAAACGAATTTCGCCCACCCGTATTGCTGCCTCCGGGCAGTCCGTAGCCCGGGCTATCGCAGCGGCCACCTCTGCGGCTGACGATGAGTCGTCTAAGCCCGTGATGCGCAGCTCCGCGCACTTAGTGGGCGTGGAGATGCGCACCCCGGGACCCAACTCCTGCCGCATCCGCTCGGCGAGCGCCACCGCCTTGGCCTCGCAGCCGGCACCCGGCAACTCCAAGATCCGAGCACCTGTCGCCGCCACTCGGAAGCGCAGGGCCCAGATGTCTAGGGCCGCGAGGTCAATTTTCGCCTTGGCCTCGGTGGCCACCGAGGCGTAGGTCCTCCCCTTTTCCTTCGCCTCCGGCTGCAGCGTGTAAACCACTGCGGCCGTCTGAGGCACTTGCAGCTTTGCTGCTGAGGCCTTGGTCTTCTCCTGTTTCCGCTTCTTCACCGGGGCCGACTTCTTCGGCGTCTTCCCCTTGCCTGCCGCCACTTTAGCCCACGTGGGCGGCGCACTCGGCGCAGTCTCCCGAGGACCGCCCGGTGTCACGGCCGGCAGATCCGCGACCGGGTCGGCCCGACTGGTGCCCTTCCTCTTCTTCTTCTTCTTTTTGGCCTCGCAGTCCTGATCCACTGTAGGAGGCGCAGGGTGCCCCTCCCCCGTCCGCTGCGGGGCAGCTGCTCCGACAGCAGCCGCAGGGGGGCAGATGCGCCTCTCCAAGGCCTCGAAGCGCCTTTCGATGGCCTCCAGTATGGCCGCCTCGTTGAACGGCGGCGGTGGTGGTGCTGTGGCGGCAGGAGGGGGCGGGGGCGGCGGCTGCCTCGCCCTCGCCTGCAGCAGCTCCGACCGCATGTCTATCATCTCCCGCCTGAGATGATCGAGTTGTGCACGCAGAGCCTCGTTCTCCGCGTGCACCTTCTTTACCTCGTCGTTGGCCGAGTTCTCCGCTATGATGCGGGCCGCCTCTTTAATGGAGGCTGCGGCTTCCTTCAGGGCACGATGACAGGTGCCCTTTAAGTTCGTCGACTTTGCGACCACCTCAGCAATCAGGTCAGCATCCTGCTGAACCCGACTGCTGAGAGCCGCCGTCGACGGTTTCCGCAGCCTCAACGCCTCCTCCACTTCAGGCAGGCTTTTGCGGGCCTCTTCAGCCTGCCGCACTGCCTTCTCCACTCTCCCTTCCTTCGTCTTCGGGCTCCCTTCAGGTGGCGAAGACTGCAAGGGGCGTTTGCCACCCCTTATCGGTGCCGGAGCAGACGTGGTCGAGCCACGCGGCACAAAGCGCCCAAATTCGTCGCGCTGCGGTAGAGAAGAGCTCCGCTGGTCCCGCATCGCCGCAGCCTTGGTTCCCTTCTTCTTCCGTGGTGACATCGGCACCAGCTCCTCCAGCATCTCCAAGAGCTCCTCTCCTGAAGACGGGCTGGACGAACGGTTGCCGTTGTCTGTTTCCTCCTCGTAGTCCGAGTCCTCTTCTTCCCCACTGAAGTCGAGGTCCGGTGTTCTCGCCAGGTCCGTTATTGGAGTGCGCGTGAGTCGCACGCGCAGCTCCCTCCCTTCTCCGACGCCGCACCCCTGCGGTGCGCGCGCCCCAATCGTCGAATCCAAGTCGCTAGTGGTCTTCGTTGTGTCCGGTGTGCATGATGATGGTCGTCGTTCTCGGGGGTCAGGGATCGCCTGACCTCCGTTGGAAGTGGTGCCCCCCCCAGATACTGAGGGGCAGACGGAGTCCGAGGACTCCGTGCGGGATTCACCCGCCTGGGGACTGTTACTCATGTTTTCCAAATCCATTTGTGTTTTCCTTTTTGAAGGGGTGAGGTCCCCTCTCCCTCCTCTGCGCTTGGGACTGGGTATTGTTCCCCCCCAGCCATACATCCCATAGGCACGCTAGACCGTAGGATTGGGGGTGAGTATCTGCTTGTAGGTGTGGTGTGGTATTTGCATGTAAAGTGTATCTGTTGTGTGCTGTAGAGTGAACAACTGTTATTTTGTTTGTGTAAAGCGAATGAAGAGTGTATCTGAGTCTGTGTGTGTGCACTTTTGTGAAGAGTGTGTGCTCCCAAACTCTCCCAGACTGGGAGGGCAAGGGAGCGAGGACAGGGAAGGATACAAGGATTTTGGGGGAAAGGTGGGAGAGTGGAGAGCGCCCGGAGCTTTTAGTTACGTCTGTTTCTGAAGGAACCAGACCAATAGCAGGCGGCAACCTCTAGCAGGATAGTGCTCCGGACTTGCCTTGGGGATCTACGCGACCTGCGCTACTCCCAAGACCAACGCCAAATTGCTCACTCGGAAAAAGTGAGCAAAGTAGGTGATGAGCTAGCACCCTTACTAGGACCCCTTGCGGGCGCCCCTAGGGGGTTCTAGCTCATCCCCCGCCCAACCTTTTTTTTTTTTTTTTTTTTTTTTTTTTTTTTTTTTTTTTTTTTTTTTTTTTAACGTGGGAAAATCCTGCATTGGACGCCCGCCGCCATCGGGGGACAGCGGCGGGGAGTGTCAGACTCCTACTGACTAAAAACCCACGGAGTGTCTTCTCATCGCCTTAGGATGGGGGGCCGCGAGATCGCGTTTGCATGCACCGCGACCCCCCCAGCGATGGCCTGTGGCCGCTGCGCGGTGGTGACTCCACCGAAGGTGGGGTGCGTGAACACTCAACGCACCCCTCACCTGGGGGGCATTACGCAGCAACGGGACCCCCGTCCCGTCACCGCTGCCCCCTTGTGGAGGCAGGCATGAGCGAGCTCAGCCCGCCCCCTGCGGCCCTTTCTTGGGCCGCGGCCCGGGCTTGCAGGCCTTGCTGCCGACCGCGTGGTCGGCTGGCCGCTTCCCCTCCGCACAGACACCACAGTGCGGCGCGGCGGTACACTGCCCCGCCCTGTGCCCCGGCTGTGAGCACCGGAAGCACAGAGCGCTGCGGTCCACCTCCGACGTGCACTGCGGTGCCATGTGCCCAGGCCTGAGGCAACGGTAGCACCGGGCCGGCCTGGGCTGCAAAAGCACAGCCCTCGCACACACCCAGCCCACCGTCACCTGCCCCTTCTCTGCCAGGGTTTTGGCTGCGGCTATGGGGCAACGCACCCACACCGCACCTCGACCCCTGGGGGCAAAACGGATTTCGCCCACCCGGATGTCCGCCTCCGGGCAGTCCGTAGCCCGGGCGATCGCAGCGGCCACGTCCGCGGCCGTCGACGAGTCGTCTAAGCCCGTGATGCGCAGCTCCGCGCCCTTGGTGGGCGTGGAGATGCGCACCCCGGGACCCAACTCCTGCCGCATCCTCTCGGCGAGTGCCTCCGCCTTGGCCTCGCTGCCGGCCCCCGGCAGCTCCAGGATCCGAGCACCTGTCGCCGCCACTCGGAAGCGCAGGGCCCGGATGTCGAGGGACTCGAGGTCTATTTTGGCCTTGGCCTCGGTGATAACCTTGGAGTAGGTCATGCCCTTCTCTAATGCTTCCGGCTGCAGCGTGTACACCACTGCAGCCGTCTGTGGCACATGCAGCTTCGCCGCGGAGGCCTTATTCTTCTTCTTCGCCTGTTTCTGCCTGCGCTTCTTCTTCGGGGCCGTCTTCTTTGGCACCTTGCCTGCCGCCACTTGAGCCCAAGTTGGCGGTGCACTCGGCGCAGCCTCCTGGGGACCGCCCGGTGTCACGGCCGGCAGGTCCGAGACCGGGACGGCCCGACTGGCGCCCTTCTTCTTGCTCTTCCTCTTGGCCTCGCGGCCCTGCTCCACTGTGGGTGGAGGCGCGGAAGGCCCCTCCACGGTCCGCTGCGGGGCGGCTGCCCCGACAGCAGCCGCAGGAGGACAGATGCGCCTCTCCAAGGCCTCGAAGCGCTTCTCTATCGCCTCTAAGATGGCTGCTTCATTAAGAGGCGGCGGCGGCGGTGGTGCTGCAGCAGTGGCAGGGGGGGTAGGCGGCGGCCTCGCCCTCGCTTGCAGCAGCTCCGACCGCATGTCGATCATCTCCCGCCGGAGATGATCGAGTTGTGCACGCAGAGCCTCGTTCTCCGCTTGCAGCTTCTTTACCTCTAAGGTCGCGTCACAATCCTGCAGCATGCCCATCGCCGCTTTGATTGAAGCGGCGGCATCCTTTAAGGCTCCCTGGAAGGTGCCCTTGAGGTTGCCGGACTTCGCCGCGACTGTCGCGACGATCTCCGCGTCCTCCACTACCCTCTTCCTTAGGGCCGCCGCTGTCGGTCGCTGCAACAGAACCGCTTCCTCTACCCCGAGGCTCTTGCGTACATCCCCCGCCCAACCTTTTTTTTTTTTTTTTTTTTTTTTTTTTTTTTTTTTTTTTTTTTTTTTTTTAACGTGGGAAAATCCTGCATTGGACTTCCGCCGCCATCGGGGGACAGCGGCGGGGAGTGTCAGACTCCTACTGACTAAAAACCCACGGAGTGTCTTCTCATCGCCTTAGGATGGGGGGCCACGAGATCGCGTTTGCATGCACCGCGACCCCCCCAGCGATGGCCTGTGGCCGCTGCGCGGTGGTGACTCCACCGAAGGTGGGGTGCGTGAACACTCAACGCACCCCTCACCTGGGGGGCATTACGCAGCAACGGGACCCCCGTCCCGTCACCGCTGCCCCCTTGTGGGGGCAGGCATGAGCGAGCTCAGCCCGCCTCCTGCGGCCCTTTCTTGGGCCGCGGCCCGGGCTTGCAGGCCTTGCTGCCGACCGCGTGGTCGGCTGGCCGCTTCCCCTCCGCACAGACACCACAGTGCGGCGCGGCGGTACACTGCCCCGCCCTGTGCCCCGGCTGTGAGCACCGGAAGCACAGAGCGCTGCGGTCCACCTCCGACGTGCACTGCGGGGCCATGTGCCCAGGTCTGAGGCAACGGTAGCACCGGGCCGGCTTGGGCTGCAAAAGCACAGCCCTCGCGCTCACCCAGCCCACCGTCACCTGCCCCTTCTCCGCGAGGGTCTTGGCTGCGGCAATGGGGCAACGCACCCACACCGCACCTCGACCCCTGGCGAAACGGATTTCGCCCACCCGTATTGCTGCCTCCGGGCAGCCCGTTGCCCGGGCTATCGCAGCGGCCACCTCTGCGGCTGACGATGAGTCGTCTAAGCCCGTGATGCGCAGCTCCGCGCACTTAGTGGGCGTGGAGATGCGCACCCCGGGACCCAACTCCTGCCGCATCCGCTCGGCGAGCGCCTCCGCCTTGGCCTCGCAGCCGGCCCCCGGCAACTCCAAGATCCGAGCACCTGTCGCCGCCACTCGGAAGCGCAGGGCCCAGATGTCTAGGGCCGCGAGGTCAATTTTCGCCTTGGCCTCGGTGGCCACCGAGGCGTAGGTCCTCCCCTTTTCCTTCGCCTCCGGCTGCAGCGTGTAAACCACTGCGGCCGTCTGAGGCACTTGCAGCTTTGCTGCTGAGGCCTTGGTCTTCTCCTGTTTCCGCTTCTTCTTCGGGGCCGACTTCTTCGGCATCTTCCCCTTGCCTGCCGCCACTTTAGCCCACGTGGGCGGCGCACTCGGCGCAGTCTCTTGGGGACCGCCCGGTGTCACGGCCGGCAGGTCCGCGACCGGGACGGCCCGACTGGCGCCCTTCTTCTTTTTCTTCTTCTTGGCCTCGAGGCCCTGGTCTACTTTAGGCGGCGCGGAAGGCCCCTCCCCAGTCCGCTGCGGGGCGGCTGTCCCGACAGCAGCCGCAGGAGGGCAGATGCGCTTCTCTAAGGCCTCGAAGCGCCTTTCGATGGCCTCCAGGATGGCCGCCTCGTTGAACGGCGGCGGCGGTGGTGGTGCTGCGGCAACAGGGGGGGGTGGCTGCGACGGCCTCGCCCTCGCTTGCAGCAGCTCCGATCGCATATCGATCATCTCCCGCCTGAGATGGTCGAGTTGTGCACGCAGAGCCTCGTTCTCCGCGTGCACCTTCTTCACCTCGTCACTCGCCGAGTTTTCCGCTATAATGCGGGCCGCCTCTTTTATAGAGGCTGCGGCTTCCTTCAGGGCACGATGACAGGTGCCCTTTAGGTTTGTCGACTTTGCGACCACCTCAGCAATCAGGTCAGCATCCTGCTGTACCCGACTGCTGAGAGCCGCCGTCGACGGTTTCCGCAGCCTCAGCGCCTCCTCCACTTCTGGCAGGCTTTTGCGGGCCTCTTCAGCCTGCCGCACTGCCACCTCCACTCTCCCCTCCTTCGTCTTCGGGCTCCCTTCAGGTGGCGACGACTCTAAGGGGCGTTTGCCACCCCTTTTCGGTGCCGGAGCAGGCGTGGTCGAGCCGCGCGGGAGAAAGCGCCCAAATTCGTCGCGCTGCGGTAACGAAGAGCTCCGCTGGTCCCGCATCGCCGCAGCTTTGGTTCCCCTCTTCTTCCTTGGTGACATCGGCACCAGCTCCTCCAGCATCTCCAAGAGCTCCTCTCCTGAAGACGGGCTGGACGAACGGCTGCCGTTGTCGGTCTCCTCCTCGTAGTCGGTATCCTCTTCTTCCCCACTGAAGTCGAGGTCCGGTGTGCTTGCTTGTGTCGTGATTGGAGTGCGCGTGAGTCGCACGCGCAGCTCCCTCCCTTCTCCGACGCCGCACCCCTGCGGTGCGCGCGCCCCAATCGTCGGATCCAAGTCGCTTGATGTCTTCGGTAAGTCCAGTGTGCATGCAGATGGTCGTCGTTCACGGGGGCCTGGGATCGCCTGACCTCCGATGGAGATGGTGCCCCCCCCAGATACTGAGGGGCAGACGGAGTCCGGAGACTCCGTGCGGGATTCACCCGCCTGGGGACTAATACTTGTTTTTTCCAAATCCATTATATTCTTTTCCTTTTTGAAGGGGTGAGGTCCCCTCTCCCTACTCCGCGCTTGGGACTGGGTATTGTTCCCCCCCAGCCATACATCCCATAGGCACGCTAGACCGTAGGATTGGGGGTGAGTATCTGCTTGTAAGTGTGGTGTGGTATTTGCATGTTAAGTGTATCTGTTGTGTGCTGTCAAGTGGCCAACTGTTATTTTGTTTGTGTAAAGCGAGTGAAGAGTGTATCTGAGTCTGTGTGTGTGCACTTTTGTGAAGTGTGTACTCCCAAACTTTCCCAGACTGGGAGAGCAAGGGAGCAAGGACAGGGAAGGATTCAAGGATTTTGGGGGAAAGGTGGGAAAGTGGAGAGCGCCCGGAGCTTTCAGTTACGTCTGTTTCTGAAGGAACCAGACCAATAGCAGGCGGCAACCTCTAGCAGGATAGTGCACCGGACTTGCCTTGGGGATCTACGCGACCTGCGCTACTCCCAAGACCAACGCCAAATTGCTCACTCGGAAAAAGTGAACAAAGTAGGTGATGGGCTAGCACCCTTGTAGGAGGACCCCTGGGGGTCACTCCTAGGGGTTCTAGCTCATCCCCCGCCCTCCCCCGCCCAACCTAACCTAACCTTTTTTTTTTTTTTTTTTTATCGTGGGAAAATCCTGCATAGGACCCCCGACGCCACGGGGGCAGCGACGGGGAGTGTCAGACTCTTACTGACTAAAAACCCACGGGGCAAGGCCCACAGTCTTCAAGGCCGCTGAGTCGGTGGTCGCTGGATCGCTCTCGCACTCTACATACGACCACCGGGCGGCGGGCCACCATCGAAGGTGGCCTCTCCTCGGGGGCGAGCAAGGGCCCGCCCCTCGGCCCGAAGGCCTCCTCTCCAGCCTCCGTGCGTGCAATGGCGACGAGCCCCCCCGAGCTCGCCGCCTGGAGGCAGTCCGCGACGGTCCAGTCTCCTGGCCGCCACGTCTCCGCGGCAACGACGGGAGTGCTCCACCCCCGCCGCGCCTACAGAGCCGCAGGGTGTGGAGCAAGGCACTCAAGCCTCACCACCACGGGCCGGGCCGGAACCTCCAGCCTGCTACCCCGCAGCCCTCCACTCCCCCGCAGACCAGCTTGCACCGAGTGCCCGAGCCGCCTGCACGCCGCCTCGCCTGTTTCCAGGTTGCGACGTCGTAAACCGCGGGGCCGCAGCAGAGGACTCGTTTCTGCCGCTACGAGCCGGTGACCGAAGCCTCCAGCCCGTTTCCCCACAGTCTACCGATAGGGCTCAGAGACCTCGGGCCAGGCCGAAACCCAGCCCATGTCTCTGCAGCCCGCCTCCGCTGAGGCGGAGGTCGCCGAAGCAACCCCACCTCGGAATAGGGAAAGGAATGGGAATTGGGAAGGTGGGAATGTGGAGAGCGCCCGGAGCTTTCAGTTACGTCTGTTTCTGATGGAACCAGACCAATAGCAGGCGGCAACCTCTAGCAGGATAGTGCTCCGGACTTGCCTTGGGGATCTACGCGACCTGCGCTACTCCCAAGACCAACGCCAAATTGCTCACTCGGAAAAAGTGAACAAAGTAGGTGATGGGCTAGCACCCTTGTAGGAGGACCCCTGGGGGTCACTCCTAGGGGTTCTAGCTCATCCCCCGCCCAACCTTTTTTTTTTTTTTTTTTTTTTTTTTTTTTTTTACGTGGGAAAATCCTGCATAGGACGCCCGCCGCCGCGGGGGCAGCGACGGGGAGTGTCAGACTCTTACTGACTAAAAACCCACGGTGTCTCTTCTCTACGCCTTAGTGGGAGGGTTACGGGATCGCTCGCGCATGCACCGCGACCCCCCCGGCGTCCGGCCTGGTCGGCCTCTCCTCAATCTGTGTGGGCAAGGCCCATCTTCGCTCCTTTTCAGGGAGGGCGCGTCGACACTCTCACGCGCCCATCACCTCGAGGGACTTATAGCGCAGGCTTCGGGGCCCCCGCCCCGTCGCCCGCTGCCCTCTTATGGAGGCATCGCCCGATCTTCGGCGCGCCTCCTGCGACCGGTCCTTCGGCGGCGGCACGGGTCTGCGAGAGGGTCACATTCCCGCGTTCGCTCCGCCGCCTCCTTCTGCGACATCACGTCCTCGCAGAATGACACGGTCGCGTTCCAAGTCAGGGAGCTGCCGACCATAGCCTTGACCACAGCCGGCAGCGAAAGGTCAAATCCGGTATGGGCGACGAGGCCACTCCGCTGCGTTGCCCAGGCTGGGCAGTGCTCCAGCGTGTGCTGTGCAGTGTCCTCGTCGCAGTCACAATCATGGCACTTGGGGAGCGCTTCCCTACGGGCCACGATGTGCAGGTACTTCCCGAAGCAGCCATGCCCGGACAGCACCTGCACCAGGCGGTAGGTGAGCGCCCCGTGCTTTCGTCTAATCCATTTCTTGAGAACCGGGCGTATGGCCTCTATGGTAGCCCGCCCGGCCTCAGGCTCCGCGAGCCGCTCCTGCCACAACTCCAGTGCGTGTTCTTCCGCTTGTTGCCGCACACGCCTCAGATCTTCGGGCGCGGCGGCGACGCCGTCTCGTCGAGCCTCAGCACTCCGCCGGTAAACGGCCGCGAGCACCTCGGCTTCGAGGTCCCAGGGTGGGGTCCCCGCCAACACGCAGGCCGCGCCGTGCGATAGAGTGCGGTATCCTCGAACCACCCTGGTCGCCATGACCCGCTGCGGACGTTGCAGCAGGGTCTTATTCCGGCGATCCAGGGCGTTCGCCCACACCGGCGCGCCGTATAGCGCCATCGACCTCACCACCCCGGTGTACAGTCGTCGGCAACACGCACTAGGTCCTCCTGTATTTGGCAGGAGCGTGCTAAGCGCACCAGCAGCAGCGACCAGTTTGGGGGCGAGACGCGCGAAGTGCGCGTGAAAACGCCATCTGCCGTCGAGAACAAGGCCAAGGTACTTCATTTCTGTACCTATCTCGACGGCAGTGCCCCCCACGTCAAGCTGCATGTCCGCTGGTGGCTTCCTATGAGGCCTGCGAAAGAACAGGGCTTCGGTCTTGTTGAGGGCAACCTTCAGGCCCAACTGTCGGATCCGGTCCACGACGACCCCAACTCCGGACTCCGCCAGCCGGGCCGCTTCGGCGAAGCTCGCCGCTCGCGCTGTGACTAGAGTGTCGTCCGCATAGCACACGACGTCAACTCCGGTCGGGAGAGCACCGCGCAGCACCCAATCGTATCCTATGTTCCACAGGAGCGGACCAAGCACCGACCCCTGTGGAACGCCGCACTCGACGCGTTGGCGCAGCAGCTCTCCGTCCCCGTCTATGCAGACGACACTCCTGTCGCGCAGGTAGTCCTCGACGACCCGTCGGAGGTACTCCGGCATTTGGTGGTAGCGGAGCGCCTCAGCCACACAGCTGAGGGGGAGGGTGTTGAAGGCGTTGGATATGTCGAGAGACACTGCCAACATCACCCCACCCCCGTCGACGGCTGCTTCGGAGAGGGACTTTACGCGAAGTATTGCGTCCACCGTGGAACGTCCCTCCCGGAAGCCATATTGGCTGGTGGCCAGGTCTGGGCCCACCGTGTTCAGGTGCTCCTTGATGCGGGCAGCTATGACGCGCTCGAAGAGCTTGCCCGCCTCGTCTAGAAGCACGATGGGGCGAAGACCTGACGACGAGTCTAGAGGACGACCTTCCTTCCTCAACAAGACCAACAGTCCCTGCTTCCAAGCTTTAGGGAACCGCCCGCCCGCTAAGCACGCGTCGAGCAGCCCCCTAAAGCGGGCCTCCAGCGCACCCAGGGCCAACACCAACGCGCGGCCTGGAACCCCGTCCGGCCCTGGGGCGGTGTTTTTGGCGCGGAGCCTTTGGATCGCCGCCCCCATCTCACCAGATGTTGTGGGAGGTACGGCGGCGACCGTGTCACGTCCGGTATTTTGCGGCGCCATTCCGGGTGGATCGTAATCAACACTCGCCGGAAATAGCGCCGCGACCATCTCCCTGAGGAGGCGGGGCTGGAGCGTCTCCGTGAGAGGGGCAGCCCGGCCGCGCATCTTGTTGCGCGCGTAGCGGTACGGCCGCCCCCATGGATCGCGATCGACGCCCTCCAGCATCTGCTCTCGACCTCGAGTCTTGGCTTCTGCGATCGTCAGCTTCAGAGTTTTCTTACGGGAGTTGTAAGCCTCGTACAGCCGACGACCGCTTGCCTCGTCGCGCACGCGCAGCCTTCGGCACCTTAGGTAGGCGCGGCGCGCGTCGGCGCAGTCCTGACGGAGCTCTGCGATTTCCGCCGACCACCAGTACACCTCCTTTTTAGGCGGTCGGCGACGCGAACGCGGCATGGCCGCATCGCAGATCTCCATCATTGATTCTTGGAACCACGCCGACTCTTCTTCAATGTCGATGCGCGACTGAGGCTGCGGAAGCCAAGATCGAACAGTGGCCGCCTCCTCAAGGACATCCGGGTCCATCCGTGCCAGCGCCCAGCGAGGAAATGGTGACGGACCTGAGGCACTCCTCCGTGCCCTCCTCCCGGTCCCCGTCGTGGGGGAGACGTCGAACCTAATGTATAGGTGATCGGACAGCGTCTCGACCCCTTCGAGCACCCGCCAACCCCGAACTCGCGCCGCGACAGCAGGCGTAGCGAAAGAGACGTCCACTATGGAGCCTCCCCGCTGCCGCACGCAGGTGTTGACGGATCCCCGATTTAAGACGGAGACCCCTATTAACGTCGCCCATTCTTCCAGGGTTTCGCCACGCGCGTCAGTGGCTGGACAGCCCCACGCCGTAGATTTGGCGTTGAGGTCTCCAAGGACGAATACCGGCAGCGGTGACGCACGTCGGACCGCCGCCCCAACCTCGTCCAGGAAGACCTCGAATTCTGCGAGGGGCCTGTTTGGGGAGAAGTAACCCCCAATGACGGCGACCTCGCCCCAAGCCACGACGACGAAACCCTGGCCTTTTTCCTTGACGTCAAGGTCTCCAGCACCGACGATGGCCACGGTTCCCGTAACATCGCCCGCCCAGTTTGCTCTGGTCGGGACGAAGTAGGGTTCCGCAACCACCGCGATATCCACCAACCACTCGAGCATGGACTGCAGGAAAAGGTCCTGAGCCCTTGCAGAGTGGTTGAGGTTACCCTGGAGAACCTTGTATGGGCGACTATGGTCCATTTCCGGTCACCATTTCCTCTACTTGGCTAGCCGTTTCGACTAGCTGTGCAGCGTCTGGGGCTTTGTCCCCTTTGGGCGCTGGCTTAGCCTTCTTTTTGGCTGGCGGAGCCTTACACGCCTTGTTACCCACTACGTGGTCGGCTGGTCTCCTGGCTTCCGCGCAGACCCCGCAGTGCGGCTTGGCTGCGCATTGCCGCGCCTTGTGACCCGGTTGGGAGCACCTGTAGCAGAAGGTGCTGCGATCGACTTCCGAGTCACAGCGCGGCGCCATGTGGCCTGCCTTCAGGCAGCGGAAGCATCTGGGAGGCTTGGGCGGCAGGATTTCCACCCTTGCGTTTACCCAGCCGACCAGTAGTCGCCCCGACTCCGCCAGCGTTTTGGCTGTGGCGATCGGGCAGCGCACCCACACCGCGCCGAGCCCTGAGAGGGCAAACCGGACCTCGCCCGCCTTGATGGCCCCCTCTGCGCACCCCGTGGCCTTGCAGATGGCCGCAGTCACCTCTGCGGCAGCGACCGACTCGTCGAGGCCCGAGATTCGGAGCTCCGCACTTCTAGCGGGCACCGACACGCGCACCTGGTCCGGTCCGAGAGACTCGCGCAGGCGGTCGGCCAGCGCCTCTGCTTTGTCCCCGCTGGTTGCCCCTGGGATCTCCAGCACCCTCGCCCCTGTGGCTGCCGTCCTGTAGCGCAGGGACTGGATACCCAGTGCCTGCAGGTCCACCTTCGCTTTTGCGCTAGCCATGACCGCTGCGTAGGTAACCCCCTTCTCCTTCGCTTCCGACTGCAGCGTCAGGACCACTGCAGCCGTGCGAGGGGTACGCAGCTGTGGAGCCCGCGGAGCCTCTTTGTTCTTGGCCCTCTTGCTGCCCTTTTGTGCGGGCTTGGTAGTTTTGGGGGGCCCTGCCTTCTTTTTGGGCGCCTTGCGACCCACCACCTTGGCCCAAGATGTCGAGGTTGCGGCAGGTGCCCTGGCCTCCTGCGGCCCTCCTGCAGAGACGGCTGGCAGTTCCTGCACAGGCTCCTGGGCGACGCGCCTGCCTTTGCCTCTCCTGGATGCTCGAGCGCTTGGCACTGGGGCTGCAGCTTGAGCCCTGAGCGGCTGCGGTGGCCCCTTTGCGCCAACCACACACGCCGCAGCACGCTCATTGGGCTGTGGGCGCAGTCGCCTTTCCAGCTCCGCGAACTTCTCTTCCACGGCCGCCATGACGACAGCGGCCACACTGCCAGCATCAGAGGTGGATGCTGCAGGGACGGGCGTCGGCTGCTGCGGCCTGGACCTAGCCAGCTCAGTCCGCAGCGCCGCAACCTCCGCCCTGAGCTCCACATACTCTTTGCGCAGGCGGTCATTGTCCGCTTGCAGCTTTTTGGTTTCGTCGGAGATTGAGCTCGCCTGCATCATCGAGGACGCTTCACTTATTGCGGCTGCAGCGTCCTTCAGGGCCTTTTGAAAGGTACCCTTCAGGCGGGTGGACTTTGCTGCCACCTCCAGTATGGCCTGCACCTCTGTCTCCACCCTCTGGTGTAAGGCCGCCACTGTTGGGCCTCTCAGCCTAACCGCTTCGTCGACGGCCTGGTCTATGCATTCCTGCCTTCTCACCTCCTCCGCTGTTGGCTTAGCGGTCTTCTTTTTGGCCTTTTTTGCCTTGGCTCTCGCTGTTGTTGGGGCAGCCTCGTCCTCGTGCCCCGAAGTAACGGACGCTGCAGACGCGAAGCTTACTTCACTGTCCGCCACCAGCTCCCTATCTTCAGCAATTGCTGCCTGGACAGCAGGGGCCTTTAGGAACCTCCCCATCTTGTCACGCTGCTGCGTGGACGACGCCCTCCGGCTGCGCACTGCCGCAGCCATTTTTGGGGGCTCTGGGGCAGGTACGTCATCTTCTGAGGATGGCGACGATGAACGTCCCAAGTTTTTTTTTTTTCTTTTGTTTTTTTTATTTTTTTTTTTTTTTTTTTCTTGTGGAATCTTAGTACATAGTAATTTTTGGGTGCAATGTGCCGTCTAGTTCGTCTACATAAAAAAAAAAAAAAAAAAAAAAAAAAAAAAAAAAAAAAAAAAGTTTCCTCGCTTGCTGAACAACAGCAAAATGGGAGGGCTGTTCATCCGTGGATAACGTGATGCTGGGAGGGTATATGACCGGCCGAGCAGGCAGATGCGGGCAGTGCAGGGTGGGTGCGCAGCCGCCTCGCTCCAGCGATTGGAGAATGGGTTCAGCCGGGTATTAGCATGATAAGCCCGTGTCACGCACAGGCGCTAAGTTGATAACACGTGTACGTAATCTTAATTGATCGGGGCGCGGACAATAAGATAACATGGAATTCATGTCAGCCTAACTAAATCAAATCAAATCAAATCAAAATCTTTTTATTTCACATAGGCCCAGGTGGGCACTTATAAAACGTCGAAAAAGAAGCACGGTTCGGGTTGGTCGCTTCCATGGAGAAGAACCGGCAAGAAACTCCATGGTTACTCTCTCAACTCAATATATATGTACTCCAGAGGTCGGCCTCCGCCCCTCTCCTGCCTGCAGTCCCCGTCCCCCCCTCCTCAGTCGCAATGATGCCCGAGATCGCGGCCGCAGGGAGAGGAGCCCTAAGGGAGTGTACAGTTGCGGTGCACCATGCTGCCGATATTACGATGGGCCTCTGAAACTCCTACGACCTTTATACACTAACTAGTTATATATATTATATATATAGTTGTCCCGCCCAGCTTCGCTTGGGACCACGGCCCAGTGGCGCCACCTATTTGGTCCTGAATGGAATTGGATGAAATTAGGCACAGAGATAGATTATTAGCTGGATTAACACATGGGGTAGGAGCAGTGTGTCACACAGACTACAACAGTTGTCTTCTAGAAGTTACAGTGTTGTGAATATCTTTATAGCAGATTTTTTTCGGTAATAAGGGTAAAGAATTTAAAAACATACATATCATCACGCCAGGTCCCTAACGGGGTAGGCAGAGAGTATAGAGCGCCAGTTCTCTCTAGGCTTACATACCTTTTTCGCTTCGTCCACATTCATCAGTTTCTTCATACCTGCTCGTCGGTTTCGGTAAGAAAAAAAAAAAACACAAAATTGCAAGTACGAATCCCGACTGTACCAAAGGCAAAGGCACGACTCTTACAATTGTTTTTCCCAGATGACATTTGGATGTCGCGCCATAATCAATGTATGCTACACGCCAGTTTTACTTTTTATCGTCTATGGTAACCCATAACAATATGCAAACAACTTGTTACAAAACGCAAGTCAAGAACGACTGTCTCGCAATTGTTTAAAACAGATGATATTTGTATCTATTTCGCGCCATAATCAATCTATGGTTCTATTTGTTATCATCTATGGTATCCCATAACAATCCTTACTAATATTATAAATGTGAATGTTAGTTTGTTTGTTACGATTTCAAGTAAAAACTACTTACTACCGATCATCATAAATCTTTGTACACATTAAGTTTTGGAGGTATTAGATGGTATTGGAGTTTCATAAAATCCGTTCTTAGCTGACCTCTACACCGCGCAAGGAATACTCCTACCAAATTTCAAGTGAATCGGCCTTATAGTTCCTGAGATTTCGTGATGAGTGAGTTCACAAATGGGATCTCGTATATATATGAGCGGCCTCGGGTCATTGGTAGCATGGTCAGGAGGCATTACTACATATAGGGGCCGCCTGCTCCAAATACATACAGCGCGCCGAGCACTCGACGGGGCATGATGGCACTAGTCGCAACAATATGCGGGGTGCAACGAAAAAAAAAAAATAAAAAAAACACATTCGAGAAAGAAGTCTGTAGTCTGGACAGAACTGGTGGCCCACGGCGAGAGACACGGCAGCATGATACGTGTGTACCCGACACGACGGCACGGTCGAGCGAGAGTGATGGCATTCATTAGTATCTATTATCGGCGACTATAAGGCAACGCGTACGATTGCATCGAATCTTAATTGATCGATTTAGGATTTAAAGCCAAATTATTATCCATAGTTAAGTTGCAAGCGAGCATTTACAAATCTCAGATAATGCAATCAGCGCGATAAGATACCCGCGCGAGTATTTAAGCGGCAGCGGCCGGCGCGCAGCCAACCCGCCACCCTCCGCTCGCCATGAACTGCTCGCTGCGCCTGCTGCTGGCCGTCGCGCTGTGCGCGCTCGCCACCGCCGCCACCGCCACCACCGCTGCCACCGCCGCCACCGCCACCACCGCTGCCACCGCCTATGGCCCGCATCTGTTCTACCACGAGGCCCAGGGCATCGCCGAGGCCGCGCGCATCAAGCAGGCCGAGGACGCCGCCGCCGCCGAGGGTCGCATCGTGGGCGGCTCCGCAGCCGGCCTGGGCGCGCACCCGCACATGGTGAGTGCCCGCCCTCCCCCGCCCCCGCCCTCGCCCCCGCGGCCCGCCCGCCCTCACGGCCGCTCGCTGCGCAGGGCGGCCTGGTGATCACGCTGACCAACGGCGCCACGTCCGTGTGCGGCTCCTCCCTGCTGACCAACACGCGCGCCGTGACGGCGGCGCACTGCTGGTGGGACGGCAGCAGCCAGGCGCGCCAGTTCGTGGTGGTGCTGGGCTCCACTTCGCTGTTCTCCGGCGGCACGCGCGTCACCACCACCAGCGTGGTCATGCACGGCAGCTGGAACCCGTGGAACCTGAACAACGACGTCGCCATGATCAACCTGAACTGGGTCACCTACACCAGTGAGTGCCGCCCCCGCCCGCTCTAGAGGCGCTGTGGCTCGCGCGCTCACCGCCCTGCCCTTTCAGATACGATCAACCGCATCCTGCTGCCCAGCGGCACGCTGCTCAACAACAACTTCGCGGGCACCTGGGCGCAGGCCGCCGGCTTCGGCAGGACCAGCGACTGTGAGTGCCCGCCCTGTACACCGTACACCGTACACTACACTACACTACACTACACTACACTACACACGTGCCTATAGCACGGCATGTACTCGCCCCATCGCCAACGACGGGACCGCCTCACCGCCCAGCCGCGTCGCCGGCCAGCTCCCAATGCGACGCTATGCATGTGACGCCTCGCCGCATGTGAGCGGACCGAGTCGTTGTCACCTTACTATTGCCTACTAAGAACATGCTATATCGCTCAGTTCGCCGGCTGTCCTGCTGACGACGAATATAGAATTCGCTGGTCACTTGTTGAAGACGTACACCTAGCAACCATCCCCATTCTACTCCGCAAGGCGCTTTTACGCAAACGGCATCCGATACTTATCATAGATAAAGTCCAACAAATGATACTGGGCAGACTACAGGTATGACATCCGGCTCACAGAGGTCATCAGAGGTTCGACGACCTCTGATGACCTCTGTGAGCCCGATGTCGGTCGATAGTATTGGGACATGATGACGCTGAACATCCGATGCGACCACCCGCGCGTACGTTGGTCGTTCATGTGTAACGCGTGCTTGCAGCGGCCGGCATCAGCAACAACCAGGTCCTGAGCCACGTGAACCTGCAGGTGGTCACCAACGCCGTGTGCCAGCAGACCTTCGGCAACGTGATCATCGCCTCCACGCTGTGCACCAGCGGCGCGGGCGGCACCAGCACCTGCGGCGGCGACTCGGGCGGCCCGCTCGCCATCACCAGCGGCGGCCAGCGCGTGCTGGTGCGTGCCCACCCTGCCTACCCTGCCTACCCCTCCGCGCTCGGGCCCCTCCCGCTCAACGGCTCTGTGTCCTCAGATCGGTATCACGTCCTTCGGGTCGGCGCGCGGCTGCCAAGTGGGGCTCCCCGCAGCCTTTGCCCGCGTCACCTCCTTCGCGTCCTGGATCCAGGCAAGGCTGTGAGCACCTACCGCTGGAATGCACTCTGCTATCGCTTCAATAAACGATTTCAAAAATTGACGACGACTGTGTTTAATGTTTCCGTACTGACCACCGCATGAACAACGCACAAACATGAGTTGATGCATAGTAAACAATACGGCTTCACAAAGGGTCGCTCGACTACCAATGCAGGTGTCGAGCTTATTAGGAAAATTCTTGAGGCTTGGGAGGATTCAAAGGATGCTTTAGGTGTTTTTTGTGTCCTATCCAAAGCCTTCGATTGTGTGCATCACGAAACTTTGATCAGGAAGTTAGACCACTATGGTATAAGGAATTTAGCTCTTAACCTTATATCATCATACTTGAGTAAACGAGTACAAAAAGTGTGTATACGTGGGGAAATATCTCCGGGGTGCCCAGTAGCTATGGGCGTTCCACAGGGTTCGATTCTCGGTCCATTTCTTTTTCTTATCTATATCAATGACCTACCTCACCTGGTAAATGATAAACATGATATTGTATTATTTGCTGATGATACATCTTTACTATTTAAGATAGACCGACAGAAAGAAAACTTTGACGATGTAAATAATGCTCTCTCTGACGTGGTTCATTGGTTTAGTGCAAATAATTTGGTACTTAATGCTAGGAAAACGAAATGTATTAAATTTACAATGTCTAACGTGAAAAAGGTTTATAACTACCCCTATAGTTATAAATGACGAGGAGTTAAACCTTGTGGATTCAACAATCTTCCTTGGAGTCACATTGGATCACAAACTGCAATGGGGACCCCACATAAATGGATTGGCGAATAGACTTAGCTCTGCAGCATTCGCGGTAAGAAAAATTAGACACTTGACTGATATCAACACAGCCCGTTTAGTTTATTTCGGCTATTTTCATAGTGTCATGTCTTACAACATTCTTTTATGGGGTAATGCTGCAGACATCGGATCTATTTTTGTGCTGCAAAAGCGGGCTATTCGTGCAATTTATAGCCTTAAGCCTCGAGATTCTCTCAGAGAATTGTTCAAGGAAATTGACATATTGACCGTACCATGTCAATATATATTCCAAAAGGTGTTATTTGTAAGAAAGAATATTGTAAAATTTAAGAAAAATTGCGACTTGCATACTGTAAATACACGTAACAAAGATAAACTCCATGTTCCTACAGCTAGATTACACAAAACTAGCAACTCATTTGTCGGGCAAGGTATACGCTTTTTTAATAAGCTACCTAGGAAAATAATTGAATTACCTTTTGTAGAATTTAAAACTGTAATTAAAAGTAAATTAATTCAAAGGCCCTCACACCCTCTTTCCGCTAGAGGTATATTAGGTGCCAACGTGACAGATGGCGAGTCCATCGCCGTTACTCAAGCATGATTATACATACGCCTTAGAATTTCTTCTCAGACGTATGCAGGTTTCCTCCTTATGTTTTCCTTCACCGTTAAGCTCGTGGTGTGACTAATCACTGTACTTAAGTTCTGAAAAACTCATTGGTACAGTCGGGATTCGAACTTGCGATCTTTGTGTCGCAGGCAACTGCCCGAACCACTCGGCCACCACGGCTATACAATAATACATTAAAGTAGGCACCAATATCGCATTGTGGACAGTAACTCGACCATTCTTGCCCAGAATTTTACTTCCCATCAACGCCGACATGGCCCCATTCATGTAATTACCGGCAGTTATCCTTCTAGTTGCTCAATTGAGAGCTGCAATAAAACCCATCATGAGCTTTGTGCAGGTGGAAAAACTCTCAGCATCGAAGCAAGGAAAACGTGGGTATGTCCAGAATGCTGTGCTACCGCAAAGAGGGGAGGTGATAACAGCCTATCCCCGGTAGGCATCTCCAAAAAACGAGGTCCCAATGTTTCGTTTCGTAAGGAAGAGATAAAACCTCCTACTGACAAATATAACATCATGCAAGATGAAACCCATGAGTTTTATACCCAAATATGTGGCCTAAAGTTTGAGATAGCAGCCCTTAGGGACCAACTTATAAACGCCATCTCTCTTATAAAACGATATGAAACGAAGTTAGATAGTTATGCTGTGCAAGTTGGTGCGCTTAATACCAAACTTGAGGAGCACGAACATCGTTGTGTCCTCCCACATAGTGAGCAGGAGACCCCGCTCAATGTTCCCGAAGCCAAAACTCAGGAGCAAGAGTATGCTGCCCCAAACGCCTCACGCAAAGAGCACAGCAATGAATGCTTATTGTCAACGATTGCTCTTCCGCGCACCGTCCCTGCAGCTTTAAGGACGATTCCTGCCACGACGACTACAAAAGCGAGCAGTGATTGTATTAGTAATGAACAGCATGCCATTTCAGGGGCTGCAAGAATGGCTGAAACTTTTGTTGACAACCAGTGGACTGAAGTAAGTAGACGCAAAAGTAAAACGCCCTCTCCGCTGTATGGTACGGCTGGACCTGCAATAACATTATTAAAAGCGGTTGAATCAATAAAGCAGCTGCACTTATGGAACATGGCTTCTAGCATAGAAGATGTACTCCAATACCTGAAGCAATTATGTCCAACAGGATCCTGTAAAGTCGAAGAACTGACACCTAAGGGAAACTACAAGTCCTATAAGTTGAGTGTTCCTTCGACCTATTATGAAAGATGTTATTCGGTTGATGTATGGCCAATAAACGCACGAATTAAGCCTTGGATTTACCACAGAAAAACAATTGTAACTAAAGCCAACCCGGTGCCTGCTCCAACTAATCATCAATCTAATCAGCAGCCCTGGCAGGGGACAAAAAGTGCACATTAGGGATTCGAGCTTACATATTATCTACCAAAATGTGCGAGTCTTAAAACTAAACTTCACATGTGGCGTAATAACCTCGCATTGCTCGAAAGCAACTTAGTTGTGGCAACCGAAACATTCTTGGATAAATCTGTTGAAGACTCCGAACTAGTATGTGGGGACTGGAGTGTTATCCGTCGGGATCTAGGTACGCCCTGTGGTGGAGTTCTTCTCGCCGCGCGCTCACCGATTACTCTGCACCGACGGCAGCTTGAAACTGACACTGGCGAAGACCTTTGGGCCACCTTTGTCTGGCGTGGTCTTGTTTACTATATATGTGCTATTTATATGAAGCCTACTTCAACAGATATTCTTCTCTTATACTTAAAAAAGTCCAAAAAACCAAATCCAATTTATTCTCTATGTACATCGATTATAAAAAAGCCTCACGACTCAGTCCCTCACTCTTGGCTACTAAACATACTAGAAATATACAAAATTCATCCCAAAATAATAGCACTGTTACGATCAATGATGAGTCATTGGAATACTAGGCTCAGAAGTACTATTTCTAATAGCACGATCGAGACAAATCCAATCCAAATAAATAAAGGCATCTTTCAGGGAGATGCTTAAGAGCATCCACTTTGGTTCTGTCTGGCTCTTGATCCCCTTTCTAACATATTAAACTACTGTACCGTTGGTTTTCCCTTACAATATAAAACGACTGACGGACAGACTCAACAAAATATTGTAAACCACCTGCTGTACATGGATGACATCAAGCTATACGCCGAAAGTGAGAGCCAACTTCACGAATTAGCCCAACTGACAGAACAGTTCACAAATGACGTTAGGATGGAGTTCGGTTTAGATAAATGTAGTGCAGGGCGCAGCTACCAACAACAAATAGAATCACTAGACGAAAGAGAAATGTACAAGTATTTATTTAGGATATAATCAATCTCTTCTTATAAATTATGAGGACATAAAGCTAATACAACAATTGAAACACCGTCTGAACCAATCCTCAAGTCTTAACTTTATGCAAAAAATAGTGTTAAAGCAATTAACACCTTTGCCATACCAATACTCACGTATTCATTCCGAGTCATTAACTGGAGCAGATCCGAACTGAAAGCCTTACAGCGCACAATAAATACCACTCTGACTAAACACCGCAAACACCACCCTTGAGCCTGTCTTCAAAGACAGACATTACCGAGAAAAGAAGGAGGACGAGGGCTAATAGATATTATAAACTTACATAATAAACAGATCACAACTCTAAGACAGTACTTTCATGACAGAAGAGAAACCTCCATATTACACAATTCAATAGTTCAAAATGATCAAAAGTCATCGCCCCTCAATTTATCCGATAGTTCAGCTCAACACAATGTGTTAGTATGAACGCATAGTGCCCAAAAGCGCCTGACGTTTTTATAATAGTGTTGACAACAAGCTCTGTGTGGTCATCGCCTCCGCTAGGGCGCTCTCTCTCTCTCTCTCTCTCTCACCGACCGGCTGCAGTGACGCGTATCAATTTGTAATTATAAACTTAATTGTTATAATAAAAAGTTATTACGTCTTCAACTCATTTATGTATTGACAACACAATGAAATACAAATGGATAATAAGACCAAAATCACAGAATGGACCCAGAAGTCCCTGCATGGAAGACATCGCCAAGATCTATGCCAACCTAATGTCGACAAAGAAGCGTCGAACGCATGGCTCAGTCGAGGCGAACTCTTCCCGGAGACTGATATGAGACGGGTTTATGATAGCTATACAGAATCAGGTGATAGAGACCAGGAACTATGAAAAATACATTATCAAGAACCTGGCATCCGATAGTTGTAGGAAATGTAGTAGTGCGCCTGAAACAATCCCACATATAACAGGTGTTCATTGTGTTAAGGTTCACTTTGCTTTAAGAGCGGGTTGAATTGAAACTAACGTCTTCTCTGGTTGAATGTTTAATTTGCACTAAAATTTCTACCTACATTTTATGCAGTTAAATTTGTATCGGACATACCGCCCACCAAAAACATTAGTTTTTATATAAATCAATTGAAACATTCTCAGAACAATGGACTGTATACATTTTATAATTTATGACTCTGTACTAAATAGTAAAATATGAAACATTTAATAGCAAGCAATACACTATATCTTATACCGCCCACCTTAACTCAATCATGTCCAGTTTCTTTCGGGAGGAGTATAAGCTTCGATAATGGTCTCTTCAGCTCGGTACTTCCTTTACATTGCACCGTCGCTACTCTTACTAATTTGTCTGTACCAGGATGAAGACATATGATTTTACCCAACAACCATTTAGTAGGGGGCATTTCTTCATCCTTTATAATCACAATATCTCCAACAGAAGGTGCCGGAACTGTCACTTGCCATTTGTATCTCTGTTGCAGCGTATTGAGATATTCGGTTTGCCATCGATACCAGAAATCTTGTGTCATCTTTTGGATTAACTGCCATCTAGTTAAAATACTGACTTTCTTATTTTCGTAATGTAAATCAGGAACACTTATTAGGGGTTCCCCTACTAGAAAGTGACCAGGTGTTAATGGAGTATCAATAGTGTTATCTAGATGACAAAGAGGGCGAGAGTTGAGGCATGCTTCAATTTGAGCAAGCAGTGTAATCATTTCTTCAAGTTTTGTATCCTTGTTTACTCGGGCTAAATGTCTTTTCGCAGACTGAATTCCTGCTTCCCACAAGCCACCGCATGTCGGCATTCTAGGCGGAATGAAATGCCATGTTGTACCTTCATTTGCTATAAGTTCTGCTACCTCTCTGCACAGATTACTATTATTTTTCTGGAACAACTCTCCTAGTTCCTTGGCAGCGCCCTTAAAGTTTGTTGCGTTGTCACTCCATAAATGCAAACAACGACCTCTGCGCGCCACAAATCTTCGAAATGCTGCTATGAATGCTTGAGTAGTAAAGTCTGTAACCGCCTCTAGATGGATGGCTCGGGTCGCCATACAAACAAACAAGCATATATATCCTTTTAGGGCTTGGTGTCCACGACCCTTGGATGTCCTGATCCATATAGGCCCAGCATAATCGACTCCACTATTTATGAATGCGCGATTCGGGTTAACTCTCACGGCAGGTAACTGCCCCATGAATTGATGTTTTACTTTGGCCTTATCGACGACACACGTTTTACATTGATGTATACACTTCTTAACAGCTGATTTTAATCCAATGACCCAGTATCTCGATCTCACATATGCCATCATTAACTGTATGCCACCATGCAGTGTTTTGATGTGAGACTCATTTATTATTAACTTGGTGATGTGCTGATTTCCAGGTATAATTACAGGATGTTTAGTCGCTTCTGCTATGGAAGCATTTTGTAGACGACCTCCTAACCTCATTATTCCTGCATTATCTAAAAACGGAGACAATGTTATGAGTGAACTTTTCTTTTTTACCTTTCCATCCTTCCTCAGTTCATCAATTTCTCTTTTGTAAACTAAATTCTGATAATATCTGATGCATTGTTCTAATATCCATTCCATTTCATTTGCTGTTATATATTTTTCATGAAATTCCGGTTCTTTCCTTAAAATTCTTCTACAATACGCTAATACTCTTTTCATCCTCGATATAGTTGAAAATCTTTCCCAAATTGGTTTCTCTTCCTTCGTTATGTAAAATGACTTCATTTCTAGTTCTGTTTCTGGAACACTACATTTCTTGACCTCTAAATTGTCTTCTCTTAACCACCTTGGCCCGGCCCACCATTTGTCTAAATCCACTAGATCCTTTGCTGCGATGCCCCTGGTTGCGATGTCTGCTGCATTGTCCGCAGATTTGACAAATCCCCAGCGATCAAAATCTATAATTCGTGTTATGTCTGCTACTCTGTTAGCAACAAAAGTACGCCAACGACTAGGCTGACATTGCAACCAAGATAAAACTATCATTGAATCAGTCCAGGCAAATATCCTATCTATAGGGATTTCCAGTATTTCTTTGAGATCACTTATCAGTTCTGCAAGCAATGATGCTGCACATAGTTCTAGCTTCGGAACTGACAGTTGTTTTAATGGTGCGACTCTGGTGCGAGATGAAATGAGCGTAACATGCACCGTGCTATCTTCAACAATTCTAAGGTACGTCACAGCACAATAGCCCAAGGTAGAAGCATCTGCAAACCCATGAACTTCGATTTTTTTATTATTATCAGTCGTGGTTTGAAGCCATCGTTGTATTTTAATATTTTGTAAATTAATTAACTCCA
Source organism: Drepana falcataria (assembly GCA_945859725.1). Taxonomy (NCBI): domain Eukaryota; kingdom Metazoa; phylum Arthropoda; class Insecta; order Lepidoptera; family Drepanidae; genus Drepana; species Drepana falcataria. The sequence goes on from OX243935.1 coordinate 29,877, forward strand.
TTCTGAATTTTATCCACTCCTCGCTCAAGCTTGCAGGAAGTTCCTCATCCCAGTTTAAATTACATGCCCATAATTTTTGTATAAGTATCTTTGCTGTCATAATAACCGGGGAAAGCCATCCGAACGGGTCAAAGAGACTGGCCACATCAGACAGAATTAATCTCTTCGTATAACGAAGAGATTATCTAAGAGGATATCTCATTTCAGGTAAGTTCACTGTGATGTTGAAGGTGTCATCAATTCTATCCCATGTTAATCCCAATATTCTTATGATTTTATCAAGTTTAATGTTTATTGTATCTATTGTGTTATTTTCTTCACGTAAAAACTCTAAAATTTCATCTGAATTACTCGACCATTTTTGCATTTTAAATCCGCCTCTTTTTAGAATTATTTTCATTTCTTCACACATTTTCATTGTCTCTTGTATACTATCATTTCCTGCCATGAAATCATCCATATAGAATGAACTTTTAACTATAGAAGCAGTATCAGGAAACTCATGTGCTTCATCATCGGCCAATTGATTTAGGGTTCGTACAGCTAGATAAGGAGCTGCAGCTGTACCGAACGTTACTGTATTTAGTTTATAACCTTTGAGTTCATCTTCTTGATTATTTCGCCATACTATGCATTGTAAATTTCGGTGTTCTTCAGTCATCATTACCATTCGATACATTTTTACAATATCGCCTACAACGCATATTTTGTGTCTTCTCCAATTTATAACTAAGCTTCTGAGATCAGGCTGTAATACTGGTCCAACCAGCATTGTATCATTAAGGGACTTATTATTAGAACCCTTAGCACTGGCATCAAAAACTACACGAACCTTACTAGTATCCTTATCTTCCCGTATCACAGCGTGATGAGGTAAATATATTTTGTTCATATTAGAAGGTGTTTCGATTTCCTTCATATGACCCATTTGTATATATTCATGAATTACCTTTGTATATTCCAGTTTTAATTTTTGATCTCTTTGAAATCTTTTTTCTAAATGATTAAATCGCATTATTGCCTTTTGTTTTGTATCTCCAATTGTTTTAATTGTTTCTTCTGTGCTCTGCTTCAGTGGTAACTGAACTATGTATCGTCCACTATCTTCTCTTTTAGTGGTTGTCTTAAATATTTGTTCACACTTCTCTTCATCCCTTGTTAGTATCTTCTTTTTTGTGTATGAATTTGTTTCTATTTCCCAAAATTTTCTTAACATGTCATTGTCTTCTGCAATCATTCTTGTAACATGTAGTGTGATCAAATTATGTTCCCTTTTTTCCAGTTTGTTCTCTCTTTGACCTGACAGTATCCACCCCAAACTTGTTTTCTGTGCCACTATGCCATCAGGCAGTTTAATTAATCCTTCTTCTATTATTTTGCAGAAAACGTTGGCTCCGAGCAACATATCAATATTACTCGGTGTATTATATGTCGGATCAGCTAATTCTAATGTTTGGAGCTGTGACCAGTTCATCGTGATGTGTTTCGAAGGAAGGCTTGTTGATATTTTCTTTAAAATGTATGCCTTCACTTGAATTGTGTCAATTCTATTAAATCTCGATGTAACTGATAAGTCAACCAAATTTTTGATAGGTACCTGAGTTCCTTCTCCCACTCCAGAGACTACACCGCTGATATTAGTTTTCACAAGGCCTAAGAGGTCAACGACCTTTGCTGACACGAATGAAGCCTCTGATCCTTGGTCAATTAAAGCACGAAGTATGTGTGTGTCTCCATTCCTCGATGTAACTTGTACTTGTGCTGTGGCTAATATCACTTCATGACCAGTTTGTTTTTGAGAGAAATGTGCAGTTGTAATTGTTTGTTTGTTTTCTTGTTGGGAATGTTGTGCGGGTGCAACTCTCTCTTGACTTGTTTGTCTTATTTCATGTAATAGAGAATGATGTCTTCTTCTGCAGACTCGGCAGGACGTCCTCTGCTTACAGGTATAAACGTTGTGGTTTGGTACGAGGCAGTTGTAACATAAATTATTCTTCTTCACAAAATCTCTTCTTCCTTCTATGGATTGGTTTATAAAATCTTTACAATTGAATATAAAGTGACTACCCTTGCAATAGCTACATGACCTTGTAATTAAATACGCATTTTTATTGTCTTCAGCTCTGATGTGAAATGCTTTATGGGGCTGTGTTCTCTCTCGCGAATATGTAGGTATAGGAGCTACCAGTTCTAGTGTGCGAAACTTAGATTCAAGAAATCCCTTCATCTGCTTCCACGTTGACAGCTCCTCAGTATTCTCGCTATGCGCATGTTCTTCCCAGTCCTTAAGTGACTCTGTGTCCAATTTCTGCGATATCAGAAATACGATTACAGGATCCCAAGAGTCAGTTGTTATGTTCAAATTATTCAAACTGTTAATACATTCTGTCGTAGTATCGAGTAATGATTTAATTTGTCCAGCTGTCTGGTTGATCATCCTTTTTTGTCCCCATAAGCGTTTTAGAAGCGAAGTCACGATCATTTTTTTATTCCCGAAGCGTCCTCGAAGTAGTTCCCAGGCTTGTATATAGTTGTTCTCAGTTATTTGTACGTGTCGTAATAACATTTCAGCTTCACCACAAACACTTGTTTTCAGGTAGTGTAACTTTTGAACATTGCTCAATTTTGTGTTATGTACGAGCGCTGTGAACAAATCTTGGTAGGTAGGCCAATCTTCATATTTACCTGAAAACGAGGGTAGCTGTATTCTAGGTAATCGAGATAGTGATAGCTGACCGTCGTGTGGTTCGATGGACATATTACAAGTACTTTCACCTTTATGTTGCGATGCCATAGTTGATAAAAGATCGGTCATATCACCTTGTAGACACAAATATTGTTCTTCATGTTTATAAAATTCTTCATTAACAAAATATGACAATATTCCCTTTTGTTCCTTTGGTGTGCACCTATTCAGGGCGTTATGTGCTTGTTTGAATGTGTCCCAGTAGTCTTCAATCGTTTTTAATCTTGCTTTTACATAACCTGCTGTCAGCCTGATTTTTGGACACTTCTTTATATTTACTTGCGCCTTTTGCATCATACTAGCCATATCTTCTAATGTAGATAATAGTGCACTCTGTTCCGCAGTTGGTAATGCCATTTTTAGCCACAAATAATGTTAAATTTCCACGTATTGATTATTGTTCGTAATTTTTCTTAATGAACTGCACTCGTCCTCACGTTATCTATGGAATGCGATTCTTTTGTTCTCAAGTCGTCACCGAGCCCACCGGCCGCTCTATTAATCGATCCGGCTCGTTTTGGACCATATGTTCATTGTGTTAAGGTTCACTTTGCTTTAAGAGCGGGTTGAATTGAAACTAACGTCTTCTCTGGTTGAATGTTTAATTTGCACTAAAATTTCTACCTACATTTTATGCAGTTAAATTTGTATCGGACAACAGGTGCATGCAAAACAATAGCTCAATCCGATTATAAACACAGACATGACCAGGTCGCCAACATAATCCATCAGAAACTAGCTCATCAACATAACCTCATAGATTCTATAGTTCCATATTATAAGTACACACCAAACACTGTTTTAGAAAATGCCACAACAAAACTGTATTTCGACCGAGCTATCCTCACAGACCGCACCATACATTACAATAGACCAGATATTACATTAATTAACAAATCTAATAAAACTGGATACCTAATAGACATTGCAGTACCAAACACACACAACTTACAAAACACCATTGCAGAAAAACTTACAAAATACACTGAACTGAAAGAAGAGGTAGCCCGCCTCTGGCACCTCCAAAAAGTCACAATTGTACCCATAGTCATATCTACAACAGGGGTCGTGCCCAAACAACTACACCAGTCTCTGACCACGCTGAGCCTCCACCAGAACACCTACCACCTTCTACAAAAAGCAGCCATTCCGAACACTTGTCGCCTAGTACGAAATTTTTTGCAAACTGAACAGGACCAAAGTACACAGCACACACATCCGATCACACGCAGCTTAACAGGCCGCAACACCTGATGAACACTTGGCCTAGGCCCGTGCCATCAGAATACTGGTGGAAAACCGTGAAAAACTAAAATAAAAACAAAAATAATAATAATAAATCGTTTTATTTCAGGCAACACATTTAAATAGATGTTACAATTTAAAGGGCCCATATAATAAATACCTTATCCTAAAATATTCGTTTATATTTTTATATGTTGTATGTCATAATATATTTAACTGTTATCATTAATTAGTGTAAGTGGTTGTTACCGTGCTAATTAATTAAATTGAAGAAATAAATAAATTCTTTCAATATATTTTTCATATTTTCCGCCTAGATATACGGCCTGAGCGCCTCGGTGAGTGGTCTGTCGAAGCTGCTTAATATTTGCGAAAGGTGCGTTCACTCTCATGGCCTGCGCTATAATGTTAAGAAAAGCAAATGTATGGTATTTCAGGCCCGGGGTAGATTTCAGGAGAATATACCAACCATTGGGCTTAACGGGTATCTAAATCTAATCTAAACATCCTCACGCCTTCCCACAAGGGTCCCCGAAGGGGTAGGCGTGTATAGGTAATACCCACACACCCACTTTCCGCCAGAGGTATATTAGGTGCCAACGTGACAGATGGCGAATCCATCGCCGTTACTCCAGCACGACTATACATACGCCTTTGAATTTCTTCTCAGACGTATGCAGGTTTCCTCTCGATGTTTTCCTTCAACGTAAAGCTCGTGGTGTGACTAATCACTGTACTTAAGTTAAGAAAAACTCATTGGTACAGTCGGGATTCGAACTTGCGACCTTTGCGTCGCAGGCAACTGCTCGAACCACTCGGCCACCACGGCTCTAAACAAAGTTATCTAAACAAAGTCGATAAATTTAGATACTTGGGCCACTTTGTAACGTCAGACCTGAAAGACGATGCAGATATTGAAGGGGAGCGTAGGGCGCTGTCCGTACGTGCTAATATGATAGCCCGGAGATTTGCGCGATGTTCGAGGGGCGTCAAAATAACTCTGTTCAGAGCATTTTGCACGTCCTTCTACACAAGCAGTCTGTGGGTTAGTTAGACGCGGAAGCAGTACAGTGCTCTTGGGGCTGCCACGCTTCTGTAGTGCCTCGGAGATGTTTGCTGAGGCGCGGGTGGATTGTTTCTATGCGAGCATGCATAAGCGGTGCACCTCCCTGGTACGCAGGGTGCGGGCCAGCCCCAACGGTATCTTGCGAGTGTTGGCCGATCGCTTCGACGGGCACTACATGAACCACTGCGCAATGATTAATGTACAGGGTGCTACTATATTATTTAATTAACGTTTATTGTGTATTATTTATTATGTTAATAATTTTTATGTTTTATATATAATTTTAATGTATGTAATATTTTATAATAATTGTAAATTGATTAAGTTATCTGATAAATAAATAAATAATAATACAAATTCATTCACTTGCTTTAGAATTTGCCTATTTACCGAAATAACACACTCGGTCACTTGTTCATCTCTTTCGAATACCAGAACCTTAGTCTTGCCAGCGTTTAGGCGCAGCCCCTTCTTCCCACATTCTTCTTTCATTATGGTAACTAGTGACTGCAGTTCATCCTCTGATGACGCCAGTAAAACCGCGTCATCGGCGTATAGTAGGCAGTTGACCACTAAGTTTCCCATTTTCATTCCACATCCGTTCGTTTTTAAAGGCTCTTATACAGTTTCTTTTCAGCTTCTTTTTCGACGTTTTATAAGTGCCCACCTGGGCCTATGTGAAATAAAAAGATTTTGATTTTGATTTTGAGTTTGAGTTTGAGTAGGGAACTGCTCACTCCATATCCAGGCAACACGTCCTAGAGTTCCATTCGTACGACACTATCAAATGCCTTCTCTAAGTCGACAAAAGCGCAGATAACTTTCTGGTTAATGTCTAAAGACTTCCGCGATTCCGCGAAGCGAGAAGGTTTAATCCATACATCCTCTTCCTGGTCTAAATCCACCTTGGGATTCCCAGATAAACCTTTCGGATTGCTCTTGCATTCTGATGACACGGCATTCATTAGTATCTATTATCGGCGACTATAAGGCAACGCGTACGATTGCATCGAATCTTAATTGATCGATTTAGGATTTAAAGCCAAATTATTATCCATAGTTAAGTTGCAAGCGAGCATTTACAAATCTCAGATAATGCAATCAGCGCGATAAGATACCCGCGCGAGTATTTAAGCGGCAGCGGCCGGCGCGCAGCCAACCCGCCACCCTCCGCTCGCCATGAACTGCTCGCTGCGCCTGCTGCTGGCCGTCGCGCTGTGCGCGCTCGCCACAGCCGCCACCGCTGCCACCATCGCCACCGCCGCCACCCCCGCCACCGCCGCCACCGCCGCCACCGCCGCCACCGCTGCCACTGCTGCCACCGCCGCCACCGCCGCCACCGCCGCCACCGCCGCCACCGCTGCCACCGCCGCCACCGCTGCCACCGCTGCCACAGCCGCCATGGCTGCCACCGCCGCCACCGCTGCCACCGCCGCCACCGCTGCCACCGCCGCCACCGCCGCCACCGCTGCCACCGCTGCCACAGCCGCCACAGCTGCCACCGCCGCTACCGCTGCCACCGCCGCAACCGCTGCCACCGCTGCCACCGCCGCTACCGCCGCCACCGCTGCCACCGCCGCCACCGCCGCCACCGCTGCCACCGCTGCCACAGCCGCCACAGCTGCCACTGCTGCCACAGCCGCTACCGCTGCCACCGCTGCCACTGCTGCCACAGCCGCTACCGCCGCCACCGCCGCCACCGCTGCCACTGCTGCCACCGCCGCCACCGCCGCCACCGCCGCCACCGCCGCCACCGCCGCCACGAGGCCCAGGGCATCGCCGAGGCCGCGCGCATCAAGCAGGCCGAGGACGCATCGTGGGCGGCTCCGCAGCCGGCCTGGGCGCGCACCCGCACATGGTAAGTGCCCGCCCTCCCCCGCCCCCGCCCTCGTCCCCGCGGCCCGCCCGCCCTCACGGCCGCTCGCTGCGCAGGGCGGCCTGGTGATCACGCTGACCAACGGCGCCACGTCCGTGTGCGGCTCCTCCCTGCTGACCAACACGCGCGCCGTGACGGCGGCGCACTGCTGGTGGGACGGCAGCAGCCAAGCGCGCCAGTTCGTGGTGGTGCTGGGCTCCACTTCGCTGTTCTCCGGCGGCACGCGCGTCACCACCACCAGCGTGGTCATGCACGGCAGCTGGAACCCGTGGAACCTGAACAACGACGTCGCAATGATCAACCTGAACTGGGTCACCTACACCAGTGAGTGCCGCCCCCGCCCGCCCTAGAGACGCTGTGGCTCGCGCGCTCACCGCCCTGCCCTTTCAGATGTGATCAACCGCATCCTGCTGCCCAGCGGCACGCTGCTCAACAACAACTTCGCGGGCACCTGGGCGCAGGCCGCCGGCTTCGGCAGGACCAGCGACTGTGAGTGCCCGCCCTGTACACCGTACACTGTACACTACACTACACTACACACGTGCCTATAGCACGGCATGTACTCGCCCCATCGCCAACGACGGGACCGCCTCACCGCTCAGCCGCTACCCTCGCCTCGTGTAATGGGGTAGCGTGAGCCAGGCAGGCGGGTCACATCGTACAGTGGCACGAGGCAGCACCGGCACCGTGCCGGAGGCTGACCCCGCTCTATACGAATATAAGTGCTCGGAGGACTGCGAAGGCTTCAAGGTTTAAAGGAAAGGGTTCGACCACCGCTGAGGGTAGACATTTATCTACTAAGCAAGGGCGACTTTATACTGAGCGTGGGCTGTCCATCTGTTGCTGTATCTATACTGCTGTTCTGTCCATAGTTTCCGTCCGAGTCCATATTTGAAGTTAGACCATTCAATTCCATACAGTAGTAATTGTATGATGCTCATTCAAACATAGTTCTGCGCCCAGCCGACATAGCCCGCCGCGCCCAGCCGCGTCGCCGGCCAGCTCCCAATGCGACGCTATGCATGTGACGCCTCGCCGCATGTGAGCGGACCGAGTCGTTGTCACCTTACTATTGCCTACTAAGAACATGCTACATCAATCAGTTCGCCGGCTGTCCTGCTGACGGCGGATATAGAATTCGCTGGTCACTTGTTCAAGGCGTACACCTAGCAACCCATTCTACCCCATTCTACTCCGCAAGGCGCTTTTACGCAAACGGCATCCGATACTTATCATAGATAAAGTCCAACAAATGATACTGGGCAGACTACAGGTATGACATCCGGCTCACAGAGGTCATCAGAGGTCGTCGATTCGGTCGATAGTAGTGGTACATGATGACGCTGAACATCCGATGCGACCATCCGTGCGTACACTGGTCGTTCATGTGTAACGCGTGCTTGCAGCGGCCGGCATCGGCAACAACCAGGTCCTGAGCCACGTGAACCTGCAGGTGGTCACCAACGCCGTGTGCCAGCAGACCTTCGGCAACGTGATCATCGCCTCCACGCTGTGCACCAGCGGCGCGGGCGGCACCAGCACCTGCGGCGGCGACTCGGGCGGCCCGCTCGCCATCACCAGCGGCGGCCAGCGCGTGCTGGTGCGTGCCCACCCTGCCTACCCTGAGCACCCTGCCTACCCTGCCTACCCCTCCGCGCTCGGGCCCCTCCCGCTCAACGGCTCTGTGTCCGCAGATCGGCATCACGTCCTTCGGGTCGGCGCGCGGCTGCCAAGTGGGGCTCCCCGCAGCCTTTGCCCGCGTCACCTCCTTCGCGTCCTGGATCCAGGCAAGGCTGTGAGCACCTACCGATGGAATGCACTCTGCTATCGCTTCAATAAACGATTTCAACAATTGACGACGACTGTGTTTAATGTGCCCGTACTGACCACCGCACCTCCCGCCTCCCGCCGCGCCCGAGCCAAGCCGAGCGCCATTATAGTGCGGCACCCACCCACCACCTTCCTCCTTCACGCCAGTTATTTATTTATTTTTTCAATAGAAGCATAAGCTAACAGCCCCGAGTTATTATATAATTATACTCAAAGAAAAATAAGCCGCGGTGGCCGAGTGGTTCGAATAGTTGCCTGCGACACAAAGACCGCAAGCCTGCATACGTCTGAGAAGCAATTCAAAGGCGTATTTATAGTCGTGCTCGAGTATCGACCATGGACTCGCCATCTGTCACCGTTGGCACCTAATATATCCATGGCGGAAAGTGAATGTGTGAACACAAAATTGTTTCTCTGAAAACAAAGGTTTATTTAACACACTTTTACATTAGAATAATATAACAAACTATGAGAAATACACTTTTATCTCACCTGAAAACAAAGAAACGACATTTAATGTCCACTAATATTCTATCCTCAATAATATTCTTCTATTTATCTATTTACAAGTTTTTTCACAATAAAATAATTGAATATCAGACGCCATTGAAATGCGCGTCACTTCCACAGATAACTTAATACACTAACTACAAATATAATTCAATTTAATGAAATGTCATTTCATTACATCTCCCCTCCTAAGAGCGGAAATTCTAAACAACATATTCACACAATGGGCCTATAAGTTATCTTCATATTAGTTTTCTTCTACTTCATCTTCTTCTGTTGTGACAGGTTGTAATTTTGTTATGTGGAATAAAGTTGATTCTGTTTTTCTGTTGCCAGTGTCAATCCTATAAATGGAGTTCGATATTTTCTCTACTATCTTGAAAGGGCCTATTTTTAATTCCTCTAATTTCTTTCTATTCAATTTATTCCCATTTTCTACATATACCACCATCTCTGTCTCCTATATTAAACTCTTGCATTTTTCTATTTCTAAAAAATATTTTCTTATTGTACTTGTGGGATTTCATTGTATTCTCTAATGCCAATCTTCTATCAGCCATCCACTTGTCTTCCCTTTCTGTTATTTTTAATTCATTTGGCAGAATACTGACATTTGTACCATCCAGTAAATATTTTGGTGCAAAGCCTGTAACAGAGTGTTCTGTTTCGTTATACTTTTGTATGCATTCCCTTGCCACTGTTGTCCATGTTCTGTTATTATCTTTCTCATTTATTTTACATCTTATTTTGTTTACTACTGTTTGATTTAATCTTTCGTTCAAGCCGTTCGAGAATGGTGTATTCACTGCTTTAAAAATTAGTTTAATATTATTCTCTTCCAAATGTTGCTCCAATTCTCTTGAATTTATGCCAGGATATTGATCTGTCAAAATTATTCCAATCTCATCTGTCTCTAACACATTCTTTGTGAGTTTTATAAAGTCACTTGCATTCTGTGTTTTTGAAGTCGCAATAAATGCGTATCTTGTGTAGTGGTCCACTAAAAGGTGTAGGTATTTTTTTGTTGACCTAGAGCCTCCAAAGCCACCGATAGTATCCATTGACATAATCTCAAATGGTTTTGTTGCTGGTCCTAGTTGTGACATTAATCCAAATTTTCCTTGACATCTTGATTTATTTTTTATGCATATTTCACATGTTTTACAAACATTAATGATATTTTTTGTTAGGTTTTTAGCTGTATATATTGGACTTATTTTTTTCTGCAATTGTCTGATCCCAATATGGCATAATTCTTCATGCACCTTTTTTATGAGACTTTTACTAAATTCTTCTGAGAGGATAATCTTTTCATGTTTCTTTATTTTTTTATAATATATTTTATTTTTGTGTATAAGATTTGGTTTCTTTTCTTTTATTGTTTCATTTTTCTCTTGGTCTTCAACTATATCTTTTATTTGTATTAAATTAACTATTTTTAATACTTCCTCTTTGTTATCTTCTGATTCTAATACAGGGTTTCGGCTCAAACAGTCTGCTTCTACATTTTCTTTACCAGGTATATATTTTACGGTGAAGTCATATTGAGACAGGTAATATGTGAGATCACCCAATTCTTCATCTGTCCTGCTTTTAATGTTCATGTTTTCTAGAGGTTTGTGGTCTGAGTAGATAGTGAATTGTTTTCCAATGAGCCAGTGTTGCCAGTATTTAACAGCTTCTTTCATAGCAGAACATTCCAAATATATAGTATAGCGTGCCTAAGTGCGGCCCTGTACGAAGTACGTCCCTGGTACCCCTCTCACCCCGTCGTTCGATACCCCTCGCCTACCGCCACCCTCGGTGACGCTCCGCGCACGCGCCAGTCGTCCATAACTACTCCCGCGCGTCATCTGTGTCGCCCTGTGTGCGCCCGCGGCCCTAACGATTTAAGTATAAAGTTGATTCTGTTTTGTGTAATTATTGTTGAGCATTGTGTTATTGTCAATAAATATATATACAACCATTAAACTGGCTCCCAACGTATTGGCCGATGTTCTAGACTGTTCTATTATAGTGCACGGGGCTTATATTGAACGCAATGCCGCCGCGTAAAGTTCGCAACGACTCCAGTTCGGAAGATGAAACTGTGACTGTGAAGGAGACACCTGTAGCTCCGGTGCTTATGTCTGACACTCAGTTAACGTCGCTCCTGGCCGCCTTCTCTTCGGCGCAGGCCGAGGCGAACCAGAAGCTCGTCGAGTCCCTACTGACATCGCACTCAGGGACGCCGCCTAGTGTGAACTCCGGCGCCACAACGTCACCGTCATCGCATTCTGGGAATCTCGTCAAATGCACCTCGCGCTTCGATGGTTCGTCTGAGCATCCGGAGACGGTCGAGGCATTCATAGACGCCGTTGAGATATTTATGGATTGCGCTTCGGTCAGCAACGAGATGGCACTCCGTGGATTCCCTATGTTACTTCATGGGCAAGCAGCAGTTTGGTGGCATGGCATCCGTCATGAAGTTACATCATGGTCAGAGGCTGTCAAGCGCCTGCGTTCGATGTATGGCATACCACGGCCACCGTACAAACTGTACAGAGAGGTTTTCGCTGTTGAGCAAGGGTTGGAACGCGCCGACGTTTTTATCGTAAGAGTACGATCTCTGCTAGCGAAACTACCATATCAATTACCAGAGGAAGCGAGACTGGATATGATTTATGGTCTGCTTCACAAGAGAATTAGGAAGCGGTTACCAAGAGACGCTGTGAGTGATATTGAATCACTGTTAGGAAAATCTCGCAGCATAGAAGAAGCGTTGTCAGAGAACTCCGCGTCGCCGTCGTCGTCGTGTTTACCTACGAAGTCTGCCCGCGCGCTCAGCGAGAGCGCGCAACAACACGTCGCTCCGGGATCAAGTTCGACGCCGTCACCGCCGGTCCGCTCCGTTCGCGCCCCTACTGCGCAGTCTGCTCGTGAACGAGAGCAATCGCCGCTTAGTGATCAGTGTGCGGGAAAAAGTGACAGTGATAAGAAGCTGTTCTGCGTGTATTGTAAGACGCGAGGACACGTACGGGACTCCTGTGATAAGCTAAGTAAACGCCCTAGTTCTACTAACTCTGGCACATCTTGTTATAATTGTGGTGAAAAAGGTCACATTAGAGTTAATTGTCCAAAAGGTAAACAAAATAGTGCCGGAGATAGTAACCCAAATGTTAAGACAGATAATGTGTTTTCTTCTGTATCTATAGATAATATGTTATGTTCGGATAGTGTTAACGATAATAATAAGCAGGGTCGGCCTATCGTGCGCGTGTATGTGGAGGGATATCAGGGTACCGCGTTGTTAGATACGGCCGCGCGTCGTAGTATTGCGAGTTATTCACTTTATTCCTTACTGAAACGTAGTGGTTCAACCTTCCGCGCCGAAACGATATCGTTGAAGCTTGCGGATGGTATTGTTAGGAATAGTGATGTGCTACTGACGATAGTTAATGTTCAAATTGCTTCATTATCGATACCTATTGAATTCATTATATTACCTGATGCGGTTAACAACGATACTCTGTTAGGCATTGATTTTATTGCCAAAGCTAAGATGGTTATCGATTTTTCAAACTGGACTTGGCGTACAATGTATCAGCCTCGGACACTTCACACTTTATCATGGGAATCCGAACGAGAACCCATTCAGTGTGCGTCCGTGGACGTACTGAGGACGGATGAGGGCGCTATGTTATCAGAGTCGGAGAGGTCGACGTTGGAGAACCTTTTATGTGAGTATTCCGATATTTTTGATATAGTCGGAGAGCCTACACCATTTGCGGAACATCACATCGATACCGGCGACCATCCGCCTATTGCTGTGCCCCCGTATCGCGTTACGCCCGCCAAGAAGGAAATCATGCGCGCCGAGTTGGACAAGATGTTAGCGGAAGACGTGGTCGAGGAGTGTGAATCCGCCTGGGCGGCACCGTGCGTCTTGGTTCCGAAACGTAATGGTACGTATAGGTTTTGTGTCGACTACCGAAAGTTGAACGCGGTCACTAAGACGGATGCGTACCCCATGCCGCGTATTGACGAGCTCTTACAGTCAACTAAGAAGGGTTGTGTAATGACTTCTTTAGATCTTCGCAGTGGCTACTGGCAGGTAAGTACCTCCGATCGCGACAAAACTGCGTTCACCACGCCCTTCGGTACCTTTCGCTTCAAACGTATGCCGTTTGGCCTTAAGAATTCGCCTGTGACGTTTCAGAGGCTCATAGACCGTTTCAGATCAGGGTCTACACTTGGTGGTAAGACTATTTTAGGTTATTTGGATGACCTTCTGGTTATTTCGGAGGACCTGGAGTCCCATATAGCAGATCTGCGTGCGGTATTCGAGCGTCTCCGTATGTTCAAGCTTCGAGCAAACAGAGAGAAGTGTGTGTTTGCCAGAGACCGGCTCAAATACCTTGGCCACGTGATATCTAATGATGGTATATCTCCGGATGAAGAGAAAGTAAGTGCTGTTTTAGAGATGAAGGAACCGACTACTCTCCAGCAACTACGCACCTTCCTCCAAACTTGCTCATGGTTTCGCAAATTCATCCCAGAGTTTGCCAAGGTGGCTGAACCACTTACGCGTTTAACCAAGAAGTCACAGACCTGGAAATGGGGTACGGATCAAGCTAGCGCTTTTATACAGCTTAAGTCTCTTTTAGCTTCACCCCCCATTCTGATCCAGCCAGACTACTTAAGACCTTTCATCCTTAGAACGGACGCCAGCGATTTCGCTTTAGGTGCAGCTTTACTCCAGGGGGAGTCACCACAGGATGAACGCCCCATCGAGTACGCGAGTCGTCTCCTCACGCCAGCAGAACGGAACTACTCCACCACTGAAAGGGAGGCATTGGCCGTGGTATGGGCAGTGGAGAGATTCCGCGGCTACATCGATGGTCATCAGGTATGTGTCAAAAGTGACCATCAACCCCTGAAGTGGCTGTTCACGCTTAAATCTCCTACTGGTAGGCTTGTTCGTTGGGCATTGAAATTGCAGTCTTTTGATTTACAAATTGAGTACACTCCTGGGAAGGCTAATGTGGTAGCCGACACACTCAGCCGCCCAGTTATAGATAGTACATCGGAATATGGTGTATGTCCGGTTACCGTGGACGTTCCGCGATGGGACGCCACCTCTACCCGTGAAGCTCAATTGTCCGATCCCGAGGTAGCTAAGATTCTCGCTGATCTGGAAAGTTCTGATGAATTGTCAGTGCAGCGTTGGTCGGATAGAGGGTACATCATTAATCAGGGAGTATTGTACAGGTATGTGGAGGATTCTGATGCTGAAGAGCCTCAACTGGTCGTCCCGGAAAGCCTGCGAAGCAAAGTCATGCACGAGTGTCACGATTCGCCGACCGCCGCTCATGGAGGTATCCAGAAAACTCTGCATCGCATATCTCAGCAGTTTTACTTTCCAGGCATGAGGAAGTATATTACCGACTACCTGAAGACCTGTATGGAGTGTCAGCGATACAAGTCCTCAAATCTGAAACCACCTGGCTTACTCCAGACCCCTGTACCGGCGCAGAGATTTGAGATCATCGCTGTTGATCTCTTCGGACCATTACCCAAAGGTTCTCAGGGCGAACGGTGGGTTTTAATAGTAGAAGACACCGCTAGTAAGTGGGTTGAACTTTTTGCCCTTACCGAAGCCACAGCTGAGATCTGTGCGAAAACCTTAGTGGGTGAGATTTTTATGAGGTATGGACTCCCTAGGCGTATGGTCTCAGACAACGGAGTTCAATTCGTAGCCGATGTAATGCAGAAGGCGCTGTTTGTCCTAGGTGTGAAACAGAATCTGATACCGCTGTATCACCCTGAGGCCAATCCGGTAGAAAGAAGGAATCGGGACTTAAAGACTCACCTTGCTATCCTTGTAGAGGGCAATCACAAGCAATGGCCTGAGGTTCTACCGTTCGTCCGATTTGCTCTAAATAGCTCATTCAACATTTCCACTGGTTCCACCCCAGCTCACTTGACATTTGGCCGTGAGCTTCGTTCTCCTCTCTCTGTTCAGGCTGATTTACGAGCAGTAATCGAATCTGAGAATTTGGTCCCTCAGATCACACCGTACCTTTTGAAGCTTGTCGATTCTCTCTCTCAAGCTAAGGAAAACATCGAGCATCAACAGGATCTTCGCAAGCACCAAGCTGATTCTGCCCGTCGTGCTTCAGATCCTTTCGAAGAAGGTGATCTTGTGCTTATGAAGACACATGTCTTAAGTAATGCTTCCAAAGGTGTAACTTCCAAGTTTACTCCGAAACAGGATGGCCCGTATGTAGTCTCCAAGAAGGTGAGTCCTACTACATATGTTCTTACTTCGCAGAAGACTGGTGAAGTTGTGGGTAAGTATCACACATCGGATCTGCGTAGATACCATGATAGAGGTGGTGAGTGTCCGGAGCCCATTGTTCCAAAGCGCCGCAGAGGTTGCCCTCGGAAAGTCCAATCGTAGGTTCGCTACTATTGTTAGAAGTTTGACCAATAGGACTTCGCCTCTTGATCAAAAGGGGGAGAGTATAGCGTGCCTAAGTGCGGCCCTGTACGAAGTACGTCCCTGGTACCCCTCTCACCCCGTCGTTCGATACCCCTCGCCTACCGCCACCCTCGGTGACGCTCCGCGCACGCGCCAGTCGTCCATAACTACTCCCGCGCGTCATCTGTGTCGCCCTGTGTGCGCCCGCGGCCCTAACGATTTAAGTATAAAGTTGATTCTGTTTTGTGTAATTATTGTTGAGCATTGTGTTATTGTCAATAAATATATATACAACCATTAAAATAGCCTTTTTTCGTTTTTGGGATTCATTCAGTTTTTTTGAGAAATATGCCACCGGTTTGTCTTTACCGTCTAGCTGAGTTTGTTTTAGTATTGCCCCAATGCCCTCTAAGGATGCATCTGTAAATATTTTTATTGGTAAGTCTTTGTCATATATTTCCAATACTGGTTGAGAACATAAATCTTTTTATTTGATTAAATGATTCTTCACACTTCTCTGACCACACAAACTTTTCGTTTTTTCTTAATAAATTATGTAGTGGAGATAATTGCGCTTCTTGGTATGTATTCATGGTAGATGTTGATTTTTCCCAAAAATTGTCTTATATTCTTTTGCGTCTTAGGAGTTGGAAAATGTCTTATTGAAATCACATTGTCTTTTAGCGGTCTTACCGAATTGTTCTGAATTACATGGCCAAGATACTTTACTGAGTCTGAAGCAAAGGTACATTTCTTAAACTTCAATCTAAAGCCTTCCTTTATTATTGCCTCTAATACACTTCTTATGTGTTTTATATGTTCTTCAAAGGTGGACGAGTATATCAAAATATCATCAATATAATTAACGGAGTATCCTGTGAGATTGTGCTTTCTTAGAATGTTGCTTAAAACTCTCTGGAAAATTGCTGGTGATGTTTTCAAGCCAAAAGGGAGGCAGGTCCACTGGTAGTGGCCATCTTGTGTGACAAATCCTGTTTTATTTCTATCTTCTATCCTTAGTGGTATTGCCCAAAATGCTGAGTTTATATCCAGTGTAGTAAAATATTTACAATTTCTAGTTTTAATAATCAAATCATCTATTAATGGGAAAGGTTGAGCTTGTGGCACAACAATTTTATTCAGTTCTCTGAAATCTACACATAAGCGGCATTTTCTATTTTCACGTATGTATGAATCTATGGTCTTTTACTACAGTATCTATTTACTAGTAAATCTATATGTGCTTCATAATCTGTAACTGATCCTATATCATACTTATCCTTTGCAAAAATTGTTTTATATTCCTTTATAATTTTCTCTATCACAGATTTCTTTTCATTATCTAAATGGTCTGTCATACTAACAAATTCCTCTGTTTCTATGTGTTAATTAAAATTTATTGCGTATGTTTTTATTTTCTTATCTTCATTTGTGTTATCTTTAGACATCCTTTCTATTTTATTTGTTATTTTCTTTTGTTCTATCAGCAAGTCCTCATTTTGGGTTAATTTGAATTTCTTTATCATATCCAATCCGATTATGAAATCATCAAAATCTTCATTTTCTACTATGTGTACATCCACCTCTTCTTCTAAATCAAAGATTTTTATTTTTATTGTTATCAAGCCATCCGTCTTCTTCACACCATTAACCGTTTTCATATATGCTATATTCACATTGTCTTTTCTTTCTTTTACTTTAATCAGTCTCGAATTTATTAATGAGATCTGTGAGCCTGAATCATAAATGCCACTCACTTCCAATTTATTTTCTAATAAAAGCTTGACTTTGTGCGCTAACTCGTTTTTTTATCAGTGTTCATATCTACTTCAATAATGGAGTTATTATTGACATTTTTGGCTTTAAAGACCTTTTCGGATTCATTTTTATTTTTCTTGAACCAACATGACTCCTCAGAATGATATCTAATTACTTTATCCAAAGATTCACAAGTCTTACATGGTTTCTTCTCATTCGTTTTATTTTTATGAAGAAATGTACAACTTTTTATTATAATTGAGTTTTTCTTGTACATCATACCTTCATATTTTCTTATCTCGTTGAACAAATCAGTAGTGTCGTTGAGTTCGTCCCTGTTTAACCTATTTAAGATAAACCCAGGTAGACCCGTTGCAATCAGATCTATCATTGTTTTCCGGTCAATTGATTTGTTTATATCTAGTATAAGCCGCTCTTTTTTAATAGAATAATCAATTAACAGTCCTTCTTTATACCTGAATGCGAGAGCAGTTGTGACTATGTCCCATCCTAGGTATTTAAAACTTTCCAAAAATTTGTCTTTCCATTCCTTCCATTCAGAATTTACAGTTAGTTTTATAACCATCGAGCTATACCAATCCAAACAAGATTTTTCTAAAAATAACCTCAATATATCTATTTTTGTTTCATCTTTTGTTACATTAAAGCGCTCACATTCTTTTTCAAAATTATCTATCCACTGCATTGCATTAAGGTTTTTGCTTGTGAATTTCTCAATAATAAATTTCTCTGAAATACAATCTTTCATGGTTGTAGTTTCTATTAATTTTTCCAAGATATGTTGCAAACTGTCATCTTTTTCTTTTGGTTGCTTTGTGCTAATTTCTTCTAAATATTGATCAAAAAATTGCATATTACCTTCCTCATCTATATATGTTTTCTTTAGATCTTCATCCAGTTTTATCCATATTTTTCTACATTGGTGCCTTTTCTTTATGCTATTTTTTATTTTTGAGAAAGTGTTCATTTTAACAATATATGTATGTTGAATCACCGGCTTCAGCTCATCAGGTAGAACATAACATTTTCCTTCTTCTGTATATATTGAGGTTATGGCTAATACATTAGATTTACCATCATTTGAAGCTATCATCGTAAATTCAAATTGCAGCCGGTCCATCTTCATTTAGTTAACGAAAATGTCGTTTTATAAGATATATTTCTGAGGATTTTCGCTAATAAACACAAAATTGTTTCTCTGAAAACAAAGGTTTATTTAACACACTTTTACATTAGAATAATATAACAAACTATGAGAAATACACTTTTATCTCACCTGAAAACAAAGAAACGACATTTAATGTCCACTAATATTCTATCCTCAATAATATTCTTCTATTTATCTATTTACAAGTTTTTTCACAATAAAATAATTGAATATCAGACGCCATTGAAATGCGCGTCACTTCCACGGATAACTTAATACACTAACTACAAATATAATTCAGTTTAATGAAATGTCATTTCATGACATATATTATATAATCGTGTTTCCTAAACTTAGAAATTGCAATTGTAAGAGCGATAAAAAGTCTGAAATGTGGAATTGTGTGACAGCGTGAATAGATCAAGCACGGTGGATCAGCGGTCTAGGTTGCCATCTATTTGCTATGCAATCTTTGCTGGGAATGGGCGATGTTCCGAACGACTGGAGGCGAGCAGTCATCGTGCCTTTTCAAAGGAAAGGGATCACGATTAGACTGCTCGAACTACAGAGCCATCAGCTTGGTCAGCTTAGCTAATAAAGTGTATATGAAGATCCTGACGATAAGAATGCAAGAGCAATCCGAAAGATTTCTCTGGGAATCCCAAGGTGGATTTAGACCAGGAAGAGGATGTATGGATCAAACCTTCTCGCTTCGCGGAATCGTAGAGAAGTTTTTGGATACTAACCATATAGTTTCTGCGCTTTTGATAGAAGGCATTTGATAGAGTCGTACGAAAGGAACTCTGGGACGTGTTGCCTGGATATGGATTGAGCAGTTCCTTACTACATGCCGTGAAATCACTCTATAGTGATATCAGGGCGTACGTTAGGGCTAACGGTGAAATGTCACCCTGGTTTGATGTGAAATCGGGATTAAACAAGGTCATGTCTGCCTGGCTGTTCATTATATATCTAGATAATTGTCTAAGAGCGTTAAAAACGTGTGGAGTGAAAATGGGAAACTTAGTGGTCAACTGCCTTTTATACGCCGTTGACGCGGTTTTACTGGCGTCTTCGGAAGGCGAACTGCAGACACTAGTTACCATAATGAAAGAAGAATTTGAAAAGAAGGGGCTGCGCCTAAACGCTGGCAAGACTGAGGTTTTGGTATTCGAAAGGGATGAACATGTGATCGAGTGTGTTATATCGGGAAATGGGCAAATTCTAGAGCAAGTGAATGAATTTATATATCTAGGAAGCATGTTCACACGAGATGGAAAGTATGAAAAAGATATTGTAAGAAGGATACCTGCCGGTAATAAGGTGAATGGGGCAATGTCGGCGTTGATGGGCAGCAAAAGTCTGAGCAAGAATGCTCGAGTTCCTCTCCACAACGCGATATTGGTGCCTAGGTGCCTACTTCATTGTATGGCAGCGAATCCTGGGTATGTTAATAGCTTAAATGCAGTTTAGGTACGATCTCTTCGAAAATGATCTATCTCTCTTGATCAGTAACTGCACTGGCGAACGTTCTTTTTCAACATTAAAACGTATTAAAAATTAATTATTAAGGAACATGATGGGCCAAGAACGTCTTAATTATCTCAGTTTGCTGAATATAGAGCATGATTTGCTGAAAGAAGTCGTATTGAAAGGTTTTCTAAATTTGCCCATATTAAATCGAGAAAAAGAGCCGTGGTGACCGAGTGGTTGGAGTAATTGTCTGCGACACAAAGATCGCAAGTTCGAATCCCGACTGTACCAGTGAGTTTTCCTGAACTTAAACATCGTGAAGGAAATCATCGAGAGGAAACCAGCATACGTCTGAGAAGACATTCAAAGGCATATGTATAGTCGTGCTAGAGTAACGGCGATGGACTCGCCATCTGTCACGTTGGCACCTAATATATTTCTGGCGGAAAGTGGGTGCATGGGTATTACCTATACACCTCTGCCTACCCCTTCGGGGACCCTTATGGGAAGGCGTGAGGATATATTATATTTATATCTTAATCTTAATATATATAAATTACGTGTCACGTTGTTTGTCCGCCATGGACTCCTAAACTACTTAGCCGATTTCAATCAAATTTGCAGTTTGATCCAACTTAAAAGATAGGATAGCTTACATCACAATTGGACCCGATAGGTGGCCCTGCGATCGTGTTTCAGGAAATTTAACTTTTTCACCCGGGCGAAGCTGGGCGGGACAGCTAGTATATAATAAATCAAAAAAAGTTTATTTGTAACAGGTTTCTTTTATTGACCCTAAACTTGAGAACCTAAAGCAAACCAAGGGCCCCTTGGCAGAATTTGCTACAGGCCCCACGCTGGCTTAATCCGGCACTGCATATAATTTGCTACAGGCCCCGCGCTGGCTTAATCCGGCACTGCATATAATTTGCTACAGACCCCGTGCTGGCTTAATCCGGCACTGCATATAATTTGCTACAGGCCCCGCGCTGGCTTAATCCGGCACTGCATATAATTTGCTACAGGCCCCGCGCTGGCTTAATCCGGCACTGCATATAATTTGCTACAGGCCCCGCGCTGGCTTAATCCGGCACTGCATATAATTTGCTACAGACCCCGTGCTGGCTTAAACCGGCACTGCATATAATTTGCTACAGGCCCCGCGCTGGCTTAATCCGGCACTGCATATAATTTCCTACAGGCCCCGCGCTGGCTTAATCCGGCACTGCATATAATTTGCTACAGGCCCCGCGCTGGCTTAATCCGGCACTGCATATAATTTGCTACAGACCCCGTGCTGGCTTAATCCGGCACTGCATATAATTTGCTACAGACCCCGTGCTGGCTTAATCCGGCACTGCATATAATTTGCTACAGGCCCCGCGCTGGCTTAATCCGGCACTGCATATAATTTGCTACAGGCCCCGCGCTGGCTTAATCCGGCACTGCATATAATTTGCTACAGGCCCCGCGCTGGCTTAATCCGACACTGCATATTTTTATTCTATAAATAGCTGTGGCCACAATCATAATACTTGCTGGATTAATCACCTTATTTAAAAAAATATATCCATCCTCTCCTCTCTTCGGAAAAATAGTAATGGGTATTGTAAAACATCTTAAGAACGATATATTTCACTAATACGCTGAAGGATAATGGCATAATTTCTTGGTTACGTTACAATATCGCGATCAATATCGGAGAATATGGAGTCATATTCTCCTCAAACACGATTAAGGCAACATCATTTAACATTGGTGCATTGATGCCTCTCTCATGTCATGTCGTCTCCTGCAGGTCGCTTGTCTGCTCTGATCACTATTTTCAGATTATCCGATGGCATCACATTACTTCAAAGACAGTTTTGAACAATTGGATTAACTGATTATGTTCATGCAAAAGTTGTTGTAGCTGCTAAATGATCTCTGCGAACAGCGTTCATTTAGTTCAGCTTCAGAATTCCCCAGGAAATAAATCTGAAGAAATTTGTATTCACCATTACCTACGCTGTTCTTCAGTCTCATTGGCTCGAAGGTTGAACTGGGCTTGCTTGACACTACGATTGACCAGGACTTGCGATCGAACTGGTGTGCGACAACCGATATTTTGACGCCTTACAAGTGGTATTTAAAAAAAAAAATACGACGATTAAACATGAAACTCACACTAAAATACAACAAACATCTTTTTGCTTTTGTTGTTATGAAATAAACTGTAATTTGTTGTTTGTTAAAATTACTACTTGAATGAAATGTCAGTCTTTCTATCTATCCATAGGGTGCGTTCCACTAAGCGTTCACAACGATCACGCTCACGACCACAGTTTTTCCCGTTTCACTTGCTTGTAAGGGTTGCTGTCGTGAACTCAAGTGGAATGGATTATAGAGCGTTTTGAGCGTCCATGTAAATAATACAAACGGCGAATTAGTAAAAATAAAACAAAAGATTTAAGAGGTTAGTTTATAATCTGTAAGCCTTGAAAATAAACTAAATATTTTTTTCGCACAAACCTTCTTTTCTCTTTCTTTTATGTATTCTTGAATACATAAAAGAAAGATTTATCCAATTTGGTTCAGTCGTTTGAAAGTTATGCGCGTACAAACATTTCGGTGATTCATTTTTATATATATAGATAGACTAGCTTATGCCCGCGGCTTCGCCCGCGTGGAAAGAGCAACATACATATTTTTGCCTTTATAATATTAGAGCTTTGAATCTTTCGGGATTCAAATATAGCCTATGTCTTAATCCTGGGTATCACCACCATAAAAATCATCACCATAAAAAAATATCAGTAAACCGGCTTTTTTTCAGTCGTAAAAATGTTTTTTTTTCAATAAAAAGTATCCTATGTTACTTCTTATACCTCCAGGAATATGTGTACAAACTTTCATGATAATCGGTTATGTAGTTTTTACGTGAAAGCGTAACAAACAAACTTACATTCACATTTATAATATTAGTAAGGATAGATAGATTGTATATGGCAGTGAAAGTCAAGTGTCGAGTGTAACGTCAGTCCCGAGTCACGTATTCGGTGTACGCGCCCAAAGGAGCCCCGCCCCATCTATGTGCTAATTAAAATTACTATATTATGCGTTTACGTGACGCTGTTACCACTTTGCAATTTGATGTATTGAAATGCATGTGATTTCGCTCACTCCAATCTGCTACGGCCTCTATAGCATTATGTATTATTATGTACATTATGTATGTCATGCAGTCTTCGGATCCTTTATTTTGTGTATATTTAATATATATTTTGCGAATCTCTTCATTACGGAACGTCTCAACTGCATTTATGCAGTTGTCATGCTTCCTCTACATATTCCCGAGATTTACTAAAGACGACAATAAAGTGGGCACCAATATCGCGTTGCGTACACCTACTCGAGCATACCTACCAATGTTTCTCTCATACTCACCACCTTGTCTCGTATGTGACACCAGGTGCTCGGGGAGCGCGGGGCGGGCGGGAAATAAAAGTAGCGCATACATGAACAGATTTATTCGTTGACTCGTCGGCAAACTTAATTGGTCCACCTTTATTGCTTGTAACTAGAGTCGCGCGAGTGCGCTCTGTGCGTCCGGCGGAGGGGGGCGGGGCGGCGTGGTCCCCGGCCCCGGCTGCGAGGCCCGGGGCCGGGGCCGGGGCCGAGGCCGGGGCCGGGGCCCGCGGGCGGGGCGGTGGACCAGCGAAGAGGCCGCGTACCACCTACTCTCACACTTAACCTAGCTATGTACAAAATTAGTACCCGTTTAAACGAATGTATCTCGAAAATATGTACAGCGGGGGGCGCGCTCAGCGGCGCCGGCGCGTGCGTCACTGCAGCGCGGGGGCTGCGGGGGGCGCGGCGGTGGCGGGGGGCGCGGGGGGCCCGGGGGGCACGGGGGGCCCGGCGGGCGCCGGCGGCGGGGGGTCGCCGGCCGACAGCCGCGCCAGCGCCTTGTAGAGCGGCGAGTTGACGAAGCGCGGGTACGAGTCGCGGTGCATCAGCGTGTAGATCTGCAGCTGCGCCTCGTCGAAGGTGTGCGGCGTCGGCTCCACCATGTTGCGGTTGACCACCTCGCGCACGCGCGAGTCCAGCGACACCTGCGCCACACACACGCATACACACACACACACGCACACATACACACACTCCTACGATGGTCACGCACGCACGGGCTCCTCATGAGGGGTAGGTACTGTTCTCACTGGACTTCAAAAGAAGGAAGAAATTCTTCGGAGTCTTTTTGAAGTTATACTTCTTTAGGCGCGTTATGAAAAAATGATGAGAGTGAAATTTTAAGATGCGCGCGCACCTGTGACACAAAATTAACAGTATGAAGCCGTCTGCTTAACCGCTCATTAAGTCTCGAAAAACAGTGCCATCTAGTGTTTAATTTTTTTTGCTGTATATTTATAACCCCCGTGTGAGTGACGTGTGTCCATACATACATCCATATATCCATCCGTACATCCATACATCCATACATCCATCCATACATCCATACATACATCCATACATGCATCCATACATACATCCATACATACATCCATACGTCCAAACACACAACAGCGGGTGTATGGGTGTATGGGAGTAAGGATGTATCTATGGATGTATGTATGGATGTATGTATGGATGTATGGATGGATGTATGGATGGATGTATGGATGGATGTATGGATGGATATATGGATGTATGTATGGATGTATGTATGGATGTATGTATGGCATACATACATCCTTACTCCCATACACCCATACACCCGCTTTTAACAAAGTACCTTTGATAGTAAACTGTATCGTATCAAAGCCTGTATAAAGTAACAGGATAACCTTGGGTTGATGTCTCAATACGCGGATAGATCATGGACAATATAAGGATGTTAGACTGACTAGTGTTGGCTCGCGACTTCACTCGTGGCAATAAGCATACGACTCTACGTGAGGGGAAACGGTTACCATTGTCTAAACTCTAAATGGAGTGTTTGGAAAGAACTTAATATTTTTTTGCTGTATATTTATAACCCCCGTGTGAGTGACGTGTGCTTCTTGAACTTCGTTTTTCTCCATAGAAGGGCCACGCCCCCGTAAGGTCGTCCTCGCAATATCCCCGTTGATGTATCCACAGCAGATTTCCCACTATAACCGAACATAAAATCTAGACTACCTAGTAGTGCTATCTCGTGTGGTAAAAGCCAAGTCTCCTGTAGCGCAATAATGTCTGCGGACACACAAAGATTCTGTATACATGCAGTTTTTTTATTTATCATCTCGTTCTAACTGCTTACCCTGTGAGTGATTTGGCGTGATGATATGTATGTATGTATGTCTATTGTAATTTTTTATTGTAATTAATTATTTGCATGCAATTAAAAACTATTTTTTTATTGTAATTAATTATTTGCATGCAATTAAAAACTATTTAATGATGCCAAAGAAGTATAACTTCTCACGCGCGTACATAAGTACACGGGTTTTTTTTTTATTGCATGGACCCATTCGAGATACATCGGGAGATTTTTTTTTTTATTAAGATTTTACTTAACTTACGCGGACAACCCTAAAGCTCCAACGGAGTGTGGGTATTTGCCTATTATAAGAATTTGGCCTAATTTCTTCGAATATATATAGTGTGGTATCCAACCAGCCCAGCTGGGCAGCGGAGGGAGGCGGGAGGCGGGGAGGCAGGGGTTACCTCTTTGGGCGAGAGTATGGAGATGTAGTCCTCGTAGATGAATCGCGCCTTCTCCTCCACGGCGTCGGGGTCGCTCTCCCGCTTGAGCTCCTCGCACGCCAGCCAGAACATGATGTTCTCCTCGGAGTACTCGCCGCGCAGGAAGTCGCGGAACACCTTGCGCCCCGCTACCAACACGCAACAAGCCAGCCGTCAGCCCTCCCCGCCAGCTGCCTGGCTGCCTGGCTGGCTGGCTGGCTGCCTGGCTGCCTGGCTGGCTGGCTGGCTGCCTGGCTGGCTGCCTGGCTGGCTGGCTGGCTGGCTGGCTGCCTGGCTGGCTGCCTGGCTGGCTGGCTGGCTG
The DNA here is from genome assembly GCA_945859725.1 of Drepana falcataria. Classification (NCBI taxonomy): domain Eukaryota; kingdom Metazoa; phylum Arthropoda; class Insecta; order Lepidoptera; family Drepanidae; genus Drepana; species Drepana falcataria. The sequence goes on from OX243935.1 coordinate 56,037, forward strand.
GCTGGCTGGCTCGGCCAATGGAGATGTACACGCATACGTGCATGCGACTGCTCTACGTCTATACATAACCTATCATTGCTAAATATTACTACTAATACATTATTCCTGCCGCGGAGGCCGAGAGGTCCGGAAGATCCAATCCCGACTGTAGCAATGAGTTTTTCTGCATTTAAGTACAGTGATTAGTCACACCGCGAGCTTAATGGGGAAACATCGAGAGGAAATCTAAGAAATTCAAAGCGCATATGTAGCATTGTAACGGACTCGCCATCTGTCACATTGGCACCTAATATATATCTCCGAAGGAAAGTGGGTCGCGGACCTCTCGGGGACTGGATAGGTCGGTAGCAAGCTGTATGGTATCTCTGCTCGGGCTGTCGTTTGCGCCCCATCTGAGTATTACCCTTCATATGGTACATATTGTATTGTGCACGAGTTATAATATCGACCCGAGTAGGCACTCGCACGCCGCTGTCTGCTATGTTCCTTCAACAATCACAGTGTAGGAGCATGCTGCCTCCTCCTAGATATTATCCGAGCCGGCGGTAGGCAGACCGCGGGCAGGGCGCGAGGCCTCCCCCCGCGCGGCTGACTACTGCAAGGGCGCGAGGTCACTCACGTGACATATTATGTAAATAGAACTGACCGGCACTGCGCATCAGTCGGTCGAAGGACTGCCCCCAGCTCTGCACCTCCTCCAGCGTGGGCCTGCAACAGCGCAGAGGGTGAGTGCGGCCAGGGCGGGCGCTAGGGCGGGCGCTGGGGCGGGCGCTGGGGCGGGCGCCGGGGCGGGCGGGCTATGGTACTCACGGCGCGTCGTCGGGCAGCAGCGGCTCGTGCGGGCCCGGCGAGCGCGGCTTCTTGCCGGGGCCGGCCTCCGACCCGCGCGCCGCCAGGCTGCACACACACACACGCAACACGAATAACACCATTTTATTCAGAGAGACAATATATCCTATTTGTTAGCCCAGCTAGTAGACTATATCTGTGTATGTTATTTCATCCAATCCCGTTGAGTAGTTGTTGCGTGAAGGCGTAACATACATTACTTACAACATTATAAATAATGCTATAATAGAAGGATGTGTTATGTTCAAGCTAATGCCGCCATCACATTAGTTGGCCTGCCGCCTGCCGCCTGCCGCCTGCCGCGGTGGAAATATACGTATGTGCAACAAGTTGGTAATGGTATGAACGAATCCTCTACGGAGCCCCCGGCCCGCCTCGCCGCGCTCGCATGCTGCGGGCAAGCTGCTACGAACATATAGAGGGTCCATATGTTATTATCCTTCAGCGGAATGCACTTGGCACTCGTCCACTGTGACCACTCCAGCGCAGCGCCACAACGCGTCAGCTCAGTAGCACTCGCCGCCACCTCCCGCCGCCCCACTCCCCCCCCCTCGCCCCTCGGCCTCCGCCCCGGGCCCCTCGGCCAGCGCCACAGCCACTTACCACTTAGCCCTGCAACCAAAGCAACGCACAAGTCAGTAGCGTAGGTATAAGGCTACATGGTAGGGAGCGAAGTTGAAGAAGATTAACCGCCCGGAGGCCGGCCGCATCGAGCCCAATAACAACGCATCACTTGGACAGCAGCGGCTACCCGGGGGCCTATATATACGTAGCAATGGATACATCGTATTTATTTGAGTAAGTGGGTACATACATAGAGGTAGGTAAAGGCGTGCAATAACAGGCGTTAAAGGTCGCAAGAGCAACGGCAGGCACTGACCAGGAGCAGGAGCAGCAGCAGCACCAGCACAGGCAGCAGGGCCTGGCGGCGGGCCGGCAGCCGCGCGCCAGCGCCGCCAGGCTGCACATCTGCAACACACCAAGCGACCTGCCCATCTTGGCCCACTATAGCAAACGTTGGCCTGCGATGGCCAATGTTGGCGCCTGCCCGCGGGGGTGCCCGTGGGGAGCCGCCTACCTTCAGCAGAGGCAGCTACGCCTACACTGTATTATTAATTATCCCCAACTATAAGGAGAAATGCGAGGGAAATGTCATGACACTAAATTAGAATTATTGCCAAGCTCTGTGCGGGAGCAGCGCCAGGGCCTGCCTACCGAGTGGGTGCGCGCATCGCCTGCCCGCCTGGCTGCCGACACGCCGATAGGGTAAGTACGTAGGCCGCACCTCTCCACAAGCACCGCTGCCACACGCGAGCCGCTGCTGTTGACTCCACAATATAGTGGCTTGCACTCAGCAGAGTTACCTGCGTGGCCTCCCTTGGCGGCCGTGTGTCCCCAACACGTGGCTACACGGTACATACCTTCACACAGCGACCTCCCTTGGCGGCCGTGTGTCCCCAACACGTGGCTACACGGTACATACCTTCACACAGCGTCGTACATCACCGCAATACCTTCACACAGCGTCGTACATCACCGCAATACCTTCACACAGCGTCGTACATCACCGCAATACCTTCACACAGCGTCGTACATCACCGCAATACCTTCACACAGCGTCGTACATCACCGCAATGTCCCTATACTCATTGAGGCTCACAGGAACCCTCGTGCGTGCGTATCTTGGGATTATTCTACACAAATTGACATAGCCCCAATTTAGCAAAGCTTGTGTTATGGTAACTAGACAACGATATATTTACTTATATAGATAGAGATACACCTAAGGACATAGGACATCCAAGACTAAGGTACTAATACTCGTGTTCATCGCACAAATATCTGCCCTCAGCGGAATAATCGATGTGCGAGCTCTAGTTTCGCAGTCAGGAGGTCTACCCCATTAGACCAGACTATGTACCTACCCATGTATATATCAAGTTATAAAGTCAATATTAAAAACATATACTATATCTGTTCCGTCAACATTTCTTCACTCGCCTTTGTTCATCTTCACAATCACACCCTCACACCCTCACACCCTCACACCCTAGTGTACGCCAGTTGTTTCCTTTTCGCGAATAACTTCATTGCGCATTCGATTTGGAATCGTTACGCCGCACATTTTTCGATAGAAACACTATTCCAATGCATAATATATGCATAGCATCCCGGACATAGCTAAGGGGACATGAAGCATCTCGTATCGACCCTCAGAGAGGCCTCGGGGCAGCCTCGGGGCAGCCTCGGGCCGCGCGGGAGGGCAATCAGTGTAGGCGAGAGGCCGCGCGGCACACGGCACACGGCATCGCAGCGAACACGTACACAGCTTGCGCCGACACACGACACCTCGCCCTGAGCCGAGCTAAGTCACGTCGAGCAGGCGCCGGCGGGCAGATACACGCGTGTACGCGTGTATCTGCCCGCCGGTTCACATGTAGTAATGTAGTAGTTCACATGTAGTAGTTCACATGTAGTAAATGTAATAGGTTCACATGTAGGCACCTACATAATATGTACATGGTGCAATGAAGCCACTCGAGACAAAGACAACCGAATGTGCTCATCGAACAAACGTTTACTGCGACTGTAAAACGAACTAGAAACTACCAACAGAGCTCGGGCCGGCCTGCCTACCTGCGCGCCGGGGGGGCATTCGACAAGAGAGCACATCGGTCGCGACCACGTGACGGCGGCGCCATACGAGCGAGCGCCGAGAGATCGGCCGGAAGCACGCTCGCACGAGGAGGTGCGCCGCCCAGGAAGGAGCGACACGCGACTACCTAGCGCTCCTGCGGCGCTCGGAGGGTAGTAGGTGAGGGTCGAGGCGGCGGCGGCGCTTATTTATAGCGCGACCTCATTGCACCGCGCGTGTGTATTGCGCGCTGGCGGCGGCGGCGGCGGCGGCGCGTGCACCGACCACCGCCCGACGGCGCCGCCTCGGCCCCGGCGCCGGGCACATGCGCAGCTCGGCGATCGATGCGGCTCACCTGCGGCGGGCGGCAGCCGGCCTCGGCGGCCTCGCGGGCGCGGCTGGGCGGGCGGCGACTGCGGCGGCGGAGGCGCACGGGACGGGCCGCGGCCGGGGCGCGACTGCCGCCGCCCGCAGCCGCCGCGCCCGCCCGCCCCGCGCCCCGCCCGCCCGCGCCCGCCCGCGCCCGCCCCGCGCCCGCCCGACGCAGGGTTGCCACGCGCACTCCCTCCGACTCCACAAGCTCCACGGGCCACATTCTAACTCCACCGTGCACTGTCCATTTGTAAACATGCACCGTACGGCACCGCCATGCTTGTACAAAACATACATGAAGGACAATACGAGCGACTAGCAGAATGTGGTTGTACGGTGTAAGATCGCACAACTTAAAATCATGTTGACAATTGATAGAAACCGCTTGATATTACATTATATTGATAAATGATTACAATATTGATTGATTTCGGTAAACGGGCAAATTCTAGAGCAAGTGAACGAATTTGTATATATTATGAAGCATGTTCACGAGTTGGAAAGTATGAAAAAGTCTTTGAAAGAAGGATAACTAAGGCAGTAAAAGTCGGAGCAAGGATGCTCGAGTAGCCGTCCACAGCGCGATATTGCGCTGCACTGGCCCTCGCGCTCGAGGGGACAAGGGGACACGGGGACGCGGGCCCACGGGGACACAGCGCCTGCCGCGGGCTATCCGCTGGACTCTGGTGTCCACCAGATGTTCGACCCGGAGATAGATACGGGAATGTGGGCTCTCGATCCCGCCCGCCCATGGGAGGGCAGCTTTTATTGCTCCGTATACAAGTATTGATCCATTCGCCTGCTGTGAATGCTTCCACTGATACGTGTAATATAACAGGTAGCAGTCGGTAGGCACCCACCTATATAATTACATTTTATTTCATTGCGTTTCATGTAAAAGGTTATATGCTACTTCCATGTTACATAGGATTTATGAAAGTCCCTTGAAACATGTATAAATCGTCATTTAAATTGAAGTCTTCTCCCCGACCCTGGCTGGAGCCCAGTAGTGAGGAGGTGGGCATACAATGGCCGTGGCCGGCTGGAGAAGCCATCGGCTAATGGCAGCATCAATGCCTGCTCAGGCTGCCCTCAGCCCTCAGCCGCCGCCTTCTGCTCGTATGGGGAGAAGCGAGAGGGTATCGTAAGCATATGGAGTTATAATTGACTACGACACCCGTCGGTGACTGGTGCGGCAGGCGAGGTGCCCGCTCGCGGGGAGGTGTGCGGGAGGAGGGAGGGCGGAGGGCTGGCAGCTACGATACCATCTCGGCACGCACGGAGGCGGCGCTCTCAGCTAGACGAGCGCGACTAGAGCAACGGAGCAATGGAGCCTCCGCCGAGATAAACTTCACTTGGCTGCTATTCTGCTATTGCAGTGTTAATGATTGTACATCTATATCTGAGGCACTAGGTTCCATAACTATTAATGAACCCCGGTTGTCTACTTAAACTATTAAAAAACATTTATGTATCCAAATCCGCGGGAACAGATAATATCCCCCCTGTTTTGATTCGTGGCTGTGCAGAAGCTTTCGTAAATCCACTGAAAATTTTTTTTGAAAGATCAATCCTCGAAGGTACATTTCCCAGCAAATGGAAAGAGGCCGTTATAACTCCAATCCATAAAAAAGGATCCAAAACGGATATGACTACACCTACATACCAATATCCGGGCTGAACACATTGAGCAAAATCTTCGAAAAAGTTGTTATTGACCAAATTTACAACACAATCGCAAATAATATTAGTCTATCCCAACATGGATTTTTGAGAAACAAATCTACCATTACCAATCTCTGTCAATTCACAGTTTGTTTTAACTAATATGGAGGGCGGTGGTCAGGTCGATGTGGTCTACACTGACTTCGAAAAAGCATTCGACCGCGTCGATCACGTCATCCTGACAGCTAAACTTCAATCCATGGGAATCCACGGTGACCTCTTGAGATGGATCAAATCCTATGTCAGTAATAGATCTCAGGCTGATAGTCGTCGGCAGATTTCGATCAGATTTTGTAACAATTCCTCTGGCATACCCCAAGGATCCCATTTGGGCCCTCTTTTATATGATGCTTATATATACGACATACATACCTGCTTCGAACATTATGAGATAAATAAAGCATTTAATATACGCTGATGATAAAAAGGTGTATCGTAAAATACGTAACCTCAATGATTGCAGAAATCTACAAAATAAACTATTTTCCTACTATGAGCTCAATAGAATTAAGTACTTGACAGTACTATATCTAGTACTATATACACATAAATGCCAACAAATCTCTTTCACTCGTAGGACAAAAGAAATTCAATTTTCGTACTGTTTTAATAACCAGCCAATATAACGCGTGAACACCGTCCGGGACTTAGGGGTCATGCTAGATAATAAGTTAATAATGACACAGCATCGCGACATGATTACAAACAAGGCTTACAAAAATCTTAGCTTCTTGAATCGTACGTGTAAACCATTTACCGACATTGCTTGTATCAAAGTAGTTTACTTTGCATACGTAAGGAGCTGGACTATGCTGGTAGTACATGGTCCCCTACTTACACGACAAACGTTGACCGCGTTGAAAGAATACAGAAAAAAATTATGAAGTATCTCTGTCACAAAACACAAATATTGTTAATTGTTGCTATTGTAAATAACGTATATATTTATATATATATATACTAGCTGTCCCGCCCAGCTTCGCCCGGGTGAAAAAGTAAAATTTCCCGAAATACGATCGTAGCGCCACCTATCGGGTCCAATTGTGAATTATAAACTATTCTCGAATCCACCTGAAGAAAAGTGTTCGGACTTATTTTGCACCCATGTAACGCTGAGTTCAACCGTTCCGTAGCGAGCCGACCACGTCTGAGTTGCGGAGTTACTTTAACATTATGATATCTATCTCCTAAGATGTTGATTGAAATCAAGTGATGTCAAGTACAAATTCGTTTACTTTTAAATACTTGTGATTAATAACATATTTATTTGGATAAGGATAAATATTATGTTGATAAAACATCTTCGCATATAATGCATTAATTTCGAACAAATTTAATTACCTACCATAAAAAAGGTTATAGTGAGTCAATCTTAAAAGATACCCATATGCTGTCGCGGATATATTTTTTAACTTTTAAAGAGGCACAATTCCATCATACATGATATTTGCGTAACTTAAACCGTTTACGCAGCGCACGCAACGGAGGCTCTCGAGGAGGAAAATTTTTCCCGTTCTTGCAACATTTTTCATGTATGCTTCGCTCCTATTTATTGGTCGTAGCGTTTTATAGCCTAAAGCCTTCCTAGAGAAATAGACTGATGATGATGAATGGATGATCCAACACAAAAAAAAATTCAATTCCAACCAGTAGTTCCTGAGATTAGCGCGTTCAAACAAACAAACAAACTCTTCAGCTTTATAATATTAGTATAGACTAGTATAGAAATGTGTGCCAACAGTGTCATCGCCAATGGACGGTAGCCGTGGTCGGTGTGGGGCAGACCTGTGCGGCATCATCAGCACCCGCAGCCTATATTATGGCGGGAGATTTACTTAGCGTACATACGCAGGCGGTCAATACCAATGTCGCCGAGCGGGGGCGGAGGGTGGCGTAGGGCGGCGGAGGGTGGCGGCGGGCGGGGCGCGGGGGGAGAGGGGGGGGGGGGGGGGGGGGGGGGGCGGCGGGCGATCGATGGGCGGCGGGCGCCAGTCGCGGCCGGCGCGCCGCCCGGGTGTGTCGCCGAGCAGGTGAGCCCCGCGCCGCGCCGCCGCCAGCGGCCGCGCCGACTCGGTGCGCGCGCCGTCCGAGCGCCCCGCCATCGAATGCATTATATTTGCACGCTCGCTTACCACTCACATCGTCATTCGTATAGGCGCCCGCTGTCTCGTATCCTATCGAAGCCAGCTCAGGCCGCGGCCTCGGCAGTAAGTAATGGCCCGTCCCGCAGGTATGCACGGCGGGGCGCTGCCGTACGGACACCATATTATGCTACACTCTCTTAATCTCCATTTGGTAATATTCATGAATCTCATAATATTCACGAAGTATCGACTCACAATAGCGCAGTGCTGAGGTGTCGCCCGCACTCCGGCGACCCTCCGAGAGGTGAAGAGGTCGCGACCACGAGCGTGGGCCCGCTTGTTAGTCGAGAGGAACCCATACTAGTCGAAAGGCGCCGCAAGGTAGGTGGGTGCAGGCGCGGGGGCGAGGGGCGGCGAGGAGGGGGCGCGGGGAGGGGGGGAGGGGGGAGGAGGCCCCCCACGAGGCAGTGGTGGCTGTGACGATCCACCGGCGCTACCTAACCTGAACCTACCAACAAGTCGTCCGTCATGGCTAGCACAGCATCACCTGAGACCGGTGTTCTCTGCCAATCAGGGTGCTCTCTAAGTTGTAAGTAGCAGTCAAGCGTGTGCTGTGTGATGGTGTTCCTTCGGCGGTTTTCGGCGAGTTTTTCATGTAGGCGCGGTGCTCGCAGTGACTCTCTGCTCGACTACACATACTACTGTGAGTAGTACACGACGCCCATATTTGGCGTCGCTGACCACCAATTCCACCAATATCGAGTGTAGGTCACGTGTTGCAGAAGGCGCGAGGCGTGAGGCGCGAGCAGGCCGGCCCGCCATGGAGGGCGGCGCGGGCTCGCTGACCATGGACTGCGAGGACATGTTCAAGGAGATCACCAAGAAGCTGTACGGCGAGGAGCCGGTGGTGGGCGTGGTGGGCGTGGAGTTCCCCGCGGCCGAGCGCGACCTGGACGACGAGCTGCGCCCCGAGGAGCACATCACGGCCTGGGGGCTCGCCGCGCTCATGCAGAACGGGTTCCCGCCGCCCGGCATCCTGCAGGTGCCGCCCGCCCCCGCCCTCGCCGCCGCCCGCCCTGGCCCCCGCCCGCCCCGCAGCCCCACCAGCCCCGTGTGTGCAGGCCAACTTCGCGCCGCGCCTGGACCCCACGGCGGAGGACCGCTGGACGGCGGCCGAGGAGCCCCTGGCGTGGGCCCACTCGCGCGTGGCGGCCTACAACCCGGCGCAGCGGCTGTTCAAGTGCGCCGAGTGCGAGTGCGTGGGCTTCCTGGCGCGCGTGGCCGAGCACTGGCTGGGCACGCACTCGCAGGCGCGGGCCTTCTCGTGCCCGCTGGCCGGGTGCGGGTTCGCGTCCGGCTGGGCGCGCGGCGTGCGCTCGCACCTGGCGCGGGACCACCACTCCGACCCCGCGGCCGCCGACCACCTGCTGCGCGACAACCCCGCGCTCGACGACCTCACGCGCTACCTGCAGCGGCTCAAGGCCAAGGTCGGCCCCCGCCCCCGCCCCGCCCCGCCCCCGCCCCCGCCCCGCCCGCCCCGCGCTGACCGCCCCCGCCTCGCCAGGTGGACGCGGTGCGCGAGCGACGCGCCGTGGCCGCGCCGGCGCCGGCTCCGGCCGAGGCGGCGCCGGCGTCGCCCGCGGGGGAGGCGGGCAAGCGCTACGCGTGCGCGGCGTGCCCCTACGCCACCGACCGGCGCGACCTGTTCACGCGGCACGAGAACATCCACCGCGACGAGAAGCCCTTCCACTGCTACCTCTGCCAGAAGCAGTTCAACCGCGCCGACCACGTCAAGAAGCACTTCCTGCGCATGCACCGCGACCAGCCCTACGACCTGAACCGCATCAGGCGGGCGGCGGGCAAGCCGCTGCTGTACTACGGCAAGGCGCCGCCGGAGGCGTCCCCGCCCGACTACCGCGCGCCGCCCGCCGTCAAGCTGGAGCGAGCGCCGCTGGCCAAGGCGGAGGCGCCGGCGCCGCCCAAGCCGCCGCCCGCCCCCGCGCCGCCGCCCGCCCCAGCGCCCGCGCCGCCCGCCCCCGCGCCCGCGCCCGCCCCCGCGCCGCGGCGCAAGGTACCCACCACTTCGCACTACTTATTTATTTATTTTTTTGAAATACATTCGAACGGTCACTAGCCAATTACTCTAAATGCAGTACACGATACCGTACACAGTAGGTAGAATTATATACACAACACAAAAAATATATATTAAACAACATTTGTACATTCGCCTCCCAATCCTCCAGACATGCCGACATAATAGTCTGCCATCCATCCGCAAACAAAGCGCATTCAGAGTTGGAACTCCAAGAGATCATTGAACGCAGAGAGAGTGCGAGAGACGGGAGAGTATGATCGCGACTTACTACGACAAGCCTGGACAAAACGACACTGAACAAGTGAGCTCTTCGAGTAGTTCAGGGGCATTCATATTTCCACGAAGCATCTTGCACATAGTTGACATTTGGTCACAGTTCCTTCTCACCTCTTAAGGGTTATACCCTAAGCAGCCAGGAGATACTTCGTAGGAAACAAGTATGGATATTACCCATACATACGCGTGTATGCAAACCTTAGGAGCGCTTTTTGTACCTTCTCTAAGAGTAGTATGTTCTTCTTCTCGTAAGGATAGGTAAGTAAATGATATAACCACATTCAGATAATAATAAAATACTAGGACTAGAACCCAGAACCTTAGTGTTGCCTATGTTTAGGAACAGCTCCTTATGTCCGCATTCTTCTTGACCATCGCCTTAATGACCCACGAGGCAGACGTGCCACGCACTAGCTTAGCCCCGACTCCACATCAATCCCAACGCAAGTTGCTCGTACAAACTATGTATTTACATATATATAGGTATCATTGGTTAATCGTGAGAGCTTCTTGGCAATTGCAATCGTGGACAGAATCTAATTGAGTGACGCAGCTCACGCAGCCTTTACCGTAGTAAAAACACGGATATTTAAAAATAATGAGAGTCTATCTGCTGCATGTTCATATCTAAACCGGCGAACAGATTGTGATAAAAATGGTGACTTTGACGATAGCATTAGGTAACAAAGTAATGTCCTACAACGCTCGCATGGCAAGCTCGGCATACATGGCAAGTAATGTCCTACAACGCTCGCATGGCATGCTCGGCATACATGGCTCGCCCCTGGACAGACTGTCATGTGCTGAATCACCCATACACACGCTTCGTACAAGAGTCACATAATGGACGAGCCAATGTCAGGGGAGCTGCAATAATTATATAAAGTATCACATTTTGGGGCTACCGTTACGTAGGCAATAATATTATGTTAACTTAGCCTACGGCCCACCCGATGGACAACGGTTACCGCAGCCTATTTACGCTTACAATACCATACAGTGCATATGCCTAATAGGTACTTGCTATATAGATATTTAGTGTAAAATAAAATGATGTATGCTACAATAATGAGTAGGTATTACTGGCAAATCAGTTTTACCTTAATTCAATTATCTGCCCTGCGATAGTCGCCGACTTAGACTCATTAATAACGACGATAAGCTCATACATGAACCAATATGTAGGTGTCATCAGTGCATTAGATAAGGTGCGTCCTCGTTAGTCGGTGGCAAGATGGCGGCCGCGTGAGCGATGATAGCCCCATAGGTCGAGGGCAGTGAGCGGTAGGAGCAGTAGGAGCAGTAGGAGCAGTAGGTGAGTTAAGGAACGGACTAAAGATAAGCTTCATACAAGTGGACTGTGAGAGGCGGCCTCTCACCGACGGAGCGAAACCGGTTTAAACTGGCTCGGCGTGACCTCTATCCCACACCATCCCATTAAGGACACAGTCCTCGCTTGCAACGCGGCGTTTGTTATTGTTTTACGAGTTTTTCTGAACTTAAGTATAGTGATTAGTCACACCGCGAGCTTTACGGTGAAGGGAGACATCGAGAGGAAACCTGCATACGTCGGAGTAGGAATAGCTCTTCTTCTTGTAATATATAAGTTTTTAATATATTATTTGAATGGAACAAAACCTTCCAGGATTGATAGTGAGTGAATCAATAGTGGTTTATTGTATCATAGTTATGTAATAATAAACTGATGTACATTAGGTTTATTTAATTAATTTCTTCTCTTCGTTGCGACAACCCTCCTAGAATAGGTGGGTGTACATGTTGTCCGCTCCTGAGAAGCTTTGTCTCTGTTCCGTCCGTTTACTCGTGTGCAGTGCCCTGGTGGCGTGGTGCCCTGGTGGCGTGGTGGCGTGGTGGCGTGGTGGCGTGGTGGCGGGCGGGTGTGACTGCAGTGCGTGGTGTGCAGGGCGAGCGGCGCTACGCGTGCTGCTACTGCGCGTGGTCGGGCGCCGACAACTGGTGCCTCAAGCGGCACCTCAACACGCACCTCAAGCCCTTCGCGTGCGCGCTGTGCGAGTACAAGGCGGCGCGCGCCGAGCGCCTCGCCACGCACGTGCACAAGGTGCACAACAAGAAGGCCTGCCCCAAGTGCCCCTTCCTGGCCGACGACCCGCCGCAGCTGGCGCAGCACCTGCGCGACCTGCAGTCAGTACCTACCCCCGCCCCCGCCCCCGCCCTACCCCTCCCCCTCGGGCCACTCTCACGCCCTCCTCGCCCGCAGCCACATCGAGAGCCGCAACCTCAAGGTGCCCTCGGGCCTGGCCCGCGCCGGCGTCAGCTTCGCGGGCGGCGCCGCGCCGCTCTCCGCGGAGGGCGGCGCGGGCGCGGACGGCGGCGCGCCTCTGGGCGGCGCGTCGGTGCAGGGCGGCGCGCTGGGGGCGGGCGGCGCCCAGGGCCCCCCGCGCCGCCGCGAGCAGCGCGCGGCCGGCGCGGCGCGCTTGTTCGGGTAGGTGCCGGCGCCGTCGGGCTCGCGAGGGGCGCGGCGCTAGTGACGCGGTGCGCGGCGCAGGTACCTGGAGGCGTCGGACGGCTCGGGCGACGAGTACGAGGCGGCGGCGCTGGGCGGCGAGTTCGGCGCCGCGGCGGGCGGCGCGCCGCACTACGCGCGCGACAAGGAGAACGCCGCGCCGCTGCACCACGCGCTGCACGACCACTGCCTGCGCTACTAGCGCCCGCTGCTAGCGCCCGCTGCTAGCGCCCGCTGCTAGCGCCCGCTGCTAGCGCCCGCTGCTAGCGCCCGCTGCTAGCGCCCGCTGCTACGGACTCCTCGAAGATGCTCGCGCTCTACTTTAAGCCTCACCGATGAAATATGTACAAATCAAAATGTTAAATATTATTATTACTCACTCCACCAAGACTGCGTTTAGTTGTGTACTCCCTCCAGCTGAGCCGACCTACACACGAGCAGGAGTAGGTACCATCGCGCTAAGCCGACCTACACACGAGCAGGAGTAGGTACCATCGCGCTAAGCCGACCTACACACGAGCAGGAGTAGGTACCATCGCGCTAAGTGCCTGAAGAACATCACATAAACTGCAATATTTGGGAACTCTATTGAATTACCTAAGTTTATATTAATTTTAAGAGCCGTGGTGGCCGAGTGGTTCGTAGTTGCTTACAGCACAGAGATTGTATGCTCAAAGTATCCCGACTGTACCAGAGCTTTTTTGAACTTAAATAGGTTGGTACAATGATTAGCCACGAGCTTTACGGTGAAGGAAAACATCGAGAACGTATCAAAAACGTATGTATAGTCGTGCTGGAGTAACGGCGAATCTGTCACGTTGGCACCTAAAATATCTCATGTGGAAAATGGGTGTACCTGTACACCTCTGCCTACGCCTTCGGGGACCCTTGTCGTGATGCGTGAGGATATATATGTGTACTTTATATAATTCTATAGCGCAGTCGCTGTTGACGCTTACCTCTGTCCAAATACTTATTTAGAAGTAGATACCTACATCTATCTGCCTCCGTACTCGGACAACTGTAGTGCGCTACAATGATACGATGTATTTATGTAATGTTTATTTCCACAAAACGTTGAAGACAACATTCATGCAGCTTGTCGCTCGCTTTAATAAAGCCTGGTTCCATCATCATAGAGTTGAAAAATCACACTTGACTTAATAAATCGATGCAAATATCGATCCGAATGCGTAATCACAACGCAATCCAATGCCACACAATAAAGTTTACACAGGCGTGATTGGTGATCCAGTCAAAATGGCCGATTGTAGTGTTTTATATTTTTGTATATAATAATATCCTCTTGCTTTCCCACGAGGGTCCCCGAAGGCGTAGGCAGAGGCGCATAGGTAGTACCCACACACCCACGTTCCGCCAGCGATATATTTTAGGTGCCAACGTGACAGATGGCGAGTCCATCGCCGTTACCGCCGCCGCCTTTGAATTGCTTTTCAGACGTATGCAGGTTAGACATGTAGTATCTGTTCTTTTCAGCTTAATATCTGAAAGTTCCCTCATTGAGGGACCAGTATATTAAACTGATTTTTGTATCCAGGTGGGATGTTCGGGGCTCGCTCCACTCCTGTCGCGGGTCGGCCCGGCATTGCAGTGCCGCCGGGATCGGCCCCCTTATAAACAGAAACACAATGATCTCGAACATAGTGTAATGTACCCCGTCTCGTCTCTAGCGAGCGAGCACATTATCATCATCATCTAGCCGAGTCTGGATTCAAATGTAGCCTATGTACTAATCCCAGGTATAAGCCATCACCATTTCAACTTTCGGCTAAATCGGTTCAGCCGTTTTGCCGTGAAAGAGCAGAAAACAGCCAAACTTTCGCCTAAAAATATCGATTTTAAATCGATTCGAATCGTAACCTAATAAATCGATTCACAAAAAAATCGAGGTCCAAAAGATCGATTCCTTAAAAATCGATTTTTGAAGTGAAACTTCTTTATCGGGGTTGGGAAAAAATTTTGTGTAACATTTTTTCGTTACGCGTCACATTCTTCCGTTATTCGTTACGCTTCACATTCTTCCGTTACGCGCCATCTTTTTCTTATCCCTACCACGCGTGATTCGAAGTATACTTTCTCCAGCGGAGTAGGTTTAACGGACTTACTCCTACCACTATACTTGACCGTTTTTCTATTGCACGCTTATTTATTCCCAACGCTCTATGACGTGATAAATATATATATATATATGTTATCTATATATATAAAAATGAATTGCTGTTCGTTAGTCTCACTAAAACTCGAGAACGGCTGAACGGATTTATCTTATCTTAGTCTTGATATGTTCGTGGAGGTCTAGGGAAGGTTTAAAAGGCGAGAAAAAATCGAATAATTTGCCGGGAAAACCCTAAAAACAGCCCTTTTCTATTTACCATACAAACGTTTTCTAGAGTCGATTTGAACTTTATTGCTATTCAATAAAGTTCATATTAAATTATAATCACTCACTGTTGTCTAAGCAATTGAGGTGTGTTGCTAACGTCAAAGTGACAAGATTTGATAACCAACTAATATGTCAATCATTCTGTCGCACTTCAGAACACGGAGATTTATGGCTTAAAAGAACACGGAAAAAATTATTACGATTGACGATATTGTGTTACGATCATGGTTTCGATATACTATGAATGCATCCTTCTATCTTTGTGAGTGACGATTACTGCTACGTGCGCGAGAACTTTCTTTACTTTTGTGATCCTTTGTGGTAGTGACATTCCAAGTAGTGTGCTCTTTTTTTGTTGATATTTTGTGATAGTGACACTTTACTGTTAAGTGAGCGAGAAATTTTCTCATTTTGATTAATTACGTTACGATGCCGAGGAGAAGACGACCTGACTTAGGTCGTCGCAGTCAATCAAATGTGCGAAGAGCTACCTCACGTGCTAACTGCACTGATGACCAGAGAGAGACAGATCAAGAAAATAGTCGTATTGCTATGTCAGAATTGCGTTATTTAGTGATTAACAATGAAGTGGATAGGCTTAGAATGCAACGAGTTCGTGCACATCAAACACAACAACAGCGAGCCCGACATAATGAAATTGACCGAATCCGCAGACGCAGTGCTCCTGTGATTCTTGAACGAGCTGCATTCCACTATGATCCGGCAATTGATTATTGTGCCGGCAAATCGGTAACAATTGGGGAAATGAAAATAATTTGTAAATATTGTAAGGCGTTAAAATACACTGGTGAATCTACTGGATTATGTTGTGCTGGAGGCAAAGTAAAATTGCTACAATTGGTCCCACCACCAGATCCTTTACGCTCTTTAGTTTCTGGGATTGGAAATGATTCTAAGCACTTCTTGGCCAACATTCAGAAATATAACAACTGTTTCCAGATGACATCATTTGGCGCTACACATATTATACAGGACAATTTCATGCCCACTTTCAAGGTATTATACCAGAATATTTTTTAATGATATTCAAGTTTGTACTAAAATATATATACAGCGTGTAACGGAAGGGGGTATCAACCCTGAAGGAGGTGCATGTGCTCATGAAACTCAACAACTTTCCCCAAAGAACATAGGTCGAAATATGAAAAAAAAATTTGGCCCTACCATAGTAAATCAATCAGCTGGTAGTCAGTTTTGTAAGGGAGAGCCAAATTTTTTTTCGTTCGTTCGTTCCACTAAGCTCGCACAGCGATCAAAATGCTCCTATAACCGTTCCACATAAGGACCGCGGTCGTTGTGGTCGCGGCAAAAACGTCAATTATAATGTCATACTTTCGCTCACGACGACCCATCTAAAAAGGTGGGTCGAAGTGATCGTTGAGAAAATTAGCGGCATTTTCAAAACTCAAAACATATAAAATGGCGACCGTACCTCTTACCAAATATCCACGTGCCACCGCAAGACATTTTAATTCAATTTGAACGTAAATTAATTTAATACACCAACAATATTTACATCACTTATTTAACATACAAAAAAAGGATTATATTTTTTTCAATATGAATCGATTTAAACATTAATTTATCAATTTTTTTCAAGGCTTACAGATTTTAAACTAACCTCTTAAATCTTTTGCTTTCATTTTACTAACTCGCCGTTTATTTTATTTACCTGCACGCTCAAAACGCTCTGTAATCCATTCTATTTGAGGTTACGACGGTAACGCTTACAAGCAAGTGAAACGGGAAAAACTGCGGTCGTGAACGTGATCGTTGTGAACGCGTAGTGGAACGCACCCTACGGATAGATAGACTGACATTTCATTCAAGTAGTAATTTTGACAAACAACAAATTACAGTTTCTTTCATAACAACAACAGCAAAAAAAAATTGTTTTGTTTTAGTGTGAGTTTCATGATTAATCGTCGTATTTTATTCTAAAAAAAATGCCACCAGTAAGGTGTCAAAATATCGGTTGGCGCACACCAGTTCGATCGCAGTGTAACGCAAGTCCTGTTCAATCGCAGTGTAACGCAAGCCCAGTTCAATCTTCGAGCCAATGAGACTGAAGAACAGCGTAGGCAATGGTAAATACAAATTTCTTCAGATTTATTTCCTGGAGAATTCTGAAGGTGGAGTAAATGAACGCTGTTCGCAGAGATCATTTAGCAGCTACAACAACTTTTGCATGAACATAATCAGTTGATCCAATTGTTCAAAACTGCCTTAGAAGGGATGTGATGCCATCGGACAATCAGAAAATACTGGTCAGAGCAGACAAGCGAACTGCAGGAGACGACATGACATGAGAGAGGCATCAATGCACCAATGCTAAATGATGTTGCCATAGTCGTGTTTGGGGAGAATATGGAGTCTCGCGATATTGTAACGTAACTAAGAGATGATGCCATCATCCTTCAGCGTATTAGTGAAATATACCGTTCTTAAGATGCTTTACAATACCCATTACTATTTGTACGGGTTAGGTACACTGATTGATAATGAGACGAGGGTTGACTGAACACTGATTTATTGTCTGAATATTGATATGATGTATTAATGGTTATGAGTACACGATACGCTTGCTGAAAGTGAACTGAGCGCGATTTACACAGTTCGATGCATTGTAGGGAAAATGCTGATTGCGACAAATGATAGGTCAATGGCTTGTACATCTTCCCGGGGGCGAAATAATGCTTGTTAAGTTTGATGATGAATTTATAAAGCTATGATTGATGTGTAATGAGACAAGGTGATCCAATATGTCCTTATTTGCTAGAATGATAATTATAATTATAAGTAATAAGTGTCATGTCACACGAGCTGCTCACACACTGTGAAAACCGGCCTATTGACTATAGGCGACGTGCCTCGCTGTGGCTTGTTATCGCGCTCACTAGCTGATCGCGACGCACTTAGTCGGACACTTTTCACTTTGCACTTGTAATGAGCACTTTCACTACTGCTAGTGGTTGGGGCGCGGGCAGTCTGAGGGTTGGTACCCGCAGACGCCGCTGCCACTTCCTGGTGCTGGCCACTGTTGCCTGTCGGCACGGGACCACGCCTCAACCGCCACAGGATTATGCCTCCAATGATGATCACGACTAGTATCACGTAGATTGCTGCGTAATGGTGGACGTTATGATATGAAATTATCTCTGGGAGATTTTCATTTTCTTTCAAGACGCGGATTTGATCATGTATTTTGTCCAACTCCTCTTGTGTTTCGGATGCCTGAGAGAGACTTGTGTTCTCTATGTTCACTTGCCCAGGCCAAGAAAAATTGAACAATTGATTGATCGGTGCCATTAAGTCAGGGCAGCTCGCTTCGGGTTTAATTTTCATATTACTCATCATGTCTTTATGTGAATATAAAGTAAAGTTTTCTGTTTTGATCATGCAGCCTTGACCTAAAAAGACAATGCCCGAGCGCGTCAGCTGTTGAGCGGTAACTTGATCGTCACATAGTATCCGCACCTGACACCGATTACAGCAAAAGTAAATAAACTGATTTAAATTGCTTGTTCTCGTCCATTCATTACTGCATGCCTTTATATTTGTCTCGCACTGATTTGTTTGTGGGTTCAGTTCGCAAAGGTCGTCATCATTCCTGAGGTGGTTGATGGGTTTCTGTAAACGACACAGGCTTGTTCCTGAGTAGTCTTGACACAGCTTTATGTCCACATCAGTCATTTGAATGTAAAGATCCTTTTGAAGGTTTATACCAACATACTCTGTTTTTGGTACAATGCTCATCCTGTTAGTTCCTGTTAGCTGAGGGATAGGTATCAGTCGATAGATTTCGAAGGCGCTGTTGCTCACGAGAGGAATCTTAATCTCGAAAAGACAATATTGCTCCAATGTTCTGGTTTTGACTGTGAGTAATGGATAGATATTTTTTATATCTGTCTGCCAGTCCTCTATCGGCAGTGCTAAATCTTTAGGTAAGCTACCCGCAATGGTACTCAGCTCCCTTTCTAGTTGTTCCGGCGACAATAAATGTGGATTAAACCGACCGTGATAAATGTCCGTTACGGTGTCAATCAACATATTCTGCATACTTTGCATATTGTACAGCATATTGTTTGCTATGATTGTGGTTGTTGTAAACAAATTTGTCAAATAGTTGTCTTGTATTCCCTTTTTGATGATAATTGATGTGCTTTCTAGGGTCATGATTTGTTGATTGATCGCCTTATGCTGTTTATCGATTAAAATTTCTGTTCTTTTCAAAACGTTGTACTCTGATTCAATAATTGATGTCTGGTTCTTCCACAGCGACGCCATATGTTTTTGATTGGTCCTGATCAGTTCAATATCTCTTTGATATTGGTCGGCGAATCTCTGATCTAATACGCCGAACAGAGTGTTTACGATATAACCGACACCGTCAATAATGCCGCGTCGTGGTCGCGTGCGGGAATGCTGACTCAGTAACATATGGTCGTAGTACTCCAGCTCTGAGTACCCGTGTTGTAATTGTAATAAGAGAACATCGCATTGCACTTGGTGTTTAATTAATTTGCATTGCTCATCTAAATATTGTATGTATTTATTTAATGTTTGTAAACCTGCTCTGTATGGGTTCATGTCATAGTATGCTAGTATTTTCCATTCATCTCTAACTAGAGCCATGTTGGAGATTTTGTCAAAATACATGACATGATTATCTTTGAATGTGCTTACATTGTGTAAGCACGTTGAATTTGATATCAGAGTCATGAAAAATAGTATCGCCATGACAACAGAATTGAATGATATGCGAGGAATTTGCTTCGTATTTTGCCTGAGTCCCGGTTTTGAGGGTGATTGTATGCTCTCCTCCTTATGAACTGGCAGAAGTGACAGCTTAGTAACAGGGCGTTTCAAATAGCCATTTTTTGTTTTAAGGGTGACTACTCTGACATAGCCGTCTGCTCCTTGGTGCAACTCTGTAACTCTGCCCATCGCCCATTTACCAGCCGGGAGATTGTCGTCACGGATGAGAACAACGTCATTAATTTTAATGTTTTCTTGTTTTCTTCTCCACTTACTTCTTGCTGTTAGCTGGTCGAGGTATTCATTTTGCCATTTTTTCCAGGTGTCTTGGAATATTTTTTGTGTCATATGCCATCTAGTCCGAAGATCTTTTTCTGTTTCAATGACGGTTAAGGCTGATCCACCCGTCAAGAAATGTGCCGGCGTAAGATACTCTAAGTCGTCGGGGTCTTCTGTTAGTGGACACAACGGCCTTGAATTGAGACATGCCTCTAATTGCGTAAGAAGGGTCGTAAATTCTTCATACGTGAGATTTTGATTGCCTATGACCCGCTTTAAGTGGTATTTAAGGCTCTTCACAGCCGCCTCCCAAAGCCCTCCAGCTGAAGGCCATGAAGGTGCATTGAAGTGCCATTGGATGCCCATGTCCGTGATTTCCTTCATGAAAGCCTGATTTGCTTGTAAGTCTGAAAACTCCTTCTGTATAATATTGTTCGCTCCCAAAAAGTTGGTGCCATTATCGGAGTATATGTGACAGGGTGATCCTCTCCGAGCTGCCATTCTACGCAGAGCCGCTATGAAGCATGAAGTCGAGAGGTCTGATACAAGCTCCAAGTGCACAGCCTTTGTGGCCATACACACAAACACGGCCACATAGCCCTTTGTAGTTTTGATCCCACGGCCCTTGTTAGCCTTGACGGTGACAGCTCCTGTGAAGTCTACACCTGTGTGATAAAAAGCTCTGGGCGAAGGATTGCAACGTGATTTTGGCAAATCTCCCATGAGCTGCTGTAACTTGTTGGGGTCGTGTTTTCTGCAAGTCACACAGTTGCGCAAGTGTTTTTTGACAACTCTCATGCCCCCAATAACCCAATACTTTTGCCGTATGTGGGCCAAACATAGTTTTGCTCCTCCGTGGAACGTCAGCTTGTGAGCTTGGTCGATCAACAGCTCCGCCAACCTTCCGTTTCCCAAGATAATGGGATGTTTCCTTTCATCATTGATATGAGCGTGCCTCAATCTACCCCCAACTCGTAGTAGCCCTTGTTCGTCCAAAAATGGTTGAAGACATAAAAGTTTACTCTTTGACGAGATCTCCTTCTCATCTCGTAGAGACCTTATGTCGTCCAAAAATTCTGCCTGTTGATGGTGTTTAATGACCACTAAAGTAGCTTGATTAATCTCTTTAGGTGTCAAATAACAAACATTTTCAACTTGTTTTTTTGTTATAATACGACGCAGCCATGCTACTACGCGTATTATAAATTGGTAATCGCTGAATCTAATAATCAGCTTGGCTATTATGTCATCATTGTTTTGCATAGCGACCACATTAACTTGTTTTGATTGTTTTTTCACCTCTTGATCGGTTATATATGAGGGTCTTTCGATGTCCTTTTTCTCGTTAAACATTGGTAGCCAGCTTGGTCCATGCCACCATAGCGAATGCCCTTTAAGTTGCGTAGCTGATATGCCTCTGCTAGCACAGTCAGCTGGGTTCTCACTGGACTTGACGTATCTCCATGATTCTGCGGGCAAGATTTCTTTGATCTGTGTAACTCGGTTTTCCACAAACGGTTTCCATCTGCTTGACTCACCGTTTAACCAGCCTAGCACCACCATAGAATCCGTCCAGCAATAGGTGTTGATGACGAACCCGTCGAGACATTCTTTGACCTTAATCATAAGTTTCGCAAGGAGATGGCCGGCCATAAGCTCTAATTTGGGTAGGCTTATTATTTTGCTCTTTGGCACTAGTCTAGCCTTCCCTGCTACAAGTATTATATTTTGTCTATTTTTGTCACGTGTTTTGCAATAAATGACGCAAGCGTAGGCTTTCGTCGATGCGTCACAAAACCCATGTAAATCGATGGCTTGATTTTCTTGCGTACCTAACCATCGTGGTATAGCAAAATGCTCGATGTTTTCAATGTCTTCGGTGATCTTAACCCAATCTTGCTTGATTTTTTCTGGTATACTATCATTCCATTCTATATTTTCTTGCCAAACTGATTGAAATAATATTTTAAAACTGGTCGTGAGTGGAGACAACCAACCCAGTGGGTCAAATAGTTTGGAGATGTCAGAAAGCATTGATCGCTTTGTAGGGTTTTGTATATTGGTCTCGACCTTTGACTTAAAGAGGAAAACGTCTTGTTTACAATTCCAGCGGAGTCCCAAGGTCTTTGTAGAATCAGCTTGTCGGAAGTGATAACCAGCTTGTTCTGGCTCACCCTTGCTCGTATCTTGCAATAATTCAGTAGAGTTTGAAGCCCATTTTCGCAGATTGAAGCCACCAGATTTCAAGATATCTGACAACTCTTTTTGCATATGTTTTGCGGAGGTGATTGAGTGAGACCCATGAAGTAGGTCATCCATATAAAAAGACTCGTTTATGGCCTTGATAGCTAGCTTGTTATGAGAATTAATTTTTTGATCATTCGCCAGTTGATTCAAAGTCATCATGGCCAAAAAGGGTGCAGATTTTGTGCCATAAGTGACCGTTGTAAGCTGGTATTCTGCTAATGGTTCATCGAGTGAGTTTCTCCATACTATTTTCTGTAGGGGTTGATCTTCAACGGAGACCCATATCTGTCGAAACATTTTTTCGATGTCGGCAGTATAGGCAAACCTGTATTGACGCCACTTTAAGATCAGAGATTGAAGATCATTTTGGAGGTTTGGACCCCTTGCCATGACATCGTTTAGGCTTGAACCGCTCGATGTCCTTGATGACGCATTAAATACCACGCGCAATGCAGTTGTTTCTGAGTCAGCTCGTAGTACACAATGGTGTGGAAGTATGCAGTCGGGTTTCTTATTACCGGTTGCTCGTTTCATATGTCCGAGTTCAATATACTCATTAATGAAAGATTTATATTCCCGTTCCATATTTTCATTTCTTGAGAATTTACGCTCCAATTGATGGAACTGAGCTACCGCTTGCCGTTTTGAACACCCTAACTTTTCCTGGTAGCCTTGTATGAGAGGAAGACGCACTTCGTACCTTCCATCTTGCTTGCGTTTGGTGGTACTTTCATAGTAATCTATACATTGTTGATCTTCCGTGGACATAGATCCATTTTCAGTTATATCTTCCACCTCCCAGAAACGTTGAATGTCGTCTAAATTATTGATGATGACGTTACATTGTCGGCCTCGAGACTTTGATGTCTCAGCGCTACCGCATATTAGCCACCCGAGCTCAGTTTGTTGGGCTACTGGCATGGTCGGAATACTGCCCTTGCACAGTCCATCTAATATAAGTTGCGGGTAAACGTCAGAACCAAATATGATATCGACTGAGCGACTGATATTGTAGTCGCTGTCTGCTAATTGTAGGCCTTGTAGATGAGGCCAATTTTGCTTTTTGAATGTCGAGCTGGGAAGATTCTTGACTATCTTCTTCATGATATATGCTTCAGCATTAAATATAAAGTGATCCTTGTGGATCGAAGAGCACGTCAATGTTATGACGCCTTTGCAGTTGCTCTCCTTTTCGCCTATACCCGAGACTATTCCGCTACATCTCTTTCTGGGCAACTGTAGTAGTTGCGCGGCATTCTCTGTTATCAATGTCATTTGTGAACATTGATCGACTAAAGCACGCATTTTATGGTAGGTGCCATCGGCGGCGCGTACTTTGACCATTGCAGTAGTTATAAGTATTTCAGTAGTATTTGTGTTCTGCGAAACGTAACTGTTACCGTGAAGCTGTGTTTCTAGGCTTGATGTTGATGGAGAATTAATATTTTTGGAAGTAATGGTCATTGAACTTTTGTTTGAATATGCGTCATGTAAAATTGTATTGTGCGGACCATTGCATTCTCGGCACGTTTTGCTAGAAATACAGTTTTTGCCTTCATGGTAGTTTAGGCAATTAATGCATAAATTTAATTTCGCAATTGTTTTTCGTTTCGCATCCGCTGACATACTTAAAAATTGCTGGCAATAGTAAATTCCGTGCTCATCACTACAAATTGGACACTTACTTGATTTTATATAATTAATTTTCTTTTGATTTAATGACTTTGATGCTATTTTGTTCGTAGCGTATGACTTGAAGTTGTATGATTTCTCTCCCTTTATCGCTCCTGTATGCGGCGGGGAAGATTTGTGCGTAGGTTCTTGCTTGCTCCTGCGAATCGCTGATGACTCCATGGTGGTAAACTTGTTTTCCAGGAAGTCAAGGAACTCTTTTAATGTAGGTAGCTCTCGTGGTTGTTTCAAGGACTCCATGTAGTCGTTATACGTCTCTGAGTCCAGCTTCTGAGATATGATATGAACCATTAGTGGATCCCAAGTTTCTGTCTTAAGACCAAGGTTCTTGATTGAGTTAAGGCATTCATTGGTAGTGTCATGAATGCGTTTGATTTGAGATGCATTTGGATGCTGCAAAATGGGTAAGTTTAAGATGAGGTTGATGTGAGACGTAAATATAAGCCTCTTGTTATGATACCTATGATTTAATATTTCCCAACATGCCTGATAATTGTCGGTACTTATGTGAAGATGCTGTATTAATTTTTCAGCCTCTCCCTTGACCTTGCTTTTCAAGAATTGCATCTTCTGTGCTTTCGAAAGCAAGGGGTTGTTGTGCACCGTCTCGGTGAATAAATCTTTAAAAGACATCCACTGATAATAGTTGCCACTGAATACCGGAATCTCCATTTTAGGGGTGGAGTTTTCCCGGTGAGATGTAGACCACAACTTGTTGTTGATGGCCTTTTTCATGTTCTTGAATGTTTTTTCATTGCTTGAAAATGACCTATCATACTCCTCATCGGCGCCGTTGAGTTCACTATCAATCTCCCAATGTAGAGAGTCGATAGCTAACCACCTTGACTGTAACTCCTTAAGCAAATCTTCGAACTCCCACTTCTCGGTCACAGCTTCCAAGTCAATATTACTTACAGTGCGAGAAAAGGCTCTGAAGTTAGTTGATTGTTTCTTAAGCAACTCAACCGTTTTGCTGTCGGTACCAGTTGACACCCTTGTCGACGGGCCCGGGGTGCCTTGAGTTGGAACCGGTTGAACCTGTGGACTAGGCACTCGAAGAGGATTTGGAGCGTCCACAGCCGCACTAGGATGCGTCGGAAGACATTGCTTTATGTAGGCTTTTACGTTATCATATTTGCTTAACGCCTGCTCATAAAGGTTGTTGGTAAAATATGCTATTTGTTTATCTCCATACTCTTGGAGACGCGAGTGATTGGCCTTAAATTCAAACCAAAAACTGTCTAAATTGTTCAGAACCCTATTTATATAGTCGATAGTTCTTCGATCGCGTCCCGTCTTCTTGAACGACGAGAACAGCTGATCCATTGCTACGACAATTTGCTCTTGATTTGCTACTAAGTCTTCCATATTTAATAGAAAAGTTGGAAAGATCTTACTTGATGCTGCTGCTATTGAGAATGTTTTCTCATGCACCTGTGTGGTGCTGGAGGGAACCGGCGGGCGTCCTTGATTGCCCGGCTTGAGCGGCTCTGCTTGATGGTGATTGTCCAAAAAGGCACTGATATCCCTCACACACGACTGATCCTGCTTAGACCAACACGCGCGAAAGGTCTTTTGCTCGAAGGACCAAAATGTACGGGTTAGGTACACTGATTGATAATGAGACGAGGGTTGACTGAACACTGATTTATTGTCTGAATATTGATATGATGTATTAATGGTTATGAGTACACGATACGCTTGCTGAAAGTGAACTGAGCGCGATTTACACAGTTCGATGCATTGTAGGGAAAATGCTGATTGCGACAAATGATAGGTCAATGGCTTGTACACTATTTTTCCGAAGAGGACAGGACGGATATATTTATTTTAAAAATATGATTTATCCAGCTAACGGTATTGCATCAATGCATAAATTAACAAAATTGTTTAGATTGTGGCCACAGCTATTTGTAGAATAAAAAATATCATAATATAAGTTGTGTAAAGTATTATCTAATTCCTTCCGTGTGTTAGTCATTCAACTTCTCCTTAATACTGGACCGATTTTTATGTTTTTTTATTGTTTTTTTGGTTTGTGTTCAAGTGGATTCGATAATGGTTTAGACTCACAATTAGACCCGATAGGCGGGACTGCAATCGTGTTTCATGAAATTTTTATTTTCACTTCCGAAAGAGATTAACAAGTGACTGATTGTGTTATACCGGTAAATGGGCAAATCCTAGAGCAAGTGAGTGAAATTGTATATTTAAGAAGCATGTTCACACGAGATGGAAAGTATGAAAAAGATATTGAAAGAAAGATAACTGCCGGTAATAAGGCGAATGGGGCCATGTCGGTGTTGATGGGCAGCAACGGTTGCTGTCCACACTGTGATATTTGTGCCTACTTTATTGTATGGCAGCGAACCTTGGGTATGTCAGAGGAAGTATAAAAATACTTAGATTGAATCTGGAATTAAGAGATTCGAAAGGCGAGATTGAAAAGATGAAGAATGACATGTTACGCTGGTTTGGACATATAGAAAGGATGAGTGAAGAAAGATTCACGAAACAGATATACAAGGAAAAGTGTGTGCAAGAACAGGCAGAGGAAGGCCACGTTCCAACTACCTAGATCAAATCGATCGGACGCTCAAGGACGGGAACGTCAAGAATATTCGAAACCGACGAACATGTATGAAGAGACTGATGAATGTGGACGAAACGAAAGAGGTATGAAGTCTAGAGAGAACTGGCGCTCTATACTCCCTGCCTACCCCGTTAGGGACTAGGCGTGATGATATGTATGTATGTATGTATGTATGTAAATTTTCACCCATGCGAAGCTGGGCGGGACAGCTAGTATATATATATATATACACTGACGGACTCATAAACTGCATCAAAGTAATAGACGACTTTGAAATAAATATTTTAACCAAGTATGCAAACTTTCTATTCAGATTTAAATTGAAACCTCTAGATTGGTTCGTGAACTTTAAAACAGCGTAGGGTCATGTCCTTAAGCTTAAGTTTGTGTACTGGAAAGGACCTTAAGACTTTTGTGAACAAATAACACAACTTTAAGGAATATTGGTTTAATTAAAAAAATTGTTTTCACAATTAGACACAAACTTTATGCAAGGGTTTATTTATGTTTTAATAAGGCGTATTACCTCCACGTGCCCTTATTACGGATTCTAATCGGTTCCGCATAGATTTTATTAGGGTTATTAAAAGATCTTGCGGAATATTGTCCCATTCTTCTGAAAGTGCTGTTCTTAGTGCTGCCACTGTCGTGGGCAAAGGGTTTCTCGCATATACAGCTCTTTTTAAATCCCAATCCCAAAATCCCAAACATGCTCAATGGGATTAAGATCCGAGCTGCGTGCTGGCCAATTCATTATACGTATCCCGACCTCTTCGCAATATTGTCGAACTTGTGCAGCAGCGTGCGGCCGGGCATTATCCTGCATTAAAGTAAAATTTTCGCCTATGAATCCCATGTAAGGCATCACGTGTTCTTCTAAGATCTCTGTTATGTAGCGATGTGCAGTCAAACCCCCTCTATTACCGTTTTGACGGACCATGTCTATGGACACAAGTTCTGTTCGCCCGTTCATCAATATGCCACCCCAGACCATACGCGAACCGCCTCCCAAAGGAACACGCTCCTCAATGCAACTTTGAGCATATCGCTCCCCACGTCGACTATAGACTCTTCTGCGACCATCTGCACCATATAAACATGTCCTACACTCGTCCGTGAACAATACAGAGGCCCATTGCTCTTCTGTCTAATTCAGTGATTTTTTAACCATTTTCTTATTGTTCGTGCACTCACGTTTACTCCACGCACTTCATTAAGCTCTGTTTTGATGTTAACTGACGTGAGGAAACGATTTCGCAAGGAAGTTGTAACAATAAATCGGTCATCACGACCGGTGGTTGCTCGAGTCCTGCCAGTACCACGTCTCCTTCTGTAAGAACCTGTCTCCACAAACCTTCTGTATATACTAGAAACCGTAGACTGGCTTAAATTTAAATTTCTACCATTAGTTCGGTGATCCAAGCCTTCCCGCACCAATGCTACAATTTGAGTATCCGGACGGACGAAGTATCCATATTATGGTTCAAAAACTCTCGATGAGTTAAAAAAATAACCCAACAACTGGGAACAATAATTCAATTGACAAAAGATTAAAAAATCAATGAGAATCAATTTAAAACTTTGCTATAAATAACACGCAAATCTGATACTACGAGTAAATGTTCTTTTCCCGGCTATACTCATTAGTTTTACTGCAGTTCTATTATTAAATTTTCCTTTTTTTGAGATTGAGAGCCAGTCTCTCCATATTTATATAATTTAATCTAAAAAGTTTGCCTGAACTTTGATGCAGTTTATGAGTCCGTCAGTTTATATTCAAAATTATATACATACTGGCAAAATACGTTCGTACAGTCGCACTATTTTGGAAATAAATATATGTGGTACGGGATGTAATACGGTGTCCCGAGAGCACCGTATTGGCACTGTGTGTGTGTGTGTGTGGGCGCGGGGGCCAGGGCGGGGGCCAGGGCGGGGGCCAGGGCGGGGGCCAGGGCGGGCGGCAATGAAACAAGCGGCTGCGGGTGATATAATACTGGTATATTGAGTACACAAGCGCTGCCCGACCGCCAGCGACAGCCAGGACTATCACTATTATTATGCAACACGATCCATGTCTAATGGAACGAAGAGGCCACATGCTGCCATCGAGATCTTCGCTAGCTCGACCGGATACAAATATCCAAACGGTTCGGCTCCGGGCCGGGGGCGCGCGACTAAAGCAACACTTCGCTTAACTGAATAAGCGACAACATCTAAATGCATCCAAAAGTATAAAAATATATGACGCCGGCGGCGGCCTCTCACATCTAAAATACAGTTCTCTGGGGCGCGCCGCCGCGTCGCGTACAAAAATACAAAACGTGGGGCGCCGCGTTCACCGCGCGTCCCCCGGCGGCGCGGGGTCCGCCCGGGGGGGCCGGGGGGCCTCCGCGGGGGGCCGGGGGGCGGCGGCGGGGGCCGGGGGGTCCGCGGCGGGCGGCGCGCGCGCGTGCTGCGGGTGCGGCGTGGGGCGGCGCAGCAGCGCGGGCTTGGCGGCCAGCGCCGGCTTCAGCGAGCCCCCCGTCAGCGTCAGCTCAGCGAACTGCGCCGCCACGCGCGCCGTGTTGCGCGCCGGCACCGGGCTGCGCCTGCGGGCGGGCTCGTCAGCGGCGCGCTAGGGCGGGCGGGGCGGGCGGGGCGGGCGGGCCGCGTAGGGCGGGCTACTCACGGCGCGGGCCGCTTGCGCAGCGTGTCGTGGTTGTGCGCGAAGTGCTCGGCGGCGGCGCGCGCCGGCAGGTCCAGCACCAGGTCGGGCGTGCTCTCGGCCAGCCGCGCGCCCTCCGCCTCGCCGCTGCACACACGCGCACTGAGCAACGCCCCCCCCCCACTCCTCCCCCTCCCCTCCCCACCCCCAGCCCGCACTCACCCGCAGTCCGCGCGCGCGCCGGCCGCCTCCTGCAACCATAACATTGTCCGTCAGATGCGTCGCCTTAAATATTAAACAACCTTAAACATTATAATATCGCATAATATACTCGCAATAAACGACTTTAAAATGCTAATTTAAGTGGTGGTAACCGAGCAGTCAGACTCTGCAATGCAAAAGGCTCAGACCTCGACTCTCGACACGTTGAGAGAAAATATATATGCACGAACGCTTAAAGAAATCAACAGACCCCTGCCACATTGGCAGCGATAGGTGTCAAGCGTTGGGCGGCTCACCTGCGGCGGGCGGGCGGCGGGCTCGCTGTCGCTGGAGTCCCCTGCGGCGACACATACGACACATCATTATGGGTATTGCTATTGCTATTCAGACGCCTTATTTAAATACAATTAAATAAAGTTTTAAAAAAAGGCCGGGTCTAGAGTACCCTAAACCGAAGAGCATGTATGAAGAGACTATTGAAAGTGGACGATGCGAAACAAGTATCGTAAGGATCGTAGCAAGTGGAAAGAAGTGGTCTCTGCCTACCCCCACGGGAAAGAGGCGTGATTATTCGCCAATTCTTAGTCAATAAATGTTACTACAACATAAGTGAATTTTTAAGTTAATTAATGTAATAATAATAAGTTAATTACATAATAAGTAGAATAAGTTCTAGGATAATAATGTAATCGCCATGTTCTCTCAATTTGTACGCCTCCATGGCAAAACATGTAGCCACTTATATAAAACCCAACACCAATATGTTCACTCATGTTATACAAATAAACAATATTCTATTGTATTTGATTCTATGTATGTGTTCAATAAAGTTGAGATACGATCTCTTCGAGAAACGTGCGGAGTAACGATCCCAGATCGAATTCAGAACGAAGAGATTCGCAAAACTACTGGCCTGAACGAGAGTTTGAATGTAAACATACATTAAAAAAATCTAAATATTTATTGCAACGTAAGGGACACAGGGAACACTTATTGAAAGGCACTTAAAGAAAGGCATGACTAAAGAAGATTGAACAAGCAGATATACAAAGCGAAAGTGCGTGCAAGAGGAGGCAGAGGAAGACCACATTCCAACTACCTAGATTAACTCGATCGGACACTCGAGGACACAGTCCATAGGAAATCATTTATATTGACATTTGACCATTAAATGGAGAGCGCAGGAAAATATCACGGCGAGTATGTAATAATAATAATATATCTTCACGGCTTCCCTCGAGGGTCCCCGAAGGGGTAGGCAGAGGTGTGTAGGTAGTATCGTCACACCCACTTTCCGCCAGAGATATATTTAAGTCGCCAACGTGACAGATGGCGAGTCCATCGCCGTTACTCAAGCACGACTATTCATACGCCTTCGAATAGCTGGTGCCACTGACCGTCATCATTGTCGTCGTTGTCGTCATTGTCGTCGTCTTCGTCGTCGTCGTCGTAGAGCGAGAGGTCGTCGCGCGCGTCCGACGCGTCCGCCTCGTCACACGCGTCACACGCGTCGCTCGCGTCGGCCGGAGCGCCCTCGGGCCTGCAACACGCCACGTCGCCGGTCAGGCCTGGGGCCCGAGGCGGGCCTCGGGCGGGCCCGGGGCGGGGCTCGGGCCTCGGGCTACTCACGGCGGGCGCGTGTAGAGCGCGTAGGGCGCCACGTGCTGCGGGAAGACGCGCGCGTGGTGCAGGATGGTGCGCTTGACGAGCTCGTTGACGAGGTTCTGCGCCGTGACCTGCGCGCCGCCCTCGCCCCAGGCCGCCAGCAGCGTGGGCCCGAGGCAGATGGCCAGGTTCCACGCGTCCATCATGTTGTGCTCGCTGTGCTCCGCCAGGCTGCAAGGGCGGGCGATGCAGCGCGGGGCCCGAGGCCGGGAGGCCGGGGAGGCCGAGGCCGGGGAGGCCGAGGCCGGGGCCGAAGCCGGGGCCGCCGCACTCACTGCGCGAGGAAGGCGAACAGGTAGCGCAGCACCAGCACGGCGGGCAGCGCCAGCGCGGCCAGCGTGTCCCCCAGCCGGCGCACGAACTCCCCGTCGTCCGGCAGCGCGGCGATGCGCAGCAGCCGCTCCTGCAGCTGCGGCGGCAGCAGCGGCGGCCGCACCTCGCGCAGGTACAGCTTCAGCAGCCCGCACACCTGCGCAGCCCCAGCGGGCGTCAGCCGCCGCCCCGGCCGGCGCGGGGCGGGCGGGGGCGGGCGGGGGCGGGCGGGCGCTCACCGAGTTGATGTCGGAGGCGTCGCGCACGTGCTCCAGCGGGTCCTCGCCGCGCTCGAAGGCGGCCCGCAGCGCCTGCATCTCCACCTGCGAGCCCGACACGCGGAACACGCCCTGGTGCCGCAGCCCTGCACAGCGCACGCGCGTCACGCCCCGCCCCCCCTCGCCCCCGCGTCGCCCCCGGCTCGCCCCCGCCTCGCCCCGGACCCACCGTAGGCGGCGATCACGCGCACGCACGAGGTCAGCACGCGCGGCAGGCGGTGGTCCAGCGGCGCGGCGAACTGGCCGGCGCGCAGGCGAGCGGCGGCGCGGCGCGGCGGGCTGGGCGGCGGGCTGGGCGGGCCGCCCTGGGCGCCGCCCGCCCCCGCCAGCCGCCGCAGCGCGCGCGCCTTGCTCTCCAGCCGCGCCAGGCGCCCGGCGCAGGACACGTACGAGCGGAACTTCTGCAAGCCGACCCCGCTCGATGTATTCTTCGTGTTTAGGACTCTGAGACTGTTATTTTACTCTCGGACGCAAGATGGCGCTTATCAACATTATAACGAGCTATTATCGTGTAGTTCTGCGTATGTAAGTACTATATATTATAATAATAATATATCCTCACGCCTTCCCACAAGGGTCCCCGAAGGGGTAGGCAGAGGTGTATAGGCAACACCCACACACCCACTTTCCGCCAGAGGTATATTAGGTGCCAACGTGACAGATTATATATTATATATATATATATGTTCGCTCACACCATGTCGTGTCATTCTCCCATCAATTCACCCTGTCAAATACAATACATAAACTACTGTTTGAGTTTGGATCGTTTCATTTCATTTTGGACTTTATTCAGTTCGCGACGACGCGCCTTCGCCCTGAGCGCCCCCGAGCGGCACTGCCTGGGATCGCACTACTCCACTGATTATTGATACAAGCCGTTTGATATACACTTCTCATCAGAACAATCAATACACTTCAGTTTCTATGGTCTCTGTCCTACTCCAACACAAAAATTTGACACAATATTTCATTCATTCCATGAAAAGAATAACATGATTGTAAAGCTGACAGTTCGGCCATAACAGTGTTAAGCGAAAACTCTAAATTCACAATTAGAATTTCATTTGTTTATATTATAAATGCAATGATTCCCTGTTTTGAGACAAATGTGTGTTACAGTTGGAGTACATTTCACTTTTGAGACAAATGTGTGTTACAGTTGGAGTACATTTCACTTTTGAGACAAATGTGTGTTACAGTTGGAGTACATTTCACTTTTGAGACAAACGTGTGTTACAGTTGGAGTACATTTCACTTTTGAGACAAATGTGTGTTACAGTTGGAGTACATTTCACTTTTGAGACAAATGTGTGTTACAGTTGGAGTACATTTCACTTTTGAGACAAATGTGTGTTACAGTTGGAGTACATTTCACTTTTGAAAACAAAACTTTGCGTTCATTTTAAAACCTTTTGTTTTGTATACTGTGCGTGTACTGTGACTTTGACGTCTGAAAAAGTATTTTTTCTACAACACATGGATACTTCGCCCGCAGAAGCCGCCCAAGTGGTGGCATTGCTGGATTCTGGATTTAGTCAGCGTGTTGTGGCTAAAAGATTGCATCTAAGCCTATCGTGTGCTCCGATACATAGTTTTCGGCTCTAAATACTTTTTCCTGAATCCTTAATAGTGCATGACCATAGAAGATGATTCCATAACGTAGTGTGGATGCAACAATCCCGTGATAAGTTGTGAATACGGTTTTAGTATCGGCTATTTAAATTCATCATTCTAATAAATTCAAGATCTTCCTCTACGCCAAATTACAATACGTGCGTTCGTGAGGATGGTTCATCATCATAATATAAGTGGGCCAGAGCCGAGTAGACTGACCGCGAGGTAGTAGTCCTCCAGGTCCCTGCGCGGCTCGGCCCCGGGCGTGGCCCCCAGCGCGGCCCCCAGCGCCAAGGCCCCCGCGGCCCCCGAGCCCGCCGCCCCGAACACGCCGCTCACGTCCCACTGCGCCGCCTCGCCCTCCATCTGCACACCCAGCGCTAGAGCCCCGCCTCCCCCGCCGCCCCCGCCTCCCCCGCCGCCCCCGCCGCCCCGCCCGCCTACCTGGCGCACCAGCTCGGCCTCCGCCGCGTCGAGCGTCTTGGCGTTCTCCTGCGCCTCGGCGCGCAGCTGCCTCGCGGAGGCCTCCAGCTGCGCCAGCCGCAGCGCCGCGTCGGGCCCCGCCCGCCCGCCCTCCGGCCGCTCGTCGCCCTCGGCCTCGCCCGCGGCCTCGCCGGCCAGCGCGCGCATCTCCTCGTCCTGCGCCTGAGCACGTACGTGGGCAGCCGCCTCGCCGGGCCGCGGCCCGCTCGGGGCCCCGCCGCTCGGCGTGCGTACCTGCGGCGCGGCGCCCTGGTGCGGCAGCGGGCGCGGCAGGGCGAAGGCCTGCGCGTGCGCCTGCAGCAGCCGCTGGCGGTCGGCCAGCGCGTCCAGCGCCGCGGCGGCCGCGCACAGGGCGCCGCCCGCCCCCGCCGCGGCCGCTCCGCGCGCGCCCTCCGCCTCGCCCGCCGCGCGCACGGCGCGCCCGACCACGCCCTCGAAGCCCACCTCCATGCACTGCAACACGCGCGCGTCACGCAGGCGCCACCCGCCGCCCGCCGCCCGCCCTCGCCCTCGCCGGCCGCCCGGGCCGCGCCGCTCACCAGCACGACGTCGGCGATGTCGTCGAGGTAGTACCGCTGCAGCGTGGCGTTGGCCGCCTCGAGGCTCAGCACGTAGTCCGCGCGCGCCCGCAGCGCCCGCGCGCGCGCCTCGTCGTGCCGGCCGCGGCGCTGCACACGCGCACGGTCAGCCCGCCGGCCGCCCCCCGCCCCCCGCCTCCCGTCCCCCGCCCCCCGCCTCCCGTCCCCCGCCCCCCGCGACGCTCACCTTGTCGAGGTCCTTCTCGAGCGCCTTGAGCTTCTTGTGGCGCGGCGGGTCCCCGGCGGCGAGGCGCGCGTGCGCGTCGTAGGCGTGGCGCAGCTTGAGCGCGGCGGCGCGCCAGTCGGCGGCGGCGGCGGCGTGGTGTTTGCCGGCGGCGGCGGCCTCGGCCAGCGCGGCGGCCACGTCCTCGTGGCGCTCGGCCACGATGTCCCGGCACTTGCGGTGCAGGCGCAGCGCGTCGTCGGCGGCGCGCTGCAGCCGGGCGGCCAGCGCGCCGCCGTACAGCTCGGCCAGCGCGGCGTGGTCGCGCGCCAGCGAGCGCGTCGCCTCCAGCGCGGCCTGCCAGCACGCGTGCGCGCCCGTCAGCGGCCACTGCTCGCGCCTGCGGGGGCGGGGGGCGGGCGTGAGGCGGGCGGGGGGCGGGCGCGAGGCAGTATGTACGCGTATAGGTACTTGTGGCGGTGGTCCTTGTCGCGCTGGGCGGCGGCGCGCGCCAGCTTGTCGAGCGCGCGCGCGTAGTCGTGCTCGAGGTCGGCGCGGCGGCGGCAGTAGTCGTGCAGCTCGGCGGCCACGCCGGAGGTGGCCTCGGCGCGCGCCTCCAACACGCGCGTCTGCTCGCCCAGCTGCAGGCGGATGGCTGCCGACGACGACCACCGCATTATGATTGATGCTCGACGATCCGAAGAAACGAGAGATTGCTTCTATTTTATTACATAATATTGTGTGACTAATAAATGTACTTCAGTTCAGAAAAACTCATTAGTAGTCGGGATTCGAACTCGCTATCGACCGAATTGTTCGTGTCCCGATTGTTCGATTATTCGAGTTAAATGACCCATTAGTACACGACTGAAAACTTCCCGGTCGGTTCGTGAGGAAGAATTAGGTATA
Organism: Drepana falcataria; assembly: GCA_945859725.1. Classification (NCBI taxonomy): domain Eukaryota; kingdom Metazoa; phylum Arthropoda; class Insecta; order Lepidoptera; family Drepanidae; genus Drepana; species Drepana falcataria. Next base: position 91,429 of record OX243935.1, read on the forward strand.
AGATTTGTTAAGATTTTGTTTTAAGATGTGTAGGAGCTTTCGTAAAAAGCTCTTCCTTATTATTTAAGGTATAACAAAAAAAATTCCCAGAGCAAAGTCAAGGCGAGCCGCCAGTGAAGTATATTTAATACCCAAGTGCAGATAAGATGAGATCAATAAGAAGATACATTCTAAAGATTTCATATATGCTAATGCAGCCACATAGAACGAAAATACCAGAAAAAATAATTATTAGTATGCCGTTTCTCTAACTATTCTGAATCTTTTTCTTTTCTCAATTCGGGTTTTTTTTTATACAATAATAATTTTCCTTTTTTTTATTTTAATTTATTCCATATCTTGACCAGAATTAGTTACAGTACTGATGACAATATTTGTGTCACTTGTTTAATTTGTCTAATTAGTGAATGTGAGAACATTGTAGGCTTTGTAGATTCTTAGATCTTGCTAACATTGTTATAATTATCTTGTTTTATGTATGCTTTGTATACATAGTAAGCAACGACATATTGTCGGGCCTACGTTGTTCCCCCATACTTGGGTACTATTGCTGTAACGAAAAAAATCTATATATATATATATAGGAGATCCCATTTTTGAACTGACTCATCACGAAATCTCAGGAACTATAAGGCCGATTGACTTAAAATTTGGTGGAAGTATTCGTTACGCGATGTAGAGGTCAGCTAAGAACGGATTTTGTGAAACTCCACCCTAAAGGCGTCGTTCTTCACTTGGGTTTTAAAACTAGAATTCGATTCAATGTTCATTATCATTTAAAGATTTTAAACATTTTTTTTTATTTTTTTTTTGTAATCGATTATTTATACATTTAACCAAGTGTTATTTGTGACCTTTATAATAATTTAAATTAGTTATTAATAAATTTATTTCAACGCATAAACATAGATGATGCTCAAATATAAAACAATATTAATCGGAAACCAAGAATCGTATTTATTGCATATTGTTATGGGATACCATAGACGATAACAAGTAAAACTGGCGCGTACCATAGATTGATTATGGCGCGAAATACAAATGTCATCAGGAAAAAACAATTGCGAGAGAGTCGTTCTTCACTTACGTTTAGTAGACTCGGGACAAGTCGGGCAATTTTTGTGTTTTTTTTTTAGTTCGGAGTAACGATCGTAGATCGAATCCGCAATGAAGAGATTCTCAAATCAACGGGTGTGAACGGGGGTGTGATTGAAAAGATGAAGAAAGGCATGTTAGGTTGGTTTGGACACATACAAAGATTGACGAAACAGATATACAAAGTGAAAGTGCGTACAAGAAGAGGCAGAGGAAGACCACGTTCCAACTACCTAGATCAAATCGATCGGACGCTCAAGGACGGGAACGTCAAGAGTACTCGAAACCGGCGAGCATGTATGAAGAGACTGATGAATGCGTACGAGGCGCAAGAGGTATGTAAGTCTAGAGAGAACTGGCGCTGTATACTCTCAGCCTACCCCGTTAGGGACTTGGCGTGATGATATGTATATTTTTCAATTCTTTACCCTTATGGCAATAAGGCAAGAAATCTGTTGTAACGATATTCACAACATTCTATAACTTCTAGAAGACAACTGTTGTATTCTCTGTGACACACCGGTCCTATCCTGTGTTAATTCGGCTAATAATCTATCTCTGTGCCTTATTTCATCTAATACCGTCAGTAATGTTTGCAAGCAATATATATTCTTATACTTTTGTAATGTTCGTAGGTAACACGTGAACGTACTGTGTTTGTCGTTTAATCGCTTTTGCTTTGCTAATAATTTAACTATGTGTATTGGTTTTTATGTTACCTATTTATTTTTTATACTTATAATATGCATCTTTATTATAAGGCTTTTCTTTTATTTAATCTTCTATAAATATAAAAATTAATGTTTGCCCTTTTAGAATAGTAAACGGCTGGATCGATTTTAATAAAATTTTCCGCGTGTCTTCAGGTGCTTTCGAGAATGGTTTAGAGTCACAATTGGACAACTAGACTATATCTATAAATATATAGAAGATCCTATTTCTGAACTCACTCATCACGGAATCTCAGGAATTAAGGCCGATTGACTTGAAGTTTGGTAGGAGTATTCCTTACGCGGGGTAGAGGTCAACTAAGAACGGATTTTATGAAACTCCACCCGAAAGGTTGAACGCGGGGGCGTTAAATAAAAAAAAACACGTTTTCTAACTATTGCTTCCATAGGTATGAAACTTTGTCAAAATATTCTTTTTGGCATGATATTAATTACCAAGAATGGATTTGACGATATTCCATCCTTCAAGGACAATGCAGGGGTGAAGCTCCTTTTGGTTTGAAACTTGGCAATATCTGTTCATTATTATTTAAAGTTTTTAAACATATTTATTTTTTATTTGATTTTATGAGTAATCGATTATTTATTCATTTAACCAAGTGTTATTTGTGACTTTCATAATAATTTAAATTATTTCAACCCATAAACATTGATGATGCTCAAATATCAAACAATATTAATGACAACCATGTATCCGAAACCAAGACTATTCCAAATTCGCCACTATCAATTAGCTTCGTATATAATATTGTTATGGGATACCATAGACGATAACAAGTATATAAGATTGATTATGGCGCGAAATACAGATGTCATCTGGGAAAACAATTGCGAGAGAGTCGTACTTCACTTGCGTTTTATAACAAGAATTCGATTGAAATGAAGCTATTCCACGGATTTCAATTCGGTTATCAGCAATACATAAAGTGTGTTTCAAGTGGAAGTTTTGTATCATATGTTTAATAAATAACGAAATATTCAAAGATTTGTAATGTGACGATAGACACATATTTTTGTGCGCTTAAATCGCATACGCTGTGTAAACCTTACGAGATAGATCAAATGAATTAAACACGGATTAGTATATCTTAAAATGATCGATTATTATCATTAGTATCAATATTGCACCCGTGCGAAGCCGGGGCGGGCAGCTAGTATTGTATATGCCTAATGATTTGAAAAGAGTAACCATGGAGTTTCTTGCCGGTTCTTCTCCATGGAAGCGACCAACCCGAACCGTGCTTCTTTTTCGACGTTTTATAAGTGCCCATCTGGGCCTATGTGAAATAAAAAGATTTTGATTTTGATTTTGAAACAAATTAATTAATGCATGAAATGCAAATGAAAAATGAAAAATGCAATGAAAACAACACGGTTCATCATTTTGTTAGATATCGGGGTGAAATGCGACTTTGTATGTGTAGTTGTAAAGTGTGTAGTGTAGTGTAGTTGGAGGCAATCTGTGCAGGGGTTTACGTTGTGATGGTCAATACGGTGACCAACTGTAGGTCAGTCGGCGGGCCTTACACCTGTGGGCAGCGCGCCGCCATTGAGGATAATGTCTGCCATTAATACATTGCATTGCAATGATGGCCGGCGCTATATTGTTTCCTCCAATTGGAACATGTTGGCAGAAGGGCGATGTGCTCACAATAACATGTATGTATATGTAGAAACATGTATTTGACGGCCGTCTAGTCTCGTGGTCAGAGCTCCTGACCGCGAAGCTTGAGGTCGCTGGTTCGATTCCCGCTTGTACCTTAGCTTGGATGTTTGACGTATTTATGTATATATCTATGTATAGATAAGCATGGCGTGAGGATATACATAATATATGTTTGTCTATAGTACACTAGCAGGCCCGGCCGCGCGTTGCTGTTTCTAACATTTTTGTTATATTACATTGTAAATAAATAAATACTTACGCAATCCAGTCAACAGATATTATCATCTGTTAGAATCGTTTGCAGCTAACAGATAATTATTATGATTGTCAAATGATACACAAATAATTTGCAGTAAAATAATATTGCGACTATAATAAATTGAATGTAAGCTGCACGCGGTGTGCAAATTTGATTAAAATGGCTAAGTAGTAGGAGTTCATCGCGGATAAACAACGTGACGCGTAATTTATATATGTTAACAAGAAATATATGTAAATCGTTGTCTAGTTACCGTAGTACAAGCTTTGCTTGATTTGTGATGGATTGTCCCAAGTCCCATTTGTTAGTTGATATATTAGCTCGATCGTTATCGATCGTTATAGCGCTAGCATGGCGTGTTTGACGCTCTTTATAACAGTTTTGTGTATGTGTTGTTTCATTAAGCGTGCAATTAATATTGGTATGTGACGAGTCAGTTGGGGTGCGGCACGTCTATATTACTACAATAATTATAATCGTTCACGTCTGCGTCGGCGCCATGCCTGCCCCACGCGCTGGCTAGCGGCACACCGAGAGGGTGGGAGCGCGGCCAACGTTGGCGGCGCGTGTGCCACCACTGCCAACAGGGCCAACGGGGCCAACGGGGCCAACGTTGGCGCGCGGGCGGGCGGCGCGCGCTATATATAGCCCGCACGACCATCCTCGCCCGCTATCCTCCACTTGCACTACATTATTGTACATAAACAACGCACACTTCGCACGCTATTAAACTATCCGCTCCGCTATGCATGCACCCGCCTAAGGCCGTACTAGTCACGCAGCAGGCTCGCTGGCGGGAGGGCCATGCCACTGTTGGTACAACGGCAATCGTTTATAGGGCTGCCTGTGCACTGCCCTTTATGGCTCACAGAGTCATCTGTGCTATTGCTAAAGTTCATATCTTAATACAGCATGCGTAAAAGATGCCTACAATTTGGTAACCGAGTGGAAACCAAACGGACTACGGGGGTGGTCTCATCTTAAGCCCAATAATGCACGACCCTTGTAACAAATGACGAGGCGAATGTAGTGCAGCACAGCCTCCGGCCAAATTCTGGCTGCCCTCGCTTTGGTGATTGTTCCTAATTGGGGTTTTTGTAAAGAGAGCGAGCAGTAAGCGGTCCCGTGGCGAGTATGTGAGTAATAAGTCAATTATCGGCCACGGACACCGTCACCGGTGCCATTAGCAGGCACTCACACACCCGCGTGGTCGCCAACAAACAATGGCCCAACGTTACACCGATTATTGGCCGGCGCGCCAGTCACGCGCGGCTATCGCTCGCCTGTCTAGCCATCGCGCGGCCACTAATCTTCCATCCGGAGACCATTGTCATGCTAATTATTGGCTCGCCTCGCCTACACTGGAACAATAGTCGCCAACATTGAGACTCTAAAGATGGCTATTTGCACCACCATGGCTAAGCCCAACAGGGCGCATCATAGAGCTCTCCCATCAACTGATAAGACACATCGAGACCTCGGGGATAGATCTTCAGGGGTAGTTTTGCGAACCCGATAATTCCTTTTGTTGTAGGACCCACTAATCAACCTATCGGAGAGACTTCCCAAGTCTTAACGAATAGCGGCCAGGCTGATACGATCACTGCTCAGGAAATACTTCCTTGCTTCCTCATGGCCACACCGAGCCACATGGTCCTCGCGGCGTGCACACTGCTGCCCGCCGCCAGTACACTAGCTATGGCGGGCCGCAGCATTTGTTAGGTTTCCGTTGTTAGGCAGCTAGTTATCAATAAGGGTCCTCGTGGATCACTACACATGATGTCGTCATAAATCGCAGGCATCGCTTGAAAAATACGTTACGGATGTTGTAGAGATAGTTGGCAAAATAGAGATAACTCAATGTTAACACAAAATTCCACCACATTCATAGTACCCCACGCACCCACTTTTTGGCGGAGATATATTTAAGGTGCCAACGTGACAGATGGCATGTCCATCGCCACGAGACAGTCGTCACTGAATTTCTTCTCAAACATATACGCAGGTTCCCTTTCGAAATTTGTTTGATGTAAATCTCGTGGTGTGACTAATCACTGTACGTATCTACTTAGGTTCAGAAAAGCTCTTTGGTATAGTCGGGATTCGAACTTGCAATCTTTGTGCTGCGGGCAACTCGAACGTATGCAGTTGAATCGATATATAATAAATTGTTTAGGTATATACCTTAATACATACATACATACATATCATCACGCCAAGTCCCTAACGGGGTAGGCAGAGAGTATAGAGCGCCAGTTCTCTCTAGACTTACATACCTCTTTCGCTTCGTCCACATTCATCAGTCTCTTCATACATGCTCGTCGGTTTCGAGTACTCTTAACGTTCCCGTCCTTGAGAGTCCGATCGATTTGATCCAGGTGGTTGGAACGTGGCCTTCCTCTGCCTCTTCTTGCACACACTTTTGCTTTGTATATCTGTTTCGTCAATCTTTCTTCACTCATCCTTTCTATGTGTCCAAACCAACGTAACATGCCTTTCTTCATCTTTACAATCACGCCCTCATTCACGCCAGTTGATTTGCGAATCTCTTCATTGCGGATTCGATCTAATATCGTTATGCCGCACATTTTTCGAAGAGATCGCATCCCGACTGCATTCAAGCTATTTTCATACTTCCTCTGACATACCCAGGATTCGCTGCCATACTTTCACTTGAGCTGGACATAGCCAAAATGTCTTGCCTTGCATCCTTCTTCTTTTTAACTTCTTCTTTCACTTCATCATCCCACCAACCATCGCCATTTTTGGTTGTCCGCCCTTTCGAAATGCCACAAACCTCTTTCGCGGCGCATACAATGCTGGACTTAAGGAACTGCCAACAAACATCGACACTCTCAAACACATATTTCGGGGGACAGGCTAGCTGTTCAGATACCCTTTCTTGATATCTGTCTCTAATAGCCGCATCTTGAAGCCTCCAGCTTTTGATGCGGTCTGCGACTGCAGAACAGGGACCCCCAGCACGCGATCGCCAGCCCGCGAACAGACCTCTTATTCTAGTTATAACTAGAAAGTGGTCCGTTCCCAGGTCGGCTCCCCTATACACCCTGGTGTCCATAACCTGTGTTCTGAGTCGCAGATCTATTAGAAACAGATCTATCATGCTTCGCTCATTTTTCCGTTCCCATGTATACTGATGAATCCTCTTGTGGTCTCTCTCCATGCATACATCTAATATCAGCTTGCCTGCCTCGTTCACTCTCTTATTACCATACTTGCCGAGTACTGCCTCGTAAACCTTACGGGCTGTCCCGACCCATCCATTCAGATCACCACAAATAATCAGCTTTTCATTCCCTTCTTTCGTCTCTAGAACATTACTCACACATTCCCAGAACTTATTCAGGTCGCAAGTGTCCGCTGAGGCCACCGCAGCATACACCGCGACTAAAAATAGTCGGGTAAGGCCTATTTTAAAGCGAGCCCAAATAAGTCTGGGGCGCACCGCATCATAACTTATCATACATTCTGCCAAGCGGCTGGATAGTAGAATTCCCACTCCCTGGCGGGCGTGCTCGGTGTTTGCCACTCCTGACCACAGCACTAAACTCCCGCCCGGGAGCTCGTCTACTCCACTACCCTTCCGCTTGGTTTCAGACAAGCACACAACATCTAACTCGCTCTCTGTCATAACATCGATCAATTCGTTCATCTTATCAGCCATACCTCCTCTTACATTCCATACACCCATCCTACACTCCACTTCCCGCCGTGAGGCACTCCGCGTGATGGGTGGCGGTCCCCATCGCCGCAGTGTGCTGAATTTTTCGCACCAGCGGGGACGGACTGGTGCGCGTCGCCTCGGGGGCACGCCCTAACAGCCGTCCGGCCAATGCGCATCGAATGGAATTGCAGTCCTCTGGGCTGGCAGGAATCGCGACGTGCACGCTTCCACTGGGATCCCCTGGGATATACCTTAATAGTGTTGTCAATGAACACTACAGTCAGTCATTGGGTACCCGAGGCCATGCCCCAGTCCTGAGCCGGGCACATCTTTGTCAGATTACGTATAGCGGACTAAGTCGCCGAGCACAGCTAGTTATCATAATATAATATCGCTCGCAGTGAGCTGCACCTATGACCGTGGTACGTATAAAGATCTAGAGCCGGGAGGAAGTGCGTGGGGCTTTGTTCCAGGCAATCACTGCTCAGGCGCATTACATCCATTATTTAATTAATTCCTAGCCCCATTCCCGCGAAGGAAGCAATTGACTGTCTCTTGAGACAACGGGCGTCGGGTCGGGGACCATTAGGCTGAGACCTCGGCCAATGCCTTGGAGTCTCAAGGTAACATGGGCCGCCCCTATACAAGGACGCCATACTATGACAATGTGGGAAACCTGTGCATAGGAGAGGCCCTTGAAGAATGGTGTGAAAGAAGAATCAGATCAAACGTAAGCATAAGCAAAAATGATATTGTCATAGGTGAAGTGGTTAGCTCCTGGCTGCCAAGCTAGATGGTTTGTTTCCCATGGGGTTTGCATATTGGTTTTATGAATATTAGTATTAAGCTCTGATGGCCTAGTGGTTCGAGTAGTTGCCTGTGGCACAAAGATCGCAAGTTCGAATCCCGACTGTACCAATGAGTTTTCTGAACTTAAGTTCAGTGATTAGTGAGCTTTACGGTGAAGGAAAACATCGATAGGAAACCTGCATACTTCTGAGAAGCAATTCAAAGGCGTTTGTATAGTCGTGCTTGAGTAACGGCGATGGACTCGCCATCTGTCACATTGGCAACTAAAATATATCTCTGAGTGGTTGTGTGGGTACTATCTATACACCTCTGCCTACCCCTTCGGGGACCCTTGTGTGAAGACGTGAGGATATATAACATTAATATTTGTGCATTAAGTGTTGGATGTATCAATGTGTCTATAGGTATCTGTATTAGTATGTTTATATTATATGTGTTTGTCATAGTACCAGCTTTGCCTAGCTGAGACTGGGTAATTTGGTGTGTATTGTCCTGTTACATTAGTAATCAACACACAGTTGCTAATGCATTAACACATGTTAATGCATTAGCGACAAACCTTAAGGGATCTGGTAGTACCATATACTCAAGACCGAGGAGGAATAGTGTTCCAACCCTCCAATACCGAATATAGTGAGTGAGATCAATGGATTCTCCTCCTAGCCAAATGCCATACTCAGACTCTGGTCAACAAATGTAGCAGCTAAATGTGAGACAGATCAGAATCAGAAGAACAGATCGCTGTGCTGGGCAGAATATATAATAAAAAAAAAATTAAAAAAAAAAGTAATCAACATATATTGCTATTATGAAAATACAATGGACACTGTTAAATAAATGAATAATTTTCATCAAATATTATTTTCATTAACACTATTATGGCAATATATATATTTTTTTCCCATATTCAATATAATGCATGGCTAGTAATGCTGCAGCATTAGCGTAGTAATGAGAAACTATAATGGGTAATAAAAGTACCACATTATTTCCTGTTGATTATTTCCACACTTGCACTTGCCCTTCTCAGTGTAGTGACTGGGAAGGGCATTCATTATTAATTAGCTTTTGCACTATATGACAAAGAGGTACAGTTGTGCTGAGTAACAATAACCACAGGGCACAGCTAGTGTGCAATATATGTCATGAGACTATAAGCACAACCCAATATATGGTGAATCCTAGCTCAATATACACTGGTAATAGTAATCTGATGCTGAAAAGGACCCTAGGCTCAACTGGATCTCACAGACCTTATTATCATCTAAAGTGGGGAGAAGACATCACTAATGAAAATATTCTAAGCTCCACAAGATGGCTCTCAGACAGCAGTAGAGGAATACCAAATGACAAATGTACAAATATGCTAAGTAACCACTTACCATAATCATACAGAAATGGTCAAGAGATAGTCACTTATAAACGAAGACCACATTCCAACTACCTACATCAAATCCAACCAACTCTGCCGTTGCCGGTCCCAAGCCCGGATGAGAAAAGAGGAGGGTTTGCTGAGAACTGCGAAATTCTACCTGTAAATATCTCGGAGGAAGTCAGCTGTAAAATTCGCCAACGCCGAGTCATGGGCGGCGGTAATTAACCCATCAATATGGCTCACCAATGGCCATGAGTGACTAAATATCCTCAAAAATATTGGGGGTATGCGCCTGGGAAACGCGTACTACTACTCTCCCACCCCTTTTAATATGAAAATGGAAAATAAAGAATGCGATTTGTCCTGCGATCCGGCTAACCCCCGGCGCCATGAGGTTCCCGGGCCTCAAGGTGTGAAATATGTTACCGAAGACTGTGCAGACGTGGGTAACCAGGCCTCTGCTTCAGTGAATGCTACTGGAAGACGTATATTTGTACAACAGGCGTTCCATCCAGGCCTTTTTACGAGAACTAGAAGTACCTCACTGGGAAGTATCTCCCAAATAGAACCCTCAATACAGGCAACACTAGGCAAGAATCTAGAAATAATTACTCCCAAACCGCCGGACTGGCAAAGAGTCCCAGAATCTAAAAGCCATAAACGGAAAAAATTGTCACGGACACCATCCCCAGAAACTATAAAAACCCAGAACCGCTACAAGGATTTATCTGTAGACGAGACAGAGAATTCTAGTCAACCAAAGGAAAAACGACCTAGCAAACCACCACCAATCATTTTATATGGTATTGAGGACGTAAACAGACTCACACAACTGTTGGAATCAGCAGCTGATCATAACCTCTTTACTTTCAAAATAGTAAATAGGAATCAACTAAGGGTCTCTTGTAAAGATGTTATCACCTACAAAAAAGTTATCACTGTAGTTCGAGAGAATGGACTCATAGGTCATACTTTCAACCTTAAGGACCAGCGCTGCTTTAGAGTGGTTATAAAAAATCTCCACCACTCCACTCCGCTCAGTGCAATTGTGGAGGAAATCGAAAAAACTGGAAACAAAGTCTATGGAGAGATTGTTAACGCCAAGTATGGACCAGACAAAAAACCAACATCTACGTTCTTTGTAAATATTGCCCCTGGGCCAAACAACAAGGCAGTTAAAGACATCAAATACATATATCACCAGTCAGTTGTCATTGAAGACCCCAAAAAGAGGACAACATTACCACAGTGCCAGAGGTGCCAACAATATGGTCACTCAAAAAATTACTGCATGCGACCATATCGTTGCGTAAAATGCGCTCAAGGGCACAAAACTGCTGACTGCCCAAAGAAAGATCGTAATACACCAGCCCTATGCGCTCTCTGTGAAGGTGAACACCCTGCAAATTATAAAGGCTGTGCTGTATACAGGGAGATCCTCGCTAGAAGAATGCCACAGAGGACAACTCACAAAAACACCACCAGACCATCAGACTCGAAAAGCACCACGGAAGCAAAACTCGCCAACCCTGGAGGAAGTAGACCAAATGACACCTATGCTGAAAGATTGAAGAAGAACACAAACGAACTGAATCCTGAAGTAAAACCATATAATAAATTAGAAGAACTCATATTAAAACAATCAGAAAAATTTGATCTTATCCTACAACAAATGAGCACTCTCTTGAGTCTCATAACAACACTGTTAGACAAAATCCCAAAATGACTTCTCTCAGGATAGCCACGTGGAACATTAATGGCTTAACACCAAATAAGTCCGAGCTAGAGGTGCTAATTACAAGTAATAAACTTGATGTTGTGCTCATATCTGAAGCACACTGTACAGAAAAAAGCAACATAAAAATTAAGGGCTGCTACACCTACATTACTTGTCACCCTGATGGCACTGGCCACGCTGGAACTGCTATAGCCATTAGAGCGAACATTAAGCACTATGTCATGCCCGAATATAAAACAAACTACATCCAGGCAACGTCTGTTGTAGTTGAGAGTAAGGATGGACCCCTCAACATATCTGCGGTATATTGCCCACCGAAGCACAGAATAGATAGTGCAAAGTACTCCGAGTTCTTCCACACACTGGGAAACAGATTCATTGTTGGTGGCGACTGGAATGCCAAGCACTTGTACTGGGGCTCCAGGTTAATAACAACAAGAGGTAGACAGCTTAAGGGATGCATTGACGGAAATAACCTTGACTCAATCTCATCCGGTGAACCGACATACTGGCCTACAGACCCAAAGAAAAAGCCTGACCTGCTAGACTTTTTTATCACCAGAGGACTCTCGAGACACTATCTCAAAGCCGAGCCCTGTTATGATAGTAACTCTGATCATTCCCCTGTAATTCTAACCGTAAGCACGACAATAATTTGCTACGAAGAACCCGAGACATTGTCCAACAAATTTACAGACTGGGAAGGATTTAGGGAATACATAGAGGAAACTATACAACTACATGTATCCCAAAAAACATCAGATGAGATAGAAGAAGCCACAAGCTACATTACTAGCCTAATACAGAATGCATGCTGGAAGAACACTCCAATCAAAAAGAAAAGGGCTACTACTGGAAACATTCCTCTCGATATAAAAAATAAAGTTCTGGAAAAAAGAAGACTTAGAAGGGTCTGGCATCAATCTAGACATAGATCTGATAAGACCGCTTTAAACAAAACCGCAAGTGAATTGAAAGAAATGCTGGATAGTATAAATAATGCAACGCTACAAAGTAAACTGCAAAATCTGACCGCTACCGCATCATCTCAGTACGCGCTCTGGAAATTCACAAAAACGTTTAAAAGACCACAACCATTTAAGTCTGCAATAAGAAACAATAGCGAAGGTTGGGCTAGGACTGGTAAAGAAGGGCGGGGGATGAGCTAGAACCCCTAGGAGTGACCCCCAGGGGTCCTCCTACAAGGGTGCTAGCCCATCACCTACTTTGTTCACTTTTTCCGAGTGAGCAATTTGGCGTTGGTCTTGGGAGTAGCGCAGGTCGCGTAGATCCCCAAGGCAAGTCCGGAGCACTATCCTGCTAGAGGTTGCCGCCTGCTATTGGTCTGGTTCCATCAGAAACAGACGTAACTGAAAGCTCCGGGCGCTCTCCACATTCCCACCTTCCCAATTCCCATTCCTTTCCCTATTCCGAGGTGGGGTTGCTTCGGCGACCACCGCTTCAGTGGAGGTGGGCTGCGGGGAATCCGTAGTGGGAGGAGGGAGCCAGCGCGCTGTGCACCTCCAGTGCCGGATCTCTCCACTCGCTGCTCTCCGCGCCCTTGCAGTAGTAGGCTCTGGGGAATCGAGTTGGAGGCTTGGCCTAGCTGCTCGTAGCGGTGGAGGAGAGTTGACCTGTCCCTCTCTCAGTCTGCCGCGCCCCCTCAGTCTAGACGCCGTCGTCTGGGAAGAGGCGAGGCGGCGTGCTGGCGGCTCGGGCACTCGGTGCAAGCTGGTCTGCGGGGGTCGCTTCGGCGACGGCGCCGTCGCTCGCGAGAGTGGCGGCGTGTGGTTGGTGGGCTGTGGGGAATCGGGTTGGAGGCTTTGTCCTAGCTGCTCGTAGCGGTGGTGGAGAGAGACTGCTCACCTCTCTCTGTCTGCTGCGCCCCTGCGGTTCACGACGCCGCCGTCTGGGAAGGGGCGAGGCGGCGTGCAGGCGGCTCGGGCACTGTGGTGCAAGCCGGCTTGCGGGGGTCGCTTTGGCGACGGCGTCGTCGCTCGCGAGAGTGGCGGCGCGTGGTTGGTGGGCTGCGGGGAATCGGGTTGGAGGCTTTGGCCTAGCTGCTCGTAGCGGTGGAGGAGAGTTGCCCACGACCTTCTCTCATCTGCTGCGCCCCTGCGGTCTACGAGCCGAGGTGAGGTCGCGGTGGAAGAGGAGTGTCGGTATCACGTCCCGCCGTTCTCCCTGTCCATCGCGACCTCGGCGAGGTCGCATCGCTGTTGCGGCGCGGTGGGGCCGCGGGGGAAGAGGAGATTCGGTATCACGTCCGCCGTTCTCCCTGTCCTCCGCGGCCGGTACGTTTGGGGGTCGCCTCGGCGACGGCGACGCTGCTCGTGAGAGTGGCGGCGTGTGTGGAGGGTGGGCTGGGAGGAGGCGGGCGGAGATCGAGCGTTGCTCTCTCTTCTTGCCACTCTGCAGCCTACGACGTCACCGCCCGAGAAGGGGCGAGGTGGCGTGCAGGCGACCCGGGCACTTCGGTGCGGGTTGGTCAGCGGGGAGTCGCCTCGGCGACGGCGTCGTCGCTCGCAAGAGTGGCGGCGCGTGTGGTGGGGCTGCGGGGAGGAGGAGTATCGGCACTATGCCGGCGCTCCGACTCTTTCGCGGTCGGCACGTTGGGGGTCGCTTCGGCGATGGCGCCGCTGCTGGCGAGAGTGGCGGCGTGTGGTTGGTGGGCCGGGAGGAGGCGGGCGAAGATCGAGTTCACTCTCTCTGTTTGCCACTCTGCAGCCCACGACGTCACAGTCCGCTAAGGGCTAGGTGACGTGCAGGCGGCCCGGGCACTTCGGTGCGGGCCGGTCTGCGGGGGTCGCTGTGGCGACAGCGTCGTCGCTCCTAGGAGTGGCGGGGCAATGGAGGGCTGCAGGGTAGCGGGCTGGAGGCTTTGGCCCGGCCCGTGGTAGTGGGGTATGCTCCGCTCGCCTCACTCCACACCCTGCGGCACATTTGGCGCGGCGGGGTATGAATAAGATCCTCGTCGCGCCGGTAGGCGCGCTGGTCAGGCGTCTGGTCGGCTGCGCGGAGCCTCCAGGCGGCAAGCTCGGGGGGGCTTGTCGCCATTGCACGAACGGAGGCAAGAGTGGCCCTCGGGCCTGGGGCGGGCTCAGTGCTCGCTCCCGAGGAGAGGTCGCCTTCGATGGTGGCCTGCCGCCCGGTGTGTCGCGCACGTATGCGAAAGCGATCCCGTGACACACCGACTAAGCGGTCTGGTGGTAGTTGGGCTGCGGCCCCGTGGAGTTTAGTCAGTAAGAGTCTGACATACCCTGCCGCCGCCCCCGCGGAGGTAGGGATCCATGAGGATTCTCCACGTTAAAAAAAAAAAAAAAAAAAAAAAAAAAAAAAAAAAAAAAAAAAAAAAAGGACTGGTAAAGAAAAGGCAGAAACATTCGCAAAACATCTGGCTAACGCATTTAAACCAAACGATAGTGAATGCGAAGAATTCGAGAGGGAAGTAGATAACCAACTACAGCAAGACCTTCAATTATCACTTCCACCAAGGCCAGTAACAGTGCGTGAGCTTACATGGGCCTTGAAAAGAATGAAGAACAACAAAGCCCCTGGCTTTGACCTAATCACTAAAGAGGTTCTTATGCAACTCCCCAGAAAAGCTTTAGTATTCATTACAACACTCTTTAATAGTGTCCTCAGGGTCCAACACTTCCCAACTATGTGGAAAGTATCCATCATCTCCATGATACATAAGCCAGGAAAACCTCCAGATTATGCTACATCATACAGGCCGATAAGTCTTCTACCTGTTCTGTCTAAAGTGTTTGAAAGGATTCTCCTGAACAGAATACTGCCGCTATTGGATGAAAATGAAGCCATCCCCAAACACCAATTTGGGTTCAGAAAACACCACTCGACCATCGAGCAGGTTCACCGAGTTTGTGACAAAATACGGCACTCCCTTGAAGCCAAAGAGTACTGCTCGGCTGTGTTTCTTGATATCCAGCAGGCATTTGACAAAGTATGGCATAAAGGCCTACTCTCCAAAATAAAAACTTTGTTACCACATACCTACTATACTTTGATGAATTCCTATTTGTCAAATCGCATGTTTCAAGTACGAGAAAGTGGTGATGCATCAGAAATCTATAAGATCTCGGCCGGTGTGCCCCAAGGCTCTGTTCTTGGCCCAATCCTGTACACCTTGTACACTGCAGACCTCCCTCAGTCAACACAAGTAATGAACGCTACATTTGCTGATGACACTGCATTATTAGCTAGCAGTTCAGATCCACAAACCGCTTCAAATATTTTACAAGAAAGCCTCAACAAAGTAGGTGACTGGCTGCAGAAGTGGCGCATCAAAGCAAGTGCTTCTAAATCGACCCACATAACATTCACGCTTAGAAAAGGAAACTGTTCACCCGTGCAACTGGGAAATAATACCCTGCCCCAAAGTGACTTTGTTAAGTACCTTGGAATACACCTAGACAGAAGGCTGACATGGAAAAATCATGTCAAAACAAAGCGTGATGAAACAAATATACGGTTCCGGACCATGTACTGGCTGATGGCACGCAACTCTAAACTTTCGGTGGACAACAAGCTTCTAATCTATAAAATGATTCTCAAACCTGTGTGGATGTACGGGATCCAACTCTGGGGAAGCGCTTGTAACTCCAATCTAAATATTGTACAGAGACTGCAGAATGGCATACTTCGTACCTTGTTGAATGCTCCATGGTTTCTCACTAACTCTGAAATCCATGAAGCCCTGGAAATTAAAACAGTAAAGGAAGAGATCCAACAGTCCTCCACTAACTACAAAAATCGGCTCGACAAGCACCCGAATGACTTGGCTGCCGAATTAACAAAAATCAGCTACAGGAAACGCCTTAAACGCCATGATATCCAGACTCTACATGCTCGATGTTAAATAGGAGTGTCTCCTGCTGGGGAGACCCCTCACAATGCTTCAACCGCCCAACAAATCTGCTTATAGTCCTGGGACTGATTGTAGATGCAGACGCACAAAAAAAAAAAAAAAAAAAAATCCAACCAACACTCAGGAACAGGAACAGCAAGAATACTCTAAACCAGAAAGCATGTATGAAGAGACTAATGAATGTGGACGAAGTAAAAAAGGTAAGCAAGTCTAGAGAGAATTGCCTACCCCCATTAGGGACTCCGCATGTTGATAAATATGCCTGTTTTTTTGTGGTAAACAAGCATGCGGTCTGCCTGATGTCAAGCTGTTACCACCGCCTATGGAGGCTTGAAACACCAGGAGTATCGCTCGCGTGCTGCTGACCCTGCAAGAGTCTTTTCACACCCTTTCAGAACTCCAAGCTGTACCCCTAAGGAGAAACTTTGTTAAATTATGTACCAAAACTAAAAGGTTAGAGAAGAGAAGACAGGCAGACAAAATAATAATCACAGTATTTAGAACTGAAATAAAATATTGATGAACTACTTAGAGCAATAGTAACAAGTGAGGTGATGGGATAGGCTTACTGTTGAAAGCAGCGAGCTTCCTAGTGGAGCCGAGGCGCTTCATCGGCGTGCGGGGCTCTACGTCGCGGTCGTCCAACGCCGGAGCGTCGGCCACCGTCGGGGTCGCCGCGTCTGACATCTTGCCGGGATGCCGGGATCACTGGTTTGCCACCATTACACCACTCACTACACTACGCATCGCTTTCCACACAAGAAACTATTAAAAATGGAACCACTTCCCTTAGGTCAACAGTTTGTGATCCTGCGTGCAGGATTTCTGGGTGAACCTATCTATGTATATACCAAATAAAATATTTGCTTTGTCTGTTGGTACAAACAAACACTCATTAAATAGAAATGACGCAGATTTCATATAACAATCACAACACAGTATTATATGAAATATATTGTGTATGAAATGATTAAAGATTGTCTCGGAAAAAAAAAAATTGTATAAAAAAAATAGCTCATAAAACTACAGTTTACATCTCGATCTCAACTGTGTAAGACCACTTCGCACTGCGAGCACTCAAATCTAGTACTATAACACCACAGGACATAGCACCATTGCCCTAACGGACAGAACTCAACACAATGGCTCGTGTTGAGCGAATTCAAATTTAACCACACAACAGCACAGATTTAACATTACGAGTTTCGACCACATTACCCCTTCAAGTATCTTTTTAAGATTTCATTACGGCTTGGTCGGTAGGTTGGCCATAGACGACTAAAAGTTGGCCATGGTGCATAGTATGTAGTAACATCTGTTATATGTAGTTTGTGGTGGGCCATAGTAACTCAGAACGATATTTTTGAATATATTTTGATAACATTTGGGTTGTCGATTGCATGTATTATTATTTGCCTGTTGCGTCAACTTACAAAACAATTTATTGTAGTTGAGCTAACTTTTGCGTTCTAGTTGGAAATTATCGCGTAAACGTATAAAGTAATAAAAAATTTTAACGAATGTTTTTGTACGCATAAGTAAAATCGTGTTAGAAACTCGTTACAAGATATTCGAGTTTCCGATTAGATAGCGATTGCGACCTCGACGATAGACTATGCCGATAACATTCAGTAGCAGAACCATTCGTTACCTTTGACTCGTTCACTCGAGTTCTTTAACTCATTCTCTGTTATCATGTTTTAACGTACTCGTATAATACTCTAATCTATGGTACTCGTTGTTTATACATTCCCTTCTCACCGGTGTACCATCTACTCGGGAGATGAACAAAGCACCCAAGACATGATAATTTCAAGAATACACGATAGGACTTCAAATAGTCTATGGACTTCATATAATTTGTATAGACGAAATGAGCAGTGTTCCCGGGCCGGAATGAAATGTCTCAGTTTGTTTTATTTTCCAACTGTATCTTATTTTTCTGCTTTTATTTATGAGATACTGAATGTGATGAAGGAGTAGACAACGAGAAGAGTTAGGATTCAAAAAATTTTTTTTTCCGTCTATGCACTTCGTAGACGAAAGGATGGAGATTTTCAGGTTACGGCCTGTTACGGCATAATAAATAGGAATGAAACTCGTGCGTATGTATATGTACAAGTGTATGTATTATATTGAGGTCGCTCAGGAGTAGAGGCGCAGCGTGCGGTCGGCGCCCGCCGCCAGCAGCCAGGGCTGCGTCGGGTGCCAGCACAGTGCCAGCACTCCCAGCCCGTCGCGCCGCGCCGGCGCCGGCAGCTGCTTCAGCGGCACCAGCGTGGGGTTCTGCAGCAGGTCGCTGCAACACAAACGCTACGTGACGCGGCCGGCGGGGCGGGCGGGGCGGGCGGGGGGCGGGCGGGGCTCACTTGTAGACCATGCCGTGCGACACGACGATGTGCTTGTCGTCGCCGGCCGACGCGAACAGCGGGTAGCGGCGGTGGAAGGCCAGCGCGCGCACCGCGCCGCCGTGCAGCCGCAGCGTCTGGTACGGCTTCGACGACAGCTCCAGGTCGAACCTGCGCACACGCGGCGTCAGCGCGGCCGGGGCGGGCCGGGGCGGGCTAGGGCGGGCTAGGGCGGGCTAGGGCGGGCTCACCCACCACATGCACTTGCGGTCGTACGACGCCACCAGCAGGTTGTCCCCGCCGGGGTGCACGGCCATGGTGCTGATCCACTGCGCGCCCGTCAGCAGCTTGCGCACCAGCTCCTGCTTCACCAGGTCGTACACGCGCACCACGCGCTGCGTCTGGGGGCGGGAGGACGGTGAGGGCGGGTTAGGGCGGTTTAGGGCGGCCGGGTCGAGGGCGGCGGCGGTACTCACGGCCACGAACAGCAGCGGCCGCGTCGGGTGGAAGGTGGCGCACTGCACCAGCCCCTTGGAGCGCGCGAACGGCAGCTGGCTGCGGCGCCTCGAGACCTGCGGCCGACGGCGGGGCGGAGGTCGGATCATGGCGTCGATAATATACGTCATTTAAAAATAAATGTTGGAACGCGTCGCAGGCACCTGGTGCACCAGCACGGCGCGCGCGGCGGCGTCCTGTAGCGTGACGCACAGGTAGTCGCCGCGAGCGTGCCACGCCACGTGCGACACGCTGCGGAAGTGGCTCACGCTCAGCCGCACGCCCAGCGCCCACTCGCGCGGCTCCACCTGCGCAGAAGCAGAGGGCTGCAGCGGGCGGCGGGCGGCGGGCGGCGGGCAGGCCTCGCGGCGGGCAGGCCTCGCGGCGGGCGGGCTGCCTACCGTGTCCCAGCGCGCGGCGGCGGCGGTGCGCTCGTCCGGCTGCGGCGCGGCGGGCGGCGCCTCCTGCAGCAGGCGGTCGGCGGCGGCCACGGCGCGGCGCGCGCCCACGGCCGGCGCCACCAGCAGCAGGCGCGCGCCCACAGCCGCCGCCACCAGCGGCAGGCCGCCCGCCGGCAGCCACGCCACGCGCGCCACGCCCGCGCCCAGACGCACGCTGCGCACGCAGCGCCCGCTCGCCGTCTCCCACACTGGCACACACACGCACGCCGCACGTCACTCGCCGCTCGCGGGGCGGGCATGGGGCGGGCGGGGGGCGGCCGGGGGGTACCTTTGAGGAAACCGTCGTCGTCGCCCGAGGCGATGTACTGGCCCGAAGGGTCGAAGTCGGCGCTGCGCACGGCGCCCTCGTGGCCCGCCAGCGCCAGCGCCTCCTGCACCGGGAAGGGGCGCAGCTCGCGCGGCGACGGCAGCGCGGGCACCAGGTCCTCGGGCCGGATCGTCAGCTGCGATGGACGTTCGCGTGAGGACGGCTCGCGCCACCGAGCGAGGCCGGGGCGGCGGGCGCTCGCGTGCTCACCCGCATCTTGATGGCGCGCGGCGCGAGGTAGAGGTCGAGGCAGCGCAGGAACCGCTCGCGCGAGTAGCGCGGGTAGGCGGGCACGGCGCGCAGGCTGGCGTGGCGGGTGGGCAGGAACGTGTACTTGCGGCGCCACGGCGTCTCGGCCAGCGCCTCCCACTGCGCCAGCTGCAACGGGCGCGGGCTGCAGGCGGGGCCGGGGCGAGGGGAGGGGGGAGGGGGAGGGGAGCGCGGCCTACCTCGCCGGCGTCCAGCAGGTACTCGGGCGGCGGGTTGTAGCTCTCGGCGTGCGTGGGCGGCGGGCGGCGCGGCGCGGCCAGCGCCCGGCCGCTGCGCGCCGTCGGCTCGGCGGCGCCCCACAGGTCGTAGAAGTGCCTACAGAGCGGTAGCAGTGCCGTAGCGGGCGGCGGGCAGGCGGGGGCGGGGGGGGCGGGCTGGCTACCTCTCGCGGCGGCGGCGGCGCTCGGCGGCCAGCTGGCGGCGGCTGGAGGCCCAGCCCATGCGCAGCGCGTGCACCAGGCGGCCCACGGCGCGCTGCTCGTCGCGCGACGCCACGAAGGACCGCTTGTGCTCGGGGAAGGCCCGCAGCGGCGTCGCCAGCACCGTGCTCGTGAACCACTCCACCCAGGGCTGCGGACACGGCGCGTCAGTGCGGGCCGAGGGCCGGGCGGCGGCGGCGGCGGGGGCCCACCTGGTGGTCGTCGTGCGCGGGGTCGGGCAGGCGGCCGGCGCGCAGCCGCTGCAGCAGCTGCAGGTCCTCGCGGCCGAGCACCACGTCCTGGCCGGTGCTGGGGTCGCGCACGGTGCGCCAGAACTCGGGGTCCTCGCACTTCCTGCGCACGCACGGTCTCTCTAGTCGGTCCCGCCCGGGGTCGTCACAGTATAGAGCGCCGGGCGGGAGCAGTCACTTGAGAAAGTCGTCGATCTGGTCCCTCTGCGGCGGCTTCATGAGGCGGCGGCCGTCCAGGTCGTAGCCCACGTGCGGGTACTCGTCGTACCACCACATGGGCACGTCGCCCACCGTGTTGCGCCGCTCCTCCTCGTCCGAAGTGTCGCCCGACTCGTACTCGTCTGGCCGCGGGAAGATACACACTGGCTATATGTCTATTTAAACAGTCTTAACGCAACACTCTCAAAAACTACTGAACGTATTCAGAGGAGATTTATATTACAAAGAACTTACAGAAAGTAAAATAGAAACACATAAAAAAGAGGAGATGCAAAAAATTATGTTGATGATGAAAGTTATGAACGACTGAGCAGCAAATACCCTTCTGATGCACGGGCTGTACGCTGACACTAGTGCTGTGTATTGTATCCGCAAGTTTGTTGATGCTGTCTTCACTCTCTTTATGCGCCTGTTTGCTTTGCATTGCTTTCCGTTGCTTTTGTGTAGCCTTGGGGAGTTTGGTGGTGGTGTTACGGGAGACTGGCCCTGGCCCTGACTCAGCCCCACTGTCCACGCTGCTATCCTCATCACTGCCAGAGTCCTCTGCACTGACACTTTTTTCATCATCCTCAGAGTCAGCCAGTTCCTAAAATGTACATCAATGAATTTCTTCACCTTCATAACTACACCCGGGGTTTCATCTAAATGTACATAAGTAATGTATGACCACATAATTAAAGACCATCTTGGTACCTAGAGGGTGCTTTATGGTCAGCAATTAGTCAATGAACCACTTGAAGCTCTAGTTTTTTTATCCCCTATATCAAAATACATAGTTTGGCTCATGGTTAATATTGAGATGTTGGATCATCCTAAAACATTAGAGTATTTGAAATTATTTTTGTTCTATTATTATCTTAGTTGTTGTGGTTACCTGTAATTGGGTGGACACTTGTATGTATGTTTAATTAAGGCATATTCTGTTAATATTAAGGTGTTCTTACCTGTTGGTGATCCAAATAAATAAATATAAAAAATAAACATATATGAACAAGTTTGGTTAATGGTTCAAATTTGTAAATATACAAATTAGCAATGGTGGCCTGTGGTTCAAGTATTTGCCTGCGACACAAAGATCGCAAATTCGAATCCCGCCTGTACCATCGCGTTTTTCTAAACGCAAGTACAGTGATTAGTCACACCACAAGCATTACGGTGAAGGAAAACATTTAGGGAACCAGCATTGGTTCGAGATGCAATTCAAAGGCAAATGTATAGTTGTGCTTGAGTAAATGGACTCCCCATTTATCACGTTGGCACCTAAAATGTTTCTCTGGCAGAAAGTGGGTGTGTGGGTACTACCTATACACCTCTACCTACCTCTTCGGGGACCTCTATGGGTAGTCGTGAGGATATTACAAATTATCCCAGCCTCCTCTATATAAAGGTCAGGAGTTTGTCTCACACAACTCTTATTGGACCAATACTAAATCACACTATAACCGTCAACTTACAGAGGACTCATCCGATGCACTCTCTCCCTCTTCATCCCCAAGGGTGGAGTCAACATCATCTTTGTACAGCACTTCCTGAAACATTATTATGCTGAAATTTTAATACCAAAGGCAAAAAGTTTTGTGTACTCTTACACAACCTGAATGTCTATATTGTTAAATTTGCTGAAACAACATTTAGCAGACAGAAAGTGAAAAAGATACAATAGAAATACTCACATCAGTCTCTTGATCCGAAGCAGCATCCTGGCCTTCCTCATGTTCAGAGTCAGTCTCATCACCCTCCACATTCAGCTCACTCTGGAGCCACTCTGCCTCCTCGTTACTACTACTACCCTGTATATTTTCAGACAGTAATGGTTAATTTTCAGATTAGTTACTGTCTTACTTATTAGGTTGGTATCATCCTAGAGTAACTGATGCTGTTCATGTTCCTAGTAAGCTTGATACTCATCTCAAGACCCAAGATAAGATTCAAGATTATTTTTTATATATGAGCCATGGTGGCCCTGTGGTTCTAGTAGTTGCCTACAACACAGTCGCAAGTTCGAATCCCAAGTGTACCAATGAGTTATGGAACTTATGTAAATACATATTTTTGTTACAGTCGTTTTAAGGCGCCAGAGCCTCGGGCAGCAGGTTGTTTGTCATAAAAAAACAGAAATTTAAAATAGACTCACCTCATTCTCTGAAGTGCTTTCCAGTGTATTATTTGGCTCAGACACATGTAACTTTCTTTTAATTAAACCCTTACGTAACGGTGGCATTTTGTTAATATACGGAACTTAATTTTCTTCACAATTGTATTTAAATTATTTGATATCAGAAAAATCTTCTAACTTTATCTCCTCATGTTTTGTTTCAATGGGACTAAAGGACAACACTAAAATACGATTAATTATAGGCGTATTGAATGCCGGAAACAGAGAATTAAAATAGTAATCTTTGAGTTCAATCGTTTTAAATCACATTGCTTGAAAAGAAATGCAATGCAAACACCACAAGCAACACACGTGTTGAATTCAATCAATTATTTTAATTCTAGTGTATTTTATTTTGTATTGTATATCTGTGGTTCAGAAATTCATGTTGTCAAAATATATGTATGACGTAGCCACTAGTCTTTTACTTCCACATCTGGATTTTTGTGAAGTTCCATACTCTGCCTAACGCTTAGGGGACCCATCTGAAGAGGCGTGAAGATATATACAAAATTTAAAAATTTGCTTTAAATATGAAATTATTTACGAAAAGTATAAAAGACATAAAATTTTATAATAATTAATGTTAATATGTTATACTGAATGAGACTAGTAACCACGAGAAAAACAGAAAAAAAATAAGAACAATAACAATTCGTTTTGGAGGTTAAGCTTGAAACTCAAAAATAGCAATCTTTTAATATTCATTACTTATCATGAGTAATTGCTGAATTTAAATATCTATTTAAAACAGAAGTCAATTGGTTGACTTGATAAACTAACACTATAAAATCTGTACCTACATATAATGTTTCGGCATTTAGTGAAGGTTTTTGAACCTTTCAGAAATCAGTTGGTAAGTTCCCCTATTATATCTCAACTCAACAGTCTCCAAAGACTACAATATAGTACAGTAAAGGGGCTCTTAATGTATTCATACTATTTATTAATTCACCTATCTTTTTCGACCTTTCCTATAGACCAATAATTTCAAATCATATGTATAGAATGTAATATCCCGAGGTCTATATTCAAATGTAGATTGAATGCCTGGTTTTATGAGCAGTGAAATTAAATGAGGACTTTTTCATTTTATTCAGAGGGCAGTAGGTGGTAACGGAAGTAGTGCCTTCGAGCGCAACTGTGTGTCAAAGGAACAACAGTTAACGGAGGCCTTGAAGCGCGCCATGCCGGGTATCACCTTCGTCAGCGTCGAAGACATCTCCGGAGGCTGCGGCGCTATGTTTGAGGTTATAATAGTATAATTTGCATTATAGTAATTAATGTCTCCACAATGAGAACAATAAGATCTTGAAATCTGGATCAGTATCCAGAATTCAATTTCATGCCAATCCATAACCAATTTGTCATCTGTGTCAGTAGTGTATGGTAGTTAACATTATGTGCCTCTATTTATCTTTTCGTTTTAGATTAGTGTGGAAGCTAAAGAGTTCATTGGTCTATCAAGGGTGAAGCAGCATCGGCTGGTGACAGACAACCTCAAGAGTGAGATTGCTGAGATGCATGGCATCCGCATCCATACTACAGCTTCTGAAGATAACAAATGATTTAAAATTATTTACTGTAAATATGCAAGTGTAATATTAGGCTGTTTTTACTTAGTAGGTAGTTGATAATTATTATATGAACTATTGTTTAGAGTTAATGGTTTCTTATCTGTTTCAAATAAATTTATTGTTATAACTTTTTAGTGTTAATATTTTGTTAAAGTAAAGCATATCAATTCTTACGATAAAAATATATTAAGGTCCTTGTGACAATAATACTGTTAATTAAGACAAAAAAAAACAAGTAATACAAGGTGCATTACAAATAGAAAATAACCTAACTGTAACACGTCTGTGAATCTGCAATCTTGGCAGATCAAAGAAAAACGTGATGATAATTTATGTATGTATATAAATTATCATCACGCTGAGTTCCTAATGGGGTAGGCAGAGAGAATAGAGCGCCAGTTCTCTCTAGACTTACATAACGCTTGCGCTTTGCCCACAATCATAAGAAAAAGATAGGCCAGTATATATATCATTACATACATATCATTATTGTTATTATCTATATATATATATACATATATATATTAGAGATATCTTTTAGGTGCCTACGTGACAGATGGCGAGTCCATCGCAGTTTCTCAAGCACGACTATACATAAGCCTTTGCATTGCTCCTCAGAGCTCGTGGTGTGACTAATCACTGTAGGTACTTAAGTTCAGTAAAACTCATTGGTACAGTCGGGATTCTAACTTGCGATCTTTGTGCCGCAGGCAAATACTACTCGAACCACACGGCCACCACGGCTTATATGTATGTATGTAATTTCTAATGTAGTCTTTGCTAGCCTAGCTCTCCCCCGACCCCGCAAACTAAATATTTAAATGAAATTAACAGTCCAGCCCAGTTCCCTTGCTCGCGATCCAGCAACGCTCTAAGTCGAGGTCCGTACCCCGCAGGGGGTGCCCTTAGTTGTGGTGCCTAGCACAATAAAGTGCCTGGCTGGAGGCCTAGGTGTTGCCATTGCCTGGTTAAGTCGCAAAAGTTCCCAGAACTCACGCTACGAAAGATAATAAAAAAAAGTCCTTGCTAGCATGATATAAAGGTAAGATTTGAAGATTTGTTAAATTTAGCAACTCTTAATCCATAGATAATAATCTATAATCTACTATATTTTTTTGTTAATCTGTCAAAAACGATAAATTTCCTTTCCCACAATGGCGCTTAACCTAAGTGTCAAGATTCACCCTGTTGTATTATTTCAAATTGTCGATGCTTACGAACGTCGAAATGCAGATTCACACAGAGTTATTGGCACTCTACTGGGTACGTAATTTTATGAAACGACGGTGTGCTTTTTGTGTATCTTGAATCAATAACATTGTTTTGATGCCGACGTCATGCTTTTGCATTGTCCTATAAACTTTGTTTTTGTAAAAAGTCTACAAAAAGCTTAGTTATATTAATTGCATCTAGTCCGAACGTATGATTATGGCTCAGTGAACTACAGCATATGGTAACTTATATTTTTGACTGATTCGAGGTTATGTTGTCTTGAGTAGTTAGTGTAAGTAGCCAACTTTATGCAGGCACCAGCGACAAGGGGGTCGTGGAAGTGACCAACTGCTTTTGCGTGCCGCACAAGGAGCACGCAGACCAGGTCGAAGCTGAGCTCAACTATGCAATGGATGTGTACGAGCTAAACCGAAGAGTTAATGCTTCGGAAAATATAGTTGGTATGTTTCTACTACTTGATAACTTTTTTAAATTAAGAAGTCAGAGGGTAACACTCTTTCAATAATGGGATTACGTTTGGGATTCCAAAGCAATATTGGTACAAAATATATTATATTACAGGCAGGCAATGTGTATGTCAGAGTTCAAGGAACTCAGAGTGTCCATGATGGGAACTGCTTACAAAGTCAAATGAAGTATAAGATATCAGTGAGCCTGTTTAAAGGGACTGATGAATGGGGATGAAGTGAATGATTTGTATACAATACAGGGAGGTCTTATGAGGCACTCAGGAAGATGATATAGTAATAATATACATACAAACATCACAGTGCATAATTCCAAAGATGTTTATTATACCAATAGCTCAGCTAAGAGAATAGAAATAATCTTTTCTGCATTTGTTTATAGGAAATGATTGCCCTTTCCTCATAAATTAAATCTGTTTCGGAAAATTGCCATATGCTCTGTTACTAGGAGATATTTGAATTACTTTACTTGATATTTTCTGAAATACTAGTTCTACTCTTATAGACGCCTGTAGCCAAGTAAAAAATAGTTTGTGTTGTGTTTCTGTGCAATATATAATGTTTCTGTTATGTCCAATAAAACACCAACATGAGAGAATCACTTCACACAGAATTTAAAATCTTATTCCATTATGCTAGTTTTTCTTTTTGTGGTACAAGTTGAAAATTGTTTCACTGTTGGTAATAATAATAATAATATATCCTCACGCCTTCCCACAAGGGTCAGTAGATATACACTATCAGGGCATTAAGGATGCTGGCTCCCGTCGGCAGGTTGGTGGGCGACGGGCAACGAGGTGACCAACCACTCGTCCGTGATCCACGAGTACTACTCGCGCGAGTGCCGCTCGCCCGTGCACGTGACGCTGGACACCAGCCTGGGCGGCGCGCGCATGGGGCTGCGCGCCTACGTGTGCGTGGCGCTGGGCGTGCCGCGCGGCCGGCCCGGCTGCATGTTCACGCCCGTGCCCGCCGGGCTGGTCACGTACGAGCCCGAGCTGGTGGGGCTGCAGCTGTGCCAGGCCGCGGGCGGCCGCCGGCCCGCCGCGCCGCCCGGCGACCTGCAGCTGGTGGGCGCGGCGGCGGCGCGCCTGGCGCGGCTGCTGGAGCTGCTGCTGCGCCACGTGCAGGACGTGCTGGCCGCGCGCGCGCCGCCCGACTGCCGCGCCGGCCGCCAGCTGCTGGGGCTGCTCAGCGACCTGCCCAGCCTGCCCGCCGACGCCTTCGCCGACGCCTTCGCGGGCGGCGTCAAGGACCTGCTCATGGTACGCCCCTGCCCCCCGCACGCTCTCACGCCAGCCGACCTCTCAATGTACGTGTAGAAAGAGAGTACACGCATTGGACCCGAGTGCGAATATAACCTAACATTTGACAGATGACATAGCCGTATAATAAAAAAAAAGTACGCCGTCTTGTGTCGTTAAATGTTGTCAGTAGTGTTAAGGAAAATCTCAGGGTCTATCACTTATTTTCCGTAAAATATTATATAGAAACACATTGGGGTAGTTTGATCCTCAGATGTAAGATTGTTGAGTGCAAACCGACAACACGACTTGGTAACAAATATGGTGCGATAAAGGAACCCAACAAAAAGGAAGACAATATTTTCCTTAAGCTCATTGCATTGATGATGAAGAAGAGACCCTAGAATTACAGTAAAGCAATAAGGAAGGCTGATTGTGACGAATGATTATACGTATATGTGCAGTGCAGTGCCTCAGGACACCAGAACCATTAAATATACCAGTACTATAAAGGGAACGTCAAGAGTACTCGAAACTGACGAGCGTGTATGTAGAGACTGATGAATGTGGACGAAACGAGAGAGTTATGTAAGTCTAGAGAGAACTGGCGCTCTGTACTCTCTGCCTACCCCGTTAGGGACTCGGCGTGATGATATGTATACCAGTACTATAAATTCTATAATTACTCCATAACATTTTTGCCCATCATCTTTCGCTCGAAACATTGATCCCTCGAGTCACACAAGTAACCACCAAGGTTGCTCCAGCGACAATAGTTACATTGCTCGGTGTCGTCGCGTGCAGGTGGTGACGCTGTCGCAGCTGATCAAGACCCAGCTGCAACTGAACGAGAAGCTGACTCTCCTCACCTCGCAGTGAGCCTCAGGCGGCAGTGGCGGCAGTGGCACCGGGCCAACGGCCCATTATTATTACAATAACATTTTAAGGCAATAAAAAAAAGAAACTTAGATAGTACTTTTTATTGCGTGATATTTAAGCCCGCCCCAGTAGCCCCCCTACTAGCAGAGCCCCCCCCAGTAGCCCCCTACTCGCAGAGCCCCCCCCCCCAGTAGCCCCCTACTCGCAGAGCCTCCCTCCCCAGTAGCCCCCTACTCGCAGAGCCTCCCCCCCCAGTAGCCCCCTACTCGCAGAGCCCCCCCCCCCCAGTAGCCCCCTACTCGCAGAGCCCCCCCGCGGCGTGGCAGCGCGCCAGCCACGAGGGCGCCACGCGCCGCCCGCCCGCGCCCGGCGGCGCCGCCCGCCCCACCCAGTAGTCCACCCGCCCCGCTCGCCCCTCGGCAGCTTCATCCCCCTGCTCATAAAAGCATTATTGTACACGTCTATTCGAATCTATACAAAGGAAAAATAAGAAAAAAATACAGAAATACGAGGGGCACAATACCACCGAAGCCGGCGGATCAATGTATGGTGATCGCGCTGCCCGATGTTAAGGCATACGAGACTATAACGCGCGACTGATGTAGTAGAGTATATAAAAAACATTCAGTCCGCAATGAAGCTAGTCGGCTTCTGCTCGGTGTCGGCGCCTCACCCGCAGCGCCAGGCCGCCGTAGGCCCGCACGTAGCGCTCCAAGCGCCGCGCCCCGCCCGGCAGCGCGAACGTCAGCCCCGAGAAGAAGCTGGGTAGCGCAGCCTCCGCCGCCTCCGAGTCCCTCTCCGCGAGGACCTGCTCGTCCGCCACGGTCGCGTCCGAGTCGCTCCCCGCGGGGCCCAGCTCGTCCCCTGCCGTCGCGTCGTCACTCCCCGCGGGGACTCGCTCGTCCGCCACGGTCGCATCCGAGTCGCTCCCAGCGGGGTCGTTCGCGGCGACCCCGCGTTTCTTCTGTTTCCGAATGACTTCTTCTATCTCGTCGTCGGTGTCGCCATCTAAAGACGACCGAACGTTAAAGCTTTCTTCGCAAACAAAAGACGATTCGTGTGAGCGAATAAAAGCGGGCGGCCCGACCGATCGGCGGCGCGTGCGGCGGCGGCGGGGAGGCGCGGGTCGGCGGCGGGGAGGCGCGGGCCGGCGGCGGGGAGGCGCGGGTCGGCGGCGGGGAGGCGCGGGTCGGCGGCGGGGAGGCGCGGGCCGGCGGCGGGGAGGCGCGGGTCGGCGGCGGGGAGGCGCGGGTCGGCGGCGGGGAGGCGCGGGTCGGCGGCGGGGAGGCGCGGGTCGGCGAAGGGGAGTCGCGGCGCTGGCGCGGGTCGGTGGCGTAGCGCCGCCACGGCACGCGCCGTCGCTGCGCCGCCACGGCCTCCAGCCACTCGCCCGTGACGGCGCGCGCCGAGCCCGCCGCGCGCATCTTCGGCGTGTTGGGGAAGGCGCAGCTGCACACACACACGCGCACACCATGAGGACTGCACGTCGAATATAAAATGTGTAAGGTGTCTGTAGTGTGTAGTGTGTAGTGTGTAGTGTGTAAGGTGTGTAGTGTGTAGTCCGTACATGAGGTGCGTGAGGCCGGGCGCGGGCGCGGGCAGGCAGGCGGCGCCCAGGCGCTGGGCCAGCGCGCGCAGGGCGGCGCGGCGCGGGTTGGCGTAGCCGCTCAGCGCGAACACCACGCCAAGCAGGGGGCGGGCTGCGGCCGACAGGCAACACTTACTACACTCATATTCTAATGCCGAAAGCGCCCATGTCGGGAACCAGTCCGATTAGTATTAATGTTCACTTCAGAAATCAATAAAAAAAAAAAATTATATAAATAAATCATCATGCGGCACCTAGAGCAGCAGAGCGGTCAAATAAAACGCGGGTACGACCGCGGGACACGGCTACTATGTATAATATATTAAAATCGCACGAAAAGTACTTTTCGTGTGCCAATGTAGTGACCTCGATGGCCCAACTGCAACATAGGGTCGGTACCTTCGCTGCCGTCGCCTTCCTCCGCGGGGCGCTGCCTTTCCGCTTCCCGTTCGCGTGTCGTACTCGCGGTGCATTCTTCTCGTCTTCTTCGCTTCTCTGTTGCACCGGACGCCTTCTCTCTTCTGTCGCCATGTTGACCGCGTTTCTTCGCCTGCCCTTCGGTATCAACGATGCGAGTCCGTCGGTCGCGCTCCTCCCGGGCGAGGTGTGTCCTCGGCCGCGGCGGCTCGTCCTCGTCCTCGGCCTCGACCGGCCCCCCGGGCCGCGCCAGTCCACCGACCGCGCGGGGCTCGTCCGTGGACGGCTTGGCGATGGGAGTTTTTTTCAGTTTCGAAGACGAGTCGCACATATTCTTTAGCGCTTGCGACGTCGCCCGTCTTATTTGAGATTCTGTAAAAAATATGTTCATCACCTCGTATCTCCGGTCGCCGGCGGGCGCGGCGAGCGCGTTACGAACCCGCGTTAGGCGTCGGAGGCGGGGCGTCCCCGGCGGAAGTATTCAGTCGGTGCCTAGCGAACAGCTCGCCGGGGCGGAATTCCTCGTCGTCGGAGGAAGCCGTGGCCAGCGCGTCCAGCGACACGCGCGGGGCGGGCGGGGCGGCCGGGGCGGGCGGCGCGGGAGCCGGCAGGCCGGCCGGCTCGAACACATGCACGAACGACAGGCCATACTGATCAACGCGGGCGTCAGGGGGCAGTCGCGGGGGGCGGGGCGGGGTGGGGGCACCTGGCAGCGCCTGTTGTAGGGCTGCGAGCACACGAGGCGCAGGCGGTCCCAGCGCTGGGCCGCGGCGGGGCGCGCCAGCTGCGGGCCGCCGTAGCTGCGCACGCGCGCCTCGCCGGCCGCCCGCCGCGCCTCGCCCGGCGCCTGCAGCACGCTGCGCGCCACCAGCACCTGCGCCTCCCACACAGAGCGCGTTGGCCACGACCACCGCTGACGCTTTATCCTACCTCCTACCCCTGTAGCTCTCATTGAAGATTGGGGTTTGCCCGAAGGAGGCATTACCGCTGTGTTACTGAAGATAACATGCTCGTAGCGTTGCTACTGAGGCAGTGCAGTGTGTCAGCGAGATGTGAGTGGAATCCCTAATCCCTACCATGAAATGGGTAGAGTAGAAAATATATATGTAAATGAAGATCCTTCCTTCGTTGAATAGTTGTATGATATGGATGGTGTTATGACAAACCTGGTACTGTTCATTGGGGGACTCGGATCGGCCCACCAGTATCTCTATGAAGGCTGTGTTGTATGCGCCTATATTCACCGATACTATCTGTATATTGAAAATGTTATTGTTATGTCCAATAAAACACCAACCTGAGAGAATCACATGTATTGTGCTAGGTAGCAAGACAATGACTGAATGCACACAATATTCTTATAAACTACCCACTGGTACTTCACTAATCTTATGTGTCAACAAGATTCAATAAGTACTTACATAAAATACATAACAGTTGTACTTTACTACAGATATGCCTCTATTTGATAAAAAAGAGATGTATTTTTAATCGAATACACATACTGGTTTCATGTTCAACATAACCTAAATTATTTATGTGTAATAAGAGCACTCAAACAGTGGCAATATCATGGAGAGGCTGGACCTGCACAGCCCGTGCCAGCTGCAGCACCACGGAGCAGGCAGGCTCGCCAGGAGTGCACAGCCAGTGCTTCTTGCTGACCTCACCCGCCAACAGGTTGCTGGCCGGGTGCTCCTGCAATACATTATGTGTTCACAAATAACTTACAGATAACTCCATCAGGTGTTGCCAATGAACAAATATATTTTGTACTGCCCAGAGGCAGGAGTTATGACCAAGTATTTTAGTAACCTAGGATAGTTGAGTCTTAGCACCGGGTTTGTATTTATTTATTTATTTAGGTTGAAGCCAGTCGAAATATCTATAATTAGTCACATTCATAAGAACATATCTCGCCGTCCCTCATGGAATAGGCAGACGAAGTAGAGCGCTAGTTATTTCTACATTTACAGACTCCTATCTGTAACTTTACAATATAAAATGTAAGTATTTAAACAACTAGGTAACTCACAGGGTCTTCGCTACTGAAGCTGACGACATAATCAATTTTCACGCGCGGCATATTTGTATATTGTAATTAACTTCTTTTACTTGCTATATACACACAGGAGGCATTGTGTGCAGTAAAATCAAATAATCTAAAATAAAAAGAGATTGTTTTCGCGCATTTATTCATTTGACAGTTGTTATTGTTTACCTTTACACTGAAGACTTAATTTTAAAATATATTGATGACATGGATACTGACCTTTCGGAAGTTTGCGTTTTTACTTTAAATCTTCTTCACGTTTACATAAATATTACTTTATTGTATCACCGTGTGATGCATACAAACTGTCAATTTAATGCAGTAGCAGAACTAAGAACTTTCTTTACGCCAGTAGTTAGCCATATTTTTTTTTATCACAACATAGAAAGCCTTATATGGTATTTGTTCATTTTTGGCATTCAAACAAACAAAGTTACATGTATACAAGATAGATTACATAAACTAGCAATTGTACCTAACCTTTATACTACATACAAAAAAAGGAAATTTAATATCCTTATTGTTCACCATAACACTTAATAGAAATATGTAACAACAAAGAGGAGGATCTCCTAACGCGGGCATTATAAGCTTAAAAGGAAGCTCTGGTCTCTGGAAAAAAATTTGTTACGGATTACATACATATCATCACGCCAAGTCCCTAACGGGGTAGGCAGAGAGTATAGAGCGCCAGTTCTCTCCTAGACTTACATACCTCTTTCGCTTCGTCCACATCCATCAGTCTCTTCATACATGCTCGTCGGTTTCGAGTACTCTTAACGTTCCCGTCCTTGAGAGTCCGATCTATTTGATCCAGGTAGTTGGAACGTGGCCTTCCTCTGCCTCTTCTTGCACACACTTTTGCTTTGTATATCTGTTTCGTCAATCTTTCTTCACTCATCCTTTCTATGTGTCCAAACCAACGTAACATGCCTTTCTTCATCTTTACAATCACGCCCTCATTCACGCCAGTTGATTTGCGAATCTCTTCATTGCGGATTCGATCTAATATCGTTACGCCGCACATTTTTCGAAGAGATCGCATCTCGACTGCATTCAAGCTATTTTCATACTTCCTCTGACATACCCAGGATTCGCTGCCATACAATAAGGTAGGTACCAATATCGCGTTGTGGACAGCAACTCGAGCATTCTTGCTCAGACTTTTACTGCCCATCAACGCCGACATGGCTCCATTCACCTTATTTCCGGCAGTTATCCTTCTTTCAATATCTTTTTCATACTTTCCATCTCGTGTGAACATGCTTCCAAGATATACAAATTCATTCACTTGCTCTAGAATTTGCCCATTTACCGATATTGCACACTCGGTCACTTGTTCATCTCTTTCGAATACCAGAACCTTAGTCTTGCCAGCATTTAGGCGCAGCCCCTTCTTTTCACATTCTTCTTTCATTATGGTAACTAGTGACTGCAGTTCGCCCTCTGATGACGCCAGTAAAACCGCGTCATCGGCGTATAGTAGGCAGTTGACCACTAAGTTTCCCATTTTCACTCCACATCCGTTCGTTCTTAGTGCTCTCAGACAGTTATCTAGATATATAATGAACAGCCAGGCAGACATGATACACCCTTGTTTGACCCCCGACTTCACATCAAACCAGGGTGACATCTCACCGTTAACCCTAACGCACGCCTCGCTATCACTATAGAGTGATTTCACGGCATGCAGTAGGGAACTGCTCACTCCATATCCAGGCAACACGTCCCAGAGTTCCTTTCGTACGACTCTATCAAATGCCTTCTCTAAGTCGACGAAAGCGCAGAAAACCCTTTGGTTAATATCCAAAAACTTTTCCGCGTATCCGCGAAGCGAGAAGGTTTGATCCATACATCCTCTTCCTGGTCTTCACTGGTCCACCTTGGGATTCCCAGAGAAACATTTCTGATCGCTCTTGCATTCTTATCGTCAGGATCTTCGTGTACACTTTACTAGCTAAGCTGACCAAGCTGATGGCTCTGTAGTTGGAGCAGTCCAATCGTGATCCCTTTCCTTTATAGAAAGGCACGATGACTGCTCGCCTCCAGTCGTCCGGAACATCACCCCTTTCCCAGCAAAGATTGCATAGCAAATAGATGACGTCCCAGACCGCTGGTCCACCGTACTTGATCATCTCAGCCGTAATCCCATCTATTCCCGCAGCTTTTCCACATTTCAGACTTCTTATCGCACTTACAATCTCTCCCATACTTATTTTATCCGCTATAGGATCCTCGACAGATTCTGTTGGAGGCAGCTCTATGAGTAGATCAGCGGCATCATTATCATACATATCTTTGTAGAATTCACTCCATCGCCTGAGGACGTTAGTTTTGTCAGTCAGTATGTCATTGTCCATCGAAATAATCACATTCATCCTACTACTAGCTGTAACACAATTTCTGGACTTCTTAACTTCCCTCCAAAAAAGTTTTGCATTATCCTTGAAATTATGCGACAGTTTTTCGTCTACAGTCATTTGGAACCTCTCACGCTTCTGAGCTATTATCTCTTTCGTACGATTTTTTTGCAGGCGATATTTTTCTTTCATCTTTTCTTTCATACTTTCACTTGAGCTGGACATAGCCAAAATGTCTTGCCTTGCATCCTTCTTCTTTTTAACTTCTTCTTTCACTTCATCATCCCACCAACCATCGCCATTTTTGGTTGTCCGCCCTTTCGAAATGCCACAAACCTCTTTCGCGGCGCATAAAATGCTGGACTTAAGGAACTGCCAACAAACATCGACACTCTCAAACACATCTTTCGGGGGACAGGCTAGCTGTTCAGATACCCTTTCTTGATATCTGTCTCTAATAGCCGCATCTTGAAGCCTCCAGCTTTTGATGCGGTCTGCGACTGCAGAACAGGGACCCCCAGCACGCGATCGCCAGCCCGCGAACAGACCTCTTATTCTAGTTATAACTAGAAAGTGGTCCGTTCCCAGGTCGGCTCCCCTATACACCCTGGTGTCCATCACCTGTGTTCTGAGTCGCTGATCTATTAGAAACAGATCTATCATGCTTCGCTCATTTTTCCGTTCCCATGTATACTGATGAATCCTCTTGTGGTCTCTCTCCATGCATACATCTAATATCAGCTTGCCTGCCTCGTTCACTCTCTTATCACCATACTTGCCGAGTACTGCCTCGTAATCCTTACGGGCTGTCCCGACCCATCCATTCAGATCACCACAAATAATCAGCTTTTCATTCCCTTCTTTCGACTCTAGAACATAACTCACACATTCCCAGAACTTATTCAGGTCGCAAGTGTCCGCTGAGGCCACCGGAGCATACACCGCGACTAAAAATAGTCGGGTAAGGCCTATTTTAAAGCGAGCCCAAATAAGTCTGGGGCTCACCGCATCATAACTTATCATACATTCTGCCAAGCGGCTGGATAGTAGAATTTCCAGAGTGCTCGGTGTTTGCCACTCCTGACCACAGCACTAAACTCCCGCCCGGGAGCTCGTCTACTCCACTACCCTTCCGCTTGGTTTCAGACAGGCACACAACATCTAACTCGCTCTCCGTCATAACATCGATCAATTCGTTCATCTTATCAGCCATACCTCATCTTACATTCCATACACCCATCCTACACTCCACACTCCACTTCCCGCCGTGAGGCACTCCGCGTGATGGGTGGCGGTCCCCATCGCCGCACTGTGCTGAATTTTTCGCACCAGCGGGGACGGACTGGTGCGCGTCGCCTCGGGGGCACGCCCTAACAGCCGTCCGGCCAATGCACATCGAGTTAAAATATATATGAGTAATAATAAATAAAGTTAATATAAATGTATTACCAAGAAGAAGATGGCCTTCTTTCTGCGTATGCCAGACACTCATTCAAAATCACCTTCCATTCACCTGCCAGCACATCACATTCAGGGTCTACACTTGAGTCCAGGAGGGCATTGAGTGCTGTCAGTGACCTCGGGATCGGAGTCTGAGCGTGCGCCACTGTTCGGCAATATATATATATATATATATATATATATATATATATATATACGTATATAGTTAGTAAGATAACTAATATAAAAAAATAATCTGTACCTAAACTAGTCCTATCGACAGATTATATTTATATGTAGTTGTACGAGTTGCACTTGAGAATGCAGCCACAGAAGTAAAGCTTTGTCTTAGATGGCACTAGCTTGATTTGACACAAGCTTGATTTGCAAGGTAACCTCCTAGGTTGGCTTGAGGAAGTCTCATTTCTTTCCTGCTTGGTTTTAAAGAGATGACACTTCAGTCGACACGCAGTGAATAGATAGGTCTTCCCCTGTACCGTGTGAAAGGCGACAGGTGACAGTTGACTGGCGATAGCGACCTATAGGTAGGTAAGTATAATACTCTAATCTGTGACAGCGACTGTGTGCGTCCGTGCGTGATGCGCACGTACTAATAGTAGTGTATGTATGCGCACGCGACTGCGATGTAGCGCGACGCGATGGCACGCTAATTGGCGCCACTTCCCATTTTAAACAAATTCACTAGCCGTGTCGGAGTTTAGCTGGAATTATCAGACAGACGAAAAGATAGACAGACAGATAATTTAAAACTTTTATTTTTCTTATCAGTATCATACATAGATTATTTGTAATGTAATTAGAAAAATACTGACTTTTATATATAACAAAGAGGCACTTCAATATAATTCATCGCCACAGATGTGCACAGGTCAAGTGTGTACCAGGCACCAGCCACACAGTTACAAAATTCAGATTCTGATGATTTTTACACAGCGTTTCATCATCGTTAATTTGCAGAGCTCCACTCTAGGCTCCATAAAAACTCCTCAATTATAAATCTTGCCTATGCAAAAAAAAATAGCTAAGAATACCTGTTACTAGTTTAGTACATTGAGAATAAGAAAATTGGGTTATCCAATCATGCCCCATACGAGCATGTGCCAATTGAAGATCTGTAAAGCATAACACACTCTCTACATAATATTTATATTAAAGAGTAGATAATGGAATGCATGCTGGTGCCTCCTAACCTAACTATCCATACTTGACATAGCATTTAGTTATACATCACAGATCTCTAAGACTTTGTAGACACGACTAAGTATACGTTCCAAACGGTCTCTAGGTTAAAAATAATTAAACTCTTCAGGTGTAGCCTGATCATGCCGACCTGACGTTGTCAACGTCACAATTGCTACGATAAATGTCTACGTGAAATCTTATACATAATAAAAGTTACATAAATAACGTTATAATATCATAATGCAATTTACGCTAGCGGCATCGCATCGGTCACCAGTCCTTGGTGATCTTATACTTGTGTATCCTCAGTATGACGGGCGCCTCGTCCCTGGGCGGCGGCGGCGGGGGGCGGGCGGGCGCGGCGCGCTGGCCGGGGCGGCGGTAGGTGTAGCCACCCTGCGCCGAGGGCCGCGCGTACAGCAGCGTGGGCTCGGCCGCCGCGTACTCGTGCACGGCCTCCGACGGGGCGTACTCCGCCTCGTAGTCGTACGAGTAGGGCGGCTCGCTGTAGGCCAGCGGCGAGCGCGACAGCACGCGAAGCACGGGCATGGGCGCGTGCAGCGGCACGGCCAGCACCATGCGCTCGTACCCGCCCGGGTACGAGCTCGCGTACACGCCGAAGGCGTCGCGGCGCCGCCCTATGGCGTCGCGTAGCGGCTCGCTCTGCGCTGCCGCGCACAGACACAGCACTGTTAGCTGCCTCTGGAACAATCAATCAGACAGAACAATCAATCAGACATTATACAACTGCTTCAGGGAACTAGCTCAGGGCTAGGCACCCGCGGGTTGGTCGCCGTGCTTGAAAGCAAGAAACTTGAAGCAAATATTCGTGAACATGAAGA
Source organism: Drepana falcataria (assembly GCA_945859725.1). Taxonomy (NCBI): domain Eukaryota; kingdom Metazoa; phylum Arthropoda; class Insecta; order Lepidoptera; family Drepanidae; genus Drepana; species Drepana falcataria. Next base: position 129,907 of record OX243935.1, read on the forward strand.
TATAGTGGAATTGGAGAGTAACGCGACCCTCCCCCAAATATCACTGCACTGTTGTATACACTGCATACACTATATGTATGTATATGTACAAACATTAATTGGGGCCTGAGTAGCTATCGTGTCTGAATAGTGCATAATATTATTGTTGCAATGAAGTGCTATTCAATAAACAAACAACGCGCGTGTTACTGACGAGGAGGTCCATGGAGCGGTCGGTGCGGCTGACTTTCCAGTGTTCAATAGTAGTCTTTGCGGCTGACGGCGCGGCACTGCCGCTGCGGCCGCGCACACGGCGGCTGCAGCAAGGAGCGCGGCTTACTGCACGCTACACTAGAGCTGACTATACCCCAAGCTAACTGAACAACTGATATACATAAAAATCTATACTAATATCGTAAAGAGGAAAGATTTGTATGTAAGTATGTTTGTATTGAAAAGGCTTCGAAACTACTGGACCGATTTGAATAACTATTTCACCATTGGAAAGCTACATTGACCTTGAGTGATATAGGCTATATTTTCTTTTATAAAAAAAGTCTTATATCCGCCCGTAGGAAGCCGGGACAGACCGCTAGTAATATAATAAAATATTATTTTTATGTATATCAGTATTTGCGGTTTCTTATTCACTTTAATAAGTTTCGTGAAGCGTGTAATAAAGCGGAGGAGTAATAGCACTCTATTCTCGCCGGGGATGTATGAGGCGCCGACGAGATGGATGGCGAGACTGATATCTCCCCTACACGGCCTAAGGTAAAATGGACCATTAATATATTTTATGATATTGTCCTTCACAGTATTTCTCACAAAGAGGTCTCAACGTTTAGGAAAGCTTTCCTAAAACTGAAGCTCGAACCTGCAATCTTGACTTTGTAGGATGCTACTCAGACAGAACAGTCGGCTGTAACAGCTCTTTCATAATTTTATTGTACCTATCCTTTTGCACAAGGGTCCGAAGGAGGGGGAGGTATAACCCGACACGTAGCTTGCAGTGTCGGGTTATACCTCCGAGGCAACGACTCGAACCACTCGGCCACTGCGGCTCTCTATATTTAATATATTTTTAAATAAAAAATATATGTGTGTACCCAAGTGTGTATGCGGTGTCAGCAACTCTATATGAGATGCGCAGTGGCGGCACGGCAGGCGGCGCTTCCTTCCCTGTCGGGCGCGGTGGCGTGCGCGCACGACATCCACGAATTAAAGCTGCCCGTCACCCTCCTACTGCCCGCTCATTGACTGATTTGTGTTACAGCGGCGATTCCGGCTTTCGGCTCATACTAACTAATCAGGAACTACGCCATTTTTGGTTAATGAAGAGAAAATGTTATATAAGCCGTGGTGGCCGAGTGGTTCGAGTAGATGCTTGCAACGCAAAGATTGCACGTTCGAATCCCGACTGTACTAATGAGTTTTTCTGAACTTAAGTACAGTGATTAGTCACACCACGAGCCTTACGGTGAAGGAAAACATCGAGAGGAGACCTCGATACGTTTGTGAAGGAATTCAAAGACGTAAGTAGGTGTAGGTAGGTATAGTTGGGTTGAGAAATGGCGATCGACTCACCACGACCGTCTGAAAAGTGGAAGCCTGGGTAATATCTACACACCTCTGCCTACCCCTTCGGGACCATTGGGTGATGGAGATATTATCTTCTATAGTATGTTTCGCGCAGGTTTGGCACAGGCAACGGAAGTAGAGAATATATATAAAAGATCTCCATTTCATAATGGAAGCAGTCCTCAAAGGCAGCCTGGGATCTGTCCATTAGCCTGGTGATATAAATAATCAGTATACATATTTAATTGCCTCTTGCGCATTGTGTATATCCTCTGCAGGGCATTCCCACATCAATTAATAAAGGAAGAAAATAATACTTGGCTCGCCTGTAATAAGTACATTGCGCAATGGCTACCACGGCAGCCTGTACACTCCATGGACTATATGCTCGATGGTACGAACACAATCTACTCCACCCGATGCACCTAAACGAGCAAACACATTATCAATGCGAGTTAATAATGAAGCACAAGTACTTACATTGTTTCTAATATCTCGTTGATGGTTAGCGTAATATATCGCAGTCGGGCGCGGATTACCTGTGACATACTTTGAAGGGCCACAGCCGCATACCAAAGGTTGTTTATGACATCAACATATGTCGCATGTACAATAATTTGGGAATCAGGTGACGGTGAGCGAGCTCAGCCGTAGCGCGTGCGTTGTGACATCTGCTATCGACACTCCAGTGCCATAGGTACCCACGCATGGACAATATGGTCGAATCAATAAATTCCCTATTAACATAATATTGTAATAAAACTATAAGTTATTCTATATTACTGAATCAAATGCGATGCGATGCGTTGCGTTGCGCCACTGCGCTTGGCGGCTGAATATTGGGTGGGCGTCGGCGGAGATGCCGCGCGTTATGAAATGGCCCTCAATACATAATGTCGTATATTTAGTACCATAATATGCATATCTTGTACCTTCCTAAGAGGCCATGTATTTAATATCTATTTACAAATAAAATATTATTCTATATATTTATTTAAGGTTTGAAATATATGTTTTCTTAATTATTATCTTCACGCCATCCCAAAATCTGTATCTATGTGAGCGCCAGTTTCTCTAGACCTATTGACCTCTATCGCTTCACCTACATTCATTAGTTTCTACATACGTGTTCGTCAGTTCCGAGTATCCCACCCCCATACACCCCACCCCCATACATCCCACCCGTTAGTGTCCGATCGGTTGGTTCCGGGTTATTGTAATGTGATCTTTGCCTTTTTTTCTACCCATTTTAGCATTGCATATCTTTTTGAATTGTATATTATTAATATACATACAGGGGAATCGGGAAGGGGCAGTTGAAACAAAGGTGTAACATTAAATTAAAAAATATATTAACAAACAATTAGAACTTAGGCAACATTATTTGGTCCGCTCGTGTTCACCACAGCCCGCCGTGCAGCGGCTCGATCACCTTGTGCACGTTCACCACGTGGGGCACCGCCACCACCTTCGGCACCGCCACCACCTTCACACAAACATTATTATTTAACATACTCACCATCTTATCTTGACGTGGCCAATGTAAAAAACCTTAGGTACTCATGCGTAAGTAGAGCTTAGCGTCGAGGGCAACACTGTTGTAGGCATACAGCAAAGTATTCATATCGTTTCAACATGGAGAAGTGTTAGGTATTGTATATTGTTATGTTAAAGCTCACCTTGGGGATGTCTACGATCTTTTTGACGGCGATGACCGAAGCGGGGGCAATGAGACCGTGGCCCAGCAGGGGTGAGGGGTAGCCACCGTAGGCGCCGTATCCGTAGCCTCCTAGGCCGTAGCCTCCCAGACCGTGGGCTCCAAGGCCGTAGCCGCCGAGGCCATAGCCCGCTAGGCCGTAGCCAGCTAGGCCGTAGCCTCCCAGGGCGTAGCCCGCCCCATGGCCCAGGCCGAGCCCGTGCAGGGCGGGGCTCAGGCCCAGCCCGCCGCCGAGGTAGCCGCGCTTGTCTCGCTTGGCCTCGGCCTCGGCCCCCTGCTCCGCGGGCGCAGCGCACGCCGCGGCCACCACCAGAGCGAGGCACAGCTGGAACACAACAACGGTTGCTTGCCTTCAATGGGCCACACATGACGCCACCACTGTGGGCTACATCCGACAGCACAAACATTGGGAATATTACTCGCTGCGCAGTACACACTACCACGAATTTATCTAAATATTGATCTTGAAGATAAACTTGCAATGTTGGTAGCCGGCAGCTGCGGATGAACCACGGGTGTTCTCCAATGTGAGCTGAGTACGACACTTACGAAAGCTTTCATGTTGGTGCGGAGGAGTAGTGGTGAAGAGGCGCGTCTGTACGAGCTGTGGGCACTGATGCCTTTCCGGAGATGCTGTACAGTTTTATAGGCGCGACGTCGCAATTTTGCAAATCCGCGGCGTTGCGTTTGCGCAACCCCCTGCTCTTATTATAATTAATGATATGCGATTGGATACTAATATGTTGTGGCATCACACGGGGCCCAATCTGAATAATTCATTCCATAATTTATTAAAATCGTGCGCCAGTGCCAGAAACATCTTACGTCCTTTTAGGCATCGAAACTATATGTCTTAGGTTATCATACATATAGAATATAATATAAGTATATGCTAATGGCCCCATGTACAATGTGACAGTATGATAGTACACTAAGACGCCACAAGCAAACCTACATTTATAATACACCCGCCTCTGTTGAGCCTAACATTTATAATACACCTGCCTCTGTTGAGCCTAACATTTATAATACACCCGCCTCTGTTGAGCCTAACATTTAAAATACACCCGCCTCTGTTGAGCCTAACATTAAAATACATCCGCCTCTGTTGAGCCTAACATTTATAATACACCGCCTCTGTTGAGCCTAACATTTATAATACACCCGCCTCTGTTGAGCCTAACATTAAAATACACCCGCCTCTGTTGAGCCTAACATTTATAATACACCGCCTCTGTTGAGCCTAACATTTAAAATACACCCGCCTCTGTTGAGCCTAACATTAAAATACACCCGCCTCTGTTGAGCCTAACATTTATAATACACCGCCTCTGTTGAGCCTAACATTTATAATACACCCGCCTCTGTTGAGCCTAACATTTATAATACACCCGCCTCTGTTGAGCCTAACATTTATAACACACCCGCCTCTGTTGAGCCTAACATTTATAACACACCTGCCTCTGTTGAGCCTAACATTTATAACACACCCGCCTCTGTTGAGCCTAACATTTATAATACACCCGCCTCTGTTGAGCCTAACATTTATAATACACCCGCCTCTGTTGAGCCTAACATTTATAATACACCCGCCTCTGTTGAGCCTAACATTTATAATACACCCGCTTCTGTTGAGCCTAACATTTATAATACACCCGCCTCTGTTGAGCCTAACATTTATAATACACCCGCCTCTGTTGAGCCTAACATTTGAAACAAGGGCAAGATACACACAATGCACAATTTGGGATTTCCTTAATCAAAATTTTGTAAAAGATGGATAGAGTCGCAACTATATCAGCCGCATTTCGGCCGCCGCAAGGGAAGAGCCTAGTTAGTCCTCCTGTAAAGGCTATGGCTCGCTGTTGTGTCGCGAATGCATCCCAATTCCATGCTCGCAGTATCATCATACTCCGTGAATGAGCTCATGTTAAATAGACGTGTACAGTACATGCTCAGGCAGCTTGCTGTCAACTGACTAGATTTAGGAGCATTTTTTGTTGAGCGGATGGAAAATCCGAACTTGCAATAATATGCATTCTCACTCTCCCGCAAAGTTTCCCAAAGCCGCCGGTCACTTACTGGAGGTCTAAAAAAATACGATAGAAGCTCAAATATGGGACAGGGTCTAATTGATCTAATAAAAAAATACATTCTAAATTAAATATGATTTTTACCTCTATAGAAATAATATAACTGCAATTTTTGTATTTATTAATACTTGCAAAAAAGCATTTGGAGTGAATATTACCCCCTTTAATAATATTGTCAATTTGTTATCAATGGGGCTAATTGTTTTTTTTTTATATAACAAGAGTGGCAAACAGGCATACGGCCCACCCGATGGAAAACGGTTACCGCAGCCTATTTACGCTTACAATACCGAAGCATCATATGTGCGTTGCCACTCTGTGTTCGGAGAGTTATACTGTGTTGGCAGCATATTGGGACCAATCCCTCTGCTGCAATATAACAATCCTCCCCCCTCCTCAAGGAGGAAGTACCGCGTAAGTCACCGCGTAGGAAGACAACGCAGAAGTCACAAGGATATGTTCACAAAACAACACAATAAAACTTCTAGAAGTCAACAACTGTTCTATTTTCTCAGACACCCTGTTCTTAGGTGTCAAGGTGACACCGTGACCCTGACCGTGACAGTGATGGCGAGTCCTTCGCCTAATCTTCAGCAAATACTTACTTACCACCGGGATACGAACATCTCATCTTCGTTTCGATGCCGACTACTCAAACCCGGCGGCCACTACGACTTTATTTTTTTACTTTTTTCATGAGTGGCATCAATACATAGAAAACAGTTGTATGTAATAGATAATAAATGGTGGTCAGAATTGGGTCACAAGCCCCATAGACTATAATAATATGCGACACGTTGTGATGTTCTCGGGCAGTTAACGCCAGCAGCAGTGTGTGGACAAGTACTGCCTCCAGGGAGGTCCTCCTTCATAAAGCATGGCATGAGACATGCACCACGGAGGAAGTATATAGCGTTTGGTTGTTGCGTTTGCCCGAGCCCAAATATGAGTAATATAGCCTGAAAGCTCCAGCGCCTGATGCAATATATTTAGCATTATACTCGTCCGTCAGTTTGTGTTTTTCATGTTGTAGGCGCTTATCATTTTTACCATCTTAGAAAGATACGCCGCTGGAGAAGTATTGTGGTGAGGTATGGAAACGGTCTCGGTACGTTTAAGTGTGTAAAATAATCCAGTGCATTCGGCTGGTATAATTTGCATAGTAATTAACAATCACATCGAGATGCCTATTTATGTACAGCTATAAACATCGTTGGCAGTACAGTGGTGGACGCAAAAATATTGCGAACCCCGACTGTACTAAAGAGTTTTTCTGAACTTAAGTACCTACAGTGCTTAGTCACACCACGAGCTTTACGGTGAAGGAAAATAATGAAAAGAAACCTGCATACTTCTGAGAAGAATTCAAAGGCGTATGTATAGTAGCGTTCTTGAGAAACGGCGATGGACTGCAGTCCGTCACGTTGGCACCTAAAATATATCTCCAGCGCAAAGTGGGTACACACCCACTTCTACTGGTGCCTATGAGACACCGCTGCCTGTCCCTTCGGAGCCCATCCGGGAAGGCGTGAGGATATATATTTTCAAGTTACAGGTCCAATCCATCCTCCGCAGGCTTGAACAAACAATAATACAAATAGTTATTATGAATATCATTACATGTAGATTGAGAGCGGTGGTGGTCAAGTGGTTAGCAGTTGCCTGCGACGCAAAGGTCGCAAGTTCGAATCCCGACTGTACCAATGAGTTTTTCTGAACTTAAGTACAGTGATTAGTCACACCACGAGCAGAACGGTGAAGGAAAACATCGAGAGGAAACCTGCATACGTCTGAGAACAAAATTTAAAGGCGTATGTATAGTCGTGCTGGAGTAACGGCGATGGACTCGCCATCTGTCACGTTGGCACCTAATATACCTCTGGCGGAAAGTGGGTGTGTGGGTATTACCTATACACCTCTGCCTACCCCTTCGGGGACCCTTGTGGGAAGGCGTGAGGATGTATTATTATATTATATCATTACATGTACTTTTGTTCAAGGACGTTGCTCAGCGTGGGCGGGCGCCTCCCATCAGGCAGACAGCTCAGCTGTGGTAATACATTAATAATAAAAGAATTAACCGTCTTCACGATATGAAACCTTTGTATTCGTTTCAAAGGACTCAATTATTAATATTAAAAACAACTGCGTCATATTTTTATGGGTTTTCCGTTCGAATTTAGTGCTGCCCGACTGGGGCAGGACCTCCATCTTATAATTTTTTGTGTCGTGTTCCTACGTGGCGGAGGATTGTGTTGGCAGCAGAGGGATTGGTCCCATTATGCTACCAACACAGTATAGCTCTCCGAAAACAGAGTGGTAACGCGCAAGTGCTACTTCAGTATCGTAAGAGTAAATAGGCTACGGTAACCGTTTCCCATCAGGTGGGCCGTATGCTTCTTTAACACTCTTGTTGTATAAAAAAGTCAGTAGATTTTTACATAGATAATTATCTAATATCTTTATCTTTTGAGTTATCATTATTGCTCTGTAACATGTAGCCGAGCGCTCTATTGTTGTACTTGATCCATGTGAGGCTCCAACGCGTTGATATCTTTTGTAGTGAATTTGCACATTATGCGTAGCGTGTTGCGTAGAAGTCGAATGCTACGTTCATGATCCCGTAGCCTATAAGACGGAATCAAAACTCTACATCCAACCCTTGTTGTTGGAAGGTCTGTAGGTAAATAATTATATTACGAGATGGAATACGCTTCACTCCACTAATGTATATATTATGTATGAACATATTATGAGAAGCGAAAGAGGTCTCTTAAGATAGAGACTACTGGCGCTGGCGCTCTACTCTCCTTGCCTACGTCGTGAGGGACGCGGCGTGATGTTATATGTAAGCATGAATTGAACAATTTTTTGATAGTTCTCCTACACCTGCGTCATACATAACCACCACACCACACCGCAGGCGGCGGACAAACATATGACTACATTAGCACTCTCACTGTATGGAGATGAGGACTGCGATCATTGATTTAGTACATACTGTGTAGTGTCATCTACCTTAGTTCAGTACATAAATAAATAATTAAACAAAGATTCGAAAAATAAAAGTATATTTTATAAAATAAATAGTAAGAGTTTTACACTTCATAGCTTCACCACCATCCACCGGCGTATCCGGCTGCGTAGGCGGGCGCTATCACGGGAGTTATGGCGGGAGCTACGACGGGAGCTACGGCGGGAGCTACGGCGGTCGCGGCGACCACTTTCCGGACGGGGACTACTTGGGGCACGGCCACTACTTTGGGGATGTTGACCACGTTGTGGGCCACGGCCACGTGTGCGGCAGGTGACACTAGGGGCGCCGCGTAGCCATAGCCGCCGTACCCGAGCCCCGAGTACAGAGCTGGGGAGTAGTACCCGCCGTAACCGCCTAACCCACCGTACCCTCCGTACCCTCCGTACCCTGCGTAGCCACCGTAGCCTCCATAGCCCAGGTAGGGGCTGTACCCGCCATAGATGCCGCCTAGCGAGGAGTAGCCGAGGCCGAGGCCTCCGAGCAGGCCGCGCTTGTCCCGCGGGGCGCCGGCGGGGCCGGGGGCGGGGCCGGGGGGCGCCGCGCTAGCAGACACCGCCGCCAACAGGGCACACGATACTACCTGCAATTACACTACAATTTAGGCTACACTCCAGATGCCAGTTAGTGACCGACGTTCATACTTAGCCACAATTCTGGCTTTAAGTAATAGTAAGGAATCAATCCTTATGTCTCGAAGGGATGTCTGGAGTATACTCACGAGGAACTTCATGTTGGTGTCGGAGATGGTTGCGAATGTCGCTGACTGATGGCTGCCTGGCCCGCCAGCTATATATAGCGGCCGCGGAGGTTGCGCAAGCGTCGTCCTCTCGGCCCAATGCATATGTATACGCACATTAAGTATGCTCATCTCAGGTCCTTGGCAGGGAAACTGGGGACTCTGAATATGATTAATATTTGGGCAATATATAAATAGTAAGCGAGCGTGTGTCAAGGTGGACTTCCGGAGTGCGTCCTCTGATACACATGTTGTGACGTAACATTGCTTTAGATTAGCGCGCCCGCCGTGTCGGTCGGTAGGTGGGGAGGCAAATAGGCGGTGGTCTGATGCAGGTCTGCTAGGAGAAACCGTTTACACTTGGCGTTTTCTTCCATAACGTAAGGATATTCAAGAACGTGTTAGCTTCTGGGAGGTGTCCAAACTCACAGGACTGCGTGCATTTTAGCTATAACACGAATATTTACGGCGTGATTTTGGATACTCTGGTGGAAAGTAGGTGTGTGGGCTGTATATACACACCTCTGCCAACCCCTTCGGGGAAACTTGTGGGAAGGAGTGAAGATATTTTTTAAATATTACCTACCTATACCTAAGAATATATATCGGTATTACTAGCATTGCCCCACGGAATTGCCCCAGGGGAGTAGCGTGATGACATATTAGCTTCTACTTCAAAAGGGTTATCTAATACTCTACAAAATAGAGCACAACACGGCTTTAATCAAGTTCAGCACTGGTTGACTACTAACTCCCTAGCTCTGAATATTCCCAAAACCAAATTTATATCTTTCTCTATCTCCAAGGCAACCCAACCTAAGACTCCCATCATACTTCGTGCACACGTGTGCTCAAACCCCAACCAATGTCAATGTACAAAACTCGAACCGACTGACACTATAAAATACTTAGGCGTTACACTTGATAAGCACCTTACTTTTAAAGCACACATTGATCAGCTTACAAATAGAGTCCGGAAACTAATATATATTTTTAAAATACTGAGAAACATTGCGAGACCACAATTAATTAAAAATACATATCTTGCACTTTGTCAAGCCATTCTCCTGTACTGCATCCCGTGCTGGGGAGGTGCAGCTAAAACATTTATGAAACCTTTAGAACTCGCACAACGTGCCATCCTTAAAGTTGCCACAAAACGCCCAATTCTATTTCCAACCCATATGCTTTACCAACTGTGTAAAGTCTTAACTGTCTTAACTTAACATTCATATTACACACTGTCATCCTCCAACATCGCCTTACTCCATACATACAGCCAATGAAGCGCCGCAACGATCAAATATGTACCATTCCTCCATCAAATACCGCTTTCATAAGACGTTTTAATATTTTCCTTGGACCATTCCTCTATAATAAATATAATTTAAAAGAATATATTTATCCCAAAATATCTTATGATTGTAAGCAAAGTATCACGAACTTTTTCCTTAATCACTCATATGAAGACACGGAAATATTTCTGAAATCTTAACCTATAATCTATGTTCACACCCACCCATATGTATGCACATTCACACACGCACACACAAACACACACACACACACACACACACGCACACACGCACACACGCACGCACACACGCACACACGCACGCACACACTTAAAATAAGTAATAGTAAGAAATGTGCGAGCCTACGTTTAGGCGCTAAATGTATTGTCCCACATCGGTGTCACTGCGGGGATATTGTCAATGACTCCGGACACCATGGTCTATCCTGCATCAGCAGTGCCGGCCGGATATCACGTCATTCCTCCATAAATGACTTGATACGCCGGGCTCTGGTCAGCGCCGGCGTGCCTGCTGTGCTGGAACCAGTCGGTCTCGCTCGCGGCGATGGCCGGAGGCCGGATGGTATGTCTCTGATGCCATGGAGGATGGGTCGGCCCTTAGTGTGGGACGCTACGTGTGTCGATACACTGGCTCCTTCCCATCTTCCTGACACATCGGTGGCGGCCGGCGCCGCTGCTGCTCAGCAGGAGTGCCTCAAGCGCCGCAAGTATGCCTGTCTCGGGTCAGGTTACATATTTGCTGCATTTGCGGTTGAAACTCTGGGGCCTTGGGGTCCTGAGGATCACCATCTTTTTAAAGAGGTCTCGCGCCGTCTAGTCGAGGCCTCTCGTGACAGGCGGGCTGGAACATATCTCGCTCAGAGAATCAGCATTGCTATCCAGCGTGGCAATGCTGCTAGTCTTCTTGGCACGTTGCCTCGAGATACCGATTTGGGACAAATATTTTATCTGTAAGTAGTTAGTTTCAACTGTTCTTTGTAAATATTATTAATTGTTGTTATTGTAAATAAATTATATGTAAGAAATAGTTTGTTCTCGATTTTGTATGTTTTATAAGTACCTTACTCTTTATGGTTAGTTACTTTTAACCAATTTTGTATTCAGAGGCATGGGCCTGCTTAACATTAACACAGGCTGTTCTGCAGCCTAGCAATGTCAGCAGTTGCTAATGCTTTCTCATTCCATTCAGAAACCGACTAGCTAATACTACTAACCTTAGCATAATAATTATTTTGTTTAACTGTTTGGTGAAATAAATTTATTGTTATTATTATTAATACCTACAAATAAATAATAACAGTTTAAAAACGCACGCTTTACATAGAAAGTCCAACTAAAACTAGAAAATGGTTAAATTATTTGAGTTGTTTGGATTTGATTGACAGCGTAAATATGTCCAAATGTCAATTCAATACTGTCATAACTTGTAAAGCCGAGTGCGTTCAGAAACACAATGCTACTTTCGATCCTAGTATGGATTGTCAGTAGGTATAGTAATCCGACTTTTAAGGAGGTCAAAATCACGTTCAAAGATTCCTTTTCATACTAACATAGTCACATACTAGCATACGTATGCTAGTATGTGATAGTATGCTAATTTATTATATATAATTATTATTTTCTGAGATAAACGCACCACTAGCTTTGCGGTGAAGGGAAACATCGAGATAAAATCTGCATAGGATTCAGTGGATTCAGTGGATTCAACAAATTCAGTGGCGTGAGGATTGCGTATATACTATATAGTATAGTATAGTTCGTGCTTGAGAAACGTCGATGGGCTCACCAGGGCCAAGGTCCCGAAGCATATCTCAGGCGGAAAGAAGGTTGTGTATCAACCAACCAAAGACTACTATTGAACAATTGACCACAAAGCTACTTCTACCCCTTCGGGGACACTTGTACGTCTCAACAAGAGATAAGAAATATGAGTTGCTGGGTGGAATTATGGATGTACAGATAAGGAGCAGATCCCCACTTGGGCTGCTCATGGTGTGTTCGCTGCACCTCCTTGATAGTACGTCTGGTGTCGGGAATTCTAAACGATTGGTCGGATTTTATTCATTTAAATATTGTGTAGCTGGGTGGTGCGGTAGGTCAGTGGTCCCGCCATCATGGCGATCTCGGGTCGAATCCCTCCCGTCACTAATCTTTGTGTCATGAGTTTGTATGCTCAATGACTGTGCTTAATATCAGGCGAAGGATATATTGACATTTTGTATATGTAGGTACTTATCCCGCGGCTTCGCTTTTGGATTTTGTCAATAGGGTTGCTGGCCGATAGTAACAATCTCCAGGCTTTTGTCAATAGGGTTGCTGGCCGATAGTAACAATCTCCAGGCTTTTGTCAATAGGGTTGCTGGCCGATAGTAACAATCTCCAGGCTTTTGTCAATAGGGTTGCTGGCCGATAGTAACAATCTCCAGGCTTTTGTCAATAGGGTTGCTGGCCGATAGTAACAATCTCCAGGCTTTTGTCAATAGGGTTGCTGGCCGATAGTAACAATCTCCAGGCTTTTGTCAATAGGGTTGCTGGCCGATAGTAACAATCTCCAGGCTTTTGTCAATAGGGTTGCTGGCCGATAGTAACAATCTCCAGGCTTTTGTCAATAGGGTTGCTGGCCGATAGTAACAATCTCCAGGCTTTTGTCAATAGGGTTGCTGGCCGATAGTAACAATCTCCAGGCTTTTGTCAATAGGGTTGCTGGCCGATAGTAACAATCTCCAGGCTTTTGTCAATAGGGTTGCTGGCCGATAGTAACAATCTCCAGGCTTTTGTCAATAGGGTTGCTGGCCGATAGTAACAATCTCCAGGCTTTTGTCAATAGGGTTGCTGGCCGATAGTAACAATCTCCAGGCTTTTGTCAATAGGGTTGCTGGCCGATAGTAACAATCTCCAGGCTTTTGTCAATAGGGTTGCTGGCCGATAGTAACAATCTCCAGGCTTTTGTCAATAGGGTTGCTGGCCGATAGTAACAATCTCCAGGCTTTTGTCAATAGGGTTGCTGGCCGATAGTAACAATCTCCAGGCTTTTGTCAATAGGGTTGCTGGCCGATAGTAACAATCTCCAGGCTTTTGTCAATAGGGTTGCTGGCCGATAGTAACAATCTCCAGGCTTTTGTCAATAGGGTTGCTGGCCGATAGTAACAATCTCCAGGCTTTTGTCAATAGGGTTGCTGGCCGATAGTAACAATCTCCAGGCTTTTGTCAATAGGGTTGCTGGCCGATAGTAACAATCTCCAGGCTTTTGTCAATAGGGTTGCTGGCCGATAGTAACAATCTCCAGGCTTTTGTCAATAGGGTTGCTGGCCGATAGTAACAATCTCCAGGCTTTTGTCAATAGGGTTGCTGGCCGATAGTAACAATCTCCAGGCTTTTGTCAATAGGGTTGCTGGCCGATAGTAACAATCTCCAGGCTTTTGTCAATAGGGTTGCTGGCCGATAGTAACAATCTCCAGGCTTTTGTCAATAGGGTTGCTGGCCGATAGTAACAATCTCCAGGCTTTTGTCAATAGGGTTGCTGGCCGATAGTAACAATCTCCAGGCTTTTGTCAATAGGGTTGCTGGCCGATAGTAACAATCTCCAGGCTTTTGTCAATAGGGTTGCTGGCCGATAGTAACAATAGGGTTGCTGGCCGATAGTAACAATAGGGTTGCTGGCCGATAGTAACAATAGGGTTGCTGGCCGATAGTAACAATAGGGTTGCTGGCCGATAGTAACAATAGGGTTGCTGGCCGATAGTAACAATAGGGTTGCTGGCCGATAGTAACAATAGGGTTGCTGGCCGATAGTAACAATAGGGTTGCTGGCCGATAGTAACAATAGGGTTGCTGGCCGATAGTAACAATAGGGTTGCTGGCCGATAGTAACAATAGGGTTGCTGGCCGATAGTAACAATAGGGTTGCTGGCCGATAGTAACAATAGGGTTGCTGGCCGATAGTAACAATAGGGTTGCTGGCCGATAGTAACAATAGGGTTGCTGGCCGATAGTAACAATAGGGTTGCTGGCCGATAGTAACAATAGGGTTGCTGGCCGATAGTAACAATAGGGTTGCTGGCCGATAGTAACAATAGGGTTGCTGGCCGATAGTAACAATAGGGTTGCTGGCCGATAGTAACAATAGGGTTGCTGGCCGATAGTAACAATAGGGTTGCTGGCCGATAGTAACAATAGGGTTGCTGGCCGATAGTAACAATAGGGTTGCTGGCCGATAGTAACAATAGGGTTGCTGGCCGATAGTAACAATAGGGTTGCTGGCCGATAGTAACAATAGGGTTGCTGGCCGATAGTAACAATAGGGTTGCTGGCCGATAGTAACAATAGGGTTGCTGGCCGATAGTAACAATAGGGTTGCTGGCCGATAGTAACAATAGGGTTGCTGGCCGATAGTAACAATAGGGTTGCTGGCCGATAGTAACAATAGGGTTGCTGGCCGATAGTAACAATAGGGTTGCTGGCCGATAGTAACAATCTCCAGGCTTTTGTCAATAGGGTTGCTGGCCGATAGTAACAATAGGGTTGCTGGCCGATAGTAACAATCTCCAGGCTTTTGTCAATAGGGTTGCTGGCCGATAGTAACAATCTCCAGGCTTTTGTCAATAGGGTTGCTGGCCGATAGTAACAATAGGGTTGCTGGCCGATAGTAACAATAGGGTTGCTGGCCGATAGTAACAATAGGGTTGCTGGCCGATAGTAACAATAGGGTTGCTGGCCGATAGTAACAATAGGGTTGCTGGCCGATAGTAACAATAGGGTTGCTGGCCGATAGTAACAATAGGGTTGCTGGCCGATAGTAACAATCTCCAGGCTTTTGTCAATAGGGTTGCTGGCCGATAGTAACAATCTCCAGGCTTTTGTCAATAGGGTTGCTGGCCGATAGTAACAATCTCCAGGCTTTTGTCAATAGGGTTGCTGGCCGATAGTAACAATCTCCAGGCTTTTGTCAATAGGGTTGCTGGCCGATAGTAACAATCTCCAGGCTTTTGTCAATAGGGTTGCTGGCCGATAGTAACAATCTCCAGGCTTTTGTCAATAGGGTTGCTGGCCGATAGTAACAATCTCCAGGCTTTTGTCAATAGGGTTGCTGGCCGATAGTAACAATCTCCAGGCTTTTGTCAATAGGGTTGCTGGCCGATAGTAACAATCTCCAGGCTTTTGTCAATAGGGTTGCTGGCCGATAGTAACAATCTCCAGGCTTTTGTCAATAGGGTTGCTGGCCGATAGTAACAATCTCCAGGCTTTTGTCAATAGGGTTGCTGGCCGATAGTAACAATCTCCAGGCTTTTGTCAATAGGGTTGCTGGCCGATAGTAACAATCTCCAGGCTTTTGTCAATAGGGTTGCTGGCCGATAGTAACAATCTCCAGGCTTTTGTCAATAGGGTTGCTGGCCGATAGTAACAATCTCCAGGCTTTTGTCAATAGGGTTGCTGGCCGATAGTAACAATAGGGTTGCTGGCCGATAGTAACAATCTCCAGGCTTTTGTCAATAGGGTTGCTGGCCGATAGTAACAATAGGGTTGCTGGCCGATAGTAACAATCTCCAGGCTTTTGTCAATAGGGTTGCTGGCCGATAGTAACAATAGGGTTGCTGGCCGATAGTAACAATCTCCAGGCTTTTGTCAATAGGGTTGCTGGCCGATAGTAACAATAGGGTTGCTGGCCGATAGTAACAATCTCCAGGCTTTTGTCAATAGGGTTGCTGGCCGATAGTAACAATAGGGTTGCTGGCCGATAGTAACAATCTCCAGGCTTTTGTCAATAGGGTTGCTGGCCGATAGTAACAATAGGGTTGCTGGCCGATAGTAACAATAGGGTTGCTGGCCGATAGTAACAATAGGGTTGCTGGCCGATAGTAACAATAGGGTTGCTGGCCGATAGTAACAATCTCCAGGCTTTTGGATTTTGTCAATAGGGTTGCTGGCCGATAGTAACAATAGGGTTGCTGGCCGATAGTAACAATAGGGTTGCTGGCCGATAGTAACAATAGGGTTGCTGGCCGATAGTAACAATCTCCAGGCTTTTGGATTTTGTCAATAGGGTTGCTGGCCGATAGTAACAATAGGGTTGCTGGCCGATAGTAACAATAGGGTTGCTGGCCGATAGTAACAATCTCCAGGCTTTTGGATTTTGTCAATAGGGTTGCTGGCCGATAGTAACAATCTCCAGGCTTTTGGATTTTGTCAATAGGGTTGCTGGCCGATAGTAACAATCTCCAGGCTTTTGGATTTTGTCAATAGGGTTGCTGGCCGATAGTAACAATCTCCAGGCTTTTGGATTTTGTCAATAGGGTTGCTGGCCGATAGTAACAATCTCCAGGCTTTTGGATTTTGTCAATAGGGTTGCTAGCCGATAGTAACAATAGGGTTGCTGGCCGATAGTAACAATAGGGTTGCTGGCCGATAGTAACAATCTCCAGGCTTTTGGATTTTGTCAATAGGGTTGCTGGCCGATAGTAACAATCTCCAGGCTTTTGGATTTTGTCAATAGGGTTGCTGGCCGATAGTAACAATCTCCAGGCTTTTGGATTTTGTCAATAGGGTTGCTGGCCGATAGTAACAATCTCCAGGCTTTTGGATTTTGTCATTAGGGTTGCTGGCCGATAGTAACAATCTCCAGGCTTTTGGATTTTGTCAATAGGGTTGCTGGCCGATAGTAACAATCTCCAGGCTTTTGGATTTTGTCAATAGGGTTGCTGGCCGATAGTAACAATCTCCAGGCTTTTGGATTTTGTCAATAGGGTTGCTAGCCGATAGTAACAATAGGGTTGCTGGCCGATAGTAACAATAGGGTTGCTGGCCGATAGTAACAATCTCCAGGCTTTTGGATTTTGTCAATAGGGTTGCTGGCCGATAGTAACAATCTCCAGGCTTTTGGATTTTGTCAATAGGGTTGCTGGCCGATAGTAACAATCTCCAGGCTTTTGGATTTTGTCAATAGGGTTGCTGGCCGATAGTAACAATCTCCAGGCTTTTGGATTTTGTCAATAGGGTTGCTGGCCGATAGTAACAATAGGGTTGCTGGCCGATAGTAACAATAGGGTTGCTGGCCGATAGTAACAATAGGGTTGCTGGCCGATAGTAACAATCTCCAGGCTTTTGGCATTCAGCTCAGGTGTTATGTGAGACGTCCGTCTAAAAGTTATCTGCGATCCCATCGCATTATGAATATTATTCTTCTTTTATATATCTTTCCAACGTTTCACTATCATTGCTGACGTATGCGCAAAGTTTTATTACGATTGGTTGAGCACTTGAGACATGACAGCGTAACAAACAAACGCACTTGTAATAATAGCAATATACATCTTATACCTTTAAACGAGCAATTCTTGTATATAAATATATAATCTGAATCTCGGAAACGGCTCCAACGATTTTCATACAACTGGATAGAGGGGGGATTTCAAGGGCGATAAATCGATCTAGCTAGGTTTCATTTTTATAAAACGTCGTTTTATCCGTGTTTTTAGGCAATGAAAAACTGCTACAAGTTCATTAGAATATGAGTTTCGCCACTGCTCTACCGACACAGCAACAATAAAGCGTTGCTAAGCAACAAAC
The DNA here is from genome assembly GCA_945859725.1 of Drepana falcataria. Taxonomy (NCBI): domain Eukaryota; kingdom Metazoa; phylum Arthropoda; class Insecta; order Lepidoptera; family Drepanidae; genus Drepana; species Drepana falcataria. The sequence continues at coordinate 147,928 of OX243935.1, forward strand.
ACTAAGCCAGTGAGTGTTTGCTTTGACGTGTATAATTGTTAAATACCGAGCTAAGCTCGGTCATCCAGGCACTATACTATTATCAATAAATATATCCTTTGCAAAGCTTGCACTATGGTAACTAGGCAACGTCATATATGTATATCTATATGTATATAACTCAAAGCTGACTGACTGACTGACATAGTGATCTATCATCGGGCTGAAATTTGGCATGCTGGTAGATGTTATGACGTAGGCATCCGCTAAGAAAGGATTTTGATTAATACTACCCCCAAGGGGATGAAATAGGGGATGAATGTTTGTATGAAACTTTGTCAATTTTAAACCGATCGGGCTGAGACTTTGCATGCATAGAGCTACTATGACGTAGGCATCCCCTATACACACACACACACACATCCAAAATAAATAAAAAAATACTGCGCAAACTCACTATCCCACGCGGACGAAGTCGCGGGGACGTACTTATATAGATAGATAATACATAGGACATCCAAGATTAAGGTATAAATACTCGTGTTCATTACACAAATATATCAGCGGGAATCGAACTTGCGACCTCAAGCTTCGCAGTCAGGAGTTCTGACTACAAGACCTAAATGTGTTGCTAAGCGCAAACTCATAAACGGCTGAACCGATTTGGATGATTTATTTTTTGTTGTGTTTGATAAAAACTGAGGATGGTTCTTATGGAGAGCAAAAACGTTAAATATACGAGGAAATAAGTAAAAACAAAAATTTTCTTGAATTTTTAGGTAGTACGTAGTTCGCTGGGGGTCTAGTTAAGAGTACTACCTATCTAATCAAATCAAATCAAATCAAAATCTTTTTATTTCACATAGGCCCAGATGGGCACTTATAAAACGTCGAAAAAGAAGCACGGTTCGGGTTGGTCGCTTCCATGGAGAAGAACCGGCAAGAAACTCCATGGTTACTCTTTTCAAATCATTAGGCATATACAATATATTTTTCGTTACAGCAATAGTACCCAAGTATGGGGGAACAACGTAGGCCCGACAATAGGTCGTTGCTATTATTATAGTCTAGATTATTATTGATCCGGCGAGGCGAATATTTACTTAACATTTCTATGTGTAAATTGAAATTCTCAAATAGGAGCGCATATTTACCATTATATTAGGAGCGATATATAACATTATGATAATATTTAGAAATAATTATTTAAGTAAGTAAGACTGCCGTGGTGGCCGAGTGTTTCGAGCAGTGGCCTGCGACGCAAAGGTCGCAAGTTCGAATCCCGACTGTACCAATGAGTTTTTCTAAAACTTAAGTACAGTGATTAGTCACACCACGAGCTTTACGGTGAAGGAAAACATCGAGAGGAAATCCGGCATACGTCTGAGAAGAAATTCAAAGGCGTATGTATGTATAGTCGTGCTTGAGTAACGGCGATGGACTCGCCATCTGTCACGTTGGCACCTAATATACCTCTGGCGGGAAGTGGGTGTGTGGGTATTACCTATACACCTCTGCCTACCCCTTCGGGGACCCTTGTGGGAAGGCGTGAGGATATATTATATTATTATTATTATTTTTATTTAAGGAACCGAATTAATTGCGAACACCACATTCATATCTCAATATGCTTTTTTTATTTAAAAGCCAAATTCCTTCTTGTGTTTCTTCGCCGGTCCGTTTCGCAAACATATCTTGCGGACGGGGTGGCGCTGGCACCATCTTATTAGGTCCTTGCTATTGTAAAAAGGCCACTGTTAGAGATCGGGGTATTTGCTCGAGCTGGAGGGATGCAGGATTATAGTTATTTCTTTGTTCTGCGTTTGGGCCCACACAAGGGGCGTCGGTACAATAGCGAAGGAAGTGGGCCCTAGCTAGGTGGTAGCCCTAGGGACATGTCGCCTTGAAATTAATACTTAGGCAGAAGGTCTAGACGTCGGGTATAGTCGGGAACATTGTATTTGAAATGAAAGCTAGTTTTAGTATAACATTATAATATATTTTTAATTTGTACTATAAAAAGACTTATAACAAAACAAACATACAAATATTGTAAAGGCGAAGTGAATCCATCTGCGAATAGACGCGTGTCGGTACCAAATGGCTGGGAGATGGCATCACGACCACTCACGAAAGCAGCATTAACACTCAACAACGAATTCGAGACGGATGGAGTCATAGTATCTTACTAATTAAATGTCCCTGCGTGTGTTGTTCACCAGCCGCTGGCGTACGAAGCGCCGTACGTGGGCGAGGAGATGAGCTTCTTGACGGTGACCACCTCGGGCACGGAGACCAGCTTGCGCACGTGCACCAGCTGCGGGACGGTCACCTCGCGGGGCACCGACACCAGCTTGTTCACGGCGATGATGCGCGTCGTGCGCACCGGCACTGGCGCCGGGTAGCTGATGGCGGCCGCGGGGTAGCTCACTGCAGGGGCCGAGTAGCTGATCGCTGGGGCCGAGTAACTGACTGCAGGGGCCGAGTAGCTGACTGCTGGGGCCGAGTAGCTGACTGCAGGGGCCGAGTAGCTGACTGCAGGGGCCGAGTAGCCGATGGCGGGCGCGGGGAGAGAGGACAGGCCACCATAGAGGCCGCCGCTGGAGCCGTGCAAGAAGCCGCGCTTCTCGCGAACGGCGCCTCCCGCCGCTAGCGTCATCAGCGCGCAGATAACTACCTGCAAAGATGGTTACAATGTATAGCTTGCTTGGCGGTACCTCAGATAATCTCCTAGCAGTAGATAGAGCGTGTATCGCCTCTAGCACACGAAGCTCTAGAAGAGCTCGGTAGCCACCTTGATGGTGATGAATTAGCATTAAATACAGTAAATGGATTCCTGAAGAGTAAACTCTAAAACAGGATTTGCAATAAGTGCCCGCAAGTGCCAGGGGCCCGGCCCGCACTGCGAGCCCCCGCCACTAGCTAAGGGCCAGCTAAGGGCACTGAGGATACTGGGCTCCACTTACGAAGGTGTTCATGTTGCAGGTGGCTGAGGAGGTGTGATGCTGTCCCTTCGCGTGTGCTCCATAAATACCGGCGGAGGCGCGCGTTGCGCAACCAGCGCCCGCCGCTGCGACACTAAACTGTGATAATTGACGATTAATTATTAATTTATACGCATCTTGTCCTTCCATTGGCCACTAGGCACGCGCACAATAGCCGAGTGACACCAGTCGGTAATCTTCCAAAACTTCAGATTATTTTACTAATTATGTATCATGTGCTCGATACTACATAGGCCCGATATGTGCTCAAAATATATTGTTCAACACGTTGCTTATACAATTTTTTATTTATTTGTTTATATATTATATATATTATGTACCTATTTATTGAGCGCCGTGGTGGCGGAGTGGATCGAGCAGTCGCATACAACACAAATATTGCAAGTTCGAATCCCGACTGACACGTTGGCACCTTAAATATCTCCAGCGAAAAGTGGGTGTGTGAGTGCTATCTCTGCTTACCTGTTTGGGGACCCTTACGAATGGTTAGACGTGAGGATATATTAAAAAGATATAAGTATGTATTATATCGTTATAGGGGCCGTGGTGGCCGAGTGGTTCGAGCAGTTGCCTGCGACGCAAAGGTCGCAAGTTCGAATCCCGACTGTACCAATGAGTTTTTCTGAGCTTAAGTACGGTGATTAGTCACACCAAGAGCTTAACGGTGAAGGAAAACATCGAGAGGAAACTTGCATACGTCTGAGAAGAAATTCAAAGGCTATGGTATGTATAGTCTAGTACTATATGGTAGGTAGTACTATATGGTAGGTATGTATAGTCGTGCTGGAGTAACGGCGATGGACTCGCCATCTGTCACGTTGACACCTAATATACCTCCGGCGGAAAGTGGGTGTGTGGGTATTACCTATACACCTCTGCCTACCCCTTCGGGGACCCTTGTGGGAAGGCGTGAGGATATATTTATTTTTAATATTTCTTCACGCCTTTCCAGCGATTGATCTATATATTTACCGCACTGCCTACCTTTGTAACATTGGAAACGAAGTTAAATGTAAATCAGTAATGTTTATTTATTCAACAAAGTTGATGTACAGACTAACTATTACTTGAAGCATCTCTTTTTAGCATGTTAAAGTCAAGCCTCCTGAAGCCTCCTGAGACAGCTCAGGAGGCTTTTTTTTTTTTTTTTTTTTTTTTTTTTTTGTATTGTCTCTCGTAGCGTGAGTTCCGGGAACTTTTGCTACTTAACCGGTCAATGGCGAGACCTAGGCCTCCAGCCAGGCACTTTAGTACTAAGCAACACAGCTAAGGGCACCCCCTGTGGGGTACGAACCTCGGCTTAGGGCGTTGCTGGATCGCGAGCAAGGGAGCTGGGCTGGACTGGTAATTTTATTTAAATATTATTTGGGGGCGGGATTTGCGCGTTTAGCTCGGCGCGGGCCGGCGTTTGCGGCGGAGGTCGGGGGGGAACATTACGGCTTATTCGCGTCGAGCCTCGCCGGCGAGGACGGAACAGTGGTCGGTTGTGTGTAGTGTTGGTATGTTTTTGTCGGGCGTCCTGGAGGACCGTTATGTCGTCATCCGGTTCGATGACGGCATGTCTTGGACGCCTTATCTTCGATATAAGGGAGGGAGTGTATCGGGCGGCCGATACGACGAGGGGGTTGGGGTGATTTACAGCAGAATCGAAATGACGTTTGGCCAGTTTTTTCAAAAACTGTTTTATGGTTGGGACTTTGAGGTCAACGTGGAGTTGACTATTACGCATGTACCACGGGGCACCTGTGGCTCTCCGGAGAAACCGGCTTTGGAGCACTTGCAGGGGGTTAAGTGTTGACTTGCTAGTGTGTGCGAACACTACACCGGCATATGTCATGATTGGTCGAATGCACGTCGTGTAAATCCTCACCTTGGATTTCAATGAGAGTTTACTTCGTGCATTCAACATGCTGTGAAGTCTACCGAGCGCGAAGGCGGCTCGCGCGCGTACCGCCTTTACGTGGTGACGGAAAGAAAGGCGTTGATCGAGGATCACACCCAGGTATTTGGCTTTTTCTTCCCATGGAATGGGTTTGCCGAAGAGGGTGATGGGGGCTACCCGTGGGCGTTCGAGGCCTTTCCAGAATAGAATGGCTGCGCTTTTGGTCGGGTTCACTTCAATTCTCCATTTCCGGAACCACCGCCCCAGGGCTGTGACCGCGGATTGGAGGTTGTCGTGAATTCCCTCGGGAGTTCTACCTTTGTAGTAGATAGCCGTATCGTCGGCGAATAGAGCGCTTTTAACTCGTCTATGGAGGGGAATGTCGCTAGTATAAAGCGTGAATAGGAGTGGCGAGAGCACTGAGCCTTGCGGGACTCCTGCTCGTATGGGATGGGGGGAAGAGAGTGTGCCCTCGACTCTGTAGCGGAAGGAGCGGTTCGACAAAAAGTCCCGTACTATGCGTACTAGACGGTCCGGCACGCCCAACTGGTACAGCTTGTATATCAAGCCGTTGTGCCAGACCTTGTCGAATGCCTTCGCCACGTCGAAGAGGAGCATACCCGTGGTAAAACCGAATTGGAAGCCGCTACTGACGTCTTCCACAATACGGTGGACTTGTTGGACACAGGAATGTTTGGTTCGAAAACCGAACTGTTGGTCAGGTATGACTTTCTTAGAGTCTGCAAAACTCTTTAATCTATTGTAAATAAGTCTCTCGTAAATCTTGCCAAGGACATTGAGGAGACTGATGGGGCGATAACTGGAAGCTTCGGTCTTAGGTTTCCCTGGCTTGGGAATACCTATGACTGTTGCACTTTTCCAGGATTGGGGGAAAAAGTTGTTGCTCAGTGCGGCATTGAAGATGGCAGTGAGCAAAACTATGAGATAAGGGGAGAAGAGTTTGATAACTCTATTAGCGATCCCGTCGGGACCTGGGGCTTTCCTGGGGTGGAGATCTTTGATCACTTTCCGGACTTCGTCGACCGTGATTGCTCAGGAGGCTTCACTCCTCTTCTTTTATATCTAAGTACACACACAATTAAATGGTCGAAAAGCATTGTCTGCTCAATGGTGTGTGTAATGTGTGTGTGTGTGTGTGGCACTAACCACACCGGATGTGGACAAGCGGGTAGATGTGCGTCTGTCTGACGGAAACTATAATTTCTTCAAATGTTTGTACACTTCTCTTGTGTCGCACATTTAAAACGAGTGAAGCAATACTCTGGAAGATACTTGGAACACCAGGACATTATCATGCACCATCTGAGCGCTGAGCAGTGTTGTCGTGTGCCCTAGGTATAGTTTAAGGTATTTCGCCAACGCAGTGATCAATATCGCAAATCAGTCGTCCAGTTTGCGTCGACCAGGTGCGATATACCACTGAGCCACTATGTTATGTTATGTAGTGACAAACGTTTCATTTGTGATATCTGTATGTACAAATGACACTTTGGTAGAGCACTATGATACAATAAGTAGATTAACCTTGGGACAATTGCACAATCGACATAGTCCCAAACTATGATTTACATACTTATATAGATGAATATATAAGTAAATATATCCTCACGCCTTCCCACAAGGGTCCCCGAAGGGGTAGGCAGAGGTGTATAGGTAATACCCACACACCCACTTTCTGCCAGAGGTATTTTAGGTGCCAACGTGACAGATGGCGAGTCCATCGCCGTTACTCAAGCGCGACTATACATATGCCTTTGAAATTTTCTCAGACGTATGCAGGTTTTCTCTCGATGTTTTCCTTCACCGTTCAGCTCGTGGTGTGACTAATCACTGTACTTAAGTTCAGAAAAACTCATTGGTACAGTCGGGATTCGAACTTGCGACATTTGCGTCGCTGGTAACTGCTCGAACCACTCGGCCACCACGGCTCCTTATATATTATATATATTATTATATTATATTATATTATATAAGTAAATACATAGTACGTTAACGTAACGTCAAGAGTACTCGAAACCGACGAGCATGTATGAGGAGACTGATGAATGTGGACGAAGCGAAAGAAATATGTAAGTCTAGAGAGAGCTGGCGCTCTATACTCTCTGCCTACCCCATTAGGGACTTGGCGTGATGATATTTAAATACATAAGACATCCAAAACTAAGGAACTAGTAATCGTGTTCATCACACGAATATCTGACCTCAGCGGGAATCGAACCCGCGCCGTTTCGCAGCCAGGAGCTATGACTCTAGACAAGACTAGACTAGACACACTAGACAAGCTGTCTAGTGGTCAGACTATTAGTATATAATATATCCTCACGCCTTCCCACAAGGGTCCCCGAAGGGTTAGGCAGAGGTGTATAGGTAATACCCACACACCCACTTTCCGCCAGAGGTATATTAGGTAGAGGTATGACTATTAGCCAAGAAACGTAATATCGTAAAAAGCTGAATGCTGTCGCGCTGAGCAAAATTAGCTAATAGGAAGATCATGTTAATCTCATGGCCGGCCGCCAATTACACGCTGCATCCAACACACAACAACATATGCTCATAGCTTCATAGCACATTTGACTGTAATGGATTCCATTGCTTTTATTATACTCGGGTCTCGGACATCCCTTGATGGCCGATCCAATGGCCGGTGTGCTGTGTAAGTGTGCTCTATAATACTTTACTCTTTGTGTGCACATTAGGTATCGCTGCTGGCACAGCCGCGCTTAGTTAATGTTCGGGCTGCGTAACATATAGAGTCTTTTACGTGTAGAGGGCGCCTTGGTTGGGACAAGTGTCTCTAACGTAGTGACAGTAACGACACGGCGTCAGGGTTCACTCACAGCACGGTGGTACAAGCACAGTCTTAGTAGAATATATTAATAAATGGCGCGCTGACGCTAGATTGTGTGTGTGCGCTCATGCATAACAGTGTACTGCATGGCACTGAACATATATAACCATTTACCACGACGTATAAAAACCTGAATACAACATACAATCATCACGCCTAACGGGGTAGGCAGAGAGTACAGAGCGCCAGTTCTCTCTAGACCCAAAACTACTATAAAATTATGTTATTGAACGTTTTTGTTTGTTGCCGACAATTGGTAGACAATTGGCGCTATACTTGTATTATAAATGATCCAGTTTTACACGCTTGTTTGTATGTTTGTAAGTATGTTTGTAACCGACTTCTTTGGGCGCGATTTTGACCCACTTTATACGGCCAGATTTCGTTCAAACTTTGTAGATTTATCGAGGACCGATGACAATACACTAATTTGATAAAATTATTCCATTTTTATAAATCAAACTAAAAGTAGAAAATAAATAATAGTTTGAAAACTAAAAACACGCTTTTTATAGAAAACCGAACTAAAAAATAGAAAATAAATTTTAATAAATTTAAATTAGAATAGTGTTAAAATTTATTTTCTATTTTTTAGTTCGGTTCTCTATAAAAAACGTGGTTTTTAGTTTTTTAAACTATTTTTTTTATATTATTAATTGTGCTTTCACAGTGGCGCGACAAGTTTCTGTTGAGTATGCGCGTCGCATGCATACGTCATGTCGGTGACATTCCAATCAGACGTGCAGACAATTTTGGCTATGGTCTATAATATGAATAAATTTTCAGTCCCTAAATTGAATTTGTACATAAATTGAATTCCATAAAGCTGTAACTTTAAAGGATGGTTTTTACGTCAGCCATGCTTTATGCATGCTCTTCGTTGTTGATGATCGCTTGCAGACCCAGTACATGCGGGCTCTGAGTACTGTGGAAAGGTATTATCTCAAGGGAAAGGAGGGTCATGCTACTCCTGCTACGTAATACAAGCAAGACTCGCATCCTGCTTGATATTCATATTCAATTTGAATACCAAAAACATTATTTAATTGTTGACAAATGGTAATAGTTTCATGTTTTTGATAAGGACTTGCGTACCCAGGCTCTTAGTCTTTGGTGGTATGTCGTTAGAGTAAAAAAAAACACTTTTTAATTTGGTAATAGTTTTCTTTATAATTAATCTCCTGTTGGAAATATATATATATATCCTCACGCCTTCCCACAAGGGTCCCCGAAGGGGTAGGCAGAGGTGTTAATAGGTAATACCCACACACCCACTTTCACCAGAGATATATTAGGTGCCAACGTGACAGATGGCGAGTTCATCGCCGTTACTCAGGCACGACTATACATACGCTTTTGAATTTCTTCTCAGACGTATGCAGGTTTCCTCTCGATGTTTTCCTTCACCGTAAAGCTCGTGGTGTGACTAATCACTGTACTTAAGTTCAGAAACACTCATTGGTACAGTCGGGATTCGAACTTGCGACCTTTGCGTCGCAGGCAACTGCTCGAACCACTCGGCCACCACGGCTGTTGGAAATATGTTTTTTATTATTATAGTTTAACAAGGAACCATGATGCCGTTGAATGAAATGGTCGCAACGTGTAGAGGGTAAGGATAAATGATAATAAGCAATAATCCGTCAGTTTATGAGCGAGGTCGCGCAAGTTTTGCACGGGTTTTGCGCGCGGCCGGCGTTGCGTCAGTGCTCGCGGCGCGTATAAAGGCGCCGCGAGATGGACCTCGGCAGGCACTCATCCAGCCGCACTCCAACCACACTCACCTGCACCATGAGATCCTTCGTGAGTATCTCTCCTCCCGCCACCACGCACCAGCCATCACCCCCTCCTCTGCGCTTCAGGATTGCTCCAGCTGTCGCGTGATGGTGTCTACTCCTGCGCTGTACTGGACCCTCCTTGACCATATTGTGGTGGAGTGGAGTGTGTACGAGTGCGTTGTACCCGTTGTATCGTCTTCCGCCGATGGCTGTTGTGCAATACAAATGCAGTTGTTAACGTTAGGGACCTTAATTAAATGAAAGACGGTAGTGGTCCTCCTCGCTGACGATGTTCTGTGTTTGTGTTCAGGTAGCACTGTTCGCGCTGGTGGCCGTGGCGGCAGCCGGCAAGGAAGAGGCCCGTGACAAGCGCAGCCTGTACAGCGGCGGCTGGAACAGCGGCTGGGCCGGCAGCAGCGGCATCGGCGGCTACGGCGGCTACGGCGGCTACAGCGGCCACAGCGGCATCGGCGGCTACGGCGGCTACAGCGGCGGCTACAGCGGCTACTCCGCGCCCTCCGTCAGCTACTCCGCGCCCTCCATCAGCTACTCCGCGCCCGCCGCGCGCGTCGTGGCCGTCAACAAGGTGGTCAACGTGCAGCGCGAGGTGTCCGTCCCGCAAGTGATCAACGTCCGCAAGCTCGTGTCCGTCCCCGAGGTGGTCACCGTGAAGAAGGTCGTCGCTGAGCCTAGCTACAGCTCCGGCTACAGCGGCCTGGCCGGCGGCTACGGCGGCTACAGCGGCTACAGCGGCTACAACGGCGGCTACAACGGCGGCTACTCCAGCGGCTACTCCGGCGGCTACGGCAAAGGATACGCCAACGGCTGGTGGTGAAGTGTCTAGTCAACATTCGATGCCATTATTTTATTTTTAGTTACGTTTTAATAAACACCTTTTTATTTTTTTACTTCTATGGTTTTTGTCGCACCCTCACACCCTGTACCATTGACAATAATTTAAGATATTGAATGAATATGGATAATGGCCACCATTAGCAATGTGATGGTGGGAGATGAATCTTTGACAAAAAAACTTCTCATCAGAAAAATCGAAACACCTTGCAAGTTTATGTTTTGTAAAGATTATGAGAAACGGAGTATATTTAGGAATATATGTCAAATGTCGTAATAGTGAATAATACATATTATTAGGTATTATTACGTAGTGTATATAATACAGTATACCCATGAACAGCCAGTACCTAGTCACCGTGCCCGCGGCCAGTGTTTGTGTACCTCGTTACATTTAAGTATAATTTCATACAAATATAAACATTGCCCTAATTGGGTACTGGTTTCGATAATTTCGGCATTCTGGCGACATCAAAGTCGCTCATAATATGACCACTTGCGTCGCGCGGAGGTCTGGCCCTCGCACATTACACGTCATATCAATTACATCTTACAAAATGACATTTAATAAATGATAGCCGGCCAGTCGCTGCGGCCTGCGCCTCCTTGGCCACGACAATAAATACGGTGATTTTTTACTTCCTTACAATGAAGATTTTATTGTTTAGTATCGCACTTAACACAATAATAATGTACCCTTCTTGGCTTACATTGAATTATGTCAATTATGATCATCGTGGACAAGGACTTTATTTATTTAATAGTAAAGCTACATAAAACATATTTCTTACTAATATTATAAACTAGCTGTCCCCCCCCAGCTTCGCCCGGGAGAAGAAGTAAAATTTCCTGAAACACGATCGCAGCGCCAATCCAAGTCCAATTGTGATGTAAGCTATCCTATCTTTTAAGTTGGATCAAACTGCACACGGTGTGCAAATTCGATTGTAATCGGTTAAGTTGTTCAGGAGCCCATCGCGGACTTAATTGCCATAAAAAAGGTTAGAGTGAGTCAATCCTAAAAGATAGACATATACTGTCGCGGACTTTTTTTTATAACTTTTATATAATATAAGCATAGGCTATTTTTAAATATTTTATTTAATCCTGAAAAATTAAAAGTTCTTACATTATAATGTATGATGCTCTTTCACGGCATAGCGGCTGAACCGATTCTAGCATAATTTCCAAAGCTACTTTTTCGAACTCCACGCGGGCGAAGCCGCGGGCATAAGCTAGTTTATATATATGCCATTAAACATATGCCATTTATGGTACACATAACATTTACAGTGAATTGAAGAAGTGAATTTACAGTTTCTGTTTGAAGCTGCGTGGCGAGTCGCCATAGATGACAGTGTCTGGGTCGCGAGCTGGTGTTATATCATGCTGAGCTGGATATTGTGATAACGATACATTATTTATTGAATATTGTACGTACCCAGGACATGAGTGTACTGTGGTTAGCTTAACATTTTGTAATTACAGTTAAATTAGGTGGTTACAGTGTATTTGTTACTTGCCCAGAATTAGTTACAGTACTGATGACAGTATTTGTGTCACTTGTTTAATTTGTCTAATTTGTGAATGTGAGAACATTGTAGGCTTTGTAGATTCTTAGATCTTGCTAGCTAACATTGTTATAATTATCTTGTTTTATGTATGCTTTGTATAGTAAGCAACGACCTATTGTCGGGCCTACGTTGTTCCCCCATACTTGGGTACTATTGCTGTAACGAAACAATATTGTTATTGTATATGCCTAATGATTTGCAAAGCTCTTCTCTTATACACAGGATATTTATTACTCCATAAAAAACAATAATAGATGTCTCATCTAATATCCACACCCACTTTCCGCCAGATATATTTTAGGTGCCAACGTGACAGACGGCGAGTCCATGGATGTTACTCAAGCACGACTATACATACATCTCTGAAAAAAATCTGTGAATAAAGTATTTCTCGGGGTAAATAAACTATTTGTAATACTCTGATGAGCTTTATGTTGTGTAATGTAAATCCTCTGTACTCTTAATGCATTCATAGTTATTTCATATATTAGACAGTGTGCAGTCACACGTCAAGTCTATAGATACATTGTATATTGTATGTAGCATTACTAATAATACGACAAAGGTTTGCCAAAGGTTGGCTAATGGTCACGGATTCCATCGCGGGCGGGCGGGCGACAAGCGTTATGTGTTGGACACATTTGTGTACTTATGTATGTTTTGACTCATATTCATCTTACTGTATATGACGTGTGGTGTCAGCTTTGCGTGATATTTATCTGTATTATCAGCTAGTGGGGGGTCGCCAACGACCGCCATGAAAGGATACTGCTGATTTGAATCATTATTAATATCATATTTCAATATAAAACATCCGAAAATAATGAGTGCATTGCTTAACGTTTGCCGCGTGTGTGGCCGGGCAGATGCAGGGGCAGATGCAGGGGCAGGGGCAGATGCAGGGGCAGGGGCAGGGGCAGGGGCAGGGGCAGGGGCAGGGGCAGGGGCAGGGGCAGGGGCAGGGGCAGGGGGGCCACAGGTGGGCTTTGTCTTACCTGTACTTGTTTTATCAAAGTGATGGTTTAATTTTAACAAGTCTATCTTATTTTCGTGCAAACTCAACTGATCAATCAACAGTTCTGAGCTTAATATTTCTCCGGCGAAAAAAGCACTCTTGCACTCGCGGGGAATAAAGTTTTTTTCTTTCTTGCTGCTTCTAGAAGTCGTGCATAAATTATACACTATTATATTAATGGCAAATGTACTTTTTTCCTATTGATATTAGTATTAAGTGGAGTTGGTGCCGACGTGATGTTTGAGGTATATCGGCAATTCGTCCACAGACAATGGTATAGGGTGTGAGGGTGCGACAAAAACCATAGAAGTAAAAAAATAAAATGGTGTTTATTAAAACGTAACTAAAAATAAAATAATGGCATCGAATGTTGACTAGACACTTCACCACCAGCCGTTGGCGTATCCTTTGCCGTAGCCGCCGGAGTAGCCACTGGAGTAGCCGCCGTTGTAGCCGCCGTTGTAGCCGCTGTAGCCGCTGTAGCCGCCGTAGCCGCCGTAGCCGCCGGCCAGGCCGCTGTAGCCGGAGCTGTAGCTAGGCTCAGCGACGACCTTCTTCACGGTGACCACCTCGGGGACGGACACGAGCTTGCGGACGTTGATCACTTGCGGGACGGACACCTCGCGCTGCACGTTGACCACCTTGTTGACGGCCACGACGCGCGCGGCGGGCGCGGAGTAGCTGATGGAGGGCGCGGAGTAGCTGACGGAGGGCGCGGAGTAGCCGCTGTAGCCGCCGCTGTAGCCGCCGTAGCCGCCGATGCCGCTGTGGCCGCTGTAGCCGCCGTAGCCGCCGTAGCCGCCGATGCCGCTGCTGCCGGCCCAGCCGCTGTTCCAGCCGCCGCTGTACAGGCTGCGCTTGTCACGGGCCTCTTCCTTGCCGGCTGCCGCCACGGCCACCAGCGCGAACAGTGCTACCTGAACACAAACACAGAACATCGTCAGCGAGGAGGACCACTACCGTCTTTCATTTAATTAAGGTCCCTAACGTTAACAACTGCATTTGTATTGCACAACAGCCATCGGCGGAAGACGATACAACGGGTACAACGCACTCGTACACACTCCACTCCACCACAATATGGTCAAGGAGGGTCCAGTACAGCGCAGGAGTAGACACCATCACGCGACAGCTGGAGCAATCCTGAAGCGCAGAGGAGGGGGTGATGGCTGGTGCGTGGTGGCGGGAGGAGAGATACTCACGAAGGATCTCATGGTGCAGGTGAGTGTGGTTGGAGTGCGGCTGGATGAGTGCCTGCCGAGGTCCATCTCGCGGCGCCTTTATACGCGCCGCGAGCACTGACGCAACGCCGGCCGCGCGCGAAACCCGTGCAAAACTTGCGCGACCTCGCTCATAAACTGACGGATTATTGCTTATTATCATTTGGCGCGGCTCCTTACACTTCACACATAGTAAACACTTAATACTTAATGCTCGGTACATCCCTATCCTCTCCATCCAACAATGGGGGTTCATGCGTCAATACATGGCATATTGTGCCTGGTATGGAACACGATTATTACCAACAGAAAATATAGGTATTCCTTAATATAGTCGGCCGTCTTAGAGCTCCTGAATTCGAAGCTTGAGGTCACGGGTTCGATTCCCGCTGAGGGCAGATATTTGTATGATAAACGCTAGTATTTGTGCCTTAGTCTTGGATGTCCTATGTATTTATGCATATCTCTATCAATATAATTAAATATATCGTTGTCTAGTTACCATAACCCAAGCTTTGCTTAATCTGGGACTATGTTCATTTGTGTTGAATTGTCCCAAGGTATTAATTTATTCCGTCCCATTCGGTGTCGAGACCCTTGGTCTGTGGGGTCCTAGTGCTATAAGGCTTTTAAAGCAATAGCAAAAAGGTTGGTCGACATCACAGGAGACCGAAGAGCTGGCAGCTACCTCGGACAAAGAATTAGTCTAGCTATTCAAAGGGGGTACGCTGCCAGTATCTTCGGAACCTTGCCTAAAGGGACTCCTTTTAATTATATATATTTTTTAAGGTTTTTAGTTTTAGTTTCCTAAATAAAAGTTGAAGTAGTATATATATTATGATCAATGTAAATAATATACTCATAAATAGAATGTATTTAATATGTGTATATTAGTATTCGACTCACAGGCTTACTCCTTCCCAAAACAACGTTGGTGGGCACGTAATCTTTCCAAAATGAATGGTTCTCACCAAACTTTCATCCAACCTTGGAATCCCATATATGTTGACCGGTTGTCTTTCCAAGCTCCTAATAGCCCTGCAACTGTTGTATATAATATATCCTCACGCCTTCCCATAAGGGTCCCCGAAGGGGTAGGTTAGTTAGTAGGTAGGAGGTAGTAGGACTACATTGAAGATAATTAAGTTTGGCTTTAGTTCCTTCTGCGCATGCGAATTCCCTGGTAGCTCTAAAACGGCAAAATTTTTGGATGTCTCTTAACTATTCTGAATCTTATATTTCTTTTTCTTTTCTTCTATTCGGTTTTTACAATAACTTTTACATTAAATTTTCTAATATTTTACTTCTTTATTTAATATCTTGTCCAGAATTAGTTACAGCACTGATGACAATATTTGTGTCACTTGTTTAATTTGTGAATGTGAGAACATTGTAGGCTTTGTAGATTCCCTGATCTTGCTAACTTTGTTGTACTTATCTTGTTTTATGTATGCTTTGTATAGTAAGCAACGACCTATTGTCGGGCCTACGTTGTTCCCCCATACTTGGGTACTATTGCTGTAACGAAAAAAATATTGTATATGCCTAATGATTTGAAAAGAGTAACCATGGAGTTTCTTGCCGGTTCTTCTCCATGGAAGCGACCAACCCGAACCGTGCTTCTTTTTCGACGTTTTATAAGTGCCCGTCTAGGCCGATGTGAAATAAAAATATTTTGATTTTGATTTTGATTAATGTATAATGTATGTAGTCGTGCTTGAGTTACGGCGATGGATTCGCCATCTGTCACGTTGGCACCTAAAATATATCTCAGACGGAAAGTGGGGGTGTGGGTACTACCCATACACCTCTGCCTTACCCTTTGGGGATCCTTGTGGGAAGGCGTGAGGATAAATTACGAACCTTGTAATAAATACTGTCCCGACTACGGTTCATAGATATACCAGTTCCTAATTATGTTACTAGCATTGACCCGACCAGCCCAGCTCCCTCACTCGCGAGCCAGCAACGCTCTAAGCCGAGGTCCTTGCCCCACAGGGCGTGCCCTTAGCTGTGTTACTATTAATATATTTTTTATACAACAAGAGTGACAAATAAGCATACGGCTCACCTGATGGAAAGCGGTTACCGTAATATATTTGCGCTCGCGATACCGAGGTATCACTTGCGCGTTGCCAGTGTTTGTTTGGAGAGTTTTACTGTGTTGACAGCATAATTTCTGTCAACACAATATAACAATCCTCCCCCTCTCCCAGGAGCTCATTACTGGTAACCTTATTCATCGCGTAGGAACAACACACAAACATTGTGTTATTTGGCTTCGGACTTCTATAAGGTGGAGGTCTTGCCCCAGGCGGGCAGATACAAATTCGAACGGGAAACCTGTTATTCCCTACCTTAACAAGTAGGAAGGGCTTGGTTGGAGGTTTATTAACTGTAGCTATTAATAAAAAAATATGTTTATATGTATGTGTATGCTTTGGTAGTTTCGAACTCATGAGTCATTCAGTTGGTCAGTTTTGAGCAATATTTCAATATCATACCATAAGTGTCTCTTAATGAGAGCTAGTTAGCAGCCTGAAGGGAGTTGACAAAAGCCAACGAGGCTCCAGAAGGCGCGCTCACCTGTCGTAAGCCTTGAGCCATGAGACTGTACAACACATGTGCTGGTGAGGCAAATAGTTTGAAATCCTCGACCCATATAAGGGCATAGTGTGCACGTTACACACATAAGTCCTCGATGCTCAGCCTGGAGTGTGTGTATTCGTGTATTGACAGCGTCACTACATCCACGTATGTTGTATGGTTGGCTGACTATTGTCTCAATGAGCTCACTATGCCTATTAGACTATTTACCTAGTCAATGACAACAATTAAACGCGGATATTAGTCTGACAACAACTTACAAATAGCTCAACTTTTTTATTTATTTATTTATTTATCAACTTAAAACTACTGCTAACTCGCAGTTGTATTTCATCTCATTACTGATCTGACTGTTATTTTCAAATGAAGCGCGTGTCCAAAGGAGTGCGTAGAGGTTTGACAACACCTTATATTTGCCGGTGATATATTTACGTGCTAAGGTGACAAATGGCGAATCCATACCTACGTATTTGAATTTGCCTTAACATGTATTCAGGTTTCCCCACTTCACCGTGAAATTCGTGCTTCGTAAATTCACTGTAGCTTAAGTTAGTTTTTTAAGTTCACTTATTGGTAGAGAGCATCGAGATTTGAACCTGCGATTAAACTAATCGGTCATCATGGCTCTGTTCTGACATAGAGCGATCCATAAAAAATCTTCTCCGATGGGTTAATATACATACATATCATCACTCCGAGTCCCTAACGGGGTAGGCAGACATAATAGAGCGCCAGTTCTCTCTAGTTCATATTATTTTAAATACATAAAAAAATATTGCAAATAAATTGCAAAATTAATTAAAGCAATGCTTTGTATTAAGTAAAAGGTTGCGCATTATAATGTAGTCACATTAATCATCGCTAATGTTGTTATTTTCAAAAGTAATAACCGGCAGGCTAACCGTCGCACTCCAAATAAACAATATGGTTGCACATCCCATTAGGTAACCGCGCTAAGGATTACAGCTGACGCATCCACGCAGCGTGTCTTAGCCTCAGCGCATGCCTTGTGAAACATCCCGCTGGTATCGCGTGTATCTTACACATCGTTATTTGACATCTCGTTTCTGATCTCAATATTTTTTCCCATTTCTTTTTACATTTTACCGAGTCGTACCATCCCAAGTCATCCATCACGTTATCCGGTCATATGATCGAGTCACATCATCGAATTATATCATCGGGTCATATCAGGCAGTCATCATATCATGCAGTGTTTTAATTTTCAAAGTCAGTCAGGGCTACATCTATAAAACGGAGCGATGTTTCAATGAACCAATTATTATATATTCTGCGAAATATTAAAGTCCAACCTTGAGCAGGGATCAGCAGGTCAGTGAGTACACAAAATATGCAAATACGCGGAATATTAATGATAACAAACACATGATGATAGCGAGTCCATAGCAATGAGCCGCTCGCACAGGTGCGGCCGCGGTATGCAAACAGATCACGGCTGTGTGGTGCTCGGTTGGGGGCCCGAGATGCTGGGAACGCCGTGGCGGCATTAACCAAAGACCATGGCGTACTCAAGGTCTACAAAAGAACTACTTTAAGCCGCGCCATGACGTGCGACAGACGTCATACACTATTTTCTCTAGCGCATGATGACAATACCACATCATTGTAGGTTTCTGAACGACGCACTATCTTAGTATACTTGTAATTATACTGTGCCTGTATTTGTCAGCTCACTTTGTAGAAGCCCGGGTCGTAACGGCTGGCCCGATTTTGATCAAAATATGTGTGTACCTATTTCAACGGGTTCCTGGAGTGTTACAGGTGCTTTCCTTTTTTCACCCAACCGAAGCCGGGCGGGCCAGTTAGCAAGTTATAAGATGATTACCAAATAAAAATTAAAATATAAAGCAATGGAAAGCCTCGTTTCAAAACGTCATTTAAACATACTCTAACGCTGCAGATGTCTTAAAATGTATGAATGTGACTTCCGGTCCTGTGCTGCACTCGCTACAAGGGAGTCACTACTAGAGTGTATAGCGCAGAGGCGCTAACTTCCAGCCATATATTATCTACACACCTTATATTATCTATGCTTGTGGTTTGTTTGATTTATAACAGACATTAATACACAATTTATATGGGCCACTATGGGCCTTGACCTCACCTACCATTGAGTTCGCGTTGACCACAGGTTTCGGAAGCTTAAATAAAAATGAAAACTACTAATTTGGTAGTTCCATCATTCAATTATAATTGAGTTACCAGCATGACCTTTACCTTTGGCGCGACACCACCTGGTAATTGAGTTACTAGCATGACCTTTACCTTTGGCGCGACACCACCTGGTAATTTTATGAACAAACGGAAGAGTATTTAATGTTTTATTTCAGGGTTGGCAGTGAGGGCAGACCGCCATTGCAGTTCCGCTTCCGCCACACTCCCTATCGCGCTCATCGGCTCGTCTCCCGGTACTGTCGTGGATCACATCGTGTGAAAAAGACTCGTGTGACGAAAACTCTTTAATTATAGCTGAGAGCAATGCATTAATCAAATTATATATCTTTACGCCTTCCCACAAGGGTAGGCAAAGGTGTAGTAGTGTAGAGTGTGTATATAACCGAAAAACATGTGGCAATTTGTATAATGCCCACTTTTAGTCTGAAGTGTATTTAGGTACCCACGTGACAGATGGCGAGCCTTTCGCCGTTTCTTAAGCATAACTATATATACGCCTTTGAATTTATTTTCAAACGTGTGGAGGTTCGATGTTTTCCTTCACCTTAAAGCTCATTGTGTGACTAATCACTGTACTTAAGTTCAAAAAAATTCATTAGTACAATCAGGATTAGTACTTGCAAACTTTGTGTTGCATGCGATTACTCGAACACCTAGGCCACCATGGCTTACATTTGTCAAATTCATTCTAATTTTATTTCAAAGTGTGATCAAACATCGACACGCCCAAAATAATATGATATTAAATTAGCCAGGACCTTGTATAATAGGTATCGTCTCCGCTGGCACCGAATCTGTGTTATGGCCACTGGAATTCATCTGAATTATGTATTAGCTAAGAGGTTAATTCATTGCTTTTTGTGTCGATGTAACGCTCGGGTCAAAGACACAGACAGGTGCGTCTTAACTAATTTGATTGTCATTGGCTTTATATTGCAAATTAAACATAGTAACCTAAAAAATATACCTCTGGCGGAAAGTGGGTGTGTGGGTACTAGCTATACACCTCTGCCTACCCCTTCGGAATATATGGAAAGGCGTGTGGATAAAAATATAGTTTTGGTGGCACCGGCGTAAAATTTGATTTTGAATTGATTTTTGAATTTTGAATTGTTTTCCAGCCGATTTGCCAAATTTAATCCAATTCCGTTAAGTAGGTAGTATTTCGTGAAAGTCTTTCGTTAAATACCTTTAATTGTCTGCGCAGCCCACTGCTAATTACCATTCAGTGCGGAACACGTAACAAGATGTCATTAAGAATATCATTTCGACCACTTCACAAAAGATGTTGAAGTAAGAACTACTCATATGCGGAGTTTAATAGCTTCCTTCGTTCACGATGGCCCATTCATTGAAGTGTTTTCGGCTATATTGGCTGTAAAGCCGATGGCCCGTTTTGGTTTGGTGGCTCTCAAGGGCAATGGAACTATAAGCCCGCCGTGGGATCGTTTCCGTTTCCTGGAGAGCGATCGAATGTTTATATATTTTGATTGAACGCGGATGTCATAGTGTGTAAGATTGCTCACTATTTATAGATCACGACGTCCAGTAGGACCTCCAGTAGGAGGTAGGAGGAATGATGCTACAAACTGCCTTGTACTAAGTTTGCACAAAGTGTCCAATACACCAACAAATATGTACTTGGTCTGATTATTTTCGGAGTGGTGTGTAGGTACATGTATGAGTCTCTGAGGTTTTTAAGAAATAAGGACTTTAGGTTTTAATAAAGGTGAATTTGTGGTCTGCTTTGGATCCTAAAATGAGATAGGGGACGGATGGATATCGGTTTGACTGCAAAGCTGAATAAACGAGTGACGAAGTAGGTGGTGCAATACATACTGGATTATACATCTAAGAGCCTCCAGCCACCGCATTGTGGGCACTATGGGCATTTGCAACAAAAACATATCATCTCACCGAGTCCCTCACAACGTAGGCGGAGAGCTTACAGACCTCTTTCGCTTCATCCAAAGTCTCTTCATACATGCGGTTACGTGCACTTTTATATTTGTTTCGAACATCACCATACCGCTAAAGGCCATACATCATGAAGCTTAATAATTGCTGGCAGCTCAAAGATCTGTAATAAATCATGTTAGCCGAATTATAAAAGGGAAGTTCTGTACATAAAATCAAATGTCGTCCACATTTGAATGACAAGTGTTACACCACCGGCCCGCGTGCTAGTGTCACGTGGTGAAGCAACGATCATTGCTCCGTTGCCTCACTAGCGGCCGCAGGATCGCCTGATCGCAACCAGTTCCAAGTTCTAGAGCAATTAGCAATAATGGACATATAAATCAGTGATTGCCCACATTAAAGTGAACGTCGCTTGATGGGTGAGCAAGGCGCGGACAACTTTCCCGGTGGACCCGCGCGCAGCTCATTCGCAACTAGGGTTGGAACATCAGCCAGAAGGTCCATGTCAAGAGCGTGCATACTTTATACTGTTACAGAATTTTAAAATCTAATGGCTACTTACATTTAGTAGTTTGGAAATGTTTGTAAGAAAATTAATATACCCCTACATTATTTACCTACCTCAAAAGGCGCTTAATTGAAGAATAATAATAATAAAACTTTATTCAATAAAAAAATACAAATTAATATCTGGCACACACTAGGCAGTGCCTGTCCCGTGGGGGAGATAATATATTTCAGCAATCGCATTTATATATAATTGATTTAATTTAGGCAAATTATTAACACTTCGAAAGTGAAACAGGGTTGCTACGCTCCCGTGTGAAGTGAAGACAGACGAGCTAGTCGACAGCCCTGCATAGTGTTGGTCGCCGTGTCCTTGGCAATGAGGCGCACCGCGGCGGGCACAACTCTCCAGTCTCCACTCATGAGACCCCATTCGATAACATTGCCTAAAATGATGCGACAACACATTCTGTTTTCATATTTTTTGTAAGATAATTTAATGCTCGATTGTGAAGTGTTATTCTCGTGCTTATTACTAATGTGTTCCGTTGACAACATTTATATTTTGAAAAGTGTGACTGATACGAAATACAATTTTGTTGGGTTTTAATATTGTATTTATTTTAATTTATATATTATATATACCTACAGTATGATTCTGGTAGTTTTTAGAGAATTAAGTACACATAATTGTTATAGACTTAATAGGCGGATGTGTTAATAAATGTATTTTGTATAATATATCCTCACGCCTACCCACTAAGTTCCCCGAAGGGGTAGGCAGAGGTGTATAGGTCATACCCACACACCCACTTTCCACCAGAGATATATTTTGGGTACAAACGTGACAGATGGCGAGCCCAACGCCGTTACTCAAGCACGATTATACATACCATACGCCTTTGAATTGCTTGTCAGACGTATGCGGGTTACCTCACGATGTTTTCCTTCACCGTAAAGCTCGTAGTGTGACTAATCACTGTACTTGAAGTTAGTAAAATTCATTGGTACAGTCGGAATTCGAACTTGCGATCTTTGTGTAGCAGGTTCACTCGAACCACTCGGCCACCAAGGCTACTTTATTTTGAATGAGTAAAAAACAAGTGTGGTTACAGCACTTTAGAAGTCCCCCAATGAAATTATGTAACATATGTATATGCTGTGTACACGTTTGTAGCCCGTATTAAAGGCAAGGCTACCATGTTTGCTCGGCTCAAACATCCTCATGCTGTGTTCCCCTAGTGCAAGTATCGTGTGGTAATACGCGCGCGGCTGTAGTGCCGCGACACGATACCTGAATGGCACCGGTCGCCCGCAATGTACGCAACTGGTGCTATCGACCGCTATCTGCATATATACGAGTGCGTTGTTTGATGGGGTGGCAATATTACACTGAGCGTGCTCATTAGAGAGATCTGGTGCTCTACTTTTTCTGCCTGTCTCGTGAGGAACTCTAACCAGGCTCAGGTACAAATAGAGCATACTTAGTGACGGATGCAATATATTCTGGTCCAATATGCTATATGGTCTGGTGATGCAATATATACCACTCTCTAAGGGAGCCTGTGCTGTTACCATCTTAGCTGAGTCGCTCGTCCCACCGAAGTTTTAAAACTGCACTCCAAACGATTGTTTGAATTTAAGAGGAAAATTCCAGGACAAAAGTATTGCATGCTCTCAAGTGGGTAAAGCCAATGTGGCGCAACGTGCGAGAATATTCCAAATATAATGTAGTGTATCAATATGCGTGGGCGTGCAGGGTCGCCTCCTCGAGCTATGATTTATAGCTCGAGTTTGATAATAACTTGCCTCGAATATAAATACCAGCGTTATTCCGATGGAGGTTTTACCGATGTTTACCGATACTCCGTTTAAGTAATTATACGCCGCCAATTGGGCGTGTGCGGCCTTGCACGTTTATTGCTACTCTTCATTAACTGTTTCCTAATGGCTCGCTTTAACAGGAACACACTCGGCCCTCGGGCACACGTGACAGTGGCCCCTCAGGGGCCATTGCGGACTGAAGGAGAAGCAGACGGCCCTCGATATGGCTCTCCCTCTAGCTTATTTCATTATTACACTGGCTGGGACCCGCGGGTTCATCCGGGTAAAATTTGATTTTAAACAAATCATATTGTATTGTATATTGTATGTATGAAATAAAATACGTATATCCAGCTTAAGCAATTGTTGCGTGGAAGAGGAACTAACAACCTCACATATTGCAGGACTAACATAAGTAGGATTGCGAGGAAGGCAAGTGGAAGTGTGTCGATAGCTAAATTTTTTAAATATAAATTATATATATAATATAAAAAAAAAAAATATTATTAAATAAAACTTATAAAATAAAAAAAAAGCACAAGCGGGATTTAGAAAGGGAATGTGATGTACGGATCAGGTCTTTTCCTTGCGGTGCATAGCCGAAAAGAGCTTGGCTAAAAACAAGAAGGTCTATTGCGCGTTTGTGGATCTTGAAAAGGCCTATGATAGAGTGGTGAGGAATGAACTGTGGTCAGCATTGTCCGTGAACGGTGTGAGCAGCAACCTCGTGCGGGCATTGCAATCTCTATATAGGGATTCTAGTGCCTGTGTGAGGATAAACGGGGCCTACACTAAATGGTTTAATAGCGAGAGAGGTGCTTGATAGATTTAAAAGAGAATGAAAGTGGGTTGAGAATGAATGAGTTACTCGTCAAGTGTTTTCTGTATGCTGATGACCAAGTATTACTTGCGTCTACGGCCGAGGAGTTGCAGGAGATGGTAACTGCTATGAGTGGAGCTTTTATTAGAAAGGGAATGAAGATGAATGTAAAGAAGACGAAGGTATTGGTGTTTGAAAGAGATGAGGCAGTGTCAGAGTGCAATATCGTGATTGGAGATGAACAAATTGAACAGGTGAATGAGTTTGTGTATCTGGGTTCAAAGTTTACAAGAGATGGAAAGTGTGAGAGTGATATTGAAAGAAGAGTGAATGCAGGAAACATGGTGAATGGAGCTTTACACTCCTTCATGGGCAGTCGGAATGTGTCTTTCAAGGCTCGTTTGGCTGTGCATGGGGGAGTGTTGGTTCCGACACTCATGTACGGAAGTGAAAGTTGGGTATGGCAGAAGAAGCATGAAAGCCGAATAAATGCAGTTGAGATGAGAGCGTTAAGAAGTATGATAGGAGTTAAACTGGGTGACAGGATAAGAAATAGTGAGATAAGGAAACGTTGTGGTCTGAAAGAAGATGTAGTGACAAAAATTGAGAAAGGTATGCTGAGATGGTTTGGCCATGTCGAGAGAATGAATGAAGAACGATTGATGAAAAAAGTGTATAAGGCGAGTGTGAATGAAAGTGTTGGAAGGGGTAGACCTAGGCGGACGTTTCTAGACCAAATTAGGGACGTCTTGAAAAAAGGTCGGTCAAGAGTACCCTAAACCGAAGAGCATGTATGAAGAGAATAATGAAAGTGGACGAAGCGAAAGAAGTATGTAAGGATCGTAGCAAGTGGAAAGAAGTGGTCCCTGCCTACCCCTACGGGAAAGAGGCGTGATTATATGTATGTATGTATGTATGTCGATAGCTAAATGTTATTATTCGCTCTCTTAGTTAGTAACACTATGATGATAGGCTTGCCGTGGTGGCCGAGTGGATTGAGTAGTTGTCTGCGACACAAAGATCGCAAGTTCGAATCCCGACTGTACCAATGAGTTTTTTTGAACAACTAAGAACTAAGTACAGTGATTAGTCACACCTCGAGCTTTACGGTGAAGGAAAACATCGAGAGAAAACCTGCAAAACGTTTGAGAAGCAATTCAAAAGCGTATGCATAGTCGTGCTTGAGTAACGGCGATGGACTCACTATGTGTCACATTTTCACCTAAAATATATCTCTGACGGAATAAGACGGAGAAAAATAAGTGTGTGGGTACTACGTATACACCTTTGCCTATCCCTTCCGAGACCCTGTCGGAAGGCATGAGGATATACCTATAGAAATATAATAATATACGTTGTACCCACACTCGGATTCTAATGTTGGGAAACGTTAAATTTCACGTTTAATGCAACCGAGAATCAAACAAATACTAGCAGTAGGTTATGGTCGGAGAGGTCGGGTCCGTTATTGCTATGAACGCTAGAAACGAGCTACCGTCAGGCCTCTATCGTCAGGCTTATGTTAGGACTAGGGATGCCCCGCGTGTCACATGCATTGAATTTGCTCTCAATCACGTTTTTTTCTGGAATAAAACAAGTTCTTTTCTTATTGATCCAGCTGCAAACCTAAAATCTATCTCTGTGCCTAGCTTCACCCTGTTTCAGTTCAGTCTGTTGAGTCACTCTGGTTTGATAATATTTGTAGAATTTTGTTAATAGTTAGACAATCACTTGGCACAAACATATCTGACGGAATCATATTTTCAGCAGTTTAATGTATTGAGCACAAAGCCTCTTGAAATGTAATATTACCTGTGAAAGTGTTGCAGCTGACGCATTGTTTGACAGACGCGGCCAGGTAGTGCCACTCTAATGTAATTAATTATTATGATGCATTACTGAGCGCTACTACAGCGCGGGTGCTTATGAAATAAATAAGGCAAAATAATAAGTGAACTCTTTTGAGTAAAATTATTGTTTATGTAAGCGATTGCACACATTGAAAACAGGTCAGTGTAATATTTTGATATGCTTCGTGTTACCTTTATCTAAGCAAGTACCTGCAGGTACTTGCACTATGAGAAATGCACCCGATGATAATAATTAATATATGTATTTAGAACGGCCCACACTCGGCACAGCTCTAGGGGGCCAAGGGGGCCATCGCTGAGCCCGTTATCTTTCACTGTGTCATATTTCAGAACTTAACTTTAGTTTTTTTTTTTTTTTTTTTATACAACAAGAGTGGCAATCAAGCATACGGCCCACCTGGGAAACGGTTACCGTAGCCTACTTACGCTCACGATACCGAAGTATCACTTGCGAGTTGCCACTCTGTGTTCGGAGAGTTATAGTGTGTTGGCAGCATAGGGTTTAATCCCTCTGCTTCCAACACAATGTAACAATCCTCCCCCTCCCCAAGGAGCTCATTACTGGAAACCTTATTCACCGCGTAGGAACACAACACAATAAATTGTGTTATTTCACACGGACTTCTATAAGGTGGAGGTCCTGCCCCAGTCGGGCAGCTCCAAATTCGAACGGGAAACCCGTTATGCCCTACCTCTCTTAACAACATTCAGTAACCCAAGGAGGGAATACTTCAAGAATACTCCAAACAGGCGAGGTTGTATTAAGAGACGGATGAATGTTGATTAAGCAAAAGAGGTATGTAAACCTGGAGATAACCAAATATATATTGTCTGCAGCCTAAGGTATGAACCTACGCAGGTATGGCCACTACCAGCGCTCGGTAGTGAACTGCACTGGCAAATAGGCATCAGACGGAGAATATGCTTAAAGTATCTAATAGTACATTCCATAGAGTTGAATAAAGCTCGGAGTTACCTTTCTAGCAGCAATTGTGAAACCGGTATGGTACTCGCTACTCGCAGGACTGCGCCCACAGTTCTATCGGACTGTGGATTGCTGTTTTTAACATTACAGCCCGTGCCTTACTCTTGTGCAATGCCTAGTCCCAGCTGGTTTTGTACCAATAGTCGTCTTTACCCATTTGTTATTGAACGAAGGTAATTAACTGCATACAACTATATACAATATCCAAGTTGTATTTTGAACGTTCTGTGAGTAGTTCTCAACCCACTGCAGGCTGGTGGCAGATGGCGGACACCAGACTGAAATGATCTGATTGTAAATGTACAAGACGTGTGTTGTGAAGGCACACGTTGTGTTGTGGTATCTTGTCACCGGCCAGTTGCTTAACGACTGGACATCTACATATTAATGCTCTCTATAACGAGGCTATATCATGAAATATAGCCATCTTGCATAACGCAGACCTTTACTTCGCCAAGGTTAATGTCTTTACTCGTGTCGATGACCCGCTGCCAAGGGCGCTCAGGTGCTCATCGGGTCAATGGCGAGCTCACGTGGGGGAGCTGGGTACAGGTCCCCAGGGGGACCTAACAAATTTGTGCCAAATCACTTGGTTATAATCTCGCCAATTGTTATCTTTCTATTATCTGTGGAAATTAATTGACATTTGGTAATGAGAACTGCTTAATAGGTTTTAACAATTTGTTTATTGTAACAGTAACAATGATCACGAGAGGGCTGCGAGTGCCAGTTACCAGCCGGAGGCATACCTGTGTCCTGAGAGGAGGTTCAGGAGTGGGGTGAGCTTCGGTGCGTGGGAAGATTTGATTATTATCTTCTCGGGAATGAGTCCAGGTCCGTGGTGGATAGCCGGTGCGTGGTGGAAGATCGGGGCGTGGTGGATGGCCGGTGCATGGTGTAAGATCGGGGCGTGGTGGACGGACGGTGCGTGGTGGATAATGGGAGCGTGATGCAGATCATGCGATGACAGCAACGGCGAGTGTAGGTGGGAACTCACAAGTGGAGCCAGTTTCACCACTTTGACAATAGGGCTCGCATGAAGAACTGGGGCTGAGGGAGCGTAGGAGATCGGGGAGTGAAGAGAGTGTGAGCTGAGTAGGGGGGCTGCCCGTAGGGGAGCGAGAAGAGAGGAGCTCAAAGTACTGTGGTGGGATAGTAAAGGGGCGTGGTGCAATGAACTCGTTAAGGGAGAGTGGTGCAAGTCGGGTAGAGAATGGTGGGAGTGGGGACTAAGCAGAGAAGAGTGATGTAGGGTAGCCAAAGGTGCGGATTGCAGAGATGGGGCATGGTGAATTGTGCTCAAAGGGGGGAGGTGGAGACTGCTGGAGAGGGGAGCGTGGTGAAGAGGAGCAGAATGTAGGGTGCTGAGCAACGGAGCGTGGTGATGGTGTAGGGTGCTCGACAGAGGGGCGTGGTGGAGGGCGCTCGGGAGGGGCGAGTGGAGTATGGAGGGGGAGCCCAGCAGGGCGCCGGGGTGCGGGGAGGGGGCGAGGGCGGGCGACAGCAGGCCGCCGGGCTCGCCGTAGATGCCGCGCCGGTCCCTGCTCGCGGCCGCTGTGGCGATGGCCAACAAACACATCTGCAGACAACACACGGCACCATAACATACAAAACACGAAATATCAACTCATTAGCCAGTGAAACAAGAATGCTTTTTTTCAATTTCCTGTGCAAGTAATCCGCAAAGGACATTGTTATAGAATAGCACCAACGTACTATTCAGTACAAGTTCTATTTGGTTGCGATCTTCTGCAATAGCATATCATCGTAAGAACCCTGACGGTTAATTATTTTAGGTGAATGCGTGACAGATGGCGAGTCCATCGACGTTTCTACGTTAACGTATGTAGGTTTCGTCTCTATGTTTTCCTTCACCGTAAAGCGCGTGGTGTAACTAATCACTGTGCATACATACATTCAGTTATACTCATTGGTACAGTCAGGAATCGAACTTGCAATCTTTGTGTTGCAGTCGACTGCTCAAAAGAGATAAAATGAGATAAATAATTGACGGGCCGCGTATCCAGGTGCTGGATAGTTTGGGTGCTCTCGGCTTATAGAAGTATAAAAAAAGGTTGCACTCACAAAGAACTTCATGTTGCTGGCTGGTGTCGGTGTGTGGTGATCCGAGGTGTCTTCGGTACATTTTATACGATATTAAGGGCTATTAATGTCTAGTTGCGACACGCGGCTCCCTTCGGAAACCCAAGCAGATGAAGAAACATATTTTGAAATCCTCGAAGACGTTGCTCGATGATACAAATACATTAATTTCATAGTCCCATTTAGCGATTGATCGCTCCACATTGCTGTATCTTATAAATAACTTATGCTTTGGAAGTGTTCTGAAATGTAGGCGGTAAGCGTTTACGATAGAGGAATGTGCATGAAGGGACGTCTGCATTGACTCTGCTCTCCTCGCGTGCCTTCAGCATTGCGAGGGACCGCGGTTTTACATGTACCTACATAGTACATACGCTCCGTGAATGCATACAAATACATACATACATATCATATCGCGGAGTCCCTAACGGGGTAGGCAGAGAGTATAGAGCGCCAGTTCTCTCTAGACTTACATACCTCTTTCGCTTCGTCCACATTCATCAGTCTCTTCATACATGCTCGTCGGTTTCGAGTACTCTTGACGTTCCCGTCCTTGAGTGTCCGATCGATTTGATCCAGGTAGTTGGAGTAATATCCTGACACATTACAAGAACTGTATTTTAATAATCAAGGATTACACCAATGGTCAACGATATAATATGTATGAGTCAATAGAATGCGCAATAAGGTGTTTGAGTCGCAATGCCGGCCGCAGGTCGCGCGGTGCTACAGTTTTAATGCCGCGTGCATTTCGCAACTGCCTGACCTTTACCTTTAGTACCGGTATCGTTAATAAAGTCCATTATAGCCTCATGTGGATAGAGCACCTACCATTTAAAACGAACCTTTAAAAATCGTAGTCATCTTCGTGTGAAATCACCAGGTAATATATATCTTCAATCCTTCCCACAGGCGTCTCCGAAGTGGTGTGTACATAGTACCTACTTTTCGCCAGTGATATATTTAAGGGTACCACGTGTCAGCTGTCGTGTCCATTGCCGTTTCTCACGCATGACTATACATACGGCATATATGACGATGTAGAATACAGCTATAACTAGAACATGCTATCAGAGTAGCTCGGTGTGAGCTTAGATAACTGCTTGCTGGTAGCCATGAAGCTTGGGGTCGGCCCCAGAGATATTCCTGGTGTTACAAGAGTCGATAAGCAGCGGTAACCGCTTACTATCAGGTGGACCGTTAACTTGTTTGCCAGATAAGAAGATAAAGACTCCAAAGAGTGCATCCTTGCAAGCCTCAAGACACCCAGCGCAGTGATTTGTTATAGTATTTAGCTGGGTGTTAATTGACTATACATTCTTATAATTAACTACCGGTCGGATCAATGACTACCATCAGTACTTGAGAAGACTCGGTAACACACATACATGATCTACCAGTAGCGCCATCTAGTAATGATTCATGCAACTATGTATGTGCGTATAATCAAAGCAGTTGGTCGTCCTTACCTTTCGCCTTATTTTTGTTACTTTCTAATTCTAGTCTTGTTGTATTCTTACAAGCAAAAGTATTAACATTATATCTAACAAAATGCTGAAGGTATTATGTAATTGGTGTATGTGCGTAATATCAGAATGCCAAGTAGTGACGACGTAGTTAGGGCAGCTGGCTAGTGGAGAGGTTGAACAACGACACATTTACATCGGGAATGTACTCGGTTGTCAATGAGATAAACGAATCTACCCGAAATTTACATTAATTACCAACTAAATCTAATAATACACAGGCCCACACTTTCACACATTTCTCTGTTTCTTCATCTCTTTCTCTCACTCTTTACAAACAAAATGTTTTCATTGTTATTATAGCAACAACAATGTTTAGTTGCGTTGCTCTGGAAAACACGTAGGCGCCTTGAGCACAGCGTCCGTAACTAGTGCCAATCATGGCATACGACAGACTGTCCTGTGAGGCCTTCACGGGGTAGGCAGAGTGTTAGTAATATTCAGTAACCGACCGCTCCAAAAGCCAACGACAATAACGTTAATGCAAAGGCTGTTTATCTAGAATAAACCACATACCTAATACTTAGCATGCCACTCACGAATTGGTCTATTGATACAATACAGAAATCATTCAGAGGAAACCTGCATCCGGTTAAGAAGAAATTTAAAGGCGTATTTATAGTCGGACTTGAGTAACGGCGATGGACTCGCCATCTGCCACTTTGACACCTAAAGTATTTCTGGCGGAAAGTGAGTGTGTGGGTACTGCCTACACAGCTAGGCCTACCCCTTCGCGGACCCTTGTGGGAAGGCGTGAAGATATAGATATGCAAACAGGGAAAATTACCAATTTTTTTGTTCATCTCACATTACATCTCTGTAACGTTCTCCAAAAGGGCGAAGAGAATGCTCACAACGACAATGGCCGGCCACTTAACCTAGTATTCAGTTAACGATAATTGTCGTGCAGCCACAGTGAGCCTCGTAAAGGTTTGCAGGTCACCCCCACAGCCGCCCTTTGCGGGGGGTCACCAAATGTCGCCGCGACCTTGGTCCTAGCGCCGCCGCGTGGGAGACACTGAACAAACGATCACTCTAAGATTCATCGGTCACTAATATCACCTAAGTTGCATTCGTCCTAAGCAAAACAAAACTATTCTAAAAAGGCGTATAGCTTATATAATTAGCCTTATATTAAGTATTGCAATAGCACCCTATTGAATAAAGCTAATTATAATGTGCACATATTCGAGGATTAGCCGGATACCAGGGGAGGACTTCTTCGCTACAATAGCTATGTAACAGGCTAACTCAGTTTGAGAGTGACTGAGGTAAATACGCTTGTACTCATAATATTAGTGCTCACCAAAACAAACTTGCAAGTACGACTGCCCAGTGTACTAACAAGCGAACTACAGTACAGTGATCAGTCACACCGTGGTCACACCGCGAGCTTAACTCATGTCTCAATCCGGCTATTAATCTATCTCTCAGCCAAATTTCATTCAGTTCCATTCAGCCGTTCTGGCGTGATGGAGGTACAAACATCCATACATCCTCACAAACTTTCGCGTTTTGAATGTATGGAGTAATATTAGTAGATATGTATGGTATTCACAAAAGTACCTCCTGATGCCAGTCCAGAGTGGTACAAGTACAAGCTACCTTACTAGAATCATAGAACGAATATAAAACAACTTTGAATATTATTAAGCCGGGGTGGCCGAGTGGTTCGAGCAGTTGCCTGCGACACAAAGATCGCAAGTTCGAATCCCGACTGTACCAATAAGTTTTTCTGAACTTAAGTACAGTGATTAGTCACACCACGAGCTTTACGGTGAAGGAAAACATCGAGAGGAAACCTGCATACGTCTGAGAAGAAATTCAAAGGCGTATAGTCGTGCTTGAGTAACGGCGATGGACTCGCCATCTATCACGTTGGCACCTGACATTCCTCTGGCGGAAGTTGGGTGTGTGGGTATTACCTATACACCTCTGCCTACCCCTTCGGGGACCCTTGTGGGAAGGCGTGAGGATATATTATTATTATTATTATGAATATTATTTAGAGCAAGTCCATATTTCCCAATTTTGTCAATAGATCTGTAGGCGCACCTACATAGATAGGTCGACTTGCCGCGTGTCGTGGGCCTTTCAATAAGGAGCCAAGGTCGCGAGCACCTGCCTGGCGACCTGCATGGTACATAATAAATACACAAATCATATACCAACCCTAATATTGTACATACATACATATCATCACGCCAAGTCCCTAACGGGGTAGGCAGAGAGTATAGAGCGCCAGTTCTCTCTAGACTTACATACCTCTTTCGCTTCGTCCACATTCATCAGTCTCTTCATACATGCTCATCGGTTTCGAGTACTCTTAACGTTCCCGTCCTTGAGAGTCCGATCTATTTGATCCAGGTAGTTGGAACGTGGCCTTCCTCTGCCTCTTCTTGCACACACTTTTGCTTTGTATATCTGTTTCGTCAATCTTTCTTCACTCATCCTTTCTATGTGTCCAAACCAACGTAACATGCCTTTCTTCATCTTTACAATCACGCCCTCATTCACGCCAGTTGATTTGCGAATCTCTTCATTGCGGATTCGATCTAATATCGTTACGCCGCACATTTTTCGAAGAGATCGCACTCTCGAGAGATCTCGACTGCATTCAAGCTATTTTCATACTTCCTCGGACATACCCAGGATTCGCTGCCATACAATAAGGTAGGTACCAATATCGCGTTGTGGACAGCAACTCGAGCATTCTTGCTCAGACTTTTACTGCCCATCAACGCCGACATTGCTCCATTCACCTTATTTCCGGCAGTTATCCTTCTTTCAATATCTTTTTCATACTTTCCATCTCGTGTGAACATGCTTCCAAGATATACAAATTCATTCACTTGCTCTAGAATTTGCCCATTTACCGATATTGCACACTCGGTCACTTGTTCTGTACAAATTGAAATCGCCTGACACATCAATAATGCACATAACACGTTAAGAAAGTATTTTTTGTTAATAGACTTTCGCATGTTAGCCTTTGATATTCGCATATTAGGATAAATAATTATCTCATAATTAAATTAAAGTGTTTTTTTAAGACACCAGCAGGCTTGAGGTGGTGCCTCCACCAGCATTGCACACCGAGACCATTGCAGGTAGAGTATGTACCTGGCCAGCTCGCCGACATGGCTGCACCCACTGCGCAGGCGCTTGTAGTAATGCCTAAATGCAGCCGACATTATTGCAATTATTATCATTACTTTAATTACTTTGTAGGTATATGGTGCTTTTGTGATCGCTAGTTGAGGGAGCGAGGGATAGAGTTGGTTTGGTACATGTTCATTTAGTTATTTTACTTCAATACTCGGCGGCCAATTGCATTTGTGCATAAAAGATATGTCAAAGAATATACACACTACTAATCAGGGTTCCCTGTGCCCCTTACGTTGAATTGAAGATTTTAAAATATTTATAATAATAAAAATGTTAATATTCTTGGTGAGTAGGTATGTAAAACAAACAAAATCACAATCACATCAAAGGAACATCCTATATACGTTAAGATTGAACGATAGCTGTATATGGGTACCCGACCCATATACAGACATCGTTCAATCTGTACCAACGAGTACCATTTCGCGATGATCACCATCTACCACACTTTCAACCGACAGGGTTTTCGGAGAGCTGACCCAGATATCGCTTGGTAATGATTACATTGCACAAGCTATTGTTCAAATACAGCGTACCAGTGTTAACCAGACGAAATTTTCCAGCAAGCCGCGAAGTGGTCGAAGGTGATACAGATAGCTCCTTCTGTTTTGTAATAGTGGTTCCAATAGTCCCTTGCAAAGATTACAGCTTAGAATAAAAAATAAGAAACTAAGTAAGGTAGGGCATAACGGACTGCCTGTTCGATTTTGGAGCTGCCCGACTGGGGCAGGACCTCCACCTTATAGAAGTCCGTAGACAAATAACACAAGTATTTGTGTTGTGTTCCTACGCGGTGAATGAGGTTACCAGAATGAGCCCCTTGGGGAGGGGAGGATTGTTATATTGTGTTGGAAGCAGAGGGATTAGTCCCATTATGCTGCCAATACAGTATAACTCTCCGAACAAGGTGCAACTCTCAGGTGGAACATTTATTTATTTATTTATTTACACACACTTTAACATCCTTACAGTAGGTATACCAATATGATGTTAAAAGAAATTTATAATAATAATAACATTAATAAACATACGCTCGTTTGCCACTCTTGTGGTATAAAAATTCTAATTCAGATGTACCAGTGACTTTTTCTGAACTTAAGTACATTGATTAATTACACCAAGAGGTTTACGGCGAAGGAAAACATATGAAAATTATTATTATATATTATTATATATATAAATATGAAAACATTGAGAGGAAAATTAATTTGTGTTACAATGTGTGCAAAGCACTTGTCTCGCAGAGATTGTGCCATGTGTACCAACTGTGAAATGTGTCGCAATAAATACCCCGCACAGTATATTATAGCACACAGTATACTCCTGCTTTTAACGTAATACGATTAACGTAACCCGCGGTGTTGTGTCACTAGCTCTGGTGAAAAACTAGTCTCGCCATAAGGGACCCGGTACACAGCTGACATAACTCACGCTTGGCGACAATTATACCTACCAGTGCCAGGGCACTGGTAGGTATAATTGTATCAGATAAAGCCCCAGGGGGCTTTATCTGATATATTGGCATTCGAGCAAAACCTTATAGCTTTGTTTCGCTGAGAAAATAATCTAGGTTCAATGTATATTTAAGTTTTGCGCTTGTTTTAGTACATGTTGTTTAGATTCTTGTTGGTAAAGAAGTGTAGTACATGTCACTATTACATACACAAATAGTATATGCAGGTATAAACTTGTATATATTTAAAGATATCCGTGTATATTCCGTCTACCTCGGACCACGCGTGGCTCCCCATTGGTTGCTATAATATGGTGGCTCGGTGTCAACTGGTGCTACTCTGTGTAAGGCCAACTCTAATGTCGCGATATCCCTAGTTTAGTAGATGTTTCGCAAACTTCCGTCCCTCGCTAGTGTTAGCTTCCGGTGGCGAAATAGGTACACAAACGGGTTCAAGTAAGCCTCCAAGTAGTCATTATGCACGATTAGAATGTTCTATCAATAAGGTTCAATTTGTTTTAGCTTAACGGATTTGCATAAGGATTCCAGAGGCGGTCTGAGTTTAAGTAAAAAGGTTTATTAAATATATGTTTATGACCCACATTTCGTACACATAGGGCATAAAGTATAACTTATTTTCGCATAAATATCTGCTGTACCTAAAGATAAAGATACACAAATGTAGTCTTGTCTAACTACGTTTTTTTTATCCTATATTAATATGTAGTTTCTGAAAAGTACCCGTAAAACTATCTTTGAGAACGAGTGTTATTCAATTTAATAGTGTTGTTATTTTTTTAATTTTGTAATAATGTTGTTGGATCTATTTGTTTTATTGCATCGTAATTCTTATTTTACATTTCTAAGTTCTAGAAAACAACTTCTATTTTCTGAGACAACTTGTATAGTCAACGTAACTGATGGTGACTCTGTCGCTACCCTTCAGTTTAAATCGGGATTAGTCTTGCTTTGATGAGCGGGTGGCACGTTGCAATGGTAAATCATAACAAGCAATAGTTTAAATTAAAAATTATGCCTTGATAAATATTAAAGTGTGAGAATATACATATACATATATAATAACAAAAACCAAGGCGTATATTTTATATTTTATTAAGCATTACGTAATAAAGACGGACAAAATGCTGGAAACATTAATTTGGCACTACACTAAATGTTAGGGCTCCGAGGCGCTCAGTGCCATCCGTGGCCGACGTACCCGTGGCCCAGCAGCGGCGCGCTGTAGGCCCCGTAGGCCAGCGGCGCGTGGCTGACCAGCGGGGCGGCCACGCTGTGCCCGTAGCCCAGGCCCAGCCCGTGGCCGTAGCCTAGACCTAGCCCGTGGCCGTAGCCCAGGCCCCCGTGGCTGTAGCCCAGGCTGCCGTGGCCGTAGCCCAGCCCTCCGTGTCCGTACAGCCCGAGCCCGTGGCCGTAGTAGCCGTGGCTGCTGACGAGGGGCGCGCTGTACCCGCCGTACCCGAGCCCGAGGATGCCTCTCTTCTCGTTCTTCTTCTCCTCCGCGCCGGAGACCAGCGCCGCGGCGAGTAGCAGGACACACACCTACAACCATATATGCATATTATTAGTACTTTTAGTAATATAATATAATATAATATATCCTCACGCCTTCCCACAAGGGTCCCCGAAGGGGTGGGCAGAGGTGTATAGGTAATACCCACACACCCACTTTCCGCCAGAGGTATATTAGGTGCCAACGTGACAGATGGCGAGTCCATCGCCGTTACTCAAGCACGACTATACATACGCCTTTGAATTTCTTCTCAGACGTATGCAGGTTTCCTCTCGATGTTTTCCTTCACCGTTCAGCTCGTGGTGTGACTAATCACTGTACTTAAGTTCAGAAAAACTCATTGGTACAGTCGGGATTCGAACTTGCGACCTTTGCGTCGCAGGCAACTGCTCGAACCACTCGGCCACCACGGCTTTTTTTAATTATATCATTTACTAGTTTACACTTGTCAGTTACTAGAGCAATCGCAATGGTAAGACAATTGGTTTTATAATTAATCTCATCGCTTTGCTACTGTGTAGGAAGGATCAATAGATTATACATATACATATGCACGTATAGATATCCTAATAGGTCCATCGCCGGTTCTAAGGACATAATCATCCCGGATGACTAGTATGACTCCCCAGTCCAGCCCAGCTCCCTTGCTCGCGATCCAGCAACGCCCTAAGCCGAGGTTCGTACCCCACAGGGGGTGCCCTTAGCTGTGTTGCTTAAAAATAAAGTGCCTGGCTGGAGGCCTGGGTCTCGCCATTGACCGGTTAAGTAGCAAAAGTTCCCGGAACTCACGCTACGAGAGACAATACAAAAAAAAAAATAGTATGACTCCGATAAAAGATGAAATATTTTTTTGCAACTGTTTTGGTGATCTGATGCATGGTACTAAATGGAATTGAAATTAGTTATGGCCATACGAACTACAGCCGTGGATCGAGTTGCTTGCAACATGAAGATTGCATGTTCGAATCCCGATTGTACCGATGAGTTTTTCTGAACTTAAGTACAATGATTGGCCACACCACGAGCTCTAGGGTGCAGGAAAACATCGAGAGGAATCCTGCATACGTTTCAGAAGAAATTCAAAGACGTATGTATAGTCGTATTGAGTAATGGCGATGGACTCGCCATCTGTCACCAAACCTTGGGGACCCTTGTGGGAAGGCGTGAGGATATTCATACGAACTAACTGAACAGCATAAGCAAAAGTTAGAAAGGAGCCAAGTACACAGTACTCGCTCATTATATCCGTCTTAGTGTCTATTTGAAACTAACAAGCAAACATAATAATCCCTGATAGAAAATAGATGTTAGAAATAATGACTTACAGTAGCCTTCATGATTCGAGTAGTGGCGGCTGGGGAGCAGAGATCGGTAGTGGAGCTGCGCCTGCGCAGCGCGTTTATATACGCACCCTTGTCCTAAGTACGTACCCGCGCGCACGGAAGGTACCCGGCCGCAGCCGCGCAGGCCGCCACCGGATACCTTCGATATTACCAAACGTATCTTCATTAAAAGGAAACGTGTTAAACACATGACGACATAATTCGATTGAGGAATTAGATGAAGGTGCATTTTTGGTACTGGCAAGATATTCATGAATTTTCTACTACGGAAAGATATATGCGAGACATCTTTAAAAAATAAATCCACACACCTATCATGTTCAGGTGTAAACCTATATAAATACTTATTAAAAAAATTGGTATTCCTTACATCTAGCTATTAGATATTTGAATGTCTCAGCTTAGCAGAATAAGTATTCTCAATAAACATGCAGAAGTGTAGTATTCTATGCTCCACGTCTGTTTTTCCCGGCGAATTAAAATACCAACGAATGGCGAGTCTTCAGACGCGACTGCAGATCGAGCTTTGAAACTGGATGCTCTCACCTTGAAGGTGATCTATGTATATTTTTTTTTAATTTACAATAACATCAATTAATATCTATGTATATTGTATTGTTGATTGATATTGAAGAATAATTAATACGGATGATTCTTATTAGCGCAAAAGAAGCATAATATTGTATTTGTCTGTCTGTATGTTTACGCGCATCCTACAAAAGCTATTGCATGCAAAGGCAATTTTAACCAATGTATTACTTACTTATTATATGTTATTATATGCCACTGGGTTAAGTCCATTAAAAAAAATCTAGTTAAAACATAAATAAACAGTTTGTTTGTTCACACGCGCATATATCTAAAATAAATCGATGTTAATACTTATAATTGGATAAGCATTAGCCCAGTATTAAGCAAAGCCATAGGCTATACAATATGATATCACATATCTAATTAAGGTATTTGAATGTTCTTGACCGGTAGAACTGGGCAGCATCCCTTTCTGGGGATGAGTGTTAATGACTGCAGCACAGTATTCTATGACTGTATAGTCAATAGTTAAAATCGGTGGCATCAAATTGTAGTCCTGCCATGCCACCTACAGTATGATCCCGACGACAACGCACATTTGTGTGGCCGAGTGTAATATTAATTTTAGTCTTTTTAGGTAAAAGTTTACATTAATTAATATATATGGCGTACACTGCGATATTTTCTAAGGTATATATTAGCGAAAGAGGTATGTAAGTCTAGGGAGAGCTGGCGCTCTATGCTCTCTGCCTACCCCGTTAGGGACTCGGCGTGATGATATTATGTATTTATATATTCAAGTAAATAAAAAATATACAAAAAGTTCCCACAAGGGTTCCCGAAGAGTTAGGCAAAGGTGTAGTGTTTGCGTGTAGTACCCGCACACCCAAAACCCCCTGAGATATAAGTTGCCAACGTGATAGACGGCGAGTCCATCGCCGTGACTCTTATCTAGAAGGCGCGCTCCCGACCATAGCCGCGCCACGGCCTAGTTGCTTTGATTGCAACGGGCGCAGCTCCCAGCCCCAGGATGGGAAGGCACCGACACTATACTTGCGCGTCCGGACATCTCTATATTAATACACTTTTCATTGAAGGTAAAGTTGTCAAGTTGGTTCATAGCAACTTATCTCTCAATGTTTTTGTAAGAGTTCGAAAATTATTTCACCAATATTTATAGAAAAGGATTTAACTCGTAATTTTTATCTGGAATAAAACATACCCTATGTGTTAATATTAAGAGAGGTAGGGCATAACGGGTTTCCCGTTCGAATTCGGAGCTGCCCGACTGGGGAAGGACCTCTGCCTTATAAAAGTCCGTAGCCAAATAACACAATTTATTGTGTTGTGCTCCTACGCGGTGAATAAGGTTTCCAGTAATGAGCTCCTTGGGGTGGGGGAGGATTGTTGTATTGTGTTGGCAGCAGAGGGATTACTTAGTCTCATTATGCTGCCAACACAGTACAACTCTCCGAACACAGAGTGGCAACGCGCATGTGATACTTCGGTATTATAAGCGTAAATAGGCTGCGGTAACCGTTTTCCATCGGGTGGGCCGTATGCTTGTTTGCCACTCTTGTTGTATAAAAAAAAAAAGCTAATAATATATTTCTGTGCGAAATTTCATTAAATTCCGTATAGCCGTTCTAACAAGATGCAGTAACAAACATACTCTCAAACTTACGCATTTATAATACTAGTAGGGTTTTATGATCCCTAAGCCTCAGCGCATTATAATAGTGAACGGGCCGTGTCATGTCGTATGCAGTGCTTGATGTGAGTAATTACAGGACAGTGTCGCGAGGGAGTGGCGCTGCAGTGCACGTGCGCCCCACTTGGCCGGTGGCAGCCGGGTGGCAGCCGGGTGGCGCACGTCACGTGGGCTACGTATGTTGGGACACGCTATGATATATTGCCTAATATGTCGCACCAATTCCGCATATTGCGCTAACACGGCCGACCTCTCGTATGCAGGAAAAATGCTACATTTTATTTCTAGTTTAATGTAGCTTTTATCATATGGATAGCTGACCCCATTGTAGCATATATAGTTGGGTAATTTATAGCATATGTTAACTCTAAATTATTGTTGTATATAATTAGGAATATACTGCCTGCCTGGTGGGGAATTCCTAAGGAGTCGGTAAAATGGCCAATTTATTTGGGTTGTAATTGCGAAAGTGATACTCAAATTAATCAGAATTTTATTTACAACGATATTACATAACTTAACAAACAATAAATAAAAATCCTAGTGCTAGGTTAATAATATCTTAAATTGTACTTATTAGGCAACATAAACGTGAACAATTATATTACAATTCACTCGGAAAACGCAATGGAAAGGCTCGTATGATCGAGGGCATACGGAGATTTCCCAGCAGCGCCCGACTTATCACATATCTCTCAAGTTTATTCATAAAGCAACATCCTAACATCCAAACTGTTCGATTAAAAATAACACACTTAAAACCACATTGGCGCTTCACGATAGGGATGACTTTAAGAATAAATAAGCATTTTTTCGAGGTAACTACGTGCTTAATGCTAGTGAACACTAGGCCGGTATGTCGAAACTACCGGAAGTGTTCGAGGGGGCGGTCAAGTGGGAGCTGTAGCCCTAGAGGGATGTGGTTATGGAAGCGTTGGGGCTCTGCTTCTCCTTCACCACTGCGGCCCTCCGCGGGCACGCCGTACTCTTGTGC
This sequence comes from Drepana falcataria, assembly GCA_945859725.1. NCBI lineage: Eukaryota > Metazoa > Arthropoda > Insecta > Lepidoptera > Drepanidae > Drepana > Drepana falcataria. The sequence goes on from OX243935.1 coordinate 189,195, forward strand.
AGGCTGCTGGCCTAAATTGGAATCCTGACCGAACTGTTGCCCTTGGCCGAAATCTTGTCCCTGACCAAATTGCCCTTGATGACCTTGTCCGAAGTCCTGACCGTGAGCGAATTGTCCTTGTCCTAAATCTTGTCCCTGCCCGAATTGCCCCTGATGACCCTGTCCGAAGTCCGGTCCATGTTGGCCAAATTGCTGACCGAAGTCCTGACCGTGAGCGAATTGTCCTTGACCTAAATCTTGACCGTGACCGAACTGTCCTCCTTGACCAAAATCTTGACCATGAGCTCCGATGTGCTGACCTTGTCCAAAGTCTTGCCCATGAGGTGCAAACTGTTGTCCCTGGCCGAAGTCTTGTTCCTGTTGCCCAAATTGACCGTGAGCGAAATCATGGCTATTAAAATCCTGGCCGACATTTTGCGGAATGCCGTACTCGTTTCCCAATTGATGTTGATTGTTTAGATGTTGCTCGTACTGGGCCTGCTCTATTTGCTGCTGGATGTGATGTTGGAGTTGATGCTGATACTCATCGTGGTGTTCGAATACCTGCGAACCTTGTTCTTGAGTGAAGTGGTGTGAATCTTGCGGGAAATGGGCATCTACTTGATGAACTGACAAGTCATGGGCCGGTGCAGGGACAGGAGACCATCCATCGTGTTCGATAGGGATGACTGGTTGGGCAGATTGCAAGTGCAGTGTCGGTTGCGGAGCTGGTTGTGCTGGGTGCAGATGTGTCGGCTCAACAACTACAGGCGGCGCGTGGTGCTCGATTACTTCCTGTGTACCAGCTTCTGGTGCTAGATGAACCTGTGGAATATGAGCCTCGGGCCGATCGAGGAATACTGGCCCGGTCGGCCCTGCAGGACCCGTCAATGGTATTAAAGGGGACTGGTAGTTCACATAGGGAAACCTTGGGTAAGTGGCGAAAACGGAAGTCTGAACTGCATTCCCTGCGCGTAATACATAGGGGTATTGTTGCGTGAATGGAATAAGGGGTGATAAAGGAGCTTGTTGAATCGGAAATGCTCCTGTTGGAACGATTGGTTTCACGCGAAAGGAGTCCGAAGAAAGGAAGTGGACTGGAGATGGTAGATGAGCAACAGGAGCCGGAAGCAAAGATGTTGGCGAGGGATATATAGCAGCGGGATGTGGCAGCACTGGCGTCGGGGGCCCTACAACTGGAGGAGCTGGTGCTGGTATTGGATGGGTGATGGTGGCAGTGGGCTGACCAATAGGTATAAGGGGAGGTGCAGGCACCGGTGCCGGCACTATTGGTACAACGGGCCTTGGGGCCACGTGATGGTGATGGTGGTGGAAGTGTTGGTCGGGATTGGGCGCTATTACTGTCCTTGTACTGTGGAATTTGTGGATGTGAGGATGAGGTGCCGGAAACTTGGCAACTGGGTGGCGCGGTAACAGGGGGTGAACTAGCGGAACTTTGACGGCAGTGACGGAAGCCGTGGGCGGATATGACACCACCAACGGCTTAACCACGGAGTGGGTGACCGTGGGGATGTCGTAGCCGAGCTTGTAGGCCGGCACGCCCCGCTTGTGATGACGGCCAGCCAGCCGACCCAGCAGCTTGGCCTTCGCCGCTTTCAGGTGGACCACGTCACCCGCCACCAGCGCACACAGCACAATAATCTGAAATGCACCAGGCACCATCCATAAGTAATGACACTCACGTCACTGCCGCACTCCACTTATTAATAGCACTGCATACTCACTACTGCTAGCTTCATGTCGATGCAGTCGCCCTATCGGCGCGAGTACCACTTTGAGACCGACTGTCATTGTCTACGATCACCCATACTTATAACTTAAACATCCTGAGGTCATTAGTATGTAGCCAGCGTTTTGTTTTCACTTGTGCAGCCGAACTCATGGCGAACTTCGTCCTTACGCTATAGTTAATGCTTTCCAGCGCTCCTAAACGTATGCATCGGATTCTACTTCCGAAATAGTTACAAAGGATTTTGAACTTTACCGTCCTGAGTAGAAAGGAACAGGTTGTGTGAAATGTATTTACGTAAATCAGGCACGTACATGGCTGCCGTCATTCCCGTAACACGCATGCATTCGCGCATACCAATCAGTCAAGAAACGTAATCGAGAGAAAATTGTACCAATCTATCGACAGGTATGTATTCAGATAATTTCTTATAATATGATATGTTCCCAGAATTTTGAATGTAAAGATAAAGTAGAAACGTTTCTTTTTTAATGTAACGTTGTGATTGTAAATATGAAGAAAGCTATGTTACGTTAGTTTGGACATAAAGAAAGGATGAGCAGTATATATGAAGAGACGAATGTGGACCAAGCGAAAATAATATGTAAGCCTAGAGACAACGTGCACTCTGCAACTTCTATCATCACACAGAGTCGCTCATAGAGTAGGCAGAGGGAGTATAGCACCAGTTCTCTTTGGACTTACAGACCTCTTGTTGTATATAACGCGGTTTGCTATATGGCTTTGGACATTGACTGTATTCAGTGTGTTGGTAGCTTAGTGTTGCCTTCTCGTCCAGTTTCAGGAAATTTCTCTCCTAATGAGTAAAAATAATCTAGAACCTAAATAATAAAAAAACTTTAACCTTAATTCGACCCAGTCCAAGCAGGACATCGCTATGCATGCCGGCGCGCAAAAGTTACCAAATATACGGCGCACCGATCACTTTCCTCGCTCTCACTGTTGTCAAGTTGTGCTGCGACCTAATGATCTCCTGTGTCATACACCTTGCGCAATTGAATGGCACGCGCTTTACGGTTCCACTGTAGCCGATATGATATAACTAATTTAATCCTAATTATTCAATCACAAAGTATCTGGGGTATGTCCGCCAAGACGACCCAAGTGCTAGGGCACATTTTCTCGAAGCGCTTAGTCGTTTTTTTTTTACGTTTTGATTATACCAGATAAACGAAATTCTTGTGATATGATGGCAATAGTGGACTTAGTAAACACCTTAAGTTTCAATTGCATAGCTCTTAACATCCCAGTAAAACATTTTCATGTAAAATATTGCCAAAACGAGATCAGGCTTGCTCTGCCAAAAAGTTAACAGATCGCAGCACATGGGCGTAAGGTAAAATATTTATTCACTGTTCATTACTTTTATGTTGTACAATATAGTTCAATAGTTCAAATATAGTTCTTGTACTAACGAAACAGTCAAGCTATATTTTTACCAAGGCGTAGGTAGAGTTTGTGGAGTTGGGGGATATAGAGTTAGGGCGTGTATAGTTAGATAGTGCGAGCCATATAATCTCTTCTTGTATACATAAAAATGTTTTTGGTGGGATTATCTATACTGTACTAAAAAAAATTATGAACTGACTTCTAGACTCTTAAACATATTCTTTTTTCAAATTTACATTGTACGCTGAAGGTAACTATAAATTCTATGAGTTCATGTTGTGTAGGTATACAAACTCTTACACTTCTTCTATTTTCTGGTGTACAAATATTAACTCACATTATTATTTATAATGTAATTTAAGATTTGTACAATATTTTATTTTGAAATATAGTACAATTGGATGGATTAGGTTAAAAAACATTTTGAAAAATGTTGAAGACTTGGCTGTAAGGTTGTGGATCTTTGCTTGGTTCGAATAAAACAGACCCAAGCTTAATGTCATGTTGTATTGTTATTGTAAATTGTAATTTATATTATTGTAATTTGTAATCACCTGATCCAAGACTTCAAGTCAATTCATATAGGAATAGAAAAAAAAACGTATCTACATTTTCTAACTTTACTAGTACAGTACAGCGCCATAACGCCTAGTATGGTACAAGAAACAAACAAAGGGCAACATTTTATTTGCGAAGCTATCAAGCTAAGTAAAATGAAGTCTCGATAAATTGTTTATTTATTTTATTACAACAAGAGCAACGTGTTTCATTTCCTCGGATTTACAAACTATTTTATTGAAGTAGGTAATGAAGAGACTTATTGATATAACAGCATATGAGTATCCACTGATTTAATCATGGATGAGTTTGATATTGCAAGCACTTGTCGTATATGCTTAAAAATACAAGGCACGTTATTGTCGCTGTTTCGCAAGCGGAGAGGCACTTCGCCTTACGAGAAATTGCTGAATAAAGTGAAGTTGAATATAGAAATCAACAATGCGTTGCCTTCATCCATATGCTCGCAATGTTTGATAGAGTTGGAAACTACGGTGAGCTTCTTAGAGAAGTGTGAAAGATCAAATGAGGTGCTAGCATCGCGGCAGGCGCGCGGCCTAGCCGCCAGTGGCGACAGTTGTAAGCTCGATTTGAATTTGGACTCTGAGAGCTTAGAAGTAAAGAGCGCAGGGGGTCCATTCAAAAGCTCTCTCCACCCCGAATCTGACAATGAAGCAGGGAACGGAAAGAGTGATGGCGTCTCATTGGATGTGGAATGTTGTCCACGGTGCGGCTCGGCCCGCCGGTGTCCGCACTGGGCGCCTCCATTGACACACACCTGCCAATATTGCAGTAAGGTGTTCACTAGGAAATTTAATTTTAAGTTACACATGTAAGTAATGTAAATTATTAAGTGGAAATTTCATGCTTTGAATGCAGTGCACTTTGCACTGAGTCTCTCTGAGTCATAGGACTTATTATATAATTATATAATGTATGTTTGGATGTAAACCTAATTTCATCAGTCCATTGTTCTTCATTATGAGTGTTTTTTAATTTTTAATGAAATTTGTGCTGTCTGTATAATCTTTACAAGAGTCAATATCTAAGTAATTATAAAAATGTTATTGTAGTAAGCGCCACCTGGGGGAGAGGGACTGGTCATGTCCAACCTGCGGAGTGCGCCAGCTGACTCGCTGGTTAGCAGAGAGGCATTGCTTGCCTCGTCCGCGGAGGCCTTGCCCTGTTTCAGGCTGTGGGAGATCATTTACCACCAATACCAATCTAAACACACATCTTAGGGCTCACAAAGGTATTCTTCAATTAAGTTAATATATGGCATGAAATGTTTTATGGTGTTTATGGTTCCATGTAACTGATATAGATCCTCTTTGGGAATTGTTATTTCTGTTGGGGTTGTCTGTGTCACGTATTAATACAGTGATTTATCAGAATAAAAAACATATATTATTAGAATGTAATGCAACATAATAAAATTAAGATTGTTTTTACCCATATTTATAGCCGTGGTGGCCGAGTGGTTCGAGCAGTTGCCTGCGACGCAAAGGTCGCAGGTTCGAATCCCGACTGTACCAATGAGTTTTTCTGAACTTAAGTACAGTGATTAGTCACACCACGAGCTTTACGGTGAAGGAAAACATCGAGAGGAAACCTGCATACGTCTGAGAAGAAATTCAAAGGCGTATGTATAGTCGTGCTTGAGTAACGGCGATGGACTCGCCATCTGTCACGTTGTCACCTAATATACCTCTGGCGGAAAGTGGGTGTGTGGGTATTACCTATACACCTCTGCCTACCCCTTCGGGGACCCTTGCGGGAAGGCGTGAGGATATATTTATATTTATTTATTATTTGAGCATATAATAATTAACACATGACATATGGGCATTACTAATGTTGAGCTCTTCTCGGCATCCATGATGAAAAGGAAACCATGTCTCTGGCCAGCACAATCTTGACCTCCCTATACAAGTATGTTAATCTTGATTTTACTTGGAAGACATTTTTAAAGAAATTTATATATTTATAAGACATTTTCTGTCATATCATATAAGGCAGACTATCATCTTTCCTATATAAGATTTATGTATTTATCTAACATCAAGAAGATACAAATAAGATATACCATAGTGTAAAATAGTGTAAAGTCCTCGACTATAGATCCCGTTACTATTGCATCTGACAGAAGCTTGTTGTTCCAGGAGAGCGACCCTTTGAATGTGCTGACTGTGGCAAGGCATTCATCAGCAAGAACACACTGAATGATCACAATAGGATTCATACGGGTATGAGCCAGACATAGACTATTCAGTCATATAGACGCAACCAGATTCATGTATGTGTGGACATTGACTATAGAGTGATGGACAAATTAGTGCTTCTATTAAGTCAGTGGGCAACCCTAGTTTGTATCTACTACAAGAAGTATTGGGCCTACGTAATGTTAATTGCGGTAAAGATAAGAAAATGGCAGTAAAATCGGGTTTTTAAATTATATTTTTTTTAACAAAGTAATCTCGGATAAGAAGTGAAGCACCGAGATAATTAGATGCCCTGCTCCGCCTGATCGTATGGGCCTCATATAGGTTGCTTGTTCGCCTCGATGCTCACTCGTGACAATGGACTCTTTGCAATAATAACGATACACAAATTAATGATGTTCCTATGTGAGTATCGTTGTCCCTCCCCAGGGGCCAAGCCGTATATGTGCGTGGTGTGCGGGGCGCGCTTCCGCACCAACAAGCTGACTCGCCACATGCGCAGCCACCGGCCCGCACACGCCGCACACGCCACGCACGCACACGCCGCGCACGCACACGCTACGCACACACGCGCCGCGCGCACTCACCTGTGCAGCCAGTGCCCCGCGCGGTACTCGCACAAACAATCGCTCAATAAGCATGTGAGGAGGCACCATGCTGCGGTGTGTATAATAATACCTTTGAATGTATGTATTGTGAATAATCATAGTACCACCCGACGCCGACAAGCCTAAAATTGGTGGTCAAGGACCAGGACATGGCTCATATATTTTGTATTTATATATAATTTTATAAATTGATCGAATTGATATTAATAGTTGTATCTCGTGCAATAAACAAGTCTCAAGTTTTATTCGTATTGATAGATGATTAAGTTTAAAATAATTTAGTAATTAACATTTTCCCCCCCCTTAAAATTGCTGCCCCTCTAAAATGTGTGTGCCCCAAAGGGTCCCTTATATAAATATGAAATGAATTGAAGTTATAAATGAAATCAATAAACACCCTTCTTCCTCTTAATATCTATTACAAATGCAAGTTTGTGACATGTCTGTTCCCCTTTCACGCAAAAACTACTGAATGGATTTTAATCAAATTTTAGAATGATATAGTCCATACATCAGCACAGCACGTGGGCCACGGTAAAAAAATGCGATTGAAATCAATAATAAAAAAACATGGTGGAACAGTGGGGGGGATACGTATTTCGATTTGATGTTATTCGTTTGTACCAATGCCTTCTTTTAACTAAAGCACAGTGTTTTGGTTGACGATGAAGACCCGAGGAGAACTGTATATGTATGTGGCAAACAATACGTCGGACTCGCCATCAGTCACGTTGCAATGAACAATATCTTCGGCGAAAAAAAAAATGCTTAGAATAAGTATTTCACGAATGAAATACGAATGATATGATCAAGTGTATAATAGCTGCGCTCTATTTGCGGCGCCACACTGCAGCCGCGACCTTGTGCTCGAATGCAATTATTGATAATGCTTGTCTATTTACATATAGTATTTTAAGCAATGTCTTTCGTCCCAGGCGCAAGCGGAGAGCGGTCTCGCTGCCAGCGGTGGCAGCCCTGGCGGAAGCCCTAGCCCGCCCTAGCCCGCCCTAGCCCGCCCTAGCCCGCCTTGGCCCGCCCTAGCCTCAGTTACACCGAGGAACACTCCTTGTGGAAATACTTTGTGTGCCAGTTCCATAGTGTCTAGTCATGCTCTGTAGAACATTGGACACTGTAGTCTTAATCATTCGAAATACCTATTGTAATTGGCTGATTTGTAAATATATTTATTAGCCGCGCCGAGTGGTTCGAATAGAAACAAAGTTTGAAATCCAATCCCGACTGTACCATAGATTTATCTGAACTTAAGAAATTTACGGCTAGGAAAACATCGAAAAGAATTCTGCATAAGTTTGAGTACAAATTTAAAGACGTTTGCAGTCATGCTTGAGTAACGGCGATGGACTCGCCATCTGTCACGTTGACGCTTAATACTACTTTACAGTATAGTAGGCGACACTTGTGAGACAGCGTGAAGATATATTTATTTACAATCATATTAACATCATTACAGTATTACGGCTCATGCGACGGTAAAAAATAAATGTTATTACACTAAAGATAATGAGAAGCTGGTTGTATGCTCTGGAGGTTCCAGCAATGTGATCGTATTTGTATCTAGGTGTCAGAAGCAGGAGTGGTCGTGGCGCTAGGGTAGTGTGTAGTGTCGTGTAGTGCAGTGTAGTGTAGAGTTAGTGTGCCAGGCCCCGGCGGCCAAGCGTGACTCGGTCAAGGCGACGCGGCGGCGGTCAAAACCAAATCGAGTAGAAAGCTCGCCCGTAGACCTCTGCCCACCCGCTACTCTGTGTGTCCCCACAGCCGCGGCGACACACTCCATTGGACGACCACAATACTATTGGAAATAAAGACAACATTCATAAGGACGGAGCTCGTTTATTTTAATTAATTTATTACATACATTCGGTGAATACACAAAATTATGTTGTAATTATTATGAAGAGTAGAAATATCTTAGACGAATGTGGACGAAGCGAAAGAGCTCTACTCTCTCTGCCTACATCGTTAAGGACTCGGCGTGATAATAATGATGTAAAAATAAAAAAAATGCATAAGTTTGTAGTATATATGTAATTAAAGAATAAAAATCAATGTGACCGCTAGGAGTGAAATAATAATTGCTGCAACCATAATCTATGCTCTAGAATCGCACAAATAGATGTTGAAAATGTTATAATTACGTTTGATTACAAGAGTAATGATATATTGTTGTTGGTCGCGCGTGATGGCTGCTGTCGGGTTGGGGCAGTGAATGGGCGCGCGAACTGAAGGCGCGGCTGCTCACATTGCTCACATTGCTACTGTACTATGCTTGGGCTGGGTGCTATACATGCGTGTAGGCGCTGGGACCCTAGGCCACTATACCTCAGTTTCCCTAATAAAGTTCTACCAAAGATGATTGTTGTTGTTATTCCTTAACAATTCTAAGGTAAAATGTGAGGCGGGTGTGGGCCGCCGGTGACCGCTGCCCCAGCGTTTCCCCGGCGCAGGCCTTCACCCGGTTGCCCCACAGCGGGCGGCGGACGTGCCGACAGCATTTCACGGCACCATTTGATTCGGTACCGATTACTACGAGACCAATGAAACGCAAGGTTTACGAAACTGTTTATTGGGAAACTTACAGTACGACGCTTAAAAACTAAGTATAAAAATAATAATCACACTTAAATACAAAAAGCAACTTGCGTAGGTATACAACTAATCATCACAGGCAATATATTAATACTGGACCCGCAGATGGGCACCTCGATATACATACGTACTCGGTATATATCATACACTACTACACGGTACCTCCTGATTGTAATCAGTGGTCCGCCGCTCGGGGTTCGCCCCTATTGGCAAAGAGTCTATGAATCAAACACGGGACTCGTCACACCTATCGCTGGGAGATACATCTCCGGGCGTCAGCGTGAGTGTCCGGCACGGGAGTGTTCGGCAATAAGTTACTAGGATTATGGCGTCCGGCCGGCATGCGTCACGCGGCGGGCGGCTGCGGGCGGGCGCGGCGGGCCCGCGACGTGCGCGCGTACTGCTTGCGTTGGCTGGTCTCCGTCACGCGCGCCATAGGGCTGAGCTGGTCGCTGCGTTCGCTGGAGTCCGCACGTCCGCTATCGTCGGCGCGCTCGCTGTTGTCGGCGCGCCCGCTGTCGTCGGCGCGCCCGCCGTTGTCGGCGCGCTCGGAGGAGTCCGCTCGCTCGGAGCTGTCGGCGCGCTCGGAAGATTTCACTTTGATCTTTTCGGGGTCCTCGCGGAGCCGCTCGTTTTCATTAAGGAAGTGCCCGTCGGCGGGCTCCTTTTCGTGCCGCGCTAGGTCGGCGTCCTTCGTGGGCGGCGGGACGGTCAGCTCCATGAACAGCTGCTCCTCCTTGGAGATGGGGAGCTTTCGGCCGTAGTAATCGTAGTCTCCGGCGGAGTAGGGATCGCCTTCCGAAGATTCGAACTCGTCCGCGGCGGCCCTCGTGCGGCGGCTCTGCTTACGCCTGCGCTTGCGCTTGATGGGCCTCTCCGTGTGCGCGGCCGAGGCGCCGTCCTCGCCGTCCGCGTCGGCCTCGTCGCGGTCGCCGTAGTAGGGAGGCCCGCGCCCGTCGTACTCGTCGCGCCCGTAGGTGTCGTCGCGGCCGTAGGAGTCGTCGCCGTCGGCGGGTCGCTCGCGGTGGTACTTCTTGGGCCGCTTCTCCTTGTAGATGGGCGGTACGCGCACGGTGACCGTGTCTATCTGCCCGGGGTTGTGCTCGGTGGGCGGCAGCACGCGCGGCCGCAGCGGGCGGCGCGGGTCCTCCGTGCTGGTGGTGCCCTCCGCGTCCTCCTCGCCCTCGCCCTCCGGCGGCGGCAGCGGCAGCGGGATGCGATTGGGGCCGCCTCCCGCTCGCTGCAAGCTCTGGTGCGACTCGGGCGCGAAGTCTCGCTCCCCGAAGTGCACGTTCGTGTAATGGTTGGCCGGCAGGTTCACTCGTGGCTTCCTCTGCTGCTTTTTTTGCCAAAAGCGGTCGACGGCGGTGCCGAATTCGCGCACGGCGTTCGCGCGGTCGCGGGACTCCTGCGCGTCCTCGTAGTCGTCGTCGAGCGGGGCCTGCTCCTCCTCGTCGTCCAGCAGGTAGTCGTCGCCCGCTAGCTGCGCATTGAACCGTTTCGCGTCGACGGTGTCCGCGCGCTCGGCCACTCCGTTCCTGACGACGAAAGCGTCCACGTACACGCGGGGTTTGCGCGGTTCGGGAGCGGGCAACTTAGCCGCTTGCGGTCGGATCTCGATGGGCTCGGCCGGGAGCGACTGCTCCTGCTCCTCCGCTAGCTGCTCCTGGGCGGCCGGGGTGGGCGCCGGCACCGGATTTCTGTTGAAGTTAAAGGCTAGCTGGAAGTTTGAAGTGATCCTTTCGAGGTTTTGATCCTGCTGCTTGGGCGGGGGAGGCGCGCACGGTGCGGGGGTGGCCGGGTTGGCGCGCGGCTGCGGGCAGGGCGGCGGCGGCGGCGGCGGCGCGGGCTTGGGCTTGGGGCGGGGAGCGGCGCGCGGCTTAGGGCAGGGCGGCGGCTTGGGGCGCGCGGGGGGCGGCGGCGGCGGGGGCGGGGGTGGTCGGCAAGGCGGCGGGGCAGCGGCGCGCGGGGCGCCGCAGGGCGGGGGAGGCGGGGGCGGGGGCGGGGGAGGGGGCGCGGCGGCGGCCTGCAGCGGCGCGTCTATGCCCGGGACGGGAGGCAGCGGCGGCGGGAACGCTGCCTGCGGCGGTCTCCGCTGCACATTGTAGCCCAGCACGTCAGCCAGGCCTCGGAACACGATGTCGCCAAACGTCCTCTTTTTTCTCACGATTGGTTCATGTTCGTCTCCTTCGACGAGAGTATCGTTGCCGTCGCTTAGGGCAGTATCATTGAGGATCACCAGAGTATCGAGCGCCGTGTCATTGAGCGTGGCCGAAGTAACATGGAGCGCGTCAGGTTCGGCGTCGGGTGCAGAGGAGGCAGCGGCGGGCCCGGCGCGGGCCGGGGCGAGCAGCAGCAGCAGCAGCAGCGGCAGCGGCAGCGGCAGCGCGGCGGGTCGCATGGCGCATGGTCGAGTGTCGCGCGGGAGACGCCGCCGCGCGGTTTTGTCGCGGCCGCGGTTGCCCAAGATTGGTCACGCTTGGCTGCTCGCGGCACAGCCTTTATCAGTGTATAAGATAGACTGATTATAATATAGCATTGGAACATATCTATTGTCTCTGGCTGTCATGCTTTAGGTGGCCAATACGAACTGTCCTGGAGATACCTGGTAGGTTTGTTGTCTGACACTCTGTATCCAGTTGAGTGCTTAAAGAATAGAATAGAAATATTCATTCTAGTGAACAGGACTCATTTTGTTAGTAATGCTCAATTATACATTAGTACCACCTAAATAGGTACTAAATTTTACTTCACCGCTGGCCTATCCCAAGTGAAATAGGGGTATTTTAGAACAGTCCAAGATACATCCATGTGTGACATTATCAGGGTAATGACATGTTTTCCCATAGTATGTTGGCAGCGCTGTCGGCATTGTCAGATAGCTAGTCCATTACAGTAGTAACATTCCTGAAAGCTAACGTCACAAGTGTGCACTAAGGGTTCCTATATTCGAAAGTGAAATGGGGGATGGTTCAAATTTTGAAGTGACAGTAAAAGCGAATACAAGTATAAATGGAGAGGAATTCGTATAAGAAAACTTTCTAAGATTCACGTTAGCACTCACGTCACCAATCTATCGCGTTAGCACTTATGATTATCTATATATCTGGTGAAAATAGGGTATGGTATGGTCCTCTCGTATACCTTTGAGAACCCTTGTGGGAAGGTATGAAGATATTTATAATTTTCAATACCTCAGGTATTTTGGAGCTACAACAATATCAACTGATATGCACTTGCAATGGAATCAATTGACAATCGCCTGTCCGTCTCGGTTCATCAGACGGCATTGTATCAATGAGATGGATTGCTAATATCATAATCTCCGGCGGGTGTTGTTGGCAACAAATGGCTGCATTGCTGAGAGCTACTGACGCAACCCTGCTCCAGCAAGGGTTTGGTACACCGATTGGATAATGTCTTGGGCCATCCTGCTGGAGTTGGGGAATTGTTAATATTGGCATTCGTTAGAGGCCACCATCGATATAAAAAAAGACTCCAAAATGCAAAAATACGCCTTCCAACTAGGGTCCCCGAAGGGGTAGGCAGATGTGTATAGGTAATACCGATACGCCAACTTTCCGCCAGAGATATATTTTAGGTGCAAACGTGAAAGATGGCGAGTCCATCGCCGTTACTCAAGCACGACTATACATACGCCTTTGAATTGCTTCTCAGAAGAATGCTGGTTATCTCTCGATGTTTTCCTTCACCGTAAAGCTCGTGATGTGACTAATCACTGTACTTAAGTTGAGAAAAACTTATTAGTACAGTCGGGATTCTAACTTGCGATCTTTGTGTCGTAGGCAACTACTCGAACCACTCGGCCACCACGGCTTTTTTCTTTATTGTATTCTTTACAATTTGTTTAAATCGCTAAGGTGACAAGTGACCACTAAGTGTTTCTTGCGTCCCATATGTTGATTAAAAAAAATATTGATTTGACTGGTCGCCGACTAGCGGGTACACTAAGCATTAGAGAAGGAGCACAAGCGGGTCAAGGTGACCTCTGCAGCAGTTTATAATTCAACCCGTTAATGCGGTGAACGAAGCGGAACATTTGGTTTAGTGACGGTGTAAGGTGCTGTATTTATTGTGAGAACATTCAGTTGACACTTTTCAGACGACATCCATCATCGCTATATGGAGCCCTCATGCACCCACTGCTGGGTACAGGTCCCGGATATTTGCCAGTGTTATGACCAGAGCTAGTCTTCACCACACCACACACCACAATCGACTTTACTTAACTTTACATTATTTTAATAACCGCTGGAAACATAGGCAGTTAGTAACCAACGTGAGCCGACCGATGAGTAGTAGCACAGATTCCATACCAGCCTACTATTAATGCAGACAGAATATCTGTCACTACCATTATAGTCTCTAACCACCAACTAACTACCAAGATACTCAACGTCTTTCAATATACACCTAAATACAATACAGCGGCCCCTGGAATTAGCAAATAATTTATTTTTCTGTGAAGTGTCCACTATTCTAGGGCTTCTAAGATATTCGTCAGATAATTGCGAGTGATATTAAAACTATAGGGCTTCCCCACGCGATGTTAGCTAGGCTTAGTCTCCTTCTGACGTCTAATTCTGACCCACTCTGGCTTAAGTCAAAGTTCCAACCTGTCATTTGAACACGTGACATGTTGGTCGCATTGGTCCGACACGCCTTTAGATTGTTCTCAATTAAGCAGGTGTTGTATTTCCAAATGGTACGTACCTTGTCAGGTTGCGAACTAGAAAGCCTTCACAGTTCATTGCAATATTTTAATTTGCAAATAATCACAATGGCCGTAAAATTAATTTGTAACGTTATTGCATATTGCTTAACAACTAGCAAGCCCATATCAGTTAGTTATGTAAGAACATAGAAGGACCTCAACCATTCAAGGTCTATTTGGATTGATTTAATGTAATTTCAGTTAGCTATAGTTTACGTTATGGGTAAGTTTTGATAAATAATATATAGGTTTTTTTTTTCTAGAAAGTATTTGCGCCTGGTACGTACTGAATAGCAATTTGCCGATACGCCAGTTAAGCCTGCCCTATAATGTAGGCGCTATTGTTCTGTACGCGATGTAAGAACGACTACAAACTTTACCCAACGCCTCAATGGTGTTTACATACAAATATTAAGTTTATTAATATCAGCAACGTTAATATCTCGTGTATTGTCTTCGGAAATGGCAGTTACCAACTTTCTTGTTCACAAAGTAAGCTCACAATATAAGTTTTATCGTGAGTGTGTTGTCGTTTGATTGCGTGTCTGGTCGAGAGATGACGCTTGTGTTCGCCTATATATTTCAAGTAAAGTAAATCATGATGATGATGAATACAAACAACTCTTATTTTGATAGATAAAGAAGATAATAAATAACCTTACTGTACACACACACACACACACACACACACACACACACACACACACACACACACACACACACAATAATAACATTGTGTGTGTGTTTGTCGAATTATCACCTGATACATCACACATAGCAATTATGAAAAGTCGCATATACCTATATGTAGGCATTATATTGTACAGCGTGATGGCCTAAACGAGGTTGTTAGAATACGTTGATTAGTTTTCGTGGTCCATCTTAGATGTTGGCCTTAATTGTGGACGGATTTATTTATTTATTTATTTAAAGACACACCAACAGTATACACATTAAAGCTTATAATTAAAAGAATAACAATTGGTAACAGATGTGTACACCTATGAAAGGCGTGTTCATCATTCTCTCAGTAGTTGTGCCATTAGGCAGTTACGGTATTCAAATACAATTTTAAAAAACAAATTACAAAAGTATTAATTTTAAATATGTATGCACCTTAATTTTCAATCACAACAATTGAAGAAGAATTAATGAAGAAAAATAGTAAAAAATATATTATACAATGTATTTATTATCTATCGTGCAAATGATTCCAAAACCTTACGTCTGAATAAGGGTAACTTGTCGTGAAATATGTCCAAATGTTCTATAGTAGCATATAGTCTATTATATTCATTGCACATTCTTACGACTGGAGAATTGAGACCAACATTAGTTAACAACGGGTTACCAGGGCTAACTCAAAGACGTAATTAAAAAACAAAGTTCCAAAACTGTGAAATATAAATTCATCACTAGATGGCGCTAGCCGTTAAACGTTCGATAGATTTTTCGAAATTCATGCATGTATTTGTTTTGATTCGTTCCGCGCTAATTTCGCGCGAACGTAAGAGGTATGTCTAGAGAGAACTATGGCACTATACACTCTGGCTACCCCGTTAGGGACTCAGCGTGATGATATGTATGTATGTACATAAACATCATGTTAATGATACAATGATCTATAATTTCATTTGTATCGCTGAGCCCTAAAATACAGGTTGTGATGTTGTATCATGCAGTAAATTGTGTGTAAACAAACTATACTGCAATAAATACACTTGAATTGGATTTGAGTTATTGAGATTTCTAAACAAACAAGCTCGTATGTTTGCCGGGGTACCTAATAATTAATAATAATAATAATAAGAGCAGTGGTGGCCGAGTGGTTCGAGTAGGTAGTTGCCTGCAATACAAACATTACCAGACTGTAACAGTGAGAATTTTATGCACAGTACAGTGATTAGTCACACAACGAGCTTTACCTACATTTGAGCAGAAATTCAAAGACGTATGGGTGACGGTGATGGAATCGCCATCTGGCACGATGGCACCTAAAATAAATCTCCGGCGGAGACTACTTACACACCTCTGCCTACCCCTCCGGAGACCTCAGTGGGCGTGAAGAAGATTAAATAATTTAATACCATATGACAACAATGATTGGTGAACCTTCATTCGGCCTACAAACCCGTGTCTGCCAGAGGATCCGAGAAGTCGACTTTTGGAGCAACCAGCGATAGCAACTGGGGATAAACATTAGGTTACATCACTGCTGATGTCAGTGTACATTGGTGTTACATTATTGTTATTGACACACGGTAAATAGCTTGTATTGTATCCACGCTCCTGGCTTATACAATATTGGACGCCGGCGTTGCCTAAGCGGTGACTAATTTATTTGTAAGGCTTGAGATTCGATATGATACTCCATTTGGAAAACAACAGATGTTTGCGTTCGGGTTATTGGTAAATAATGTTTTGTTATCGCTCGAGGGACGGTAGCGATAACAATCAATATTTGCGCAGAACAAGGAAATTGTGATTTGTATACATATATCTACTGCAGAGAACTAATTGGTTATATACAATAATGAGCCGTGTGGCCGAGTGGTTAGCAGTTGCCTGCGGCACACACATTGCAAATTCGAATACCGACTGTACCAATGAGTTTATCTAAACTTAAGTTCAGTGATTAGTCACTCCATGAGCTTTACAGTGATGGAAAATATCGAGAGGAAGCCTGCATACGTTTGCGAAGAAATTTGAAGGCGTATGTATAGTCGTGCTTTAGTGACGGCTAAGGACTCGCCATCTGTCACTTTGGTACCTAAAATATATCTCTGGCAAAAAGTGGGTGTGTTTGTGAGTTAGCTCGTAAGAAGCAATTGCTTGAAATATTGTGCCGGTGAAAAAATACATTGTACCTAAACTATGAATAACATAATTATCGTTACAAAGTAAGATGCAGTTTTGATGCGAAAATAACGGAAAAATATTGTATTACTTAGAATATACTTTTCTGCTTCCTTTCATTGTAATCCGTCACATATTGTAGCAACTGTCATATTTAACAGACACCTTGTAATGTTTAAAGAAAACTCCATGATTTAGTACAGCCACGTAATGAGCAAACGTTAACACAAGCTGATGCTATCAATGTATCAGAACATTACTAATTATAATACGCGCCGCATATTGTGTTATGAGGGGCCAAATCGGCTTAGATTTAGAAGCACCTAAATTGGATTTCGGCTTGTGAATCTCTACTCCTGAACCGTTGTAGGAACACGTGTTGAAGGCTCAGCCTTATTGAATTTAATTAGCATTATAGCGGCGTAGTACTCGCATGCGTGAGTCCTCTATATTTTTGTTTATTTCTGTAAAGTGGACTTGCTTGCGTGTAGTGACGCCACGACTGCTTGCTTCATTGACAGTCAGAAATTAAGCAATTTTAAGAGATTTGTATTTGTACACTTTATATGCATAATATAAAATAGGAAAAAAATAATTTCTCAATTATAGGAGACCACAGCATGCATGAGCGTATGGAGTCAATGTATGCTATCTACAAAGTACTAGTCAGGTACTTATCACATAAAAAGGTGGCAAGCATATAACCTAGTAGTGATGCTGAGCTTATAGCGAGTGTTCTTTCAGCAGAAGAATTCTGGTTGATCGACTGATTCAGCCGAAAAATATATCCGAACCGCAATTCGAAATTTGAACTGTAAAGATTAAGCTGAGCCGTTAGATAATGTAACGGGTCGACTGTATCGATCAGTGATCCAGATGCGAGCGGTAGATCGCGTGCCAGTAGGCATGCTGCGTACAGACCATGTGTACGTTTAATGTCGCATGCGCGGCTGAGGTAACGGCGCGCGGGCCCGCTCGCTTTCGGCGCTTTACCGTATCTAACTACAATTGTCTTGAGTTGTAGGTCGGATCATCTATTTATATCATTATTCACGTCGCAAACGCGTACATCCTACAAATTTTATAAATGCGAAAATTTGAGTGGATGTATAAAAGTTTGTTGATCAATCGTGGCACTAACACTGAACGTAGTTGGATAAAACAGGCATATTGTTAGCTGAACACATAATATAATATGTAGGTATTATTGTAGCAAAAATCAACAAATTAAACATTCTCCTCTTCCTATCTATCTCCTCCTGAGTTAGGCTCCTCCTACAAACCTTCCTTTTAAATCACTCCATATTGTAAATTCGTTGCGTACCTACTTTAAAATACCTTCCGTATCGTCAAAGCAATATGCTGATCAAGTATGCACCATAGTGCATCTATGGACCTTGGATTGGAATCGTAGTTCTAATAACACAAGTGACAACTATCTCACTAAACTTCTAATGCTCTATTGCGGCCTACCCAATATCTTCTAATGCTCTATTGCGGCCTACCCAATATCTTCTAATGCTCTATTGCGGCCTACCCAATATCTTCTAATGCTCTATTGCGGCCTACCCAATATCTTCGAATGCTCTATTGCGGCCTACCCAATATCTTCTAATGCTCTATTGCGGCCTACCCAATATCTTCTAATGCTCTATTGCGGCCTACCCAATATCTTCTAATGCTCTATTGCGGCCTACCCAATATCTTCTAATGCTTTATTGCGGCCTACCCAATATCTTCTAATGCTCTATTGCGGCCTACCCAATATCTTCTAATGCTCTATTGCGGCCTACCCAATATCTTCTTTATTATCACTATGTTTTACTTTCTCGCTGTTGGGGCTCTAAGTGTGGGGCTTTTTTATACCACACGGGTGGCAAACAAGCATGCGGTCCGCCTGATAAGCGGTTACCTATGGACGTTGGGTATACCAGGGGTATCACCCGCGCGTTGCTAGCCCTAGGTATTGGTTGCCTGATTGGTGCCCGTGTTTGAAAACCCTACATTAACCCAGTCAAATTCAAAATCAAAGCTGTATCAAAGCTGTCTGTATTTGAGAGCTTTGTTTAATTATTGTAACTAACTTGTTTTCTACATTTGTGAGCATACCTATTGATAGACGATAAGCTGGTTCCGTAGTTCAATAGACTAGATCGCGCCAGCCTCATATTGACAGACTCTGCTAGTATTAGAGGCAATGGTCTCATACTGCCAGCACATAGACAGCAACATGAGGGCTGTAAAGGGGATTTATGATATGGTGCAATCGTAGGAAGCAAATAAAAAAAACTATATGTTATCAACTTTGTTACCTTTTTTTGCTGCTCGGCTGCAATTTTAGTTATACTGTATTAGTAGTTATGTATGTATTAGGATCGAAACTATGTATTTTTTCAACTTATGAACAGTGTTTATTGAAGAAAACCCATAAAATGATGATTCGAAGTGAGTATTGTGCCCTTAATAATTTTGTCATTTGGTGGCTGGTTCTATTTTCTGAGGCTTCCTGTATAACAAGTCTGATTACCGACCGTTTGGATTGTTTTGACCTTCCCATTTGGGTTTCTGGATGTTGCAACGAATTGAGGACTTATCTTAAGGTTAAAAGTTAACTCAGTCACATCCTGTGCACTCACAGACTTTGAGATAATTATAGTTATGTACTTACTTTATAAATATTACGTGCTTATACTGGAGATTAATTACTACTCGACTACTACCAATTTCGGATGGTGTTTTCCTACCATTGTTTCTACAACATTACGTGAAGTTCGAGGCGTAGATTTTAAAAAGAGGAACTTTACTGAGGCTTAAACGACAGCCGCAGGATCCCAAAATGTATTTATATTATCATTACACTGATATAAATAGGTACACATGAGTCTAACGCATAGTATTAAATAAAAAAAAACTATTATTATTATTATCTTTAGAGATACCTAATGTGTGGTGTGGATGTGTGACGTTCTAATGCAGCGGCTCTCAACCTGTTTTACGCATACAACACTGAGTTGCAATTCCCTCAGGTAAAATATCGTACTCGTATTTGTAAATTTCGCTCGACCGCGTCGCGACACGATGGTTGAGAACCACTGGCTTAATGTGCATACTTTGATATTGTATAAAATGTACGCTGAATGAAAAAGCCAACTCTATACCGACATTGTCCATGTGTGGTGGAGTCCTCCGATTATGATAATGGACGTAATAATTAGGTAACTTCCGAGTGTTGCCTCACGCGAAGCCAGCCATTAAGATGCATTGACGTAATGTCTGAAGTCTTATGTGGCCTCAATGCGGGGCTTAGCTTTAGGCGCTAGTGTTGAGGGTTCAGTGCTTACATCGCTTCACATGCAATAGCATCCCTGGGTATTAAAATCATCTTGTTAATAATAAGCATAGCAAGCACGTCTATACAGACGCCATTAAATTTCTTAATAAACGTACATATGCAGGTTTCCTCATGATGTTTTCCTTCTCCGTAAAGCTCGTGGTGTGACTTAACTGTACTTTTGTTCAGAAAAACTTATTAGTACAGTCGGGATTCGAACTTGCAATCTTTGTGTTGCAAGCATATACAATAAACTACACTCGAAAGGTAGAGAGTTCTAAGCTTAGAAGGACTGGCTGTCGCTGAAGGATCTCCATCGAGATAAATCATGTTATGTCAGCAAGTCGGAAGTCCATTTATCCAGGTAGTATTCTGTACATCGCCCTCGCCCTGAGGCACAGATAACTCATTAACTTGGTCCGCGCGCTGTGCCCGAGGGCCGCTGACACACGTGAACTGTCTATTAACGAGAAGCTAATCATTCTTACGGCAACAATTGTGTCTGGACATTACTTGTCAAGATTAAATGCAGTGATTATATTAATTGTTGTGTACCTCCTATTGAATAGGAAATAATCTAAGCTATTTTTTGTTATATGATTAATGAATAGCAAAGACTTTTATACTTTTAATGTGCGCAGCGGTTTCATCCGCTCGATCGCTTAATCGATTTCATAAATTTTATATAGATTATTTTTGGAACACAACATATCCTTTGTGTTAAACCAGCTAACCTAACTAATGTTATAAATGTGAATGTAAGTTTGTTTGTTTGTTTCGCTGTCACGTAAAAACTACTTAGCCGGTCATCATGAAGCTTTGTATACATACTAAGATATTGGGTAGGGTATAGGATACTTTTTTATAAAAAAATGTTTAACGAGGGTAATAAAATTATAGTGTATTAGCTGGATTAACACATACGATATTTTTTGTTACCGAAAATAAATCTAGATAGCATTATACTAATGAAATCGATTTTACGCGGGTAAAAGTGCGGGCCACACATCGATCAATAAGACATCGATGGGGCCACAGCTTGTCTATACTAATATTATAAAGCTGAAGAGTTTGTTTGTTTGTTTGAACGCGCTAATCTCAAGAACTACTGATTGGAATTGAACAATTCTTTTTGTGTTGGATAGTCCATTTCTCTAGAATTAGGCTATATAACATCACGCTACGACTAATAGGAGCGAAGCATAAATGAAAAATGTTCCAAGACCGGGAAAAAATATTCCTTTTTGAGAGCTTCCGTTGCGTGCGCTGCGTAAACGGTTTAAGTTACGAAAATATCATGTATGAGGGAATTGTTCCTCTTTAAAAGTTCTAAAAAAAATGTCTATATTTTAAGATTGACTATTATTATATTATATATTCACTATTAGCTTTTTTACGACAATTAAGTCCGCGATGGGCTCCTAAACAACTTAACCAAATCAAAAACTTAAATCAATTTTGCACACCGTGTGCAGTTTGATCCAACTTAAAAGATAGGATAGCTTACATCACAATTTGGACCCGATAGGTGGCGCTGCGATCGTATTTCAGGAAATTTTACTTTTTCACCCGGGCGAAGCTGGGCGGGACAGCTAGTACAATATATTTTTCTGTTACCGGTCATCCTATACGATATGTATAATTTTGATGGCAATTAGTTTATAGCTACGATATATTACCTGCGGAATACCCAGCAACTACAGCAGCATATCTTCCTTGTATCGGCTAGCGTGAACACCAACAGAAAAGCATTAAGTCTAGAGCAGCTGTCTGTAGGCAGACCGCATCAAATCACGTCCGCACGTTAATGTGTTGCTACATTGTTGTTAAGAAACTTTAATAGTGAAAGTAAATAAAAGTGGCATATAGCTGGCTGTATGAGCATGCACTACCGTACTGTCCGACTAAATTAAATGTCAGTCAATTGATGGCACTCGAAAGCTGTGCCGGCCATTTTTCTTTGTGTAGTTATCGACGGAATGTCCAAATTGTTGGTGCAGTTTCCCCGGCGATTTACATAACTGTAGTGAGAGTACTGAGCCGCCATACTCTATCTTTAGGATATATACAGTTACTTTACACATAGCCAATGTATTGGGGATACGTACACGCACACGCTTGATGCTCAAGCCTGGAGGTATGCAATCACCGCGGCCTAAGGACTCTTGCAATAACCAACGTATCTCACATGTTGCCGACCCTTAATCTTTGGTTATAAGAACAGATGTGCTTAACTGCAAGGAAATAACTATGGTAAGGGTGCAGTGGCGGATTAACATATTTAACTGTCAGTACGTAGTTTATTACAATCTTTAGCCCCCCCCACTCCTTTTTTATCTTCTACCTGTTTTTTGTCAATTACAAATGAAACAAAAATAAGCCCGCCCTAGGCTGCCGCCTACACAGGCGGCTTTTGAAGTGGTCCAGCTATTAAAGTTCACCAGGAATAAAAAAGACAAATATAAAATAGAATAACTCTTATATACCACATGTCTGCCTACCCAGCCTACCCC
Organism: Drepana falcataria; assembly: GCA_945859725.1. Lineage (NCBI taxonomy): Eukaryota > Metazoa > Arthropoda > Insecta > Lepidoptera > Drepanidae > Drepana > Drepana falcataria. Next base: position 211,764 of record OX243935.1, read on the forward strand.
TTAGTGGGAACGTGTGAAGGTATAACATGCAGGTCATTTAACTGTATCGTTTTTACTGGCAGTAACTCGCCGTCTTACGAGGCTGGCTCCAATATTGAGACATGTAGTATCTCTCGATTAACAAAATGTTTCCAATAGCTCGTAAAATTATTTAACGGTGAGCCGCGTACGGTACCTACACAGCAACTGTACACAGTTTTTATTAACATAGCCTGGTAATTTATAGTCATTTTAACGTAAGCCGTGGAGGCCGAGTGGTTCGAGTAGTTACCGGCTAACACACAAAGATTGCAAGCTCCAATCCCGACTGTACTCATACCAATGATTTTTTCTGAGCTCAAGCACCTACAGTGATAAGTCACACCACAAGCTTTGCGGGGAAGGAAAACATCGAGAGAAAACTTGCATACGTTTAAGAAGAAATTCAAATACGTATGAATAGTCGTGCTTGAGCACCGGCGCCATCTGTCACGTTGACACCTAAAATATATTTCTGGCGGAAAGTGGATGTGTGGGTATTATCTCTACATCTATCTACATCTGCCTACCCCAGACCCTTGTGGGATATCACATATCCCATTGAAGATTTATATATACATTTTATATTAAATATTTAACTCAAAGTTTTTAACCTTCGGGGACTTGTGGGAAGGCGTGAAGATTTGAAGATAATTTTAAAGTGCTCAATATTTTGGCCAAACCGAGGCAATAAACTGGGCGGATGTTGATATTGTGACGAACTGATCGGGCTGAGCCCGTTCGCTGCTCGCTTTCTCGCGACATCGAAACAAACTTATTAATCGATACCGAGAACCGAGTGAAAGAATTATTTACGCAATAAAAAGTAATTGTTTTACGCAGTAAAAAGTAATTGTTTCATCTCCGTAACGCCGTACGCACTGCTGTGATTGCTGCCTCGCTGTTACTCAGGCCTGCTCCGCTACTTGCGAGTGCCGCGATTAATCGCGATTAATGTCGTCGAAAGGGACTAGGTACGTGGTTATTTGGTAAACCTTAATATAAGAAATACAAAGGATTTTAGTTTAAAAAGTTTTAATTCGTTATTTAAGAGCAATCTTGGTAACTATTTAACACACAAGTTTAGCTGTGGTCCCCTATCGAAAAGATTGCAAATCATGACCAACAGATGGCGCAATAGATGGTTTCAGCAGTATTCATTATTTGTTTTGGCAGTCTTCAAATATGATGTTATGTACTAAGCAGGGTGTAGTCAATGCATGTGTTTTTGTCATAAACTTTCAACGTAAATAATTTTGTGATTAGTATGCCTGCCCACGCTTACCGGAAAACTGTACCGGCCTACCGCTACGCGGAACATATATAAAGAAACAGTTTGTACACATACACAATAGCGTAATACTAATACCATGGACAGAGCATTCATTCATGTCTCAAGCATCATGATAAATGTATGTAGCACGATGAAATGTAAAAATAAATAAAATAAATATCCTCACGCCTTCCCACAAGGGTCCCCGAAGGGGTAGGCAGAGGTGTATGGGTAATACCCACACACCCACTTTCCGCCAGAGGTATATTAGGTGCCAACGTGACAGATGGCGAGTCCATCGCCGTTATTCAAGCACGACTATACATACGCCTTTGAATTTCTTCTCAGACGTATGCAGGTTTCCTCACGATGTTTTCCTTCACTGTAAAGCTCGTGGTGTGACTAATCACTGTACTTAAGTTCAGAAAAACTCATTGGTACAGTCGGGATTCGAACTTGCGATCTTTGTGTCGCAGGCAACTGCTCGAACCACTCGGTCACCACGGCTCATGTTTTACGATGAAATGTTTTAGCAACATATATGCTGCTTAGTACTGGTTATATACATTAAAACGCAGCCTTGTATCTACTGCAGCCAGTAATTCCGTATCATTCACGCAGACACAAATTTATATGTCTTGTCTTTAAAGTTACCGTTACGTTACTGTAACGGCATACAGAAATTAAAGTTACCTATATTAATTTCATACAGGTTTAATATTGAGAAAGTTCCTGGAAGCAGACGCGGAGGAGGACTAGGTACCAAGTACCTAGATCAAAGCCATCGAATACTCAAGGCTGTGAACGTCACGAATAATCGAATCGAGCGATGTTGAATGTATGAAGAGACCTATGAATATGGATGAAGCAAAAGAGGTCTGCAAGTCCTAAGATGATCTTGCCCTCTACTTGAGGGAAGGCGGGATGATTACATGGATGAAATTTAACATGATCGTAACGCTATTGAGATTATTGGTATTGAGTTAAGATACCAAATCGTATCGCACGTAGCCTGTGTAACGGTGTGGGAACCATCTGTGGCTCCCAGCTCCCACACTAGCGAATAACGCAGCCTATAGATAGTGCCATCCACAAAGACGCGCCCCACCAATTTCTAGTCGAGGGGATCGCGGGATGCGGAGAGTATGACTCGAGTCTATTAATTGTGTGCGTGTGCACTCATAGGTAATCAGTGTGTACCGACAATACTCTAACATTAGTGGAAGGATGCACTCTTACTATAAACTATGAGGAAGAATAGTGGGGCGCGTCTTCGTGTTTGTCACTATCTATACGTAGCCACTGTCTGGGGTAGTGTTTGCTTTGAATCATCACCATTATCATTACATCAATAGTTGTGTTATTTAACAATTACTTGGCGCGGGTGAGCGAATGTAATGACCGCTTACACAAGCATCATGACCTTTGTTAATGTCCGACTGATTGGTTTATAGCTAGGTAGGGAAAGCTTTCATTGGTGAATTGTCTGATGTGGCCGGGAAAATATGATGTAATATTAAATTATTAAGTGCTTACTTAATTAAGTTGCAATTAGTACCTACTGGGGAAGATCACTGGGGAATCAATGGGGAAGGATCATGCATCAATAAGCGTACAGTGGGGATGGAAGCCTGGTAACGACACCTCCACGTGGTCGGCGGCGGGCGCTGGCCGTTAGTCATCGCAAACAGCGCACATGCGGCGTGTTGCCTCAGGTGGCTGCGCCTGCGCACAAACACGCCGTGACTCACAACTATTGTTTACTATATTCATCAGTCACTCTCACTTCTGTATCATCATTCATTTAGTATCGCCGCGTGTAGTAAGCCATGATTGGTGGTTGTTTCACTTTGATTCACTTTCATTATTCCGAGGAATTATGCTCGTGAACGCGCAGCGGCACTTGCATGTTGCCTTCGTGTCATATTATGGAGGGGGGTGTACTGGCATTGCAATGGAACACATCTACATATTGCACTATATTTTATGGCAATTGAAAAATGAATAGATAGAAGAGAAACGTGACTGTATTTTTTTAATAGTATATAGAATGGAGTCGTGGTGGCCGAGTGGTTCGAGCAGTTGCCTGCGACACAAAGATCTTAAGTTCGAATCCCGACTGTACATTGTGAATGTTATAATGAAAAATCTTGTGTTCGGGAGAAATATATTATACATATACATACTATTTGTAGTGCAAATCAAAATATCTTAACGACCCTGAATAATTGCAATAATTATAATAATAATTTTACATAATTCTAATCTTACAATATTAAACATATAATAAAGGGGAAATAAGGAAGTTATGCATTGCATTGTGGTCGTGTGACCGGAAATAAATATTGAAAGGACAACTAGGTATTTAATTTTCGCCGCCCAAATATTCATTAAACATTTTTACTTATTATGTTTCTGAACTTAAGTACAGTGATTAGTCACACCATGACCTTTAGGGTGAAGGAAACTATTGAGAGGAAACCTGCATACGCTTGAGAAGAAACGGTTTGAGTAACATCTGTCACGTTGGCACCTAAAATGTACCGACGGAAAGTGGAAAGCCTTGAAGATGCCATCTATTTACGCTACACCAGATAAGCCAGATATTAAGATGCCATCGTGACAGGTGGCGAGTGAGCTAGATTTTCTCAAGTACTACGTAATATAAGTCTTAAGATTTCGTCTTTAGTGTATGGACACTAGTTTCTTAACGAAATGCAAAATATGCTGTATCGAATTGAAGTCAGCTGTTATGTAGTTATCCATATTCATAAATTATTCTGATCTTAATTATTTGCATATGCCGCCTACAATTTGTTGAATTTAAATATTAAATATATATTAATGTCTTTATTATACTTACGTTGATGTTATTGCTAACATTTCCCTGCGCGCAGATCCGTATACCTTGATCCACTAAACATCTTATTGGCAAACACTATAATACATACATAATAATATATCAAGAAATATTTTCTACGAAGCATATAGAATATGTGTGGTGCAGGTATGCGGGTACTACCTATACACCTCTGCCAACCCCTTCGGGGACCCTTGAGAAAGGCATATAGCATCAGGTCACGTGGTGTTCTCGAGCTATTGGCTGATGCGTATGTAGGAAGAGAAACGATAAGTAGTGTAATTTTTCGCCTTAGCAATACATTAATCGAGTAATTTGGTGTGTGTGGCTAATTGAAGTGAGCTCGTTAGAAAGGTAGCCATGCTAATGTAGCGGCTTCCGGGTCGGCGCTCGCCCGCTCACCGACGCCGGAAGTGGCCGGCAGCGCCCCTAACGGTGTTATGCATCTGATTGACTTATTCCGTTATTCATCATCTTGTGTCATACTTATGTTTCCTTTTTCAAATGTTTCTAATCTAATATTATAAATGCGAAAGTTTGTGACGTTTGTTTCCTCTTTCACACAAAACCTACTCAACTTTGGACAACAATTGGCACGGAGATAGATTATCAGCCGAATTAACACATAGGAGTTAAAAAAATAACTAACCAATCAATATAGATCAACTTTTACGCGTGATGGTATAGGTTACAGTTTACAATAATTATAATTAAAGGAAGAAAATGATTGTGGGGTTTGAGCAGTTACCTGAAACAATTGCAAGTTCGAGTCCTGACTGAACTAATTAGTTTTCTGAACTTAAGTACTGGCATTAGTCATCACACCTCACCATCACACATCAGTCAGCCACGACCTTTACGGTGAAGATAAATTTCGAGAGGAAAGCATACGTCTGACATGACATTCAAGGGCGTATGTATAGTCGTGTTTGAGTAACGGCGATGGACTCGCCATCTGTCACGTTGGCACCTAAAATAGATGTCTGGTGGCGAGCGGTTGTGTGAGAGACAAACACACCTCTGTCCACTCCTTGGGGGACCCTTGTGGGAAGATATATATAAATTCTTGAAGCGTATACGCTGACAATGTTGCGGTTTTTATCGGCCCCGGGTCCCTTCCTCGCGGCCGCCCTTCCCCGCGCTACGTCATCCCGGGCGGCACGCGACCGACCACGGAAGCGGCGCGGCCATCAAATTATACGCTTCATGCCACGCATGAAACACTTACATGCTCCATGGCGTCCATGCCACTCCGGACATGTGGCATGCAAACACTTCACTGCTAATTGTTGCTAGCTTCCATAGCTCTGCGAATTATTACCGAAAGGGCATAAACGCCCACCGTTACGACTTTTTTTGGTTTAAGTACTCAATTGCTCATTACTTTTGGAATGGTAAGATATGCCCTCCTGTAACCGCCTAATATGCTGCGCTGCTATAACCCCAGAACATGCACAATTCCTAATGAGCTAGATATCTGCGTTACACTTCTCCCTGTGTTATTGTTAGAGGGCAAGGCGGGGTCACAGCGCGAGCGATCGCTACCGTTTGTGCTTGTGAACTATCAATATTTTTTTATTGTCTGACTGAGGTAAATAAATACAGTACTAACAATTTCGGTGAGCGTATATGTCTTTTACTTAAGGCATATAAATGGAACTCAATTTAGTGTGCAATCATTAAAGAGAGTCGTGATATTTACCTTTTCGGTGTACGTTGTCACCCACAAACCTTTTCAATATTAAACACCGGCGCGATACACGCAAATTAACACAATGAAAAGTAGGTGTTATTATGAGACGACATGGGCAGAAAAATATTTCATATGGATAAAGCGAAAGAGTCTGTAAGTCGAGAGGGATTCGGTGTGATGATATTTATCTATGCACATCTATTTCCTTTGATCATTTCTAAGACGACTATTTCAATAAGGATACAGAAAGTCTTCCAATGAGGTTGCATACTGCTCATCTTATGAACTACCGGAAATCATCTACGTGCATGTAAATATCGGATCCTCAAACCCGCGCCCGCTTCAGCTCGCACTGTGGCCGCAGCCCTCCACTAGATATACGAAGGTGTAGCATAATTGAGGTCACCAGTTCACGTGACGTCAGAGAGAGGCCTCGCGGCGCCGGAAGACTGTATTAGCACCGCGGATATTTCGTACACTTTCTTGTATCATAAGTACCTAAGTATATTCATTGTGTACAATCGTTCCGAATATCAAATGTAGCAAGTATTGGCCTTGGCAGTTGGGTGATTAAAGTAGCGTAATGCTAAGTTAATATTGCATGTTCAAATCCCGCCGAGTCCCCCATGAACTAGGCAGAGAGAGTAAAGCGCCAGCTCTCTCTAGACTTACGTATGTACCTCTTTCGCTTCGTCCACATTCAAGGGACTGCCTTTCATACATGCTTACTTTTGACGTTTATTTATTACATACATACATACATATCATCACGCCGAGTCCCTAACGGGGTAGGCAGAGAGTATAGAGCGCCAGTTCTCTCTAGACTTACATACCTCTTTCGCTTCGTCCACATTCATCAGTCTCTTCATACATGCTCGTCGGTTTCGAGTACTCTTTACGTTCCCGTCCTTGAGAGTCCGATCTATTTGATCCAGGTAGTTGGAACGTGACCTTCCTCTGCCTCTTCTTGCACACACTTTTGCTTTGTATATCTGTTTCGTCAATCTTTCTTCACTCATCCTTTCTATGTGTCCAAACCAACGTAACATGCCTTTCTTCATCTTTACAATCACGCCCTCATTCACGCTAGTTGATTTGCTTTGTTTATTTATTAATTAGTTTAAATGCAATCAGTGCCCTCGGACGTACCACGTCGCGTTTGTTCCTTGAGTGTGTTGTTGTGATGCGCACAAATCACCCATTACTCAATAACAAAAAAGACGAATTCCAGTTTTACGTAATCAGTTATTTCCCCACACGATTACGCGGACATTAAATGCCTGGGAAGGTGAAAACAATCATGCGAGGCGCATGCACTACTGAGCTACCTGACCAAATTGTGGCCACCATTGTTTGACTAACGCGACGTGAAATTGCAGAGCTTCTACAATAGGCAAGGTTATAATATTGTTTCTGTGTCATTATCGTTGCGTGAGTGGACTTTAATATGTAGTGGTCAATTTCCTCGTAATGTTTGATGTGTTTCTAAAACGTATGGTGTTTGTATAATACGGGTTTTGGAAAGTTAATTGGGTGAAGATGACCACGCAAGGCGTACATATATAAAATAGCTTGGCATGATTTAATGACTGACACTTGCTTGTTAAATAATTATTCTGGTTTAAATATCTTCACGCCTTCCCACAAGGGTCTTTAGGGTTCTTCTTTAGGGTTTTTAGGTGCTTTTGTGATAGATGGCAAGTCCATCATCGTTTTCAAACACGACTATACAAATCTTTTAATTGCTCCCCAAACATATGCAGGGTTTCCTCTCGATGTTTAATATGCGTACATAATATCTATCCATTTCTGCCCATGCGCATCTACCAATTAATTGATGTAATAATTATTCCATTTTGGTCTGTGTATAGGGCTGATAAGACCACCTAAAATAGTGCGCGAATCGTTGGCTCGCCAGGCGCACTAGCATCACGTCGGGACCAACCCTAAATCAAATACGAGCTGTTTGTGTATCTGTGTGTATATTTGCTTGGTGTCAGTATCGGTATCGCTACCCCGGTTCCCACGGCTCGCTGATGTCGCGCTCCGGTTCCATCTAATCTCAACACCACATTGGTCACAACTAAACTCCGGCAACTGTACTCTTGTCATGCTATTACTAGTTAACTGTTCGCTCAACTGAATTCCTTCCTCATTTATTTAAGCCAATAATGTTTGAGACAATAAAAAACATTTTTAAACCGACCCTCCGTGTCTAGGATAAGTCCCATAGAGGCTCTTATAGTTGAATTTAGAAGAGTAGAAAGAGTAGAGTAGAAAGAAGAGTAGAAAAAAGCTATTATTATCCAAATTATACTAGTTAGTACACGGGACATAATAGTTTTTGCTCCAAAACTCATTCTTGTAAAGCACATGTCTTACGAGCACATCCGCACATCCACCCGCGAGATCGCCGGCGCCCATTGGCCGAGGGGGGCCAAGGGGGGCCAAGGGGGGCCGAAGGGGGCCAAGGGGGGCCGAGGAGGCTGCCCGCACATTACGTAAATATATTATTAAAATTCTGCTAATTAGAGTTCAGCGCTCTTTATGAAAATTTTATGACAACAGAGAATGGCGCGCAGCGGTGAAAGTGTCGCATGCTATATACACATATATATACACATGCTGTGCCCGTCGGCCATCTGTGTGTCATCTGTGTGTCATCTGTGTGTCATCTGTGTGTCATCTGTGTGTCATCTGTGTGTCATCTGTGTGTCATCTGTGTGTCATCTGTGTGTCATCTGTGTGTCATCTGTGTGTCATCTGTGTGTCATCTGTGTGTCATCTGTGTGTCATCTGTGTGTCATCTGTGTGTCATCTGTGTGTCATCTGTGTGTCATCTGTGTGTCATCGAATTAATGCTATCATTATTATTCCTTAATATATCGACTGCGACTTTTTCCTTTACGTAAGTATATATCATTATATAAGCCGCCACGGAGACCGCCGCGCTGCACGTGCACTCCTTATACATTGCTTCAGCGTGCAGAAGGGGTCCAGTCATTCCTTATGCTGTTAGGTATAAGTTACTCCAGTTACTGAGAAATAGCTCCAAATTAGAACGGAAAATCCGTTATGCCCTACCGGCATAACGGATTTTCCGTTCTAATTTGGAGCTGCCCGACTGGGGCAGGACCTCCACCTTATAGAAGTCCGTAGCCAAATAACTCAATTTTTGTGTTGTGTTCCTACGCGGTGAATAAGGTTTCCAATAAGGGTTCCAGTCTCCTTGTGGAGGGGGGAAGGATTGTTATATTGTTTTGGCAACCGAGGGATTAGACCTGGCTTTGCTGTGCTGCCAACACAGTATAACTCTCCGAACACAGAATGGCAACGCGCAAGTGATACTTCGGTATCGTGAGCGTAAATAGGCTGCGGTAACCGTTTCCCATCAGGTGGGCCGTATGCTTGTTTGCCACTCTTGTTGTATAAAAAAATAAAAAAAAACTCCAGGCATTGCAAGCGCTTATAAACCCACCGTTGACAGTACTGGGCTATGAGGATGAAAGGATACTACACTACACTAAACGCTCACGCAATAATCTTTGGACTCCTTGCAGCCCTCTCTGCATTTAATACCTACCATAGTCATGAGTGCGACATAATGACGTCGTTATTTAAATCACTGGCTCACACATTCCAGTTTGTTGTACACAATAGGTACAACAGCATGCTATAGGTCACAGCGGCGATCTGCCCGGAATAGTAAACAACACGCCATTTACATCACAATACGTAAGTTACAGCACGGAGACCTTCCCGCGGCGGCAGGCGCTGGATTCCTCTCTCATTAAGTGCATTGTTGAGGATACGGCTGCGGGAGCACTGCCGCATGTATTTAAACATGACTTGGAATGTAGCGGCGACTTTACACAGGAAGTTAAATAACATTTCAGTCGTCTTTGTCCAACAGGGCTAGCTGTGCCCCGTGGTTTCACCTGCAAAATTATTTATTCATGATGAAGATGATCTTATTTACATAGCAAACTGGATGTTGAATGTACAATGTAATACATTCTATATAACTAGATACTGTTATATCGGTTAACTCTTACTGGTTCCATCTTGACACGTAACATGCCTTTCTTCATCTTTACAAACAGTTGGTTTGCGAATCTCTTCATTGCGGATTCGATCTGAGAGCGTTAGTCCGCACATTTTTCGAAGAGATCGCATCTCAACTGCATTAACATCAAGTTAATATCTTGTAGAAATGTGTCAAACAAAAGAAAGCCGGAAAATAATGATGACAATGTTATAATAGGTGCTTAACATCCGCCACGTAACGCATTGGGCACGAAGGAGTGTCCCGTGACCCATAATGGGGACGGAACTGGGTCGCGGGCCCTGCCTCGATCCACTGCCGGCGACCTTCGCCGCGACACGATGCTCGCAGGCAAACAGTACTAAGCAACTCATAGAGTTTAGAGTTGCTTAGTATTTACAGTCTCAATATAAGTTTAGTGATAAGGGTGTGTTCTTTTCAGGGAAATATTTTTTTATATTGAATGTCAACATCGTAAATGTCCAAGTTGAACAGACATTGTAGTATGCCACCCATAATGCTCTCGATTGAAATTAAGGCCAAGAGGGATAACATCTGGCGTATGATACATACAAAAGGTCTACGCTCATGTTGCGTGCGTACATACACATCTCCACCCATAGCCAGGGTTTGGGAATTGAAGAGGCGACTAAAGGGGGGGTTGGCGGGCTTAGGTGTAGCCAGGGGGCCCAGGATTGGCGGTAGCGCGATTAGGCTCATGCTGCCGATGGTACAGCGAGGTAGCTTGGGGCGAGCTCAGGCAAAGTGCAGGCACCGGTGCCCTCCTATATGCGCAGAGGTCGGCCACAGAGGGCTTTTAGTGAGTATCTCACATACAATGAGGGTCGGGTTCCTATTTAAGGTTTCCCCTAGTTCAAAAGATAATATACGCATCTGAAAGTTTAAGCGAATAGTTTTTCTGTTATTCCTATATATACATATAAATATAAAAATTATCTGAGTACGATTGTCCTACATTGTTCCATAACCCGTTGAACACGTCTAAACCATAAACATAATATTACAGACGTGACTGCCGCCACTACACACTGGCCGTTGACGAAACCTACATTTAAATCTTAAAGTAAAATTAGAGAGCCATGGTGGCCGAGTGGTTCCAGTAGTTGCCTGCAACAATGATGTCATGCTCAAATCCTGACCTGTACCTGTACCAATGAGTTTTGTTGAACATACTGTGGTTAGTCACACCACGAGCTTTAAGGTGATGGAAAATATCGAGAGATAATCTGCATATGCTTGAATAGAAATTCAAAGCGTTTGTATAGTCGTAACAAGTAACGGGAATGGACCCGCCATTTGTCACGTTGGCACCTAAAATATATCTCTGGCGGAAAGTGGGTACTGTACACCTCTGCCTACCCTTTTGGGCAGCCTTAGAGGACGGTGTGAGGACATATAAAAAAGAACAAAAATTACAAAAATTACCGTATCATAGAAAACTAATAGACTAAAATCAGATGAGCCTACGTTCGATGAACACACGAATGATCATGAAACCGGGCAAGAACTGCATGTTTTGATTTAGTATTATGAAGTCCCAGCAATGCAACATCTAGCAATACCCCTCACAATAGGTACTTCACAACACTGGTAGGTGTTTATATCTTGAGTTGAAAATGTGTCGTTTTAGTCTTGGTCTTGGAACTGCAATTTACGAGGTGAGATTACAATATCAGTGAAAGGTTGAACAGTAAGCTTGAACAACTCTCTTATGAAGTGTTTGTATTGCCAATACTAGTGCAACCAGTATTGCCACAATTAAAATATAATTTTCCTTAAATGTTTACTTATACAAGCATTTTTACAATATACATCACATTTTTTATTATTTATCTATTGATCATAATGTCTATATAGATCTAAGCATATTCGTATTGTCGTGGTTGAGTGACGGCGATGGACTCGCCATCTGTCACGTTGGCGCCTAATATATTTTTCCTGCAGATAGTACATCTGCAGGAAAAATATATTACCTCTACCTACCTCACCAGGGACCCTTGTAATCGGGAAGGTATTTGAATGTCATACTGGAAGAGTAGATGGGAAGCGAGGAAATGACAGACTTAAAATACGTTACACGGGACAAGTGATAGATGAAATAACCATTGGGTCGCACAAAGAGGTCCGTTCACGCTCGCGCTATCAATTTATACGATGTTGACAGTATCTGCAGAAAACTTTTTCCGCTACCTAATGGTATTGTCATGCGAGTGATAGATATCGTGCGAGCGTGAACAGAAATGAATTTTGTCAAGGAAGGCTGGACAGAGACAGATGGAAGGGGTTTCGTCAGACACTCCTACAAGAGTCACACTCTTAAATCTAAGTAGAAAACTAATATAAATATATATATATATATATATATATATAATTACTAATATAAATATATATATATATATTTATATATTTATATATATATATTTATATTATATATGTATATATATATATATAGTATTACATACATACATGCTCTGCTTCATACATGCATATATTGTATAATATGAGTTTTCTATGAAATATATATAGCATATAACCTTTCAACATGAACGATAGTGCCTGTTGTTGGCTGTACGGTTAGTGAATTTGATTTTAGTTGCTTCCTATCTGTGTATGTACTCACGTAGTAAGTATCGTACAGTGCATTGTACTGCAGTTGGTTTTCTCAAATATAAAATATATTTTATTGTATCTCTAACTATTTCCTAAATCAATAGTATTAACATAAGTTGATCCTTAGGTTGGCAGCACCAGGTATAAGTTGCAACGAATTCCTCTAAACCTGTGCCCGGGGCGCCGCAATACTACTCGGGTCTGGTGCGCGACATAACGGTGCCGAGTGCCGTATTGTGTAAACGGAAATTAAACCACTTTGTCTACGGATTTCGTGGTTCTTCTGTGTAACGTTGCTCAAATGTTGCCGCTGTCTTGCTTTGATTAAGCCGGCGTTACTAAATCCTTTCTCCATTTGACTTCTACGTTACACATTAAATAGATATTTAGTCGCAAAATAAAGATTACAGAATCTCAACAGTCTGCACCAGTGGCTTCTTTTTCTGAAGTGTCTTTTTTCTTGGTTAAGAAAACGTCGTGAAGAAACCTGCTTACGTTTGAGAACACATACAGAATCGTTTGTACAGTCGTGTTAAAAGCGATTAACTCGCGAACTGTCATAATGCCATATAAACATATCTATGGCGAAAGGGGTTCTAGTGATATCTCTGCCTACCCCTTCAGATACCCTTGCGGGAGGCTTGAAGGGAACCCATTACTAGCGTTTAAGTATATCTTATAGATGTGTACACTTGGTGATTATGCGTTAATAATTTCTCGAACTTTCTACAACTTTAGGTACAGTGCCTTCTTAAACATAATTATTAATGTGTAAATTTTCCAAGGCATATAAGTCAGTGACCCCTCTGACCTATGTGATTACGCAGAGTGACTGCGTATTTTCTCCGCGACATCGAATCTTTTGCTTATTGGTATTGGCAAAGCAATAATCACCAAAAATAATAGTAAATTCATTTCTAATTTACCGACTATATTATCTTCCAATGCAACAAAGAAGCGTAGACGCAAGTCATTGTGGTTGCGATTTCTTAAAAATTGTTCAAACAAGTCTATATCGAATGGGATCATCATAGCTGTGTATCCAATACAACTGATTTGTCCACCATCTGTCACTTTGGCACCTAAATATGATCACTACACCTGTGCCTGCCTACCCCTTTACCTTTTGTGACCTGGATTATTGACTATAGGAGATAAAGCACAAGGCTTGGCTGTTGGAAAAAATGCCGTTAACATGTAATAGAAATCCAAGAAAAAATATTTTATTAGTCTTGAAAAAATTTTCTTCCTCAACCTGAAAGAAGAACCTCACGCCTGCCCAAAACAGAGGGTTCACACACCCACTTTCCGCCAGAGATATATTTTAGGTCCTAACGTGACAGATAGCAAGTGCCGTTACTCAAGCACGACTATACATCGCCTTTAAATTTCTTCTCAAGCGTATGCAAGTTTCCTTTTCATGTTTTACTTCAGCGTTAAGCTCCACTGTACTTAAGTTTAGAAAAACTCATTGCTATAGTCGGGATTCAAAATTAAATTTGCAATCTTTGTGTTGCAGGCAACTACTGGAACCACTCGGCCACCGCGGCTCTTTACATTGTATTTTGTTTGTACTGATGATAATCACTTACTCGTAAATGATGTTTTCCGATAGCTTTCTTCCCTACGCCTGCGGCAAGATAAGTTGGCTCACCATTGCGCTGGGAACCGTGACGAACTAGAAACAACTGGTGGTTCGAGGCGGTGGGAACATGGGTACTTTGGAATATATTAATATTTATCTATTGTGTTTATGAAGGAAAGTTCTGAAGGGAGCACCGACGGAAGCCGGCAATTAGCTACGCGTCCTAAGTAAACCTTTTGACTGTTTGATATCTGCAGCGTGAGAACGTTGGCTGAAGCAGTTCTGAAGTAGATCGCGGGAGCGCGGCCACCTTGGGGATCAAGACACGCTTACATTAACTGACGGGATACAACATACGGAAGAGAAATAAGAAATACACCATCAACATGTCAATCAATCACAATTAGAGTCAACAACACGGATGGGATACCTACCTATGCGGTAACCGCTTACTATCAAGTCTTTTGATTTGAGATATAGTTGAAAGTGAGACCGGCGAGCATAAAGAAAATGATGAATTTGGATGCACCGAAAGAAGTCTGTTGAGAAAACTGGCGCTGTAATGGCCACCTCGTGAGGGACTCGGCGTGGTGATATGTATGTATGAAAGCGAACTATCGCTGGAAATGCAGAGCAAAAAGCGGCGAGCATAGGAGCAATTGGAGTGGCGATGCATTGATAACGTCGCCCACACGCTGCCTACTGATTATAAGCGTTCCGCTCGGGCGGGCGCAGGCGCAGTACACTAGCGGGCGCCTGCGACCATATACATATACATAATAATAATAATTAAATACTTCTCGTGGCGTGGTGGCCGTGTGGTTCGAGGGACTACCGTCTGAATACGTCCATACATCGTACACACGTAGGTAATGTCTTTTCATACGTCATACGTAATTGTCTGAACAGATGATGAATACGGATGACGCTGGAGAGGATTAGTGCTATAGTTATTATTATTATTATTATTAATCCATTTATTTTAGGCAACACAATAAAAGTACACGTACAAATATAGGGCCCATAAATATATACCTTAACCTAACATACATACAAACTTTATTACAATATATACCTTAAAGACTAACATACATAATTAATAAAATATATCCTTAGGGTTTTCCGCTCTTGCCGCCCTATAACGCCGGTACACGATTCCTGCAGTGTTATGTACTTTTAAATAGATTATGACGTGAGGGACTCGGCGTGATTGCATTATGTATGTATAACTTAAACATATAGGCGTTTTTTTTATCTATATCGCCCCCACTATAAAACAGTTTTTGAAAAAACTGTCCAAACGTCATTTCGATTCTGCTGTAAATCACCCCAACCCCCTCGTCGTATCGGCCGCCCGATACACTCCTTCCCTTATCTCGAAAATAAGGCGTCCAAGACATGCCGTCATCGAACCGGATGACGACATAACGGTCCTCCAGGACGCCCGACAAAAACATACCAACACTACACACAACCGACCACTGTTCCGTCCTCGCCGGCGAGGCTCGACGCGAATAAGCCGTAATGTTCCCCCCCGATCTCCGCCGCAAACGCCGGCCCGCGCCGAGCCAGACGCGCAAATCCCGCCCCCAAATAATATTTAAATAAAATTACCAGTCCAGCCCAGCTCCCTTGCTCGCGATCCAGCAACGCCCTAAGCCGAGGTTCGTACCCCACAGGGGGTGCCCTTAGCTGTGTTGCTTAAAAATAAAGTGCCTGGCTGGAGGCCTGGGTCTCGCCATTGACCGGTTAAGTAGCAAAAGTTCCCGGAACTCACGCTACGAGAGACAATACAAAAAAAAAAAAAAAAAAAAAAAAAATCTATATCGCCATATATGATAATTTAATTGATTCGTCATTGCATTTCTGTCAAATATACGGTTGACTCTCATCACTTGTACCATGCGCTAAGTACTACTCAATCAAGTAGGCAGGAATGCGCGGCGCTAATTTCCCGGCACTCCGCAGGAATGCAGCGTCTAGCACGTAGATGTAGATAAGTGCCTACCCGATAGCAGCGTGATGCGCGTGCCACTCACGACTGTGCGGTGAGAATTGACTAATCATGGATTGTGCACGGATACCTATGTACTTTACCTCAAACGTTGTTGGTGTCTTTGAACATTGAGGCTGACGGCTATATAAGTATTTTTAATCTGTCTAAGCTCAATGGAGCTTGGACGCTGCCGCTACCCAACACAACTAAGCAACCCTTCGAGGAATTCCATAACCGAATTCATGCACCGCATTGGTCACTGTATCGTATGTACTTATTGATAGCATATACAGTGAAGTGTCATCGAGGGCCCCGCACACAGCTATCACTTGACACGGCTGCAGTGCGCGTGCGCATATTTCCATGATCGCCTGTACTAACCTGTAAGCAGGCTGTGCAGCATGACTATTTGCCTAAGTAATTTTATTATACCACACGGGTGGCAAACAAGCATGCGGTCCGCCTGATGATAAGCGGATACCGCCGCCGTACCAAATGATTGCTAGCAACAAACTGTATAAAAATCAACTAAACATTCGCGATGCGTATGAGCAGGCAGCACAAGCAATACTACACGAACATTTATTCACTTATTCAGATATTAAAACCAGTAAGTGCAGCATGCAATGGCGAATTGATTATTTAGACAATTAACTAATTATAATTGATGAAGATTAAGTAATTATAATCAGCAAAACGCTCCATAGTGATTTTGCGTTTCGCAGAAAGCGTTAAGCACTCCATTTATACTTTCTTCCACCAATTGTCAAGTATGTTAACACAAGGGACTCTGACTATAGGAGAGCGGTGTGATAAATATATCTAACAGCATGCTTACTTCCTAAGGGAATTCTCCAAGCAATTCGGAGCCTTAACTTAATTGTAACTGTACCTTTCAGCGGCGGAGGCTAAGCCAACACTTGCTAACTCACAAACATGAGCCATGCAATCAGAACACAATCTCTGCGTGGAATAGAGGTTATCTGCGATCTTTCTCATATCCGTTCTCCGGAAATGGATCACGATAAGCTCTTTATCGAATATTATCGTCCATGTTGCTTTCATACAGTACGTGTAATTTACATGAAGTTCGTGTGGGTATTTAGACATGTACACCAGATAAACAACACTTATCTCACCACTAGCTATTCGGTCAAAACAAAAGTGGCATACGTTAGAGAAATAAATCATAGACAATACATGAAGCTTAATAAAAGCGAAGGACTCGCCGCTTGTCATGTTGGTAGAATATGTCTCTAGCAAAAAGAGGATGTTGTCGCAATTCTTCCTGTCGCAATCCTTAACCTAATAAGGCGTAAAGATATAGGTGTTGAGCACCAGTTTCGATACCGTATCACCATAACGGCTTATCGCTTGACTTAAGAATTGGGCTTGTCATTGAAAGGGGATGTAAGGGGGAGCCCACAATCTCAATCTCCAAATGTCAACCTCGCCTGCCCGTGGTGCACCCTGCTAGCTGACGAGGCTCCTACGACCAACAGATGGCGGAATAACCATACAAAAGCAAATTGAATATCGCTGTTCTTGGGAGTTGTGATTGTGATTTAATGCAACTCAACTTATTATCATTATCCCAAATGTTTGAGCTGATCTCTTATCGCAGGCTTTTATGAAACCTTCCGTTTACTTCTGTCCAGCGCAATCTCTTTTAACTCTCTATACGTCCTGAGAGCCATTATTTCTTAGATCTGACTCTGTATGGTAAATTCGGCCTTCCTCGTCCCTCTTCCCAACTCCCTTTCCTAAAGCTGTCATGTCGTATAATGCCTAACATATTTTCCCTTCTATTTTCGAATGTCATATTATGTTAGAAAAAAAATGGTTTACACAAAACATATGTCTGAAGGAGTCATATCTCTAGGTACGTGTGATTAAGCCATGTTATCCCATGAAACCTGCCTGGTATTAGGATGCCCTGCGCGTAGGCAGCGTCGCTCCACCACTGACATGCTAACGAGGTAAACAAATAATTGTACACCCAGGACACGTAGCTACGGTTTGTCAATAATTACGAACCGCTGCATAAGTCGCCGTTACGAATAAATATTAAAGGATTCAGATTTCATGTAAGTGTTATAAAGTAAGAAATATATTTTTCTTTGAGAGTTGGCAGCGCTCAGCCTATATAAGTCTTTAGACACATTTAAAACATTTATTATATAACATTATTTTATTTTTTATAAATTTTATTTTAATAAGGTACACTAAGATAAAGCATATTAATCCTTTATAAGAATGCATTACTATATTATATTAAACTAAATTTTATGGAACACCGTGACAATGCTGCCAGCTTTCTTGGCACTCTCCGGCAGGACGAGTTAGGACAGGTCTTTTGTATTCTTTAGTTTAATTCAAATGCTTTCATGATAATCCTTTCTACGATTTTTTTGCGACTTGGCACTAAGATATATCTGTATGTCCTAAATGAGAATTGACAGCTGTTGCACGATCGACTTTGAGGACACACCAAGCAAGGCGTGTAGAAATAATTCATAACATTTTGACATTTTAAGTCATAGGCGCTCAAAATGTGAAACATTAAAGACACTTCTTATTACAACTTCTATTTAACGCGGTCTGTAAAATTATATTGGTTGTAATAAAAACACTTTATAGCCAAGTGACGCCATATTAAGTTCCGTGCTCAAGTACCAAGAACTCATAAATGATCAGGAGACTTAATGGAAAATCCTACTGTAATATAATATTAAAGGATAAAAATATGTCTATTTACAAAAACGATTGCAGACCTGTAAAGATCACATAAATAAATTACTTAGTCGCATCAGATAATTATCCTTGTTGAAGAAAACATATCAAAAAAGGATATAGCAGTACATTGGCTCGGCACAAAACTGACTTGATAGCATGAAAAGCTAGCAAATAAAAAACCGGAACATTATTTTCGCGTATTAGGTATATTACATGGAGATACAACTTTTGATTTAAAATGTGATTCGTGGAAGCCGTGGTTCGGATTAAAATTCAAATAATGCACGTTGCAACTCTGACTTTAGCAATGAATAATCAGTGGTAAAGGGCAGTGATTAATCACACCGCGAGCTTTACAGCGAAGGCAAAAAGAGAAAACCTGCACATGATTAAAAACTAGTCCGAAGATTCGTCATCTGTCACGTTGGCACATAAATATTTCTCTGGGGATAAGAGGGTACTGTCTTCACACCTCTAGACAGAGCCACCTCATGGGAGACCTAATGGAAATAGTGCGCGTGAATAGATAAAACTCGTTTATGGATACATTTGTTTGTTTGTTACAGGAGTATAGCAAGGTCAATTACACGCGCTATCAGGTCGATCGATCAGCTGATCGGGCCGCGGCTGATAGCGAGCCCCTTATCTATATACGAGTGATATGTGGATTATGAAAAAAAATATATACATATCATATGTACATTAACTACATTTGAATTGTTATTCCAAGAAAGTTATCTTCACACTAAGCCTAATAGGTATAACGGACTCAGTTAATCTGCAATTTAAGTATGGCATGTATAGATTTTACGATGAACATATATTAGGTACTAGAAAGCAACGACTGTGTACGAAAGGTTTACGTGAAGATAAAAAAGGTCTGTAAGCTAAGTAGAGAACTGGCCCTCTCTCACTGGACCGTGAGGGACATAACCTGGAGATAAACATACATATCATCACGCCAAGTCCTTGTCGGGGTAGGCAGAGAGTGTACCTGGAGATATGTATGCACATACAAGGTTTTTGTTATCACTGTCGTTTCATTCATCAATCGTTTACTCTCATTTCAGTAAAATAATACAAGACTTGATGTACCACAGATCACTTGCCATAGTTATATAATTATGAACATTTTGTTCTTCTGTTTATCTCGAATGGCTTTGTAAAGTTCATCGACCTGTTACTTGCATTATCTTCATAAAACTTTCTAGTTCATCACGCGATAGGGTCACCAAGATAAGTCGTCTGCTTCGTCACCTTCAGAGAGTCACTAGATTAGCTAACACACGACACACGACACGACAATATCAGTGGACAAAGAAGAACACAGATAAAATGTACAAATATATATCTACATGTAACCTGATTTGATATTATATTACTTCTATTTACAATAACTACTCTTACAAATACTACCTATACACCTCTGCCTACCCCTTCGAGGGCCCCTTAAGGAAGGCGTGAGGATACCTATACATATGTATACAATAACAAGAATTAACAATATTCACAAAAGCAAGTTACATAACTAACTTCTTACAGATAAATAATTACTACTATTCTTATAAATATGTCTATTTATTTTGTATTGTTCGACTGTCTTTTCTGGTGCAAAGAAGTTCTTCTGAGAAGAGGAAATCTTTAAGTAATTGTTACAATGTTCCTTTGATAATTAAGGTTTGTACTTAGCAATTTAATTAGTGTAAAGATGTAGGTTGTAGGTAAAACTACATATTCATAGTAGCTCGGTGTCAAGGTCTCTTCAGCGGTTTAAGTTCTTCCAAAACTTTCATCTTTGTTTTCACGATCACAATAAAAGGATAGAAACCTTAAGACGATGTATTCCTGCTAAAACCTGCTAGCTCGTATGAAAAAGAAGGAAAAATTTCTCGACACACTTGGAACCCGCGACCTCAGGTTTTACAGTCAGGAGCTTTAACCACTAGACCAGACGGCCGTCTGGTCGAAATAGATATCCATCACAACGCCAATTTTGACTGAGCTAACAAATAATGCAGTCCGCACGAAGAGCGGCGCGCCGTGTATGGAGTCATCTGCTTTTGGCAAGTCTGGTTTTACTCTCCATGGAATGTAGTGGCGAACCTGTGTGCTCAATTCGACATCAGTTGGATGGCGACATGCTGCAGTCTTCTCTAGTGAGATATACTCCGAGCCTACGGATAAATTCTTTGTTTACAATAACAACAACTAGACAATTTGATAATAATAATTATATCCGGAAAGGTGTCCGCTGAGTGTATCCCTTCGATTTATAAAAATTCTACGTGTAAGATGTGTATCCCCTCGCAAGCCTAGATAAACAACCAGGTATTTTGTGGCATAATATGTGTTGTATATTTTAATATTAAGGACATTTAAGTAATCTCACCCAGTACAGTAGTCACATATCCTTACGGATACCCGACGGATTACCGACCACCGACGTGCCTCAAGAAAAAAGTAATAGAAAATCATTCTCTATGCCAGATACCATTAAGCACATATTCTACAATAATAAAAGTCACAGAGCAAACAAAAGCCAAGTGCTGCCATCTATCGAATTCCAATTGTGAATCTAAACCATTTTCGAATCAACCTGAAGAAACAGAAAATTTAATTAAAATTGGTCCAGCCGTTTATGATTCTATAAAGGACGTACCTACAGACAAATACATACATTCGTACATTTAATCAATCCCTCTTTCCCGTAGGAGTAGGCAAATACAACTTCTTTCCACTTGCTACGATCCTCACATACTTGTTTCGCATCGTCCACTTTCAATATTCTCTTCATACATGCTCTTCGGTTTAGCGTACTCTTGACCTGGCCTTTTTTCAAGACGTCCCTGATTTGGTCTCGAAACGTCCGCCTAGGTCTACCCCTTCCAACACTTTCATTCACACTCACCTTATACACTTTTTTAGACAAATATTCAATTTTATATAGATATGTGAGACGCATGTAGTATGTTACCCCAAAGTGGCAGCTTAAGCTTGTACAAAGGCCGCTGTCGTGCTATCAACCTTGTGGCAATAGCTTTTAATGCCGCCCATTGTGCTCAGCGCCCTCCAGTGAACGCGCTCCACTTGCTAAGCTCAGCTGCGGTCGGTATTACAATCGTTCTGACGTTTTTCCCAAGCATTGTTAGGGTTGCGCTCGATTTGTGTTCATTCTCACACCTGATGCAATCACTTGATGTCCATGAAACATTTGATTATATCGGTGGCCACTTACCTGAGCGTTCCTCTTAGTATTGTCAGATATCGACGGAGAATACGAGATAGATAGGGGAAGCAGCCTCTTCTTCACTTTGGTGGTAGATGGGTTATCCTGCTATACATAAGACTAGTCAATAGGCTGAATATTACTCAAGAATGTAACCCTCTGGATATCATTTAGATAAATAAATAGGGCCAATGTTACCAAATGCTGTATACCATAATTCATTATATTTGTAATTACAATGGAATCCAAGAAAATATAAGTTTATCGGTAATTACAGATAAGAGATAACGATTGTAATTGATAACACGTATAGGCACGATAAACAAAAATACCTTGAGATCCCAACGGCTATCAATTCATTGCCTTTTGAGTTTTAAAAACCTAAAGAATGATAATGAAGAATGGCGATAGTTACTTTGCCCAAAAACGAGTAACATCCGCAATGATATTAGAGTCGCAACTCGGTGAAACTCAAATATTAGTTCCAGCTTCAGAGATACAAATAATAAAAAAATGTTATGAAGGAAGTGGAGTGTCCCTCGTAGGTGGCAGGGTGTGATGATACGTAAATATATATAATGCATGACCAATTGCAAAGCTTTGCAGCGCGTTGATGTCTTTTTTATTAGCTTAGTTCAGGGTCACCGCCTGCCCATGCACTGCTCAAAACACGAAAGTTTGCGAAATTGAGGTTCATATTAGTATATATATGTATATGTACCGCCGTCCATTTAGTATGTATGTGCTAAGTGACTAACACATCACAGATCAGGCCGAGGCCTGTCCCAGTTGCGAGTCGCCTCATGTAATATGCACAAGCTGTATGTGGGCCATCGGACTGTGTTCAAGGACGTTGCTGCTGTACTTAGCTGGAGAAAGAGTACATTCAACGGTGAGATTTCGATAATTGCGGGCCGCGACGCTTAAAAACAGCTATGACCATCTTGCATGACAATTTGTTTAAGTTATATTGAAGTGACGGTGAAGGAAAACATCGAGGGAAAACCTGCATACGCTGAGAAGATATTCAAAGGCATATTAATAGCCGTGTTTGAGTTACGGCGATGGACTCGCCATCTTTCACGTTACCTGGAATATATCATGGCGAAAGGTGGATGTGTGGGTACTACACACCTCTGCCTACCCCTTGTGGGAAGGCGTGAAGATATATAAATTTGTTTTTAGCTGCTGGCACCTTGGGATCAATTGCCCTTGGCATTTCATAAGTATCTCTCGGATCTGATAAAGTAGTGGAGAGGCACGCTGAACTTCACCATAAAGAAGCTAGCACTTATAGAGAACTCATTTGATAATATTGTGAAAAATTGTTTTGTACGCCAATGATCAGTGCATTTAACATCACAGGATGGATAGAGAAAGGTAGTGGTTTGTGGTTTAATTGTGCACGTATCTTAGTGCATAGCCTTGTTATGTTTCATTGAGGTGTTGCCAGCTCAGGAAGGAAGCCTTTTAGTACATCCGTTTTAACAACAAGTTGTTCCACAAAGGATATTAACCCTACATCTGGGTACAACATATTGTTATTTATACTTTCCCTACCTTTAGCATCAACAAAATACATATTTTGATAAACGAAGCTTGCACTACGTTAAAATACTCAAGATGTTTATATCAGAGTATAATAAATCGAAATTTCATTGAGCTAGGGTATGTTTTAGGTTGTACAAGTGTTGTGTAGTCGTGTTTCCGCCAGATCAAACAATGTCACGCTATTCATTGTAAGTGGCCGATCGCTGTATTTATTGTGTACATCTCCGTATGGGAAGACCACCGCGCATCATCAAAAGTTATAGACTAATTTGTCATGAATATCAAGCATAAACGTTATAAAACATTGGAAAATAGATTATATAACCAAGTATTTGTTGAATAGATATTGCTTTAACCTTAAAAATTGTTAAGTGGCTCTATAACCGAGTGATTTGAGTAGTTGCCTGCCTCACAAAGATTGCAAGTTAGAATCCTGCCTTTACTGTAGACACACCACGAGCTTTACGGTGAAGGAAAATATAGACAGGATACATTGTTTTCTTTTTATTAAGTGGCAATTGGACCCACCACACCATTTGCATAACAGTGCGCATTTCCATTATTATTATCTATAGTGCGACCATTTCCTGAGGAGATAAACGATATTATCGAAAATATCATATATCAGGAGATATCAATTCAAATAATTACTGTTAATTTAAACAGTTTCAAAACTTTCTACATCGTATCCTTTCATTTTAATACAAGGTTTTGAAAGTTAATCAGACAAACTGGTCGGATTATAATCCATACACCTTTATATCGCAACGCTATTTGTGACAGGTTGTATATTATACATACGTATATAGCATCACGCCGAGTCCCTTACAGGGTAGGCAGAGAGTGTGGTATGCTAGTTTTCTAGACTCTCGCGTTATACACATTCATGTCTCTTTATACCCGCTCGCCGGTTTCGATTACTCTTGTCGTTCACATCAAGTGTTCGATGGATGTGATCTAGGTAGTTGGTGCGTTCTCTATAATGAAGGTATTAAATAGGTGTTGGTTCAAAGATAAATAACACAAATAATATTAGTGTCGCGCTCCGCGCCGTGACGGGGAAAGCGTGCAATCCGATTTATTCCGAATGTCTATCGAAAATCGATAAGATAGATAAATACTCGATTATGTCCGCAGTTGGAACAGCACAATAGGACTGTCACCAAAGTGCTTAATTCAAATCTGATAGGCGTGACATTACGTATTTAGGAAGAATACAATTTGTAGGAATTATTCAAGTTATATCCAAAATCGGTGAACTGTATTGTCGCCCCCGGTTGCTGAGCTTCATTCTCGACAAGTGACCTGCTACTTTTGCTGACGCTAGTCTTAATGATTTATGACTTTTTATATGAACGTACGGTATGTGTCTATGTATTAGGTACCTATACAGTCGTGCTCTGTTCCTTTGGTAGAGATTTCATGGAATGACAGTGTTGACAGACAGGTACCCTTATGCTACTAGCACGGCTATTGCAATGTATGCAAGTTCGTCAACACACGAGTTATAACATTGATTTTGCAACCACTGCTACGGACCGCCAAACGCGAGGCAGGTCATATGCTTACTGATCTATGTAAAATACAGAAAGGTCCGACTCAAAACGTTTACGAATTACAAAATAAGTACATAAATTCAATTGAGTAAGCGCAATTATTAAGTATGTAATAGGTTACGTAATATATATTTTCAGGCTTCAAGTAACAGTCAGGCGTGAGTGGCACAGGCAAACTTTAAATCCTATATATGTGTCCCGTTGCCACGCGAACAGCGTGCTATGTGCCGAACGATGAATAAGGAGTCTTTACATTAAAAGTTTTGACATGAGAGTTGAATGACTGGGACAACTTCTTTTTAAAGTTGCAGCCAAATGATACCTCTTCCCTTCTAGGGATCTATCTCTGCTTGAGTAAGGTTCCCAATTTCTTCCCAGTTATATTTGTGGTAGAAGCGGGAACTTTTTGTTGTTTAGTGACGCAGCCACTCCTCTCCGTGTATGATCGATACTGCGGGCGCTGGTCTAGCAGCTCAAGGTTAAGGTGGCAGTTTATCATCATTAGTGGTGGAGATCATAATACAAGGATACAGTTATATTCAAAGTCGTTAAATAGCGGCATTGTAGGTTCACCTAACTGACGGTTCAATGTAAGCCTTGTTGGCGATGCTTATACATAAATGTATATAAGTTACATGTATATAAGCCGTGGTGGCAGAGTGGTTCGAGCAATTGCCTGCGACACAAAGATCGCAAGTTCAAATCCCGACTGTACGAATGAGTTTTTCTGAACTTAAGTACAGTGATTAGTCACACCACGAGCTTTACGGTGAAGGAAAACATCGAGAGGAAACCTGCATATATCTGAGAAGCAATTCAATATGTATAGTCGTGCTTGAGCAACGGCGATGGACTCGCCATCTGTCACGTTGGCACCTCATATACCTCTGGCGGAAAGTGGGTGTGGGGGTATTACCTATACACCTCTGCCTACCCCTTCGGGGACCCTTGTGGGAAGGCGTGAGGATATATTATTATTTATTATTATAAGTTACATATAATGTGGAAAAAAGTAGTGTGAAAGATTGCTGCAGGATCGGCAGCGAGCCAGCGATAGCCCTGGTTTTGTAAGCATCCATAGGTGACGGTAACCGTTTACCATGAAGCGAATCGTATGTTCGTTTGCTACCTATAAAAATATTAATTATACTTATAGTAAATAGAAATAAGCTCGTAAGCATTTGTGTATCCTACAGAGATAGACAGACAAGTATACAATGCGGATGTTACTGCAGTCATCATTAGAACTGGACTTGATTACCGTAATTAAGGCTTAAGCTTTTGATGCAGACCTTCCGTGCCATTAGCGCATTAGCATCGAGATAGTAAGTAACTTTTTTTTGTATACAACAAGAGTGCCAAACAAGCAAACGGCCCACCAGATGGGAAACGGTTACCGTAGCCTATTTACGCTCACGATATCGAAGTATCACTTGCGCTTTGCCACTCTATGATCGGAGTGTTATAATGTGTTGACAGCATCATAGGACTCTGCTGCCAACACAATATAACAATCCTCCCCCCTCCTCAAGGGGCTCATTACTGGAGAACTTATTAATCGCGTAGGAACACAACTCAATAAATTGTGTTATTTGGCTACGGACTTCTATAAGCGGTATGTTTGTAGGTATGTTAGGTTCCACGGCGAGTGACGCGCCGGTAACTGTATCCCGGAGCCCCGGCCCCCGGGTGTTCCGTTACACGCAGGAAATGGGCTTCCCTCTCGGTTTTTGACTCTCTTTGACTTTGAACACACAATATACAGTTACATGTCGGCTTGTTGTCTTCGTCGTGGTCACACTCTGCTGGCTGTACTCTTTAGGAATAGCGTTGCTGTCGTCACCCTTGACACCCTCGACACTAATGAGATTAATCATTGTTCTATTTATTCTCATATAATCCTATTAAAAAGAATTAATTATTCGTAAGAATGAGCTTATGGAAACAATACACTATACATTATTCCGTACTATATATTCCTAATATGTATTCTTAATATTTGAAGTGTGATGGTCAAGTATTTCGAGTAGCCTACAACGAAAAGATTACAAGTTCAAATCCCCCCCGAATCAATATGCTATTTCTTAGTTTAAATATCAGTGATTTATCACACCATCAGCTTATCGGTGAAGGGAAATATTGTAAAGATACCTGCATACCATTGAGATTAAATTTTATGACATAGACAAAGACAAAAGAAAGAAAAAAGATAAAAGAAAGAAGAAGAGACGATTGTGTTTGAGAAACAGCGGTTCTCTCCATCTGTCACATCGGTACCTAAATATATCTCCGGCGGAGGTGTTGTTACACCTCTGCTAACTCCTCCTGATCCTTGTGACCGTGAAGATAATGTAGATAAAAATATGTTTAAAACATTGTACAACCAGATGTAGATCACTTAATAAAATTACGAGTAGGTATATTTACAACCTACCCAATCCATCTTCGCTTGAAAAATTTAAGTTCATAAAACACGATCGCAGCGCCTCGTATTGGGTCCTATTGTGATTCTAAACCATTCTCGAATCCACTAGAGAACAAGAAAATTTCATCAAAATCGCCCAGCCGTTAAAGAGGAGTCCAGTCACATGCACAGAAGAATTATATGTAGATGTAAAGATAATATTTGTCAAACATGATATTATATTAATACGTTAACACGTACCGCAGTAAACCTACATAAATACGTTGTGTTGGTGTCTGTCACATTATGCCGTTACAGCTCGTATCATTGTACGTTATGTTCAAGTCGGTCATCCATTACGTTAAAGTTCATAAAATACAGGATTTTAAATACTATGGTAGGTAAGTACTTAATTTTAAATGCTCAATTTCCGTTACAGCAACAATATGGAATACGATATATTACGTGTACAAGAGTGAGATCTTGACTCGGGAGTCTGTAACCGTGACCACGTGAGGTCGTCTGCCTTTCCTCAGCCGGTGTGCGCCACAACTGTAAGCTCTACTGTGTGCGCAATAAGAGCCATGTCACCTACTACAGTGGGCCCTGCCGAGGCGAACGGGTGATTCTGAACTTGACATTTAGCTCCATTGTTTCGGAGATAGGTAATAGTTGTCGCAACCACTTAGGTGACAAACATGAGATCTGTCTCAGGGTAAGCGGTAACCACCGATTATTGATGCAGCAGGGGTATCACATACACATATTTTATCACGTCGATCCACTCTCGCGGTATGTAGAGAGTGTAAGGCGCCAGTTCTCTATAGACTTACAGACCCTTATCCTCCCCACATATGAACATAAAACTTAACTTAACCAATAAAGGTACATATATTTATATTCTTGGACCAGTGATACAAAATAGCACTGTGCAAGCATCGTTGCATTACCTGAGTCCTTAGACCTAGAAGGTAATCCAATGCTGAATCTAGAGAGACAGTTATTGCAGTAAATAGCGCCATATTGAATCTAAAACGTGACCAAGCAGTTTTAAGTCCCCGGCCAGTCGGAGTATAATGTGAGAGACAGTTTCATTCGTGATGTGTTTACGACGATACAGTTGGCACAATAGTCGTTTTCTACCACTCCAGCTTACTGGTTATATAGGTATATATCCACACGCCTTCCCAAAGGTCCCCGAAGGAGTAGGCAGAGGTGTATAGGTAGGATCAATACACCCACTTTCCGCCAGAGATATATTTTTGATGGCAACGTGACAGATGGCGAGTCCGTCGCCGTTAGTCAAGTATGACAATATTGCTTCTCATTCGTGTGCAGGTTTCCTCTCGATGTTTTCCTTCAACGTGAAGCTCGTAGTGTGACTTATCACTGTTCTTGAGTTCGGAAAAAATCATTGGTACAGATGGGATTCGAACGGCATCTGTGCGTTGCAGGCAACTGCTCGAACCACTCGGCCTATACGTGTACGATAAAGGCAACTAAACCCAATATGTCAAAACACCCTACTACCAACCAAACAGCCTATTCGATGATGACAAAGACAAAAGACAGTTAATAATAAAAACTGTACCAACTGACGGTTAACTAGCCTATAATAGTTCAATCCGTCCTCAAAACGTCAATTACTTTTCAATTCCATTGTCTATGTTATAATGAGATATTTATAATTGAATTGAGAATTATTATCGGCCAACAATAGCGCTTGCGCGTGGCTGCGACCGGTTTGTTGCCGGAGCCTGCTGAGGTAACCCATTGTCTTACTACACGCACGCACTGCTGGCCGGCGAGATCAGTCGCTTCCAGTTAACTGATTAGCATTGCCGACTAACAGAACGGCATTGGTGCATCTCTTATCAAGAGCAGAAATAAAATAATTATAATCAAAGTTGAGAAACATAAACTTCATATACATACATACATACATACATACATACATACATATCATCACGCCATGTCCCTAACGAGGTAGGCAGAGAGTATAGAGCACCAGTTCTCTATAGACTTACATACCTCTTTCGCTTCGTCCACATTCATCAGTCTCTTCATACATACTCGTCGGTTTCGAGTACCCTTAACGTTCCCGTCCTTGAGCGTCCGATCGATTTGATCCAGGTAGTTGGAACGTGGCCTTCCTCTGCCTCTTCTTGCACACACTTTTGCTTTGTATATCTGTTTCGTCAATCTTTCTTCACTCATCCTTTCTATGTGTCCAAACCAACGTAACATGCCTTTCTTCATCTTTACAATCACGCCCTCATTCACGCCAGTTGATTTGCGAATCTCTTCATTGCGGATTCGATCTAATATCGTTACTCCGCACATTTTTCGTAGAGATCGCATCTCGACTGCATTCAAGCTATTTTCATACTTCCTCTGACATACCCAGGATTCGCTGCCATACAATAAGGTAGGTACCGCGTTGTGGACAGCAACTCGAGCATTCTTGCTCAGACTTTTACTGCCCATCAACGCCGACATGGCTCCATTCACCTTATTTCCGGCAGTTATCCTTCTTTCAATATCTTTTTCATACAATCACACAATCAACATCATTTCCATCTCGTGTGAACATGCTTCCAAGATATACAAATTCATTCACTTGCTCTAGAATTTTATAAAGCTTAGCTTTATAATAAATAGCTTAATATACAAAAACTGAAGAGCATGTATGAAGAGAATAATGAAAGTGGACGAAGCGAAAGAAGTATGTAAGGATCGTAGTAAGTGGAAAGACGTGGTCTCTGCCTACCCCTACGGGAAAGAGGCGTGATTATATGTATGTATGTATGTATGTAATATACAAATATAAGCTACTTTTTGTGTCGGTTCATATTTATATTTAAGTATGAATTACTTGCTGATTAAGTAGCAAGCTCCAGCATTACGAAATCCCATGCGGATGACGCCGCGGGCAACAGCTAGTATAGTATATCAAGCTCAGTCATCCAGTCATCAACTTATTACATAACCACCTCTCCATATAATAGGTAGGAGGGAACCTTTGATAATGTCACCAAGCTCAGGTGGAAATGTTAATCATAGCCCGTTTATTGGCTTCAAATGCCATAGCATTTGGCCGAGCGATGTCGACACTGTCAATAAGCGTTAAACCGCGAATAAAGGAATGGCGTTGTTCATGATTTGTGGAAAAAATTGTAGTTAAGGCCGGCTTACTATGTTGCTACCACGTCCAAAATATGGTATTTGTATTTTTGGGAACACCTTTATAGGGAAAGACGATTATATTCCTATATTTTATTATATTATCAGAATTTTGTAAAAGGGGCAGATGTGTTGTAACACATAATTTTTCCGGAATCATATTTAGGGTTTATCAAGCATGAATGTTCATACGCTTTACGTACATTTCCCCCTCAAGCGCAAGGAGGCTTTCTCTCGATGTTTTCCTTCATGTTATAGAGAAATAGCGCTCTATTCTCCCTGCCTGTGATGAAATATAACTAAGTAGGAATGGAAAGGTTGTTGGAATGACGAAAATGCACTGCGAGCGAGTTAGGGGCCACACGCTAGGTACGTACGTGTGTGGCCACAATAAAAGTGGGTACTCAAATAAAAAGTGCCAATACTCGACAATGCGTTTATTGCGAAAATCTTAAACAACACGTACATTATCATCTCATCTATTATGCACAGTGTATATCATATCATTTGTATAATAACCCAGTTTATACAAAACTAGTTTTAAAATATTACAAAAATGCTTCTTTTAAATATATTTTTAAGGCAATCTCATATCACAATATTGGTTTTATAGAACTTAGTACCGGCGCATTTGTTTCAAACGCTGATCGAATTAATAGACGGGCGTTCGTGGACTGAATGCGCCACCTCGGTATAGGCTACCTTCAGTGTGGGACCCAACGGGCCAGCGGCCGACCACGGCCCGGCACTGCTACATACATACGAACAAACTTAATGCGACTCTTAGAAATATTGCAACAATTAACACTATCAATCTCAATAATTAATTTGCTCTAAACACTATAAAATAAAATGAATTTGACTAATTATTATTATGACAGGTGAATAGTCGATAAAATATTAGATTTTGTAATAAATATTATATATTATAAATTAGTACTTGTGAAGTGGTGCGGCTACAGCCCTACTGGCATATTGCATCAGCACCGCTACACTCGGAGTAGTGTTCAGGGCTACCAACCTAACTGCTAGTGCTAACTCCTAGCTTCTAGATAAGGCACAAACTATTTGACACTTCTAACACAGATTTCTAAAACCATGAACTCTGGTAAACTCATTGCTAAGTGTTCGTAGTTTGAATACAAAATATTTTCGTAAGTAAATTCATACATGTTTCAGACGTTAAGTTATGTTAAACAAAACGTGTAAGAATTCAAGTTAAATTCGTTAAATAGTCGTAATCATATTTAAGTACATTAACGTAAGTAATACGAAGACCAGCTTCGAGCAGTCCCTCAAAGGCGAACTTCACACCACCGTATAAATAGACCTTGTTTGGTTGCACCGTGTACACGAATGTTTAAATCTATCGAACGAGGAACAGGCTTAGAAAATTTCACAGCTTTTTAGGCTCGTTTAAACATAACATTATTGTTTATACTTAAGAAATAAAAATACGGCATTAAAATATGACATTGTAACGTGACACTGACAGTTGCAGCAGCTGTTAGCCGGAGCAGAAACAAGTGTAGGAGGTCATGTGTGCCGACACACACAATACTGGGAGCTGATTAAAAGGTGTTATTAAATGGTTTCTCGCGCATTGTGTTGCCACAAGTACGGTGCCGGGAAAGCGGCGGTAACACAAAAAATCTATCAATTTTTTATCGGCGGAGGATGACGTGGAACAATAGGAAGAAACTACTTTACCCACAGTGCACTCCGGAGACTGCGCGCCGACACCGGCGCTTTCCACGCATGCGCAACATAATTGCCGCTACGGATAACCATCATTTGCATTGTTCGCAATCTAGAGAAAATTAATTGCTCCACAATCGATCGGCGGAAGAAAAAAATTGATCGGCAATCGATTCGCTCGCGCACTTGTGTTGTTTCAATAATTACGTAATATTGTGGGCCGTTGTGTACAGTTTACATATTCGGTCGTCGGGCACTCACAGTCGTGTTTGTCGTTCCCGCGACGCGACACCGTTGTACCACTTCCAGCCTCGCTTTTCCTGCGGCTGCTGTGTTGGCGAAAGCGTATTCTCAGCTCGATAGTCAACATTTTTAAACCAGTATCCTTTCCTTACTATAACGGCACTAAGCGGCGCCAGCCTCCTGTTTTTGTAAAATGAGGGACTCCCACTGGGCTATCAGCCGGGTGGAGCTGGGGGCGAGGAACTCCTGCCCCGGTGTAAGCTCGCACAATTCTGCCAGGGATTTTGCTGGTTTGAGGCTCCCTAGGGATTCCTGCCCCGAGCTATTCCTGGGCGAAGGTGACCTAAGCTCCTCATTGAGAGCTTCGTAAAGTTCTCCTATTGATTTTGTAGGCTTCAACTTTCCGGGCATGGGTATCTCTTCGTCTTCAGATTCAGAGGTGGTCTCCGTGTCACTCAGTTCCAAGTCAAATGGCTTTTGCTTCTTTCTCATTTTCTTGAGCTCATGCTCCCTGTCTTTCATCTCTTGTAGTTCTTTCTGAATCTTTTCCTCGACGGGCACGTATCCCTTTCTCACGGGCTTGCCCTCCGGGGTGCGCGTTATCACCGGAGGACTCAACGCGGGTGCTATGATAGGAGTCGTGGGGAACACCAATGGCGACGACAGATTGGTGGTGGGCGTAGCAGCTCCTGGTGAGGTGATCGACAACTTTCCTTTGCTGGCGATAAATCTCTGCATGATGCCTTTGGTGCCCGTCTGGGGGGTAAAGCGGCGCGTGTAGCCGTTGGTATTAAGGAGGGCGGGCGCAGGGGGCGGGGAGGGCGCGATGGGCCCGAGGAGGTGCGACGTGGACACCGCCCTGTTGAGTGTCTTGGGCGGCTTGAGGTCCGCGTCACCGTTCATATGTCCATTCTGCTGGTGCATGTCGATGGTAGACTCTGACAGCAGGCGGTTCATCCTAAAGTGGCCCTCCTTGAACTCACGCTCCCTCTCCGTCACCTCAATGATCTCTCTCTGAATCCTCGATAGTGGATCCTCTTTAAGTAGTGACTGAAACAGAAAAAACAAAAATGTAGAGCTAACGTGTGTGGCATTCACTTGGACATTTTTCATCGGTGAAGGTATTTTCGTAGTATCCGCGTTTGATTCATCAAGGTACCTATAAATGTCTGGGAACCCCAGACCAGAGAGTCAGGGAAATTTGCAAAGCTCTATTAATTTAAACGTTTGAGTTGTCACTGTAAGCCCTTACCCTAATTATGTTAGTTATCGCAGATTTTTTAAATATATACACCCATAATTGAGAAATGCAAGTCAAGCAATTACACAGTACACACACATCTGTACACAGCTTGAACTTGTGGGGAAAGAAAATCCTGTTTTGCCGTTTTCAGATTCTGTGTTCAAAGTGACAGGAACTTCATATCCCATTTGTGTTATTAATTACGTATAATAGGGTTTCCGTTTTAGATAGGAGACGCCCTCGGTTGTATTTACGACTTTCCTTAACAAAATGCTTTTTGGGGGGCCATTTATTGCTAAATCATTGCTCTAAATCGATTATTGAGCGCTTTGTTACTGTCTTCACATCTTCCCATATGAGGGGATCAGGTGTGAAAATATATTCAGGTAAAACGATGCACATGGTGGTATCTCTCTTCCTCTCTGAAGCGCGTACGAATTACTTCACACGAAAGCTCAAATAACTGTTTCTAACTTACTAGCTGATAGATCTGTTTGTGGTATGAACCTGCATGGTTATTACTGAAGCCAGAACCTGTAGATATCTTTTTCAAAACCAACTTTAAAAAGATACGGGTTTCAATTCGCCCGCTTTTGTTTTTTTTTCTACTGACAGTATAAAAGCACGACATTCTGGGCAAAATACTTATAACATACATGTTTTATTCAGCTCACGTCCATTTATAGACATTTTTATGAAACACGCTGAATGTATGTCTCGGTCGGCAGCGATTACGCATGGTACCTACTTGTGGTGACCTTACAGATACTGGTTCAAGATATAACTACTATTTGCAGTATACGCTTACATAATAAGATTATATAGGTCTACGAACCTCACCTTCATCTATCATTAATTATCAATCATATTTACGTAAGTGAACATTTTAACAGCTCAAATTAACGTATAATAATTCTAGAAAATAGTAATTTATCATATGCTTTCCTTATCGTTTCCTTTGATAAGTCACACCAAAATAACCTATCAATTAATCCAATTTTGTCGGTAGGTACTATCAATGTGTATGAAATATGTAATTATATTTTGTCATATATTTTTTACCCACTGACTCACAAGAGCCGTAATAGCCAAGCGGTTTAGGCAAGTAATAACTTGCGAATTGAAGATTGCAGGTTCAAACCCCAGTGTTATGTGTCTACCTAAGTACGTACTTAGTGTGATATAATATATATATATATATATATATATAATGTTTTCTGACCACGAGCTCCATAGTTCACTAGGTGTACTAGTGGTAGTCAGAAAACATTGAGGAAACCTGACTTACGCTTGAGAATAATTTAAGGATAATACCTACCTATTCTTAAGTAGCATCTGACTGCGAAGGTCATCGCCTGTTACGTTTGCACCTAAAAATCATCTCCAGCTCAAGAGTATTTTAGGTGTTTACATTTATATTTAATGTCCCTTGATATTATGTATGTACTTATCTATCTCTTTATAACAATGATATTGGTTGAGTACTCATATTTCTTAATGAATTAATAGAATTGCATTTCTCAGTAATCTCAATTACAGAGGGTAGATCACAGCAATGAATACGATAGGTTCGTGTAACTAGACCACGTTTGGGTGAGCCGGTGTTACAATCAGCAGTAATACGATACATATAATTCCAACAGTTGAAATAACGTGAGGAAAAACGTCATAAAGCGGCTTCGCTGACCTCCGCAAGCACTGCCACTTTAAATAAATAAGGCAAAGCAATGTTCCTTCAATATCACCAGGTATTTTTCTACTTTCATAAGCCTGATTACTCGTGACCACGCAAATAATAGCCGCCTTTTATAAAGAGCTCTTTAAAGATAGATATCGCTACAACCAAGTTATTAGTCCACGTAGATAATTCCTGTTGAGATAAGACAATGGCCGCTCATTTGTTATTGCACGAATGTTCGATGGCAATAAATAAAAAACTAACTATATCAAAGATAATTTATCGACAGGCGCGTTATCAGATATATAACAGTAAACCGCCAATCACGGATACTTTTACCGATGCTGCGCGCTGTGTCTCGCCAAGGGGAGACATGTCTCGCTCGGAGCTTCGTAACGAGCTTTCTACCAGGCTTCACATCGGGCTCGGCACACATTCCCACTCGCAACCGTTCTTTGTGGATCATATGCGAGCGCTCAGTGCAGGAGCGACTCGCTGGTATCGAGGCTCGCGAGCAGAGTCGGCGACCTGCATCCGAGGCATCCGGACGCTGTAGGCCACTCTCGAGGCGATGACCTACGAACCTACGGCACGACGCTCAGGAATAGGTTTGCCGATATAAACTGGAGCACGTTCGCATTCCGGCGACACGAGCGGACAATAAAGTAAACGGTACTCACTTCACCCATGGTGAATAGTTGAAAAACAATCCGATATTGGAACTGGAAGGAAGTTTAACAGTCTAACACACAAGGAACTGTTTCACGGCGTGAACATCACGGCACCGACACCTGCCACGCTCGAACAATTATTGGTATGGATGGGACCGGTACGTGCACTGCGGCGGACAGTCGCGGGCTGACGTACGCGAGTCGAGACTACGCGGCCCGCGGCGTATCGCTCACCTGGCTCGCCTAATTGGCATTAGAGCGGGACGGCGATACAACACTACTGGAGAGAATGAGAGCGCGCTATTAACTGAGCACCTGAAGTTGCTTTACCGACCAGTTAGAGGAGGGCGCGCGCTTCAAAAGTGGTGCGGATTTCCGCACTGCTGCCTTCAGAGGGTCGGCCCTCCCCACAGGAGACAGGACACGGTATAGTTACCAGACCATACAAAAATAATCTCAATTATGCAGTATATTTATTATACTGTCCTAGTTCTCACACAAAGCTGTGGTGGCCGAATGGTTCGAGCAGTTGCCTGCGACACAAAGATCGCAGGTTCGAATCCCGACTGTACCAATGAGTTTTTCTGAACTTAAGTACAGTGATTAGTCACACCACGAGCTTTACGGTGAAGGAAAACATCAAGAGGAAATCACCTGCATACGTTTGAGAAGTAATTAAAAGGCGTATGTTTAGTCGTGCTTGAGTAACGGCTACGGACTCGCCATCTGTCACGTTTGCACCTAAAATATATCTCTGGCGGAAAGTGGGTGTGTAGGTATTACCTATACACCTCTGCCTACCCCTTCGGGGACCCTTGTGGGAAGGGCAAAGCAAAACCTTACTATGTATCTTTACGCAATATTTTATTTGTTATGTTATGTAAACGAAATGTGTGTTGTGATTTCCTATAATTAAGGAACCAATATTGATATCACCACCTAAATCGTTATGTTGCATGTAATTTTGTATTCCTTGTTGGAAATCCAAGTTCATAAATAAATAAATAAATAAGGGTGAGGATATTCTCACAAAAATTAAAGCTTAACATTAATAAGTACATCATGTCTTACTAGGAAGGCAGTGCCATGAATTACATTGTACATTAAAACAAGAAGTTGTAGGTAGTCAATAAACTTTACTGAGTATTTAAAGGTAATTCCAACTAATGGCAAAGTTGTTTGAGGTGATGTAAATATATATTCTAGATAAATTATGATTAAACACTTATTGGTCCTAGATTAATATTGCAACAAGATAGATATTAAATAGTTACTGGAACCATTATTAATTGGCATCCACAGCTTTAGCCTGTGCTTTCATGGGCACTTCCATATGGCTCACTCTTAGGTGTCTGTTGAGATCACTGAGGCGGAAGAATCCTCTGGAACAGTGGTGGCACACGTAGGGAGTATGATTAGTATGTTGCTTTAGCAAATGGAACTCTAGCATCATAGCTGTAGGGAATGTTTTAGTGCACTCCCCAATGGAGCATTTATATTTGGCTACATTCTCATGTTTGAACGCCATATGGTGTGACAAACTTCTTTGAACTGCAAATCCTTGGTCGCAGATTTTGCACACAAATGGCTTCTCTCCTGTATGCTTTCGCATGTGAGTTTGTAAATCTGAGAATGTTTTCTGGCACACATTGCACTGTCCGGACCGTTCCGAGTGCACCCGAGCAATGTGCAACTTTAGATTACCCTTCATAGTAAATGCCATACCACAGTAGCTGCATATATTATGCTTTTCATTAGAATGTATCTTCAAGTGAGTGTTGAGAGCTGTCCTAGTTTTCACCGACTTGCTGCACAGGTGGCAAGTGTATTTCTTCTCATCACTGTGAACTATCATATGCTTCTTCACCTGATTCTTGTCAGCAAATGTCTTCTTGCACGTTGGACACGGGTATGGGCGTTCACCAGTGTGCAGCCTCTTATGTCTGATTAAGGAGCTGATCTGACGAAATGTGGCAGAACAGAATGGGCACACATATGGCTTTTCATTGGTATGTACCCGCATATGAATGACTATATCATTTTTCCTAAAGAAGCTACTACCGCAAGCCTCACAGATGTACTTTCGCTCTCGCACGGA
Organism: Drepana falcataria; assembly: GCA_945859725.1. Taxonomy (NCBI): domain Eukaryota; kingdom Metazoa; phylum Arthropoda; class Insecta; order Lepidoptera; family Drepanidae; genus Drepana; species Drepana falcataria. The sequence continues at coordinate 250,152 of OX243935.1, forward strand.
GTGCTTCACCTCTATGTGCCTCTTCAAGGAGCCCTTCGATATAAAACAAGCTTCACACGCATTACACTGGAATGGCTTCTCCCCTGTGTGCACACGCATGTGGGTCTCCATTGATGACCGACATGCAGCTATCAGCCCACATACAACACATCGTATTGGTCCTGATTTGGGCCTTAGCTTCCGCCCATCTGATTGGGATCTTTTTGTGTATTTCCTCCGTTTTTTTTCTACGGACGACGGTTCGGGACTAGGGTATGGTATGTTATCGTCGTAATGTTCGACATCTTCGTATTCATTTTTAAAGTCTTCCTCTTTAATTTCGAACTTAGTTTGTAGGTTGGTGAAGTCCGACATATCAACGCAACGCAGCGCCTTGTCGGAGGCTTCACATTTATCAATGAATTCGTATGATACCACGAGCTCACCTGCACACTTCGTGCATATGTATTCAGGCAGGCCATCTCCTTGTACAATTATCACGTTAACGCATCGCATAATCATGGTACTAAGTTCAACATCGTCTTGCTTATTAAAAACAAATATTGAGGCAGTTTTTTCTAAGCAAATGCGGCATACTCTAGAATCCATTCTTGGTATATTTTTGAAGATAGATAGATAGACATCACAATGGTTCGAATAGATAAGGAAAGAAAAATAGGAAAAAACGGTTTAAATTAGGTATTATTGCTTAGTCTATTTTATTTAATCTACTTCAAAGACTACTTTTTAAAATTACTTTTTTCTTAATATTTTGACATTTGACATAAATTGCGTAATTCTTGATTGTCAGATCAGACAGGACAGGATTGCAGGAGTAAACAAACATTGTTGTTTCTCTTTTTTTTTCCGTTTCCAATAAGCACCTGTCAAAAAGCATGCTGTCTATTACTGCTCCTCTTATTTCACGCTTACTTCGTAGCTCTATAAGACAGTAAGTATTTAATAGGTAAGTCCTGTTGAATTTAATAATAAACTTTATATTTTTGACAAGCGTTAATTTTCTAAAAGTATCGAAAACATTATGGTATTGCCATTTACATAGATTTACACACACTACAGTTACTCTATAGTGAATTATGGTATTTATGGTATATTGTACAAGCTCTTAGCTCCTTCATAATAATTAAGCCTCAGAACAATAACTAAAGCATATTGTTATTGTTCTGAGAATTAAGCTAAAGACTACCAGGGCTACCAACTTAGGGGTTTTCCCAACAAATTTTAGGGGAAAAAAAGTGGGATGGGATTTTTTTTAGGGCTTATATTTTTAGGGATTTTTATGACTTCAAATATATATTTTTTTTAAATGCCAAGCTTAGCAAAATAAAGGTGTACAGTAGACGCTCTCTAAAATTACGCAGGTTGTCTTATTTGCTAATATTAATGTTTCATCAGAAAATTGAGATAGAACTATTGTAACTGTAGCCAATCATATTTATTTTTGTATATACCGCCTAACTGCCTTAGCGACATCTAGTCAGTCTGTCAGTAAAAGTAAATAAAATAAAGCGTGAATTTCCAACGTGTGTTGTCGAAAAATATAATTAATTATTTTACCTGTTCAATTTTAACGTTCATCTGAAAGTCAAACATTAAAATGCTTATGGCTAAAGAAAAAAATACTGTAAAAAATATATCAAGGCATGGGAAACGGATCCAGACTTTTTTGAGGGGGAATTTAGGGGTTTTTGTTTAAAGTTTAGGGATAAACATTTTTGAGAATTGGGAACACTGAAGAGAAAAGAAGACTACTATATAATATATACATTGTAATCTTTGACTAGTACTATTGAACTGGTATTAAGCGTAAGTTCAATAAAGCCAGTCAGTATTTAATTTTAATGTAGGTTCTTTGTTGCAGATACAATACAATTAATTGGACACGACACTGACCCTACTTTATAATATATTAAATCGTCGTCAGGAAATAAAACTTACCAGTTAACCGTATTAAAAGTAAAAAATAGAATACGCAACCAGATCTACATAAAACTGCATCTGTGTACCTTGTCTTGTTTGTAAATAGAGAGGCATATTATACGTACAAGCACTTTGCATATGCATATTTATCATGTTCAAAAATGTTTGAAACAGTACGGAAAGGTATATCGAGATCAAGAACAAGAATTGAGAAAATTACTGAATGAAAAGGAATAAACGAAAGCAATTTTTTTAATAATGGAATTGAAAGTGTGCCGATTATGTTGTGAGAAAGATGCTTCACTGAACATTTTTAACAGTGATTTGCACATCAGGGAAAAAATTTTGTACTGCTGTTCTAACTTGAATGTGAAAGAAGACGATGGTCTCCCGGCACTGGTATGTCACTCCTGTGAACAGGAACTGTCTCTATGTTACCAATTCGTCATTAAATGTGAAGCTTCTGAGAAAATACTCGTGTTGCAGACCTCTAATGCACCAAAATTTCTTGCTAACAATGATTGTACATCTAAAATCGAAATTAAATCAGAAAGAGAGTGCCACAGTGATGAAAATCTATGTGATAATATACTGGATACTGAGTTGGATGAAGTAAATGAAAGAAAACTTCAGATAAAGGAAGAAATAAAAGATTTTAAAGTTAGAACAGGAAGATCTTATAAAAAACGAACGAAATTCAAAGTTTTAAGTCCATTTTCATGTTCTGTGTGCGGAAGGCAATGTCCAAACCAATCATCCCTCAGTATACACATGCGCTCCCACACCAATGACCGGCCGTACCCATGCCCTTCATGCGAAAAAAGCTATAAAGACAGAGGGGGCCTCAAGAGACATACTATAAGGAACCACTTGGAAGACAAGAGGGAACGCAACTTTATATGCGAACACTGTGGCAAAGGTTTCTACTCTAAGAATGATGTTAAAATCCACATGCGGACACACACAGGGGAAACTCCTTATGGTTGCCCCTTGTGCCCCATGAGGTTCACTCAAATAAGTGCCATGCTTAGACACAAAAAGCGGCACACAGGGGAGAAGACTCACAGCTGCCCAGAGTGCTCTAAAGGGTTCTGCACCAAAGAGGAGTTGAAATCACATCTCTCTGTGCATTCAAATGAGAAGAATTATCATTGCCCTCTTTGCAATATATCCATCAAGTATCGGAACAATCTTAAGAAGCATATCAGAATGCATTCTGAAAAAAATAAATTTGTTTGTAACCACTGTGGCCGCACATTTGCAACTAAAGGGAACTTGAAGATACACATAGATAGGCAGCATTCAGAGAAGTCAGGCCACTGCAGTGTTTGTGTGAAAAGTGTGTCCAACATAGAGATGCACATGTGGAGACACACAGGGCAGAGACCTCTGAAATGTGAGCTCTGTACTAGTAGCTTCTATGAACTGAAAGCTCTAGCCCACCATATTAACTTCAAGCACACAAAGACTGATAAGTACAAGTGTGTAGTTGAAGGTTGCATGAAAAGTTTTCCTTCCAGACCTATGCTAGACTTCCACACCGCCAAGGTCCATGGAACGCACATTCCATTCCCATGTGACCGGTGCTCTCGAGGATTTTACAGGAAAAACGATCTTGCAAGACACAAAATTAGCACACACAAGGAGAGACTTTCATAATTGATATTTAATGAGTCTGGGCCAGGTCCGTGATATAGAAGTGTGCAGGTAAGCTATGGAAGGACTGGACACATAGGATCACTTTGGTTAGTGAAGAGGAAGCATTTACCTTGTAGTGGGTTCAGAGAAGCGGATATTTCTAACACTATTTATATAACCTGTATTAATTATATGTAATCATGCTATATATTATTTATTGATATCATAAAATTTCTAGTCCAAACTAAATTATACTATTAAAAACAATAATATTTTGATTGTTTTCTTTTGGCACTATATCTCGTGGTGTCTCTGCCAATAATTTTGATAGCAATATGAGAAATTGCCGTAAATGTTTAGGAAGCGCTGTTCAACAAGCACTAACCCTCGGCAATCCCGGGCAAGGCGCAACTACTGCTTAAGCTCGAGGCCAAAGGGTAAAATAAAATACCACAATACGCTATACAATATTTATTTTAGTGCTGATGAGTTCCATAATTCATGACCCAAAAACAAACCTTATCACAGTCTACTACGGATAACAAAAGCTCATAAAGTGCAGCGAGATGATTGTCGACCTACGAGGACGTGTTCGATCTAACACGCCATGTCTATGGTCGACAGCAGTCTAGAATCTAAGCAGAAAATTGTATGTAAACAGAAATGATGAGGAGGTATCGTCAGTAAAGAGTAATATAATATGTACACGGTACAAGTACAACAATCTGTAGGCTGCGCGCTCGCATCGCTAATATACAATCTATGTTATCACCAAAACGTTGCCAGTGTACAAAATAACAATATAAATACATCGTAACTAGTCCATCGTATGTACACTGCCCGTCCCAACACTGTATAACGAAACTGCTGTAGATAATAAAAAATATTCAATTGCACACGTACAATCAGTTTTGATCCAGTCAAAATATAATCTATCTGTAATAAATTTTAAAATATTGCAATAATATAAATATAGATTAAAAACTAAATAATAATAAAAAAATTATAAACACCTTGCGAACATTATAAATAATGCAAACATCAGTCAACAATTACGTCTAATTACATTAACATTACAAGTCTGAAACGCGTACACATTCTGTCCTCGTGCGCCAGTCGGGCGCCCATCGCGCCGCCGACGGCTCGGCCCGCGATAGGCCCCGCGGTGGGCCCGCGATAGGCCCCGCGGTGGGCCCGCGATAGGCCTCTGGGCCCCGACCGGCGGTCGCAAACTTCCAACTCCAAATTAAACATTTCGCTAAATTAGCACCAGATAAGTGTAGGATATACAACATTGTATACAATATCGAGTCGATGTCACCGATTATACTAATTTAAACACACAATATAATTATATTTATGTCATATTGATAGTGAATTTAAGGATTATAATAAAATTGTGACAAAAATGCAAACAATCGTCATATAAAGCTCGGAGGCTTCGAATAATACCGTCTTATAATTAGTTTGTACCCGGTGGAGCCGGAGGCGGCTCGCGCCCTGTCATCCTTTGTAATATATACATATGTCGCGGCAGGCGCTCGGCCTCCGCGGCCTCCACGGCCTCCCCGGCCGGCGGCAGGCCTTGGCCGCCGCAGCAGCTCCGGCCGCGGGGGTCAGTTGATGGCCTGCTCCGTCATCTGGCCGACACGGACACAGCATTACGTATGGACTAATTGATACCACGTCACACAACGTTTAATCGTTGCGGACGAAATACTAGAATTGATAAAATACAAGAATTAAAATATTAACTCCACCACTAAAAAAATTAGTCAGTGCGTGGTAGCTTAGGGTTTCCAATTAGCAGGCTGGGGCGGGCTGCAGGCAAAGCGCGTCGAGGCCGGAGTGGTCGGTACGTACCTGCAGGCACAGCGCGTCGAGGCCGGAGTGGTCGGTACGTACCTGCAGGCACAGCGCGTCGGGGCCGGAGTGGTCGGTACGTACCTGCAGGTACAGCGCGTCGAGGCCGGAGTGGTCGGTACGTACCTGCAGGCACAGCGCGTCGAGGCCGGAGTGGTCGGTACGTACCTGCAGGCACAGCGCGTCGGGGCCGGAGTGGTCGGTACGTACCTGCAGGTACAGCGCGTCGAGGCCGGAGTGGTCGGTACGTACCTGCAGGCACAGCGCGTCGGGGCCGGAGTGGTCGGTACGTACCTGCAGGCACAGCGCGTCGAGGCCGGAGTGGTCGGTACGTACCTGCAGGCACAGCGCGTCGAGGCCGGAGTGGTCGGTACGTACCTGCAGGCACAGCGCGTCGGGGCCGGAGTGGTCGGTACGTACCTGCAGGCACAGCGCGTCGAGGCCGGAGTGGTCGGTACGTACCTGCAGGCACAGCGCGTCGGGGCCGGAGTGGTCGGTACGTACCTGCAGGTACAGCGCGTCGAGGCCGGAGTGGTCGGTACGTACCTGCAGGCACAGCGCGTCGGGGCCGGAGTGGTCGGTACGTACCTGCAGGCACAGCGCGTCGAGGCCGGAGTGGTCGGTACGTACCTGCAGGCACAGCGCGTCGAGGCCGGAGTGGTCGGTACGTACCTGCAGGTACAGCGCGTCGAGGCCGGAGTGGTCGGTACGTACCTGCAGGCACAGCGCGTCGGGGCCGGAGTGGTCGGTACGTACCTGCAGGCACAGCGCGTCGAGGCCGGAGTGGTCGGTACGTACCTGCAGGCACAGCGCGTCGAGGCCGGAGTGGTCGGTACGTACCTGCAGGCACAGCGCGTCGAGGCCGGAGTAGTCGTCGTGCAGGCTGGGCGCGGGCGCGGGGGCGGGCGGCGCCCAGCACGAGCGGCGCCAGGCGCGCAGGGGCTTGGGCGGCGGCGCGCGCCATCTAACGTTATTACGCACTTGTACACAATGTGATTCCTCGAAGCTATATCCATTTACATAGTTATAATAGAAAGCATCATGGACCCCGTTGCGCACGGTACACTATGAGGGTGGAGCCCCAATAGGCACACATTTGTATTTTGCAATCTTATATTTATAAATTGAATACCTATTGAGGGGCAGTACTACCTTCTTTTAGGTATTTTTTTAACTGTGCAGAGTGAGGAATACGATCTTGTATAAAATATATGTGTTGGATTGTTTAAGCCACAAATGAAGCATATCGGTGGGTATGTTGACGATCAGTGATAGGTGATAGCTATGTCAGCAGATAAACAAAATTACACTAACAAAGATGCTTCAACGATTCGCTCTCCGAATGTAGTACCTGGGTTTCGGGCACCTCCTGCTGAGCGGCATGTCGCTGACGTGGTGGAAGAACTGCCCCGGCGGCAGGCGGTGGCGCAACCGCTTGAGCGCTTCCTGCAGCTCGGGCCGGCCGAAGGCCTCGTGGTGCAGCGCCTTCTCCACCAGCCAGCAGTGCAGCGACATGGGGTCCACGGGCGAGTCGAGCTCGTCGTCGGCGGCCAGCGCCCGCACGCCGCCCGCGCCCCCCGCACCCCCAGCACCCCCCGCGCCCACCCCACAGTTCAGCTTCTGGGACGCTGCACATCACACGATACTAGCTCAGACCACCCCCGCACTACACGAGCTCCATCGGAGAGGTTACGCTCGAGGCATTCTTAAATTTAGCCACCAAAAGACCTAGCGATGTAAGCGTCCAGAGACTGCGATATCGACGAGCGGGTCTGATCGTTTGCTACCAAAGCGATATGAACAAATATTTAGTCCAGTGAGAGGCCAAAAACAATAAATAAACGTTGACGCGTTTTGCGAACAAACTGCATACGTTTGAGAAGAAATTCAATGACTCATGGTTGTATGTTTTATGCCACCTGTGACGTTGGCACCTAACATATGGCAGCGGGCAGCGGGCAGCGGGCAGCGGCAGCGTGAGTACCCGTGTGCAGCGCGCGCAGCAGCGTGGCGGGCAGGTCGCAGCAGGGCGGCATGGGGCTGAGCAGCACGCCGCGCAGGCGCTCCAGCGCGCGGCCCAGCGCCGGCCCGCCGCAAGCCGCCGCCAGCTCGGCCTCGATGGCCTCCACCAGCGCCGGCCGCTCGCTCAGCTTCTTGATGGACAGGAGCAGCTTGTGCCTCGCACCTTTTGTTACGCCTGCGAGAATATACCGATCGCACATTGGACGATCCGTAACGAGAGGAACCGATCGACCGATGTTAAACGAGAAGCGGATCGTTGGTGTCTTCCTGTTGGTAACGGTACTACCGTTGTATATTAGTAGTTGTATATTATGATGTTCTAAAGTGCTCCCTGTGACCCGGAACTGTCACGTCGAATAAATCATTATGAATGCTATTTTACCGATTGGCTGAAACCATACACACGACATGTTTTGAACGATGGCATCTCTCGATCAGAATTCGAGTTGTCCCGCTATGACGGTGTCTCTACTGCACCGACTCATTGCCTACAGTCCTACATTAAATAAGGTTTCCAGAAGCCCATAAAGAAAGGCACGTCAGAAAGAAGAGTCAAGTCTAGCACGAAATCAATGAAATTCTTTACAATATATGTAGGTAATTGAAATTCCCAACAGCAACTACTTTTAAGTATCTTTCGAAGCAATTATTTTGTATTGTGTTAATTACTTTAAAAATAATGTATATTAACTCGTGCAGTTCTAGTAATATCGTGTAGCGGTAACGTTGCCATTACGATGTTGGGAACATTGTAATGGCAAAGGTCACCTCACCAGCACCGTCCATCTAATTGTACACAACCACGCGCTACTGGCCTCTGCTTGTCGAAATTATCACACAATGTATGTAAAATGTAACTTTAAAACAATAACAGGCCCGCATCCGGTCGCATTTATAAATAATTCACCCGCGTTACATTTGCATACATATGTACGGATAATAAAAAATAAGTATAGCTCGTGTAGTAGGTGAAGCAATTCTCTAAATAGGTACTGTCGTTTCTGACTTCATCCACACCAGACAGCCAAATCTTTACTGTTTCTATTATTAGTAAAGACGAATTTTGTTCATAGTAGCTATGCTCCATCAGCACCCACACATGATATATGCTTCGATGGGGAAGGGACTATATACTTGCCCTGAATGAGCAATATTCTTATTGAAAATGCTTAGTATGTATGTACCCAAGTGCTTTAGTTATAGCACTGCTAACGTTGTTAAATAAATAGTGGTGTAACTCACCCAATTTCTCCAGGTAGCGGTCGTCCATCGCCATCATCTGGTCGTAGGTGATGTTCGTAAAGAGCCACACGTACTTGTGCAGGCGCAACCCCTTGAGCCACTGCGCCACCGTGGACATGCCGGGGTGCTCGGCGAAGTTGTGCGAGCGCAGATCGTCCAGCCGTGTCTCGCTGCCCGTCGTCCCGTACATTATACTAATAGGCCTGATCTGGCTCAAACTGTGCTCACTCGACAGAGAGAAACTCCTCGGTTTCTGCACGAAGGATTCGTCACTCAAATTCTCAGCCGACGAGGACATCTGCATGACGTTGGTCGACGGCGGGGTGAGGCTGTTGGACCTCTGCGATTTAGGCTGGGACACAGCCGCGTCGAAGTGGATTTTTTCCCCGTCTAAACTGATGTCCACGTCCCGCCCATTCTTCGAGAACGACTCCTGGGACAGGTCGGTGGAATATGTGTGGTCTATGCACTCAATGAAACTTCGGAACTCCACGTTTTTGCCGATGGTGCGTCTGAACGAGCTGTTAGAACTCCAAATGTTTGCGTCAGGTATCAGGCAAGGGTCGATCCTCTGCTGCCACATGGACTCTGTATTTCTGTTGCCCGATATATGATTCTCTAGGTATCGTAGCCATGGTGTGAGGATCCTGTGGGATGCAAAAAACAAATAGTCTACACCACTACTTTGTTCATATTTATTATACATACATACCTACATATCATTACGCCGAAATCGCTGTGGTTTGAACCTAAAATATTCATTCAACAGGCGACAGTTTTAACCACTCTGCTACCACGGCTCTTTACAACAACGCTTTAAGCGTTTTTGTAGCAGGTAATTGAGTCCTTCACAGCGTGAGGCCACGCAATGCATTTGCGTCATTCGTTAAAGTGACGTGATGTGTGTCCTGGATGGCAACCGCACTATTAAAGAGAACTGTTGCTTCAATATTTTCCTTGTAACAAATAATTGTAAGATATTTTCTAAAACACAATAATACTGGAATGTATTCTTTTTTTTATACAACAAGAGTGGCAAACAAGCATACGGCCCACCCGATAGAAAACTGTTACCGTAGCCTATTTACGCTTACAATACCGAAATATCACTTGCGCGTTGCCACTCTGTGTTCGGAGAGTTGTACTGTGTTGGCAGCATAATGGGACTAATCCCTCTGCTGCCAACACAATATAACAATCCCTTATTACACCGCGTAGGAACACAACACAATAAATTGTGTTATTTGGCTACGGACTTCTATAAGGTGGAAGTCCTGCCCCAGTCGGGCAGCTCCAAATTCGAACGGGAAACCCGTTAAGCCCTACCTCTCTTATTCTTCACCAGTTGAGAGATGTGCCAGCTTACTTGTGGTCATGCGGCGTGAGCGCGGGGTGCACCAGCAGGTAGGACAGCAGCTGGCGCGCCAGCTCGGGCGCGGCCGAGGCCCGGCGCGGCGCGTCGAGGCAGCGCTGCACCAAGGCGGGGGCGCCGCTCAGGTACACGTCCTTGGCGCGCTCGTTGTCGCTGCGCATCAGGGGCACCAGCGACACCAAGCGCCGGACCTGCTCCGTTGCTAAAGGACCATTCATTGATTATATTGGACTGTTCTTGAGATTACTGTTATTCAATAATAAACTTCACTCGTTTCAGTAGAGCTGCAAAGCAGAGATAGTTGCAATAGAACTGATTACTTGTATATATCTGTGTAACTGTTAAGAAGGATTTAAACTTTTTAAATATTTTTATAATATCTTGGGAAGATTCCACATAGTAATGGGGCAGGTACACACTAAGTAATACTTTTTTCTGTAGGGTAGAATTATACAATGACATACATATGTACACATAATAATATATATGTTCCAACTATTAAAGTCAAACTGAACAAAGTATAATATCAGAGAAATACAATAGCACCAATATCAATCACCTTATGGTACTGAAAAATTCATTTGCCCAGAATTCGGGAGCAGTTATCCCAGATAAGTGCAATCATAACATGTAATATATCCTCACACCTTCCCACAAGGGTCCCCAAAGGGATAAGCATGGGTGTATAGGTTGTACCCACATACCCTTTTTCCACCAGATATATATTTTAGGTACCAACATGACCAGTGGATGGCAACTCATTTGTACTGGCAAGATTCAAACTTGCAATCTTTGCGTTGCAGGCAACACTTGAACCACTCCGCCACCAAGACGCTTAGTATAATGATACATATATATATATATATATATATATATATATATATATATATATTTAACCTCAACACAAAATGAAATAGGAAATGGTTTTTGTGCATCACTCAGTATATAAAAATGCTAGTAATGTAGTGTTTATTTTGGAATCCCACAAAATGTTAATCTAAACGCAATGTCAGAGAAGTCTTGATGTAACCTTGATGTTTAATTTGGGATGCCACATACAAAGCAGGCTATGATTTGTTAAGACTACCGGAATTAACTACTAAATAAATAAAAAAGATACTGTGACTCACTGATTGGAATATACACATTGAAAAACAAGGAAGCTAATTTGAAATATGACTCCAATGGCTTCAGTAATTGAAACTTTAAATATGTACCTACATAAGTAAAAAAAGTCAGTTTCACATTCTTAATGATTTTTTTCTTATGATGCCACTACCCACATATTTTACATAAGAATTAACGACATTAATATCTTAAAATACTTTCACTATTTCACTAGCTGACCATCTTAACTATATAGTGAGGTTAAATTGAGAGTCAAATGAGATATTAATGTGTCTCTTTAGGGCAGACCAGCATACACCCTTACAAGATGCATTCCTTTCTTCAAAGCAGTATCCCTCATCTCAAATAAAAACCATCAAGTAGGATTCTGTACCCGAAATAATATTGGTTATAACAACAAAATTAATAAAACCTAAATAATTTGCAATCCCTTTATTTTACTTCAGGATATGAAAGGTAGATAAAGTGGTATGATTTAAAAGAATGAAAGAAAATGGTAAGGAATGACGGATTGATTCTCTTACCGTCGTCCTCATCACCGTCTGCTGTGAGGGCTAGCAGGTTGGCCAGGAGTTTGTCGTTGTTGGCATCTCTTTCTAGACGCTCGTCGTCGACATGGTTCTTCAGGGCCGCCTCCACAGTGAGCTGCACGAGCCGCAGTCCTGGCCACGGAACGCGCCGCGTCAGCGCGCACGCTACCACCGTCCGCTCGCATGCACCCCATTGCTCAAATACCCCGGCAACGCCCCCGAGCTGCTCGTAAAACGTGCCGTTCATCTCGACACAAGCATAGCACGAAAATATCTGATTTGTTTGTGTTCACACGTCAATGGTTCCTGACAGCTGATTGTGGACTCTACCGTTTTCTGTCCAGTCGGCTCGTGGGCGTGGTGCGGCGGTGCACTCAGTCCGTGAACCGCGTTTCGGGATTGGTATTTTTGAGGAAAAAACACGGTAGCTTGAGAAAACATTAATATTTTGTTTCGACGTTCAAATCCAATCAAATCATAATCCAAAATGGCGACCATAGACTGCAAATATAGTACATTTTATTTCAATCTATATTCATGTCAAAAGAAATTTTAGGTACGAAGTTAGCTTAATTATTTGCTCTGTAAGTTTTAACGTTACTGTAGTTATTGGCTATCAACACTTTTTTAATATGAAGTTTATAAAATTAAAAACAGAAGATCGAAGTAATTAAGTAGGTAGTCAAAACGTATATTTTTCTATTGAACACTAGAGGGCGTTAAAAGTCATGAAATTAAATTATATTGTGTTTGTTTTAGAGGAGAATATGAAACAATAATACACATTACGCTTACAAAATTTATGATTGCTCAATACTTCAACACACATTGTTGTATAACAAATTATATAATAAGTAAATTTGTCTCACAATATTGAACGGGAACGTTAAGAGTACTCGAAACCGACGAGCATGTATGAAGAGACTGATGAATGTAGACGAAGCGAAAGAGGTATGTAAATCTAGAGAGAACTGGCGCTCTATACTCTCTGCCTACCCTGTTAGGGACTCAGCGTGATGATATGTATGTATGTATTATATTGAACGTGTTAACTTCACGTATTCCCAATATTCACGGGGTTCCCAAAAAGGAGGGCAGAGGTGTAATGAGACCTTGTTTCCGCTGGACAGTGACCTTCAAGCACGTCGGTCAGGATATTTTTCTTTCGTCTTTATTCATGACCGGAGACATGGTGAGCGGTACCCTGATATTATTTTCTTGTAATATTCGCTCGTTGACAAACCTACACTGAAATGATACGAAAAGCACGGATCCTCTTTCCAGCCCAACCATACCTTAAAGAGTTCTTTGTCGTCGCATTAACACAACACTGCTCCGATGTGCATTTCTGAATGGTAGATCCGCTGCGCCTTTCCTTTTTTAATACTGGTACGGAGAAAGTATTGTGCAAGAGATGAGATCCTTGGTGGTCTGTAAAACTACAATCCTGGGATTATCGACTTCCATGCAATTCGTGGTTCAAAGTTATTCTTTTGTGTTTTTATCACTAAAGAATTAGGACAAAATGTATTTTTTGTTCCTTTCTGGTCGCCTGTCAATAGGTAAGTACCAAATCCTTCTGTCACTGTGCAACTGGGCAAAACCCTTATTCATATTAAGACTCGACAGCTATTTTTGATATTGCATATTGGTGCCTAAGGCAATGATTTTACGAGTAGGTACTAAGCAACGACTTAAATTATGCTTTACTATCATATTATATAACTATCAGAATGCTTTAATTATGTAATCTTTTAACGAGAAAGATATATAAGGATACAAGGATAGAGTCTATTCTCCATAAATTTTTACAAACAAAAGGATATTCTTCATGTGTAACAGTTAATGTGTATATAACGTTGAATAAAATAATTTGAAATTTAAATTAAATAAGCATGCTTATAGCACAATGGTCGGCATTTATGAACGTATCGAGCAAAACTAGCCTAGTGTTTCAGGCGTCCATAGGAGCCGAGTAGCCGCTTACCATCTAGCGGGACGCGTGCTTTAGTGGTATAAAAATACCCATAGAGTAATCACGATGCTAAAATATATCTACCTATTTGGTATCTACGTAAATATAAAATACCGCGGTGGCCGAATCAATCGAGTAATTGCCTGCAAGTTCGAATTCCGAATCTACCAATGAGTTTGTCTGAACTTAAGTCTCTGCTTAGGCACACCATGAGCTTTGCAGTGAAGGACTTCTTTCTATCGGCAGTCTTGCCATGTGAAATGTAGAAGCCTCACTCACTGCCGGCATACTACAATAACCGGAAGCAGCGCTATTTCTGCAGGAAGATAGGTACTGCTCCAATCGGGCAAGTCTAGGCAGGGCTATTAGAACGGGAGATACCGTTGTGCCCTATTCTCCTTCAACCAGTCGTTAAACATGCATAAAATTATACAACAAAATATCTAACTACATTAAGTTATTAAAATGTAGATAATTAAAAAAAAATGTGTTTAAGTGACTGAGGAACAAAAAATATTATAGTATACAAGATTTTTTTTAGATATAGTTTTGAAAAAAAACACTATATTTGCAAGCTGGAATATATCCAGCAAAACATGTTTGTACTTAGTACCTATATTTGAAATTGTAACGACTGTTTATACCATGCTTTAGCAAAGCAAATATTATGATTATGAACACTACCAGGGTATCAGAGTCGAGAAGGTATAAAGAGAGGTAGGGCATAACGGGTTTCCCGTTCGAATTTGGAGCTGCCCGACTGGGGCAGGACCTCCACCTTATAGAAGTCCGTAGCCAAATAACACAATGTATTGTGTTGTGTTCCTACGCGGTGAATAAGGTTTCCAGTAATGAGCTCCTTGGGAGGGGGGAGGATTGTTATATTGTGTTGGCAGCAGAGGGATTAGTCCCATTGTGCGGCCAACACAGTATAACTCTCCGAACACAGAGTGGCAACGCGCAAGTGATACTTTGGTATTGTAAGCGTAAATAGGCTGCGGTAACCGTTTTCCATCAGGCTGGCCCGTATGCTTGTTTGCCACTCTAGTTGTATAAAAAAAAAAAAAAAAAAAAAAAAAAAAAGTTACAATAAATATTAACTGCACATGTTAACATACAAACATATCACGCCGAGTCCCTAACGGGGTAGGCAGAGAGTATAGAGCGCCAGTTCTCATATTAAATACCGCTTATATAAAGCAACGCATTGTGGTCCAATACGAAAGGTTTGTTCTATTAAAATGAGAGGCGAGTCACAATTCCAATTTTTTTCTCTGTTCACTACTAACTTTGAGTTCTAAATGGCTTTGAATAGAGGTGCCAATTGATTGAGATGTATTACCGTGGAAGGATTAAGTGACAGATGCGCTCTAATTTGGTTCCGTGTCCCGATGATGTATGGCCATGTGTCCGCACAATGGCCGCCGTTATACGACCGCTATCTGGTGCAAGTTGTGCCATTCTTTTTCATTATTTCCTATGTGAATGTGCCTACCTTTAGGATACATTTACGTATGCTATTGACAAAGTGTACCTAGGTATCGGGAAGTGGTTTTAATTCACTAATAGAAATTATTTGCACCCAAAGATTCTACCAATCGTGGTAGAAACTAAATCTAAGATACTTACAGATAAAATGTAGTCGCTAATTACTATCCCACTAATTATAGTTCTATTATTACAAAAATGATCTAGTAAGTTGTGGTGTTGGGACTAATATATAACACTGTACTTTAGTTCAGAAAAAATCATTGGTACACGACTGTAATCTGATCCCTGAATATAACTGAATCCCGATGGATTTAAACTTTGAATCTTTGTATTGTAGGCCACTCAAAGCACTCGGCCACCAAGGCTTTATAAAGATATAAATACAAACTTAAATTAATCATTCATCTGAAAGACCAACTGTCAAGTAAAAAATAATATATATCTTTGAAAATATATCAGTAACTTGTAACTAGTTGTATAAAACAAAAACAAAAACAACTTGCATTGGAGTATTTAGAAATACTTACCAGATAAGAGCAAGGCAAGGCAGTATATTTTATCACTATCCAACTGTGTTAATACTAAATCGCGTAATAAAAAAGACTTCTGAAGTAAACTGCATCCGAAAGAATTTCATGAAGCAAGCCCATTGTCTCGAGCCGACCATGTTAATCCGATTGAAACGAATATTTTTACAGCAAAAGTATACGGGCTGTGGTAATTATATCATAAATGGGTATTAATGACTTTAATAATCCTCTTAGCCAAAGACAAGTCTAAAGTAAAAGCTTGCGACGGATTAACCGATGTTTATTGCTTTGCCAACAAAGTATGTATTTCAGAACCAACACTGAAATAGTAGAATTTGCGTTTGAGGTCTGAACTATCAATCTAACAAAAATTTTTGTCCTCACACCTTCCCACCAGTGGGGGACGTTCGGGGACGAAGGGGCAGGCAGAGGTCCACTGTCCGCCAGCGATATATTTTAGGTGCCAACGTGACAGATGGCGGGCCCATCGCCGTTTCTCAAGTGCGATTTTACATACATATAATTATGCTGCACTATTGTATTGGGACTAACCTGTAATGATAGATGTATACGTGTAAATAAATAAATAAATACGTCTTTTAATTGCTTCTCAGACGTATGCAGGTTTCATCTCGATGTTTTACTTCACAGTAAAGCTCGTGGTGTGACTAATCACTGTACTTAAGTTCAGAAAAACTCATTGGTACAGTCGAGTTGCGAACTTGCGATCTGTGTGTCGTAGGCAACTACTCGAACCACTCGACCACCACGGCTTTTTATGTCATAAGAAAAGAGTGAGCAAACTATTAAAATAACAATCCATGCAAAGCGTTACAAAATAAAGGTTGCATGCTAAATACTATTGCAATATACCTAATATGATGCGAAAAAGATTTTTAAATTTACAAAACCATTTAAAAAAGAAAATTTCATGTTTCCATCTAAAGGAGGGTGGAAGAAGGAGTTATTATACCTTTGCTTAGCGAGCCATACACTCGTCAAAATGTTAAGATAGTTTTTGCAGATATCGTGCTTGTTGTAAGATCCATTAAAATACGGGATTAAGTATACGCCAGGGTAGATCGTTAACGAATTGTATCATTACTACAGAATTTAAGAAAAAAAGCAAGTCAATGTTGCGACAGTTGGAAGACAGGAAGTGTGGCGTTACAAAGGCTTATTTTTTCCTAGAACTGTTTGGTCACTTATTGTAGCAGCTCGTTGATGTCTTCTGTTAGAGACTTCTGTAATTAATGATTACGAAAGTATTTTGCTTCATTATAGCTGGAGAAATTAGTATTGACTCGTAAATACATACATTTTAAAGCGACTGTTTGTTAGAGTTTCTGAAGAGTACGGAACTGAAGGAACTTAATACAAATAATTATGACTTTTAAACATTATTCACGAGTACAATTATACATATTTATATCTGAATTATGGACGTCGCCGCCGGAGGAACCAAAAGAAAGCAAAAAAACTTATAAAAAATAATATATCCTCACGCCTTCCCACAAGGGTCCCCGAAGGAGTAGGCAGAGGTGTATAGGTAATACCCACACACCCACTTTCCGCCAGAGGTATATTAGGTGCCAACGTGACAGATGGCGAGTCCATCGCCGTTACTCAAGCACGACTATACATACGCCTTTGAATTTCTTCTCAGACGTATGCAGGTTTAATCTCGATGTTTTCCTTCACCGTAAAGCTCGTGGTAGGCAACTGCTCGCAATAAAATAAATAACCTAGAATTAAAACTTAATACCTACTGTACTATATACATACGTACATAGTGAGATGTTGCTATAATACTCAAGTATATTAAGCATGAATACACATTGCAATTATTTCAACTTTTTAATTATGAAATGATTAAATTATGTTGTCATAGAAACTTTATTACATACCTACCAACATACGTTTGGACCAAAATATATTAAGATGCGAAATATGAAAATGTGTCGCTGTCCAGTGGGCAACAACAATGCCCCGTGATACAATCATTCAACGCGGAAGGGTTCGCAAATGACAGGCTTGTGACTCTATTTATAATCCTCAGTCTAAATAAAAAAGTATTGCAAACAAAGTCCACCCCTATGCCACGGGCATACGGTTCAATATACGATAATACGCAAGCGAGCTGCATTGCAGCTGTATTCGTTCCGTAATTTGATATATTTCATGTTCACACACTGGACCCGTTAAGCTACGGAAAATATTTATAGGCAAAAAGAGCCGTGGTGGCCGAATGGTTCGAGTAGCTTGCAACACAAAGATTGCAAATTTGAATTCCGACTGTATTTATGAGTTTTTCTATACTGAAGGACAGCAATTAGTCAAAAAAAAGAATTAACGGCAAAGGCAAACATCGAGAGAAAACTTGCATACGTTTGAGAATACATTTTGAGGCGTATGTATAGTCGTGCTGGAGAAACGGAGATGAACTCGTCATCTATTACATCGGCACCTAAAATTTGTTAAATAAAAATATATTATATAAAAACATAAGTTAGCAGCCCTGAGCCAAACATAATATAATATAATAATATATAATATAAAATATTATTATCATTTACAGACTCCTATTGTTATATAAATATACGCAATAAAAGAAAAAGAAAAACGTAACAACCAATTTACTTATATACTATTTAAAAAAAATGCAACAGCAAACTTTACTAACTATATTTTTCCGGCAGAAAGTGAGTGTACCTGCCTACCCCTTATTGGAAGGCGTGAAGATATGTTATATTATTAAAATTGTTATTTTGGATAACTGCATTGTATTTTTCACGCATTAATTAAGTAACATAGTGCAAAGTAAACAAAAAACTTAGCTTAATGACATTAAACCTTATATAAAATGCAACAACAAACTAATTAGTTAAATACCTTCGGGCGACGATGCTTACATATAAACAGCAGTAAGCCCATATTATCTATCAGATCTTGGAGAGCACCAACTCGTGCCACTTACAGTAAATATTACTATATTGAATCAATACACAATATAATTCCCGCTAAGAATAGTTCCGTTAGCGCCCGCAGGTAGAAAAACAACCCTTTAGGGTGTCCCTATTTACTAAGCCCCGCCCTAAACCCAACGGGGGCGCTTGGGCACTTCGCGGTGTCATTCACATCCATCACCTCGACGGAACAAGTTGATCACAACCATGGCTCTCTGGACGCCTTACGCTCAAGAATCAGCCTTGGACTTATCCAAAACCTCAGTGAAGTTCGAACGGCATTCCCCGCTAATGCAAGAGCCCCTTAGTGCATCACCTACGCCGGGTCACGTGTACCCTCACTATCCGGAGTACGGCTACTACCCCCCAGTACCGACGGGGCAGATCTCACCGGAGTCAGCGGGCAGCTGGTCACACTATCAGCCGTTGAAAGCGCCGTCGCCGCCACAGTCTCCGGAGTTCTACGACATTGACGATTTATCAGACGACGTGGAGTACCAGGCGTTTGAACGAGATGCCTTAAGGGCCATGGCGGAGAAAAATGGAGGCACTTTGCTGGGGAACAACCCGAGAATGAGACGGGCAGTGCAAACTAGTCAGGCTGCTGATGACTCGTACAGGAAGCAGAGGGAGAGGAACAACTTCGCAGCCAAGCAGAGCCGTGATCGGAGGAAGTTGAGAGAAGTCCGACTGGCCTTCCAAGTGACTTATTTAAAGAAGAAAATGGCGGAATTGAGAGCAAGAGTGACCGCAGGGGTGTGCAGCCGCTGCAACCAGATCTGCGATTGTTAGCGAGTGATAGAATGGACTTTTCGGATGGATTTCTGTGTGATGTTTTGCATACTAAGATCACAAACTGTATTTGTAAATGTGACAAGTATGGACAAATTATTTGTATTTAATGTATATAGTTGAGTTATGTGATGATCCACAATTTGTGAATAGCCTATGTATTTCTAATTTATTTTCATGTGCAATTGTATCGTAAGCCAGATTTTGTATAACTTATCTTAATAAAATTTTAATACGCTAAACTAACCCATACTTTCATTTAACCCCCAAGACGTGGGAAATATATCCCAATACGTTTATAGTTCCATTAACTGGCTCACGGTTTCATCCCTGTAACATTTGACAGTTCTTAGGCCTAAAGCCTTCCAAGATTAACGCGCAGATTAACCTTAGATTAACACGTCTAGTGAAATCCATTTTTTTTATTCAGATTTGAGCTTTCCAACACAAACTCTGCCTCTTTTTAATACATATATGTAGAGCTACAATAACGTAATATAAAAATAGTTCTACAGACCCAAATACATGGTAATTAAGCTCAGAATCCTAAAAAAATAATCCCTATTTAATCCTTTTCCATCAAAGCGCTAGAAACAATGCTTGACTTTTATTATCGCGAACCATCTCTGTACTATTACAGGAATTGTTATCAAAGGTTTTATGATCCAAATAAATCTTAAGCTGGTAGCAATATAGCTTCCGCCATAGATACCAACAATGATACGGACTTAATCTCCGGCCTATTTTCGAGAAGTATGATCATTACCAGTGAAAGACATTTTTTCATACTTAATTTTTTTTTGTATAATTTTACTAATCATCAAGCGCGACGTCTCCTTGGTAATAGCCTTTGAGCAGCGGTAACCGCTTACCATCGTGCAGACCGTACGTTTGTTTGGCTCATACAGATACCTTTTTCGCTTCTTTGCCTCGTCTTTTTCAGTCATATATATCGTTGTCTAGTTACCATAACACAAGCTTTGCTTAACTTGGGACTAGGTCAATTTGTGTGGAATTGTCCCAGGTATTTATTTATTGATTTATTAATTATTTACTCATTTTTTCATCATAACATGCCTCTATCTTTACAATCACACCCTTGTTCACGTCAGTTGTTTTGCGAATTCGCAAAACAAAGCTTAATCGAATATGCAATTTTTCAATATACCGCTTCTGAAAAGTGCCGGCGGTTTGATTGGTTGATTCGCTCGTGCTCACGCGCATGTGTCGCGCCCGCATGCCGCGCCCACTGTACCGTAAAACGCTTGGGTACATGGAAATAATATCGTATAGGACGTGTATATACTTATTGCAATCTATGTATTACATCAACCTGTAGTTATTTGATAAATAAAAATATGTATATGTATGAAGTAATTATTATTATTTATATTAATTATATATTATTTATATTTTGCTAATCAACGGTTAAATTGATGACATATTTCGACGTTGTACTTAACAAAGATTTTTTTTTTTTTTCGTAGCTCTTTCTGTTCATCGTTTGACGTGTCAAGCAATATGAACATGTGCTCGTTTAGATTGAAGCGTGGCCGACGCGTGCGCACCCGAATATGATACCACAATATTCCAAGAACTGGTGTCTAACGTCTGAATATTATTGTATTAATACCGTCTATTATCTCACATTTCCAATCTGGCAGAGAAAACATGGGCACGCGGCGATTGAATAAACAGCGCGACTGTACCTTTGTCGCTGTCAAAGAGTTGTTGTCATTGTAAATACTCATTGGAGATATTGCGATGTAGTTGATATAAAGGGATTTCTTAAAGAACGCACCTGTGGTTTGGGCGGAACACTTTACATGCATGATTCTATAATGTACTTTTATCTAGATAGAGATATCCAGTATCCAGCCAGACAGTCCTTGAACAGGCGCCGGTTCAATTGTAGCTGGGGCAGATATCAATATATATGTATATCTACTAGCAGTCTGACACGGCTTCGCACGGGTGGACATAAGACTTTTTTATAAAAGAAAATCAGGGTGAATGTAGCTTTCCAATGGTGAGAGAATTTTTCAAATCGGTCCCGTAGTTTCGGCGCCTATTCAATACAAACAAACAATCAAATCTTTCCTCTTTATAATAATATAATATTAAGTATAAGTATAGGTATAGATTATAGCGTTGTTTTGCATGTGTACATAAATAAAGCTAATTAAAAATATTTCTTTTTATTTGCTCAGGCGACCTTTAACGTAATTTCACCTTCTTTAAGGGAAGAGAGGAGGAAGAAGACATTCACATGTAGGATTCAGAAAGACAGAAGCAAGAGACGCTGACAAGAGCCCAGCTTTTAAATGGTGCACTCAGTACCAACATCACTTGCTTTGTGGCTGGGTAAGTTGGTGTGGAATTGTCATATACATATTATTCAACTCAAAAATTAAATCAACAAAATGCATTTTCAGAGCAATTTACGCCATTTAATAATATTGTCATTTAAACAATTTATGAATCCCGCTATTTGAAAAGAATATTGCCATTGCTAGAAGCAAGGGGTCCGATCGATCGATGTGGGCACATAGCTATTACATAAGGACGGGCAACGCAAGGGTTGCGCCTGGGGTGCCACCCTCGTTAATTAGTGGACGTAACCCTTCAAATGCAACGGACGCGCCGAGGGTCCGAGTACTGTGTGCAAGTTTGATGTTGCTTCCACAAATTATTGTTAGCACATCGTTCCAGATATATTTTTTTATTCGAATCTGTATATTACTTAAACAAAAATGTACAATATATTTAGAAAAAAATAGATTTATAAACTACTTACAGATAAAATATTAGACCCAAATCCGTATCCCGAGGCAACATGCCAAGAAGACTAGCAGCATTGCCACGCTGGATAGCAATGCTGATTCTCTGAGTGAGATATTATCATTAACATGCATTATTGCATACTGAAGAGAAATCAAAAGAAACGTAAACTCATAAATACTTCAAAGTATGCCCACCCTCCTTAGTAACATTTACTTGTTGTAAATCATATGTAAATGTATATAAGTGGGTAGGTAGCCTATGTACCTTTATGTAATAAGATATCTTTGTGCTGAGCCGACCCTCCTGGTTGCGCAATAAAGTACCGATTGGTTGCACAATAAAGTACCGATTGGTTGCACAATGCCATTGTGTACTGGCCTTTGTTGTATTCTGGGGGAGTTACCTTGCGGCTGACTGTTGTACATAATGGGGGTTGCACAAATATACCTATTGTATAGCTCAGTATGTGTTGTAAAAAGGTCCAGTTACCGGGCACGCTATGTGCCTTAAGTAGATACATATAGAGTTAGATAAATAATCATAAATATAGTGCATTAGTTATGTGTATAGAATCTTATTATGGATACCATAGACAATAATTAGAAGTAAAACTGATACGTATACATAAATTTATTTTCATTGTTCATTCGATGTACTTGATCATCCAAAATACGAGTTCTCTTACGGGACGCTTTCTTGTTTTCTTTTGCTAGCAACTCAGACTTCTCAATTAGAAAACCTAACTTTAACTGTTGTATCATATTTTTATGAATGGCATTCACAGACTACGCATAGTCTAGTATACGTACGTAGAACTACTATACGTAGAATAGGGGTCCTATACAGGTGTTATTGTAATGTGAGAGCAGATCACTAAACAACATAACTGGTAATTCAATAAAGTTCTTTAATAAATATTTTGTTCCTTCTTGTAATTTTCCTTCAGTGGTATGATAAATCACTGTAATCCACACATTGCAGCCGACTTCTATATAACCTCTGATGCCTCGAAGATATTACGAGCACCAACGATAGATTTAGCATTTATGTTGTCTTCTAAGCTCGATTTTATTTGAACATTTTTGTTGGCAAGAAAACTAAAATGTTAGTGCCTGAGTGACAATAAGCGTAGATCAATAGAAGCCCAGTTTTTGCAGTGTCGCCGGCGAGCCGCGCGCAGCGGGCCCCGACGCAAACCCTTTCTCGGATTGCGAATTAGTTAAAACTATTGTAAATGTACCGTTCCACTTACAATTTACCAGGAAATGAGTCCATTGTTTCTTCGCACCCTTTGTGGTCTGAGCTTTTGCAGGCGTTGCATAGAAATTTGCATGTTGTACAGTTGTCATACAATCTCTTACTTTGCCTGTAAGAGGATTAAATCGTACGGTGTCTTTGAATTAATTCATAGGAATAATGTAAAACTTGTTCTTAAGGGGTTAAAACATTAAAATCATTACTGCGCCTCGTTTGAATTAAATATAGGTAGTAAAGAGGTTTATAAGTCTAGAAAGAACTTGCGCTCTACTCTCTGTGCCCACCCCGTTAGGCACTCAATGTATGTACCTATGTATAATCAGCGTATCCTGTGAAATCTAGGTATATCTATGTATGAATGTCAGTGCTGAAAGATGAAAGACAAAAAGATTGTGGAAAAGATGTAACGATCGCATAAAGACGAAATAAATAAAGAGTCTACTTCTTCTTCAAATTCAATCCCACATATACCTATATAAATCTTTGTGCCTAATCCAGCCAATCCTATTAATCCGTTCTTTCGTGGTTTACCACCTTCATACATACATATCACCACCAAAATGCTTCTTTGCGATATAATTCTACTGGATGTTAGGTAGATATGATTAATATTTACAAATGCTTTCCCTTTGAGGAGTCGCGTGCCGCCTCCTGCTACCTGCCTACCACTAGCTGCCATAAACAGCGATAATCGCCAGGCAGAGCCATTAACTTTAGTGCTTGAGGTGTTAAGCCAAGTTCACATAGCAGTAGCTACGTATACCGCCGTGGCTGATCGCCTAGCACGCTTAGGTATATAATGGTTCAATCCTCGCGGGAAAATATTTGTTAGGGCTACAAACGTATTTATAGTCTTGGATAGGTATCTGTAGAGTATATATTTATATATGAGTTATAACCAGTCGGTTACATCCTTAGTAAACAGGTTTTTTTGGAGATTTAATGTTACGATATTATCAATTTTCGAGATCACTTAAATTCCACCTTAATATTATATGTATAATTAATACATTTAATAAAATATTATATACGGCAATATATATTCCATATAATTAATTCCCAGGATGGAGGGTTAATCCTTTCAAGTGTTGTCAAACCGTAAATCCTTTTAGTTGGGCTAACAGTCGCCATTCCACGCTACTAGGATGGCGATCTGAGGTCTATTGTGGACGCGACCACCGGCGTGTATTACATATTAACACACTTCTATACTTATTGTGTCCGGTGTATTGCTCTATGACATTTATTCACTTGGAATTGATAATATAATATTCCAAATTGATGACATGAGTATCTATTGCCGTATAGATTCTGAAATATGTATCTAATATCTTTAGGTAATGGTAATACCCACACACTCACTTTCCGCCTGAGATGTATTTTAGGCCGTTACTCGACCACGACTATACGGTCTTTGAATATCTACTCTAACGTATGCAGATCACTGTGAAGCTCGTGGTGTGATTATAATGTCTGCAGAACTCTAGAAATACTTTTGATTCGAACGTGCAATATTTTTGTTTCAGGCGACTGATTGAACGATTTGGCCTCCACGGGTCTATTAGGTAGAGGTACTTACAATGCATTAGCCACTGCAGCGACATCTACCCAAATATATAATGAACGCTGAGAAACGACATCGTCAGTCGGTGTCGGTATATCATGTAATATGAGATTTACATAGGTACTTACTGAAGCCACGAACGGTCCATGAGTTTTGATGAAGAAGAATTCTGATGCTTTGTTTTTCATTAATAATCATTTCATGTTCGATAGATCTGTGATTGAAAAATACTGTTGTCTTTACAGATCTTTTAGATTAGAGTCGAGGCTCCTGAGGTCCGAGAGACAAAAAATTACCATTATACAATTAGCTCCGGCGGATATGGCCGTCCACACGCCACAAAGCAGGACCGCGACAGTTGCGACATTACTCCCGCTCCGGCGACTCCTAATGATGCACTGGACATGCGCATGACTTGTATAATTATGATATTTCAATACATTGTGAGCACGTCTTTGAAGCGACACCGTTAATATTCCTGTTCGCATTGCTAATATGGGAACTGAATGCTATTTGTATGTCGTTTGTTATAATTTCTATACCCCTTTCTCGTTTCTGGCGAGCTTTCAGGTTGACCATAACTAAAGGAATTGTCATTCATCGATATTTTGCTCGTAGTTTTTATGAGCAATTTTTCCTGTGGACTTTATCGTAGCATTTTGACTGAATCTCGAGAAAATAGTTACAGAACTACTGCCCTGATGTTTCAAGCGTCTGTATGCGGTGGTAACCGCTTACCATCAAACGGACTGCATGCTGGAATGCTTCAAGAAACAGTTTAACCTACAACACTTAGTAGACATATCTGAGTGAGGGTTAATCATATTCATAGAATTCCTAGGACAGACCAGATGTCTACTTGTTCCTCACGTTTGTATGCGGCAGACGAAAGTCTCACAACTGGTCTAACCCAAATGTAAAGAGCTTTAATGAGGTGGCAGCATCTTCATGGAAAGAGCTGCACTACAGTCTACAACACATCTCTCTGACTCTCTGTAATTCTGATCATTTATCTATAATACGTATTATAAAAATAAACGTATAATAAAAATGTTGCGGATCGCTGTCTGCACATGTAAGATATATGAGAAAGAATATGACTGGGACCTTTATCAACGCAAATAGCACCCAAAACACTGATTGTTAAAATTTTTGTCAGAGTGTCTGCGCTTTTATGCACGCTTATCTTAGGAACGGCTTATCCGATTTAGATGTGGGCTCCAATAATAAAATGTGGTAAGCTTTAACCTTCAAAAGACATAACCTATCCAAAATAAATCAAACTGTTTATCTAAAAAATGCTGCCCAAAGTCACTATTCCACGCGGACGAAGTCACGGGCACAGCTAGTCTTACATATGCGCGTGATATATGTAGCTACTTACATAAATAGAATATATATTGCAAAACTTGCTTTCAAACTTACGTGTAATTGTTTACGAAGCAATTAAGCTATCAGTGCAGTGTCATATCACTTATCGTAATATTTTTCTTAATTGAATTCAAGTGCTTAGGTAATTGCTTATCTAAAGATGTTTGTGGCAAGATGTTAATTTACCCGAAGGCATAACAGTGACGAACAATGTACTAGGTACCTACCTATATGCTTACAAAATAACATGGATATGTTATGACCAAGATACCTATCCTATCTATAATTATAAAATTTTAATTGGTCGGGTGCCAACTATGGTTCAATAAAGTTTAAATTTCGCCATTAATACGTATATATGTACATGATTTCTTCATATAGGTAGGTACCTACCTACACAAGAAATCAACTGTCATCAGTCTTGCAAAAACTCGAGAAAGGCGGATTTTGATGGTTCGGATTCACAATTAGTCACGTTTACGTAATTAGTTAAATAATGTTTCCAAAGCACAATGCCGTCAATAAAACAACGTAAAACATTATTTAACTAATTAATAGATCTTATCACGTAAGAAGACACAGGTCTTTTAACAAGATCAGCCCCATATAGACGGGGCAGATCTTGTTAAAAGACCTGTGTCTTCTTACGTGATAAGATCTATTAATTAGTTAAATAATGACTCCAGGGCACAATGCCGTCAATGTATTACCTACTTAGCTGATTTCGTCATCATCTCGTATTTATACTTACTTACCTAATAGCAAAGTAAACAAACTTCATAAAGCTAACCTCATCTAATTAAGCAACCCACATACAATCAATAACATTGCATCGTTTCCAATGCACCCCACTGTGTACTGGTGCCGACCAATCACAAGCCCTCATTCACCCCCGACACGCAAGCCCCGCCCACCAAGGGACTCCTGAGCAAGCCCTTACAACGATTGTTATTCCAACTTCGTATTTCGCAACAATTACATCGCGCAAAATGTCTCTCTGGACACCGTACGCCGAAGACACGGCGCTAGACCTGTCAAAGCGATTCAAAGAAGAACCGTTTTCCAACTATAGCACAGAGCCTGAATACATCAATGTACCCGAACATATGGACAAGATCCCGCAGTTTATCAACTTATTACCTCACGACTATGTGCCGTATCCTCAAGTGTTTACTGGACCTATATCTCCCATATCCTGTGGCAGTAACTCGGCGTTCGAAGTATACGGCTCTTCACCTCTGTCGCCACCAGAGTCGCCCGGGTCTCAACCATCGAAGAGGCCCTACTGTCAGGTCGATGCTGACTACTTGTCCGACGATCCTGACTTCCAAGCCTTCGAGAGAGACGCCTTGAGGGCTATGGCCGAGAAAAACGGGGGCGCCTTATTGGGGAACAACCCGAGAATGCGGCGCACAGTGCGAACCAGCAACGATACATCGGACGATACCTACAGACGCCAGAGGGAGAGGAATAATTACGCTGCGAAGCAAAGCAGGGACAGAAGGAAACTGAGGGAGATACACCTGGCTCTTAAAGTGACGTACTTGAAGAAAGAAATGGCTGTATTGAAGGCAAGACTCGGGGGACGAGTCTGTTTGAGATGTCAACAACTGTGCCAATGTTGACCTACCTACCTTTATAAATATTGTGATCATTTAGTGCTTAATAATTTATGTACTTAGATGTAAGTATTGTGCAATTATAACCATAATTATGTATTATTTAGAGTAAATTTTACCATGATAAGTTAAATGTGATATACATCTATGTTAAGGTAATGCTTCTGACTGATTGTATTTAATGTAGTGAGTAAGAGAATAGAATTATGCGATAATAAATAGTATTTTACTTTCAACTACCCACTTAATAATTATGTGTCCATTGCGGATTCGATCTAACATTGTTACACCGCTCATTTTTCTATTGAAACCCATCGCAACTGCAAATCAAGGATGGGAACGTTAAGAGTACCTGAAATTAGTGAGCCTATGAGTCTAGAGAGAATAGGCGCTCCACTCATTATGTCCAGCCGGTGAGGGTTATGACGTGATGATATGCATGTAAGAACTTTGAAGCTTGATTACACATAGATAAGGCGCAACGAATTCATTAGTTTGGTCAACTAATATGTAGATAGAATATGTATATTGAAATGGCTTTGCCCCTCGTCAACTGATGAACTGCAGATACGTAGGATATCATGACGTCTTAGATGGTAAGTATAGAGGTGGTGAGCGAGTTTAATTACACTGTATTCGTCCCTGATGCTGCTTTTACAAAAATAGCTCTAAGCGCGATTTTAGCAGTCATTTAACCAATGTTGCTTACAAATACGGCCGTCTAAAGAGGTATGCGTTACTGTAGCTATGGAACTCTAGTACATGATAAAGAAATAAAACGACCTTATCCTTATTCTACACGTATAATGCAACTAAATACAATAAGCTATTGATCATCTGCTAGGCCTTCTGCTTGACGACATGCGCTAAGTCGTATTTGCCGCGCACGCACTTCAGCTTCACACCGGGACAATCTTTTAACCTGGAAACAGGATAAGACCACGTTAATACACCAAAACAAATAATATATATCACTTATATTGAAACATTCGGCTGGAAAACGACTCAATGAGCTCAGTACGTAGGAAATAATATGCAATTATGTAAAAAACAATTACAAAGGTTAAAGCGGTGGTGATGAATATTGTTATCACTGTCAGCTACCAGTTCGTTGTATTTGCTAGATGTTTGAAAATCTTTACAAATAAATAAAATTGGAGAGTCTGTTGGTAATATAAAAAAACGCGTTTTACTAAATGCATATAGATGTATACACGGTACATATACCTACCAAAATATAATTCTCGGTCTATTTTGTTCCGGGTAATCTCTGAAACTCTAAAAAGCTGTCTGTTTGTTTGTGCCGGATAATTTCTGAAACGGCTGGACCGATTTTAACCATTAACGGGACTTTCACTGGCAGATAGCTGATGTTAAAGAATAACTTACACTACTTTTATTTCGGAAACTTAATTTTTGTTAAATTCCACGCGCACGAAGTCGCAGGTATATCATAATAATAAACAACACAGGAATTAATATAAGCCGCAACCCTCACCTGCCAACCCTGACGAGTACGATGTTGTGCTCCTGCAAATTGTGCCCTATGCCGGGCACATAAGCCACCATCTCCTTTCCATTCGACAGTCTGACCAGCACGCATTTTCTGTTAGCGGAGTTGGGTTTCTTTGGTTTCTTGATAACTGTTTTTAGGACTACGCCCTGTGGACGGAATGCCATTATTAAAGGTATCTATAATAATAATAATAATATATCCTCACGCCTTCCCACAAGGGTCCCCGAAGGGGTAGGCAGAGGTATATAGGTAATACCCACACACCCACTTTCCGCCAGAGGTATATTAGGTGCCAACGTGACAGATGGCGAGTCCATCGCCGTATCGGTATCTCATTACTTAATTAATTTGGTATTTGATGAGCATTGGAGGATTCGAAACATTGGTAACTTTTTCCCAAGGTTCAACTGTAAACTGTCGTTTCTGGTCTCAACGCCACGTCAACAAGTCCTGTAGGGTCGGCAATGCAACCAGCGATATTCTTGGTGGTGCGGTTTGGGGAAAAAAATATTTCCTACATATTAGGCCGATCGCATGCTTTATTACCGAGTATTTTTCAGCAAGGCTAAAGATACCATACCTTGGCAAAAGGGTTTCCATTGAGCGGGTTCCTAGACTTTCTGAGCTTGATATGTGGCCCTGTTCTGTGCATTTGTGCGAGGGAGGCCATCGCCCTGGCGAGCAGTCCTCGTGCCGGCCAGGCCGGGCTCGGTGCTGAGGCGACTTGGATGGCCGGGGCTACAACAGTACTTCATATAAGTTTGCTACATGGACCAGTTAAGGGGTTACAGTGACCTGAAGATGCTTGAAATATCTATACAAATAAATAAAATTGGGTGTCTGTTTGTAATATAAAAAAAAACGCGTTTTACTAAATGCATATGGATGTACATTGTACACAGTACATATACCAATATATATTTTTTACTATTTTTATCCGTCTGTTTGTTCCGGGTAATCTCTGAAACGGCTAGACTGATTTTAACGGGACTTTCACTGGCAGATAGGTCATGTTAAATGGAATAACTTGACTACTTTTATTCTGGAAAATGAACAATATATTTATTGTTAAATTCCACGCGGACGAAGTCGCGGGCACAGCTAGAGTAAGATAAAAGTTGAAGTCGTATTGTCTCTGTAAGCCTTAGTTTTTTTTCTGCAATTAAGACGGATTACACAATTAAATGAATTAAAGAAGATCTGGGTGATACTAAAATATATTAATGTATAACCCAGTCCAACCTCGAATTTGCAAACATTCAGACTACCTTCGACTAGCCACCCCATATATTGCATACAGAGTTTTGTTTCAAGAGAGCGTTGAGCGCGGTGAGTGTACGTGGGGTTGTTATTACATCTCTGCCTACCCGTTTGGAGAAGTGTTAGGAAGGCGTGAAGAAAACTTCGTTGCAATGTTTGTCTTTCTCATGACTCATGAATACTAGTGTATGAAACAAAAGAGGTATGAAAGTCTAAGAGAGAACTGACGCGCTGCCTTTTTCTGCTTACCTCGTGAGGGACTCGGCATGATAACATGTTTACGTATATGATGAATACTATGCATGCATCGCTATCTGTTGCGTCTGATTGACAGCCAATGTTGAGTTGTTCACTTCACCAGCTCCTTACATCCCGTTACAATAGTACAAAACACAGCAGATGCTAAGCGTTTGGGACTTTGGGATTAGGACACACGGATTTGTACACCAACCACAATCCATTTTAGACTCTAAATTAATACGACATAGTTCAAATTGTGACAAGAGTATAATATTCATGATCGGGGCGTGACGAATCTTAAAGAGCAATAGGAAACAGTTATGGATTTACTGGTTTCCAAGTATTGTATCAGTTTGGAGGCGTCCCGAGTATTGTGTCAATTGTGTGACTGCGATTAGATGCGCATTGAGCCGCAGTTGCAGAATTACAGATAGGCTACGAGCTGCGATTGTTCTCATTGACATGTACCCGTTCGCATTTTTACACGCTTTATATTAGCTTCACCTCTATGTATGTATGTATGTATGTAACCGACTTCTTTGAGCTCGATTTTGACCCACTTTAAACGGCCAGATTTCGTTCAAACTTTGTAGACTTATCGAGGACCGATGACAATACACTAATAACTAAAAAGTAGAAAATAAATAATAGTTAAAAAAAACTAAAAAACACGCTTTTTATAGAAAACCGAACTAAAAAATAGAAAATAAATTTCGATAATATCTTAAAAAGCGTGGGGTGCTTTTTAAGATATTACCGAAATGATAATCACTCTACTAATATCTGTCAATAAAATATTTATAACTATTGACACCATGCAACCCCACGCTTTTTAAGATATTATCGAAATTTATTTTCTATTTTTTAGTTCGGTTTTCTATAAAAAGCGTGTTTTTTAGTTTTTTTTAACTATTATTTTTGTTAGGAAGTGTGGGATGACCCTCGCAAGAGATGAGAAAATATTTATTAGATGACGGCCGTCTGGTCTAGTGGCTAGAGCTCCTGACTGCAACACCTGATGTCGCGGGTTCGAATCCCGCTGAGGGCAGATATTTGTGTGATGAACACGAGTATTAGTACCTTAGTCTTGGATGTCCTATGTATTTATGTATATATCTATATAAGTAAATATATCGTTGTCTAGTTACCATAACACAAGCTTTGCTTAATTTGGGACTAGGTCAATTTGTGTGGAATTGTCCTAAGGTATTTATTTATTTATTTATAATTACTAGCTATGGCCCGCAGATTCACCCGCGTTAAGTTAGATTTTATTGGTAGGTATTTTTCGGGATGTTTCCTACTGAACCACGCCATACATCTGAATGGCATCAGATGGAATTTGGCACAGGGATACATTAGCTGGATTTAAAGACAGGATGTTTGATCAAGAAGAATATCTAACTAATGCAAGTCAAATGAGGATAAATTTCAATGGTCGTGCCGGAGACACATCAGACTCCACATTGGCGCAATTATAAATCTTCGTGAAACCTGTCAGAATATGCAGATTTTTCGATAATGCTGAAGGCATTCAAGTGTTATTATAAATTGTTCAAACAATAATAAGTTTAAGAATCCGAAAATTTTGCCCGCTCTTAATAGGATAGGAGTGCTCAACATAAGTTTTGTCTACAAACATTGTGACCACGTTTGCAAATAAATGGCAAACAGTTATTTCATTGAGTGGGCCGAACGTGGGACCGCCCCGAGAGACACTTTCTCATAGAGGCCGCCTATCGATCCGTCGTCGATCGCTTCACTTCACTCCTTTCTCGCACCTATTGATACTGCGGAAATAACATCGCAACAATCGCATACAAAGTACTTACATATATGTATAGGGATTTGGTCGTACAACATTTGTATTGTATTCAAATAAGTAGATATTATATACCAATAAGTTGGTATATAATATCCCCGCCGTCGTGCCGAATGGTTCGAGTAGTTGCCTGCGCCACAAAGATCGCAAGTTCGAATCCGACTGTGCCAATGAGTTTTTTCTTAACTTAAGTACAGTGATTAGTCACACGACGAGCTTTACGGTGAAGGAAAACATCGGGAGGAAGCCTGCATATATAGTCGTGCTAGAGTAACGGTGATGGACTCGCCATCTGTCACGTTGGCACCTCAAATATATCTGTGACGGAAAGTGGGTGTATGGGTATTACCTATACACTACCCCTTCGAGGACCCTTGTGGGAAGGCGTGAGGATAATAGGTTAGTTGGTAAACAAGCATGCGGTCTTGATGGTAAGCATTACCGCCACCTGTACACGCTTACAACACCAGGGGGATAACTCGCGCGTTGCCGAGCCGGCAGAGCACTCTTACAGCCCACTGTCAGTTATACTATTTACATAGTTTAGTTCTATAATAGTTTATAACAATATCAGTAGCTGCCCAGCGTTTCAAGAAGTCACCGGCCAAGCAGGCTCGAACGGCGGTCTTTACCAATGTCCTTTAACTCGTAAGTACGTCACTCAGCGAGCTTTATGGTGAAGGGAATCATGAGCAAATCTACATACTTTGGAGTAGATATTCAAAGAGTAGAAGAAGAGGAGTAGATATTTCTAAGCTAGACTAGACGCTAGCTTAGAAATAGCTCCAATTTTTGTAGGCGAATCTATAATCGCCTTGTCACATTAGCACCTAGATACATCTCAGTCGGGAAGCTGGAGTGGTTACAACTCTATAAATGGTTCACAATTTCAATGTAACAACCAAATATTAAAAAAACTTTTCTTAAGAAAATCATAACACATCCTTCATAGAAATGTTGAATTCTTAAGCTACGTAATAATCGTACAGGATTAAGTTATTCAAAATAGATGTCAGTTATTCCGTGGCATATTGTGTACGGCGACTGGGTTGTCCTGACAATTGCGAGGGAGCACAATGATCTGATAAAATTGTTACTCTAACACAAATATGACTTGGTATTGAGGAGCTTTCCAACTCTTGCCCATTGTGTGGACGCTGGAGGAATATGAAATGTGTCCGTCATCTGCGGACAATGCCCACTATTAGCGGATTATAATCCGCAAAAAGAGCAGGTACTGGCCAGTGCGGCGCGTGGCCCAAGGTAGAGAACGCGGCGATAGCTAGTTCTGCTTGGAACTTAGCGTATCTAAATAGCTAGATTAATACTATGACGGTAATTGCCTACAAAACTAAAATACTAGGATACAGCAAATCTAGCGAGCAGGCCTATGGTGTTAGAAATACCATAGTACTTAAGTTGGGTGGAGTAGTGGTGCTAGACGCATATTGGACGATTTTTTTTGTTTATATCAGCATTTGCTGGGAAGTATGTTACCTATTGAAATATAAATTTCCTGACAAATATAAACAAAAAAAACATAATCTATGAGCAATTTATTTGGTAGTGCGTTTATGTTCATGTATAATTTCAATGTAGCAGAACATTGGTTGGTTTTAATTGTTCTTCTTCAAAGTAAGAAAAGGTCATTAAACTGATAGAAGGCGAAGTATTTATTTTCGGCAGTATATGATATGTACATCGTTATCCGTATATGATAAGTAGACATACGTATTAGTAATATGCCGTGGACTACTGTAACGAGTTCACCTACAAATATTTTGTAGTTGTTAATCCACGCTCTCGTGCCATACCTTGCACCACCAACATTGGCTTGAGTTGGCCATGTTGGCAGATGCAAGTCGCGCATCCCACGGGACAGCGGTCACCGATGATCCCAAACAATAACATGTCCAAACGTGCCTGTCCCAATCTACGGGGAGTTGGACATTATTGCGTTTGTTATTTCATAAGCAATGTGTTTTGACTTCGCAGAAACTTCCGATCGGTGTATTATTCGGGGAAAATATTTGTCAATTAATATGTTTATTGTGTCCTTTACATAAGGTTGCCAGTAGGGCAGCTATTGTCCAACGTGAAGTATAAAAACAATGGACGTGTCGCATCGAATTATAGTCTGCATGTGTTGGTGTTCGCTTACTATGGCATGAAGGCATGATACATTTGTTTTCTACCATATTCAGTGCGATATATCGAGACGTGTCATAGCTGTCTATAAGCTTATGTGTACATATAAGTACACATAAGCTTATAGACAGCTATGAGTGAGAGCCGCGCAAGTGCGCGGCCAACTAGTTCGCGCACTATGGCCTGAGGCATAACATCCTTCACTTTCCCTAGACGTTATGTTCGATATACATTAAAATGGAGAATATAATACAAAAGAGCCGTGGTGGCCGAGTGGTTCGAGCAGTTGCCTGTGACACAAAGATCGCAAGTTCGAATCCCGACTGTACCAATGAGTTTTTCTGAACTTAAGTACAGTCATTAGTCACACCACGAGCTTTACGGTGAAGGAAACATCGAGAGGAAACCTGCATACGTCTGAGAAGAAATTCAAAGGCGTCTGTATAGTCGTGTTTGAGCAACGGCGATGGACTCGCCATCTGTCACGTTGGCACCTAATATACCTCTGGCGGAAAGTGGGTGTGTGGGTATTACCTATACACCTCTGCCTACCCCTTCGGGGACCCTTGTGGGTAGGCGTGAGGATATTATTAAAATAACAACTTTTTAAATTTAAAAAAATGCATCATGTATAACTTTACACCCAACTAGCTGTGCGCGCGACTTCGTCCGCGTGGAACTTAACAAAAAAGTTATTGTTTAGTTCGCGGAGTTAACGATAACTGATATTCAATATTTTATTATTTTTATCTTGTATTGTTAACCTTAATGTGGAACTGTTATTTGCCCCCAAAAAAATCTAAAATAAAAGTAGCCTAACTCCTTATTACATGAGCTATCTGCTAGTGAAAGTCCCGTCAAAATCACTCTAGCCGTTTCAGAGATTAGCCGAAACAAACAGGGAGACAAAAAATTTAAAAATGATATTTTGGTGTAAGTATTTACCGTGCCTACATCCATATGCACTTGGTTAAAAGCGTGCTATATATTTTATTTTATTTTTATTTTATTCAGGATACAAACAGTCATCAAAAAACAATACACTTAACAAATAGATAATAAACGACAAACAGTATCCACAGAAATGAATGAAACTATGTTATACATAGTATTTTCATATTAAAAACAGACACCCCAATTTTATTTATTTATATACATTATAGTGAACAAGATACCTACTCTAAGCACGTAGGCTTTGACTTTCGCATGTCTCAAAGAATATGTATTAGCAAGTACAAGTCCACTTCCTACTAGCTATTACAATGTTTAACGCCGTACTGTACCATAACTATTGAAGTTAACACATGCCACAGTGCCACAATCACAGTAAACCCTTTCATCGCCACAATTCTGGAAACACAATTCCAATCTAACCACAATCTATATTTCAATGTATCCATTCAAGAATGTTGAAAACGTTGTAGAGGCTCCGAATGAAATGGCCAACTCATGTCTGACAATGGCACAAAGGCGAGGTGTGAAATATGCGCTGGACATAGATGCCAGATTAGATCGCCGCAGATACTGCTGGCCGGTCAGTCGCCTGAAGCGCTGACTCATCGCAGACCTTCCACAGTTTATGGCGGACGGAATTACATCAGAGAATTCGGCTCGCCAATTCGGTCTAGTTCACAATCCTACTATCCATTAAGTATGTCCGAAACTGCTTCGAGCTATTTCAATATCAACCAAATAACACGCTGGTCCCCCATACTTAAGTACTAGTGCTGTAACATAATAATATTGTTATTGAACTTTCTTGCCGGTTCTTCTCCATGGAAACGACCAACCCGAACCGTGCACCTTTTTCGACGTTTTATAAGTGCCCATCTAGGCCTATGTGAAATAAAATAATTTGATTTTGATTGACACGGTAATTTTGGTTTTTTATAAAAATATTTTCACGCCAACAAGGGTTCCCGAAGCGGTAGGTAAAAGTGTATTAACACCATCTTTTTGCCGGAGATATATTTAGGTCCTAACGTGATAGAATCCGCTGCCGTATGTCAAGTACAGCTAGGAAGTCATAGGCCTTTGAATAGTTTGCACGTATCCCCATGATGCTTTCCTCCACCGTAAGGCTCGTGGTGTGATAAGTTGGGATTTGAACTTGGAATCTTTGGGTTACCTATGAGTGCACACGCACACTACAATTAATAGACTCCGGTCACACTCACCGCATCCCGCGACTCCCTCGACTTGGAATTGGGGGGGCGCGACTTCGTGGATGGCACTATCTATACCTACTTATACACGAGCAAATCAGACAATTGGCAAATAGTAGTACCTATACAATGAATATAAATAAAATTATAGTGAATATGTGTAAGGTAGGAATATGCCTTTCGTGATAACCGTTTACCCGGAGTCGTAGATTCCGTATGAATTGATATCTATATCAGGGATGTTGCGGATGCCGATTTTTTCACATCCGCGGATGCGGATGCGGATGCGGATTTATGAAGGCTCACATCCGCGGATGCGGATGCGGATGCGGATGTTTAAGATCTGATATAAAACTATACAAATAAATACAATTTTACTTAATACATATGGATGTAACACGGTACCTATACAAAAATAATTTTTTTTTGTCTGTCTGTCTGTCGGTCTGTTTGTTTTTCCTGCTAATCTCTGAAACGCCTTGACCGATTTTGATGGGTCTTTCACTGGCTGGTAGCTGATGTAAAAAGGAGTAAACTTAGCCTAATTTTATATCAGAAATCTAACAAAAAATTTTTTGTTACATTCCACGCGGTCGTAGTTGCGGGCTCATATAGTATTACTAGTAATGTAAATTGCTCCTATTTTTTTAACTTCACTTACTAAGTTTCATATTAGTAAGTGAAGTAAAAAATAGGCGCATTATACTAAATAAACAGTAATATTGCCGCCTTTTCGAATTCAAGGCGGTTAAATTACAATGGATGTGACAAAACGTAATTTTTTTTAAGCGGTAAATGCGTATTAGATGGAATTTAAAAAATGATTTCTATTTAATTTTAATGTTGATATTAATAAGCTTTTCAATAATTTAAAAAAATAATAAAATAATCAGCCTTTTTGACTGAATCACCAATCACAGCGCATGGCGTCATACCTACGAGCTGCTTTCGCGCACTATTGAAAAAGTAATTAAAAAACGGCGTTAAAGTACGCTAAACCTTAATTTATTACGGAAAAATAGGATTCTTTTCGTAAATAGTGTGTATTACTTCATTATAGGTTCAAAATCTTTCGTCATGCCTATTCCATATATTACTTTGTGTCGGTGGTAATACCCACACACCCACTTTCCGCCAGAGGTATATTAGGTGCCAACGTGACAGATGGCGAGTCCATCGCCGTTACTCCAGCACGACTATACATACGCCTTTGAATTTCTTCTCAGACGTATGCAGGTTTCCTCTCGATGTTTTCCTTCACCGTTAAGCTCGTGATGTGACTAATCACTGTACTTAAGTTCAGAAAAACTCATTGGTACAGTCGGGATTCGAACTTGCGACCTCTGCGTCGCAGGCAACTGCTCGAACCTCGTGGTGACATTGTTAATAAACTTGTTAGATAATCCTCACGCCTTCCCACAAGGGTCCCCGAAGGGGTAGGCAGAGGTGTATAGGTAATACCCACACACCCACTTTCCGCCAGAGGTATATTAGGTGCCAACGTGACAGATGGCGAGTCCATCGCCGTTACTCAAGCACGACTATACATACGCCTTTGAATTTCTTCTCAGACGTATGCAGGTTTCCTCACGATGTTTTCCTTCACCGTAAAGCTCGTGGTGTGACTAATCACTGCACTTAAGTTCAGAAAAACTCATTGGTACAGTCGGGATTCGAACTTGCGACCGTTAGATAATCAATAACGGGAAACTCGCTGAAAAAATAAAGGATATTGTTATAAAAAAATAAAGTTTACCTACAATAAAACGTATTACCGGTGTAACATAATGGCATTTACCTGGCGATTTTAAAGTAATAAGTTGAGCTAAGGCTAATATAAAGATTTCCCAATAAACAATTATTTACACTCAATGATCACTGTATCACAATAACACTCAAAATTTATGTATATACGATAAGTAATCCACAGCGCAAACAAATACGTAATGATTTATTTACAAGAAAAACGCGTCGGATCTCGTCAACCATTTTTAACGCTCCTATTGGTAATTTTCACATGCGAACGGCACGCACCACATTCGCCGGCCCCACCCAATTTCTTCATTTTCGCAACTTGTATAACATCCGCATCCGCATGAAAATCCGCATTGATTATTGCGGATGCGGATGCGGATGCGGATGTCAAAATTGATGCGGAAGCTCCGCATTTGCGGATGCGGATGCGAATATTCGCAACATCCCTGATCTATATGAAATATAAGTAACAACCATCAATACTTAAGAAACCGTTATCCGTTCACCTCCATCTTATAGGCTCTTTGGAGAAAATCTCACGTATAAGGCACTAACTTAAATACCATAAAAAGAAAGCCGATATTGTTAATCTTGGACATAATACCGTTACCTATAATCCTAAAACAATAGTTTTTCAGTAATATTGTGCAGTGCATCATCCACCGCCTTGTTTGCTGTCGCCCCAGTCCTCAAGGAGTTAATCCGGGACGCGGAAGGGTTCCCTAAGCGACAGGCTTGACAAATATTGTTTTTGGCCACCATAACAGTATACTCCAGCCACGCAATTCAAAACTCTATTCTCACTAATGAAAAGATTTAATATTAATTGACTCGGAAACGGATATTGATTTGACCACTATGATAAAACATGTTACAGGATTATAATCTCTATTGTTCACGTAACACAGTTAAATTTGACTGAAGACAAAATGCAGCTGCAATTGTTGTGTGCAGATGTGTTGCATTTGTTGTGTAGGTACATGTTATATTTCACAGTTAAGGCAAAGACTTACTGTTGATAATTTAATAATTTTTCGAACATCCATAGACTTATACAGCAATAAGCATAATACAATTGATGGTCTATTACAAGTCTCACTTCTAAGAGTGATCTAGAAGAATCAGCGGACA
This sequence comes from Drepana falcataria, assembly GCA_945859725.1. Taxonomy (NCBI): domain Eukaryota; kingdom Metazoa; phylum Arthropoda; class Insecta; order Lepidoptera; family Drepanidae; genus Drepana; species Drepana falcataria. The sequence goes on from OX243935.1 coordinate 290,253, forward strand.
CTCTAGGACGGGAACGTCAAAAGTACTCGATACCGGCGATGTATGAATAGACTGATGAATGTGGACGAAGTGAAAGAGGTACCTTACATAGGTACCTCTTCAGGTCTGAAGAGAACTGGCGCTCTATTATCCCTGCCTATTATTCGTTGGGGACTCGGTGATGGTAGTATGTAATTTCCATTTTTGCCACACTACAGAATGGAGTGTCTATTTATTCTATGTAACATTAGTAAGTAGTAGTAGTAAGTTTTATGCATATAAAGTACATCATTCTTTATTTACTGGGTGTATTTACTACTAAGCCATAGATATCGGTATCGGTATCTGTATCGCCGATTATTTCCCTCGATAATCAGTATCGTATCGGCAAATTCATGCATTAGGGATGTAACAAACATCCCTAATGCATTTAGTTGATTATAGTTATAGTTCCAGCTGTCATTTGTGTGGAATAGAAGTGGATGGTATAGGCAGAGGTAGTTAGGTATTATTGAGAGGCTTTTATCTCCCTAATCCCTGCTTAAAAATATTGTTCACAAATCACTGTGATCTTTATTGGGCCAGTGGATTTAGTCAATATTGCAGATTTACATTCAATTGTGAGTTTTTTTATGAATGAGTTCTTTTGATCACATTAGAATGGCAGAATGGAATTGGATAAAATTTGACAAAAATAGATTTATTAGCTGGATTAATATAAGCATGTGTTGTTTGTTTATTCAAGAAAAATACTTTAGTATTGAAATAAAATTTTATACTGGACCTTCATATATCTAATAAGAAATTCATATTATTACATAGTGGATAGACCTGAGGATATAGACCATGAAGAACTGTGCACCAATAATAGTAACAGACTATATACATCTCCGTTGAATATAATATGAATGTGTTATGATACATTTACAACTCATGCCCTTCTATAGATGTTGTAATACTTAATAATATATTTATTATGTTATATACTTTTAACATATAATAACTTTTTTAAATTAGAAAATTTGTAGCCGAGAAATGTAAACAGTAAACTAGACTTAAGCAAAAATGTATGAAGTATGTACATAAGCTATATATAGCTTTGCAATATAGAATGCGGCAACAATGTCAGCATACAACATACAAGAAATGGATTTAGATATCTGATAAATAAATAAATAATTATTATATTATTATTTGGACAGTTAGCAGCAATAACATTGGTGGTGGCACAGGATATAAATTATGATACTATGCTCTTAATTGTCCCATTTACTTAAGGTAGACATATTACATGTTATATCAAGAGGTAAAATACATGTAGGTTTATAGAAAATTGGCGCACTACATACTCTACCTACCGTGTGAGGGACACGGTCGAGCGCGTATTTATATAATAATCATAATATATAAATAATATATCCTCACGCCTTCCCACAAGGGTCCCCGAAGGGGTAGGCAGAGGTGTATAGGTAATACCCACACACCCACTTTCCGCCAGAGGTATATTAGGTGCCAACGTGACAGATGGCGAGTGCGAGTCCATCGCCGTTACTCCAGCACAACTATACATACGCCTTTGAATTTCTTCTCAGACGTATGCAGGTTTCCTCTCGATGTTTTCCTTCACCGTAAAGCTCGTGGTGTGACTAATCACTGTACTTAAGTTCAGAAAAAACTCATTGGTACAGTCGGGATTCGAACTTGCGACCTTTGCGTCGCAGGCAACTGCTCGAACCACTCGGCCACCACGGCGAGATTTACATACATACATACATATCATCACGCCAAGTCCCTAACGGGGTAGGCAGAGAGTATAGAGCGCCAGTTCTCTCTAGACTTACATACCTCTTTCGCTTCGTCCACATTCATCAGTCTCTTCATACATGCTCGTCGGTTTCGAGTACTCTTAACGTTCCCGTCCTTGAGAGTCCGATCTATTTGATCCAGGTAGTTGGAACGTGGCCTTCCTCTGCCTCTTCTTGCACACACTTTTGCTTTGTATATCTGTTTCGTCAATCTTTCTTCACTCATCCTTTCTATGTGTCCAAACCAACGTAACATGCCTTTCTTCATCTTTACAATCACGCCCTCATTCACGCCAGTTGATTTGCGAATCTCTTCATTGCGGATTCGATCTAATATCGTTACGCCGCACATTTTTCGAAGAGATCGCATCTCGACTGCATTCAAGCTATTTTCATACTTCCTCTGACATACCCAGGATTCGCTGCCATACAATAAGGTAGGTACCAATATCGCGTTGTGGACAGCAACTCGAGCATTCTTGCTCAGACTTTTACTGCCCATCAACGCCGACATGGCTCCATTCACCTTATTTCCGGCAGTTATCCTTCTTTCAATATCTTTTTCATACTTTCCATCTTGTGTGAACATGCTTCCAAGATATACAAATTCATTCACTTGCTCTAGAATTTGCCCATTTACCGATATTGCACACTCGGTCACTTGTTCATCTCTTTCGAATACCAGAACCTTAGTCTTGCCAGCGTTTAGGCGCAGCCCCTTCTTTTCACATTCTTCTTTCATTATGGTAACTAGTGACTGCAGTTCGCCCTCTGATGACGCCAGTAAAACCGCGTCATCGGCGTATAGTAGGCAGTTGACCACTAAGTTTCCCATTTTCACTCCACATCCGTTCGTTCTTAGTGCTCTCAGACAGTTATCTAGATATATAATGAACAGCCAGGCAGACATGATACACCCTTGTTTGACCCCCGACTTCACATCAAACCAGGGTGACATCTCACCGTTAACCCTAACGCACGCCTCGCTATCACTATAGAGTGATTTCACGGCATGCAGTAGGGAACTGCTCACCCCATATCCAGGCAACACGTCCCAGAGTTCCTTTCGTACGACTCTATCAAATGCCTTCTCTAAGTCGACGAAAGCGCAGAAAACCCTTTGGTTAATATCCAAAAACTTTTCCGCGATACCGCGAAGCGAGAAGGTTTGATCCATACATCCTCTTCCTGGTCTAAATCCCCCTTGGGATTCCCAGAGAAACCTTTCGGATCGCTCTTGCATTCTTATCGTCAGGATCTTCGTGTACACTTTACTAGCTAAGCTGACCAAGCTGATGGCTCTGTAGTTGGAGCAGTCCAATCGTGATCCCTTTCCTTTATAGAAAGGCACGATGACTGCTCGCCTCCAGTCGTCCGGAACATCACCCTTTTCCCAGCAAAGATTGCATAGAAAATAGATGACGTCCCAGACCGCTGGTCCACCGTACTTGATCATCTCAGCCGTAATCCCATCTATTCCCGCAGCTTTTCCACATTTCAGACTTCTTATCGCACTTACAATCGCGAGATCTATGTATTTTTATTCTACTTCTTATAATATACATAACACTGTGAAAACCACTGTTACCTTGTAATTGTAGGCACTGTACTTTAATCCCAGAAGACAGGAGGGATAATCCTCTTCGGATGAAATTCATCTGAGGAAATATAAAAGACGAATTCTATTTAAGTATGTAATATTTTCGAAATCTTCATCATATTTTCTTTAAATTCTATGTATAAAAATGAGTTATCTTTAAATTTTTCTACCTTGAAATCTATTAATTGTACAAATTTTACAAACACTGTAATACGAATTACAGTGATAGTTTCAGTTCCATTTAGTTATCACTTGTTTTCACAGAACACTATAGCTTTTCCATTTATTTTCAGGTTACGATTACGAAAGAGAATAATAACCTAACTTTTTTGACATTCATAACAACATTTTATTGTTGTTGATAACATATATTCAAGATAAGGCTACTAGTCTTTTAGTCTCAAACATTGTGAAACTAAATCTTTTTATTTTAATTATATGGCATAAACATTACATACTTTGTTTTTACATCACACATTTTGTACTTATGGGCATAAACTAAACAACAGGGAATCTTGTAGTTGAAACATATACAAAATAAGTACGAGATCCATCTAGTGGCTAATAGACAAATGATTTTACTTCCATAAATATATACGAACCATTAATTTTGCTATCTCACAGAAGAGGGCGCTAAAATGCTAAGTTAAACTGGACCTAGCATTACATTGTTTTTAATTTGTTTGTGAGTAGCTGATAATCAAATCAATATTAATAATTGTAATGAGCATACAGATAGTGTTAATGATCTGGATTCTCCAGCACGGGACGCCTCACACCACTACCACAAAGAGTCCAGCCACTTTACATTTGAAACGATATGCTTTAACCACTTCCTTTCGCGAGCATAGACAGAATCCATAGGCTTTGGAACCGCTTACCATCAGGCCGACCAGGCGTGCTTGTTTGCCACCATTGTGGTATAAATAAGATATTTAAAAAGAGAGAAAAAGATTCATTCGGGGTAAATTTTTTAGATGTCAACTTACGGGTGATGCCATAAACAATTTTGTCATCCCTTTTTTTATTCGCTTGTTCAATATTTATTTTAATATTGATGAAGTTATGTACCTTATTCAGAAACGTACCATATAATGGAAATACATAAATAAAATAACCACCTTGTGTGAAAATATTCCTTGTATGTTGCAGATCAAATTAAAAACTTATTTGGTAAATCCTTATAAGTTTTATTACGAAGCAGGGTATTATGGGAAGTTCCCGCCAACAATTCCCAGGCGCTTAAATGATTAAATAAATGAAATCTGGATTTTTCATGATATCTACTTATCTCCTTTTACATTACCTAACTTTTGATGCACGCCTTCAAGTTTTTGATGTGCCTGCATACTTTAGTACTTAACTCAATGCTATGAATTGTAAATTTAACTGGAGTCGCGGGAGAGATAAACGTAACGATTCTTTCTTTGAAGATATCACGTAGGTACTCTCAATCTCTTGGCGTATTCTTTGTAAGTTCTGTTCGTATACAATATTATGATAATGACCCTTTACCTTCCCTTGCGTACTTACTCTTAAATTAATTTTTACTTGAAAACATATAACGAAAATAAATATTTTAAGGCTAACACAACTAACGTTTGAAATAACTTATGTATAACGATGATTAAGGGTCGAATCGAATAAAGTTTATGAAGTTTTTTCTTTTTTTATACCTATTAGCTGCTTATTCTATAAAATAGCTGTGAATAAAATATAATGTATATTCTCTTTTTTTATATTGGTATCTCATGTCCGATATGTCCGCTAGATGGCAGTGTTTTTGATTTGTTCTATGATACAGCATATTTTTGCACTTTTATTCTATATCTGGTCTGGTAGCTGCCCGGTTGATTATTATCAATCACACTCGGATCTCGCATATGAAGGGCTGTTGACGGTGGCACCAAAAGTCTCTTAGGCCAAGGTTCCTGGCGTCCAAGCCCGCGCAGTGGGGCTCCGATGGATCGTTACTGAAACATGGACATTACAGGATATTATATCCTTACGCCTTCCACAAGGGTCTCCGAAAGGGAAAGGCAGAGGTGTAATAGATAGTACCTACAAACCCATTTTCCGTCAGAGATATATTTTAGGTGTCAACGTTTCAGATGGCGACATACGCAGACACATACATATAACATTGAATTTCTTCCCAAACATATGCAGGTTTCCTCTCTGCGTTTTCCTTCACCGTAAAGCCCGTGGTGTGACTAATCACTGTACATAAGTTCAGAAAAACTCATTGGTACAGTCGGGATTCCAACTTGTAATCTTGCACCACTGCTTATATTAGTCAGAACAACTGTTCATTGCGTATTTCCTATTCATGCGATTATTAGCATGATAGTCTTGTCATTGCATGCATTTTATCAATTTTTATTTCTAGATTTTTTTTTTAATCAAGCCATTTATAGGGCATCAGCATCATGAATTGGTTCAGTTGCATGTGACTGACTACTCAGGACTCAGGTACTAAGGCACTAGGCTCTTAAGTAATTACACGAAAATTTAAATCCTAAATGAAATGGAGAAAAAACCAAAATGATTGTATAAAAATATTAACACACCTGAAACCTTCTCCATTATATTCTCCAGCCCACGTGTGGAAGCCGGTGTCTTCGATATTTTCACCTAGAAATCATAAAGGTATTGTAAGATCGAGCTGTTAGTGAAACTACTTCAATATTGAGTAATGTGTGCCTTGCCGTTATTGACTTACAGTTGACACAAATTGACATAATCCGATAATGCTATTACATATACGAGTATCCTCAGTGATAGCTTTTGTAAATTAACTATCTTGAGTGTCTAACTCTCTTGTCGTCCCATAGATAATATATCTTTATTTAATATAACGTCATGTATGATAAGCTAAGAATGTTATAATTTTTTTAATAGGTATTTGAGTCAAGGGCCAACAAGGTTCGTGTATACTAATAATGGGGAGACAGTTTGCTTTATTTGTCCGCGTTGTTTACAGGAACTACTAATACGATTCCAATAAAAAATTATATAATAGTAACCTAGTAGGTACTTACACATACATTTTTTTATAAAAAACTTACGGGATCGGAGCAAATGAGTAATCATATTTATAAACCAACTCTAACACAGGTGAAACCACAAGGTACTGCCAGTATAATATATTTTAGCCTGCCCAGAGTTCGGGCAACATAACTCACAACAAAACACACCAGAGACTATTTAACTTTGATGTATAGTAACTTACCTACTAATAGTAACGTAACTTAGATACCTATGTAGATATGTAAGACTGACCATCGACGTTCTTCCATAGAGTGTAATCCTCGATGTTAGTGATGCCAAGCCACACCAGCAGCTTGTACTGGGAGCCCACGACGCTGGGGTAGTGCATGCCGCGGACTAATCTCTGGATGAACAGAAACTCCTCCTGAAGAGTCGAAACACAGGCCTTGAGTATATTACTTTGTCGCATTCCAATAATGGATGTTTCGTAGAGAAAATCTAGTAGCCAATGTTTGCCAAAGATGAAGCGATACAGGTCTGTAAGTCTAATGAGACTGGCACTCTACTCATTTAGCCCACCTTGAGGTGGCACTCGGCGTGATGTAGGTATGCCAAACATATGAATTGTTAGCTGACATGACAGTTATCACGTCAGCTGACTGTTCAGTGAGACTTTACATTAATGTTATTTTAGTATTCTGCTGCTCTGTGGTTCCTGCGCATATATAGAATATTATTTCTCAAAATCTTTTTTGCAACATTTTTCATCGAGACTTCTTCAATAAACGGGATATCTAAAACAAACATTTTTTTTCAAATTGGATCTAGAATCTGATATTAGCGCATTCAACCAAAAACTTGAGCTTTATAACAAGTAGATAGCTATTTGGTTAGCTACTTCACTAAACTTCAATATAATTCACGTCTTTCGATGATTCCTTACGCCAAACCTGGATGCAATTATGAATGATAAAAATTATTCTATTCTTAAAGCACTATCAGATTTAATGAAGGCCCATAAAGAAGCGCTGTTATACAGTTTGGTAATGCTGCTGGTCCCCTTAGCACGTTGCCGCGGGATGCCGATTTGGGTCAAATATGTTATCTATAAGTAGTTTAGTAGTCATGCATGGCTTTTGTAAATATTGCTAATTGTTGTTATTGTACATAAAGTTTATCATACTGCCGTCTGGTCTAGTGGTTATAGCCCCCGATTGCGAAACTTGAGCTCGCAGGTTCGATTCCTGCTGAGGGCAGATATTTTGTGTGATGAACACGAGTATTTGTACCTTAGTCTTGGATTACCTATGCATTTATGTAAATATCTATCTATATAAATAAATATATTGTTGTCTAGTTACCATAACACAAGCTCTGCTTACACAGAGGCTCGGTCAGTTTGTGTGGAATTGTCCCAAGGTATTTATTTTATTATCATATACAATGTCAATATTAAAGTATTAAAATTGTAAACCAGGATAATCATGTAACAGTCACAATTAGTTCAACAACCTGTGTCTTAGGGACCGCTAGCTTTGCTCCATTTTCTTTACACGTCTCCATCGCCCGGTCCCACGTCTGGGCTTGGTACATCAGCTTGTAGCCATGGCCTGTGGCTTTGTTTACGACGTAATCTGGAAGCAATGTTTATTCCATCTACATACATATGGTACAAACGGATCTCCCGTCTAAAATAGATTTATATCCTGGCCTGGGCCAAAATATCACACACGAATAGCACCTACGCTAAGGCGAGTCAGGGTCCAGAATCCAACAAGGATTATATTATGCTGGCAGTATTGTGGGTAAAAGTCTGCCCGCGCGCGAGTGACTCTTCGCGTGTTGCGGCTTTCGTAACCACTTACCAGCCGGCGAGAAACATGCTTGATTTCCACTTCTAGCCACGCTTAAAATAGGACTGAAATATAGTTTTATGTGAGAGAAAAATATGGAAAAAGGTCCATGGAGCGCACCCTGTGTTCGGTATAAATTATTCGGTGATAAAGAACATAAACTCACCGGCCGCTGCTCCGGCGTGGACGCACCATGCCACCAATATCGTTACTAACATAACGCTCACACTGAAATTATTTGATATAAACTGATATAGACACTTTACTGCAAACTTTTTGCTCGTTCTTTTTGCGTATTTAAGTTGTAGGTACATTCTGGCGAATGGCGGATGTCTGGCGTATATTAATATGTTGAAGGACCTTAATGATAGTGTTCAGCAAAGGTACATGTCGCAAAGAAAATAGCTACCCCACTCCAGGGGTATAATTTGACATTTACAACCTATGATTCTAAAAGATTTTGAGGAAAATTAATAATGCAACTAATAAAAAATTTAATATGGCGACGCTCAATCGTGATTGTCTTGCGCAACAACCTCATAGGAGCAAACCTATTTTTTTTACGATAACGTGTTGCCTGTTTTCCTATTATAAAGGAATCACAAAATTTTTTATAACGTGAACCACGTTATAAAATTGTTTTATAAGAATGTCTTTTGAATTCTTGTTGGAAACTCTAAAACTATAAAAACATACATAAATAACTAACCAACCGGCATATACAACGAAGGTTTGTTAAAAATTATCCCTTACCTCATCTCTGAAGCCTGTCTTCAATACAATATTTAACAAATTCCAAAGAATATATTAATCAGTTATTTACTTTTAAAGCACCATTTGATCTATGTAGTATGCGCGGAACTAGTGTTTTAATACGAGTTCATTATTTATATACGATATCAGCCGGGCAGAGGCTATCAGAGAGAGCTAACACGTCTGTGTATACAGTTCTTGCCAGTGGCTATGTCGGAGATAACACACTGATATATGGGTTTTAAATATGCATTCATTTATTATGGGCGCATTGATTTTTTTTATCGCGCAGGGCTGGCACAGATACATATGTTTGCATACATTTGGTTGGCTATGCAGGGGTGCACCTAGACCTTGGTTGCGTAAGTTTGTAGGGCCTTACTCTTAACGCTTTTGTTGATCGTATTTGTACTGGAAAATAGGGGATATGTTCTCACTTGTGTGACTAACAAAACCATAATAAAATCAATAACCAAAACCATAAAAAAATATTGAATTTGAGGTAGAAATACAAGGCCGTGGTAGCTGAGTGGCTCGAGTTGTTGCCTGCGACACAAATATTGCAAGTTCGTACCCCGACTGTACCAATGAGTTTTTCTGAACAGTAGTTGAGTACAGTGAATAGTCACACCAAGAGCTTTAAGGTGAAGGAAAACATTGAGAAGAAATCTGCATACGTTTCAGCAGAAATTCAAAGGGCTATGCTGCCAATATAGTATAACTCTCCGAGCACAGAGTAGCAACATGTAAGTGATACTCAAGTACTAGGCTACGGTAACCGCCTCCCATCAGGTGGGCCGTATGCTTATTTGCCACTCTTGTTATATACAAAAAAAGAGTCTGCTTGCATATAATGCACCATAAACGTCAGCCACAGTGAGATTACTATTGGCGGAGTTTTAAACAGAGTTAGTTATGATACGCTTGAACTGAAAGTATTGCAGCCTCCACTAAGTTGAAGTAACTGAGCTCCATAAAGCGGGTATCGCTTCACGCCATTTTACCGTTCTCTTTAAAACAAAATGAGAAGGTACTGTGTGTGTTTATCAAATTGCGAATGTACTTTTGCAGTTGTTTGGTATCTCAATATTTACGAAGAACGGCAAATGCACACACCGAAACCTTTAAATCTACAAAAATGTTGAAGTGTCCTCGTTTTGATTATCGTGGGATTGGCGAGGGATATTGATTATTCAGTTTATCCTACTAATATTATAAATGTGAATGTAAGTTTGTTTGTTAGTTCACGTAAAAACTACTTACCCGATCATCATGAAACTTTGTTCACATATAAATATATATGTCGGAGATATTACGATAATTTAACAATAATTAGTAACTCTTTTGATATTTGTCGTAGATTACGATAATTTAACAATAATAAGTCACTCAGTTGATATTTGTGTTGATTTCAATAATTAGTAACTCAATTGATATTTGTGTCGAACACAATAATTAGTAACTCAATTGATATTTGTAGTCTGTTACCATAATTGAATACTAAATAGTCACTCAATTGATATTGTTATAACAGTGGGGTGTGAACGCCGTGACGTAACGAGTCACGTGTTCGGAATCGCTTGGAGGCAGAACTGTAACACTATAAATGTTGAAGAGCGATGATTCTAGACACAGTTGATTACAGTGAGCGATACAGTTCGGTCCTTCCAAACGGGACCGTTGGTTCACACGACTCTGTTGATAATTAAGTACCTACTTTGTAACATCGTAATGTGAATTTGTGATTGCTAATAATTACCTACATACAATTCTCGTATTGTATCTTCGTGGTTTAATTGCCTGAGACCTACGCCCAGAACCTAACACCAGTACCCAGTACCAGAACCTCTCCCACTGATGTCGAGCGTGCCGCCAATCGAATCGATGTCGACGCGCTCTCCTGCGTTCCGACATCAGAAGCGGGATTCACTCGGGCATCACAACCACCTACTACCCACGACATTAGCAGCACAAATGGAAAGGCCGGTAGTGGCGGAGCACTACCAAAGCATCGTGTGGACTATTGTGAGATACAAGGCGTGACGGGCCAGCTAGTACACTCCGGTGAGTCTTATTGAACTTGGGTTTACCCCAGGCTCGAGAATAATCCTCTGTTACATATGAAGCGACTAAACGATGAACCACGTGTTGACGAAAACCTAATCAAGAACACGTTGGCGCTAATTAACGTCATGTACACCGTGAGTACCCGCAATTTTAGTTTACTGGATTTTGATCTCAATAAACCTGACGTAAATAAATGTACCTACTACCGCCGATTTATACTTGTTTTAACAAGTACAAGAAGGAAGTGCATTTACCCTTGCACATAATGGGGATCTAAAGGTTTGGGCTGCGCCTTCTAGAAGTTACGGTGCACAGAGGTGAACGGCAGCACGTGGAGGATATACGACTGCTCCGGCTGGAGATCCTGTGCCTACGCAAGGAGAAGAACCTTCTCACTAAAGGCATTGAGAACATGACTGACCTAAGACTCGAGGTCTTCAACTTGGAACGCGAATTGGGCCGCGAAAGACTGCGCGTGCACGCCTCGAGGAGGCCCTGGAGACTCCCCTAAATGTCCATAGATGGCGCAATCAGGGCACTGACCCTGAGGTTGTCAGACTCACTCAAACTGCGGCTTACACAAAAGAAAGTGTTGACACAAAGTAAAATACTGGTGCTGAAGGAACGCTAGCTGAAGGAGACGAGGAATCTTTACAGTGCTGTCAAGGATATGCTGGCGCTGCAGCCCAGCCCTGAAATACAGCTTGTGCTCACCTCAAGAAGAATGAACCCGTTTCAAGCGATGAATCTTCGAACTTCAAGCGATCCTGACGTACAGACCCTTTAAGATGCTTGGTGTATGGAAAAGTGGGGCATCGTAGTGCCGACTGCCGCTTCGAGGATTGTAAAAAGGTCATGTGATCGTTCCTATTCTGCTTGCTCAATTTCTGTGTTCTAACCACGACCAAATGCGTCCGTTTTCAAATGTTTCAGGTATGGTGATGTTGGCCATTATGCTAACTCGTACACCTGTGCTCCTACTTCCACTGCTGGGAAACATAGTTCCAGCAACGGCAGTGCAAGCGGTTCCGCTGGCGAAGGCAACACCTGAGCAGCGAGTAACTGCACTAGCAACCAGCGTCGAGTTGGCCTGAGTAGCATTGGCAACCCAACTGGACAACTAAACATTTCCGGTGGGCTTGTTCCTTTTCACTTACTAGTGCCGAATGTTCTCTCATGAAACTTTAGATAGGTCATGGCAAGATGCATTACCTGACATACAGTTGACTAGCCTGTGTGGCATTGACTGGCCTGTGTGTCACTAACTGGCCTGTGTGGCACTGACTGGCCTGTGTGGCGTTGACTAGCCTGTGTGGCACTGACTGGCACTGACTGGCCTGTTTGGCGTTGACTAGCCTGTGTGGCGTTGACTGGCCTGTGTGGCACTGACTGGCCTGTGTGGCACTGACTGGCCTGTGTGGCACTGACTGGCCTGTGTGGCACTGACTGGCCTGTGTGGCACTGACTGGCCTGTGTGGCACTGACTAGCCTTGTTAGCCGTGATGACTTTAGTGCTTTTGATACGTAAGGTAGCAAGACCTCTTAATCTTTTGTGTTCTGATGATAATAAATTTTATATAGCAAATGTGAGAGAACAAGCGGTACTGAATATAAAAAAGTGCTAATTATGAGGTCTTATTTTGATGAAAATAAGGTAAAATTCTTTCAAATTGTTGTTGGTGATTTAGTCACAATTAAAAGTGAAGAACGGAATCAAGTGAAGCTTGATCCGAAGTATAAAGGTTCTTTTGAAGTTTTGAAGTCTTTATCCGAACTTACAAGTATGCCCATAATCACTTGAGAGATTCCACAAGACGAATTAGACTTTATAAGTGAAGAGTTAGACGTTGAGGATGCGGGTGAAGGCCCATCCAACAGTACAGACTAATGTATTACTGCACAAAGTATGGCTATGGCTTACCAGAGAGAAGGACTGACAATGTCTATTCTGGTTTTGGGGCTTATCGGCAAACTGCTGGTAATGTCTTGTGTTTTGGGGCTTATCGGTCAGACGGACTGATACTGCCTACTATATTGGACTTGGGTACACTTACCAGGGAGACGAACTGGTACTGTCCCTTGTGTTTTGGGGCTTATCGGTCAGACGGACTGATACTGCCTACTATATTGGACTTGGGTACACGTACCAGGGAGACGAACTGGTACTGACCCATCTGCTGGCTCGGGCTTATTGGCAAACTGCTAGTAATGTCTGTAGCTGTCATGACTTGGTGCATTAATTCTGTGTGATTTTGTAACGTTAATTTGACTTTTAATCGAACTTGTGGTATCCTTTCTCATGTGACTTAATTATGAGCGACTTTTCTATGTGGTCAGGTTGGCCGAGCTAATATACGTCTACAGTTGTATTTTGTTTTGTTACCAGATTCAAATACACACGAGGACGTGTGATTCGTCAGTATGGCCGTGTCGGAGATATTACGATAATTTAACAATAATTAGTAACTCTTTTGATATTTGTCGTAGATTACGATAATTTAACAATAATAAGTCACTCAGTTGATATTTGTGTTGATTTCAATAATTAGTAACTCAATTGATATTTGTGTCGAACACAATAATTAGTAACTCAATTGATATTTGTAGTCTGTTACCATAATTGAATACTAAATAGTCACTCAATTGATATTGTTATAACAGTGGGGTGTGAACGCCGTGACGTAACGAGTCACGTGTTCGGAATCGCTTGGAGGCAGAACTGTAACACTATAAATGTTGAAGAGCGATGATTCTAGACACAGTTGATTACAGTGAGCGATACAGTTCGGTCCTTCCAAACGGGACCGTTGGTTCACACGACTCTGTTGATAATTAAGTACCTACTTTGTAACATCGTAATGTGAATTTGTGATTGCTATTAATTACCTACATACAATTCTCGTATTGTATCTTCGTGGTTTAATTGCCTGAGACCTACGCCCAGAACCTAACACCAGTACCCAGTACCAGAACCTCTCCCACTGATGTCGAGCGTGCCGCCAATCGAATCGATGTCGACGCGCTCTCCTGCGTTCCGACATATATATATGTACCCATTTTCCAACATGTAAATATATAGCTTTGATAAGTTTGGAACTTGGTTCATTTGCGTGAAACTGTCCCTGGATGTCGTCGAGTCTAAAGCCTACTACTTGGTAGGCCAAAGTAGATTTATCTAGACGAAGCGTATAATAAGAGTACTCCATTGATTCTGACTGACTCTGCCTACCCGACAAAGGACTCGTGGCTAACATTACATAAGGGTAAAACTTAAATAAAAAAAACTCTATAATTTATATACATTTGTTTATTAGTCATAGAAATATCGAATTAAATATTACACTATTAATATTTGTTGTTAAATTATAAAACTTGTTATATTATAATTACGTGGACATTTCATTTTGACTTAACTTTAAACAATGTGTTGCAAATGGTGAACATTGTATTTTTAATTTTGTGAAACTATGCAGGGGGATTTAATTGTAATAAAATAACATTACATTCTCGAGCAGTATATCAATAGCCTCGATATTCTCTTTAAATCAAGGCACACCCGTGTTACAAACACTTAGGCGAGTTTAATATAAATTAGAATTTACGATGAGGTAGCGAGAAACACCATTTCATATACAAATTTGGAAATTTGCTATCGACTGTACCATTTTTCACATAATGAAAAAAACTAGCCATAGGCATAGAACCCGTGGCCAGCCCCATGACCACCGAAAAACAACCCAGTCCCATAACCCCCATAGAAAGTCCTAAACTGATTCACTTCCTCATCCTGGTCCTTCTTCTCCGTCGCCACTCTATAATGGCTAAGCTTCTCCAGTTGGTGGTTCCGTTGCAACGGTATCACCGTTAAGTCGTGTACTGGCACCAAATGATTGTGGATTGGTATCAATATTGGTACCAATTGGTGCGTTATATTCCTCCCATGACTCTGTGTTACCAAATGTTGGCTGATTGGTATCACATGTAGGTTCGTTGGGACCAACAGTTGGTGCGGGATTGGTCCCTTCTGTTTGCGAACTGTTACTATTGTATTAGGTTGGTGATATATTGGCAGCAGAACTGGTAGTTTAAGGAGCGGTTTGAGGTCAGTAGATCGCTTGGTGTAATAGAGTGGTGTGTTGAATACTTGGGTCGGTGCGAGCAGCAACATTATGGCCAATACTGCCAACATCTGGAATATACATAAATATATTAGTAAAACGCATCTTTACGCCTTCCCAGAAGGGTGCTCGAACGGGTTGGCAGAGATGTAACACAGCGCCGTCTCTCCGCCTGAAATATATCCCAACTGCCAGCGTGTCAGATGCCGAATACACTGCTTTTACATCATAAATACACCTTTGAATTTCTTCTCAAACGTATGCAGGTTTCCACTCGATGTTTTCCTTCACCGTAAAGCTCTTAGTTGGACTAATCATGAATGATGATGAACTAATGTACTTAAGCTCGAAGCTCAGTCGGGATTCGAACTTGCAATGTGTGTGTCGCAGGCGGACCATGGCGAATGACAAACGATGTATATTTATTGAGGGGGGACAACACTTTACGTATCGATACGATAATTTCTCAGAGGTAGCTAATAAATGGTCACAAAATATACAATTACATATATAAAATGAGCACAGTTTGTGCGACTGATTGGAATTTGAAAGGGACCAAGAGTTGCTCACGCGTGCACTACGCATGCATAAGTTATCGTAATTCGGTATACTAATTACTTAATACTGGCAGTAGCTAACTATAGGCACCCACAGAACAATAATGTATACCAGTTCCAGTAACCTGTCATACATGTATTATATATAATACTAGTAAATATTTACTCGAACCTGTGCAATTGTGCCCCGATTTACTTTAACAGCGATCTTTGTCCCATTGATGGGCTGATGCCTCCCCCGGAACCCTCGTGATCGAGCGATTTATAAAGCTGTTTAAAAACTCAGCCGACGTGACGTCGGCTTGCATAGAGATTACTTGGGCAAGTTACACTGGGCAGTATTGCCCGAGGGATAGCTGCCACCACTATGTAGCCTGGACTGTATCGAGTACGTTCAAGTTTGAAACAATTAGTTCCTATTTGGTCTCCTCAATTGTTTTTACAATGGAACTTTTGGATTTTTTTGAATGGAACAATTACAATTGGAACTTATTTTAAGATAAATCGGAGAGTTTGTTACGTTGTTTCGTATCCCGACAGATGTATTTATTATTTTATTTATTGACATTTATAGTTAATATGCTGGAACCCCATTAACAATTATTTTTCTGACTTAAAATAGGTACAGGTTATTCAATCACAACCAAAAAACTTATGTTAAATATAGCAATTACCTGTGGTGAAATTTAAACTTGTATATTAAGTACCATAAAATATTAAATTCCACACGAATTTACTCAGTACACTACATTTTACTTTTACTATATCCTAATAAAATGATGAGAAGATGTTTGTTCCTCTTTTAAGCAAAAACAACTTCGTGGAATAACCTGAAATGTATTTAATTACCCACGTAATTAACATAACACTTATGTGCTAATCCACATTAGCACATAAGTGTTATTTCAGTAAAACCAATGAAATCAATTTTGCGCGGATGAAACCTCGGGGTAAAACTAGCTAGTCTATAACTTATGTGCCCCTAGTACATATATGCACCGCCAAGTAATAACAACATTAAGTGTTTCCGTCCCTAACGCTGAAAGAAATATTAAATACTAGCTTATGCCCGCGGCTTCGCTCGCGTGGAGTCCGATAAAATTGCTTTTGAAATTTCCTGCTAGAATCGGTTCAGCCGCTATGCCGTGAAAGAGCATCATACATTATAATATAATAACTTTGAATTTTTCAAAATTAAAAATCAAAAAAAGTTGCCTACGTCCTATTCCTAGGTATTAGCTATCATCATTTCAACTTTCAGCCAAATCGGTTCAGCCGTTTTGCCGTGAAAGAACCGCAAACATCCAAACTTACAAACTTTCACATAATATTAGTAAGATAAGATGTCCATTGACATGTTATTGACATTCCCGCATATGACCGATGATACAATCCTGGTCGGAGGTTGTGGGGTTAATCTGGAATCCTTTCATCCGCATCGTAATGAAGGATCATCGGCCCGCAGCCAAAGGTCCCAGAGCTCATTCGGCACTAATGAAGCCTAACTCTTTGTGTCTTACGCTCCCGCTCGGCTCTCTAGAGATCTGGCTGTTTGAATAGGCAGTGGCTCGCTATGGAATTTATTTGTTAGTTAATTGTGAAAAGCACTAACCCAGTTTACTTTTCTATTTAATATTTACTCTATCTGTTAATGATAGCCTGGTACATACCACTGCTCGCCAATAATATGTTTGGAAAATTATTATTGTTACAAGAGTCGTGGTGGCCGAGTGTTTCATATTTTGCCGAGTTGCCTGAAACACAAAGATTGCAAGTTCGAATTCCGACTGTATCAAAGGCGTATGTATAGTTATGCAGTATAGTTACTCAAGTAACGGCGATGGACTCGCCAGCTGTCACGTTGGCACCTAAAATATATCTCTGCTCCCCTGCTTCGGGAAATCTAGTGGGGTCACGCGAGGATAAATATTATATTTTTTAAAATACGAATTAAACAAAATCTTGTATGTAATACATACATATCATCAGCTGAGACCCTAACGGGGTAGGCATTGAGCATAGAGCGCCAGTTCTCTCTAGACTTACGTATCTAGCCGCAAACTAAGCAAAGCTTTTATTACGGGAATCAAAGAACGGCGTACATTAATGTATAGATAGACAAATAGATATAAGTACAAAACATATTCATGCCATCTTCTAACCGTTAATTCGTGTAGCTATATTTATTGTGTAAGGTCATTTTAAAAGGGGATAGGCCGTAGGTAAGTTCCGCCATCTCGGACTCTGTTACAAGTTAAAGCTTGTTCAACAACAGCTTGCATTATTCATGAGGCCCACGGCACGGCCTCTCCGATTAATCCGCACAACGAACTTAGCGGGTGACACCGGCCTTAGAACTAACTTTAACTCGGGTACATACTAATAAAAAAAAACAGTTGTATAACTAACTACTTATAGATAGAATATATATGTACCAATGAATTTTACTAAACTCAAGTACAGTGATTAGTCACACTACGAGTATAACGGTGAAGGAAAACATCGAGAGGAAACCTGCATACGTCTGAGAAGAAATTCTAAGGCGTATGTATAGTCGTGCTTGAGTAACGGCCTAATATACCTCTGGCGGAAAGTGGGTGTGTGGGTATTACCTGTACACCTCTGCCTACCCCTTCGGGGACCCTTGTGGGAAGGCGTGAGGATATATTATTATTTATTTTTATAGTATATTCCCGCACATTCTCACAAGGGTCCCCGAAGGGGCAGGCATATGTGAATAGGTAGTACATTGGTAGTAAATTGTTTAAAAAAAAATGTATACTTCGTTCCGTTTTTAAATTTTTTTCTTAAAATTGTATTGTAAAATAATCCTAGCCGAAAACTTACATTTCGACGTGTCCCTCACGGGAAGCGTGCAGCATAGCGTAAGTTATCTCTAGACTTAAAGACCTCTTTCGCTTCATCCTCGTAAATAAATATATAGTAAAATTTAAAGCTATTCAATGCTGACCTTGATCTTGCATTAGACTTATAAATCTATCGAAAACTAGATAAAGCCGTGACCCCTGGACACTCAAATGTATTTTCTCCAAATACGGAGTTAACACCATTTTTACAAAAACTTATAAATCAAGTATTTTACAGTTGTTTGGAATTAATCAATAATTTATAGTGACAGATAATGCATCGCCGACTGGTTTGCATAATATTGGCACAGTTTGGCCAACAAGGACGATGCTTCATAGATTAGACTGTCGCAGATGAAGCATTTCTTGCAACTTAGCTGGGTAGGACGAATGTAATAATAATAATAATGTCGTAGAGCCTCGACCAACGTCTGAAGAGTGAACCCGTATTGTAGGAGCTTCCTTTGCATGGGAACCTAGCTTTTTAATATTGGTAAATACTTTTATAGATGTATGAATTAAAACAAAGATAATAATACAATTGTATAGTGTGTTGAGTATACTTACTTAAAAACGATTCCCACAAGGGGTGGAGCAATACCGGTTTATCGCGCTATGAGCTAAATATGTGTATAGGGAGTATGTAGTTATTTGAATAATTAATTAAATAATTGATATCGTTCGACGCTGCAATCTTAACTTTACACGTTACTTTGCCACTATAGTTTTAAGCTTAATATAAAATAAACGAAAGTGTTCTCTATTGTAAGTGTTAATAACGTTGATTTTCAACAAACAGCACCTGCACCTAGGTCAGGGAATTCGGTAAGATGCAGTAGCGGATTTAGAGAATGGAAAGGCAAAGGCAAATTTGGAAACATTTTTATTGACATATTTTTTTCAAATACATAAACAGGTCTTCAAATTTAATGGTAAAATAAAAATAGTATTATGATTAATACGAATGCGAAGTGTATATACGTCAGAGTGGATAGAGACGGCCAAAGTTGAATAGCCTACTGGCGAATAACGTGTAAATCCAACACTAGTTAGACATGCGGCTCATCTGCGCGTGCGCACATTCTATGCCGCACACTATCTACTCACATTCACTATCACCGTGTCCGAATATCGTCGCACTTGCACCGAACTAGTCCAGTGTTTACCACTTACCGGTTATATAGCCAAGGTGATGTTATGAAACGGATTGGCTTCACTTGTATTGTGTGGGCTTTCTAATGCCTCAATATATGGTAGACAAAAGGGATTGAACGATTTCAAAGACTCTTGCGATGAAAAGTAGGATACAAATTAGCCTCTTAGGTTACAATGCAGGATTGATCGGCGACTCATCTGCTATCTGCCAAGTTGGCACCTATATACTTCCGGCGTAAAGAGAGTATTGTAGCTCCTCTGTATAAATAGAGGTGTTATAAATGAGGTTGTCAAAGATATATGAAGCATCTCGTAAAACTGCCAGTCTGGTTGAATTCTGGCGTGCATTTGAAGACGTCATTTCGATGCCCTAGTCTACCGATTGCTGGGTGGACTGGGCGCGGCCACTGGGGGACTTGGAGACGTGGCAATATGGGAGTGATGCAGTGTAGACTTTAAGTAATTACGTTTTATACTATACGCTCTAAAAAAATTAAAATTTGTGAAGTTTGCCCAAGCAATCCCATTTTTTAACGATAGTTTAATTTTATTTGCTTTTCCTTGAGTTAAGATGTTATTCTTATCTCTTGTTAATAAGGACATAGCAATAAAAAATACATAAGGAAAGTAACTGACATACGTGGGTATAATGAACCGACTGGATTACGACACAGTTTAACTAAGTAATCTCAATAAGGACCGTCCTCCCTGTCGGAGGGTGGCATTCGTTTACTTTATTAGCCACTTGATATTATCGCTAATTTGGCGAGTTGGTGCGGTGCTACTTTATTGGCAAGATTGCGATAAACATTTGCGAGTATGCGATACTTTGTTCACTGCGGCCCTGGTTAAGTTTCCATGTCTCTACAATTGCATGAGCCTCCTCACAATTGAATTTAAGAGCGATGGGGGTTCGATTTTTAAATTCATAATTGGTAAATATTTACAGCTATTCCAGAAGCGGAAGAAGGTTGCAAAAAGCGTGGAGATATTACATATTCCAAGTATAATAAGTGCTATTAATAATGCTCTCATTCAAAGTCTTGCAATTCATAGAGTTACAGGTAGTAAGTCAAAACACTTTGCAAGCTAAGCTTTAGTTCGTATTCTGCGGTAATATTTCCATTTATATACTGCCCTCGTTGGGTAGCTACTATAGCATATACAATCTAGCTTTATCTAGTTTATAGGTAAAATAAAATAAATAAATATCCTCACGCCTTCCCACAAGGGTCCCCGAAGGGGTAGGCAGAGGTGTATGGGTAATACCCACACACCCATAGTTTATAGGTATACAGGTATATCTAGTATATAGGTATGCGTTTGATTAAAAGCCATTAATTATCAATTTGTCACGTTAGCACCTAAAACATAATATTTCCGGCGAAAAGTGGGTACTACCTACACACCTCTGCCTACCCCTTGTGGAAAGACGTGAAGATATAGATATATATTTATATATACTTAGGTATATTATAATAAAAAATATATATTCTACAAGTTACTATGAAATTAATATAAAAATACATGCTCACCTTTGGCACTCAGAGCTTTTATCACCAAAAATGTTAAAATAAATTGATTTCAGTTAATATTCCTCTGTGATATCCGTGGGTCGTTAACCTTGCTCACATGGTCACAAAATAAAAATATTATCCTAAAACCTGTGCCACAGTCAACCTGCGTCCATACACTGCATCCGAGGTCCGACTCCAAGCAGCTGAGAGTGTGGCTTACTGGTTTTGGGGCCACCAACTGCGCGCTCATGAGTAAGTAAAACAAACTCGCACCACAAATATTGGGATGTTACTCTAAAATCTAAAATTATGCTGAATATTGTAGAAGAAAGAGGACTAAAAAGGGTAAATATTTATATTCGGGACATTTCACACAAATTAAACAAAAGTATGATCATTACATAAATGTGTGCTGTAAGCCGACATCGAACCGACAAACATACAAAGCCCATACAATGTTGTGCTGAGACTACGAACGCCAGTTAGCGACATGACATTATGTAGGTACAGTACATAGGTAAAAAAACAACTTTAAAGATCCTGCTCCCAGGATTACTGGTTGGTGTGTAGCCATACCTAGCTGCAGCAGGCAATACATACTGTGACCACAGCAAATACCTACCATACCAGAGTAACATCATACCATTTTAGTTACTTCCACCATCAGCTCTAGTGACTCCACAGGTACATTTACGACAACCTTCTACCACCGCACCTCTCGCCATCGAAGGGGAATTCATCCCCATACCTTGGAACCACAAAGGTCTCGCACTGCACGCTTCCAAAGGAGTTTCCTTCCGCGAAGCTCAGGCTGTGGAATGAGCTCCCCGTTGTGGTTTTCCCTGGAGAGTACAGCATAGAGTTCTTCAAGAAGGGTGTGAAAGAATTCCTGCAGGGTCGGCAGCGCGCGAGTGATACCCCTGGTGTTGCAAGCGTCCATAGGTGGCGGTAACTCCTTACCATCAGGCGGACCGCATGCTTGTTTGCCAACCGTGTGGTGTAAGAAAAAAAGGTATATAAACAGTATTCAAATAAATTTGAAAATAGATTGTTGTGTTATAAAGGACACTTTTGACAGTAATATTAAACGTGAGAAACTGGCGGAGCAATAATTATATAGGGGTATAAAAATTGATCGAACAACGTCGCTTCCACTTATTTCGTGGCCAAACTTCGGCGGCATGCAAACGGCGTCTCGGCGAAAGGCCACGGCTCCCCGCTGTCCTTCAGCGATTGACACGTGCGCGGGCTCTATTTGGATATTAATATTTATCAAACATACCATGCCTTTGGAATCGTTAACACTGACTTCTCGATGGATAGTCGAGCTTTGCATTGTCACCGTATTCAAGGATTCCATTTTTGCATAGCATTTAAATTGTCTTACTTAAATTGACTGTCTTCTATACTAATATTACAAAGAGGAAAGATTATTGCTTGTTTGTTTGTTTGTATTGAATTGGCTCCGAAACTAACTGGACAGATTTGAAAAATTATTTCACCCTTGGAAAGTTACATTCACCCTGAGTGACATAGGCTAAATTTTCTTCTAAAAAAATCGTATGTCCACCCTTACGAAGCCGGGACGGACCACTGGTAATTTGACTACTTGGTTCAGAAACGAGGCGGGCATCATGGGAACGTTTGAGTCGGGTACGTGTCCGATCTAATATTTAGATAGTGGTTAATATTTTTAAATTGTCTTCAAATCTTGTCTCAGTATTGCATTGGACTAAAAGAAGCCGGATCTATATCCTCCTACTAATAGTATAAATGCGAAAGTTTGTGAGGATGTTGGCTCACGCAAAAACAACTGAACAGAATTGGATGAAATTTGCACAGAGATAGATTGTGATTGTGAAGCTGGCAACAAAACCTAGACAACACATCTGTAGACTACCTAATATTGCATAGATACATCTGGAAATCAGAGGGGGGCATTCTTCAGCAGTGGAATGTACCAGGCTATCAGACACAATGACTTTTCATACGTGTCTTTATTGTCAGAAACAGCGATTCATTGGAATTCGGAAGCCTTTGCTCGAAGGCTTTTCCTTCGTTCCTTTTAGCTGATTAATATGCGAATCGGTCGCTTGTCGAGGGCGCACATGATTCATACGCTTCCTTTGCTGGGAAATGCATTCGGGCCGCTTTATGGGGAACAGCATCAGCACGCTTCTCACAGAAGTGACGCAGTATAATATGTAATTTTCGATATATGACTTAAGTGTGTGTTCACAAACATAACTGCAATAAATACGTACATTTGAATTTATTATAATTTATACATTAGGCCGTCTGGTGGCCGAGTGGTTCGAGTAGTTGCCTGCGATACAAATATAACAGGTTCGAATCCCGACTGTATCAATGTGTTTTTCCAAACTTAAGAACAGTGGTTAGACACCACGAACTTTACGGCGAAAGAAAATCATCGAGAGGAAACCTGCAAACGTCTGAGAAGCAATTCAAATGCGTATGTATAGTCGTGCTTGAGTTACGGCGATGGACTCGCTATCTGTCACGTTGGCACCTAAAATATATTTCTGGTGAAAAGTGGATGTGTGGGTACAACCTGTACACTTTATTGTACGTTTCATAAAATTAAGAGAACCTCGAAGTTGGCAGTCAATGGCGTATGTAGTCGTGCTTCATAAACGGCAAATGGCTCCCTATTCTATCCTACTCTATAAAATAATAGATCATCGAAGACAGTTCAAAATCTTGTTAAATTAATTTATATTATCCGACATCTGATACTGATAGCAGATCCTCAAGTCTATTTACCTATTTGCGAATGAAGCAAACTTCTCGAATTCAGTACTTACAAGTCACACAAGTGCAAGATAAAGATTCTACTCTCGTCTACGTGTAGCGAGGAACTAGTGAACTTTGTGGTTGAATATAACCTGAATTTATTTTGTGAGCAAATATCCTTTGCGCCTGAATTACATTGTCAGCAATCGTAGTTGAAAATGTATTTCTGTTAAACTTTAGTAGGGGCTAACTTATTGTGGCGTTTTCCTTATTTCAACGATTTAATTTGTTGGGAGTGTAAAATGGTATCTATCACAGTAAAGTTTAAAGCAGGCTGGACGTTTGAGATACCCACTTAATACTATCGTAAAAGCAGCCATAAGGTTTTAGTTTATTGGTTGCGTTTAAATCAGTTAGCAGACGGGGAGGATTGCCATTTACCTGTACTTACGCTTATGAACCCTCTATCCCTGTAAAACGTTTATTTTGCAGAGTTGCCTTGATGGTGGGGCTATGATAAATAAATTTAATAATTAATTAATGTAATTAATTATTCAATAATGACGAGCATGTATGAAGAGACTGATGAATTGGACGAAGCGAAAGAGGTATGTAAGTCTAGAGAGAACTGGCGCTCTATACTCTCTGCCTATCCCGTTAGGGACTCGGCGTGACGATATTATTTTTTTCCAGCTAAAAAGAAGCCTACGTGTTAACCAAGGGTATAATTTTCTAACCTTAACGGTCTGACATATTACGAGCTTTATGGTTAAGGAAAACATCGTGGGGAAACTGTGTTTGATTGAGAAGAATTTCACGATATACGTATAGTCGTACTCGAAAAGAGATTAACTGATATTGGCACCTTAAAATACATCTCAAAAGTGGCCTACTTCTTCAGAGTACTTTGAGGGAAGGCGTGAGGATAATTATGCAATATTATTAATAATGAAATTTCACCTAAATCATATCAGCCAGTTTAAGTTAAGATCATGTACTCTCATGGCCCTGTATAGTAAATTGCCATAACAGATAAAAGTATGGTTAGAATACGTCTTAGCCACAGTGTTACTAGTATCGACATTAAAGTTATCAAGCGTCTTTCAGTGTAGCTAACGTCCGCTGCTCAAACAAGTTACCAAATAGTCGTAAATCGTCAGTGTCAACTAGCTTCGTGATAACCAAGAGCCCAGAGTTAACTAAACCTCCGGCCAACCCTTTTCTGTGATATCGATGAAATCCAAATCCCTTGTACGGGATACATGGGACCGTTTGGTAGAATTTTAGGTTTCCAAATCCGTGGGGCTCCATCGCGCCGGATAAAGGTTCGATAAACTTTTGCAGGCGAGACTCCTTTTTTCCAATGGAATATTAAACGATCCAGACTCACAGCTTCGGTAAAACAAGGGCACAGTGGGACCGGCCACTTTAACTACTGTTCATATTTGATGTGATCACGTACATTTTGGGCTATACTTAGGATTTCTTTGAGGTTATCACAAAATATTGTTTGAACGCGTTGTGCTCTTAATCGCCTCAGGAACTAAATCCTACTTATCTTATTTGGTGAGGATGTTAGTTCCTCTTTCTGCCCAAAAAAAGAAGCCGTGGTGGTCGAGTGGTTCGAGCAGTTGCCTGCGACGCAAAGGTCGCAAGTTCGAATCCCGACTGTACCAATGAGTTTTCCGAACTTAAGTACAGTGATTAGTCACACCACGAGCTTTACGGTGAAGGAAAACATCGAGAGGAAACCTGCATACGTCTGAGAAGAAATTTAAAGGCGTATGTATAGTCGTGCTGGAATAACGGCGATGGACTCGCCATCTGTCACGTTGGCAGTTGTCCTAATATACCTCCGGCGGAAAGTGGGTGTACGGGTATTACCTATACACCTCTGCCTACCCCTTCGGGGACCCTTGTGGGAAGGCGTGAGGATATATTATTTATGATTGAACGGATATTGGTGAAATTCAACACAGTGATTATTCGCTGGACACAGGATATGGGTATTGTTTCAGAAGAAAATACCGAAAGAAAGTACAAATTAAAATATTTTTTTACGTGGGTGGAACGAGGGGCACATCTAGTATAATATATGATGACAACTAGATTGATGTTGACAATCAACCAGATAAAATATCTCTATGTACCTTATCATAATTGTAAATGCTTCCTCGTTATAATTAACTGTGCATAACGTTTTTGTATCGAACAGGATCATGTAATATCAACGGGAACCAACAATTGCTTCTTTTAAGTCATTTGAATATGTTAAGTGGAAGAATAAATCTTTAAATCACGCATGGGGTAGGCACAATTACTTACATTCAGAAATAAACGATTGGCACAGTCGGTGCTCTAAGGCAAACCTCTCTGCCACTTTGGGTCTATAGCTCTCTAGCTTTCGGCTACTCTGTTATAATAGATTTAAAAAGAAACTATTTTTTAGATTTTTATTAAAAAAAAGCAATTAACAATCAATAACAGCTTGGCAACAACTTAAGTATACAGCACTAGTCATACATGCGAATGCACTAGTGCGACAACCATCCTAACATTTAACGATACAATTATAATTTATAACAACAACAATTCATTACAACTATCTCACAAGTACAGCCGAAAAATTCCACTTTGAAAACAAACACTTTCTGCTCGCGCAAGTGGAAAACCACATTACATTTCAATACATTTTAATAACGTTTAAATTTTCGCGTAATCTGAGCTTCAAAGATTCACAGTTCAAAATGTATTCCAAGTACCGAAACAATAGAATTCATGTAATTTCTCGTGTCGATGCACACTGCTTACGCAAGCAGTGCACATTATATCGACTGTACTAACACTGAACAATTGTAATGATAACTATATTCTACATTTAACTACTAATTAATACTTAGAATAATGACTCTGAACATGACAAGCTCATGTTCGCTTTCAAAGTAGAATGTTTAACAAGTAATCAACGATAGCCATAACCGAAGGTATCCTCAGAGAACTTTCCATAGTATTGCGCCGTTGGGAAGGTTGGTACCGCCACAGGTGGGGCAATAGGGTATTGCGGCGCCCGTACCAATATCTCCTGCTCTTGAGCCTGGATCAATTGTGGTTCAGATTCTATAAATAGTCTTGGTGAGATAAGCTCAGGCGCACCCTCGACAGATGGCGTAGATGATTCTTGGACCGGTTGGGGAGGTTGATCAGGCCGGGAGAATGGTCGTGGCTGGTACGGTTGGTATTGCGGGTACGTTAGCCTGGGGAGGTGCACTTGAGGTTGTAATTGGCTCTGTGACGGGTATGGTGATGGTGATGGCGATGGTGGTGGTGATGGTGTTTGAGTAGACTGAATGGTGGTAGCTTGGGTTGGTTGGTGTGTACTATAAGTTGGCTGGGGCGTAGATTGAGATGTTGATTGTGTCTGGAGGGTGGTTTGTGGTCGGGGAGTTGACTGCGTTTGGAACTGGGTAGTCAATCTAATTTGGGGCTCAATGCGTACCACGGATTCAGTCGTTGATGGAGTGGTTATAGTAGTCGTTTGGGTGTCAGGAGGTGATGTGGAGGGTTTAGGTTTCTCATGGAGTTTTGAAGGACGTCGCTGCTTAGGCAATACGTTTCTACTGAATTGTTGAACTTGTGGACGGGTTTGGGACTGTGACGAAGCGTCATCCTGATACCTCTGTCTAGACGGTAATACAGGGGGTAAGTATTCATTATTAAATTTCTTATCCGTTTGGCTTTGTGACTGTTGACCTTGAGAGTCGTTTGGAACACGAGGTTGAGTTCTCTGTGACTGGAACATAGTTCCAGGTTGTCTAATTGAGAATGACGCAAGCTGTCTAAATTGGAATGGCTGACGTGATTGTAATTGGAAACCAGGTTGTCTGGGCAGGTTTTGGTTATCAGATTTTTGTTGTTCTGAGGGAAGTTCTGGCTGGGATTGCAGCTGCGAGTTGGGCTTTTCGGTCGTAAATTGACCTTGAGGCCGGTGAGTTGAGCTAGCTAGTTGGTTGGTCTGGCTTTGTGCTTGAGACGCTTGATCAGAGGGCCGATTTTGAATCCGTTCAGTTGACGTTTGAGATGATTGCGAATCTTGGGGCTGTTGAAGATTATCTTGGGATCGATTCATATTTTGTGATCGTTGAGTTTGAGATGACTGACTAGGATTTCCTCTCAACGAATTGAGAGGTTGAATTTGATTTTCAAGTGATTGAGAAAATTGGTTAGATTGAAACATTGACTGAGGAAACGGATTACGGTTGGAACCTTGGTATTGCCCGGATTGAAATTGGGGTTGAGGCGTTTGATCTTTAAATTGGTTTTGAAACTGAGATTGCTGGCTGAGAGTAGGATACTGCTGAGCTACAAACTGAGCTTCTGGCTGTAGATTATTATTTGTATTTTGTCGTTGTAATTGAAATTGGGAGCGTTGGTTAGGATTCGGAAGCAAACCCTGCGGTGGTTGCGGCAGTTGAGTAGGATTTGGTAGTAAAAACTGCTGAGGTTGAGGTACTTGGGTAGGATTCATCAAGAAAACTTGCTGAGGTTGAGCCTGTTCAGCGGTGTTTTGAAGCAAAATTGCTTGGGTCTGAGGAGCTTGAGTAGGAAGGAAAATCTGTTGAGCTTGAGGTGGAAGTGTAGGGTTTGAAAACAGATTCTGTTGGGAAAATGGAAGTTGGGTGGAGCTTGGAGGAAATATTTGCTGGGGCTGAGGTGAGCTTTGTGGGAATGGAGTGGGATTTAGGAATTGGGGTTGAATTTGTGTTTGAGGCTCTTGAGAAGGATTAAAAATCTGTGTTAGTTGTTGTAACTGGTTTTGTGACTGCTGGCTCATTCTTTGTGACTGGTCGGACTGAAATTGACTTGTTGTCTGTTGGTTCAGATTCGATACTTGCTGTAGTTCATTTTGAATTTGTGGTTGGGATTGTTGCGTAGGATTTCCAAGTGTTTGCTGGGGTTGTTGTTGGGACTGGAATAGTGGCTGAGGAGCTTGAGTAGGATTAATTGTGTATTGCTGTTGAGGTTGAAACTGGCTTTGAGGTGATTGGGTTGGATTAGCTGTCATTTGGACTTGATTCTGTGGTTGCGATTGTACTTGAGATGACTGTGATTGAGAAAATTGGGCTTGTGCTTGCTGATTAGGGTTAGGTTGAGCTTGAATTTGTGCTTGAGGTAGGTTTTGAATAATACCTTGTAGCTGTTGGTCTTGTGGCACAGTTTGGATAATGGCTTGTGGCTGAGGTACTTGTTGCAGGGTTTGGATTACGGCTTGTTGTTCGGGCTGAAGTTGCACCGGAATTATAGGCTCTTGGAAGAGCGGTGTCTGTTGAGTCACGAATTGAACTTGTTGAGGTTGCTGCACTTGTAGAGGCCCAGCTGTCGGAGCTGGCTGACTTTGGGAGAAAGTGGCGAAGCTCACTGCTCCCAGAGGTTGGTTGTTCGCGATCTAAAAGATGCGATACGGATATGTATTTTGTTTTAGTCTCGTTTGCGGATATTGTGTTTAAGACGAAAGATGAGCGCTGTATCGATCACCTTTAGTTGCCGGGGAAATTATGCGAATTGATGATTACCTGTCCTTGTTGTTCCTGCCCTCTGTTTTGTCCATTGTTAGCTGCTTGCTGTTGTTGCTGATTCTGTTCCTGACTCTTATCTTGAGAGTAATCAACTCCAGACTGGATCAATTGGACCAATTGTCCGTCCTGAGTATACGCCAGTTGTTGTTGACCATTCTGGTCATTAGCGCCTTGAAGGTATTGATTGAAGGGATGGATACCGCCCGCACCAGGAATAAGTGGAAGGCCAGCTCCAGGGAAAAGTGGGATTGGTCCCCCAGGACCGGGAATCAATGGCAGTCCTCCGGCTCCGGGTATGATTGGTAATCCTCCTGCCCTGGGAACGAAGGGAAATCCTCCTCTTGGAATAATTGGCAAGGCACCAGCTCTAGGAATTAATGGGAATCCACCAGCTCCGTATGGGATCGGGCCCAAGGATCTTCCAAGATATGGTAGACCAGCGCCGGAACCATGTAAGTAGTGAAGATCTGGCCTAAGGGCCAAAGCGTGTTTTAAAGCAAGATGGTGATCAAGTGGATACAAATGGTGACCCAAGTCATGTTCAGGGTACAGAGAGTGCAAAAGATCGTGCTCGTGGTCATGGTGATGGTGGTGGTGATGGTCATTTTCCCGCTCTTGTTCACGTTCATTTTCACGTTCGCTCTCACGCTCGCTTTCACGTTCTTGCTCGCGCTCTTCACTCTTGTTCTTAGACTTCTGCTTTTTGGGTTTCTCCTGACGGGGTTTGGGTTTCTTCTTATCAGAGCGGCCAGAGTAGGAGTCCTCGTTGTCACGGTAGATGTCGTGCTCGGAGTAAGCCAAATGGGATTCAATCGGTGATGAAACATCGTACCCAGCGCCGAGCTGTCAATTAAAAACGATATAATATGATTATGAAATTTAGAATGAACTTGAATTTTCTCGTGGAAATTTATACAGGTTAGAAAATCTTATCGAATATTTTATACGTAAGCT
This sequence comes from Drepana falcataria, assembly GCA_945859725.1. NCBI lineage: Eukaryota > Metazoa > Arthropoda > Insecta > Lepidoptera > Drepanidae > Drepana > Drepana falcataria. The sequence continues at coordinate 320,796 of OX243935.1, forward strand.
TACATCGTATAAAATTCCAAAGGTTAGATTTACTCACTCTGCCATGGTAGGACGAGACTGGCGAGAACAGGTGACTGGCGATGGAACCCGGATAGGCGTGCTCGTCATGTCCACTCAGTAGATCGGAGATCTTTGAAATGTGGGACGACTCGTACAGCTGCAAAATTGAACTCTATTAGATGCGTGATACGGCTCAAAGTACTTATAAGTATATCACAATGTACTATACGTTTATGCTTGTAAAAATACTTAAAACTCTATTGAGTGACTAGGGGAACCATTGACGATATTATTAGGTATTTGAGTATGTATTAAAGCCTTATTTTGTGCTATTGTGTTTATGCTAGAGTTCCTTCCGTGAGTTATAAAGTAAAAATGGCGAACAGGGTATGTTTACGCTATACTGTTGTGTGCTCAATCTATTATTGTGTTTACCTTTATTTCTCCTATTTCCTTCAAAGGTTTTCCATGAATAATAAAAAGATTTCCGAAACCTTAGAAATCCAATTAATTACGGCATGATAACATCGTGTGTTGTTATAGGAAACGACTTATTACAACATGAAAATCTCATATGATTTGTTGATAAAAGTTTGGTATTGACGTTTATTCAACAACGCGATAAGCTACGAACATAAAATATACTCAACAACCAAGACATAAGTGTGAATTTTTATCTTGAAACGGGAGCTATTACATCACACTTAAGCCTAGGCCAGTGAGCTTGCAGCTCAAATGAAATATATTAAAATTTTTGTCTTGTCTGGGCGAGGACTCACTTTTGCGCAATCGGGACACAAATCACGGAGATGGCGTTATAGTGTCGTATTCATAGTCAAGAAAGTAAATGAAAATTGCAAGTTTTCAAAGAAATCTAATGATATAGACTACGTATTTATTAGTCACTTGAGGATACAATAGAGATGATCTAGCAGGTTCTTACAACATATTTGTAACTACAACATTATTTGACATTGGAATAATAAAAAGTGTATTTTTTTATTATCTTTAAGAAATATAATAATACATGTTTACATCATATATCTATTATTATATATATTTTTAAAGAAAATATATACATACATACATACATATAATCACGCCTCTTTCCCGTAGGGGTAGGCAGAGACCACTTCTTTCCACTTGCTACGATCCTTACATACTTCTTTCGCTTCGTCCACTTTCATTATTCTCTTCATACATGCTCTTCGGTTTAGGGTACTCTTGACCTGACCTTTTTTCAAGACGTCCCTAATTTGGTCTAGAAACGTCCGCCTAGGTCTACCCCTTCCAACACTTTCATTCACACTCGCCTTATACACTTTTTTCGTCAATCGTTCTTCATTCATTCTCTCGACAATATATTTACATAATATTTTCTTTAAGAATATATATATAATAATAGATATAATATATCCTCACGCCTTTCCATAAGGGACCCCGAAGGGACAGAGTATAGTAGACAGAGTAGGCAGAAGTATATAGGTAATACCCACACACCCACTTTCCGCCAGAGATACAATAAAGCCACGTTTAAAGCCTAACTATGGTTTAGTGGGCAATGAAGCCCGGCCACGTCGGCAGAAAGATCCTTGGGGAGAGGAGGTGTGGCACATCCATTTACTTCACACCACAATCAGATGTAACTACAAATACTGTGGATTTGGGACATGGGACTTCATGGCATGTGTCAGATGGATATCTAGAGATTAGGAAGCTCATACATCTTTTGCATTATGCCGATTTACTTTTATTTTATTTTACTATATTAGGATAACCTAGAGTTTCTCGACTGGCCTGTAACTCCATGTTCCATGTTATGGCCATTTGCAGAGTAAAAATAATATGTAGATATTTTACAGGAAATATTCTCCCTAAAATCCGGGAAAGTCTTCCGATATGGCAGCTCCACAGTATATCCTTTTACCAAATGGACACGGCCTCCCGTTCTGCCAGTATTCTGCTTTAATAAGATTACGTACGCCCCACTGCGCAAGCAGCAATGTCTACTCATTACAGCTAGGATCCTCTAACTATACATGATGTAATAGTTTATGTGTGTGTGTGTGAATATATAAGAACGTACCTTTGTTGTTTAAAAGAGAGTAAGTATTTAGAGTAAATGTGTATTCTTTAACAACATATCTGGTCATATCTTTATATCCAATTTAACTTTTTTAGAACCCCACTCGCTTTTGTGCAACTTGCGAAGTTACTTTCTGTACTTTTTATTGGCTGTTATGCCAACTAGTGTTTGCTACTCGAGAAGCCAGTTTGACACTGAATAAAAAACTTTAAAATTGACACTATGAAATTCATAACGAAATTGTGTTGAAAGTTATAAGGAGGAAAAATATAGTACTATGTTTTATCTTCAAAGCTGGGTTTGACAAAATGGTCCAGTAACCAAATAGTAAATTTTTTATTGAATTAATTTTGCAATCGAGTCTGCAATTATAAGTAGGTATTTTGGGTAAATATGTTTGAGAATGTATATATCTTACCTGTCCGTGACACGGGATATACGATTGAGTAGTTATGTATATTATTGGAATATTGAGGTCGGGCTAGATATGGAATGCTGTGGTTGCGGTACATACTAGAAGGAACAATGCCGCTATATACCCGTATTATAAGCATAATAAAGCGAGGTAAATGGCCCAAATATATATGGCCATTAGCCACAATGGAATTTGAATTTGGAATAACCATATTCCATTTATTTAGCAATATACGGCAGTGTTCCACACGCTACTTATGTTGAATGCAGCATTATATAATATTTAGTTTAGCATTATTTAGTAACGAAACCCACTCTCTGAGCCCACCACACTTTTACCTATTTTAATGTTACAAAAATTCATGAACTATGGAAAATTTCGACGTTCGAAATTCGGTTGACTAAACAAATATATTCAAAATTTGACCCCCATATTTTAATATTCACTTAAAGTTATGGTTTTAATGAAACCTAACGAATTGGATCACATGAATTTCCTCACAGTTATGTAAGAGACCGGTCAACGAGGGCAACAGCTGTGCAACCGCGCCATGCTGCCGGGAAACTTATGGTTTTACGACCTCAAAGCAGGTACTTGGTGGTACACTCGCATTGGATATTAAATGCACTTGATCTACTGTATAAACTCGACCATTATGGCTCTATGGTAATATCGAACTGTCTATGTTTACAATGTTGGCTTGTGATTTAGACTGATCCTCGCATGTAGCAAGTTAAAGTATATTATTGTATGTAAAACCGTATAAAAATGTATAAGATCATCATATCATTACACCTAGTCCCTAACGGGGTAGGCAGAGACCTCTTTCGCTTCGTCCACATTCATCAGTCTCTTCATACATGTTCGTCGGTTTCGAATACTCTTGACGTTCCCGTCCTTCTATTAGATGCCAATTTGAATTCGAATTAAAATGCTTGGTATCACTTTGGTCTGATCACTACGAGAGACCTGAAGGTAAATGTCTAAAAAGAAACATTACTATGCAAAATATACACTTCTATGTCTAGCCTAAGAATATAATGGCCATTCGCGTTTAGCAATAACACTTTTCTTACTTAATGAAGCCTAAACGACTTAACCCATTAAGATTATTTAAATAAATGCCGAAGCCTTAGTTAATGGAACAAAAAATATTTTAGGACTAATATCAATATGAAGCCGTGGTAGCCGAGTGGTTTGAGCAGTTGCCTGCTACGCAAAGGTCGCAAGTTCGAATCCCGACTGTACCAATGAGTTTTTTTCTGAACTTAAGTACAGTGATTAGTCACACCACGAGCTTTACGCTGAAGGAAAACATCGAGAGGAAACCTGCATACGTCTGAGAAGAAATTCAAAGGCGTATGTATAGTCGTGCTGGAGTAACGGCGATGGACTCGCCATCTATCACGTAATATAACTCTGGCGGAAAGTGGGTGTGTGGGTATTACCAATACACCTCTGCCTACCCCTTCGGGGACCCTTGTGGGAAGGCGTGAGGATATTATAAATATGAAGCATTTGAAGACACTGAGTGAATACAGAACGCACTTGACAGAATAAAATCGCTTAATGTTAAACTGTAAAAATTACAGCAATATAAAATATCCCGAGTCCCATTATAACCGGCCGAAAGGGCAACTGTTATGGCATACCTTTGTAAATTTGGGAAGGTGTCGGCAGCGACATTTAGAAAATAATCCGTCTGGCATTACAGGGGTAGCGTTAACGACCCTCCCGGCCACTAGTGCGGGCTGGAGTGCGCCACTTTGCAAGGATCAGACTCTTATTGCGAATAAAATAGACTACGCCATGAGAGTTAATGCCTTTTTACAGAGCTTACAGGAGGGAGGTAGTAGACTAATGAAATTGATCGTACATAATGTACTGGTTATTTCAGCTAAATATTCTTGTTCAGTAGGTATTTCCGGAAAATAATGTATTGCTATAAAAATTAAGACAAAATAAATTCGTGTTGATCGAGCGGTTCGAGTAGTCTGCGACGCAAAGATTGCAAGTTCCAATCGTTTAGTCACAGCACGAGCTAAAAGGTGAAGAAAAACATAGAGTGGAGACCTGCATACGTTTGGGAAGTCATTCAAAGGCTTTTGTATTTCACATGCATAGTGATTTAATAAATGTACGTTTCCTACATACGTCTGAGAAGAAATTCAAAAGGCATAGTCGTGCTTGAGTAACGGCGACGGACTTGCCATCTGTCACGTTGGCACCTAATATACCTGTGGCGGAAAGTGGGTGTGTGGGTATTACCTATACACCTCTGCCTACCCCTTCGGGGACCCTTGTGGGAAGCCGTGAGGCGTATATTATTATTATTACGTTTTATGGCGAGTGTCACAACACTAGCTCACCTTATATCCTGAAGTATTTCAGTAAATTTGTCACTGACCTCCCTGAAATTAGAGTTCCAACCCTTTGTTTGATCTTACATTGGTGGAATGCTTAATTATATTTACTTTTTGCTACGTTTACAATTTCAACAACCCTTTCCCTCGCAGGTTGTGAATATTTGTGCTCTATCACAAAAGGAAAGAGAAACATCTATACTAATATTATAAAGAGGAAAGATTTGTTTGTTTGTTTGTTTGTTTGTAATGAATAGGCTCCGAAACTACTGGACCGATTTCAAAAATTCTTTCACCTTTGGAAAGCTACATTATCCCCGAGTAACATAGGCTATATTAAATTGGACCCGATAGGTGGCGCTGCGATCGAGTTTCAAGAATTTTACCTTTTTACCCGGGCGAAGCTTTTTGTGTGTTTCTGTGTGTCTTAAGCTAGATTCGAGAATGGTTTAGATTTACAATTGGACCCAATAGGTGGCGCTGCGATCGTGTTACGGACAATTTAACTTTTTCACCCGAGCGAAGCTGGGCGGGACAGCTAGTAGATATATATTTTGGTTATGTATGGCAAAGCTTCTGTATTTGATACCTTGATTAAAATCTTCGCTAATCTTTTCATGTTAAAGTGCTATCTTTAAACACATTATATAGCGCTATACTCATGTTTTTTCGGCGTGACTAAAGGTAAGCGGTTACCGCCATCTATGGACGCTTGCAATATATATAAAAAAGGAGAATTTCTCGCGCGTTGCCGAGCATAACATGAATAAGGCCAAATAATATGTTAGGGAATTGGGTTTCTTTGGAGGTGAAGTGGTGGAGATAGAAAGCAAGTAAAAGTTAGTATAGAGCTCAATATTTGTAAAATTTAATAGAATATCTCCTGATCTAGACATTGTTTAGGGTTGCGTAATTACAATGGATTCTAGGCTTAGCATTAACTCCAGTCCAGTGCTAAGGCACTGACATTAGTGCCAAGGTGGCCATTATATTATTATACAGTATGCTTCAGAAAACAGGTCAGTTGCGTAAATATACGATAAGAGAAATAAAGGTAGCAAATGAAAAAAAAAGTCACAATTTTTTTTACCTTTTTTCATGTAAGAATTATGATGATGTATGACGATTAAGTTATACGGAAATAATTTAAGCACGTTAAATTTTTGTGAGTTATTATTTTTTTTGATCCAATAATCCGTATTTTTGTTTGAATATTAATTTAATAATGTTGTTATCCTTTGAGCTATTTGTTTTATTGCAACGTCACAGGGATATATTCACATCGCCCTACAATTTCTAGAACTGTTCTATTTCCTGAAACATGTTGTATATTGCGAAATTTCGATACAAAACAACACGTTGCACCTGAGTATAGACGTTCGCTTGTTTTTTGGTTTTATTGCGCTCGTAATCCACCCATCACAAACTTTTCGGACCAGACTTTACGCTTAAATGTTTTGTCCCAAGTTTAGGAGTTGCCCTGAGTCTTGGGAAGGAATTGATTCGGACCAGTCGACTGATTGGTCTCGCGACTGGTAATACGGAAGTGTAGGTTCTACTGTAGACTGGTAGTACGTGAAGTACGGAACATAAATTTTGTCCAACTTTTTGTCGACGGTAAACGACTGTCATTAGAGCCATTTGCGTTTCGGTTGTTTTATATTTAGGGTGATTTATGAAACTCCTGTTTGTGTTTTGGGAATCTACAATTCGGCTTGTATTAATTAATTGTTACTAACAATAAATTGATAAAATGAGCATGTTACGTGAGTGAGTGGAAGGAGATGTTGAGGAAGATCATGTTTCACTACGTAAATGAAATTTATTGAATGCTTATGGATGGGATCTTCAAGAGTACTAGAAACCGACCAAGCGATGCGATCAGGCAACCATGTGTGTTACTGATGAATTTAAATGAAACGACAGAAGTCTTTAAGTCTAGGGAGAACTGATACTCAAATCTCTCCGCCTTTGTAATTTATTTACAATTATATACCTACCTCAAATACTATGCGGAATCACATTCTTTTAGAAGCCAAAATTAGAGCTCTTTAAATATTGTTGATATTATAGTCCTCGCTTAGAAGGTATTCACGAGACTCCGCCCACGTATTAATTTCACGTTGAATAGTTTAACTAAAGCAAGCATACCATCGTCATATTTTAAACACGCACTTTCTATGTAAATCCAGATTATTTGAATTAAGATGAAAATAATTTTAAAGTTCTAAAATAGACTGAAGGAGTAGATTGCATGTCGCATTTTAATGGAATAGGTTTTTGCTGCTTTGTGAGTAAATCCATCTTACGATATAACGGCAGACGACTTTAACGGATGGCGAGTCCATCGCCGTTACTCTACACGAATATGATTATTATTATTTATTTCTCACATAACATTAATTACTTCTCAAACGTATGCAGGTTTCCTGTCGATATTTTCCTTCACCGTAAAGCCCGTGGTGCGATTAGGTGATGTAGGAACTTACATTCAGAAAAACTCATTAATACAGTTGGGATTCGAACCTTTGCAATCTTTGTAGCCTTTAAGTATTCATTATGAAATATAATAAAGTTAAAATATTTAAAGTTGGAATGGCATGACTAAGTAGCGTTGTGTTGACCAGATTAATAAAATGTTTGAAGTTCGCCGACCACTTTTCTCATTAAAGTCAGTGTACGCAACGATACAGCTCGCTCGTTGTCTGTATACAAATGTCGACTCGACCTTTATATGTATTTACAAAGCTCTTAGGTATTCCAAGTAATATTTATATAATTTATAGCAATAGCCGTGGTGGCCGAGTGGTTCGAGTAGTTACCTGCGACACAAAGAACGCAGGTTTGAATTCCGACTGTTCCAATGAGTTTTTCTGAGCTTAAGTACAGTGATTAGTCACACCACGAGGTTTACGGTGAAGGAAAACATCGAGAGGAAACCGGCATACATCTGAGAAGCAATTTAAAGGCGTATGTATAGTTGTGCTTGAATAACGGCGATGGACTCGCCATGTATCACGTTGGCACCTAAAATATATCTCTGGCGGAAAGTGGGTGTATGGGAACTAACTATACACCTCTGCCTACGCCTTCGGGGACCCTTATGTGAAGGCGTGAGGATATATATAACTGACATACATTCATTATTATTATTACTTACATACGCAAGACCCTGATGAAGTTTAATTAAGAAACGAACCTATACCTTTCTATTCTATTATTTGATAACAATTGCAGCTGATCTATAGATAGTTTGATTCACGTTTTGATTAAATCGGTACAAATCTTGACAGTTTTTGATTTAAATTAACGACTTATCTTGATGAAGAAAATATAAAAATTATGTATTGTTTCTATTAACAAAGGCTATATAGCAATGATTTTTGATGAGAGTCCTATTACCCAAGTAAGTAATACTTGTAATCCTTTCTAAGGGTGCTAGAAGAGGTAAGGCTAAGTGTAGGAACACTATATTTGGGAACACTATATTATATGATGGAACTAAAGTCGCTGGATACTGGAGAGTATAAAGGTCATTAATCTCAAAGTGAGGATAGCTTCATAGTAAAGGGAAATTTATTATGCGCTAGATGCAAACCATATTATGTTGTTCAGGTCGGTTACGTCACGTGATCGCGAACATTTCTCAAATTCTAATATATTTTTATTAATATTTCATAGAATGTGTGAGTTGCGATGTCACAACTATGTTAATGTGTTGTGAATCTTGATTTTAAATGGTTTTGAAAGAGACTTATCGAATGTTATGATACATTTCCTCAAACTGGCAATAATTTCTACACATTAGCATCGAATCTGAGGCATTTCGATTGATTAAGTCACATTATTGAGGTTATGAAGTATGGATATTTTAAGGTGACGAAACTGATCTTCTACAATACCAAAGAGCCTACATGAAGTGGCAGAAGAAGAGAATCCCCCCAACTTTCCCAAAATTCCTTGATCAAATCGAGCGCTCAAAGATGGAAACGTCAAGAGTAAGACTACTTAATGGATTAAGAGGAAATGAAGCGAATGAGATCTGAAAGTCTAGAGAAAACTGGCGCTCTGATATCTCTGTCTAACCCGTGTGATTTTAAATGTATGTCTAAGAAGATGCCATTGTCTTCACTACGCGGTGTTTGAATTGAAACAGAAACACGTAAAATGTTATCCTGTATAAAAATACAGGTTGTGTTCTCAGAGCTCACGATAAAAGTTTCGAACTATTCGTATCAGACCGTGAGCGACCGAAAGATGTAAGGCAACATTTTTTTGTGAGCAATTCATAGCAGTTGAACGCGTCGGGAAGTTTTATATTAAATTTCTTGGTAAAGGAAGCTGGGAACTTTGCCCATAACACCCTCACCCGTGGGCACGAAATTCATTGGCTGTCATTCCGATTATTGCTTTAAAATTTCCACTTCTATATGTTATGTTTAAAATAGAACCGTATTACATGTACTAAGAAAGTAACTTTTTCTTTAGCGATTTTTAAGAACACCAAGCATTCGAATATGGAGAGAGGACGAATACAAGCCACACAGATAAACATGAGTTTTCATCTTACTGTTCTAATATTATAAATGGGAAAGCTTACGAGGATCTGTTACTCAATCACGGCTGAGCCAGTTTAGATGAAATTTGTTTCAGAGATAGACTGTTTATGATCATGATCCACTGTTGATGTGCTATAGTAGATAGTAGGCAAGTCTAGTAATGTACTTACATGTTGTTTGTCTGACAGTTCCTCTTTGGAGTCCAAGTAGTCGCTGGACGGAGACTTCGCTTTGGCACGGACCACTATAAAAAAAGAACATACAGGATTGAAAGAAAATTCTAGAAGCTTCATGTCACGTTAAAATTGCGAGCTAATATATTGAGGTGCTTTAAAGAAGCTCTCTAAGGCTGCGGTGACGGCTTACAAGCGCCTTACTGATCGGCGCCGCCCACTTTTGTACTCACCAGTTAAGTACGGCTCCGTCTTGTAGATCGCATCCCTCACTGCGTACCGCTTTTCTGTCTTCGCGATGCCTCCATCTTGCCTCGAGGTGGTCTTCACTTCTACGGCCTGAGCGACTGCCACCAGCAGCGCTATCGATATTATCTGGCAAGCCATTAGATAAAGCATTTTATTTCACTCTACATAAGGTTTACTGTTGCTTAACTAGAATTGTTAGAAAATCTGAACGTTATTCATATCTCTATATAATATTAGGATAATTGCGAGGTTGTTTGTTCATCTTTTACGCAAAGACAGTTGAAAGGAATTTGATGAATTTTGGTACAGAGAAAGAATACTAACTGGATTTATTTCAGAAAAACCTATCAATTAAATTAAATTAGGGTGCAACCGCGTGCATGGCTAGTATGGATATAGTTTCAAGGGTCTATCGTCCTAGAACATCATACAAGTTACAAGAGATTCATAAAATTAAGTAATTAATTAACTACAACGTGTAATACAACCAGTCAATTAGTAATTAAAATATGCAAATTAAAAACACATATTAACAGATTGCCACGCTGAAAATATTTTGCCAAGCGTGTGGTAACTGAAAACGCTTTCACATGTAAACGGAAATTGTCCGGCGAAAGGTTTGTCCCTTATATCAAGCGCACTTTATGGTCCCCGAGAGCTAGACTATGGTGTATCAACACCCACATTGTGCTCTCTTCAGAATCGACATTGCATGCGACTTTGTGACGTCATCTGGGACGTATGCAAATTTCTTTAAGGGTTAAAGGAAAACACTAAAAAGCTTGTGTACAGATCACCGGGGTATGAATCTACTCCCTTAGCTTTGTAGGTAGCTGCCTAAACACCAGGCAAATATGAATTATTATTTCACATAACTATTTTTAATCACAAAAATCACTTTATAATATATCAGTAAAACTAACCGTGATACGCATCTTTCACTATTCACTAGCCACTCGCGAAGCTGCGGCTCGACTCCTGCGCAGCTATCGTATGAACTTCTTAGGCCGGCCGCGTATCTTATATCTATTCGATGCGTGCGCGCAACACCAACAGCTAATAATTAAATCAGTTTTTGGACGTAATTCTCACATTTATAAATTCATATTTGAATGAGGATGCCAATATAGCTAGGGCGAATGCTATGAATATTTTAAGCTTGTATAACACTTATCCTGTTGAGAGTAACTTTACTCAGCGATGGTCCACGGGACACAATCCCAAGGATGGCACCTATACGAAACATTTATCGGTACAAGCTAGATAAATAAATAATAGTTTTATTTCAGTATCAAAATTAATTGACATCGTTATATACACAACAAAAAAACATCGAGAGGAAACTTGCATACTTTTGAGAAGAAACTCAAAGGCACACAATTTAATACATTATTTACTTTATTATTTATGAAAATTCAATAGGTCGTTGCGCATTACCATTTTAAAATATTATTAAATAAGTTAGTATTCATTCTGAAATATGGTTTTATGGGGCTTTTTCACATATTATCAATGATGAAAAAGAAATAAAAACACAAATTATAATAATCCTCACGCCTTCCCACAAGGGTTAGGCAAAGGTGTATAGGTAATACCCACACACCCACTTAAATACTGAAATTTAATTACACCTATAATTAAATAACATACTTTACACAATTCTACAATATTATACCATAAGGCCTCAAAGTAAATGCATTGGGTAAGTATGAATTGTTCCAAAAGTCTGAAATTTTTTTTTTTTTTTTTTTTTTTTATACCACTTGGGTGGCAAACAAGCATGCGGTCCGCCTGATGGTAAGCGGTTACCGCCGCCTATGGACGCTTGCAACACCAGGGGTATCACTCGCGCGTTGCCGACCCTGCAGGAATCTTTTCACACCCTTCTTGAAGAACTCCATGCTGTACTCTCCAGGGAAAACCTCAACGGGGAGCTCATTCCACAGCCTGAGCGTTCGCGGAAGAAAATTTCTTTGGAAGCGCACAGTGCGAGACCTTTGTGGTTCCAAGGTATGGGGATGAATTCCCCGTCGATGGCGAGAGGTGCGGTGGTAGAAGGTGGAAGTGGGCATCATATCGAACAATTCTGCAGAACACTCCCCGTTATACAAGCGGTAGAACACACACAGGGAGGCAAAGTCTCTCCTCAGACTTAGTGATTCCAAGCCGCTTGTGAGCATGGGATCGTCGACAATTCTAGCGGCGCGTTTCTGAACCGCGTCAAAAGGCCCAAGCTGGTATCCAGGGGCTCCAGCCCACAGGTGGCAGCAGTACTCCATATGTGGCCGAACTTGCGACTTATAAAGTTGCAGCCTTTGTTGCGGTGTGAAGTACTGCTTAGCTCTGTTGAGCACACCGAGCTTCCTCGACACCAGCTTAGCCTTGTCCTCTAAATGACCACGGAACTGAACGTCGCTAGAAATATCGACCCCAAGGATCCCAATGCTCTCCGAGATGTTCAGGGGAGTGTTCTGGAATTGTGGAGCCACAGCGAATGGAGTTTTTTTTGCGGTGAACGCGCAAACTTGTGTCTTAGTGGGGTTGAAGTGGACTAGGTTTAGTCGACCCCAATCGGAGACACTGCGAAGTGTACTCTCGATTTCAGACACAAGTCGTTCGCGACTTTCCTCCACAGTGGAACGAGGGAGATTAGCACGGCCCGTGTAGTAAGTGTCCCCAGTGCTGTCGTCTGCATAGCAATGAATGCCTTCAATAGAAAGCATGTCATTAATATGCAGAAGAAACAGAGTCGGGGACAACACAGAGCCTTGCGGGACGCCAGCATTAATTTCCATGCTTTCGGAGCAGCTACCGTCAACGACGGCTCTTATGCATCTGCTGGACAGAAAGCTGGCGACCCATTTGCATAATCCCTCTGGCAGTCCATAGGATGGAAGCTTCGATAGAAGACTGCGATGCCAGACCCGATCGAACGCTTTCGCCACATCCATCATCAAATGCATTTCCAAATAACTAAAAGTAGATATCAAACGAAGCTTTTCAGCTGCAATGTTCAGCGCGTCAGCTTGAATGTTAAGCTTCAGTAATAAACCGATCCGCCCTCCGTGCACGCCAAATGCCTGGCGTTGTGAATTTGAGATAATTATCTGAAATATGCGAGGAACAATTTAAAATACAATATGTATTTTGAACTGACGATGGCGCCTTGTCTTTTGAGGATTTCTGGCGACTAATTTACTCGTAAGCTTGTAAATAATTCCAAGAGTATAATGTTTCGTAACGCTATCCGACTAGGATCCTTGAAGAGGTAGGCAGAAGTGTATAGGCAGGTAGTATCCACACAGCCACTTTTCCCCGGAGATATATTTTAGGTGCCAACGTGACAGATGGCGAGTCCATCACCGTTACTCAAGCACGACTATACACAGGTCTTTAAATTTGTTCTCAAACGAATGCAGGTTTCCTCACGATGTTTTCTTCACCGCTCAAAGCTTTCTTCAAAGCTCGCGGTACCTATGGCTCATTGTAGCAGTCGGGATCTGAGCATGCAATCTTTGTGTTACAGGCAACTCCTCGAATCACTCGGCCACCACGGCCATATTAAAACATCAATAAACAAATTATAATTGTTATGCTGAAAATCTTTATGCTTTAAAAAATATATTTAACTACTATTTTAAATTGAATAAATACACAAACAACCTACTGTCATTTATTGTTTTTAAAGACAATATCGATTCTACTAAAATAAATACATTAAAATTGGGTACAAAGCATATATGGATATTATTTGGGTATACTCGCTCATACAAAAGAAATGGCTTAAATATATGGATATTTAAGTCATTTCTACCAGTTTTTCGAGTTACCAGTTGTTGGTATCGACTCATGAAAAGCAACGTATTTCAATGAAGGAAGAATTCCTAAATTGGAGAAACTGGAGAACATTTTCTATGTTGGGTCATGCTCATCTCGAAACCAATACCCGCTATAAATTATTCATTAATTTTAATCAAATTATTAGTGAGTGTATAAATCTAGTGACATTTTTTTTCTATATCAATAAATTTAATTAAATTGTCTGTTTGTATTATAAAAATAAAAGTATTTTTTGAAATGTATAATATGATTTTTATTTACGGTACTTATAACATGAACAAACTACAAAATGTTTGTGTCGGTCTCTCTGTCTGTATTAAATATACATATATCCGGATAATCTTATGACGGAAAAACTGAAAATAATATTTTTTATATATATATTTTACTATCTATGTATATACTATATTATATTATCTTGAAACGCTGGACCGATATTATCACGAATTTCACTGGTAGATATCAAAATTATATTTTTCTTAACACACTTTTCTCAGGAACTTGTACAGAAATAGGAAAAAAATATTTGAATTAGATAGTTCGCTCGTTGAGGAAGGTAATAGCATCATGCTATGCTATAGAGAGTGCCACCCAAGAAGACGCGCGCCCCCCAATTCTTCCTCATAGTTTACAGGGTGTTAAGTGTGCAACCCTCCACTAATGTTAGAGTATTGTCGGTACACACTGATTACCTATGAGTGCACACACACACTACAATTAATACACTCGGGTCATACTCCCTGCATTCCGCGACCCCATTGACTAGACAATGGTGGGGCGTGTCTTCGTGGAAGGCACTATCTATACTGCCCACGATACTGGAGCAGTGAAATTCTCGCGAGAGAAGCCGCGCCACACATATGGTATTATTATATAACAAACGCACATTTCAAAATTATGAGCCTCATCTCATTTCCTCTAATGTTATCTTTTGGTTCCATGTATCGATTACATGATTAATTACTTGATATATACATATATGCCAATATAAACGCACATAAATGCATAATTATAAATACATTATAATTGCTTTGTTTAACATCAATATAAGTAACTATACATTTATTTAAATGTATTGTGTTTATCATATCTAAGAATATTTGAAATTCGAAATAAATTAATCATGATCATGATGAACACTCAAGGATAGGAATGTCAGAACTACTCGAAACTCGAAAACATGTATGAAGAACAAACGAGGTCTGTAAGTCTAGAGAGAACTTGCGCTCTACTCTCTTTGCCTACATAAAAAGTCAAGTCAATGTTGATACCTTTTCACATTGAAAGTTTATCAATGAGGGAAAATATCCTGACTAAAATTAGACTTAGGGACTGGAAACCTTGCCTTGTCAAGTTGGTACCCAAATATATCCTGGATGAAACGAGTCAGTTAAGAACGAAGGAATGGAGAAAATGCTTTCTTATAAATAATAATAATAATGTTAGTGTTATCATATCCGCAGCAATAAGCTACTGGAGTTTTTTTTTATTTAAAAACTGTTTTGAAAATAGAACGTAAGAAAAATGCTGACAATGTACGTGTGTCGCTAACTTCCAATTTTAGGTAAGTTTGGGAGTATAAAATGGACTGGTTGGAGGTCCCTCTTGGTCTCGCCATCGATCTCTCAGCAGGAGTTCCCGGGACTCAAGCTAGGGATGGTAATTACTAATAGTGCGGAAAATATGCTATTGCAAGGGCCAGTTGGCTATAGAGCTAAACGAAGGTGAAAATGTTCTAGATTACAAGTGTTAGTACTACTCTAGTACCTACCGGGAGTTAACAAGTAATGTCCGACACACATTTCTTGCGTAACTGAGTGATCATACAAATGTACCGCTAAATGCAATGTATATTTATTTATTAAGGATCGTGTCGGTGTTTCCGTCAAATAGTCAAATGGCTTAATATAAAATTTCAAAACGTGTGAACCAAATAGGAATTGCTTTAGCCCTTCAGGACCCCTTGTGGGAAGTATAATTTTAATGTATATAATAGTGTAATCAAATGTTAATGGATCATGTTATCTGATAAATAAATAAATAATAATAATCTATATCTATATAGCTCAAACGTGACTGACTGACTCACATAGTGATCTATCAACGCTGAGCCCAAACCACTGGACGGATCGGGCTGAAATTTGGCATGCAGGTAGATTTTCTGACGTAGGCGTCCGCTAAGAAAGGATTTTGATTAATTCTACCCCCAAGGGGATAAAATAGGGGGTGAAAATTTGTACGAATATTTGTCAATTTTAAGTGTAAAAATTTATATAATTTTGCATTTGATCCCGCATCGTATACCAATCGGTGTGCTACTGCAAAATTTTATACCACTAGTTTGTAAGCCCCTATGCAGTAAAGGAAAGGGAATCTGCCAACCCTGCAACATTCGAAGAAAATATGGGTGGTAATTTCTTAAAACTCAACGGAGACTTAGTTCCACAATCTAAACGTTTTTTTAATAGAAACTCCTTCTAAGCCATTACGAATTTTTATCCAAACTTCAATTGAACAGTATCGAACTTACGAATTAATTCGCACACGAACATATTCGTATGCACATTGGCATAACGAGGTGTTCAAATTATTCATGTAACTTGCACTGAAAATAAATACAGAGTACTGTAAAACTTCAATCAATTTCCAAACTGAATTACGTACGCACAGTTACTTTACATTTGCGGGAAATTCACTGTTCGAAAAGCCGAGTGAAATAAGCTCGAAATTGAAACTCCACGTTGGAATTACAGCAAGCATACTGTATCAAATATGCTTAACTTTGACGTATAATATTGATCAGGGTCGTTATTAACGTGAAGTAGTCGCCTGCAGTACAAACATTGCATGTTCGCATCTCCTCTGTACCAATGTATTTTCTGAACGTATGTACAGCGATAAATAACAGTAAAGGAAGATGGTATATGCAGTCGTGATTAAGAACCCGCGATGGAGTCCCCATCCGACACGTTGGCACCTACATAAGGCTCCGTCAAAATGAGGGTGTGTTGGGTGTTACCTCTTCGGGGACCCTTGTGGAATGGCGTGAATATACCTACTTAGAAGTTATTACAGAAAGAAGTTGTATACGTTGGTTCGACACGCGTTAAATGCGGTTGTTTCGCTCCCTTTGGTATTAGCATAATAATGTTACTGTGTATAAAAAATCATTACTCGATAAACGAGCTATCTAATACAAAAATAAGCTTTCAAATCATATAAATTGTTCCCGAGATTACCAAATTCAAACAAGAGCAAAGTAAACGGTTCAAAGGTATTTGGAACGTGGTCTTCCTCTGCCCCTTCTTGCTCACTTTCGCATTGTATATGTTTTGTCAATCATTCTTCATTCATAATTTCCATATGTCCGAACCAATTTAACAATTTTTGAAATACGTAAATAATACGTGAAATACGTATTATATAAACCGGTATTTAAAATTAATTTTGTTTTATATTGTTTTCTTTATGAATATGTATAATTTACACATAGGTGTGAGCGCAGATCACATGTTACAGAATAAAATGACCTACCACAATACAATTTAGATTGAGCTATTGGAATGTCTGCTTTGTAATAGAAAAATTGCGAGTGCGTCAGCGACAGCCCTAACGGTGTTCTGTATATTATAGCTGGAAGGGTTGATGGACCTATTTTGGGAGAGTGGACTGCGAGACACGGTGTGTCTCTGAGAACTTACCTATAATTTGTTTATATCATTTTAAATCCTGTTTTTTTACTATATATAGTTAATAAGAATATTGTTACTAACAAGAAAGATTGACGAAACAGATACACAAAGCAAAAGTGTGTGCAAGAAGAGGCAGAGGAAGGCCACGTTCCAACTACCTCGATCAAATCGATCGGACGCTCAAGGACGGGAACGTTCTGGCGCTCTATACTCTCTGCATACCCCGTTAGGGACTTGGCGTGATGATATGTAAGTATGTATGTATGTTACTAACTATATGGATAAATACTTGAAAATAAATAATAACGCTTTGGTTGGTGGTCTTTGCTATTAAATAAAAGGAAACTTCCATTACATTTACATAAAGGTTGTTATATGAATTATTCAGCGATTGATTTCATTTCATATTCAGCCACCCTTCCATTTATGGTTGCATGTATCCTCCAAAATGATCTGTTCATTTGCATCCGTTTCTAATATCAGAGCAAGTATTACGACACCTGTTACGAGACATAATACCGTATAAAAAGCAAAAGTTAGTAGCCAATGTAACTAGAATGGTTGTAGGTGTCACCACCGTCATTCCACCTGAAAATCATCGCTTATAAGGGTATATATCGAATCGAAGGGTATGTATTTTCTCGTAAAGAGTATTAATATAAGGAAAAAATACAAATAAATATTAGGAAAGCTCCCTCCAAACTAATGTTTAAGCGCTTAGTCAAACAGCATTATTTGAAAGGTTCCTAGGGCACGTTCACAACCTCAACTTCACTTATGTTAGTATAGTAGCTATTACAATATATACTGTCATATGTATATGTTTGTTATACGTTTTTTTTTTATTTCATCCATATTTTTATTTGTACATGGATGTATATATACATCTATTTCTATGCACACCCGCTTCAATGTTTCTCCTGTCAAGGGTGGTTGACTGGGAGAAAATGCTTTAGCATTAAGTCCACCATTGTACTGTAATTGTGCATAAACTTTAAATAAATAAAGAAGGGCATGTTGCGTTTGTTTGAACATATAGAAAGGATGAGTGAAAATATTAAAGAGACAATGTACATTAAGAATTTATGATGAAGAAGAGGTCGTGGAAGACCACTATTGGACATTCAATAGGAACAAGAAGAAGTCTCAAGCATGTATGAAGGGACGGATGAATGCAGATGAAGCGAAAGAGGTCTGTAACTGATGTTTGATGATAATTCTCATACAGATTTTTTTTTGTATTGTCTCTCGTAGCGTGTGTTCCGGGAACTTCTGCTACTTAACCGGGCAATGGCGAGACCTAGGCCAAACTTGAATGTGCTAAGCAACACAGCTAAGGGCACCCCCTGTGGGGTACGTAATCTCGGCTTAGAGCGTTGCTGGATTGTGAGCAAGGGAGCCGGGCTGGTTTTTTTATAAAAATATTTAGGGGTGGGATTTGCGCGTCTAGCTCGATGCGAGCCAGCGTTTGCAGCGGGGGTCGGGGGGGAATACTACGGCTTACTCGCGTCGAGCCTCGCCGGCGAGGACGGAACATTGGTCGGTTGTGTGTAGTTCTCATACAGTCAACATCAAATATTAGAAGTAATACCATTCTGGCGAATACAATACTAACGTTATACAATACCTAGAAAGCATAGGTACAGTAAGCTAGTATTTGATCCCTAGCTTAATTAGCTAGCAATACTGTACCAACAAGAATGTTAAAACAATTGTACATATTGTTTGCATTTCAAGAGTACGGAACTAGTCGCACAATTGCAATTTGTTTGGCTATGCGCACGTGAACCAGTTCAAGATGCAGTTATGAGATTCATGCAAAGTTAATATCAGCTTCAGGAATTTTTAAGTTAGTTTTTTTGTGATTACTCTTGAATTTACTTAAAGTTGGTCGTAATATCATGTATGTAATAGTAAATACATTTTAATGAATCGGTCGGACACTCAAGGACGGGAACATTAAGAGTTCTCAAAACGAGCATGTATAAGGACACTGATGAATGTGGTCGAAGCGAAAGAGGTATGTAAGTCTAGAGAGAACTGACGCTCTATACTCTCTGCCTACCCCGTTAGGGACTCGGCGTGATGATATGTGTTATAATTAAATATCATAATTATTATGATGAGTGAAACTGAAAAATACTACAACTTAAAAAGAAGGCGTATTAAATATAACATAATATTTACATAACATACAAAATATTATAAATGTGTTTTATACCACTGAGGTGGCGAACAAGCATGCGGTCCGCTTGATGGTATGCGGTTAACGCCGCCTATGCAGGAAAAGTTACGTAAAAAAATATATGAGTGTTATTAAAGGCATTCAAATCAGATCAACTTTCTCTAAGCTTATTTTGCACACAAATTCTAGACATACATAATTCATTTATGTATACCTTTAAAAGCTAGGTGTAAGCTTTGCGGAATTGGATTTATTAATATTGATTGTCGTATAAATTATTCGACAATTCCACACAATTTTACAAGACAACATTTTTAGGCAACGGTATATTTACTTATATCCATGAATACATAGAACATCCAAGACTAAGGTACGTGTGTTATATATCCTCACGCCTTCCCAGAAAGGTCTTCGAAGGGGTAGGCTGAAGTGTAGGTATAGGTAGTACCCACACCGTATACTATTCGGGTACTACTGCGGGTACTCTCTCACTAATACTCGTGTTCATCACACGCACGTTCGTTTCTACCCTCAGCGGGAATCGAACCCGCGGCCTCAAGTTTCGCAGAGCTCTAACCACCAGACCAGACAGATATCAAATTGTTCGTTTCGTGAGGATAGGAATGTCAAGAGTATAAGTAACCAGAGAGCATGTGTAAAGAGACAGATGAGTTTGAACCGGCGCTCTTCGCCCTTTGTCTACTCGGTGAGAGATTTTTTTTATGCCACACGGGTGGCAAACTAGCATGCGGCCCATCTGATGGTAAGCGGTTACTGCCGCCTATGAACGCTTCCAACCCCAGGGATATAATTGCTCGCGCGTTGCCGACCCTGCAGGAATCTTTTCACACCTTTCTTGAAAAACCCCATGCTGTACTCTCCAGGGAAAACCGCGACGGTACTCTAAATACAATATACTCGCAAAACCAATTGTCGTAATTTCCAAGCTTGAAATTGCTTTATTAATACAGAGTACATTAGCATGAATCTATGTTGCTGAGATCAAAGTAAGCATTGGATAACAGATTCGTGATGATGTCATAAACAAACTTGAAATTACACCGAGTAATTAATAAACCGAATTATCTTCAATTCAGGAGCTGTATAATGTTGGCTCACGTGCCCAACTTGGCTCGTAAACGGTCGATCGCTCGTTAAATTGTTACTGCCCCAGGACTCTTGGGTACCGGGATGTGTCCTTGTCGTCATTACAGTATGAGCGTGCGAAAGGGACAGACGTATATGTCGCCTACTATTCTATCCCTGTCGTATTCTGTAATAACGACTGCAAGGTCCTTGTTAGGTAACGAGTTAATTTAGTCAGGTTTCAATTATAATATATGCGAAAGTTTGTGAGTATGGATGTTTGTTACTCAATCTCGCCAGAACGGCTGAACGGAATTGAATGAAATTAGGCACAGAGATAGACGTTTAGTTGGAATAACATATGAGATATGTTTTTTCTATTGAGAAAATCTACTAATGAAATTATAATAATAATAATACATAATATATCCTCACGCCTTCCCACAAGGGTCTCCGAAGGGATAGGCAGAGGTGTATAGGTCCAAACACACCCACTTTCCGCCAGAGGTATATTAGGTGCCAACGTGACAGATGGCGTGTCCATTTTATAATTAATAGAAAATGTCGACTTGAATAGTCAATACAGAGTTTTTGATGAATCCATAATATATTAATTTGTCCTTACGTACAACATATCCTCTTGCTGGGTCCCTCACGGGGTAGGCAGAGATAGTAGCCTGCCAATTTTCTCTAAAAATATTAAAATAAATATCATCACGCCTTCCCACAAGGATCCCCGAAGAGGCAGAGGTGTACAGGTAGAACCCACATCCACTTTCCGCCAGAGGTATATTAGGTGCCAACGTGACAGATGGCGAGTCCATCGCCGTTACTCAAGCACGACTATACATAAGCTTTTGAATTGCTTCTCAGTTGTTTTCCATCATCGTAAAGCTCGTGTTGTGACTAATCACTGTACTTATGTTCTGAAAAACTCATTGGTACAGTCGGGATTGGAGCTTGCGATCTTTGTGTCGCAGGCAACTACTCGAGCCACTCGGCACCGTGGAAATTTTCTCTTTGTAAACATCGTTAAGCAAGTACCTACGTATTTCGTTGTAGATATCACTAAAGTACAATCTGTACATAATTAATAGTCCATTGACGTTGTATATAGAGCCGTGGTGGCCGAGTGGTTCGAGCAGTTGCCTGCGACGCAAAGGTCGCAAGTTCGAATCCCGACTGTACCAATGAGTTTTTCTGAACTTAAGTACAGTGATTAGTCACACCACGAGCTGAACGGTGAAGGAAAACATCGAGAGGAAACCTGCATACGTCTGAGAAGAAATTCAAAGGCGTATGTATAGTCGTGCTTAAGTAACGGCGATGGACTCGCCATCTGTCACGTTGGCACCTAATATACCTCTGGCGGAAAGTGGGTGTGTGGGTATTACCTATACACCTCTGCCTACCCCTTCGGGGACCCTTGTGGGAAGGCGTGAGGATATATTATATTATATTATTATTGACGTTGTACATAATATGTAGTATGAATATAAGTCAAATGCTATCAGCCGACATGCTTTCTAATTGAATTTCTCAAAGTGATCCGACTCCCAAGTTCGTCTGCCATTAGGCAATGTCGCCACATAATAACTGACAAATATCGCCCAAATCCAACTTTAAAATAATGCGTATGTAAGTGGAATATGAATTTATGAATATTTGTCGATTTCGCTCATCTGTAAATTGTGTGGAGTTGGCAAATAAATATAGTCTTTATGGCTATAGTATTACGTAACTATTCCAAGTGATAGGCATGCTTATTGAGCGGCTACTCCCAATACATAATGTCGGTATAAGCGCATATATGTATATTGCACAACGTTAGTTTATTGCTTATTTTCAATATCGCTGTGGCCCAGTGGTTCGAGTAGGCGCATGCAACGAAATGGTTGCGAGTTCCATTCCCGACTGGCAATGAGTTTTTCTGAACTTATGAACGGTGATTAATCAAACCATGAGCTTTATGACGAAGGAAAGGAACCTTAATTCGAATATACTAATATTAGAAATGGGATAGCCGTGGTGGCCGAGTGGTTCGAGCAGTTGCCTGCGACGCAAAGGTCGCAAGTTCGAATCCCGACTGTACCAATGAGTTTTTCTGAACTTAAGTACAGTGATTAGTCACACCACGAGCTTTACGGTGAAGGAAAACATCGAGAGGAAACCTGCAGACGTCTGCGAAGAAATTCAAAGGCGTATGTATAGTCGTGCTTGAGTAACGGCGATGGACTCGCCATCTGTCACGGTGGCACCTAATATACCTCTGGCGGAAAGTGGGTGTGTGGGTATTACCGATACACCTCTGCCTAACCCTTCGGGGACCCTTGTGGGAAGGCGTGAGGATATATTATTATTATATTAAATTTTTAAATTCAGTAAAGCAACACACCTTTTTAATAGGCGAGGTCTAGATGTGTTTGGAATCCATAATTGTAATATGCGAGTGTATGATGTATAATGAATATACATGTATGTAAGAGTCCATTACCTTATGGTTGGGTTCTTATCCTCACGCCTCCTCTCAAGGGTCCTCAAAGGGGTAGGTAGAGGTGTATAGGTAGTACCCACACACTCACTTTCCGCAGGAATTGGTATGAAGAAATTGATCAAAGCTTATATATACAGCAGATTTTGATTGATAATCATCTACCAAGTACTTACAGTTACTTAGGTTACAAGTTATGTCTCTACGCTAGGCAGAATTATATACACATATAAGTATATTTCGAATAACAAACCTCAATAGACAGTGGTTGAGAGTCGTAGAGCTCCGGTGGAAAACCCCTTTGGGATCAGTGGTCTAAACAAATAGAGCCATTACAGATATGTGTAAGCCGGAGTGGTACTTAACTGCCGATAACAGGTGCTCTCGAAGGGGCAGGCTGTATTATTTATGGAGACATAACCCACTAATGTACACGATAAACTTTAACCTGCTACTGAAGCGGTGGTCGGTCGATATTCGCCAGAAAATAGCTGTAAAAGTCACAAATCACGTTGTAAAGAACGCTAAAATCGTACCTAATGCCGAGCTGGGGTGAGCAGATAAAGCAGAGCGCTAGTCCTGTTTAGGTGTACTGAGATGGCCCATGGTTCGAGTTCGAGCCTTCTCTCCATTCATTAATCCATCCATCTTTCCCAGTGATTATATGGTTAACGAAAAGCGAAGGTATAAAGATAAATATATACAGTATATATGAGCCACGATGGCCGATTGTTCGAGCCAGCCAACTACAAGTTTGAATTACATCTGTACCGATGAGTTCGTCTGAACTTAAGTGAAGTGATTAGTCACACCACAGGCTTTACGGTGAAGGAAGACATCGAGAGGAAATCTGCATACGTTTGAGAAGAAATTCAATGGCGTATGCGCATCAAACATGTTCATGTCATAGTTAGTATCAGGTTTATGTTTGATGTGATACGAGTTACTTGCACGCGTCGCCTCTCGGCCTGCTTCGACTATTCCAGTTCTGTAGTTATCCACAGTCCAGCAGCCCAGTTATTATGCAGTTATATAATCATACTGTGATGAGATGATATTCTCAAGGCTCCTTCGGCAATAATTTTCATCATGCCTATAATGCAACTGCTTATGATATTGAAGATTTCTTTATCATTAGTTATGTTTCGTTAGCATTCACGTTGGAGTTTCCGGTTTATGATAGGTGTCGAGGTCGACGTGTGGACGCCAGTTCATATTTAATCTCATAAAATATTAAAGATTTTTAGTTATATACATACTTGACACGGTTACTAGTCCTTCAGTCGTATACGTTTTGAAATAGTAACTTTCCATGAATGTATTTAAATTATTGATGTTACATAGATGCCTTCCATTAGCAGTAGCGAACATACAAACAATATTATTAGAGGTGATATTTTATTGTTATACTGTGTCTGGGCAAGAGCTTAGATCATACTAATATAAGAATGCGTAAGTTTTTTTTCTTATTCCTCTTTCACGCAATAAATAATAATATATCCTCACGCCTTCCCACAAGGGTCCCCGAAGGGGTAGGCAGAGGTGTATAGGTAATACCCACACACCCACTTTCCGCCAGAGGTATATTAGGTGCCAACGTGACAGATGGCGAGTCCATCGCCGTTACTCAAGCACGACTATACATACGCCTTTGAGTTTCTTCTCAGACGTATGCAGGTTTCCTCTCGATGTTTTCCTTCACCGTAAAGCTCGTGGTGTGACTAATCACTGAACATAATAATAATAACATAATATAACTATATATTCTGTTCTGTAATAACTACAGAACAGAATTGGATGAAGTTAGTTACAGATATAGATTTAAAAGTTTTTGACATTTAGATGAGTTACGTAGTAGCATAGCAAACTATGAATCGCATATTTTATGTTTTCTAAGTTGGAGCACTTATGTGGAGGTAGGTATACATTCACTAGCTTGAGTTCGCTCGTGGTCCACGGCTAAGTGACAGATTAGCGCTCTTCGTGTTACAAGCACTCAAGGGCGGTGGTAACCGCTTACCATCAGCGGACTGCATGCTTATTCCCTTAGTGGGTATGAAAAGAAAATTACTCAGTGCTCAAAGTGAGATCGGAATTAATCGACACATGTATATTTACCTCCCATTGAATAAATGATTTTCTTAGGGATACAAAATAAATTAATTAATTTGAATAATATCTTTATTTATTTAAAAATCGGTGACAGTCGTACCAGGTGGCATGAAGGCGGCATTTCCTCCAAGGCACGCCTGTGACAGGTCGGTGACGCAACGTGTGTTGGAATATGCTTCTAGTCCAGTTTATTGACACTAAATACCTATCTGACAGGTTAATAAGTCATTTTAGAAACATTACATTAAGGAGGAAATAAACTTAGGAAACCTCGTGCAGTGTGAAAACTCTTTTGATTTTTTTTCTTTGTGTGGACTCCGTATCGACGTCATTAAAATAAAATGCGTATTTATGTACTTTTAATAAATAGCTGGATGCGTTATTTTTACTCAATATTAATAGAATTTGTAGTCAGTATTTACATTCCCGAGGTTCATGCAAATATGTTCCAAGCTCATCGGGCCCTCTGAAACATAAAAGTATATATCAACACTTATTTTATTAAGTACCTAAAGGTTCCTACACTCCACACTCCACTGATGAATGTGGACGAAGCGAAAGAGGTATGTAAGTCTAGAGAGAACTGGCGCTCTATACTCTCTGCCTAACCCGTTAGGGACTTGGCGTGATGATATGTATGTATGTACCTATAAGTTTAAATATTAAAAATACTCTCACGAACTACTCATACACTCATCAGCTGTTTGATACAGGGTTGGTTTTGTTAAGGGTGACAGGTGTTCCCATTTCCAGAAGGAACAATTTTTTTTCATTTTCTCTAGGTGTGTGAGTTCTAGGAACCTATGCTCTGTATATTATCAATTCTGAGATCAAGGTCTATCTATAGCGGAGTACTTAGCAGGTGCTGCTAAGTGAAATATAGCTCAGAGGATTAGCGACCCCTCGTGTGGAGTACAAACTACGAAGTGACTAACATGAGTACAGACAGACAGACAGTAAATAGATCGATTAGTGATGAGCGTTGAATCAACGAACTAGTTGAATCAACCGTTGATCTCCTGTCAACGTATTAACGTTAACCGTTTATGAATCAACTAGTTGAATTCGTCAACGACGTTTATGAATTTAACTCGTGCGTCTCGTTCAATAAACGAGAACGCAAACGCAACGAGCTGAACAATTTAAAAAACTTACGTTGAAAATAACGTCGTAGATTGCGAGTGACGGTCATATCATACAATTTGAACTCTTAAGTAACGGATGAAAGAGCTGATTTCCAAAATATTTATTTTAAGAATAGTACAAGATATTGGTGGAAGGAATGGCGCGGCGGGGTACGATTTCCAATACATAAATTGAACCAAATTGTTTCTAAAATTGAACGCGCATACGCGCAATCGTTGAATAAAAACCGTTCAATGAATCAACGGTTTACGTCTTACGTTGCAAGTTGACATTAGTAGCACGTTAACTTGTTGACGAATTTAACTAGTTGATTAACTAGTTGACAAACGTAAATCAACGTTAACGGAAAAACCGTCAACGACCCATCACTAGTAGCTTCTAAGTTGATATGATCGGCAGATAAATGAAATAGTGTAATTTTCATTACACATATTACAAAGGTACCTATAGCGCGATTCACAAGCCGGCTAGCGACATCTTTTGTTGACAAAGAAAAACTGGGAGCCATGCCATGCGATACGGTCCTATTGTAATTGTCTTAACTACACAAAATATTTAGCTTAGGCGCTTTATAATTAGTGTGGTATACGGTTCGCCATTCAAGTTAAATGCCGGCACTTATATTTGTCAATGAGATTATTACCGATGTCAAGCCACTCGTTGGCAGCTAAGCCGGACTCGCTCCTCGCCGCTGTAATTGCTTCCCTCAGAGCCAACACTACAACCACTGACATGCACATAGGAGGTTCTCCCACACCTGAAATAATCGTAATACATTTGTTGACAAATATCAGGTCTAAGGTTTCACGTGAAGTTGCTTGGAGATTGGCGCTCCTCCATTTCAGACAAACGACCTAGATCCCAACAGACGTAGGTATCTTAAATTAATCAAACATGAAGGGTTGGGATGATTTAGGTACTCGAAACCAGCAAGCTAGTATGAGGATGAAACGAAAGAGTCTGTTAATCTATAGAGAATTGGAGAGGCTTAACGTCATCTATACTAATATTATAAAGAGGAAAGATTTGTTTGTTTGTTTGTAATGAATAGGCTCCGAAACTACTGGACCGATTTCAAAAATTCTTTCACCTTTGGAAGTTACATTATCCCCGAGTAACATAGGCTATATTAAATTGGACCCGATAGGTGGCGCTGCGATCGAGTTTTAGGAATTTTAACTTTTTCACCCGTGCGAAGCTATCCCTTTCTGTGTGTCTTAAGGTGGATTCGAGAATGGTTTAGATTTACAATTGGACCCGATAGGTGGCGCTGCGATCGTGTTACGGGCAATTTAACTTTTTCACCCGAGCAAAGCTGGGCGGGACAGCTAGTATGTCATATATGACATTCTACATATACATGTTATGACATATTTATATATAGATATGTTGGTGTAAATTTTTATGTGTGTACAAGTCGGGAATGCTTTAGATTAAAATTCTACCCGTTGAGATTGTGTAAGAAACTTTTTCACCCAAGCGAAGCTGGGGGGGCAGCTAGTCTTAAATAAATATTTATAATATGACATGCGTTATAAAAGTAAAGTTAAACAGGAGGAATGTATGTTTACGTAAGTAAGTAAGTAGTAAGTAGGTAGGTTACGTTTACGTCGCTAGAATTCACACGGGTAAATGGTCAGCAGAGCAGGTCAGAGCCGGCATCATGCTGTACTTACACTTAGCTCCAAGCGTAAGTTCATTGCTGTAGGCATTTTTTCTGAACGTAATGTTGAAGATTGCTGGAATATCTTTGCTAAGGGGCACGTGGTAGTTCCAAAGGCGGTTAGTGAGCAGCTCGCCTGTGGCGGTGTCGTATACTATATGCTCATGCTTCCAGTAGCCCACGCCCATCATGAAGGCGCCTTCTATCTGTAGCCATTGAAATAATATCTGTATTTTTTTTATACCACAAGTTTGCCAAACAAGCATATGACCCACCTGGTGAGAAACGGTTACCGTAGCCTATTTACGCTAACGGTACCGAAGTTCGGAGAGTTATACTGTACTGGCAGCATGATAGGACTCATCCCTCTGCTGCCAACACAATATAACAATCCTCCCCCTCCCCAAAGAGCTCATTACTGGAGACCTTATTCCCCGCGTAGGAACACAACACAATAAATTGTATTATTTGGTTACGGACTTCCATAAGGTGGAGGTCCTGCCCCAGTCGGGCAGCTCCAAATTCCAACGGAAAATCCCGTTATGCCCTACCTCTCTTATAGTATAGTACGTTGGCACGTGCTTACGCTGCGATAGAATTACCACAAGAACGAAAGTATGGTAAAACAGAATAATTCGTTGCCAGTTGCCAGCGCTTGTTGGCTGTGAACTTCTTAACATAGACAGGCTGTATATTTATTGCCATATTGCATGGAAAATTAGTTTTTTAGCTACAGTAGTAGGTATGGACCAATACATAGGCACATACATGCATGCTATAGCTAGTTAGTACCTAAAATATATCTTTAGTGGAAAGTGTGTAGTTACTACCTACACAAATCTAGCTGTCTGGGTAGGCGTGAAGATATGAACTATTTATGGTATAGATAGGATATGTTATCTTACTTGGCCAACATCAATATCGGGACTCGTGCTTACTCCTGTGTCTTCATACAAGTCAACTCTGCATATTTCCGACTCTCCAGTCAAACAATCGACCTCCACCTCAGCTAAGACAGCGCCATATACGTCATAGGTTACAAAGTCAGTAGGGTCAAGGTAGCCGTGCGCTTGCAAATCTACGTACGAAGCATACGCTTTGGCAATCAGTTCTTCCCAAGTTGGATTATCCATTCCACTTCTAATGGGCTCTAAGATAGATAAAAGATTGTTGCAAGCTCTGCGCACGGCGATTAGGGTGTTCTGGGAGCCTAAACTGCCGCCTGTTGGTCCGTTGTTGGGCGCTGTGAGCGTATTGTTTTCCTTTATCTTTATTTTATCCATCGATATCTTCAATGTATACGCCGCTACTTGAATAGCTTTGGTGTTAAGGCCTTGGCCCATCTCCGAGCCAGCGTGGGAGATCACTACAGTGCCGTCGCCGTGAAACACTGATAAGATAACATCGTTGATTCCCATTGCGACTGGTGTCCACCGTACTATGGCGAACCTTAGACCCTTTTTCCTCCACCTGTTTTGAGCATTGAATTTCGTCACTTCCGCTCTTCTGTTTACGTAGTCTGCACTAGTTTTCAATTCTTCGAGCATCTCTGTGATACTTGACTCGTATGTTGAGCTTAAGTTCGCCAGTCGTACCTCCAGTGGGTCTAGCGACAGTGTGCACGCTATTTGGTCCATCATAAATTCCGCAAATGCTATACTTTCCAAGGTGCCTGCGAAATGTTTGTATGAATACAGCTATAATTAATGGCATATTTTAGAAAACATCGAGTTCATAGGTAAAAATTAAATGGTTTTGCTGATGGAATAACACTATTCTCTCACTGCAGATATGTTTAAAGGAAAGCAAGTGTTATAATAAAAATTGTACGGCTAAACGATTTTGAATCGAATCTGAAGCAAAACAACTGGCGTGAATGAGGGTGTGATTGTGAAGATGAAGAAAGGCATGTTATGTCTGTTTGGACATAAAGAAAGGATGGGTGACGAAACAGGATACAAAGCGAATGTGTGCGCAAGAAGAGGAAGCCGCGATTAAGCTTAGAGTAAACTGGCGCTCTACTCTCCTCCCCCGTGAATATCCCTACGTAATATTTATGTATATTATTCAGGTAAACCGTTCAGGAGGAGTACAGTCACACACACACGTCCAGATAAGTATACCAAGATCGCGTTGATAATTCCTACCTGGAGATCTGCACCAAGTATTCTTGGCAGTGTCAGTGTGGACATTGTACAAGTTGCAGGTCCACCTGGACAGTCCGTAGCAGTTGTTTACGGCATCAGTGACGAGTGCATAGAACAGCTCATTAGACATGTACCCTTGGTCTTCGTACATGTCATATTTTACGTACTGGATCACCCCAGACGCATTTACGCCAACCTGAGAATAAAAACTTATGTAAAGAAGTCTTTTGATAGGCTTCTTTGAATTTGTATTTACTCTATACTCTAGACTTTGCGAAATAACTTTAGATGTGTGATATTAAATCGGTCCAATGCCTTATTCTGATACAATTCGTTATTTATCAAGTTTGCAAATTACTCAAGAAATCGTAGCATTCAGATCATGATGATAATGAAGCTACAATGGAAGGCAGTGAATTGCTTCTATTACCAACAATTATATGTAAAGCTAATATTTCTGTATCACTATGTATATAAGAACCAATTTGAATAAACAACCAAAAAATTCAGAAGTCACATATTTTTCTGAATGACACAGAGAACACTTTTTTTAACAATGGTGTGCAGCTGTAGCAAGCGTCCCAGGTGTCGCAAGCGTCCGGCTGTAACCGCTTACCATCAATCTTGTTTGCCACCTAGGTGGTATCAAAAGAATAGGTAGGTTACCTCAAAATCTAATGTCGCCGGCAGCCTTTTTCCGCACACTTGGGTGATCGTGGTAAGGGGCGGTATGAACCGACAAGGTCGGTTCAACTTGTGTGCTACCAAGCTACAGGCCACTGCCATTTGGGAGTTGCGACTAATTTTCGCGCCGTAGGCACCACCAACGCGCAGGCAATGCAGGTCAATTCTGTACAAAAAAGACTGGTGATTTTGTAAATTTTACATAAGGTGCGAATCTATTAAGTATATATGCAGGCATGCCGACCTGGCCACTTTGATCCCGTAACAAGGGTCCTCGAAGTGGTAGGCAGAAGTGTAGGTATAAATGGTACCCACAAACCCACATTCCGCTAGAGATATATTTTAGGTACGTGACAGATGGCGAGTCAAGCAAGCACGACTATACATACGTCTTTGAATTTCTTGTAAAAAGTATGCAGGTTTCCTATCGATGTTTTCCTTCACCCTAAAGCTCATGGTGTAACTAATCACTGTACTTAAGTTAAGAAAACTCATTGGTACAGTCGGGATTCAAACTTGCAATCTATGCGTTGCAGACAACTATAGATAGCGCCATACACGAAGACGCGCCCCACTATTTTTCTAGTTGTGTGCAACCTTCCACTAATGTTTGAGTATTGTCGTTATCCACTGATTACCTATAAGAGCACACGCATACTACAATTAATACTCTCGAGTCATATTACCATATTTAAATTATCATGGAAGCAATAAGTGGATTTAATTGACTTTTGATTTCATATTCTATTCTTATAAAAATGCAAAAGTGATTTCATAAAAATGGTATAATATATCATTTTATTTTTAATACTACTGTTCCATATATTACCAACGAGCAAAGATGAAGATAATTATGAATGGAGATAAACGAAGGAGGTTAACCTAAAGGGATCTGGCGCCCTCTGGCTTCCCCATGAAGCACTCGTGATGATTAAATGTAAAAAGTTTGAGGAAAAGCTACTTACCGACTTTGGTCGAGTTTTAGCGCACGAGAAATCATAACGTGGGTAAAATTGAGCCACTGAGTGGTAGTGTGTACCTCCAGGCCGTCCTCGGTGGGTATGGCAATACACACTTGGGTCTCGAGGTGAACGTGCAGCTGTGAGTCTATCACATACTGTCCGGTGATTACCTTGTCCACTTCAGTGCCCGTCTCGGTGGCCGGGATCGTAGTGAACAGGGCTACCCTGTTGGGATCCTTCCTAGCTTCACTTATCGTAAGCACAGGGGTTCTCACGTTTGTATATTTGATTTTCACCAATTTGGCAGCTTTGTTTGCGAGTTTCTCAGTGATTGCAACAATTATACCGATGGGCTGACCGTAGAACTTGACGGTACCATCGCAGAGAACTACCTCGTTAGCTGAATAAAATGTTATGTCAGCGGCAGTGAATGAATTCAAACCGGGTATGTCGTTGGCAGTGTAGAAAGCTAATACCCCATCCAAGAGCTAAAAGAAGTATACAATTGCATTATTTAAATGGCTGGTTGTTGCCAACGAGAAATATGTAATTTATTAAAGGTTACCAAGGCATCAGAGGGGTCGATAGCCACGATGTTTCCCGTGGCCACAGTGCTGAGGACGAAGGCTGCAAATACCTCGTTAGGGATAGTAGGCATGTCTTCCGTGTACTTGGCTTCTCCGGCGCATTGTATCTGGTTATTCACATCAGGTATTCAATCATTTGTGAGAATGCATAACACTAAATACAAACGTTAGAATTTTTGTATGTAACATCAATATTTTTTTATGTATTTATCTATTTCATTGCATCGAGTCAAATCGTCGAGAGGAAACCTACATTCGTTTGAGGAGAAATTCAGAGACGCATGTATAGTTGTAATTGAGAAACGGTGATGGACTCGCCATATATTACGTTAGCACATTAAAACCTATCTACCATTTCGGACCCCTGTGAAAGATGCGAAGATATATCAAATGATATACTAACCATTGCTTCAACTTTAGGCATAGGTTGGTTTATGGGCCACAGTGATGTATCAGTCGTGTAAGACTGGCTCGCCGTGGATACAGCGCGATCTGCATGAATGCTGGTACTTGCTGATCTATATTTCGAATCGAGTAAGCTTTGCGGGCAGACAGTCAGTAAACCCTGAAATATTTACACTATTACATTTCAATGTTTAATTGCAACTTAAGTATCTATTCGAGATGATATACATATTGGTTAAATAAAGGAATAACATTATAGGTATAACCGTCTCTAAATGGTTAAATTATATTTCTAATTCATAATATTTCTCTGTCACCTTTAAACCTTCTTTGAACCGTTTAATCCTCACCTTATAGAACAGATTCAAACACAATTGCTTCTTAAACTCGACGGAGGGTTCAGGCGGCGCGTCTTCCACAACAATTTCCGCCTCTAGAACCTTCAAGGCGCCCTGTAGAGTGTCGTTGTTGTACAGGACTTTGCCCACGAGGTACTGCTCCGTGGTGGTGGCTCGAATGAAAGTAGACGAGAGATGGCCGTACACAATCGTTGCTTCGACGACAGTGTAAGTCGAGTCTATTTTGTACATGAAGCCTGCATTCACAATAGCGTGGGCGCTCTGAGCTCTTGGCATCACCTGGAATCGAAAATGTC
The DNA here is from genome assembly GCA_945859725.1 of Drepana falcataria. Classification (NCBI taxonomy): domain Eukaryota; kingdom Metazoa; phylum Arthropoda; class Insecta; order Lepidoptera; family Drepanidae; genus Drepana; species Drepana falcataria. The sequence continues at coordinate 354,296 of OX243935.1, forward strand.
CATGAGCATTACGAGACTCTTGTGGGAATGTTAAAATATTACGTGACCCATATGTTATTATATGCTGAGGTCCAGCCGATGGTAAGCCATAGCTGTTTCGAGTCTTTTCATACCGTTCTTGAAGAATTCCATGCTGTCTCTAGGGAAAACCTCAACGAGGAGTTCATTCCACGATTTGAGCGTTCGCGGAGGCTGCCTCCAAAGTATGAGATTCTTTGCACTTTTAACTTTTAAAATAGTTTTTATGCCATATATTATAAAGAAATGCTTTTGGTAACCTTCGGATCTGCCTCTTCTGATTCATGCCCATGTAATAGTTAGGCGTAAGGTCCTAACACGCTTCGACACAGTTTCGAGTCATACACTATGTGCAACATGGTGTATATACTTCAATAGACTATTTAATTTGTCGACCTCCAGTCTAAGATTGCTGATAATATTATGAATATGTCACCTTGAATGTAGCCATCACGTATTCGCTGCTCAGGGGTGGCATCACAATGCTCAGCAACACCTTTCCTTTCATATTTACTTTCAGAAACTTTTCCATAGACACCAAATACGTCCCCCCGTAACAGTCTCCTGTGACGTCATACAATATTGATATAAAATGTATAAATATTAAGAGACAACCATCATTTTTTTTTATACAACAAGAGTGGCAATCAAGCATACGGCCCACCCGATTTACGCTTAGAATACCGAAGTAGCACTTGCGCGTTGCCACTCTGTGTTCGGAGAGTATACTGTGTTGGCAGCATAATGGGACTAATTCCTCTGCTGCCAGCACAATATAACAATCCTCCCCCCCTCCCCAAAGAGCTCATTAATGGAAACCCTATTCACCGCGTAGGAACACAACACAATTAATTGTGTTATTTGGCTACGGACTTCTGTAAGGTGGAGGTCCTGCCCCAGTCGGGCAGCTCCAAACTCGAATGGGAAACCCGTTATGCCCCGTTATAAAGTTATCTATAAATATACATATATATAAATAGCCGTGGTGGCCGAGTGGTTCGAGCAGTTGCCTGCGACGCAAAGGTCGCAAGTTCGAATCCCGACTGTACCAATGAGTTTTTCTGAACTTAAGTACAGTGATTAGTCACACCACGAGCTTTACGGTGAAGGAAAACATCGAGAGGAAACCTGCATACATCTAAGAAGAAATTCAAAGGCGTATGTGTAGTCGTGCTTGAGTAACGGCGCTAACGGACTCGCCATCTGTCACGTTGGCACCTAATATACCTCTGGCGGAAAGTGGGTGTGTGGGTATTACCTATACACCTCTACCCCTTGGGGACCCTTGTGGGAAGGCGTGAGGATATATTATTTATATATATTATTATTATATATATACATATATTATAAATAAAAATAAATAAAATCGGAGTGTCTGTTAAGGAATTGGAGTGTGTGTCTGGAGTGTCATATAAATAAAAACGCGTTTTACTAAATGCATATGGATGTATACACGGTACATATAGCACAATCATTTTTTTTGTCTGTCTGTTTGTTTGTTTGTCAGATAGCTGATGTAAAAAGGAATAACTTATTTTAAAAACTAAACAATAACTTTTTGTTCATATCCACGCGGGCGAAGTCTCGGACACATATTATATAACTGGGTTACATGTCTTGTTGTACATTACCTAAGGGATGCACATGACGTAAAGGTAGTGCTATTTATTTATTTACAATTAGCACGACAACGTGGTCATTTACGCTAATGTGGAGGTATAAGTTAAAAAATATATATGAGTAATAATAAATAAGGTTAATATACATGTATTACCGAGAAGAAGATGGCCTTCTTTCTGCGTATGCCAGACACTCATTCAAAATCACCTTCCATTCACCTGCCAGCACATGACATTCAGGATTTACACTTGAGTCCAGGAGGGCATTGAGTGCTGTCAGTGACCTCGGGATCGGAGACTGAGCGTGCGCCACTGTTCGGCAATATGGCACCGCGAACAGTTTGTGCTTTCTATTTCGGCAATAGTTTTTGGGCACAAAGAAGCGCGATAGTTCACTGTGTAGCTATATATTAGCGTTGCTATATTAGGTGATGGTAAAGCAGTTAACCACAGGCCAGACTTCCACCTGGCAATGGCTGTCGGTCAGTAGCGTTTATAGAGTTTCCAACAACGGGGTGCCTGCTGACCTGCTGATCGACTCGTTCCACAGCTCTCGACTCTATTCTGATCATTAATATAATAATACAAGAGAACGTCATCTTCGCACTTTCCCACAAGGGTATGCAAAGGTGTGTAGTACCGACACAACCACTTTTCGTCGGAGATATATTTTATATGACAACGTAACAGAAAGCGAATCCATTGCCGTGTCAAGCACTAGTGTACATACGTCTTTTAAACTCTTCTCAGACCTGAGCAAGTGTCCCCTCGATGTTAAGCTTTGCTGTAAAGCTCGTTGTGTGACTGATCACTGTACTTAAGTTCAGAACTCATTGGGACAGTCAGGATTCGAACATGCATATTTGCGTTGAAGGACATTTTAATGAAGACTAAAAACAGCATGTACCAATAGTAACTTCAGCTCCGACTGTCGTCAGCAACAGGAACAAGTCTGAAGGAAAGGCGTTGGTCCCGTGCTTTATCATCAGGTTGCCTCCTACTGTCCCTATCTGGAAAAGATATTTGAAAATATACAAGCTGTGTGCCTCTAAAAGCTGTCTCCCTAGGAGCTCATTATTGGAAACCTTAGCCATTGCGCAGGAAAATAACACTAAAATTGTGTTATTTGGCTACAGACTTTTATAAGGTCAGTCGGGCAGCTTCAAATTTTGGGTTATGCCCTACTTCTCTTAAATCTCTGCTCAAATTATTATCAAACAAACAATCTCAAAAGAAATTAGAAATTTCATAATATTTGAAATGACTTACATTTCTGACTTGATTATGCGCTACCAAATCGCAATGATCATATACATATTTAAAGTATGAGAAATATTCTTTGGTGGATAAAGTATTTAGGATATCGAGGAATTCTGTAACGGTGGTCGCCGCCATAATGGTCAGATTCTGGTCTAGTGTGTAGCCTCTTAACTCCTCGATTTTAGCGATGTCTATCATCACATCTGGGTATTCGTCCACTGGGTATATAGCTGGAATTAAATAACAATACAAAATGGAGCCGTCAAAAGAATGGCACTGCTCTATGAATATGCTGTGTTTCTACGGTGAGGTTTCCAGGCAAATAACAGTACTAGCAGAGGAACCGTTGATCTCTGAGGCAACTAGTACACCTCAACTTGCCAGCATTAAGTCCTCAACACACGATACCTTGTGCTTTGCTAGCTCTTGTATGGGACTGCTAATCGTTAGTGGTAGCTTGCTTGTCTGGTTGTGTAATTTAGTAGCTTATTTGTCTGGGGCGCAGACAAAGAAAAAAAAGAGCAGTTAGCAGATTCTTTAGTTACAAGTGGTGTTAATCGGCTTTGTTTTATAAATATAAATAGGTCAGCATATATAAATGCTTGTGTACTTTTGAAAAATTGCTTATCTACACTTTTCTAGCCTATGTTGAATGTTGTCTTGTGGAACATAGTAGAAAAAGGTAGGTGTATAGCTGTTGCCTTTTAGGCCGAAGAGAAGTTTTCCAAAGCAACAGATTCAAAGTGTGCTATAAAAGCTATAAACAAATGTGTTTAATTCAGTCACCTTTAGCCGAGTTTCCCCCTACCAGCATGTAGCTGAAGTTGTTGGCAACCATTTTCAAGATATGATACAAGTCGTGTAGCCTGTAAACGGTGTACCAGCGCTTGCCGTCGGCCAACTTTATGTCAATGAACTCGTTTTGGCCATCAGCCGTCACCAAGCACCAGTCACCGTCCTCGTTACAATCTTTTTTAGCACACAACTTGTTTTTGCTTTTGCAAATATATAAATCCTCAATGTCCAGGAGTTTAATGGAATTAGTTGCGTCGCTTCCGAACTTTTTGAAGGATTCGAGGATTGGCCTGTACCCTGTACAGCGGCAGATGTTGCTCCCAAAAGCATTCTCAATCTCCTTCATCGTAGCGGTTTTTTTGCCTTTCATGAAACTGAAATGGGATTTATTTCTTTAGAAACAAAAAGTACAGTTATAATATACCATTAAAAGTGCGATATTGACTGCAGTAACAAAACTGTGACGCTTACATTGACACTTATCTCGACATGAAGATGTAACAAAATTCCTGATCCATAAAATATAATGACATGGATAATGCGCATGTGGATAATGTGCGTAAGACATTATTATATCTAATAATAATAATATATCCTCACGCCTTCCCACAAGGGTCCCCGAAGGGGTAAGCAAAGGTGTATAGGTAATACCCAAACACCCACTTTCCGCCAGAGGTATATTAGGTGCCAACGTGACAGATGGCGAGTCCATCGCCGTTACTCAAGCACGACTATACATACGCCTTTGAATTTCTTCCCAGACGTATGCAGATTTTCTCTCGATGTTTTCCTTCACCGTAAAGCTCGTGGTGTGACTAATCACTGTACGAGTAGATCAGAAAAACTCATTGGTACAGTCGGGATTCGAACTTGCTATCATTGTGTCGCAGGCAACTGCTCGAACCACTCGGCCACCACGGCTTTATTATATTTGATATTAATATTGGGTATGATTGTATGTGTCTGTGTGCGTTATATGTGTTTAATTAATGTCACTGTATATTCTGCCTAAGTTTGGACTCAGCTGACTTGAGTCAGATAATGACTTCAATGAAATTAAGGAATAGAATACTTCCTTTTTCAATTTCATTAAGTACGATGCCATTGTTATATACCCTCAAGTAACTGTGGATTTATCTTTATGATTCTGTCATGTTCATTCCTCATGTTCATCTTATTTGCATTGAATATGTAAATGTTGCAATGCGTGGTCCTTTCATGTCCTGAACTTTAGTACAGTGATTAGTCACACTACGAGCTTTACGGTGAAGGGAAACATCGAGTGGACACCTCAATTCGATTGAGAAGAAATTCAATGCCGTAATACCTACACACCTCTGCCTAACCCTTCGATGAACTTTGTGGGAAGAAGTTATGATCTATTTGTATAATAATTATAAATAAGTAAATTTTTATACCAGCACAGGCTGTATAAATATAATTCTCCATTTAAATAAATTACGAGGTTATAAGTGATAGCGTCCCGTCCCGGCTTCGCACGGGTGGACATTTTTTTTTTTAACATTTTGGCATAAAATTTATTTTTGCTTTCAATTAAAATAGCTTATATTAATCAGTGATAATGTAGCATTCAAATGGTGAAAGAATTTAAAAAATCGGTTCAGTACTTTTTGAGCCAATTCCTTACAAACATACTTACATAAAAAAAATTCCTCTTTATAATATTAGTATAGAAAAGTCAACTAGGCTATAAAAAGAACTTACCTGTACATAGCCATGACCCACCCTGGGCTACAGTAGCCGCACTGGGAGCCGTTGCCCTCCGCTAGGGTCTTCTGTATGGCGTGGTAGCCATCCCTCCTATTGCCAATCTTCTCTACAGTTGTGATATCCCAGTCATTGCACGAGGTTATTGACACTAAGCACTGAAATGGCCGTCGGTGAAATGGTCACATGGTCGTTTGTATGTCTCTCCCTAATATCTATATCGATCTACATATCGATGATTTGGACATATAGAAAGGATGAATGAAGAAAGATTGACGAAACAGATATACAAAGCAAAAGTGTGTGCAAGAAGAGGCGGAGGAAGGCCACGTTCCAACTACCTGGATCAAATCGATCGGACTCTCAAGGACGGGAACGTTAAGAGTACTCGAAACCGACGAGCATGTATGAAGAGACTGATGAATGTGAACAAAGTGAAAGAGGTATGCAAGTCTAGAGAGAACTGGCGCTCCTACCTCGTTAGGGACTCGACGTGATGATATGATATGTATATGATCTACATATCCTACCTTTATACTACAAAAGTGAAAGTTTCTGAGGATGCCTTTCCTTCCTCTCCCCTCCTTCCTCTCCCCTCCTTCCTTTCATACAAAAACTACTGAACGGAATTGGATGAAATTTGGCACTGAGATGGATAATTAGCTTGATGAACACAATAGAGTACATCGAAGCTCATACAAATTATAATGCTATCAATGAATTAATGTCCAACTGTAAATCTCACCGAGTTGACGGAAACAGTGGGCCCGCCCGGATGGGTGACCGCAGCCACGGTACACGCTCCGCATCCTGCCTCTCGGCACAGGTACTTCGTTCCGCGTAAATTTAGATTCCACCGGATGTAGTCCAGTAGGCTGCGATCGGATTCCACTTCACTGCCCACTATAAGTGACATTACCTTAGTTATCCACAAAATTAAAACACATCATAAAAGGCACAAAGATTGCAAGTTCGAATCCCGACTAATACACACACACCACGAGCTTTACGGTGAAGGAAAACATCGAGAGGAAACCTGCATACGTCTGAGAAGACATTCAAAGGCGTATGTATAGTCGTGCTTGAGTAACGGCGATGGACTCGCTCTAACCTAAAATATATCTCCGGTGGAAAGTGGGAGGATAGGTGATACCAACACACCTCTGCCTACTCTTTCGGGGTCCCTTGTGGGAAGGCGTGAGGAAGATGTATCTCACATAACATACATGTTATCACGCCGAGTCTTTAAAGGAGTAGCCAGAGAGAGTAGAGTGCCAGTTTTCTCCAGAATTACATATCTTATACCTTTAAACGAGCAATTCTTGTATATAAATATATAATCTGAATCTCGGAAACGGCTCCAACGATTTTCATAAAACTTGGTAGGGGGGGATTTCGGGGGCGATAAATCGATCTAGCTAGGTTTCATTTTTAGAAAACGTCGTTTTATCCGTGTTTTTAGGCAATGAAAAACTGCTACAAGTTCATTAGAATATAAGTTTCGCCACTGCTCTACCGACACAGCAACAATAAAGCGTTGCTAAGCAACAAACACTAAGCCAGTGAGTGTTTGCTTTGACGTGTATTAAATCAATTGTTAAATACCGAGCTAAGCTCGGTCATCTCATCCAGGTACTATAGCGTATAATATGTATATATCTATATTACAATAAAATTTAAATTACCATTCGCAAGGTTTAAAATGTTAAATGAAATCCTCCATTAAATAGCAATAAAAAGTGAACCAAAACGCAAATCATTTAATTGGACGGAATCGCCATCTGTCACGTTGGCACCTAAATTATATCTGGCGGAAAGTGCGTGTGTGGGGTACTACCTATACACCTCTGCCTACCCCTTCGGAGACCCATGTGGGAAGGCCTGAGGATATATTATTATTATTTTTTTATACAACAAGAGTGGCAAACAAGCATACGGCCCATCTGATGGGAAACGGTTACCGCAGCCTATTTACGCTCACGATACTGAAGTATCACTTGCGTTTTGCCACTCTGTGTTCGAAGAGTTATAGTGTGTTGGCAGCATAATGGGTTTAATCCCTCTGCTTCCAACACAATGTAACAATCCTCCCCCCTCCCCAAGGAGCTCATTACCGGAAACCTTATTCACCGCGTAGGAACACAACACAAAAAATTGTGTTATTTGGCTACGGACTTCTGTAAGGTGGAGATCCTGCCCCAGTCGGGCAGCTCCGAATTCGAAAGGGAAGCCCGTTATGCCCTACCTCTCTTAAATTATTGTCTGAATAGAATTTCTTTTCTCACGCCTTCACATAAGGGTCCCCGAAGAGGTATGCAGAGGTGTATAGGTAGTACCCACTCGCCCAATTTCCGCCAAAGATTTATTTTAGATGCCAACATGATAGATGGCGAGTACGCCTTTAAATTTCTCAAGCGTATGCAGTTTCCCCTCGATGACTTCCTGCACCGTAAAGCTCGTGGCGTGACTACTCGTAATTACGTAAAATCACTGTACTTGAGTTTAGAAAAACTCATTGGAACAGTCGGGATTGGAGCTTGCAATATTTATGTTGCAGGTGACCACTCGGCCAACACGGCTCGCTTAATAACTATGTTTTAAAGGTCAGTGTATATTACCTGAATGCTTAACGCCATTTATTCGAAAAGTAACTTGACTCATGTCTGCAGCGGAGTCAAACGCCCACTGCTGTGCCGCGACCCGGAAGCCGAAGAGGTAAGTTATACCTGATGATTACACATATGGTGGAGGTGTTTACGAATGGTACAGCCATTTATATTATAATTATACTGAAAAATTTACATAATTGAATTTTATGTATTGTCACTTTCGACTGATACAGAGTGTTTTATTCACGTCCACTTTAATAAATAATAATAAATACAATTCCACACAAATTGCCATAGCCGACCCTGGGGAACTTTTCACACCCTTCTTGTAGAAATATAATTCCGTCTGCAGAACTGGCAAGGGACCCAGTGCCCAAAAAGGGCGATAGATCAGACCCGTTGACAATTACAGGCCGACCGCCATCCCTTCCCTCCTCTCCAAAGATATGGAACGAGTGATCAATAAGCACCTGCTGCGCAATCTAGACGGTCATGGTGTGTTATGCAACCGACAGTATGGCTTCCGCCACAGTCGCTCAACAGGTTACCTAGTATATCTCACTCACCATTCATCACCACCACCAGCTGAAGGCGTTCGATCAGGTCTGGCCTCGTGTCGTTTTCTTTCGAAGCTTCCCAATGAAGCAAGAAAATTCCTTCTTTTTCTTCATTCCAAAAGAAGAAAAAAATAATGGGTGGTCAGCTTTCTGTCCAGCATATGCATAAGAGCCGTCGTTGACGGTAGCTGCTCTGATAGCATTGACATTACTGCTGGCGTCCCGCAAGGCTCTGTGTTGTCCCGACTCTGTTTCTTGTGCATATCAATGACATGCTTTCTATTGAGGGTATCCATTGCTAAGCAGACGATAGCACTGGGGACACTTAATACGCGGGTCGAGCTAATCTCCCTCATTTCAATGTGGAGGAAAGCCACGAACAACTTGTGCTTGAAATAGAGAGTAACCTATGTAGTGTCTTCGGTTGGGGTCGGCTTAACTTAGTCCACTACAACCCTATTAAGACACAAGTTTGCGATTTCTTTTTTAAAGACTTTATAAGTCTCAAATTTGGCCTCATATGGAGTGCTGCTGCCACCTGTGGGCTGGAGCCCCTGGACACCAAAGGTTACACTGGTGCGCGGCCGACCCTGCAGGAATCTTTTGAAATCTTTTTCAAGCACTCCATGCTGTACTCTTTAGGAACAACCTCAACGGGGTGCTCATACCACAATCTGAACGTTCGCGGATGGAAACTTCGTTGAAACCGCGCAGTTTGGGTCCCAGTACCAAGGTAAGGGGATAAATTCCCCGTAGATTTTGTCACTTGTGTTATTAGAATCTTCTCTAACTATGAAGGGGCAGAGTTTGTTTGTTGAAAATGGTTGATCTCAGGCACTGCGATTCCGAATTGAAAAAACTTTTTTACGTTAGATACGCAAAAATAATTGAGTTGCCAAAGTGTCAGACGGCAAATCTTTCAACATTTCTCCAACAAGCCTATGCTTGTTGCGTACTTCTTTGAATTTCTTCATAAGCGCAGGTTACCTTTTATTCCTTTACCATGAAGCTAGTAGCGTGACAAAACACTGTACTTAGTTGTTTATTGCGTAGATACCACTTTGATGCCACCAATCACCACCAAATTCTCGTCCACCATCATTGATTGAAGTTATTATTATATTTTTTTCATACATTTCTGTATTGAGACAGGATTAAATGTGTGTATGCAGCTGTTTTATGAGAACAATCCCAAATAATGTATGCTGAAAAGTTTCACAGTACGCCTCATCATAAAATATGAACAAAACATATTATGAAAAATAGTTCTGCTTGCTGTCGGGAATTTTAGGCACGACATTTTAATATAAATTATATGCGATAATGATGTCATTCGAATATTTAATTTATACTTTCAGAGGTATACGATGTTTATTGTCTAACTCGTGTTTTTTTATATCACTTGGTCAAATATATTTTCAGCACGTGCAAGGAGTAGGTAGGCGAAAAAAAAAGAGGTGAAACAGTACTGAAATACTTAATTACAGGAGAATTTATCTTAATAAAAAAACGTATTTGTAAAACAGATTAACTTATTAGTATACCTCACTCACGCCTTCCCACAAGGGTCCCCAAAGGGGTAGGCAGAGGTGTATAATTAGTACCCAAACACCCACTTTCCGCCAGAGATATATTTTAGGTGCTAACGTGACAGATAGCGAGTCCATAGCCGTTATACATTTATATAATATAATGGTGTTATACGTTTATATAATATAATATTACGGTGAAGGAAAACATCGAGAGGAAACCTGCATACGTCTGAGAAGAAATTCAAAGGCGTATGCATAGTCGTGCTTGAGTAACGGCGATGGACTCGCCATCTGTCACGTTGGCACCTAAAATATGTCTCCGGCGAAAGGTGGGTGTGTAGGTATTACTATGTACATACCTCGGCCTCCCCCTTCGGGAACCCTTGTCCAATAAGGCGTACCTAAAGATACAAAATATGTTAGATCATTTAAAGTAGGTTTTAAATTTAATATACGTATCAATTTTCTCTCCATATCTCATCGATGTAAATGATATGTATGTATATACATGTCTGCTGATGTAGGTAAATAGTTGGCAGCTATATACTTACTATACTATACTATACTTTCAGCTCTTTAAAGTAGTTTTAATTACGTTTTATTATTGAAAAACATCTGTTCAATTTCACTTTGTATACATTTCAAGAGTATAAAAGTCTTATCTTATCTAAAAACAATAATTTATACTTAATATTCGAGAGAAAACCAGTATACGTTTCAGAGGAAATACAAAGTAGTTTTTATAGTTGTGCTTGTAACGGCGACGGGTGACCATTTGGCATGTTGGCACCTAAATATATCTCCAGCGAAATAGGGTGTGATAAGAAAGAAAAAAAATATATAGTAAGAAAATAAAAACTACACCTCTCCTTATTTCTTCGAGGGCCTTTGCGTGAAGTACCCTATATATTATTATCTATTAACAGAAGTTTCATCTCGCCAGCTCACTGTCTCAGTCTCTGTCAGCTCAGCGTCTGGACTTATAGACCTCTCTTCATTCATCGGACAGATACATTATATTATATAATAATAATAATAATATATCCTCACGCCTTCCCACAAGGGTCCCCGAAGGGGTAGGCAGAGGTGTATAGGTAATACCCACACACCCACTTTCAGCCAGAGGTATATTAGGTGCCAACGTGACAGATGGCGAGTCCATCGCCGTTACTCAAGCATGACTATGCATACTCCTTTGAATTTCTTCTCAGACGTATGCAGGTTGCCTCTCGATGTTTTCCTTCACCGTAAAGCTCGTGGTGTGACTAATCACTATACTTAAGATCAGTAAAACTCATTGGTACAGTCGGCATTCGAACTTGCAATCTTTATGTTGCAGGCAACTCGAACCACTCGGCCATCACGGCAAAGATATTAGAGCATTATAAAACCTCTTGTTTCCCTCATGAAGTTCGTCACTAGAACCTGCAGTCCCTTGAATACCATTAAGCAACTCTGCCACCGAGGAGGAATTTCGCAAAAAAAAACTCAAAGCGAGGAAAGAACAGACCGAGAATAAATTGACAAAAAACTAGTTCAAAGATGTCAGGCCGCCTCTGGACAAGGACAAGTGGAAGTTTCAATGTCAACAATCATATCGTCTCTTGAATCTAAAAAGAAATTTTTGAAATTAATGAATACGTCATTTAGTGGTATAGCCTTAAAAAACTGCTCCCTGCTCCGTACCAGAAGGAGTAACGATTACAATCTATAATCTTTGCGTTGAGCCGACTTCTTGAACCACTCGGCTGACGCGGCTCATACATCACGGCGTATCAGTTATGAATTACATTAGGTAAACCCTACGCTTAACTGCTTCGCGATTCAAGAACCAAATTCCAGCCTTCGCCCAATTAAATGGAGATCTCGACTGGTACTTGAAGAGCGATGGAACTTGACACATGCTTCTTCCTTTTTTAGTGAAAAGAATAGAAAGAGATAGCATTATACTTTTTAATAATATTATTATGTTCTTTCGAAACAAAGAGATCTGAAGAACGAATTGTTGTAGCTACTTGAATTATAATTGTTATGTGCTTGTTTCAACGTGTTGCAAAGAAACGGGCTGTTTCTATTTGGTAATATGGTACTGGAGCTACACTCTCTATCTTTATATCTATAATATGGAACTGGAATTAGTTGTACCAGGTTTGTAATGTGGCCTGATACAGACCTTCATTCTCTACCAGGAGATTGAGAGACTGCACCTTAAGCGCACGCTCTCTTCTCAACTTTATTTACATGTGTCAGGTGTAATTGTGTTTATATTAATGGCACTCCGAGCCCCTCACAAGGTAGGCAGAGAGAGTAAAGCGCCAGTTTTATCAAGACTTAGATACCTCTTTCGCTTCGTCCACATACATCAGTCTCTTCATACATGCTCGTCGGTTTCGAGTACTCTAAAACTTAATATAATTAATAATAAATAAATAATATTATAATCTTCATTTTGTCAGCCAGGAACTCTGTAACATTCTCTGTACAGTTTTATAAATATAAATAAAATTAACTGCCTACCCAATACTGCACATACTTAAATGGCGTAGGGGTTTACTGTTTACCCGAGTTATGGCGCCGCATCAAGTAGCATTGTATGTTAGTCTCCTCACGGCCACTTCATTAGTTAACTAATTTGTCAATAGCAAACACTCAAGAGAGGGGTGTCGCTCAGTCTTATAGGCACCTAGCACTAGCTGCGCCCCGCGGCCTCACCCGCCTAAAATGTAATTTAATTGGTAGGTACATGATTGTTCTATTATATAACATACCCTATGTTCTAATGCAGTGCGTCTATGGAATCAACTTCCACCCTATATTAGGAAAGCTTCCTCCAAACTAATGTTTAAGCGCTTAGTCAAAGAGCATTATTTGAAAGGGTCCTAGGGCACGTTTACAACCTCAATTTCATTTATGTTAGTATAGTATCTATTATATATATACATACATACATATCATCACGCCAAGCCCCTAACGGGGTAGGCAGAGAGTATAGAGCGCCAGTTCTCTCTAGACTATATTATATATATTATATGTACATATATGTTTTTAAAACCATTTATTTATTTTTATATCTAATAATAATATATAAGTATCTACATAAATCAGGTAATATATATATATATACATTTCTATGCACACCCGCTTCAATGTTTCTCCTGTCAAGGGTGGTTGACTGGGAGAAAATGCTTTAGCATTAAGTCCACCATTGTACTGTAATTGTGCATAAACTTTAATAATCTATATTCTGTGTTCAGAAACTGGCATCGTTACAAACTTTCGCATTTATTATTGAGACTTGTTCAAGGAGAATAGACAATGTACCTACTGAAAACTTAAAATATATTGCGAGCGTAAAAAGGCTAATTGTTAAATTTGACCCGAAGACAAGGCAAGCTAACTACATACATACATATCATCACGCCAAGTCCCTAACGACACATTTTTCGAAGAGATCGCATCTCAACTGCAATCAAATATTTTCATACCTCCTCTGACATACCCAGGATTCGCTGCCATACAATAAGGTAGGTACCAATATCGCGTTGTGGACAGCAACTCGAGCATTCTTGCTCAGACTTTTACTGCCCATCAACGCCGACATGGCTCCATTCACCTTATTTCCGGCAGTTATCCTTCTTTCAATATCTTTTTCATACTTTCCAACTCGTGTGAACATGCTTCCTAGATAAAGATATAGCAAGATAACTAACCTGACAAATTGGAGTCCGGTGCTAACTCGACCGCGGGAACTTTATTATAACGTGGTAACCACGTGGCCCGATGGTAAACGGCTAACGGCGCCTTTGTAGTAGTAGTTCAGAACTTAGGCTCATACCACCAGGGGTTTACTATGATAAAGAACTGATAGGAATTATATCTAGCGACGCTCTAGATAGACGAAGCTATCATCACTGTAGTCTCAAAGTCAAACGAATTCGAAGTATAACAATAGTCGGCAATTTGACAACCCTAACCACAATCTTCCCAATCAATTACTATAATGAGATTTTGTAATAATTGTAAACACTTTGACGAGAGTACGACACGCATTTAATTGAAAGGAAACAGTAAGATTATCAGTGCGATTGCTAACAAAGGTAAACTCTACCATACGGGTGATAGCGCCTGTGGAATAATAAAAGCAACAACGCGCGGATCAGATTGCTCACAAATTTTGTCAGGAGTTTGCGGTGATTTTTTTTTCTATATTGAGTCGTTGTTAGTATCGGTATTTGTTATTTCGTAGAATTTCTTTTTATACAACAAATGCGTCAAAAAAGGATACACCTGATGGGAAACGGTTACCGTAGCCTATTTACGCTTACGATATAGTAAGAAGTATCACTTGCGCGTTGCCACTCTGTGTTAGGAGAGTTATAGTGTGTTGGCAGCATAATGGGTTTAATCCCTTCCAACGCAATGTAACAATCCTCCCCCCTCCCCAAGGAGCTCATTACTGGAAACCTTATTCACCGCGTAGGAACACAGCATACAAAATTGTGTCATTTGGCTACGGACTTCTATAAGGCGGAGGTCCTGCCCCAGTCGGGCAACTCCAAATTCGAACGGGAAACCCGTTATGCTCTCAATGCAAATAATAATAAGTCAAGTCTACAACCATATAAAGTTATCTGTCTATTCTTACTTGGCTTGAATATTCAGTGATGTCTGGAGTAAACCAAGGTAAAATGGATCATCTTCATTCGATATGCAAATTGTCAGACACAATACCCATATTTAATAGCAACAGTGGGATTTTCAATGCTTCCTTATTTCATAGCTACGTACTAGCTATGCCCGCAATTTCACCCGCGTGGCATTTAACAAAAAAACTAAAATATAAGTAGCCTAAGCTACTCCTTTTTATATCAGCTATCGGCCAGTGCAAGTCCCGTCTAAATCGGTCCAGCCATTTCAGAGATTGGCCGGAACAAACAGACGGACAGACAGACAAAAATAAAAAATATATATATTTCGGTGTTTGTACCGGGTATGCATCCATAAGCATTTTGTAAAAAGCGGTTATTTCAATATTACAAACAGACACTACAATTTTATTGTATGTATGTATTGACAAAGCAGTGTTAAGTTGTAGTTGAACGAGGCGAAATTGCCAGGCGGCTGTTTGCGGCAGCGGTTCCATGAGGCAGCTTGAATGAGTTCGCGACAAATAAACGAGCCACTGGCTGTGCCTTTATACAATACAAGATGTTTCTTGCGGTTTAACCTGCGTAAAAAATGTTTTCATGATATTTTTTCGTCCACATTAATCAGTCTGTTCATTTATTTATTTATTTATTTATTATGCTTACAACTATCCTTACAGGTTAACCTAATACAATAGTGTAGAAAAATAAAATAAAGTAATCCTAAAATTATGTACATATATATTTAATCCTAAACTTAAATTATTCCGTCACACAAAATATGCTGTAAGTGGCCTTCGTGAATTCGTTCAGTGAACATGAGAATACATCGGTTTGAACCGCAACAGTGTTGAGTACCCGCAGCGCTATCGTCAGCGGCGCTTGTTCCAGCAGCTTAGTGCGCGCGCGCGGGACTTGCAGCAGGGGTGGGGGCCGCCTTCGGCCCACACACCTGTCCGGGACGCAAAGCCTTATCTCTTGCAGAATGGCAGAGTTCGGAACTACACCGCGAATCACTTTAAATAAATAGGTGGCTAATGCCACTTCCCTTCTTGTCTCAAGTGAGGAATATCCTACCATACCCAGAATAAATAGCTTAGGATATAATAATGGATATCCAGGATAGACCCCAAACTCTTTCAAATATAGGAACCTTAAGAATTTATTTTGGATACGCTCCAACATATACTTATATTTGGCTTCATGAGGAGACCAGATTGCCGCATTACATTCTAGGTGACTCTTAACGAGTGCTTCAAACAACGCTCGTAATGCACCCAAATTTGTAAAGCTATTTGCTTGTCGCAAGATAAATCCCAGGTTCCGATACGCTTTTTTACAGATTTCAATAATGTGTTTACGGAAGTTTACGTTAGCGGTGAATCGAACTCCTAAGTCTTTCACCTCATCCACTCTTTGAAGCTGGGCTCCGTCCATGGTATACCGGTGGAGGTTCGGGACGCGCGCACGACTAAATGATACTACCGAACATTTATCCACGTTAAAAAGTAGTTTGTTTTCTAGGCTCCATCTTACCATTCTATCTATATCCTGCTGTAGTATCTCATGATCTGCTGAGTTCTTAACTTCTAAGATCAATTTCAGGTCGTCAGCGTACAACAGGGGGTAGATCCATTGACAACATCAGGTAGGTCATTAATCATTATGATGAAGAGTAGAGGCCCCAGGGAGCTGCCTTGGCTAATTCCAGACCTCGTAAAGTACGGTTCGGAAAGGTGCCCACCGTAATCGACATACTGACGCCTGTTACGGAGATAGCTAGCAAAGAATGCTAGCGTGTGAGGGCTGAATCCTAAATTGGCCAACTTGAACAACAAGACATCGTTGTCTACTGTATCGAATGCCTTCCTAAAATCGAAATAAGCAACGTCTACTTGCACACCAGCATCAACCGCGGGTACAAGACGTGCCATCAGATGCAGTAGGTTTCCTGTAGTCCCCCTTCCTGGCCGAAATCCGTGCTGTGAATCGGATAGCTGGCTGCTTATTTCTGCATAAAGCTGGTTATGAATTGCCATTTCAAACACCTTGGCTGGAGTGCATAACACCGCTACTACCCTTGGGCACCGGCACGACCCGGGATAGTTTCCAGTGTTCAGGAAATGTTGCAGTCTCAATACAACGGTTAAATAAATGCAACAACGGTTTCGCTAGTACCTTACTACAATCTCTAAAAATATACGGAGGTATACCGTCAGGGCCCGTCGAGCGTTTGGGTGGCAGGCGAGTTAGAGCGCGCCTTACATCGGATTCTTGCAGGGGCGCGAGGTGCACCCGCGCATACATTTCATATATTCATACATGCTCGTCGGTTTCGAGTACTCTTGAGGTATGTAAGTCAAGAGAGAACTGGCGCTCTATACTCTCTGCCTACCCCGTTAAGGACTCGGCGTGATGATATGATGATGATGATGATATTTTTTCTGGAATAAAACTTTATTCCCAGTCAATTAGCCAGTAAATAATAAATCTCTGTGCCAAATGTCATCCATTTCCATTCAGAAGGTTTAGGATTAACTTTCGTAGTTATATTATTATTAGTATGATGATAGTAGATTATTATTATTTATTTATTATTTATTATATACCTATATTCGTTATTGAAATGAAAAGCAATAGTTTTGCTTTTCATGCCTGCTCTTATTTTGGTTACCTTGTTGTAGAGAAATGATTCGTCATAAGTCTTCGCAAAGCGCTAGTCTCTGGAAATACTGTAGAGAGTGTAATAAATAGTGAAGGAAGCGGCCAGTAAATTAACTTTGTTCAGGAGCTTTGCGAAAGGAGGGTTGTTTATGTAAAACAATATTGGAAAGGAAACTAATAATTACTAAGAAAAACAAAAGAACATGTAGTTTACTCTTAGTATAAACTCAAGTAGGAATCCATATTCACACACACCGGCCCAACATATCGTTAACTTAATGAATGCCCGATACGGAACCCTGAAGACAATGCCAATATTCAAGGAAACAGTATTTCACAAAAGTACCCGCCTTGAGATATAGCAATGTACGTTATTGTTTGGCTACAAACATGGATTTTATGAGCTGGGGTTCCCAGCCTTGCCGCCGCAACGATTGTGTGATAAAAAGCAACGAAACAACCTACAACCCTACAATAAAAGAAATATTAGCGACACGTACATAAAGGTAGCTAATGATAATAATTTGACGCTGCTTAAAATTCCCCACGCATAGGGCATCGTATGGCAATGCAGCACCTCCTATGATTTTCACACACGATTCTTGGGAAATATAAAACACTCTGTGAACAAAAGGCGCGGTCGCGCTGAGAGCGAATTATAATTTATTAAATATTGAGTCAACGCCAGTGCAATTCGGATCTGGCAAGGCTCACTTGACGCTATTTTCTGTGGTTCTTGAGGGTGTGAGACGGGGAAGTAGCAGAAGTACCAGGAACAAAATTATTATAAACGTAATACAAAAAATTTATAAACCTAGGGATTAATTTTGAAGACGCTTCTTTACATAAATAAAAAAAAAGTGTGTGTCAGCTCCGACGCACGACTGGAGTTTACTCTTTACGAACGATTATAAAATAAATAGATTAGTTAATAAGGGTAAATGAATGTATTTCTTATATTACTTAGAGTATGCATGACACATCTATAGATTGATTTTTATTCATTGAGTAATTTTCTCAATTTTGAAATAAATATCAATTGATATAAATTTATATTTATATCAATTATAAATAAAATATAAAATTTACGATAAAACCTCCGCAAGTTGACAGTTGTTGTAGGTTAATATCAGGTTAATACAATATGCAATTGAAAGTAAATATTAACATTAATTACATCGCCATTCTGTTATTCTCGTGGCCATGGAGAGTACGAGAGCACCAAAAACGTAACGCTGTCATTCATCAGTAGATTTTACCTCTCATATTTTTCTCATACCGGGCGCCTTATATATGAAAATCGATTCTTAAGGAGTAAACTCCAATAAACTCCAAAAAGACGTATTTGGACTGCTGCTTAAGAACAAGCATTGTATCAAATCGTCCCTAAGTACTGTTGTTGTTATTATCTTGGATTTACTCCGCAATGCTTAGGATAATGCAATGGACTGGTACAGAAAGTAGAAATATTTCAGTATACATTACTACAAGCACAGGAGTGGAGTGAAGTCGTGCGCTTCCGCTAATCGCCGTCACTTAAAACCGACATCAAATCACATTAACGTTTCTCAGGGTAACGTAGACCGAATCTCGCGTTCACAACTTTTTTGTGACGTATCATAAAGTGATTTCCAACTTACAGGGTGTTATAAAAGTCAAGCCCTTACCGCTCCATTTACCGTGTACTTTACCGTTCTGAATAAAACATATTTTTTCTCCGCGTCGGTGTATTTTGCATCGCGTCAATAATTCATTTATGTTAATGTTCAGCATACGTTTTGATAGATGGTTGCAGTTTGCTGAACGTTTCGCATGAAGCAGCCATCTTGTGTCTGCTTTGACGGTCAGACAAACAATAATAGACAACTACAGTGACATAAGGTAACTTTTTAATACCATATTAAAGTATTTTTTTTAAACCGTACACAAGTCATTCTGGTGCTGGTTTCAATACTGATGTTGATAATGAGAAGTTGACCCGCTCTGTTTGGAACAGAAACCTGGGCAATCTGCCGAGGTTGAACTTTTATACATTGAGTTCACGCCTGGGAGGTTTAACTTTTGTACCTTGACTGCCCGCCTGGTAAGGTTTAACTTTTGTACCTTGACTGCCCGCCTGGTAAGGTTTAACTTTTGTACCTTGACTGCCCGCCTGGTAAGGTTTAACTTTTGTACCTTGACTGCCCGCCTGGTAAGGTTTAACTTTTGTACCTTGACTGCCCGCCTGGTAAGGTTTAACTTTTGTACCTTGACTGCCCGCCTGGTAAGGTTTAACTTTTGTACCTTGACTGCCCGCCTGGTAAGGTTTAACTTTTGTACCTTGACTGCCCGCCTGGTAAGGTTTAACTTTCGTACCTTGACTGCCCGCCTGGTAAGGTTTAACTTTTGTACCTTGACTGCCCGCCTGGTAAGGTTTAACTTTTGTACCTTGACTGCCCGCCTGGTAAGGTTTAACTTTCGTACCTTGACTGCCCGCCTGGTAAGGTTTAACTTTTGTACCTTGACTGCCCGCCTGGTAAGGTTTAACTTTTGTACCTTGACTGCCCGCCTGGTAAGGTTTAACTTTTGTACCTTGACTGCCCGCCTGGTAAGGTTTAACTTTCGTACCTTGACTGCCCGCCTGGTAAGGTTTAACTTTTGTACCTTGACTGCCCGCCTGGTAAGGTTTAACTTTTGTACCTTGACTGCCCGCCTGGTAAAAAAAACGATAGCATGGTAAATAATATTTAGTGGTAACATAGATTTTTGAGCTGGTGGAGTATACTGTGTAGTAAACGTATAGGTTGCGATGTAAAGTCCTGGGACCAATTCTTCATCAGCACCCTCCCATTTGATTGGTCTCTCAGAAGTCGCACTTTTGACCTAGCTTTGACCGGAAGGTTTTGTGTGTGCCAGCATGTAGAAACTTTTACCGAACCACGAAGGAGTTGGTTTGAAATGGAGTGAAAAGAAATTTACGAAATAAGACGATCACGTATGTACGAGTTTCATTCGAAAATTGTGAATCTGCACTGGAGATATTTGCAAAGCAACTGACGTGAACGAAGTTTTTATTATAAAGATGAAGCAAGGTATATCATGTTGGTTTGGACATATAATAAGGATGAGTGAAGAAAGATTAAAGAAACAGATATACAAAGTGTCTGCTAGAAGAGGCAGAGGAAGACCACGTCCCAAATACCTAGATCAATTCGAGTGGGTACTCAAGGATGGGAACGACAAGAGCATATTTGAAGAGAATAAAAAAAAATTTGATGAAGTGACAAAGTCTGTCAGACTAAAGAGAACTGGTGCTCTACCTACTCCGTGAAACACTCGGCATGATTATATGTATGTATGAGTATGAAGGCAAAGAATATACAGACTGCGACGCAAAGGTCGCAAGTCGAATCCCGACTGTACCAATGAGTTTTTTCTGAACTTAAGTACAGTGATTAGTCACACCACGAGCTTTACGGTGAAGGAAAACATCGAGAGGAAACCTGCATACGTCTGAGAAGAAATTCAAAGGCGTATGTATAGTCGTGCTTGAGTAACGGCGATGGACTCGCCATCTGTCACGTTGGCACCTAATATACCTCTGGCGGAAAGTGGGTGTGTGGGTATATACCTATACACCTCTGCCTATCCCTTCGGGGACCCTTGTGGGAAGGCGTGAGGATAATAATATACAGACACATACATTACCATGTAAACGCTTCAGATAGTACAATTCAAAGCTTTGAATATTTGACTTGTTAATGTGGTGATTCTTCATTGATACTTTAGCACTCACATTTTCAATTTGAATGCAATAAAGTTTCTCGAAGTGTACCTATATACGCTATTTAGTATTTATTAAATGGCTTGTGAGTGTATTTATCAAGAGTTATTTGAACTTTTTATTTTCTTTCAATATCGCTTGTCTTGTCTTTATGTTTATTGATGTACTTTGTAAAGCGTGTCCCTACGTGGAATACATTTATAGAGTGTCTTTGAAATTCTTATCATTTGTGCTACAAGCAATTGACAAGTGAGTGGGTTCAAATAAGAAATCGTAACTACATTTTATATACATATTTTTTATTTATATATTTACAAAGACTCGCGTATTTCATTGTGTAAAAAAAGTGAAGGTTACAAATATACTGTAAAAACGGCAGTAGAATCGCACAACAGACTAAGTTATTTTAAGTACAGTTTAATCGATATATAGATGTTACAAGAATGTCTCATCTTAGTCTGCATCGAAGAGTACAGTCATAATAAAATGAACACAATTTGTAGATTTGAACCGGAGATTGCGATGCTTAGTGATGTCCGTAGTATCCGCTGCCGTATCCGCCGTATCCGCCATATCCGCCGAGTCCGTGACCGCCATAGGAGACCTGGTTGGCGTAGCTCAGGGCTGGGGCGTGACCATGGGCGTAGCCTGCGGATATTATTGAATATAAGTTTTTTTATTAACATGTTCTATTATCCTAATAATATTTTAAATGTGTAAGTTTGTGAGGATTATACTTACTTCTTCATTCACGCAACAATTGGATGAAATTCAGACCAGAGATACGTTATTAGCTGGATTCATTCATACATAGGATATAATTTATTCCGGGGAAAAAAAATATCTCCTAATTAAATAAAATTTTACGCGGGTCAAACCACGGGAACATCTAGTAGCCTTAATATACTTGTTCAAAGTGACCACAAATATATAATTCTTCTTTAGATATTCAATTCAAGAAAAGTTTCAAGACAATTCCCAAAATATGAAACTACATCCTTAAATTCGCTCTTGAATTATCACAAGGAATTAATTGACACAATCGAAAAAAATATTATAAGCGTATATAATTGGGTATATATATTTAGATACATATATATAAATATGTTTATCATGTACCAATACCTATTGTACAAGATTTGTTTAGATTAAGTCATCCAAAGCCCGTGGCGTTAGTATTCACTGTAATTAAATTCAGAAAACTCATTGGTACAGTCGGGATTCGAACTAACAATCAACACTTTTTAATGTCTGTATATACATATACAGCTATTTGATTGTCCGTTACATCGTTATCAGAAACAATATATTTCTCTGTGTACATTAATATCTGGGAACAATAGTTTTGCGAACCAAAACTCTAACAATACCCTTTATAATCTCAATTATTTTAACCTTCTGACTATTTTACTGGAGAATGCATGCAGGTGTTAAAACCGACATTGGACAAGATTAGAAATAATGTCCATCTCCAGAGATAATGAGGTTAACCAAAACTAATATTCATATAGAGTGCATACATACATAAATAAAATACAGTATATGTCTATGAGCCATGGCGTGTTCGGGCCAGTCACACCCCTGCCTACTCCTTCGGGGATTGTAATGGGATGGCGTTATTCTCTGAACGAGCGCCTGAAGTCTTACATCATATTCGCCAGAGACAAGGGCAGAATAATTGTATCTTCTTTATAAATAATTATTTTGCTTCAACTGATCAATGTTTATGACTTTATAACATACCAAGGCCGCTGTATCCACCGTAGCCGCCGAGGCCGCCGAGGCCGTTGTATCCGCTGTATCCGCCATATCCACCGTATCCGCCGTATCCGCCGTATCCGCCTAGACCGCCGTATCCGTCAAGGCCGTGCACGCTGGAGTAGGCAACCTTGCTAACAGCTGGTGAGTAGCCGGCTAGAAAATAACATTTTACTTTAATATTCGAAGAAACTCTTATATAAACTTTGGGCACTACGATCTACTGTGTCATTAAAATAACCTTTATCTATCTGTTCTCGGCATGAGTTGCAATGTTATAAAAGTCGATGTTCTATAAAGTCATCTATCGAAATCTTTTCAGTTGTTATGGCGAGAAACCTTCGGGGTCGTATATATATAACAACTCGCCCAAGTCTCATAATAATCGGATGAATATACAGGACAGATATACTCAAAATGATTTATATATATTGATCTATTTAGCAGAGAATGCTGCAAAACAAGTCTGAAATTTCCTTACACACCTTTGAACCCTATCATAAAACGAGGGATACTATGCCGTAAATAAAATCGATTTACAGTCGATATTTGAGTGCACTGACTTACACATTTACAAAGAATCCGGTGATAATAACTCTGTCATTGTCGTAGCAGTTAAAAGGTTCACTTATTCCAATATAGCATAAGGTATACAATCGTAAAACGCGTCATGCCGTCACGCGAATGCCTGGATAGAAGAAACTTACATAATATCAGCAAAACAAAAGTATTATTATTGTGACAAGATATTTACTGAGACCTTATGAATCATCGAAAGCAATGACCGAGGAAGGATTGTATCTATTCATTGCTTGTTATGGCTTAGTAAGCGTGTCGAATTGGACAGCGACCGTTCAATGTAAAGGTCGTATAATTACCTACTGGTATGACCACTTTGGTCACGTAACTTTTGTAATTAAACCTGGTGCTTATAACGAGTTTTTATTTAATTGCGCGAAAATTGAAGCGTAAGAGGTATGTAACTTTACAGAGGTTATATGTATGTATGCACTACCTATAAGGCTTTTTTTTGTCATTTGCGCTGTGAAATTATCTCAAAAGTAAAATATGCTCATTTTGTTTACATTGTAAGTAAATAATTTTTTTTCCAGCACGTTATAACTGCATTAATAAATGAAAAATAAATACTTTGGGACAATTCCACACAAATTGCCCTAGTCCCAAATTAAGCAAAGCTTGTGTTATGGTAACTAGACAAAGAAATATTTCCTTATATAGAGAGATGTATACATAAATGCAGAGCACATGCGAGATTAAGGCACAAATACTCGTGTTCATCACACAAATATCTGCCCTCAGCGGGAATCGAAGCCGCGACCACAAGGTTCGCAGTCAGGTGCTCCTGCGCTGCGGACCTCATGCTGCACAACTCAAAAATACTCAGTTACGCGAAGTAAAGGGACAATAATTATACGATAATGAGTTTATACAAAAAATGTGCCGCATGCGTTAGTTACTATGCCAAGGGCGGTCTCACGAGTGTCGCTGAGAAATGAGAATACCATTGTTGTGGCCACTACGGACGTGTATTGTCCATTGATAGGGGACGGGATGGTGCGGCTTCAGACCCAACTAACAAGAACCTTCACGCCTTCCCAAAAGGGTAGGCAGATGTATGCCGTTTATAGCCGAAGACATTAACGTGCCAACGTGACAGATAGCGAGTCGACGTTTATTTTTACACTAGCTGACCCGCCCAGCTTCGCCCGGGTGAAAAAGTAAAATTTCCTGAAACACGATCGTAGCGCCTTCTTTAGCTTCCTAGAGAAATGGACTATCCAACACAAAAATAACTTTTCAATTCCAAACAGTAGTTCCTGAGATTAGCGCGTCCAAACAAACAAACAAACTCTTCAGCTTTATAATATTAGTATATATTTGTATTGAATTTCTTCATAAACCAGTTTGGGTTTCTCAAAATGTTATCCCTCACCGTAAAGCTCGCGGGATGATGAACAACTGTACAGTCATTCATCATCTATTCCAATGTAAAACAACAATGTAAAATGTTATTTGGTAAAAACTCATTGTATTGATAGTTGAAGTAACATAGCTGTGTTCAGATACAGAGATAAAACATTTATAGAGCATTTTGTACGGACCACTTTATGTTACTGTACAATTAATCTCACTGAACGATTCTGCTGCATTCAGCAGAACTAATACTGTGCTCATTGGCTGTTTTAAAAGGAGTCTCGAGAAAGAAAGCGATAATCAAATAGGGTTCTTTTCGTAATTATACGATAAAGAAGTAATGTGTCTATATAGAAAACCTTAATAGTTCTAACTGCTGACCTGAGGTTAAATATAGGTACTATCCCCTTATTCTAAAAGGAACGGATGGAATTAAATAATAAGCGTCTAATAATAAGCGTTTACCACATACTGGCAATACTAAGAACACTTGCCAGCCTAATATTTGACCAAAACTCGTTAAAGTTTCCGAAATCTTACTCATCTCAGTAGCATAACACTGAACATTGCTTTTTAGCTGCGTAAAGCTCGTGATGTGACTAATCACTGTACTTATGTTCAGAAAAACTCATTGGTATTCGTCGGGATTCGAACTTGTGATATTTATGCTGCAGGAAACTACTAGCACCACTCGGCCACCACGGCTCTTATTTTTTTATTATTAAAGTCTTATTCAAAAAAACTCCTAACCTAAACTAAGAATTTAGGTAACGTTAGTTGAAAATATTGAGTTTTAGTGTCAAAATCGTATCCCAACCGTAGTTCTTTTAAAATGGGCTTAGTATCGTTTCAAAGTAACATACCATAGCCCCCGTAACCGCCGTAGCCACCGTAGCCTCCGTAGCCGCCGTAGCCGAGGCCGCCGCTGTAGCCGAGGCCTCCATAGCCAAGGCCTCCGTAGCCGAGGTCGCTCAGGCCTCGCTTCTCAGTCTTCTTGGCATCCTCAGCGCAGGCGGCGGAGGCGATGGCCAGGGATAATACAATCTGATGACGACAAAAAAAAATATAATTAAAATTTGCAAATATCCAGTTAATCGCTGTTCCTCCATACATAAGGACTAATGCTGTAACATAACAATATTGTTATTGTATATTGATGATCCAAATGATTTGAAAAGAGTAACCATGAAGTTTCTGGCCGGTTCTTCTCTATGGAAACAACCAACCCGAACCGTGCACCTTTTTCGACGTTTTATAAGTGCCCATCTAGCCCTATATGAAGTAAAATATTTTGATTTATTTGAACACCAGTACATGCGTATATATCATCACGCCGAACAAGTAAGGCCTCTTTCGCTATCCCCTCACCATCAGTCTCTTCGTAAATCCTCCCGGCTACCAGTCTTGAGCATGCAGTAACTAATATTCTTATTTGAAATTGAATGTTTGTTTCACCCTTTTAGTATAAAATATGCAAAATACGTCTTACAATTTATCTACGTCTTGTATTCTATAACGAATGTACAAATGGTTGAGCATAAAATTTCCTGCTTAGTTTTCAGCAGTCAAATCTGACGACGAACTCATAATTTCCGTTGTAATCCGAAGGCTTTCGGGGAACAACCTGCCACCGGAAGTTACCCTTAAGCTTAACTGTGCTACCTTTGTTTTGGTAATTAATTTTAGCCAATTTTCAACCGGTTCGAGTTATAATTACATTGTATTTGTTTGTGTAAAGTGTTGAGAGCACATTTTTAAGCGATTGGATTTTTTTATAAAAAATGCCTGTTTGTTTTCGAACAGAAACAATTGCGTTGTTTTAATATCGCCATATGTAGATCGTATCTTTTAATAATATAAAAAATAGCATACCACATGCTACTATTAAAAACAAATTCAAGGCACAACAAAATAATAATATGCTTTTAGCAATGTATATTATGGATAGAGAGATAATATAATAATATAATAATAATATATCCTCACGCCTTCCCACAAGGGTCCCCGAAGCGGTAGGCAGAGGTGTATAGGTAATACCCACACATCCACTTTCCGCCAGAGGTATATTAGGTGCCAACGTGACAGATGGCGAGTCCATCGCCGTTACTCCAGCACGACTATACATGCGCCTTTTGAATTTCTTCTCAGACGTATGCAGGTTTCCTCTCGATGTTTTCCTTCACCGTAAAGCTCGTGGTGTGACTAATCACTGTACTTAAGTTCAGAAAAACTCATTGTTGTACTCAGTGTTGTATAGTCGGGATTCGAACCTTTGCGTCGCAGGCAACTGCTCGAACCACTCGGCCACCACGGCTTTTAATATAATAAACGTCAGAAATATAGTTAGGTGCCAATGAGACCGATTAAAGAGCATTTGTTTTCAACTGTATGGAGTAGTCTGCAACTGTATGCAGTCGAGTCTAAGACACCACTTTATATACGTCTTTTTCTTTTAAAGCCTTAGAGTAGTTAGGCTTTCGTTTGCTGTTCCTTCACCCTTGTTCACCCTTCACCCCAAGCTCATAATGGAGCAAATCAGCGAAACTAGGTTTGAACCTACAATCTTGCAGGTACAACAACCTTTTTTGGAAACTATGATAGCAGTAGTTTCAATAAGCCCTGAAAATTATTCGCTGTTTCTCTTAAAAATAGTAAAAGTACTTGATTTTGAAATTACATTCTGATAGATAATATGGCGGAAGTGGGTGTATGGGTACTACGTATACGCCTCTGCTTACCCCTTCGGGGACCCTTGTAGGAAGGCGTGAGGATAAATAGATAATACGATTGCTTTATGTCGTTACTTCCACGTCATAAATATACAATAGACAGCTGCTGATTGGACATGATATTGTCATTGCAAAGGCGGATAATGTGATAACTAATTACTGCATTATTTCCAATACTGAGTTATTAGTGGAACGCTTCCTGATTATTTTCCTGAAGGCTAATGCGCCTGAAGCAATATTTTTAAATCACCCATTCGAGAATTTAAACACTGTTCTTCGGATATAAAAATGATGGCTTTGGATCGTTTTGTTAAAACTCTATTCTTTTTTCATCAAAACGGTTAAATAATTAGGTATATTTTTCCATAACTGGATTTTTATAAATTTGTTATGATATAATCTTGCAACGGCGATAAAATATGCTAGATACTCCGTTACGCCTTCCTACGAGGGACCCAGAAGGGGTAGGCGTAGGTGTAACTCACCCTTATATAATTAAAAAAACGTGAACAATCAACTTTTGCCTATATACTATTAATATACGTTAAGTTGAGTTTTATCTTAGTCGATCTCCGCGGGTGTGCCGAGGCAATAAAATTAACTTTATTATTAACATTATGTATTATCAACAAATCATGACAGTGATAATTTTTCATAAAAAAATAACCTAGATCTACTTTAGAGAAATGTTTAGAAATAGGATAGTAGGAGAATTTACTTCAAATATGAAAATCAAAGGCTGACTACTCGCACCTAAATACACCTCCGACAGAATTAAAGTGTTATGGGCCCTGTGTCTACCCCTAATGAGAAGGTAAAAATAACAAGTCGGAATTAACAATATTCGAAAATGTCGCAAACAGTAATTATTAGGCTATAGTGTACACATCGAACCTACTATGCACGCCTCATTTCCGCCGCCACCGTCTACTAACCTGGAGGGCTATAATTTGCAAGAACCAGGTCGAGATATGCAATTTCCTATGTGCAGTGAGTAATGTCCTGTGATTATTTTCAACCTGACTAAATTTAAGACACTGCGCCATTATAGAAAATGCCACTTAATAAAGATATGCTGCCATATGACCTAGCATTGGCAATATACATATATATGTGTACACGCCCCGACTTAGCCCGGGTATTTAAACATATTATGTATCAGCTAATTTCAACCAAACTACAAACTTATTTCATGAATCACTCTGCCTATTTGGTGAGAACCGCATGAAGATCAGTTCAGTAGTTTAGGAGTTTATCGCGAACAGACAGACGCGGCGGGAGAATTTGTTTAAGGGGTAGGCAGGTGTTTATTACCTACACACACATTATTTTCTTAGATATGAGATTTAGGTGCTAACACGGTAGATGACGAAACACACGTTTTCCTTCACCATAAACCTCGTGTGGCGGTTAATCACGGCTAGGTTTAAGAAAAAAATTATTGGCACAGTCGGGATTCGAACCTATCTTTATATTGCTGGCTACTGCTCAAACTATTCAGCTATCGCGGCTCAAAATAGCAATGAAATTTGTATGGGTACCATTAGCACCCTAAGTATTTAGCCAATTAACAAATGAAATACATATAAGCATATTTCTGTAAAAAAAATATTTAAATATAAGCATATAATATGCATTATGACACAATAATCCTAATATTTTAAAATTATAGATAAAGATTATGCGCTGAATTTCATAAGATCTATTCTAAATTCCTTTGTATATCTAATTAAATATATAATGTAAATAGTTAGTATATATATATGTATTGTACTATTTTCGTTGGTAAGAATTAATTAATTAATTTATTAGAGAATAATGAAAGTGGACGAAGCGAAAGAAGTATGTAAGGATCGTAGCAAGAGGAAAGAAGTGGTCTCTGCCTACCCCTACGGGAAAGAGGCGTGATTATATGTATGTAAGAATTAATTAAATCTCTCTAATTGTTTACATTAGATGCTCGTTATATATCGCTACAATACAACTGTGCAATCCTTACCAAGAACTTCATGGTGTGTTCTGTATCACTGTCGGCTGAGTGACTGATGACCAGAACACGCGCTCCAACCTTTTATACCGCATCGTGTTCAATATTCGCTGCATTTTTTCCACAACCAAGGATAAGTGAGGTTACCTCAGGGGTGTGTTGTGTGCGTTATAATTTAAACGAGGTTTTATGCGCGTTTGATAAAGCGTCGGTTGACTTTTGTGTTTTCATTCACATTGTTATCTCGTATTTCAGAACGAGTTATTCGTCTGAGAAGCAATTCAAAGGCGTATGTATAGTCGTGCTTGAGTATCGGCGATGAACGTGCCATCAAAAATATATCTCTGGCGGAAAGTGGGTGTATGGGTACTACCTATACACCTCTGCCTACCCCTTCGGGGACCCTTGTGGGAAGGCATGAGGATATATAAATCTATACTAATATTATAAAGAAGAAAGATTTGTTTGTTTGTTTGTAATGAATAGGCTCCGAAACTACTGGACCGATTTCAAAAATTCTTTCACCTTTGGAAAGCTACTTTATCCCCGAGTAACATAGGCTATATTAAATTGGACCCGATAGGTGGCGCTGCGATCGAGTTTCAAGAATTTTACCTTTTTACCCGGGCGAAGCTTTCTGTGTGTTTCTGTGTGTCTTAAGATAGATTCGAGAATGGTTTAGATTTACAATTGGACCCAATAGGTGGCGCTGCGATCGTGTTACGGGCAATTTAACTTTTTCACCCGAGCGAAGCTGGGCGGGACAGCTAGTATTATTATATATTTATTCTATTTTTACGTGATGAGTTTTTTTTATAACCTGGCTACTTACTACAATCTACATTACACATTACTACATCACACAATACTACAATCATTATGTATTATTCTAGTATTTCAAGGCTGGAATTTGCTTGGTTTTCTTAATTATCTTTTAGTAGTTAATATAGTTGCACATATGATTGATATCAAATCGATCGGACCCTCAAAGATGGGTAACCATTAGGGTCTCAACCTCAAAGGTACCTACTCGAAAGCATCAAGCATGTATGAAGAGACTGAAGATAGTGGATAAAGCAAAAGAGGTCGGTAAGTCTAGAGAAAACTGGCGCTCTAGTCCTCTCTCTGTAGAGCTAACAGTGTCCTGCAGTCCCCAGAGATATATTTTTTTAGGTGCCAACGTGACAGATGGCGAGTCCTTCGCCGTTACTCAAGGACGACTATACGCCTTTGAATTGCTTCTCAGACGTATGCAGATTTCCTCTCGATGTTTTCCTTCAATGTAAAGCTCGTGGTGTAGCTAATCACTGTAATCAAGTTCAGAAAAACTCATTGGTACAGTTGGGAATCGATCTAGAACCACTCAGCTACCACGGTTTATCACGCCAATAATCTATCTCTGTGCCAAATTTCATCCATTTCATTCCAATTTGTGATTGAGTTACCACCCTCAAAAACTTTCACATTTATAATAATATGTATCTAGGATTCGTTGCACTCCGATGCAATACAATTTGATAGCACATATGTTATGTGAAGTCACCCTTTGGTGAGCTCATACAACTCACTCCAATATACAGAACGTATCCATTTTGCAACACATAATAACCACATACCATCGCTGTGATAATACCACGTGCCCATATTTCAGCTCGCAATTAAACCAAAAGGAGTCTTGTTCCAATTTCATTGCTCTGTATTAATTGCAAGCTGAGATACTATCAGCAGATCCTACTTACTCGTAACATTACGAATGCGAAAGTTGGGAGGATGTTTGTTCCTCTTTCAAGCAAAAACTACTGAACAAACTACACAACTTTACGGTGAAGGAAAACATCAAGAGGAAACCTGCATACGTTTAAGAAGAAATTCAAAGGCGTTTTTATAATCGTGCAGCTCGCAATCTGTCACGTTGGCACCAAAATATGTCTCTGGCGGAAAGTGGGTGTGAAGTATTATCTACCCACCTCTGCCCACCCCGTTCAGGGACCCTTGCGAGAAGAAGTGAAGGAAAATACTTTTGAATTAATTAAAGATGAGTGTAAAATATGACGTACTTGGTAAAGGTCTCCAAATAACTTAGTCATTGAGCCAAATGACTCTCATGATATGACGAGAAGACAATAGTGTTACCAACTTTATTGTCGTGTCACCAAACGAAATAATGAAACTATTGTTAAGTTTTCTTGGGCATTTATGTATACTAAGCAATAATTAAGAGATTTTGGGTTCGTTTTTAATTGCGTGAAAAACACTTAACTCGCTCTCACACACTTGAGATAGTGATGTCCTGCTTCGGGCTTTAAAACAATTCCTGGTAAGTGATTGCTCTGCTGCGAGCACTAACCAATATGTTTGATATTCGTGTTTGCATATTAGGTAGGTACATTTGTTATTTAACCGACATAACAAAAGAAGAGGTTATATGTGCCAATATATGTATTTTTTTATGTATGTTGACTGATTACTCCCCCATTTGTTGACCGATTCTCAAAATTCTTTTTTATTTCAAAGAGATACACCTACTCCCACTTCCGTCCCATAGGTACCAAGTCAGG
The DNA here is from genome assembly GCA_945859725.1 of Drepana falcataria. Classification (NCBI taxonomy): domain Eukaryota; kingdom Metazoa; phylum Arthropoda; class Insecta; order Lepidoptera; family Drepanidae; genus Drepana; species Drepana falcataria. The sequence goes on from OX243935.1 coordinate 386,454, forward strand.
ATCTGATGATGGGATTCCAGGAAAGTCGAGGGAAAAGTTAAAGGTATAAACAATGTTTTTCATATATTTTTTTAATATACGGTTTCAACGTAGGTTTGCGTGCCCTATGGGTTCTTACAATTGCCATGCGTTAAAGCCTCACACCAATGGCTGTATGCAGTATCTGTAATAAGTGAAGTCTTTCAACCAGCACTTGTAGAGTTCTGGAAACCATACCCACCGCAGGAACAAAACACAGACCTAGAACGGTACCATCTACCTGAGATCTGCTACTGCCCTGGTCAACTGTAATTCTGAACGGCAGATCCATTGGTTAGTTCTGAATGCTGATGGTTGCTGTCATTCTAATTGTCTGCTTTAAGCAGTAGCGTGGCATTGATGACCAAGCACCGCCCTACGAGTGAGCCCACCTTACGCAATGTGTCACGGAGGTTTTCTCACAAAAAGTGTATCACCAACGCCACCAAGGCCGCTCCAATTACGCGTCGAGACACGTGATCGTTACACCCGACATTATGTCGTTAGTGGCAAAATATTGTCATTGAGATATTTTTTTCTATGCACGTTTGTATTGGTCGGCGATAAATGGTGGCTGAGTGAGTAGCAGAGTCATATTTTCAAAATCAAAACCCGACTGTACCTGTGAGTTTTTTTAAACTAAATTGCTAATCAACCCGTAATCCTTACGGACAAGGAAATTATCGTGAGAAAACCTGGGTATACTCGTACGTCCGAAATTCTGATTCACACACAATTTGACCATTTGTCATTGCGTCGGTTTAAGTTTAAGTTTGTCGACATTTGTCGCTATCATCAGAATCAGAATCTTAAGTCACATTTTTTTAAATCGTATTATAAAATAGTTATGTCTGTTTGCTAAAAATCAAAACTTCTGCATGGATGGAATAGCTGACGGCAGGGGAATCGTGTGTTCCTCTAACGGCTTCTCTTTCATATTTAAGTCCGCTTTCCTGGTATTGATAGCGCATGGCTTCAGCAGCTGATCATCATCAGGCAGTGAATATGCTTGGTGTTTTTTTAATCTTTTTGATACTCAACGAATGGAGTTCGGCGCAAGTTCTTTGATGCTAGCTAACATCGGCTCGTTTGATGGCATGTCTATTGCCTTCAGTCACTACGAATCTGGAATTTAGTTCCTATTCCATTACTATTTTGGGTTCAAAATCTAATAAGAACAATATATGCAATTCATAAGTATACGCAAGCTAACATTGAGGCGCTACATTCGCACCAAGTTGTATAGTACATACTTGTTAGGACTATTTACAATTGCAATATTGTCGTTACATTGTGATGTAATTTACATACATACCTTAATATCGTCACGCTGACTCCTACAGAGGGTAGACTTTCATACCTATTTTAGCTATTTCCCTTCGTCTTTATTCATCAGTCTCTTCATACATTCTCGCCGGTTGGGTACTCTTGTCGTTATACCTTGAGTGCAGGTATCTGCAGCATCAAATTCCGGTTGATACAGCTATCGAACTTCCAACGGATTTCCAACAAAGAAAAGAGTAATACATATTTGATCCATGGGAGTCGACTCCGCAGGTCGGAAGTCTTAGCTATCGGCTGCACGGCCTCGCTACAAAGCCGACTAAAATATTTATCATTTTAAACGACCGTTTAAGTAAAAAAGCCGTGGTGGCCGAGTGGTTCGAGCAGTTGCCTGTGACACAAAGATCGCAAGTTCGAATCCCGACTGTACCAACGAGTTTTTCTGAACTTAAGTACAGTGATTAGTCACACCACGAGCTTTTCGGTGAAGGAAAACATCGAGAGGAAACCTGCATACGTCTGAGAAGAAATTCAAAGGCGTATGTATAGTCGTGATTGAGTAACGGCGATGGACTCGCCATTTGTCACGTTGGCACCAAATCGAGAGGAAACCTGCATACGTCTGAGAAGAAATTCAAAGGCGTATGTATAGTCGTGATTGAGTAACGGCGATGGACTCGCCATTTGTCACGTTGGCACCAAATATACCTCTGGCGGAAAGTGGGTGTTTGGGTATTTATTACCTATACACCTCTGCCTACCCCTTCGGGGACCCTTGTGGGAAGGCGTGAGGATATATATATTATAAGTAAATATTTTAATTGTATTATCTGAAGCTGAAGACAGGGCGCTATGGCGCTCATTAGGGGAGGCCTATGTCCAGCAGTGGACTAGAGTGGGCTGATGATGATGATGATGATGATGATGATCTGAAAATGTATTACTAGCCGGAATAGGTACTTACTATTTATTAATTATCTCGAAGAAACTTTTTGAGGCTTGTCTCGTGACGAGAGGTCTGGTGAATATTTCGCTCAGCGAATCACCACTGCCATACAACTTGGCAATGCCGCCAGCTTACTTGGCACCCATTCGCTTGACGAGGATTTGGGATATTTATTTTATTTATAGTTAGTTTTTTTCTTTGTATAAAGTTTATATTTTATTCATATATACTAATATTATAAAGCTGAAGAGTTTGTTTGTTTGTTTGTTTGAACGCGCTAATCTCAGGAACTACTGGTTGGAATTGAAAAATTATGTTTGTGTTGGATAGTCCATTTCTCTAGGAAGGCTTTAGGCTATATAACATCACGCTACGACTAATAGGAGCGAAGCATTAATGAAAAATGTTGCAAGAACGGGAAAATGTACTCCTTTTTGTGAGCTTCCGTTGCGCGCGCTGCGTAAACGGTTTAAGTTACACAAATATCATGTATGAGAGAATTGTTCCTCTTTAAAAGTTCTAAAAAAAAGTCCGCGACAGTATATGTCTATCTTTTAAGATTGACTCACTATAACCTTTTTTATGGCAATCAAGTCCACGATGGGCTCTTGAACTACTTAACCGATTTCAATCAAATTTACACACCGTGTGCAGTTTGATCCAACTTAAAAGAAAGGATAGCTTACATCACAATTGGACCCGATAGGTGGCGCTGCGATCGTGTTTCAGGAAATTTTACTTTTTCACCCGGGCGAAGCTGGGCGTGACAGCTAGTATAGTGCGGTCACATTAACTTGACTTAATCGCTGGAATGCGAGGCCCCGCCCGCTTCCCCCTGCATTCCCTTGGCTCGCCCGGCAATCGTCAGTATGGTTAGCATCTCTGTTACCGATACGCGCGTCGATATGTTGACTAGTTTTCTGTTGCTATTGTTGTTATTGGATATTTTCTTACGTTTTCGTTATTGTTTAAGTTTGGACTGTTTTTGTTAATTTTGGACTATTTTTGTTACTACCAATTTTTGAACATGGGGAAATCTATACACAGTGAAGGGAGAAATCTTGTGTTGAAAGTGTTTTAAAACAAACAAAATAGTTTTCAATTATATTGTATAAAAAATACATGATGCAACATATTGCAAGATTAACAAATAAAACTTATGCTCCAAAATAAAAAATATAGTTTTTATTTAGCTACATGCTTTTTTTTTCGCACCGTACCTGACCACCAAAATGACGTCATCAAAGCCATGCGTCAAGTTAATGTGACCGCGTTGTACATATAAATTAAGAAGAACAAGCAACGGCCACAGTACTTATCCTCGTTTTAATACAAGCAAATTGAATAAACATTAGGTTATTTATTATTAATACTTACAACTAAATATATACCTTAATGGTAAATTAATTAAATAAGTAAATTAAAAAAGTAACTTATATTGTTACAATACAATTATTTAGATGAGACTTCATCAACAAAAACTATTTTTGTAAAGAGTCGTTTTCAATGAGTTCTTAGGAAATCAGCTCAAAACGAGAAGAAATCCGAGCAAAAAGAAAGTCGTCCAGTGTTAGCCTAAGGGTATGTCAAGCACCTGATGGCTTAGTGAATATTTGGTTGTTATTCAAATAATAGGTGCAAAATATAATCAACCTTTTGGAAAGGCATGAACGCTCAAAGGTAATTTAACTTTTTCAGAAATGGACTAGCCAGTTGTCACGTTGGCACTTAAAGTATCCCACACCTCTGCCTACCCCTTCGGGGACCCCTTCGGGGACTTGTCGGAACTTATCGGAAGGAGTGAGGATATATTATTATTATTATAAATGGGATAAGTTAAGATAAAACGATTGGTACAGGCGGGATTCGAGCTTGCAATGATTGTGTTGCGTGCACTAGAAAGATAGATAGAATTAATTTATTTATTTAATATATATATATAATATTATATTATTATATATATATATATCCTCACGCCTTCCCACAAGGGTCCCCGAAGGGGTAGGCAGGGGTGTATAGGTAATACCCACACACCCACTTTCCGCCAGAGGTATATTAGGTGCCAACGTGACAGATGGCGAGTCCATCGCCGTTCGCCGCCATATATATATGTATAATATTAAAAAAATCTTTTAGGCCGTGATTTCACAATAAAAAATCATACAAACAATAAAATTCTAGAGTAATGAAATACTAAGGTAAGTATGTACAGTGGCGTAACTGATTTAAAATTAATTAAAATAAGTAAGTTATTAGACCGTATAAATGTTGGGAATTATTGAAATATTAATGTCCTATTTGAAAGAAATTGCGAACATCACCCATTCTCTATACGTACGCATACTTGGTTCCCATATTGGAACACGTCTCCTTCGACCATAGGCCCTTCGTAAGACGTGACGGGCCTAAAAGATATTAACTTTTAGGTTATCCGTAAAATAATGGTAAAACTTTATGAATTCTTTATTTCTCTACTCAAAAGGGTGTCATCTGCGGCTTGTATGATTCATACCAATGTGGTTAATTGTCACACGTGCATCCTACACACGTGTTTTAGATAATTAAGAAGTTCCCTAACAAAAGCCTAAAAAGAGCCTTATTATACATATTTTTTAATTATATACAGTTGATTTAAATTCCATAATTATTAATAATTGTTTGCTACACTAAGCTTTGTCGTGTTCAGTCGGCCAGTGACTCTTTTATCTAATCCAGATTTTTTTATTTTACATAAATAAATAAGGTTATTGGTGTAAAATATGTACAATATAAATAGCACAGAAGCTCTCTTTATATTCTAGCTAGCAGATTGCTTTCATCCCAACATATTGGGCCCAAACATATCAGTGGGACTGTACTTTAAATCAGCTGCAAAATTATACATCCCAACAGTTGATGAACTTCGCCTTACAGAGGTTGAAGCTTCATAGGGTTATATAACACGTGTCAAAAGTGGCTGGAGGCAGGACTAAGTAGCAAGTACTAGCTATTTAGTCCAATTCAAGAATACGGAAATACTGCAGCTCAATAACGATGGAACGTGTACAAGTGGTGCGCTACTCACGCAGTTTTGAACGTAAGTTCACAAATGAAGCGGTATGAAAATATATTTTTCGGCAGGCAAACCCAGGTGAGTGAGCTAATTGGCTTAATTAAATCGCTCGCCTTGATGGTTACAATTAGTAGGAATGTTATTATCGCAAGAACCATATTTTAAAAATGTACGAGTTTGAAGCGTAGTAAACGTTCATTAAAAAAATGCATTCATAATGAGCTTTGGTGTTTTAAAACATCATGATGATGTAAAAACATCCGTAATTATGATTTTAAATTATTTAATATATCATATAGGTTCCGGATTTATTTCAGTTTTTTTTTATAATAGTCCTCACGTGTTCTCAATGTAGTCTTATTTCGTTATAGTAATTTTGTTAGGGATCTATTCTCATTACATCTATGTTTAAATTAAATCTTAAACGCTCAAGGATGGGAACGTAAATATAAGAAGCCTGGGGAACGTATAGAGACAGATAAATATAGGTGAAGCGGTCGATTGGTCCAGAGAGACCTGGCGCTCTATACTCTCTGCCTACCCCGTTAGGGACTTGGCGTGATGATATGTCTATTTTTTATACTACAAGAGTGGCAAACAAGCATACGGCCCACCTGATGGGAAACGGTTACCGTAGCCTATTTACGCTCACGATACCGAAGTATCACTTGCGCGTTGCCATTCTGTGTTCAGAGAGTTATAGTGTTGACAGCATAATGGGTTTAATCCCTCTGCTTCCAACACAATGTAACAAACCTCCCCCTCCCCAAGGAGCTCATTACTGGAAACCTTATTCACCGCGTAGGAACACAACACAATAAATTGTGTTATTTGGCTACGGACTTCTATAGGGTGGAGTAATAATACACCATACACCATACACAATAATACACCATAATACACAATAATACACCATAATACATGTTTAAGTTGAATACTTGACATTGCACAAATAAGTGTTTTTACTTACTTAGCTAAATATCTAATGTTTCCAAGGCTTATTATAACTTATATAATAGTAGTCGTTATTAGAATATCCTGCGACAATTTTACATACAAATTGACCTAGTAAAGCAAACCTTGTGCTATGAGAATTAGACAACGATGTACAAATGTATATACTTAAATGCTTAGAATTTAATTACTGCGCCTGTTTTCGGGGATCCAACCCGCGACCTCAAGCTTCGCAGAGAGCCCGCTTGGGATCGGGTAACTATAATTTTTCGGTCAAATTGTCATTCCTTCTGCCTAGACGACAGCACTGCTTGCACCTAAAACAATTGACATTGGGATTTAGACTTTGTCTACATTGGCTATGTTAGTTACGGATAAATAAAGACGGTCGTCTGGTCTAGTGGTTAGAGCTCCTGACTGCGAAACTTGAGGTCGCGGGTTCGAATCCCGCTGAGGGCAGACATTTGTGTGATGAACACGTGTATTTGTACCTCAGTCTTGGATGTCCTATGTATTTATGTATGTATATATCTATCTATATAAGTAAATATATCGTTGTCGAGTTACCATAACACAAGCTTTGCTTAATTTGGGACTAGGTCAATTTGTGTGGAAATGTCCCAATGCATTTATTTTTTAATTATTCATAAAGAAAAAAAATTAAAATAAAAATCACTTGCAAATAAATTAATAAAATGAAATATTTGGGCATACGGACGTTAATAATGTAACACTGGGCACGATATGGCTCGCAATGAAACATTTCCCAAATGACTGTTCTTACGTGAAAGCTTTTCTTCATCGGGATATAGTTTCAGGAGACATTACACAGTTTTGAGTACTTTTATTTCGATACAAATAATTGATATGAGTACTTGTGAAGCTGGTCACGTTGGTCAGAACCCGCGACCTTGCGACAGAAGTGTGATCTGCAAAGGCCGTCATACTGCAGTGGGTATCAATAGAGTTGAGTAAAAAACTACTACGCTATATTATAGTACCTTCATAGAAAAGGTTTAACGGTAAGGTAAACGGTTGTTTTTTACTCATCGCATGTTTTTATTTAATTTAAATTGTATAAATTTATACTAATAATATTAAGGTTGCAGGTTCAAATCCCACGAGTTTTAGGAATTTGATAACAGTGGCTCGACACACTAGCTTTACGGCGATGGAACGTCATGACGTCTGCATACGTTGTAGCCTGAATGCGACGTTGGTTAAGACACGTTTGATTAACGTTTACTTAGTCACCATCTGTCACGTTGACACATATAAAATCCCCATGTGTACCAATAGGTGAAATCCCACGCCGGACCAGGTCAATAACGCGGGTACACGGATCATGAAGTTAAAGTGGAGATAGGCTCCTGATGAGACGGGAAGACGGAAGGTGGACCAGGGCGGTAGCTGAATGGTGGACAAGAATCGGACGATGTCAAACGGGCAGATTACTCGTCTCTGGGAAGCTGCGGTAGAGACTTGTTAGTAAATACTCAAAACCGGTTGGTCACTTAACCACCTCTGCCAACTCTTTCAGAAGCTCTTAACGCAAGCTTAATATAAAATAATATATCCTCACGCCTTCACTGTACTTAAGTTCAGAAAAACTCATTGGTACAGTGGGGATTCGAACTTGCGACCTTTGCGTCGCAGGCAACTGCTCGAACCACTCGGCCACCACGGCTTCAAGCTTAATATACTTGAATATAAACCAAACCATTTCCCAAAATACAATTCGAACATGCAAATTTGAACTTTGGGGTATGATTAATTAAATTACGACCAAATTATTCACGAAGCTCACAAATTTGCACTCAAAGCACTAATTATATATACATGATAAAGTCTATAATTACAGTTGTTGCCACAATCGACTTGTTATAATTCAACCTTGGGAATTAATTGAATAAAAAACTCGAATGATTTATATCCCTTCGCGCGAAAACTATGTATGCTTACAAAAACGTAATTGAAGTAAGGGTTGGTACATAGTCAGTCTCTACGTCATCACTGTTATGTATACTCAATACATTTCGAGGGCTTTGTAGGTAGTATTCACTAGCCCAATGTCCGCCAGAGATATATTTGCCATCGTGACTGAAGGTGGGTTCATCGCCGTTACTCGAGCACGACAATGCAATACACCTTTGAATTTCTTCTCAAGCTTCAGAAAACTCATAGGTACAGTCACCATTCTAACCTCATCTCCATCCTCATCTCCATCCTCATCTCCATCCTCATCACCATCCTCATCTCCATCCTCATCTCCATCCTCATCACCATCCTCATCTCCATCCTCATCTCCATCCTCATCTCCATCCTCATCTCCATCCTCATCACCATCCTCATCTCCATCCTCATCTCCATCCTCATCTCCATCCTCATCTCCATCCTCATCTCCATCCTCATCACCATCCTCATCTCCATCCTCATCTCCATCCTCATCTCCATCCTCATCTCCATCCTCATCACCATCCTCATCTCCATCCTCATCTCCATCCTCATCTCCATCCTCATCTCCATCCTCATCACCATCCTCATCTCCATCCTCATCTCCATCCTCATCTCCATCCTCATCTCCATCCTCATCTCCATCCTCATCTCCATCCTCATCTCCATCCTCATCTCCATCCTCATCACCATCCTCATCTCCATCCTCATCTCCATCCTCATCACCATCCTCATCTCCATCCTCATCTCCATCCTCATCTCCATCCTCATCTCCATCCTCATCTCCATCCTCATCACCATCCTCATCTCCATCCTCATCTCCATCCTCATCTCCATCCTCATCTCCATCCTCATCACCATCCTCATCTCCATCCTCATCTCCATCCTCATCTCCATCCTCATCTCCATCCTCATCTCCATCCTCATCACCATCCTCATCTCCATCCTCATCTCCATCCTCATCTCCATCCTCATCTCCATCCTCATCATCCAAATGATGTCTAATTAAGAATTACATTTAAATTATGTAAATATACTGTAAAAGTTTCTGGAGGACATTGAACATATTGAATACTCAAGAGACCGTCAAGAGTTTTCTCTCTTAAACTTGTATGAAGAGACTGATGAATGACAACGCAGCGCAAGAGGTCTGTAAGTCTAGGGACACTTAGCACTGTACTCTCCGTGAGGGGCTCGGCGTGGTGTATGTAATATTCACGAAAATACAGCAACATTCAACTACAGCGAATAAGTATTGCCATACAACGCGGCAATACCGCCAACCATCTTGGCATCCTACCGCTATTTATCATTTATTTGGACTATATATAGTTTACATTGAAATTGTAAATATATATATATCCTCACGCCTTCCCATAAGGGTCCCCGAAAGGGGTAGGCATAGGTGTATAGGTAATACCCACACACCCACTTTCCGCCAGAGGTATATTAGGTGCCAACGTGACAGATGGCGAGTCCATCGCCGTTACTCAAGCACGACTATTCCATACACCTTTTTTTTATTTCTTCTTAGACGTACCTATGCAGATTTCCTTACGATGTTTTCCTTCACCGTAAAACTCGTGGTGTGACTAAAATACTTAAGTTCAGAAAAAACATTGAAATTGAAAAATTTTACATTGAAATAATTGATATATACATTACCTTTAATAAAATGTCTCTGATCTATGAATGAGCTCCGCTTTTTCGCAAGTTGGCTAAATTTCAATGCTGTTCCGTTGGTGCTACTAAAACAATGGTTAGTCTAATACATCAGGTCAAGTATTCATTAGAAGGCGTCTAGCAATGAGTAACGGCAGCGGGATGACCTTGACCTTATCGTTATCAAGTGTTCGCTATTTACCGCAATTTACTGAACGATGTGTCCGCTACTTTAGTATTTAGTAATTATTGGTTTCATTCAATAATTCTTTGGATATATTGAAGCGAATGAGCGTCTAGAGTAGAACTACGTTTGATTCGCTCTGCCTATAACTATTCTGTTATTTTAATAAATATCTTCACGCATTCCCACAAGAGTCCCAAAGAGGTAGGCAGAGGTGTATAGGTAGTACCCACACACACTTTCCGATAGAGATATAATGTTTAGGTGTCAAAGTGACGAATAGCGAGTCATACATACGCCTTGAAATTCTTCTCAAACGTGGGAGGGATTCGTCTCAATGTTTTCCCTCACCGTAAAGCAATTGGTTGACTTATCACTATACTTATGTACAGAAAAGCATTTGTACAGTCGGGATACGAACTTGCAATATTTGTGTTGCAGGCAACTACTTAAGCCTCTCGGCCACCAAGGCTTTTTATAATAATAATAATAATAGTATTATCTCGGTTTATGAGATGGTATCGTAAGCCGCTATTTTCGCATTATTTAATAATGCGTAATAATGAAATAGGGATAAAACAGTAAAACACAATCATATTCCCACGTAAATGTAAGGTGTTAGTAGCATAAGCACGTATTGTGCAAGACAAGCACAGCTCCGGCCCCAGCAGGGCTGTCGCACTCAAGTTATTTTAGCATTAAACATATAGTACCTGAAATAAATAAGTCATAAGAAATAAATATAAATACATACATACATACATATCATCACGCCAAGTCCCTAACGGGGTAGGCAGAGAGTATAGAGCGCCAGTTCTCTCTAGACTTACATACCTCTTTCGCTTCGTCCACATTCATCAGTCTCTTCATACATGCTCGTCGGTTTCGAGTACTCTTAACGTTCCCGTCCTTGAGAGTCCGATCTATTTGATCCAGGTAGTTGGAACGTGGTCTTCCTCTGCCTCTCCTTGCACACACTTTTGCTTTGTATATCCGTTTCGTCAATCTTTCTTCACTCATCCTTTCTACGTGTCCAAACCAACGTAACATGCCTTTCTTCATCTTTACAATCACGCCCTCATTCACGCCAGTTGATTTGCGAATCTCTTCATTGCGGATTCGATCTAATATCGTTACGCCGCACATTTCTCGAAGAGATCGCATCTCGACTGCATTCAAGCTATTTTCATACTTCCTCTGACATACCGAGGATTCGCTGCCATACAATAAGGTAGGTACCAATACCGCAATATACCAAATAAATATAAATAAAGTGACGTATACTTAATAATAAATAAATAAGTAATAATATCCTCACGCCTTCCCACATGGGTCCCTTTAGGGGTAGGCAGAGGTGTATAGGTAGTACCCAATCACCCACTTTCCGCCAGAGATATGTTTAGGTGCCGTGATATGGCAAGTCCATCGCTGTATACTTAATAATGATAAGGAAACATCTTGGTATTTGTTCATACCTTAAACATGCTTCACATAATGATTCAAAAGAAATTCACATCAATAAATGTTCAAAATACAGTTTGATTGAGAAACCTTAGTGTAGGGTAGCGGTCAAGAAGTATTTGTACATAATAAAGGGCCGAGCCTAGACAAAGGTTATTTATGTCATACACATTTATTTCAATTATGATTGTACTTGATGATATTGTGCAGCGCAAACTATATACAAATTAGCCGCCAGCAGTTTACCCGCGGCTGGCGACTATTTAATGTACACAGTCAGTCCACCAATATCAGCCGCTACGAGTGGACGAATCAATATTGTAATCATTTATCAATAAATCTAATATCAAGCGGTTTCTATCAATTATCAACAATATTTTAAGTTGTGCGATCTTACACCGTACAGATATACATACTTGGAACTACTCCTGAGCGGGCGATAAGCTTGCCTAATTCGTATTGGTCTTAAAAATATATAATTTTAAATGGTCAACCCTATAAGCAAAGCATTACGCAGGTCGAGCCGCCCCAGTAACCTCGGCCAATGAATCACCGTCTCCAGTATTACAATTGCTTTGTTCTAATTAAACGCTAAGGATACTGCCAGTGTTTACTGCACTGTGGTAATCTCCCAGCTTCGGGCGTGGGCCTGGTGAGCCTAGCAATATATTAATGTACTAAGGTAAATTCACTTAGTTCACTGCAACTTAGTTCAACACGAAACGTAGGCTTTAACACTGAGATATATATACATTACGGCACACTACTAGCACATGATCTGCTGTTCCGAGATATAGGGCTGATACAGACCTACATTTCTACAGTTTAAACGTGAAAGAATAAATACCTTAATCCTTACTAATATTATAAATGTGAATGTAAGTTTGTTTGTTACGCTTTCACGTAAAAACTACTCAACCGAACATCATAAAACTTTGTACACATATTCTTGGAGGAATTAGAAGTAACATAGGATACTTTTTATTGAAAAAATGCTGAAAATTTTAATGGTGATGGCTTGAATATATAAGCCACTTTTTCGAAATCCACGCGGGCGAAGCCGCGGGCATAAGCCCTAAGCATAAGCATAAGTATGTAAATAAATAAAATACCTTGGGACAATTCCACACAAATTGACCAAGTCCCAAAGTAAGCAAAGCTTGTGTTATGGTGACTAGACAACGATATATTTACTTATATAGGTAGATAGATACATAAATACATAGGATATCCAAGACTAAGGTACAAATACTCGTTTTCATCACATAAATATCTGTCCTCAGCGGGATTTGAACCTGCGACTTCAAGTATCGCAGTCAGGAGCTCTAACCAATAGACCGAGATTGTTTTTCGAATTTGCTAGGGTCGAGTAGCTAAAGAACCTCCTCCAAAATCAAGGTTGTAGTTTCAGAGCCCGTCAGACTATAAAGATAAGGATATATAATTCTGAATAAGGTGACGACGCCGGCGTCATAGTATAAAGAGAGAAGTAGGTTATCTTCATACAAACGCACCGCGCGCGGCTTGTATGTGTGCGCTATTGTATCTATGTGTCGACGCACGCACACTTTAACAAAATCTCGACCCGTTTCTCAGTGCGCCAGTCGGGGCTAACACTGCACAAGGTTCGCGCGCGCGTCACGGCTTTTCGGCACCGCTAAATGATTTATTCATCAATATCATCATCAAAATGTCTGATAATCGCAGAAGAACGTATTGCTGTGTGTTTGGGTGTCTTAATAATTCATCGATTCCAGACCTGTCTCTGTTCAGATTACCTATTGAACAGGAAAGGTAAGTTAGTCACTTATTCTAGCATAATATAATTTTACTTGATGATGAGATACCTACGTACTTACATATTTTTTGTTTGTATTAGTTTTCTATCACACAGGAAGTAGGTAGGTAGGCCTAATTTACTACTAGAATGTATTAGGTACTTTTGATCTGGCAATTGGTTTGCCGCTATTTCTTTGTTTACGTTTAGTTATGCCGATTTCTCAGTATTGTAGGTATAGTAACTAAGTACCTACCTACTTACAGAAAATCGTAATTCAAAATAAGTATGTACGAGTACCTAATTGACTAATAGTAAATCAAATACATATAAAACAAAGTTCAAATCATAACAACAAATTCGATTATAGTCTAAGAGACAGTCGTTAGTTTTTAATGTTGTTTTTATTTCTTTTAATGATAATATTTCATTCACTTTATTCATTTTTTATTATAGATACCTTGACGTTGCCGCTGTTCATGCGGTTGCTAGCGAAGCGCGAACAGCCGCGCCTAATATTTAGCTAAAAGTGACAACCCTAAGACAGTAGGCAATTATATCGCGAATTGGGCCGGAGATAGCCTACTCCCTATTCTTTATACTATGCCGGCGTTGGCGTAATCAAGCTCGACAAACATACAAACGTCTTTAAATTTCTTCCCATACATATGCAGGTTTCCCCACTATATCTTTCTTCACTGTAAAGTCTGTGGAAAACTCTTTATTAAAGACCATCATTGATTGAACCTGCTATCTTTACTTAACGGGTGATGATTCACCTTCGACCGGGCTTTTTATTATTTTATTTTATTATAAATTTATACTTTTGATACTTGTATAATTTTGTAACAATGCTACTACGCTTCGCTAAGCATTTATTTTTGCTTGTGCAACGTTCGCTGCATTCATGAGCGTTATGAGGTTGCAATAATTCATGTCGCTTCTAATATCACGAAAACACGTCATAATATGTAATTTGTCAATCAATACTACAATTTATGTTGATAATAGAGGTCTAGATCTCCAGATAGATCTCTAGCTAGAAGTCTAGATGATAATAGAGTTAACTAAGAGGTAAGCTAAGGATAAGAGATATACAGGGGTATCATCTTCAGGATATACTGGGATTTAGGAAGCACGTTTGAACTTTGTGGTAGTTGGCTATGCACTTTGCCCCAACTAACTAACCCTTTGCCTCTTTGCCCCAACTAACTAATAAAAGGAAATGAGTCACAAATTATATTATATTATCGTGTTTTCCTCTGTACAAACTTAGCTATCTATCTATACTAACACAATAATTATAATGTATGATGTAAATTGCACTGGTGCTGCTCTTATTTTAATAATTACTAGCTGTCCCGCCCAGCTTCGCTCGGGTGAAAAAGTTAAATTGCCCGTAACACGATCGCAGCGCCACCTATTGGGTCCAATTGTAAATCTAAACCATTCTCGAATCTAGCTTAAGACACACAGAAACACACAGAAAGCTTCGCCCGGGTAAAAAGGTAAAATTCTTGAAACACGATCGCAGCGCTACCTATCGGGTCCAATTTAATATAGCCTGTTACTCGGGGATAATGTAGCTTTCCAAAGGTGAAAGAATTTTTGAAATCGGTCCAGTAGTTTCGGAGCCTATTCATTACAAACAAACAAACAAACAAACAAACAAACAAATCTTTCCTCTTTATAATATTAGTATAGATTAATTTTAACTAACATCCATCCTTTTCTTTCATAGCATCTATAATTTAACTTTTGTTTTAAAAGGCCAAAAACAGCGTCAGATAATCAACCCGTATTTCTGCGATAGTTGAAATACGGGCGAGCGGATTGTAATCACATAGATCATTTCCTAATTCATCACTCGCTGTTCAGTCGAGTCAGTTAAGACCCTCCTGATGGCACTGTTTGCAGAAAATCGGAAATCAGCTGACGTTTCGTTGGTAACGAAACCATAGCGCGATTTAAAAATATAGTGGCGCCATCTAGTGAGTTAATCTGCAAACTAAAAAAAATCAGGCGTTTACGTTTACGCAGGAGAATATTAATCTAATTAGCTTACATACATTTACATTGTAAAGATGAGGGTGTGATTGTAAAGATGAAGAAAGGCATGTTACGTTGGTTTGGACACATAGAAAGGATGAGTGAAGAAAGATTGACGAAACAGATATACAATGCAAAAGTGTGTGCAAGAAGAGGCAGAGGAAGGCCACGTTCCAACTACCTAGATCAAATAGATCGGAGTCTCAAGGACGGGAACGTTAAGAGTACTCGAAACCGACGAGCATGTATGAAGAGACTGATGAATGTGGACGAAGCGAAAGAAGTATGTAAGTCTAGAGAGAACTGGCGCTCTATACTCTCTGCCTACCCCGTTAGGGACTTGGCGTGATGATATGTATGTATGTATGTACATTTACACATGTAAATACTCACAAACAATTAAAAAAAAGGTTTATGATATGGTTTTGGGAATATTTCGTATGATCATAAAAACAGAGCAAATGTTCTTACAAAAGATCAAATTTTACATCGTTATTTTTCCAACTAATAAGTTTGTCTTGAAATGCTAAAAGTTGGCTTGAAAAATTAAATTTAGAATGTAGCGTTCGGACGTTATTTATAGCAAATACTATGTCACAATCTTATTCTATTTTCGAAAATGGTCCATAGTTATTACAAAAGTAAGTCTTGTATCTCGCTCAGTAACTGGTTTAATCTGGCACAATATCTCAATTTGATTGGATCTTACGTTGCGGGATTTATTAAAGATGGATGTACACTGTCCGTCAGTTTCCTCATCAGTTCACCGGTCTGAACGAAGTTGTAATTGTTATTTTCTTGAGCGAGTTTAGCCAATAAGATGGTTTTGGAAGTAAAACTATTGCGATTCATATTTATACCTTACTAGCGTTTCGTCCCGGCTTCGCACGGGTTGATATAAGATTTTTTTATGAAAGAAAATATAGCCTATGCCACTCAAGGTGAATGTAGCTTTCTAATGGTGAAATAATTTTTCCGGCCAGGAACCGGCATAGTAGTTTTTGAATTTATTAATTACTAACACACACCCACACACAGATCTTTCCTCTTTATAATATTAGTATAGACTAAGTCAATAATATAATTTATAAAGAACCAATAGAATATGAATGTAAAAAAACATAAAGTAAATGCACGATTTGTTGGTAACGATGACAGAAAAATGAACTCGCCATCTGTCACGTTGGCACCTAATATACCTCTGGCGAAAAGTGGGTGTGTGGGTATTACCTATACACCTCTGCCTACCCCTTCGGGGACCCTTGTGGGAAGGCGTGAGGATGACAGAAAAACATAAGTATCATTATTTTGATAGGAACTCAAGATACAGATAATCACAAGCTGTAAAGAGCTTTGAGAACAGAGGAGAGGTACAAAGACCCTCACGTCCCCACTCTTACCATATACCTAGAGAATATCGCTGTCAAGTACCACTGCAGTCGGCTATTCTTGCTGGTTGTGGTAAGTGAAGTTTCCAGAGATCTACAAGGAATTGATGAATACTCCAAAGGGAAAGCCGTTGTATACTCCAGTGCTGAGAAAGCCGCTCCAGCCACTACCTGAATAATGCGGTGATACCGCGGGCATAAGCTACGTAAGTCCAGTTCTATTTGGCATCTCTTTGAAGCATTAGACTGAGCATGTACTTAATGTAGTAAAATGCTTAATTTTTTATATGTATTTCAAACAGAAATTTTGAGACACATTACATACGCTATTGAATTTCTTCAGACGTATGCAGGTTTCCTCTCGATGTTTTCCTTCACCGTAAAGCTCGTGGTGTGACTTATCACTGTACTTAAGTTCAGGAAAACTCATTGGTACAGTCGGGATTAGAACTTGCGACCTTTGCGTCGCAGGCAACTACTTGAACCACTCTTCTTTCGAATCCAATCTTAATATCAGGGCTGTTTTAATTTAATGTATGTATGTATGAATAATTTGGGCCATCCTTATACGCATTCCAAATTGCTAACAATTAGCCATTGACAGTAATTGAATTGATTAACAATGATCTTGACGCGCTGAGCAGGAAACGACGAAAAGGGATGTCCTTTTGTTAAATAAAAAGCTGCTATAAAAATACCTATCCAAAATATATTGCCCACATAGGTACTTCTTACACAATATGGGCTGGTCAATTATACTGACATTTGTACATGTCATTACGCCCAGGGCCTCATGCTGGAGGCAGAGAGAGTAGGACGCCAGTTATCTCTAGTCTTACACAGACTCCTTCTGCTTCAACCACAATCATTAGTCTTGTCATACAAGATTATATACATTGATTATACAATTTATCTAATTACAATCATTCAGTAGTAGACAGTGCCATCTACCGGCCAACATAAAAACGACACTAATCATAATACAAGAATTCATAAATGGTTTGTACAATTATTTAAATCCCCATTTGTAAATGGCTTGAACAAAGTCAGCCATAAATAACTAAACAAGCAAAACTTTATTAGGTACTTGAACAATAAGGAAAATATTTGTAGTGAAGTTGGCGCAGGAAGTGAGCGCAAATTGATATCGGGAACCGGAAATGGTTTATCGTAGGCTTTGTTCTGGGCGGGATAGGTTGGAATGAGCTGCTGTGATCTATCTATTTGTAGTTGTGTATACAAATCCGTGTAATTCCAGAATCTGATTGTCTATCAACCTAAGCGGCCTAGGAGCAATGCACCTGTTAATATATTGATGATGGATTTCGATAATTTAAACGAAGGAAGTCACATATAAAGATGAGCTCTACTCTCTCTGCCGACCCCGTGAAAAACTTGGCAAGATTTGCAAGAGATAATCTTTAAAGAAAAATCTCTGTCTCTCTATTGTTTGTTTATCTGTTTGTTCCATCTCATCTCCGAAACAGTTGGATCGATTTTTGCGGGATTTTCACTGGCAGATAGTTATTGTTATATAGAGTAACTAAGCCATTTCATTTTTATACATATAATAATAATATATAATATATCCTCACGCCTTCCCACAAGGGTCCCCGAAGGGGTAGGCAGAGGTGTATAGGTAATACCCACACACCCACTTTCCGCCAGAGGTATATTAGGTGCCAACGTGACAGATGGCGAGTCCATCGCCGTTACTCAAGCACGACTATACATACGCCTTTGAATTTCTTCTCAGACGTATGCAGGTTTCCTCTCGATGATAATCAAAATTACGCGAGCCAATAATCAAATTGAGAATTGCCCTATATAATTTCCCCTTGACTTAAGCAGGTATTTTCTATAACCGTGAAACTTGGGTAAGGTGGGTTCACCACCTCTAAATATATATATAAAATTTTCAGTCCAGTCCAGCTCCTTTGCTCGCGATCCAGCAACGCTCTAAGCCAAATTCCGTACCTCACAGGGGGTGCCCTCATCTGTGTTGCTTAGCACATTAAAGTACCTGGCTGGAGGCCTAGGTCTCACCATTGCCCGGTTAAATAGCAAAAGTTCTCGGACTCACACTACGAGAGACAATACAAAAAGTCAAGGTGAAATGACTAAAGTTAAAGTTGCAATGTTGACAGCACTTTGCATCCATTGCTCTACAATTGTAATTCTCCTACGTCATTAAGTTGACAGTAGTACAGAATGATCGATGACAAAGTGATTGTATAAATCCAATCTGTGTTACTTAGTCTTCATTTGCACTAACATAATAACTTTAGGTCGCTTAAGTGACTTCAAAGTTCGAGCGTCGCTTATTCTCTTAGAATAACCCACTTCTATATATATATATGAACTTTATTGTTTGAGGATTATAATGTTACAGATATATATCAACTATATGTCATACGCGGCTTCGCCCGCGAGTAGTTCGAAAAAGTAGCTTTGGAAATTTTCCAGCTAGAATCGGTTCAGCCGCTATGCCGTGAAAGAGCATCATACATTACAATATAAGAACTTTGAATTTTTTTGGATTAAAAAGGAAAAAAAAAGTAGCCTATATCCTATTCCTAGGTATAAGCTATCATAAGCCATTTAAACTTTAAGCCAAATCGGTTCAGCCGTCAGGCCGTGAAAGAACCGCAAACATCAAAACTTACAAACTTTCACATTTATAATTATTTGTAGGAGTAAGATAACAAGTGAGGAAATTGGAAAGTACCTTATGTCTGGGTCAGTAATTTGTTGGGCTATTCCTTACTAATATTAGTTACATAAGTAAAAAAGACGTAGTGGCCGAGTGTTTCGAGGAGTTGCCTACAATACGAATCCCGAAGTCTCGAAGTAAATTTTATGCGATAACCAGTTTTGTGTGTCTGGGTGTAAATCCTGCATTAGTTTATGTTTGCTAGTGCGTGATACCTGAAGTCTAAATTCTACCTGGTCTAGAATAATTATATTATTATTGTATTTGCCTACACCGTGTGGATTTTCGGTCGGTAGATACTGTTGCTGACAGCCTGTCATAGTTCTGCGGGAAGCCTGTAGGTTAGAGTAACATTTAATAAATAAATAGAGGGCTTAGTTAATATACATCATGTAAATATATACTTGTTAACTATCCCTACTAATATAATATAAATATAACAAACTAGCTGTCCCGCCCAGCTTCGCTCGGGTGAAAAAGTTAAATTGCCCGTAACACGATCGCAGCGCCACCTATTGGGTCCAATTGTAAATCTAAGCCATTCTCGAATCTAGCTTAAGACACACAGAAACACACAGAAAGCTTCGCCCGGGTAAAAAGGTAAAATTCTTGAAACTCGATCGCAGCGCCACCTACCGGGTCCAATTTAATATAGCCTATGTTACTCGGGGATAATGTAGCTTTGCAAAGGTGAAATAATTTTTGAAATCGGTCCAGTAGTTTCGGAGCCTATTCATTACAAACAAACAAACAAATCTTTCCTCTTTATAATATTAGTATAGATTAATATTATAAATGCGAAAGTAACTCTGTATGTCTGTCTGTTACCTTTTCACGCCTAAACTACTGAACCGATTTAAATGAAATTTGGTACAGATATAGCCTAGAGTTTGAGGAAGGACTTAGGCTACTTTTTAGTGCGTTGTAAGGGTTGTAAGGGGTTGAAATAGGGGATTAAAGTTTGTATGGAAGTTTCGTCATTTTTGAAGCTAGAAGCTTGAAACTTATTTTTTAGGCTCTTGATTACATATAAATTAATATTACATTCAAAGTTTGTAAAAATGTTGCCCTTAAGGGGGTAAAAAAAAATGCTGCTTAATGTCACTTTTCCGCGCGGACGAAGTCGCGGGCACACCTAGTATATATATATGGAAAGCGGAGGAAGTTGAAAGTATAGTATAGTAGAGTAACTTAGAGGCCTACCCACATAAGTTAAAAAGCCGTGGTGGGTTTGAGTAATTCCCAGCAGCACAAAGATTGCAAGTTCCAATCCCGACTGTACCAATGAGTTTTTCTGAATTTAAGTTCAGTGATTAGACACAACAAGAGCTTTACGATGAAGGAAAACATCGAGGGGAAACTTGCATACGCTTGGGAAGAAATTCAAAGGCGCATTTATATTCGTGCATGAGTAAGGGCGATGGACTCGTCCTCTGTAACGTTGGCACCTAAAATCACTGGCGGAAAGTATATACCCACTATACACCTCTGCCTACCCCTTCGGGGACCCTTATGGGAAGGCGTGAGGATATATAACTTATGCTTATGCTATATTTAAATATTTCTTATATTTTATTTAATTATTATTACAGTTACATATAGTAAGAATATCAGAAAATTTCCGTCTAGAATAAGAATAAGCATCTCTTATATGCAATGTGGTTCCAAGCTGTTAAATAAAAAAATCAATAATCTAAAAAAATATAATAATTTATTTGGCTCGGCAATTATGGACACCCGGAAGACTATTAAATCATTGTACTTACCTGGCAAAATGGTCGAGTCTAAAAAATTGTGATCGTGAAGTAATGTGTTTGGTGGTTTCCTGGTTGCATGGCAAAGGTTGACTAACAATTGTCGTATTACCAAGGATATATACATATTACTAGGAGTTACTCACTTTTTCTCTGAGATATCGAGCGTACGAAAAGTAAAGTTTGTCGTTTTTTACCTTAATGGTAAGCGGTTACCGCCGCCTATGTACGCTTGCAACGCGCGCTACTAACTATAAATTCCATGGTATGATAGCCACCCTTTACTAGTTCGTGCGACTACCTGAAGAAAGAAAATATTGCATGGTCAACCCCCCGAGGTCCTGCCCTTGAATTATTCTGCACTTAAAGGTGATTTATCACACCACGAGCTTTTCGGTGAAAGGTATATCATGACGAAAAGTAGCCTGCTTGCAGTAAAAATTTAGAAAATAATTATCTCTTGCGATTGCATTTCAGGGACCCATGTCAAAATGAAAAGAAATAAACAACCATGTTTGAGAAATTTGTCGAAAAAAACGCCTGTGATAAACTTTTGCGCAATTGTGTTCAAATAAAATAATACCTTTTAGTAGTTTCAGGAACTCTTTTCAATGAAAACATTAATTGTTTGTGGAAGAAGGTGTGCATATTCAATTTCGGAGCGATGAGAAATGCATTGATAGCCAATAGTCTTGATATCAGCATCCGCTGACCAAGCTTTAGGCTACACATAACGATCTCTCTCGAATTTACCAGCTCTACTTAAGATTGTAGACAATTCTAGCAGCTTATTTTTAGCCCAAGTCAAACGGCCTTACTACCAAACATGAAACTAGTTGTATTGTGTATTCGTATGTACCTTTAGGTATACTTTTAAGGAGCATGCGATCCGCCTGATGCAGCACCAAGACGCGCTCACTGTCGACTCTGTAGGAATATTTTCATATCCATCTTTGAAGAAAGCCATGTCTCTAGGCTGTTTCCACAGATTGGTCGTTCGCGGAAGAAAATTCCTTTGAAACCGCGCAATATGGGACCTGTTTGGTTTTAAGGTATGGGGATGACTTCCCCGTCGAGGGCGAGAGGTGCCGTGGTAGAAGTTTGCCTGAATTGATGTTTGCATAAGTTTAATAAATACCTGGGACAATTCCACACAAATTGACCTAGTCTCAAATTAAGCAAAGCTTGTGTTATGGTAACTAGACAACGATATGTTTACTTATATATATAGATATATACATAAATAAATACATTCAAGATGAAGGAACAGATACTCGTGTTCATCACACAAATATCTGCCCGCAGCGGGATTCGAACCCGCGACCTCAAGTGTCGTAGTCAGGAGCTCTCACCACTAGACCAGACGGCCCTCAACTCTCAGGCTCTTACAAGTTTGTAAGAGTAAGTAGTTCAATAGTAGGAAAACAAGTCGAGGACTTTGTGTTTCGCGCCCTATGACATTTTGTTCGCTTGTAATGATGGTAGTTAGTCTGATACCGTCTTGCAATTAGCTACGGTATGTATGTAGTTGTTATGTGGGTATGCCGTGATTGGGGAAAAGTGGGTGATTATTTCTCAATATATCTCGGTTTGCTCGCAGGCTTTATTGGGACATTCATATGGAAATGCTTCCTTGAAATATTTTCGGACGAGCCGTGGTGGCCGACACTACATTGCAAGTTCGAATTCCGACTGTATGAATGAGTTTTATGAATTTGAATATAGTAATTAGTCATACCACGAGCTTTACGGTGAAAAAATACTTCGAGAGGAAACCTGCATACGTTTGAGAAGAAATTTAAAGGCATATGTATAGTCGTGCTAGAGTAACGGCGTTGGACTCGCTATCTGTCATGTTGGCACCTAAAATATATGTCTGGCAGAAAGCGGGTGTCGCAGGCAACTACTCAAACCACTCGAACACCACGGCTTTTTGTTTTTGTAAATATTGTTAATTGTTGTTACAATAACAACGCTCAGTTGATAAAGAGATACCAACATTTATTGTAAGTAAAATATAAAATTGGCGTGAATGATATGTATGTAAAATATAAACGTATAAATATGTGTTTACCTGACAGTTGGCGACAGGATCCACTGGGGTATGTCCTGAAGCAGATGACAACAGGCACTTTAATTGGACTTAGGGTTGCTAAGTACCTACCTAATAGAAGAGATCACAAAACACAGATCGAAGAGCATCTATAGTGAGCCCTCTATACGACATCAATATACACTGGTTGTATATTGCCTTTGTTGTGCAAAAACAAACGTTTAGGCTCTACAGCTCTGTAGGCATTATTTAATAAACCCTTTCACAATAATCTCATTGAATATTCAATGGTTGATACGCTTCATTCGAATAGAATACCTCCCTTTGCGCCATTGTCGGTGAACAATAAAGACATCTCCACGCCACTCACAGGTGGTTGGCGCTGGGCAATTTATATTATAATCGACACGCTAAGAATTTCCAATAATCTTCAACTATTCACATTCAGTGACTTCGATAGAGAACTGACAATTATTTAGCAGTCAATTTTTTACCTGTCTGTTCTATGTTAGAAACAGCGGTTGCGTGAATTGGAACCTTCGCGTATTAGGACTACTCCACCCACTTGGCTACCACGGTAGGATAAATAGGTGATTAAATAATAAAGCCAAGGTGAAGAAGGCCAAAGAAAAAGATTTAAGCACACATAGGGACGGACAGACAGCGACAGCGACATTGTTTTATACTATGTAGTGATTAATTAATTATTATTAAGATTAGCACAGCATGCTAACATAAGTTTTGTAAGAGAAGAATTGTACCTTTTTCGCAGGCACAGTGGCCTGTAGTCACTAATTATACTGGCAAGACACAACTACGAATAAATTGAAAAACTAAAACAAAATAACCTCAATAAACTATACTGGACGAATGACAAATAGAGCGGTCGGCGTGATAGTTGAACGTAGAACTATGTCAAAGCGAGACGTGCGCGGCGCACTGGAGGATGGCACACACCTGTGCTTACGTGTTTAATTTGATACGGTTCCATGCGGGCGGATTTCGGCATGGAGTGCTTAAAGCTTGTAGGAGTAACTTAAGCATATACCTACTTGAGTGTTGGAGATACTTATCTTTTTTTGGAGTTTACTCCTAAAGAATCGATTTTAATCGTACTTAAGGAGTAAACTCCAGTCGTGCGTCGGAGCTGACACACACAATTATTTATACTAAACTGGTTGCAAAGATTTTTTTTTTTTTTTTTTTTTTTTTGTATTGTCTCTCGTAGCGTGAGTTCCGGGAACTTTTGCTACTTAACCGGTCAATGGCGAGACCTAGGCCTCCAGCCAGGCACTTTAGTACTAAGCAACACAGCTAAGGGCACCCCCTGTGGGGTACGAACCTCGGCTTAGGGCGTTGCTGGATCGCGAGCTAGGGAGCTGGGCTGGACTGTAAATTTTATTTATATATTATTTGGGGGCGGGATTTGCGCGTCAGGCTCGGCGCGGGCCGGCGTTTGCGGCGGGGGTCGGGGGGGAGCATTACGGCTTATTCGCGTCTGGTTGCAAAGAAGCATGCGGTCCGCCTTTAGCTAAGCGGTTATGCCTTTGGACGCTTGCAACACCAGGGGTATCGCTCGCGCGCTGCCGACCCTGCAGGAATCTTTTCACACCCTTCTCGAAGAAGAGAGTACAGCATGGAGGCTGTACTCTCCAGGGAAAACCTTAACGGAGAGCTCATTCCACAGCCTAAGCGCCCGCGGAAGGAAACTCCTAAAAATTGTATGCTCATCTATCATTTAATTACGTAATATAGAATCAATTGTCAGTCAAATATCTATGTATGTAACCAAGGAGTTTGTATATAAACTGACTGGTAAGCCTTATAAATTAAAATAAAAAATAAATTAAGCCCACTTTTTCCGATTGTAAAATACGTTATGTGAGTGGTATCGTTATGCAGGTCACGGGCTCAGCGTGATAGCGAACATACTTTATTTGAAACAGGAAACTCCTTACCGTGGGGAAATGGAAATTTGGGGAAAAACAACATGCATTTTATATTTTAATACGCTTTATTTTTAGGCATGTTCAAAAGGTTGCTTCAAGTAATGACATCGAGAACGAATAAATGTTAAGCCTTAATTTGACGTACCAACTTTTTAGTTGATTTTTCGTGTATGTTCCCAAGCTAGCTCATTACTGGATACCTTATTCACCGTGTAGGAATACAACACAAAAAGTTTTGTTATTTGGCTACGGACTTCTATAAGGTGGAGGTCCTGCCCCAGTCGGGCAGCTCCAAATTTGAACGGGAAACCCGGTACGCCCTACCTCTCTTATATATATATGTATGTATAGTTTTTACACGCTTTTTATTAGCTTCACTTGTATGTCAGTATGTCAGTATGTCAGTATGTCAGTATGTAACTCTCCGTGGGTAATTAGCGCGCCTGCGGCCTTTCTTGGTTCTCGTAGCCGTTTCTCTGGCTCCCTTTTGAAAAATATCGA
Source organism: Drepana falcataria (assembly GCA_945859725.1). Lineage (NCBI taxonomy): Eukaryota > Metazoa > Arthropoda > Insecta > Lepidoptera > Drepanidae > Drepana > Drepana falcataria. The sequence goes on from OX243935.1 coordinate 412,152, forward strand.
ACTAAAAAGTTAATAATAAATATAGTTAAAAAAAAAAACTAAAAAAAAAAAAAAAAAAAATTAATTTTAATAAATTTGAATTAATAATAGTGTAAAAATTCTTAATAAATAATTTAAAAAAAGCGTGGGGTGCTTTTTAAGATATTGTCGAAATCAATTAAATATTTAGAACTATTGACACCATGCACCCCACGCTTTTCTTAAATTATTTATTAAGAATTTTTACACTATTATTAATTCAAATTTATTAAAATTTATTTTTAATTTTTTAGTTTAGTTTTCTGTAAAAAGCGTGTTTTTTAGTTTTTTTTTTAAACTATATTTTTTATTATTATTTCATTAGGTTGTGTTAATTTAATTTAGAAGTAAGTAAGAAGTAACACATCTCGCTCACAGAATCAGCATTGCTATCCAGCGTGGCAATGCTGCTAGTCTTCTTGGCACGTTGCCTCGGGATACCGATTTGGGACAAATATTTTATCTGTAAGTAGTTAGTTTCAACTGTTCTTTGTAAATAAATAAAGTCATTTAGAAGTCAATATTTTATCTTAAATTGCTTTTTAAGTGTATTTGCTTAGCAGTTGCAATGTGAATGAAAACATGAAGAAACGCATGTTACGTTAGTTTGGCATAAAATATAGTTGATGAAACAGAGAAGACCACGTACCAACTAACTGAATTAAATCGATCGGACACTCAGGGATGAAAACGCCAAGAGCAAGAGAATCAAATCAAATCAAATCAAATCAAAATCTTTTTATTTCACATAGGCCCAGATGGGCACTTATAAAACGTCGAAAAAGAAGCACGGTTCGGGTTGGTCGCTTCCATGGAGAAGAACCGGCAAGAAACTCCATGGTTACTCTTTTCAAATCATTAGGCATATACAATATTTTTTTTCGTTACAGCAATAGTACCCAAGTATGGGGGAACAACGTAGGCCCGACAATAGGTCGTTGCTTACTATACAAAGCATACATAAAACAAGATAATTATAACAATGTTAGCAAGATCTAAGAATCTACAAAGCCTACAATGTTCTCACATTCACAAATTAGACAAATTAAACAAGTGACACAAATATTGTCATCGGTACTGTAACTAATTCTGGTCAAGATATGGAATAAATTAAAATAAAAAAAAAAAGGAAAATTATTATTGTATAAAAAAAAACCCGAATTGAGAAAAGAAAAAGATTCAGAATAGTTAGAGAAATCGGAAGATACTGAAAACTGTAACTGAAGGAAGGTCTGTGAGTCTATGGGAACTGGCGCTCTACTTTCTCTGGATATCCCGTGTGGGAATTGGCGCAATGATATGTATTTGCGTCTATTATGATGATCTTATATCTAAACAAAAAATATATAATATAGTGTATAGTGTATAGACAAAAGCATAACGACAATATATAAATATATAGTCGTTATGCTTTTGTTTTGGAATTTCGACTGAATGTTTCTGAACTAAGTTAGTTATTAGTCTTACCACTAGCTTTGAAGTGAAGGTAAACATCGACAGGAAACCTGCGTATGTGTGGACAGAAATCAAAGTTGTATTGCTTGGATGAAAAAAATAGTAACCGTGTATTCATCTACAGTCATCAATCTTGTCATACATCTCGATAATTAAATAATGGATGCAGCCGACATTGTTGCAGATAAATTAATAGCGTTTCCTGCTTCACCATTGTAACTGTACGGTCGATTAAACTAAAAGCTACTTGATGAGACACTATAGAAAAATAGGTAGCACTCAATCCGATATCAATCTCTTCCTATATGCTACAATTTTATCAGCAGTTGTGAGTTAGAAGTTATCCAGGAATATATGCGCATATGGTACGGGATGGGATGTGTCTATTGGGAAATCACTTGAGCGCAGCTTACACGGGACAATAGAAAGTTGGCAAATTGCAATTGATACTGCAGGTATTGCTGACGTCTACCATCGGGCGGGTATTCTTAATTACCACCTTTTTAATTGTAGTTATAAGTAAAATAGATAATATTAAAACAATATATATATTTATGGATTTTTTAAAACGAATATGCTTTATTTTATCTTTACAGATTTTCTCAAGGTGTACCGAACGGGGTATAAGATGATATTCCTAGAGGCCTATCAAGCATGACTATATATAATCTTCTTTCAAACGATGTTTTCCAATTTCTTCTCAAATAATGTTTTGTACGTAACAAGCGTTATTAATCGCTATACTTCAGCTCAGAATGACTTTTTGCTACAATTGGGATTCAAACTTGCAATCATTTCATCAATCATTCTAGTTTAAATATCAAATCAATTATTTGATGGCATTTGACACCTAAAAAAGGTGTCAAATATACTAAACTTAATACCGTTACGACGAGAATGAGCTGGTAAGCATACGACCTTGGCAGGCGCTGGTAACGTCTTGAGCTACCACGAGGCGAAGAGTGGGAAGCAATTTAAAAGTGTTATGAAAGAGTGAGCGAGCTATTATTTGAGTTTCAGTTTCAACAGACGTCACCCCAAAGGAGGCTTGATACAGCGAATTACTACGAGTTTCAACTCACTAGTGATAAGGGAGTGCGTATGAAAAGTAGTTTTACAAGAACTCAAATACAGGTACAGTAGTTAGGTGTGTAGGTAGCACCCACACACCCACTTTTCGACGGAGACATATAGGTGCCAACGTGACAAATGGCGACTCCATCGCATTTGCTCAAGCTCAAATATACACTTATTTAAATTTCATCTCAAAGGTATGCAGGTTTCCTCTCGATGTTTTTCTTCAACGTAAGCTCGTGGTGTGACTTACCACTGTTCTTAAGTTCAGAAAAACTTATTGGTACGGTCGGGATTGAGATTTGTGAATATTAGTGTTGCAGGCGACGTCAAAGCGGCAAGGCTCTAACTTAGCAACTCATAATTTAAATTAAGCGCTAGTGATCATTGTTTTTTTTAACTACTAACCTGTACTATATTTAATAACATTTTATTTTATTTTGATAACAATTAGAACGGCAAAGTTGTCAAAAAATTACCTCCTGTGAAGGTCGACGCAACTCGACGCAATCGACGCAATCGACTTTTCGTAAACCATTGGTTATAATTGTGTCACTCAATCCAGACTCGGAAGGTAGTTAGTGTTTGAGTTCCTTACCTGGAGTAAACACAAGAGAATTTTGACATGAAAAGGCTTTTTAAATTAGATTTAAACTTAAGCCCGCGGAGTCTTGAAGCTCGTAACTTTCCTACGGAGAGTTTTTCAAACTTGTTCCTACATTTGTATTATAGCGTTAAGCTAAAGGTTTTAAATAATTTTCCACTCGTTATTTTTAATACTTTTTATATGAAAAACGTGTCAAGCAAGCTTACGATCCACCTGATGGCAAGCGGTTACCATAGTACAGGCGTAAGAAATAACTGAAGACCGGTCACGAACGGTTCCCTTTCTGCTAGTATAATAATAATAATAATATATCCTCACGCCTTCCCACAAGGGTCCCCGAAGGGTTAGGCAGAGGTGTATAGTGTACCCACACACCCACTTTCCGCCAGAGGTATATTAGGTGCCAACGTGACAGATCGTAGTTACCTAAGCACGACTATACATACGCCTTTGAATTTCTTCTCAGACGTATGCAGGTTTCCTCTCGATGTTTTCCTTCACCTTTCAGCTCGTGGTGTGATTAATCACTGTACTTAAGTTCAGAAAAACTCATTGGTACAGTCGGGATTCGAACTTGCGACCTTTGCGTCGCAGGCAACTGCTCGAACCACTCGGCCACCACGGCTTATAATAAGATGGTTTTAAAGTGCCAGGTAGTATATCATCACGCCTTCTTGGGGGATGCTCATTAGGGGAGGCCTATGTCCAGCAGTGGACTAGAAGAGTGGGCTGATGATGACGCCTTCTTGGTGGGATTGGTCGAAAATAACAAAGGATTAAAATAGTATACTGAGATTTATTTAGTAAGCCAGCTAACACAGTAAAACAGTTGACACAAGACAGAGAGAATGCCAACATCACGGCATAGAAAATTTAGTTTATACTAGTTCCAACACTTCTCATAAGGGCCTCCGAGCGGGTAGGCAGAGAGAAGGGGTAGCGGTAGTACCCTGACACCCATTTTTCATCGGCGACATATTTCTACGTGCCAATGTAACTCATGGCGAGTCCATCGCCCTTACTTAAGCACGACTACACATACGCTTTTGCTTTTCAAACGTATGCAGGCCACCTCTAGATGTTTCACTTCACCGCTCGTGGTGCGACTTAGTACTGTACTTAAGTTCAGACAAACTCATTGGTACAGCCGGTATCCGAACTTGCAATCTTTGTGCTGCAGGCGAACACTCGGCCACCATGGTAATTAAATGTAGGTAGGTCTTAGCCACGAATTGTTTTCTATATATGGATGTATCTTAGACAGAACCTTATTAGAAGGTAAAAAGGCACTTACGCAGGAGATCTAATAAATTCATCACATAATCTGGCTTCACATGCCATTCTTGGACCCTAATCAAGTTTTATTTACTTACCCTACTCAAGCGGAGCTTTTGTTTGGTGGCTCCCAAATCAACCGGCGATCTTCTTTCGATTTCATATTGACGTGCAGATTTTCTCGAGGTCTTAGTAGGATTGTCAACGTGTATCTCCCGTTATGAAAGCTTTCTAAGGAAGACGAGTAAAATTTCATATATTAGAGGGTTTTAGAAAACAGGAGGCTTATTATAAAACATCAGATTATTTTAATGATGGCCATGCATGGCAATGAATTGCTCCTCTTGTACAGAGTTTATATATGTAACTTTAATCTTTTCTACCCCTACGTAAAAGGGAACAAATGTTAAAAAAGCAAACCGGGGTATTTGTTTCGCCGTTTCTTCTCCTGGCAGGTATTTTTTCTTGGAAACGGTGGTAACTTTAGTTTATATTAAATATGTGACGTTCAATAAGTGTTCCCTGTGTCCCTTACGTTGAATAAAATATTTTGATTTTGATTTTGGAGAGTTGCTCAAACGTGTATGCTGAAAGGAAGCTAAAAATATTTAAAAAAAATTACATTCCGAGTGGAAACTATCTTCGCATTGAAATCTGCTGTAACGATGAAGTTATACATGCAGAATTTAATTACGGTTTTATTTTATTTATGTCATTAATAGCTTTTGAAGCAATTAGGTACGTGTATTATGAATATTATCCCCTTAAAAATGATCATTCAGCTTTTTTTGGCTAACTGTTTTATTTCTGTGTTTTGAGGATATATTCACAATACCCTATATCAATTTTTTTTTCGTCTGTCTCTCTGATTGTATCCGGTAATCTCCAAAACAGCTGTACCGTTTTCGACGAGATTTTCACTCGTAGATAACTACTTTCATTCTGTCTTTTTTTATTATTACATTAAATGCGAGTGAAACTGCGTTAGATAACAATGCTTATAAAACACGTGTTTTGAACACCAGTGATCGGTGTAATTTTAAAAGCCAAGCCAAAGGGGCTTTCATGCTTTTTAAAATTCTACGACAAAGTCTGGTTTCAAAGGACTCCATAAAGTAATTAATAAAGCCGAGGGTTGGGTCAAAGTGTTTATTTACCAAATACGTTATTATAACGTGAGGTGACTCCATTGGGAATATAAATATTTAAGTAAACTAAAATCACCGTGGTGACTGAGTGACTATGTAGCGGTCAAGTGAATTAAAGGTTGTCAGTTCAAAACCTGGGTATTCCACTTTAAATATAGTAAAAGTTGTATGTTCATGTGTATTAGAGTATTTCATAAGTTACCTAGTGAATTTAAGTTATTAAGCCATAGACAGTTTAAAGTTCATCTGTATTAGTGGTTGAATGACAATAACTTTTATAGTATTAAAAAATTTTTTGAACACTAACCTGGATTTGCATGCTGAAAACTCGGCAAAACATGTATGTACAACATTATGTATTTATTAACACCAAATTTATACCATGTTTTTTGCAAATAAATGATTATTATTATTATTATTATATAAATATACTCACATTAGTGAGTACCACACTATAAATAAAGGATCAGACCACTTTACTTAAGAGCTACATAAGTACTGTAGCGAGAGTACTTTACATGTAGGGTAGAATTATAAAATATAAAAAAATACCTTAGGACAATTTCATATAAATTGACATAGCCCCAAATTAAGCAAAGCTTGAGTTACTAGACAACGGTATAATATTTACTGATATACATATATACACAAAGGGCATATGTAGGACGGGCTGAACCTGTCACGTTGGCACATCCTATCACGAGCTTTATGGTGAAGGAAAATATCCAGAGGAAACCTGAATATCTTTGAGAAGAAATTCAATGACGTATGTATATATATCGCCATCTGTAATGTTGGCACCTGAAATTGTTTTAAATAATTTCTTTAATTCTTTAATTCTTTAACCCTTATTGGTGATTATTGATATTATTATGTCAGCTGTTGGCATCCAATCGCCATCAACATGCGTGTTTTAAGGACGAACAGAGCAACAAACTATTCGATTTATTTATTTTTGAGGCGTAACACCAATACTTACATACATACATACATATCATCACGCCAAGTCCCTAACGGGGTAGGCAGAGAGTATAGAGTGCCAGTACTCTCTAGACTTACATACCTCTTTTGCTTCGTCCACATTCATCAGTCTCTTCATACATGCTCGTCGGTTTCGAGTACTCTTAACGTTCCCGTCCTTGAGAACCCGATCTATTTGATCCAGGTAGTTGGAACGTGGCCTTCCTCTGCCTCTTCTTGCACACACTTTTGCTCTGTATATCTGTTTCGTCAATCTTTCTTCGCTCATCCTTTCTATGTGTCCAAACCAACGTAACATGCCTTTCTTCGTCTTAGCAATCACGCCCTCATTCACACCAGTTGATTTGCGAATCTCTTCATTGCGGATTCGATCTAATATCGTTACTCTGCACATTTTTCAAAGAGATCGTATCTCAAACAAACCAAGTGCCATCAGACAAACACTCGATTCCTAATAAAATGTAATTTAATCAGGCCGAGGTAATGCATTCAAGTTAAGCGACAGTCAACTCAACGACTCTATGTAACAATTAAGTGTACGCTAAGTTACACTGAACCGCATAAAATTATCATTTTGTTTAATTTACGGTTCACTTTCGAGGTAATATCGTTCTTTGCTTTACTTTGGCAAATTAGTTGTTTCAATCTGAGTTTCAACTAAGTATTCTTAGGGCTATCCCTTTGTTGTGGGATGTATTCGATAACTTCTACTAATATAATAAGTGTTCGTTTGATTGTTAGAATGCGCGAATCTGAGGAAATACAAATCCTATTAAAAAAAATTAAGCACGGTATTTAACTCAGGTGGGACTGCGGGATCCAGCTAGAAAATTCATATTTAGAATGATGACATAAGCTAACAACTCGTTTGCGGTAAGTTGAGTTTTGAGGGAGCTGAATGGGATCAGAATGTGAGCAGCATCAAACGCCATGGCCAGTTGTCTCTTATTTGTAATCGATCGGACGCTCTAGAAGGGAGCGATACTCGTAACCAACGAGCATGTATAAAGAGACTGATGAATGTGGAAGTAGCGAAAGAGGTATGTAAGTCTAGAGAGAACTGGCGCTCTATACTCTCTGCCTACCCCGTTAGGGACTCGGCGTGATGATATGTATTTACTTGTCATGGCCTTCTCTTCAATGTTAAGTCTTACAGACTGTTTGTCTTAATATTTCATTTTAATACGTAATATTAAACATGATGATGTTAGAAACAGGGATTCAAGGGTTATGAAAATTCATAGTAAATTTCCGTCTGAAACTATTTGGCCAAGTCGGAAGTGGTGAAACAAGAAGGGTCACGCATAAGAGTGGCATGGACCAATAATAAGATCTCGGTACACACGGCTACCGGTCCCCAATGTTAATAACTTGTGGGGTTTCCTTATACAGCACGACACGATTGCGATGCCTAGTATAGGTATATCTTTGATGACATAGTTTTTTTTTATGAATATATCTTCGCACCTCCTCACAAGGGTAACCCCGAAGGGGTTAGCAGAGGTGTGTCTTTTGGCCGGAGATGTATTTAGGTGTAAACGAGGCAGACGTCAAGCTTGTTATCTTTTCAATACTACGCGTTGCATACATATATTCATACATAGCATCACGCCGAGCCCCTCACGTGGTAGGCAGGATTGCATGATGCCCACTTCTACCTTGTACAACCTCTCGCTATGGACTGGGAGTTCATCCCAATACCTTGGAACCAAAAAGGCTTCGAACTGCGCGGTTTCCAAGGAGTTTCCTTCCGCGAACAGCTGGAGAGTACAGCATGGAGTTCTTCAAGAAAATACTCCCGCAGGATCTGCTGCGCGCGATATATATGGCTAGTCCTGCAACCGTCCATCCCATTCCGCATGCTTATTACCTTTGTGGTATTAAAAAATAAATAAATTTTGTTTCTTATACTTAATACATACAATATCGTATGTATTAAAATTTGGCGTAGCTATGCGCGCTGATCGGGATAGTGGCCATTAGGACTCTGCCCCTCACTGTACTGGGTGACGTTACTTGTGTTGTTGGCAACTAATTGATATTGTGTTTAGGTCACTGGCCGAATATTATTAGCGAGGGTAATGAACCGCCTTAATATTTACTTACTTGGGGGTATTTGTTACGCCGGCGTCTAATACATACATATCCATTTGTGTGGTCCTTAGGGAGTGTAACTGGTAGTTCTCATACCTGTAGGGACATTGGCGGAAATATATATTTTAAGACACTAAATTAGTAATTAAGTAATATGGGGATCAATACAGACATACACGGAGTAGGCAGAGAGAGAGAAGAACTCCTGTTTTCTGCACACTTATAGACCTTTTTCGCTTCATCCACATTCGTATCTTCATATATGGAAACTGATGCTGTTCGCATCCATCTTGCTCAGGAATCTTGGCTCAGGTATTGCTTCGCTAGCCGCTTATTTGTCATTAGTTACTTTATTTTAAGTATTTGTAGTATGGAAATAATCTCAACCATATGCTAACAATGTCGGATCGGTTTTGAACTTAGAACGTAGGTTTATAAGCTCCATTTTACACTAAAACAAAACACTGTGCCCCTGGAATCATAATACTACAGAGAGCGCAGTTATACAAAGGTATGGATTTCCGTAAAGTACCAATTTTTTCTGTTTAAACATGCTAAGTGCACTCGGCGTCTGAAGTCTTAATCGTTTGCCGTGAGCCGCGAGATCTCAGTCCCCTCTCGTTTAGATAGATACTTTACATATTTTTTTTTTGTTGTTATCAATCCCGTCTCTGTTCATATTTTTATCAATTACCTCTTCTACTATATATATAATGTACAGAGGCTGCTTTGTGTCCAGTGACGTCATTGTTTGTATATACAGAATATTTAAGAAAAAAACTGTTCCTCCAGAAAGTTCCTGTCTTGAGAATTAACAGGTTGTTGTATTTACAACACCTGAAACGGCGGAAGCCGTGTGACGCAGCTATAATAAATGGGCGCAAATACAAGAATCCATCAATCTTTAAATCCATGGGCTAAAGAACGTAACATAACCCTTCCTTCTCAAGATTGGCGAAAGAGGTTTCGAGCGACTTTCGGTACTTTTATTTGACAGCTATGTCACACTGACAAACGCATACAATTGGCGGGATCGGGCGGGAATGTCCGCATTCCATTTGGACGCGGCCATTAACACGGCCACCTCAAAATCGCCATATCAGCTCAATCTAAAACGGGCACGTCGGCACACTGCGCGAACAGCGTTGCAACTTTGCCTCGCAATTCTACTAATATTATAGACTAGTTATAGCCCGCGATTGTACCTGCGTAAGATTTGATTCCTTCGGTAGATTTTTCTTTCAGTTATAGAACGTATCATACATACATACATGTGTTAGTGCAGAAAATATTTATTCTCATACAATTCCGACCATAGTTATTGCGCGAAAGGGGCACAAACATCTTTGCAGGCCTTTATAGTATTCATAATATTAGTTAAATGCAAAAGTAAAATAAAAAAAATCCATAGAATTCGGTAAAAGCCTACCATCGGCCTACCGTATGCGATATTATTAATTTTACAATAATATATTAGCTGTATATTATTAATGTATCGTACCTAACCTGATTTCTAGGAGTCTTTGCTAATTAATCGAAAAATAGCGAGACCAAAGGCCTACCGACTTTTAAATTATCATCTTATAAATGTTTATTTGTTAGATTTTTAATGGATAATTTAAATACAAGTCTTTCATCATCATCATCATCAGCCCACTCTACTCCTCAGCTGGACATAGGCCTCCCCTAATGAGCGCCATAATAGCGCCCTGTCTTCAGCTTGCCGCATCCAGCATCTGCCAGCAGTCCTTCGCAAATCGTCATCAAAAGTTTTTACAGTAGTTTAAAAAAGTTACTTAACATTTTTACATTTTTGATAATTTTGACAAATAGGGAGCCCCTATAGTGTAATGAAGAGGCTCATGAAGTATGTTAATATATAGACTTAACATATTAATTAAAGGTCTCTCGAAATATAACAAAAATAAAATCGATTGGACACTCAAGGACGGGGACGTCAGGAGTTATCGAATCGTGTATGAGGATTAATTAGTAATGTGGATGAAGCGAAAGATAATAATAAATACCTGGGACAATTCCACATAAATTGACCTAGTCCCAAATTAAGCAAAGCTTGTGTTATGGTAACTAGACAACAATATATTTACTTGTATAGATAGATATATACTTAAATACATAGGACATCCAAGACTAAGGTACAAATATTCGTGTTCATCACACAAATATCAGCCCTCAGCGGGATTCGAACCCGCGACCTCAAATATCGCAGTCAGGAGCTCTAGACCAGACGGTCGTCTAAAATATGTAAGTCTTACGATGATATGTATGTAAAATTTAAAAACAATTAATAACTACAAACTATTACTGTACATAATAATTGTCAACGCCTCTACGTGAGTACCTACCGTCAGAAATTAGTTAATTTATTTTACGTGCCTACATTAGCAAACCTTTGAAATAACAACTCACTTGCAACTACTTTTACAAAGTAAATTACAATGCTATTGTACTCAAGCCCTGAGGTAGCCCAAACCCTTTTCCATATATCCCAGTGGCGACAAACGGTGACATAAATTAGGGGACTTACCGACTGGGGGCTCTATAACTCTATAAATTGGTGTTGTTAAGGCTGCGATCAAATTTATACGAACTGGTTATACATATGTCGTAAGTAGTATGTATGTTGATTATATGTCGAACCATCACGGCCCAGAACCATCACACACACAAAGATTACAAGTTCGAATCCCGACTGTACCAATGAGGCTTTTCATAACTAAAGTACAGTTATTAGTAACACCACGAGCTTAACGGTAAAGGAAAACATCGAGAGAATATAATAATGCTCATACGTTGGAGACGAAATTCAAAGAGGTATATGTAAATATAGGCTTGATAAAAAAATGGCAATAGACTCGCCATCTGTCACGTTGGCACCTAACATATATCTCCCGCAAAAATTAGGTGTAGGTAGGTAAAAAATATTGTATATTAATGGGGCCTTAATTTCTTTAATTGGCATATAAGCGTCAACAAAGCAGAGAGGAAATCTGTATGAAATATGGAAGTGCTAGTTAAAAATTGTCTGGTTCGTAACAACTATGCAACAGGCTCTTTCTTCCGTTCTAATGTTCGCTGGTACGACTCCCTCCTGCGACAGTGTATTGTCATATAAAATTTTAAAAATTGTAAATACACAGCTTTTTGGCCAAAGTAAATTAATGTTCTAAGTAACTATTGGATATTATATAAACTACGACAAAAGCTTTTCATGTAACCAAACCCGAAGGGTAGAGGCGCTGTATACTGAAATACAGGCTTTAAACCTAGTTCGGCAGAAGCTAATTAATTGATACAATGAACTATATATTTAAGCTTACTGATAACTAGCTCATAGTCAAATTGTGTATACGTTTTTTGGTCTAATAAGTATTAATATTATTATTAATTTAATTAGTGGTGCAGGTTTAATAGGAATATAAAGTTGAATATGTTTATCGTGTAAGCATTAAGAGTAAAATACAGTAAGTATTTATTTGCAAACGCAAGTATTCTGTACACAGGCCTCCCAACAAGGGTCCCCGAAGGAGTTGGCAGAAGTTTATAGTTAGTACCCACACACCTTATTTCCACAGTAAAACCGAGCAGTCGGTTTAGAGGACATGTTTACTATTGATAATACATCATTAACATATAAAACCTTAACCTTTAATCAACCAGTCTAACGCCAAAGTGTTGACGAAGGAAAATTTTCTGACAGCGTCATGTCACGCCAAAATGTTACGATATTTTTGTATAATAAGTTTATTGATTTTTATCCAACAAACATTTTGTTATGACTACGTTTACGAGGACAGCTATAGAAGAGGGAACTACAGGCCGCTCGATAGAAAGTTGAGACCGAGGAATCACCGTTATGGGGGAAATGATGATGTCAAGAGGAAGTTCCATCGAGATTTTCCAGCAGAAATTGACAGGAACCCCACTGGAAAATTTGACTTGGCTGGTTTTCTAGAGAAACCTGATGAAGACGCCGTACAAGATTACAGCTTGGAAAATAAAGATAGGTATGATAATACAATAAACAACAACATTTTAGGAAATATGATTTATAAAACTATTCAACAATATTATAAATTCGGAAGTATAATCTTATCTATAAAATTGTCGTGTCACAATGTTAGTTACCATACTCCTGCGAAACGTCTGAACCGATTTTTATGAAATTTTATATGCATATTCAGTAGGTCTGTAGTAGTAGCCGATTTTAATTTTTCACATCCTAAAGTACCAATTTTTTTCACATGCGCGAATCTGGGCGGGACCGCTAGTATAATATACATTTTAAATATGGTGTAACCGCTGCGCAGCCAGCAGGAATTTTTTCGCACCTTTCTTGAAGAGCTCCGTGCTGTACTACCTAGGAAAATCCTTAACCAGCAGTTGAATTCACAACCTAAGCGTTCGTTGAACGGATCATGTATCATTTTCTTAGAAGAACACAAGTTCAACTTCTATCGATCATTATTTTTTCATTACTGTATGGAGTCAACATACTAATTGCTACTGATACTTCAACCAAAAGCTATTTTGTCAATAAATATGTCGCACGTAATTTAAAAATTAAATATAGTTTAAGTTTAATTAAGTATAGTAACAAAGCCGTGGTGGCCGAGTGGTTCGAGCAGTTGCCTGCGACGCAAAGGTCGCAAGTTCGAATCCCGACTGTACCAATGAATTTTTCTGAGCTTAAGTACAGTGATTAGTCACACCACGAGCTTTACGGTGAAGGAAAACATCGAGAGGAAACCTGCATACGTCTGAGAAGAAATTCAAAGGCGTATGTATAGTCGTGCTTGAGTAACGGCGATGGACTCGCCATCTGTCACGTTGGCACCTAATATACCTCTGTTGGAAAGTGTGTGTGTGGGTACTACCTATAGACCTCTGCCTACCCCTTCGGGGACCGTTGTGGGAAGGCGTGAGGATATTATTATAAATATAGTTGACTTCTTTTCACTGTATATTTTCCTTCACAGCTCCCAACAATCAAAAGACCCTAACAATTATAACTTATTACCGGACGTAAGCAATGAAGATATCAAAAAGCGGGAAAAGAGCCAAGACTATTTCAACGTCGGTGCGGACAATACACCCGATTTAAATCTCGGCTCACCACTTTATAAGGACTTGATGAACCCGAGACACTCAAACTTGAATACATTGTCTTTAGATGACATGAATAGTGCGAGAATTGTGCAAAACCGTGAAGATAAACTACCCAAGTCCATGTACCGGAGTGAATTGCTAGCAGACAAAAGTCCTTCGCACCACACCGAAAAAAAATGGTAACTTGTTTTCTAGTGTAGCGTGAATGCCAGTTTATTATGTATATTTTATATTTGTCTTCTCGCCGACGGTTCACATAAGTTGAGAACCGTCGGCGATATTTCGCCGAGCATATACTTATGTATATGACAACTCAATAGACAGCTAAAACGTAGCCGTTTAACAAGCCCACGCTATACAATTCAAAATTTCTTGAAATGCGTATACAGATTTCCTCTCAATTGTTTCCATCAGTGAGACTTTCGTGGGGTGAACAATTCTTGATTTCATGATAAAAATGCTCATTGCTAAGAATGCCAGGGGAAAGCCAATAATGTTTAATATTGTTTGTAATTTTCATTTTCCAGCTCATACAAAAATATAAAGTTCCCGTTTTTTTCCCGTAATAAATCTGATCCAGCAAAAACAAAGAATAACAAAAAGAGAAAAATGTTTTGCGTTAATTGTCCCAAGAAAAATGTGAATGAGACCCAAAAGCAGAACGATGCGTACAAAGTATCAGATAAGATAGATGATGATGTTAAGCTTTCCAAGAGGTCGTACGAGGAGAAACTGTGTCCGGCGTGTAAGAAGAAATTCATTGCAAATGTTAACAGGAGGTCTGTAAGCAAACGAAGACTTTTTAACGGTAGAAAAATGTTCCACAATAGCAGACAAGCAATGAATCTAAAAGCTATAGATAATGAAAAACATAGCAAAGGTCCGCCAGAATCGAGTGCTCCAAGTGAAAATGTATATAAAGCGAAAAGGATAAGAAAAAAACGGGACGATAATAAAGAATCAAAAGACGAACAATTACAAGGTGTAGGGAAGCGAGTAGACACTACAGAAATGGTTCCTGTTATATCGAAAACAAATTGATTTAAGTGCGCTCAAGCCTCAAAGGTTTATTTACGTTAATTTATTTTAGAATAAAGACATTTACTTTGAGATGCTTATTCATATAAAAAATATGAGGGTAATAGGCCGCCTTTTTGGCTTGCGTGCTGCATGTTCGAATTCCAACTCGCCAAAGAGCTTTGTAAACTTAAGTGAGAAAGAAAGAAACTTGAGTAAATACATTTGAGACGAAATTCAAATACAACATACGTACGTATATTATTTAATTCAATATATCTCTGGCGACTAGAAATTATACTTCCCTTAAGAAGGATTCGTTCCAACTAAAGGTTTCTGTATTATAGAGTAGGGTGGTAATACACCCGTCAATATTTAATTATGTTATTAATTTCAATAATCTGTAAAACCAATACATTGAGTCATAGTAAACGTTCATGCCCACCATGCTGCGGTAAAAATGAAAAACGGCATGCAATCTCGCCGGCCTCGCCGCCTACAATATATCGCTACCTTACATCACACTGTCAAATGGAAATACGATTTTTCTGCTCCTCATTTGCATCGGACGTAGCATGCTCATAGCCGGCACGATAGTTCCCATTTAGAGTACCTACTCTAAATGGGAACTTCGGACTTTTCTTCTTGCCTTCTGGGTTAATAGCTACCTTCTGGACTTTTTAAACATTATACATGTTACTCTCACCAACTCCACAATTGGTATCGACTCTCAACAGTTACTAGGGTATGCTACACGGGAGCAATATTCCTGGTGTTGCAAGCGTCCATAGGAGGTGGTGGTAACACCATCAGTGCGTTCGCAGTACCGTTTTGTGCCTGACTTATGCGTGTTTAATTATCCTTCCTTCATTATTCACTATGTAGCTCTGAAAACCGTGTTGCCGTGTGCCGGAAGACCACGTTCCAATTACCTAGATCAGATCGATTGGACGCTCAAGGATGGGAACGTCAAGAGTAATCGAAACCGATGAGCATGTATGAAGAGACTGGTGAATGTGGGCGAAGCGAAATAGGTATGTAAGTCTAGAGAGAACTGGCGCTCTATACTCTTTGCCTACGTGACTCGGCGTGATGATATGAATTAATGAACATCATTAATGAACAAGTATTTTTGCATCTTCTGCAGAAGTATAGTATATAATTTTAGTATAGAAAATGTCTCGCATCGTCCCTGACTAAACAGCAAACGAGGATATATAATTGTTAGGAGACAATTAAATTTATTTCAAATAACTTTTCTATAGACTAATCTTTGTAAGTCTGTAATAAATTACGAACACAAACTGCGATCTGCCATGCTCGCAGACAGTCCACACAGATGTTTGGTAACCAAAACATCTACCGTATCACTTTTCATTTATTTATTAAGGGAAAACAACCAGTAACATAATATACATTCCAACTTCTTATATAGTATGAACATTTTACTCATTATAAATACAACAAATAAATGCAGTTTGCACCGATGTCCTTTATTCTAGATGAGCGGCGCTGAGCTCGAATCCAGAATTTAATTTATACATCGGAAAATAAATATAAGATAATTTATTCATATAATGTTTGGTATATGCTTAGTTGTATATAATTATTTGCTGAGTTAGAAAGTAAAGTGATCTATTCTTGTATTTGCAGCCAGTGCGATTTTGTCCACAGTGAACGGTCCATCTGTAAATAATTAGAATATAAATAATTTCATAAAATAGGGACCATGAAAATTATACGATCATTTATTTACGTTAATTAATAATACTGTTATCAATAAGAGTTATTTTTTTAATGAAACGCATTGACGGTAAAAAAATAATGCATAATCGGCATATTTTTTTTGGCTTTGTATCTAAATATTTAAATGAACGACTTACAGGCCGTGAATAATTTACTTACAATAACACTGTTACAAACTATATTTTTTTTGCAATAATGAATATTTTCAACGATTTATGTAGAGCCGTGATGGCCGAGTCGCTTGCAACACAATGATTGCAACTTCAAACCCCGACCCGAGTATAGTAATGGATCTCACCATGAGCTTTACGTTGAAGGAAAACATCCAGAGGAAGCTCGAAAAAAAAGAAAGTTATAGAAGAAATTCAAAAACATATGGTGGTGGTAGATAGTCCCAACGTGACAGATGGCCAGTCCACCTAAATATATCATCAGCGAAAAGAGAACATTACCTATATTATTGTCTTATTGTCTACCTTTCGGGATCCTTGTCAGAACAAGAGTAAATATGTATTCAATAATTTGTTATAATAATATAATATATCCTCACGCCTTCCCACAAAGGTCCCCGAAGGGGTAGGCAGAGGTGTATAGGTAATACCCACACACCCACTTTCCGCCAGAGGTATATTAGGTGCCAACGTGACAGATGGCGAGTCCATCGCCGTTACTCAAGCACGACTATACATACGCCTTTGAATTTCTTCTCAGACATATGCAGGTTTCCTCTCGATGTTTTCCTTCACTGTAAAGCTCGTGGTGTGACTAATCACTGTACTTAAGTTCAGAAAAACTCATTGGTACAGTCGGGATTCGAACTTGCGACCTTTGTGTCGCAGGCAACTGCTCAAACCACTCGGCCACCACGGCTCTCAATAATTTGTTATATATAACCTGTAATTCAGACTAAGGTGCATCCAAGTGGGAGAGACTATATATGAAAGAAATATTGAACGCGAAATTAAGTAGCTGAATACAGCTACTTAGAACTAAATCTTTTTTTTAAAAAGGAACTAATGTTCCTCTATCTGTTAACCATACCAATATTGAACCAGTTGGTGGTGGGTATTCCTACATCCTGTCTCGCTGCAGCGATGGCCTCTCTAATAGCGAAGGCGATTACTACAGACATGCACATCGGTGGCTCTCCGGTACCTGGAGAGAAAAAGCAAGCAACTCTTCCATGATCGTACGTATTGCTACTAGCTCAGCATAAAATCCACTAAAACGAAGAATAAGCATTAATCTAAGAGTCGTTTAGGGTCGGGTAATTAAGGTGATAAGGTGAGTCGTAAGGTGTACCGTAAGGTGAGTCGGTAAATTTAAGGTCGTCCACGCGCGAGTGATACCCCTGGTGTTGCAAGCGTCCATAGGCGGCGGTAACCGCTTACCATCAGGTGGACCGCATGCTTGCCCTAGCTTGCCGATAGCAACGCCAAAAGCCGAGGTTCAAACCCCTCAGGGCGCCCTT
The DNA here is from genome assembly GCA_945859725.1 of Drepana falcataria. Classification (NCBI taxonomy): domain Eukaryota; kingdom Metazoa; phylum Arthropoda; class Insecta; order Lepidoptera; family Drepanidae; genus Drepana; species Drepana falcataria. The sequence continues at coordinate 430,168 of OX243935.1, forward strand.
AGCTGTTTGCTTAGCACATAAGAAGTCCCTGGCTGGGGGCCTTATTTTGGTCCTGCCAATGTTCGGTTAAGTAGCAAAAGTACTTGGAACTGAAGCCACGAGAGATTAAAAAAAATTGCGTCTCGGCGAGCCAGTCATTGAGGGTCAGGCCAACATAATACTAAATTAAAATGGTACAATGATTATGTCGAAGAGAGCAAAAGAAGAAGGATATTTAATTTGTCTGGTTTGACATTCATCCGTTGTCGTTTTTGTCTTTTGTCTTTACAAGTGGTGAAATTAATAACAGCTAATGACAGTAAAATGGCAGCATAAGAGAATAAATGGAGTGAATGGTTTTAAATCTGGTATTCTAATGCTCGATGGCTATGACGAGGTGCTCATGCCATAATATATTCTTGTATTTGCAGCCAGTGCGATTTTGTCCACAGTGAACGGTCCATCTGTAAATAATTAGAATATAAATAATTTCATAAAATAGGGACCATGAAAATTATACGATCATTTATTTACGTTAATTAATAATACTGTTATCAATAAGAGTTATTTTTTTAATGAAACGCATTGACGGTAAAAAAATAATGCATAATCGGCATATTTTTTTTGGCTTTGTATCTAAATATTTAAATGAACGACTTACAGGCCGTGAATAATTTACTTACAATAACACTGTTACAAACTATATTTTTTTTGCAATAATGAATATTTTCAACGATTTATGTAGAGCCGTGATGGCCGAGTCGCTTGCAACACAATGATTGCAACTTCAAACCCCGACCCGAGTATAGTAATGGATCTCACCATGAGCTTTACGTTGAAGGAAAACATCCAGAGGAAGCTCGAAAAAAAAGAAAGTTATAGAAGAAATTCAAAAACATATGGTGGTGGTAGATAGTCCCAACGTGACAGATGGCCAGTCCACCTAAATATATCATCAGCGAAAAGAGAACATTACCTATATTATTGTCTTATTGTCTACCTTTCGGGATCCTTGTCAGAACAAGAGTAAATATGTATTCAATAATTTGTTATAATAATATAATATATCCTCACGCCTTCCCACAAAGGTCCCCGAAGGGGTAGGCAGAGGTGTATAGGTAATACCCACACACCCACTTTCCGCCAGAGGTATATTAGGTGCCAACGTGACAGATGGCGAGTCCATCGCCGTTACTCAAGCACGACTATACATACGCCTTTGAATTTCTTCTCAGACATATGCAGGTTTCCTCTCGATGTTTTCCTTCACTGTAAAGCTCGTGGTGTGACTAATCACTGTACTTAAGTTCAGAAAAACTCATTGGTACAGTCGGGATTCGAACTTGCGACCTTTGTGTCGCAGGCAACTGCTCAAACCACTCGGCCACCACGGCTCTCAATAATTTGTTATATATAACCTGTAATTCAGACTAAGGTGCATCCAAGTGGGAGAGACTATATATGAAAGAAATATTGAACGCGAAATTAAGTAGCTGAATACAGCTACTTAGAACTAAATCTTTTTTTTAAAAAGGAACTAATGTTCCTCTATCTGTTAACCATACCAATATTGAACCAGTTGGTGGTGGGTATTCCTACATCCTGTCTCGCTGCAGCGATGGCCTCTCTAATAGCGAAGGCGATTACTACAGACATGCACATCGGTGGCTCTCCGGTACCTGGAGAGAAAAAGCAAGCAACTCTTCCATGATCGTACGTATTGCTACTAGCTCAGCATAAAATCCACTAAAACGAAGAATAAGCATTAATCTAAGAGTCGTTTAGGGTCGGGTAATTAAGGTGATAAGGTGAGTCGTAAGGTGTACCGTAAGGTGAGTCGGTAAATTTAAGGTCGTCCACGCGCGAGTGATACCCCTGGTGTTGCAAGCGTCCATAGGCGGCGGTAACCGCTTACCATCAGGTGGACCGCATGCTTGCCCTAGCTTGCCGATAGCAACGCCAAAAGCCGAGGTTCAAACCCCTCAGGGCGCCCTTAGCTGTTTGCTTAGCACATAAGAAGTCCCTGGCTGGGGGCCTTATTTTGGTCCTGCCAATGTTCGGTTAAGTAGCAAAAGTACTTGGAACTGAAGCCACGAGAGATTAAAAAAAATTGCGTCTCGGCGAGCCAGTCATTGAGGGTCAGGCCAACATAATACTAAATTAAAATGGTACAATGATTATGTCGAAGAGAGCAAAAGAAGAAGGATATTTAATTTGTCTGGTTTGACATTCATCCGTTGTCGTTTTTGTCTTTTGTCTTTACAAGTGGTGAAATTAATAACAGCTAATGACAGTAAAATGGCAGCATAAGAGAATAAATGGAGTGAATGGTTTTAAATCTGGTATTCTAATGCTCGATGGCTATGACGAGGTGCTCATGCCATAATATATTAATAATGCGAAAGAGACAAATGGACATAATAATTATGATGTTCAATGTATAGATCGATTGATTGAGCAAATTCTGTTTCCGGGTTTACGATTCATAATTTGAGACAGTCATATTAACTTCCCCTCGGAAGTTGCAACTCTGGGTGGAAGTGATTTTATTGCAACTTTAAAAAAAAAATTATTTAAATGGACCAGTCTATTAACATAACTCTAACATTCTGGCATCCCATAGATGTATGAAAAAATATTCAATTCACCCCATAGTCAAATGAGAAAAATATAATCCTATTTGGTACCTTTTGCACCCAGAATGAGCTCATTACTGTACGAGTTCTTCCTAAAGTATACCCTGAAGTCTTGCGGGATGTCTCTAGCTTGCGGCACGTGGTAGTTCCACGTGCGATCCGTGAGTAGTTCTCCACTGTTGGGATCGTATACGAGGCTCTCACAGGTCCAGTAGCCGAGGCCCATTATGAAAGCACCTTCCACCTAGAACATAACATAGATGAAAATTGATAAAAAACAATTGTGTTTTTAAAGTGTGTGTGTGGCATTAAAATCAGACACTTTTAGTTTAAAAATTCCTAAATAATCACTTACCTGACCTACATCAATTTCAGGACTAACACTCAAGCCGACATCTTCTAACAAATCGACCCTAAGCACTTCTGATTCTCCAGTTAGAATGTCAACTTCCACTTCGGCCACTGTGATACCGAATATATTATAATCTTGTACATCAGCTACGCCCACGTATCCGTGCGTCTGAAGATCTACGTTTGATTCAAAAGCTGTTTTTATCAGCTCTTCCCAAGTGGGGTTATTCAATCGAGCTCTTACTGGTTGTAATCTTGTCAATAGCTCTTCGCAGCATCTTCTCACGCCCATGCCAACGTTTTGTGATGCTATGCTACCTCCAGTAATGAAGCAGTTTGGTGCTATGATAGTACTATTGGCTTTTATTTGAATTTTGTCAATCGGTATCTTCAGAAAATAAGCGCAAATTTGAACAGCTTTAGTGTTAAGCCCTTGTCCCATTTCAATACCTCCATGGGTTATGATTACCGAGCCATCTCCGTGGAATACTGCCATATTGACATCTAATGTTATCGCTCCTATCGGAGTCCACCTGAGGAAAGCAGTTCTTAAGCCTCGTTTCTTCCACCTATTATCAGAATTGAACTTTTTGACTGCCGCTCTTCTCTCTGCATAGTTAGAGTTTGTTCTGATAGTCTCCGTCATTTCCCTGAGATCACTATACTTTGTGTCATCCAGATTGGCAAGACGCACATCAAACGGGTCTAAGGACATCTCGTACGAAATCTGTTCCACTACACTCTCAGCCATTGCAATTGCTTCTAAAGTACCTGAAAGACATTCTTTATTTTAGTGTACTTCAAACCAATTTTTTAACACTATGAGAACACGAAATATTATTAATCGAATTTGGCAAAGCGCAAATAAAGGTTTCGGTTGTAATTTATTTAAATACGTAAGGATTATATTTTCATTTGTATTTCTTCTATTCGTGTGTAAATTTGAACCACATTATCAATATGAAAACATCGAATACCCACCTGGAGCCCGGCACCAAGTATTTTTGGCATTGTCAGTGATGGCGTCATAGCTCTTGTAGTTCCATCTGCTATCGCTATAGCAGTTGCTGTAGACACCAACGCCCAGCAATGTTAAGGTCTCGTTCACTTTGTATCCATTATCCTCGTAGAGATTGTAGTTTATGTACTGGATAGCACCGGAACTGTTCACACCTAACTGATACCAAAATTTTGCTTTAAAAACATCTTGGAGAAACTTGGAGTTTTTATTGAAGTTACCTCAAAATCGGTAGAACACGGTAATCTCTTTCCAAAAGCTCTGGTATTGCTCGTTAACGATGATATAATTCGACAGGGCCGGTTCAGTTTCTGCACAACCAAACTGCACGCTACCGCTATTTGGATACTGCGGGATATCTTCAAGCCGTACGCTCCACCGAGACGCTTGATGTGAACGTCTATTCTACAAACAATAAACAATATTCGGTTTTAGAAGGATAGTTTTTAGGCAACATATTTCATACATGTATGTTATATTAGTTCATGTTGTAACTATAAGAAACGTTTAGGTTTCAAAGGAAACAATACAAATTATTATAAGCCTAAAGGTCTGTATTTTATGATACACTTTTAAATGTAAAGTGCTACAGTTACCTATTTTTATCAATGTTCAAGGCCCTTGATATCATCCATTGCGTGCCGTCCATCCATTGCCCAGATGTATGCACCTCTAGTCCTTCTTCAGTTGGCTTCGTGACACATACCAATGTCTCCATAACAAAATGGTATTGACCGTAAATTGTGTTTTCTCCCTTGATCACTTTCACAACATCACTCCCTTTTTCTGTGGCATCAGATGCGGTATTCAAAGTAATTCTATTTGGGTCTTTCTTAGCAATCTTTAAATCAAGTACGGGCTTCCTTACATTCTTATATTTGACTTCAACTAATTTAGCTGCACGATCAGCAATTTGCTGCGATTCAGCAACAATCATTCCCAGGGGCTGGTTATAGTATTTGATGGATTTGCTGCAAAATACTTCTTCGTCGGAATTGTAGAATGTACTATCGCCGGGTGTAAAATTATTCTCTCCCGGAATATCTTTAGCAGAATAGAAAGCTACAACCCCTTGTTGTTTCTGAAAAATGTGTACACTTTCAGATCTGGTTTATTTTAATCAACTGACCTATTAATCGATCGTTTCGGAACTTAAGTACATTGATTAGTCACACCACGAGCTTTACGGTCTAATAAAACATCAAGAAGAAACCTGCATACGTTTGAGAAGAAATTCAAAGGCGTATGTCAGTCGTGCTTGAGTAACAGCGATGGACTCGCCATCTGTCATGTTGGCACCTAAAATATACTTTGGCAGAAAGTGTGTGTGTGTGTGTGTGTGGTACTACCTATACACATCTGCCTACCCCTTCGGGACCTTTGTGGGAAGGCATAAGGACACGCAAATATTACGTTTAATATACGTAAATCTCAATCTATCCCTTTATTTCTTTCAATTCAATCTGGCATACTTATATCTTTTTCCTCTGTGTTCAATCTTCACATTGCGTAAGATCAAGTGGCCAGTACTTTGGTTGTGCACATAGGCAGTTTATTGACAGCCGTCTTTTTTGAACGCTACAGCTGTTTAAAAGAGCATGGCTATTTTGATAGACCAAGGGCTGCAGCGATCAGACCTTCCTTATTTTATAATATCTGAAAGTTTATCTTTATGACTTTGATCGTCGCGGGCTGTTGGACCATGTGGTATAATTAATGATTGTCCTTGCGCAATCTGATAACCCATAAATTATGGCAAGACAGGAACTCCAGCAGGATATCTGCCTATGATAGCACCGCTATCTGGACAAGTTGAGAGGGATTTGCTTGCTCACCAGCGCTTTGCTCGGGTCGATGCTGTCAATGTCTCCTAGAGCCACTGTACTGAGGACAAAAGCGGCGAACACCTCATTTGGGAGTGCTTGCATGTCATCCACATAGCGCGCCTCTCCCGAGCATTGAACCTGAAACATTCGAAAATAGAACCACTTACCGACTTGATTATGCAATAACAGTTAACATTTTCTAAATTTTCCAAGGCATCTTTTTAATACCTTTTTAAGGATTTTTATAACAATGTGTATGGAGGCAACAGGAAGAGGCAGAGGAATATCACGTTCCAACTACTTAGATCAAATCGATTTGACACTCAAGGATAGGAATGACAATAGTACTCGTAACCATTGAGCATGTATGAAGTGACAGGTGAATGTGGATGAAGCGAAAGAGATCTGTAAGTCTCTCTGGCTTCCTCGTGAGAGTCTCGGTGTGATGATATGTATAACAATTGTTTAAATTGAACATTGGTTCTTTGGTTCGTTTTAGTTATTTTCCTAATATCAGATAATGAATGCATTTAGTTCTTACCATCGCTTCAATTTTCTGTATAGGCTGGTTCAAAGGCCACAGTGTCGGGTTGGTTGAGAAGATTTGCCTGGCGTCCGACACTGGCCGCGACTCGTGCAGTTTGATGCTGCCAGAGTGGAAACGACTGGCGAGGATGTTGCGTGGACACAGGGTGAGCAGACCCTAAACGCAATTGTAATATAGTAAAAGTTTTCGATATTTTTTCTTCTTAAATTGTGTAATTATTATTTGTTGACCTAAATATATCTTAGTGAAGAGAGCTATTGTTACTTAAACCGTTGCCTACCTTTCGGGGACCCTTGTAGGAACGCTAGTAGGTAAATGAAAAAAAAAGCAATGTATATAGACAGACACCAAATTTTTGCCGGAGATATATTTGGGTGCCGACAGATGGCAAGTCGATCTCCGTTTCTCAAACACCACTATATGTACATACATACATATTTGATTTTCTTCTCAAACTAATGCAGGTTTCTTCTCGATGTTTTCCTTCACACTTAAACTCGTGGTGTAACTTATAGCTGTGTCCTTCATTTCCGTATAGTTATAGACATTCGAACCTTCAATATTTATGTTCAAGAGCCGTGGTGGCCGAGTGGTTCGAGCAGTTGCCTGCGACGCAAAGGTCACAAGTTCGAATCCCGACTGTACCAATGAGTTTTTCTGAACTTAAGTACAGTGATTAGTCACACCACGAGATTTACGGTGAAGGAAAACATCGAGAGGAAACCTGCATACTTCTGAGAAGAAATTCAAAGGCGTATGCATAGTCGTGCTGGAGTAACGGCGATGGACTCGCCATCTGTCACGTTGGCACCTAATATAACTCTGGCGGAAAGTGGGTGTGTGGTGTATTACCTATACACCTCTGCCTACCCCTTCGGGGACCCTTGTGGGAAGGCGTGAGGATATATTATTATATTATATTATTATACAATATTTATGTTCCAGGGGACCACTAGAACCACTCGGCCACCACAACCTACACCTATTACATACCTTATAAAACAAGGCTAGAGCCAGATGTTTACGATACTCCACGGAAGGTTCTGGAGGCATTGGCGTCACTACCAACTCAGATTCCAAGATCTTCAAAGCTGGTTGTAAAGTCTCATTCTTAAACAATCGTTTGCCAATCAGAAACCTCTCCGTGGCTGAAGCTCTGGTGTAAGATGTAGATAGGCCTCCGTACACTATCCTACACCTTTGGACCGGATGATCACTGCTTCTAATACTGTAGAGGAAGCCAGCATGCACAATAGCGTGGGCGTTCTGAGACCGCGGCATTATCTGAGGTAAGGGAAATGTTCATAGAATATTACAGGCTATATTAATGGAAGAATACGTAATAGATAATAGTACAGGTTTTCTGTTAACCAGGCAAAACGGCACACCTATTAGTAAGCGGCTACCGTAGTCAATAGGCGTCAGTAATATCACAAGGATCTTTCTAAAGCTGGCTTGGAGTATTGCTAGCAATATAATGGACAGAGGGCTTAGCTACTGTTAGAAAAACAGAATAATAAAACTCTACCCGGAAGAAGTCAATTTTTTTACGTTTTGGAGATACCGACCCAATATAGTAAATTCAAATTTACGTATTAGATAACTTTGTGTTCGGCCTCTGTTTAGCTGATGACGCTCAGGAATGGAATGTCGGAGATCAGGTCTATAGACGGCGAAGGATCAAACGCCGAATCTAATTAGTTTAGCTTAGCTGTAACATAATATGCTCATACCTTATAAGTTACGACGTGATTTTCTTTGCTCAGAGGAGGCAATGAGGCGTTTAAAATCACTTGACCACGCATGTTTACTTTGAGGAACTCTTCCATGCTCACAAATTGGACGGAGCCGTGGGCATTTACTGAAAAAATACATACATACATACATACATATCATCACGCCAAGTCCCTAACGGGGTAGGCAGAGAGTATAGAGCGCCAGTTCTCTCTAGACCTCTACCTCTTTCGCTTCGTCCACATTCATCAGTCTCTTCATACATGCTCGTCGGTTTCGAGTACTCTTAACATTCCCGTCCTTGAGCGTCCGATCGATTTGATCCAGGTAGTTGGAACGTGGCCTTCCTCTGCCTCTTCTTGCACACACTTTTGCTTTGTATATCTGTTTCGTCAATCTTTCTTCACTCATCCTTTCTATGTGTCCAAACCAACGTAACATGCCTTTCTTCATCTTTACAATCACGCCCTCATCCACGCCAGTTGATTTGCGAATCTCTTCATTGCGAATTCGATCTAATATCGTCACTCCGCACATTTTTCGAAGAGATCGCATCTCAACTGCATTCAAGCTATTTTCATACTTCCTCTGACATACCCAGGATTCGCTGCCATACAATAAGGTAGGTATCAATATCGCGTTGTGGACAGCAACTTGAGCATTCTTGCTCAGACTTTTACTGCCCATCAACGCCGACATGACTCCATTCACCTTATTTCCGGCAGTTATCTTTCTTTCAATATCTTTTTCATACTTTCCATCTCGTGTGAACATGCTTCCTAGATATACAAATTCATTTACTTGCTCTAGAATTTGCCCATTTACCGATATAGCACACTCGGTCACTTGTTCATCTCTTTCGAATACCAGAACCTTAGTCTTGCCAGCGTTTAGGCGCAGCCCTTTCTTTTCACATTCTTCTTTCATTATGGTAACTAGTGACTGCAGTTCGCCCTCTGATGACTCCAGTAAAACCGCGTCATCGGCGTATAATAGGCAGTTGACCACTAAGTTTCCTATTTTCACTCCACATCCGATCGTTCTTAGTGCTCTCAGACAATTATCTAGTTTTTTTTTTATACAACAAGAGTGGCAAACAAGCATACGGCGCATCTGATGGGAAACGGTTACCGCAGCCTTTTTTGGTTAATATCCAAAAACTTTTCCGCGATTCCGCGAAGCGAGAAGGTTCCATACATCCTCTTCCTGGTCTAAATCCACCTTGGGATTCCCAGAGAAACCTTTCGGATCGCTCTTGCCTTCTTATCGTCAGGATCTTCGTGTACACTTTACTAGCTGAGCTGACCAAGCTGCTGGCTCTGTAGTATGAGCAGTTGAGACAAACATTCATTTTTATATATACAAGAAGAGTGGTGGATACAGCCTACCTTAAGAACACAACACAAAAATTGTGTTCTTTGCGGAGGCGGAGGTCCTGCTCCAGTCGGGCAGCTCCAAATTCGAACGGGAAACCCGTTATGCTCTACCTCTCTTAAACTCTCTCTTCATTACAATAGAATATACATCTCACCGATGGTCAACTGAGCGCCCACTGTCGCCAGCAGTAGGAATAGGTCAGATTGAAATTCATTATGTTGATGTTTTATCATCAAGTTGCCTCCCAGCGAGCCGATCTGGAAATATTCAGGTATAAGGTATGACGTCACCTTCACTGCATTTATAAGATAAGATACTTTTATTTGCGTACAATGGCGTTATGTAGGTATACACTTTTCGTCGTTTCCTTTAATAGTCTTCTGTCTTGTATACATAGTGCCATCCACGAAGACGCGCCCCACTATTTTTCCTTATAGGTTTTAATGTAAGAGTGCAACCTTCCACTAATGTTTGAGTATTATCGGTACACACTGATTACTTATGAGTGCACACGCACACTACAATTAATAGACTCAGGTCATACTCCCCGCATCCCAAGCCCCTCTCGACTAGAAATTGGTGGGGCGCTTCTTCGTGGATGGCACTATCCATATAAATTATTATGTATTTGTTACTTAAATTAGAATAAACCTTTATTTAAATACACAATTTATATATATATATATATATATAATTTAATAGAAATATAAATATAAATATAATAGAAATAGAAATATAAATATAATTTAATAGAAAAATATAAAAAATTCGAATTTTTTTAATGATTACCTAATATTGAGAAAAATAACATAAAGAGATATTCACCATGGGCATTAAATATATTCTTGAGTTAAATAACAATTATGTTGTAACCATTTCAAATGATTTGAGTTTTGGTTTTTTGAAGTTATTTATTATTGTGGATAATTTATAAATTTGTTGTATTGATTTTTGATCTCGGTGGTAAATATAATTAGTAATAATAATTTTAATAGTATTTGGTAACATTATTTGGGCATAAAAATAAACGTAACGACGACATTCGCAGAAATTAAAGCTGTGTCTCGGATGACAACGCCTATCTCCGGAGAACATGTATGTAGTGTGTGTGTGTGTGTGTGTGTGTGTAGGTGTTTATTATTAATTAAGTTAATTTATTTCAATGTAGAATATTTACGTTATTTCTTTAAGCTCAGATTTTTTTTCCTGAGTCACATCATACATTCTCGCCGGTTTCGAGTACCCTTTACGTCCCCATCCTTGAATGCCCGAGTTGAGGACTTTAAGAAATTCCAACGTAGATCACCTTTACTTTTCCCTGCTCTTTAAGATACTTCAGCATTGTATATTTGCTTCGTCAATCTTTTACACTCATCCTTCATCCAACGAAGGGTCAAAATGTTTTATATTTTTTTGTTTTTTTAAGTATCTTTTCACATGTTAATATAACGAAAGTCGATTTATGTTGTCATTCAAGAAGTGTACACTGCAGTAGGAGTGTCATGCTGGAGTAAGGCCGCAGATTAGGCTCTGGAATCGGAAGTACGAGTACGTTGGCGTCAACGCCAATCAGCGCGAATACACAATTCGACGCCGAGACGCCGCGTCTACACAACTCTACAATATCTAGTACATGCCTCTTGACATTATGAAGTGCATTGATTTAATATTATAAATGCGGATGTATTTAAGGACGGCTGGTGAAATTGGACACAGACATAGATAATAGCTGGAATAACACAATTGGAAAAAATAGTCATCCGATTTAACGCGGCTGAAACCACGAGGCTCCGAAGTGTCCTCGAATATGTAGGCGTGTAGGTAGTACCCACACACCCACTTTCTGCCAGAGATTTATTTTAGGTGCCAACGTGACAGTTGGCGAGTCAATCGCCGTTTCTCAAGTTGCCTTTGAATGTCTTCTCAACGTATGCAGGATTCCTCCTCTGGATGATTTTCTTCACCATAACGCTCGTGATGTGACTTATGTCAGAAAATCTTTTTGTGATGCAACTCTGCCACCACGGCTCCAGTAAATAATTACTGATAAATATAAAAAGTATTATCCTTGTTTAATTATCTTAATTTACTCACATTTCTGACTGGTATATGCGCAACCAGTCTCAAGTGCTCATAGAATTGCTGTAAGTAGCTAAAGTATTCTTTCTGGGCAGTGTTCTTGAATATCTCTAGGATTTCCGTCAATGTCAGACCAGCTCCAATTATCAGGTTCTGGTCTATGGTGCACACCTTCAATTCCAATACTGAGCTTATATCTATTAGGATTCGAGGATATTCTAATATTGGATACGCCCCTAGAACAAAAAAAATACAAAATCGACTCATTTATATTATATTAAAAGTAACTGCCGTTCGGCTTGCAAAAGTTAGAGAATGGCACGACCAATTTGGTGATATTTTTTATGGGTACCTAGATAGTTTAGTTTTTTGTTGAGTTTCAATATTCTTCTGCCATTAGCAAGCTAAATTTTTACTAAGTAATATATTGTAAGAAAGATGGGAATTTTATTTTGTTGGTTAAAAAACGAGCAATAAATAAAATCGCGCGTGAAACTGCGGAGCATGTATAGTCGGATATTAAACGTAATAAGAATACATACGAGAAAAAGGTAAAGTAACAATGAAGAGAGGCAGGGAACAAAGTTTTGTATGTTGTACCTATGTGTACTCCGAAAGGACTGGAGCGATTATGGTGAAATTTTTGTTTGTATTCAAGTGGATTCGAGATTGGATTATATTCACAATTGGGCCCGATAGGTAGAGTTCTACGTTCGAGTTTCAGGAAGTTGGGTGATTGACATATTATGTAAGAATGTGCAATTTAAATCCTCACCTTTAGCTGTATTCCCAAAAATAAGCATATATGAATCATACCCATCTTTATTTAAGACTTCGAAAATATTAGCCACTAGGGAAACTTTATACCAGGTCCTTCCATCTTTCATTTTGATTTTGGTGATAGTATATTGTGTTACATCATCCTCTGACACAAGACACCAGTCATCATCATTATCACTATCATTATCACTGCAAGTTCTGTTGCAGGCTTTGCCAGTTCTTTCACATATACTCAGATCTTCTATATCCAGTAGCGTTTTGGGGTTTGGGGCATCTTTTGCGAAAGTCTTGAACGCTTCCATTATTGGTCTGTAGCCGGTGCATCTGCACACATTACTTCCGAAAGACTGCTCTATTTCTAACATTGTAAGGTCCTTTTTAGTCTGCAATAAACTGTAATCAAGTTAAACTAACACTGAAATTTAATAAAATCGTGGTGATTGATACCGTGCAAGATCAGAGTGGGGTTCTTTAAGAAGTGATAAGATTTCTATAGGGTAGGCAACGCGCGTGTGATAACTCTGGTGTTGCAATCATCGACTGCATGCTTTTCTGGGAATAAAAAGCGGTAAGGGTTTAAGCCTGCAATCTTAAATGCATGTATTTACCTAATTCGGCCACCACGGTACAGATAAAGGTAAAGAAACACATTAAGTTGCGCGTCTGTGTCTGCTCGTTTGATAACCGGTTTTGCTTTCACTGGATAATATTTTTGACTGACACATCCAGATCATATGATCTATGGCTTAGGCCATTAGGCAGCCTTCTGTTCTAGCGGTCAGAGCTCCTGACTGCGAAGCTTGAGGTCGCGGGTTCGATTCCCGCTGAGGGCAGATATGTATTTGTGTGATGAAACGACTATTTATACCTTAGTTATGGATGTTATATGTGTTACACATATATATCTATATGAGTATGTATATCTGGCGGAAAGTGGGTGTGTGGGTACTACCTATACACCTCAGCCTACCCCTTCGGGGACCCTTGTAGGAAGGCTTGAGGATATATAAGTATATATATATATATATATATATATATATATATATATATATATATATACTATATATATATATTTTTATAAGTATAAGTATGCACAGCCTGAGGAGTGACTTTGCCTCCCTATGTGTTCGACCGATTGTACGGAGAACGGAATGTGTTCTGTTATTCGACATGGTGCCTACGCCTACCTCCTACCACCACACCTCTCGCCATTGACGGGGAATTCATCCCCATACCTTGATACACAAAAGTCTAGCACCGTGCGGTTTTAAAGAAGTTTCAAAGTAGCTCAGGCTGTGGAAAGAACTCCCCGTTGAGTTTTACCCTAGGGAGTACAGAATGGAGATCTTCAAGGAGGGTGTGAAAGGATTCCTGCCGGGTCGAAAAAGCGTGAGTTGAGTGAGTGAGTGATACCCCTGGTATTGCAACCATAAGCGGTTGCTTAGCATCAGGCGGGCCGCGTGCATGTGTTAAGTAACCTGTACATAGCCATAATCCAGGCCGGACTGCAGTACCCACACTGCGTGCCATTGTACTCGGCCAACGTCTTCTGCAGTACGTGGTAGCCTCTGCTCCTGTCTCCCAAAGCTTCTGTTGTCGTTATCTGCCAGTCTTGGCACGAGGTTATTTGGACCATGCACTGAGAATTCAAATCAATATGTGCATTTTTAAGAATATTTTTCGCTGCCAATCTTATTTATACCTCATATCCTCACGCCTTCCCATGAGGGTCCCCGAAGGGGTAGGCAGAGGTGTATAGGTAATACACTTTCCGCCAGAGATTTATTAAGTGCCATCGTGACAGATGACGAGTCCATCGCCGTTACTCAAGCACGACTATACATACGCCTTTGCATTGCTTCTCAGACGTGTGCAGGTTTCCTCTCGATGTTTTCCTTCACCGTATTTATACGTATCTTATTCATACCAATTTATAATATTGTTGCGAATTTACAAGTTCACGCCATTCCACTAGTGTCTCTAAAGGGGTAAGCAGAAGTGAAACAGTTTCTTTTCTATGGAGGTTATATTTAGGTGTCAACGTGATCGATAGCGAGCCCGTCGCTGTTTCCCAAAAAGAACTAACTATACATACGTCTTTAAATTTCTTCTTAAAAGTACGCTCATTCGTATGACTTTCACATATACATTAGCTTGTGGTGTGATTAATACCAGAACATCACATAATAAAAAGTCACTAGCATAGTCGAGATTCGAAGTTTTTTTTTTATACGACAAGAGTGGCAAACGAGCATACGGCCCACCTGATGGGAAACGGTTACCGCAGCCTACTCACGCTCACGATACCGAAGTATCACCTGCACGTTGCCACTCTGTGTTCGAAGATTTATAGTGTGTTGGCATAATGGGCTTAATCCCTCTGCTTCCAACACAATGCAACAATCCTCCCCCCTCCCCAAGGAGCTCATTAGGTTAAGAGAACTTTTTTGGATGGCATTTACCACTACGCTACAACAGCTCGGATGTAGATATATGTACATTGGTGATTAAAGCTTGTGATGTTCTTAATATTACCGCATTGACTGCCATGGTGGGTCCTCCCGGTCTCTTGGCTGCCGCCACCACGCACGCACCGCAGCCCGCCTCCCGGCACATGTACTTGGTGCCGCGCAGCTCCAAGGTGCCTCTGATGTAGTCCAGCAGAGTCACGTCGGCACTCACTTCACTCCCCACTGAAATAAAGATTACCATCAAATCTTAACGCTACGACTCCGCACAAAGCTGTCATCCCCGTCCCCGAAGAGGTACGCAGAGGTGTATAGGTAATACCCACACACCCACTTTCCGTCAAAGATATAGTTTAGGGGCCAACGTGACAGATGGCGAGTTCATCCGATACTCAAGCTCGATTATACTTACGCCATTGAATTTCTTCGCAAGCGTATGCAGGTTTCCTGTCGGTGTTTTCCTTCACATTAAAAGTAAATTAATTCAAAAGCTTATTATAATACCACATCAGATTATTTGAATGATGACCATGCATGGCAATGTATTATTTGAATGATGACCATGCATGGCAATGTATTATTTGAATGATGACCATGCATGGCAATGTATTTCTCCTCTTGTACAGAGTTTATATGTAAGTTTAATCTTTTTCTACCCCTACGTAAAAGGGAACAAATGTTAAAAAAGAAAACCGTTGTTGGCAGGTTTTCTTTTTTCTTGAAAACGGTGGTAACTTTAGTAAATATAATTTTTAAGTAAATGACGTTCAATAAGTGTTCCCTGTGTCACTTACGTTGAATAAAATATATATCTATATTTTTTTTTCACTTTGTTATTGTCTTAATAACATTGAATTGAAAACCGTGACGTCGTTATTAACAAAAAAAAATTTTAATCGTTCTATTTACAGAATTATCACAAAGTGTGGTAATTAAATTCGAAGATGTTCTCCATAATGTGCGCCAATTATGCCGCAACGACGCAACTGTGACGAACTTGTACGAATAATTATAATGTTTTTATATCATGCTACCCGTGCGCCGCAGCTTCACCTGCGTAAAATTTTAATTATATTGCTAGTTTTATTTCGAAATAAAGAAATTTGTCGAAAAGTACCTTGGAAGATGATTTTACTCCTAGGTGGCGTGACAGTCCAACAACTCTCAGCTAGCACACTTGGTGTACCCATACGACAACAGAATTGGATGAAATTCGGCACAGAGGTGAATTAATACAATATTTATTTCAGAAAAAACTAACGAAACTATATTTTACACTAGTGAAATCGGTAGGTATAGCTTATTATATTTATATAAATTTTCCCTTCAGAATATAATATGCGGTCCGACAGAGCTACTCTTCTATTATCTTTATTTTTATAATTCTACTGTGCGTGTGATTGCCACTGAACTCCTAAACGGCTGGACCGATTTTAATTAAATTTTCTGTGTTTCTTCAAGTGCCTAAATCGGCATGGTTTAGATTAGGACCCGGGTGGCGCTACGATCGTGTATTTTTTTTTTTTTTTTTTTGTATTGTCTCTCGTAGCGTGAGTTCCGGGAACTTTTGCTACTTAACCGGTCAATGGCGAGACCTAGGCCTCCAGCCAGGCACTTTATTTCTAAGCAACACAGCTAAGGGCACCCCCTGTTGGGTACGAACCTCGGCTTAGGGCGTTGCTGGATCGCGAGCAAGGGAGCTGGGCTGGACTGGTAATTTTATTTAAATATTATTTGGGGGCGGGATTTGCGCGTCAGGCTCGGCGCGGGCCGGCGTTTGCGGCGGGGGTCGGGGGGGAACATTACGGCTTATTCGCGTCGAGCCTCGTCGGCGAGGACGGAACAGTGATCGGTTTTGTGTAGTGTTGGTATGTTTTTGTCGGGCGTCCTGGAGGACCGTTATGTCGTCATCCGGTTCGATGACGGCGTGTCTTGGACGCCTTATCTTCGAGATAAGGGAAGGAGTGTATCGGGCGGCCGACGATCGTGTATCAGAAGTTTTTACTTATATATCTCGGCGTGATGATATGTATGTATGTACTAGCTGTCCCACCCAGCTTCACTTGGGTGAAAAGTAAAAGCTTCTGACAGCTAGTATTATATATATAATCACGCCGAGTCCCACACGAGGCAGGTTAGAGCGCTAGACTTATAGAATAATTACACTTAATTCGTTCCTTATGTTGCTAGCATGGCGTCACGCTCAATATAAACTCGCGTGAGTATAAGCTGTAATCTTTGGTATAAGCGCTATAGGCTTTCTGTTTGCTATCTAATCCGCCAAAGAACCCGTTTGACTTGCGCCGCCGTACTCGGGTACTAAAATAAATTATAAATAATGCACATTATTTTAGCCAACGTATGTAATTATTTTGTTCCAAGCACTTCACAACACTTGATTAAAAAAGTGTCTTTGAATCGGCGGCAGCGGTTAATTTCGGAGGCTTCATGGGTTTATGGTAACATTTGTATTGCCTCTGTATTGTCAAATTGACAATATTTGTATCGTTTTAAATTCAATATATTTACATATCATCACGCCAAGTTCATTTATTACGTCAGAAAGAGAGGTACATCCACATTCAGTCTCTTCAAACATGCTCGCCGGTTTCAAGTCTTCTGCCCGTCTATAAAGTACTTGATTGAATTTATTTAGGTACGTTGAAATGTCTCCTCTTCTGTTCTGCCTCTTCTTCAAGATATTTACTCATTGCGTATCTGTTTAATCAACTTTGCCGCACTCAGGATGAGTGCTACTAAAATAACTTTATTTAAATGAGGAAATTAAGCAACACCTTAAAAACTATTATTTGACGTACATTTAAATTCAATTTGAGAAAAGTACCTACCATCAATAGAGGCAATTTAGTCGTCCCTAATTAAAATAAAATAGGTAGAACATAAATAAACCGGTTAACTAAAGAATATACATGATACATTTTATTAGCGACAGTACAGGTCTATCTAATTTTAACACGACGTGCTCTGGTACAATTACAAGGTTACTGACCCTTTGCCTTAACTGAGAGTTGCCTGCGGCGCAAAGATCGCAGGTTCGAATCCCGATTGAACTTAAGTACAGTGATTAGTCACACCACGAGCTTTACGGTGAAGGGAAACATCGAGAAGAAACCTGCATACGTCTGAGAAGCAATTCATAATAATATATAATATAATATATCCTCACGCCTTCCCACAAGGGTCCCCGAAGAGGTAGGGAGAGGTGTATAGGTAATACCCACACACCCACTTTCCGCCAGAGATATATTTCAGGTGCCAACGTGACAGATGGCGCGTCCGTCGCCGTTACTCAAGCACGACTATACATACGCCTTTTGAATTACTTCTCAAACGTATGCAGGTTTCATCTCGATGTTTTCCTTCACCGTATTATGTATATATATCTATTGCTAAATATTGATGCTGCTCTAGGGTGGCAAGCGCAGGTTTCGGACGTTTGTCGCAAGGTGACCGGTACACTACGATCTCTTTATCGGTTATGAAATCTTCTCCCTACTAAAACCAAGACAATGCTTGTGCAGACTTTAATCTTCCCCATGATTGACTATGGTGATGTGTGTTATACCGACCTTAATGCAGATCTACTCAATAAATTGGACCGACTTCTCAATAATTGCATTCGATTCATTTTCAATTTGCGTAAGTTTTATCACGTCTCGTCTTACCGCTCCCAACTATCATGGTTATCTATTCGTCAGCGACGCAGTCTACGGACTGTGACGATGCTCTTCACTCTTCTTCAGTCTCCTAATGCCCCTTCTTACCATACTTCTCACTTCCAGTATCGTTGCCGAAACCATGATATTAACTTACGCTCTGCTGACAATCGTCTCCTTCTCTGTCCTTATAGCTCAAGCCTCGTTCATTCTTCTTTTTCTATCCAAGCCGTTTTACTTTGGAATGCGCTCCCATCGGAAATCAGGATGACGAACAGCTGGGATGCTTTTAAGGCAAAAGTGAAGCAGTATTACCTCCGCAATGCAGATTCTGTGTAGTAGGTATTTATGTCTATTGTATGATATTTATTTAGGTTTATGTATAAATTATATGTATTATTTGTATGTAGTTTAGTATTTACTTATTACTATTTTATTATTATATATATTTACATATCTATTTATTAGTATATATATATGTATTTATGCGTGTTTATGTATGATATTATATTGAATGATTTATATTCAGTCATATTAATATTTCCCGTTTCTTATCCCCTCTATAGCCTGCCATACCTTTCTCTGCATCACCCAAAGGTTGACTGGTAAAGAATGCCTACGGCATTAAGTCCGCCTATGTAAATGATTTTGCAGGAAGTTCTTTAAATAAAATAAATAAATATCTTGCGGAAAGTGGGTGTATGGGTATTACATATACACCTCTCCCTACCCCTGTGGGAAGGCGTGAGGATATGTTATTATTGAAGATTTTTGACAACAAGATAAAAATGACCTGAATATGTCATATTTTTTTCTATTTAATAATTTTTTTTTTAGCTTCGCGCCATATTAGTTATATATTTGAGCAACTGTACCATTCCATACATTCTAAAACACCTTGTACCTATACGTATTTAAATACTCGTATTACAACACCTGCGCAAGCATCGTCATCACCACGTTGTTCGTTACAAAGATATTTGTATTTTGTTGTATGTATGTGTATTAGGTGTTGTATTATGAATATTTAATTATCTATAGGTACAAGGTGTCATAGTACACCTCGCTAATATGCATATATGCAGCTATTTTTTATTATTTTTTATTTTTTATACAACAAGAGTGGCAAACAAGCATACGGCCCACCTGATGGGAAACGGTTACCGTAGCCTATTTACGCTCACGATACCGAAGTATCACTTGCGCGTTGCCACTCTCTGTTCGGAGAGTTATAGAGTGTTGGCATAATGGGTTTAATCCCTCTGCTTCCAACACAATGTAACAATCCTCCCCCCTCCCCAAGGAGCTCATTACTGGAAACCTTATTCACCGCGTAGGAACACAACACAAAAAAATTGTGTTATTTGGCTACGGACTTCTATAAGGTGGAGGTCCTGCCCCAGTCGGGCAGCTCCATATTCGAACGGGAAACCCGTTATGCCCTAGCTCTATTATTGCATCATGATGAGAATAAGATATAATACGTAGAATAGAACTCATGTGTTGCCGACATAATACTTTGGGAAATGGTTCGACTCCATGCTAGTACAGCTCATGTGGAGTTCTGGGATCTTTTGTCAAGTAAGAGACTCGACACTTTTCGAAGCTGTGCCATTTGGCTGCAATTTTCTGTAAGATACTGCTCCAGTTGGGTAATTATTTTGTTAAAGTCTTTTTATCCCACTGAGATGATAACGAAGATGATGTGCAAGAAGAGGCAAAGGACAACCACGTTCCAACTACCTGGATCAAATCGATCGGACGCTCAAGGACGGGAACGTTAAGAGTACTCGAAACCGACGAGCATGTATGAAGAGACTGATGAATGTAGACGAAGCGAAGGAGGTATGTAAGTCTAGAGAGAACTGGCGCTCTTTACTCTCTGCCTCCGTTAGGGACTTGGCGTGATGATATGATACAAAATGAGAGCTACTTGACGATAAGCGCTTATTGTCGTTACAAGCCATAGCACACAAATAGGGTTTCTTCGAGAAGTAGTGACTCCCAGCTTCTCGTAAGAAGGGGCTGTCGACATTCGATCGGTCTGATAGCCCTAGCTAGTAACAATAATAAAGTACATTCAAGCCTTCCCACAAGGGCCCCAGGAACAAGGAAAACTTGTCACAGCCACTTCTTGCCGAAGATATATTTAGGTGTCAATTTGACAGATGGCGAGTTCATCGCGTTTTCTCAAGCGTATAAATACGTCTTTAGAATTTCTTCTTAAGGATATGCAGGTTTCATCTTTGTGTTTTCTTGTACTTATGGTGTGACTAACGACTGTATCTACAAGTTCTGAAAGCTCATTGGTCCAGTCAGGATTCGAACTTGTAATATAAATACGTACCGGCGCTTAAATTTGTCTCCGGGGTAAACATTATTCTGAACTGTCTACCGCTTTGGGAAATTTATCTGCGGGAAATATTCTTAATGTCTACCGCTTAGGCAGATCGTTGCAGTAAGACATGTACACATTTAATATTACATAATCAAGAGTATTATGTATTAACGCGTCAAAGTAATTTCTGTAGGAATCTATAGTAATACTAATATGCTAATACTAATAATATTATGGCCGTGGTGGCCGAGTGGTTTGAGCAGTTGCCTGCGACACAAAGATCGCAAGTTCGAATCCCGACTGTACCAATGAGTTTTTCTGAACTTAAGTACAGTGATTAGTCACACCACGAGCTTTACGGTGAAGGAAAACATCGAGAGGAAACCTGCATACGTCTGAGATGAAATTCAAAGGCGTATGTATAGTTGTGCTTGAGTAACGGCGATGGACTCGCCATCTGTCACGTTGGCACCTAATATACCTCTGGCGGAAAGTGGGTGTGTGGGTATTACCTATACACCTCTGCCTATCCCTTCGGGGACCCTTGTGGGAAGGCGTGAGGATATATTATTATTATTATAATAATATTATAAAGAGGAAAAATTTGTATGTTTGTAAGGAATTGGCTCAAAAAGTACTGGACCGATTTTATTATAATGAATATAATTAATAATTCTTTCACCATTTGAATGCTACAATATCACTGATTAATAAAGGCTGCTTTAATTGCAAAAAGAAATGTTTAAAAATAAATGTCCACCCGTGCGAAGCCGGGGTGGGCAGCTAGTTTACAATATTCTACGAAAATGCATTTTAATTTGAATTTAGAATATTTTTAAGTTGCTATCAAAAATAAGTATGGCAGTTACGGTACTTTACTAAATAAACAACAAACTCACCGGAGCACTGCTTCCCGTTAACATAGAACTTAATACGATCCATGTCTGTTCGTACAACTTGTGTCCGTTGAACTGGTGGGCGCGAGAGACAGCATGGAAGTATATACATTTTGTGTACTCACGGGATTGTCAAGTAACGCGGCGATTTTCCAAATAAAAAAATAGTTGTACCTATACTCACAATTATTTCGTTTCAAAGTTTCTTAAACCTTTATACAAGGTTCTCCAAAGAGATAGGTTGTACGTGGTACCCATACACCGACTTTATATCGGCGGTGCCTTCCTGCATCGCCGTTTCTCAAACATTATACTATACATACGTCTTTGCATTTATAATTAACTAGCTGCCCGTCCCGGCTTCGAACGGGTCATGATATTTTTTTATTAAAGAAAATCTAGCATATATCCCTCAGGGTGAATGTAGCTTATTAATGGTGAAATAAATTTTCCAATCGGTCCAGTAGTTTCGGAGCCTATTCAATACAAACATAATTACATACAAATCTTACATACATACATACATACATACATATCATCACGCCAAGTCCCTAACGGGGTAGGCAGAGAGTAAAGAGCGCCAGTTCTCTCTAGACTTACATACCTCTTTCGCTTCGTCCACATTAATCAGTCTCTTCATACATGCTCGTCGGTTTCGAGTACTCTTAACGTTCCCGTCCTTGAGCGTCCGATCTATTTGATCCAGGTAGTTGGAACGTGGCCTTCCTCTGCCTCTTCTTGCACACACTTTTGCTTTGTATATCTGTTTCGTCAATCTTTCTTCACTCATCCTTTCTACGTGTCCAAACCAACGTAACATGCCTTTCTTCATCTTTACAATCACGCCCTCATTCACGCCAGTTGATTTGCGAATCTATTCATTGCGGATTCGATCTAATATCGTTACTCCGCACATTTTCGAAGAGATCGCATCTCAACTGCATTCAAGCTAACAAATCTTTCCTCTTTATAATCTTAATATATATAAATTACGTGTCACGTTGTTTGTCCGCGATGGGCTCCTAAACTACTAAACCGATTTTAACAAAATTTGCACACCGTGTGCAGTTTAATCCAACTTGAAATATAGGATAGCTTACATCACCATTGGACCCGATAAGTGGCGCTGCGATCGTGTTTCAGGAAATTTTAGTGTTTTAGTGTTTCGGGACAATTAGTATTAGTATAGATTACTGTACAGTACAGTTATTTCTTACATACATACTTTACGGTAAAGAAAAATATATGAGAAATCTGCATACATTTGAAAAGAAGCTGAAGAAGAAGAGGAATGAGGGAAGCCATCAGACCCTAGACAGACAGAACACGGCGGCAGATTAGTGTGTGTGTGTAAAATAATAATAATTCAATGTATAAGACACAAAACTTATTCGTATGTGTTGTCAAACGTTTAACGCAATTTTTACCTGTTATAATAAAGTAAATACTTTAATTATTCATAGTTGTCTCCTCACAGCGCAAAGTATAGAGGTATGCTTAGCGCACTGTTACTAATTATGAAAATGAAGTGTAGTATTCCTTATATTATAATGTAGATTGTATTCAGTTTTCAGTGTAGGTGTTTATGTAACAAGTTTACTCGTATAGTCCGCTATTTTTTTAAATTAAATAATTAATTAAAAAATAAAAATAATAAGTCTAAATAATACGCCGTGGTGGCCGAGTGGTTCGAGCAGTTGCCTGCGACGCAAAGGTCGCAAGTTCGAATCCCGACTGTACCAATGAGTTTTTCTGAACTTAAGTACAGTGATTAGTCACACTACGAGCTTTACGGTGAAAACATCGTGAGGAAACCTGCATACGTCTGAGAAGAAATTCAAAGGCGTATGTATAGTCGTGCTTGAGTAACGGCGATGGACTCGCCATCTGTCACGTTGGCACCTAATATACCTCTGGCGGAAAGTGGGTGTGTGGGTATTACCCATACACCTCTGCCTACCCCTTCGGGGACCCTTGTGGGAAGGCGTGAGGATATTAATACATATATATTATATATTTATATTTATTAATTAATATACATAGAAGTGAAAAGTAAAAGCTAAACAAGTAGACATTATGTTTTACTAGATGTTATTTTCATATTGGAAGGGAATGTGTAAGGATATATTTTCAAATTGAACGTCAAAAATTTGCACAAATACTTTCCACTGTTACTGTATAACAACAAAACATGTGTTCCAAATTGGGACTATAAAAACATATTTATTTAAACTAATAAGGCGTTAAGATGCCTACTCTCAAGGTCCACGAAGGGTATGCAAAGGTATTTAAAGGATACACACTCACTAATTGAAGAATAGTTTTTTGTAGAAAAGATTGGAAGATGCAATCTACATGTTGCAAGTGGCTGGTTACTTTAAATAGCCGCGGTGGCGTGATTCGAGTAGTTTGCAACACAAAGTTGGCAAGTTCGAATCCCGATTGTAACAATGAGTTTTTCTAAACTTAAGTACAGTGATTAGTCACACCACGAGAAGAAACCTGAATATGTTTGAGAAGAAATTCAAACGCGTAGTCGTGCTTGAGTACTGTTTTTTTTTATACAATAAGAGTGGCAAACAAGCATACGGCCCACCTGATGGGAAACGGTTACCGTAGTCTATTTACGCTCACGATACCTAAGTATCATTTGCGCGTTGCCACTCTGTGTTCAGAGAGTTATACTGTGTTGGCAACATAATAATAATAATAATAATAATATATCCTCACGCCTTCCCATAAGGGTCCCCGAAGGGGTAGGCAGAGGTGTATAGGTAATACCCACACACCCACTTTCCGCCAGAGGTATATTAGGTGCCAACGTGACAGATGGCGAGTCCATCGCCGTTACTCAAGCACGACTATTACATACGTCATTTGAATTTCTTCTCAGACGTATGCAGGTTTCCTCTCGATATTTTTCTTCACCGTAAAGCTCCTGGTGTGACTAATCACTGTACTTAAGTTCAGAAAAACTCATTGGTACAGTCGGGATTTGAACTTGCGACCTTTGCGTCGCAGGCAACTGCTCGAACCACTCGGCCACCACGGCTCTTTGGCAACATAATAGGTCTAATCCCTCGGTTGCCAACACAATATAACAATCCTCCCCCCTCCCCAAAGAGCTTATTACTGGAGATCTTATTCACCGCGTAGGAACACAACACAAATAATTGTGTTATTTGGCTACGGACTTCTATAAGGTGGAGGTCCTGCCCCAGTCGGGCAGCTCCAAATTCGAACGGAGAATCCGTTATGCCCTACCTCTCTTAAATAAATACTCTTAAAAATGTATACTGCGCTGTACTTATACTGTGTACGAATGTAAAACAAAACACAGTGAGGCGTAGATTTTAAAAGCAAAGATTCATAGAAGCTTTGATAGAGTACCTCAAAACTCCATAGATTGAACAAACATTGAAAATGGTTTAAACTTCAATACTTAAGTCATTGAACCCATTTCGTTTATTAGTAATTATTCTGTATTAGTAATAGTAGTACTAAGTCGATCGCCACAATCGTGTTTACTAAGGATCGAAAACTTGCCCTCCTAATGGCTACTGATACTCAAATAGTTGTAATGACGAGATCTATGAACGCTGGGCGCTCGACGTACCTATTTGGGGTGGACTGACCGTTTTGAAGGATAAACAGTTCCCAAGGCCGAGGGTGCAAGGTCTGTAGAACATACTTTAGAACCGTACAGATGATTTTTTCTAAACTAACTTATATAAGAGATTAATCACGCTACGAGCTTTAAGGAAAACGAAAACATCGAGAACAAAACTGCATATGTTTAAGAATCAGTACATAGTTAAGCTTGGGAGACGAAGAAGGACCAACTTCCACCAGGCATCTGTCAGCTGGCCATCTGTCCGTTATGGATAAGGATAGTACGTATAAATATGGCAAAGAAATTATTACATAATAATATATCTTCAGAAGACGTTGCGTAACACCTCTCGCCTACCCCTTCGAAATTTCTTTCCGCTGGGAAATATTTTCGTGGCAGTTATTTTTGTATCTATGTATCTATTTCTCGATGAGGATGCGAATGAGATCTGTAAGTCTAGAGAGTATTCGAGCTCTCTCCCTCACTAGCCCTACCCCGCTAGGAGCTCAGCGTGACGATATGGATGTAAGTCTGTATTTCGCGTTAACCTAAATACAATAAACTAGTAATAATTTTAATACAGCTTCTTCTTCACAGCTCAATTTGATCTCGTCAAGCAAAACCACGTCGCGAAGTAGTACCTAAAAGCTGACTAGCTATATGATATTCTTGTAGTAAATTCTTATCCCGCAGCGATGCCTTAGGAATGTTATGGAGCTTACACCCACTTGATCCTCTCACTGAGGATTCCCCAGAGCCCACCTGTAGGTAACATTACTGTGAGGTCGGCTGCGAGTTAGGAATTGTAAGGCTTTTAATTTTATTCAGGGTGTTAGGATTATGTCTACTCCCTTCCTACAAAGTACCCCGAAGAGAGGCTGAGGTGTCAAAACACACCCTTTAGACATACAGTTAGGTGCCGACTTCATAGTTGTTGCATCCGTTATTGTTGCTTCCAAGCTGTTTGGAGTTGAACTTTCAAATTGGGCGTTGTTTGCGTCTACTCGAACCACTCGGCCACCACGGTTTTATATACATACATATAAACACGCCGAGTCCCTAACGGGGTAGGCAGAGAGTATAGAGCGCCAGTTCTCCCTATACTGACATACCTCTTTCGCTTTGTCCACATTCATCAGTCTCTTCATGCTTATCTCACATGCTCGTCGATGTAGAGTACTCTTGACGATTTTATGTATTATAAATAATCTTATTCAAATAAATATTATCAAAAAATTAATATTAATTTGTAGGTATAAGTTGCGATAACGTCAGCTCGCTCTCAGCACAGACACATGTCATAATTATAATGAATTATTATTAAACGAACCGGTACGATGGCCGCGTTTGTCTGCCGACTCTAATATAGACTGGGCCAGTGCAAACAAGTTTGATGGTCTAATATTATAAATGTGAAAGTTTTAAAGATGTCTCTTCCTCTTTCACGCAAAAGCTACTTAACGTGAAGAGATTCGCAAATCAACTGGCGTGAATGAGGGCGTGATTGTAAAGATGAAGAAAGGCATGTTACGTCGGTTTGGACACATAGAAAGGATGAGTGAAGAAAGATTGACGAAACAGATATACAAAGCAAAAGTGGGTGCAAGAAAAGGCAGAGGAAGACCACGTTCCAACTACCTGGATCAAATCGATCGGACGCTCAAGGACGGGAACGTCAAGAGTAATCGAAAGTGACGAGCATGTATGAAGAGACTGATGAATGTGGACGAAGCGAAAGAGGTCTGTAAGTCAAGAGATAACTGGCGCTCTACTCTCTCTGGCTAAGCCGTGAGGGAGTCAGCGTGATGATGTGTATGTATTTTTTGTTTTCATGCGTAAATTTGATGTTTAAATAATTTGGTTTAAACATTATAGTTAGCCTGTGAAGAAATAACGGATTAATAAAAAAAATTGAAAGTCATTTTTAAATTTCACTTGGGACCCGAATTTATCTCGTCTATTGTCAAATCCACCACAGCAGCCTCTCGTGGTATGTAAATTAGAAGTGTAACGAGCCTGTATAACGAGAGCTATTCAACACTGCCCGCCCAAATCGCCATAATCGCCAACATTGTGAAAGCACTCAAATACAAAACTTGGGACAAAACTAAGTTTGTCATCTCATACCGTGATCACGAACGTTAAAAAGACTATAATTATTTTGTCTTGTCTTTTTTCTATACTAACAGTTATAATGCTACATAATATGTATGGAGCGTAATAAAATATGTTATTAAGAACACCGGTTTATAGTTAATGGCGCGCATGTAGACCAAAGCCCGCCAAAATCAATCACTGACAGCTGTCATTTGTAAATGGTCACGCCAACCTAAAACTCACTGACAGCTCTCAAGCAAGTATGTATACAGATCAAATAGGTAATAATAAATACCTTGGGACGATTCCATAGAAATTGATACAGTCCTAAACTTCGCAAAGCTCGAGCTATGGAAACTGCCTACCCCTTCGGGGACCCTTGTGGGAAGGCGTAAGAATACACATACATACATACATACATACATATTATCATCACGCCGAGTCGCTAACGGGGTAGGCAGACAGTAATGAGTACCAGCTCTCTCTAGACTTACATACCTCTTTCGCTTCGTCCACATTCATCAGTCTCTTCATACATGCTCGTCGGTTTCGAGTATTCTTGACGTTCCCGTCCTTGTCCGTCCGCCCGCGTCCGATCGATTTGATCTAGTAAGTAAGGAGCGAAAGTGTAAGGATATATATATATAGATAAAAATAATATAAAGGTAATATTATTGAAACAAAAACTACTTGTCCTCAAACCTCACTTAAGTCATGAAATAGATTATATGTAACTAAGTAACTAAGTGTACACGGGAATGATTAGAATTTTGGTGAAAACTTGCAAAAGTTAAATCAAGCACCAAGAGTAAGCATTCAGGCTCATTATAGAAACGATACGTGTTACATGGATGTTATAAAATCAGATGAGGCATTGGATGTTTTTCTTGAGATTTATTAAGGTCTATACTAATACAGTTAAGAGGTAGTAGTAAGTTTGGATGTTCAGGGAAATCTCCGGTATATCTGCACCGATTTCGGTGGCCGAGTGGTTCGAGTACACAAAGATCGCAAGTTCGAATGCCGACTGTACCAATGAGTTTTTCTGAACTTAAGTACAGTGATTAGTCACACCACGAGCTTTACGCTGAAGGAAAACATCGAGAGGAAACCTGCATACGTCTGAGAAGCAATTCAAATGCATATGTTACGGGGTAGGCAGTGCGAGTAGAGCGCCAGTTCTCTCTAGACGTACATACCTTTTCGTTTCGTGCACATTCATCAGTCTCTTCATACATGCTCGCCGGCTAGAGTGCTCTTGACATTCCCATCTTCGAGTGTCCAATCGATATGATCTAGGTAGTAGTAGACCTCAACCTACAGTCGGAGCGCTTAGTCATCAAAATATTTAATATAGCAGCCCGTCCCGGCTTCGCACGGGTGGACATTTATTTTTTAAACATTTTGTCATGAAATTTTTTCTTTTTTTGCAATTATAATAGCCTATATTAATCAGTGATAATGTAGCATTCAAATGTTGAAATACTTTTTAAAATAATACCAGAACTTTTTGAGCCAATTCCTTACAAACATACAAATCTTTCCTCTTTATAATATTTATGAAATATTTAATATTGATGAAAATAATGCCAACAGCTTTTCAAGAAGCAAAAGGACACAATGTCATTGATATCTTGAACGAGTCATGTCAATCGAACCATGAAGGACGGGTAGCTAGCAAGAACTAGCTGTATCTCGCGTTTTTATCTCCGTTACATTTAATTCTAGAGGTACCTACTTTTTATTCGTGAATAGAACATAGGTACTTGTAAACAACTTAGATCAAATCGATCGGACACTCAAAGATGGGAGAGTCAAGGGTACTCGAAGCCGGCGAGCATGTATGAAGAGTCTGATCTATGTAGACGTAGCGAAAGAGGTATGGTAAATCTAGAGAGAGCTGGCGCTTTACTCTCTCTGCCTACCCCGTGAGGGACTCGGTGTGATGACACATATAAAAAAATATGTAATAATTTCCAAATTAATAGAGCTAAACAAAGCGCTAAGATCTGTTGGTATTACCGCATCCTACAAGCCAGCAAGATTTCGTAAGTTCATGTTCCCCGCGGAACTTAGGTTGAAACAAATCACCTATTTGGGTAACTGATGAGATTTCTTGCCAAACTACAAACTTCGCCGCCTTTGACTAATTGTTCCAACAACTAATTATAATTAGCCCGAGAATTATTTAACTTTATGTGGGAAATTTGTAAGCAAAGCTATGAAGGAGATACGAATTGTTCATAAGCGTTAATTATATGTTTGCAATCCGTGGTGGCCGAGTGGTTCGATTAGCTGCGACACAAATATCGCAAGGTCGAATCCCGACTATACCAATGAGATTTTCTGAACTTTAGTACAGTGATTAGTCACACCACGAGCATTGAAAAACAGCGAGAGGAAACCTGCATACGTCTGAGAAACAATTCATAGGCGTAGGTATAGTCATGCTTGAGTAATGGCGATGGACTCGCCATCTGTCACGTTGGCACCTAAAATATATCTCTGGCGGAAAGCGGGTGTTCGGGTATTATCTATACACCTCTGCCTACCTCTTCGGGGACCCTTATGGGAAGGCGTGAGGATATATATAATATGGATTATATGCGAGTTGCTGGTCGCCGAAGACATCCACTGTTTGCGACTCCGGCGTTACTCACTTGTCACGCCAAATACAGTCCCACTGCTAGCGCGCTAAGTTTTCTGATTCTGATTTTTGTGAATTGTTTAAAAGAGTATACATTTATATTTATATGTGTTCCTACGCGATGAATAATGTCTCCAGTAATGAGCTCTTTGGGGAGGGGGGAGGATTGTTATATGTATTGTGTTGGCAGCAGAGAGATTTGTCCTATTATGCTGCCAACACAGTATAACTCTCCGAACATAGAGTGGCAGCGCGCAAGTGATACTTTGGTATCATTAGCGTAAATGCTTGCGTATGCTTGTATGGCACTCTTCTATTATAAAAAAAAGGTTTTTTACAAATAAATAAAGGAAATGTGACTGTGTATAGGTACATATTATATTTGTATAACAACACACCAATGAACATGTTTCAATTAAACATATTGCGCTCTCATGGCCGTCCACACAGAAAACATAAAAGCTTGAAAATAAATATTGAGACCTACTACAAATAGGACGCCATTTTGGCAAGGAAGCTCTTACTACAGATCACATCAAAGACTCAAATGTTTTGCTCAGTAATAAGTAAGTAATGGCCGTAATTATTCTTGGTACGGAGATCAATCTTCCGTCTTATATCAGTCGTGTTTTTCTCGTTCTCTCGGTGAATTTATTCCAATTGATACCCACTGTGATTTGGATACTTCCAAGACAATGCCTGATATTTAATGTAATTCATTTATTGGTGGTGATAATAATACATATATATTTTCATACATAATAATCACGCCTCTTTCCCGTAGGGGTAGGCAGAGACCACTTCTTTCCACTTGCTACAATCCTTACATACTTCTTTCGCTTCGTCCACTTTCATTATTCTCTTCATACATGCTCTTCGGTTTAGGGTACTCTATAATAATAATATTTGAAAATAAAATAATAAAAAAATTATACCATTCCATTAAAAAAAACCTAATATACCTCTGGCGGAAAGTGGGTGTGTGGGTATTACCTATACACCTCTGCCTACCCCTTCGGGGACCCTTGTGGGAAGGCGTGAGGATATATTATTATTATATTATTATAAAAAAAACCTAGCTCCTAAGCTAAGCTTATGCTATGGTAACTAGACAACAATATACATTTATAGAAATAATATATATAGCTCATCGTCTTCTATCTCATCATCTTAAAACCATCCTACAATGCTCCAACAAGGTGTAGGTGTATATTAATAGCACGATATTTTCGTTGAAGATACATATTCTACATACCAACGACAAACGGCCCACCTCATGCCGCATGCATGTAGCCTAGTTTATGCTCACGATACCGAAGTAATACTTGCGCATTGCCACTCTGTGTTCGGAGAGCTATACTGTATTGACAGCATAATGGGACTAATATCTCTGCTGCCAATACAATATAACAATCCTCCCCCTCTCCAAGGAGCTCATTAATAGAAACCGTATTCACCGCGTAGGAACACAACACAAAATAATTGTGTTATTTGGCTACGGACTTCTATAAGGTGGAGGTCCTGCCCCAGTCGGGCAGCTCCAAATTAGAACGGGAAACCCGTAATGCTCTATGTATATATATATATATATAAGACAATTTGTGTCTATCTTCTATTAAATGAATGGTATTGAAACAATTGTGTTTATCTGTAAAAAACGAAGTTTATTTTTATGTTATATTAAATCTACTTATATATACAAGAAAACTAAACAAACATAAATAAAACTATTTACCTGTAAAAAACGAAGAAACGACAATTAAAGTTATAAAATACAATTCTCTTTTAAATAATATGAAATCTCTTAAATAAAATATTCCTATGGTCTGTCAACAACCTTGACAGCCAATATTTTTTTATAAAGCCGTTATGGCCTACATCTGTTAAACTCCAAAGAGGAATTAGCACATATTTTCCTTTACAAATATAATATGCTATGTGTGATAAATAAATATTCAAATGCCAAAAAAAATTAGTACAAGAATAACCAATATTTTCCAACAGGTTTTTGATATCCCGTACAATATTGGCAATATTGTCTTCATGCCTGAAGCTTGCGCGTGGTTTAGACATAGCGTATTGTATGTTTTGTTTCATGAGAAAGATTCTAAAATAACATTATGTAATATAGCTTCAGGACCTCCACGGAGATACAAGTTTCATGCAACAATGTTAACAATATAGCTCAGATTATTTGCTTTCAGACATAACCAACCGATTTCCTCCGTATTGCATCTTTTTATTCATGAACTAGCTCTCTCTACAGGAAATGTGCGGCGATTTCAAAAGATAATGCAACAATGGACAATGTTTAGTTAGGCTAGCTGTGTCGTGCGGTTTCACTCGTGCGGTTTCACAAAATTTTATTTTTTGCTGCTGGTTTTGGCTGCTGGTGGCTTCCTCAATAAACGGCATATCTATTATTTCCTAATTAGATTAATACATACATACAATAAATATCATGCCGCATCCTTCATGGTTAGGCAGAGAGAGATCGCCAGTCCTCTCGACTGTCATGTAAGTCGAGAGGACTGGTAAATTCATTGACTGACAAATTTCTTTCACAGAGGAAGATCAAGTTCTAACAAAGTTTTTCTATACCACAAAGGTAGCAAGTAACATCCATGCGGTACTGATGGTAAGCGGTTACTGCCGTTGGTAGCTTGTAACACCTAGGGAATATTCTCACACCCTTCTTGAAGAACTCCATGCAGAACGTAAAGAATATGTAAAAAGGGACTGATGAATGTGGATCAAATTGGTAATTCCCAATAGCGTTTAGTATACTAAGTGTTTTGCTTGATTGTAGGAAATTCTAAAAATGGCGGCATGTCTTAAGATGGGGTATGCGTGGATAAGATGGGGTCAATGGCCTTTATTTTGTTTGTCCTTGATCTTCATCAACTGCAAAGTTCTAGCAATGAGATTTTTAGCAAAACTTTTCCAATATGTAGAAACACTCGATGTATTTTGCCTGAAATGGTGAAGTTTAATTTAAGTATGGCAATGTTTTTATTTTATTTAGAAACTTTGTCATTATAATGATATTTTATGGCTGTACCTACACTATTGGAATATTACTCTCGTTTATTATCATATGCGTTTGTTTTTTTAATATTTTACGTAAGTTTCACTGATGTAATATTTTATCTTATATATTTTTTATATACAGAATGTCACAGAAAATATAATAGTATTCTGGAAATTATAGGATGTTGTGAATATATATAATCATGACGATAACTAAGCAAATGGCTCCAAAGATAATAAAACTCTGAAACATGTTTTTTTTCTGTAACTAAGAATAAAATATGTAAAATGATAAAATAAAGTTAGTTTAGTTAGATTCTACTTATATAACTTATAGGCTTTATATTTTTGTATAGAAATCTGCTGTGCAAAAATATTAATGCGTGTGCTATTTTTATGCAAAAAGGTAAGAAAATCCAAATAAATGTTTTTATACGTGTGTGCTTCCCAATATAATATAATAATATGTGTTTACCAAATACTTCATACCATGTACATCCGTTGATTTTCCAACGGTGGATTTTGTGTTACTGCCAGAGGCAATTTAGCAAATCAGTTTACAGAGTTTTTGGTTCGTTTCCGATCTACGTGAGGCGCGTTTAAAGCATTACTAAGATGAGAATTTTAAAGAAACAACTTGTGTACAGCCTCTGCATTCCTCCAAAATATTAATGAGGTCAGGTTGTACCTGTAAAGAATAATAAAACTAAATACATTGATACAAAAAAAAAAACAATTTATGTACGGCAGTGTAACGGCAAGCTAAACTGTGTTTATCGTGAAATATATTAGATACTGCTGTGGTGGCCGAGTGGTTTGAGTAGTTGCATGCGACACAACAATTACAAGTTCAAATCCTTGTATCAATTAGTTTTACCATCTTAAGTACCGTGATTAGTCACCGTACGAGCTTTACGGTGAAGGAAAACACCGAGAGGGAATTTACATACGTTTGAGAAGAATTTCACAGGCGTGAGTATAGTCTTGGTTGAGTAACTGCGATGGACTCGCCATTTGTCACGTGTGCGATTAAAATATATCTTCAATAGAAACTAGTTATGTGGGTCGCTACCTGGACACATCTGCCTACCTCTTAAGGCACTTTTGTGGGAGATGATACATGTATATTGTTTAAACTTGGTGTAAACTATTCTTAGGAGTTTTATATTATTACGTGCTGGCATGGAAAAATCACAGCTGACAATCCTGACGCTGCTCGATTTCAGCAACGCATTCAACACCGTCGATTTCGACATACTGCTTGCCATACTAGATTCCCTTAACGTATCTCCAACGGTAATTGACTGGTTTCGAAGTTACTTGTTCGGACGCAGGCAGCGTATGCGCCTAGATGATAGATTATCGTCGTGGTGTTTTACGTCTGCAGGTGTCCCACAAGGTGGCGTCTTATCTCCACTTCTTTTCTCAATATTTATTAAATCTATCACTCTCAATATCACTTCATCTTACCACCTATATGCAGACGATCTTCAGATTTACACACAAGCGTCTCTTTCTTCTCTCCCTTGTGCTATCAGAGCTACCAATATGGATCTGGATTTAATATCTGACTGGAGCAGGAATTATGGGCTCCTAGTAAATCCTGCAAAATCTCAGTCCATAATTATTGGTTCAAGTAGACTGATGGCCCAGGTGGAGTGGAAACGGACGCCGCCTATCTTTTTTGACAGTGTTACAATACCCTTTAGCGATGTCGTCAAGGATCTTGGTATTCTTCTTGACAAAACTCTATCTTGGGCACCTCAGGTTGCAGAGGTTAGTCGGAAGATGTTTGCTGCCGCGGGGTCCCTTAGACGCCTGCGTAATTTCTTGCCTATAGACGCTAAAATTGCGCTATCCCAAGCATTACTCCTTCCTATCCTTGACTATGCTGACGTCAGCTATCTTGACCTTACTGAGGAGAAACTTAATAAAATTGAGCGCCAACAAAATTTTTGCATACGGTTCGTATTTGGGTTACGCAAATATGACCACATTACTGAATTTCGCCGTAAGCTCAAGTGGCTACTCATCCGACTTCGCCGGAATACACATATCCTATCACTTCTTTACAAAACTTTGTTTGATCCTAGAGCCCCCATATACCTTCAGGAACGCTTTGAATTTCTTTTTTCCAACCTGCACCTACTCCGTAAAACCAGGGAACTTATCCTTAAAACTCCTACCTTTACCTCTTCTTCCTATTCCAAGTCCTTCACTGTGCAAGCTGTCCGTCTATGGAACTCGCTGCCCCAGAACATCAGACTGGCAGAATCATGGAACTCCTTCAAGAAACTTTTATTCGAATACTATTTTTCTTTATAACTTATACATATGTAAGTATATTTATGTATATGTTATTGTATGTGTATAAAATAGGTATATGTTTCGTATTTATTTATTTAGATTGCTTTGTATATGTATTTTATAGTAAATATGTATATATCATCCGCTCAACTATCACACCCACCCTTTTTCTCTATTTCTTTTCTCTCTTCACTTGGTTGCCTGGAAGAGATCGCTTTTGCGATAAGGCCGCCTATTGTGCCTATTACATGTTATTCTCTGTCTTTTTGTCATCCTAT
Organism: Drepana falcataria; assembly: GCA_945859725.1. Lineage (NCBI taxonomy): Eukaryota > Metazoa > Arthropoda > Insecta > Lepidoptera > Drepanidae > Drepana > Drepana falcataria. The sequence continues at coordinate 465,846 of OX243935.1, forward strand.
TTGTTTGTATGTGTGTGTGTACAATACGTTTAAGTACATCGACCTGTTTATGTATGTACATTAAATATGCTATAAACTTAGTAAATACTCGAAAAATGTCCTCCTATTTTTGCTCCGACGACGTACGAAAATAGAGTTCAAGAAACAGAAAATCTAATTATGCTTAGCAATGAAAAATTTATTGATAAGTCGGTATTCGCTGATAAAAATTAAGGATTAATATGAGCATTTTATAGGTGTTTGTGATTAAGTCGTTTGTACCAACCGAGATATGTGCCTTCATTTTAAAAAGTAGAGATCTCCATCCTTCAGTCGTTCCTCACGCCTATTTGCCACCACAGGGGTACTTGTTCTTGAAAACCTGCGATGGATAGGTAGGCGGCGGTAACCGCTTACCATCAGGCGGACCGCCTGCTTGTTTGCCAGACAAGTGGTATAAAAAAAAAATGATTCGCCATTTGTCACATTGGCACTTAAATATATCTCAGACGAGAAAAGGGTTTTGTATACAACTTTACTTACCCCTATTAGAAATATAATAATAATTTCTTTATTTTCTCACACAAAATTAAGTAAGTTTAACACTTAATAATGTGTGAGACTGGTGCCTGAGATAGGTATACAATACCTGTACCACAGGTGCCCAGTGTGCTTTAGATGATTAATTTTACTTACATTAAATGTGTAACTTAAGGTAAATATAATACTTATGTGCATGTGTGCGTGCGTGTATGTGTATGTGAAAGTGTGTGTGTGTATATGGAGATGGGTGTGTGTAGTGGAAGTTTAGCGTGGGGAGATATTATGAGTGTGTTGGGTACGTGTGTAAATTGGGAGTGTGTAAGATGATAAATTTGTGTATTGCGATTGTGCATGATTGAGTTATAATGTGTGTGGGATGAGAATGCGACATGCGCCAGCGAGAAATGCGAGAAGATATATATAATAATATATCCTCACGCCTTCCCACAAGGGTCCCCGAAGGGGTAGGCAGAGGTGTATAGGTAATACCCACACACCCACTTTCCGCCAGAGGTATATTAGGTGCCCACGTGACAGATGGCGAGTCCATCGCCGTTACTCAAGCACGACTATACATACGCCTTTGAATTTCTTCTCAGACGTATGCAGGTTTCCTCTCGATGTTTTCCTTCACCGTAAAGCTCGTGGTGTGACTAATCACTGTACTTAAGTTTTAGAAAAACTCATTGGTACAGTCGGGATTCGAACTTGCGACCTTTGCGTCGCAGGCCACTGCTCGAACCACTCGGCCACCACGGCTCTTATAAAAAAATAGATATACTATAAAAAAAGTAATGAATATGGTTTCCAGATCCGGGTTACCGTTCGTTCCTTATGCTGCTAGCAAAGTAATTCTACCCAATATAAGGTCGGAAACGGAGCGATAAGCCGGATACAAGCAAACGGTTATCGTAATAATATAGGTTAAATACATTATCTTTTGGAAATGCAAATTTCCACATAGAGCTTCTTGCCCACACAGCCTCCGTACTGTATCTACTTGAATAAGATCCTAAAGTGCCTTTTACCTTCCAACTTGTTTGCCCGTTTTCCATTTAGAGGGCGTGTAGAGTACTACTTACACTCGCCCCGAAATGCTGAAGCTACTAGTTTACGAAAATGCCGAGGAAAATTTCATTCGTTAATACTTCCGTGTGTCTGTGTACATCTCCTGTTGATGTTCAGTCTCAGTGCTAAATGTTGCTCAGGATGGGTAGACGAGGAGACGCGCCCCACTATTCTTGCCTATAGTTTATAGTGTATGTGTGAAACCTGCCACTAGTGTTTGAGTATTGTCGGTACACACTAATTACCTATGAGTGTACACACACACTACAATTAATAGACGGGACATACTCCACGCATCCCGCGACCACTCGATTAGAAATTGGTGTGGCGCGCCTTCGTGGATCGCGCTATCTATAAAGACTGCGTTAGTGTTAGTACTAAGATTTTTATAGCCAAGTGTTGGTGATTCAAACTACTCGGTTTCAGTCACCTGCAAATTCAAATCCTGACTGTATCAATGAGTTTTTTTCTGATCTTACGAGTATGTATAGTGATTAGCACTACAAGATTGTCGTTGTCGTTGAAGAGGAGGAGAACATCGAGAAACCTTTTTGAGACGAATTTCAATGACGTACGTAAAGTGGTCTTGAGTAGCAGCGATGGACACGCCATCTATCGACAGATGGCGAATCTAATGCCGTTACTCAAGCACGACTATACATACGCCTTTGCATTGCTTCTCAGACGTATGCAGGTTTACTCTCGATGTTTTCTTCACCATAAAGCTGGTGATGTGACAAGACACTGTACTTAAGTTCAGAAAAAATCATTGGTACGGTCGGGTTCGAACTTGCGATCTTGTGTCGCAGGCAATTAATCGAACCACTCGCCTACCAAGGCTGTTATATATATGTATACATATACATATATATATATATATATACTTGAACATAACGTCGAAACCATCGTAACATGCCTCCCTTCGTCCATAAGATAACACGCTCATTCACGCAACTTTTGTAAATCTTGGGAATTCCATCTTAAATCATTATTACCTGCTCCAATCAGTCGCATTCAAACAAAAATAATTTGTTCGAGCGAAAATTTTCAAGTACTTCTAAAATAACAAAAAAAACTTGGCCATTTATACAAACCATTGGTAACAAAGCGAAATAACACGAAAAATTAAACGCCGCTCCTATAAAATATTAAATCAGCGTTAAGGAAGACTGAGGGATTTTTCTTTTCTCTGACAACAATAACTTTTTCTCAGAACCCTCGGACACGCGACATAAATGAGGAGCATTTATTTTTAGTAATAAAAGACGATCATAAAAGCCGCTGTTGGACTTGCGGAACAACGCGTAATAATCCATTGCAATTATAATCGTGAGATAATAATAATATAAGATAAGATTCAGAGTCACAAGAATGTTTAATTAATTTTATCTGTGGAAAAATTATTTGGAATGTTAATGTAAATGTTAATTGTTGTTATTGTAGGTAAATATAGATTATGAGTAACATTCCAGTATGAATCGTGTAATACCAATTTTTCTGAACGTACAGAAATTTGCTTTACAGTGAAGGTTAACATTGAGAGGAAACCTGCGTACGTTTGAGTAGAATTCCAAAAATGTATTTACAGTGGTTGAGAAAAGTCGATGGACTGTCCAGTTACCTCCTCGGAGAAAATTATGGTGTGAAGATATTGTTTAAGAAACATATATGTAATATCAACTATACACTATAATTTGCGCTCTTCCACAGTTACCAAAGAGGCAGTATTATGATACTGCCTCTTTGATACCTTTTGGGCCTCATACCATTTATTGGGAACTTGACACCTCAGTGCATCAATATTACATTATATATACATAGGTATAGTGCATGAATATTTAAAATGTAATAAAAATATCAGTTGTTTCCATAGTTATGATAGCATTCGAGTTATTTTCTTAAGTTAGTGCGCTATAGTAAGGTTAAATAAAGTTGCAGAACTTTTGAAAAAATCCCGAAATGCTCGTAGATGCAGTCCATTCATAAGCTCCGTAGGGTGTGCGGTGCGCATGCGTGCAAAGTTATCTGAGCGCGTGTAGGCCAGTGTTGTGCGAGCCGCCGGCCGATGGCGTAGCGCCTAGTCTAGGCGTATACTAGTGTCGCGTAGTGTTGTGTTTGCTCTACGGGTGCTTAAGGAGGTAAGTTTTTAGACTTATATTTTCATAATTAAACTCGATGGGTCGATTTAACGATACATATAATGTAAATGAATATAAATATAGCTCGTTCCTCAGTTTTTAAGTTTATCTATAGCAAACAATTTTAGCCGTAAAATATTTCTTTAAAAAATATATATATATATATAAGTGTTATAATTTACCGTCAATTATTATACTTCGAAAAGGTTGCCGTTTTATTCATTAAAGAATGTTAAGTAAAAAACATCGCTGTAAAAAGCTGTCTTATACTGTGGGAGTTCTGGGACGTTTAACTACCAATAATAATAATTATTATACTCTTAACTTTGAAAATGATAATTTTAAGTTTAATAAAAAACAGGGCAAAAAGTACCTATAAGGTTATATTTATAACTTATAATTGCACTGGCTGAAGTAATAAACCTTTGAGAAGAAACAAAAAGTTTATACTCAATACTCAAAGCTATATACACACATAAATAGTTTTACATGCGTCTTATCAACATATCATTGAGGCAGGTAGAATTTTTACAAGAAATAAATATGGACTCAAACAATTATTATCTATCAGCGTCACTGAAGGGGTGGGCAAGGGGGTTATGACATGACCTATTCAGAGAGATATGTAAGTAACAACATATCCTTAAAAATAATATTGTCAGCATCATGAAATGTACATCTTGCATAATTTAGAAATATTGTTAAACAAACTGTTCTTCTTCTTCTGTTTACTGCTCTTTCGACCACATGCTCCACAGGAATTATGTTATCTGTGGACACTGTTTGTCTATGTATTAGCTTTATTTTTAATTTATGTTCTTTTTTTATGTGAGACTGTTTGTGTTCCTCAATAAAGTAAAAAAAAAAAAAAACAACGTGACAGATGGCGAGTCTGTCAGTGCCTAATACGATTTTCGCCTTAGTGACACGAATTTGCATTTTTTGTACAACCAGATGCAGGTTTCCTTACTATCGTCGAAAAGTTCTTGATCTGAATCACTGTATTGAAGATCAAGGAAACGAATGAGTAAGTGCAAGCCACCTATGGTCGAACCTATACTATTAACGTTGCACACGATTCCACCCCACACTCGGCCATATGACACTTCACTATTTACAGTAATAACTAAATTAACTTACTTAATTAAATAACTAAATTGAAAGTATGTTGTTAGAGTAATAAACAGTCATAACTTTTATATTTAGTCTAAATAGTGTTTAAATATCCTTTGAAAGTATTTGTATATTTTTGTCTACACAAAGTACGTTATGAAAACCATTCTATCGCGTATATTATATAGGTTCATTTTACAAGGCCCCGTTTTATCAACTACAATGTAGGAGACCATTAGGGATGTTATTAATAAAATTGTCGAACGATCCTATAATTTACTTAAACTTACTACGACGATATACTTTAATATATAATAATAATAATTTATTCGGGACATGAGTACAACCGGAGTTAAACAATAATACCTAAAATAAAAACACTTTCCGCCAGAGATATATTTTAGGTGCCAACGTGACAGATGGCGAGTCCATCGCTGTTACTCAAGCACGACTATACATACGCCTCTGAATTACTTCTCAGACGTATGCAGGTTTCCTCTCGATGTTTTCCTTCACCGTAAAACTCGTTGTGTGACTAATCACTGTACTTAAGTTCAGAAAACTCATTGGTACAGTCGGAATTCGAACTTGCGATCTTTGTGTCGCAGACAACTAATGGAATCGCTCGGCCACCACGGCTTTAAATTATACAGTAATACCATTTCCTCTTCATCAATCATAAGCCGACGTTTGGGCTTCCCTTGTGAAATCTCATCTCACTAGATTCGACATTTCCCAAAAACTGCTCTAGCAAAAGTCGTTCGGGCTTTTCCGCACCAGTAATCCCGCCCTGATTACTCATACTGTAATCTTATCGATTCCCATAATATTTAACGTTACACAGTAAACGAGCGAGAACATAAATATTCCCGGCTAATACAGTCATCTATAAACTGAAGGTAACATTGCCAATATACCTGTGTTGGTCGTTCACGTTTGATCACGTTCTGCCTCTTAGAGTACGAGTACTTATGTACGAGTATATCATACTTGAGTATAATAATGTAGGTAAATTCAAATATATCGAGTGATTTGTATCCCAATCTGTATGTTCTGCTAACTCCATACATACGACCAGTATTACATGCGCAACACAGCTAAGCATTTCATATCAGAGCAAAGGACTACTGCTGGACTTACTGAGGAGTGCTGCTGCCACCTGTGGGCTGGAGCCTCTGGATACCAGCTAGGACCTCTTGACGCGGACCAGAAACTGCTGGGATTATTAACGATCCTAGCGGCGGGATCATAAGTCCATTTAAAATGTTGACGTAATAAAACGATCTACGTAATACTAAAATTGGTTTTATGATTTTCTTTAACGTGTGATTTGAGAATAAATGTGAATGATGCGAAAAAACTCCGTGAATCTAGGGAGAACTGGTGCTCTACTCCGTCAGTCTAAAATTTTAAGATAATATATTATCTTCTGATAAATATTTTGACATTTTAATGTTGACTAACAGACTTTGCTGCGCATAATGTAAGTTATACCAGTTAGAACAACAAAGGGCACCGATCGTTTAAAGATTAATTTAAATCCAGGGAAGGGTTGTGTGTACATTGCATTTATTGGGCATGTCAGCATTTTTCAATTGGTACGAAAATTGAAGTGTTACAAACTGACCGGGCTTGGGCTATATTCGACATTGAGTGTGTAAATAGGTAATGTATTATTTTATTCTTGTGTTGGTAGAAATATCGAATTGTTTACTAACTTTGTAGTCTATATAGAGTTTGAGCCGCGGTGGCCGAGTGGCTCTGCCTGCTGACATAAAGATTGCAAGTTCCCGACTGTACCATTGAGTTTTTGACACAGTGACTAGTCACACCAAGAACTTTACGGCCGGAAAACATCGAGAGGAAACCTGCATACGTCTGAGAAGTAATTCAATGTCGTATGTATTAGTCGTGCTTGAGTAACAGCGATGGACTCGCCACTACTCAAGCAAGATGACACCTAAAATATAATATATCTCCGGCGAAATGTGTGTGTGTGTGTGTGTGTACTACACACCTCCGCCTACCCTACCAGGGATCCTTGTAGGAAGGCGTAAAGTTGCATATAATTTTTATAAGGTGTTTTTCATGCCCTTGATAGGTTATAACTCTTAAAATTGATTCAAGTTTGTGTGAATAAGCCCCTTCGACGTGATTTCCTGCGTCAAACGAGGCGCATGCAAAGTCGGAAGCACGTGGTATGTGACGTTTAAATTGTAAAATTACGACACAAGGCCATTATAAATATGTACCATATTTACATACACAAATATATGATGACGCCAAGTCCCTCACGGGGTAGCCAGAAAGACTTACATACCTTTTTCGCTTCTTCCACATTCATCAGTCTCTCCATACATGCCGGTTTCTGTTAACGCTCCCATCCTTAATTGTCTGATCAATTTGATCCAGGTAGTTGGAACGTGGTCTTCCTCTGCCTCTTCTTACACACCCTTTCGTCTATTTCGTCAATCTTTCTTCATGCCTTTTCCATCTTTACAACACACTCTCGTTCACGCCATATGTTCCACGTTTAACTATGGGAAGTCAACAAACAGTAATGTCATTGCAGCCATTTATTCCATCGCTGTCTAGAGACGATCTTTATGTTTAATATATCTTTAAGTTTCTACTTTGACATATGCAAGATTTCTCACGATTTCTGTAAAACTATGAAAACGGACTGAAGTTTTAAGGTGCCTTGTCGAATTGGTAGGCCACCAGGATTATAGTATCGTTGAATTTATCTTTTCTAGTTTGATATTATCATTTATTTTATAACCGCATACATTTATGAGTTATGCAAAGTCAACAACTGCTACGAATATCTTCCCGGCATTAGCCTAAGGGCCGACAGAAGTACATATATATATTTATATATACGAAAGAAGGTTATCCTTCTTTACAAGAAAATATATGTGAAAGTATAAAACCTTTACTGTGGCTGCACGTAGCTCATGCTGCTACAGCATTGCCTACGAATATTGTTACGAGAGCTACGGCGTAGACGAATATATAGGTTAACACAGATATTGCAAGTTACTAAGAATTATGACTCGATAAATGAACGATATTCTTTGAAATTATGAAAAAACACCTTATATCTCCAATATCGAGATAGCTACAAAGTTTATAATTTTTCATACATTTTAGTTGAGTGAAAGCATTTCCCTAAGACACATTAAGGGATTACAAAAATATATACATACATACATACATATCATCACGCCAAGTCCCTAACGGGGTAGGCAGAGAGTATAGAGCGCCAGTTCTCTCTAGACTTACATACCTCTTTCGCTTCGTCCACATTCATCAGTCTCTTCATACATGCTCGTCGGTTTCGAGTACTCTTAACGTTCCCGTCCTTGAGAGTCCGATCTATTTGATCCAGGTGGTTGGAACGTGGCCTTCCTCTGCCTCTTCTTGCACACACTTTTGCTTTGTATATCTGTTTCGTCAATCTTTCTTCACTCATCCTTTCTATGTGTCCAAACCAACGTAACATGCCTTTCTTCATCTTTACAATCACGCCCTCATTCACGCCAGTTGATTTGCGAATCTCTTCATTGCGGATTCGATCTAATATCGTTACGCCGCACATTTTTCGAAGAGATCGCATCTCGACTGCATTCAAGCTATTTTCATACTTCCTCTGACATACCCAGGATTCGCTGCCATACAATAAGGTAGGTACCAATATCGCGTTGTGGACAGCAACTCGAGCATTCTTGCTCAGACTTTTACTGCCCATCAACGCCGACATGGCTCCATTCACCTTATTTCCGGCAGTTATCCTTCTTTCAATATCTTTTTCATACTTTCCATCTCGTGTGAACATGCTTCCAAGATATACAAAATATATACACAAGATATGATAAAGTAGCTCAGCCAGTTATAAATACGAAACAGCATTTCGAAGGTCACAGGTTCAAATACAGCTTCAAAGTTCGAATTTGTTGAAAATTTAATACGTATTTAAGGTACCTTAATAAAGTCCAAGAAGGGCAAAAAAAATATTTTGCGAATAAAGGCTTAGGCATGTCAAACGGTAAAGGACTTGCTACCAATTCTCAAAAACTATAGATACATTTGACAGCTGTAATTTTGCATCGTTAATATTTTTCATAGGAAGTTAGTGCAACTTTAAGAGCCAGACTTCACGACGTCTCGCACGATAATGTGTTTTGGAGAGCTTTTATGCGGATCTAACATTTTTATTCAAATAAAGGGCTATTTAGGCCTTTTATAAATTCCGTCCATACAAGGTTATGAACTTGAAAAGAATGTCAGAAACATAGACATAACAATTTGTAGAGTAGACAAGAGTACCCTTAAGTTGTTAATTAAATTTAATTTAATTTGGCTGGAAGCCAAGAAAAAGAAGGAGCCAGGTTTCCTGATTTATTCAATATTTGGTGGTGAACTGCTGATGGCTCAGTCAAAGCGCAGACTAAGCATCAAATCAGGAAGATTCTGCAGCTTAATTTTGACAAATGACTGACGCATTGCGAGATTAATTATTTCCTGTGCCCAAAGTACGTCACATCACGGCGCGTCATGCGAGCAATACACCTAGTGTTGCAAGCGTTCATAGGCGGCAGCCGCTTACCATCAGGCGGATGAATTTTGGAGCCTATAATTTTTTGACTTTTTTCCTGGTCCTTCGAGCCGATCTTATCAGGGCCCACAATAAATATAATTGAAATATAAATGTGACTTATATTTCTTTAAAACATTTATTTCATAAGTGTATCTGGTCTAGATGTAATCCCGTCATAGACTAATTGAACCTTGTTATCTTAGCAAACACTAATGAGTAAAGCTTGTTTCAATTGCTGGTACTAGCATTGCAACTCCTTTAAACACAAAGCGGATAGTATGCTCAAACGTAGAAATAACATTATATCCTCACGCCTACAAGGGTCCCTGAACAAATAGGTTTAGAGGTGTATAAGTAGTACGCACTTTCCGCCAGAGATATATTTTAGGTGCCAACGTGACAAATGGCGAATCCATCGCCGTTACTCAAGCACGACCATACATACGCCTTTGAATTGCTTCTCAGACGTATGCAGGTTTCATCTCGATGTTTTTCTTTACCGTAAAGCTCGTGATGTGACTACCAAAGTACTTCAGATAACTCGTTGGTACAGTCGGGATTCAAATCTGCAATATTTGTATCTCGAACTCAAACCACTCGGCCAGCACGGCTCTTCAATACGGCGCTTTTAATATTACTCATCAAATAAGTCTACTTTGTTAACAGAAATATTTGTGACAGTTAATTTACATATATTTTTTGTAAAGAAAATGATTTATATTCTTAATAGTCCATTTTATTTACTTACATAGACATTTTATTCATCCACTAGGCTCGTTCTTTGAAAGCTTTTAATTTTCTTTTATTAATATAAGGTATATAAAGACAAAGGACCTTTTCAGCCGTCTACGTAATCGAAAAGGTTCCTGTTTAGAGGAGTAAAGGACTGGAAATCTATTCGTTCATTTTTCTTTACTACAAAGGTGACCTACGCGGTACCTATACGTTCGTATTTTTTTACTTAAAGCACGCGATCCGCCTGATGTTAAGCGGTTACCGCCAGCTTTAGACTCTTTCAAACACCAGGTTTATTCGTTACGCGTTACCGACTTGTAGAATCTTCACACCCTTCTTGAACTACATATATTAATATTACTCACGCCTTCCCAAAAGGGTCCCCGATGGGGTAGGCAGAGGTGTATAGGTTATATCCACACACCCACTTATCCGCCAGAGATATATTTTAGGTCGCCGTTACTCAAGCACGACTATACACACGCCTTTGAATGACTTCTCAGACGTATGCAGGTTTCCTCACGATGTTTTCCTTCACCGTAAAGCTCGTGGTGTGACTAATACTTGATCTTAACGTACTTGAACGTACATATATGCTTAGAGTACTCTATTTCCGCTTGAACAGAATAAAATATGATTTCTTCCATTACGTTCCCAATACACAATCTTCTATATAAATACACAGAGCCCGCCTCTCATACAATCGCAACGGAAACAGAAATATATTTACTTAATCGTCTCCCTACGTTGAGATTTGCATCTAGCCGAAGCGCGTACTAACGATACTCGAGTTCCAATCGCGGGAGAAATCAATTTAGCTACGAGTCTCGATGTTTTGTAATCGATTTATATAGAAAATTTTGTTTACGTTTGTATAGCATCACGCTTTCCCACAAGGGTCTCTGAAGGGGTAACACACCATCTTAAGATGCGCGTAAAGATATTTGCTACTTTATCGTTTAACGACATTTAATTGTAGTACTAACTTTAAGTAGTACTTTTTATAATTAAACTAGCTGTCCCAACCAGCTTCGCCCGGGTAAAAAGTAAAATTTCCTGAAACACGATCGCAGCGTGACCTATCGGGTCCGATTGAGAATCTGAACCATTCTCGAATCCACCTTAAGACACACAGAAAGGAACAGCTTCGCCAGGGTGAAAAATTAAACTTTCTGAAACACTTTAAGAGAGGTATGGCATAACGGGTTTCCCGTTCGAATTCGGAGCTGCCCGACTGGGGCAGGACCTCCACCTTATAGAAGTTCGTAGCCAAATAACACAATTTTTTGTGTTGTGTTCCTACGCGGTGAATAAGGTTTCCAGAAATTAGCTCCTTGGGGAGGGGGAGGATTGTTATATTGTGCTGTCAGCAGAGGATTAAACCCATTATGCTGCCAACACACTATAACTCTCCGAACACAGAGTGGCAACGCGCAAGTGATACTTCAGTATCGTGAGCGTAAATAGGCTACGGTAACCGTTTCCCATCAGGTGGGCCGTATGCTTGTTTGCCACTGTTGTTGTATAAAAAAAAAAAAACCTTATAGAAGTCCGTAGCCAAATATTTTTTTTGTCTTGTGTTCCTACGCGTGAATAAGGTTTCCAGTAATGAGCTCCTTGGGGTGGGGGAGGATTGTTATATTGTGCTGTCAGCAGAGGATTAGTCCCATTATGTCCCAACACAGTATAACTCTCCGAACACAGAGTAGCAACGCGCAAGTGATGCTTCGGTATTGTAAGCGTAAAAATGCGGTAACCGTTTTCCGGGTGGGCTTGTTTGCCACCCTAGTTGTGTAAAAAAAAATTTTACTAAGTTGCCATTATTAAAGTCGCGTTCCTGGAATCCTTATGGAATTATGCTGTCAAGACACTATAACTCTCCGAACACAGAGTGGCAACGCGCAAGTGATACTTCGGTATTGTGAGCGTAAATAGGCTACGGTAACCGTTTTCCATCAGGTGGGCCGTATGCTGGTTTGCCAATCTTGTTGTAAAAAAAAAAAACACGTTCGCGGCACCACCTATCGGGTCCGGTTGTAGATCTGAACCTTTCTCGAATCCACCTGAAGACACAGAAAATTACGATTCTATAAAGGACATACAGACAAATATTCATTTATATATAACTAGCTGTCCCGCCCAGCTTCGCTCGGGTGGAAAAAAAAAGATGGTGGCGCCACCTATCGGGTCCAATTGTGAATCTAAACCATTCCCAGATCCCCTTGAACACAAACAAAAAATTTCATCAAAATCGGTCCAGTCGTTTGAGAGGAGTTCAGTGACATACACACTCACAGAAGAATTATATATATAAAGATATATATATTTTCATTCAAACCTTCTACTGGTAATAAAGGATACATAAAAGAAAGATTTATCCAATTAGGTGCAGTCGTTTGGAAGTTATGCGCGTACAAACATTTCGGGGATTCATTTTTATATATATAGATTATATATATACTAGTGGTCCCGCCCAGCTTCGCTCGGGTGGAAAAAAAAAGATGGTGGCGCCACCTATCGGGTCCAATTGTGAATCTAAACCATTCCCAGATCCCCTTGAACACACACAAAAAATTTCATCAAAATCGGTCCAGTCGTTTGAGAGGAGTTCAGTGACATACACACTCACAGAAGAATTATATATATAAAGATATATATATATATATATATATATATATATATATATATATATGTAGATAACTAGAGAAGACATTCACAATAATTCTCCACAAGCACACATATGTGTTATATAAGGAATGGCACAAGATTACACGCGCGGTAACAAACCAAATTAAATTTTAAATCGTAGGATCTCATCACGGGTCGCGTCTCCCAGTAACCGAATCACAATGTTACCGCAAGCATGGCACAGTACATTGCCAGCTCAGTATACTAATGGGATTGTGGTACATATGTGGCAATACTCACCTCACGCCTTCCCACAAGGGTCCCCGAAGGGGTAGGCAGAGGTGTATAGGTAGTAACCAACACACCCACTTTCCGCTAGAGATATATTTTAGGTGTCAACGTGACAGATGGCGAGTTCATCGCCATTACTCAAGCACGGCTATACATACGCCTGTTAATTGCTACTCAGACGTATGCTCGTGGTGTGACTTATCACTGTACTTAAGTTCAGATAAACTCATTAGTACAGTCGGGATTCAAACTTGCGATCTTTGTGTCGCAGGCAACAACTCGAACCACTTGGCCACCACGGCTTATGTGACATGTGTCAATACACTGATTTAATTTTTAAAATATAATTAGCAATGAGTGTCAAGGACACACCTCTAAAATTTATAATAGTGATGATTAAGAAAATTCCAAGACTAAAACCTATTTAGCAATACAGATTATATTTACTTGGTATTTTGCCTTATATATTTGCCTTATATAAGAAAACTGGACAGTTTGTTTTTTGCTGATTCTTCTCCGGACAGGTTTTAAGCTTAGAAACTAGGTAAAGGTAATTTTATTTATTATTCATCCCACTTACTGCTACTTTTACAGGATGCTCCCAATACAATAGCGAAGCCTTAATAATTAATTACAATTTATTTAATCCTCTAACTAATTATTGTGAATTCATTCAGAGCACAAGTAAATATGTCAATATTTTGAGCCATTAGGTAATATTAAAAAAATTACGTTCAATAAATGTATAGTGTACCCTTAACCTTGCATTAAACAAGGAATTCAAATTTGAGCTGCGACAACCGGTGAAGAGCCGGCTAAGAGCCGGAGTTATGAGACACTATTCCAATCCTGGAAGAGCCGTGGTGGCCGAGTGGTTCGAGTAGTTGCCTGCAACACAAAGATTTCAAAATCGAATACCGACTGTACCAATGAGTTGTTCTAAACTTAAATACAGTGATTAGTCACACCACAAGCTTTACAGTGGAGGAAAACATCGAGAGGAATCTTGTATGTATAGTCGTCTTGAGTATCGGCGATGGAGTCGTCATGGCGGAAAATGGGTGGGTACTACCTATACATCTCTGCCTACCTCTTCGGGATCTTTCTGGGAAGCAGTGGGGTTATAATATATTCCTAAACTGAACATTATCATGAATCGTGAATACACTTGTAGCCTCGCATGTTTCTTCTCCTCAATCGGTATCTTCAATGCTGAAGGTCGTGTCTAGTTTGAAATGTCTGGAAAGGTCACCTTCTGGACCATGTTCCTCCACGTGTTTCTGTCCTCGGCGGTCTTGATAGCTGTGGGTATTGGTAGGTCGGTAAGCTGTGGGTATTGGCATCGCTCGCATATTTACACACACCATATTGGATAGTACATTCACTTCAGTGAGATAATCGTTTTCAAAAACTTAACATTAGCTATCTGACCCCAACGATATAAGTGCGTATATTTTATACAGAGCCCTTACACAGAGAATTACTTGTAAAATAACCAGTTGATCCTAATAGAGATTAGACCCCTACAATTAGCGCTATTCACACATTTTATTATACGAAGGTAGAAAACACAATTTACACAAACAAAGTATTTCTCACAGCAATGGCGCGGCGCGCAAATGAAACCAATTTAAAATTCAAATCAAATTACCACAGAGATACTTATTTCGTGTACATTATTTTGTTGTATATACATATTTTTTATAAACGTATTCATATTATATCCTCCTGCCTCCATTCTGGAATCCCCGAAGGGCTAGGCAGACGTGTATATGTAGTTACACACCCACTTTTCGCCGGAAATATATCTTAGGTGCCAAAGTGTGAGATGGCGAGTCCTTCGCCGTTTTTCAACAACAACTGTACATCCGCCTTTGAATTTAATCTCTATCGTATACTGGTTTCCTCTCGATGTTTTCCTTCACCGTAAAGCTCGTGGTGTGACTAATCACTGTAGTTAAGTTCAGACAAAACTCATTGGTACAGTCAGGATTCGAACTTGCGATCTTTGTGTCGCAGGCAACTCGAACCACTTGGCCACCACGGCTTATTGGTGCATAATGTATAGATAAAAATATGGAATTCATAACTGAGCCCTCTTTCAAATGGGATCTGTTTTTTTATTGTGGGCAAACATTAATTCATACTGGTTGAACATAGAACCTCATTTGAGGTAGTCGGTAAAAAAAAAAAATATTTGGAATTTGCTCTAAGGCTTGGTAAAAAGGTTGATTGAATTTGATTGAAAAGATGCTATGCCGTTTAATTAATACTGTACAGTTAGTTTATGTTCAGATTTTCTTTATTCGCAATAAAAATTTGACCCCAAAAGTAGCCCGTATGGTACACATTGCAGAGAGTTCTAAATAAAAAAATATCACGATGAAATAACAATTTTAACGTTCAAGAATCATGATGAATACAAACCAAAATGTATGTTTGAACATAAAAACGCGAGAGGATAATTGGATTCCTCATACACGGGTAGGACTGAGCGTGGTAACCTACCGACTCGCATATTACAAACCGTTCGGCTCTCACAAACAAATTATTAAGCTGACTTATTATTACAACCATAACGTATTTCATAAATATCTTCACGCCTAACCACAAGGGTCCCCGAAGTAGAAGCAGAAGTATTTAGTAGTACTCCCGCTTCTATACTTCGCCGGAAATATATATACATATATATATATATATATATATATATATATATATATATATATATATATAAATAGGTGTCAGGCGAAAGCAATACATTATGTAAAAGTATTTACCCCTAGGAAACTCTTTCAGGAAAGCATGAGTACTTTTAAGAAAATACATTAATGAAATGTTTTTCTTAATGACCTTTGTAGTCGTAGTAATAGTAAGTTCGGAACCCGACTCTACCAATGAGATTTGCCTGAAGCGTAAAATGATTAATCACACAACGCACTTCACCGCGAAGGAAGACATGAAAAAGAGACCTACATACGTTTAAAAAACAATTCAAAAGCGTATGTATAGTCGTGCTTAAGGAATCGAGCGATCGACTCACCTAGTATATACCTACTATATAATATATCGCAGGCAAAAAGAGGTTCCAGGTAAGGGTACCTGGAACCTCTTTTGCTGCGAAAGCGTGAGGATTCACTCTTTATTATTATTGATTCAAGTCAGAATAATTTAATTATTTGACTCAAAGTTCAAATTTCACTAAGCACCAAAGTTATTTCTTCGAAATTGAAGTTCGCACTTCGAATGACGCCTCCGGTCTTAATAATAATTTTATAAATGTGGCGAAATATTCACCATAGCGCTGAGATCACTGCTATCGACCAATTATTTTTATTTTCCTCTGCTCCTTATTTAAGTGAAACAGCTTTCGGGTTTTTCGAGTCCGGAAGTATCCGGATTGTACACGTGCATTGTCTAATATCCAACATACTCACATACAGAAATGTCATCACGCTGTGTCTCTTACGGGGTAGGCGAGAGTAGTCTATAGTTAAATAATCTTTAATAATCTTTATGTCAATTTTCATCTGATTCCGTTTAGTAGTTCGTTTATTGGTTTGTTCTCCGGAAAAGAGGAACAAATGTCCTTACAAACATTCGCATTTATACATATATACTATATATCATTATGCTATGTCCCTCACGGGGTAGGCAAAGAGAGTCGCTTAATTTACTTTCACCATCTCTTCATATATGCTCGTCGGTTTCTAGTACTCTTGATGATTACACCTTTGATTGTTCGACCTATTTGATCTAGGTAATTGGAACGATTCGCATTTTTAATAATTAATGTACAAAGTTATTCCCCGTATGAAGATAACTAGAGGCCTCGAATTCGGAGCTGCCCGACTGGGGCAGGACCTCCACCTTATAGAAGTCCGTAGCCAAATAACACAATTTATTGTGTTGTGTTCCAACGCGGTGAATAAGGTTTCCAGTAATTAGCTCCTTGGGGTGGGGAGGATTGTTGTATTGTATTCGCAGCAGAGGGATTAGTCTCATTATGCTGCCAACACAGTACAACTCTCCGAACACAGAGTGGCAACGCGCAAGTGATACTTCGGTATTGTAAGCGTAAATAGGCTACGGTAACCGTTTTCCATCGGGTGGGCCGTATGCTAGTTTGCCACTCTTGTTGTATAAAAAAAAAGGCCTGTTTTCCATGAAATACAGTATAATTTTCTGAACGTTTAGAAAATAACTGTTGTACTTTTGAATCTTCAATGTTGAAGTTGCCTATTACAAATCAGTCACTAATGGTCAATGATCGTATGGTTACACAATAGCCGATTTTAATTTTATCTTAGTTATTGCGTATAGGTACTCATTTCCAATACCCACATATAGTAAGTCGCGCATTTGTTCTCGTGATTAAATTAAATTTGCTTAATACATATCTAACTTTCGCCATCATGTAGATATGTTTTGCGCAGCGAGGTAGTGCCACAGTCAATACACATAAACAGTAATTCAAATGCCTAGTAAGCGTTTTTCGTAAATACATATATATCTCTGGTGGAAAGTGAGTGGGTGGTTACCTACTACCTATACACCTCTGCCTACCCCTTCGGGGATCCTTATGGGAAGGCGTTAGCCTATATAGGAATATATATAAAATATATGTAGTCTACTTAATTAATTTATAACGACTCCAAATTCATAACTATTATGTAAATAGAGCTTTAATATATTTTTTAACAAATCCAATTTTAATTATGCTAAAAGAAAATTCAAAATCATTCAAAGGCTATGTTCTCAAGTTTGAAAATTTATTGAAGTACTGCCATTATTCACCGGGCTATGGCAGAAGGGAGTATTTCGTGGTGAAGGGTGTTAGGGGTAATGTTTGACAGTGGAAAATTTAATTTCATTGAAACACCCTGTTACGTCTTATCTTGCGATGGAAGATTTATTCTCCGGCAGGGTATCGGATCTTGGAATACAATTTTGCTTCACTGTGGAGTTAAATGGATTGGACTTCGGACGAAGATAAAACGTGTTAATTTGATATAATATTATACGTGCATACATACGCGCCGAATCCCTTACAGACAGAGAGTATAGAGCGCCAGTTCTCTCTAGACTTATATACCTCTTTCGATTCGTCCACAATCATCAGTCTCTTCATACTTGCTCGTCGGTTTCGAGTACTCTTAATGTTCCCATCCTTGAGCTTCCGACTGATTTGATCCAGGTAGTTGGTACGTGGTCTTCCTCTATCTCTTTTTGCACACACTTTCGCTTTGTATATCTGTTTCGTCAATCTTTATTCACTTATCCTTTCTATCTATTTTGTGTCCAAACCAACGTAACATGTCTTTCTTCATCTTTACAATAACGCTAGTTGATTTGCGAATCTCTTCATTGCAGATTCGATACAAGATCGTTACTCTGCATATTTTTCGAAGAGGTCGCATCTCAACTGCATAAGGTATTTTCATACTTGCTCTGACTACCCTGAATTCACTGCCAGTTAATAAAGTAGGCAACAATATCGCGTTGTGGACAGCAACTCGAGAATTCTTGCTCAGACTTTTACTGCCCATCAACGCCGACATGGTCCCATTCACCTTTCACACATTCATAAATGCATACGCCGAATACGGCATAGTACATACATACATACATATCATCACGCCAAGTCCCTAACGGGGTAGGCAGAGAGTATAGAGCGCCAGTTCTCTCTAGACTTACATACTTCTTTCGCTTCGTCCACATTCATCAGTCTCTTCATACATGCTCGTCGGTTTCGAGTACTCTTAACGTTCCCGTCCTTAGTACTTAGTACACGGTAGTACTTACGGCATAGTAAAGTAAATTATAACTTGATTGTCATTGTTAGCATAATTTTAACACATACATATAAATATATCATCATCAACGAGTACCCGTGAGTCAGGTTGAAATTGTAGAGCGCTAGTTCTATCCAGACTTCTTTCGCTACGTCCTCTTTTTTCTGTCCCTTCATACATACTCACCGGTTTTGAATACTCCGTCCCTTCCTTGATTGTCCCGATCGATTTGATCTAGGTGTTTTGATTTCAGGATATGGTCAAGTCACGTGGCTCGGCCAGTATATCGCTTGTGGTTGTATAGTCCAATCAAATATTCTCATTTAAAAATGGAACAGCGTTATATAGCGTAAAGGGAAATACATCATTATGTAAACCCAACAGACTGGTTTTAATTTAATTTCCATTGATCTCAGTTACATTTATTTTGTTGTGTGATTTTTCCATCGTTCGTTGTACAACATATAGTTTGGAAATAATTCCAAATGGTGATAGCCGTGGTGGTCTGCAATGCAAGGATTGCAAGTTCGAATCCCTGTAATCCCTGGACTCGAACTTACAAATTATAAATTTATAGATCTAGTGAACATATTTTCTCCCACATTAAGAATTACCGGATTCCAGGAACGCGACTTTAATAAAGGCAACTTAGTCTTTTTTTTTTACACAGCAAGTGTGGCAAACAAGCATATGGGCCACCCGGAAAACGGTTACCGCAGCCTATTTACGCTTACAACACCGAAACATCACTTGCGCGTTGCCACTCTGTGTTCAGAGAGTTATACTGTGTTGGGACATAATGGGACTAATCCTCTGCTGACAGCACAATATGACAATCCTCCCCCCTCCCCAAGGAGCTCACTACTGGAAACCTCATTCACCGCGTAGGAACACAACACAAAAAAAAATTTAGCTACGGACTTCTATAAGGTGGAATCCTGTAATCCTGCCCCAGTCGGGCAGCTCCAAATTCGAACGGGAAACCCACGGGCCACGAACCACCCACGAACGGGAAGGGCATAACCCCTTCCTCTCTTAATTTTTTGTGTGTATTTGGTTTTTAATTTTATTATGGAGTCAACTGTATTACGACGAATCTAGAGTACGACGAATCTGGAATACCTACAAGGAAAGCGATGTATACGGAACAAACGATTTTAAAGAGTTTTAATAGGGCCTTTGGTTACCTAGCTACGCCACTGCCACAATATCATCTGTCTGATGTATTCATTAAACAATGACTATAAACATAATAGCATTTAAGTATATCCGAAGCGGATCAATGATCCTTTTAATTAAGTCCGCTATTGCGAGATGTTACTTAACCGACGGATTAAATCGATCCCGCGTTACTGCCGACGTGTAAAAGTAATCCGCACGTAGCGCGTTGAGCGTACCTGTCCGGTTATTAACTATTAATGCGACATTAAAGTCACTATCTCTTGATATAAGTTGGCTTACGACAGTTTATTTCATGACTAGCTGTGACTCCGCGGTTACAGCCGCGTATTTTTTCATAATTCATTCAATTCCGTTCAGTCGTTTCGGCGTTACCGAACCACAAACATTACAGTTTCATATTTATAATATTCATATTCATATTTATTGCATTGTCAGACATATAATATAAGCAGGATAAAGATAGGATGAGTGAAGAAAGATTGACGAAACATATAAACAAAGCGAAAGTGTGGGCAAGAAGAGGCAGAAGAAGACCACGTTCCAACTACTTAGATCAACTTGGTCGCACATTGTTGTAGGAAGATACTGACGAATTCGTCATTGAATATTATCGGTACACACTGATTACCTGAGGAGTGCACACGTTACAATTAATAGACTCGGGTCATACTAACCCCAATCCCACAACCCCCTCGACTAGAAGTTGGTGGGGCGCGTCTTCTTGGATGGCACAATCTATATGATCGCATTGAAGTAAAGTACACAAATGCGTTGATTTAATCCGACCATATCATATAATATAGTAAACACATTTACTGTTTAACCACAAACCCAAAATAGATTTTAAATTTAATTTCGTAACATCGCTAGACTTAATAGTCCCTTCGTAATACAATTAAATGTCTTACGCTCGCTACATTATATCTAACGTGGAATTCCCTTGGGAACGGAGATCCAGTCGATTCAATAATTTCATCGGCCTTGTTACTGAACCGATGTTTCAAATCTTCAATTTGAAGGGTAAGCTCGGGACTATTATAGTCCTTAGACTATACTTGTTCTATTGTATGTATTTTATTGTTTTTGCTTAATGAAACGTAGCTGTTTTGTACGTAAAGGATTTATCACACCAAGAGATTTACGGTGGAGGAAAATTTCGAGAGACCTCTGCTTTGCTTAAAAATAAATTCAATGAGGTATGTTGGTGCTTGAGATACGGAGACGGACTCGCCAGCTGTCATGTTGGTACCTAAATATATCTTCAGCGAAAAAAAATGTTACACCTATCTTTATAGCATGCGATGCTATGCGATGATATGAAGAAACTACTGACATAGTTTTAAAGTCGATTTCTGAAAAGGAAATATTTTTGAGTTAAAGCAATAAATTCTCGCTTTTGGAACGAAGTTCCTTATCGCGCGTTGTGAAAGGGGGCTAGACGGAAAAAAATCTTACGAAAAGTTGTCACGACACTTTTTTTTTTCGCGCGTTGTGAAAGGGGGCTAGACGGAAAAAAATCTTACGAAAAGTTGTCACGACACTTTTTTTTTTGTTGTATATTTATAACCCCCGTGTGAGTGACGTGTGCTTCTTGAACTTCGTTTTCTTTTTTGAATTTTCTTCGCTGCAGATACAGTTTGGTGTAAACTTGACAAACCGCCAGACTTTTGTAACTGTCAAACAAGAATTTATATGTTTTGAATTGCTTCTCAAACTTATGCAGGTTTTCTCAATCGTTTCCAGAAATATTTTACAGGCGATTTTACTATACCTCCCGTGGAGGACATGTTTTATAGTGCTAATAAGAATCTTAATATTATGTAACTGACGGTACAATTTCGAAGCAAAGTAAATATTGTAAGTATCGTATTAATTGGCGGGTAGCGAGGCGTGGCTAAGCAATGATATAAATAGCCAAGTCTCTGAGGCTGCCCAGTTTATTTGCATTATTATCTTCAGTAAACGTTTGAAGAGTATTTGAACGGTTTCGAAAGAATTTTCAAACTTAATTAATTGGCTCCCTTTTGAGAAACATTATTTGATAAAATGTATTTAATTATATGATGAAGCCGTGGTGGCTTAGTGGTTCGAGTAATTGCCTGCGACACAAAGATCGCATGTTCGAATCCGACTGTACCAATGAGTTTTTTGAACTGAAGTACAGTGATTAGTCACATCACGAGCTTTGCAGTGAAGGAAAACATCTAGAGGTTACCTGCACACGTCAGAGAAGCAATTCAAAGGCGTTTGTATAGTCGTGCTTGAGTAACGGCAACGGACTCGCCATCTGTTACGTTGGCACCTAAAATATATCTCTGGCGGAAAGTGGGTGTGTGGGTATTCACCTACCTTCCTACTTATTTTTTTTTATTTATTTAATGAACACATATAACAATTATAACAATGAAGCACACCAAAAACCACTGAGGTTTGTCCGGTATGCCGTGCATTCTGCTTATTACTAATTGGCTTAGGCGACATAGCTCGTTTATTTTGATTTTGATATTGGATTACAAATCTTAGTGGGTTAAAATTAGTTACCATATAAATAAGTATCTAAGGCTTAACATTATGGAACAATATTTCTTCTTAAATGGAAGGTAGAAATACAAAAAGTCAATTACAATTGTAATGTAATAGTGACGACATAGTGGGTATGCAAATATTTTATTTAGTTTTAGACATCTACAGGCTGATCAAAAAATATTCTTTTAGTTTTTTTTTATATTTTGTTCTGTTATGCTTTGTAGAAAAGATGGGTTAATGGAGTTGAGGAGATGGGGAATAAGAAACATAGTTGTTCTTTCACCGTAGGTATTTGTCGCTCTAATTGTTATTAATTTGCGATTGGATTTTTGGCGCGTTTGAATATTGTGAGAAATAATGTTATGATTATTTTTATTGAAGAATTGTTCTTTAATTATGTTGCATATGCATATGACATATTTAGTATGGATAGGCAGTACTTTACAATGTTTGAATAAGTCAAGAGCGTTATTTTTACAGTTCTCCTTTATGTTGGGTGATACAATTAATTTTAGAATTCTAGTTTGTAGATTAAAGATACGGCTAAGAAAAGTTTTATAGGTTCTACCATAGCTCGTTAGTCCATAGCCGATTATGGAATCAACAAGTGCATACAACATAAGTCTAACTTTGAATGGTATCTTATCTTTAATGATAAGGATATTTGCTAGGAAAGCTCTAAGTTTTTCACAGACATTATACTTCACTGTATATTACAAATCTAAGTGAGGTTGAATAATGTCGCTTGAAAAGTCAAGTTTGGTAGTTCAAGCTCCGAAGGCCTCAGACCACGTGACCACGGCTTTACCCTGTAGTACAGGGATAAATAGGCTACGCTTGCCCATATGCTTTGCTACTCTTGTGATGGAAAAAGAAAACAAAATATTATCGTTCTTTCGCTCATACATTGTTAGGAAGGTAGGTATGAGTACACATCGGACACAAAAGGGATACCCAACAACCGCTCAAATATAAATTATATTTTCAGTAAACCCCTTCAGAGCTGTAATGTAATGAGGATAATTTATTACACAACAGTTGTACTTGATTCGCGGAAAATATATACAGAATTGTAAAATTTCGGTTTAAAAGTAAAAAGGGTAGCCGTGATGACCGAGTGGTTCGAGTAGCTTGCAACACTAAGATCCCAAGTTCGAATCCCGACTCCACCAATGAGTTGTCTCAACTTAAAACTTTACGTACAGTAATTGGTCACAGCACGAGCTTTAAAACCTGCATACGTTTGAAAAGAATTTTCATAGCTTATCCCAACTAGACAAGTTGGGATTTTGAAACGGCGATGGACTGCCCGTATATACAAAATCAAAAATTTTATATTTATGTAGGCCAGAACGTCTGAACGATATTTGATGAAATTTGCCACAGAGACAGATAATTAGCTGGAATATTACAGGTCTTTTTGCAATAAAAGTTTTCCGCGGCAACGTTATTTATATATTGGTAATTGTAAGGTGTTTTAAGAAAATTAATATTAAATGCGAGGGACTGCCTAGGAACTATAATGAACGTAGAATATAAAAGTAGTAGGTATAGTACTATATAGACCGTAAAAGTAGACTATCTTTGAAAGCTAAGTCGTCAGCTTATTTCGTCTAGTTTAAAGCTACAAAGTACATAACAAGATTTTTGGTCTTCTTCAAACTATTAAGGAACCATGTTGAAGGATTTCGTTTATTGTATATATTTCTGATTTCCTATATACCTCTGTCAACCCTTCGGGGACCCATGTGTGAAGGGATGAATATAGAGATTGTAATATACACATATATATTTCTGTCAGAACTTAAATTTTCTGAACTTAAGTACAGTGATAAGTCACACCACGAGCTTAACGGTGAAGGAAAACATCGAGAGGAAACCTGCATACGTCTGAGAAGCAAATGAAGCACGGCTATACATACGCCTTTGTATGTATAGCCGTGCTTCAGTAACGGTGATGGACTCGCCATCTGTCACGTTGGCACCTAAAATATATCTCAGACGGAAGGGTGTATGGGTACTACCTGTACACTTGTGCCTACCCCTTCGGGGACCCTTGTGGAAGGCGTGAGGATAAATTATATTATATATCTTAATATATATAAATTACGGGTCACGTTGTTTGTCCGCGATGGGCTCCTAAACTACTTGACCAATTTGAATCAAATTTGCACACCGTGTGCAGTTTGATCCAACATGAAAGATAGGGTACCTTACATGTCAATTGGACCCAATAGGTGGTACTGCGATTGTGTTACAGGAAGTTTAACTTTTTCACCCGGCCGAAGCTGGGCGGGACAGCTAGTTTATATAATATATATTACTCTCAAACAAGGCCCTTAAGAGCACATTATCTTGTTTCGTTTCGTTTGTAATTTCCTCACGTTTTGAGAGAATCTCCGTCAAGCCAGGGCCCTAAGTTTAAAAAAATACTTTTATTTACACCTGCCGGGCCAACTTCCATCATTACGCCCAACTACGGAACCCCTCAACTTGTTAGCACTTGTGAAAAAATCGTAACTTTTCAAGTATCGTTTATGTGAGTGCTGTTTTAGTTCGTCTTTGTGTTACAAACAAAATACGTTTTGGCATGTTGACATGTTGCAGAGTTTTGTCCTTTATCAGGAATTTCGGGCAAAATCTTTTGTAATTACAAGTAGACACAGCTTCAAGCTTATTTTTCGACGTTTTAAAGTGCCCACCTAGGCCTATGTGAAATAAAAATATTTTGATTTTGATTTTGATTTCAAGGGAAATATATATATGTGGACTATACATTAGTCGTTTTCGCACCGCTTAATGAAAACGCCATGCTAATTCGCAAATACTTGTAAATTTTCCACACTTGAGTATTCTCTCTATAGAGAGAAATGATTTGATTGATTGGTTGTTAGTTTTAAATATAGGTTAGTAATAACTCGAAAACTACTGGATATATATGGAAAGTTATATTTATATTATTATTATATAGGCATATTATTTCTTAAGTGAGTCAGTCAAAAATAAAAAAACATGTTCAACGTAAAGGACCTATATCCTAAATATAATATCAATGTAAACAAAAAACACAGGTGAAAACACAAAGCAGGTTCTATTTCATTTTTATTGTTATGTCTGTGCCCGCGGCAACCAGTCATGGAGCGTTCGTATTTGTTTGCTGTGTCTGGGTGTTATACAAATCCCGCTAATATTATAAATCCGAAAGTTTGTGAGGATGTTTATTCCTCTTTCACGCAAAAATTACTAAACAGAATCTGATAGAATTTTACAATGAGATAGATTATTAGATGGCTTAACAAATAGTAAGAAGCGTCTATAGGCGGCGGTAACCGCTTACCATCAGGCAGACCGCATACTTGTTTGGTACTGGTATAAAATAAAATGAAGATTTTTCGTCAGTATTTATTACTTTTATTTTTTATGCTATTCATATAGCTATATATTGGTTTTAATAACTTTTACAAATAAAGTATTCGGTATTCAAATCTTTCCCTAAACGGCTGGACCGATTTTAATGGTTTTTTTGTGTATCTTCAGGTGAATTAATAATGGTTTCAAATAATGGTTTAGATTCACAATTGAACCTTATAGGTAGGGCCATTAACCTTATAGATAATTTATTTTTTTCACCCGATCGAAGCTGGGCGGGATAACTAGGTTGTATTATAGTTATTTTCGGACGCAGAAACGTTCGATATGGCACTAAATATGACTAAGAACCTTATATATAACTAGCTGTCCCGCCCAGCTTCGCTCGGGTGAAAAAGTTAAATTGCCCGTAACACGATCGCAGCGCCACCTATTGGGTCCAATTGTAAATCTAAACCATTCTCGAATCTAGCTTAAGACACACAGAAACACACAGAAAGCTTCGCCCGGGTAAAAAGGTAAAATTCTTGAAACACGATCGCAGCGCCACCTATCGGGTCCAATTTAATATAGCCGATGTTACTCGGGGATAATGTAGCTTTCCAAAGGTGAAAGTGTTAAATATTTAATGGAAAGACTAGTTTTGTATGCGAAAATAACTAATACTTTATTAAAATAATACAATACACCGGCTAGTAGGAATGTTCACAGAGTAAGTAAAAGTGCATAGAGAAGTTAACATAAAAAGGCGCGAAATTTAAATATTACAACACTCTCCCTAAATTCGAGCCTTCATAAAAATAATTAATTTTAAGCATTGACAGAATGAATTTACACTGAAACAAAACTAACTGTTAGAAATTACATTCCTGGATTTAACTGCTATTTTATCTCTTAAATAACAAAATTTATTTTTACACAAAGGCTTGGTAAAAATGTCAGCGTATTGTTCATCACTACACACATAGTTTAATTCGATGATTTTATCATAGTATTTTTCTTTAATGAAATGAAACTTAATGTCTATATGTTTGCATCGTTTGTGAAAATTCGTATTTTTGATTACACTGATAGCACTTTGATTGTCTAAATTTAAACACACTGACTTTTGTTTGAATTCACCAATATCAGATAGCAATTGTTTAATCCACATGGCTTCTTTCGTAGCAGCACAGGCTGCCATGAATTCTGCTTCAGTGGTTGATAGAGCCACTGTCTGTTGTCTTTGACAGGCCCATGTTACTGCTCCTCCATTTTTCATAAAGACATATCCAGTGACGGAACGTCTTGTGTTAGGGTCATTGGCAAAATCTGCATCACTATACCCCATTACAACATTGGGCTCAGCTGATATTGTGTAGTATATACCATACACTTTGGTTTCCTTTAGATACTTGAAAATTCTCTTTACAGCATTCCAATGATTCTCATTGTAAGAATTTAAAAATCTACTCACCAGGCTAACAGCAAAAGATATGTCTGGTCGGCTTACTGTAGCAAGGTGCATCAATGATCCAACTGCTTCCCGATATGGAAAGTTTGTTTCTGTTTCTCCTTTTTCCAATATTGTGTGTGGATCAGCTGGAATGCTTGTTAGTCTTGCAGGCTAAGCCTTCAGGTACAGTCATGTATATGTCCTCTTCAAGCTCACCGTACAGAAAAGCTGTTTTTATGTCTAATTGTATTATGTGAAGGTTATGTTGGGCAGCTTCTGATAGTAATAGGCGGATAGAATCATACCTGACAGTTGGTGCAAATGTTTCTTGATAGTCAATACCTTTAGTTTGTGAGTACCCTTTCGCACAAAGCCGAGACTTATATCTTGGTCCTGAAGATTCTTCTTTGATGCGAAACACCCATTTACATCCAATTATTTGCTTATCAGGAGTTTTATCAACTAACGTCCACGTTTTATTTTGTTGATGAGCTTCAAGCTCCTCTTTTATTGAACTGATCCATTTGGAAGCATCAGCTGACTTTATTGCTTTTTCATAGTTATCAGGAACTTCATAATTCAATAATTGTTCATCAAAACACAGGTAAGAGCTTTCTTCTTTTTCTTGAGAAGCTAACTTACATTGTCTTCGTGTTCTAAGTGTTACATTCCTTTCTGGTGAAGATTCTATGCTTTCATCAGGGAAGTACTCACTGTCTGACTGAGATTTATTTTCTGTTACAGTATTAAATGAGTCATCACTTGAAAGTTCTTCACAATCCTTATTTTGAATACTGCATCCATTGGTGGTTAATTCAATGGGCACATAGTTCCTTTTCACTGTAGACTCTAGAAATATTGCATCTCTACTTTTTATTGCTTTTCTTGAGTTAGGTATTAAAAATCGGTACCCTTTGGTGTTTTCACAGTATCCAATGAAAATCAGTTTTTGAGATTTTGAATCCAATTTCTTTCTTTTCTCTTTTGGTAAATGAACCATTGCCTCACATCCAAATGTCCTCATATGACTAACATTAGGTTTTTGTCCAGTCCACATTTCTTCTGGAGTTTTATAGCACAGTGATTTAGTTGGAGAGCGATTGATAATGTATGCAGCTGTATGTATTGCTTCGGCCCAATACACTTTAGGTAGTTTGGCATTCAACATCATACATTTTGCTCTTTCTATCAAGGTTCTGTTCATTCGCTCAGCTGTGCCATTTTGTTCTGGTGTATAAGGTGTGGTTGTCTGATGTACTATTCCAGCATCTTTAAGAAAGTTTGAAAAATTCCTGTTTACATATTCAAGTCCATTATCAGTTCGGAGAATTTTAATTGTGTGGTTTAACTGATTCTCAACTAACTTCTTAAATTCAATAAATTTTTCCAGAACTTCTGATTTGTTATGCAGTACATATACAAATATCTTCTTTGAGTAATCATCTAAGAATGTCACAAAATATCTAGCGTTGCCGAATGACTGTGTTTCCATTGGCCCACATATGTCGGAGTGAATTAATTCAAGCAGGTCTTTTCTTGGAGATTCCTGTCTTTTGAATGGTAAACGTGTTTGTTTTCCTTCCTGACACGTTATACACTTCACATTACTTGCATGTATACCAAGCTTTAAGTCAGCAGTATTTTCAGTCAACTTGTTCAAGCTTTGAAAGTTTAGATGACCCATCCTTTGGTGCCACAGGAAAGTGTCTTGCTCGATAACATCTGATATGCATGCATGAGCTGCAGGCATGTTCAAGCGATACATATTATTTATCAAGCTTGCTGTTGCTACTATGACATTGTTTTTGTTAAGTATATCACAACCATTCTTGGTAAACTTTACTTGGCCACCATTCTTTATTATTTGACTAACTGACAGCAGGTTTGTAGCTAGTTCAGGCACAAACAGCACATTTGTAAATAATATTTCATTTTGTTGACCTCTCTCATTATGAACACATAAGCTTATTTTTCCAGAGCTTTGAACCAGTAATGATTTGTTATTTGCAACTTTAATAGTTTTTATATCTGGAATTGTTTCTTCTATAAACAAATTCTTGTGCTTGGTCATATGTACTGAGGCACCAGAATCAATATACCAGTCATCAGAGTAACCAGAAGAGGCAATAAATACTGCTGCATAGGACGATTGGTTCTGTTTACTGTCTTTATTCTTCTGATGCTTATTAGGTTTTGATTTACACTCAGGGCTTTTGTGACCATATTTGTTGCAAGTATAACAGCGAGGACCTTTTGACATATATTTGTTTTTATTATGAAACTTTTGACTTGAAGCAAAAGCACTTGAATCTGATTCATTCTGTTTGACATCTTGTAGAATTTTAGATTTGATTGAGTCGGAGCTAATCTTCATTCCTGAGCTTTCAATCGCAATTATCATAGGCTTGTAACTCTCGGGGAGGCCGGACAATAGCAGTGTACCGAGCCACTCATCGTCTACATGAAAGCCAATGTTTCTTAATTTATGTGCTGTTGTCATAATTTTACTGACATATTCTTCTACATTAGAACATCCCGCTAGTGTAGTATTGCATAAGTCTCGCAGCAGGCCAACCCGGCGTGTTAGTCCTGAATCATCAAAAGCACGGGATAAGTTGTCCCAAACCTCCTTTGCAGTGCTGGATTCTTGAATATGAATATAATTCACGGGATCCACAAGAAGAATTATCTTAGATCTGGCCTTGGTGTCACGCTTCTTATCAATTCCCAATGATGGACTAGAAGGTTCGACACAGTCCCATAGTTCTTCGTGTTCCAAGTACGTTTTTACAGCAAATCGCCAAGTTGCGTAGTTATCACGGCCGGTTAATTTTTCTATTAATGCCAATGAGTTATTTGACGACGACATGTTGGTAATTTATCGGAAAACAATTTGAAAACTGAGCACGCTGCGGTTGAGGTTATGTGTTTTGAAAACGTCTTTAACACTGAGTTTATTTACTTTTGTTCACTGATTTTAACTAATCGGACAACCTGGGCCCATAACCTGTTAAATATTTAATGGAAAGACTAGTTTTGTATGCGAAAATAACTAATACTTTATTAAAATAATACAATACACCGGCTAGTAGGAATGTTCACAGAGTAAGTAAAAGTGCATAGAGAAGTTAACATAAAAAGGCGCGAAATTTAAATATTACAACAGAAAGAATTTTTGAAATCGGTCCAGTAGTTTCGGAGCCTATTCAATACAAACAAACAAACAAACAAACAAATCTTTCCTCTTTATAATATGAGTATAGATAATATAAAGTCTATATCGGATAGTACCTTACAAAAACTGGTAAGTCCTGAACAAGGTCGACAGAACAATAATCATCGAATTAATTTTTCGCCGTGACAATAGGAATAAATAAAATGAAGGATAATGCGACAGATTCAGGAACTGTTTACTCCGGATAGGAATTAAGCTTTAAATACAAATCTCAACGAGACTACAAGATGAGCGACGGAAATTGAATTTTAAAACTAGAGTATTAAGGTCACCTTTTAATTGAATAACTTGGAAGTTGTTTGCTGAATTCTGTGAAATTTACGAGCATTATATTAGACTTAGAGCTGAGTGGTGCAAGTAGTTACCTGTAAAGATACAATAATAAGAATAATATATGTCTTGAAGCCTCCCAAAAGGGTCCCTAACGGGTAGGCAGAGGTGTATAGGTAATACCCACACACCCACTTTCCGCCAGCAGTATATTAGGTGCCAACGTGATAGATGGCGAGTCCATCGCCGTTACTCAAGCACGACTATACATACGCCTTTGAATTAGGTACTTCTCAGACGTATGCAGGTTTCCACCCAATATTATCTTTTACGGTTAAGTTCGCGGTGTGAGTAATCACTGCACTTAATTTCACAAAACTCATTGCTACGCTCGGGAGTAGAACTTACGATCTTTGTGTTGCAGGCAACTATTCGAACTACTCAACCTCAACGCCTCTATGATTTCAACACGGATGAAACCGGGATTATTAATAACTATAATAAATAATTTGGGTTTCATATTAGCATATGCATCCAACCCATTGTTACTAACATGAAATGCTATTTGCTTACGATTTACCGAATCACTTTAGAATACACGAACCTTTGGCCTTATCCAACCGTGTTGAGGCCGACCCTTATTTGCGCAAAAAATGCTAATGGACGAGTATATGTAGCGTTTTAATTTAGAGAGCCGTAGTGGCCGAGTGGTTCGAGCAGTTGGCTGCGACACAAAGATCGCAAGTTCGAATCCCGACTGTACCAACGAGGTGAACTTAAGTACAGTGCTTAGTTAGTGTCACCACGAGCTTTACGGTGAGGGAAAACATCGAGAGGAAACCTGCATACTTCTGAGAAGCAATTCAAAGGCGTATGAATAGTCGTGCTTGAGTAACGGCGACGGACTCGTCATCGGACATCCAAGACTAAGGTACAAATACTCGTGTTCATCACACAAATATCTGCCCTGAGCGGGATTCGAACCAGCGACCTCAAGTTTCGCAGTCAGAAGCTCTAACCACAAGACCAGACGTCGTCAAATTATTGATAATGAGTTATTTTTTTACATTAGTAATAATAAAATATACTCGTTTGTATATTACTTGAGCTCGTAGTGGCATTAATCACAGTACCTGCGTCTTTGCCTCGAATCAAAATCAAATGCCTTTGATTCAACGCAAGGGGTACAGGGAACACTTATTGAACGTCACATACCATACATAAAACTAACGCTACCACGAGACATCTATGGGTAAAATACTTTTACGTGGTTTATGGCTGGCACGTGTAGCTTACGGTAACCAGAATTGGCCTAATTTATATCCCATTTTGAAAGTCGAGTAGTATTTTTTTTTGCTGGATCATGACCAATTTGTTTAGAGTCGACTTCGGTTTCCAATGGAGTAGGTAATGACTCCCAAATAAGAATAATGCCACAAATGTGATAGCATACCCCATGGTCTCACATATTACATGTATGCAAAAAACCTGAATTTTAAGAGAGGCAATTCGAATTTGGTGCTACCCGACTGAGGCAGGATCTCCACCTTACAGAAGTCTATTTGGGTCAAATATTCAAACTTTAAATAGTTAGTTTCAACCGTTATTTGTAAATATTGTTAATTGATATTGATGTAAGATAAAATCATGAAGATCAAAATCACCCATACTGCCAGACGGAGGCTTCGTTGCATTTATTGATTCAAATAATGATTGCAATCACTTAGGACCAGTGTGGGTACTCGCCGGCTGTGTGTGTGTGAGCTATTTTCAGCGCTCACGAGCTGGAAGATCAAAGCGCTTAGGCAGTGGCTCGTGAACAGCCCGGGCCTCGCATCCACTGCTACCCCGAAGGAATCCTTACTGTGACACGACACTAACACTTTTCAAAGATATGACGAGCATCAGTCTTCTGGTAAGATCTTCAGACTGCGAAACTCGGGTAGCGGGCTCGAATCCCGCTGAGGGCAGATATTTGCTATCTTTGCATTGTAAAATACTAGAAATACGCGGCCTATGGACATAATAATTTTCTTTAATCTGTTCTATAAAGAACATTCGAGGTGTTGTTAAGTGTTCCACGGCTTGCGGGATAATACATCCCACAATCTATGGGACACTGTATATTTATACATAGTGCGAGCAATTCATATTATTATCATAAGCAATACTCGCCATATCGCCATTAGCTAAATACACCAGCGGTCTGGCACACTCAACGCATAAATCAAGTTATAATTTAGAATATTCATATTCTCGTTTTAATGCAAAGTTTAGTTTAGTGCCTTTTAAAATACAGCATCACAAATGGACACAGTAATATGATGATATTTTTTGGTCACTTTGTTGTGGCCATATTAACCTATGTTTAACTGGAATAGTTACGCCAAAGGTTTTTTATAGTTATGTCCCTCGTTTGGCAATCAAGATGAAAATATTAAAATAGTATGAAATAGTGAAGCCGTGGTGGCCGAGTGGTACGAGTAGTTGCATGCGACACAGAGATCGCAAGTTCGAATCACGACTGTACCAATGAGCTTTTCTGAACTTAAGTACAGTGATGAGTCACACCACGAGCTTTACGGTGAAGGAAAACATCGAGAGGAAACCTGCATATATTTTAGAAGCAACAAAGCAGAAGCAAAGGCAAAAAGCAATTCATTCGTATGTATAGTTGTGCTTGAGTAACGGCGACGGACTTGCCATCTGTCACGTTGGCACCTAAAATATATCTCTGTCGAAAAGTGGGTGTGTGGGAACTATATATACACGTGAGGCATGAGGATATATTATTATATAACTTA
The DNA here is from genome assembly GCA_945859725.1 of Drepana falcataria. Taxonomy (NCBI): domain Eukaryota; kingdom Metazoa; phylum Arthropoda; class Insecta; order Lepidoptera; family Drepanidae; genus Drepana; species Drepana falcataria. The sequence goes on from OX243935.1 coordinate 499,554, forward strand.
AAATAATATTTAAAAGTACTTTTTTCACGAAAGATAAAAAGAAAATTCTGATGAAAATTAAAACGTAGTTACTGAGTTCCATTGAAACCTTAGGGAGAGTACCTATATTATGAAAGCCGCAGTGTTCTTGAGAACAACGTAACAAGCACCAAGGCAGCAACTTCTCAATCAGTTGCACAACGAGTTTGTTCGGTATTGTAACTTGAGACAGGGAATACTCGCGGTTACAACTGATGCGTAATAAAGTTAATTTCATCTCATTATAACTTCATAATAACAGATGTTTGACAATTAAATAATGTGGCGCTTAGTATTTTGTTTCGTTGTTAATACGCTTAACAATTTCATTTGAGTTGTTTGTATGTATTTAACTAGCAATGCCCCGCTGATTCATCTGCGAAAAATTTAGTTTCATTAGAAGATTTCTTGAACAAAACATATGCTTTATGATAATTCAGGTATAGTCTATGTCGGTGCCAAATTGCATCCAATTCCGTTGAATAGTTTTTGCACGAAAGAGGAACAAACATACCAGGAACCTTTAAATTTTTAATACGTATTAGTTGAATTATATGGCAGTGTATGACGATATCTGCGTCACAGGCGATGGTAATCGCCTCAGCCGTCAGTTCAGAAAACTCATTATGAAGTCGCTATTTGAACATGCACTGTATGTGTTGAAGGCAACGTCTCTGCTACCACGGATCACGAACAATTTTAAAATAAAGTTACTGAAATCGTCAACAAGTTTTCACATTTCAATCGGCGTTTAATCAAATCGTCTATGCCCGCACCCATTTCCCAAACGATAATCAACTTACTAGTCCGTAACAATTTTCACCGCGTAACTTAACGTAACTTAACTTAGGTGTAATTGGTGGCCGAGCAACTTGGAAACTCGACAAAGATTGAAATTTACGGGTCACCGGGACTCAAGTATAAGTTAGACTTAAGTAACGGCGGTTTAGAGCATCTTGTGTAATTAATTTAGGTCTGTGTAGAGATGGGCGGTCATACTAAGTAGTATTTTGCCAAAAGCTTAATTGTATGTACTTTTCTTACACTTAGCAGTGTCATAAGCACATTGAAGATATTATTTATATACAGTGATTAATCACACCACGAGCTTTGCGGTGATGGAAAACATAGGAAGAAACCTCCTTACGATTGAGGAGAAATTAAAAGTATATATAGTCGTGCTTGAGACACGGTGCTGGACTCGCCATCTGTCAAGTTAGCACTTAATTATATCTCCAGTGGAAAGAGAGTTTGCTACACACCTCTGCCAACCGTTGGGGACGCTATGATATCACTATAATGGGGCTAACTTAATCTTAACCTACTCATAACGATCAAGCTGTGAAATAAACTCCCCGTAATGAAAATCCCAAGGGAAAACAGCGCTTGTTATACATGCTTAAATCCTGGTATGTGTGATTGCGTTGTGTTTGACCAATCAGATATACAATGCGAAAGTGTGTGCAAGAAAAGGCAGAGGAAGACCACGTTTCAACTAGCGAGATCAAATCGATCGGACGCTCAAGGATGGAAACTCGTATTAAAAATAAAGTGGAAAAAGCAAAGTAGGAATAGTGACAACACCTTTGTTTTTTTTTATACCACATGGGTGGCAAACAAGCATACGGTCCGCCTGATGGTAAGCGGTTACCGCCGCCTATGGACGCTTGCAACACCAGGGCTATAGCTCACGCGCTACCGACCATATGATATAGGTGTTGAGGGTCTACCTTTGGTTCTTTCGTCGTAAAAGTTGAGTGACAATCCGTTGTACATTATAAAAACTCATTGGTGATAAGTTCAGTAATATTTCCCTTATGTTTTCCTCACTCAGAGTCTTTCATTAATGTTTATGTTGCGTACACAATAAATATTACAGATAGCTATCAAACAGGTAGCAAATTAAGATGTGTTAATATATCATGTTTATTACAGCGTGGGGTGCGTTAGGAAAATGAGAACAAATTATGCGATGAAGATAGAGACGTGAACATTATTATTCGTCTAATTAAGTATAGGACTAAGTACTCAGTGCAAGCGGGAAGCGAAGCTGAGCGACGAGCGGGAGATATATTGCCTAACGAGTGACAAGAACATTATTAGTACATGCATGTCATCACGCCGAGTCCCTAACGAGGTAGGCATAGAGAATAGAACGCCATTTTTCTCTAGACTTGCACCTCCTTAGACCTCTTTCGCTTCGTCCACGTTCATCAGTCTCTTCATACATGCTCGGTTTCGAGTATTTGTTATTTAGTTAATTAGGACATAATACCAGGTATTTTCTTGGAATCGGAAAGATTAGATTTTATCCTACCAATAATATCATTTTATAAGTTTGGGGTGAGCATAACAATCCCACATGTTTGTGAGAATTTTTTTTACTCAATCACGCTAAAACTGATGAATAGAATTGGATGAATTTTGGCACAAAAAACCAACTAATCAAATCAAAAGTAACGAGGGTGGACCCGCGGGGCGTAGCTAGTATAAATATATTACAAAGTTTTGTAAAGTATACCCAGATAGGTCGAATCAAAGTTTGAATTTCGAATTAAAACTCAGTAAACGTTAACAATGCCTCAAATGTAAGCATTATTCATCAATATAAACATTTTGATTCAACTGACGGAGTGTTTGAACACTTCAAAAAATATGCAAAGGTCAATTTGAATAATTCAGTGAATTTCAGCTGCCGATGTCATTTGCGTAGATTGGGTTGGTATTTTTCGTATAAAATTACACTGTTTTCTCAGTTTTTTTTTTGGGTATAAATACGTTTTGATTCCGTAAAATGTTACGTTTGACCAAAATATTATTTTCTGTTATTTCTGCGTTTACAAAAACAAAACTTACCAATCATAAAAACTAAAACAAGAAAATTTCATCCATTTAATACTGTAAAAGACGATTAGTTACTGAAAACCTTCGCCTACCCCATCGGGCACACTTATGGTAGGGCGTGGTGATTTGCAATATAAGGTACATTTCCTGATAATTGGGATATGAAAATTAGATATTGGAAACTAGAAGAATGCGATTCATTTCATATACATTGAATAATGCATTGAATTGAAAGAAGTGTCTATACCATCAGATGATAAGTAAGGTTCTATGATAATAAGGGATTCAGATGATAAATAAGGGGTAAGCTATTTTAAGAGATTTAAATTTTAAATTAATAAAAAAATATTTTTTTTTTGTGGAAAATGTCTACAATTACTACAAAGAATTGAAATTAATATATCATCACGCCATCTCCCTCACGGGGTAAGCAGAAAGAGTAGAGCTGATTTCTATAGACTTTCAGACCTCTTTCGCACGCCGGTTTCGAGTACCTAGTCTTGAAGTTTTTGATTCCCATTTCCCATTCTTGAGTTTCCGATCGTTTTGACCGAGGTAGTTTAAATAAATATATATAATAGTATTAACATATAACATGGAGCTATTAACACTAATTATATGGAGAAGGTAACATAGCTCTGACAGCTCTGGGTAAAAAGCCCAGCTTCTAAAAAATAATAACGTGATCGCTCTTAATGATACCGCAACCCAATAAGCAATACAACTATAATTAACCTTTTCATCATTTTATGTATAAGGTAAAGTTGCTATTAGGGAATATGTTATTTGGGAAATAAAACCGGTTTACTGTATCTCATCATTTCGACGAAAACAGGGTCGCGTTTGTCGGAGTTACGACTGCTTTGTTACTGTTCCCGTTTTTATATGCAATTCGAAGTGGCAACAAGCGTGGAGTTTAAAACAAAGTAGGTTGTTTAATTAACGAACCTCCAGCGTGGCGGTACACTTTAGACATTCTATTTGATGTTTATAACAGCTGAGCAGTAAAAAATAGACGGAGGTAGTCAGAATAATAATAGTCGTGCACAAAGAATTACAAAATCAATGGATATGCCATGTTTGGCAACGCGCGAATCATAACCCTAGTATTGCGCTTATCGTCAGGCGGACGGCATCTTAGTTAAACAATTAACGGCCATGATAAAGATAATTATGTAAGTATTTCGTGATAAATAGTAACGTCAAAAAGGTTGCACTGGAACAAATGGAAGGAACTGCATCAGAGACGAAGAGCCCAGCTCTTAAATGCAGATGTGTTTTAGGTGTCAAAGTGACCGTTTCTCAAGCACGACTTAAATATACACGTTTAAAAAGCGCCACTTTACCACACCGCCAATTGAACATCATAGCAACATAAATCACAAAATATGTTTGGCACTAAGTTACTCTCCTTCCTAACATTTTCACATAGTATATATGTTTCATTAAGCATCCTTTATTCAATATTTATGTATGTAACATGCATTTCTTCATCCTCACATGACACGACATCCACGACTGCGTTTAACATATTTATTTAGATAAATATGTTAAACACATCATTACGCTTTGCAATTTTCAAAGAGATCGCGTCGCAACTGCATTTAAACTATTTTCATGCATCCTCTGACATACCCAGGATTCGCAGCCGTATAAAGCGGGCTATTTTGTGCGTAGCTACTCATGAAATTTTTACTTGCAATTTTTCTTATTACAAAATATAACTGTAGATTTTGATACGCTACTATTCCATAGGATCTTTATCGGTCCAGGGATCCAACGTAAACACAATTTGCTAAAAGTTAAATTAAAGTTTATTCTGTCTATTCTGGACACCATCGCTCCCATTCTATATAATTATACTGTACGAACTCGAAAACTGTGTACAGTAATTTAACGTTAGTATGCGAGCAATTTGAGTTCAGGCCCCTTTCGAGGGACGGCGCTCTTCAGTAATAATAATTCCATAGGGCTCAGGGATGTTTTACGATTGTGATAAATAAATTCAAAGGCGAACTGACACTTTGGTAAAATTTCTTGCTACTACTACTACACATAACCTCACAGGCTATAGAATAACTTGTTTATAACTTTTTCACTATATACATTTCTTCGCCTTTCATATGATAAAAAATACCAACGTATTTCGAGTAAACGTGAAACCTGTCAGACCATCGTGCCAACCATGCAAAAAACGCCTTGTTATTTATTTTATTTCACAACAAAACATTAAGAGTGTACATACAGGAACATTGTACATCCACATTACGATGATGTATGTGGATGAAACATACATCATTCACCGGAGGCTTCGTTAAGTTAAAACCTATAATTATAATAATACAAGCCACTGCCCCATAAAAACATACATATATTTTGAAATATATGGCAGGTTGTAACTACAATCCGGTTATAAATTAATAAAAATAAAGCCTTTTTAATATATAACCTTCGACGAGATAGGTAGAGCCTTCTCGAGTAGTACGTTTGAACAATACATCCATATAGGCATAAGCAAAGAGCTTACAGTCGTCTCCGAGAATCCTTTCAACTCTCTGAAACAACTCCGCTGACTTCAGCTGAAAATAAACTGGCACGCATCAAGTACACAGAGCGTAGCAGTAGAAAAGGTTCATACTATCGCAATACCATATTAAAGTAATGCTCGTGGTGTGACTAATCACTGTACTTAAGTTCAGAAAAACTCATTGGTACAGTCGGGATCCGAACTTGTGATCTTTGTGTCGCAGGCAAATACTCGAACCACTCTTTCTTGTTCTCTCAAACTTTCTTGTTATTGTATATGCCTAATGATTTGAAAAGATGGATGTTTCTTGCCGGTTCTTCTCCATGGAAGCGACCAACCCGAACCGTGCTTCTTTTTCGACGTTTTATAAGTGCCCACCTGGGCCTATGTGAAATAAAAAGATTTTGATTTTGATGACTCGGCCCCCACGACTTATATTTTGAGAGATTTTTTTTTTATACAACAAGAGTGGCTAATAAGCATACGGCCCATCTGATGGGAAACGGTTACCGCAGCTTATTTACGCTCACGATACCGAAGTATCACTTGCGTGTTGCCACTCTGTGTTCGGAGTTATAGTGTGTTGGCAGCATAATGGGTTTAATCCCTCTGCTTCCAACACAATGTATCAAACCTCCCCCCTCCCCAAGGAGCTCATTACCGGAAACCTTATTCACCGCGTAGGAACACAACACAATAAATTGTTTTATTTGGCTACGGACTTCTATAAGGTGGAGGTCCTGCCCCAGTCGGGCAGCTCCGAATTCGAACGGGAACCCGTTATGCCCTACCTCTCTTGAATACTCTACCTCTCTCTAGATATATTTTGGGTGCCAAAGTGACAGATGGTGAGTCCATCGCCGTTACTCGTTAAGTGGTGGTATAAAAATAATACAGACAAGACTATACATACGCCTTTGAATTGCTTCTCAGACGTATGCAGGTTTCCTCTCGATGTTTTCTTTTACCGTAAAGCTCGTGGTGTGACTAATCACTGTACTTAAGTTCAGAAAAAACTCATTGGTACAGTCGGGATTCGAACTTGCGACCTTTGCGTCGCAGGCAACTGCTCGAACCACTCGGCCACCACGGCGATTACCACGATATAATTATATTATATGTTGAAGCTACAAATAATTGTAATTAAATCAAAGTTATCATACTGTGTGTATGTGCACTGTGCCTTATCCAGCGTCCTACATTGGCACAATGAACTTGGAAATTGTTGCGAAGTGCCTTTACTTCACTAAACTTAGTCCGAGTTACTTTTGTACTTGGGTAATCGATTGAAGATAGCGACTCGAATCGTGTTTGATCGAGTTATTTGTGTTGTGCGCTACATATGAAAGGCCGCGATATACCATTGTACACAATTTATTTTTCAAGCAAAGGCTGATTGTACAAGTACAAAGAAAGTTTGTACAGAAAGCCAATGATGTTTACAAAATATTTAGTTGAATTCGCTTGAAAAAGATTAAAAATGTTACCAGTTAAAACGTATTTCAGAACAACTTTTGAATAATAGTTCAAAAGCTTTACGAAGGTGAATATTGTATTTGAATATAATCTCATACGATCATAGATACGTCTTTGAATATGTTTTTATTCTTGTATTCACCTCAAAACTCATGCTGTGACAAATCTCTGAATATAAGTTCAGAAAAACTCATTGGTACAGTTGGGATTCGTCATTCACTGTACTTAATACAGTGAGTAGTCACACCATGAGCTTTACAGTGAAGAAAAAGTATACGCCTGATAAGCAATTAAGAGGCGTATGTATGGATAGTCGTGCTTGAGTAACAGTGATGGACTCGCTATCTGTCACGTTGGCACCTAAAATATATTTCTGGCGAAAAGTGGGTGTGTGGGTACTACCTATACACCTCTGCCTACCCCTTCGGGGACCCTTATGGGAAGGCGTGAGGATAAGAGTATCTAAATTCAATTTTATTATTATTATAGTAAAAGAGAGAATTAAAGAATTTCAAGAGAGGTAGGGCATAACGGGTTTCCCGTTCGAATTTGGAGCTGCCCGACTAGGGCAGGACCTCCGCCTTATAGAAGTCCGTAGCCAAATAAAAACTTTTTTTGTGTTATGTTACTACGCAGTGAATAAGGTTTCCAGTAATGAGCTCCTTGGGGAGGGGGGAGGTTTGATACATTGTGTTGGAAGCAGAGGGATTAAACCCATTATGCTGCCAACACACTATAACTCCGAACACAGAGTGGCAACGAGCAATGATACTTCGGCACGTATACTATTGTATTCTAATCTTCGGTATCGTGAGCGTAAATAGGCTACGGTAACCGTTTCCCATTAGGTGGGCCGTATGCTTGTTTACCACTATTGTTGTATAAAAAAAAATTACTACACTGCAACCGTGCGAAGCCGAGGCGTGTCGCTAGTATTAATATTAATGTACGCAAGTCATGTAAAACTTCAAATTCAATTGTGACGTCACGCGGTTGTAATAGCAACAACTTTCATCCACCTTTCTGAACGCAGACATAACAAACTTTTACAAACTTAATTAAACTAAACTAAAACGCTTTGTCCGTGCTCCGCACACTGTTATTCTACAAAATTATATACACATGTAATTAGTAAAAGCAAGTTTGTCTGACTTTAAGGTATAATTACAACCCTTTGCTGTGTCTGATGCCTTTACATTCGGTTGGATTCGACCAACAAAATATAAACTTGGGTACAATGCTGCCAAGAGATTGTTTCAAATGATAGGATTGGTGGAGAATAAGTTAGGCATTCCAAATAACCAGTTTTCAAATCGGGCTATGCCTATTCATTACGTCTTTAATTTTCTTCTCAGACATATGGAGCTTTTCTCACGATATTTTCGTTCCTCGTGAAGCTTGTGGTATGATTAATCACTGTGTGTAAGTCACAAACAGTCACACCACGAGCTTTAAGGTTAACGGAAACATCGAGAGGTAACCTGCATACATCAGAGAAGCAATTCAAACGTGTGTTTGAGTAACGGCGATGGACTCGCCAACTGTCACGTTGAAAGTGGGTGTGTGGGTATTACCTATACACCTCTGCCTACCCCTTCCTTCTGCCTTCCCACAAGGGTCCCCCCTTGTGGGAAGGCATGAGGATACTGTGCGTACGTTCAGAAAAAAACTTATGGATGCAGTCTTTTTTATCTTTTGTAATAACTTTTCACGCTAATCATCGCGTGTAAACATGCTTTTAAGATGTATGATTTGAAACAATTTGAATAAATAAACAACTGTTTCAATATTTATGTTAATTATGGCACAGTTAATCCCGAGCGAGTAAGCCGACGGTACGCGGCTAATTGTTTGAATTTTATGAAATAAATACCGCCTCATAGTAGGGCGAGGAAAACCCGGGCACACGGAGCTTATGATAACAATATTATATTGTATTACTAGGCTTCTTTGATTATGGGTATATTAAAAACGATTTTATATTATCTATACAGATAAATAAAATTGGAGTGTCTGTTTGTAATATTAAAATAAGCGCTTTATATTAAATGCATATGGATGTATACACGGTATATACCTACACCAAAATATATTTTTACACACTCTGTGTTCGGAGAGTTATAGTGTGTTGGCAGCATAATGGGATTAATCCCTCTGCTTCCAACACAATGTAACAATCCTCCCCCCTCCCCAAGGAGCTCATTACTGGAAACCTTATTCACCACGTAGGAACACAACACAACACAATAAATTGTGTTATTTGGCTACGGATTTCTAGAAGGTGGAGGTCCTGCCCCAGTCGGGCAGCTCCAAATTCGAACGGTAAACTCGTTATGCCCTACCTCTCTTCTCTCTTTAAAGTGTATGGAAGAAGAGGCAAAGTAATACCACCTTCCAACTACCCATAACAAATATTTAATTATTAGAACGTAAGGAGGATTCAAACAGTACTCTATAAGACTGATGAATGAGAACGAAGGAAGTCTAGAAAGTCTAGTCTGTAAGTCTAGAAAAAACTAGCTCTGAACTCACTCCACTTGCCCCGCGTGGGACTAGAAAATACCACGACAAATAGGTTTCTCGCGACGAACATACTAACACAAGTGTACTGAAGACAACCGGGTCTCTTACAAGCCTACACAAGTACACCTGATGCAGCTGAGTGTACCACAGCCTACCCCACACCTGTCTCAGTACGATACGAGTGTGCAAAGTTCATCGGCATCGTATTTTCCGGCGCAGCGAGCGGACAATGCGATTTGTTTCATATCGCCGTCGCTATGACTCGACAGCTTTGCTTGTGATGCGACTCATACTATCCTGCAGGGAAACGATGCGATAAACTTAAGCTTAATCGTACTGCGAATCTACGCTGTGAGTCATGGTGACCGAGTGGTTCGGGTAGTTGCCTGCAACTCAAAGATTCGAATCCTGATTATACCAATTAGTTGTTCTGAACTTAAGTATAGCACCACAAGTAATACGGCGAAGGAAAACTTCGAAAAATCCTGCATAAGTTTGAGAATAAATTCTAAGGCGTATTCCGCCAGCGTAAGCTTAAGACTCGCCATCTATAACGTTGGCACCTAAAATATAACTGCGGCGGAAAGTGGGTGTGTACGTACTACACACCTCTGCTACGCCTTCGTGGACCTTTGTGGCAAGGCGCTAAAGCTAATTTATTTACACTAATATCATAGATAGAACTCAAAAACTACTTAAACTTGTGGAATATGATGTTATTTACATACACCGGGTCCCTCGCGGGGTAGGCGAGCAGTGTAGGGTACCAGTTCTCTCCAGACTCGCTGACCTTATCGTCGGTCTCATTACATCGGTATCATTAGTCGGTCGTTATACAAGCTCGCCGGTATCGAATACTCTTGACGTTCCCATCCTACAGTGTCCGACCGATTTGATCTAAGTAGTCGGAACGTTGTCTTTCTCTGCCGGAATGCCCCTGCCTCTTATTACGGAGTAGAGTGTTATTAGAAAGGACACGCATCTATTCATATCTATAATTAAATTAAGTCGCTGGGCAGATCTATTCTTTATGTATGCCTGGTCTATATATTCATGGTCTATGTATATTTTATTGTAAAGTATGTAAAATCCCTACCAACATTATAAATGCGAAAGAGAGTTACTTTCGCATTTATAATGTCCGTATGTTTGTCTGTTACTGATTTAAATCAAATTTGGTACAATGATAGCCTAGAGCTTGAGAAAGTACATAAGCTACTTTTTAATGCGAAAAAGGGTTGTAAGGGATTGAAATAGGGGTTGGAAGTTTGTATGAAAGTTTCGTAATTTTTAAAGCTAGAAGCTTGAAACGTATTTTCAGTCTTTTGATTACATATAAATTACATTACATTTAAGGTTTGTAAAACTTTTACCCTAAAGGGGGTAAAATATCACTATTCCGCGCGGACGAAGTCGCAGACACAGCTAGTATCTAATAAATCCAAAGCCAGTTTAGAATAGGATAAACATGTTTCCAATAATGCCTTTGAGCCTCCCCTTTTGGGTATCGTTGCGGCTAATTGCGGCTCGGCAGTCGCTGTGTGGAATGCGCAATGAGTTCACTTAAAAGATTCTTTACATTTTCATGTGTGATATATAGCTTACACGTGCTACTGTTTAACTTCAGTCATTTATAAAAACAATTATGAGCCGTGGTGGTCGAGTGGTTTGTAGTTGCCTGCAACACAAAGATTGTGAGCTGGAATCCAGTTTTTCTGAACTTAAGTACAGTTATTAGACATGCCACGAGCTTTGCAATGAAGGAATAAATCGAGAGGAGTCCTGCGTGTTTGAAAAGAAATTCGAAGACGTATAAACAAAACAAGCTTGAGAAATGGCGACGGACTCGCCAGCTATTGTTGTTCTTCTTTTTTTGTGTTGTCTCTCGTAGCGTGAGTTCCGGGAACTTTTGCTACTTAACCGGTCAATGGCGAGACCTAGGCCCCAGCCAGGCTATTGTTGTTCATGTTGGCACCTAAACATAGCTCCGCCGAAAAGTGGTTGTGTGAAAACACCTATTAGGAAAGGTTGTGCAGTATTTCACATTCATGTTTCCTTCTCGACATTTTCCTCCACTAAAAAGTGGTGTAGTACGTAAGTTCTCAAGTTCAGAAAAGCTCCTACTTTATCTGGTTCGTACACACGGTGGCAATATTTGTCAGTGGCAAAATTTCTCGATAATTGCCGGCAAGTTGCTATTGTTAGCAACTTGCGAGAATGGCACAAGTAGAAGCTTTGAACTTACCCCTACTGTTAATCGCAGGGTGAGTTTTACTCGATTAGGATCTACGACACGTTTGTCTATTATGAATACGAGAAAAATAGATATTATTTGGATGGAATTGAATGAAAATAATACAGAAGAAAATATAATTTTGTTATACTGACTTTTCGCATATTTTTATGCGAGCTTTGAAAATAGGCTAGTAAGATATTTTAGCCAGCCAAATACCAAAATAAATATAATTTGGCTGCTGAAGTAACAGACTGAGAGTTTGTGTTTACAAGTCCTGCTTAAGAAACTTACTTCTTCGAATGTCTCAAGGCATTAAAGTCTACTCAAGAGAAATGCAAGTTGAATGCTTTCTTCTGTATGAAATCTAGGCTAGCTTGAAAGACCTTAGGCTCAAGTTATCGAATACGCGGGCACCGGCATATGAAGATAATATTATGGAGGTGACGGGTTGCGAGGATGTTTCTTACTTCTGCAAACATCCCTGATGCACTTCGGTAGCTATCAGGGATGTTTGTAGAAATGCACGCTGGTTTTTTGCAACTATGCAGAAAAGATTATTGCACACCGTCAAAAAGCGCAAAATCGAATATCTGGGGCACGTGTTGCGCCATGACAGATACCAGCTGCTTCAACTAATATTGATGGGCAAAATACAGGGAACGCGGCGCTCTGGAAGGCGAAAGAAGTTCTGGTTGCGAAACATCAGGGAGTGGACCGGAATCAGCAGTGCAGAGCAACTATTCCGGATGGCTCAAGACAGGGAGATGTTTTCCGAGCTAACGGCCAGCCTCCAGTAATGGAGTGGCACTTTAAGGAGAAGCAGAAAAGATATGCATCCCTGGTGCGCAGAGTGCGGGCCAGCTCCAACAGCATCGTGGACATCACAGCGAATAGGCTGGACTGCTGTGTTGGGAATCACTGGTCCAAAATTTTTGCAGTAATTCAGAAAGAGTGATTTATTATATAATTTCATAATATTTAAACTGTACTTTTAACATAGCTGTAAATTAATTAATGTTATGAATCATACTTACTTGAAAATAAAGATTATTATATATAAATAAATAATTATTATTCACGTCAAAACGGGCGAATCGAATTAGATTAAACTTGGCAGAGAGATAGATACTTCCGTTACGTAAAAAAAAATAACAAAGAATTTCAACTTAAAGCTGGTAAATACACGGTGCAAAGCTAGTATATAATACGATAAAAATTGATGATGTTGGGGGAAAAGCTAGCTAAATTAATATTGACGTAGCTCATAGACGTTATATGAACTCAGTACCGTAATTTCTTTCCGTAGTTAATTTCTCCCGAGGTACGGCTGTCCATGTTTCAAATTCGGCTCTACCGTAACGTTGCAGATAATAGCTTTTATGACTCGCTCCCAACTTCAGAATACATTTACAAGACTTTCAGGCACCGGGTGCGAGCGAGACGCAACATAAACCTGTATTTAGTAAGAGGGACACGAAATAAATCAGTATTTAGAGGCATGTCGGGCGATGATAAACTCGCTTCTTAGAATAATGGCTGGGCATTTCATAACACACCCTTTAATTACTTAAACTATAATTTATCGTGAGCGAGAAAGAGAGATATATTCATTATATATGTAAGAGAGATAAATATATATGTTCACGCCTTCCTATAAGCATCCCTGAAGGTGTAGGCAATGGAGTATAAACACCCTCTTTCCTTCTAGAAAGATTTAGGTGTCAGATGGCGAGTATGTCCACGTTTCTTACTGTATAAACATTTTTGAATTTCTTCTTAAAAGTAAAAGCTTCCACTCCACACTTTGTTGTACTTAAGCATTTATTTAAGTTCAAAATAGAATTAGACCGTAAGGGTTTAAACGTGCTATTGTGTTATCGCAAGCGAGGTATTTTTATATGTATTCATGAAACAAGATCGTAGTATGTTGGTGGAGACCGAATTGCTTACCTGGTCACCTACACGTCACACAAACTTGAAAATACAGTTACTGATTGATGATTTGTCTGATGAATGATTTTTCCCGACTTTAAGTACAGTAATCTAGTATACCTAGATCAAATCGATCGGGCGCTCAAGGACGGGAACGTCAAGAGTACTCGAAACCGGCGACCATGTACGAAGTGACTGATGATTGTGGACGAAGTGTAAGAGGTATGTAAGTCTATAGAGAACTGGCGCTCTATACTTTCTGCCTACCCCGTAAGGGACTTGGCGTGATGATATGTATGCATGTATGTAACTAAGCTATGGAAGAGCAGAGACTCCTATCACAGGCTTACGCTTAAAAGGGGACTCTGGTCACTGGTTATGTAATTTGATATTTTAGTTACTGAATAAAGTTTTTTATTATGTTATTAATCAAATATCGAACTGAGACTGAGCGCAATGAGACTAATTCCTTTAGTTCTATAGACAGCTACATCACCTAGAACTATAACACCATTATGTGGTTGTTATGACACCTCTACTTATATCCTTATGTAAATACCTTAAGATAATTTCCATACATAAAAATACGCCCAAGGCACCCGACCGTCTCGCTGAGAAAACTTTCTAACACGACGCAAAAAGACGCAGCCGCAAAAAATGACAAAAGTCGTAAACTTTTTAAATTACGCTTAGTCGTACAATCAGTCATACCCAAAGGTCTTGTATTAAATTTTATTAATACCGCTTTAAGGGGAGTGAAGCGGGCATATGCTTGCCTTAAGAATATTTTTATCATATAAATTACTCGTAGGTATAATGGGCTTGGAAGGTTTCCTTAATATGGATACGCTTAAGATGTTGATATTCTTACGTAACTTATTTTCAGGGTTGGCAGCGTGTAGTATGTACCCTCAAATGGCGTTAAGGGGACATATTACACTGGTAATATTTAACTTTTCTAAGGAGCAAATTTTGAGGCCTCCTGTCTCTATAAGATGGCTGGCTCGTAACTATTCGCTCGGCGAATTGCTTTAGATTATGGTATTGCCGTCTTTTTGGTATTCTTCTGCGAAACATGGATTTGGGATATATATTTTATCTTTAGTGTCATTAGTTCAATTGTTTTTTTTTATCATAGTATTTTAAACACAAACTACTATTAAATTAACTACTATTAACTATTAATTACTAGTTTTATATATAATACTAGTTGTCCCGCCCAGCTTCGCTTGGATGAAAAATTAAATTTCCTGAAACACGATCGCAGCGTCACCTATCGGGTCCAATTGCGAATCTAAACCATTCCCAGATCCCCTTGAACACACACAAAAAATTTCATTAAAATCGGTCCAGTCGTTTGAGAGAAGTTCAGTGACATACACACTCACAGAAGAATTATATATATAAAGATATCATGATATATAGTCTGGCCTCCGCAGAAGGGCCCCGGAGAACCCTCACACCAACTTTCCGCCAGAGATATATTTTAGGTGCTAACGTGACAGATGGCTAGTTCATCGCCGTTACTCAAGCACGACTATACATACGCCTGCGAATTTCAAGCGTATGCAGGCTTCCTTTCGATGTATCCTTCACCGTTAAAGCTCGTGGTGTGTATTAAAATCCTTATAAAAACGAATGCAGTCACCTCGCAATGTTTTCATTCACCTACTTGTATATTATTTATTATGTTTGTGTTGTTGGCTGTCGGTATCTTGTTTGTTCCGGTGTAACTCAGTAACTGCGGAATGTATGGTCGCGGTTCACTATTATTTTATGACTTGGAAGCCAAGCCGTTATACATAGAAACAATAGAAGTTGAAGAATTAGTTGAAAAATACGCGATATATGGCCAGGTGGCCGAGTTGTTCGTACGCTAGGAATGCAAGTTCGAATCCCGACTGGACGAATGAGAGCTTTCTGAATTTGTGTACAGTGATTAATCATACCACGAGGTTTACGGTGAAGGATAACATCGAGGGGGAACCTGAATACTTTTGGGCAGAAATTCAAAGTATATATGGTCGTGATCGAGAAACGTAACCTAACTTAAATACGTCTCCGGTCAAAGTCGGGTGTGTCACATCTCTGCCTACCACTTCGCGGTCCCACTTCTTATTATAAATGTATACGTTTGTAAGAGTATTTGTTACTTAATCACAGTAGAACAGCTGGACGGATTTTTTTTTTATACAACTAGAGTGGCAAACAAGCATACGGCCCACCTGATGGGAAACGGTTACCTATTTACGCTCAGGATACTAAAGTATCACTTGCGCGTTGCCACTCTGTGTTCGGAGAGTTATAGTGTGTTGGCAGCATGTGGGTTTAATCCCTCTGCTTCCAACACAATGTAACAATCCTCCCCCCTCCCCAAGGAGCTCATTACTGGAAACCTTATTCACCGCGTAGGAACACAACACAATAAATTGTGTTATTTGGCTACGGACTTCTGTAAGTTGGAGGTCCTGCCCCAGTCGGGCAGCTCCGAATTCGAACGGGAAACCCGTTATGCCCTACCTCTCTTAAGTATTGTATGAAACTCTGCACAGAGATAGATTATTAGATCGATTAACACATACCATATGGCCGGTTGGCACCGGTTGGCACCTTAAATATGTATATCTGGCGGTAAGTGGGTTTGTGGATATTACCTATACACCTCTGCCTACCCCTTCGGTGACCATTTGTGGGAAGGCGTGAGGATTTATTATTATATGTTTTATTGCAGAAAAAATCTTCTGATGGAAATTTGCTTACGCGAGCGAAGCCGCGACGCACGCCTAGTTATACATGTTTTATCGTTATTCATATCCCTGTGACCAATTTTTTTAATTGCGGTAGTTCGGTGCAGCACCTTGCATAGTCAGATATGCCATAAGATATTGTTTCACTCCATAAATCTGTTTCGAAACTACGCTTGAACAAATTTACCAGAGTTTACGTCACATTTAACTGATAATATTTTTTACGGTCGTGCTGAGTTTTCTTTTTTTAATAATGTTCTTTGGTTGGGGGAAGCTATATATTATGTTATGAGTCCACCGTGAAACGTAAGTGTCATACAAATAAGACATTATGAAAATCATAGTGGCATGGAGCGTGTTAGCAAATTTATCTTATCTACTTTAAATAAATACATATCAACACGCAGAATGCCTAAAGGGTTAGGTTAGCTAGCAGGTGGAATAGAGCACTAGTTATCTCTAGACTTACATTCCTCTTTCGCTTCGTCTATATTCTTCAGTCTCTTCGGGCATACTCACCGGTTTCTAGTACTATTGACGTTCCCTTCGTCGAGTGTCGGTCGATTTTATCTAGTTAGTTACAACGTGGTCGCGTCGCCGTTACTTAAGCAGGACTATTACATACGCCTTTGAATTTCTTCTTAAACGTATGCATGTTTCCTCTCGATATTTTCCTTCACCGCAAAGCCCATGATGTGACTAATCACTGTATTTAAGTTCAGAAAAACTTATTCGGGTTATTATTATTATTATTAACAGTCGGGATTCGAACTTGCAATTTTTGTGTTGCATGTGTTGCAGCTACTAGAACCACTCCGCCACCACGGCTCTTGAATGAATAAAATATATTTTTAAATTAATTGATTATAGGGCTCTGTGGCGGAAAAACAGGTGTCGGTATAAGGTATCCTATGTCTATGTGTTAACATCAACGCTTGTAAATCACGATTGAATACCATGAACTGAGAATAGAAAATTCCAAGCGGAGGGGCCCTCGGCACGGGAAATGTAGCGCATCGATTAGCGCGTTAGTGCAGGTTCAGTGCGCTCCTGCTAGCCCCCAAGGGACGCGATGTCTATATTATTGTTGAATGTAATGAAATTGTAGGGGGTGCTATTTTTCATGGTGGTGCATTTCAGCGTTCAGCAATCTTCTGACAGGATAGTCCACTCTTGAACGTACGATCCAGCTGAGCATTACGTATATACGTATTATAAACTTGCAAGCCGTGGTGTGGGGACGGAGTGGTTGCACAAAAATTGCATGTTGGAATCCCGATTGTACATAGGTTCTTCTGTACTTAGGTACAGTAATTAGACATACCACTAATCTAAGCTTTACGATTAAGAAAACGTCCCGAGGAGCCCTGCATACGTTTGAAAATAAATTCAAAGACATGTATAGTCCTGAGACTTACCTGAGAAACGGCGATGGTTCATAAAATATATCTCCGGCGGGTGGGCAGAAGTATTCGCTTCGGGGCCCCTTGTGGGAAGGCGAGAATATATATAGAATATTACACTTAAATATACGTATAAGGAGAACTGGCTTACCCTCTTTGCACGCCCGTGAGGGACTCGGCGTGATGATAATTATGTATGGAAAATTACAACGAATGAACAACAAACAAATTGTTCATCAACAATCAACGTTTAATTTCCATTTTTCAACGCTTAAAAGTGGTATAACAAATGCCACGTCCAACGTCCTATTGTTTGAGGCCAGCGCGTGGAACAAAGCCTATTAAGGGGCCTCGCTGGGACATTTCAAGATGATAGCGAGGATTACGTATTTATACGTATACTAGTGGTCCCGCCCAGCTTCGCTCGGGTGGAAAAAAAAAGATGGTGGCGCCACCTATCGGGTCCAATTGTGAATCTAAACCATTCTCGAATCTCCACGAAAACACACAAAAAATTTCATCAAAATCGGTCCAGTCGTTTAGGAGGAGTTCAGTCACATACACACGCACACAAGAAATATATATATTAAGATATACTATTTGTGCTCAGCAAATGTCATTGATAAATTAACCTTAAATTGAGATAGGGACCAAACCCTAACCTGCTCTTCAATTATATCCTATATCAATCCATCCCACAAGCATGACTATTATATAGGCCTTTGAATTTCTTCTTAAACGTATGCAGTTTTCCTCTCGATGATTTACTTCACCGTAAAGCTCGCGGTGTGTCTAATCTCTGTACTTAAGTTCAGAGAAACTTATTAGTACAGTCGGGATTAGAACCTTTATATTGAAAGCAACTATTCAAACTCCTCGGCCACCACGGCTTTATCAATCCTTTCATTATTCAACTGTTATTTTTAATGTATCATCTTCTTGTCATTCATATTCGTCGGTTAAACGTCAAGAGTACTCGAACTCTTGACGTTCCCGTCCTTGAGTGTCCAATAGATTGAATCAAGATAGTTGGAACCTCCTCTGACTCGTCTTGCACACCCTTTTGCATAGTGTATCTGTTGCATCAATCTTCCGTTGTTAATTTATTGTTATCAATAAAGTTTAGTACATATCATAATGCCGAATCTCTCACAGACTCTCCAGGTATCCAGAACCTCAGATCTCTAGACTTACTGACTTTCGCTTCATTCACATTCATCAGTCTCTTCATACATGATCGATAAAAATTTCTCGTTACAATATAATGATGATTATTTTTGGTTTTTTACAGGTACGTGTGTGAAACAGGTGAAATATTGAAGACCTGGATGTGCGTACTTTGATTTGAGAGAAAACAGGCTAAAAGAAATAAAAAATGAGCTTAATATAGCTCCGTCTAGTAATACTGGTAATGTAACCGCTTACACCTCAGACCGAACTGATAAGTTCATCAATAACCCTTGAGTAATATTTTGTCGTCTACTCCCTTAGGTGTGCGTCTTGGGCGACTAAAATGATTTATTTTTTAATCCATTTGGTAGTTTTCGATATGAGCTCTTTTAAACAAAACACATAAATTCTACTTTTTATAATATTAGTTTTGATTTGACAACTAATAATAATAATATATCCTCACGCCTTCCCACAAGGGTCCCTGAAGGGGTAGGCAGAGGTGTATAGGTAATACCCACACACCCACTTTCCGCCAGAGGTATATTAGGTGCCAACGTGACAGATAAGATAGATGACAACTAATTCTTACGTTAATTAATTGCTTTAAAACAGATAATTTTAAAGAATTGTCTGTGATGATACATTCTAACACATTTGAATGAACTTCAATAAAACCAAAATGTATTAATGCTCACATATCTGATCGTCCATTTTGTCTGTTACGTACGTATTTATCCGCGTGAAGTGCTCCGATGGAACTTCCCTCCGGGTGATTGGAAATCGCGTCACGTGATGCGAAGAAGGAAAATTTGCCGACCGTGATCACTGTGATTTAGTTCGGTGTTATGTAGTCTTAGGTTTGGTTTCGCGGATTTGAAAAGTACCCTCATGTAACAATAGTTCCTCACGCCTTCCACAAGGGTCTTCGAAGGGGTAGGCAGAGGTGTATGGGTAATACCCACACACGCACTTTTCCGCCAGAGATATCTTAGGTGCCAACGTGACAGATGGCGAGTCCATCGCCGTTACTCAAGCACGACTATACATACGCCTTTGAATTTCTTCTCAGACGTATGCAGGTTTCCTCTCGATGTTTTCCTTCACCATAAAGCTCGTGGTGTGACTAATCACTGTATTTTTAAGTTCAGAAAAACTTATTGGTACAGTCGGGATTCGATCTTGCGATCTTTGTGTCGCAGGCAACTGCTCGAACCACTCGGCCACCACGGCTCTCTATAACAATAGTTCCGCTACCAATATTTAAAACTATCAAATGTGTATTTAAAGTATAGGTGCCGTATGTGGCAGGACAGGTACCGCATAAACGGTTGCCCAATGATGCTCGGACTCGGGTGTTGATACGAACGTATGTCAAAATATCGCATTTGTATAGCATTATTTTTTACTTACTAAATAGAAGCCGTGGTGGTGTAGTGCACCTGCAACACAAATATTGCAAGTTCGTATCCTAATTGCACCCTAGAGTTTAATTGAACTCAAGCACAGTGATTAACCAAACCATGAGCTTTACGGTAAAGGAAATCATTCAGAGTAAAATCTGCATACTTTGGGAAGAATTTCAAAGGTAAATGTTCCGTCATCCTTGAGCAACGGCGAAACTTGCAATTAGACACGTTGACACCCAAAATATATCTCCGGCAAAAAGTCGGTGTATGGGTCCTACCTACATACTTTTGCCTACCCCTGCGGAGATCCTTATAGAAGACGTGAAAATATATAAAGAAATAGAGAGAATTTTTTTTTATACGTACATTTTACGCACACCGTTCAATAATTCTCCGCTACCGCAAAGTAAAGGTGAACCGATCGTTTTAAGCTATCAGACCAACACGGGTCGTTCCGTAACCGAAACATAATGTTTATAATGAATATTTAATGGCTGTACATTTTTTAGATGGGATGCTCGCTGAAGGTTTGATTAGGCTGTTGGTGAGTTTAGGGTTACGATCGATGGTTCGTTGTGATCGTTACACGATGTGGCCATGAAATTGGTTCTTCATGTACATTTACAAGGACTTTTCTAATATTAAAGAAGGTTAGGGAATGAATATGCGATGGGCTTGAGATGTTTATATAATCTGTGCTTTAAAAACAACTCTTTTAAATAACTTTCTACCTGACAGGTGATCTAAAAAATAAGGTCCGATTTAATCATATACTAATAATTTTCTTTTGTAATACACTAATTTCATCATGTGTACTATTGTCATCATCACAAATTTAAGAGCTGGGCTCTTGTCGGCGTCTCTGATGCAGTCCCCTCCATTCGCTTCTGTCCAGTGCAACCTCCTTGACCTCGTTATACGTCATGAGAGACACTTTTTCTTTGATCTGACCCATGTATGTTAATATTGGTCTTCCTCTTCCTCTCTTCCCCTCTACCTTTCCTTCTAAGCTGTTTCTAAAGAAGCTCTCATGTCGTACAAGGTGGCCTATCACCTTTCCTCTTCTATTCTCGACTGTTTCCAGCAGAATTTTTGATTCTTTGACTCTTTTGAGCACGTCTTCGCTTGTTACCCATTCCGTCCAGCTGATTTTTTCCATCCTTCTCCTACTACTTTTACATCCTTGTACTACTGTGTCAATTATATAATTTAAATCACTTTGCGATGGTAAATTAGCTGATGTATGATTTTGTTCTCCAGCACTGTGTGATTTGGTAACATGTGTTTCGTTGTTAGGAACGTACAACGGCCGATCGTCAAGATCCATTGAAACATCTTTATCGGTTAACAATTCACGTCATGTCTCTTAAAAGAAAAAAAAGGAATATATTTTTTAAA
This sequence comes from Drepana falcataria, assembly GCA_945859725.1. Lineage (NCBI taxonomy): Eukaryota > Metazoa > Arthropoda > Insecta > Lepidoptera > Drepanidae > Drepana > Drepana falcataria. The sequence goes on from OX243935.1 coordinate 521,237, forward strand.
AGTCGTGGTGGCCTCTTTGTTAAGTGCGTTACCTGCTAATTAGAAGTACGCCAGTTTGGATCCCACCGGTCTGTACCAATGAGTTTTTCTAATAACTTGCGTAGTTATTTATACACCACGAGCTTTACGGTGAAGGAAAACATCATGAGGGAACCTGCATATGTCTGAGAAGATTTTCAAAGACGTATGTAGTGCCTAATAGACGGCAATGGACTCACCATCTGTCACATTGGCACAAATTATCTTCGGTGGAAAATGTGTGTTGTAACACGTTTGCCTACCCTTTCGGGTGCCCTTGACGGGAAGGCGTGAAGATATATTATTATTTATTAAATAAGAGTAAACGTAAATGAAAACAAATTCATAAATACATTTAATAGTGACACGTATATACAAACATGTAGGACATGACTTCATATACTTCGATAAAAATAAAAACTTTGTTTTATTTGTAATAATTATTTAGGAAATCATATTTTAAAGAAGCATGTAACATATTATAATTATTTGTGAAATAATGATCGTTAATGACCACATCATAGTATAAGCGGATACGTCTGATATGACCGCGTTTACACTGATATTCTCCTGCTATAAGTTAGAAAAACAATAAAAGTATTATATCGGTTTTGTACAACATTGAGCGCTTAATATATACTTATTTGAATTATTACTTATCCTCATTAGCTTCATCGATATAATAAATTAAATCTTGTGCTTCAGAAACGCATAACATAACATTTCTGGAGCTTGCATTATCCACCAATAACATTGATCTACTATTATTCTTGTTTTACAGTATTATTGCAGGTAATATTGTTAATATTTATAACTAAAAAACACACCAGTAAATCTAAACTGTATCAGAACTCATGGACACGTCTTAATGGGGAACTCCCGCCGTAAATGACGTTATGTCATACTAGACCGCGTTCTCACCGAGTGGCGCGCATTTTAAAACACCGTACAAAACGCCTTCTCACAAGAGTCCCCGATGGGGTAGGCAGAGTATGTATTGATAGTATCCACACCCACTTTCTAGCGGTCTAGCTTAAGCATTATCTCACACAAGCTCCAAAGCTTATATACTAGTGAATGGTGCGGCTATTTCACTATTAAACTATTTGTGTTAAAATATATTAAACTATATATTAAAATATTGTAGCCGTGGTGGCCGAGTGGTTCGAGTTGCCTGCGACACAAAGATCGCAAGTTCGAATCCCGACTGTACCAATGAGTTTTTCTGAACTTAAGTACAGTGATTAGTCACACCACGAGCTTTACGGTGTTTCCTACATCGAGTGGAAACCTGCATACGTCTGAGGAGAAATTCAAAGGCGTATGTATAGTTGTGCTTGAGTAACGGCGATGGACTCGCCATCTGTCACGTTGGCACCTAATATACCTCTGGAGGAAAGTGGGTGTGTGGGTATTACCTATACACCTCTGCCTACCCCTTCGGGGACCCTTTTGGGAAAGCATGAGGATGTTATTGTGTTTAAGATCCAAAATATATTTAATAATAACAATTAGGTCTAGGCCAATTAATATTAATTTTTCTCAGCTTTGAAAAGCTTAGCACTGTCTTACCTGATTACAAGTTTCTAACTTCACTGAATGAATTATGAAATTTAGCTTACTTAAGAGCTTTGCTCATTTAATTAAGTTCGTAAAATGTTATTTATGTATAATTTAATAAAACGTTGTTTTGAAATGTTTTAACCTACAATTTTCCTCCGTCCATCTTTACAAGTTTCCTGGAAACTTGTCGCTAAAAGATCAATTCAACACAAATACTATTAAGATAATACTATTAAGATATAAGCTAAAAAAAAGTTTAACTTTTTAAACTTTTTATCATTATAATTCCCTGCTTCGACCAGAAACTAAATTTGAGTCCATATTTATGTATACATGACGTGAACATTATTATCAATAAATAATTAAATGCTATAACTATTTATAAATTACTTAAAAAAATAATACACATTATAGTCATGCCCATCCGCTCCGTAAATATATAAAAAAAAAATATGGCAGCAAATCCTCGATTGAAGCATGGATATATTTTTAGTGCATTTGAGAGTTGGTCCCTACGAAAAATGTGTGTGTAGTGTAATGAGACTAGATTAAATCTCCAATGAAAAGATCCTCCAAGCGAATCAATTATGGTGTTATTATAAACATGAATTTATCATGTATTTTTTTTATAAATTGGTTTTTTTTTTTTTTTATAAATAATAAAAAAATATATACGGTCGAATTTAGCCACCTCTTCCTTTTAAAGCGGGTTGAATAACAAATCAGTCATAATAAATTAAACTAAATGTCCTCAGCATCGTAATTACAGTTAAGACAACCCTATTTACTGGCAAAATAACTGAGAGAAAACTTTAATTGTAGCCACGACGAAGGCGGGGTTACAATTAAGTGGTACCGTATATAGGATGTCTCAGAAAATGGGACTCTCAAATATTACGTCATGGGGCAAATAGGAACAAAAACGTGTCCGTCTGGGGGTGCCCGATAACTATTTAATATTGAAATTGTTTAACTCGTATAAGTTTCTTGTGTCAATTTTAACGCCATCTAGTATAACTTGACAGAACTAAACAACATTTAAATTGATTATATTTTTCATTATTGAAAAGCTATGTAGTATTACACAAGTACAGATGGCATTTTATCCGTAACGCGTTACGTAACGATGTGGCTTTTGCCTTAAAAGAAACATTCTAAGTTGATAAGTTGCTGTAATAAAGTTATAGAAACTAACAACGTCTTTTTTTATATTATTTATAGTCTGAAAAAAGGCACAAGACTATGTTTCGGAAGGAAAATTGCTCCATAAAATAAGTTATCACATATTTGGAGCTATCTGTTTAATATACCTTGCCTTGTCGATACGCCTAACTACTAATACGCCTTGTCGATATTCACATCACCCTATACTTTCTAAGAGACAACTGTTCTATGTTCTGTGACATCCTGTATACACGTTCTGCGGGGACATGTTGTAACAAGTACACGTATTGCTGACGATAAATAGCGCAGTGAACGTTGTCGCCGTCATGAGAGCAGGGCTGCCACTTGTAATTTGAAGAAAACATGGCCCAGATGCTATCTATGAATTGCCAATTCTTTTGATGAAGGCTATCTCCGTTACGTTTTCAGACAAATTGTAATCTTCTCAAATTGCTTTTTTTATTTTTAAACTCATTCGTATTTGCATTCTTTGACATTCGTGAAGAAAGATTGACGAAACAGATATACAAAGCAGAAGTGTGTGCAAGAAGAAGCAGAGGAAGGCCACGTTCCAACTACCTAGATCAAATAGATCGGAGTCTCAAGGACGGGAACGTTAAGAGTACTCGAAACCGACGAGCATATATAAAGAGACTGATGAATGTGGACGAAGCGAAAGAAGTATGTAAGTCTAGAGAGAACTGGCGCTCTATTCTCTCTGCCTACCCCGCTAGGGACTTGGCGTGTTGATATGTATGTATGTATGACATTCGTGACGTATATTTTAGTTTTAGCCCCCAACGCGAAAAGGGGATGTTTTAAGTGTAACCCTTACATGGCTAAGCCACTTTGGATATAGCTCATTCTTAAAAGATGGAAGGGACTGCATCAGAGACGCCGACTAGAGCCCTAGTTCTTCAATGTATGATGAAGTATTTTTAGTGTTAATAGCTAATTATAAATAGGTTTAAACAACGTAAAAAGCCTATAAAATTACTTTCCAACATACAATCCAATCAAATTACTAAGTAACTTTGCGTGCTTAATTCAGATTATTCCAGATATTTTATTTATTAGGGGTAGGCAGAGTTGAAGTAGCCTTATTTCCCCAATCCGTCGCCGTCCAAAAGATTTCTAAACTCACACTACGAAAGACAATACAACACTTAAAAACAACCCTAATCTTTTAAATGTGTTTGCAATTTCCAATGCTTACCTAGATGTTTACACGAAGCTGCTGCCAAAACGTAATTCCACCAACGATGTGACAGCGATAGCGTGGACCATTTTCTACAATTGGGGGCCAAATTATATCAATAAAATAGCAATCTTAAATGAAGTCCTGAATTTATGAAATGTCTATTCAACCTTTTGTTTTAATAATTGTCTGTATTATAAACTAGGTGTGCTGTAACTTTTTTTCGCGTAAAATATGATCTAATTGGCATTTGAATTTTCTGAAATAAAACAAAACCTATGTATTTATACATACATACCATTACGTCGAATCCCTCAGATAGGCAGAGAGGCTCCTCGTTAGACTCACATACCTCTTTCGCTTCGTCTACATTCATCCCTTCTTAATACTTGAGTATATGTAGTTGGAACGTGGTCTTCCTCTGCCTCTTCTTACACACACTTTGTATTGTATATCTGTTTCGTCAATCTTTCTTCACTCATCCTTTCCATGTGTCCAAACCAATTCCTTCTTCATCTTTACAATCCACCACTAATCAGATTTAAAAGTTTTTCACTTCAAGTGACCACTTACTACTTGTCTCACTACGTGTCTTCACCTACTTATTTATGTACGAAAACAAAATCAAACGTAAAGTTTATTGAACTGTGATATTTGAAGTATAAATTGAAGTACGATGAGTTCGTTTTATGAAAACGGCTAAGCTGTACGTATGTTCAATGTAATAGGTATTTCATTCCAATTGGCTCCTTAACTCTATATGATGTTAAGAATATGTTCATATATTTTTTAAGTTTCCCATTTACCTCGTTGAAGTTAAACTGTGCAACAAAATTTCGACTCGGATTACTCAACATTAATACCTTTATTAAGAGTCATTAAATAAATTCACCCAATAAAATCGAAGTTAATTAGGGGATAAGCGACAGCCCTAAGTAGATTATTTTCCGAGACCGTTTGGGCTTCTATTTATAATAGCACCCTTGAGAATTTCTTTTGTACACAATAACTACCGTGTCATCAGTTTGAACTATAATTGTGGTTGGCTATTCAGACTATTGTGTTGTATTTACCGATTGGTTTTATGCTTAAACAGGTGTTAATATTTATACTTCGTTACTCTTCGGTAGATCAGTCGCAATATTTTACATGATCTCATTCATCACAAATTTAAGAGCTGGGCTCTTGTCGGCGTCTCTGATGCAGTCCCCTCCATTCGCTTCTGTCCAGCGCAACCTCCTTGACCTCCTTATACGTCATGAGAGATTTTTTTTCTTTGATCTGACCCATGTATGTTGATCTTGGTCTTCCTCTTCCTCTCTTCCCCTCTACCTTTCCTTCTAAGCTGTTTCTAAAGAAGCTATCATGTCGTATAAGGTGGCCTATCATCTTTCCTCTTCTATTTTCGACTGTTTCCAGCAGAATTCTTGTTTCTTTGACTCTTTTCAGCACGTCTTCGTTTGTCACCCTTTCCGTCCAGCTGATTTTTGTTGATGATCTCATTAACTTATGTTAAATCCTTCACCATCATAAATTTAAGAGCTGTGCTCTTGTCGACGCCTCTGATGCCATTCCTTCCATTGAATTCTGTCCGGCGCAATATTAATATCCTGAAATTATTATTCCTCTTTTCTCAATTCGGGTTTTTTTTTATACAATAATAATTTTCCTTTTTTTTATTTTAATTTATTCCATATCTTGACCAGAATTAGTTACAGTACTGATGACAATATTTGTGTCACTTGTTTAATTTGTCTAATTTGTGAATGTGAGAACATTGTAGGCTTTGTAGATTCTTAGATCTTGCTAACATTGTTATAATTATCTTGTTTTATGTATGCTTTGTATAGTAAGCAACGACCTATTGTCGGGCCTACGTTGTTCCCCCATACTTGGGTACTATTGCTGTAACGAAAAAAATATTGTATATGCCTAATGATTTGAAAAGAGTAACCATGGAGTTTCTTGCCGGTTCTTCTCCATGGAAGCGACCAACCCGAACCGTGCTTCTTTTTCGACGTTTTATAAGTGCCCATCTGGGCCTATGTGAAATAAAAAGATTTTGATTTATTATGTATGTCCTTGGCAAATGTTTTTTATGTGACTGAACAACAACAAGATCAAAAGGCCACCTCTCCAGTAATTTCGTAAGTCCTGAATTGTGAGCGAGGGAGCTGGGCTAAACTGTGATGAATAGGGCTGTGATCATTGTCTTATATATATTACATCTTTTCAGCTTTCATAACTGTCTTAAGAGGGGTATGTATATTGAAGTGTATAGAGTTCTGTTATGGATACCATAGACAATAGTTATTATAAGAAAAACTGACGCGTAAAAAGCCGTGGTGGCCGAGTGGTTCGAGCAGTTGCCTGCGACGCAAAGGTCGCAAGTTCGAATCCCGACTGTACCAATGAGTTTTTCTGAACTTAAGTACAGTGATTAGTCACACCACGAGCTTAACGGTGAAGGAAAACATCGATAGGAAACCTGCATACGTCTGAGAAGAAATTCAAAGGCGGATGTATAGTCGTGCTGGAGTAACGGCGATGGACTCGCCATCTGTCACGTTGGCACCTAATATACCTCTGGCGGAAAGTGGGTGTGTGGGTATTACCTATACACCTCTGCCTACCCCTTCGGGGACCCTTGTGGGAAGGCGTGAGGATATATTATTATTATTATATTTACTGACGCGTACCATAAATGCATTATGGAGCGAAATTGAAATGTCAACAGAATAAAAAAGCAAATTGATATACGACCATTATTTCAATATACAAGCATTGAGCTAATATTACAAGTTCTCTTACGGACGCTAACTTGTTTCCTTTTGCTTGCAACTCATAGACTTCTCACATATCCTTGCCAAAGCGGCAGATGGCAATGTCTACGTTTTTTTTATCATCAACTCATTGGTGTGGACTACTGGGATTTAAAGATGCAATCTTTCTAATGTGCCTGTTCACTCGGCCACCTCGGCTACTCATTTTAAATATAGATATAAATAAATAAATAAATACCTGGGACAATTCCACACAAATTGACCTAGTCCCAAATTAAGCAAAGCTTGTGTTATGGTAACTAGACAACGATGTATTTACTAATATAGATAGATATATACATAAATACATAGTACATCCAAGACTAAGGTACAAATATTCGTGTTCATCACACAAATATCTGCCCTCAGCGGGTTTCGAAACCGCGACCTCAAGTTTCGCGGTCAGGAGCTCTAACCACTAGACCAGAGGGTCGTCAAACGCATTCGCAACTAATTAATATAACGCACATATTAATTACTTGTGAATTCGTGTCTTTAAAACATTTCTTTAAGTTAATAATTATCCTTAAATATTCGCTGAGGGTCAGTTGTTTCTGTGTGAGATATCCACAATATAATATTGTTTTCATTTATTTCATTGTCATGTTTTATCTGTGAACAGTTTGAATATACATCATGTTACATCGAGAGAAAATCTGCATACGTCTGAGAAGAAATTCAAAGGCGTATGTATAGTCGTGTTTGAGTAACGGCGATGGACTCGCCATCTGTCACGTTGGCACCTAATATACCTCTGGCGGAAAGTGGGTGTGTGGGTATTACCTATATACCTCTGCCTACCCCTTCGGGGACCCTTGTGGGAAGGCGTGAGGATATATTATTTATTATTATATATATATATATATATATATATATACATATTATTATTATCATGTTACAATACAAATACGATAACCACTTTAGATGTTAGTACAACTGCGTCTGCTAATACCTTCGACACAAGACCTAAACAAGTGCTGCTTTAAACAATATAATTCTTTACGAGGTGATTAAATTTATGTCTCTGACGTCACTGGGTCACAGAGGTTAAATATCAGTCCCGGAAGGGCCAAGATTCCATAAAATTGAAATGAAAAGCTTATTGAAATAGATCCTTTGAAAATTGTCCTTGGGGAGTCGTGTTTATGGTCCTTTTATTAAAGTTGTGAATAGAATGAAATATTGGCTTATAGCGCCGTGTAATTTAAAGCATCACAGGTACGGGATTTAGGTAAATCTTCACGCCGTCTCAGAACGGTCCTCGGAGGGGTAGGCGGAGGTATAACAAAAAACTTTTTGCGGGAGATTTGGCACCACGTGAGGTGCCAGCGTGGTGGCAAGTCTATCGTCTCTTCTCAAGTACGACTATTACATACGTAAATATGTTATATACTTTGAACTTTTTTGTTCACTTTGACGAATTGACGAAACACACACTTTTGCTTTGTGCAAGTGCAAAAGTGTGTGCAAGAAGAGGCAGAGGCCACGTTCCAACTACCTGGATCAAATCGATCGGACGCTCAAGGACGGGAACGTTAAGATTACACGAAACCAACGAGCATGTATGAAGAGACTGATGAATGTGGACGAAGCGAAAGAGGTATGTAAGTCTAGAGAGAACTGGCGCTCTATACTCTCTGCCTACCCCGTTAGGGACTCGGCGTGATGATATGTATGTATGTATGTATAAAAAAATCACATGTGTACATTAACACATTATTAATATAGAATGTAACATTACGTATGCAGGTTCCTCTCGATGTTTTCCTTCATTGTAAAGATCGTGGTCACTGGGCCTCATCTAGGTTGTAATAAAGGCGATTTAGTCGATCGAGATTCAAACCGAATTTGTACTAAAAGAGAAAAGCTCTCGCTTCACCCTGATCACGATATTAAGCCGCATAAAATAATAATAAATATTCACAAGTGTATGAAACGTTTCCTTTCTTTTATGCGTTCTTATCTTTTATCCTATGTTCACGCGTTTCAGGGGTTCGCTATCATGAGACCCTTAAGTTACTGTATTTTCACGTTTAATGTTGTGGATGACATGGTTGTGAGGGAAAATTGTGATCTCTGTATTCATTTTAGAAAAGTAACATAACTGAATTACCAGCGGGAAAATTTATTGCGAATTTCTGCTGAATATATTTTTATAGTGATTGCACTTTCGAACCCCGACTGTACCAATGTGGTTTTCTGGAATTATCGCTCGAGATGTACAGTGAGGCAAAACTTCGGGTCTAGTCTGGATACGTTTGAGAAGAAATTCAAACATTAATGTGGCCGTGCCAGAAAAATGCCATCGGCCTCACCGCATTGGCACCTAAATATATCTCCAATGTTTGCGGTTCTTTCACGGCCAAACGGCTGAACCGATTTGGCTGAAAGTTGAAATGGTGATATCTTATACCTAGATATAGGACATATGCTTTTTTTTTAGTCCTGCAAAATTCAAATTTCTTATATTATAATGAATTCTCTTTCACGGCATAGCGGCTGAACCGATTCTAGCAGGAAAATTTCCAAAGCTACTTTTTCGAACTCCACGCGGGCGAACTAAACATAAACTAGTCCTAATATAAATGCGAAATGCTTAAAGGTAGCTTGTAACTCAATGAAGCCAAACTGCTCAGCGGAATTGAATTAAATTGCTCAAATATAGTTATTAGCTGGATTAACCTATAAACCAAAGACATCAGATTATACGAGTAGAAGAGTGAAACCAAGAGGTATATATAATTTAATTACACAAAGTCAACTAACACGATTAGTAATAGAACTAGTATGTGTTAAATTTCATTCGATACTGTTCAGTAGTTTTTGCGTGCGAGAGGAACAAACATCCTCGCAAACTCGATCCTCGAATGGGTAGGCAGAGGTGTATAGATAGTACCGACGCACCCACTAGAGCCAGAGATATATGTTTGGTGCCAACGTGACAGATAGCAGGTGCATCGCCGTTACTCAAGCTCGACTATACGTACGCCTTGGATACTTCTCAAACGTATGCAGGTTTCCTCTCGATGTTTTCCTTCACCCTAAAGCTCATGTGTCATAAAAATCTATATAACTAATCCCGCCTGTAACAATGAGTTTGTTCGATTCGAACTTGCAACCTTTGTGTTGCAGGCAACTACTCGAACCACTCGGCCACCAGGGCTCAATACAAAACTTATTAGTATAAGCATACAGTTTTGTAGGATAACAAATCAAATAAATTCATTTTTCTGTTATACAACCCTAAAATAAATCCCCGGTGTAGTTTTGTATGCAAAACAAACGAAGTATGAAAGGGAAAACTTAATACAGGTACCTGATCCAAAGAGTACATACAAGGAAATATGTCAATGACACCGGAAAATTGATTTTCAATCGAATACCTTTCATTTTGAATGAAGCTAATTTTATGAACGCATGAATGGAATTCACAGCATACCTATTTATACTCGAAAGTAATTCCTTAACATTGCTGGCGTGGTAGCTGAATTGAACACAAATATTGCAAGTTCGAATCTCGGCTCGGAGTTTCCTTTAACTTAAATACAGTAATAAGACACATCCCGAGCTTTACGGCGAATCATCTTATCTAAATTTACTTATAATATTTTTTTTTATAATAGAAGTGTGCCAAACAAGCTTACGGCCCACCTGATGGAGCCCATACCGGTAAACGTAGCCTACTTAGGCTAATGATACCAAATTATCACTTGCGAGCTGCCACTCTATGTTCAGAGAGTTATACTGTGCTTGCAGCGTAATAGGACTAATCCCTCTGCTGCCAACACAATATAACAATCCTCCCCCCTCCCCAAAGAGCTTATTACTGGAGATCTTATTCACCGCGTAGGAACACAACACAATAAATTGTGTTATTTGGCTACGGACTTCTATAAGGTGGAGGTCCTGCCCCAGTCGGGCAGCTCCAAATTCGAACGGAGAATCCGTTATGCCCTACCTCTTTTAACTATACTTATTATTATTATACTATATATAACTTTACAAGTTTGTATATAATAATTAGTTGAAAGTAAGCTAAGAATTCGAGCTGTATATTTATACAAAAACAATATTACTCGCAGAACCAGCCTTGTAGGTAAGCCCCTTGAGATAAACAGCTAAACAAAGCAGATAAAACTCGCATCCAATGTTTGAAGGTATTAACTTGAGTGTATCTTTGCGGATATCTGCTTGAAGCGGCTATTTTTAGATTTAGGGTTTCGGTTCCCGTTCCCTGTAGACAAGTTTGAAGTAAATATACGAGTAGTAAATCTACTCGTATATTTACCTCAAACAGCGTAAACTAACAACGAGAGGTATGTTTATAAACGCCGAGTCCCTAACGGGGTAGGCAGAGGGGGTAAAGTGTAATTTTTCTCTAGACTTACATACCTCTTTCGCTTTGTCCACATTCATCATTCTCTACATACATGCTTGCCGGTTCAGAGTACTCTTGACGTCCCCGTTTCTCATAAAGATCACCGAAGGGGTAGGAAAGGTGTTCATTATTACCCAAACACCCGCTTTCCGCTGGCGCATGGCAAGTCACACGCACTGTACTCAAACAAAATAGTCATTGATACAGGATTCGAACTTGCAATACTTGCTTTACAGGCGACTATGCGAACCTCACTGCCACCATGACAATCTTAACTTAGGTTTGAAACACAGTGAAGACTATCCAAATGATAAATCTACCGTAATGTTCCAGCATCTGTATGGAATCGATCGACTTTTGAATATTAAACATCATTTTAACGACGAACGATATAATTCCCTTCATGAATTATGTAACGACATCTCTGACAAAGGCTGTAAGACTGTTATATCAAGCAAATGGATTAGTACTTCCTGTTGTAGATCGATTCACACGGGGTGTAACGAGAGATCCTTATCATATTTATGGGTTGCTTAGTATCGCGATAGCGCCACGATAATTAAATTATAATTAATAGTAGTGTATCGGCTTCAATGTTTGCTTTAATTATGTAGATTATATTGTAATGTATCACGCTGTAGATTTATTCAATTAAAATATTACATAAATTAAGAAGCAATGCCTGCAACATAAAGAGTGCAAGTTCGAATTCCAAAATTAAGAAAACGTCCGAATTTAATAAAATCTCATTTTCCCCATCCCATCTCTCCGTATCCATTATATATTATTATTAAAGTTAAATGATAAAGGACTCATATCGGCCTAGCGGTTCGAACAGTTGCCTGCTACACAATTATTACCTGTTTGAACCCTGACTGTACCAATGAGTTATTTTTATCAAATTCTCTCTTATCTTTAGTATAAAAGCATATAGGTACTTTGAGTAAATATTTTCACTTCATTACCATCGATTTTCATCGAACTTCAACAATAACTGGAGCTTCAAGAGACTACAAAGGAACCCTAGTAGATTTCACAAAGAAAAGTTTATTTTCCGGAAAAGTTTTTCTCACAGCTTATGTTAAAAACTAGAAACAATAGAACGAGTTTGTGAGAGTTAAAAAGTTGCAAAGTACCGAAGCTTGCAAGAGCCGCGTGCTTAGCAGTGATTTAAGTAATTATCTAGTAGTTCAAACTTCACACTTTGGCAGGCTTCTAAGACGATACCAGGCAGGCGAAGGAATCCTTATTAGACACTAACAAGAAAACTATAAATATAAAAATAAATAACCGGGACAATTCCACACAAATTGACCTAGTCCCAAAGTAAGCAAAGCTTGTGTTATATGGTAACTAGACAACAAGATTTTATTTACAATAACAACAATTAATAATATTTACAAAGAACAGTTGAAACTAACTACTTACAGATAAAATATTTGTCCCAAATCGGTATCCCGAGGCAACGTGCCAAGAAGACTAGCAGCATTGCCACGCTGGATAGCAATGCTGATTCTCTGAGCGAGATATGTTCCAGCCCGCCTGTCACGAGAGGTCTCGGCTAGACGGCGCGAGACCTCTTTAAAAAGATGGTGAGCCTCAGGACCCCAAGGCCCCAGAGTTTCAACCGCAAATGCAGCAAATATGTAACCTGACCCGAGACAGGCATACTTGCGGCGCTTGAGGCACTCCTGCTGAGCAGCAGCGGCGCCGGCCGCCACCGATGTGTCAGGAAGATGGGAAGGAGCCAGTGTATCGACACACGTAGCGTCCCACACTAAGGGCCGACCCATCCTCCATGGCATCAGAGACATACCGTCCGGCCTCCGGCCATCGCCGCGAGCGAGACCGACTGGTTCCAGCACAGCAGGCACGCCGGCGCTGACCAGAGCCCGGCGTATCAAGTCATTTATGGAGGAATGACGTGATATCCGGCCGGCACTGCTGATGCAGGATAGACCATGGTGTCCGGAGTCATTGACAATGTCCCCGCAGTGACACCGATGTGGGACAATACATTTAGCGCCTAAACGTAGGCCTGCACACAATCTGAAGGTTGCATCATCTAACAGCGTACCGATATTAAAAGAGGGCAATGCATGAAGCCAGAGTCCAGACTCCCATCTAGCGATTGCCAGGAGACGGGCTCTATCAGCTGAGTTGAATGCACTATCGAGAAGTGCATTATAGGCCAACCTACTGATAGGCTCATCCCATTGTTTTTGTATGTGCGGATTAAGGGGAACGTCTGTGTTTGGGCAGGCCATAATCCAGGCCACTAAGTGACGTAATAAGAATATTTCCTATGAGGTCATGCACACCATGTACTGAAGCCAGAAAAGCCGGTAAAGCCACATCGGAAATTTTGCGTATTCCCAGACCTCCGAACCTAATAGGAAGGGAGGCCTGAGACCACGAGCGGTCGTCAAAAGATATATTTAAAACTGATGAGAGGACTTTCCACATATGGCTACTATATATTTACTTATATAGATAGATATAAACATAAATATATAGGACATCCAAGACTAAGGTCCAAATACTCGTGTTCATCACACAAATATCTGCCCTCAGCGGGATTCGAACCCGCGACCTCAAGATTCGCAGTCAGGAGCTCTAACCACTAGACTGTCGACAAATATATATATGTGTATATAACAAGAAAATCCACATAGCTCACATATACGTCATTGAATTACTATTCAATCGATGAAGATCGCAGTACGGCAATACACTGATTTTAAGTCAGAAGTAAAATGACCCTTGGTATGTCCAGATATGTAGAACAATAATAAATACCTTGGAACAAATACACAGACATCGATAAAGTCCCAAATTAAGCAAATCATCCTAAGCTAAGAAGAGCCGTGGTGGCCGAGTGGTTCGAGTTGTTGCCTGCAACATATTTATGCAAGTTCGAATTCCGAGAGTACAAATTATTTTTCTGATGTTAAGTACAGTGATTAGTCACACCACGAGCTTTACGATGAAGAAAAACATCGAGAGGAAGCCTGCATTCATTTGATATATATAGTCGTGCTTGAGTACCGGCGTTGGATATGCCATCTGTCACGTTAAGCGCAGTTTCTCAAGGGTAAACTTCAAATTCCTTAGATATAGATATTTTCCTACGTTTAAATGTAGCAAAAATACACAGCGATCCAAAACTATTCCCAGAGTACGGATGACTCGTCGTGTAAGTAACAGTTGTGCCATCCTTCTTTAACTGTTGGACGCGACGTTATGAGTTCGTAGGATACCGATTGTCTCGGAAAATGGGTTGAGTGGACCAGATGGCCGGCCCTCCGCCATATGTAAAAAACCTGCTTAATAGTTGAAACTTAGTTTCAGGAATATGTTACTGAACATTTGCAATTCATGCCAAAGATCGTGTTAAATAAATATATACATTGGGACAATTCCACACAAATTGACATAGGCCCAAATTATTTGAATTTCTTCTCAAACGTATGCAGGTTTCCTCTCGACGTTTTCCTTCACAGTAAAGCTCGTGGTGCTTGTTAACACCAGGGGTATCACTCGCGCGTTGTCGACCCTGCAGGAATCTTTTCACACCCTTCTTGAAGAACTCCATGCTGTGCACGGTACATAAGTTCAGAAAAATTCATTGCTTCGGTCAGAATTCGGACTGGCAATCTTTGTGTTACAAGCAATACTCGAATGACTTAGCCACCATGGCTTTTAAAATGAGTGTTTGTTTGATGTACGATTTTTTATCCATATATAATATATCCTCACCCCTTCCCACAAGGGTCCCCGAAGGGGTAGGCAGAGGTGTGTAGGTAATACCTACATACCCACTTTCCGCCAGAGGTATATCAGGTGCCAACGTGACAGATGGCGAGTCCGTCGCCGTTACTCAAGCACGACTATACATACGCCTTTGAATTTCTTCTCAGACGTATGTAGGTTTCCTCTCGATGATTTACTTCACCGTAAAGCTCGTGGTGTGACTAATCACTGAACTTAAGTTCAGAAAAACTCATTGGTACAGTCGGGATTCGAACTTGCGATCTTTGTGTCGCAGGCAACTGCTCGAACCACTCGGCCACCACGGCTTTATTATATTTTTTTTTGAAAGATAGAACTTAATCTCAAGCATTCCATTGTCGGTCATGTTTCCGCGGTAATATCACCACCAGAACAGGTGTTGTGAACATAAAGCATAAATCACGTTCGTGTGATTTACTGGCCAAGTTTACAATACAGCCATTAATGCAAGTGTTGCTTGCGAGGAAAGTGTGAAGTAACATATTTGTATTTGTTTTCTAAGCCCGTTAAACAACCGTACAAAGATGAGCGATCTATTGTTTGACGGCAAATTTACTCGTTTCACCAAATTTTTTTTATTATAATAATAATGATATATCTTCACATTTTTCCACAAGAATCCCCGGAGGAGTAGGCAGATGTCTATAGGTAGTAACCAAACACCCACTTTCCGCCAGCGATGTTTTAGGTGTCAACGTGACAGATGGCGAGTCTATCGCCGTTACTCAAGCACGACTATACATACCTTGCCTTTGAATTTCTTCTCAGACGTATGCAGGTTTCCTCTCGATGTTTTCCTTCACCGTAAAGCTCGTGGTGTGACTAATCACTGTACTTAAGTTCAGAAAAACTCATTGGTACAGTCGGGATTCGAACTTGCGACCTTTGCGTCGCAGGCAACTGCTAACCCTCCTGATAAGTACTCTAACTTATATTAAACTGAACTAATCCATCACGGGTACGCTCTTGAAATATTCATAATGGCGGCTGATGGATCGTTAAAAATTTGCATAAAAAATTTACTTACCGCTAGACCACGTTTTTCATCCTATCTCGTGGTCATGGGCTATGGATGGCAAAGCTGGAGGTCGCAGGTACGATCCCTGCTTAAGGCGGAAATTCTTCTGACGCATATTTTTACCTTATTCTCTTAATGGATGTGTCAAAATATTTAATCTTCTTCTTCACTCGTTCTTACAAGGGCCCCTGAAGGGGTAGGCAGAAGTGTATCATCGCGTTCTTTTACTAATATTATCTATATTTTTACTAATATTATCTATATTTTTATCTAATGTGTGAGTGAAAAATCTAGTGAATGAGGGCGTGATTGTAAAGATGAAGAAAGGCATGTTACATTGGTTTGGACACATAGAAAGGTTGAGTGAAGAAAGATTGACAAAACAGATATACAAAGCAAAAGTGTGTGCAAGAAGAGGCAAAAGAAGACCACGTTCCAACTACTTGGATCAAATCGACCGGACGCTCAAGGACGGGAACGTCAAAAGTACTCGAAACCGACGACCATGTCTGAAGAGATTGATGAATGTGGACGAAGCAAAAGAGGTATGTAAGTCTAGAGAGAACTGGCGCTCTATACGCTCTGCCTACCCCGTTAGGGACCTGGCGTGATGATATGTATGTATGTATGTATATTTTTAATCCTTTTTTAAATTAAGAACGTCCGAGAGTATTTTCCGCAATAGAAGACTGAGTCCAGAAGCAATTTAACACTGTATTTAAAATTTAAATAATATCTCATAAAAATACTTTACCTTCATTTACGCAACTTCGGAGGTATCGAAGAGAGATCGAGAGAGAGAAGTTTTAATACATAAATATAGATACATAGAAAATCGTTGGGCGTCACAAATAGGCAGACTAAAGAAATAGGGAGACTATAAAAAAAGTAAAAAATTCAAATAGGGAACGGAGGACGGAACGACAAAGGTTTGATACGGTGTGAACTCGACACGGCACGTCACATGACGTCACACCTGTGGCGGGTGACTTTTTATTTTTAAACGGTTTTATTTTTTCTTCGTTCATTCTAAACGGTAAAATTCGCAGTTTGAAAATATTCCAAGTTTAAATTTGAATTGAAGGAAGACGAGTAAAATACCGGGTGTACGAACAGTCGGGATTAGAACACATTCATCATTTTTCAAATTAATTTCTCATAGTTGTAGACTCTGTACCTTTTGAAAGTAGAACACGTAGCAGACAAATGCATATTATATAAAACTAAGCTCACTTTCTTCGTTAATAAGAGTCAATTTGGTATACAATCATCAAATGCATCAAACCTTATAATGGCCGTGTGAATAAAATGTACATACCTACATACATACTTTTCATCACGCCGAGTCCCTACCGGGGTAGGCAGAGAGTATAGAGCGAATAAAATGTCTTCTATTTAATTGTCAGTATATCGATGTCATATATTTTCTGTTGCATATCTTGCAATAAATAATAACTGCAAATGGAAACGCGATATTCTGTTTCGTTCGAAATTAAATGTTGGCATGGCTGATTAAATTGTACCGCAAGCAAATATCGACATTAAAGCGACGAGCGTTTTCTAACGGCAACTGTTATACTGTTAATAACAATTCTCGACATAGAATATTTTTACTTCAAGTACGATTATGCTTTGGCTACACTTTGGCTCGCATCCAAATTGCACTGGTGTCGTGTCGTGTTCCTGCGGTGGGTAAGGTTTCTAGTACTCCACGAGGAGTAGTTGCGCTGCCAGAATTGCCCATTCGTCCCTAATGCATCTTACATAGATCAGCTATGACCTTTTGAAGCCGTGGTGGCCGAGTGGTTCCAGCAGTTGCCTGCGACGCAAAGGTCGCAAGTTCGAATCCCGACTGTACCAATGAGTTTTTTCTGAATTTAAGTACAGTGATTAGTCACACCACGAGCTTTACGGTGAAGGAGAACATCGAGAGGAAACCTGCATACGTCTGAGAAGAAATTCAAAGTCGTATGTAATAGTCGTGCTTGAGTAACGGCGATGGACTCGCCATCTGTCACGTTGGCACCTAATATACCTCTGGCGGAAAGTGGGTGTGTGAGTATTACCTATACACCTCTGCCTACCCCTTCGGGGACCCTTGTGGGAAGGCGTGAGGATATATTATATTATTATATATAGCTATGACCTCTAAGGCCTTATAGCCTCCTGTAACCGCCTATGGTGCGGCTCCTGTACCCAGCCATTTCAATCGCGTTAAATGGGATTTTTCTAGAGTAATACATATATAACTTTTCCCTTTTTTGCAACAGCTTTCAATTATGCTCTGCTCCTGTTAATGGTAGAATGATTAAATTTTTTGTTTGTTTGGTGCGCTTTAAATCGTAAACTACGCAACCAATTAAAAAATCTTTAATTATTACAAAACTAAATCTTTACCAAGTATCATAGATAATATTATAAGAACGATTTATTGTTTCATTGTTTATTCCAAAAAACTTTTAATGTAATAGAATAATACGTGGATGAAATACGGGGCTTCTAATGCATAAGTGCAAAAAATGGATTGCTAGTTCCTGAGACTATCGCGCTTGAACAAACAAAACAAACTCATCAGCTTTATTTTGTTTTCTGTCTGAATAGGCAAGGAGAGATTATTGGCAAATTTAGTATAGGTACATCCATTTAGTAAAAAAGGTTATTTTTATATTACAAATAGATACTACAATGTTATAAAATATCCTCACGCCTTCCCACAAGGGTCCCCGAAGGGGTAGGCAGAGGTGTATAGGTAATACCCACACACCCACTTTCCGCCAGAGGTATATTAGGTGCCAACGTGACAGATGGCGAGTCCATCGCCTTTGAATTTCTTCTTAGACGTATGCAGGTTTCCTCTCGATGTTTTCCTTCACCGTAAAGCTCGTGGTGTGATTAAGCACTTTACTTAAGTTCAGAAAAACTCATTGGTACAGTCGGGATTCGAACTTGCGACCTTTGCGTCGCAGGCAAATGCTCAAACCACTCGGCCATCATGGCTCTTATGTTACAATGTTATTTCTTTATATAGAAGAAGTTTGTGATGTGAAATTGACCACAGTGATAGATCATTGACAATGTATTATTAAAATCTCTTAGTTATATCCAATTACACGCGAGCGAATACGCAGGGCACAGCTAGTCAGATATACTTGAAGCCAATTCGCAAATTGGTCGCAAATGTGTTGGTCACACACAAACTGGCCAACAGAGCCCATGACCCTCGCATGCTGATTTATGGACGATTTAATTCCAATAGAGGCTTTCATATTGGGAGCTGTGAGCAATGTTTGGGGATAAATGTTTTATTGATGTTACTTGTCAATCTGATATTGACATTATGGGAACTTCTGAAGATAAACACTATTAATATTAAACTGGATGCGTCGATAAGGTCTAAAATAGAGCATACTCAACTATTATTTGTTTTGTTTCTGAATCTGATTTCAATACACTGATAAGTTGATAGCGAGTGCAAAAAAGGTTTAACACAACATTTGAAAAAAAAAATTTACTCGGGTGCTCAAATACGGTTGTTTATACATGAATTAAACGTTAATTCAAGCCTATCCTATATATAGTACTGGGTTATTCCAATAAAAAATGGGGGAAAATTACTATCAACAATTTAATCATATAAAAGATACTTCACCAGGGATATCTTTTAACTGCATATATATTTATATCTTTTAATATCTTCACGCCTTCCCATAAGGGACCTCGAAGGGGTAGGCAGATGTATATATGTAGTACTTTCAGACCTACTTTCTGCCAGAGATATATTTTACGTGCCAACGTGACAGAAGGCGAGTCCATCGCCGTTACTCAAGCACAACTAAACATAAGCTTTTGAATATCTGCTCAATCGTATGCGATTTCATCTCCCCGTTTTCCTTCACCGTAAAGCTCGTGGTGTAATTAATCAGTAATAGCTACATAAGCTGGCGCTCTATTATCTCTGCCTACCCTTTCCTTAACGGGGTAGGCAGAGAGAATAGATCGCAAGTTCTCTCTAGACTTGCATACCTGTTTCGCTTCGTCCACATTCATAAGTCTCTTCATACACGCCTGTCAGTATCGCGTAGGTACTCATGACGTTCCCGTCTTTGAGTGACCGATCGATTTGATCTAAGTAGTTGGATCATGGTCTTCCTCTGCCTCGTCTGGCACAAACTTTCGCATTATATATCTTAATATAATATTATCAAAATCAATCCTTTTAGGCCAACAAAATTCAACTGCCCAAAACACATGCCGACCAATATCAGTATGTTTAGAAGTATATAATATATCCTCACGCCTTCCCACAAGGGTCCCCGAAGGGGTAGGCAGAGGTGTATAGGTAATACCCACACACCCACTTTCCGCCAGAGGTAACGTGACTGATGGCGAGTCCATCGCCGTTACTCCAGCACGACTATACATACGCCTTTGAATTTCTTCTCAGACGTATGCAGGTTTCCTCTCGATGCTTTCCTTCACCGTAAAGCTCGTGGTGTGACTAATCACTGTACTTAAGCTCAGAAAAACTCATTGGTACAGTCGGGATTCGAACTTGCGACCTTTGCGTCGCAGCAACTGCTCGAACCACTCGGCCACCACGGCTCTGTGTAGAAGTAGTTATGTTTAGAAGTAGTGTTATATAATTATGTTCTTGCGCGTATTATTGGTAATAAGTTAGGATTATTTAGGGATTGCAGGGGTATACCACCAACGCGACATGTGGTCAGACTTGAGCTCGATACACTGTAACTGACCCAATTTCCCAGCATTGATGAGTATATAGATTACAGATACAGATTAGCTACCGTAGATGATTATTGCAGCTTACCTATTTTAAGTAAGCAAATATTCAATTTGAATCCGAAAGATATTAGCAGTTATTTTTGTCAAAATGAAGTGTGCCGGATGCATGGATAATATCACGGACAATAATGCTAGCATCGTATGTACGGCTGCTGACTGTGAGGAGGCTTTCTGCATGTTGTGCGTGGATTTGTCCTCTCTCACTGTAGCACGGAAGGAGCTCTGGAAATGCCCCCCGTGCTCAGCTAAAGAAAAAAAAGGTAAGGACAACAGCCTTACACCTGTGCGGACTGACTCAGTTAACATCACTACACGCAAGAAAATCAACTCGACGGGATCAGAAGTAAGCCAGCTCACGGAGCAGCTACGAATATTAACTTCTGAGCTCACTTCCGTGAAGAACAAACTGGAAGATCTGACCGTGTCAATTTCATATACTAATGATAAAATGGAAGACATGATGCTCAAGCTGGCTGCCTCTGATGAGAGGTTGAAGTACTTAGAGAAACGTGATGTTGAAGTTCAAACCCTGCAGGCCACAGTGATGCAATTGCAACAAGAGCTGAAGACTCAAGCACAATATAATCTAAGGAACGAAATGGAAATAGTTGGCATCCCAGAAAATCAGACTGAAAACCTTTATCATACGGTCCTGGTAGCAGCCGGAAAATTGGGAGTGGAGTTGGATGAAAGAGATATAGACTGGGTAACCCGCGTTGGACCACATCAACCACCCGTGACAACTAGTCTTCCAGAGGATAGGGGCAAAATGCCGCGTCCGGTGGTTGTACGCTTATTACGAAGATCTAAACGAGACCAACTACTCAAAGCTGGGAAATCAAGGAGAAACATAACCAGTGCCGATTTGTTGGTGTCAGGTTCAACTCAACGAGTCTTCTTTAATGATAGGCTTACAAGGGATAACAGAGTGTTATTTCGTATCACTAGATCTAGAGCCAAACAACTGGCATACTCATATTGCTGGTGTAGCCAAGGTACCATCTTCGTTAGGCAGCAGGAGGGTGGCTCAGCCGTGCGCATACAGTCCCAAAAAGACCTGGACCGTCTTTTACCTCCACCCTCTAATACCAATAGCCAAGAGCATATTGTTTCAATCCCTAAATGAAATAAATTATCTGTGTCTTTGTGACATCCTGATGGACCTCTGGGTTGTCATTAATTTAAGCATAAATTCTTATCATACTATTGTTGTTGTCTGCTACTTTCTTCATCAATCAAATTGTTTAATACTACTTCCTCCACCTGCTAAATATGAATATCTAGATTCAATGATGTATGTTGTCTACTTGAATAACATTACTACTAACTATAATATATATGAACTATATATTAATATTACTTTTTATATAATATACAATTATTACGACACTCAGTATAAAATCATACCAAAACACACATTCTCACAACAAACACACGTATTTACGAGCCTAAATGATCTCATCTTGCTGATTGCTACAATATTCTGCGTACGGAAACGAAATTCAAATTTTATGCAGTATAACAACTTTTTTGGAAAATCTTATGTTATCAAATGACCCTCGTTGATGATTTGGCATCAGAATTAGACTCTTTCAAAATTGATTGTCTAATTATGGACGACACAGACAAATGTAGGAGCCTTTTTAGTTCGGGACACAATTTTAAACTATTGTCATTAAATATTAGGAGCATGCATCGAAACTTTAATACTCTACTTGTGGCCCTAAAGCGACTAGATGTGGAAATCGACATTATTATTTTAACTGAATGTTGGCTCTACGATTCATTAATAATCCCGCAAATTGACGGATACAACTCATTTCATACAGATAAACCCACGAACCAAAATAGTGGAGTCGTTGCGTACGTGCGAGATATCTGGAGCGCCACGGCTCTAAAGCCTTCAATAGAGGAGGCCGACTCTCTGGCTATCCATATACCTGGATACTTGAATATATTAGGCATATATCGCTCGCCTTCATTTAGGAACCTAGAAAAATTCCTTACATCTTTAGACACGTACATCTGTAAAGTAAGCAGTCTTCCTTTAGTACTTGCTGGCGATATTAATGTTAACGTTATGGATACCCACAACAATCTCCAAAGCCTAGAATACCAATGTTTTATGGAAGAACATGGGTTTGTTCCGGCTATATCTCAACCCACAAGAGGATTGTCTTGTCTAGATCATATATATGTCAAAAACATAAAAAAATTACAATCATTAGTCGGCGTTGTTTGTCATATTGATATAACAGACCACTATCCAGTTATGCTCGGCATGAATCTTGATAAATCCAAGCCGCTTAGATCCAACTGTTTTAAAACTGAAAGGGATCTAAATGCTATTAAAGAGGACCTTGCAAACATAGATTGGATCAGCCTGTATAACACCAATGACTTAAACTACGCTGTTAAAATCTTTACACAGCTTTTTTCAGATATTGTCAAAAGACACACACGAGACGTTAAAATTACCAGAACTAAATACAACTTAAAACCTTGGATAACACCCGGACTAATGCGTTGTATGAGGCACCGCGATCGTTTGCATTTACGTGCTAGAAATGACAAAGAAAACATAATGTATCAAGTAACGTATAAGCGCTATCAAAACTTTTTTGTACAGCTGCTACGCAAGCTTAAATCCGAATATGAAGCTAAAAAACTAAAAGAAAATATAAATAAGCCCCGGAAGCTATGGCAATCTATTAAAAACATCTGTAACCTGACATACAATAATAAACCACCCACAGAATTACTTATGCTTGAGGGCTTTTGGAACACACAGCAGTCAATAGATTTTACAAATAATTATTTTTCTTTAGTTGGACAAAAATTTGCAGATAAGATATTAACCAACTTAAATACTAGTGAAGCCGACCTTTCGAAAGCAGTTCGAGTCTCAGACTCCACCATTAATTCCTTTTTCATGCATCCAACTGACAATGAAGAAATAGCAAAAATTATAATGGGCCTACTCAGTGATAAAGCCCCAGGAATAGACGGATTTGGCAATATTCTTCTAAAACATGTAAAAGACGAAATTGTTTTACCATTAACATACATAATGAACCTTAGTCTCTCCAGTGGTACTTTCCCACATGACTGGAAAATTGCATCTATCCACCCAATCCACAAATGTGGCTCAAGAAACTCCGTTGAAAATTACAGGCCTATCTCTCTGTTGACTGCTTTTTCCAAAATACTCGAAAAGTTAGTGAATACACGCCTCATTTAGTACTTGGAATCCCAAAACCTGATATCGTCCAGACAGTTTGGTTTCCGTAAGGGAAAAAGCACCGAAGATGCAGTCACACTGCTAACAACTGCGGTGTCATCGCATTTGGACAGTAAAAAGTCTTGCGTTGGTATCTTTCTGGACCTTGCTAAGGCTTTCGACACTGTCTCCATTCCTATATTATTGAAGAAATTGGAAATCAAAGGTGTTCGAGGAGTTGCCTTAGACTGGTTCAGGAGTTACTTAGAGGAACGAAGTCAGTGTGTTAGGATCGGCGAGACAACCAGTAGCCAACAACGTATCCATTATGGAGTTCCGCAAGGAAGTATACTGGGACCCACACTATTTCTTCTCTATTTCAATGACATCCATGACATTGATATCAAAAACGCAGAAATTTTGTGCTATGCCGATGACACTGCAGTTGTTTTCCACGGACCCACGTGGCCTGCAGTATGTTTATCCGCTGAGATAGGTATGATGAAGATTTATCAATGGCTCCTGAAGAACCTTTTAACATTGAATACTACGAAGTCGATGTATGTGTGCTTTCATAAGACTTCTGCCTCGGCCCCAAAGGTTAACATTAAACTCAGAATTCATAATTGGACATGTAACATGGATAAATATTGTAATTGTGATCATTTAACTCGCGCAAAAGCTATTAAATATCTTGGCGTGCATATTGATGAAAATCTCTCATTTAAAGTACATATCAGTGTTCTTTCTGCCAGAATTAGAAGAGTAATAAATGTTATGCGTAATTTACGAAATGTTGCAAGTATTGAAACTCTTACTGCTGTGTATTATGCGCTTTGTCAATCTCTAATAGTGTATTGTATAACATGCTGGGGAAGCGCCAGTAAAACACTTTTGATTATGGCTGAAAGAGCACAGCGATCTGTTTTAAAAGTCATGCTTCATAAGCCCTACAGATACTCATCCACAGACTTGTATAGTGATGCTGGAGTGCTAACTATACGACAACTTTTCATTTTAAAAACCTCCTTTCTCGCCCATAAAACTGCTTTACGTTCTTGTAACTACGACACGCTGGCAAATCGAAGAGTCTATAGGCTACCAACCCCATCTGTCAATACTAGATTCGCGCAACGTTTTGGCGATTGTATTCGAACTCGTATATACAATAGAGTTGTCAAGTATTGCGATATTAAAAACGAAACGATACATAAATCTAAAGGTCTATTAGTGAAATGGCTATCTTCACTAAACTATAATCAAACTGAGGATATTTTAAATACACATCGTTAGACCTAACTCTTTCACCTTGATTTACTTATTATTTAATTAAATTGTGGTATTTATATTTATGTCCTTTTTTGTATATTTTATATATTATACATCTAAGTAAATTATATAACAATTAGATTTTACTAACTATTTATCAATTATGTAAAATAAAATAAACGGCTCAATTACTTTTAAGACCCTTGTTACTGGCCGCTACTGAATAAATGTTGTATATTCATTGCATCGGTTTCCTCGATACAGGCTTTGCCTAGTGAGGAAACCAAAAGATATTGTGTTTTAGATAAGTCAGGCTCTCTGCAAGATTGTGAATATATGTTATGTTTAATGTGTTATTATGTTTTTGCAGTAATTAAATACTTTTTTTTTTTTTTTTTTTTTATAGATACAAAGAAAAGCCAGATGAAATTATTGGGTATCG
Organism: Drepana falcataria; assembly: GCA_945859725.1. Classification (NCBI taxonomy): domain Eukaryota; kingdom Metazoa; phylum Arthropoda; class Insecta; order Lepidoptera; family Drepanidae; genus Drepana; species Drepana falcataria. The sequence goes on from OX243935.1 coordinate 546,924, forward strand.
ATGTTACGCGAAGATAGACAACAAAAAACGTTGAAGTGTGAGATACATACATACATACATACATACATATAATCACGGCTCTTTCCCGTAGGGGTAGGCAGAGACCACTTCTTTCCACTTGCTACGATCCTTACATACTTCTTTCGCTTCGTCCACTTTCATTATTCTCTTCATACATGCTCTTCGGTTTAGGGTACCTGACCTGACCTTTTTCAAGACGTCCCTAATTTGGTCTAGAAACGTCCGCCTAGGTCTACCCCTTCCAACACTTTCATTCACACTCGCCTTATACACTTTTTTCGTCAATCGTTCTTCATTCATTCTCTCGACATGGCCAAACCATCTCAGCATACCTTTCTCAATTTTTGTCACTACATCTTCTTTCAGAGAGATACATTAATGTATTTAAAAGACAACAGTTTATGCATTATATATATATTACAAAAAATACAAATTCAATTAACTTGCTTACAATTTTTCTGTCATTAAGCAGTTTTAGCTAGGATAGCATTAATTATCGTATCGGAACAGCTTTGTAAAAGTAATTCTTTCAACATTCTTGAAATATATATTTCATCACACCGGGTCCCCCGCGAATTTCTATGAACTTGGCATTAATCAGCTTCTTCATACATGCTCGCCGTGTTCGAGCAGCCTTTATCCACTCACTCTTCATAACATCCAGATCTAATTTTAAAAAGGCGTGGTGGTCGAAATGTTCTAGTTGCCTTCGACACAAAAAATGCAAGTTAAAATACCGATGATCCGGATCCGGATCCGGATGAGTTCTTGGAAATTATGTTTAGTAATTAGTCATACCGCTTTTCGGTGTTTTTTTTTTTTTTTTTTTTTTTATACCACTTGGGTGGCAAACAAGCATGCGGTCCGCCTGATGGTAAGCGGTTACCGCCGCCTATGGACGCTTGCAACACCAGGGGTATCACTCGCGCGTTGCCGACCCTGCAGGAATCTTTTCACACCCTTCTTGAAGAACTCCATGCTGTACTCTCCAGGGAAAACCTCAACGGGGAGCTCATTCCACAGCCTGAGCGTTCGCGGAAGAAAACTTCTTTGGAAGCGCACAGTGCGAGACCTTTGTGGTTCCAAGGTATGGGGATGAATTCCCCGTCGATGGCGAGAGGTGCGGTGGTAGAAGGTGGAAGTGGGCATCATATCGAACAATTCTGCAGAACACTCCCCGTTATACAAGCGGTAGAACACACACAGGGAGGCAAAGTCTCTCCTCAGATTTAGTGATTCCAAGCCGCTTGCGAGCATGGGATCGTCGACAATTCTAGCGGCGCGTTTCTGAACCGCGTCAAAAGGCCCAAGCTGGTATCCAGGGGCTCCAGCCCACAGGTGGCAGCAGTACTCCATATGTGGCCTAACTTGCGACTTATAAAGTTGCAGCCTTTGTTGCGGTGTGAAGTACTGCTTAGCTCTGTTGAGTACATCGAGCTTCCTCGACACCAGCTTAGCCTTGTCCTCTAAATGACCACGGAACTGAACGTCGCTAGAAATATCGACCCCAAGGATCCTAATGCTCTCCGAGATGTTCAGGGGAGTGTTCTGGAATTGTGGAGCCACAGCGAATGGAGTTTTTTTTGCGGTGAACGCGCAAACTTGTGTCTTAGTGGGGTTGAAGTGGACTAGGTTTAGTCGACCCCAATCGGAGACACTGCGAAGTGTACTCTCGATTTCAGACACAAGTCGTTCGCGACTTTCCTCCACAGTGGAACGAGGGAGATTAGCACGGCCCGTGTAGTAAGTGTCCCCAGTGCTGTCGTCTGCATAGCAATGAATGCCTTCAATAGAAAGCATGTCATTAATATGCAGAAGAAACAGAGTCGGGGACAACACAGAGCCTTGCGGGACGCCAGCATTAATTTCCATGCTTTCGGAGCAGCTACCGTCAACGACGGCTCTTATGCATCTGCTGGACAGAAAGCTGGCGACCCATTTGCATAATCCCTCTGGCAGTCTGTAGGATGGAAGCTTCGATAGAAGACCGCGATGCCAGACCCGATCGAACGCTTTCGCCACATCCAAGCTAACAGCTAATGCCTCACCTTGACTCTCAATGGCGAGTGACCAACGGTGCGTGAGATATACTAGAAGGTCACCCGTTGAGCGACTGTGGCGGAAGCCATACTGTTGGTCACTCAACAAACCGTGACCCTCTAGATATCGCAGGAGTTGCGTGTTAATCACTCGCTCCATAATTTTGGAGAGGAGGGAGGTGATGGCGATCGGCCTGTAATTCGATGGGTCTGATCTATCGCCCTTTTTGGGCACTGGGTGCACGTGGGCGGTCTTCCACGAAGTTGGGACTTTTTGGGTGGAGTAGGAAAGCGCGAATAGGCGCATCAAAACAGGACACAGTTCAGGAGCACACTGCTTAAGCACCACTGCCGGAATACCGTCTGGCCCGCTCGACTTATGGACGTCCAGAGACAGCATCTCCCGCCGGACTTCCCGTTGGGTTATGCTTATCTCCGGCATAGAGTTCTCACACCGCAGGATAGTTGGCGGTGTGGCGCCTCCGTCATCCATAGTCGAGTTCGAGGCAAAGAGAGAGCCCAATAGATCCGCTTTCTCTTTGGCACTGTGGGCCAAGTTACCATCCGGCTTACGGAGTGGTGGTAGGGACGACTGGCAAAAGTTTCCCTAAGCAGCCTTGGCAAGGGACCAAAAAGCACGGCTGCCAGAAGGGTAGCTAGCAGCGAGTCTCTTACCAATTCTGCTGACGAAATGGAATTTCGCCCTGGCAATCGCTCGCTTACAGTGCCTCGAGGCAGCATTAAGTTTCCGCTTTGCATCAGATATGTTGGGGTCCAGATTGGATCGAGCCGTGGTCCACGCCTCATACAAGGCTTGCTTGGATAATTTAGCTTCCTTGCAGGGCTTATTAAACCACGGCTGTTTCTTTACCCCTGTAGCTACTAGCGAGTTTGGGATGTAGCATTCCATTACCGCCAGTATCGTCTCAGCGACGGCTGCTGCACAGGGGTCTGGATCTTCTGATGCAAAGCAGATCTGCCTCCACGGGTACGATGCGTAAAACTCACGCAATCCATCCCAGTCTGCTGCCTTGTAGTGCCACATGCGCCGCCGCCCCGGGGGTCGGGGCACTTCGGCCTTTGCGCACGGCACTTGCGTCCGGACCAGACAGTGGTCGGATGTGCCAAGCGGCGCACCCACCGAGATGGAATAGCTGTCCGGTCGCGTGGTCAGCAGAAGGTCCAGTAAAGAGCTTGTATGGCCCTCGATATCAGGTATTCTGGTTGGTTCGCGTACCAGCTGCGAGAAGCCATAAGCCAGGGCAAGCTCGTAAGCAGCCCTCCCCGCGCAGTCAGTGGACCGAGAGCCAAGCCACTCAACATGGTGAGCGTTAAAATCTCCTAAAACCACCAACTCCGCGGAGGGGTACTGCTCAAGTACTTTGTCCGTTGTCGATTGCAGGTGCTCAAATAGGCGAACTGTGTCTGTGTCACCGCTATGGGACCTGTAAAGGCACGCGTAGATTCGGGTGTTGCCACCATAGTCTACGCGCACCCACAAAATTGACAGGTCTCTGTCTTCAAGGCCGTGGAGACGTCGACAGCAAATATCCTCCCGGAAGTACATACATACCCCGGCGCGGCGCACAAAATTGTGTTCCATCTTGTACCCGGGGTAGTTCAGGTACGATGTATCATCAGGGCAGGATATCTGCGTCTCCGTCAGAAATAGCAGAGTCGGCTGTGTCGTCTCAAGGTGTTGGTGGACTGCATTTAGATTAGAATGAAGTCCCCTGATGTTGCAAAAGTCCATTTTTAATATGGAAGGGGAGGCCGCTGGGAAACTTCTACTATTTTTAAATTTGGGCATTTTAGATTTCTAAGGGTGCTGAAAAGGAAGAAGAGGAATCGTTGTGTCGGCATCAAAGAGGACAAAGCGCAGTCTCAATCCGCCGCAGTGATGTACAGGTAGTGCGGATTGCCGGAGCGGAAGTCGGAAGGGCCCCCGATCCCCCCCTGATGCAGCGGCCGGGTCCACTCCGGTCTCCTCCTCCGGCACGACCACTACACCAAGGACTTTACACACATAAAAGTGTAGAAAAACATCGATGGAATCTTGCATACTGAGAATAAAATTCAAAGACGGTGTATGGATGTGATTGAAATCGGCAATGGACTTGGCATTTGTCACTTTGACATCTAAAATATATATAATAATATATCCTCACGCCTTCCCACAAGGGTCCCCGAAGGGGTAGGCAGAGGTGTATGGGTAATACCCACACACCCACTTTCCGCCAGAGGTATATTAGGTGCTAATGTGACAGATGGCGAGTCCATCGCCGTTACTCAAGCACGACTATACATACGCCTTTGAATTTCTTCTCAGACGTATGCAGGTTTCCTCACGATGTTTTCCTTCACCGTAAAGCTCGTGGTGTGACTAATCACTGTACTTAAATTCAGAAAAACTCATTGGTACAGTCGGGATTCGAACTTGCGATCTTTGTGTCGCAGGCAACTGCTCGAACCACTCGGCCACCACGGCTATCTAAAATATATCTCCGGCGAAAAGTGGGTGTGTGGGCTTTTTGTGAGAAGAAATAAAGATGACAAATTACATACATAATTATCATCATATCAGGGCCCCCAACGGGGTAGGCAGAGAGAAGAGACCTCACGTTATCTCAAGACACTTATTAGGTAAGTATTTAATTATCGTGGTCGTAGCTTATATGAGCAAGCAAAAGTGACGTGTACACACTGTGATAATCTAAGTAGCTTATATCATAAATTATTACTCTACCTGATGCACGGAATATTGCTTTGCAACTTGTATAAGTTGGCTAAGCTGTAAACTAATATGCGCGATAATTAGACGCAGCTGAAAATGTACCTGAAATATTGTATTGTGTGTGGTTTCTGAAGCTTAGCTTAGAGATCGTTGTGGTCGCGAAATAGAGGGATTAGGTAGATAAAGCACGAGCTATCGACATTATTAACGACCTTATACGAATGTTACATACATAAAAATCTCTGAGGGGTAGGCAGAGAGAGTAGTGTAACTCATTTCTAGACTAATAGACCTCTTTTGGATCATCAGTCCTTCACACGACTTCGACTACTCTTGACATTCCCGTCCTTGAGTGCCCGATCGATCTAGGTAGTTCGAACGTGGCCTTCCTCTGCCTCTTCTTGCACACACTTTTGTATATCTGTTTCGTCAATCTTTCTTCACTCATTCTTTCTATATGTCCAAACCAACGTAACATGCCATAAATAGATATGTTTGTTTTTCTATCTAGTTACTAAATAAATACATGTAGAATTTTCTTCCCTTTTAAATAATATAAAAAATAAACTCATGAAGTGTATCTTTGTAAAGAAATGTAAGCGAAATATTCCATTCCAATTTCGATTCGACTTAATATCTTCCTACGTAGAGGAGCATTATGATGAATCGAATCGTCCCATATTGAATGATCACCTTCTCCCCAAACAACTTGACAGGCTAATACCGACCTGTACGCAAGAAAACAAAGGTGAGTTTCGCTTGTTCCACAGCGGATAGAATCCCTAAATTAATTAATTCCATGTCGTGCAATAATAAATTGGCAGATCCTTATAATAAATTAACAGGAGAATAGTCTCCTGTCCCTCTCCATAGATTTAGTATCAAATCGGTTATATTGATTTGACAATAGAAGAAATAAAATGAGCGAAACAAGAGTACGTAAACACTTTGGTAAATCACTTTAAGGCTGTAGTTTTAACACGTTGACAAAAGATGTCGCTGTCCAAAATTAGCACACACTATCGTTTGGTTCTATGCTGTTGTGACTATAAGTTTTGTCCAAATTGTCATTGTTGTTCTCACACGCCGTCATCGAACCGGATGACGACATAACGGTCCTCCAGGACGCCCGACAAAAACATACCAACACTACACAAAACCGACCACTGTTCCGTCCTCGCCGACGAGGCTCGACGCGAATAAGCCGTAATGTTCCCCCCCGACCCCCGCCGCAAACGCCGGCCCGCGCCGAGCCTGACGCGCAAATCCCGCCCCCAAATAATATTTAAATAAAATTACCAGTCCAGCCCAGCTCCCTTGCTCGCGATCCAGCAACGCCCTAAGCCGAGGTTCGTACCCCACAGGGGGTGCCCTTAGCTGTGTTGCTTAGAAATAAAGTGCCTGGCTGGAGGCCTAGGTCTCGCCATTGACCGGTTAAGTAGCAAAAGTTCCCGGAACTCACGCTACGAGAGACAATACAAAAAAAAAACTCATTGTTGTTCACTCCAATCTATACAATAAACCAACCAATTATATTCTTCTACGTGTGTCCTGCGGACTTACCGGACGGAACATATATAGTCGTGGTGGCAGAGTGATTCGAGCAACTCAAAGATTGCAAATTCGAATCCCGGCTGTCCCAATGAGTTTTTCAGAACTTAAGTACATTGATTAGTCACACCACGAGCTTTACGGTGAAGGAAAACATCGAGAGGAAACCTGCATACGTCTGAGAAGAAATTCAAAGGAGTATGTTTAGTCGTACACACTTCTGCCTACCTCTTTGGGGATCCTTGCGTGAGGATATTATTATAAGGTTTTACAGTTTATCAACACTTTTCATTTATGTTCCTCTAATATTGTGCATAGCGTGACGCTGGATATCCTATCAGGGGAATATATTCAAAGACGTACGTAAAATCGTATCTAAGAGATGGTGACAGACCCGCCATTTGTAACGTGACACGGAAATACATTTACGATGACATGTTATTGGATTCTTACGGGGCTCTTCGTGGGGTGCCTTGAAGGGTGATATATTAGAGTTCGCATGGGTCTGCTAGGGTCCAAATTGGATATGGCCTGAAGTGACAGCGTAAAAATGAATCCGTGAACACCCAGTGAGTTTTATAATAATATCACGTTCCGTAGACTTATAGCGATGTCAACACAAATGTATTCACCTTTGCAAATCCATCGCACTAACCATAACTCAAGTACAACTTTTATCGCGAAACTAAAAGATTTTTGGTATAAAAATGGAGGTAATTTCTGACGACCCTAGGTCATCCTAGGATCGTATCGTCATTTATTACCGAGACACATACTCGCCTAAACTTCTAGTTTCTCTGAGTAGTTGGAATCTCGATCTTATCTCCTCAATTTATAGAAATAGTGATATGCAAAAAGAGAAGGTAGAGAGAGGCACTTAGAATCACATTAATACAAAAATTAATATATTAACTAGCTGTCCCGCCCAGCTTCGCCCGGGGGAAAAAAGATAAACTTCCTGAAACACGATCGCAGAGCCACTTATCGGGTCCGATTGTAATTTCTATATATTAAGATATACACATATAAAAAGCCGTGGTGGCTGAGTAGATCAAGTAGTTGCCTGCAACACAAAGATCGCATGTTCGAAGAATCCCGACATTACCAATGTGTTTTTCTGAACTTAAGTACATTGATTAGTCACACCACGAGCTTTACGGTGAAGGAAAACATCGAGGGAAACCTGCACACGTCTGAGATGCAATCCAAAGGTTCCAAATGTATAGTCTCGCCATAATATGTCACGCTGGCACCTAACATATATTTCTGGCGGTAAGTGGGTAGGTGGGTATAATACATTGTGTCACAATTTGAGCTCAACCAAAGTACAACTTTTCCAGTTTCAGTACGTAAGTTAGGTTTCAGTAAGTACACAAACCAACTTAACTTTTGATCGCAGCTCCATCGATCGAGTCGTATTGTAAACTTAAATAATCGACCTGAAAACACACATAACTAATATCCTCACTTCTCCCCACAAGGGTCCCCGAAGGGGTAGGCGTAGGTGTATAGATAATACCCAGACACCCACTTTCCGCCAGAGATTTTAGGTGCCAACGTAACAGATGGCGAGTCCATAACTAATAATAGCACACACATCATCCAAATTGATTCCTGTCCCGCTGTTTAAGAGTTCAGCTACAAACACGTACAAAATAATTATAGATAGGTACATATGTGCCAGGGGGGACAAGGACCTCCCTGAGCTCATAAAGAGTAGTGGAGATATGAACACACTATGCCTCTAGCGTCCTCCAATTATTTTCACACACACGGCCGTCAAAGACAAGACGCTTCAAAAGCCTTCAGTCCTAATTAGACGGTTATTAATGATGCGACTCTAACTAGGCTTTGACGTCAGAAAACATACTATCTCTACGCAAAAGGGTACATACAACTGTGCTACTAGTATTTAAATATTATTTTCAGCTCATTTACATAGTATATCCTCTTGCCTTCCCACAAGGGGTAAAATTTGCTGCTTCAATTAACTAAAAAAGCCCTGTATAAATAAACATTTTTTTTTTACATTTTATGCAAAATAGTCCCGGATTGTAAACACATGTGCGCTCGGATTGGTGTTTTTGCAATTGAAATCAATTTGATTAAATTAAAGAGGTTTATTTTATACAACACTAGCTGTCCCGCCCAGCTTCGCCCGGGAAAAAAGTTTAACTTCCTGAAACACGATCGCAGCGCCAACTATCGTGTCCAATTGTGATGTAAGCTATCCTATCTTTTATTTTTCTTTTTTTTATACAACAAGAGTGGCAAACAAGCATACGGCCCATCTGATGGGAAACGGTTACCGCTGCCTATTTACGCTCACGATACCGAAGTATCACTTGCGTGTTGCTACTCTGTGTTCGGAGAGTTATAGTGTGTTGGCAGCATAATGGGTTTAATCCCTCTACTTCCAACACAATATAACAATCCTCCCCCACCCCAAGGAGCTCATTACTGGAAACCTTATTCACCGCGTAGGAACACAACACAATAAATCGTATTATTTGGCTACGGACTTCTCTAAGGTGGAGGTCCTGCCCCAGTCGGGCAGCTCCAAATTCAAACGGGAAACCCGTTATGCCCTACCTCTCTTACTACTACCTTTTAAGTTGGATCAAACTACACACGGTGTGCGAATTTGATTGAAATCGGTTTAGCAGTTTACGAGCCCATCGCGGACAAACAACGTGACACGTAATTTATATATATCAAGATATATAGGTTATGTTTTATTCTAAATCTACAAATGAATTAAATTTAAAACGGGTGAAACGGCGAGGTTAATCAAATAGCAATAGCAATAGATTATGCAGGGAACAACGCTTTAAAGAAGTTTTTAAAGTTAATTTTAAGATTTAAAGCACATTCTTTCTTAATATCGCCGCAAAATGAGAGGTGTATAGTATGAACAAATTCCACTGGAGGTATATTTTAGGTGCCAACGTGATAGATGGCGAGACCACGTCCGTATCTCAAACACTACATAACACTAGTTATTGAATTTTTTCTAAGCATATACAGGATTCCTCTCGATATTTTCCTTCGCCGTGAACCTCATTGGTGAAGTTGGGATTTGAAATTACAATCTTTGTATTGCGCAGCTGTAATATCCGAACGCTACCAATATCACTCACGTGTGATAACGTTTTACATAAGACAGAAGGAATATTTTCTATCGTATGATATAACACATGACATCAATTTCAATAAAATGTATGCAAAATCACATACTTTCCTAACTATTTGTAACATACTTACATGCTATGGCATGTAGACATAAAAGACAGATATCCACTGTCTCATTTGTAAACAAGTCGAGTACTCACTTTGAACACAATATTCTCCCGAACAGCTTTTTATTAAGAGAAATTGAACACGTAATACATTCTCTGTAGAGTTGATAATCTAATATGAGACTGCGACTCTAGGTAACACTTGACATGTACCACGGAGATCACACATTTATTTTAAGAACCATATTTCTTTGTATTTTTATTCTAGTACAAAGGCAGGATACTTTGGTTTGGACCTATAGAAAGTATGCGTGAAGTTGAAGACGATATAACTATCTAGATCAAATCGATCTGATACTCAAAGATGGGAACGTCAAGAGTACTCAAAACCGAGCATGCATGAAGAGACTGATGAATGTGGACGAAGCGAAAGAGGTATGTTAGTCTAGAGAGAACTGGCGCTCTATACTCTCTGCCTACCCCGTTTGGAACTTGGCGTGTTGAAATGTATGTATAATTACACAGAAGTCAAACCACGAAGCATAAATACGTTACGTTACGTCATAAATTGATCTCAACAAGGGACCTCAAGGAAGCTGTCAAACTTGCCACCCTAGAGATGTGCGCGTAAGGTCGACAATCCCGAATGAGCCAAGATAAATGAGTTGCCTAACTAGCGCTACTCGGCTCAAATGCACTTAATGATGTGGTTTGATCATCCATCACGCTTGTCTATGGGAGATAGTGTCGTCGTGCCTATTAGGTGGTAATCGATTTATAAGTTTTAGTGGAGATACTAGGACTGGTTCCACTGTTACAAGGATTTAAATAATCTCCGAAGTTGGCGATATAGTAGTATATTTTATGTATACTTAATATCTTAATATATATAAATTACGTGTCACGTTGTTTGTCCGCGATGGGCTCCTAAACTACTTATCCGATTTCAATCAAATTTGCACACCGTGTGCAGTTTGATCCCACTTAAAAGATAGGATAGCTTACATCACAATTGGACCCGATAGGTGGCGCTGCGATCGTGTTTCAGGAAGTTTAACTTTTTCACCCGGGCGAAGCTGGGCGGGACAGCTAGTAATTTATATATCAATAGAATATTAATATAATCACATTTTGTTTTTATTAACATACTAATTGTACCCTATGACATTTTTGAGCTACTGCTACCCAGGCTATTCTGAAGAGGTATAGGCAAATCAAAATGTTACTATTCGAATATGGAATGTAGTCTATGCCAGGTTCAAACCCGGCTAGTGAACTACCGAATCGATTTTGATGTGAAAGTTTGGAACCACAAAGGTCTCGCACTGTGCGCTTCCAAAGGAGTTTTCTTCTGCGAACGCTCAGGCTGTGGAATGAGCTCCCCGTTGAGGTTTTACCTGGAGAGTACAGCATGGAGTTCTTCAAGAAGGGTGTGAAAAGATTGCTGCAGTGTCGGCAACGCGCGAGTGATACCCCTGGGGTTGTAAGCGTCCATAGGCGGCGGTAGCCGCTTACCATCAGGCGGACCGCATGCTTGTTTGCCACCCATTTGCCACCCATGTGGTATAAAAAAATACCCATGCAAAGCCGGGCGTATTTCTAGTGCTTTAATTGTTACGCAGATCATCATACGTTCCAATAGAAATTTTTTTTTTACAGAAAAAAAAACTATAAAATAATAGAACTAAGAATAATATAGCCTCGAATCTCATAACAGGCTCGCATCATAAATCATAGCTGAAGACATCTTATTTCGGCGGAGTTCACATCTGTTAACTCCATTTCCGAGAGAAATGATAATTACATTGTTTAATGGAAGCCAAAAGTAATACCTATATATCATACTACAATATTACGTAAACAAAGGCTTTGTAAAGGCACATTAAAAGCGAGATATTAATATTGTTCGCCAAGAACCTTATCAAGAGTGATAATCGAAATAAGTTGTTTAAAATAAATTATAAGAAAAATAAATTGGGCTCGTCCGGGATTTGAACCCGGGACCTCTCGCACCCTAAGCGAAAATCATACCCCTAGACCAACGAGCCGCTTGTGAAAGGTGTTCAATTTGTGAATCAGGTAACATCGACGCTACTTGCTACAATGCATAAAACTGGTTGTAAAAGTTATCTTATCGTTTCTATAAAACTTATTTATTACATAAGATTTAACTTGTCTTAACGCAAAAGAATTTATCATTGATTTTCAAAATTGAACACTATAAAGAAGCCGCGATTTGCGAAGGACTGCTGGCAGATGCTGGATGCGGCAAGCTGAAGACAGGGCGCTATGGCGCTCATTAGGGGAAGCCTATGTCCAGCAGTGGACTAGAGTGGGCTGATGATTATGATGATGATGAAGAAGCCGCGATCAATGTTTCAAGAATAAAATTATCCTATTTTGCGATATCCTTTCGATTACACCCGTAAAATTTTGATCGCAAGTTCGAATCCCGACTGTACCAATGAGTTTTTTGAACTTAAGTACAGTGATTAGTCACACCACGAGCTCTACGGTGAAGGAAAACATCGAGAGGAAACCTGCATACATTGGGAAGAAATTCAAAGGCGTATGTATAGTCGTGTCGAGTTACGGCGATTTACTCGCCATCTGTCACGTTGGCACCTAAAAATATATATTTCAGGTGGAAAGTGGGTGTGTGTGTGTACTACCTATACACTTATGCCTACCCCTTTGAGGATCCGTGAGGATATGACAAATAAAATTATACTCTCAGCCAGGATCGAAATTATTTAACTTTCGCTACCAGGACTGTTGACCAAGCTATATATGTATAAGCATAATCAGTTAAATTTGATGATTGCGTAACGATGTGTGTGCGATAATACTGTTACAATTAGCGCATACTTTACAAACGATTGCGAACAATGTCCGGCTTAATTTGTTTTTCATTGAACTCAGTCGATATTTGCACAATTGCGTTTGGTTCAATGCAACATCGGTTTTATATAAATTGTTAAATATTTAAGTAGCTTGCCGTCGTGATCTAGTGGTATGGTTAGTGGTCTGCAACGGAAACTATGCAAGTACGAGTCCCGACTAGGAGTGACTAGTAAGTAGTTAGGGTTCCCGATTGTGAGGGCAGAGGTGTTAGGTGACAACATTACCTTTCGCCAGACTTTTAGGTGCCAACGGTCAGACGACAGTTTCTCAGGCACGAATATATATGTTTGAAGATGCATGTATGTAGATGATACTTTTGATGAACCAAATAAGTAAAAATAATATTCTCAGACGTATGCAGGTTTCCTCTCGATGATTTCCTTCACTGTAAAATTCGTGGTATTACCGATCACTGTATTTAAAATCAGAAAATAATTTCTACATCGAAATTCAAATTTGCAATCCTTGCGGGGCAAGCGACTACTCCTACCACGCGGCCACTAGTACCTCTAGCCATTCGTGAAACCAAACTACAGCCTTTAAGTACAAAGTATATAAAAATAATAATAGTTTAAAAAACCAAAAAACACGCTTTACATAAAAAATCCATCTAAAAACTAGAAAATGGTTAAATTATTTGAGTTGTTTTGATTTGATTGACAGCGTAAATATGTCCAAATGTAAATTCAATACTGTCATAACTTCTAATAACTTGTAAAGCGGAGTGCGTTCAGTAACACTACGATGCTATTTTCGATTTAATATTAACACGGTTTTATTTTTATATAAATTTATCTAAGAACCCATCGGTAATCCTTATTATCCTAGTATGGATTGTCATCGACCCTTGATAAGTATGCAAAATTTCGATTTAATCCGACGTTAGTAAGGAGGTCAAAATCACGTTCAAAGCTTCCGTTACATACTAAGTATCTAGCATACGTATGGAGCATACATACATACAATACAACAATAAATACATATCATCACGCCGAGTCCCTAACGGGGTAGGCAGAGAGTATAGAGCGCCAGTTCTCTCTAGACTTACATACCTCTTTCGCTTCGTCCACATTCATCAGTCTCTTCATACATGCCCGTCGGTTTCGAGTACTCATGTATCTAATAAAACGCGTGTTAATAGTTTGACTACGAAATGAGTTTTGAAATTAAAGCAGTGATGAAGTTGGGTAAAGTAATTAAAGCACGGCCGGCGCTTATGATTAAGCTGGATGATTTATTATCCCCAGATAGCTCCGGCTCCAGAATCCTATTTTAAGAATCAATCATTTTAAATTGACTATGAAGATTAAGGAAAAGATAAAAGATGCTAGTGATTGTAATGCCCCTCAGATGTGGAGCTTTATAATCAATGGCTTGATTGATGACTTCCATTGTCAGATTGGCTTTGACATTACGTTTGTAATGCGAACGGTTGGCGAGCGTTTGAATCTATCTATATATATTAAAATTTATGTTTGTGAGTGAAGAAAGATTGACGAAACAGATATACAAAGCAAAAGTGTGTGCAAGAAGAGGCAGAGGAAGGCCACGTTCCAACTACCTGGATCAAATAGATCGGACTCTCAAGGACGGGAACGTTAAGAGTACTCGAAACCGACGCGCATGTATGAAGAGACTGATGAATGTGGACGAAGCGAAAGAGGTATGTAAGTCTAGAGAGAACTGGCGCTCTATACTCTCTGCCTACCCCGTTAGGGACTTGGCGTGATGATATGTATGTATGTATGTACAAAAATATATGTTTGTCTATAGGTCCTTTATAGAACCTTAAACGGCTGGACCTATTTTAATGAAATAATCTGTGTGTCTTCAGGTGGATTCGAGAATGGTTAGGTGATAGTTGGCGCTGCGATCGTGTTTCAGGAATTTTTTTTTCACACTCTTAACCTGGACGGGACAGTTAGTGATTTATCAACGACTAGCTGTGCCTTTCGGTTTTACCCGCAAAATTCACATATTGTGTAAAAAGTTGGTATATACATACATATCCGAGCCGAGTTCCTAACGGGGTAGGCAGAGAGGATAGAGCGCAATTTCTCTTTAGACTAGCATACCTCTTTCGCTTCATCCACATCCATCAGTGTCTACATACATGCTCGTCGGTTTCGAGTACTCTTGAAGTTCCCGTGTTTGAATGTCCGATTGATTTGATCTAGGTAGTTGGAACGTAGTCTTTCTCCGCCTCGTCGTGCACACACTTTCGATTTGTATGTCTGTTTCGTCAATCTTTCTTCACTTTTCCTTTCGATATATCCAAACCAACGCAACATGCTTTTCTCCATCATCACAATTACACCCTCGTTCTCGTCAGTTACATTGCGAAATAGTGTAATATGAAGAAAGGCCAGGTCAAGAGACCCTACACCGAAGAGCATGTATGAAGGGAATAATGAAAGTGGACGAAGCGAAACAAGTATCCCTGCTAAATCCTTCCACGATTTCGTCTCCCCGCGGCGTGGCCCTTGAGTGACAGGTGACAGAAACGGTTGTAGCTGTAGTTATATATGTATTTGGTATATAATAATAATATAATATATCCTCACGCCTTCCCACAAGGGTCCCCGAAGGGGTAGGCAGAGGTGTATAGGTAATTCCCACACACCCACTTTCCGCCAGAGGTATATTAGGTGCCAACGTGACAGATGGCGAGTCCATCGCCGTTACTCCAGCACGACTATACATACGCCTTTGAATTTCTTCTCAGACGTATGCAGGTTTCCTCTCGATGTTTTCCTTTACCGTTCAGCTCGTGGTGTGACAAATCACTGTACTTTAGTTCAGAAAAACTCATTGGTACAGTCGGGATTCTTACTTGCGACCTTTGCGTCGTAGGCAACTGCTTGAACCACTCGGCCACCACGGCTCATATGGCGTCTAATAAGCGTCCTCTTGCGTTGAATAAAAGATTTCTGATTTTATCTTCTCCAGATAATTTAAGCTGCACTTACAAACGTTAATAATAACTCTTCTAGAAATGAACTAACAATGGAAGTCTAACACAGTGTACACACGCGAGCAGTTGTTCCAAATAAAGGAGACACGCCTCATGCAAACAATTACTACGGAGCGAGCATTTGCTTATCTAGTTACTCGAATTGTTTACAAGCTACCCCTAATCTGATTGTTTTGACTAGCCCCTAGTAGTATGAAAGATACGTCACGTAGTTAGCAATATGATAATAGTTGTTCCATATTATAAACTTTGAAATGTCTCGTGGTTGTCGAATGATTACCCGTTCAACCTTTGCAAGTTTGAATCCCGACTGAACAATTTGTGAGCTTAAGTACAGTGATGCGTGATGATATGTATGTAAGTACAGTATTAAATCACACCGTGAGTTTTTCGGTGAAAGAAATCGAGAGGAAACCTGCTTTCCGAATCTTGAAACGGCGATGGACTCGCCGTCTGTCACGTTGGCATCTAAATATATGCGACAAGAAAGTGTTGATACACCACTGCCTACAGCTCGTGGAGCCTTGTGGTAAAGCGTGAAGATACATAGATATCATCACGCCGAGTCCATAACATGGTAGGAAACGAGAATGGAGCGCCAGTTCTCTCTAGACTTACATGCTTATTTACTTACATACAATATAATTTGTATTATTTTGTTCCAGTTCCGCCAACAATGAAATTGAGAAGATCATAGACACCTTATCCAAAGAAATGAACCACCAAACACGCAATGCCAGAACCACCCCATAGCATCGGAAGAAAGTCTACTATGCGTCAAGTGCCATATCCGAATCATAGTGACATTAGCTCTTTATACCTCTACCCTTCAAAACGACCACCAGACGATGACAACAAAGACCAAAGACAATATGTAGTTAAAATAGAGCCTACAAATAAGGCTAATGGAACGAACGGAGATTTCATGAAACTGGTCGAAGATTTCAGTGACTATTTTTATGGAAATACAAGTGAGGACGTGTTAAGTGATCATAATACAAGCTTAGAAGTGTTAAATGATATTTACGAGTACACAAACTGCAGTTTTAACGGTACTTTTAACGCATCCTGTTTCGATAAACAGGAAGCAGGAATAGAGTATAATCTATGGGCTTTGCTCCTATTGATTTTTCCTTTCTTTACTCTTTTCGGAAATGTGCTAGTGATAATGAGTGTGGTGCGGGAGAGGACGCTGCAGACAGTTACAAATTACTTCATCGTGAGTTTAGCTGTCGCTGATCTGCTTGTCGCTGTCGTCGTGATGCCGTTCGGAGTTTATTATTTGGTGAGTTTACATTGAAACATCGTTACAGAGAAAACTTTATATTTTCACACCTTCCATCGTATAGCAACTGGTGAAAAGAGTTTTTGTCAAACCCTCGTTTAATCGGAGATTCAGGTGCTTTTCTTATACAACAAGAGTGGCAAACAAGCCCATCTGATGGGCAGCGGTTACCGTAGACTATTTACAATATAAATAAGTCAATACAATATAATCCAGTCTCCTCCCCATGAAGCTCATTATTGGAAATCTTAGTCATCGTGCAGGAACACAACACAAAACAAAATGCCATTGGGTTATGGACTTCTATAAGGTAGGGCCATGCTCCAGTTGGGCAGCTCCAAATAAGAACGGAAAACGCGTTAAGCCCTACCTCTCTTAATGGTGATACTGTCGCCGTTTGTCAAACATAAATGTTTATCCAAAGCACAGGCCAAGTGAGTTGAGATGTTTAATCAGTCAATACACACTATTAACCCTAGATTTAAACTTACGAGCACTTTTAGTCCGTAAGTTTCGAGAGAACTAGCGCTCTACCCTCTAACCTCTGCTTACTCTATGAGAGACTCAGCGTCATGATTATATGTATATATCAGGTACTACTTATGAAAATCCATACAAAGGGAATGAAACAATAATATCCAGCATAAGATTTAATACATACATATCAACACACCTAGTCTCTAACAGGGTAGAGAGTATAGAGCGCCAGTTCTCTCTAGACTTACATACCTCTTTCGTTTCGTCCACATACATCAGTCTCTTCATACATGCTCGTCGGTGTCGAGTTCTCTTGACGTTGCCGGTAGGTTTAATAAGGTATACAATTAAGCAGAATCGTGAAGGCTTAGTAGTTCGAGTAGTCTGCCTGCCACATAGAGATCAGTGAATAGTTCAACCACGAGTTTTACGGTGAAAGAAAATATCAGGAGGAAACCTACATGCATTTGAAAGAAATTCAAAGTCGTTTGTATCGTGCTTGAGAAAAGGCGATGGGCTCGCCATCTGTCATGTCGGTATACAAAAATATACATATCATCACGCCGAGTCCCTAACGGGGTAGGCAGAGAGTATAGAGCGCCAGTTCTCTCTAGACTTACATACCTCTTTACAAAAATATATCTTCGACGAAAATTGGATGTGGTCAGACTGAAATGGACAGGGGTGGGGATCCTTGTGGGAAGGCTAGTGGGAAGGTTATTATTATTATCTTCACAAACTTCTTAATCAAGTAATTTTGGACACAAAATTGTATTATTCATTAATCGTGTCACTGAAGGAGACTTGTATAAATGGATATTCAAAGGTACCAAAAATGTGTCCTAATTGAATTTAAGCGAAAGCCAATTACTTCGAGTTAGGACTTTAATCGCTATATAATCTAATTCGCTATGTTATTACTAAATATTTTTTCGGCGATAAACGCCCCGAATTTCAAGAATAATTATCAAGATACAGCTTCTGTTTGGGTGTCCAATGGGACGTTAGATGAATATGCAATGCAGTTTATCCATCTCATCTTACTTCTAACTAATATTATAAATGTGAAAGTCTGCAAGTTCGGATTTTTACGGTTCTTTCACGGCCAAATGGCTGAACCGATTTGGCTGAAAGTAGAAATTACGGCTACTTTTTTTTTTTTCCTGAAAAATTCAAAGTTTGTATTTATTTATTTATTTATTTAATATTTTGCAACAGCTTACAATTTTTATAAACTGACAATATACCCTGATGGGCGTAGCAACACAATAATTTTCTTATTCATTAAATTAATACATACTTCAGATAATTAATACATACTTCAAATAATTGAATTTACTTAAAATTATGATAACATTTATACCATTAAAATTTGAAATGTTTTGAGATCAAGGCTAGTTAGAATTTAATATTATAATGTAATCCCTATAACTAATGACAACAACTATATGTTTAAAAATAAAATATATATCTATCGCATAATACATGGTGAATAAGTGATAAACAATACCTAAGTATTGTTTATTGTTTAAAATTATCATCTAAACATTCTTGTATAGTGTAGTAGGCTTCTTTGTTCAATAATGTTTTTACTAGTTTTATATATTTACTTATATCGTTTTCTTTCTTAATATTATCAGGTAACTTATTATATATTTTGATAGACATTATTTGAGGACTTGTTGAATGTAAAGTTAATTGTGAGGGAGGTAGTAAGAGATGGTTTTCGCGTCTTAGAGTATATTTCCTGTGAATATTTTCATTTTTAGTAAAAAAGTTAGGGTATTTACGAACGAATTTACATATTTCCAATATATATATGCATGTCAAGGTTAGTATTTTATACTTTATGAAGATAGGTTTACAGCTTTCACTGTTATTAATATTGACTAGAATGCGAATAAGTTTCTTTTGTGAGTATATTATAGTATATTATAAAGTATGATGCTCTTTCACGGCATAGCGGCTGAACCGATTCTAGCAGGAAAATTTCTAGTAGTTGCCTGCAACAATTTCGAATCCCGTGAAGTTTTCTGAACTTAAGTACAGTGATTGTCACACCACGAGCTTTACGGTGAAAGAAAACATCGAGAGGACACCCGCATACGTTTGAGAAGAAAATCAAAGGCGTCTGTATAGTCATGCTTGAGTAAAGGCGATGCAATCGCCATCTAACACGTTAGCACCTAAAATATATCTCTGGCGGAATGTGGGTGTGTGGGTACTATCTTCATACTGGTACAGCGGCCGCCACGGCAGTAATTAATAGTTACCGAGTTCAAAACTGACAATTTTAGTAAAGGTTTGTGTTCAAATACCTATATTCCAAAGTCAGATACTCCTTGAATTAGTTCGAATTGAACGATATCATTTAAACACAAAGTAGCAAGTTAGAATTTCCTGAAATTCAGGCGTCAATCCCTTGAAACTTGGGTCCAGATCAATGGCAAACAAGAGATGATTTGATGTGGTTTCGGCTCGAGCAAGCATGTAACAATGAGGCTTCTGCGCTTTAAACTTCTATTAAACCAGCTACTCTCCGCAACTTCATACTCTTGAGCCACAAAACACGATAATTTTGAATGATTGCGCAATAAAGTCGAAACGTTTCTTTCTTATTTGCTTACTTAAAGCCCAAATATGCAGGTCCCTAACTTGCGTGTTTACGGATCGCTTGTACAAATTTTCAAGCCCTATTTCAAGATGTTTCTTTGAGATAAATGATAGCCAATGTCCTTACCCTAGATATAATCTATACCTTTGTTCTATTTTATTACGATCCGTTCAGTCGTTAAAAGGCAAAATAAACAAAGAAGCAGAATTACTTTAGTATTAAAAAAAAATTACAGTTAAGTTTACGATAAAAACTCATAATATATTGAATATATCCTCACGCCTTCCCACAAGGGTCCCCGAAGGGGTAGGCAGAGGTGTATAGGCAACACCCACACACCCGCTTTCCGCCAGAGATATATTAGGTGCCAAAGTGCCAGATGGCGTCTCCATCGCCGTTACTCAAGCACGACTATACATACGCCTTAGAATTTCTTCTCAGACGTATGCAGGTTTCCTCTCGATGTTTTCCTTCTCCGTAAAGCTCGTGGTGTGACTTATCACTGTACAAAGAGCCGTGTTGGCCGAGTGGTTCGAGCAGTTGCCTGCGACGTAAAGGTCGCAAGTTCGAATCCCGACTGTAACAATGAGCTTTTCTGAACTTAAGTACAGTGATAAGTCACACCACGATAAACACTTAAACTATAAAAAATTGTAAATATAAAACCATTGTTCTTGAAATAAGGCTTAGGAAGAAGAAATAAAAGTGCGCAAATCGAAAGGTTTTTTGATAGTGATTGCTTTTTCACATATAAATATCGTATTGTATAAATAGTATAAAAATTGGTTATGTAAATAGAAAAGAGATATGTTAGTACAAAGAAAAGCATTACCTTTAAATTACATTTTCTTTCAAAGCGATATTTCATAAGGAATTCAAGTCGACTATCGAGATATCGTAAAAAAAGTTCACACTGTATCAAGACAGCAATAATGTGTAAAATTAGTTTTATGTCACGAAAAAGTCACCAATAAATTCCCCAGTATATCTTCTCTGCAGATATGATTTTATTAGAAATATTTTACGGCGAAGAATGCCGCCACTAAAAAGTTAACTGCTCTATCGGCGACTTGGCAGATTGATGGAATGGCAGGAATAGCTAGAATGGCAGGAATGGCTGTAAACCTATCGTCGCTGTAATTGTTTACGAGTTCTCATACCTTAGCGCCGGCTTATATTATTGTACCTATAATAGCGTAATTGGAGTTTACTCCTTAAGAATCGATTTTCATATATAAGGCGCCCGGTATGAGAAAAATATGAGAGGTAAAATCTACTGATGAATGACAGCGTTACGTTTTTGGTGCTCGCGTACTCTCCATGGCAACGAGAATAACAGAATGGCGATGTAATTAATGTTAATATTTACTTTCAATTGCATATTGTATTAACCTGATATTAACCTACAACAACTGTCAACTTGCGGAGGTTTTATCGTAAATTTTTTATTTTATTTATAATTGATATTTATTTCAAAATTGAGAAAATTACCCAATGAATAAAAATCAATCTATAGATGTGTCATGCATACTCTAAGTAATATAAGAAATACATTCATTTACCCTTATTAACTAATCTATTTATTTTATAATCGTTCGTAAGGAGTAAACTCCAGTCGTGCGTCGGAGCTGATACACACTTTTTTTTTATTAAAGTTCTTTATCTAAACTTGAGAAAGAGTAGTTGCCGAGTGGTTGGAGTTCTTGCTTGGAACACGTAGATTGCAGTTCGAATGCCTCCTGTACCAATGAGTTTTACTTATCTTAAGAATGGTGATTAGTCACGCCACGAGCTTTGCGGTAAAGGAAAACACCATGCGTTTAAAATGAAATTCAAAGACATATGTATAGTCGTGCTTGAGAAACGGTAGCGGACTAATCATACTACACCTACACCTCTGCCTACCCCTTTGGGAACTTTTGTTGGGTGGCGAAAATATTGCTGTCATGCATGTTACTTCTGTACAAAATACAAAGCAGGAATAAGATTCTTTATAAAGAAATCTAGTTACAAAAGGAGGTCTTACGCCCTGTCCTATTTCTAAAACATTTGCATAGATGGAGCTAATGCAAATTCGTCGACAGCGAAAAATGATCGAAAATGTTCCATAATTTGCAAAGATTACAGATCCTTTAAAATGTAAATGTAAAATGTGCCCGCCAAATGGCTCAATTAGGGTAATAACAACGGCAACGGCCTTCTGAAGGCCGTGCACCCAATTTTCCGTTTAAACAACTTAACCATTTCGCGATCATTCAAACTTTCTTTGCTTTACATTTACTTAGGCGGAGCTTTGGTGAGGGCGGGGAGCGGTCCGTGTGTGCGACTAAACTTAATATCTTTTTTATTTAAGTTCATATCATATACTTCAATAATATTCTAAAGTGTATATCCATATAGTGCATAGGCCGAGTGCCTCGAGTTGTTGCCTGCAACACAGTAATTCCATGTTCGAATCCGGACTGTTGTTTTTGGACTTTAGTAGGTACTTAATTAGTCACACCATGAGTTGGAGTTACGATGAAGGAAAACATTGGAGAGAATAAATTCAAAGACGGTATGTATTGTGCTTGAGTAACAGCCGCGATAGAGTCGCTATCAGCCAAGTTGGCACCCAAAATATACCTCTTTTATTCCTGAAGAACATCTAGGAAATAATATATAATATACTTATACCTCCTTATACCCATGGTCACTGAAACCAAACCCTGTTGAAGACAACTCCTTGCTAAATTATAATTATAAAGACTGGAAGTTTTTGCGTTAAACACCACTTAAGTACTTAAGTAACCCCAAATTGACTATGTTAGGTGGGATTTAAGCTACCGAACTCGTTATCAACTACAGGGAATTCGCCACAATATTATGAGCTTAAAAATAAGTTTTAATTAAAGAGTTTTAAACTTTATTTACAATACATACATACATATCATCACGCCAAGTCCCTAGCGGGGTAGGCAGAGAGTATAGAGCGCCAGTTCTCTCTAGACTTACATACCTCTTTCGCTTCGTCCACGTTCATCAGTCTCTTCATACATGCTCGTCGGTTTCGAGTACTCTTAACGTTCCCGTCCTTGAGAGTCCGATCGATTTGATCCAGGTAGTTGGAACGTGGCCTTCCTCTGCCTCTTCTTGCACACACTTTTGCTTTGTATATCTGTTTCGTCAATCTTTCTTCGCTCATCCTTTCTATGTGTCCAAACCAACGTAACATGCCTTTCTTCATCTTTACAATCAATCATCTTTATTTACAATAACAACAATAAACAATATTTATAAAAACAGTTGTATAACTAGCTATTTACCGGCCCAGACCGGTATACCGCGGCAACGTGCCATACGTAAGAAGACTGGCATCAGTCACTCTGGATAGCGATGCTGATTCTAATCGGAATAGAATCTTAGAAGGAAAAGTAGAGGGAAAGAGAGGAAGACCAAGGTAAAGAAATATGAGTCAGATCCATGATAATGTGCCTCCCATGGCGTACAGTGGGGTCAAAGAAGTGTAACCTCTTTTGTATCAAATATAGCTTTTTCTTCTCTCCAGAGAGGTCCTACAGAGAAGCAAAAGGTATATGGGATACACAAATATGCCAACAAGAGCCCGCTATTAAATCTATGATTACCTAAGATTTTGTGTTTGAGTTAGTTGTTATGTATTCATTGATGCGTTTGGATCTGAAACTACGAACTCAACACGAAAAAGCATTTCTAGATACAATGCCGACAAGCGGTTATTATAGACAACGGACACTTACAATCGAGAGATATATAAATAATGTTATTTCAAATAGATAGAAAAATGTGTTACTCGTTGTACGCCGCGGCCTCACCCTTGTAAGATTTGGAATTATGGAATAGAACATTCATATGTAAGGCCAGCTAATAATCTATATTTTGCTAAATTTTATCCAATTTGGTTCAGCCATTCTGGCGTAGGTATTAAGTAACAATGATCATCGCAAACTTTCATATCCTTCGAAATTCTAATCTTTGTTCATCTTTCACGCAAGAACAACTGAACAGAATTGGATGAAATTTGGCACAAAATAGATAATTAGCAGGATTTATTCGAGAAAGAAAACCAGCACATGCATCTACCATATAAATCTAAATAATCTTACACGGGGCACAGTTAGATTAAAATATTGAACTAAGTTTGCCGTACACACCACAGAATCCGTGGTTGACCTCTGACACCCAGACAGACACTTGACCACAAAATTTACCATAGGAGTTATTATGGTCCAACAACCCCACCACTCCAATTTACACTCTATTCCAATCAATCTGAGTTGAATTTACAGTTGGGATTGCTATTACAATAAGGCGTTTTACGGTCGAATGATGATTTTGGCAGACATTGAATTTTGCGACGTGTGGTTTGGTGGTAAAGTTCAATTTTGATTCTATACTGGGTCGTAATTGGATAGTTGAGTTTCTAGGTAATCAGATAGTTAGTATGTCAGTACATATCAAATTATCATCATCATATCATCACGCCAAGTCCCTAACGGGGTAGGCAGAGAGTAATAGAGCGCCAGTTCTCTCTAGACTTACCTACTTACCTCTTTCACTTCGTTCACATTCATCAGTCTCTCTACATGCATGCTCGTCGGTTTTGAGAACTCGTGACGTTCCAGTCCTTGAGCCTCCGATCGATTTGATCCAGGTAGTTGGAACGTGGCCTTCCTCTGCCTCTTCTTGCACACACTTTCGCTTTGTATATCTGTTTCGTCAATATTTCTTCACTCATCCTTTCTATATGTCCAAACCAACGTAACATGCCTTTCTTCATCTTTACAATCACGCCTTCCTTCACACTAGTTGATTTGCGAATCTCTTCATTGCGGATTCGATCTAAGATCGTTACTCCGCACATTTCTCGAAGAGATCGCATCTCAACTGCATTCGCAAATATCAAATATTTTTTCTTTTACAAACACGATAGCGTTTACTCTCGCTGAGGAAATCAAAGTAGACAATATTAAAACGGTACAGTCTCACCAGCGAGAAATAAGCTAACTTACGGACACTTATTTCATAATAACTTGGCATATACTTCAGGGTGAAGGCTGTATGAAATTATAAAGGCGGCTTAATCCCGCGTTACCTGAGGACAAGCTTATCTTTTGTCTGAGCCACAACAAGCAAAATGTCAACCGCAGGCATTTAGATCCGTGTCGTGACCGTCACGCTGTTCCGCTATGTATTCACTTACACTTGAGTATATATTATATATAAGTATATATTTGAGTCTCGACAAAATCAGTCCAGCTGTTTCAGAGATTAGCCGGAACAAACAGACCGACAGACAGACAAAAAAATTAAATAATGTTATTTCGGTATATATATATGTATATTCGGTAAATATCCTCACGCCTTCCCACAAGGGTCCCCGAAGGGGTAGGCAGAGGTATATAAGTAATACCCACACATCCACTTTCCGCCAGAGGTATATTAGGTGCCAATGTGACAGATGGCGAGTCCATCGCCGTTACTCAAGCACGACTATACATACGCCTTTGAATGTCTTCTCAAACGTATGCAGGTTTCCTATCGATGTTTTCCTTCACCGTCATCTCGTGGTATAACTAATGACCGTATTATTATTTATGTACATACATACATATGATCACGCCGAGTGCCTAACGGGGTAGGCAGAGAGTATAGAGCGCCATTATTTATGTAGCTACTTAAATTTGAGATACGATTTAATAGTAATGATAAGATAGCTTTTACAACCAGCTTTATTTATTGCATGTAGCGTAGAAGTTACTTGATTAACAAATTCAGTTACATTTACAATCGGCTCGTTGGTCTAGGGGTATGATTTTCGCTTAGGGTGCGAGAGGTCCCGGGTTCAAATCCCGGACGAGCCCAATTTCTTTTGCTTCTTTTAACAATGGATTTATTTATAATAACTAGCTGTGCCCGCGACTTCGTCCGCGTGGAATTTAACACAAACAATGTTGTTCAGTTTCCAAAATAAAACAAACAGACATTCCAATTTTATTTATTTGTATAAATTTGCTTATGAACACGATTCAATCACTGAAAGAAAGTATTGAGTTCAGTCAACTACTCGAACCACTCGGCCACCGCGGCTTCTATTAGGTATATGTATTGTCATATAATATATATAATGTACTAGCTGTCCCGCCCAGCTTCGCTTGGGTGAAAAAGTTAAATTACCCGTAACACGATCGCAGCGCCACCTATCGGGTCCAATTTTGAGATGTAAGCCATACTATTTACAATTTTTGTCTGTTTGTCTGTCTGTCTGTTTGTGCCGGCTAATCTCTGAAGCGGCTGGACCTATTTTCACTGGCAGATAGCTGATTTAAAAAGTAGCAACTTTAGAGAAATGGACTATCCAACACAAAAAGAATTTTTCAATTCCAACCAGTAGCTCCTGAGATTAATGCGTTTGCGAATTGTTTAATGAATACGTTTGTAGGAGCCGGTAGGGTGGCTCGAGTAGATGCCTCGTAAATTAGAATCTGAACTTAAGTACAGTAATTAGTCACACCACGAGCTTTTCGGTGAAGGAAAACATCGAGAGGAAACCTGCATACGTTTGAGAAGAAATTCATAATTACGTTTCCAATTTGAAGGAAGAATGTTTCAATATGCTAATTTCTCAAAAGAATCATTATAAATCAATTCTCAGTACTTAAAACCATACGCGGTTTTAAGTACTGAGAATTGATTTATAATGTACTAGCTGTCCCGCCCAGCTTCGCTCGGGTGTAAAAGTTAAATTGCCCGTAACACGATCGCAGCGCCACCTATGGGGTCCAATTGTAAATCTAAACCATTCGCGAATCTAGCTTAAGACACACAGAAACACACAGTAAGCTTCGCCCGGGTAAAAAGGTAAAATTCTTGAAACTCGATCGCAGCGCCACCTATCGGGTCCAATTTAATATAGCCTATGTTACTCGGGGATAATGTAGCTTTCCAAAGGTGAAAGAATTTTTGAAATCGGTCCAGTAGTTTCGGAGCCTATTCATTACAAACAAACAAACAAACAAATCTTTCCTCTTTATAATATTAGTATAGAAATGTGTACCTATATTTATGTCTAGATTAAAAACAAAAAAGGCGGATTGAAGTGAATAAACTTATATAATTTCATTCAGTGACTGAAACCTTATATCATATCACACAAAGAAATAAAACAAATTGGGCTCGTCCGGGATTTGAACCCGGGACCTCTCGCACCCAAAGCGAAAATCATACCCCTAGACCAACGAGCCGGGTGTGAACGTGTCTCAATTTATCAATGAATTGACTTTGACGCTACTTGCAATAAATAAAACTGGTTGTAAAAGTTATCTTATCAAATTGTATTTTTAATTTAAGTATCACAGCTACTTATGTGGTAGCTTTTTAGTAAGCTACTTTCTGTAGTAGCTTAAGTACTAAGCTACTACGGAAACAAATAATAGTACGGTGATTAGTCACACCACGAGGTTTACGGTGAAGGAAAACAACGAGAAGAAATCTGCATCCGGTTGAGAAGAATTTTCAAAGGCGTATGTATGTATAGCCGAGCTTGAGTAATGGCGGTGGATTCGCCACCTGCCGCCAATGTTGGTGCATGAAATATATCCCCGGCGGAATGTGGTTGCGTAGGTACAACCTACACACCTCTGCCTACCCCTTCGGGGACCCTTGTGAATATATAGCAGTATATACATCCGTTTAAACACATACTAAGTGATAAGTGGTCAAACTGAGAAGTTTTTTTAGAAGCTTTACAAAATGTCAAGGATAAAAAATATCTCTTATCTCTTTCATAACGTTCAACATTTAAATTTAAATTAAAGTAGGTTCAGTTCCGCCAACTGGGCGACCATTAGTCAATTGTAACACTGCCTTCTCATACATTTACTTATAACGAAGGAATACAGTTACCTAAACGAAACTGGTCCCTAACACGTGTAGCTCCAATCGAGGTCCATTAACATGATATAATGACATTATTCCCGAAGCGAATGATGTACGGGACAAGTGCCTTCTAAATAACTACCTACGTGGCTTTCATTTGAATGTAACATTCCCAAAGGATCTTGGAATACTCATGTTTGCTTCCATTTTGCCAATTGATTCTAAATTGTCACACTATAATATAGGTACATACAGGGGTCCCCGAAGGGACCAAGGTGTACACCCACTTTTAAAATAAATAAATAAATAACCTCACGCCCCTTGACTCCATGACCCTTGTGGGAAGCACAAGGTTCCCCGAAGGGGTAGGCATAGGTAGTACCTATAGGTACCTATAGGTACCGTATAGGTAATACCCACACACCCACTTTCCGCCAGAGGTATATTATGTGCCAACGTGACAGATGGCGAGTCCATCGCCTTTACTCAAGCACGACTATACATATGCCTTTGATTTTTTTCTTAGACGTATGCAGGTTTCCCCACGATGTTTTCCTTCACCGTAAAGCTCGTGGTGTGACTAATCACTGTACTTAAGTTCAGAAAAGCTCATTGGTTCAGTCAGGATTCGAACTTGCGATCTTTGTGTCGCAGGCAACTGCTCGAACCACTAGGCCACCACGGCTTTTTTAATTATATAAATAAATATATTTTTAGTAAATCCTCATAGTAAATCCTTTTATATCTCCAAACTTCTGTAACATAACTTTTTCATGTTAACAAATATAGCTACACCGAGTCAGTTGCCTCGCAAAACTTTCTCCGGATTACGCACTTTGTCGAAGAGAACGTATCATCGCAACTGCATTTATATTGATACTATTTTGATGCTACCTTGGACATACCAAAGATTGCCTCGTAATAAAGTGGTCAATAATATGACGTCGTGTATACTTGCGCTTGGGATTCACTATTCAAACTACAGTGTTTGATCTACGGCAATTTGTCTGCGATGATAAAATAACTTGTGGGTCGGCCGGTGAGCATACCATCCCTTAGGTAACTTTTGTCCTACGAGATCAAAGGGGCGACGTAAATATCACATTTTCATTAGTTACCTGCCTTAAACTTACAAATTTTTTCGCTTTCAACCCTTTGAGAGAATAAAAATAGCATACATCATACAGGCCCTTTGAAACTCAAAGGAAAATGTGTATTTAGTCTCGATGTAAGTTCTTTGAAAATATTTTCATAGTTGGGAACTATTAGCGTTTGGAAGCGAGTAGGTACGCTTCGCTCTCACATATTCAAATTTTCTATCGACTCAGGTATCGTTTAATTCAGTGAGTTTTATAATAATAACGCTAAAATATATAAATAAAATATTTTATAATAAATATTATAATAGCTTATAATTTTTTTTTGTGTTGTGTATATACTGTGTATATAATTCTAGGTATTGTGTACTGTATATATTGTGTTCGGCATTTAGTGTAATTGGCTACTGGCCGTTCTAATGTGTATTCTAATAAATAAATAAAAAGTAAATAAACGCTTACTGAATAAAATGAACGTAGAGAGCCATGGTGGCCTTGATTTGAGTAGTCCTACAAATATTATAACTCGAGCCCCGACTGTACTAATGAATGTTTTCCTGAACCTGAAAAAATCGCTGCGCTTACGATTTATCATCACAGTGTGATGCTTTACGCCGAAGTAAGACATCGAGAAACAACCTGCATTAGTCAGTTGTGCTTGGATTCGCAACTTGCTATCTTTGTGTTGCAGGCGACTAATCGAAGCACTCCGCCACCACGGCTCTGTTTCAATATTGACCAATCAAACCAGTAGTAATTAATATAAATGTTACTTAATTGGTCGCTTTAAACTCCTTTCATGTGAAACTGGGACGAGGAAAACGGACTGACACGCGCCTTGATCTCATATGAGTAACGATTTCCATTAAGGGTGCTTGGGTAGACGAAAAAATACCAAATGTGGGTAGTTTGAAATGCGACTTTAGTCCGTTAGCAACTAAGGTGGTAATCGATTGTCTCTATACACGTATTACAATAAAAGGGAAATCCGCACGAGTCTCAATGTTTACTTTACGATTCCTGGAATGTTGGCCACTTGAACATCTTATTGGCCTGTTTACTCCGCCTCTGAGGAGATCGCATCAAGCAGTAACATTTTACTTCAAATACCTACCTACTTTGATGATATCGGTCCGTTATTTACACCTGGAATATTACCAGGTCTATCGTTAATAAGGATGCGAAAGGGATAGGCATATATATCGTGTATAAATCTGACCCTTTAACATTTGAATAATTCTGAGAATTGGTAAAATTTGCATTTCTTTTTTTTTTTTTTTTTTTTATTGATTTCTTTTTTCGTGGTTCTGAAAATAAATCAAAATTGCGTGATTTCTGACACATATATATTATGTCACCGCAAAGAGTCCCTTACATAGAGTAGAATATAGACTAACATACCTTCGCTACATATACCGCATGGGGGCTCCAAATCTAAAACGCAATGGCTTGCTTCGTCAACTACACACGCGGATGTTTACGGAGTTCGGAACTATTTCACTATTCGGTTCATACAAACTTGCTAATGTTGGAAATTAAATTAAAATAAAAAGCATACACGGAAATATCATACATACATATCATCACACCGGGTCCCTAACGGGGTAGGAAGAGGGAGAGAGTAGAGCGCCAGTTCTCTCTAGACTTACATACCTCGTTCGCGTCGTCCAAATTCATCATACATGCCAGAAATAGTAGAAAAACATTTTTTTCCTGTTAAATCGTCCTCGTGGGTGGCACAAAGGCTAAATTAACAATAAAATAAATTGGGCTCGTCCGGGATTTGAACCCGGGACCTCTCGCACCCTAAGCGAAAATCATACCCCTAGACCAACGAGCCGATGGTGGATACAACAAAATTTCTCAGTCGGCTGATTTTACTACTTTTAATTAATACAACTGGATGTAAAAGGTATCTTATCTTAAATATTAAAATTTATAACTTAATTAGATAAATATTTTATATATGTATATCCTACTAAAAGCAAAGCTGCGTAGGCTTAGTGGTTCGAGTAGTTAATACAATGATTGCAAGTTGAATCCCGACTGTACCAATGAGTTTTTCAGAACTTAAGTACAGTGATTAGCCACACCACGAGCTTTACGGTGAAGGAAACATCAGACATCATCAAACAGTTTAGCATATTTTCTTCTTGATCATTCAGCTTAATACCGTAGGTAGGCTTAGGTACCTACGTAAATATAGCCTACGGTTAGCTATGATTTTTTAATCATATAAAGTTCACCCTAGTTACCCCAGTTCCAAATTTCATATCAAGTTCCCAAATTCATGTTATGTGTGTGAAATATTTTTTTAAATCGTTAAAGTACTTATAGAGTGTATGACATTAAATAATACATTTTACAAACCTGCAGACTCACATGTTTCCTCTTTGTAATATTAATGTGGATATAGGAAAAAACTTGAGTTTTCTCTTGATTTAATATGTAATATACTCCAACAGATAAGATATATATTATTATAAATAAAACCTGTTTAATGAATAAAACCTGTTTAATGAATGAAATCATTTCATATAACTAAATACATTTATGTGCCTACGTGACAGATGGCGGTCCATCGCTGTTTCTCAAGCACAACTACACATACATCTTTGAATTTCTTCTCAAACACTTCCAGGTTTCCTCTCGATGTTTTCCTTCACCGCGAAACTCGTGCTGCGATTAATCACTGTACTTAAGTTCGGAAACCTCGTAGTCGGGATTCGAACTTCCTTTCTTTTTATTATGTTAAATCACATAGTGTCTTACTACGCAACATACTCAAAAGTAAAACGTTATTATATAAAGTTATATACGTGTATTATGTACACATGCGTAAGCAATAATGTAGGCCACCTTTCACTAAAGCCGTTGCGATATTTTGTAGCGTTGTATTTTTTTTACTACATTCTCAATCGGCTCGTTGGTCTAGGGGTATGATTTTCGCTTAGGGTGCGAGAGGTCCCGGGTTCAAATCCCGGACGAGCCCAGTTCTTTTTTTATTTCAGAATATATTATAAGTAATGAAACATGGGATAAATAACGAATTTTCCTTATGAATACCTCTCAATACAAGGTTGGAAAAAAAATCTCTCAATACAAGGAAGAAAAATCCACGCCTGATTTTGAATTGAATTTTGAATTTCGAGGACCTAAAATTAATAAATAATAATAAAAGTCCCTCATTTTTTTATGATCATCCCATCAAATCATTTTTTTTTATTTAACATAGGCCTAGGTGGGCACTTATAAAACGTCGTAAAAGGGGCACGGTTCGGGTTGGTCGTTTCCATGGGGAAGAACCGGCAAGAAATTTTAGTAAACGGCAGATGTGTGTAGATCGTACACCCACTTTCCGTTGGATATATATCATTGGTGCAAACGTGAAAGATGGCGAGTCCATTGCCGTTACTCAAGTACATACATAGCACAAAGTCGTATATATTCTTCTCTCTCAGACGTTTCGACTCGCTTCTCAGACGTACGCAGGTTTCCTCTCGATGTTTTCCTTCACCTTAAAGCGAGGTGTGGGAAATCACTGTACTTTAGTTCAGAAATACTAATTGGTATAGTCAGGATTTGAACGTTGAATCTTTGTGTTTCAGGCAACTACTCTAAGCACTTGGCAACCACGACTCTATATCTATACATCTATACAAATAAATAAACTTGAAGTGTCTGTTTGTAACATTAAAATATTTTTTTTAAATGTTTGTCTGTCTGTCGGTCTGTCTGTCTGTCTGTTTGATCCGGCTAATCTCTAAAACGGCTGGACCGATTTTGACGGGACTTTCACTGGCAGATAGCTGATTTATTTATTTTATTTAATGCACAAAACAAATTACTATCAATAAGAAATAACATAACAATCATACTTAGAGCTAAACTGTATCGTAACTCAAAAATATGTGCATACAGCAAAATAGTTGTTAAATCATTAGAAAGCGTATAACTTAAAAACATATATTAAAGCAAACATTGGGTGTACTGAGGTTTACAAGGGCGGCTCGTTAGCACACAGCACAACTGGTGCCAACGAGCGTTTCGATTTTAAACCGAGGATATCTTTTACACTATTTATAAATTTGTGATCGAATATATCAAGTTTAGGGCATTTAATTGCTAGTTCATTGTATTCACGAGCCATCCTAACTAGTGGGCTAAAATAATAAAACACAAAGAGTAACTTAGACTCCTGTTATTTAAGAAACTGAACAATTTTTTTTTTGGTAAATTCCTCGCAGCCGTAGTCGCAGGCACAGCTAGTGATAAATAAATTATAATATATTTGAAGTTGCAGAAGTAATGCCAGTAACGAAGATAGTCCCCAAAGTAATAAATTGTGTTCGATATAAACGTGATAACGGCCATAATTTTATCGGAAAGATTTACAACGTGTTCTGTCGTTGTGAAATTGTTTTAAATTCCAACTTCATTTTATTTATGGCTTTGAATTCCCCCACAGTTTTAAATAATGTAGGTATATTATGGCCCAACAGCAATTATATTTACCTTTTAAGGAAACCTCCACTTAACGGAGAAGTGCAGAGGTGTACTCATTACAATTAGTATTACCTCTGACCCATGGTACCCAACATGGGACCCAAGGGTCCCCGAAGGGGTAGGCAGAGATGTACAGGTAGTAAACACTGGGAGTGTTCATCCGCCAGAGATATATTTTTAGGTGCCAACGTGACAAATGGCGAGTCCATCGCCGGTACTCAAGCACGACTATACATACGCCTTTTGAATTGCTTCTCAGACGTATGCAGGTTTCCTCCCGATATTTTCTTCACCGTAAAGCTCGTGGTGTAGCTATTAATTGTACTTAACTTCAGAAAAACTCATTGGTGCAGTCGGGATTCGAACTTGTGATCATTGTGTCGCAGGCAACTACTAATACCTACCACTCGGCCACCGCGGCTGTTAATTTTTTTTAAGAATAATATCGATCCTTTTTGGCTAATCATATAATCATAATGTGCCAAATTTCATAGTTTGGCGTGATTGAGTAAACAAACGCTCACAAATATCCTTAGTAGGAGTATTTGGGAAATACTTATTTAGATCCATTCTTATATCCATATCTATACATACATACTTAATAAAAAGTAGGTACAGATGTCAGTTAAGTTAATGTACAAACTGTAGGTATGTACAAAAGTTTAAATAGATTGCGTGGGCGAAACCTCGCGACAAAACTATACTATGATACAATTAGTATTTTCTAAGCAAGGCCTACATTGTAGGTGTCTTGAATGCGTGTAAGAACGAGACAAAAAACACCTTTCAGATATTGATATGTGTTAGCTAACATCAAAATATAATGCGCATACGCAACAAAGTGAAAGGAATACGAAACGTGTGTTTTTATAATTCAACTCTATATGTAATCGGCTCGTTGGTCTAGGGGTATGATTTTCGCTTAGGGTGCGAGAGGTCCCGGGTTCAAATCCCGGACGAGCCCAAAGTTTTTTTAAATATTTATTTTAAATAAATGTTACTTATACTTGAGTAGTAGAAGCGTAAGTGCAGTTGGTACCTTATAACAATAGTCTTGATAGTCATGGTTTTTTCTATGTGCTTTTTCTTTTATTGAAATGCCAAGGCGGATTTGAATGCAAATTAGCAAAGATATATTTTCTGAACATTAGATAGCACAGGTTTCTATCGTAAAGAATCTCGCGATGGGGCGCAGATGGTTAATAAATTATATATCTAATAATATATGTTCACGTCGTCACAAGGGTCCCTGATGGGGTAGACAGTACCCAAACACCCACTTTCTGCAAGAGATATATTTTTAGGCGCCAACGTGGGATATTGTGAGTCCATCGCCGTTACTCAACCACGACTATAAGTAGATAAGCCTTTGATTTCTTCTCAACTGTATGTACAACCAATTTCCGCTGAAGACATACCTACTTCGGTGAAAAGTGTGTGGGTACTACCTGAGCACATCTGCTTTAGAAATATATATATTTTTTTAAATAATTATAATAATAATATAATAATATATCCTCACGCCTTCCCACAAGGGTCCCCGAAGGGGTAGGCAGAGGTGTATAGGTAATACCCACACACCCACTTTCCGCCAGAGGTATATTAGGTGCCAACGTGACAGATGGCGAGTCCATCGCCGTTACTCAAGCACGACTATACATACATACGCCTTTGAATTTCTTCTCAGACGTATGCTGGGTTTCCTCTCGATGTTTTCCTTCACCGTAAAGCTCGTGGTGTGACTAATCACTGTACTTAAGTTTTAGAAAAACTCATTGGTACAGTCGGGATTCGAACTTGCGACCTTTGCGTCGCAGGCCACTGCTCGAACCACTCGGCCACCACGGCTCTTAAATAATTAAACAAGATATTTGAACGAAATCCCGCAGCAACAAGGCTGGACAACAATACTGACGCTCTTCTGAAATTATATCCGTACGAATAGTCATGTCAGGTAAGTTTAATGTCAAAAGAAAATCCGTTTGCGTGGTGAGAGCCTCTAGAAAGCAAATTTGACAGGTGAAAGAAATCCAGGTATAATTCATTACAGGTCAAACGAACTGCAAATTGAAAAGGTACGAAGAGGTCACGGCGCTAAATCGTAATTGGAGGGCGCTGACATTTTCACGCTCTACCTTGTGAGCTTAATTGGAAAATTGTTTTACGATCATATCGCATGTTTTACGATTCGCGATTGTTTTACTCCACTTTTAGGGTTTGAAATTTGATGCCGTAAACGTGGAAACTGCTGGGTTTATTGGCGTTTTCCACTTTGCACTAGTTTTACGTGCAGTCATAAGGATGTGAATTGTGTGCCGACGCAATCCTACTTTATTTTTCCAAATAGGCGCTATGTTTATATTGTGCACGGGATTTACGCCCCTAAAATGGAGAGAGATTTATCAGTTCAACCAACAAAAGTTATACTCTTAAATTTAAGAAAAAGAAGCAATAAGGGGTAGGTTTCATTTAGATATGGCCCACCCCGTTTTGATCAAAATATAACCCTCACGCCTGTCCATAAGTTTACCCAAAGGACTAGGCAGAGGTGTAACGAAACATCTCGTCACCTGATTTATTTAGTTGCGACATTTCCCTTCACCGCAAAGCTTATTTATTTTTAACCATTTTTCATACCACACAAGTGGCAAACAAGAACACGGCTCGCCACTGTAAGCAGTTACCGTCGTCTATGGACGCTTGCACAGTCAGGGGTAGACTTGAATGTTGCCGACCCTGGCAAGCCAAGCAGGAACCTTTTCACATCCTTGAACAACTCCATATTATTACTGTTATAATATTGCACAGAACAGATTCAATAGTCACAAATGTATATATATTTATTGGTGTCCAATCTGTGTAATAAATCAATTCTTTTCCTTTAAATCAGCCAAAGCAGTGTTCAACCAGTGTGATTAAAACAAAATTACTGATTCCAACGAACGGCTCTTGTAGGAACAATCACTAAACAATTTAACGCCAGCTTATTCGCTGAATGTTTTGATTGAAAAACTTATTCCCAACCACCACCCCCCGACCACCCCCTTTACCCCCTAATGAGGGTAGTCTTAATTAATTATTTATAGCATTGTAGCAGCCTACTGGGTTGTTTTTAATTTTGGGGCGAAAAAATTTGTTTTCACTTTGCGTGAAACTTTTACTGTTTTACGTCAGTGTTTATTATATATGGTTCTTTATGTGTTTATTATGTGTTTGTTGGTCAACTTTTGGTGAAGTTTGTATCCACAGTATTGCTATACCTTCTGAGATCACGAGGAGTACTTACTATACCTTTTCTACATCTATACCTTAACTTAACTTACCAAGGTCTAAATGTATTCGTTCCCTTTGAAAGATGTGCGTAACGAACTCAGATCGAGACCGCAATGAAGAGATTCTCAAAACAACTGGCGTGAACGAGGGTGTGATTGTGAGAAGTAGAAAGGCATGTCACGTTGGTTTGGATATATATGGATGAGAGAAAAACGGTTGACGAAACAGATATACTTACAATGCGAAATTGTGTGCAAAAAGAGGCAGAGAAAGGCCACGGTCCAAGTACCTAGATCAAATCGATCTGACACTCAAGGATGGGGACAGCAAGAGTACTCGAAACCGGCGAGCATATATAAAGAGGCTGATGACGAAAGATGGCGCTCTACTCTCTCTGCCTACCCCGTTAAGGACTCTGCGTGATGATATATGTATATGTATCTAACTTAGCAAGCACATTACGTCAAACTCACCGGATTTCCTTAAGCGAAACTAGAACGCTCAGATAAAACATATTTATAAACTCTTCTTTAAGACGATCATTAATATTAGCTTTGAATGACAGATGAAATCGTATTGATAGCAACAGTTCTTTAGATAATTGAGCTAATTGCCGACTTGAGAGTACTCAGCGTGAGACTAACATCACGCAGAGTTATAACAGATCGAATAAAGCACTTAATAAAGAGACAGATTTACTTAGCGTAATTGGCCTAGGCACCTATTTTATCTAGAGATAGTAGACAGTAGAGAGAATAGCTCACCATCGACGGGGAATTCATCCCCATACCTTTGGAACACAAAGGTCTCGCACTGCGCTGTTTCAAAGGAGTTTCCTTTCGTAAACGCTCAGGCTGTGGATTGAGCTCCCTGTTGAGGTTTTCCTTAGGGAAAACAGCAAGGATTTCTTCAAGAAAGGTGTGAAAAGATTCAGGGTCAGCAATGCGTGATAGATACCTCTGGTATTGCAAACGTCCATAGGCGGCGGTAACCGCTTACCACAAAGCGGGCCGCGTGATTGTTTGCCACCACAGTGGTTTATAGAGTGGAGAAATCAATCTTAAAAGTAAGCTTGTAAGGCACCAATTAGAATGTCTCTGCAAACTAGCAAAATTATTCAAACTATTGACATATCAACGACATACCAGACATCGTGAATATAACGGACGTGAGGCAATACATCTTGTCACAGCTCCCAGACGGTTGTCGCGATACATCATTTGTCTAAATCATGTGATGCTTGGGATTTGTGACGTCACCATCACACGTTTATTGTCAAGGAGCCTGTACATCGAAGAGTTTTTTCTTCAATCGTGTGAAATTACACCCCATGTTGATGTAGCCCCTGTCAATTCGCCACGGTTTCCCAACACATTTCCTCATTAATTATTCCCAAGCACGCAGAAGGTCAGTGCTGCCATAAAATAAAGTTCTTGCCGTAAATCTGCCAGTAACACTTGATTACACGTCTGTACTCCACTAGCAGTTGCCGCATATTGTACACTCGACCACTAAATTGTTTGGGATGGTGATAAAGTTATTATGGTTTCGCCGTTACATATACAATAATAAGCTTACTGTTCAGTTGGAATAGTAAGAACGCGTGATTTGCGTCCGATACTTGGCTGTCAATGTCGATAGAAATAATTTAGGAGCAAAGACTAGGAAATACTGAACTCCCCAGTTCAGCATTTCCTTAAGAAATTCCCCTTAAGTTAGGTAACGAGACACAAAACAGTTTTAGAATTGTTCGAGTAAGCATAAGCGCGAAGCGTAAACTTGGTGCTATGAATAAAATACTAGGCGCTAAATGTCTGAGAGACTGACTGAGCAATAAATTTAAAAGTTCAGGTGAGAAAAAACAATGTCGTGAAAGGTATTTGATAACACGCGCCGCAAACACAGCCGCCATCTTGCAACCGAAACGCGCAGAATATTTACAGTTTCAAAATATTTTTCGCGTAAATAATGTAATTTTGTTTTTATGAAAACTTGTTTCAGAAAGTTTTGCCCTTCACATGTTATCAAAGTTTACAGCATTTTCTTGAAACATTACCTCTGAAGGTCCAAACTGATATTCAGAAATATTGTATTAAGAAAACATTTCACAGAACTTTTTGGCGAAGGCAGATGTTTATCAAAACGTATTTTAAATATAATATTTATGTTTTAAGGTACCTACAGTGTTTGATGGCGAGTCCACCGCCGTTACTCAAGCACGACTATACATATAATATATCCTCACGCCTTTCCACAAAGGTCCCCGAAGGAGTAGGCAGAGGTGTATAGGTAATACCTAACACTTTCCGCCAGAGGTATATTAGGTGCCAACGTGACAGATGGCGAGTCCATCGCCGTTACTCCAGCACTATACATACGCCTTTGAATTTCTTCTCAGACGTATGCAGGTTTCCTCTCGATATTTTCCTTCGCCGTAAATCTCGTGGTGTGACTAATTACTGTACTTAAGTTCAGAAAAACTCATTGGTACAGTCGGGATTCGAACTTGCGACCTTTGCGTCGCAGGCAACTGCTCGAACCACTCAGCCACCACGACTATACATACACTTTTGAATTACTTCTCAGACGTATGCAGGTTTACAGTCGAGATTCGAACTAGCAATATTTACGTTGTGACCACCACGCGTCGAATTTCGCGCTCTTTGCCAACGTTTTTTTTTAAATATTTTTTTTATTAATGTGGTTATACCTATGGGCCACGCGCACGTTAGCATAGAAATTTCATTAAGCTAGAGCGACAGCCATCAAGCCAGAGGCAATCCGGATACTATGAATTATTTCACCAAAATAATGCAAAGAGAATAAAACTGTGGAAATATTGCGAGCTAAGAGAAGTAAGGCGAGTGTCCACTCAGAGTATGAAGTGCTAAAGCAATTTAATATTTTATTTGCACCCCGTTCGCTTGTTTAATTTGCCATCGATACAGCAGAGTACAGCAATAGCAATAAATCGTGGAAGCCTATTTATTTAATTTAAGAACAATTTGTTATACTGCCGAGTTAATTGCGTAATTAGTGGGCGTATTTAGGGGCGGCAGGATGAACTTAGTACTGGAATTTCAAAGGAAAAATTCTTCGTGTTTACTTAGATACACATACACATAATCTACAAAGATACGATACAAGAAGTCGTCGTGGCCGAGTGTTTGAGTAGTTGCATGCAACAGAAAGATTGCAACTTCAATCCTGATTGTACTGATAAGTTTTTCCGAATAGAAGTGCAGTGATTAGTCACACCACGAGATTTTACGCTTTATAATTAAAAATAAATATTGTATTTTATTTAATAGCGAATACAAACTGTCATTTAATAGCATGTTAAATTTAAAGATAATTATGAACTAGTCATAAAAGTATCAACAGAATAGATACAGTTTAACAGCAATCCAAAACAAAAACCAATTAAAAAGGTTATGATATAATATAAAACAACGAAATGTACCTCACTTATTACTATTTAAATTTTAGTTTAGATTATTCACACCACGAGCTTTGCGGTGAAGGAAAACATCGAGAGGAAACCTGCATACGTCTGAGAAGCAATTCAAAGGCGTATGTATGTATAGTCGGCGATGGACTCGCCATCTGTCACGTTGGCACCTAATATACCTCTGGCGGCAAGTTTAGGAATACCCTAGTGGGAAGGAGTCAGGTCAGTCAATAAATAATAATATATCCTCACGCCTTCCCACAAGGGTCCCCGAAGGGGTAGGCAGAGGTGTATAGGTAATACCCACACACCCACTTTCCGCCAAAGATATATTTTATATTATTAATATTCAATACCCATGTGATACACAAAATAATGTTACAAATGCAAACACCTGGTTTGTTTGATACGCACTCACGTCTTACCTACTCGACCGTTCACCCTGTAACTAAATTAAAAAACATATACGAAAGTAGAATTTATTGACAAATGCAGGTCCACAGGGAAAAGGCTGTATATAAACGAGCCGCCATTTCCTCACACAGATACGGTAATCATAAATCTGTACAGTCCGCTTTGTTTTTAAATTCCGCTTAAAATACGAAATACATTCCATTCCCGAAGCGTCCTATTGGATTGTTAACACCCGCGGGATCCTTTCATCCTGGATTAATGCAGTTGTTTCAACGTAATATACACCTTTGTCTGCTAATTTTATTGTTGCATTTTAATATTAAACTGGTCACGTTATTTTGGCGTTAAATCAGCTATGGCCATGTTAATGACTCCATTTAAAAGGCTTTTGGGGTTTATATCCATTATGCAGCTTGCTTTGTTTACGAGTTTTCATATTTGTTTAATATTCTGTTCAAATATTATTACTTAATAATAGTATGGAGATATTATTAGTAGAGCTAATTACGTTTTCGTAAATTAACGTAATAACGTAAATTTTCGTTTAAAAATCTATTTTTTTTTATTATACCTACATCTAAATCAATTCGGAGTTCTATAGCACCCTTATAGCCACCGGTATTTAGGCGGTAACCGGTCACCACCACGTAGATCACATGCCCGATTTCCACTTTGAGGAACGAAAAAAAAAACATTAGTACCTAGAGACAGCGGTAGTTTGAGCCAGATTTTGCTGGCGACAACTTTGCTTACAAGACAGTTCATTGACCAACATCTTCGTAGTTCCCCTCTCCTACACCATAATCGCCGGATGCGCTGACAAAGTACCCTACTAGCCACCGAAACAGCCTTGGAATTCTCAAGTTCCCCCATAATCCCTTATTATACCGATCAGCAACGCATGTGCTCACGCTAAATTGATTCTGTTTACCAACTCCGCGATGTCGCCGCGTCGTCACAAAGTTTGCACATGGCGATATTAAATTTGAGGTGTAGCTAAGACTTGTTGGTGTAGCGTGGGAATATTAATGGGTTCGGTGATGTTACTTGAGGGATTAATATTAACTGGAAGCTGCCAGGGCTGACATTCCGAATCAGGGCAATTATTATCGTTTCGAAACATCTACAGTTGGTTTATTTCAGACCCCAAGGAAAGTGGAACGAGTGCAGTCTATAGCAAACCTTAGTACATAGGTTGCGGTAGCCGCTTGCCGAGCATGCGAGTTAACTCATTTTCTCACTCCATCAGACCTCCCGGGCTTGTCCCTCGACCTCTGAGTCCCCAGAAAGGTTGATAGATCATACTCGTCGAATTACTCTAATAGTATACACACATTCGTGTGTGGTATATAAAATGACGAAACAGATATACAAAGCGAAAGTGTGCAAGACGAGGCAGAGGAAGACCTCGTTCCAACTAGATCAAATCGATCGGACACTCAAGGACGGGAACGTCAACCCTACTCGAAACCATGTATGAAGAGACTGATGAATGTGGACGAAGGAAAAGAGGTATGTTAGTACAGCGAAAGTGGAGCGACAATTCTCTCTACACTTACAGACTCTTTCCCTCCAGCCACATTCATCAGTCTGTTTATACAAGCCAGTTTGGAGTATTCGTAACGTTCCCTTTGCAATAAGAATTCGATTGAGTGTGCATTACATAACCTAAAATTGAAGTTCCATAATGCTCAAAGGCCATATTCCGAGGTTATATTTGTGAGCAAATGATATTATATGGATTTTCAAAGACAATATGGCCTTAAGTGTAATATAATGTAAATACTCCGATAAGACCCGTATTATTTTATATTACACGTAATTTGATCCCTTAGGTCCCTCTCGGATCCCATTTGCTCTCAAGACCATCAATCAAATTCGCAACAGCACCTCCAAGGAATAGTGTATGGGGATACATAGAAAGCCTTGCGAAAAACATAAAGAAAATGAACTTTGTAGCGAGCACTCTAGGGCCTAGTTTTGAATGAAAGAAAAAGAGACGTGAGTGCAGCTCTTTTATACGAAATGAGTCAAAGTATACTTTGAAAGCAGTGGAAGAAGGTTCATTTTGGATTGAAGGTAATGGCTATTGAAAGGAGGATAGCTAGGATTATAATTAGAACAAATTAATGTCGTAAATTATGTTTGCATGGGATGAAGTAACGCGCCGGTTGTTACATAGAATGGGAAAACTGGTCGTAAGGACATAATTATTTATTACTCTAACAAGGTACTACCGGCCTTCACTTTTTTGAACGACATATGCGGAAGTAGGGTAATGTTTTTGGAACGTAGGAAAAATACTTTTTATTTAGAAAATATAGACGTCCAACAAGCATATGTAGCGTAGTGGCCGAGTGGTTCAAGTAGATGCCTGCAACACAAAGATTGTAAAACTGAAGATCTAAACTTAAGTACAGTGATTAATCACACCACGAGCGGTGTATGGTACGGCGGTACGGTGAAGGGAAACAACGAGAGCAAACCCGCATACTTTTGAGAAGGATAAAAATCCAAAGGCGTATGTAATGGCGATAGCCTTGCCATTTGTCACGTTCACGCACCTAAAACGTAACTCTGGCGGAAAGTGGGGGCTGCATTTTCCTTCGGGACCGTTGCAGAAAGACGGCACGATATGTAATATAAACAAGCATACTACTTCCTGACGGCAAGCGGTTACCATACCTAATGCATGCATGCATTCCTTGGGGTGGATCGGACGCGCTGCTAACCTCAACCTAAGTTTATGGTACTGCCCCGATCGATATCACGTAAACTATGAACTTGTCCTTCGCTGTAATATAAACTTCTATTTTAAATACTAAAACTACTGCAATAATAACTACCATATACATATACCACTTAAGTGCTTAATAAGCACGCGGCCCGATTGATGGTAAGCGATTACCGACGTTTGCAGCACGAAGGGTATCGCTTGCCAACTATATAGTATTCACCGTATGTATGTGTACGCAATACAACGGTTGTGTTGGAGGTATGGAGAACTGGGAACTCTTAAGAGAATAGTCTAGTGGCGTAGCTAGGTAATCAAAGGTCCTAAGGCAAAAGATAACCTAGGGCCCCAACTAAACTATTTAAAATCGTTTGTTCGTTTGTCGCTTTCCGAATTCGATGTACTCTAGATTCGTCGTAAATAAAATTAAAAACCAAATACAAATTTTAACTGATTTTAATGAAAAAATTAAAACTAAGTATTAAAGTTGCATTCCTGGAATCCGGTTCATATATATTCCGAATATTGTAGAAATTTTCACTAGTTCAATATATATATATATATATATAGTTTGTAAGTCCCCTTGAGGGCCCCCCTGAGCTTGGGGCCTGCCCCGTCTAGCCCCTAGGTAGCCTACGCCACTGATAGAGTCTCTCTGCTTACCCCGTTAGGGACTCGTTGATATGTATGTATGTATATACATTCACACATGTACATATTCTTGTTAAGTACAGCCTAGTGTAAGAGCTCGTCAAACTGTTATCTCGGCGCTCAGTTGATGAGTGCTCCAAACACAGTTACAGGAAAAACGGTTACCTCACCCACCTGTGATCAACGGAGGCATTAACGCCGGACGTTACCCCACTTAGTGCTGCCTCTGCTTTCGTATCGATACATTAAATATTACGTCTGAAAATGATGTAGGTAATATTAAATCATCGGTACATTGAAGACGTGATGGAATAGGCTGACTGTCAGTTCACAAATTTTATTAAATAAAGCCTTAAGTACTTCCATCTGGTCTAGTGGGTAGAGTGGACAGCGAATCTTGAGGTCGCGGATCCGATTCTCGCTGAAGGCAGATACTTGTGTGATGAACAATGGTTACGCTATCTGTCACATAGCCTATGGCCAGGCAATGTGACAGATAGCGTTACTGTTTTATCGTTTACCTACGCATTAAAATATCAGGTAGATTATTTGGCGCAAATAAATTAATATCTAGACAATTTAATTCTGTAACTTAGCCCTTTTTTAGTGCATACTATATAGCTAAAACACAGAGTAAGATCACGCCGAGTTAAGGGAAAGTGTAGAGCTGGTAGAAAATATAGTTGCATGTCAAAATGTATATGCCACCGACGGCCCTCTCGACCAACGTATGTTTGAATACTTATAAAGAGCCGTGGTGGCCGACTGGTTTGAGCAGTTGCCTGCGACGCAAAGGTCGCAAGTTCGAATCCCGACTGTACCAATGAGTTTTTCTGAACTTAAGTACAGTGATTAATCACACCACGAGCTTTACGGTGAAGTTAACATCGAGAGGAAACCTGC
The DNA here is from genome assembly GCA_945859725.1 of Drepana falcataria. Taxonomy (NCBI): domain Eukaryota; kingdom Metazoa; phylum Arthropoda; class Insecta; order Lepidoptera; family Drepanidae; genus Drepana; species Drepana falcataria. The sequence goes on from OX243935.1 coordinate 591,687, forward strand.
ATACGTCTGAGAAGAAATTCAAAGGCGTATGTATAGTCGTGCTTGAGTAACGGCGATGGACTCGCCATCTGTCACGTTGGCACCTAATATACCTCTGGCGGAAAGTGGGTGTGTGGGTATTACCTATACACCTCTGCCTACCCCTTTGGGGACCCTTGTGGGAAGGCGTGAGGATATATTATTATATAAATAAAACAAAAATTACAGATTAGTCTATAAAAATAAAAATGAATAACTAAATGAGTTGCCTAGCGCAAAACTCGAGAACGGCTGAACCGATTTGGCTGGTTTCTTTTTTCTTGTATTTGTTGAAGTCTGGGGAAGGTTCTTATGGAGTGATAAAACGTAAAATATGTGAACACAAAAATAAATACAACAATTTTCTTTTACCATACAAACCAGTCTTAACAGTCCCCAGCTGTTAAACATTGACTGAGAAATAAGGCAGACAGGACAAGGTCTGCCAGGACAGCTAGTTTAGGATAAAAAACAGCTTATCGACACATTCCAACCAATAGTCCCATCACTAGCAGTGTGTGGGTAACGATCGTGAAAGGAATAGAAGTGGTAGACACGTACCAATGATGAGCCCGCCTGCGGAGCTAACGATGCTCCTATTATCGCCAGACACTGAAGTTTCAGGCTCACACGAATTAGCTTACATCCACGTTAAGTTAGGTTAACTTAATCGAGATAAGTTCACGGCAAATGGCTGGAGATAATCAAGTATTTGGGCCTGAACGTTTAAAGGCAATGTTAGACGAAATTTACATATTATAATGCTCGAATGGTTGGTCTTGTACACCGTTGGCTAAGGAGCTCGAGGTCGGTAGGTTCTATGCTTTAACAAGTCAAAAACAAATTTACCACCGCTTATAATAAGTATATATATATCCTCACGCCTTCCCACAAGGGTCCCCGAAGGGGTAGGCAGAGGTGTATAGGTAATACCCATACACCCACTTTCCGCCGGAAGTATATTAGGTGCCAACGTGACAGATGGCGAGTCCATCACCGTTATTCCAGCACGACTATACATACGCCTTTGAATTTCTTCTCAGACGTATACAGGTTTCCTCTCGATGTTTTCCTTCACCGTAAAGCTCGTGGTACTCACTGTACTTAAGTTCAGAAAAACTCATTGGTACAGTCGGGATTCGACCTTGCGACCTTTGCGTCGGAGGCAACTGCTCGAACCACTCGACCACCACGGCTTATAATAAGATTAATAGAAAATGTTGGGTTGTAAAATTAATCACGCCGAGTCCCTAACGGGGTAGGCAGAGAGTATAGAGCGATAGTTCTCTAGACTTACATACTTCATTCGTTTCGTCCACATTAATCAGTCTTTTCATACATCCTCGTCGGTTTCGAGTACTCTTGACGTTCCCATCCTTGAGCGTCCGACCGAGTAATGTATGTATGTATGATTACATTTAACGCAAGTGAAGCCGCGGGACAGATCTATAGAGTTTATAATGTAGAGTAGGTATATGAACAAAAAACATACTATCAACATATTGTCTTGTCATTTTTCAACTTCCGAATGCTAGCGTTCCCTGACTGTGATCCATAACGCAACATAGTAATATGTAGGTATCTGTTTGTTGTTTACTGGCAACACTCACAACTCACAAACAACTGGAGTGATTGAGTATAGAGCCTTCAAAATGTTGTTGTCAAAACAACAGGTCACACAATCGACGGGAACTTGGGAACTTGTAACGGGAGTAAGAACGCGGTTAATGGCATCTCTGCCGTCTATGTTGCTAGTACTGTCTCCTTCAAATAAGTTGGAGATAGAACCATCTCAATTGATAGCTCCATTGGTAGAAATAAACAAAACTACTCAAATCTTATAAGAATCAGCTCGACAGAGAGATGGATCCATTGTTAGGGTGGGTGCGCAATGAGAGAAGTGACTTTATTGATACATAGTGAGTGGTGGCATGTGATGTATAATATTTAAAAAAATAACCATTTACGTGATTTACCTATGTAAAACACGCCGAATGCCCCACAAAGTAGGCCTTCAGATACTCAACTAGGGCATTTTTTTTATGCCACAAGAGTGTCAAACAAGCATACGGCCCACCTGATGAGAAACGGTTACCGTAGCCTATTTACGCTAACGATACCGAAGTATCACTTGCGCGCTGCCACTCTATGTTCGGAGAGTTATACTGTGTTGACAGCATAATAGGACTAATCCCTCTGCTTCCAACACAATGTAACAATCCTCCCCCCTCCCCAAGGAGCTCAATACTGGAAACCTTATTCACCGCGTAGGAACACAACACAATACATTGTGTTATTTGGCTACGGACTTCTATAAGGTGGAGGTCCTGCCCCAGTCGGGCAGCTCCAAATTCGAACGGGAAACCCGTTATGCCCTACCTCTCTTAAAAACTGCATGAAATAGAACTGAGTGGCTCCTAGCCCTTAGTAGATACTATGAGGTCGTCGGCCCCTTAACTGGGTCAGTTTGGCAAAACAACCTGCGTACGTGTCGGTCCCCGGTATCCCTCGGGATGAAGGACAATAGTTGCCCCAATGCGTGCACGGGATCGTGGGTTGTGTGGGCATGTAAGTTATTTGTTGCTATGGAGATAGATGTTTCTTTTAAATGTTAAGGTCATGGCTTACTGACTATTTTACAATTTAAATTTATAGGCACAGAAATTTTGCGTAAAATCTATATTATCCTTACTTACATACGTCTGAGAAGAAATTCTAAGGCGTATGTATAGCCGTGCTGCAGTAACGGCGATGGACTCGCCATCTGTCACGTTGGCACCTAATATACCTCTGGCGGAAAGTGGCGTGAGGATATATTATATTATATAATATTATAAATGTGAATGTAAGTTAGTTTCTTACGCTTTCACGTAAAACTACTTAACCGATCATCATAATACTTTGTGCACCCATTCTTGGAGGTATAAGAAATAACATAGGATACTTAAAAAAAACAGCTTACGACAGATAAAAGGAAGGCAAAAATATGTGTGTTCCTCTTTCAAGGCATAGCGGCTGACCCGATTTAAGCAGGAAAATATATAAACTACTTTTTCGAACTCCACGCGGGCGAAGCCGCAGGCATAAGCTAGTATGTACATAAAATTCTCGTGTCACAGTGTTAGTTACCATACTCCTCCGAAACGGCTGGACCGATTTTGATGAAATTTTGTATGTATATTCAGTAGGTCTGAGAATCGGCCAACATCTATTTTTCATACCCCTAAGTGATAAGGGTTGTCCAACCCAAAAATTTTTTTCACCCTGGCGAAGCTGGGCGGGACAACTAGTTATTGTATATATTTCTTTACGTCTTACCCTTCGCCGTATGTAGTTGTGCTTGAGAAACGTCTATGGAATCGCCATCTGTCACGTGCCAACGTGATATAACTTATTTACATTTTCTCCAGCGAAAAGTAGGTGTGTGGGTACCAGCTACACACCTCTGCCTACCCCTTCAGGTATACATTTTCCAAGTGTAAAAGACGCTGAAAGGTTGGTGAACGAATCAATGATCTGTGTTGAATATTCAATAAAATCAATTTAAGATTCATTGGTCAGCAAATTCCTTGAGGCCAAGTAATCTTTACGATGGCTTAATGGACTATTGGCTTGAAATATTGGCTGTACATATCGCTATCTTGCAATATATCTTGTTTCATAGCTTCGGGCTTACCATTTATGGGATATTCGATAACTTACATGATAATAATATAACGTGACCTGCATTAAATTATAAATGCAATTATAAATTTCGCCCACTCACATAACTGGCTCGTTGGTCTAGGGGTATGATTTTCGCTTAGGGTGCGAGAGGTCCCGGGTTCAAATCCCGGACGAGCCCTGTTAACGTTTTGAATTTAGAGGAAATTATTATTTTAATTAAATGGGGTCTAATGAAACCCTAAATAGATTAAACGCTTCGTTGGATTTCAGTGAACCTTTAATGTTTTAATGATCTCGTTAATTTCATATTTTGCAAATAAAAAGCAGGCATTTTAAGTGAGGACCTACTTAAATGTTGTTTCGCCATTTGTCTCCATGTTGACATAATATATTTGAGATTCACCTTTCAGATTTTCTAATTAAGAAAAAAATACGGCCTAAAAAGAAATGGTTTTTGCAAACAAGCATGTGGTCCGCCTGATGGTAAGCGGTTACCGCCGCCTACCCAAAGGAGTAGACGGAGGTGTATAGGTAGTACCAGCACTGGGTGTGTTCTTCCGCTTTTTATAAATTTTTTTTTGTTACTTCACGCCTGCCTGCAAAGCTCCCAAAAGGGGGAAGGCAGAGGTGTAATGCAATACCATATTAATAAAGACGATATAATAAATATGTTTTATACTATCAAGCGAGAGATAACGTGGGACAATATATTAACCTAATCTACAGGATTTGAACCTGCTAACATAGCTTTTGAGACAGCTACCCACTAAGCTGTGACGGTCTTATTTTGAAAGGGAACTTAAGTCGCTCGGGAAAGCCCTCTTCATCAGGAAGCCATTCCGCTCCCCCGGCAGTTCATTGCCAGTGAATAAATGCATGAAACTCGTATAATCAGGCAAATTGAGCAGGAGTGGGGATAAGATATTGTTTTTATACTTCGCCCTCCCCTAGAGCAAGTAGAATAAAATTTAACCGGGTTTTTACGGACCGAAACGGGTTGGGGTACGTAGCTGGTGGCATTTTTAAAGGGATCCTGGGGTAAGATGGGGCAATTTGGACCTTCAGCGTTAAGAATTATGTTACGGTTGGATGGAAAAATGCTATTGATATATAATAAATAGTAATATATACCTACTAGTTGGTCGGCTCAGGTTCGCTCGAGTGCAAATATACATTTCCGGAAAGCCGAAAGCAGTGCCATCAAATTTTCTGTTTCTTCAGGTGAAGTAAAGAATAGTTGGACCCAATGGGTTGCGCCACGGGGTCCGTGGCCTTTAATTTTTAATGTGTGATATAAATTAAAAATATTTACCAATGAAATCGAATTTCGCAGTGAAGACAAATATTCAATATCAATTAATATAATTATATATTATAATATCAATAAATATAACGGAAATAAGGTGAATGGAGCCATGTCGGCGTTGATGGGCAGTAAACGTCTGAGCAAGAATGCTCGAGTTGCTGTCCACAACGCGATATTGGTACCTACCTTATTGTATGGCAGCGAATCCTGGGTATGTCAGAGGAAGTATGAAAATAGCTTGAATGCAGTTGAGATGCGATCTCTTCGAAAAATGTGCGGCGTAACGATATTAGATCGAATCCGCAATTAAGAGATTCGCAAATCAACTGGCGTGAATGAGGGCGTGATTGTAAAGATGAAGAAAGGCATGTTACGTTGGTTTTGACTCATAGAAAGGATGAGTGAAGAAAGATTGACGAAACATATACAAAGCAAAAGTGTGTGAAAGAAGAGGCAGAGCCACGTTCCAACTACCTAGATCAAATAGATCGGACTCTCAAGGACGGGAACGTTAAGAGTACTCGAAACCGACGAGCATGTATGAAGAGACTGATGAATGTGGACGAAGCGAAAGAGGTATGTAAGTCTAGAGAGAACTGGCGCTCTATACTCTCTGCCTACCCCGTTAGGGACTTGGCGTGATGATATGTATGTATGTATGAAATGGCGAGTCATATGGCTATCTGACATACTGCTAGCACAAGTCCACCCAACATGGGGTCTACTGAGCATTAGCTCCGCCCCGAAGGTATTAACCGTCCAACAGCTATCTAAGGAAACCGCAAGCCACTTACCAAACAACACGCTCCATCTAGCTACCTACCTCTTAGCATCGAAGCTTTGCGTGAGCAATGAAATGTACGAAAATAACGGTACTGTTCAACACACATGTGTTCGGCTCATCGCATACCACTTTTGTAACTACACTCGTTTGATCACACTCCTTTCAACGGATTAGCATTGCGTGCCCGTGAATTGATTTTGTGCCGACCTGTACAATATTTGACACATACATATTAAATACTCTACATGGGATTGAAGAGCACTCGAAACTGGTGGCGAAATTATAGAAAAGGTTCATTGAATTTATGTATTTATAATAATTGTATTTATCTATACTAATATTATAAAGCTGAAGAGTTTGTTTGTTTGTTTGTTTGTTTGAACGCGCTAATCTCAGGAACTACTGGTTGGAATTGAAAAATTCTTTTTGTGTTGGATAGTCCATGATTCTAGGAAGGCTTTAGGCTATATAAAATATAAATAAATAATAGTTAATATTAAAAAAATCTCTGAAAAGTGAGTGTGCGAAAGAGACAGACAACAAGATTCTGAGACGTTTTCAATATATTGACAAATACTCTGTCAGAGTGACGTGTAAATATTGACGGTAAAGGTGCGTTCCACTAAGCGCCAACAACAATGAAAATTCTCCTATACCTAATCGATCCACATAACGACCGCGGTCGTTGTGGTCGCGGCGAAAACGTCAATTACAATGTCATAACTTACGCTCATCTAAAAAGGTGGGTCGAAGTGATCGTTGAATCGAAGAAAATTTGCGTGATTTTCAAAACTCAAAGCATATAAAATGGCGACTGTACCTCTTACCAAATATCCAAGTGTCGCCGCAAGACATTTTAATTCTATTTGAACGTAAATTAATTTAAAACACCAATAATATTAAATATAAAAAAAACATTATATTTTTTTTCAATATAAATCTATTTAAATTAATCAAGTTTATTTTCAAGGCTTACAGATTATAAACTAACATCTTAAATCTTTTGCTTTCTTTTTACTTACTCGCCGTTTGTATTATTTACCTGCATGCTCAAAACGCTCTGTAATCCATTCCATTTGAGGTTACGACAGTAACGCTTACAAGCAAACTGTGGTCGAGAGCGTGATCATTGTGAACGCTTAGTGGAACGCACCCTATGTATAGCTAGACTGACATTTCATTCAAGTAGTAGTTTTGACAAACCTCAAATTACAGTTTCTTTCATAACAACAAAAGCAAAAAGATGTTTGTTGTGTTTTAGTGTGAGTTTCATAATTAATCGTCGTATTTTATTAGTAATACCACCCGTAAGGCGTCAAAATATCCGTTGGCGCACACCAGTTCGATCGCAGTGTAACGCAAGTCCTATTCAATCGCAGTGTAACGCAAGCCCAGTTCAATCTTCGAGCCAATGAGACTGAAGAACAGCGTAGGCAATGGTAAATACAAATTTCTCCAGATTTATTTCCTGGGGAATTCTGAAGAAGAAGTAAATGAACGCTGTTCGCAGATATCATTTAGCAGTTACAACAACTTTTGCATGAACATAATCAGTTGATCCAATTGTTCAAAACTGTCTTACAAGTAATGTGATGCCATCGGACAATCAGAAAATAGTGATCACAGCAGACAAGCGACCTGCAGGAGACAACATGTCATGAGAGAGGCATCAATGCAACAATGTTAAATGATGTTGCCTTAATCGTGATTGGGGAGAATATTGAGTCTCGCGATATTGTAATGTAACCAAGAAATGATGCCATCATCCTTCAGCATATTAGGGCAAATTCTCACCTCTTATCAAAATAATCTAATATCCATGTAACAATAAATGAATATAAACTACACCTAAACAATACTTTTAATGCCTAACTTTTTAACATAATAGTAATGTTTCAAACTACTTAACCCTTTCGTTAACAAGTCAGCAGGCATTTCAGTAGTTGGCAAATTGCCTTGGCATTGAAATTTTGACATTGAAAAAATGGCATTGCCATGTACTCGGCCTCAGTACTGGACAATGCCACTGTCGGTTGTTTTCTGCATTCATATGATATTACAGTACCAGACAATTTAAAACAGAAACCTGTATAAGATCTCCTGTCAATAGTATTTGATGTCCAATCTGAGTCTACAAATCCTTCTAAGTTTTTATTATCATTTGTAAACATTAAACCATAAGATTTTGTTTTATTTAAATATTCTAACACTCTCTTTGCATTTTTCCAGTGAACTGCAGTAAAACAATTGTTAAATTGGCTTAAATAGCTGACACTGTAACTGATATCTGGGTGTGTAAGTATAGACAAATACATAAGACTTCCTATCAGTTGCTGATAAGGATATTATTTACAAACATTTTCTGACTTATCCAACTTCAATTTACATTCAATAGGAGTATCAACAACATTACAGTTTGACATCTTAAACTTATTTAAAATATGTTCGACAAAATGCTCCTGATCTAATGATATACAACCATTTTTATATACTTTTACTCTCATACCTAAGCATTCTTTCACTTGCCCTGAATCTTTAGTTTTGAAATTTGACATTAAACTATGTTTCAGTTCATCTGTCAATGCCTTGCTACTGGAAAATATGAAAAAATCATCGACAAACACAGTTTTTAAAATTTGATAATTATTTACCTTTTACTATATAAACATGGTTCCAATTTAGACTTAATATAACCCTGGCTTAACAAACAATCATCTACTCTCTCATTCCACTGCCTTGCTGATTGTTTAAGTCCATAAATTGCATGTTTTAGTTTGAGTACACTGTTACTCTGACATTCTAAATTAGGTGGTACTAGCATGTATACTGTTTCATCAAGGTACCTAGCCATTTAAAAATGCAGTGTTAACATCAAGATGAGTAATTTCTAAATTTAACTTTACACTTAAAGAAAAGTACCTGGATGACCGAGCTCAGCTCGGTAAATATAATAGGTATAAAATATTATTGCGTACGAATTACATACTTATGAAATATATCTTATCTTACCAACATACCTAATAATGAAAAAATATGAACTTGTTGTTTAAATAAAAAATCACGAGTTTAATATTTTATTGAAATAGGTAGGTACTTACTTTTTACAGTTGTGGTTTGGTTCACTTATGTATCATGGTATACTTCATTTAACATGTAGTGTTTATTTCATGTCAATCGGTTAAGAAATGAAAAAGATGCCAATTTAAAGAATCATCACATAAAATAAAAGTGTAACGGATCGCTGTCTGTACATGGAAGATGTATGAAAAAATCAACGCACGTTGTGCCATACGCCACAAATCTTGTATACGTCGCTTCCGTTGTTCGTAATGTTCAGTAGCTATACGTTGTGCTGCTCGCTGCCGGAAATCTTGTAGACGTCGTTCCCGTTGTTCGTTATTTTCAGTAGCTACACGTTGTGTTGCTCGCTGCCGCAAATCTTGTAGACGTCGTTCCCGTTGTTCGTAATGTTCAGTACCTACACGTTATGCTGCTCGCTGCCGGAAATCTTGTAGACGTCGTTCCCGTTGTTCGTTATGTTCAGTAGCTACATGATGTGCTGATCGCTGCTGGAAATCTTGTAGACATCGCTCCCGTTGTTCGTCATTTTCAGTAGCTACACGTTGTGCTGCACGCTGCCGGAAATCTTACAGACGTCGCTCTCGTTGTTCGTTATTTTCAGTAGCTACACGTTGTGCTGCTCGCTGCCGCAAATCTTGTAGACGTCGTTCCCGTTGTTCGTTATGTTCAGTAGCTATACGTTGTGCTGCTCGCTGCTGCAAATCTTGTAGACATCGCTCCCGTTGTTCGTAATATTCAGTAGCTATACGTTGTGCTGCTCGCTGCCGCAAATCTTGTAGACGTCGTTCCCGTTGTTCGTAATGTTCAGTAGCTATACGTTGTGCTGCACGCTGCCGGAAATCTTACAGACGTCGCTCTCGTTGTTCGTTATTTTCAGTAGATACACGTTGTGCTGCTCGCTGCCGCAAATCTTGTAAACGTCGTTCCTGTTGTTCGTTATGTTCAGTAGCTATACGTTGTGCTGCTCGCTGCCGCAAATCTTGTAGACGTCATTCCCGTTGTTCGTAATGTTCAGTAGCTATAAGTTGGGCTGCTCGCTGCCGCAAATCTAATAGATGTCGTTCCCGTTGTTCGTAATGTTCAGTAGCTATACGTTGTGCTGCTCGCTGCTGCAAATCTTGTAGACGTCGTTCCCGTTGTTCGTAATGTTCAGTAGCTATACGTTGTGCTGCTCGCTGCCGCAAATCTTGTAGACGTCGTTCCCGTTGTTCGTTATGTTCAGTAGCTATACGTTGTGCTGCTCGCTGCCGGAAATCTTGTAGACGTCGTTCCCGTTGTTCGTTATTTTCAGTAGCTACACGTTGTGTTGCTCGCTGCCGCAAATCTTGTAGACGTCGTTCCCGTTGTTCGTAATGTTCAGTACCTACACGTTATGCTGCTCGCTGCCGGAAATCTTGTAGACGTCGTTCCCGTTGTTCGTTATGTTCAGTAGCTACATGATGTGCTGATCGCTGCTGGAAATCTTGTAGACATCGCTCCCGTTGTTCGTCATTTTCAGTAGCTACACGTTGTGCTGCACGCTGCCGGAAATCTTACAGACGTCGCTCTCGTTGTTCGTTATTTTCAGTAGATACACGTTGTGCTGCTCGCTGCCGCAAATCTTGTAAACGTCGTTCCTGTTGTTCGTTATGTTCAGTAGCTATACGTTGTGCTGCTCGCTGCCGCAAATCTTGTAGACGTCATTCCCGTTGTTCGTAATGTTCAGTAGCTATAAGTTGGGCTGCTCGCTGCCGCAAATCTAATAGATGTCGTTCCCGTTGTTCGTAATGTTCAGTAGCTATACGTTGTGCTGCTCGCTGCTGCAAATCTTGTAGACGTCGTTCCCGTTGTTCGTAATGTTCAGTAGCTATACGTTGTGCTGCTCGCTGCCGCAAATCTTGTAGACGTCGTTCCCGTTGTTCGTTATTTTCAGTAGCTACACGTTGTGTTGCTCGCTGCCGCAAATCTTGTAGACGTCGTTCCCGTTGTTCGTAATGTTCAGTACCTACACGTTATGCTGCTCGCTGCCGGAAATCTTGTAGACGTCGTTCCCGTTGTTCGTTATGTTCAGTAGCTACATGATGTGCTGATCGCTGCCGGAAATCTTGTAGACGTCGTTCCCGTTGTTCGTTATGTTCAGTAGCTACATGATGTGCTGATCGCTGCTGGAAATCTTGTAGACATCGCTCCCGTTGTTCGTCATTTTCAGTAGCTACACGTTGTGCTGCACGCTGCCGGAAATCTTACAGACGTCGCTCTCGTTGTTCGTTATTTTCAGTAGCTACACGTTGTGCTGCTCGCTGCCGCAAATCTTGTAGACGTCGTTCCCGTTGTTCGTTATGTTCAGTAGCTATACGTTGTGCTGCTCGCTGCTGCAAATCTTGTAGACATCGCTCCCGTTGTTCGTAATATTCAGTAGCTATACGTTGTGCTGCTCGCTGCCGCAAATCTTGTAGACGTCGTTCCCGTTGTTCGTAATGTTCAGTAGCTATACGTTGTGCTGCACGCTGCCGGAAATCTTACAGACGTCGCTCTCGTTGTTCGTTATTTTCAGTAGATACACGTTGTGCTGCTCGCTGCCGCAAATCTTGTAAACGTCGTTCCTGTTGTTCGTTATGTTCAGTAGCTATACGTTGTGCTGCTCGCTGCCGCAAATCTTGTAGACGTCATTCCCGTTGTTCGTAATGTTCAGTAGCTATACGTTGTGCTGCTCGCTGCCGCAAATTTTGTAGACGTCGTTCCTGTTGTTCGTAATATTCAGTAGCTACACGTAGTGCTGCTCGCTGCCGCAAATCTTGTAGACGTCGTTCCTGTTGTTCGTAATGTTCAGTAGCTATAAGTTGGGCTGCTCGCTGCCGCAAATCTAATAGATGTCGTTCCCGTTGTTCGTAATGTTCAGTAGCTATACGTTGTGCTGCTCGCTGCTGCAAATCTTGTAGACGTCGTTCCCGTTGTTCGTAATGTTCAGTAGCTATACGTTATGCTGCTCGCTGCCGGAAATCTGGTAGACGTCGTTCCCGTTGTTCGTTATTTTCAGTAGCTACACGTTGTGTTGCTCGCTGCCGCAAATCTTGTAGACGTCGTTCCCGTTGTTCGTAATGTTCAGTACCTACACGTTATGCTGCTCGCTGCCGGAAATCTTGTAGACGTCGTTCCCGTTGTTCGTTATGTTCAGTAGCTACATGATGTGCTGATCGCTGCCGGAAATCTTGTAGACGTCGTTCCCGTTGTTCGTTATGTTCAGCGGCCACAAAGAAGCCCTCGTGAAACATCTAAATCATAAGAGCATTCTGTCCGTATAATGTTAGTCAAGTTTTGCAAGACTTTAGCACTACGTGTGGGACGAGCGGAAAGCTGATTATTTTCATGGTTTTGTTGAAATGAGTCTTGCTTGTCGATCACTATTTTCTTGAAGGTGTTCTTGAGATGCGTCGCGGCTGCGTGGATTTAGATTGTGTATAAGCGATTTTTTTTCTTCTTTTAGGCATTTTGTCATGTAAGTAAATAATTGATTTTATCGACGTCTACGATAACGTCAAACCAAAAACTCATTGGCTTAAAGTTTGTTGCTTAGCAACGCTTTATTGTTGCTGTATCGGTAAAGCAGTGGCGAAATTCATATTCCAATGAAATTGTACGAGATTTTCATTGCCTAAAAACACGCATAACACGACTTTTTTAAAAAATTAAACCTAGCTAGATCGATTTATCGCCCCCGAAATCCCCCCACTACCAAATTTCATGAAAATCGTTGGAGCCGTTTCCGAGATTCAGATTATATATATACAAGAATTGCTCGTTTAAAGGTATAGGGATAACATTCTCCAAGTGTTAATACAGGTGAGTATGTTTCTTTATAACATTATTCTTATCTAGAGCAAGTGAATGAATTTGTATATCTAGGAAGCATGTTCACACGAGATGGAAAGTATGAAAAAGATATTGAAAGAAGGCTAACTGCCGGTATTAAGGTGAATGGGGCCATGTCGGTGTTGATGGCCAGCAACGGTTGCTGTCCACAGCGTGATATTTGTGCCTACTTTATTGTATGGCAGCGAACCCTGGGTATGTCAGAGGAAGTATGAAGATAGCTTAAATGCAGCTGAGATGCGATATCAGCTGCGAAAAACGTGCGGAGTAACGATGTTAGTTCGAGTCCGGAATCAAGAGATTCGCAAATCAACTGGCGTGAATCAGGGCGAGATTGAAAAGATGAAGAAAGGCATGCTACGCTGACTTGGACATATAGTAAGGTTGAGTGAAGAAAGATTGACGATACAGATATACAAAGCAAAAGTGTGTGCAAGAAGACGCAGAGGAAGGCCACGTTCCAACTACCTGGATCAAATCGATCGGACGCTCAAGGACGGGAACGAAAAGAGTACTCGAAACCGACGATCATGTATGAAGAGACTGATGAATGTGGACGAAGCAAAAGAAGTATAAAGTCTAGAGAGAACTGGCGCTCTATACTCCCTGCCTACCCCCTTAGGGACTTGGTGTGATGATATGTATGTATGTATGTATGTAAATTTTCACCCATGCGAAGCTGGGCGGGTCAGCTAGTGTTTAATAAATTGATTGATAATTATAGTTAATTACAACGGATACATTATTTACGATAACAACCTCATTCACATAAAAAGCCGTGGTGGCCGAGAGTTTCGAGCAGTTGGCTGCGACACAAAGATCGCAAGTTCGAATCCCGACTATACCAATGACTTTTTCTGAACTTAAGTACAGTGCAAACGTCCGAGAAGCAATTCAAAGGTGTATGTAGTCGTTCTTGTGATTCGCCATCTGTCACGTTGGCACCTAAAATATATCTCTGGCTCTATCTAGTGATAATAATAATATGCCTATATTATTATCATTAAAATATGAAAACATTAATTATTAACCCTACAATATAAATAACACATAAATAACAAAATGGCGGACGCTCTCGCAAGAGCTTCACAAAACTCCAAGTACACTGATACATTTCTATTCTTACCATCCGCAGACAGATCGCATTCAGGATTGGCAACAAGGAGTGTAAAGAGTGCCATAGCACGTTGGTTTGGAAAGAACGAATACCAAAAGTTGAGTTAAACAAGGCCCATGTTGAAAATAAGCCCATCAATGAACGCATATACTCGTACTAGGATTTCGGTTCATGTTTGAGTTTAGAATCAAAGATTTCCTTAGTCGCAGTAAGACCATTGCATTCGATACACGATTCGAAAAATTTATTGTTATGCTTTCTAACAGCGAAGAACGCATGAAAATGTCGTGATATTAAAAACTAGTCAGTTGACTTTAGTGATTACTTAAATAAGTCTAGGGAGAACTGGAGCTCACAACTGCCTAGCCTACTGCCCGCGTCGATCGAGTATAAGAGATAATTATGAGATCGAGTTCTGATCTCATAATTAGTATATATTTCTGTTAAATACCTAAAACAATATCATAAAAAAGTATTTAGTTAAGTATTTTCGAAGTCATAATTATGTCAAATATTTGTGCCTACATAAATACTATAATATTATTGCCATTTTTGGCTATGTGTACAACTTTAAAATTATTTTATAATGGCAATAAACCGTAATGAAAGCAACCCGTTAGCTTATTGATGATTGGTGAGCGTCATTTGTCAACGTCAATTGTTAATCTCGCGGTCGACAAGCATCGAATAACGAGTCATCAATACGAGTCGCGGGAAATGTTTCCAATTTGCTAGATTGTTCCAAATTCGAACGTCAACGACTGGAAGATAAATAGAACAAAATTGTTTTGCTATTTTCATACGGATCTGTTGCAGTTCGCTTAGAAAACAAACCAATTTGAACTTTATGCACCTGTGAAACAGTTGTATGTTGGAATAATTAGTTTGGTGTAGTTCCGTTGAAAGTTCGATGCACGTGCATTAAGTACACGCAGACTATTAAATACATTAATTTCTGCTGAATCAAGATTTTGGGATTTAAAATAAATACGTTAATTACAATAAAAAATAACGAAACAAATATACAATATGAAAGTGTGTAGAAAAAGAGGCAAAGGAAGACCACGCTCCCACCACACAGATAAAAATTTTTCTTATTTCTCTTCTCTTCACTCAGCATGATGTAAGTATTGAAAAAAGTGAAAAAAAACTCATTTTCATGCTACTGAACAGGAAAAATCCGATATCCAAACAGTGAAACAAATGGTAAGGGACGGAAGATTAACAATTCAAATCCAGGTACGGTGCAAATGCCAGTTTACGGTCGCTCCCGTCCCGCTGTCGTTACGATCTCCTTGTAATTAAACTGACTATAATTGAGCGATTAGTCTTAACGGTGCTACAGAAAGACTATTGCATTGGATTGGCATAATGTACACCTGATTTTCATTCGAATTTCTGGAGACGGATATAAAGAAAAAAAAAGACAACTGACATTCCAAATTTGTAATCGGAAACATGGAAAAAACAAACATTAATATTAAAAAATATCGCACGATTTTTCAAATAAGTGTTCTATATTTAAAAGTATTGTATGCTTCTCTTAATGTAATTTTAATGTAAATAATGTTACTGGCTGTGTTTACCGATAGCGTTTAAAAAATCAAACTGGCGTAATCTAATTACAGACTAGAGAATGTGGTATTTAGTCCAGTTGGTATTTTTGATCACATTTCTTGTGAATAACAGATTATAGTTATGATATCTCTACGCCTTTACACCGAAGGGTAGGCAGAGGTGTGTAGGTAGTAGTAAAAACAGATTAGTTTTTGTTTAGAGTAGTCGCCTGCAATACAAAGTTTGCAAGTTCGAATCCCGACTGTACCAATGAGGTTATCTGAACTAGTACAGTAATCAGTCAAACCACGAGTTTTACAGTGAAGGAAAACAACTCGAGAAAAGAACTCTTGCATATGTTTGAGAAGAAATTCAAAGGCGTATGTAAAGCCGTGCTTGAATAACGGCGACGGACTCGCCATCTGTGAAACTGAGTGTATGGATACCTATTTATACACCTGTTCATACTAAGCTACTCGCTCTTTACATATTATACACCCAAATACAATATAAATCTTAAAGAAGCAAAATCCGGCCACGCAAACGTTTTCACGCTTTGTCGGTTTATATATTCCACATTCGGACAGAGGCAATGAAACCATAGCGATTTATGTATATCTGAAGGCTTAAATGGATATTACGGCAGATCGATCTTGGATCCATTACCCACACCCATCCTCCGGGAGGGACCCGTGGGGACACACGGGCTGATGCTCGGAAGATGTTGCGGTCTTTAATTTGTTCGTGCTAGCAAATTGAATTGCAAGGAATAATAAATCAATCAAGCCTATAGGAAGGTATTCTATTTTTGAAAATATACCATACCTCAGTTGCAATAAATTCTATTAGAAAACACGAATGAATATTTATTTCAAAATTACAGGTTCCAAATTCAAAACGGTACCATTGTTTTCTTTTGCAAATATTTTCGGACAGACACTGTGTAATTATACACATCTCTGCGTTTTATATGGTTTAAATTTATACATACATACATACATATAATCACGCCTCTTTCCCGTAGGGGTAGGTAGAGACCACTTCTTTCCACTTGCTACGATCCTTACATACTTCTTTCGCTTCGTCAACTTTCATTATTCTCTTCATACATGCTCTTCGGTTTAGGGTACTCTTGACCTGACCTTTTTCCAAGACGCCCCTAATTTGGTCTAGCAACGTCCGCCTAGGTCTACCCCTTCCAACACTTTCATTCACACTCGCCTTATACACTTTTTTCGTCAATCGTTCTTCATTAATTCTCTCGACATGGCCAAACCATCTCAGCATACCTTTCTCAATTTTTGTCACTACATCTTCTTTCAGACCACAACGTTTCCTTATCTCACTATTTCTTATCCTGTCACTCAGTTTAACTCCTATCATACTTCTTAACGCTCTCATCTCAACTGCATTTATTCGGCTTTCATGCTTCTTCTGCCATACCCAACTTTCACTTCCGTACATGAGTGTCGGAACCAATTATAAAAACCAAAAAAAAGTACCAAAAATAAATTTATATGAAATAAATATATAAAAATATCAAGCCGAGTACCGCACGGGTTAGGCAGAGAGAGTAGAGCGCAATTTCTCTCTAGTCTTAAAAAATCTCATTCGTTTCATCCACATACATCAATCAGTTCATACTTGCTCGCCAGTTGAGTTCTCTTGACATGCCCATCCTTGATATATCTTGAAGACTTTCTATAAAGGCCCCCAAAGGGGTACCCATTCTCCGCCAGATATATATATAGAGCTGGTACATTTTATAAAAATAAGCAAAGATTAAAGTCCAATACCGTATTCGTTTCTCCATAGAGAATACATCCGTGCGTCCCCAATCTCTGCTCTATGGGCTCGCAGTACGAATTCTTGTAGAGGTCGTCGAGAAATGATAAATTTCAATTGAAAGCCGTACTCTCTGACGTAGATCACGTAGAGACGCTATTTGCATGTCAAACTGTCGCCACGGGACATAAGAAATGAATGTTGCCAGTCATTAGGTGAGCTTGGTACTTTCAACGACTCATAATCTTCAACAGCCACATTCGAACCCAATTATAGTCTCCACGCCATCCCACAAGGGTTTCCAAAGCGGAAAGCAGAGGTGCATAGGTAGTACACACACACCTACTTTCCGCCAGAGATACATATTGGGTGCCACAAGTTATGCCAATTTGTGTGAAATTGTCCCAAGGTATATATTTAAGGTATTTATCTATCCCCGTGCCAAATTTCATACTTTTCCGTTCAGTAGTTTCTGCGTCAACATCCTCTCATTTTTTTCCATTACATATTATATTTTTTCGTATATATTATAGTTTTGAATTCAAGACGCACGTATATCTGTGGCGGTGATATTATCTTTTAACGCTAGATGTGGCACACCAAGAGACAGACGAAATAATCCAAAGCGACACAGTCTGGCGCTGAGCCAACGAGCTCGGCTGCTCAAAGGCGGCGTGATACGTCACGAGCTCACGACACGTAGGACACTCCATTTGATTTATATCTGGGTAATTCCTTTTTGCGGCCGGAATTCTTAAGTGTTATGTTAAGTCTTTTAGACTAGGCATTTACTATGGGAAGGATCAGAACGTCAAGAGTACTGGAACTGTCCTTTATGAAGAGACCGATCAATTCGAATGAAAAGATCTGAGAAAGAGAAGTCTGTAAGTGTAGAGAGAACTGGCGCTCTACTCTCTCTTCCTGTCACGTGAGGCAATGTACTTATTTAAATTAATTAACTGTCTGTTTTATTAATTACATTGATCATAATATATACTACTACAACTTTTATTTATGAACCTAAAACTAAAAACCTTAAAAAAATTTATAATATAATAATTAAAATATATTATTAAAAGGAGTCCCGTTTGAATCGTTCCCCCTTTGAATAGCTAGACTAATTATTTGTCCGAGGTAGCTGCCAGCTCTTCGGTCTCCTGTGATGTCGACCAACCTTTTTGCTATATCTTTAAAAAGCCTTATAGCACTAGGACCTTATTTATATGCACTATGGAGCTTCTGTTTAATCTACACATTTAATTTGATTAGGTGCAGTCATAGAATATAAATGCAAACGTCACGTTAATGAAATTTATTGAGGGATTTATTGTAGTACTTAAGGTAATCATGGTTATGCTCGGATATTTTTAAGTGACAACATTCGACAATATTACCAAAACACATTAGTAAAGCTAAATATAGATAAGCATTTTACCAAATCGGTATCCCGCGGTGCCAAGAAGACAATAATTCCGATAATCCGGAATTTCTAATATTGTCAAGGACGAACGAACGTCTCGGGAACTTCGAATACGATTTGAAAAATATGTTTGCATTAAATTCTCTCGTTTATTTTGGATGGAGCGGCCCAGTGATAATATAATATACCCACGACTTCCCACAAGGGTCCCCGAAGGGGTAAGCAGGGCTGTGTTCATAGTACCCGTACCCACATACACACTTTCCGCCGGAGATATTTTTTATATGCCAAAGTGACAGATGGCGAGTCCATCGCCGTTATTCAAGCACAGCTATATATACGTCTCTTGAATTTCTTCTCAATCATATGCAAGTTTCCTCTCGATGTTTTACTTCATCGTAAAGCTACTTTCAGAAAAAAACTCATTGGTACTTTCAGGACTCGAACTTGCAACATTTGTGTTGCGGGCCACTACTCGAACGACTCGCCACCACGGCTCTTCTCATACGTACTATCAAATTTAACGTAGACGAAGCCGCGAGGCCCAGTTATTCACGTCATAAATCACTTGTGATACATATCAAATAGCTTCCAATTATTACAGCCACCGTCACAGCTTCGAAACAAGTCAGTGGTTCCCAAAATTAATATTAAAATAATACAGATATTATATGACATGAAAAAATCGTTTTTTATGAAAAGAAATGAAATAATAATGAAGATGATATGAAGAATAATGAAACGAAGTATTAATGAAATGAAATGAAATAATTTATTCGCCAGAACACGGTTTGTTACATAATGTAATGTTTAAATGTACATAGTCGAATCGCGAGATCGGCCACACAATATTGGCATATTTTCCGTAGGTAGGTGTTTTTATTGAATATTTTTATCATAACTGCATTGCAATTTTGACATAGAGAGCAGTTCCAGATAAAGGAAGTAGAATTTATGTGGGATCCTGCGATGATATATGATAATATACCATGCAGCTGATAATATTGGAAGTAGTGGTCAATCGCAGGGGGCGGTGAGAGTGGATACGGGTATTTGCTCAGCAGGAGGACGTAGAAGGCTATATTTATTGCCAAATAAGCATCGGTACACACCCTGGGAAATTAAGGCCCAAACGCCACAAAAAGTAGCATATACGTAGATTGATGTATTTTCTTCTCATTGTTTTAAAAGATTGTTAAAACATGCACAGAACACGGCATATTCAGCCTTTAAATTGTCTCCCAAAATGGTCCCAAGCATCGTTTTAACCACTTAACGTGCACACGCATTCAGATACACAGCTCCAAAGTGAAGTGTGGACGTTATTTCGTGAAATAAATCAACATTATTCAGATTTTTGCCCATTCTCTTGAAAAAGAAAAGTGCTTTGTTTCCTCGCGTCTTATTATATTCGCTTCCAAAGGAGACCTGAAAATCTTTCCTCTATCGAGTGAAAACATCCCTTTATATTCACCATCCCTTCAAGTTTAAACTATACAAAGGGCTTTCCGTGAACCGGTTTCACGAATTGAGGAAAAAACAAGAGCGCTTCCTCAATAAAGTTAATGCAATTAAACAATTACGTAGCAATCGAAAAGTTTGACAATCAGTGTTAATTTGATGAATGTTTTATTTTGTCTGAGCCCCACCTTGCTGTTATGCTTCACCCGTCTCCCAACTTTGTGATTGGCGAAACGCGGGTGAAAAGTGAATTTGGAGTGCTCATGTTTTATTTAGAGCCGTGGTGGCCGAGTGGTTCGAGCAGTTGCCTGCGACGCAAAGGTCGCAAGTTCTAATCCCGACTGTACCAATGAGTTTTTCTGAACTTAAGTACAGTGATTAGTCACACCACGATGCTTTACAGGAAGGAAAACATCGAGAGGAAACCTCCATACGTCTGAGAAGAAATTCAAAGGCGTATGTATAGTCGTGCTTGAGTAACGGCGATGTACTCGCCATCTGTCACGTTGGCACCTAATATACCTCTGGCGGAAAGTGGGTGTGTGGGTACTACCTATACACCTCTGCCCACCCCTTCGGGAACCCTTGTGGGAAGGCGTGAGGTTATATTATTATTATATTTTATGTAGCGGAGAGGTTGCTCGCACACATATTACGGTATAGAAAAAAATCATACAGAAAATATCTTCTTTAGTCCTTCTCACAAGATCTGTGTACCGAAATTTGAGGACTGGATAGAAATTCAGGTAACAATTCGGTATCGTTATTAAAAAAAAATGCAACGTAGTATTTCCTTACTTACTTAAATGTAAAAAACCTTTTCAGCGGAGTTATATTTTAGGTGCCAACTTGACGGACGGTGAGTCCATCGCTGTTTCTCAAGCATATGTAAATTTTTGAATTTGTTTCCATACGTATGAAGGTTTCCTCTCGATGTTGTCCTTCAGCGTAAAGCTCGTGGTGTAGTCACACCATCCACTGTACTTACGTTCAGAAAATCTCTTTGGTTGATTTTGTAATTCCAATTTGCAATCATTGTGTGTAAACAAACATTACTGCGATAAATATATAAACCTACATTTGAATTTGAATTTACATACATATCCTCAGCCATCCAATCAATCCGCCAGTCAACGCCGTTGTAGTTGTAGTATAGTAGTTTTTGTATGGAACACGAATGAAACTTAAGACATAAAGAAATGAACTTAAGTACAGTGATTAGTCACACCACGAGCTTTACGGTAAAGGAAAACATCGAGAGGAAACCTGCATACGTCTGAGAAGAAATTCAAAGGCGTATGTATAGTCGTGCTTGAGTAACGGCGATGGACTCGCCATCTGTCACTTCTTCTTCTTCTTCTCAGCATATATGCGTCCACTGCTGGACATATGCCTCTTGCATGGATTTCCAAGCTGATCTTGATGCGGCGATCCTACTCCAGGTCGGCCCTGCCGTCTTTTTAATGTCGTCCGACCATCTGGCTTGCGGTCTTCCAACGCTTCTGCCACCCGTTCGCGGCCTCCAGTGAAGCGCTCGCTGGCTCCATCTGTCATCGTCTCTGCGACATATATGACCAGCCCATTGCCACTTCAATTGCGCAACTCTTTTTACGATGTCGGTAACTTCCGTGCGTTGGCGAATGTCTTCGTTTCGTATTCTATCTCGCAGAGAGATTCCGAGCATTGAGCGCTCCATAGCTCGCTGTGCCACTTTTAGGCGGTGGATTCTTCCAGCGGTTAGCGTCCACGTTTCGCATGCGTATGTCATTACTGGGAGTACACACTGGTTGTAGACTCTCGTTTTCAGTGTTTGTGGGATTTTTGAGCTAAAGACGTCTTTGAGCTTACCGAATGCACCCCATCCAAGCTGGATGCGTCTGCTAATTTCAGAGTCTAGTGGATCTTTCGTTAATGTAATTTTCTGACCCAGGTATATGTAGTCGTTCACTTCTTCAATCGTTTTGCCGTTCAATGATATGTTTGCGCTGACGGAGGTGCTCATCCATTTCGTCTTCTCCATATTCATTTTCAGGCCAACCCGCATCGATGCCTGACTTAGATCGTTGAGCATTCTTCCAATATCTTCAGGTGTTTCTGCAAGTAGAACGATCATCATCGTCATCTGCGAAGCGTAGGTGATTGAGATATTCTCCATCGATATTTATACCTGTGCCGTCCCAGTTGAGTGTCTTAAAGACGTCTTCGAGTGCGTTTGTAAATAGCTTCGGGGAAATGACATCCCCTTGGCGTACTCCTCTTTTAAGTGGTATATTTGCGGTGGAGCCTTGAATTTGCACTGTCATCGTCGCTGAACGATATAGATTTTTTAGCAGCTGGATGTATTTGTAGTCTATTCGGCACCTCTTTAGGGAATCGAAAACTGCCCAATGTTCCACCGAATCGAACGCCTTTTCATAATCCACAAAGGCAAGGTATAGCGGTTTGTTATATTCGTGTGATTTCTGTATCACTTGCCTTAATGTGAAAATATGGTCTACTGTACTATAGCCACCTCTAAAGCCCGCTTGCTCTTTGGGCTGATATTCGTCCATTCGTCGCGTTATTCTCGTTGTGATGACGCGTGAGAAAACTTTGTATATTTGGCTTAAGAGTGCAATAGGGCGGTAGTTTTTGAGACTTGTCTTGGCGCCTTTCTTATGGAAAAGGATAACTACACTATCTTGCCATTGAGTTGGTACTTCTCCCGTGAACAAAGCTTCATTGAAGATCCATCGGAGTTCTTTCAGTATTGGCCTTCCACCTGCCTTAAGCAGTTCCGTGGTTATGCCATCGTCTCCGGGGGCTTTATACTGCTTGAGTTGTCTTATAGCCTGCTTCACTTCGTAGGTACTGATTTCTGGGATATCCTCGGTGCCATCTGTCACGTTGGCACCTAATATACCTCTGGCGGAAAGTGGGTGTGTGGGTATTACCTATACACCTCTGCCTACCCCTTCGGGGACCCTTGTGGGAAGGCGTGAGGATATATTATATACGAATGAAAAGAAAACACTTATGATATTATGAAAAATATTAGTAAATATAGGATTTTCATTCATATTCGATTCAAAATTGTACCTACATCATTTTCATTTTGGTATAATTTAGCTCACATACTTCTGTAGGCACGTGAGAGGGGCGAACGATATAAAGAAAATAAGCAGTGTTTGTTAACATCAGAACTAAACACGATAATGCGCACTTAAAACGTCTTTGTACAATTTTCCGCTCGGGTGCAGATGCGCCTCTCATGTCACAGCCACGTCTGAACAAATGAGCGGCTTCAAAGGATCCTTCATCAACATTTTATTGCGCACCTCATTCAAGAGAATGTGCGACAGGTGACAGCAATATTTTGGCTCACTTTAATTCGATATAGTTGTACATTAGGAGCGGGAGGAAAATAATTAAATAATATATCCTCACGCCTTCCCACAAAGGTCCCCGAAGGGGGTAGGCAGAGGTGTATAGGTAGTACCCACACACCCACTTTCCGCCAGAGATATATTTTGGGAGCTAACGAGACAGAAGGCGAGTCCGTCGCCGCTATTGAAGCACAACTATACATACGCCTTTGTATTTCTTCTCAGGCGTATGCAGTTTTCCTCTCAGGAAGACATAAAGATATTTGTATATAATATAAAGGTAATAAGAGAGAAGAAAGAGAGGTGTATGAGTAGTACTCACACACCCACTTTCCGCCAGAGATAAAGGTATATATGACATTAATATAAAACCAGCAGCAACTGGTACTAGACAACAATAGTACTTACCTCTAGGAGTCATTATCCATTGGTTTTTTTTTTTTTTTTTTTTTTATACCACTTGGTTGGCAAACAAGCATGCGGTCCGCCTGATGGTAAGCGGTTACCGCCGCCTATGGACGCTTGCAACACCAGGGGTATCACTCGCGCGTTGCCGACCCTGCAGGAATCTTTTCACACCCTTCTTGAAGAACTCCATGCTGTACTCTCCAGGGAAAACCTCAACGGGGAGCTCATTCCACAGCCTGAGCGTTCGCGGAAGGAAACTCCTTTGGAACCGCGCAGTGCGAGACCTTTGTGGTTCCAAGGTATGGGGATGAATTCCCCGTCGATGGCGAGAGGTGCGGTGGTAGAAGGTGGAAGTGGGCATCATGTCGAACAATTCTGCAGAACACTCCCCATTATACAAGCGGTAGAACACACACAGGGAGGCAAAGTCTCTCCTCAAACTTAGTGATTCCAAGCCGCCTCTAAGCATGGGATCATCGACTATTCTAGCGGCGCGTTTCTGAACCGCGTCAAAAGGCCCAAGCTGGTATCCAGGGGCTCCAGCCCACAGGTGGCAGCAGTACTCCATATGTGGCCGAACTTGCAACTTATAAAGTTGCAGCCTTTGTTGCGGTGTGAAGTACTGCTTAGCTCTGTTGAGCACACCGAGCTTCCTCGACGCCAGCTTAGCCTTGTCCTCTAAATGACCACGGAACTGAACGTCGCTAGAAATATCGACCCCAAGGATCCTAATGCTTTCCGAGATGTTCAGGGGAGTGTTCTGGAATTGTGGAGCCACAGCGAATGGAATTGGTGCTCTCATGTAACCTTATATCGTGTTACTTGTAATGTTTTAACTTATATATACCTACTAGTGGTACCGCCCAGCTTCGCTCGGGTGGAAAAAAAAGATGGTGGCGCCACCTATCGGGTCCAATTGTGAATCTAAACCATTCCCAGATCCCCTTGAACACACACAAAAAATTTCATCAAAATCGGTCCAGTCGTTTGAGAGGAGTTCAGTGACATACACACTCACAGAAGAATTATATATATAAAGATACTAATCTTATAAAGGGGAAAGATTGTTTGTTTCCATTGAATAGGCTCCGAAACTACTGGACCGATTTGAAAAAATATTTCACCATTGGCAAGCTATATTCACCTTTAAATGACATAGGCTATATATTATTTTATAAAAAAAAAATCTTGCGTCCACCCGTGCGAAGCCGGGACGGACCCCTAGTATAGTAATAAGATGGAAAAAAAATGTTATGTTGGCAACAAATTAACATATAATTATGGTTAGGAAATAGGCTGCGGTAACCGTTTCCCATCAGATGGGCCGTATGCTTGTTTGCCACTCTTGTTGTATAAAAAAAAAAAGGCTCATTGCTAATGTTCATTCGTATAAAGTATTTAAGAAGATCGCGGCATTATATTTTAACGAACTGGACGACGTACCTGTTGGTGTGATTACCCGTTTATCCCAAATGCACCTTCACTTGCAATACGATATGTTGACGGTAGTTGTCACTGCTTCCAACTACCTGGATCAAATCGATCGGACGCTCAACGACGGGAACGTCAAGAGTACTCAAAACCGACGAGCATGTATGAAGAGACTGATGAATGTGGACGAAGCGAAAGAGGTATGTAAGTCAAGAGCGAACTGGCGCTCTATATTATCTGCCTACCCCGTTAGGGACTGATGATATGTATTTATGCATGTAATCACTGCTAGAGTTCCGAGAAAGTGAAGAAAGTAG
This sequence comes from Drepana falcataria, assembly GCA_945859725.1. NCBI lineage: Eukaryota > Metazoa > Arthropoda > Insecta > Lepidoptera > Drepanidae > Drepana > Drepana falcataria. Next base: position 617,252 of record OX243935.1, read on the forward strand.
AGTGCTTTCCAGACTTTCAAATCTCTTTCAATTAGTTCATATTCGTAGGCGTATTCTACCGTTTTTGCCAGTTTAAGCTACTCTGTATGTATATACATATATATACATATTTTATATCCGCGGTTACTCTTGCTAGCCAGCAGATTAAAGCCACAAAGCGCACGTAATTTTGCTTAAAAAATTTAGGAATGTGAAAAGTTTTGGAGACAAAGCAAACATCCGATAATGTAATAATCTTAAGGCAGAGTTTGGCTGAAGTTTGGTTATTTATACCTTGCACAGAACACCGATATGCGCAGTAAGAAATCATAGTTGCTTTGCAAGTTTCAGCGGGTGTGTGGCGTGTAACTTTGTTTGTAGAATACATTATTGATATAGGGGCGAAGTTTGCAGCGTGGAGCGAGAAACATCTTGTCTTACATTATCTACAGATTGTACACAAATACACCGCTAGTTTGATATCATGTCTGTACATAACTAGAGGATATACATACATATATATCTTCACTCCATCAAACATGGGCCCCCGAAGAGTAAGGCAGAGCTGCGTAGGTTGTACCCACTTTTCGTCAGAGATTTATATTAGTTGCCAACGTGGCATATGGCGAGTTCACCGCTTTTACTCAAGCACGACTGCATACGTGTTTGAATTTCATCTCGAACGTATGCAGGTTTCATACTCACTCACTTAATCACTGTAGTTCGGAAAAAATCATTGGTAGCTACAGCTGAGAATTAGGGTCGGCAACGCGCGAGTGATACCCCTGGTGTTGCAAGCGTCCATAGGCGGCGGTAACCGCTTACCATCAGGCGGACCGCATGCTTGTTTGCCACCCAAGTGGTATAAATAAAAAATCGAACTTGCAGTCTTTGTGTTGCAGGAAATTACTCGAACAACTGCTCTAAGAGGATAAATATAGTGCTGCAATATATATATAGAGAATTGATGACAAAAAAGAATCTGCGATTAGTTTAGAAGTACTAGACTTGTCTAGTAGTAGTGCCTGGATTAAGCAAAACCGAATCATTGTGCTCAGCTACACACTCAGCGCCAACGTAAAAACATAATGAGTTTTCCCACAATACACAAAGGAAAAGAAATAACGTAGCTAAGTCAACAACCTCGTAATATACTTACCAAGGCATATGAACTGTTAAATTCCCCGCGAATGGTAACACAGGGTAAAAACTGATGTTACAGCTGATGAGACATCAAAGAAACGCTAAAGTTTAGTTATTCCAACAAGATATTGAATAAATGATGTTGAGTCTTACACACTTAGTCATAAGCTTCTCTTTAAGTTGTACCCAAAATAAACGTATTACAAAGCAATTTCACGCGTGCTTTCTCATACCTTTAACCACTGTTTTTAACACATTTTAAGCTGGTATATACTAAGTATATAACATCATTTAGCATATAATATAATATATATATATATATATATATATATATATATATATATATATATATTATATAAACCGACGAGCATGTATAAAGAGACTGATGAATGTGGACGAAGCGAAAGAGGTATGTAAGTCTAGAGAGAACTGGCGCTCTATACTCTCTGCCTACCCCGTTAGGGACTTGGCGTGATGATATGTATGTATGTATATATAAATCTTCATACCTTACTACAAGGTTTCCCGGAGGGGTAGATAGAGCTGTGTATATTTAGGTTTCAACGTGACATATGGCAAGGTCCATTGCCGTTACTCAAGCACCTTCCAATTTCTTCTCAGACGTATGCAGGTTTCCTCTCGATGTTTCCTTCACCGTAAAGCTCGTGGTGTAAACAATTACTTACTGTACAAAAGTTCAGAAAAACTTATCTTTGTGTTGCTCGAACCATTCGGCCACCACGGATGTAGGTAGCACCCGCACACTCTGCCTTCCCCTTGGGGACCCTTGTAGGAGGGCGTGAAGATATTAACTATGAAAATCCCTAAACAAATCTCAGTGATAAAGTTATGTTTGCAAAAATAATAGTTGCATTATTTGCTATCACATTATATATACTACCAATTTATCGCGGGTGAAGCCGGGGAACATCGCTAAGCTAGGCTATCATAGTGTGAAATACATGAAAGATACAAGAATTATTGATATTTGAAAAGCAGTTTGCGAGTTTAAATTACATATATCATAAGGACAAGTAAATGACATTTATTGTTCGAAAAAAAGCTTTATCAATTACATAGGAACAATACATCATCTAAAATATGTTTTGTTAATTTCATTAAGTGCTATGTCAAGATCAAGTTTGTTTATGGACCCGGCTTTATCTACCTTTAATTCATATTCATTGTTTGAACGAACTCCCTTTGTGATAATAATTCTTTGCCTTTCTTTGTGAACGTGTTCCTTGATCTTTATTGATTATATACATAGGTGTTCAAAGGTGTATTATTTATACTTAGGTATATAAATTGGATTGTTATTTCTTATCTACCTAGGGACTTTGGAATGAGCTTCAAATACCACATATTTTGATGAACATTAAACACAGATACATTTATATCAAAATATTTTCAAGCATATGGTAATATAAACACAACTAGCGGTCCGTCCCGGCTTCGCACGGGTGGACATAAGATTTTTTTTATAAAACAAAATGTAGCCTATGTCACTCAAGGTCAAGCTCTTCAAGTTTTCCAATGGTGAAAGAATTTTTCAAATCGGTCAAATAGTTTCGGGGCCTATTTAACACAAACAAACAATTAAATCTTTCCTGCTTTATAATATTAAGTAAATAAAATAAGTATATATAATGTCTTGGGACAGTTCCCTACAAATTAATCTGGTGCTAAGCTTAGGTTGTATTATGGAAACTAGACACCAATTGACGTAGTTATCTAATAATATTTGGGGAGGACTGTCAAAGTTAAAATGTTGTTTCGTCTATAATAATAAATGTAGCTTCTATGTCACCTGCTTCTTCGCTTTATGGTTTGATAATTTGACACATGTCACACACGAATTATAAATCGATCAAAGTAGCCCCGAATAAAGGTATAATTTTGATTGACAGATGGCGAGTCCATCGCCGTTCGTCAAGCACGACTAAAGACTTTGAATTCTCCTTAAACGTATGCAGGTTTCCTCTCGATGTATTTCTTTCACATTTTTTCAGCTCGTAGTGCAATTTACCATAGTAGTTAAATGCAGAATAACTCATTGGTGCAGGCAGTTTTTGAACTTTTGTTATAGCTATTCAACGTAAGGAATACTTATTGAACGTCACATACTAAATAAAAACCAAATCTACCATCGTTTCCAAGAAAGAAAACCTGTTAGGAGAAGAAACTGCGGAACAAACTCTCTGGTATCCTTTTTTAACATTGGTTTCCATTTAGGGGTAGAAAAAGATTGAGCTTACATATAAACTCTTTACAAAGGGAAGCAATTCATTGCCATGCATGGCCATCATTCAAATAATCTGACCATTCGAGCGATTCGGACACCACGGCATAAAAAATTTGTCATTCATCACCTCATTTGTCATCTTGATTAGGGTAAGACAATAAATAACAATACTGAGAAGCAGTGACAGTACAATATTGGTAGCACGTTACTCTCGGGATAGAAGCGTGGCGCATAACTTTTAATGTCTCCATGAGAATATGTCAAAATTTAATGATGATTCATAAAACAACGAGAGTTTGTGTGTAAGACGTTAATAAGATTTTATGGAGTTCAGTTTGGTGCTAGGATCGCTTAATTACCTCGTGCTTAAGAGGGTAGCTTAATGTCGATCCAATTCGGTTGTAAAGACAACTTTATAGCATACACTTTAAGGATCATTACGTTACGTCTGAAATATTAATGTACAATGGCTATCACAATTTCTGGTGAGAATTTTAAATAGCTATTTGTTTTTGAATATTCAGTTACAGGGTCAATATTTCAGGTTCATCTATCAAATAATGAACAAAAAAAACACGTATTTTTTTTAGGTTCATGGTGAAGCAAAATACTGCTCGTTCGAATTCTGATTATTACGTTGGAACCTACTTACATTTCTGGCGAAAAGAGGGTGTGTTACGACGCATCTCTGCTTACGCCTCCGGGAGCTTTGCGGGAAGGCGTCGAGGCGTGCACTGTTGCCGTGCTACCAGCATGATTTACACGAGCTTGATAGCATAGATACCTAAGCCATTGCAGGAATATGACACTACCTCAGGGTAGCAATATTAAGCTGCGTTCTTCTGTAAGTTCAAAAGTTGAACGCGAGATTTGTTTGGGACCACCTCTCCTACTTGGAAATACACTGAAAAATCATTTAAGATCCATATGGTTTTGATCAACCATAGCCTAGCGATACTTAGAAGTGTCAGACCGATACTAACTGACAGTACACACGCACTAAAAGTATTCAAATTTTACGGAGAATTTTGGGAACGTTTGGGAAATTTTGGGAATTTTGAGAAATGATAATGTATGTGACTACATTCACATACAGCATCCTCAGAATGGTAAGTAGATTTACAGAGACCTCTTCGGCTTCATCCAAATTGATAAGTCTTTGCATACATGCTCCCGAGAAACAAGTACTCTAGACTTTCCCAACCTGAGTGCATCGTACTCCTTAAACATAAAGAGTTAAGTATTTATTTTTATCTGAAACATCTTTCATAAATCAGTATGCTAATATTATGCTCCACATCGCATATGGGCATAAACGGAACGTATTTTACGACGAATGAGACTAACTTATCCCACGGTTTATGCCACGTTAGAGGTATAAAACCTAAACGTTATTCAGGTTTTACGGCCCCATTTTAAGCTGAAAAAGATGAAAGTTTGTCATCGGTATAAAAGATAATTTTGTATGAATTACTGATTCATTCACCTCAAGTTTCAGCAATACGTTTCGAAATATTGTAACACGCTTTTATGAGCTTCATAAGTATGAATGTAGTAAGTTACGGAAACTTTGAATATGATTTTGACCATCATCAATGACCATGATCCATTCAAAACGTCGAACTTTGGCATACTTATCAAGGACCTTTGAGTATTCAATAAAAAGAAATAAAAAATGAATACTAGTAAAATAGAACTAAAAACACGCTTGTATAGAAAAACCAACAAAAATTGAAAATAAATTTAAGTAAATTTGAATTAAGAATATACAGTATTCTTTAGTTTTCTTTCTTTCTAGTTTTTTTTAGTAATAATAAAAATAATAATATATCCTCACGCCTTCCCACAAGGGTCCCCGAAGGGGTAGGCAGAGGTGTATAGGTAATTCCCACACACCCACTTTCCGCCAGAGGTATATTAGGTGCCAACGTGACAGATGGCGAGTCCATCGCCTGAACCTGCATACGTCTGAGAAGAAATTCAAAAGGCGTATGTATAGTCGTGCTTGAGTAATAATGTGAAAAAGATAAAATTAGCCTGAACATAAGTGCTATATGCCAGCACGTTTCGTCAGCAGTTGGAGTATCCTATGGATCATCTGAGGTTTCTCAGGCACTATATGTACATAAGTCTTTTTAAATCTCAATGTACACAAGTTTTGTCATGTGATTCATCACTACAATTACGTTACTTTTTGGAGTTTACTCCTTAAGAATCGATTTTCATATATAAGGCGCCCGGTATGAGAAAAATATGAGAGGTAAAATCTAATGATTAATGACCTCGTTACGTTTTTGGTGCGCACCTATGGTGCGCAACTTTCTAATTTGGTTGTGAGCACAGAACAAAGAAAACATAGAATCCTAAAGTAGCCGTGGCACGCATGCCAACGATAAGCACAGCAGTGCTCAACCACGCTCAGTACGCCGCCGCCGCTTGTGTGTGACAGTTGTACAATCCGCTTTCAATAAGTTTGAAAAACAAGTGCAGATATGCCGTATTGCTCCATTCTTGAGTGCAGGAATGCTAGCCGGACAAAAATCGAATAAATCTAAAATCTAAATCTAAAAAATAAAAATCTAAAGCTAATAGTGGCATTTCCTATCATCGGGAAGTGTTATTTAATTAAATTTTATTTTATTACGTTAATTTTGTTTTATGTCCAAATTTTTTTTAATTGTACAATACAAAAATCAATCTTATGTAAGGGCAATGAGACCGACGTTTATCTGTAATAATAGTTAAAGAACTTTCTAGAAAATTGCATCAGTTTCGCGCTACTCAACCAGTGCGAGGGTGTAGTCAATAAAGTATCGATATCGATAATCCGATTTTTACGATAGTTTTACTACTTATTTATCAACATTCCTAATGAAATATTTGTGCACATCTGAAATTGACTATTGTGAAAAGTTTAATGTAAAATATTTCGCCGATTAGTTATAATAAATGTATATAAAATGAATAAATATATATTTATATATGTATATTATTTTCATTAATTTGTTAATTTACCCTTTCATATGGTATTAATCTTATTTTCAGTTGGGTAAACTCTTTTTGCGTATGTTTAGGCAATCGTATTTAAGGAGTAAACTCCAGTCGTGCGTCGGAGCTGACACACACAATTTTTTTATTGATTCTTTAGTGATAACTAAACAATACATATCTTTGTAAGAACACACTCCCCAGTAGCAGTGCCTTTTAATTCCTCGCAAGTGTAACACGTAATTTCTACCTGTTAAAGTAAGCCATAATATTACAGAGAACAACATAAAGTACAAGCATTACTTCCCCTACCAACACGAATGCCAGAATTACTTGTGAGAAATTCCGCCTGAGTAAGTTTACAACAATCATTAACGTGTAACGAAGGCAACAATACGCCTGAAATTCACACATTTACGGGAGAAACTTCAACGCGTTAGACTATTCATTAATTAATAATCATAATTAATATTCCTCTACTTCATTATCATCTGAACCGCCGAGTGGTTCGAGTAGTTGCCTACAACACAAAGATTGCAAGTTCGAAACCCGACCGTACTAATGAGTTGTTCCGAACATACGTACCTTCAGTGACCGGTCGCACCAAGAGCTTTACGGTGAAAGAAAACATCGACAGGAAACCTGCATACGTTTCAGAAGAAATTCAAAAGGCGTACGTATTGTCGTGCTTGAGTAATGGCGATGGACTCGCTATCTGTTACGTTGACACCTAAAATATATCTCTGGCGGAAAGTGGGTGTGTGGGTACCCCTTCGGGGACTGTTGTGGGAAGGCGTAAAGATATTATAGTAACAAACAACCGTCTTTCAGGATGTAATCCAACTTGTAACTTAATTTATTCGGTATTAGGGTACCAATTCATTTGGCAAGTTCGAAAGTAATGTAATAATATAATTATCGTTAGGGAATTTGAGTCATATAACTTGGGTAGTGTTAGTTCCTACAAGAGAGGAATTTGCTCCATCTTAATTATCACGATAGCTGTCATTATGTGTCAGAGTTACATTGAAGTTATCAAATTAACTTCCTGTGTTCTTTAATATCAAAGGCGGAATTTCAAAATTAAACTAGATCTAAGAGCGGGTTTCCCGTTCGAATTTGGAGCTGCCCGACTGGGGCAGGACCTCCACCTTATAGAAGTCCGTAGACAAATAACACAATTTATTGTGTTGTGTTCCTACTATGTGAATAAGGTTACCAGTAATGAGCTCCTTAGGGAGGGGAGGATTATTATATTGTGTTGGTAGCAGAGGGATTAGTCCTATTATGCTGCCAACACAGTATAGCGCATGTGATACTTCGGTATCGTTAGCGTAAATAGGCTACGTTACGACGGTACCGTTTCCCATCAGGTGGGCCGTATGCTTGTTTGACGCTCTTGTGGCATTAAAAAAACGATCTGTTTTATATTTAACGCTCCTATAGATGTTGTAATAGAACAAAGTACCGTAGTAGCCGTGTGTTTCAATTATTCACCTAGTCAATCAAGACTGTAGGTTCGAGTCAAAGAGTTCTGAATCATTCAGATTTTCCGGCCACATGGTAAGCGGCCGACCCTGCTGAATGTTATCACACCCTTCTTGAAGAACTCAATACTCTCCAGAGGAAACCCTGATGTAAAGTGAGAAAGGAAACCTGTATAAATACGTTTGAGTCGAAATCCTTAGAGGTAGAGTCATGTTCGACAGTTGAAGTTGGCATCTAAATATGTCTCAGGCGAAAAAGGGTTTGTTACACGTTTTTTCTCCTGGCAGGTTTTTTTCTTGGAAACGGTGGAAACTTTATTTTATTTATTGTTGTTTATTTAAATACTTATATTATCATGACAAGTGGTACCCAATGCGATAAAAAGCTACAGAGATCCTGACAACAGGTTGAGATTTACTCTCACAAATTCCGCCAATCTACATACATACATACATACGTACATATTATTATCACGCTGAGTCCCTAACGGGATAGGCAGAGAGTATAGAGCGCTAGTTCTCTCTAGACTTACATACCTCTTTCGCTTCGTCCACATTCATCAGTCTCTTTACACATGCTCGTCGGTTTCGAGTACTCTTGACGATCCCATACTTGCGTCCGGCGTCCGCCAATGTACAAGTGTAAATGTCAGTGTACTGTGAAACCCTATTTAACAGGTTAACTGCTCTTGTTATTGGAGCAAACTTAGCAACATTGGTGCGAGCCGGGACCCAAAGAGTCTTGGACTTGGTTCCCGTCGCAGTCTGTTAGGGACGAGCAGCTTCAGTGATGCCAGTATGCTAGGGTTACACAGATTAGTTTTTCATTATGTGACGTTCAATAAGTTACGTTGAATAAAATATTTTTGGAGTTTACTCCTTAAGAATCGATTTTCATATATAAGGCGCCCGGTATGAGAAAAATATGGGAGGTAAAGTCTACTGATGAATGACCTCGTTACGTTTTTGGTGCGCACCTATGGTGCGCAACTTTCTAATTTGGTTGTGAGCACAGAACAAAGAAAACATAGAATCCTAAAGTAGGCGTGGCACGCATGCCAACGATAAGCACTGCAGTGCTCAACCGCGCTCAGTACGCCGCCGCCGCTTGTGTGTGACAGTTGTACAATCCGCTTTCAATAAGTTTGAAAAACAATTGCAGATATGCCGTATTGCTCCATTCTTGAGTGCAGGAATGCTAGCCGGACAAAAATCTAGCTAATAGTGGCATTTCCTATCATCGGGAAGTGTTATTTAATTAAATTTTATTTTATTACGTTAATTTTGTTTTATGTCCAAATTTTTTTTAATTGTAGGTACATTTCAAAAATCAATCTTATGTAAGGGCAATAAGATCGAATTTTATCTGTAATAATAGATAAAGAACTTTCTAGAAAATTGCATCAGTTTCGCGCTACTCAACCAGTGCGAGGGTGTAGTCAATAAAGTATCGATATCGATAATCCGATTTTTACTACTTATTTATCAACATTCCTAATGAAATATTTGTGCACATCTGAAATTGACTATTGTGAAAAGTTTAATGTAAAATATTTCGCCGATTAGTTATAACAAATGTATATAAAATGAATAAATATATATTTATATATGTATATTATTTTCATTAATTTGTTAATTTACCCTTTCATATGGTATTAATCTTATTTTCAGTTGGATAAACTCTTTTTGCGTATGTTTAGACAATCGTACTTAAGGAGTAAACTCCAGTCGTGCGTCGGAGATGACACACACAATTTTTTTTTATTTTTGATTACCCATTTGGGGACGTTTGTGGGTACACGTGAAGAAAGCGAGTCTCGCAAGTTTTTTACTAACTGTTTGCCAAACGATAAATTGAGATTAAGACAATTTATCTGCGCTATAAATAAATGGGATTACGCCCTGAGCACACCAGTGCAGTTATAGTATGAGCGGAGATGTTATTTGTCAGGGCGACAGATAACATTTGCCTTGCGGATTTACTTGTGTGTGTATCAGGGCGTACCGCTAAATAATTTTATGATTTATTTGTTAATTTTTAATAATTAATTTAATGTTTAAGTGGGTGTCTACTAATACTATGGATGTTTTCTGAAATAATTAATGATATTATTATTATTATTCGCCTTTGACTTGCTTCTCAGACGTATGCAGGTTTCCTCTAGATGATCTTCATCGTAAGGCTCGTGGTGTGATTAATCACTGTACTTAAGTTCAGAAAAACTCATTGGTTCAGTCGGAATTCGAACTTGTGATCTTTGTGTCGCGGGCAACTACTCGAATCACTTGGCCACCACGGCCCCTATAGTAATATAGGGATATAGATTTAATGACTTATTTAACAGTTCAGTAATTAGTCACACCATGAGCTTTACGGAGAAGGAAGACATCAAGAGATAACCTGCAGAATTTCGAGAAGAAATTCAAAGGCGAAGGTCTCCCCATCTACCACGTTTGCACTTAAAATATCCCCTCTACACCTCGGCACCCTCCTAGGAAGGCGTGAGGATATTAACTTTGTAGACACGATTTTATCGCGCCTAAAACATTTTACTTTTTACATAACAACCTTATTGATTTGGTACGAATACAACACTTCGATTCAGGCACCTATTGGTTCAACTTCTTTGTGATACGAGGCAATGGAGTATCCCAAGCGTGCTATACATCCGGAAAACTGTTTCTCACTCCGTACACAAGTACTTTTACTCACACCATACTTGCAAAACGTCTGCATCTTGATACTGCACGGCTTAACAGCCAATTCCAGCGAAATCTTTCGCTGCAATCTGGTTTAAATCGTGCAAGCGATGTGTAAGCCTTATCTCAAGGTTATTTATTAGATATATTTAATGATAAGCAAGTGTTAACAACCTTGTTTTATTTATAATATGATGTTATTAACAGGATCCGAAGTGGCAGAGTAGTTTGGGTAGTTGCCTGCAACACAAATATATCGTTACAATAAAATTAAGTATGCATTTCTCATTACAGGTAAGCATCGGTTTTCTTGGTTAACAAGTAAGTTTTATATCTAATGCCTCACTGTAAGTATGTATGGACATAGCTGTAAGCCAATTTGTTTTTGCTTAAAATAATAAAATATATAACTATCATATCCTCGCCTTGCCGAACATCCTAACATCCTGACAATACCACCATCCCTGAAGGGGTCCCCGAAGGTTTAGGCAGAGGTGTTTAGTACCCATACACCCCTTTTGTCGCCGGAGATACATATATTTTAGAGTGCCAACTTGGCAGATAGCGAGTCCATCACCATTGCTCGAGCAAAAATCAAAATCAAAATCAAAATATTTTATTCAACGTAAGGGACACAGGGAACACTTATTGAACGACTTGCACGACTGTACATACGCCTTTGAACTTCTTCTTATACATATTCAGGTTTCCTCCCGATGTTCACCTTCACCGTAAAAGCTACCTAAAAAACCTGGATACGTCTGAGAAACAATTCAAAGGCATGCATAGTCGTGCTTGAGTAATGGCGATGGACTCGCCATCTGTCACGTTGGCACCTAAAATATATCTCTGGCGGAAAGTGGGTGTATGGGCACTACGTGTACACCTCTGCCTACCCCTTCGGGATCATTGTGGGTAGGCGTGAGGATATATAAGTCTTAATAATCGGCTAGTAAGGGCTGTGTCAAATTTCATCCAATTCCATCCTCACAAAATTTTGCTTTTTATTGTAGTACATACATACTTTTCATCACGCCGAGTCCCTAACAGGGTAGGCAGAGAGTATAGAGCGCCAGTTCTCTCTAGACTTACAAACCTCTTTCGCTTCGTCCACATTCATCAGTCTCTTATTGTAGTAAGACGATGATATTATGATAGATGATATTTTGATCCATTTATTGAACTTTAGTGTCCTTTTAATCATTGAAAAGGAGCAAGTTTGGTGTCAGTACGTAAAGAAATTCGTTAAGAACTCACTTGAAAAACTTAGATTGTGTCCAAAAGCAATTTAAAAAACCTATTTGAGAAGATCCATTCGATTTGTATTTATAATCACGATGGAGAGTTGTAACCTTTTTCCGAATATTGTTGCGGTCGGTATTCCTGAGGTACGGATGGGAAGGCCACATTTTTACATGAAAATATTACCATCTGACCCTCTACATCCATTTTACTGGCCCAACCGGATATCTGGTTTGAAAAATTTCTACACTAGACCTGAATTATGCACGTACGTAAAAAAATCTATTTATTTAAGTATAATCGTTAATAAATACATTATTTATTTATATAATATATAATAATATATATAATATATAATAATATAATATAATAATATACTAGCTGTCCCGCCCAGCTTCGCCCGGGTGAAAAAGTTAAACTTCCTGAAACACAATCGCAGCGCCACCTATCGGGTCCAATCGTGATGTAAACTATCCTATCTTTCAAGTTGGACCAAACTGCACACGGTGTGCAAATTTGATTGAAATCGGTTAAGTAGTTTAGGAGTCCATCGCGGACAAACAACGTGACACGTAATTTATTTATATATATTAAGATAATATATGATTTAATAAAAATGCTTGTAACTCAACTACGCGAGAACGACTGAACATAATTGAACGAAATTTTGGGTTAACAACTATTCAAAATATAGCTGAAATTTAAAAATGGAATAATATATTCCTAATGGTACCTATGGAATCAAATTTTACGCAACTTAAACCGCGGGACACGGCTAGTTTAATAACATATTAACATCTTTACGCCGTACCACAAGTGCCCCCGAAGGGGTAGGCAGAGGTAGAGGTAGGCAGAGTACTTATACACCCACTTTCTGCCACAGATATATTTTAGGTGCCAACGTGATAGATGGCGAGTCTAACACCATTTCTCAAATGTAACTATATACGACATAAGTCTTAAAATTTCTTCTCAAACGTCTACAGTTTTCCCCTCCACACCGTAAAGCTAGTGGTATTAAAAATACTGTACTGAAGTTCAGAAAAAATAATCTGTAGAATTGGGATTCGAACTCGAAATCTGTTGCAGGCAATCGAACCACTCGGCCACCATGGCTTTTTTGGTGCTTTATTTTTCAGAATCCTTTTGAGTTACCAGCTAATATCTTACAGAAACTACAGCCTTGAATCATAAATGCACAGACTCTTGCAACATTAGCTTTATAGTGAAGTAACTGTCAGAATACTTAAGAATCCATAAGTTCCAACCAACTATAAGAAGTGTATTTTTAAATACCTGGGACAATTCCACACAAATTGATCTAGTCCCAAATTAAACAAAGCTTGTGTTACGGTAACTAGACAAAGATATATTTTTACTTATATAGATAGATATATACTTAAATACATGGGACATCCAAGAGTAAGGTACAAATATGTGTTCATCACACAAATATCTGCCCTCAGCGGGATTCGAACCCACGACCTCAAGTTTCGCAGTCAGGAGCTCTAACCACTAGACCAGACGGTCGTCAAAATATAAATAATACAAACCAAATAAGGCAAAAATTTTTGCGAATCCACACCCTTTCCTTGATTACCGCAACACAACTGTGTGAAAAGGTGCGAAAATTAGAAGGAAAAATCCACGCATAACGTGGATTTTCCCAAGCTTTCCCAATCACAGATCCGTATCGTAAATAAAAAAAATATGTGAACTTAATAAACAATAATACAATATCATCCCGTGCCCTCGCCCCACCCTTAGGGTAAATCTGATAACACATGTCTGCTTATTGCGTTACATCGGATCGGGGGATTGACAACGTTACATTACTGTAACACGGTTCTCGTATCAGATTTTAGTTGCTATTTTGAGGGCCCTCTTGGAGCATAAGGCAATATAACGTCCTCTCCTTAAAAAATGTTAAATAGATTAGTCACACTGCGTGCTTTACGGTGAAGGAAAACATAGAAAGAAAACCTGCATACGTCTGAGAAGCAATTCAAAGGTGTATGTATAGTCGTGCTTGAGTAACGGCGATGCACTCGCCATCTGTCACGTTGGCACCTTAAATATATCTCTGGAAGAAAGATAGAACATAGCCGCCTATTACTTAGCTTTTGCTAGAAATATTGCTATTCAGGCACTGAGGGCGCTATGATAACGAACTGCCAAAATATGTTGTCACCAGGACCTATTAAGATACTATTTCAATTTAATGATTGAAAGAGATAAAATAAACATACCCACAACATGCGACATAATACATTTCATAATATTATGTCGCATGCCAGCCGATCGTTGGTCCAAAATCACCACGGAATAGCGACCTTACACACTACTAGACTAGACGCCGGCGAGATAGACCACGAAGGAGATGGCGACAAGACCTGGACAATACTTCTGTGGACTGGCCAACACTAGCATTGGACAGAAACACTTGAAAATCATGGGTGGAGGCCTTTGCCCAGCACTGGCTACCAGGCTCACAACGAAAACAATATTATGTCGAAAAAAGTTCTTCACACCACGAGCTTTGAATGGAAACCTGCATACGCCTGAAAAGCAATTAAAAGACAGATAAAGAAATATAGCCGTGGTGGCCGAGTGGTTCGAGCAGTTGCCTGCGACACAAAGATCGCAAGTTCGAATCCCGACTGTACCAATGAGTTTTTCTGAACTTAAGTACAGTGATTAGTCACACCACGAGCTTAACGGTGAAGGAAAACATCGAGAGGAAACCTGCGAATTTCTTAGAATTTCTTCTCAGACGTATGTATAGTCGTGCTTGAGTAACGGCGATGGACTCGCCATCTGTCACGTTTGCACCTAAAGTATATCTCTGGCGGAAAGTGGTAGTGGAAGTTCCCCCGTTGTGGGAAGGCGTGAGTATATATATATACTAGCTGTGCCCGCGACTTCGTCCGCGTGGGATAGTGACTTTGCGCAGTATTTTTTAATTATTTTGGATGTCTGTGTGTGTATAGGGGATGCCTACGTGATAGTAGCTTTATGCATTCAAAGTCTCAGCCCGATCGGTTTAAAATTGACAAAGATTCATACAAACTATCATCCCCTATTTTATCCCCTTGGGGGTAGAATTGATCAAAATCCTTTCTCAGCGGATGCCTACGTCATAACATCTACCTACATGCAAAGTCTCAGCCCGATCGGTTTAAAATTTACAAAGTTTCATACAAACCTTCATCCCCTATTTTATCCCCTTGGGGTTAGAATTAATCAAAAGCCTTTCTTAGCGGGTGCCTACGTCATAACATCTACCTGCATGCCAAATTTCAGCCCGATCCGTCCAGTGGTTTGGGCTGTGCGTTGATAGATCACTATGTCAGTCAGTCAGTCACCTTTGAGTTATATACATATAGATAGATATACATATATATATATATATATAAATAAATATATCACCTTTTACGAGCATGTATGAAGAGATTGATGAATTTAGATAAAGCGAAGGACGTCTGTTGTAAGTCTAAAGAAAACTGGCACTCTATTCGGGCCTAGGCGTGATAATATGTACGTAACAAATACTAGTCGACCATTTAATGAGTCTTGTAAGTCATAAGCCACAATAAACCTTAATCGTTAATTGGTTACAACCAATTAAATAGACCAGTACCGTTATCCAATTACGGGAAGATAAAGTGGTGTGCCTCGTAGGCGGTCTCACGCGCTTTGGATCACAACTATAGCTTAATTACTAAGAGATTTACAGGCGAATTGTAATAGTTTTGCCTTGGATAGCTACCAGAGATTGATGATGGGCGATTACTTGGCCGTTGTAGTAGTTATCTTTCTATTATCACGCCTATTCATAAGATGCCCTTAAAATGAAGAAGATGAACATTGTTATATATTTGAGGTGTAAAGTTTTTCATCTAACTTAGACCTTCAGCAAAATAATAATAATACCTAGGGACAGTTCCACACAAATTGACCTAGTCCCAATTTAAGCATAGCTTGTGTTATGGTAACTAGACAACGATATATTTACTTATAGAGATATAAATACATAAATACATTGGACATCCAAGACTGATGAGAAGATGAACACGAGTATTTGTGCCTAACAAATACTCGTGTTCATCACACAAATATCTGTCCTCAGTGGTAATCGAACCCGCCACCTCAGGTTTCGCAGTGAGGAACTCTAATCACTAGGCCAGACGGCCGTTATTATATCAGTCTACCTCTATTTACCTCTTCGGGGACCCTTGTCGGAAAGAAGGCGTGTAATCATATAAAACAACACTGTTACATTTATTAGAAAGGATAAGTAAAGAAAGATTGACAAAACTGATATACAAAGCGAAAGTGTGCGCAGGAAGAGGCAGAGGAAGACCACGCTCCAATTACCTAGATGAAATCGACCCGACACTCAAGGACGGAATGTCAAGAGTTTCTGAAACCGGTGAGCATGTATGAAAAGATTGATGAATGTAGATAAGCGAAATAGCTGGCGCTCTACTCTCTTTGCCTACCTCGAAAGAGATTCGATGATGATACGTTCCTGATTTGCTGAAACAAACAATTAATTTATTCATGATAGGAAAGAAAGATTTTCTTTTTCCTTAGTTCAAATGTGTCAAGATGTATGTGTGTGTTTGATTCCCTAATAAGATAAAAAAATTATTCTGGTTTGTGTACGCTTCAAAAACTCAAAAAGTTCTGCACCGATCGAGCTGAATTTTTAGCATGATATATAATCCGCATTAAGGATTGTTTTTATCAATTTTTTGCATCAGTCACATATCCACAGCGAAGCGTGGCAGGGTACAGCTAGTAATATATAAAATAAATTCTTTGTACCTGTCGCTATTATATTTAAATACGAATGTAAGCTTGTACAATAGCAGTAAACCAATTTATTATACATGGAAAATATACGAAACAATAAGAACATTTTGATGATATTTTCGCTTCATTTTTCATGTTTCAGAAAATCATTGTTAAAGGTTATTGTTGGCTTTTTGACGTCAATATATTTCTCTTTAAAAACAGCGATTGTATTAACGACTGTTTAACGAATAAAAATGATATATAAGATTACGTGTTATACCTACGTTAACTCGACAATTAAGTGCCATATAAAATAATTTTCGACTTTGTAATGTTTATTTTAAGTCTCAAAATTGCTGGTCCATGATTGGATATTGGCGACATCGTCCCTATCAGGACATGTAATCAGCCAAATGAAGAACTTTAAATTAATTTGTTCTATTGTATTTTATTACGCATTGTAATGTTCATGTTACGATATGATAATAATACCTAAAGCTAATATGCATATGTTGGTAACGTAAGTAGCTTACAGAATACAACATTTAAAACTTTGCACACGCTTAAGAAATGACTTTAATAGTTAAGGAAAACATCATGAGGAATCTTGAATGTTTGAGAAGAAACAATTTAAAAAAAATGTTCTATATATTGCTAAATCTAAATGCCTTCTCAAAGCGATATGTAATAGGTACAATTCTACTGTTTACTAACAAATCCAGACACCCTCCTTTCGTTCTTCGAACTTTAATATTTGTTCTAGTAATAAGTACATTTTTATTTCTAAATTTAATTTAGTTAATTTAGGGAAATAAATGTTTTAAACCATATACAAACTTAAAGATGATATATATGATATGTAAGAGAGAGTCTGAGAGACGGCGACCAAGTTGCCGTTCGCCACGTGGACACCTAAAATGAATCTAGACAAAAATCAGGTGTAATTACCGCACGTCTCACTTACCCTTTAGTCAAATAAATTGCACCGACAAAGCCTTCAATATATTCGCAATATACTTTTAAACCTCAAATTGCCATTAAGGGGACATTTTAAGGAACTCAAGAAACTCGCAAAGCTCTCAGAAATCTTTAAGGAGACCTCACTTAGGTGTAATTTCGTATAATATTTTAGCGCTGCGTTATCAATAGAAGTGATTTATTTCAGTTCGCGTTCAATACAAATTCTTCCTTTAATGTTTTGTGAGATTTTTTTCGTGTAGCGTTTGATTTATTTCCTAGAGATTATTCTTTATTTATGATCTCAAAGTACTGTGCGAACTTCAACCCTAAAAACGATGGTAATTACTGGAATCGCTTGAGCGTTAGGTTTGGTTACTAGACTTGGAATTCTGGATTTATACTCGGTAGTAGTGAATACATGCAATTCCAAAACCTTGGCTAACTAAACCTATTATAAATACCTATTAAGTTAGATAATACTAATACAACCATATTATGATAATAAATAGCAGTCGTCTGGTCTAGTGGTCAGAGTTTCTGACTGCGAAGCTCGAGGTCGCGGGTTCGAATCCCGCTGAGACATTTCGCCATCTGTCACGACGAAAACTAATACGGATACAAAATAAGGTGTTTCGCGTCTGCCTACCGCTTCGGGATCCTGGTGCGAAGGCGTATAGTATATATACACCTTATTTGTCATAATACTATTTATATATTTATCAATGTATAATTCATCCACAGTATACCAGTTAGGTGTGCGCTTTCCATCGACTTTTAAATTTTAATTATATTCCTAAATTCCTAAATTAATACCTCGTAAATTTTATCAGGGTGACCTATTAATAAAAAATAATATTATGTCGATATGCTGACATAATAATTAAATTCTTCAAAATAAACTTGGAATTTGCAATTTTCGTCGTTTTTCATCGGATACCCTTTAATCAAGACCCACTTGACCTTTTTAGGGTTTTACGGACCTTTATTTTAATCAAGTACGTAGCGATAAACCCTGCGGGGGCTCAATATAATATTGCCTGCAATTTTGCCATTTCAAAGATAATAAATCTTGTCGATGATACATTCCAGAATCAGCCTCTTTACCTGAGTGCGGAACGGGAAATACATATCATCACGCCGAATCCCTAACGGGGTAGGCAGAGAGTATAGAGCGCCAGTTCTCTCTAGACTTACATACCTCTTTCGCTTCGTTCACATTCATCAGTCTCTTCATACATGCTCGTCGGTTTCGAGTACTCTTGACGTTCCCGTCCTTGAGAGTCCGATTGATTTGATCTAGGTAATTAGAACGTGGTCTTCCTCTGCCTCTTCTTGCATACACTTTTGCTTTGTATATCTGTTTCGTCAATCTTTCTTCACTCAGCCATTCTATATGTCCAAACCAACGTAACATGCCTTTCTTCATCTTTACAATCACACCTTTGCTCACGCCTCTTGCTTTGCGAATCTCTTCATTGCGAAGCTGATTCAACATCTTTACACCGCCATCGTCACAGCCACATGGACTCTCCTTTTATAAATGTTGATCGCTATGCCGCCACCAGCATACACTTTTCCATGCACTTAGGAAATGGACTGGCAAACTACTTAGTATTCCGAACCATATCTCAAGAATAAGTTGGTTTTCCTTTCCCATTCTGAATGTCATGCCTAACGTAAAGTATGTATAAAGATCTCTTCTTCTCATGTCTAGAAGTGAAATTTGTAGCTTTATTTTCTGGATTGAAGCATAATATATGATATTTATGTGTTAATCCAAAGTAACAATGCATTTTTGTGCCGAATTTCAACCAACTGTTCAACTGCTCTGATGTGATTGGGTAACATGCTTTCAAAAATTCTTACTGAAATTATCTCGTTGAAATATAATGCCTTGGTGGCTGAATTGTTTGATTAGTCGCATTTAACCCGAGGATTGGATTGCTTGAATCGCTATGTATTGACGAAAACCGCATTAAGCTCTGTTGCGTGGTTTAAAAGAACTAAGCGTACACAAGCGAATTGTTTTATACTATGTAAAGATTTAATTACACTTAGCATAACACTCTCAACATTTGGACCGGTACAGTCGCACACACACCCTGAATAAACAAAACAAAACAAGGTTAGTTCGAGCACGCTCAAAGTGAATTTAATATGAACATTGTTCGCTACGCCGAAAAATTACTCGTTAGCAAGTTTGCCAGCGCCTCGTTCGCCAATAACTTATGTTAGTGATGTTACCTTAAGTACGAGCTAATACGGAGTTCCTCAAATTATTAACCGTGGATCCAAGAGCGGTGGCCGAGTGGTTCGGGTAGTCAGTCGCCTGCAACGTAGATTGTAACTTCAACCCGGACTGTACTAATGAGTTATCTCTGAATTTCTGAACGGAATTTATCCACACCACGAGTTAGTTTATGGATAAAGGAATACAGCGAGACAAAACCTGCGTCCGTCACAGAAGAAATTAAATTGTATGTATACAGTCGGGCTTGAACGGGCGGCATACTGAAACCGCAATGGACTTATATGTCACGTTCGCACCTAAACATGTCTCCGGTGAAAGAGGGTGATGTCACCTCGTCATATATTAGCAGGTGCCCTACTGGAAAAGCGTGAAGAAAATACTATTAGTAAAGTTTATTCGTTTGAAAACTGTCGGCGAAAATCCTTTCATGACATATTCTGGTTTGGTTTCTCTGTACACCTTTTAGTTCATCTATATTTCGGAAGATGGCACTGCTCACATTTTTGTACATTGTACACTGCGCTATCAAAATCTTCTGCCGGTTATCCAGCTACGCCCTAAGCCGAGGTCCAAACTTCACCGGGCAGGCCCTTAGGTGTGCTTGCTTAGCTAAGATGTGCCTCTCTGTTAGGCCTCTTTGATCTCGTCATTGTTTGGTTAAGTAGCAAAAGTATCCGGAACTCTAAAAACTCTAAGAGAATATTATCCTTTATACAATTTATTTTTAAAGTTTACTAGCGGTCCGTCCCGGCTTCGCAGGGGTGCCAATAGTTTTTTTTTTATAAAAAAAATATAGCCTATTCCCCTCAAGGTGAATGTAGTTTTACAATGGTGAGAGAATTTTTCAAATCGGTCCAGTAGTTTCGGAGCCTATTCAATACAAACAAACAATC
This sequence comes from Drepana falcataria, assembly GCA_945859725.1. NCBI lineage: Eukaryota > Metazoa > Arthropoda > Insecta > Lepidoptera > Drepanidae > Drepana > Drepana falcataria. The sequence continues at coordinate 637,940 of OX243935.1, forward strand.
AAATCTTTCCTTTTTATAATATATAAAAGTATGAATGAGTATTAAATTTGATAAATGTCGAATTGAGATCGAATCTAAATAATTAAAGTTTAAATCCCTTTCAGTGACGCTAGCACGATGGCTATATTCAAAATAACTTCGTTCGCGACAAAAGTTCAAAGCCTTCAAAATCTGATACTTAACTCTTTTATGTACAAAGCCACCCCTTCTCCATTCAGGATATAAATCGAACTGGAATAAGCTAAAGCGACATCGGCAATGGCCAAGACCATCAAACTAATCGTATAAGAGGACCGTCGATCGCTTTTACACCAAAGAAAACATTACCCAGAAATTTATTTCAATGTACACCCGGCTGATATAACTTGAGCTCTTCCAGAAGTTTTATAAGTATGAGAATATATTCGGAAACGGTACTTTGTGATATAATTGGGACGGTCCCGGTGATTTGGTCCTAACATTTTAGCTGACCGGGTTTTGTAATGGGGAGAGACTTTGAATTGGGCGGAATGTTTTGAACAACATTTGAATTACAAGTAAGATAAATAATCTGATCAGAATACAACATTTTACCTACTAGAGTAAATGAGTTTGTATGTTTGAGCGCTAATATCTAATCCGAATAAAATCAATTTTTATTTTATTTTTACATTAGATAGCATAAAAAATTGTTTCGAGCAATCGTCTGCTACACATAGGTTGCAATTTGGAGTCCCAAATTTACCAATGAGTTTTGAATTTATGTTCAGTGATGAGCCGCACCCACCACGAGCATTACGTTTGAGAAGACATTCAAAGACACGAGTGCAGTTGTGCTTGAGTAACGGTGATGGACTCGCCTACCTGCCTGCCCCTCGGAGGCACTTGTGAAGGCGTGCAGATGTGCATCTGTTATATAAGTCATGTCGAAGATAAGTGTATCTCATAGAAAAGTGTCTCTCATGTATAGAGAGGTCAAAAAGTTTGCGCTGGACAGAAGCAAATTGAAGGAAATTGCATCAGAGACAATTGGGCCGAGTAGAGCCCAGCATAAAAAAATACAAAAATATGCGACATGACAATAAGTAACAATACAGGGATACCCTAGACAAACTCTTGAACTCTGGCTCTTGGATAAAAGTAAAATCTGTTATGAGACACCAACATTATTGACTAAACCACAATAGCATTGAACAATTCTAAGCAAATTTTGTAATACCCCGAGAGTTGACAATAAAGCTCATTTTTGTGCACTTAATATCGAAGGTTCGATTGTGAAATCGCTCGAAATGTCTTTCTGAACGGATGAGCGGGTAGATTGTGCTGGAGATAGGGCTGGTACCTATGTGGAAATTAAGTAGGTATGTTTTTATTAGTATTAATTTTAAATGAATCAGAGAATCAGCATTGCTATCCAGCGTGGCAATGCTGCTAGTCTTCTTGGCACGTTGCCTCGGGATACCGATTTGGGACAAATATTTTATCTGTAAGTAGTTAGTTTCAATTGTTCTTTGTAAATATTATTAATTGTTGTTAATAAACAAATATTACATTTTAAATGTAATACGAACTGGCTAGCACGTCTCAGGAGACTAATGAATGTGGACGAAGCAAATAGGTATGATAATCTAGAGAAAACTGGCGCCCTACACTCTCTGCCTATCCCGGTAGGCATTCAGCGTGATGATAAGATAATAATGATAGTTAATAAAGCTAACTAGGTATAGGTAAAATATTAATGCCAATTCGGTAACATGCCAAGAAGTTGCCACATTGAATGGCTATTACTACCGACTGTTTTGTAAATGTTATTGTGAATAAAGTCGATAAATGTATCAACAGGAATTATTTAACATGATAAGTATAATGGAAAGAATTCTTATACCGAGTCCAAAATTTAGTAATAAATATTTATTATTACTTCCACCGGCAACAGCTTATTTCTTTAAAAATATCTACGAACAAGGAAAACACATGTTTTTTTTATTACGCGAGAGTCTTTATTATGATAATATTATTATATTATGTAAGTTAAATTGTTTCTATCTCTACGTAAAGAGGAACCAATGTTAGAAAAGGAAACTGGGGAGTTTGTTTCGCCATTTCTTCTCCTGACAGTTTTCCTCCTTAAAACGGTGGTACCTAGTTTTTGATTTAGTATATGACGTTCAATAAGTGTTCCCTGTGTCCCTGTGTTGAATAAAAGTAAAGATTTTGACTTTTTATAAATCTTTTCCTTATCGAGTTATATATTTGAATCCAGAAAGAGGCATAACAAGTTCCAAATACCTAGGACAAAAGGATCAGCCCATCTGCCCTAAACGTAATTTTAGCCGGGTGCGAGCATGAAGGGCACAATACCAATGCACAAACCTAACTTTCTGGTTCTCTCATCAGGAGAAAGGAAGTTTATAATAATGAAAAAAAAATTAAGCTAACCATATTAGACCTTATTTTCTCATAAAGTTATACATGTAAAATCCAAATAGGTTTTTTATGTCATTAAAATGTTCTGAAAAATACACAAGACCATGTCTCTGAGTGAATGTTACCTCTATTAATAAATATATATATATATAATATAAATATATCCTCACGCCTTCCCATAAGGGTCCCCGAAGGGGTAGGCAGAGGTGTATAGGTGCCAACGTGACAGATGGCGAGTCCATCGCCGCTACTCAAGCACGACTATACATACGCCTTTGAATTTCTTCTCAGACGTATGCAGGTTTCCTCTCGATGTTTTTCTTCACCGTAAAGCTCGTGGTGTGACTAATCACTGTACTTAAGTTCAGAAAAACTCATTGGTACAGTCGTACTAAATATATTGTATTGAAATTTTTAGAGCTCTTTGTTTTATTTCATATCCATGAGGATATGTTCCAAATACCCGACAACTTCTATAATACAACTGTTCTATTTCGGTTTTCTATAATAAAATGCTATAGACAAGTATAAAGTTAGTAATATTAAGTAAGTAATAATATATCCTCACGCCTTCCCACAAGGGTCCCCGAAGGGGTAGGCAGAGGTGTATAGGTGCCAACGTGACAGATGGCGAGTCCATCGCCGCTACTCAAGCACGACTATTACATACGCCTTTTGAATTTCTTCTCAGACGTACGCAGGTTTCCTCTCGATGTTTTCCTTCACCGTAAAGCTCGTGGTGTGACCAATCACTGTACTTAAGTTCAGAAAAAACTCATTGGTACAGTCGGGATTCGAACTTGCGACCTTTGCGTCGCAGGCAACTGCTCGAACCACTCGGCCACCACGGCTTAAGTACGTAATATTACGTAATTAAGTAAGTAATATTATTATATTATAGATAAGTATATAAAGTACCTCAATGCATACAAAGCACAAATTGTTATTTAAAGAATTAATTAATTGAAAAGCAGGAAAACAAATTGACAAAGACTGAGGTAAACGCCAGCCATCGACCGCCTCAACCACTACAAAAGGAAGTGATTGACTGCAGTAATAAAAAAGTGTCAGCCCTAACAGATTCTTGGATTCCGCTGGTTATTTGCAGCCTTTGTTCACGTACTTTTTCATTCTGAAAGAATCTTTATCTTTTAGTGTCCACTGAATTTAGTTTCGACGTGACTGAAACAAGGTCAAGTGGGAATAGATTTTGGGCTTTATAGAACTCTCACATGTGGAAATATTCCAAACCAAAGACAAAATTTAAGAACAACGTAAATGATTTGTATACTAGCCTGTACTTCGCGGTTTTGCCTGCGAACATTTTCATTCGTTGATTTGTTCTGAAATTAAACATATCCCTTGTATGTATATTGTATTCGCCTATAGTCCAGATAATCACAAACATCTGCACAAACTCGCATTCATAATATTAGCTGTATTTATACTTCTCATCAGAAAAATCGAAACAAGTTTATGTTTTGTAAGGATTATCTGAAAATTTTATATTTAGGAATATATGTCAAATGTCGTTTAATAGTGAATTTATTTAGTGTAAATGTGTATGTAATATGAGGTTTGCTGAGAAGTATATTTCTAAAAGCCGTGGTGGCCGAGTGGTTCGAGCAGTTGCCTTTTTTTTTTTTTTTTTTTTTTTATACCACTTGGGTGGCAAACAAGCATGCGGTCCGCCTGATGGTAAGCGGTTACCGCCGCCTATGGACGCTTGCAACACCAGGGGTATCACTCGCGCGTTGCCGACCCTGCAGGAATCTTTTCACACCCTTCTTGAAGAACTCCATGCTGTACTCTCCAGGGAAAACCTCAACGGGGAGCTCATTCCACAGCCTGAGCGTTCGCGGAAGAAAACTTCTTTGGAAGCGCACAGTGCGAGACCTTTGTGGTTCCAAGGTATGGGGATGAATTCCCCGTCGATGGCGAGAGGTGCGGTGGTAGAAGGTGGAAGTGGGCATCATATCGAACAATTCTGCAGAACACTCCCCGTTATACAAGCGGTAGAACACACACAGGGAGGCAAAGTCTCTCCTCAGACTTAGTGATTCCAAGCCGCTTGTGAGCATGGGATCGTCGACAATTCTAGCGGCGCGTTTCTGAACCGCGTCAAAAGGCCCAAGCTGGTATCCAGGGGCTCCAGCCCACAGGTGGCAGCAGTACTCCATATGTGGCCGAACTTGCGACTTATAAAGTTGCAGCCTTTGTTGCGGTGTGAAGTACTGCTTAGCTCTGTTGAGCACACCGAGCTTCCTCGACGCCAGCTTAGCCTTGTCCTCTAAATGACCACGGAACTGAACGTCGCTAGAAATATCGACCCCAAGGATCCTAATGCTCTCCGAGATGTTCAGGGGAGTGTTCTGGAATTGTGGAGCCACAGCGAATGGAGTTTTTTTTGCGGTGAACGCGCAAACTTGTGTCTTAGTGGGGTTGAAGTGAACTAGGTTTAGTCGACCCCAATCGGAGACACTGCGAAGTGTACTCTCGATTTCAGACACAAGTCGTTCGCGACTTTCCTCCACAGTGGAACGAGGGAGATTAGCACGGCCCGTGTAGTAAGTGTCCCCAGTGCTGTCGTCTGCATAGCAATGAATGCCTTCAATAGAAAGCATGTCATTAATATGCAGAAGAAACAGAGTCGGGGACAACACAGAGCCTTGCGGGACGCCAGCATTAATTTCCATGCTTTCGGAGCAGCTACCGTCAACGACGGCTCTTATGCATCTGCTGGACAGAAAGCTGGCGACCCATTTGCATAATCCCTCTGGCAGTCCGTAGGATGGAAGCTTCGATAGAAGACCGCGATGCCAGACCCGATCGAACGCTTTCGCCACATCCAAGCTAACAGCTAATGCCTCACCTTGACTCTCAATGGCGAGTGACCAACGGTGCGTGAGATATACTAGAAGGTCACCCGTTGAGCGACTGTGGCGGAAGCCATACTGTTGGTCACTCAACAAACCGTGACCCTCTAGATATCGCAGGAGTTGCGTGTTAATCACTCGCTCCATAATTTTGGAGAGGAGGGAGGTGATGGCGATCGGCCTGTAATTCGATGGGTCTGATCTATCGCCCTTTTTGGGCACTGGGTGCACGTGGGCGGTCTTCCACGAAGTTGGGACTTTTTGGGTGGAGTAGGAAAGCGCGAATAGGCGCGTCAAAACAGGACACAGTTCAGGAGCACACTGCTTAAGCACCACTGCCGGAATACCGTCTGGCCCGCTCGACTTATGGACGTCCAGAGACAGCATCTCCCGCCGGACCTCCCGTTGGGTTATGCTTATCTCCGGCATAGAGTTCTCACACCGCAGGATAGTGGGCGGTGTGGCGCCTCCGTCATCCATAGTCGAGTTCGAGGCAAAGAGAGAGCCCAATAGATCCGCTTTCTCTTTGGCACTGTGGGCCAAGTTACCATCCGGCTTACGGAGTGGTGGTAGGGACGACTGGCAAAAGTTTCCCTCAGCAGCCTTGGCAAGGGACCAAAAAGCACGGCTGCCAGAAGGGTAGCTAGCGAGTCTCTTACCAATTCTGCCGACGAAATCGAATTTCGCCCTGGCAATCGCTCGCTTACAGTGCCTCGAGGCAGCATTAAGTTTCCGCTTTGCATCAGATATGTTGGGGTCCAGATTGGATCGAGCCGTGGTCCACGCCTCATACAAGGCTTGCTTGGATAATTTAGCTTCCTTGCAGGGCTTATTAAACCACGGCTGTTTCTTTACCCCTGTAGCTACTAGCGAGTTTGGGATGTAGCATTCCATTCCCGCCAGTATCGTCTCAGCGACGGCTGCTGCACAGGGGTCTGGATCTTCTGATGCAAAGCAGATCTGCCTCCACGGGTACGATGCGTAAAACTCACGCAATCCATCCCAGTCTGCTGCCTTGTAGTGCCACATGCGCCGCCGCCCCGGGGGTCGGGGCACTTCGGCCTTTGCGCACGGCACTTGCGTCCGGACCAGACAGTGGTCGGATGTGCCAAGCGGCGCACCCACCGAGATGGAATAGCTGTCCGGTCGCGTGGTCAGCAGAAGGTCCAGTAAAGAGCTTGTATGGCCCTCGATATCAGGTATTCTGGTTGGTTCCTGTACCAGCTGCGAGAAGCCATAAGCCAGGGCAAGCTCGTAAGCAGCCCTCCCCGCGCAGTCAGTGGACCGAGAGCCAAGCCACTCAACATGGTGAGCGTTAAAATCTCCTAAAACCACCAACTCCGCGGAGGGGTACTGCTCAAGTACTTTGTCCGTTGTCGATTGCAGGTGCTCAAATAGGCGAACTGTGTCTGTGTCACCGCTATGGGACCTGTAAAGGCACGCGTAGATTCGGGTGTTGCCACCATAGTCTACGCGCACCCACAAAATTGACAGGTCTCTGTCTTCAAGGCCGTGGAGACGTCGACAGCAAATATCCTCCCGGAAGTACATACATACCCCGGCGCGGCGCACAAAATTGTGTTCCATCTTGTACCCGGGGTAGTTCAGGTACGATGTATCATCAGGGCAGGATATCTGCGTCTCCGTCAGAAATAGCAGAGTCGGCTGTGTCGTCTCAAGGTGTTGGTGGACTGCATTTAGATTAGAATGAAGTCCCCTGATGTTGCAAAAGTCCATTTTTAATATGGAAGGGGAGGCCGCTGGGAAACTTCTACTATTTTTAAATTTGGCCATTTTAGATTTCTAAGGGTGCTGAAAAGGAAGAAGAGGAATCGTTGTGTCGGCATCAAAGAGGACAAAGCGCAGTCTCAATCCGCCGCAGTGATGTACAGGTAGTGCGGATTGCCGGAGCGGAAGTCGGAAGGGCCCCCGATCCCCCCCTGATGCAGCGGCCGGGTCCACTCCGGTCTCCTCCTCCGGCACGACCACTACACCAAGGACTTTACACACATGTGCGGGTCAGCCTCCCAGGGCGGAGATTAGGTGATCCCTGGGTTCGGGACCCCTACTATATGCGGGCGGCCAGCGGACAGCCGTTTCACCGGGTCTCCCTAACAACCGCACCGACATGCCGCGCCTGGTCACCACCACGGCGGAATTGCACCACTGGTCCTGTGCTGCCGACACACCGCTTCCTCTTGGAGCCTGGCGACCTTACTCACCACAGGAACACGACACACCCGAGGGTAATGCCATTTAGCTGCGATCTTCTGTAAGGTGGAGGTAATGGTACCAGTCGGGCTGCTCCGAATTCGAACGGCAATTAATCGTTGTGCCCTCCCTCCCTCGCCTGCGACACAAAGATCGCAAGTTCGAATCCCGACTGTACCAATGAGTTTTTCTGAACTTAAGTACAGTGATTAGTCGCACCACGAGCTTTACGGGGAAGGAAAACATCGAGAGGAAACCTGCATACGTCTGAGAAGAAATTCAAAGGCGTATGTATAGTCGTGCTTGAGTAACGGCGATGGACTCGCCATTTGTCACGTTGGCACCAAATATACCTCTGGCGGAAAGTGGGTGTGTGGGTATTTATTACCTATACACCTCTGCCTACCCCTTCGGGGACCCTTGTGGGAAAGCGTGAGGATATATATATATATATTTCTATAGAAATAAGTACCTAAGACATGGAACAATAAGTGGCGGAGACAAAATAAAGAGGTACAAGTAGGCAGGTTCAAACCTCCATGGTATATACCGCAGACTGTGAGACAGACATCCGACTCTTTCCGACCGATGACTGACACCAGTTAAGGAAACACGCTCAACATTGTGCAGAAAACAAGTAATCGTACTTTGGAAAGAGTTTAATTATTAATACGGGACCGGAAAGGGTCCGGTCCTTTATCAAGGCTTGCCTAGGGATACATATTCATACACGACGCGACCCTTTGAGAATTTTAACGACTCTTAGCGGACCCCATTCCCGCATATAAGATGACCTAGCTAAGACTATTGGGATGACATTCACGTTGGGCTGTATTGTCTTGTCATCCCACGACATTAAGGTTGGGCTGGTCTTTGTTGACCCACCGCTGGGCAAAAGTTTCGTCTCCAACCCGCTACGTTTTCCAGTACTCTAGTAATGGTACTGTCTTCCAGCCAGCTTCTTCACCTTCGAGTTGGCGGTTACTAATAAATCTTTTTTGAATACTATTAAGGTGGCAAGCATGCGGTCGCCCTGATGGTAGACGGTCGTCACCGATTATGGACGCTTGCAACACCAAGGGTACGCTTGGACAGCCCGACAGGAATCGTTTCTCTCTTCTTGAAGAGCGCCATGCTATACTCTCAGGGAAAAGAACGAGAAGTGCATTCCACAAGCTCTATAATATCACGGTTAAATAAGGGGAATGTTTTTAAAATGAGAACGAAGCCGTGGGAAAAAATCTCTGTTCGTTCCCCCTGTACCTCGACAAATTAGTGAAGCGACCAATTTTCTTATCTCCGCCATTAAGAACATGAGACGAACCTTTTAAAAAGTAAAAATGCGAGCAAATATTCTTAAAGAGTCGGCCATTTTCCTTAACTCTGGTATATTCGGCTCGACAATAACAAATAGTACCGAGTGCTAATTAAGGAAATTTAAATAAATAAGCAATGAGAAGAGTGGCCATCTAAAAAATTGCGTCTCAAGAATAATTTACGAGGCACCCTACTTGCTGCTTAGTTACTGCTTTGGGAAGACATCTACTCTAATACCTTCGTTAGCAAAACTCGTCGCAACTGATCTTGAATAAATATATCCAGCGATACCTTATCGGCCCCTTTAAAATATACTACAGGAAAATTTAAATAAGAGTCGAATAATATTTATTATTTGCCGCCTTAGACCTTCACCGGACATTTATACTCGTTTACCTCGTGGTATGGAAAATCACTGTTCCTATCTTGATTGGAACTGAAAATCGGGATTTGAATATCTGTTTGACTGTGATCGTCGCTTAAACTACTCAACCATCACTTTAATTATTTTGTCTACGGTTCAATTCTTTAGACCAAACACCGCAAGTGTAATAAAGAAGAAATATTGTATTGTATTTGTAATTGTAGTTGTTTGCAATGAATAAACTTCAAAATTACTTAACCAATTTAAGATAAACATTTACTGATACAGCTACATTACTTTGGCTTTTACCTAATAATCGATCAGATACTCAAGGACGGGAACGTCGAGAGTACTCGAAATCCTCAGACATTTCCGAGTTCTAAACATAATGTAAGCTTGTACTAAGTAAACTAGACAATGATACGTTATTTTCATAAGAATGGATACATACTTCAAGCACCTGGGGAGATTAGGGTACAAATTCGTATTTCAAATAAATTTAAACCTTAAGGCGCAGTTAATAAAGACATTAATTATGTCCTCGAAAATAGTGGTAGCACTGCAAACGGGCCGCAGGTAGCCCGAAACATATAAAATGTAAATTAAACATACCCTTCATTAGCAGAAGCCTCTGGAAATATCCCAATTTAATTACTTCCCTTAATGACGTGACAATATACCGCTATAATACGAGCTAAAAATACAGCCATTAAAATTACACCCTCATCAGTCGCCCGTGTCACCCCCAGGAATCGGTGGTATAATTAGATTTATTATCGTACTTGCGGCGCATTTGTTTCGGAGAGCCATTCTCAAAGATAAGCAACCTTAAGCGTAGTCAAAAGTTGGATGGGTGGAAATCAATACTGTATAGTCGCTTTTATAGAATACTAGTTTACCCGCCCAGCTTCGCCCGGGTGAAAAAGTTAAACTTCCTGAACCACGATCGCAGCGCCACCTATCGGGTCCGATTGTGAATCTAAGCCATTCTCAAATACACCTTAAGACACAAAGGGACGGCTTCACCCGGGTGAAAAAGTTAAGCTTCCTGAACACGGTAGCAGCGCCACCTATCGGGTCCAATTGTAAATCTAAACCATTCTCGAACCCACCTGAAGACATACAGAAAATTTCATTAAAATCGGTCCAGCCGCTTACGATTCTTTAAAGGACATACAGACAAACATTCACTTTTATATATATAGATATATATCTTCATGTATGTTTTGGGCAGCTGTACCAGTTGGGCGTGCCGGACCGTCTAGTACGCATAGTATGGGACTTTTTGTCGAACCGCTCCTTCCGCTACAGAGTCGAGGGCACACTCTCTTCCCCCCATCCCATACGAGCAGGAGTCCCGCAAGGCTCAGTGCTCTCGCCACTTCTATTCACGCTTTATACTAGCGACATTCCCCTCCATAGACGAGTTAAAAGCGCTCTATTCGCCGATGATACGGCTATCTACTACAAAGGTAGAACTCCCGAGGGAATTCACGACAACCTCCAATCCGCGGTCACAGCCCTGGGGCGGTGGTTCCGGAAATGGAGAATTGAAGTGAACCCCACCAAAAGCGCAGCCATTCTATTCTGGAAAGGCCTCGAACGCCCACGGGTAGCCCCCATCACCCTCTTCGGCAAACCCATTCCATGGGAAGAAAAAGCCAAATACCTGGGTGTGATCCTCGATCAACGCCTTTCTTTCCGTCACCACGTAAAGGCGGTACGCGCGCGAGCCGCCTTCGCGCTCGGTAGACTTCACAGCATGTTGAATGCGCGAAGTAAACTCTCATTGAAATCCAAGGTGAGGATTTACACGACGTGCATTCGACCAATCATGACATATGCGGGTGTAGTGTTCGCACACACTAGCAAGTCAACACTTAACCCCCTGCAAGTGCTCCAAAGCCGGTTTCTCCGGAGAGCCACAGGTGCCCCGTGGTACATGCGTAATAGTCAACTCCACGTTGACCTCAAAGTCCCCACTATAAAACAGTTTTTGAAAAAACTGTCCAAACGTCATTTCGATTCTGCTGTAAATCACCCCAACCCCCTCGTCGTATCGGCCGCCCGATACACTCCTTCCCTTATCTCGAAAATAAGGCGTCCAAGACATGCCGTCATCGAACCGGATGACGACATAACGGTCCTCCAGGACGCCCGACAAAAACATACCAACACTACACACAACCGACCACTGTTCCGTCCTCGCCGGCGAGGCTCGACGCGAATAAGCCGTAATGTTCCCCCCCGACCTCCGCCGCAAACGCCGGCCCGCGCCGAGCCAGACGCGTAAATCCCGCCCCCAAATAATATTTAAATAAAATGACCAGTCCAGCCCAGCTCCCTTGCTCGCGATCCAGCAACGCCCTAAGCCGAGGTTCGTACCCCACAGGGGGTGCCCTTAGCTGTGTTGCTTAAAAATAAAGTGCCTGGCTGGAGGCCTAGGTCTCGCCATTGACCGGTTAAGTAGCAAAAGTTCCCGGAACTCACGCTACGAGAGACAATAAAAAAAAAAAAAGAAAAAAAATGTATGTTTTGGTTGCGATGGACTCGCCATCTGTCACGTTAGCACCTAATGTACCTCTGGCGGAAAGTGGGTGTGTGGGTATGTATTACCCATACACGTCTGCCTACCCCTTCGGGGACCCTTGTGGGAAGGCGTGAGGATATATTATATTATTATTATTATTGTTTTGATACACCACAGATATATTTATGTATCAACGTGACAGATGGAAAGTCCATCGCCGTTTCCAAAGCACGTCTTTTTTTTTTATTTTCTCTGAAATGTAAAATACGAAAAGCCAGCCAATACCTCTGCTTAACCCTGTGGCTACTTATGGGAAGTCGTGAAAATATATAAAAAGCATATATAAATAGTGCCATCCACGAATGTGCCCCACCAATTTCTAGTCGAGGGGGGCGGCATGCGGTGAGTATGACCCGAGTGCATTAATAGTAGCGTGCACTCACAGCTAATCAGTGAGTACCGATGATACTCAAACATTAGTGGAAGATTGATAAGAGCCGTGGTGGCCGAGTGGTTCGAGCAGTTGCCTGCGACGCAAAGGTCGCAAGTTCGAATCCCGACTGTACCAATGAGTTTTTCTGAACTTAAGTACAGTGATTAGTCACACCACGAGCTTTACGGTGAAGGGAAACATCGAGAGGAAACCTGCATACGTCTGAGAAGCAATTCAAAGTCGTATGTATAGTCGTGCTTGAGTAACGGCGATAAACTCGCCATCTGTCATGTTGGCACCTAATATACCTCTGGCGGAAAGTGGGTGTGTGGGTATTACCTATACACCTCTGCCTACCCTTTCGGGGACCCTTGTGGGAAGGCGTGATGCATATATATATATATGATAAGAAGATACACAAGTTATCATCGTTTGTGAATATAAGTGGTACTTTCCACTCAATAAAAGGTGGAAACTTTGAATGTATTATTTAATTTTCAAAAAATGTAATACGTTCTGTAAAGGTTGATAAACGGTTCCTTGTCAACCCATATGTCAGTAAAAAATTTGCCCAAAGTACAATTAGCGAAACAAAAGCTCTGCAGTAATGCGTGTTTAACCAAAATTAATGACAAGGGAAGTCGCAGGCCATTACATGGTTTATGGTATAAAGCCCCTGGGGTTTGCACATTTCAATCAGTATACTTATATCCTATCCTCACGCCTTCCCACAAGGGTCCCCGAAGGGGTAGGCAGAGGTGTATAGGTAGTACCCACACGCCCACTTTCCGTCAGAGATATATTTTAGATTCCAACATGTCAGATGGCGAGTCCGTCGGCGATACTCAAACACGATTAATACATACGCCCTTTAATTGCTTCTTAAACGTATACAGGGCTTCCATTAGCAGAGCGCCAGTTCTCTCTAGACTTACACGTCCTTCACTTTACACATATTCATCACTCTTCATACATGCACGCCTGTTTGGTGTCCTCTCGACATTTCCTCAGCCAAAATTTCCACACTTATTCTTTAACCACGTTGTACGAATCCTTCACAACCTAGATTCTAGGTACGTAAATAATGACGTTGTAAAGCCGATGTCAGATATCGATGACGTCACCTACGTCATCAGCTCGGCGTCAAGCGACGTGACATGTGTCAGATTGACGCGGGTGCCGTTGTCATAATTCATTGATATGACACACTCCAGTAGTCAGATATGTAGGTAAGTACAGTAGGCTTCAAAATATGTGTATTTAATATGGATATTATTTATTTTATTTAATTCACAAAACAAATTACAATCAATAAAAAATTACATTACAATCATAGTTAGAACTAAACTGTATCGTAACTCAAAAATATGTGTATACAGCTAAATAGTTATTAAATCATTAGAAAGCGTATAACTTAAAAACATATATTAAATCAAACATTTGGTGTACTGTGGTTTACAAGTAAGTTTATGGTTGTATAATGCCTATTTCAGTATAAGACAATGATATGAATAAAACGTGGAATGAATGAAAGAATTCAGTCTTTCATTCGTTCTACGAAAGAGTTCTGAAAAAAGGCTTGCCTCTCTCTGCCTGTCTAGTCCCTATGAGTAATCTGTCGCCACGGGGATCGAACCCGGCAACTATAGCTTCACAGAGAGAATTACTGACTACTCGGCCACCAAGCCTACGAGGAGTCGAGTGAACCATCGAGAAAAAAATTGTTAACAAAGTACCCAAAGATGTGACCACAAATAACTTTCTCTTAAAAAGGGCAACTCCACCCGGAGATATAATTAATGCCATTTTTAAACGGCATTCCGAGAAAATGGAAATTTCTTTCAGATTGCTACTGAATTGACCCGCGGGCGGCGGCGGTCTTTCAGACCCTTTTATTGTAAGATAGCAATTAATTGATATTCTTTTACAGTTTTTAGGCTAATTGATGGTTTTAATGAAGTGGAATTTATTAATAAACTTTATGGAATTCTTAGGAGTCTTAGTCTTTATGAATTCGTAATATCATAGCTATTAATGTTCTTAGTAATTAATATAGTCAGTAATATTGGGTATGTGGGTACTACCTATACACCTCTGCCTACCCCTTCCGGGAACCATGTGGGAAGGCGTGAGGGTATATTATTAATATTTTATTACAGTTGTTATAAATCTCCACGCATTCCCACATGTGTCTCCGTAAGGGTTGGCAGAGGTGTCACACACTCACCCTCATTTGGCTGGAAATACGTGCCAAAAGGCGAATCAAACGCCGTTTCTTAAGCACAATTATATATTAAATTTGTTCTCAAATGTATGCAGCTTTCAAAGACGTATTAAATACATACATACATATCATCACGCCAAGTCCCTAACGGAGTAGGCAGAAATTATAGAGCGCCAGTTCTCTCTAGACTTACATACCTCTTTCGCTTCGTCCACATTCATCAGTCTCTTCATAGAAGCTCGTCGGTCTCGAGTACTCTTGACGTTCCCGTCCTTGAGCATCCGATCAATTTGATCTAGGTAGTTAAAACGTGGCCTTCCTCTGCCTCTTCTTGCACATACGTATGTATAGTCGTGCTTGAGAAACGGTGAACAACGCATCGTCTGGCACGTGGACCCTAAAATATATTTGCCGTGTGAATATGGTATTGTTACACCTCTGCCTACTCTTTCGGGAACTGTTATCGCGTAGTGATAAAATGAAATAATTTCCCTATTAAACGTGAATCATCTTTGTAATAAATGAAAGCCAGTACCCTAATGTCAGTGACAAGGGTCCCCTGATATAAGGCGTGACAGTTGAATTAACACGGTGACGCTCTTTGAATATAATTACACTATAATTCAAAGTTAATTGTGTCACCTGTTGATGCGTTACGCGATATTAATTCAGAATTATTACCTAAGTGACGTCTGCACACACAGTTTACTGTTGATTATCCACCTCGAATGCCCCATGCATGAGTGTGTATAGATAATGCCATTCTTCTATTACTACACTATTCTTCCCTATAGTTTTGTTAGAAACATTGTCTCAAATAGTTGATTATGCACACACTTTCATACATGTAGGTACGTATGTACTGTACGAGATGGTATTATGTTTATTTTGTCGTCACAAGATGTCGCTAGCGGGCATGTAAATCGCGCTAAAGGAATAGTTTCTTCGCTAAGTAGAAATATTTTGATTACTCGGTTAATTAGCAAAAGTTGATGGAACTCAGGCTCTCCTGAGAAGCACAAAAAGCTAAAAGACAAATAAAAAAAACCCATCAGTTACCTATCTATCCATAATATATAGAAAAAAACTTGTATTTAATTATAGTTATCTTGAATCTTGGCAAAACAGACCATCATTCTTTATTGTCGCGAGTCTGTCTCTGTACATTACATTAGATATAGAAGGTAAGGATCTCTCGTTAAATGTACCAAACCGACTAGTGCAGTATCTCCTTACAGAACATCACATACTACCAACACTTCGGGTGAATGTTGAGCTCCTGTGCTGAGTAAGGTTTACCTGATATTTACATGGAATTCTGTAGAAGCAGAGCCAGTTCGGTCCATATGCTGTCACAGGACCATCTTATACCAACCAATATAGGGTCAGCTTAGCTTATCAGACGATTAACTTATCAACCAGTTAAAACAAGTCCTAAATTAGACACCAGGCGAATTGTCAGTAGAGCAGTGTTGGTTTTCTTTCGACTGCTGTTTAAGTGAGATTCTGTCATTCTCGACGTACTTTCCTCTTCCAAATACCGGCCATCTAATTATCATGTTAATTTGAACATGACGCGAAGCTTGTGAAGCGTTTGACAAAAAGAATGCAGGAACTCATTTAGGTCGCTGGAAGGGGCTTGAGGGATGGGAGGGAGCGAATTAATACATTATTTTGGTACCAGCATAATTTAGTACCATAATTTAACAGTGACATGTTAAAAGAGTTAAAGCTAAAAGTTAATGTATATTCATATAACCTTCTGATACATACACCGCCGTATTGTGTGTATGTAACAACAAGTTTCATCTAGTTTTAGTTAAAAAAAACACGCTTTTTATAGAAAACCGAACTAAAAAATAGAAAATAAATTTCGATAATATCTTAAAAAGCGTGGGGTGCATGGTGTCAATAGTAATAAATATTTTATTGACAGATATTAGTAGAGTGATTATCATTTCGGTAATATCTTAAAAAGCACCCCACGCTTTTTAAGATATTATCGAAATTTAATTTCTATTTTTTAGTTCGGTTTTCTATAAAAAGCGTGTTTTTTAGTTTTTTTTAACTATTATTTATTTTCTACTTTTTAGTTATTAGTGTATTGTCATCAGTCCTCGATAAGTCTACAAAGTTTGAACGAAATCTGGCCGTTTAAAGTGGGTCAAAATCGAGCTCAAAGAAGTCGGTTACATACATACATACATACATACAGGTGAAGCTAATATAAAGCGTGTAAAAATATAAAGAGTAATTTTTTTCTATGTAACACCCTTGAGAAACTGGGCCGTGTAGACAGCGCATTACTTGAAAAGATTTTCCGTCTGATATAAAAATCACTAACAAATAATAGACCACTGCTGTTGCCTTAGGCAACTGCTTAAAATTAGGCAGTTTAGTAAGCAGTTTGCCTCACTTATAAAAAGTGTTTTTTCTACATACATACATATCATCACGCCGAGTCCCTAACGGGGTAGGCAGAGAGTATAGAGCGCCAGTTCTCTCTAGACTTACATACCTCTTTCGCTTCGTCCACATTTACCAGTCTCTTCATACATGCTCGTCGGTTTCGTTTTTATTAGGTTTTTTTACATCACATCTCTTATCACTAAGGCCATCCTCGTACGAATTAGGGTCATCTAATTGACTTAACGACGTCTCCTCGCTAAGACCTTACGACCGCAAGCTCCCCGATTTTCGGGACGAGCCTCACCTAGCCAGGTAGAAGTGGGCCAAATTTAATTTGAGAGCTTTGGATGCAATTTAGTTTGGTTGTTAGATAAATTGGTGTCTTGGCGAAGCATGTTGCGGATTACAATTTGTATTATTATTATTATAAGTTTATTTTTACGAAGCCTGCGGTGAATAATTTATGTTTGGAGGACAAAGCATGTGATGTGGATATACAATGTTCTTATTAATTAAACCCTTAATTTCTGTACCAGATTTTTGTATGTGGGACGAATAAATATGTCTCTATATCTTCTACAATAAAATAATAAATTAATAATAAGTCTATTGTATTTCATGTTTTTTTAATTGGTGTCTTAAAGGGACAGTTACCTGAGATTTGGAATACTCGGGGTCAATGACATGATATAGTTTTAATGGAACACATATGCAACACATATGACATTAAAAAGTAAAGTAAGGAAAAGGAGGAGAGATTTGGTTAATCACTATTACTCACATCCTCTCCACCTTCTTCTCCGGTTTCCTCCCGATATTTTCCTTTACTGTAAAGCTCGTGATGTGCCTAATCACTGTACTTAAGTTCAGACAAACTCATTGGGACAGTCGTAATTAGAACTTACACCTCACATCCTTGTGTTACACCTACTGGGCCCGCCCCGCCACCACGGCTGAAATTAGGGCTTTGTTACACCTCTGCCAACCCTTCGGAGACCTTTACTTGAATATAATGATTAAGTCTAATGAAGTATTGTTACAGTTATTTTTGTATTGTTATGTATTGTCGTTATTATAATAATTGTATTGTAATCTGTCACGTTGGCACCTAATATATACCTCTGGCGGAAAGTGGGTGTGTGGGTACTACCTATACACCTTTGCCTACCCTTTCGGGGACCCTTGTGGGAAGGCATGAGGATATATACTATTTATAATAATTAGTTTCGTTATGTTTTTCTACTATCGTTATCTTTTGTTATTGCTTCGTAATGTTGTAAGCCAGCTAAGCTCGCAAATCCCCACATAAATACATAATACTAACGATAATTATGAGAGACAATATAAAGTTTTACGACTTGTCAACACAGGGAACAGATGAAGTCATTTGGTGAAGTGTGGATGGCTGCCTGCCAACTACATCTATCACTCCACTATGGACCGTGTATATGGTTTTATGACTGTTAGTGAGATCAAATCTTTATGTTATTATTTAGCTGACCATAAATGGAATTAATATTGAAGTAAAGGTGAAGAAGAGCATGTTACGTTGGTTTGGACGTATAAGACGTGGAGAAAGATTGGCGAAACAGATATACAAAGCGAAAGTTGTTCAAGATGAGATAGAGGAAGACCAAGTTCCAACTACCAGGATAAAATCTATCGGGCATTCAAGTATGAGAACTTTTAGAGTACTCGAATCGCTGGAATCGAAAAAAAATATTCATATTAAATGATTGAGTGTTTAATATGAAAGGGGTGTACGTCTAGAGAAAGCTGGCGCTCTGTTTTAATCAATCAAAAGTGTATAATATTTTATTTTGTGCAAAGGATACAGGGAATACTTATTATAATTGAACGTCGCATAATAAAATTACGGCTACGTGAAACCCGTCAGAGGACGAAACGGCGAAACAAACTCCCCGGTTTTCTTTTCAACATATATTACTCTGCCTACTTTGACTTTACGGTATGTACCTATTAACTATAGCCTCTGAAATAAATTATTTGAATTTGAATTTGAATTAAATGATGTTCCCCCAACCAGAAGTCTTCACAATATGAGGGTACAAAAGTAACAAATTTCCCTATTCTCCCTTATATGGCTCTGGTCACTCTAGTGTGCGAGATTAAGTTTGATTCGGAGTGCTCGTGCGAAATCGAACAGGTCAGCTGGTTGGAAATTAAATGTCGTACTATTGACATCCGTGGTGCGGACAGCTGCTTTATATAGACTGGAAGCGACTATAAGAATTGAAATCAGGAGCGGAAGAATCACGTGTCACATTGGAAGGTTAGCGGGTAGGAATGAAGGGGTAGGCAGATCGTCTTTTGGCCTAAATTATATTACTTTGAAACAATGCCAATCCCATCCATTCTCAAGTACTATACACACGCCATTGGATTGCTTCTCAGACGTATGCAGGTTTCCTCTCGATGTTTTCCTTCACCGTAAAGCTCGTGGTGTGTCCTATCACTTAATTAGCATGGATTTTTTCAAGATGGGTATGAAAAGATGCAGCGTTGCCAGTGCGAGGGCGCTACCCTTAGTGTTGCAAGCGTCCATAGGCTTTGAAAACCGCTTACCTTCAGGTGGACCGCTTATTTGCAACCCTTTTAGTAATAATAATAATATAATATATATCCTCACGCCTTCCCACAAGGGTCCCCGAAGGGGTAGGCAGAGGTGTCTAGGTAAAACCCACACACCCACTTTCCGCCAGAGGTATATTAGGTGCCAACGTGACAGATGACGAGTCCATCGCCGTTACTCAAGCACGACTATACATACGACACTGAATTTCTTCTCAGACAGGTTTCCTCTCGATGTTTTCCTTCACCGTTCAGAAAAACTCATTGGTACAGTCGGGATTCGAACTTGCGACCTTTGCGTCGCAGGCAACTGCTGGAACCACTCGGCCACCACGGCGTCAACCACCCTTTTAGTATATAAAATAAATCTCAGTACAGTGAGAATTCAAACTTACAATGTTTGTGTCGTATCACTTCTCGAATCACTCGGCCATCGTGGCTTAGCATGGTGAAATAGTATTAATGTTGCGGGTTTGTTCAGTTGAAATTTTGCTACCTTTAAATTGTTCACGCGGAAAATGCTCTATTTACTTTCAACTTACGAGCTCGAATTCTATGTACGTATTTATATAGTAAGGCAAACTACATTAGGTTTGTTTAAATAGGTTGTATTTGCAGCCGGTTGTTGCCACCTGTTGCCATGGCAACCTGTTGGTCTTCTTTCATATTTTACTAAACAGCAGGTGTACTTAACAATAAACTTCACCAACCCCTCCATATGTGTTGGTCCCACCAACACAATCCGGTTTTTTTAATGTCACTAAAATTATCCGTTCTTACATTCGAATACACCAATTTTTTAAACTTTACTTACACCAATATACATACATATCATCGCGCCGAGTCCCTAACAGGGTAGGCAGAGAGTATAGAACGCCGTTCTCTCTAGACTTACATACCTCTTTCGCTTCGTCCTTCATTGTTATGCTATGTCATTAATCAGTCACTTCATAAATGATATTTACAAACACTTCCAATTTATTAACTTTTTTATTGTTTTACGTCACCAAATTTTTTTTTTATACCACTGGAGTGGCAAATAAGCATACGGGCCCATCCGATGGAAAACGGTTACCGCAGCCTATTTACGCTTGCAATACCGAAGTATCACTTGCGCGTTGCCACTCTGTGTTCGGAGAGTTATACTGTGTTGGCCGCACAATGGGACTAATCCCTCTGCTTTTATAATTGGCCATTACAGATGCATTCTATTCTTCATTTGTGAACTCACTCATCACGAAATCTCAGGAACTATAGTTATAATAAAGAACTATAGTTTCTTCTCCTTGGAAACGACCCACCCGAACCGTGCAACTTTTTAGACGTTTTATGTGTGCCCACCTAGGCCTATGTGAAATAAAAATATTTTGATTTTGATTTTGATTTATAAGGCCGATTGACGAAATTTGGTAGGAGTATTCCTTCCGCGGTGTAGAGGTCAGCTATGAATAGATTTTATGAATGCAAGGTAGAACGCGGGGGCTTTAAATATAAAAACACGTTTTTCAACTATTGCTTCCATTGGTATGAAACTTGGTCGAATATTACTTTTAGCATGATATTATTTTACAATTTAATATAATAAAAACCTTTGCCACAGCAACGCGTGGCCAGGTCTGCTACACTGCATATATATTTATGAAACCTTACAATACGTAGCGATTTTTGCTTTAGTATAAAACTATTAGCATCTGGATTCTTAAGCCAGGAATTCACAGTGCAAACATTACAATAAAATATGTTTTTGTTGTTTCAGGTAAACTACTAATTTTATCGTCACCCACTGTGTAATATATTAGGAACCAGTAAGTTTTTGTCGGGTGTCTCGAGTAAGGATCTATCATACTAATTACGTACTAAGTATCCCTCAGATAAAACATAAGAGGATGAGCAAATATTTGCACGATTAACGGAAAGCTTCTGAATTTTATTCACCGATCTTCAATTTTAAAGGTTGTAAGTACCGTGCCCTCTTTGAAAGAATTTGTATTCCAAGCATTTTATTTTAGTATCTACTTAGTAACTGGTAAGCCGTGGTGGCCGAGCAGTTTAGCCTGCAACGCAAAGATTGCGAGTTCGAATCCTGACTGTACCAATGATTTTTTTTAACGTGATGACGTGATTAGTCACTCCACGAGCTTTACGGTGAAGGAAAACATTGAGAGGAAACCTGCATACGTCTGAAAAGGAAATCAAAGGCTTCATGGATGCATTCATGCCATTTTAGCACTTACCATGGCATGGCAGTATATCTTTGGCAGAAAGTCGGTGTTCTACCTACATACACCTGCCTACTTCTTAGGGGACCCTTGTGGATAGCCGTGAGGATATATAAAATTGTACACAGATTGATATCAATATCCTGACTTGCGGTTGCTGAGCAGTTAAGGTGATGGAAGTAGTTTGTACTAATGTCATTACCAAAGTATTACCTGAGCCTAAATACAGTGTGATACATGACAAACTTTACGGTAAAGGAAAACATTATTGACGTCACTTTGGCAACTGCACCGTCGTAAAGAGGTGTGCTTTTACACTTCTGCTTACCCATTCGGAGACAACATTAATTAAACATTAAACATTAATTAATCATACCCAGTATAGATATGTCCCACATGGGGTATGCAGAGAGAGTCGAGTGACAGTTCTCTCTAGTCTTACCGACTTCTTTCGCTTCGTCCATATTTTCCAGTCTCTTCATTCGTCCAAATTCATCTCTTCTATTCGATTCTTTTTCTCTCTCTTCTCGAGTCTTTTTATTCGAGTTCGAGTACTAGATGTTCTATTTTTAATTATTTATCGCTTTACTATTTACAAAGAAATATGCAGTCTTTAAAAGCAGTCTCCTTAATCCCCGGCAATGCACAAATCAGCCAACCTTTCCCAAAGTTTTTCAAAGAAAATTCAAGTCCTTCGAAGCTATTCTCCTTATTTATAACACGGCTTTAAGTTCACGATGCTCTAAACTCGGATAAGCAATCCTCCACTTGGAATCCATCCAACATCGGTAGCTTTAACTTCAATACCGTTTCTTTGAGAGTACCGAAGATATTTTGAAATGGTTATTTGCTTTTAAAGATATTCCATGTTCAATTCGTATTCGAATAAAATGTTTGAGTGGGTCATTTTATTGCATTTATAGAATAACTGAATACCAGGAGAGGTGTAGTATTCGTTTTTACAGACTTGGAATAATAAATTGCGAAGAAATTGTATTATTGATGCCGACAAGAATATTCAGAGAGTATCTCATATTAAATATTTTGGTATTCTCACTATGGTAGTTCTTGTGTAGCCCGAAATTAAACAAAGCTTGTGTTATGGTAACTAGACAGCGATATATATTACTTATATAGATAGTTGCATAGGATATCCAAGACTAAGGTACAAATACTCGTGTTCATCACACAAATATCTGCCCTCAGCGGGAATCGCGCACGCGACTTTAAGTTTCGCAGTCAGGAACTGTAATCACTAGACCAGATTGAAAATACCATAATTGAAATCAAACGCCAGTCTTAGCCTTCGGTATTTTGAAAGTCAGCAGAGCCTTCGAATACAGAATCCTGTAACCACGACACTTCCGGCCCGATGCCCGAAAACGGCCGTTAGCACGGACACCGGAAATTGCGCGGCCTCCGCTCGACACTAGCAACAAGTAACACCGGATTAATGGATTGTGTTGTTGCGATGCTGGTTTAAAAATACAGTCTTAAATAAAAACGTGCCTAATCATGTTGGTTCACTCAACAGATATTTTCACTTATTAATTTATACTACTAAGTGAAGAAGGAACCTTGGTGGCCGAGTGTTCGAGTCTGTAACGATAAAGATTTCATGTACAAATTCCGATACTATTAACTAATATGTTTATTAAGTACAGTAATTATTCATATCGAGAAGAAACCTGCATACTTCTTAGAAGAAATTCAAAGGAGTATGTATAGTCGTGCTTGGAAAACGGCAATAGACACGCCGTCTGTCACGTTATAGCCCATAAATATATTTCCGACGCGAACTGGCTATCCTCACGTATATATTAAATATATACGTTAATTCGCGAAGCTTCCGTGATTTTCTTGTACCGTTGACAATGAATCAAATAGCAAATCTACCCAATTGGAAGGATAGTAGAATATATTTATAAGATAAACTTAAAACTTAACACGAAGGTACAAAAAAACTGCATATCAAAACATCAGTGGTGCCACCGTCACTTTTTAAATGAGTATATGTTATGTCAATGTCAAGTGATTCTATCAATGTATCAAAAAAGGAATTGCTAGCGCTAATAAAAAAACCGTTTCGTGTTTTATTATATGTTTATGCGTTTAAAAATTTAAAAATTTCATGACAAATTAATATCATTATTGTAATTCCATACTTAGCAACATTCTTTACAAGTATATAAGCTTTGCCACATTTTATTTATTGTAAAAATCTTGTGGCTATTAAAAATAAGTAGGAATAACCAAACGCATTTTTTTATTAATTTATTTGAGGGTAATTTACATTTGCCTCCGTTAGTTTCACATGCAGATCGAAGTCCGATACAATCTTTTGATATATTAATATTGAAATTTGATACAAAACATAATTATTATATTTTAGTGAATTATGAAGTGTCATCGTTTAGTGCAAATATTCCAAAATCAACAACATGAAGCCTTCTGTTGAGGTAAGTTTAACCTTATATCTACTATAAATAAAAACCAATATTTCTTAACTTTATATGTACGTCCTCTGTGCGTTCCCAAATCATCAATTAAATTGTGATAAATCTTTAGTAGGGTGTTTTGGGAAGGCCGGATAGTTCCTAACCTGAAAGTTGAAAAATATACTCGCTAGATGGCGCTGCAGAACACCAACTTTTATACCTTTCCATCGATTGCAATGAAATTTGTATGATATTAAAACGCATACCGGGTTCGGCTAATACATAATACTTTGAAATATAGTCGTACATACTTATATAATGTATGTATCATCATCATCATCATCATCACCCCGAATCCCTCACAGGTAACACAGAGACAGTTCCACCACCAGTTCTCTGACACCAGTTCTCTTTAGATTTGAGAGTATGTCGTAAAATATACAGACCATATGTAATATATATATATATATATATATATATAATGTATAGAACAATTACAAATTAATAATTCCATCCAAAATATACTTATACCAAATCTAAATCAAATGTACAAAGGTAGGTAAGAGAGGTAGGGCATAACGGGTTTCCCGTTCGAATTTGGAGCTGCCCGACTGGGGCAGGACCTCCACCTTAGAGAAGGCCGTAGCCAAATAATACGATTTATTGTGTTGTGTTCCTACGCGGTGAATAAGGTTTCCAGTAATGAGCTCCTTGGGGTGGGGGGAGGATTGTTACATTGTGTTGGAAGCAGAGGGATTAAACCTTATGCTGCCAACACACTGTAACTCTCCGAACACAGAGTGGCAACGCGCAAGTGATACTTAGGTATCGTGAGCGTAAATAGGCTACGGTAACCGTTTCCCATCAGGTGGGCCGTATGCTTGTTTGCCACTCTTGTTGTATATAAAAAAAAAAAAACTTCATAAATTTACGTTATGTAAAGTTTAGCTTTTTCTGACGTTTACGACTTAACTACTAAATGCATATGGATGTATACACGGTACGTATACCCAAATATATTTTTTTACAATTTTGGTTTGCCTGTTTGTCTGTTTGTTCCAGCAGAGTTTACTCTGAAACAGCTTTTGTCGGGACTTTCACTGGCAGACAACTGATGTAAAAAAGTAGACTACTTTTATTATCGAATACCTACATATCATCACGCCGAGTCCTTATTGGGTAGGCAGAGAGTATAGAGCGCCTGGTATGTCTAGACTTACATACCTATTTCGTCTTCGTCTACAGTCATCAGTCTTTTTATACATGCTCGCCGGTTTCGAGTACTCTTGACGTTCCCGACTTTAAGTGTTAAATAAATAGGATACATACCATAAGCCTTCCGACATTACTACTACACTAATTAATACAAAAAGCTTATTATACAACATCAGATTATTTGAATGATGGCCATACATGGCAATGAATTGCTCCTCTTATACAGAGTTTTTTTTTATACATCAAGAGTGGCAAACAAGCATACGGCCCACCTGATGGGAAACGGTTACCGTAGCCTATTTACGCTCACGATACCGAAGTATCACTTGCGCGTTGCTACTCTGTGTTCGGAGAGTTATACTGTGTTGGCAGCATAATGGGTTTAATCCCTCTGCTTCCAACACAATGTAATAATCCTCCCCCCTCCCCAAGGAGCTCAATACTGGTAACCTCTTTTCTCAATTCGGGTTTTTTTTTATACAATAATAATTTTCCTTTTTTTTTTTTTATTTATTCCATATCTTGACCAGAATTAGTTACAGTACTGATGACAATATTTGTGTCACTTGTTTAATTTGTTTAATTTGTGAATGTGAGAACATTGTAGGCTTTGTAGATTCTTAGATCTTGCTAACATTGTTATAATTATCTTGTTTTATGTATGCTTTGTATAGTAAGCAACGACCTATTGTCGGACCTACGTTGTTCCCCCATACTTGGGTACTATTGCTGTAACGAAAAAAAATATTGTATATGCCCAATGATTTGAAAAGAGTAACCATGGAGTTTCTTGCCGGTTCTTCTCCATGGAAGCGACCAACCCGAACCGTGCTTCTTTTTCGACGTTTTATAAGTGCCCATTTGGGCCTATGTGAAATAAAAAGATTTTGATTTTGATTTTGATTTTGAACCTTATTCACCGCGTAGGAACACAACACAATACATTGTGTTATTTGGCTACGGACTTCTATAAGGTGGAGGTCCTGCCCCAGTCGGGCAGCTCCAAATTCGAACGGGAAACCCGTTATGCCCTACCTCTCTTAGACTCTTCTTTTAGTTTGTTTGTAATTTAATATTTTTCTACCCCTACGTAAAAGGGAACAAATGTTAAAAGAGAGAACCGGGGACTTTGTTCGCCGTTTCTTCTCCTGGCAGGTATTTTTCTTGGAAACGGTGGTAACTTTAGTTTTTATTAAGTATATGACGTTCAATAAGTGTTCCCTGTGTCCCTTACGTTGAGTAAAATATTTTAATTTTTGGTATTTTATTTTATTTTTGACAATGGTCACAGGAGTAGGCACTGGTATAACACTCTTTTCGCAGGAGATACATTTAAGTGACAGATGGCGTGTTCATCGCCGCTATGGCAATATTAGAATAATAGGCAATACTAGCATTGAAATGTGTTAGACAGGGAACCGACAGGCTTATTTAATTTCGCTTCTGCGATAGAATGTGTCGCGTCACGTCATAGCTAGCGGAGGAACTACATGCAAACTAAATGTGTTTCGCTCAACAGAATTCCCGTAATATTCTTGGCAGGTGAGCAAAGATCACATACCCACTTGAGTCAGACGTGCGGTGACAAAGTGTCAAAGCAAAGGCTTAGAGCGTGCGAACTTCTCGCGGAATCTCGCTGGTATGTTGTGGGACATTTAAGTAGCAACGTTGTGCCAATATATATATCCTCGAGCCTTCCCACAAGGGTCCCCGAAGGGGTAGGCAGAGGTGTATAGGTAATACCCACACACCCACTTTCCGCCAGAGGTATATTAGGTGCCAACGTGACAGATGGCGAGTCCATCGCCGTTACTCAAGCACGACTATACATACGCCTTTGAATTTCTTCTCAGACGTATGCAGGTTTCTTCTCGATGTTTTCCTTCACCGTAAAACTTCACATCTTCTTCAAATCACTGTACTTAAGTTCAGAAAAAACTCATTGGTACAGTCGGGATGGGAAAGCGTAAAGATATGTTTTTGAATGTAATGTTAAGTTGACCTTGACTTCAAAAACTTACCACGATTTTGACACGATCCGCCTAGTCTCTAACCGGCACGTAAGTCGTCCAGTAAATCACACTTAAACTTGACCTTAGAAAATAAAACCGCACTCAAAATAGCCCCACAAACTATTCAACTAAAAAGCTGCGCCCATTTTCCTGGCCTCCATTGCACCACGTCAAATACACTACTGGCCGTAATGCGGTTGGTGCGTGGAACACGTTTTCGCTTTTTGCCCAGTCTGACACAGTAGCACATTTGCTACCCACCGAAAATACCTCTACGTCCTGTAAATCTATAGGTATGTGGAGGGCTTTTAGTGAGGGTAGTGAAGTGGTAGGTACATTTACGGAATGTCAATAATGTTCTTTTAAAGCACGCAACTTTTTTTTTTAAGTATTCATACTTTATAATCTATGATATCATTAATGAGATACTCTTTTCATTTCATCACTACACTGTCATTAGAACACTATTTTCTTAATTTATAATATTGTTTGGTAATTAAGTAAAGTCTAGCTGTGTAATTTGTTTAACTGCTCGCCGTGGTGGTCGAGTGGTTTGAGTAGCCTACAACACAAAGATTGCTAGTTCGAATCCTAAATGTACCAATGAGTTTTTCTGAACTTTAATACAGTGATTAGCCACACCACGAGCTTTACGGTGAAGGATAAACATCGACAGGAAAGCTGCATACGTTAGAAGAAATTCAAAGACGTATGGATAGTCGTGCTTGAGTAACGGCGATGGACTCGCCATCAGACACGTTGGCTCAAAAATATATCTCAGGCGGAAAGTGGGTATGACGGTACTATCTATACACCTCTGCCTATCCCATCGGGGATCCCTGTGGGAAGGGATGAAAGTACACTTGGTTACATATTATAAATATGGTCTAGAGAGAACTGGCGCTCTATACTCTCTGCCTACCCAGTTAGGGACTCGGCGTGATGATATATATGTATATATGGATTTTATTTATATATTAATTGCCAATATATGACGACCGTCTGGTCTAGTGGTTAGAGCTCCTGACTGCGAAACTTGAGGTCGCGGGTTCGAATCCCGCTGAGGGCAGATATTTGTGTGATGAACACGAATATTTGTATCTTAGTCTTGGATGTCCTATGTATTTATGTATATATCTATATATATAAGTAAATATATCGTTGTCTAGTTACCATAACATAAGCTTTGCCTAATTTCGGACTAGGTAAATTTGTGTGGAATTGTCCCAGGTATTTATTTATTCAGGTATGTGTTTATTTCATTCGTAAAATAGCCTTATATGAACTTTACTAGAGTACACATAAGTAGGAATTATTATAGATTAGAGCTGGCACGTACCAATTAGTAGCATGTAGGTCAACAAGACAATTAATTGAACAAACATATTCGTACGCCGAGAGGCCTAGGTCCTCGGACATAATTTAAGACTAGAATTTGATGGAACTCTCGCATAATGTTAGCAAAACTATGTATTCAACTGTAATTGTATTCTACCACAGTGGTTTTTGAGTCGAGCTTGAATTTCGATAGTTTCGCCACCTGCCACGTTGACACCTTAATATATCTGAGGCAAAAATAGATTGTTGATACACCTCTGCGCTTTGAGGACCCTTATGGGAAGGCGTAACACAAACAATGAAAATAATTTCAATAGCCTATACTTAACATATGGCCGTATAATATATAGGCGTAAGGTATATTATATATTTTATCGTGTATGTATAATGAGGCTGATGAATGTAGATGAAGGGAATACGGTCTGCAAGTCAAGAGGGAACTGGAGCTCTACTCTCTCTGTCCTTGAAGGATGTGTGTGAATGTACGAAATATATACGAAATGTAAATTATTAATTCACTTTGTATTTTAGGTACATTGCATAGTGTGTCAGCTCATATTTTGTTGCGCAGAGTGTCGTTGGAGACACGAGCAAACGACCCACGGCCTTACCTACAACTGCCCCATCTGTAGAGGTCACAGGTTCCTTTGCAAACCAGAAGATCTAAATCAGGACTTCCTCGCACACCTCGCTATAGAACACCTACCTCTCCAGTGCCGGAAGTGCAACAAAACATTTTCCAAAATGGAAGATCTTTCCAACGTTGAGAAATGTTCTAGCATTTCCGAGTTGTTCGACAAAGAGAATAACCAAACCAAATCTGTCGATGAGAAATTTGAATCTTTGTACGAAAAAGTTTCTATTACTGAAGTTAATAATAATAATAATGAGAGATATGAAGGTATAGTATCAGTTAATAGTGTTAGTAAAACGGCAGTCGTTACTCCAATAGTAAGGAAGAAACATTTGGTAGATTATGAATCAAGCGATACAGATGAAGATGTAAAGGTTGGGGTGATGACACCTCATCCCAAATTGTCATCTAAAACTAAGCTTAAAAGGCAAAGAGCTGCTACTCCTCATGTAAAGAAACTATTATCGTTGATGAGACAGAAAGTAGTCGAAGAATATGAAGTAACGGTCGATGAAGGAGATAAGTTGGATGGTTCACCAGTCACCAAAACTACACCATCGAGGACTGAAGATGCAATTGGTAAGGGTTTAAATATATATATTCATGCATGTGTAGGTCTCAGATTTTCTCTTGTTTTTCATCATATCATACACCGAGCTACAGAGCTTCTTGGCATCCTTTGTGTAACGCGAATTAGAGATATTTAAGTATGTATTATTGTTTTATTTACGTTAATTAACTTTTAAATTTATTATTATTATTTTAAAATATATTTTTATATCAACATGAAATTATGATGACAGTAAATAATGAATTAAGGACGTTAATGCAATTTGTAACTGTTTCAGTTTCGCAAAAAGAGATGACGACCCCCACCTCTCACATGCCTCATATTCTCAAACTGGCTAAGGCTGTGTCCACAAGCACGCCTACTCACCCGGCATCAGTTGGAGGCTGGTCTCTTTTTCCGGGTCAAGGAGCAGACTCGCCACTATCTGAGATTGAAAATGCGGAATCTCCCGCGCAGAGTACTGGAAATGAGGTAGGTATGATTAAGCCAACATTATGCGCTAAGTCTCTGTCTTTTGATACAGAATTAGCACGTGCCAATTTCATAAACGTTGGATGAAATTTTGCATAGATTTATATTTTATTTTATTTTAGTTGTCCAGCCCAGCTTCGTTTGGGTGAAATATTTTTTTTTTCTGAAACACGATTGTAGCGTCCAATTGTGAATATCCTTTAAAGGACATACAGACAATCATTAATGTTTATATATATAGAAAAATAAACTGCCAATCACACGACATCACATGTTTTATCTTCTCCTCACATGGAGTATGGAGTTTTATTTCGTTCGTTTCGTGACAAAATTACCGTACATATTTTTTGAAAAACTCAAGGGTCAGTCATTAACCGAAAATGCTTAGATAAAATTGTCCAATTAAACCATACGGAGACCACATATTCACATTCTATTAGGCAGATTTGAAGTTCATTGGCATTCAAGTATAATAAATAGCCCTACTAAATTAAGTGTTTATTGTCTTTCAAAAAACGATTAAGATTTATTGAAATCAGTTTTTACTTTCCGGCCTACATGATCATTCACAGTACGCTTACTTACTTGTGCGACATGACTTAATTCTAACGCCAAGTTATTTACAATGCTAATGGTCATTTTCAGCCGTCAAAATTGGAATCCTGTAACATGCAGCCTAAGCTGAAGAGCATTATAGTAACAGGAAGTAAGCTCCGCCTTGGTAGTCAAGATAGTTCCGAAAAACATGTCACTTTCCAAGACTCGGAGAATACTGAAGCTTCGATCAAGAGCAAGAAGGTTAAATTTGCCGATGACACAATTTTTGAACCACAAACTAAAGTAAAAAGAGGTATGTGGATTATTATGTAACTACCATAAATGACGTTAATAGAAGTTCTTTCCCACACAATTTTCCTATATTTGTCGATAAAAATATTTAGCATATTTTCTATTATTTTTTCAGTTTTCCGCAAACCAAAACGCATGTTAACACCTGGGCCTCAAAAACCAAAATTCTGCTACAACCCTCGTTTCCAAGCTTTAATAAATCGTTTTGAAAACCAAGGAGTCATAGTAGCCCGAACGCCGACCACTAACAGAGAAACACAACAAGATACCACCCCAGCAGTGTCTGCCGAGCACCCGAGCATGCCACGAGCAATAAACTTCAAAGAAGATAGTCCTGTAATCGAGCCCCAAAACTATTCCAAGGAATCGAGTGAATTATTCAGAACCTGCATTGGTTCGCCCGAAGCCGGCATCAATAACGCAATAACGGCGTTTTCTGCAAACATTGCGGGATCTTTACAGAGCTGTATCAGCTCCGTTCTAAAGACTGATGAGGAGGAGACAGAAATACAGTTCAAGTTTACCATTACTAAAAAGAAGGTCTGTGTTAAAAGGATTGAAGGTGGCGTTCAAGTGGATGAGAAATTTAATATGATTGATAAATACGTAGATCAGAATAAGGAGAATATTTGGTCCAGTGTTGCGAAAGCTGTGAAAAATGTGTTTTGGGGTGAGCCGAGTAGTTGCAGTGAGTATTTTTTTGGACACACTTTATTCTGGATTGAATATATTAAAATACTCTTTAATTTAATTGGATACAAATCAACTGTATGAAGTTCTATAAGTCGACTATGAGCTGGAGAGCGGATTCGTAATACGATACCGCAATTTAAGTTACTTTTTAAATGTTTTTTGTTTCTTTTCATTCAACAAGAGTGATAAACAAGCATTGGCCCACCTGATGGGAAGCGGTTACTATAGCTTATCTACGCTCACGATATCGTATCACTTACGCGTTGCTCCTCTGTATTCGGAGAGTTATACAGTGTTACACAATATACTAACCTCCCCCCTCCCCAAGGAGCTTTATTGGAAACCTTATTCACCGCGTAGGAACACAACATAAAAAAAAAAGTGTGTGTGCTAGCGTACACTCGTAAGAAGTGAAACTTCTTTATGACGTTATTTTTCAAAAAATTATTTACTAAAATCTAAAAAAAATTATTTATCAATTTACAAAAAAAAAATATATACATACATATATATAATATTTATATATATGTATGTATATACATATTTTTTGTAAATTGATAAATTAATTTTTTATATATATATATATGACAAAGGTTAAGCTTAAAAAACTTGAAAACTTGAAAAATAAATAACATGATCACGCCCACGTGTTGGTGTTTTGAAAAATGCAATCAAAAACTGAGGTTGACTTTGAATATTTTAGAAAAATAAATACCACAATCAACATTCAAGTATTACAAAAAATTGATACCATAATTACACCCACGTGTTAGTGTATTGAAAAATACAATCAAAAACTGAGGTTAATTTTAAATAACGTGGAAAAATAAATACCATAATTACACCTAAGTAGTAGAAAAAGAGATGTAATTACTTACTTTTTTTAGAAATTCACTGGAATTAGAATTAAAATAAACCCTTTGATTTTGCTGATCACTTCAATATAACATCTATATTTATATAGGAGATCCCATTTTTTAACTGACTCATCACGAAATCTCAGGAACTGTAAGGCCGATTGACTTGAAATTTGGTGGGAGTATTCCTTACGCGGTGTAGAGGTCAGTTAAGAACGGATTTTGTGAAACTCCACCCGGAAGGTGGAGTGCAGGGAGATCCCATTTGTGAACTTACTCATTAGGATATCTCAGGAACTATAAGGCCGATTGACTTGAAATTTGGTAGGAGTATTCGTGACGCGGTGTAGAGGTCAGGTAAGAACGGATTTTGCGAAACTCCACCCGGAAGGTGGAGTGCAGGGAGATCCCATTTGTGAACTTACTCATTAGGATATCTCAGGAACTATAAGGCCGATTGACTTGAAATTTGGTAGGAGTATTCGTGACGCGGTGTAGAGGTCAGGTAAGAACGGATTTTGCGAAACTCCACCCGGAAGGTGGAGTGCAGGGAGATCCCATTTGTGAACTTACTCATTAGGATATCTCAGGAACTATAAGGCCGATTGACTTGAAATTTGGTAGGAGTATTCGTGGCGCGGTGTAGAGGTCAGGTAAGAACGGATTTTGCGAAACTCCACCCGGAAGGTGGAGTGCAGGGAGATCCCATTTGTGAACTTACTCATTAGGATATCTCAGGAACTATAAGGCCGATTGACTTGAAATTTGGTAGGAGTATTCGTTACGCGGTGTAGAGGTCAGCTAAGAACGGATTTTGAAAAACTCTACCCGCAAGGTGGAGTGCAGGGAGATCCCATTTGTGAACTTACTCATTAGGATATCTCAGGAACTATAAAGCCGATTGACTTGAAATTTGGTAGGAGTATTCCTTACGCGGTGTAGAGGTCAGCTAAGAACGGATTTAGCGAAACTCCACCCGGAAGGTGGAGTGCAGGGAGATCCCATTTGTGAACTTACTCATTAGGATATCTCAGGAACTATAAGGCCGATTGACTTGAAGTTTGGTAGGAGTATTCCTTACGTGGTGTAGAGGTCAACTAAGAACGGATTTTGAAAACTCCACCCGCAAGGTGGAGTGCGGGTAGATCCCATTTGTGAACTTACTCATCACGAAATCTCAGGAATTAAGGCCGATTGCCTTGAAATTTGGTAGGAGTATTCCTTACACGATGTAGAGGTCAGCTAAAAAAGCTCAAATATCAAACAATATTAATGAAAATCGGAAACCAAGACTATTCCAAATTCGCCTCTTTTTCTCTTATTTAATAAATAGCGAAATATTCAAAGAATTGTAATGTGATCATAGGCACATATTTTTGTGCGCTTAAATCGCAAACGCTGGGTAAACCTTACGAGATAGATCAAATGATTGTTCTACGGAGTAGTATATCTTCAAATGATCGATATATAAGTCCGCGATTGTATTTAATTATCTCTAAAGGATATACCACTATAACCATTTTTATCTTTTACCTTATTAGTAGTATCAATATTGCGCCCGTGCGAAGCCGGAGCGGGCAGCTAGTATATATATATATTTATCACGTCACTATAGAGCGTTGGGAATAAATAAGCGTGCAATAGAAAAACGGTCAAGTATAGTGGTAGGAGTAAGTCCGTTAAACCTACTCCGCTGGAGAAAGTATACTTCGAATCACGCGTGGTAGGGATAAGAAAAAGATGGCGCGTAACGGAAGAATGTGACGAGTAACGAAAAAATTTTACACAATTTTTTTTTCCAACCCCGATAAAGAAGTTTCACTTCAAAAAGATGGCGCGTAACGGAAGAATGTGACGCGTAACGAAAAAATGTTACACAAAATTTTTTTCCAACCCCGATAAAGAAGTTTCACTTCAATTATATTACTTAGATAACTTCTTCGAATTCTGTATACATAACCTACACAATAAACGCAAAGCCTTTTATAATGGAGACCCCAATATCCGCTTTTTCATCCTCTTTGTAAAACTATGGCACATATCCTTGTTTGAAATAGGTTACATGTTATTAAGGCATGGTTGGTTTAAGACATTATTATGCGGATTTTTTTAAATCCTCTGTTCTCATACAGTTTGTTAGGGAAAAACTGGGCGGGACAGTTAGTCTGAATATAAAAAAGGAAGTCTGCTTTAAAAACTATACTTTTATAATTTACGAGGAGAATAATCTTATATGTATGTTTAAATACTCGGGAGACCACGTTAGCCATCCACGCCTCCCACTAGAGCCTCAAAAATGTGCAAGCAAATGAGTAATAATAATAATAATAATAATAATTTATTTCAGATTAATAGCACCTTCATTTCGCAAATATATTCTCGTCTCACGTTTCCTTAAAATCTTGCAAACCGAAGAAGTCTGAAATCGCAAACTTTGAAAGGCATAACGAGTCCAATTTCCAATAAAACTATCCCTCTGGAACTATTCCGAAAAATTGAAACATTAATATTCATGTAATCTGAAAGTATTCCAGGCGTGTAAAGGCCGCCCGGGATGGTATAATTTCCACAAACCCTAGACTATTCTACGTGTCAAGAGGCAGGCAATATTGCATTTTATGAAACGGAGCTACAATCGTTTCAGCTGTGAACTTTTGTTCAATTCTTTTCTTGGCTTCAGGAAATTATTAAATCTTTTTAATTTATTACGTGCTTCAAAAGCAGTATTAATCTTTTGGGCCGCTTGTTGTTTTCATCAAGTTTCCTAACACGTCTTGTATTTGGAAATGAAAATGTTCAGCCAATCTCAGATTTAGTTGCTTAAGTTCCAACATTGTGAACAAATTTCCTCTTAAAATTAACGATAATAATATAATAATAAATTTTCAGATTTGTTCTTAATCTAAATAGTATAAGATATATATAGGTAGATCTTTTAGTATAAGATATTTAAAGGGAATTTGCAAATAAGTGTATTTTAAAACAAGCATACATTTTAAATTCCAAATGTAATCAGTCCAATTCGATTTGTGGGGGCCAAGTATTATATATATATAATATTTTATATATATATATAATATTTTATATATATATATAATATTATATATATATATATATATATATCCTAACGCCTTCCCATAAGGGTCCCCGAAGGGGTAGGCAGAGGTGTTTAGTTAGTAGCACCATACCCACTTTCCACCAGATATATATTTCAGAAAAACTCATTGGTACAGTCGGGATCCGAACTTGCGATCCTTGTATATCGAGTTGTTAATATACCTCCGAAAAGGGTGTTGTAACACCTCTGCCTCCCCTCTAGGGGCTCCCCAAAGAGGAGACAGTGGAGTTTCTTTGAATAGGAGTTCATTTTTTTTCTGGTTCTTTTATTTAATTTCGATTTTCAGCAACCACACCTCACAGATCCTTCGACTCCTCATCATCATCAAAGCGCAAGTTGGATGACATCTCTGACTCTGACAGTCCTGTCACAAAACGGCACAAATACGACGGCAGGATCAGATGCCGCCCGCCTTTAAGACGGAGTAAAACTTGGGGAGTTTCTAGCTTAAGGACCTCCTTCGACCAATCAATGGTTAAGGATACCCAGGAAGATGCGATGAATCTTAGCTTTTAGCGGTAACTTTTTCGTCAAAAATTTACAGATACAGTATATCCTCACGCCTTCCCATAAGCGTCCCCAAAGGGGTAGGCAGAGGTGTATAGGTAGTACCCACACACCCACTTTCCGCCAGACTTATATTTTAGGTGCTAACGTGACAGATGGCGAGTCCGTCGCCGTAACTCAAACACAACTTAAGATACGCCTTTTGAATTTCTTCTCAAACGTATGCAGGTTTCCGTAAAGCTCGTGGTGTGACTAATCACTGTACTTAAGTTCAAAAAAATTCATTGGTACAGTCGGGATTCGAAGTTGCGATCTTTGTGTCGTAGGCAACTCGAACTCGAACCAGTCAGCCACTCCAGCACAGATACAGTAACTGTATGAAATATTAATAGGTATTTTTATCTCCCTTGTTTGGAACGCATTCCAACGCCCGATTTTTCATAATGCTATTTAATGCAACAGTGCGTCGAAAAAGAACCGGGCAGCATTCTTGTTGCCAAGTGTTCGAAAAGTCCCGTCACCGCAATGATTGCAGATTGCAAAGTTTACTCTGAACTTCAGTAGGTTCGGTGATGGAGGCAAGGAGGAAACCTTTTAGAAGGATTTCAAAGACTTATGTATAGTTGTGCTTGAGAGACGGCGATGACCAACCCGAACCGTGCACCTTTTTCGACGTTTTATAAATGCCCATCTAGGCCTATGTGAAATAAATATTTAGATTTTGATGGACTCGCCATCTGTAACGTTGCCACTTAAATATATCTCCGGCGAGAAGAGGATGCTGCTCTTTTTGGAAATGCGATAATATATATTATTTTTAAGGAACTGATACTGCTATAATATGGCATAACGGGTTTCCCGTTCGAATTCGGAGCTGCCCGACTGGGGCAGGACCTCCACCTCATAGAAGTCCGTAGCCAAATAACACGATTATTTGTGTTGTGTTCTTACGCGGTGAATAAGGTTTCCAGTAATGAGCTCCTTGGGGAGGGGGGAGGATTGTTACATTGTGTTGGAAGCAGAGGGATTAAACCCATTATGCTGCCAACACACTATAACTCTCCAAACACAGAGTGGCAACACGCAAGTGATACTTCAGTAGCGAGCGTAAATAGGCTGCGGTAACCGTTTCCCATCAGATGGGCCGTATGCTTGTTTGCCACTCTTGTTGTATAAAAAAAAAAACATTATTAGTAGCAGTGTTATGCCCTAGCAAGTTTCGCAGGAGAAGAACACTTCTGTTTTGATATTGTGAACAATGCTTCGCGCATAATATATCAATGTAATTTATCGTCTGCACGGCAGGATTAAGGTCGCTTTCCAGCCGTGGGCTCGTAAAACAAGCTGACTAGTATATTGGTTCCACGAAGCGATATAAATTGGAATAAATGTCATGTGTTCCATTTATATAATCTGATGGGAATCTTTTGTGAACTAAGATGGAAAGACACTTCCCAAAATACATACACCGAGTCCCTCGTGGCTTAGGCTAAGAGAAAAGAGTACCTGTTCTCCTAGACTCTTTTGCTTCATCAATTTGACGGCCTGGTCTAGTGATCTGGCTGCGGAGCGTGAGGTCGCGGGTTCGAATCCCCCTAAGGGCAGATATTTGTGTGATGGACAAGAGTATGTGCTCCTTTGACTTGGATGTCCTGCGTATATATGTGCGTTTATATGTATATATCTATCTATATAAATATACATTT
This sequence comes from Drepana falcataria, assembly GCA_945859725.1. Classification (NCBI taxonomy): domain Eukaryota; kingdom Metazoa; phylum Arthropoda; class Insecta; order Lepidoptera; family Drepanidae; genus Drepana; species Drepana falcataria. The sequence continues at coordinate 675,930 of OX243935.1, forward strand.
ACCGCAGGTGTTATGGCGGGGCAAAGGTTGTTTGATAATATCCTTGTAAGCTTTACCATTCCGAAATTGTAGGTTTTTATCTAGAATATTTACCTTCTCGTTATTTATATCAAATAATAATAATACCTTGGGACAATTCCACACAAATCGACCGAGTCCCACATTAAGCGAATCTTGTGTTATGGTAACTAGACAACGATATATTTACTTAAATAGATAGGTATATACATAAATACATAGGACATCCAAGACTAAGGTACAAATACTCATGTTCAACACACAAATATCTGCCCTCAGCGGGATTCGAACTGGCGACCTCAAGTTTCGCAGTCAGGAGCTCTAACCACTAGACCAGACGGTCGTATCTCTTCGTCGTATCAAATCTTATAATCATTATGTTGACTGTTTACAGGAATTAAGAAATACCAAACGAAGAATAAACAAGTACTTAGAAGATTATCAACATTTGAGCTAATATACAAAGCCACGATACTAAATACGATTTAAATAGTATCTAAAAACCCTTTGGTGCTGTGTCTACGGCAAATGGGCAGTTAATAAATTGATAATAAAGAATATTTGAATAAATTATTATCGAAGAGATTTTGTTATCACACTTACCAAACAAATCTACATAATTATTATTCTGAATTTCAAGCGATTTTAATAAACAATTTGAAAGGTAAAATTTGTATTTTGATTTACAACCAACCTAACTAACTACTATCGGCGAAAACAACTTTATAATGATATTTACTCATTTGTAAAACATTTATCATCTCCACTTCAATTTCACGCCTACTGGAGTCTCCAAAGAGGTAGGCAGAGGTGATAACCACCAACTTCACATAAGACTCCTCGCGCTTCATTCACAATAATATAGAGCTCGTGGTGTACTTGAAGTTGATCGTCTAGAGTTGAAGGTCTAGACTGGAACTACCAGACTAGAATAGAAGTTCACAGCTGATACCTGATTGTGAATTTGTAATCTTGAATTAACGGTAAAGGGAAAAGAAGGTCTAAGTGTCTCTGTCATTTTTGTAAGCGCCTACGTGATCTTGAGGTATGTTCAATGTTGATAAGAAGGTTGTTTTACCACTGCCTATCCCATCGGGGACTGATATACGATATCAAGTATATATTGTAATCTTTGTACGATATAAAGGTATAAAATGTTGTGAAGATGTTCGTTACCCAATAACTGTTGACCTCTTCTCGATGTCCTCCTAGGATGCTCGTGCAACTAAGGAACTAGATCTCCTGCTTGGATGGAAACATCTAGATGCTTCCTTCACCGGAAACGGAAAAGGAAACCTGCATACGCTTGAGAATTCAAACACGTTTTTGGGTAACGGCGATGGACTCGCCATCTATCACAATGTCATCTAAAATATATATCTCTGACGGAAAGTGGGTATATAGACACTACGTACTCACTTCTTCCTATCCCTTCGGGGACCCTTGTAAATATACCCAATATATTTTTTCTGATGTCTATAGTGACTCTGACTCTGACTATATCACCCGCCCACCACAAGTAAACTATTAACTAATAATGTTCATACCCCCGGGGGTAGCTGAGTTACCTAGTTACCATCCCGAGCCAACATGCTACATGCTTTATTATGCCAGACGAACCACGTAGCAGCTACTCATACCGTATAATTGGTGAGCGAGTCGCTTATTGCGATCTCCGCTATTGTTCCTCAAGACGCGACGCGAATATCAACAAATGGTTAAAGCAACATAAACCAATTTGTATAAAGCCGAAATGGTCGATTGCAATATAAAATAGCATGAGTTTTCTGAACTTAAGTACAGTGATTAGTCACACCACGAGCTTTACGGTGAAGGAAAACATCGAGAGGAAACCTGCATACGTCTGAGAAGAAATTCAAAGGCGTATGTATAGTCGTGCTTGAGTAACGGCGATGGACTCGCCATCTGTCACGTTGGCACATAAAATATATCTCTGTCGGAAAATGGGTGTTTACTTACATACATACATACATATCACACCGAGGACTCGGCGAGCGTGTATGAAGAGACTGATGAATGTGGACGAAGCGAAAGAGGTATGTCAGTCTAGAGAGAACAGGCGCTCTATACTATCTGCCTACCCCGCTAGGGACTCGGCGTGATGATACTCATGTATATGTATATAAATATCAATCTATAAGTCGCCGAGTCCGGGAGAGTAGTGCGAATTGTCTCCAGACTTTCATAACTTACCTTCCGCATTATCGACATTCTTCTCTTCTCTTCTCTTCAAACCAGCTCGCTGATTTCAGTGACTCTTATACATAACATCCTTGAATGCTCGATTCGAGCTATCAACTTTACAGCATGCGTCTACATTATCGTATAATAATAAATTATTTGTTTCGTCAATCTATCTGCACTCATACATAAATATAATCACGCCTCTTTCCCGTAGGGGTAGGCAGAGACCACTTCTTTCCACTTGCTACGATCCTTACATACTTCTTTCGCTTCGTCCACTTTCATTATTCCCTTCATACATGCTCTTCGGTTTAGGGTACTCTTGACCTGGTCTTTCTCTATGTCCTATCTGCAGTCATCCATTCTATATGTCCGAACCAAAAACCATTCTTCCTCATTTTCATAATTTCATTAACAACAGTTGCTTTGGAAGGCATTGCCAATTACTGGTACTAAAAATATATCTGTTAACAATTGTATTTTCCTCCCTTGAATTGAGTCTTTGGCGTTCAGATTACTGTCCAAAGTTCACCGAGTATTAGATATGAAACTCTTTTGACAAAGACATTTGAATGGTCACGTCCGTTCCCACTATAAATCCTTATAACCGAAGTATAGATTGGGGACACTGGCGCAGTCGCGTCACGTGCCAGGCGGGACATAGTTACTTCACATTCAAAGGGTTAAGCTATATTAAAGGATGTCCCCACTTGGGAGGGACGGAAATTGTAAGTCGCGATAATAATTGCTTCCAACTTTTGGTTGGCTTTTGTTTATACGATACAAGCATTTTGTCCACGTCTTACTAATATTGTAAATGCGTAAGTTTGTGCGGATGTTTCTTCCTCTTTTGACACAAGAACTACTGAGCAGAATTAGATAACATTTGACGCAGAGATAGATCATTGCTACCTGGATTACAACATTGATGAGTGAAGAAAGATTGAGGAAACAGATATACAAAGCGAAAGTGTGTGCAAAACGAGGCAGAGGACGACCATGTTCCAACTACCTAGATCAAACCGAACGGACACTTTAAGACGGGCACGTCAAAAGTACTCGAAACCGACGAGCATGTATGAAAAGAGATACATGTGGAAGAAGCGAAATAGGTATGTAAGTCTAGAGAAAACTGGCGCTCTATTCTCTCTGCTTATCCCGTTAGAGACTCGGCGTGATGATATGTATTACCACATATGATATCGTTAATCTAAAACTGCCAAAGAAATTAAACTGTACGGGTTTGAACCACTGGTAACTGTAACTGTAACTAGACCTTCTATCGGCTAGGCCAATAGGCACCGGGGATAGGGACATGGGCATACCGATCGTGTACGTAAGCAACTTAGATACGACCCCGTACTTCACTTAAAGGACACCATAATAGGTGCCATTATAGTTCAAGCGGCATACAAAATGACGATACAATTATAGGCGTAATTTTATATTTCGTGCGCAGCTTGTTCGACCATGTGTTACAATAATAAGAGTAAATTTAAATATTGCTCTGTGGCCGGAATAGGCAAGTAGTTGGGTTATAGTTTTATTTTCATACAAATGCACATATCATCATTTATTTATTTATTTTTTTTTTTTTTTTTTAAATACACATTAGAACGGCCAGTGGCCAATTACTCTAAATAGTTAAAAATTATACAGCATATACACAATACAAAAGAAAATATATAAAACAACATTCATACATTCGCCTCCCAATACTCCAGACATGCCGACATAATAGTCTGCCATCCATCCGCAAACAAATCGCAATCAGAGTTGGACTCCAAGAGATCATTGAACGCAGAGAGAGTGCGAGGGACGGGAGAGTATGATCGCGACTTACTACGACAAGCCGATATGGAAAAGAGCCTGTGTTTCCTGGCGCGTGTGTAGTTGTCAGGCACAAATATTTTTGTGAGCTCTTCGAGTAATTCAGGGGCATTAATACTTCCACGAAGCACCTTGCACATAGTTGACATTTGGTCACAGTTCCTTCTCACCTCTAATGAGTTATACCCTAAGCAGCCCTGGAGATACTTTGTAGGATACAAGTATGGATAGTACCCATACACACGCTTGTATAGAAACCTTAGGAACGCTTTTTGTACCTTCTCTAAGAGTAGTATGTACTTCTTCTCGTAAGGATTCCATACGCATGCGCCAGCTTCCAATTTGCTGCGAACAAGGGCACTAAATATGACGGAAATTATATTGGGGTTGCTAAAGTCCTGAGCGTTTCGCAATAAAAATCCTAGTCGCTTGTAGGAGTCTTTAGCAACCGCTATAATGTGATCGTGAAATGTGAGTTTCCTGTCAAATGTGACGCCAAGATCCTTCATAGTATCCGTGGAAGCAATATTAATGTCACCTACTTTGTAGCTAAAATCAATTCGTTGTCTAGATCGGCCAAAACTCATTACATAGCATTTTGTATGGTTTAACTCCATTTTGTTCTCAACACTCCAATCTAAAACTGCATCAATATCAACCTGTAAAGCCAGGCAGTCGGTTACAGATTTAATCTCGGTAAAAAGTTTGAGGTCGTCAGCATACAAAAGGCAGTCAGCATGCAAGAGAACACCGGGGAGATCGTTAACCATTATGAGGAATAACAATGGTCCTAAGATAGAGCCTTGGCTGACACCAGAACGCGTTTGATACGGCTCAGACTGATATACCCAGTCTGACAAACTGCTGACGATCGCGAAGGTAGTCAGCTAGAAGGCGGAGAAGACCAGGGGGGAAGCCAATGTTGTGCAATTTGGCCAGCAGTATATCATTATTCACCCTATCAAACGCTTTCCGGAAATCAAAGTAGAGGACATCTACCTGACCCCCTCGATCTAAAACTTTGGAAGTAAATTCAACAAAAGTTAGTAGATTTGTATTAACAGATTTTTTCGTTCTAAAACCGTGCTGTTGATTACACAGATATTTGTCAATTTGGGTGTAAATATATTTATGAAGTACGTTTTCAAAAACTTTTGCTGGGGATGAAAGAACTGCGATTGGTCGGGATTCCTCCACTTCGGTCATGCTGACGCCTTTAGGTATGGGTGTGACCCTTGAGATTTTCCACTGGGACGGATAGGCTCCAGTTTTTAATGCCAAATTGAAGATGTGGTATAAAGGTAAGCAGAGGTAATGTTTAAACGTTTTTAATATATCTGATGGAATATTATCGGGTCCTATAGAGCTATTTGATTTGAGCTTTTCTATTCCTAGTAAAATATCTTCTGGAGTAAAGTTGACAATATTGATATAATTACTACCGAGATTATGATCAGTTATTGGGAGATTGTCTACATCAAGTTGCGGTTTCTCTTCAAGAAATACACTAGAGAAGAAATCCGCAAATGCCTTTGCCGCCTGTGCACCTGTATGTTTTTCTCCTTTATATTGGATGGTTGGTTCAAACCCACCTTTGGCGCGCAAACTTGAAATGTGCTGCCAAAACTTACGGGGATTAGATGTTAAGCTGGTTTCTATCATTTTCATGTGATTTGTATAGGCGGCTGCTGTACGACTTTTTAGACTAGCTCTAAACTCTGAGAATGCCTTATATGTATTATGACATTTGGTACGCTTCCAGGCAGCATGGAGATTGCATTTGCGTCTTGTATCCTGAATAATGTCACGCGTAAACCACACGGGGTAACGCCTTGTCACTGTAGTTTTCCTTGACTTTTTTGGGATACATGCATCAAATATATCGTAAATAGCCTCATAAAAGCATTCTACAGCCGTATCAACGTTGTCAGTTTGAAAGACGCTCTCCCATGAATATTCAGAAAATAATGTATATAGTTTTTCACGGTCAGATTTTTTAAAGTTCCAGTCATTAGTATTATAAATATTGCTTGGTTCAAACAAATCAGATTGGGGCTTAGTGTTAAAGTTGATGCTAACTTTTAATGGTGGGTGATAGTTATCCGGGTTGACAATACCCTCCGTACCCAATACACTAGTCACAATACGTCCAACGCGCTCCTGTACCAACACGACATCTAGCATACCTCCATTCACATTCTTCACACCATTCTTCTCACTCAGACAGCAAAATGATAAAAAATAACAATAATAGTTAGTTATAGACAATGAAGCACTGTTTAAATTCAGGTCTCCCAGAATGAACACTGTCCCGTTTAAGCCATGTATATTGCTTTCCACCTTACAAAACCAACGCATATAATCTTCATCCTTAGAACTTGGTTTTATATACACAACACACACAAAGAATGTACATCCATTAAACACGAAACTAGCCCAAAGGTCTTCCCCGTTTTCTGTTTCGAGTTCAGGGCGACGTTGGAGTACGATAGGAAAACGCGCTGTAAGTAAAACGCCTCCACATGGCGTTTTCCTATCTCTTCGTAGACCTTTCCAGTCACCAACAAATAGTTCAGGGTCTCCTACAGAGTCGTCAAGAAATGTTTCAGTTGCTGCGGCCAAATTGTGATCTAGTAGTGCCAAGTTGTTCCGCCACGTAGGAAGTTTTGTTTTTAAGCCTCTTACATTTTGATAGTGGCAGAGAAGGTTTGCCACTTTATATACTCCGAAAGGGCCGCCGTTGGCTATGGTTGCTTTGAACGGCGTGATTAGGTTGCTTGCGGTACTCCCAATGTTTAATCATCGCATTAGCAGGCCAAGCATCGGCTGACATACAGGCATCATAGTCAGCCACTGGAACACCAACCTTATAGGACTTGTAATTGCCTCGTGGTTTAAGTTCCTCGACAGTGCATGAGCCGTTCGAGCATAGTTGTTGCAGATATAAGCTGATGTCATCTGCATTCGATGCCATGTTCCATAGATGCAGATATTTGCGTGCTTCAACAGCTCTTAAAGGTGTCACAGTTGGTCCGGCTGTTCCACATAAGGTTTTAGACTGTTGTCGCCTCTTTCGTTTGACCTCTGTCCATGGATTATTTCCTGATTCAACAGGAGGCTCTTTCGAGGGGGCTTGTACAGGCGGAAGGGGCTCATCGAATGATTGAGTAGGGGGATTTGACTGGGAATGTACAACGGAGACGGATGTTGTTATATGGGGTGGCTGGTCAGATGGTGTTTGCTTTTTTGACCGCCGCTGTTTACGACGCTTTGACTGTTTGATGGCAACAGGCGGAATAATGCTTGCGCTAGAATCTTGGACAACGATAATTGATTTCTCTGTAGATGATATATCCCTCGTGGGGTCACTCTGGGTACTCGAGGAGAAGTGTCCAATTGTTTCGGTAATAAAATCAACTGCGTTTACAAAACTTTCTAGTTTGGTCTCATAGCTTGCAAGCAGAGATAAGGCAGTTGTGAGCTGGCCCTTTAGCGACACAATTTCCAGTCTCAAATCACGTACTTCAAGAGAGAGCTCAGAGGAGGAGGATCCAGTCTCGCGGGGCGCCTCGTCCATTGGACGCGTAGGCCTTTTTCTAAATGTAACGTTACAATTATCTCCTTCCATCAATTCTCCAGTACAGTCGAAACATAACCATGTATCAGACCCCCCCGCATCAAAATCACCAATACATTCCATATGGTATGTTCTACAGCATTTATCCGAGCCACAACGCATATATTTTCCTTCTGCTATAATGATATTACAACAAGAAGCGCAGTTCATTTTGATTTGCTATTTTATATATTGTTATTTAGTACGACTCGATCAAGCGCTGATTTATTTTAAAGCGCGCTTCACAGCAAAAGTTGTCTAGCAGTGGAAAAGTTGGAACTCAAGCGCTGTTAGTGCTTAATAACCAAGCAGACACCGTGCTCCGAATAATCCGGCGTTGCAAGGCGGTTGAAAGCGTTAGTGCGTCCAGCGTACAAGTATGCGTGCGTATTGCTTTAAGCGGCTGCGTTCTCACTAAGCGGTGGAATTGCGAGTTGTCGTAGGTCAGGCATGCACCAAGCAAATTCGGCGGTTAAAAAATAATTTAAATGTATTATGGAAATAACTCACTGAAATTATGTGTTTGTAGGAAACGTTTTACACGTATATGTAGAACACTTCTTGCACTTTACGAAGATATAACTTTCATGAACTAACAATTGAAATTTACTAGTTATTTGAATTAAAAATTACGGAGCGGCTCGACTAAGATGTTCTCTGTAGAACATACGGACGACTCATCATGGAGTACTGAGTCAGTTCTATCTAGACTTACAGATGTCATCTGCTTCGTCTACATTCATCCGCCATTGAAATGATCGAGGTGGTTGGCAGGTGGTTATTTTTTTTTCTTATACCACAAGGGTGGCAAACAAGCACACGGTCCGCCTGATGGTAAGCGGTTACCGCCGCCTATGGACGCTTGCAACACCAGGGGTATCACTCGCGCGTTGCCGACCCTGCAGGAATCTTTTCACACCCTTCTTGAAGAACTCCATGCTGTACTCTCCAGGGAAAACCTCAACGGGGAGCTCATTCCACAGCCTGAGCGTTCGCGGAAGAAAACTCCTTTGGAAGCGCACAGTGCGAGACCTTTGGTGGTGGTGGAGGTGGTGTTTATCTGCCACTTGTATTTTCACATACGTGGTCAAGTACGTAGAACCCACACACCCACTTTTCACCGGAGATATATTTTAGGTGCCAGCTAGACAGATGGCGAATCTATCGCCGTTTTTAAGGACGGTTATACATGTGCCTTTGAATTTCTTCTCAGACGTATGCAGGTTTCTTCTCGATGTTTTCCTTCACCCTTAAGCTAGTGGTGTGAGTAATGATTGAACTTTAGTTCAGAAAAAACCCAGTCGGATTTCGAACTTGGACTACTCAGCCCTCTCGACCACCGCGCCTTTGCTTTATCATAATTCATAACTCTTCATGATCAATGATAGTATTACATCATAACATTCAGTTCTTCTTAAGTTCGTACAAGCTTTAAGTAACTTTTTACTTTTCATGAGGTAATATCATATGTTATAATATTTAAATATTAAAGTTTCCTGTATACTTTGTCGATCATTCACCTTCTTCATAAATACATTGTAAAAACGAATAAGTTCCAAAGTTATTTCGCATAAAATAAATACAAGGTACATTGGTGTTTTTATTACGTACGAGTTTATTTCCACGAATGCTCAGGTTGTGATGTAAATGATGAAGTGAGCTCCCCAGAGAGGCCCTCCCAAGTCCCGAGCCGTGATGGCCTAGTGATTTGAGCAGTCGCCTGCAATACTAAGTTTGTAAGTTCGACTACCAACTACCTATAACAATTCATTTTTCTGAATTTAAGAGCACTGATTAGTCACACAAATCTCTGCCTGTCGGAAGGTCGAGGGCAGATACTCGATACCGGGAGGCATGTAGAGATTGACAAATCTACGTACATGAAACGAAAGTCTGCAAATCTAGAGAGAACTGGTGCTCTACTCTCTCTGCCTACACTGGCAGGTAGGTAGATATGTATGTATGTAGATGTTACGTTGGAATAGCGACCGATAGTTCACACGCAGCTATAAAATCTGAGTTTAAGTCATAAACTTGGTCCCGTAATGTATACTACACGATATTATTCGATTGGATCAAATGGTTGTTATGTTTTATGTATCGTGGAATGTTGCATGTATAATTTATTTTAACTGACTTAAAAAAAGGAGGATAATCCAACACGTTCCAGTTCAGTCCAATCCAGTTTTTTCTCATTTTATACACAAGAGTGGCAAACAAGCATACGGCCCACCTGATGGGAAGCGGTTACCGTGGCCTATTTACGCTCACGATACCGAAGTATCACGTGCGCGTTACCGCTCTGTGTTCGGAGAGTTTACTGCGTTGGCAGCATAATGGGACCAATCCCTCTGCTGACAACACAATATAATAATCCTGCCGGAGGGGCAGGATTGTTATATTTGGAAAACAATACAAAAAAATGTGTTATTTGTTTCTTTTCCTTTTTTTATACCACAACGGTGGCAAACGAGCATGCGGTCCGCTGGATGGTAAGCGGTCACCGCCGCATATGGAGGCTTGCAACACCAGGGGTGTCGCTCGCGCGCTGCCGACCCTGCAGGAATCATTTATTTTCATAATGATTTTAAGATGTGGTGCTATCGTCGCATGCTCCGTATAAGCTGGACCCAGAAAGTCAGTAACGAGAAGGTGCTTCAGCGTGCTGGTGTGTCCCGAAAATTGCACACCGTCAAAAAGCGCAAAATCGAATATCTGGGGCACGTGTTGCGCCATGACAGATACCAGCTGCTTCAACTAATATTGATGGGCAAAATACAGGGAACGCGGCGCTCTGGAAGGCGAAAGAAGTCCTGGTTGCGAAACATCAGGGAGTGGACCGGAATCAGCAGTGCAGAGCAACTATTCCGGATGGCTCAAGAAAGGGAGATGTTTTCCGAGCTAACGGCCAACCTCCAGTAATGGAGTGGCACTTTAAGAAGAAGAAGAATGACTTTAAGACCGAAAATTATGTATTACGCTCACTAACTTATTTTAATCGCACATTGTAGGCGAAAATCACGAAAAAGGAAAGTAACTAATTAAATTTAAAAAAGCAAGGTACCGTACCAATTGTAGCAAATGGTATAATAAATACTTGAAACAAACATCACTAATGTCGTTTATACGCAACGAGGCGGGGACGAGACGTGACAGGGGCGTGAGCGAGACGCACCGCAGGGATTTGCGACTGTAACGTGTCAAACAAGTTTATTGCCATATCCTTATGTCTATTGGTAATAAAAATTTCGTCGTAAACATTGTACTATTGGTACACACATGTAATAACAATAATAATAAGGCGAAGCTATCAAAGTACGTAGCGGTGAGGCAAGGTAACTTCCCTTAACAAGATAATACTTATTTAGTACCCAAAAACCCACTTTCCGGCAAAGGTATTTTTGTTGCCAACGGGACAGATGACGAGTCCATCGTCGTTACTCAATCACGACTATACATACATCTTTAAATTTCTTCTCAAACCTAAGTAGGTTTCCTCTTGATGTTTTCCTTCGCCATCAAGTTCGTGGTCTGACTAATCATATTTAATCTATTTTATTTTTGATTATAGTGTGTATATTACGTAAATAAATAAATAAATAAATATTTGTAATAAGATAATATTAATCAATAAATATTACTTTTACATATTACAAATTGCATATATATCACGTCCCCCATCGGGGTAGGCAGAGGCACATTAATTAAGGCTACAATCCTGAGACGAGTTTAATTCGACTGTCCTTTTCAAAGCCACTGGATCTGAAAACACCACTAGGGTTACAGTGTATGTCGAGGAGGACACTGCCTTATGAATTAATTTTATTTAATATCTTTACGCCTTCCCACAAGGATCCCCGAAGGGGTAGGTTAGAGGTATGTAGATATTACTTACTTTTTTCAAGGCGGGTGTATAACTAGCGGGAAACGAGAGTGGATAAAATAAAACGCTCGTGTCCGCCACCCGACTATATAAATAGTCCCATTACAACCTTCAACGAGGGAAACTAATAAAAACTGGAAAAGACACAAAAGATGGTGGACAATGGACGCGTAATGGCGAGCGGAAGTAGGGGCTGATACCGGATGTTGACACGTGTGACGTCACGTCTGCGAGTCACGTGAGATAGTCTTTATGGATGTCGGGTGCAGTAAAAATAAAACAGAAGAGGTCTGATGAGATTTTTTATACGTCTGTCTTTATTATTGTAGTAACTATGTTTTACTGAATCATCTTTGAAATAAGGTTGACTGCTTTTAGGAAGGTATGACTTCTGACAATTTGAAGGCCATCTGTCCTAGAGGTTGGAGCTTTAGGCTGCAAAGGTTATGGTTACGGATTCGATGTCCTCCGGGGATATTTGTGTGATGAACTGTGTGTATTTATCTGTTTGTAAAAGTTATAAATATAATATAAATATTTTTCTCTTATTATGGCACTGAGTCAATTAGTGTGAGCTTGTAAGATTATTAATATATTTTACCCCTCCCTACAACGGTCCCAGAAGGGATAGGCAGAGGTGTATAGGTAATACACCCACTTTCCACCGGAGATATATTTTAGGTGCCAACGTGACAGATGGCGAGTCTATTGCCGTTACTCAAGCATCATCATCAATACATACGCCTTTGAATTTCTTCTCAGACATGTGCAGGCTTCCTCTCGATGTTTCCCTTCACCGTAAAGCTCGTGGTGTGACTAATCAAAATAATAAAAAAAAATACCTAACTAAAAAATAATAGCCGTGGTGGCCGAGTGGCTCGAGCAGTTGCCTGCGACGCAAAGGTCGCAAGTTCGAATCCCGACTGTACCAATGAGTTTTTCTGAACTCTAGTACAGTGATTAGTCACACCGTCACACAGATATATATATATATATATATCCTCACATATATATATATATATATATATATATATATATATATAAAATAATAAAGGGACAATCTTTATTACTTTGGCAACAATATATTTGTGGAATACAAATCCGTTACAATCCCAATTAAAAAATATAGATTCGACCATCGCGCGTACATTAATTGCCTTCATACCAACGAAATGCTGACAGCTGGACCACAAACAAAGGTTTATCTCATTCAGTTTTATTGTTATCCGTTGCATTCTGGCTCCGAGCCAATGTATATTAGACACCACACTCGATGCACAGAAGACATGGCCACATTTTCCTATATTGGAGTAACATTTCAGCTTATAAATTTAAATGCGGGTATTTTTTTTTTCAAGCAACAAACAATCCTATCGTGCTTGGTAAAAGTGTAGCCTTCTAATGGTGAAAGAATTTTTAAAATCTGTCGAGTATTTTTTGTGTTTATACGTAACAAACAAACAAAAATCGAATCATTCCTCTTTATAATTATGTTAGATTTTGACATACATTTTGACTTTGATATGGAAAAGTACAGAATACGCGAGTAAAGCAACTCTTATTTCTGCAGTTTACGTTGGATCTCATATCTAAGAATAAATCCTAGGTAAGTAGAAAAGCTAAGTAGCTACCAGGATAAAATAAAAGCGTATAACTTCGCAAATTGCTCCTATTGTCTCAAGCACTCTAGCATTCATGCTACAACGAAAATGCTCTTTGCGACATTGATATCGCTGTTATCTTTCCCGAAGACGTTTTGAGATGACATATTTACTACTAGATAATAAGTTGCCTCTGTTTTTATCATTAGCACGTTTCATGCTGCTCTGGGATCCGAAAGGTCCAGAAGGATCGAAGGACCATGTGATAAATTTTACGACCTAATATCAAAATTGGCTAAAAAAAGGTACCAAATTTTTTTGGAAGCCTACTAAAGGAAATAAATAAAGTTTTTAAGCATTCATCATATAATTGACACGTACATAATTGTCCCTGAAATATCAATAGCAATTCAATGCCAGAATTTCTAGTCTAGGTCTAGTGATCAGAGCTCCGGACTGCAAAGCATAAGGTCTGGTTTGAATCCCGCTGTGGGTGGATATATTTGTGATGAATACGAATATTACATTAACCTTGGATGTCCTATGTATTTATCAATTTATGTATGTTTCTTGTTTACTAGTTTCCATCCAACACAACCTTTGCTTAGTTTCCAACACAACCTTTGCTTAGTTTGGGACTAGGTCAATTTATCAAAATCAAAATATTTCATTCCACATATGCTGAGATGGGCATCTAAAAAAGTTGAAAAAGATGCACGGTTCGGGTTGGTCGTTTCCATGGAGAAGAACCGGCAAGAAACTCCATGGTTACTATTTTCATAGTAGAGGTATGACAAAATATTTCAATTGAGTCAACCTAGTTCATTTCTTACTTGGTTACCTAAAATACGTACGTAGGAACAGATAGAAGGGTCGGCGAGATTATGTTATTTGCGTTTGTGTGTCACCCCTACTCAAGTGCCAGATTGGCATTTCTAAAATAGACTTTGGAGATCATTTGAATAACAATTCAGAAAACAAGTGAACGTTACGTATATTTGATAGATCTTTTTGCATCATATTTTTCGGCTGTTCTGTAACTGGTTCCATTTATCAAAAGAAACATTACCGCACCTCATTTTGTCAATTTTGATAGAGAACTTTACTTGTGATATGGTACTTCTCAGCTTGATAATATAACACCATTATCTTTGTTAATTCCTTTGGTATTACACTTCTCATCAGAAAAATCGAAACACCTTGCAAGTTTATGTTTTGTAAGGATTATCAGAACAATGTGTATATTGAGGAATACAAAATATATCAAGCTAGCGGCCCGTCCCGGCTTCGCATGGGTGGACATACATTTTTTAAACATTTTGCCATAAATTTATTTAAATTTAATTTATTAAAATGTTTAAAATAAATATAATAGCCTATATTAATCAGTGATAATGTAGCATTCAAACGGTGAAAGAATTTTTAAAATCGATTCAGTACTTTTTGAGCCAATTCCTTACAAACATACTTACATACAAATCGATATAGATCGAAATATAGATGACGTTTAATAGTGAATATTATTCACTATTAAACTAACTAACTATACATCATATTCTGATAATCCTTACAAACCATAAAATTGCAAGGTGTTTCGATTTTTCTGATGAGAAGTATATTTTTTTATCATGAAGCCGGACCTCGAACGGAACCGAGTCGTCTTCAATAAGCTTTATCAGACCTTTATTGTAATGGAAATATGCCAATTGAATGCGATAAGTTCCCGGGTGTCAGTCCAGCCAAAATGAATGGGAATTTCGATTTCATTAGGCATGCGCGAGTGTCTGACGCGTAATTTCCCTGCACTCAGCCCTCTGCTATTGACAAGTGAGTGGCAATTTGGAGACAATACTTTTCATTGGGCGTGTCTTCAATTGGTACTCGTTATCTAGAAATCAATTTACTTTGCTGTTTCCCGACGTGAGAGCAGCAATTATTTAAGTCTTATCTAGTTCAACATTTATCATAAAATGTGTTGGTAACTGTGTAAATTGTACAAAATGATTACAATTAAATAAATATTTTTGTGTTTTTTTTATACTCACAGACCTATTTCGCTTCATACATACATACATATAATCACGCCTCTTTCCCGTAGGGCAGGTAGGCAGGTAGGCAGAGACCACTTCTTTCCTCTTGCTACGATCCTTACATACCTCTTTCGCTTCGTCCACTTTCATTATTCTCTTCATACATGCTCTTCGGTTTAGGGTACTCTTGACCTGGCCTTTTTACAAGACGTCCCTAATTTGGTCTAGAAACGTCCGCCTAGGTCTACCCCTTCCAAAACTTTCATCCACACTCGCCTTATACACTTTTTCTTCATTCATTCTCTCGACATGGCCAAACCATCTCAGCATACCTTTCTCAATTTTTGTCACTACATCTTCTTCCAGACCACAACGTTTCCTTATCTCACTATTTCTTATCCTGTCACTCAGTGATTCGCGTCATCCACATTATAATTTTCTTCATATTTATATGCTCACCAGATAAGTACTCTTGACGTCCTCATCATTGATTGTTCGATCAATTTGATCTAGTCACATGCAACGTAGTCATTTGTTTTCACTTTCGTGTTAAAACTGTGTACATATTCGGGTTGCTAATTGTATATACCTCTTTTGCCCAACAGGTGAACGGCTCGTGGGGTCTTCCAGCGTTCGTGTGTGACGTATACATAGCTATGGACGTGACGTCATCGACGTCCAGTATATTCAATTTAGTGGCCATTTCGGTGGATAGGTGAGACAATAATAATTTATCTTTGTATTATTCGTTATAAGAATAAATAATTTTCTCAATTCGGGTTTTTTTTTTTTTTATACAATAATAATTTTCCTTTTTTTTATTTTAATTTATTCCATATCTTGACCAGAATTAGTTACAGTACTGATGACAATATTTGTGTCACTTGTTTAATTTGTCTAATTTGTGAATGTGAGAACATTGTAGGCTTTGTAGATTCTTAGATCTTGCTAACATTGTTATAATTATCTTGTTTTATGTATGCTTTGTATAGTAAGCAACGACCTATTGTCGGACCTACGTTGTTCCCCCATACTTGGGTACTATTGCCGTAACGAAAAAAATATTGTATATGCCTAATGATTTGAAAAGAGTAACCATGGAGTTTCTTGCCGGTTCTTCTCCATGGAAGCGACCAACCCGAACCGTGCTTCTTTTTCGACGTTTTATAAGTGCCCATCTGGGCCTATGTGAAATAAAAAGATTTTGATTTTGATTTTTGATTTTGAATTATAATAATATATCTTCACGCCTTCCCATAAGGGTCTCCAAGGGGAAGGCAGAGGTGTGTCGATAGTACCCACAAACCCCCTTTTTGCTGAAGATAATATTTTAGGTGCCAATGTGACAGATGACAAATCCATCGCCGTTACTCAAGCACGACTATACATACGCCTTTGAATTTCTTCTCAAACTTATGCAGGTTTCCTCACGATGTTTTCTTTTACCGTAAAGCTCGTGGTGTGACTAATCACTGTGCTTAAGCTTAGAAAATCTATTTTTTTTCAACCGGTTATGAAGACTTGCAATACCTGAGGTATCGCTGGAACGTTGAAGGCTCAAAATAGATATGGATTAAAATTCCTAAGTCTGTCTATATATGGTAGTGAAAGAAGATAGTGTATAATGAAACCGCTTCCCAGGTACATCGCGGTGACACAGCCAATAAAGTACGCCAAGCACAAGAACAATAAGCGGGTTTGGTTCACGATCGTGCTCGTGTGGCTGATCTCCGCCGCCATCGGGGCCCCCATCGTGCTCGGACTCAACGACACGCCCGACAGGAACTTCGACGAGTGCCTTTTCAACAGCCAGAATTACGTCATCTACTCCTCACTCGGCTCCTTCTACATCCCCTGCATCATGATGATGTTCCTTTATTATAGTATATTTAAGGTCAGTGTAATCCAATTAGAATCCAACCCAAAAGTTTGCACAAGACTAGGCAAAGGAAGCCCACGCTCCAACGACCTAGATCAAATCGATCGGACACTCAAGGACGGAACGTCAAGAGTATTCCAAACCGGCGAGAATGTATGAAGAGATGAATGTGGACGAAACGAAAGAGTGCAAGTCTAGATAGAACTGGCGCTCTATTCTCTCTGCCTTGCCCGTTGGGAACTTGGTGTGGTGATACGTATGTATGTATGTAATCCAATAAATTTTTCAATTGTATTAATTAATTTTTAACTCTTCGCTCGGCTCCTTCTACATCCCATGCATCATATTGCATTATATATTTAAGGTCAGTATCCTCCAATAATTTATATAAAGATTGTGAATTAATAAAAAAAAACATTTCTGACACATGAACAAACTAGTTCATAGTGTGTCAAAATTAGATGAATTTGGGCACATTTTTATATATTGCTTAAAATTGCTGCCTTTTCACAAGGGTCACTGAAGGGGTAGGCAGAGTTGTAAACAGCCACCATGCCTAACCACAGACACCCGCTGTGCCTTCGGGGATTACTTCGCTGTGTGCTTTGTAATACTACAGATCCCTAGTAACTACTTGTTACCTTATTTACAATGGGATTGTAATTTAAAGGAATTTTGTTAAACTCGCGCTAAACATTCGTCGACTAAAACAATATGTATATAATATATGTTTCTTTTTCATATTTTTCCTTATTAAATGTTCTTAACATTTAATAAGGAAAAGGAAGGATATGAAATTACCTTTTCTAAATGGAAACAATACCCCAGGTAAAAACCAGCACTAACCTTATAATTTCCATAATAATGCTTTAATAGATACTACATGACCGAGTGTTGGGTGATAATATTTTACTATTACACCGTAAATTATCTTGAAGTTTTTCCAGAAGCACGTTGCCAGTTGCCGGCTTATAACATCAACGGCAAATTTTAGGGCAATTATTAAATTCCGCTGTATTGATATGTTATCTTCAAATAATCCACAATCCGAGCTCGCTGGACCAAAATGTAGCGAAATGTGGGGAGACTCTTCAGAATTAAACTCCAAAATATAGTGCGTGTAAAAAACATGTATTGCCTTGGTAACGACCCAAGATGGAAGGCCACAAAAATGACATTATTCACACAAAATATACTTAAAAGTAATTAATCCTAATTGGCTTTCGTGTTGCTTTGCTCTCCGTAAACGCGTAGGCGCTTTGTTCGGACAGGCATTAAGAAATCGAGCCAAGAAACAGCGCGCAGCCAAAAAGCCTCCAATCTCCGGGGACCCGACCACGGGAATGACGGCGGCCGTGGTCATAGAAAACGTGGCGCAGACAAGACGACTCGCCGAGACTGCTCTGCATGACGACAGACCCACTAATACTGGGTCTGGGAGTAATGAAGAAGACCACGATGATAGGTAAAGACCCTTTGATAAAATACATTACCTACTTTAAGATACGTGGTGGCCTAGTGGTCCGAGTCGCCAGGACCGCAAAGATTGCAAGTTTGATTATGCCAATGAGTTACTTTTGAACTTAAGTGATTGGTTAATCACACCATGAGATTTATAGTGAAGGAAAACCTCAAGAGGTAACATACGTTTGAGAATGAGACTGTGGAATGAGCTCCTGGAGAGTACAGCATGGAGTTCTTCAAGAAGGTTGTGAAAAGATTCCTGCGGGGTCGGCAGCGCGCGGGCAATACCCCTGGTGTTGCAAGCGTCCATATGCGGCGGTAACCGCTTACCATCAGGCTAACCGCGTGCTTGTTTGCCACCCGTGTGGTATGAAAAAAATCAAAGATGTAGATACGTAACTATAGTCGGGCTTGGGAATCAAATTTCGTACTCCTCATTTCGCGTAATTTTAGCAAAATGGGGTAAAAAGTTTTAGTATAGGTACAGGCTTATATATGCGGCTTCATAATTATAAGGGTCACCAAATGGTAAGGTACAATGCACCCTGAATTGGCACCCGCTTTACATATATTTACGTGCTAAAGAGATGGAGAGTCTGTCGCCATTTCTCCAGCCCGACTATACGGACCATACATCTTGAAATTCCTATTTAAAAGATGAATGCAGGTTTCCTCTCGATGTTTTCCTTCACTGCAAAGCCTGTGGTGTGATTAACCAATTGTACTTAAGTTCAGAATAACTCATTGGTTCATTCGGGATTCGGAACTTGCATTTTTTGTGATACAACTACTCGAATCATTTTGCCACTGCGGCTGCTGTACTTGTCTTAAATATTAGGTTACGTTAGGTCTATTTCTTATCACCCGATCGATTTATTTTCATATAAATTATGACCATTTCTTCCATACAGTTTCGATAAAAGATCGGCAGACTTAGAGGGCGATGTTGACGACTTTCACGTGATACCCAACGACAAATCTACAGAGTTCATGTTAGCTACCGTCGCTGAAGGGACTGCCAAGTAAATAGCCCAATATTGCTTAGACTATCTATCCTCTTCAATGTAGACAAACAACGAGTACACCTAATATTCTATACCTCAACACTTATATACTACTAGCTTTCCCGCCCAGCTACACTTGGGTAAAAAAATCTTGAAACACGATCGCAGCACCACCTATCGGGTCCAAATTTGAATCTAAACAATTCTCGAATCCAACTTAAGACGCAGAAAGAGACAGCTTCGCCCGGATGTAAAAGTTAAACTTCCTGAAACACGATCGCAGTGCCACCTATCGGGTCCAATTGTAAATCTAAACCATTCTTACACGCCCTAATCTTTGGGTACCCTCATAGGCGTGGGGGACCGGGTACATCACAGGGACTAACAGACTCCGTAGAATTCTTCGCTTCGTTCTATATTCATCAGTCTCTTCATACATAGGTCTCTTCTCTTCATACTCTTGATATTTATACGCACATGGATATGAGGTAAATTTAATTTACCAAAACAGTCCACACTGAAAATTAAGTACAAATTTATTACATAGTTGTGTTCACTCTGATGTGATTAAGTACTCAAATGAAATAGTTCAGGAACAAGATGTTTAAAGTAAATTGGTTGAATAATTCTCCTCAATTCGCGCACTACAATACAAAATAGATACGATATTATGATCGGAATTCTCAGCGACAATCGCGCTTACCCTTATCGCTAGAATTCTTGAAATTATTACACTTACTAAACACGTAATGAGGAATTCACAATAATATGTATTTACCTATTTTGTTAGACTGAAGTTCAGTAGATTCAATATTTATACTAGCTGTCCCGCCCAGCTTCGCTTGGTAAATGCATTTCCTGAAACACGCAGCGCCACCTATCGGGTTCACACACAAAAAAATCGGTCCGGCCTTTTAAGAGGAGTTTAATGTTCAAAGTAACACATGGACACAAGAAATATAAATCGACGGTCCCTACGTATATAAAGACATGTCAAAAACCGAGGTTTACAGGAGAGCGCAATTAATGTTCAAACCGCTCTAGAAATAATTCTATTAACAATTATTAATATTTCTTTTCTATAATATTTTATTAGCTCTAGAAACTTTATAATGGTATATATACATATTTTCTTTTTTTATGTTTTCATGGTAAAACTGATAGATGACCGTTTCTACGCTGATATTAAAATAAAAGCTTGTCAGACATGTCTGTGATAGCTTATTATACGTAGGAAAAAAGAAAACTGTTTATAAAGTAGAATTAAAATAAAATCTTTTATAAAATTGTAGAATTATGTTATTGTTTTCAAATGGATATGTTAACATCCTAAGATCGCCACCCATGGGTATAAAAAATACATCAATGAAGACATATCGCTTTATACGCGGTTCATTCATCCGGGGTAGGACTGAATTTCTTGTAATGACAATAAAGACATGTCCTTAAATAAAATGTTCAAGATTATATTTTATTAATTGAACAAGGTTAATTATTAAAAAATATTTATTGTTAATTAACAATCTTCTTAGCATTTAAACATAGGTACTTGTAGTCTCATTGAAGCAGGAACTAAACATTAAATTAAAAATCTTTACTCAGACTGATTCATCTTATATTATTATTAAAGTTTTCTTAATAGTAAAATAACAAAATATAATTTATAGAAAAAAAATTAAGTAGATATAAATAAATTTAACAATCTTCCTCGTAATTACCTTGTTCTTCCTTACTATGCTTAAGGTTATTATAGAACGTATGGTACTTTTTTGGGATAATCATCGTATTGCATAAGCTAATCAAGTCCCTATATTTTACTACAGTGATAGGAATAGTATTATTGTACATCTTCTCTAGTATTAGTTCGTTCTCTTTCTTTTTTCCCTCTAGTCAGTTTCAAATTATTGCCACAGTTAATTTTTCTATAATTTTCTTCAAAAACATCGTACTTTAATTCAATAATGTCTGGATTATTCCTTTTCACTTTTACTTCTCTTATCTTATTCCCAGAAATTTTCTTGAATTTGTTTTCTTCTTTCTTGAATTGAGCTCCAGAAGAAATCCAGAACTAAGCCTTGGGTCACTTCTACGACCGTATAATGTGGACTATTCTGTTTCGCCCAGCGAACCAGTGTGTGCCATTCATGGGGGTTTAAATAAGTTAAAATGCCTCGTTTTAAGTATGGCCTTTTTCCAAGAATCTATGGCACACATCTACCTTAAATGTATTGCTCAAATACATGTATATAAAAAAACAATGCGATTGCGATTTTGAACGGCACAGTTGTCCGACCAGAATCTAAAATCTTTAATGGTTTCTTTAATGCCAGCTTTTACCTTATTTATAACGAAAGAAAACAAACAACTAGCCACTTCATTGGCGCTACGTTTAGCAACTGTTTCCCCAGCCCAGCATCGAAAACGATAAAATTATATACTAATAGTTTTCTTTTGTAAGTTTATTACACCATGTGTACTATTGTCGTCATCACAAATTAAAGAGCTGGGCTCTTGTCGGCGTCTCTGGTGCAGTCCCTTCCATTCGCTTCTGTCCAGCGCAACCTCCTTGACATCCATATACGTCATGAGAGACACTTTTTCTTTGATCTGACCCATGTATGTTAATCTTGGTCTTCCTCTTCCTCTCTTCCCTCTACCTTTCCTTCTAAGATGTTTCTAGGAAGCTATCATGTCTTATAAGGTGGCCTATCATCTTTCCTCTTCTATTCTCGACTGTTTCCAGCAGAATTCTTGACTCTTTTGAGCACGTCTTCGTTTGTTATCCACTCCGTCCAGCAGATTTTTCCATCCTTCTCCTACTACTTTTACATCCTTGTACTAATGTGTCAATTATATAATTTAAATCAATTTGCGATGATAAATTAACTGATGTATGATTTTGTTCTCCAGCACTATGTGATTCGGTAACATGTGTTTCGTTGTTAGGAACGTACAACGGCCGATCGTCAAGATCCATTGAAACGTCTTTATCGGTTAATAATACACGTCATGTCTCTTAAAAGTAAAAAAAATAATATATTTACTAAAAGTCGTGGTGGCCTAGTGGTTAAGAGCGTTACTTGCTAATTAGAAGTACGCCAGTTTGGATCCCACCGGTCTGTACCAATGAGTTTTTCTAATAACTTGAGTAGTTATTTATACACCACGAGCTCTACGGTGAAGGAAAACATTATGAGGGAACCTGCATATGTCTGAGAAGATTTTCAAAGACGTATGTAGTGCCTAATAGACGGCGATGGAATCACCATCTGTCACGTTGGCACAAATTATCTTCGGTGGAAAATGGGTGTTGTAACATCTTTGCCTACCCTTTCGGGTGCCCTTGACGGGAAAGCGTAAAGATATATTATTATTTATTAAGCATTAGTAAACGTAAATGAAAACAAATTCATAAATACATTTAATAGTGACACGTATATACAAACATGTAGGACATGACTTCATATACTTCGATAACAATAAAAACTTTATTCATTTGTAATAATTATTTAGGAAATTATATTTTAAAGAAGCATGTAACATATTATAATTATTTGTGAAATAATGATCGTTAATGACCACATCATAGTATAATCGGATATGTCTGATAAGACCGCTTTTACACTGATATTCTACTGCTATAAGTTAGTAAAACAATAAAAGTATTAATATCGGTTTTGTATATCATTGAGCGTTTAATATATACTTATTTGAATTATTACTTACCCTCATTAGCTTCATCGATATAATAAATTAAATCTTGTGCTTCAGAAACGCATAAAATAACATTTCTGGGGTTTGCAATATCCACCAATAACATTGGTATACTATTATTCATGTTTTACAGTATTGTTGCAGGTAATATTATTAATATTTATAACTAAAAAACACACCAGTAAATCTGTACTGTATCAGAACTCATCGACACGTCTTAATGGGGAACTCCCGCCGTAAATAACGTTATGTCATACTAGACCGCGTTCTCACCGAGTGGCGCGCATTTTAAAACACCGTACAAAACGATATGTATAGATATCCGCATCTACTACAATTATTCGTTGTAAATATAATACTTGTTCTCATATACGATTTGTAAATATAGTTAAATACGTAGTATAAAATAAAAGAAAATATATAGGTATGAGCATTTGGAAAATCTAAACCCAATTATGCAATAAAAAAAAAATGACGTTTTGGACATGTCTTTATGTACGTAGGGACCGTCGAAATATTCAATTCAGGTGGCGTATTGTTATGTTGGCAAAACACATCTTCACGCCTATACACAAGGGTTCCCGAAAGGGTAGGCAGTACTTGAAAGATATTCGACAAAAAATTGCCATTTGCAATTTTAAAAGTCATTAAAATACTCTTAATAATTTATTTATTTTCCATTTTCCATCCTTAAATCTTAGATCTAATGAGATGGAAAATAAAACTTAATACACAAACATAATGTAAAATATTTTGATAGAATATACAAGGAAAGAAGAAAACACAATCAGTTTAGTTAGTTCTGGTTAACCTCTAAAACGGCTGCACTGATTTTAACGAGACTTTCACTGTCAAATAGCGAATGTATAATCAAATTTGACAGCTCAAGCTGCGGGCACAGCTAATATTAAATAAAAATACTACCAGAATCTTTACACCGATAGTTTTTTCTAGTTGAAGACCAGTTTTTAAATGCTTTAAGTATTAATATAAAACAATTGAAAAAAAAAAAACAATTAACAATCCCACAGTACGCCTAAAAGAAACGTGAAGAGGCCTTCCGTTCCCGACCCGAATGGGAACAACGACTCCGGATACGCACCTTCAAACTTAGAAGAGTTGATACGAGAACACGTCTCCCCTCCAGCGAGTCCAGGTCTGAAGGACGCGACGGTCCTCAAGAATATGGGCTGCGAGAAGTGGAACAAGAACGATAGAACCGGCAAGGTTACTATTGACTCAAGGTATTTATTCCTAATTACATATGCTTGACAGCTTCTTTAGGAACATCTTAGTAGGAAAAGTAGAGGGGACGAGAGATCGACGAAGACCAAGATTAACCAATATGAGTTAGATCTTAGAGAGTGTCTCTCATGACGTATAGGGAGGTCATTAATTGCGTCAGATGTTACGCTTTTTTTTTTTTTTTATACAACAAGAGTGGCAAACAAGTATACGACCCATCTGATGGGAAACGCTTACCGCAGCCTTATCACTTGCGTGTTGCCACTCTGTGTTCGGAGAGTTATAGTGTGTTGGCAGCATAATGGGTTTAATCCCTCTGCTTCCAACACAATGTAACAATCCTCCCCCCTCCCCAAGGAGCTCATTACTGGAAACCTTATTCACCGCGTAGGAACACAACACAACAAATTGTGTTATTTGGCTACGGACTTCTATAAGTTGGAGGTCCTGCCCCAGTCGGGCAGCTCCGAATTCGAACGGGAAACCCGTTATGCCCTACCTCTCTGTCTAGTCACCATAGTACAAGCTATACTTAATTAGGACTATGGTACCAAGGTTTTTATCATTATTTATTTATTTATATACAAAGTAAAAGTGTGTGCAAGAAGAGGCAGAGGAAGGCCACGTTCCAACTACCTGGATCAAATAGATCGGACTCTCAAGGACGGGAACGTTAAGAGTACTTGAAACCGACGAGCATGTATGAAGAGACTGATTAATGTGGACGAAGCGAAAGAGGTATGTAAGTCTAGAGAGAACTGGCGCTCTATACTCTCTGCCTACCCCGTTAGGGACTTGGCGTGATGATATGTATGTATGTATTTATTTATATAAGTGAGTGGTTACCACAGAGTATTTATCTGTTCAAGAAATGTCTCACTCGCCATCCGGTCAGACGATGACCTCGAGGCGAGCACTTTCGACCTCCGAGATGGCTCCACCACCAAGAAGGAACGAAAAGCCAGTGCAGCAACAGCTCGGTTCACTATCTACAAAGCGAATAAAGCTAGCAAGAAGAAGAGGGAGAAATCATCCGCAAAAAAAGAAAGAAAAGCAACGAAAACATTGGCCATAGTTTTAGGTAAAGTTGAGAAGTTCCTTAATTATTCAATAATAACTTAAGTACAGTGATTAGTCACACCAGGAGCTTTACGGTGAAGGAAAACATCGAGAGGAAACCTGCATACGTCTGAAAAGCAATTCAAAGGCGTATGAATTTATAGTCGTGTTTAAGTTACGGCGACAGACTCGCCATCTGTCACGTTGGCACGTGGCGTGAAGACGAAATCATGAGGCACCTCTAGTAATTATTATTTTTCTCGACCAGGTGTGTTCCTGTTCTGCTGGGCGCCGTTCTTCACCTGCTCAGTCCTCGGCGCGATATGTGATAAATTCCACCTGCCCTTTTCGCCCGGAGTGACCACGTTCATTCTCACCACGTGGTTGGGGTACATCAACTCGTTCCTCAACCCGGTCATCTACACCATCTTCAACCCCGAGTTCCGCAAGGCGTTCAGGAAAATACTCCATTGCGGCACCTAGCCCGTAAATTATTTGGTCGTTTTCACACAGTAGGTCTCAACGTTTATTTTTAAACAGTTCTTGCAGTGATTACCATTTAGTTTCACTATTTTTTGGTTTAACAATTACCAATTTGTATCTGCATTTTTATGTATTTACGATTACTAATTTGTGTCTGCACTTTTTTTTATTTACGATAAACTATTTATTTTTGTATTTTTTGCATTGCGATTACCAATTTGTTTCTGTATTTTTTGGATTACAATAACCAATTTGTTTCTGTATATTTTGGATTATGAGTACCAACCCAAAACATCTTAAATAATATCAACTACCCACTGGAAGATGCTGCTTTCGATCTAATGGGATGTCACGTTAGGCTCCCCTCCTCCCTCTCCTTGGGAGGGGTTTCGAAATATCACATAGGGGAAGGTGAAAAGGGGGGAAGTGAGATATAACGTCTATTTACAAATATATCGTATTCTGTTACCGTGGCACGCGAGGGAAATACAGGGGATACTGTTTTATAGCTTAAAACTTCAGCGGGAACTACCAGGTTTTAGTTACCAAAAAAGATGACGTGATCAATGGAAAGTCCATCCTCTTAGCTATGTTGGAACCTAGTGGCATGAAGTAAAAGCCTTATATCCGCCACATGACGGTTTATCAAGCCTGGTTCGTTCAATAATTTTCAGTAATGTGACGTTCAATAAGTGTTCCCTGTGTCCCTTACGTTGAATAAAATATTTTGATTTGATTTGTTTGATTTCTTCTAATTGCTTATACTTTGCAATATTTTCATTTTATCTTCGTTCTCGGTTAAAAACCTCAATTTGTATACTTTCACAATTTTGGATTATTCTAGAGTTATATGAATTTTATTTTTCACTGAAAACTGTAAGAGATAACAACGAATATTAAAAC
This sequence comes from Drepana falcataria, assembly GCA_945859725.1. Lineage (NCBI taxonomy): Eukaryota > Metazoa > Arthropoda > Insecta > Lepidoptera > Drepanidae > Drepana > Drepana falcataria. Next base: position 702,864 of record OX243935.1, read on the forward strand.
TTTTAATTCGGAGATCTACAAGGCGACCAAATAATAAAAAGACAATTTATTGAATTCTTTGTGATAATCAATAATTTCGTGTGTTAGTGTTAGTGTGGTATCATATCAAGGATTATTAGCAGTGTTTGTGAATCTATTGAATAAATTATCGCTTAGTTATTAATGTAATTACCATAATATAAATAGTATCGCTTCTAGCCATAAAGCAACAATGTTTTATTAACAAATCATAAACTCCAAAGCTCTTTTAACAATCAGTATTAGATAAATACTTAACACGTATGCCAAAATGAAAATGTCTATTTAAGTTTTATTTTACGGTTGTGATTATATAAAACTATATTTTCATCAGAAACTGTATGAACATTATTATAGTTATTAAGTAGATGCCATAATTAACATTTCCTATTCTTAAACTATTTTGTAGTCGTGTTGGCGAAATGTACTTGAAACCAAAAATTGCATTTAACAAGAAATCGTTTGCATTGTTAGTTTATTTCTCTTCTCCGTCCACAGAATAATAATTTCTATCTAAAACTTGTATTCTTACGTGTAAAATAGTTATCGGTAGATAATTAATCATGTAGATTGATAATTGTATGATAAATAGAAGTCTTTAATTGACACAAAGACAGCACAGCGAGATTTGATAAGGTAGAATGTAAAATTACGCAAAATTTTTTTTTTCATATCATTATGTAAAATTGTATTTGTATAAAGAACTTTTCTTGTAACATGATAAAAAATATTGTAATTATCTCATCCCACAAGCCTCAAAGGTGTAGGCGATGTTTTAATAAGGCCCACTTTCGCATGAAATAGATACATTTATGTGGTAGACGTTAGTGTGACAGTCATGATATTAGTTCCTTTGACTTGAATATCCTATGTATTTTAGGATATATGATAATATGTATATATTTAGTTACCACAGTACAAGCTTGGCTTAATTGGGGAACTACCGTACTAGCTCTGTGTATGTCGAATTAGAACTCATATTTTCATATTAGTTTCATTGAAGGTTGTATAGTAAAAAATTAAGCGCTTATCTGTAAATAAAAAAGTTCGCTCACTTTATTGCTCAATTTTCAAAGAAATTAATTTGGAGGCAATAATTTTCGGGCTCAAAAATCTTATATTACACAATAGTTATTTAGGTCAATACCATTTACAATTAAATGATCGTTACATACATACATATGGTGATATGTATGTATGTAACGATCATTTAACGCTGAGATCTTGACAGAGTAGGCAGGGAGATCAGAGCGCCCGTTCGCTCTGGACTTACAGACCTCTTGCGCTTCATCCACATTCACCAGTCCCTTCTAACAGTCCTCCTTTCCTTCAGTGCTCGATCACATTGGCATTGATGGTTGGAACTTGGTCTTCTTCCAGAAAATTCCACTATTTCGTCAATCTTTCTTTACTCATATTTTCTTTCACAAGCGATCATTATATAGCCATTGTAAATTGTAGAAAACTGTATAAAAACGAAAGAATAATATGTAAGACGTAGTGTACTATAACTTCGTAGAATAATTAAAAATATATACAAATGTATATGTATTTTGTATAATTTGTATATAACCTAAACGCAATAACAGGGTTCCTGATATGAATCCAATATTACAGTTTAGAATTATAGTATAAGTACCTTTTAAATATAAATTATTTGAAATCATTCAATATTGTATCAACAGTGAAAGGTTATAAATATCGGGCTTATAATGTATATAAAGTTTTAGCAAAATCATTTAATTAGCTGAAGATAATAATAGTAAGAATGACTAAGATATTTCCTATTAAATATTTAAATAAAAAAAATCAAACGGTATAGTAAATTTAATATAATATACATAAATGTTTGTTTTAGTATAATAAAAATATATATCGCAATAATAGCTTTAGTGATTTGAATATTTTAAATTTATAGTTAATCAAAATTGTAGAGTATGGAGTATTGAAATGGTTAATCAAATGGAAATGAATTGTAATGAGATAGGATATAATTTAAGATATATAATTAATTTAGCATATATAGTGACCATGGTATGCAGTATCTATAACTTATCTTAATTATTCTACTATCGTTACACGGGTTACGCTATGCTAATACTAGAGTAGTGTTGGAACTTTCTATGCGATTTTGTGATGATTTAAAAGTTTTGATTTTACACTAACATATTGTTTTATTTCTAACCCGCTATAATTATTCTAAATATTTGACGAATGCCTGCAATCTGGTCAGACAGAACTCCTGGGTGCGAATCTTAAGGTGGTGGGTTTGATTCCCACGGGCCACGAATATTTGTGTTATGACCACTATAATTAATAGTTCTGCTACTTTGGATTTCCGTAGTACAATCAATGTTTAGGTCGGGCAGCGATTGCCTGCGACACAAGATCGCAAGTTCGAATCCCGACTGTACCAATGAGTTTTTCTGAACTTAAGTACAGAGATTAGACACATCACGAGCTTTACGGTGAAGGAAAACATCGAGAGGAAACCTAACCTGCATACGTCTGAAAAGAAATTCAAGGGCGTATGTATAGTCGTGCTTGAGAAACGGCGATGGACTCGCCATCTGTCACCTTGGCACTTAAAATATATCTCTGGTGGAATGTGGTTGTGGTACTACTTATACACCTCTGCCTATCCCTTCGGAGACCCTAGTGGAAGGATATATTATATTATAATACTAAAAATGTAAGAGATTCTTAGGACGTATGTTCCTGTTTCACGCAAAAACTACTGAATGAAATTGGCACATAGATAGATAATACGCTGGCTTAACATATACCTAATACATTATAAAAAATTATTATGTCGGCGAAAATATAATATGTTCTTGCTTTCTTACAAGCGTAGCCTTAGTACTGAACAATGGTTCGCTGAAACCATTTCAGTATACAAAGCTATTGACGACAACATGAAATCAATGAGAGTATACATTTTTAATACACGTCGGAATACATAACTATTACTTTGATATTATGAAAGGCATCATATACGCTTTGTGCTCAACCTTCAATCCTTTCAAGGTTAAGACATCACTCGATGCTTTGACAACTAAATATAAGTACTTCTCATCAGAAAAATCGAAACACCTTGCAAGTTTATGTTTTGTAAGGATCTCAGAAGGAGGATATCAGATAAGCGTGTTTATTTAGGAATATATGTCAAAGCCGTGGTGGCCGAGTGGTTCGAGTAGTTGCCGGCGACACAAAGATCGCAAGTTCGAATTCCAACTGTACCAATGAGTTTTTCTGAACTTAAGTAAAGTGATTAGTCACACCACGAGCTTTACGGTGAAGGAAAACATCGAGAGGAAACCTGCACACGTCTGAGAAGCAATTTAAAGGCGTATGTATATTCGTGCTTGAGTAACGGCGATGGAATCGTCATCTGTCACGTTGGCACCTAATATAACTCTGGCGGAAAGTGGGTGTGTGGGAAATACCTTTACAACTCTGCCTACCCTTTCATCCATAAGCGGCGGTAACAGCTTGCCATCTGACGGACCGTATGCTTGTTGGCAACCATTTGGGATCCGCAATTTAATACCTGGCCTAACTAACAGAATCAATAAGCTTTCTGTAACTAAACAACGCCAACGTAAGTGCATTGCAAGTCCTTTAGTAAAGTACATTTAAAGTCCTCTACTTAAGTGCGGAGTCATTAAGACAATATCCCCAAGTAATTATCCGCTGCATTCTAAAGAGGTCTCTCTCAATAGGTCTCTTGGAATCAACTGGTTCCCGCCTCTTTGTTGAGATGAGAAAAGCTCACTGTGCATCGCGGAGATTTATTATACAGACTCTTACTCGAGCGGCTTTGAGTCTAAGTTTCGCTTCTCTGAATCCAGAATTTAATGCAATTATTTGCCTCGTTTAGGCGCATTTTGAAACTTATTAACAGACCTCACGCCTTCCCACTAGGGTCCCCGAAGGGGTAGGCAGAGGTGTAAAGGTTATACCCATACCCCCGCCAGAGATATATTTTAGGTGCCATCGTGATAGACGGCGAGTCCATCGCCGTTATTACTTGCCGTTACTTAATTGTCTGATAGAAGAGACAGAAAAAGACTACCTTTCAACAATCTACATCAAATAGATCTAAGTAATAAATAAGTATGGGATAGTCTAGAGAACTCTAATCCGGCGACATGAAGACTGATGAATAGGATATAAGTATGTGAGAGCCTAACAACTAAACTCGATTTTATTATCGACAAAAAAGACAAATTCTGTCATAAATAATGAAATGCAAGCTGAATTACGTCAATGGAATAATGTAGATAGCCTATGTAAGGTCCACGTATGCACCCAAACCATCTGAAGAATTTTTATCCCTTTCACGCCAAAAATTCCTGGACCTATGTAACTTTGAATTAAACTAGAAATACTTAGAACGTTACCAAAATGGATGTGAAATTCCGCTTGAAAATATTTCGCAATAAAATTGTCGTAGAGCTACACTTAGTGCGCGTCGCGGAGCCGGCACCTCTCCGGGGAGAACATGACGAGAATTGACTTCGGGATTCAAGACAACTTAGCTATTATCCCTTACTTGGGTGGGCCGTGCGCAAAGGATGAGCGTAAACAGATTTTATCCGAAATAAATACGTAATACGTAAATATAATAATATATATAATACGGCCGTCTGGTCTAGTGGTTAGAGCTCGTGACTGCCAAACTTGAGGTCACGGGTTCGAATCCCTCTGAGGGCAGATATTTGTGTGATGAACACTAGTATTTGTACCTTAGTCTTGCATCTCCTATGTATTTATATATATATATATATATATATATATATATATATATATATATATATATATATATATATATATATCTATCTATATAAGTAAATATACCGTTGTCTAGTTACCATAACAGAAGCTTTGCTTAATTTGAGACTAGGTCAATTTGTGTAATATATCCTAACGCCTTCCCACAAGGATCCCCGAAGGGGTAGGCAGAGGCAAATAGGTAATACCTACACACAAACTAACCAGAGATATATTTTAGGTGCCAACGTAACAGATAGCGAGTCCGACGCCGCGGCGCCGTTACTCAAGCACGACTATACATACGCCTTTGAATTGCTTCTCAGACGTATGCAGGTTTCCTCTCGATGTTTTCCTTCACCGTAAAGCTCGTGGTGTGAATAAAGTTTAATCCTTACAAAAATTAAGTGCATATGATCCCTATGGCGTTTTAAATTAAACAAATTCGCTATAGCTCATACCTTACACCACCACCCATAAAATAGAGTCACTACTCACACAAGCTGCGCTTTGCGACAATCACAATGGGCAGCTGTTGGTGATATTAGCTCTTGCAGCTTACGCCATTATGTTCCAGGTTGAAAAGAAAAATTTCCGCTCAAATCTTAAGCGGAACTATTGTAGGCGATTGGAGAGCGAGCACATAAATGGGTTATTACAGATTTGGCCGTTCTTCAGAGCGCGCAGAAGGTTTTATCCCTCTAGTGCAATTGTTAAGTCTGCGCTCACTCAAATACCTTGGAAATTCAGCTTCTTTTATCAACACAACATCATACTGCGAGTGTTATGACATCGGTCCGAAGAAATATTAGCTCTAAGCTAAGTTTGTACCAGGCGAAAAGTGCAACGGCCTTTAGTCACCTTCATCAACCTGATAATACCATTGATATATTTGTTATGGGGAAGGTCAAGAGTGCTCGAACCGGCGGGCATGTATGAAGAGACGACGATATACGAAGATGTACGAAGACGAAGCGAAAGAGATATATATGCAAGTCTAGAGAGAACTGGCACTCTATTCTCTCTGCCCCGTTAGGGACTCGGCGTGATGATATGTATGTATATTCGTTATTTATATGGTTTTATACCACTAAGTTGGCAAACAAGCCCGCGGCTTGCCTGGTAAGCGGTCACCGCCGCCTATGGACGCATAAAACACCAGGCGTATCGATCGCGTCTTTGAATTTCTTCTCAAACGTATGCAGGTTTCCTCTCGATTTTTCCTACTCCGTCTCGTGTTGTTTCTAATTACTGTACTTAATTGCAGAAAAACTCATTTGTACAGTCGGGATTCAAACATGCAATCTTTGTGTTGGTGGCAACTACAGGAAGCACTCGGGTTCCACGGCATTTATCAGATAAAAAGCCAATTTAGCTGAGAGTAAACCTCATCAATCTTTTCAAGCGTGGATTGGGGAGCTACATGGCTAATTACTAACTTAGGCGATACAGTACTGATCGATTTCTTGGCCTTGATCGTAGGCTTTTGTTGAAAAGGATACATACATTTACTTTTAATATTAAGCCACTTAAAATGTTCATATTATGACCATGACGTCACGGAGTTGGCAAAAGAAGTAGAATAAATGTCTCTATATTTACATACCCTTTTCGCTCCATTTTCATCAGTCTCAGTCAGAAGAGAGGTAGGGCATAACGGGTTTCCCGTTCGAATTTGGAGCTGCCCGACTGGGGCAGGACCTCCACCTTAAATTTAGATTAGATTAAACCTTATGCTGCCAACACACTATAACTCTCCGAACACAGAGTGGCAACGTGCAAGTGATACTTCGGTATCGTGAGCGTAAATAGGCTACGGTAACCGTTTCCCATCAGGTGAGCTGTATGCTTGTTTGCCACTCTTGTTGTATAAAAAAAAAAAAAGTCTCATCATATTTACTCAGTTTCGAGTACTCTTGATGAAGTTAAAAAATATGTATATATTACACAGTAATGTATGTATTGAGCCGTGCTCGCTTTGTGGCGCGAGTGTCGCCTGCAACGCAAAGATTTCAAGTTCGAATCAAGACCGTATCAACGAGCTTTTAATTATGAAAATTTCCCAGTATTAATTGATTTTAATTTATTAATTTAATTAATTTCAAGACCAAATCGGGGACGTCTTGAAAAAAGGCCAGGTCTAAAGTACCCTTAACCGAAGAATATGTATGAAGGGAATAATGAAAGTGGACGAAGCAAAACAAGTATGTATGGATCGTAGCAAGTGGAAAGAAGTGATCTCTCCCTACCCCAACGGAAAAGTGGCGTGATTATATGTATGTAAGTATTGCCGTGAAGTAAAGGCCGTGGTGGCCGAGTGGTTCGAGCAGTTGCCTGCGACGCAAAGGTCGCAAGTTCGAATCCCGACTGTACCAATGAGTATTTTCTGAACTTAAGTACAGTGATTAGTCACACCACGGGCTTTACGGTGAAGGAAAACATCGAGAGGAAACCTGCATACGTCTGAGAAGAAATTCAAAGGCGTATGTATAGTCGTGCTTGAGTAACGGCGATGGACTCGCCATCTGTCACGTTGGCACCTAATATACCTCTGGCGGAAAGTGGGTGTGTGGGTATTACCTATACACCTCTGCCTACCCCTTCGGGGACCCTTGTGGGAAGGCGTGAGGATATATTATATTATATTATAAGTATTAACTGGAGGAAAATAATGTATTCATTTGGCGTCTTTACTGCAAACGTCTCGGTTAAATGCAAACAGGTAGTTAGTTACAAACAGCTAAGACGAATATCCGTCTGAACGTTGAATATTTAAGTGTTATTAAGTGGAGCCCTCATCCCGGCTATTCCCTAGGGAACCTTTAAGGTCCCGTCTAATTGTTTCTTAGTACTGCTAAATTGAACAAGCTCCTGTCGAATTGTTGTTTTTAATTATTGGGAAAGCTTGCTCCACTGTTCTTGAACATCACAATGTTAAAAGTTACATTTCGCATGTTATTTCATTTTAATTAACTTCGTTGGTACCAAAACGTGCTTTTGAAAATAAACTTAGATATTTAAGAGTAACGAAAACTCGTGGCGTAAGTACTAATAATTTTCTCTTAATATGTATAAATTTCGCGTCACGTTTGTTGTCCGCAATGGACTCCCTAAACTACTTAACCGATTTTAATCAAATTTGCGTGTGCAGTTTGATCCAACTTTAAAGATAGGATAGCTTACATCTCAATTTATAGTTTATTATTCTTTATTTATAATAAATTTTATAAATTAGGTACATATGTATATAAAAAAAGTATCGGGATCAGGGTCCAAGGTACCGGTGGTTAGGGTCCCAGAGAAAAAAAAACTCCTCACAATAGGTACGTGCCGTTTCGAGCAGTACTGCTTTCTGCATCAGGCACTTGATCCAACCGTCTAACGAGAGCCTCTTGACGTGTTCGGGTCGAGGTCGTTATTACTATCGGCACAATGATAGCAGAGTCCACATCCCACATGCTGACAATCTCGTGAGCCAAGTGCAAATATTATTTATCAATTTATAGTCGTAATATTATTTTATTGCAGATTATTTGTCTGACAGTCACAATTATCTGTTAGCTCCAAAGTAGTTTTATGTTTAGTATGCGACGTTCAATAAGTGTTCCCTGTCTCCCTTGGGTTGAATACAATATTTTTGATTAAGATTTTGATAAAACTAATGTGACAGATGGCGAATCCATAGCCTCTTTTTGCATATTTCTCAAAAACTATACGTATACGAACAATTACGTCTTTGTATCCTCTTGATTTTTCCTTTAAGGTATCGCTCGTGGTGTGATTTATCACTGTAAAGTAGTCCAGAAAACTCATAACTACAGTCGGGATTCAAACTTGCAATCTTTCGTATTGCAGGCGACTGCTCGAACCATCATCATCATCATCGTCTTATAACAATAGTATTTGAACCTAAAGATACTATGTACGGAAACAATGAATTAGCAATCTTATCGTTAATATATCAGGACGCATTGTCCATTAGCAATAAATCTATGTAGCTGGTTCGATTCCCAGGGCAGTTGGAATCCCATTCTCGCCATCAATAGCTATTCAACAGATCGACCGCTCCGTCGGGAATTGGAATAGTGATGGGAACGCCTCGGCGATTCGGGATCATACAATTGTTAGCAATTAGAAGCAAAATGTGTTCACAGTAAGCGGCGGTGGCGGCTCGGGCAGAGGGATCATAACACCCACTAATTGCCACATATTTTTAGGTCCGAGATTACATAATAATAATATATATCCTCACGCCTGCCCACAAGGGTCCCTGAAGGGGTAGACCTAGGTGTATAGGTAATAAATACCCACACACCCACTTTCCGCCAGAGGTATATTTGGTACCAACGTGACAGATGGCGAGTCCATCGCCATTACTCAAGCACGACTATACATACGCCTTTGGATTTCTTCTCAGACGTCTCAGACTTGCGTCGCAGGTAACTGCTCGAACCACTCGGCCACCACGGCTTTTATTACATAATAATAACAATCTTATGTTGCTCTGTATTTTTTCAATGTCATGTTTAAAGATATATACAAAGTACTTACAGAACGATACTGGCACCTTAATTTGTATCTTAAGATAAAAAACAAGTTACTTATGTAATTTTGTCTTTCGAAGACATTCTCAAGGCAACGTGGCGATGTAACTTATATTAAACATTTTCGCAGTGGGAAGATAAGTGTTTAAGTTTTTATACAGGATCACACTCTTCAATTATATACATTCAAACATCTATATACACATACATAGATAATGTCATCACTCCGTGTCCCTCCTGAGCCTAGCACTACGCTTTCTGCCCACCACCATCCTCCTCCACTCCCCACATACATCTTTCACTCCATCCACATAAAGTTGTGTTTTATTACATGTTCACTGGCTTCTTGACGCTCCCATCCCTGGGAGTCCGGTACAATTTTAACAAGGTGGATTTACCGTGGTCTTCCCCTAGCTCTTCTTCTACACAAGAAAACCATCATATATATATATATGTCGTATGAATGTTCTAGACATAAGATTTAATTTTACCCCTGTAACGCCGTTGAAAATCGATGGATGAATTTGCTAGATGGTTCTCAAGCACAACCCTAGAACAATGTACTTCAGACAATGGGTAGGTACTCCCAATAATATCTTAATTGGAACTTATACTCGCTCTTGCACTGGTACTATAAGACTATTAACTATAACATCTCATTTGTGAGGTCGCAATCAACGTCATAACGGCTGTACCAATCATACCTGTATGATCGCCGTTACTGTTAAAAGGGCAAACGTTGAGTGGATCTTTTTACATAATAATATACGTAATCACATTTTACATAATTATAAGCCTACTATGAGGTTTCCCTCGGTAATAATAATAACAAAAACTTGGAACAAAAAATTTGTTGATGAAAACGTTAAACAAATTTCGACAATTGAACAACTGATCTGCGATGTAGATTGCACTTTGCATTTTTAACGGGAACGTAAGCCGATTGTCAGGTTCCATGGCTCCCTGTGGTTGGAATTAAGAGGTAATCTTGTTGTTACTTACTTGTTGTGACCATACAACCTACCTACATAACCTATGAGGTGTATGAAGCGAAACAATAGCATGGTCTCGCAACATTACTTATTGTTTGTCATGTCTAGAGCGTACACATTATTCACATTAAATTATAGAGTATATAAAAAAAGTAAGAAAAACAATAAGTTTATATATGTAATAACGCTTTTCGTTTTATTAATAAACTAGCTTATTATTAGCCCGCGGCTTCGCCCGCGTGGAGAACGAAAAAGTACATACATATACATATCATCACGCCGAGTCCCTAACGGGGTAGGCAGAGAGTATAGAAAAAGTAGCTTATGTATTTTCCTGTTAGAATCGTTTCAGTCGCTATGCCGTGAAAGAGCATCATCTATACTAATATTATAAAGCTGAAGAGTTTGTTTGTTTGTTTGAACGCGCTAATCTCAGGAACTACTGGTTGGAATTGAAAAAATATTTTTGTGTTGGATAGTCCATTTCTCTAGGAAGGCTTTAGGCTATATAACATCACGCTACGACCAATAGTAGCGAAGCATCAATGAAAAATGTTGCAAGAACGGGAAAAAATATTCCTTTTTGAGAGCTTCTGTTGCGTGCGCTGTGTAAACGGTTTAAGTTACGAAAATATCATGTATGAGGGAATTGTTCCTTTTTAAAAGTTCTAAAAAAAATCCGCTACAGCATATGTCTATCTTTTAAGATTGACTCACTATAATCTTTTTTATGGCAATCAAGTCCACGATGGGCTCCTGAACTACTTAACCGATTTAAATCAAATTTGCACACCGTGTGCAGTTTGATCCAATTTAAAAGAAAGGATTCCTCCATAAATGACTTGATACGCCGGGCTCTGGTCAGCGCCGGCGTGCCTGCTGTGCTGGAACCAGTCGGTCTCGCTCGCGGCGATGGCCGGAGGCCGGACGGTATGTCTCTGATGCCATGGAGGATGGGTCGGCCCTTAGTGTGGGACGCTACGTGTGTCGATACACTGGCTCCTTCCCATCGAAATTCGATTTCGTCGGCAGAATTGGTAAGAGACTCGCTAGCTACCCTTCTGGCAGCCGTGCTTTTTGGTCCCTTGCCAAGGCTGCTGAGGGAAACTTTTGCCAGTCGTCCCTACCACCACTCCGTAAGCCGGATGGTAACTTGGCCCACAGTGCCAAAGAGAAAGCGGATCTATTGGGCTCTCTCTTTGCCTCGAACTCGACTATGGATGACGGAGGCGCCACACCGCCCACTATCCTGCGGTGTGAGAACTCTATGCCGGAGATAAGCATAACCCAACGGGAGGTCCGGCGGGAGATGCTGTCTCTGGACGTCCATAAGTCGAGCGGGCCAGACGGTATTCCGGCAGTGGTGCTTAAGCAGTGTGCTCCTGAACTGTGTCCTGTTTTGACGCGCCTATTCGCGCTTTCCTACTCCACCCAAAAAGTCCCAACTTCGTGGAAGACCGCCCACGTGCACCCAGTGCCCAAAAAGGGCGATAGATCAGACCCATCGAATTACAGGCCGATCGCCATCACCTCCCTCCTCTCCAAAATTATGGAGCGAGTGATTAACACGCAACTCCTGCGATATCTAGAGGGTCACGGTTTGTTGAGTGACCAACAGTATGGCTTCCGCCACAGTCGCTCAACGGGTGACCTTCTAGTATATCTCACGCACCGTTGGTCACTCGCCATTGAGAGTCAAGGTGAGGCATTAGCTGTTAGCTTGGATGTGGCGAAAGCGTTCGATCGGGTCTGGCATCGCGGTCTTCTATCGAAGCTTCCATCCTACGGACTGCCAGAGGGATTATGCAAATGGGTCGCCAGCTTTCTATCCAGCAGATGCATAAGAGCCGTCGTTGACGGTAGCTGCTCCGAAAGCATGGAAATTAATGCTGGCGTCCCGCAAGGCTCTGTGTTGTCCCCGACTCTGTTTCTTCTGCATATTAATGACATGCTTTCTATTGAAGGCATTCATTGCTATGCAGATGACAGCACTGGGGACACTTACTACACGGGCCGTGCTAATCTCCCTCGTTCCACTGTGGAGGAAAGTCGCGAACGACTTGTGTCTGAAATCGAGAGTACACTTCGCAGTGTCTCCGATTGGGGTCGACTAAACCTAGTTCACTTCAACCCCACTAAGACACAAGTTTGCGCGTTCACCGCAAAAAAAACTCCATTCGCTGTGGCTCCACAATTCCAGAACACTCCCCTGAACATCTCGGAGAGCATTAGGATCCTTGGGGTCGATATTTCTAGCGACGTTCAGTTCCGTGGTCATTTAGAGGACAAGGCTAAGCTGGCGTCGAGGAAGCTCGGTGTGCTCAACAGAGCTAAGCAGTACTTCACACCGCAACAAAGGCTGCAACTTTATAAGTCGCAAGTTCGGCCACATATGGAGTACTGCTGCCACCTGTGGGCTGGAGCCCCTGGATACCAGCTTGGGCCTTTTGACGCGGTTCAGAAACGCGCCGCTAGAATTGTCGACGATCCCATGCTCACAAGCGGCTTGGAATCACTAAGTCTGAGGAGAGACTTTGCCTCCCTGTGTGTGTTTTACCGCTTGTATAACGGGGAGTGTTCTGCAGAATTGTTCGATATGATGCCCACTTCCACCTTCTACCACCGCACCTCTCGCCATCGACGGGGAATTCATCCCCATACCTTGGAACCACAAAGGTCTCGCACTGTGCGCTTCCAAAGAAGTTTTCTTCCGCGAACGCTCAGGCTGTGGAATGAGCTCCCCGTTGAGGTTTTCCCTGGAGAGTACAGCATGGAGTTCTTCAAGAAGGGTGTGAAAAGATTCCTGCAGGGTCGGCAACGCGCGAGTGATACCCCTGGTGTTGCAAGCGTCCATAGGCGGCGGTAACCGCTTACCATCAGGCGGACCGCATGCTTGTTTGCCACCCAAGTGGTATAAAAAAAAAAAAAAAAAAAAAAAAAAATCTTCCTGACACATCGGTGGCGGCCGGCGCCGCTGCTGCTCAGCAGGAGTGCCTCAAGCGCCGCAAGTATGCCTGTCTCGGGTCAGGTGACATATTTGCTGCATTTGCGGTTGAAACTCTGGGGCCTTGGGGTCCTGAGGCTCACCATCTTTTTAAAGAGGTCTCGCGCCGTCTAGTCGAGACCTCTCGTGACACATAACGGGACGGGCTGGAACATATCTCGCTCAAAGAATCAGCATTGCTATGCAGCGTGGCAATGCTGCTAGTCTTCTTGGCACGTTGCCTCGGGATACCAATTTGGGACAAATATTTTTTCTGTAAGTAGTTAGTTTCAACTGTTCTTTGTAAATATTATTAATTGTTGTTATTGTAAATACATTCTGTTAAAGAAGAGACCATCACAGGTGGCGCTGCGATCGTTCTTCTTTCTTCTTCTTCTCAGCATTTATGCGTCCACTGCTGGACATATGCCTCTTGCATGGATTTCCAAGCTGATCTTGATGCGGCGATCCTACTCCAGGTCGGCCCTGCCGTCTTTTTAATGTCGTCCGACCATCTGGCTTGCGGTCTTCCAACGCTTCTGCCACCCGTTCGCGGCCTCCAGTGAAGCGCTCGCTGACTCCATCTGTCATCATCTCTGCGACATATATGACCAGCCCATTGCCACTTCAATTGCGCAACTCTTTTTCCGATGTGCGAAAAAGATCTGCGCTGCGATCGTGTTTCAGGATATTTTAATTTTTCACCCGGGCGAAGCTGGGCGGGACAGCTAGTACTTTATACTATTAGAACTTTGAATTTAGAGATTTCGAGATTAAAAAAAAAAAGTAGCCTAAGTCCTATTCCTAGGTAGAAGCCATCACGATTTCAACTTTCAGCCAAATCGGTATAGCCGTATAATTGGCCGTGAAAGAACCGCAAACATCCAAACTTACAAACATTCACATTTATAATATTAGTAAGAAGATGAATAACACTGTTATCCAAGAAATATCAAGAGTATGTCAAGAGATGGTACTCGAAACCGCCAAGTGGTGGATAAAGACGCTCTTGGCACCTAAAATATATCTCTGCCTACCTATACATCTCTGCCTACCCTTTCGGGGACCCTTGTGGGAAAACGTGATAAACGCGAAAAAGTGGTATTAAAAGTATTCTTAAGAAATAATAGTAAAAAAAAACTAAAAAACACGCTTTTTATATAAAACCGAACTAAAAAATAGAACATAAATTCGATAATATCTTAAAAAGCGTGGGGTGCATGGTGTCAATAGTTATAAATATTTTATTGATAGATATTAGTAGAGTGATTATCATTTCGGTAATATCTTAAAAAGCATCCCACGCTTTTTAAGATATTATCGAAATTTATTTTCTATTTTTTAGTTCGGTTTTCTATAAAAAGCGTGTTTTTTAGTTTTTTTTTAACTATTATTTATTTTCTACTTTTTAGTTATTAGTGTATTGTCATCGGTCCTCGATAAGTCTACAAAGTTTGAACGAAATCTGGCCGTTTAAAGTGGGTCAAAATCGAGCTCAAAGAAGTCGGTTACATACATACATACATACAGGTGAAGCTAATATAAAGCGTGTAAAAAAGGTCAGTTTGCCACTTGATTGCCATGATACATACATATAACGGAGTAGGCAGAGAGAGTAGGAATACTGATCTGCTCCTACCACTATAACAATACAAAGAATATTGTGTGTTCAGTCCAGTTGTATCCAATACCTCTTTCCTAAACACATAAGATAAACAAGTTTACTGAAACTTCACTTAAACCTGACAGAAAGTATTTTCCAGTGCGATCGTATACAGGGGTGGCACGGCCATAAAATTTGAAGAGAACATAAATCTTGTAGTGTAGACAATTTAGTGAATGGACCACCCCTGATGGGCGAATAGATTGGACTTAGCCAGAGTGTAACTTTGGGCAACTACAAACTGCTATTTCACCACTACTTTCCGGGTACAACCAGCGTGAACTAGTTGAAACTAGTTCAGTGGAGTCATGGGAAAGATAGGATGGATACAATAACATTACGATTTGCCCAACGTTGTATTTAGTTTTCCAAGTATAGCAAATACATTATGTGCACAGTACAGTCAACGGTGATAAGAAAATAATATTGGAACGTGGTAATAAAGTCGATGTTCCATTAAAGAGAGTTAGGGCATAACGGGTTTACCGTTCGGATTTGGAGCTGCCCGACTGGGGCAGGACCTCCACCTTAAAGAAGTCCGTAGCCAAATAACACAATTATTTGTGTTTTGTTCCTACGCGTTGAGTAAGGTTTCCAGTAATGATTCTTCCTGTATATCCAAATAAACGTAACATGAAATACGTCTTCACAATTAGTACAATCACGATACATCAAAACTAAGAGTACTACTGAGCTGTGGCCGAGTGGCTCAAGTAGATGCCTGCAACACAAAGATTGTAAGTTTGAATCTCGACTATACAAATGTGTTTTTCTGAACTTAAGAACAGTGATTAGTCACACTACTAGCTTTACAGTGGAGGAAAACATCGAGTTAAAAAGGTGTATGTACGTCTGAGAAGGAATTCAAAGACGTAAGTGTACTTATGCTTGAGTAATGGCGATGGACTAGCCATCTGTCACTTGGCACCTAAAATATATCTGCGGTGAAAAGTGGGTGTGTAGGTACTAGACACCTCTGCCTACTCTTCCGGGGACTCTATAGGGCAGGCGAATATGTCTATATATAAGTATATAGCTAATTAGACCCTAATTTAAAAGAAGACTCTAATTTAATGTATTCATTTAGTTTTTATGACATTAATAGTTTCTGCCCGCGGCTTCGCTCGCGTGGAGTATTGAAATTTTCAGGATAAAAAAAAGTAGCCTATGTCCTATTCCTGGGTATAAGCTATCACCATTTCAACTTTCAGCCAAATCGGTTCAGCCGTTTGGCCGTGAAAGAACCGCAAACATCCAAACTTTCACATTTATAATATTAGTAAGATAAGATACCTTACGCAATCACTTCATAAAGCAAAGGTTAAGCAAAGGTATCAGGATCATAAAATCATTTTTACTTCGAAAGGATCGAACTCATAAAAATTGCAATAAAAAATGTTTCCAATATTTTAATAGCTAGGTGGAAAAAAAAATTTAGTGTTGCAAGCTTGAAAGTCATTTCATAAACGAAATAAATTCATCCGGGCTTCGTCCTACCGGCGAGAGCTCGGAAAACTTTACTGCCCAGTTTTTCTTAGATACGCGATACATAAAACCGGGTATCTTTTAAACTAAATACACTAGCGTCCGGTTATAAACCGAGGAAACGGTGAATTGACCGGTTTTTGTGAAGGTTACTTGCCAATACTTGGGCAACATTTATAGCTTGTCTGACATTTTGGTGTTTCTATTTAGGGAGTGGTAAAATGGTAATTTGGGGTACGAGCGATCTCTCCATACTGCCGGGTATGGCCTTTTTATTAAACAAATTTTGGAAACATACGAGACAAAAATAATCATAAAATCACGTCGATTCCCACGCGGGGTAGGCAGAGAAAGTAAACGAGTTCTCTACCACTTTCTTTCTCTTTATTATATTTCTATATTAATAATCATAATATATCCTCATGCCTTGCCACAAGGGTTCCCGAAGGGGTAGGCAGGGGGTAGGTAGAGGTATACCTATAATATTTGTATATTACTTTTAAGAATAGGTGATACGCACCTGCGTATCACCTATGAGTTTTATTCACCTTCTATTTTAACGTACGTCCTCCGTATCTCCGGTGAAAAGTGGATGAGTAGTGCACATTCGCCTACCCCTTCGACTCTTCTATAAGACGTGAAGATATATATGTAACCAAGTCCCAGGAGTAAGCAAGTCGCGTCTTAGTGCTCATTAGCTTATATTTTCATTTCATTCAAATTTTATTCTTTCAGTGTTGCCAGCGTAAAAAAATTGCTTAATTAAACTCACTCTAATTGAACGCCCGCCAGGTTTTCATATTCCTGCTAGCGTATTTTCTAAGGCGGAAATGTAGTTATGTAAGAAATTTTATCATTAATTTTCCAGGAGTCGTGGTGGCCCAGTGGTTTAGTAGTCACATACAAATTATGAATGCAGGTTTAAAGCCAGGAGATTAAAACCAATGCATTTCCACGCCATCTATCACGTTAGCACCTAAAATAAATCTCTAGCGGAAAGTAGGTGTGTGCTGTGTGATGTACTGTTACCTCTACACCTCTGCCTACCCCTTCGGAGATCCTTACGGGAAGGCTTATTAAGGACATAACAAACAAACAAACTTTGCCTTCCTTATAATATAAGCACCCATAGACAAGCATATAGCCCGTTTGATAATAAACGTTTACCGTAACCTATCTACTCTATCAGTCACGGGTTCCTAACCAAAATCAAAATCAAAAATCATAATATTTTTAAAAGCCGTGGTGGCCGAGTCGTTCGAGCAGTTGCCTGCGACGCAAAGGTCGCAAGTTCGAATCCCGACTATACCAATGAGTTTTTCTGAACTTAAGTACAGTGATTAGTCACACCACGAGCTTAACGGTGAAGGAAAACATCGAGAGGAAACCTGCATACGTCTGAGAAGAAATTCAAAGGCGTATGTATGGTCGTGCTGGAGTAACGGCGATGGACTCGCCATCTGTCACGTTGGCACCTAATATACCTCTGGCGGAAAGTGGGTGTGTGGGTATTGCCTATACACCTATGCCTACCCTTTCGGGGACCCTTGTGGGAAGGCGTGAGGATATATTATATAATATTTTTATTTCACATAGGCCTAGGTGCGCACTTATAAAACGAAGAACCGGCAAGAAACTCCATGGTTACTCTTTTAGGTTAACCTTATGTTGGGTGGATAGCAGTGCTTACAGCTCGCTCTAATCACGTCACTCGTGACGTCACAGATGATCGCAAGCTCCCAAGGTGTACTATGAGAGGACAACGTGCCAAAATGCCTTAAAAGGTTGCATATTCAGATCACAAGATAAAATTTGACACCGCTAAAGGACCACAAGTATTCTAGCTACACTTTAACTTTATCCCATTACAGTTTGAACTACGGAGACCTGATAGGTGCCATTAGGGCGGTGTGCGCTTTGCTTTAAACGGAAAACCAATAACTATCAAACTACACGCAATACCATTAAAATAATTATACTTTTAAAAAATACATTACAAATGTATAATAATAATAATAATAATAATATATCCTCACGCCTTCCCACAAGGGTCCCCGAAGGGGTAGGCAGAGGTGTGTAGGTAATACCCAAACACCCACTTTCCGCCAGAGGTATATTAGGTGCCGTGACAGATGGCGAGTCCATCGCCGTTACTCAAGCACGACTATACGCCTTTGAATTTCTACTCAGACGTTTGCAGGTTTCCTCTCGATGTTTTCCTTCACCGTAAAGCTCGTGGTGAGATTAATCACTGTACTTAAGTTCAGAAAAACTCATTGGTACAGTCGGGATTCGAACCTGCGATCTTTGTGTCGCAGGCAACTGGTCGAACCACTCGGCCACCACGGCTTGTTACCACCACCACTTTTAAAAATACTATTACAAATATAGTTCCACTTAATAAAGAGTAATTGGTATCGAAGAGGAAAACATCGAGGGACCTGCATACGCTTCAATTCAACGAAATTCAAAGACGAGAGATGTGTAAAGTGTGTAAAGAGATGTGTGTAAAGAGATGTGTGTAAAGAGATGTGTATGTATAGTTGTGTTTGAGGCACCTAAATATATCTGTGAGAAAAAGATGCTACGGGTACAGTAAGGTACACCTTCGTTTCCAGACCCTTTTGAAAAGGCACAAACGGCTGAACGGTTTGTAATGAAATTCGACAAGAGGATAAACTATATCCCAAATATGGACATATGAATGAATTTGAATATCTAGTAAGGATGTTAACACGAGGTGGAAAGTATGAAAAAGATATTGAAAGAAGGATAACTGCCGGTAATGAGGTGAATGTGGCCATGTCAGCGTTGAAGGGCAGTAAAAGTCTAAGTAAGGATGCTCGAGTAGCTGTCCACAACGCGATATTGGTGAAAAATGTGCGGGGTAAAGAAAGAAATGTTACGTTGATTTGGACATATAGCAAGGATGAGTGAAGAAATATTGACGAAGCATAGAACGGACACTTAGAGACGAGAACGTCAAGAGTATTCGAAACCGGCGAGCATGTATGAAGAGAGTGATGAATGTGGACGAAGCGAAAGAGGTATGCAAGTCTATGGAGAACTGGTGTTGTATTCTCTATGCCTACGAGATGATATGTAAGAAGTACGTGTATTAGCAAAATTTGCCAATAAAAAACGTATTAAAGTTCTCTTTAAGGGGACGGAGTCGCGGGTAACAGATAGACTTTGCATAAAAGCAGACCTCCAACGCGGAAACGTTAATCCGGCCTGCCTTATGTCACCAGCGCCATTTTAGCTCCATACCAAAATTTCTCTTGACCAAACTGACGACGAATATTTTCTGCAATAATTTCCCAACCGTACCATGCAAATAGCGACCTACTCTTATCTTGTACAAGGGCTATAATCCCGTTTTAATATAAGGTCCTAATGTATATGGAATTTATTTGACGGTATGAATATTCAGGGTCGCTTGGACCTCACTAGCAAACTTGGGAATTCGCTTCGAGGTAGCTATGCTTTTGAATTTGTAATACGGCCTTTCAAAAGGAACGGGGAATATGATTTCAAAGGTTCTAAGTAAGTACAACAAACGTATAACTAAAACTATTTTTTAATAGATGCAAGCCAATTTTCAAATTAAAATCAAAACCTTGTCAACGTGCTAATGCCTACCCACAAGGATCCTTAAAGGCTTAGACAGAGGTATATAGGTAGTACCCCCCACCCACTTTCCGCCAAAAATATATTTTAGGTGCCAACGTGACAGATGGGGTTTCCGACGCCGTTATTCAAGCAAAAATGCGCCTTTGAATTTCTTCTCTAACGTTTGCGGGTTACCTCTCGACGTTTTCCTTCACCGTAAAGCTCGTGGTGTGTTTCATTTAAGTTCAGAAGAACTCATTGCTACAGTCGGCATTCAAACCTGCAATCTTTGTGTTCTTTGTGATCAGGCAACTACTCAAACCATTCGGCCACCACGGCTTTTTGCAGCGCGATCGCGCGATTCCAAATTTAAATATTAATGCAGCTTCGCTGAGATGGAGATTCCTATCCGGAGTGCTTTGCGGTAAGGATATGCCAATACGGTTAAAGGGCAAAATATATAAAGCTGCAATAAGACCTGCCATGTTGTATGGATCCGAATGCTGGGCTGCCAAAAAGAAACACGAGCTAAAGCTGCACGCTAATGAAATGAAGATGCTACGGTGGGCGGCGGGGTTGACGAGGCTGGATAAAGTACGTAATGAATACAACAGAGGCACGTTCAAAGTCGCTCCGATTGCAGAAAAAATCGTAGAAGGTCGACTGCGATGGTTTGGACATGTGATGAGGCGTGACGAAGACTACGCTGTTAGGAAAACCCTAGCAATACCTGACAAGAAGAAGGGAAGAGGAAGACCTTTAGCCACGTGGTGGACAACAGTTACCAGGGACTTGGAACGAGCTCAGCTGGATACACAGACAACCCAAGACAGATGTCCTGGCGCCTTAAAACGAGGAGGGCCGACCCCAAATGAAGGGATAAGGCATGGAAGAAGAAGATCGCGCGATTCAAACATCACATTATGTAATGTTCTGGTGAATAAATGATTTCTGTTCATTACACGCATCATTGCGGTAAATTTCTGTGTAAGTCTGCAGTGAAAGTGTAATAAGTATCTAATACAAGCCTAATTACACTTATTTTTTCATCCTTTACATTGCCATTATTGGACCCGGCTCAAAAAGGAGGTTCAAAGATCAAAATGGCTCTTCCATACAGATAGACAGACAAAGTCATAATATTTTTCACGCAATTGCTTCCGTTCGAAAAGAAACTATAAATTTTTTGCCTTCTTTGATTAAAATGTTAACTGGACGGTTAGGATTAAGGATAGCAATAAATATTATGAATAAGCGCATATCTCAAGATCAACTGTAATGAACAATGAACTGTATTACAACAACTGCATACAATATTATATCAAAATTCAACACACCTCTCACATCCGATATGGTCTAGTGGCTAGGATACCTGGCTCTCACCCAGGAGGCTCGGGTTCGATTCCCGGTATCGGAATGTATGCGTTTTTGTATTTTTTTCTTTGTGCTGCATTAATGATTTTATTATTTTTGTATTAATATGAATAGAAAAGCGCAATAAAACCATTAAAAAACAAACCGTGGACAACGCTATCTATCGACAGAACATGCGAACTAAATCTAAATTTACACAAAAGCGCGCTCTTTTTATTTGCGGATTAATACAGATTTACGTCAGACAGCGGTCACGTGGTGGTCGACTGGTCGCCTGCAATATAAAGATTCCAAGTTCGAAACCCGACTTGGTGAATAAGAGGAAGTCTTTTGGTAACCTACATACGTTTCAAAAGACTTCCTCTTATTCCCCACATTCTCTTGGTGATTTTCCTACACCCATATATGGTTCGGTTTTTTTTTTTATACAACAAGAGTGGCAAACAAGGATACGGCCCACCCGATGGAAAACGGTTACCGCAGCCTATTTACGCTTACCATACCGAAGTATCACTTGCGCGTTGCCAGTCTGTGTTCGGAGAGTTGTACTGTATTGGCAGCATAATGAGACTAATCCCTCAGCTGCCAACACAATATAACAAAGAGTTGAAAATGAAATAACACTTTAAATAGAGTTTTAAACACTTTAGAATATTAGCTCAAGGCGAATAATAGTGTTATCTAGGTTCCGACGTTGATCTCACAGCTGCTACCGTAAAGAGTAAGCAATTATATTAAATCTCGCTCGTCAGCTGGCTCAGCCATAAACTTTTACTGCACACAGAATTTTCAGGAAAGGTAAAGAATTCGGATTAGTTGGGAAAGACCACGTACGAATTAACTTAGATCAAATCTATCGGACACACAAGGATGAGAACGTAAGAGTACTCTTAACCTTAGTCTCTATACAGTAGAGACTAGGCTAGGCGAGACTGATGAATGATGAACTCCAAGACTAGAGAGTACTGATGACTTACTCTCTCTGCTTCTAATTGGATTTTTGAGTATAGAGCTTTCAACCAAACAAACTCTTCCTGACACCTTCCCACAAGGGTCCCCGAAGGGTCCGAAGTCCGTCGCTGTTACCCAAGCACAACTATACATACGCCTTTGAATTTATTCTCATGCAGGTTCCCTCTCGATTATTTCTTTCACCGTAAAGCTCGTAGTGCTACTATCACTTAAGTTCAGAAAAACTTATTAGTACAGTCGGGATTCGAACTTGCAATCTTTGTGTTGCAGGCTAAACTACTCGAACCACTGGGCCACCACGGCTCTCCTGTACAACGTTTTTTTACATATTTCACTTATTAGTATAGATAAAGATGGAAGCCAATGGAAGTGCTTACTGTAAGATAAGAATAATAGCATCCATCTTCCAGTTTATGCGGTATTTTTAGAAGGAATGTTTCGCGTAAAGCGGATCCGGTTATTATCAGAAAAAATGAGTATTCATTTAACCATACTTTTATACCAAGCCAAAAGTATTAAACAAAGAGAAAATATTCACCACTGGCCACGAAATTAATGAAGATTTGAAGTATTTCGAAATATAGAAAGGAAGTTATCTTGTTTAGAAAAATAAGGCTTTAACTCTATTTTTATACTTACAAGTTATGTGACATAGCATACGGTCTGCCGGATGGTAAGCGGTTACCGCTGCCTATCATATGGGTGACTGCAAAATAACCCCTTTTTTTGTTATTACGTGGTTATTGCCGTCTGGTCTAGTGGTTAGAGCTCCTGACTGCAAAACTTGAGGTCGCGGGTTCGAATCCCGTGTTATGAACACTACTATTTGTACCTTAGTCTTGGATGCCCTATGTATTTGTGTATACATCTATCTATATAAGTAAATATATCGATGTCTAGTTACCATAACACAAGCTTTGCTTAATTTAGGACTAGGTCAATTTGTGTGGAATTGTCCAAAGGTTTATTATTTATTTATTTATTGCCGACTTGTTTTTTTTTTGCGGAAATATTTTCACTCATTGATGAACTCCATGATGTACTCTCCGGAGACAACCCTCATGAGGGTATACTTTGAAACTATCCATGAGCCAAATGTCATCCATCCAATGAATCCAGCTAGTCGTATCAACTTTAAGATCTATAATATTACATACATACATACATATAATCACGCCTCTTTCCCGTTGGGGTAGGCAGAGACCACTTCTTTCCACTTGCTACGATTCTTACATACTTCTTTCGCTTCGTCCACTTTCATTATTCTCTTCATACATGCTCTTCGGTTTAGGGTACTCTTGACCTGACCTTTTTCCAAGACGTCCCTAATTTGGTCTAGAAACGTCCGCCTAGGTCTACCCCTTCCAACACTTTCATTCACACTCGCCTTATACACTTTTTCGTCAATCGTTCTTCATTCATTCTCTCGACATGGCCAAACCATCTCAGCATACCTTTCTCAATTTTTGTCACTACATCTTCTTTCAGACCACAACGTTTCCTTATCTCACTATTTGTTATCCTGTCACTCAGTTTAACTCCTATCATACTTCTTAACGCTCTCATCTCAACTGCATTTATTCGGCTATATTTATTATTTATCTATAATTTTAGCATAAGTAAAGTTACATTTTATTTGCAAACACATCGTACCTACTAACGGTGAAAACCATGTTAAAAGTTACTCGGCAGTTCTTAACTTTATTCCGTTATGATATTCGGACAGACATATTTTATACAAGCTGTGCCCGCGACTTCGTCCGCATGGAATTTAACTAAAAAGTTATTGTTCAATTTCTCACAATGCGGGTAGCCTAAGTTACTCCTTTTAAAATCGGTCCAGCCGTTTCAGAGATTAGCCGGAACAAACAGGCAGACAGACAAAAATTAAAAGAAATATATTTTGGTATATGTATCGTGTATACATCCATATGCATTTCATAAAAAGCTGTTATTTTAATATTACAATCAGATACTCCAATTTTATTTATTTGTACTGATAATATCACTGAGTGGGTGTGTGGGTAATGCCTATACACCTCTGCCTACCCCTTCAAGGACCCTTATGAGAAGGCGTTAGCATATATAATATTTAATATGTATTTTATATTATGAAGTGACGAAGTGCAAATTCATAGAAACCTCCGCTACAAAATTAACTACGGCTGACACACCATTTGGGAGCTACGTCGCCTTACGTGGGGCTATTAAATCCCTTTCATTATCAATTACATACTCCAAGGAAGAGGCAGTAAAGACGTCCCTGTATCTAAGAAGCCCTTACGAAGCCCCTCTAAATTACTACAAGGGCGTCACTCGGAATTTGTTACATGCAAAGGGCGTGTTAAGCACAACCTTATTTTATTGTAATGCATTTATTAGGTTCTTATTCACTTAGACTGACTAGGTACTGCATATGTTTGAGAAGGTTGAATGACGTACGTTTAGGCGTACTTGAGGAATGGCGACGGACTCGTCATCTGATACGTTGGCACCTTTATATATCTCCGGCGGGGCTGTACCGAACTTACCCCTTCTTGGACCCTTATTGGCGCGTATATCGTTGTCCAGTTTCCGGAGAATATTTACCTACTTTTCCAGTATGTCAATTAATGTAAACCTTTAATATACCTCCTCACACCTTCCCACAAGGGTCCCCGAAGGGGTAGGCAGAGGTGTATAGGTATATACCCACATACCCACTTCCCGCCAGAGATATGTTTTAGGTGCCAACGGGACAGATGGCGAGTCCATCGCCGTTACTCAAGCTTTACTATACATACTTACGCCTTTGAATAATATTGCTTCTCAGACGTATGCAGATTTCCTGTCGATGTTTTCCTTCACCGTAAAGCTCGTGGTGTGACCAATCTACCTTACCTTTTAATATACTGTCTAAGAATTTCATATACATCGCATTGTTTGAAGTCAAAAGGTAAAACAATATTTGAATTGACAAATTGTAAGAAAAATTCGATATTTAGAATGCAATCATTTCTCGAGCGGGCTAGAATTGTGAAGATAACCGGATATTTGGTTTCTGATTTATTCAATATTTGATGTGGGTTCTCAGCACTATAAAATGTTTTTCATTTACAATAACTGTTTGTTTGTGTGAACATATGACCGATTTTTTTTTTTATACAACAAGAGTGGCAAACAAGCATACGGCCCACCTGATGGGAAACGGTTACTGTAGCCTATTTACGCTCACGATACCTAAGTATCACTTGCGCGTTGCCACTCTGTGTTCAGAGAGTTATTACTGTGTTGGCAACATAATAGGTCTAATCCCTCGGTTGCCAACACAATATAACAATCCTCCCCCCTCCCCAAGTTGCCCATTACTGGAAACCTTATTCACCGCGTAGGAACACAACACAATAAATTGTGTTATTTGGCTACGGACTTCTATAAGGTGGAGGTCCTGCCCCAGTCGGGCAGCTCCGAATTCGAACGGAGAATCCGTTATGCCCTATCTCTCTCTACCGATTCAAATTAATGATGAATAAATGCAGTTGAGATGAGAGCGTTAAGAAGTATGATAGGAGTTAAACTGAGTGACAGGATAAGAAATAGTGAGATAAGGAAACGTTGTGGTCTGAAAGAAGATGTAGTGACAAAAATTGAGAAAGGTATGCTGAGATGGTTTGGCCATGTCGAGAGAATGAATGAAGAACGATTGACGAAAAAAGTGTATAAGGCGAGTGTGAATGAAAGTGTTGGAAGGGGTAGACCTAGGCGGACGTTTCTAGACCAAATTAGGGACGTCTTGAAAAAAGGTCAGGTCAAGAGTACCCTAAACCGAGGAGCATGTATGAAGGGAATAATGAAAGTGGACGAAGCGAAAGAAGTATGTAAGGATCGTAGCAAGTGGAAAGAAGTGGTCTCTGCCTACCCCTACGGGAAAGAGGCGTGATTATATGTATGTATGTATGTATGTATGAAACACCCGACTGACATAAAGACAAGTGCAAATATTGTTAAAATGTCTGTTAGTTACTCTTTCACGTAAAAACGACTGATCAGTGTTTAATGAAATTTAGCATATAGAAAGATAATTAGATAGATAAGGATGTTTTAGTCCGGACAAAAATATACCAATCAAATCAAAATTTTATGCTGGTTATACCGCGGGGCAAATCTAGTATATTCAGAACGACATTGATATCCAAGAACAACTTGTCTTCTGTTACGTTGCTACATAAAAATATTTTTTTTTTTTTTTTTTTTTTGTATTGTCTCTCGTAGCGTGAGTTCCGGGAACTTTTGCTACTTAACCGGTCAATGGCGAGACCTAGGCCTCCAGCCAGGCACTTTATTTTTAAGCAACACAGCTAAGGGCACCCCCTGTGGGGTACGAACCTCGGCTTAGGGCGTTGCTGGATCGCGAGCAAGGGAGCTGGGCTGGACTGGTAATTTTATTTAAATATTGTTTGGGGGCGGGATTTGCGCGTCTGTCTCGGCGCGGGCCGGCGTTTGCGGCGGAGGTCGGGGGGAAACATTACGGCTTATTCGCGTCGAGCCTCGCCGGCGAGGACGGAACAGTGGTCGGTTGTGTGTAGTGTTGGTATGTTTTTGTCGGGCGACCTGGAGGACCGTGATGTCGTCATCCGGTTCGATGACGGCATGTCTTGGACGCCTTATTTTCGAGATAAGGGAAGGAGTGTATCGGGCGGCCGATACGACGAGGGGGTTGGGGTGATTTACAGCAGAATCGAAATGACGTTTGGACAGTTTTTTCAAAAACTGTTTTATAGTGGGGACTTTGAGGTCAACGTGGAGTTGACTATTACGCATGTACCACGGGGCACCTGTGGCTCTCCGGAGAAACCGGCTTTGGAGCACTTGCAGGGGGTTAAGTGTTGACTTGCTAGTGTGTGCGAACACTACACCCGCATATGTCATGATTGGTCGAATGCACGTCGTGTAAATCCTCACCTTGGATTTCAATGAGAGTTTACTTCGTGCATTCAACATGCTGTGAAGTCTACCGAGCGCGAAGGCGGCTCGCGCGCGTACCGCCTTTACGTGGTGACGGAAAGAAAGGCGTTGATCGAGGATCACACCCAGGTATTTGGCTTTTTCTTCCCATGGAATGGGTTTGCCGAAGAGGGTGATGGGGGCTACCCGTGGGCGTTCGAGGCCTTTCCAGAATAGAATGGCTGCGCTTTTGGTGGGGTTCACTTCAATTCTCCACTTCCGGAACCACCGCCCTAGGGCTGTGACTGCGGATTGGAGGTTGTCGTGAATTCCCTCGGGAGTTCTACCCTTGTAGTAGATGGCCGTATCATCGGCGAATAGAGCGCTTTTAACTCGTCTATGGAGGGGAATGTCGCTAGTGTAAAGCGTGAATAGGAGTGGCGAGAGCACTGAGCCTTGCGGGACTCCTGCTCGTATGGGATGGGAGGAAGAGAGTGTGCCCTCGACTCTGTAGCGGAAGGAGCGGTTCGACAAAAAGTCCCGTACTATGCGTACTAGACGGTCCGGCACGCCCAACTGGTACAGCTTGTATATTAAGCCGTTGTGCCAGACCTTGTCGAATGCCTTCGCCACGTCGAAGAGGAGCATACCCGTGGTATAACCGAGTTGAAAGCCGCTACTGACGTCTTCCACTATACGGTGGACTTGTTGGATACAGGAGTGTTTGGTTCGAAAACCGAACTGCTGGTCAGGTATGACTTTCTTAGAGTCTGCAAAACTCTTTAGTCTATTGTAGATAAGTCTCTCGTAAATCTTGCCAAGGACATTGAGGAGACTAATAGGGCGATAACTGGAGGCTTCGGTCTTGGGTTTCCCTGGCTTGGGAATACCTATGACTGTTGCACTTTTCCAGGATTGGGGGAAAAAGTTGTTGCTCAGTGCGGCATTGAAGATGGCAGTGAGCAAAACTATGAGATAAGGTGAGAAGAGTTTGATAACTCTATTAGCGATCCCGTCGGGACCTGGGGCTTTCCTGGGGTGGAGATCCTTGATCACTTTCCGGACTTCGTCGACCGTGATTGGGGCGATGGGGTGGTCTGGGTCTTCGGAGGGTGGGAGAGATAGTTTGCTTTCGACCTCGGCATCCACCTTATCGAGATGGCGCGGATCTACCGGCAAGGTGCTGGGCGTACATTGAGCCTCGAGACTGTCGGCCAGGCACTCGGACTTCTCGTCGTCGTCAAAGGCGGGCCCTTGATTTGGACGAGAGAGTGGAGGCATGGACGAGATTTTGTCTGATTTAAGTTTTCGTTGGAGATGCCAAAAGGCCAAGTGACTCGGTTCAAGTTCCCCTAGGAACTTGTTCCAGCGAGCGTCTCGCAGGTCTTTCATGCGGTATCTCAGCTTGCGCTGGAGTGACCTCAGAAAGGTGCGGTTCGCTTCAGTCGGGTGAGCTCTATGCGCTCGGAGGGCGGCGTTCTTTTCCGTCACCAGTTCACGCACGTCGTCGGGAAGTTTCCAGCGATGGTCTTCCATCACCGGAACTTGTCGAGAACAGGCGTCCACGGCTGACTGTACGTGAGCTGTGAGGGAATCGACCGCCTTTTGAGTGTCGGCTGCCGACTCTATGAGGGGCGGGATACTATCTAAGTGAACAGATGAAGAGGACTTGAGGAGTTCCTCCAGTTTTCTCCAGTCTGTTATCTTTTTTTTCTGAGGTGGGGACTGACCTGAGTCCGGGGGGCCTAGTCGGGGGGAGAGCGCTAAGGTCACAGGTCGGTGGTCGGAATCTAACTCGTCGTGCGACCTCAACGAGTGCAAACGGAGGTTTACATTCTTGAGGATCGCAATGTCTAGTACGTCCGGTCGGTGGTTGATATTCTCGGGATAGTGGGTGGGGTGCATAGGCGCAATGACGTCGAATTGGAGGAGCCCGCTGAGGTCCTCCAATTGGCGTCCTCTGTTATTTCGTGAGTGGCTGTTCCAAGCATCGCTCTTGGCATTCAGGTCACCCGCGATAATAACTGAGCTACTGAGATTGATGAGAGCTTTGATATCAGCTTTGATATCGGCCGTCGAGTTAACAGGGGAACAGTATGCAGAGATTATCGTGATCGGCTGATGGCCTGTCATTCCTAATCGACAGATCGAGGTCTCTATGTGGGAGAGGGTTGGTGGTTGGATTGGGATACAGTGCAGGGACCTCTTGTAATAGATCAAAGTACCGCCGAGGGCGGATCGAGATCTATCATTGCGAACTACGCAGTAGTTTGCAATTCTAGGGTCTCGGTGTGATGGTTTCAGGAAGGTTTCCTGCACTAAGAAAACGTCGATATTATTGTCGCGGAGGAACGCGGCGATCTCTTCCTTTTGGCTGTGAATGCCGTTGGCATTAAAGTAGCCAATTGAAAGCGATCGGGGTTTGACTCTGCTGTTTACGTTTGAGTCCATTATTGGTTGGACGAGAAGGTAGCCAGGGACTCTGATACATCGGCGTAGTCGCCGAGCACCTTGAGGAGGGCCAGAGGGTCCTTTCGGACGGCCCTGAGGCTTCGTGCCATCTCGTTAACCCTTGTGAGGTTGACGGTGGAGAAAAGGTCCGCCAGGAATGCCATGTTGGCGGAGGTTTCGGAAGGGGAGGAAGTGGGCTGGACCACCTGGGGTCTGCGCGGGGGAGTAGCAGCCTGGGGCTGTTGAGGTTTGGCGGTGGAGAGCGACGGCAGAGGTGTAATCTGCGGGCTCGGGGCCGCTGAGGGGACAGGTGGGGACGCTTGTGGGAGGGGTGGAAAGTCCCTCGGAGGGAGGACCCTCCACGGGGAAGGTCGAGGTGGAGCGGGTTGCGCGGGGGGGGCGTTACGCCATTCGCGGGCCGCTGCCCTCTTTACCACGACTGGTCTGGGTTTGGGGGCTTTAGGGCAGCCCCTGTAATTGGCCGGGTGGCCTTCCTGGCGGCATAGCACGCAGCTCGGAGGTGAGTCGGCGAGAGTGCGGTCCTTAGGGCGAGAGCAATCGCTCGTCCCATGATCACCCAGGCACTTGACGCACCTGGGTTTTGCGTTACAGTTACGCGATGCATGACCGTATAGTTGGCAGTTGTGACACTGCCCTATAGGGCCACCCTTGTGGGGGGTTTCAACCCTTATGCCAGACAGGTGGCATATGGTTTTTATTTTGAAGACGGCTTTACCGTCGGCGGAGTTCTCGCAGATGGCGAGGACCATGTTAAATGCCTCTCCGGCATTTTGTCGGTGCATGCGGTGCACTTCCTTCACTGCGACATTCTGAGCCTTGAGGTCTTCTTTGATCGACTCTGTGTCGATTTCGCAAGGGACGCCGCGGATGACGACCCGGAGTAATCGGTCCTCC
The DNA here is from genome assembly GCA_945859725.1 of Drepana falcataria. Taxonomy (NCBI): domain Eukaryota; kingdom Metazoa; phylum Arthropoda; class Insecta; order Lepidoptera; family Drepanidae; genus Drepana; species Drepana falcataria. The sequence goes on from OX243935.1 coordinate 733,569, forward strand.
GGCAGATCATAAGTGTGGTATTCCACACTTCTGGCCTGCAGGAGCTTCGTGAAGGCTCGGAACTCGGTCGAGTTTGGGAGATGCACCTTAATGCCTTCGGCTGTGGCAGTAGCGCGAGTGAAATTTATGCGGTTGGTTTGGCACCAACCGGAGATTTCCGTCCACTTGGCCTTTGTGTGGACGAAAATAGGGGGACACGAGCGCTCCTTCGTCGAGGAGGGCCACGTGGGTCGCGGGACGGGGGAAAGCCGGCTAGCCTGAGTGGCTTCGGCTTCCGGAGAGGCCTGTGGCCAGGCCCGGGGGTGGGAGAGGGGGGTGCCGGGGAGGGGGCTACCGTGGAGGACTGTGCGGAGGGCACGGGCACGGTCTTGGGGGCTTTAGTGGGGGGAGAAGGTGAGGTTGAAGCCTCCTTCTTTTTTGCGCGTCTGGCGCGCTTCTTGGAGCCCGTGACGGGCGTAAATTCGTCCGAGGAGCCCTCGGACGACTCGGATTGTAATGACTCCATTTCGGAGTCCACAATGACAGATTCGGGGGACAAGGGGGAGTCTTGAGACTTATTGGCCTCGTTAGTGACGGCTATGATTGCGCTCTTGTCCAGCGCTGCAGTCGCCTCGGCGGTAGGGGTACCCGCGTTTATATCGCGGGTGTACTCGTCATATTGACGTCGGAGGGTGGGCACGGCGTCTAAGAGCCGCGCGAGAAAAGCCAGTGAGGCTTGGGGGTCAACACTTGTGGACATGGTGGATGCAGACGTGGGAGGGCAAGGCGGTAAGGGAAACGTGTTTCGGGGCGCGGTCGCCCAGGGGAAGAAACACGTAAAGAAACCCCTGGTGACTCAAACGTTAGGGACCCGATCCCCGGGGGGTTGACCCGGGGGTGTGTACTGAACCCTCCCTGTCGGGTGTAGACAGGGAGGTGAGTGTGCCTATGGTGTGAGCCCTAAGCTTGTATTCCCGCTGCCAGTCTTATTGTGCAGCGGGTCCCTGACAGTTCCGGTGTAGAGAGCACTAGTCCGTGGACAGTGCCCAAACTAACACCGGAGGGTAGGAGGTAAGGGATAGGTAGGGTGGGTGGTGGGTGATAACCAGGCGCGACTAGGGTAGACCCCAAGGCCGGTGAACCTGGTCCCGTCCGTTTGTAGCCTTACCCTGAAGGGGCAAGGCTAAGAGCGCAACGGGGCAGCGCCCCACTCGGTTTCGTTGGCACCGTTTGGTTTCCACCGAGTGACCACGAAACTGTGGATTTTCCCAGAAGGGGACAAATATTATTGTCGAGAAACAAGAATTGTGATTGTTGTTGCCTTGAAAAAGGCGACCAACAATCACCACGTGCGGTGCGTAGCGGCTATAACTCGTGGCGATTTGCGTAGCGGCGGGTGTGGCTTCTGCCGGTCGTAACGGGCGCAGAGCGCGGGAGCGGTGGGAGCACACGTCTGCTCGGTACGGCGGCCGGAGCGAGAATCCATAAAAATATTATAAAGTAGGTGTTATTATACCTCTGCCCGCCCTTTCAGGTGCACTTATTAATATGGCCATAACACAAAATGTTTGTTACCAGGGGTTCAACCATGAGCATAATTTCGTGACCAATGAAAATCGTTCACGTGTTTGGAGCTATTAAGGTTCAAATTCCAATAATACTGTACAATACCACCTTACAGATGTCCGTAGCCAAATAACACAATTTTTTGTGTTGTGTTCCTACGCGATGAATAAGGTTTCCAGTAATGAGCTCCTTGGGGAGGGGGGAGGATTATTACATTGTGTTGGAAGCAGAGGGATTAAACCCATTATGCTGCCAACACACTATAACTCTCCGAACACAGAGTGGCAACGCGCAAGTGATACTTCGGTATCGTGAGCGTAAATAGGCTACGGTAACCGTTTCCCATCGGGTGGGCCGTATGCTTGTTTGCCACTCTTGTTGTATAAAAAAAAACAATATTTCAATCATTCAGAGACGCGCCTCTTTAACTGGCTAAGTTTAATAATCCTTGCCTCTACTTACCAGTTTCCATAATAAGTACCTGGATAGATTGATTGTAAAAAAAGTGAATCTAATAACCTAACCTAGAATACTGTAAACCTTAGAACACATGTAACTGCTGGAGAAGAATAGAATTTCCTAATACAAACAATTTACTTGCTTAAAAGGAGACTCCCTGAACTGTAAGCCTAATTATAAGTTACTGGAAATAAATTATATTATAACATAACAATTCTAGTTATCGAGAGCTCTAAATGGCGAGTTCATAAATTATTAATGTCTATGTACTTCTTGTTTGCATTCGTAATTTTTTTTTGATATGATTTGGAATTTTTAATGTATGGATTTTGTGATGTGAAAAAAAAAAAATTACGAATTCAAACATAGAAGAAGTACATAGACATTAATAATTTATGAACTCGCCATTTATCAAAATAAATCAAAATAAACCAATCCAAATGAATCAAACCTTACATTACACTATATATAAGATGGACCGCTAGCGTGCAGCTGCATCCACCTCCTTAACAATGGCGAGTCCCACCGCTCGGCTAATACGCCGCAGGATACCGTTCGGCCGTACCGTGCCACGCAAACACTTTAACTGCCAGGCGCACCTTTTACTGACTATAGAGTGGCAATTCGTGGAAGTGGAAGTTCGTGCTGAGGCACGAACCGATGATTTCCACTGTATGGTAATGGATCTCACCTTAAACTATCATTATAACGGTAACAAAAGTTGTATTTGCTCGTTAGGAGTTCGCTCGTTCAACAATTCAGTGGTTAAAAAGTGTATTATTAGATATTTCCGTATTAATCATCATAAATTAAGGGCTGGGCTCTTGGCAGTGTCTCTGACCGAGTCCGTTCCATCTGTTTCTGTCCAGTGCAACCTCTTTGACCTCCCGATACGTCATGAGAGACATACGTTTATCTTGGTCTTCCTCTTCCTCTCTTCCCCTCAGTTCAATTATCACTTGGCCGTGCTTATTAACATACATATACAAGCATATCATCATGCCGAATTCCTAACGGGGGAGGCAGAGAGAGTGAAGCGCCAGTTCTCTCTATACTGATTTACCTTTTTGATTATCTTATGCATCGATCAAAATCTTAAGATACATAATCATATCTTCACGCTTTTCCCATAAGAGTCCATAGGGACAGATTGGTTACAAGCCTCTTTTTACCGGAGATAGATTGACGTGCCGTTTCTCAAGCACACCTTCTATGAATGTATTCTCAAACGTACACCGGTTTCCATAATATGTTTTATGTCAATGTATATCGAGTAAGTTATTTGAGTTATTAGTTTTATAGCATCGTCTTGGGGATATATTCACAATACCCTACAACTTCTAGAAGATAACTGTTCATTATTTTTTGAGACCACTTAAAAATTCATATGAATTTAACGCGTATGAATTATGAACAACAAAAAATCACATCCCAAATTGAATCCGTATCTTTTTAAGCCACTCCGCGTCCAAGGCAAAAAAACCTAGGCTCAAGTTATCCTCAATAATTAAGTATTAAAGAATTAAAAGCTCAAAATTGTTATTGAATTGAAACAATCTTTATTACACAAAACTGCTATATCAAAAATCCGCTAAAGCTCAAAGTTGAAAGCATCAAGCATCTACCTCACTTCACTGTACCTAAAGTGACTGTACACACCTAAGCGATCTTCAGGCGCAGTTCGAAAGGATCGTTCGCGCTTTTCCCTCCAACAGACTATTACGAGTGCAAAAATACAGCATTTTTGCTGGCGGGCTACTCCCATAATAAGCCAAACTAAGGATTGCATCCTGACGTAAGATTGGTGACCTAGAGAAACGATATTATCAGACGATATCGAGGCGATCGCTGAAAGGTGTGTTGCGATTAGTACAGATTGGTAGCATATTTCAGTAAGTCTATGGCCAGCAGTGGCTTGTTAATGACTTCTTCTTTCTCACAGATGAGCGATTCAGTAAGTCAACTGTATTACTCACCCTTACCTTTACTTTTGTGAAACAGAAATAAATAATGTTAAAATTTCACTTAATTCTACTAAATTTCACAGATTTTACCCAGACATACCTAGTAATTTTCGGTTAAACTAAATAAATTTCGGTAATTTACAGTATATTTTAGAAAATTACAGGTACTTCAATTATTGATTTAGTGATTGATGGTAATGAAAAAGACAGTGGCCTTTTTTCGCTTAGGTGTGGCCGTGACTTAAAGCTAATGATTTTTTCGCATAATACCGTTGAAGGTGACGCTACGGGGGATTTAATACAGCCGACACTTTACACTGTACCTCTGATGCAAATAATATTTGGTTATTTAAATAATATCCATTTACCTAAGTGGGGACCGGATGAAACAGCTGCACAAATTTTCCAGCTAGAATTTTGGTTATAACTCGACTTTTTTGCGAGAATATTCTTCGTCTAATAAATATTTTAATAAATTAAGGCATGGAATTTTTATTTTAATATAAATTGTTTAATATAAAATATATATACAATAATATCATCACGCCGAGCCCCTAACGGGGTAGGTAGATGGAGCAGAGCGCTAGTTCTCACATACCTCTTTCGCTTTGTCCACATTCATCAGTCTCTTCATACATGCTCGTCGATCCCGAGTACTCTTGGCATTCCCGTCCTTGAGCGTCCGAGCGATTTGATCTAGGTGGTTAGAACGTGGTCTTCCTCTACCTCTTCTATCTTTAAAGACAAAGAGGATTAAATTTATTAGATATGTAATGTGAATTGCAATTACACATCCAGTAGGAACAGGTATTCTAAAACCCACAATTCTTTGATGACCTATTCAATCAAAGGTATGGTAAAAACTACCTAAGGAACTACAGATATGTATTCGAATTTCTTCCAGATTCTAGAGGTGAATTTCATCAGTGTAATGCGGTGCGACATATTCCTGATAAGGTTTGAAAGTTTCACATTAAGCATGCTTCGAAGTTCATTAAGGGGACATTTGTTGGCCCACCGGTATCGGGATCAGGGTCCAAGGTACCTATGGCTAGGGTCCCAGAGAAAGAAACCTCCTCACAATACGTGACGTTTCGAGCAGTACTGCTTTTATATTATTATTAGTAACATACCGTCTATCCATTTTATTTTCTATAATTCTTTTAAAGCAAATTCAATTAAGACGTATGAAAACACCCTCTAATGCACACAAATGAATTTTTAATGTATCCACTCTAAGTGTCTTAGGGGCCTTAATTTGAAGTTACGCAATTCGGTCGAAGAAAGCTCTTATTCCTGCGATTTCCATCGTAATTATCAAAGTTTAATTGTATTCACGGCTAATCCGACGAATGGAAAGAGTCATCCATTTTGATTAGCTAAATGGGTGGGCGAATACATAAGGTGCACTCGAGGACCCACTTACCAATTTAGCACAATTACATCTTCACGACTTCCCCCAGGGTTAGGCAGATGTGTCTACACACACGTTCATTTTGCCCGAGATATATTTTAGGTGCCAACGTGACAGATGGCGAGTCCATCGCCGTTACTCACGACGCACGACTATACATACGTCTTTTCAATTCTATTCAAACATATACAGGTTACCTCTCGATGTTTTCCTTCACCGTAAAGCCCGTGGTGTGACGAATCACTGTACTTAAGTTCAGAAAAACTCGTATTGATTTGAACTTGAAATCCTTGTGTTGACAACACGGGTGCAATCACTTACAACATATAATGATACCTCGTCGCCACACCGCAAGGGTGCTTAAACTATGCAGAGGTATATTAACACTTCCTTATCGCTGGAGATACATATATTTAGGTCTCGACGAGTCTCTCGCCGTATCTCAAGCACGATGTATGACGCAATTTCCTTCACCTAAACCTCGTGTGATGATAAAGGACTATTATGACAGGAAGATTTACAGCAAGTAAACATGAAGAAAAAACTAATTATATACAACCAAATGCATAAGTTAATATTGCTATGAGATTTTATAGAAAGAAAGCGGTAACGACAACAATGGTTCTAAAAATGTCATCATCATCATCACGCCGAGTCCCTAACGAGGTAGGCAGAGAGTACAGAGCGCCAGTTCTCTCTAGACTTACATACCTCTTTCGCTTCGTCCACATTCATCAGTCTCTACATAAATGCTCGTCGGTTTCGAGTACTTTTGACGTTCCCGACCTTGAGCGTCCGATTGATTTGATAGTTGGAACGTGTTTTTTTGTTCTAAAAATTTATTTCGTAAATATACACATATGATTCTCTTTCAATTCCCAACCGTAATGAATGGCAGACGGAATGAACGAAACCAAAATCTACACTTTGTTATAAAATTCTAGCCCCTTAAGGGACTCTTGTGGGAAGGACATGTGTACAAGTGTGTAATATGTGTACAAACTGCGATTGATCACCGTGCATAGGTTCAAAAAAATTACAGTCGGGATTTGAACTAGTTACTTTATATGAATATGAATACATGGCGTAAAAAATTACGCCATGTATTCATTCAGTTCCATCTTTGCTAAACTTAGTAAGTGCAAGCGAATAAATTATAAGAAAACCTAAATTCAGACCACCACCATTAGGAATACTAGATGCTCGCAGCATAAGCGCTGTAACTTAAGTAAGCTTTTGAAAACGCCGCCCTCCCTCTCGCTCGTTATTAATAAGCTCGAGTGGGAGTGAGATGGGGCATATGGCTTTCATTCATGCAATGTAAATCCAGCTTAACGCCGTATGCTACGTGCCGTGACTGCGGAGCCTTACAATTCACTTAAGTTTATTTTCCAGTGAGGAATCAAATAAATTTTCCTTGAAATCAAGGCTTGGGTTTGACCTTGCTTTCGTTTCACATCAAGTTTTCAGGAAAACAGAGGCGCATCACTTGTGCCGAATAATAATGCTTTAAAGTTAAATAAATAAAGCTAAAGATTGAATATTGATTGAGGGTGTGATTGTAAAGATGAAGAAAGGCATGTTACGTTGGTTTGGACATATAGAAAGGATGAGTGAAGATAGATTGACGAAACGGATATACAAAGCAAAAGCGTGTGCAACAAGAGGCAGAGGAAGACCACGTTCCAACTACCTGGATCAAATCACAAGGACGGGAACGTCTCGAAGCATATATGAAGAGACTGATGAATGTGGACGAAGCGAAAGAAGTATGTAAGACTAGAGAGAACTGGCGCTCTACACTCTCTGCCTACCCGTTAGGGACTCGGCGTGATGACATGTATGTCGCCATACAATAAGGTAGGTACCAATATCGCGTTGTGCACAGCAACTCGAGTATTCTTGCTCAGACTTTTACTGCCCATCAACGCCGACAGCCATCCATCCGGCTCCATTCACCTTATTTCTGGCAGTTATCCTTCTTTCAATATCTTTTTCATACTTTCCATCTCGTGTGAACATGCTTCCAAGATATACAAATTCATTCACTTGCTCTAGAATTTGCCCATTTACCGATATAGCACACTCGGTCACTTGTTCATCTCTTTCGAATACCAGAACCTTAGTCTTGCCAGCGTTTAGACGCAGCCCCTTCTTTTCACATTCTTCTTTCATTATGGTAACTAGTGACTGCAGTTCGCCCTTGCATTCTTATCGTGAGGATCTTCGTGTACACTTTACTAGCTAAGCTGACCAAGCTGATGGCTCTGTAGTTTGAGCAGTCCAATCGTGATCCCTTTCCTTTATAGAAAGGCACGATGACTGCTCGCCTCCAGTCGTCCGGAACATCACCCTTTTCCCAGCAAAGATTGCATAGCAAATAGATGACGTCCCAGACCACTGGTCCACCGTACTTGATCATCTCAGCCGTAATCCCATCTATTCCCGCATTCTATATATATATATCCATATAAGTAAATATATCGTTGTCTAGTGATCATAGCACAAGCTATGCGTAATTTGGTGCTACGTCAATTTGTGTGGTCCTAAGGTGTTTATTTATTTATCTATACTAATATTATAAAGAGGAAAGATTTGTATGTAAGTATGTTTGTAACGAATTGGCTCAAAAAGTACTAAAACGATTTGAAAAATTATTACACCATTGGAAAGCTACATTAACCCTGAGTGACATAGACATAGTGACATATATTTTCGTTTATAAAAAAATATATATTCACCCGTGCGAAGCCGGGTACAGACCGCTAGTTATTAATATTTTGTGTGTGTCTATCTTGCGGACGGTTTCATAGTATTTTCTTTTTATATTTGTGATAACAATTGTTATGCTGAAATCCATTTAAATGAAAAGGCATTTAGCACAGCGTTGGGACCCTCATAAACTCTGCAACGCATTCCCCAAAAAATAACTAATTAAAAAAGTTTATTAGGCTTAAGTTAATTGGAAATAGGGATTTGTGGAATGGAGTTTTCGTGTTAATATAAGCTTGTTGTTCTACTGTTAATGGAAATATATTTTTTATCTCGAATATCCTGTGTAAATTGACTGTGAGAGTGATAAAAAATTTTTTTACTTGTCTACTATTGCAAAAAAGCACGTAACGATCCGTGAAGTACTTTTTTGCCGTATCAGTGTTATTTTATATTATTAAAATGTGTTATGTATAAGACATAATTAATTATTTTGCAATATATCTCATAGTATAATCTGATGTGATGTGATCTGAATCTGAATCGATGTGATCTTACTAATATTATAAATGAGATACTTTGTGGGATTGTTATTTCCTCCTTTTACGCAAAACCTACTGAATGGAATTGCATGAAATTTGGCACAGAGATAGATTATAAGCTAGATTTAAATCAAATCTGCGGCTGAAGCCGTGGAGTAGAGCTGTGTTTAAATTATGATGAACCAGTGCAAAGTATATCTCTAAAGTTGGCAGCTTTGAGTTCTGATACACTTAATCCAATTAGTGCCGCGCTACAAATATTGAGTCATTAAAACTGTTGGATGTTTATTCGATATACAGTAAGATATAAACAAAACGTGCAATTTTTAAAAAGCTTTGTTGAAAACTACAAATACAGCCATGGTGGCCGAGTGGTTCGAGTAGTTTGCCTGCAACACAAGTTTGCAAGCTCCAATCCCGACTTTACTTACGAGTTTTTCTGAACATAAGTACAGTTATTAGTCACACCACGAGCTTTACGTTGAAGGTTTATTTAATGTACGATACTACAACACAAAAGCAAAGCAACCAATATGTAAGCATTGACACTGCCTGAAATATTCTTAGCAAACCGCATACGCCAATTTCAACAGAAATTGAGGCTTTTTAGTAAAACGAAAAATGCACCAAAACCTTTTGGGGCGACATCACTTTGCATTTACATTGGGCCAACAAAGCAAGTAACGAGCGTTTAGTCGCGCCCAATTTGGGGCAAACAGGCTCGAGAGGGCACAAAATACGCCCGCCCTAGGAATTTTGGAAGAAAATGTGGAATGTATTCTTCTATGTGAGATTTGACGACACGTTGTCCACAACTGAACGATATTTTGATGATATACTTTTTTATGTTAATTTGCAGCGAAAATATGTATAACTGTGGCTGCGTGGGTTCATCACGCCGAGTCCCTAACGGGTTAGGCAGAGAGTATAGAGCGCCAAGCGTGGGTTCCACCTATACAACTCGGACTACCCCTTCGGGGACCCACCAACGTCAAGGTGAGGCAATTGAGTCAATGGGATCAACGCAAAAGCGCAAAGCGCCTTCAAGAATCACGTGGCAGTCCACGAAAATGATTCTACCATTAAATATTATTGATTACGATATTATACCGAAAGGAATATTCTACCGGCGTCATGTCTCAGTGGATTCCTGGATATTACACCGGCGATGGTGTAGAATTCCAATTTTATTAAAGAGCGCTCCCCTACTGGGACCTTTTGCGTTGTGTTAAATCACTTTTTTCATGATGTATTGAAACGTATCATAATCAGACTAAAAAAGACGATTTCTGATTTCATTCGAAATAATAATGAAATTTACGGACGTTTAAATAAGTAGAAAATTTATTCGATTCGAAATTTTAGTTATGTAAAACTAGTCAAGTGATTCAGGCTAAGCCGGTATACTTTTTGATGAAAATTAATAATTATTGCTACTAGCGCCATCTTTTGGTGAATAGCAGCACTATTTAAAGGTTTTTGTTTCTTTAACAGAAATATAGTGCCAACGTTGTATGGAAATGCAACTGCGAATAAAATGTTCAGTCTGCTTTCATGCTTAATCACTAGATGTCATTGTCAGCTGATAAAAAATAACTGCTTACAATATTTCAATACTGTCTAGATCCATGCTAATAATATAATCATTTTAAAACTAATTGACTTTTTAAATACAAAATATGATTTCATATAAATATTAACAACACTCATTTCTCGTCCGACAGTTTAATATCAATTTTGTGGTCTAGACAAATACTAATAATGTTTAACACATCAGTGGACATATTTTCGGAAATTTTTAATACAGTATCATGTATTAAAAAAATGTCTTTGTCCACAAGCCTGGTACTCGCGAGCAAACCATCTAGGTCAGTAACACTATCGCATACAATACGCATTTTAAATTTTTGACTTAATTAACTGTACACTATGTCAACCTGCTTAACTGTATTTAAAATATACAGAAGCTGAGCTAAGTTAGCGCGTATGCGTGCTGTAAAGCTCGCTAGCCTTTCTCTAAACCCTGTTCGCGCGTTGACGTTGCGGAGAATCCTGTGGGCGGACCGAGGCGTGCCATAATGAGCTCCTTAGGGAGGGGGGTGTTGTTATACTGTTTTGGCAGCAGAAGGATTAGTCCCATTATGCTGCCAACACAGTATCTCCGAACACAGAGTAGCAACGCGCAAGTGATACTTCAATATCGTGAGCGTAAAGGCTACGGTAACCGTTTCCCAACACGAATAAATTATTTAATTTCATTACACACGCTGCGCGACCTATCGATGATCTTGACTCAAACAAGCATACGGCCATGCTTGTTTGCACTCTTGTTGTATAAAAAAAAGATGGAGTGAAATTGACGTAGAGTGTTGTTCCATTCGATGAGGCCTTTATACCGCGCCATCACGTCTGTCAAGAGCATCGATAGGTCGCGCAGCGTGTGTAATGAAATGAAATAATTTATTCGTGTTCTCAGTCACTAGCGCGCACTCCTTCAACACGAGAACGGCGTCTTGCTTCGAATTCCTCAGCGGTTCGTGTCGTGCTTACGTATAAAGCATTGACTGGAAACCTGTATACGTGTCAGTGAAAATTAAAAAATCTATGAAGTCACGCTTGAGAAACGGCGACGGTCCCGCCATCTGTCGCGTTGGCATCGAAATATATCTAAGGCAATTGGAGGGCGTTGGTACACCTCTAATTGCCTTTTAGGGATTCTTGTGGGTTTGCATGCAGACATGAAAAGGTTTAGTGGCGTAGCTACCGGAGGGCAAGACGGGGCAGTGCCTCTGGGCCCCCAAGCTCTGGGGGCCCTCGGACTCTGACTTACAAACTATATATTGAACTAGTACAAAAAAATACTTACAATTGCAACTTAGTTTTAATTTGTTCATTCATCAATAAGAGAGGTATTTCGTTCCCGTTCGAATTCGGAGCTGCCCGACTGGGGCAGGACCTCCACCTTATAGAAGTCCGTAGCCAAATAACACAATTTTTTGCTTTGTGTTCCTACGCGGTGAATAAGGTTTCCAGTAATGGGCTCCTTGGGGAGCAGCATCCTCCATCCAGCAGAATCCCTCTGCTTCCCTCTGCAGGAAGCAGAGGGATTAAACCCAATATGCTGCCAACACACTATAACTCTCCGAACACAGAGTGGCAACACGCAAGTGATACTTCGGTATCGTGAGCGTAAATAGGCTACGGTAACCGTTTCCCATCAGGTGGGCCGTATGCTTGTTTGCCACTCTTGTTGTATAAAAAAAAGCAAGTTGGTCATTAGAATTTGTTACAATTTATATTTGTTTTTTTTTTATGGATCTGAATCTGGATTACGACAAATCTGGATTACGTCGAATTCGGAAAACGACGAATTCGGAACAAACGATTTTAAATAGTTTACTCGGGCCCTAAGTTATTTTTTACTCCAGGGCCTTTGGTTACCTAGCTACGCCACTGAAAAGGTTGCAGATTTCTCACGATGTTTTCTTTCACCATAAAAAGACATTAAAATGAAATTTTCTAACGAAAAGCTTTAGACTAATCCAATTTATATCCAATACGTATGGCTACTCTAGGCGCATGTAACGGTTTTAGCTTCAAACTGATTGGAAATTCATCAAACAGTACCGTTTGAGTACAAATCGAAACCACTTTTTTCATCATTGCAAGGATTGTGGGGATTTCAATCCGCAAATTTTGAACGAAAACGTTGAATTGTGAAATGATTTCATAAATACTATTGGTAAGCAGTGAACTGAGTATTGCAAATTGAAAATTCAAAAATATTTTATCAATGTAAAGACACACTTATTAAGCCTCATAATTTATAAAATGCTTTGAATTAATTGCATGCTCTCGATGTTTCCCTTCACCATAAAGGTCGTGATTTGATCACTTTAGCTATGTTCCGAAAAGTAATTGGTACAGTCGGGATTCGAACTTGCAATCTCTGTGTCGCATGCAGCCAACGGTTTCAGGAATAACATTATTTACATAGGTATTTAGTATGATGTTAAAGTGTACATAGTTTTTGGATCTCGCGTGTGGCCACATAATATAAGAATACGATTTCTTCCGTGGTAGGTATTTATATACTACCACTAGTTGTCCCGCCCACCTTCGCCCGGGGGAAAAGTTAAACTTCCAGATACACGATCGCAGCGCCACCTATCGGGTCCAATTATGATGTAAGCTATTCTATCTTTTATTTTGGATCAAACTGTACACGATTTGATTTGATTAAAATCGGTTAAGTAGTTTAGGAGCCCATCGCGGACAAACAACGTGACACGTAATTTACATATATTAAGATTTATCCATTAACCAACTAAACCGTATTAAATAAACATGAAACATTTTAAAATGACATTTCCAGAACATTTTTTTCAAAATTAAATTAGCGGTTAGCTTTACATGGATACGACAAAAATGGGAGTGCCATTAACAAATGCCACAATGTCCTATCTCTATAGCACAGCGCTTATAATGCGCCGGTTTTGCTAATATTAATAGCTGTTATTAAATTTATCACTTACGCAGTTCATGTTTGTTGCCAGATGAGAGAACTGAAATAAGAAACAAACGCACTGTTATGTCAAAAGTAGAATGAGAGAAATTGAGCTTTAATGACTGGAAGACCATGATAACTAATATAGAACGGCAGACAAAATGTATTGAAATACATCCAATTTTAAAACGAGAATAAAACAGAAAACACTATAATTCATGAATATAAATGAGGAAGTTAGAATGTGCAATAATTGTCGCCTAGTCTTCTAGAACAGTCTGACTGCGAAGCTCAAGGTTGTGGGTTCGATTCCCCGCATGGGGACATATTTGTGTAATGAACACGAACATTTGAAACTTGGATATTCCATGTATATATTCACGGCGTCCCACAAGTATCCCAGAAAGGGCAGGCAGAGGTGTACTGTGTAAGAACACCCTCTTTCGCTGAAGATATCTTTAGATGCCAACGTGACAGATGGCGAGTCCGTTGCCGTTTCTCAAGCACGACTATACATACACAATATGCTTCTCAAAAATGTTCCTTTACCGTAAATATCGTAGTGTGATTGGTCATTGTACTTAAGTACAAAAACTCATTGTACATGTATATGTTCATGTCATATCATGTCATATGTTCGCCGGGGTTCAAACTTGCAATCTTGATTTCTCAAACCACTCGGCCACCACCGCTCTATTCCCACAAGGGTCTCCGAAGAGGCAGGTAGAGGTGTAATAGGTACCCACACACCCACTTTCCACCAGAGATATATAGGACCGATGGCAAGTCCATATCTGTTACTCAAGCACGACTATACATACGCCTTTGAATTTCCTCTCAGACGTATGCAGGTTTCCTCTCTATGTTTTCCTTCACCGTAAATCTCGTGGTGTGACTTATCACTGTACATAAGTTATCCTGAACATGCGATCTTACTGTTGCAGGCAACTACTCGAACTACTCAGCCACCACGGCTCTAATTATGATCATATTAAAGTAATTATTAACGTTGCTTTAACAGGCAACTTTTAAAATCACACGCCATTTAATCATAATGTTATACAACAATATAACAGCTTTTCGCTGCGGTTTCACTCACATAAAATTTTATTTTATTTCATTGGTACTTTTCCTGGTAAAAAATAAATCCAGCAAATAATCTATCTCTGTGCAAAATTTCATCCGTTGCCGTTCAGCCGTTCCGGCGCGATTGATTAACAAACTTGCTCACAAACGTTCACATTTTAAATATTAAGTAGGATTACAGCTTCTCTTCTGTGACGCATGATAATATGTAACTTAAAGATTTTATCGTTAAACTGTATTTTTTCACTTGATATTGATATATCCTCACGCCTTCCCACAAGGGTCCCCGGGCTAGGCATAGGTGTAAAGGTAGTACCCACACACCCAATTTCCGCCAGAGATATATTTTAAGTGCCAACGTGATAGATGGCGAGTCATCGCCTTTTGACGCATTTCTTCTCAAGTGTATGCAGGCTTTCTCTCGATGTTTTCCTTTACCGTAAATCTCATGGTGTGATTAATCACTGTACTTAAGTTCAGATTCATTGGAACAGTCGGGATCGAACCTTGATTCTTTGTTGCAGGCAACTACTGGAACCACTCGGCCACCACTGCTTTTGTATTGGAAAGAAATATCTTGTTAGTCATGAAAATTATTTGAATATAACAATTAGCAACAATTTTAGTAGACCTTTGTTGCGTGATGTAACACCGTTTGTTTTAAATCCACGGCCATGGGCGCAGCTACAATATAGTCTCGAGCCTTTGTAACCACGCAATCATTGTTAATTACTAATTAATTACTTTTTTACTTCATTAGAGGGCTAACTTTACAATTATAACGTAACAAATGTATAACGTAACA
Organism: Drepana falcataria; assembly: GCA_945859725.1. NCBI lineage: Eukaryota > Metazoa > Arthropoda > Insecta > Lepidoptera > Drepanidae > Drepana > Drepana falcataria. Next base: position 748,603 of record OX243935.1, read on the forward strand.
AATACCCTATCGAAATTACCTTGGTGGTCGGAGCGTCTGTAGGTCAAGGTCACGCCACCATAATCGGAATAAATCGGAGGCGTCTCCGCAACCTGGTCAAGGAAGCACCGGTGACTAGAGCGACTCACACCCTTAACAATATTCATGAACCGGACCTGACCTGACCTGTAGACCTGTTCACGAGTATTCTGAGTGAATTCAACAGGGTAGGTGTTTGTATTATTTATTTAAATGATAATATTATATCGCATTAGGATACATTTCCTGTTATGTTACTTGTAAGTTGATAAATAAATCAAATATTTAGGCTGTCTGAAAAACAGGACAGTTGTCTTCTATAAACTCTTGGATATACAGCAGATAACAAATTGATAATAGAATGACACATATTATTATAAAGCCGTGGTGGCCGAGTGAGCAGTTGCCTGCGACGCAAAGGTCGCAAGTTCGAATCCCGACTGTACCAATGAGTTTTTCTGAACTTAAGTACAGTGATTAGTCACACCACGAGCTTTACGGTGAAGGAAAACATCGTGAGGAATCCTGCATACGTCTGAGAAGAAATTCAAAGGAGTATGTATAGTCGTGCTTGAGTAACGGCGATGGACTCGCCATCTGTCACGTTGGCACCTAATATACCTCTGGCGGAAAGTGGGTGTGTGGGTATTTATTACCTATACACCTCTGCCTACCCCTTCGGGGACCCTTGTGGGAAGGCGTGAGGATATTTATTTTATTTTTACATATTATTATATACTATATATTATTATATAATATTAATACTCTGAAACGAATTCAAATAGAGTTGGATTCTCAATGTAAATCCTTATAGGTTCAGCAGACTTTTATGTGAAAATAGAGTAATACATTTACAATGCCTTCCACAAGGGTCCCCGAAGGGGTAGGCAGAGGTGTATAGGTAAAACCCATACACCCACTTTCCGCCAGAGGTATATTAGGTGCCAACGTGACAGATGGCGAGTCCATCGCCGTTACTCAAGCACGACTATACATACGCCTTTGAATGTCTTCCCAGACGTATGCAGGTTTCCTCTCGATGTTTTCCTTCACCGTAAAGCTCGTGGTGTGACTAATCCCTGTACTTAAGTTCAGAAAAACTCATTGGTACAGTCGGGATTCGAACTTGCGATCTTTGTGTCGCAGGCAACTGCTCGAACCACTCGGCCACCACGGCTACAAAGTTATAATGCATTTTTCTTATTAACTTCCTTTCACTGTGCCTCGCAAATATTTTAACTTTTGTCCTATTTTCTGAGACTGTATACCTTAACGCCTTCCCTGAAAGGCAGTCGGAAAGCTGTTGAGTACCCACACACCCACTTTTCGTTGAATATATCTATTGACGACTTCTTCTTAAGCATAACTGAACTTAAGTTCAAAAAAACTCATTGGTACATACGGGATCGAACCTCTCGACTCTCATACTACTATAGTCACAAAACATGACTCTCAACCCTAATGAGTACAGACAGTAAACGTTCCAAGCCGACAGTATGTCTTCACAGACCATGAGTCCGAAGTCCCCAGTTACCGGTAATTTGGTTGGAGTATATTACGCTGATGCACGCAAAGCAGCCATTATCTCGTTTCGTAAACTACGCTACTTATCTCTGTACTGGCGAATGATACTCGGGGGTGTGTTCCTGATTGACAGCTTTATTATCTAAAGACTTACCTTTATAAAGAGCGCATTGTTGAAGTATTTACAGCATTCTACTGTTTGCTAAAATATAAATGAAATCCTTTATACGACGTAGACGAGTGATTGGTACCATCAGACTGATGTGGTCTGCCTCGGCTTAGATATAGCCCAGAAATATCCTTAAGCCTTCCCATAAGGGTAAGGTGTATAGGCACCCACACACCCACTTTGGTCAGATATATATTTTAGGTGCCAACGTGACAGATGGCGAGCCCATCGCCGTTACTCAAGCAAGACTATATATACGCCTCTGAAGTGCTTCTCATACGTATGCAGGTTTCCTCTCGATGATGTCCTTCACCGTTAATCTCGTGGTGTGACTAATCACTGTACTAAGGTTTAGAAAAACTCATTTGTACAGTCGGGATTCGAACTTGCGACCTTTGTGTCGCGGGCAACTACACGAAGCACTCGGCCACCACGGCTACTTATATAACCCACAAATAAACTTATATAAATACACATAATTCGATAATTATATGTACCATATATACATACATATATGTACATAATGTCGACGAAAGAGGTATGTAAGTCTATAGAGAGCAGGCGCCCTACTCTCTCTTGCTATCCCGCCAGGACTGAGCGTGATGTGTTAGTTCATAATTCGAACGACGCTGAAAATCTGCAATAAAATTTGAATTATGCTGCTCTCACCACAGAGAGTTGGGGTTCGAATCCCATGAGAAATTAACCGGGACTAACTAGATGAGATTTATATTACTCCGATTGCTATAAATAAGAACAAAAGAGTTATTTAAACGAAGAGGCGGTCAGGTCAAGCACTTGCGTGTTGATAAAACATTATAATTGCGCAAATATCGTCACGTCCGCAAGGACTTACCTGTACCTACCTCTACTATACCTCTCTCGCTTCGTCCACATTCATCAGTCTCTTCATACATGCTCTTCGGTTTCGAGTACTCTTGACATTCCCGTCCTTGAGCGACCGATCGATTTGATCTAGGTAATTGGAACGTGGTCTTCCTCTGCCTCTTCTTGCACATACTTTCGCTTTGTATATCTGTTTCGTAAATCTTTCTTCGCTCATTCCTTCTTTATCTAACCAACGTAACATACCATATTTATTTTAATGTAATTTGTAACACAACTGGCGTGAACTCTCGTTCAGTTCTACGTCAGTTGTTTTGCAAATATCTTTTCTTTTGAAATGCTAATTTGCCACGCGGTTCTTTGCCTTACAATAATTGTATTATATGTAAGTCCCAATAGTATCGTATTTATGTAGGAGTTAAATATTTATGATCAAACAGTAACTATCTTTAGCAGTAAAAGGTTTTCATTTCGCTATATTTTGAGCCCTAGAGAGTCCTAACTTTTGTTTTGCCCGCATATGTTTTGTTCATTAGCACTTAGCGTTGTAATGTCGTTTCTCTCGGGATTATTTACTTATAAAGCAACGTAAGACTGAGTGGTTTAAGACGTCATTTGCAACGTCAACATTATTGAATCGAACCACAATGGTTCGCATCGTTTTTTTTTCATAACGTAAGTTTAATTTGTGAGATCCTACGAGCTGGAGCCCTTTGAGAATAATGCGCTATCTATACAGTATTTGGGAAGATAAAAAGAAGTTGAATATATATAAAATATATTCACGCCTTCACACAAGGGTCCCCGAGGTATGATACGACTTTGAATTTCTTCTCCAACGTATGAAAGGTTCCTCATTCTCCACTCCTGAACGAAATGTATGCAACGTAATGAATAAAATTTGACAGAAAGATTGATGTAGGTTTGTAGGAATGTGGAAAATCGCGTGGCTCAGCTAGTGCCTCAACCATTTCCGAATTTAAATGCAGACCATTATGTATGATTAGATAATTAATCTCCAACCTATATACCATTATAATGTACCTACTTAACCGAGATTGTATCGGCGAAAAATATGACGGCCACAACTCACCGTCATGTGATCACTCGGGATTCAATCCGAGCCCCTAGCTAAGTTATGGGGTCATTTTGCAACCGGGACGAGGTCGGACTCATAAACATAAGTCATCATACATTTCTATCGTTGGACTTTTATTTGAATGGATAGCGGTGTTATTGCAGCTATATTTGGGGGCGAGGCTGTATCTCAATGAAAGATTAAGGTGCTTCGTTAGGGTTGCCAACGATCACTTTATCACCAGTAGAAGAAATTCAAAGGCGTAAGTATAGTCGTGCTTGAGTAACGGCGATGGACTCGCCATCTGTCACGTTGGCACCTAATATACCTCTGGCGGAAGGTGAGGTGGGTGTGTGGGTATTACCCATACACCTCTGCCTACCCCTTCGGGGACCCTTGTGGGAAGGCGTGAGGATATTTATTTATTATTTTTATAAGAAATTCTCAATAATAAATCATGATAATTCCTTCTACCAGTGATAAAGGCTTAGAAAAATACTATTTATAAGTAAAATTCATATCTTCACGCTATTCCCTGAAGGTAGGCAGAGGTGTGTAGGTTAATACACCTGCTTCCTACTCTGTCTACCACTTCGGGGACCCTTGTGGGACGGAAGGAGTGAAGTGAACAGATCTAAATATTTTGGTTAACACGTTAACCGTTACGGTTAAAAAACAAAAAGGTTATTTCAGCTACGGGATACTCTGTCCTTGTCACATTTCACGCATCCGTTGATTTTTTTTACATTTCATACTAGGATAAACTCGTGGTGCCCTTTATGGCGACTGAATTATGTGCCCTTTATGTGGTTTTGAGAAAAGAAATTCCAACCTTTGCATATTACAAATAAGGCTTTTCTATTCCAACATTTCCGAAGGAATTTACAAACTACTTGAGCATGCGGCACTGGCTTAAGCGTCTTAGGAGAGAGATATAGAGGAAAATTAAAAAAAAAACGGTGAGAAATTTTATTGTATGAAGGTTCCTTTCGTTTCCTTCACCGAAAAGCTCGTGGCTAATCACTGAACTTAAGCTCAGAAAAACTCATGGAACACAAAGGTTGTTTACACCTTTATGTTGCAGGCGACTGTACTGTACTCGAACCACGACTACACCAGCCTAACCGGCTCTCCTAAATAGTCTCTAATAGTACTCTAATATTATAAAGAGGAAAGATTTGTATGTAAGTATGTTTGTGTTGAATAGGCTCTGAAACTACTAGACCGATTTGAAAAATTCTTTCACCATTGGAAAGCTACATTTACCTTGAGTGACATAGGCTATATTTTTTTTTATAAAAAAAATCTTATGGCCACCCGTGCGAAGCCGGGACGGACCGCTAGTATGAAATAAAATTTAATCCGCGATCATTTTGTAGACTTCCGTTTCCATTTGAGACGTATGTAAATATTTCACTAGCAATATTTAACTGTCAAACATCGAACGTGAGCCCATCTCAGACGGCTATTGAAAATGCATTTCCCATTTTCCAACGATTTGCATGAACCGTTCACTCTACGAACAAAACACGAACGTAGATCTTTACTGTACGACTATTTATTTTAAATTAAATTGTAGGAACAGTCCATCCTATTTTATATATTCTATAAATATATAACGATAGGCGCTTTTATACTAAATATGAAAAAAATACTAAATATTATAATTATAATACACCTAATAACCGCGGTGGCTGACTACTTCCTCGTATTTATCCTAACAATGTTGCATCTTAAATGAGTTTAAAACAAAACCTGGGTTACCGTACATTGTATGTATTTGTTTTTACGCGTTAAACTAGCTGGACTCGTTTCAAGTTTAGATATAAAACTGAGCATTAACGTGGAAACTGATGTTAGATCTCGTAGCTATAAAGTCCCCCTCATAGCAATGTATTGGCTACGTAGTGACACTAAACTTTACCAAATCCATTTTATACATTTATTTATTACTAGCATATGCTTAAACAAACGTCCAAACTTTCGTTTTTATAATATTAATAAGTGGTAGCCTATGTCCTAATCCTAGGTATAAGCAATCACCATTTCAACTTTCGGCCAAATCGGTTCAGCCGTTTTACCGTGACAGAGCAGCATACATCGCAACATTCAAACTAACAACTTTCTTCTTTATAATATCAGAATGATTTACTTACCAGTCGTTCAAATATATTCATATCATCACGCCGAATCCCTTACTAAGCATGAAGAGAGAGTAGAGAGCCAGGAGTCTCTAGACTTTCAGACTTCTTTCTCTTCACATTATAGGGCCGTGGTCGAGTGGTTCGAGCCTGCTACGCAAAAATTGCAAGGTCGAATCCCGATTGCACCAATTTGTCTTTCTGAACGCACACCACAAGCTTGACCAAGTCAAGTCAAAATTCGAAGATATGTGTATTCTTCTAGAAAAACGGCGATGGGCTCCCGTCACTGTCGCGTTGACAGTAGATTTATCTCTGGTTAAAAGTGGAGGATGCACCGTCTGTCTTCGGGGACCTTTGTGGAGGAGAAATATATATATATATCGTATTATCACGCCCTGCCACAAGGGTCCACGAAGGTGTATAGTTGGTACCCACACACCCACCATCCGCCAGAGATATATTATAGTTGCTAACGTGACAAATGGCGAGTCCTTCGCCGTTACTCAAGCACGCGTTTAATTTTCTTCTCGTACGTACGTTTCCACTCGATGTTTTCCTTCACCGTTAAGCTCGTGGTGCGATTAATTACTGAAAAAGTCATTGATACAGTCGAGATTCGAACTTGCAATCTTTGTGCTGCAACTCGAACGATTGAGCCACAACGGCTTATATATTCAAGGATATTAATATGTACGTATATGTAAATATACTTACTTATGTATCAAATATACTATTATATTTTAAATATTTAGAGGGCACACTTGTTTATCGCTGTAGAATTGAATAACGCCATTGTTGTATTCAGTAGAATAATACAAATTGAACTAATCACCGAACTCTGTATGACCTCCACATTTAAATTTGGCACAACCGTTCAAGAGTACGCTTTCAATTAATATTACTATATTAGAAGAAGCGTTTTCTTAAATATTATATATAACTTACCCGCAGCCTATTTACGCTCACGATACCGAAGTAGCACTTGCGTGTTGCCACTCTGTGTTCGGAGAGTTATAGTGTGTTGGCAGCATAATGGGTTTAATCCCTCTGCTTCCAACACAATGTAACATTCCTCCCCCCTCCCCAAGGAGCTCATTACTGGAAACCTTATTCACCGCGTAGGAACACAACACAAAATAATTGTGTTATTTGGCTACGGACTTCTATAAGGTGGAGGTCCTGCCCCAATCGGGCAGCTCCAAATTCGAACGGGAAACCCGTTATGCCCTACCTCTCTTATGTACTAACTACTATCACTATTTCTTTAACAAACATATTTTTATATGTATTTGGTTCAATGGAGCAATTGATAATTATCGTCCGTGTGTAGCTATGTTGTTTTTTAATTAAGAATATCGTGAATGCACAAGTAAGCAATTAGGGTTCTTTCTCTCTGCCAGTCTGCCTATCGCTCCCTGAAAAAGTTTTCTCTGGAACGGATATAATATTTATATACCTAGTTGAAAAGTGTGTATTTTCTAGAAATAGTGAGCCGTGGTGGCCGAGTGGTTCGAGCAGTTACCTGCGACGCAAAGGTCGCAAGTTCGAATCCCGACTATACCAATGAGTTTTTCTAAACTTAAGTACAGTGATTAGTACCACCACGAGCTTTACGGGGAAGGAAAACATCGAGAGGAAACCTGCATACGTCTGAGAAGACATTCAAAGGCGTATGTATAGTCGTGCTTGAGTAACGGTGTAGGACTCGCCATCTGTCACGTTGGCACCTAATATACCTCTGGCGGAAAGTGGGTGTGTGGGTATTACCTATACACCTCTGCCTACCCCTTCGGAGACCCTTGTGGGAAGGCGTGAGGATATTTCTAGAAAATAAACTCTAAATAAGTTGGCTTTTCAAAGCTGTATATTTTTTTATAGTTTAATAAATATTTATAGAAAGGAAGAGTTAAGAAACATTGACAAAACAGATGATTTACAATGTGAAAGGGTGTGCAAGAAGGTAGAGGAAGACCACGTACTAACTGCCTAGATCAGATCTATGGCACACTAGAGCATGTACGAAGAGACTAATGAAGGTGTACGAAGCGAGAGAGAAGTCTGAGGTCTATGAAGAATTGGTGCTCTTCTCTCTGCCTACCCTGTGACGGATTGGGTGTGATGGTATGTATCTAACTTTTCTTGCCCAGTCACTTTAGCATAAAAATAGATCAACTTTGGAATAAGAAATAAGAAATAATAAGCTGGATTTTCGACATCCATTTTAGAACCTTCTAGAAGTCTCATAAGGCTAATAAATTGTCGCATCGTAAGCTATTCAAGGTCAGAAGTAAAAATTAAACAGTTTTTCACTATTACGCTTCTCAAACGCATCGTCATCTTGTGGTGTGACTAATGCTTAGAAAAACTGATTGGCACAGTCGGGATTTGAACCTGCAATATTTTTGTTGCAGCAACTACTCGGCCATCAGCCACAAGACATCCATAAGGGTCCCCGGAGGGGTCTCTGACTACCAGCTAGATACTCAGAGAGTAGTAACGTTAGTCACCTATGTTAATTAATTCTGCAGTCCTGAGTACATCAGTCCTATTTGCACTTGACCTGTAAATTTTTGAAGGCAGGGCGAAGCTGTTTAAAAATAAGGTAACAAGCATGGCGTAATTACTGGACAGCCCCTTAAAACTCACGGACCGAGATTTGTCACGAATATTTTTATGGAAGATTGAAAGAGATTAAAATAAAAAAAAACTATTCGTAAAATTTTAGAAGTACGAGTATTTTGAGTATAAATACTACAACAATATTTAATGCTATTCCAATGGTTCTGTACCTTACCTTAAAACTAGAAACAGCCCGCAAGCGAAACAGAGCCCTATCTAGCTATATATACGTCTCATAATCGATTAATAAAAAAGTAATCTTAACAGCTTTAGGTATCTGGCAGTGTCATCAACATATTACTCGAATGTACGGCAGAATCATTGGTGTAGTCGCGATGAGGCACGCTAAAGTATATGTCGTGAACGGAGATGCACCCTGTGAGATGGAGGTTGTTGATCTTGATGTAGCATTGGATATAGCCGGTAAGTAAAGCAATCATTTGTACTTCTAGACGAAACTTGAGGTCGCCGGTTCGATTCCCGCTGAGGGCTGATATTTGTGTAATGAATACGACTATTTGTCTTAGGCTTGGATGTCCTATGTATTTATGTGTATATATATATATATATATATATATATATATCCTCACGCCTTCCCACAAGAGTCCCCGAAGGGGTAGGCAGAGGTGTATAGGTAATACCCACACACCCACTTTCCGCCAAAGTATATTAGGTGCCAAGGTGACAGATGGCGAGTCCATCGCCGTTACTCAAGCACGACTATACATACGCCTTTGAATTTCTTCTCAGACGTATGCAGGTATATATATATATATATATAGATATATAAGTAAATATATCGTTGTCTAGTTACCATAACACAAGCTTTGCTTAATTTGGCTGCTATGTTAATTTGTGTGAAATTGTTCCAAGGTATTTACTTATTTATCTCCAATATTGACGTTTTCTGATTAGGAAATCAATACAAATACATTCTTCTAATGTAATTAATGAGAAGTATGTTCATCTTACACGCTAAAACTACTGAACAGAAACGGCTGAAATTTGGCGCTAAGCCTATTTTATCCACCTAGATTGCATGTATTTATAGACGGCCGTCTGGTCTAGTGGTTAGAGCTCCCGACTGCGAAGCGTTGAGGTCGCGGGTTTGATTCCCGCTGAGGGCAGTAAAATGTTTATTTTACTTACAATAACATAATATATAAGCCAAGCTTGGTATTTATCTCCACTTTTTGCAAACAATTATATGAAGATAAAAACCTTTGTCTACCGCTACGTAAAAAAGGAATAAATTAAAAAAAAACCCAAGTGTTTGTTTTTCTCCTAACAGATTATTCTTAGAAGCGGTAATTACCTACTGAAATACAATATTCAATACATACATACATACATACATATCATCACGCCAAGTCTCTAACGGGTTAGGCAGAGAGAATAGAGCGCCAGCTCTCTCTTGACTTAAATTTAAAATGTATATTCAATATAAACTTTAAATTTAAATTTTCCTACATCAGTCAGTTCATACATTACATGCTCGCCCGTTTCGAGTACTGTTAATATATCCTTCCGTAAGCGATCGATTTGTTGCTAGGTAAATAGAACGTGATCTACCTCAGCTTTTTCTAGACACGTTCGCATTGTATGCACCAAGTCAAATTTCAAGGCGAAATGTGTAAAATATTTACAAATATCAGTTTTGTTTTGTTTTCACGTTTAATTACTCAACCTATTGTCATGAAGATTAACTCAAGAAACTTCATGCATTCATATATCATCACGCAGAGTGCCTAACGGGGTAGGCAGAGAGAATAGAGCGCCAGTTCTCTCTAGTCTTACTCTTTCGCTTGGTCCACATTCTCTTCTCCATACAAGCTCGTCGGTTTCGAGTACTCTTGACGTTCCCGTCCTTGAGCGTCCGATCGATTTGATCTAGGCAGTGTTGACGTCTTCCTCTGCCTCTTCTTGCACACACTTTTGTTTTGTATATCCGTTTTGTCAATCTTTCTTCACTCATCCCTTCTATATGTATAAATATTACGTTGAATATAGAATATGTACATAGAAAGGATAAGTGAAGAAAGATTGACGAAACAGATATACAAAGCAAAAGTGTGTGCAAGAAGAGGCAGAGGAAGGCCACGTTCCAACTACCTAGATCAAATAGATCGGACTCTCAAGGACGGGAACGTTAAGAGTACTCGAAACCGACGAGCATGAATCAAGAGACTGATGAATATGGACGAAGCGAAAGAGGTATGTAAGTCTAGAGAGAACTGGCGCTCTATACTCTCTGCCTACCCCGTTAGGGACTTGGTGTGATGATATGTATGTATGTATGTTACGTTGGTTTGAACGTAAAGAAAGGAAACTTCACGCTTTACCTTATATATCTGAAAGCCGTGGTGGCCGAGTGGTTCGAGCAGTTGCCTGCGACGCAAAGGTCGCAAGTTCGAATCCCGACTGTACCAATGAGTTTTTCTAAACTTAAGTACAGTGATTAGTCACACCACGAGCTTTACGGTGAAAGAAAACATCGAGAGAAAACCTGCAAACGTCTGAGAAGAAATTCAAAGGCGTATGTATAGTCGTGCTTGAGTAACGGCGATGGACTCGCCATCTGTCACGTTGGCACCTAAAGTACCTCTGGCGGAAAGTGTGTGTGTGGGTATTACCTATACACCTCTGCCTACCCCTTCGGGGACCCTTGTGGGAAGGCGTGAGGATATATACCTTATATATCTATACGCCTTTCTATAAGGATCCCCGAATGGGTAGGCAGAGGTGTGTAAGTAGTACCCACACTTTATATATCTGTATGTTCTTTTTGCAGGTCACGGCAGGTACAACTATTTGGTTTTGATGGCTTGCTGTACTCTCCAGTTGGCTGCTGTGGTGGACATGCTGGGGTTCAGCGTGGTTGTCCCGGCTGCGAACTGCGATTTGGAACTGACCTTGCAGCAGAGTGGACTGCTCGCTTCCGTGCCCTTTGCAGGTATGCCTTAGTAAATATGCTAACCGCACCGGGCATGCGTTGCAATAGAAATATTTACTCTACTCAAAAAGATCTACACAAAAATTTCACTTCACACCAGTGTTTACTTTACATCTAAGTACTAAGGAGCTTTTAGGAGTTGTGCAAAAACAATACATTCGTAGATAGATATTATTGTCCTAATACGACGGATTACAAAACTGTCGTTTTAGGCACGACTTAAATGAATTAATGAATAAACTGAACGAATTGAACCATGGAATGGAAATAATACATCGAATGAAACGTCGAATCGAATGAATGAAGGAATGTTTTTCTTCTTAATACTGTAAAACCGAAAAAATGAGAAACTCGTTTACTTGGCCATCAGAAGTAGTGGTCATTTGGGTACAAAGAAAACATGAAATGAGCTACAAATGAATAAAGGCAATAATAGTTGTCAACTTCAATTAGACACGTAATAGACTAAGTGGGTATCGTGCGGGCGAAACAATTACATAGTTAGAATTAATAACAATACATTATTGGAATGCCCTCGTTCGCGTCTGCACTTGTGCACGTCTATTGTTTGGTAAAAAACGTTACTCTGCAGATATATGTACATCAAACCATCTGTAATATTATAGAAATGGCACTGAATTACAATTAATTTATTGTCTCTTCACAAGGCTAGGTTGGTTTACAATGTAAACCCGTGTTACAGGTACAATGGGACAGAATGTATGAAATCTAGACGAGTGTTTATATACGAGCTTAGATCGAATCCACAAAGCAAATGGCGCGAACGAGGATGTGATTTTAAATGAAGAAAGTCGCATACTTAGCACAATGAATATGCGGTTCGATTAGTTGCATGCAACACAAAGATTGCATCTTGGTGTTGGAAACTACCAGAACCTCTTGAACTACGACTTTGAGATCAACATTATTATTATTATTTATATATGATAATAATATATCCTCACGCCTTCCACAAGTGTCCCCGAAGGGGTAGGCAGAGGTGTATCCCTAGACTTACATACCTCTTTCGCTTCGTCCACATTTTTTTTTTTTTTTTTTTTTGTATTGTCTCTCGTAGCGTGAGTTCCGGGAACTTTTGCTACTTAACCGGTCAATGGCGAGACCTAGGCCTCCAGCCAGGCAGTTTATTTTTAAGCAACACAGCTAAGGGCACCCCCTGTGGGGTACGAACCTCGGCTTAGGGCGTTGCTGGATCGCGAGCAAGGGAGCTGGGCTGGACTGGTCATTTTATTTAAATATTATTTGGGGGCGGGATTTACGCGTCTGGCTCGGCGCGGGCCGGCGTTTGCGGCGGAGGTCGGGGGGGAACATTACGGCTTATTCGCGTCGAGCCTCGCCGGCGAGGACGGAACAGTGGTCGGTTGTGTGTAGTGTTTGTATGTTTTTGTCGGGCGTCCTGGAGGACCGTTATGTCGTCATCCGGTTCGATGACGGCATGTCTTGGACGCCTTATTTTCGAGATAAGGGAAGGAGTGTATCGGGCGGCCGATACGACGAGGGGGTTGGGGTGATTTACAGCAGAATCGAAATGACGTTTGGACAGTTTTTTCAAAAACTGTTTTATAGTGGGGACTTTGAGGTCAACGTGGAGTTGACTATTACGCATGTACCACGGGGCACCTGTGGCTCTCCGGAGAAACCGGCTTTGGAGCACTTGCAAGGGGTTAAGTGTTGACTTGCTAGTGTGTGCGAACACTACACCCGCATATGTCATGATTGGTCGAATGCACGTTGTGTAAATCCTCACCTTGGATTTCAATGAGAGTTTACTTCGTGCATTCAACATGCTGTGAAGTCTACCGAGCGCGAAGGCGGCTCGCGCGCGTACCGCCTTTACGTGGTGACGGAAAGAAAGGCGTTGATCGAGGATCACACCCAGGTATTTGGCTTTTTCTTCCCAAGGAATGGGATTGCCGAAGAGGGTGATGGGGGCTACCCGTGGGCGTTCGAGGCCTTTCCAGAATAGAATGGCTGCACTTTTGGTCGGGTTCACTTCAATTCTCCACTTCCGGAACCACCGCCCCAGGGCTGTGACCGCGGTTTGGAGGTTGTCGTGAATTCCCTCGGGAGTTCTACCTTTGTAGTAGATAGCCGTATCATCGGCGAATAGAGCGCTTTTAACTCTATGGAGGGGAATGTCGCTAGTATAAAGCGTGAATAGGAGTGGCGAGAGCACTGAGCCTTGCGGGACTCCTGCTCTTATGGGATGGGGGAAGAGAGTGTGCCCTCGACTCTGTAGCGGAAGGAGCGGATCGACAAAAAGTCCCGTACTATGCGTACTAGACGGTCCGGCACGCCCAACTGGTACAGCTTGTATATTAAGCCGTTGTGCCAGACCTTGTCGAATGCCTTCGCCACGTCGAAGAGGAGCATACCCGTGGTATAACCTAGTTGGAAGCCGCTACTGACGTCTTCCACTATACGGTGGACTTGTTGGATACAGGAGTGTTTGGTTCGAAAACCGAACTGCTGGTCAGGTATGACTTTCTTAGAGTCTGCAAAACTCTTTAATCTATTGTAGATAAGTCTCTCGTAAATCTTGCCAAGGACGTTGAGGAGACTGATGGGGCGATAACTGGAGGCTTCGGTCTTGGGTTTCCCTGGCTTGGGAATACCTATGACCGTTGCACTTTTCCAGGATTGGGGGAAGAAGTTGTTGCTCAGTGCTGCATTGAAGATGGCAGTGAGCAAAACTATAAGATAAGGGGAGAAGAGTTTGATAACTCTGTTAGCGATCCCGTCGGGGCCTCGGGCTTTCCTGGGGTGGAGATCCTTGATCACTTTCGGCTGATGGCCGGTCATTCCTAATCGACAGATCGAGGTCTCAATGTGGGAGAGGGTTGGTGGTTGGATCGGGATACAGTGCAGGGACCTCTTGTAATAGATCAAAGTACCGCCGAGGGCGGATCGAGATCTATCATTGCGAACTACGCAGTAGTTTGCAATTCTAGGGTCTCGGTGTGATGGTTTCAAGAAGGTTTCCTGCACTAAGAAAACGTCGATATTGTTGTCGCGGAGGAACGCGGCGATCTCTTCCTTTTGGCTGTGAATGCCGTTGGCATTAAAGTAGCCAATTGAAAGTGATCGGGGTTTGATTCTGCTGTTTACGTTTGAGTCCATTATTGGTTGGACGAGAAGGTAGCCAGGGACTCTGATACATCGGCGTAGTCGCCGAGCACCTTGAGGAGGGCCAGAGGGTCCTTCCGGACGGCCCTGAGACTTCGTGCCATCTCGTTAACCCTTGACAGGTTGACGGTGGAGAAAAGATCCGCCAGGAATACCATGTTGGCGGAGGTTTCAGAGGGGGAGGAAGTGGGCTGGACCGCCTGTGGTCTACGCGGGGGAGTAGCAGCCTGGGGCTGGGGCTGTTGAGGTTTGGCGGTGGAGAGCGACGGCAGAGGTGTAATCTGCGGGCTCGGGGCCGCTGAGGGGACAGGGGGGGGACGCTTGTGGGAGGGGTGGAAAGTCCCTCGGAGGGAGGGCTCTCCACGGGAAGGTCGAAGTGGGGCGGGTTGCGCGGGGGGGGCGTCACGCCATTCGCGGGCCGCTGCCCTCTTGACCACGACCGGTCTGGGTTTGGGGGCTTTAGGGCAGCCCCTGTAATTGGCCGGGTGGCCTTCCTGGCGGCATAGCACGCAGCTCGGGGGTGAGTCGGCGAGAGTGCGGTCCTTAGGGCGAGAGCAATCGCTCGTCCCATGATCTCCCAGGCACTTGACGCACCTGGGTTTTGCGTTACAGTTACGCGATGCATGACCGTATAGTTGGCAGTTGTGACACTGCCCTATAGGACCGCCTTTGTGGGGGGTTTCAACCCTTATGCCAGACAGGTGGCATAGAGTTTTTATTTTGAAGACGGCTTTGCCGTCGGTGGAGTTCTCGCAGATGGCGAGGACCATGTTAAATGCCTCTCCGGCATTTTGACGGTGCATGCGGTGCACCTCCTTCACCGCGACATTCTGAGCCTTCAGATCTTCTTTTATTGACTCAGTGTCAATTTCTCGCGGGACGCCACGGATGACGACCCGGAGTGAACGGTCCTCCGGCAGGTCATAAGTATGGTATTCCACACTTCTGGCCTGCAGGAGCTTCGTAAAGGCTCGGAACTCGGTCGAGTTTGGGAGGTGCACCTTAATGCCTTCGGCTGTGGCGGTAGCGCGAGTGAAATTTATGCGGTTGGTTTGGCACCAACCGGAGATTTCCGTCCACTTGGACTTAGTGTGGACGAATATGGGGGGGCAAGAGCGCTCCTTCGTCGAGGAAGGCCGCGTAGGTCGCGGGACGGGGGAGAGCCGGCTAGCCTGAGTGGCTTCGGCTTCCGGAGAGGCGATGGGGGCGGGGGAAGGGGGTGCCGGGGAGGGGGGTGCCGGGGAGGACTGTGCGGAGGGCACGGGCACGGTTTTGGGGGCTTTAGTCGGGGGGGAAGGTGAGGTTGAGGCCTCCTTCTTTTTAGCGCGTCTGGCGCGCTTCTTGGAGCCCGTGACGGGCGTGAATTCGTCCGAGGAGCCCTCGGACGACTCAGATTGAAGTGACTCCATTTCGGAGTCTATGATGACAGAGTCGGGGGACAGGGGGGAGTCTTGAGACTTGTTGGCCTCATTGGTGACGTCAATGATAGCGCTCTTGTCGAGCGCTGCTGTTGCGTCGGCAGTGGAAGTACCCGCGATTACGTCGCGGGTGAATTCGTCAAATTGACGTCGGAGGGTGGGCACGGCTTCTAAGAGCCGCGCGAGAAATGCCACTGAGGCTTGGGGGTCCATACTTATGGACATGACTTTGGGCGAGGGAAACGTGTTTCGGGGCGCGGTCGCCCAGGGGAAGAAACACGCAAAGAAACCCCTGGTGACTTAAACGTTAGGAGACCGATCCCCGGGGGGTTTACCCGGGGGTGTGTACTGAACCCTCCCTGTCGGGTGTAGACAGGGAGGTGAGTGTGCCTATGGTGTGAGCCCTAAGCTTGTATTCCCGCTGCCAGTCTTATTGTGCAGCGGGTTCCTGACTGTTCCGGTGTAGAGAGCACTAGTCCGTGGACAATGCCCAAACTAACACCGGAGGATAGGAGGTAAGGGATAGGAAGGGTGGGCGGTGGGTGATAACCAGGTGCGACTAGGGTAGACCCCAAGGCCGGTGAACCTGGTCCCGTCCGTTTGTAGCCTTACCCTGAAGGGGAAAGGCTAAGAGCGCAACGGGTGAGAGCCCCACTCGGTTCGTTGACACCGTTTGGTTTCCACCGAGTGACCACGTAACTGTGGATTTTCCCAGAAGGGGACAAATATAATTGTCGAGAAACAAGAATTGTGATTGTTGTTGCCTTGAAAAAGGCGACCAACAATCACCACGTGCGGCTAACGCGTGGCGATTTGCGGGTGTGGCTTCTGCCGGTCGTAGCGGGCGCAGAGCGCGGGAGCGGTGGGAGCACACGTCTGCTCGGTACGGCGGCCGGAGCGAGAAAATCGCTTCGTCCACATTCATCAGTCAAAACATCTAGAGGAAACCTGCATACGTCTGAGAAGAAATTCAAAGGCGTATGTATGTATTCAATTTGTAAACTAAATAACAATTATGCTCTTGTTCGTTTCTTGCATGCCGTCGCAACCTATAATTGTAGTGGCACTCACCATGTATACATGTACCATGTTAATTGATAATTAATTGTTTAAGTGTTTTCTATGTTGGTGGCCTTTAAATAAATAAATAAATAAAATTCAAAGTACGTATAGTCGTGCTTGAGTAACGGCGATGGACTCGCCATCTGTCACGTTGGCACCTAAGATATATCTCTGGCGGAAATTGTGTGTGTTTGTACTACCTATACACCTCTGCCTACCTCTTCGGGGTCCCTTATGGGAAGGCGTGAGGATATTATAATATATTTTTTTGCAGGTTTCATATTCTCTATACCTTGGGGCTACTACGCAGACACTTGCGGTAGACGATCAGCCTTACTTATATCGTCATCACTCGGTTTTATCTTCTCGGCGTTGAGCAGTTTATCCACCAGCTTTGTTGTCATGCTGGTGCTCAAATTTATGGGTAGTTCTTTGTAAGTACAATTCAATAATATTTTATATCCTCACGCCTTCCCACAAGGGTCCCTGAAAGGGTAGGCAGAGGTGTATAGGGGTGTCATGTGTGACCAGAGGGACTGCACAATGGAATATCCCTTTCAATTTAGGATTGACGGGTAATTATACCACAACCTCGATCGCCTACCTGATGGCAAGCTGCGTAGCCTGTTTATGCTCATGATATCGTTTCTTATCCCCTCTATAGCCTGCCATACCTTTCTCTGCATCACCCAAAGGTTGACTGGTAGAGAATGCCCACGGCATTAAGTCCGCCTATGTAAATAATTTTGCAGGAAGTTTTTTAAATAAATAAATAAATAAATACCGAAGTATCACTTGCGCGTTGCTACTCTGTGTTCGGAAAGTTATACTGTGTTGGCAGCATAACTGAATAGTACTATGTACTTTTCCATTGCATGGTGGTATCATTAAGCTGCTAACATACATCGTACTAATCTTACTAACATTATAAATGTGAAAGTTTGTAAGTTTGGATGGTTGTATGTTTGCGGTTCTTTCACGGCCAAACGGCTGAACCGATTTGGCTGAAAGTTGAAATGGTGATAGCTTATACCTAGGAATAGGACATAAGCAACTTATTTTTAAGTTCTTTTTATAATGTATGATGCACTTTCACGGCATAGCGGCTGAACCGATCCTAGCAGGAAAATTTCCAAAGCTACTTTCTCGAACTCCACGCGGGCGAAGCCGCGGGCATAAGCTAGTACAATATAATCCACAAAAATTAAGTTGTCGGTGTTTCTTTTATACTTCCCGATGTTTCGCATCACCATAAATTGGTATATTTACTTTACGTTCACAAAACAACAATCGGTACAGACCGGGACATCGAACCTCCAACATTGATTGAGCAGGTGAATTGGTTGAACATTAGGGAGTGGACTGAAATCAGCAGTGCTGAGCGACTATTCCAGATGGCTCAAGATTGGGAGAAGTTTTCAGAACTAATGGCCAACCTTCAGTAATGAACCACTTTCAGATGAAGAAGTACCAAAACCACTCGGTCACCACGCCATTTCTGATAAAATATAATAATAATATAATATATCCTCACGCCGAAGGGGTAGGCAGAGGTGTATAGGTAATACCCACACACCCACTTTCCGCCAAAGGTATATTAGGTGCCAACGTGACAGATGGCGAGTCCATCGCCGTTACTCAAGCACGACTATACATACGCCTTGGAATTTCTTCTCAGACGTATGCAGGACAGTCTAACAGACGTATGATAAAATATATTCCCAAAAATGTGATACAGCAGTTCATTGCCATATGCTAATAACACAGCTAACGCCATACAAACAATTATATTTGTACGTAATTGAATAAATTATATTAAATAAGCAACATCATAAAAATATTCAAGGTACTCTTGTTTTTTGGTAATAAAACTCAAGTTTAAACAGGTACAAAAGGTTAGGTAAAAAGTAATTTGTTACAGACCGGGATGGTTTGAACCTACAAACTCTACAATGCTACCACTTATGCCACTCAGTCAACTGACGTTTAATACACCAGGAAAGTTGAAATCCCCAAAATTTTTCCTAGTCCAGAATGGAGTTTTTCAAAAAGAGAGTGAATACCTCCACCTTCTATAGTCCGTAGCCAAATAACACAATTTTTTGTGTTGTGTTCCTACGCGGTGAATAAGGTTTCCAGTAATGAGCTCCTTGGGGAGGGGGGAGGATTGTTATATTGTGTTGGCAGCAGAGGGATTAGTCCCATTGTGCGGCCAACACAGTATAACTCTCCGAACACAGAGTGGCAACGCGCAAGTGATACTTCGGTATTGCAAGCGTAAATAGGCTGCGGTAACCGTTTTCCATCAGGTGGGCCCGTATGCTTGTTTGCCACTCAAGTTGTAAATAAAAAAATAAAAAGAATAGATTCCTTTAGCTAGGCGCCTAGTGTTTCAAGCGTTCACAGGCAACCGTAACCGTTAACCATTCGGACCACTAGCGTGTTTTCCACCTTAGATTATCTCTTTGGACAACGTGTATGACTTGTAAACGAAATAGTCAAAGCAATTGCCCCTTTTCAGCTCCTCAGCATCAATAACCCTGACTTTTACCTATTTAGGAGAATGTACTGGGCTTAAGAACAGGAACAAGTATCTGATGATAATGAGCAGCTTCAGTATGGCATCAGATTTTGTATGTTTCAGTAAGTAAGCCTTTCATACGAGACCGACAGGTCGATAGCTCAGCGGTCATTAGCTCTGTCTGCGAAGCTTAAATGTATCAGCTTCGATCGCCACTAAGATGGTCTAAGTAAGAAGGTAGCGCCGGGTAAAAGTATTCCATTCCAACATGCGTTTGATAGAGAGCAGTTACCACCGCTTATGGATAGACAACTACTCGAACCACACAGTCACCACGGCTTCTTACGACTGTAAATAAAAAAAGAAATATTAAAAAAATAATAAATTTTCCACCAAACATGTGTGTACCGTGTCGCGTGGTGCAATGTGTCGTGCCCCATTGTACGCTACTAAAAGCGTTCCTTTTTTCAGTTCTCGCCTACATCATTTTGGACCTAGATTTCAATGTCCAAACTCCTTGGCTCACCTCCTACAGGCCTTGGAGACTATACTCTTTAGCGATGTCTGCCCTACTTGGTGTTGGAACAGTCATGCTGTTACTGGTAAAGGAGAGCCCAAAATTCTTGGCTAATAAAGATGTGAAAAGAGCATTGGATGTATTGAGGCAGACTCATAAGATCAATGGTGAACAGGGAGATTTTCAGGTGAGTATCAATCTCCTTGTTCTCGGTGGCTGGGAAGATAGCAGAAAAGCTTATGCCTAGGAAGGGCAATAAATAATGAAGGGGTAGGCAGAAGTGTTTTCCCTATAGTACCCACACACCCAGTTTTAGCTGGAGATACATTTAAGGTGCCAACGTAACAGATGGGGAGTCCATCGCCTATACTGAAGCACGACTATACATACGTCTTTCGATATTTTCCTTCATGTTGTAATGATCGTGGTGAGAATCATTGTACCTAGTTCAGAAAAACTCATTGGTACAATCGGGATTCGAACTTGTAATTGCGAGATATAATATTATTAGTATAGTGATTAATCACACCATGATTTTATGGTGAATGAAAACATAGAGGAAACCTACATACTCGTACATCTAAGGAGAAATAAAAAGGCATTTGTACATACATATAGTCGTGAGCAACGGTGATAGACTCACCATATGTCACAAGTGCCTGCCCCTATAAGGACCATTGTGGGAAGGCGTGATAAAAGATGATAAATAAAATTAAAATTAAAGAGCCGTGGTGGCCGAGTGGTTTGAGCAGTTGCCTGCGACGCAAAGGTCGCAAGTTCGAATCCTTCGAACTTAAGTACAGTGATTAATCACACCAGGAGCTTTACGGTGAAGGAAAACATCGAGAGGAAACCTGCATACGTCTGAGAAGAAATTCAAAGGCGTATGTATAGTCGTACTGGAGTAACGGCGATGGACTCGCCATCTGTCACGTTGGCACCTAATATACCTCTGGCGGAAAGTGGGTGGGTATTACCTATACACCTCTGCCTACCCCTTCGGGGACCCTTGTGGGAAGGCGTGATAAAAGATATGATGAATAAAATTTGTCCCTAAGTGTTGAGAATTACTTAGTATATGATTGTAATTCGAACGTCACTGAGGTTAATAGATGTAAAGACTCATCAAATTGATTCTTTTCCAACCAATTGAGCGAACTGGGTCACAGCGGTCTGCAGATTAAATTGGATTTACTCGAATGCAGTGCCTCTTCACATAACATGGTTTCTAGAGCTCTTTAAGGTGGGTCCAAATTGCCTGTTGTGTTAAAGCCTAGAACTAGGTGAAAAAATTGCCACAATTAGTTCTTACTTACATACATATCATCACGCCAAGTCCCCAACGGGGTAGGCAGAGAGTATAGAGCGCCAGTTCTCTCTAGACTTACATACCTCTTTCGCTTCGTCCACATTCATCAGTCTCTTCATACATGCTCGTCGGTTTCGCGTACTCTTAACGTTCCCGTCCTTGAGAGTCCGATCGATTTGATTCAGGTAGTTGGAACGTGGCCTTCCTCTGCTTCTTCTTTCACACACTTTTGCTTTGTATATCAATCTTCACTTTCGTCAATCTTTCTTCACTCATCCTTTCTATATGTCCAAACCAACGTAACATGCCTTTCTTCATCTTTACAATCACGCCCTCATTCACGCCAGTTGATTTTCGAATCTCTTCATTGCAGATTCGATCTAATATCGTTACGCCGCACATTTTTTGATAAGATTTTTCGAAGAGAATTAGTTCTTATTTGTGTTTTATTCTACACCATATTAAAACATGACACTACATTAGGCACACAAAACAAAATATAATACCCAGGATTCGCTGCCGTACAATAAAGTGGGCACCAATATCGCGTTGTAAATGGAAATAGAAATGTCAGAATTTCTTCACACACGTATGCAGATTTCCTATCAAAAATTTTTCTTCACCGTAAAGCTGTCGGCGATATTATTCAATCTTTAAATTTTTTCAATTCTTAAATCTTTCAATTCACTGTTCTTAAGTTCAGAAAAACTCACTGATGATACTGAAATAGTGGCCAGTTAGTGAATTCTTTACTTTGCTCTTAGGTGAAATCCTTAAAAGTAGACGTAACAGAAACACCAACATCATTTTGGGATTCCATAGCTAAACAGACGTTACCAATATTAAAACCACCGATGTTATGGAGAACAATACAGCTCTTCTACATTTTGGCTGTTTGCTGCGCCACGTAAGTACTTAGCTTAAAAATAGCTTACTGTACAGAAAGCCCCACAGGGAATGCCCTTAGCTGTGTTGCTTAGCATAATAAAATGCCTGGCTGGAGGCCTTGGTCTCGCCATTGCCCGGTTCCTGGAACTCACACTACGAGAGAAAATACAAAAAAAACTGTACAGAAAAGACAATGTGTGCCAGTTTTAAGCGAGCGCTAAAATGAAAATGGGTGTGAAGATGACATTGCCACGCTATATAACAACGCAGACTCGCTGAGCGAAATATTCACCAGCCCTCGTGTCACGGGAAGTCTAAGAAAGCCAAACTAAACGGCTAATCGCCTAGAATATGTATCAGTAGCTGATACACGGCGTGTGTAACTTCGCTAAAAAAAAGAAATACACTTTATCTTTTGTTTTAGTAGTTTTTAATGAAACCGGTTTGGGGCACATCCAGTGTCAAAGTCTATACAGGCCATAGGTAGATTTTTTTTGTACACAAATATCATATCATCAGGCTGAGCCCTAACGGGGTAGTTAGGGAGAGTAGAGCGCCAGTTCTCTCTATATATATATATATATATATGTACCTCCTTCGCTTCGTTCACACTCATCAGTCTGGTATATATTAGCTGACTTGTAATATACTAGCTGTCCCGCCCAGCTTCGCCCGGGTGACAAAGTAAAAAAACAGTTGAGTTTCATAAAATCCGTTCTTAGCTGACCTCTACACCGCATAAGTAATACTCCTACCAAATTTCAAGTCAATCGGCCTTTTAGTTCCTGAGATTTCGTGATGAGTGAGTTCACAAATGGGATCTCCTATATAAATATATAAATAAATGAGTACCAGTTACAACATAAAAATTATATTCCTGTACCCTGCGGTTTCGACTATGTAAAATTTTAAGTACATATACCATATATGCTGTACATAGATCAAGTCCAAGTAGTATATTTACGGCTTTTGAGTCACACGTGTTAATTTTTCATATTCGATATGCTTTTGTGTTCATCCAAGCTCTATTTCAGCAACAATGTGTTCTTTATGTGGTTCCCCACACTTGTAAACTCCTTCTTCGATTCGGACGTAAACGAACAAAATGGAACCTTTTGCCAAAAACTCACACTGAACACGAGTGCTATTGTGAATGTTGGTTACGTGAGTATTAATAGTTTTAACGATTCAATATTATTCATTTTCACTAAGAAGTATAAAACAAAAATCCTTTCATCGCACAGGTAGTTAACTCATAAGATATACGTAGTATTTTCCAAAAGCTATATTATATAACGTACCCCGAACGAAAACACAGGTGTAAAGGTAGTACCGACACTCCCACTTCCCGCCAGAGATATATCTTAGATGCCAAACCAACAGGCGTCGAGTCCATCGCCGTCACTTAAGCACGACTATACACACGCCTTTGAATTTCTTCTCAGACGTATGCAGATTTCCTCACGATGTTTATCCTTCACCGTAAAGCTCGTGGTGTGACTAATAACTGTACCTAAGTTCAGAAAAACTCACTGGTATAATCGGGATTTACACTTGCAATCTTTGTGTCGCAGTCAACTATTCGAACCACTCGGTCTTTCGGCCTCTATATTATATTAAAAAACTATTATTACTATTATAAAGGTGATTATTATTATCCTGTTTTGTTTGCTTTTCAGGACACCTGCACAGATACAATATCAACAAACACATTGTACGTGGGAATGGGTTTTAGTTCAGTGTTCACATTTGTCAACGTAGTGGCATCCTTACTATCATCCTACCGTAAGGTGGTCCTGATAGCTACGTTTGTGATCGCCGCCGCCAGCAGTGCTCTCCTGGACTTGATCAGGAACGACATCGCTGCACTGATCTTGTACACTATAGTTCAGATGACTGGAATCTGCATAGGTCATGCCGGGTCTTACTTCGTTGACATATATCCAACAACCTATAGGTACGTACGTACGTCAATCAAAATCAAGATATTTTTTTTATACCACCCTGGTGGAAAACAATCACGCGGTCCGCCTGATCGTAGGCGGTTAACGCCATCTATGGACGCTTGCAACAGTAGTACTGGTATCGCTTGCGTTTATTCGAAGTAATTTTTTTTTCAACGTAATAGAAATAGGGAATATTTATTGAAAGTTACATACAAAATATAAAACTACAATTACCAAGTTTTACAAGAAAAGAACCTTACAAGAGAAGAAACGGCGAAACAAACTCCCCGGTTTTCTTTTCTATCATTTGTTTCCCTTTTACGTAAGAATATAAAAAGATTCAATATATATAGAGCCGTGGTGGCCGAGTGGTTCGAGCAGTTGCCTGCGACGCAAAGGTCGCAAGTTCGAATCCAGACTGTACCAATGAGTTTTTCTGAACTTAAGTACTGTGATTAGTCACACCACGAGCTTTACGGTGAAGGAAAACATCGAGAGGAAACCTGCATACGTCTGAGAAGAAATTCTAAGGCGTATGTATAGTCGTGCTGGAGTAACGGCGATGGACTCGCCATCTGTCACGTTGGCACCTAATATACCTCTGGCGGAAAGTGGGTGTGTGGGTATTACCTATACACCTCTGCCTACCCCTT
This sequence comes from Drepana falcataria, assembly GCA_945859725.1. Classification (NCBI taxonomy): domain Eukaryota; kingdom Metazoa; phylum Arthropoda; class Insecta; order Lepidoptera; family Drepanidae; genus Drepana; species Drepana falcataria. The sequence goes on from OX243935.1 coordinate 773,415, forward strand.
CGGGGACCCTCGTGGGAAGGCGTGAGGATTTATAATATATATACTTTGCAAGAGGGGCAATTCATTGCTTTGCATGTAACGATGACAAATTTAAACATAGTTTTCAGTCAAAAGAATTTGTGTTGAGGTTTTCCGTAGAGATACCTACAAGATCTGCAACGTGCAGGCGATAAACCTGGTGTTGCAAGCGTCCACAGGCGACGGTCTCTGCTTACCATCAGGCAGACCGCACGACTGTTTGCCACCATAAGAAATAAACAATAATAATTACTTTTAAATTATTATTATTTATTTGTGTAGGTATATTGACTTATTTAGATGCTTATATGAGTACGTGTGTTGACTTGGTAGCTTTCTGTGAGTATATTTTTAAATGATATTTTTCAGGGGTCTTGGAACATCTCTTGGAATGTTGGTGACTAGGGTGGTGTGTCTCGGAGGGGTGAACATTGTTGGAGCCTACGTCAGTAACCACTGCAGGGCTATTTTCATCGGCTGGTCTGGTTTTATTCTAGGTAAGATCTTAATTTAACCATGGAGTTTCTTGCCGGTTCCTCCATGGAAACCAACCTGAACCATGCACCTTTTTCGACGTTTTATAACTGTCCATCTAGACCAATGTGATTTTTTTTTATTAATTTATTTTAGGTAGGTATTCAAGACTATTTAAATTATCCTTAATTACAATACTTCAGGGCATATTTTATATATTAGATTATAAACAGAAGTATTTTTTTCTCTACAGGTGGAGTGGTTGCAGCGGTATTTCTACCACCCGATATTAAAAGATAATTTATCACCTATAAATTTTATATAAAAAAAACATAAGACTGATAGAATGTATTTTCCTATGCTATCCATATTAACGGTATTAGTTCAAACTAAATAAAAAAACTATATTACATTTTAGTGCATTTATGACGTTTTTCATAAAAATACATTTTTAATACAGACTGCCTCATAAAATGAACAGTGGCACATATGTGACAACGAAAGGAAAACAAATAAAAAATGCATCGACTATTTTTTTCGCATAAAATCTGCAAAAGCCACATCTAGCTAGGTATTAACTACGCTTTTATTTTGTTATCCTAATAGTCGTATTAAAAGAATACAAGTTTTATACCATTTTGTTATTATTTGTTATAGGATATGAAAATAGCTTGAATGCAGTTGAGATGCAATCTCTTCGAAAAATGTGCGGAGCAACGATATTCGAGATCGAATCCGCAATGAAGAGATTCGCAAATCAACTGGCGTGAATGAGCGCGTGATTGTAAAGATAAAGAAAGGCATGTTACGTTGGTTTGGACACATAGAAAGGATGAGTGAAGAAAGATTGACGAAACAGATATACAAAGCAATTGAGTGTCTGTAGATCTCCCTGTCTTCAAACATCTTAGTCTTCATCCTCTATAACTTCTTAATGCCCGCCCGCCCGCAATATAAAAAAATATACTTATTAAGGTGATTAGTAACTCAAGCCTCAATTAATGTATTTTAAGCACATTCTATTCTCTGCATCATTATTGAAATACCTTAAATATTCAAGGACCCAGTTAAAGCTCTCCGAGTGAAGTATTTATACTGAAATTTTAATACACTTTCAGACAAGAAACAAAACTAATGCAGTTGTATGACGCAATTCTCACCATTAAACTCACCATCATATCAATGTATGACACACATGCTGACATACATAGGTATTTGATTAAATAATATAAATAATATATCCTCACGCCTTCCCACAAGGGTCCCCGAAGGGGTAGGCAGAGGTGTATAGGTAATACCCACACACCCACTTTCCGCCAGAGGTATATTAGGTGCCAACGTGACAGATCGCCGTTACTCAAGCACGACTATACATACGCCTTTGAATTTCTTCTCAGACGTATGCAGGTTTCCTCTCGATGTTTTCCTTCACCGTAAAGCTCGTGGTGTGACTAATCACTGTACTTAAGTTCAGAAAAAACTCATTGGTACAGTCGGGATTCGAACTTGCGACCTTTGCGTCGCAGGCAACTGCTCGAACCACTCGGCCACCACGGCTTCTATATTCTTCGGTATTTGAAAACTTTTGCGAGAACGGTCGGTACGCCTAGGGAGGACCGGCGCTCTACCCTGCCTAACCGAGAGGAACTCGACGTGATGATATGATGTATTTTACTTAACTTTAGTCTCATTAATTCTTTTACTAGTTTTTTCGTTTCGTATTTTTATATCAATATAAGCTAAGCAATTTAACTCATTGATAAAAAATGCTATGTCGTACCTCATACAGTGTATATTGAGAGGGTCAGATTGCCTCGATGGCACTAAATTTTTTACGGCTAATTGTGTTTGCAGTACCGTGATTATATGGCGGTGTACCTGCGTACCCTCGACGCCTAGCACGCAAACCATTGACGCAATTTGGATCTTTACTGACGCCCTTGAGCCTTCATACTCGTATATGACAAATGCAGTTGACCTTAGCTACTGTGGTGGGGACTAGCTTAGAACCGAGGAACACTGGCGTAAAACCCGGTAGGCATATAGCGATCAGTGATGGTGATGATAAGGATAAATTTGATAAGTATGCAAACAAGAATGCGGCCCGCCTGATGGAAAGCGGTTACCGCCGCCTAAAGACGCTTGTAACACCAGGGGTATTGCTCGTGTTAAGCCCTCTTACAAAAGGGTATAAGGCAATGATGTAATAGATATAAACCTCATTGGTATAAGGTAGGTATCTTGGCGTTACAAGCGTAAGCTTTGTGCTGCCTACACGTGATGGTATGTATTAAAATAAGTGAATTTGTATTCAAATAAATAGTTGCCCGCGACAGAGAGAGACAAAGATCGCGAGTTCGAATCCCGACTGTACCAATGAGGTTTTCTTAACTTAAGTACTGTGATTAGTCACACCACGAGCTTTACGGTGAAGGAAAACATCGAGAGGAAACCTGCATACGTCTGAGAAGCAATTCAAAGGCGTATGTATAGTCGTGCTAAAATATATCTTTGGCGGAAAATTGGGTGTACTACCCTACCCCTTCGAAGATCCTTGTGGGAAGGCGTGAGGTATTTGTTTGCGAGTAAGTCTTCACTTGATATAGGTGGCTAGAGGCTACGTTGGCAGCGGGTTCAATTGGCTCAGTTGTCGGCGTCGGCGGGATGCATTCTATTCAACAACTGCGTCCACACCAAGTCGTGTTCATTGAATAGTTTATACCCGAACATAACATATATAGATAGAATTTGAAACGCTGTTCAATAAACCTCGTCGTAAAACTGAAATAACACGTCAATTTGTACATTCAGCGTGTAATAGCGCCAGCTCTATTGGAATTTATATTTTGTCAATATATGTATTCAGCTTGTACCGACACAGTACAGGGCGTGATCAGTAGCCAAATACCGTCTCTCCATAGCTTAACTCGAAACAGTAAGTCAGCTATTATGCAAATTTTATTATTCTTCTACACACAAATATCACGTTAAATCCCTGACGACGTAGGCAGAGCTAGTAGAGCGCCAGTTTTCTTTAGAAAAACAGACGCTTCGTTCACATTCATCAAACTCTCTCTTCATTGAGGATTCGATCTATGATCGTTACGCCGCATAGTTTTCGAATAAAAACATATCAGCTGCATTTATGCTTATCTCATGTTTCTTCTGGCATACCCAGGGTTCGCTGCCATACAATAAAGTGGGAACCAATATCGCTTTCTGCACAGTATCTTTAGTTATCTTGCTTAGCTTTTACTGCCCATCAACGTCGATATGACTTCATTCACATTATTACCGGCAGTTATAAAATTTAAAGTTTATAACGATATTTTGGGATATCTAACATTAAGAAAGATTTAGATAGATAATATGTATAATATATGCAGAGCCATGGTGGCCGAGTGGGTAGAGCTTGCAACACAAAGATTGCACGTTTGCATCCCGACTGGGATTCGTAACGTAACGGCGACGGACTCGCCACCTGTCACGTTAGCAACTAAAATATATCTCTGACGGAAAGTGGGTGTGTGGGCACTACTTATACACCTCTGCCTACCCCTCCAGGGACCCTTGTGGGAAGGCGTGAGGATATATATTTAACCAGTAAAATCTAATTTTACGCGGGCGAATCCACGTGCAGGCCAAGCTAGATATAAAATCACATTCTTCGAAGGAAGCATCGATATCGGATCCGTAAATCCAGTCTGCTTATTTCTGTGTGGAGAATGCAAATTCAGTGGCGTGCCTTTACTGCACCTGATACCTTACAATGTACTCGTGTAGATATTCTCTCGTTCAAAAATAAGATGTTCCAATTTCAACTATGTATGTATGTATACAGCCAGTACCAAATGCATTTGCATGTACAGTCGCTACGAAAACCTTTGTCATTTTAAAATTAATTCCTTAATCAAGTCCTTTTGAAAAGCTACAAGTACAAAAAGTACAAAAAGAACAAGCAGAAAACTGCATATAAATTTATACTCACTCTGTATGATAACAAGGGTCAATATAGTATTTCTCTATTTAATTACCTACCTTTGAAATCAACATGAAACCTTTTTAACGACGATCGACGAAAATATAATTTTTTTTTCAATATAGAACGTATTGTATTGCCAATGTGTCAGTGTCATATTTTCTCTTGCATATTTTTTAATAAATGTCAAACTCTACAAATGTCAAAACGACATTATGTTTTGTTTGATATCAAGTACTGGTTTGTGTGATAAATAATTGCTCAGGCGCAAGCAAATATCGCCTTTAAGGTGACCTTTTACATATCAACTGTACCAATGCTCTAAAAAACGGGGTACGAATTTACTGAATTTTTATATAAGTATTCTTGAATGAAACTCAGCCGTTATTTTAAAAACTGTCATAGCTGTCACCAAAACCTTTTTAGAAGAGCTATCGAGTAAATCTTATATATATAAAAATGATATGTTAATTTGTGTACGTTTCAAAAACTCAAAAAGTTCTGCACCGATCGAGTTGAAACTTAAGCATGATATAATATGATCAAGGATTGTTTTTATCTATTTTTTGCATCAGTCACATATCCACAACGAAGCGTGGCAGGGTACAGCTAATATCTGATAAATATCTCATCTCACACATTTACCATTTGGGTAAACCTGTAAGACGACCGTCTGTTCTAACTGTCAGAGCTCCTGACTGCGAAACTTGAGGGCAGATATATGTGTGATGAACAAAATGAACAAATGAGCTCCTTGGGAGGGGGGAGGATTGTTATATTGTGTTGGCAGCAGAGGGATTAGTCCCATTGTGCGGCCAACACAGTATAACTCTCCGAACACAGAGTGGCAACGCGCAAGTGATACTTCGGTATTGTAAGCGTAAATAGGCTGCGGTAACCGTTTTCCATCAGGCTGGCCCGTATGCTTGTTTGCCACTCTAGTTGTATAAAAAAAAAAAAATTATTACTATGTAGTTAAGCATATATATCTATATAGGTAAGTATGTTTTTCTGTACAGTGATTCAAAATATTCAATTCATCATTGTGTAAATTCTGTCTCGTTATTTGGATACATAATTACAGATGCTGTGACCCACAAACAGCCGCGGAAGAATGCGCCACCAGTATTCAATGCCGGGGTGTATTATGCCGGAACACGTGTCGTGTCACAGGGGCGGTATTCGACAAAGTATGCAGCGAAACGCGGGGCCATTTTCGCCATTTATTAGGCAGAGTTAGCATTTTGCGTCCTTTGTTTGCATTCGTATGTCCAAATACATACATGTCATCATACTGGATCTTTCACAGGGAGGTAGTAGGAGTAGAGCGCCAGTTCTCTCTAGAATTACAGACCTCTTTCGCTTCATCCACATTCATTATTCTCTTCATATATGCGTTTGTAACATTGATGTAACTTCTTCACGCCTTCCTACAAGGGTCTCTGAAGAGAGGCAGAGGTGTTTAGATTGTAACAACACACCCGCGTATCGCTGGAGGTATAATTTTCGGTGCCAACGTGAAAGATGGCGATTCGCCGTTACTCAAGCACGACTATACATACGCCTTTGAATTCCTTCTCAAACTTATGCATTGCTTTCGATGTTTTGCTGCAACGTGAAGCTTTTGGTGTGTTGTATTAATTAATAGGTTCTGAAAATCTCTCCTTTCCATTAGAAAATATTCACTTCAATACACACTTATGTACATATAATAACGCTGAGTCCCTCACGGGGTGGTTAGAGGGAGAGTAGAGCGGCAGTTCTTTCTAGATTTACATACCTCTTTAGCTTTGTCCGTTCATTCTCTTTAATAATGTTGCCTTTATCTTTGGAGCTATTTACTTTATTGCATTTATATATTGCATATAAGCCAACTGTTATATTTTCAAAGATATACACATATCCACGTATGTTTAACTTACTCATACCTAGGTATATAAAAGTAACGTAGTAGGTAAATACACGTGCATGAATTTTCCGAATAAGCGCGCAAAACGCGAAATTGAAAGCCTGCCTTCTATTCTGAGCGACATGAATACAAAATATATTTTCATTTAATTTACTTTCAACAAGTGAGAATTATATATCCAATTGCTTTCGTTCTCATCGAGAATGATATACGAATGAATGAATGAAATAAGAATGTGAACGACTTTTATAAGTAAATTGGTAAATATTTATAGGTATTTATAGGATGGCGAGTCCATCGCCGTTACTCACGCACGACTATATTCCTTTGAATTTCTTCTCAGACGTATGCAGGTTTCCTCTCGATGTTTTCCTTCACCGTATAGCTCGTGGTGTGAGTAAACACAGTACATTCGGGATTCGAACTTGTGATCTTTGTCTCGTAGGCATCTCGAACCACTCGTAGTAGTAGTAGTAGAGATAATCAACGGACAAAGATGTTTTATGGGCTAGGATTTGATAACTCAACTTTTTCTTCCTAAATGATGAACTATTAAGTTAACCAACTATCATTTTTCAAAATAATTTATTGCCGTCTTGAAAATTGCACTATCAGTTTTAAAGTTGGGGGAATGCTCCACTGAAGTTCATGGAAACTTTTTCAACTAACACCGAGTAAAAAAAAGTCTGAATATGCATTTTCTAGGTATTATCCTAAGCTGGACAAAGTACATTATATGGGACCCTATTCAATATATATATATATATATACAGGATAAGTATATAATTAGAATTACATGAAACTTCCTCTTTTTTAACTCATTCCTTACTGGTCAGATGAAAATTAAAGGGAAAATACGAAAATTATTACATTCATACTTATCTTCGCGCCAAGTCACTAACGGATAGGTGGAGAAAATATTACAGACAACAATATAATATGCTTTCGGCAAGATTCGAACCCGCGACTATAAGCATAGTGGCAGCGCTATAATGACTGTAGTTTGAAAAATAACGATATAATGTATTATTGAATAAATGCTTTTACTGGAAATATGAACGCTCACGTTATCACAAATTACAAACGACCAAACTTTTTTTGAATATTTTCAAGTTGCACGAACCACTGCAACCTTCAGGAATAGTTGCATAACTTAAGTTGGTTACAGCTCTTTTCGAGCGTGTTCTCTTTTTAAAATATTAAGTAAGCATTTTGTAGGGTTTTTTAGTACTTCAGACTACTTAATATATGTATATGTTTCAAGGAAACTTTTTGTATAGAATTGAATATCTTTTTATACTACTACATACATACATATTGTAAATAAAAAATATTAATGTGGTCATTTTTATTTGGGATTTAAACATCTGATCTGTTTTTCCGGCTAACAATATTTCAGTTCCAAATTTTATCCAATTCCGTTCAGCCATTGTAACGTGATTGATTTACATACATCGACACAAACTCGCTATATTTATACATACATCATCACGCCGAGTCCCTAACGGGGTAGACAGAGAGTATAGAACGCCAGTACTCTCTAGACTTACATACCTCTTTCGCTTCGTCCACATTCAGCAGTCTCTTCATGCATGCTCGTCGGTTTCGAGTACTCTTGACGTTCCCGTCCTTGAGCGGGGTTTATCACCTAAGTAGTATAAGGTGGCAAATAAGCACACGTTCCGCCTAGTAAGCGATTACCTCTTCCTATGGTCGTGTGTAACACTAGAGGAATCAACAGGAATCTTTTCACACCCTTCTTAATGAACTCCATGCTGTACTCTCTGGGGAGCTTCAACAGGGAGTTCGGTAATACAACTTAATCTCCACTTCATTTCCGTAGTAATCTTTTAATCTTTTTGTCAAACCTTCGATCACTTGCATGTATAATAAATAATAATAAGTAAATAAGAGAAAGAATAAAACCGCGAAAGAAATGGTTAGATGCAGAACTAATTGAACTATTAGTAGATAGAAGGAAGTATCGCAATAAAGAGGATGAATCTAGCATTAAAACATATAAAAAACTTACCAATAAAATAACAAGGAGGTGTAGAGAACTTAAGGAAAAAGATGTTTTAAAAGACTGTGAAAGCATAAACTATTATATGAATAAAGGTAAAGTAGATGTAGCATACAATATAATAAGAAATCTTGATAAAAAGCCTAAAACAAAGTCGACGGCTATATTAGATGAAAACAATGTGTTGTTATTAGATAACAAAGACATTGTAAATAGATGGAAAAGGTATATAGAGGAGTTATATAATGGTAAGGGGCTAGCAAAACAAGATATTGAAAATGAAGAAGATATAGATCCGAACAATTTAGGACCAGATATACTTAGAAGCGAATTTGATTATGCATTACAAAATCTAAAAAATGGAAAAGCAGCAGGTGAAGATGGAATGTTTATAGAACTGATAAAATACTCGGATAACGCTCCTTTACTAAACGAAATATACAAATTGTCAAAAATAATATACAATAAAGGAAAAATACCAACTGACTTTACAATATCCAAGATAGTTGCCTTGCCGAAAAAATCCAACACATTAAAATGCAGTGAACATAGAACATCTCATAGTCTCATATCAGTAGTCAAGAGTCTCATATCCCAAGCATCTAAAATAATCATTAAAATAATCCAAAATAGAATAAGACAGAAAATAGAGTATAATTTAAGCGAAGACCAATATGGATTCAGAAGAAACAAAGGAACGAGAGACGCTATCTTAGCTCTTAGACTAATTATTGACAGAAGGATGGAAATAGGATTGGATACTCATATAGCATTCATAGACTTAGAAAAAGCATTCGATAAAGTAAATTGGGTACATATGATGAAAGCACTAAAAGAAATAGGAATAGATTTCAGAGACAGAAGAATCATATTTGAACTATATCAACACCAAGAAACCGTAATAGAGATTGGTAATGAGAAAGTGAGCGCAAAGATCAAACAAGGAGTAAGACAGGGCTGTCCACTCTCACCACTCTTATTTAACATATTCATAGAAGCAGCCATTAAGAAAATTTCAGCAACGACAAATAAAGGGGTTAAATTCAATGGAACAAATATTCAATTCATTAGGTTTGCAGATGATATAGCAGCAGTCGCAGATACACATGAAGATTTACAAATTTTAGTACATACTATGGATAACATATTTAAAGAATTTGCTCTAAAGATTAACACTAATAAAACAAAAGTACTGACAGCAACAAAAACTAACATGCACTCAACTCGTAGCATATTAATTGATAACACAACAATAGAAAATGTCACAAAATTTAAATATTTAGGAAGCCTTATAACCTGTAATTCAAGATGTACCCCGGATATCAAAACAAGGATTGCAATCGCCAAACAAACATTTAACAATAAAAAACATATATTTACATCCCACATATCCAAAAAGGTAAAGAAAATGTTCATAAAAACATTTATATCTGGAGCACTGCACTATATGGTTGTGAGACGTGGACAATGACAAAGAGGGATAGAGAGGTGTTGAAGGCATTTGAAATGTGGTGCTGGAGAAGGATGGAAAAAATCAGCTGGACGGAAGGGGTGACAAACGAAGACGTGCTGAAAAGAGTCAAAGAAACAAGAATTCTGCTGGAAACAGTCGAGAATAGAAGAGGAAAGATGATAGGCCACCTTATACGACATGATAGCTTCTTTAGAAACATTTTAGAAGGAAAGGTAGAGGGGAAGAGAGGAAGAGGAAGACCAAGATTAACATACATGGGTCAGATCAAGGAAAAAATGTATCTCATGACGTATAAGAAGGTCAAGGAGGTTGCGCTGGACAGAAGCGAATGGAGGGGACTGCATCAGAGACGCCGACAAGAGCCCAGCTCTTAAATTTGTGATGATGAAATACCTCACAAATGTACACTAAGCAACGATATATTTACTTGCATAGATAGATATATACATAAATTCAAAGGACACAAGAAACAAAAGAGGTAATGTTAGTCTTGAGAAAACTGGCGCATGTCTCTCTGCGTACCAGACTTAGGGACTCGGAGTGTTGATATATATAAATGTATACTAGTTGTCCCGCCCAGCTTCACTCGGGTGATACAATACGATGGTGGGCCACCTATCAGTCCAGCCGTTTAGGAGTTCAGTGACATACACATGTACAGTAGGATTATATATTTAAAGATATTATGTTTTTCTTTGACACATTAATTAGACAACCAGCCACGTCCAAGCCATATACAGAACTAAAGCCATCAATTCCCGTGTAACGCGCTAATATGTAAGGTTAGTTTCGCAGGTTTTACTGCCCTCAACATTGTTGGCGCCCACAATGTTGCCGCAAATTGAAATGTTTGCTACCAAATGGGAAATTATGAAGTCTTGTTAGTTTTACGACGTATTGTTAAATATTATTGAGCATAGAGAGAATAAAGCGACGGTAAAATAAAATTAAGAGACTGATGAACGTGGATGAAGCGATAGAGCTCTATAAGCCTTATTAATAAACTATGATTAGAGTCAGAACAACTTTACTCCAAGACTTACGCAAAGATTAGGCAAATATGGTATTAATAAACTAGGAGTAAGGACGGAGTTAACTCAAAATCAAAATCAAAATCAAAATATTTTATTCAACGTAAGGGACACAGGGAACACTTATTGAAGGTCACGTTTAATATAAACTAAAGTTACCACCGTTTCCAAGAAAAAATACCTGCCAGGAGAATTACTACTATGTCTACCAGTACCAGTCACAACTAATCAACATTTACTTCCGGAGTAAAAGTTACTCCGCGGAGACCCATGGTTTAAAGCTTGAGTAAGCATAGATTTGTATTGTATTTCCAACTTCCATTGAAATATATGAACTAAACATAACCAAATCATATTTTTATATTTGTTTGGTGTTCGTTCAAGTACTTACTAGCGTCTGATTTTGTAATTAATGTAGATTAAAATTAATAGAGATATTTCATTTGAGAATGATAATAAGGAATTGAGTATAACCATTAATAAAGCATGTGAAATTGTATAAAACTCGCAATAACCCTTTTGAAGACCTTGAAGAAGATGATATTTTAATTAGGTATAAAATTATGAGTGTATGTGCGGTCACAATGTGAATAAATTAAATCCAATAATTAGGAGCATTTAATAAAATTTTAGCATTCAATTTAATTAAAAAAAAGCATATGGCGATATCACAAGATATTTTTTATTGAATAAGATTTACAACACTTTCGCCTTTCTTATTTCTAACATCTCCCTTTCTAGAATAGCACTTTTAGATTTTTTTTTTTGGCTCCACTTCTTATATCCCCAACCGTTTCTTGTGTTCTTTATGTTTCAAGCTTTTAGTATATTCTGCTAATAAAAAATCACACAAATTCTTAAACCATTATTTTGAATTCAACGCACCATTACACTATGTTCGCTTGTGATAGTTGTGATCGAAGACTACTATTTAATACTTGAAAGTTGTGATTGTCAAATAAAAGTCTCAAATTTACCTAACTGTCAGTATCTTTTCATTCGACCAGGTCATTTTGTTCATTCTTTTTACTTTTAATATCAGTGGGTTGCCATAATATACACCTTAATCTCAGTGTAAGAATTGTATTGTTACTCCGAACCTACTTCGTATTTATTAATACCGTTATTAACACGGAGCTATTCCGTGACTAATCTAGAATTTACTAGTCCCGGTGTAACTTTGGAGTAAGAGAAGAATAAGCTATTTTTATTAATAAGACTGTATAAGTTTAGATAGAACCGGTATATTTTCTCGTAGCTACCTCGTAACTCGTAAGTGAATCGGCATCGATCAAACCAGTGTTCTGTTTCTCTAGTATGTACTGGGACGAGGTACAGAAGGAATTACAACAAAAATCTCAGAGAGGGTCGAACATTGAATGTGGGTGTAAATATACTATATACTTTACGCGTAGAACGCAATGGTAGCGTAATTCCCTGTTACGTCCGTTTAATCCGTTCTTATGCAATCTAATCCGATTCTAAAAATATGTTGCATTAAACCGCCGTTTATTGAGAAAGGCTATAAAGACTGATGGCAATACTGTATAATATATAGCCAATATGCTGAAATTATCACCATGCTACTACCCAAAAACCCGAAGCTATCAGTTCTAAGCATGCTAGACATATTTTCTTGAAATGAATGATAAAAGGGACAAGTAATTGTCCAACTACAAAATTTCCTTGCAGTTCACATCTTCGAGAAGATGTATATGGTCAGAAAAAGGCGTGCGTGTGTGTGTGTAAAATATAAAGACCTTTTTATGATGACCAAAATGCAAACGAAAAGCCAATAAGTAACTCGGGGCACAAATTACTGCGCAAGAGTACCATAAAGTGGATGTGAAGAACGTGATCCATTAGCAATCCCGGGTGGCTAGATGTGGCACATAGTTTATGAGCATTTGCGAGTTTCTAAATCCCAACTTACAACGTAGATTTATTACAAATTTACTATTGAGTTCGAAGCCGTACATGCCGAGTAACTTATGTAGCAATCTGTCGAGACGGACTTGATCCCAAAGTGTGTTCATCGACGTGTTTATTTATTTATTTATTAGAGTTTCCAAAAAGGAATACACAAAACATTCTTAAGAGCTATGTTATAAGCTTTTATTTTTAGATTCCTCAATAATTTTTTATAGGAAATTTTAGGAAACAGGCACAGCATGCAGGAAAACATTACAGCTAAAAAAGAAATTTAAATAGGTCTGCTCGTTGCAGTTAGATTTGTGAATTTAAATTTAAATTAAGCAACGAATTTATTTATTAATTAAGTTAAGCTAAGATTTACAAAGTCGGTTTATCTAAACTTAAGTGATCTGAGGGCTTATGAGCGAAGGAAATCGTGCAAACGCCTGCAGTCTAGGAAAAATAATGTAACTTAACTTCACGCCTTCCCATATGGGAAATATGTACGTGTCCCAACGTGATAGTGTAAGTCTATCGTCGTTACTCAAACACGACTCAAGTCTTTGAATTTCTTCTCAAGCTTATGCAGGTTTTCTCTGAATGTTTTCCGTCGCCGCAAGCGATTTTGGTGTGATTAATCACCGCTGTGTCTGTCGTATTTTGGGATTGTGTATGCTAGGTGTAAAATCACATAAGTTAATCATTTGTAAGTTGGTTATCTGTTTGGTCCTATCTAACGCCAAGCGGTTAGCGTGTTATCTATTGTAACGTTTTATCTATTGTGTTAGTGGTCAAAACTATCTATCTAATAACTAACTATTTATTGCCTTTCAAATTGGGTTTTGAGACACATCGGCTGGATTCTTGCAATGTCTACAAAGGACATAGATACAAATATGTTTGTATCTTAATATATCATCATCATATTTTCGAAAATAGGACATTTGAACAAATGTGTGTTAAGGCTCAATGAAAGAAATCTAAGAAAAAATAATTTTACTTATTTTTGCATGAAAACAACTTTTTAAGTTTTTATTAAGTTTATAAAAAACATAACATGTGTCAAAGTGAATGTTACCCTCAAATAGTGTTGTCATTTTTTTTTTTTTTTTCCATACCACTTGGGTGGCAAACAAGCATGCGGTCCGCCTGATGGTAAGCGGCTACCGCGGTTATTTTTAGGGCTATTTTTTTTATTTCTTCGTCTTGATGATACAGTCACAACACCCTATAGCTTCTACAAGACAAATGTTCTACTTTCTGTGACTGTATAGAAGATAGATAGATTAGGTATATACAACATGTTCAACCCTTTTGTCTTAGAGCTAAGAAACTTGCACCTTGGTGCCAAGGCATCGCAATTAGTCCAACAATATCTTTTGTCCTCCACTCTAGACCGCTTCGCCGTTCTTTGTGGAGTATAAAATTCATTCATTGTAATGTAAGGTGAATAGATGGCAGGAGCGCATTCTTGAATCGTCAGAGCTTTTAATGAAATGGTTTCTTTGAGGTATTTTAATTGTAAAATACTCTTTGCAGTTATGTGATGACGCTTTTACTACTTCGTTTCATTTTGAGTTTCGAAATCTACAGTTTTAGCATGTTGAGAAAAACTCAATGGTACCAGCGGGCTTTGAACTTGTAGTCTTTGTTCTGTATTCGAACCACTGGGCCAGCAAAGCTTTGAATAACAATACCTATGTATATGTTTAATCAAATTTAACGTGGATTGAATTGCGAGACACGACTAGTTTCTTAAATAATAAAGGTGTGCCCCGAAACACTTTAAAACATTACAATACAATCATATAACTGAAGTCATAACATACCAACACACAACTAGCAATGTAGTGCGAAATAATTTAGTGTGAGTGAATATTTTTGACAAGCAGGCGTAAAGAGTATTTTGGCTGTGGTGGCCTACGACACAAACATCGCAATTTCGAATCCTGACTGTACCAATGAGTTTTTCTGAATTTAAGTACAGTCATTAGTCACACCACGAGTTTTACGGTGAAGGAAAACATCAAGAGGAAACTTGCATACGTCTGAGAAGCAATTCAAAGGCGTATGGATAGTCGTGCTTGAGTAACGGCGATAGACTAGCCATGTCACGTTGGCACCTAAAATATATCTCTGGCGGAAAGTAGGTGTATGGGTACTACCTATACACCTCTGCCTATACTTTCGGGAACCCTTGTGGGAAGGCGTGAGGATATATTATTATTATAATATAGTAACTTTAGTTTATATTAAATATGTGACGTTCAATAAGTGTTCCCTGTGTCCCTTACATTGAATAAAATACTTTGATTTTGATTTTGATTTTGACTCCATACCTGGAGATTATACTGGCACATTCATAAAAAAAAAACTCGGAAGCCGTCTAAAACCGTGCAGCATGTATGTAATTTATACAATGAATAATAATTTCCTATGTATACCAACTTTACATAATGTAGGGGCCCACTCAAAAGTTTAATTAAAGAAGGTTCTGTGCAAGCGATCCGTGTTTACATACCAAATGGTACGGACCGCCTCACTGTTTGTGAAATACTCAGCATCAATCCGACTTGATGAATTGATTCTACGCTTACTCTTGTTGGGAATTCTGATTCTCTTATTTGAAGGGGCATCGGTCCTTGAAACTAAATCGAGGATTAATTCTTAATCTTTATCTCAGCGTTTCTAATACCACCTTATGGAGATTTGGATACAACTTTCAGTATTTATATATTTTAATAAATATATATCCTCAAGCTTTCCCATAATGACTCCCAAAGGGGTAGGCAGAAATGTATAGGTATACCCACACCCACTTACCGCCAGAGATATATTTTACGTGTCAATGTGACTTTTGGCGAGTCCGTTACTGAAGCACGACTATAAATACGCCTTTGAAATTCTTCTCAAGCGCATGCAAGTTTCCTCTCGATGTTTTCCTTCACCCTAAATATCGTGGTGTGACTAATCAATGTTTTTAAGTCCAGAAAAACTCATTGGTACAGTCGGGATTCGAGCTTGCGATCTTTGTCTTGCAGGCAACTACTTCAAACCCCTACAAACTACAACAACAACTACAACCATACTATAAACAACTACAAACCCCTCGGTCACTACGGCTCTTCATTTTATATAATGTAACGAAATTAAGAAATTCTAAGACGTACCTTCGTACCAGTATCTTTGAGAAACGGCGACTGAGTATGCAGTTACGACGCTAGCAGCTATGTGTATCTCCGGGGTAAGATTGGTGTGTGGACACGACACATCTGTCTACCTTCGGGGACCTATGTGGGAAAGCGTGAAGATATCCATATATATAAAAAATGTTTGTCTGTATGTTATTTGTAGAATCGTAAACGGTTGAACCGAATTTATTGAAATTCGAGAATGGCTTAGATTCACAATTGGACCCGAGAGGTGGCTCTGCGATCGTGTTTCAGGAAGTTTAACTTTTTACCCGGGTGAAGCTGGGTTTTTAACCGACTTAAAAAATGGAGGAGGTTTCTCATATTGACCGTATATATATTTCTTAACTGAATAATCCTAGCTACGTCTACGTATACATTCGTTAACGTAATTGAATGAAAATTGAATGAATGAAGTTTTTTTTTTAATAAAATAGGTACAGTTACCAGGTCTCCTCTCTTGCCGTTCACAAATATTAACTTAATTAACTCATCACTTAGCCGTGTCCTACAATTTAAAATGTCGACCGTGTACCGGTTGGCATAAAGAGTAATTAACTCGAGAAAAATCCTTTCTCGAGTTAATTACTCTTTAGTTACTAAAAACTAAAAGGACGGGAACGTTAAGAGTACTTGAAACCGACGAGCATGTGTGAAGAGACTGATGAATGTGGACGAAGCGAAAGAGGTATGTAAGTCTAGAGAGAACTGGCGCTCTATACTCTCTGCCTACCCCGCTAGGGACTTGGCGTGATGATATGTATGTATGTAGTTACTAAACTATTGACAGCAGAAAAATATATTATAGCTCATAATTTAGTTAGCATTATTGATCTATGAATATTATCCATTTGCCCTCAATATCGTGTGGGTATTTTTTTAAAACCTTTGAATAGATCGGATCTTTACAAATTTCACAAGTAATAATTTTAATGATGATTGAGCTCGGTCGAATCCTGCGGACTGTAACCACTGAGTGTTTCTAAAATTGAGAAGACATTCAAGGACAAAGTTAAGTGTCTTCCTTCATACAAATTCACCAATATTTGCATACAAGCTCGCCAGTTCTGAGTACACATGATGTTTCCACATTAAAAGCAAATATTAATTTATTTACACAATACACATACTACCGGAAGCATATATGAAGAGACTGATGAATGTAGACGAAGCGAAAGAGGTATGTAAGTGTTGAGAGAACTGACGCTCTTCCCTCTCTCTCTCTCTCTTCATATTTTTTCACCTAGGTCCGAAATTCGTTCCGTTAAGGGCCTACTATACCAAAAGTATGTAATATAATTCAGGATGAAGAAATGGGTAAATATACATTATTTCAACGGAACTCAACTGCCTTTACGCAACGTTTCACGTCATTCTCACTAAAATCTCACTCTTGCAAAGGCAAAAGACAAAAACAAATAGGATTTTTCTTAGCTTTTTACCGTCACTACAGCCAACGCTGCATGTCCTAGAAACTAAGATCACATTGGAAAATTGGCACGAAAAAAGTCAGTAGGCTTTCTACGCTCTATCAGATAGAGTCGGTAAGTAATCACTTGATACTTGACGCGTAGCGTTAAGTTACAGATGATAAGGGTTGGGTTCTTGGCTACGTAAAACATAGGCTGCAATTCAGTGTGTTTTATATGATAGTTATAATAAATTGGTTTCATTCATTTATTAAATTAAATTAAGCTTAGTGCAAGCGGTTGAGTGATTTGGGTAGTTGCCAGCAACACAAAGATTGAAAGTTCGAATCCCGACTGTACCAATGAGAGTTTTTCTCGAGTTAAGTGATTAGTGACAACACGAGCTTTACAGGGGAAAAAAATATCGAGTGAACCCAAAAAGCTTGTTTTATTTCCCAAGACATGGAATAAACAGGCGTAATAATTTAGAGCCGTGGTGGCGGAGCGGTTCGAGCAGTTGCCTGCGACGCAAAGGTCGCAAGTTCGAATCCCGACTGTACCAATGAGTTTTTCTGAACTTAAGTACAGTGATTAGTCACACCACGAGCTTTACGGTGAAGGAAAACATCGAGAGGAAACCTGCATACGTCTGAGAAGAAATTCAAAGGCGTATGTATAGTCGTGCTTGAGTAACGGCGATGGACTCGCCATCTGTCACGTTGGCACCTAATATACCTCTGGCGGAAAGTGGGTGTGTGGGTATTACCTATACACCTCTGCCTACCCCTTCGGGGACCCTTGTGGGAAGGCGTGAGGATATATTATTATATTATTATTTTATAATTTCAAATATACAGAACAAACGTGTTTTGCTGGTTATATTCCAGTGGGCAAAAATGTTGTTTTTTTTTTAAGAACTATCTATTTCTTAAAACAAATCTATCTATTTTTTTAAGAACAGCCTTTGTTTTATTACAGTTTACAATGTATCTCCTTGTCAAATGTCATCAAATTTATAAAATTCATCCTGGCGTAATTGAGTAACAAACATCCTCACGCCTTCTCATGAGGGTCTCCGATGGGGTAGGCAGAGGTGTACATGTAATACCCATACACCCACATTCCACCAGAGATATTTTTTTACACAACAAGAGTGGCAAACAAGCATACGGCCCATCTGATGGGAAACGGTTACCGCAGCCTATTTACGCTCTCGATACTGAAGTATCACTGGCGTGTTGCCACTCTGTGTTCGGAGAGTTATAGTGTGTTGGCAGCATAATGGGTTTAATCCCTCTGCTGCCAACACAATGTAACAATCCTCCCCCCTCCCCAAGGAGCTCATTACTGGAAACCTTATTCACCGCGTAGGAACACAACACAAAAAATTGTGTTATTTGGCTACGGACTTCTATAAGGCGTTGGCGATGGCGATGGCGAGTCCATTGCCGTTACTCAAGCACGACTATACATACGCCTTTGAACTTTTCCTCTCGAAGTTTTCTTTCACCGTAAAGCTCTTGGTATGACTAATCACTGTACTTAAGTTCAGAAAAACTCACTGCCACAGTCGGGATTCGAACTTGCGATCTTTGTGTCGCTGGCAACTTGAACCACTCGGCCGCCACGGCTTAACAAACATACTTTCGCATTAATAATATGAGTAGGATTACAATGAGGCAGTAGTGGATTTATTTTATTTACGACAAGAAACTTCGTAAAATAGATATCGATCAATGTGTATACATTCCATAAACAAACAAACTGCAAGGACATCGAAACCATACTAACTAAAAGTACAATAAGCCTAGTAACATTACTAGCTCTGTTTCACCGTCTACGCTATGGAGACGGTGCGATATATTTTCTCCGGCAATTTTCCTCAAATGACGACGAGAAAAGTTCTCTGTAGCCTGAGGTCAAGGCTCTACATTGTTTAGTAGACCCATAAACGGATAAGTACGAACGTGAGAGAGTTCCAAAACAATTTTTCTTCACAGATTTTTATATGATTCCCCATTTTAGTGTATAAAATGTATTCAGTTAAGTAAATTATGTTATATAAATATAATTATATTATAGCCGTGGTGGCCGAGTGGTTCGAGCGGTTGCCTGCGACGCAAAGGTCGCAAGTTCGAATCCCGACTGTACCAATGAGTTTTTCTGAACTTAAGTACAGTGATTAGTCACACCACGAGCTGAACGGTGAAGGAAAACATCGAGAGGGAACCTGCATACGTCTGAGAAGAAATTCAAAGGCGTATGTATAGTCGTGCTGGAGTAACGGCGATGGACTGGCCATCTGTCACGTTTGCACCTAATATACCTCTGGCGGAAAGTGGGTGTGTGGGTATTACCTATACACCTCTGCCTACCCCTTCGGGGACCCTTGTGGGAAGGTGTGAGGATATATTATATTATATTTTTATTATACAGTTAAGTAAATTATCTTTACGACCAACATTTACATAAGTTATTTCGAATACATGTATTACTTAACGCAAAGTAACAGATTTCCTTCTAGAAAAATGATATCGTATCCGCAATGAAGAGCTTCGAGAATACTAAGATCAAATCGATCGGAGACCCAAGGATAGGTGAAGAGTACTCGACACCGGCAAGTATATAGGAAGAGACTGATGAATGTGGACGAAGCGAAATATGTATTTAAGTCTAGGGAGAACTGGAGCTCCCCCTGCCTACCCCGTGAGGGCCACTGAGTAATTTCTTTGAATGAATAATTCTTGCGTTGTGTGGATCAACGTTATGCAAAACTATTTCACAAACTTCAAACGAAAAAACACGGTTTAAAACTTTAAGTTCAATAGGGTAGCCACAAATTTCAACAAACAATTACGAATCCTGCGCCCAGTCCAAGCATCGCTCACGCTTTGTGGGCACGCTACCGAGACCCGGGTGGGTATGATTTGTGGCCGTAGCCGAACAATGCGCTTTTCAGTTTGATCAAGAAGTGTGTTGGTACCCCCTAGATTGGGTGAAATTCACGCAATCTAGCTATCACTAAAGAATACCAATAGGTATTTCAGAATATGAATGAAACTGAAAATGATAATTTTTTACTGAGATTAATCACAAAGAAATATCTAAAGGAAATGTTTATAATGCTTGCCAAACATACTTTGATTATTAAGCACAGCTGTGGTGGCCGAGTGGTTGAAGAAGTCATTTGCACAATCAAGATTGCAGATTCAAACACAGGGACTGTACAAATGAGCTTTTCATAGCTTTGCTACAGTGATTTTTCACATTGCCTAGAGCTTGACGGTAGCGGAAAGTACCCAAGAAATCCTGCATATGCTTCCATAGAAACTCAAAGACGTGAGAAAAGTCGTGCTATAGAGACGGCGACCATCTGATACCAGTAGGTAGGCAGAGAGAGTAAAGCTCTATTTCTCTCTTGACATACATACCTCTTTCGCTTCGTGCACATTCATCTGTCTCTTTATACATGCTCGGCGGTCTCTAGTACTCTTGACGCTTCTCTCTTTGAGCGTCCGATCGATTAGATCCTGGTAGTTGGACCGTGGTGTTCCTCTGCCTCGTCTTGCACACACTTCTCGTATCTGTTTCGTCAATCTTTCTTCACTCAACCTTTTAATATGTCCAAAGCAGCGTAACATGCCTTTCTTCATCTTTACAATCACGCCCTCGTTCACGCCCGTTGTTTTGCGATGATTTTCATTCCTCTATATTATATTATATATTGTTACTCCAACTTGAATTGTATTATTGTACCCGCAGCTTCCCATTGTTTATCTCTATCAACCCGAGCAGAATATTGTTGTTGTTGTCCCAACACTGCTCACACAGGCTTGTGAGCCATAGCCTCGTCGATCCATAAACAACGATAAACTACGAACATAGAGCAAGTTATTCTTTTATTAACCTTGAGCTAGTTTGAGCTGCGGCGACCAAATGGTTCGAAATGTCGCCTGCAAAGCAAATATTGGAAGTTCGAAACCTGACTGTGTCAATTTTTATATATTTACTAGCTCTCCCATCCAACTTGGCTCGGGTGAAAAAATACGGTGGCGCTACCTATCAGGTCCAAATGTGAATCTAAACCATTTTCGAATCTACCTGAAGACAGAAAATTTCATCAAAATCGGTCTAGCAGTTTAGCAGTTCAGTGACATACACACGCATAGAAGAAATATATGTGTCAAGATAAATATATGTGATTACCAACGTAAAATACAGCAAATACAAAATTAGGTATGACACTTACAATAGGAAATACGAAAATTGCTTGTACCTACTATAAAAAGCATGCTTTGTGAAAACAATTTACCACACAAAATCACAATATGTATGTATGTATGTACGTATTAGATGAATACATATTAGTAGATAGTATCTTCTATCTTCACTAGGATTCCCGAAGGTGTCAGAGGTGTGTAAGTAGAGGATACCTGCATTCGTTTGAGAAGGAATTTAAAAGACGTAACTATAGTCTTGTGTTTAGAAACGACAATGGACTTGCTATCTGTCATTTTGCTACCCTAATATATCTCCGGAGAAGGAGGGTGTTGCAACAACTCTGCATACCTTTGGGGACCCTTACGCAAAGTCCGTAAACAAGTGAAAAGCCTGGAAGGGCAATGACTCGCCTAACTCGCCCAGGTACCAGGTATTTTATGTAAATGAGTAGGTATGTAAAATAGTGGTTTTAAATATCTCAAATAATTTTGTCCCGTGGTTTAAACCGCTTAGCATTTGTCTCCAGTTTTTTTTTAATTTAGCATATCCTATGTATTTAGCTGGATTACACATAATCACGCCTCTTCCCCGTAGGGGTAGGCAGAGACCGCTTCTTTCCACTTGCTACGATCCTTACATACTTATTTCGCTTAGTCCACTTTCATTATTCCCTTCATACATGCTTTAGGGTACTCTTGGCCTGGCCTTTACTCAAGATGTCCCTGATTTGTTCTCAAAATGTTATAAATATATAGTTTTTAATTTTGTTTTATAGTATTAGAATGGCACATACAAAAGTAATTCTGTCTACTGTTTCTATGTCATACTCAGTGCACTAATTGTGTTAGTAATTGTAATAATTGTGTAAAACTCAGTAAACTCATGTCGTTTATCTCTATACAAATTAATATAAAAAAAACTCGAAACTTTGCAGTGAAAATAGCACTAATGACAAAGTTAGGAAATAAATTATTCATATTTAGTAAACCCTTTTCGAATAGATAGCATAATCGCTAAAAGATTTGCATTTATTAATGCTATTTATGACTAAGGTCGAAAGCATACGAGAGATTACTCGACCCGATTAGATATCTAATTTAAGTAACCTAAAATAAAAGTCCGCTCAATATTACTTACAGTGTCCACATGAGAAGATCATTCTGAATTTCAGCATATACTTTAATATTCCATTAAGTGAAACCGACATGCGTTGCAATGCCACGCAAATTTCATTTGCGAACGCTTTCTCTTTCTTTTTGAACAGGAACATTCTCGGCCGTCTACAAATTTACGACTTTAATTTCGCATTAAAATCTACTTTATCAATAAAATTGTGTACAATTAAACTCCGTTATTATTATTTTTATCTTATTAATAGTTCCAGAATAAAGTGCTATAATAGTACTTGAGTAACGGCGATGGACTCGCCATCTGTCACGTCACCAAAATATATCCCCGCCGGAAATTGGGTATGTGGATACGACCTATACACCTCTGCCTACCCCTGCGGAGACCCTTGTGAGAGAGCATGAAGATTAAATAACATATACATACATAATACAATATATATAATTAACAAAACAATTATATATTTCGAGCGTTATATTTTACAGCATAGCATAGCCTTATTCTTAGCGTTAATAAATCTTAAAATAGTTAACCGCACATTTATCTCATTCAGTTCCATTTCCGGTGAAAGCGGGGAGAGGATGTAAATGAATGAAAAACCTTTCGCTTCCGGTACAATAAACCGCACGCTGAGCATTCTAAAAGCTGTTACTACAATGACAAAGATATTTCAGGACTTTGAGAAAAAATAATAATTAGCCACGCTGGAAAGCAATGCTGATTCTCTGAGCGAGATATGTTCCCGCCCGCCCAGCCTGTATTCTATACACGTGTGCTGATTTTTACGTGGCAAAGAACGGATGGCTCTTTAAAATTTTCTAGATACTGAATCTCTCACGACAGAGAGATAAATCAATATTATTTATAAATATTATTCTTTTTAAAGAGGTCTCGCGCCGTCTAGTCGGGACCTCTCGTGACAGGCGGGCTGGAACATATCTCGCTCAGAGAATCAGCATTGCTATCCAGCGTGGCAATGCTCCTAGTCTTCTTGGCACGTTGCCTCGGGATACCGATTTGGGACAAATATTTTATCTGTACCTAAGTAGTTAATTTCAACTGTTCTTTGTAAATATTGTTAATTGTTGTTATCAATATTATTGTTCTAACTGCGTACATATGGAAAGGATGGGTGAAGAATAAACTGAACATAAAATGGACACACATAGTGGAAGAAGAGGCAGAGGAAGACCACGTTCCAATTACCTAAATAATTAAATCGATCGGACGCTCAAGGACGGGAACGTCAAGAGTACTCAAAACCGGCGAGCACCGTTTGAAGAGACTGATGAACGTGGACGAAGCGAAAGAGATATGTAAGTCTAGAGAGAACTGGCGCTCTATTCTCTTTGTCTACCCCGTTAGGGACTCGAGCGTGATGATATGTATGTAACTTCTATACAAATACGAAGCCTTTCACTATAACGCCGGCACTGACACGAGACACTTACCGCCTTCAAGCGCCAGTGAGCTTAAGTATCTTAAGAGAAATGTGGGTATTGTTATACCTTTGCCTTTTCACTCCTTCGGGAACCCTTTTGAGAATACGTAAGTGCGTGAATATGGCGGCTCACGCCCAGCCTCTTAGCTATGATACAGGTGAATTGTTCATATAGTGCCTGCGTGGAAGGCGATTCGAGGCAACATACGAGCTACGGTACAAGCCTTGGAAAAGACACGGGTTGAGATTGGGTTTAATATCGTGCACCATTATTATTATTATTTATTAATCAATTAGTACGGCTACAAGGCTCTTATACTTGCTATATTACTTAAAAAAATAGGTTATTTTCGAGACAACAACCTTTCATACACATCACATCAAAAACAGCCAGATTACACAAAACTATTTATTAACTAAATACGTTGCTATTTGTCGGGAATGCTTCGCTTTCGCTTCGCTTCATTAATAAGATACCTCAGAAAATAATTGAATTACCTTTTCTATAGTTTAAAGCTGTCATTAAAAACAATACAAAACTTTTGGTGACTCAAGGGTGTAAACATCGAGAGTACCTGAATCCGTTGAGCATGTATGAAGAGATATATGGATGTGGATGAAGCGAAAGAAGTCAGTCTAGAGAGAACTGGCACTCTACGCTTTCACCTAACCCGTGAGGTCGGTGAATGTGTATATCATTCTCTAAAATCGATTAAAAAAATTTAAACAGCAATGAATATTCTATACCATTAGTTCAATCCAAAACGTTAAAATATATTGCTTAGCGTTTTTAATGCCTGTAAGGGCGGTCCGGTCCCCTTCGAAAAATGAATTATTTATACGAACTAATCTCATAAAAATTTACAGAGCCCCCACCTCTTTTGCATATCATCCGAAAGACATTTTAAATTTAAATAATGTTAAAACGTGTTCGTTTCAGTGGGATATTCTTCAACTGATAAAACTTTACGGTTTTAACGATTGAATTATATTTTTGAAGTTTTCAAAAACCGACTTTTATTCCACTTTTAATCAGCATAATGTGGACTGGTTTGCTTTCGATGTTTACCCGTTTAGCACTTTCAACATTGTCTATTAATATTCTCTTCAAAATTATATTTTTTTATCAGTTCGTTCCTAAACCAAAATCACAGACGTAGCTGTTAAGACCACCAAACTGAAGTGGGAATGGGCCGGTCATATCTGCCGCATGCCAGCCGATCGTTGGGCCAAAATCACCACGGAATTGCGACCTGACACAACTAGACGCCGGCGAGGTAGACCACGAAGGAGATGGCGACAAGACCTGGACAACACATCTGTGGACTGGCCAACATTAGCATTGGATACAAACCAACACTTGGAAATCATCGGGGGGGGTCTTTGCCCAGCAGTGGGATATACCAGGCTAACATCACCATCATCATCATAAGTTTGGTCCTTGATCGGTTCCGTGGAAGGGTGCTACTGGGGCTTATCCTTCAGGCAGCTCTAGACTAGACATGAAGTCTGAATTGTCTATGAGTTCTCTCTACCTGATAAGTTCACTTAAAAACCATCTACGAATAAATACACAATAAGGGACAGCATATACCTAGCCGAGTTTTTGAATAAGCAGTATTTTGAAATAGTAATAAATTAATAACTATTTAAATGTAGCCACAGCGACGAAATGAGCATACGAAAAGAACCACAGGAAAATAAGTTGCTCTAACTAAACTAACTAAATCCGACCATAAATTTAACTCCTGTAAAAGTAAAAACTAAAAACAATTAGAAACACACCCCCTTCTGCGCGTGTGCATTTCGTTCCTTCAGTTTTCAGAGATTCAGGCTTCAGTCGGTGCCGATACTGCCTCCGCACCACAGGGCGCCGCCCAACTCCCGCCCCAGCGTGAATCGCGAACTTAACACACGTATCGAGTTTGTGGCAGTGATACTAATGTGACTTTTGGAATGTTGTATTTTCTTAACTTATTGTGAAGTGTGAAATTTTTGGCTGAGACTGATTGGTATGTTACTTTTTTTTATTCAGAGTAAATTTTAAATACAATCCCATAAAAAAAATTACACGAAATATATATATTTTTTAAATTTCATGTAACATTTTTTTTCTCTATTTCTTTTCTCTCTTCACTTGGTTGCCTGGAAGAGATCGCTTTTGCGATAAGGCCGCCTATTGTGCCTATTACATGTTATTCTCTGTTTTTTTGTCAGACTGTTTGTTTTTATAGATGTGCGTGTATACAATAAAGAATATAATTATTATTATGTGTAGTGAGGTAAACTCAGGTCTATAAAAATGAGGTTTTCTTAATAACATAAGCCTTTTTTATAATTTTTTTCAAATTCTGGTAAAAAACTGCCTGAAGTAATACGGCGAAATAACTCCCCTCCTCAGTTGTTTCTCTTTTAAGCAGATAAAACAAGACAATTACTTTACTTTGTGCCCCGCGGTACACAACGATTCTCTTCACATACTAGATAATCCCCGGGTTTCACTTGCGCTAAGTTTGATTAATCGCTCAATTGGGTAGTAGCCTGATATATTGATGCTTGCAATGATAAATCAGCTTAAGCGTTACCAAGTTGACATTGAGAGACCTGATGTGTAATTTGCTAGTAGTTTTGAAAGACGACTTGAATTTGTGGATTTTAAGTACCGCACTCACAAATTATAAAGCATGTAAATATTACGCGTTTAAAAAAATTACTCCTACAACTAATATACTAAAACTTCTACAAATGTATATAATATATAATAATATAATATATATCCTCACGCCTTCCCACAAGGGTCCCCGAAGGGGTAGGCAGAGGTGTATAAGTAATACCCACACACCCACTTTCCGCCAGAGGTATATTAGGTGCCAACGTGACAGATGGCGAGTCCATCGCCGTTACTCAAGCACGACTATACATACGCCTTTGAATTTCTTCTTAGACGTATGCAGGTTTCCTCTCGGTGTTTTCCTTCACCGTAAAGCTCGTGGTGTGACTAATCACTGTACTTAAGTTCAGAAAAACTCATTGGTACAGTCGGGATTCGAACTTGCGACCTTTGCGTCGCAGGCAACTGCTCGAACCACTCGGCCACCACGGCTCTTAGATATAATTTGTTATTATATAATCCTATTGTATTGACAGCGACATGCAAAAAATAATGTTTATGGGTTAAAGGTAACAAGACTTAATTATTTCCTATCTTAGAGTTTGTGAATATAACATGGTTTGCCCCGCGGTTTCACCCGAGTAGATGTGGTTTTGGTAGTTTTCTGGTATAAAAAATATCCCTTTATTTTAATCCATCGAATAATTTAATCCTTTGTGCCAAAATTCACCCAATTCCGTTCAGCCATCATAGCGTGATGCAGACACAAAATGCACACAAACTGTCGCATTTATTATATTAGTATACATACACCAATATCTGTGGAAAGTAGCATAGAGCATACAAAAAATTATCAATGAGCGAAACACAATATCCTTTGGAGATATTATAGCCCATCTAACAATAATGGAACCGAATCGGAAATCTGAAAACAGACCCACCTGCCGACCGGCTTTTAATACATATATGTGGTTTTATTAGAAAACAACAAGGGTCCCTTGGCACAAAGGATGGAGAATGCTATTTGACTGGTAATTTGGCCTTTCCGGCCATGTGACACAATTCACAAATAGCTATCCTATTACAGTTGCGATCAAGTAAATATACCGCTAAAAGTATTTGTTATATCATTTGGCATAGACAAATACATTGTTGGCCTTGGCAAATATAGAACTCCCCATAAATATAGTCGAAGATCCTTTTCCAAGCTGCGGTAAAACAAAGGCTCGATAAATAAAATGTTTTTTTAATCAATAGCGTAAAAAGGCTACGGTAAATGCTTCTCATCAGGTGGGCCATATGCTTGTTGGTCGCTCTTGTACTGTACATTAAAAATAGATGAGAGTAAAATATTGTGCAGCTACAAATCTAGGTATATTTATTACGATGTTTAAAAAGATAACCTGCGTAATTATTATATTCGTGTTTATAATATGCCCGAAATAAAATGTGAGAGGCAATGATATTTGACACATTGGGTTCGTACAAGTATATTGTCCATCGGCTTTTGCTTGAAACTAAATCGCGCAGTAGTTGGATAACAGTACACATACCACTGTTTACGAATACAAATATATCCTGAGTTTTCAGCAAGGTATACCCATGAAACTTTATAAACAGATATATATATATACACGTGATCGTAGGGTGTCCCTTTTTTTGCACTGTACTGTACATATGAAAAACAATTTCTTACTCGTATTTGGGCTGATATATCAAATGACTGAATATACATAACAAGATATGGATATTTATGTTATCAGAAATCGTCCAGGTTATAAATCTGGTCTAAGTCTATTCGCTATGGAGAAAGAACAATTTCTGCCGAATAGCTTTGCGTAGGCGAATAAAAGTAATCGAATAATTTTTCGCCTTGGAAAATATGACTGAAGAAATTGGTATTTAACGTTAACAATATTACAAGTAGTATTGTCGCAATTAATACTTTAACTGATCCAATGAATTCAACTGAGTAAGTAAATTGACGTGACGAAACTGTTAGAAAATCGTGGTGGCCAAGTCCTTCGAGTAGTCACCAACACAAGTATCGCAAGTTCAAATCCCGAGTATACCAACTGTTTATTCTGAATGTATGTACAGAGATTAATCACACTACGAAATTAGTGTAGTAAAAGAAAACATCGAAAGGAATCCAGCATGTCCAGCAGCTGAGAAGAAATACAAAGACGTATGTTTCAAGCTTGAGTAACAGCGATGGACTCGCCATCTGTCACGTACCTATCATCTGTCACCTAAAAAAATATCTCCGAAAAGTGGATGAGTGGACTAATTCAGATGGCGTAAGCATAATCATAACGATAAGTATTCCAAATGTTTTGCCAAAACATTGTCAAGGCCGCCAGAAAAGTTTACTGGCCATCTATACACTTCGTCACTATCTTAATTGTGACAAACCTGAATTATGAACGTGAACGTCAAATGGGTCGCATTGTTGCTAGCACAGGCTTTCCTGGATAACTCGACTATTGCTCATAGTTTTCTTACGATACCAGTTAGGCTCAGTTTCCGATCAAGTGATCTGATTACTCTGAGAACATACAGACATTAGTTTGATCATTCGCAAAGATACGTTACTAATTAAGGAAACTTAGCTTTCTTATTAAATATGTATAGTAGAGTCCCTAAGAGGCAAATTTGTTATAAAAACTTCCACTGGATACATATTTATAATTTGACAAACCGGAACAAATGGCAACTGGTCTAAGAAAAAACTTTCCTTAACCGCAAAGCTCTTGACCAATAACAATATTTATAATTTGACAAAACGGAACAAATGGCAACTGGTCTAAGAAAAAACTTTCCTTAACCGCAAAGCTCTTGACCAATAACAATACGATAGAACACAGTCGGGGTTTGAACCTGTAATAATGTATCCTCGCGCCTTCCCTCAAGGGTCCCCGAAGGGGTAGGCAGAGGTGTATATGTAGTACCCATTCACCCACTTTGTGCCGGAGAAATATTTTAATTGCCAACGTGGCAGTTACTCAAGCATGACTATACATACGCCTTTGAATTTCTTCTCAAACGTATGCAGGTTTCCTCTCGATGTGTTCCTTCACAGTAAACCTCGTGGTGTTACTAATTCGACCTCGATTTTGCAGGCAAAACCTTTCTTTCATAATTCTTTATTGCTCTTCCACTTACAATAATATCACATTATATATAATATCAGGGTATACATTGGACCCTGTGGGGCACAGCAACTTGTGAGAGGGACACAAATTATAAAAAGGGGGACAATGAAGGTACTTGCTAACTTATTCTAACCTTAAAATATAAACATAGCTTAAATTTATTTACCGAAAAAAAAATATATTAATAGAAACTTAAAAAAGAAAAATATTTATATAAATAGAAACTTAAGAAACTATTTTTAGGAAACAATTATCTAATCTTATCTTGCATAAACTCTTCTATAGTGTAATAACATTTTTCAAACAATAATTCTTTAACTAATTTTATATATTTAGAAAAAATATTTTCACTCCTTATTCTATCAGGAAGTTTATTAAATATATTAATTGACATAACGAAGGGGCTGTTAGTGTGTAGTGTCAGTCTTGATGTTGGTTTAATTAATTTATTTTTACGTCTCAACGAGTATTTTATGGGTATGTCGTCATATTTGGTATAAAAGATTGGGTTTTTCTTTATAAATTTACAAATTTCTAATATATAAATACATGGTAGTGGTACTATTTTAAATAGTCTGAAGTAGGGCTTGCAACTGTCAGTATTAGTTATATTGGGTGGTATTCTAACAATTTTTTTTTGTTGTATGTAGAGTAACCTTTAGCTACTATGACTATTTTTTGGTAGCTTTTGAGGTGCCTAAAGGCATTAGAATACCTACAAATAGGTAACTTACTAACGACCCTGTGTCACGAAGTGTACCCATCGAGTATTACTTTGTAACACGAGAGGTTAATTCGAGTTTGTGTAGAGTAACATTGATCGATGAGGCCTTTTCTGTAATGGTACACGTTATCTCGTACTCTGCCTAATTTGGTTTAAAAAAGGTTATACTTATACCGTCAACTTTCAAGGTTATTGTATTAACCTTCATCTCTTCCATCAACGTCACTTATGGGTAGGCAAGAGTAGAATACTGTCATCTTTTCGCCGGGCTTTATTTCTTGTCTTTGAATTTCTTCTATGCAGAAGCAGATTTCCGTCTTGATGTTTTCCTTCACCGCAAAGCTCGCGGTGTGACTAATCACTGTACTTAAGTTTACTTCAACTTAAATATAAGTAAGTATTTTTTAGATATATATAACCGGCGGGAATGTATGAAGAGAAGCGAAAGGCGTATGCAAGTCTAGAGAAAACTGGCGCTCTATTATCTCTGCCTACCCCGTTAGGGACTCGGCGTGATGATATGTATGTAGTAGGTATGTAGTACGCAAATAAATGAATACTTGCAATAAAACAAATGCAAATTAAACTGCTGTGAATAATACATAGCGTTGTTACGTGGTTAACCAGGTGGTAACCCACAGCCAATTGAACCAGAAAACTACATTTAAAATACATTCGTTTCACATACCGCTCCATCGCACCTGTGCAGGTGAAATATCCGCAATGGCCGCGAATAGCGAACCACAGTCCGCTCAATGATTTACGTACTGTCAATGAACGCAGCTCACGAATTTCCACCAACTTTGTTAAAGCCAATAAATGCATGAAGATACAGTTTTTTTATCAATCCTGCTAAAAGCAAAAGAGGTATCTAATTCGGCAGAGAACTCAGGCCGATCTCTCCCAAAATCAAAACAACTCAAGAATACACATACATATATATACGTATAACGAATGTATGTTTCTTAACAATCTCAATAAAAAAAAATATATTCAAATCGATCGGACGCTCAAGGACGGGAATGTCAAGAGTACTCGAAACCGACGAGCATGTATGAAAAGACTAATGAATGTGGACGAAGCGAAAGAGATATGTAAGTCTAGAGAGAACTGGCGCTCTATACTCTCTGCCTACCCCCTTAGGGACTCGGCGTGATTATATGTATGTATTAAAAAAGATGTATTAAGAAAGAGAACAACGGTCGAGAAATATAAAAATTTAAGTAATGGTAGAAGACCGGCATGCTCATTAAAACTTTAAATACTTCAGTACAAAATATAAACAGTTTTTTCTTAACCTCAAAATATGAGAAGGTGAAGTTAACTAAATTGTTTTCTACTCCTTATATCATATTTTCGTGAAGGTCAAGTTTCGCTGTTGGTAAAATTTTGCTAAGGAAACCTATAAGTATTAGATACCTATAATAATTATCCAAAGGAATTGGTAAAGTCGCTAACAGAACCGATACTGAACCGATTTAAATGCAATTTGGTACACATATAGCCTAAAGCTTGAGGAAGGACATAGGCTACTTTTTAATGTGAAAAAGGGTTGTTAGGGGGTTGAAATATGGGATTAAAGTTTGAATGGAAGTTTCGTCATTTTTGAAGCTAGAAGCTTGATACTTATTTTTTAGGCTCTTCATTACATATAAATTAATATTAAATTCAAAGTTTGTAAAAATGTTACCCTTAAGGGGGTAAAAAAATGCTGCATAATATCACTTTTCCGCGCGGACAAAGTCGCGGGCACAGCTAGTAGCCTATATTAATCAGTGATAATGTAGCATTCGAATGGTGAAAGAATTTTTAAAATCGGTCGAGTACTTTTTGAGCCAATCCCTTACAAACATACATACATACATAGTTACATATAAATCATTCCTCATCCTCACGCCTTCCCACTAGGGTCCACGAAGGGGTAGGCAGAGGTGTATAGGTAATACCCACACACCCACTTTCCGCCAGAGGTATATTAGGTGCCAACGTGACAGATGGCGAGTCCATCGCCGTTACTCAGGCAACACTATACATACGCCTTTGAATTTCTTCTCAGACATATGTAGGTTTCCTCTCGATGTTTTCCTTACCGTAAAGCTCGTGGTGTGACTAATCACTGTACTTAAGTTCAGAAAAACTCATTGGTACAGTCGGGATTCGAACTTGCGACCTTTGCGTGGCAGGCAACTGCTCGAACCACTCGGCCACCATCCCTTATATCATTCCGCTTTATGATATTAGTATAGAATATAGATTGTATTATCCACGAGAGCGCAGCAATCACATATGTGAATTTAACGCAGATGAAACCGCGTGATAAAGCTAACTAGTTCAATATACAACAAGTACTTAGCTATATACCTACTTGACAACAGAGAACCTAAAGTGAAATTCTGAAAAACCGTAAACAATACGCGGCAATATAACCGGTGTTCAGCGGTAAGCATCGGTATTTGCTACGGGCCGTAACTGACACAGCTCTTTGGATATGCCAATATTATATTTACCATTGTTCCTGGCGTAAATTACTTATAGTCCAGGAGCCCATTGAGAAAACGTAATTATGTTATTTTTTTAATTTATTGAAGTTAAGTTGTTTTTAACATTATTAAGTATTATTAATTTAATTGGTGAATATTTTAGGCTCATATTTATTTATACGTTAAAGTCAACAGTTTTATTGTTGAATATATTAAATAGTATCCATACAAAAAATGTTTAAAACAAATTGAAAAACTCATTAAAGGCAAGACGCCACATATAGTTTATTGTTTATTTATTGATTAAAAACAAATCTTATAATTTTTAACATTCTTATTCTGAAGGTCTTATTATGTAGGTCCTATAATATAACATTGCCTTTTTAACATACCTGATAAATTTAATTAATTCAATGGGAGACTGTGGGATGCAAAACAAGACTTAACTGAATGCGTGGTGATGCTGAAAAATGAAAGGACCTATCGTAATCACGATGATGATAACATGGTCGGCAACGCGCGAGTGATACCCTGGTGTCGCAAGCGTCCATAGGCGGTGGGAACCACTTACCATAAGGCGGGCCGCATGCTTGTTTGCCACCCAAGTGGTATAAAAAAAAATTATGACATTATTATGAAAAAAAATGCTTTAATAGTTTCCTCGTTGAGTTCTCTAAAAATGTAAAAAAGTAAGTACTTTATTTGGTACCTTGATATCCGTTTACCATCGATATGTTTCGTCATTTGCCACTTTAATAATTATAGGTAAGAAAAACATATTTTTTTAAACCTTACAATTTAAGGCAACACTCCTCGACCGATTTAAAAATTCTTTCACCATTAGAAAGCTACTTTAACAGAACTTTTACAGAGTAAAATTGGCTATAATATAGGAAAAAATGTTTTTTTATTGTTAAAAAAACGATAAATAAAATAAAATTGTACGCGACTTAAACCCCGGGGCACACACAGGTAATAATAAATAAAGTTGTTAACATGTTATTCAAGGTGCCTCTGTTGGCTTAATAACAACTAAACGTATGTTTCATACCAACTGTAATCTTTACTTTGAACCTCAGAAGTGCGTGCTTATGACGCATGCTCGACGCACGAATAAATTACGTCGCTATCATAAACGAATCTCAAGATTTTATTCTTCAAATTAATGAGGTCACTAAAGTCCTTAGAATAGAAAACAAAATTAACGTATGAGAATAACCTGAAGTCGCTCTTAGACCCAGCAAGACAAGCATTATTATTAACTATCTGAGCCCCATGCTTTCACCCGCGTAATATTTGATATTATTTTGTTGTTTTTTCTGGTATAAAATATCCTGAGTTAATGCGGCTAATAATCTATTCCGTGGCATGATTGAGTACCTAACAAACACACAAACTTTCGCATTTAGAAGGATATTCCCTTTGGTATGAGTAATAATAATAATATACTTATTACGGTGCTTGCTGCGCCCCTTAGTGTCACTCACGTTAAATTTAATTTCATTGGTAGTATTTTTACACACGATCATAATATATCTGTTAATCCAGCTAAAAAGCTATCTCTGTTCAAAATTTCACCCAATTCCGTTCAGCCATTCTGCCGTGTTTAAGTACCTGTATATAACTGGTGAAAATTCTTACAAATTTTGCCTGATGATATTTTAGCCTATAGATTTTCCCAGTAAACGGCTACCAAAAGCAAAGATATTACCTCTTCATAATATTACATATCATCACACCGAGTCATCACTATTATTGATTTTCAAGCGACTACACTGACCACTTGGCCACTACTGCTCAAAAGTAATATGTGCCTTTTGCAAACTGCGCAGAACGATAACGGTACACTTTCATACATAACTCCTGGTCTAAGTGCATGCTCCGTTGTGGAATTGATTTCGCACTCGACTGTACACCGTATCGTTGAAATTTTTGATACAGATAGCTATCATTGGATTTTACTCACTGTTGCAATGGAATGGAACAATCGCGTAATAACGTACAAACGATGCTTCTGTACATTGTAAAGCCAGAGTTTTATAGCTTATTGTAGCTTTGGGAGGGTATTGTGTATTCTTTTGTTTCAGATAAGGGTTCGTGTTTCCATTGAAAAGGTACTTAGAGAGAGAGTGAAATAAATATCTTTTATTTTGCGGAAATATCTAGCATATTTTGAACTGTTGAATCCATAGTTGTGCAAACATAACATATGTAACTATAACTAGTAATATATAATGCACACGCCTTCTCACAAGGGATCCCGAAGGGGCAAGCAGAGATGTATAGGTAGTACCCACACACCCACTTTCCGCATATACGTTAGGTGCCTACGTGACAGATGGTGTGTCCATCGCCATTGCTCAAGTACGACTGTACATACGCCTTTGAATTTCTTCTCATGCGTATGCAGGTTTCCTCTCGATGTTTTTCTCCACCGTAAAGCTCTTGGTGTGACTTATCACTGTATATCCTTTAATTTTAATGCAGGAATTGAGACAGTTGGCGACGATAGATAAATAAATACATTTATTAAGGGCTATGCAGAACGATACTCAATAACTTTGTCGCAACCAATATTAGTGTATTGTGATACCTATTCTGTATTCCAACTTACAAGTGGACGAATACACTGAAAAAGATGGCGATGATAAAAATATCGCCGTGTGAAGTCACGCGAATAGATACAGAAGGATCGTTTTTCAATATAACCACTCTACAATATTACTTTTTTCAAGTAGAGTTTATTACAGGTTGTAATAATAATGTATAATGCCACAAGGCTGCTCGAAGGGGTAGGTAGGCTTTAAGCATACATACATACATACATATTATCACGCCAAGTCCCTAGCGGGGTAGGCAGAGAGTATAGAGCGCCAGTTCTCTCTAGACTTACATACCACTTTCGCTTCGTCCACAGTCATCAGTCTCTTCATACATGCTCGTCGGTTTCGAGTACTCTTAACGTTCCCGTCCTTGAGAGTCCGATCTATTTGATCCAGGTAGTTGGGACGTGGCCTTCCTCTGTCTCTTCTTGCACACACTTTTGCTTTGTATATCTGTTTCGTCAATCTTTCTTCACTCATCCTTTCTATGTGTCCAAATCAACGTAACATGCCTTTCTTCATCTTTACAATCACACCCTCATTCACGCCAGTTGATTTGCGAATCTCTTCATTGCGGATTAGATCTAAAATCGTTACTCCGCACATTTTTCGAAGAGATCGCATCTCAACTGCATTTAAGCTATTTTCATACTTCCGCTGACATACCCAGGATTCGCTGCCATATAATAAGGTAGGTACCAA
Source organism: Drepana falcataria (assembly GCA_945859725.1). NCBI lineage: Eukaryota > Metazoa > Arthropoda > Insecta > Lepidoptera > Drepanidae > Drepana > Drepana falcataria. The sequence goes on from OX243935.1 coordinate 809,902, forward strand.
TATCGCGTTGTGGACAGCAACTCGAGCATTCTTGCTCAGACTTTTACTGCCCATCAACGCCGACATGGCTCCATTCAGCTTATTTCCGGCAGTTATCCTTCTTTCAATATCTTTTTCATACTTTCCATCTCGTGTGAATATGCTTCCAAGATATAAAAATTCATTCACTTGCTCTTGCAGCAAGCTTTAAGCAGATACATAAAATACTAAAATATAAACATGAATTATATCTTTTCTTGGTTACTTTTAATTGTGTCAACTATGAACTCTGTAACATCTTCTGAACTTCGAACATAATCATCATCATCATCATCATCAGCCTACAGCAGTCCACTGCTGAACATAGGCCTCTGTCTTCGGACCTTCTCATCCATCCGCCGCCAGCGACCCTCTTAATGTCGTCCGTCCAGGACGCCCTACACTACGTCCTCCCGTCCGTGGTCTCCATTCGAGGACTCGTCTGCTCCACCGTTCATCTGTCCTGTGACAGACAACCTCGAACATACAACCTTTTAATTGCAGGCGAATCGCGCGGCCACCACTGCTCCATAAAACTTATTAAAAACGTATTTATTCTGATTCTTGCCTGTATTGTATAACGCAGTACATTTTTCATCTTCACGGTGTCACAATGAAATATGGTTCAAAATATATTGTCTGAGTTCCCTGGGTGTCATTACCTGGAGTCACGTCGGAGGATTTTTTCATTTCGACCTCTCGAGTGTTTACTTTGTACACACTTTCGCGGTCGTTGAGTGATGATCATTACATAGGTACACGCAATGAGACTTATCTCACACACCTTAAGTGACAGTTTGATTAATTTAATATACCTACTTACATACAAATTCATACAATGAAAAGATTTGCAAAACAATTGACTTGAACGAGGATGTGATTGTAAAGATGAGGAAAGGCATGTTACGTTGGTTTGGACAAATCGAAAGGAGTGTAAGGAGAGTGAAGAAAGATAGACGAAACAGATATACAAAGCGAAAGTTTGTGCAAGAAGAGGCAGAGGAAGACCACGTTTCAACTACCTAGATCACACTCAAGGACGGGAACATCAAGAGTACTTGAAACCAACAAGCATGTACGAAGCGACTGATTAATGTGGACGAAGCGTAAGAGGTATGTAAGTCTAGAGATAACTGGCGCTCTAAACTTATGACCTATGCAGAGAGAGTAGAGACCTATCTCTAGACTTGTAGACCTCTTTCGCTTCTTCCACATTCACCAGTCTTTTTAAATGCTCGCGGTTTTGAGTAGTCTACGATCTTGAATTAAGCATATCTAAAATGCGCTTTGCATATTCAAACTCATTCGTCATTAGCAACCCCATGAGGTCGAGAAGCACTCTCTTTACTCAATATGTAAATATTCTTGTGATGCTAAAGGACATCCCTTATTATTTCTAAAACATTAAACTCGGCACACACTCATATATTTCAATACGGAATGGCTTTCAATACTTATGCCGTACAATTTACTCTCAACCTTAATATACAAAACAAAAGATTCAAAATTCAAATTGTCCACCATACTGTAGTACCTTTTGTTCGGGGCAAATTTGTAAAAGTAAAGGAGAATTCTCATTCATCAGGTGCTCTGAAGTTTCCACATGAACATCCATTATGAACGTGCATTTGAAAAGCATAAAAGCTTGGGTATGCTTTTAAAATAATTAATGTGATGGGAACATACGAGTATAACTTTCTACACCTAACCTCTCGTAACAATACAATTGAAATGACATTGTGTTTGTATTAAAAGCTGAACATTTTTGAAATTTTGATGAAAATTTTTCATTATTTGCCTACATGTTCGTTAAAAAAATTATATTCTAAAAAAAAGGGTATTATACTGTTAGACTGTGCAGAATTATAGCTTCCGAGAGAAAAGTAATTTGCAAAAAAAATTGTTTAAGAAAAACGAATAATCCTTGTAATTTGGTTACACCCTCTTATATTTCTTGGTGTATTTATTGTTCAGTAACTTTTAATCTGATTTCTTGTTTGCCAAAGTTTAATTAATGAGATAGGTATTTAGTTTGTTTCCCTAACAAACCATATTATATCTTGTTTACGAATTCAAATTAATGTTATCGGGAATAATGAAATGAATATTTTTATAGTCTCGTAATTTTTTTCCCTAATTGTCCCACTCCATATCCAATTACCTTTTTGATTAATGTCAACACTGGAGGCAATGTGTTTTTTGCGCATTCCTATCTGTGGAAGAACTAAGATGCATTAGTATATTAGCTGGCCGTCTTTTTAGAGGCTAGAGTTCCTGACTGCGAAACTTGAGGTCTCGTGCTCGGTTCCCGCTGAGGGCAGATATTTGTGTGATTAACATGTGCATTTGTACCTTAATCTCGGATGTCCCATATAATTATGTAAATATCTATCTATATAGGTAAATACATATTTCGTTGTCTAGTTACCATAAAACAAGCTATGCTTAAATTAGGACTTTCAATTTGTGTGGAATTGTCCCAGGATGTTCTATGATGTCTGTAGTGGTATAGGTACACAAACACACTCACTTTCCGCCAGAGATATTTTTATAGTGATTACGAATGTTATATATAAGTAAGGTTATTAGTCACACCTCGAGCTTTACGGCGAAGGAATACATCGAGAGGAAACCTGCATACGTCTGAGAAGAAAAAGCCGCATATATAGTCTCGCCATCTGTCACGTTGGCACCTTAAGCTTATCTCCGGCGAAATGTGGGTGTATGGGTACTGTATTACTGCCACATCGGATTCCCATGTGGAAAAGCGTAAATATATATAAAGTAACAGACGGCCGACTACATAAACCACTTTCATTAGTTATCAACATAATAAATTGCCAAATTTTCCTACCATTAGGTAAAGCAGATCATACGAAGCCATTACTCATACGAAAGTTACGTTCAGACGAAGTCCTCAGAGTTCAGAGGCGTCCATTAGCTTCTCCGTGACATGGAAAGAAGTTGTCAAAACTTTATAAACCTTCGGAATACTCCGAAAGTGTTTGAACATATTTTGACGCTTGCTGTATCTCAGTTTAAGTTATAAAAGCCTGCCCCCAAGATACCACCGGAACCAATGAAGCCCGGATTTTTTGTTCTACAGCGAATTAGAATGTGGTAGATTTAGTAAGCTGTAACTGTCACTTACATTGTACTCCAAGGTTTTTAGTTGCAAGCTTTCTTTTTTAAATTCGAATATAATAATAAATAAAGAAATATAATTTATGCGTAAATTTGGTTAAACAACTTTTCAACTTTATAATGTTTTTCTTTAATGAATTACCACCAAATGATTGAGTCAAGAGATCTACAAAACTTGACACCTAAGTAATTAGAGTAAATGTTTATTATATTTTATATTATTTATTTTATTTTCTCACCAGATCGAAGCCAAGTGACATAGCTAGTATGCAATGCGGAGCAATTTGTGATAAGACTTATTTGTTATAGCAAAGAGTCGTCAATCAATTAATTGATTACGGTGATGAAATAACTGCTAGGTATCAAAACTTGGTGATTGTGCCTTCCTAGACTTCCCAACCTTTTTGACGATGTACTATGTACTTAACGTTTCTTTGGAGATTTAATTTGATGGAGAGCCGTGGTGGCCGGGTGGCACGAGTAGTCGCCTGCAACCCAAAGATTACAAGTTCGAATCCCGACTGTACCATTGATTTTTTCTGAAATAAAGTAGAGTTATCAATCACACCACAAGCTTTATGGTGAAGGAAAACATCGAGAGGAAACCTGCATACGTCTGAGAAGTAAGTAAGGTTTAAATTTCTTTAAATAAATAAAAAAAGAAAGTTATGCTTCAACATTTTAATTATAGCCTCTTTCATACCAGTTGCTTGCCGAATTTTCTCATAGCCAACCCGAAATTAATCGATGTCTGAAGGAAATCTAATAGAGGATATGTCTTTCAGACATAGTAAAGGAAGCCTTATGAATATTCAGGAAGCGGATGTTAACCGTCTAGGAGGTCCGAAGTATTTGAGGATTTATTGCCTCTGTGTGAACATCACTAAGTACCAAGAATATATCTCCACTTATATAATTAAGGGGCAGTTTGTTTGTTTGATGTTTTTCATTCAATCACGTCAGAATGGCTAAGCGGAATGGGATGAAACTTCGCGCAGAGATACCTTATAAGCTAGGGTTTTTGTATATCCTCACGCACTTTCTGCCAGAGATATATTTTACGTGCCAACGTGGCAGATGGCGAGCCATCGCCGTTACTTCAGCACCATAGGCGGCGGTAACCGCTTACCATCAGGCGGACCGCATGCTTGTATGCCACCCATTTGATATAAAAAAAAAAACACTATACATACGCCTTTGAATTGCTTCTCAGACGTATGCAGGTTACCTCTCGATGTTTTCCTTCACCGTATAGCTCGTGTGTGGCTTATCACTGTACCTACTTAAATTTAGAAAAATTCATTGGTACAGTCGGGAGTCGAACTTGCGATCTTTGTGTCACAGGCAACTACTCAAACCACTCGTCCACCACGGCTTCATGGCTTTTTTGTACGTTTGTTAAATAGTTTTGTAGTTAACTCAGAAACTACAACACCAATTTAGAAACACATATTTAGTTTTAAATGTTTAAAAAGGCAAATTTTACTTAAAATATGATGTTATTAGAATCCATTTTTAAATGGCTAGTTGTAAGGTTTCACGCTCCAAAGCTTTATCCGCAAATCAAGAAGTACCTCTCAAAGCTAATAAGTAGCAAAAATCTAAGCCATTTCCACAAAAGATATAGTAATATATTTCTAAAGAGCCGAGGAAGTCGGTAATTTGGCAATTTGATTTATTGAGCTCAATCTGAGCGGCAAGATTGGGGTTCGTCGGTATTGCGGGAAGCGATTTAAAAATCGTGATTTCTTTGAGATTCTTCCGCTGCTTTAGATAACGAACGGTCATTCGTATTAACTTATCTCATTCTTTAAGGAGATTCTCATCTTTTTACGTAATTGGCTACAATGCTATTAATATTACAAATGTGCATGTCTGATAGGAGGATAATGAGATATGCTATTTCAGGATGGCTTCCGAAACACCAAGACCCAATTTTACATTAAAAAACCTGCGTTTCGGACTTCATATCTAGATTTAATGGTATAATATCATTAGGTATATTAATTAATAAATAAAAGAGAATTCAATTCGCTAATTCGAGAAATACTAGTTAATTATCCCCCCGCCTCGGCAGCGGTGTCTAGGTAGTACACACTTCTTTCTCACCTCACCACTCCCACTTTAAGCCAGAGATATATTTTAAGTAACAACTTGATACATAGCGAGTCCATCGCCGTTACTCAAGCATGACTATACATACGCCTTTGAATTTCTCAAACGTATGCACTTTTTCTCCCAATATTTTCTTTCACGGTAAAGCTCTCGAACGTAGAGCATACAAAGTGTATAACATCTTTATCCTCTACACTAACAAGAGACCAGTTCCATTTGACTGCAATAGTATCTAAGGTGCATGTACTGACCCAGGCAATGGTGATTTCTGGAGGCATTTTTTTTTCATTAGAAACTTTGTACTCCTTCATGGGGATCCTAATATCTACGATATAGTTTATAACTACTACAGCTTTAGCATAACTACTACAGTTTATAACTACTAGCAGCCTTGCTATTTTTACGTTTTACGATAAATAATATTACGTGTAATCAAAGAATGAAAACAATTTTCTTCTACATGAAAATATTATCATTTTATTCGACTCAATTTAATGTAATTAAAATCAAGTTATTTCACATTATGAAAATAAATAATTAACATTTAATATTATACCTTCTATTATCACGGAAGAGTTCGTTGATCAAATTATGAACATCTCACATCTCATCTCAAAAAGTTATTATTCATGTTTGATTAAAACAGAAGAAATCTACGAATAACTTAATCTTGTACATTTGAAGCTTGTGACAACCGAGTGAACGATCCACAGACTTTCATACCAGATAGAACAATATTAAGTTAGTTGTAGAAATCTCGACGCTATCTTCTGAGCTAATCGTGTTTGAAGTAATGGAAACAAAGGTATTTTAGCTTATATTGAGAACAGTGCCTTAATGGGTCGAGTCACCTGCAACGTAAATATTGCGAGTTCGATCCACAGCTGTACCAATGAATTATTAATGAACTTAGGCTCAGTGATTGCATCACGATGCGGAAAAGGATCACCGAGAGAAGATTTGCATTAGCTTACGCTTGTGGTTTTCAGGAATAGAAGGTGCTGTTTCACTTATGTCTACCCCTCCGGGGACCCTTGAGGAAATGCTGAAGGTATAAGAAAATAGAAAACATATTTTAATGTTTAACAAAAGTATATTTACTTTCATCTGAAAAAAGATATCAATTTACTCTTGGGAATAGAAAAAACTACATACCTACCTATATATTAGAGATATTGAGATTATATTACCGCCATTCTTTAAGGAAAAAATATCTATTGTATATATATTTTTATATGTATTATATAGTACTTTATAGTATTTTTTATATACGGAATGTTTTCCTTTACTGCTTTTTTCATTAAATAGAGCTGTGGTCGACTTTATTCTGCCTCTAAATGGAGTAATAATTTAATGGCCGAATTATGTAAAATAAAGCCAGCAACTCTGTAATGCTTTGAGAATTACCAGAGGCTGTTAATATTAATAAGGCTGTAGTCTAGAAAGGATTATCCCTTAATAAAAGAACTCCTTTTTTTAAAATCAGGTATAACTATGTGAAAATCCGATTATTATTTACCCTGAAGCAAACATCTATAGGAAATCTAGTAATTATCTATATAAATCAGGTAATTATCTATAGGAAAAAGAAAATATGTTTGGGAAGAAATTCAAAGGCGTATGTATGTATAGTCGTGGTTGAGTAACACCAATGGACTCGCCATCTGCCACGCTGGCACCTAAATTATATCTCTCTATACATACGCCTTTGAATTTCTTCTCAAACGTATGCAGATTTCCTTCACCGTAAACCTTGTGGTGTGACTAATCACTGTACTTAAGTTCAGAAAAACTTATTGGTACAGTCAATAATCGAACTTGCAATCTATTGTAGAATTTAATGCTAAGTCGTTAAAAGTAAATTAATTCAATAGGCTTATTATAAAACATCAGATTATTGTAATCATGGCCATGCATGGCAATGAATTGCTCCTCTTGTACAGAGTTTATATATGTAAGTTTAATATTTTCTATCCCTACGTAAAAGAGAACAAATGTTAAAACAGAAAACCGGGAGTTTGGTTCGCCGTTTCTTCTCCTGGCAGGTATTTTTTCTTGGAAACGGTGGTAACTTTAGTTTATATTAAGTATGTGACGTTCTATAAATGTTCCCTGTGTCCTTTACGTTGAATAAAATATTTTGATTTTGATGTTTTGCTTGACGAAACAGATATACAAAGCAAAAGTGTGTGCAAGAACAGGCAGAGGAAGGCCACGTTCCAACTACCTGGATCAAATAGATCGGACTCTCAAGGATGGGAACGTTAAGAGTACTCGAAACCGACGAGCATGTATGAAGAGACTGATGAATGTGGACGAAGCGAAAGAGGTATGTAAGTCTAGAGAGAACTGGCGCTCTATACTCTCTGCCTACCCCGCTAGGGACTTGGCGTGATGATATGATGAGGATGATGATTTTATGATTTTGATTATGTGTTGCAGGCAGCTGCTCGAACCACTCGGCCACCCGGTTTCTTAATAATATAAAACTATTTTTATTATGTAGTATGAAAGAGATGATATGCTAATAATATTTCAGTGAGCTGAGTATTTTATACAACTGTACATTCATACGAATCCATTGTTCTTGAATCACTGCATCGAGCCCGAAGCAACAAGTTACTGCCAGACAGAAACTTATATTGCAACTTGCACCAGAGTTAGGATTGCTTGTTAGGGTATATACACTTCTCAATTAGGATTTCGTATATTCATATCTATATCATCGCAAATATGAAAGTAGCTCTGTAGGTCTGTTTGCTAGTTTTCACGCCGGCGTTCCAATTTTTAAGAGGTAGGGCATAACGGGTTTCCCGTTCGAATTTGGAGCTGCCCGACTGGGGCAGGACCTCCACCTTATAGAAGTCCGTAGCCAAATAACAATATTTTTTGTGTTTTGTTCCGACGCGGTGAATAAGGTTTCCAGTAATGAGCTCCTTGGGGAGGGGGCGGATTTTTACATTGTGTTGGAAGGGATTAAACCCATTATGCTGCCAACACAGTATAACTCTACGAACAGACACTACAGCAAGTGATACTTCGGTATTGTAAGCGTAAATAGGCTGCGGTAACCGTTTTCAATCGGGGGGCCGTATGCTTGTTGTAGAAAAAAAAATACGAATTTTGATATAGTGATGGATGGAAGCTTAATCATAACGCTGTGTCCTTCATGGGGTAGGCATAGTAAATAGATCGTCTGTACTTTGCAGATGTATAATAATAATAATAATAAATGTTTATTCAGTAGCTTTACAAGTTTAGATAACAGGGTTTGGAGACTCCTTTTAAGCAAAGATTTGCTTGTATTAGGAGCTCCGCTCTTCCATAGCCATTACATATTAGTAAACAGTATATATAATAACAAACGATTAATACTTATTAAATACTAGTTAGTTATACATGCTAAGCTAAGTTTTATACTAGATTATGGGTATTTAAGATAGGATATATAATTATAATTAAAAGTAACAATCACAATCTTCATGGATATTTAAGCGCGCGTCTATTTCTGTGTGTGTGTGTGTATGTGTGTGTGTGTGTGTGTGTGTGTGTGTGTGTGTGTGTGTGTGTGTGTGTGTGTGTGTGTGTGTGTGTGTGTGTGTGTGTGTGTGTGTGTGTGTGTGTGTGAGGGTGAGAGTGTATGTGTGTGAGCTTATGTGTGGGAATGAGCAAAAATGCGTGAACGTGCATCTAATAAATTATAACATCTAATTAGTGGTATAGTTTATATACACTAGACTAGAGTATTATCTGAACGAGAGTCTCAACATAAGCGTAGCTTTTAGTTTTTAGCCATTCAGTCAGAATCTTTTTACAGTCAAAATATTTTAGGGGGTATATATTTAATTGTTTGTTAATAAAGTTATATACATGGGATGATTGTCTAGTGTATTGTCTTTTTGCGAAAGTAGTTTTGACGGCTGCCAAGGGTGCCACTGTGTGTTTTCTTCTCCTTTTTGTATCACTCGCATTAAAGGGTATAAACTTATGTTTTTTTAAGATTATTTGGAGAATATATAACTTCCTAACAGACAGAAGGCCGGATGTCATATAAAGGCTTTCGGTTGAGAACCTGAAAGGTTTAAAAAACATAACTTTTATAAGTGACCTCTGTGCTCTCTCTAGTTCTAAAAATTTGATTTTACTAGCTCCACCCCAGATTGGCAGACAATACGATACTACAGATTGAGCCAGCGAGAAATATATTTCGAGTAACAGTTTTTTTGTCGCAACGTGTCTTAATATTTTAAATGTCCATATTAGTTTTCGAAGTCTATTCATTACTAGCTCAATATGCACGTGCCAAGAAAGTCGCTGATCAAGCATTACACCTAAGTACTTAGTTTGATTTACCTTTTTTAGTTCTATGCAGGAACAAGATATGTGTGCGAGATTAGGACACTTATGAATTTTAATTATAAAATTAGGTGGAGGTTGCGTGCGCTCATTCATTGTAAAACAAATAAAATTAGTCTTTGTTACGTTTAGAGTAAGAAGATTTAAATCAAGCCAGTGTGTTACCTTCATCAATCCATCATGAGCTGATTTTTTAACAATGTCCCATGTTTTGCCAGAGAAAACCATAGCAGTATCATCTGCATAAGAAAATATGAGACCATTGTCAAGCTTCATATCACACAGACTATTGATATAGATGAGGAACAAGGTTGGGCCGAGGACGCTTCCTTGCGGCACACCAAATAGCACAATTTCGTCTGAGCTGATGAAATCTCCAACCTTTGTTTTCTGTTTTCTATCACGGAGATAGTCTTTAAACAATTCATAAGGTTTGCCCCTAATGCCAATTTCTTCAAGCCTGTGCAAAAGTATGGAGACAGAGACCGTATCAAAGGCCTTTTTAAGGTCAAGGAAGACTGCAAGGCACTTATTTCCACTATCAACTTTTTCTGTTACAGCGGTAGTAAGCGCCAGGACTGCATCTTCAGTAGACATTTTTTGCCTAAATCCAAATTGAGACGGAGAAAGAATTTTAAATTTTGTTAAGTAGCTAATTAGCCGTTTGTTAATAAGTTTTTCTATAATTTTTGAAATTGCTATCAGGACTGAGATTGGTCTATAATTTGACGAATCCGTCTTGTCTCCATCCTTATGCACAGGTGTAATTAGAGCTAATTTCAAAGCAGTAGGGAAGATGCCCTGCTCAAAGCACAGGTTTACTAGATGAGTAATAATGGGGACAATAATTTCATGTGCAGCCTTAAGAAATTTAGTTGGAATTTTGTCCCAACCTGGGGCACTGTCAGATTTTAAGCTCATTATTACGGAAAAAACTTCGTTCCGATCTGTATTATGGAAGACAAACGATGAAGTCGGTACATTTGTTAAAACAGTGGGATTGTGATTATGTCTTGTAGAATTTAAGATAATGTTATCAGCAAGTAATTTACCAACGTTTCGAAAATATACATTTACTTTATTAACGGCTTCTTGGGGATTTGGTGCTGTGTCTAATAAATGTGGGTGATGTGTGTTATTAGTTTTACGTCTTGTGATGTTGTTTATTGTGTCCCATAGTTTTTTTGGGTTCTTGCGTACTTTTAAAAGTTGTTCCCGATCAAATTTTCGTTTTTGTTTTTTAATTAGGCAATTACAAAAGTTTCTGTATCTTCTAAAAGTGATCCTTAATAATGCATTATGAGGGTCGTGTTTCAGCTTTAATTGCATGTTGTTACGGTTCCAAATGCATCGCAGAAGTCCGGTAGTCATCCATGGTTTAATCATTTTATTTTTTAAAGGGATTGCTATGGTAAATGTATGTATGGATAGGCATTGCTGAATTATATTTATTAAAGAATCTACGAGTATATTAGGATTTGTTGCCTTTAAGAGATCAGATATATTACTTGATTTAAGGTGTTCCAGGGCACCTTCTACATTTATTTTGTTTTTATTTTTTATGCTTTTGCTAAGGTTAGTGTGAGTTGAGATTTTAAGGATAGTCATTAGGTGATCTGTGATGGTGGTATTGATTATAGCTATAGTGGCTGTTTTATTTTTAGGCTTAAGTTTTAACATGAAATGATCCAAGCAGCTTTCTCCTCTTGTAGGTAGGAAATGTCCGGAAAGTAGTCCGTGCATAGCCAACATATTCAAATAATCAAGTCTATTGGAGCGCTCGTGTGATTGCTCGTCCTGCTTATGTATGAGATTGATATTAATGTCACCAGCGATTATTATGTTTTTGCAAGGTTCAATTGCGCTTAAATATTGATTGAGAGAATTTGTAAAATCATCCGATTTCTTATTAGAAGGTGAACGATATATACCAAGCACGACCAGGTCAGGTGCGATATTTATTTGCAAGCAAGAAGCATGTGTTAATCTTATTTCTCTTACTTTAGCATAATGTGATTTATTTATATAAATCACAACACCGTCAGCTTTATTGACGTTTATTTAAGTTTGATATGATATGTAATTTTCTAATTGGGGAATTTGTTTATTTGCATTTATCCTACATTCACTTAGTATAACTAAGTCAATGCTGGACTTTAGATTGGCTAGGTTTAGTTGTAGATCATCAAAATTTGAATAAATGCTTCTAATGTTTTGTGACACAATAATTAGATCGGTAGATTTTATCCTTGTTAATTTAACAAATTCATCACATGTACAATTATACGCTTTAGCTACTTCAGAGTCATCTATTTCATTCATTATATTTAGGGTGCTATCCATAATGTTGTGCAGAGAAAAAACTGTAGGCAGTACTATTCTGACAATTATATGAGTGTAATATAATAATTTTACGTTGATGGATTAATTTTGTCTTTATAAGAGTGCGTGGATGTGTCCATTGGTGAATGTGTGTGAAATGAATCAATTTTACGGACTCGAATGCTAGTGATATGTTTTTTATGTTGTGTGTGAATGTGAGTGTGATTTTTATATGAATGTATTCTGTTTCATGGTTAACAACAGTGATTCCGTGTATTTGCGCATTAAAGCCTAATAAATTTGCAACCGACAGATAGGTATTTGATTTATTACAAACAATACAGAGTAGATGCAGTAAAATTTTAAGAATAATTAAATCTAGTCATATAAGTTGCATTAAGTTATTAACTTGCGATTCATTTTTTATGATAATCGTAGGAGAGTTCTCATCTTTTTTCACGTATACTCTTCCATAGCCAGTCCAGCAAAACTTGTATCCTTTTGACTTCGAGAGGTCTCTCGCTAGGAAGTGAAGGCGAGCCCCTTTCGCAGTCAGCTGTTCAGAGACGAAGATTGGGCTGTATTCATCCGTTGTTAGGCCTAGGTGTTTAGCACATAGTTTCTCCTTATGTCTCGTGTTATAGCCTTTAGTCATCCTTAGGAAGTCAGATTTGAGAATTGTAGACGACATCTCAACAATAATTGGATTGTTATATGAATTACTCTTTTTGTTTTGAACTCTGTAAATATCTTTTATATCGGCTTTTGAAATCTTACACCCAATAGTCTCAGATAACTTCACAGTCATATTTATTAGGTCATCTTTAGATTCCTTTATAATTTTAGGTACATTTTTAATTTCCAAATTAGCCTTTCGAGTCCCTCGTTGCAAGTCTTCAACTTTTTCTTCGAGTAAGCTGATGTACTCCCTATCCTTTTTGGACTGCTCTTCAAATTGTAATAGTTTCTTCTTTAATTCCTCATTTTGTGAGGTAAGAAACGCCACAGAGTTCTCAATATTGCTGTTCGTGTTTTTTATATCCATAAGTGTGGGGTAGATCTTTTTAATTTCAACATTTTGAGATGCAATCAATGATTTTATTTCATCCTTAAAGTTATTTAAATCACAGTCATAGTCTGGTTCCCTGCACCGTTTATGCCTTTGTGACACGAAATTAGGTGGGGTACTTTGCTCATTCAATATCATGATATTTGATTCCGACAGTGATTTGTTAAAATTTTCCATTTTAGTACCAGGAGATAATAAAATCAAAAGAAGTGTAATATAAGTTGAAGTGTGGGTAGATGCAAATTTAGGGACGGCAGGGGGCGGAGCTTAATTGTCTTATCAGTTGAAGTAGGCGGGGCTAATCCTCAGGTAGAAATGTGCGCACACGCTGATTTGCGGAAATGTGGAATAAAGCTGGTACCAATTACCTTAATCGTAGACGTTGTACCAGGGCACCAGAATTCGGTTTGCGGTTGTTTTCGACTACTCCTTTAGATTATTCTTACTCCTTATGACTTCTGCACTCCTATTTTTTGTTAATTTTAATTTTCAATATTTATTTTATTTTAATGACCGTTGAACACAGACAGTATACACGTTTGCACCTTGCGGCGGTCCGGGGGGAAGAGGATGTATACCTCCTTTGTTTCGTTCACATTCATCAGTCTCTTGCTTGCGTACTTTTGACGTTTCTCTCCTGGAGAGAATCTCCATTTTTCCATGGGCAATCCATAATTCCTTATGTTAGGTAAATTAGGTATCTTCACTAAGGTATTTTAAGTTTCTATGTTTTGTCTATCTATGCTATGTCTATGTTGTAAATGCATATAGATGTATACACGGTACATACACCAAAATATATTTTTTTAATTTATTTCTGTTTGTTCCGGGTAAACTCTGAAACGGCTGGACCAATTTTAACGAGACTTACACAGGCAGATAGCTGATGTTAAAAGGAATAACTTATACAACTTTTATTTTGGAAACTGAATATTTTTTTTGTTAAATTCCACGCGGACGAAGTCGCTGGCACTGCTAGTTATAAATAAACTTCAAGTTTTTATGAGAAATACATTTCTTTGAACATAAAAGGAATAGGTATCTGCTTCAACTTTAGCAGATAATCGAATTTAACGTGGAGGAGACACATCGAGTTATTTATATTCCGTAGACCGTTCCAGCACTAGTGGTGTAATTTATCTTCGCTTCGGATAAATTCAATTAATATCGGGAATATCGAGATATTAATTGGTTGTAGCAACAGGATGTACATTAGGTCGAGCGCACTTTCGCTTCATTTGGCGACCGTCACTACCATTTTATATACAGCTACATATAGCTGATATTGTGTTGTGTGAGTATGAGGACAAATTATTTATATTATAGTGTACATTTAATAATAATAATAATAAATCTTTATTACCAAAAACACATTATACATCGTAAGCATTTCCAATGGTCCCCACACTAGGAAACTCCTGTATCGTGGGAACCGGTTCACAGAACAATTTAACAAACTAATATAGTAACTTGTAGTGGCAGGCTATAACAAAAACTTGTACATTACAGAAAGTGTCTAATATTAATTAAAGCAAGTAAAGGTAACTAGGAAAAGTTTTAAATTACTTAAGGATTACGCATTATTATAATTTACTTTAGAGCAGTCAATAGTTCTTCTGTCTCGTGATATGAAAGGGATTTTAACCATTTAAATCTTTAGATAATAATAATGTCCTCACGCCTTCCTACAATGGTCCGTGAAGGGGTAGGTAGTACCCACACACCCACTTTCTGCCAGAGATATATTTTAGGTGCTAACGTGGCAGATGTCGAGTCTGCAGTATGCAGGTTTCCTCTCGATGTTTTCTTTCGCCGTAAAGCCCGTGGTGTGACTTATCACTGTACTTGAGTTCAGAAACATTTATATTGTGTATTTATATTTATGTGTGCTGTAGGCTACTCAAACCACTCGGCGCGGCTCTAAATATATATATATATATATATATATATATATATATATATATATAGTGTATATATATATATATATTATATATATTTATATATATCTCATCACGCCTTCCCAATAATGGTCCGAGCGCTTTCCGCCGTAACTTTGCTTTTGAATATCGTTCTACTTCAAAACCGCGCTCACTCACCGCCATTTGTCCCCAATTTTATACATTTGAGTATTCACGCTACGTGCAAAAGGTCCTCTAATAACTCAAAAACAATTAAAGAAGAAAAGAAAAAAAATTGTTACGCGTGCGACACACAATGAACATATTAAATAATTAAAAGGAAGACAACCGATGAGTACCTCAGTATTTCAAAATTATAAAAACTATTCCGCTTTGAAACTTTTGTTAAAAACACTGACCATAAAATAAAAATAAACATCCGGAGAATAAATTCGCAGGCAGAGTGCGCTCGGCCTTAGACTGTAATTAACTAAATTAATTTTTCCCCTTACGTCATCGGGTCAGAATTTTTCCCGGGCGTTCACGTCGATTTCTTATCTTACATTAAACTTGACTGCTCTTCTAGGGAAGCTAAGTCTCGAATCGATTAAGGCAACTAACAAATTAATAGATACCACAGAAGGAGATAGCAACCCCTCTAGACCAAAATCTTAGACTAGCTAATACTAATTAGACAGACACCGCTGGAAATCATGAAGGGGTTTTGCCCAGCAGTGGGATGTAACAGGTTAACAGTAACATAGCTAAATTGAATAAAATGATGGAAGACAAAAGTAAGCCTGTATATTGTGTAGTGTAAAATCTGTAATTGCGAATGTACCAGTAGCTTTACTTTTCTTATAGTTAAGCTATATTATATAATAGTCACACTAAGATTTATCTCTATTGTATATTTTTAAACTGACCCCATTATTAGCGTTATTTTCCGGTAATAGTCAAGATGCCAGGCAAAGAATTTAAAGGATCAGTTGTTTTAGTAATTGGTCCAAGATACATTTTATTTTTCAACTTGCCATATTAAATAAGAATACCTGGTACCTACCTTATTGTATGGCAGCGAATCCTGGGTATGTCAGAGGAAGTATGAAAATAGCTTGAATGCAGTTGAGATACGATCTCTTCAAAAAATGTGCGGCGTAACGATCGTATTAGATCGAATCCGCAATTAAGAGATTCGCAAAACAACTGGCGTGAATGAGGGCGTGATTGTAAAGTTGAAGAAAGGCACGTTGGTTTGGACACATAGAAAGGATGAGTGAAGAAAGATTGACGAAACAGATATACAAAGCAAAAGTGTGTGCAAGAAGAGGCAGAGGAAGGCCACGTTCCAACTACCTGGATCAAATAGATCGGACTCTCAAGGACGGGAACGTTAAGAGTACTCGAAACCGACGAGCATGTATGAAGAGACTGATGAATGTGGACGAAGCGAAAGAGGTATGTAAGTCTAGAGATAACTGGCGCTCTATACTCTCTGCCTACCCCGTTAGGGACTTGGCGTGATGATATGTATGTAAATAAGAATATTATAGAACAAGTTGAGAATCCGTGTGTTGTATAAAATGTACTAGTATACCTATAGAACAATTCTCGCAAACGTGATAGATGGCGTGTCCATCGCCGTTTTTTATGCGCTATAAAGACGTCTTTGAAATTTTAACTTATTCTTAAACGATTTGAAGCCTGTGATGGTCCTCTATCGATGTTTTTCTCCATCGTAAAGCCCAGGGTGTGTAAGGAAAACCTCATTAGTGCCGTCAGAATTTGATCTTGCAATCTCTGTGTTGCAAGGGACTACTCGAATCATTTGGCACAAGGCCAATAATTCATGCAATATTATTTTATTTATTATGCAGCCATAATATTTGATTAGACATAGTACCACGTTGAGGTATTTCGTGTGAAAAGATTCAGCAGTGTGGTTACATTTCTCAATTAGTCCTTTTTTCTGCGACAAGAGGACGGTCCAATTAACTTAGATTTTTACTTCGTAATGAAACTCAACGAGCAGAAAATTTTAATCTTTATTTTGGCATTACAAATGTTGTCTGAAGTCTTATAAGGTGAAGTAAAGGTAAAGTCTTATATATATGTGAGCGTTCTTTGATATTCAAGGTCGAAGGCCGCGAAAATCTGTTCTTTGAATTTCTCCTCGTTTCCTTCACCTTGAAACATTATCATTTATTATAAAAGTTGTAGACAATAAAATTCGCTACAAGGTATGTTTTGACCTAGTGAGATTACAGTGAAATTTTGTAAAACTTTCATGTGTAATATTCAGGGGTAAATTAGAATGAAAATTTCCGAAGGAGTAGGCAGATGTGTATTGATAGTGCCCACACATCCACATTCCGACAGAGATTTAATTATTTATTTACTTAATAAAACCGGCATAAATATACCAATTACATTAAGTACGATAACAATTATTCAACATTAAATCATATTATATTACAAAAACCAGCTATATATTTTAGGTGCTAACGTGACACATTAACGTGCAAAACTTTTAGCTTAATCCGTTTCAATTCTTTCAATAAGATTGAGCCCTTTTTTGCTTAAATGACTATACTTTTCTTGGCCTAATAGAACTGTTATCCTGACAGAAGAGGGTAGATCTACTTTCCTATACTTACCTACAGGTTCGTATGACGTTTGTCCCTCATATTTCATTATCATAATGACTAATATCGCAAATCAACGTTACTCTCATGGCCTTTCGCTCGTAACAATGTTAGACCTTTATAATTTGACAAGAAAAGGAAATGGTATTTCCCATTTCTCTTTACGATTGCGATAGACGAAAATATGAGTGTTACTATGGTAAATAAAATATTACAAATATATATCCTCACGCCTTCCCACAAGGGTCCCCGAAGGGGTAGGCAGAGGTGTATAGGAATGTGCGGAATGTGGGTGAGTGGGTACTAACCCACTCACCCACATTCCGCACGAGATATAGTTTAGGTGCCAACGTGACAGATGGCGTGTCCATCGCCGTTACTCAAGCACAACTATACATACATACGCCTTTGAATTTCTTCTCAGACGTATGCAGGTTTCCTCTCGACGTTTCCCTTTACCGTAAAGCTCGTAGTGACTCTACCCTGACCGCAAAGGTTGGCGAGCGTCAGGTGACCTTATTACAGTTTGCGTGTAAGTTAACCCATACATTATATAAAGTAATGTGCGTGGAAAATTGGTAGCAATATTTACTGAATTGCCTTTGAAAATTGTAATTACGCTATCAATTTATTTTGACAACGCAACTGGTGTGAACGAAGGTGTGAATTTAAAGATGAAGAAAGACAGGATACGTTGAAAGGATGAGTGAAAAAAGATCGACGAAACATTTATAAAATGCGAAAGTGTGTGCAAGGAGGTGTATTATATAGGTTACCCACTTTCCGCCAGATTTATATTTTAGGTGCCAACGTAACAGATGGCGAGTCCACAGCCGTTACTCAAGCACGACTATACATACGCCTTTGATATACATATCATAACGCCGAGTCCCTAACGGGGTAGGCAGAGAGTATAGAGCGCCAGTTCTCTCTAGACTCAATCAATCAAAATCAAAATCTTTTTATTTCACATAGGCCCAGGTGGGCACTTATAAAACGTCGAAAAAGAAGCACGGTTCGGGTTGGTCGCTTCCATGGAGAAGAACCGGCAAGAAACTCCATGGTTACTCTTTTCAAATCATTAGGCATATACAATAACAATATTTTTTCGTTGCAGCAATAGTACCCAAGTATGGGGGAACAACATAGGCCCGACAATAGGTCGTTGCTTACTATACAAAGCATACATAAAACTAACTAACCAACCAACATACGCCTTTGAGTTTCTCCAAAAACGTATGTAGGTTTCCTCTCGATGTTTTCCTTCACCGTAAAGCTCGTGGTGTGCCTAATGACGAATCTTAATACGAGGTAAATTGAAGTAAATCAGTTTGTAAAAGTGGAACAGCCATCCCTTCGGTTTTGGTTTCAAAGCCTTTCAAAGCGCTAAAAATATCGCTTTGTGCTCGCTTTGTAGTCCAAGCTCTGCAGTGAAGCGTGCGGAAATCTGAAATCTGAAGCACTAAAATAACGGAAGTACTTTGAGCCAAAAGATATGATATTTCCTTGAATGAAACTTACATTCAAAACTTTATTTTAATTATTAATAAAACGTTAGTCTAAATTCAAATTCAAGCATATCACGCCATATATCATCGATATATATAAATATAAATACCTAAATAAATACCTGGGACAATTCCACACAAATTGACCTACTCCCAAATTAAGCAAAGCTTGTGTTATGGTAATTAGAAAACGATATACTTACATACATAGGACATCCAAGACTAAGGTACAAATATTCGTGTTCATCACACAAATATCTGCCCTCAGCGGGATTCGAACCCGCGACCGCGAACCGCGAAGTTTCGCAGTCAGGAGCTCTAACCACTAGACCAGACGGTCGTCATTATATAATCTATTTAATATAAAAAAAATATGTTGGTTTGTGTACGCTTCAAAAACTCAAAAAGTTCTGCACCGATCGAGCTGAAATTTTAGCATGATATATAATCCGCATTAAGGATTATTTTTATCTATTTTTTTGCATCAGTCACATATCCACAGTGAAGCGTGGCAGGGTACAGCTAGTAATAAATAAATATTATATTCATATTTATTTATTATATAATAAAATAATATAATATATCCTCACGCCTTCCTACAAGGGTCCCCGAAGGGGTAGGCAGATAGGTAATACCCACACACCCACTTTCCGCCAGAGGTATATTGGGTGCCAACGTGACAGATGGCGAGTCCATCGCCGTTACTCAAGCACGACTATACATACGCTTTTGAATTTCTTCTCAGACGTATGCAGGTTTCCTCTCGATGTTTTCCTTCACCGTAAAGCTCGTGGTGTGACTAATCACTGTACTTAAGTTCAGAAAAACTCATTGGTACAGTCGGGATTCGAACTTGCGACCTTTGCGTCGCAGGCAACTGCTCGAACCACTCGGCCACCACGGCTCTTATTTATTTATAAGTAATAAATACAAAAGCCCAATGAACAAATTAACTTGCTCATGCAGTTATAATGTATGTTTAACGATAAAAGGGACATGGCAATTATGTGGACATAAATTCGTACGAGTCCATATGTATTTATTTGCGGTAGAGCCCTCCGTTACGGCGGGTTTTATTTACTCACTGTTTGCTAAC
The DNA here is from genome assembly GCA_945859725.1 of Drepana falcataria. Taxonomy (NCBI): domain Eukaryota; kingdom Metazoa; phylum Arthropoda; class Insecta; order Lepidoptera; family Drepanidae; genus Drepana; species Drepana falcataria. The sequence continues at coordinate 830,073 of OX243935.1, forward strand.
TTTTAACCAAATATACATAATTTAAATGCCGTGGTGCCTGCGTGGCGAGGATTGCATGTTCGAATCCCGACTGAACCAATAAGTTTTTCTGAACTTAAGTACAGTGATTAATCACACCACGAGCTTCACGCTGTAGGTAAACATCGAGAGAAAACCTGCATATTTTTCACAAGAAATTCAAATACGTATGTAGGTTGCATGAGAAACGGCGACAAACTCGCCATCTCGTAGGCAACGAAAACGTTACCAGAAAAAAAAATGGTTCTGATACATCCCTGCCCACCCGCTCGAAGTCCCTTGTGGGAGGGCGTGAGGATATTTGTTAATTATTAGAGTTAATTATACTGAAATGAGAAGAACAATAAGGCAAACAGAGAGAATAAGATCAAGAAGGCCGAAAATAGCGGCACCATCAGATGTAGCCGTGGAAGAAATTAATCAACTTTTGATGGATCCCTGTTATTGTTTATCACATTAGTTTCACAAGGTCAGAACCAATACAATTCGGGTAACTTTTGATTAGGTAGCACTGTGCGCAGTTTGGATGACGACATTGGAAACTACACTTTATGTCTGACTTCTGTAGTTCCAGAATTAAACTGCTCGTAATCAAGCGCTGGTCAGGCATGCTTGCATACCTACTTTTGAAGTGTGGAATTCTCACGGATCAATCTCCGCGGGGGAGGGATATTTTACTGACTAAGCACGCTTTCGCAAACCCCTCACTAGCCTGCCCCGTAGAAAGATTCCCTTTCTATTTACGCTCAGTCTATGTGAATATACCATCATTGTATGTGAAATGTGTTATTACTCATATTTCCGCAATTAATGTCATTGCAAAAAACTGTGGTGGCCGAGTGGCTCCTGCGACACAACCCATAGGTCCAGGGTTTAAAACTTGCAATCTTTGTATGGTGAATGTAGACGAAGCGAAAGAGGTATGTAAGTCTAGGGAGAACTGGCGCTCTATACTCTCTGCTTACCCCGTCAGGGACTCGGCGTGATGATATGTATATCTTTGTATCGCAGGGAACTACTTGAACCACCACGACTATCAATTTGTTTGTAAAAATAATAAATAAATAAATAAAAGCCGTGGTGGCCGAGTGGTTCGAGCAGTTGCCTGCGACGCAAAGTTCGCAAGTTCGAACCCCGACTGTACGAATGAGTTTTTCTGAACTTAAGTACAGTGATTAGTCACACCACGAGCTTTACGGTGAAGGAAAACACCGAGAGGACACCTGCATACGTCTTAGAAGAAATTCAAAGGTGTATGTATAGTCGTGCTTGAGTAACGGCGATGGACTCGCCATCTGTCACGTTGGCACCTAATATACCTCTGGCGGAAAGTGGGTGTTCGGGTATTACCTATACACCTCTGCCTACCCCTTCGGGGACCCTTGTGGGAAGGCGTGAGGATATATTATTATTATTGTTATTATAAATAACAGTGATAATATATTTAACAGTGTTTAGTGCTGCTATCCTAGTTATTAAGCTGGCTATCCCAACGTATCCCATTAGTTCACAGGCCCACTTCGCGAGCGCACGCTATTCCTCTGCGACTAAAGTTGTGTAAATACCTATTGAACGTTGCGCGCCTTTCATCGTAACACAAATTGAGTTCGTCTGATTAATTTGCTTGCTTAATGAAGCTAACCAACCATTTTCTATGAGCAATGGTACGCAAAAAACGAGGCTTTCGGCTAAAAACATCAAAAGGAAACCTTCATACTGTTGAGAAGAAATTCAAAGAGATGTTTAGTAGTGCTTGAGTAACGGTGACGAACTTGCCATGTGTCACGGTGGCTCCTACAATATATCTCCGGCGGAATTTGGGTGTGTGGGTACTGTTTACTTATCTCTGCCTACCCCTTCGGGGACTGTAGTAGGCGTGAAGATATATTATTATTATATAGACATTCCATTTGTTTGTATGTTTCGACTCGCTAATCCCAGAAACTACTTATCCTACTCAATCTCATACAGTCGGGATACTAACTTGGAATTGTTGAGTTGTAGGCGACTGCTCGAATCTCTTCGCCAGTATGACTCTAGTCTTATCATAATTTTTTTATTGAATTTTGGTCAACACGTATCGCATCTTTTTAGGTTACAACTTGTACACAATCCACCACAGAGGTCAATTAATTATAAAAATTATTACACCATATTAAAACAACGCAGATAAATTAAAGAAATATATAATTTGAGTCTTAATATAAAACATAATTATTTTATGGCCATTGGTGAAAGTTAGTAAATTATTAGCGAGCAGTCATATCCCGGGCAGAAGTTACTTAACAAAATTGTCTAGAGCCAAGCCAAATCCTGAATTACAGCTGAAACCCGCGTAAATAATGGACAAGTGGACTCTAAGTGGCCGTGGAAATAAAATGTGACCTCTACTTGTATCCTCGAACGATGCCGAGCGGATTTCTTATTTGGGAGGATTAAATAGTCAGTGAGCTCGCATATAGAGAGGATGAGTTAAAAAACATTGAACAAATATATACTGTGAAAGTGTGTGCAAGAAGAGGTAGAGGAATACCGCGTCCCGACTACCTCAAATCGATCAAATCGATCGAATACTCAAAGTAACGTCAAGAGTACTCGACTCGAGAATGTATAAAGAGACCGAAAAATATTGAGAAATTTTAAAAGAGGTAGGGTATGACCAACCTCTTTTAAAATGTCTCAATACGGGTTTCCGGGATGGGAATAAAGATGCCTGATGTCACGTTATTAATTATGATTCTACCTGCTCATCATAAGTTCTTGTTTTAGCCTTTTTAACACTAACGCTGCTGTCTGTCTTATAGTAAGCGGTTACCGCCGCCTATAAAACCTTGCAACACCAGGGGTATTGCTTGTGCAGAGCCAACCCTACAGGAATCTTTTCACATCCTACTTGAAGAACTCCATGCTGTATTCTCCAGGAAAAACCTCAACCTCAAATAAGGATCCTTGTGGTCGGAATCTTTCTTGTCTTCACTTTCCTTCACTAATCCCTTTTTTATGCTCTAACCAACATAATCTTTCCTAATCTTTAGAATATAAACTGCTGAGAAAGCTTTCTGTATATCGCAAAAGGGACACGACGTTACAAAAAGCAATTTTACAAATCTCCGACAAGGCAAAGTAAGCCTTATTACAAATACAACGTTCATTAGTTACACAAATAATTTGGTAAGTACATTAAAGAAGGTTTTCCCTTCCCTTTAGCTGACACGAGTCCGCAATGTGACATAATGTGGTAAATCCTCGGTAATAGGTTTAAACTGAGACGTGGCTACGAATTTCACGGTTTTAACTCCATTACGTTTCACTTATTTACCTCAATTTGTCTGGGTTTTAGATGATTTGAAGGGATTCGTTGGGTTATTGTCCTGACGAATTAGGAAAGCAAAGCTGTTTTGTGGTTAAAATATGGTAGTGTGTAGACATGTACATGCTGGGTTTAAATGTAATTATTGTTGCAAATACACCAGCCTAATACAATTTCAAAGGTTGATTTTTCTGTAGAATAAAACATATCATAAATAATATATATCCTCACGCCTTCCCACAAGGATCCCCGAAGGGGTAGGCAGAGGTGTATAGGTTGTATCCACACACTTTCCGCCAGAGATATATTGGGTGCTAACATGACAGATGGCGAGTACGTCGCCGTTACTCAACGTATGTATAGTCGTGCTGTACTTTAGTACAATGGTTAGTCACACCACGACCTTTACGGTGAAGAAAACGTCGAAAGAAAACCTGCATACGTCTGAGAAGAAATCCAATGACTTATGTATTGTGCTCGAGAAACAGCAATGGTCACGCCATCTGTCAAGTGGTCCTTAAATATATTTCAGGTTTGGGATCGTTACGGGAACACCTTATGAGAACCGACCAACCCCACATGCAGCACCTGTTATCAAGCATGGCGCAAGTACCAGCCCTCATCATCGTTAACTGACGGTTATAAATGGTCATTCATCTAGAAGGCTTAAAGAATACTACGAAAGCTTCAAGGCTATGGGTGGAAAGCGTTATTTGACCATTTGTACAACATAAATGCTTAACTTTTGGGTTTCACCGAATGTGTGATATTCATCACGTTCAAATTTATTTGTCCAAGTGATTAACATATCCATTACGAGGGATCACTGACGCAGATGCGACGCGAAGGTTTGGGATTGCTCATTTATCTAAGGGATTCATTTAAAATTTGGCTAACAAAATTAGATAAATATTATTACGTCGAGATCCTAACAGGGTAGAAGGAAAGAGTAGAGCCCCAGTTCGTTCTAGACTTAGACATTCCATGCACCCTATACTCTGCAATCCACCTTCCGCTTCGAAGCGTTCAGCGTGATGGGCAGCGGTCAACGACGCCGCTCTATGATGGATCGTAATTATTTTATTCTATTTGTGTTATACATACTTACATATCACATGAGTCCTTCACATAAAATATTTCAACAATTCGACAATTCCACACAAATTGACCTAGTCCCAAATTAATCAAAGCTTGTGTTATGATAATAAGTGAGACAACGATATTTTTACTTATATAGATAGATATATATATAAATACATAGGACATCCAAGACTAAGGCACAAATACTCGTGTTCATCACACAAATATCTGCCCTCAGCAGAATTCGAACCCGCGCCCTCAAGTTTCGCAGTCAGGAGCTAACCACTAGACCAGACGGCCGTCCGATGGTGGAATTTCTCTAGACTTACATACCTCTTTCGCTTCATCCACATTCATTATACATATATGCATCTCTTTAGACATCCCTACTTGCTCTTATTATCGATCTTAATCTTTTTGTCTTTCAGTCAGTGGCTTGAATCAAAGAAGACAAAAGACTAATTTCTATTCAAAATAAACCCAGCCTATTTTTCAACCAAACTCGAGACCTATTCTCAATAAAATGAATGTTATAAATTCTCAATGGCTCTGAAAATCTTAAGGCAACATCTAATTGATATCTGTATTGCTTCGTAACAATCGAATTGATTAAGTCAAAAGGGTCGTAGCGATGGGTCACTCATTTCTGATTAAGATTTTAATACAATTTTGAATTGTAAATTTATTATTTCAGTGGAATTTTAATCATCTTCAGTCCGTTTGTATTTGTGAACGAAGATTTCATTGTAATAAAAAGCAGTATTTTTGACAATACGATTATGAATTTAATTCCCTCTGGCCGATTACACCTCTGGTCTTTAATTAATAATAATATATCCTCACGCCTTCCCACAAGGGTCCCCGAAGGGTAGGCAGAGATGTATAGGTAATACCCACACACCCACTTTCCGCCAGAGGTATATTAGGTGCCAACGTGCCAGATGGCGAGTCCATCGCCGTTACTCAAGCACGACTATACATACGCCTTTGAATTTCTTCTCAGACATATGCAGGTTTCCTCTCGATGTTTTCCTTCACCGTAAAGCTCGTGGTGTAACTAATCACTGTACTTAAGTTCAGAAAAAACTCATTGGTACAGTCGGGATTCGAACTTGCGACCTTTGCGTCGCAGGCAACTGCTCGAACCACTCGGCCACCACGGCTCCGTCTCGTCTTTAATTATTGTCTGCTTTATTTTACTACTGTCTCCTAATATTATTTTTTTAAATACCAATATATTTAAGACAAAGGTTATATTTAAAAACCAGATCTGTCCGGCGATATCACCCACGTAGTTTATTTTAATTAGTTTTTATATTTAAACTGTTCTTTCTATGTATAAAAATATATCCTTCGTATTTATCTAAGCTAGCTAGTGATCTATCTTTGTATCGAATTTCATCCAGTTTCAGTATTAACTGTAATGTAACTGTGAAGTATTTTTTTTATACAATAAGAATGGTAAACAAGCGTTCCTATGGCCCACCTGATGGGAAGCGGGTACCATAGCCTATTTACACTCACGATACCGAAGTATCACTTGCGCGTTGCAACTCTGTATTTGGATAGTTATAATGTTAATTATTTATTTACATATTTATTATTTTTTACTTTAATTAAAACCAATGACATACATTTTTATAACATAACCGGACTAATCCCTATGCAGCCAAGACAATGTAACAATCCTCCCCCTACCCAAGGAGCTAACTATTGGAAATTTTTTTCATTGCACAGGAACGCAAAAGAAAAAAAAGGTTATTTGGCTACGGACTTCTTTAAGGAGGCGGTCCTGCCCCAGTCGGGTAGCTCCAAATAAAAAAACCGTTATGCCATTTCATGAAAAAAAAACAATGAAAAGTAATTATACAGTCTTGATACTACGAGGCACAACTAGTATGTTAATTAAACTCACACAAATAATGTCCAGAATATTATTATGAGGTATATACAACGGCAGGAGAGAGTAGGCGTCTATACAAGCTAAAAGTACTTACAGGGTGTTTGACAAAAAATTTTGAGCCCTCAGATTAAGGCTTCTTTATCTGAATAGGAACGAAATGCAAAAGGATTCGTATAATTTTAATTAAAATTCGCTCTACTATGAAATATAAACCTAATAATAGTCCTAAATAAATATTTACTTGTTTTTAAAGAAGAGCAGTTGAAGAAAGCTAAGGCACAATGGGTCACCCGTTCCAAAGAATTTCGAGGCTGGGGTAGTATCTTGCAAAAGACCACAGACAAGCTACACTAAAATATTGCCATGTCCCATTGTCAAGTTTCCAGAAGTCCAATTTATTTCAATTTTACGAGGTTGAAGTTTTCCTAGAGAGTACAGCAAGTAGTTCTTTAAGAAGGGTGTGGATTGTTTCAAGGTGAGCAGCATGCAAGCAATAAATTCCCTGGGTGTTACAAACAAACGACCATAGGTGGCCATGTAAGGCGGGCAGGCGCCTCAAAAGAATAATCATGTTTTACATACACACGACTTAGAATTTCTTCTCAAACGTATGTAGGTTTCCTCTCGATGTTTTCCATCGCCATATAGCTCGTGGTGTGGCGACTAATAACTATACTTAAGTTAAACTCATTAGTACAGTCCGAATTCGAACTTGCAACCTTTGTCTTGCAGGCGGCTACTCGAACCACTCGGCTACCACGGCTCCTTTAACACCTTAACTCGGCAATTTTATCCATATTAAAATAAAACACGATAATAATAAACTAATCAAGCTAAAGGTTCAATTTGAATCAAAAGTGGCGACTGAAAATTATCTCGTATAATGCTTGTCGTAACAGTTAGCTTTCGCTATAACCCCAGCAGCTAAAACATTTTATTCCATCGTTAATGAGCTAAAAACATCAAACAGAAGGCCTTTATAGACTAGTACAAGTCCTCGAAACGGCCAAGGCCCACAATAAAAACACAGCCGATAAAATATCTCAGGCGAATGCTATTGTGCCTTGTGCCTTGCCCGAAATTACTGCTGAATTAATGTGTAAATTCTTTTTATCTTCCCACCAAGAGCTTAATTGTCTATCTGATCACGCCAGAACGGCTGAACGGAATCGGATGTAATTTTACACACTGATAGCTGGTTTAACACTATGGATATGTTTTATTACGAAACCAGCGTTGGATTCAAATATATATGTACATACATATATATATATATATATATATATACTAGCTGTCCCGCCCAGCTTCGCCCGGGTGAAAAAGTAAAATTTCCTGTTACACGATCGTAGCGCCACCTATCGGTGGCGCCCATCCAATTGTGATGTAAGCTGTCCTATCTTTTAAATTGGATCAAACTGCACCCTGTGTGCAAATTCGATTGAAATCGGTTAAGTTGTTTAGGAGCCCATCGCGGACAAACAACGTGACACGTAATTTATATATATTAAGATAAAACATAAAAGTACACTCACGCCTACCCACAAGGGTCCCTGAAGGGGTAGGCAGAGATATATAGGTAGTACCCACCCACCCACATGCCGGCAGGGATATATTTTAGGTGCCAACGTGACAGATGGCGAATCCATCGCCGTAATTCAAGCACGACTATACATACGGATTAGGAGCCCATCGCGGACAAACAACGTGACACGTAATTTATATACTTATATTAAGATTTAAAATTTTAAACACGACTTTTCATTAGTGAAATAAAATGTATAATCGATTTAGTACTTTTTGAGGTTATCCATAACAAACTTACAAATAATGCTACGTCTCCTCTTTATCTTGAGCAGTAGCCTATGAGGTTACTGCTCCGATCCCGTTTAACTCTGCCTCTTTATCTTGAGCAGTAGCCTATGAGGTTACTGCTCCGATCCCGCTTAACTCTGCCTCTTTATCTTGAGCAGTAGCTTATGAGGTTACTGCTCCGATCCCGCTTAACTCTGCCTCTTTATAATAATTACCAAAAGATTAATTTGACATCTGTAATTATTATTACCATTACGTATAGAGAGGTCCAAAAGAATGCGCTGGGCAGAAGTAAAGAATTGAAGTCAAAGAGATAACAGAAGACAGAAGAAAATGGAAAGAATTGCATCAGAGTCACCGATAAGAGTCGAGCCCTTAAATGTATGATGGTGATAGATAATAAATAACTACTATGCCTTTTATATATACAAACGTACATATCATCGTGCCGAGTCCCTCGTATATAGAATGAGCTACTTATATATCCTCACGCCTTCCCACAAGGGTCCCCGAAGGGGTAGGCAGAAGTGTATAGGTAATACCCACACACCCACTTTCCGCCAGAGGTATATTAGGTGCCAACGTGACAGATGGCGAGTCCATCGACGTTACTCAAGTACGACTATACATACGCCTTTGAATTTCTTCTCAGTTGTATGCAGGTTTCCTCTCGATGTTTTCCTTCACCGTTCAGCTCGTGGTGTGACTAATAACTGTAAACTCATTGGTACAGTTCGGATTCAACTTGCGCTCTTTGCGTCGCAGGCAACTGCTCGAACCTATCGGCCACCACGGCTCTCAGATACTTAATCGCTTAAAATACAGAGTTTCGCTTGGTTCTTATTCATTAGTTACCTTCATAGATGCTCACAGGTTCAATTATCTTGACGTTCTCATCCCTAAGTGTTCAATAGATTTGATCTAGTTAGCTGTAGTATGGTCTTCCTCAGTTGCTTCTCCCACACCATTTTTAGTGTCATGTTTTATTTATCTTTGGTCAGTCATTCCTTCTCTCTCTTTTTATTTTTGTACAGTTTGAAAAATATGAACAGGAAACGGATTGGGGGCATCTAAAGAAAAGAATCCGATAAAGGCTGTATTCAATGACTAAGGTTTGCTTAATGATGAAGGAAATGAAATTCGACCCAAATGCTATTAATAACTCAACACTCGAAGTCACGCCCTTCTCCAAATAAACGGTAGCAGACGTGCGTCGTAACCGGAAGTGAGCAATTACAGTTTGTTGCAGGCTTTCAGGGCGGATGTGTTTACATTTCTGGCTATATTTACAACTAAACTAGCCTCGCGGCTTCCCCCGTGTTTGTAATTATTATCAGGTCCCTTGCGTAGTAGCATGATAATATATATTTTCAATCAGTTATCTTCTTTTTCAGTATCTTTTTCATACTTTCCATCCCGTGTGAACAAAATCAACATGCTTCTTAGATATACAAATTCATTCAATTGCTCTAGAATTTGCCCATTTACTGATATAACACACTCAGTCACTTGTTCATCTCTTTCAAATCCCAGAACCTAAGTCTGGCCAGCGTTTAGGCGTAGCCCCCTCTTTTCACACTCTTCTTTTATTATGGTGACTAGTGTCTGCAATTTACCTTTTAATGACGGCAGTAAAACTGCGTCATCGGCGCATAAAAAGCAGTTGACCACAAAGTTTCCCATTTTCACTGCATGTCCGTTATTTTTTTTTGTTCAAAATCAATATATTTATTGTATAGAACATCAAAAAAGGTGCACGGTTCGGGTTGGTCGTTTCCATGGAGAAGAACCGGCAAGGAACTCCATGGTTACTCTTTTCAAATCATTAGGTATACAATAACAGGGACGGGAACGTTAAGAGTACTCGAAACCGACGACCATGTATGAAGAGACTGATGAATGTAGACGAAGCGAAAGAGGTATGTAAGTCTAGAGAGAACTGGCGCTCTATACTCTCTGCCTACCTCGTTAGGGACTCGGCGTGATGATATGTATATATATACAATAACAATATTATTATGTAACAGCATTACTACTTAAGGGGGGTGTTCCCCCCTTAAGTAGTAATGCTGTAGTAATAACGTAGGCCCAACAATTAGGTCGATGCTTTGTTTCTTTGTTGTTCTCAGAAAGATGTGTATAGTGAACAGCCAGGCAGACATAACATACCCCTGTTTGACCCCGTCTTCACATCAAACTAAGGTGACATCTCGCCGTTGACCCGAACACGTGCCCTGCTATAACTATGTTAGTATATACCTAGCGATTTTACGGCATGCAGTAGAGGACTTTGCACTCAATATCAGGCAAAGCATAACTGATTATGCACAAGCAAATCTTCGCGACTTCATCCGTTTAAAAAATACTTTTCGTTTTAGTCTTTTCTGAAAATGTGATTATCCGGCTAATAATTGATCTCTGTGCCAAATTTTCATCCAATTCCATTTTGCCGTGATTGAGTAACTTTCACATTTACGGTATTTATTAAATTTTATATTAATTTTACAGCCATGGTGGCCGAGTAGTTTGAATAGTTGTCGGCAACACAAAGATCGCAAATTCGAATCCTGACCAATGAGTTTTTCTGAACTTAAGCACAGTGATTAGTCACACCACCAGCTTTGCGGTGAAGGAAATCGAGAGGAAACCTGCATAAGCTCGAGAAGAAATTCAAAATGTATAGTCGTGTTTGAGTAACGGCGAAGGACTAGCCATCTATCACGTTGGCAAAATATATCTCTTCTTCCGCCTTCCGCCAGAGATATATTTGTGTGTGGGTGTACCACCTAGATATATTATTATTTATTTTTTTATTTATATATATGTAGGATATAGGTATGGAAAAACGATAAATGCTTAATCCAATCAATTGTTTTTATTTCTTTCCATTTAAATAGCGCATACCGTATGTCCCGCGGCAGTCCCTCTATTTATAGCGCAGTAAAAGTTAGAAACGGTATCGGAGTCAAGACGACTATAAACTTTGTCAATTCAGCATGATTTAAGGCAGACTTAGCGTCGGGGTCGGTCTGCGTGATGTCTACGAACAATTCAAGGCAAATTACTCACCCAAGCTATCGGTAAGAAATTGAATGAAGAATTATATATATATATATATATATATATATATATATATATATATATATATAATCCTCACGCCTTCCCACACTCGCCATCTGTCACGTTGGCACCTAATATACCTCTGGCGGAAAGTGGGTGTGTGGGTATTACCTATACACCTCTGCCTACCCCTTCGGGGACCCTTGTGGGAAGGTGTGAGGATTATATATGAAGAATTATATGCGCTATTTTGTATTTTTTGGCCCTGGTATTAGTTCTGCATCAAATCAGTGTTTTGCTTTTGCAAACTTCGGGTCTTATTGAGGAGACATATATATTATGTTGGGTCTGCTAACTTAGCAACCAATATTTTCGCAAAACAACTGGTGTGAACGAGGGTGTGATTGTAAAGATGGAGATAGGTATTATGTTGGTTTGGACATATAGAAAGGACGAGAGAAGAAAGATTGACGAAACAGATATGCAAAGCGAAAGAGTGTGCAAGAAGAGGAAGACCACGTCCCAATCTAGGTAAGGTAATCTTAATTGAAAATTTTCATTGCAAAATTTCATTCTGAATGAAACCATAGTCTATATATTAAATCCCTCTAACAATATTAGCTAATATTAGCTAAATAGTTTTTGTGTGAAAGAGAAACAACGATCCTCACAAACCTTCGAATTTATTATACTAAAATAATCAGGTTAGTAGCACAAATTTTAAACGTAGCGTACACACCTGACTCTGTAACTGGTCATCTATTACAGAGGGTACTGCGCGAGCAATAGTTTCCAACAAAGTATGGAAGAGAAATGCTCGTAGGTACTCTAATCTCGAGCATTTTATTCGGTGCGCTCTGATATTAATGGTGCCTCAGCAAAAGTTTACTTGCATTACTGACGGCTTTGGGAAGCATGGTGATGCAAAGGATGCCTCAGAAAATAGGATAATTGCACAACATTATATGTGATAAGGAACTATGAAAGAAAGCAAAGAAAAGCTTTTTTTTTCCTTGTTTTCGTAAAATCAATACATAGAGATAGAATTTAACTTTGTTTTATTTTTTACGTTATTTATTGTGTCTGAAAATAATTTATTAAACAACGTTTCGGAGTGAATTTTACTTACTTTAATAATATCTATAAATTTGTTTTATTGCCCCGACTTCTAGAGAAAGCTGATTTATTTTCTGAGACACTATTTTCTAACAGTGACGGACAAATATCGAGGTATACCGCGTACGTTTGTGAAGAAATTCGTGGAAGTAAGTATGTGACGTACTTGAAAGACTGTGACAGCTATCTGTCATGATTGCACCTAAATATCTCTGTCTATATACACATACATATATGCAGTTACACATACATAAAGCCGTGGTGGCCGAGTGGTTCGAGCAGTTGCCAAAGGTCGCAAGTTCGAATCCCGCTGTACCAATTAGTTTTTTCTGAACTTAAGTACAGTGATTAGTCACACCACGAGCTTTACGGTGAAGGAAAACATCGAGAGGAAACCTGCATACGTCTGAGAAGAAATTCAAAGGCGTATGTATAGTTGTGCTGGAGTAACGGCGATGGACTCGCCATCTGTCACGTTGGCACCTAATATACCTCTGGCGGAAAGTGGGTGTGTGGGTATTACCTATACACCTCTGCCTACCCCTTCGGAGACCCTTGTGGGAAGGCGTGAGGATGTATTATTTATTATTATATTATATTATATTATATATGCAGTAATTTAGTCTACTTTTATATTAGAAACAAAACAATCACTTTTTCGTTTGAGATAAAAAAAAATATAATTTGATAAGCCATAGTGGCCGAGTGGTTCGAATCCCGACTGTACCAATGAGTTTTGCTGAACTTCCGTCTGGCAATTCAAATAAATAGTCGTGCTTGAGTAACGGCGATGGACTCGCCATCTGTCACGTTGGCACCTAATATAATTCTGGCGGTAAGTGTGTGGGTATTACCCATACATCTCCACCTACCCTTATGGTAAGGCGTGAGGATAAATTTGACAAATTACTATAATACCACTACTAGTATGTACACTGACCGAGAAGGAAGCTACCCTCCAGGTACATGATGAGTATAACCAACGTGTTTTAAGGGTAGTAGAAATAAGTAGGTAAATTTATTTACTTGAGAGAGCCTCTTCGACTTCGAAATATGCAATTTTGACGCAATTGCCTTTCGTAAGCGGATTTTCTTACGGCCAGGAGATTATCCTTGAATATCATTTGAACTGCCTCTTGAAAGGAATTAGAAATCTTTGCTGAGACTGAAACTGTTTCTATATTTTACCTTTAGAACATTTCGTTGGACGAATGGAAGGACTCACTTTATTTTTGCACTGAATTAAAGTGTAAATTTCTTTGGAAATATTAATACACTTAGCTACAGCCTAACGATATGAGAGACTTGCAATTTGGGAACTAAATAAACACCTAATATTAAATAATACGACTATAAATATTTTTTTTAAAAAAAATATAAATATTTATTTTAAGCTTTAAATTTCGCTTTAAATTTCTTCTCAGACGTATGCAGAATTCCTCTCGATTTGTTCCTTCGCCGTAAAGCTCATGGTGCGACTAATCGCTGTACCTTAGTACAGAAAAACTCATTCGCACAGTCGGGATTCGAACTTGCAATCTTTGTGTATATTATTCATCCGCGTAACTTTTGCTATCGTTGGCCGTTTATTCTTCTAGCTATACATACATACATATCATCACGCCAAGTCCCTAACGGGGTAGGCAGAGAGTATAGAGCGCCAGTTCTCTCTAGACTTACATACCTCTTTCGCTTCGTCCACATTCATCAGTCTCTTCATACATGCTCGTCGGTTTCGAGTACTCTTAACGTTCCCGTCCTTGAGAGTCCGATCTATTTGATCCAGGTAGTTGGAACGTGGCCTTCCTGTGCCTCTTCTTGCATACACTTTTGCTTTGTATATCTGTTTCGTCAATCTTTCTTGATTCATCCTTTCTATGTGTCCAAACCAACGTAACATGCCTTTCTTCATCTTTACAATCACGCCTTCATTCACGCCAGTTGATTTGCGAATCTCTTCATTGCGGATTCGATCTAATATCGTTACGCCGCACATTTTTCCGAAGAGATCACATCTCAACTGCATTCAAGCTATTTTCATACTTCCTCTGACATACCCAGGATTATATTTATTTTAATCAGTTATCCCTCTTTCAGTATCTTTTTCATACTTTCCATCCCGTGTGAACAAAATCAACATGTTTCTTAGATATACAAATTCATTCACTTGCTCTAGAATTTGCCCATTTACCGATATAGCTATGATAAAGATATGTTATCTATGAGCTGAATTTCGTTAAATTCTGTTCAGCCATTCTAGCGTGATTGAATGAAAATGAGATAAGATGAGAAGAAGCTTTCACATTTATAATATTAGTAGGATAGAGAATATTTTTTAAGAAAATTATATAAATAAAGTATAATATGTAGAAATATAAGTATTATAAATCATAATTGAAACCTGCCTGAAAGCTGCGCTGAAAGTTATTAGAAAACTAAGTTTGTCACCGATACACTTCTGTTAAGAACTTCCAAATTACAATTTGGTGAGCGTCAAAAACCCATTTTAAGTTGAACACAGTAGCTCCAAGTTATTTTATTCAGGAGCCATCTTGCCTGTGACATTGAGCAATTAGTTTCAACATTTATTTTAAATAAGGCCGTGGTGGCCGAGTGATTCGAGCAGTTTCCTGCGACGCAAAGGTCGCAAGTTCGAATCCAGACTGTACCAATGAGGTTTTCTGAACTTAAGTACAGTGATTATAACACGAGCTTTACGGTGAAGGAAAACATCGAGAGGAAACCTGCATACGTCGGAGAAGAAATTCAAAGGCGTATGTATAGTCGTGCTTGAGTAACGGCGATGGACTCGCCATCTGTCACGTTGGCACCTAATATACCTCTGGCGGAAAGTGGGTGTGTGGGTATTACCTATACACCTCTGCCTACCCCTTCGGGGACCCTTGTGGGAAGGCGTGAGGATGTATTATTATTATTATATTATTTTGAATATAGCCACTATGGTCGAGAGGTTCGTGTTTTCGCCTACAACACCAATTAATTGAACCCGTGGCGTATGACTTGTGACTTATGACTTATGAGTGATAAAACATGTGGTGTGACCCACATATTTTACGGTGAAGTTAAAAGAGAAAAAACGTGCCTACGTTTAAGAAGAAATTCAGAGACGTATAGCCGTGCTTGAGACACGGCGATAGTCAGCTTGCAACCTAAAAATATCTCCGGCGGAGAAGGTATTGTTACACCTCGCCTACCTACCCCATTGCGGAATGGGCATAAAGAGATTTTTTTTCTCTACGAAATCGATCAGATCTTTTTTATGCCACTGGGGTGGCGGACAATCATGCGGTCTGCTTGATGGTAAGCGGTTACCGCCTTTGGATGTTTGCAATACCAGGGATATGACTCGCGCGTTGCCGAACCTGCAGGAATCTTTTCATTTGGATGCAGGTGGCAATGGACCGGTTGCACTGGAGTTCGATTTGAGAGGCCTATGTTCAGCAGTGGACAGAGATTGGCAGAAATAATGATGATGACGAGGTAACAATTGAAATATCATCATATAAATTGAATAGAAAAGGCTGGGTATGAATTCAGCGTTCGTGGAAAACAAGTTGTTTTTGCTGCAGATAGCCGTAAAGGTGATGGAGAGCTTTTGGTTGAACTGACTCATCCATTTACTGGAGAAATGGTAAGTGCTTGGGAGATAATTAGCGCAACCGAAGGGTAAATCTCCCTCAGCTTTCATTATAATAGAAAACAGGAGAAATATTC
Organism: Drepana falcataria; assembly: GCA_945859725.1. Classification (NCBI taxonomy): domain Eukaryota; kingdom Metazoa; phylum Arthropoda; class Insecta; order Lepidoptera; family Drepanidae; genus Drepana; species Drepana falcataria. The sequence goes on from OX243935.1 coordinate 846,107, forward strand.
TTGGTTAGTTTTATAATAACTGTAGAGAAAATGAAATTAGTTTTGTGTAATAAACTGTTTATCTCAAAGTTTGATTGCGCTGACGTCGTTGTGACTTGCTCGAGGAATAACAACCTTTATAAACTTAAAAAGTATGATTTCTTATATTTATCTCGGAGGATAAAGGCTTAAATAAAAATCCAAGTTTTACATTTGTTCTTAATGAGCCTACATACGCAGAATCTCAGGCTGCGTAACGAAACCTTTTATGGAAACCCTTTTCACATCTTTCTTGGAGAACTTCATGCGGGCAGTTCAGTCCACAGCCTGAAAGTTCGCGATTATGAAATATATTTTTTTTGATTATTTTTTTATACCATAAGAGTCCCAGGCATACACGGCCCACCTGATGGGAAACTTTTACCGTAGCCTATTTACGCTAACGATACCAAAGTATAACTTGCGCGCTGCCACTCTGTGTTCGGAGAGTTATATGCTGGCAGCATAATAAGACTAATCCCTCTGCTGCCAACAATATAACAATTCTCCCCCCCCCCCTCTCCCCAAAGAGCTCATTACTGGAGACCTTATTCACCGCGTAGGAACACAACACAATAAATTGTGTTATTTGGCTTCGGACTTCTTTAATGCGGAGGTCCTGCTCCAGTCGGGCAGCTCCAAACCTACCTCTCTTTATACTTTTATACTAGCTCAAATAACCCTCTCCTTTATCCAAATAATTATTAAAAATAATGATATCCCTAGCTATGACCACGCCAGACACGCTAGACCACGCCTACCGTTAACCTTTAGTTGAGACCCCTCAAGGGGGAGAGCAAAACAATATTGCTTATTAAATTTAAGCTTAGGTTACTTGTCTGTGTAACTGAAATCTACCAGTTGAGAAAATATCAGATTGTGATAATTTGCTACCGAGCAGCATTCTAAGAATTCTCTTATATTCGCCGTAATATATAAGACCATATGAAATGTGATACTGTCTGTCTTCATTCCACCGTGGAATTTTAATATATTTCTGAGAAAATATGCGATGCAGCCGGAACGTGTTTTGCGAATATGTGAGAAAAAACTGGAGGGTGGAAATATAATATATTTGCAAATCAAGAGAAAGTAGCTTGTAAGTTACCAAAAAGCTATTTCTCAGACCACAAACAAAGATTGCCAGTTCGAATCCTGATTGTGCCAATGTTTCTGAACTTAAGTACAATGATTAGTCACACCACGAGCACTACGGTGAAGGAACACATCGACAAGCTGTATAAGCATGAGAAGAAATTAAAGAAATTCAGTTAGCTTCTAAATTATATCTCAGAACAGAGGGCTAAGGGGTAAACTGAGGGTAAATTTTAAACATAGTTTTACTAGGAATAAACCCTAGCTTTAAATAAAGAGAGGTAGGGCATAACGGGTTTCCCGTTCGAATTTGGAGCTGCCCGACTGGGGCAGGACCTCCACCTTATAGAAGTCCGTAGCCAAATAACACAATTTATTGTGTTGTGTTCCTACGTGGTGAATAAGGTTTCCAGTAATGAGCTCCTTGGGGAGGGGGGAGGATTGTTACATTGTGTTGGAAGCAGAGGGATTAAACCTTATGCTGCCAACACACTATAACTCTCCGAACACAGAGTGGCAACGCGCAAGTGATACTTCGGTATCGAGAGCGTAAATAGGCTGCGGTAACCGTTTCCCATCAGGTGGGCCGTATGCTTGTTTGCCACTCTTGTTGTATAAAAAAAAAAAAAAAAAAAAAAAAATAAGGACTAATTCAGGAGATATTTGTAGAAAACTCTAGCTCTATTTCATGATCCACTCTTCCACGATCTTAGAACGAAACTGCGAGATCCGCAAATCACTTGGTGTCAATGACGGCGTGGTTGTTAACATGAATAAAGGCGTTACATTGGTCTGGACATACAAAAGGTGGGTGTACCCACTTTTCACCAGATATATAAACGCCTTTAAATTTCTTCTCAGGTTTCCTCTTGCTCTTTTCCTTCCCCGCTAAGCTCATTAAAAAGAACTCATTGGTAAAGACCGCCTGACTTCGAACTTGCAATCTTAATTTTGAAACCGACTACTAAGCCACTCTACGGCCACCACGGCTACACGTTAAAATGGGTGACTCGATAAACCGCAGCATACGAATTTGCAAGTTTTAAAATGCGTTTATTCAAGCTCTTAGAAACACAAATACACGCAATTACTTTGAAACGTAAACCACTCAGGGCTTTATTAAAGAAATGAAAAGGACAATAATTCCGGTAGGAGAGGCAATTCCGTCGCTGAAAGAAAATGGTGTTCCACTTTGTGAGCTTTGTGAGAAAATTCGGATGTACATTAACGCTTCAGACATCACCATAAACGGACTTTAGAACGCGATGGGGGATAATTTGGTTTGGGCGTGGTGCGCCTAGATATTATAAGATGGGTTCTAGTCGCATCTAATTTATACCTAGAAACATATACTGCCCAGAATGGAAAGGTCCCAACCTAGACACTTAACTACTTGTTTCATCTTGGGTGAACTTAAGTACCGTGAATAGCATACGGAGACGGAGACGGAGCATACATACATTTTAGAAGAAAATTTAAGTATATACGTACTTATATACTGTCCCTGGACTTACTTATCCGATTTGAATAAATATTAATGCATTCGATATCATATTTATCGAGGAAGGCTATATACCTAATAGGATATATGATTGAGGAAGTATATATAAAAGGATATTATTGAGGAACCTAATGGAATAATTTTTCTCCAGTTTGGAGTACTTTCGATGTTCTCATCATTGAGTGTCCGATCGATCGACCCCAAATATTCCAAGTGCATTTTTGATGACTCGTTTAAATACGACATGTTACGTTGGAATTAATGCTAACATTGAGAAAGATGTCACAATTAATACGTTTCTGTTTTTATGAAGGAATCAGTTCCACAACTGGATAAGTTGGCCGGCCTTGGCGATACGTCGCTTTTATTATCATACCGCCGTCACCCGCAAAAAGGTCGTGTGTTACATTGCGAATAAATAATACTGAATTCAATGAGAGAAAGCACAGGTCAGTGATACCTCTCATACATGTACCCCGTCATACCAAAATAAATTAATATATCCTTACGCCTTCCCACAAGGGTCCCCGAAAGGGTAGGCAGAGGTGTATAGGTAGTAACCACACACCACTTTCCACCAGAGATATATTTCAGGTGCCAACGTGACAGATGGCGAGACCATCGCCGTAACTCAAGCACGTCTATACATACACGCCTTTGAATTGCTTCTCAGAAGTATGCAGCTTTCCTCTCGATGTTATTGGATAATATGAGCTTAGTTAAAATATATTATCTTTTCTCAGTATGAGCATAGTACAATTATTACTATAAATTGTTCCCAAACCGTGTTGTGTAAAGTTAACTAACACCGCGGAATGTAAAACGGTTTTAAAACTAATACCGACAAAATAATGTCGCGTTTCCCTAGCGTAGTTAAATGATAAATCTGAGTGAAATGTTCATACGGGAAAGTTTGGCCTGTAATCGCTATAACCGGGCGGAAAACTTTTGGACTAATGGACATTGCGAATGCTTATTTAGTGGGCGCACCTGGACCAGTGCTGCGGGGCGTTCTAAACTACTCTATAGTCTCACACCACATATAGGATGTCTGAGAAAAAACGGTTTAAAACATCTCCACATAGTATAAAATTAAGTCGCTTCCGCTGTCTGGTCGCATAGATCTTTTAAACTATTCAACGGATTTTAATACAGTTAATAGCAATAGATAAAGTGATTCAAAATGAAGGTTTATATGTATAATATATATGTAAATTATGGTACAGAAAAGCCGAAAAATTCAACGATTTGTAATGTGATACCGTAGCAAACATATTTTTGAGCGCTTAAACCGTAAACGAAACGTAAATTAGAAATAGATCAATTTAATGTAGGTACTACGGAATTATATATCCTAAAAATATCGATAAAAATGTACCGCGATGGTACGTATGTATATCTAAAGAAATCGCCACAGTAAAATTTTTTTTCTTTTACACATTATGACATTGCACCCGTGGGAAGTCGGGGCGGGTCGCTTGTATAGTAATAAAATATAAGACGGACACGCCTTCCCTCACGTTACATAAAATATATCTCCAGCGGAAAGTGGGTACTATGTACACACCATTGCCTACCCTTTCGGGGACCCGGGTTCTATTATTATTCATATACTGTGTATAAATAAATATATGAAGTATTCTACAATTTATACTATATTACATACATACATATCATCACGCCGAACGGGATAGGCAGAGAGTATAGAGCGCCAATTCTCTCTAGACGTACATACCTCTTTCGCTTCGTCCACATTCATCAGTCTCTTCATACATGCTCGTCGGCTTCTAGTACTCTTGACGTTCCCGTATAAACCAAAGTACCTAATAGTAAATATAAACTACCTATAAATAGAAAAAGTCCAAAATCTGTGTCACGCGGAAGGGTGCAAAGAAGACTGGCGGCATTGCCACGAAGTAAGGCAACGTTGAGCGAAATATTGAAGCTAAAAACAATAGTACCGCCACTATATGAGAAAGTAAACCATTAACTGCTCATTGAATACAATGACTAAGCCTTAAATGCGGAGACCATAATATCAGCCCTCATAGATCACTCCCCAATATGAATATCCCATGGCTGTCAGGGGGTTTTGAAAGTCGTTAAATATTAAACTGGCACTTTAGATTGCGCTTTGATGATAAATGACGAGCTTCGATTGCTATTCACGATGGACACTGCGAGGATGACAGTCAAATTAATAGGTTTTTGTTCCATGGGTGAAGGATTTTAGGTAATGGTGGCCGTTTAATTAAAACTCTAGCCTGCTACTGTGCGGTTCTTAACGACCAATCAATGAAGCGGAGATGCATATATGCAAGATACGAGTATTCATACTTTTTAATGCGATATTATTAACACTTAAGTACAGTGAAGGTCTGAACTTAATTACAGTGATTAGTCACATCACGAGCTTTACGATGTAGGAAAACATCGAGAGGAAACCTGCATACGTATGAGAAACAATTCAAAGGCGTATGTATAGTGCTTGAGTAACGGCGATAGACTCGCCATCTGTCACGTTGGTGCCTAATATATCTCTGGCGGAAAGTGGGTGTGTGGTTATTACGTATACACCTCAGCATACCCCTTTGGGGACCCTTATGGGAAGGCGAGAGGATATATTTATTTAATATTTTATTAACACTGCATGGAGTGTCAGAATTCTTGTTAAAGTGTGTGGATAAGTCTAAGGAAGACCACGTTCCGACTACCAAGATCAAATCGATCGGGTATTTAAGGATGGGAACGTCAAGTGTAATCGAATTCGGTGAGCATTTTATTAAGAGACTGAAGGTGGACGAAGCGAAAGAGGTAGGTATTTAAGTCTGCAGAGATCTGGCGCTTTAATTTCTTTGTCTAACTCGTGAGGGACTCGGCGTGGTATATATGAATGTAATAATGAGAAAAGTTGAGAAGCAAAATATATTCAAACAAAAACAGTATTATTCTGAATGAGTAGAGTTCTGTAGAGTCGAAGGACATTCCTGTACTTAACTTGCTTTACCACATTCCGTGCAGAATAAACGCAAATGTGCCAATTTGTGTGCAAGAACTTCTAGAAAATTACATTTTATAAAAAAAGACTGTGCATAACGAAAACTCTTTTCCAAAGCTACCTGTGTCTGCGACTTCGTCCACGTTGAACTTAATAAAAAAGTGTTCATCAGTTTCTAAAATGAAAGTCAAATCAATCAAATCAAATCAAAATATTTTTATTTCACATAGGCCCAGATGGGCACTTATAAAACGTCGAAAAAGAAGCACGGTTCGGGTTGGTCGCTTCCATGGAGAAGAACCGACAAGAAACTCCATGTTTACTCTTTTCAAATCATTAGGCATATACAATAACAATATTTTTTCGTTACAGCATAAGTATGGGGGAACAACGTAGGCCCGACAATAGGTCGTTGCTTACTATACAAAGCATACATAAAACAAGATAATTATAACAATGTTACCAAGATCTAAGAATCTACAAAGCCTACAATGTTCTCACATTCACAAATTAGACAAATTAAACTAGTGACACAAATATTGTTATATATTATTATTATTATATTATTATATATAAAAAGAAAGTAAAATATGATATTATTATTGTAAAAAAAACCCGAATTGAGAAAAGAAAAAGTTATTAAAGTTATATAAAGTAGTCTAAGTTACCCCTCTTTACATCAGCTATCTGCCATGAATCCCGTCATGGGTCCAGCGGTTTAAAATAGTAGCCGGAACAAATAGACGGACAGATAGACAAAAACAATTGGTATATTTACCATGTAGGTATATATACATCCATATGCATTTAGTAAAAACATCGAGAGGAAACCTGCATACGTCTGAGAAGAAATTCAATGGCGTATGCATAGTCGTGCTTGAGTAACGGCGATGGACTCGCCATCTCTCACGTTGGCACCAAATATACCTCTGGCGGAAAGTGGGTGTGTGGGTATTACCTATACACCTCTGCCTACCCCTTCGGGGACCCTTGTGGGAAGGCGTGAGGATATATTATTATGTATTATTATATTTAGTAAAAAGCGGTTATTTTAATATTACAAACAAACACTCAAATTTTATTTATTTATATATAGATTTTCGTTTCCCGTTTTGCAGTTGTTTGAATGGCCCAGTGCCTCCATACTGAATAGCACCGTTACACAATTGTATGTCCTATATTGAATAAGATTTCGTGAGCAAAGAACGTATAGGATATAACTATCTAATAATATTATTATAATTCTACTCGCTAGATTAGACGGCCGTCTGGTCTAGTGATTAGAGCTCCTGACTGCGAAACTTAAGGTCGCGGGTGCGATTCCCGCTGAGGGCAAATATTTGTGTGATGAACGCGAATTTATTTGTACATAAGTCTTTGATGTCCTATGTATATAAGTTTATATCTCTATATATAAGTAAATATATCGTTGTCTAGTTACCATAACACAAGCTTTGCTTAATTTGGGGCTATGTCAATTTGTGTGGAATTGTCCCAAGGTATTAAAAATATATTTATTAAAAAAATATTATTAAAGGGTATAATTACAGCTTCATTCCCTTGGAGTAGCATGACATTAGCCTATAGCATTTCTCAATGTACAGTTTATTTAACGCAGAAATAAATATGCAAATAGGAGTAGTCAATCCGTAGATGTTCTCATTGAAGCAAACATACGTACAAACTGCCGCTTCTTAATATTATTAGAAACCTGGACCGTTTGCAAACACTTAATTTTACTTTGATTAATTCAGAATCCAGCCTCTGTTTGACTTTTGTAAGATACGGTTTTATTGTATTTAAGTAAAGTACGCTAGCTCTTACTTACTTAAGATCTCAATCAAACTGGGATGAGGTCTGCAAATCTTAGCTTTGCTTCAAAGCTATTTGCTCAATACTGTGCGACTATAGAACGTGACATGACAGGTGCGTGCTACGCGATAGCTATATAGATAGATAGATAATGAGAGAGGTAGGGCCTAACGGATTTCCCTTTCGAATTTGCAGCAGCCCGACTGGAGCAGTACCTCAACTTTATAGAAGTCCGCAGAACAACGTAGAGACCAAAGGCCTCCAACCGGGCACTTCTTAGGTGCTTAAAAAACTCAGCTAAAGACACACCCTGAAGGGTTTAGTACTTCGACCTACTGTTAGGCGAAATAAGGAGCTGGCACAACTGGACTGGCCTATACTGATACGTAGTGGTATTTACTCGAACCATGCGATAGCGCGTGCTAATTAAATAAAGCGCCATCTTGTGTCAAAGAACAAAGAGTACACCTTAAGTGTTAAACACTAGGAATTGAAATTATCAATTAATACTTTTAAACTCATCACTAGACTCAGATTAAAACAGAAAATACTCTAGCAAAGGAAATGTTTTACACTTCGTTACCCTACGGCGTTGCTATTTAATTTTATTATCGAACCCGAGATTGGTCTGGAAGCAACCTATTTCAATTCTTAATGGCATTTGTTCAGGCATAACAGAACTAACCAATCAATCAATCAATCAAAATCTTTTTATTTCACATAGGCCCAGATGGGCACTTATAAAACGTCGAAAAAGAAGCACGGTTCGGGTTGGTCGCTTCCATGGAGAAGAACCGGCAAGAAACTCCATGGTTACTCTTTTCAAATCATTAGGCATATACAATATTTTTTTCGTTACAGCAATAGTACCCAAGTATGGGGGAACAACGTAGGTCCGACAATAGGTCGTTGCTTACTATACAAAGCATACATAAAACAAGATAATTATAACAATGTTAGCAAGATCTAAGAATCTACATCTCAACGTCGCCTTAACCGACACTGCACCTAATCTTAGGACGAAGACATGGAGTCTTCGTCTTAACACCAGAATTTCCCGTTAAATCACACTTTCATTACAGATTTTTCCACTCGTCGCGCAATTTTTATTGTAGCAATAAAAGTATATTCAAATAATGCTGGTGTTTATTTCTCACATATATTAAATAGAAGTCCAGTAAAAATATTCACGCCTCTTAAAATAGGTCCACATAAATTGGTCCTGCAAAGTCACACATTCAAACAGCATTAGCTTTCGCTTGCAAAACGAACGAACTTTATTCGATAAAGGTTCCATTCTAACTTCAAATATCGCATGGAGTTGCACCTTGCAAATGCGACAGTCCAGGTGCACGTGCAAAATGTAAATCCACCCGTAGCTTGGATCAATGCAGTCGGTACAGACGTGCCCAGCTATGTGGTAGATGTATTACTATACCTAGTCATGGAGTGAGAAAGTAGGGTAATGATATTAACGTACGTACGATTGGAGTGTCTCTGGTGATCTGAATATCAATGCTATTGGATGCATTGAGTAGATGAGTATGTTTCATGGGGTGAGAAACTTGATTAACTTGTTAATGTACTGCTCCTTTAAAGGGGTTTTTCTTTCTGAAATCAAATATGTCGTATTCTAGACTATATTTGTGCCTAATTTCATCCAATTCCATACAGCCGATCAGGCGTGATTGACTAACATACAACCTGAGAAAACGTTCGCATTTATTTAAGTTGTAAGATGTACTTCACAACATTAGAGAGACGATGAGAAAAAGCAATTGGCGTAAATGAGTGAGTTAAATATGTAGAAAAGTGTATGTATGTTGATATACACTTAAAAATATTCGGGTATTATATAGCATGGACATGTCAACGGTACTCGCGACAACGGTACTCGCGACAACGGTACTCGCGACAACGGTACAAATCAGCGAGAATTAATAAAGAGACTGATGTATGTATTATGTGGATGAAGAGAAAGAGGTCTGTAAGCGAAGAGAGAAATTGTGTTCAACACTCCCTATCTACTCTGTGTGGTTCTAGGCGTGTTTATAGGTACAAAAAGGGTATGAAAATATAACGACCATAAATTATAAACATAACCAACAATAAGCAAAGGGCTCATGGCTATATAATGGCTATATAAAAAGGTATGTACGCGAGTTGAAGTCAAAAACAAATTTCATTATAACCAAAAATATGATAGCTAAAGCATTGAACCTAATCAATTGTCAGGCAAAAATAAAGCCTTATTGTGTAGGCTTCGCTTTTCCAGCCCGTGGAGATGACAATGAGCAATGTTGCTGAATAGGTATTCTAAAGCGGAGAGCTGTATTCAAACTAGAACGAAATTTATCAATACTTTAGTGTACGCTTCATTGTCAAAAGCAAGGTAGAATGATGTCGGTATTCTTTTATGCTAAACACTTTGTGACATTGAAAATAATCCCACTAACATTGCCAATGCGAAAATTCGTTTGGATGTTCTTTATTCAATTTCAAGAGAGGTAGGGCATAACGGGTTTCCCGTTCGACTTTGGAGCTGCCCGACTGGGGCAGGATTTGGCTACGGACTTGTATAAGGTGGAGGCCTTATGCAAGTCCGTAGCCAAATAACATTTTTTTTTGTGTTGTGTTCCTACGCGGTGAATAAGGTTTCCAGTAATGGGCTCCTTGGGAAGGGAGATGATTGTTACATTGTGTTGGAAGCAGGGGGATTAATCCCATTATGCTGCCAACACACTATAACTCTCCGAACACAGAGTGGCAACGCGCAAGTGATACTTCGGTATCGTGAGCGTAAATAGGCTACAGTAACCGTTTCCCATCATATGGGCCGTATGCTTGTTTGCCACAAAACGGCTGAACGGATTCGGAAGCTATTCGGTGCAGAGGTGGATTATTAGCTAACACGCATTCCCATAACGGAACCATAAGAGATAGGCAGAGGTGTATAGGTACCCACAGACACACTCCGTCAGAGACATATTTTAGGTTCGAACGTGACAGATGGCGTGAACTCGAGCACGACTATACATACGCCTTTGAATGTCTTCTCAAACGTATGAAGGCAGAGGCTTTAATTGTATTTAACCGACTCTCGATTAAGTATTTATACAGGATGAAAGAGCTCAAAGCGATACGTTTCGTAACAGTCAGTTCTATGCTGTCCGAGATGAAAGGGGAAACTTATACGCTAAGCCCTTTATCAAGTGAAGGCTGTGTGTCGAGCGAAATGTTCAGTGTTTCCCAAAGTGGGGCCCACGCCTCAGGAGGGCAATTTGATAGTTAAGGGGGGCATTTTAAAAATGGACTCGACACGACTTTAGCCCTTTCGCTTTTGGTTCTTTTTTTAATGTATGTATGGGGAGCAGAAGAAATTAATTTTATTTATTTATTTGGATCACCAACAGGTAAGAACACCTTAATATTAGCAGAATATGCCATAATAAAACTTACATAAGTGTCCACCCAATTACAGGTAACCACAACTACTACAAGAATTAAGTAAAAAAACCTTAAAAATATAAAAAAAAGAAATAAAAAACTAAGAAACTAGGAACATATTATAAATTATATAAAAAGAAATTATAAGTGTACACACTTATAATGTTTAGAAATGAGGTGAGGCATGGCCTAAAAAAGGTTGGGAAACACTAGTTTGGTCAGGTACTTTGAGGCTACAGATCGCCTCTGAGTTTAGAAGTCACTGAGTGGCGCTGTCATCGTTACAGTGAAATTGTTCCTGTATGTAAACAACGTTAGTTTCGGCTTTAGACGCCGGCACAGTAGACTTGGTCGCTCCAACATGAATGTTTTATCAAAACCACAAATGCGACTTCTTGCTTTGTTCGCATATTTGCCTGTGAACTGAATTCCAGGATTTATTGTTTGGTCTTTGAATACTGTGCTTACGTGCGACCTTCGAGTGCCCTTGACTTCTAGTTCGGCAATTGTATTATGTGACTTGGATATTGTAGATTAGTTTTTAAGATGAGATGGTCGTTAAAAAATAATATGTTCTTAAATACTCTAGCAGCATTCTATGATAAGAACGTATCGTTTTTTTTTTTTTATACGACTTGGGTGGCAAACAAGCATGCGGTCCGCCTGATGGTAAGCGGCTACCGCCACCTATGGACGCTAGCAACACCAGGGGTATCACTCACGCGTTGCCGACCCTGCAGGAATCTTTTCACACCCTTCTTGAAGAACTCCATGCTGTACTCTCCAGGGAAAACCTCAACTAGGAGCTCATTCCACAGCCTGAGCGTTCGCGGAAGAAAACTCCTTTGGAAGCGCACAGTGCGAGACCTTTGTGGTTCCAAGGTATGGGGATGAATTCCCCGTCGATGGCGAGAGGTGCGGTGGTAGAAGGTGGAAGTGGGCATCATGTCGAACAGCTCTGCAGAACACTCCCCGTTATACAAGCGGTTACGTTAAGTTATGAACCCTATTTTTTCTTATTATTGTACATATTCGAGCACCAGTTTCATAACCTAAGGCACTGTACATCGTTGACATAGCAAGATTGCATTAACAATTAGTATCATTATGTATCCACAAATTGCAAGGATAAAAAAAAACTGCTCCTTTTAAAGAAAAAATGCGACAATTTTACACAAATTGGCATAGCAAAGCTTGTGGTATTGTAACTAACGAGACAAGATATATTTATTTATATAGTTAGATATATACATAAATGCATAGGACTTCCAAGACTAAGGTACAAATACTCGTATTTATCACACTGATATCTGCCCTCAGCAGGAATCGAGCCCACAAACTTAAGTTAGTCTAGTCGTTAGAACTCTAACGACTAGACCGTCTTAGGGCCGTCTTACTGGATTATTTACTAACCCGGTTAGAATAAATATAAGTGTGTTAAAGTAGAATCCTGATAGCCAAGTAGTTTGAGTAGTCTCCACAGAGCAACACAGGGACTGTACCAATGCGTTCTAAAACTTAAGTACAGTGATTAGTCACACCGCGAGCTTTACGGTGAAGGAAGACATCGAGGGGAAACCTGCATACGACTGAGAAGCAATTCAAAGGCGTATCGTGCTTGAGTAATGGCGATGGACTCGACATTTACCTAAAATATATCTCCGGTGTAAAGTGGGTGAGTATCCCCCCAGACTCTCGCAAGTGCCGGCCCGAGCCGAGCCAGTAGCGCAAATCCCCTCCCCAAATAACTAAATAATAATAAAATACCAGACCAGCCCAGCTCCCTTGCTCGCGAACCAGCAGCGCCCTAAGCCGAGGTCCGAACCCCACAGGGGGTGCCCTTAGCTGTGTTGCTTAATACTTAAGTGGGTGAGTGGGTACCTCTGCCTACCCCTTAGGGAACCCTTGTGGGGATGCGTGAAAATATATATAAATAAGTGAAAGAGGATATTTGCTTGTTTGTACAGATGTCAGAATACAAATTATCTCTTCGGTTGTTTGTACCCAAAAGTTTTAAGGATTTATGGAAACAGTTACAGTAATTCTGTCTGAGCATGGAACTCAATTCGCTTTGTAGTAACACACGCTGTTGAACACTTTAATTCTCCTCTCGCAGTTATTTTTCTCTTAAGTTCGGATCTCCTAAATCCTGTGACGATATAATCTGGGATCTTGTTGGTACGATATTTCACGTTGTGTGAGATGTTTTTAAGAACATTGTTTCACAGCTTTAAAATATGTATACTATGATAATATCTTCACCTGCCCACAATGGTTTGCGAAGGGCTAGCCTGTATCTACTCCTGTAACTACTGTACTGTACTGTACTGTAAGTAGTACACACACCGACTTTCCACGAGAGATATATGTCAGGTGCCAACGTGACAGATGGCGAGTCCATCGCCGTTACTCAAGCACGACTATACATACGCCTTTGAATTGCTTCTCAGACGTATGCAGGTTTCCTCTCGATGTTTTCCGTTAAGCTCGTGGTGTGACTTATCACTGTATTTATGACCAGAAAAACACATTAGTACATCTTCTGATTTAATTGAAAATGTTTTCAAAGATTTTTCACTGTGCATATAAATTAATAAATTAGTGCTGTGGTTGAAGGCCGTGGTGGCCGAGTGGTTCGAGCAGTTGCCAAAGGTCGCAAGTTCGAATCCCGCTGTACCAATGAGTTTTTTCTGAACTTAAGTACAGTGATTAGTCACACCACGAGCTTTACGGTGAAGGAAAACATCGAGAGGAAACCTGCATACGTCTGAGAAGAAATTCAAAGGCGTATGTATAGTTGTGCTGGAGTAACGGCGATGGACTCGCCATCTGTCACGTTGGCACCTAATATACCTCTGGCGGAAAGTGGGTGTGTGGGTATTACCTATACACCTCTGCCTACCCCTTCGGGGACCCTTGTAGGAAGGCGTGAGTGCTGTGGTGACCAAGTGGTTCGGGTAGCCTGCAACGCAAAGCTTGCAAGTTGAAACTCCTACTACTACTCATATCTTTAACGAATGATCAATGTGACATGAGCCACACTTCATCCAATATAGGCTATATTGGCATGGCGAATGACAATAACAGAAGTATTAATAAAAAAAATGAGTGAATGAGGGCGTGATTGTAAAGATGAAGAGAGCTACGTTGGCTTGGGCATATAGAAAGGATGAGTGAAGAAAGATTGACGAAACAGATATACAAAGCGAAAGTATGTGCAAGAAGAGGCAGAGGAAAGCCACGTTCCAACTACCTAGATCAAATTAATCGGACGCTCAAGGACGTCAGGGAAGGAAGGGAACGTCAAGAGTACTCGAAACCGCCGAGCATGTATGAAGAGACTGATGAATGTGGACAAAGCGAAAGAGCTATGTAGGTAAGTCTAGAGAGAACTGGCACTATATACTCCTACCTTGTTAGGGACTCGGCGTGACGATATGTATGTTAATAAAAAATAAAAACAAATACTTACATAGAGCATTCAGTCAGACATTACATTTAGCGGACAGTCAGTTAGCTAGCAGTCAGCAGCTAGCCGTCTTTCGGCGAGCTACGTGCTTTTACCCTTTAATAAAAAAACTACTGCTAATAAATCCAGAGTGATCACTCTGTTATATTAAAACCCACAGCAGGTAATAAATTAGGACCGTTTCCTCGGCTGGGATGCTTTACGCCTATGCGCATGCGCAGTAAGCCTCGTTTGCACTCAATTCTACCAACTTACACGATACAATTTTACATGTTACGAAAGAACGAAAATTTTAGACAAATGGTGACGGTGTTTTTAGCATCCAAAGGCGGTGGTAACCGCTTACCATCAGGCGGACCGCATGCTTGTAATTAAAAAATCTGCGAGTCAGATGAATATCAGAGGCATCTGAAATAATATACTACACTTCAAAACACTAATAAATTGGGGAGTGTGGTGATACGTGTAACTCGTAAACATGTATATTTATCCTCACGCCTTCTCATAAGGGTCCGCGAAGGGGTAGGCAGAGGTGTATAGGTAATACGATTAAGATAAAGATACGAGGCAGGCGTGCTAGAACATACCTCGCTCAGAGTATCAGCATTGCTATCCAGCGTGGCAATGCTGCTAGTCTTCTTGGCACGTTGCCTCGGGATACCGATTTGGGACAAATATTTTATCTGTAAGTAGTTAGTTATACAACTGTTCTTGTAAATATTGTTTATTTGTTGTAAGTATATTATAGTTTATTGTTGTAAAAAAAGGATACGAGTCAGATATAGATTGTCGGTGGATATTTAAGACATGGCATAATATCATTGACCTTTGGTGAAATATATACATAACTATATAAAATATTAAGCACTGAATATAATCAGTGGTACTCAGAGGAAAAATAAACATATTTTCCCACTTAACCTGTCCGCTCGCGCACATTATTCAAAGCTTTCAAAGCCTTTTTCCTCAAAACATGTCATTCATGTCGCGAGGGTTTGCCAACTAAGAAAGCTATACCCACAACGATGTGTCGCTCAACAGGGATCAAGTACATACTAACACACAAATACATTCAAGTGTGGGCAGTCATTTCATATACAAATAATTATTTTTTATTTTTTAGACCGCCGTGGTGGCTTGAATTGTGCCTGCCACACAAAGACTGTACCAATGAGTTTTTATGATCTTACAGTGATTAGTCACACCACGAGCTTTACGGTGAAGGAAAACATCGAGAGGAAATCTGCATACGCTTGAGAAGAAATTCTAAGATGTAATAATAATAATATTCTTTATTGTACACACACACATACAAACAAATAGGATGAAAAAAGACTGAGAAAAACATGTAATACGCACAATAGGCGGCCTTATAGCAAAAGCGATCTCTTCCAGGCAACCAAGTGAAGAGAGAAAAGAAATAGAGAAAAAAAAGTTAGGTGTGATAGTTGAGGGGATGAAATATACATATTTACTATAATATACATATACTAAGCAATAAATTCTAAATAAATAGATACGAAACATATACCTACTTTATATACATACAATAACATATACATAAATGTATTTACATATGTACAAGTTATAAAGATAAATAGTATTCAAATAGAAGTTTCTTGAAGGAGTTCAATGATTTTCCCAGTCTGATGTTGATGTGAAGATGTATGTATAGTTGTGCTTTAGTATCAGCGATGAACTCGCTATCTATCACGCTGGTACCTTCATGTATCTTCGATGGAAACGGGGTGTTTGAGTACTATCTATACACTTCTGCCTACTCCATCGTGGACCGTCGTGGGAAGGTTATGGTGTAACATATGAATACAAGCCTAAGAGATACAAATCAACACGCCGAGTTCCAAACGGGGTGGGCAGAGAGAGTAGAGCAGCTGTTCTCTCTGAACTTACAGACCTTGATTTGAACCAGTCACTTCTTTTTGCTAACAAAAATACTTATGTATCATCATCATCATCATCAGCCCACTCTAGTCCACTGCTGGACATAGGCCTCCCCTAATGAGCGCCATAGCGCCCTGTAATAACTTATGTATAACATAATGCAAATCTCCACAACTTGTGTTACCCGTTCATAACTAGCCTACCAATTAGACAAGGCACTAACCACCTTATTTCTAGGTTATTTAGATAAAGGATCCTATAACCACGTGTTATCAAATAATGGTGATCAAAACCCCGTAACAGGTTTGTGTGGGACGAGCACCCGGGAACTGTGCCTAAAGGTCACGTTCGTTACGCCCAATCAATACGCCAGTCTGCTTAATCACCTTAGTCCCTCACATCTAGTCTGACTGACGCTTGGCGTAAGTACTAAAGTTGAAAATGAGTTCAAAACCGACGAGCATGTATGAAGAGACTGATGAATGTAGACGAAGCGAAAGTGGTATGTAAGTCTAGAGGGAACTGGCGCTCTATACTCTCTGCCTACCCCGTTAGGGACTTGGCGTGATGAGATGTATGTATGAATAATGAGTTGACGACTGGTTTGTAGTCAGCTGTCTAGTTAAGTTTGCATCTTTCGACCTTGGTCTGTGCCAATGAGGTTTTCTGACCTTCAAACAAATTTAAAATACCGGTCGGCAAAATATTTTTGTACCTTTCGTGTTGTAACCACCTTACTTATGATAATAATATCCTAACGCCTTCCCAAAAGGGTCACCGAAGGGGTAGGGAGGGGTGTATAGATAGTACCCACATATCCACTTTCTGCCAGAGATATTTTATAGGTGCCAACGTGACAGATGGCGAGTCCATCGCCGTTACTCCAGCACTATACATATACGCCTTTGAATTTCTTCTAAAACGTATCTTATGAAAGATATATATATGCACCTAAATCCGGTGGAAAGTGGGTGTATGAGTACTACCTATACACCCCTGCCTACCCCTTCGGGGACCGCTGTGGGAAGGCGGGAGGATATTACAATCTACTTGCGTTTCGGTTTGTATTTCAATCGATCCCAGATTACAATACTTTCAACGGATAGCTAAGTCACTGCATACATCTAAAATAAAAACTAATAACATCGCATATCCGACGAAAAATGGGTGCTTTTATACCTCTGCCTATCCCTTTGCACCATTGGCACGCGTGGAGATACATTGGATTCATTTCGTTCAACAAACAACCTATCCTCGTGTCTCCAAAGCACTATTTACACGAACCAAAAGAACGCTATTACATACGAAATCCTATGCTTACACTTCACCTCTCGGGAAATATGTGGAGACCAAATCGTTCTGAAATAAATTGAAAACGCTCCCGAGGGGACGGCACATATAAATAATTGTTTATAAAATGAGTTCCTTTGTCGGAACGGTGCTCAACTTAAGAGCTTGATGGCAGAGGTTCTTTGAATAGTTTGCAACTTTCGGAATGGAATAAAATTACACGCAGTGAGATATATGCAAATATTATTAGACCTTCGCACTACAAAATACTTTAGAACCCTACCCTTACGAAGAACAAGGTGTGGCACATTGTCTTCTAGCCGTCAATATATTTAGTTGCCAGCGTAACGATAGCGAGTCCATCGTTTTCAGAAGAAAGACTATGTATCTTTGAATATTTCTCCAAACGTAAGTTTTGGGGTTTGCTCTCGATGTTTTCCTTCACCGTAAAACTCGTGGTGTGTCTAATCACTGTACTTAAGTTCAGAAAAACTCATTGGTACTGCCGGAATTTGAACTTGCTACGCGAAGAACGTTGTAGGCGACTTCTCGAGCCATTCAGCCACCACGGCTCTGCGTATAAGTGAGATAAAAATTTGCATACAGTCGCCTCTACCAGTATAGATATACATACATATCATCACGCCTAGTCCCTAACGGGGTAGGCAGACAGTATGGAACGCCAGTTCTCTCTAGACTTACATACCTCTTTCGCTTCGTCCACATTCATCAGTCTCTTCATACATGCTCGTCGGTTTCTAGTACTCTTGACGTTCCCGTCCTTGTACATCCGATCGATTTGATCATTATAGATATGCTATTGATAAATGATGTTATCCCAGAATAAATGCCAATGAATAACAAATACGTTACAAAATGTTCAGGATTCCATAAATGTTCGAGTGACCGAAAACTTTTGACAAATTTTATTATGGTTGGAGCTTCTACAACTTCCCTTTTCGGATTGCTTTCAGGCATACAACTGAGCCAGATAGTGTGGCCGTTTGTCACTATCATTTGGAGCACTTTGTAAAGAAATAAAAAGTACGCAGTGAATATAAGTACTTCTAATATATAGACGGGTGAATAGCATTTGTTTTAAGCGACACTTTGGACGATATTGAGTTATGTAGATATTCGGATTCAGCGTTTTTTTCTGAGTCGGATGAGTCGAGTTTTTAGTACATACCTCTTAAACATGATGTATCCGATATTACATTTGCCATATTTTTAAAATACTTTTATAAAGATTTTTATTTCAAATCTTGAATCCTTAAATGGCTCTCCTGTAAAGTTCGTAAAATGTCGCTCCAAGCAAATAGCCTTTCACTCGTCGATATATATATATATATATCCTTATATAACTATCTACAGATGGTACCCATACACCCACTTCGCCAGAGATATATTTTAGGCGCCAACGTGGCAGATAGCGAGACCATTACCGTTACTCAGGCACGACTAGACTATACGCCTCTGAATAGCTTCTCAGATGTATGCAGGCTTCCTCTCGATGTTTTTATTCACCGTAAACCTTGTGGTGTGACTGGAAACAATCCTATGGGTCAGTCCAGCTAATAATCTATCTCTGTGCTAAATTACATTCAATTCCGTTCAGCCGTTCTGGCGTGATTGAGTAACAAACTTACAACCTTTCGCATTTATAATATTAGTAACAGTAGTAGGATTCATATGATCTCAAAACCAATCTAGATATTTCATGAGTCCATTGTGTAAAGGAAAGGGATGTCCAGGGTAATTTTTTTACGGGATGGGGTCAGAATAATTGGGTTAAGGTCCAGCAGATGGCGGGTCAGGCGGGGTCGCCGTTCGGGAAGTTTATGGAATTATTGGGAACGAGGCCGGGATGCGGCGATTAGGGGGCTCTTGCATTAACATCGGTGGGGGATTTTTGGGGGAAATATTTTTATTAAAATTGTTTGGCTTTGTACGTGATCCTGCCCCCAATACCTAGTAGCGAACAATATGAGACGTGCGAACACTCACCCTTTTGTACATACAACTTGTGTAATACAAGCGCCGTGGACGCCGAGGGGTTCGAGTAGTGATTGTACCAATGAGTTTTCCGAACTTAAGTACAGTGACTTTTTTTTTGATATGAAACATCTATAGCCGCACGTAAAACCGATTTCTGGCGTGGCGACGCATGCCGTGGCGACGCGTCGCCATACTTCAGTTACCATCGACCAATTGTCACAGTAATACCCGTCAGAGGAAACATTGAATATAACTATTACTGAAGTCGACGACGTTACGAATTAAGTAGTTACGATTTGAAATAAATTCGTAAATTTTTGTATTATATAAATGTTTATTCAATAAATAGTCATCGTTATCTAGAAAAAAAACGCAATATTTTATTTTATCATTATGACATATTTAGTTCCTATCACAATCTGTTCTTTTCTGCATATTACTTTTACAAAAGAATGTCGATGTTTCACATCTGCCAGGCGTCCCGTGACGGCTCACATTTTTTTTTAACAACAAGAGTGGCAAACAATTATACGGCCCACCTGATGGAAAACGGTTACCGTAGACTATTTACGCTCACGATACCGAAGTATCACTCGCGCGTTGCCACTCTGTGCTCGGAGAGCTATAGTGTGTTGGCAGCATAATGGGTTTAATCCCTCTGCTTCCAACACAATGTAACAATCCTCCCCCTCCCCAAGGAGCTCATTACTGGAAACCTTATTCACCGCGTAGGCACACAACACAAAATAATTGTGTTATTTGGCTACGGACTTGTAAGGTGGAGGTCCTGCCCCAGGCGGGCAGCTCCGAATTCGAACGGAAAACCCGTTATGCCCTACCTCTCTTAAAACTTGACTCGCCATTTGCCACTTTTGCACCTCCAATATATCTCTGGCGGAAAGTGGGTGTGTGGGTGCTACCTATACACCTCTTCCTCCCCTACTGAGAAAGCGTGAGCACCCAGTGACACCAAGCCAGCAAGCCAACGTGCCAGATGTATACGATATATTTTGAAGAAATATATACCTACAATATATTTTGAAGGTACATATTCACCATCAGAAATTACAGAGTTTGCACGGAATCACTGTACCGATTTAGATATCGCAGTATATAATCTTGTCTGAAAATTTCGCGAATGTTTTATCCAGCCATGGTGTACTTTAGCTGTGTCCACTCCACGTTGTTCCTTTGTTTATTTTTTCGATTGCACCAAGCGATCCCTTTGTTCCATTACGGCCGCCTACAAAAGGCTTCCTATTGAGAAGCCTTCAGAATCGACTGTCGGTTTGGGATTGTTTCAACAAAGATATTTATCCTTCATGAACATTGTAGACTAAGCTTTATGAAAAAAAAATATTTTACTAGCCGTGCTCCACAGTTTCAACCACGTAAAATAATATTTATTATACCTACATACACATACATTACAATTATTATATCCTCACGCCTTCCCACAAGGGTCCCCGAAGGGGTAGGCAGAGGTGTATAGGTAATACCCACACACCCACTTTCCGCCAGAGGTATATTAGGTGCCAACGTGACAGATGGCGAGTCCATCGCCGTTAGTCAAGCACGACTATACATACGCCTTTGAATTTCTTCTCAGACGTATGCAGGTTTCCCCTCGATGTTTTCCTTCACCGTAAAGCTCGTGGTGTACTTAAGTTAAAAACTCATTGGTACAGTCGGGATTCGAACTTGCGACCTTTGCGTCGCAGGCAACTGCTCGAACCACTCGGCCACCACGGCTTATTATAAATAATATTTAACTTGAAGATTTTTTCCTGAAATATATACATGCGTAGAGCGCCAGTTCTCTCTAGACTTACAAACCTCTTTTGCCTCATCCACATTCATCAGTCTCTTCATACATGCTCGCTGGTTTCGAGTACTTTCTAAAATAAGTGTCAATAAAATCGATCTCCATGCCAAATTTCATCCAATTGCATTCCAATAGTATTTGCGTGAAAGCGGTGCAAGCGACACAAACTTTCGCAATTTTATTAGAAGAATTTCATATTACTGACCGTAAAGTATGCATGCAATTTTACAAATTGACTTGAATATATATATATATATATATACCGTCAGTTAATTTATTGCAAACTAAGACGGAAGGCCTTACTTTTTACCAGGTAAATATCGGCAGAATTCAATCAACTCGCTTCGCTCTAATTGTAACTGGACCGATGATACTTCACAACTCCATAGCTAGCTATTTTACGTGCTGTCATAGCGTGGGAACTTGTAATTTTTTACAAACACAAGCGCGTCCACACATTGAGCCTCGGAACACATCATTTGTTACTGCTGCCCTCTGAAATTGATTTTCCTATTACAAAGCGAAATTACTTTCATGATTCTGCATTTTTAACAGCCATTTGAAACGAAAAAGCTAACAATGGAAGAGAAATATTGAGTGATTTCTCAGACAAGTTCTTCCGTATGGACGCTTAGTTTTTTATACGACAAGAGTGGCAAACAAGCATGCGGTACGCCTGATGGTAAGCGGTTACCGCCGCCTAGAGACACTTCTAACACAAAGGGTCACGTGCTGCCGATCCTGTAGGAATCTTTTCACACCTAAACGGGAGTTCCGTTCCACAGCCTGAGCGTTCGCGGAAGGAAACTCCTTTGGATCCGCGCAGTACGAGACTTTTGTGGTACCTATCAAGGTATGGTCGAGCGACGCGCGAGGTGTTTCAGGTGTCTATAGGCGGCGGTAACCGTTTACCGTCAGGACCGCACGCTAGTTTACCAACTTATTGGAAAAAAAAAGAAAAACTTATTTATATATATTATATATATAACGTTGTTGTGACGTAGTAGGCAAATTGTAGAAATATATACTTCTCATCAGAAAAATCGAAACTCCTTGCAAGTTTATGTCGTTTATAGACTCGCCTGTCACGTTGGTATCTTCAGGTGCTACTATCAGCGAAATACAGGGTATCCAAAGTATGGTTACCTAAAGAAGATGAGTTACAATAAATCTAATTTGTCATATCGCAAGTAAAACCACAATAGTGTTAGTATATAGGGGTACCTAGCTACTTGTAACAGCACTCGGGCTCGTGTCGGTCAGGACTTGTTCAATTTAATTTACTGTGGATGCTGTATCTACAATTTATGTTAAATCTTGTTTGTCTTGCTACAAAGCAGCCGAGCTGTTGTTGGCGGTATATTCTCGGTAAAATGTTAACGCAACACAAACAACACTAACACAACAAAGTGGATTCCACTAATCTTTATTTTCAATCAGATTTGTCGGGATTGTGAACGCATTTTAAAAACTACAGGCATTTGCAAAGGAGCCAGAATAATTTTACAAGATTAAATTACTTCATTATCTCATATTCACGCTTTCACATAAGGGTAGGCAGAGGTGTAACAACACTATTGTGACATTGTGTGTGGGAGATACATACATATTCAAATGCCAAAGTGAAAGATAGTGAGTCCATTGCTGTTTCTCAAGTACGCCTATAAGTTTTGAAGTTCTCCTCAAACGTATACAGGCTTCCTCTCGACGTTTAGGTCGACGTAAAGCTCATGTTGTGTACCACTTCATATAAGTTCAGAAATACTGATGAAATCCTTGCGTTACAGGCGACTCGAACCACAACCACCACGGCTCAATATATTACATACATATCATCACTCCGAGTCCCTAACGGAGTAGGCAGAGAGTATAGAGCGCCAGTTCTCTCTAGACTTACATACCTCTTTCGCCTCGTCCACATTCATCAGTCTCTTTATACATGCTCGTCGGTTTCGAGTACTCTTGACGTTCCTGTCATTGGGCGTCCGATCGATTTGATCTAGGTAGTTGGAAGTCTTCCTCTGCCTCAGTATATAATATTGTATTTCTCGCAGCATGTAATCTGGGATCGCAAACAAAGCATCCATTAACGGCCCATAGAGTAACGTAATCTATTGTACCTCGGACAATGTGTGCAGAGTATATAGCGAAGGTACGTAAGGTACAGTATGTTAGCGTAGCGTAAATATTTAGCTATACTGTAAGTACAGTTTGATGTTTAATTTATTCTACCTTGGTGGCTAACGAACACGCCCGCCGGATGGTAAGGCGCTTGCAACACCAGGGGTATCGCGTGTTGCCACTACAGCAATACTTTAAGCCCGTCTTGGAGAACTGTGTACGTGATGTACTAAAGAGTGAAAGTACTTGTATTTATTTCACTCTTGGCTATATTGATAATGAAATGAAATAAATATAAGAGCCGTGGTGGCCGAGTGTTTCGAGCAGTTGCCGGCGACGCAAAGATCGCGCGTTCGAATCCCGACTGTACCAATGAGTTTTTCTGAACATAAATACAGTGATTAGTTACACCACGAGCTTTACGGTGAAGGAAAACATCGAGAGGAAACCTGCATACGTCTGAGAAGAAATTCAATGGCGTATGTATAGTCGTGCTTGAATAACGGCGATGGACTCGCCATCTGTCACGTTGACACCTAATATACCTCCGGCGGAAAGTGGGTGTGTGGCTATTACCTATACACCTCTGCCTACCCCTTCGGGGACCCTTTTGGGAAGGCGTGAGGATATATTATTATATTGATAGTAACTAATAAATAACTTAATAAAATAAAAAAATAGGTAATAGTAATTTTTCAAGACCAAATCAGGGACGTCTTAAAAAAAGGCCAGGTCAAGAGAACACTAAACCCGTACGTTGGCACCTAAAATATATCTCTGGCGGAAAGTGGGTGTGTGGGTACTACCTATACACCTCTGCCTACACCATCGGGGACCCTTCATTATATAGACAGTACTTAAACCACAATGATGGATATCTAATAAACACGTCGGTATAATAATCGGATTACAACTGAAAATACGAGTCGACGACACGAATAATAGCTCCATATAGTTTGAATAATGGAGCGAGAGGAGTCGCTCGTTCTGGGGTTACAGTGGCGGCGACAATAAGCTTTGATGGACGCTGCCTATCTTAGGAGTAGTCCGGAGTAGCCATAAACTGGGAGGTGTTTGTCGTCCTTTATTTAGATATAGATCGATGTAGGGCATCGACCGTATGTACGCATCTGCGGGGGCGCTGAGTAACTTAAGAGATTTTTTTTTAAGCACATCATATACTTCAGAGATTTTTCCTGGAGAGTACAGCATGGAGTTCTTCAAGAAGGGTGTGAAAAGATTCCTACAGGGTTGGCAACGCGCGGGAGATACCGTTGGTGTTGCAAGCCTCCATAGGCGGCGGTAACCGCTTACCACTAGGCGGGCCGCTTGTTTGCCACCCAAGTGGTATAAAAAAAAACCATTGCGAACTGAATCGGTGGAGCCTTATAGCACAATATGGCAACCAAGTTACATACAAAAGATTTTAATAACATCATTTCCGATATACCTTTAAACATGAGTATATTATTGTCTGTTTTATTGCCGCCAACCACCCAATGGCATTTGTTATTTGCAATAATAGTCCCCATGTCGGCCTCGATAAGGGACCGGGCCTTTGGGGACTCGAGAACTTCAGAGACTTTATTGTACAGGCAGGTCTTTTTTTCTTGGAAGCGATGGTAAATGTAGTTTTCTATTAAGTATGCGAAGTTCAATAAGTGTTCCCTGTGTCCCATACGTAGAATAAAAGAGTTTTCATTTGATTTGGTTATCAGAATTCAAAAGTGTTTTGTCTCGATAAATTAATATCAGGAACTACTAATCAGCTTCAATAACTGATGGAAAACCTTTATTGCATTAGATTTTAAATGTAATTTTTTGCCCCAATAATTGAAGAAGACTTTATGCTATATACCATCATGCTAATACCCAAGGAGGCTGAACAGAGAAACATGATACACGCTATTTATTGTATCATGACGCATTCCCACAGAGGTCCACTAAGGGGTAGGCAGAGGTCCAGGTTGTACCTACACACCCACTTCCGCCGTAGATGTACGTATAAGATGCCAACGTGACAGATGGCGAGTCCATCGCCGTTACTCAAACACGACCTTGCGATCTTTGTGTAACAGGCAAATACTCTAACCACTCGGCCACGCGGCATTTTATAAACAACAATTATAAATACATATTTACATACATGCATATTCTGACGGGTTTGTAGAAAGAGCAGAGCGCCAGTTTTCTATTAGGCTTAAAAGCGGAAGTTACCTCTACTGACCGCTTTATAGACGTACATACATACATATCATCACGCCAAGTCCCTAGCGGGGTAGGCAGAGAGTATAGAGCGCCAGTTCTCTCTAGACTTACATACCTCTTTCGCTTCGTCCACGTTCATCAGTCTCTTCATACATGCTCGTCGGTTTCGAGTACTCTTAACGTTCCCGTCCTTGAGAGTCCGATCGATTTGATCCAGGATTTGATAGACGTAAAGTAATGATTAGAAATATTATTGCACAAAAACCGCTTATAGTGGCGACCTAGGATAGGCATGTTTATAGGTTGTTTACTACGTATCGCAGTCAATTCATTTTTATGGGACTACACAACTTGCCGCCACTTTGGCAGGCTATTGTCATCATTCCAGATTCGTACAACTGTCACAATAAACACCACTTATTTAATGCCTAAAAGAGGACATCGGATCGTCTCGATTGAGTGCAATTCCTTTTTTAAATACATTTTCAAAAGAGGAAGAAAGAAAGGAAGTCTTCATAATTTCAAAAGGATGAAAGAAAGGAATAAGATAAGCGTGAATAAGATTAACGAAACAGGTACACAATACCAAAGTTTGTGGGTGCAGGGGCAGAGGAAGACCACGTTCCAACAACCTAGATCAAATCGATCAGGCACTCGAGTACGGGAAAGACTAACCTCAGCTTACCCCGCGAGTACCCCGTGAGTGACGGCGTCATGATATGAATGATAATAATATAATAATATATCCTCACGCCTTCCCACAAGGGTCCCCGAAGGGGTAGGCAGAGGTGTATAGGTAATACCCACACACCCACTTTCCGCCAGAGGTATATTAGGTGCCAACGTGACAGATAGCGAGTCCATCGCCGTTACTCAAGCACGACTATACATACACCTTTGAATTTCTTCTCAGACGTATGCAGGTTTCTTCTCGATATTTTCCTTCACCGTAAAGCTCGTGGTGTGACTAATCACTGTACTTAAGTTCAGAAAAAACTCATTGGTACACTGGATTCGAACTTGCGACCTTTGCGTCGCAGGCAACTGCTCGAACCACTCGGCCACCACGGCTTCAATGATATGAATGAATGTATTTGATATGTAAACTTTGAGATCTTCGAAAACATTGATTAGAATCATGACTTAGTTTAAATAATAAGCAACATTACGCTGAGACCCGCACGAGGTAGCAAGAGAAAGTAGAGCACCAGTATGGATTACTGGATGCAGAGAAAGAGTTCTGTTAAGTCTACTAGAGAATATTTTCTAGTAGACCTTTCTCTTCATCCACATTCATCAGTGTCTATACACATACAAGCCGGTTTTAGTACTCTTGAATAAAAGAATATTTATACATCAACATGCAGAAAACTCATTGGTATAATCGGGATTCGCACCTGCAATCTTTGTGTTTCAGGCGACTACGCAAACCAATCGGCCACCATGGCTCTTTCCATATATTAATACATTAACCACAGACTCAAAAGCCCGTGGAGAAAAAATTACACAGGTTGTCTCGGAAAATAGGGCACAATGAAAGAAGGTCCCAACACCCACATAAAAAAATAACTTTGACGCTGTTTCATATCAAAATCAGCTGTAATGATAAAGTTTGACATGTAACGAGGATATTTTTTTCTTATCTTATTCATACTTAAAAAAAACATAAAACCATGTTTCGGACTGAGATTACTACCTTAAATAACGTTGCCATTTTGTTATCTTTGGAGCTATTTATTTTAGAGCATCGTCAAGAGGATATATTCACAAAACGTCTAGAAGACAAGTGTTCTATTCTATGAAACCCTTTATATGAATAAACACGTGAAGTTACCGCAATATTAAATATTCTATGAATAATATTAACCAGGGTTTAGAGGGGCTCGAATTATTAATCTCGGCTACATTAATTAAACTTGGGTTAAATTGTCTGGTGGCGCTGTCGTTTATTCCTGCTCGTTGGTATTTGCACACGCATGTTATAAGCCATTGATCATTCAGCAACCGAATGTATGTATGTACATGTGTGTTTAAAACCACGTAAGTAAGTATGCAAGTCAAGTAGAAAGGATGAGTTAAGGAAATAACTTAGGGTCGGCAACGCCCGAGTGATACCCCTGGTGTTGCAAGCGACCATTGGCGGACCAACCGTGTGGTATAAAAAAAGGAAATTTTAAGAAATAGATATACGATGAAAAGTGGGAGAAAGGAGTAGGAGAGGAATGCCACGTTACAAATCCGCGAGCATAGACGAGCATGTGTGTAGAGGTTGATGCATGTGGATGCAGCGAAAGATATCTGTTAGGCTAGAGGAACTGGCGATCTGCTCTCCCTGCCTACCCCCTGCCGAGTCCCCGGCATGGTACATGGTGGATTTTTATGTATGTGATATTTTAAAGAAAACTCAAAATTGTAAAAAGTCTATGGTGGTCAAAGGGGCCAAAGATGTTGTCATAATTGCAAGATCCAACCCCAGTGGTCGAAATCAATGAGAGATCTACCATAATGGGGAAGAAAAACATTGTGAGGAAACCAGTCGTGTGTGATAGAAAGAATTATGTATTAGCAAAGTTAATGTATAGTCGTGCTTGAAAAACGACGATGAACTCGCCATCTCAACATCAACAGAGGATGTGGTTACACTTCTGCCTTTTCGGAGTCGCTTGTGAGAATACGTAAAGATATATAGACATCCTTGTATTTAATTAATTGAATTTATTGCTAGGTGCCCGCAGCTCACATTTCAAAGGGTTATCTTGAGAGTTGGCACATTGAGGGCAACATAACCCTTCGAATCCAATTTGTAAGCTGAAATTTATTACGTTAATTAACCGTCTGTATTGCTGGTTAATTAATAATCTGATCATTTCACACTGCCGTTTGATAGCACAATTAACATCTTGCTACGAATCACCTGTTTGCTAATTCTTGGTGTAAACGATATTTCCAATCTGAACCGGTTTAAATTAATTTGAAGGAATGAGAGTAAGGCAAATATGTATTTAATTATTACATAACTAGCTGTCCCGCCCAGCTTCGCTCGGGTGAAAAAGTTAAATTGCCCGTAACACGATCGCAGCGCCACCTATTGGGTCCAATTGTAAATCTAAACCATTCTCGAATCTAGCTTAAGACACACAGAAACACACAGAAAGCTTCGCCCGGGTAAAATGGTAAAATTCTTGAAACTCGATCGCAGCGCCACCTATTGGGCCCAATTTAATATAGCCTATGTTACTCGGGGATAATGTAGCTTTCCAAAGGTGAAAGAATTTTTGAAATCGGTCCAGTAGGTTCGGAGCCTATTCATTACAAACAAACAAACAAATCTTTCCTCTTTATAATATTAGTATAGGTTACATTCGTAAAATGAGTTCTTCTAAACATAAATAATAGGATTATTCATACTACGAGCTTAACGGTGAAGGAAAACGTCGAGAGGAGACCTGCATACGTTTAGGAAGAAGGTCAAACACGTATGTTGTACTTCAGTGCGTCACGTTGGCATCTAAAATATATCTCTAGCGGTCTCTAAGTTTATGGAAACGTCAAGCCGAACGTATTACTTAAAGTTAGTCCCTCACTTGTAGAGTTACAAGGTACATGGTACAAATCAATCATTTCCACTTATGTACCGAGCGAGCACTCAGGCCCATACAATGTTCAATCATTCATGACACGACCGCAATTGTGGCGTACAGACGCCGAGACAAACCAATTCTATTTAAACTCACGGAAACGAAAGCTTTTCTTCGGGATTATATTTCTTTGGTTAAGTGGCCTATGCGTCGTCGCGATATAAGACTTTTCCTGTACGAGATAAATAAATATCACTATGACACAAAATCACAATTAATACATACATATAACCATATCTCTTTCCCGGACGGGTAGGCAGAGACCACTTCTTTCCATTTGCTACGATCCTTACATACTTGTTTCACAATTAATTTTGTGTTTTTTTATATTTATAAAAAACACAGGTATAAAGATAGGGAAGCCGCTGTGTCCGAGTCGTTTAGTGGTCGCTTTTAAGTCGCTTTAAAGTCAAGTTTGTAGGTTCTAACCGCGATTGTCTAAATAAATTGTTGTACGTAAATTAAGTAAGTGTATATTTGAATTTAACAATAATTAATAACCACATGGTAAGGTAAGGTTTACGGTAAAGGAAAAATAGCATTGTGAGAAGAAATTTTCAATAAAAATTTGGGTGCCGGACTCGCCATCTGTCATGTTTGCACCTCAAATACACTTTCCGCGAAAGAACGTTACCCACAGGCCACATGCCTACTATTTGGAAAGGCTTGAATAAGTTAGTAAGCAAATTTTTCAAATTTAATTTTCCTTACCAAACATAAAAATACTTTTTACCTTGTCTGAATTAAAAACACTTTTTCATGAAGGATTTCCAAATAGAGGAGAAAATAGTTTTTCATCAGGCGTAAATTACAAAGAGTACTTAGTTACAATATTTTAATTAAGAAAGATTTATGTTCAAAGACTAAGTTCCACCGCACCCACAAATTAGTCGTTTTATGTTTTTCTTCACTAAGGAGAGAATATTAAATTCAAATTACTCCCTAACTATGGCCATTTTCTAGTAAACGGTCTAGAAATGTTATAACACTGACAGGACACAGACCGCTATAAAAGCTATATAATAACAAAAGCAACAAGCCATTTTTTAACTACAGTTGCTATCTATATAAATATAAAAATTAATGTTTGTGTTTGTCCTTTATAGAACCGTAAACGGCAGGATCGATTTTAATGGAATTTTCTGTCTTCAGGTGATTTCAAGAATGGCTTAGATTAGATTTACAATTGGACCAGATAGGTGCTGCGATCGTGGTTCAGGAAATTTTACTTTTTCATCCGGGCGAAGCTGGGCGCGACAGTTAGTATATATTAAAAGCCATATGAAGCCAGAGAAAGTAGAGCGCCAGTTCTCTTAAGACTAACAGAGTCTTGCACGAGGTGGGAAGAGAAAGAAGAGCACCAATATTATCTAGTAGACTTAACAGACCATTTTCTCTTCATCCACATTCATCAGTCTCGCCATTGGTGGTCAGCTTTTAAGTACCTTGATGTTCCCATCCATGAGTGTCCGTGCGACGTCATCTAGGTACAGTAAGTACAGTAATAAGTCACACCACGAGCTTTACGGTGAAGGAAAACATCGAGAGGAAACCTGCATACTTGTGCTTGAGTAACGGCGACCGACTCGCCATCTGTCACGTTGGCACCTAAAATATATCTCTGGCGGAAAGTGGGTGTTTGGGTATTACCTATACACCTCTGCCTACCCCTTCGGGGACCCTTGCGGGAAGGCGTGAGGATATATTATATGTTATTCTATCGTTGCACTTCTCCCCGCACTAGTACGTAGATATCTACGTATAATAGCTAACATCCATTAGTCCAGAGCAGACGCTGGAGTCTAATTCAATTATATTAAGACTGGCTGGACGCCACTTGAATCTACACTTTTTGTTCGTGTATTTAAAGGTTTTCGAAGTTATTGTGATTGTCACGTGTAAGCACAGAGTACTAATTACTCGGAGAACACTTTAAGAACCTCTGTGTATGTGTGACAATACAAAGTGACAGGAGGTCTTGGAATAAAAAACGTTACATATTTCAACTAGTGAGCCGTGGTGGCCGCGTGGTTCGATTAGTCGCCAATGCAAAGATTGCAAGTTCGAATCCCATACATACATAGCATCACCCTAAGCACGGAAACCGACGAGCGTGTATGAAGAGACTGATGAATGAGTATGAAACGAAAGGGGTATGTAAGTCTAGAGATAGCGCTGTTTACTCTCTGGCTGTGGCTACCCTGTTAGGGACTCGACGTGATGATATATATGTGTGTTTTAAATCTTTTCAATAGCTCCAAAATATTTAGATAACGTTTTGCTTTTCAGTTTATCTAAAAGTCTACTTTGAAAAACTCAATCGCCCAGGTACCTACTACAGTATTAATATGTAGACACACAGGTTTAGTTCAATTGGCTGTGTTATCACACTAGGGCAATCTCTTGCCGACAGTCATTGGATGGATTAGGCCGATATTGTAAATCTAACTGTAAATATCGAGCCGTGGTGGCCGAGTGGTTCGAGCAGTTGCCTGCGACGCAAAGGTCGCAAGTTCGAACCCCGACTGCACCAATGAGTTTTTCTGAACTTAAGTACAGTGATTAGTCACACCACGAGCTTTACGGTGAAGGAAAACATCGAGAGGAAACCTGCATACGTCTGAGAAGCAATTCAAAGGCGTACGTATAGTCGTGCTTGAGTAACGGCGATGGACTCGCCATCTGTCACGTTGGCACCTAATATACCTCTGGCGGAAAGTGGGTGTGTGGGTATTATCTATACACCTCTGCCTACCCCTTCGGGGACCCTTGTGGGAAGGCGTGAGGATATATTATTATTATTTTAACTGTAAATAGTAATATAATGTAAAATTGTAAATTACCATACGTCTGCCTTAAGTTGTTTATTATTGCACGGCGTGAAGGCGGAATTAATTTTATATCCTCACGCCTTCAGTTGGAAGGCAGAAGTATCAAGGTAGTACCCACACACCCACTTTCCGCCAGAGGTATATTAGGTGCCAACGTGACAGATGGCGAGTTCAACGCCGTTACTCAAGCACGACTATACGTACGCCTTTGAATTGCTTCTCAGGCGTATGCAGGTTTCCTCTCGATGTTTTCCTTCACCGTAAAGCTCTTGGTGTAACTAATCACGATAGTTAAGTTCAGAAAAACTCATTGCTACAGTCGGGATCGATCTTGCGATCTTTGTGTCGCAGGCAACTATTCGAACCACTCGGCCATCACGTTTTATTATTCCTATATAATTCCAAGTCCAAACGTAGAACTTAATTAATTTGATTCCTCTTGAGAGCTTACGTAATATTAACAATTCATACGTCATATGAAATTCAGGTGGCAGTGTGATTTGGAATAACAGTTGATGCAAAATTAGCTGCAACACCCACGCCTGGACAGACGAACCTACTTTGGTATTCATGATGGCTTGGTACATGAAATACAAAGTGGCTATGCTCGCACAGAGCTATGTTACTGAGTTTATATATCCTCGCGCCTTCCCACAAGGGTCCCCGAAGGGGTAGGCAGAGGTGTATAGGTAATACCCACACCCACTTTCCGTCAGAGGTATATTAGGTGCCAGCGTGACAGATTGCGAGTCCATCGCCGTTACTCAAGCACGACTATACATACGCCTTTGAATTTCTTCTCAGACGTATGCAGGTTTTCTCTCGATGTTTTCCTTCACCGTAAAGCTCGTGTTTTGACTAATCACTGTACTTAAGTTCAGAAAAACTCATTGGTATAGTCGGGATTCGAACTTGCTATCTTTGTGTCGCAGGCAACTGCTCGAACCACTCGGCCACCACGGCTCTTAGTTCAGAAATACACATTGGTTTAATTGGGATATTTTTTTTCTATTTGGTTTTCTTTCTCAATAAAAAAATCTGAATATTCTATTCGACGTAAGGGACACGGGGAACACTTTTTCTTACTTTTGCGATCAGTATTCCCACTATGAGCAGCTAATATTGAGAGTAATTAATTGGGATATGAATATGCAATCTTTGCGGTGTAGGCGACCACGCGAACCACTCGACACTCGGCGACCATGGCTACGGAACATTTATAATATACCATACATATATATGTTGCTCTGACTAAAGTGAAATAGATGAAACGTAACTTATGTCGAGATTCAACAACAAACAAACATGGCTGTTAAACGGTTTATCAAAGCCAACAAAGTCTGTAGACGTCTTAAACGCGCTTTACCGACTTTAAGTTGAGAAGAGTACCAGCGACGCTCTCAGTAGACGTTCGTACCTTTTGAAGGCCGTCTGGTCTAGAGCCTAGAGCGGTTGGAGCTCCCGACTGCGAAACTTAAAGTCGCGGGTTCGAATCCCGCTGAGGGCCGATATTTGTATGATGAACCCGAGTATTTGTACCTTAGTCTTGGATGTCCTATGTATTTATGTATAAATATATCTACATACATACATCACGCCAAGTCCCTAGGGTAGGCAGAGAGTATAGAGCGCCAGTTCTCTCTAGACTTATAAAAAAATCTATATACGTGAATATATCGTTGTCTAGTTACCATAACACAAGATTTGCTTATTTTAGGACTAGGTCGATTTGTGTGGAATTGTCCCTAGGTGTATTGTTACCTGATGCATGGGAAATTTACCTGATATGCTAAATCAAGTGTGGGACTATGGGAAGAGAACTTAGAAATGTTGCACGTAATTTTGTGAAACCTCATTGGCGGCTGTGGTTGTGTGTTGCGTACCCAATACGGCTACATTATTAACAATTCGCAAGGTTCACGCCACGATAATTATTTCAAAGACCTTTAATTAAACCGAGCTTATATTAATTACGATTCAGATGCTCCGTGTAAACTATTTAGGAAATATTAATTTGTATAACATTCAAAGATCCTTAGGGTATACTTAAGATAATTAAGGTAATTTTAGACAAATTTCAAGAATTCAAATGTTTGCGTGTGCGAGTATTTCTCTGTGAAACGCTAGAATAGATATAATTAATTATGGGCACAAATGCGATAAGAAGCTTAAAGTATTTTCGGTCAGAAATATTGTAGTATTATTGTAGTATTAGTAGTATTGAAGCCGTGGTGGCCGAGTGGTTCGAGTAGTTGCCTGCGACACAAAGATCGCAAATTTGAATCCCGACTGTACTAATGAGTTTTTCTGAATTTAAGTACAGTGATTAGTCACACCACGAGCTTTACGGTAAAGGAAAACATCGAGAGGAAACCTGCATACGTCTGAGAAGCAATTCAAAGGCGTATGTATAGTCGTGCTTGAGTAACGGCGATGGACTCGCCATCGGTCATATTGGCACTAACTATACACCTCTGCTCTCCCCCTTTGTTGGCCCCTGGGCAGGAGTAAAGATAATAAAAAAAATTAAGAATCAAATTAACGCAAGTGAAGACGCGGGGACATCTAAGGCACATCTTATCGCGGTACTAAAATTTATAAATGTAAATCTTTATTATTAAAAAACTAGCGGTCCCGCCCAGCTTCGCCCGGGTGAAACAGTTAAGCTTCCTGAAACACGATCGCAGCACCACCTATCGGGTCCAATTGTGATGTAAGCTATCCTATCTTTTAAGTTGGATCAAACTGCACACGGTGTGCAAATTTGATTGAAATCGGTTAAGTAGTTTATGAGTCCATAGCGGACAAACAACGTGACGCGTAATTTATATATATTAGGATTTATTTCATGTATATTTGAAAGAAGAAAAAACGTTCTGCTCAAACGGCTGCGAAGGATTCGCCATTCCCTCGTAATATCTCTCCCACAAATATATCCAACGAAATTGGTCTCATTCCACCTGACGCCTTCCCCTTCGAGGACCCTTGTGGGAAGGCGTGAGGAAGAAGAAATATATTTTATATTTAATAAAAGCATTATGCCTGTGGCAAAGAATTTATCCTCGGTCCTCAACTGAGAGATAGAAGGTCAACAATCCTCAACTGAAAGAGTGGCCTTTAATTAATTATGACGTTATTTCGGTCTGAGAGCATTTTTTACTGTTTTACTTAAACCTCATAATCAAAATGTGTATTAAGCAAAATTCTTTAGACCTTAAAGAAATTTTACAATAAATCCACGTCTCTCTCTGACCGCTCTTAAAAATGTTCAAACGAAAGCCTTCGAAAGGTTCAGTGCCATTAATCGTTACACTATATGTTATCGGAACGTTTTAATGAAACGCAATTTTGTTCCAGGTAAATGGATGCGCAGAATAAACAAAGCATGGCCACGTCAGCACGGATCAGAGGTGTGCTCTGGACCCCATCCAATCAACCAACGCCGTATGCGACTTGCATAAATTTGAATAATGAATAGAGGCTACACGCACGCAATCTTAGTGGAGATCCCTAAAAATATGTGCACAAACCAATGTCAGAACGCAACCAAAACGAACGCGTTCCCGCTCCGACCGCCAGATAACGAAACGTTGATGCAACACCAACTCATAGACCAACGGTCCATAGAGTATCCGGACAGTTTACATTTAAAATCAATTCTAGAATTGAACGATACATTCAGTGACTATTTCAAAAACGGAACCTTTTCAAATAATTGTAGTCTAAGCAATGGAACGTGTAGTGATGTGCAATACAATTACTGGGCGTTATCGTTGTTAGTGTTTCCGTTGTTGACGTTATTCGGTAACGTTTTAGTGATTATAAGTGTTGCGCGCGAGAGGAGCTTGCAAACGGCTACCAACTACTTCATAGTGAGTTTGGCCGTCGCCGACTTGTTGGTGGCAGTGGTCGTCATGCCATTTGGAGTATACTATTTGGTGAGTTTTTTTATTACCAATTTCCGTCGAATATGAGCACACACATGCTTAGTGTCGATGACACGTGATTTAATGTTTGGTTGCTCAATTCAAGTACAGTGATTAGTCACACAACGAGCTTTACGGAAAACATCGAGAGGAATCCTGCATACGCTTGAGAAGAAACACAATATGTATATTCTATATTGCGATACAAACTGAATAATTTATCGACAAAATTTTGCATATTATAATAAAACTTACATTTTCGCAATCACTCCGAGTTGTCGCCGAACGATCCGTCTTATAGAAGAGTCACGATAACTGAGTGGTTTAAATAGTCATCTGAAACACATGATTGCGGATTCAATTAACGGTAAGCAGTACACGGAGTAGGGCTCTGTGTAATCTTTTAAGACTATTGTGGGAAGGCTTGAAGATATATAAAATTGCCTGTGCCCTCATAGAGCAGTGGTGGCCGAGTGGTTCGAGTAGTGGCCTTCACAACAAAGATTGCAAGTTCGAATCCCGACTGTGCCAATAAGATTTTCTAAACTTGTGTGTGCACAGTGATTAGTTACATCATGAGCTGTACGGTGAAAAGAAATTCAAAGACTTAATTTATAGTCACGCTTGATAAACGGCGGTGGACTCGCCATCTGTCACGTTGGCACCTAAAATATTATATCTCTGGTGGAAAGTGGATGTGTCAGTACTATCCACACCTCTACCCCTTCGGAAAACCTTGTGGGAAAGTATGTATATTATTTATGTTTTTTTTCGGTATAAACATTTAAGTGTGTTAATCCGTCTATTTTCGGTTTTACAATTCGAGCCATTTCCGTGCAGCTATTTATGCGTCAAACATCCCGCGTTTATCTGACAATACTACCCGCATGATTTTTGAGGGAACTGATCTAAAAAGAAAAACCCCGGTTGACATTTTAGGGGAAGACAAAATCATACTTTAGTACGACTAGCTGTAGTATGTACCCCGAGTTCACGCGCCAGGAGCCACAGAGTGTTCGCAGTGGGCACGCATCGCACAGTATCGCCCGGGTGAAATAGTTAAAACTTCCTGAAACACGATCGCAGCGCCACCTACCAGGTACAATAAAGTACATATAATAATAATACATACGCCTCTTTCCCGTGGGGGTAGGCAGAGACCACTTCATTCCACTTACTAC
Organism: Drepana falcataria; assembly: GCA_945859725.1. Classification (NCBI taxonomy): domain Eukaryota; kingdom Metazoa; phylum Arthropoda; class Insecta; order Lepidoptera; family Drepanidae; genus Drepana; species Drepana falcataria. The sequence continues at coordinate 883,367 of OX243935.1, forward strand.
GATCCTTACATACTTCTTTCGCTTCGTCCACTTTCATTATTCTCTTCATACATGCTCTTCGGTTAAGGGTACTCTTGACCTGACCTTTTTTCAAGACGTCCCTAATTTTTTCTAGAAACGTCCGCCTAGGTCTACCCCTTCCAACACTTTCATTCACACACGCCTTATACACTTTTTTCGTCTATCGTTCTTCATTCATTCTCTCGACATGGCCAAACCATCTCAAGTTAGAGATAAAAAAAAAATTGCGTCACTGATTAACAAAATCTGCATAAAAACGAGTGAGGCAACGGGGAAAGTTAGTTTCATATATGTCTTAATCAGTTTTTACAAGTTTAACTGTTGCATTTTAATCTCACAAGCTTACTGACAAATTTAGATGTCATTTTATACAATGATCGTTCCGTAAGGTAACGGAAAATTCAATCTTTCATCCGTACTCCGTTAGGGGTCCCAAAATTGCGGAAAAGCTGTAAGGAAGTTAATTCGCCTAATGGAATAAAACTCCAGGTAGTGAAGTGTATCAAGGCGACAGCCTTCATTCAAATACCACTTTCCTATATTAAAGGCACCATACACAAAATCCCTATAAGCTGTTCTAGTGAAACAGAGCCTCCCACAAGGCTCCACTAAGGGGTAGGCAGAGGTGTATAGGTAGTACACTCACACTTACTTTCCGCCAGAGATAAAGTTGAGGTGCTAACGCAACAGATGGCGAGTCCAGCGCCGGTACTCAAGCACGACTATTACATACGCTTTTGAATTGCTTCTCAGACGTATGAAGGTTTCCTCTCGATGTTTTTTTTCGTTCACCGTAAAACTCGTGGTGTGACTAATCACTGTACTTAAGTTCAGAATAACTCATTGGTACAGTCGGAACTGGAACTTGCAATATTTGTGTTGTCATGATAACTAACTTGTTACATATTAGTCAATTAATTGCATCGAACAAACTTACTCAGTTTATATGATTCCCTCAATTGTTTGAGATCTACACTATTCACAAAACACTTAAAATCCCAGCCACCGTTCAAAATTAACCTAATTGCTATTGAGAGCCGATGGATCATTTAAAACAAAGAATTCAAATTTAAACCCTCTGAAGTTGACAGACGAAAGAGGCCATATTTAGTTACAAAATGGCGTTCGAAATGAGGTTCATTATAAATCACTAAAATAATAAACCTTTGTCTTAATACTGTAAAAAAAAATTATACATATAGTATCCTTGCGCCTTTCCACAAGGGTCCCCGAATGGGTAGGCATACACATATATTTAGGTCCGTAACAGCTACCAATGCCATTATCGTTTCTCAAGCATAAGCTTGTTTGAAAATAAATTCAGACGTATTCACGTCTGAATTTATTTTCAAACATATTATTCTGGTTTCCTCTTGATGTTTTCCTTTACCGTTGAGCTCGTGATTTGATTAATCACTGTGCGAAAAACTCATTGGATAAAAATAAATGCTTGTGAGTTTATTTTTTTATCACAATGGTGTCAAATAACCACCGGCCTGATGGTTGATGTAAGCGGTTACGCCTATAGACGCTTTGAACACCAGGGTTTATCTTTACACATCCTTCTGGAAGAATTCCATGCTCTTTTGTGATACTGAATAATACGACATAATACGGTAAGTACGACAGGTGTCATTTTGTGAAAAACACACTCAAGATCTTAAAATGTAGGTACCCTCATTGGTTATTTCTATTGGTTACTTCTAGTAATTAAATAGCGGTACATCCTCAACTGGATTTCTCCATCCCTCACAAACAGACAAGCTGTCTATCTTCGCGACTACACTAGTCACCTCGAAAAGGTAGGCAGAGATGTACGCCCAACGTGATGAGACGCTACATACTTACTTAATATTATAAATGTGAATGTAAGTTTGTTTGTTGCGCTTTCACGTAAAAACAACTTAACCGATCATCATAAGACTTTGTACACATATTTATGGAGGTATTAGAAGTTAAAAAGATTGAAAAGATTGATTGTTAAAAAGAAAGAAAAAGTATTTTTTCAATATAGGGTATGCTATGTTTAGCATACCCTTTATTGAAAAAAAACTTTTTTACGAAAGTTAAAAAAGCCGTCCACGCCGACGAAGTCGCGTGTACAGCTAGTACATATTATAAAACGAGGTTCCCCGACGCGTTTGTCTATCTACAAGCTATTTACTCAAAAACTACTCAACTAATTCTCGCACGGTTTTCACCAATCGACAAAATAATTTTAACACAACTCTCCGAACAGAGAGTGGCAACGCGCAAGTGAAACTTCTGTATCATAATCATCATCATATCATCACGAGAGGATATAGAGCGCCATTTCTCTCTAGAATTACATACCTCTTTCGCTTCGTTCATATTCAACTTCGGTATCGTGAGCGTAAGTAGGCTACGGTAACCGTCTCCCATCGGGTGGGCCGTATGCTTGTTTGCCATGTTGTGTAAAGAAAACATCCATGTGAAGCCGGGGCGGGACGCTAGTATAGTTTTATAATTTGTAATACACATGAAAATAACTGGAAAATGACAAATTCCTCAACTTCTATCACGAGTAGCAACAATTTAGTGGTGTTTATCTTTGGTCAGTACAAGTTTCAACTTAATCCCATTTTTACTTAAAGGGCCGAGTTTCATGAGCTCGCCCACTCTCCGACTGTTTGTATGGGATTGTTGTAATTGGTTAGGATAATACAGTAATTGTATGGGGGCAAACTTTTTTATCCTTGTTATCCTTATCAAGATTTTTTTTATTATACAACGGTTTTGCGTGAAACAGGACTTACGCTTTTATTAAATTAGTAGTATACTGACTGTGCCCGCGACTTCGTCCACGCGGAATAGTACTTTTTTAAATTATTTATAATATGTACATATAATAATATAATATAATAATATATCCTCACGCCTGCCCACAAGGGTCCCCGAAGGGGTAGGCAGAGGTGTATAGGTAATACCCACACACCCACTTTCCGCCAGAGGTATATTAGATGCCAACGTGACAGGTGGCGAGTCCATCGCCGTTACTCAAGCACGACTATACATACGCCTTTGAATTTCTTCTCAGACGTATGCAGGTTTCCTCTCGATGTTTTCCTTCACCGTAAAGCTCGTAGTGTGACTAATCACTGTACTTAAGTTCAGAAGAATTATTTGTTTTATTAATTTTAAATAAAAGTAGTCTCAATTATTTTTATTACATCAGCTGACGGTGAAAGTCACAAATTATTGGAACCTTTATCAACGCAAATAGCACCGAAAACAATGATTATTAGAATTTTTGTCTGTTTGTCCTTGCGTTTGTACACGCTAATCTCGGAAACGGCAAATTCGATTAGGATGTGGTTTTCACTTATACATTTTGGTAAGATTCACTTAACATATCCCAAATTAACCAAAAAATTTTGCCCAAAGTCACTACTCCCCGCGGATGAAGTCGCGGGCAAAGCTTATTGATAATAATATATGTAGGCAATTAATAAGGTAATTTCCGGCCACGATCACCAGTGAGAAGTATGTAAGGCGTCGGTAAACACTGCATTGGATCCGCGCGCTGCGGGGCACATTTCAATTTACAAGCTCACGTACCGCCTCGTAAAATGGTTCGGTGAAATTCCCGATTAACGTTCTGGATAGCGAATGAAAAATGGTGGAACGTTTGTTTACTTAGATGTCTTGTTTGGCGTGGTGATGAAGCTGGTATAAGTTGTATTCTATAGGGGTGCCATCCGTCCGGGTTTCCCCGGATTTGTCCTAGTTTAGAAGGCATCCGGGGAGCGTCCGGGCGGGATTTCATCTGTAGTCCAGGCTTAAAAAAATTATTTCTTGAGTCGCCCGCGACATACGCACGCCGCAATCAACCGACGAACCTTTCAAGTGTTCAATAGTAGACTTTGGACAAACCGACTAGTTAAATTCATTGTCCCGTCGCAGTTGCCACGGTGCGCACTTCGATTCTGGTTGTCTTATCCTGTATGTTAAATTTAGATATGGCAGCCCTATATCCTACCACCAAATGAATTCGACACTCAAAAATAGGGACGTCAGGAGTACTCGAAATCGGTGTTGCTATTAATATAAAATTAGTTTAAATTTATATTAATATAAAATATGTTGTAACATTATAAATGCGAACCTGTGAAGATGATTCTTCCAGTTTCACTGCAATAATATGGCACAGAAATAGCTTATCAGTGACTAGCGGCCCGTTCCGGCTTCGAACGAGTGGACAAGATTTTTTTATAAAAGATAATATAGCCTATGTTACTTAAGGTAAATGTAGCTTTCCAATGGTGAAAGAATTTTTGAAATCGGCACAGTAGTTTTTGAGTTTATTCATTACAAACATGGCGATGGACTCGCCATCTGTCACGTTGGCACCTAATATACCTCTGGCGGAAAGTGGGTGTGTGGATATTACCTGTACACCTCTGCCTACCCCTTCGGGGACCCTTGTGGGTAGGCGTGAGGATATATTATATTATTATATATTACAAACATACGCACATACAAATCTTTCCTCTTTATAATATTAGTATAGATCAGTCACACCAAGAGCTTTACGGTGTACGTCGAGTCCATCGTCGTTACTCAAGCAAGACTATAACTCTTTGAATTTCTTCTCTAACGCATGCATTCCTCTCGACGCTTTCCTTCGCCGTAAAGCACGAGGAGGGACTAATCACTCTACATAAAAAATCGAATTGTTAAAAAAACTAATAGGTACAATAATAATAATATAATAATAATATATATAATAATATAATAATATATAAGGTACAGCCGTGATTCGAACTTGCAATCTCAAGGCTTTGACCACTCGGCCTCCACAGCTTTTTATTTATCTTATTTATGTGATGTATTACGTGGGGGAGGTGCTTGATTCGATGCCGGAACGACGAGATGAACCGTACTTAGCCTTAATAACTCATTGTAGGCCACGCTATTCATCAATCGGTATCGGAGTACATGAGAAGCAGTTTATCGCTTCCCTTGCAGTTTTGTCAGATATTGAAGAATGGTTCTGTCGTTCAATACGGCAAACAAGGGGTTTTTGTGAGGGTGAAAAGGACGTGATAACCACAGTTCACTTTATAATGATAATAATTGTGAATAAAAGAACTTGAAAAGTTTATCAGTGTATTAAGGTACATCAAGTTTAGGTACATCAGGTTTAGGAAGCCGTGGTGGCCGAGTGGTTCGAGCAGTTGCCTGCGACGCAAAGGTCGCAAGTTCGAATCCCGACTGTACCAATGAGTTTTTCTGAACTTAAGTACAGTGATTAGTCACACCACGAGCTTTACGGTGAAGGAAAACATCGAGAGGAAACCTGCATGACAGATGGCGAGTCCATCGCTGTTACTCAAGCACGACTATACATACGCCTTTGATTTGCTTCTTAGACGTATGCAGGTTCCCTCTCGATGTTTTCCTTCACCGTAAAGCTCGTGGTGTGACTAATCACTGTAGTTCTTAAGTTCTATCATATCCTCATGTACTCCCTAAGGTCGCCGAAGGGGTACGCAGACGTGTATAGGTACTACCAATACACCCGCTTTCCGCCAGAGATATATTTTTAGGTGCTAATATATAATAATTAATAATATTTAGGTATGCTTAAAACGGAATAACTTCGAAGGTCATGGTCCTCGAAAACGGTAAACCCTTTTAATCTTGATTAATTTATCTCGTTTCGATTCGATTATAAAGTTGTTCAGCCAAAGCTTACGTTTTCATTAACCCTTAGAAGATATTGGACGTAAGTTAAGCACGTTTTATCTGTAATCTTGAGGATTTCAAACTTGGTACTTCGGATAATTAGTTTAGCGATCATACTGTGTTTATTTGTTCAAGAGTCGTGGAGGCGGAATGGTTCGATTAGTTGCCTGCAACACAAAGATTACAAGTTCGAATCTCGACTGTAACAGCATTTCTGAACTTAAGTACAGTGATTAGTCACGCCAGGAGCTTTACCGTAATGGGAAACATCGAGAGGATGACTGCATAAGTTTGAGACTAGACTAGATATTTATGATTAAGGTTTTTTTCTAATTGCATTGTAAGGTGCGCCTCCCTGGTGCACAGGGTGCGGCAGCTCCAACATCGTCCTGACTATGATAGCCAGCAGGATAGATTGCCATTACATCAGGCATTGCTGTGCCAGACATGTCGCAAAGGGTGTCGGGTGAAGTGGTAGTCTGTTCTGTAATTATTTGTTTTATTGTGTGTATTTGTAATTTATTTGTACTAACCTAGTAGATAAGCCTATGTTTACTAACAAGAAATGGATTTAGATATCTGATAAATAAATTATTATTATTATTATTATGTATCTATCTCCTTTTGCCCGAATTGGACAATATATTACCAGCTCTTAATAGGCTTCCCAGATTTTAAGTACATGACTAACGGCGATTGGCTCGCCATCAGTCACGTTGGTACCCAAAACATATCTCTGTTGGAAAGTGGGTGTGTGTATTACCTACGCACCTTTGCCTAGCCCTCCAGGGACCTTTATGGGAAAACGTGAGGATATCTATACTAATATTATAAAGAGGAAAGATTTGTGTGAGTTTTTGTTTATAATTAATAAACTCAAGAAAACTGTGCCGATTTCAAAAATTCTTTCACCATTGGAAAACTACATTCACCTTGAGTATACTTAGGCTATATTTTCTTTTATAAAAAAAAATCTTATGGCCGCCCGTACGAAGCCGGGACGGGCCTCTTGTAATATATATAATAATAATTAAGTGGTACAATAAATGCATAAATACATACATATTATTTTTAATCAAGTAAACTGCATATCACAGGTAAAGCTAATAATTAGTTTATGAAATCTTCATACTGAGAGCTGACGTAATACATGCAAATAAGCATTACCGTTGCCTAGCAACCGCAAGAAGAGCGGGATCCGTTTCAGGCCTCGTTGCGAATTGCAGATTCGCAACGAGGCCGACGAGGTAACGAGGTAACTATGTTAAAGTCCTGCTTAAGCCAGCCTCTACACGTAATATTATTATGTAGATAGTTTCCTGGCAGTTCACTGATACCAGTCGTGAGTTTCACAACAGAATACTTAATAGTTCCTCACTGAGCTGAAGTTGTTTACGATCTGAAGGTGGTTTCCTAACTAACTTCACGCCTTCCCGCAGGTCCCTAAAGGTGTACGAAAAGTGTTACACATGTAAACAAATAAATACCTAGGGAATACGTGAAGGCGAGAAGATAAATATAATATGCATAAATCACGTGGTTTTTATTTTATTTTATTATTATTACAATATTGGTAATTATTGTGGTCAGTATTTGGAATTGCGTCAACAATCCGAAATTTGAACCCACGACCATAGAGGCAGCATTGGAAGGTTCATATGAAGTTCATAACAGTTGGTTTTCGTTTTTTTTATATATACCACATGGGTGGCAAACAAGCATGCGGTCCGCCTGGTCCTTACCGCCGCCTATGGACGCTTGCAACACCAATACGAAGTAATCACTTCGTATTGGTTCGTCTATAATTATCTGAGAGTACTCTTAACTATAGTGACTTTTGTAATAAATAAAAAAATCTTTAACACACTTGAGACTTTTGCCACTCAGTCATATTCTTATACACAGTATGACATAATTCAAAACAAAGCCGAGCTATTCCTCTGTGAATTAGACTATGATATTTATACAAAGGTATATGTATTATTTACTGTATATTATTTTATCCTCCCGCCTTCTCACAAGGGTCCCCGAAGGGGTAGGCAGAGGTGTATAGGTACTACTCACACACCCACTTTCCGCCAGAGGTATATTAGGTGCCAACGTGACAGGTGGCTAGTCCGTCGCCGTTACTCAAGCACGACTATACATACGCCTTTGAATTTCTTCTCAAACGTATGCAGGTTTCCTCTCGATGTTTTCCGTCACCGTAAAGCTCGTGGTATGACTAATCACTGTACTTAAGTTCAGAGAAACTCATTGGTACAGTCGGGATTCGAACTTGCGACCTTTGCGTCGCAGGCAACTGCTCGAACCACTCGGCCACCACGGCTCACTTTAATATTTTCTCAAGGGTATTTGAGAATTTTCCTTTGTCCCAAGTTCGTTATATGTATTTTTTTATTTATTACACACTAGAACGACGCACAGCCATATAGAAAACAAACTTTCATACTGTGTTCTGACAGTACTCCAGACATACTGGCAAGGTATCCTTCAGATCAAACAGATCACATTGAGAATACTCGTCTAGAAGAGTATTAAGAGCGCTAAGGGTACGCGGAACAGGAGAACAGAAGAGGAGAGAGTGGGTATGTGTGTGTGTGTTAATAGGCAGTAGTACATGTAAAAATAATGAAATAAAAAAATAAGACGTAAATGCATACTAAGTTGACTTAGTATATACTTATAGAAAATATACTTTTTAACTACTTAATAGATTCTTAAGAAAAACATGTAACCATGGTTCGGAGTAATTCCCTTTGGTAATGTTAGCTATTTTTATTGCATCGTCATGTATCACAGCATCCTTTAACTTCTAGATGAGAACTGTTCTATTTTCTGAGACACCCAGCTTCATTCAACTGAAAAAAAATATTCCTGAAACACGATCGCAGCACCACCTTTCGGGTCCAATTGTGAATGTAAACCATTCTCGAATCCACCTGAAGACACAGAAAATTTCATTAAAATCGGTCCAGCCTTCTAGGAGGTGTTTGGTGACATACACACGTACAGCAGAATTATCTATATAAAGATAAAGATATGGACTTGTTTGTGAGACACGTTTATCACATACATATAATCACGCCTCTTTCCCGTAGGGGTAGGCAGAGACCACTTCTTTCCACTTGTTTCGCTTAGTCCACTTTCATTATTCCCTTCATAGATTCTCTTCGGTTTAGGGTACTCTTGACCTGATCTTTTATGTTAGCGTTTACGTAAGGCTACGAAAATATATTACAGTGGATAAAACGATGGCTTGTTTCAGTTCAACGGCGTGTGGGGCCTCCCGGCGGTGGTGTGCGACTGTTACATCGCCATGGACGTCACCTGCTCAACCTCTAGTATATTCAACCTGGTCGCCATATCTGTCGACAGGTCAGTATGATGTACTATCTAATAATATTTTACCTTCACACCATACCTCAAAGGTCCCTCAAGAGGTAGGCAGAGTTATGTACATGCATGAAGAAACGAAAAAGATAGAAAGAAATGTGTGTGGATTAAGTAAAAAAGGTTTGAAAGTCCGGAGAGAACTAGGGCTGTTCTTTCTCTGCCTACCCTGCAAAGGACTCCGAAGGAGTACAGCTGTGAATCACACTTGCATTATGATATTTAGTGATTACTAACATAGAATTAAGTATTACTTACAAAATGACTCCTGGTGACTTGATGATTTTTTTTTTTGAAATTTAATAATAATATGTGATCGTGATTGGCTGTGTTGGCCAAGGCCAATTTTTGGCAATGTTTGGCAGTGGTTCGAGTAGTTGCCTGCGACACAAAGATCGCAAGTTCAGAAACCGACTGACTCGATGTGATTTACGTATGTATGTGAATCACTGCTGTGCAATCACACGGGTGAGTGTGGTGTGTGGGAGTACAGTGGTGAATCATACTTGCATTATGATATTTAGTCCTATCCAACATGGAATTAAGTATTACTATCCAAATGAGTCCTGGTCACTTGAATAAAATATATTTATTTATTTATCTATGTACATTTTAAGGAACCTTAATCGTGTTCAATTGTAGTGCTAGTCCGAACCACACCACAGAAAGTTCGGAACTTAGTGGGCACGCGAAAGGCAGATTTCCGTCGTAGATAAACTTGTGGGTCGTGACTGTCGTCCCTTCCTGAGAGATTTATGTCTTCAGTGCTTACAAGGTTAATGTACACACTTCAGAAGGTCACCGATCACTGGACACTTGTCCTTTATACTCCGCCCAAGAATTAGAGGTGTGTCCGAGTTATTCTAGTAGTCGCCTACAACGCAAAGGTTGCAAGTTCAAATCCAGTATTTGTGTTTTTTCTTGTACTTAAATACAGTAATTAATCAACGACCTTCACGGTGAAGGAAATCTACGTACGTTCAAGAAGATATTCAAAATCAAAAGCGGCGATGGACTAGCCATCTGTCACATTGGCACCAAATATAGCTTAGGATAAAAGTGCTACCAATATTGCCTACCCATGGTCAGTGACTATAAATATACTTCTAAACAGAAAAATGTGTATAATTAGGAATATATGTCGTTTAATAGTGAATAATAATACCTCATAGTTTAAACTTGCAAGGTGTTTAGATTTTTCTGATGTGAAGTGTGTATAACGCATATTGATAACAGCTGAAAACATCAAAGGATGTAATTAAAAAGATCTTAATCTTTAACTTAAATAAAATCGCTGATTAAATCTCTCAGATTTCGTTGCCCTACCGTCAACGAAAGTCCTACCAAGACATTAATCACTGGAAGAGCTTCGTAATTCACTTTCTGACACCCATTAGCGAAGGATGTTACGTCGACAAACCAGACATCAGCATAGTGTGTTATCTGCTCCCATTGTACAAATCACTGGAATTCCCAGACTGAACAGGCGACTGGGGAGTGTATTACCGTACATACCATGTACGCTCAAGTCACTGGCTTGTGAACGATAGGAACGGGTGAACGAGTGAACGGGTGAACGGTTCGTTTGTCACTCTTAACATTATGTTGTCTTTACGTTCTATTTTTAAACATAACTCATTTGATTAATTCTCAGTTATCTACCTTTCCAACCATGGATGAACCACCAAGAATCTAGACCGGATTATCTGTGTTAGCTTGGCTGTAACTATTTAAAATTGGAACAGAGAAACCACTTCATACATACATCTTCATAACATTACAAGGGTCCCCCAATAGCTAGGCAGCGGATGTAGTACCGTATATTTTCCATCCCAACGTGACAGATGGCGCGTCCATCGCCGTTTTTCAAGCACGTCTATACATACGTATTTATATTTATCCTGAAACGTGTACAGGTTTCTTCTTGCTATTATTCTTCCCTAAAAAACTGGTGGATAATATAGAAAAAGCCGTAGTGGTTCGAGTAGATGCCTGTGACAAAGAGATCGCAATGAGTTTTTCCGAACTTAAGTACAGTGATTAGTCACACCACGAGCTTTACGGTGATAGTAAACATCTAGAGGAAACCTGCATACGTCTGAGAAGCAATTCAAAGGCGTATGTATAGTAGTGCTTGAGTAACGGCGATGGACTTGCCATCTGTCACGTTGACACCTAATATGTCTCTGGCGTAAAGTGGGTGCGTGGATATTACCTATACACCTCTGCCTAACCCTTCGGGGACCCTTAAGGGAAGGCGTGAAAATAAAGAAAAAAATATGCTTTAGGGACAAAACACTTGGCCACTATATACCAGTAACTATGTATACACCAGAAATTTCCCTTTACAGATACATAGCAGTGACACAGCCTATTAAGTACGCAAAGCACAAGAGCAACGCGAGAGTGTGGTCCATGATCGGGGTCGCGTGGCTGGTCTCCGGGGCCATCGGGTCGCCCATAGTGCTGGGACTCAACAACACGCCGGACCGGAGCACCTACGATTGTCTCTTCAACAACACCGATTACGTCATCTACTCGTCCCTAGGCTCCTTCTACATACCCTGCATCATCATGATGTTTCTTTACTACAATATATTCAAGGTAATAAATAAATAAATACCTGGGACAATTCCACACAAATTGACCTAGTCCTATATTAAGCAAAGCTTGTGTTATGGTAACTAGACAACGATATATTTACTTATATAGATAGATATATACTTAAATACATAGGCCATCCAAGACTAAGGTACAAATATTCGTGTTCATCACACAAACATCTGCCCTAAGCGGGATTCGAACCCGCGACCTTAAGTTTTGCAGTCAGGAGCTCTAACCACTACACTAACCTTAATAAGGTAAATATTGATCACCACATTAGTAGGGAAATAATTCTCATACCGTACAACCAAATAAGTCTCAAACTGCGCGGTATCAGAGGAGTTTGTGATTTTTTCTCATTCAATTTTCCCAATTTTATTTACTGGCATGTCGGATTATACAGGGCATGCCGCTTTGGACGGGAGACGGATTATCGTCAGTTCAGTGTATTCGCATAGTGCTGGCTTTAATTTTCCATGTATATTAAAGTAAAGTACGATAAAAATACTAACGTATAATTAAAAAAAACACATAAGCCGTGGTGGCCGTGTGGTTCGAGCAGTTGCCTGCGACACAAAGATCGCAAGTTCGAATCCCGACTGTACCAAAGAGTTTTTCTGAACTTAAGTACAGTGATTAGTCACACCACGAGCTTTACGGTGAAGGAAAACATCGAGAGGAAACCTGCATACGTCTGAGAAGAAATTCAAAGGCGTATGTAAAGTTGTGCTTGAGTAACGGCGATGGACTCGCCCTCTGTCACGTTGGCACCTAATATACCTCTGGCGGAAAGTGGGTGTGTGGGTATTACCTATACACCTCTGCCTACCCCTTCGGGGACCCTTGTGGGAAGGCGTGACGATATATTATATATTATTATTATTACATAAATTGGTCACATATCAAAAAAAAAAACAAGTTAGCGTCCCGTAAGAGAACTCGTATATTGAATCCATGTTTGTCAATGTTTTTTCCCGATGACATTTGTATTTCGCGCCATAATCGATCTATGGTACGCGCCAGTTCTACTTGTATCGTCTATGGTATCCACTGACAATATACAATAAATACTCTTTAGACTTCAAAACTACATTGTTAAAAGCATTGTAATTAGTTTCAGAATGTGTAACCGAGTCCCTAACGGGGTAGGCAGAGAGTATAGAGCGCCAGTTCTCTCTAGACTTACATACCTCTTTCGCTTCGTCCACATTCATCAGTCTCTTCATACATGCTCGTCGGTTTCGAGTACTCTTAACGTTCCCGTCCTTGAGACCATGTGTAACCACTACATTTTATGTTAGTACACTCGTTTTAAGCCGCTGACCAAGGCTGTTTACCTTAGAGTAATGTCCCATCATACTAAATGTGTCTTGTGAGTAGGGTCTAACTTAGTTAATATTCTACTCGGAATGAGGTATTCATTTTATAGTTCAGTGGTTAAGAATATTGCTCTGAACTGGTGACGTTATATCAAGTATTACTAAGGTTTGTTTATGTCGATTGGCAACATAAAAAACTTTTGTTGTTGGCTTGGCTTTGCTTCACTCCGAGTCAAGGGCAGTCACAAATATACGACATGATAGCTTCATTAGAAACAGCTTAGAAGGAAAGATAGAGGGGAAGAGAGGAAGAGGAAGACCAAGATTAACATACATGGGTCAGATCAAAGGAAAGTGTCTCTCATGACGTATAGGGAGGTCAAAGAGGTTGCGCTGGACAGTAGTAAATGGAGGGGACTGCATCAGAGACGCCGACAAGAGGTCAGCTCTTAAATTTGTGATGATGATGATTATAAAGTCTAATTGAAATTCGTTCCGTAGTTTTGGTTTGAAATACGAACAAATGTTCTTACAAAGCCTTTGTAATATCTATACTAGTCTATACTAATATTAAAAAGAGGAAAGATTTGTATGTAAGTATGTTTGTATTGAATAGGCTCCAAAACTACTGGACCGATTTGAAAAATTCTTTCACCATTGGAAAGCTACATTCACCTTGTGTGACATAGGCTTTATATTTTCTTTTATAAAAAAATCCTGGGTATGTCAGAGGAAGTATGAAAATAGCTTGAATGCAGTTGAGACGCGATCTCTTCGAAAAATGTGCGGAGTAACGATATTAGATCGAATCCGCAATGAAGAGATTCTCAAATCAACTGGCGTGAATGAGGGCGTGATTGTAAAGATGAATAAAGGCATTTTACGTTGTTTGGACACATAGAAAGGATGAGCGAAGAAAGATTGACGAAACAGATATACAAAGCAAAAGTGTGTGCAAGAAGAGGCAGAGGAAGGCCACGTTCCAACTACCTGGATCAAATAGATCGAACTCTCATGGACGGGAACGTTAAGAGTACTCGAAACCGACGCGCATGTATGAAGAGACTGATGAATATGGACGAACCGAAAGAGATATGTAAGTCTAAGGAGAACTGGCGCTCTATACTCTCTGCCTACCCCGTTAGGGACTTGGCGTGATGATATGTATGTATGTATGTATGTATAAAAAAAACTTATGTCCACCCGAAGCCAGGATGGACCGCTAGTATATTATGAAGATGAAAAACGTTGTCATTTTTATTGTTTTATATAAGGCACGTAAACCCCTTTCATAAATCGTTACCTACGTCGTATCTCATCTGATGGATGCATCAATATCCAACGTTTCTTTTGTAACGTTGTTATACCTACCATTGTGCGCACGGGTGATTGACAAAAGCTCACAACGAATCTGCCGATTCATCCGCGTGGATCTAGGTCAGATGCACGCAAACGAGATAAAGGGTCATGTTGGGGCGATTTTTTAATCTTACATAATTTTTTTAGCTAAATCTGATACATTTAAGGTGAAGGAAAATATCGAGAGGAAACCTGCATACGTTTGAGAAGTAATTCAAAAGGCGTATGTATAGTCGTGCTTGAGTAACGGCGACGGACTCGCCATCTGTCACGTTGGCAACTGAAATATATCTCTGGCGGAAAGTGGGTGTGTGGGTATTACCTATACACCTCTGCCTACCCCTTCGGGGACCCTTGTGGGAAGGCGTGATATATGACCTTTTTGAATATACATACAAATGTTATTGCCAACTTATTGTTATTTATTTACAATAACAACAATTAACAATATTTACAAAGAACAGTTGAAACTAACTACTTACAGATAAGATATTTGTCCCAAATCGGTATCCCGAGGCAACTTAGTTATGAATGTTCCGCTATGATGAACTACTTATATCTCTGAAGATTATAATAATAATAATAATGTATGCTACTTATATCCATACAAACAAATAAAATTGGAGTGTCTGTTTGTAATATTAAAGTAACCGCTTTTTACTAACTGCATATTATGGATGTAAACATGTATACACGGAACAAATACAAATATAACATTAAAAAAAAAACTGTCTGATCCGGCTAGTCTCTGAAACGGCGGTACCGATTTTGACGGGACTTTCGCAGACAGATAACTGATTTAAAAAGAAATAACATAAACAAATTTTATTTAATTTATAGAAACGAAACAATAACTTTTTTTTAGTTCCATGAAGTCGCGGGCTCATATAGTAAATAATAATATTTAGTAATTAAATCCTACTAGGTAATTGAAATCAACATTATTAAAATAAAAAACAAAACTTTCTCGTATTACGTATTTAAATATATATATATATATATATATATATATATATATATATATATATATATATATATATTTTATACTACAAGAGTGGCAAACAAGCATACGGCCCACCTGATGGGAAACGGTTACCGTAGCCTATTTACGCTCAAGATACCGAAGTATCACTTGCGCGTTGCTACTCTGTGTTCGGAGAGTTTTAGTGTGTTGGCAGCATAAGGTTTAATCCCTCTGCTTCCAACACATTGTAACAATCCTACCCCCTCCCCAAGGAGCTCATTACTGGAAACCTTATCCACCACGTAGGAACACAACACAATAAATTGTGTTATTTGGCTACGGACTTCTATGAGGTCCTGCCCCATGCTCCAAATCGAACGGGAAACCCGTTATGCCCTACCTCTCTCAATCTCTCAATTACGTATATATAAGAAAGAGCTTACAGCATCAAGGCTTTTACACCACGGGTCCTTTCGTGTGCTCCGGCCCCAGATGGTATAGTTTTACACCACGGGTACAGAGCTCAATTTATCAAGATAATTGTTGGGCCCAGCGGGTTACATTTGCAAACACGGAAACATGGTCCATGTCCCAAAATGTCAGCCTCACTTTATCTTCATCTTCGCAAATGTAAGCGCCACTTGCAGGCGACAGATAGTGAGTAATTTCACCTTCGTCAGCGTGCACTGATCAAGTGGGCTTCTATTATATTAAAATGACATGATTAATGAGACGTTAAAGAAATCTAACTAAATTATATATGTGTATATCTTAACGCCTTCCCTCAAAGGCGTTCATAGGGTTAGCCAGCGCTATGTAGTACCCACACATCCACTTTTGGCCGGAGATATTTTCGGTGGCAACGTGACAGTCCCCCTACGATTATCAATCACGACTATACATACGTCTTTGAATCTCTTCTTTAACTTATGCAGGCTACCTCTCGATGTTTGCTTTCACCGTAAAGCTCGTGTGGAAAAGCTGCGGGAATAGATGGAATTACGGCTGAGATGATCAAGTACGGTGGACCAGCGGTCTGGGACGTCATCTATTTGCTATGCAATCTTTGCTGGGAAAGGGGTGATGTTCCGGACGACTGGAGGCGAGCAGTCATCGTGCCTTTCTATAAAGGAAAGGGATCACGATTGGACTGCTCCAACTACAGAGCCATCAGCTTGGTCAGCTTAGCTAGTAAAGTGTACACGAAGATCCTGACGATAAGAATGCAAGAGCGATCCGAAAGGTTTCTCTGGGAATCCCAAGGTGGATTTAGACCAGGAAGAGGATGTATGGATCAAACCTTCTCGCTTCGCGGAATCGCGGAAAAGTTTTTGGATATTAACCAAAGGGTTTTCTGCGCTTTCGTCGACTTAGAGAAGGCATTTGATAGAGTCGTACGAAAGGAACTCTGGGACGTGTTGCCTGGATATGGAGTGAGCAGTTCCCTACTGCATGCCGTGAAATCACTCTATAGTGATAGCGAGGCGTGCGTTAGGGTTAACGGTGAGATGTCACCCTGGTTTGATGTGAAGTCGGGGGTCAAACAAGGGTGTATCATGTCTGCCTGGCTGTTCATTATATATCTAGATAACTGTCTGAGAGCACTAAGAACGAACGGATGTGGAGTGAAAATGGGAAACTTAGTGGTCAACTGCCTACTATACGCCGATGACGCGGTTTTACTGGCGTCATCAGAGGGCGAACTGCAGTCACTAGTTACCATAATGAAAGAAGAATGTGAAAAGAAGGGGCTGCGCCTAAACGCTGGCAAGACTAAGGTTCTGGTATTCGAAAGAGATGAACAAGTGACCGAGTGTGCAATATCGGTAAATGGGCAAATTCTAGAGCAAGTGAATGAATTTGTATATCTTGGAAGCATGTTCACACGAGATGGAAAGTATGAAAAAGATATTGAAAGAAGGATAACTGCCGGAAATAAGGTGAATGGAGCCATGTCGGCGTTGATGGGCAGTAAAAGTCTGAGCAAGAATGCTCGAGTTGCTGTCCACAACGCGATATTGGTACCTACCTTATTGTATGGCAGCGAATCCTGGGTATGTCAGAGGAAGCATGAAAATAGCTTGAATGCAGTCGAGATGCGATCTCTTCGAAAAATGTGCGGCGTAACGATATTAGATCGAATCCGCAATGAAGAGATTCGCAAATCAACTGGCGTGAATGAGGGCGTGATTGTAAAGATGAAGAAAGGCATGTTACGTTGGTTTGGACACATAGAAAGGATGAGTGAAGAAAGATTGACGAAACAGATATACAAAGCAAAAGTGTGTGCAAGAAGAGGCAGAGGAAGGCCACGTTCCAACTACCTGGACCAAATAGATCGGACTCTCAAGGACGGGAACGTTAAGAGTACTCGAAACCGACGAGCATGTATGAAGAGACTGATGAATGTGGACGAAGCGAAAGAGGTATGTAAGTCTAGAGAGAACTGGCGCTCTATACTCTCTGCCTACCCCGTTAGGGACTCGGCGTGATGATATGTATGTATGTACAAACGTTCAATTTTATATATATAGATAACTTATTTGACTTCTAAAAGTGTCCGCGTGAAGAATGACGATAAAGTGACGCAGAGGCGGCACTGCGATGAGCTTAAACTGCGGACTCCAGCTGACAATACTTTGCGGTCCAAGGTCCGATGGGAAGCCCATTATTTGAAAAATTGAGGGTTCCAGAATCATCGACTCGTCTGGAAGATATTGATCCTTAACAACTCCCACCATGCACGAAGAATTCGCACAATTTTTTAAATTAAGTCATATAAGCCCTTAATGAGGATTATTTGACTCGGGGACAAACGCTTTAAAGATCGCAAAGAGAATTCAACCTAACTCATCTGTATGCAGACGAACGATTCGATTCTTGTGAAAGTGTTTTCTTTTCAATACAACTTAAGTAAGTTTGTGATCTCGAATTTACATACGAAATGACAGAAAAGCATTCAGCGCTATATTGTCACTCCTGAATAATGGAATGAAGTCACAAAGTGCATCGTATTAAACGTCATTTTGAGGTGTATATTTACAAAGAAAATGTTTCTTCTACAAATAGTCGAATGTTCCATACAGAATACCTTCCAACAACAATTTATTTACCATATCATCACGCCGAGAGGTAAGTACTGAGAATAGAGCGCCAGTTCTCTCTAGACTTACATACCTCTTTCGCTTCGTCCACATTCATCAGTGTCTTCATACATGCTGGCCGTAATCGAGTACTCTTGACAATTTAATTCACGTGACATATTCCTCACCGATCATTCGTGAGCAGCATGTTATATATAGTACATATCTATATCATCCAGAGAGAGAGAATAGAGTGGCAGTTCTCTCTAGTTATATATAGCTAAATAATACGAAGTGAAACATAGAAAATCCCTTCAAAAAGGTGCGGCGTACCGACATAAGATCGACAACGCTTTGCACGCAGTTACAAAGCAAATGGCGTAAATGAGGGTATGTTTAAGAGAAGGAATATATGAAAAATTGCATCTTACACTTTCGTGTTCGGAAGAAGGGATAGAAGAAGAGCGCTTTCCAATTATAAACGCTGCTTGCGTCAAGAGTACTTGACAACGGCGAGCATGTAAGAAGAGATTATGTGGATGAAGCAAAAGAAGTTTGTAAGTCTAGAGAGAGTTGGCACTTTCTTCGCCTATCGACTCGGTTTGGTAACATCCAATGTACCTTTTTATATACTAAATTGATAATTTCAGCATTTTTTTCACTCACTATTGTTAGTACACAACCCTCGTACATAAGGTAAAATTTCCTACAGCCTTAATATTCCTCCCCAGGCTATACGGAAGAGAGCAAAGAAGCAAAGAACAGCGAAGAAGACTTCAGCAGGCTTGGGGTCGGTGGTGTCAAGCGGAACTGCCGCTGTGGTCATAGAAAACGTAGCGCAGACGCAGCGTTTCGACGACACAATGCAGGACCAGCCCACTAACACAGCCTCCGGGAGCAATGAGGATGACGAAGACGATAAGTGAGATAATTTATGCAATATTTACTTCACGCCTTCCCATAAGGGTCTCCGAAGGGGTAGGCAGAGGTGTATAGTATAACTATATACACACTGTTACAGTATACATTGTAATCTTTGATACACACATTCCAATATATTATACTACAGTACCATAGTATAAAGAGAGGAAGTAGGCTATCTCCGCAATTCGCGATATAATTGCCTACTGTCTTAGGGTTGTCACTTTTAGCTAAATATTAGGCGCAGCTGTTCGCGCTTCGCTAGCAACCGCATGAACAGCGGCAACGTCAAGTCAACATTAAAAACTAACGACTGTCTCTTAGACTATAATCGAATTTGTTGTTATGATTCGAACTTTGTTTTATATGTATTTGATTTACTATTAGTCAATTAGGTACTCGTACATACTTATTTTGAATTACGATTTTCTGTAAGTAGGTAGGTACTTAGTTACTATACCTACAATACTGAGAAATCGGCATAACTAAACGTAAACAAAGAAATAGCGGCAAACCAATTGCCAGATCAAAAGTACCTAATACATTCTAGTAGGAAATTAGGCCTACCAGACACCTACAGGTAAGTACCTACTTCCTGTGTGATAGAAAACTAATACAAACAAAAAACATGTAAGTACGTAGGTATCTCATCATCAAGTAAAATTATATTATGCTAGAATAAGTGACTAACTTACCTTTCCTGTTCAATAGGTAATCTGAACAGAGACAGGTCTGGAATCGATGAATTATTAAGACACCCAAACACACAGCAATACGTTCTTCTGCGATTATCAGACATTTTGATGATGATATTGATGAATAAATCATTTAGCGGTGCCGAAAAGCCGTGACGCGCGCGCGACCCTTGTGCAGTGTTAGCCCCGACTGGCGCACTGAGAAACGGGTCGAGATTTTGTTAAAGCGTGCGTGCGTCGACACATAGATACAATAGCGCACACATACAAGCCGCGCGCGGTGCGTTTGTATGAAGATAACCTACTTTGTTCTTTATACTATGACAGTACTATACATACACAATTACACACTCGTGCACTATTTCAATATCATCATTTTTTTTTTCATGTAACATCGTGATTGAGTGTTATTTTAAACGTGGAATGTAATAACCGCGGTGGTCCTTGGACTATTTTATTTATTTCAAAACACTATAGTAACTTATTTATTTTACTTACAACTAAAAGCCAACACGTGCATACCTTAAAATTATATACTAAGAATAAATTCAGACATTAATTACATAGTTTGAAACGAATAAGATAAATATTGCCTTAAGCAGGTAGGGCATAACGGATTCTCCGTTCGAATTTGGAGCTGCCCGACTGGGGCAGGACCTCCACCTTATAGAAGTCCGTAGCCAAATAACACAATTTTTAGTGTTGTGTTCCTACGCGGTGAATAAGGTTTCCAGTAATGAGTCCTTTGGGACGGGGGAGGATTGTTATATTGTGTTGGCAATCGAGGGATTAGACCTATTATGTTGCCAACACAGTATAACTCTCCAAATACAGAGTGACAGCAGTGAGCGTAAATAGGCTACGGTAACCGTTTCCCATCAGGCGGGCCGTATGCTTGTTTGCCACTCTTGTTGTATAAAAAAAAAACAAGCAATGAACAAGATAGGGCAAAGGGTCAACGAACACATCAGCATCCTGAAACTTGGCAACAAGACATGGTAATGACACGGATACAAGTTATTTAGTACCATGTAGTATTGTCATGTTAAAAAAATACATACAAACACCCGTATAATGTTACCGGCACTCATTAAAATCGGAAAAACCAAATTCTGATTAATATTATGTCCTTTGGCCCACATTTAGAGTTATTATTACGCGCGCACTGCCTGTGTCAAGTTTTTTTCAAGTGTCAACATTTACGAGGCATATATTAAACACACGAGCATGTATGAAGATACTGATGAATGTGGTCGAAGTGAAAGAGATATTTACCCAAGTCTAGAGGGAACTGGTGCTCTATTCTCACTGCCTACCCCGTTAGGGACTCGGTGTGATGATATGTATGTATATATTTTAAATAAGTGATTCTTCCCTTCAGAGTCATATTCCCTTCCTATTTGTTTCTCTAGGACAGACATAGGTGCGTATGCTGAAGAGCTCGCAAACACCAGGTCTGCAAGGTTCATGCTGGCTGCAGTCGTGGAGGAGACAGGATTGTGAGTACAGAACCACTACTAATATTAATAATCGCCATACCTGCTGGAGACCGTGTTGGCCGAGTGGTTTGAACAGTCGCCTGCAACACAAAGATTCGAATACCGATTGTAGATTGTACTAATGAGTTTATCTAAACTCAAAAACGACTACATGGTTTTTGATGCAGTTTCCATCGTCAGTCATACTTAAAATCAAATCAAATAAATTTATCACTTATCCTCACGCCTTCCCATAAGATCCCCGAAGGGGTAGGCAGAGGTGTACAGTTAATACCCACACACACCACAAATAAATATATGTATGTAAAATAACATAAGTACAGACTTCATTTACAAAACATACTATGCTTAAAGATAAAATTACACCCTCTTTGAGGGTTTATTATGTACAAGGTTTATTATATACAAGCTTTATTATATACAAGGTGTATTATATACAAGGTTCATTATATATAAGGTTTATTATATACAAGGTTTATTATATACAATATTTATTATATACAAGGTTTATTATATAAAAAGTTTATTATATACAAGGTTTATTATACACAAAGTTTATTATATATAAGGTTTGTTATATACAAGGTTTATTAAATACAAGGTTTATTCTATACAAGGTTTATTATATACAAGGTTTATTAATTACAAGGTTTATTATATACAAGGTTTATTATATACAAGGTTTATTATATACTAGATGTATTATATACAAGGTTTATTATATACACGATAGCGATATATATGAGGTAATTTTATGTGATCAGGTGCCGTGTAGGCAGAGAGGTTCGAGTAGTTGCCCGCAAGTTACAATCCCGACTGTACCAATGAGTTTTTCTAAACTTAAATACAGTGATTAGACACACTACGAGCTTTATGGTAAAAGAAAACATCTTGAAGAATTACGTTTGAGAAAACACAAAGGCGTATGTATAGTCGTGCTTGAGTAACGGCATGGGACTCGCCATCTGTCACGTTGACACCGGAATTATATCTCTGGCGGACACTGGATGTGTGGGTACTGCCTATACACTTCTACACTTGTGGGAAGACGTGAAGATAAAATATACCTTATATATAACGTCAAAACGAAAGCCTACTTTTACTACCACCATTTATTGGACAACTTTCCTGACCAACATTATCATATATATCAAGTAGTTTCCAAGAATAAAGTATGTGCTCGCTTCAGCGGCTACCAAAGATATATTGCAAAGGGAAGTTTTCACGCTACATTTAGAAAGTTATAAAAAACTCACCGAGAGCTACATTCACGTCATACGCACACAAATAAGTTAGAATCAACTTTCTAAGACTCGAGTTGCTTTAATAAATGCTTTACATAAAACGTATTGAATATCGAATATGCGCGAGTAAGCAAGATAGTTCTCTAACAACTAGGTTACTGGGTTAATAACAAATGATTACTAAACTTTTCTTCATCATAGATCCATAAAGATTTACGGAAGCTTAAACTATAGACTATATTTAATTTTGATTTAAAATAGCAAAGAATTGAATGTAAAAAAAGTTTTATATGTATATATGATTAAAAAGTGTTCCTAGGCGGTGACCGTTTGCCATCAGGTGGGCCGGATGCTTGTTTAACACCATACAATCGTCAAATGCCCGCCCCGGGCAGTTAACGATAATCGCTTACCAAAGAATAATCTCGTAGCAAAACAAAAAGCTGTACTAGGAGTATAAAGAACCGATTTCTAGCAGCCCACAAATTTCTAGGATACACATCAATATTAAGGGTTTCCCAAACTAGGGGTGGTACAATCCCAAGTTGCTACCAAAACTATGGTTACCCCAAAATCCAATTTCTGTTCCTCCTTAGAATAATGGCCAACCTGGCGTCTCCAATACCGATGATGGATCCTAATACCAACAACGACTCCGGGTACGCGCCTTCCAACATCGATGGCGAGACGAAAGAGCACACACCACCAGCCACGCCCACCAAAGGAGAGAAGAAAGAACTTGACAGGAGTGAACCGAAGAAGCCAGAGCTTAAGTAAGTAAGACGTAACATCTCTCACACTACACACCTTTTGAAGAAAGATGGGTGAAGAAAGATTGACGAAACAGATATACAATGCGAAAGTGTGCAAGAAGAAGCAGAGAAAGACCGCGCAACTATCTAGATCAAATCGATCGGAAACTCAAGGATAGAAACGTCAAAAGTACTCGATACTGGCGAGTATTTATGAAGAGATTGATGAATGTGGACGAAGCGAAAGGTATGTAGGCCAAGAGAGAACTGGCGCTCTAATCTCTCTGCCTACCTCGTGAAAACTCGAAGTGATGACTGGAACTTTTGCTTCTCAACCAGAAGGCAGGCAATTCTTAGGTGCTAAGCAAACACAGCCAAGGGCTCTCCCTGTGGGGTTTATTTTTAGGGCGTTGCTGATTCGCAAGCTGGGAAGCTGGGTTGGACTGGGTGACATGTAAATAATTTTAGGGCTGACATTTAGGCATACGTCTTTGAATTTCTTCTCAATCGTGGGCAGATGTCCTATCGAAGTTTTCCTTCACAATAGAGTTGGTAGTGACAAATCACTGCTCATAAGTTAACAAAATTGGTATAGTCGGGATTCGAACCACTCTGCCACCACGGCTCATGTAATAACGTGATAACTTAAAATATATTACTGTATGACAAACTTTCTGGCCGCAAATGTGTCTGCGTTAATTAAAATGTCCCAAAAGTAATCCTTCAACGCCTCGTGTTGACAAACTTTCGACCCGCAAACGTGTAATTACTAGTTTCTCGAAAGTAATTCTTCTCTATAAGGAACCCTTCGCTACCGAATAAAATCTACTCTAATATTATAATGTCATGACTAAAATAAAAAAATTGTGTGTGTCAGCTCCGACGCACGACTGGAGTTTACTCCTTAAGTACGATTGTCTAAACATACGCAAAAAGAGTTTATCCAACTGAAAATAAGATTAATACCATATGAAAGGGTAAATTAACAAATTAATGAAAATAATATACATATATAAATATATATTTATTCATTTTACATTCATTTATTATAACTAATCGGCGAAATATTTTACATTAAACTTTTCACAATAGTAAATTTCAGATGTGCACAAATATTTCATTAGGAATGTTGATAAATAAGTAGTAAAACTATCGTAAAAATCGGATTATCAATATCGATACTTTATTGACTACACCCTCGCACTGGTTGAGTAGCGCGAAACTGATGCAATTTTCTAGAAAGTTCTTTAACTATTATTACAGATAAAATTCGATCTTATTGCCCTTACATACGATTGATTTTTGTATTGTACAATTAAAAAAAATTTGGACAAAAAACAAAATAAACGTAATAAAATTAAATTTAATTAAATAACACTTCCCGATGATAGGAAATGCCACTATTAGCTAGATTTTTGTCCGGCTAGCATTCCTGCACTCAAGAATGGAGCAATACGGCATATCTGCACTTGTTTTTCAAATCTATTGAAAGCGGATTGTACAACTGTCACACACAAGCGGCGGTGGCGTACTGAGCGTGGTTGAGCACTGCAGTGCTTATCGTTGGCATGCGTGCCACGCCTACTTTAGGATTTTATGTTTTCTTTGTTCTGTGCTCACAACCAAAAACGTAACGAGGTCATTCATCAGTAGATTTTACCTCTCATATTTTTCTCATACCGGGCGCCTTATATATGAAAATCGATTCTTAAGGAGTAAACTCCAAAAATATGTACCATTGTTAGGTAATCACATTTTTCAGAGTACCAGGGGGGCAGGTTAGAATAATCAGTTTCAAACAGCATATAGTCCATCAATTCAATGTACTCAACAATAACATCTTCCCTCGTTCGCAAATACGTTACAGCAAGGGGTCGACTTCAAGTGACGTGCGTGACTATGCATCTTGTGAGAAAAACAATAAGTGTCGCCTGTATGGACTCAAAATACCCTAATCCAACAGTTACGTTTTTTCCTTCATCCGTAAACATGCCACACTAAGGGTTGGTCTTTAGGAGACCGCAAGCACCGAGTCCCTTACGGGGTAGACAGAGAGTTGAGCCCCAAATCTACTTACAGACGTCTCCTCAAACACCATTGGTATAGAGTACTTTTGAAGCTCCAATCTTTGAGCGTCCGATCAATTTGATCCAGGTCTTAAGCCAACTTAACATGCCTTTCTTCATCTTTACAATCACATCCCCGTTCACAGTGTGAAAAAGTCGCAAAGCAATTGGTGTGAAGTTCACAGACTTTTGCCTGCATCGTTATCTCCAAATAGTAATGATTATGTAGGCTAAGTCCATTAATTAATATACCATCAATTATCATCATCATATTCGGCACACATGCATCTTGTGTAATTGTCACTGGATATGGAGGAGACCTGCCTGGTTTTACGCCTGTATTCTCGGTCCTGAACTAGTCTCCATCACAGTTTCCCAGTGTGATGACGTCGACCCTTGCCTTCATACAATACAATCTATGTACTGTGTATATATGTACACTATAATAGTGATAAATAACATTAAGAAATACGTTCCAACTACCTGGATCAAATCGATCGGACGCTCAAGGACGGGAACGTTAAGACTACTTGAAACCGACGAGCATGTATGCAGAAACTGATGAATGTGGACGAAGCGAAAGAGGTATGTAAGTCTAGAGAGAACTGGCGCTCTATACTCTCTGCCTACCCCGTTAGGGACTTGGCGTGATGATATGTATGTATGTATGTAAGAAATACATTTAATTTGGGGCATTGGAGCCCATTTGTCGGCCAATTTAAACCCTCCAAATAGCATTGTTATAATCGAAACGAAAATAATTTAATAATTAAGTCATCGACTCTGTTAATGTGAAACAATCTCAGAGTTTGATGTAATCCGCTCAGTTAGCCCACCTTATAATTGCGGCCTCATTAACTTCATTATTGCGGATTACAGCTTTTAAAATAATAATATCATGGAGTTAATTACATGGAGTTGGAAATACAATTACCGTCTAGAGTAATATTTGGATGACTTTGCTCTTATAGTCTGGTTTAATTAAGTATTTTCGCTGAAAAGGTTTCAACGAAAAGAACTTCGTCGAATACTGTACTTTTACTACTTTTACCTAATACACTCATTTCACTTTAGATATATTTAGCTATTAGATAGACGGTATTGATGCCCACTTTATTGAACGGCAGCGAAGGAAGTTGCGATGCGTTCTCTCCGAAAAATGTGCGGTGCAACGATTTTACATCTAATCTGCGATGAAGAGATTCGCAAAAAAATTGGCGTGAACGAGAGTGAAGACCACGTTCCAACTACCTAGATCAAATCACTGAAGTATGAGAACATCAAGAGTATTCGAAACCGGTGAATTTGGACGAAGCAAATGAGGTGTGTAAGTCTAACCGCCGGTTTCTGGTTCAATTTTAGCACGATGAATTAGTCAACAGATTGTCACAATAATAATCTGTTAACAATCTGACATCGAGCTTTGAGTTTCTAGAACGCAAATCATCGAAAAATTTACTAATCTACTGTTGACAGCCGAATTATTTTTTAAAGTATGTCTATTTCCCTCTAGCGTATAGCTTCGTCTTTGTCTTGCAATGTCAAAGTATTCCCGCCGGGAGCTGAAGTTTCGTTAGTTGGACAAAAGTTTGATTTGTTGTTGTTTATCTTGTTTGTTTAGGTACTTCAGTTATCGTGTGATAAACAAGTGTAAAGAATATAAATAAATAAAGTGTAAATGTTAAAATGCCGCCGCTGTCGCGTAAAAATTACACAGAACGCGATCTATCTACTTATATTTTATTCTAATACTTATATTATATAATTTATAGTAATTCAACATATAGGTAGGTTCCCGACAGGGCTGATGATGATGATTTGAAACTTGCCAATTTCTAATATTTTTGCTATTATTAAAAGATTATTTCGATTTCTGTAACTTTACACACTTATGTCTTAGGGTTTGTCTTAAGAGATTCATATTAAAAAATATCAGATTAAAAATGAAATAAAATTATATGAATAAAAAAATAACCAATTCAAAACTAAAAATCAAAGGCAATGTTCTATTAAAAGTTCAACGTAAGGAATTAGGAAACCAAATAGCATTATTGATACAAATTAAGTTTTATATTAATATTGCTATAAAAAACATTAAATAAAAATCTATTATTTTGTAACATCCCTATATCCTATTAAATCCGCTTAGAAATTGGAGTTAAAATCGGAATACTTGCGTTAACACGACGATAATTCCTCGATAATCTACAATTAAAAATTGTATGTCAAACAATCTGTTAACAAAGAGAAAATGCGTTCAGAAACTCAAAATGGCTCCAATCGGCAATTGATTTGGGATTTGACATACCGTTGACAAACTGCCAACAGTTTGTCAGTTGAAGCTTCTAGCAACCCAAACTACGTCTAATTAGAGATTAACAATCTGTCACGTAATTTGATGGATAGAAATGCGTACGAGAAACCGGCTGTAAGTGTAAATGTAAGAGAACTACCGCTGTACTCTCTCTACCTACCCCAATCGGGACTCGGCATAATTATATTTATTTATGTATGTATTTATTAGATGATCCCTGAAATTCTTCTTTAAAATAAGCAGGTTTCTTTACGAGGCTTTCTCTCACTGAAAAGCTCGTGGTGGGTTGATTCACTGTACTGCTGCGTAGGTTTATAAAAACTCATCGTTTCAAACTGCCGGGGGTAGAACAAAAAATTATACATATATATTTTTTTTAATCGTACGAACACTCGCTCTATTAAAATTTAAGGCGGTATAATAAATAGGTGCTAAGATAAGAAGTTAACCGATAATAAAAGTTTAAAGCACCCAAATTTTGTGGGCGAAGATACAGACATAAAGCCTAGAACAGAATGGCGGTATTCTCTCCTCCTAATCCACGGGGGACTTTACGTGACGATAATAATAATATTTTGGGACAATTCACGTCCTTGTCCCAAACGAAGCAAAGCTTGTACAATGTGAACTAGACAACAAGTACACATATACATCTGAAAATACATAGACCATCCATTATCATACCTATTTAGCTTCGAGTGATTCAGATGGGCGGCTTAGGTGCGGGTGACGTAACTCTTTAATTTAATATTCCCGTTAATTAAAAGCAGTTGTGACCGAAAGGTTCGACTATTCGCCTCCAACACGAATATTTCGAGTTCGAATCCTGACTGTACCAATTTTTTTTTTCTGAACTTAAGTTTAATGACACAACGAGCTCTACGTTGAAGGAAAATGGAGAGAATGGAAGAGAGAAGAGATAGATCGAGAGGAAGCCTGCATACGTTTGAAAAGAAATCAAAGATGTATTTGAAGTAGTGTTTTTTTTTATACAACAAGAGTGGCACACATGCATACGGCCCACCTGATTGGACACAGTTACCGTAGCCTATTGAGCTATGCTTAGATTATTACCTACTATATAACGCCAAACAGAGATGATCTATCTGTGTCAAGGGACAATGATACGTCATCTTTCTTTTTATATATCCGTATTAATTTCCATGTTATATGAAGCGATATAATATGAACAGTTACCGCAATAATAAAAATACCAGTACGCGCCGCGTAACTAGAATCTGGATGACGATCGATTCAGATGATTATGACCCTTATGCGGGCGTGTTAATAAACGTATTGACGCCATCTTGTATCTAGATACGTGGCGTGTTGTTCAAAGCAAACCGATTGTAGTCAACGTATTACGGCAGTGCTCGTAAATTACTCATTAAAGGGTTCATCAACCGCTACATGCGACTTTACGAGCTAAGCAATAGTCTCTACCAAAACTAGACTAAACTTGAAATACGATTCAGCTAAGCAACGAGCATCCTTAATTGCTACACACTCGTTAGTGTAGCAATCTCGCTACGACGTTGGCTGAGGTCAACGTAGACTACGTAGAACCTTTGAGTTTAAATAAACTCCATTTTTCGCTGGCTTTTTAAACAACTTTACTATTGCCGTGTAATAAAAGCGTGGTGGCCGAGTATTTCGAGTAATCGCCTGCAATACAAAGACTGAAAGTTGGAATCCTGACTGTACATATTTCTGAACTTCAGTACAGTGATTAGTCATACCACGAGCTTTACGGTATTGTGAAATCATCGGGAGGAGCCGTTTCAGAAGAAAAAGAAAAGAGACAGAGCCGAGCTTGAACGGCGAGGGTCACGTAATCTATCACGTTGGTATCTTAATACACCCACGGCGAAAAGAGGTTTGCTGCTTCCTCTGTCTACCACTTTCGGAATCCTTGTTGGATGGCGTGATATATATTATTATCATAATAATCCTCACGCCTTCCCAAAAGGGTACAGACTACAGAGGTGTATAGGTAGTACCCACATACCCACTTTCCGCCAGATATATATTTGACATTGTGACAGATGGCTAGTCCATCGCCGTTACTCAAGCGAAACTATACAAACGCCTTTGAATTGCGTCTCAGACGTATGCAGGTTTCCTCTCGATGCTTTCTTTCACCGTCAAGCTAGTGGTGTGACTAATCACTGTACTAAAGTTCAGAAGAACTCGTACCAATGAGTTCTTCTGAACTATGGTCGGTTTGAGTCGGGATCGAACTTGCGACCTTTGTGTCGCAGGCAACTCGAACCACTCGGCCACCAAGGCTTTTATATATATGTATTAATAATATAGAGTGTACAATATCTGCTACATTGGTAACAACCATGATAAAACACGTTAATTATCAACAAAACATTCCGAGATTAAGAATTAAAAATAGACTAAAGAACGAAGAGACTAAGCAATATTCATAATTTATAATAAATGACAAGTATATGAATTAACATTAGGTTACTTGGACCATGTCGCCCGTTATGGTAATATTAAACAATATAAATGCAAATTTCCCCTTGTCATTATTTTGATTTTCGTTTATCGGTAGTGTTTGGACATGACACCTCACGCCAGTACCAATTTAATAAGGCCTTTTTGACAGTTATATATTCACACTAGGATCCCCAAGGAGTAGGCAGAAGTGTGCCATTAATTTATATATTAAACGTCCTTATTTTCGCCGAATATATTTAGGTATGAAGGTGCGAGATGGCGAGTGCGTTGCCGTATCACAAGCAATATATTCAACGTATAACGAATTTTACGCTTATTTAATGTTACATACATACATACATATCATCACGCCAAGTCCCTAACGGGGTAGGCAGAGAGTATAGAGCGCCAGTTCTCTCTAGACTTACATACCTCTTTCGCTTCGTCCACATTCATCAGTCTCTTCATACATGCTCGTCGGTTTCGAGTACTCTTAACGTTCCCGTCCTTGAGAGTCCGATCTATTTGATCCAGGTAGTTGGAACGTGGCCTTCCTCTGCCTCTTCTTGCACACACTTTTGCTTTGTATATCTGTTTCGTCAATCTTTCTTCACTCATCCTTTCTATGTGTCCAAACCAACGTAACATGCCTTTCTTCATCTTTACAATCACACCCTCATTCACGCCAGTTGATTTGCGAATCTCTTCATTGCGGATTCGATCTAATATCGTTACGCCGCACATTTTTCGAAGAGATCACAGATTTCTATTTTCATACTTCCTCTGACATACCCAGGATTCGCTGCCATACAATAAGGTAGGTACCAATATCGCGTTGTGAACAGCAACTCGAGCATTCTTGCTCAGACTTTTACTGCCCATCAACGCCGACATGGCTCCATTCACCTTATTTCCGGCAGTTATCCTTCTTTCAATATCTTTTTCATACTTTCCATTTCGTGTGAACATGCTTCCAAGATATACAAATTCATTCACTTAAACGTAAACGGTAACGTAAAATTCGTACCGTCGGGATTCCAACTTGCAACCTTTGTGCTGTCGAGTCCATCTACACTAGCTGTGCCCGCGACTTCGACCGCATGGAGTTTAACAAAATAGTTATTGTTCCAAATAATAAACACTATATATTGAAAAGAAGCCTTATATATATAAAACACCAGTTATCTTCCAGTAATAGTCCCGAAAAAAATCGATCCAGCCGTTTCAGAGATTAGCCAGAACAAACAGACAGTCAAACATTTTTTTAATTATTATTTGGATGTACTGTGTGTATCATTTACTGTCCGCATTTAGTAAAACACGGTTATTTTAATATTAAAACAGTAACTCCATTTTTATTTATTTGTATAAATGAATGAGCTAGCCAGATCATCACGGTTTAGATTTTTTGATGCTTTGCGTTGTGACAAGATAAACATTTATTTGTTTTGTGAAAGCAACAATGGACTATTTGCAATTCTTAAAATTATCATAAATCTAAATATATATAAACTAGCTGTCCCGCCCAGCTTCGCTCGGGTGAAAAAGTTAAATTGCCCGTAACACGATCGCAGCGCCACCTATTGGGTCCAATTGTAAATCTAAACCATTCTCGAATCTAGCTTAAGACACACAGAAACACACAGAAAGCTTCGCCCGGGTAAAAAGGTAAAATTCTTGAAACTCGATCGCAGCGCCACCTATCGGGTCCAATTTAATATAGCCTATGTTACTCGGGGATAATGTAGCTTTCCAAAGGTGAAAGAATTTTTGAAATCGGTCCAGTAGTTTCGGAGCCTATTCATTACAAACAAACAAACAAACAAACAAATCTTTCCTCTTTATAATATTAGTATAGATTACGTGTCACGTTGTTTGTCCGCGATGGGCTCCTAAACTAAACTCCTAAACGATTTCAATTAAATTTGCACACCGTGTGCAGTTTGATCCAACTTAAAAGATAGGATAGCTTACATCACAATTAGACCCGATAGGTGACGCTGCGATCGTGTTTCAGGAAATTTTACTTTTTCACCCGGGCGGAGCTGGGCGGGACAGCTAGTTGTCTTATATTTATGATATATTTTCATCCATAATCACATTAACGTATTGTCTATGTATGCGTCAGCCCAAAGTCAAAACTTTGTCTACATATAGTTAAGTGGTATCATCTGTATTAGATCAGGCTTAAGATGACATACCGACCTCCATTTAATTCCGGATTAGTTATCAGTGGCTCACATGCTTCATATCATAACTTCCGCGTTAATACAGAGTTCAAATTGGGGTAGAAGATTAATGTAACGTCACCAAGTGACGTTTACAGAATGTTCAAATATATATTTTGAAAAAGTGTATTTGTCTATCCTTTATATTGTTACTTTGTACTATTAATATTGGTTTAAATATTTTATCATAATATTTCACTAATAGTACCAAAACAGGTACCCATTTTCTTAACGTTTTATTAAATTACAAAGGCAAATAAAATTTATTACACTTTATACATCTATAACAATAGTAATATTTACAAAAATATTTTAAATAATAATAGGGTTTTTTATTAAACGTGTATACATAGATACATATAATCACGCAAAGTTACTAACGGGGTAGGCAGAGAGCGCCAGTTCTCTCTAGACTTACATACCTCTTTCGCCTCATCCACATTCATAGGTCTCTTCATACACGTATATATCATATCATCACGTCGAGTCCCTAACGGGGTACGCAGAGAGTAAAGAGCGCCAGTTCTCTCTAGACTTAAATACCGCTTCCACTTCATCCACATTCATCAGTCTCTTCATACATGCGTCGGTTTCGAGTACCCTTGACGTTCCCGTCCTTGATATGATATTCTTAAATATATACAAACTGTAGGTGCTCACAATGTGTTCGATCCCTTATATTTCGTCTAACATCCTAATGCCGTATTACAGGAAGAAGCTGAGCCGCCTAAGCAACAACTCGCTGATATCCACTCCTCGGAGGAGGTTCAGGAGCGCCGCCTCCGCAGCGAGGTTCACCATCTTCAGAGCCAACAGAGCCGGAAAGCTGAGGGCCAAGTCGTTTGCCAAGAAGGAGAAGAAAGCCACGCAGACCTTGGCCATCGTTTTAGGTAATATACTTACAAGTTGATAGCAAACTAATATTGTTAAGTACGTGATCAAGATATGACCCTCAAGGTATATAAATACATATATATATATATATACTAGTGGTCCCGCCCAGCTTCGCTTGGGTGAAAAAAGTAAATGCCCTAAAACACGATCACAGCGCCACCTATCGGGTCCAATTGTGAATCTAAACCATTCTCAAATCCATCTGAAGACACACAAAAAATTTCATCAAAATCGGTCCAGTCGTTTAGGAGGAGTTCAGTCACATACACACGCACACAAGAAATATATATATTAAGATATGTTTAAAACCACGTTATTTTGGTATATTAACCTATTTTCGCATAAGACCTGCTTTAACAATAAAGTTATTTTACATACATATAAGAATCTAATTTAGTTTTTTTTTATTGTTGTGTCTTTAATAGTTTCTAAATAAGAACCCATAAAACCACGATTCGAAGTTTATATTTATTAGCCTCTTTAACAATTCTGTCATTTTGTTATTCTTGAAGCCATTGGTTTTATTTCCTCGTCTTGAGGATATATTCTATAAAATATCCGACAACGTTTAAAAGACACCTGTTCTATATATCTGGAACTCCCTGTGTAAGTATGGTCTTTGAATTTCAGGGGTATTCCTGGTCTGCTGGGCACCATTCTTCACGTGCTCCGTGCTGGACGCAGTGTGCTCCAAGTTCAACCTCTCCTACTCTCCTGGAGTAACGGTCTTCATTCTCACCACGTGGTTGGGATACATCAACTCGTTCCTCAACCCGGTCATCTACACTATCTTCAACCCCGAGTTCCGCAAGGCGTTCAGGAAAATACTCCATTGCGGCACCTAGCCCACAGACTTTTACGTAGTGTACGAGTGAAAAGATACCAAAAGACTATATTTAAACCATTTTTCTTTGTTCTTCACTTAAGCTAGTCTGGACTTGTGGTTCTCTGAAGTTTCTGTTGGCAAGTCTGGATTGTGGTCAAGTGTGGTTCTGCAGGTTCGAGCCCCGGTATAAACTGTACTTTTAAGGTGGAGTGGTCTTAAGTGCAGTGATTGGTCACACCACAATATTTTTAGTGTAGACTTTGCAACGACATATATTAATTTAATTCTGTGTAGAAATTGTTAATTGTATTTGTGAAGGGTGGACATAATTAATTTGTATCCTATCTAGGTTTATTAACGATGGCACGTAGACTAAGATACGTTTATATTATATGCTTAGTTTTCTAATTAACAGTTGATGTTATTTTAGAACATCTATAAGCACTGAATCGATTGCTAATTCCTAAAAGCCCTGGTATCAAATCTCAATTGCAGGCTCGACACCTGTCATCTAAACATCGTCTGTGAGACGTCAACAAACATGTCATCTGGCATGTAGGGCCATGGAAAATGACACACAAATTACACCTCGGCCAATCCGGAGAGGATGGCTATGTAAATATGTATATATTTATACATATATATATATAATACTACGTGTTTTTCCCACCTAACTCCTAAACGGCTGGGTGTATAGATGGCGCTGCTGTCGAAGTCCAGAAGTTCACATTTAATAAAAAGTTTTGTTAAGAAACATACGCACTGCTATCTCCACTGTATATTTGAACATGAATATTCCAACGACATGCGTAGCTCTATACTCTCTGCCGACCCCGTAAGGGACTTGGCGTGATGATAAGTATGTATGTATACGTAGCTCGTATTATAATTAAGACTTAAACACATATTCTTTCAATGTTAGTGTAAGTTTTATCTTGTGCTATCTTCTTTCCTATGGTTGTGAATATATTTCGGAAAATAATTATAAAATTAAATTAAAGCAATATATATATATTACATTTTGTAAACTAACTATGTACATACTTTTAGGCTATATATTATATTTTCGTGCAGTATAAAGTGTAAAATTGTCACACACACGTAGTCGAAAAGTTCAATGTACAAAGACAAAACGTTTGATCACGTGACGATTAACTTTAAGTAGAAACATTGTCACCCTGTTTGTGTCCTGAAGATTTTCGACATGACACCCACGGCTACCTTATAACACCAGCTGTAATGGATTCCCGTTGAGGTTATCCCCATGAGGTGGTAAAATTCTTGCAGGGTTGGCAGCGCGCAAGAGATACCTCTAGTGTTGCAAGCAACGATAACCGCTTACCATCAGGCGGTCCCGTGCTTCTTTGACAACTTTGTGGTATTATGAAAAAAGTGGTTTGACTATAGGTAAATATCCCGGATAATTTCTAGCGGGTTGGTGATGGGAAGGATTAGAAAGAAAGATTATGAAGTCAAAAAGAACGCACATTAAGAAGTAATATATGATTTAAGTTACTACAAATAAGGTCTACTTTCGCCGCAAGGAATAAATCTTATTGCCAGCGACAAGGATGTGCGATGCGGCAAATAAATGTAGCAGTTCATTGAATAGCTAAGACGTTATTTTTTCGCTGAGCTAATTTATAATACTAATGCATACGCCTTTAGATTTCTTCTCAAAGGCATGCAGGTCGATGCTTTCCTTCACCGTAAAACTCGTGTTGTTGTGACTACTCACCGTGCTTAAGTACAGAAAAACTCATTGGTACAGTCGGGATTCGAACTTGTAATCTTTGTATTGTGCAACTACTTGAACCACTCGGCCACCAAGGTTCGTTTTTTTTTGTATTTTCTCTCGTTGCGTGAGTTCCGGGAACATTTGCTACTTAATCAGTCAATGTCGAGACCTAGGCCTCCAGCCAGGCACTTTAGTACTAAGCAACACAGCTAAGGGCACCCCTGTGGGGTACGGACCTCGCCTTAGGGCGTTGCTGGATCGCGAGCAAGGAAGCTGGGCTGGCTTGGTATTTTTATTATTTATATATTTGGGGAACACCACGGCACGGATTTTTTTTACCCTTATATACTTCGTGTGTTGAACAAGTTGAGGAAGGCAACTGGAACTATGGAAGGGGAAGGGAGGGGAGCGAGCAATAACATATGAATTTACCTCGAGTAAAGCCATGGGGGACAACTAGATAATATTACGAATCCAGTCAAAGAAATGATAATATATAGATAGTGCTATCCACGAAGACGCTCCCCACTATTCTTCATCGTGTAAGTGTGCAACCTTCCACTAATGTTCGAGTATTATCGGTAGTAGGTACATACTGATTACCTATGAGTGCACACGCACACTACAATTAATAGACGGGTCATATTCGCCGCATCCCGCGACCCATCCCACTAGGAATTGGTGGGACGCGTCTTCGTTGATGGCAATATCATATTCTCAAATAAACCTAGTCATTATGAATGTACAACTAAGCTTTTAAAGTAAAAATGCCAAACTTATTTAAGCTAAATAAGTTTATGAATATCTTCATTATTACGTACTTATGTAGTGTATATATAGTTGTTTGTATGTTAGAACAATGTTGTTGAATAAATGCTGTATTCCCCAGGTATCTTTCAGTTATATTGATACACCTGCGATGTATGATGAGACTGATAAATGTGTATGAGGCGAAAAACTCTGTTAACCCGTGAACTCGGCGTGATAACGTGATGATGACGTAGCGAATACAGCTTTACTTGCTTTGCCTGCGGTTTCATCCGCGTAAAAATCGACTTCATAAATATATTTTTTTCTATATATGTTAATCCAGATAATTCTATCTCTGTCGCAAATTACATTCAATTGCGTTAAGCCGTTTTGGCGTGATTGAACTACAAACATCCATACTCACAAACTTTCAAATTTTTAATATTATAAGAATAATAATAATAAATACCTGGGACAATTCCACACAAATTAAACTAATCCCAAATTAAGCACAGCTTGTGTTATGGTAACTAGACAACGATATATTTACTTATATAGATAGATAATAATAATAATATATAATATAATAGAGAGCCGTGGTGGCCGAGTGGTTCGAGCAGTTGCCTGCGACGCAAAGGGCGCAAGTTCGAATCCCGACTGTACCAATGAGTTTTTCTGAACTTAAGTACAGTGATTAGTCACACCACGAGCTTTACGGTGAAGGAAAACATCGAGAGGAAACCTGCATACGTCTGAGAAGAAATTCAAAGGCGTATGTATAGTCGTGCTTGAGTAACGGCGATGGACTCGCCATCTGTCACGTTGGCACCTAATATACCTCTGGCGGAAAGTGGGTGTTGGGTATTACCTATACGCCTCTGCCTACCCCTTCGGGGACCCTTGTGGGAAGGCGTGAGGATATATTATATATAATATTATATAATATATAATAGGATATAGAAAAACATATGACATCCAAGACCAAGGTACAAATACTCGTGTTCATCACACAAATATCTGCCCTCAGCGGGATTCGAACCCGCGACCTCTAGTTTCACAGTCAGGAGCTCTAACCACTAGACCAGACGGTCGTCTAAAAGTATAAATTGATAATCGTTTTTTTCATGGTGCAAATTCAATTTCCTACTTCAAAGTGTGAGGGATAAAATCTTTAACCATCTGTTCTGTTTACTGCTCTTTCGACCACATGCTCCACAGGAATTATGTTATCTGTGGACACTGTTTGTCTATGTATTAGCTTTATTTTTAATTTATGTCCTTCTTTTTTTATGGGAGACTGTTTGTGTTCCTAAATAAAGTAAAATAAAAAAAACTCCACGCAGAAAACACGCTTTCGAGAAAAAAAATCAAAACATTTATCAACATAAAGCTAACATAACAGGAAATGTATTCTAATGCGATAGTGCAGCCGTGTACATAATATGTATGTATGATATTATATTTTTATTTAATTTTAACAAATAATACACAGTGCTACCCTGTTGAATTCACTCAGAGTACTCGCGAACAGGTCTACCTTTTCATGAATATCGTTAAGGGTGGGAAGCGCCTAGTCACAGGTGTTTCCTTGACCAGGTTGGTCCTCGCCTTCAGTATTGCTAGAAGTGGTGGGAGATTCGTCATCTTGTCATGGTGGCAACTCCACGAATCTGACAACTCGTGGACTTTTTTATGCCTAGCTACCCAAAACCATTGCGGTAATTTTAATTCGAATACAGAGAAAATACTGAAGTGAAGCCATAAGTTTTCTTTGTACCTTCTGTTAAAGAACCCTGAACCTTCTAAAATTACTAATTTGATAAACTTCATCATCAATACACCATGAACTGTAGCTACGGTGAAGCAAACGGGGAACCACACAAAAAAACATGACGAAACTTGCGTTTGGCAAGAAAATCGAATACGTATGTAGGTACATATTGTGCTTCAGAAACGGAGGTGGACTCGCCACCTGTCACGATGTCACCTAAATCTCCGGGGAAAAAAAAGTGCTACACTCCTAGCTAACCCTTCGGGGACAGAGGGCGTGGGTATGTATATATATTGTTGGGCCCTCTCACAAAAGTAGTTTTTTACACTACGCTACTGCACTACACTAGTGTAGGATAAAAGAAATCTGGAATGAAAACAATAATTTATCGCTCGCTAGTAACGCCACGTTGCATTGAGATACGTGGTCTGCATCCGAACACTATTATTCCTCCAGACACTAAAGGTCCAGCTATACCTATAACCCGACTACGGAAATAAAGAGATGTTGCTAGAAGCGCGGTCTCTTCCAGCATATTTCCTGTAAGATATATTTTTTTCTGGGGACATGGAATCCATGCCATATTCCGTATAGTTCTCTGTCTATGTGTTAATATACAACATATTGTAAATGTATTCCTTTTTATACTAATAGGGATTTAGTTAGCTTTTCTACTCTCTCTGACTAATCCACGACTCTGTATGATTCTATTAAGGAAAGGTATTTATGTATTTATTTTTGCTGAGAGTAGCATCAACTCATTTTAACCGATTATACAAATTATATGTATACTTCTTTCTGTCTATTGGTCAGAACCGCGTGAATATACGGTACCTAGTTTTTGAATTTATCGCTTATAAAATATACTAATATGTAGATGTTTTCAACACCTACCGCCATCTATTGAAAAATGTCGACAATCAATTTTAACTTGGCTAGTCGCATTCTTAACGCACGTTGCGCTAAGAATGCGACTAGCCAAGTTAAAATTGAGCACAAAGCAAGAACCGTGTTGTGCTAATATTTTTATTATTATTTTACTAGAGATGAAAACTTAATGGAACATTCAATTTAATCTCAATAATAAGCAGGATGCAACTAATAATAATAAATCGAAGTGAAATATAATCTCGACCGAAATACCCAGCAACGAACAATGTACAAAACTGTTGCATTGTATCAAAAGATGGCGCTGGCGCGATCAAAACATTATTTCACTTGTCACGCCCAAATATAAACTATTTGCACCACGATTACATGTTATTATGAAATAGAAACGACTTCCAATGAACAAATTATATCTTTGTAATTCATCAATGTTAACAAATAGTTTAATTGCGGCTTTTCATTTGCAAAATGATTGCTTCAAGAAAATGACGTTTGTTGTTTGAAGTCATTTTCAAATACAGCAGTCATGCTGGCTATCGCTCTCGCTCACACGGAGAAAAGTAACGTACAAGAGTGAGACAAAATAAATCTAGCTGCGCTTGAAGTGGAACAGTGCTTCGTATCAGCTGACAACCAAAGCAAAACAGTCGGTGCGCGACCATCTTGTCAAAACTGAGTCGGTGACAACAAATAAATAATGTAAAATGTCTTAAAACGCTCATTGTGACATAACTTTCTCACTGAATTTATTAGAATACCGTGCATATTTCGTATTTGTCGTGTTTACAGAGCAGTTACTATATATTTTGCTCAATATTTCGGGTTTGTGTTGCGTCAAATGACGTCATGATGTTAAACACGTATCGCGACTGATGAGTTTGTAAGTATTTTCTTTTATTCCTGTGTTAATTTTATAGATAACATGTATTAAACGTGTACACTATCACTTTTAGTTGATGTAAGTTTAATTCATCGTTCGTTGTGAAATAGTTGGGGCTTTGTAGTTGCCTATACGTGTTGTTTTCTATGTGCTTGTTGGTTTTCGATGCCCTTGAAAATTATGCAGCGAAAATCACGTTCGTTGCTAGGCCGATGGTCTGTGGTCAATGGACAGTAATTTTCAGTCTCTTCACTCGAAACATGGTGAGGTCTTAAGCTGTAGGGAATCAGTACACTAGTACCATCCATTCACATAGCAACAGCACAGCAGGCTCTTGACTAAAAATGGAACACTCGGCCGTTTCATAGAAAGTATTGTTGAGTTGTATCGAAAACATATGTGTTATTAATAAATGTATGAATATGGCCGACCTTTCATGCATTCTGTTCAT
Organism: Drepana falcataria; assembly: GCA_945859725.1. NCBI lineage: Eukaryota > Metazoa > Arthropoda > Insecta > Lepidoptera > Drepanidae > Drepana > Drepana falcataria. The sequence continues at coordinate 924,187 of OX243935.1, forward strand.
GCAATACTGTGTGTGATATTCTCTGTTTTTTTTTCGTAAATGCTGTTCAAACGCCAACTTTCGAGTGCTTGCATGCGATCGCTCGACACAGATACATACAATTTGATTACGTAGTTCATATAATGTTTTTCTGTCGTATTATTGTGTACCTTCGAAATGTACACGCGAGTCACCTAACTACCCGGTACAATTAAGTACCTATAACTATGAACCCATCCACGTCTCTCAGGAAAGATGTGCTCAAGTAGGTACCTAAATACTTATCCTAGTAGGTAGTTATAAATATTCAACAATCCAAGGGAAATGTGTATTGCTTCCACTTTGTTAAATACATAACTTGTAGGTAATGTAGGTAGGTATGTGTTACTTATTAATAAATGTATTTTATTAACACATGTGTTCAAGTAAACAATTGTTATACATACCTACATAGCCATAGATAGGTCTGCTAGCCTAAAGGTATTTTTGTGGTTTGTTTTCGATAACGTTCTAGTGCAGATGCTGTATACTGACTAAACTTATAGAATAAAATCATATTGTTAACTAGCTGACGATTGCATCGCTAGCTATCCGGGCAAATTGGGAATAAATCATTCACGAATCCACTTGAAGAGTTCATCAAAATCAGTCCAGCCGCTTAGAAGTTCAGTTCACGCGCATAGAAGATTTAATACATATATAAATACTGTTTAACGGCGATGGACTCGCCATCTGCCACGTTGGCACCTAATATACCTAATATACCTACACCTAATATACTTCATACCGAAAAGTGGGTGTGTTGGTATTACCTATACCCTATACACCTCTGCCTACCCCTTCTGGGGCCCTTGTGGGAAGGCGTGAGGATATATTATTATTATTATAAATACTGTTACCTATAGGATCTGTTATGTCGAAAAAGATGCTACTTTGAATTAAGTACTCGTTACCAGAATAATAATATAATCGTTACCAGAGTAGTTACGTAATTAGACAAATATAATTTGTCATTACCCCAAAGGACTTACTACACTTACTAACCAACATTGTCCGGACATTAAAACGTTATTTTTCCGTCTCCAATGGCATTGATATTATGTTCGGAATTCGGCCGCCAAAGCGCGAGTTCTAATTATTTTTTAGCGATTTATTGCGTGAGTGTGACATTTCGTTCTGAAACCAAACTGACGGTAATATATCCTCACGCCTTCCCATAAGGCTCCCCACAAGGCTTCCTGAAGGGGTGAGCAGAGGTGTATGGGTAATACCTACACACACACACACCCACTTTCCGTCATCGAGATGTATTTTAGGTGCCAGCCAACGTGACGGGCGGCGAGTCCGTCGCCGTTACTCAACCACGACTATTCATACGCCTTTGAATATTATCTCAGACGTATGCAGGCTACTTCTCGATGTTTTCCTTCACCGTAAAGCTCGTGGTGCGACTTATCACTATTCTTAAGTTCAGAAAAACTCATTGGTACGGTCGGAATTCGAAGTTGTAATCTGTGTCTTGCAAGCAACTACGCGAACCACTCGGCCAACACGGCCCTTGCCGGTAAAACAATATAATTATTAATGTATTTAATGTGATATCATCACGCCGAGCACCTTGCGGGGCCAGTTCTCCCTAGACTTACAGCCCTCTATACAAATTCATCAAGACACTTATCAAATATTCTTGACGTTACTTATTCGTATCCTTGGGAGCTCGATCGATTTATCTAGGTAGGTGGAACGTGGTGTTCCTCCGCCTATATAAGTAAATACCTTGGGACAATTCCAATGTGGAAAGTGGGTGTGTTGTTATTACCTAGACACCTCTGCCTAGCCCTTCGAGGACCCACGTGGAAAGGCGCCATAGATAAATAGAGCGCCAGTTCTCTCTAGACTTACATACCTCTTTCGCTTCGTCCACATTCATCAGACTCTGCATACACGTTCGTCGGTTTCGAGAACTAGATAGGTGGCGCTGTGATCGTGTTTCACGAACTTTTTACCCGAACGAAGCTGGGCGGGACAACAACAAATTTTATTGATGCCAAGTCTTACTGTTTACTTGCAAATTATGAATCACCCTTATAATTAACTAGCTTGGTGTCCCTTTCAATGGGCCATTGATGTGAATAGCCGGATTTAATCGTAACGCTTGCAGATAGAACGTTCATTGTTATTAATTTGTTTACGCTTTCCAATGTTTTCTATGTAGTGTTGATGTAACGAGCGCGGACGGGAATTAACCTCTTTATAAATACACTAGCTGTCCCGCCCAGCTTCGCCCGGGTGAAAAAGTAAAATTTCCTGAAACACGATCGCAGCGCCAGCTATCGGGTCCAAATTGTGATGTAAGCTTTCCTATCTTTTAAGTTGGATCAAACTGCACACGGTGTGCAAATTTGATTGAAATCGGTTAAGTTGTTTAGGAGCCCATCGCGGACTTAATTGCCATAAAAATGGTTATAGTGCGTCAATCTTAAAAGATAGACATATGCCGTCGCGGACTTTTTTTTAGAACTTTTAAAGAGGAACAATTCCCTCATACATGATATTTTCGTAACTTAAACCCTTTACAAACAACCCTTAAACCCTTTACCTAAACAAACAAATTCTTCAGTTTTATAAAATTAGTATAGACTAGCGGTCCGTCCCGGCTTGGCATGAGTGGAAATTTTCTTTTTTTATAATATATAGGCTATGTCACTCAAGGTGAATGTAACTTTCCAATGGTGAAATAATTTTTCAAATCGGTCCAGTAGTTTTTGAGCCAATTCGTTACAAACATACGTACATACATATCTTTCCTCTTTATAATATTAGTATAGATAGAGTATAGATTACTCGGGAAGTACACTGTGTGACTTATACGTGCAAAAAATGTATAAAAAAAATTAAGTAATATATATATATATCACGGCTTCCCACAAGGGTCCCCAAAAGGGTGGGCAGAGATGTATAGGTAGTACTTTCCGCCAGAGATATATTTTAGGTGCCAACGTGATAGATGGCGAGTCTATCGCCGTTACTCAAGCACGACTACACACGATACGTGCGCCTTTGAATTGCTTCTCAGACGTACGCAGGTTTCCTCTCTATGTTTTCCTTCACAGTAAAGCTCGTGGTGCCTCTTACCACCGTACTTAAGTTTAGAAAAACTCATTAGTACAGTCGGGATTCGAACTTGCAATCTTTGTGTCGCAGGCAACTACTCGAACCACTCGGCCACCACGGCTTTTTATTAATAAGTATTACAATCATGTAAGGTCTTCGGTAGCTATTATATTTATTTATATTTTTAACACATTTCGCTCTTATATATGTTATAAGCTCTTTACTCGCCATCTGTCACGTTGGCACTTCAATATACATCCGTTAATAAGAGTCAGTTGTTACACCTCTGCATACCCCTTTGTAACCTCTCCCGGGAAGCGTGGAGATTAGATAAATATATGTAGATATATAAACCTATAATCTACGTCTAAGGGCTCCCACACATAAACACGATACGACGTCGCGTCGTACAACGATGCGGCGTCGTTTCACGATACGACGTCGCGTCGTGGAAATCTACGATGAGCATCGTAAAAAAACACGACATCGTAACGTAATGTGCCACGCACGATATACGGCACGATGCCATGATGGTTTAGTTCATTCCGAAAAATGGACCGCACTAGACGCATCCTGCTTCTGCTGTTAATAAGAAGACGAAGAAAGAAAAGACAGATACTCAGCAGATATTGGATCCACCCATTTCTTTCAAACATGAATAACGGGAGTCACTTTATAAAGAAGTACAATGCCTTAAAAATAGACCACAACAAGTTTTTTGATTACTTTAGAATGAGTGTATCAAGTTTCGAAGAGTTACTTCATCGAATAACGCCTATTATTATATAACGCCTTATTTATTATATAACGCCTATACAAACATACTTACATACAAATCTTGCCAATTTATAATATAAGTATAGATGAAAATCGTACAGTCTACACCAAATTCAGAAAATATCTCCGAAAACCGCTTACCATCAGGCGGACCGCATGCTTGTTTGCCACCCAAGAGGTATAAAAAAGAAGAAAAAAAGAATCCGGCTAGAAATTTATATATCAGTCATTATGTACTGAAAGCCTTGCAGCGTAATAGATAACACCATATTATTTCAAAGATGAGCGTATTAGGATCCATTTTACTGATTACAATTCACTCCGACGCTCATTGTACAAGCCCACACTAATTTATGACGCGGCGTATGCATACTTATTTACATTCAATTTGAAACTGTATGCAAATGGTCTATGATTGGTTTTTAATTGCCCGGCAACCAAAACCTTGTTTTATCGACAACTACTGTTTACACGGCTATAACGATTTATTTAATGTCATGTCGATTACTTAACTAACGTTATCTACTTTTTTGTCTGTGACTAATGATAGATTCTCTTTCTATGTCCTTATAACCTTCGACTTAATATTCTATAGCCTACCTACCAACCTAAATACGACGTTATTGATCTGAGCGACCGGTGATCAAAAGCCCCGTATTCCTGTCAATGTGAAGTAAAATAAAACACTTATGTAATGTCATCTCATTGACGCAAGAAGCGCTTTGCGTTTGCCTTAAGTTTAAAGCTTTACATTCAGTAAGATATAGTACGTCGATGCACTCGGCGATAGCTCGTTCTATAAACGTAAGTCTTAAAGCGAGAATAATATTAATTTTAAAAAGTATGTTTCTTATTGAATGTATGCTTATCATCTTGTCTCGTATTATAACGACTTTCCACCACTGCTTTAACCAAGCCCAATTTACCATGACGATATCAGGGCCAAATTATATTGGATTGCTTCACTTTTTACTGAAGAGAAATACTTAACAATGGGTCCGGTTAAAATCTCGCAAATTACCTCGTTATTAACAAACAAGCTGTGCTAAATAGCTAAAAGTTTTATTATTAGATTTCATTAATGAAAAGAATAACCATGGAGTTTCTTGCCGGTTCTTCTCCATGGAAGCGACCAACCCGAACCGTGCTTCTTTTTCGACGTTTTATAAGTGCCCACCTGGGCATATGTGAAATAAAAAGATTTTGATTTTGATTTTTGATTCATTTCTGGAACAAAATATATCCAGCTAATGCCTAATCTATCTTAAGCTACTAGCGTGGTTTTTTTTTACAAATTTCCAAACAAAATTTTATCTGGTAGAGGACACATTACTCTATTACAACTTTGAAGCTTAATATGTATTTTGTAAATGGAACCTCTAAATCGAAAATCGTTCTTAGCTTACACCTAATATTTTTATTCTCTTCTTTTATATTTTTTAAGCAGGATATTGATTGTTTGAAATAGGATTTCATTCATTTGTCATGCATGGCTATCATTAATATAAATAAAATCTTTTCAGCAATTCATCAGATTTTTTTTCGCTGGACTTTAATCTTATGAGCGATTTTGAACGAAATCCATTTTTATTTAATTTTTCTAGGTAAAATTTTTTTTGCGAAATGTATTAATGAAGGTGTATCGCCATTCCTGTTGTGTGAATAAAAACAGTTTTTTTCTTTTTTTACGTAGGATATAATATGAAAAAGAGTTCATACATTTGCTATTCATATAAAAAATCTTTACAACAAAACTTAATTTGTTTTTTTGCTGGACTTAAATTATGAAATCTTTAAACGAAGTCCAGCATCATGCGAATGTTTTTATTTAATTTTTGTATTTTATTTTTATTTTTTTTTTGTTTTTCGCGAAGTTAGCCGGCGAAGTTAGTCGGCGTCTCTGATGCAGCCCCTTCCAATCGCTTAAACACAGCGATTGGAAGGGACTGCATCAGAGACGCCGACAAGATCCCATCTCTTAAAATTGTGATGGTGTGAATAAAAATGTATAGCTATTCCTGATGTGTGAAACAAAATCCCGGTTTTATCTTTTTTTACGTAGGTAATTGTATGAAAAAGAGTTCATTCATTTGCCCTGCTTGGCTATCATTCATATAAAAATCTTTACAACAATACTTTAGATTACATTTTATAAGCGCTTTAACTAAATCCAACATCATGCGAATATTCCTATATTTTTTTCTACGTTGAAAATCAATTGTGCGAAATGTGTGACAAAATTTTAAACGTCAAGTGAGATTTGGTGGCGAAGAAATGTTAAGGCGAAACAATTTTTAAGGCTACCTCGGCTGTACCAAAACCAAATTCAAATAATAATAAATAAGAGCCGTGGTGGCCCAGTGGTTCGAGCAGTTGCCTACGACGCAAAGGTCGCAAGTTCGAATCCCGACTGTACCAATGAGCTTTTCTGAACTTAAGTACAGTGATTAGTCACACCACGAACTTTACGGTGAAGGAAAACATCGAAAGGAAACCTGCATACGTCTGAGAAGAAATTCAAAGGCGTATGTATAGTCGTGCTTGAGTAACGGCGATGGACTCGCCATCTGTCACGTTGGCACCCAATATACCTCTGGCGGAAAGTGGGTGTGTGGGTATTACCTATACTGCCTACTGCCTACCCCTTCGGGGACCCTTGTGGGAAGGCGTGAGGATATATTATTATTATTTTATATTTATTTATATATTATAACAAATACCTGGGACAATTCCACACAGATTGACCTAGTCCCAAAGTAAGCAAAGCTTGTGTTATGGTAACTAGACAACGTATATTTACTTATATAGATATATATATATATATACATAAATACATCCAAGACTCAGGTACAAATACTCGTGTTCATCATACAAATATCTGCCCTCAGCGGGATTCGAACCCGCGACCTCAAGTTTCGCAGTCAGGAGCTCTAACCACTAGACCAGACGGTCTATATAATAATATCTGTGTGATAACTGGAGCCGAGAGGAGATCGCTTGTTAAATGCATCGTTCATACCATTGTCCCTACACCCGCCAGTTCCTGATAAAAGGAGGGATGTTTTTCTACAACCTTTAAAGTCTTGAACATTACAACCTCCTCGCTCCGATCGACACTGATAGTAAGCGATTTAGATCGACCTATTTTAAAAGTTGATGTTTATTGCGGCTCTCCTTGGGTTTTACCGTTCGTTATGAATTAGTTAACATAAATACTTTTTTCTTCTTAGAAACCGCTTTAAATTATTATTTATGGAATTATATTCTACTGTTAAGTCTGTGAGTTCGAGCGATCCGCAAGAATACCTAATTGTGAGAGGTACGACGCGGCGGATACTTCCTTTCTAAATTAGAGTAACTCAACTGGGGAAGTACCTACATACTAACATCACGCTCAGTCCCTCATGGGGTAGACATTGAAAGAAGTGCGCCAATTGTCTAGTCTTGAAGCCTTGATTTTTGGGTCGAAAGGCAACTCGTTCGATGATTACACGAATGCTAAAAAGCAAATGTGATCCACAGTAACGCCATCCAAAGGATGTCGGCACTATAGTGATATCGTCTGTTGTTGTAACTGCCTACTCCTGTAGGCTACGGTAACCGCTGACCATCAGGTGGTATGGCTTGATTGCGTATGCGTCGTAAAACATATATTTAAAAAATATCCACATTATTCATTTAAAAAAACTATGAAATAAAAATAAATATAATACTCAGGTAATTAGGTACTCAGGTATTAAAAAAAATACATTATTATACTAATTTTAATATATAAACACAATATATTTACAATGAAAATTTAATGTTTAATTACATAAACAATATAATCAGTACAAAATATTCATTTACTGGATGTTTGTTCGTCTTTTGAAATCACGTCTCTATCCCTACAAGCACCACAAGTGGTAAACTTAAATAAAACCTGCATTTCAACTTAGCTATACATACATATTTAATTGTCAACGTGTCTGAATGCAACTATGTCGCTATCAAGACTAAATTAACCTATACCTATGTCTTTCGAATATCATGCAGATATTTTCCTCTATATGTTCCTCCCGGTGTTTTCAACGTATAGCTCGGTATCACTGTAACTATACACGCCCTACAAGGGTCCCCGAAGGGGCAGAGGTGTATAAGTAAAACCCACACACCCACTTTCCGCCAGAGATATATTTAAGGTGCCATCGTGACAGATGGCTAGTCCACCGCCGTTACTCAAGCACGACTATACATACGCTATACATTTTATGTGGTAATTATACCATCTATCACGTTGGCACCTAATATACCTCTGGCGGAAAGTGGGTGTGTGGGTATTACCTATACACCTCTGCCTACCCCTTCGGGGACCCTTGTGGAAGGCGTGAGGTTATATTATTTTATTATTATTTATACCTTAAAGTAATTTTCTCATTTCCTTTTGTTTGTTATTTGGATAATCTCCCAAAAAGTTGGGCCGATTGCATATATAATATATATTGTTGGATAGAAGCTCTGGGGACGAAGACGAATGTAAAAAACCAAAAAAGACGAATTGGGAAAGTATTACAAACAAAGGATTTGCTTAAATCGTTGATCGAAGTTACTCCATTGTATTTTCAAAAAACGATTCTCTTTGTGGGTTATATTTAAAATTTACATGGAATTGTATGATAAGATATTCATGTATGATGGCGTATCGTTAGAGTTTTATCTGAATAATGAATTAGGTGATACATCAGGTGTCTACAACGTGCTTGGTGATCTGGCCTGTCACGTGGCAACTCCGACAGTATTATTCAGTGATTATTCTTAAGCTGTGGTGGCCGGGGTTGGAGTACTTGCCTTCAAAACAAAGCTTGCAAGTTCAAACCCGACTGTTACAGTTACTTTTTCTAAACTTAAGTACAGTAATTAGGCACACCACGAGCTTTACAGTGAAGGAAAACATCCAGAGGAAACCTGCATGCGTTTGAGAAGATGATTCAAATTTCAAAGGCGTATGTGTCGTGCTTGAGGAACGGGGATAGACTCGCTATCTGTCACATAGACAAGTAAATTATAGCTCTGCATACCCCTTCGGGGACCCTTGTGTGAAGGCGAGAAGATATTTTATTATGAGTACATAAATGCGAAAGTTTGCTACTCACGCGAGAACTCTTCTGGTTTAGCGGCTAAAGCTCCGAACATATTCAATTTCTTTGCCAGTTCTCTTGTTTGCCACCCCTTTTGTATCAAATGTAGGCTGAAATGCATCACGTCACTATTGTGTTACATATAAAATGGTCACTACTCTGGACAATGAGGCGAGGTTAGACAAGCGTCACCTTTGAAAAGAGCTAAGTCTCCCCTTACAGTAATTGACATTCACGTAACTTCGACCTCGTTTAATTTGTAACTAGTCGTTGCCCGCGGTTTTGTAGATTGCCAGATCTTGACAACTATGTTATATTTATCTTGTTTTACGCTTTTTTTGTATCGTAGGCAACGACCTATTGTCGGGCCTACGCTGTTCTCCCATACTCTTGAACTAATGCTGTAAAATAATAATATTGTTATTGTGATTTGAAAAGAGTAACCCTGGAGTTTCTTGCCGGTTCTTCTTCATGGAAACGACCAACCCGAACCGTGCACCTTTTTCGACGTTTAATATGTGCCAGGCCTCTGTGACCTAAAAGTCATAATTATATGGCGTACAGTACCGGAAAGTCGCGAATATACCTTTTTTTTCTGTTTTAGTCGCAATAATATTAAAAATTATCATACATCATCATATCATCACGCCGAGTCCCTAACGGGGTAGGCAGAGAGTATAGAGCCTTAATATTTGATCCAGGTAGTTAAAACGTGGTCTTCCTCTGCCTCTTCTTGCACACACTTTCGCTTTGTATATCTGTTTCGTCAATCATTCTTCACTCTTCCTTTCTATATGTCCAGACCAACGCAACATGCTTTTCTTCATCGTTACAATCACGCCCTCGTCAATGGTTACAATAAAAACAATGTTACGTAACGCGTAGTTCAAAACCTCCCGGTTCTATAACGCATCCTCACGTTTTACAAGACAAAACTCCTTTAACGTACGTAATACAAACTTAAATGCCTCCTAACCTACTCTTCCTCTCTCTCTCCGTCTGCCTAAGTCATATTTCACGTCACGTTTGTCAATAAAACATTCTAGAATTTTGATTGACACGCGTTATGGTAAGTTAAGTTAAGTTAGAAAGGTATATTTCCTATCTTCAAAGCCGTGGTGGCCGAGTGGTTCGAGCAGTTGCCTGCGACGCAAAGGTCGCAAGTTCGAATCCCGACTGTACCAATGAGTTTTTTCTGAACTTAAGTACAGTGATTAGTCACACCACGAGCTTTACGGTGAAGGAAAACATCGAGAGGAAACCTGCATACGTCTGAGAAGAAATTCAAAGGCGTATGTATAGTCGTGCTTGAGTAACGACGATGGACGCGCCATCTGTCACGTTGGCACCTGATATACCTCTGGCGGAAAGTGGGTGTGTGGGTATTACCTACACACCTCTGCCTACCCCTTCGGGGACCCTTGTGGGAAGGCGTGAGGATATATTTATTCACGCCATTGTGTGACGCAAGGAACACAAGGGTCCCTGAAAGTGTAGGTGTAGATATATTTAGGTGCTAACGTGGCCGATGACGTATGTTAGTAACGATCCTTTTCTCAAGCACGACTATGAATTAATTCTCAAACTTGTGCGGGTTTCCTCGCGATGTTATCTAACACTGTGTAGGTCGTGGTGTGACAATGTGTCAACGTGACAGACAGCGAGTCCGCCGCCGTTTGAATAACGTCACACGCCTTTGAATTTCTTCCCAAACGTGTGCAGTTTTTCTCACGGTTCATTCACTGTACACAAGTTCAGAATAAACTCATTCATCTTTTTTGCAGGCTGCTCTGAAGAATATAAGGTATTCACAATTAAACAACATTTGACATATATTCCAAAATATACACATTTTTCTTAGGTTCACTTGCAAGGTGTTACGATTTTTCTGATCAAAAGTATATTTTATTACAAGCGGGTTCACTCGCGTAAAACTTTTTTTCGTTAATTGATTTTTTTGTTTGAATAAAAGGTATCCTCTATGTTAATCCTCCAAATAAACTATGTATGTCTGTGGCAAATGTCATACAAATGTGTTCAGTAATGATTGCGTGAAGGAGGACTTACATCACAAGCTAAATAAAAATTTTGTGTCTGTTTGTAATATTAAAATAACAGCTTTTTACTAAATGCATATGGATGTATTAACGGTACATATACCAAAATAGCATTTTTTTACATAGACAATTTTAGCATAGACAAGAATTAAAAAAATATATAATATATATTATTATTATATATTTTTTATTCTTGTCTGTCTCTCTGTTTGTTCCGGCTAATCTCTGAAACAGACCGATTTTGATGGGACTTTCATTGGCAGATAGCTGATGTAAAAAGTAACTTAGGCTTCTTTTTTTTTAGAAACTAAACTATATTTAATTTTTTTTATTCCATAAGGGTGACGACAAAGGTCGCATCGCCATTAGATCAATAGTATCCGCTCTTCGAATGCGCCTCAAGCATCGTGAATGCACTACGTGCGGGCAATAAGGTAGGTATCATAATGGAATCTTTATCATTTGTTGCAACCACCAATGTATCATGACCTCCAATCAGAAGCGAACATCCTACGAGATATTCACACTTGTATGGACAGTCTTCAGAGTAATGTATGTAGTCTAATGATGCGAGGGAAAGTGGTCTTAAAGCAGGGTCAAGTACGAATGGTCTTGTTAACTTAGTTTGCAATTTATGATATTGATCGTCATGCCCGAGCTGCGATGGAACGGTAACAATATAGTCGCACCTACAAGCAAGTTATCGCTTAGAGATAAAGTTATAAATAAACATCTTTTGCGCTCGCTATCTGTTTACTTTCTTCATTCTGTGATCTTAATTTTATATATATACTAGCTGTCCCGCCCAGCTTCGCTCGGGTGAAAAAGTTAAATTGCCCGTAACACGATCGCAGTGCCACCTATTGGGTCCAATTGTAAATCTAAACCATTCTCGAATCTAGCTTAAGGCACACAGAAACACACAGAAAGCTTCGCCCGGGTAAAAAGGTAAAATTCTTGAAACTCGATCGCAGCGCCACCTATCGGGTCCAATTTAATATAGCCTATGTTACTCGGGGATAATGTAGCTTTCCAAAGGTGAAAGAATTTTTGAAATCGGTCCAGTAGTTTCGGAGCCTATTCATTACAAACAAACAAACAAACAAACAAATCTTTCCTCTTTATAATTTTAGTATAGATGTATAATACCTTACTTTACTACTTAATTTTATTTAAACAAGGGTCCTCGAAGGGGTAGGTAGTGGAGTAGAGGCGTGTAGTACCTCCTCTAGTTTGGTTGTATCGATCATTGCCGTTTCTCAAGCACGACAATACTTACTTTCCGTGTGTATAGTCGTGCTTAAGTCTTCAGGTGGATTCGAGAATGGTTTAGATTCACAATGGCACCCGATAGGTCGCGCTGCGATCGGGTTTCAGGGTTCTTTTTTTCACCCTGGAGAAGCTGGGCGGAACAGCTAGTATATCCTTACTTCCTTACTTAATATTATAAATGTGAATGTAAGTTTAATAAGAGAGGTAGGGCATAACGGGTTTCCCGTTCGAATTTGGAGCTGCCCGACTGGGGCAGGACCTCCACCTTATAGAAGGCCGTAGACAAATAACACAATTTATTGCGCTGTGTTCCTACGTGGTGAATAAGGTTTCCAGTAATGAGCTCCGTGGGGTGGGGGGAGGATTGTTACATTGTGTTGGAAGCAGAGGGATTAAACCTTATGCTGCCAACACACTATAACTCTCCGAACACAGAGTGGCAACGCGCAAGTGATACTTCGGTATCGTGAGCGTAAATAGGCTACGGTAACCGTTTCCCATCAGGTGGGCCGTATGCCTGTTTGAATGGTGGCTTGCCCCTAGGATTGGGACAGCCTACATTTGAATCCCAAAAAAAACATAGTTCTTATATTAAAAAGGCGAAAGTTTGTAAGTTTGGATGTTTGTTGCTCTTTCACGACAAAACGGCTGAGCCGATTTGGCTGAAAGTTGAAATGGTGATGGCTTATGCTTAGAATTAAGACAAAAGATACATTTGAATATTTTAAATTATGTTGCTCTTTCACGGTATAGCGGCCGAACCGATTCTGGCAGGAAAACACATTAGCTACTTTTTCGAACTACACGCGGGCGAAGCCGCGGGCATAAGCTAGTCTATATATTATAATTGAGAGCGGGATTAGTCTGACGCGTGATCTTGTACGTGCAAGCAATGTCAATGAGCAAAGCGTATTGTGTTGGTGTCACACGTCACCGACGCTGTCCATCACCACACAGATATCACATGGTAATTATAGCGTCGTGTGGGCTTCGCGTGCTGTCACCTCTAAGTTAGGCATCGGATATTGCGTATATAAAACTAGCGGTCCATCCCGGCTTCGCACGGGTGGACATTTTTTTTTATAAATATATAAAAAAAGAGCCGTGGTGGCCGAGTGGTTCGAGCAGTTGCTTGCGACGCAAAAGTCGCAAGTTCGAATCCCGACTGTACCAATGTACAAACATATGTTACAAACATACTTACAAATCTTTCCTCTTTATAATATTAGTATAGATTCAAGCTCGGATACTGCACTTTATAAAAAGCCGCTTCAATAACGCGCGAGAGATGCGGATTCATGATTTGTATGTCCTTATATATTCTCATTGTCGGGATTCAAACTTGCAATCTTTGTGTTGCAGGCAATTACTCGAGCCACTTGGCCACCACGGCTCTCATTTACTTACGAACTTAATAAGTCACACAACGAGCTTTACGGTGAACGAAATGGTTGAGAGGAAACCTGCATTTGAGAAAAAGCAAAGATTTATGTATAGCTAGCTATGCTTGTGAAACCATGTTCAGGTGCCACGGCGGCACCTAAAATATACCTCCCGCGAAAAGTAGAAGAGTGGGTACCTACTGACCTCTGCCTAACCCTTTCTCCTATCGAGGGTCTTGTGGGAAGGCGTGAACATATATATATTAGCTGTCCCGCCCAGCTTCGCTTGGGTGAAAAAAATATATCCCGAAATACGATCGCAGCGCCACCTATCGGGTCCAATCTAAACCATTCTCGAATCCACTTGAACACACACGGAAAATTCAGTTTGTTTTCATTTGTTTTTTTAGACTGATGGTTAAGTCGGATATCCGCTTGCTTTGTAAACATTCTACATACATCTCTAGTGAGTAATTATAGCTTCATGAGCCATACACCCACTAATTTATGACTGATACGCGATAATAACAATATTAACACCGTTCACCTTAACGTTATGGGTTTTAAGTCCAAAGTCGCTCAGCAACCTCGAAGGAGTTACTACCGAACGCAACTCACTCAATTTATCCAGACTACATATCGCTGTGTCGTTCGAGAGTACATCTCTGCTTATGCATCGTGTAATGTAGTTAATAGGAAAATTATAGGTCCTTTGATGCAGTGGTTTGTGAGGAGGATGCTGTGCGGGCACTGATTCGATTTTATTACCTTTTTTTCACTACAAATAATATGAAGTTTTTTCGCCGAAGATATATATTAGATGCGAACTTAACAGGACTCAAGCACGGCTGTATAGCCGTGCTTGAGTCGCGGCGGTTGAGAGATTTCGAGAGAAAGTTCAAAGCTGTATGTATATACAGCTTTGAATTTCAAGAGAGGATTTTCATCGAGAGGAAATTCAAAGCTGTATGTATATACAGCTTTGAATTTCCTCTCGATGTTTTCCGTAACCGTAAAGCTCGTGGTGTGACGAAGCAATTCAAAGCCGTATGTATAGTCGTGCTTGAGTAACGGCGATGGACTCGTCATCTACCACGGCGGCACCTAAAATATATCTCTAGCGGCTAGTGGGCGTATGGGTACTTCCTATACACCTCTGCCTACTCCTTCGGGGACCCTTGTGGGAGGGCGTGAGGATATACATTGTTTGACGCCTGCCACATCGAATCGTAGGCCAAATCGAATCAAATTAAGCTGGCGTTAAACATTTAACCATATTACTTTCCTTCCTGCGTACTTATCACAGGAAACTGCGAGCCAGTTGATTACGCAACATATTGTAATATACTTGCTAGACACAACGCTATATGTAGCTACCACTTTGAGCGCGCATACTTCTGACGTACTTAGTGGATGATGGACTTATTGTGGCCTGATACAAGTTTTTTATTTGTTAATTATTAACAAATACTAATACTGGTTAAGTACTAGTTACTAGCGTAAAATTTAATTGGTAGATTTTTTCTGCAGTAAAAAATATAATTATTATAATAACATATCCTCACGCCATCCCACAAGTGTCCCCGAAGGGGTAGGCAGAGGTGTATAGGTAGTACCTACATACCCACTTTCCGCCGATATTTTAGGTGCCAACATGACCGATGGCGAGTCCATCGCCGTTACTCAAGCACGACTATACATACGATTTTGAATTGCTTCTCAGATGTGCAGGTAACCTCTCGATGATTATCTTCACTGTAAAGCCCGTGGTGTGACTAATCACTGTACTTAAGTCCAGCTGTAAAACTCATTGGTACAGTCGATATATATTTATAAATAAAATGGGCATTCTCAAACCCCTCCTGCTTCAAAATGAGTGAAGATTTGTTTGTTTGCTTATGAAGGTTTGCTGCTTACACGAGTTTTGTTTTTATTCTATGATATTGAATAAAAATTAGACTTGAAAAAGGTCATTCTAAAATTAAAACCATTTTAACACACCCACAGGTTTTCTTTCAATATATTCCTTCACCGTAAAGCTCGTGGTGTAACCATTGTACTTAAGAAAAACTTGGTAGAGTCGGGATTCTAACTTGCAATCTTAGCAACTCGAGCCACTTGGCAGTTCAATTATTATTGTATAATATATCCTCACGCCTTCCCACAAGGACCTATACACCTCTGTCTTCCCCTTAGGGGTAGACAGAGGTGTATAGGTAATACCCACACGCCCACTTTCCGCCAGAGCTATACCTATTAGGTGCCAACGTGACAGATGGCGAGTCCTTCGCCGTTACTCAAGCACGACTATACATACGCCTTTGAATTTCTTCTCAGACGTATGCAGGTTTCCTGTCGATGTTTTCCTTCACCGTAAAGCTTGTGGTGTGACTAATCCCTGTACTTAAGTTCAGAAAAAACTCATTGGTACAGTTGGGATTCGAACTTGCGACTTTTGCGTCGCAGGCAACTGCTCGAACCACTCGGCCACCACGGCCAATCTTAAACGCTATGTTAATTAATGTCGCGATTCCAATCACCGTGTTCACGGCTCATGGACTTCATTCTCCTTCAGTTGCTATGATTTTGTGATATTATGTGTTATAAGCACTTAATATTCACCCTTCGTGTCACATTATTTATGTTAATTTAATCCAGATATTTATCTAAGTATTTATTTACAGTTCATTGGGTTGATTGTAAAGGCATGTGACGTTTAGAGGGATGAGTGACGAAAGGTTACCGAAACATTTCATCACGCCAACTCTCTATATATACATATATTGGTTTGGAAATATAGAGAGTATAAGTGAAGATAGACAAAATGGATATACAATGCGAAAGTGTGTGCAAGACGAGAGTTCCTGCAACACAAACATTTCAAGTTCGAATACCAACTTTGCCAATAAGTTTTTCTGGACTAAGTACAGTGATTAGCTTTATGGTGCACGAGCTTTACGGTGAATGAAAACATCGATAGGAAACCTGCATACGTCTGAGAAGCAATTCAAAGGCGTATGTATAGTCGTGCTTGAATAACGGCGATGGACTCGCCATCTGTCACGTTGGCACCTACATATATCTCTGGCGGAACGTGGGTGTGTGAGTACCTACACACTACAGACTTCTGCCTACCTTTTCGGGGACCCTTCTGGGAAGGCGAGAAGTTATATCATGTATCAACATGTTATAATTTAATAAGGTTATTTTTGTCCTTAATTTGACATGATTTCACGTTAGTATATTTTTTACAAACAAACAAGTTGTGAATTCTCAGATATGACCTTGAAGAGGCATCGAGTCGTGCGTTTTGGCTACAGTGACCTTGTTAAGCGGTCCGAAATGAACAATAATGTATGTTGTAACTTCCTATAAAGTTAAGCGGTAAATAATAATATTATGAGAACTTGATAACAATACTTTTGAGATAAACCGAACGCGTTTGTAGTTTAAGAATAGAATGTGTTTTAAAATAGCAGAGTTTTAACGCGTTTAGTCGATTTTCTAATGTTTTATTTAACTTAGATAGCTTTTGTCAAAGTAGAATTTTGTATGTGTAACTAACAAGTCTGAGAGCAGCGGTGGTCGAGGCGTCTGCAAAACAAAGTGACTAGTCACACCACGAGCTTTGCGGTGAAGGAAAACATCAAGTGAAAACCTGCATTCGTTTGAGAAGCAATTCAAAGGCGTATGTTTACTCGTGCTTGAGCAACGGTGATGGACTCGCCATCTGCCATGTTGCCATCCGATTGGCGACGCTGCGATTGTGTTTCGGTAACTTAAGTTTTTGACCTTTGACTTTGACCTATTTATTGTTACCGTTATTATTTATTGTACCGATTTAATTTTGAATGCAAAGTTCTAACTTGGAGTTTGAAAGGCCCAGTTTTCATGATTCTATTGAATTGTATAGTTGTATCAATCTTCTCATTGAATTAGTTACATCACAATGCCAGTTAGAAAAAAAAACAAAATTGCTCAACGTGGGAATCCAACCAAAGACAAAGTATAACTTGTGTGTGACATTTGTTACGCAAGTATCAGTCGGTAGTGGTTGAAATGTATCGGTCGTCACCATACCAGTTCTGCTTGCCTAGTCTAGCTGCCTAAGGTCCCAACCGTACCTTGCAACGGTCGTTTTTTACATAACGATATTATTTATTATTACATAAATATTTTTATTACATTATATATTTATTACATAAAGAGTATTTCACATAACGTTGTTGGTTGTTGCCGTCGCAGGTATATCGAATAGTCGCCTGCAATGAATCTCTTCTTCACCGTATGCAGCTCTCCTCTCGATGTTTACCATCACTGTAATGCTCGCGGTGTGACTAATCACGGTACTTAAGTTCAGACAAACGTATTTGGTACAGTTTGGATTCGAACTCGCAATCTTTGCGTTGCAGATAACCGTCGAACCATTCGGCCACAACGACTATTAAATAAATAGCTAAGCTATAAAATATGAAATTGACTTAATGTCGCATCCACATGGCAGTGGTCTTCCTCTGCCCCTTGCTCACAGTCTTTTATATCTGTTTTGTAAATTTTTGTTTTGTTTCCTAAACGGCGTCCATTATCAAAGCCGGTATAACGTATTTTTTGCCCCAAATACCATCGTACACTTGCTATGAAAGCTTTGTCAAGTGCGCGCGCGCAGTTTCACTTTCACGGGCCAATGGCCGGCCAGCAGCCTCGGCACACTTCGGTTGCCTTCGACTAGGTGAAGGTCGCGCATGGTACTCAAATGGCTTCGTGACCTCTGGACTGGTGAGGAACAGGAGTGGTGCGGAATTGTAAATGGGTGCTTGGGGTTTGGGTCGCATGCTGGCACGTAGTAATAGTAGATATATAGTTGTACGTTTGTGAAGGCATTATTTTTTTTTCTTTTTATTTAGATATTGAGATTTAAGTAGCATGGTACTCACGTTACAAGAGATAAATACAAATTTAAAAAACCGAACTAAAAAATAGAAAATAAATTTCGATAATATCTTAAAAAGCGTGGGGTGCATGGTGTCAATAGTTATAAATATTTTATTGACAGATAATAGTAGAGTGATTATCATTTCGGTAATATCTTAAAAAGCACCCCACGCTTTTTAAGATATTATCGAAATTTATTTTCTATTTTTTAGTTCGGTTTTCTATAAAAAGCGTGTTTTTTAGTTTTATTTAACTATTATTTATTTTCTACTTTTTAGTTATTAGTGTATTGTCATCGGTCCTCGATAAGTCTACAAAGTTTGAACGAAATCTGGCCGTTTAAAGTGGGTCAAAATCGAGCTCAAAGAAGTCGGTTACATACATACATACTCAGACTCCCTCCGTCTCTGCACTCCTATCCATAAAACCTCTATTGAGCATCAGTCTTTTGGTATTGCAGCGGTGCGTTTATGGAATCAGCTTCCTTCCAAAATTAGGATAGCTCCCACCAAATTCATTTTCAAGCGCCTAGTAAAAGAGCACTACTTGAAAGCATCTTAGACCTCAAATATTTACTCTCCTGGTCTCCTATATGTATAAATATTGTATGATGTTTCTTGTAATATATATGTGTGATGTGTATGTAACTTGTTTGTGTAGGTTCATATATTGTATGTATGCCCATTTATTTATTTTTTTGTATTTATTGTATAATTCATTATTTTTTCATATCCATAAGCTTATCCTTCTGTGCACACCCGCTTCAATGTTTCTCCTGTCAAGGGTGGTTGACTGGTAGAAAATGCTTTAGCATTAAGTCCACCACTGTACTTTAATTGTGCAAAAATTAAAATAAATAAATAAATAAATAAATACATACAGGTGAAGCTAATATAAAGCGTGTAAAAATGGAAAGTGAAGATTTACTTGCCTGTCTATATATATATATATATATATATATATATATATATATACGCTAAACGTTTACCTACGACGTTTTATGGCAATTACCAATGGAAAATAGCTTCATGAATTCGCTCCCACGTATTTGTACCACTGATAAACAAGAGCCACAGAATTAGAAAGGTCATTGCTCTCTAATAGAATATAAATGGCGGCGTAAAAATAGCAATCGCGTTGGATCCACAAACTCTTTTTCTGAATGACCATTTTAGCTGAAGAGTGAAGACCATGACAGATCTATATCTTATATATACGTACGGTGTAGACATGTATACATATCTACGTACGGTGTAGATATAAGATATATATACATATCTACACCGTATTTATTTTGAGCCTGTGTTGTGTTCGCCAAACACGTATATTTCTGTCATTGCATTCCTACGTATTTCGCGCAATTTAGGCATTGTCTATATGAAATAATACAATTTAAGTGTCTTCATTGGAATTAAAGTACAAACAGTACTGATAATATAACCATGTTTTTGTCTGTTTGTTCCGGCTAATCTCCGGCTAGACCGATTTTGACGGAACTTTCATTGATAGAAAGTTAATGTTTTATTATGCTACTTTTATTTCCCATATAGTTATAGACATCTCTGTCGGAAAGTGGGTGTGCGAGTACTACCCCTACACCTCTGCCTACCCCTTCGGGGGACCCTTAAACATGTATAATCATATGTGATTTTAACGCGGATGAAACCGCGAAAAGATGATGTTAAATGTACCTACATAATAATATGTGTGCTCACAACAGTGGCCACTTTTCTAAAAAAGTAATTTTTCGCTGGAGAATTATTTAGGCAGACAGATTGCAACGCCAGTTCTCCCTATACTTCAACACTTGTTTCGGTTAATCCACATTCATCAGTCTCTATAATCTATACTAATTGTATGCCAGGCCAGAGTTTGTTAGAACGCTCTAATCTCAGGAACTAGTAACCCTATTTCAATAAGTATTACAAAAGAGATAACCCGTTAATTGAGAAAGTATATACGCTATATATTTTCGTGGCATCTAAAGGTATATGAGTAGAAGTAATATGAACTAAGCGCGGGTGAACCCGCGGGGCACAGCTACTAAACATTCCCTAACTGTTATCGCTGTGACGTCACGTCAACAATGGCTCATTAATGCATGCATTAACCTGATTTTGGGTAGGTATTAGCCCAGCTGATCATTAGCTACGAACATTTTAATGTAATTAACTGCGCTTAAATGTATTTTTTTGTAATTATATAATTAGGTCCTTAAGGACCGTTATTGGGACCAAGATTTTCATGACGTAAATATGTACATGACACAGACGTGCTAAAATATTTTTTACTCTAATCGAATTTCCATTTATTTGGATGGTAGGTATCTGTATGGTATCTGTAGGTTAGTTTAGTTAGTTGGTAAGACTACCGTCTTACCAACTAACAGATACGATAGTCTTACCAACTTACAGACATGATCAATAGATAGTTTATTGCCATAAGGTTTAACTGTCAAAGAATTTGTTAGGTTCATACATCACATATATCTATGAAATAAACACAATGAGTTTTTCTGAATTTAAGTATAGTGGTTAGTGACACCACGAGTTTTACGGTGAAGGAAAACATCGAGAGGAAACATGCATACGTCTGAGAAGCAATTCAAAGGCGTATGTATAGTTGTCCTTGAGTAACGGCGATGGACTCGCCATCTGTCTCGTTGGCACCTAAAATATATCTCTGGCGGAAAGTGGGTGTGTGGGTACTCCCTATACCCCTCTGCCTACTCCTTCGGGGACCCTTGTGGGAAGGCTTCAGGATACATATATTAACACTAGTGGTCCCGCCCAGCTTCGCTTGGGTGAAAAAAGTAAATGCCCTAAAACACGATCACAGCGCCACCTATCGGGTCCAATTGTGAATCTAAACCATTCTCAAATCCATCTGAAGACACACAGAAAATTTCATTAAAATCGGTCCAGCCGTTTAGGAGGAGTTCAGTGACATACACACTCACAGAAGAATTATATATATAAAGATTAATTGTATAATAACATAGGTTAGCCAAGACAAAGCTACAAATATTCGTATTCAACATACTCCGGCGATAATCGAACCGGCGATTTCAAGCTTCATTGCTACAAACCCTGACCACTAGACCAGATTCCCTGTACTTCCGATTTTTATCAGCAAAAAAATACTAACTATATATTTTTTTGATAAATTTAACTAAATATTGCATGTAAACACGATCAACGACCTCTTATCAGTGCTTATCGTGAAGTGAAATTGCACTTGGCAAAGAAAGCGATAGGTAGTGTTTACAGATTAGGAGGGCAGCCATTTATCAAAATGCATTGTTACTTTGTTGATCTAACGTTATAGTTATTATCTATACATCTATACAAATGAATAAAATTGGAGTGTCTGATTTTAATATTAAAATAACTGCTTTTTACTAATTGCAAATGGATGCAATTAAGAGAGGTAGGGCATAACGGGTTTCCCGCTCGAATTCGGAGCTGCCCGACTTGGGCAGGACCTCCACCTTATAGAAGTCCGTAGCTAAATAACACAATTTTTTGTGTTGTGTTCCTACGCGGTGAATAAGGTTTCCAGTAATGAGCTCCTTGGGGAGGGGGGAGGATTGTTACATGTGTTGGAAGCAGAGGGATTAAACCCATTATGCTGCCAACACACTATAACTCTCCGAACACAGAGTAGCAACGCGCAAGTGATACTTCGGTATCGTGAGCGTAAATAGGCTGCGGTAACCGTTTCCCATCAGATGGGCCGTATGCTTGTTTGCCACTCTTGTTGTATAAAAATAATAATAATAATAATAATGCATACACGGTACATATAGGTATCTACTAAAATAACATTTTTTTGTCTGTCTGTCTGTTTATTCCAGCTAATCTCTGAAACGTATGCTTTCTGAAATGCTATCTGAAATGTATGCTTTGTATAGTAAGCAACGACCTACTGTCGGGCCTACGTTGTTCCCCCATACTTGGGTACTATTGCTGCAACGAAAAAATATTGTGATTGTATATGCCTAATGATTTGAAAAGAGTAACCATGGAGTTTCTTGCCGGTTCTTATCCATGGAAGCGACCAACCCGAACCGTGCTTCTTGTTTTTCGAAGTTTTATAATTGCCCACCTGGGCCTATGTGAAATAAAAAGATTTTGATTGATTTGAACGACTGGCCCGATTTTCAGAAAACTCATTGCTACTGTTCGGGATTTGAACCTGTAATCTTTGCAAACTCGAACCACTGGGCCACCGCAGCTGACGTGTGGCTATTAATGTATGTATTATGTATGTGTTCCAGATAGTGTAAGATGCAGGATCAAGAGGGCGACGGGGAGCCGGCGCACCACGCGCGGCGTCCCATGAATGCCTTCCTCATCTTTTGCAAGAGGCATCGCTCCGTGGTGCGGGACAAGTACCCCAATCTTGAAAATAGGTACGCGCTTTATTGTCCTTTGGGTTTTTTTATTTTCATACAACAGGAGTGGTAAACGAGCATACGGCCCACCTGATGGGAAACGGTTACCGTAGCCTATTTACTCTCACTTGCGCGAACTATCACTTACGCGTTGCCACTCTGTGTTCGGAAAGTTATAGTGTGTTGGCAGCATAATGGGTTTAATCCCTCTGCTTCTAACATAATGTAACAATCCTCCCCTCCCCAAGGAGCTAATTATTGGAAACTTTATTCACCGCGTAGGAACACAGCTCAATAAATTGTGTTATTTGGCTACGGACTTCTATAAGGTGGAGGTCCTGCCCCAGTCGGGCAGCTCCAAATTCGAACGGGAAACCCGTTATGCCCTATCTCTCTTATTGGTTCTTTGCGGCCCGCCTGATGGTATGCGGTTACCGCTAGCTATGGACGCTCGCAACACCAGGGGTATCACTCGCGCATTGCCGTCCCTGCAGGAATCTTTTCACACCCTTGAAGAACTCCATGCTGTACTCTCCAGGGAAAACCTCAACGGGTAGCTCATTCCACAGCCTGAGCGTTCGCGGAAGGAAATTCCTTTGGAACCGCGCAGTGCGAGACCTTTGTGGTTCCAAGGTATGGGGATGTATTCCCCGTCGATGGCGATTTTAGTTTAGGCGTGATTGATCAGCAAATAGACCAACAAACAATTTCTGATTCTTTATAATATTAGAGTAGTAATGTGCGGAGTAACGATATTAGAACGAATCCGCAATGAAGAGATTTGCAAATCAACTGGCCTGAATGAGGGCGTGATTGTAAAGATGAAGAAAGGCATGTTACGTTGGCTTGGACACATAGAAAGGATGAGTGAAGAAAGATTGACGAAATAGATATACAAAGCAAAAGTGTGTGCAAGAAGAGGCAGAGGAAGACCACGTTCCAACTACCTGGATCAAATCGATCGGACTCTCAAGGACGGGAACGTTAAGAGTACTCGAAACCGACGAGCATGTATGAAGAGACTGATGAATGTGGACTAAGCGCCGGAGGTATGTAAGTCTAGAGAGAACTGGCGCTCTATACTCTCTGCCTACCCCGTTAGGGACTTGGCGTGATGATATGTATATATATATATATATATATATATATATATATATATATATATATATATATATGTATATGTATGTATGTATAATATTAGTATAGATACATACATATCATCACGTCGATTACTTCACGGGGTAGGCAGAGAGAGTAGAGCCCCTTTTTTCTCTAGGCGCTCTTTCTTTCTCTTACATACCTTTTTCGCAACATCCACATTTGTCAATATATCATATTGACAAATGTGGACAAATGTGGAAGCCGGCGAGCAGCTAGGAATATATTCCTAGCTGCTCGCCGGTATCGATTACTCCTAATGTTCCCATCCTTGAATGTCTGATTGATTCGATATCTAAGTACTTAATTTCTTTTTTGTTTTAATTTTGCAGGTCTATAACGAAAATCCTCGGAGAGTGGTGGGCCAATTTGGATAAGGAAGAGAAAGCTTGCTACACAGGTCTTGCTAAACAGGTATTTATATTCAACAAAGCATTTGGTTATTTTTTTTATTAAACACACGGATCATAAAGACAGTCGAAGCAATTACAGGTTGCCAATATAATGTTGACTGGTTTTGTAACAAATGTAAAAATGTTATTTTGTTTGCTGTGTCTGTGTTTAATTGTATATATATTATATGGCTTTCTGGTCTAGTGGTAGAGCTGCTGACTGCGAAGCTTGTGGTCGCGGGTTGTATTCCCGCCGAGGGCAGATATTTGTGTGATGAACACGAGTAATTGTACCTTACTCTTGAATGTCCTATATATTTATGTAATTTACCTATATATATATATATATATATATATATATATATAAGTATATATATGTCGTTGTCTTGTTACCATAACACAAGCTTTGCTTAATTTGGTTTAGTTGCAAACACACACAAATAAAATAACATGAAAAATGTAGGCAAATATCTCTATATTCCGTGAATACTATTAAAGCGGGGATTCCCCTCTCTAAGTGACTACCTACTCGAACCCCCAGCCATCAAGGCACAAGACTTAATTAAATCTCTGATTGTATTAATCGTTATGTTCCAGTACAAGGACGCGTTCTTTAACGCCAATCCCGACTTCAAATGGTACAAGTTGCCGGCGCCGCCTCTCCGCACTCTGACCTCGCGGCCCCGGGAGGCCGACAAGTCCCCCGAGCACGACGACATGGAACTGGAGAAGACGAACAATAACTCTACCAAACTGGACTTCAACAAGAAGGACAAACTCGAGGAGCCCAAACCCCTCTCCATGTTCACTCCCGGCAAGCTCGCCGACGAAGCCAACATGGGCAGCCTCAGCAGCCTCCTAGCAACCAAGACTGACACACACAGTAACCCCTACTACTCCCCGATCTCGAGCGACTACAGATCTCATAATTTATTGAAAGTTACCTCGAGGGAAGACAACATTCGCGAGCTACAGAACGCGCTCACCGAAACCACTCGGGTGTTCGAAGATCTGGATGAAGAGAAAAGCATGTACCAATATTGTGCCGGCGACCAGTTCACCAACCAAGATGTAATAGACCAAATAGTTGATAAGAGGCTGAAGGATGAAGACTACCAGCGGAACTCGTCCGACGACGAGAGGAACGCCAAATCTGGAAGGTCGTGCAAGGGGAAGAGGTACCAGGAGTTCATGGCCGTCGGGGGGCTGAAAGTGAACAAGCGCCCGAAGAGGGAATACAACGACAAGAACGACGAAGACACCGCCTCTCCGAGGAGGGAGCCTAGTAGCTCCCGCAGCGAGGACTCCGCCTGCGACGACCCTAAGCCTTCGCAAACCGACACCATGCCAGAGACAGATAAAATCGACACGACCTACGACGGACGCCCGGAACCGGACAATAACGCCAATAGAACATTCAAAGCGTCCGACTTCGACCTGGACGCCAAAATAAAAGCCTTACCCCCGCTTAGCTTAGAGAAGTTTCAGCAGAAAAAGCGCGACAACAAGCGGAAAAAGAAAACTATCAACTTGAAGCCTAAAGCGCTGGAATCTTCGTATATAGTGAACTCGGTGCCTCGCCCTTTCGACAGGCGGATGGAGGCGGAGCGCTGGCGGGCGACGGTCATCGGTAGTCAGAAGCGGAAGCCGAGGAAGATTAGCATCACGCGACTGGAGATCAACAGTTTGGTGTCTCGCATGGAGCACGAGCAGTCCAGCCCGGACATGATGATCGCGACGGAGGCGCCCTGCACCGAGGCGCAGTGCATGGAGGCGTGCTCGCAGCCGCATGCCGTGGACCTGTTCGCGCTGGCCACGCTGGCCGAGGTGGCCGCCAACACCTCCAAGCTGGACGACTCCCGCCTGGCCGCCGGGCCCTCCCCGGTGTAGGAAACCGGCTTTACAAAAAAGATATTCCAAAAATTATTTACCTTATAATCAGATAATATTTATACATATAGATCTACTTTTACATTATACGCATCTAAATGTAATTTTTATAATGTTAGCATATAAAGTTATTTATACTGATTTATTATTTATGTCTATATATTATATATGTATATATATATATATACAAATTAAAATTATATGTATACCTATATTTGTATCGAAGCGTTTAGGCTGCTGAGTTCCGCTTTGTTAGTGTTAGTTAATCGTGATACGTAGTTTATGGTCGATCACCAATATCATGGCATAATGAGTTAACTTAAATACTAATAGTTTAATACAGTTTTTGGTCTGTACATCACATAGTAATACGTTATACGCCAAACTTAAGTCATGTTTAGTTGTAAGCCTCATAATGTAAAATCAAGTTAGGTTACTGATCGCCTTAATACTTTAGATGTTTAGACTGTGACACCACTAGTGCATAGACTGCGTTGCATTTTTAAGGTGTCGTTATTTTTATTTTGCGGTCATGATCATTGAAAAATTGTGCGAGTGTTATCATTTTATCGTATTATATATATATTTATATTTTTATATATGAATGGCCTGCAGCGTCACTCATTTGTATGTGTACGAATTTATAGTATATAAACGTCATAATTTCGTAAAATATCTATAGAGATCTTAAAATATATAAAGTTCAGATGTTTCCATACAAATTGTAGCCATCAACAGATATTCTATAGAATATATGTTATTTAGGGGTGGGTATAAGCCTAAAATTTGCCAATAATTGTGTAAAGTGCCGCAAGCACTATTCTCTAAAGTTTATTTTGGTTCTGTGCAATATTTGACAGTTCAGCTCTGTGTCGAAGTAGTGTGACAACATTGCAGGTTCGACTTTCTTGGGATATTATTTACACGATGTTACTATTATTTAAGAAATACTGATATAAAACTAAAGTGCTATTCTATTTTATACTAGGCAGTAGAATTCACTCATCATATGAATTCACGCATTTGGCATACCCCAAGCAACATGAAAATATGTTTTTGAAATTCGAATACCAGCACAATATGTTTCTAATTTAAATTGCAGGTCCCTTATGTGCTTAGTATGCAGACGTCCATAGGGCGACTCAGAAAACTTCAAAAATTATTTCTTTCAGCCTGTATAATTATAATCCGATCTAACTTAGTTATTGTGTAAGGACCTGATTGTTGACCCATAGAAAATATAGTGCAGATGTACTTGCTTGTCAATGGCACGAACAAAATATATGTCTTGGGGTCACCATCCTTTGCGAGTAAAACTCGCATAATTGTGATAAATTTACCTATTGTTAGATGGCCGGCTGAGAATTTCACAATTAACTGTATCATGTTACATGGAAATATTTTTTATTTATAGTTAACCTTTAAAACAAATCTATAAATAGAAAAATCTTAAAAAAAGAAACGTAATTGTGATTAAATATTTATGGATTAGATATGAAAATAATCTTGTCCCTGTTAGGTACCTGAGGTTTATCGAAAATTGTCTATGGATATAAAAAAAAGAAACTGAAGAAAACTGCGTTCGCTGCGTAACGCGAACTCTAAACCATTTTTAAGTTACACTTTAAATTATATTGTAGGTAGGTGTTTATTATAATTTTTATTTCAGAACAGTGTTTCTCAAATTTTGTTCTTGTTTTTTTTGTGATGGATTGATAGGGCTACTGTGATTTTTTTATTGTATCCTATTTTAAGGTCGTTGGTGAGAAGCTTTCGTTACTGGTCTAGTCTAGCGTAGGGTTTTCAAAGAAATATTAATGTACTAAATCTGAGAAGTGCACTTATACATTTTAAAGTAACATGAGGACACAAGACATAATGTGACATGCTCATCCAAAGACCAAATATATTAGAATAGATAGATAAGCCATAGATATTATATGTATGTAATGTATATAATATAAGTGGTTTACTATATTATATCATATTATTTATTACAAATAATAATATATTTTTATGTATACAAATCTGGTCGATAATATCTGGGCATTCCAAATATGTCCACAATTATAAAGGAAAACATATATGTAAAAAGGTGCCAACGCGAGAGATGCCAAGTGTGCGGCCATCCCTCTATTATACGACTTTGCATGTCGTTAATTTTTCTCAGACTATGCAGGTTTCCTCAAGAGGTTTCCCTTCACCGTAATGCTCGTGGTGTTCACTGTACTTAAGATTAGAAATCAGGGTTTGAACTTGCAACCTATATTTGCAGTTGTTTACTAAAACCGCTTGCGTCACCACGGCTCTTCGTACGGATTACATATATTTTTGTATATATAAATACATTTTAGATATGTCTATGTATGTATTCGTAAACAAAACAGGTTGATACTATAGTCACTAAATAAGGGCACTCCAAACGTGTCTAAAATAATGGAAGTATTCTTTTCATTGTCAATTAGGTACAACACTGTTATTCTTAATACATCTCGCTACATTACATAGCTTAAAATTATTGTTGATTTTACATAAAGTTTAATATTTTGTTACGTTTGATGAGCGGTGAGCTTAAAATGGTTCCTAATGATTTTATCCATAAGCTTTGCTGAACACACAAATATGTCAGTTTCACGAAATCGTCCTATGAATTGGTAACATATATGTTGATGTAAATTTTTGACGTTTCAAGTGTAAAGCCTTATAGAGTGTAGTGTTAAGGTAGTAAGGGTGAGGAGCGAGATCTTTGCGATTCTACTATAGGGGCTAACAATTATAGCTGCTTTGCTTCATATTTTATTAATAGATAAAAAACGTCGTGCTCTATTCTCCAAATCCTGTAGGATTGGTAGTACCGTTTCCGGTAACGGATGGCTGTTAGAATAAACAGTTACATAATAATCGTAAAACGGGAGTCTGTAATTTTTTTTACTTTTTTATTTATTATTCAATAATTAGCACGGCATACAATGCCCATTACGCCAATTAGAAATAAATTATATATGTGAAAGTTTGTTTGTTACTCAATCACGCCAGAACTGCTGAACGGAATTGGATGGAAATTGTCGCAGTGATAGACTGCAGTCTAGAATACGACATGGATGTTATATAAAAGAAAACAATGCTAAGGCTCGATCATTTGCAATTAAATCAAAAGCTAGTATCGTATACAAGTTAGCCCCTTAATAAATCGCAAAAGGACTCAAACGAATGGGACGTATTGTGATGAATAAAACCTTAACTGCGTGGGATCCGTTGATAAACAATTATGGTGCTTAAAGATCTGTATTAATTATGTTAAGGCAAGCCTATTCTAATATTACTCTATCGTTTCAATGGATGGTTAGTCATCGTAGGTATTGTAAAATGATTAATATATGTATATCGTTATTTTTAAGTATTCGCAATCTTTTTGAGCTTTCAGCTGGCGACGCAGCTCGCAACAGCCTATTTGAGGAGTCTAAATGTACACCTAGATTTAAGAAACGTAGGCTTATTTAAAACACGTTGAGATCCACATTCCACGAATAAAATGGCTTATATTAGAAAAAGCTGTAACTTTGTGATGTTTTTGGTTTGAACAAAAGTTTTCTTTTAGCTCAAATCGATTGCGACTCGTTAGGGGCAGTTATAAAGTAGTTTGAGAAACACTGGTCTTTGCTAACGATAAGTTAGGGCATAATAACTCGGCACCCAAAGTGTTTACCTGTTTGGTTCCAAAGTATAATTGTTGAATGTTTTGTTACGTGAGAACGCGATCCAATCTTATATCCTTTTATTGTAGTAATAAAGTCTATTCATATTAACAATGGAATGTTTTATTATATCACACTTCTACCCGGCCACAGAACCACGATTTTTTCGAATCTATATATAAAATTGTATGTTTGTCTGTATGTCCTTTCTAGAATCGTAAACGGCTGGACTTCTGGCTACTGGCTTTCTTCAGGTGGTTTCGAGAATGGTTTTGATTCACAATTTCACAATTGGACCCGATTGGTGGCGCCTTGGGTCCGTGGCTTTTACTTTTTCACCGAAGCTGGGCGGGACAATTAGTATTAAATAAAATAATGTACGTCATAGGCAATTAGATATAAAGTTACTAAATTTTCAAATACGATTTTGGCGCCCGAAAACTGATTTTAATATTTATTAATTGCTATACAGGGTCATCAGCGCCCTGGTTTTGCAAGCGTCCATAGGTAGCGGTAACCGCTTTACTTCAGGCGGATCGTAATCTTGTTTGATAGTATAATTCCTCATGCCTTCCCACAAGGGTCCCCGAAGACTGCTTCGGGGCAGAGGTGTATAGATAATACCCATACCCACTTTCCACCAGAGACATGATTTAGGTGCTAACGTGACAGATGGCGAGTCCATAGCCGTTACTCAAGCACGACTTTACATACGCCTTTGAATTTCTTCTCAGACGTATGCAGGAAAATATCGAGGGTTTACCGTAAAGCTCGTGGTATGACTAATCATTGTACTAAGATTAGAAAACGTCATTGATACAGTCGGGATTCAAACTTGCAATCTTTGTGTCGCAGGCAACTATTCGAACCAATCGGCCACCACGGCTTGGTATTAAATATAAATACATATAATGTAATAAACGCTTGTCAAGGTGAAGAATGATTAACGAAACCGATATCAAAGCGAAAGTGTCTGCAAGAAGAGGTAGAGGCAGATCACGTTCAAATCGATCGGACTCTCAATGACGGGAACGTCAATAATACTCGAAATCGGTGAGCATGTATGAAGAGACTCATGAATGTGGAAGAAGCGAAAGAGGTACGTAAGTCTAGAGAGAACTGGCGCTCTATTCTCTCTGCCTACTCCGTTAGGGACTAGGCGTATGTAATATGATAATAATATATCCTCACGACTTCCTATAAGGATCCTCAATGGGGTAGGCAGATGTGTATAGGTAGGTACCCAAACACCCACTTTGCAAAATTGCACCGAGTAACACACACTAAAGTGACAGTTCGTATCTTAAAATACCTATGTACTCTGTGGTTCCAGTTAGTGACAGCCGGCGTGACTGACCGATAAAATATTAAAGCTCGTTTTGTGCGTACATTCAAAGTTAGCATGTATGCAAAAATAAGAGAACCCTAAAACAAAGTGCAAGACCCTCTATCTTATTTATTTCTTTTGTGGAGGACGATATTGTATGATCATAAGTGTGCGTTGTTCATAAATTGTTTCAAATCTGGATGTGGACACTATGATTGCCGCATCTGAACCTCTGGTATAATATGACTTGTTTTTAATTCAATAATCCCGACAAATAAAGAGTTTTAAATACATGTTATCGTTCCGATTCCCTCACAAGAGAGGCAGAGAAGGAAGTGCAGTATAACAACTGCTGGCAAGCAAATTTTAGTACTAAAAATGCTTTTAAAGCCTAGAAATCATCTGTCCAGGTCTATATTAATTTTTATTAGAGAATTTTTATTAAATTAGAGAATAACATACCTGGGGGGCCTTTCTGGATTTCTATAAAGCCATAATAATTCAGTAATAAAAAATATTCTTGAAATGTACTTGTAAAGTCTTTTCAAAGCAACCACTCTTAAATTTTAGACATAGTTTTAAAATGATAAATATATTCCAGGAGTTCGTGCCGCACGGTAGGAGCGTGCTAGCGAAGCACCCAGGTCAGATCTACGGCAAGGGCCATAACACATCCGCATCAGAGCACTCGCTGCTATACAAGCTCACCAACTTTGCCATCAAAGATGAGAGCCTCTTGGAGACTAAGGAGGAGGAGTGGTGGTGCATTCGCCAGGTTTATTACAGGAAGGATGATAGTGAGTAAAAATTATAATTTTCTGCCCTATGCCCTTAAACAAAATCCCTTTCTGTTCACACTCATATTTACCAATCTTAATATATATATTTCTTGTGTGCGTGTGTATGTGACTGAACTCCTCCTAAACGACTGGACCGATTTTGATGAAATTTTTTGTGTGTGTTCGTGGAGATTCGAGAATGGTTTAGATTCACAATTGGACCCGATAGGTGGCGCTGTGATCGTGTTTTAGGGCATTTACTTTTTTCACCCAAGCGAAGCTGGGCGGGACCACTAGTATGTATCTATAATTTGTATGGCAATGATATTAGTTGCAGAAAGTTTTCTGCAGATGTTTTCATTTCCATAGGCGGCGGTAACCGCTTACCATCAGGCGGACCGCATCCTTGTTTGACACCCATGTGGTATAAAAAAAAAAATTGCCATTGGATAGTTTGAGTGGAGATGTGGATTCACAAATATATAAAAATACTATGTACACCCTAATAAGAATTTTTATATATACATATAATTATCCTCACCACCTCTCACAAGCGTCACCAAATAAATAGGTAGAGATGTAATAGTTCCCACACACCCACTTTCAGCCAGAGATATATTGTAGGTACTAAGGTGACAGATGGTGAGTTATGTAAAGGCTATTTTAATAAAAAAATATTTAAGTAACAACTATCAGACCAATACCTCTACTACATGGGCATTATGCAAAACTAAGTTGACTAAATGGCCTGATGATATGTATGTATGTAAGTTGACTAAAACTGCAATGAATTGAAGGTATTGTTAAAAAAAGGTTGTTTAACCACCCACGCTCAATATAGTCCCAGACAATATTGATCTGTTCTTGTGTTCTATGAATGAAGCATATGACAGGTCCATTGGTTTCTATTCTACAGCAATCACAGAAGAACC
This sequence comes from Drepana falcataria, assembly GCA_945859725.1. Classification (NCBI taxonomy): domain Eukaryota; kingdom Metazoa; phylum Arthropoda; class Insecta; order Lepidoptera; family Drepanidae; genus Drepana; species Drepana falcataria. Next base: position 957,386 of record OX243935.1, read on the forward strand.
CCAACAGAAGGACACAAAATGTGACTATACTGAAGCATCACAGTTCCGGCCTCCGAGTCGCCTTAAGAATGATTTCAATGTTTCCATCAAATCAGAACTATTGACTGGTGTGAAGAAGATGGACACGGAGACGGGCAACTCGGCTGGCACCTCTAGAGGTGGTAGCGCAAATAGTTCTAGCAACATGTCAAAGAAGTTCAACCTGTCTTCGGGACAAAGCACCAGTCTTCAGCACCAATCACATAATCCAATAACTGATGCTTCTTATGAGGAAGAATTATATGTTAAAGGGTGTACAGCAGTTTGGTCTAAGGGTAAGGCTTAAGTTGATGCAGTTCATAATTAAAAAATACCAAAATGTACTTGTGATACCACATAGCTTTAAAAATATTATCTCTCCCACACAAGCTTGGCTTTCATACACACATTCAGTAATATGCACCACAATCTTTGACATCTAAATTGTAAATTAAATTATTAAATCTAACAAAACGCCGTGGTGGCCGAGTGGTTCGAGCAGTTGCCTGCGACGCAAAGGTCGCAAGTTCGAATCCCGACTGTACCAATGAGTTTTTCTGAACTTAAGTACAGTGATTAGTCACACCATGAGCTTAACGGTGAAGGAAAACATCGAGAGGAAACATGCATACGTCTGAGAAGAAATTCAAAGGCGTATGTATAGTCGTGCTGGAGTAACGGCGATGGACTCGCCATCTGTCACGTTGGCACCTAATATACCTCTGGCGGAAAGTGGGTGTGTGGGTATTACCTATACACCTCTGCCTACGCCTTCGGGGACCCTTGTGGGAAGGCGTGAGGATATATTATATAAATCTAACAAATATTCAAAATGGTTTCAGATTCACAATTCTGTATTACTGCAGAAGGGATAGAAGAAGATATTCAGAATTATTTAATTATTCCTATTTTTATTAATAGTGCCATCCAAGAAGACGAGCTCCACCAATTTCTAGTAGAGGGGGTTGAGTCTATTAATTGTAGTGTGCGTGTGCACTCATAGGTTACTGACATCACTCAAACATTAGTGGAAGGTTGCACGCTTACACTATAACTATAAGAAAGAAGAGTGGGGCGCGTCTTCGTAGATGGCACTATCTATATAATCGTCTGAATGTGATTATTATTCTGATTTGCAGGTCTTATCTCCACCCCAGCAACAAAGTTATCTGGTGCAGAGCACAGGGAAACAATAGCATGTTACACCATAGAGAATCCCATTAAGCATGCGGCCTTCTGTGACTTCCACATCAGTATCAATAACACGATGTTGATCGATGCTTTGAACTCGCAAATCGGAGACGTCAAGAAGAACATTAAAATTGAGGACACTACAGAACACATTGAGACTAAAATCATGCCTTCGATTATACTTGTCGATAGCAAATGCATGAGAGTGTTCGCCGTGGACGGCAGAGAATATATGACCAGTGTACCATTCCAAGTCAAAAAGGTTTGGCCAATGAAATATGGCGTCTTGATCGAGAAAGAAGCGTCGCCCCAAGACCCTAGTTCATTTCTACCCACGTCGTTTTTGAAGTTCAATGATACCAACAACAGCACCTTTTCGAAGTCCAAAACGAATTTTCCTTTCAACATGAGTGCTAGATTACGCGCCGAGAACATGTCCGCTTTGGAATCGGATCTACCACTTCCTACCTGTTTTTCGTTGAGCCATCCCTTAGACGAAGTCATACCAATTCTAGTGAAGTATCCCCTGCAAGGGTTGCAGTATTACAACGATGGCGACGTCCAGATTATATTCGTGAACACCGAACCTAGTATAATACTGCTGTACGATTGGAAATTAGCCGCCCATTCGCTGTGGCGGATTCGTAAAGCCACCAGAGATGAATGTTTGTCGATGTGCCCTACTACAAACTCGACTACGACCCTGTTCAGCCAGTCCTGTGACTATATAGGCAGTCCAATGCACAGCAATAAGAATCTCACAAGTTGGGCGGGTAGTCCGCACCAATCGAAAAGAGGTTTCAACACTCCAACATTGCCACGTTCGCGACAAAACAGTCCAATGGCCAATGTATTCCACCAACAAGGGTTATCACCCCACGCGTCTATTGGCCAAGCTTCATCCACATCCATGATGGCCAATACAGTGGCCCAGACTCCGCCATCGCTGCCTTTGTACCCAGACATATGTTTAGACCACATTTGGACAGATACCCAAGTAATAAAGCGGGACAAAATTAATAGTGCAAGTGATATGAAGACCTTTTTGCATAAGGATCTAGTTGGCCACGACTATTTGTGTTATATGGCAAAGGTTGGCGGAGTTAGCAGACTACAGATAATGAGGTTGCAAAGGTCACATTCGCACGGTCAGTCGTCGAAGACCAATTTGATTGTCGGTGCAGTGTCCACAGTGCTCGCCAAGGATGCTGTGGTGCTGGACCATTTGAATATGATTGCACTGATAGATGAGTCGGGCAACATCATTTTACAATCTGGCAATAGTTTTGTTGGGAAGGTGAGCGAACTTTATTTTAATTAAAATACACGGTGTATAACCTCTGCCTACCTTTCGGGGACCCTTGTGGGAAGGCGTGAGGATGAGACTTCATAGCAACAACAGAATTTTCGAGCATTGCCTCCGTTCTGTCTACAAATATATTCTTTTTTTCAGGTCCACGTGGGCGGCGTCCTCGCCCGCCTAATAGACTCCCCGTATACCAAACGGAACACATTCCAGTCGCCGTTCCCTCGCCGTAGCAGTTTGCTGCCGACTCGGTGCGACACGTCCACCTTTGATGACTCCGACCTGCATCTACTGTCACCAGTGCCGCATACGCCAGCCTCGAGGATTGAGCAGAGAGAGAGCTTGGGTACGCTACGAAATACATCTACTATCAGGAGGAGATCTAGCTAGAAGATGTGGAGTGAACTCTCCGTTTAGGTCTTCCCTAGAGAGTACAGCATGGTCTTGATGCAGGGTGTGAAAGGATTCCTGCAGGGTTACCTGTAACTGCTGGCAGACCACGTGCTAGTTCGTCACATTAGTGGTATAAAAGCCCAACAGGCTAATCGTTAAGGGTACATAGAGCCCATGTGTTATACTTATACTTTATTTGTCTTTATTTATTTGTATTTTGATGTCTTTTCTCATATATCCTCACGTCTTCCCATAAGGGTCCCCGAAGGGGTAGGCAGAGGTGTATAGGTAATACCCACACACCCACTTTCCGCCAGAGAAACTTTTCTAGGTATAGATCTCGCTTCATCAGCATTCATCGGTCTCCATGTATTATATCAGTCAGTTTCGAGTCCTCCAGTTGGTCAGTTGCAGCACTGATGGTTGTGTTGTAGGCCTGAGTGGTCTGTGCGATGCGGCGGGCCCTCAGCTGACGCTGCAGTTCGAGGCCGGGCCCATGTACCGCATCGCGCTGCCGGCGCTGTCCCGCGCGCTGCTCGTGCAGCGCTGCCACGCCGCGCTCACCGCCATCCTGCCCCGGGACATCACTATGCAGGTGACCCCCCCCCCACACACACACACACAACTGCATACTTCTAACAGGCGACTCGTATGTAGGTACTCACATACATACGCGCATGCGTGCAAGCTTACACAGACGCACGTATGCGTACTCTCACAGACGCTCGCGTGCATTCTTATACACAGACGCTCGCGTGCGTACACACATCTGCATAGTCGCACTCACACATGTACGCATAGTCACACACGGACGCTTATATGCAAACTCATGTTTGGACGCTGGCTAGCACACGCACACAGATTTATTTGTATTACTTGTCAGGTTAAATGTAATGTTATTTTTAGGTCATAATAAAATGGTACGGCGTCCGCAACGCTCCAGGCACGCAAGACTTGACCCCCGACCAAGAGTGGTCCATGTTCTCGAACCTTCTGCTGGCCCTCATCGGCTATGACATAGAGAGGTTATCACAATCCAAGTCTGACGACCAAATGGAACAGGTGGAAGTCGTTCCCAAGAAGCAGAGGACTTCAAGCGATGGCTCGCATGACGATTGGGAATACTTGCTCAACTCAAAACTCCACAAAGCGATAGGGAATTCCCTAGCTACCATGCTGCATCTGCCCTCAATGTCGTCGGACAGGCGGCAATCGCAGCCCGCGCCAAAACCGGGTACCGACAAGCCGAGCCAATTCAACCCCAACGCCTTACTGTTTCCGTACACGGCACAAGTGTTGTATGCATTTCATTTGATGTACGAAGAACTCAAGCTAAACACTCTTCTGTCGAGTAATTTGAAACCTTTATCGTCGTTTCTGTACCGAATAGCGAAAGATTTGAAATTAGAGAGTTATGTGAATCATTACTGGTTGGATTTTCCCACGGATATCAACTTGGATTTGGAGGAAGTGTCTCAAATGACGGAAGCGGTGCTCGCCAAGGTTTCCGAGCCGACTTACTTTAGCCGAGAGCCGCCGAATGTGTTCGCATACTTGAATTCAATGATGAAGGACATTGACGTTGGCTACTATCCCTATTTGACCGACGTCAATAATACGTCCAGGGATATTATTGAGGTAACTTTTTATATATTTTTTATGTCTGTTTAAGATCTTTACACTGAGCTGGTTTCTGCCTTTATTGGCTTTCTATTGGCCTCCTTAAAGGGTATAACTATTATTCATATATATAAGCGACCAACGATGTATGTACATATATAAGCTGACTTTTGTCACTTACGACGCTCAATATCGCTTAAGTTTATCTTGAGTAAAGTTTATCTTGTATGGCAGCGAATCCTGGGTATGTCAGAGGAAGTATGAAAATAGCTTGAATGCAGTCGAGATGCGATCTCTTCGAAAAATGTGCGGCGTAACGATATTAGATCGAATCCGCAATGAAGAGATTTGCAAATCAACTGGCGTGAATGAGGGCGTGATTGTAAAGATGAAGAAAGGCATGTTACGTTGGTTTGGACACATAGAAAGAATGAGTGAAGAAAGATTGACGAAACAGATATACAAAGCAAAAGTGTGTGCAAGAAGAGGCAGAGGAAGGCCACGTTCCAACTACCTGGACCAAATAGATCGGACTCTCAAGGACGGGAACGTTAAGAGTACTCGAAACCGACGAGCATGTATGAAGAGACTAATGAATGTGGACGAAGCGAAAAAGATATGTAAGTCTAGAGAGAACTGGCGCTCTATACTCTCTGCCTACCCCGTTAGGGACTTGGCGTGATGATATGTATGTTATCTTGAAACTACCAGTTTTTTTAACAGTGTAAATTTTCATCTTCAGTGTATTATATATATATTTTAAATAGGGGCATCCTACCTCTATTTTTCGAGTATACTTGAGCAAACTAAATTACAATAATATGTTTCACAAATTTGACAGTACGAATGTGAGATGTCACTGTTGTAGGTGCTATCAATAGTGGGGTGCGGCCGCAACGCCGGCGTGCAGAACATCACCAGCCGCGACACCATGGCCAGCTCCACGCCCAGGAGTAGGCGGGACCCCGTGCAGTACTCCTCGCCCTACCACCAGGCCGTTATCACACTCTGCGAACGTGGTAAATAAGAAGAACAATCACTAGTATCTATACTAATATTATAAAGCTGAAGAGTTTGTTTGTCTGTTTGTTTCAACGCGCTAATCTCAGGAACTACTGGTTGGAATTGAAAAAATATTTTTGTGTTGGATAGTCCATTTCTCTAGGAAGGCTTTAGGCTATATAACATCACGCTGCGACTAATAGGGGCGAAGCATAAATGAAAAATGTTACGTTACGTGTTAAAGAACGGGAAAAATTTAAAAGAAAGGATAGCTTACATCACAATTGGACCCGATAGGTGGCGCTTCGATCGTGTTTCAAGAAATTTTAGTTTTTCAGCCGGGCGAAGCTGGGCGGGACAGCTAGTATTATAATAATCTGACGCCATCTATGCATCTCTAGCGGTATCCTCCCCCCCCCTAATGAGGGACCCCCCGCTCGGTGGAGCAGCTGCCCCCCGGCGTGGGGGGCGCGCGTTGTAGTCGTAATGTAGCGGTTGGTGCCGTGCGTGCTGTGGCAGGCATGACCCCCCGCTCGGTGGAGCAGCTGCCCCCCGGCGTGGGGGGCGCGCGATGTAGTCGTAATGTAGCGGTTGGTGCCGTGCGTGCTGTGGCAGGCATGACCCCCCGCTCGGTGGAGCAGCTGCCCCCCGGCGTGGGGGGCGCGCGATGTAGTCGTAATGTAGCGGTTGGTGCCGTGCGTGCTGTGGCAGGCATGACCCCCCGCTCGGTGGAGCAGCTGCCCCCCGGCGTGGGGGGCGCGCGATGTAGTCGTAATGTAGCGGTTGGTGCCGTGCGTGCTGTGGCAGGCATGACCCCCCGCTCGGTGGAGCAGCTGCCCCCCGGCGTGGGGGGCGCGCGATGTAGTCGTAATGTAGCGGTTGGTGCCGTGCGTGCTGTGGCAGGCATGACCCCCCGCTCGGTGGAGCAGCTGCCCCCCGGCGTGGGGGGCGCGCGATGTAGTCGTAATGTAGCGGTTGGTGCCGTGCGTGCTGTGGCAGGCATGACCCCCCGCTCGGTGGAGCAGCTGCCCCCCGGCGTGGGGGGCGCGCGATGTAGTCGTAATGTAGCGGTTGGTGCCGTGCGTGCTGTGGCAGGCATGACCCCCCGCTCGGTGGAGCAGCTGCCCCCCGGCGTGGGGGGCGCGCGATGTAGTCGTAATGTAGCGGTTGGTGCCGTGCGTGCTGTGGCAGGCATGACCCCCCGCTCGGTGGAGCAGCTGCCCCCCGGCGTGGGGGGCGCGCGATGTAGTCGTAATGTAGCGGTTGGTGCCGTGCGTGCTGTGGCAGGCATGACCCCCCGCTCGGTGGAGCAGCTGCCCCCCGGCGTGGGGGGCGCGCGATGTAGTCGTAATGTAGCGGTTGGTGCCGTGCGTGCTGTGGCAGGCATGACCCCCCGCTCGGTGGAGCAGCTGCCCCCCGGCGTGGGGGGCGCGCGATGTAGTCGTAATGTAGCGGTTGGTGCCGTGCGTGCTGTGGCAGGCATGACCCCCCGCTCGGTGGAGCAGCTGCCCCCCGGCGTGGCGCTGGCGCTGCTGGGGGCGCGCGCGCAGTGCCGCACGCGCCCCCCCGCGGGCTGGCCGCCGGCTGCCTACCAGCTGGCGCTGCGGCCCGACCTGGCGCTGCAGGCCCGCGTGGCGCACACGCTGCACTCCGTCAACGACTACATGGAGTGTAAGCATGCCTCACTTCTTATCACACACCCATTCCAACCCATCCTTACGCGATAGGAGGTAAAGTTAGGTGTCAAATAGTTACCTTGAATTTATTCTTATGTTACTCTAGAGAGAACTAGCGCTCTATATTCTTCTTAAACGTATGCAAGTTTCCTCACTATGTTTTACTGCGCCGTTAAATTCTGAATACAAATCTTGCTACTGACCGAAAGATTGAAACCTGCAATCTATATTTTGCAGGCGCCTACTCATAACACTCGCCTACGGCAATGGTTTAAGCCTCCTGGGTTTTTTAATATCCCCAACCCTTACACAATCACAATGCACGCAACTAAGAGAACTAAACTTCCCATTAACCATTTCTTCTATTTCTATCTAGCGTTAGCGTTCGAAGTACTGGAGAAAGAGACGGCATACACTTTGAACGGTCACTACGCGGAGGAGCCTCCGTGCAAAAACGACGAGAATGACACCACCACCGGCATGGAGCACCTGAACACTAAACTGCTGAGCTTACTGTACCCTCGGGATCACAGGTTAGTCTTCATATCTTCACGCCTCACAACTTCCAATAGGTCCCCAATGAGGTAGGCAGAGGTGTAACAACATCGCTGGATATTTAGATGCCAACGTGACAGATGGTGCACTATACGTCTTTGAATTTTATCTCAAGCGTATCTCAATGATTTTCTTCGCCGTGAAGCTCGTAGCGTGATCTATGACACCTGTCAATTATAAGCGCATTTAAAACATTTACAACTAGTAATTAACTCAAAAACCCGACAGGTAACGGATTTTCATGCAGTTTTCAATAATGGACAGTGTTTGTTAAGATTCTCTGAAAGTCGGTTGTATATATGACGATAATTGTTGAAAATGTCGGAAAAAGTCAAGTCAAGAAGCTTGGAGCAAGGTGGAGGAGATGGTGTCTGATGCATTTCCATCAGTTTGCTTCTGTCCAGCGCAACCTCTTCGTCCTCCCTATGCGTCATGAGAGACACTTTATCTTTGATCTGACTCATACATTTTAATCTTGGTCTTCCTCTCTACGTTCTAAAGAAAAAAAGCTGAAGTTTTAATGTTCACTGGCAAGTAATACTTATCTCATAGGATGGCAGAAGTGATAAACCTCCTGCAGTCGTCGATCCCAGTGTCAATCAACCTGACCCAGAGGCCGGAGGTGTCCGACCACGACTTCATTGAGGAGCAGGAGAAGTACTTGTTCGCTGTCAGCACCAGGACCATGGCATTGCCCATTGCCAGGTATCGCATGCTCTCACTAGCTGCACTCGCCACAATAAATGCCTTATAGATATAAACACCTTGGGACATCATCATCATATCACCATGCCGAGTCGCTAACGGGGTAGGCAGAGAGTATAAAGCGCCAGTTCTCTCAAGACTCAGTTTCTAACTTGGGACAGCTCCACACAAATTGACCTAGTCCCAAACTAAGCAGTTTGCAGTCTGGGAACTAGACAACGATATACATGAGTACTTATATACATATACATAGGACATCCAAGATTAAGGAACAAATGCTCGTGTTCATCATACAAATATCTGACCTCATAGGGAATCGAACCCGCGCCTTCAAACTTCGCAGCATCTTTTTTTTTTTTTTTTTTTATACAGAAGCAGTCAGTCAGTCAGATTGCGCAGGATATATTAAAGTGCAAAAATGCTCGCGCTTACACAGTTGCACTCTCTCGTCCTTACCCCTCTGGGTCTGATGGAACGGATAACCGCTACGATCAGAGAAGGGTTTGGATGCAGACATCAGCGGCGATTTTTTATACAACAAGAGTGGCAAACAAGCATACGGCCCACCCGATGGAAAACGGTTACCGCAGCCTATTTACGCTTACAATACCGAAGTATAACTTGCGCGTTGCCACTCTGTGTTCGGAGAGTTGTACTGTGTTGGCAGCATAATGGGACTAATCCCTCTGCTGCCAACACAATACAACAATCCTCCCCCACCCCAAGGAGCTCATTACTGGAAACCTTATTCACCGCGTAGGAACACAACACAATAAATTGTGTTATTTGGCTACGGACTTCTATAAGGTGGAGGTCCTGCCCCAGTCGGGCAGCTCCAAATTCGAACGGGAAACCCGTTATGCCCTACCTCTCTTAAACTCTCTGAACACTAGACCTGATGGCCATCCGTTGACGTAACAATACTACGAAGTAGATATTCAATGTGTATCGACAATACTCATTAGTGGAAGGTTGCACACTTACACTAACCAACTATGAGGATGGACCTTCGTGGATGACACTCTGTACATGTGTGTGTTTGAATGTCTTGTCAAACGTACGCATGTCTCCTCTAGTATATGTAGTAGAGTATATGCTCAGATCGTATAATACCTTGTCCAAACTCGCTGGTATTGATATCTTCGGAGATAATATCAGCAAATTTAAAACAACCCTAATTAATTTTTATGATAAAGATGAAATAGAAATTTAAATGCCTTATGTTCATGTATCTGTGTATGTGTGTATATGTGTGTGTGTACACTTATTTTTTTTTTATATATTTTATAATAGGTTCCTAGTTTCTTAGTTTTTTTATAACTTTTTTTATATTTTTAAGGTTTTTTACTTAATTCTTGTAGTTGTTGTGGTTACCTGTAATTGGGTGGACACTTATGTAAGTTTTATTATGGCATATTCTGTTAATATTAAGGTGTTCTTACCTGTTGGTGATCCAAATAAATAAATAAATAAATAGAGTGGGGGCTCCCTGTATGTGTGTAGGGGCATGGTGACGCTGCGCACGGCGGCGTGCTCGGGCACGGAGGCTCTGCGCGCGCCGCGCGTGTGTGTGGGCGCGCGGGGGGCTGCGGGCGGGGCGGGGGCGGCGGGGGCGGGGGCGGCGGCGGGCGACGGGCTCCTGTGGCCCACCTTCCACAGCGGCGTGGCGGCGGGCCTGGCGCTGGCGCCGCTGGCCGGCTGCTCCATCGACTCCACCTTCGTGGTCTACAACAAGCCCAGGGTAAGTCTGGGCTTTACGCGCACTTTTCAGCCCGAAATAATATAGGTTTTTTTTCGTAAAAATTTGTACCTACAGTATTTCAAAATCTTTCGTCGTGCCCTTTGTAACTACACTACAGTCTTGTAACTTAAAGTAGTTAGATATTTGGTGCTTTTCTTTTTTTGTGGTATTCTTTTATTCGCCTAACTAAAAAATCTTTTAGTATACTTGGATAGTCTGGAAATGACGCTTGGCACAAGTTTGTATATAAAAAAAGTCTGTTCTATTGCGAGGGCAGACATCATTTACCATTTTAAGTAAGTTTTTATGCTTCCATACGAACATGCAAACTTTCTATATATAGAGAAGGTCGCAAGTTCGAATCCCGACTGTACCAATGAGTTTTTCTGAACTTAAGTACAGTGATTAGTCACACCACGAGCTTTACGGTGAAGGAAAACATCAAGAGGAAACCTGCATACGTCTGAGAAGAAATTCAAAGGCGTATGTATAGTCGTGCTGGAATAATGGCGATGGACTCGCCATCTGTCACGTTGGCACCTAATATACCTCTGGCGGAAAGTGGGTGTGTGGGTATTACCTATACACCTCTGCCTACCCCTTCGGGGACCCTTGTGGGAAGGCGTGAGGATATATTATATATTATTATTATTTTTATGAGTCTATAAAACGTTGGAATGCATGTCTTCCGTGCAATAAGGCTGTATGATGATCAGCCCCACGGCACCCTCAGGGCACGAGCGAGATGTCGACGGAGCACGCGGGCTTCCTGATGGCGCTGGGGCTCAACGGGCACCTGCGGGACATGCCCTTCATGAACATGTACGAGTACCTCGTCAAGTGCCACGAGATGATCAGCGTCGGCCTGCTGCTGGGCCTCGCCGCCACTTACAGAGGTATGCTCTTGCTCGCCGGTAACCAAATCAAATCAAATGAAAATATTTTATTCAACGTAAGGGACACAGGGTACACTTATTGAACGTCATATACTTAACAAAAACTAAATAATAATAATAATAATATTCTTTATTGTACACACACACATACAAACAAATAGGATGACAAAAAGACAGAGAATATACATGTAATAGGCACAATAGGCGGCCTTATCGCAAAAGCGATCTCTTCCAGGCAACCAAGTGAAGAGAGAAAAGAAATAGAGAAAAAAAAGGTAGGTGTGATAGTTGAGCGGATGAGATATACATATTTACTATAATATACATATACTAAGCAATCTAAATAAATAAATACGAAACATATACCTACAACACACATACACACACGGTTACCACCGTTTCCAAGAAAAATACCTGCCAGGAGAAGAAACGGCGAAACAAACTCCCCGGTTCTCTCTTTTAACATTTGTTCCCTTTTACGTAGGGGTAGAAAAAGATTAAATAACATATAAACTCTGTATAAGAGGAGCAATTCATTGCCATGTATGGCCATCATTCAAATAATCTGATGTTGTATTATAAGCTTTTTGTATTAATTTACTTTTAATGGCAGCTTTAAACTCTACAAAAGGTAATTCAATTATTTTCTGCGGTAGCTTATTAAAAAAGCGTATACCTTGCACAACAAATGAGTTGCTAGTTTTATGCAATCTAGCTGAAGGTACATGGAGTTTTTATTACGTGTATTCAATGTATGCAAGTCGCTATTTTTCTTATATTTTACAATGTTCTTTCTAATATATAACACATTTTGTAATATATATTGACATGGCACGGTCAATATGTTTTTTTTCAATTTCTTTGAATAATTCTCTGAGAGAATCCCGAGGTCTAAGGCTATAAATTGCACGAATAGCCCGCTTCTGCAGCACAAAAATAGATCCAATGTCTGCAGCATTACCCCATAAAAGAATGCTGTAAGACATGACACTATGAAAATAGCCGAAATAAACGGACTGTGTTGATATCAGTCAAGTGTCTGATTTTTCTTACCGCGAATGCTGCAGAGCTGAGTCTATTCGCCAATCCATTAATGTGGGGGCCCCATTGCAATTTATGATCCAATGTGACTCCAAGGAAGACTGTTGAATCCACTAGGTTCAACTCCTCGGTACTTATAAGTATAGGGGTAGTTAAAACCTTTTTCACATTGGGCATTGTAAATTTAATACATTTCGTTTTCCTAGCATTAAGTACCAAATTATTGGCACTAAACCAATGAACCACGTCAGAGAGAGCATTATTTACATCGTCAAAGTCATGTTTCTGTCGGTCTATCTTACATAGTAAAGAAGTATCGTCAGCAAATAATACAATATCATGTTTATCATTTACCAGGTGAGGTAGGTCATTGATATAGATAAGAAAAAGAAATGGACCGAGAATCGAACCCTGTGGAACGCCCATAGCTACTGGGCACCCCGGAGGTATTTCCCCACGTATACACACTTTTTGTACTCTTTTACTTAAGTAGGATGATATAAGGTTAAGAGCTAAATTCCTTATACCATAGTGGTCTAACTTCCTGATCAATGTTTCGTGATGCACACAATCGAAGGCTTTGGATAGGTCACAAAAAACACCTAAAGCATCCTTTGAATCCTCCCAAGCCTCCAAGATTTTCCTGATAAGCTCGACACCTGCATCAGTAGTCGAGCGACCCTTTGTGAATCCGTATTGTTTAGTATGCATCAACTCATGTTTGTTAAAAAAGGCTAACATCTGGTTAAGTAAAACTTTTTCAAAAATTTTGCTGAAAACTGGCAACATTGAGATTGGTCTGAAGTTGTTTGGGTCAGTAATGTTACCAGTTTTAAATAAAGGAATGATTTTACTATATTTAATTTGATCAGGAAATTCACCACTAGCAATACACGCATTAAAAACTAATGCTAAGTCTACTGCAACAATGTCAATAATACTATTAAGAACTTTGACAGAATGTCCCCATAAATCAGTAGACTTTTTCATATCTAGGGATTTAAAAGTTTTTATTATTTCTTCGGGGGTAACAGTATTGAAATTGAATTCAGTATCAGATTTTTCCACATGAGCTTTAAGAATTTTTTCAGCGGAGGAAGGTGATGAAGTTAATGATTTTGTTAATGAGACTGGAATATCTGCAAAAACTGATTCAAAAGCGGCAGCTACAGCAGAATCAGCTTCAATTAAACTAACATTAATATTTAATTTTATTCCATCCTGTTTTTGTGCCGATTTCCCAGTCTCACTATTTATAATACTCCATGTTGCCTTAGTCACATTGGATGACTTTGAAATTTTATTTCTCACAGCAATAGACTTGGCGCTTGAGCAAACCTTTTTAAATAATTTGGAATAATTTTTAACATAATTGATAAAATCAAAATCAAAATTAAATGTTTTCTCATGGTATAGTTCATACAGCCTTCGTCTACTTCTATGAATGCCTGTGGTAGCCCACTCACCAAACGCCATATGGTGACCAATTTGAACAGTCTTAGGGGTGAATATGCGCTCATGTTCTTTATGTACCACTTGGAAAAGGGTAAAATACATTGATTGAGGATTTTGGTGGTTACTTTTTAAAGGAAATTTACCGAGCACATTACCGCGAAAACTATTCAAGCGAAGTAATCCTCTTTTTGGGAACTTTAACATTATGTTTTCTAAAACTTATTAATTGGCCGCAGTGATATGATTCTAGTTTATTTATAATGTCTAAAGACACTAATGGGCTCAAAATTTGTAAATATATTATCAATACATGTAGCTGATACCCTAGTTATTCTAGTTGGCTCAGAAAACAGTCAGAAAACTCTGTTAATAAAATTAAAAGAGGCAAAACGGCATTTAAAACTGTTACTTGTGGATGAGTTTTCTATTATATTTACATTAAAATCTCCACATACTATTATATTTTTGCCTGTCTTACAAATTTTATTTAAAACTTCTTCCATCGCTTTTTCGAAATGATCATAATCTCCACTTGGGGGTCGGTATACGCACACAACAATGTATCGCTCTAACTCTATACATGACAATTCAATAGTACGCTCAGCAGAGAGATGCACAATGTCCCTAGGTTCTTTATACTTAATATTTTTCTCCAATATTATCATGGAACCCCCACGTATTGCATCTTTCCTGCTGAAGGCACTAGCAACCTGGTGATTGTTGAAATTGAGCATGATCTGCTCGTCCCTTAGCCAATGTTCAGTTAAACATACAATATTAATATTATTACAGTTTATGAACAATTCCAATTCTAGTTCTTTACATAAAATACCCTGTATATTCTGATGCACCAAGTTACAGTTTTTCTTATTATACCTGTGAGTTGTGCCAGAGAAAGCCTCTGTTGTCTTAGAACTTAATTTAAAGTATTTGGAACGTATTCCAAAGAATAATTATTCTGGTCATGGTTTGTCTGCTCAATAGAAGCAGTATTGGTAGCCAATGCTTTGGCTGAACTTAAATGAAATATGTGTATAAAATAATGTAGCATACTTGCTACTTGTCCCTTAAATTTATGGGAAAGATGATATCTTTCATTTATCAAATTATAATGTGAAATTATTGAATTATTATTATTATTTAAGTCAATGAATGAAAATTTATTATTATAATTGCTTATAATCTGCATGCAGCAATTTAATCGATATCTGATAACATTTTCCCTCTGTGACAAACCTGTGCTATAGGGAAATGCAAATAATAGTGTGTGGTTTACACTAAGACAACTGAGCGAGTCAATTAGTTTGGTCATCTCATCCTTATTCATATTTCCCCTTCGCCCACACATAATAGCTATGGTAACCGCTTACCATCAGGTGGACCACATGCTTGTTTGCCACATTTGTGGTACAAAAAAACGACTACAGCCCCCACTTCTTCTCTTGTCGTGTATTTCTGTCTGAACTTCTGTATATAGACTAAGATCAGATCAATCGCATAGAATCTTCTAATTTATCATGCGATTTCCGATATTTCAAAGGTTGCATTTTTTATTGCTTCTCTAACGTATACTGCTTTTCTTAAGAGGATTTCTTACGCCGAAAACTCATGGTGTGTCAAATCATTGTTCATGATAGGATCTATAGTTTGAACCTATAATTTTGTATTTTTTCAACCATTCATTCACCTACCCCTGTGGCTTTTTGTATCGTGTACTAGGTACGATGGACGTGCAAGCAACAAAGATGATGAGCATTCACCTCGAGCCGCTGCTGCCGCCGACGTCCATCGAATTGGACATCCAGCAGAACATCCTCGTGGCGGCGCTGCTCGGCGTGGGGCTCATCTACCAAGGCACTGCGCACGCGCACTACTCGCACGTGCTGCTCAACGAAATAGGTAGGGGCTGTGAGGCCTGCGCTGGGGCTGGCGGGGCATGGGCCGGGGCAGGCATAGGGTATAGGCGGGGCTATGCGCAGGCAAGCCGCCGGGCCCCGAGATGGAGAGCTGCGTGGAGCGCGAGGGCTACGCGCTGGCGGCGGGCCTGGCGCTGGGGCTGGTGTGCGCAGGCGCAGGAGCACGTGGGCAGGCTCTGCCGCGCCACCTGCCGCACACGCTGCGCACCTACATGCTGGGCGGGGACAGGCCCTCGCACGACGGTAACGCCCCCTTACATCCCCATCTAATATATAGAAATATTTTGCCACTTACGTCCCCCCACTCGATGACGAGCTTCACCTAAGGACGGTTGGACGGACGCGAATTGATCACTCGCGTGTGACAACCCATCGAAATTTTATTTTTGCAATCTTCGCAGAAAACTCCATATTGTTCTCATTAAACAAAACCTGAACGGAGAGCTTCAAGTGCCTGGGTATTCGCGGAATCTTTCTTATGTTCTCCTATTGCGCTGTTTCGACACAGTGGATCTCCCGCACGAATGGTCGTGCAGAGGGTTACAGCTTCATGGTAGTGCTTTGGCATGTATATCAATCTATATAGATGATCCCATTTGTGAACTCACTCATCCCGAAATCTCAGGAACTATAAGGCCGATTAACTTGAAATTTGGTAGGAGTAATCCTTACGCGGTGTAGAGGTCAGCTTCAGCGTCAGCAAGAATTTTATGAAACTCCACCCGCAAGGTGGAAGGCGGGGGCGTTAAATAAATAAAAACATGTAAGTTATGTAAGATACTTGTCAAAATATTATTTTTGGCATGATAATAAAAACCTTGCCACAGCAACGCGTGGCCGGGTCTGCTAGTATATTATATTTACGTAACATCTATTTCAATAAGTGTGTGTGTATGTGTGTGTGTGTGCGGGGTCAGGCACCAAGGAGCGCGGCAAGGGCGGCGGCGCCGTGAACCTGGACGTGACGTCACCGGGCGCTACGGTGGCGCTGGGGCTGGCCTACCAGCGCTCCAACAACGCCGCGCTGGCCGCCTGGCTGCAGCCGCCGCGCACTGCCTACCAGCTGGACTTCGTGCGCCCCGACCTGCTCATGCTCAGGGTCATCGCCAGAGGTGACGTCACAACCGTACACGCTCATGCTTCAACCACATTGCAATCAAAGAAACGCAGCGCCATCTATCCGGTCCAATTGTAACTTTATCGAAATCAGTCCCGAGTTTTTGCGAGGCTAACACAGATGACGCTAATGAACATAATTTATTTTATATATAAACTTAGATTGTACATGCAATACTAGAGTAAAGAAAATCTAGCAACACTTATTTTAACCTTGATTGAAAAGGAATGCAGAAACACTATTTATCTCTCTCCGCCTCAAGGGGTATCGCTCGTTGCCGAAACTCCAACATTTCTCTCTAAAGATCCTTGTTGTGTGATGTTTAATTCAGCAGTCTCATGCAGGTCTGGTGCTATGGGACAGTATCGAACCTACCACCGAGTGGATAGAAGAACAGGTGCCCGACACCATTAGACCCTACTGCTTCGTCAAACCCACCGAGGATCACATTGATTACGAAGCCATGAAGTGAGTACATCTACATCTCTTTTAGAACAAAGTATGTGTGTCGAAGAAGAGAAAGATGTTCCGACTTCCGAGATCAAAACGATCGCGGGAACGTCAAGATTATTTTTGAAATAGACGAGCATGTATGAATACTGATGTAAGCGGATAAAGCGAAAGAGTTCTGCATGTATCTCTGCTTACCCGCGTGGATGTATTATGATTAGTCACACCACGAGCTTTACGGTGAAGGAAAAACATCGAGAGGAAACCTGAAAACGTCTGAGAAGCTATTCAAAGGCGTATGTATAGTCTCGCTTGAGTGGCGGCCATCGGCTCGCCATTTACCACGTTGACACCTAAAATGTATCCCTGTCGGAAAGTGCGTGTGTGGGTATTAGCTTTCCATGTATGCGCGTGTACAAAAGAGCGAGACAAATGAGTTAGCGTGCAGCCAGGCGTACTGCAACATCGTGGCGGGCGCGTGCTTCGCGCTGGGGCTGCGCTACGCCGGCTCGGGCTGCGGCGAGGCGCGCGACGCCGTGCTGCGCCCCGCGCGCCGCCTGCTGCGCCTCGGGCCTGCGCGCGCTGACCTGGCCGGCCGCTCCACGCTCGAGGCCTGCCTCGCCGCCTGCCTGCTGGCCGCCGGCATGGTGAGTGCTCGCGCCTGCTGCGCCTCGGGCCTGCGCGCGCTGACCTGGCCGGCCGCTCCACGCTCGAGGCCTGCCTCGCCGCCTGCCTGCTGGCCGCCGGCATGGTGAGTGCTCGCGCCTGCTGCGCCTCGGGCCTGCGCGCGCTGACCTGGCCGGCCGCTCCACGCTCGAGGCCTGCCTCGCCGCCTGCCTGCTGGCCGCCGGCATGGTGAGTGCTCGCGCCTGCTGCGCCTCGGGCCTGCGCGCGCTGACCTGGCCGGCCGCTCCACGCTCGAGGCCTGCCTCGCCGCCTGCCTGCTGGCCGCCGGCATGGTGAGTGCTCGCGCCTGCTGCGCCTCGGGCCTGCGCGCGCTGACCTGGCCGGCCGCTCCACGCTCGAGGCCTGCCTCGCCGCCTGCCTGCTGGCCGCCGGCATGGTGAGTGCTCGCGCCTGCTGCGCCTCGGGCCTGCGCGCGCTGACCTGGCCGGCCGCTCCACGCTCGAGGCCTGCCTCGCCGCCTGCCTGCTGGCCGCCGGCATGGTGAGTGCGCCTCGTCCGGGGAGCGCTCGTGACAGGCCGGGGATGTCGCACCTACTGACTGGGCCTCGGTGTCCCTGTCGACGGTCACCTTTGAGGAGAGGCATGCGCCGTACGCTCCCCGTCCTAAGCCTTCGCTTCGTAGCGGGTGAGGCGAGAGACGGTGCCTCCAGTGTGACTTGCTGGAGTTTTTTTTTTTTATTATAGATTTTCAAACTTCCTCTGTCCGGACGCAAGACGCGCCGCCTTGCGCCACTTGCGATCTTTGTAATGTGCCTGATTTCATGGAACATGCCACACTTACTCTCCCAGCCGCTTGCGTCAGATACGCCGAAAGGAACCCCCCTGTCAAATGTATGACAGCTGGGGTGGCATGTTCATATTGGAGCTGATGATGTATTAAGGCGTATAACCTCGTGCCCCGCAGATAATGTGCGGGCGCGGCGACGTGGTGGTGCTGCGCACGTGCCGCCGCCTGCGCGCGCGCCTGGCCGCGCCCGCCGCGCCACCCTCCGCGCCCGCGCTCTCGCACGGCGGGCAGGTCGGTGCACACCTTGCTATGCGCTCTAATACTTCCTCGGGCCCGCCGAGAGATGGCGCCACCTGAACCGTATATAGTGTGACTGCCGACAGATTAGATTCGTCATAGGTATTAGTCGATCCTTCCGTTCTCGGATTTCTCTGTCGATCCGAGAGATTACGCTTTTAGTGTGGCTGTGAAACATTCTCAGTCGATTCGTATCACATAAATAACAACGGTAATCGTTGTCCATCGGGTGGGCCGTATGCTTGTTTACCACTCTTTTTGTATAAAAAACTAGCTGTCCCGCCCAGCTTCGCTCGGGTGAAAAAGTTAAATTGCCCATAACACGATCGCAGCGCCACCTATCGGGGTCCAATTGTAAATCTAAACCATTCTCGAATCTAGCTTAAGACACACAGAAACACAGAAAGCTTCGCCCGGGTAAAAAGGTAAAATTCTTGAAACTCGATCGCAGCGCCACCTATCGGGTCCAATTTAATATAGCCTATGTTACTCGGGGATAATGTAGCTTTCCAAAGGTGAAAGAATTTTTGAAATCGGTCCAGTGGTTTCTTACCAACCAACGTAACTTACCAACCAATATATTCGCTTAAGCCACACAACGATGTTTTTCATACATGCATATGACTTGCCAACCAATCAGGATACACAGTACTAAAACCCTCTTAAACCTAAATCAATGTATTCAAAGAATTTCGCAGAATGTCAGTAAAAAAGGTGAATGTGGCAGATGGCAGTTCATTGTACGATCGGCCTCCTGTTCCTCGGAGGAGGCCGGGCCACGCTGAGCACGACCCCCACTGCGGTAGCGGCCTTATTAGCCGCATTCTTCCCCAAGTTCCCCACCCATAGCGAAGATAACAGGTAAGGAATATGCATAGATAAATTACATACATACATACATATCATCACGCCAAGTCCTTAACGGGGTAGGCAGAGAGTATAGAGCCCCAGTTCTCTCTAGACTTACATATCTCTTTCGCTTCGTCCACATTCATCAGTCTTTTCATACATGCTCGTCGGTTTCGAGGACGCTTTTCCCGTCCGTGAGCGTCCGATCGATTTAATCCAGGTAATTGCTTAAAATAACAGCATTATAATGTTCCAGATACCACTTACAAGCGTTCCGCCATTTATATGTGCTGGCTGTGGAGCCGCGGCTGATACTGCCGCGGGACCTCGACACTGGCAAACTGTGCTATGCGCATATACAGGTATACCTTCACGACCGTCTGGTCTAGTTGTTGGAGCTCCTGACTGCGAAACTTGAGGTCGCAGGTTCGATTCCTGAGGGCAGATATTTGTGTGATGAACTCGATTATTTGTATCTTAGTCTTGGATGTCCTATGTATTTATGTATATATCTATCTATATAAGTAAATATATCGTTGTCTAGTTACCATAACACAAGCTTGGCTTACTTTGGGACTAGGTCAATTTGTGTGGAATTGTCCCAAGGTTAAAATTATAAAAGTATAACCTTCACGCCCGCCCACAAGCCCTCGTGGGCGGGGGATGAGGCGGAGGCGTAATAACACCTTTACGTCAGGGATATATTTCAGCACTTGTGTGCTTGAGATTTTGTGAAAGGGATCAATGCTGTAGTGGTAATTTTGTTGCGCTTCATATTCCTATTCACTCACCCGAGATGTTTTTTTTTTAGTTTATAATGAAAGCCGTGGGGGCCAAGTGGTAGTTCAATGCCTGACTTTACCGTGCGACAAATACCTGACAGATGTCAGAGTCCATCGCCGTTTCTCAAGCACGACTATCTTATACATACGTCTCTGGATTTCTTCTCAAACGTGCATGTTTCCCCACGATGTTTTCCTTAGCTACATACTTACGTTTAAAAGATCTCATTGGTACAATCTGGGTTCGAGCTTGCAATCTTTATTTTACAGAGGACTACCGGATAAATCGGCCTCTTGTATTACTATTTAATTGTATATTTTGTTTGCTCTCACCACTGAACAACAGCCCTAAATTCATGATAACTTCATCTCTATACCTCACGCGTATTCTCCCAGGTGGTAGACCTCGAAGGTTCCATAAGGCAGATGAAAGCACCCTGCATAATCCCGGAGCTGGACACCCTGCGCGAGGTGAAGATCAACGACCCGCGCTACTGGCCCATCACCTTCCAGAGGGACAGGAACTGGGACCAACTCAAGTACGTACAGACAGCCATATTGAAAATCTTACTAATATTATTAATACTAATATGTTTGTAAGTATGTTTCTATGAAGCCGTGCTGGCCGAGTGGTTCGAGTAGTTGATTGCGACACAGATCGCAGGTTCGAATCCCGACTGTACCAATGAGTTTTTCTAAACTTAAGTACGCCTTTGAATTACTTCTCAGTATCTCTTCTATACTATATACTTGTTATAGTCGTGCTTGAGTAACGGCGACGGACTCGCCATCTGTCACGTGGGCACCTAAAATATAACTGGCGGAAAAGGGGTCTGTGGGTACAACCTATACACCTCTGCCTACCCCTTCGGGGACCCATGTGGGAAGGCGTGAGGATTTTGTAATATAAATATAAAATGATCTCGTTACATTTGTCTGCAGAGCGTATCTGGAATACACATGGTGTATAGACATAAAGCAGCGCGCTGGCTGCCTCTCGTACCTGGACGACCCCCAGGGGTTCCTCACCATCTTGGCCCAAACGCTCACCCTCGACAAGACCAACATCTGGTCGGTGACGCCAGAGAACATTGAGCTGTTTTCCAACGACGATAAGATTCGAACTTTCGTCAAACATTACCTATCAAAAGAAGGAGTTGGTCCAAACATTTGCGGCGATTGTTTGTTGATCAACAAGAAGAGGAAGGGCATCAAGAACGAGCCGTACATGCTGAAGGGCTGCCAGTGCAGGAAATACAGCAAGGAGGAGCGAGAGCATCTTCAGTCCTTGAGTATGGTGACCTACGAGTGTGTTGTCAAAGATATTCTCTGCGCATTGCCTATTTGGACCTCGTTCTTGAAGGTAAGTCCCATTTGACACTCGCTATGATGGCCTTCTGGTCCAGCAGTCAGAGGTCCTGACTACGAAGCTTGAGGTCGTGAACACGAGTATTTGTACCTTAGTCTTGGATGGTCTATGTATTTATGTATATATCGATCTATATACGTATGTATATCGTTGTCTAGTTGTCATAGTTGCTTAGTTTGGACTAGGTCAATTTGAGGGGAATTGTCCCAAGGTATTTATTTATTTATTGTTCTTTAAGGTTTTAAAATACATAAATTCTTATCAATATTATACCTTATCACACTTGTCTATATATATTTATTAAAAACGGTGATTAGCACAAGCTTTCTTGTGAAAGAAAACGTTATGTTTTGTACATGCATGTACATTTGAGAAGAAATTCTAAGACGTATGTAGTAGTAGTGGACATTCTATGTGGTTTTTTTTCCTTATTCTTTCTTTTCTCATAAATATCTGACTTATCTAATGCTGTAACTATAAAGTTATACATTACCCAAAATATGAATAATATAAATGTATTATATAATATTATAAAATAAAAATAATATTATATACTAGCTTATGCCCGCGGCTTCGCCCGCGCGGGGTTTGTAAAAGTAGCTTAAATATTTTCCTACTAGAATCGGTTCAGCTCTATGCCGTGAAAGAGCGTTAAAATTTTAACGTTAGAATTTTGAATTATTCTGAATTAAAATGTAGTCTATGTCCTAATACTGGGTAACCGCAATCACCATTTCAACTTTCAGCCAAATCGGCTCAGCTGTTTTGCCGTGTAAGAGCTAAATCCTGGCTATACGCCATCATCATTTGAACTTTCAGCCAAATCGGCACAATTTTTTTTGTTCAACAATAAGTATCCTATGTTACTTCTAATATCTCCAAGAATATGTGTACACAGTTTCATGATGATCGGTTAAGTAGTTTTTACGTGAAAGCGTAACAAACAAACTTACATTAACAATTATAATATTAGTAAGGATTATATGCATTTAAAAAAGTGTGTGATGTTTTCCCCAGATAATAAACACAATGAAATCGGAGCCGTCGTCATACCACATGTGGCAGGTCAAGCTGCTGCTGGCCCAGGTGGAGAACTACAACAAGCGCGCCATGGACGACATGTGCATCGACGGCCAGGACATGCAGAACGAGCCGCTGATATCCAGCGAGTTCACCCTCGCCATCAAGCAGAAAGTGGCCAACATATTCGACAGTCTCGAACTGAAAATCGTCCCTTACTTGCGAAAATTCCTCGGCCTACCGAGCAGTAGGAAAATCGACGGATGCGAAGACATCACTAAGAAAATACTAAGCGCGTTCGTTGTCTACTACGACCTGCCGAGGAACCTTCTGAAAAATATTGACACGGATGAGGAAATGTCCGTACTGTGCGGTGCCGACGGAGTTGGTGTCGATGGTGTGAGCAAAGTGTTGTCTCTGCTCAGATGATGTCGGACTATGACGTGCGGGTACGTCACTAGATCGCGGTGTAGGGGGGACTGTGTGCACGATTGGTGTTAGACTGTGGACCTTTTGCGCGTTTGGAGCAAGGTCGAGAATTGAATGACATTTTTGTAACGCTTAGAAATTAATGTCCTTTATGCTTTTGGGTGTATATTTATATAACTTATGCTGATGTTATAATGATAGAGGAAACGGTGAAGCAATGTAACATTGTTAGCTTTATTATATTACTTAGCTTAGAGCTGTATATATAATATATAGCTTAAAGCTAATATAATCTTACTTGAAAGTTAAGTTCCTCCAGTCACAATTCAAGATATGTTCAACATCTTATATATATCTTCACGCATTCCCACAACGGTCCCCAAAGGGGTAGGCAGTGGTGCGCAGGTAGCACCCACACAACCTGTATACAGCAGAAATATATTTGAGGTGCCAAAGAGACAGATGGCGAGTCCATCGCCGTTACTCAAGCACCAATTTACATACGCCTTTCTCAAACGTATGCAGGTTTCCTCTCAATGTTCTCCTTCACCGTAAAGCTCGTGGTGTGACTAAACAGTGATCTTTAGTTCAGAAAAACTCACTGGTACAGTCGGGATTCGAACTTGAATCTTTGTGTTGCAGGCAATTATTCGAACCACTCGGCCGCCACGGCTATAATTCATGTGCATGTTACAACATATGTACTTAATTTTTTTTTATGTATGTGTGCGTACTATTAATAAAATGATCATCATTAATTGATGTTCAGCTTTTTAACTGATAAGTAGGTACGTTATTAAGAAATGTAGTCATTTAATGTTAGTTAGTGAAACTCATTAGTTTCGAGCGACAAACCAAAAATTGGAGGGGGGATTATGATTTTAAATGATGATCTTGAATGTGACGGTTAGTTAAAATTTGCATCGTCACTTTATTGACAACATGATTATCAAATTGCAAATTAAATTTAAAAGTATCTAATCTATCTAGCTGTGCCCGAGACTGCGAAATTGTTCAATTTCTACAATAAAAGTAGCCTAAGTTACTCCTTTTTACATCAGCAATCTGCCAGTGAAAGTCCCGTCAAAATCGGTCCAGCCATTTCAGAGATTAGCCGGAACAAACAAACAGACAGACAGACGAAAATTTTAAAAACATATATTTTGGTGTATGTACCGTATATATATTCATATGCACGTAGTAAAAAGCGGTTATTTCAATATTACAAACAGACACTCCAATTTTATTTATATGTATGTATAGATGTATAGATAAATGGCTGTTTGCCATTTGCGCACCTGGTTGGTTACCGTAGCCTGTTTACGCTCACTATACCGAAGTATTACGAGTTCTAAGAGTATACTGTGTTGGCAGCATAATGGGACTAATCCCTCTGCTAAAACACAGTATAACAATCCTCCCCCCTCCCCAAGGAGCTCTTTATTGGAAACCTTATTCACATCGTAGGAACACAACACAAATAATTGTGTTATTTGGCTACGGACTTCTATAAGGCGGAGGTCCTGCCCCAGTTGTCAGCTCTAAATTAGCTGTGTTCGCTTTATTGTCGCGGAAAAGTATGCCTTGAGTGCACTTTTAACGCACTTAGTATTAAATAAGTAACCTCACGCCTACCCACAAGGGGCCCAAAGGGGTAGGCAGAGGTGAATTAAAACCTACCATATGTATGTATAATCTCGGGTTGTTATTATATCAATATTAAATGAAGCGAAAGAGGTATGCAAGTCTAGAGAGAACTGGCGCTGTATACTCTCTGCCTACCCCGTTGGGGACTCGGCGTGGTGGCGGCGGCATACATATGTATGTATAACATGCAACCGAGATTCAAGGGAGGTAGGGCATAACGGGTTTCCCGTTCGAATTCGGAGCTACCCGACTGGGACAGGACCTCCTCCACCTTACAAAGTCCGTAGCCAAATAACACAATTTTTTGTGTTGTGTTCCAACGCGGTGAATAAGGTTTCCGGTAATGAGCTCCTTGAGGAGGGGGGAGGATTGTTACATTGTGTTGGAAGCAGAGTGATTAAACCCATTATGCTGCCAACACACTATAACTCTCCGAACACAGAGTGGCAACGCGCAAGTGATACTTCGGTATTGTGTGCGTAAATAGGCTACGGTAACAGTTTTCAGGTGGGCCGTATGCTTGTTTGCCACTCTTGTTGTATAAAAAAAAATAAAAAACCGACATTAAAGTATACATTTCAGTAATATAATAATATAAAATTTAGGTCCCTCCTAGTGTTATAGCGTCCACTGGCGGCGGTAACCACTTAGCACACCTTACCTTAGTGGTATGCCAGAAAAGTGATTCTAAGCCTTGAAGAAAATTCACAGTCAAGATTCTGCGACATCAAAAAACCCTATTAAAATAGCCCCTATATAACTCTAAGCTAACTTTATTAACGTGTTAATATAAAATACTCGTATTGTTCATAAACGTGTTTATCTATGCAACCGTTCATACGTTTGTCTGGATACTTTAAATTCAATTTTGGGACAGATGTGTTGATGTCTGCAACACGGCAACGCTTCATCATCTAGTTTTGTGATGTTCCTTATACAAATAGGTATTACTGGAAATAAAGAGATCTGTACATGTCGTTATATTAACTATTAAAATTGAATCAGCATTTTTATTACCTAGCATACTTCTTTAACGCAAAAGCCTTTATTCGGGATTGCGAAGGAGACCAGCAGTGGCACACAGGCCAAACCAACCAAAAATATATGTTCCCATATCAAGCTAAAACTACTGAACGGATTGAAATTTGGTACAGTTTAATGTTTTATCCCGGATAAAAACTACCAAGGAAATACAAGTTTACGCTCATGAAAGCGGGGAACAGCTAATAATACATAGTGATACGTCGATATACATATAAATATGTCTATGTATATAGAACCGCTGTGATTATCTGGGAATTTTACTCAATCGAAGCGTCAATCTAAGGGCTCCCACACATAAACACGATACGACGTCGCGTCGTACAACGATGCGGCGTCGTAACGTGTCAAAGATCAAATACGTAGGTTCCATGTTTCTCAACTTCGTCCTCGTTCCTAAGTAATGATCAACTGTACCTAAAGATGAATTTTGAATAACAACTGCGCAGGATTGCATCGTGAGTTTCTAACGTCACGACGTCGTATCGTGCATCGACACGTTACGACGCCGTCCTCAGGTCCTCGAAGGGGAGGTAGAAACAACCAGTAGGTTGTGTGAAACGAACTATTTTCGCCAGAGATCTATTTAGGTGTCAAAGTGACATGATAATTCCGACGCAATTGGTCTATTCAGTCAGGTTAAGCAGGTCTATTCTTACATCTTAGAATTTCTTCACAAACTTGTCCTTATGTTGCTTTCATGTGAATTGTAAAACCAACTTTTTGGATAATAATATTACTGTTATTAATCTAGTGGGTTTTTCGTGTCCGATAAGAGTTGATTAATATGTAGTCAAATTCAAGAGTCAATAATTATACAAATAATTTGTTTTCATTTTTAATCCTTACAATTATCTCAGGGTTTTTGGCCTGCGTCATTTAATTGCGATTATAAATTATCAAAGTCTACCACAGACGAGTATAGCCGTAATCTGTCACGTTGGCACCTACATATATCGACGACGAAAAGACGCTCATTACACCTCTGCCTACTCCTTCGGGGACCCTTTTGGGAAAGCATGAAAATGTACCTAATGAAGATTTCATTAAAATTTGACAATCGTGAAGGAATAGACGCAAGGAACGGCGCTTGAAAATCAGAATGTTTCGTATGTACCGGAAAGTACAATCTACTAATAATTAGTACCTTTTAAGTACGTACAAGATGACTGTACCTTTTAATCGTAATAGATGATCAGAGATTGCACGTTTTATAATTCGCAAGCACGTGTTCGGTTTGTTATTGTATCGACATAATACAGCAGGTATGCTACGCGCTTCTATGCTCGGCAATCTACAACTGAAAGTAGGTACTTGATATCTTCATTGATGGCGGCTATCTCATTCGATATTAATTGAGTATAAGAACGTTAATTCAAGCCGTGCCGCGGTATAACTCGCGTTATATTGGAGTTCGTTCGATATTCGTTTTTTTTTATACTTATATTATTATTATATTTATTATTATGGAATAGAAGCCGTGGTGGCCGAGTGGTTCGAGCAGTTGCCTGCGACGCAAAGGTCGCAAGTTCGAATCCCGACTGTACCAATGAGTTTTTCTGAACTTAAGTACAGTGATTAGTCACACCACGAGCTTTACGGTGAAGGAAAACATCGAAAGGAAACCTGCATACGTCGGAGAAGAAATTCAAAGGTGTATGTATAGTCGTGCTTGAGTATCGGCGATGGAGTCGCCATCTGTCACGTTGGCACCTAATATACCTCTGGCGGAAAGTGGGTGTGTGGGTATTACCTATACACCTCTGCCTACCCCTTCGGGGACCCTTGTGGGAAGGCGTGAGGATATATTAATATATACATTAATATATTATATTATTATTAGGCATCCCACCAAAAATATTTTTATGTAAAATGTTGCCAAGAAGAGGTCATATGTTCGCACAAAGAGTAACAGATCTCATGTAGTTCCAACCTTCTGACTATATACGCCCTAACTTCATAACTTAACACCTCAGTCAAACTATGTACCTTGGCCGTTTTGATACTGTCACAATACTGTGAAAAAAACCTGTATAACGGAATATAGTATTTCTATTCTATAATTGAAGCCTAGGTGGCCGAGTGGTTCGAGCATTTGCCTGCGACGCAAAGGTCGCAAGTTCGAATCCCGACTGTACCAATGAGTTTTTTCTGAACTTAAGTACAGTGATTAGTCACACCACGAGCTTTACGGTGAAGGAAAACATCGAGAGGAAACCTGCATACGTCTGAGAAGAAATTCAAAGGCGTATGTATAGTCGTGCTTGAGTAACGGCGATGGACTCGCCATCTGTCACGTTGGCACCTAATATACCTCTGGCGGAAAGTGGGTGTGTGGGTATTACCTATACACCTCTGCCTACCCCTTCGGGGACCCTTGTGGGAAGGCGTGAGGATATTTATTATTCTATAATTCTATAGGAATTTTTATTTTGACTGTGATACGAACAAAGCTCTTTATAATCCCAATTTTGTTATAAATGCATAAGTTTGCGAGAATAAATAATAATAAATTCCCTAGGATAATTCCATACAAATTGACTGATTACTTGGTGCTAAGACAATTTGTATGGAACTAGTATTAAGCAAAGCTTGTGTTATGGTAACTAGACGATGATATATTTACTTATATATAAATAGATAGATACATACATACATATATATCATCACGCCAAGTTCCTAACGGGGTAGGCAGAGAGTATAGAGCGCCAGTTCTCTCTAGACTTACATACCTCTTTCGCTTCGTCCACATTCATCAGTCTCTTCATACATGCTCGTCGGTTTCGAGTAGGTACTCTTAACGTTCCCGTCCTTGAGCGTCCGACCGATTTTATTCAGGAAGTTGGAACGTGGCCTTCCTCTGCCTCTTCTTGCACACACTTTTATAGATAGATATATACGTAAATACATAGGACATCCAATACTAAGGTACAAATACTCGTGTTCATCACACAAATATCTGCCCTCGGTAGGAATCGAACCCGCAACCTCACGTTTGTCAATCAGGGGCTCTAACCACTAGACCAGACGGTCCAATATCATATACATACTTACCATGCGTTACTACAACATAGTTTGGTTAGATGTCGAGACAGACATTAAAAAAACTTTGCCGAAAAGATCTTTGAGCATCGGCAAG
The DNA here is from genome assembly GCA_945859725.1 of Drepana falcataria. Taxonomy (NCBI): domain Eukaryota; kingdom Metazoa; phylum Arthropoda; class Insecta; order Lepidoptera; family Drepanidae; genus Drepana; species Drepana falcataria. Next base: position 986,455 of record OX243935.1, read on the forward strand.
TACATCACTTATTTGTCCATTAAGATCACAATCACCACGTAGCTGTTATCCAATCTGAAATGAGTAATGATAATCAAACATTAGATTATATATAAGGCATGCGTTCTTGGCGTAGTCCAAACCCGGCAGGAACCTGATCATGGCGGCCGTCCAGGGACTCTTGCTACTAACGCTCCTTGCTGGGAGCTTAGGTGAGTCCAGAATAGCTTAAAAGTCCTTCACTATACAGCAGGTGTGAAAAGATTCCTGCAGGGTCGGCAGCGCGCGAGCTATACCCCTGTGTTGTATTTTTTTTTACAAAACAGCAATCGTCCTTTACACAGCCACGGTTTGAATGGTGTCACCAGAGGCGGGAACCTACACGTTACTCGAAAAACAACTAGATGGCGATAATATCGTCACAATCGAAAAGGATCGTCTTACCACAGAGGATCATCTTGTACACCTTTCCCCTATCTGCCACGATCAAGCTGTGATGGGGTTGGCAGAAGTGTAACAACACCGTCTTTTCAAATCATTTAGTGCCAAAGAAACAGAAGGCCAGTCCACTGCAGTTTCTCAAGCAGTAGTCTTTGAATTGCTTCTCGAACACATGCAGGCACGTGTAGAGCTCGTGCGTATGCACTTCCTACACACCTCTGCCTACGCCTCCGGGTACCCTTGTGGGGATATAACTTAAACTTACTACAACAGTAGTTACATTAAAGTCTAAAGTATAGAGCCATGAAGCCGCGCCCCACTATTCTTCCTTATAGTTTATAGTGTAAGTTTACATTAGTGGATGGTTACCTACGAGTGCACACGCACGCTACAATTAATAGAGTTGGGTCAGACTCCCCACAAACCGCGGCCCCTTCGACTAGTAATTGGTGGGGCGCGTCTTCATGGATGACACTATCTATACCTATCAGAATTTTGTTTTTCTAAGTGAACGTGAAATTAACGAAGAACCCTATTGGCAGCGATCCCTCAGCTAGAGAAGGATGAGATGTCAGTATTCTTCCACGACGATGACGCGACCAGGATCGTGGGCGGCGCGGCGGCGGCAGAGGGCGCGCACCCCCACATGGTGGTGATGACGTCAGGACTCGTGCTTCGCTACTTTATGTGCGGAGGCTCTCTCATCAGCGAAAGAACTGTGCTCACCGCTGCTCACTGCATCCAGTCTGTCTTCAGCGGCAACTCCCTTCAAAGGTAACTTCTCTCCCTGTTAAGTCTTCTACCGAAACTAGACTAATTTCCACTTCGTCATTCGCCTTCGACTCGCCTTCGACTGGGAAGTCATCCCCATACCTTGAAACCGTCTCGAAGGAGTTACCTTCCCCGAACGCTCAGGATGTGGAAAGAACTACCCATTGCGGTTTTCTATGAAAGACAGCATGAACGCGCGAACGATACCTGTAGTATTGGAAATGTTTATAGATGCTTACTGTCAGGGGAACCGAATACTTATTTGCCACCTTATTAAAATAGAAGGACGGAAAATCCTACTAGTCCAATATATATATACGGCTTTTTGAAGGTTAATACAAATTTACGTTAGTTCTTCTAAATCTTCTTTTAAGTGCATTTAATTCTCTCCTCGTCATTACCTCTATTGTTTAACCTTATGATAAATGATCTTCCTAGCGTTTTGAAACACGCTAAATGTTTATTATATGCCGATGATCTAAAATTATTCATGGAAATAAAGTCTGAGGAAGATTGCCATAAACTCCAAAATGATGTGGACGCAGTCTGTGAGTGGGGAGTCGCAAATAGTATGGAATTTAATTCCATAAAATGTTCCGCTATGACTTTCAGTCGAAAGCGACTACCTATCGAATACCAGTATAAACTGGAAGGCAAAATTTTGATGAAACTAACAAATATTAAAGACTTAGGAGTAACTTTCGACAGAAAATTAACGTTCCATGACCATATCGCCTTGCTCGCCAAAGAATCTTTCAGGCGTCTTGGCTTTGTCTTGAGGAATTCCCGTGACTTCAGAGGCGGACACGTGGTAAAGCTTATTTTTGGTGCTTTAGTTCGCTGTAAACTTGAGACTAGCTCGTGTGTATGGCATCCGCACGAGAGCAAGTATGCGTTGTTACTGGAGAAGGTGCAAAAGGCTTTTCTTCGATACCTCTATAAGCATATGTATGGCTATTATCCATACCTGTACCCCACTAACTTTCTCCTGGGCCACCTAGGTTACAATTCTTTGGAGGTAAGACGCACTAACGACCAACTAGTAACGATGTGCAAAATCCTACATGGGAAAATTGATGCGTCCGACCTACACAGTGGACTATCTTTGTGCCCAAAAACTATTGCCGAAATAGAAAGCACAAACTGTTCGCGGTGCCTTATTGCCGAACAGTGGCGCACGCTCAGTCTCCGATCCCGAGGTCACTGACAGCACTCAATGCCCTCCTGGACTCAAGTGTAAATCCTGAATGTGATGTGCTGGCAGGTGAATGGAAGGTGATTTTGAATGAGTGTCTGGCATACGCAGAAATCTTCTTCTCGGTAATACATTTATATTAACCTTATTTATTATTACTCATATATATTTTAACTTATACCTCCACATTAGCGTAAATGACCACGTTGTCGTGCTAATTGTAAATAAATAAATAAATAAATATATAATAATAATATAATATTATAAAGAGGAAAGATTTTTATGTAAGTATGTTTGTAAGGAATTGGCTCAAAAAGTACTGGACCGATTTTTTTCTTTCACTGAATGCTACATTATCACTGATTAATATAGGTTATTTTAATTGCAAGAAAAAATTTACTTTATGCAAAAATGTTTAAAAAATAAATGTCCACCCGTGCGAAGCCGGGACGGGCCGCTAGTTACATATATAGGTAACATAAAAGTGTTCCATTTTCAGCTCTCTGCGCATTGGAGTGGGCTCTACCAGCTGGCGGTACGGGACCACCACTTACAGCATCGCCCGCAACGTGACTCACCCGAACTACGTGCACAACCTAATTAAGAACGACCTTGGCCTCCTGATCACCTCCTCTCGGGTCACAATGAATGCTCGCGTGAGGGCCGTGCAGTTGAACTATGCGTACATCCCTGGCGGTGTCCAAGCTACCGTCGCAGGATGGGGCGCTACCGCTGTGAGTTGAATATACTGTCAAATCGTACGTTTCATCACGGCGAGAGAGTAAAGCGCCAGTTCTTCAAGAAAATGAAACCCAGGTTAAGGTAGCAAATAGGTGAAAGTTTAAGGAGTCGCCTGCAGATTAAGCGGGGCAGATTCGAACAAAGCTATGTGCCAATGAGCTTTCAGTACCACTGTACTTATGTCCAGAAAAATCTCATTCCACACATTAATTCCTTGTAAATGTAAATTTGTTTCTTACTTATTCGTCACATCATCTCACCATGAGTTCTAAGATAAAAAAACATCGAGTAAAGAGATCGAATACTTACTTCCAGAATTTCAAAGGTTTCCGTACTAAATTATGGATATATACATTTTATAATATAATGGAATAGGTAGGTAGTACCCACACATCCACTTTCCGCCTATAGACTATATGTACGCCTTGAACTGCCTCTCGATGTTTTCCTTCACCGCTTGTGGTGTGACTAATCACTGTACTTCAGTTCAGAAAACCTCATTAGTACAGCCTTGGACTCTTGAAACAGCTAAGCTAGCATCGTAACATTTGAGTAAACCAAAATTATGATAAAATGAGCTGTGCACAACTAGCCGCGTGTAAAATTTGAGTTTGTCAATCGTTTTTTTTACAAATGAAAACAATCTCACATACATACATATATTCTCAAGCTAACCTAATGTCGTTAAGGAGCAATTTAATTGACAGGCTAGGTTTATAATGTGGTGAGCTAACAAGTTCAATGTTGCCAGGCTGGCGGCAGTACGTCATACAGCCTCCGTGAGCTGAGCGTGCCTGTGTTCGACGAGCGTCTGTGTGTCACGGAAGTGGCGCGCATCGCCGACCGGGACAACTTCTGGAACATCCCGCACGTGGAGCCCCACATTGAGATCTGCACGTTCCGCTCAGCCGGCGCCGGAACTTGCAACGTAAGTAAAATAAACGTTGGGACAATTCCACACAAATTGACCTAGTCCCAAATTAAGCAAAGCTTGTGCTACGGTTACTAGACAACGATATACATATTTACTCATATAGATTGATGTATACATAAACACATGGGACATCCAAGACAACAAATACTCGTGTACGTCACAAATATCTGGCCTCGGTGGGATTCGAACCCCTGGAACCACTGGACCGCCGTCTGTATTTTTATGCACGAAACATGTCGCCATCAATTTCGTTTATCGTTATAACCGCCTTCTCAGGCGAAAGCATGGATTAAGAGACATGTTGGTGTAGCGAATGAGGTAAAGCGAGCTCTGTCCTCCTCCGTGAGGCCAAGGGACTCGTGAGAGACTCGGCATGATGTGTTGCCTTCCCAGGGCGACTCAGGCAGCGCTGTGACCCGCGCAGACAACGGGCAGCAGATCGGCATCGTGTCTTGGGGCCTGCCCTGCGCCCGCGGCGCGCCCGACATGCACGTGCGCGTCAGCTCCTACAGGGATTGGATCGAACAAAACATGCTCTAAGCTAACAATAAATATATCTACATTCGTCTTAAATATTATTTATTTAACATACGTAATGAATTTACATACCAAATAGTGGAGTTTCGAGTAGTTGTCAGGTTCGAATCACGATTGTGCCAATGAGCTTTTCTGATCTCAAGTACAGTGATTAGTCACACTACGAGCTTTACGTTGATTGATGAGCTTTTCTGATCTCAAGTACAGTGATTAGTCACACTACGAGCTTTACGTTGAAGGAAAACATCAAGAGGAAACCTGCATCCGTTTTAGAAGCGATGGACGGTGCCAACGTGACAGATGGCGAGCCATCTGTCACGTTGGCACCGTCCATCGCTTGATGAGCTTTTCTGATCTCAAGTACAGTGATTAGTCACACTACGAGCTTTACGTTGAAGGAAAACATCAAGAGGAAACCTGCATCCGTTTTAGAAGCGATGGACGGTGCCAACGTGCCAAACAACTAAAATATATATCTTTTGTGGGAAGATGTGAGGATAAATTATAATACTATTATACCTAATAACATACCTTAATCTTATCCTACTTCATATTTATATTACAAAATGCTAAAATCTGTAAGGACATTGGATCCCTTTTCTCCCAAAAAGTCATGATCAGAATTCGATGAAATTTGGCATAGAGGTAGATGATAATATGTTTGTAGTGAGCGTTTGGAATCAGAGGATTACCACGTTCCTACTACCTAGGTGACATCGATCAAACACTTACAATGCCAAGTCCTTAAACAGGTCCGTAAGTCTAAGAGAGAACTGACGTTTTATTCTCTCTACCTTGTGAGATATTCAGCGTGATGATATCGATAGGTAAGTGTTACACTCCACTTTACAGCTGACAAATACACCTGGACCACAAAGAAGAGAGAGAGAGAGTAAATTTTGGTACGTAACTATTTCGTTCATTCGCCACACATGGCGGCTGCGGACTGAGGGTCGGCGATTACCGTAGCCTCTGACAATGCCATAGTGTTAATTACGCGTTGTCGACTTGGAGAAAACATGGAGAGGAAACCTGCATACGTTTGAGAAGAAATTCAATGTCGTCCTTGAGAAAGGGCGAAGGCCTCGCCTTCTGTCACGATGGCACCAAAATATTATATCTTCGACGAAGTATGCTACACTTCAGCCTATTCCTACGGGGACTCTTGTGGGAAAATCAACCTAATTTTATATTGCTTATCCATTTATTGATTTATAATACTATCCTCACGCCGTCCCACAAGGTTCTCCGAAGGGGCAGGCAGAGGTGTACCTATATGTAGTACCTACTTTCCGCCAGATATATATTATAGGTGTATTATTAATATAATTGCACGAAGCACGGCAAGTTTTATTTCGGAGCTTAGCAGTTGAATAAACGCGACCGTTTATAATGTAATGCATGTTATCAGGTGGCAGCTATCGTCCAATCTCATTAAGACTTAATCAGTACGGATTATGTTTGGTAGTTATATAAATAGCGCGAGGACTGTGTGCGGCTCAAACCAGACGGGAGGGATCATTGACGATGGCCGCCATCAAAGGACTTTTGCTACTAACGCTCCTCTGTGGGAGCTTAGGTGAGTACCCCGATGTCATTATTAATTACTAGATGAGCACCGTTGTATATTTGAGTTAACTGTTTTTTTTTTAATTAAACATTAATGCGTCATTAATGAAGGATTACAGCTGCACCCAATGATATTAAAAATTGTGAGGATATCCTCACGCCTTTCCACAATGGTCCCCGAAGGGGTAGGCAGAGGTGTATAGATAATACCCACACACCCACTTTCCGCCAGAGATATATTTTAGGTGCCAACGTGACAAATAGCGAGTCCGTCGCCGTTACTCAAGCACGACTATACACGCGCCTTGGAATTGCTTCTCAGACGTATGCAGGTTTCCTCTCGATGTTTTACTTAACCGTAAAGGTCGTGGTGTGATTAATCACTGTACTTAAGTTCAGAAAAATTCATTGGTACAGTCGGGATTCGAACTTGCGATCTTTGTGTCGCAGGCAACTGCTCGAACCACTCGGCTACCACGGCTACTATGATATTAAACATTACAAAAATTAATTGAAGCAATATAAGTCTATGATTGTCAAATTATAAGTATTTATTAACAATATTCAGAGTAAATTTATGTAATTAGAGAATTAAGAAATTGTTAAACCAAATCTCATTGTAAGAAGCCTGCGACACAAAAATCGCAAGTTTGAATTCTGACTGTACCAATCAGTTTTTTGAACTTAAGTACAGTGATTAATCACACCACGACCTTTACGATTAAGTAAAACATCGAGAGGAAACCTGCATACGTCTGAGAAGCAATTCAAAGGCGCGTGTATAGTCGTGCTTGAGTAACGGCGATGGACTCGTTTCCGTCACGTTAGCACCTAAAATATATCTCTGGCGGAAAGTGGGTGTGTGGGTACTACCTATACACCTCTGCCTACCCTTCGGGGGCCCCTGTGGGAAGGCGTCAGGATATATTATTATAAATACCTAATAAATTATTTATACCTAATATTATTACTTATTATAGTCAGAGTAAATTTATGTACCCAATCAGAATTAAGAAATTGTTAAACCAAATCTCATTGTAAGAGAACTTATTTACGTAACGTAACATGCCTTTAAAAACACATTTAATGATATTTACTTTGTAAGCTATTTATGTAGGTACAGGTATTTCGTAGCGTACGCTCGCACGGGCAATCAATTGAAGATTATCTTGGTTCTCGTGCTCGCTATCTATCTATCGCTATCTGGAGCTTGTCACTGATTTGTACCTCTTAAAGTAATCAACAAGATTTGCCAAATTACACTACGTCAACACAACTCCTTATCAGGCGATACTGTTATCTATAAGGATTAATTTACGAAATTACGTACACTGATTTGATTTCGTCATAAAAATATTTTTTGTTAGTTGGTAATCGATTTGCACAATATTTATAACAACACTTAGTTACCTTGTAACATTTTCAGATAATTCTACATGCATAAATAATTTACTTGTACACAACTGTATTTTGTTTTTGTTTAGGTATAAATATTATCTGTCATTGGTTGTCTTAAACTGTGACAATTGCGTGCGCTTTTTTAATGGAAAACAATTTTGTTCGTAACTTTTAGTAGTTTTAGTTTAAAGTATTTTAACACCGTGGTGGCCAAGTGGTTCGAGCAGTTGCCTGCGACGCAAAGGTCGCAAGTTTGAATCCCGACTGTACCAATGAGTTTTTCTGAACTTAAGTACAGTGATTAGTCACACCACGAGCTTTACGGTGAAGGAAAACATCGAGAGGAAACCTGCATACGTCTGAGAAGAAATTCAAAAGGCGTATGTATAGTCGTGCTTGAGTAACGGCGATGGACTCGCCATCTGTCACGTTGGCACCTAATATACCTCTGGCGGAAAGTGGGTGTGTGGGTATTACCTATACACCTCGCCTACCCCTTCGGGGACCCTTGTGGGAAGGCGTGAGGATATATTATTATTATTATTTTAACACGCTTTTATTAGCTTCATAATATGTCAGTAATAAAAGTAAAGTAGTGGAAACTTTGAACATGTTTTTGTCCTCCTTCAATAGGTCGGATTAAATTTGGCATTCTTATCAAGCACCGCTGACATTTCAATATTATTTCACGCTTTTTAATTTTTTTTATCTTTTTACACTATTCTTGATTCAAATTTTATTATTACCTCTTTTTTTAAGTTGGATTTTCTAAAATAGCGAATATTTGTTTCTTTTTTTATTACTTTACATTTTACATTTGGTAGCTTGTATTTTAAGTTGTTTGTACTCAATCACGCTAAAATGGATGGAATCAGACACATATTAATTGAAACAGGATATGTTTTATTCTGAAAAAATGAAACAATGAATACAATACGCCAGGGGTATTACTCACGCGTTGCCGAATGTGAGGAATCTTTACACAAACTTCTTGAAGAACTTCCGAGCGAACTCCCGCCAGAAATGCGGTACTATCTAGGGAAAATATCTACGAGGAACTCATTTGTAATGCAATAAATATTATTATTATTAATTTTTTATTGCAGCACTTCCTCAACAGGAGAACGACCTGTCGTTCTTCTTCAACCAAGTGGACCCATCAGAGCGCATCGTGGGCGGAGATGTGGCGTCTGCAGGCAGCCACCCGCACATGGTCGTGCTGACCAGCGGCGCCTTAATCAGATCCTTGCTGTGCGGCGGATCCATCATCACCACCCGGACTGTGCTTACCGCAGCACATTGTATTGATGCTGTGTTCAGCTGGGGCTCTCTCACCAGGTGAGTGTTCTCTAAGAAAATTTACCATGTGATCTGCAATGATAACGGGAGAAGATTAAATGTAGCTTCTAATTACGCACTTAAAATCTTACTCATCCGTCCTTCGATATAATCACATTCATCCTACTATTAGCTGTAACACAATTTCTGGACTTATTAACTTCCCCCCAAAAAAGTTCTGCATTGTCCTTGAAATTGTGTGACAGTTTTTCGTCTACAGTCAGTTGGAGCCTCTCACGCTTCTGAGCTATTATCTCATTCGTACGAATTTTTTGCAGACCATACTTTTCTTTCATACGTTCCTTTGAGCTGGACATAGCCAAAAAGTCTTGCCTTGTATTCTTCTTCTTTTTACCTTCCTCTTTCACTTCATCATCCCACCATTCATTGCCATTTTTGGTTGTCATTGCAAACACATCTTTCGGTGGGCAGGCTGGCTGATAATTCTAAATAATAATCATTTTGTAAATAATATTTTTTAGCTCCCTGCGTGTCACAGCCGGCACCAACCGTTGGAACAGCGGTGGCACCTCTTACTCACTGTCGCGCAACGTCACCCACCCGAATTACGTCGCGTCCACTATCAAGAACGACATTGGTATCCTGATCACCTCCAGCAACATCGTTCTCAACAACCTTGTGAATGTGATCCCACTCAACTATGGCGCCGTTGACGGTGGACTGAATGTCAGGGCTGCAGGCTGGGGCAGGGTTTCTGTATGTACTTTCTTCTTGAATAACACTTATATAATAATAAGGGTCCCCGAAGGGGTAGGCAGAGGTTTATAGGTTTCCACCGGAGACAAGTGATAGATGGCGAGTCCACCGCCGTTAACAATTAAACACTTATCATAAATGCAAAAGTTTGCAAGGGTGTTTGTTATTCCACCACACGAATACTGCTGAACGGTTTAGGATGAAACTCAGAATAGATATAGATCAATAGCGGGATTCACTAACGCATATTATATTTTCTTTATTCTAGAAAGAAATCAACATATGAACTATATTTTACGCACGCGGATAAAATTTCCCTTTTTCCCTGCTCAAGAGAAACCTCAATGATTGCAGGCCGGAGGGGCTTTGGCAGCGGACCTTCGTGAGGTGAACCTGTTCACCATCGGCGGAGAAGAGTGCGTAGCTGCAGTGGCTCAGGCCAGTGCGGACTTCAACGTGCGCGCCCCACCCGTAGAACCTCACATCGAAGTTTGCACCTTCCACTCTGCTGGACGAGGCACTTGCAATGTGAGTTTTCCTTGGAAATTCCTCAATTTTTTTATATCACGAAATATAATATAAGTAATAATAATATATATAATATAATAATATATCCTCACGCCTTCCCCTTAATATAAGTAGTATATACCATTTCGCGTTCGCGTAGTGCCAACCCTGTGCCAAAGTGACAGGGTACGAGTTCATACAAACATTCTTATCATCACGCTGAGTCCCTCAGAAGGTGTGAGAGTAGAACATTATATTCATCAGTCTTCATATGTCTCCAGGTATATGTAACGGCTCCCACACATAAACACGATACGACGTCGCGTCGTACAACGATGCGGCGTCGTAACGTGTCGATGCACGATACGACGTCGTGACGTTAGAAACTCACGATGCAATCCTGCGCAGTTGTTATTCAAAATTCATCTTTAGGTCTTTCCTAAAAGGCATCTTTAATCATTTAGTTATATGCCAAAAAGTAATGCATCACAGTTAAAAATGAATGTAATTATATATCTAACGCCTGTTACTTGAAAATCAGTTTGGCGATCAAATACGTAGGTACCATGTTTCTCAACTTCGTCCTCGTTACTAAGTAATGATCAACTGTACCTAAAGATGAATTTTGAATAACAACTGCGCAGGATTGCATCGTGAGTTTCTAACGTCACGACGTCGTATCGTGCATCGACACGTTACGACGCCGCATCGTTGTACGACGCGACGTCGTATCGTGTTTATGTGTGGGAGCCCTAAGTTCTCCAGTAATGAGCTCTTTGGGGAGGGGGGAGGATTGTTATATTGTGTTGGCAGCAGAGGGATTAGTCCTATTATGCTGTCAACACAGTATAACTCTCCGAACATAGAGTGGCAGCGCGCAAGTGATACTTCGGTATCGTTAGCGTAAATAGGCTACGGTAACCGTTTCCCATCAGGTGGGCCGTATGCTTTTTTGGCACTTGTAGTATTAAAAAAAAGGTATATGCTCGCTGGTTAAGAGTACTCTTGACGTCCATATCCATGAATGTCAGATCGATTTGATTTAGACAGTGGGAACGTGGTTTTCCACCTTAAAACCCTCGTTTGTTGAAGCCAACGCAAGGATAGCGTAGTGAGTTCTTGTGTTTTCTACAGGGTGACTCCGGCAGCCCGCTAGTCCGCACCGACTGGGGACACCAAGTGGGTGTCGTGTCTTGGGGCTTCCCCTGCGCCCGAGGAGCTCCTGACATGTTCGCCAGAGTGAGCGCTTACCAGGAGTGGCTGCAACAGGTCATCCAGTGAGAACTTAGGACAATTTGTGGATATAAATAAAGACAACATTGATATTATTTGATCATTTTATTATTCCATTGATACCTGGGGGAGGAACTCCCTGTTGTGGTCTTTGCAAGACAAAGACAGCAAGAAACTCACACTTTCTTCGAAGACCTTTAATAATGATGTGAAAAGAGTTTCACACCTACTGCAGTGTGCAAGATTCTTGATTACCACTTCAGTGAGAAGCGTGAACCATTTTGGTCAATGATCATGTCATAACAGCTGGACTCCTCATTAACCCTGGCAAGGTGACCAGGTTTCGAAGGGAATGAGAATAAAATAATGTCTTATATAAATCAAGACCCTCTTTTCGCTGGTGATAGATTAAAGTGCTGACTTGACTGATGTGACGCGAATCTGTCGCCTGTTTTCGCGATTTTGGATTCGCCATTTATATCTTGTTTAGAATAGCAGGCAGGTTTGCAGGTTTCCTCTCGATTCCTTCTATAGATAAAGCTCGTAGTGGGATGAATCACTGTTTAAAAAGTCTATGGTGCAGCACCAGGCTTCGAACCGGCAACCTTGTATTGCAAGGGTTTTATTTGATTCAGTAAAATACTTAATAATAAGGGAGACCATATGTTTATTTTCAATAACAGTCAGTTTGCCAAAGTTCTTGCCACGAAGGTGGTGACGATGTGTTTTATAATAAACTCTTTATATGCGCTGACCCTCACGAATACATCGGACAGGCCCCGTGCGCAGGGCAGTCCCCACGACACAACGCCAATGAGTTGCCTTGTCTCCTCTAACACTAGAGCACTGCCAGAATCACCCTGAGAAAAGAAAAAGAAGATCTTACTTATATTACCCATACTTTGAATTATATAAAAAGAGACATGGTGGCCAGTTTTTTTTTATACAACAAGAGTGGCAAACAAGCATACGAACCCCACCTTTACGGACTTCTACGTGGAGGTCCTGCCCTAGTCGGTCAGCTCCAAATTCTAACGGCAAACCCGTTATGCCCTACCTCTCTTCAAATGTATGTATAAGTCGTGCTTGTGTGAGGCGATGGACTCGCCATCTGTCACGTTGGCACCTTAAATACCTATATCTCTGGCGGAAAGTGGGTGTGAAGGTACTATACCTGCACACCTCTGCCTACCCTTTCGAGAACGTATGTTTAGCCGTGCTTGAGTATCGGTGACGGATTTCCATATAATATTATGATAGCTAAATATATCTTCGGCATAAAGAGAGTGGTGTTAGATCTCTACTCGCCTCTTCCGCTGCTAGGACCCTAGTGGGACGATTTGAAGAAGAATAATACTTACGTTACACATACCATGACCTTTTGAGTGGAACGCGCAGATCTCCCGCTTGGCATCAATTGGGTGGGGTGTCGCTAATTGCTGTGCGTCCATCTCTTGGATACATCTGGTTGAAGACACTGTCTCCACGTGCAGCAGCTGAAGGTCGTCAGGCGTCGGTGCCAGGTGCTAAAACAATATCGATACCCGATCCATGACATTTATCTAAGCAAAATATCGAAAAGAAGCCTGCATGCATACCTTTGAGAAGAAATTCAAATACGTACCTATGTATAGTCGTGCTCAAGAAACGGCGATTTAGGTAAATATATCTAGAGCGAAGAGAAAGTGTTACACCTCCGCCTACCCTTACTCTGCCTAAATTAAAAAAGTCATATGTTACATAAGCTGGTCTAATAGTCACTGATACTGGCTACTAAATTTGAGGTCGCGGGCTCAATAGGACTAGGTAAATTTTTGTGAAGCTGCCCCGTACATACATACATCATCACGCCGAGTCGCTAACAGGGTAGGTTTTTCATTTTTCTCTAGACTTGCATACCTCTTAGAGACATGTCCCCAGGTAATAAAAACCTGAAAAATACTAACGACAACATTATCCTCAATCCTGGGTCCAGTGGCGCCCCAACCAGTTACGAAGCATGCGTGTCCACCGTCAACATAGTCAAATCCCATTGCTATGACAGCAATCGTCTCGCTCAGTACTAGCTCTTCGGCTGTTATTAGTACGGCTATGTCATCCTTGATTAACTGCTCGTCCCAGTCTTCGTGGATGTGGTGCTGACTGAAGTAGACCGCGGCACCTCCGGAATTCCATTTATTGGAGCCAACAACGCCGTGGTATGTACTGAGAATAAAATTACGTCACCGTTACTCAAGCACCAATATATATACCCCTTTGAATTTCTTCACAAATGTATGCAGGTTTCCTCTCGATTTTTTCTTTAACCATAAAGCTCGTGGTGTGACTAATCAACAGTGATAAGTTCAGAAAAAAATATTGGTACAGTTGGGATTCGAACTCACAATCTTTGTGCTGCAGTCGACTACTCGAACCACCAGCCACCACAGGTTGTGAAGATGATTGTGGTAATCTTGCAAGCTCTGCCTATTGCGTGATGATATGTGTGTGATAGTGTGTGTGTGTGTGTGTGTGTGTGTGCGTGTGTGTAATAAACGTCACGCGGATGAAACTGCTCATACAACACTCACGGAGGTAGCTCTCCATTATGACTAAGCAGGTAGTACAGGCAGTGAGCTGCAGTCAACACATTCCGCCGGGTGACGATAGAACCTCCACATGTCATCGACTTGATCCGGTCTCCAAGCACCAGAGCAGTCATGTATGGCGCGAAGCCTTCTGGGGCGTCCTCGCCGCCTATGATGCGTGACGGAGTTTCCGGGTGTAGAGATTGGAGAGGGTTGCCTGAAAAAATATTCCAGGGTTGTTTTTTGGGCAATGCTCAGAAATCTGCGGAGCAAATCATAGTTTTATACCCATTGTAATCGAAAGATTTCTATTAAAAATTTTATTAATTGAATTAATAATTATTCCATCAAACAATTTTAATTCCAGTTGGGACAGAAATAATTATAGTAGCTGATGTAAAATAAACTTCTTAACCCAAGAAATAAAAAAAAAATAAAGTGTGTGTCAGCTCCGACGCACGACTGGAGTTTACTCCTTACGAACGATTATAAAATAAATAGATTAGTTAATAAGGGTAAATGAATGTATTTCTTATATTACTTAGAGTATGCATGACACATCTATAGATTGATTTTTATTCATTGAGTAATTTTCTCAATTTTGAAATAAATATCAATTGATATAAATTTATATTTATATCAATTATAAATAAAATATAAAATTTACGATAAAACCTCCGCAAGTTGACAGTTGTTGTAGGTTAATATCAGGTTAATACAACATGCAATTGAAAGTAAATATGAACATTAATTACATCGCCATTCTGTTATTCTCGTTGCCATGGAGAGTACGAGAGCATCAAAAACGTAACGCTGTCATTCATCAGTAGATTTTACCTCTCATATTTTTCTCATACCGGGCGCCTTATATATGAAAATCGATTCTTAAGGAGTAAACTCCAATTAAAAAAATTGTCTTTTTAGTTTAATGATTAGTCACACCGCGAGCTTTGCGGTGAAGGAAAACATCGAGAGGAAACCTCTGCACCTCTCTGGAAACCAAGCATACGTCTGAGAAGCAATTCAAAGGCGTAATCACCATCTGTCAGGTTGGCACCAAAATTTTTTTGCAAATAAATGCATTTTCACTGCAAAGGATGGATTAGGTAGAGGTTTTCATAGGAGATATATTTTAGGTGTTAATGAGACTAATGGCGAGTCCTGCCCGTTGCTCAAGCAAGACTTTAGGTACATACTAATCTTTGAATTTCTTCTCAAACCTATGCAGGTGTCCTCTCGAAGTTTTCCTCCTCCGTAACGTGATTATGTCTCATCACTGCACATAAATTGAGAAAAACTCATTGGTAGAGAGTAGGGCTTCTTTTTTTCAACTTAAAGACGCTAGCTCGAGCCTCATTGGTGGTGAGTTTTTCTGATACTAAGTGAGTAGTACTGCAGTGATTTATCACATGTTTTATTTCAAGAAGACTGCATATGTTTGAGAAGAAATGGAAAGCTGTACAGTCTGTTTTGAGATACTCGCCATCTCTCCTCATAACGTCAAGATATAGGTACATATTTATACATACACATTTTTTTTATACAACAAGAGTGGAAAATGAGCATACGGCCCACCCGATGGAAAACGATTACCGCAGCCTATTTACGCTTAAAATGCAGAAGTACCATTTGCGCGTTGCCACTCTGTGTCCGGAGTGTTATACTGTGTTGTCAGCTTAACGGAACTAATCCCTCTGCTGCCAACACAATATAAAAATTCTCCCCCCTCCCCAAGGAGCTCATTACTGGAAACCTTATTCACCGCGTAGGAACACAACACAAAACATTGTATTATTTGGCTACGGACTTCTATAAGGTGGAGGTCCTGCCCCAGTCAGGCAGCTCTAAATTCGAACGGGAAACCCGTTATGCCCTACCTCTCTTACAGACACGTACATAAATGTCTGGCGGAAATACCTCCTTAGGAGGGTGTGTAGATTAAAACAAATACCGTTGATAAACGACACCACAATCCATAAAGTCACTGCCACCAAACGCCACATTATTACTGCTCTATTTGTCATTTAAAATAAGACTGGTGATTGATACATTAAATTCGTATAATTTATAGGAGAAATTAACCTTCATTATCTAAGAACTTTTAACCAAGTTAGCGTTGAAATGAGTCACAATACATTACACGAACAAGTCAGTGACTTCTAAAAAATATAACGAATCAATAATAGTATTTGATTGAGAGAGATAATTGATTTTGACATTGGGAGTTCCTCAACCTATGTATTAACAGTCTTTGATAACGAATCCCTGACAAGTGAAGACTAGCTAAAAAACATTAGTGATGTGTTTTCAACGAAGATATTCTTTGGCACTGCAATAATGCGTTGGATCCGAAATAACAATTTTCTAGCAAAGACTAGTTGAGCCCGCGACTTCGAAAGCGTGGATTTTTTAAAAGAAATGAATAAGAAATTAAATGTCATACGAAGAAAAAACAATTGATGTACAATCATCCAAATTTTGGGCATCATGTCGAACAATTCTGCAGAACACTCCCCGTTATACAAGCGGTAGAACACACACAGGGAGGCAAAGTCTCTCCTCAGACTTAGTGATTCCAAGCCGCTTGTGAGCATGGGATAATCGACAATTCTAGCGGCGCGTTTCTGAACCGCGTCAAAAGGCCCTAGCTGGTATCCAGGGGCTCCAGCCTACAGGTGGCAGCAGTACTCCATATGTGGCCGAACTTGCGACTTTTAAAGTTGCAGCCTTTGTTGCGATGTGAAGTACTGCTTAGCTCTGTTGAGCACACCGAGCTTCCTGGACGCCAGCTTAGCCTTATCCTCTAAATGACCACGGAACTAAACGTCGCTAGAAATATCGACTCCAAGGATCCTAATGCTCTCCGAGATGTTCAGGGGAGTGTTCTGGAATTGTGGAGCCACAGCGAATGGAGTTTTTTTAATCTCTCTCTCTTTATACATATCATCATGCCAAGTCCCTAGCGGGGTAGGCAGAGAGTATAGAGCGCCAGTTCTCTCTAGACTTACATACCTCTTTCGCTTCGTCCACATTAATCAGTCTCTTCATACATGCTCGTCGGTTTCGAGAACTCTTAACGTTCCCGTCCTTGAGAGTCCGATCTATTTGATCCAGGTAGTTGGAACGTGGCCTTCCTCTGCCTCTTTTTGCACACACTTTTGCTTTGTATATCTGTTTCGTCAATCTGTCTTCACTCATCCTTTCTATGTGTCCAAACCAACGTAACATGCCTTTCTTCATCTTTACAATCACACCCTCATTCACGCCAGTTGATTTGCGAATCTCCTCATTGCGGATTCGATCTAAAATCGTTACTCCGCACATTTTTCGAAGAGATCGCATCTCAACTGCATTCAAGCTATTTTCATACTTCCGCTGACATACCAACCGTAGGTACCAATATCGCGTTGTGGACAGCAACTCGAGCTTTCTTGCTCAGACTTTTACTGCCTATCAACGCCGACATGGCTCCATTCACCTTATTTCCAGCAGTTGTCCTTCTTTCAATATCTTTTTCATACTTTCCATCTCGTGTGAACATGCTTCCAAGATATACAAATTCATTCACTTGCTCTAGAATTTGCCCATTTACCGATATAGCATCTCTCTCTTTATGGTCTCAATAACCTTTGCCAATAATTAATCTGTCTCGCATCGCAAATAATTCGTTGATTTTGCGATCACTTGTTTATCGGCCGACGGTAAAGTATGATAAGCTGAATAAAGAACAATAAATAAAATACCTACAGTTTTTTGTTATATTCCTATAAATACACGGTCCATGTTTGGTTAAACTTATAGATTTCTTGGGAGACTCAGTAACAATCATGTTTAATTCGATTTGTATATATCTGGGATGGGTTGCTCTGACTGCAGGTATAATGCATTTATTATTAAGACCCGTCGAGGCCGAGGGCTTCGACTAATCGTCTGGAAAATCAAATAAGCAGGCTTGAATCTCGAATGTATCAGAAAGCTTTTCTGAACTTACAGTGATTAATTTAAACCACGATTGAAGAAAAACGTCGAAAGGAAACATGAATACGTTTAAGAAGAAGGGGTTTGAGAACCGGCACCTAAATATATCTCCAGTGAAATGAGGGGTGTTGTTCCAACCCTGCCTATCCCTTCTAAAGGGGCGTGATGAGTGTACGCCAGCTTATGATACCCGGAATAATCTACACAAGTTTATTTAAATTAAGCACGTCGTCATATATTTGTCATTCGTCATATGTCACGGCTTTTCTTCTGTTATGGCACCTTGCGTGTTGGCACCTGCATATAGAAATATCCAGTGATTTTTTTCCTTATCTTACAGGCTAACGCAGTTCGATAAAGTTTTTTTTATATAAATGCTATGACTCGCCTCTACAGGAACCCTTGTGAGAAGAGGACGGCTTAGTAAAATTATTTCTATCCATGTATCGATGAGGTGACATTACAAAGTGAAACAATTGAAAATATTATTCCAGCAACACCACTTCCGACCCCATTGGAGATTGGAGATAGCGAAGTGAACCCCTTCATTGTGGGAGGGACAGACGCTCCTAAGAACTTCGCTCCTCATATGGTGGCCATCGTAGTTGGGGATGAGCTGAAGATACTAGTGTGCGGGGGGTCACTCATCAGCCCAATACATGTTCTGACAGCAGCGCACTGCATCGACCCCTACATCCTTTGGGGACAACTTTTGGAGTAAGTTACAATTAGACTACTTATTAGAATTAAATTACTTTAGAACAAAGGACGCGTAAAAAGAATGAGCTCCCCGTTGAGGTTTTCTCTGAAGAGTATAGCATGGAGTTATTCAAGAAGGGTGTGAAAGACTCCTGCAGGGTCGGCAACGCGCGGGTAATTCCCCTCGTGTTGCAAGCGTCCAAAGGCGGCGATAACCGTTTACCATCAGGCGTACCGCCTGTATAAAAAATTGTGGTTGAGTAGTTAAACACCCTAAAAAACTTTAGAATTTCGATAAATTGTTCTAGTCCCAGTCCGTTATTTACGTTTGGGACTGTAACAATTTATATTGTATATCCTCACGCCTTCCCACAAGGGTCCCCGAAGGTGTAGGCAGAGGTGTATAGGTAATACCCACACACCCACTTTCCGCCAGAGATATATTAGGTGCCAACGTGACAGATGGCGAGTCCATCGCCGTTACTCCAGCACGACTATACATACGCCTTTGAATTTCTTTCTCAGACGTATGCAGGTTTCCTTTCGATGTTTTCCTTCACCGTTAAGTTGGTGGTGTGACTAATCACTGTACTTAAGTTCAGAATAACTCATTGGTACAGTCGGGATTCGAACTTGCGACCTTTGCGTCGCAGGCAACTGCTCGAACCACTCGGCCACCACGGCTTTTATTTAATTTATATTAATTCTTCTCAATGTAGGTATATCTATACTAATACTATGAAGAGGACAGATTTGTATGTAAGTATGTTTGTAAGGAATTGGCTCAAAAAGTGCTGGACCGATTTTAAAAATTGCAAGAAAAAGATAAATTTTATGCCAAAATGTTTAAAAAATGTATGTCCTCTCGTGCGAAGCCGGGACGGGCCGCTAGTATTTTATGTTCAAGTCCATTCTACATTGACTATTCCAGATCCTACCGCACGATTGTCGGCACAAATTACTGGTTTAGAGATGGCATTACTACTCATGTCAAAAACTACCACATTCATCCCAAATACAGCTCAATAGATATCAAATATGATGTAGCGGTCTTGGATCTTAAGCTGGCTCTGAGGTTGAGCGATAGTATTGGCTTTATCAGTTTGGGAAATGGATGGGTGGGCGCCGGCGAGCGCTGCTACGTTACCGGATGGGGACGGCTTCAGGTAGGCTAATTT
Source organism: Drepana falcataria (assembly GCA_945859725.1). Classification (NCBI taxonomy): domain Eukaryota; kingdom Metazoa; phylum Arthropoda; class Insecta; order Lepidoptera; family Drepanidae; genus Drepana; species Drepana falcataria. The sequence goes on from OX243935.1 coordinate 1,006,237, forward strand.
ATCAATTACTAGCTCTACCCCTCTTGTTTTTGGTATAAAACTTATCCTTTCTCTTAATCCAGCTTATAATATATCCCTGTGGTAAATCAATTCATTCTTATTCAATAGTTTCTGCGTGAAAGAGGAACGAACATCCTCACAGTACCTTAATATTAGTAGGATTACTAAAGCCGTGATGGCTGAGTGGCTGGAGTTGTTGCCCGCAACACAAAAATAGCAACTACGCATCCGGACTCTACCAATGAGTTTTTCTAAACTTAAGTACAGTGATTAGTCACACCACGAGCTTTACGGTAAAAAAAACATCAAGAGGAAACCTGCGTACGTTTAAGAAGGAATTCAAAGCCGTATTTAAATTCGATCTTGAATTACGGCGATGGACTCGACGTCTGACCTTTGCACCTAATACCCTGACCCTAAACCTGACGTTAGCACCTAAACTATATCTCTGACGGAAAATAGGTGTGTGGGCTATATATACCTATAGACTTCTATCTACCCCTTCGGGATCCTTGTGGGAAGGCGTGAATATATATATATATATATATATATATATATATATATATATTAATAAGATTAATAAGAGCTGGAGTAGTCCTGTTGATGAAATAGTCGCCAACAACACAAATATTGCAAAATCGCATCCCTAATGTACTTGAGAGGAAGCCTGCATACGTTTAAGAAGAAATCCAAAGCCGTTCGCTTAGCAAACAGCGATGTCGTTAGCACCTAAATATATTTCAGACGAAAAGGGCAGTTTACACCTCTTTATCTTTTAATTAACAGGCATGGGGCATTGTCCCCTACAGGTTGCAACTGCTTTACGTGGAGACGATCAGCCCTCATCAGTGCATTGAGGGCGTCCGCAACGCGTCCATTGTCCATGGCCAAGCTCCACAGGTCTGCCCGTCCATAGAGCTTTGCACCTTTCACTCAGTTAATCATGGAATGTGTAATGTAAGTATCATCTATATATTTCGTGGCGTGTATAATAATATATTGCCGCGGTGGCCAAGTAGTTGCCCGCAACACAAAGATTGCAAGGTCGAAATCTGACTGTACCAATGAGATCTTCTGAACGTAAGTACAGTGATTGGTCAAACCACGAGCTTTAGGGTAAAGGAAAACATCGAGAGGAAACCTGCATATGTTTGAGAAGTAGTTCAAACGTATAGTATAGCGTATAGCGTACCTATGTATATTCGTTTATGAGTTACTACAATTTACCCACCATCTGTCACGTTCGCATCTAAAATATATCTTTGGCGGAAAGTTTCACCTTCGCCTACCTCTTCACTGACCCTTATGAGACGGCGTGATTATCTTTGTGCCAAATTTCATCGAATTCCGCTAAGCTTTAAATTTATTTAATTAATTATGAAAATGTATAGATAATATTTCCAGAATTCTATTCGACATTATGTGTGTACGTGTGTGTGTTTGTGGTATCAGCTGATTCGTAATTGCCTCCTTGCAGGGTGACTCGGGCAGCGCACTGGTGTCAATAATCAAGAGGCAACAGGTTGGTATCGTCTCTTGGGGATTTCCGTGCGCCCGCGGCGCGCCCGATGTCTACGTTCGCATCAGCGGAGTCCTAGATTTCATCAAACATATATTGAGGAAATAAATAAGCTTTTCATATTAAGTACCATCGGTGGCGGCCGGCGCCGCTGCTGCTCAGCAGGAGTTCCTCAAGCGCCGCAAGTATGCCTGTCTCGGGTCAGGTTACATATTTGCTGCATTTGCGGTTGAAACTCTGGGGCCTTGGGGTCCTGAGGCTCACCATCTTTTTAAAGAGGTCTCGCGCCGCCTAGTCGATACCTCTCGTGACAGGCGGGCTGGAACATATCTCGCTCAGAGAATCAGCATTGCTATCCAGCGTGGCAATGCTGTTAGTCTTCTTGGCACGTTGCCTCGGGATACCGATTTGGGACAAATATTTTATCTGTAAGTAGTTATTTTCAACTGTTCTTTGTAAATATTGTTAATTGTTGTTATTGTAAATAAAAACAGATATGATATAAAAAAGAGTACCTGCTTTATCTTCCTCCCATGTTTAAACCCTCTTTTCGCCAGAATTCTGTGTCAACGCGACATGTGTTTTCGCGACGTTCTTCGACTGCTCGGATTGGCTTGTCTCTCATTCACGGCTATAAATACAAAACACAAACAATATCTATCTTTATGTCATTAGTACCTATAGATTGAATCTTCCGCAGACTACAATAAAAGGTCACAAGATTACGACGTGTTTATTTTATACAAACGTTTCTCTGTTTTTAATTCGTTACTATCAAACTTTAGATAAGAAATTTGCATTCAATACATCAACGTCTGCAGGCGGAATCTTTTGTATCCTGTTTTTAAATAATGGGGATTAATGAAAGCTGAACGAAATTACTTAATTACTAATTAATTGCATAATTTATTACGACGAAACCGTGGAAGACTATATTTTTTTTTAAACCATTATCTACGTGTTAATGACGCATCTTAGGTAAGAAGGCATTCGGCCTATACAGAATAACGTATAGCGTATAGTTTCAGCGACGAATCTGCATTACTAGGTTAGCGGCTTAACATCCCACATCGTTGTGCTTAGCAAGGAATGCGAGCAGTGACAAACGTACTACCTCTTAAAATATTAATAAATAATCAGGCTGAAAAGTAACTACAAATCCGTTGTTTATTTACATTCCTTATCAATCGAGTTCATTGTAATATATTACACATTTTTATCGGTTTTTACCTGTTGATAAGATGTTAAAAATTGTGTATATATTTGCAGCTTACTTACAGATCTTAATACTAAGTGAATTACTTTTATAGCAGACTTCAATTTATTTAAGTAAATAATTAATTTAAAATGAATACGTTGATGATATTATTATTGTCTATGTGTGTGTTCGAATGTAGTAATGGTAAGTAAAAAAGTAAAATAATACTACTAAATACTCGCAAGCAATCTGATAAAGGGATCACGATTAGTGATTCTCCGAATAGATTTAAAATAACATACAGAATATGTTAGTAGCTAGGGCCTTTTGACGCGGTACTGAAACGCGCCGCTAGGATTGTCATCGACTTGAGCGGTTTGAAGCCACCCAGCCTGAGAAGAGACTTTGCCTCCCTGCGTGTGTTCTACCGCTTGTACGTACGTACAAGTGCTTGTACGTACATACAGTTGGTGCGTACGCCTACCTTCTACCACCACACCTCACGCCATCGAAGGGGAATTCACACCCCATACCTTGAAGGCTGCAGTTCCAAATTTTATTTTATTAAAGCTTAATATTGGACTATCTTCTTCACTTAATCTAAGTGAAGCAGGGCGGAAGTGCTAGCTAAATATATGAACATCTGTACATAGCCATAGATAACAGAGGCAGAGTTTGTTAGAACGCGATAATTTAGGAAAACATGGTTAGATAGCCCGTTTATTGAGAAAGACTATAAGCTATATATAGTATATATCATTACAACTCAAAGAAGCCAACTATCAAATTTTACCACAAAGCACAGCTATATATATATATTCGTAAATTGTACTAAGATTCAAATGTGTTTCAGCTTCTGTAATACTCGCGCGAGTAGCTCCCCGAATTTGGGGAGGTAATGACGTTCCTCTCGACTCCGCTCCGTACAAAGCTGCCCTCATCATGAGGGAGCCGTGGTTGTCGCTGGTCTGTGGCGGGTCCATCGTCAGTAAAAACAAGATATTAACAGCCGCTCAGTGCATTGTGCGGGTGCTCGATGGGGATAAGCTGATGCCGTAAGTAAATTAACCATTAAGCCTCCTAAACGGTAGAACCTATTTAAAACACATACAGAAGAATTATATAACTTTACGGCCTTCTGGCCTAGTGGTTAGAGCTCCTGACTGCAAAACCTGAGGTCGCGTTAGAATCCCGCTGAGGGCAGATATTTGTGTGAAGAACACGAGTATTTGTACCTTAGTCTTGGATGTCCTATGTATTTATGTATATATCTATCTATATAAGTAAATATATCGTTGTCTAGTTACCGTAACAGAAGCTTTGCTTAATTTGAGACTAGGTCAATTTGTGTGGCATTGTCCCAAGGTATGATTATATTATTCTAATTAAAGAAATCTTTACCTATTTCAGCTCCTTCCAGGCGGTCGTTGGGACCAACCAGTGGCAAACAGGCGGCATCCGTGCCAACTTCAAATCGTACCACATCCACCCACAGTGGGACAGCTCATCTGTCAAGTTTGACGTAGCCGTCTTGGAGCTTACTGAAGATTTGGAAATGGGAAAACGTATTGGTGTCATTGGGTTGTACTACGGAGTGGTGGGTGGTGATGAGAGGGGATTTGTCAATGGATTTGGGATGCAAGATGTAAGCATCGTTATTTTTTCCTTCAAACTTTGAATGCCCTGACTATCTTTATTTATACATACATACATATCATCACGCCAAGTCCCTAACGGGGTAGGCAGAGAGTATAGAGCGCCAGTTTTCTCTAGACTTACATACCTCTTTCGCTTCGTCCACATTCATCAGTCTCTTCATACATGCTCGTCGGTTTCGAGTACTCTTAACGTTCCCGTCCTTGAGAGTCCGATCTATTTGATCCAGGTAGTTTGAACGTGGCCTTCCTCTGCCTCTTCTTGCACACATATTTAAATAAAGATACGAGATTAGATGTATATCTATGGATACGCTTGAGAAAACGACGATGGACTCGCCCTGTTCGTACTAACTACACCCTGCCTACCCCTTCGAATAGTCTTGCGGAATGATGAGAACTAACAGTAATTAAAACTAAGATCTTTATAGTTATTCTGATCCGCTATCAAAATATCTGAATAACCAGAACAGCCAACATACATTGTAGACGGAAACAGTTGCAATGGCAAAGTTACTCCGTACGTTATATTTGCTATAATTCTTTTGTTAGGCGTTTAATTAATAAAGCTTCTATCGTTCGCTTCTTACGTGTCATTCTAATTTTGAATTTGCTTTTTAGGGTTTCCTCTTACCCACATACCTCCAGTCATTAAATGTGACAACACTTAATGACCAGGACTGTAAGGACACTATTCATAAAATGATTGGAGAAATTGCTCCTCCTTACCACACTGATGTTGAACTCTGTACCTATCAGCCTGTTGGCCACGGAATGTGTCTTGTAAGTAATCGTATTTTATGTGTATTCTTAATTAATTGGAGTTAATAATTCCCCACCCCATTCCCCACTAAGGGTTCCATTTGCTAAATGGAACCTTTAGTGGGGAAATTTATTGGATGCGAATACTGAAATTAATTTAATATACCTATAATTTGTGTTAAAAACATCGAAGATAAATATCTAAGGACTCATTTAAAGATTTCACCTAGTAGTAGGGAGTAATGATGCAATGTTTTTGCTTAAGATTTTTTGATTCTGAATGTCTGAGAAGAATTGGAATACGCGACATATACAGCTAAAAATACCAAATGAAAGCGACCGAAAAAGACTAGTCTCCACGTCAAAAAAAATACCAGATGGAAACGAAAAGGCATTAATGACTTTACATAGTCGATCATGATATAGAGAATATATCTCTATACTCTCTGCCTACGCCGTTAGGGACTCGGCGTGATGATATGTATGATGATAAGGACATTAATGATTTCGTGTATTTTTGTAATTATTCCAGGGTGACATCGGGAATGGCCTCATTTCTGCCGAGGAAAACAAGTTAATAGGTATTGCTTCCTGGGGATTCGCTTGTGCTTTTGGTGTCCCTGATGTCTTTGCTCGAATAAGTGCAGTGCAAGACTTTTTGAAGCCGATAATAGAGAATTAGGTTGATAATAAATAATCAAGACATTTATATGTAGCCAATTTTATTTTATCCATAATGTTGTCATCTTATTGTACTCACTCACTGTATTTCTAAACGAATACAAAAATGTCAGACACCCTATGAATTTTCGTATATAGGGGAACATTTCAAGTTACTTTCTTACATTGTATTTTATACTCTAATCCAATGAAATAAAGTTGAAAACATTGTAATTATAAACATCATTCAAATTACGAACATTTCAAATAATTGCGGTTTGTTTTGGTTTCTAGTTTATAGGAAATGTACGCTTAAAACCGAGGAAACTAATGAAAACTGATGATTAAAATTAAAGGATTTTTTTTTTAATTTTACTGGTTGAACTCCAATTCGAGAAAGGTTTTTTTTTTCTACGGAATAAGTGGGTACATTTAATATGACTAAAGCCGAGGGTACTTTTGAATCTCCGATGTCGCTAAATCGAAATTTACCTTCTTCTATTCTTTTCGCTCACAGTTACCGCCGCAGCACGTGGTAAGTATTTTTTTTTCTTCAATAAACCACATATTTTACATCAATTTACCTTCATTTATTTAAATAAAGTAAACAAGTCAATTTTATCATGTTTTTGTCGCGTAATTTCAGTTATTGTGCTAAAAAATGGATCAGGAGTGTATCCCTATGGATAGCGAGACAAATTTTCCATTTCTGCTTATACCGCGAGACTGTACAACACTGGAAACGAACTGTGATACTAATGAGAACGTGTTTATTGACGTGAGCATCACATCGCCGGACACTGAAGGTACCGAAACTTGTATCTATTCCGGCTACTGCAATATAAAAGTCATAGACAACTACAATGTGAACATTAGCCAGACAAGTCCATGTGAAACTATATCCACCGATAATGAGCTGCCCGTAATTGTATCAGATTCCAACCAAATCCCGCAACCTCCATACAACCAGTCCCACGTATGGATAGACCCAGCCCGTAGCCCTTTTGTATACAACAATTATGAGGCACCAGAAAGACAGGACTGGTACTCTGGTTACCAGGGTCCGAGTCACATTACCGTAGAACATCACAACACATACATAACGCAAAATGTGTACAGCTACAAGGAATCCACACATTACACCATTCCGGAAGAGGTTGATCATAAGAAATATCGACAATCTCAAGAAGGACAGAGTCAAGAGCAAAATATTTACGAAGAAGATGAGTTTGAATGCGGAGTGTTTTTATCTCAGCTGCCCGAAGAGATACTTATTGAGAAAGAGAATAAGGCAAGGGAGGAACGTAAATATATAGGTCTACAGAGTGACAATGAGGCTTTGAAGCAGCTCATGTCTACAGATATCCAGTCTATGTCAAAACAAAGGAAGACAATTTTGTTCTTAGGCCACGATGTACATTCAGGCCAGACTATACAAAACATTCTGATGAATGACCCATCGTTGCAGTGTTCAGGGAGCGCCCAGGGAAGCTGTGAAGATGTTGATGGTGAGTTGTTAATAATAATTATTCAATGGGGATCCCCAAAACATTTTTTTTACATTCAAAGATAGTGGACAAGTAATATTTTGTAAATATTTGCCAAAGGCCATATCAAGAAATCTATATAATTTTTCTTGATAATAATTTCTTCATTATTCATTTATTACATACATACATACATATCATCATGCCGAGTCCCTAACGGGGTAGGCAGAGAGTATAGAGCGCCAGTTCTCTCTAGACTTACATACATTATTAAATTTTTTATTATCATACTATACATATTATTAAATCTTCAGTCAACAATGTTATATGAATGAGCTCCCCGTTGAAGTTTTCCCTGGTGAGAACAGCATGGTGTTTGCTCGAACCACATGCTTGTTTGCCACCCGTGTGGTATATTTACCCGAATTTTTTAATATTTATATATATTTCAAAAACGTGACATTGTGTTCAAATTCGCGCGCTTTTTTCAACTGCTTGTGATGAAGCAGCGTCATCTTTTGCATTAACAAGGAACCCAAATAAACATTTGTAATGTACTATTTCAGAAACCCGGCGCCGGGTGGAGCTAGTGTGCTATATATATATATATATATACATTTTACTTAGCATTTTAAAACAATATTCTTTCGGTTAATTATGCGTCCTGTAGATAATGATAATAATAAGTTATTTTTCTTCAACAAAGTAATTTTCAAACTGTGCTTTACTTTGAAGGAAAAATCGTGGATAATCGTTTCCCATATATTTGAAAAGAAATTCAAAGCCGTTCCTCAGCCAGGGCGACAGACTCGCCATCTGTCACTTTGTCACATAGTATATCATCTAGCTATTGAAACTGCTTCCTTTTGCAGAAGACTCCAGCTTACTCCCGATCCAGGGTAAAAAATACCAGTGCGACAAATGTAAACAGATCTTCAATCAGATATCGGCCTTCAGACAACACATGGTCAGCAATCATCGGTCTTATGTCTACAACTCCATACAGGTATTGATTTTTTGTAAGCCATAGTTGTCCAGTGGTTTATTAGTGTTTGCTAAGTCAAGAAGCAAAATCGATTCCAGGCGGTCTGTAACAATTTGAGTTTCCTGTACTAAGTGATATATCAAAATAATGGAAGGAAACCTACATACATTTAATTACGGTTTCCAGTAATGAGCTCCTTGGGGAGGGGGGAGGATTGTTACATTGTGTTGGAAGCAGAGGGATTAAACCTTATGCTGCCAACACACTATAACTCTTTATATTTTTATTTTTTTATATTTATTTTTTTATATTTATTACGGAACAAAAATATAGTACAAAATTATATGCGATAATGCCTGCAGTAGTTATAAACTGTGTCGCAGACATTAACACTCATCCCCGGATAGAGATGGTCACAGTTCCTATAGATACAGGATATACAGAAAATAACAGAGTGTGTGCGTGTGTGTGTGTGAGTGTGTGTGTGTGTGTGTGTTTGTGTATGTGTGTGTGTGTGTGTATGTGTATGTGTGTGTGTGTGATTGTGATTGTGCGTGTCAGTAGTGTATGTGTGAGATATAAATTACTGATATAAAAGTTACATAGAAGACTTCATGAGATTCTCGGTTTCTCCGAACACAGAGTGGCAACGCGGAAGTGATACTTCGGTATCGTGAGCGTAAATAGGCTACGGTAACCGTTTCCCATCAGGTGGGCCGTATGCTTGTTTGCCACTCTTGTTGTATAAAAAAAAAATTTGGGAAGCTTACTTACAATGATATATCAGAACACGAGTTTTACGGTGCTGGAAAACACCAAGAGGAAACCTGTATAGGTTTTCCCACATATACATATATATAGTAATAATATAATAATATAATATATCCGCCTATATAATACGCCTTCCCACAAGGGTCCCCGAAGGGGTAGGCAGAGGTGTATAGGAAATAACCACACACCCACTTTCCGCCAGAGGTATATTAGGTGCCAACGTGACAGATGGCGAGTCCATCGCCGTTACTCAAGCACGACTATACATACGCCTTTGAATTTCTTCTAAGACGTATGCAGATTTCTTCTCGATGTTTTCCTTCACCGTAAAGCTCGTGGTGTGACTAATCACTGTACTTAAGTTCAGAAAAAACTCATTGGTACAGTCGGGATTCGAACTTGCGACCTTTGCGTCGCAGGCAACTGCTCGAACCACCCGGCCACCAAGGCTTTGTACATATATATAGGTACTAGAAAATTCGATATTTTCAGGGTCAGCCCAAGCCGGTAGGTGTCAAATTTATGTGTTCAGAGTGCGGCAAAACTCTCAAGAACCAAGAGAAATTCGAAATACACTGCATGGGCCACGGGGACCCGGAGCTGGAATGTAACAAGTGCCACAAAGTTTTCGCCTCAAAATTCACCTTACGCACTCACCATAAGATCCACTCTCGAAAGCACCCATGCTGCTATTGCATCAGGAGTTACGCAACCGCCGAAGCCTTAAAAGCGCATATGGCGAAAATACATTGCATTTTTTCTTGCAACCTGTGCTCTTACGAAGCGAAGAAGTTTTCCGATCTGAACCGCCATCAGCGGGTCCATGAGAGCGATTTGAATGTGTCATCGGACGATGTTAGCGAGACAGATTTGATCACTGTGCCAGAGCAGACAGTCGAGAAGAATGAAAATAGAGAAGAGACAGAAGAAGTAGAAGATATTATTCTGCCCCAGTACGACCAGATTAGCGAAGCGGAATCGGTCATAGCCAAAGTGATGTCCAATAAGATTTTTCTAATGCACGCTAAGAAAGTCACTAAGCGACAAAGGAAATATAATAAGGTAAGTTATGTTTATATAAAACTACTAGCTGTCCCGCCCAGCTTCGCCCGGGTGAAAAAGTAAAACTTCCTGAAACACGATCGCAGCGCCACAAAGCGCAAATTTGATTGAGATCGGTGAGTCCATCGCGGACAATTTATATATATATGTTGTCCGCTGTCTGGCTCCTGCTCCTGACTGCGAAACTTTAGGTCGCGGGTTCGATTCCCGCTGAGGGCAGATATTTGTATCATGAACCCGAGTATTCGTACGCTAGTCTTGGATGTCCAATGCATCTATGTATATATCGTTGTCTATTTACCATAACTCAAGGTTTGCTTAATTTGTGGCTATGGCAATTTATGTGGAATTGTTCCAAGGTATTTATTATTACATACATATCATCACTGGTATCTTCGGGTGATCAGGGTAGGCAGAGAGGCTGCAGCGCCAGATAGAGTAAATACCTTTTTCGTATGTCCACATTCATCAGTGTCTTCATACATGCTCGCCGGTTTCGAGTACTCTTGACGTTCCCTTTTTTGTGTGTCCGATCGTTTTTACTAGATAGTTGGAAAGTGGTCTTCCTCTGCCTCTTCTTGCACACTCTTTCGCTTTGTATGTCTGTTTCGTCAATCTTTCTTCCCTATATGTCCAAATCTGCCTTTCTTGATCTTTACAATCAGACCCTTGTTCACGCCAGTTTTGTGAACCTCTTCATTGCGATTTCCATCCGAAATTGTTACGCTACACATTTTCGAACATACTTATACATGAATAAAGAAATATAGCTCTTATTACACGAGAATAAAGTAGAAATCCATGGAGGAAAGTAAATCGACGGTCAATAATGTTTTCTCTCTAGAATATTACTCTAGGCAAGCATTGATGGACGCCAAATCTATACCGTAAAGGGTCAAAAGCTTTCAGTAAGAAAATGCCATACCCCTTAAATTGTTTTCCTTATTTTTTTTTATTTAACTTGTCATATTAATCTAGTTACGCATATTTATGCAATTCCAGGCTTGCGACGTCTGCCTGAAGCGGTTCGAGCGCATCGGGGACTTGAAGCGCCACCTGATCGAGCACGTCATCAAGAGCACCTTGGCCAAGACGCCCGTGAGCAGAGGCGGCACCCTCACCATACTCTGCGAGGTGTGCCAGGTCGAGTCCTTCACCAAAATAGACAGGTACAAAGCCCACCTGAGGGAACACGCCAAGCTAACACTTTACAAGTGTACGTTCTGCAACAAGTCTTTCAGCGATTCCAGCAACTTCTCCAAACACAAGAAGATTCACGGCAGCACGTTCTTCCAATGCGACTTGTGCCAGAGGAAATTCAACTCTAAGAAGATGATACAACAGCATATGGAGTACCATAAGAAAAACTCGCCGATTCAATGTAGATATTGCGACAAGATATTTCACTTTGCCTCCATGTTGAATAAACATATAAAGAGTACACACACAAAGGAGTTCAGTCACAAGTATAGGTGCAGGTTTTGCAGTCGCTTCTTCAGGACTTTGAAGGAGAAGTGGGATCATGAGTGGAACATCCACCATGTTAGGAAGGTGGTGGTCGATTGTCTCTTGTGTGGATGTAAGTTTCGCAAGTACAGTGAGCTGAAGAGGCACTGTAGTGAGGTGCACCGCTTGGATATACCCTGCGCTAAAGATTTTTCCAAGGCAAAGTAGCTGGTAATTACCGTACCGGATTTCCTATTTATACTTGTTTTTCCACACATGTGGTATGCTTTCATTGTATCAGGGACTTCCCCGCTCAATTGTTAAGGTCATAAGAAAGTTACAAAAAGATACATAAATATATATTACTGAGATTATGTGAATATATGTATATATATTTTATATTTAACATACATACATATATATTAGATATTTCAGAGATACTGTGAATACATATAGGTAGTATATTTTATAGTTATATTTGGAGATCTTATAAAAGCTTTTATTGGGTTATAGTGTTACCATAGACTTAAATACGAACTAGATTGGCCATTATGACGGGAAAGAGCACAGTTAGCCCGTATGTAGGATCGATGTATATCTGGTGAAATGCGGGTGTCATTTTACCTCTGCCTGTCCCTTGCTGGCAAGTGTAAAGTTTATATTTCGTTAGTAATAGTATTATCAAGAAGTACTGTTAATGATCTCTTAAGAGCTAGTTTTTGTTCCTATAAATTAGTTTGATAATTAAAAATAAATTATGAATCTTTTTTAAGTACAAGATAAAGTAAAAAACTAAGTAGCAATTATGTTATAATATATATATATATATATTGTTTGTTAATTGTTTTTATACAAAACCATGGAATCAAAAGTCTGAAACTTCATATTTTCCTTTTACATAATTTGTAAATAACAATATTTTTTTATTCATATTTAATATTTTCTTATTTAATATATAGGTGGGTAGATTAATAGAGTAATGAGCGTTTTTATGTATTTTCATATTGCATTTTTCTTACTGGCCGGTTAGTGCCCTTAGTGGGAATATTGATTATTTATTTATTTAAATTATATTCTTCTAGGAAATCATAAAGTTTATATTAAATCGTTATGTATTAATGGTCGTGAGGAAATAGTTGTCCTTAGGTGGGGACGGAGTTAGGTGGTGGGTTACTTCATCTTGAAATATCGCTCTGAATAAAATAGAAAACTGATAAAATCAGATGATGTTATCAGACGTATGGTAAATGGACAAAAGAATTGAATAATTAACAGTCCGAATTTTTTGTATCAATTTTAAATAAACTAACAACGAATTATGTATCTACTTTACATACTCTTAAACTCTTGATTCTGGACTTTCAGAATTTGAGTCCATTTTCTTCATCAACAGTTATCAACATCGGAATTGAAAATAACATATTAAAAAAACATTTGTATTACATTATTCTTGTATTTATTCTATTTATCTGCGGACTCATCTGGCTATTGAATTCCATGGGCGTCCGTATTGATTATAGATATGCCATCCACGAAGACGCGCCCCACCAATTTTTAGTCGAAGGGGTCGTGGGATGCGCGGAGTATGACCCAACTATTAATTGTAGTGTGTTTGTGCATCATAGGTAATCAGTGTGTACCGATAATACTCAAACATTAGTGGAAGGTTGCACACTTACACTTTAAACTATGAGGAAGAATAGTGGGGCGCCTCTTCGTGGATGGCACTATCTAATATCGCCCCACCTCCGGTCACATACCTAAGGCGCGGCCAACTAGTTCTGACCGTTCTATAGTATCATATGCTCAGTGATTATTAAAGATTGTTTCTCATAGGTAAGTGCAGGGTTTAAATCAATTCAGTCACAATTTACTGCAAGCAATGATTTCTTTTTTGATGTCCTATTTAAGTAAGTATTTAACTGTTTTTATTTTAAATATTTAACATCTGATTGTTACCTATGTATAGTGAGAATTTTCTAAGTTAAACTTGGGCATTTTTATTTTGTTACTTAATTTATTTTTGTAGTTTTGGTGGTGGTTGTTAATTAATTAGAAATGTATTAAATTGTTGTTAAAAGTACATAATATACCTACATATTACTTAAAATTATTACCCTGGTTTTCAATTCAGTTGTGGGATGGATATTGTTGTCTCCTATTCCACTATCTATACAAATAAATAAAATTTGAGTGTCTGTTTGTGATATTGAAATAAAATATGGAAGTATACACGCTACACATATACCAAAATATTTGTTTTACAATTTTTGTATGTCTGTCTGTCTGTTTGTGCCGGATAATCTCTGAAACGGCTGGACCGATTTTGACGGGACTTTAACTGGCAGATAGCTGATGTAAAAAGGAGTAACTAGGCTTTTTTTATTTTAGAAACTGAACAATATTTTACATTATACCCCACTTATAACGTAATAAACTATGGAATTTATCTGTTTTAAATGACAGTTCAAAATAGGTTGGGAGTTTATAAATTAAGTAGTGTCAACCCTATGCTTCAATATATATTTTTTAAAGACTCATAGACTTTAATCATTAGCTGATTGCGTGACGCAAATATATTTTTGTTGATCAGCCGAGATTAATATGTATAAAATTTTATTAATTTGTTGGTTTTTTTGGAAGTAGGTTCTGTGGGTAGCTAAGTTAAGTTGGCTGTCGTAACACAACGTCCTTTGTTTATGATAAATATATTTATTTTACAGAATGTTGTCATTTTAATTACCACCAAAAATTTTGATAAAGATTATATTTTTCCTTACATCAGAATAGTTGGTTACATTTCTGATGGTAAGCGGTTACTGTCGCATTGAAAGCACGCAACATAGCTATGACGTATCATACGAACATTTCCGACCCAGAATGCATTGTATATCATACAATTTAAAGCTAACGTAGACCCCACCTTAACAGTACGAAGCTAAAAGTTCAAGTGTAATTGTTTTTAAAGGTACATCGCGCGTTTAATTCGCACCTATTTAAGTCAGCTGTGAACATAGTCAGCGATGATATGGCGCGAAGTTAGGCTAGTAGACATCTCCGCTGTGTGTACACAAGCGATATTCTCATTTCTCGCGCATGACCTTGGCTGGCCGCGCATGCGCACAACATAGCCGACTATTCGCACATTGGATTCCACTTCTCGCTCGCAGTCCGCGATCGCTCGCTGTACGAGTAGCGTCTCAATCGCGTTATGCGGTTAAACGCGGGCGCGTCTTCATAGTAAAAAAACCTTAAACCAACATTAAGTTGACCATAATTATACATGTTGTATGACTTTCTGTGTTAACCAATCAGAAGGTGTTCACGTGCCACCCAGTCCAGCGGTAGCCGAGTTCAAAAGGTTGGTTAGATATAATGGCAATAATCTGTAATTCCTCACGTTTCGACAATTCAATGCGCTGTTAATACACTCAAACCATACAGGGTTTGTTTGTCTGTCTGTTTGAACTGGCGTGTGTACGTACATCGTTAGGTTTTATTGCTCAATAGTAATGGAAGCTACGAGTGGAATCCGGTCGGAGCGATCAAAACGCTACACTTAAAATACCTTTGGAATTGGAGGAATTTATCGAAACTACATTACTTCGCATCAAATAGGTATTTGTAGCTACACAATATGATCATAACTAAATGACGGGCCAAAATATATTTATACAAAGTTAATTTGACAGCTGATTTATATATAAAATGCTCACATTTCCTCATTTATATTGGTACAAATGCTTAGCCATGTTACTTTATGCGACGAGCTATTTATCCGAACAGTTTAAAATCCATTTACAACCTGTTATTGTGATTACTTAAGTACGAAATTCGTCATATTGTAGGTCAGTATTTACTTACCTATGTGAGGTACATACCTTAACTATAAAACGTGTTTACTATTCATAGATAAACTTCGTCTCGACGTTTTTTATTTCAATTTATAATCATACAGTTGATATCCCTCACGGGGAGAGAGCGCCAATCCTCTCTAGACTTACAGAAAGAAGTCTTTCGCTTCACCTACATTCATAACATGAGAAATCCCAAAACATGACGAAGACATGTTTACTCACAGTAATTTTAATACAATTATTTATCCTCCCACAACAATAATACTACTTATAAACCTACCTACAAATGTAATGAGTAGGTAAATGGCATTTCCAGTATTATCGAACGAATCTATAATTTACTTACAAAATCTAAAATAATAATTACGAAAGGTAATAAAAAAGCATATGTCACCAAAAACAGACACAGTTGTCAGTTTTTATAAAATATTACATGTTCTCACCACAAAGGTAGGCAGGCGTAAATAGCATTAGAATGGCGACAGGATGGTCACCATCGCAATTAAAGGTACTGCTAGCGGCACGGCTTGCGGGATGGTCAGTCAATAATCCAGAGGTCGTTGTAGCAACAGCACACTGTCTTCTATGACGACCTTCTGGTCTAGTGGTTAGAGCTCCTGACTGCGAAACTTGAGGTCGCGGGGTCGAATCCCGCTGAGGGCAGATATTTGTGTGATGAACACGAATATATGTACCTTAGTCTTGGATGACCTATGTATTTAAGTATATATATAAGTAAATACTATATCGTTGTCTAGTTACCATAACACAAGCTTTGCTTAATTTGGGACTAGGTCAATTTGTGTGGAATTGTCTCAGGTATTTAATATATATTTTTTTTTTTTTATACCATTTGGTTGGCAAACAAGCTTGCGGTCCGCCTGATGGTAAGCGGTTACCGCCGTCTGTGGTGCGGTGGTAGAAGGTGGAAGTGGGCATCATGTCGAACAATTCTGCAGAACACTCCCCATTATACAAGCGGTAGAACACACACAGGGAGGCAAAGTCTCTCCTCAAACTTAGTGATTCCAAGCCGCCTGTGAGCATGGGATCATCGACTATTCTAGCGGCGCGTTTCTGAACCGCGTCAAAAGGCCCAAGCTGGTATCCAGGGGCTCCAGCCCACAGGTGGCAGCAGTACTCCATATGTGGCCGAACTTGCGACTTATAAAGTTGCAGCCTTTGTTGCGGTGTGAAGTACTGCTTAGCTCTGTTGAGCACACCGAGCTTCCTCGACGCCAGCTTAGCCTTGTCCTCTAAATGACCACGGAACTGAACGTCGCTAGAAATATCGACCCCAAGGATTCTAATACTTTCCGAGATGTTCAGGGGAGTGTTCTGGAATTGTGGAGCCACAGCGAATGGAGTTTTTTTAGCGGTGAACGCGCATACTTGTGTCTTAGTGGGGTTGAAGTGGACTAGGTTTAGTCGACCCCAATCGGAGACACTGCGAAGTGTACTCTCGATTTCAGACACAAGTCGTTCGCGACTTTCCTCCACAGTGGAACGAGGGAGATTAGCACGGCCCGTGTAGTAAGTGTCCCCAGTGCTGTCGTCCGCATAATAATGAATGCCTTCAATAGAAAGCATGTCATTAATATGCAGAAGAAACAGAGTCGGGGACAACACAGAGCCTCGCGGGACGCCAGCATTAATGTCCATGCTTTCGGAGCAGCTACCGTCAACGACGGCTCTTATGCGTCTGCTGGACAGAAAGCTGGCGACCCATTTGCATAATCCCTCTGGCAGTCCGTAGGATGGAAGCTTCGATAGAAGACCGCGATGCCAGACCCGATCGAACGCCTTCGCCACATCCAAGCTAACAGCTAATGCCTCACCTTGACTGATGAGTGAGGTGCGTGAGATATACTAGAAGGTCACCCGTTGAGCGACTGTGGCCGGAAGCCATACTGTTATTATTATTATTCTATGACCACAGCGAATATAAGGTTTACATAGAGGTATGGCGAGGGACTCGCCATCTGTCATGTTGGCACCTGAAAAATATATCACCGGCGAAAAGTGGTTGTGTGGGTGGAAGTCGTGAAGATATACAATACATAACATAATATTTGCCTACCTTATTGTACGGCAGCGAATCCTGGGTATGTCAGAGGAAGTATGAAAATAGCTTAAATGCAGTTGAGATGCGATCTCTTCGAAAAATGTGCGGAGTAACGATTTTAGATCGAATCCGCAATGAAGAGATTCGCAAAACAACTGGTGTGAATGAGGGCGTGATTGTAAAGATGAAGAAAGGCATGTTACGTTGGTTTGGACATATAGAAAGGATGAGTGAAGAAAGATTGACGAAACACAACGATATACAAAGCCAAAGTGTGTGCAAGAAGAGGCAGAGGAAGACCGGGAACTTCAAGAGTACTCGAAACCGACGAGCATGTATGAAGAGACCGATGAATGTGGACGAAGCGAAAGAGGTATGTAAGTCTAGAGAGAACTGGCGCTCTAAACTCTCTGCCTTCCGCGTTAGCGACTAGGCGTGATGATATGTATAATATAATATACTCATAAAACATTTCTTATTGCACAAAATTTTTGCAGGTGTGGTCTTTACTAACATATCAACGGCTAGTTATTTCATAATCCCGTGTATTGATTTATACAATCATAGTTTTGTCTATGGGCTAGGTATAAGATAAGGATAAGATAATGATATCGCAATAGCCTCTACTTTGCCCCGATAGTATCTACATAGGTACAAACAATGAGGAAAGTTAGGTATCCCTACAGACTGGTTTAATTATCTCTGGCCTAATTATGCTAATTCAATTATAACATGATAGCAACCTTCTTGATGAAAGACTTAAACTCAAATAATTTTGGTTGGTTGTACTCAAACAGGCTTTCACCCCTAAAAGCTTGTATCCTACAACAAACATCATCACTCCGCAACAAATGAAACCTCATGAAAAAAGAAGACGACTCTATATAAATCGTAACATAATAATAATATATCCTCACGCCTTCCCACAAGGGTCCCCGAAGGGATAGGCAGAGGTGTATAGGTAATACCCATACACCCACTTTCCGCCAGAGGTATATTAGGTGCCAACGTGACAGATGGCGAGTCCATCGCCGTTACTCAAGCACGAATACATACGCCTTTGAATTTCTTCTCAGACGTATGCAGGTTTCCTCTCGATGTTTTCCATGCAATCGTAACATGCAAAGATAAAACATTGAAAACCAAAAACATCAAAGAAACTCAAAGTCAAATCACTCGCTACTACTTTAGCCTGTATAAAATCGCAGGGACTGTAGTAGCGAACTCTGGAAACATGAGTCGCAACAAAAAAAAAAAAAAAAAAAATTTCGATTCTGATTTGTATGATTGATTCAGGATTGTATTGCTCTTTTTTTCATACTAACTGTGTCGCGGTTTCGGCCGCTACAAATCTTAATATATATATTTCTTGTGTGCGTGTGTATGTGACTGAACTCCTCCTAAACGACTGGACCGATTTTGATGAAATTTTTTGTGTGTGTTCGTGGAGATTCGAGAATGGTTTATATTTACAATTGGACCCGATAGGTGGCGCTGTGATCGTGTTTTAGGGCATTTACTTTTTTCACCCAAGCGAAGCTGGGCGGGACCACTAGTCTTAATATATATATTTCTTGTGTGCGTGTGTATGTGACTGAACTCCTCCTAAACGACTGGACCGATTTTGATGAAATTTTTTGTGTGTGTTCGTGGAGATTCGAGAATGGTTTAGATTTACAATTGGACCCGATAGGTGGCGCTGTGATCGTGTTTTAGGGCATTTACTTTTTTTACCCAAGCGAAGCTGGGCGGGACCACTAGTATTATTTAATTTATTACATTTTCAATAAATGATCTTCTAATAGATAGACGGTAGACTTTATGGAATACAAAAGCTTCTGTTATAGCTATAGTAACCAGTAATTGGGTTCGAATCCCGACTGTACCAATGAGTTTTTCCGAACTTAACTACAGTGATTAGTCACACCACGAGCTTTGCGGTGAAGGAAAACATCGAAAGGAAACCTGCATACGTCTGAGTAGTAATTCAAAACGGCGATGGAATCGCCATCACCTAAAATATATCTCTGGCGGAATGTGGGTGTGTACCCGAATGGGTACTACCCATTTGGGGAACCTTGTGTGAGGTGTGTGAATGTCATGTTGTTTTAATATAAAGTAATCTCGTATGTTGGTGATCCAAATAAATTAATTAACATCCTATTTCAAATACTACAATGAATTTGGAAAGAGTTCACTTACGTAACCTGTAGATGGCGTCTGCTTCATTTCAATATAGTTGGAGATCAAAAGGTCAACAGTAATTACCTACTATGTACATAATAATTGTATAAACGTATTAATTGATATGCTAAGCTAGTTAGGTGCTGTAGCAGTGTTGTGACATTTGGCCTCCTCTGACCTCCCCTAAGGGTAGGTAGTGAAGTCTCGGTCCCACACCCACTTTTATTATTTTGGCATCTATAGTGCATCTTACATAATTATTAGGTACTAATTTGTGTCTTTTTTTTTTTATATACAACAAGAGAGGCAAACAAGCATACGCTCACGATACTGAAGTATCACTTGCGTGTTGCCACTCTGTGTTCGGAGAGTTATAGAGTGTTGGCAGCATAATGGGTTTAATCCCTCTGCTCCCAACACAATGTAACAATCCTCCCCCCTCCCCAAGGAGCTCATTACTGGAAACCTTATTCAACGCGTAGAAACACAACACAAAAAATGGTGTTATTTGGCTACGGACTTCTATAAGGTGGAGGTCCTGCCCCAGTCGGGCAGCTCCGAATTCGAACGGGAAACCCGTTATGCCCTACCTCTCTGGCACAAGGTACAGAGGTCCACGATGTAATTACCTAGATCAGATTTGTCGGACCATCAAGCATGAAAACGTCAACAGTATTTTATACGAACGGGCGTGCATGTGTGCAGAGATTGATGAATGTGGATGAATTAACAGGGAGTCTTGAGCGAAACGGCGCTCTATTCTCTCTGCTTTTCACGTTCTACCACCACTCCATATCCAACGACTATAGATCTTGTAGACTTCTTCTGATGATGATATTCTGATGTCTTAAACATTTACCAGTTAGTGAATCTAATCAAAAACTGTCAAATGAATTTTTCGTTGGAATTGTACTATGCAGAAATAATGTGTTATATTATCAAGAGGCTCCAATCCACGATACTCACACTATAGTTGAATTTTTGAACAGCTTCCAAACGTGCCATTCGCATAAAAACATCAAAACATCAACAGCAACAAAAAAATCAATCTACTTGAAGTAGATTGATTTTTTATTGTAGACTATAAGTCTATAATTTTAAATTGCAAATATTTCTATTTGTACAGTACAGTAAGATGAAGTTTATGGTTTATTCGAGTAAAGGACTAGTATCCATGTCATGAGTAAAGATTAATAATAAATATTATAATTAGTCGGTAAATGGGCAAATTCTAGAGCAAGTGAATGAATTTGTATATCTAGGAAGCATGTTCACACGAGATGGAAAGTATGAAAAAGATATTGAAAGAAGGATAACTGCCGGAAATAAGGTATATGGAGCCATATCGGCGTTGATGGGCAGTAAAAGTCTGAGCAAGAATGCCCGAGTTGCTGTCCACAACGCGATATTGGTACCTACCTTATTGTATGGCAGCGAATCCTGGGTATGTCAGAGGAAGTATGAAAATAGCTTGAATGCAGTCGAGATGCGATCTCTTCGAAAAATGTGCGAAGTAACGATATTAGATCGAATCCGCAATGAAGAGATTCGCAAATCAACTGGCGTGAATGAGGGCGTGATTGTAAAGATGAAGAAAGGCATGTTACGTTGGTTTGGACACATAGAAAGGATGAGTGAAGAAAGATTGACGAAACAGATATACAAAGCAAAAGTGTGCAAGCAAAGAAGAGGCAGAGGAAGTCCACGTTCCAACTATCTGGATCAAATCGATCGGACGTTCAAGGACGGGAACGTTAAGAGTACTCGAAACCGACGAGCATGTATGAAGAGACTGATGAATGTGGACGAAGCGAAAGAGGTATGTAAGTCTGAGAGTCTAAAGAGAGAACTGGCGCTCTATACTCTCTGCCTACCCCGTTAGGGACTTGGCGTGATGATATGTATAATGAGTGAAGTTCGTTTTCGCAAATGTGCATAGTATTGCCAGCCAGTATCACAGTAGAACAAGATAACAAATGATCAAAGCGAACCGCCGTACAGTTGCGTCTGTCCTGATTTATCGATCGGTTTGTATTTCAAATGGGAAACATTAAAGATATTTACATCTATTTATCTTGGAATTCTTCATGGTAACTTCTTTAACGTCTGCTTCAGCGAACTTATCAGACTAGCCATTGCTCGGGGATTTACTCGTGTTAATTTCATACAATTTAACAGGTAAAAAAGGGTCACAGCTTGTCACAAATAATATCAGACTTCATCACCAGAAACGTGAATATTTTTGTGATTTAGCATCAGACAGCACCAGCTTGGTATCGACTAACGAAGTACACATTATGGTCATGTTGTAATTGTAGCCGATTTCAGAAAAGTAGGATGCTCTCAAATAAATCAATCAAACTCAAAATCTTTTACTTTCAAACTTAAGGGACACAGAGAACGCTTATTGAACTTCACATACTTAATAAAAACTAAAGTTACCACCGTTTCCAAGAAAATGAGAAACCTCTCATGAGAAGAAACGGCGAAACAAGCTACTCGGTTTTCTTTTTATCATTTGTTCACTTTTACGTAAGGGTAGAAATAGATCAAATTTATATAAAAACTGTACAAGAGGATAAATTCATTGCCATGCATGGCCATACATAAATTCGACTATACGCTTTTGTATGTATGTTCGGCAATCAATCCGCCAATTCTGAATCATGTAATGTAAGGAGATTTTCAAATGAGGTTTGAAGTAACAGTTCGAGGGCTGCATAACAGCAGCCCTGCTCTCGATTGATTGGCCTTTGGTCTCAAGTGTCGTATATACCTAATCATGCATGCATATTTATCGCTTGACTGAAATTTACGACTACAAATATACGATAGTAGACGTAGTAAATGAGCCGTGCTGGCCGAGTGGTCAGAATAATCGCCTGCAACGCAAAGAAATGAATCAAAATCAAAATATTTTTATTTCACATAGGCCCAAGTGGGCTATAATAAAACGTCGAAAAAGAAGCACGGTTCGGGTTGGTCGCTTCCATGGAGAAGAACCGGCAAGAAACTCCATGGTTACTCTTCCTACTACTAATGATAGTTCGTATCCCGATTGTACCAATGAGTTTTTCTGTCTTAAGTACAGAGATTAGTCACACCGCGAGCTTTACTGTGAAGCAAAACATCGAGAGGAAACTCAAAGGTGTATGTATTGTACTTGTACTTTTGTACTTGTAAGACGGCGATGGAACGCTAGCTGTCACGTTGGCACCTAAAATATTTCTTGCAAAAAGAAGACGCAGATGAAGACGTCAGAATGAAGAAGGGCAGGGCATGTCTGCCTACCTTTGCGCGCCGGAACGTATAGGCTTATTGTCGAGAAATGTTTTCAGATGCATAGATTTCAGGCCCACACACTCGACGTACTAACTCTTAGACTAATCCTAGTATGCCGGTCAACCGGTCTGTTGACTTTAATTTGCGTTGAAATTGTGAAAATTACTCGCTGAACTAAAGAAATACGCTATTAATAGTCGAGTTTCCATGGCTGCCTTTAATTTTGGGTCTGCTTACTATACAGTCCTGTCTCATACTGGGCTGTTCTTAAGAAGTATGAACTTGATTTCACAACTTACTACATACATACATACATATCATCACGCCGAGTCCCTAACGGGGTAGGCAGAGAGTATAGAGCGCCAGTTCTCTCTAGACTTACATACCTCTTTCGCTTAGTCCACATTCATCAGACTCTTCATATATGGTCGTCGGGTTCGAGTTCTCTTGACGTTCCCGTCCTTGAGCGTCCGATCAATTTGATCTAGGCAGTTGGAACGTGGTCTTCCTCTGCCTCTTCTTGCAACTTACTAATGACCATACACTTATGTATGTAGTACCCATACACTTTTGAAGATGTTATTTTACCTCAATTTCGGTAACGATAACGTTATACCTACATGTAGAATCCAACTACGTTTTTTTTGTATGTCATTACTTACTTAATAGTTTCTGAAAAGAAATTATATAAAACCATGTTTCGAATGAGTATTACTGCCTTAAATTTTTTGAGAGTTCTATTAATAGTATCTAAAGTTATATTTCCTGAGAGTCTCTGTATCCTCTCTTGGGAAAACCTCAACGGGGAGCTCATTCCACAGCTTCCTTCACGGAAGGAAACTCATTTAAAACCGCTTAGTGCGAGACCTGTATGATAAAGAACTGCACTTATATGCACTTAAGTTCAGAAAACGAACGAAAAAATTGAACGAATGTGTCGTTCAATTGGGATTAGAAATTGCAATCTTTCCGTGGCAAACCACTCTGCAACCACTGCTTTTTACCTAGTTTTGATATAAATAAGCAACATGTCTACTGACCTAACAAATTAATTATTCCTACCCTTGTCGCACTATTATTTATAGCCTCCTGTAGAAAGTTACGGTACACTGCGTACGAGGGAGTGAGGTGATAGGATAGATGCTACAATGCATACTGGAATGGATATTGCATAATTAACACATAAATGCACCCGTAATATCATGTGCCTTGATAACAATATCACGAATACAGCGACCGCACAGACACGTGACACAACATCGTACTATACAGTGTACATACAAGCTAAGCGTGTATGTATGTATAGTACGATATTTTGTTTTGCTAGCGTCCACAGTTTGAGTCTTAGAAAAATGTTAAGGCTTTGGATCGAATATAAACTAATACATCCAAATCATTATGCCAAGCCCCTTTCAGCGAAGGCAATGAGAGTAGAGCGCCAGTTTTCTCAATTTGACTGAATTATTTTCCTTAAAGGTATGATGGTAAAGATGAAACTGTGCTCCGTTGGTTTGAACAAATAAATCTGTTTTTTCTAGTATTAGAATACGATGTCCAACTATCTAGATCAAATTGATCGAAGGAGGTTATGTTCCTATAACCCAATGAATTCGGACGAAGACTTCTGCCACCCCGTAAGAGACTCACTGTGCTTATTTAGTCATCATGTCAGTTCATTCCCCAACCATTGTTCGTGCATCAATACATATGTAAATTTATATATTGGTGTATTATTCAATATTTTTGGTCCTTCGAGCTTTTCTCGTATGATTCTCGATGCGCGATAGAACACACGCTTTTACTTGGTAAGTGACACTTTACTTACTTTTAACGATATTAATGGTAACTAGAAAAAAGAATTAGTTAAACAACGATTTAAATAAGTCAAAGTTGATTACACTGCTAGTCAAAAAGCAGCCTGAATAAGCAGAAGTGGCTCCCAAGCTCGCCGGCCCACATGCGCAACCTAACTCAAACCATACACATGTTTACCGTGCCGTAACAACGGCTTGTGTAAACTCCACTGTGAATTATTCAATGACGGAGCAACGTTGAAATGTGCGCCAAAAACTAAAATAAATAGTAGCAATTAATCTACAGGAAATGCCAGGAGATGCTGCATCGGCGTGGATAGAGGAAGTCGACCATAAAATGCGTTTGAAAAGCGTTTAATAGTGAAGCGGCTCTAAAATCTAAAATAAGTTGTTACTTTGGCAATCTTGGCTCTGTCTTATCGATTGTCGAAAAAAATTAACCAGCTGTGCCCGCGACTTCGTCGGCGTGGACGGCTTTTTATCTTTCGTAAAAATGGTTTTGTTTTCAATAAAAAGTATCCTATGTTACTTCTAATACCTCCAAGAGTATGTGTACAAAGTTTCATGTTGATCGGTTAAGTAGTTACGTGAATGCGTAACAAAGAAACTTACATTCACATTTATAATATTATTAGTGAGGAAGTAAGGATAGTGATATATATTACACCTTTCCACAAGAGTAGGCAAAGATGTGTGTGCACGCACACTTTTCGGCGGAGATATGTATATTTTAGATGCCAACGTGATAAATGGCGTGTCGATCGCCGTTACTCAAGCACGACTTTACACACGTCTTGGAATTTCTTATGAAACGTATGCCGGTTTCCTCACGATGTATTCCTTCACCGCAAAACTCGTAGTGTGACTAAACACTGTTCTTAAGTTCAGAAAAAACTAATTGGTAAGGTCGGATTTCGATTCGAACTTGCACAATATTTACGTTGCAGCCGACTACTCGAACCAATCGGCCACCACAGCTCTTTTTTCCTTGTTGTAAATAGCTTCGTCAGTAAATAAAGTCCTCCTAGCGCTGCACTTCCTCTTCATAGCTTGAGTCACGGAGGCTAATTTACGAGTGGGATAAGTGTCGTTGCACTCAAATATCCGTTGCTAAATGAGGGTTGGCCTATATCAACGTCACTTTTATCTACCGCATTAGATTCAAACCATATTATTTTCGAATTGCCTACCCTTTTACTAGTTAAAAATTATTTACCAATTATTTAAACCTATATTGACAAATCTATGGAACTGTGTCTAATCCTAAGCTTAACAAAGATTGTATTATGTGCAGAAAACAGCACAGTTCTAGCGCACATAGTGCAAAATCCTCTCTTTCCACAATCCCGCGCGATCGAGCGCTACTTCTGACAATCCGTAATGGGAACTGGAAACCATCCTACAGCTCACGCACTGCGCGGTTTCAAAGGAATTTCTTTCCGCGAACGCTCAGGCTGTGGAATGAATACTACGTTCGATTTTTTCCCCAGAGAGTACAGCACGGCGTTCTTGAAGAAGGGTGTGAAAAGATTCCTGCAGGGTCGGCAGCGCGCGAGTGATAGCCCTGGTGATGCAAGCGTCCATATTTTGCGATACCTGTTTACAATAAGGCGGACAGTATAAAAAATGCGAAAATGTATAAAGACCCCCAAATAGGCACCATGGCTTTGACGTCATTTGGTCACAGTCAACAAACTCATTAGCAAGGGAGGCAGTTCGTGTTAAAACGCTTGGAAGTAAATTGATGAGGCTGTAGGTATAGCTATGAAGGTTGGGTACAATGAGTTATTTTGGCAGTATTTTTGTTGTCAGGTTGGTATTATTAAGCAATTACACTGTATTTAAAGAAAGTTCTATTAGTATGAGTGTTTGCTGTTCCATGCTCTAACTCCGGAATTAATCATGGAATCTTTACTGAACCAGAATTTGATTTATGTACTTAGAACAACTGAAAAAACCTAACATCCCCGAGTGAATGCCATGCCTCTATTCCTCTTGAATTTAAGAGAATAACTCTGAACGTTCAACCAAATAATTTCAGGAAGAAAGATATCGATTTGTAATTTGGCAAACATGTAGTGTTTGTAAATTGAAACCTATTTGTAATTGCATTTATGAATCATTCTTGAATTGTGCATAAACATAAAAGTAAATAAATTCATATAATCCGAGGAAAAATATTATTCAGAGCTTCTAATTCTCTCCCAAACTTGAAGTTTTCAAAAGCTTTTTTGCTCAAGGCTGAGTTTTCCGGTCCCTAAAAGGACTTATTAAAATGTTTGAGTCTTTTAAGCCTATGGCATGTGGGAAGGCAAGACTATATTAACTAGTAACGAGTAAAAACATATCATCACGCCTTCCTTTACGGGGTAGGCAGAGAGAGTATAACGACGACATTTCTCTATATACTGACATAGGCCGTGAGCCGTGGTGGCCGATGGTTCGAGTAGTTGCCTGCGACACATAGATCGATTCGAATCTCGACTCTATCAATGAGTTTCTGAACTTAAGTACAGTGATTAGTCACACCACGAGCTTTACGGTGAAGGACAACATCGAGACGCGTATGTAGAGTCGTGCTTGAGTAACGGCGATAGACCAGCCATCTGTCACGTTGATACATATAATATATCTCAGGCGGAGAGTGGGTGTGTGGGTATAACATATACACTTCTGCCTACCTCTTCGGGGACCCTTGTGGGAAGGCGTGAGGATATATCACACATCGGCTAAATAATTACAAAGTCCATTAAGGACATAGGTAGACACATTCTTTTGTATTTTATATATATAGATTGATATATATAAATATCTAAAATAGCCTGTGGAAAGTAAACAATGATGTAACCATAGCCGATTCGCGTTCGCGAGGTCACATCAGATATCCATTTATATTCTTCAATACGGTTTATCCGGCTATTATTACATATAAATGCAATGATTTGTAATGTTTGTTACCTATCACACCAGGACGGCTGAATGGAATTGGATGAAGTTTGGCACAGAAATACATTTGCGAGTGATACCCCTGGTGTTGCTGGCGTCCATAGGCGGCAGTAACCGCTTACCATCAGGCGAACCGCATGCTTGTTTGCCACCCTAAAATTAAAAAAAAAAAAAATTGATTTCAAATCATATAATAATAATAATATATCCTCACGCCTTCCCACAAGGGTCCCCGAAGGGGTAGGCAGAGGTGAATAGGTAATACCCACACACCCACTTTCCGCCAGAGGTATATTAGGTGCCAACGTGACAGATGGCGAGTCCATCGCCGTTACTCAAGCACGACTATACATACGCCTTTGAATTTCTTCTCAGACGTATGCAGGTTTCCTCTCGATGTTTTCCTTCACCGTAAAGCTCGTGGTGTGACTGCTCTACTTCCAAATTAGATTTTTCCTAGTTTATATAATTCAAACAGTTTGCAAAAATTTGCAAAAGTATACATTAGAAAAAAGTATATTTAGTTTTTCCATGCGTAATAAAGTATTTCCTAGAACATTTTAGTCAAAGGTATTTATTTATTCCCAACAATGGTGCCTCCGACACAACAAAGCGTAGCATTTAAAATTAATGAGAACGAATTAATCCTACACCGTA
This sequence comes from Drepana falcataria, assembly GCA_945859725.1. NCBI lineage: Eukaryota > Metazoa > Arthropoda > Insecta > Lepidoptera > Drepanidae > Drepana > Drepana falcataria. Next base: position 1,034,587 of record OX243935.1, read on the forward strand.
ACTTATTCGCTGTCAGTTACAATGTTAAGTCATGCAAATCCATACAGATTCATGTGTGACTAAACACGTGACCGTGGTTAAATTGGGATTGTCATAAGGATCAAAGATTTGCTCATTAGTGTACCCAGAACTGACCGCGTTTCAATACCGCACAGAATGTTATTTATACCTAGCTGTGTCCGCGACTTGGCCCGCGTGGAATTTAACAATATAAAATATTGATCAGTTTCTAAAATAAAAGTAGCCTAAAATACTCCTTTATACATCAGCTATCTGCCAGTGAAAGTCCCGTCAAAATACTCCTTTATACATCAGACATCTGCCAGTGAAAGTCCCGTCAAAATACTCCTTTATACATCAGATATCTGCCAGTTAAAGTCCCGTCAAAATACTCCTTTATACATCAGATATCTGCCAGTGAAAGGCCCGTCAAAATACTCCTTTATACATCAGTTATCTGCCAGTGAAAGTCCCGTCAAAATACTCCTTTATACATCAGATATCTGCCAGTGAAAGTCCCGTCAAAATACTCCTTTATACATCAGATATCTGCCAGTGAAAGTCCCTTCAAAATACTCCTTTATACATCAGTTATCTGCCAGTGAAAGTCCCGTCAAAATACTCCTTTATACATCAGATATCTGCCAGTGAAAGTCCCGTCAAAATACTCCTTTATACATCAGACATCTGCCAGTGAAAGTCCCGTCAAAATACTCCTTTATACATCAGATATCTGCCAGTGAAAGTCCCGTCAAAATACTCCTTTATACATCAGATATCTGCCAGTGAAAGTCCCGTCAAAATACTCCTTTATACATCAGTTATCTGCCAGAGAAAGTCCCGTCAAAATACTCCTTTATATATCAGACATCTGCCAGTGAAAGTCCCGTCAAAATACTCCTTTATACATCAGATATCTGCCAGTGAAAGTCCCGTCAAAATACTCCTTTATACATCAGTTATCTGCCAGTGAAAGTCCCGTCAAAATACTCCTTTATACATCAGACATCTGCCAGTGAAAGTCCCGTCAAAATACTCCTTTATACATCAGATATCTGCCAGTGAAAGTCCCGTCAAAATACTCCTTTATACATCAGATATCTGCCAGTGAAAGTCCCGTCAAAATAATCCTTTATACATCAGATATCTGCCAGTGAAAGTCCCGTCAAAATACTCCTTTATACATCAGTTATCTGCCAGTGAAAGTCCCGTCAAAATACTCCTTTATACATCAGTTATCTGCCAGTGAAAGTCCCGTCAAAATACTCCTTTATACATCAGACATCTGCCAGTGAAAGTCCCGTCAAAATACTCCTTTATACATCAGATATCTGCCAGTGAAAGTCCCGTCAAAATACTCCTTTATACATCAGATATCTGCCAGTGAAAGTCCCGTCAAAATCGACCCGTTTCATAGATTAGCTGGAACAAACAGAGACAAAATTTGTAAAAAAAATATTTATAAGTAAATTTAGTAAAAAGCGATAATTTTAATATTACAAACAGACACTCCAATTTCATTTATTTTTATAGATATGTGTTTTTATATTAAAATGTAGTTTTACCCGGGAATCCAAACTTACGTACGAGGAAAAGACCTCACGCCTGGGTCCCCGAAGGGGTAGGCAGAGGTGTATAGGTAATACCCATACACCCACTTTCCGCATATATACATACTTTGAGTATTTGAATTTCTTCTCAGACGTATGCAGGTTTCCTCTCGATGTTTTCCTTCACCGCAAAGCTCGTGGTGTGACTAATCAGGAAAAGACTTAAATACAAAATCATGACAAACTGACTGAATCACTGATGAATGTGGACGAAGCGAAAGAGGTATGTAAGTCTAGAGAGAACTGGCGCTCTATACTCTCTGCCTACCCCGCTAGGGACTTGGCGTCATGATATGTATGTATGTACAAAATCATGAGAAACTGACGGTTATTAAGGACTAAGCCACGTGAATTCACCCGCGTAAAATTTGTTTTTATTCGTAGGTTTTTGCAGGACTGTCTGAACTGAATTGATATTGACGACTGAATATTAGTAAGTCTACTCATTTTGCTAGTACCAGTCAACGACCCGAAAACTTCCCTATGTAAAGCCAATGTAAAGTAAACCCAAGGCATCTATGGCCCAGTGAAGTCCAGCTCCCTAGAGCTCCCTCACGAATCAGCAACGCCCTAAGTGGAGACCGGGGGACCTAACAAGTGCCTAGGCTTATCGCTATTGTTTGGTTAAGTAGCAAGTTCAGAAACTCACGCTTCGAGATACAATAAAAAAGCCATGTATGACTATAGAGAACTGGCTGTTCTCTCTAGCACATTCATCATTCAGAACCTTAAGGGTTTAAGCCCTCGAAAAACAGCTCATTATCAAAACCATTGTAGGATTAAAAGCGCTATTGTAAGCCACACGCACACAATGTTTGGCTTGGCCAGTAAATACACACACTGATTCATGCTTGGTACTTGTATGTTATGATTACATGCTGCGAACGAGCTGTTGCATCGGACAGAACAGCAAATGTCCAAATTTGTTATACCGTTACACACAACGGAATCTCCCGATTGAATTTTTTTTTCTCACTTTACTAGCTTTTATTTCACTTGCAATGTGTGTATTTATCCGGGTGGAATTTTGCAATTGAATTTTAAATCAGTTATCATTAAACGATTGAGCTAAACTTTGCTAAGGTGTTTGAACCACGTACATATATTTGAAATTTGTAGTTTTGTTTAGGAATTAAACAAACAAAAGTAATATATCCTAATCTATCTGTATCAAATGTCATTCAAGTCCATTCAGCCGTTTTGGCGTGATTGAGTGAAGACAAACTTTCGCATTTATAATATGTATTAAGTACGAAAAAACGCTACCAAACTGTCATATTGAGTAGTAAGTTTATTGGGGTCTAACTTTACCAGTTCGGTATATGTCAAAGTCTACTTTACTTATAAGAAATAGGAATATTAGACATCCAGAGACGGGGATGTGGACTCGGAAGGTCGCATTGATTTGGTATTGTTATTATTAGAGCCTGCGAAATCTTCCATTTCAAAATAGAGGTGCGGACTGGGGACTCCTTTTTCAGACAATCGCAGCCCAATAGGACTCTCGTACTTTCGGATTTTCACAAGAATTTGTGTGCTGGCAACTTTAATGCTGGTGGGTTAGCAATTCCTGACATGATTGATCGCAAACGTCTGTTGATTGTGTAACCATCTGTAACTGGATTAGGCATTTTTATTCCAAAGCTTTAAGATTCGATTCAATACTAAAGGTTTGTCCTAGAGAGTGCAGCATAGTTCTTCAAGAAGGTTGTTAAAAGATTCATTAAATCCCTTAGTGACGAAGCGTCCATAGTCGACGATAACCGAATATCATCAGGAACGCCGCGTGCCAGTTTTCCCACTATAGGTATAATAAAAAAATATAGCTAGTGCCGTCCACGAAGACGCCCCACTATTTTTCCCTATAGATTGTTGTGTAAGTGTGCACTTCTAATAATGTTTGAGTATTATCGGTACAAATTGCTTACCTATGAGTGTATACGCCCACTACCATTAATAGACTATGGTCATATTCCAGGCATCCCGCGACCCTCTACTAGAAATTGGTGGGGCGCGTCTTCGAGGATGGCACTATCTATAATATTATAAAGAGGCAGAGTTTGTTTGCTTAATCTCGGGGACTATTAAACCGTTTTGATAAATCTTTTTCATTGCATTTTTGCTCACTTATTTAGGATATATATATATATATATCCTAAATAAGTGAGCAAAAATGCAATGAAAAATATTTATTTATTTATTTGAAAAAGATTTATGATAAGTGTATATATATAAATAGGCTTATATTTTATGACGCAAATGAACCCGCGATGTACAATTCATCATAAAAGTAAATCGGCAAGTCTTTCAAATATCCTATTAACTATGCAAAGGTCCGGGTTTTCCTCTAGCATCCTTCCCTTTGACTGTCCTCGAGTGGCCTCGATTAAAAGGCAATTATCGTAATGGCTGGCCTTCGTTTATTGTTATAACGTTTCCCGTAAGGTTATACCGCCTTGTTATTTCGTTTATTTTCGAAACCCTCCGGGGATTTTATAATTTAACTCTGCCCCTGCCCCCAGGTGATAATTAACATGGCAATTTTTGTTTCTTTAGAATTATAGGAAAAAAAATCCCGGAATAATATGGCATGTCGCTCTGATACGACATTAATAATATTGGTCTATAATGTGGTCTATTGTCAAAAGTAACGTTTGTTTATGGTTTAAGATGTGAGCTCAAACTGAGAAGACAATAAAGTATCTTACCAAATGTCAAATAATAATGATATGAAAAAAAAATCCTTATATCTGTAATAATGTTTAAATTTAAATTAATTGTGGTCGAATTTTACCTCTAGGCGACCACTAGTGTAGATAATGCCATCCACGAAGACGCCCCTCCTAGAATTTCTAGTCGAGGGTATCGCGGCCGCGGGGATTATGACGCGAGTCTATTAATTGTAGTGTGCGTGTGCACTCATAGGTATTCAGTGTGTACCGATAATACTCAACATTAGTGGATGGTGCACTATAAATATAAACTATAGGGAAGAATAGTGGGGCGCGTCTTCGTGGATGGCACTGTCTATAGATAGTTCACCAAACGTCATAATTCCTATACGCCAGCTACATTACGTCGGCTACCTGACCTTGTCGCTCGGTGTTATCGGTTATCGTCATGTATTCGCCGTGTAATTAAATTTTGCCGGTTTACACACCCAGTTGCCTTATAACCATAGACTACTATTAATATACTACTCACAACTTTGATCTAGAAACGCGGATGAGAGCTTAGAGTTGTTTAAAATACAATTAATTTAAAATAATATCGAAATTGACCACTCAAGGCTGAGAACGTTGAAAATAGTGGAAACTGGCGAGCGTGTATTGCTGGACATGAATGTGGACGAAGCGAAAGAGATATGTTAGAGTGAGAACTAGCACTCTTCTCACTCTGCCTACCCCGTTAGGGGCTCGGTGTGATTGTATGTATGACCTAAGCAGCTTTGTTAAATTATTATTCAATTATAAATAATAATAATATCCTCACGCCTGCCCACAAGGGTCCCCGAAGGGGTAGGCAGAGGTGTATAGGTAATACCCACACACCCACTTTCCGCCAGAGGTATATTAGGTGCCAACGTGACAGATGGCGAGTCCATCGCCGTTACTCAAGCACTACTATACATACGCCTTTGAATTTCTTCTCAGACGTATGCAGGTTTCCTCTCGATGTTTTCCTTCACCGTAAAGCTCGTGGTGTGACTAATCACTGTACTTAAGTTCAGAATAACTCATTGGTACAGTCGGGATTCGAACTTGCGACCTTTGCGTCGCAGGCAACTGCTCGAACCACTCGGCCACCACGGCTGTAAAGGCATTATTCAATTAAAACTTACATAATAACTATTTACATGTATGTATATACAACAAAAAAGAGATTAATGAGATAAAAAAACCAAGTGAGGTTTTCTGTTTGGTAACCTTCCATGTAATAGCTCGGCCGATCATCATGAAAATTCTCATACCAGATATCACTGAAAAGGACAGAGGTTACCTTTTACACTGAAAAAATAAAGACTGCGCTAATATCTCAATATATTCATTATCATCAAGCCAATTCCCTCGCGGGGTGGGCAGAGAGTAGAACGCCAGCTCTCTCTAGACTTACAGACCTCTTTCGCTCCATCAGAATTCATCAGTCTCTTCATACATGTTCGCCAATAGATGTCTAATAATAATAATAATAATAAAATCGTGTACTTTATTACTGAGGAAAAAATATATTGTGTTGTATACATACATTTTATATACTAAAGCAAAAACTAAATTTTTCTTTAAAAAAGTAGATAGAAGATACATGTGTGTGAGAGAGAGAGAGAGAAAGAGATAGGATGAGTGTCTCTGACTAAATATGAGTATTATAGCGGCTTGGTACAATGGTGGCTTGGCGTAAGTATCTAATAAACTATGTATTTATTTACTAATTTAGGAACAGAAATCGCAAGTATAATCTATACTATAATATATATATATATCCTCACGCCTTCCCACAAGGGTCCCCGAAGGGGTAGGCAGAGGTGTATAGGTAATTCCCACACATCCACTTTCCGCCAGAGGTATATTAGGTGCCAACGTGACAGATGGCGAGTCCATCGCCGTTACTCAAGCACGACTATACATACGCCTTTGAATGTCTTCTCAGACGTATGCAGGTTTTCCTCTCGATGTTTTCCTTCACCGTAAAGTTCGTGGTGTGACTAATCACTGTACTTAAGTTCAGAAAAACTCATTGGTACAGTCGGGATTCGAACTTGCGACCTTTGCGTCGCAGGCAACTGCTCGAACCACTCGGCCACCACGGCACAATCTATACTAAATAAATAAAATTGGAGTGTCTGTTTGTAATATTAAAAACCGCGTTATACTAACCGCATATGGATGTATACACGGTACATACACCAAAATAATTTTTTTTCAAATTTTTGTCTCTCTGTCTGTTTGTTCCGGGTAATCTCTGAAACGGCTGGACCGATTTTAACGAGACTTTCACTTTCACGAGGTGTTACAGAGTTCCCGCTTGACACAATTAAAGTGAAAATTACATTAACAAGGACAGCCAGCCTTATAAATCGGTTCTGCCTACCGAAACACTTCACAGATCATACCGTCGGGAATTGCTCCCAATATATATTATTTTTCAGTACGCTAACCAAGGTTGTTTGAATTTACATTCAGCATCTAATTTTATCCAACCCGTAACAGAATAAGTAAACACAATATAATTATGTACTATGGTTTCTTTCAGCGCATCGATAGTATGAGAATGAATATTATGCGTGAACGACCGTGTGATTGTAAAGTTGAAGAAAGACGTGGGTTTGGACATATATGTAGAAAGGATGAGTAAAGAAAGATAGTAAATAAATATCCTCACGCCTTCCCACAAGGGTCCCCGAAGGGGTAGGCAGAGGTGTATAGGTAATACCCACACACCCACTTTCCGCCAGAGGTATATTAGGTGCCAACGTGACAGATGGCGAGTCCATCGCCGTTACTCAAGCACGACTATACATACGCCTTTGAATTTCTTCTCAGACGTATGCAGGTTTCCACTCGATGTTTTCCTTCACCGTAAAGCTCGTGGTGTGACTAATCACAGTACTTAAATTCAGAAAAACTCATTGGTGCAGTCGGGATTCGAACTTGCGACCTTTGGATCGCAGGCAACTGCTCGAACCACTCGGCCACCACGGCTCTTAAAGATAGATAGCTCGGAAAGATAGATTTAACATATATATATACATACATACATATCATCACGCCAAGTCCCTAACGGGGTAGGCAGAGAGTATAGAGTGACAGTTCTCTCTAGACTTACATACCTGTTTCGCTTCGTCCACACTCATCAGTCTCTTCCTTCATACATGCTCGTCGGTTTCGAGTACTCTTAACGTTCCCGTCCTTGAGCGTCCGATCGATCGACATATACATATCGCAAGATCGCAAGTTCGAATCCCGCCTGTACCAAAGAGTTTTTCTGAACTTAAGAACAGTGATTAGTCACACCACGAGCTTTACGGTGAAGGAAAACATCGAGAGGAAACCTGCATACGTTTGGAAAGCAATTAAAAGCCGTATGTATAGTCGTGCTTGAGTAACGGCGACGGAATCGCCATCTGTCACTTGTACACCTAAAATATATCTCACGCAAAAATTTCCTAAAACTTCCAATACCTTTTTCAACTCGTGTGAACATGCTTCCAAGATATATAATTTCATTCGTTGCTCTGTTATCTATATACGCTATAATATATGTTAAATTGATGAATTGTAAGTTGATCGCGTAAATAGCTCGAGTTCTATTCGTATGTAATCGAATTGAAGTTCCTCGAGGGTCGTCCATTAGAGTTCCATTACATGACACGTCTCGATGCAAGTAAACTCTCTTACATCGCCGTGTCCCCGTACAAGATGTTATTATGAAACTCAATTTGCGAATTAATGGAAGCGAAATTACGGTGTGTATACGAGGTGTCGCTACGGGCGGTGTCACGAACCAATTTCAACTAGGATGATCTAAGATCCTGGACTTTGTAACAAAAGTTTTGTATCAAGTATTCGACAGATAATTTGAAGATCGTTAATGCTTTGCATTTTTTTGTTACATTGGGAATTACTTGGAGAAATATCATGCGGAGATTCTACACAAATTGTCCCGAACTAAGAAAAGCTTGTACTATAGATATTTATTTATTTATTAAGGAACAGAAAACACAGTTAGAAATAAATTTACGATAATTCCCGCAGTAGTATATAACTGTGTCGCAGAAATTAACATTCATCTCCAGAGAGAGATGTTACAGAGTTCCTGGTTGACACAATTAAACTGAAAATTACATTAACAAGGATCATTGATTAATGAATTAGGGCATGATAATATGTGTATGTGAGTATGTGTTTGTGTTTAATTGCGCGTTTGTATGTGCGTGTATGGTTGCGGTGAAGATTTTGTGAAACTTAATAGTGTAAAATTTAAAAGGACTAGCGGTCCGTCCTGGCTTCGCACGGGTGGACCTAAGATTTTTTTATAAAAGAAAATATATCCTATGTCACTCAGGGTGAATTTAGCTTTCGAATGGTGAAAGAATTTTTCAAATCGGCACAGTAGTTTTTGAGTTTATTCATTACAAACATACACACACACAAATCTTTCCTCTTTACAATATTAGTATAGATTAAGCCCATATATTAGTATGTATAATATTTAAATAATAATAATAATAATAATAATAATAATATCCTCACGCCTTCCCACAAGGGTCCCCGAAGGGGTAGGCAGAGGTGTATAGGTAATACCCACACACCCACTTTCCGCCAGAGGTATATTAGGTGCCAACGTGACAGATGGCGAGTCCATCGCCGTTACTCAAGCACGACTATACATACGCCTTTGAATTGCTTCTCAGACCTATGCAGGTTTCCTCTCGATGTTTTCCTTCACCGTAAAGCTCGTGGTGTGACTAATCACTGTACTTAAGTTCAGAAAAAACTCATTGGTACAGTCGGGATTCGAACTTGCGACCTTTGCGTCGCAGGCAACTGCTCGAACCACTCGGCCACCACGGCCGTAATATTTAAATTACGATACAAATAAGAATGCACGGATTTTTATTCATTTAAGTGAGTTGAAAAAGTTTCCATTCATCGCGGGTGAATCCACGATTCTCAACTAGTAAATGTGATTACTTGTGACCTTCGACTGCGAAACCCCTCGAGTGTCTAAACGCATTAAAGTCAGTCTTGTGCAGTCGCACGGCTTCAATTTAAACTAGTTAGCATCAATTCAATTTAATAATATAAAGTTACTGCAACGATGTAACAGGGTGTTACTAACAGCAGTAAATAAAACAGTTGTCTTCTAGAAGTTATGGGTAGTAGGGGTGTTATGATATATATCCTCTGAGATATATCCTCATGACATTAAAAGAGCCGTGGTGGCCGAGTGGTTCGAGCAGTTGCCTGCGACGCAAAGGTCGCAAGTTCGAATCCCGACTGTACCAATGAGTTTTTCTGAACTTAAGTACAGTGATTAGTCACACCACGAGCTTTACGGTGAAGGAAAACATCGAGAGGAAACCTGCATACGTCTGAGAAGAAATTCAAAGGCGTATGTATAGTCGTGCTTGAGTAACGGCGATGGACTCGCCATCTGTCACGTTGGCACCTAATATACCTCTGGCGGAAAGTGGGTGTGTGGGTATTACCTATACACCTCTGCCTACCCCTTCGGGGACCCTTGTGGGAAGGCGTGAGGATATATTATTATTATATTATAAAACAGCTATGAGCTCTAAAGACAACCACTTCGAAACATGGTTTTTGGGATGTTTTCAGATTCATCATCATCATATCATCACGCCGAGTCCCTAACGGGGTACGAGAGTAAAGAGCGCCAGTTCTCTCGCGACTTACATACCTCTTTCGCGTCGTCCACATTCAAGAGTCTCTTCAGTTTTCATAAACTATTAATGATAAAAATATTAATCTTTAATCAATATTTTAAACTGACGTAAAATTACGTCATGAATTTGACAATATTGAAAGTTTTTTTTTTTGCTTACTATTGTTGAATGCAATTACAATCTTTTTGTCGGAGGCTTCTCAAACCACTCGGCCGCCATGAAGCCATAGAAAATCAAAGTATAATAAATAACGTGCAGTGAGTTAGAGCAGCAAAGGTAGGCGAGGAGTCTCACGTGGCAAGCCAACGTGACTGACGCAAAGGCTTCAGCGCGGGTTAATTGGGTCAATTGCTACTCTCTATCCATTTCTTTGAAAATGGAAACTAGATGTTATAGGGTGTTGTGAATGACGACGATTTAATAAAACATATAGCTTCAAAGATAATGACAACATTATTTAAGGGAGAAATATTCACTCAGGAACAGGTTTTAGGCAATCTTTGTGTTGCAGGCAAATACTCAAACCACTCTGTCTTTCTGAATAGAGTTTTTCTGAACTTAAGTTCAGAGATTGGTCACACCACGTGCTTTGCGGTGAAGAAAAACATCGCGAGGAAACCTGCATACGTTTGAGAAGGCGAAGGAGAATTCAAAGGCGTATGTATAGTCGTGCTTGAGTAACGGAGATTGACTCGCTATCTTGTCACGTTAGCACCTAAAATATATCTTTGGCGGAAAGTGGGTGTGTTGGCAGTACCTATACACCACACAAGGCGTGAGGATAAATAGGTACCTATAGATTACCTAATAAAATGTCTTCATGAACAAAAGCAATACTTAAACTAAAAATCTCTTCCAACAAATCGGACGTTATTGCGTCGCAAGTTGCTCGAGTCCGGAAAAAACCGGAACTATTTCGAATCCGGAATTCGAACATCCATTCCAGAGCTTTCGAAATGTTTTAAACTTCTAGCTTAGGTCACAGTACACAGCTGGCTGGTCGAGTTTGTTGGGAAACTTTCCACTTAAGTGTCGTTACTAAGCGAGTGTCGTAGCACAGATCGCGGTGTCCAGACACTGGCTGGCTGTTAAGTCGGGGTGACTAATGGTTAAGTCTGTTAACACTTCGGAAAATGTGCGGAGTAGCGATCATAGATCGAACTGGCGTGAACGAGGGTGTGATTGTAAAGATGAATAAAAGACAAGTTACGTTGGTTTGGACATATAGAAAGGATGGGTGAAGAAAGATTGATAAAACAGATATACAAAGGGAAAGTGTGTGCAAGGAGAAGCAGAGGAAGACCACGTTCCAAGTACCTAGATCAAATCGATCGGACGCTCAAGGACGGGAACGTCAAGAGTACTCGAAACCGACGAGCATGTATGAAGAGACTGATGAATGTGGACGAAGCGAAAGAAGTTATGCTAGTCTAGAGGGAACTGGCGCTCTATACTTTCTGTCTATCCCGTTAGGGACTCGGCGTGATGATAAATGTAATTACACCTCTTTCGCTTCGTCCACATACCAAGTATCGCCTATATTTTATGCGAAAATTATTAATTATTGCTTCCACCATTTCTTGTCCAGAAAGGTTTTATAAGCGGCAATAAGCTCAATATTTAATATCAGACGTTCTAAAAGTCTATTTGTCCTTTAGGTTACGTTGAATATTATAGATTTTTATTAAAAGTGACAGCCCTACAGCGTACAGCCTCCCCGAGGTCACGCCCTGGGGGTCAAGGAATGAGATAAGACATCTAACGACCGGCGACCGATGAAATCTCAAAGCCTAATTGGTCGGTATCTACTTGAGCATGTCATGCAGCCTTCACTCGGCAAGAAATCCATTAGTGGCGGTCTTTAGCTACCAACATTTTTATATTTATACGAAACTAGCTGCCCCGGCGAACTTCGTACCACCTAAAAAGTCAAGAGAATTTTTGTTCTTACTTATTTCCGCGTATTTTTAACCTTCCTAAGACTTCCAAATCGGTTCAGCCGTTTTAGAGTTTTGCGCTTTGCAACACATTGAGTGATTAATTTTTATTTATATCGTTGTGGTACAGCGCATTTTCTTCTACAATGTTTGTAGTTCTACCCGTGTGGGAAGGCGTGAGGACCATTTTTATACACATATATATATCTGTTGACGTGTATAGGTCCCACACACTCACTATCCGTCAGCGATATATTTTAGGTGTCAACATGGCAAGATGATGCGGCCATCGCCGTTACTCAAACACGACTGTACATACGCCTTTGAACTTCTTCGTGTATAGGTAGTTCCCACACACCCACTTTTCGCCAGAGATATATTTTAGGTGCTAACGTGACAGATGGCGAGTCCGTCGCCATTACTCAAGCACGACTATACATCTCTTCTCAAACGTACATACATATGCAGGTTTCCTCTCGATGTTTTCGTTCACCGTAACGCTCGTGGTGTGACTAATCACTGTACTTAAGTTCGGAAAAACTCATTGGTACAGTCGGGATTCGGACTGGCAGTCTTCGTGTTGCAGGCAACTACTAGAAACCACGCGGCCACCACGGCTTTTTACAATGTGCTTATTACTATTTACAGTCTGGAGTCAAACTTGGAATCTTTGCGTTGCAATCTTTCAATGTATGAATATTGTATATTTTTATTTCTCCCTTGTCTACAGGTTGCAGTCGACGATGGCAGCTTGCTGAAGAGCTAGAGGTGCGGTGCTAATAAAGACCTTCCACCATGACCAAAAAGTTTGAATTCAACTGGCAGATCACAATTCCAGAACCATTGCTGCAGGTAAAGACTGCAATCTTTCTCCATCATCTTATTTACAGGATTTCTAAGATAATAGTAGATTGGCTTAAATATGAGTATATATAAAAATTGCATTTTACTTTGTAATTAAATAATATGGGACGCAAAAATATATTTGTAGGTATGTATATCCGAATTAAGAACGTACTTTTTTGAAGTCGGTTATAAATTAAATATTGATTTAAAATAGAACCGCAGTCTTACATCGCGCTCGCTACAATTCAAGCATTCAGACACAATCTTGAACATTCCCAAACATTTTTACATTAAACATGTATGAAAATATTCCGTGTATGAAATATGAGGATGTGCCATAAAATATGTCAAGCGACCAGGCGCAAGGTTGAATGAGAGATCTGTAACAATAACAGCTAGCGGGAACACATCGTAAATCAAATGTGACCGTTTGTGTTTACTGAAGCCTGAAGTTTGTGAATACTCTGTGTAAGGGTGCGGCCTTACTCGCAGCGGGTTTTATCTTTTTTGGTACCATAGCTTACAAGTACGCCGTCCGCCTGTTGATAACCGTTTATCGCCGCCTTTGGACGCAACATCAGGTGTATCATTCGCGTCGCCAACCTTGCAGGAACGTCTCTTGAATAACTTCATGCTGTACTCTCTAAAACCTAGGCTTTCCTAGTAGATAAGCGATTATTGATTTCATAGTAAGCGGTTACTGTAGCTGAGTATTTTGAGTAGTCACCTAGAAGTAGATGACGCAATTCGTAAAGCAACTGGCATAAAAAAAAAAAAAAAAAAAACATGGATGTGATTGTAAACATGATGATAGCCTATCTAATGATTAAGACATATAGAAAGATGAGTGAAGAAAGATTAAAGATATATAACCAAAGCGAAATTTTGTTGAAAAGGCAGAAGACCTCGTTCTAACTATAATATCACTAGTCCGGTTCGATCCCCGCTGAGGGCAGATATTTGTGTGATGAACACGAGTATTTAACCCATAGTACAAGCTTTGCTTTGGGCTATGTAATTTTTTGTAGAATTGTCGCAAAGTATTTATTAGATAATCCCGCTAGCAAAGAGACTACATACCTGCGCCTATTCTGAACCAATCGGTCGGAACGACTTGATAATCTTGATCGTTGATATCCAGCCTGTCGAGTGGAATGATTACAGTCACTAACAAAGGATTCCCGCTTGCATTTTGTGACCTGGTTTACGGTGACTGGTGTCCCGTTCGAATTTGGAGCTGACTGGGGCTGGACCTCCACCTTATAGAAGTCCGTAGCCAAATAACACAATTTATTGTGTTGTGTTCCTACGCGGTGAATAAGGTTTCCAATAATGAGCTCCTTGGGGAGGGGGGAGGATTGTTACATTTGCGCGTTGCCACTCTGCGTTCGGAGAGTTATAGTGTGTTGGCAGCATAATGGGACTAATCCCTCTGCTTCCAACACACAATAACTCTCCGAACGCAGAGTGGCAACGCGCAAGTGATACTTCGGTATCGTGATCGTAAATAGGCTACGGTAACCGTTTCCCATCAGGTGGGCCGTATGCTTGTTTGCCACTCTTGTTGTAAGCACTCGTGTTTTAAAAAAAAACAGCGCTTATTAATAACTCGCTGTATAATTAACTAGCGGCCCGTCCCGGCTTCGCACGGGTGGACATTTATTTTTTAAACATTTCGGCATATTTTTTTTCCTTGTAATTAAAATAACGTTCACATGGTGAAAGAATTTTTAAAATCGGTCCAGTACTTTTTGAGCCAATTCGTTGCAAACATACTTACATACAAATCTTTCCTCTTTATAATATTAGTATAGACTAGAGCAATTCAAGTTGGTATATTCAAAAAGTAATTGAATAACCTAGCAATGTGTTTCATTGTTAGGGTCCGCTAAACTGACGCGAGCGGCAAAGGGTCAGGCAACAGGTGGAGCTAGCTCCCTTAAATGTCTAAACTAATCATACATAGGTACATATATATAGACTCGCCATCTGTCACCGTGGTACCTAAAAATATCTCGGACGGAAAATGGGCATGTGGGCACTACTTGCAAACCTTTGCCTACCCATTCGGGGACCCTTGTGGGAACGCGTGGGGATATTATTATATAGATATTTTTCTGGAATATATTCTGTTTGGTCCAGCTAATAACGTATCTTCGTGCCGAATTTCATGCAATTCAGTAGTTTTGAACAACATCCTCACAAACCTTCGTATTTATAATATTTAGTACATATACAAACATGTCGGCGTTGATGGGCAGTAAAAGTCTGAGCAAGAATGCTCGAGTTGCTGTCCACAACGCGATATTGGTACCTACCTTGTTGTATGGCAGCGAATCCTGGGTATGTCAGAGGAAGTATGAAAATAGCTTGAATGCAGTTGAGATGCGATCGCTTCGAAAAATGTGCGGAGTAACGATTTTAGATCGAGTCCGCAATGAAGAGATTCGCAAATCAACTGGCGTGATTGTAAAGATGAAGAAAGGCATGTTACGTTGGTTTGGACACATAGAAAGGATGAGCGAAGAAAGATTGACGAAACAGATATACAAAGCAAAAGTGTGTGCAAGAAGAGGCAGAGGAAGGCCACGTTCCAACTACCTGGATCAAATCGATCGGACTCTCAAAGACGGGAACGTTAAGAGCGAACAAAAGAGCGACGAAGCGAAAGAGGTATGTATGTAAGTCTAGAGAGAACTGGCGCTCTATACTCTCTGCCTACCCCGCTAGGGACTTGGCGTGATGATATGTATGTATGTATGTATATACAAACATATCACGGCGAGTCCCTCACGGTGTAGGCAGTGTGAGAAGAGCGCCAGTTCGAGACTGGCTCTCTCGAGACTGTGACTACAAAGCAAAAGAGGTAAGTATGTACTTACCTCTTTTGCTTCGTCGGCATACATCAGTCTCTTCATACATGCTCGCCGGTTTCGAGTACTCTGTTGTTGTACTCATTTCGAAGTAATATTTGCAGAATTTATTGATTTTATTTTATTATATTTTATTTAAATATTTTTTTTGTTTATTTTTTTTTATTTATTTTGGACAGAAAACACAAGTATAATTTGCAAATAAATATGCGATAATGTCTGCAGTAGTATAAACTGTGTTGCAGACATTAACACTCAACCGTAGAAATAGATGTCTCCTAGTTCCTAGTTGACAAAATTCAAGGGAAAATTACAATTGGATAGGTATACGGTCGTCTGGTCAAGTGATTAGAGCTCCTGACTGCGAAACTTGAGGTCGTGGATTCGATTCCCTCTGAGGGCAGATATTTGTGTGATGATAGAGTATTTGCACCTTAGTCTTGGATGTCCTATGTATTTATGTATATATCTATCTATATAAGTAAATATATCGTTGTCTCGTTACCATAACACAAGCTTTGCTTACTTTGGGACTAGGTCAATTTGTGTGGAATTGTCCCAATGTATTTATTTATTTATTGAATGAGATTAAAAATAATGCTGTATGTAATGTCTCCTTCACAGGGCGCAGTGTTCGACAGATGGACCGAAGAGAAGGATAACACGGAGTTGGAACAGAATTGCACCTTCAAGGCGGATGAATATGGATTCTTCATATACTGGAAAAGCGACGGGCGGGTGAGTTTTCTTAAGTTTATGACGCAGAGTAGTCAAAACTAAACACGGCAGGGAAACATTCTTACGAGATTTTTCCAACTTAGTAATATTTAAAAAGCTGTGGCCATGACTACGCATGCGTGAAATTTGATTGAATTTGTATTTTTTTCCAAAATATTACAAATCATTAATCCATAATATAGACCCACAAGGGTCCCAAAGTAGGCAGAAGTATACAGGTAGTACCCTTGCGCCAGAGATAGCTTTTAGGTGCTTAGGTGTTTTCCTTCACCGTAAAGCTCGTGTTGTGACACTACTTAACAAAAACGTGTGGCACTCGGGGACTGCCGCGGTAAAGCTATTGCATAGCATTTTTTATCAACTTATGCAATACACGTATATACTTTCTCACAAACAGCTGCTTACGTACTAGGCATGCCTTTTAAGTTCTCTCGTTTCCATATCTCCCGGCAATTTTGAATTTGGAACTGTTCTATATTCGAATGTGTTTAAATTTTGAATGTGTTAGGTTATTCTCGTTACGGAATTTCTGGATTCGGTCTCCACGCTCAAGGCCTGCGACAGAAGCTATGAAATAGCTTAAAAAAAAATTGGTACAGTCGGAAGATTCGAACTTGCAATCTTTATGTTGCAGGCAACACTCGAACCACTAATAATAATAATAATATATCTGTGCCATATAATTCCGTTCAGCCGTCCTTCCAAACAAACTTTCGCGTTTATAATACAAAGAAGGCTTCAAAATATATCCCGACTAACTCCAAGCCAGAAAGCAAACGTATTCGTAGACAAATTCGAGACGTCTTAGCAGCTATCTCCTTGGAGAAAGACAGAATATAGATCGTCCAAGGCCAAAGAACGTCCATTATTTATCTATCTGTAGAGCATTTATTTATCCGATCAATCTAAGCGGAATCGATCAATTTCACTTTAAACAACACAAAGGAGAAGAAAAGAACACACATAACATTCTTAATGGGCACTGAAACCAACCAAATGTGCATGTCTTAATTGTGTAAACTGAAAACGTATTCAAGTGCTTGAGAGAGATGTAAAGTTGTAATGAGCTGTAAAGTCTAATTTTATACCCAGCCACTAGCTGCGCCTCGCGATTGCACTCGCCTTAGTTTATGTACGTATGAATGCTTTATCACAGGTATTTAAATATATAAAGTAGCTGTCACGCCCAGCTTCGGTCGGGTGAAAAAATACGATAATGGCGCCACTTATCGGGTCCAATTGTGAATCTAAATAATTCTCGAATCCACCTGAAGACACAGAAAATTTCATTCAAATCGGTCCAGCCGTTAAGGAGTACTTCAGTGACAAACACGCACAGATTAAATATGTATATAAAGATAAAATAAATTAATCGGGCTATTAACACCATTTATTGGAATGCGACCAGATGCGAATGGAAGCGACCAACCCGAACCGTGCTTCTTTTTCGACGTTTTATAAGTGCCCACTTGGGCCTATGTGAAATAAAAAATATTTTGATTTTGATTTTATTACTCAAGAACGGGCAGACAGATTCAAATGATGTGATTCGTGGGATTAGTTTAATCCGAGAATAGCAGAATAGCTATTAAAATATAGGGATGAAAAAAAACCACTACATTGACTTTTGACTGTGACTGTATAAGAAATCCCATATAGGTAGAGTCCTGCCTGAAGTACGGCGATGGTATTGTCACATTAGCATCTTACTTTATCTCCATTTAAATAAAGATGTTATCCCTTGGCGTGAAGATATAAGGTATTGAAAAAAAAAAGGCATAAATCGACAACGCTAAAAGCCGATCAAAGTATTAGTACCTTCGCCTGTCGGAAACGATTGACAGTATGAACTTAAAAGGGACCCGTCGATAGAGGTTTCCTTTGACCCCCTTCAAAGTAGCGGGTGTAATCTGCTATTAGCACTCGATTTGGGTCAGATGTACATGATGGATGGAGGGATATTGTGGGCTTGTGACCTCTTAACGAAATGGGGACGAATTCTTGCTTTTAGTCGCAATTTATTTATCCTTACATGTGACGCTTTTCTTACGAGTAAGCTTCTCATTCGTGTAACGGCCGTTAAGTGCAACGCACAGTGCAGGTTCGACTCCCGACTGTACCTCCCAAACCTCCCAATGTGTTTCTTAAATACAAGTCCTAAAAAAAAATCGCATTGGAAGTCCATTAATCACACCACGAGCTTCGCGGTGAAGGAAAACATAGTCGTGCTTGAGTAACGGCGATAGGCTCGCCATCAGTCAAGTTGGCACCTAAAATATATCTCTGCCGGAAAGTGGGTCTGTGGGTACTTCCTATACACATCTGGCTAACCCTTCGGGGACGCTTATGGGAAGGCGTGAGGATATATATTACGTGATTGGGAAACGGCGAACTCGGCATCTGTTACGTTGGTACATAAATATATCTCCGAGGGGTGTGGCTACCTCTGCCTACCCCAGCGGGGGCTTTTTATGGAAGGCGTGAAAATAAGAACGACTCTTGCTTGACTGCCTCATCTTCAAACATTGTCACAATGACGCGGCGTCTCTAGGCAACATGATACTTAAATTCAAGTCACAATTGCCGGCAATTATCATAATGTTTTCTATGTTCTACCAAGCGGAAGCAAATACGGGCGAAATGTTTACATATCTAACAGACTGAAAGAGGTCACTAAGTTAAGAGAGAACTGGCGAACTATTTATTTTGCCCCACCCCCTATAACCCCCCTTAAAGCAATCGCTACGTGCTTTCCTCCCCCCTCCCCAAAGAGCTCATTACTGGAGGCCTGTGTATGATTGTAATGAATAGACTCAAAAACTACTGTGCCATTTCAAAAATTCTTTCACTATAGGAAATCTACATTTTCCCTGAGTTACATAGGCTATATTTAATATAATAATAATAATATATCCTCACGCCTTCCCACAAGGGTCCCCGAAGGGGTAGGCAGAGGTGTATAGGTAATACCCACACACCCACTTTCCGCCAGAGGTATATTAGGTGCCAACGTGATAGATGGCGAGTCCATCGCCGTTACTCAAGCACGACTATACATACATATCATCACGCCAAGTCCCTAACGGGGTAGGCAGAGAGTATAGAGCGCCAATTCTCTCTAGACTTACATACCTCTTTCGCTTCGTCCACATTCATCAGTCTCTTCATACATGCTCGTCGGTTTCGAGTACTCTTAACGTTCCCGTCCTTGAGAGTATACATACAACTATACATACGCCTTTGAATTTCTTCTCAGACGTATGCAGGTTTCCTCTCGATGTTTTCCTTCACCGTAAAGCTCGTGGTGTGACTAATCACTGTAACTTAAGTTCAGAAAAATCTCATTGGTACAGTCGGGATTCGAACTTGCGACCTTTGCGTCGCAGGCAACTGCTCGAACCACTCGGCCACCACGGCTTACATATATATAGGCTATATTTTCTTTTGTGAAAAAATCTTATGTCCATCCGTGCGAAGCCGGGACGGACCGCTATAGTATAAAATGAAGTTGCTTCCGCTGTCTGTTCACTTAGATCTTTTAAAGGACGCCCTCCGACCAGGTGGGATGACGATTTGCGACGAGCTGAACACAGGGCGCTATGGCGCTCATTAGGGGAGGCCTATATCCAGCAGTGGACTAGAATGGGCTGATGATGATGTCTTTTTTGGACTTCGAAACAATCCAACTGACATGCCCCAAATCGGGGCACATTTGCATTTAAAACGCAATAAATGCGAACATGATGTTAGACCACTAAAACAATAGATAAAATGGATTTATTTCTTTAACGTATTAGCACCCGCTGGCTAGGCATATATCTGAATTGATGGCGGGCGAAACCGCAGGGAGCTCTATAGTATATTTGAGAATAAACAATAGAACCGCAGAACCAAATCCATGCAAAACTGGAATAAAAGACCTGTTTCCCTCCGGAAGTAGGTGAGAGCCGCTGGACACGTCACAGGTGCGATCCGGCCGGAAGCCCCATTGTTGGTAGAATCTTTGTTGAAGATAGACAAAGACCTTTTGAAAATAGAACATAAAGAATATATATAATATATACATATTTAACCCACCCTGTGAGGGACGATATAATAATAATAATTGTACAGCCCTGAAGGCGTATAAATAAATATAATATACATACATACATACATACATACATATCATCACGCCGAGTCCCTATAGAAAGGATGAGTATGAAAGATTGACGAAACTGATATACAAAGCAAAAGTGTGTGCAAGAAGAGACTGAGGAAGACCACGTTCTAACTACCTGGATCAAATCGATCGAACTTTCAAGGACGGGAACGTCAAGAGTACTCGAAACCGACGAGCATGTATGAAGAGACTGATTAATGTGCACGAAGCGTGCCAGTTCTCTAGACTTACAGACCTCCTTCGCTTTATCCACATTCATCATATCGCCATTCGTCTCCTTATTCATGCTTGCCGAGTTTCGAGTACACTTGACGTTCCCGTCCTTGAGTGTCTGATCGATTTGATTTAGGTAATTGGAGCGTGGTCTTCCTCTGCCTTGTACACATACACACTTTCGCTTGTATTAATAAAGTAATTGTATGGGAAGAATTGTAGCATCTACATTTTCCGGAGCGAAATTTAGATGATTGATTTTTTATACAACAAGAGTGGCAAACAATCATACGGCCCGCCTGATGGGAAACGGTTACCGCAGCCTATTTACGCTCACGATACCGAAGTATCACTTGCGCGTTGCCACTCTGTGTTCGGAGAGTTATAGTGTGCTGGCAGCATAATGGGTTTAATCCCACTGCTTCCAAAACAATGTAACAATCCTCCCCCCTCCCCAAGGAAACCTTATTCACCGCGTAGGAACACAACACAAAAAAATTTGTTATTTGGCTACGGACTTCTATAAGGTGGAGGTCCTGCCCCAGTCGGGCAGCTCCAAATTCGAACGGGAAACCCGTTATGCCCTACCTCTCTTGACCCGTTATGCCCTACCTCATTAGATGGCGAGTCCATTGCTGCTCAAGCACTATAAGCATACATACGTCTTTCAATTACTTTTCAAATGTATGCAGGTTTCCTCTCAATGTCGTCCTTGACCACAAACCTCGCGGTGTGACCAATCTCTGTACTTGAGTTCAGAGAAATCTCGGTAATTGAACGTTGCAGTCTCGAGCCATTCGGCCACCACACATCAATTAATTATTTATCATTATAAATAGCTCAAAATCCGTTAAAATTTCTTGCCATATTCCATTAAGCAAAACAAAACACTTCTTTAGTTAATCATAAATAGAATACAAACAACTCCTTTGCAAGAGAACTCGCATCTCCCGACGTGAATGCACGTGACAGCCGTCTAGATTTGTTGTAGCGTTGCAGTGGATATAACTAGGTCATCTGTCACGTTGACAAGCAACAACTGGAAATGGCTAGATCTGCAGTTGATTGTTAGATACTGATTTAGTTAGACTAGTTATGCCTCGTTTATGTTGTGCCAGTATTTACTGGGAAAACTCTTTTAAATTTAACTAAAATCTCTTCTTTATTTAAATTATTAAATACTGTATACGGGCTGGCTGGAAAAATTTTTTTTTAATGAAATCGGATTTGTTATTAAACCAAACTCTTAGTCCAAGAGCTGGTACCGATTTTTGTGAAGATATTTGAGGAAGCTGAAAACTTGTCGCATACCTCTCCTATTATACCCCAATACGGAACTGCAGACCTGGCTGGTAAATATAGGGGCTAAATCTGGGAGGGCGTGAAGATATACGGAACAGAACAAAACCTAGTTCCTATACAATAATATCTGTTGATATAGCAACGCATATTTTACATACTCATTTTAATGACCACTCGTATCTCCGGTCATTATGAAGCGATGCGGACTCCCACTCGACCTTGCCATATAATGAGCGAAGTTCAACCCTACGCCCTTGAGTTAAAGTGCTTTTTGAGAGCCGCTTGAGCATGTAGGCCGAAAGTCAGGGATGAGTTTCGTTATTTGGCTTGAGAAACTTTTTATCCTCACGCCTTCCCATAAGGGTCCCCGAAGGGGTAGGCAGAGGTGTGCCTCACTCGAGCGCTGTAAGCTTAGAAAATTTTCTGTAAATATTATTTCAAGTACAAACCTCTACCAAAGCCGCATGATTTGAATCCGGATACACAGCTCGCACGTGCAACTAAGCCGGTAAGTCGGGTAATTTCCAGTGAGAACCGGTAATATCCTGCCTTGCAGGATGCCGGCGCTGTTAATATCTTTCTCGGATTGACTTCCCTTTCTCTCGTGACGCGAAAGGTTGACGTTTATATAGTAATAGGTAGTTGACATATTGCAGAAGGAAATGGTAGTATATCTTATCCGTAGTACTTCCAACTTACATCCAACTATTCTACTGGTATTATTAATGCAAAAGTTTATAAGAACGTATCCTACTTCATGCCAAAACTACAGAACGGAACCTGAAGAAGTTTGTCAAAGCGATGGATTATCAGCTTTATTAAACAATATCCTCACTTCTTCCCACAAGGGTCCCCGAAGGATTAGACAGAGGTGTATCCACTGCTAAGGTGACAGACGGCGAGTCCGTCGGCGTTACTCAAGCACGTCTATACATACGCCTTTGATATTCCTCTCAATCGTATGCAGCTTCCTCTCAATGTTTCTTTCACCGTAAAGCTCGTGGTGTGACTAATTATATTAACCATATTATTTCCTCTTCTGTTTCAGGATGGAGACGTGATCGAGCTATGTCAAGTTAGCGACGTCAGATCTGGAGGCGTGCCTAAGGTAACCCCAATGATGCTTCTCTCTCTCTCTCCCGCGCTCTTATCTCTTCAGTAAGCCTCGCCTTCCAAATAACTACGCATGTTGGACTTCCAAATACCCGAATTTTAACCCTATTTCGTCTGCTCCAGGACTCGAAGTTGAGTTTGAACTTGCTGAACAAGCACGGCGAGAACTATGAAGACAAGTCCCTCACTATATGCAGCGGTACCGACTACATCAACATCAACTACCAACACGTCGTGTGCCCCGACGCGGCCACCGCTAAGGTACTGGTTTTAGCCGGATTTAGTCGGATCTTGCAAGATTTAACTGGATTTTAGATACAATTACATTAAAATAACAGATTTGTGAAAATTATAATATATTCGTAAATGGATACTATAACAGAATTATTGTTATACTTATACTTATAGAGTATCAAATGATTTTGCATCAATCTTGAAAGATTAACTCCGCGAACCGGAATTAACTGGTTTTAATCCTGTAGCATCGAGGTTTTAACGTTTATGATCCTACCAATTAACGATCTAAAGAACAATTGAGTTATATTTTACTACTGGAACATACAGTCTAGTCATAAGTTATGTTTTATTTTGCTTTTAATCACCTTTTACGGTTTTAAAAAGTATCAGTAAAATAATTAGGTAGAACTTATAAAATTTTGAGGTTATAATGTTTTTTGACGTATTTCGTTAATCATAAATATATATCCATTGCCCTGGCGTGTAGAACAGTGATACACCCGGAGATCCACGCAGAGCGCAGTCTATTGGGATGGAATATTAGAATAACATTATTATTAATATGATTTGCTATATGATCCAAAAGGTATGGCTGCAAGCTCTGAGACAGATCACCCACAACGTCAAAGCCAACAACGTTTGCCCAATGACTTGTCTCAAGAAACAGTAAGTGACCAACGTTGGTGTCAGCATGCTACCAATTAAGTTTGCCCAATGTTTGTCATGTGACCAAATATTTGGACGGTGTGTGGAACAACTTGTGGACTTGAAACATTGTCATATTAATCAGATTTGGTTTGTTATGAAAGAATTATATATATATATATATGCTCTGGCTAAGTCCACAAGACATTTCTCACGCTATTCTGCATGTTAACTGTTCTGTATGCTTCTTGGAAGGAATGGAAGGAGGGTCTTCGGGCGATTACTCACAATAACAAAATCAGCAATATCTGTCCGAGAACAATTCTTATGAAACAGTACGTAGAGTTTAATTTCGTTTGCGTTATGTGTTTCATTTGGTTTGTTTTTTTTTTTCTTAGTAAGACAATAAATACCTTGTAAATAATGTATTTTTGTGGTGATTATAAAACGCACAGTTAATTAAAACGTGATTGTAGTGAATATTTTTTTAAGTTTGCATCGATTTTATTAGTTTTTAAGATACAATTGTCTTAAACATCTGTGTAGCTGAATCGTATGAGTCCTTTGCTACGTTATTCTAAAACAAGTAAAAGTAGCAGTATGCTTACCTCATACGAGCACAAGTATCAAGTTAGATTACTTGATACTTGTGCTCTGCAGTATAACTGTCACATCATCGCATTATTCACTATTTAATCAGACTTTCCCGGAATTCAATGTTACCAACATTATCACACATCAACTGTGGTTCTAAAGGAATATTTAATGGAAAAGATCTTTTTTTTGCCATTCATGATAAATCTTTGCCAATTGACACCTTGCTCTATAAATCCGAGAAAAAAAATATGAAATTTAATACATACATTATATACATATGTATTTATATGTATCATGTATAAGAAAATCTATATATAAGAGGGAAGCTTCATCAGTCACCAGTCTCTTCATACAAGCCGTTATTAAGCTGTACCAGGGTAGTAGAACCTACATTTTAAAATCATAATCCTATTGTCTTACAAAATCAATAGATCACTTTTCAACTGAGCTGGCGTTCTTGCCACGCCTGAGCTAAGCACCTTGGAACAAAAGCAAAGAAAATTCGCTTGAAACGAATCATTAATTTGATTAATTATAAGAAGGTTGACCCAAATTCCTCGCCTTTTGATCTCACGGGACAATCTCCTCTTTGTTTTTTTAATGATTAACTAACGAACACTCAAGGACGGGAAAGTAGAACTGACGAACACTTGCGAAGAGACTGATTAAGCGCAGTGAATCTATAGAGAGCTCTATACCTCTGCCTACCCCGTTAGGGACTCGACTTGATGATATGTATGGATGAATAAATTATTCCTAAAAAATATAGTTAAAAAAAAAAACTAAAAAACACGCTTTTTACAGAAAACTAAACTAAAAAATAAAAAATAAATTTTAATAAATTTGAATTAATAATAGTGTAAAAATTCTTAATAAATATTAACTTTTTAGTTCCATATTTTTCAAAAGGGAGCCAGAGAAACGGCTACGAGAACCAAGAAAGGCCGCAGGCGCGCTAATTACCCACGGAGAGTTACATACTGACATACTGACATACAAGTGAAGCTAATAAAAAGCGTGTAAAAAAGCGATTAATTCAATCAAAATTTACGCAGGCGAATCCACGTGACACAGTACAAGTACAAAATAATTGTCATCTAACTTTACTTGTAATTTAACAACATCCGTGCCGCCCTGCCATCGCTACGCCGTAGCACGTAGTTCGTAGCTCGTAGGCGTTAGCTGGAAACTAGGACACCAATTATTAGGTTATGGGCGGAAGTTCTACGAATTCTCATTCCATTTTATTATTAAAAGTACATCCGTTTGTAACCCAGATAACGTTTAATGCAACTATTATTTTCAAGTTTATTAGTTTTGATGTATTTAATACAATATTAAATTCAATATTATTGCGAAATATTATATATATAGCTCATATATTTTTTTAATATACTGATCCGCTCACGACGTATATATTACCTCTTTCGCTTCAGGGGATGAACGGGTTCCCTCTTTAATCTTTAATCACGCCAGAAACAACACCAAATAGAAGAAACACTATTTCAATGTAAAATACGCGTGTACCAAGAAAATAAAAGAAATTTCACATCGTTTATATCAACAAAAAAATCTATACTTATATTTGAAAGTTTGTTTAAAGTAAGGTGTTTGTTTCTTTGAACTCTAATCTCTAGTAAACCGATTAAAAAAAATAGCCATAGAAAGCGTTTATTGAAGAAGGCTATAGGCTCTCAGACTACTACTTACCATGGTCGCGCAACAGTCAGCTTAATCCCGAAGAATAGGCGTGGCACAACTAAAGTATTTTATAAATAAGATTTCGATTATTTTTCCGGCAATTTTCCTGTCCGAAAGGTGTAGTTGCCCTAGCTGCCCTAGCTGTACCCAAATATACAAGTATTCCACCCATACATTAAATCAATGAGCAGTTCATTGACCTCACTAAACGAATCTAATTTGTTAAGTGGATACTATCGTCTATTGTAATTAGGTGTATCTTTACGTAGCCTTTTTCTTCGCCATGATTCGGTCTACTAGCAAACGTTCCCGGAACTCACACTGCGAGAGACTTTAAAAATCGAATTAAATGTAAACGGCAGTGGAGACCGATGACAACCTTGCAATTTTTTCAAACACGTCATCGGCTTAAGTCGGTGTAATGGAACCTCTGCCTGACCGTTATGGAAAATAATATACGAGTATATTCGCCGTTTTATCCCTACTAATATTATAAATGCGAAAGTAACTCTGTCTGTCTGTTACCTTTTCACGCATAAACTACTGAACCGATTTAAATGAAATTTGGTACAGATATAGCCTAGAGCTTGAGGAAGGACATAGGCTACTTTTTAATGCAAATAAGGGTTGTAAGGGGTTGCAATAGGGGATGAAAGTTTGTATGGAAGTTACGTCATTTTTGAAGCTAGAAGCTTGAAACTTATTTTTTAGTATTATTATACATATAAATAAATATTACATAGTATGTTTGTAAAAAAATCACACTTTATTTAGAAAAAAATTCATGCTGCTTAATATCACTTTTCCGCGCGGACGAAGTCGCGGGCACAGCTAGTATACAATAAATGTAGCCGTGGTGGCTGAGTGGTTGCGTGAGTGAAAGTTGTTGCCTGCGACACAAAGATCGCAAGTTCGAATCCCGACTGTACCAATGAGTTTTTCTGAACTTAAGTACAGGGATTAGACACACCACGAGCTTTACGGTGACGGAAGACATCGAAGGGGAAACCGGCATACGTCTGAGAAGCAATTCAAAGGCGTATGTATGTATGTAAGTCGTGCTTGAGTGACGACAATGGACTCGCCATCTGTTACGTTGGCACCTAAAATATATATCTGGCGGAAAGTACGATTGTGGGTACTACTTTACACCTTTGCATACCCCTTCGGGGACCATTGTGGGAAGGCGTGAGGATATATTTTTATATACATAAATAACAATTCGCCCACGATAGCCCCCACTTAACAGATTCTCGTGCAGACTTCAATTTGTTTCAGTGTTTTACTACTGCATATTGGCAGGATCACATTGAGCGTCCATTGCGTGTCCATTACAATATTGGAGGATCCATTTAGTAAATTAGTTCATACTTAAGCATACATTGAGAAGGTACGCTGATATGGTTTGGCCATGTCGAGAGAATGAATGAAGAACGATTGACGAAAGAAGTGTATAAGGCGAGTGTGAATGAAAGTGTTGGAAGGGGTAGACCTAGGCGGACGTTTCTAGAAATTAAGGACGTCTTGAAAAAGGTCAGGTCAAGAGCACCTTAAACCGAAGAGCTTGTATGAAGAGAATAATGAAAGTGGACGAAGCGAAAGAAGTAAGGTATGTAAGGATCGTAGCAAGTGGAAAGAAGTGGTCTCAGCCTACCCCTACGAGAAAGAGGCGTGATTATATGTATGTAAGAATTAAGCATAAATAGAAATACGCTTTGATTCAGAATCACACTAAAAACTATCGCTGACATTTAAAGATAGTGCCATCAACAAAGACGCGCCCCACCAATGACTATTTGAGGGGTCAAGGGATGCGGCGAGTATGACCCGAGTCCATTCATTGTAGTGTGCGTATGCACTCATAGGTAATCAGTGTGTACCGACAATACTCAAGCATTAGTGGAAGGTTGCACACTTACACTATATACTATAAG
Organism: Drepana falcataria; assembly: GCA_945859725.1. Taxonomy (NCBI): domain Eukaryota; kingdom Metazoa; phylum Arthropoda; class Insecta; order Lepidoptera; family Drepanidae; genus Drepana; species Drepana falcataria. The sequence continues at coordinate 1,062,902 of OX243935.1, forward strand.
GAAGGATAGTGGGGCGCGTCTTCGTGGATGGCACTATCTATACTCATGATGGAAACATCAAGAGTTAACTGGCAAGAATTTAGAGATTGATGAATGTGGATGTAGCGAAAGAGGTTTGTAGAGAGGACTGGCGCTCTACCATTTTTGCCCACCCCGTGGGGGATAAAGCGTGATGTATGTAAACTATTGTGACTAACCGTATTTTGGAGTCAATAGCAGTACCAATTACCTTATTACTATCGCTAATATTACAATTAGTTTGTCTGTACCTTTCGCTAATATTAAAACTCATTTGTCAGTTGTTTGGTGATTGCTGTAAATATGCTAATTTTCATTGCTGTTAGGATGCTTCGGGAATAATTAATGGTTATTTGTGCTTTTAGAGAAAATATTTTATTGTAATCTCGTAGATACTACGAGCTTTGGTGTGAAACAAATCGTCGACAATGCATAGCTATACGTAACAACACCCTCTTTCCGTCGTAGATGTAATTAAGTGGCGACGTGGAAAATGGCTTTTCCATCACCGTTTCTCAAGCACGCCCGATACGTTAGACGTGCTTAATTTAATTGCTTCTTAGACGTATGCAGGTGTCCTCTCGATGTTTTCCTTCTCCGTAAAGCTTGTGGTGTGACTAATCGCTGTACCTAAATTCAGAAAAACTCATTGGTGCAGTTGGGATTTGTTCTATATTGACTTGTACTATTTATTGATTTCTTCAATTGTCAACTTTATAAACTCGTTATGACGATACTCTATTTTCCAGTTGGATGCGTCTTTGCTTCCTGACTGACCCTCGGGGGAAGGTGCCAGTGAAAGTAGTGGCCAGGACTTTCGCCTCCGGGAAGACTGAGAAATTGGTATACCAATGTCTCTCCGAACTGGACCTGCCTTCGGGCAAGAACGATGTTATGGAGAAAGAAGCGTTTACATTTGACAAATTCTACGCTTTGTACCACAAGATCTGTCCGAGAAATGACATCGAAGAGCTGTTTAGATCTATGTAAGTAAACATTAACTTTATTCAACCTTTACAATTCGCTTATTAAGGATATTGAATACTAGAGGTGCCCGCGTTTTCAGTCGCGTAAAATTTTCTAATCCATAAAATTCATAAAAATAGAATTTCTAAAATATACCATCTCAGTGTTAATCCAATCCAACTAATAATCTATCACTGTGGCAAATTTCACCACACTATTACGTGAAAAAGCGTCAAACGTCCTCGCAAACTTTCGCATTTATAATATAAGACTAGTTATCCCGCCCTGCTTCGCTTGGGTGAAAAAACTTGGGTACCTACCTGAAACACGACCGCAGCGCCACCTATCAGGTCCAATTGTAAATCATCATCAGCCGTTTAGAAGGAGGTCAGTGACACACGCATAGAAGAAATATATCATCATCATCATCATCATCATCAGCCCACTCTAGTCCACTGCTGGACATAGGCCTCCCCTAATGAGCGCCATAGCGCCCTGTGTTCAGCTTGCCGCATCCAGCATCTGCCAGCAGTCCTTCGCAAATCGTCATCCCACCTGGTCGGAGGGCGTCCTACACTACGTTTGCCTAGTCGAGGTCTGAAGAACACGTTTGCCCCAGCGGTTGTCGGTTCTTCGCGAGATATGGCCGGCCCACTGCCACTTCAGCTTGCTAATTCTTTGAGCTATGTCGATATTCGTTGCGAATCTTATCCTTCAGAGAGACTCCGAGCATTGCTCTCTCCATAGCTTGCTGAGCGACCTTAAACTGGTGGACCAGCCCTATCGTATATATATCGTATATAAGAAATATATACATAAAGATATTTTAGCTACCTACGTATAAAAGTCAAAAATAAAATGTTACACTAAAGTTTTCGTCCCACTACGCTGACAACTTAGCGGTCTGTGGTATAATTATTTGTAAAGAAACTGTCACTAATTATTAATAAATGCAATTTCTTCAATGTTCCAGTACCCAGGGCAAGTCAGACCGAATCAACTTGGAGCAGTTCGTGAACTTCCTGAATGAGAAGCAACGGGACCCAAGGCTGAACGAGATCCTGTACCCGCTGTACGAGGATAAGAGAGCCGCTGAGATCATCACCACATATGAACAGAACGAAGAAGCGAGGACATCAAGTACGTATTTCTGTTGTTAAAAAAAGATCTTTATATGAACTTTAGAATTTGAAGAAGAAGATGAGGCAGTATGGGTCTTCCTCTTTTGATGCTCTCCTCTTTTAAAAAAAAGTAATACTATACAAAAGTTCCTAATATGAACTTTTGCATTTAGAAGGTGTTCTCCTGCGGTAAGGTTTCCAAAACGTCACAAGGGATGGATGAGGCAATATAGGTCTTCCTCTTATGATGCTAGCAGCTATTCTTCTCAAGACCTTTGCATCGTTTGTGTAATATACAGGTCCAGTCTCCACGTAGTATAAAAGACTGTAATTTTCCGCTGTACAGGATCTTTTTAAATATTCAACGGTTTTCAAGACATAATATCTCCATGCCGTCCCATACAGGGGCCCTGAAGGGATAGGAAGAGGTTTACAGGTAGCCTCACACCCACTTTCCGCCAGAGATTAGGTGCCAACGAGATAGAAGGCGAGTCCATCGCCGTTACTCTAGCATGACTATACATACGTCTTTGAATTTCTAATCAAACGTATGCAGATTTCCTCTCGATATTAAGTCCGTAAAGCCCGGGTAGTGACTAATCACTGTACTTAAGTTCAGAAAAAAACATTGGCGTAGGGATTCGCAATCTTTGTGTTGTTACTGTGTGGTTCAAGGTTTTGCCTGCAAAAGTTATTAGTATGAATGTTCTCTAATGTTTAATTGCAGAATGTCTGAGCAAAGACGGGCTCATCCGCTACCTGATGTCGGACGAGAACGCGCCTGTGTTCCTGGACCGTCTGGACAACTACATGGATATGGACCAGCCCCTGGCTCACTACTACATCAACTCGTCCCACAACACGTACCTCTCAGGCCGACAGTTCGGAGGCAAAAGCTCTGTCGAGATGTACCGACAAGTTCTCCTCGCTGGCTGCAGGTAAGATCTTCTTACCAGGTTTTATTGTATACCTCAGAAGTGCCAAAGATGCAGTCTGCCTATGGACGCTTGCAACACCAGGATTATCACTCGAGCGAAAATTTTAGATAATTACTAATTAAGCAAGCAATGTGGTCCGCTGATGGTAAGCGGTTACCGCTGTCTTTGAACGTTTCCAGCTTCAGGGGTATCCTGGCTGCCCTTCCTGACAGGTGCTGCTTGTGTCAGAGCAGTGATACCAACTAAGATTTTCTTATAACTTTACGCCCTCCTATACCCCGAAGGGGTAGGCAGAGGTGTATAGGTGGTACGCACAAACTTTTCTTTTCATATACGTCAGGTGATAAATGGACAGATGAGAGTCAATCGCCGTTTCCCAAGCACGAGTTCACCTTTGAATTTCTTCTGAAACGTTTCTTCTCGATATTTTCCTTCACCGCGAACTCACTGAATTTAAGTTCGGAATTCCTCTTTTTCGCTTGCAATCTTTGTGTTCTGTCGCCACCACGGTCACCACATCGCGTACATTTTTTGTCATATTTAATAACATAAACTTGATAACTTAAGCAGTCAAGGGCCCATTGTTAGAATTTACAATGAGTTAACTGGTAACTTGACCACATGTTCGCTTCCAGATGTGTGGAGCTCGACTGCTGGGACGGCAAAGGGGAGGATGAGGAACCAATCATCACGCATGGAATGGCAATGTGCACGGATATCTTGTTCAAGGACGTCATCTACGCCCTGCGAGATACAGCCTTCGTGACGTCAGACTATCCGGTCATCCTCTCCTTCGAGAACCATTGCTGCAAAGCCCAGCAGTATAAACTGGCCAAGTATTGTGATGAGATCCTTGGGGATCTGCTGCTGAAGGAGGCTTTGCCTGAACACCCGGTGAGTCGTCATTGAGATCATAATAAAATAATAATATATCCTCACACCTTCCCACAAAGGTCCCCGAATGGGTAGTCAGAAGTGTATAGGTAATACCCACACACCCACTTTCCGCCAGAGATATATTTTAGGTGCCAACGTGACAGATGGCGAGGCATCGCCGTTACCCAAGCACGACTATACATACGCCTTTAAATTTCTTCTCAGACGTATGCGCGTTTCCTCTCGATGTTTACCTTCACCGTAAAGCTCGAGGTGTGTCTAACCGTATGCTTGCCTACCCCTTCGGGGACCCATAAGGGAAGGCGTGAGGATATTTATATTTATTATAACTAACCGTATATTTCGTTATATTTCAGCTGGAGCCAGGTGTGCCTCTGCCGCCGCCGTCAGCACTCAAGCGCAAGATCCTGATCAAGAACAAGCGGCTCAAGCCTGAAGTGGAACGGCAGGAGTTGGAGCTGTTCCGGCAGGGACAGTTCGTCATAGAGGATGAGGAGAAGGAAGACGCCTCTGCCGTACTCATTGACAAGAAGGTGAGATAGGAAAAAAAATACTACCCTTTTAATATTATCAATGCACAAGTATGTGTGTTACTCAATTACGCCACAACGGCTGAACGGAATTGGATGAAATTTGGCACATAAATAGATTATTGGCTAGATTAACAGATAAAATCTTCCTCTTCTCTCCTCTTATTCCAAATAATCTACCAATGATGTTGTCCCTTCTCAGGAGTTAGAATTCGAAAGCACGCAAAATCAGCGTGCGTGTCCTTCATTGTCAAATTAAATTGTGTGGCAAATCACTGGACTTGAGTTGGGGAAGTCATGGCTGAGTGGTATCCACAGCCTGAGGAGATCGTGGCGGAGGCGGCCACTGGTGGCGAGGAGGCGGCGCCGCCGGTGGCGTACACGGGCTCCACCACCAACGTGCACCCCTGGCTGTCCTCCATGGTCAACTACGCGCAACCCATCAAGTTCCAGGGGTTCGAGGAGGCCGACAGTAATTCTATTTATCTTTACATTACTTTTTTATCATTTGAGCCGTGGTTGGAGTCGTTTTGAACCTTAGTACAGTGATTCACACCACGAGCTTTACGGTCTAGAAAAACTTTGTGACGAAACCTGCGTACTTTGGAAAGTAATTCAATGATCTATAGCTGTGCTTGAGAAACGGCGATGGACTCGCCATCTGGCACGTTAGTCTTATTGTCACGCAGGCAGAGGTGTGTACCTAAACGCGTCAGATGGCGAGACCATCGCCGTTTTTTAAGCACGACTACACATGCGCCTTTAAATTTACATACATATGCAGGTACACTTTACACCTCTGCCTCTCCCTTCGGGGACCCTTATGGAAACACGTGTGGATATATTATATTACTATATATAAGCAGGTATCAATCTTTGAATTTCTTTGCGAATGCAAATTTCCTCAGGTTAAATATGTGTTCCCTGTGTTTCTTACGTTTAATCAATTATTTTTGTTTGTAGAGCGCAACATCTATCACAACATGTCCTCGTTCGCGGAGACCACCGGCATGAACTACCTGAAGACCCAGGCAATAGACTTCGTGAACTACAACAAGCGGCAGATGTCGCGCATCTACCCCAAGGGGACTAGAGCTGACTCCTCCAACTACATGCCCCAGGTACAATGAGACTTCTTCATGGTGCTAAAAAAGGTGCACTTTTAGATCATATTATTCATCCTTCTGTCTATTTAGGACATTTATTTTATTTATAAATATATACAGGTTTCATTTTTGTATTATTATTATTTTGTTACATAGAAGCAAATTTGGTTTACTCTCATTGTGAATAATCAATGTATATTTACAGAAAAAAGTGTTAAGTGTTTTATATTCACGCCTTCCCACAAGGGTCCCCTGAGGGGTACGCAGAGTGTGTCGGTAGTACATACATACACTCACACCGCCGGAGATATATTTTAAGTGCGGATGCGCCGGGGCTGATCACGTCTGCCTTGCAGTCAGTCTCAAAGTTGAATTATTGCCAGGCAGTGACTGATCACGTAATTTGTATAATACGCATGTGTCCAATACATGATAAGCGACTGTTGTCTTGTTGCCAGGTGTTCTGGAACGCGGGCTGCCAGATGGTGTCGCTGAACTTCCAAACGTCCGACCTGCCGATGCAGCTGAACCAGGGCAAGTTCGAGTACAACGGCAACTGCGGCTACCTGCTCAAGCCGGACTTCATGCGCCGCGCCGACAGGAGCTTCGACCCCTTCGCCGACGCGCCCGTCGACGGCGTCATCGCCGCACAGTGCTCCGTGCAGGTATCGTCACCATACAGGCAGCGGCGCAGTGCAGGTATCGTCAACATGCAATTAGCAGCGCAGTGCAGGTATCGCCACCATACAGGCAGCGGTGCAGTGCAGGTATCGTCACCATGCAATTAGCAGCGCAGTACAGGTATCGTCACCATACAGGCAGCGGCGCAGTGCAGGTATCGTCACCATGCAATTAGCAGCGCAGTACAGGTATCGTCACCATACAGGCAGCGGCGCAGTGCAGGTATCGTCACCATGCAGGTATAGGTGCAGTGCAGGTATCGTCACCATACAGGCAGCGGCGCAGTGCAGGTATCGTCACCATGCAGGTATAGGCGCAGTGCAGGTATCGTCACCATGCAATTAGCAGCGCAGTACAGGTATCGTCACCATACAGGCAGCGGCGCAGTGCAGGTATCGTCACCATGCAATTAGCAGCGCAGTACAGGTATCGTTACCATACAGGCAGCGGCGCAGTGCAGGTATAGGTGCAGTGCAGGTATCGTCACCATACAGGCAGCGGCGCAGTGCAGGTATCGTCACCATATAGCCAGCGACGCAGTGCAGGTAGCGACACCATGCATATAGCGGCACAGTGCAGGTAACGTCACCACACAGGTAGCTTCGCAGTACTCCATGCAGGTACCGTTGCCACGCAGGTCACATCGCCGTGAAAGTTAAGTTTCTTTAGCGCAGGTCTGGTAGTACAGCAAAATCTCCACGAACAGATCAACGGAGTCCGAAACCCCTAAAGATACGAGCTTTAAGTTATAATATATATATATATATATATATATATAATATATCCTCACGCCTTCCCACAAGGGTCCCAGAAGGGGTAGGCAGAGGTGTATGGGTAATACCCACACACCCACTTTCCGCCGAGGTATATTAGGTGCCAACGTGACAGATGGCGAGTCCATCGCCGTTACTCAAGCACGACTATACATACGCCTTTGAATTTCTTCTCAGACGTATGCAGGTTTCCTCTCGATGTTTTCCTTCACCGTAAAGCTCGTGGTGTGACTAATCACTGTACTTAAGTTCAGAAAAACTCATTGGTACAGTCGGGATTCGAACTTGCGACCTTTGCGTCGCAGGCAACTGCTCAAACCACTCGGCCACCACGGCTTGATTTTAATCCTATGAGCTTTAAGCTAATCCTATGATTACTTAATCGCAGGTGATAGCTGGCCAGTTCTTGTCGGACAAGAAGATCGGTACATACGTGGAGGTGGACATGTACGGCTTGCCATCAGACACCATCCGCAAGGAGTTCCGCACGCGCATGGTACCTGCCAACGGACTCAACCCTGTCTACAATGAAGAGCCCTTCCTGTTCCGGAAGGTAATCTAATATCATAATATACATCCTCACGCCTTCTCACAAGGGTCGCCGAATGGGTAGGCAGACGTGGATAGATGTACCAACACAACCACTTTCCGCCAGTGATATATTTTAGGTGCCAACCGTTTTTGCTACATTTTTCATAATTGCTCCGCTCCTATAATTCCTCATCATCACGCCTTCCCACAAGGGTCTCGGATAGGTAGGCAGAGTTGTATAGGTAGTACCCTCCTTCACACACCTTCTTTCCACCAGAGATATATTTTAGGTGCCAACGTGACAGATGGCGAGTCCGTCGCCGTTACTCAAGCACATCTATTTACACACGTATTTGTCACCTTAGCACCTTTTATTCAGTTGTTCCTTATATTCATATATATTAACTAGCTGTGCCCGCGACTTCGTCCGCGTGGGAAAGTGACTTTGCGCAGTATTTTTTATTTATTTTGGATATGTATAAGTGATGCCTACGTGATAGTAGCTTTATGCATGCAGTCTCAGCCCGATCGGTTTAAAATTTACAAAATTTCATACAAACTTTCATCCCCTTGGGGGTAGAATTAATCAAAATCCTTTCTTAGCGGATGCCTACGTCATAACTTCTACCTGTATGCCAAATTTCAGCCCGATCCGTCCAGTGGTTTGGGCTGTGCGTTGATAGATCACTATGTCAGTCAGTCAGTCACCTTTGAGTTATTTAGATATAGATACTAGCTGTGCCCGCGACTTCGTCCGTGGAATTTAACAAATAAAATATGATTATGTTTATAAAAAAAAGTCATGGTGGCCGAGTGGTTTGAGCAGTTGCCTGCGACACAAAGATCGCAAGTTCGAATCCCGACACAATGAGTTTTTCTGAACTTAAGTACAGTTATTAATCACACCACGAGCTTTACGGTGAAGGAAAACATCGAGAGGAAACCTGCATACGTCTGAGACGCAATTCAAAGGCGTATGTATAGGCGTGCTTGAGTAACGGCGATGGACTCGCCATCTGTCACGTTGGCACCTAATATACCTCAGGCGGAAAGTGGGTATGTGGGTACTACCTATACACCTCTGCCTACCCCTTCGGGGAGCCTTGTGGGAAGGCGTGAGGATATATCATATCATAAAATAAAGTTACTCCTTTTTACATCAGCTATCTGCCAGTGAAAGTCTCGTCAAAATCGGGCCAGCCGTTTCAGGGATTTGCCGGAACAAATAGATAAAAAAAGAACATTTGTTATATGTACCGTGTATACGCATTAAGTAAAAAGGGGTTATTAACATTACAAACAGATTCACCAATTTTATTTATTTTTATAGATATAATTTTGTTCGTTAGGTGGTACTCCCTGACCTGGCAGTGCTAAGGTTTGGCGTTTATGACGAGAGTGGTAAGCTATTAGGACAACGCATCCTCCCGCTGGACGGGCTCCAAGCTGGCTACCGGCACATCTCTCTCCGGACAGAAGCCAACTTCCCCATGTCTCTCCCCATGCTCTTCTGCAACATCGAACTCAAGATCTACGTGCCCGATGGCTTTGAAGGTACGTGCGTTTTGGATACCTAACTATGACGTCATGATGGAGTGCGTAGCGAGATGTATGTACGCCAAGACCCTCACGAAGTACAGATAGTGCCATCCACGAAGACGCGCCCCACCAATTTCTAGTCGAGGTCGAGGGGAGTATGACCCGAGTCTATTAATTATAGTGTGCGTGTGCACTCATAGGTAATCAGTGTGTACAGATAATTACACAAGCATTTGTGGAAGGGTGTGCGCTTACACTATAAACTATAGGGAAGAATAGTGGGGCGCGTCTTCGTTGGTGGCACTATCTATAGGCAGAGAGAGTAGAGCGCCAGTTCTTTCTAGACACCGTTTGTAAATCTGAATCGTGGATGTAAAATATGAAGGCATTCCTGGCACTAAACTCGAAGCAAGGTTCCCGCCGGGGGTGGATGTTGTATTGTATTTGTTTAGTTTTGTTTTACTTATATCCTAAAAAAATTATACATACGAAGGTTTCGACTATGTTTGTTAGCCAGAACTGCCTGTTGGATTTGGATGAAATATAAATAAAAATAACTATCTATAGGTTTAACAAAACGCTTAACAAGAAAAACGTAATAAATTATTCATACTACCATAAGAATATTGCTGATGATGATGATGATGCAGTCACACTTTATGCTTGGCTAGTCAACAATATGAGTAATGTAACCTTTGTCTAGACTTTATGGCGGCCCTGTCGGACCCTCGAGCTTTCATGGGGGCCGCCAAGGAGCGCACCGACAACATGCGCCAGATGGGCATCGAGGAGAGTGGACCGGACAAGAAGGTGACCCTGGAGGAGAAGAAAGAAGGTTACCAGCCTTTTTGCTATAGTTTTTTATCTAGCACTTAAGACGTGGTGGCCGAGTCGTTCGAAAATTTTGAGAAAGTTACAATGATTTTCTTAACTTAAGTACAGTGATTGGTCACACCACGAGCTTTACGGTGCAGGAAATCACCGAGAGGGAACCTGCATACGTTTGAGAGAAATTGAAAAGGCGTATGATAGCCGTGCTTGAGTAACGGCGACGGACTCGCCGTCTGCCACGTGAGCACCTAAATATATCTCTGACTGAAAGTGGGTATATTTTACGTGTCAACGTGACAGATGCCGAGTCCATCGCCGTTAGTCAAGCACGACATACAACTATAAAGGCTGAAGTTTGTAAAGATGTTTTTTCCTCTTTCATGCACTAAAAACAGGACGGAATTAGATGACATTTGGCAAAAAGATAGATAATCAACTGGAATACTACATAGGATATGTTTTAATCATAAGAAAATACATCTACTGTAATCAAATGTTCCCAAAATTACACAAATGTATTCCAAAACCGTTAAGTTCTACGTACACTTTTAGCACGCAACATACCGTATATTCGCCTGCGAGTCATACAGTAGTGAACGTATTGAAACCAGAGTAAAAATTCCACTCGTAAAACTCACATTCCATTAGAACTCCCCAACGTTCTAAAATTGCATTCGCACATATTTGATTCCTTTGAGTATACCTAAACGTAACGCGTGTTTACCTTAGTGGATACGTGCGCTGTGAATAGACGTGGATTAATAATATCCGCTGTATTTACAGTAAATACACAAACCGTTGTGGGTGGGACAGCGAGCCGTATTTTGAGAATCATCCTCCTACAAAAGCGTGGTGCGAACTATGAACTCATAGCGGATATTAATATACTTATAGGGGTAATTTGTATGTAACAATCTTCACGCCACAAGGGTCCTCGAAGGGGGGGAAAGGTCTATAAATACCATTATCGCCATGGATATGTTAAGTTCCCAATATGACAGATGGCGAGTCCGTAGCCGTTTCCCAGACACGCTTCACATCTTCTTAATATATATAAATCTCGTGTCACAATGTTTGTCCTCAATGGACTTCTAAACTACTTAACCGATTCCAATGAAATTTGCACACCGTGTGCAGTTTCATCCAACTTAAAAGATAGGATAGCTTACATCACAATTGGACCCGATAGGTGGCGCTGCGATCATGTTTCAGGAAATTTTACTTTTTCACCCGGGCGAAGCTGGGCGGGGCAGCTAGTCTTAATATATATAAATTACGTGTCACGTTGTTTGTCCGCGATGGACTTCTAAACTACTCAACCGATTTCAATCAAATTTGCACACAGTGTGCAGTTTGATCGAACTTAAAAGATAGGATAGCTTACATCACAATTGGACCCGATAGGTGGCGCTGCGATCGAGTTTCAGCAAGCCTAACTTTTTCACCCGGGCGAAGCTGGGCGGGACAGCTAGTAAGTTAATAAAATTCCTCTCAGACGTACTTTCAAAGAAAGGAACCTTTTGTCCAAGTATTATTCCTTCCTATTTTGTTGAAAGAGTCTTCTTTCCAAACAGGCCTGTTCACCTGTACATATACAACATTATACGACTTTCATACCTGTCATATTAAAGGATAATAAACATAATATATATCCTCACGCCTTCCTATAAGGGTCCCCGCAGGGGTAGGCAGAGGTGTATAGGTAATATCCATTCACAGTTTAGAAAACCTCACTGGTACTGGCGGGTTTCGAACTTGCGATATTTGTGTCGCAGGCAACTCCGCAAAACCACTCGGCCACCACGGCTCCAAAATCAAAATCAAAATATTTTTATTTCACATAGGCCCAGGTGGGCACTTATAAAACGTCGAAAAAGAAGCATGGTTCGGGTTGGTCGCTTCCATGGAGAAGAACCGACAAGAAACTCTAATAAAAAATATAAAAAATGTCGCCTGTTACTTAAACGCAAACGCTTACACACGCTATTCGCTCCCGAAAAGTGCGCGGCTCTTGTGTTAACTCCGCCGCGACGGACGCTCGTCCGACCACGCACCTGCAGCATCTTATTACTCTTCTGTTATCATCGATATATCAGTTATTTTGTTAAGTACATCCACAGTAAGATGATGGAGAGCTCAATCGAGACTATACTTTATTTAGGTAAAGTTTTATGTTGTGTGCGAGTGATGTTACAACACCGGTGCATTGAGAAAGTTTATTTGATTAGTAGGTAATCCATTTGTGATTACTTTTAATTACTAACGACCTGGAAAATCGAAATTGCTGATTCGTACTTCCGAACCGTGTACCGATGAGCTTTTACTAAAATCAAGTACAGTTTACACACTACGATCTTTACGGCGAAGGAAAACATCGAGAGGAAACCTGCATACGACTGAGAAGCAATTCAAAGGCGTATGTATAGTCGTGCTTGAGTAACGGCGATGGACTCGCCATCTGTCACGTTAGCACCTAAAATATATGTTTGGTGGAAAGTGGGTGTGTGGGTACTACCTACACACTTCTGTCTACTTCTGATCCTTGTTGGGGAAGGCGATAGATCAGACCCATCGAATTACAGGCCGATCGCCATCACCTCCCTCCTCTCCAAAATTATGGAGCGAGTGATTAACACGCAACTCCTGCGATATCTAGAGGGTCACGGTTTGTTGAGTGACCAACAGTATGGCTTCCGCCACAGTCGCTCAACGGGTGACCTTCTAGTATATCTCACGCACCGTTGGTCACTCGCCATTGAGAGTCAAGGTGAGGCATTAGCTGTTAGCTTGGATGTGGCGAAAGCGTTCGATCGGGTCTGGCATCGCGGTCTTCTATCGAAGCTTCCATCCTACGGACTGCCAGAGGGATTATGCAAATGGGTCGCCAGCTTTCTGTCCAGCAGATGCATAAGAGCCGTCGTTGACGGTAGCTGCTCCGAAAGCATGGAAATTAATGCTGGCGTCCCGCAAGGCTCTGTGTTGTCCCCGACTCTGTTTCTTCTGCATATTAATGACATGCTTTCTATTGAAGGCATTCATTGCTATGCAGACGACAGCACTGGGGACACTTACTACACGGGCCGTGCTAATCTCCCTCGTTCCACTGTGGAGGAAAGTCGCGAACGACTTGTGTCTGAAATCGAGAGTACACTTCGCAGTGTCTCCGATTGGGGTCGACTAAACCTAGTTCACTTCAACCCCACTAAGACACAAGTTTGCGCGTTCACCGCAAAAAAAACTCCATTCGCTGTGGCTCCACAATTCCAGAACACTCCCCTGAACATCTCGGAGAGCATTAGGATCCTTGGGGTCGATATTTCTAGCGACGTTCAGTTCCGTGGTCATTTAGAGGACAAGGCTAAGCTGGCGTCGAGGAAGCTCGGTGTGCTCAACAGAGCTAAGCAGTACTTCACACCGCAACAAAGGCTGCAACTTTATAAGTCGCAAGTTCGGCCACATATGGAGTACTGCTGCCACCTGTGGGCTGGAGCCCCTGGATACCAGCTTGGGCCTTTTGACGCGGTTCAGAAACGCGCCGCTAGAATTGTCGACGATCCCATGCTCACAAGCGGCTTGGAATCACTAAGTCTGAGGAGAGACTTTGCCTCCCTGTGTGTGTTCTACCGCTTGTATAACGGGGAGTGTTCTGCAGAATTGTTCGATATGATGCCCACTTCCACCTTCTACCACCGCACCTCTCGCCATCGACGGGGAATTCATCCCCATACCTTGGAACCACAAAGGTCTCGCACTGTGCGCTTCCAAAGAAGTTTTCTTCCGCGAACGCTCAGGCTGTGGAATGAGCTCCCCGTTGAGGTTTTCCCTGGAGAGTACAGCATGGAGTTCTTCAAGAAGGGTGTGAAAAGATTCCTGCAGGGTCGGCAACGCGCGAGTGATACCCCTGGTGTTGCAAGCGTCCATAGGCGGCGGTAACCGCTTACCATCAGGCGGACCGCATGCTTGTTTGCCACCCAAGTGGTATAAAAAAAAAAAAAAAAAAAAAAAGGCGTGAAGATAAGTGCAGAGATTTTTCGTTGTATATTTATTTTGTCAACCTTTTTGCTTTCAGCCATTATTTTAAACCAGGTGTGCCGCGCGATTTCACTTCGTTAAATTAGATTTTCTGATTTGAAGATATACCCTTGATAGTTAATCGTACTAAACGCTTTTCAGCTAAATATCATACGTAACTAAACTAATCTGAACGAATATAGATTTTATTTTTCAAAATGTGTTGCTCATTATGAATAGAGATGACATTTCAAAATCTACTTTAAAGGGGATGTTAACAAAACTAAAATATTTTCTATAATTTATTTAATTTCAATATCTTCTTCAGAACCTCCTCTGGTGTTTGAGCCCATAACGGTGGAGTCTCTTCGGCAAGAGAAAGGTTTCGTGAAGATTGGCAGGAAGCAGCAGAAGGACCTGGAAGCCATGAAGAAACGCCACGCCAAGGAGAAGATGGCCCTGCAAAAGCAGCAGTGCGCTGCGCTCGAAAAGACGATCAAAGGAAAGAAGTAAGTGCTTCAAATTGTACCATGCGATTTCGCCCACGTCACATTCGATTTCATACGTAGTTTTTTTTTCATTATAAAACATTTTATAAAATATAGCCTATGTCACTCAGGGTGAATGTAGCTTTCCAATGGTGAAATAATTTTTCAAATCGGTCCAGTAGTTTCGGAGCCCATTCAATACAAACATACTTACATACAAATCTTTCCTATTTATAATATTAGTATAGACACACACACTCACACACACGCACGCACACACACACTCAGAGACACGCACAGTCTCTCACACACACACACACACACCACACACATATTACACCACAGACGGAGAGAAATAGCCTTAGCATTGTACGTGTTTAAATTAATACGCGGCAAGCTGTATAATCCAGGGATATTGGGGCTCGTGGGGTTCTGCGTGCCTGATGGATATGTTGGGCGTCGACGTCGTCCGCGTCTTTTAGTGGTACCGCGCGGGAGTACACAGCTACTCAACAAGTCGCCGCTGACGCGTGCACTCGGCATCCTTAACCACATTGCTGAAATGATTGACGTATTTGCCTGTTCTTTGGGTGAATTCACTAATTCAGCTTTATATGTTACCTGCTATATTGTCTCATAAAAATATTTGCTTATCTATTGTATTGGTTTTGTACTGTGAAGATAGATTTAAGTTTGGATGTTAAATAAATAAATAAATAATTACTTGTAGTTATAATGTTACTTGTAGTTATAGAAGAGCGGAGTCTCCTAACACAGGCATCCTTGCTTAAAAGGAGACTGCTCACTAGATTAAGTATAAGAAATGCTTTGTGAGTAAATAAAGATTATTATTATTATTATTATTATAGATATAGATGTTCTACGTGTCAATCCAGGTAATAATCACTCTCTGTGCCGAGTTTCATCCAATTCTGCTCCAATGTGTTTGTATAAGAAATACATCGTCACAAACTTTCGCATTTATAATATTAGGAGCATCATATATCCGACATGAGTGATGCATGGATAAATGCCATGAATTGTATGTGTGTACGTAACTTATAAAAACCTGCATATATGTTTGAGAACTCATAAAAACACGTGCTTGAGTAACGGCTATGGTCTCGCCTTGTGTCGCGTTGGTACCTAAAATATATCTCCGGCGAAAAGTGGTTGTCGGTACAACCTGCTAATCTCTGCCCACCCCTTCGGGCCCTTGTGTGAGGATGAAGAACACACCCAGGGATTCTCACGATGTCCTTTCGTGTTCCAGCAAGGAGCAGCTGAGCACGGATGAGTCGTTCCGCAAGCTGGTGAGCGAACAGTCGGTGGCTTGGAGTGAGCTGTCGGGTCGCCACCGGCGTGAGGCGTGGCGCGGGGCGCGGTCACGCCTGGACGAGCAGCGTGAGCTGCTGCGGAAACTCATGGAGACCACGCAGCTTGCGCAGATGAAACAGCTAGAAGGCAAGCACGAGAGGTACGTACCAATAAATAAATAGCTTGGAAGAAATCCACCTGATATTCCTCTGGCGGAAATTGGGTGTGTGGGTATTACCTATACACCTCTGCCTACCCCTTCGGGGACCCTTGTGGGAAGGCGTGAGGATATATTATTATTATGTATAAGAAATCCACACGAATTGACAGTCCTAAACTAAGCAAAGCTTGTACTATCGAACTAGACAACGATTTACATACTTTTATATATATATATATATATATATATATATATATTGTTTTATCTATATATAATACAAGTTATAAACAATATACAAAGCAAAAGTGTGTGCAAGAAGAGGACGCTCAAGGACGGGAACGTTAAGAGTACTCGAAACCGACGAGCATGGATGAAGAGACTGATGAATGTGGACGAAGCGAAAGAGGTATGTAAGTCTAGAGAGAACTGGCGCTCTATACTCTCTGCCTACCCCGTTAGGGACTCGGCGTGATGATATGTATGTATGTAATACAAGTTTAAGGTACAAATATTGGTGTTCATCACAAATCACTATAAGTGTTGTTTGTCGAGCAGGGAGCTGAAGGAGATGAACGCGCGACAGGCCAAGATTAGCATGGAGACCAGCAAAGAGGTGGCCGGAGACAAGACCCTCAAAACTAAGCAGGAGAAAGACCGTCGTCTGCGGGAGAAGAAGCAGAACAACACCAAGAAGTTTATGGATGAACGGAAGGTACAGGATGTCTCAGGAAATTGGGTTTCGTGAATATATCCTCGTGACAATGCAATTATTAATTATTCATCCATTAAGTATACTAATCAAACCTGTTTAGATAGATCAGATGTTTTTACTACAAAAATATGATTCCAGACCCAGACCATAAAGCAGAACCGCGAAAAGGAGAAACTGAAGGTCACGCATGACAAGCAGATGGAAGAACTGTCCAAGGACATTGATAATGTAAGACCATAGACTAACGTCAAACTTAAGTCAAAACATATGTCAGAAAATAGAATAGTTGCTTTCTAGTTAGTTTTCTAGCTATAGGGTGATGTGAATATATCCTCATAATGCAATAAAAAAAGCACCAAAGATCACTAAACGACAACATTAGTTAAACGGCTAAGGGTAAAAAACCCTCCCCGGAAGGGAGGTCTTTTGGGAGTTTTTTTCATAATGATATTACTTTTTGGCCAGACGTCGAAGTCTCTTTTCTTTGTACAACAAGAGTGGCGAACAAGCATATGGCCCACCTGATGGGAAACGGTTACCGTAGCCTATTTACGCTGACGATACCGAAGTATCACTTGCGCGTTGCCACTCTGTGTTCGGAGAGTTATAGTGTGTTGGCAGCATAATGGGTTTAATCCCTCTGCTTCCAACACAATGTAACAATCCTCCCCCCTCCCCAAGGAGCTCATTACTGGAAACCTTATTCACCGCGTAGGAACACAACACAAAAAATTGTGTTATTTGGCTACGGACTTCTGTAAGGTGGAGGTCCTGCCCCAGTCGGGCAGCTCCGAATTCGAACGGGAAACCCGTTATGCCCTATCTCTCTTAAGTCTCTGCGACCGATAGGGCTTATATTTATATGTGGTAATGGCTAGGCAGAGATGTGAAGTAATACACCCTCTTTGCATTACTTTGTTTTACATAAATGTGATAGATTTGTAGAGATGTAACTACACCCACTTTTTGCCAATATACTTAGGAAATACATCTATGAATTTCTTCTGCAATGTATTTGCACAGGTTTCCTATCGATGTTTTCCTTCGTCGTAAACCTCATGGTGTACGCTGTACGCTAAAGCTAGTGCCATCCACGAAGACGCTCCATAGTTTATAGTGTAAGTGCAACCTTCCAAAGTACAAAGTTCAACCTGTTCGAGTAGTATGTTGGGTACACACTAATTACCTATGAGTGCACACGAACACTACATACAAATATTAAACTCGACTTATACTCCCCGAAACCCGCGACCCTCTCGACTAAAAAATGAGTGGGGCGCGTCTTCGTGGATGGCACTATCTATACTAACGTAACCGAGTAGACTTCCCGGTGTGTTACCATTTTAACCGACTTCTTGTTATTTATATTGAAACCCAGATTATTTGTACCGCCTTCCCTTAAGGGTCCCCGAAGGAGCAGGCTTAAGTGTTAGTACCCACACACCCACTTTACGCCGTATTAGATATGTTTTAGGTACCACCGTGACAGATGGCAAGTCCATCGCCATTATAAATTTTTTTTTCTTATTTTTCTATTGTTATTACCTTGTTGCAGCTGATTGAGATGTACAAGATGGAGGAGACAGAGTTCGACATGGGCAATAAGACGGAGTACTTTGCATGAAAGTACCCCGACATTGCTCCCCTGCTGGAGCAATTGAACTGAACTGCCAGTGTCAGTGATCTCTGAAAATAAACCTAGTTACTTCCAGCTAAGGTCGATTTCGAAACGTCACCCACGGTGCTCATGCGTGATACGAAATAGGTACCATAAAACATTGTCGACATTTTTACACGATAAGATTTAATCAAGCATTATTTACGTGGTTTCACAAAATAGGAATAATCTAAAAAAAAAACTACAAGTAACCTGACCTTCATGGATTCAACGTAACATGTCACTCTTATCAAGATTTTTTTTTATCTATAACATATTTCTTTCTTTGATTAGAAATTGTTTATGTCATTCAGTTATTGACAATTCATGTTCTATGGCTATTTGTAAAAAAGTGTAATGTGCTTGCTTAAAATATGTTTTGTTTAATAATGCTTGATGAGTAGAGAGATGAACTTTTGATGATGTTTGTTGAATGTTTAAAATGATGACGATTTAAAATGATACGATGATGAATGTTTAAAAATAATTCCTGTTTAAAGATGAAATTGTATCTGTAGCTATCGAACTAAGCACCCGTCTTCAACGGCCCTGGATAGTAGTTATTCTCAAGGTTTAACCTTATATATTACTTAAGAACAAAAGTTACCAAAAACAGGAGTCTAATACAGGAGGCAGTTTGAATCCATAGGATATTTTCACGATAAATTGAATTGCAAGTAAAAACTGTCACCTTACTGACTCTTATAAAAACTTTAATAATATCCTGTTGATTTCAGAGCACATGCTGTGTACAAAATAATATATATATTTTATTCAATTCAAATTCAAACTTTATAAGTATGGTATACTAAGTTCACTTGAACATATAATACATACATATATAGCTGTGTAATATTTTATTCCTATCAAATTTGATGAGTATCAATTCGTATTAATTTAAGTACATATATTTATAAGTAAGAAAAACTTCAATTTTATTATAAATAAATAACACGATATAAAATATATTCTTGATTAAAAAAAAATTTAGGCAGCTGGTGTTGTCGTAGAGAATTTAAACAACATGGGAGCATTGACATTGAAACGTGACGATTATTAAAAAAAGTAAAAAACGAACATTTGAAACGATAAATTAACAAGGAAATTATTAAAATGGTGATTTTTCGGCCTTTGTAATTAAAATTATGATGAATAATAGATAAAGGTTAAGGAATAAAATATTCTTCATTTGTTTATTTATAAGACCGTTTCAAGTGGCCAAAAGAGCTCACACGGAATGGCTGTACAGTGTACTGTCAGCAGCGGGGCCGTCATGACCATAGGCTAGCCTGCAAAAGATTGGCACAGCGCGAGTGACACCTTTAATATGGAAACCGTTTACCGCTGACCGTGTGCCTGTTAAATTTGCCCTTTAATATAATACCTGTCAAATACAGACATTTAAAGATGAATTTGATACATAATTATGTTCAATGAGAAATATCAACTTGAGGTCAAAAACAAGATAGTTATTTTATTACTGACCAGTCCTTTCAGTGAAGATCTAGTTTTGTCTATAATCAATTATAACCTTTAATATATATTCAATGTTTCCATGACAATGTTTGTAAAAATATATTTTTATATGATTAATTATAAATTTTATTCTAGTAGAATCATTATTATTCGGATTGTTGTTAAGGGATCAAATTACGCTCTATATATTTTAAACACATTTAAATTAACTAAGAAGCCCATAGTTGAATATATGGCAAATGATAGAATTCCATAAGACTATTTGTTTATGACACATTTTTCATAGTTGACTACTTGGAGTACTCGGGTCACTGCATTACTTCAATCATACCATTCCATTACACTTGACATATGTATATTATACACATTTTATTGTGTTATTATTTTCAATTGTATTTTTATAGTGGACCAAACAATTCTTGCAACTTTGTATTTTTAAATGAAAATATTTTAATAAAAGCCAAAGATTATATCCTCACATAAAAAAAATATTAATTTAATAAATTTAAAATATATGATTTTAAATCAATTATGTCTCTTTGATGTCAATAATATCTATTTAAATGTATAAGTGATATTATCTATTATATTATTAGGTAGAATTTGGATTGTATTCAAAATTTATTAAAAATAAACTAAAAATTTTAACTTATTACTTACTTACATAAGTAATTATTTTAGATGCCTAAGTACTTTAAAGTTATATTCTAGTCAATTTAATGCAAGAAAATATATTATTATCTTAATTTAATGTTTCATGTTCATATTCACTCTTGTAGGGTACTACAGTATTAAGATAACTTAGATGTATCTTCCTATTCTTCTTAGTTATATAATAAAATTATCCTTATATTATACCTACCTATAGGTTAAAAAATATTAGTGAGAGTATGTATAAGTATTTGTATGAAATTTATAGTATACATACATACATTTATTAAAATTGATAATTCGGATAATAATTATAAGTATTGCACTTTATCTGATAATAAAATAATTCACATACATATAATTATATCATCAGTGTTTGTAGATTACCATTCAATACAGATTATACTTCGTGGATAACTTCATTCTCATTGGCCTATCAAAATTGAGTATTTTAAAACCAATTATCTATTAAAATTTCTCTCCATACTGCATGATGTATATATGGTCTATAGTTCTTACATTTAATAAATATATTTGGCACTCTGATTAAAACCAATTCTAGTTACAAGCAAAGAGAAAACGATATTGATACTCATAGTTTTTTTTTTTCAATGTATAATATATATAATATAATTGAGTATTTTAAAACCAATTATCTATTTAAATTTCTCTCCATACTGCATGATGTATATATGGTCTATAGTTCTTACATTTAATAAATATATTTGGCACTCTGATTAAAACCAATTCTAGTTACAAGCAAAGAGAAAACGATATTGATACTCATAGTTTTTTTTTTTCAATGTATAATATTAACTCTTCCAACTCGTCCCGCGGGAGGGTGCCAAAAAGGCTGTCAGCTTTGCCACGCTGTATGGCAATGCTGTCTCTGCCAAGATACATACCAACCTTGGTGCAATTCGTGCAACTTGATGCATACATGTAATTATGTCTAAATGTTTTATTTATGGCCCCATGCCCCCCTGATGGTCGAAATAAATAATGTATTATTATTATTATTAAGTAGCGTTATACATAGCACCATTTGAATGAAAATAGCACTTAACATATTTTTGTTAGTTTTATTACATTTACATAGTTATATGTATAATATGAATTATAACACTTTCATAAATGTAAAAGTGGGGAAGTAAAGCATGTATTCTAAACTCATTATAAAATAAATGTATGGAATATATTTTAGACAATCTCTTTATATATCAAATATACAATAGAAATTAATGATGGCATGGCAGAATAGGAGATTGGTTAATCAAATCTATAGTATAGTAATTGAAACACATTGTATCCAAAGATTAATTTATTGTTTAAAGTACAATAACTAAATTATAACATTTCAATCCATACATTTTGTATTATTGAACACCTATAACTACCTTTACATACATTACATACATATAATTAGATCTACTGTGACTTCATGCTTCTTATCTTTTTCTTTTCCTTGTACAAGCTTTCCTGTTGAACTGTAATGATAAATACACATATATTTAATTCAGTCAATGCAGCAAATAAATGATGGTAAAAACAATGATTATAAAAATAACCAAAGAAAAATCTGAATATTAATGAGCAGAATGGGACATGGGGAAAATTAGTAGAGATACATGTGAATAAAAAATTGGAAGAAAATATTATCTTAATACAGAGGAGAAAAAAAATGTGAGCCGTCATGGGACGCCTGGCATATGTGAAACATCGACATTATTTTGTAAAAGTAATATGCAGAAAAGAACAGATTGTGATAGGAACTAAATATGTCATAATGATAAAATAAAATATTACGATCTTTCTTCCATATAAGGATGACTATTTATTGAATAAACATTTATTTTCAAAAATACAAAAATTTACGGATTTATTTCAAATCCTGACTACTTAATTCGTTTAATCAGTGACTTCGGTAATAGTTATATTCGATGTTTCCTCTGAGGACGGTATTACTGTGACAATTGGTCGATGGTAACTGAAGTATGGCGACGCGTCGCCACGGCTAGCGTCGCCACGCCAGAAATCGGTTTTACGTGCGGCTATAGATGTTTCACATCAAAAAAAATGACCAGTTTCAGATAATGATACTAAAACTCTATTGAATCAATCAACGGTAACTGAATCTTTTTATATATACAGAACTCAATATAATTGTTCCACAATATGCTACATAATTATAACACATGTCTGAATTTCTTTTCAAACATATGTAGCCTTCCTCTAGATATTTTCCTTCACCTTTAAGCTTGTGGTGCGACTAATCAGTGTACTTAAGTACACAAAAACTCATTGGTGCAGTTGGGATTCGAACTTGCAATCTTTGTTGCATGCAAATACTCTAGCCAATTAGCTACCATGTCTCCTGTATATATGTCTATGAACTTCCTCAAATTGTTCCTAGGTCCTTCACCATAAACAGATCGGAACATTCCTCTAACCTGATGTATGCCTAATAAGACTGGATTTTGACCACAAACATTTGTCTAACACTGATGAAACAATAACCATGTCAATATGGCTGTAGTTGTGTGCAATATTTCAATAGGTTTTATCACCTAAAAAATAATAGTAATAAAATAATATATCCTCACGCCTTCCACAAGGGTCCCCGAAGGGGTAGGCAGAGGTGTATAGGTAATACCCACACACCCACTTTCCGCCAGAGGTATATTAGGTGCCAACGTGACAGATGGCGAGTCCATCGCCGTTACTCAAGCACGACTATACATACGCCTTTTGAATTTCTTCTCAGACGTATGCAGGTTTCCTCACAATGTTTTCCTTCACCGTAAAGCTCGTGGTGTGACTAATCACTGTACTTAAGTTTAGAAAAACTCATTGGTACATCGGTCGGGATTCGAACTTGCGACCTTTACGTCGCAGGCAACTGCTCGAACCACTCGGCCACCACGGCTCTTTAAAAAAATAATAGCTTCAATACAAAATTAATATTTATTGATCTTTGCTTAACATTGTTAAACTTATTGACTACCATGTACTATCTTGTTTCTAAATCTTATGAGAAATTTGCAGTGGAAGCTTTGTGCTTTATCATCTAAAGAAATTTTTACATTTGATTCATGACTTTTTGGCGGGAAATAAAGAAGTGGTTTAGTTTACTTCCCTGTGGATTATCAGACTATTGTCCTATTTATTGGTCTTAATTGTGTAGGTGTCAAATTGTTATCAACACTGTTAATCAGGTGGTTAATGTGCTGCGATACTTTTATTAATCTTTGATTTAGAAGCCTGGAACTGAATTCTGCTAATACATAAGATATCCTCCAGAAACTTTGGAAGTATTAAAATGTCTGGCTTCAAGTATGTTAATTCAACTCTTATGTCAATAAAATTAGTTTCTAATATGTATGTGACCAAAGCACTAATATCCATGTGTGTGTAATAATAAAAATAATTATTTATTAATGAATAATTTAGGTTATATAAACACTTACTGAAGGGATCGAACAATGTGAATTCGAGTTTATCGGCCAATCTTTCTCTAATCCTTGTTACTTTATGTCCAGATACCATGCTCTCCACCATAACCATAATAAATCTAAAACATAAATATACATTTCCCTTATTTAACACGATTAAGTCACACTAGGTGTGATTACACAATGCACTCACTTGCTTTTAGCTTTCTTGAATAAAACGTTAGTTAAGAACATTGTAGCCGGAATTTACAATATCGTTTATTAAATAAAATAGTTTTCTATGCAAAGAACGAAGAAATAAAAACACATTGCTATCTGATCTGCCTAATAAATGTCTGGTCCAACAGTCAGTCAGTCATCGACTTGATGTCCTTGATGACAGTTGACAGTCGTTGTCTTCTGTTATTGTCTTAAATGTATCGTCCAGGAACTTTTGGTCATATAAACTTCGACAATGAAATTAATAAATCAGATATATAACCATAATACGAAATGTAAATATCTATTGTGGAATAAATAGAATAAAAATTAAATAATCAAAATTTAATGCACCTTGTATCTCTTATCCTGTGGTTTTTTTCAATTAAATCATAGACATACATACATACATATCATCACGCCAAGTCCCTAACGGGGTAGGCAGAGAGTATAGAGCGCCAGTTCTCTCTACACTTACATACCTCTTTCGCTTCGCTTAAATCATAGACAAAGTGTGGAAATAATGCCACGCACGCGTACAAAAAAATAAAAAGAATATTATTTGACAGCAGCGAAATAACGAACGAAACACGTGTTATTTTAATTATTTCAATTTTATATCACATAAAAAGAACGAAGTAAAATCAAAGTGCACCGAAATAACAAAATCTGAGCCACCCTCCATTCAATAAAAAAAGCTAACCTGCCAAAGAAAAGAGACGTACTCTGGTAACATTCCAAAAACAAACTCGTTCGTTTTCGTTCGTGATGTTGAACTTGTGAACCGGCGTCGCTGTGGCGTTTTGTGACTGGAACTTTTTGTTCTTTGTTCGTTATCCATGTCGCTGAAATAACTAACTTCTTATAGTGAGTTTATAAGTATTTTGTTTACGTAGTGTAGTTTCCTCAACACGAAGTCAAGAATATAAAACGATATGGATATGGTGGAGAATGGCGGCGGCGACGCCAATACCAATGTGTCACCGACCAAACTCATGGTCAATTACATACCAGAGCTGATGACGCGGGATATGATGTATGCTCTGTTCTCTGCGATGGGCAAGATCGAGAGTTGCAAGCTTATCGCGAACAGGGGCTATGGGTTCGTGGAATACGAGAAGCACGAGGACGCGGAAAAGGCTCGCGCCGCGTTCAACGGGCTCCTAATGCAAGGCAAGACACTCAAAGTGTCGTTCGCGCTCCTCAACCCCGAAAACAAGGTTAGCCACAAGCCAGACACCGAGTCTAACTTATACATAAGCAATTTACCTCCAGACATGACGTTAGAGCGCCTCAATAGTTTATTCAGTCAATTCGGCAACATAACGAACAGTCGGGTGTCGCAAGGCATCGGGTTCGTATGCTACGAAACGCGGCCGCAGGCTGAGGAGGCCATCAAGCAGATGAATAGCCAGACGCCCATCCCTGGCGCTGGCGCCATCGTGGTGAAGTTCGCGAACAAGCCTAATGCGAATAAGAACGCCCCTCGACCGACGCCACGAGTCGGAGTAACCACGGCGCCTCTAGCATACAATGGCGCAGCGGCTGTGTTCAATGGAACTGCCCCCACTGCCTTCAATGGTACTAATCTAAGTGCAGCGGCGTTCGGAGCGCGGCCCGCTGCTTTCGCGCCCGGCTTCCCACAGGCGTCACCGCCGCCACTTCTGCCCTCCCCGGGTAAAGCCCTGCCATTCATCAACAAGGGACAACAGCGCTTCAACCCTATGGCTGCGACCAACCACGCGCCGTTGCCACTCCTGGGTGCTCCGGCTAGCCCCGTGCCGCTGCTGGGCGCTCCGCCGGCGCCGCACCAGACGACAGTGTATGTATTCAACATTGGTGAGGACACTGAGGAGCTCGCCCTCTGGCAGCTGTTCGGTCCCTATGGTGCCATTGACTCGATCAAAGTAATCAAAGACCCTGAAACAAAGAAAAACAAAGGTTTTGCATTTGTGAACATGAGGGAGTATGATGAGGCTGCAATGGCCATTCAGGCGCTCAATGGATACACGCTCAATGGACAGGTTTTATCGGTTAGCTTTAAGACTCAAAAGAGAAATAATTAAGATGTGAACGGACGTTTTAAACGCCGTTTTGTTTGTGATCGTTCCGGGCCGAAAGCTTAAAAGAATTTTCATTCCAATCTCAAAATATTTTTGTAGTCGAGAGCAAGATCCTCTATATGTGCATTTCAGATTAGTCGCATAAGTATTTTTGTAAGATTAAAGATAGTTTTATATTCGCGAGAGCGCGACATGACTATATGTGAGTTTAGTTGGCTTGTCAGTATCGTATATGTGTACCACTGTTTATCATATGATATGGTATTATATTATAGACTACCTATGTATGGACCTGTCGCCGTATGTCCCGCCGGGCGCCGGGGCGGCCCCTTTGCCTGCGCCCCGGCGCCCGGTTACCCTCCAAGCATTTTATTTTTGTGTAAAACCAACCATTGTATGTTTTTATCTTTAATAAATTTCATGTTTAAATAGAGTTTATTGTATATTTCTCTATTTTTTTTTCTATATACTTGTTGACCCTCCCCTATCGTATCCTTATTTACTTATATACTTACATATAATAATTATTTGTGGCAGTAATTATGTTTAAAATATGCATAATGTTTATTTGTGTGTATCGTCCCCGCGGCAGGTCAGCTGTGTTATACCGCTTCTGTAATGCATGTTGTGTAGTGAACAGCGAAAATAAGCTTTTATTAGTTTGTGCCTCAGGTTTATGGCTGTAGTTAATGTTTTTACACGTCATTTAGTTATTCATTATTATTTTTGGAAATCATTTACTAATTGTTCAAACTCACATATAATGAAGTATTTGAGTAGTGACGTCGCGAGCTACTTGCGTTTTAGTTTGAATAACGTTTTAGGGCTTCGAGTCAAACCGTAGGTAGGTTCGATATTATGGAGCTCAATTGTACAATGATGGCTCTTATCACGTCCGTGGGCCATAGCCGATAAGATAATGCCATGTATTGTACGTACAAATTAAGACTGCCACAAATTAGCGCATGGCATTAGACGCCTCCCCGCCCGTATAAAATTGTATAAAAACAACGCCCACAATTGTATAAAAACAACAGATTAACATGTGAAAGTAGAAAGTAAGTATTGCGGTGTAACATCTAGGCGGTGAGTTATAATGTTGTTTTATACATTTTTAATATTCAACGCGGTGTAATTCTAGTCTAGCATTGGGATACTGTTGCAAATTGCACTATAGGCACACGTATTTCCGCGGCTGACGTTATTCCCGCTATCTTCGCAAGTACTGATAACATGTTCCATTTCACCGATAAATTAAGCTGTATAAACCTACCCACAAAGTGCTTTCAGGGCACACTATTTACAGTACGCTCGTGTGTACTATTATGATTCATCGCCCTTCTGAAATCCCAAAAGGACAATCATGTCATTGAACTGCGCGCAATGGCTTCTATTGATTTATTATTAAATAAGAATTTAGCCAAAGTATAAACGTACACACTGAGTCCCTCACGGGGTTGGCAGAGAGTAGAGCGCCAGTTCTATTTAGACTTACAGACTTTATCCACATTCATCTGTCTCTTCGTACATGCTTGCCGATTTCGAGTACTATTGTTTCCATCCTTGAGAGCCGGTCGATTTGATCACGATAGTTGGAACGTGGTCTTGTATTATCGGAAATATGTTAATTTATTTTGATTCTTTCTGTGACAAATTCACAGCGCTCGTATCGTCCTTCTCAAGGTCAATGTCTATATTGTAGTAGGTAGGTACTTGAAACCGTCGACCTTTCGCCGACACGTCTCTTGCTAGTCTCGGCCAGAATTTTAGGCGGCACTGAGGCGGTGCAGGCAGACTGGTTATATACGTGCTGTTTTTATATCTCTGATTCAGACGAATTTCATAGATCTTTATCAATATTTTTTTAAATAACCTCTGTCGAGTAATTATTTATTTGTTGTCCGTCCTTTTCGATTTGATAGGTATAGTTCATACCCATATGTACATGGTCATTCCGATTCGGGATAGGCTTCGGGATCTTCGAGTAGAGACCTCTTTGTCTTGATCCATATTCATCCATCTCTTCACACATTCCAGTTTAGTAATCGATCGTTTTGATCTAGGTAGTTAGTAGGTAGCTTGGTAGGAATGTGGTCTTCCAGATACTTTCCAATGGAATGCCTAAATAAATTCGTTAGTATACTTCCATAAATCAAGCTAAGCAATTGTCAGCCACGTTGTTTATTTTTGTTGCTATTAATATAGGTCGCAGAGCCATGACCATGAAGCATACTTCATCCCGCAAGCTCCAATTAGTATTCCAGGGTCGCCACGGGCATTTCCCGTCATGATGTTGTCTCAGATCTGTTCATTACCTATTTAATTATTTTGTCTGCAGCGAGATACGAGTTATTAAGTACCGCGCATCTTAACTTATGCTTTAAGAACAACTTATTTATAACTTGCTCGAATTCATCATTTGTTGTACTGCATTACTTATCAATTTATCGTTTGAAATTATCTTTCTATTTTAATTCAATGTATACCTCAGACAGCGGCGGCCGCAAATATTTTTTGACGCCCTTTTCTTGGAGGTTAAAAGAATAATGAAAATTAATATCAAAGTTTTTATGGACTCGAGCGTCTAATAGTTAGGACGTTCACCGTTCTATCGTGTTAATGTGCGTTCTACCTATTATTATGATTCGTCTGCAGCCAGTATTTTTTTCTCCAGGGACAAGTATTGTTTTGTATTCATAAAGTCACTGGATTACGCTACATGCAAGAATATCTTTGCATAAAAAAACCTATTTTGAGTAACTCGTCTATCAACGCACAACCCTGATCTGTGCAGATTGTATATACATATACATAATAATCTTGGATTACAACACTTTGTAAAAAATAGACAACCATTAAATAACTTTTAGCGACCCGTCCCGGCTTCGGCACGGGTGGACATTTATTTTATAAACATTTTAGCATAAAATCTATTTTTTTTCTTGCAATTAAAATAGCCTGTATTAATCAGTGATAATGTAGCATTCAAATGGTGAAAGAATTTTTAAAATCGGTCCAGTACTTTCTAAGCCAATTCCTTACAAACATACTTACATACAAACCATTCCTCTTTATAATATTAGTATAGACTGGTATAGATGAGAATTTCAAAGGTAGTTTTAAATCAGTAGTTTTCTGTGACCACATAGTATCCCTATTTTTGTACGGTGTTACGGTACTTGTACGGTTAAAACTCAGGATTTTCGGTGGATGGATCTTTTACGCTAAGATCTTTTAAACTACACAACTGATTTTAATGCGATTTTCATCAAAATACAGAGAATTCAAGGTTAAGGTTTATATGTATAGTTTAATGTTTAACTACCCAAGGAAGTAGAGCAGTTATCATATATATGAGTTTGTTGGTATATTATAATAATTCTACTATGGGTTTTGTATGTATTTGGTATTAGTATGACATTGTCTTAAATGGGGTAGTTAACTTGTTGTTACTCATTTTAGATGCAAGGAACAATAGACGGTGGATTTGATACGTGGATTACAAATTTTATCACCTTATTAAAATAATTAGGACAAATTGAGTAGCAGCGAGCATTTTATTTACGGTATCTGGAATATTCATGTATGTATGTCCTTATGCGTATTGCATACAAATATCGCACCACCTTGCCTATCTGCTGCCGTGTTTTCCTTCCTCACAGTGGCATTTGTACCAAAATGTACTGGTCTTTTTACTACACACTAGGAAAAGATATCGCTCGTACAGAATTCTCACACAACTACGAATACACGGACAAAATATCCATCTGTTTATATTATAAAAAGTTAAAGTAATAATTGGCGACCGGCTTCACACGCGTGCATTTTGGGAAATAATATCTGATTCCTATAAATTATATTAAAAGATAGATTCCTGTAAAATAAAGTTCTGACGATGAAATCCGCACCTAAATTTGGGTAGTAATTTTGAATTTATTGCGTAGACAGACAGGTGCGTCGGGGAGACTTGCCATTTAGAGTTTTGCTGTATTTTGAAGTGCGTTGCGCCGGTAGAAATGAAATAAGATTCTAATGCATTAACAATAGTATTTTCGATTAGCATTTTAATGTATTTTGATACATAACTAGTAGTTCCCCGTTTCATATGTAGATTTTTTCGTTTCATATGGAGATTAGAATTCAATTTATCCTGTGTTGTGTGTCTATCTTTGAGTGAAATTTTATTCAATTCTATTCAGTAGTTTTTGCGTGATAGAACAAACATCCTCAAAACTGTCACACTTATAATATTAGTAGGATGTTGAGCTACTTCGTGTTCGGAATTTTTTTCTTGTTTCTGTAAGGATAACGATTCGTCTGAAAGTATTGGGCTAATAATCTACTTAAGCGTATGACGAAGTTATGATGGTAAAGCTTTGCCATAAGTAGTCTACGTGGCATTCAGACATGCCATGGCTAAATAAGGCTATGGCTGTGATTTAGATCCTATATATTTCTTTCCATTATCCTGGTAAATTTTTATCCCTCGATGTTAATTTGCTTAAACAAAACTGGTGCGAATTACGTCAATAAGATTCAAATATTGTATGTTGGATAAAATGCATATAGGGTAAAAGCCGGATAGTTGCCCTACTTTTCATAAAAGCTGTATAATTCCAAAATATATATTTATTAAGAATAATTCGATGTTTATTTCAAAACATAGATCTTTAATCTTTCATAACAACCCATTTTTGTAAACATAATTCATATGCATTTCGAGTAAATCCTGTTTGATTTGACCTCTTAAAAAAGGGATAGTTGCCTACTATAGCGGATAGTAGCCTAATGCTAAAAATGCTTCGGGGGATACTTGCCTCATGTAAGGATAGACGCCTCTCTATATTTCTTTTAGATAAGTTTCAAGTAATTTTAAGTAATCAGCCTTTATTATTTACTGAGATCCTTTAATTATTAAGTACTAATCACAATATTAATTAACATTAGAAAACAGTGTTCTAACGTTTTACACTATAAAATTACTTCAAATTTTAAATTACATTAGTTAATAGTAAATTTATCTTAAAGATAGAAAAATATGGCATCAACTGAAACTTTTTTATTCATATTTCCGATTTCTAAATTAGCGTTTTTCACTTTTAATATCTTTACAGTGTCTCTGGCCGATTTTTTGCCTTTTTTTCCTTTGATTGGTAGTCCTTAAGTGGCTTTTCCTCTAAGTTTTTCCAAATTTACAGCATTCTCTTCATCTTCAATGTCAGCACTATAAATTTGTATTCTTCTTTTTCTTGAAGCTCTTCCTTTGATAAGTTCAAAGAAATCTGTGTAATCAGATTCCGTTTCACTACTGGTAATATCAATATTCTTTTTGGTCTTTTGCTTTTTTCGAGGTTGCCCTCTTTTCTTCAAGATTATTTTGCTATCTACTGCTTTATAATTTTCTTCTTTCGTTATTTTGTTTGTTTTCTTTATTTTTTTTTCATTATTCTTCTTCTGGATAATTTGTTCGTTGGAGTTGAATATTTCTGCAGATTGTTTAGGCTTTTAGACATGTTTAGCTGTATTTTTGATATAGTTGTTGATTGATGTAGAAATTTAGATGGCGTTTCTTGTTGAAGATCTTGGTTCTGTAATTCATTTAAATATATCAACGATGACAAGGATACCATCATATATGATGGTTCAGAATATAATTTTATAAGTTTAAAAGAGCACCTGAAGAAAAAAAAATATTTTGTTCGTTAAAGAATGTATAGTTCCAGATAGTTGCCCCTAGGGCAACTATCCGCAGGAGTAAAAAGGGCAACTATCCTTTTTGATACGGATACTTGCCCTTCCTATTTACAAAATAAATAAAATCTATTTAACAATAAAACATAATAAACAGTGTAATTTAAACTCTAATGCATGTAAAGAAACAAAAAGTTGACTGAAATTCCAATTAATTACAAAAAAAATTAATAGAAATGACTTACCAATATAATTTTGACGCCTGTCAAAGTTACGCCGAGGAAGATTTTTGCTCACACAGACAAAACATGTGCGCTTACCTTAACGGTTTAGATGAAACTGAGGTCTGTAGGGGGGACACTTCCAATCATAATCAAACGCTAATGCCACCAACATATCTAACATGGTGTATTTAAAACTGAGGCATGTATCCCTCTGAGGCAACTATCCGGCTTTTACCCTATGCCAACTATTTGGCAATATACATATTTCGTGGTGAACTGGTTTCTCTTCATATCTTCCTATTGTGATTAGGATCGTAAAATCCTTGTTTTAATCAGATTTACTTCCTTGAGTAAGTTCCAAACGCGTACTCGATTTTATGGCCATAGTTTTGATATATTTGTGCTTTCTAAGCATTTGCTATAATATTGCAAATTCGAATACCGACTGTACTAATGAGTTTTTTATGGACTTATGGTTAATTAATCACACCACGAGTTTAACGGCGGAGGGAAACTTCGAGAGAAAACCTGCATACGTTGGAGAAGAAATTCAAAGACGTGTATTAGTCGTACTTGAGAAACGTCAGTTTCCAGTGACGTGTCAGGCCACCTGGCACGTAAATCTATCTGAATACAGGGTGTGTACACACCCGTGCCTACCCCTTCGGTGACCCTCGTGGGAAGGTGTAAAGATTGATCATCGTAATAGATTTATAGGTTATGGACTTCCAGAATTACAAGATTAACAGAGTCGACGGTGCGAATAGAACAGGCGTCAAGTGATTCATGTGTTGGACAAAAATAGTTGTTAACAGTCTGATTTATTGTAGTTTCGGGTTTAATTCGAGCCGCGTGTGTTCTAGGACTGATTGTTTTGAAGTAAAGCATGCGTGTAGCTCAGACTTGCGTTGTTTTATCGTTAAATATTCCCCAATTCAGTTTATACGTAACTAAGTATATATATATATATCATCACGCCGAGTCCCTCAGGATGTATATAGACTCCTTTAATTCTACAAGACATTTAACATTCCCTAGGCTTTTACTAGTTCTAGACGTAGGTAGAATTTTGCCATTTTTTTATGCTAGTGACTGAGCCAAAATTAACTCACCATTTAATAAAAAAATATGTCATAGGTCCCTCCACCAACGCCATCAACTGAATAACAGTACAAATCATATTAAATACATATAAAAATACAAATCTCGTTGGTGGTGTAAACCAACCCGTTATTAAGGCAAACAAGCGCCGTTCTAGAGTTTTTGCGTTACTAACGTCAATCGATATTTATACATATAGGTATTAAGACCTGAAATGTATTCATACTCGAACTTATTCTTCTAATATAAATTGAATGTTGCTACATTGACAAAAACACCCACATCACATTAATTCCAAATTAAAAGATCCTACAGTTCAAGGCTGTTATCTGAAATAAAATGTCTCGCGAACGAATCTTAACGATTAGCAATTATAATTTTAAAGCCATTGGAATGAAGAAACAAGTTTTCGACCGTGTGTATGTTATTATAGAACTAATTGATATTCAAAAAACTGAAACTGTGAGCGAGATCGTATTGAAAATTTCAACATGTTTGTTTAGGTGCGGGAATTGTACGTTCTTTGTGTGAGATTACAAAGGGATAGGAATTTTAAATGTTTGTGGGGCGTCGGTGAATCGAGAATATTTGAGGCCTTCTAACTTTTAAGCTATATCATGCAACATGTGAGATCTTCTTCCATCAATTTACAAGATCCCTCTTTACGGATCTTAGGTTAAGGGTGAAACAACCCAAATTCAGATTGTCACTCTCTATTATATTTAACAATTCCAACCAATAAATCACTAAAGTAGTATAATCTGCTATCTTAATATTATAGACGTGTAAGTTTGTGAGGATATTTTTTCGTGAGTTGATGGAATCGGATGAAATTTGGCACAGAGATTGGCCAAAATAAACACCAAATAAGATTAACGTGGGTGACAGCACAGGACGCAGCCAGTCGAGAATGGACGAAAGTGAATTAAACTATTTAATTACTGAATAATGAATTTCACGTTGTATATTTGCTTTCAGTTTATGGAAAATGATAGCGTGCAATACCCTCAAAGAGGCGTTGATAGACTGACGGACACCGACTACTTTGCCTTTCGATTTGCCAAATGAACAAATAAGAGTTCAATTTTCTTGGCACCATGCCATTATGCCTTCTTGTTTATGATAAGTACTTCACGTTGGGAGACGATATGAGTAGGCTTGTTCCAACGAAACTGAATCAATCAAAATCAAAATCTTTTATATCACATAGGCCCAGGTGGGCACTTATAAAACGTCGAAAAAGAAGCACGGTTCGGGTTGGTCGCTTCCATGGAGAAGAACCGGCAAGAAACTCCATGGTTACTCTTTTCAAATCATTAGGCATATACAATATTTTTTTCGTTACAGCAATAGTACCCAAGTATGGGGGAACAACGTAGGCCCGACAATAGGTCGTTGCTTACTATACAAAGCATACATAAAACAAGATAATTATAACAATGTTAGCAAGATCTAAGAATCTACAAAGCCTACAATGTTCTCACATTCACAAATTAGACAAATCAAAACGATTAATTGGGAGAGGCGCTCATTCTAAGCCTATATTTTTTTAGTTACGGCTTACTAGAGATAAAAAGAGTAAAATCAGTCTGCCAATAAACCGTTTATGACACGGCTCGAACGAAATTATATTTTGTAGTTAGTTTCATAACCATATTTTTTGTTTAACGTAACTTCATATTATGAGTGTTATCATAATATAATGACTTCCAAATGAAGATGCGCAAGCGCATTAACGCTAGTAACTCGTCGCCCGGGTCGAGCGATAGATACATATATCCATACGCCTTCCCACAAGCGTCCACGAAGGGTAGGGGTAGTTAGGGTAGGCAGAGGTGCATAGGTAATACCCACACACCCACTTTCCGCCAGAGATATATTGAAAAACTAGCTTATGCCCGCGGCTGCGCCCGCGTGGATTTAAAAAAAGTAGCTTTGGAAATTTTGTTGCTAGAATCGGTTCAGCCGCTATGCCGTGAAAGAGCATCATACATTATAATATAAGAACTTTGAATTTTTCAAGAAGAAAATGCCTATGTCCTATTCCTAGGTATAAGCTATCACCATTTCAACTTTCAGCCAAATCGGTACAGCCGTTTGGCCGTGAAAGAACCGCAAACATCCAAACTTACAAACTTCCACATTTATAATATTAGTAAGATATGGAAGGGGACGCCTTGATTTATAAAAAATCAATATTATATGTGTTATCTATGCTAGCTAAAAGCTATGCTTTTTATTAGGAATTCTTAGATTTAGTTGTAAATCAAGTGTCTTGCTTCTATTCCATCGTTATTAACGTACTTAGTGTTGTAATATTATTATAGTATTGTAGGTAAGTAGTTCTACATGGCATGCTTACACCTAGAAACCCATCGTCCGTCTAGTACTCCCCACAACTGTATTGGTTCTAAAGCGTTACAAAAGAAATCGTTCGTTCATACTATATACACCGGAAACGGAACCTGTCAATGACACGCGTGACGCTAGTAACTCTTATCGTTTTACATGCTTCCACACAATTTAATTCATACATTTATTAAGTGTTGGGTTTTTGTTTTATAATCTTTGTTGCTAACAAGGAATTTATTTGTTTTGTTATGTAGAGAACCACTTGCGAGGCAAAGGGTAATTATTTTGTTTTTCTTTGGAATAGTTTTTTTGATTGGTTTAAAATGTTAATTCCTCTGGCGGAAAGTGGGTGTGTGGGTATTACCTATACGCCTCTGCCTACCCCTTCGGGGACCCTTGTGGGAAGGCGTGAGGATATATATTAATTCATGCAGTGCTGCGGATGTATGTGTAATGCGCACCATTCTGCAATTGTAATTATATATGCGCTCATAAACTCATTGAATACATAATGGACGCGCTATGATGAAATGTACGCCTGCTTTAGACACAGTAATGGATAGAAGTATTTATATATGTATACATATAACCACGCCAAATCCCTCACAGGGTGGGCAGACGGATTAAGTCGTCAGTTCTTCACACTTCAGACCTCCAGCCTCACCTATATTCATCAGTCTCTTCATACATTCTCACTGGTTTCGAGTGCTTTTACACAGTATCTGTAACTAGCATCCGTACTAAGATCAAAAGACGGTCTTTTTAGATTACTTTATGCTTGTGCTGTGCAATGGTCACCGGGTTCGATCTCCGCCCACATAAACACTTATTGTACAGGCTCTGTAGAGTTAAGCATTGTAATACAGCTTTATTATATTTTATTAATAAGTATATATTTATATTACTTATAAAATACAATAGTAATTCAATTCGTCCGCGTGGAATTTAACTAAAAAGTTGTTTTTCAATTTCTACAATGAAAGTAGCCTAAGTTACTCCTTATTACATCAGCTATCTGCCAGTGAAAGTCCTGTCAAAATCGGTCCAGCAGTTTCAGAGATCAGACAGAACAAACAGACAGCCAAAAAAAATTTGGTATTTTGCTATATGTATCCGTGTGCATTTAGTGAAAAGCGGTAATTTTAATTTTGCAAACTTCTTCGCCTTTCTTCTACTTTTATTTATTTGTATAGATAGACTCGCTTTTTACTTTTTTCAGCACATTTTTCATCTTTTTTTGCTTTAAAGCTGTCTATATTATACTCATGAAGGCCTACAACGAAAAGTTTCTTAATAAGGCGACCCGTATGTAGGCACAACTATCGGTGAGGGGGCCCGACCGCAAAAGCTCATAAAAACATTGTAGACAACAGGATATCGGGAACTCCGATATCGCCCCAATGCTGACGACCGACATTCCTACTTCTAGCATTTCAGAGCCCAAGTGGATGTGTATTTGGGATATCTTATTCAAACTGAATGGAACGAATGTGGAAATTTTAATAAAACACTATCCAATAGGACGATGCGTGTTCAGAGCGACGTAAATAAAACTTGATGACAATGAAGGATTTAAATAATTGTAAAAATAGCTATCTTTAAAAAAGTTTAAGCTATACGAAACTTGTATATAGGTTTGTATTGCTGTAGTAATGTAATAGGAATCGAATATATAATGGCCTTTGTCAAACCAATATCTGCTATGAGCATTTTTTAAGTAAATGTCTTTGTTTCACGATAGACATACATATCATCACGAGAGTATATGTATATGATGGCGATTGGTTTGACCACGACCAAATTGAATTTGTTCGAAAAGAAAAGATTTGTCAGTTTAAACGAACAGTGACAGTTGTAATGCTAAAACCTTAATTGTTTGAGAAATTAGCTTACAAGTTATATACATACAACGCACTACGGGAATCTTTTAGTTATATTATTTTTAAGATAAATGAGATACGATCCGTTCTAGTTGGTCATCTTATTGTACCACCTAATAATTGTTTTGTAGAGAATAAATGTAGTATTTATTATTGTCACTTGAATCTAAACGACGAGAAAATTTCTTAAGAACTATTCTTAGTCGATAGTCCCTCGATGACCCCTACGTATTATGCGTTGGCTTCAAATTTCCGAAGTAGACCGCATTTAACATATAATTTCACTAGTCAAATAGACTCAAAACATAGCGTTAAGACAAAAATAGTGATTAGATGGATGTAGGACACTGATTGTGATATTCCTGGTGAATTCCAGTAACTAGGTCTAAGGCGGTTCTGAACCAAAATATGAAATGTGTATTTTTAGAACACAGGGTGAATTTGATATGTATTTTTTACGACCTTTTGGAATCCTGTGTCTTCTAATAAAAAGTATAACTTAGTTCGATCTACATAGTTTTTAAGTCTTTATATGAGGCCCCGGTGATTGAAAAAGAAAAGGCATAAAAAGTGCGCCATAGTTTTGTCAAGTTTATTATATTTTGACTGAATTTAGACTCTCGCTAAGCATTATCTTCTAAATAATATGTACACGTGTTACACTTGATAAGGGTGGTACCTACTAAACTTTTCATTGGGTGTAGATACGTAGGTACCTTTATAAATTATGACTTCTATTCGTTGTCGTGTGTAATTGATAATATTACGCTTCTATTTCATCTAAGTTGTTTGCAGCTAATGTTGTCTACCGCCCAGTTATAATGTAA
This sequence comes from Drepana falcataria, assembly GCA_945859725.1. Taxonomy (NCBI): domain Eukaryota; kingdom Metazoa; phylum Arthropoda; class Insecta; order Lepidoptera; family Drepanidae; genus Drepana; species Drepana falcataria. The sequence continues at coordinate 1,101,093 of OX243935.1, forward strand.
ATACATTGTAAGGTATTTTAAGAGCACAGTATAATGTTTAACTAATTACCTTTATTTTTACATGGCACTGAATATTTTAATAACGCAGTATTTAATAAATTGTTTTTTTATACAAATATGTTTGTTTTCCTTGATAAGTGGTGAGATAAACAGTGCAATGGACATTTAACCGTCGAACGTCGTAAATAGCCAGCGTAGTACTATGCATTTTTGTGGTCTTATCTCCTGTAGATAAAGCTGCTTTGGTGTTCATGTTGTCAGCGCGGCGATCCAACTTTTACGTTACGCCTATAAAACGAAACATAACGGACACTGGCACCTAGCCAATATGGAGTATAAAAAATGTATAACCAGGATTGCCAAGCCATAGTGAAGTAAATGTATGTAGGTATATCTCATTACAATACAACATTAATAGCAAGAAATCTCGAGGCTAAAACAGCATCTTCATAAGCTTATCGCAAACACTGGGATCGGATCGAACATAAATGACGCAGAGTCCCTCACGGGGGTGGGTATAGGACTTTCTTTCGCTTCATACAGTCTGTAAGTGTTAATAGTTCACTTTGTCATTCGGCGATTCCAACCCCCCAAAATGTTAATTACAAAATTAGCTAACTTAAGGCTCAATTGGAAGTAATATAGTTCTGCAGAAGCATGCACTTTCGCGTCGCTCCATTTTGGTATGTCCTTAAACTTTACATAAGCAATTTTTAACGGTAACTTTTACAAATTACTTCAATTAATTGATTGCCTTGCTTTCATTGGACAAGCCTAATTTGGTCATATTTTATACTACTGAACCCCGTGAATTCACCTGCGTAATTTTGTTTTTTATTGCTAGTTTATTTTTTAAACTTTCATTATCCGTAGATCACGATAGGTATACCTTGCGTGTTTGCTTGTGAGTTGTACGCTAGCATTTTAAAGTTTTATCAGGGTTTTGTTTATTGTACTGCAATCAGTTTTCATTATAACTCATTCCAACTAGAGTGATCATTCATTGTCAGTATTAAGGATTTTATGTTTCATACATACATACATACCATCACGCCGAGTTCCTAACGGGGTAGGCAGAGGGTATAGAGCGCCAGTTCTCTCTAGACTTACATACCTCTTTCGCTTCGTCCACAAGCATCCGTCTCTTCATACATGCTCGTCGGTTTTATGTTTCGTGATTTTAATTTAGATTACCTAATATATTTCGTGATTTATCACAATGTTTCGATTTTGTGAGTGATAATACTAGGATAAGAAGTAACTAGGCGTAGATTAACGAGCGGTTGGCTGTTTTAAACGCTTTCAGCGGCGCGGATATTCACTTCCTTTGCATATTAAAATAGTTTTGGTGTATTCATGGTCTTTCAGAGGAAGTTTAGCAATCAGAAAATATAGCTAAAATCCTTTACGAATCGTCGATGTATTTATTGCGTCATAAATGTATAAAAAAATAAATACCTAATTATTATTAACATATTTTTTTTACCACGATGTCAAATAGTAATGGATGAGAACAAATTATATCTGATAGCGGGATATAAACCTGCGACTTTTGAGATGTCGACGACCAACTTAATGCTACTCGTGTTTTTCTTTCACTTCGAAGCATCTTTCAGTTTACAGTTAGCGCCATCTATTGAATAGTGTTAGAACTAGATCAACCAACCAAATTGATTGCAGTTCAACTGTAGCTTCGTAGTAAATTATTCCTTATCTCATAGGGCTTAGGTTGGCGGCTGTGTGATATATAAATATATAAACCTATTTCATTTTAAATATCAAATTAAACGAGAAGTTTGTGCAGTGCATGCGGCGCACTGTACAAATACTTAAGTGCTTCAGGTACTAGGGCAGCATTTAATAAAGAGATACGCACGTAATACTCATTGTATTTCTCAAGCGCTTCTCTAGATTTATGCGCTCCTAATCAAATGAGCGTTATTTAATTTGGTCAATACTCACGCCTTCCCACTAAGGTCCCCGAAGGGCGTAGGCAGAGGTGTATAGGTAGTACCCACACACCCACTTTCTGGTAGAGATATATTGTAGGTGCCATCGTGACAGATGGCGAGTGCATCGCCGTTACTCAAGCACGACTATACATACGCCTTTGAATTACTTCTCAGACGTATGCAGGTTACCTCTCGATGTTTTCCTTCACCGTAAGTTCATGGTGTGACTAATCACTGTACTTAAGTTCAGAAAAACTAATTGGGACAGTCGGGATTCGAACTTGCGATCTTTGTGTCGCAGTTAACTACTCAACCACTCGGCCACCACAGCTTCTAATTTGGAATAGTATCAATTTCAATTAATTATCTAAATACATTCGCCATATTATGCGGCGATAGCGAGGTGGTAGGAGGTGGTGATGGTAGGCATGGGGCTGGGGCAGTACGTAGGTAGTTCGCTCCGTAAGGATCAAAGGAACAATAACACACCAAGTAAAGCTTAGTCTATGTTTTTAATTGTCGATTTCAACATACAGACGTAAGGCATCCTCCTCTAGTTATTGGCACACAAAACCTTTTACAATCAATTATTTATCGCTTTACTGAGCATAATATCACTTCGGACACAATAATAATGGAATGTATAAATCATTGGAATGCCTCCATAGTATACAATATTCGCTGGCATTGCCAGCTCGTCACTACTCGAAATTCCAGCGCCCCTGAATACGTAATTTCGTTGCATCTCTTTAAATCAGTCAGAAATTATCTATACAATTTTTTATACATATAAAGAAATTTGTTTGTTAGAACGCGTTAATGTCAGAAACTTAATATGAAAAAAAAAATTTACATCAATAGTTTATTGAGAAAGGTATATGTATCACTATGCCACTCCAAGGGAGCGGTCTACATACACATGAATTTATCTATGGTAGGTAGGATAGGACTATGCATTTTGTTTGTCATGTCATGTCAGTGACAATTGTAAGCAGCTGTCAGAATGTAGGTAATCCACAAACGTAATAATAATACTACGGAATTAGAAAAATAATGACTGGTAAAAAACAACGGGATTGCAGACTGATTGTTAAAGACCATTTTTGAGAAGTCATCTTTTACATAAATAAATTGACAAATTCAATTAGATTCCCTAAATTGAAAAATTTAGAATTAATTTTACACATTTCGCTCTCACCAAACAAAATCCATGTTTCTTTTGATCATACATGATTCATGTACAATACATACATTTTGCAACAAATTATTGTGAGATTGGAACGAAATTCCGTAAATTAGGGGCAGGCTAAAACTTATAAATGAGGACTAGAGTAATTGCGTCGTGAATTATAGGGTTGACTCAAAATTTGTGACGACATTCATAGGAATGCTTATATAAGGCTTCTTACAATAATTTGGTTGAGGTTTTGGTTCGTACCTGTCTCAAAAACAAAGTCGCTAAGTAAACACTGGACAACGTTGGCACTGTGATTCCAAGATAACTTAAAATATTTAAAGTACAGTGTTAAATACACAATTTATACTTTCCATACAATACTGTACAAATACTGTTTAAATTCACGACGTTGTCTCATAATATACACAAAAATTTTAATAACAAAAAAAATGGACGCAAATAAATTTCACATATTGCACAAAATAAAAGTAAAAAATAATCATCAAAATTATACGTTCATCCAAAAAAATATTACTGGCCGTCATTGCAATAAATGGGTATTGTTGGCACAAAATAGGGAGCATACATTGATGGGGTTGTTTTTAAGAATAATATTTACATACATACATCATCACGCTTAGTCCCTCACGAGGTACGAAGCAAGTTTAGCGCTAGTTCTATAGTCATGTATATATATATATCTACAATTTATTAATATATATATATATATATATATATAATGAAATTGTAGAGAACTAAAAAATATTAAATATATTAAGTAATAAGTTACAATGAGGTTTGTTATATAGTCGAAGATGGATTACGACTTATCAGGATAAAAAAATCGTTATAGGTTAAAAATACTATCTGTCTTTATTCTCAATTCCCTTGAGGACTAGAGCCTATTCCGAGAGCATCACATGGCTACAGACATAGAATAAAAATATAAATGTTTTTGTAACATTAGAAATCTGGAAGGCTAAGTGCATTGAGAAGGGACCTGTGTATGTTCGATTCCCAGTTAAAGTAACCAGCATCGAGCTATTTATTTATTTCAACAAAGAAGTTAAAGAAAGACAAAAGATATTTAATGACTTTGATATTATGAAGATAGATTCACCATGTGTCACGTGAGGGTATATTATGTAAGTATGTGTGGGTAGACTCTCGGGATAGTCTGAAAATATAATTATTGAAATCTATACTAATATTAAAAAGAGGAAAGATTTGTATGTAAGTATGTTTGTATTGAATAGGCTCCAAAACTACTTGACCGATTTGAAAAATTCTTTCACCATTAGAAAGCTACATTCACCCTGAATGACATAGGCTATATTTTATTTTATTAAAAAGGATAATCCACCCTTGCGAAGCCGGGACGGACCGCTAGTGATCAATATAATAACAACCCCACAATATGCGTACCCCATGTAAATAGCCTGCAATACCCTACACTCGCTACCTTTACATAATCTCAATATTCCAGCAATCTTTAGGCACTGAATTCGGGTAAAAATATCAAAGCTACTCTTTTAATTTTACATTCGAAACTTTCGATATACCTTACGAATAATTTTAAAAGCTAATTCCGTATAATAGTTATTAATTTCAAGCATTGCCAATATTTCTAGGCCCCTTGTTTCAAACACGTTTAGGCCCTAATCAATAAAAGCAAACACTGTCGGTCATTCCAGCCGATACTGAAAGTATACTAGTAAATTAATATTTTGGAATGGATAAAATACAATTCATTTTCTCGAATGGACAAAAATATATACAATTGTATTTTCTGGAACGGCTAAAATATGTACAAATACATTTAGCATTTTACATCCTGGAATGGACAAACTAAGTAATTTTATTTTCGAGATTGGTATTTTTTAACTAAGATTAAAATAAAGTCACTTGTGTTCGGAATGACAGAAAACGTTCGCTTAATTGCGGGCCTAAAGAAATCCAGTGTTTCGGAAGCGGTAATATCAAGTTTAATATCACTTCTAGATGATTGCAGCTCTCCGACTAGTAAGTACATTTTTTGTTTTTAATTTATTCACCGTGGGGTACAAAAGCTGCTAACTACACCTAAGCTTAAAACTACTGATATTTTTCGTTAGTAAAAAATATCTAATATCTTTTTGTACAAATGCATACAACATTACAGGGATAATATAATTAAAAATACAGTTTCGTCTAAACACGAACGCCTTAGAGATACATTTGTACTATTAATAATTTAACAAAAATATCGCAAATAAACTCACGAGATAAATGCCAGCCGAATGTTTATCTTTCAAGCTTGTATTTACAATTTGTACAAGTGTGGCTTTGTTGCTAATTTACAAATACATAGTTACCCGTGGAACAGGGAGCACTTGCACTGTATAAGGCTGTTATAGATACTCTATTCATAATTTATTAAGTTGTTCTGTCAGTTGAATCAAGAACAAGAAATTAAAACTTCTGACGTATCATTTAACATTGGTACATTCTTGCAATCATTTGTTAGCAAGCAACACTATTGGCAATCTTATTGCGGTGCATTAAAGACTTATTTTCATTGAAGACACATGAAGCTTTATTTCGGTAGATGTGTATGTGTTGTACTTACTTTAAGATTGTTGTCGAGAAAATAATCCTCACGCCTTCCCACAAGGGTCCCCGAAGGGGTAGGCAGAGGCGTATAGGTAATACCTATACAACCACTTTCCGCCAGAGGTATATTAGGTCCCAACGTGACAGATGGCGAGTCCATCGCCGTTACTCAAGCACGACTATATACACGCCTTTGTATTTCTTCTCTGACGTATGCAGGTTTCCTCTCGATGTTTTCCTTCACCGTAAAGCTCGAGAAAAAGAGAAGAGAAATAATCAGAAATCAAGAAAAATAAACATATAAAGAAATTCCGCAAAGTAAACTTTACATATTCAACTAACAGAGTACGTACACCACTAGATAGTTGAACGCACTATTGCTAAATTGCTTTGATATAACAATTCTCGTATTAGATAGTCTGTTTATAGAGGAATGCTATATATATAAATGTAATACGAGATTACACAACAGGTTGTATTTTATGAAACCTAGTTTAAGACCAGTTGCAGATTGTTAGTTATTCCCTAACCATTAGAAAGTAGTAAAGTATAAAACATTAATAATTTCATCGCCAGCACAGAAATGAATGCTTCATAGGACATACTGTATAACGGACGCGTAAAAAAAACACACACACACAGAGCCTTTAAAGTGCAAATTCTCCAAGTTCCTAGGACATAACATTGTCCGTTACGATTTCCAACTTTAAGAGTAATATGTTACAGTTCAAAATTGATTAATTAATTACATATAGATAGGCACTGTATTGTCGCTACAAATGGCGGCTACTCCACACGCATATCATACACAATGTACACACGACCACCCAGTATTAAATAATGAACACAATTGCGAATTATTACATTTCATAGCTTATTGCTGTACTTTTGTTCAACTCTCATTTATTACTAACTTATCATATATGTACTTATATGATATATATATATCTTTTAATTTTCATGTTGACTTGTAGCATTTTTGCTCCCTTGGGAAGTTCTTAGCTTCTTGCTCCCCCCCACCCCACAAGGGCCCCAAAAGAGTGGGCAACGGTGTTTCTGTTGTATACACACCCACTTTTGCCGGAGATATATTTTTAGGCGATTGACTCGCCGATTCTCAAGCACGAATAGACAAGTCTTTAAATTTCTTATTAAACGTATGCAGATTTCCTTACGATGTTTTCCTTTAACGTAAAGCCCGAGGGGCGATTATTCACCGCATCTTAATAAGTAAAAACTTATTAGTACAGTCGGCATTCAAACTCGCAATATTTGCCTAGCATGCGAACACTCATGCCAATAGGCTACACGACACGACAAAGATAATTTAAATTATTGTCAAATATCCCATTAAGTAAAACCTGTTTACTTCACTCTTGCAGGGATTCATACTTCCATGCATCAATGATATGCAAATTATATTAACGTATAAGAAAACAACTGACTGAGATTTACTCTAAAAGTACTCAACAGATTTTGACGCAATTTCCACCAACTGTTAGATATTTTCAATGAACGTCAGATGAAATATATGAACATATTTTAAGCACAATCTTTGGAGGCCTGGTCGCAAGTTAATTATAAACTTTAATTTTGGCAGTAACTCAGAGAAATGTCGATAGTAAGCATGTGGTAAGCTTATTCTATCAACAAATCCTTCGGCCATTTGAGGCAACATAAGCTAATTATAAAGGACAGTTTGCCCTGGAATATTTAACACGACCACGCACACGCAAATACCATCACAGTGTGAAGTTAATCAAGTTTAAACTTTACGCCAATTAAAATAGGGACAAAAATGCTACGCCCACTTTATCAAGTTTTATCAACGGGCAACTAATCCCGTGTCGCGTCAAATATAATTTACATACAATTAAATGCACAACAACAACCTGACCGGAATGATACGGAAATAAATTAAATTCGAGCAATTTAAGCTGACGCACTACATAGCTGCCAACGACCACCAGGGGTGGGCGGAGCTACACCCAAGATACGCCTCATACGGTTTTGCAAATCCAGAATTAAAAATGTGTCCTAAGTCCGCTCATGCATATCATGCTACCAAGAAGGGGAAAGAAGAAGTGTAACAATATCTTCTCTGCATCGAAATATATTGGGTTGCCAACGTGACAGATGGCGAGTCCATAACCGTTCCTTTTTTTAAGACTACGTGGCAAATAAGCGTGTGGTCCACTCGACGGTAAGCGGCTATAATATAGGGTGGTATCTGAGACTGTACACACGTTTGCGAATTTCCTATGAAACATATTCAGGTTTCCTTCACCGTGTGACTAATAATTTGCGAATTTAATGAATCGCGGCGTGATTAGTTATTAATCAGTTTCACATCCAACGTAAATAGCCAATAGCTGCCAAACGTCCACTACCGACACGCACTATCAACTATCACACCACTAAACACCCGAGGTTCACATTTTAAATCCGGATTCATCTGGAATCATTTGTCGAACTCAAACGAATCTGCTCGATAATGCCGTCCATTTCAGGTGTAGGTCCTTGGGCGACGTTAAGGAGCGTCGGGCACTAGACTAGGTAGTCGCGGAACTTGCTGAGCCTTCGCTACGCAGGGGGCGAGGGCGGGGAGGGGGGGGATGGCGGGGAGGGGGGCGAGGGGGGCGCGTCGGGGCTGAAGCGCACGCGCGACTGCGAGGAGGCGGAGGCGTCGCGTGCTGAGGCGTAGCTGTCCGTGTCGCTGGCGCTGCTGGCGGGCGGAGTGGCGCCGCCCCAGGCGCTGCACGTCTTGTACTTCTTCAAGCTCGAGCGCAGCTTGGTCGGCGCCAGCTCCAAGCCCAAGTTGGCCGGCCTCTCCGTCTCCAGTTTCTCCAGCGAGTCTCGCCGGTAGTAATCCCTCGGCAAGGAGTAGTCGCTCGACTTCCTCGGATACTCGGTCCTCGTGCGCAACTCCTCCCGCCTGTCCTTGGAGTACTTGTCCGTCCTGAACTGCCTCGACGGGGAGAACTCCTCCGGGTGCGAATTGGACGCGGACGAGTTGGAGGGCGTCCGTCTGTGCGTCGGGTACTGGCCGGCCGGCCGGTAGTCGGGGGTCGAGTCCCGGCACTCGAAGGAGCACTCGTCGTAGCCGTAGTAGGGGTGTTTGACGACGTAGTCGGCCGTTCTGTCGTAGGCGTACGGCTCCCTGTAGTAGTAGTCCCGGTCCTGGGAGGGGGAGGGCTGGAAGTTCTCCCTGTAGTTGTGGTAGAGGTCGGCCAGGTGGTCGGACGTGGAGGAGGTCCGGCGCGGCGAGGGCGAGGGCGAGGAGGGCGAGGGCGAGGGCGAGGGCTGGCTGGAGTAGGGCGTGGACAGCGGCGGCGCCGACGGCCCGTAGCCTGAGGAGGACGACGCCAGCGCGTACTGCGTCGGCGAGTCCGTGAAGCGGATCGGCTTCTGCTCGTCTGCTTGGAGACTCGATATCTGGAATCGACAACGTAAATTGTACAATTTGACTGCAAAGACAAATAAATACAAACGTCATTTATTTTTATTAATTTTTTTTAATTTAATTAACACGGATTATACCAATTACATTAAATTGGTATAATAATAATGTAATTGGTATAATCCCTGTTAATGAAAGGTACACATATATTATAATTATAATGTAACACAGAATTAATGTATAACACTCAGTCATGTTTAGAGTATAACATGGAGCTCTTCAAGAAGGGTGTGAAAAGATTCCTACAGGGTCAGTAAAGTGTTGCAAGCGTCCACGAGCGGTAATTACTTACCATCAGGCAGCCCTCATGATTGTTTTCCAACTTAGTACTATAAAAAAAAATACGTAAGTACTTCTCAATGAGTATAAATCATTAATATTCACAGAAACCTCAATGTAACAGTCTCTGATATGAGCCTGTACCGTTGAATCACTTGTGATGTTTGATCTTAGCAACCAGGAGCATATGAATTGAAGGCTAACGCCATACCGTAGAGCCAGTAATGGCATTGAGCGGCGCCCGCAGGTGCCTGGTGGGGCCGTGGTAAGTGTTGTGCGCGAAGCCGAAGCCCTCGTACACTGGCGAACTGAGCGGCTCGGGCTCCACTTCCCTGTTAATACGTTCAAATAGTATCAAGCTTACCCACCAGAGACCTCGAAGGGGTAGGCAGAGGTGTACGATAAAGGAAGACCGAGGAGAAATTCAAAGACGTATTTATAGTCGTGCTTGAGTATCGACTTTGGCACCTAACATATATCTCCGGCGAAAAGAGGGTGTGAGTACCTACACATCTCTGCCTACCCCTTCGGGGGCCCCTGTGGAATGGTATGAAGATATATAATAATATAATTTTAAGTAGTCTTGTACTGAAAGCAGTAATTCCCAGACAAAGGCCTCTCACCTGTGCGGTTGTAGCGTGGGGTGGAGGGGACTGACATTGGACACTCTGACGTCATAGCCAGCCGCGACCCCACCGAGCAGGGCCGCCATGTTATATAGTACCAGTTCTATTATGCCCGGCTTTTTGTACTTGTAACCTGAAATAATAACATTACAATATTAATATACATATATAAATGACACGTCACGTTGTTTGTCCGCGATGGAATCTAAAACTACTTAACCGATTTCAATCAAATTTGCACACCGTGTGCAGTTTGATCCAACATGAAAGATAGGACAGCTTACATCACAATTTATAGTTGCAATATTATTTTATCTGTTTCAAACGATTCTAACAGATGGCGATATCTGTTGACTGGATTGAGTCAATATTTATTTACTTATTTACAATGTAATATAACCATATTCAGAGCAACGCGTGGCCAGGTCTGCTAGTAATATATAAATACAATCCTCACGCCTTCCCATAAGGGTCCCCGAAGGGGTAGGCAGAGGAGTGTAGGTAGTACCCACGCACCCACTTTCCGCCGGAGGTATATTAGGTGCCAACGTGACAGATGGCGAGTCCATCGCCGTTACTCAAGCACGACTATACATACGCCTTTGAATTTCTTCTCAGACGTATGCAGGTTTCCTCTCGATGTTTTCCTTCACCGTAAAGCTTTTGGTGTGACTAATCACTGTACTTAAGTTTAGAAAAACCCATTGGTACAAGTCGGGATTCGAACTTGCAATCTTTGCGTTGCAGGCCACTGCTCGAACCACTGGGCCACGACGGCTCTCTACTTTATAGATACTGTTTAAATACTATTACGAACCTTCAGTGTTATACAGGGTAGGCATGGGTATCGTGTACCTAGACGACGAGCTCAATGGGAACTCCGGTCCCCATTCGTCCGGACTGAAGTCTGTGTAAGGAAGAAAACAACCTATGTGAATGGAAAACATAGGCGAATTAGTGTGTATTATGCGCGTGCGACGATCGTGTGAACACAACATGTATTGACTAGTGAGTTTTGATGCGATATTGTAGTATAGATAGTGCCATCCACGAAGACGCGCCCCACTATTCTCCTTTATAGTTTAAAGTGTGCAACCTTCCACTAATTATTATCGGTACACACTGATTACCTATGTGTGCACACGCACACTACAATAATTAATAGGCTCATAATCCCCGGATCCCGCGACCCCATCGACTAAAAACTGGTGGGGCTCGTCTTCGTGGATGGCACTATCTGTAAGGTAGTTTGTTATAACTCTTTGGAAAAAATATTTGTCAACATTGAAAACCAGATGGCGTTAGTAGTACAATATATGCAACCAGTATGTTGGGTCTTCATGTCTAGACATCTTTGTTTTCATATACCCTAGACACCCTCGGTATCTATATGAATCCAATGACACCTCGTTCGATGAAATCGGTTCAGCATATTGCATGATGTATGAACATTCATATAAAGTTGCAAAGTTATCGCTATAAAATTCCAAACTCTACATCTATATAATGTTCAAAGAGTGCCACGGTGGCCAAGCGATTGAGAAGCCTGCAACACAAAGGTTGGATGTCTAATCTCGACTCTTACAATGTTTTTTTCTGAACTTAAGTACTTTGATGACACGAGCTCTACGGTGAAAGGAAAACATCGAGAGGAAACCTTTGAGCTATACGTTTGAGAAGAAATTCAAAGGCGTGTGTTTTTGGGAACGGCAATAGACCCGACATCTGGCACCTTAGCACCTCAATCTATCTCCAGTGAAAACAGGCTGTTACACCTAGAAATACGAGATAAAAAAATCTAGTCCCGAACTAAGCATATCTATGGGAACTAAACAAGAAAGTGTATACTCATACATAAAACCTATCGTACAATTTAGGACCTTAGATATATAACTACAAAGTTCACATCAAAACTAGCACTTAGGATAAGGCACGAATGGTGACAATATTTTAAATATAACACTGTGAGACAATGGACGGATAATGACACTAGAATATAAAAGCACACATTAACATGCAAAATACTACACATGCCAAACAGTTCATTCTTAAAAAAAAAGATAGCAAACTAAATAAAAAGGATATAATAAACTCTATGATACTTACATGGTGCATAAAAAAATCCATAATTTAAAATAGCACTTCTAGTTTATTTAAAAAACATAATTATTATTTTTGGTTAAAATATGACAATTGTTAAATAGTATCGTCCCGAATTAGATATTGCCAGAGTGAAAATAAGCTGAAGCCTTTTAATTCCACCGTCACCGTATGTATACATTCTGAATCCATGTCGCTCACTCTATGGCTCGTTATTGTTTTTTTTTAAGTTAAAGAGGGTTTGGTTAGTTGCTAATAGATTAGTATACCCATGTTAAAAAAATACACCAGTATCGATTTTATGGAAAAGATTTATTTGATATATAAAAGGTCTATATCTAGAAAAGAGCCAGATCACCAGTTTATGACAACATCAGATTATGCAGCCAAGTGCTTTCGAACATAGGACAAGTGAGCGTCTCGTTCATTCGCTTTAATTCCACCACCACGGCAGGGTACATTGTTATTGCCAAATGTTACAGCGGGCCTCTTCGCACTCGACAAACTGTTTCTACTCTTTGGACGCCTACGTGATACGATTTAAAGTTCACATTTCGCACTCAAACATTATATTAAAACTTGATATCTTGCAAAACGATATACCTACACTAAATTACATATCAACTAACTAACTAACCAAATTAATCGCGAAGTTTTCGTTATTCGTTCGTGGCTTTTTTCGTTATTTAAATTATCGAAACATTTTTAGAAGTTTGTCACAGAAAATTCCATATTTACATCTCGACCTTTTTTGCGGTGCGTTCTTAGTCATGTCCTCAGAAGTCGCGCCCAACATCGGTAAACTTTCATATCACGTAGACTACCAAACACAAGTTATTAGAATAATATATATTTGTAAACATTTGAAAGCGTGCCATAAACGACATGGTGAAGAACTAAAACAAAGCGAAGATTACACAAACTAACAAATACGTAAGTACAACGGATACATATTATATATCACTTACAACGTACTGTATATAATAGCGTTGATTATGAACTGCTAAGCATGCATAGCTTTTACTAATCAAATAAAAAAAATCCTGGCTGAAAGCAAACAAATGCTTACAATTTACAAAAAAAAAAAAAGTAAACGTCAGTGTGAAATGTAAAATAAAAATCATGACGTTACAATAATGGTCTATCTACTTAAAACAAACATAGCACGCAATATATTCCTGAGTATCACACGTCAAAACACATTTTTGTATACAAAATTTCAATTCCAACTTTACAATCTAGATAACGATAAACTTAACTAGACAATATTATCTACGCACGCCACATAATTATTGTGTGAAAGTGTCAAGCTTTTGTGACAATTCTCTTTTACAAAACACGTTCTAAAGTTTAAAAAAAAGGAAAAAGAACCACAGTGTTGCTATTGTAAATACTATTTCAAGGTCATATCTATTTATGGATCTTGAAAACGTTGAACAGAGGCGAACCTTTCGCCGCTACTTTTTTAAAACAAATTAAATGCAAACAGAGATCAAAAAATTGGAATTAACGACAAAGTTTTATAACAAAAAGTAGGGAAAGTTTCATTAGTTAAGGAAATCTAATTTCTTATAAAAGAATATATATAAAAAATCCAGATGAAATACTATGCAAATTTACCGATTTACAAAAAGGAAGGTAACCACTTTAGAACGTGTTTTATTTGAATGTTTTAATAAACGGTCATACTCACAGGGGTAAAGCAAGTTGTCCTGGGAGGTCCCTTTAAACGCAGCAATAGACAACGAAAATTATATTAAGACATTGTAAACCACAATGTATGTACACGACCACACTAATTAATTTGTTATGTCCCGTCTGTTGCTCAATACAAAAGTTACATGACAGAAAAGAGACAATTTTTTTTTGTTTTTATTTTTTTGCGGCTCCCTTCTTAATGTAACTTTTCTATTGAGAATTTTAATACAATTTGGCAAGAACCTAAAATATTTTTCTTCAGTCATTTTCTTTTTTTTTAATTATTAAAAAGTCTTTATGAATACTTTCTAATAATTTAACTAAAAAAACTAATTCATCTATGCCATAGTTGGGCAATGTTTATTTTATTAGATTCGATTTTATTAGAGTAGATATATAAAAATAACGATATTATAGTATGTTTGCGCTTAGATTAATTATGATGTCAATTAAACGTTTATTGTACTGCCGAACAAGTTATAGCTAAACCCAAATATTTATTAAAGTACAGCTATTAGGCTAACTTTAAATGTGTCATATTATTTTCCGTCCATAAATTTCCAAGATAAGTCTTAGTATATGGAAAAAATATACTTTATGAAAGAGATTGACGCATTCTAGTGAAACGTGACGGACATGGCATAGCCTTTCTTTACACCTAACAACTAAACGATAAGTCTTTTTTAAATTCATTATAACCTAACACTTAGACTATCAAATCCATGGAACTTAATTCTTACTTAACAGCCTATGTACAGATACGCGAATCAGCCGTTCTTTGCTTGCCATTTTTATATGCGTAGAGTACGTTTGTTTAACTATAATAAAAATTCATAAACTGCGACAAAAAATCGTACTTCGAAACTGGAATACCGATGCGGATACTCAAATGCTTGCATGAGGAATGTGTTAGTAGAGAATGATATGTTTTCAATATGGCAACATTTTGTACATCCGCAGGTAGCACTGGGATAGCTAAATTTTGGAGGAATAATTGCATTTAAAATGAAAGAAAGCAATCGGTGAACGTGTCGAGATCGAGACAAGGAGGAGGCTACTCGTCGTCGAGCAGGTGCGCCGTGTCGGAGGCGAGCCCGGAGGCCAGGGCGAGCAGGCCGGCGCGGCCGGTGGCGCGGAAGGTGTGCAGCAGGCCGCGCTTGGCCTCCTTGCGCTCGTCCAGCGCGAACACGGTGCCGTAGTGCGGCGGCAGCTCAGGCAGCGCGGGGAACAGGAAGAAGCGGCTGCGCGACTCCTCGCTGCCGCTGCGGGCCGGCGGGCGGCGCGGCGGCGGGCGGCGCGGCGGGCTGCGGTTACCTGGGCGGCGCGGCGCGGGCGGCAGCTCGGGCGCCGAGCTCGACATGCGCGGCGCGCGGCGCGGCGCCAGCGGCAGCGCCGTGCGCGAGCGCTGGTGCACCGTCGACGGGCCCCACGTCTTGCCCTTCACGCCGTCCGCCGGCACTGCGCACACACACACGCCCACACACACACACGCGTTACACATTGCCACACGTGCTTAACTTATTGCATGGAACACGCCATGCTATATCGATAGGCAGCCAAAGAAATGGTTTGCACTTCAAAATATTGTGTGGTTCGAATAATAAAATATGACATGATTTTATTTTTACCCTAATTACAGTGAGTAATCACACTACGAGTTAAACGGTGAAGGAAAGCTTCTAGGGGAACCTGTATACATATCAGAAGAAATCCAAGACGTATGTACAATAGATAGACATTATTGAGAAACGGCAACGTATCGATCAGCCATATGTTACGTTTTCACCTTAATGTATCTATTGCGAAAAAAGGTTGTTGCATTGACTACCACCTCTCTCTTCTCATCTTCTAGGAAGATGTGAAGGTATACATTATGAATGACGATATCTGTTAACTCCTAATTTTGAACGGTAAATCCATAGTTCCTTTTACTTGTGTTATCTGTGTGCAATCCTTTCATTGCAATGTGTATATCAATTACTATAGCGGCCCGTCCCGGTTTTCTACAGGGAGACATTTACTTTTTAAACATTTTGGCATAAAACTTATTTTTTTCTTGCAATTAAGACAGCCCATATTAATCAGTGATAAAGTAGCGTTCAAATGGTGAAAGATTTTTTAAAACCGGTCCAGTACTTTTTGAGCCAATTCCTTACAAACATACTTACATACAAATCTTTCCTGTTTATAATATGATCAATGGTAAAGATGGTAAGTTATGAACCAACTCACGCGCAATAGCCCTCATGATGGCGGGCGAGCCTGGCGGCGTGTCCTTGGCGACGGCCACGAGCTGCTTGACGCTGGACTCGTCCTCGGAGGGGCGCACGGTCAGCGTGTGCCGGAAGTCGCACGGGGATGAGATGGTGTCTTTCTTCAGGAGCTTAATCTTGCTGAACTTGCCTGAGTGGTGACATAAGGTGTGCTCGTTAAAATTAAAAGCCAAAACGCAGAGGAATCAATCAACTAGCGAGATCAAAAGTGTGCGATGTAGCGATATTGAGATTGGCAAAGCAAGTAACGTGAACGACGGTGTGATTGTAAAGATGAACAAAGGCATGTTACGTTGGGTTGGACATATAGAAAGGATGGGTGAAGAAAGGTTGATGAAACAGATCTATAAAGCGAAAGTGTGTAAGATGTGGCAGAGGAAAACGACGTTCCAACTACCTAGATTATATCGATCAATTCAAGAATGGGGACGTCAAGAGTACCCGAAACTCGAATACGGATGAAGGGACGAATGTGGATGTAGACGAAAAAGTCTACAACGGGCGCTCTACTCTCTGCCTACCCAGTTAGAGACTCAACATGATGATAGGAGACTACACTGATTAGTGTCCAGCATAGTTATTTTTTTAACATTATTTCTGCTGTCTTGAAGTCACGCATTGACTTGTCATTAAAATATCTAGATCACAACGGACGTAATAAATTTGCAACAATACCTTTACCACTAATACCTACCAGAGCCTGTCCAATCAGCCGCAGGTATACTTATGATACCAACTAGCCGTGACCCGTGGTTTCGTCAGCCTTAAATTTGATATATATCGTGTATTTTATCTGGATTAAAACACATCCTATGTTAATCCAGCTTATAATTCCATCATTGTGCCAAATGTCAACCATTCCTGCATGAGCAACAAACATCCTCACAAACTGTCCCGTATGGTCTAGTGGTTAGAGCTCCTGGCTGCGAAATTTGAGGTCGAGGGTTCGATTTCCGCTGAGGGCAGATATTTGTGCGGTGAACACGAGTTTTGTGGCTTAGTATTGGATGTCCTCTAATATATAATATAATATAATATATCCTCACGCCTTCCCACAAGGGTCCCCGAAGGGGGAGGCAGAGGTGTATAGGTAATACCCACACACCCACTTTCCGCCAGAGGTATATTAGGTGCCAACGTGACAGGTGGCGAGTCCATCGCCGTTACTCAAGCACAACTATACATACGCCTTTGAATTTCTTCTCAGACGTATGCAGGTTTTCCTCTCGATGTTTTCCTTCACCGTAAAGCTCGTGGTGTGACTAATCACTGTACTTAAGTTCAGAAAAACTCATTGGTACAGTCGGCATTCGAACTTGCGATCTTTGTGTCGCAGGCAACTGCTCGAACCACTCGGCCACCACGGCTCCTATGTATTCATATATGAAATACATCGTTTTTTAGTTGCCATAACACAAGCTTTGCTTAATTTGGGGCTAGGTCAATTTGTGCGGAATTGTCCCAAGGTATTTAGTTATTAATAATAATAGTAGAAATTACCTACGACGATTCAATGAATAAATAAGTAAATATATGATGGGAGTCACCTTTCCGTTTGTTAGGCTGCGGCGGCTGGTTGTGGTGTATGTGCGAGGCGAAGATGAGGATGTGCAGCTCGCGGGCCACTAGGTCGATCTCGCGCATCTCTAGCTCGCGCTCCTTCTGCGCCAAGTTCTGCTCCAGAAGCCGCTGCTGCAGCTGCGCGCGGGTCAGCTCCTCTTCGCGACACCGGAGCTCCTACAGAACACAACTTGTAACTCTACTACTCTTTGAGAGACCTTCTCAAAACGTCTTACTAAATGTGATTTCAACTCGGTACTAATTTCGACAAAGAGTGCGTATTATTTACTACTGCCCAAAGTAGTTCAATAATTCTAATCAATCAAAACAGTCAGATACTATTTCAGAACGAATATTGTGTTTTTTAAAACGTGGACTATTTTTGAACGAATATACCTCTAGCTTCATTGTTTACAAGTCATCCCCTTAAATTTAAGGCGAAGATAACTTTAATAAGCGTTCTGTCATTGACTGCCAAAAGTGACACTTAACCAGTGAACTAAAACGCAGCAGAACACAGTTGCTCACATTGGAATTAAGTAAAAAAAACTATTATTCTTTCTGTGAAACAGATATACAAGAAATTAGACGTTCATTTGATTTTTTATATTATAAATAGACACGTGTCATTGTAATCATGTCACTCATTCAGTGATTATTCTTAATGTTTTTTAACAGAGAAAAAATATCAAATGAAAATGTTCTAAGTAAAAATAATTTAAATGAGCAAAATAATTCTTATCGCAGACAAAATAAGGATCATCCACAATAAGAAGCCAGAACTACACGCAATCATGAACAACATCAAACATCACTAACCTCCTCTATGGTTTTGCACTCCTATGCGTTTGCGTTATAAATGAAAAATATCATGAATTAGCTATGGTCGGGAATATAAACATAATGAGAAACTAGATGCCATACAAATTTCATTGCGATCGTTGGAACGTTATATAAGTTGAGGTATTGCAGCGCCATCTAGCGAGTTCTTTTCTTTTTCTTTCGGGCCAAGAACCTCCGCCGGCGTCCCAAGATCACAATACCAAAGTTTCATCACAATCTTACATACAAACAATCATGTATATTGAAATCGACACAAGTAAAACGTTGTACCCCTTCGTGGGAAGGCTCGAAGATTTAATAAACAGCACTAGGTCGTTATGGCAGGTATATGCTGATCTATTGATGAAGTCTAAATAGTTATCTCTACTAAATATCTAATGAAAATAGTGAAAACACGATCGAACATAACACATAAATTGAGTAAAATTTTGGGGTACTTTAACGTCTGATCAGACGAAATCATATTTATGGACTATCTAGCTATGCCCCGCGGCTACTCCCGTGTAAATTTTGTCATTCTTGGTAGTTTGTTTTTCTGGAATAGACATTTTTGCGTGAAAGAGGCGCAATCATCCTCAAAAGCTTTCTCATATAAATTAAAGATTGACGTCATGATATTAAGATGCTTTTAAATATGTACAATTACTTTACTAATTACTTTTAAAAATGTCATCCCAGTCGCTTCGGACACTAACCGTAACATACATACAGACAACGGTACTGATGACAAAAATAGAATTTAACTAGCAAGACCCCGCGGTTTTACCCGAGTAAAAAAAGTTTTAAATACAGTACAATTTTACCTACATTAAGCCGAAATAAATTTATTACAAAACATATCCTATGTGTTAATCCAGTAAATTATTTTTACTCTGTGCTAAATTTCATTTAATCCCGTTCAGCCGTTCCGGCGTGTATGAACAACAAACATCCATACCTACATATATGAGTATGCAACTTTCGCAATTATAAAGTTAGTAGGATTATTTTTAGGAATTCGTTTTTATTTATTACAATAAAGTATATATTCATATGCATTTAGAAAAATCAAGTTTTTATATTACCTACGTTCATACATTTTCACACTTATTAGTGTAGAAATAAAGCTTGAAGTTAATCAAACAAGCGTCTTTTTATGTAGTCTATTTCTTCCATTTATGTTTACGCATAAAAGACAAAAATAAATGTAACTATATCTATAAATGTCCTTATGTATGGACTAACTATTTGAAAGTCAATAATGCGAACATGATTTTATACAAATTTTTCTAGCGTATAGCAATAGGACACGCCGGGTTTCCGCTGACATAGTAAAATAGGTGGATACCTTCTCCTTCCGCCGAAGGTCTCGAAGCACCTCTTCGATCTCGAGCCGCCAGCCATCTTGCATCGTGTGGAATGATTCGTGCGGCGCGCGCGTGAATTCGGACCGCTTGATCCGCTCCAACTGCTCCAGGATCTCCGGGAACAGGGGCCGCTCGCGAGGGTTCGAGCGCCAGCAGGCTAAGGTACATGACAGGTGCGCTATGAAAAACGCTGATATAAAATGGATAACGTTCCTGGTGGTAATAAAAGGCTGTAAGGCCATATAATAATCAGCAATGTGTTTTCCATTGTATTCATTATTGTATTATGTACTTTCAAGATTGTTTCACGATTAGTCACACCACGAGATTTATGGTGAAGGAAAACATCGAGAGGAAACCTGCATACGTCTGAGAAGAAATTCAAAGGCGTATGTATAGTCGTGCTTGAGTAACGGCGATGGACTCGCCATCTGTCACGTTGGCACCTAATATACCTCTGGCGGAAAGTGGGTGTTGGGTATTACCTATACACCACTGCCTACCCCTTCGGGCACCCTTGTGGGAAGGCGTGAAGATATATTATACATATATACTATTTATTATTCACTTTCCCTCTAAATTAAACCTTTTTCTTTCCTTTTTGTTTCAGATGTAGCGAGGTTTTAAAATAGCAAAAGAGCTAAAACATTATAACTCTGTTTTTTTTGTGAAATAAATACTTAGTTGTCTGTCTAACTAACTGTCCCATACGTTGAATAAAATATTAAGATTTTTTTGATCTTGTTTGAAATACGAAGTGAATGTTATAATTTCAAAGGTAATGTTTCTTTTAAAATATATATGTTGAGAGTAGTTTAAATTTCATTAAACTAAAAAGCAACAGAGTAAATAGTACCTAGAGTACCTACTAATAAAAAAATACGTAATAATGTCCATTACGGAGACAATGACAAAGATATACGTAAATAAGATTGCGTAAAATTTGAAAAGGGTAACCATGGAGTTTCTCACCCTCCATAAGAACTTTCCAGGACTCCGGACAAGTGCTCGGTATGGGCAGCGTGAGCTTGTTCACAGCCACCCCGTAGGCGACGGCCAGGGCGTCGATCCCTTTATACGGCGTCTCGCCCGTCAGCAGCTCCCACAGCAACACGCCGTACGACCACACGTCTGACGCGAGCGAGAACGTCGAGTGTTTTATTACCTGGGACAAGAAGGAACATTGGAACTAATTAATATTTATATGTTTTTTTTTTCATACGGCCCACCCAGAAAACGTTTACCGCAGCCTATTTACGCTCACTATACCGAAGAAGTATCACTTGCGCGTTGCCACTCTGTGTTCGGAGAGCTATACTGTGTTGGAAGCATAATGGGACTAATCTTTTTTTTTTTTTTTTCCACATGGGTGACAATCCTCTGCTGCCAACACAATATAAGAATCCTTCCCCCTACCCAAGGAGCTCATTACTGGAAACTTTATTCACCGCGTAGGAACACAACACAATAAATTGTGTTATTTGGCTACGGACTTCTATAAGGTGGAGGTCCTGCCCCAGTCGGGCAGCTCCAAATTCGCACGGGAAACCCGTTATGTCCTACCTCTCTATAAATGTATAGGAAACCCTAAAACTTTTTGATAACGCGGATTTTCATATAGCAATCAATTTAGACAAGTGAATATCGCGCTTTTGTACTCTTACTATGCGGACAGTCAACAAGACTGTGAATAAATATATTAATATTTCTTCACGTCTTCCCACATGGGTCCCCGAAGGAGTATAGGTATTACCCACTTTCCGCCGGAGCTATATTTTAAGTGCCAACGTGACAGATGGCGAATCCACCGCCATTACCCAAGCACGACTACACATACGTCTTTGAATTTGTGAATAAATAAAATTTTAAAAGTGAACATACCTCACTCCTACATGTGCAGTTTTAGACGGAGGCGAGCTTAGACTGAGATAATAATATCTGTAGCGAATTTGTGCCCACATCGCATTGGGCGGCCGTGAGCTAAAACTGCACTCCAAGTGAATTAATTACTTAGCTATATCGGCTGATCACTTCATAACATTTTTTTTTATACTACATGGGTGGTAAGCATGGCAAGCATGGCAAGCATGCGGTCCGCCTGATGGTAAGCGGTTACCGCTGCCTATGGACGCTTGCAACACCAGGGGTATCACTCGCGCGTTGCCGACCCTGCCGGAATCTTTTCACACCCTTCTTGAAGAACTCCATGCTGTACTCTCCAGGGAGCTCATTCCACAGCCTGAAAACTCCTTTGGAAGCGCACAGTGCGAGACCTATGTGGTTCCAAGGTATGGGGATGAATTCCCCGTCGATGGCGAGAGGTGCGGTGGTAGAACATAACAACAATGGTAAGCACCCCTGCAGGTTGATGTGTTAATCAAAAGACGGATAGGCGAGTATACAAGTTACGAAGTGTTCTTTGTCAATAATGTAACACTAAAATTTAAGTTGTATCCTACTGGTAATATTATAAATGCGAAAATTTGCGAGGAGGTTTGTTTCTCTTTCACGAAAAAAGTACTCAACGAAATCGAATGAATTTAGACTTAGAGATAGATTATTCGTTGGTGTAATACATAGGATACGTTTTATACCAGAAAAAAATATACCAGTGAAATTGTAAAATACCAGTAATCTATGTATAATTGAACATCACATTTGATTATGTTAATGATTTAATTTCACTATCATCACAGAAATATCCGCCCTTGGTGTGAATCGAACCCGCGACGTCAACGCCCCGACGACCATTAGCCCAGACAGGCGTCTAATTTAAGAACTTATCCTTACCTCAGGTGGCATCCAGGCGTAAGTCCCCGCTGCAGACATCCTGGTGGTTTTGTACACCTCCCTGGCCAGACCGAAATCAGTGATCTTGAGAGTCTTGTCCTCCAGTGTGTCGTCAGGTAATATGGCCTCACTCAGTAGAACTGTAATTGAAAGAATACATCATTAGCAAGTCATCACCTTCTACTCGAGGCCCCGTGCCTAACTAGCTGGAAGAAATGTTCATGGCACCGATTTGTTATTATTATTACTGTTCGCTGATATCTTGACAATTTAATAAGTGACAAAACTATTTCTTTTCAATCGCGAAAGTTCAGTTTATTTGGTAAAGTAATACCTACTATACATTTGCAGTTATATCTAGTAATTCGATAACAAGTACACCATAAACAAAGATCTTACTACCAAAATGACATTGAAAACACTTTATGGTAAAATCGGGAGACCAGTCTTGAGTAGAAAGGTATCAAACTGCATACAGACTTTTCGGGAGTACCAATTTTTTGGAGCACATAAAAATCGATAATAGAATCGATTCCCCTTACAAGAAGTAAGTAAGAAATCCAGAACAACGAAGGCCAAAACCTGCTTAACTTAAAATCTCTAATTAAATATGTATAAGGAGAAATAGAGAGTAAGTTCAAGTATAAGTATAGAGGAAGGTAGTAAAAATCATAATATTATTCGATCAACTCGACAACTTCGTTTGTCATACGTACACCAACGTATGTACAAAGGTTAATCACCCCTTAAGACGTCATTAAACTAATAGGAATACCCGATTGTTGGACATGGGAATTGGTGGCAAGTCCCGAAAATCATTATCCTTCTTAATGTATGTGTGTTGTGTACATACATTATCATTAGTAATAAGAAACGTTTGGATAAAACCTATCAAGTGTTTGCAATAAACACGACATGTATGTATGTTACAAACACATCATCACGCCGAGTCACTCATGAGGTTGATAGAGAGAGTAGAGCTCCAATTCTCCCTAGATTTAAACGTCTTTCGCTTCATCCACATTCTCCAGTCTCTTCATGCATGTTCGCCGGGTTCGAGTACACTAGAAATACCGATTCTTAAGTTTCCATCGATTTGATCGAAATAGTTGAAACGTGAACTTCTTGTACTTATTCTTCGAGCTACTTAGGTATTATAGGTACATGTGTTTCAAATCATTACTCCGCACATTTTCGAAGGGAAAGCATCGTAATTGCATTTATACTATTTTCATGCGTCCTCTAACATTCCCAGGAATCGCTGCCGTACAAAGTGAGTACCAACATCGCGTGTGCCTAGCTAGGTACTACATACGTATGCATTTATAGATATCCTCAGGCAATAAATTCCATTAAACCATAATCTATAACATAGACTCATTAGGGTTCTAAATCGGGCTACATCTTAATAGATTAATATTGATTTGTCACATGAACGAATCGTAACGTAAGATTTATCGATTGTCTACCGACTATTCGACTTGTCCTTACACTGACCGGTTATGAGGCAATCAATAATCGAATTCTCAACATAAGCTGTTATTTGATTCATTATTATATACACAGAACGCCGATAGATATCTAACTATAGCGTTCGAGTTTGTTTGCAATTAAGAGAGTCGTTTCAGTAAAATTATTACAGTACGACGGCCAATGAGGTCACTAAACCGTATTGAATCGATAATCAAAGGTTCAACTCGATTTGTCAGTGACATAACATCGAACGTTTGCTCCAATTTGTTACAATGTATTGTCACAATCAATGTTAAAGGTTAGCAATCAAATAGACTATTCAGCGCGCCGAGGCCTTGTTTAGCGGCATCGTTCTGAAAACAGACAGGGGTGGGGGGAGAAGGGGGACTTAAAGTTCGCATTTTACAGGGTTACGAAAGGTCCATAGATGCTTACTTCTAATTTAGTTGCTGGAGTGCTTTTCATATTATCTAAATCCTCGAATTTGAAATGCGGTGTCGGTCACCACCGTAAGTAAAATGCACATGTCATCCAAACATGGGTAGTACCAATATGTTGCACAGAATTTAAGTAGAGAGTTTGTCATACCAAACCTACTAAGTAAGTAAGTAGATTCGAATAAGTTTGTGAGAGATAACAGACTCGCCGTATGCAACATTGGCACTTAACATACTACATGTAGGAGTTGATACAACTATACATTCTTCGGAATTCCCTGCGGTAAGTGGTGAAGATAAGAAAATAATGATTATCGATCTACATCTGCAATGTAATCGGAAGTACCGCAGAGTATCCATCTCATGGCCTAACGTGTTCGGAGCGCATGAACACAGCTCGGCGAAACAACGTGGCTCATTGAAAATTTACTACATGCCGCATTAGCTTTGGATGTAGGTCGCTTAAATGTAGTATGAGTACCGGTGCGGGAATTTCTGAGTTGCCATTATAAAGTCAAGCATTATAAGAAAAGGCCCGTCTAGATTATCTTGGTGCATAGCCAAAGAAAGAAGGAAAATATATATATATATATATATATGTAAAGAATATCACTACACTAGTGTCATTCCCTTTCTTTATGGTTTTATTATCTATAGATCTTTAATAAGGAGATGGCGGCGTCATGTCAGTGACACGGACTGGCATTAAGGGAATTTTCAAGAATAGAGAGTGAGGTTATGTTGTTTTAGAAACACATGGAACAGTAAATAGTTTCTGTATAAATAAAAGGAAATAGATAAACTTAACTAGAAGTAAAGGCTTTAAATGTTGTTTTTTGTTATTTCAGGTAAGTTACTCTGTTTAGAATATGATAATTATCTTAAAACTTTGTATTTAATTGTGTTGTGAATAAAAGTAAAATTTGTTATTTCAGAAAACGCAAATATCGTCTTTATTTCATTATTTAAGGCTTATTACTATTATAAAACAACATTTGCTGCAAATATTTCATGAAGTATGGAGAAGTTAAGATTTGATTTCTGTGTGAAAACAGCGTCAGATGGAAAATCAAACGTCATTTGCATAACCTCAATTGGAACTCCTGATGGTCAAACTTTCGCCATTCCGGCCGAATATCAACCTGCAAGCTTACATCAATTAATAACAAATACACCTAACTATGCCAAGATAAGAAAAACATTGAATAAAAGACATCAGACAAGGAAAATATGGATATCGTTAACTGATGAAATATCAAAGACATATTTAGACAGAGAACAAAATATACAGTTTAATGATTTTTACCTTGAAGAGATTATGGAAAACATCAATGATCAAAGATCATTACCGACAAGCTCAAATGAAACATTGGAGAAATTATTAGAGAAATTACTCGAAGAAAAACAAAAAAAGTCTGAAACTCAAAATTTGGGGAAGATTTCAAAAGATTTTGTGATTGAAAAATTTACTGGTAGAAATGCAAATGCTCACCAATGGATTAAAGATTTCAACAAAGAATGTGAACGTTTTCATATTGATGAAGACAGAAAAAAAATTGAAATATTAAAAAAATTTTTAGAATATTCAAGTGTGAATTGGTACAGTTGTATGTTAATGAAATTTACAGTAGAATCAGAGTGGATTAAATGGGAAAAAAACTTCTGTGAAACATTTGGAAACAAAGGTTGGTCGCCGATCAGATATGCTCTTGGTTTTGAATATCAAACAGGTTCTTTGCTTGAGTATGCTTTGAAAAAAGAAAAATTGTTATTGGAGGTTAGAAAGACGATTGATACTGGTACTCTTATAGATCTTATAGCCGCAGGCCTACCAAACTATCTAAGTGATAAAATTGACCGAGAGACGTTACAAGAAACTGAAGATCTCTATAATGAGATAGGAAAATTAGAACATCTTGTTGGGAGGAACAAATATGAAAAAAAGAACTACACATACTCTGACATAAAAACAAAAAGAAATGAAGAAAAAAAACCATGCCAAATTTGTATCACTGAGAAAAAAGGGAAACGTTTTCATCCTGAGGAAACCTGCTGGTTTAATGGGAAGAATCAGAAATCAGTTATGAAAAGTGTGAATAACTCTGAATTAGAAATTGAATTAAATAAGGAGAATCCAAAAAACTAGAAGTACCACCATTAATAAAAGTAAAGTTATTATTAAATGACACATTAAAAGTTACTGCAATTTATGATTCTGGTTCAAATGTGTCCTTAATTAATGCAAAATTATTGAAAATACATGAAAAAAAAGAAGACACACTTAATAAACAAACAGTTAACTTGAAAACTATTAATGGTGAAAAGAAAACAAAAGGTATGGTAACATTGAAAATAAAAATATACAACATTGAAAAAGTTATGAATATTTTTGTTATAGATAATGAGAATTTTCACTATGATTTTCTCATTGGTTTGGATTGTATAAAAAAATTTAAATTAACACAAAATGAAGAGTTGGATATAATACAATGTAATAATCCACAAAAAGAGAATAAAGTCGACAATGAAGAGGATGACAAAAATAAAAACTTTATTAAAGAATTAATGAATGTTGAAATTCCTGATGTACTAGGTAACAAACATGAACAAGATGTTTCTCTATACCCTGAGGTATGGAAACAAGAAATAAACCATATAAACAGATGTGAAGTAAATTTCAATGAACATATTGACTTCAGTGAATTTGAAATTTCAGTGAACCACCTAGATTTAGTAAACAAACTGAAATTGATAAATTAATAAAAAAATACAAAGGAGTCTTTGCTAAGGACAAATACGACGTTGGCACGGTACGAGATTATGAAGCTCACATAGACTTGATGGTAGATAAATATTGCTGCAAGCGCCCATACAGATGCACAGCCGATGATAGAAAAGAAATTGAAAATCAAATATCTAAACTATTGAAGAACAACTTAATTGAGGAATCATATAGCCCTTTTGCTGCTCCGGTTACCCTGGCGTATAAGAAAGAAGATGGAAAAAGATCAAGACTGTGTATAGATTTCCGGGAATTGAACAAAATTTGAAATTGATGGTAAAGGCTGTAAACTGTGAGTATTATTCCACTTTTGATATAAATTCAGCGTTTTGGACCATTCCATTAAAAATTCAAGATAGATATAAGACGGCATTTGTCACGCAAGAAGGCCATTTCCAGTGGACATGCCTCCCATTTGGTTTAAAGACAGCTCCGGCTATTTTCCAAAGAATACTGAGAAATATAATAAGAAAATATAAACTCTCCGATTTTGCTGTGAATTTCATCGATGATATCTTAGTGTTCTCTAAAAGTTTCCAGGAACACATAATACATATATCAAAACTACTGGAGGCAATACAAACAGAAGGATTTAGACTGAAATTCTCGAAATGCACTTTTGCAAATAATCATGCCAAGTATTTGGGTCACATAATTGAAAATAATTCAGTTAGACCTCTCAAAGATTATTTAACAGCTGTCAGGAACTTCCCCATTCCAGAAACAAGGAAAAATATACGCCAGTTCCTTGGGAAAGTAAACTTTTATCATAAATTTGTACCACACAATGCAATTATCCTTGAACCACTACACAATTTATTACGGAAAGATGTAAAATTTATATGGACCAAAGAATGCCAGAAGTCATTTGATGAAATAAAGGAATTACTATGCTCGAAACCAATTCTAAAAATATTTGACCCTGAACAACCAATAAAAATTTACACTGATGCCAGTATTAAAGGTGTGGGAGCTGTGTTAAAACAGGAAGATGAAAACGGAGAAAATAAACCTGTATTTTACTTTTCAAAAAAATTTACAGACAGTCAAAAGAAAAAGAAGGCAATATATTTAGAATGTCTGGCAATAAAGGAAGCTGTAAAATATTGGCAACATTGGCTTATGAATAAAGAGTTTATAGTATACTCAGATCATAAACCATTGGAGAATCTAAATATCAAGTCTAGAACTGATGAGGAACTGGGTGATTTGACATATTATTTATCCCAATACAATTTCAAGGTAAAATATAACCCGGGACAGTCAAATCAAGAAGCAGACTGCTTAAGCAGAAATCCAGTCTTAGAACCTCATGACAATACTGAAGATTTTTTAAAAGTTGTAAACTTAATAAATATAGAAGATATAAAAAAGGACCAAGACTTAAATGTAAACTTACAAGATGGAAAATCAAAGGTTATACTGGAAAATAACATTTATTACAAAATGAATAAAAGAAGAAAAAAAATTATACTATCAGAAGCATTTAGCAAAACCCTAATTAGAGATGTCCACAATACTTACTGCCATATTGGGAGAACCCAGATGATAAATAAAATAACCCCTTTCTATACAGCAAAGAATATCATCACAAATATTGAGAACATTTGTGATGAATGTGGCATTTGTATAAAAAACAAATCAAGAAGGAATCCAAAATTTGGTTTGATGTCACACTTAGGCCCAGCCACACGCCCATTTGAAATTATATCAATTGATACAATTGGAGGGTTTGGAGGATCACGGTCTTCAAAGAAATACTTACATCTTCTGGTCGATCATTTCACACGATATGCTTATATTTTGACGTCAAAAAATCAAAACTCCAATGATTTTATTAAGTTGATAAAAAATGTGACGCAAAGCAACAACATTGATATGGTATTAACAGACCAATACCCTGGCATAAATTCCGAAGAATTTAAAGACTTCCTGAAAAAGAAAAATATAACACTGGTTTTCACTGCTGTTGACGCACCATTTTCAAATGGACTTAATGAAAGGCTTAACCAAACTTTAGTTAATAGGATAAGGTGCAAAATAAACGAAGGGGACAAGAAAACAGCATGGACAACTATAGCACAAAAATGTGTCGAAAAATATAACGAAACAGAACATACAGTCACTAAGTTTACTCCAAAATATCTGTTGGAAGGAGAAAACATTGATATTTTGCCACAGGAATTGAAATCTAGATGCACAATGGAAGATCTCAAAAGAGACAGAGAATTAGCATTTGAAAATTCAATAAAATCTCACAACTATAATAAAAAAAAATATGATCTTCATAGACAAGAATATAAATTCGAAGAAGGTGAATAGGAAGAAAATGGAAGAATTAAGGATTGGCCCATACAAAATCATAAGAAAAATTTCAAATTCAATCTACGAAGTTGATGCTGGACATAAGAAGACGGAGTCAAACTTCTACCATGTTACAAAGTTATCTCCAGTGAGGGTTGGCTCTAATCGAACAATCAATTTGAATTGTTCTCTCCGAGGGTGGGAGATGTAAAGAATATCACTACACTAGTGTCATTCCCTTTCTTTATGGTTTTATTATCTATAGATCTTTAATAAGGAGATGGCGGCGTCATGTCAGTGACACGGACTGGCATTAAGGGAATTTTCAAGAATAGAGAGTGAGGTTATGTTATTTTAGAAACACATGGAACAGTAAATAGTTTCTGTATAAATAAAAGGAAATAGATAAACTTAACTAGAAGTAAAGGCTTTAAATGTTGTTTTTTGTTATTTCAGGTAAGTTACTCTGTTTAGAATATGATAATTATCTTAAAACTTTGTATTTAATTGTGTTGTGAATAAAAGTAAAATTTGTTATTTCAGAAAACGCAAATATCGTCTTTATTTCATTATTTAAGGCTTATTACTATTATATATATATATATATATATATCCTCACGCCTTTCCACAAGGGTCCCCGAAGGGGTAGGCAGAGGTGTATAGGTAATACCCACACACCCACTTTCCGCCAGAGGTATATTAGGTGCCAACGTGACAGACAGACAGCGCCGTTACTCAAGCACAACTATACATACGCCTTTGAATTTCTTCTCAGACGTATGCAGGTTTCCTCTCGATGTTTTCCTTCACCGTAAAGCTCGTGGTGTGACTAATTATTGTACTTAAGTTCAGAAAAACTCATTGGTACAGTCGGGATTCGAACTTGCGATTTTTGTGTCGCAACTGCTCGAACCACTCGGCCACCACGTCTGTTCCTCTGTATACTCACGGACCTCTTTCTCTTCATCCACATGCATCAGCCCATACATAGATTACTGATTGAAAATATTATGAATAACTTAAATTATTATATTAACATAAATATACGTAAATAAACTAAAATACACCTGCGGAAGGGTGCCAAGAAGGCTGCACTACCACGCTATTATCAATATTAATTCCTCCACTCTTTAAGTAGTGGTTTGAAAGACGACAAACATTGTAAATTGGTTACGACATTTAACATTTTACGAAAGTTCAGTATAAATGACAGACAAAATGGTTTATATCATGACATATATCATATGATGGGAGGCACGCCCATGCTAGTCACAGACATCGCCCGACGCAAGTGTAGGTATGTCAAAAGAGATTGCAGTTCCATAATTATTATTGGACACTTTTATGGAGTCGGCTCAACGATACTTTATGGTAATGTCAGAAAAATATAGAGAGAGTTGGTTTGTTTGAATTGCCGGGATCAGCTAAGCCGTTTAGTAAAAAATACTCCGTGAGGTGTTCGGCGTGATATTAATATTTCAATAGTTACTTTTAATAGTTAAATATGAATGATATAGGCTGTTTATTGAGGAAATATATACACTACTAGATAATATGGTCATTTTACAACCCAAGGTAGAAGATAATACCATTTTACCAATAAGTGAAACCGGGGTACGTCTAACGTCAAATATAACTACACGAGTCTAGAAACAGTCGACGAGGAAGACCACGTTCCATCTACCCAGATTAAACCGATCGAACACTCAAGAGTTCTCGAAACTGGCTAGCATGTATGAAGAGACTGATGAATAACGATGATGATGAATGATCTCTACACTCACAGTCCTCTTGTCTACAATTGTAGAGAGAACTGGCGCTCTTGTGTCCTTGCCTACATCTTTATTGGCTCGGCGTTATGATTTGTACTTAATAACACGTTGAGCTCAAAATTAAATACGCACCACGGCGATAAAATTATCTCCACTTTATCGCATAATCGCATGACATCATTTATGCCAGTTTTTTTAAATCACGCTCGGAACAATATACTCTCGGCACCCAAGATCGATTCATACGTCGATCATCGTTCATACAAAGTGACAACACTGCCACCTCTGCCGCTGGCTCGACGTGTACGTCCATTGTATGGCTTAATGAGGGTTGGAATGTGTACTTCAATTTGTTTGTGACATACTGGCTGTGCCTTGCGGTTTTACCCGCGTATTATTTCATTTATGTGTAATATATCTCTGATAATCCAGATAATAATCGAAAGAGACGCAAACATCCTTACAAACTTTCACATGAATTGTATTCTTATTAAGGAAATTCTCGCCGGTTTTGAGGGCTCTTGACGTCCCATCCTTGAGTGTTCAATGTATTTTCAAGGTAGTTTGAACGTGGTCCTTCTCTGCCTCTTCATTCTTGGTGGATGGAAATTTACATACATACATACATATCATCAGACTTTTACTGCCCATCAACGCCGACATGGCTCCATTCACCTTATTTCCGGCAGTTATCCTTCTTTCAATATCTTTTTCATACTTTCCATCTCGTGTGAACATGCTTCCAAGATATACAAATTCATTCACTTGCTCTAGAATTTGCCCATTTACCGATATTGCACACTCGGTCACTTGTTCATCTCTTTCGAATACCAGAACCTTAGTCTTGCCAGCGTTTAGGCGCAGCCCCTTCTTTTCACATTATTCTTTCATTATGGTAACTAGTGACTGCAGTTCGCCCTCTGATGACGCTAGTAAAACCGCGTCATCGGCGTATAGTAGGCAGTTGACCACTAAGTTTCCCATTTTCACTCCACATCCGTTCGTTCTTAGTGCTCTCAGACAGTTATCTAGATATATAATGAACAGCCAGGCAGACATGATACACCCTTGTTTGACCCCCGACTTCACATCAAACCAGGGTGACATCTCACCGTTAACCCTAACGCACGCCTCGCTATCACTATAGAGTGATTTCACGGCATGCAGTAGGGAACTGCTCACTCCATATCCAGGCAACACGTCCCAGAGTTCCTTTCGTACGACTCTATCAAATGCCTTCTCTAAGTCGACGAAAGCGCAGAAAACCCTTTGGTTAATATCCAAAAACTTTTCCGCGATTCCGCGAAGCGAGAAGGTTTGAAATTTAAGTGAGATGGAAATTTAAGTTTATCTATATATGTATTAATATACCTCTGGCGGAAAGTGGGTGTTGGGTATTACCTATACACATCTGCCTACCCCTTCGGGGACCCTTGTGGGAAGGCGTGAGGATATATTATTATTATTATTTATATATGTATATATTCATGCTTCATGATGGATGGCGGATGGCTAGTACATTACCGTTTCATTACTAATTATTATGACTTTTATCAATCATTTGTTATTATGATAACAAACGTGTGAGCAATACCTGAGCAAGCTGATTACAGCGAACACCCTGACAAGTGACGTTAAATTGAATCCCAACAAGGAATTTCACCGAAATGTGTCCATTCGACGGCGGGCGGTGCCTGCGCACGGGCAACAACGCTGCTTGCATAATTCATGAGCTAGGGAAGCAAGCCAACAGGATATAGATCCGGTTCCTCTGGCTTCGAAAGAAAAAAACTGTCATAGTTTAATTATATAGCCTATCCGCTCAGAAGTTTCCTATGGGAGTTACAGTCGAGCAGAGTCACTCACGTGGTAGACAGTGACAATAGAGCGACAGTTCCCTCTAGACTTACAGACCTCTCTCGATTCATCCATGCAATCGAAACAAACGCTCTGCAATTTTATACGTTAACGAATAACAATATGGTTGGTTATGTATTTAATATTATAGCTTAAAAAAGGTATGACCGGGCACTTAAATAAATATGTACATATCATTCGCTATGGCAAGCGACTATGCACTCTAGTAACCATTGAACCTATTAAAGAGCTATTTTCTCAAAAAGTTCTAAGCTATAAAAAATGTCAGACGTGGTGCGTGTGGTATTAATTGACCCGAGGTTAATGCTATTCCTCATTAGTTTATATACGTAAAACAAACCGACATTGTGGGCATAATTGGGTGAAAATACTTAATACATATATACATTGACAACAATTTAACTTACATCTTTATACCAAGGGTCCCTGAAGGTACCCCAGAGGCAGAGGTATGTAGTACCCATACACCTACTTTTATACAAATTGGCTTTAAATGTGAATTTATATATAAGAATAGGCATAATAATAATCATGATAGGTATCAAGTAAATATGCATGATTAGAAAAGCTAGTGGTGTGAGAAAAGATTACATACAATCTTTGTCACACCACTAGCTTTTCGATGTAGAAAAGCATCTGTGGATACGCAATTACGTACTGTTTAAAACGGAATTGGGAAAAGTCTTTAAAAATAAAGGAAATATACCTACATTTATTGGTAATGAATAACTTCACACAATAATTGAAAGAATTTAAAAGTATTTAGACAACCGGTCTGTACGATGTCAGGATGCAGACTGACGTCCAGGCTAACATGCCGCCAAGCCTTCTATATCCCAAAAGGGGAATGCTGTTCTTCTGAGGCAGCCCCCCAACCCTTTCAAAGCCGGGGTAAAACAGTTCGTTTGACCAAAAAAAACACAGACAAGCGAGGTCTAGCTTAACAATCTTAACGTACAGTGACAGCTAAGGAAGAAACATTGAATTTGTATATTATGCTTATTTTAAGCAAAAGAATATATTCATAAAACCTTGATACAATCTATACATACCTCCATATGAACTAATGAACATATATAGCGTGTATTATGGCAATATTAATATTATACACGTGGCAGGCGGCATCGACTGTTCAACGACCTATTAAGAATACTAAATATCAAAAGCTCTGTTCGTCGCGCATACATTTACAAGCTAATGATTAAATCATTCCGATTTAAGAATACGTTAAGATTACAGCAGGATGGTAGCAGAATGTTGTTCATTACAGGGCTGTAGCATAGAATATTAATAGCAGTTATTTAAAACTTTGCATTTCATAGTAAGAAGTTAGTAAGTAGTTTAGAGAGTCGCTTAAATGCTTGACGTTGCAAGCATCCATCGAAGGCGGTGACCGTTTACCATCAGGCGGAATGCACGCTAATTGCCTAGTTTAGGTTGGAAGAACCTTGATAGAAACACTGACATATCTATCGTATTTACATATAAAAAACTTGCAATTATATCGCAAATTTTCAACAAAACAGTTACTTACCGTATTCACTAAATACCTTGTTATCTGTGACATTGTAATAATCAATGGATTGTTTGATTTCAAATAACGATCCCTATGTATTTATCGTGTGAACTATATTTTTTGGAACATGACCTCGACAATGAACATAGTTCTGATAGCCTTATCACGTTATGTATAATAAGTAATTTCGTTGTGTGTCTAAGATAATCAGGCCTTGCTATACGGGTTCCCAAAAGGGTAGGTAGAGGTGTTATAGCACTCTTTTTTAATTTAACAGACCAACATGCCTTACATTTTACCCGATGCACGTTAATGTATTATTTTGTCAATGTTTACTGAAATAGTAAAAAAAAAAAACTGAAATAGGTATTGTTGTTTGTTGAAACATTGTTCTAACATTACCTGTTCATCGGAAACACACGATAATATTTCTAGGAACTGTCAATGTCGCACAAATTGTATGCAAATTATTTTGGATGAGCTGTGAAAATTGGGAATACCGGCGAGTAACTCTTTAATATCTAACTTTACCTTGTAGCTCAGTGGTGGAAAGCGAGTCAACGTGCAGGAGGTTTGACGTTTTGTCTTTATCAAGAGAGATCCTGACCTTAAAGATTTCATACACCACACAAGCCATATGGAGAAGGTACACATAATCTCTGCACTATCGGCATTGGGTCAAACCATAATGATAGTTGTAAGTGAGAAATAAATAAAATTAGGGTAACCTGCATGTGTGATAAAAAATTCAAACATGAATTGAACATTAGAATGAAAGCTTGGATCTGGGCGATGGGACCGACATCACCATCTGTCACGTTGCATTGATTGATCTCCGGCGAAAACTGGGTGAAGCTATATTGTTACCAATATAAAAATTGTTTATAAGCTTCGGGCACGTTTGTTGAATAAAATACGATTTATTTATTAATTAGTTAGGCATTGACAAAGCCATACAAAGGTAATGTTTTCCTTTAACACACATAAATCTAATAATATTAAGACCTAGAACATCTGCTGCTCGCTGACGTTATTAATTGTATCAACCTCCTGGTAAATAACGCTAAACATATATACATATTATAAATAGAATGTAAATCAATAATTTCAATCTATACTAATATTATAAAGAGGAAAGATTTGTTTGTTTGTTTGTAATGAATAGGCTCCGAAACTACTGGACCGATTTCAAAAATTCTTTCACCTTTGGAAAGCTACATTATCCCCGAGTAACATAGGCTATATTAAATTGGACCCGATAGGTGGCGCTGCGATCGAGTTTTAGGAATTTTAACTTTTTCACCCGTGCGAAGCTATCCCTTTCTGTGTGTCTTAAGGTGGATTCGAGAATGGTTTAGATTTACAATTGGACCCGATAGGTGGCGCTGCGATCGTGTTACGGGCAATTTAACTTTTTCACCCGAGCAAAGCTGGGCGGGACAGCTAGTAATTAAGTAAGAGAGGTAGGGCAGAACTAGTATCTCGTTCGAATGTGGAGCTGCCCGACTGGGGCAGGACCTCCACCTTATAGAAGACGGTTTTCTACCGTACGGTCGGCCGTAGCGTATAACACATTTTTTGTGTTGTGTTCCTACGCGGTGAATAAGGTTACCATGACAATGAGCTCTTTGGGGAGGGGGGGAGGATTGTTATATTTTCTTGGCAGCAGAGGGATTACTCCCATTATGCTGCCAACACAGTACAGCTCTCAGAACACGGTGGCAAGGCGCAAGTGATACTTCGGTATTCGTAAATAGGCTGCGGTAACCGTTGTCCATCGGGTGCTATAAGCATATGCTTGTTTGCCATTATTATTGTTTAAAAAAAAAAATATAAGTATGGTTTGTGACGTCATAAATCTCGATTTGGTCGACAGTTATGACGTCGATTTTCTAATGTATTACAAATACGATGATAATAAGCTGATTGCCCTAGTGCGCTAGATATACTCAGTACTCTGTACTTATTAGTATGGATGTATGAAAAGTCTATAGATTTCAAACGTATACTTGAAAAGCATTTGCCCTTCTCACGACCAATGTACAAGTGTATCGAGCAGGTTGGGATATTTATACATCGAGCGTGAATAGGGGGAGCGAGACGGGTGCATTGTTACCGTATTTGTTATGTACACAGACGGCTTTGGGATAATATGCAACTTGCCAGACCTCAGTCGGGAGCAAATTGAATTAAATTCAGTTTGTTGTAATCCTGCTGATATTGAAAACGAGATAGTTTGTGAACAACTTCGATCGAACTACGGAACGGAGTTGGTTGAATTCTGGCACAGAGATATATTAGAAAAGATGAAATACAATTTTACGTCATGGAAACCGCGGGCTATTAGCTATTACTATAATGAGTATTTTCGGGTAATTTCATATAGGTATTAGAATAATACATAAATATCCTCGCGCCTCCCCACAAGAGTCCCCGATGGGGTAGGCAGAGGTGTATAGGTAGTACCCACACACCCACTTTTCGACAGAAATATATTTTAGGTAGATGACAGATGGCGAGTCCATCGCCGTTACTCAAGCACGACTAACGGCTTTGATTTGTTTCTCAAACGTAGGCAGGTTACCTCTCAATGTTTTCCGTTAAGCTCGTGTGTGGCTAATCACTGTACTTAAGTTCAGAAAAACTCATTGAGAGTGCAGTCGAGATTCGAACTTGTGTTGCAGGCAACTATTCGAACCAGTCGGCCACCACGGCTCTTTAAAAAAAGCCAAGAAGAAAAAGCTTATAGTCCCGACTGTACGGGTACCTACTGTACTAGGCTACGAATACACACACACAATACATGGGGTACACCCAAGGGAACATCCCTCAGATAAAATACAGTTTATTACCTACCAACTATAAGTTATTCTGTGGTATTACTGGAAATTGCAAGTGGAAAAGACCTTAACCCTGAAAGCGGATCAAATACGGGTACAATTTACGATGCCCCGACGTTTACACACGTTTACACACGTACCTCTTAGCGTATTGACAAATGATAAAAATTCTTTTATGTTGCCAAATTCATACCAAGTGTTCGCAATTCCAAGACCCCGGCGGTCTGTACTGACCTATTTTTTTTTGTATTGTAACTCGTAGCGTGAGTTCCGGAAACTTTTGCTACTTAACCGGTAAATGGCGAGACCTAGGCCTCCAGCCAGGCTGTACTGATCTGTACCAATGACTTTTTTTTAATAAAACATCGTGAGAAACCCCGAATACGCTTGAGGAGAGATTCAATGACGTATTTATATTCGTGATGGAGACTCGCCATCTAGCACCCAAATACATTGGCGAAATGAGAGCGGTGTTACCTCTGCCTACATCTACAGTTACCCTGTCGAAAGGCTTAAAATTAAAAAAAAAAACTACATGTGCAATTCCTAGTGTTAAAATTTCCAAAACCACTTATATTTTAAAATAATGGTTTCCCCGCAGGCTTTTCGTATATAAGCAAACAGTATGCAAATGCCTGGTTATAATTAAGGAGGACTACACCGTTGACACAATGTAGAAAGCTGAAGTGGCAATGGGCTGGTCATATATGTCGCAGAGACGATGACAGATGGAGCCAGCGAGCGCTTCACTGGAGGCCGCGAACGGGTGGCAGAAGCGTTGGAAGACCGCAAGCCAGATGGTCGGACGACATTAAAAAGACGGCAGGGCCGACCTGGAGTAGGATCGCCGCATCAAGATCAGCTTGGAAAACCATGCAAGAGGCATATGTCCAGCAGTGGACGCATATATGCTGAGATGCTGAGAAGAAGAAAGCTTGTTGACATCAAACTTAACGGTGGAGTTTCAAGGGGAACCAAGTGGCTCCTATTCAAGTGCCAAGTTCCCCCTGTCTTTGAATAGAGCCCTCACGCGGGCTACGCAATTACACTGTAGAGTTTTTAATAACTAGCATACGGATAAAAAATATACAACTGAAGGGATTAATGTCATATGCCGTGGTGGCCGAATGGTTCGAGCAGTTGCCTGCGACACAAAGATTCCAAGTTCGAATCCCGACTGTACCAATGAGTTTTTCTGAAGTTAATTACAGTGATAAGTCACACCACGAGCTTTGCGGTGAAGGAAAACATCGAAAGGAAACCTGCATATGTCTGAGAAGAAATTCAAAGGCGTATGTATAGTCGTGCTTGAGTAATGGCGATGGATTCGTCATCTGTCACGTTGGCACCTAGTAAACTTTTGGTGGAAAGTGGGTATTACCTATAATACAGTAGACACTAATGAATAATATGGTAGGAACACAAAATAATGTTAAAGTTACAAGTAAGAGTGCCAAGAAGTCTGGCAGCAGTGCCACAATGTATGGAAGTGCCGATTGGTTTGCCAACACAACCATTTGAATAACCGAAACAAGATGACGCTAATAGAACTTAAATTTCAGGCACTTTCTTAAATATCCTATCCTATGGCTCTTTAAATATAAGCCACGTAAATTTATGAAATAGACAATTCAAAATGAGATGTTTATTTGGCAATAAAGCAAATTGGATTGAAATCACGTTTTTCCAGGGGAAAACTGCGCACATGACAAGTTGACGATTTCAATTTCAAAAGGTCACAGTTAACACACTGTCACTTGAGACTCGGGTATGAAATTCATACACGACACAGATGGTCTGTTGCCAGGCTAATTAAACGGCTCAATAAACAAAAAAGGAACTATTGTTTATCAAACTGAATTGCGGTTGCGCCGGCGCCTGCCCGCCCACCCACGCTACAATATTAACACCACAATAATACACCGTTTGTAATGTTGTTTGTCCGTTGAACTTTATCTGAGTGAGTTAACATTACCGTGCGTAGAGGATATGTTTTATTGCCTTCAACTTATGTATGAGGTATTTATGGCTGGTCGATGGTGAAACCTTTCAGTAGAACCTGAGCTAATGGTCTCTCTCGAAATCTGGTAAGAGCCACGTCGGCAACAAATAGTTGAGAATATTTGTTGGTTGTGATTACCTACTAATGCGTATAGATTTTTTTTCACGCATAAGATTACGCCTTTAAGGAAGATGTTGGCGACGCTCACAACTTAGTTTTAAAGGTTGTATTCATTGCTTTGTGTCTGTGGTAAAAAAGGAAACAAAAACAGTAGTAGGAATAAATACGTAAAACAGAAAGTTGGTAAAATAAACGTTTTCAGCACGATTAAATCAAAGTTTGTGTCTCACACCGCTTCAACTTGTCTGCAAGGTCTACAGAAGAGGGTAGGCATAATCATCATGTAACTTGAACAGATCTTGAACCCTTCAGGGGCACATACCATATGTTAATTATTATTTTCTAAATTGCACCGAACCCGGGCAGGTTTCTAGTTAAATAAATATAATGCAAAGCTCACACAGCCTATCAATAATATTACGCAAACAAAGCCACGTGACAAAGTGTTATTGCCTTTATAAGGCATTGTATATGTATATTATATTAATAAATCCAGTTGTATTCCGGCGCCATTTGCGGCAGATAAACAACCGCCTCCGATCAACTGGCGCAATGTAAATCATTAAACATTTTGCTTAGCTCGGCCAACTGACAGGAGAAATTGAATAACACGCGTTGTTCGCCCGATTGTGGTGATAAATACAGCATGTATTTATTATCTTAATTAAGCCTTTACATCTGTAAACGTACTTCAAACTATCCTTTTAAGAAGCGTGCCAAACAAGCATATGGACTACCTGATGGGAAGCGGTTACCGTAGCCTATTTACGCTCCCGGTACCGCAGTATCTCTTGCGCGTTGCTACTCTGTGAGGTAACACTCTGCGATGGTAGCTTAATGGAATTAATCCCTCTGCTGCCAATACAATATAACAACCCTCCCCCTCCACAAGGAGCTCATTAGTAATCAATTAGATATTCGTTTGAAACATAATATATCATAAAATGTTGCTAAGGTGCGTCCCCTCGATACTCAAAACAGGCGCGATTGTATGAAGAGACTGATGAATGTGAACGAGGCGAAAGATGTATGTAAGTTTAGAGGGAACTGGCGATCTACTCGCTCTGCGTACCCCGATTCGGACGAACGGACTCGGCGTGATGACATGTACGTATGTATGTACAAACACTAAACGCTTACACGATGTAATATCTTCATTCAATGCGAGCAGTAACGATAAAAATCTATTAACGTATTCAACCATTTATTGGTTTTTATCGTTGAACAAACAAAGGAGCACGTGGGCGGTGTGAACACATTCGATTGTCAAGCATCGACTGATTTGTCGTATCCGATCCATCGATTGGTTATATTGATATCGATCTATTAAGTAGGTATATTAAGGGGAAGACGTGTTACATTGTTCAACGTAAGTGTCTTTCCGTACGGAAAAGTTGTTAAAGCATTTTACCTGAAACGCCACATGCTATGATACGCTTTGTTGGTTTGCTAAAGGCAAATCTGTATATGATTGCCCAGTTGAGATATAATATAACATTGTAACCGACCAATGTCTGTCCATGTAGATAATGAAGAAAAAGTATTAGACTAACAGATGCCAAATTTTTTTAGTTTTTTTGTTTTTGTCAGTATGTTGTAAATTTGCAGTCAGTCGTTTTGTTATAATAAAAATAACCTGAAACACGATTACACCGCCGCACATTGAGTCCAGTTTCCTATGGTAAAATAGAGACTACATTTTAAAATTCGACTTCTAGCAACATCGGTTATTTTTATTGGTAGGAATATCATGACTGCTCTCTTCTCTCGCGTCGAAAAAAGAGGACAGATGGTCTATCTATACACAGTGTATTGTTCTTCATCGCCAACCGTTGACCACAGAGTCCAAATCGTAAAATATTAATGACACGTTATAAAATCATAATAAAACATACATTTGAACAAAGGTAAGCAGACTCGATTCGATGCATAATGAAATTATACATAATTCTGTTGTGAATGTAAATTCCTCAAAGTAGGGGGTCATTACACAGAGTCAGACACGCCTGACTTTATAAATAAATCACATTTACGATGCATAAACTCTACTTGGCCATCATCGAGGGCTCTTAAAATACCGTAACCGGTTGGTACCGGTTAACTAAACACCGCTAATAAACAAAACATAAACACGGCGCGCTTGTGGAAATTATATAACATAACTTTTCTATTTATACTAGTATAATATCCTCACGCCTTCCCATAAGGGTCCCCGAAGGGGTAGGCAGAGGTGTATAGGTAGGACCCCCACACCCAATTTCCGCCGGCAACACATTGCAAGTTCCAATCACGACTATACCAATGAGTCTTTCTGAACTTAAGTGATAACATTCACACCACGAGCTTTACGGTTAATGAAAACATGGAGAGCAAACCTGCATTGATTTGCGTTATATAATTATTATATATATAATTATGAAATATATGAACAATTGTGTAATATTAATATCCGCTCCCATGGTTGGTAACGAGCTAACGAGTATAATAATGCAAACATATTCTCTGTAATTACTGAAATCATTCCCGCGTTCAAACGAAGTAAGAAACTGTCCCTTTTAAATAGTAATAATAGTAATAATAAATACCTGGGACAATTCCACACAAATTGACCTAGTCCCAAATTAAGCAAAGCTTGTGTTATGGTAACTAGAGAACGATATATTTACTTATATAGATATATACATAAATACATAGGACATCCAAGACTAAAGTACAAATACTCGTGTTCATCACACAAATATCTGCCCTCAGCGGGATACGAACCCGCGACCTCAAGTTTCGCAGTCAGGAGCTCTAACCACTAGACCAGACGGTCGTCAAAGTAGTCAATAGTACGTAGTAATGTACCGATTAATAATAATACATAGATTATTATTAATCGGTTGGTAAAGCTGCTTTTTTAAATTCAACAAACTAACGACACTGCGATGGCCTACCTAGATTATGATCGATACTGAACATGTGTCGTTTCAACAATTCCATAAGTCCTTAATGTCAATCACCTGAACGGGAGACAATGACCTTTGGGTCCCTCAGATGAATCTGAGGCATCTGAGCTTAGCTTCGACACGACACTAATGATGACATGACCCTTTGTTCAAACACATGTATTTTTTGTTTCAAGATTGATAGTTAAAATGGAAATAAATTTTACGTGTGTAATAGAGATTAAAAGCGAGTATTTTTCAAATTCGGTGGTAGCCTATAATTCGACAAGCTTAGATATCTACAAAGTCAACATTGCAGGTTAAAATGGTCTG
This sequence comes from Drepana falcataria, assembly GCA_945859725.1. NCBI lineage: Eukaryota > Metazoa > Arthropoda > Insecta > Lepidoptera > Drepanidae > Drepana > Drepana falcataria. The sequence goes on from OX243935.1 coordinate 1,144,173, forward strand.
TTTTTTACCATCTGTTTTTAAATAACTGACATGAATGACATACTAAAAATACCGTAAGAAAACCTCTATACAGAGAAAAATATAATAATAATAATAATAATATCCTCACGCCTTCCCACAAGGGTCCCCGAAGGGGTAGGCAGAGGTGATTACGTAATACCCACACACCCACTTTCCGCCAGAGGTATATTAGGTGCCAACGTGACAGATGGCGAGTCCGTCGCCGTTACTCCAGCACGACTATACATACGCCTTTGAATTTCTTCTCAGACGTATGCAGGTTTCCTCTCGATGTTTTCCTTCACCGTTAAGCTCGTGGTGTGACTCACTGTACTTAAGTTCAGAAAAACTCATTGGTACAGTCGGGATTCAAACTTGCGACCTTTGCGTCGCAGGCAACTGCTCAAACCACTCGGCCACCACGGCTCTAAAAGAGGTCTCTAAAGAGAAAAATATCTATCGTCAATTGTGGGTACCAACAGTTTCAGAAGGTAATAGAAGTTCAGGATCATTGTGAGATAAAGAGACAATATGTAACAAATTGTCTCATTGAATGAAATCTTCTGTCAAGCCTTTAATCTAAATTTGTTGAACATTTCCGTGGTTGCGTATGGATCGAGGGTTTAGATTCCCGATTGAACCTTGGGTCGCACTGCGGTGGTCATCAATTTTTTTTTTATCGAAGTGACGTTGCTTTAGTGAATAAGCAACTCCTGAGCATCAGAAGTCTTTTAAAAATTAAGATACTACTCGTGCTAGTAAAAATCGCGTACATAATGTGTACGTAAGCCGACTGGCCGGCGAGTTCTGAGAATTTTTTCGACAGGGAGCAATGACTGGGGTTATCTCGTATGATATTTTTATCAATGAGATATGGTTGAAAAACTTGACATTGCGATAGAATCACGTCAAGCGAAAAGTCATAAATACATACAAAATGATATAGATAGTGCCATCCACGAAGACACGCCCTTCTCCTCACTGTTTATAGTGTAAGTTACAACTACAACCTTCCAATAGTGTTTGAGTATTATCGGTACACCTAAGAGTGCACACGAACACTACAATTAATAGACTCGGGTCATACCCCCGCACCCTGCGACGCCCTCGACTTGAAACTGGTGGGGCGCGCCTTCGGGGATGGCACTATCTATATAGTTTTGTATCTTTACAACGCTGCCCCTTGTAGGGTAGATAGAGAGAGTATCTTTACAACGCTGCCCCTTGTAGGGTAGATAGAGAGAGTATCTTTACAACGCTGCCCCTTGTAGGGTAGATAGAGAGAGTATCTTTACAACGCTGCCCCTTGTAGGGTAGATAGAGAGAGTATCTTTACAACGCTGCCCCTTGTAGGGTAGATAGAGAGAGTATCTTTACAACGCTGCCCCTTGTAGGGTAGATAGAGAGAGTATCTTTACAACGCTGCCCCTTGTAGGGTAGATAGAGAGAGTATCTTTACAACGCTGCCCCTTGTAGGGTAGATAGAGAGAGTATCTTTACAACGCTGCCCCTTGTAGGGTAGATAGAGAGAGTATCTTTACAACGCTGCCCCTTGTAGGGTAGATAGAGAGAGTATCTTTACAACGCTGCCCCTTGTAGGGTAGATAGAGAGAGTATCTTTACAACGCTGCCCCTTGTAGGGTAGATAGAGAGAGTATCTTTACAACGCTGCCCCTTGTAGGGTAGATAGAGAGAGTACCTTTACAACGCTGCCCCTTGTAGGGTAGATAGAGAGAGTACCTTTACAACGCTGCCCCTTGTAGGGTAGATAGAGAGAGTACCTTTACAACGCTGCCCCTTGTAGGGTAGATAGAGAGAGTATATCGCTAGCGCTCTCTAGACTTACACACGACTTTCACTTTATCCGTCCGTCTATATAATCAGTCTCTATACGTGCTGTACGTGTAAGAGAGCTGTGGTGGCCGAGTGGTTCGAGCAGTTGCCTGCGACGCAAAGGTTGCAAGTTCGAATCCCGACTGTACCAATGAATTTTTCTGAACTTACGTACAGTGATTAGTCACACAACGAGCTTTACGGTGAAGGAAAACATGGAGAGGAAACCTGCATACGTCTGAGAAGAAATTCAAAGGCGTATGTATAGTCGTGCTGGAGTAACGGCGATGGACTCGCCATCTGTCACGTTGGCACCTAATATACCTCTGGCGGAAAGTGGGTGTGTGGGTATTACCTATACACCTCTGCCTACCCCTTCGGGGACCCTTGTGGGAAGGCGTGAGGATATATATATATATATATATATATACTATACGTGCTCGCTCCTTTGGAGTTATAGTTGGACGTATGTAAAATTATTGCCCCTGAAAGAACAACAGATACGGCCATTTGTCACGTTGGCACCTAAATATGACTCTCAGTCCTGCCAAGGCCACTATGAATCAGCGTGAAGATACTAATCTTATCTTACTAATATTATAAATGTGAAAGTTTGTAAGTTTGGATGTTTGCGGTCATTTCTGCGGCTGAACCGATTTGGCTGAAAGGAATAGAACCTAGGAATAGGCTATTTTTTTTATCTTGAAAATTAAAGTTCTAATATTATAAAATAAGATGCTTCTTTTTCGACGTTTTATAAGTGCCCACCTGGGCCTATGTGAAATAAAAAGATTTTGATTGATTTTGATGCCCTTTCACGGCATAGCGGCTGAACCGATTCTAGCAGGAAAATACATAAGCTACTTTTTCGAACTCCACGCGGGCAAAGCCGCGGGCATAAGCTAGTAATATTATAATTGCAAAAGTTTCATAAGACTCAATCACGCCAGAACGTCTGATCGGAAGTTGAAATTTGATACAACATATGATATACTATATTCCAGAATTAAATCATTACGTGGGTGCACCTTACACAGTACTATATTTTATAAATAAATTGTTAGAAACAAAAAAAAATATTAAAATTTAGTATCGCAAAGTGCATGATTCGAGTAAGCGTCGTAAATATCTAGCAAACCTATTCCAACTACTACAAATTGCATAAACCAGCAAGTACAGCCAACTATGCCAACGAAACGGGCAAAACAACTTATCTTTGTTTCTATAATCGGCATTGAAAACGAATCGAACCGAACAAACTGCTGACTGGATACTGAGTCTACAAATATACTTTGAATCCAAACATTGCATTATATTTCGACATACTGCAAACTGATTAGCTATATGGAATGAAAATAGGTGATGAGTATTTTAGTGCATTTGTTTATGCCGGGCAAGTCACATCTCTATCTAATTAAATTACATCGAATACGCAATAAATTATAGATAACGAATGAATTTTAAATGAACAATAATATAAAGGTATTCGCAAAACAACTGGCGTGAAACAGGTAGATATGTATATGTAAAGATGTAGAAAGTCGTCGGTTTGAACTTATAGTAAGGATGAGGGAAGAGAGATTGACAAAACAGGTATACAATGCGAAAGAAAGAAAGAAAGTATAAATCGATTAAACTTAAAGTATGGGAAGTCTGATGAATGTGGACGAAGCGAAAGAGGTATGTAAGTCTAGAGAGAACTCTATACTCTCTGCCTACCCCGTTAGGGACTTGGCGTGATGATATGTATATGTATGTATGTACTATTTTTATACCATATGGGTGACAAACAAGCATGCGGTCCGCCTGATGGAAAGCGGTTACCGCCGCCTATGGACGCTTGCAACACCAGGGGGGTACCTATTGCTCGCGCGCTGCCGACCCTGCAGGAATATTTTCACACCTTCTTGAAGAACTCCACGCTGTACTCTCTAGGGAAAACCTCAACGGGGAGCTCATTCCACAGCCTGAGTTTTCGCGGAAGGAAACTCCTTTGGAACCGCGCAGTGAGCGCGACTAATTAATGTGGATGATGCGAAAGAGGTAGTGATATGAAAGAGAATCGGCGCTCTACTCTTTATTTCCACCTCGTGAGGGAGCCAATGTTATTTTGATGATGAGTATGAACAATGTTTGCCAGACTGAAGCCTGCAGCAGTCGAGGCTCAAAGCGAAATAAGTACATTTTCTGATCTTGAACTGTGTTATTAGAACAGATTTGAAATGCGATCGCAGTGGATTGAATTCCGTTCAGGCGCAAAGTTTATGGTGAGATAGTCCATAAAGTATCATAAAACACCAATATGGCGATGCAAGTACAAGTCAATTTACCTACCGCAGTCAGTGAGCTAGCCGCATCAAATACTTAGTGAGTGGCAACTACGTTGGTCCCACACAACATCAAGAGTGTACCTTAGCACTAGAGTTTGATACAAATAAGTAAAAATGTTGCAAGTAAGAAAAACTTTGAACCTTTGAAAACGTCATTCGAGATATTGTGCTTGAATAAATGTGAAAGAAAATATATGTTTTTATCTATATACATACAACTATAGAACCACGCCGAGTCCCTCACGGGGAATGCAGAGGGAATAGATCGCCAGGTTCCCATAGACTTCACAACAATTAGGTACACTTCATGCTCATCCTCACCATTCATCAGTCTCTCCACAAATCTTCGCGAGTACTCTTGACGATCCCCTCGTTGAGTGTTCAATCGATTTAAACAAGGTAGTTACAACGTACTTTCGCATTCTATATTCGTTTCGTCTGTCTTTCTTCCTTTTACCTTAATGTATTTTTATTTACCCTGATCCAGAAACATATGAAAGCTTACCCTTAACTAGAAATCAATAAATTCCACATCAACAACACGTAATCTAACTTAGATTCGATAATCACCCGACAAATGGCATGTCACTATGGTATTGCTAACTTAACAAAAAAAACACGAGGTGGCGCGGCTCCCACATACCTTAAGGGGCACTCGAAATATTTCTACAAGTTTCACTTTACATGTAAACAACTTATCCTTCAAGTGAATATCAACTTTACACGCCGTCCTTAGAGTTTACATTCTAGTGGAATAATTAAGTGGAATGACGAAACAGCGTGCATTCCGGTTGGTCCCGACTCCTGAGCTCGTGAAATTGCCTAGAGGATTGTCAACTAATTAGTCGGTAGAGCAAGGTCTGCTATTGCTTAACACAGATAACAGTTGACGTGTTAATGCTTCGTAATGTTTTTGTGTAAAATGTACTAATGTCTCGTATAATTTATGAGCACTTAAAAAGGCAAGGCGTCTCCACCGCACTTTAGTGATGACAACAAATTTTTCTTACTCATTTTGCAATCACAGTGTAGGTGTTCATTTGAAGCAGCTTACCTGTAAAGAAAATAAACATGAGTAAACAATCATATTAATATTATTTTTTTCTTGTTCGCATATCAACTGGCGTGAAACAGGGTGTAATTTTAAAGAAGAAGAAGCGCATGTTAGGTTGGTTTGCATATATAGAAAGGATCAGTGAAGAAATATTGACGAAACCGATATACAAAGCGAAAGTGTATGCAATAGGCAGAGGAAGACCACGTTCCAACTACCTAGATCAAGTCGAATGGACACTCAAGGACGAGAAAGTCAAGAGCACTCGAAACCGACGAGCATGTACGAAGAGACTGATGAATATGGACGAAGCGAAAGAGGTATGCAAGTCTAGAGAGAACAGGCGCTTTATTTTCTCTGCCTACCCCGTTAGAGACTCGGCGTGATGATATGTAAGTATGTATTTCTTGTTCACGCCTTCCCACAAGAGTCCCCGAAAGGTTAGGCAGAGGTGTGAAATAACACACTCTCTTTCACTGGAGATATACTCATGCCAATAAGACAGATAGCGAGTCCATTGCCGTTTCTCAAGCATGACTATACGTACGTGTCAAACGTATACAAGTATCCTGCCGATGTTTTCCCTCAATTAATTTAAAGGTCTCACACCACCCCTTCTATGCCATTAAACGTTTAGCTTCCATATTCAACGCTGTTACGAATTTTTTATTACGCAGGGCATTGAACTATGTAAAGAAAACAATGTGGCAGCGGAAACCTGAAGCATATGGTATGCAAATCAATGACAATAGGGCCGTGTCATAGACTCCTTGCACTTGTCAGTTATCGCGCCTCGAAGGGCACTTGCATCACGCCGAGTACAATGGAAACACTTCCTTACCTAACTAACATTTGCCATGAATGTGTGCGTCACATGTTTTGTGTTTCACATTAACACACATTTTAAAAGAGGTTGTGTAAAAGACAATTTATAGGTACTAGATACAGACAGACAAACAAAGAACAGATGAGACGAATTGTTTGGAATTTGTTATGTTTTTTAATACATATGAATACGCCAATTCTCTCATGTAGTAGGTAGAGAGAGTGGAGGACCTAATCTTTTCTGACGAACGGATCTCTTTCGTTTATCCACATCCGACGCTTTTCATACAAGCTCGTACCACATACTTTCGAGTTTAATGTCTGTTTCTGTAATCACACTCACGTCAATAACCATAATTCATAACGTTAGCAAAACCACGCTTCTACTTACATGATGCTCAAACGAAGCTTATCTCCTTACCATAGTAAAAGAAATATTTCGCAAATAGCGGTAAATTTTACGAGTATCTGTTAATTTAATTTTATGTTTCACCGATTGTTGTTATCCTAAAATATAATTAAATATCTTATGCAACGTATGTAAAGCTTGAATCATCACTCCTTATCCCACACAGGGTAGGCAGAGAAGGTTGCAGGGGCGTAGCTACCGCCGTATCAATGGTACGGGGCTCCCGGGCTACAGAGGCCCCAACTATAGTTTTCACCATATGGGAAAGCGTGAAGATGTATGTATGTAAATATTAATACGGAAATATCCCTTATAATCCGCATGGGATTTGTGATCCATCCCTCGATCTGCCATCGTAGTGTATGCCGATAGCAAAATCAAATCGTTTTACGCGCGTTATGAATACCGCCTTCTATCATATACTAGCTGTCCCGCCCAGCTTCGCTCGAGTGAAAAATTTAAATTGCCCGTAACACGATCGCAGCGCCACCTATCGGGTCCAATTGTAAATCTAAACCATTCTCGAATCCACCTTAAGACACACAGAAAGGGATAGCTTCGTACGGGTGAAAAAGTTAAAATTCCTAAAACTCGATCGCAGCGCCACCTATCGGGTCCAATTTAATATAGCCTATGTTACTCGGGGATAATGTAGCTTTCCAAAGGTGAAAGAATTTTTGAAATCGGTCCAGTAGTTTCTGAGCCTATTCATTACAAACAAACAAACAAACAAACAAATCTTTCCTCTTTATAATATTAGTATAGATAAATAATAATATATTCTCACGCCTTCCCACAAGGGTCCCCGAAGGGGTAGGCAGAGGTGTATAGGTAATACCCACACACCCACTCTCCGCCAGAGGTATATTAGTACGCCAACGTGACAGATGGCGATGGCGTTACTCAAGCACGACTATACATAAGCCATTGAATTTCTTCTCAGGCGTATGCAGGTTTCCTCTCGATGTTTTCCTTCAACGTAAAGCTCGTGGTGTGACAAATCACCTTCTATCATAGATTTGTATAAAAAAATAACCCAGTGCTTGAAACGCACTGCGCCCCGCCGATAGCTTTCTCGACTCATATCATCAGTTTTGAACGAGCTAGCATTCTGTTACATTTTTCTTAGCTAGCACCCACAGCAGTCTAGAATGATATGTTGCGCACGCGTATCTTTTCGACACATATCATCCCTTTTGAACGAGCTATCACTCTGCATTACATAGATCTGTTCCACTACCGTCAACCTAGAGTGATAGTTATGCAGTAAGTAAAGAAATTGAAACGTAAAAATGACGGTGACATTTTCGCACGGCACTGCTGTACCAGCCCGAGGTAGGCACGAGCTACCAAGGTTATTCTGTTCTATAGCGCATTCGCAAACCGGCGTCTAAAGCTCCGTGTTTTATAGCACAATAATACAAAAACTTGTTTTCGGTATCTTATGATGGAAGGTATCTTGACTATTACATAACTGTGAAAAAGCTGAAGCACTGCATGCAGAAGTTGTTTGTGAGAAGGCATCGACCTACTTATAGGGTTCATGTTGTATACCAACTGTACCATTTAAAAACATTTGGAGACAATTTTCACAAAGAATGAATTGTTCCTAAGCAAAGCAAAGCTTGTAGAATGAGGTAATGGAATCGTCTGAACTAAATAAATACACACATATTTTTCATATTGAAATATAACTAGACTTTCGACGGGGTATAAAGGTTGAATAAAAGAAGATTGACAAAACCAATATATGTAATGCAAAATTGTCTGGAAGAGCTAGAGGACGAGTTTCGACTACATCAAGTTGATCAGAACAAAAAAGAACAATTATTTCCTCTTTATAATACAATGTATTAGTTTAGATGTCATTTTAATCATGATACATTGAGTGTGTGTGACGAATGTATATATATATATTATCTTGTTTATCGCAAGTGTTTGTAAGACCGATGTATTGTATAATATCCGGTGCAATTTCACTCAGATTACTAATGACTTAAAACTTTAACCTGAAAACTTTGCACTGAATTAAAATATATTTATTTTATACTAATACATACAAATAGTTCGATATCTGTTGCACGTAGTTCAAATATATCAAGTAGTGAAAACAAAAATAATTACATATGTAATAAGTTAAGTAAAGTTCGGATGTCTACTCGACAATTAAATATTCACTAATTATTCACTATGAATGTGGACGAAGCGAAAGAGGTATGTAAGTCTAGACAGAACTGGCGCCCTATACTCTCTGCTTACCCCGTTAGGGACTCGGCGTGATATGTACTAAATATTATAAACACTCAGTGTACAACATACCTACTATTTCTATTTTGTATTCGATGCCGTTAACCTTGCACACATTTCAAATGAAAGCGGTTTGTTTTCTATTTACCCCATTTGGTAACACGTTCCATATACAAAAGGTATCAATCATCACTAAAGACAAGCCTTAAACGTTAAATACTTAGAGATTAAAGACAATATATTATAACTAAGGAAAATAACTTATTATTCAATAGCCGAAGTGATAAATGGGGAGGAAATCGGACTATTAGTCTACTTGGTAGCAAGTATAAGAATATTCCAACGCGAGTGATTACGGGTGGGTAGGTATATTATGTTTGTTGCACAATCACGCGCCGAACGGTTGAACGGATTTTGATCACTTTTTGAACTGAAAGCTTTAAACTGGATTGACCTAGATCTGCATAGGCTTAAAAAACTTGTCTTCTACTCTTTCCGTTTGACCGGCTGACCACGATATATATTTACTGACTACTATCAGACCACCCAAGTCAATCGGTCTGGATTTAACGCAACCTCTCATCTCAAATTCGTGCTTATATAGAAATATAAAATGTAGTTTTTAAATAAAATCATAACTGCACTTCTACACATGACCTCAGACCTGACAATCAACATACTTGCTTACATAGCTAATCAAAACAACCTACCAATATAGCATAGGTATTTCTGATATCATGTAATTATTTACATAAAAACACATATAGCTTATTTCACAATATTATCGCTAATTACTTAATACTTTGCAACCATGAATAGGTATATATTAATTTTATTGTTTTAAAACAAATGGCTGATACGAATTTTAATTAGGCAACTGGTTAGTGCATAAGCGGACGAAGAACACAAGAGATTATATTGTGTTGGCAGCTGAGGGATTAATCCTATGATGCTGACAACTCAATAGAACTCTCCAAACATAGAGTGGCAGCGCGCATGTGATACTTCGGTATCGTTAGCGGAAATAGGCTACGTTAACCGTTACCCATCAGGTTGGCCGTATGCTTGCTTGGCACACTTGTAGTACAAAAAAAAAGATTCACAATCGAGATGGAAAACTACGGAGTCTTTGATGCGATGAGAAACGTCAGGGAAAGAAACCAATATAAGCTTATATGGTAGGTTGACAGCAAAAGGTATTCGAACATAGACTTATAAGAATACAAGCAAATTCTGTAGGGATAAATATGAGGAACGGCGGCAGACTAGAGACTATTTCGTTGCGATTAGTATAAAGAATTTTTATTATCATAATTAGAACGGCTACAAGCCCAACTAGAAAATCCATAAAATAGAAAAAAGTATCCCGGGTGGATTGAACATGCTATTGCAACATACCGGACTATATTAAGGTTGGCACCTTGACTTAAGACGTCTCAAACATACATAAGGTTTTCTCACGATGTTTTCCTTCACGGTAAAGCTAGCGCTGTGTTATAAGTCACCTAAGTTGAGTAAAAACTTATGGGTACTCAAAATATCACTCGAACTGCTCGGCCACCACGGCTAAAACTAAGAAATATGCGCCAAAATGATATTGGAAAGTGGGAGACTGTGGAGCGAAGTTGACGATCCAAATTAAACGCTAATGGCTAAGCAATTAAGCGATTAACAGCATTGCAATCGATCTGACGGGGTCAATCACTCGCGAGCCGCGCAGCGTGGGCGAAAAGTTGCTTCAAATTGGATGGTTTCAAAACGCAAAGTGATTCCGGCTCCATATACAAATTAATCTATACTATATTAATATTATGAAGCTGAAGAGTTTGTTTGTTTGTTTGAACGCGCTAATCTCAGGAACTACTGGTTAGAATTGAAAAATAATTTTTGTGTGATAGTCCATTTCTCTAGGAAGGCTTTAGGCTATATAACATTACGCTACGACCAATAGGAGCTAAGCATAAATGAATAATGTTGCAAGAACGGGAAAAAATATTCCTTTTTGAGAGCTTACGTTGCGTGCGCTGCGTAAACGGTTTAAGTTACACAAATATCATGTCCTTTGAGGGAATTATTCCTCTTTAAAAAAAAGATATGTCTATCTTCTAAGATTCTTTCACTATAACCTTTTTTATGGTAATTAAATTTTTCGAAATTAATGCATTATTGGCGAAGATGTTTTATCAACATTAGGTAATCCTCATCCAAATAAATATGTTATTCACGAGTATTTAAATGTAAACGAAATTTTGTACTTGACATCACTTGATTTCAATCAACATCTTAGGAGATAGATATCATAATAGAGGTCTTTATGGAACAGTTGAACTCAGCGAACTGATTTTTTAATTTATTTTGCGATATCTCATCGTAAAATAATACTTTTTAAATTCACGGAAAATTCATTACCGAAACAACTCTCTCTCTTTGGTACATAGACGAAGTTGCTCTGGTCAGCTAGTTACTCATAAACTTACTAATGTGTATTGCCTTCATGGCCAGTCTTCATGGATGTATGTTGAAGTGGATGAGACTGGCAAGATCATCCATGCATCCCAGTCATAGACGGTCGTCTATGAAGAGACAGATGTGACTGACGCTCTAAGGTAAGGTAAGGTTACCCTGTAAGGTTCTCGGTGTGACTACCATGAGACCCATGCGGAAAGGCGTGTACATATGTATATACCTATTTCGTATATATAGGCGGCCATTAAATTGTTATCGATGCCACATTAACCGCAGCAGTCAAGGTAACGCTTTAACAGAGACCATAAACCAAAGCGCACACATCACGTACCGACACAATAGGCCGGGTTTTGCCTTGCGGTGACAAACGGTACCAGGAGTGACCTAGGTGTATTTTGTTGATAGTAACTTCAGAACAATTGCCGCATTTCGATGTCGTTGCTTATATGTTGTTATTAACACCCATAGTATTGGGGGCTATCATTTCAACTGGGGCAGTACGAGGTATAATAATTTATACAAATAAATAAAATTGGAGTGTATGTTTGTAACATTAAAAATTAATGATTTTTAATATATGCGGATGTATACACGGTACATATACCAAAATAAAATTTTGTTAAATGTTCGTCTGTTTGTTCCGGCTAATCTCTGAAACCGCTAGATCGATTTTGACGGGATTTTCACTAGCAGATAACTGATGTAAAAAATAGTAACTTAGGCTACTTTAAAAAAAAAAAGTTTTTTTACTTTTTTTTTCTAGAAACTAAATAATATTTTTATGTTAAATTCCATGCGGGCGAAGTCACGGGCATAGCTAGTTATATAATATATCCTCACGCCTTCTCACAAGGGTCCCTGAAGGGGCTAGGCATAGGTGTATAGTACACCCACACACCTACTTTCCGCCATAGATATATTTTAGGTGCCAACGTGACAGACTGCGAGTCCGTCGCCGTTAAGCACGCCTATACATACGCCTTTGAATTTCTTCTCAAGCGTATTATGCAGGTTTCCATTATATAGTTGCGATAGGGATATGACCGGCGGAGGATTGACAAGGGCTGATTGAGAGTGAAATAAATAATTCTTGAATAAGGCCCCAAAACTTGCTAATAGCGAGATACTTGCCAGAGAGGTACCAACTGTAAGCAGACGCTTGCCATAGGAGAGTGAGGGTTGTACAAACTCCTAATAGAAATCCCATACTATGGATTTAATGTCACCGGTGACAACTTGATATGCTATCATCTGACTTCGTATACGATTCCCAAGTTGTTTGTCGCAAACACGCTATTAAATGTTACAAGAACGCGCGCGAATTATGATCATAATTAAAATTGTCCCGCTAATCGCGGCTTATTATATTGAGTAAGTAAAAAAAGGATAAAGTAATTACTAGGCTAATTACTCAGGTTAGTGCATTTGCGTCATCCGTAAGGCCTCGGTCACGTTATGTAAGTAGCGAAAATACCTTTTTCAACAGACAATATAGGTAGGTACTAAGTACTTTGAATTGGACAACACTAGCAGTGCGCTACGACTTGGCACGTGTAAACCGAATAAGAAATACTTTGAACTTTTGGGAATATGGCTATGAAGTAAGGCTCAGCCTCTTTTAAAAGAGGTCTCGCGCCGTCTATTTGAGACCTTTCGTGATAGGCGGGCTGGAACATCTCGCTCTGAGAATCATCATTGCTATCCAGCGTGGCATGCTGCTAGTCTTCTTGGCACGATGCCTCGGTATGTATACCGATTCGGGTAAAATATTTTATCTATAAATAGTTCCTCATCCTCACGCCTTTTCCACAAGGGTCCCCGAAGGGGTAGGCAGGTGTGTATGTGTATAGGTAATACCCTACTTTACCCAAGAGATACATTTTAAGTGCCAACGTGACAGATGGCCTTTGAATTGCTTCTCAGACGTATGCAGGTTTCCTCCCGATATTTTCCTTACGGTGAAGGAAGCTCGTGGTGTGACTAGACTGGTGTCACTGTACTTAAGCTCAGAAAATCTCATTGGTACAGTCGAGATTCGAACTTGCGATCTTTGTATCGCAGGCAACTATTCCAACCACTCTGCCAACACGGCTTGAAATGACGGCAACGGTATGAAGAGACAAATGTGTGTGAATGAAGCGAAGAGAACTGTTCTGCGCAAGTTAAATGAACGGTTGAATTTTATTCGCATTATAGGAATATAGCTTTGCAAATTACACAATTACATATTATCAGCAATAGGCTACAATTATCGCTTTAGTAATGAAGTCATAAAACTCTACGATACACAATCGCTGCATGAAGCTACAAATCCGGTTTTGTTCCGCGTTTGCAAACGTGATCTCGGAATAATATATGCAAACGATACTGAAATAAATTTAGTAACAGTATATTTTTATTGACTCTTCCGTCTTGGGTCAGTGAAATTGCGTGGAGATATTTTTATATTGTCACGCCAATTTGCTCCTGGCTATACGGAGGGACCAGAGCGTGAGTCCCCTCAAGACTTACAGACCTCTCACGCTTTATTTATACCACTAAGATTGCTAACAAGCATGTAGCCTGCCTTATGGTAATCAGTTATCGCCGTTATGGACGCTTGCAACACCAGAGGTATTGCTCGCACTTTGCCGACCCTGCAGAAATCTCTTCACACCCTGCTTGAAGAACTCCATGCTGTACTCCCTGGGCAAAATCTCAAAGGGGAGTTCAACTACATTCATCAGTCTCTTCAAATATACTGGTTTATTTTGACGTAAATTTGTTACTCATCTTGTATTCCTTGATGAAACAAGAGGTCTAGAGAAAAATGGCGCTCTACTCTCCAATGCCCCGTGTATGAGTTTAGACTTTCAAAGCTTCCGAAGACATATTACAATTCAAAGCAACCATTATGTATTTATAAAGCCATGCTTACTATGCTCCTGACACCTAAATTGTATCTCTGGCGGAAAGTGGGTGTGTTACCCACACACTACCTATACACCTCTGCCTACCTCTTCGGGGTCTCTTGTGGGAAGGCGTGAGGATATATTATTTATTTTTATTATACTCCTGACACAAATATAAGGATTTTAAGATGATTATGTAAAATCCTTTTTAAAGGCAAAAACGTTACCATAATTAACGAAGCAAGCGTCAGTTTAAACGTTAAGAATGTAATTGTCACACCATTTGCCATCGGCGGGAGCAGTCGATTGAAAACAGAAGGGCCGTGGGAACACGGTTCTGCGTACATTGTAGTATTTTCTCGGAACGGCGTTCGACGCGCTCGAGCGTTGCATTTAGATAAATAATCATCATTTGGATACATCCAGTACTTCATTATCACAGCGATAATTATTTTATACAATAACTTGTTGTGCTCTGTGGTTTCGCCCGCGTAAAACTTGACCAAGCATATATGATTACTGCACCGCTTTCTTAGGAAGTAGCATGATAAAGAAGAAAAGCGGAATATGTAATGCAAAAATAGTCGATACAGAAGTTCAGAATCAGAAACAGTATCGGATCGTGACGGCCGTCTGGCCGAATCTTGAAGTCGCGGTTCGAATCCCGCTGAGGGCAGATATTTGTGTGATGAACACGAGTATTCGTACCTTAGTCTTGGATGTCCTACGTATTTATGTACCTACTAGTTGTCCCGCCCAGCTTCGCTCGGGTGGAAAAAAAAAGATGGTGGCGCCACCTATCGGGTCCAATTGTGAATCTAAACCATTCCCAGATCCCCTTGAACACACACAAAAAATTTCATCAAAATCGGTCCAGTCGTTTAGGAGGAGTTCAGTCACATACACACGCACACAAGAAATATATATATTAAGATGTTCGCCAAACAGTGTCAGTTACATTTCCATTCAACTCCAATATATTGAATGTACAACAGTTATTTGGAAGCAGTGTGTCACAATAACATCGGACCTGTGCCGATGTCGCACAGCGGAACTTTGAATAGTGCTTCGCTCGATTCTCAATGCCTACAATTACGACACACATCTCCGCCACGTTATATTCCCTGAAACGACGCAGTGAAGACACACGTCGCATAGTATGCAAGCCTATATATATGTATGTATGTAAATATATACTACCCAGGGTTTCAAAAGCGTAAAAGTATGCCGCGGTGAAAGGGTAAAATTTAATTTGATGGGTAATTATTATCCGCAATAAAACGTTATATATGTTAATCCAGCTGATAATCTATCTCTGTGCAAATTTAAATCGATTTCTGTTGTCTGGAGAAACAAACTTAAAAAAACAATAACATTTATAATATTAAAATTATTGTTGCGATTCCTTGGGGAGTGCAATATTAAACTATAAATAGAATCCTTGCTTTTGAATCACTATATCTATTAATAAAAACCGCATTAAATTCCATTGCATAGTATAAAAGATATATGGGTACAGACATCGGCAAGCAAATTTTATTTTAAACTAGGCACGTTATATCAAACATTTATTTGACGAATGTTAGGTACATTTATAAATACTTATAAAGCCCAGTTATGTGCATATATACATTTTAACTTATTTTATTTTCTTCATTATGGGAATTATTTTACTTAATAATAATATATATAATAATATATCCTCACGCCTTCCCATAAGGGTCCCCGAAGGGGTAGGCAGAGGTGTATAGGTAATACCCACACACCCACTTTCCGCCAGAGGTATATTAGGTGCCAACGTGACAGATGGCGAGTCCATCGCCGTTACTCCAAGCACGACTATACATACTCCTTTGAATTTCTACTCAGACGTATGCAGGTTTCCTCTCGATGTTTTCCTTCACCGTTCAGCTCGTGGTGTGACTAATCACTGTACTTTTACTTAATATGCATAACATTTTATTTTAATTAACAAAAAATAAAGTTAATCTTCTTTCCAATGGTCATCTATGACTGGTAGATTATTCGACGCATAACAAACAAACAGATAATACATACATACATATCATCACGCCAAGTCCCTAACGGGGTAGGCAGAGAGTATAGAGCGCCAGTTCTCTCTAGACTTACATACCTCTTTCGCTTCGTCCACATTCATCAGTCTCTTCATACATGCTCGTCGGTTTCGAGTACTCTTAACGTTCCCGTCCTTGAGAGTCCGATCTATTTGATCCAGGTAGTTGGAACGTGGCCTTCCTCTGCCTCTTCTTGCACACACTTTTGCTTTGTATATCTGTTTCGTCAATCTTTCTTCACTCATCCTTTCTATGTGTCCAAACCAACGTAACATGCCTTTCTTCATCTTTACAATCACGCCCTCATTCACGCCAGTTGATTTGCGAATCTCTTCATTGCGGATTCGATCTAATATCGTTACGCCGCACATTTTTCGAAGAGATCGCATCTCGACTGCATTCAAGCTATTTTCATACTTCCTCTGACATACCCAGGATTCGCTGCCATACAATAAGGTAGGTACCAATATCGCGTTGTGGACAGCAACTCGAGCATTCTTGCTCAGACTTTTACTGCCCATCAACGCCGACATGGCTCCATTCACCTTATTTCCGGCAGTTATCCTTCTAAGATAACAGATAATAAGATAGAAGATATACTCTACTTAGAGTATTTGGTATATAACGGAAAGGTGTACATTTTAAAAAGCCTAAGTTAGTAGGTCGAGAATAAGTGGAATATGCCACGATGTGCAAAACTCGTCTCACAGCAAGATTCACACGGGAAAACACGATCAGCCATCCAGTTGCAATATCCGCCAAACGGAATTTGACATATAAGGCTATTTAGATGGGGTGCGCCCATCTTCAGAGGTTATTGAACTCCCGCTAAGGAGATGTAATGTGTAGAAAGTCAATTATGGCGGTATCTTTGAAATTACACTTAAATTACCCTGTAAATGTAATTGTCGACGTATAGGTATATGTTTGCGAGTACAATGATTTATGTATTTTCCTGCTTTGTGGGATCATGCCGAGAATTCGATCATTTGATTTAAATGCGTCACTTGGTTTTATACATATATACATAATAAATAACACGCCGAGACCACACGGGGTGATCAGAGACAGTTGAGCGGCAGCTCTCTTTAGACTTACATACCTCTATCTCTTGATCTACATTTATCAGTATCTTTTATATTTACATCACCATCATACGTAATTAAGTAAGTTTTATTTTGGTAAATGTTTCTTCTGACGAAGAATGTAAGTTACGGAACGATCCGAAATGAAAGCCGTTAGGCTTACAAATACTTTGTAGATAAATGACAAAGTCTGCGACATACAACATCAACCCATTAAAGAAAATGCAAAATCCCTGAACAAATTAAGGCTTTATCTGGAAACCTTACAAAGGTCGACTGTTGAAAATTTTGCTAAAAGTCAGGTCCCTTGATCGACGTGACCAGCCCAAAAAGGACAGTGTAAATTAACGTTAATTCAGCAAAAAAATTAACGCAAAAAGGTTCCATTCCGTAACCGACATTGATACCTCGGTTTAATAACACATTGCCAAAAAAGTACCGACGCTGCCTTAAAAAGATGTTTATCGATTATGTTAATATTTATTTAGGAAGTCGATCCCCCTCTGCTTTGTGTTCGCCGACCCGCGCTGCCGATATCGTGAGAATTTCTAACTACTTTCTGCACAGCTGTCAAGAATTATTCAACCTATTTATTAAATGACCTATTGATCATTGCAAGTGAGCTCCTCGCGGTCTTGGTCGGTCGCTTGTTATACTTTGGTTTAGTTTAATAATTCATTCTTGAAACTCACCTACGAGACCTACCCTCGCGGTTGCATCCGGTTTAAATTCATAATAATGAAAAATAAAACTAGGCAAAGATATTCCATAAAACATTAGCTGGGCGAGAAAACCCTTCAAAATATGTCAGGTTCGGAGATTAGCCGGAACAAACAGACAGAGCCGTGGTGGCCGAGTGGTTCGAGCAGTTGCCTGCGACGCAAAGGTCGCAAGTTCGAATCCCGACTGTACCAATGAGTTTTTCTGAACTTAAGTACAGTGATTAGTCACACCACGAGCTTTACGGTGAAGGAAAACATCGAGAGGAAACCTGCATATGTCTAAGAAGAAATTCAAAGGCGTATGTATAGTCGTGCTTGAGTAACGGCGATGGACTCGCCATCTGTCACGTTGGCACCTAATATACCTCTGGCGGAAAGTGGGTGTGTGGGTATTACCTATACACCTCTGCCTACCCCTTCGGGGACCCTTGTGGGAAGGCGTGAGGATATATTATTATTATATATTATTATTATATAACAGACAGACAGTGAAACAGAATATACATTGTGTTTTTGTTATCAGTACCCAGTATATAATTTAAAATTACAATTATACATACATAATCCCATTTATTAGGATATAGTTTATGTATTTGCAGGCAAACATACTCAATGTTACTTTAGATGTGAAAATACAAAATTGATGCAGCCCTTTCTGTTAAAAATTAAACTTTAGCTTACAACCGGTCTGTTACTGAGGAAATTCGTCAGAATGACAGGAAGCTTTCAGCTGATTGGTTAGCGTGAAAGGGTTAGCGCCCCATTTGAGTACAAACAAACTCGAGGGGGCGGACTGAGAGATTGCAATTCCACTCTGCAGTCTATTTAACGCAGTATCTGATGCAATACTTTCTAAAACTACATTATGTATCATCTACAACCTTTTCAAATACCCACAGCAGGAACTAAATACAAAAACATACGACCTTATTACAGTAAAGGAAGAGGAATACCACGTTACTACTACCTAGATCAAATCGATCGGGCACTCAAAGATGGGAGCGCCAAGAGTAATCGAAATCGACGACCATGTATGAAAAAACTGTAAAGCTATGTTAGTCTAAAGAACTGGCGCTCTACACTCTGCCTAACATGTGAGGTGCTCGGCGTGATGATATGTATGTATGTATTACAGTAAATACCAATTTTAACTGTGCCCGCGGTATCAGCCCTTTTAATTCGATTATAAATACATAGGTTATTATTTTTTAAGTTAGTAATTTGTATTAGTTTTTAAGTATAGTTAAGCCGTGGTGGCCGAGTGGTTCGAGCAGTTGCCTGCGACACAAAGATCGCAAGTTCGAATCCCGACTGTACCAATGAGTTTTTCTGAACTTAAGTACAGTGATTAGTCACACCACGAGCTTTACGGTGAAGGAAAACATCGAGAGGAAACCTGCATACGTCTGAGAAGAAATTCAAAGGCGTATAGTCGTGCTTGAGTAACGGCGATGGACTCGCCATCTGTCACGTTGGCACCAAATATACCTCTGGCGGAAAGTGGGTGTGTGGGTATTTATTACCTATACACCTCTGCCTACCCCTTCGGGGACGCTTGTGGGAAGGCGTGAGGATATATTATTATATTATTATTATTAAATATGATGACGGCTCCGCTCCCTTGGGTAATAGCATGATAATATATAGCCTTCCTCGAAGTTCCTGAGATAAACGCAAACAATCAAACTGTATAAAATTACGTGTATATTGATTAAATAATGATAATATACAATTTAATTAACTTATTTCTAATAGCCATAGCGACAAATTGGTTTAAGTAGTCACCTGCAAAGTGAAAAACTAAGGTTTGAACCCCTGTGGTCAGTACCAATGTACTTAAGTACAGTGGCGTGACCATACGAACTAAATATACATGAAATAAAAAGTAGTTAAGAAAAGTACTTTCTCATATCGACTGACGTCACGTTTTTTCCTTAATCGTTCAACACTTAAAGAGTATTTGAATATTTTCAAAAAGGTAATAATATAGTTAACCATGTATAAAAAGGGTCGAATTTCAAAATAAAATAAGGTTTTTTATACTACAATAGGAAGTTAACAAACAAGAGGATTTTATTTTGTGTCATTTAATTTTGTGTCCTACAAAATTAAATAACATGATTCTGATAGAAAAAATATATTTATGATATGTGTTATTTTATGATTTCACAATAATACTTTTAAATTAATTAAGTATTATTTAACAAAAGTTGTTATTAAAATCATCATCATCATCATATCATCACACCGAGTCTCTAACGGGAAAGGCAGAGAAATAGTGCACCAGTTCTCTCTAGATTTTTTTTTATACAACTAGAGTGGCAAACAAGCATATGGGCCCACCTGATGGAAAACGGTTACCGCAGCCTATTTACGCTTACAATACCGGAGTATCACTTGCGCGTTGCCACTCTGTGTTCGGAGAGTTATACTGTGTTGGCCGCACAATGGGACTAATCCCTCTGCTGCCAACACAATATAACAATCCTCCCCCCTCCCCAAGGAGCTCATTACTGGAATCCTTATTCACCGCGTAGGAACACAACACAAAAAATTGTGGTATTTTGGTACGGACTTCTATAAGGTGGAGGTCCCAGTCGGGCAGCTCCAAATTCGAACGGGAAACCCGTTATGCCCTACCTCTCTTAGCCCCTCAGATTTACATACCTTTCGCCTGTTAGTAAAAAAAACGATAAATCTATATGTAGCCTAATATTCTGTGAGTAAGATAGTCTTAAGCCCTGTAACTCTGTATCTATATAATAAAATTATAAAGAAAACTTTCAAATGAACATTCCTTAACTTCATTGTCAATTTCGATTACTACTCTTGAGTGTAGGCGATTGGCATAACAAAAGGTCATGTGGGTTGAAGAATATGTTAGGGTATTGCATAAGAATCATTTGTATTTTTTTTCTAATAGCACATAGGCAAGCGTGACCCAAATACCTTGTCATTGGCAATATCTTGTAAAGTAAAATGAATCTTCACTGTTGTTGTTCATCATTGCATGATATAGAAGAACCACAATATTAAGGACTTAACCCTATATATGGATACATTGGGAATCATTTCATCTCATGATCATCATTCATCCGATTTGTTCCCAATGAGACAGCAATTTGTCAGGATGAATGTTAGCTAAATTCAAGTCTATTCAAAGGCTGTCGCATAAGGGTTTTGATGTTCAAAATTTGAAACTTAAGCTTAGGTGGATAGGTCAAGAGCCTAATATTACTTTACTCTAAATACTTCATAGGGCTTTATAAGTCTGGTGAATGTTCAACCAATATCAAGAAATGTTCACCCTATTAGGGACTCGGCATGATATGTATGTCAAGAAATATACTAAAAGGCTCCCAGTTTCTCAGCAGTTTAGACTGCTTTTCTGCAATCTCTAATTGAAGGCAACAATTAAAGGACACATAAAAAGACTTTTCTTGTCGGGTACTTGCCTGCAATTAATGCTATACAGTCACCATTGCTCAAAATAAGTGGTATAACATCATAAATACTTACACACACACACATCTATATATATATGACTAGTGGACCGTCCCAGCTTTGCACAGGTGGACATAATCTTATTTCTTTTTACTGATTTGATAGTCAGTCTAAATATGGAATCTTTTTTCCGAGTGATACCTACAATTAAACTATGAGCCACAAAGAAAAAAGATAAGAGGTACAACCAGAAATGCATCTATTAAAAAGTCAGAAGTAGTATGTAATCACATGTGGTGGAAAGAAAGAGGGTGTTTGCCCAGCTGTGGGTATAAATAATAATAATGATCATGATACCAAAATTTTTCCAGCTTCCTAGGGGAGACATATTCCTTGTTTGAAATGGCACATTCTTTATCTTGCAAGCTATATATAGCAATTTTTTAAGTATATCAATTTTGGTAAGCAAGGTAAGGATGCTAAGGTAAAAATGACTCAGATGCTTCAAAAAGTTGACAGAGATTTTTATCAATTTGTATTCCCATTAGGTAGCTAATTATAAATATGTCCTATTTTGAGTTCCATGGTCTTTGGAACAAGACAAAAACTCACAATACCCCATGTTATCAGTTTAATGGATCAGGATGCAGGAGACAACACATAAATTCAACTACATACAGCTGGTGAGACTAATAACCTTGTCTTCTTAAACTAGGTAGTCATACAAATTTTTTAATCAACATAGCAGGAAGGAAAGGAGCTATCTTGTTACAATAAAATTACTTTCTTTCTAATGTAAGAACATTCCTAACTCAGGTCTCAGCCACAAAGCAGTGTGCTAAGCATTCCTGAAAGTATATAAAATTTGATGTATAACTAACCATTAGAGCTTTTGAGGTCCCGATGTATGAGCGACATTGGCGCGCCGCCGTGCAGGTAAGCCATGCCCAGCGCCACTTGGATAGCCCAATCCACCAGTATGCTGGGCCGGATCTTTCGGCCTGATAGTACGCGATTCAGGGGTCCACCGCGAGCGTATTCCATCACCAAACACAGATTCGGCTCCTCTAAGCACACACCCTTCAATGACACTATATTCTTATGCTGTAGCACCCAAAACAACCTCGCTTCCTGCAGAACACTCTCCTTAATCACTTCGATGTCCTCGTTCGCGTCCTGTCGCGCCGCTTTCACAGCCACTACTTCATCGTTCCAGTACCCGCGATACACTTTCCCGAAGCCACCCACTCCGATAACCTCCTCGAGCTTCAGCTCGGAGAAAGAGACTCGTGGTGGTTCCACCGCCAGCGGATCTTCGTCAGTCACATAAATGGCTGGGAATATACCAACGCGGTCGCCTATCTTACCCGTCCACCAGCCTTCATCGCCAGAGATCGTGGCATCTTTCGACAGAACTTCGACGATCTCCCCACGGCGAAGGGGTAGCTCATCCTCACCCTGTGCAGCATAGTCGTACACGGCGGTGAAGAGAGCGAGTGGCGGGCGTTCCTCGTCATCCGCCATGGCCGCGCGGCCGACCGCAGGCCGCGGCGGCATCACCCCGGCCGCGCCACCATCGCCTCGCTCCTCCTCTCTCACGCACCCCGACACTTCTGCAGCCGCCACCCACCACCAAACATAACGCTACACACCGCAAAACAACGCGTTTGGATAAGATCACCGTATTATTCCGCCATCTTTGTTTTTCACATCGATCATGGCGGTGTTATGATGAGCGAACGTATACCGAAGATTAATCACTTATCATTTATGCACACGCAACGAAAAGTTTTGATGTAAACTGGGAGGGTCTTCAGTGCAATTATGTGAATTAATTTCCATTCGACTATCATGTAATTTGATAGAAGAACGAAATGACAACCATACCGCAACGAAGTCAGTGACAAACTGACTGACGTGATATGAGTGACGTATGGACTCATAGTATTGCTAGAAAATAAAACTTTAATTACAAAAACGTAGTGTAAATACTATTAAATTCCATCAAGGATAATATTTTCTAATGAAATATGTCCAAAGACATTAGTAACATCTCAATACGGCACAGGCACAGGCACAGGTTAACATATTGTTAGTGCTAAAATTTAATTACAGAAAAGGAAGAAAGTTTTATTTCTGTTACAGCTTTCTTATTTCTATAATATTTAATCTATCAAAGGGGGAACGCTGCCAGTATCTTCGGAACCCTGCCTAAAGGGACTCCTCTTAAGAATATTTTTTAGTTATTATATATTATTATTATTTTCTTTTTAGTAGTAAGTAGCTACTAGTACCTATATATTAATGATCTATGGTTAGATTTTGCCTATAATTTGAGTATACGTAATTAATAAAACATTCTATCGATCGTATTTCTACACTAAGACTGCTTTATAATTGGAAAGATAAAAAAATCACTTATTAAGACTTTTTAATATAACTAATGATATACCTATAATGAAATGATAACCAATCAATCCTGCGATCATTTGCGATCGTAGTATTTTGTTTACCCTAAGCAACCCATAGATGACTCTGATCTTGGACGGTAGCGCCATCTATTATAATAAAGTAACTACATATAGTCAAGCTAACTATACTACGGCTTATTATAAATTGTTGTAGAGGATAGTTTTTGCAAAATTTACTTTTTTTACTGTTTTTCGCCAATTTGAAAATATTTTTATTTACCTAATGTAATATAAGTTAATTATTTTCGACACTGTCGTTGTAGGTCCCATGGTGTAATGGTTAGCACTCTGGACTTTGAATCCAGCGATCCGAGTTCAAATCTCGGTGGGACCTTTATATAATCGAATGTTTTTTTTATTTATTTCCTTGTTTTTATAAACATTATCTTTTATATAATTAAACTTGCGCGTTTGGATGCTTCGCGAAACGTGAAATCAATTCGTTCGTAGGAGCGAGTGAAAACCAACGATAATCTGTAGTCTGTGGGAGACTGAAGGGATGCTGGGTAGGGAGCATTATTGATCGCGCGAAAATGGGATGGTCGTATCCATTCGCAGCGGCCACCCAACACGCGAACGTGCCGCTTTTCAACCTCAAACACACGCTTATACCTCTTAAACATTACATCAATAGCCGGAGAACACATAAAAGAAGCCTCTTTAATACGCTTGCAAGCAAATTTTAAGTTTCAAGTGTAAAATAACATAATATATATCCTCCCTGTCAACCTCAAAAGCCCGAATGTGACAATCGCTGTGAAAACGGACGGAAACTTATATCATTACCTCAACAATTGTGCTTAAAATCTGTGTATAAATATTGAAAAATCATTAAAATTGTGATATTAAGTTAAATGTGTTCGATGTACTAATTGAGTTTCGTGCTAAAAAGAGTAATAATGGCCGATTTGTTATCTCCTGGCTGACTTACAATGTGTGCAAACATGAAAATGATTTTTATTCTAAAGCGTGATTTCTGTCTGAAGTGGTGCTGGAGAAAGCGCTGGCCGAAAATAAAAAAAAATATGTGTCATAATTATAGAGGACGATTGGTACTTTTTTCATAGCTATTTATTTGTAATTGTAAATTTAAAATGAATTCCTTTAACGCGCCCATTACGCAAATAAACGCGATAGACAAAATGACTACAGTGAAATGTAAATCAGTAGATTTGGAGGGATACGTTATAATCGTGGTGCAGACTAAAGACAACAAGGTGAAGCTGTACGGTATGTGGCTAATACTCACTATTTAATAAAAAAAAATATGAGGCTGTATGGCTTAATAACTCTCCCAACTACGCGTCTCCCAACTTTATTATCCTTAAATCATGGTTCATTTCTTCATGCAGGCTCGCCATCGGCTGGAAATTGGGACAATTTGGAGCTAGCAGACGAGATCATGGACGTCAATGAGACGAAGCTTGAAGATATGTCCCGTACCGAGGTCTTGGGTCATATTCACGAGGTGAGCTATAAACATTATAATTAAGTGGACCTATGTCACATTGACCATAAAGAGGCTGTTGCAAAGCCAGATATACATATGTGTACATACATAGCATATATATATATAGGCAAAGGGCATAACGGGTTTCCCGTTCGAATTTGGAGCTGCCCGACTGGGGCAGGACCTCCACCTTATAGAAGTCCGTAGCCAAATAACACAATTTTTTGTGTTGTGGTCCTACGCGGTGAATGAGGTTTCCAGCAATGAGCTCCTTGGGGAGGGGGAGGATTGTTACATTGTGTTGGAAGCAGAGGGATTAAACCCATTATGCTGCCAACACACTATAACTCTCCGAACACAGAGTGGCAACGCGCAAGTGATACTTCGGTATCGTGATCGTAAATAGGCTACGGTAACCGTTTCCCATCAGGTGGGCCGTATGCTGGTTTGCCACTCTTGTTGTACAAAAAAAATTTATATATATATATATATATATATAGGTACGTACACGCAGTCTCTCTCGGGACAGATAAATACATAAATTGGTAGGCGTACTAAGATTAATACCTCATAGATGAGGTAATGAGTTTGTAAATCTCGGAAGCATGTTCAAACGAGATGGAAAATATGAAAAGGAAGGGTAGCTGCCGGTAATAAAGTGAATTGGCCACGTCGACGTCGGCAGTAAAAGTTTGAGCAAGGATGCTCGAGTAGCTGTCCACAACGCGATATTGGTGCCCACTTTATAATTTTTATACCATAAATGCAATTGAGATGCATTCCTTCAAAAAAATATGCGGCGTAACGATTGTAGATCGAATGCGAAATAAAGAGATTCACAACAGAACTGGCGTGAACAAGGGCATGGACCCAAGGAAGCATGAGTAAAGAAATATAAATAGCCTCACGCCTTCCCACAAGGGTCCCCGAAGGAGTAGGCAGAGGTGTATAGGTAATACCCACACACCGACACACCCACTTTCCGCCAGGGGTATATTATGTGCCAACGTGACAGATGGCGAGTCCATCGCCGTTACTCAAGCACGACTATACATATGCCTTTGAATTTCTTCTCAGACGTATGCAGGTTTCCTCACGATGTTTTCCTTCACCGTAAAGCTCGTGGTGTGACTAATCACTGCACTTAAGTTCAGAAAAACTCATTGGTACAGTCCGGATTCGAACTTGCGATCTTTGTGTCCTAGGCAACTGTTCGAACCACTCGGCCACCACGGTTTAACGAAAAGGACAGCTGGCAGCTACGGCTGAGTAAAGAAAAATTGCCGAAATAGATATGCAATGCGAGTGTCCGCAAGAAGAGGCAGAGGAAAACCACGTTCCCACGACCGAGATCAAATCGATCGTACACTATGATGGAAATGTGAGGAGTTGTCGAAACAGACGAGCATGTATAGTAATACCTGTGTATCTTGTTGCAGTGCATTTCCTCCTGCGTGATCAAGCTCAGAGTGAAGAGACGGAGTGAGACCAAATTGTGTAAGTATATATTTGAAACAATACTACTTAAATCGAACTATACGAATAAATTACTACAAATATTTTAGGACGGAATAAGCTGTGGTGGCCCAGCTGTTCGAGTAGTTGCCTGCGACACAAAGATCGTAAATTCGAATCCCGACTGTACCAATTAGTTTTTCTGAACTTAAGTACTGTGATAAGTTCAACACCACGAGCTTTACGGTGAGGGAAAACATCGAGAGGAAACCTGCATACGTCTGCGAAGCAATTCAAAGGTGTATGTATAGTCGTGCTTGATTAACGGCGATCGAATCGCCATCTGTCACGTTGGCACCTCAAATATATCTCTGTTGGAAAATAGGTGTGTGGGTACTACCTATACACCTCTGCCTACCTCTTCGGGGACCCTTGTGGGAAGGAGTGAGGATACATATATATTTTTATTTAAGGAGTTTTGTCGCACAGCGACTATGCCACTCCGTGGGGTCACCTTAATGTAAAAAATATTCAAATATACGCTTATATAACTTTAATAAATCTAGTAATTCATCAGAATTAGGGTTCGCCAGGATACTGTTACACAGACCCACATCCTGGCTACATCCAATTACAGTTCTTCTTCGTTCGGACATCTTTGTTCTGGTCACATTCCATCAAATCCATCAGGATGTGATATAAATCGGCAAAGACGTTACATAGTCATTGTAGGAGAGCCGGGAGTCCTAGTTTCGTGACCATATAGACGTCTTTTGATTGCTTAAGGGAGTTTCACTATGAAAATCAAAATATTTTATTCAACGTAAGGCACACAGAGAACACATATTGAACGTCACATCTTCTATACAAATAAATGAAATTGTAGTGTCTGTTTGTATAATTAAAATAACCGCTTTTTACTTAATGCATATGGATGTATCCACGGTACATATACCAACAACTTTTTTTTAATGTCTTATCTGTCTTTCTGTATGTTCTGTAATCTCTGAAACGGCAAGACCGATTTTGACGGGACTTTCACTGGCATATAGCTGATGTAATAAGGAGTAACTTAGGCTACTTTTATTGTTAGAAATTGAACAATAACTTTTTAGTTAAATTCCACGCGGACGAAGTCGCGGGCACAGCTTGTACTTAATAAAAACTAAAGTTACCACCGTTTCCAAGAGAAAAAAAAACCTATACTTTGCTCAACTGTTATTTATGTAATTTTTGTAATGTTAATTTCCATATTTTATTTTATTCCCTCGATCAATCAATACGGTCCTTACCATTATATCCTTTAGCAATCATAATTTCATGCTGAAATGTTTAGTTGTCACAAGTATGTCATGCGAAAGTTTGTATCAATATTTGTTCCTCTTTTGCGTATAAATTATTACATGGAATTGGATGAAATTTGGTATATAGATCGATTTTCAACTGGATTAACAGTAACACATTGGATATGTTCTATTCGAGAAAAAATCTACCTATTACCTATATATATTTTTTGACGGGAGAAGCTGCAAGTACATCTGTAGACGTCTAAAATTCAATAAATATTTCGTATTTCACGTCATTATATAGCCGTTGTAATGTAGTCCATAGTGAAGTTGATGCATTCTGTAATTTGACAACTAGTTTTTGCAGAGCTTTCTCTAATATGAGGTACTACGAAACAATACCAAACCGTATTCTTGATAGCATGACAGAGATTTATTTAGTTTCCTGAAAAACCTATAAATTCGAAGCCTGCATATTTGGTGCACCTAAAGTATGTATCTGGCTGAAAGTGGTTGTTTGGGTACACACCTCTACATTTCGAGGCCTACACTTCGAGGTCCCTTGTCGGAAGGCGTAAATTCGTATATTCGTCGTATTCGTGTTCGTCGTCGTTCGTGTATTCGTATATTAGTCGAATATTCGGAAGTCGTATATTAAAACTACCTACAAATTGAATTTGACTCAAATCGGTATCCCGCGGCAACATGCCAAGAAGACTAGCAGCATTACCACGCTGGACAGCAATGCTGATTCTCTGAGCGAGATATTTTCCAGCCCGCCTGTCACGAGAGGTACCTAGCGATATCCTATAGAGATAAAGGACGTCGCTAGGTACCAGTTTCGACTGCAAATATGAAACCTGACCCGAGACAGACATACTTAGACTATATCTTATACCTTTAAACTTTAAACTAGCAATTCTTGTATATAAATATATAATCTGAATCTCGGAAACGGCTCCAACGATTTTCATAAAACTTGGCAGAGATGGGATTTCGGGGGCGATAAATCGATCTAGCTAGGTTTCATTTTTAGAAAACGTCGTTTTATCCGTGTTTTAGGCAATGAAAAACTGCTACAAGTTCATTAGAATATGAATTTCGCCACTGCTCTACCGACACAGCAACAATAAAGCGTTGCTAAGCAACAAACACTAAGTCAGTGTTTGCTTTGACGTGTATTAAATCAATTGTTAAATACCGAGCTAAGCTCGGTCATCCAGGTACTTCAGACTTAACTAAAGAAATTCGAAAGTTTTGAATATAGCCACGAAACCTAACGATTAATATTCAAAGAGAGCGAAACTATTTCCTAATATAACCTATATTCCAAGTAAGTGAACTCTGGACTGTAATACGATTAGATACCAATGGCTTCTAGTCTCAAAGTAAAGGAAAACTTAGCACAAATATTCCTCCCCGACTCTTTAATTCAGGGGAGCAAAGATTACAATGTATACTGTAACACAGCGGAGTAAAGATCAAATTTGAACGGATCGGCTGTAAATATATAACAGTACGTAACTCTTTGCGACTGTAAAATTACGTATGTAAGTTATTGTGAAAAGGTTATAAAGTTCTAATCTAAAACGACTCTATTGGTATTCAGTTTCATTGAAATTTTGTGCATTGATGCACATACGTGGTATTGCCCGCTCGCTAAGTTTTCGCTCAGAACAGCAGCCTTTGAGGTTATATTGCGTTAAGTGTTGCCATGTCCAACAAGTTTTAACTTCATTACGGAGATTTTATGAAACATTAAAGTTGTATTATACATTAACTAGCTGTGTGTACCACATCCTTGTTTCCCGAGGTATATTGTTTCGATTGAAAAGGATGATACAATTTTCTTATCAACAATTTTATTTTAACCACAAAAATAATTTCAATCATCTTCAAATTATTCTCCCAAAAGTGTTTAAAAATGGAATTCGTATTTTTTTTTATTAAAGCCAGTGAATCTATGACAAAACTTCATACCTGGTAATTAATAAAATATAGTTTAAGAGCAAGGCAATAAACACACAAGTGGGTTATTAAAATACTAGGAACTATGATTGGTGGGAAGAGATCTCTCGTACATTAATGAAACTGAAACATATTTTAGAAATCGTTTTTTGCGTTTGCTCAGCTATAGATCTTCTAATGTTAATTTAAATAATATCGAAACGTCAGGAGCTTTTTTATTTTTTATTCTCTTAAAAAAGGAACACTATATTTGCACGCTGGAATATATCCAGCAAAACATGTTTGTACTGTCTATTTGAAAATTGTAACACCTGTATATACCATGTTTTTGCAAATAAAAATATTATTATTATTATTATTATAATTATTATTTTATATACCAAGTGCACTGTCTCTCATAAAGAGCGAATATAAGAAAGTAGTCATTAAATATGAATGATGAATTACCAACATCCTTGGTTTAAAAATGCCTTATCACCTACCGTAAACAAAATTTTATTGATTTATCGATTTTATTATTAGATTAGTAGATGAAACTAATGTTATGATCACTCCAATTAGAGTATAATAAAAGAAATTCATTCCATTTCATTCTCTTATAAGAAATTTGACAATGATAAGATATATCTTCACGCCTTCCCCTCACAAAGGTCCCCAATGCGGTAAGCAGAGGTGAGTAAGTAGGACACATGCACTTTCCGCCAGAGATGTATTTTATGTGCTAACATGACAGATGGCGTCGCCCCTAAAAAAAGCACGACTGCTGGTTTACTTTCGATGTTTTCTTTCACCTTAAAGCTCGTTGTCTGCCTAATCACTTTACATAAGGTCAGAAAAACTCGAAAAGATTGGTAATGTCGAAATTCGAACTTGCACTCTTTGTGTAGCAAGCAATTACTCGAACCACTCGACCACCAAGCGTTATAATGGAAAAAAAATTTCTTACTCATCCATGGGTACACAGGATGATTCTCGTGGGCCAGTCAAGTCAGTCAGTCTTGCAATTCACCCTATTATTCCAAACCTTAATTTACAAACTATTTTTATTTGCTTATTAACTGACTGCAAGCCTTAAGCAAATTAGCCTCGACCTCAATACATCGTAATATAATGTATTTATATCGGATGGCATTTTAAAATCAAAATTATCTACTATATGAGATGAAGTTACTATAAAAAGTGTAACCATATATACTTACTGTATCAATTGTTTCTATTTATATCATATATTAAATGTTTTGTGTTGCCTTAAATCTACTTACCAATAACGATACGACTGATAATGTATCAAAAGTTCATTAATTAACAGAACTTCAGCAAACTTAAAAATCATACATGGCAACACCGCCCGTGTAAGACCTATACCTACCTAGTGCGAGAGAGAGGGAAAACAGGTTTGCGAGTCGCGCTGAACCTTCGTACTTGTTGGACTGTTTTCACGCACTTGAAATATTATTTAACAACAGTTTCCAATGTTTTGCGTACGAAACTGATGTTTGAACAACACATCGCACGTTCAATTGACGGCCGATTGTGTTGCGAGCTGTGCAAGTGAAGTTTTGTGCTTAGAAAGTGATTGGTCACTACGTTCTGGCAAAGGTGAGTGAACTTGATCCGTTTGAGACAAGGCTTTTGCCCTTTCTCACTGTCTGGACTGACTCTGGACCTCAGTGTACGTGAGACTACAGGTCGGTGCATTACCGTTTTCCAAAAATACAACTTGGAATCTGTAACTTGATGGACTGGCCACGGAGAAAAGAAAACGAAGAGAAAATAAAAAGAAAAAAGTTTAATTTGACAACATTTATTATTTTAATGAACGTTATGTGACCTACTTGGATGAATCAGACGTGACTTAAACTTTCATGACTTAATTATAATTTTGATGAATTATAAAAATGTAACTTAGTTAAGTGTATACTTGTTTAAATTATATAGGCAGTTATTCATCATTGTAGAAGGATGACACGACTCGCTTAAGCCGCTTCGTATGGTACCAGCGAGCTAAGGCGCGCGTGCGACACAATAAAAAATAATAATCGACATTGCAAAAAACCGGGCAACCTTGGTTGAAGATTCCAAGTCGCGAACACGTCATATAACACATAAAAATTGTACATTGAAAGTTACATACAGATTAGACAGGTACCTACTACTAATTACATCTTCCATTTTAACACCTATGTTTTTATTTCAAGTGACTCATTCATCAAATTGAAATCTCAGTCACAAAATCTTGGTCGCTTACTACAACTAAGCCGTCGTGGCCAAGTGGTTGGTAGTCGCCTGCAACGCAAAGCTTTTAAGTTCGAATCCCGACTGTCATCATCACGACTGTCGTCGTACCAATGAGTTTTTCTGATCTTATCTGCTGTTATGAGCTCCACCGTTAAGAAAAAACATCTAGGAAACCTGCATATGTTTCAAAAGATAGAACATTTGTGCTTGAAGAACGGCATCGGACTCGCCTTCTATCATGTTGGAATATATCCTCACGCCTTCGCACGAGGGCCCCAAAGGGGTAGGCAGAGGTGTATGGGTAATACACACACACCCACTTTCCGAGATATATTAGGTGCGATGGTGCCAACGTGATAGATGGCGAGTCCATCGCCGTTACTCAAGCACGACTGTACATACGCCTTTGAATTGCTTAACAGACGTATGCAGTTTCCTCTTGATGTTTTCCTTCACCGTAAAGCTCGTGGTGTGACTAATCACTGTACTTAAGTTCAGAAAACTCATTGGTACAGTCGAGATTCGAACTTGCGATCTTTGTGCCGCAGGCAACTACTCGGCCACCACGGCTCATATTGGAACCTTAATATATTTTAAGCTAAAGAATGTGTTCCTGCTAGAGTAGCAGGAATCTAACCCTTCGGGGACTCTAGAGGGTTAACGTGAAGATGTATTGAATTCCTTCACGCATAGACATGCATCCATATGTTATGTAAACTTAGCAAATTCGCCGTTACGTGCGAAATCGCGGAACGACAACGGCGTTTGAAACATCTTGCGTCAAGTAGTATGACTAACGGTCTTCAGTGTTATCGCATATTATATGCGGCATTATGTAAAATGCATTGTAAAACGTTATAAATCGATAGTTCCCGGTTCAAGCTCTTATAAAAGTCACGATTGTTATTGCATAATTTACAATATTATCATGTCTTTACGAAATATTTTATATGCAAAGTTAACTCTCTCTGTCTGTATTACTGTATGCCATGTTTATATTGACGAGTTTACGAATTGTAGGATTGATTAAATTAAACTAATAAGGGGGTTGAAATCTGGGACCCTGAACCTCACATCCACTTTCCCTCAGAGATACATTTTAGGTGCCAACGTAACAGATGGCTAGTCCATCGCCGTTACTCAAGGACGACTATACATACGCCTTTGAATTGCTTCTCAGGCGCATGCAGGTTTTCTCTCGATGTTTTCTTTCACCGTAAAGCTCGTGGTGGGACTAATCACTGTACTTAAGTTCAGAAAAACTCATTGGTACAGTCGGGATTCGAACTTTATTCATATTTTAAAGAAGAAAGTTTAAGGTGAACGTGCCTAAGTTAGTGCGATAGTGTTGCCATTTATCACCGAAATATATTTCCCATGATATTTGGGTATTTTTACATGTCTGCCTTCATATTTCGATAATTAAAACTATTAATACTCTTAACTATCAATTAACATATACTATATATATATGTTATTATATATTTATGATTTCTAAAACCATTACATTTTTTCTGCCAAAATAGCTATTGTTGGATACCCGGGAAGGCGTTAGACAAAAATATTTAGATACGTCGCACGGACAATAACTAACAAAAATTAATAATCAAATTAATATTATCTCCATTTTCAAATTCGTTAATATCACAGATACCCACAGATGTAAGTTTCTACATAATTTTTTAACTTGCTCGAGTCGAATAACTCCTCTGAAGATCATATTCTTGAGAAACGTCGCTGGCAACATTCTTTCGTGGCATGAGATATTATAACATTTCGACAACCGTTATTTTTGGACATAAGGGTCCAAAAATAACGTAGTTTGGTCACATAGAAAGGATGAGTGAAGAAAGATTGACGAAACAGATATACAAAGCAAAAGTGTGTGCAAGAAGAGGCAGAGGAAGGCCACGTTCCAACTACCTGGATCAAATCGATCGGACGCTCAAGGACGGGAAAGTTAAGAGTACTCGAAACCGACGAGCATGTATGAAAAGACTGATGAATGTGGACGAAGCGAAAGAGGTATGGAGTCTGAGAGAACTGGCGCTCTATCCTTTGCCTACCCCGTTAGGGACTTGGCGTGATTATATGTATGTAAGTATGACAACCCTTATTATGTAAATGCCGTTATAGTATTTATATCCTCACGCCTTCCCACAAGGGTCCCCGAAGTCTGCCTACCCCGCAGAGGTTTATAGGTAGTACCCACACGCCCTCTTTCCGCCAGAGATATATTTTAGGTACCAACGTGACTGATCGCGAATCCATTGGACATTGACATTGCCAAATTTCACCTAATATATTTTAGGAGAACTAAAAAGTGTCTCACAACAACACATACATATATATTAGATATAATGTAGAAGTACCGTTCGCTCAGTCCGTTTGTTTGCACTGGAATGTGTATGAAAACTGGTTCTGTAGTTAGCAGAGCACTAAGTGATCGACATCTTTCACTTTCACGAGCGACTACAAACTCTATACCACCACTCGTAAGTCACTTTTTCACTTAACCATAGCGACGATCTTCTGATGTCAAGATATTATGATGTATCATCATAATTATGACAGTTTGAGTGAATGTGTGTTTTAACGTTGTTAGCACAAGGTTGGGTATCCTTAGTATGTTTTGTTGGTGGCTTTGGCATTCGTGTTAAGAGGACACGTCCAAGTGTTTTTATTTTTGTCTTTTTGTCTTATTACCTAATGTTGCTGTTGACGTAGGTTTCCAGTTGTGGACTATATGCCCATAGCATGACTGTAAATACGAATTTTCACGAAGACTAGCTGTCCCGCCCAGTTTCGTCCGGGTGAAAAAGTAAAATTACCTGAAACACGATCGTAGCGCCACCTACGCCACAATTGTAAATGAAACCATTCTCGAATCCACCTGAAGACAGAAAATTTCATTAAAATCGGTCCAGTTCATTGACAACACACTCATAGAAAAAAATTATGAATATAAATATATTGGAACGTGAGCAGGCAATAGATGAAAATTCATTTGTACTTGTGAACGTCACTGCACCGATTTGAATAAAATTGCTTGTGTGTTTTTGGATTGGCAATAAGATCCGATAGACGCTGCGATAGTGTTTGAACTTTTATCTTCCATCCATGCAAATAAACGCGGTACCGCTATCATAATTACAAATTAATGAAATCTACAAATTAAATAAATTAAGAGCCGTGGTGGTTGCCTACGACGCAAAGATCGCAAGTTCGACTGTACCAATGAGTTTTTCTGAACTTAAGTACAGTGATTAGTCACACCACGAGCTTTACGGTGAAGGAAAACTCCGAGAGGAAACCTGCATACGTCTGAGAAGAAATTCAAAGGCGTATGCATAGTCGTGCTGGAGTAACGGCGATGGACTCGCCATCTGTCACGTTGGCACCTAATATACCTCTGGCGGAAAGTGGGTGTGTGGGTATTACCTATACACCTCTGCCTACCCCTTCGGGGACCTTTGTGTTAAGGCGTGAGGATATTATATTATTTTATAAATCTTTATGATTAACCATCTCATATTATCTTGAAATAATAGACTGTACACTAAGTATTGTATACTAAGAACCGTCCTCTTGCGCTCTATAGTGTCTGCTTACTCCGTTAGGGACTGCGTGATGATGTATGTATGTAAGAACCATCCTGGCCAAACTTTACCTATTCACTGTTCATAAATAAATAAATAAATACCTGGGACAATTCCACACAAATTGTCCTAGTCCCAAATTAAGCAAAGCTTGTGTTATGGTAACTAGACAACGATACATTTACTTATATGGATAGATATGTACTTAAATACATAGGACATCCACGACTAAGATACAAATATTCGTGTTCATCACACAAATATCTGCCCTCCGCGGGATTCGAACCCGCGACCTCAAGTTTCGCAGTCAGGAGCTCTAACCACTAGACCAGACGATCGTCATGCTGCGAGTGCATGCATGCGACACTCATTAGTTTGTTAACAGTACATTCCAAATGAAACGCATTAACCCAAATAGCGCAACAATATGTGAATCTAGACATCGGCCGGTCATTATTCAAGACAACGCGAGGCTTCCACCAACTTGCAAGTATTGCATCAAAGGTGCAGTTGTTATATAAAGTATAATAACATTTGAAATAATAGAGCCGTGGCGGTCGAGTTGTTGCCAGCAACACAAAGATTGCAAGTTCGAATCCCGACTGTACCAATGAGTTATTCTAAATTAGACAACACAGGCGATACGGTGAAGGAAAACATCGAGAGGAAACCTGCATACGCTTGAGCAATTCAAGGGCGTTTGTATAGTCGTTCTTGAGTTACGGCCATGGATTCCCCATCTGTCACGTTGGCACCTTAATATTTCTCTGACGAAAAGAGGTTATTGTAGCTCTTAGCCTTACGGAGAACCTTGTGGGAAGGGGGAGATATATATCTTACTAATATTATAAATGTGAAAGTTTG
The DNA here is from genome assembly GCA_945859725.1 of Drepana falcataria. Lineage (NCBI taxonomy): Eukaryota > Metazoa > Arthropoda > Insecta > Lepidoptera > Drepanidae > Drepana > Drepana falcataria. The sequence goes on from OX243935.1 coordinate 1,180,885, forward strand.
TAAGTTTGGATGTTTGCTGTTCTTTTTCAAACTCCACGCGGGCGAAGCCGCGGGCATAATCTAGTCTACTATAGATGCCTAATGTGCCTCAAATTACGCGAATCTAGCAGGTCAGAGTAAGTTCGGATTCATTGACAAAGTAAGATCAAAGTGGAATGTGGATTCGATATAGTACTGAGACTAGGCTGGCATGGTGCTAGAACTGTCTGTCTGTCCTGTGAGTGGCTCGTAATGCGGTTGTATCACTGGAACTATAGAATTCTTAAAAGAGCAGTTATTCATTTCACAGTAACAATTTAAAATTTTCCGTTGCGACAAAGCGGCGTATGGTAATATGACGCCGGATCCCCTCCGGGAAGGTAAATCATGATGTATAAGTAACGGGTATCAGGACTATTGGGAATCTCCATTCCCGTTTGCTGCTCTGCTACAAATACACAGGATTTTACTCTACTGATTTATAGTTCTTTTGGGGCACTATTGAAAAATATATATATATATATATATATCCTCACGCCTTCCCACAAGGGTCCCCGAAGGGGTAGGCAGAGGTGTATAGGTAATACCCACACACCCACTTTCCGCCAGAGGTATATTAGGTGCCAACGTGACAGATGGCGAGTCCATCGCCGTTACTCAAGCACGACTATACATACGCCCTTGAATTTCTTCACAATAATAATTTTCTTCAAAAATAATTAATACAAATAAACTAAATTGGAGTGTCTGTTTGTAATATTAAATTAAAATAACCGCTTTTTACCAAATGCATTTGGATGTATACACGGTACATATAGCAAAATCTAATTTTTTTGTCTGTCTGTCTGTTTGTTCCGACTAATCTCTGAAACGGCTGGACCGATTTTGACGGGACTTTCACTGGCAGATGGCAGATGTAATAAGGAGTAACTTAGGCTACTTTTATTGTAAGAAATTGAACAATAACTTTATTGTTAAATTCCACGCGGACGAAGTCGCGGGCAGAGTTAGTAAATATATATATATATCTTCACGCCTTCACACAAGGGTCCCCAAAGGTGTAGGCAGTACCCACACATCCAAAAAATAATTACAAATTAATTTACGAGTGCCCCACTAATTTTAACTGCGTAAATTTGTATTTCTTGACAGATGCTTTCCTATACTAATATTATAAAGAGGAAAGATTTGTGTGTAAGTATGTTTGTATTGAATAGGCCCCGAAACTACTGGACCGATTTGAAATTCTTTCACCATTGGAAAGCTATATTCACCTTGAGTGACATAGGCTATTTTTTTCTTTTTTTTAATCTTATTTCCACCCTTGCAAAGCCGGGGCGGACCGCTAGTCTGGGATAAAACATATCATGTTTATAGATCCGGTTTGTTTAGTTGAATTAACACATATATAGATAAAATTGTAATGAAAACCGCAACATGTCAGTTTGCTAATTTCCTTCAGCGCGCCTCCAATTACAAGTATATTGGCCAATGGCAGACAATGCATTGCTCAAGCCTGAGTCACCTCGACGGCCCGCCGCTGGAATATCAATTGATCATGTTATGGAATCCATATCTTCGCACCAACGTCGCATGTTGATTAACATCCTTCGTTTTGCAAGACTTATCTACATACCTAGATACCTAATCGTTATACGTTCCTAGTACTAGTTCCTAACTACCTAGATCAAATCGATAGGACACTCAAGGATGGGAACGTCAAGAGTAGGTACTCGAAACTGACGAGCATGTATGAAGATATTGATGGACGTGGACGAAGCAAAGGAGATATGTAAGTCTAGACAGAATTTGGGCTCTATACTCTCTGGCTAGAGATAAAACAGTGCTAATTCCTTCTAGCAATAACATTGCATAACACATGTTATTGCACACAATAAAATATCTCCAACTAATATTATAAAATGTGAAAGTTTCTGAAGAGGTTTCTTCATCTTTTACGCAAAAAGTACTGAATGGAATTGGATGAAATTCGGTACAGAGATAGATTATCAGCTGGATTATCATATGGGATCATCTCTATATGTATCTATCAATAAATATCTGTCTATGTTAAATATATAAATACCCATACAAACTTACATATCATCACGCCGAGTCCCTAACGGGGTAGATAGGCATAATAGAGCTATATTTATAGGATGTATCTCCGGCGAACAGTGGGTGTGTGGGTATTACCTACGCATTTTTCTCAATTCGGGGTTTTTTTTTTTATACAATAATAATTTTCCTTTTTTTTTTATAAATAAAATAAAATAATATATCCTCACGCCTTCCCACAAGGGTCCCCGAAGGGGTAGGCAGAGGTGTATAGGTAATACCCACACACCCACTTTCCGCCAGAGGTATATTAGGTGCCAACGTGACAGATGGCGAGTCCATCGCCGTTACTCAAGCACGACTATACATACGCCTTTGAATTTCTTCTCAGACGTATGCAGGTTTCCTCTCGATGTTTTCCTTCACCGTAAAGCTTTTTTTTTTATTTTAATTTATTCCATATCTTGACCAGAATTAGTTACAGTACTGATGACAATATTTGTGTCACTTGTTTAATTTGTCTAATTTGTGAATGTAAGAACATTGTAGGCTTTGTAGATTCTTAGATCTTGCTAACATTGTTATAATTATCTTGTTTTATGTATGCTTTGTATAGTAAGCAACGACCTATTGTCGGGCCTACGCTGTTCCCCCATACTTGGGTACTATTGCTGTAACGAAAAAAAATATTGTATATGCCTAATGATTTGAAAAGAGTAACCATGGAGTTTCTTGCCGGTTCTTCTCCATGGAAGCGACCAACCCGAACCGTGCTTCTTTTTCGACGTTTTATAAGTGCCCATCTGGGCCTATGTGAAATAAAAAGATTTTGATTTGATTTGATTTGTATATCACAAGGCGTCAAGACACATGTCAAGAATATGTTTAAAATAATAAATTCTATAGTAAATTTAAAAAAATACGAGGTTGACACCACATTGCAGACCTATCTTACATACATACATATAATCACGCCTCTTTCCCGTGGGGGTAGGCAGAGACAACTTCTTTCCACGTGCTACGATCCTTACATACTGGTTTCGCTTCGTCCACTTTCATTATTATTTCACTAGTCTATCATACATTTGATTGTAGTTAATTTGTTCCCAGTATCTGACATCGGACATAACATCATCCAGGATGCGTTCCTCATCGCGGTGGAGGAGCAGGCGCGGCAGCGACTCCAGCGGCTCTCAGCCCTCAAGCGGATCACCCCCGTCGACATGTCAAAGTTGTCTTTAGAGGTAAGCTATACGCAACGGTACGCACAACTTCGCCTGTCATAAAACTTGCCAGACTGAGTTCGTGCCTCTTGGATCTACTACCTGCACCGCTTTCTGTCAGGCGAAAAACATAATTGTTGGCCACCTTAGCTGTATATCTTTTCTTTTTGACAATACAAAATAATAATAAACAATAATTTAAAAAATATTGGTAATATCCTTTTGGCACAAAAATAAACGTAACGATGATAGCCGCAGAAGTTAAAAACTGTGTCGCGGATGACAACGTTACCACAATTGAGTAAAAAAACCTATATACCTTATTAAATAGAGTTATAAGAGCTTCGTTTTACCTACTTTTTTTTTTTTTTTTTTTTATATACAACAAGAGTGGCAAACAAGCATACGGCCCACCTGATGGGAAACGGTTACCGTAGCCTATTTACGCTCACGATACCGAAGTATCACTTGCGCGTTGCCACTCTGTGTTCGGAGAGTTACAGTGTGTTGGCAGCATAATGGGTTTAATCCCTCTGCTTCCAACACAATGTAACAATCCTCCCCCCTCCCCAGGGAGCTCATTTCATTTCTGGCAACCTTATTCACCGCGTAGGAACACAACACAAAAAATTGTGTTATTTGGCTACGGACTTCTATAAGGTGGAGGTCCTGCCCCAGTCGGGCAGCTCCAAATTCGAACGGGAAACCCGTTATGCCCTACCTCTCTTATATATACGTGGACTATGTAAATGAACGATGAAACATAATTTGTCATGTTTGCACATAAATATACACTTGGAGAAGAACGTACTTAAAGCGGAGAAGCAGACGACGAAGTATTGGTTTTAGAAACAGTCAATGAACTAAATAATGTCGCAGAAATGGAATAAATTTCAATAAGACCTCTATTCTCTTCTCTCTTCTCTTCTCAGCATATATGCGTCCACTGCTGGACATATGCCTCTTGCATGGATTTCCAAGCTGATCTTGATGCGGCGATCCTACTCCAGGTCGGCCCTGCCGTCTTTTTAATGTCGTCCGACCATCTGGCTTGCGGTCTTCCAAGACCTCTATTCACGACGAGAAATCCCCACAGTTGGGTTTAGATGCAGCCACTCCAGGCGTCGCCTTCTAGTACCATTAACTAAACTGACGGTGCGAGTTAAGAGATGTAGCGACGGTAACATTTTGCCGAATTTTCGTGCAAGTATAATAAATAGTACCTATGATAGATGACGGCGATGGACTCGCAATCTGTCACCAAAAAATATCTCTGGCGGAAAGTGGATGTGTAGGTACTACCTATACACCTCTGCCTACTCCTTCGGGGACCCTTGTGGGGAGGCGTGATGATATATAATTATTATATAGTACCTATGAAAAAGCCATCTGACGGGCCGAGGGTTTGGTTGCCCCTAAATACATAGAAACGTATATCATCACGCTGAGTTCCTAACGTTTAGGCAGAGAGTGCAGAATGGTATAAAGAAAAAAAAGTAGGACCGGGCTTATAATGTAATGCTTCGAAAATACTCTCTTACTGGTACGAGGATGAGGAATGAAAAGATGAAGAACGGCGTGTCTCGCAGACAATACAATATTGAGAACGTAGATCAGATTATCTAGATCAAATAGATCGAACACATATGGGGAGGAACGTCAAGAACACGAAACGGACGAACATGTGTGAAGAGACTGATGAATGTGGAAGACGCGAAAGAGTGTGTGTAAGTCTAGAGACAACTAGCACTCCTTTTTTCCTGCCCACCCCGTGAGGGACTCCGCGTGAGATGTACTTGTATATTTATATCTAGAGGCAGAGGAAGACCGTGTTCCAAGTACCTGGATATTTTTATCAAACAATTACGGATGGAAACGCTAATAATACTCTATCGTTTGTTTATGAAGACACTGGTCTGTAAGTCCAGAACGGACTGGCGCTCTACTCACTGCCTTCTAGAGTCTGCGCAATGATATGTGTTGAAATAATCTCCCATACCATGCACCACTCACCAGATTGTCAGTAAGAGGGCTCAATGCGGACTATTCGTTACTTTGGTTCGGAGCTCGAGAGCTCTTGATTCGCTCCTCCACTGCGCAACGCTCGAGGATTCCTCCCGTAGGAACATTTGCATTGGCTGTTCATGCGTATATTTGTATATTTGTTTCGTTACATTTTTATTACTGCTATACAAATTATGAAGAGACTGATGTGGACGAAGCAAATCAGGTGTGTAAGTCTAGAGAGAATCTGTGCTCTATACTCTCTGTCTACCCCGTTAGGGACTAGAGGGTCGCGTGATGATATGTATGTACATGGCATTACGCCGAGCCCCTAACGGGGTAGGCAGGGAGAATAGAGCGCCAGTTGTCTCTAGACTACTCAAGATTATCAACATCTTTATTTGTCTTTTCTTTGTGGTTATTATTTTGTGTTTTGAATATGTAGGTATGTTATTAAAAAATGCGTTTAATGGCGTATTAAACTAACCTTTTGTAATTTTTAATCGTATTATATGAATAACAAAATAACGTTATTATGTAATTTCGGCCCGCTTTGTGTTAAGCCAGTACATATGTGTATATGGAAGGAATAAATGAACGGCGTCTCGTCCAAATCGATTTTTTTTCATTCTTACACTATATTTAAAACTAGCTGTCCCGCCCAGCTTCGCTCGGGTGAAAAAGTTAAATTGCCCGTAACACGATCGCAGCGCCACGTATTGGGTCCAATTGTAAATCTAAACCATTCTCGAATCTAGCTTAAGACACACAGAAACACACAGAAAGCTTCGCCCGGGTAAAAAGGTAAAATTCTTGAAACTCGATCGCAGCGCCACCTATCGGGTCCAATTTAATATAGCCTATGTTACTCGGGGATAATGTAGCTTTCCAAAGGTGAAATAATTTTTTAAATCGGTCCAGTAGTTTCGGAGCCTATTCATTACAAACAAACAAACAAACAAACAAATCTTCCTCTTTATAATATTAGTATAGATAAAATATAAAGCAAAGTGATAAGAACATTCCATGTTACTTATGAAATGTTTATCTCTTTTTATATCACAACAGAAGTAACAATAAATGTCTGTTTTTTCTAATGTTCATCTATATATATAGGAGATCCCATTTGTGAACTCACTCATCACGAAATCTCAGGAACTATAAGGCCGATTGACTTGAAATTTGGTAGGAGTATTCCTATATTCATTTTTTTCTTCATTCTTTTTTTAAAAAACACGTTTTTACCGATTTCCTCCATAATCTTTTTTACTTTTTCACCTGGGTGAAGCTGGGCGGGACAGCCAGTAAGATATGGCGGGCTATTCTTAAAGAGTTTAACTAAAGAAACATAAACGGTGTTTCAAAATCATGTCCATGTCACCGCACTGGTTGTAATAATTTGTATGCAGTTGCAATAATTTATAAATAACGGTAAAAGATACAAGTCTCTCTCTATTTAAATTTTTATAAGCCGGTCGCCGAGTGGTTCAAGTATTTGAGCATACACAAAAATTGCTCGTTCCAATCCCGACAGTTCCAGTATATTGGTACAGTCGGTATTCGAATTTGAACAACTACTCGAACCACTAGGCCATCACGGCTTTATAATGAAACTAGCGGTCCGTCCTGGCTTCGCACGGGTGGACATAAGATTTTCTTTTTATAATAATAATAATATAAATATAATATATCCTCACGCCTTCCCACAAGGGTCCCCGAAGGGGTAGGAAGGAGGTGTGTAGGTAATACCCACACCCCCACTTTCCGCCAGAGGTATATCAGGTGCCAACGTGACAGATGGCGAGTCCATCGCCGTTACTCAAGCACGACTATACATACGCCTTTGAATTTCTTCTCAGACGTATGCAGGTTTCCTCTCGATGTTTTCCTTCACCGTAAAGCTCGTGGTGTGACTAATCACTGTACTTAAGTTCAGAAAAAACTCATTGGTACAGTCGGGATTCGAACTTGCGACATTGCGTCGCAGGCAACTGCTCGAACCACTCGGCCACCACGGCCTGAAACGGCACGGTGAAATAATTTTTCAAATTGGTCCAGTAGTTTCGGAGCCTATTCAATACAAACATACTTACATTCAAATCTTTCCTATTTATAATATTAGTACAGATAATAAGAAATTTGATCCGGGCAATGACAACGGTTTATCCAATTACATTATGATTTGACAGAATGAGAAATTAGAAGGCACATTTTGTCTCGTAGTGATAAGTTAAGGCAGCTGGGACGGGTCAAGTTTTAATATACAGCAATATATACAACAACTTGTGACATGCATACCAACTGCTATCATTAGTCACAGACAGTCTAATTTCTGAACGTCACAAGACTAATGGTGTTAAAATTACTCTTTTACAGTTGAACAGAAGAAAACGTACACAGCCGGAGAACAGACAGGAATTAAACGGGTACATAGTCAACTCGACCGTATACGTGACATCGATCAACGAGAACGGAGCTATTGAAAGCAAGCCCACGAATTCCTCGCCAAAGTCTCAGCCGAAATCCCTCCAAGCGAAGCCAGCGCCGGTGATAGCCAACGGCATTCAGGAGAAGAAGGACGAAGAAGAGAAGCAGGATATTAGTGAGAAAGTGGAAAGTGAAGTGACAAGTGATAAGGATAAAAGTGCCGCGTACAGTTTAGTGAGGGAGCACCTGAGCAACGGCCGATGTGAGAAGCTGCTCGGTGAACAGCCTGACAGATCAGGCCTCGTCAGAGCTACGGCGATTGTTGAGAATAACAAGTTGGGACCGGGGGATAGCCGGTAAGTTATTTAAAATAATCTCGGGAGTACGCGTAGCAGACATAACTTCACGTGGAGGTTTGATTACACAAAATTTGCAACCCTATTTGCCGATACGTTTTTTCAATTCTCTATGTCAGAAAATAGTCGAATTACATGTAGAGTTCAAAGCTATATTATAAACCATAACCTTGTTTATAAAGCTATACAGCTAGCAGAACATATTAATAAATAGCGGTGTCCCGTGATTTTACCCGTATCCAATTTAATTAAATTAATCGTTTGTCTTCCTTATTTCCTTCTAATGTAGCCTATATGGTTACTTGGAAAAAGTTAGCTATAAAATGGTGAAATAATTTTGAAAATCCGTCTACAAACTACAAATAAAAAAACAACTCTCCTCTTACACTGTTAGTTTTTATATAAACACTATGCATTGTTCTTCTCAAAAAGAACGTAGTAGTGTTTTCTTTGTCGTTTCTTCTCGAAGGGTTTTCTGGTGAACTGTGGTACAGATAATTTCGTATTATTTAATTAGTGTGCCCATTGCTAGGTACGAACATAGAATAAAATGTAAGTGGGTGCACTCAAGAATTATTAGGTGAAATATTTCATTATCCCTAAACAAACTCAGCTAAGCGTTTGGGAATTCCGGAATATTATATCCTATCGCACAAAATTATTGCCGTTGCAACAAATACAGCGGTTTTTAAGGCGTTATTTTTTGTTTCGTCCGCCATGACGCAAGTTCTCGGAACTTTTGCTACTTAACAGGACTTCTAATGATGCTATAATACTTTTTGGGGAAACACCATAAAGTTATATTATTGAAGTGTTATAAGAAATAGTTTGCGACATAGGTATGATAGAAAAAATTGTTAATACTTACGAATATAAATAGCGGTTTTAGTTTTATTTGCGCATACGGCGCATATTAACTGGCCTTAATAATAAAATCGTACTTTTCAAATTACATGTTTTCAATATTAATAATGACATTTAAAAGGTTTGGTGTTTACGTCAAGCATGCTAGTGCAGAAAACATAAAGAACTAGCTCTACCAATGCGCTTGGGTGAAAAAATAAAAGCCACGAGCCCAAGGCGCCACCTATCGGGTCCAATTGTGAATCTAAACTATTCTCGAATCCACCTGAAGAAGCAGAAAATTTCATTAAAATCAATCCAGCCGTTTACGATTCTAAATAGACATACAGACATCTTTACAGATATCTTTAAGATTGCAGATGAGTACCAGATTAATTATCTATCGTATTGAGACTTCGTTTGGGAATCCGTTCGCAAATCACGAAACAAACGAAGCTTGAAGATTTCTGCATACCCAGCACGCGGTTTTAATTAATTTGAACGAATGCCCGTGAATGTCTATTGATAGAGGTAATGATAGATAATTGCAGTGACCTTACATTCGTGTAAGCCACTTGGAAAGTGAACCAGGAAACTTGTGGCCAAGGTTTTGTTGCGAATTGGTCAGTTTAATAGGGGAGGTAGCTTGTAGGTAAGAGATGAATAAAGGGAATAATGATTAAGGCTGGGAACTTTAGAAGTAGGTCCTTGAAATTGACGGTGTGTAAAACGAACGTGAGAGGAGTGAAACTATAAACTATATTTTTAACCAGTGTATGATTCTTATCCTCACGCCTTCCCATAATTCCCGAAGGGGTAGGCAGAGAGTATAGAGCGCCAGTTCTCTCTATACTTCTTTCGCTTCGTCCACATTCATCAGTCTCTTCATACATGCTCGTTGGTTTCGAGTTCTCTTGACGTTGTTTCATATACATATTAATAAATATGTTAATAAAAATGAATCATTAGGTAGCTTATTAATCTTACAAATTAATACAAACGCTGGGAAGTGTGGTAGAATGAATTACTCTCAATTAGTCACTGTGCGGCGCTCCATTTACGCAAATCATGACGTCACAAATAGGTATACAATCAATAGAACTAACACCTCACAGAATAATAACACTACTTCCAAGACTGATGGCAGTTTGTCCTATACAAATTCGTCTGTACTGTTATTATGAACCCGAGAGAAGAAATAAAACTATGGATTTCGGTTTTATTTCTGTTCTGTATCTTTTTTTCAACTTTTGCCGGCCGTCTGGTTTAGTCGTTAGAGCTCCTGACTGTGAAACTTGAGGTCGCGGGTTTGGTTCCCGCTGAGAGCAGATATTTGTGTGATGAATACGAGTATTTGTACCTTAGATTCGAATGTATTTCGTATCGTTGTCTAGTTACCATAACACAAGGTTTGCTTAGTTTGTGGCCATCACAATTGGTGTGGAATGTCCCAAGCTATTTAGTAACTAATAATCGTATCGAAAATAATCAAGAGTTGAGATCTTAATCCTTTTCAACACATAATTATAGCATAAGGTATAGCTTTAATCATAGAATCGCATGAATACTAGTAAGAACTGGTTTATTTTCCTGTTCACTGTGCGATGGTTGCTAGTGGTAATTATTGATGTGGGTGCTTTATCTCGACAATTACGTGCGCTGGATGATATCTGCGGTTTCACAATCTGCGCTTGCGCATCTCGACTGCAAGGTTGCATTGGATAACCTAAAAATAAAGCCAATTCTGGCAATACTTCTGATTGACGCTTTGAGGCTCCCAAATATTTTCCTAAAGAACGTTTAGCTATTTTAAAACATTCTTAAAAATAGTATAGTAACACCCTCTATTCGATCTAGATTGTTCTTTTTATTTATAATAACCACAATTAACAATATTTACAAAGAACCGTTGAAACTAACTACTTACAGATAAAATATTTGTCCCAAATCGGTATCCCGAGGCAACGTGCCAAGAAGACTAGCAGCATAGTATAAAGAACAAAGTAGGTTATCTTCATACAAACGCCCCGCGCGCGGCTTGTATGTGTGCGCTATTGTATCTATGTGTCGACGCACGCACGCTTTAACAAAATCTCGACCCGTTTCTCAGTGCGCCAGTCGGGGCTAACACTGCACAAGGGTCGCGCGCGCGTCACGGCTTTTCGGCACCGTTAAATGATTTATTCATCAATATCATCATCAAAATGTCTGATAATCGCAGAAGAACGTATTGCTGTGTGTTTGGGTGTCTTAATAATTCATCGATTCCAGACCTGTCTCTGTTCAGATTACCTATTGAACAGGAAAGGTAAGTTAGTCACTTATTCTAGCATAATATAATTTTACTTGATGATGAGATACCTACGTACTTACATGTTTTTTGTTTGTATTAGTTTTCTATCACACAGGAAGTAGGTAGGTAGGCCTAATTTCCTACTAGAATGTATTAGGTACTTTTGATCTGGCAATTGGTTTGCCGCTATTTCTTTGTTTACGTTTAGTTATGCCGATTTCTCAGTATTGTAGGTATAGTAACTAAGTACCTACCTACTTACAGAAAATCGTAATTCAAAATAAGTATGTACGAGTACCTAATTGACTAATAGTAAATCAAATACATATAAAACAAAGTTCGAATCATAACAACAAATTCGATAATAGTCTAAGAGACAGTCGTTAGTTTTTAATGTTGACTTGACGTTGCCGCTGTTCATGCGGTTGCTAGCGAAGCGCGAACAGCTGCGCCTAATATTTAGCTAAAAGTGACAACCCTAAGACAGTAGGCAATTATATCGCGAATTGGGCCGGAGATAGCCTACTTCCTCTCTTTATACTATGCTAGCAGCATTGCCACGCTGGATAGCTATGCTGACTCTCTGAGCGATTGTTCTTTTAAGTGCAAATTTATTTAAAGAAATTGATGCAAACTTGACACATGAAGAGTCTGTCGCCGTCTCTCAGATATGAGATATGACTTAAGGAAATCAGTGGTGGCAACGCGCGAATGATACCCCTGGTGATGCAAGCGTGCACAGGCAGCGGTAACCGCATACCATCAGTCGGAGCTCAGGCTTGCTAACCACCTTTGTGGTAAAAACAACACGTCTTAGAATTTTTCTCACGCGTATGTAGTAATGTTTCTCGTAAAAATATGTGATTTTTCAGATCTGCATTTGACCTTGCAGAACTATTCAATACGCTGCGAGTACGAAATGTTTTAATTCATGTCAAGCAGGAAATACCCATGTAGTACATATACATTATGATTTCCTGTACTTGTTGTAATAGCACCATCGTTAGCGTGGTATTCCACAACATTTATATCCTTGAGCGTCCGATCGATTTGATCTAGGGAATTGGAACGTGGTCGTCCTCTGCCTCTTCTTGACGGTAACCAGTACTCGAAACCGACGAGCATCTATGAAGAGACTGATGAATGTGGAAGCGAAAGAGGTATGTAAGTCTAGAGAGAACTGGCGCTCTATAATCTCTGCCTACCCTGTTAGGGACTCTGCGTGATTATATGTATGTATGTTATGTATATCCTGTTTCAGTATTCTCGCGATTTAAAGTGTTGACTAAAATTATTCTCTAGTCTTCACCCTCATAGATATCTTGTTTCATTTTAATAGACTAGTAGAATAGTTATTTAAAAGCATTTGGTGGTCTGTAGGTAATTTATGTTATGCTAAAGCAATCATAATTCAAGAGTGCCAAATTGTCAGTTTTATAGCGCTTAAAATTCCTGAATTAAAATCTTGATCTGAAAGGAATGTTGGGAGAAACAACTTATCTGATAATAAATAAACTTATCGAAATAAATATACATCGAGCGATTAGAATAAAAATTTTGAACACTGTTGGGCAAAGTCAATGTTCTTTTTTGTAAAAAATTAAGCACCTTTTATGAATGCAAGTACATATTTTTTATGAATGATTCTAAAACAATTAAGGTAAACACTAGGATATCTGATGTTTATGTGCGCCCATCCCATTCCCAGCGTGATGCGATGGGAATGATTTACATTACAATACACGCCAACGATTCCTCTCACGCGACTCAATGGTAGCCTAGCATCGCTAGTCGTATTATATTGTAGTCTTTGGCTACGTGATGATATTGCACTAACGGCAAACTACGGAGAGCACCTACCAGTCCGCGCCAGGCACTTGTCACGACCACTTGCCGTAGCCGCGTCGTGTTTAAACAAAACCAACAAGTGTTTCGAGAAGGGTAGAACCTGCGCCCCGTGTGCGCCCGCGCAGTCTCCCGTCTCCCTCACTCCTTGCCCATCCGACCGTGTTAATAGGTAGAATTTTTCAAGTCCACCTACTCGCCGGTCGTGTCGGTTTGTGAAATAATTCAAATATCAATATTCCCGTGGTGTTTTCAACTAATACTGTGTGTGTTGATATAATATGTGAAGTGATTTTTCGGTACGAGGATGCACTACAAACAACTTTTTAAGAGGTAATGGGTTTTAGCAGCTCCCGAATTTTTCACTATTGCGTATACCTGACTTAGTTGATTTTATTTTGTTGTAATTCTCTCCTATTTTATAAATACCCCAATGAATCGGTTGTAACGCTACATCTCTTTTATTTATTAAAACAAACACTTTGTCGTTATTAACGAATAGCGCGCATGTACCCCAGTGCGTTTGCTCAGGTGCGGTGCGCCATACGTAGTATGTAGCTATATGTTATTTCATATTATTGCGCGTATTACTAAGCTCTCGGCTAACTGTTAGTGATTCCACTATATTGTAATTTGTTGTGACGCTCGCCCCAGTTTCTTGCACAGTTTTCTCTGCGAGCATTGTGCGGCATTTTTGTTTTAATGACAATTGTCTATCCTCCATTGTTCGACGTTATTGTGTTAGCAGTTTACTGGAAGTCATTATCAATGAAACGGCGTGGTTATTCCACGTTTTCAACACGCATCAAGTTGTCTTGCTTTTAAGGGGTCTGCGAAGTGATCTACTTTTCACCTGAAATATATTTAGGTGCTAACGAGACTGATGGCGAGTCTCTCGCTAGCAGACTGTACACGCGTGTTTGAATTCTCAAACGTTTGTCACCTCGCGATGTTTTCACTATAGAGTTTGTTATGTGATTAACAAGCTTACTTCGCATAAACTTACCGGCACAAATCGCCGGGGTTGAACCTACAACATTATATTCTAAACGTACTTAGAAAATCAAAATATTTTATTTTACATAGGCCTAGATGGGCACTTATAAAACGTCGAAAAAGGTGCACGGTTCGGGTTGGTCGTTTCCAACCCGAACCCAAGTAAATTTGTTGTATCGTTCTCCTTTTACAAGTAAATATTATACATTCGACAAAACCCATTTTATCAGTTCTTCTCTTCAGACATTCACGTTGGTTTATTAGTAAAAGTCTATGAACGCCAGTGTAAAAACAGCCTATATAATCCGCTTACTGAAATTCTTTAGACAAGCATTAAATCCGATGTTATTATCGAAGCACGAAGCACGGTATCTCCAAGTTTCTTGGGCATTATCATTAAGCTATTGTGTACCTCACCCAACACAATGTAACAATCCGCCCCGGATTCCTTGCCCGTTAGGCTATTTTTTTTTTTTTTTTTTTTTTTTTTTATACCACTTGGGTGGCAAACAAGCATGCGGTCCGCCTGATGGTAAGCGGTTACCGCCGCCTATGGACGCTTGCAACACCAGGGGTATCACTCGCGCGTTGCCGACCCTGCAGGAATCTTTTCACACCCTTCTTGAAGAACTCCATGCTGTACTCTCCAGGGAAAACCTCAACGGGGAGCTCATTCCACAGCCTGAGCGTTCGCGGAAGAAAACTTCTTTGGAAGCGCACAGTGTGAGACCTTTGTGGTTCCAAGCTATGGGGATGAATTCCCCGTCGATGGCGAGAGGTGCGGTGGTAGAAGGTGGAAGTGGGCATCATATCGAACAATTCTGCAGAACACTCCCCGTTATACAAGCGGTAGAACACACACAGGGAGGCAAAGTCTCTCCTCAGACTTAGTGATTCCAAGCCGCTATTTTTTCCCAATGTACGCCCGCAGGCTTAAGTAGTTATAGACGCAAGCTTGGAGCTTGAGCAAAGAATGTTATGTCAAATACGATGTATTATAGCTCGGGGAGATAGTCATTAGTCGACGGCCGTCTGATCTAGTGGTTAGAGCTCCTTACTGCGAAACTTGAGGTCGCGGGTTCGAATCCTACTGAGGGCAGGTATTCGTGTGATGAAAACGAGTATTTGTACCTTAGATGTCCTATGTATTTAAGTATATATCTATCTATATAAGTAAATATATCGTTGTCTAGTTACCATAACACAAGCTTTGCTTAATTTGGGACTAGGTCAATTTGTGTGGAATTGTCCCAGGTATTTATTTATTATTATTTATTATGAAATATATAAGTAGTAATATATTAAGCTAGATATGCACCGCGGTTGCATTCGCTTTGAATGTGACTGCTCCGCTCTATTGGTACCAGCACCTATTAATAGCTTATATCCATACTGAATAAACGAAAAATAATACTATAAAGATCCTCCAGTACACTTCGGGTTTATAATATCAGCTTAGATGTTAGAGCGAAGATTTTTGTACCCGTTTCACGCAAAACCTACTGGTCGGAATTAGATGAAACTTGGCATAGAGATTATTAACTAACGAATTTACGCGGGTGAAACCACAGAGCGTGGCTAGTGTGAAGTAAGCTAGCCTCAAGGCAGTAGTTATAGTTGCATTAGAGACACTTACTCACTATATTATTGTTTATAGTTCAATCAAACAGTCTTGATTGAGACTGATGAATGTGGCCGAAGCGAAAGAGGTAGGATATGTTAGTCTAGAGAGAACTGGCGCTCTTTTCTCTCTACCTACCCCGTTAGGGACTCGGCATGATGATACACACAATTTTCTGATAATCCTCACGAAGCGAACTTATAAGGTGTTTGTTGTGATTTGTGTTTCGAAGTGTAGGTACTTCAATGGCGTTAAGTATTCTCACGATAGTTAATGTTCAATGTCAAAGTCGAATACGGAATCTAGTTAAGTGTGCGAACGTCTGTATGTAGCGAGCACCAACATGTGGCGATGTAGGTACCAATTGCCAGTTGAGATGTGATAATGAGTGAACGGTGAAAGTTATTGATCTCCAATATGTAATATCTACGGTTCGTTGAATTGACAGAGTGGTTTCCGATTGGTTTCAAAACTGTATGAGATGTGACACTTACAAATAGAAAAAAAATTACAGTTCATGTATATTTTTAATGACTTTAAAAATGAGCCTCACAATTTGGATGTTTGTCCTCATACCCACACACCCACATTGTCATATTTTATAATATATTAGCTGTCCCGTCCAGCTTCGCTTGGATCAAAAAGTTGCTATAACGCGATCGCAGTGCCACCTATCGGAGTCCAATTGTGAATCTAATACATTTACGAATCCACCTGAAGAAACAGAAAATTTCATTAAAATCGGTCCACCCGTTTACGATTCTATAAAGGACATAAAGATAAACATTCATTTTTATAAACAATATAGATGTTCGTGTATAAATAACTCGGTCGTGTACATATTGATAGATTTGTAAAAGCTTTTTTGTATGCTTGAAGTGGCAATGTATACCTCTAGGCGCAGAGAATACCTGAGATAACAAGACGTTACCGACTTAACGCCAACGGTTACAAAATATAACGTTAAAACTCTCCGTATGGCGATGAGTACATGTAACGCTAAGTAGATGAACCTAATCGCTTGAAAGTCGAGATAAGGTGCACTCAGTTCACTTAACAAACACAAAAAATCCGTACGGATCTTAAAGGTTCCAACACAGCACTTGAGGTTTTGGAATCCCTCCGATACTTAAGTTTACGAAATATAACATTTTGAAATCCTTCTTGATTTTATACATGTGTAAGCAATGCAAGCATGCTGGGAATGAAAAGATCTTTAAAAGTCACGTCAAATTGTGATCTTGGAACATTGGGATATTCCTGATCTGATCTAGTTCGAAAAGTAACTTAATCAAAATTTTTATCACACTACAAGCTTTGTTAAAGGAAAACTTCGAGAGAAAACTAGCAAATGTTAGAAAAGAAATTCGGGTATGTAGAATCGTGCTAAAGAAACCGCCACCGACTTGCCATCTCGTTGGTATATTGAATGTATTTCCGGCTAAAAACAGAGTGTTACATCTCTGCCTACCCTTTTTTTGATACTTGTGGGAAGGTGGTTAAGTACTTAGAAACGAATCTCTGTATCCATAATCCGACACAGTATTCGAATATTAACACGATGTCGCGGGAAGCGCGGACTGCGTCAGAATACTGAATACACCCACCCATTGTACTTGTAGCAAGCACGAAAAGACTTAACCGACCCGTACGAACAGCCAATAATAAACCTTATTATGGTGGGTTGAAACACATTTTCACACGGATGTGTCACGACGGGCTACGTGAAGTTATGAAAACGATGATGTCTCTTAAGAACTGAAGTTTGTAACAATGACAGTTTTGATACAAATTTCCTTTGGAGAAATGCCTGTTGTAGGTGACAATATAAGCTAGCGGATACGTAGTGGTTTTCGCTCTTTCTCAATTAGTATGTGGCATCCATAATGTACTAGTTGTTGCCCGCGATTTCTTCCGCTTAAAACAGCATTTTACTTAGGTGCTTTTGAAGTAAATTGAAAACACGTATTTCCGGTCATAAGCCTTAATATTTTTTATCAGCTCCCTTGAATTGTTATCAGTCGTTAAGTTGTGAAAAGGTTATGATCAAACCGACAAACGGTGCTACTTTTGTGGTTATAATGTTGGTTCGGTGTGCCTCGAGATTGCTTTGTCGAATTGTTTCTTCCGTCTAAAACGAGATAAGGAGTCAACATAACTTTAAAGGCTTAGGAGTAGCTCTTAAGCCCTTCTAGTGTTACTAACTTAGATGCAAAGATCGACCGAAAGTTCGGTTTCGGTTTAGGCTAGTTTCGGCCTAGAAACCTACTTTCGGCCTAAGTTCCGGTTTCGGCAAAATTTCCAAAAATTTTGGGACGCACTAAAACCAAGAAAAGACTGGTTTCGGGATAGCCTATGCCCATTTCTGCACCCTTGATAACGTATATGCAATATTTCATTAAAAGCGGTTTTGTGATAACAAGTGAAAGCGTAAGAAATATTTTATTCTCTTAATGTTATTACTTTGGATTAGGAATCGTCAATGAGTCACAAGTAAATCCCGAAAGCAAGTTGCTGATAACGATCAATTTATACGGTTTAGTAATCTTTGTCTTGGAATAAAATAACATAAACCAATGGATACATTTGGAGATTTATCCAGCTTTCCCCAAATACCAGATGATTTTTGTAAAAGAATCTGGTATCTCAATGATTACTACTACTAATACCATGTACATATATTTATGTATGTACTTACTGTATTTGCTAGGTTAAGAATAGCATGGCAATAACAAAAATTGACAAGCTAAGAACCGGTTTTGAAGTAACATTCTTTTGAAGGCGTGCCCTACCGCGCCTGTGACGTCACATCTCACAAGCCAGTAACGCTTACCTGAATTTTTTCCAAGTGTATTAGGCCGGTATGCGGACATTCTTCGGCATTTTTTTGCCGTGAATGGGCCATTGTTGATATTTTAAGGAACTCGTTGTTTGGATCGGGATATTTCGTGGGAATTTGGGCATTTTTGCGTTTTACCTATAAAATTACATACATACATACCATCACGCCAAGTCCCTAACGGGGTAGGCAGAGAGTATAAAGCGCCAGTTCTCTCTAGACTTACATACCTCTTTCGCTTCATCCACATTCATCCGTCTCTTCATACATGCTCGTCGGTTTCGAGTACTCTTAACGTTCCCGTCCTTAAGAGTCCGATCGATTTGATCCAGCACACACTTTTGCTTTGTATATCTGTTTCGTCAATCTTTCTTCACTCATCCTTTCTATGTGTCCAAACCAACGTAACATGCCTTTCTTCATCTTTACAATCACGCCCTCATTCACGCCCTCATTCACGCCAGTTGATTTGCGAATCTCTTCATTGCGGATTCGATCTAATATCGTTACTACGCACATTTTTCGAAGAGATCGCACCTCAACTGCATTCAAACTATTTTCATACTTTCTCTGACATACCCAGGATTCGCTGCCATACAATACGATACTGGTTCCTATAAAATTGATTTGTAAAATATTGTATTTGACTGGTATCATCAGTTTGTGATAAGTACACTAGCTTTGTCCTGGTTTAACCCTCGTAAAATTTAAGTTCTTTGGTAGATTTTATTTCTTTTATAACGTGCATTTACATAATTCGAATGAAAATGCTGACTTGATTAACTTTTTAAAAAGGGGACCCATTAAAGCGTCATGGCTAAGAATTTTGAGTAACAAGAACTTTCTCCAGTAACTACGAAACCCCATAAAATACATTCACGAAGCTCAGTAAATGTTTTAGAACGCGTTTTAAGTCGGTCTTTCGGCGTACTTAAGTTTTTTTTATACGTACTTAAATGACGTCAGAGTAAGGAGTAAAATGACACCATAGATCTCCTACAGAATAGCAGTTGCCCGCGTGGGGTATTACAGAATTCGAAAAACATTTATTACATACTAGCTGTCCCGCCCAGCTTCGCTCGGGTGAAAATGTTAAATTGCCCGTAACACGATCGCAGCGCCACCTATTGGGTCCAATGGTAAATCTAAACCATTCTCGAATCTAGCTTAAGACACACAGAAAGCTTCGCCCGGGTAAAAAGGTAAAATTCTTGAAACTCGATCGCAGCGCCACCTATCGGGTCCAATTTAATATAGCCTATGTTACTCGGGGATAATGTAGCTTTCCAAAGGTGAAAGAGTTTTTGAAATCGGTCCAGTAGTTTCGGAGCCTATTCATTACAAACAAACAAACAAACAAACAAATCTTTCCTCTTTATAATATTAGTATAGAAGTATACATATTCGACCAAACCGAACCGAGCACCTTTTTTGACGTTTTCTAAGTGCCCACTTAGGCCTATGTGAAATAAAAATATTTTGATTTGGATATTGTACGTCCTATTAGGATAAAGCCGAGGTGACTGAATGGTTCGAGTAGTCTCCTGCAATGTTAAGATTCCAAGTTTGAATCTCGTCTGTACCAAGTTTTTCTGTATTGACATACAGTGAATAATCACACCAGTAGCTTTAAGGTGAAGAAAAACTTTCTTTGTATAATGAGAAATTTAAATACGTATGCATAGTTGTGCTTGAGATACGTCGACAGACTCGCCATCTGTCACGCTGGCACCTAAAATATATCTCCAGCTGAATTTCCCTCCACCGCGGCCTGCACCTTTAGTGCCCCTTGTGGGTCGTCGTGAAGATATATATAGTTTAAAAAAAAACAGGAAAATGTCCACCATAAAATCTTATTTTGCGCACATACGGAGTTATTTAAACACTTAAAAGTTATACACCCCCTCAGGGCACAACAATCAGAGAGGCACTACTAATAGATTTATAAAAGTTCGGGTCACAGCTAGTCTTCTATACTAATATTATAAAGAAGAAAGATTTGTTTGTTTGTTTGTTTGTTTGTTTGTTTGTAATGAATAGGCTCCGAAACTACTGGACCGATTTCAAAAATTCTTTCACCTTTGGAAAGCTATATTATCCCCGAGTAACATAGGCTATTTTAAATTGGACCCGATAGGTGGCGCTGCGATCGAGTTTCAAGAATTTTACCTTTTTACCCGGGCGAAGCTTTCTGTGTGTTTCTGTGTGTCTTAAGCTAGATTCGAGAATGGTTTAGATTTACAATTGGACCCAATAGGTGGCGCTGCGATCGTGTTACGGGCAATTTAACTTTTTCACCCGAGCGAAGCTGGGCGGGACAGCTAGTCTTTGATAAACACCGCATTCTTTCCTGTAATCTATGTAAAGCTTACAATTGTCAATCTCAGCAACGTAATCTAGAGTGACTAATAACCAAACCTCGACCGATAAGATGATAAGATGTTTACCGCCGTGTGCCACTCCTGGGATTCCTAAGGGACCATAACATTGTTATCATCATGTAAATATGTTGATAATGGCATGGGGTTGAAGATTAGGACATTCATTTTTTATTGTAATAGGCAGTGAACTGGCGCTCTACTCCCTCTGCCTACCCCGTCAGGGCTTGATAGGGCCTATTTAATGGGAACTTATGAACATAAAAACAGTTGAGTTGTAAGCTCTAAATTTACCTTATTTGTTCATAAAAATCTGCTTTACCGACAAAACTTAAACATGCATAATTTAATGTATTTCCGCTATTTCTTAACCTACTTCATAAACGGCGATGGATTCGCGATCCGTTTTTGAACGATGATGGCTCCTAAATATATCTCCAGTTGAAAGAGATAGCCCTTTCGCGCGATCTTCCATTTGAATTGTATATATACTGCTATTATAAAGGTGAAGTTTGCTTGGACGCGCAAATCTCAGTACTATGAATCCGATTTGAAAAGGATTTTTGCATTAGATAACCCGTTCATTGAGGCGATTGTGACCGGAGCAGTCGCTGTTAACGCAAGTGCAGCCGCAGTGTAATCACGAAATACTGTAAGGTTCGTCACGATTTCCTCCAAAGTACTTCATAATGCTAATCCCACTGCAAGGCTGGTTAGCTAACTTAATGGGTGGGTATGTTAATAAGCATTTGTCGTGAAATCACGGCTTTGCAGCATCTGCTACCACCAGTATCCAATACACACTTAGATATTGCAAAATACTGGAACTAACTCATATTGAATACTAGGTGTGGTAGGTAATATGACACATCCTATGTGTACTCACATCCGGCTAATAGTATATCTCAGATCTGGCGTGAAAAAGGAAAAAGCACCCTCATAAAATTATGCATATATAATATTCGTGGTGGCCGCGTGGTTCGAGTGGTTGATGCAACACAAAGATTGCAAGTTCGTATACTACAAGGATCCCTGAAGACGTGGTAGAGGTTTATTACGTACCATCCAATATCCAATTTCCGCCAGAGATATATTTTAGGTGCCAACGAGACAGATGGCGAGTCCATCGCCGTTATTCAAGCACGCTATACATACGATTTACGTTTTTTTCTTTACAGTATGCAGGTTTCCTCTCGATGCTTTCCTTCACCGTTGGGCTTCTGGTGTGCTTAATCACTGACTGAAGTTAAGGAAAACTCATTGGGACATTAGGATTCGAACTTGCAATCTTAGTGTTGCAGGCAACTACTCAAACCTCTCGGCCACCATTACCAGCAAATTATGGTATGTTTAAAAACTTCCAAAATAGTCCAACGTGTCCGATAATTTCAAACGTAATTCATGTTAAAGTGACGTAATTTATCATATGCAAATTAATTGGTTGATCATTAGTCGAAACACTCGAAACCATTTACAGGTAAAGATAAATACATGTACTTAGTAGGCGAAAACGTTTCCCAGAAAGGACACAAAAATAACTCTTATCTTGGTGTTATTTAGAGCTTAATATATCTTGACTAAACTATCCTATAATGGGTTTAGTTAATCTTCTTGCGGGGATGTCATCGTTTCCTCTATTTATACCAAGTGGCTCTTCATTATCCCAGCGATGCTGTATCATCTTTCTGGCTATAGTCCATATTAATTCTTATTCTCATTTTTACAAGATATGCTCCGCGGTTTCACTCGCAAGATTTTTATTCTTTGGTTTTTTTCTAGAATAAAAAATATTCTATGTGTTAATCTAGCTAATAATCTATATCTGTGGCAAATTTCATCAGATTCCGTCCAGTAGTTTTCGAGAAACAATTGTATTATTGCGACGTTAAACTTCAATTGCCTTAACAACTAAGCGGCAAGCGGGTACCGTAGTTTACAGGCTAGCAATACTTGGGGTATCACTCGCGTTCTGGTGACTTCACACTGAGGTGAGTGCTGGCAGTTAGCAGCTGGGTCCATCCTTAAAGAGTTCTCAACTTAATAATCGGACACACTCCTAACCTAGAATTGTCTTTAAAGCCCAATCTGACATGCATACGTACATACATACATTAATACATATCATCACGTCGAGTCCCTAACGGCGAGTAGGCAGGTAGTCAATCTTTTGCATGATTATATCTGAATTAACCTCCTATGTATAATGTTACTCAATAAAACATATACCTACCTAGATCTTGTAAGAAAAGTTGTTTTACCTTTGAAGGTAGACCTTTAAATATGTTTTATGATGTGTGTGTAAATATAAAAGTTGTGTAAGTCTAGAACGGATAGGCGCTCTACTCTGTGCCTGTGAGGGACTCTGCGTGTACATATCTGTGTGTATGTGAATGCATCTACAGCAACTTTTACTTAATAACTTTTTTATATGTTATTTTGGAATACAATGGACTTGTTTAATTAAATTTTAGTGCCTTAAGTAAAAGTAGGTACAGTACAAATTACTTACACACATTTAATACACGTAAGGTAATACACGTAACAGGATAAAGGTGTGTTTTGCAATGAGAAAATATGAATTTCGGCACCGCATATCGCTTTTTTTGTACCTACTTGATCTACTATAGGGTCCCCGATGGGGTAGGCAGAGGTGTTAAGGCAGTACGCACACACCCACTTTTCGCCGCAGATATATTTAAGCTGCCACCGTGGCAGATGGCAAGTCCATCGCCGTTAGTCAAACACAACTATATACATACCTACATACATTATATATCATCACGCCGAGTCCCTAACGGGGTAGGCAGAGAGTTTAGAGCGCGAGTTCTCTCTAGACTTACATACTTCTTTGGCTTGGTTCTCATTCACCAGTCTCTTCATACATGCTCGTCGGTTTCGAGTACTCTTTACGTTCCCGTCCTTGAGCGGCTGTTGGATTTGATCTAGGTAGTTGGAACGTGGTCTACGTACTTCTTTGAAATTCTTCTCGAACGTATTCAGCAGCAGGTTTCCTTTCGATGTTTTCCTTCACCGTAACGCGTGTTAAAATCTCACAGTACAAGTTAACTACTAAACGATGTTTATGCTTTATTTAATCTTCACCGTATAGGGTACTGCTTACTGCGTACTCACACTAAGGCACATTCACCAGCCAATATCAAATACCCCGTGAGAATAGACTCTGCTTACATCTTGTATTGGATGTCAAGACACCTGACTCCTGCGCATGTCGAGCGGTGAGGGTACTTCAAGTTATAGGAGTACTTGTGTTGGAGATCGGGATCGTGACAAAATGGCGGTTCAAAAGCGAAACGGTTAAATTATTAATCAAAAAAATTATTATAGCCTCTTTCCGTGTCAGATATATATTTATTCTAAGCTTTGTTTAGTCGGATACGGATTGGAACGAACATACAAGAACTTAATCTATTATCCAATCTTCACGCCTTACCTCAAGGGTTCGCGAAAGCAGGGTAGGCAAAGGTGTAATAACACCCACTTTTAGCATATTTTTATATATATATATATATATATTTTTACCCGTAGTCCATCGTCAATTTCTCAATTTATATGTACTATAAATACATACGTTTTTAATGTCTTAAGTACGTATCGTATGAATCGTAAACTTTACTATACATATTTACTTATAAAATAAACGTACCAAATATGTATTATCATTGACTCGAATTAAGTTCAAGCACGAGTATCCATACATGCGCGTCTTTGAACCCCATCTCAGAAGTAGGTAAGCAGGTTTCCTCGGGATGTTTTCCGTCACCGTATAGCTCGTGCTGTGATTAAGCAGCGTGTAGAGCCGCGGTGGTCGAGCGGTTCGAGTCGCCTGTAGCGCAAAGATTGCATGTTCGAATCACATCTACAGTCGGGTTTATGGAACCAATGAGGTTTCTCTTAACCGAGCCTTAATTGAAGTCATTAATCTGAACATTTCGAACACCTTCTTTCGTTTCTTGGCAGCCAATCATTTTAATTACGTGGTTGGTTACAAGATTTTTTTTATGTTGCGAGTACCTAAGTAATTAATTCGTGAGAACCACAGACAATTGAATAAGAGGAATGGGTAATTTCCGGTCAAACTTCAACCACATAATAAGTAACAAATGGCCGTCTTTAAATCTTTATAAATCTTTCGCAAAGATTCGCAGAGCGTTGCACAACATGATTTTGGTATATTGGTATTTGGTGCACAACATGATTTGGAATCCCGAGTATGTCAGAGGAAGTGTGCATAGAAGAGGTACAGGCCGACCAACTTTACAACGTCCTAGATTAATATCAATTGAAAACATGGATGTTAACGTCAAAAGTAGGTAACCAAAACCGACGAGCGTGTATTAAGAGACTGATGAATCTGGATGTAAGAAGTGTCAAATGGCGTGTCTGACGCCGTTTCTCAAGGACAACTATGCAATACGTCTTGGAATTTCTTCTCAAACGTATGACGGTTTCAAGGTTAACCTCATGTGATTAATCGCTGTACTTACGCTGAGAAAACTCATTGGTACAGTCGGGATTTCAACTAGCTAGTCCCTCTTTCTTAGTTTTAGCGATTACTAGCTGTGCCCGCGACTTCGTCCGTGTGGGATGGGGACTCTGGGCATTTTTTGGATATAACTTTTGAATTATTTTAAATATGTTAAGTGAAGCTTACCGCAATATATTATTAGTCCACCATTAGTAGTAAAACCACATCTAAATCGAACCGTTTCTGAGATTAGCGTGCACAAACGCACAGACAAACAGACAAAAATTCTAATCAGTGTTTTGGGTGCTGTTTGCGTTGATATAGGTCCCAATAATAATTTTTCTCATATATCTTCCATGTACAGACAACGATCCGTTACATTTTTAATGTATGTATAGATAACATGGGGGCTTGAAAGCGAAACACGTATATTGTAATTCCTCTCGCGTTGTAACAATGGTCTGTGTTATGTTAGAAAGTGGGCGAATTAATAAACGTTCACTTTTCGTGCATGTTTTATGCGAAACGGTATTGCGAGATTTCGCATAATTATGCGCAATAGGCATCGTATCTATTGCATGTTGGTGACTACACTTTGGTAATCCGTTTATTTTGCATTTTTATATCCGTCAGTTTGATTTTTAATATAGACTGGATGTGCCCGCTTTGATCCTAGGTAATACTTGATTAAACATACCTATGATATTTTATGAGAGCTATGGCGGCCGAGAGGTTCGAATAGTTGCCTGCAACACAAAGAATGCAAATTCGAATCCTCATTGGACCGGAGTTTTTCCGAATTGAAGTCTCACCCCTAGCTATACGGTGATGGAAAAAATCGAGTGGAAACCTGCATAGGTTTGAGAAGATATTCAAAGGCCTATGAACCTAAGGGTATTGCTCGCGCGTTGTCGACCCTGCAGGAATCTTTTCCCATCTTGAAGAACTCCATGCTGTACTTTCCGGGTAGTTTGTTCCACAGCCTGAGCGTTCGCGGGAGTAAAGCTGTTTGAAACGGCCATCGGGAGCGCAGTGGTCGAGGACGCTCGCCTCAGTGAAACCAGATCTTGTTTAAATAAATGTTTACACCATTACTAAGCACATAAATCGCTGTTAAATAAATATTATGACTTGTAACGACTAGTTTAACTATACCGTCAACTCAACGGCACTTGTATGAATTATTGGATATCAGATACTGTGAGGTTCCAAGGCAGTTTCCTTCCGGAGACGTTCGTCCACCGAAAGTACAGTGTGAAATGCTTCTAGAAGGGTGCGAAAATATTTTAGCAGCGCACGAGTATACATTAGTGTTGCTTCCTGTGAGCAAAGGCGATGGGAGCCGATTACCATCAGCCAAGTCTTATATATAGGCTTATATATATCTTATTTATATTATATATATATTAAAATATATATATAAAAAATACAAAATTTACAAAGAGGGCCCTTAGGCGGGGGGGGTTACGCCTTTCCACACGGGGTAGGGAGTACCCACACACCCACTATCCTCCAGATATATCTTTTAGGTGCTAGCGTGACAGATGGCGAGTCCGTCGCCGTTCCTCAAGCACGACTTTACAAACGCCATTGTAACAAACACACCGAATTTCATCCTTAATACAAGTAATTGTTGTTTATAAAAATATATTGTTTTGAACCATTTCGACATAATGAATATCGTTAGACGTTACTAATCGTATTTGCGATTTAGTCGTGTTGTTTTAATTATCGTGAAGTTTACTTCTTTGGTCTTTCGACACGTTAAACTCTTTGTTATCAATTTATTTTAGTTTATAACTTATTTACAACTGTATAAATATGAATATGTACATACATATCATCACGCCGATTCCCTAATGGGGTAGGCGAGACACTTACATACCTCTTTCACTTCGTCCACATTCATCAAGTTAATATATAAAAAAATATTTTTTGGGGTAACGATATATAAAAGAACAGAGTCCACAGGTTCTGTCTTGTCAGTCCTCTGACATTTAGGGGTAGGCAGAGATGTGATATTAATAATTATGCGGGTGATAGGAACAAAAAAAATTGAGTCGAATTGAAAACCTCCTCCTTTTTTTAAGTCGGTTAAAAATAATATATAAGAACATTTCCTTTTAAAATATTACTTTCATTGTTACACTAGTTGTCAGGGGAACACTTAAAGCTTGTAGTGACTTGCATTAAAAAATCTACCTGAATTATTAGATCTAAGATTACACGAGTTAGAAACCGGACAAAAGGTAGCAAATTTAAATAGTTTCGAGTCCAAACATTGGCGTGACTAGTTCACTTTGTAAAAGTACAAAGATCAAAGTCCAACACACTTGAGACAGTGACCCAACAGCTGTCAACAATAATTTTGCACACTTGCGTTTACGTTCGTGTAAATTCCAAACGTGTCATTGTTTTGGTGTCGTATTGTGTCGTGTGTGGGGAATGCACTCGCCACTGTCGGTATCTAGAGTAGATGTCGTTACCAAGATCAACTAAAAGGAAGAACATTAATGACTGGTTGTACTTCTCAGGGCTCCAGGCGAAAGAATCTGCCCTGCAGAAAGGGTTTCTTAACCTGTCCCTGGACAACACAAACACAATGTGACCCAGTAAATGGCGCTACTGTCGTGTTTCAACAGTAGCGCCAAGCTGGACAGAAAAGCTTATATCTATTTATACACATAAAAAATATCCTCACGCTTTCCCACGAGGGTCCCCGAAGGGGTAGGCAGAGGTGTATAGGTAAGGCCCACACACCCACTTTCCACCAGAGATATATTTTAGGTGGCAACGTGGCAGATGGCGAGTCCATCGAAATATATAATAAATTAGGTTTTATAGGAATATTACAGCCTTTTTCTGATGCTATTAAATTATTTAGTAAAGAACAAACATATCCTATGATATCTAATTATTTAATTTATTATTTTTCATGTACATTATTAAGTTACTAACATACCGAATTGCTAGTTGACCGTGGAGGGTAGTGGTGAAGATATATAAAAACTTTTACCTATTAGTGGATTCTCAAGTCTTATATATTCATACTTCTACCGTTAACGGCTGTAGAAGTATGAAATGACACAATGAAACCAGCTAAATGCCGGTAGTGCAGAGAAAGTGTGGAAAGTGGCCTTTATTGCTGTCCCAAGCTAGTAGGCTCTGCATGGTGACAGTGTACTTTACTAGGTACGGTGAGCAACGTGCATATTGGCATATAAATATATAAGCCGTAGAGGCCGAGTTGTTCCAGTAGTTACCAGAAGTTTTTTGAACTTAAGTACGGTAATTAGTCACACCACGAGCTTTACAGTGAAGGAAAACATCGCGATGGAACCTGCATACGTCTGAGAAGAAATTTAAAGGCGAATGAATACTCGTGCTTGAGTAACTGCGATGGACTCGACATCTGTCACGTTGGCATGTATAGGGAAAGTGGTTGTGTGGGTACTAGCTAGACACCTCTCCGTTAGTGAACTTTGTGGGACGGCGTCAGGATATATTATATTATTGTTTGGATGATTTGTAAAACACAATAAAAGTGTTCATGAAACGTGATTCGTGCTGCAGTATTCGCCACGCCCAACTTGCTGTGTGTGCGAGCGTGGGAAGTGCGCTCGGTGCTCAATTGATGGATCCATGCGTAGACTTCGCTCTGTTAGACTTATTCCAGATAGCAATTTAATCGTTCGGTGGATCGGACTATTACAAACATATTGTCATCGACCCAGCCGAACGGTTCTTTTGACTCTTTTTGCTTATTGAATAGTGGTAGATATACGCGTGGGATGTACGCGAATTCTACAATATTATATTCTTAATATATCCTCACGCCTTCCCACAAGGGTCCCCGAAGGGGTAGGCAGAGGTGTATAGGTAATACCTACACACCCACTTTCCGCCAGAGGTATATTAGGTGCCAACGTGACAGATGGCGAGTCCATCGCCGTTACTCAAGCACGACTATACATACATAGTACATACGCCTTTGAATTTCTTCTCAGACGTATGCCGGGTTTCCTCTCGATGTTTTCCTTCACCGTAAAGCTCGTGGTGTGACTAATCACTGTACTTAAGTTTTAGAAAAACTCATTGGTACAGTCGGGATTCGAACTTGCGACCTTTGCGTCGCAGGCCACTGCTCGAACCACTCGGCCACCACGGCTCTTATTCTTAAATTTATATATATATATATATATATCCTCACGCCTTCCCACAAGGGTCCCCGAAGGGGTAGGCAGAGGTGTATAGGTAATACCCACACACCCACTTTCCGCCAGAGGTATATTAGGTGCCAACGTGACAGATGGCGAGTCCATCGCCGTTACTCCAGCACAACTATACATACGCCTTTGAATTTCTTCTCAGACGTATGCAGGTTTCCTCTCGATGTTTTCCTTCACCGTAAAGCTCGTGGTGTGACTAATCACTGTACTTAAGTTCAGAAAAAACTCATGGGTACAGTCGGGATTCGAACTTGCGACCTTTGCGTCGCAGGCAACTGCTCGAACCACTCGGCCACCACGGCTCTTTTTTTTCTTAAATTTTTATTCTTAAATTTAATAGGTTAAAAACCTATTATACATTATTATGTTGATATGTGCTGTTCATCACTCTTAGATTTAAATCATCGGATTATTGTACAGCCATTAAACTTCAGAAAAACTCATTGGTACAGTCGGGATTCGAACTTGCGATCTTTGTTTCGCAGACAATTACTCGAACCATTCGGCCACCACGGCTTATGTTTTTCATCATTTTTCTTTTTAATACTGTTAATCGTAGTTATTACAAATAAAGTTCTTAGAAGTTTTATTTAAGAGCGCTGGATACATCTGGAGATATTTTTGAGACTGAGTCGAATCATCTCTACTGCTGTTAATCTAGCGAAAGTATAACTTTCTATATGTGCAGTCATTGTAAGTAATTAATTGCCATAATAATAAGTCACATTAGTGTTCTAACCGTCTCTAGAGCTATTTACATAGTATTAGCAATTCAATTGTTTATGCAATTAATGTGCTTGCTGCCGTTAAAATTCATAAGTAAATTAAGT
This sequence comes from Drepana falcataria, assembly GCA_945859725.1. Lineage (NCBI taxonomy): Eukaryota > Metazoa > Arthropoda > Insecta > Lepidoptera > Drepanidae > Drepana > Drepana falcataria. Next base: position 1,211,292 of record OX243935.1, read on the forward strand.
CATACCTTGTATAAGGGTAATATAACTTGCGATCCGACATTTTAATAGTGAATAATACGTGAAGTAGTGTCATCTCACGTACACAGTTATATTAGATTTTAGAGTTTGCCATTCAAATTGAGTCTAGACGAAACTTAGGCGCAAGTTTACACGCGCAAATAGAGTAAGGAATGGTTTAAATAGGCCAATGTGTAATTAAATGGGATTTTATTTATTATAATTGTAGCGTGTTGTATATAAGCTTGTGTTGAGGGAACTTTTGCTACTTAGAGAAATAATTGGGAGACCAAAGTCTTCATCCAGTCCCGTCGTAAGTGATAAGCTAAAAAAGTATACAGAAACCTGGCGCTCTCCGCCTAACCCGTGAGAGACTAGGTGTGATGATATGTATGCCCTACTGTACTATAAATGCGAATGTTTGTTTCTCTTTCACGTAAAAACAGTTGAACTAAACTTGGTGAAATTTGACACCGACATTCTTAGCTGGATTAACACATATTAAGGTATAATTTATACCCAAATAATCATGGGATTAATTTTTACGCGGCAGAAAACGCAGGTCATCTAGAATGGATATAAAGTCATAAAAAATCACGTTCGCAATCACCTATGTAAAAAGGCACGCACCCAACACAGTAAGTCCGATATAATCACATTACGTATCCACGTCAAATCCATAGCTCGCATTGTTTATCTCTGTGTTATCTGTGGACCAATTAGTCAGTTGACGTACTTTGCGCGCGCGTGTCGTTCGTCGTAATAAACACGAAATATACGCCCAGTTTTTCGTCGAGAACACAATTTAAAAATGCTTAATTAAATTCGCAATACGTTTAGTGTTACTCAAGTGCCTTTGTGTGGTTAGATAGTGGGAAGATATTTGCCAAATTCGTTCACATGTTCAACAAAGTATTCTGCAATTTATTTGCCGCGGAAGACGATGGGTTTGTATATTTCAAGGTTTTGCGATAAAGATATATTTGCTGCGAATTTATGGGGTTTCTTTTCGATCCAATTAGTCGCTAATCCAATTTGTTTTAATGACTATTCGTTCTTCCCGCAATATTTATGCGCAATATGAGTTTGCGGGTTGTAATGTTAACCTTTATTGTTCTTACGATATACGGGAACACTTTATCTAATGTTTTCGAAAATCGTGAGACGATAAGTAGGCTTAAGTGCTCCGTGACACTTTTTATTAAATATTTAAACTTGAAAATACATAATTGGCGTGATGATATGCATGTTTGTTATATTATCTCGTGAATTTGTTAGGATTAGCCGTGGTGGCCGAATGGTCCATAATCCGAGTAGTCGCTGCAACGCAAACATAGTTTTTCTTAACTCATTGAACAGTGATTAACCCCACCATCAGCTTAACGGTGCGTAGGGAAAAATAAAGAGGTAATCTGCATACTTTTCAGAAGAAATTCAAAGACGTATGAATAGTCGAGCTTGATAAACGACGATGGTATCGCAATTCATTACGTTGGCACCAAAATATATCATCATCATCGTTAATTTAAGAGCTGGTCTCTTGTCGGCGTCTCTGATGCAGTCCCTTCAATTTGCTTCTGTTCAGCGCAACCTCTTTGACCACCCTATACGACAAAAATATATATACCAAAATATATATCATGCGAAAATATGGTATTGTGTACCACCTCTGCCTGCCCTTTCGGGAACCCATGTGGAGAGGCGTGAATATACATAAATGCCATAGTATAAAGAACATTATACTATGTAAATGCTATAATGTTGGTAGATACGTACTTGATGTCTACCTTTACCGTAATGTTTTTATACATTCCATTATTTCTGTACTTAAACTCAAACACCTACCCAAACACCGAACAAATCAAATCAAATCAAATCAAATCAAATAATTTATTTCGTGAACATAGAAAATAAGATGGTATTAAATTACACAGGTATAGGTGCTATGTTCCGCCGCTAGGCATACAAAATATTTAAAATAGATAATATTATTTATAACACTATCTTAACAAATACGAGATGTGTAAAAGTATTAATTACAATGTGATTACCATATTTTTTTATTTTATATATATCTTGCAATCAGGTGATTCATGAATGAAACCGACGTTTTGGTGTTGTGTGTCTCCCTCTAACAGGTGCGAGCGGATGTCGCGTCACGCTAGATTAGTTGTTTCCGGTTCAAGTCGAATTACTTGTTTTGGGTTTTTGACGATACCTGTCTGTTATTTAGTCTAGAGTTTTGTCGAATATTATTAGGTCGTCGGTACAAAATTTAACGAAGGCACTTTTAGACTTCTTCGTCTCGTCAACTTTTTTATATATTACTAGCTGTCCCGCCCAGCTTTGCTCGGGTGAAAAAGTTAAATTGCCCGTAACACGATCGCAGCGCCACCTATCGGGTCCAATTGTAAATCTAAACCATTCTCGAATCCACCTTAAGACACACAGAAAGGGATAGCTTCGCACGGGTGAAAAAGTTAACATTCCTAAAACTCGATCGCAGCGCCACCTATCGGGTCCAATTTAATATAGCCTATGTTACTCGGGGATAATGTAGCTTTCCAAAGGTGAAAGAATTTTTGAAATCGGTCCAGTAGTTTCGGAGCCTATTCATTACAAACAAACAAACAAACAAACAAACAAATCTTTCCTCTTTATAATATTAGTATAGATTCCGCCATGGATACTTACTCTTTTGGGTAATTTAATTAAATAAAGCGTATTTTATTACGTACATATCATTACGCCGAGTCCCTTACGGGGAAGGCAGACCGTATAGAGCGCCAGTTCGCTCTAGACTCATGTACCTTCTCCACTTTCATCAGTCTTTTCATACATGCTCGTCGCTTTTGAGTACTCTTGACATTCCCTTCCTTGAGCGTCCGATCGATTTGATCCAGGTAGTTGGAACGTGGTCTTCCTCTTCATGTACACTTTCGCTTTGTATATCTGTTTCGACAATCTTTCTTCAGCCTTTTTACAAATTATATTGACAATTGTTTATACAGATCATTAATACGTTTTATAAGATATGCTTTTATGCAAAAAAAACTGTTTTCTGGTAATATCTAATTTTGTCGACATATCTTGCCTCAAAATAATTGTTTAAAAGGGCTGGGAGAAATAATAAATTTCCACGAATATTGTACTTGGGAAGCGTGGGACCTTTTTAGCCCGAAAGCTTTTGCGTGGGCGCTACCATTCCATTTGCTCCAATTAGCTAAATGTTGTCCCTGTTTTGCTGACTAGGTACGTTTCCAATAACAATATTTGTATGTAAAGATTTGTATGGAGAGAAGAAAATATGAATTCAAATAAATTGCCTCATGAAATTCAGGATCGGTCCATTTATTTATAAACTAAAAAGAGCAATAGAAAAATATAAATTAACAAATGTTATTATAGATAGATATCCTCACGCCTTCCCACCAGGGTCCCCGAAGGGGTAGGCAGAGGTGTATAGGTAATACCCACACACCCACTTTCCGCCAGAGGTATATTAGGTGCCAACGTGACAGATAGCGAGTCCATCGCCGTTACTCAAGCACGACTTTACATACGCCTTTGAATTGCTTCTCAGACGTATGCAGGTTTCCTCTCGATGGTTTCCTTCACCGTAAAGCTCGTGGTGTGACTAATGACTGTACTTAAGTTCAGAAAAACTCATTGGTACAGGCAGGATTCGAATTTGCGACCTTTGCGTCGCAGGCAACTGCTCAAACCACACGGCCACCACGAGTCTATAATATAAATGTTATTATAAAACAAATGATTCTCTTATTGATCAAAATATGTTATAGTAAGTATAATGTGCTTTAATAAATAAATATTATTCTACAATATAATCAGTATGTGCATTATATGCACAATAGTATAATCTTCAAATCTTTTTAATCTTAATATATATAAATTACGTGTCACGTTGTTTGTCCGCGATGGGCTCCTAAACTACTTAACTGATTTTAATCAAATTTGCACACAGTGTGCAGTTTGATCCAACTTAAGAGATAGGATAGCCTACATCGCAATTGGACCCGATAGGTGGCGCTGCGATCGTGTTTCAGAAAGTTTAACTTTTTCACCCGGACGAAGCTGGCCGGGACAGCTAGTATGTACATATAAATTACGTGTCACGTTGTTTGTCCGCGATGGACTCCTAAACTACGTATCTGATTTTAATCAAATTTGCACACAGTGTGCAGTTTGATCCAACTTAAGAGATAGGATAGCTTACATCGCAATTGGACCCGATAGGTGGCGCTGCGATCGTGTTTCAGAAAGTTTAACTTTTTCACCCGGACGAAGCTGGCCGGGACAGCTAGTATGTACATATAAATTACGTGTCACGTTGTTTGTCCGCGATGGACTCCTAAACTACGTATCTGATTTTAATCAAATTTGCACACCGTGTGCAGTTTGATCCAACTTGACAGATAGGATATCTTACATTTTACTCAAGATACAAAATACGAAGGAGGTCTGTAAGGATCGAGAGAAAATGCGCTCTACTGCCCCTGCTTTTTTGTAGAATACCTTAGATCAACTCCTTGTCTAAAGCGCTTATAAATGATTTTGCTAATTTTGTATTTTCGTTGAGTTTATCATTTTTTGTTTTTCCGTTAAGGGTGACACTTCACTCAAGCGGAAAATTAACCAATGGTAACCCTATCCCATTAGTTAATTTTGCTCCATTCCGCTCCGCCTCTGTGGACACTAATGCAGCTATTGTAGAGATTAGACTAGGGCTTCCGTACGCTGCTTGCCTTGTTCTGCTTAGGGCCTCTCAACCGCCCGTTGGTCTATTTGAAGTTCCTTCCTAGTTGCGAAGTTTAACGGCGCGGATTAGTCTTGGATGTCCAATGTACTTAAATCTATATAGGCAGGTAGTATCCTGCCAAGCTTTACTGAGGCGTATTGTGGTTGCATGGATAAGAGTGACTGTTAATTTTTTTTTACTCATACGAAAAAATTGTAAACACAATCTTTAAAGTGGATTGTATTCTGTAAAAATTTTGACACAAGTTTTTTTAATTGGTGCAGAAATTTTTGATGCCATTTTTAAACCGTACACAAATAAACTGAACGTTTTATATAAATATAGTGGGGGATTTAAAAGTTGAGCAATTTGGACGAAGCGCAAATTTGCGCGTTTGTGTATACGTCTAGAGAGAACTCTCGCTTTACTCTCTCTGCCTATCTTGGCGTGATATATATGTTTATACTTAGCGATTGTGTTTAAATTTTGATATAAACTCATTCAATAATACAATTTAAGATCTGACGTCTCAAAATCTTTGATTAAAGTTCCGGAATCATCAAATAAAATAGTAGTCTACCAGGGACCCATAGTCTATCTGACTATAAATATGTACAGCGCAGTCTAGTTTCCGTAAGCTTGGCTTAGTTTGGGACTAGGGCAATTTGTGTGGAATTGTCTCAAGTTATTCATGCAACGAGAGTGTGTACGCGTCGTCAACCAAGATAGTTAACCGTAGCGATATATAATATGTAAAGAGGTCCCTGAAAATGGTGAGAGAACCGTTCTACCCTCTTTAGTACCTCGTGAGGGTGGGTCTTGGCTTGACGATAGGTGTGTCATATACCTCATCACCTTCCCATATGGGTCCCCGAAGGGGTAGGCAGAGGTGTATAGATAATACCCACACACCCACTTTCCGCCAGGTATATATCAAGTGCCAACGTGATAGATGACGAGTCCATCGCCGTTACTCAAGCACGACCATACATACGCCTTTGAATTGCTTCTCAGACGTATGCAGGTTTCCTCTCGATGTTTTCCTTCATCGTAAGCTCGTGGTGTGACTAAACATGGTGTGAAATATGATTAAAAAAATTACGAAACGTACATGATCATAAAGACGGAATGGATGAAGAAAGCTTGACAAAGACAGATATACAATGCGTAAGTTACTGGAAGAAGAGGGAGAGTCGATCAGACACTTAAGGATGGCAGTCTCAAGTAATTAAAACCGAGCTTATATGAAAAGACTGATAAATGTGGACGAAGCTAAAGAGGTATGTTAGTCTAGAGAACTAGCGCTCAACTCTCTGCCTAACGTGTGAGTGACTCGGAGTGATGATAAATGTATGTATGAATTATCAAAAAAGACACCCAATTGTGTCACCACAAGCCAATGCACCCAGTGAAAGCCAAAAGCTTGATGGTGTGACGCTGCGGGCGCCATTAGATCGGTTACCAGTACGTGTAACTATTGCGGTGAAAATGGTCGTTAGCATTTAGAATATGGTTACGTACTTTCTTGGTTATTTTTTTACGTTGGGTGGCTTTGTATAAGGTATTTGGAGAATGTAAGGAACGATGTGATATTTCCTATCTATTTAGGATTTTTAGGATAGATCTATTTACCAAAAGCACCTAAAATATATCTCAGGCGGAACTTACCTGTACACTCTTCGTTAAAAAGTTAGTTTGTGTATATTATTTTTATTAGCTTTCTTTTTATATAATATATTCTTATATATATATGTGACTTCTTCACCTCACTCGTCAATATGTTTACTCTCTCCTTATTTGCTATTCCAGCACGAATTAGCACATCGGTGTCACTTTGAGTCGTTCATGTGATAATCCACTTGTATTGATGACGTTATGTTATTGTATTTTAACTGTGCCCCTCGATTCCACCCGCGTAAATATTGAATTAATTGGTAGACCTTTTCGCGTTTGTAATAAATATGTAAATCATTTTATGTCAAACACATTAAAATTGATGTTACACTTTAAAGGGCCCATATCTTATATACCTTATCCTAAAGTATATACAGATATTACATAAATACCTTACAGACTAACATTAATGTTAGTAGTACATTCCCTGTAAAGTAAAACGTCGTGAGGAAACCTGCTCAAGTCTGAGAATCGAAGTAAAGATGAGACGACATTGATAGCGATACCAGAATGAGACCGACACTGTTTGAAATGTGTTGTAAGAAAATGTACATTATCCAAAGAATAAACAGCAAATCAAATAATTATCTCATTCATTGCAAATCACTCGAGAACGTAAAGATAATCTATATCTATACTTAATATTATAAAGAGGAAAGATTTTTATGTAAGTATGTTTGTATTGAATAGGCTCCGAAACTACTGGACCTATTTGAAAAATTCTTCCACCATTGGAAAGCTACATTCACCATCAGTCACAGGCTATATTTTCTTTTATAAAAAAGTCTTACGTTCTCCCGTGCGAAGCCGGGACGGACCGCTAGTTGTGTAATAAAATTTAGACATACATATGAGATCACACGATTGTAAACATACATATTTGTAGCCGTCTTTGGAATGTCAGTGTGATTAGTAAAATGTTGTTTTATGTTCTTCGTATCAGAACTTAAATTAGCTCGCCCATAACTGTTTCCAATTAGAAACGAATTGGAGATAAAAATCATACGGCGCGTATATATGGGAGTTAGAATTACCTGGGGTATAATTAGCGTTAGCGTGTTGAGAGGAATAGCTGTGCTAGCATACAGACTGCATGTCATTCTGCCAGCAGAGAAATTACTACTGGATTTCTGACAAACTTTAGTACTACGAACAAAAGAAGCACATGACTCTCAAGACTCGCCATCTGTCACGTTGGGAGCTAAAATATGTCTCCGGCGAAAAGTGTGTGGGTATTCACCTCTGACTACCCCATTCGGGTCAATTGTGGGACGGCGCGAATATGAAGTTAATATTTTATGATTAAAATAAAAGAACACGCCTTTTGAAATTATATTCTTCATAAAAATATGTAGCCGTGACTATATTATATGTATACTATTCAGTGAGATGTAGTACTGAGGTTGGTTAAAAAACAAAATGTCTACATCGTAAGGGAAGAAAGGGTCTCTTATTGAACGATACATATTAAATACATATAAGAACACCATGACCACCGCTTCCAAGAAAAATACATATCAGGAGGAGAAATGGCGAAACAAACCCAATGGTTTTTTTCCTACATTGTTTTCCTTTTTTAAGGGTAGCAAAGATTTCACGTACTTAGTTTTTGCATGAAGGGCCAAACATTTCCATGCATGTCTTTGAATTACGTTGTACACTGTTAACACAGTTACTGCATCATAAGCTCTTGCAAAGCCTGAAGAGATAATAGAGCGCCAGTTATCTCTAAGCTTACATTTACCTCTTTTGGCTTCGTCCACATTCATCAGTATTTTATAGAGTACTCTTGACGTTCCCGTCCTTGAGTGTCCGATCGATTTGAGCTTGGTTGTTGGAACGTGGTCTTACTCACGACATCTAGTTCAACGACTTTTACTGCTGCAGTTATGTCACAATTTATGTTTTAATAACAACTGTATAGGGTAATTTAGCGTAGGCTCGGTAACTTAGCCTTTAGTGTTAAAGATACCGAAGAGAAATTGTGATGAAGCTGAACCTTGTAAACAAACTGCTTTCTTGTTATTTCATCTCATTATTAGCTTAATTTTGCGCTTCAATACCCAGATTACAACTTGGATACGAAAAAAATAAAACGTAGATATGTGTAATCGTGCTTGAGACATGGCCATGGACTCGCTTTCTGTCACGTTGGCACCAAAAATATATCTCCGGCAAATATTTTTTTTTTTTTTTTTTTTTTTTTTTATACAACAAGAGTGGCAAACAAGCATACGGCCCACCTAGCCTATTTACGCTTACAATACCGAAGTATCACTTGCGCGTTGCCACTCTGTGTTCGGAGAGTTGTACTGTGTTGGCAGCATAATGGGACTAATCCCTCTGCTGCCAACACAATACAACAATCCTCCCCCACCCCAAGGAGCTCATTACTGGTAACCTTATTCACCGCGTACGAACACAACACAATAAATTGTGTTATTTGGCTACGGACTTCTATAAGGTGGAGGTCCTGCCCCAGTCGGGCAGCTCCAAATTCGAAAATATTTTGGGAATCTTCATTCCTCTCTTGCTCTTCTTCCGCAATCCTTTATCTTCATGGTTCTTGAAAAACCCTTTTGTTGTAGAGCTAGGAGAGGTAGGCAGTAGATATATCAGTGCAAACGTGATAGATGCCAAGTGCCTTGCGGACATTCCATTAATTCGCTGATACGTTTTAATTGCCTGATAAGGGAACACAATCAAAATATCGGTTATGTTCCGTTATCACCATACCGAACCAAATGTCCAATCAACGTTTAAATTCAATTCCCAAAATAGAAGTGATGAACAATGGCATTACAAAACAATGTATGTAACGTCCCACGATGTAATCCCGAATCTAATAACAATATCGAAGACTTATGTGAAGTGTGGGCGGTTTAATAATATAGGAGCCGGGCTTCAACCGTACGTGAGACGAATGCTACAGTGTGAGATGTATTGGTTTCGTTAAAATTGAATGGTGCTGTGTTAATGCCAGTTGCTTGGGTTCAGCGTGGGATTTTCACGTCTGCTGATAAGGAATATCCTATATTTGTACGTATTAAAGAGCCCTAGTGGCCGAGTGGTTCGAGTAGTTGCATATTTGCATAAAGCTGGAATCCCGATTGTATCGATGAGTTTCTCTGAACGGCTACAGACATTAGTCACACCACGAGCAACCTCTGACAGGTTTTTTTTGTATGGTCTTTCGTAGCGTGAGTGCTATCGTGCTCCTGGCTTGGGGCTTGCAAGGGCTTATTGGTGTCATAATGAGCTAGTTATATAATTTAAAATAAAGGGAAACGGAAGACTGGTAACGTCAAGAGTACACGAAACCGCCGAGTATATATGAAGAGACTGATGAATGTAGAAGAAGCGAAAAGTCTAGAGAGAACTGGCGCTTTATTCTCTCTGTCTGCCACGTAAGGGACTCGGCGTGATGATATGTATGTATGTATTGAAAATAAAACCTTGTACTGCTTTATTCCGGAAATCAAGTCCTCTTTGCTAAAAAGTTGATTATTCACTAGCTACAATGTCATTGAATATGAACATAGTTTTATAAACTCCTCAAAATTCAGCTATTGTTTTCTGACTCGTGTGGGAATATATATTGAATTATTAAGTATTTCCGTATAGCTTATGAACAAACAAACCTATATTCAACCAAAATAATGATTGCATCATATTGCATTAACAATTAGGTACATATAATATTTCTGAGGTTTGATGTGAAATTAATAAGTAATCCAGTAAAAAAATATTCAAGTCTATTCAGCCAGAGTTGAATATTCTAGGTTATACTTTTTCTAGAATTAATTATATGGACTTTACAAAAGGCGTACGCATAGTCGTGCTTGAGTAACAGTAATGTACTCGCCATGTGTCACGTTGGCACATAAAATATATCTCTGGCGGTGAGTGGTACGGTGAGGTGAGGGGTACTACCCGTGCACCCACTTCTCTGCCCTTCGAGGACCCTTTTGGGATTGTTACAAACGGCTGTTGATAGTACTTGAAATCGGCAAGTATTGTGGATAAGTAAAAACGTCAAGGAGGTTGACCTACCCCGTTCGGGACTAGGCCTGATAATATGTATGTATGTAATTTTTTTTTATGAAATTTTAACGTCAGAAACTTAATACTCATACGAGTTCTAGTCTAATTGAAGTAATCACGTGACAGCGTGACACAACAGTATACAACATGTATTTAACAGTAACAGAACACCAGATACCGTCACTTATCTCGCCAGACAATACGCGCCTGGCGGGATACGTCCGGCGCCCGGCGTATTGGCAAAAGGTACAATACCTACCTGTACTGGATGGGACATTGCGGAAATGTCAGATTGTGCCACCTCCGTACCAACACAAGAGGTGTACTGCGGTTTCACATCTAGTAAATTTGATTCGATGACATTAGTGTATTGAACTTTAAATCAAGGTGCCGTGGTGGCCGAGTGGTTCGAGTAGTTGCCTGCAACATAAAGATTGCAAGTTCGTATCCCGACTGTACCAACGAGTTTTTCTGAACTTAAGTGCAGTGATTAGTCACACCACGAGCTTTACGGTGAAGGTTTGAGAAGAAATTCAAAGGCATATGTATAGTCGTGCTTGAGTAACGGCGATGGACTCGCCGTCTGTCATGTTGGCACCTAAACTATATATTCGAGCCAAAACTGTTTGTGTGGGTACTATCTTTACTACCCTGCCTACCTTTTCGGGGACCTTTGCGGTAAGGCGTGAGGATTTAATTAAATTGAAATAATACATTCCAATACGGGATTAAGCGCAGCACTATGTCACAGTTTATGTCGAAGGTTTGTTAGACATTAAATGGGTCACAATGCACAATAGATGCACCTGTTAATGCACAGGTTTATGTATTATGTTTAGCGCTATTCACAAGGCTTCCCCTCACGTTATGCCAGAGTTAAAACGAACTCCCCCTCCGTTTATCACAATGGTCGTTTCAAATGATGTTGTTTCCTTTCGTATTTTTACGAAAATCTTAAGATAAGTGCAACATTTTGATATTGTTTCGTATGTTATTAGTGATTATTGATGCAAAACGACGATCCAGGGGCAAAGCTAGTCAATTGTATTTCTATACTAGCTGCGCTATACGGTTTCCCGCGGGTGATATTAAATCTTTCATTTATTTTTCTTTTTTCAGAGCGAACGTTCATGTTAGCTAGTTATAATGACGTTCGTTCTCCTTAAACGCTACAGATTCATAATTATCAGGTCATCTGTCGAACTCATCCTATCTAATGATTCCCTCCAATAAATCTGACAGTTCTTTTTCTTTACAGCGAGCGTTCATGTGGCCAGTGCTATGGATGTATATAGATACAATATAATGAGAGCCGTTTCTCTTTAAAGCTACAGATTCATTTAAAATTAATAGTTCAGTTGACCGCAAATCGATGGAGAATCGATATTCATTCGATTGTTCCGTGCTATGCACTATCGAGTCACGTAACGAGCGTTCAAATAGCCGTTATCCACTGGCAATACATGTTATACTACAATTCATTTGCATGATTGTTCTGCTCTGACGTTACTGGGCCGCTGATGTGTCATTCAAGAACTATTCATGTAGAAAACTTACACTAATACTATAAAGAGGACAGATTTGTATGTCAGTATGTTTGTAAGGAATTGGCTCAAAAAGTACTGGACCGATTTTAAAAATTCTTTCACCATTTGAATGCTACATTATCACTGATTAATATAGGCTATTTTAATTGTAAGAAAATTACAAACTTTTGCCAAAATGTTTAAATATAAATGTTCTCCCATGCGAAGCCGGGGAGGCCGCTAATATCTTATACATGTATAAGCCGCCAGAGGCAGAGAGAGTTGAGCGCTAAGTTATCTCTAGACTTACATACCGCTTCGTCAAAACCAATATATTTTATTTCACATAGGCCTAGATGGGCACTTAAAAAACGTAGAAAAGGGTGCACGGTTCGGGTTGGTCGTTTCCATGGTGAAGAACCGGCAAGAACTCCATGGTTACTATTTTCTAATCGAAGTATAATAATAATATAATAATATATATCCTCACGCCTTCCCACAAGGGTCCCCGAAGGGGTAGGCAGAGGTGTATAGGTAATACCCACACACCCACTTTCCGCCAGAGGTATATTAGGTGCCAACGTGACAGATGGCGAGTCCATCGCCGTTACTCAAGCACGACTATACATACGCCTTTGAATTGCTTCTCAGACGTATGCAGGTTTCCTCTCGATGTTTTCCTTCACCGTAAAGCTCGTGGTGTGACTAATCACTGTACTTAATCGAAGTATACAATAACAGTATTGTTATGTTACAGCATTAGTACTTAAGTATGGGGGAGCAGCGTAGGCCCGACAATAGGTCAATGCTTACTATGAAAAGAAAAGCGTACAACAAAATAAGTATAACAAAGTCACACTCAGTTTCTTCATTCATGCTCGCCGGTTTCGAGTACTCCGCACCAAATGTCATTAGCATATATTGGAGAGCATGAGCGTGAACCGAAAGGGATTTTGTCTAGGGGGCTGAACTTAAGTACAGTGATTAGTCACACCACGAGCTTTACGGTGAAGGAAAACGTCGAGAGGAAACCTGCATACGTCTGAGAAGAAATTCAAATGCGTATGTATAGACGAGCTTAACGGCGATGGACTCGACATCTATCACGTTGGCACCTAAAATATATCTCTGGCGGAAATAGGGTGTGTGAGTACTACTCATACTACCCCTTCGGGGACTCTTGTGGGAAGGCGTGAGGATATGTATGTATGTATATTATCCTATAGCTACCATAAAATGATATCAAACCTCCCTAGTACGTATTTATACGCCAGTTAAAATATCAGATCGACAAACCGAGTGGGCTTACAGTAATTGCATTGGATCTGAGCCCTTGATCCACATCACGGGTCCCAGACGGGGTAGGGATTCCACGATATCTGCAGACTGCAGACATCAATGTGTGATCTACGAACTTTTGAGAATGGTGGACTTGAGCTTGTAGGGTTAAACTAAAACGACAATGGGATGACACAAGCTCTCATCAAGTTTTACGTCTTACTAGATGTGACCCGCGGGTTCACTTAAAATTAATTAATAAAAAAAGCCGTGGTGGCCGAGTGGTTCGAGCAGTTGCCTGCGACACAAAGATCGCAAGTTCGAATCCCGACTGTACCAATGAGTTTTTCTGAACTTAAGTACAGTGATTAGTCACACCACGAGCTTTACGGTGAAGGAAAACATCGAGAGGAAACCTGCATACGTCTGAGAAGAAATTCAAAGGCGTATGTATAGTCGTGCTTGAGTAACGGCGATGGACTCGCCATCTGTCACGTTGGCACCAAATATACCTCTGGCGGAAAGTGGGTGTGTGGGTATTACCTATACACCTCTGCCTACCCCTTCGGGGACCCTTGTGGGAAGGCGTGAGGATATATTATATTATTATTACGTTCAGCTGTTCTGGCGTGATGTAGTAACACACTTCCTTACAAACTTTCACACGTATTATACTAGCTTATGCCCGCGGCTTCGCCCGCGTGGAGTTCGAAAAAGTAGCTTGTGTATTTTCCTGCTAGAATCGGTTCAGCCGCTATGCCGTGAAACAGCATCATACTTATAATATTAGAACTTTGAATTTTCGATAAAAAAAAAAATTGCCTATGTCCTATTCCTAGGTATAAGCCATCACGATTTCCACTTTCAGCCAAATCGGTTCTGCCGTTTTGCCGTGATGGAGCCGCAAACATGCAAACTTTCACATTTATAATATTAGTAAGATTCGTAGAAATATTACTAATTTAGTTTTATAATATTCTCTCGCAAAACTCGTGGTGTGACTAATCACTGTACTTAGAAAAACTCATTGGTACAGTCGGGATTCGAACTTGCGATCTTTGTGTCGCAGGCAACTGCTCGAACCACTCGGCCACCACGGCTCACAATTTATAGATATTTGTTGAAATTCTATAATAGTCTCCTTCCTCACTCGAACGCAGTCACGTATAACAAGTATTTCCTTTCTAATTCCCCTTTAGTTAAAGTATCCATTCCTTACTTATATATCCCAAGTGTAAGTGAGGTAATAATACTGATTCAGATGGCTGAAGTTCTTTTTTAAATAATTTCTAATTTCCATTGTTTCTAACTGCGGATATAACATTACTCTCTTGTGCGGTTTGCAGAGAGAGTAGAGCGCTAGTTCTCTAGTTTTACAGAACTCTTTCGGCGAGCCTTCCTTGTGTGGGTAGGACTTAATCGACGTCCAACAACAGGAAAGTCCGCCCGCTGACACAAATAGTCGCTTTGACACTTTTGACAGTTCATTGACAGCTGATAGTCCTGTGACTGTGACACATGTGACACCGGCCCATAGAGCCAAGCGGAGTGTGAAACTAAAGTTTGAAGCGTTAATAGCATTCTCGCTGGTTACTCTAGAGTCTAGATGTTGCCAGTTAGTGCCCGGTCGGTTTGATCTAGATAGTTGAAACGTGGTCTCCTTCTGCTACGTCACACTTTCGTATTGTATATCTGTTTCGTCACCCTTTCTTCAGTCATCTTTTCTATATGTCCAAAATACCGTAACCAATTTCGGAGACGGGCGCTCGAAACCGAACCAATGTCCTGATATTGTCGCTGAGTCATGGCAACACTAGCACGGCAATAGTCAGGATTTTATTTTATGGGCGCCCCCGAATTCGGGAATATTACGCTCCGTTATTTTGGAACAAGTTACGGGTCCTAGCGAATTGAATGGACCGTTCTTTGTAATTTTTTTTTATACAACAGAGTGGCAAACAAGCATACGGCCCACCTGATGGGAAACGGTTACCGTAGCCTATTTACGCTCACGATACCCAAGTCTCACTTGCGCGTTGCCACTCTGTGTTCGGAGAGTTACAGTGTGTTTATTTTAATTATATTTATTTACAATTGTTTACATTTGGGCCATGAATTAAATGTCCCTGTAGCTTCAAAGGCCATGTTACAAAAATGTTGCTATCATAGAAATACTCCAAAATCTTACTAATATTATAAATGTGAAAGTTTGTAAGATCGGCTGTTTGGATGTTTGCGGTTCTTTCACGGCCAAACGGCTGAATCGATTTGGATGAAAGTTGAAATGTTGATAGCTTATACCTAGGAATAGGACATAGGCACCTTTTTTTATCCTTAAAAATTCAAAGTTCTTATATTATAATGTATGATGCTCTTTCACGGCATAGCGACTGAACCGATTCTAGCAGGAAAATGTTCAAAGCTACTTTTTCGAACTCTACGCCGACGAAGCCGCGGGCATAAGCTAGTTATAAATAAGGAATTAAACTTCAGCACAGAAGAGGTGGTGTCGCTTGTCGGTGGTGGATTAATTGCTTACCTTAAAGGTAATATAAAGAAATAATTTCTTTATATGCAACCTCAGTGATAGAATAAGCAACCTAGCAAGAGGCTGATTTTTGAACTTAGAATACTGTCATGGCTTCCCTATGGTCAGCGAATATGTCGCACATGGCGAGTCTCTCGACGAGTTTCATGTTTAAAATGCTTCGTAGATAGCACATTGCAAGAGAGAACTGGTACTACTCTCTCCAACTACCGACTCTCCGACCAGGCATGATGATATGTATGTAGGTCTGTAAGATGTCTAAAGAGTACTGATTCTACTCAGTCAGTCTACCCACTATGTGGGACAGCGTAGAGTAGTATGCATGTAGATAGTACTTTATTATCCCAACATACGTATATGTTTCCATTTTAACACTGCTCCGATCTAATTACATGGACCGGCGCTTAGATCGTGCATTTTATTTAGGCAACTGTTCCCGGGCAGGCTATAAAATTAAGCACTAGTCTGGATTAGCTCAAACAATCTGTGCGCTTTGTCTGGCGATATTGTGCCCGCGCTCGACCTTCCTGGGGTAATCTGTATTTATGTATCGTCGCATTTCTTTACCACTATGAAATACGCCTGACAGGAGTATATACGTACGTACATAAATTATCATCACGCCGAGTCCCTAACGAGGTAGGCAGAGAGTATAGAGCGCCGGTTCTCTCTAGACTTACATACCTCTTTCGCTTCGTCCAAATTCATCAGTGTCTTAACGCCTTCCAATAAGGGACGCCGGTAGGCCTAGGTGGGTAAGTAGTACCACTTTGCGCCAACGATATCTCTACACCGTCTATTTAATTAGATAAAAATACATTACACGCGGGCGGAGGCACGGGCACCAGCTAGTGTTGGTATATAATCTCGAAAGGCTCCAACAATTCCACTATAGTTGCTTTCACACGGAGACGATAAAAAGTTAATTTGGATGCCTCGCTCCGTTACGTCAGCGTGACGTGTCGGGTACGTGGGCGTGACGTCACGCGCGGCTGCTCGGGGATGCGCCTGGATTGTACATGATCACATCACATCACGGTACCCGGTTTCAACCGCGTAAAATTTTGATTCCATGTTAGATTTTTGTCCGGAATTCACAAATTTCATCCAATATTTGAGTTACAAATATCCTCACTAAGTTTTGCTTTTATAAATCTTTATATATATAATTCTTCTGTGAGTGTGTATGTCACTGAACTCCTCTCAAAAGACTGGACCGATTTTGATGAAATTTTTTGTGTGTGTTCAAGGGGATCTGGGAATGGTTTAGAATCACAATTGGACCCGATAGGTGGCGCCACCATCTTTTTTTTTCCACCCGAGCGAAGCTGGGCGGGACCACTAGTATTACTATATGTTTATTCTTTCAGCTACAGGATATCTATGAATAATATTTCCCACAAGGGTCCCGGAAGGAGTGGGCAGAGGTGTATAGCACCCACACACCCACTTTCCGCTAGAGATATATCTTAGGTGCCAACGTGACGTGACATGGCGAGTCCATCGCCGTTACTCAAGCACGACTATACATACGCCTTTGAATTGCTTCTCAGACGTATGCAGGTGTCCTCTCGATGTTTTCCTTCACCGTACTGCTCGTGGTGTGACTAATCACAGTACTTAAATTCCGAAAAAATTGGTACTGTTGGTATTCGAACTTGCGATCTTTGTGTCGCAGTCAACTAGAACCACTCTGCCAACACGGCTGCCGGATCTGACGGAGTCCGAATGGATATCTAAACTAATTTTGTTAATTATGTCAATGCTCTTCTATATTTGAAGAAATATATTCCTAAGTATTTTCGTGTTGCGTTCCAGGCCCCGCAGACGGTCCGGCTCAAGCATAGTGGTCCTGGGGGCCGAGGACGAGAAGCGACCGCCGCCGGATGACGACAAAGACATGCTCACGATGCTCTCACTCTCCACAGATACCGGTAAGGAACGTGATCACAATATACAGCATAATACTTATCTATATACATATACTAGCTGTCCCGCCCAGCTTCGCCCGAGTGAAAAAGTTAAACTTCCTGAAACACGATCGCAGCGCCATCTATCGGGTCCAATTGTGATGTAATCTATCCTATCTTTTAAGTTGGACCAAACTGCTCACATGTGCAAATTTGATTGAAATCGGTTAAGTAGTTCAGGATTCCATCGCGGACAAACAATGTGACACGTAATATATAAATTATATATTTATATTAAGATAAAAATTAATATTTGTCTGTATGTCCTTCAAATCGTAAACGGCTGGACCGATTTTAATGAAATCTTTTGTGTCTTTAGGTGGATTCGAGTATGGTGTCACAATTGGACCCGGTAGGTGGCGCTGGTTATATTAGTGTAGATAAATACCATAACGCCAATTTAACAGAGTCGGCAAAGAGTAGAGCTCCAGTTCTCTCGAGACATACATAATTTCGGTCAGTCTTACATTTCTGAGTTTTAGAGTACTCTTGATGTCGTGTTTCTGAAATATGCCTACATTTAATAATAAACGTACATAGTTGTCATCACGCTTAGTTCTTAACAGGGTAGGTATAGAGAGCCAAGCTTAATATATA
Source organism: Drepana falcataria (assembly GCA_945859725.1). Lineage (NCBI taxonomy): Eukaryota > Metazoa > Arthropoda > Insecta > Lepidoptera > Drepanidae > Drepana > Drepana falcataria. Next base: position 1,229,685 of record OX243935.1, read on the forward strand.
TCAGAAGCAAGGGGGGTATAACGATCCCTTTGGGGATACTTATTCTAAATGCCTGAAGATAAATCTATCTCTGTGCCTAATTTCATTCAATTCCATACATCCATTTGACAGCCGTCTGGTCTAGCGGTTAGAGCTCCTGACTGCGGAACTTGAGGTCGCGGGTTCGAATCCCGCTGGGCAAGTATTTGTGTGATGAACACGAGTATTAGTACCTTAATCTTAGATGTTCTATATATTTATTTATATATCTATTTATATAAGTAAATATATCTTGTCTAGCTACCATAACACAAGCTTTGCTTAATTTGGGACTAGGTCAATTTGTGTGGAATTGTCCCGAGGTATTTATTATCCAATCTGCCTTTATTGAGTATATTGGTAATATTCTACCGATTAACCACTACAGAATATTATGGTGACCGATTCTACTAATATCACCTACGACCTCAAATCCAAAAATAAACTTTGAGAATACACTATAATTATCATAACTTTTTGCTCAATTCCGTGCACTAGACAACCTCTGCGCAACAATGGCACAAAAACGCTAGGAAATCCTGAGATGTACCACTAATTACCACAAATTAATACGATTGAACACTTATTTTGACTTTTTGTCTGCTCTAAACATATCTGCCTTTATAGGTGTGTGTGCAGCCTTCCTCAATTGTTTGGTTATTATCGGTACACACTGATTATCTTTGACTCGGGTCAAACTCCCGGATCCCGCGACCTCCTCGACTAGACATTGGTGAGGCGTGCTGTATAGTCCTGCTTGAATAGCGACGTCAATATATACATACATATGTACATATCCTCACATCAAGTCCCTAACGGGGTAAGCAGGGAGGTTAGAGAGCAGTTCTCTCTAGACTTACATAACTCTTTCGCTTCGTCCACATTCATCACGCTCTCCATACATGCTATGGAGAGCGTACAGACATACAGACATACAGACACTCGAGAGTACCGGCGGGTTTCGAGTACTCTTGCCGTTCAGTCCTCGAGTGTCCGATCGATTTGATCTAGATATTTGGAATATTACATAAATATATCTTAAGCGAAAAGTGGGTTTTATGTAATACCTCTGCCTCCCCTTCGTGGTCCCTTGTGGAAAGGTGCGCACTAGATGTGCCCCACGGTTACACTCGTAAAATTTAATTTAATTGTTAGTATTTCTCTAATGAAAATCCCGCTGGGCAAGTATTTGTGTGATGAACACTAGTATTAGTACCTTAGTCTTGGATGTCGTATGTGTTTATGTATATATCTATCTATATAAGTAAATATATCGTTGTCTAGTTACCATAACACAAGCTTTGCTTAATTTGGGACTAGGATTGACCTACTGTGTGGAATTGTCCCGAGGTATTTATTATCCAATCTGACTTTATTGAGTAACGCACATCCTCAGAAATTTTCAAATTTATAAAATTAGGTATTTATACAATGTTTTCGTGTGTTCTGACAATACTCCGACTTTATCTTATTTGTGGTACCTTCAAATTGAACTTTAATGGAGTTGATTGGTTTTTAATTACACCCAAAACTACTGAGCATTCCAAGTGAGGTAATACTTAGTCTATGTGTGTGTACTGTTTGGTGCTATCCTCTTTTAAGTGTATATATAAAATATAAAATAAATATCTTCCCGCCTTCCCACAAGGGGTAGGAAGAGGTGTAAAAAGAAACCACGCCGGAGATATATTTAGGTGACAACTTGATCGATGGCGAATCTATCGCCGTTTGCGTGTACAGGTAAAATATTGTATTATACCTAATCAGCATTTTTTCCTCTATCCGCATTTTTGTATCGTTCCAAGTATTTCGATACTCGTCACATTACTAAGTGTATTGGACTTTCCTGATATTAGACTAGCTGTGGCCGAGGTTGCGTCCACGTATATTTGACTTCTCTGCTCCCTTTGGTAGTAAGCTGCATAGCTTATTGCCTTCCTCGGTAAATTGGCTATAAAAAACAAAAATATTTCTTCTAATGGATTACTAGTTCCTGCGATTAACGTGTTCAAACAAACAAGCTATACTAAACTTCATAATATTAGTAAAGATTGCTTGCATAAAAAAAATTAGAATTTCCCTACGATTCTGAAACATTATAATCCTGACCGTACGAGTAACGGTATGTTTAATTACATTTAATAACCAATGGAATAAAACATTTTTTTTTTCCAAAATAGTTCAAGGAACAATTAATAGACTTCTGCGCTAATTGGTTCACATCCGGGCTGCGAACACATTACCTATGGGTCATGAGATCTTGTCTTAAGCGCTATCAACTTATGCCGAAGCTTCGAAAATGTTGAACGTTACCAATAATGCTCCTTGGGAGGGGGTGGATTGTTATATTGTGTTGGCAGCAGAGGGATTAGTCCCATTATGCTGCCACAGTATAACTCTCCGAACACAGAGTGGCAACGCGCAAGTGATACTTCGGTATTGTAAGCGTAAATAGGCTGCGTTAACCGTTTTCCATCGGGTGGGCCGTATGCTTGTTTGCCACTCTTATTGTATAAAAAAAATATAATATAATAATATATATATAATATATCCTCACGCCTTCCCACAAGGGTCCCTGAAGGGGTAGGCAAAGGTGTATAGGTAATAAATACCCACACACCCACTTTCCGCCAGAGGTATATTTGGTGCCAACGTGACAGATGGCGAGTCCATCGCCGTTACTCAAGCACGACTATACATACGCCTTTGAATTTCTTCTCAGACGTATGCAGGTTTCCTCTCGATGTTTTCCTTCACCGTAAAGCTCGTGGTGTGACTAATCACTGTACTTAAGTTCAGAAAAACTCATTGGTACGGTCGGGATTCGAACTTGCGACCTTTGCGTCGCAGGCAACTGCTCGAACCACTCGGCCACCACGGCTCTAATATATTTATATATTATAAAGAAAAATGTTTCCTTATATTGTCATGCTATCCTTATAAAGCCAGAACGTAACCATTACAGATTAATATTTATTCAGTTAACGCAGTGGTACGCAAATATTGGCATATAGTTTTAGCATTTCATGACGTCATCGGCTGGTAACATGGTTAGAACTACAACGTATAAGTTTGCTTTATTTTTTTATATATAATTAAGAGCCGTGGTGGCCGAGTGATGCCAGTACTCGCCTGCAACACAAGGATTGCAAGTTCGAGCCCCGACTGTGCCAATAAGTTTTTCTGAACTTCAGTACAGTGATTCTTTACGCGACTAGCTTAACTTCGAGTGGAAACCTGGACGTTTGAGGAAGTCATAGGCGTGCGTATAGACGTGCGTTAGAAACGGTGACAGGCTCGCCATCTGTCACGTTAGCACTTCAATATATCTACCTATGTCAAAAAGAGTACTGTTACAACTCTGTCTACCTCTTTAGAGACTATTGTGGGAAAGCGAAGATAGTAAAATTATAAATGCGAAAGTTTGTTATTATGTGTGTTCTTCTTCCACGCAAAAACTACTGAACAGAATCGGATGAAATTTTCCACAGAGATAGATTTATATTGTTAGCTGGATTAACACTAAAGATATGGCTTTATAATTAAAATCAATTTCAACGCAGATGAAACCGCAGGGCTTAGCATGTATCAATATATAATTAAGCAGTAGAAAACAAATTGTACGTTCTAATACTGTTGTGTAAAATTACAGGTCCCCATCGCGAGATGGCGGTGGACGTTCCGGACAGTTTCATAGCGAGGAACAAAACGCCCCCGCGCTACCCGCCCCCCCGGCCGCCGCAGGTACGACTCCGCCCCTCCAGGGACGATGAGCCACTGCTCTCCTCCGGCGGCTCCGGCACCAGCTTCGGCAGCAAGCAGAGCACCGTGCTGCAAAGCACCATCGACATATCCGGCCCCAGCTCCGACGGTTCGGGCAGCTTCAAAAACAATAGCACCATCGAACTCCTCTCCCTCCCTCAAAGCTCCGACGGGTCGGCCACTAGCTTTGGCAGCAAGAAAAGCAAGGGATCTTCCGAAACAGCCAAGTGCGGAGACTCCGAAAGGTCCTCCGTAACGTCTAGAAACACGAGCGATCACAAAATCCAACTCCTCATTTCGAACGGCGAAGATTCTTTGCTTGACTGCAGGGAAGGGGTCACATATTCTTCGAGGACAGATTCTGTGTTGATTCGGGAGGCTGTTTACGCTTCCTACAAGCTGCCTCCAGGCTTCGACACCACGCCTGTCCTCCTCGGGCGGGAGGTGGCGGTGGACGTTCCAGACACGTTTGTGCACATCGTGAAGACTACCCCCAAATATCCTGGTACCGTGGACAGGAATAGCGTATTGTTCCAGGTAACGGGCACGTATTGCTGAGCATGGTATCCATCGGGTTGGGCTGTGGTGGTAATTGCTTCGTTGGTTTTGATCATCATCGGTCCTGGACTAGTTCCACTATACATGGTGTTTTAGAAAATGGAACTGTTGACTTCTAGATCTTATAGGGTAACCGGAAAATATGCAACAAAATAGCTCCAAAGATAACAAATCCTCAAACATGGCTTTATGAGTTTTCTTCAGAGACTAATACAGTATTAAAAAAAACATTTAAGTAATTAGATACTACAGGTATCGCTTTACTTTACACAGATTCTAATGCGAAAATGAGGTCATAAATTTAAATTTATTTCGATTCTTTTTAATATTTTTTTTATTAACTTTCTAATTTTTTTATATCGCATTGGTGGAAACCATGCGGTCCGACTGATGGTAAGCGGTGACCACCGCCTACGGACACTTGCAACACAAGGGGTATCGCTCGCGCTTGCGGAACCTGCAGGATTATTATGCCCTATAATATACCTATTTGATCAACTAGTCCATTTTCCAATGCACTCTTTAATTCCTCGGTTTCGTTTACTAACTTTGTCTTTTAGTGCGACAAAATCTGGAAAGTATTCGTAGATATGTACTTGTGAGTCATCTCAATCTTTACTCTTATAAATATATTTTATGAATGCAAATTGATTGGGAAATTTGAGAAATAATAAGAAATATTTGAAAAAAAAAGTGACAAAATCAAAATGATTGAGATGACTTGAATATTTCCAATTGTATGGTGATGGGAGATTATTACTAACAAACCATCATTAGTATTTGGGAGTTGATATGTCTAACAAACGGTTACGGAGGTGAAAAATTATTAGTTTTTTTTTCTTGGATGAAATCGTAACCCTAAAACATAATCAGGTTTAAAAAATATATAATAATCAAGCACTGGAATACCTAAGCACCTTTACCGAACAAAATGACACAAAACCATGGTAAATAATTCGGTATACTATGAGAATACTTCCCACTATCAAATTTACATGTTTTTATATAAAAAAAATATAATCTAATAAATATGTAAACACCTTTTCTATGACACATACATATGTAAACACACACACACAATGAATTACCTAAACTTTTATTCAAACTATTTTTTAAACTCGTATTCGTACTAAGGCAATATGTACATGTATATATGTTGAAACCCTGGCAATAGGCAGTTTAATGCTTAGAGATACTTTAAACACAGTCAACCATCGCAGAGTTAAAAAACATTTCATGTTTAATTTACATTATGGCAGGAAACGTGAATATTTAAAATTTCATGTTAAATGTCCCCTTGTGAACAACTTAGTGGGAGTGGTCTTGGCGCCTTCCATAGATGAGGGTCTCTACATCGCAGATTTACCTTCCACCCAGCTGATGTGCCGTAGGTTCGATTCCAAGCACTTGATATTTATTTCATTATAGAGTTACTTTCAAACCTCAATCCTTAGTTATTACTCTCTTTGGGGTTCCCTTCCGAATGTTATCATTAAATCGTTTAGCGATCCTGTTCGTGATATTAGCAGAATTATTAGATTTTAGTAATCAATAATAAAAATAATAAATACTTGTGACGATTCCATACAGATTGCCCTAGTTCCACATTAAGCAAAGCTTGTACTATGGGAACTAGACAACGGTATAAAGACAGATATAAACATAGAACATCCAGAACGGAACAAATATTTAAGTTTTTGACATAAAATATCTGCCCTCAGAGTGAATCCAATCCGCGACCTCAAGTTTCCCAGTCAAGGATTCTGACTACTAGACCAGACGGACGTCATTTAACAGATAATACCTTCCAAAACCACATCATCGTTTGTGGCTTAATGGCACCAGTTAATTTTGATTCATCATTATCAGTGTCACCAATCACCATCACTATCATTAATGTTAATAACATCATTGTAATCATATTTCATCACGCTTATTGCACTTTGCGCTCTCCTGTCTACGGTACCAATTTTATTGTTTTTTATGGATGGTTAAAATTATTTCCGAAATTAATTTGCGCCCAGATATCTTAAACTAGAAAACTTGACTATGACGTGTATTATATTTTTATTTATATAAGTTTATATGAACAACTTTTTTATTACGCCCTGAAGGGTCCCTGAAGGGTAGGCAGTAACAACACCTCTTTTCACCAAAGACCTATTTAACTGTGTATGTGACAGGTGCCGAGTCAGTTGCCGGTTCTCAGGCACGACTATTCATACGTCTATCAATTTCTTTTGAAATGTGAATAAGTTTCCTTCAACGTTAAGCTCGTAGTGTGACTAAAACCTATACCTACTAAAAAACTATTGGTAAATTCGGGACTAGATCTTGCAATCTCATCGTCGCAGGCGACTTCAAACCGCTCGGCCACGGCAGCTCTTATCACTAAATTGGTAGATAATAGCGTGTGCATACATTGCTTGCTCCGATCAAGATGGGCTAAGAGCCAAGGATGTAACTAATAACAGAACGATAAACATGATTCGCCGAAACATTCAATGGTGTATTACGTGTTGGTGATATTTTATTTACCCGTTGCTCAGCCCTTAATCGTCTTTATGTCCTAATTCTTTATGTATTTTTCATGTTCCAACACTTCCAACTAACTTAATCAAATCTATCGAACACTCAAAGTGTGAGATTTTGAATGGGATGTAATCGCGCAGAAACTGAAAATTATAAAAAAGTTTGAGTTCTATTCTATATACTGGATATTTTTACCATAAAGAAAATGATTTACTTCAATTTAAGCGACACAGGAAACAGTTAAGGAATACAAAGAAAGATGCCAAAAAAAGTAATTCAAAACGTTGATATCAAATGGTATGCCAACGTAAAATGTCAAATGTGTACTTGTTTCAATAATATATTCTTTTCCAGGTATTTGCTAATCAAGATATATACTTATATCTATAGTAATATTGTATTGTGCATGTCTTATCTCCAATGTTGAATGTTATCAGATACAACGCGGTTTTAATCAAATTTTGTTACGAAATTTATATTAGGATGATAACGGGGCAATAAAGCATGGACGGAGATTCAATAATGACGTTAAAAGTGGTTTGCTTTTGTCTCTGGTATTGACAGCTCATTCTTGAATCACCGATAGTTATGGTAAAAAGGGTATGCATTTTATTTATTTCAAGCGATTACTAAATAATATACAAATTTAACAGTGTAGGAAAACATCGAGAGAAATCCTGCATACGTTTGGGAAACAATTCAAACACTTGGGTACTTGCACTTGCTTGAGAGTCGGCGATGGACTAGTCATTTGTTACGTTGGCACCAAATATATATCCATTGGAATGAAGTGAAAATATATTTATTAGAAGATACATAGATAACGAACACTTGATTCAGTCTGTGGTGTTTGAAAAGTTTTGACGTAACATTTTTATTATCTATTTGGAAATGTAAATTGTTATCTATGCTCATTCTTTATTCAAATATTGATCATTCTAATTATTTCATAATCGCTTATTTGTTTCTATGACAGTTAATTTTAACGGGGCATTTCTATTAAACTAACCATATTAGTTAATATTTAACGGTAAATATGTAATGATATGTATAGTCATATAAACATTACTTTAAGGGATTAACACGACCAGTATGACTATTAAACTTTATCGCGTTTAATAAATCATTGTTCTTAATCAACTTTGTTCCAATTACCATACTTAAGAAAAATTGTTGGGTATTGTTTTATTTTTATATTAATCGCGGTAAAATCGAAATGTTATTAATTTATGTATGGTATTAGAGAAGTAATCAAATGTGTAATTGATAATAACATTCCCCATATTACAATTTCTCGCTGACTTCCTCACAAAGGGAGAAGTGCCAGTTCCCTCTATACTTAAAGATCCTCTTAAGTGTATATTTACAAATAGTCAAAAGTTAAGTGTTTTAATAAATACATAGGATAGTAATTTATTGTATTCGTATCGTGATTGCTTGTCTGAATTATTTCTGATTGTTTTATTATTTCGTGTTATTTATAATGTTCTGCCCTTTGTGATGGTAACATAACGAGATTCTTAACAGATCTTTCAGTGGTTTTGGTATTTTATGAAGCAGTGCTCGTTCACGGGGGGTCGAACGAGAGGAGGGAGGCCTATGCCCGGACGTAAATAGCTATAAATATAGAAAAAAAAATTTCTTTGCTACGTAAATATATGTCCAGCGTAAGAAGGTGTTTTTACACTTCTATCTATCTTTTCGGGGAATCTATATATCCTTACGTCTACATAAAAGGGCTCCCGAAGGGGTAGGCAGAGGTGTATAAGCAGTACCCTACACTTTCCGCCAGAGATATATTTTAGGTGCCAAAGTGACAGATCGCGAGTCCATCGCCGTTACTCAAGCACGACTATACATACTATAGGTATGTAAGTATAGAGGAACTTCTACACCCTCTGCCTACCCCGTTAGGGACTCGGCGTGATAATATATATCCTCACGCCTTCCCACAAGGGTCCCCGAAGGGGTAGGCAGAGGTGTATAGGTAATACCCCACACACCCACTTTCCGCCAGAGGTATATTAGGTGCCAACGTGACCGATGGCGAGTCCATCGCCGTTACTCAAGCACGACTATACATACGCCTTTTGAATTTCTTCTCAGACGTATGCAGGTTTCCTCTCGATATTTTCCTTCACCGTAAAGCTCGTGGTGTGACTAATCACTGTAAGTCCAGCAAAACTCATTGGTACAGTCGGGATTCGAAGTTCAGGTATTTCCTATCTTTATATATATTTACTGTATGTCTTGCTCTACTAGCTTGTTCAATAGCACTTAAAGCCAACAATCCCTCAGCAGGTGAATGGCATAGCGAAGAGCGTAGCGCCGGTGGTGCCCCCTCGCGACGCGACGCGGGACGCGCCGCCGCGACCCCCCGCCCATGACGTCACCAAGGACCAGATGGAGAGCATCAAGAAATATCAGGTCAGTCACACATTACCTATATCCGACGCGAAACAAAGTTCAAAACAATTGAAGCCCGGTTGTTGTTTTCAACTTTGTTTCTCCAGTAGCGCGTATCTCAAGACATGCTATTTGAACAAACTATGACACTTACTTACTGACATAACTAGTCAATTGCACTCCGAATTAGTCGATCGATATATATATTAAAGATGATGAAGGAAAACCTTTTGCCTCGATGTGGCGAGTCAAGTTTCAAACCTTTGTCAAGAGTTTGACTAAACCTTATCACAGTATATATAAAAAGCTACGGAAGCCAATTGGTTCGAGTAGTTGCATGCAGCACAAAGATTGCAAGTTCATATCCCGATTGCTACCCAATGAGAATGAACTGATTAGTTACACTACGAGCTTAACGGCGAAATAAACCATCGAGAAGAAACCTGCATACGTTCGAGAAGAAATGTACGTCGTGCTTGAGTAACGGCGATGAACTCGCCCGCACCAAAAGTACATATATCTCTGGTGGAAAAGGGGATTCCTTGGGTGTCCCAGACAACCTGCCGAATCGTACGTTCAGAAAAAAGCAAAGTTTAAAATGCCGCCATGCCTCTAATATGGACATATCATCACGCCGACTCGTGGTGGCCGAGTGGTTGCCTGCGACGCAAAGGTCGCAAGCTCGAATCCCGACTGTACCAATGAGTTTTTTCTGAACTTAAGTACAGTGATTAGTCACACCACGAGCTTTACGGTGAAGGAAAACATCGAGAGGAAACCTGCATACGTCTCAGAAGAAATTCAAAAGGCGTATGTATAGTCGTGCTTGAGTAACGGCGATGGACTCGCCATCGGTCACGTTGGCACCTAATATACCTCTGGCGGAAAGTGGGTGTGTGGGGTATTACCTATACACCTCTGCCTACCCCTTCGGGGACCCTTGTGGGAAGGCGTGAGGATATATATTATCACGCCGAGTCCCTAACGGGGTAGGCAGAGGGTGTAGAAGTTCCTCTATACTTACATACCTATTACGCTTCGTGCACATATTTCAGTCTCTACATAATTTGCCAATCACAGTTATACTAAATGTATGTTATATCGTCAACAGTTATCCTTTGTTTACAAGGCTATTGTGACACCACTTCCTGGCTTCATTATTGTATGTACGTTTAACTTTAAAGTGCATTGGTTTTGACAAGCGCAATGACAATGGGTTCACTCATCGATTCTAACGGTTCTCTAACTCTGCGTAAATACCTATTTATAATAATATGTCCTCACGCCTTCTCACAAGGGTCCCCGAAGGGGTAGGCAGAGGTGTATAGGTAATACCCACACACCCACTTTCCGCCAGAGGTATATTAGGTGCCAACGTGACAGATGGCGAGTCCATGGCCGTTACTCAAGCACGACTATACCTATATATAAATACCTATTTTTAGTGTTAATTATAACATTTGACAAACAAAAGTGTGTGCAAGAAGAGGCAGAGGAAGGCCACGTTCCAACTACCTGGATCAAATCGATCGGACTCTCAAGGACGGGAACGTTAAGAGTACTCGAAACCGACGAGCATGTATGAAGAGACTGATGAATGTGGACGAAGCGAAACAGGTATGCAAGTCTAGAGAGAACTGGCGCTCTATACTCTCTGCCTACCCCGTTAGGGACTTGGCGTGATGATATGTATGTATGTATGTAAATATGACATACATATATGGTTTTCTCATTAATCACTAAAATTATCCTCACACCTTCCCACAGGGGTAGGCAGAGGTGTACCCACATGCCACACAGCCACTTTCCACCAGAGATACATTTTAGGTGCTGACGTAACTTAAGTGCGACTATACGCCTTTGCATTTCTTCTCAAGCGTATCCAGGTTTCCTCTCGATGTTTTGCTTCACCGTAAAACTTAAATAAGTATTGTGACTAATCACTGTACTTATTTAAGTTCTGAAAAACTCATTGGTACAGTCGGGACTCGAGCTTGCAACCTTTGTATTGCAGGCAACTTCTCAAACAACTGGGCCACCACGGCTTTTTACTTGAATATATTGAAATTGATTTATATACGTAGTTTATGTTGCCGGCGAATGTAAAGTTGCACATTACCTTCGCACTCCTTTAGTTGCACATTGGACGAAAAGAGTATTTAAGTCTGACCTTCAATTCGGTGGATATTCGACAGGTTTGTCTTTGCATATATAGATAGATACTAATTGTCTCGCCCAGCTTCGCTTGGATGAAAAATTAAAATATTAATAACACGATCGCAGCGCCACCTATCGGGTCCAATTGCGAATCTAAACCATTCTCGAATCCCCATGAAGACACACAGAAAATTTCATTAAAATCGGTCCAGCCATTTAGGAGGTGTTCAGTGACATACACACTCACAGAAGAATTATATATATAAAGATATATATATATGCATAGATCCTACTAATATTATAAGCGCGAAAGTATGGATGTAACTCAATCACGCCAGAACGGTTGAAGGTTCAATGAGAGATTATTAGCTGGAACTCAAAGGATATATTTTGTTCCGAAAGTACACGTTCATAAAACTGTACTAATGAAATCGATTATAACACGGGTGAAATATTTTTTTTTATACCACTTGGGTCCGCCTGATGGTAAGCGGTTACCGCCGCCTATGGACGCTTGCAACACCAGGGGTATCACTCGCGCGTTGCCGACCCTAAAATCGCGGGATAATCAGTATATTGGCTAATCGAAGGGTCGCGAATTCCGAAATGTTATGTGTCCCAAAAGAGTGTTTTTTTCATGATATTTGTTTCTTGTATAAATGATACATAGGTTTTATATCGTTAAAAAAAAATTACATACTCATAAACATATCACCCAGAGTCGTGTGTCCTGTCGAGGGGGTAGGGACAGAGGGTAAAGACTACGATGTGTTCTAAATGGCGACGGACTCGCCATCTGTCACGTTGACGCCAAAATGATATCTCTGGCGGAAAATGGGTGTGTGGGTATACTACCTATACACCTCCGCCTACCCCTTTGGGGACTCTTGTGGGAAGGCATGAGGATATTTATTAAAACGAAAGTGCAAACTTTGTGAGAGAATGCGGCCTGAATGTATAGAATTACCTGTATTACAGGTCACCATCATTGCCCGATCGTTCTATTCTGAAAATAAAAACCTTTGTACTACGTAGATGTTGCTTAAGGGTGTAATCTAGTATACTTAAACGGGTTACACGTTACAGAGAGCGCTAACATTGTTATTGCATGTAACTCGAGGAATGGTGCCGTCACGTCCTTGACGTACCTACTTGGAAAGGAAAAATGTTTTTATATAAAAAGCACAGTACCTTGACAGTACCGTTGTCGTAAGCAACAGCTGAAATATTGCGTTTCCATCTAAGCTAGAAGTCAATCCTCAGGATATAATGTATCCCCTTGCCAAATTTCATAAAGATCCGTCCAGCCGTTCAGCATTATAGTCGTTAAAAGGTTATAAAGAAACAGAGTTACTTTGGTATTTTGGCATATCTCTAGCTTGGCCCCGCGTGTCACACGGGTTAAATTTGATATCAATCATGTTTTTTCTGGACTAAATAATTCCTCTGTAATAACTCCATCTAGCCATAGATATTCTATCTTCGTGCCGAATTTCATCCAGTTCTGTTCAACCGTGATTGAGTTACAAACATGCATATATAATATTTGCATACATTATATATACAAAGCAAAAGTGTGTGCAAGAAGAGGCAGAGGAAGGCCACGTTCCAACTACCTGGATCAAATCGATCGGACTCTCAAGGACGGGAACGTTAAGAGTACTCGAAACCGACGAGCATGTATGAAGAGACTGATGAACGTGGACGAAGCGAAAGAGGTATGTAAGTCTAGAGAGAACTGGCGCTCTATACTCTCTGCCTACCCCGCTAGGGACTTGGCGTGATGATATGTATGTATGTATATATAATATTTGGCATTAGCAAATGAGATATAACGGGAGGATGGGATATGTATATGAAAGCTAACGAAAATTTTTGAACGAACAAAACGAAAATTATCAATACAATAGTTGTATTAGTATGCCGCGGAAACATGAAAAGAAGACTCGCATTACCACGCTGGATATCAATGCTCTCTGGGAGAAACATGATCCAGCCTTAGACGCGGAACCTCTTTTAAAAGATGCTGAGCTGCCAAGACCCAAGCAAGTTGGAACAAGCTATAATACACATCGGAAGCTTTCATAGAGCAAATATCCGGTACTTGAAAGAGGAAAGCCGAATTTAAAGGCAAGCGTGAAGTGATAATAAAATAATTTAAAAGTGCACATGCTCGATAAAAAAGCAATAAAATACCGACTTTAAATGTAAACGGTTCAGTAATTAATGAAATAGAATGTTCAAGCGAGCTCGAACACCGTACGGCAAACAGGTTACTTCGAATCTATGTCGTTATGAAATAAAAATTCTTTCCCCCGCGCCAATAAACGTTTATTAAATCGGATGCGGCATATCGTTTAGCTTTCCAATTTTGTTGTGTAATATTACTTCAAGAATTACTTTTTTGTCTCAGTTTACGAACGACGCTACCTACTTGCTTTGAAATAATATATTACTTCTTGTATAAATGGAAATTTCATAAAGGAAATTCTTGAAACCCTAAATATATCAAGTGTTTATGTACACTGCCTACTCCTTCAGGGAAGCTTATGGTATGGCTTGAAGATTTAATATTTATATGGATATGGTATATAGGTTGCATACAGCCAATAAATAATAAATAGCTTATATACAAACATATCGACACGCCGAATTCCTAACACAGTAGGCAAAGAGAGAACGCACGACCAGTCCTCAAGCACGACTATACATACATACCTGAATTTCTTCTCAGACGTATGCAGGTCTCTCGATGTTTTCCTTCACGTAAAGCTCGTGGTGTGACTAACCGCTGTAATTAAGTTCAGAAAACTCATTGGTACAGTCGGAGTTTGGGCTTGCAACCTTTGCATTGCAGGCGACCTGAACTACTCGGACACCTAGCTCTGAGCAACCTTCCCCTACTAATATAACATGGCCCTTTGTTCTCATTACTCCCTAATTCTATTTCATTATTCTTAGCTTTCAACTCTTTCATACATTATTTTACTTTATTGCTCGTTCCGAAACAGTTTTGGTCACTTCTATCCTCAATGGTACCAACCCAATAGTATTCTCTGAAGTGAAATTCTGTGTGATTTTGTCTGTCACTAGGGAATTGGTTATTTTTCGTACCATACTTACTAATTGAAGCCTTGTGCTGTAATTAACTTAACTAATGATGTTTTGTCCTTGGTTATGGGCGGTCAATTATTCTGGGAATCGTTTTTGTGGCACTAATAATAATGACGGAGCCAATGTTCAATTTATTTGTCATAGCGTATCTCAAAATACTTACGAGAAATCAAGCCAGAAAAACATATATTTTTGTTTTTAAAACGGGGACTCTATGGAATATAATTCCTTCGAAACGTTTCCCTTTAGTCGACCCAAAGTTCAGCAAAGCGGAAAAACACATTTATGTCGTATTTTTGTTATTTTTTGATGATCACGCACGCTATGAAAAGTATACGTTGCTTTTTGTAAGCATCTCAAAAGTGCTTACATTTCAACGGCTGACTGAACACATAAGGCCAGATGTTCTATATTTCAAGGAATCTGGGAATTTGTAATTATTTAAATGCGACTATGTACGGTTGGCTAAATGTTACGTAAATTTACGATATTACCCAACATAAACGTATATCTTGTAAATTGTTCTGTGAAATTGCTCCGTGCAGTTTACTAATTATACGTATGTCCGCTTCGCAAAGGCATCTCACGACATAAATAATGTTTGTTATCTAGAGCATATTACTTTGCGTTATATATGTACAGACAGGATATAATATTCCAAAATCAAATTATTTTATTGGAACGAAGTTCCTTATCGCGCGTTGTGAAAGGGGGCTAGACGGAAAAAATTCTTACGAAAAGTTGTCACGACATTCTTACGAAAAGTTGTCACGACACTTTTATTACGAAAATTGAACCTACTGATTAAGTTTATATAACACTAGCTGTCCCGCCCAGCTTCGCTCGGGTGAAAAAGTTAAATTGCCCGTAACACGATCGCAGCGCCACCTATTGGGTCCAATTGTAAATCTAAACCATTCTCGAATCCACCTTAAGACACACAGAAAGGGATAGCTTCGCGCGGGTGAAAAAGTTAAAATTCCTAAAACTCGATCGCAGCGCCACCTAACGGGTCCAATTTAATATAGCCTATGTTACTCGGGGATAAAGTAGCTTTCCAAAGGTGAAAGAATTTTTGAAATCGGTCCAGTAGTTTCGGAGCCTATTCACTACAAACAAACAAACAAACAAATCTTTCCTCTTTATAATATTAGTATAGATTATATTTGTTAATAATAAAATAAAAATTATTATAACTTAAAAAAAATAAAATTTTATTACAATTCCTTTTTTTGCTGTATATTTATAACCCCCGTGTGAGTGAGGTGTGGCTTCTTGAACTTCGTTCCATCCGGGTGTCCCTTGACACCTCTCAAGTTTTTCACATAGGCCGGTTCGGATTGGTCGTTTCCATGGAGAAGAACCGGCAAGAAACTCCATGGTAACGCTCTTCAAATCATTTGCTATACAATAATAAAACAAGATGAGTACAACAAAGGTAGCAAAATCTGGGAATCTATATAACCTACAATGTTCACACATTCACAAATTAAACAAGTGACACAAATATTGTCATCAGCGCTGCATTCGAGTGAGGGACTCGGGGACAACTTTTATAGACCTCTGTGTTAGACATACTGGTCATCCTGAAAATGCCGGATCAATTGACAGTACACACGAACGTTTTCAGAATATGACATTACTAACTGTGCCCCGCGATTTCGCCCGCGTAAATTTAGATTAACTAGATTGGTAGCTTTTGGTAGTGTTTTTCAACACAATCAATTTCTCCTTTAAGGAAGTCCAGTTAATAATCTATCTCTATGACGAAATTGAAACAATTACGTTGTTTAGCTTTGGCGTGAACAAACATCCTCACAAATTATTCCATTATTTGTTCTAGGATTTTATTTAACTACAATGGTTATTCCCACGCATTGCTCTTTCGCATATTTTCCGAAATTTCTACTAGAGATTATACTTCTGGACAAATAACTCCAGGAATTTTATAAAGATCTGGTGGTCTAACCTTCTGGCTTAGTAGGGTTAGTTATTTGTGTGGAGTACACGACCCTTACCTTAAGCTGGCGCTGGCTTAAGACGCTGGCTCTTAAATATATCTCTGGCGAAAAGAGCGTGTACATACTCTGTGGTGACCGTTTATTGACATTGACAGAGAGGTAACGTTAATAAATTATTGGCTACTGTCATGTGAACTTTACGTGCTTCGATAACACTTGACTCGACTCCAAATAACTCCACTACAGTTAATTAATAGCGAGCCATGTTTTTAAATTACGTATATTAGCCGATTTATTACGCATGGTCGAGTCCATACGCGATAAACTTGTTTCTACTAAAATTTTATCGACAACTTCTTGATTTAATCGTGAGTACGTCATATATGTTTGTTTTTGAACTGTTTCACTGACTACAGCAATGTTTAGCAAATACATTGTTTTCGGGCACATACCTTTTGGTAGGTATATGTTTTGCAATAGACATGTGTATTGCTACTTTGACATTGTCTTTGTGTGCAAATAAATGCTTTCATAAGGTTTAATACGTGATACTGCCTATTTTGACAGAATATCAAAAAGTACGTTAACAATCGAACTGTATTCGACTAAAAGACTAGTATCCATTTCGTGAATAAAAAAAATGAGGCTTGAGTTATTGTTAGCTATATTAAAGTTTAGTAAATTTATTCGACACGAAAAACCAATGCGACAAGAACAACATTAATCGTAAATCCACACAAAATTGTAATGTAAATTTAATCTAAGATGGCCTCCATTGTATTTGTTATTGTTACAAACAACTCCAAAAACCACACTCGATGTAAATGTTTCGTATACTTGGTTGTGTGTGGTTGTATGTTCGCACTAGGGCCGTTCGCCTGTAGGCAAGCGAGCCAAAGGCAGTATGCCGCGAACCTTCGCCTCGACAAAACGTTTCGCGCGCCCGCGAGGATTTGAAATGTCAAAATTGCCCCCAAATTCGACTGTGACATTTAGCGTAATATAATTTTACGTTACAGCAAGTGGTGTTCATAATAACGAATGGTTTTGTGTAAGTTGAAAGCTGTGCATTGTTTAAACGGAATATTTGCTAACAAATTCGTGGCTACAAGCGTTCGATTGAATTGTTGTTGTTTTATTGTTGATTTTTGAACGAAATTATCTAGTCGTTGGATTATTCTACGTTAACTTATTAACGTTTGGCTATGAACGATCAATATTCGGACTTCTGATATAATTCTCCACTTAATGACATAACTACAAGAATAGATATACATACATATCTACAAATACGTAATTAAACAACTAACTTCCTTAATCGTGCTGCAAATAATAAATTTCTCAACGGAATTATTTTGTACGTTTCTAGAATAACCCTCGTAATTCTATAAAATAAGGTCTCGCTATTTGTCATTATACTTAGAGGTATAAAAATTTGCCAACAATTTATTGAATCCTTGCACACGTTTCCATTGGTACATATAATTAACCTTGCCGGAAAACTATTGTCTCGTTATTACTCACCGGATGACATATGGACATATGTAGGTGTGTTTGTACGTGTGAGTACAATACGATACTATTGTGTTGAATTTGGTTAATATTGATTATGTTGCTCGTACGTTAGCAACGTATGTGAGAAAATAATGGGTACATTTTTGTAGCCGTGTTGGCCGAGTGGTTAGAGTTCAAGCAAGTTCGAATCCCGACTGTACCAATGAGTTTTTCTGAACTTAAGTACAGTGATTAGTCACACCACGAGCTTTACGGTGAAGGAAAACATCGAGAGGAAACCTGCATACGTCTGAGAAGAAGTTCAAAGGCGTATGTACAGTCGTGCTTGAGTAACGGCGATGGACTCGCCATCTGTCACGTTGGCACCTGATATACCTCTGGCGGAATGTGGGTGTGTGGGTATTACCTATATATACCTCTGCCTACCCCTTCGGGGACCCTTGTGGAAAGGCGTGAGGATATATTATTATATTATAAGTAATTATTAAGAAAATAATCGATGGTGCTTTGACAATATTTCTCGATTAGTTGATTAAAGCCCTAAAGCTGGTCTATACAAAACAAAAGTGATTGCTATCACGCGGACTATGGCTCGTTTTTTAAATTTATAGTGTAATTAAGCTAAATTCTCAACATGCAAGCATGTCTTCCATGCGATGCCATGCTTCGTGGTAAGTGTTTACGCAATGATATCGCTCGCGCGCTGCCGACCCTGAAGGAATCTTTTCATATCCTTCTTTAAGAACTCCGTGCTATAACTCTTTAGATAAAACTTCCAGAATGTTTTTACATGTTCCGCTGTGAATGTTTCAATTAGAAGTTCGTCGTCTGAATTTGCGGGCTTCGATCGCGGGCTCACGATATTTATTGCCAGGAATAGAATCACGATTCGAAGTTTAAATATAATAAACTTTACAATATCGGCAAATCGCTTTAATATAACAACCACAGACGACATTCAAAATTCTTATCTGCGTATCGGGGCGACATACGTTCCCGTAGAACCGTAGATCAATAAATCATTATATTTTCGGTTGTACGGTTACTTGTGTTATACGACTGGGTCTGCCACGCGGCTTTACCCGTGTCAAATCTGAGTAGCACGATGAAACGTATAGATTACCTCAATAAAAAAGGCGATGGACTCGCCATCTGTCACATTGGCATCAAAAATATATCTCCGACGGAAAGTGTAAAAACCTACCCTTATAGGGACCCTTGTGCGAAAGGCGTGAAGATATATAAGAATATAAAACAGGATATTTTATTTATAAATAATCTACCAATGAATAAAATAAATAAAATCCGCGGCCGCATCCGCGGGGCACAGCGAGTCTTCTGGGGGTTTATCTAAGATAAAACTAAAAGCTATAGAGTAGGACAAGGAGTCATGAATGAATTTCCTTTGCCCTTGGCCTATGCAAAATGAACTTAGCTTAGGAAAATACTCAAGATAAGTATTATTAAGCTGGGTTTAAGTATTATATTTACCACAAACAAGTTCACAAACAATCGTGCCTCCTCTTGGTTGTAGGCTATGGGCTTCGTTCGAATTTCAGATCTATTCCCAATTTAAAAATATTCAGTTGTTTGGCCATGTGCCTTTTAAGCTATGCATAAGTTTAGATGAGACTAGGGTCGTTTTCCCCTAAAATATCTTTAGTACATTGTCCACATAAAAAAAACCATGTTCGATTATGCTACCATAAGTATTTAAAAAAATGCTCGTTTTCTCGTTCATTATGAAACGAGAAAATAGAGTACAAAATTATCAATTCGCGCACTAGAACATTCGTAATTTGAAAAATTATTCTTAATTTGATATTTTATTTATCACATCGATGTTGACGCTTACCGTTGACGTCACAGAGAATGTTGTGACCTCTGGTGAACGTACAGACAGACGTTACTAACTCACCAAGTCGCCTTAAAAATGGATTCGTTACAAGCAACATTACAATAAATAAATAAATAATGAGACACGAAACTTTCTATTTCGCTTTCCTCTCCCTTTGCCAAGGTTATCAAGTTAGGATGCCTTCTGTAACGTGAATTATTGAAGACAAAGTCAGGTATATCTGGACCCTCGTTGTGGGTAGCCACTGTTTTTGGGCAAATATCATGCACAATTAATTGATATTTGGTAATGACGTCTCGACCTTTAATTTGTTTTAGTTCATCATTACAAATAAGGTATGTTTTTGCATGTTTTCCCTTAATTAGGAAATATTTTCAAATTACTCCCTTAATTATCACTGCTAGTGTTCTCCTTTCTTCACTTTTCTGCTAGTGTCTTCCCTACTTTGTCCTCTTGCTCTTTGTGTCAATATTTTTCAATAAGAAGTCAAATATGGCCGCATCTGATGTTAATCGGTTACCACCTGTAGGTGTAAGCCTAAAGGTGTTAGGCTAATGTGGAATAGCACGTTGTCAGTTGTCCGTTAACAGTAGTGTTGACAGACACAAATGGTGATTCTTACATTAAAAGTAAGTTTTTATGTGATATGAAGCAAATCTTCAACTTGCTGCGAATAGTAGAAACTTATACAATGGCACGCTCAATCATTCGACTTGACAATGCTTCTCAGCTATTAGAAACTTGACCTTTGACTCATTCTGAAGGTTCGACTTTATCATTGTAATGTGGCCTCAAATTAATCGGCCGAGTGCCCGAAAGATAGTTTTAAGCGAAGCTACTGCTCTTGCTAAAGTAGGTAAATTCTCTAATTATTTTAAGCAAGCCATTTGGAATTAAGTTTGGTTAGACTATGAAGTCTCTCATTTCCGTACTACAATCACGAGATTTAATCTGCATACGCTTGAGAAGAAATTCAAAGGCGTATGTATAGCCGTACTTGAGTGACGGCGATGCACTCACCATCTGTCACGTTGACCCAAAATATATATGTGGCGGAGAGTACCCCTTCGGGGACCCTTGTGAAGGCGTGAAGGAAAAAAGTAGTACATTAACACACAAATTCGATGTATGTACGTACATATAACGTTTTTTAACGTTTAGATGTATAACTTTCGATGTATAACTTTAACGATGTATAACTTTATTTCAACGTTTAGATGTATAACTTTGAATACGTAGTCCGTAAAGTACCTAGAACTGAAATATTTATGTTTGTAGCTTAAAATGCGGGTGTTAGGGTGTGGGGTGCATTATTACAAAGGGCACAGGAAGACCACGTTCCAAGACTCCCCGTGATGGTATATATGTATGTAAATGGATGTACTTACAAGATGTGATATGGTTTTGTTTGGAGTTTAAAATGCGGGCGTTAGGGTGTGGGGTGCAGTAAGCATAATTCAAAGTTGCTGGCGACATATGTCCTCATTCCTGGGACGGAAATGTCGCAGCCTCGATTGCGACGGCGTGGTCTAAGGCAGAAGCGTATAGAAACTACTCCTTTCATTTAATTAAATTTACCGGTGAAGGCATCGAGAGGAAAACTCGTAGGAACACAACACAAATAATTATTGTTAAGTGTTATTTGGCTACGGACTTCTATAAGGTGGAGGTCCTGCCCCAGTCGGGCAGCTCCAAATTCGAACGGGAAACCCGTTATGTCCTACCTCTCTTAAATATGCATACGTTTGAGACGAAATTCAAAGATGTATAGTCGTGCTTGTCTAACGGCGATGCAGTCGCTATCTGTCACGTTGGCACCTAAAATTTATCTCCGGCAGAAAATGAGTGTGTCGGTACTATACACCACCTCCACCTACCCCTACGGGGACCTTTGTGAGAAGGTGTGAAGTCATTTTATATAATATAACAAGTACGTTCCTAAATATATCGATGGTACTTTTGGGTTAGTTAAAGAGCCGATGTTTTAATTTGAAATGTTCCGATTATTATTGTGATTATACGATTTTTTTACATAACATAAATAAGTAAGTACATAACATTACGGTACCCTTTACGGGGTAGAGAGAAAGTGTAGAGTTCCAGTTCTCTCTAGACTTTACATTAAATGTTAATAATAAACGAGAAACTTTTATTTATTTATTTATTTAATATTTTGCAACAGCTTACAATTTTTATAAACTGACAATATACCCTGATGGGCGTAGCAACACAATATTTTTCTTATTCCTTAAATTAATACATACTTCAAATAGTTAAATTTACTTAAAATTATGATAACATTTATACTATAAAAATTTAAAATGTTTTGAGATCAAGGCTAGTTAGAATTTAATATTATAATGTAATCCCTATAACTAAAGACAACAACTATATGTTTAAAAATAAAATATATATCTATCGTATAATACATGGTGAATAAGTGATAAACAATACCTAAGTATTGTTTATTGTTTAAAATTATCATCTAAATATTCTTGTATAGTGTAGTAGGCTTTTTTGTTCATTCGAGTGTAGTTGAACTGAACCGAGTCAGTTCAGAACTGAAACACGGCCATATCTTGTCTCTGTTACCATACAACCAAGAGCACAAGGGTCGAGAAACCTCTTAGCATGACGTTGACAGTCGACAAGCCTTGAATGCTCACTTAAAAACACACTGTACGGTTTCATTACAACATTGACACTGTTTGCAATCGCGCTAATTGGGATTACCGCATCTCAAGTGGAACCAACATCTGTCTTGCATGTAATTGTGGATGTGAGCAGTAGCGGATTTATATCAATCGTCCTAAGGCGGCAAATACAATTTTAGGTCTTAAGAATTTAAAAGGTGCATATGTGTACAGGGATACAGGTTGTGTATAAAGTTATATATTCTTTAGAGGGCTGTAGTATCCATTATTTCTGACTGATTTGACGGTGAAACACCTCAAACAATAAAATAAAACTAAATAAAACTGAATACATTATTCCACATATATATTAACGCCTTCCCACAAGGATCCCCGAAGAGTCACCACGTTTCTGGAGTACATAGTAAGAGTTTAACAAGTCTCGGGTGCTAGTCGGTTGCAACTAATGGGTAAGCACTTGCTTTCAATCACTGCCGACTCAACATTTCCGGTCCTTAGGGTACAATATCCGGTGATAACTGAGGCAGCGTTGGAGCGGACGTCTGAAGCGCTTGTGACGTCAGAGAGGAATTACCCAATTCATTTTTGTCACCTCGTCGAAATCAGGTCCACCCTTTTGCTTCACCCTCGGTTTACCTGAATGTATTTTTACCTTTTACGCTCGAGAATTACTCAGAACAGAAAAATGTACTATGTATCGTGCGGTGAATTCACCGCAGGAAAATCGATATAACTTGGATTTATTTTTTGAGGCTTCGAGAGCTGTCTGTCGTAAAATTACATACGTTTTAACAGCATGAACCTCAGGTGTTCCCTTCAAAAAATTCTTGCCGTATTTTAGATGGAATCCGCAATGAACAGATACGCAAAACAATTCTCCCTTCTTAGAGAAGGGAGAATTGTCTTCTTGGAGAAGCCGAATATCGCTAACTGCCCCTTTGGCATCTAAAGGTATCTTCGTCGTACAGAAAGTGTTACACCTCTGCCTACCCCTTAGGCAACCATTGCGGGCTGGCAGTGAGGATTTAAAACATACCCTTGTGTAAAGACGAAGATATATAGTACTCGCCTTAAAATAATTAAAACTTTTTGCTGTCTCGGTAAACATTTCACATGATGTAGCCACTTACTCGGATTGGTTTATTATTAAATAGGGCAATGTATTTACTCGCTTATATAATTAAGACTTGTCGGAATAACAATGAACATGGCATTTAGGGGTCATCCATTAATTACGTGAATCCTAAATCAGGGGATGCTCTCCGACATATCAAGGGAGAATAATGAGCTAATAATAGTAATGCACCTACTTTCGGAGATATTGAGGTGCTCAAGATGACGTGTTCGTTACCGATACTCAAGTACGACAATACATACGACTTTATAATTTCCAATCCTCTTCAAGTATAATATATAATTATAAATTATTATTATAAATATATAAGTATAAATAAATTAAAAAAATATATAGTAATAAAAAATCCAACTAAAAACTAGAAAAAATTATTCGAGTTGTTTTGATTTGATTGACAGCTAATATATGTCAATACTGTCATAACTTGTTGCTTGAGTAACGGCGATGGACTCGCCATCTGTCACGTTGGCACCTAATATATCTGTGGGTGGGTGGGTAGTGGGTATTACCTATAAACCTCTGCCTACCCCTTCGGGGACCCTTATGGGAAGGCGTGAGGATATATTATTATATTAAAACTTGTAAAGCGGAGTGCGTTCAGAAACACTACGATGCTACTTACGATTTAATATTAGCAAGGTTTTATTTTTATATTAATTCATCTTAGACCCCATCGCTAATTCTGATTATCCTATTATGGTTTGTGATCGGCCCTTGATAGGTATGCAAAATTTCGATTAAATCCGACGTTTTTAACGAAGTAAAAATCATGTTCAAAGTTTCCGTTACATACTAACATACGAAGCTAATAAAAGCGTGTTAAAAATAGTGCGATCATGTTGTATGGTATTATCAATATGCCATTAGATAAATCTATCGTGTTCTCAATATACTAGTGGTATCAGTACCAGTAGACTTCAGACTCTAATTGCCTGGATTATCTGCTTGTTTATGCGAATGCGAATAGAGGCTTTGTATCTAGTTAAATAACAAAATCTATATAGGGTTAAAATGGATCTAGTTCATCAATACAGATGAGGCAAATGATAATGTAGGTCATGTTTAGAGACAATCGAATTATTCGAAACCGAATCGAATTATATTCGCTGACGGCACTGTCCCACTTTAAAATAAATAGATACTGCCGTGGTGCCCGATTGGTTCGAGTGCCCTGCGACACAAAGATCGCAAGTTCGAATTCCAACTGTACCAATGAGTTTTTCTGAACTTAAGTACAGTGATTAGTCACACCACAAGCTTTACGGCGAAGAAAAACATCGAGAGAAACCTGCATACGTGTGTGACGCAATTCAAAGACGTATGGTATAGTCGGTCTTGAGTAACGGCGATGGACTCGCTATCTGTCACGTTGTTACCTAAAATATATCTCTAGCGAAAAAGTGGGTATGTGGGTGCTACATATACACCTCTGCCTACCCCTTCGGGGACCCTTGTGGGAAGACGTGAGGATATGAATTGAATAAATGCGACGTAACAAGCAAATAAACACGCACTTATGGGCACTCATCATTATACTACATACAAATAACTATAATCAAGACCCTTATGGGGTAGGCAGACTTACATACTTCTTTTTACTTGAACCTCATTCATAAATCTCATCATACACGAGGTTTCGAGTACTCTTGAAGTTCCCATCCTTGGGTGTTTCGATTTGTTTTAAGCAGTTGTATCGTGGTCTTCCTCTGCCGCATATGTTCTTTCTCTAGTTATATTAAAGCCAGACATATCATAGACATTTTACTAAAAACAGGGCAATCTAAAATGGGAACCACAGCGTAAATCCCACAACGGTAGACAGAGGATTGTGAATGTTTGTTTTTCTAATATGCGCCATTTCGGCCAAGTGCGTCAGGCAGAGATTAAACTATCCGGGCCATGTGGGATGATCTGATTGGTCATGTCCACGAATCGTCCCATCGGAATGTTTAAAAACCTTATGCCCATAGATTTAGAGGAATCCTCCTCCCTGCGTCGTTCTCCTCAATTCTAAGGGTCGTGACCTCCCCCATGAATCACTTTTCTTTGATAATGTTGCGCCATCGGGGTCTGTTCTCAGCTGCGCGTATCGCATCTTGGACTCTGGTATCGAGAGCGGCGCGGACTTGATCGGACCACCGTATCGGGCTTCGGCCTCGTGGCCTTTTACCCTCGATCTTGCCAGTATGATTTAGAGGAATAAATATTTAATTTAATTTAAGGAACGTTCGCGTTAGTTGAGCCACTTCACCCCCGTCCTTTCCAGTGTGGTCTTAGCAGAATACTGGAAGCTATTTGGGTTTCCTGATCGTATCAGAGTAGAATTTAGGGCGCTTACGCGTTTCCAGTTCGAACGTTGGTGTTGCTAGCTAGGGACTACGCTTCTGTCTAATTAAAAGCTTTTCCTTTAGCAAGACTTGAGGACTTCTTCGACGAGACGCGTCGGTACGATACTAATAATCACTAGGGTGGCAAACAAGCATGCGATCCGCCTGATGGTAAGCGGCTTGCCATCAGGACTATCGCTCTCGCCTTGCCGACCCTGCAGGAATCTTTTCATACCCTTGAAGAACCCCATGCTGCACTCTTTGAGGAAAACCTCAACGGGGAGTTCTTACCACAGCCTGTGCGTTCGCGAAAGGAAACCTATCTTTTCCATTGCGATTGTTTTTACCATGAGATGTAACGCTCTTATTTCACTCTCACGCATTTTAAATAACTTTCGGTAAACCATTTGCAGATAACATAACTTTCACTTGCATTACTTAAAGTTGAACTCGAGTGCCATAATACGAAGCTCTCTTGACGCGCAACAATAAGTTCAGCGTCCGTGGTCTTACTATGACGTATTTGCAAGTCAAGAATGTGAAAGATGACGGTAATAAATCTGTCCTTGTCGAACGCCTGAATAATGATGGCAACATCATGGTACCACGAGGCGCCTGATTTAACTAATTATCACAATCCCTAAGTACAAGTGTTAATTGTGTCTGGTGGATTGTAATATTATATCACAATACTCGAAACCGGCGAGCATGTATAAAGACACTGTGGATGCAGATGCAAAGAATGTGGATGCAGCGATGGAGATCTGTAAGTCTTGAGAGAACTAGCGCTTTACCCGTTCTGCCTAGCCCGCCTGGTAGAGGGAGTACAGCGGCAATTATCCCTAGACGTACCTTAATCAATCAACCAAATCTTCATTCATGCTCGCCGGTTTCGAGAACTCATGACGTTCCTATCTTGGAGTGTTCCATCGATATCATCTTGGAACATGGTCTAATTGAGTTACCCTTTTTAATTGCCGGCCAACATAGACATCGGTGGTAAAGAGACAGCACAGCATAATGCTAAAATTAAAAGCTACGCAATGTGCCGCCATATCTTTTATGCAACACCTAAATGGTATCGAGATTTAGAAGTGCTAAAGTGGGGCAGTGATAAATACATCATACCCTTTCTCTTAGCTTGTACAGCTGCTGTCCCTGTCTCTGAACCTAAGAGAAAGGAGGACGCAACATATAACATTTAGATATGACGAAAGTAGAGTGGATAGAATTGAACTCGAAGCAACCGGTTATGTGATCTACCTGTTGCTATGTAGTTCAAACACGTGGCGAATGTATGCAATCCTAGTATTCTGTGCAGTTATCGTACTTAAGAAGTAATTGAAACCGACGAGCATTTATGTATGTGGATGAAGCGAAGAGGTCTGTAGGTCTAAAGAGAATTGTTAAACTAACTCATTCTTGGCACACCGTGATGGAGTTGTCTTGATGGCATATTTTAGGTGCCAACGTGACAGACACTTGAATTACTTCTCAAACGTATGTAAGTTTCCTCTCGATTGTTTCTTTCACCGTAAAGCTTGTGGTGTGACTAATCACCGTTTAGAAAAACTCATTGGTACAGTCGGGATCGAACTTGCGAACTTTGTGTCGCGGACAACTGCTCGAACCACTCGGCCGTCGTCGCATTGTCGCAGCTACCTTCACGAGTATTTTGTATATAATAACTGTGCAGTATTCGTTCTTCAACCTTGGTTCTATAACATCATAACGATACACGTTGTAAAAGTTCCGTGAGAGTTTTCCTGGGGATACAGCTGTGATACTGAGCGTGGCTTTGTTTGGAAAACAATTAGCTCTATATTAAATAACTATCAGTTAAAGAAAAAACAAAAGAGGCGTTTTGAAAGAAAAAAAAAACAAGGTGTTGTTCCTAGTATTTTTTATTGATAGTAATAATATACGAGCAGTGACCGAGTGGTTTGCCCACGAAACCAAAATTGCAAATTCGAGCTCCAATAAGTGCGATAGTGTCCCATATGGGTACTCGAAAATAGGTCGACCGTTTAGATGTTGAAAAAATTGTGGGTTCGCGTGGATAGTTTCGCAATTGTACCGATAGGTGGCGGTGCAATCGGTATTGGTTTTTTTTCGTACTGAATTAAAGGTTTTGAAATAGTTACATTAACTTAGTTACATTAAGTTAATTGGTTGTGCAAAAGTTACGTTCTCATGATGTCTCCAATAAAGGTCGCCATGGACTGGTGGAATATCTATTGAGTCATCACAGATTATAGATTCCACGCGTGATATATGTGCAAAGTACCTACACAGTACCTCATAAGTACTTACGATCTTTGCTTACGCAATACTTTGCGGCGACTTGTTTCATCATTTTACATATAAAAGAGGCGCTATGTCCGTGAAACCTTGGAATTAATTTGGGTATGGATTAAACATGGATTTGAATACTGAAATTTCGTCTTTTTTCCACAATACTTTGTGTGTACTCTGGTTATATTTGATATATAATCACGAGACAAAATGTATTATTATCAACACAGTAACAATAAAAGCGCTCAACTAGCTTTAATGCATGTTATGAAAAGCCGCCGCGGCTGTAGGGCTTAAAAAGTTTCATTCAAAGTCCAGGTTCACAACTTTAAATCTCAGCTAAATTTGCTACAATGCAAATAAATTGTAATTTTTTACCACGACCTTTATGGTGAAAGAAAAGATCAGGAGTAAATCTGTCTTTATGTCCTTAATCAATGTATACTTATAAACTATAAAGTTCTATTTAACTGAAGAGCATGTATGAAGAGAATAATGAAAGTGGACGAAGCGAAACAAGTATGTAAGGATCGTAGCAAGTGGAAAGAAGTGGTCTCTGCCTACCCCTACGGGAAAGAGGCGTGATTATATGTAAGCATGTATGTATTTTTTACACGCTTTTTATTAGCTTCACTTGTATGTCAGTATGTAACTCTCCGTGGGTAATTTGCGCGCCTGCGGCCTTTCTTGGTTCTCGTAGCCGTTTCTCTGGCTCCCTTTTGAAAAATATCGAACTAAAAAGTTAATAATAAATATAGTTTAAAAAAAAAACTAAAAAAACACGCTTTTTACAGAAAACTAAACTAAAAAATAAAAAATAAATTTTAATAAAAATGAATTAATAATAGTGTAAAAATTCTTAATAAATAATTTAAAAAAAGCGTGGGGTGCTTTTTAAGATATTGTCGAAATAATAAATCTTCTATTCTTATAGATATAAGTATTTTATTGATAGATATCAATAAAATATTTAGAACTATTGACACCATGCACCCCACGCTTTTTTTAAATTATTTATTAAGAATTTTTACACTATTATTAATTCAATTTTTTTCTAGAATAAAATCTAGCTAATAATCTATCTCTATGCCAAATTTCATCCAATTCCGTTCAGCTGTCCTGACGTGATGTAGGATACATCCTCGCAAACTTTCGCATTTATAATATTAGTAGGAGTACACACATATATCGTCATCCCGATTCCCTAATGGGGGGGGGGGGGGGGTAGGAAGAGAGCCGACAACACTCACCACTCGGCCACCACGGCTCTTATTTACTTATATAATTTTTTTTATAAAAGAAAATATAGCCTATGTCACGGTGAATGTAGCTTTCCAATGGTGAAAGAATTTTTCAAATCGGTCCAGTAGTTTCGGAGCCTATTCATTACAAACATACTTACATACAAATCATTCCTCTTTATAATATTAGTATAGATTAAGACACACAAATGTCTTTTTCATATAAACTCCAACGTTTCCATTGCGAAACAAACCATTCAATAACACCCATATATATATACTAGGTATTCATAAAAAGTAGGAAACAGGAAGTACGTGCCGACAGCATTGTCACCATAGCAACTATCAACTCTCAACACCGGCCTGTCCCCCATTCAATGAACCAATGCGCACCCTACTGTCTGCTCTCTCTTTCATTGTATTTGTGTGTGTAGGGGAGCGACAAGGATGGGAGAAAATTGAATTGCAATGAGAATGCAGTCGGTGTTTTTGTACGGACCTGTGGTTCGACCGGCAATTGATTGTATTGACAATTTTTTCGTCACTGCATTTTCTATACTGCCATATCCTTCGTTCACACATTGACTCATACATACATTCATATCATCACGCCAGGTCCCTAACGGGGTAGGCAGAGAGTGTAGAGCGCCAGTTCTCTTTAGACTTACCTACCTCTTTCGCTTCGTCCACATTCATCAGTCTCTTCAACATCTGTTCTCTTCTCTTCACATTGACTCGTTTTTTAAATAAACCTGGCTGTCACTGCTCCCGAGCCACGACTTCCCATCGACATCGGTATCTGAAGAAATTAAAAGAAAATCTATACATATCTGTGTACCCCTTCGAAGACCCTTGTGGGAAGGCGCGAGGATATATATATGTAATAGAAACTCACAATAAATCAAACACACACACGCACGCACACCTATACACCTCTGCCTTCTGGGAAAGGCGTGAGGCGTTTTAATATATATCATTTGTGTTCACATATAATGGTTTGGTTTAAAGCGATTTTTTTCTGATAACCTTTTAAAATTTAATAATTAATTGATTTTCGAATGTTCAATGGCGCCGTTTTTCCCCATCACAGGAATTAATTTAAGGCTCCAGCCTCCACGATAATCGTTCTTGTAGCTGGAACCATTACCGCTCATGCGTTTAATTGAAGCTAAGTAACAGATAATGAGCCGTCGATGCATGATGAATAGTAGTCATTAGCATATCTAAGCAAAACAGTCTCACGTCAGCAAACCGGGGACTTGGTATTGTCATAGCGATCTTCTGTTAGGAATTTGTTTCGGCATCATCGTCGTCAGTCTCGCTTTCAGGTTTAATTTTTTTCATACATATTATACAGGACGTTTCATTGAATACCACACGGGTGGCAAACAACCTGCGGTCCGCCTGATGGTAAGCGGTCACCACTACCTACGGACGTATGGAATACCAGGGTATCATATCTTCTTCAAGAACCCCATGCTGTACTTTCCAGGGAAAACCTCACCGTTTCATACGTAATAATTATACTGTATATATATATATATATATACACATTCACACCGATATCCTATAAAAGTAGAAGCCGTGGTGGCCGAGTGGTTTGAGGAGTTGCCTGCGACGCAAAGGTCGCAAGTTCGAATCCCGACTGTACCAATGAGTTTTTCTGAACCTAAGTACATTGATTAGTCACAGCTTTACGGTGAAGGAAAACATCGAGAGGAAACCTGCATAGGTCTGAGAAGAAACTCAAAGGCGTATGTATAGTCGTGCTTGAGTAACAGCGATGGACTCGCCATCTGTCACGTTGGCACCTAATATACCTCTGGCGGAAAGTGGGTGTGTGGGTATTACCTATACACCTCGGCCTACCCCTTCGGGGACCCTTGTGGGAAGACGTGAGGATATATTATATTATTTATATATATATATATATATATATATATATATATATATATATATATGTATATTTACCGTAATACTTCAACTTCCATACCTTTTATGTCCGAGCCGTGCTCATGCGAATTTATTGACTTCCGTTTATGGGTGCTACGAATATGACCTTCTGACCAGATATGCAAATGTATACCTGCATTCAAATATAGTTTTTATGTGTATGTATGTAAGCCGTAAAATGTATTAACCGAATAGTAGCTGGAGAGAACAAGAGACCTGTAAAGAATGTAGGCAAACCGATTTATTGACATTTGGGTACGTTCAGAACCTCGAAATTTATTTGGAATGTTGTTTGTTATATGAACTGATAGACAGTTATTTATTACTATAGACGGCCGTCGGGTCTAATGGTTAGAGCTAATTAGACTGCGAAACTGGAGGTCGCGGGTTCGCATCTCGCTGAGGACAGACATTTATGTGATGAACACGTGTATTTGTACCTTAGTCTTATCTGTCCTATTTTATTTTATTTTTTATATTATTACAACCATTATTAATAATATAAACTTACAGCTTACTATGTTTTAAAACTAGCCGGACTTACTTAAAAAAATAAAAAAACAAGATAATAATAATAATATCCTCACGCCTTCCCACAAGCGTCCCCGAAGGGGTAGGCAGAGGTGTATGGGTAATACCCACACACCCACTTTCCGCCAGAGGTATATTAAGTGCCAACGTGACAGATGGCGAGTCCATCGCCGTTACTCAAGCACGACTATACATACGCCTTTGTATTTCTTCTCAGACGTATGCAGGTTTCCTTATCTGATAAATAAATACATTAAAATTATTTTATGCATCCCGCGACACCCTCGACTATAAGTTGGGGGGGCGCGTCTTCGTGGATTACACTGTCTAGACCAGATGTCATCATTAAACGCTAAGCTTACTTACCTACGCACTGAATATTGGATCCTTTTGTCACTGACTATATTAATGACTAATGATTACGAGTGATTACTTGATATGAAGTTAATCTTTGGACGAGAACTAGACCTTTCAGCCAACCTTAGTATGCCAAGGTACTTTATCAAGGTGAGGCGATCGGCACAGCTGTGCGATTCTTAGTTTGGACGTCACCATGAACCGTGACAAGTTTTCGAATAAGGAATTTTATGAGTCAGCTCTTTAAGAAGACAATATGGCTCTTGGCGTGACAAATGACGATCCATCTACATTCAATGTGGACAATGAGAAACTAGACTTCCACCTGGTCAACATTTATATCTAACGACTAAGTCCAGACCACCTTATAAGTACATCCGAGCCATCTGGTATTTAAAAATGTTCTTGCACATCTGCTTTCGTTCACCTGTAAGTTATGGCTATTTATCTCAAGGTACGCTGTAGCTATTTGCGGCCAGTATCACAAAAAATGGGCCACCTTATACGACACGACAGTTCCTTTAAGAATATCTTAGAGGGAAAAAGAGATTGACCAAGATCAACATTTACGTGAATCAGATCAAAGATAAAGTGGCGTAAAAGGAGGTCAGATTAAGCTTGACTGAAAATTTAAAGAATTGTATTACGAATGCCAAATAGAGCTCAACTCTTAAATATATGTTCGCTCAAAACTCGCACCAGAGTTAGAAGCTCATAAAGAAGGAAAGCCTAGATCGCTCTATATAATGGCTACAGCAACACTGTTTGAAATAACAAACGCCCCTCATCGCTTATCGTCATCACAATTACATCTACCGTGACAAACTCCAGATAGCCTGCCGCTGATAAAGGCCAGTGCTCGCAGAATTTTCCGATACCGTGCACGGCTGTAAAATCGCCGAACGTAGAAAAAAATAAGCAGTACGTAGATTCAAAGACAACTTCTGCATATACTGTATCGGGCAAAATGACGTGTTATTGTGATATTTGAATTGTGTTTTTCCAACATGGCAAAGGTCCTGGAAAGTTTGAATGCATATCTGTTGGACACGACAAAATGTTGCATGAATGTCGAAAGACTGAAGCATTTCTGCCTGTGCCGGAGATACGAACCAGAAACTGAGGTAATTTGTGGAGCCATTTTTATCGTCGCTTTTAGTGGTGTACTTGACAAAGGAACGCAGTGAAAATTATAGTGTTTTCTATACAAGTTAATAGTGAAGATTATCTTTCGACATTTTATTGATACGAGTTTTATGGGTTATTTTCAATAATACATTTCACGCGTATATCATAGTCGTAATACATAAAATTTATGCAACGACTTATTGATGATGGAAATAAAAAACTAATTTCCGTTAAAGTCTAATAAAATTGGGATCTACGTTATAGTTTATTTATTTATTTTTTTTAATTTTTAGTTTAAGACAAAAGCCTTGTTTAAGATGTGCTTCGTTTCGGCATATCTGAAGCACTAGCGGAAAAATCTCCTTTATGAGAAAACACTTTGTTCCCATCTTACACACGGCCTTCTGTGGAAAATGGAACTTGAATAAGAATTAAAACACACAAAAATATGCCACGAACAGATTTCTTTTGTACCTCATCGTGGCTTTTTGTAATGATATAAATACAGATGTAGACTTAAATTTATTCTTATTTAAGATTAGCTAAATAAATATTTGGAACACGATCACAGCGCTGCCTATCGGGTCATATTTTTCTGTAGGTAAATGAAGGATGGAGCCTATTGTTTTAGTAAGACCTCTAGTGATGCATCGGTGAGAAGTGCTTTCAATCCCATACAGTCGTTATTGTCAAAAGAGTACCTTGAAAAGTGTAACCATGGAGTTTCTTGCCGGGTCTTCTCCATGGAAGCGACCAACCCGAACCGTGCTTCTTTCACGTTCACGTTCACGTTAATACGGTATTCAAAATTATTAAGTAAATTATGTGCCAATATTATTCCAAAAAGTATGAGACAGCGTGCCTTAGATGAACCATCTGTCACGCTGGTCCCTAAATTCAACTTTGGACCCTAAGGGACTAAGGGATGGATTAAAATAAACACTGTGTACCCAAATTTTAGGTAACCATAAAGTTCTTAACAGGTATTTTTTTTGGTTTTATTTTTATTTCACGTGCCGCGGATTTACGCACATTGAATGCTGCTCTCTTAAATAGTATCATGGTCATATAGCCTATAATAGCGTTCAAACAAACAAACACTGTCTTTTTATAATCATTATCTCCTATATATATATAATTCTAATGTACTACGTGTGTGTCACACTGAACTCGTCCTAAACAGCTGGTTTAGGATCACAATTGGACCCGATAGGTGGCGCCACCACCGTTTTTTTTCACCCGGGCGAAGCTGGGCGCTAGAACTAGTATTAGTATAGATATCCTTAATAGAAAATCACAATCAATTAATAAATACTGATATTACGTACTTTATATATAAATATATATACAGATAACTTATTAATTGTTATCTGTTCGACCTTCATGAAGCGTCTGTATTAGAATCATTATACCTACTACAGCTGACGATACAATCCACAATATGTTGCAATATTTCGCTTCAATATTAACATACATTGTTTCGGTAGCTAGAAATGTTCGGTGTATTAAATCTTTAATAAATTAATAAATTCAAAAATTATTTAACAAAAATAAACAATAATGATATACCCTCACGCCTCCTCCAAGGGTCCTTGAAGGGGGTTGTATAGGTAATAACCCACTTTCCGCCAAAGATATATTTTAGGTTCCGACGTGACAGATGGCGAGTCCATCGCCATTACTCAAGCACGACTATACATACGCCTTTGAATTTCTTCTCAGACGTATCCAGGTTTCCTCTCGATGTTTTCCTTCACCGCAATGCTCCTGGTGTGACTAATGACCTTACTTATGTTCTGAAAAACTCATTGGTACAGTCAGGATTCGAACTTGCGATCTTTGTGTCGCAGGCAAGTACTCGCCATTACGAAATGTTTACTGTGAGTAACCTATTGTAGTGTCTACAATTGTAGTTTCTTTAACCCAATGTTCACATGATCACTATTGTTCAACCTATTGATTGAATGACAACTATTTACAGGCTGGTGCACAAACACTGTGTCACATAACGAAGGTTTTAACCTAAATATAACCTAACATAGTCAACGGTTACCCTAAGGCGGTTGCAGGGTTCGGGACATACATACATACATACATATAATCATGCCGGGCCCTAACGGATAGGCAGAGAGTATAGAGCGCCAGTTCGCTCTAGACTTACATACCGCTTTCGCTGCGTCCACATTCATCAGCCTCTTTATACATGCGCGCCGGCTTAGAGTACTCTTGACGTTGCCATCCTTGAGCGTCCGTCGATTTGATCCAGGTAGTTGGAACGTGGTCTTCCTCTGCCTCTCCTTAGTCCTTGCACAGATTCGCTTTGTATATCTGTTTCGTCAATAATTCTGTTAGTGCTTATCATTCCTGTTCAATTCTGGAAACTTTACTAAACAATACTACCTAATACCAATGCCATTTGACAGCAAAGTGGGGGTACGACAAGAGGCGGGAGATTGTGCTCAATTTCTATTGAAAATCTATGCTCTATTTTGTGGCACTACTTCAAAACTATTGAATTACGTTATAATATCTAAACCAAAAGCTTTTAATGATTGACTTCAGTCCGACCTTTAGAACAATTAACTAATCAAGCTTTAAAGCGTTTGCGTTGAACTTCTTCGTGTCCGTTACAAATTTCACAGGATAATACAATTAAAATTAAATATGAATCTGGTGTTTCGTATAAATTCGTATGAACGAATTTCAATAAAGAAACACCAGATTCACACAGATTTTAATTTGCTTCTTTTGTTTTTTCTGCTCTCAATTGTCATTGATAAGATCAAAGTTTCTGAAGATATTTTCGCTTTCAGAATGATAGAACATGCATGCCTATAACCACGCCGATTTCTTTAGACTTCGACATATGTTTCTCTCTCGCTTCAACCACGTTTATCAGTATTTCCAGTTTGATTACTCTTGATGCTCCCATCCCTGAGTCAGATCACCTCTTTCCCATAAATTGGACAGCCATCATGATATGAGATATGTTCTCAATACGGAGCCATTATGGGTTATCCTTATGAAGTGTAACTATATTTATGTTGTTTGTACAACATGTTTCAATATAAGGGCAGCATCACACGAGACGACACGGATCCATGATAACGCTACAGACACTTCGGAATCTTGTATATAAAATAAATTAAATATTCTCACGCCTTCCCACAAGGATCCCCGAAAGGGTAGGCAGAGTTGTATAGGTAATACCCACACACTCGCTTTCCGCCAGAGGTATATTAGGTGCCAACGTGACAGATGGCGAGTCCATCGCCGTTACTCAAGCACGACTATACATACGCCTTTGAATTTCTTCACAGACGTATGCAGGTTTCCTCACGATGTTTTCCTTCACCGTAAAGCTCGTGGTGTGACTAATCACTGTACTTAAGTTCAGAAAAACTCCTTGGTACAGTCGGGATTCGAACTTGCGATCTTTGATTCCCAGGCAACTGCTTGAACCACTCGGCCACCACGGCGGTTTTCACGGAATCTTGTATATAATCGCTATACGGCTATCTGAATTGAAACAACCGAGAAAAGTTTATAAAAGATTTATGGTAATATTAAGTATCGTGTTATCGTGGACCAAGCTTTATAAAGGCTGGCTGGGGTTATATTAGGTACGATTATGTACGAACTTTTCACTGATATATTTACTTTCTCTATCTGGTGACGTTAATTCATTCATGAATTCATATCACCACATTGGGATGCCCTAAACTTAGGCAAATAGAGTAGATTATCAGTCACAATCTCTTTCGCTTCATATACATTCATCAGTCTTCATACGTATACACTTTAGTGCAACGCTAAGAATGTGATCAATGTTGCCTTTAAAGTATACGAACGTATTACCGTTCTGATTCTCAGATATCCAGATATAAATAATCTTGATAACGTCGATCCGCATTCTTGATAGTATTATCAGTTTCTCGCAGTTTCTGATAAACCAGTTATCATTTTAGTTCAATTCGCTTTGTAACATATTTATGTTACAAAGCGAATTTAACCCTTGTGGGAAGGCGTGAGGATATATATTTATATATCCTCACGCCTTCCCACAAGGGTCCCCGAAGGTAACATAAATAAAATCTGCTTATTCCTTCTCGACCAGAGTAGTGCAATAGTCAATACTATTGCACTCTTTAGCGACTCTATTTTGACATATGCTGTCACTCGAACCCCGATATTTGTGAGATGGGCACGTAACTTAACTTTAATGTCCTATGTTTTAACTATATCTCTACCTATAGAATTATATATAGTGAGAGTCTAGTTATTAAAGTACTAGCTGTCCCGCCCAGCTTCGCTCGGGTGAAAAAGTTAAATTGCCCGTAACACGATCGCAGCGCCACCTATCGGGTCCAATTGTAAATCTAAACCATTCTCGAATCCACCTTAAGAACCAAACCCCAAACCACCAAACAAACAAACAAACAAACAAATCTTTCCTCTTTATAATATTAGTATAGACAAGCTTGGCTTACTTTGGGACCATGTCAATTTGTGTGGTATTGTCCCAAGATAACTATAATTTATTGCTTATAATATATCTGGGCGGGTCCATCACGTGGGAAGCAGGGAGAATAGGGTGCCAGCCAGTAAAGACCTCTTTCCCTTTTTCCTTCATCTGGATTCTGGATCT
The DNA here is from genome assembly GCA_945859725.1 of Drepana falcataria. Classification (NCBI taxonomy): domain Eukaryota; kingdom Metazoa; phylum Arthropoda; class Insecta; order Lepidoptera; family Drepanidae; genus Drepana; species Drepana falcataria. Next base: position 1,267,835 of record OX243935.1, read on the forward strand.
GGACTAATATTCTGCCACCACGGCTCTTTCAACTTTGCATACAATAAATACATAAAAATTTATATAGAATGTAGGTATGCGTTTAAAATGTATAAGCTCTTAGTGGCACGAGTCCAAAGAGCCTTAGCACCTGATTAATCGGTATTACATGACGAGCATAGCACATCTTTAAATACCTTCTACCACCGCATCTCTCGCCATCGACGGGAAATTCATCCCCATACTTTGGAACCACAAAGATCACGCACCGCGCTGTTCTAAAGAAGTTTCCTTCCGCGAACGCTCAGGCTGTGGAATGAGCTCCCCGTTGATGTTTTCCCTGGAGAATACAGCATGGAGCTCTTCAAGAAGGCGGCGGTAACCGCTGACCATCAGGCGGGCCGCATGCTTGTTTGCCACCCACGTCGTATAATAAAAAAAAAATTATTGATATTTTAAGTTAAAATCTCTACACTATTTTATGCAGAGCGAGTAAACCGCCAGTGCTCAGGGAGTATGACCCGAGTCTATTAATTGTAGTGTGCGTGTGCACTCATAGGTAGTCAGTATGTACCGATAATACTCAAACGTTAGTGTAAGGTTGCACACTTACTCCATAAACTATGGGGAAGAATAATGGGGCGCGGTTTCGTGGATGGCACTATCTATAAAGTACAAAAACTAGCACAAAACCATTCGTTATGTACAACTTTCTATAAGCTTGTAGTGCATCATATGACACAGTGTATTATGGTAGTAAACTTAAAGTAAAGTGTAAAGTGGATTGTCCCATTTGGCATGGTTTGGTACAAGTCGGAGTGTGTGATAAACCGTTAGATCGGTGCGGAGATCGATCCCTATAGGCCATGGTGTCGTCATCGCCGCGTGCGCAGGCCCGGTCGCAGCACGACATCGACCCACAAAGAATCAAGGCATACTCTGTGAGTACATAATTTTGTTGTTGCGTAACACTTGCGTGCGGTACCAACTATCTCTTTCTTGGGATCGTTTGGAGGAGGCGAAAAGTATTGCCGTCGGTTTAAATGTCGTAGATATTGTCCCATCTGAAATTTCATATCAATGGTAGATTTTATTCTGGACATATGTATATACGAGTATATCATCACGCCGAGTGCAAAATGAGGACATCAAATTTTCGTTGATTCCATTTTATGCGCCTCATTTGGTGGCTTGTGGGAGGCTAGGGTAATATCGTGCAAGAATCACTCGCTACGAGTAGTTGAGAACGCACACTTAACATTTTTAAGAGCTCAGCACGGTGCTGTCATAGATTGAACCTATCCTTAGTTCACGTCACAAGTCGTGTGTTCACCGATTCTTATGATCCGGCTCGAAGGACCAAATTATGAAACTTCAACATCACCATAGCTTCCTGTCTGCAAAAGCTACAAGGGCGACGTCGGTTGGTTCATTTATGCCTGAACTTGCCCCCGGCCTTGGAAGCAGCGGCGTCCAATATCGTCAAATAGAAGACATTTCGGTCAAATGAGTATCTGATGCCCGTGTCGTCTGTATATCAGCAACTCCATCCCATCTTTTCCTGGAGATGATGATAGGGTGCGTCCCAGGTTCTATTTTGGAACCGCTTTCCCTTCGTCAATATTCATCAGTCTCTTCATATTCGCCGGTTTCGAGTGTGTCTGATTGATTTGCTCGGTCACTTTGTTTGTGTTAATCCAGCTTATAATATTCTTGTTCTATCTCTGGCTAAAGATAATGTCGTGACACTTTTTGTCAAGCCATAGATACTCTTGTGCCCTAGCGTGAGCATATAAAATTCAGATATTTGTCAAATGAATATATGCCGCGCGATTTAATCTGCCTTAAATTAAATTTAACATATTTATAGTTCGTGTGTCTTTGAAATAATGTTCCAATGAAGAGGATTTTAATGCATTTTTAAATCTGTTTAGTATTTTTTTTCAGTTTATCCTTTACAAACATTCAAACAATCAGTTCTTTCCTATTTATATTTGTGTAGACTCAAAATACCGAATGAAAAGAGTCTTATCAGTTCATTCATACGAAAGTGTATGTTTTGGTGGAATTTTTAAGCAATCACCGGTGTTTGACCCGAACATAGGAGCGGTATAACCGGTACTTCGATCTAACTCTAATTTAACACATACGCTATGTTGTTTTATATTTGTAGACGTGCATACTGTGAAACATCCACATACATACATATCATTAAGTACAGTGATTAGTCACACCACGAACTTTACGATGAAGGAAAACATCGAGAGGAGACCTATATACGTCTGAGAAGCAATTCAAAGGCGTATGTATAGTCGTGCTTGAGTAACGGCGATGGACTGGCCATCTGTCACGTTGGCACCTAATATATATTTCTGGCGGAAAGTGGGTGTGTGTACTACCTATACATGTACCCTTTCGGGGACCTGTGTAGGAGGGGTGAGGATATATTATTACATATCATTAAACAAACTGCCACATGCGATAGGCAAAGAGAAGCCTAGCGCTCTAGACTTACAGACCTTTTGCGCTTCATCCGCATTCATCTCTTCATAATCGCCGGCTCGAATGTATATCTCTATCATCATAATTTGTTCACTCACATGTCCATACAAAAAAACAATGTTGATATTACAAACAAACCATTTTATTTATTACCATAGATGACATTAAGCTCATATTCATTAATTAATGTTAACAGCCTGTGCTTGTACTTAATGCGGAAAGTTGATCAACGGAGAAGTATGACGTCACTCGCCCAGGGCTGCCCGTTCTCTGACCTATATCACACATGCACGTTTCCCAAACTCGAATATATTTTTATTTCAACGTCACTATGTTTTTTCGCACTTGCGTTCTGAATGGTATTTTTATTTCAACCTTTTCGAGAACTATAGTCGTAACATGTTTTTCACATATAATTTTCATGTGGACTTCTAACTGTGCCCCGCGGCTTGGACGGGTGATGTTCAATTAAATTGGAAGTTAATTTAATGTTACCGATTTCGCTCAAGTATTTTATCTGTAAGTAGTTAGTTATACAACTGTTTCGTTAATATCGTTAATTGTTGTTTTTGTAAATAAATTAGTTGTATTTTTCCTTAATTTTCAGTTTAAAATTCTGGATTAATACAGGATAAAAAAATATCTTCACGCCTTCCCACAATGGTCCCCGTGTAGGCAGAGGTGTAGTACACACACTTTCCGCGAGAGATATATTTTAGATGCCAACGTGACAGATGGCGATACCGTCGCCGTTAGCCAAGCACGGCACGACGTTGTACATACGCTTTGAATTTCTTCTCACGCGTATGTAGGTTTCCTTTCTATGTTTACATTCATTGGTACAGTTGGGATTCGAACTTACAATCTTTGTATTGCAGACGACTGCTCGAACCACTCGGCTACCACGGCTATGTTTTCAAATTAATAATATTATTTAAATATAAACACGTTGAAATATTACGCAATTCTATCATTTACTCTAAATCAGTAACTACTTATATTCATGTTTTTGCCAACCCTAATTCAAGCAGAAGCAAGAAAATAAAATTGTCGTGATATCCGGACCGTTTGGTACGAAATGCACCGAATATTCCGGGTCAAGCGATACTAATACATCCTACCCGGCTTAAGGAATTATATATAGACCCTACCTCTTTAGAGCAACCCGATTTAAAGTTTGAAAAGACTCGCAAGGGCTGAACAATGAAGCGAGAAGCTACATTTATTGCGTTTAATGACATATGCAGTTTAAATAGTGATATTTTATAGAGGTTTAGTACACGCACCCACACACACACATTATCACGCATCACGGGTCCCTAACGGGGTAGGCAGAGAGTATAGAGCGCCAGTTCTCTCTAGACTAACATCATTCTTTCGCTTCGTCCACATTCATCAGTCTCTACATACATGCTCGTCGGTATCGAGTACTCTTGACGTTCCCGTCCTTGAGAGTCCGATCTATTTGATCCAGGTAGTTGGAACGTGGCCTTCCTCTGCCTCTTCTTGCACACACTTTCGCTATTAATAGATATCTGTATCCTCAATCTTTCTTCACTCATCATCACTCATCCTTTCTATATGTCCAAACCAATGTAACATGCCTTTCTTCATCTTTACAATCACGCCCTCATTCACGCCAGTTTATTTACGAATCTCTTCATTGTTGTTTCGATCTAAGATCGTTACTCCGCACACTTTTCGAAGATATTGCATCTCAACTGCATTTAGTCTTATTTCATACTTTATATAACTTATAAATATTTACGCATTGCCTCAAGGTTTCCCGAAGAGGTACGCAGAAGTGTGTGAACACACCCTCTTTTAGTAGGAGATCTATTTCTTGAAGAGTGTGTTGCTTCCATGGTAGATATTCCGATCTCAATAAGTAGCGCCATTTGTAGTTCTTCTTTCTTCATGTAAGGCATTAGTGCGTGCGGTACATTTCAGGAAATCTCTGTCAGGTCCTGTTTTATTGTACAAAATAGCGCCAACTCGTAAATACTTGAGTGCGGCCCTGGCTCACTGGAAATTACAACTCGAGTTCTGCAATTTTCCTTATAGTCTATTACTGAATAATATCGTACAATTTTACAACTGTGTTGTTTACTAAAACATTTTGCTGTTTTAATATATATATTTAAATTTGGCAAACGTCAGGAGTACTCGAAACCGACGAGCATGTATGAAGAGACTGACGAATGTCGACGAAGCGAAAGAGGTATGTAAGTCTGGAGAGATCTAGCGCTCTATTCTCTCTGCCTACCCCGTTAGGGACTCGGCGTGGCGATATGTATGTATATATCTCATTAACATCCCAGTATGGGTATGGGTATGCCAGCAATACAGTGCCAAAAAATCATAATACATAATAATAAAAATAATAAATACCTGGGACAATTCCACATAAATTGACCTAGTCCCAAATTAAGCAAAACTTGTGTTATGGTAACTAGACAACGATATATTTACTTATATAGATATATATATATATATATATATATATATATATAGATATATACTTAAATACATAGGACATCCAAGACTGCCCTCAGCGGGATTCGAACCCGCGACCTCAAGTTTCGCAGTCAGGAGCTCTAACCACTAGACCAGAAGGTCGTCAAGAAAGAAACCGTATTGAGTAAATTATCATCATTAATTTAAAAACTGGGGTCTTGTGTGATGCAACTCCTTCCATTTGTCTAGCGTAATCTCCTTAACGAATTAACATACGCCTTTGTAATTCTTTCATACGCATATCAGGTTTCCGGTCCTGTCTACCACAGTCTTATTAAACCACTACTTGAGTTTAGTATTCACTGGATTACCGAGATTGGGTCTTCCATCTAGAATGACAACACAATTAACCTCAAAATTGTATTTGAATACAAGCTTTTTGATCGGCCCCATTTAGTGACATGACTCAGTTCAATTAGTTGAAGCAAGAAACTGGATGCTCCATAAATATTAAATAAGATAAACTTACCCGCCTCGTTAGCGCAACCATTAAGACGAAGTCTGCCAAGCCTAGAGCTAATTAGTTTTTCAATATCTTGAAGTGTATATCTTTCTATCTTTTCAAAAGTGCTTGGAAGGAGACCACGCTCCAATTGCCCAGATCAAATCGATCGGACATTCAAAGATAGGAACGTCTAGTCCACGAACCCAGCAAGCATGTCTGAAGATTGATGAATGTGGATGAAGCGAAAAAAGTCTGTGAGTGTAGAGACTGCCGCGTGACGGACTCTGTGTTATGTCGTGTATGTATGTAAGCTCTACGTCATAGTACCAAAAACTATTGAGCAAGAGGTCTGTGGCCTTCCAATCCACGTTAGGTGAACAAAGAAGTAAATAATAGGTTTGTTATGACGTCATCGTTGCCATAGTTACCGTGATAGCTCTATTAAGGTTATCTACTTTGTAATCAACCCTCTTAGCACTGCATTAAAACTAAGTAGGGCTAAAAATAGCTACCAGTAAACCACGATTATATTACAATGGCGTACGGGACGCTGACGTTGTTTTTACCACACGGGTGGCAAACAAGCATGCGTTCCGCCTGATGGTAAGCGGTTACCGCCGCCTATGGACGTTTGCAACACCAGGGGTATCACTCGCGCGTTGCCGACCCTGCAGGAATCCTTTCTTTACTTTATAGTAACCAGATTTTTAAACGAATGTAAGATCAGCAATTTTTAACTTAGTTTTTTTTTTACTTCCATTGAAGACCTATCAGATGTACGAGCTACTGTTACATTTCTGGAGGCACCCGTGTTATATATATACGTAGTAGCAATAGCGCCTACGATATGTTGAATAAAAATCTTATTAAACTTGTTTTGCCCACAGGAACAACTCAGGCAGCGTAAAGAAGCCGAGGAGAGGATCGCAGCACAGAATGAGTTCCTACGGACTTCGCTTCGCGGCTCGAACAAATTGCAGGCGCTGGAATCGAATCCACCATCCTCTGGAACGGCGTTCGTCAACGACGCCTACGAGGAAGATGCCTGTGATGAACCCTCAGAACTATATGCTCTTGTTGGTACGTAACGATAAATTATAAATGGATCATATTATCCTCACGCCATCCCGCAAGGGTCCGCGAAGGGGAAGGCAGAGGTGTATAGGTAGTAACCTCACACCCACTTTCCGCCAGAGATAAAGCTTAGGCGCCAATGTGACAGACCCACAGAACGCGTGAGGATACGTAGGTATGCAGGTTTCTTCTCGATGTTTTCTTTCAACGTAAAGCTCGTGACTTGACAAATCCCTGTACTTGTGAAGTTCAGAGAAACGTATTAATCCAGACGGTATTTGAACTTCAATATTTGAATTGGCATAGTAGCTGAGCGGTTTAAGCTGTGCATGACTGCCACTATGCCAACTTTTACCCTCGGACTCGACTATGGACCACTTTAAGCAAAAAGTCGTTCGCGAATGAGAAGGTGGCGATATCTCTAGCCGGTTTTAATTTAAGTACTCGAATATCGCCTTTGTCTAGTTCATGTTAAGGCTGAATAGCACTGGTTTATATTTGTATGATATATGTCACACGTTAATTCCGCTTCACGTGTCGCTAGTTCTACCCTCGTTTTATATTAGGTGCTAACTGGGTCGGGCACATATAACATTAGCCCGGTATGTCGGCGGGCCTTTGATCTCGCCGGAATGTTACGGGGGGTTGGCATCTACTGCTGATGTTCAGAGTATTTCAATGTCACGTTACAACAGGTATAGTTCGTTGACACAAGGCACGTTACACTGCTAACTTGTTACATAATTGCAGTACCTAGCCGACCATTTGAATTTGAACTTTATGCCTGGTGTAATTGTACTCACTTTCAGCCTGTCATACAGTTTGGTGATGGCGATGACGACGAGTCCGTCGTTTATCAAAAACGATGCAATCTAAAAAATTTTCCTTACGATGTTTTACTTCACCGTAAAGCTCACAGTGCTTCTCTATATAAATGTCCTTAATAACGTTTGATTAATATTTACATAATGTAATATATTTATGGCTAATTATATGGAACGTAAGTTTCTGTGAAAAAATGGAGTAGAAAATAGTCTAATGCTTTCGTGCTCACTGCTTGGTTAAGTTACTAAGCGTGTTTCGAACGGAGACAATGACCCGCATATTCAAATGCTTTACCACAGCAATTCGTGAGCAATCAACTCACGAAACTATTTGTCCTTTGCCCAGACTACCAGGAGATATGCGCGGCGCTCTCGCGAGTTCAGAAAGCTTTGGGCGCAAGCGGCGAGTCCGCCCTAGCCGCGCGAGTGGCTGGGGCGGCGGGCGCCTTGCTATGTCCAGCTTTGAGGACCGCCATTAACACTCGGACAACAGTCCTTACCGCCGTTCGACACAAGCGACCAGGCCTGGCGCCGCCCACCACACACCGTGCTACTGATAGGCTTAAAGACGTAAGTCCACAAAACCAGTTTCAGAATAGTACACACACACACACACACATATCATCACGCCGAATCCCTAACGGGGTAGGCAGAATTAGAATAGTACAATCATATGATCTTCGAATGAGAAATAATATAGAAAATTTCTGCGATTCTACGGGTCATTGATGATACGTAAGGTAGTTACTTTTCCGCCCAGCTTCGTTTGGGTTAGGTTAGAAATATACAAAATAAAATGGAGGATGATCGCAGCGATACCTATCGGGTGCGTATATTTTATACCACACGGGAGAAACAAGCATGCGGTCCCCCTGATGGTTAGCGGATGTGTATATTCAAGACATCTAAACCACCCAGGAACACAACAAAATTTTCATCAAAATCGGTTGAGTTCTTACGAGTTTTTCCGAGACTAGCAAGTAATTAATTATTTAGTACAGTTGACGCCCAATTGTTGATTTTAGCTCATAACTAAAGTGTTTTTTTTTCCTATCTTTAATTTCTAATGCATATGTTTTTCCCCATTAGTGCATGGATGTACTAGGCGCGCATACGCCGTCAGGCAGTGAGAGTTCTGCTCTCGCGGCTGAGCTGGTGTCGTTACTGGGCGGGCTGGAACTGGAAAGCCTTATCCAAGCTCACGATCAGGCGGCCGCGCTCCTTCATCCCGGGGCCTTCTGTCGGAGTAATAAGGTGAGGAGAGATAATAATTCAAACTGAGCGTCCGACACAATTGGCAGCAGTCGTACGTTTAATTCTAGGCCGTGAATAATATATTATGCATGACGAACTTGTTTTGTTCTTTCGTTTGTTAAATTATATGTTGTACATAATATATTATTCGGGCCGTGGTGGCCGAGTGGTTCGAGCAGTTGCCAGCGACGCAAAGGTCGCAAGTTCGAATCCCGACTGTACCAATGAGTTTTTCTGAACTTAAGGACAGTGATTAGTCACACCACGAGCCATACGGTGAAGGAAAACATCGAGAGGAAACCTGCATACGTCTGAGAAGAAATTCGTGCTGGCGTAACGGCGATGGACTCGCCATCTGTCACGTTGGCACCTTATATACCTCTGGCGGAAAGTGGGTGGTTATTACCTATACACCTCTGCCTACCCCTTCGGGGACCCTTGAGGGAAGGCGTGAGGATATATTATATATCATTTGTTTTAGTTACATATGTAGGTATAAATATGTCGTTGACAGTGACGTACAGTACAGCGCCCTTCTTCAAACGAAATCCTTTGTTAGCGTTCGCGCTATCCATTCGTAATAACATTATTTAGCTGAATATTATAGAATATCGGATAGCGTGGACGCTAACAGAAAGGGACTTAGTTGGTAGCAGCATGATGATGTATCCTATTTCTTTCCTCAATAAATGGGCTATCTTATAAAAATATATCTTTCAAATCGGATAAGTAGTTCCTGAGATTAGCGCGTTCAAACAAACAAACGTACTAACTCAGTCTCTTTATAATATTAATAATTAAGTATACAGGTACTGTTATTTGCTGGCAAACATATCTAATTTTAATAATTTGATGTTTGTGTTGTTTTCTAATTAAGCCGTTCTATAAAACCACTTACAAACTGCAAAAGCTTTCGTCAAAGGATACTTGGGAATCAAAGGCTTTACGCAAAGCTTCCCTAGCTTTGCGTAAAGCTCGTACGTAGCTCTAGTACGCAGCACTCACTGCATTGTGACTCTCTCACAAACACGTTACCACCCTTACCTCCCAAACTCCCAAGCTCTCACCATTTTGATGTTATTTCAAATTTAGTAAGTGACATTATGTCCTGTGCCCACGATTCGTTTTCAGCGCGGTTCGAGCAGTTGCCTGCGACACAATGATCGCAAGTTCGAATCCCGACTGTACCAATGAGTTTTTCTGAACTTAAGTACAGTGATTAGTCACACCACGAGCTTTACGATGAAGAAAAACATCGAGAGGAAACCCGCATACGTCTGAGAAGCAATTCAAAATTTCTACAAATGAATACCTAGTCGTGCTTAAGTTACGGCGATGGACTCACCATCTGTCACGTTGGCACCTAAAATATATCTCTGGCGGAAAGTGGGTGTGTGGGTATTACTATAAACCTCTGCCTACCCCTTCGGGGAACCTTGTGGGAAGGCGCGAAGAGGCTAGAGGAGACAAACTCGTGTCAAAATAAAAGCGATTAGTCTATAAAATCGCGCGGTGAATTAAATCAAGAGTGTCAGAAATATCTGCGTCTAATAGCGGTTTATCTTAATATCCCGCAGATTCCACGGCGGCAACATCACAAAGCGTTATGTGACTGTTCTGAGCGACATCAATTTAAACTTTGTAACGAAGCGGCGACGTCCATCTAGCGCCGAATCACTGGGCTCGATTATTTAAAGCATTTGCATAATTTTGAATAGATATTTAAGACCGTAGCTAGATGAAAACGCTACCGACTTATTATAACTGTATACCCATTATGATATACGTCATTTGTTATGCGTCTCCCATGACGTATAGAAAGGTCATAGAGCTTGCGCTGGACAGAAGCAAATTAAAGGAATTCCCGATTAGAGCCCTCCTCGTAAATGTATGAAAATGATAACGTTATAGTGGTATTTTTAAACATACTCACGCCCCCTAGATAGACACTAGATAACTGCAAATTTAATTATTTTGCCCCATTTCCTTCATAATAAATAGTACAATACAATAAAATCAATACATGTTTATGATACCAAGGTTAAATATAATCTTCGGTGAACAGTGGGTGTATAGTACTACTCACCTCTACCGCCTAACCCTTTGGAAACCCTTGTGTGATGACGTGATGATATAATAATAATTAAAAATTATGGAAACCGAACGAAAACTACGTTCTTATAAGGAGACGAAGGGGTAGGGAGAGGTTTAACTACCACAATAACAAACGTGCCAACGTGGCAGATAACGAGTACGTCGGCGTTTCTCAAACAAGATGCGTCTTATTAGCAACGTGGGACGAGTTACAGAATGGAAATATTATCATCATCATCATCATATCATCACGCCGAGTCCCTAACGGGGTAGGCAGAGAGTATAGAGTGCCAGTTCTCTCTAGACTTACATACCTCTTTCGCTTCGTCCACATTCATCAGTCTCTTCATACATGCTCGTCGGTTTCGAGTGCTCTTACGAAAATATTATTTGTATTGATTTTCTGCATGTCGTTCTAAATGGGCCGTAACTCAAAACATTATTTCGCATTTGGAAAGCTACATTATTGAGATAACAAGCTATATTTAAAAAATAAAATGAAATCTTTAAATAAACGTCACTTCTAAATATAGCAATAAAATCTTGTATGACAAGTTTATTTTTTGTTATATTGTATATTTTTTTTACAGACTGGCAACAATTCGAATCACAGAGAGAACGACAAGGGTGTGTCAGCACCCTCGCCGGACGACCCCAGCGAGAATATCAAAGTTATCAAAATTGAGAAGACGAATGAACCACTTGGTATGTCATGTTAACGGCGTGTTCGGTCACTCTATATATACACTGAAAGAGCACCTTTTTCGACGTTTTACAAGTGCCCACCAAGGCCTATGTGAAATAAAAATATTTTGATTGATTGATTTGACTGATATAATTTACTAGCTGTCCCACCCAGCTTGCCCTGGGTGAAAAAATAAAAGTTGCTATAAAACGATCGAAGCGCTACCTATCGGGTCCAATTGTGACCCTAAACCATTCTCGAATTCACCTGAAGAAGCACAGAAAATTTCATTAGAATCGGTCATGCCGTTTACGATTCTATAAAGAACATACAGACAAACTTTCATTTTTATTTCAAAAGACTGTGCCCGCGACTTCGTCGACGTGGATTGCTTATTTATCATTCGTAAAAAAAAATTTTTTTACAATAAAAAGTATCCTATGTTACTTAACTTACGTTGCTAATATCTCCAAGAATATGTGTACAAAGTTTCATGATGATCGGTTAAGAAGTTTTGACGTGAAGGGTAAAAAACTTACTTACATTCACATTTATAATATTAGTAAGGATTACAATACATTACATTATTCAATTACAGGTGCTACAGTTAGGAACGAGGGCGAAGCAGTGATTATTGGCAGAATAGTGAGGGGTGGAGCGGCGGAGAAGTCAGGACTGCTGCACGAAGGAGATGAGGTGAGACTACACGGAGAGACAGAGATGAGGTCATACTAACTGTCCCTCCTAGTTTGGCTCGAGTGCAAAAATAAATGTTCCTGAAACGATCGCAGCGGCAACTACTGGGCACAATTGTGTTCTCACACCATCCAGGAACTTAACATATTTGTAGTGTCTGCATTGCACCCGTGCATACAATTACATGTACAATGCTACAGTTTAAATGTATTTTTGTTGTATTTATATATATATATAATAATATATCCTCACGCCTTCCCACAAGGGTCCCCGAAGGGGTAGGCAGAGGTGTATAGGTAATACCCACACACCCACTTTCCGCCAGAGGTATATTAGGTGCCAACGTGACAGATGGCGAGTCCATCGCCGTTACTCCAGCACGACTATACATATGTCTTTTGAATTTCTTCTCAGACGTATGCAGGTTTCCTCTCGATGTTTTCCTTCACCGTTCAGCTCGTGGTGTGATTATTTTGTATGTATTTATCGTTGTCTAGATTTCATAGTACAAAACTTAGCTTAGTCTGGGCAAGTTAATTTGTATGGAATTGTATCAAATTATTATACAAGCGAACCGCCCCGAAATCAACTTAGATAATATACTTTATAATTTTAATTTTTTTATGATGTACCTACGTAAACGCATACATATTATCACGCGAGGCCCTCCCGGGGTAGGCATAAGAAAAATAGACATTAATCTTTCTAGAAATACCCTACTACCCTACTACTAAAGGTGACAGACGCATCAATATCCGTTCAGTAATCTTACATTTATTTTTAATTCTTTTTATAATGCATAAGTAGCGATGGTTATATTTAAGTGGGTTTCTGCGAATTGTGGGTTTATTATTTGTGTACGTAAGATTCGATCGATCGTTGTCACGCCTTTATGTAATGACGTATGGCTCTGAGGGGCTTTTAGCGAGCGAGCTGGGACAACACGCGTGTTCCATTAGAGGCCTATTACGGCCTTTAGAGGCCTTGTGAGGCTGCGTTGAGGATATTTGCGTTCGTTTCGTTATTGTGGTTTTCGGGTGATTAATTCAAATTAGAAGCGCCTTCCATTGTGCTACGTCTGATGTAATTAATCTGACTGAGAACTTTAGAATGTAGTAATTTGGTTTCAGACGCATATAAAAATACATATTATGAGGAATAGAAATATATAATAGAAATAAATACTTACACCATAAATTATGAGGGAGAATAGTGGGCCGCGTCTTCGTGGATGGCATTATCTACTTTGCGCAGAGGCAATATAGTAACCAATGAAGTTCATCCGAGGTGCGATTACTGTTAGTTGAAATTTATAACGATAAATTGAATAATGTATAGGGGTATAAAGATGACTGCAGGGTCGGCAGCGCTCTTGTTGCCACGAGCGTCCCATCAGGCGGACCGCTAACCTCGCGGCCATAGTGTCAGGATCCATTTATAAAAAGAACATTGTGTGTCCAGCTGCTGGAGGTGAACGGCGTGGGCATGCGCGGCAAGTCTGTGCACGAGGTGTGCCAGGTGCTGGGCGCGCTGGTGGGCACGCTGCGCGTGGTGGTGGCTGCGCGCGCGCACGGCCCGCCCGCGCCCGCGCCGCGCGTGCTGCACGTGCGCGCTCACTTCGACTACGACCCCGAGGACGACGTCTACATCCCCTGCCGCGAGCTGGGTGAGCTTATACTCCTTATAGCGCACGCGGCTGAACTATGCCGAACCTCTGTCTCTTTATAGCGCTTTGAGGGATTTACGAGTCTGGGTGGAGGAGGGAATTGAGGAGTCTAGGCGGCCATGGCTAGCCTCTTTTTCTTTGTAGCGGGTATCGGAGAGGAATGAACAGTCTGGGCGGCAATGAGCCTCTGCTCTTGTAGTGGGTGCTGGAGAGGATTGAGGAGTCTATTCAACTATGGGAAGCTTCTGCCTGTTACGAAATACCGATTTTTCGCGTCATGCTTCGCTGGCGAGGACGGAATAAGGGTTCGAACCTTTTCGAACGCCCGCGTGCGGCGTACATATTAGCTTTTTTGGTTCTCAAGTTGAGTGATTGACCACGAGTGAATATGAAAAGATGACCACAAATCGTTTGATACTCAACTGTCTATAAGCTGTTGCTTATGTGTAACGGACTTGGCATATGTCTCGTAGTCATATAAATATATCTTCTGCGAATAGAGGATATTATAGACCTGAAAACCTCTTACAAGGGTCATGTGACAAGGGTCCCCTTGAGAGAACGCATACATAAAAATAATATTGAACTTCTTATCTGTTCGTGAGTACTAACAAGAATGTTCCTTCGTAGGCATTAGCTTCCAAAAAGGCGACGTGTTGCATGTCATCAGCCGGGAGGACCCTAACTGGTGGCAAGCGTTCCGCGAGGGAGAGGAAGACCAGACCTTGGCGGGCCTCATCCCGAGCCAGGCGTTCCAGCATCAGTAAGTTAATGATTTATGCATACATACATACATATAATCACGCCTCTTTCCCGTAGAGGTTGGCAGAGACCACTTGCTACGATCCTTACATACTTCCTTCGCTTGGTCCACTTTCATTATTCTCTTCATACATGCTCTTCGGTTTAGGGTACTCTTGACCTGGCCTTTTTTCAAGACGTCCCTAATTTCATCTTAAAACGTCCGTCTACCCCTTCCAATACTTTCATTCACACTCGCCTTATACACTTTTTTCGTCTATCGTTCTTCATTCATTCTCTCGACATGGCCAAACCATCTCAGCATACCTTTCTCAATTATGCATACAGTCATAACTAATACTAATACCCAACAAATCTCAAGGACGGGAACGTCAAGAGTACTCGAAACCGACGAGCATGTATGAAGAGACTGATGAATGTGGACGAAGCGAAAGAGGTATGAAGTCTAGAGAGAACTGGCGCTCTATACTCTCTGCCTACCTCGTTAGGGACTTGGCGTGATAATATGTATGTATGTAATACCCAACATTTGAGTAGAGCCTGACCGCTCTAGTCTTAAAGACCACTAACACTTGTTATAGCTGATAATGTCGACCAACCTTTGCGTAAAAAAAAATATACTCTACGATATCAAACAATTGAACAAAGAACTACTTTCTTACAGCACAGTAATACCTACTTTCAATAAAGGCGAACCCTTACCTCTGCCATATCAAAATCTTAATTTAAGAAATAAACTATTCTACTAATATAAACTATAGTAAATTTTCTTATTAATTTAATAGATTTTTTCTGGAATAAAATATATCTTATTCATGTTAATAACCTATCTCTGTGCCAAATTTCATCCGATTGCGTTCAGTATTTGTACATGAGAGAGGACCAAACATCCACACAAACTTTCGCGTGTGTGTGTAATTTATAATATTAGTGGAATGATGAATCAATTATTAAAATTTTTTGGTTATTTGCTCTTGACTTTTCCAGACGAGAGTCAATGAAGTTAACGCTAGCGGGAGAAGTGGCGGCTCGCGACAAGCCTCGGAAAGGCGGCACTCTGCTGTGTGCCAAGAAGCCGCCTCGCAAGAAGAAAGGCAAAAAGGCAACTAGCGAGGCTGGATACCCTTTGTATGCCACCTCGGCAGGAGAAGGTAACTTTTCCTTTGCAATACTAGTACTACTCATAATAAAAAAGAAGCCGTGGTGGCTGAGTGGTTTGAGTAGTTGCCTGCGAGTTGCCGCAAGTTCGAATCCCGACTGTCCATATGAGATTTTCTGGACTTAAGGACAGTGATTACACACCACGAGCTTTACGCTGAAGGAAAACATCGAGAGGAAACCTGCATACGTCTGAGAAGAAATTCAAAGGCGTCGTGCTTGAGTAACAACGATGCACTCGCCATCTGTATCGTTGGAACCTAAAATATATCTCTGGCCGAAAGTGGGTGTGTGGGTACTAACTATACACCTCTGCTTACCCCTTTGGGGACCCTTGTGGGAAGGTGTGAGGATATATAGTATGATTAATGCCATATATAATTACTATTTATACCCAATTTAAACCCTTTCATAATGTATTTATTACAGAGTTCGAACAGGAAGAAATCCTAACGTACGAAGAAGTGGCGTTGTACTATCCTAGAGCGTCGCACAAAAGGCCTATAGTACTCATAGGCCCACCCAATATAGGCAGGCATGAACTTAGGCAGAGGCTTATGGAAGATAGCTCGAGATTTGCCGCCGCTGTGCCTCGTAAGTACAAGATAGTATGAAGAAGATAATATGATCAAAAGCTCCGTCAAAGCTTAGTAAAAAGCTCGAAGGACCAACAATTTTAACACAAATATTTTTTACCTAATACTCTGCGCTATTAATCTCACTGTTGAAAATATGTATGTATATGAGTTACTATGTTATCGAGAACAGCAATTATGTGAGATCAGATTTTAAATGTAGCAACATTGGATTTTACGTGACTTAATAAAAAGAGAAAAATTATTACAGCACAGGAATTTAGGTTTTTCATTCTAAATCTAGAGACGCTAGTGCTACCAGTGGTATTTTTACTCGCGAGTTGCCTATCTTGTAATAAAAACATACAATTTTGTAATCGGATTTAAGTTTATCGCATATTAGCCATTATCAGTAACAGAACTCAAGTCTCTTAAAATAAGGGCATAACTGAGTATTAAAAGCAATCTGTCTGTAAGTTTGTCGATAAAGTGGTCAATTGTGTTTGTAGACACGTCGCGACCTCGAAAGGACCACGAAGTCCCGGGACAGGACTACCACTTCATATCGCGCACGCAGTTCGAGGCTGATATACTTAACAGGAAGTTCGTCGAGCATGGAGAATATGAGAAGGCCTATTATGGTAAGATTAACCTTGTGACGTAGTGCGGTTACAGCTTAGACTTATAACGATTAACATAGGCCTTAGTTCATACATACATATATATCATCACGCCGAGTCTCTAACGGGGTAGGCAGAGAATATAGAGCGCCAGTTCTCCCTAGACTTACATACCTCTTTCGCTTCGTCGACATTCATCAGTCTCTTCATACATGCTCGTCGGTTTAGAGTACTGTTGACGTTCCCGTCTTTACAATCACGCCCTCATTCACACCAGTTGATTTGCGAATCTCTTCATTCTCTTACATTCTCTTTCAAATCAATGCATTATATCCATATATGTTTTATCAACATAATATTAATCCTTATCCAAATTAATATGTTATTAATCACGAGTATTTTAATGTAAACGAAATTGTACTTGACATCACTTGATTTCAATCAACATCTTAGGAGATAGATATCATGCATACATACATATCATCACGCCAAGTCCCTAACGGGGTAGGCAGAGAGTATAGAGTGCCAGTTCTCTCTAGACTTACATACCTCTTTCGCTTCGCCCACATTCATCAGTCTCTTCAAGCTCTTTCATCAGTCAGTCATCGTCTATAAACAGTATGGTTTATTAACCTTAAATTTATTCAGGCCAGATATTATAATAGGATAATGTAATTTTTTTTTAAATGGTGCAGTACATGCATTTTGCTTTACGATATGGAAATGTAGAAGAGAAAGAAAGAGAATGTGAATGAAGTGGAAGAGGTCAGTAAGTCTAGAGAGAACTGGCGCCTTCCCATCTCTGTCTATCGCACGAGGGACTCTGCGTGATGATAGGTAGAAATGAGATACGTGTGAATGAGATTAAAATATATTTTAGAAGATGATGGAGCCAAAATTGTAGATGTAAATATGGGGGTTGAATAAGATAGGAATGCTCGACTCTCAAAGTCAATATGGTATCTAACAAAATTATCTTTCGATTCCAGGAACATCTTTAGAAGCAATACGTGAAGTTGTGAATTCCGGTAAAATCTGCGTATTGAACCTCCACCCTCAGTCGCTGAAGATTCTAAGAAATTCAGACTTAAAGCCTTACACCGTATTTGTAGCGCCGCCTAGTCTTGAGAAACTGAGACAGAAAAAGATAAGGAACGCCGAAGCATTTAAGGTATTGTGTATTCGATTGCTTGAGAGGCTATCAGATGAACCTATGAACGAATAAAACTTAAACATATAAGATACCATATGAAAATGATTCGTCATTTATTAACATTGACATCTGACATTGACAATGACATCTGTCATTTTGTTCCCTCCTAAATATGCACAAATTTCTTGAGATTAACAATATGAGAGTTGACTAGTTAGATATCTTGATGACGTAGTTATCTGGTCTCGTAACTTTATATTTGATCTGTATTTCTTTATTATATAAATGATCCTTGTTGGTCGAAATAAATGTTTTTTTTTATTTCAGGAAGAGGAACTTAAGGAGATAATAGCGACGGCGCGTGATATGGAACTGCGCTGGGGGCACTTATTCGATATGATTATAATCAACAATGATACCCAGCGTGCCTACCAGCAGTTGCTCAACGAGATCAACAGCTTAGAACGAGAGCCACAATGGGTCCCGGCACACTGGCTGAAGCACACCTAGCGATCCACCACTGTTGCTTTTGCAACACGACTGACGAAAAACACACCAGGTCGAGATATCGACGCTTCGCGAACGGACAGTCACGGGATCTTTAAACTCTTCCTCCTTCTGGACATTACCGCGCAAATGGTTTTACATTTGCTATACTACTTCCTCGAAGCTAGCGATTTGAATGTGAACGTTCTTCGGAGACAAATAGTTGAGGTTCGAAGCGAAACGTATTCAGACTCTGATGTAGAGCCTTTAGAGATTAAGAGTGTGTTCCCAAATTATTTACTCAAATAATTGCCATTGGTAACAAATTCGAAATGTTTTATGTGTATTTTTGAACTAATTTCCAATTTGTGTATAATTCGGGTTTTATGAGAGCTGTTTTTTAAAATCGATAAATGTAAAAGCTCACGTTCTTTTTAATATTTTTAAATATGTAATGTATTTGAATGGTTGGTATAAACATCACTTTAGTTAGTAACGGTTGTTTTTGATATATTTAGTGGTGCGAGAAACTTATGAAGGGAGGGGAGCATGTAAATGATGAGAGAAACTATACTTATATTTATTCGTTTTACCTAATGACAGTAGACTACAAAATTCGTAATTTTTTAAACTGGCAATAATAAAATCAGTATTAGTGTATTTATTTCAATAAAAGTATACTGCCTTAATCGTAAATGTTACGTCATTTTAAAATTAAAATTATTCCATTTATTATACGAATTCATGTATTTTTCTTTTATTAGATCTTAGAAATAGTAAGAAGTAAGGGAAGGCCTGGAAATAAATATATCCATTTTCATCACATTTATTGTCCGGACTATGAATGGTGATGATGCCTAGATTCATTTGATTAATCACGCAAATTATTAACCCCTGTAGGAAAAGTAATGTCCAATCCATAGTATATACCTTGCTATTTATACTTGCGATCACATGATTTTCCCTACATTTGCCAAATTTAAAGACTGCTCGCTCAACACAAATCAAATGTGATTTTGGAAATCCTAACCGACTCATTTTTACGTATTACGTATCATAAATAAATAAAAACATCAAGAATTTGAATGATTTAATTGTACACAATAATGCGATGGAATTTATAGTTTGCAATTGAATAAAATAGGTAGCAAATAAATAAAACCACGAATAAAACAATAAATATTTCTCTATTGCCAAATTTATAATGGTAGTTAAATGATAGAACTTTTTGAAAAATTTCTTCTGTAGTCTTCTTGCGGGAATCTTTAAGGGAAGGGTGGTAGGAAATTAAATAGTTACAATAAAACAAAAAAAACTAAACACTGCTATGATAGTGAGTAGAAAAAGCAATATTTTATATCCGTATAATCAAATTTACCTACTGTACAACGACATATCTGTTTTTATAGGATACCTTCTATTACCTTCAAACATTTATCGGCAATTTTTTTCCTTTTTGGCAACATTTACCAGTATATTATATACTTACTCTACAGACACAATAATATGCGGTGCGTGTAAACGGCTTTCTATTGGAGTCAATATTCCAACAAACCGTACTTTAAGACACGGGAAGACTAAATATACGGTTCTTTATCCATTCATAATATTTTAAGTCGAAGGTAGCAAAGTACAGTTTGTTGGAAAGTGTTTCGCATATTTACACAGAAAGGGTCAATCAGTGTTGCCCGGTTATAAGCACTAATAATCGCGATAGATACAATAAAGTTGCAATAAACGCATGAACACAATATTCTAAATGTCTTAATGACAAACTATTATGAGATAAGTTTCGTAACATATTTGTATATCATGTAGATAGACACGTGCATTCCAAATAATTTAGTGCCAAATACAAAATGGCCGCGACTAGCTGGGGTCAATATTCCGTTTTTATTTATAAATAATAATCACAACTTTTATAAATATAATTTTTATATTGTATGTTTGTAGGTACGTTATAACGTTACCATTATTCATGTTATGTGTACTGATTTATTTTGGATATCGTGTCATAATGTTTGAATTTGAATGGTGAAATAAATTAGCTGTGTAAGTTGGTACAATTTGAGCGCGCCGATGAGACTTGGAGAACAGGTAAAATAATAATTTCCAAAAATATTATCTATGATGTCTACATAAATTGTTTCTCTGCTGCTGACTGCGATTCATCGCATAGTCTAACACTTTTATAAAAGAGATTACTTGATTTTTAATATTATCGCTCGTCTCTAAGTCTGCTATTGGCGAATCAAGATTGTAGTATTTGAAATGTAAAATCAGTCGTAGCCTGTGGAGGTGCTAAAATGTATAAAATTGTAATTTGTTTTTATCATATTCTACGTGTTTATAAGTTATTGTTACATTGTTATGTGCATGAATTATGCAAACGGTTACCTATCCATTTCTGGCCGTATATTCAATGCCTGTATGTTCAAACAATGCGCAGTTCGTGCACATACACAATAATTGAAATGTGGATTTGTCGAGATTTCACAGTATTGATATTATTATCTAATTTATAAATAGTCCTGTATATAATTTATTAACAATTGAATAAATGATAAAACAAAATATAAATAACATGTTAATAGAGAACAATTTAATGTAAATAATAGAGTACCTATTAAATTTAATATCAGATAGTGTTTGTTTTATTTTCACGGCATTTTAACTCTGGAATTAATTATCTGTCCGTGATGTAAAGTTTGCGAGTTCACTTTAATAAAAAACTGCAAAAGTGCGCATGGTTTTAAGTTATTATTTTTTCAAGACATGAATACCAGTCTGTCAATCAAGGTCATTTGTAATTTTTAAATTCACTGTTCCTGTACAATATAATACTGTATCGAATTAAGATTGAGAAGGGTAGGGCATAAAAGAGAGGTAGGGCATAACGGGTTTCCCGTTCGAATTTGGAGCTGCCCGACTGGGGCAGGACCTCCACCTTATAGAAGTCCGTAGCCAAATAACACAATTTTTTGTGTTGTGTTCCTACGCGGTGAATAAGGTTTCCAGAAATGAGCTCCTTGGGGAGGGGGGAGGATTGTTACATTGTGTTGGAAGCAGAGGAATTAAACCCATTATGCTGCCAACACACTGTAACTCGCCGAACACAGAGTGGCAACGCGCAAGTGATACTTCGGTATCGCGAGCGTAAATAGGCTACGGGAACCGTTTCCCATCAGGTGGGCCGTATGCTTGTTTGCCACTCTTGTTGTATAAAAAAAAAGATATCCAGTGTTACGTATGCATCTCGGAATTTCTGGTAGCAATCTTATGCGTTAACAGTTGCTAGTCAGCTTTAATGTACATTTTATTAAATTTAACAATATTAATGCACTTATTATTATGAGAGCTGTAGTGGGCGTAACTAAGATGTCATCTACAAGAAAGGAGCATCATTGCAAGCATGAACCCCAGTGCTCTGAACCAATGATTTTTTCAGAAATAAGGTATTAGAAGTTGTCCTACTACGAGCGGTTTACGGTTACAGTGAGACGATCAATCTCCTATTAAGTGTTCTTTGTCGGCAAACTGCTTCACTCACTAATAGGACTTGGTTAATAGAAACCTCCTCCTTGCGAAACAATAATTAACACTAGTAGAACAAATACAGTAATAAAACATTGTTACTGTTTTACTGAGTGGCAGGCTCTTAATCTGTATTTTCATTACGATTCGTCAACGATATCAACGTCGTATCGTTCCTCCTGGCAAACGATTTTCTTTTATTAATATTATAACTATGGTGAGACAAAATAATTGGAGTTTATTGGAGTTTACTCCTTAACAATCGATTTTCATATATAAGTCGCCCGGTATGAGAAAAATATGAGAGGTAAAATCTACTGAATGACTGCGTTACGTTTTTGGTGCTCTCGTACTCTCCATGGCAACGAGAATAACAGAATGGCGATGTAATTAATGTTAATATTTACTTTCAATTGCATATTGTATTAACCTGATATTAACCTACAACAACTGTCAACTTGCGGAGGTTTTATCGTAAATTTTATATTTTATTTATAATTGATATAAATATAAATTTATATCAATTGATATTTATTTCAAAATTGAGAAAATTACTCAATGAATAAAAATCAATCTATACATGTGTCATGCATACTATAAATAATAATAATAATAAATACCTGGGACAATTCCACACAAATTGACCTAGTCCCAAATTAAGCAAAGCTTGTGTTATGGTAACTAGACAACGATATATTTACTTATATAGATAGATATATACACAAATACATAGGACATCCAAGACTAAGGTACAAATATTCGTGTTCATCTCACAAATATCTGCCCTCAGCGGGATTCGAACCCGCGACCTCAAGTTTCGCAGTCAGGAGCTCTAACCACTAGACCAGACGGTCGTCAAACTACTGCATACTCTAAGTAATATAAGAAATACATTCATTTACCCTTATTAACTAATCTATTTATTTTATAATCGTTCGTAAGGAGTAAACTCCAGTCGTGCGTCGGAGCTTACACACACTTTTTTTCAATTTTATTTTCGGGTGGTGGGGTATCATTTTATGATTCAGAATCGGACTATTGGATAAAACTTAAAATTACTACTGATGTGTCATTAATGCACCTGGAATCAATGCCTGGAATTGATTGGGATTGCCGAAGCATTATCATACGCAATATCCATTAACAGTAGCAGAGTGGTAATATTGACAGACTCTCAAAGTTCAACCGGTTCAAAGTAGGCAATCGGTAACCGTGCACCGAGTACTTATATAAGCGGTGACTTCACGGAGTGGCATAGTAGCTGTGCGACAAAACTCTTTAAATAAAGAAAAAAAAATTATAACAACTGGCAACATTTTAATTGACGTTTACATTTTTTGACAAGTTGCTGTCTGTTTGACACTCTATTCTGGATGGAATAGGAGCGAAATCGAAAAACCATAACAAATCCCCAGAAAAGGTTTATGTTGTATCCATTCACTCTGTATCGTATTTGGCGTTAAGTCTGCCATAATGCCGTCGATGAAAGTGGAAGGTGATAGTGATGGTGACGGAGAAATGTCTGGGGGTGATACTGAGAGGTCCGCGGGTTCCTCTGGAGGGCCTGACAGGGACTCCAGTGCAGAAGAGGCTGATGAGCCGGACTCCGATGATTCCTCCGAGATGGACGAGAGTGAATGTGAGCGACGGCGCAACGAGTGCCTCGATAACTTGGGTACGTATTTTGAGGTTATGTTTACAAAACAATAAGTGGGTTAACGAAAACAATCAAATTTTAAATAGTTTTGGAGGTTGCTACTCGCTATTTATATTGCTTCTTTGCAATATATTGTAGAGCTGAACTAGTTCACCCTGTTAGAATATTAAATATCCTCACGCCTTCCCACAAGGGTCCCCGAAGGGGTAGGCAGAGGTGTATAGGTAATACCCACACACCCACTAATATTATATATAGAATATTAATATTTGTGCATTTACTATACTTCAACAATGCTTAATGTTTGTGTACTTAAAACAATCTAAATAACAAGGTTTGTTGGCTGTAGATCTTTTGGAATGTTTTGTTCTGTTCCATTACTTACGATAAAAGTCATCTAAGATATTTTGTCTTAGAGTTATACCAAGACAAAATTGTGTTATCATACTAATTTGAATAGAAGTAAGTGTTCTCAGCTGTCAATTGATTTTGAAATTGTCTCTTCCATGTCTTAGAAGTGCAAATGACCTAGTGTTATAGATATTGTTGATATCCGTACCCAAAAGGTTGATGCAACCTTTTTTAACTATTTATTATTGGTCTATTTATTAAGAGAGGAAACCTGCAAACTCTGAGAAGACATTCAAAGGCGTAGTCGTGCTGGAGTAACTGCCTGACCTAACCTAATATACCTCTGGCGGAAAGTGGGTGTGTGGGTATTACCTATACACCTCTACCTACCCCTTCGGGGACCCCTGTGGGAAGGTGTGAGGATATTATTATTATTTATTATTATTGGTCCTACACCTAAAATTGAAATTTATTGGCAGATTATATTTATTTCTTTACCCATTGTCTTATACTACAAGTGAAAAGGGTTTCAATATTTCCAGTGCCTTAATATTTCTGAGGCTAATTATATTATTATGGGGCTTTCTACATTTTTTATGTAGTATTATGTATGAGTACTCGAAACCAACGAGCATGTATGAAGAGACTGATGAATGTGGACGAAGCGAAAGAGGTATGTAAGTCTAGAGAGAACTGGCGCTCTATACTCTCTGCCTACCCCGTTAGGGACTTGGCGTGATGATATGTATGTATTATGTATGTTGTGTATTGGCACTGCTTGTACTTTTTTGTTTACTTTCTAATTTTGCTTGTGTGGAATGGAGCTGCGCGAACTCTAGTAGTATTTAATAACTTTTTTCTAAAGAAACTTGTGTACATTTTATTTATCAACAATCTCCACTGTCACACACCTAAATAAAATTGGATACTGAGTCATGTATATGGAATTATGACTCCTTTAAAATGATTTTCTTTTATATATATGAACATATCTTAAATTGCAATTACATTGCTTAGTCATATAACAGTTCCTCTATTAATTACAGCAAATCTGGAAAGGCAGTTCACAGTTCTGCGTGAGCAACTGTACTTCGAGCGAGTGAAGCAGGTGGACCACCAGCTAGCGGAAGTGAGGGGAGGCCGCTCACAGGAGTACCTGGGTCCACTCCGGACCCTACAGGAGAATATGAGAATTAGGTAATCATGTTAATCTATACTAATATTATAAAACTGAAGAGTTTGATTTGATACACAAATCTTGGGAACTACTTATCTGATTCAAAGAAGTCTCTTTGCATTAGATAGACAGCTATAGCAGCAGATATTGAGGAAGACTAAAGAATATATTGTCCTTCTACTAAGGTACAGTTTTAGTAAAAAAGCTATAAACAAAAAAAATACTACTGGTTAGAATTGAAAAATTATTAGATAATGGAAGATTGAAAAATTATTTGATTAATAGGCTAACTAATACTAGATTTGAAAAGTTAGTATTGGATAGCCTATTCATCTAGGAAAGCTATAGGCTATATAACACTCCACTAGGACCAATAGGAGCCGAGCATCAATGAGATCAGCAAAAATGGGCAGATTCTTTTTGAAAACTTCCATTAAGTTATGTATTTTTATTTACTTACGCTTTATATTTCAATTTGGCTCTAGGATCGAAGTGGCGGGTGTCCTGAAGAGCATGCGCATAGATAATATCAAACATAAATTTGAGGCAGAGGAGCAGGCTGCTCACCAGCATTTTAAGGTAAGCTTTATTTGCTTGAAGTAGGACTTTTTTTAATACTATGTCTAAACAGCATACTGATTGTAATATACACGCATAGAGATGGATATAATATAACTATTTAATTAATTATCGGCTCTATGTATGAAGTGTGAAGACAAAACATATTTCTCTATCTACTGAAAATGTTAACTCTTATAGCAATAGTATTCCCTCTTTTATTATCTGTATCGCACTTTTCTTAATGAAAATAATATCATCTTGATATACAAGTTAATATGCATAAGCTGAAAGATTTTGCCAAGTTATGACGTCATACATACATCGATTGTGACATGTCTACCTAGGGATAAGCAGAGAAAAGAGAATCAGGTCTAGACTAATAGATCACTTTCTTTATATCCGCATTCATCAGTCTCTTTATACCGTCATGGACTGCCTAAATTGAACTGATATTAGTTTGTATCTACATATTGTAGTAATTACCATGTGTATAATAACGTCGAGAAGCTGACCTGCAAGTAATAAAGGTAAGTGCTTTATTTAATACTAGCTGTCCCGCCCAGCTTTGCTCGGGTGAAAAAGTTAAATTGCCCGTAACACGATCGCAGCGCCACCTATCGGGTCCAATTGTAAATCTAAACCATTCTCGAATCCACCTTAAGACACACAGAAAGGGATAGCTTCGCGCGGGTGAAAAAGTTAAAATTCCTAAAACTCGATCGCAGCGCCACCTATCGGGTCCAATTTAATATAGCCTATGTTACTCGGGGATAATGTAGCTTTCCAAAGGTGAAAGAATTTTTGAAATCGGTCCAGTAGTTTCGGAGCCTATTCATTACAAACAAACAAACAAATCTTTCCTCTTTATAATATTAGTATAGATATGAATTGTGCTCCGGGATATGAATTTTAGGCGAGCTTACTCGCCTAAAATTCGCTAATGAACACCAAATACGCCGTTCTGGCGAGAATGAGTAACATCCTTACATTCTCATAAACTTTAGCATTCATAGCAAAAAATCATAGATGGAGTCACTGTTTGTTATGACAAGTAGGTATAGTTGTCAACAGAATTAACACGTTGTCAATAGATGGCGCTAGTGGTCCAAGATTATTTTTTTAAACAGTATTTTTCCTCAACAAATGTAGCACTGAATATTTTGTTGGTAGTGTTACGTAATTTTTGTGTATCTAATTTAATTGGCTGTAAGGTTTTGTACGTTTAGGGCTTTTCGGTATTTTATGTAAGTTTCACGGGATGGTGCTCGCGTTTTATCTTATTTCTACGTGTTATGAACATATATTATATGTTATACGACATTCATGTTAATATGTAAGTACATGAATTGCTGTACCGCCTAGCTTCTATCGGCTGAAAACTAAAATAGAAAAAACACTACAACAAGATCGCAGCACCATCTATCGGTACAATTGTGAAGGTACAGGCACTTATGACTCGAAATCGAATAAAAGTTATATTTAAACATGTTTGCCTTTTCTAGTATAACCTAGGTTAATTTATATAACTAGTTAATTTTGTTCGTTACTATAGTTGCAAAGAATCAGCCTTGATTAGATAATTCGATTAGCTTTGCGATGTGGAAATTAATTTGCAATAAGTATGTATTAAAATGCAATTAATTTATAACTTCGGAGAACAAGAATATTGTAAAACCTTTTTAGAATTACAAAGGTATTGATAAGAATTAAGACCACTTTCAAGTGTAATGTATACCATATAAAATATTGAATATATGTTTTCATAATCGAGATGATCTGATAAAAAATATGTAAAAATAAATGAAAAAAGTCCAAAAAGACGACTTGACCCCGACGTG
Source organism: Drepana falcataria (assembly GCA_945859725.1). Lineage (NCBI taxonomy): Eukaryota > Metazoa > Arthropoda > Insecta > Lepidoptera > Drepanidae > Drepana > Drepana falcataria. The sequence goes on from OX243935.1 coordinate 1,295,443, forward strand.
ATTTGAACACGCAACCTTCTGATCTGGAGTCAGACGCGCTACCGTTGCGCCACGGAGTCGTTGTATATTGGTGCGAAATTTTGTATCATACAGAATTACAGATAGTCGTATTTGTACTAATAATAATCATTTGTGCTTTTTAATTTCACGGCTTAATATGTATGTATTCAAACCTCATACTCTTCATTCATATTTTTGAGTTTTTCCATGGTCGCTGGTTTCGAGTACTCTTGACGTTCCTATGTCCGATTGATCTTAGTACTTGAGAGTTTGTTTCGAAGATATGTCTAGACATATTATACTGAATACACATATGCATCTGTCACGTTGGCACCTAATGTACCTCTGGCGGAAAGTGGGTGTGTGGGTATTACCTATACACCTCTGCCTAACCCTTCGGGGACCCTTGTGGGAAGGCGTGAGGATATATTATTATTATTATGCTTTATACTTAGAGTCCTTGGATTATTGATATTAAGGAGTGAAGAACTCATTTGATGAAATCGGTTCAGTATTTTAGCCTGCTGTATCATTCTGGAAAAAAATACCCCTATCCAGGCAGTGTAACTACGGAAGGTTAATAATACGTTGTTTATAATTCACAATGTATGGTTTTGTTGTTACATGGGCGACCGCTAAACGACATTGTAATCTATTTTCATCTATACTAATATTATAAAGCTGAAGAATTTGTTTGTTTGTTTGTTTGAACGCGCTAATCTCAGGAACTACTGGTTGGAATTGAAAAATTCTTTCTGTGTTGGATAGTCCATTTCTCTAGGAAGGCTTTAGGCTGTATAACATCACGCTACGACCAATAGGAGCGAAGCATAAATGAATAATGTTGCCAGAACGGGAAAAAATATTCCTTTTTGAGAGCTTCCGTTGCGTGCGCTGCGTAAACGGTTTAAGTTACACAAATATATCATGTATGAGGGAATTGTTCCTCTTTAAAAGTTCTAAAAAAAAGTCCGCGATAGCATATGTCTATCTTTAAAGATTGACTCACTATAACCTTTTTTATGGCAATCAAGTCAAAAATGGGTTCCTTAACTACGTAACCGATTTCAATCCAATTTGCACACCGTATGCAGTTTGATCCAACTTAAAAGAAAGGATAGCTTACATCACAAAGGCGCTGCGATCGTGTTGCAGGAAATTTTACTTTTTCACCCGGGCGAAGCTGGGCGGGACAGCTAGTTAACTGATAAAGTTGTGCCGCGTGGCTTCACCCGTGTTGATCGCCCCGTAATGGTTAGTAGCATAATGACATATAGTCTACTAGCTGTCCCGCCCAGCTTTGCCCGGGTGAAAAGTTAAACTTCCTGAAACACGATCGCAGCGCCACCTATTGGGTCCAACTGTGATGTAAGCTATCCTATCTTTCAAGTTGGATCAAACTGCACACGGTGTGCAAATTTGATCAAAATCGGTTAAGTAGTTTAAGAGTCCATCGCGGACAAACAACGTGACACGTAATTTATATATATTAAGATAGGCTACCTCAATATACTGGCTGTCTAAAGTAAAAATCATCATCATCATCATATCACCACGCCAAGTCCCTAGCGGGGTAGGCAGAGAGTATAGAGCGCCAGTTCTCTCTAGACTTACATACCTCTTTCGCTTCGTCCACATTCATCAGTCTCTTCATGCTCGTCGGTTTCGAGTACTGTTGACGTTCCCGTCCTTGAGCGTCCGTCCGAGCGAACGTCTTTAAATTACTTCTCAAACGTGTGTAGGTCTCCTCTACATGCTTTCCCTTAAGCTTTTGGTGTTAACAGTGTAGTTAAGTTCAGGGAGAACATAGGTAGGTACCTGTGTAAACAAATCCAGTTATATAGGTGAAGTTCTTTAGGTCACGAGTTTGATTCCTGCTGGGGGTTGATGTTTATGTGATGAAACTCTACCTTAGTCTCTAATGTACTAACATACATACATATTATCACGCCGAGTCCAAATATTCATATTCATATATATTGCATTGTCAGTCTATACAGTAGGTAGTGAGAGAGTATAGAGCGCCAGTTCTCTCTAGACTTACATACCTCTTTCGCTTCGTCCACATTCATCAGTCTCTTCATGCTCGTCGGTTTCGAGTACTGTTGACGTTCCCGTCCTTGAGCGTCCGTCCGAGCGAACGTCTTTAAATTACTTCTCAAACGTGTGTAGGTCTCCTCTACATGCTTTCCCTTAAGCTTTTGGTGTTAACAGTGTAGTTAAGTTCAGGGAGAACATAGGTAGGTACCTGTGTAAACAAATCCAGTTATATAGGTGAAGTTCTTTAGGTCACGAGTTTGATTCCTGCTGGGGGTTGATGTTTATGTGATGAAACTCTACCTCTAATGTACTAACATACATACATATTATCACGCCGAGTCCAAATATTCATATTCATATATATTGCATTGTCAGTCTATACAGTAGGTAGTGAGAGAGTATAGAGCGCCAGTTCTCTCTAGACTTACATACTGCTTTCGCTTCGTCCACATTCATTAGTCTCTTCATACATGCTCGTCGGTTTCGAGTACTCTTGACGTTCCGGTCCTAGAGCTGTTCCTAATTTTGTTGTTATTAAGTATATATAACTAAATATTATAAATGAAAGTCCCACCGCGTCTGTCTGTATGTCTTTAGCGATAAACTACAAAAATACTGGACCTATTGTCATGTGGTTTTTACTCGTACACGCTCGCCGGTTTCGAGTACTCTTCTTGACGTTCCCGTCCTTGACTGTTCGGTCGATTTAATATTCACATCTGTACGTAATATGTTTTTGGGCGATATCCGAAAAATATAAGCCTAGTTTAGAGTTATAATGACAAATATTTTAGTTAATTGATAAGTTAACGCAACAGTTAAACTCTTCACACATTGGCTTAGTAAGTACAATTAAGGAAGTATATCTATAAATATATTGTTATTTATATTGAGTTATAGTTAGTGCCATTTTGCATGGGATATGCCTTGTGGCAACACCGTGTGTGACCTTCGTGTGACGTAGAACGCCCGTAAAAGACTTCAACGCATTTTGTAAATACTATACTTTTTTTCGTATTCCCGTAGATGTACGCGCTTGGTCGATACTGCGTTTGCTTTTCTTAGGCTTACAAACTTCACGAATTCTCACAAATCTATCGTAGCCCACGAGGAAGGCAGATATGTACTTAGTGCCAACGTATCATATAGTAACTCTAGCATGACTGTACATACGTACCTACATACAGATCTTCATGCCGAGCTCCTCATTAGTTGGGAGAGAGCGCTTTTTCTTTCTCTTTCGCTTCACCTAAATTTGTCGGTCTCTTTATACATGCTCGCAGGTTTCGAGTATGTACTCTAGTTCAAGGAGTTATGGACTGGAATGATTTTTTAGTAAATTACCTCGTAATGACTAAACCACTGAAATACTTCAAATAATTCATATATGATTTCTTTAGAACCGCCGGATCCTGAGAGTGATATAAGGCAAATAATTAAAATCATCTTCTATATTGACATCAAACTTATAAATTAGTATGCCAGGTTATCTGTTGGTCGCCAAAAGGCCAACGATCCGACGACGATTCCTGATAATTATGGTCTCGGCCATTTTTCACCCGCTATTTCCCACCGCTACAAGATGGCCGCCGCGCATCGAGGTGCGCGCGCGCCGGACGTGACGTCACCGTGTCGTTGACACGCCGCACCGCCCGCCGGACGTACCGAGCTCGCTTTATCTCTTTCGTGTTTGTTGAACTTTTGCCTTTGTTGACGAGTATAGAGGAGCTATACAAAGTAAGGTATATAATTAATTTCAAGCTATTAATTAGGTATGTAAACAGTATGATTAATGTTTTGTTGTGAATCTGGTGGCTACGTATTTGTGTAGTCCTGTCATGTCAAGACAGTAGGTTCAAAGCTGGGTGTGTTAAACATTGTTTAATACGTAACTTAAAGGATTTTTGAGTAACGAAAACAGATATACTTTGCGATTATGCAGGGGAAGGCCAAAATTACTTACATACATACATATAATCACGCCTCTTTCCCGTAGGGGTAGGCAGAGACCACTTCTTTCCACTTGCTACGATCCTTACATACTGGTTTCGCTTCGTCCACTTTCATTGTTCCCTTCATACATGCTCTTCGAAAATTACTTAGCAATAGAAAGACATATGATAAAAAAAATATTATAAAAGAATTAAATACATAGCATTCTTAACAAACGGGCTGTTTTCAAACAAACTCTGCCTCTTTATATTATAACTTACTCGGTTACCCGGATGTCCGGGTACACGGATAAACTCGATTAGCATTGCATTTACAAAAAAAATATCAAACGTGTTCTGATTAAAAAAGCATATTATAAAATCAAGGACTACGTTGAAGATAAAGAAGTTTGGCTCTAGTTCCTTCTGCGCATGCGGCTTCCTTGGTAGCTCATAAACGGCACAAATTTGTGGATGTCTCTAACTATTCTGAATTTTTTTCTTTTCTCAATTCGGGTTTACTTTACTTTTTTTTATTTTAATTTATTCCATATCTTGACCAAAATTAGTTACAGTACTGATGACAATATTTGTGTCACTTGTTTCATTTGTCTAATTTGTGAATGTGAGAACATTGTAGGCTTTGTAGATTCTTAGATCTTGCTAACATTGTTATAATTATCTTGTTTTATGTATGCTTTGTATAGTAAGCAACGACCTATTGTCGGGCCTACGTTGTTCCCCCATACTTGGGTACTATTGCTGTAACGAAAAAAAATATTGTATATGCCTAATGATTTGAAAAGAGTAACCATGGAGTTTCTTGCCGGTTCTTCTCCATGGAAGCGACCAACCCGAACCGTGCTTCTTTTTCGACGTTTTATAAGTGCCCACCTGGGCCTATGTGAAATAAAAAGATTTTGATTTGATTTGATTTGATTTATAAGAGAACGGATAATCACATTTAATTCAGTTGACAGTTAAATTATATTGATTAAATTGATTTCATTTTCTTATATTCTCTTGTCTCTATGCTAAGTTTCATCCGATTGTGTTCAGTAGTTATTGCGTGAAAACATCCTTTCGCATTAATATTATTAATAGAATACAAATACTCAATACAAAGACGGACAATACCCTTGAGCTAACAATTGGAATTATTGTACGGCCCAAGAGATGAATTGGCATCGTTACAGCTGTCTGGAGGGGTGACAGAAAAAAACTCAGGTAGGTAAATCTCGTCGCTTCTCACAGGACGTTGCGTGTAAATAACAAGAGTTATTATTTGTAATAATAATATATCCTCACGCCTTCCCGCAAGGGTCCCCGAAGGGTAAGGCAGAGGTGTATAGGTAGTATCCACACACCAACTTTCCGCCAGAGATATATTGTAGGTGCCAACGTGACAGATGGCGAGTCCATCGCCGTTACTCAAGCACGACTATACATACATACGCCTTTGAATTGCTTCTCAGACGTATGCAGGTTTCCTCTCGATGTTTTCCTGCACCGTAAAGCTCGTGGTGTGACTAATCACTGTACTTAAGAATCTGTAATTTTATTAAAATATTCAACATTTTATATACACTTTTCATCAGAAAAATCGAACCACCTTGCAAGTTTATATTTTTTACAACAAGAGTGACAAACAAGCATACGGCCCACCTGATGGGAAACGGTTACCGCAGCCTATTTACGCTCACGATACTGAAGTATCACTTGCGTGTTGCCACTCTGTGTTCGGAGTGCTTGTTACTCAATCAGTTCAAAAGCTGAACGGAATTGCATGACATTTGCTATGCTATGTAGAGATAGCAGCATGCTTTCAGCTTTGTTAGAACAGTTAGCAACAAATATCTCTCGACCCCTTGTACACTGTAGCCGTCCATCTGTAGCCATCTCCAGCTATGAGTGGTTGCTAATAACGCCGCTGCCTACTCCGTAAATTTTTGTTGGAAGTGGAAAGGATAGTAGAAATAATGGTCTTGAAGTCCTTTACTATGAGAGAATGGAAAAGATAAAGAATAAATTGAGATTATTAAAAGATTATATATCTCCTCCTATATTCTATCCTACATCTTATTAATATTATAAATGTGAAAGTTTGTAAGTTTGGTTTTGGCGGTTCTTTCACGGCAAAACGGCTGAACCGATTTAGCTGAAAGTTGAAATCGTGATGGCTTATACCTAGGAATAGGAAATAGGCAACTTTTTTTTTTAATCTCGAAAATTCAAAGTTCTAATATAATAAAGTTTGATGCTCTTTGACGTCATAGCGGCTGAACCGATTCTAGCAAGAAAAACATAAGCTACTTTTTCCACACGGACGAAGCCGCGGGCATAAGCTAGTATATTATAAATGTCAAAGTTCGAGAGGATGGTTGTTCCTCAAACATGTCAGGATGGCTAATTAATTCCAATTGAAATTTTATAAGTACTATGTTTTGACCCAGAAAATAAAAAAACAATTTTACGTGGGTGAAGCTACAGAGTATAACTGGTTTTTTTTTAATTTCATAAGGACTAAGTATTATTATAATAAAATACTGTTAAAAAATAAGAATTTGGAAGAAGATGACCCCGACGTGATTTGAACACGCAACCTTCTGATCTGGAGTCAGACGCGCTACCGTTGCGCCACGGAGTCTAGTACTAAAGTGTCCGAAATTTCTGTTATCTCTTGAAACCTAGTAAAGATAATGTCGTTTTCATATGTAATTTCACTGATGATCACGCGTAAAAGTATGTTTACCGAGGGCTGGGAATATTTTTTTGCTGTACTTAATTACTGTGAGTAACTCACGAGTTTTACGGTGAAGGAAAATATCGAGAGGAAACCTGCGTTTTAAGTTCATAAAGTTGTGCTTGAGAAACGGCGATGGACTCGCCATCTTTATCGTTGTCGATAAATTATCTCTTCGGCGATAAGATGGTTGCACAGCCTACCTTTTCGAGGACCTTCTAGTGATTAAGTAATAATAATATCAATAATCTATGTATACGTTAGGTATCTCAAACTAGTTGATCCTAAACTAAAAGGCAGAGCTTGTATTACGATAGTAGACTGATAAACATTTCATATCCTCACGCCTTCCCACAAGGGTCCCCGAAGAGGTAGGCAGAAGTGTGTAGGTAATACCCACACAACCACTTTCCGCCAGAGGTATATTAGGTGCCAACGTGACAGATGGCGAGTCCATCGCCGTTACTCAAGCACGACTATACATACGCCTTTGAATTTCTTCTCAGACGTATGTTTCCTCTCGATGTTTTCCTTCAACGTAAAGCTCGTGGTGTGACTAATCACTGTACTTAAGTTCAGAAAAACTCATTGGTACAGTCGGGATTCGAACTTGCGATCTTTGTGTCGCAGTGCTCTAACCACTCGGCCACCACGGCTATCTGATAGCTGATAAACATACTTAATGAGATATGAATTTTTACTTAGACTACTACGTTTATCACCGGCAAGTAACGAATCCAAGATTGCTTCAAGTACTCTTACTTTGTTTGATAACTGTCTTTCTTAACGTGATTTCAGCCGCGTATTTATTATTTAGAAGAATAAAACTAATAATAAAAATAAAAGTGGGTGTGTGGGTATTACCTAGACACCTCTGCCTACCCCTTCGGGGACCCTTGTGGGAAGGCGTGAGGATATATATATATATATATATATATATATATATATATATAAAAATAAATAGTGAAAGCGGAAAAATACAAACAAATAAAATATTTGGACTTGGCTCACGAGATTGTTAGCTTGTGGGATGTGGACTCTGCAATCATTGTGCCGATAGTAATAACGGCCAATGGCCTAATGGCAAAGAGCCTCGACCAACACCTTAAGAGGCTCTCGTTAGACAGTTGGATCAAGTGCCTGATGCAGAAAGCAGTACTGCTCGAAACGGCACGTATTGTAAGGAGATTTCTTTCTCTGGTGCCCTAGCCACCGGTACCTTGGACCCTGATCCCGATACCGGTGGGCCCTATATTTTATATTTTTAAATATGTTTTATATATATATATATATATATATATATATATATTTAAAAATGTAATATATGAGATTTATTTCAAATAAAGAATAATAATAATAAATACCTGGGACAATTCCAAATTGACCTAGTCCCAAATTAAGCAAAGCTTGTGTTATTGTAACTAGACAACGATATATTTACTTATATAGATAGATATATACATAAATACATAGGACATCAAGACTAAGGTACAAATACTCGTGTTCATCACACAAATATCTGCCCTCAGCGGGATTCCAACCCGCGACCTCAAGTTCCGCATTCAGGAGCTCTAACCACTAGACCGGACGGTCGTCATAATCTATATTATCTTTCCATAGTCTAAAATGAAATCGTTTCCGCTGTTTTGTTTAGATTTTTTAAACTCTTCAACGGATTTTAATGCAGTTTTCAGTAATAGATAAAGTGATTCAAGATGAAGGTTTATATGTACCTACACATTTTCGCTTTGTATATCTTTTCCGTCAATATTTCTTCACTCATCCTTTCTATATGTGCAAACTAACGTAACATGCCTTTCTTCATCTTTACAATCACACCCTCATTCACTCTTATAGTAATCTTAAAGCAACTAGTGGTAAGTTAGTTTTCTTAAAGTATAACCATAGGAAACAACTCGCTAGGTGGCGTGGGGCGTTATTGGCGATAATCTAATTTCCATGTCGGTAATGTGTTTGACATTGTGGTAATATGTCCGAAGGCTACCTTTTCTTGATACTTGGATATTTTCTCGCGCATTGATGGTCTCATATTGTGGTTTGCAGCTTGAGCAATAATTAAACATCTATAATTGACGGCCGTCTGGTCTTGTGGTTAGAGCTCTTGATTGCGAAACGTTACTCGTAGGAATAGAATTTATGCCACCAAGATGGCAAGTTTGCCGTCAGCCCGATGGTAAGCAGCCACCACTGCCTACGGACGCTGGCAACAAGGGTATCACGTTGCTAAACTGCAGGAATATCTTCATATCAGTCGCTTTACTAATTCGCGCCGGTTTCGAGTACTCTTGACGTTCCCATCCTTGAGTGACCGATGGATTTGATCAAGGTAGTTGGAACGTGGTCTTCCTCTGCCGCTTCTTTCACACACATTCTCATTGTACATATGTATTAAATAATAAATAAAAGCAAAGTTGGCCAAGTGGTTCGAGTAGTTGCCTGCTACACAAATATTGCAGGTTCGAATCCCGACTGTACCGATGAAATTTTCTTTACGATGAAGGAAAGCATTGTGATATGCATGCATATATTTGAGAAGAAATACATAGATGTATGTGTAGCCGTGCTTCAGTAACGGTGCTGTACTTGCCATCTGTCACGTTGACACCTAAAATACATCTCTGGTGGACTGTGGGTGAGTATCTACCTCTTCCTACCCCTTAGGGAACTCTTGTGGGAAAGCATGGAAAAAAATACACATTGACCAAACTACACTATATAATATCTGCCTTCAGCAGAAATCGAACCCGCACCTCAGCCTTCGCAGACCTCTCCTCTGACTGTCTGACGGCTGTTAATCCATCTTCAATTACTTCAAGGAGACAGACTCTAATAAATTACAAAACTCGACCTATTTTTATATTTATTGTGGAGTCGACTGTATTACGATGAATCCCGATTACGACAATTCTGAAAACGACGAATATGGAACAATTATATATATATAACTAGCTGCCCGCCCCGGCTTCGCACGGGTGCAATATTGATACTAATGATAATAATCGATCATTTTAAGATATACTAATCCGTGTTAAATTCATTTGATCTATCTCGTAAGGTTTACACAGCGTATGCGATTTAAGCGCACAAAAATATGTGTCTATCGTCACATTACAAATCTTTGAATATTTCGTTATTTATTAAACATATGATACAAAACTTCCACTTGAAACACACTTTATGTATTGCTGATAACCGAATTGAAATCCGTGGAATAGCTTCATTTCAATCGAATTCTTGTTATAAAACGCAAGTGAAGTACGACTCTCTCGCAATTGTTTTCCCAGATGACATTTGTATTTCGCGCCATAATCAATTTTATATACTGGTTATCGTCTATGGTATCCCATAACAATATTATATACGAAGCTAATTGATAGAGGCGAATTTGGAATAGTCTTGGTTTCCGATACATGGTTGTCATTAATATTGTTTGATATTTGAGCATCATCAATGTTTATGGGTTGAAATAATTTAAATTATTATGAAAGTCACAAATAACACTTGGTTAAATGAATAAATAATCGATTACTCATAAAATCAAATAAAAATTAAATATGTTTAAAAACTTTAAATAATAATGAACAGATATTGCCAAATATTTTGACAAAGTTTCATACCTATGGAAGCAATAGTTAGAAAACGTGTTTATTTTTATTTAACGCCCCCGCGTTCCACCTTTCGGGTGGAGTTTCATAAAATCCGTTCTTAGTTGACCTCTACCCCGCGTAAGGAATACTCCTACCAAACTTCAAGTCAATCGGCCTTAATTCCTGAGATTCCGTGATGAGTGAGTTCAGAAATAGGATCTTCTATATATTTATAGATATAGTCTACTTGTCCCGCCCAGCTTCGCTTGGGTGAAAAAAATAAAAGCCATGGACCCAGTGGCGCCACCTATCGGGTCCAATTGTGAATCTAAACCATTCTCGAAAGCACCTGAAGACACGCGGAAAATTTTATTAAAATTGATCCAGCCGTTTACGATTCTAAAAGGGCAAACATTAATTTTTATATTTATAGAAGATTAAATAAAAGAAAAGCCTTATAATAAAGATGCATATTATAAGTATAAAAAATAAATAGGTAACATAAAAACCAATACACATAGTTCAATTATTAGCAAAGCAAAAGCGATTAAACGACAAACAGTACGTTCACGTGTTACCTACGAACATTACAAAAGTATAAGAATATATATTGCTTGCAAACATTACTGACGGTATTGGATGAAATAAGGCACAGAGATAGATTATTAGCTGAATTAACACAGGATAGGACCGGTGTGTCACAGAGAATACAACAGTTCTCAACAGTGTGAATATCGTTACAACAGATTTCTTGCCTTATTGCCATAAGGGTAAAGAATTGAAAAATATACATATCATCACGCCAAGTCCCTAACGGGGTAGGCTGAGAGTATACAGCGCCAGTTCTCTCTAGACTTACATACCTCTTGCGCCTCGTACGCATTCATCAGTCTCTTCATACATGCTCGCCGGTTTCGAGTACTCTTGACTTTCCCGTCCTTGAGCGTCCGATCGATTTGATCTAGGTAGTTGGAACGTGGTCTTCCTCTGCCTCTTCTTGTACGCACTTTCACTTTGTATATCTGTTTCGTCAATCTTTCTTCACTCATCCTTTCTATGTGTCCAAACCAACGTAACATGCCTTTCTTCATCTTTACAATCACGCCCCCGTTCACACCCGTTGATTTGAGAATCTCTTCATTGCGGATTCGATCTACGATCGTTACTCCGAACTAAAAAAAAAACACAAAAATTGCCCGACTTGTCCCGAGTCTACTAAACGTAAGTGAAGAACGACTCTCTCGCAATTGTTTTTTCCTGATGACATTTGTATTTCGCGCCATAATCAATGTATGGTACGCGCCAGTTTTACTTGTTATCGTCTATGGTATCCCATAACAATATGCAATAAATACGATTCTTGGTTTCCGATTAATATTGTTTTATATTTGAGCATCATCTATGTTTATGCGTTGAAATAAATTTATTAATAACTAATTTAAATTATTATAAAGGTCACAAATAACACTTGGTTAGATGTATAAATAATCGATTACAAAAAAAAATAAAAAAAATGTTTAAAATCTTTAAATAATAATGAACATTGAATCGAATTCTAGTTTTAAAACGCAAGTGAAGAACGACTCTCTTGCAATTGTTTTTCCCAGATGACATACATTTGTACTTCGCGCAATAAAAAGCAATGGTTGAAAAACGTGTTTTTTTGTTATTTAACGCCTTTAGGGTGGAGTTTCATAAAATCCGTTCTTAGCTGACCTCTACATCGCGTAACGAATACTTCCACCAAATTTTAAGTCAATCGGCCTTATAGTTCCTGAGATTTCGTGATGAGTCAGTTCAAAAATGGGATCTCCTATATATATATAGATTATTATTTATAATAATTTAAATTAAATATAGAATTATATTTAATTTAAATATTTGAGCCGTGGTGGCCGAGTGGTTCGAGCAGTTGCTTGCGACGCAAAGGTCGCAAGTTCGAATCCCGACTGTACCAATGAGTTTTTCTGAACTTAAGTACAGTGATTAGTCACACCACGAGCTTTACGGTGAAGGAAAACATCGATAGGAAACCTGCATACGTCTGAGAAGAAATTCAAATGACGTATGTAATAGTCGTGCTTGAGTAACGGCGATGGACTCGCCATCTGTCACGTTGGCACCTAATATACCTCTGGCGGAAAGTGGGTGTGTGGGTATTACCTATACACCTCTGCCTACCCCTTCGGGGACCCTTATGGGAAGGCGTGAGGATATATTATTAGAATTGTCGTAATCGGGATTCATCGTAATACAGTCGACTCCACAATAAATATAAAAATAGGTAGGTAAGGTAGGCAGAGGTGTATAGGTAATACCCACACACCCACTTTCCGCCAGAGGTATATTAAGAACTTTAAATAGCTTAGTTGGGGCCCTAGTTTATCTAGGCCCCAGGGCTTAGCTATGGCACTGGCATGCTGTATCATTTTCATGCCTGATCCTTCATTGCCCGTGTTCGAATAGGTGCCTACATAAAACATGCGACGGACTTCGTTAGCAAATCGATGAATGACCCTCAATGCAGTATGTTTGGCAACGATTGTTTCGCAGCCTCGGCAGGAAGTGACGTCACCTTTGTTTATATTCAGGTCACTTGGCCACTAATCAACGTTGAACCTTGTTGGATATACACAATGCTTTTAATGTATTGAAATACAATAAATATGTTGTATACAGGGTTCTTCAGAAGATGAGACAGTGTCAAATATGGTGATAAGGAACAATAAAAGAAAGCAAATATTTAAAAAAATCGTCCTTGACTATTTTGTTACCATATTTTCGCATAAAAATTTAAAAAAAGTTCAAAAAAAACAAAAACCATACTTTGAAGTGCGTATCCCTCTTTCTTTACTACACGCATGCGGTCCGCCTGATGGTAAGTGGTAATTTGTGGCATTAAATAAATAAAAAAAACAAGTTTCGGTTACGATGTGGTTGTGTATGTTGAAAAATATACATTTGTCCTATCACAATACGCGCTACAAACACCGGTGGTACTAACGGAGGTTAAGCAGCGGTGCTTAACCTCCGTTAGTAAGAAACACCTACTTTCCCTGAAAATATATTTAGGTGTCGCAAAGACAGGCATCTAAAAGTACGCATGTTATATAGATGCAGAATATATTATTTCGAGCGCGCTAACGTCAGGAATTACTTATCCGATGTAACAATTAAATGTTTAATTTGATAGCCACATTAAAAAAGGCTATTGGCTATACAAATAAATAAAATTGGAGCGTCTGTTTGTAATAGCAAATAACCGCTTTTAACTAAATGCATGGATGTATACACGATACATATACCAAAAAACATTGTTTGTCTCTGTCTGTTGGTTCCGGCTAATCTGTCAAATGACAGAATAGATATGACAATCACTATACATAATTTACCATATATTCTCAACAACAAATATATGCAGGCAGAATTCATTGATTTACAGCACACCGATAATAAAACAAATAATAAAGCAAAATAAATAGAAACAAAAATATTGAAAAACATCAAAGAAGAAAACAAACACACTGGAAATAAATAGGCAAAAAATTTGCATCACAACAAATCCGAAAAATAAATAGATTACAAAACACTTACATACAAATGCACAAAAAGAAGAGCTAAACAATAACAAATCGAAAAACACAGACATCAGAGGTAACAGAGGAAACTATAAAAAAAAAAATATCTCTCAAATGGCTGGACCCATTCTGACGGGACTTTCACTGACAGATAGCTGATATAATAAGGAGTAAAATAAAAAAATAGGCTACTCCTTTTTTAGAAACTGAGCAATAACTTTTTTGTTACTTTCCACGCGGACGAGTTCGCGGGTTTAGGCATCTTCATGCCTATATCAGTAGTTAAATTTTTAAAAGAGATTTATTAGAGATAGAACACTTGGGTATAGCTAGTAAGTTTAAGAAATACTTACAAACGTATGTTACAGTTAGTTTCTTTTCATAACAATATAACACGTGCTATGTCACCACCTTCCTCTTGTTAAAAAAAGCTAATATACAGATAACGCAATGCATACGCTCTCGAAAATTACTTATTATAAAGGTCCATTACTAAAGCGGTGACCCGAGGATAAGCTGACGTAATGCTTCCAAGGGAAGAAAGCTTTTGAAAAATGGTTGGAAAAGCGCGAGTGTGCATGTGGGACAGTAATACATATTACATATTATTATCATTAAGCCGACTCCCTCACGGGGTAGGCAGAGAGAGTAAAGCGACAGTTCTCTCTAAACTTACAGAACGCTACCAGTTCACATTGCATATATACATATTATAATCAAATGTCTTGGCCATAGATAATTAATTTGTACTTGCATCTCGTTATCTTGCCTTGATACCGAGTCGTTACACTTACAGGCTTAACTATTACATCGCAGTTTATTTAATTTTGAACGATTTAAAAAGCTTTCTCTATCCGATCCTTTCGATATCTCTGGCGGAAAGTGGGTGTGTGGGTATTACCTATACACCTCTGCCTACCCCTTCGGGGACCCTTGTGGGAAGGCGTGAGGATAGTTTTAAAAAGCTTTTTGTGTCATCTCAAAACAGATTAGTAACGTTAGTTTGACAATATCCTCGAAAATTATTTTAAAAAAACAAAACACAACTCAGTTATGAAGTTGTAAATTTTGACACGTCACTTAATTGGCAGAATGTATGAAATTGAATGGGGACTAAAAAGCTTATCACTCGGTTGTATGTGCTCTGCAGTCCCACCAAAGTTGACACGATGATATATATATGTATATATATATATATAATGGTAAATAATATACTTCGTACTACCAGCTGTGCACTTTGTCAATGTACATTTAGATTTAATTGCTTTGTTTGTATATGTTAATCCGGCTGATTCTATCTCTGTGCCAAATTTTCTCCAATTCAGCCGTTCTGGCGTGATCGAGTAACAAACGTCCTCACAAACTTTCGAATTTATATAAAACTAGCATATGCCCGCGGCTTCGCCCGCGTGGAAATAGTAGCTTATGTATTTTCGTGAAAGAGCAGCAATGGATGTTTGCTGCCTCGACGATCTAAACTTACACCTTTATAATATAAGTAAGATTATAGGACAGCAGGTCACGCCTTCCTCAGTTAACGAAATTTCAAATGCAGAGATAATATTATAAGAGCCGTGGTGGCCGAGTGGTTCGAGCAGTTGCCTGCGACGCAAAGGTCGCAAGTTCGAATCGTGACTGTACCAATGAGTTTTTCTGAACTTAAGTACAGTGATTAGTCACACCACGAGCTTTACGGTGAAGGAAAACATCGAGAGGAAACCTGCATACGTCTGAGAAGAAATTCAAAGGCGTATGTATAGTCGTGCTTGAGTATATCGTATTGAGTACTCGCCATCTGTCACGTTGGCACCTAATATACCTCTGGCGGAAAGTGGGTGTGTGGGTATTAACTATACACCTCTGCCTACCCCTTCGGGGACCCTTGTGGGTAGGCGTGAGGATATATTTCAAATCGGATTAGTGGTTCGTGAGATATGCAACCATTGCTGCCTCTGACATACATAAATAAATTTACTATGAATCCTTCCTAAGGATGGCACTCTCGGATACGAATCTTAATGAAGCTATCCATAACGATGAGTTTAAACTAACACATAAGTTTGCCCTTACCCATGGCATGGCCTGTAAGGTCACATTATCAGTACCTAACCCCGTGGGCAATTAATGCCCCCCCCCCTCCCCCCCTCCGGAATTTTATTATAGACGCAACTGTACCGTGGCCTGGTATAGGTTCAACGGCCGAGGTCAATGTACCTCGTCCCGAATAATATTGTACCTACGTTACATTTTCAGCTCGGCTCTGATATACTTCCTTTGTAGTATCGTAAGAACCTTGTATAATATTTTATATGAATATCATTCGTAATTGTTAATACTTATGATTGTTTTTTAATTAACTAAATAATTATTTGTATATATGTAATCGTTCAAATGCTTTTATTTTTTACGTCTTTTCAAGAGTCTCCGGACGAGTAGGCAGAGGTGTATAGGTAGTACCCACACACCCACATCACGCATATTTTATATATCGCCGTTACTCAAGCACGACTATACATACGCCTTTGATTTTTTTCTCAGACGTATGCAGGTTTCCTCTCGATGTTTTTCGTTCACCGTAGAGCTCGTCGTGTGACTAATCACTGGTCAGAAAAACTCATTGGTACAGTCGGGATTCGAACCTGCAATCTTTGTCTTGCAGGCGATATGTCTATATTTAAACTAGTTCGTTTGTTAGTAGCGTTTAAAATCTAAAAGTTTCTTCATCCTTTTGCCTCACGATATAGTTATTAATTTGTAGGAGTGAGCATGTTACCTTGTGATTTTGTGTTCTATATATTAACTAGTTGTCCCGCCCAGCTTCGCTTGGGTGAAAAAATAAACGCCACGCATCCAGTAGCGCCAACTAACGGGTCCAATTGTGAATCTAAACCATTCTCGAATCCACCTGAAGACAGAAAATTTCATTAAAATCGGTCCAGCCATTAAGGAGGAGTTTAGTGACAAACACACGTACAGTAGATTATATATATATTGCATACTAGCTGTGCCCGCGACTTCGTCAGCGTGGACGGCATTTTTATCTTTCGTAAAAATGGTTTGTTTTTCAATAAAAAGTATCCTATGTTGCTTCTTATACCTCCAAGAATATGTGTAAATTTTTTTATGATGATCGGTTTAGTAGTTTTTACGTGAAAGCGTAACAAACAAACTTACATTCACATTTATAATATTATATTAAGTTAGGATATATAGAAAGATAATTTTCTGCATGCAGTACATCTTTTATACTGCTAGTTGCTAGCACACAGCACCCATCATTAGGTCAACAACGCGCTAATACTCTCTCGGTATTACCTTCGGCTATAAGCTACGGCCTTCGGTTACCAACAGGCGGGTCGTATATTAATATTTGTCTCTTTTACAGTAAAAAACAGCTCTTTGTGCAAGGTAATCTATGAATGAAGTATTAATTATGCCCATTTAATGGAAATACATAACTTAAGTGTATTAATTTATCACACAATGAGCTTTAATGTGAACGAAAACATTGAAACCTGCATACGTTTGGGAAGAAACTTTACCATGCATGATGATGCTGGCACTACCTTTGCCTACCTCTTGTGGTAAGGTTCCGCCCAGCTTTGCCAGGGTGAAAAAATATTCGATAAAGCCTCATGAAACAAAATTGCAGTCTCATTTACGGGGTTCAATTGTATTTTCTAACCATCCAGGGACACAAAATTTCATCCAAATCGATCCAGCCACTTAGGAGGAGTTAGGTGACAAGCACTCGTACAGAATAATTGTATATACGTCGTACATACTAGATGTGCGCCAATTACATATAATAAAATATATACTGAATGTTAATCCAGCAAATTTTCTCTCTTTGCAAAATTTCATCCAATTTCGTTGAGCCGTTCTGGCGTGATTGAGCAACACACATACATACATACACCCAAACTGACGAATTTAATATATTTAGAGGACTAGTGGTATTATTATTATATCCTACTAGCTTATGCCCGCGGCTTCGCCTGCGTGGAGTTCGCAAAAGTAGCTTTGGAATTTTTCCTGCTAGAATCGGTTCTATGGACATAAGAACTTTGAATTTCTCAGGATTAAAAAAAAAAAGTTGCCTATTCCTAGGTATAAGCTATCACCATTTCAACTTTCAGCCAAATCGGTTCAGCCGTTTGGCCGTTAAAGAACCGCAAACATCCAAACATACAAACTTTCAGATTTATAATATTAATAAGATATAAGGCAGTGTGTATGTATATATAATATACTAGCTTATGCCCGCGGCTTCGCCCGCGTGGAGTTCGGAAAAGTAGTTAATAAAATTTTCGGTTTTAAAAAAAAAGTAGCCCATGTCCTATTCCTAGGTATAAGCTATCACCATTTCAACTTTCAGCCAAATCGATTCAGCCGTTTTGCCGTGAAAGAACCGCAAACATCCAAACTTACAAACTTTCACATTTATAATATTAGTATATACTAGCTTATGCCCGCGGCTTCGCCCTCGTGGAGTTCCAAAAAGTAGCTTATGAAATTTTCGGGATTAAAATAATAAATAAATAAAGTTGCCCATGTCCTATTCCTCGGTATAAGCTATCACCATTTTAGCTTTCAGCCAAATCGGTTCAGCCGTTTTGCCGTATTAGTAAGATTAGTAAGATAATTGTGTAATGTTTTTTAATGTTCCCCTGTCGTTATTGTCGAGGCGCCTTTGCCCTAAGCTTGAATGACTGTGGAGGTTGCATTGATTAACCTTTGCGAATAAATAGTGGGTGTATGGTTCGCCCAAACGATTTGTAATTGCCTGGAATTTAGCGTGTTTAAATTTTTTTTTACGAAATATTTTTCGCCTTCAATAATTACTGGGCGGAAAACAGCTTGCAATGAATACGTCCTTTTTATATGTTAACTACATTTTACAGGTATTAAAATAAAAGCCGTGGTGGCCCACTGGTTCTAGTTGCCTGGAACACAAAAGTTGCAAGTTCGAATCCCGACTGTACCATGAGTTCTGACCTAAAGTGCAGTAATTTATCTCACCATGAGCCTATAAGCACCTATCACGTTGTTGTTGTTGTTAGCATCCCACTGCTGGACAAAGGCCTCCCCCAAGATTTCCAAGTGTTTGTATCCAATGCTAGTGTTGGCTAGTCCACAGATGTGTTGGCCAGGTCTTGTCGCCATCTCCTTCGTGGTCTACCTCGTTGGAGTCTAGTGGTGTCAGGTCGCCATTCCTTGGTGATTTTGGCCCAACCTGTCATGACCTAAATATATATCTGGCGGAAAGTGGTCGTGTGTGCACCACCTATGTTTTTCGTATGCAGAAGTAGGTAGAAGTCTAACAACTTGCTCTTTTGGCCAAAGGATTCAATTCAAGAGTATGGATAATTTAGCGGAATGTCTTGGCGATATTGATTTTGCGCGCAATAAACATATGTTAGTAGCTGCTACCGACTTTTGAAATATGTACCAGTGGTATTTTACTCGTTCTTTTGACATGGAAAATTCTCTTCATAACACTATTGAATAAATTCATGCTCGCTCGAGAACTCGATCAAAAGTAATATTGTTGCGTTGTTGGCAACACATCATCTGACCTCGTCAGTCAGTCCTGCGTCAGTCAGTCCTGCGTCAGTCTGACGCAGTCAGTGTCTTAATCCTGGCAAAGCCCCTCCCTTCTGTCCGTATGATCCTGAACTATTTCGATGAGCAAAATAGTTAACACATCTCTCCGGCCACAATGTGTTGTTATCTTCGTGAACAGTTATCTTCTAAGTTATAGGGTGCTGTTAAGATATCCTCTTGACGATGCAATAAAACATATAGCCCCAAAGATAACAAAATGATTTCATTATTAAAGGGAGGAATACTGGTTTCGAAACATGGTTTAATAATGGGTTTTAATCGGAAACTATTAGTACGATAATAAATTCTACATGTATGAATTTATCGTAACATTTTTTATGCGGGAATAAGGTAAATGATATAGTTAATTTGGAATGTAATAATGTCATTTTCGTTTCATTGTGACGTGTTATACCTACAAGTACATATGTATATGAGCAACTGTTCCCTTCGCTCAGATAACCAGTTTGAAATTATATATTTTGTATTGTTATAATAATAATAATATAAAATAATAATAATAATTTGTATTGTTAATGGCTTGTATACACACGGGGTAGGCACAGAGTATAGAGCGCCAGTCCTCTCTAGACTTACATATCTACCTCTTTCGCTTCGTCCACATTCATCAGTCTCTTCATACATGCTCGTCGGTTTCGAGTACTCTTGACGTATACACACCTACGAGTATATACATATATATCCTCACGCCTTCCCACAAGGGTCCCCGAAGGGGTAGGCAGAGGTGTATAGGTAATACCCACACACCCACTTTCCGCCAGAGGTATATTAGGTACCTTCTTCTTCTCAGACGTATGCAGGCTTCCTCTCGATGTTTTCCTTCACCGTAAAGCTCGTGGTGTGACTAATCACTGTACTTAAGTTCAGAAAAAACTCATTGGTACAGTCGGGATTCGAACTTGCGACCTTTGTGTCGCAGGCAACTGCTCGAACCACTCGGCCACCACGCCTTCCCACAAGGGAAGGGAACTATATATAATATATATAGTCAACTAAGCTTCCTTATTGTATGATGGTGATACTGATTCTAGGAACCGTTCAATAAGGCGCTTGTTCTCTCGAAAACAAGCATTGTATAGGAGAATTGTGTTATGATTCATCCGGTTGAGAGATAAGGCGAGGGCCTCATTGGAAACTTGTAGTTTATCTAGATTTTGATGCTTTTATGTTACGTTTTTTCACTAAGGTGTCAAGCAAGCATGCGGTCTGTTTGGTAAGCGCTTACCGCCGATTGTAACATCAAGGGTATAGCCCGAGCGTTGCCGAACCTGCAGGAATCTTCTCAAAGCTCTCCCGAATAATTGTTACAATATCTTGTAGACAATATTTTTACCCTGTATTCGATTATTTTTACACTATTTTCGCAAAAAAAACTGCTGTAATGATAAAGCTATACATCTATACTAATATTGTAAAGCTGAAGAGTTTGTCTGTTTGTTTGAACGCGCTAATCTCAGGAATTATTGGTTGGAATTGAAAAATTATTGTTGTGTTGGATTTTCCATTTCTCTAGGAAGGCTTTAGGCTATATAACATCACGCTACGACCAATAGGAGCTAAGCATAAATGTATAATGTTGCCAGAACGGGAAAAAATATTCCTATTAGAGACCTTCCGTTGCGTGCGCTGCGTAAACGATTTAAGTTACACAAATATCATGTATGAGAGAATTGTTCCTCTTTAAAAGTTCTAAAAAAAAGTCCGCGGCAGCATATGTCTATCTTTCAATATTGACTCACTATAACCTTTTTTATGTTAATCAAGTCCACGATGGGCTCCTGAACTACTCAACCGATTTCAATCAAATTTGCACACCGTGTGCAGTTTGATCCAACTTAAAAGAAAGGATAGATTACAACACAATTGGACCCGATAGGTGGCGCTGCGATCGTGTTTCAGGAAATTTTACTTTTTCACCCGAGCGAAGCTGGGCGGGACAGCTAGTTTGGAATATAACTACCTTTTTAGTTTAATAGTCGTTATTAGTTTCTGGAAAAACCCATAAAACCATGTTTCAGCGTGAATATTACCCCCCTTAATAATGTTGTCATTTTGATATTTTTGGAGTTATTTATTTTATTTCTTAAATTTCTAGAAGACAACTGTTCCATTTTCTGATATACCCTGTAGGTACATGTCATAGAAAGATAGGTAAGTAATAATAATTGTTTGTAAAATTTTAAAAACCGATTCCCGATTTACGTTACCTATGTTTTATTTAAGAAAAAAAACGTACGGCAAATAGAATTTTACGCAAGTGAAACTGCAGGGCACCTCTTGAAATCAAATACTTACATATATACATATCATCACGCCGAGTCCCTAACGGGGTAGCAAAGAGTATAGGCCAGTTTTCTCTTGACTTACTTACAACCTCCTCCACTACCTCTTTCGCTTCGTCCACATTCATCAATCTCTTCATACATGCTCGTCGGTTTCGAGTACTCTTGATATTCCCGTCCTTGAATATACGTACATGGCATACATACTTACAGTTACTAATATGTATGGTTAAAGTGAAGAATTTACCGCGGTTGACACTAAGAGCCTGAGTCTCAGGTAATAATCTATCTCCGTGCAAAATTTTATCCAATTCCGTTAAGCATTTCGCGTGGGAGAGACGAGACAAACTTTAGCATTTGAAATAGAGAAATACTATGTCTAATGGCGATGGACTCGCCATCTGTCACGTTGCCACCTAAAGTATATCTCTGGCGGAAAGTATATGTGTGTGTGTGTGTGTGTGTGTACTACCTACTTTCAATTTTATACCTGATTTCAACTCATTTTACCTCATTTCAAATTTACTTCCCCAAATCGGTAACGGTGATGGACTCGCCATCTGTCACGTTGGCACCTAATATACCTCTGGCGGAAAGTGGGTGTGTGGGTATTACCTATACACCTCAGCCTACCCCTTCGGGAATCTTTGTGGGAAGGCGTGAGGATAAGATATACTGTGTAGAAGTGCTCATCCCATAAATATACGCTCTCAGCGGATATCGAAAATGTTTCATGTTTTAAACTGAACCAATTATATTCAACATGACCAACCTTCAAGTGATACGTAATTGGCACAGCAAAGATAAAAATATTCTTGGAGACTCGATTTGGGGAAGTAAATTTGAAATTCAAAGACGTACGTGTAGTCGTGATTGAAAATCGTCGATGTACTCGCCATCTGTCACGTTGGCACCAAAGGTATATGCTCTGACAGAAAGTGTGTGTACTACTCACACATCTTTGCCTACACGGCTATTACCTACTACTACACTACCAAATAAATAAGGTATCAAATGATAAGAATATTTTCACGTCTTTCAAGGGTCACCTGAATGATATGAGTGTATAGGGGGTAACCACACACCCGCTAGAGATATATTTTTAGTGCCACTCTGACATCGCATTTACTCAAGCACGACTATACATATGCGTTTGAATTGCTTCTCAGACGTATGCAGGCTTCCTCTCGATGTTTTCCTTCACCGTAAAGCGTGTGTAACTAATCGTACAGTGATTGTATTAGTCACACCACGAGCTTTACAGTGAAGGAAAACATCGAGAGGGAACCTGCATACGCTTAGGCAGAAATCCAATGGCGTGTCTATAGTCTTGCTTGAGTATCGGCGACGGACTCACCATCTGTCACGTAAGCACTTAAAATATATCTCAGGCGGAAAATAGGTGTGTGGGTACTACCTATACACTTCTGCCTACCCTTCAGGGACCCTTGTGGGAAGGCGTGAGGAAGCATATTTCAGTATTTGATCGCCCGTTTAATAATCATCCAAAGGAGTATAAAAAATTAACACCGGTACTACTTGTGTACAATTAAGACTTATGTGTAAGTAATGTACGATACCTATATCTATATATATATATATATATATAGAAGATCCCATTTGTGAACTCACTCTTCACGAAATCTCAGGAACCATAAGGCCGATTGACTTGAGATTTGGTGGGAGTGTATTCCTTACGCGTTTTTCAACTATTGCCTCCATAGGGGAAGCAATAGTTGAAAAACTTTTTCACCCGGGCGAAGCTGGGCGGGACAGCTAGTTATTATATATATCAGTATGTTTATGACTATATTCCACTCAGGTCGGCAGATACCATCTTACTAGTATACCACCATGAAGCGTGCCCCATTGCGAAGACTTTTGTTCTACCCAATTGAAACAAAACTGAAAGAAACAAACTTAGATTGTGTCAACGTAATGAAAAAGTACAATATATTCGCTCGCACAATCAGGTCCAGACCGAAATAACCCCAGTCCCATGGAATAAATATCATGCCATTATAATATCTGGGCGGCAATAGTTGGACAACCTAACCTACGAGTATTATAAATAACCTATCAACTCAACCGACTTGTAACCTTGCCGAGACTGCCAAGTTAGCCGACAGATGGCGCCAGCAGTAGCGAAAGTTCCACTCTATACATGTTTTCAGGTTATGTTGGCAATTATATTTAAATCGATCTCTTTGTTGTTTTTTTAAATATTTTCAGCTGTTATTTTTGTTTAGGGTTCAGATTCCAAGAGCTATTGATTTCCTTGTGAAGTATTTATCATGTTAATAGCGTGATTGACATCCAAAGCTGTTTCGCTCGCGTTATCTAATCTTTTATAGCACAGAAAGATAATTTATTATGTATTGAATTATTCAATTCTTATTCAAATGCGTAATTTATTTGTAATGTCATGTTTGCTTTGTGCCAGAGAGACTGGCGATGTATTTATTCCAATGTTATTGTCTATATTAGTAACATATTGAGAACGATTAGGTACCAAATAACACACGGCTTATAAGTAGGTACCTACCTACTCACAAACATTGCAAGCCTTAGGTATTGTATAAAGCTATTTATTGATATCGTGTCTCTACTTTGCAAGAGAAAACACGATGTCGAACATATTTACTTACAATTAATTATTGATTCGTCATTAATCCTTCAGAAATATACCGCATCATGAGGTGCTAACCTCGACAATTAATCATATTGAAATCGTTGAACCGACCGTCGCGTTCATAAGGCCAAAAGTTCGCATCGTAAATTAAAAGGCTCCTAAATATACATCGACAAAAGGCAAAACAAAATGGTGGCCGTACCGCGTAGCATTTCTGAAAGCGTCTACGCGTGCGCCTGTCTCGCTCAGGCCTGCTAGCTACTGTCAAGTCAGAGCGAGACGGGCGCAGTACCCCGAGGGGCCTCGGCTCAAGGTGACGTACCCTCGACGAACACGACACATGCGCTCGCGCAGCCGAGGTTGTGATATTGCGAATTTAGTTTTTGTTCACTCGCCTGTTAAATGCAGCTATTTGACTGAAACTGAAAAGGATATTACTTTCAATTACCGTTTTAGGGCATTGTATTTATTCGCTTCAACATCCTCATTACGTAATATTCAAGGCTACCCGTCTTGTATGCACATATGCTTCGAATGATAGATGCATTTGATTAACGATGCAAATAATATGATTAGATGGACCGCTTAACTGCGCAGTTACACAATAACAAAATAGTTTATCTGTATCGCATAGATACAGACAACATATTCATGTGTCACTACGCCGATTCCCTGGATTTGGCAGAGGGAGTGGAGTGCCACTTAGGCTTACAAACCTCCTTCGATTCATCAGTCCCTTCGTACATACTTACATACATACATACATATCATCACGCCGGTCCCTAACGGGATGGGCAGAGTGTATAGAGCGCCAGTTCTCTCTTGACTTACATACCTCTTTCGCTTCGTCCACATTCATCAGTCCCTTCATGCATGCTCGTCGGTTTCGAGTACTCTTGACGTTCCATACTACAATATGTTTCTCAGGAAACATATAGTTTTCTGATGCTGAAAGAAATAAAGAAATCGGTTGAGTAATTTTTGAGTTTAATCGTAACAAACAAACAAACAAAATCAAATCTTGCCCTGTAGTTATGCAACAATCTTTTGAATATACTATTAATTGTTGTTATTGTAAATACAATAACCCTCTAGATTTATAGCTTATAGTTAGTATGAAGTTAGTAAATGACACCGAATGATGTCCGCAATTGGCATAGGACCAGGTCGTTTGGCAACTGAACATGGCCGAGCCAGTGTTGGCAATTTAATTGTACGCGCTTTTAATACAGGATGCTTGGGCAATACACTCGCTATAAGCGGCTCGCTGATCTTTCAAAACTTGTTTCAAAACTGCTTCATTCATCTAGTATACAAAACATATAACAGAATAAATAACATTTGGAGAGAGGTAGGGCATAACGGGTTTCCCGTTACAATTTGGAGCTGCCCAACCCTGGCAGAACCACCACTTTATAGAAGTCCGTAGCCAAATAACACAACTTTCTTGTGTTGTGATCCGGCGGGATTAAGGTTTAATGAATAAGGTTTACAATAATGAGCTCCTTTGGGGGGGGGGAATCTTCACGTCCCCATTCTTGATTGTTCGATTGTCAAGCCTTCCGCCTTACCATTAAGGTCCCCGAAGGGGTAGGCAGAGGTGTATAGGTAGTACAAGATAAAATTATATAAATCAGAAGAAATAAGAAGCTTTGCTCAGTTCGGGAGCAGTGTAATTTCTCCCCTATTGGATGTCGGTTAAAAAGCTACAAGCATAGTAGAAAACGTTAAAAAAAAGTTCACAAGTGATTGGAATAATTTTATTCTGTAGGTATTGAAAGTATAGAAATAAACTTAGATATTATTTTATATAATAATAATATATATTAAATGAAACATATATTGCCTTCTTTATTATAAAGAGTTTGAACTGTGCATGATACACGCAGAATCCCAGACGAAAAATGAAACCTAATGGAATCTAACAGCAGTTTTATTTAAAATGGGATCGAATCCTTATGGGATTACATTGTTCAGGGCTGTCGGTCCGTTTCCGCTGTAAGCCTCTTTGTGTAACGCGCCTGTCTATGGTAGGAACATAATTGACGGCCGTCTGGTCTAGTGGTTACAGCTCCTGACTGCGAAACTTGGAAGTTACGGGATCGATTTCCGCTGAGGGTAGATTTTTGTGTTGTGTTCTTGCGCGATGAATAAGTTCTCCAATTATGAGCTCCTTAGGGAGGGGGAGGATTGTTATATTATGTTGGCAGCAGAGGGATTAGTCCCATTATGCTGTCTACACAGACTAACATAGAGTGGCAACACGCAAGTGATACTTCGGTATCGTGAGTGTAATTAGGCTACGGTAACCGCTTCCCATCAGGTGGGCCGTATGCTTCTTTGTTTTTATAAATCAATGCGATTTAACATAGCCAGATATTATTTCGTAGTTTGTCTATTACCTGATATGATTGTTGACTTGTCCCGTGTGTAGCATGCGGGGTATCTTATCGGAGCAGACCTAATTTGACGGCGCGCCTAGGGCTAACCGTTACTTAATACATTTACAAGACATTGTCCCCTTTTGAGATGACAAAGAGTTTTTACAATAAGCTTTTCTTCGTATAAAAAGGAAACAGGTATTCGCCTGAACGTAAGCGGTTATCGTAGTCTTTAGCTGCTACATACATACATATCATCACGCCAAGTCCCTAGCGGGGTAGGCAGAGAGTATAGAGCGCCAGTTCTCTCTAGACTTACATACTTCTTTCGCTTCGTCCACATTCATCAGTCTCTTCATACATGCTCGTCGGTTTCGAGTACTCTTAACGTTCCCGTCCTTGAGAGTCCGATCTATTTGATCCAGGTAGTTGGAACGTGGCCTTCCTCTGCCTCTTCTTGCACACACTTTTGCTTTGTATATCTGTTTCGTCAATCTTTCTTCACTCATCGTTTCGCTGCTAATAATAATAATTGAGACAACACGCGTTGTCGACTTAAGCCTGGTGAAGCGGTTGTCCGCCCAATAGCCAAGGCTTAAGAATTTTGGCTATGGTATCCACTGCCTGTCGTAAGATGCGACTAAATGGGGTAGTCGGGCTTGCGGATAGTCAGGGTAGGGGCCCTGGCTATCACACAACGCCGGCCAAGGGTTGGCGGGAGCGCCAGCGAGGGTAGTAGGGGCGAAGCTAGGCGCCCCTGGGATGTGCTAAGGCAAAGTGCAGGAAGGCACTGGTGCGTTCCTCAGGAGATCCCAGAGCCCTCCTATATTCACAGAGGATGGCCACCGAGGGGGTTTTAGTGAGTAGAAAACTCACATAACCCGTCCGTCTCCCCTCGAAAAAAAAATTTGTGAAATGGTGTTTGCAGCATAAGGGACGAATTGATGCCACCTCTACTGGCATAGGTTTTTCTTGTGGAGTTTAGGATATACCCATTTGCTACAATTTCCTGTAAAGGTTGAAATTTTCGTTCGAGTTTTCGTCGTTTTCGAGTTTCGAAAATTGCGTCGTCACACTATGACGAGTCTGCTAGATGAACACGTTTGAGGGCAATTGGGGTCTCGAGAATCAAGACGTTAGGCTGATGGTAATCGGATACAGTGCCATAAGCGCAAACATAATGAAATTATCATATCATCACGCCGAGTACCTAACGGGGTAGGCTGAGAGTATAGAGCGCCAGTTCTCTCTAGACTTTCATACCTCTTTCGCTTCGTCCACATTCATCACTCTTCATACATGCTCGTCGGTTTCGAGTACTCTTGACGTTCACGTAAGAAACGAGCTTTACAGCGAAGGAAATCGTCGAGAGGAAGCCTGCATATGTTTAAACAATTTTGAAAGGCTATATTTTGTGCCTTATTTTTACCTACCTACTATACCTTATCTATACACCTCTACCTACGCCTACCCCTTCGGGGACCCTTATGGGAAGGCTTGAGGATATATATATTCTTAGAATAGTTTTATATATATATATTTATTATGTATATAGAATAGTTGTCATTATGTGCAGCATAGCACGTCGGTTATATTGGTTTTTGCAACGCAGTGGTACTTCGAATGCGGTATTAATAATCAGGAAAATGTATTATTAATTTAAGTACCATAAGAGCCGTAGTGACCGAGTGGTTCGACTTATTGTCTTCAACATAAAGATCGCAAGTTCAGATCCCGAATGTACCCATGAGCTATTCGGAGCTAAAGTACAAGAAAATCTCATTTGGTACTGTCGGGATTTAAGCATGCAATCTTTGCGTTGCAGAGGTCTACGCGAACCACTATGCCAACATGGCTCTTTATCTCCATCTCATGAAAATTTATAAGATTAATCCTCACGGCTTCCCATAAGGTTCCCTGAAGGGGTAGGCAAAGGTATATATTTTAGATGCCAACGTGACAGATGGCGAGTCCATCGCCGTTACTCAAGCACGTCTATACATGCCTTTGAATTGATTAGTAAAACTTTATTTTTGGAAAATGAATTTTAAATTTGTTTAGTAGGCCACAGTGGTCTTAAGTTAAGTAACTACATCATGAATCCTGCAACAGATGTTCATGTAACGACTGTCCACCCTGTGTGCCCTGCGTAGCCCTGGTGCTCGCATTTTGACCACCGGGGAGGCACACTACTTGCGCATTGTGGCAATGAAGTTCAGGTCTCGCTCCTACAAACACACACAACTGCACCTGAAACTGCAATAACGGGACAGCAACAGTACCTGGAATGCGTTATTGTACCGAACACTCAGGTCGCTATGTATATATGTACTTTTTAAATAAATTATTACGTCAGTTGTGTTTGCATACAAATATGTCATTAGCCTTTTATATGCGTGGCATTGGCATTGTGAACATTGAGCGTAAACAATGAATTTAATGTAATTTTGTTACAACACATATATTTTATACATATTTATTTATTTATTTATGGATCTCCAATAAAGGTTACACGAAAGTACACTATCATAATCTTTACAATATTAGACAAGCGTGTCCCTTTAATTACAGGAGACCACAGCATGCATTGATATACAGTCGCAACAGGAAGTTTAGCTATATAAATATAAAAACATTGTAAAAAAAAGAAAATACAAACTAATTATTTTGTTTAAACATTTGAAATAAAATACATACATATAAACATAGTATCACGTCGAGCCCTACAGGGTAGGCAGAGAGAGTAGAGTGCCAGTCCTCTAGATTTTAATAGGTACCTGTATCGCTTCGCCCACTATATACGTCAGGTATATATTAATTGAGTTTTGATTTTTGTAGCCTCTCTCCATACATAACAACACACAAAGTCCTTTTTGTAGTAGACTCACAGAGTATAGCGCCAGTACTCTAGACTTACAGACTTCTGCGTTCCCGTCCTTAATGTTCGATCGCTTTAATCTAAGTAGTTGTAACTTACACACGTCCTTCTCCATATATATATTTATAACCTCACGATACTACACACAACCGACCACTGTTCCGGCCTCGCCGGCGAGGCTCGACGCGAATAAGCCGTAATGTTCCCCCCCGACCCCCGCCGCAAACGCCGGCCTGCGCCGAGCCAGACGCGCAAGTCCCGCCCCCAAATAATATTTAAATAAAATTACCAGTCCAGCCCAGCTCTCTTGCTCGCGATCCAGCAACGCCCTAAGCCGAGGTTCGTACCCCACAAGGGGTACCCTGTGTTGCTTAGAAATAAAGTGCCTGGCTGGAGGCCTAGGTCTCGCCATTTACCGGTTAAGTAGCAAAAGTTCCCGGAACTCACGCTACGAGAGACAATACAATAAAAAAAAAAAAAAAACGCCTTCCCACAAGGGTCCCTGAATGGGTAAGCGGAGGTTTTACCCATTTTTCTCCAGGGTGATATTTTAGCTGCTAACATGACAAATGGCAATTTATCGCCGTTACTCAAGCACGACTATAAATACGCCTTTGTGTTTCTTGTTAAACGTAGGTTTCCTTTCGATGTATATTTATAAAACTCAAGAATATATGTATATATCAGAACGCCATGTCCCTCATCTTTTCATACATGGTCGTTGGATTCGAGTACTCTTGTGTTTGAAGATCTGATCTGGGTTTGGTTGTTGTTTTCCAAACTTAGCCTTAAAATATTCAATCACTGTATCATATGTTTGACACAGGAAGTGTTGTAGCCGACAGTGCAAGGTACGTCGATTTGACTGAAATTACTAATAATATATAATATAATAATTCAACACACACCCACTTTCCGCCAGAGGTACATTAGGTACCAACGTGGCAGATGGCGAGTCCATCGCCGTTACTCAAGCACGACTATACATACGCCTTTGAATTTCTTCTCAGACGTATGCAGGTTTCCTCTCGATGTTTTACTTCACCTTAAAGCTCGTGGTATGACTAATCACTGTACTTAAGTTCAGAAAAACTCATTGGTTCAGTCGGGATTCGAACCACTCGGCCACCACGGCCTTTTGGGATTTTAAAGACGTCAGCAAAAAACGCCACGGTGGCCGAGTCAGGCGCAAAGCAAAGATTACAGTTTCGAACCTCGATAAGTACGAATGAGTACTTTCTGAACGACAGACCTTTTTACGTGCACGAGCTTCACGTGCAAGCACAAAATCGTAAGGAACCTTGTATAAGCTTAGAAAGAACTTGAATGATGCATGTTATTTGGTCGAAGACAGCGTCTGGTTCGCCAACTGTCACGTTGACATCTAAATAGAATTGGGGTTTGTGACACTTCTGCCTACCTCTTCGGAGACCCTGGTAGAAATGCTTACTGTAGGCAGGAATCGAACCCGTGACCTTTATCTTAGCGCTCACTATATTTAGACATTATGTACATTAAAATAGCGAACAGTCGTGTATTTTCGGTTCAAATTAATAATTAGCAATGTAATTCTATGCATTTAAAGCGTGTGAACCCACCGTGAAGCTCGAAGCAAACTAAACTAGCTGCTATACGCGACTTTTTCGGCGTGGAGTTACTTGTCTATAACTGAACAGAGTTCGAGCAAATTTGCCACAAAGATAGGTAATTTAATAAATTAGCTGGATTAAACAAAGGACATATTTTATATTCCAGAAAAAACTGCCAATTAAATAAAATTTTACGCGAGAAAAACCGCAGCAAAAAGGAACTCGTTGCCATAAGCGTCTCTAGCTATGAGTTTTTCTGAACGCACAGTGATTACGCGCACGAGTGAAACGCATATAAATATGCTATATTTAAGCTTAAGCCTTTGCCTACACAATATCTATTCTTGACGGATTTGGTTCTTTTCTAACCGACTTAAAAAAAAAGAAGCTTTCAATTCGTCGGAATCTTTATAGAGAGCTTGATATTCACAGATAAGGATTTAAGGGGGTTGGTTGTTTCAGGGGGCGCTATACCAATATTCTAGAGGCTGTGTTTGTTTGAACGAGCTTATCTCAAGAGCTAATAATCCTATTTGGAGATTACAGGTTCGCCTGCTTAGTGAGGAAGGGCAAGTAAGATAGTCTTACAAGACTTTCATCATGCTACATAGGTACTGTCCAAGGGAGTGGATAATAATTTGCCCGGTTAAGTAGCAAAAGTTCCCGGAACTCACGCTACGAGAGACAATACAAAAAAAAAGAGTGGATAATAAAATTTGACGTGACTTGGGTGATACCATTGGGCAAAACTAGTCATGTGATATAATTGAATAAATTTTTAAATCAACATTTTAATTAAGAGTAGTGGCCTACGATACTAAGATCGCAAGTTCGAATCCTGACTGTACCAATGAGTTTTTCTGAACTTAAGTACAGTGATAAGTCACACCACGAGCTTTACTTTACGAGCAATTCAAATGCGTATGTATACCTAGTCGTGCTTGAGACACGGCGATGAACTCGCCGTCTGTCACGTTGGCACCTAAAATATATCTCTGGCGGAAAGTGGGTGTATGGGTATTACCTATACACCTCTGCAAACCGCTTCGGGCAAGGCGTGGTTCCAGTACCAGTACCATACCATAGGTACCAGTCATAGGACCATCCCTTCATTTGATACTTACGATTAACATAAGTCCGCCATTTTGTACCTGCGGTCATCTTTGATATTGAAATATTTCTAAAGATTGTTAATTTGACTTTAGAACGCGCAGTTAGTTAAGTTGACTGTCGTGAGTGGGGGCGACACTGTCAGTTTTCTCCCCGGTTTGAGGGAATCGCGTCTCCGGAGCTGTGACCAGGCCGTTGCCAAGGTTCTGCACATATAACTGACCAGCTATGTTAAAAACGATCTCTGTTATCACTTGGTCGTGTTATAAATAAACGATTACACAACACCGTCGTTAGGTTATCAATGTTTATGAAAAGCATTAGCTATCTATTAATCGTGGTCCGACACACATAACTATTTAAGTTGTGTTTTTATCTTCACGCCTTACCATAGAGGACTCCGGTACCATAGAGGTCCATAGACAGACAGGCAGAGGTGAATAGGTAATACCCACACACCCACTTTCCGCCAGAGGTATATAAGGTGCCAACGTGACAGATGGCGAGTCCATCGCCGTTACTCAAGCACGACTATACATACGCCTTTGAATTTCTTCTCAGACGTACGTATGTATATATCCTCTCGATGTTTTCCTTCACCGTAAAGCTCGTGGTGTGACTAATCCCTGTACTTAAGTTCAGAAAAACTCATTGGTACAGTCGGGATTCGAACTTGCGATCTTTGTGTCGCAGACAACTGCCCGAAACACTCGGCCACCACTCGAGAGGAAACCTACATACCTACGTCTGAGAAGCAATTCAAGGCGATGGACTCGCCATCTGTCACGAAGGCACTATCTACACTCCTGTGCCTACCCGTCGGGATCATTGTGGGAAAGCGTAAAGATATATTTATAATGTTAGTTTGTTGTTTTTTGTATTGCCCAGCCATCATGTTAGAGATCTACACTTCTTAAATGCTTAGCAAACACAGCTAAGCGGACCTCCTGTAGGGTTTAGTCCTCGGCTTAGGTCGTTGCCTATTCGCTAGGTAGCTAAGCTGTGCTGGTATATATTTGACGTTATTTAAGGGCAAAGGGCATTTTACGATGGTTGTGGCATTCGATTGGTTCGAATACCGCCCGTACTAATGAGTTTTTTCTGAACGGAAATACATACATACATACATACATATCATCACGCCAAGTCCCTAACGGGGTAGGCAGACAGTATAGAGCGCCAGTTCTCTCTAGACTTACATACCTCTTTCGCTTCGTCCACATTCATCAGTCTCTTCATACATGCTCGTCGGTTTCGAGTAATCTTAACGTTCCCGTCCTTGAGAGTCCGATCTATTTGATCCAGGTAGTTGGAACGTGGCCTTCCTCTGCCTCTTCTTGCACACACTTTTGCTTTGAACGGAAATACAGCGAATAATTACACCAAGAGCTTTACGGTAAAGGAAAATATCGAAAGGATACTTGCATACGTTTAAGAAAAAATTTAATTACGTATGTATAGTCGTGCTTGAGAAACGGCGATGGACTCGCCATCTGTCACGTGGGCTCGTTGATGATTTCGGCCATTTTCAGTCCCTTTAAGGGTTACTTAAGTTTTTTATTTATATCCTTAGTAAATTGTGTCAAATATCAGGACCTATATCCTGAAGAGAAAACCAGACATGTAGCAGGCAGACACACGTCTATTTTTTATTTAACCTTCGAAGGTTTTTGCCAACCTCTTATGTGGTTCGTCTGATGGTAAGCGATTTTCACCCGAGCGAAGCTGGGCGGGACAACTGGTATCTTATCTTACTAATATTATAATCTTATTAATATTATAAATCTGAAAGTTTGTATGTTTGGATGTTTGCGGTTCTTTCACGGCCAAACGGCTGAACCGATTTGGCTGAAAGTTGAAATGGTGATAGCTTATACCTAGGAATAGTATTATAGTGTATGATGCTCTTTCACGGTATAGCTGCTGAACCGATTCTAGCAGGAAAATTTCCAAAGCTACTTTTTCGAACTCCACGCGGGCGAAGCCGCGGGCATAAGCTAGTATAATATATAATAACGGACCTACGTTGTTCCCCCATACTTGGGTACTATTGCTGTAACGACAAAATATTGTTATTGTATATGCCTAATGATTTGAAAAGAGTAACCATGGAGTTTCTTGCCGGTTCTTCTCCATGGAAGCGACCAACCCGAACCGTGCTTCTTTTTCGACGTTTTATAAGTGCCCATCTGGGCCTATGTGAAATGAAAATATGTATATATAATATGTATATTTTGATTTTGATAATATATAAGTAAGTTTCAACGTTGTCCCCATAATACAAGCTTTGCTTAGCTTGGGACTAGGTCAATTTGTTTGGAATAATCGCAAGGTATTTATGCCAAGCCTAATTGAATATAACAATAATATGTGTATTGTTTAATTGATTTCACTCCATTTCTCAGACAGTCGTGGTCTTTGAAACCTGTCTTCTCAGGGACTAGACAAGATGGCTGACCGATTCTCGGTTTTCATTCGCGATCGTATTGAGTGGTCGTTCGCTGCGTTCGAAAACCGGACATTTTCACATCGCCAGCGTTTTATCACGCTACGTCACAGCGATCAACAAAGGCACACGGGTAGTCGGATTGCGACGTTGCCGCGCGGCTGCAGGAATGCGGTCGCAGTGTTGCCAAGTCGCCTCTCGATACGATGGGTGATAAACGCCGAGTGCATTGGGCGGCCCGGACACCGATTTATATATCACTGCTTTACATACTAGCGTTCCATTTTCAAATGGCATGTTCCATGACAAATTTGAAATTAATTATGTTTTTAATTATCTTTGTATACGGCCAGTATCGTTTAAAATGTATGGAATGCATATCGTTTTAATAAAATTTACCCTATAAATTATAGAATACTTAAATTTTATAGATTCTAAATTTAAATTGGTGCTTTTATCTGTATGTAAAAGGTTTCCTATTGCCTTAACGTGTTTTATTGCATGTAAGTGCGTTCTATTTATAAACTGTATGAAAGGCATCGTGAACAATTTAGTGCGCCGAGTCACGTTCACACTGCACGTGCAAAAATGACTACCTGCATACATGTACACACACATACATACGTCTGTGCGCCGTGCTCTCTTTTAGGGAAAATTTCATACGAGGAAGCCTGCGTGTAAAGTAATGATAGTATTTCCTCAACTATGTATAAACAAAATGGCTGTTAGAGTTACTTTGCTCTGTGCTTATTATTTAATTGGGATACATTTGAGTTTTGTCGTTTGGGTTGAAAGTCTGTACGTACGGTAAGTATTTGTATACGATATGCGGTTTAAAAACAAAGAATGATTTTGTATTGTTCTTTTAAATAACTGTCGAATAAATATGTTAGGAATTGCGCAAACTGCCTGCACTCAGCTATAGATGGCAGTACGTGTCAATAAACTATGGTAGGTCGCGAAATGTTTCATGTTTTTGTTTATTAAGTAGACTCGGAAGGCTTTTATTTTTATTGAAGCTTTATGAATATAGTTTTAAGTAGGAATTCAATTACGCTTAAGAAGCATTCTATTGGGTTGAAAAACTAAAACGTTTACGTGAAGGGTATCAAAGGTCAAGCCTGTCGATGAGCAGCGTCCATAGTCCCCAGAAGTCATGATGGCTCTTTCAGCTGCTGAAAATTTGATAATTTTGAAGGTTTTTTTTATAGAACATATCCTATATGTTAATCCAGCGAATAATCTATCTCTATGCCCAATTCCATACAATTCTGTTCAGTAGCTTTTACGTGAAAGTGGAACATACATCCTTACAAGATATAAGATCGAATCCGCAATTAAAAGATTCGCAAAGCAACTATTATGAACGAGGGTGCGATTGTAAAGATAAAGAGAGGCATGTTACGGTGGTTTGGACATATATAAAGGATGAGTGAAGAAAGATTGACGAAACAGATATACAAAGCGAAAGTGTGTTCAAGAAGAGGCAGAGGAAGACCACGTTCCAACTACCTAGATCAAATCGATCTGATATTCAAGGACGGGAACGTCAAGAGTATTCGTAACCGACGAGCATGTATGAAGAGACTGATGAATAATAATAATAAATACCTCTTCAATTCCACACAAATTGACATAGCCCCAAATTAAGCAAAGCTTAAGTTATGGTAACTAGACAACGATATATTTACTTAATGTGGATGAATGTAGATGGAGCGTGTAAGTCCAGAGAGAACTGGCGCTCTACTCTCCTTGCCTACCTTCTTGAGGACTCGGCGAAATTATATGTAGGTATGTATACAAACTTTCCCATTCATTAGTACAAGTATTTTGTTATCACACCGAGTAAGTATAACCTTAAATGCAGTTGTCTTAGTGCTTTAGTTTCAAAAGGCATTAAGAGTCTACGAGTTGATTTATGAATGAATTTGAAAAAAACTCAGTCGTTTCGGATGAAATTTGGCACAGAAATAGATTATTTAGCAAGATAAGCTGGTTTTGGCGTGACGTCTACTTGACAGTTGGCGGGTACGTCGCTGTTTCTCAAGCATGACTGCATACGTCTTTGAATTGCTTCTCAGCCGTATGCAAGATTCCTCTCGATGTTGTCGTTCACCGTAAAGCTCGTAGTGTGAATAATCCTCATGGTACACACGGGATTCGGGCTTGCAATCTGAGTTGGAGGCGTCTACTCGAACCTCGCAGCCACAACGGCCTCAAAGTAATAGTTTCTGTTGTATTTCATGGCCATCACATTTGAAGGCTTAATTAAGGTTTAGATTATCATTATCAAATGAAAAGTGGACTATTGGGGCAGTGTGTGTTGAATTAACACTTGGAACTTAACAACTTTCTCAAGCTGCCAGCTTGGCTTATTATCTTACTAGCTATTATATGTACTTCTATTTATATCCATACATGTCATCACGCCGAGTAGAGAGGTAGGCAGAGAGTATAGAGCGTCAGTTCTCTCTAGACTTACATACCTCTTTCGCTTCGTTCTCATTCATCAGTCTCTTCATTCATGCTCGTCGGTTTCGAGTACTCTTGACGTTCCCCTCCTTGAGCGTCCGATCGATTTGATCTAGGTACTTGGAACGGGGTATTCCTCTGCCTCTTCTTGGTCACACTTTAGCTTTGTAGGTATTTCTGTTCCGTTAATTCTTCTATTTATATCTACTAATATATAATATCTTCTCAAGTTCTGAAAACTCATGGGTTCTGTTGGGATAATTAGAAACTTGCTTATTACACATTAACAACTAACTATTCGAACCACTCAGCCACCACGGCTGAATTGTATTTATAATATAATATAATATAATAATAATAATATAATAAAAAATTATATATCCTCACGCCTTCCCGCAAGGGTCCCCGAAGGGGTAGGCAGAGGTGTATAGGTAATACCCACACACCCACTTTCCGCCAGAGGTATATTAGGTGCCAACGTGAATTGTATTTAGAATTTTGTTAAATGTCGTTCACTGTCACACCACAGACTTTACGGTGAAGGAAAAGACAGAGTAGAACCCTGCAAACGTTTGAGAAGAAATTACAAGGCGTTTGTATTATAGTCGTGCTTGATTAACGCCGATGGATTCGCCACCTTTCACGTTGGCACGTAAATGTGTCCCTGGCGGAAGGTGGGTGGGTGGGTACTCCTACACACCTGCCTACCCTTTCGGGGGCCCCTGTGAGAAGGTGTGAAGATATATATAATTTTGCCACTCTGTCGCTTTGTCTAAATTCATCAGTCTATTTATACAAAATTTAAGTAATTAAATAATTTTCTGTCAAAGTTCTGGTTAATTCGTGGTAAATGGTTCACTGATAAGCAATACCGATACTTGGATAGTTCACTGATAACGATACGCGGTTTGTGTGCGTGCTATCAGCACATATCGCCTTACTGTATGCACCTACATATGCTAGTGCCTCAACGCGTACATGTTGAATATAATTCAATTCAACAATCAATTTGAGCAATTATAATGATACAACTCTTCGAATCAGTTTTACTGATAGGCAGACCAAGACTCAATAGGCATGCTCCACATTTAAGAAATTCTAAGTGTTTGAAATGGAGAAACTCCTAGTACAGATAACTAAGCCTTAAAGAAGTATCTATTTGTGTAGGATATATTTTTTAAGAATTACAAGAAGAAGCCGTGCTGGCCAAGTGGTTAGAGTAGTTGCCTACGACACAAAGATCGCAAGTTCGAATCCCGGCTGTACCAATGAGTTTTTCAGAACTAACTTGAGTACAGTGATTGGTCACACCACGCGCTTTACGGTGAAGGAAAACATCGAGATGAAACCTCCATACGTCTGAGAAGCAATTCAAAGGCGTATGTATAGTCGTGCTTGAGTAACGGCGATGGACTCGCCATCTGTCACGTTGGCACCTCAAATATATCTCTGGCGGAAAGTGGGTTTATGGTTATTACCTATACACCTCTGCCTACCCCTTCGGGGACCCCCGTGGGAAGGCGTGAGGATATATTATGATTGTTTAATAAAGGATTACAATGACCAATCACACCACGAGCGTAACGATCAAAGAGAACATCGAGAAGATACCTGCATACGTTTGAGAAGATATTCAAAGATATGTATAGTTGTGCTTGAGATACGGCAATGGGACCGAACTATATCTCTGGCGAGAAGTGGGTGTTACACCCACAACTTCGGACGCCCATGTGGGGAGATATTTGTATTTTTAGACTTTAATATTAACATATATTGAGCTGTGTGACTGTCAAACACAGCAGCTTCATATATATAATGGGAAGCTGCTTATATGTATAAACATGACCCGTTTAACGCTAAGCTATTTCATGTTTTGTAGACTGTTGGTTCTCCCACAGTCTACAAAATATTAAATAGCTGACCACGACCCACGACCAAAATGATTAGAATTTCGCATTTCAGAGAGAATTTTTAAGCACACTTATGCTTTCTTTCTGCCTACGAGACCCAAAAGGAGTGATTTTAATGAGTTCCCTTCGGCGACTTATATTTTTCAGTGTAGGCCTTTCATTCAAAGAGGAAACAACCTGAAATGGATACGTATTAGGAAACGTTTTTAATATTTTCATGGTCTTTTTACACGCTTTATATTAGCTTCACCTGTATGTATGTATGTATGTATGTATGTAACCGACCCCTTTGAGCTCGATTTTGACCCACTTTAAACGGCCAGATTTCGTTCAAACTTTGTAGATTTATCGAGGACCGATGACAATACACTAATAACTAAAAAGTAGAAAATAAATAATAGTTTAAAAAAAACTAAAAAACACGCTTTTTATAGAAAACCGAACTAAAAAATAGAAAATAAATTTCGATAATATCTTAAAAAGCGTGGGGTGCTTTTTAAGATATTACCGAAATGATAATCACTCTACTCATATCTGACAATAAAATATTTATAACTATTGACACCTTGCACCCCACGCTTTTTAAGATATTATCGAAATTTATTTTCTATTTTTTAGTTCGGTTTTCTATAAAAAGCGTGTTTTTTAGTTTTTTTTTATATGTTACAGTAACGTAAGTTACAGTAAGTTACGGTGTGTGGGTACTACCTATACACCTCTGCCTACCTCATCGGGGACCCTTGTGGGCAGGCGTGAGGATATATTATTTTTTATTATAAGTTTATGACGGTGTTTGGTAAACTTAAGATGTAATTTGGCACAGAGATGGACTATTACCTGGATTAATCCATAGAATATGTTTAATTCCAGATGAAAAATTCGACAAATGTATCAAAATTTGATTGTTATATTGTGTTGGCTTACGAGGGATTAGTCACATTATGCTGCGAACTCATCGAACAAAGAGTGGCAACGCGCAAGTGATGCTTCGATATCGTAAGCGTAAATAGGCTACGGTTACCGTTTCCCTTCAGCTGAGCCATGCTTGTTTGCCACACTTGTAGTATAAAAAAAAGCTACTGTCCCAGAAGCAAAGTGCACGCTCCGAGACGAATAATTGGCTAGATCCTTACCTTGACACTTGGATGTTATCGCTGACTGGCACCGCTTTCTGCCCCGTCTCTCCGGTATCAACATTATGGTGGCCGGTTCGTGCAAAACGACTTGATAGAGTTTGGCTTTATGTATGTTTGTAACAGTAATCTTTGTATATGTATTGCTGTGCCCCGCGGTTTCGCCCGTGCAAAATTTTATACTATTACTTTGGTATATGTTTCCTCTAGGTCTTTGATATAAGATATGTCCTACATGTTAATCCAGCAAGTAATCTAGATCTTCACAACTTCCCACAAGGGTCCATGAAGGTGTATAGGTAGTACAGATGTGATACAGACAGATGGCGAGTCCGTCGCCGTTACTCAAGCACGACTATACATACATACGCCTTTGAATTGCTTCTCAGACGTATGCAGGTTTCCTCTTGATGTTTTCCTTCACCGTAAGGCTGTGACTAATCACTGTAGGTACTTAAGTTCAGAAAAATTCATCGGTACAGTCGGGATTCGAAATTTGTGTCGTAGGCAACTACTCGAACCACTCGGCCTCCACGTATACTAATCTCATCTTTTGTTATATACCACATTGGTGGCTAACAAGCTTTCGGTCCGCCTGGTAGTAAGCGGTCACCGCCGCATATGGACGCTTGCAATACCAGTAGGTAGTATAGCTAGCGCGCTGCCGACTCTGATCTATGTAAATTTATATCTCTCTATCTCTGTGCTCATTCAATGTATATCTCTCTATCTTTGTGCTCATTCAATTTATATCTCTCTATCTCTGTGCTCATTCAATTTTATTCGGTTCAGATGTTTATGCGTGCAATAGAAACTAACTCATTTATAATATTAGTAAGATTCTTCTGGCGGAAAGTGGGTGTGTGGGTATTACCTATATACCTCTGCCTACCCCTTCGGGGACCCTTGTGGGAAGGCGTGAGGATATATAAGATTCTTCTGGGCTGAACTCCTAAGAGGCTGGCCGATGCCCAAAAATCCTTATTTTAAAGTCTATGAAAATAAGGATATTCGGGCATGGGTACGGATCAAATTTTTTGTAGTGATTCATGACACTACGAGAAAATCTGTGTATGAAAAAGCCAGGCTTAACTCTTAAATATGGTTGTATTTTACGTCTGTGTTCGAAATTACGCCCCCTAGCTTTGATTATAAATGGTACGCAAGGGAGAGATTTTTATACGTCATATTTCCATACATGTCACTTTAAAATTCTTGCGTAACGAAGGCAAAAGCTCGTTATAGTAAGGCCTTAGTAGACTAATGTCTCAATTTGGCCACACTCCATTACTATGAGATACGTAGAAATATGTAAGTAAGTATAAAATTACTTCATTCTTACTTAAAACTCGAATTATTACCCATTGAATGAACACACTGGCATGCTAGCCGCCCATAAAACATCTTTAAAAATTTAGAGGCTTACGATGCCAAGGAGCATTTTATTTTTGTAGCGAAAGTGCGTCCGCGCACACAACGCGGGGAAAAGAGCCGTTAGCCGAAGCGAGTCGGAAACTGCCGAGACCGCCCGATCGGCGACTGCGACCTCAATGCAGCGAATGTGCAGTTTTATAACACAAAATTTATTCACCTTACAGAGGTCGTATTCTTTGCAAATTTTCGGTATTTTTTGTAGATTCAATAACATCTAGAATTATATTGTCTACAAATATTATTAAAAAGACATTTTTCACTTTTTGAAGTTGTGAGAACGTCATACATGTGGGGCGACACATTGGCTGTATTGAAAAGGCGAGTCTATTTACATGATCGCGCGCAAGACAGCTAACCCCTCGCGTTCGTTGAGCGTTTTTTCTCTGTTTATTATTATTAACTTGAGCGTCCCACTATACTTGCGACGTACATTATATGGGAGCGTCTGCAGTCTACACACATACAGTAAAGAGGCGTTGGATTCATATTTCATTAGTGCATTGGGAAATGTTAACTTAATGTTAGCTACATAGGTACGTCCATCATATAAAACGCTTGATTGTACACTGATTTAAGGTTTAAGCCGTTGTTATGTGACGAACTTGTTACGTTTTCATATTTTAAAATGCGCAACGGATTTTGATGCGGCTATAATAAGATAGTGATTCAAGGGGAATGTTTATATGTATAGTTTATTATTGTAGTACTTCACGACTTACATGGTTGATGGCGGGGGAAACTGCAAAGATTGGTCTATTTTGGGACTATTAAATTTAAATATATATATATATAATAATACATACATATCATCACGCCAAGTCCCTAACGGGGTAGGCAGAGAGTATAGAGCGCCATTTCTCTCTAGACTTACATAATAATAATAATATATCCTCACGCCTTCCCACAAGGGTCCCCGAAGGGGTAGGCAGAGGTGTATAGGTAATACCCACACACCCACTTTCCGCCAGAGGTATATTAGGTGCTAACGTGACAGATGGCGAGTCCATCGCCGTTACCCGAGCACGTCTATACATACGCCTTTGAATTTCTGCTTCTCTTTCGTGCTTGAGAAACGTTGATGTTCTTTTGATATTTCCGCCGAAATGTGTCTGTGTGATTACTGCCTACACACCTCTGCCTATCGCTTTGCCGACCCTTGTGGGAAGGTGTAAATATATACATATTTATATATATTACTTTGAAAAGAAAAATCTCAATGCTCGGGATTCGAACCAACAAATCTATTTTGCAAGCCACCCGGCCAC
The DNA here is from genome assembly GCA_945859725.1 of Drepana falcataria. Classification (NCBI taxonomy): domain Eukaryota; kingdom Metazoa; phylum Arthropoda; class Insecta; order Lepidoptera; family Drepanidae; genus Drepana; species Drepana falcataria. The sequence continues at coordinate 1,338,503 of OX243935.1, forward strand.
CACAACTGCATGTAACGGTGGTCCATTTACTAATTTGCGACATGTGTATTACATAAGATCGTGTTTATGAATTTATCGTTGGGGTGTCCCAATGTACTGGCGCATCTGTCTGATATAATTGTGAAGCCCCTGAGAAGGGAATTTACATTCTATTTATAAATTCGTCCCTCGAACGGGACACTTAAGGATTTGCAATGGATTATTATTATTTTGATTGGACTTACAACTTCAAAGATACCGATCGCGTAAAGCACACACACACACTCACATCTTTTTATATATATTTCTTCTGTGCGTGTGTATGTCACTGAACTCCTCCTAAATGGCTATACCGATTTTAATGAAATTTTCTGCGTCTTCAGGTGGATTCGAGAATGGTTTAGATTCAGGGAATTTAATATCTTCACCCGAGCGAAGCTGGGCGGGACAGCTAGTGTATATATATTTAAGTGCTAACGTGACAGATGGCGAGTCCGTTGCGTCTTTGAATACCTTCTCAAAAGTATGGAGGTTTCTTGCGTCATTAAGTCAGTAGCTTGATAGATCAACGTAGGAAGGCTTAGAAAAACTTATGGGTTCGCATCATCCAAGTGTGAGCCTGCAATCTTGCTTCACTAATCAAACCACTCAACCACGTCGACTCAACTATGTGTTACTGAACAAATCTGTATACATATATCTACCTACGAACTGCATTGATACCGTGAGCTGTAAGCCAACGAGGAATGCATTGTAAATTGAACCTTACTGCTTGCACTGCATGGATCTTTTACAATTGCAGCCACGAACATAAAGATTCTGTTAAAAGGATTAATAAAGTGAGCGCTGAGGTCATCACGTGTATTTACTGGTTTCAGAGGGCAGATGTTGAATATTAAGTACTCATATCCGGCTTGCCTTTGTTGTGCGTGGATATAGCCGTGGTTCGAGTAGTTGCCTCCGACATATAATAAATAAATAAATACCTGGGACAATTCCGGACAAATTAACCTAGTCCCAAAGTAAGCAAAGCTTGTGTTATGGTAACTAGACAACGATATATTTACTTATATAGATAGATATATAATTAAATACATAGGTCATCCAAGACTAAGGTACAAATATTCGTGTTCATCACACAAATATGCGCCTCTGCGTACCCCTTCGGGGACCCTGGTGGGAAGGGGTGAGGATCTTGGTCTAGTACTCTCCATATATGTACTTATAGCCGCCATGTACTTACACAAAGGTAGTAACATGGCAGAACATAATTGAATTACCTTTTCTAGACTGTCTAGCTGTCGTCAAACGTATGAACGCACGTATGAAGAGACTGATAAGAGTGGACGAAGCGAAAGAGCTATGTAAGTCTAGAGAGAACTGGTGCTAACCATGTTTGCCTACCTGGTGAGCAACTCGATTTATTTTTGTATTGTCTCTCGTAGCGTGAGTTCCGGGAACTCTTGCTACTTAACCGGGCAATGGCGAGACCAATGCCTCCAGCCAGGCACTTTATACAGCTAAGGGCACCTCCTGTGGGGTACGGACCTTTGCTTTGAGCGTTGCTGGATCGCGAGCAAGGGCTGGACTGGACTGTTAATTTTATTTATATATTTAGGGATGGGATGAAATATAACCACTAGCCTTAGAGTGAAAGTAAATATCGTGAGGAATTACTTATTTATTTACCTTTGGAGTGAGAGTGGCATATGGCATACAACAAGAGTGGCAAACAAGCATACGGCCCACCTGATGGAAAACGGTTCGTAGCCTATTTACGCTCACGATACCGAAGTATCACTTGCGCGTTGCTACTCTGTGTTCGGAGAGTTATAGTGTGTTGGCAGCATAATGGGTTTAATCCCTCTGCTTCCAACACAATGTAACAATCCTCCCCCCTCCCCAAGGAGCTCATTACTGGAAACCTTATTCACCGCGTAGGAACACAACACAAAAAATTGTGTTATTTGCCTACGGATTTCTGTAAGGTGGAGGTCCTGCCCCAGTCGGGCAGCTCCGAATTCGAACGGGAAACCCGTTATGCCCTACCTCTCTTCTTCTTCTCTCCTCTCTCTTCTCGGGTCCAATTGTGATGTAAGCTATCCTTTCTTTTAAGTTGGATCAAACTGCATACGGTGTACAAATTTGATTGAAATCGGTTAAGTAGTTCAGGAGCCCATCGTGGACTTGATTGCCATAAAAAAGGTTATAGTGAGTCAATCTTAAAAGATAGACATATGCTGTCGCGGACTTTTTTTTAGACCTTATAAAGAGGAACAATTCCCTGATACATGATATTTTCGTAACTTAAACCGTTTACGCAGCGTACGCAACGGAAGCTCTCAAAAAGGAATATTTTTTCCTGTTCTTGCAACATTTTTCATTTATGCTTCGCTCCTATTAGTCGTAGCGTGATGTTATATAGCCTAAAGCCTTTCTAGAGAAATGGGCCATCCAACACAAAAATAATTTTTCAATTCCAACCAGTAGTTCCTGAGATTAGCGCGTTCAAGCAAACAAACTCTTCAACTTTATAATATTAGTATAGATTATAAATAGGAAAGATTTGTATGTAAGTATGTTTGTATTGAATAGGCTCCGAAACTACTAGACCGATTTGAAAAATTATTTCACCATTGGAAAGCTACATTCACCCTGAGTGACAAAGGCTATATTTTATTTTATGGGTGTTTGGGTACATCTCTTACTTATTACCTATACACCTCTGCCTACCCCTTCGGGGACCCTTGTGGGAAGGCGTGAGGATATATTATATTATATATTATTTTATAAACTTATTACTTCCAAAAACCGGCAAACACAAAATATACTACTGTATAGTGATGAGTTAGGGAAGGATATGGGGTTGCACTTATCACACAGTACTTGCCAGGCCTTAAACCACTGTGTGCCTGGTGCAGATTATAAACACCTGGTCTCTGAGGTGCTGGGTGATCAGTGTAGTTCCTGTCCTACCATAGCTATTATGTGTGGGAGAAGGGGAAATATGACTAAAGATGAAATGACCAAACTACTTGACTCGCTAAGTTGTCTTAGTGTAAAACACATAATTTTATTTGCATTTCCCTATAGCACAGGTTTGTCACAGAGGGAAAATTCAACCAGATATCGATTAAATTGCTGCATGCAGATTATAAGCAATTATGATAATAAATTTTCATTCATTGACTTGAATAATAATAATAATTCAATAATTTCACATTATAATTTGATAAATGAAAGATATCATCTTTCCCATAAATTTAAGGGACAAGTAGCAAGTATGCTACATTATTTTATACACATATTTAATTTAAGTTCAGCCAAATCATTGGCTACCAATACTGCTTCTATTGAGCAGTCAAACCATGATCACAATATTTATTCTTTGGAATACGTTCCAAATACTTTAAATTAAGTTCTAAGACAACAGAGGCTTTCTCTGGCACAACTCACAAGTATAATGAAAATGTTTTTAACCTGGTGCATCAGAATATACAAGGCATTTTAAGTAAAGAACTAGAATTGGAATTGTTCATGAACTGTAATAATATTAATATTTTATGTTTAACTGAACATTGGCTAAGGGACGAGGAGATCATGCTCAATTTCAACAATCACCAGGTTGCTAGTGCCTTCAGCAGGAAAGATGCAATACGTGGGGGTGCCATGATAATATTGGAGAAAAATATTAAGTATAAAGAACGTAGGGACATTGTGCATCTCTCTGTTGAGCGTACTATTGAATTGTCATGTATAGAGTTAGAGCGATACATTGTTGTGTGCGTATACCGACCCCCAAGTGGAGATTATGAACATTTCGAAAAAGCGATGGAAGAAGTCTTAAATAAAATTTATAAGACAGGCAAAAATATTATAGTATGTGGAGATTTTAATGTAAATATACTAGAAAACTCATCCACAAGTAGCAGTTTTAAATGCCTTTTTGCCACTTTTAATTTTAATAATATGTTTTCGGAGCCAACAAGAATAACTAGCGTATCAGCTACATGTATTGATAATATATTTACAAATTTTGAGCCTATTAGTAAAACCATTATAAACAAACTAGAATCAGATCACTGCGGCCAATTTGTAAGTTTTAGAAAACATAATGTTAAAGTTCCCAAAATGAAGATTACTTATGTACCTGTAAATGCAAGTCGCTTGAATAGTTTTCGTGGTAATGTGCTCAGTAAATTTCCTTTAAAAAGTAACCACCTAAATCCACAATCAATGTATAACTCTCTTTTCCAAGTGGTACATAAAGAACATGAGCGCATATTTACCCCTAAGACTGTTCAAATTGGTAACCATATGGCGTTCGGTGAGTGGGCTACCACAGGTATTCACAGAAGTAGACGAAGGCTGTATGAACTATACCATGAGAAAACATTTAATTTTGATTTAGAATTTATCAATTATGTTAAAAGTTATTCCAAATTGTTTAAAAAGGTTTGTTCAAACGCCAAGTCTATTGCTGTGAGAAATAAAATTTCAAAGTCATCCAATGTGTCTAAGGCAACATGGAATATTATAAATAGTGAGACTGGGAAATCGGCACAAAAACAGGATAGAATAAAATTAAATATTAATGATAGTTTAATTGAAGCTGATTCTGCTGTAGCCGCCGCTTTTGAATCAGTTTTTGCTGATATTCCAGTCTCATTAACAAAATCATTAACTTCATCACCTTCCTCCGCTGAAAAAATTCTTAAAGCTCATGTGGAAAAATCTGATACTGAATTCAATTTCAATACTGTTACCCCCGAAGACATAATAAAAACTTTTAAATCTCTTGATATGAAAAAGTCTACTGATTTATGGGGACACTCTGTAAAAGTTCTTAATAGTATTATAGACATTGTTGCAGTAGACTTAGCATTAGTTTTTAATGCGTGTATTGCTAGTGGTGAATTTCCTGATCAAATGAAATATAGTAAAATCATTCCTTTATTTAAAACTGGTACCATTACCGACCCAAACAATTTCAGGCCAATCTCAATATTGCCAGTTTTCAGCAAAATTTTTGAAAAAATTCTACTTAACCAGATGCTAGCCTTTTTTAACAAACATGAGTTGATGCATACTAAACAATACGGCTTCACAAAGGGTCGCTCGACTACTGATGCAGGTGTCGAACTTATTAGGAAAATTCTAGAGGCTTGGGAGGATTCAAAGGATGCTTTAGGTGTTTTTTGTGATCTATCCAAAGCCTTCGATTGTGTGCATCACGAAACATTGATCAGGAAGTTAGACCACTATGGTATAAGGAATTTAGCTCTTAACCTTATATCATCTTACTTAAGTAAACGAGTACAAAAAGTGTGTATACGTGGGGAACTATCTCGGGGGTGCCCAGTAGCTATGGGCGTTCCACAGGGTTCGATTCTCGGTCCATTTCTTTTTCTTATCTATATCAATGACCTACCTCACCTGGTAAATGATAAACATGATATTGTATTATTTGCTGATGATACATCTTTACTATTTAAGATAGACCGACAGAAAGAAAACTTTGACGATGTAAATAATGCTCTCTCTGACGTGGTTCATTGGTTTAGTGCAAATAATTTGGTACTTAATGCTAAGAAAACGAAATGTATTAAATTTACAATGCCTAATGTGAAAAAGGTTTTAAATACTCCTATAGTTATAAATACCGAGAAGTTGGATCTTGTGGATTCAACAGTCTTCCTTGGAGTCACATTGGATCACAAATTGCAATGGGGCGCCCACATTAATGGATTGGCGAATAGACTCAGCTCTGCAGCATTCGCGGTAAGAAAAATCAGACACTTGACTGATATCAATACAGCCCGTTTAGTTTATTTCGGCTATTTTCATAGTGTCATGTCTTACAGCATTCTTTTATGGGGTAATGCTGCAGACATTGGATCTATTTTTGTGCTGCAGAAGCGGGCTATTCGTGCAATTTATAGCCTTAAACCTCGGGATTCTCTCAGAGAATTATTCAAGGAAATTGACATATTGACCGTACCATGTCAATACATATTCCAAAATTTGTTATATGTTAGAAAGAATATTGTAAAATTTAAGAAAAATAGCGACTTGCATACTGTGAATACACGGAACAAAGATAAACTCCATGTTCCTACAGCTAGATTACACAAAACTAGGAACTCATTTGTCGGGCAAGGTATACGCTTTTTTAATAAGCTACCTCGGAAAATAATTGAATTACCTTTTGTAGAATTTAAAGCTGTCGTTAAAAGTAAATTAATTCAAAAGGCTTATTATAAAACATCTGATTTTTTTAATGATGGCCATGCATGGCAATGAATTGCTCCTCTTATACAAAGTTTATATATGTAAATTTAATCTTTCCTACCCCTACGTAAAAGGGAACAAATGTTAAAAAAGCAAACCGGGGAGTTTGTTTCGCCGTTTCTTCTCCTGGCAGGTATTTTTTCTTGGAAACGGTGGTAACTTTAGTTTATATTAAATATGTGACGTTCAATAAGTGTTCCCTGTGTCCCTTACGTTGAATAAAATATTTTGATTTTGATTTTGATTTGATTTTATAAAAAAGTTATATATCCACCCGTGCGAAGCCGGGACGGACCGCTAGTACAGTATATGTATCTACGTGTTTGATTTTCTTCTCAAACGTAGTCAGGGTTCCTCTCGATGATTTTCTTGAAATTAAACTATGTATTCAGCAACGTAACATATATATGAAACATATATTTACCAACACGACATACCAAGTTTCAACGGACGTTATGTTATTAGCACAGTAAATGTACATAATCTATACATACAAATAAAATTGGAGTGTCTGTTTGTAATATTGAAATAACCGCTTATGCATGCATATGAATATACAATACGGTACATATACCAAAATAGCATTTTTTACAAGTTTTGTCTGTCTGTCTGTCTGTTTGTTCCGGCTAATCTCTACAGCAGATAGAAAGGAGTAGCTAAGTCTACTTTTATTTTAGAACCTAAAAAATTTTTTTTGTAAGTCGATGTAAGAACTTTTAAAATATTTTGTATGCCTACAGGCGGGACATAGTGACCACGCTGTGTTTTAATATCTATTTGTTCACAAAATAAAGATGATTTGATTTGTCAAATCCACGCGGGCTAAGTCGCGGCCACAGCTAGTATATACATATATTTCTCGTCGGCAAGTAATTATTGGCATTCCTAGTCTGGTCGCGTGAACACGGCTAACTGATTTCATTTATGAAAACGTTCTGCTCCGACCACTATGGTGTAGGCCGAGAGATGGCGCTCGTGGCGATTTGAGCAGGATTTGTGATGCAATTATTAGTTTAATATATTCTTTATTTTATTTATGATTCATATATTAATATAGTGTATTATCCACACGCCACATTTCGCCGGTGGTATGTTTTATGTGCCAAAATTAGCATGCGGGCGGGTAATGATAAGCGCTTACCGCCGCCTACGGACGCTTGCAACACCAGGGGTATTGCTCGCGCGCTGCCGACCCTGCAGGAATCTTTTCACACCCTTCTTAAAGAACTTGACTGATGGCGAGTCCATCGTCGTTTTTAGTAAGCACGTCTATACATATGCGTATTTAAGTTTCTTCTCATACGTATGCAGGTTTGCTCTCCTCTCTCTCGCGGTGTGATTAGTTGACAGTGATTAATCACTGTGCTTAAGTTCAGAAAAACTCGTGGTGAACACTGGTAATACTTATTGGTCGCACATATTTAATGAAGCTCTGCCAGGTATCGCGTACTATCTAATTAGTTCAGAATATGCTGAAGGGAAGATGGCTGCCTTACTGTGCTGCTTCCGGGCAGTCTTGTTTTTGTCCAGAGTAAGATATCCGGTAATTATTATTATGCTGGCAGTAAGAGAAGCGTTTGCATCTCCAGTTCAAATTTCAAAGTAGTAGGTAAATAGAATACCCACCATATAATATCCACCTACATCTTCCGTCACGCCTTTCCACAAAGTCTCCGAAGGGGTTGTATCGTACCTCCACACCCACTTTCCGCCAGAAATATATTTTAGGTGCCAGCGTGACAGATGGCGAGTCCATCGCCGTTACTCAAGCACGACACTTGATACGCCTTTGAATTGCTTCGCAGACGTATGCAGGTTTCCTCTCGATGTTTTCCTTCACCGTAAAGCTCATGGCGTGACTAATCACTGTACTTAAGGTCAGAAAAACTCGTACTGTCGGGATTCGAACTTGCGAAATCGAAAAAAAAAATCTTCCCACTGCACGACTTCAAAGGAGTCCTTCCACAAATGCTCAGGCTCTAGAATTAACTCCCCGTTGATGTATGCACCAACTTGTGCTACCTAGACACCTCTGCCTACCCCTTCGGGGAGTCTTGTGAGAGGTCGTGAAGATATATAATATATTATAAAGTATATAATATATTATATAATAAATAATATTAATATGAAATACATTTTCGATTCGATTACGCGGCATGTTAGCAATTGAATCCTGAAAAAAGCTGTAGCTAAACCAAATTTACTAATATCTAAGTAGGAGTATTGTAAATACGTAGGGAATAGACAAAGCTAGAATTCTTAGCGCCAAATTCATACGAATTACTTGGTTGAAGGGCACTTTGTCTAAATCGCTCGACAGACGAGACAAGAGTGGTACGACGTCCTCTATTCGGCATCATTTCCATTCAATCTTCGTATACTTAATTCGGTCCTATTTTATTGTTGAACTCCGAAAAACTACGAGGCTCTTACTAAGCGGTAAATGTTACATTTAGCAAGAAGGTTATTTAATAATTAAATCTAGCTACTTTATTAGGCACTAGCGGCCCGTCCCGGCTTCGCACGGGTGGACATATATTTTTTAAACATATTGGCATTCAATATTTTTTTCTTGCAATTAGCCTATATTAATCAGTGATAATGTAGCATTCAAACGATGAAAGAATTTTTCAAACCGGTTCAGTACTTTTTGAGCCAATTCGATACAAACATACTTACATACAAATCTTTCCTCTTTATAATAATAGTATGCAAATTAAGCTAAACATTGATATTATATCATGATACTTGTCATTTACGGATATACATGGCATTCTCAGTACATAACTACACAATATTTTTTTTATAAATAACCAGCTCTGCCGCAACTTTGTCTGCGTGGAATTTAATTAATAAATATTGTACATTTTTCTAACATAAAATAGTAGTTAAAAAAAACTAAAAAACACGCTTTTTATAGAAAACCGAACTAAAAAATAGAAAATAAATTTCGATAATATCTTAAAAAGCGTGGGGTGCATGGTGTCAATAGTTATAAATATTTTATTGACAGATATTAGTAGAGTGATTATCATTTCGGTAATATCTTAAAAAGCACCCCACGCTTTTTAAGATATTATCGAAATTTATTTTCTATTTTTTAGTTCGGTTTTCTATAAAAAGCGTGTTTTTTAGTTTTTTTTAACTACTATTTATTTTCTACTTTTTAGTTATTAGTGTATTGTCATCGGTCCTCGATAAGTCTACAAAGTTTGAACGAAATCTGGCCGTTTAAAGTGGGTCAAAATCGAGCTCAAAGAAGTCGGTTACATACATACATACCATACAGGTGAAGCTAATATAAAGCGTGTAAAAAGTAGCCTAAGTTACTCCGTTTATATTAGCTATCTGCCAGTGGAAGTACCGTTAAAATCGGTCTAGCCCTTTTAGAGATTAGCCGGAACAAACAAACAGACAGACAGTTAAAATGCTATTATAGTATATGTTTACATCATGTATGTAATATTTTTTTTTTATTTATATTTAGTTCCATATTTGGATTCCTAACAAAGCCCTCATTCTCCAAAATGGACCTCCTGGTCACCCAATCTAATTATAACCGGTTTTCCGCAACAAATTGGCTCGGCGGCGTGGGAGGACGTCATCGGACGGGCAGTGACGTCATACCACCCACTTCTCGTTTATATTTAAAGTTATCGTTGGATTTCCATGGCGCTCGCAGGAATTTTCTTTCTCGTCCCATATTTTGCAACTTTTTCAAAAATCTTATTATACGTAATAATAATATAAGGACATCTTCACGCCTTTCTACGAGGGTCGCGTGGAGGTAGATGTACATATGTAATAATCTGCATGCCCACTTTTAGCCGGAGATATATTTTAGGTGCCGTCGTGACAGATGGCGAGCCCATCGTCGTTTCTCATGCACGACTATACATTCGTCTTTGAATTTACCATTAAATTATCTATACATAAGTTGTGATTGAAGAATTAAATGTATTTAGGGCAAACAATGGGTGTTAAAGACATCAATTTTATAAGCGGCCGTTCTACCACGTTTACTATGTAAGACATTAGTCAAAATATTTTATTTCACGTAGGCCTAAATGAGCACTTATAAAACGTCGAAAAAGGTGCACGGTTCGGGTTGGTCGTTTCCATGGAGAAGAACCGCCAAGAAATTCCATGGTTACTCTTTTCAAATCATTTGGTATACAATAACAATATTATTATGTTACAGCATTAGTACTTAAGTATGGGGGAGCAGCGTAGGCCCGACAATAGGTCGTTGGTTACAATGAAAAAGAAAAGCGTAAATCAAGAAACGTGGTCTGCTGGAACTGCTTAACCAGGAAATTTTAATGTTTTTAATGAAAACTGCGCTTCCGCAAATGCTATGTTTCCCATCATTAAAGGTTCATCGAGGTGTCATTAACTACTTTCTTCCATTCCTGCTAAACAATGCTTTCGATCAAACGGTAATGTTGGTACTAGCGCTAAGTAAATCTTGGTTTCTCAATTTAAGAGAGTTTGATTCCTTTGATAAATCTACTTACCCAAATTATATCATCACGCCAATTATTGATGTATGACAACGCTCAGAAAACCTCACAGGGTATGTAAAGAGGGCAGAGCGTCAGTTCTCCCATACTTACGCTTAAATTGCTTAAATTAACTTAAATCGCTTTGGCTTCATCTACGTTCATCAGTCTCGTCATACATGCTCTACGGTCTCATTGCCTTTGAGTGTTCGATCAGTTTGATCTAGATTTTTAAATGCATTTTGTACACATTTCCAATAAATTTATGTAGCTCGGTGCATCCAAGTGCCGTTCTAGTAATACAGTTAGATATTCCGTGTTTTCTAGGTTAGGTTATACCGTTGTACAGTGATCGCTCCACAAGTGTGATCGACTGACAATTTGCTGATGCCTGTGCCAATATTAAAGATCTTATTGTAAAAATTCTTAGGGTGCATGATATTACTTGATGTGACTCCTTTCGTAAAATTTTCTTCAGGACACGATTTAAGCCTATCGACCAACTGCCGAAATGCTTAATACTCTTGCTGACAAACTATCGGATAGTTTGAAAATATTGAGTACTAAATACGTTAAAAATCTATACTAGAAAGTATTATATCTTTCCATAGTAATATATCTTTACGCCAGTACAGCCGCCATTTAAACATGCAATTTTTGCGCTTAGACTACTCGAACCACGTTTATGAAAATTTCAATACCGTTGGAACATGAAATATGTCAGTGCCTATGTAAACGTGTGCATTTACCGCAGGTTCGATGAATGCGAATGAAATATTCGCACTAGCGAATATTACATTAATTTCACTACCACACGTCAGCAATTTGCAAGTCTATCAGATTATTGGACTAGTGATTGGGGATCACAGTGGAAGCGTGCACGTCGCGATTCCTGCCAGCCCAGAGGGCTGCAATTCCACTCGATGCGCATTGGCCGGACGGCTGTTAGGGCGTGCCCCCGAGGCGACGCGCACCAGTCCGTCCCCGCTGGTGCGAAAAATTCAGCACAGTGCGGCGATGGGGACCGCCACCCATCACGCGGAGTGCCTCGCGGCGGGAAGTGGAGTGTGGAGTGTAGGATGGGTGTATGGAATGTAAGAGGAGGTATGGCTGATAAGATGAACGAATTGATCGATGTTATGACAGAGAGCGAGTTAGATGTTGTGTGCTTGTCTGAAACCAAGCGGAAGGGTAGTGGAGTAGACGAGCTCCCGGGCGGGAGTTTAGTGCTGTGGTCAGGAGTGGCAAACACCGAGCACGCCTGCCAGGGAGTGGGAATTCTACTATCCAGCCGCTTGGCAGAATGTATGATAAGTTATGATGCGGTGAGCCCCAGACTTATTTGGGCTCGCTTTAAAATAGGCCTTAGCCGACTATTTTTAGTCGCGGTGTATGCTCCGGTGGCCTCAGCGGACACTTGCGACCTGAATAAGTTCTGGGAATGTGTGAGTAATGTTCTAGAGACGAAAGAAGGGAATGAAAAGCTGATTATTTGTGGTGATCTGAATGGATGGGTCGGGACAGCCCGTAAGGATTACGAGGCAGTACTCGGCAAGTATGGTGATAAGAGAGTGAACGAGGCAGGCAAGCTGATATTAGATGTATGCATGGAGAGAGACCTTTTTGTGGCGAACACCATGTTCGACCACAAGAGGATTCATCAGTATACATGGGAACGGAAAAATGAGCGAAGCATGATAGATCTGTTTCTAATAGATCAGCGACTCAGAACACAGGTGATGGACACCAGGGTATATAGGGGAGCTGACCTGGGAACGGACCACTTTCTGGTTATAACTAGAATAAGAGGTCTGTTCGCGGGCTGGCGATCCCGTGCTGGGGGTCCCTGTTCTGCAGTCGCAGACCGCATCAAAAGCTGGAGGCTTCAAGATGCGGCTATTAGAGACAGATATCAAGAAAGGGTATCTGAACAGCTAGCCTGTCCCCCGAAAGATGTGTTTGAGAGTGTCGATGTTTGTTGGCAGTTCCTTAAGTCCAGCATTTTATGCGCCGCGAAAGAGGTTTGTGGCATTTCGAAAGGGCGGACAACCAAAAATGGCGATGGTTGGTGGGATGATGAAGTGAAAGAAGAAGTTAAAAAGAAGAAGGATGCAAGGCAAGACATTTTGGCTATGTCCAGCTCAAGTGAAAGTATGAAAGAAAAGATGAAAGAAAAATATCGCCTGCAAAAAAATCGTACGAAAGAGATAATAGCTCAGAAGCGTGAGAGGTTCCAAATGACTGTAGACGAAAAACTGTCGCATAATTTCAAGGACAATGCAAAACTTTTTTGGAGAGAAGTTAAGAAGTCCAGAAATTGTGTTACAGCCAGTAGTAGGATGAATGTGATTATTTCGAAGGACAATGACATACTTACTGACAAAACTGACGTCCTCAGGCGATGGAGTGAATTCTACAAAGATATGTATGATGATGATGCCGCTGATCTACTCATAGAGCTGCCTCCAACAGAATCTGTCGAGGATCCTATAGCGGATAAAATAAGTATGGGAGAGATTGTAAGTGCGATAAGAAGTCTGAAATGTGGAAAAGCTGCGGGAATAGATGGGATTACGGCTGAGATGATCAAGTACGGTGGACCAGCGGTCTGGGACGTCATCTATTTGCTATGCAATCTTTGCTGGGAAAAGGGTGATGTTCCGGACGACTGGAGGCGAGCAGTCATCGTGCCTTTCTATAAAGGAAAGGGATCACGATTGGACTGCTCCAACTACAGAGCCATCAGCTTGGTCAGCTTAGCTAGTAAAGTGTACACGAAGATCCTGACGATAAGAATGCAAGAGCGATCCGAAAGGTTTCTCTGGGAATCCCAAGGTGGATTTAGACCAGGAAGAGGATGTATGGATCAAACCTTCTCGCTTCGCGGAATCGCAGAAAAGTTTTTGGATATTAACCAAAGGGTTTTCTGCGCTTTCGTCGACTTAGAGAAGGCATTTGATAGAGTCGTACGAAAGGAACTCTGGGACGTGTTGCCTGGATATGGAGTGAGCAGTTCCCTACTGCATGCCGTGAAATCACTCTATAGTGATAGCGAGGCGTGCGTTAGGGTTAACGGTGAGATGTCACCCTGGTTTGATGTGAAGTCGGGGGTCAAACAAGGGTGTATCATGTCTGCCTGGCTGTTCATTATATATCAAGATAACTGTCTGAGAGCACTAAGAACGAACGGATGTGGAGTGAAAATGGGAAACTTAGTGGTCAACTGCCTACTATACGCCGATGACGCGGTTTTACTGGCGTCATCAGAGGGCGAACTGCAGTCACTAGTTACCATAATGAAAGAAGAATGTGAAAAGAAGGGGCTGCGCCTAAACGCTGGCAAGACTAAGGTTCTGGTATTCGAAAGAGATGAACAAGTGACCGAGTGTGCAATATCGGTAAATGGGCAAATTCTAGAGCAAGTGAATGAATTTGTATATCTTGGAAGCATGTTCACACGAGATGGAAAGTATGAAAAAGATATTGAAAGAAGGATAACTGCCGGAAATAAGGTGAATGGAGCCATGTCGGCGTTGATGGGCAGTAAAAGTCTGAGCAAGAATGCTCGAGTTGCTGTCCACAACGCGATATTGGTACCTACCTTATTGTATGGCAGCGAATCCTGGGTATGTCAGAGGAAGTATGAAAATAGCTTCAATGCAGTCGAGATGCGATCTCTTCGAAAAATGTGCGGCGTAACGATATTAGATCGAATCCGCAATGAAGAGATTCGCAAATCAACTGGCGTGAATGAGGGCGTGATTGTAAAGATGAAGAAAGGCATGTTACGTTGGTTTGGACACATAGAAAGGATGAGTGAAGAAAGATTGACGAAACAGATATACAAAGCAAAAGTGTGTGCAAGAAGAGGCAGAGGAAGGCCACGTTCCAACTACCTGGATCAAATAGATCGGACTCTCAAGGACGGGAACGTTAAGAGTACTCGAAACCGACGAGCATGTATGAAGAGACTGATGAATGTGGACGAAGCGAAAGAGGTATGTAAGTCTAGAGAGAACTGGCGCTCTATACTCTCTGCCTACCCCGTTAGGGACTTGGCGTGATGATATGTATGTATGTATGTATGATTATCTATCTATAGCCGTGGTGGCCGAGTGGTTCGAGCAGTTGCCTGCGACGCAAAGGTCGCAAGTTCGAATCCCGACTGTACCAATGAGTTTTTCTGAACTTAAGTACAGTGATTAGTCACACCACGAGCTTTACGGTGAAGGAAAACATCGAGAGGAAACCTGCATACATCTGAGAAGAAATTCAAAAGGCGTATGTAATAGTCGTGCTTGAGTGATTGTACATGTAGATTATAAATCTATATATTTAAAAATGTTATGTTGGTTTGTGTACGCTTCAAAAACTCAAAAAGTTCTGCACCGATCGAGCTGAAATTATAGCATGATATATAATCCGTATAAAGGATTGTTTTTATCTATTTTTGCATCAGTCACATATCCACAGCGAAGCGTGGCAGGGTACAGCTAGTTATGACATAATTTTGTTAGCCGTCGTTCGAGTAATAGCCTGCAAGTTCGAAACCCCGCTGTACCAATGGGTTTCGCTGAACTTAAGTACAGTGATTACATACAGAGCTTTGCGGTGAAGGTAAACGTCGAGAAAGCCTGCATATGAGAAGAAAATTCGAAGGCTTATTAGTATAGTCGTGCTTGAGTAACAGCGATGGACTCGCCTACTGTCTGTGACGTTGCACGTGAAACCTAAAAAAATATACATATCCCTGCGTACCCCTTCGGGGACCCTTATAGCACGGTGTTAAGATATATGTAGGTGTATAATGTGGATAGATACTATTTATAAATAAATGCCCTCGCACTGTCATAACTGCTGTGCCGTACAAACAGGGGGAGTGTTAAGTATCAAGGCTATATGCTGTCCAGTTCTGTAAACTGTTGTAATAAAATGAATGATTTATATACATTCATCTACCTCAGAATGTCCGTATCATTTAAAATCAAAATCAAAATCAAAATATTTTATTCAACGTAAGGGACACAGGGAACACTTATTGAACGTCACGTTTAATATAAACTAAAGTTACCACCGTTTCCAAGAAAAAATACCTGCCAGGAGAAGAAACGGCGAAACAAACTCCCCGGTTTGCTTTTTTAACATTTGTTCCCTTTTACGTAGGGGTAGGAAAGATTAAAGTTACATATATAAACTCTGTATAAGAGGAGCAATTCATTGCCATGCATGGCCATCATTAAAAAAATCAGATGTTTTATAATAAGCCTTTTGAATTAATTTACTTTTAACGACAGCTTTAAATTCTACAAAAGGTAATTCAATTATTTTCCGAGGTAGCTTATTAAAAAAGCGTATACCTTGCCTGACAAATGAGTTCCTAGTTTTGTGTAATCTAGCTGTAGGAACATGGAGTTTATCTTTGTTGTTGCTATTAACGTTCAATGATTTACTATGACCTTTATCGGTGTATCTTTGCATGTAGTCGGAGGTCCCACGCTCTGTGTTGAATTTCTTCCCAAGCGTATGCAGGTTTCCTCACGATGTTTTCCTCCACCGTAAAGTTTGTGGTGTGACTAATCTATGTACTTAAGTTCAGATAAACGAACTTGCTACCTTTGTGTTGCAGGCAACTACTCGAACTGACCAACGACCACGTTATATCGAATACTATTAAATTATTAATAATTTATTAGCTTCATGATGTGATAATGAGTGTCACGGCACCTAAACATAATGACTGAAAACAATATTTCCAATTCCAGCTCCTAAGTTGAGCTCTCCATTCCATAATTAGTAGTAAGTAGTAGTAGCAGTAGTAGTCGTAGTAAAGCACGGTCGCGGAGCAGGAAGAATTTCGTACAATGACCTATTATTACCCATCTCTGTCACTCCCGCGTAAATATAATGCGTCTCGCTCGCACAGATGCAAGGTCATTGCATCTGTGCGAGCGAGACGCATTATATTTACGCGGGAGTGACAGAGATGGGTAATAATAGGTCATTGTACGAAATTCTTCCTGCTCCGCGACCGTGCTTTAGTAGTAGTCGTAGTAGTAGTAGTAGTAGTAGTTATTCTGGTCTTCGCTAGATGAAACGACTGTTGTATACACTTATATTAAAACAGTACCAGGATGTCATAACCGGTTGTTAGTATAATGTTTATGGTATATCCCAATGATATGTCTGTTAATTTAATGTTAATAATGTCTAGGAATAATTCAGCCTACTCGTTTTACCGTAAAAAATGGCTGACAGGAGTCGACAAAACTGTTGACTGTTCAAACATAGGAAGGCTTTTTTTATTTTTATTTTTTTTTATTTAATGAATAAATTCTATGAAATTCTATATTCGGCTAGAAGTGGATATTTACGTAACATCCACTTCTAGCCACACTGCTCTCACATTCGGAGATCCTGGTAGGAAGGCGTGATGGTATATATAATTATATGTATATGGGGATGTTGCAATGCGATGTGACTGGCCTCTGGACTCTTGCAAGTTCCAGGAAAATCTCCATACCATTATCTATTTATTTCGGTCACTGAAGGATGGGAACCGCCAATAGTACTCGGAATCGGCGAGCATGTATGAAGAAACTGATGAATGTAGATGATGCGAAAGAGATCTAAAAGTATAGAGCGAACTAGCGCTATACTCTCTCTCTCTCGTGAAGGACTCGCCCTGATGATATGTTCTTTGTATATTTATTTAGCTAGAGTTGCATCTGGCAATAGCAAGGAAAAGAGTTCAACGCCTTGAACAAATGTCAATGGTACACTGAAAGTATAAAAGTACAGAATATGGGGTCCACTACATAATAATTTTGGCAACAGTAGGTTATATTGTGGCCATACATACGACACCGATACATACAACTGACACTCAACTAGGAAGAGCCGTTATTAAACATACCGACGAAGAAACATACTGCATAGTAAGTGATAAACGAACGTGTTTCTTGAGAAACGAAAATAAATAAGTTAAAACATCTCGTAAATACTTGCTGTGGGCGGGGATTGAACCGGCGCCCTTTAGCATAAGGCAGGGCCGCACAAAGAGACACATGGCTGCAATATGGATACCTAGCTTATGCCCGCGGCTTCGCCCGCGTGGAGTTCGAGAAAGTAGCTTTGAAAAGTTTCCTTATAGAATCGGTTCAGCCGCTATACCGTGAAAGAGCATCTTTCATTATAGTATAAGAACTTTGAATATTTCAGGATTTAAAAAAAAGTAGCCTATGTCTAGGTATAAGCTATCACCATTTCAACTTTCAGCCAAATCGGTTCAGCCGTTTTGCCGTGAAAGAACCGCAAACATCCAAACTTACAAACTTTCACATTTATAATATTAGTAAGATAAGATAAGATAGTATGATTAACTAACATACAGATATGTCCGGGTGGTTCGAGTAGTTAGTAGTAGTTGCCTGCGACACAAAGATCGCATTACTAATGAGTTTTTCTGAACTTAAGTACTGTGATTAGTCACACCATTAGCTTTACGGTGAAGGAAAACATCGGGAGGAAACCTGCATACGTTTGAGAAGCAATTCAAAGGAGTATGTTTAGTCGTGCTTGAGTAACGGCGATGGACTCGCCATCTGTCACGTTGGCACCTAAATTATATCTCTGGCGGAAAGTGAGTGTGTGGGTACTACCTATGTTTCTGCCTACCCCTTCGGGGACCCTTGTCGGAAGGCGTCAGGATATATATATATATATATATATATATCCTTATATACAGACTTATAAATATATATATATATATATATATAAGTCTGTAATAATTACGAATGCGCTAGATTATTAGAGGTTTTTATTCAATGTATGAACGTAATTACGTTCATATATATTACTAGCTGTCCCGCCCAGCTTCGCTCGGGTGAAAAAGTTAAATTGCCCGTAACACGATCGCAGCGCCACCTATTGGGTCCAATTGTAAATCTAAACCATTCTCGAATCTAGCTTAAGACACACAGAAACACACAGAAAGCTTCGCCCGGGTAAAAAGGTAAAATTCTTGAAACTCGATCGCAGCGCCACCTATCGGGTCCAATTTAATATAGCCTATGTTACTCGGGGATAATGTAGCTTTCCAAAGGTGAAAGAATTTTTGAAATCGGTCCAGTAGTTTCGGAGCCTATTCATTACAAACAAACAAACAAATCTTTCCTTTTTATAATATTAGTATAGATTTACGTTATGTTATGTAATGGACAACATATATGTTATATACGTTCACGTTTATTAATACGTGGTAGGTATTTAAGCTGTCTTCTGATTTCCACGCAGGCGAAGAAACTTTTTTTTTTTTTTATACCACAAGGATGGCAAACAATGCGTTCCGCCTGATGGTAAGCGGTTACCGCCGCCTATGGACGCTTGCAACACCAGGGGTATCACTCGCGCGTTGCCGACCCTGCAGGAATCTTTTCACACCCTTCTTGAAGAACTCCATGCTGTACTCTCCAGGGAAAACCTCTGGCAGAAGCTAGTTTTGAATAATTTTACCGAGTCTGTAAACAGTTATACAATGGGAGTAGGTCACGTGAATTATTACCCTTTTATTACGAGCCCTTGGTAATGCGTAGTCGGCATGCACTTGCCTCAGTGTAATGTCTGTAGGCTGTTCATTAGCTAGTTGTTTATGTTGCAAAAAGAAAACCTAAAATACATACATATCATAACGTTGTGTCCCTAACGGGGTAGGCAGAGAGTATAGAGCGCCAGTTCTCTTTAGACTTACATACCTCTTTCGCTTCGTCCACATTCATCAAGCTAAAATATTTGATATAAACCTGGTAAAGTATCGACACAAGTAAATATGTATGTATCCATCCCATTAATACCTAAGGCAATTCCACAAAAACTCCATAGCCCCTTTTACTTATATAGATATGTATCCTCACGCCTTCCCACAAAGGTCCCCGAAGGGGTAGGCAGAGGTGTATAGATAATACCCACACACCCACTTTCCGCCAGAGGTATATTAGGTGCCAACGTGACAGATGGCGAGTCCATCGCCGTTACTCAAGCACGACTATACATACGCCTTTGAATTTCTTCTCAGACGTATGCAGGTTTCCTCTCGATGTTTTCCTTCACCGTAAAGCTCGTGGTGTGACTAATCACTGTACTTAAGTTCAGAAAAACTCATTGGTACAGTCGGGATTCGAACTTGCGACCTTTGCGTCGCAGGCAACTGCTCGAACCACTCGGCCACCACGGCTCTCAATAAAGTATTAGGTAATTAATAAGGTATTATTATTATTATATACATATATATAATCACACCGAGTCCCTGACGGGGTAGGCGGAGAAAATAGTTTAGTTATTTACAAATGTATGTATACTGTGAGGAAGCCAGAGGTACCCAGAGGTAGCCCACGGCGAGGTCGATCGATCAGTTTGCGCAAGTCAGAGGCGTGCGTCGACGAATGACGTACATAAAAGCCATATACTACATAGACAGGTAAATAAGGCGAATCGAGGTTATATATAGACATATTTTGATCGCAAGGACTTGGTTTGCGTATTAACATAAATGTTCAAGAACGACGTTGTCGAGGTTGTTCTGTTGAGAGAAGTTATTTACGTTATTATATAACATTTTGTTCTATTGTTTCATAGATTTTATTAAATGCAATGATAATCTTATTCGTATATACTAATATTATAAAGAGGAAAGATTTGTTTGTTTGTTTGTTTGTAATGAATAGGCTCCGAAACTACTGGACCGATTTCAAAAATTCTTTCACCTTTGGAAAGCTACATTATCCCCGAGTAACATAGGCTATATTAAATTGGACCCGATAGGTGGCGCTGCGATCGAGTTTCAAGAATTTTACCTTTTTACCCGGGCGAAGCTTTCTGTGTGTTTCTGTGTGTCTTAAGCTAGATTCGAGAATGGTTTAGATTTACAATTGGACCCAATAGGTGGCGCTGCGATCGTGTTACGGGCAATTTAAATTTTTCACCCGAGCGAAGCTGGGCGGGGCAGCTAGTATGTAATATATTTACTATCCAACCAAGTAATACTGTTATCTATACTAATATTATAAAGAGGAAAGATTTGTTTGTTTGTAATGAATAGGCTCCGAAACTACTGGACCGATTTCAAAAATTCTTTCACCTTTGGAAAGCTACATTATCCCCGAGTAACATAGGCTATATTAAATTGGACCCGATAGGTGGCGCTGCGATCGAGTTTTAGGAATTTTAACTTTTTCACCCGAGCGAAGCTGGGCGGGACAGCTAGTTTAATATACATAGCCATGGTGGCCGAGTGGTTCGAGCAGTTGCCTGCGACGCAAAGGTCGCAAGTTCGAATCCCGACTGTACCAATGAGTTTTTCTGAACTTAAGTATAGTGATTAGTCACACCACGAGCTTAACGGTGAAGGAAAACATCGATAGGAAACCTGCATACGTCTGAGAAGAAATTCAAAGGCGTATGTATAGTCGTGCTGGAGTAACGGCGATGGACTCGCCATCTGTCACGTTGGCACCTAATATACCTCTGGTGGAAAGTGGGTGTGTCGGTTATTACCTGTACACTTCTGCCTACCCCTTCGGGGACCCTTGTGGGAAGGCGTGAGGATATATTATTAGTATATAATATACATACATATAATCACGCCTCTTTCCCGTAGGGGTAGGCAGAGACCACTTCTTTCCTCTTGCTACGATCCTTACATACTTCTTCCGCTTCGTCCACTTTCATTATTCTCTTCATACATGCTCTTCAGTTTAGGGTACTCTTGACCTGACCTTTTTTCAATTGCTGATATGGTTTAGCCATGTCGAGAGAATGAATGAAGAACGATTGACGAAAAAAGTGTATAAGGCGAGTGTGAATGAAAGTGTTGGAAGGGGTAGACCTAGACGAACGTTTCTAGACCAAATTAGCGACGTCTTGAAAAAAGGTCAGGTCAAGAGTGTATATATGTATATATATAATCTGAATCTCGGATAGGGCTTCAACGATTTCCATGAAATTTGGTGTGCGGAAGGTTTGGGGGACGATTAATCCATCTATTTAAGTTTCACTTTTAGAAAACGACGTTTTATCCGTGTTTTCAGGCAATTAATAAATATTTGTCCAATGTCGGTTTCTTTACTTATGTAATTACTACCGTTAAGCCGTTTTTTAGACTCGGTTTTTCGTGGTTTATTAGAAAATATACTTAGATATGAATAAGATGCGTAATAAAGGGCTCCCCATAATAGTTTTTCACACAAAAGTAGGAACTTGAAAAAATATTCGGACTGGAGATATCTGGACTCGAACCGCGGTCTTTTAACACGATTTACCTGGTCCTCCTGGTCCTGGGATCCAGGTACTAAGTCAAAATCAAAATATTTTATTTCACATACATTCACTTATAAATTAATATAATACGTCGAAAAACGTGCACGGTTCGGGTTGGTCGTTTCCATGGAGAAGAACCGGCGAGAAAATGGTTACTCTTTTCTTTATTTACTCTTTTCATTGTACATACTATATATATATACGCAACTCTCCGTCTCAGGTCCGAACATTCATAATTTAAGTTTTAGAATTCCTTCATAGACATGTACTGGCTCCTTCATCATGTTTTCGTTCACTGTAAAACTCGTGGTGTGATAAATGAGTGTATTGAAATTTATTGGGAAAAAAAATATTCGTGCTTTGATCCTGCATATCCTCATATAGGTCACTACTTAATCCAATAGACCAACAAGGGTTCGATGGTAATATAATTCGGAAATGTTTAAAAAATCCGTTCGATTTTTATGGCTTTATTTGAGAACGATCATTGACCTCGTAGCCCGTAGCAGTTTCGTAGCCCCATCGGTGCTACGAACCCGAATATATATGAGCATGTGATATATACATATGTTTGGTGTATCCTAAATATTATATTTATTCATATTACTTCATTTATATAGAGTTAAATGTAATTTATTCTATACGTTACGTCTAAATTTAATTAAAAAAAAAATTATGTTCTATCGATCGCAAGTACATATTATAATAAAAAATATATATATTTTAAGTGACAAAAATTGTTACGTGTGAGTATATTTTCAGATAGAAAACGTAGCACTTCCGTAGCACGAGTTTTCCGACACTCGTTCCCATTTCGTTTACAAATGTCAAAAGGTCAATCAGTAGCAAAGAGTATATACATGTATTTCAAACGAAACTATATGCATACATACGTATACTTTTATCAGACCGAGTCCCTCACAAGGTAGGCAGAGAGCGGCAATTTTCTCCAAACGTGCAGAATTCAGCTCCAATCACATTCATCAGCCTCTTTGTAAAAGCTTGCTATTTACTCCATCCTTGAATTACCGATTGACTATTAAGGTAGTTGGAACGCGGTCGTCATCTGCCTCTTCTTCCTCACACGTTTGCAGTATATATCTGTTTTGTCAATCTTTCTTGTTCCTTCCAAATTCTTGATCAATCTTTTGATCATCTTGATCTTCTTGTTCAATCCTTGTTATATGTCAATCGCCACATTTCTAAATGTTGATATTCAAACTTAACTACGTTTTGGAGTAACGGCGATGGACTGGCCATCTGTCACGTTGACATCTAATATACCTCTGGCGGAAAGTGGGTGTGTGGGTATTACCTATACACCTCTGCCTACCCCTTCGGGGACCCTTGTGGGAAAGCGTGAGGATATATAACTACGTTTTTATCGACAATTATAATATTTATCTTGTCGCAAACGACAATTATAATATTTATCTTAAACGCACAAATCCAGTTTTGATGCGATCCCATCGAAATGTGCAGCTTATCGATACTCGATCGGTTGAGATTCACAAAGCAACTGGCGGGTACGAGAGTGTGATTGTAAATATGGAGAAAGGCATCATATGTTGGTATGAGGGTACAGGAATTCGCAGAGGCTCTGCCTATTCCTGTTTCCTAATAGAGATAAACTAAGGTGTCAATTTCTCAGATGGCGAGTCCGTCGCGTTTATCGAACATGAATTTACATACGTCTTTGAATTTCTTCATCAACGTATCCAGTCTCCCTTAAGTGAAGGTCTGAAGATTTCATCCTTATTTTAATATATATAAAAAAATATATTCTCACGCCTTCCCTAAAAAGTCCCCGAAGGGATAGGCAGAGGTGTACATGTAGTGCCCTCACCCACTTTCTGCCAGAGATATATTTTAGGTGCTAGCGTGACAGATGGCGAGTCCGTCGCCCTTCTCAAGCACGACTATACATACACCATCTCAAACGTATGCAGGTTTCCTGCTGATGTTTTCCTTCACCGTAAAGCTCGTGGTGTGAATAATCACTATATTTAAGTTTATAAGAACTCATTGGTGCAGTAGGGATTTCTAGGGACTCATTTTCGTGTCACCACGCTTAATTTTTAACTTTAAGAATTAAATGAAAATCCGATGGTTATATTTGCTAAACAGTTCGCGACGCAATAAGATTTAACCGTTAATCCGATAACGATAACATATTATCAGCTATCATCTGCATTGTGATAAAGATATACTTACGTTGTACCAAGGTTGGAACACGAAACTTAAAATTTTTCAGCCTTGCTTGTATTATATAGCGTGGATTTCTAAGAGTTCAATCAAGTGAGGTACAGTAATATACTAAGAACATTTTCTATCAATCAATCAAAATCTTTTTATTTCACATAGGCCCAGGTGGGCACTTATAAAACGTCGAAAAAGAAGCACGGTTCGGGTTGGTCGCTTCCATGGAGAAGAACCGGCAAGAAACTCCATGGATATTTTCCATTATCCTAGGATACTTGCGTTTCTGAAAGTTGCTGAGCTTAAGTGTCTTTGTTACCCTTAATGTAGCAATATTGCGATACGCCTAATAGTTTCCAGCTTACCACTTAATTAATTCAAATCAAATATATTAAAAATATAAATAATATAAAATATTTTACTGTACATGTTTCATCTCAACTGCATTTAGACAATTATCACGCTTCTTCTGACATTCCATAGAAATCACTGCTAAGTTATAATAAAAAAAAACAAAGTAAAATAAAATTTCTTTATTGTCAGAATAAAGCGTAAGGATGTATTATTATTATTTAATAATAATACATCCTTACGCCTTCTCACAAGGGTCCCCGAAGGGGTAGGCAGAGGTGTATAGGTAATACCCATACACCAACTTTCCGCCAGAGATATATTTCAGAATATTAATGTTCGTAAAATGGCAAATATAGTAACTTTTGTTCTGTCCTTTTTCTCTACAATACATAGATAGCATCACGCAGAGTTCCTCACTGGGTAGGCAAAATAAGAAGGGCGCCATTTTTCTATAGACTTGCAAATCCTTCCCAAACTTCATGCATATTCATCAGTATACAATGCAATCGATGGTCAGAACGTGAACGTATTAAAAAGTTGTACAATGCATTGTGAGGTTATTGTTAGATTACACAAAATACCTGTGAGTCACGGCAAGAAGCTTTGTGATGAATTCTTGGAATCACCCACGACTTGGTACATGACGCGGCCCGTGGGTGGTGGTTGGTTCGAGGAAAATAACACGTAAACATCTTCATTTGAACATTGGGTGAATAATGTTGTACACTAAAGTATTTTAGCCTTAGTGGCCGAGCGATTCGACTAGTTTCCTACATCACAAAGATTGAAAGTTTCAATCCCCACTGTACCAATGTATTTTCTAAATTTAATACAGTGATTAGTCACACTACAAGCTTTACGCCGGAGGAAAATATTTAAAGGATCGTGCATACGTTCGAGAAGCTATTCAAAGGCGTATGTATAGTCGTGCTTGAGTAACGGCGATGGTATCGCCTACCTATACTCCTCTGCCCACCCCTTCGGGGACCCTTGTGGTAAGGGGTAAGGATATATTATTATATATAAGTAAACTATCATATAACCAAAAAATAGCCGTGATTGTCCAGTGGTTTGAGTTGCCTGCGACACAAAGATTTCCTGTGTGTATCCCAACTGTACCAAAGAGTTGTCTGAACTTAAGTCTCTCGATGTATTCCTTCTCTGTCTCTGAAACGCGACGTTATTGTGTTATTAATTCAAACGATTTCTTATAGATTATTTTGTCCAAAGTTGACATGACATGACATTCCTATCTGGGAGTCAAATCGAGTAATGCGCAGTGCCTATAAATAAAACGTTCTAAGATGTCACACCCCTTCGCCGTCCCGCGCCAAGCCAGTAATAGTACATCGGCCCTAAATTAATTAAATGATATCATCCAGTACAGCCCAGCTCTCTAGTTCGTAACAGCACGGAACCCTACAGGGGTGCCTCTAGCTATGTTTGCTGAGCTAAGAAGTGCCTGACTGGAGGCCTAGCCCGCCATTATTCGATAAGGTAGCAAAAGTTTCCGGAATTCACGCGTGACACGTCACACAAGTGACGAGAAAAAATACAGCAAGAGGGAAATGTTCAACCTTCTCTCTCACTCCCAGGGTAGACAAAGAGAGTAGATCGCCTGCTCTTCCTTACTTTGAAACTTTTTTTCGCTCCATTCATCATCATCATCATCATATCATCACGCCGAGTCCCTAACGGGGTAGGCAGTGAGTATAGAGCGCCAGTTCTCTCTAGAAAAATATAAAACAGGACCATCGCTTCGTCCACATTCATCAGTCTCTTCATACATGCTCGTCGGTTTCGAGTACTCTTGACGTTCCCGTACTATTAAGAGCATATATATGCTCGGAATGCTTCTTTTTGTCCCAGGGCGTTTCCTTGTGGGATTGTCTATGCCTGAATCCACTTTTTGTTTATATCACTAGGACGGCTAGCAATCGTACGATCCGCCTGATAAAACCGTAAACCTTTACCATCTCTTCACCCCCTATTATAGCGCCCCATGCCTCAGCGTGACTCGGAATAATACCGCTAACTCAACGGGGACTCGAAACCAACGAGCATGACGTTCCCGTCAAGTCGTCCCGTCCGAGTACTCTTGACGTTCCCGTCCTTGAGCTTCCGATGGATTTGATCCAGGTAGTTGGAACGTGGCCTTCCTCTGCCTCTTCTTCGCTCCATTCACATTCATTATAATACATACTTATTAATAATTAAAACACCACGTTACTCAAAATATCTTTTAACTTTTATATTCTACATACATACATATCATCACGCCAAGTCCCTAACGGGGTAGGCAGAGAGTATAGAGCGCCAGTTCTCTCTAGACTTACATACCTCTTTCGCTTCGTCCACATTCATCAGTCTCTTCATACATGCTCGTCGGTTTCGAGTACTCTTAACGTTCCCGTCCTTGAGAGTCCGATCTATTTGATCCAGGTAGTTGGAACGTGGCCTTCCTCTGCCTCTTCTTGCACACACTTTTGCTTTGTATATCTGTTTCGTCAATCTTTCTTCACTCATCCTTTCTATGTGTCCAAACCAACGTAACATGCCTTTCTTCATCTTTACAATCACGCCCTCATTCACGCCAGTTGATTTGCGAATCTCTTCATTGCGGATTCGATCTAATATCGTTACGCCGCACATTTTTCGAAGAGATCGCATTTCGACTGCATTCAAGCTATTTTCATACTTCCTCTGACATACCCAGGATTCGCTGCCATACAATAAGGTAGGTACCAATATCGCGTTGTGGACAGCAACCCGAGCATTCTTGCTCAGACTTTTACTGCCCATCAACGCCGACATGGCTCCATTCACCTTATTTCCGGCAGTTATCCTTCTTTCAATATCTTTTTCATACTTTCCATCTCGTGTGAACATGCTTCCAAGATATACAAATTCATTCACTTGCTCTAGAATTTGCCCATTTACCGATATTGCACACTCGGTCACTTGTTCATCTCTTTCGAATACCAGAACCTTAGTCTTGCCAGCGTTTAGGCGCAGCCCCTTCTTTTCACATTCTTCTTTCATTATGGTAACTAGTGACTGCAGTTCGCCCTCTGATGACGCCAGTAAAACCGCGTCATCGGCGTATAGTAGGCAGTTGACCACTAAGTTTCCCATTTTCACTCCACATCCGTTCGTTCTTAGTGCTCTCAGACAGTTATCTTGATATATAATGAACAGCCAGGCAGACATGATACACCCTTGTTTGACCCCCGACTTCACATCAAACCAGGGTGACATCTCACCGTTAACCCTAACGCACGCCTCGCTATCACTATAGAGTGATTTCACGGCATGCAGTAGGGAACTGCTCACTCCATATCCAGGCAACACGTCCCAGAGTTCCTTTCGTACGACTCTATCAAATGCCTTCTCTAAAAAAAGATCTAGAAGAAGAAGAAAGAAAAATCTCTAAAAAAAAAGTCGACGAAAGCGCAGAAAACCCTTTGGTTAATATCCAAAAACTTTTCCGCGATTCCGCGAAGTGAGAAGGTTTGATCCATACATCCTCTTCCTGGTCTAAATCCACCTTGGGATTCCCAGAGAAACCTTTCGGATCGCTCTTGCATTCTTATCGTCAGGATCTTCGTGTACACTTTACTAGCTAAGCTGACCAAGCTGATGGCTCTGTAGTTGGAGCAGTCCAATCGTGATCCCTTTCCTTTATAGAAAGGCACGATGACTGCTCGCCTCCAGTCGTCGGAACGTCACCCCTTTCCCAGCAAAGATTGCATAGCAAATAGATGACGTCCCAGACCGCTGGTCCACCGTACTTGATCATCTCAGCCGTAATCCCATCTATTCCCGCAGCTTTTCCACATTTCAGACTTCTTATCGCACTTACAATCTCTCCCATACTTATTTTATCCGCTATAGGATCCTCGGCAGATTCTGTTGGAGGCAGCTCTATGAGTAGATCAGCGGCATTTTATATTCTAATAATGTTTATTTTAACTTAATACATCATACCTGAACTAGGCCACTTCCAGCGAACTGACTTTGTGTCATATTCCAATAATATGTCACCGCGTGGCCAGTTTTTCTACCTTCCAATTATTCTATTTTTTATTTGTTGCACATAGCATTAATGCTCATGCATGCATTAGACTAAAAAACAATGCTCTGTAATAATCTTACGCAAGTGAATTTGTATATAATTCTTGGATATGTATATATATTTGTAAATTATATCTGTATTATACCTAGGACCGCGTCATTTGCTGAGACCTTAAGAGAATCATAAATATAATTATTATTATTGTGTAAAAAGTACAAATGTATAGAATAATAATTTATACTATGTACTGTAGTTAAAGACCTATTTGTTTATGTATTTATAAATATATAACACCGTAGTGACGGGATGATTCGAGTAGTGACTTGCAATACAAAGATTACAATTTCGAATCCCAATTGAACCAATGAGTTTTTCTGCACTTACGTATAGTGGCTAGTCACACCGCGAGCTTTACGGCGAAGGAAAACATCTAGAAGAAACCTGCATGCTGCGTTTGAAAAAAATAATGTGATGTCGTACTTGGGAAGCGACTTTGAAATCGCCTATTATTGAATACTGGAGAAGAATTATACAATGTAGTATGTTTGTTTACTAAATAGCACACGTACGTCGACACGACTGTGTATTTGAGAGTATTTAACAGTGTACATACTTTCCTGTTTTATATTTGTCTATATCGCCTTTAGCCTAAAGCATAACATTCGACGTACCTATATGACTTTATAAATAGCATTGTTATCATTCATCGCACAACTATCCTCCACACCTGCAGACTTACGTGTCGATCGCTAGATGTCGCCCGCTTAGCGCTTCGACCTCACCCGTTTCCGGGAAACGGGCGGGCGGCCATCTTGTGTGCGCGTGCGCCGATGACGTCATACTTGTGCAACCGTAATTAGTTGATAAACTCGACGGTTGTAACCATTTCTCTGGTTTTGAATTTGTGTCGAGCTTTGTTATCTCCGATGAATAATGGTTGTGCGTGTTTAGAAGTAGTGCGTTTAAATAGATCGGTTTTGAATATTTCCCATAATTATTTCTTCCCTAAATTGAATGATGGATGTATAGCCGTGCTTGAGTAACAAACAACGTTCAAAAATGGACTCGCCATTTGTCACGATGGCAATTGTAATATATCCCTGGCGAAAAATTGGGTGTGTCGATACTACCTGCACTCCTCTGCCTATATACGGCTTTAATATTATTTCTCCTCTACATAGTGTAAAACATGCCGCTTCCTGCTGTCTCTACGGCTAGATTCCTTTAACTACGATTACTACGGAACTACGGATACAACGGATTTTAATGCAGTTTCATCAATAGATAGAGTAATTCAAGAGCAAAGTTTATAGATATGTATAATTTGATGTTGTACTGCCCAAGGGAACGAATGAGTAATCATCAACATGTATGAGTAATGGGGGTGAAGCCGTGGAATACAGCTCGTTGTTTGTATGTGTATGTAGACCGCCTACAAACTGCAGAGTAAAGATTCATATCCCGTGGGATGGTTGTAGTTTTTTAAACTCAAGTAAAGCACTGTAGCTTTATTTTGTGTGTTCAAGTGAATTATATCCTCACGCCTTCCCACAAGGGTCCCCGAAGGGGTAGGCAGAGGTGTATAGGTAGTACCCACACGCTCACTTTCCGCCAGGATATATTTTAGGTGCCAACGTGAGAGATGGCGAGTTCACCGCCGTTACTCAAGCACGATACGACTTCGAATTGCTTCTCAGACGTATGCAGGTTTCCTCTAGATGTTTTCCTTCACCGTAGAGCTCGTGGTATGACTAATCATTTTACTTAAGTTCAGAAAAACTCATTGGTACATTCGGGATTCGAACTTGCGATCATTGTGTCGCAGGCACTCAACCACTCAGCCCCCACGGCTTGAAGTGAAGTAAAGAAGAGGAAACCTCCTTACTTTTGTCATCCTGACTCCTTACCTTGTAGGACGTAGAAACGTCATGCCATAAAGGCGATGACAGAATCGCCATCTGTCAAATCGGCATCAACTCTATCAATAAATATATATTATTACCTTAGGTTATAACCTCTTTTATCTTCCTACAGCAGTTCCTGGAGAGGTTATACTTTGGCCAGGTATATATTTACGGGTAAACGTAAACTCTCAGGCACGAAAGTATATATATACTTATGAACATATGTCATTGGATTAGGAATTATAATTATTATTATAATTCATACATATAAAACATACTCGTGATGGCCGTAATGAGCCGTGGTGGCCGAGCGGTTCGAGCAGTTGCCTGCGACGCAAAGGTCGCAAGTTCGAATCCCGACTGTACCAATGAGTTTTTTATGAACTTAAGTACAGTGATTAGTCACACCACGAGCTTTACGGTGAAGGAAAACATCGAGAGGAAACCTGCAAACGTCTGAGAAGAAATTCAAAGGCGTATGTATAGTCGTGCTTGAGTAACGGCGATGGACTCGCCTTCTGTCACGTTGGCACCTAATATACCTCTGGCGGAAAGTGGGTGTGTGGGTATTACCTATACACCTCTGCCTACCCTTTCGGGGACCCTTGTGGGAAGGCGTGAGGATATATTATTATTATTATTATAAAAACATACTCAATCGACGTTATTATTATCTGCTCGCCCTCGCCCTAGGGCCCTAGGGTACAGGTGTGTAAAACACACTCACATATTTAGACACCATTGTGACGGCTTGCGAGTACATAGCTGTTTCTGTAACCCTTTTTATCACTGAATAAGCTCGTGATGTGATTAATCACTGTACTTAATTAAGTTTTGAAGAAACTCAATGGAACAGTCTGCATTCCAAGATACAATCTTTGCGTTGCATGCCATTCGAAGTACTCGACCACCATGGATTAAAGTTGATGATGATGATGATATCCTCACGCCTTCCCACAAGGGACCCGAAGGGGTAGGCAGAGGTGTCTAGGTAATACCCACACACCCACTTTCCGCCAGAGGTATATTATAGGTGCCAACGTGACAGATGGCGAGTCCATCGCCGTTACTCAAGCACGACTATACATACGCCTTTGAATTTCTTCTCAGACGAATGCAGGTTTCCTCACGATGTTTTCCTTCACCGTAAAGCTCATGGTGTGACTAATCACTGTACTTAAGTTCAGAAAAACAAATTGGTTGCGATCTTTGTGTCGCAGGCAACTGCTCGAACCACTCGACCACCACGGCTCTCACTCACGGATTAAAGTTACAATAATCAATATAAATACAAATCGTCACGGCGAGACCCTGACGGGATAGGCAAAGAAATAGAGTGTCAGTTCTCTCTAGACTTACCACTTTCGCTTCGTCCACATCCAAAAGGACGGGAATGCCATGAGTACTCGAAACAGACTAGCATGTATGAAGAGACTGGTGAATGTCGACAAAAATTATGTATTATGTTAATCTTTATATATATAATTCTTCTGTGAGTGTGTATGTCACTGAACTCCTCCTAAACGGCTGGACCGATTTTGATGAAATTTTCTGTGTGTCTTCAGGTGGATACGAGAATGGTTTAGATTCACAATTGGACCCGATAGGTGGCGCCACCATCGTATTTTTTCACCCGAGCGAAGCTGGGCGGGACAACTAGTCTATATATATAAAAATTAATCCCCGAAATGTTTGTACGCGCATAACTTCCAAACGACTGCACCTTATTGGATAAATCTTTCTTTTATGTATCCTTTATTACCAGGAGAAGGTTTGTATGAAAAAAAATTATTTCTTCTGTGCGTGTGTATGTCGCTGAACTCCTCCTAAACAGCCGGACCGATTTTAATGAAATTTTCTGTATGTCTTCAGGTGGATTCGAGAATGGTTTAGGTACACAATTAGACCCGATAGGTGGCGCTGTGATCGTGTTTCAGAAATTGTTACTTTTTCACCCAAGCGAAGCTGGGCGGGACAGCTAGTTCATAATAAAGGCAAACGTGAATCTTAATTCCGTATATTATACGGAACGTCGTAAGAAAACAATTAGTTTTTTTCGAATTTCTTAGAACTGCTAGTTCGAATTTGCGATTTGAATATTAATTAACAAAATTCATTCATCTCCAAACAAGACAGGTGAGCACATATAATGCATGTGACTTCCTGTCTATATTTTTTGTGCTCCAATAAATTTTCTAGTAAATATTTTGACATCTCAAATTGCAGCAGATTATTATTAATTCCTACCACATTCCACCTTTTTCGCTGTACCATTTTTATTTTTTTATTTTGTAATCCTTGTGCGCGTATGGAGACCTGTTGTGTAAATGTGCGGCCAGCTGAAATTCAGTGACTACATTCAGTGATGTACACTGAGCTGGTTCCATACACTCACTAAGGTGCTAAACATAACTTAGTTAATAATTTATTATTGTTTTATAACCTTTTAGTAACGTAAATTGTCTTTCATTTTATTATGTACTTCAGGAGTACTCGTGTATATAAAATAGGTTAGGTTATAAAACAAAGTCTCTCGCCGCGTCTGTCTGTATGTTCGCGATAAATGTAAAAGCTACTGAACGGATTTTCTTGCGGTTTTAACTAAGGATGAGGAATTAGGGTTATTGGTTTGAAATCAGATCCCAGAAAAAGCTGATTTCAAGTTAGCACCTTTATAATATAACCGTGTCGAAAAGAGGGTGTAGGTACCACTGCTTACGCCGATAACACTGCAGAAAGGCGTGAATATGAATATCCAATACGCATTTTGAATATGCGTCAACGTATTATAATAACGAATTCTGTACAAGACATAAACGGCTAATATTGAGTTAGCAAACAGCAATAAAGACGGGTTACATCGGCGCGGGCGCAGCGAGTAATTTTCGTCGGGACCGGTTTTCGGGTCCGTCTCCGTCCCAGACATTGATTTACCTGAGCGTTAGAAAAAAAAGTATTCGGATAAAATTTCGGCTTCATGGCTTCGCTTTGAAATCGACTGAGAGTGGGATTAAAATTAAAAGGACTCGAGTTCTCGCCCGCAAATACTATATTACAGGTTCTATATCCGACCGACTGTACCAGCAAAATTTATTACTGAAGTACAGTGATTTAGCACGGCCGTGGTGGCCGAGTGGTTCGAGCAGTTGCCTGCGACGCAAAGGTCGCAAGTTCGAATTCCGACTGTACCAATGAGTTTTTCTGAACTTAAGTACGGTGATTAGTCACACCACGAGCTTAACGGTGAAGGAAAACATCGAGAGGAAACCTGCATACGTCTGAGAAGAAATTCAAAGGCGTATGTATAGTCGTGCTGGAGTAACGACGATGGACTCGCCATCTGTCACGTTGGCACCTAATATACCTCTGGCGGAAAGTGAGTGTGTGGGTATTACCTATCCACCTCTGCCTACCCCTTCGGGGACCCTTGTGGGAAGGCGTGAGGTTATTACAATTTATATTTATTATGATTTTGCACGGAATTAAAGGTGAAAGTCAACATTGTGCAAAAACTTGCATAGTTTTGAGAAGTGAGAAAGCTTGAGAAACAGCGGCGGCTTATTCATAAGTCACGCCTAGGTATATCTCCGGTGAATAGAGGTTGTTTGACTTTCCCCGGCAATTGATTATTTTGCTTATTATGTCGCTTAGGTATGACTCCACCATCCACCATTAATTAAACCAATCTCTTCTCTTCTCGGATATATGAGAGTCACAATGATGTCATGCAAGCGCTAGTTCGAAACCCGACTGTAAAATGTGTCTTTGTGAACTTAAAGACAGTGATGAGGCACACCACGAGTTTTACGCTGAAGAAAAACATCGAGAGGAAACCTGCATACGTCTAAGTTCAAGTCGTATGTATAATTGCGATTGAGTAACGGCGATGGACTTGCCATCTAGCACGTTAGCGAATAGTGGGTACGTGGTTACTACCTACACACTCTGCCGTCCCTTTTGGCGACCTTGTGGGAGGGCTTGAACATATATTATCTTTATTCTTTTCATTCATATCGTCACAGGTCCTTCCGATTTACCAACCTTGCTCCTTGCATTGAAATCGTTCTCTTTTGTCCTCAGAGTGAAAAATGGTTAACCTACGAGAATCTAAAAGAGGAAATTCTGGAGAAAATTCGCAAGTTAGAAGAGGAACGGCACACGGTAGACTTGTGGTCCTGCGGCCCGGAGTGGGGGCGGCGGAGGCGGCGGCGGCAGGTGACCGTGTCCCCGCCCTATGTGGTCTACATGCTGCCTGACGCCGACATCATGGAGGACTGGAGGCTCGTCAAGAAACTTCTAGAGCGAGGGGATTAGGGTAAGGCTGAGCTTGGAGCACGATTGATCAACACGGTCACGTGATACAATTTTTATATGCCTTGGGACATACCACCCAAATTGATGTAGCCCCAAATTAAGCAAAGCTTATGGTAACTAGACAACGATATATTTACTTATATGTATATTTCTTCTGTGCGTGTGTTTGTCACTGAACTCCTCCTAAACGACTGGACCGATTTTAATGAAATTTTCTGTGTGGATCTGAGAATGGTTTAGATTTACAATTGGACCCGATAGGTAGCGCCACCAACGTTTTTCTTCGGATGGAGACGCATGAGCTGGACGGGAAGAGTTTAGATATATATTTACATAAATACATAGAAAATCCAAAACTAAGGTACTACTACTAATACTCGTGTTTATCACACAAATATCTGCCCTCAGTGAGAATCGAACCCGCGAACTCAAGCTTCACAGTAAGGAGCTCTGACGGAGTGACTCTGGAGGAGTCCCCGGAGGCTTTTTTCAGACAAGAGTATCCTACCTAGGTATCCTGAAAGAGTGTGACAATTAATGTTCTGACCCGTAATTGTAAGGCCTTGCTCGTTACATTGGTGGTATGAAAACTCATGAAATTCTTGGCAGTTGTAACATCTGTTGGTATATTTAAACTGGCCTTGTGTTATTTTCAGATGTTGTGGTCAACCCTCGTGATTAGAAATAATTAGAAGTTTCAAGTCGGTACACAGGTATCTAATAAACCGTGTGATTTAAGGATTGATGTATGAAGACGCATTTTAAACTGGAAATGGATGTCTATTAAAGTCGTTGAAATGCTACCTGTTTCATGCGAAATTATTTTAATTGTGAATTTTTTTTACTAGCTGTTTTCCTGTAGTTTCAACCTCGCTAAGGCAGTTTTTTTCTGGTATAACACATGTGTCTATATCTGTCTATCTCTGTGCCAAATGTCATTCAATTATGTTCAGCAGTTTTGGCGTGAACGAGGAATAAATATCCTTACGACTTTCACATTCATAATATTAATTGTATAGGTTACTTGAATATAGTATTTGTTAACACTTCACTATGTATAAATTGTTCTATCTTCAGCATTGTAGAGATAGTGCCATCCATGAAGACGCACCCCACCAACTTCTAGTCGAGGGGGTCGCGGGGAGTATGACCCGAGTCTATTAATTGCAGTGTGCGTGTGCACTCATAGGTAATCAGTGTGTACCGATAATACTCAAACATTAGTGGAAGGTTGCACACTTACACTACAAACTTTGAGGATGAATAGTGGGGCGCGTCTCGTGGATGGCACTAGTTATTGCAGACTTATTGCAAATTTACATATTTTGTTTATTGTTTGAGTAACTTATTTCATACAAGTTACTCAAACAATATATAATTATATAAATATATAAATAAATTGCTGATGAATGCATGTAATTATGTGATTAATGCGCAAAAGTCTTGTCATATAAAAATGTATCCTTTGTCGCGAGCAATATCGATCTCTAGAATGTCAATTGACGCAGGTAGAGCCGAGTGGGAATGTGTTAGTTCATAGGTCTTGAAGATTCCGTTACCAATATCAATATATCGGCGAAATTCCAATTTCACTAACGGATTAACTCACTGTGTTTATTCTAGTATAACTCTCTGATCTACGACCAGGCCTTTAATATAATTCCCGAATCCACAGTGACACACTAGGAGATCCACGCCGAGTGTAAATACTTGTATTGAGTTCGAATATTAACATCGGGCTATTGTGGTGAACAGAGCATAAATTATTATTATTATTCGTTCCATTTAATTAATTGTTGACTTTTTTAGTCAATCAACAGTTAACAATAATTACAAAAAACAGTTGTAACTAACTATTTACAGATAAAATGTTTGTCCCAAATCGCTATCTCATGCCAAGAAGACTAGCAGCATTGCCACGCTGGATAGCAATGCTGATTTTTCAAAGCGAGACATGTTCCAGCCTGTCAGGAATTATTATTCGATTATGTTGTATTTCATAACACGTCCAAATGGTGAAAATAAATTAATTATCAACTATTATTTTCCCTATCATTAAGTCGAGACACGCCGCAATGACGATGTTGTATCTAGTGACGTATGTATCCTCAAGATCATTAATACTACGTGTACTGTAATATTTCGAAATTCAAAATTGTTGAGCAAAGTATAGCATTCAGACCAACTCCTGGCCTGACCTAGTGGATGGGTATGCATCATTGTACCTTAGTCTTGGATGTCCGAAGAAAGAGATGGATATATACTTTTCCATCTGTCATGTTGGCGCCTTAATATATCTAAGGCGAAAAGAGTACACTTCTGCCTACCTGTTCGGGGACCCTTGCGGAATATAGTGAAGTTTTGTAAGAACATAGGTATGTTTATCTTGTTCTAGTGAACAAAACCTTGTACAGATTGAGACTAGGTAAATTTGACCCAGGGTATTATTTTATACAAGTCACGCATTCCCGTAAGGATCCTCGACAATGTAGGCAGAAGTGTGAGGACATCCTTTCGCCAGAGATATATTTTAGATGCCAATGAGACAGATGGCGAGTCCATCGCCGTATCTCAAGCTAGATTTAAGAAATACGTCTTTGGATTTATTATCGTGTAATATTTGCGAGTGTCCAATACCCATTTGTAAAGAGGTTTTACAGCGTCGTTGTCGAGGACAAGTTTATTGTTGATTAAATGTATGTAAATCCCTTGTGTGTTAGTTTTAAGATATAGATAGTGCCATCCACGAAGACGCGCCCCACCAATTTCTAGTCGAGGGGGTCGTGGGATGCGGGGAGCATGACCCGAGTCTACTAATTGTACACTCATCGTATCGCTCGTGTACAATCAAACATTAGTGGAAGGTCGCATACTTACACTATAAACTATGTGGCAGAATAGTGGGGCGCATTTTCGTGGATGGCACCTAATGGCACTATCTATAAAATAATTGTAATTTTGCATACAATTGGGAATAAAATCATTGACAGAGATGTGGCTTTCATTTACGTACAAATACATCTATTTAGAATACATTCATCAAGCTCGTCTGACCGATTTGAACGGTCGGAATGTGGTCGTCCTATGGCCTTCTTCTCTGTTCGCATTGTATATATATTTCTTCAATCATTAAATAGCTTTTTATCCTCACTTTCCGCCAGAGTTTTTTTTTAGGTGCCAACGTGGCAGATGGAGCGTCCGTCGCCGTTTCTCAAGCACAACTATACATACGCCTTTGAATTTCTTCTCAAACGTATGCAGGTTTCCTCTCGATGTTTCACCGTAACGCTCGTGGTGTAACTAATCACTGTACTTAAGTTCAGAAAAAATAATTGGTACAGTCGGGATTCGCACCTGCAATCTTTGCGTTGCAAAAAAATAAATTTTATGCCGAAATGTTTAAAAAATAAATGTCAACCCGTGCGAAGCCGGGACGGGCAACTAGTTTTATTATAATTGTTTACGATATCTACTCCGCTCCCTCTTGTTCATATTAATAAGGCCTTCGTCAATAAACGGGCCATTAAAAAAAATATTTTTTCACGTCGGTTCAATGAAATGATTTCACCTACTGTGGAAATTCCCTGAAAACATTATTGAAATTAAGGCCGAGAAATACATTTCAAAGCAGCTATAGAGCTACAGATTATGTTAACGAAAGAGCGTTGTAAATATTTCCTTACCTCTTAATATTTTAAATGCGTAAGCTTGTGAGTATGTATGGATGTTTGGTACTCAATCACGCTCGAACGGCTGAACGGAATTAGATGAAATTTAGCACAAAGATAGATTATTAACCGGATTAGCACAGGATATTTTATGCTAGAAAAAATCTACTAATAAAATATTACGTGGATGAAACTGCGGGGCACAGCTAGTATGCTGTAAATATACCAAAAACTGCGCGGTTTCACGCTCAGGCTGCGGAATGAGCTCCCCGTTGAGGTTTACCCTGGAGAGTACAGCATTGAGTTCTTTAAGAAGGGTCGTGAAGAGATTCCTGCAGGGTCGGCAGCGCCAGAGCGACGCGTCTGCTGTTGCAAGCGTCCATAGGCGGCGGTAACCGCTTACCATCAGACGGACCGCATGTTTGTTTGCCACCAGTATGCTATAAAGAAAAAATTATGTCAAAGTTTGTTTTTTTTTATCACGAAAAAGATACTGAATGGAATTTAATCCTAAATAAGACACAGTGATAAATTATAACCTGGATTAACACATAAGCTACATTGTTATAAAGTCGGTTATTGTTATCATTTTAAACGCGGGCGAAACCGCGGGCCTGTTTCACATTATTACAATTCAAAGCAAAAGTGTGTGCAAGAAGAGGCAGAGGAAGGCCACGTTCCAACTACCTGGATCAAATCGATCGGACTCTCAAGGACGGGAACGTTAAGAGTACTCGAAACTGACGAGCATGTATGAAGAGACTGATGAATGTGGACGAAGCGAAAGAGGTATTTAAGTCTAGAGAGAACTGGCGCTCTATACTCTCTGCCTACCCCGTTAGGGACTCGACGTGATGATATGTATGTATGTACTTATAGAAAACCGTAGCCAAATAACACATTTTTTTGTGTTGTATTCCTACGCGGTGAATAAGGTTTCCAGTAATGAGCTCCTTGGGGAGGGGGGAGGATTGTTATGTTGTGTTGGCAGCAGAGGGGATTAGTCCTATGATGCTGTCAACACAGTATAACTCTCTGAACATAGAGTGGCAACGCGCAAGTGATACTTCAGTATCGTGAGTGTAAATAGGCTACGGGTAACCGTTTCCCATCAGGTGGGCCGTATGCTTGTTTGCCACTCTTGTTGTATAATAAAAAAAAATGTACAATTCAAAGTAAGTGAGATTTCAATATTATTTCACCCAGTAGGTCTATATTTCTTTGGGCCTTCATTAGGGAATGTGAACCTAATTGTAACAATGATAAAGTACAAAGTGAAAGCTTGATTTATTGCGCATCAGTAAGTATCGCTGTCCCACTTTTGTCCTGCGACCTTGCGCGGAGGTCGCGACCTCCCGACCTGACCTCAATACGCTGAAACCTATTAGTTAGTACTCAGCACTAGTTTAGCTTTGATTCACTGCAAAAAAATTACATATATATCATTACGCCGAGCCCCTAATAGGCTAGGCAGACAGTATAGAGCGCCAGTTCTTACTAGACTTACATACTCTATACTCTTTCGCTTCGTCCACATTCATCAGTCTCTTGATACACGCTCGTCGGTTTCGAGTACTCTTGACGTTCCCGTCCTTGTGCGTCCGATCGATTTGATTTAGGTAGTTGGAACGTGGTCTTCCTCTGCCTCTTCTTGCACACACTTTCGCTTTATATTATCTGTTTCGTCAATCTTTCTTCACTCATCCTTTCTATAAAATGAAATGCAGGCTGAATATAAGATGCTCGGAATCAAAAAATGCCTTTTTATCTTCTCCCCGAACAACCATGTATGTTAAAACATTAAAACTGCAATTGTCTTTTTGACCTTCCTTTTAAGAAATATTGTTCCAATTATTTTAAGCCTTAAACTTATTGTAGCGTAACTAATTTTAACCCACTTAGCTAAGTAATGTTTAAGATTTGTAAAACCTAATAAAAGACCTATGTCGCCTGAGCCAAACTAGTCAGTAAGCAGAATGTACGGCATACCGGATAAATCTCAGTGGTTTTTGGTGTGCTTCAGTTGAATTATTGTTAAATGTGTTAAAATAAATAAATAATAAAAAAAAAAAAATCTGCAAACCTCGCACAACTACAACCCAGCATCTATTAATTTTGCGATCTTGTCAGTTCAAGCGGAGCTTGCTTCAGTCGGGTGATTGCAATTGTTAACGGGAATTTCTTGAAGCTCTATCTAGTTCATGGGTAACATAGGGTATCCTTGGCATAGTACTAGCTCCTCAAGCCCAGCTTTCGGCTAATAGGTCACGGTTTGATCTCCGCCCACAGAAACGTTTTTGCGATGAACGTATGTGTATATTTGTATACATTAGCATATCGTAATATTAAGTGGGACAAAAACTTTGTAACTCTTCTTACGAAATACCCAGACGAAGGTCTTCATAGATCTTTATTTATAAAATTTTGCACGGTTAAAGTTTATACGGAGAGGGTGTAAAGGAAGATAATAAAAATATATAAAAGAAAAAAGCCGTGGTGGCCGAGTGGTTCGAGCAGTTGCCTGAGACACAAAGATCGCAAGTTCGAATCCCGACTGAACGAATGAGTTTTTTTTACTTAAGTAAAGTGATTAGCCACACCATGAGCTTCACGGTGAAGGAAAACACCGAGAGGAAACCTGTATACGTATGATAAGTAATACAAAGGCAGGTATGTACAGTCGTGCTTGACTGCGTGCGATGGACTCGCCATCTGTCACGCTGACACCCAAAATATATCTGGCGGAAAGTGGGTCTATAGGTAACTACCTTTACACCTCTGCCTACCCCTTCGGGGACCCTTGTGGGAAGGTGTATAAAAAATGCAACGTAATGCTGAATTTTCATGAAAGTTACTGAATGTCTGAATGACTTGTGTGGTCAAATTAAGAAGAGATTAATATAATTATGTGTCAAAAACAGTCTTATTACAGGTCTTAAATAATCATGCTTAATTGTGAAAAAACAATCTTTCCGATAATAACTTCGAATATAATTTTTTTTATGGATTTAGGGTCTGAAGCCCTTCACTTGCTGCTACTTAAATACATGAAGCTACATGATTTGCATGAGTAAAATATTAAAAAAGGTGTGCCTCATGACGTCTAAGGAGACCAAAAATTTTGTGTTCGAAGTTAAGGCTGCCCGACTGGGGCAGGACCTCCACCTTATAGAAGTCTGTAGCCAAATAACACAATTTATTGTGTTGTGTTCCTACGCGGTGAAGAAGGTTTCCAGTAATGAGCTCTTTGGGGAGGGGAGGATTGTTATGTTGTGTTGGCAGCAGAGGGGATTAGTCCTATGATGCTGTCAACACAGTATAACTCTCTGAACATAGAGTGGCAGCGCGCAAGTGATACTTCGGTGTCGTTAGCGTAAATAGGCTACGGTAACCGTTTCCCATCAGGTGCGCCGTATGCTTGTTTGACACTCTAGTAGTATAAAAAAACCTTTTTTAGACCATTTTGGGAAGAAATTCAAAGGCTTGTCGCGCTTGAGTAACGGCAATGGACTTGCCATCTGCAACCTACATATATCTCAGGTGTGCAGGTACTACCTCTTCTGGGACCCTTGAGGGAAGGCGTGAGGATATCGTCTTCTATATATATAAAAATCATGTATTCCTGTATGTCCTTCATAGAATCGTAAATGGCTGGACCGATTCTTCTCGTCTTGTGGATTTCATTGTCTTGTTGTCATTGATTTCATTGTGGATTCTCTTCAGGTGGATTCGAGAATAGAATAGGTTTAGATTCACAATTGGACCCGATTGGCGCTGCGATCGTGTTTCAAGAATTTTATTATTTTCACACGGGTGAAGCTAGCCGATGACATCAAGTACTAATTAAATATTTCCGCAGTACAATGCGATAATGCCTTGAAGAAGAGCCAGAGGAAGTTAATGTAACAAGTACCTAAACTATATCGATCGAACATTCAAGGATTGGTCGGCTTTGTTTTTGCCGTCAATGTTCCTGACACGCTCTCACTGGAACTAATCTGAATTTAGGTCACAGCTAACAATATCTCTTAGTGTTGTTATCGCTACAATTACGCGTATTATGATATTGTTTATAATTATAAAATTAGAGAAATTTCTTTACTCATCCTTTGAACAGTGTCTTAAAAATAGATCAGTTGTCTTCTAGAAGACATAGTATATCCTCACGACTCCCACAAGGGTCCCTGAAGGGGTAGGCAGAGGTGTACAGGTAGTAACTGCACACCCACTTTCCGCCAGAGATATATTTTAGGTGCCAACGTGACAAATGGCGAGTCCATCGACGTTACTCAAGCACGACTATACGCCTTTGAATTACTTCTCAAACGTATGCAGGTTTCCTCTCGATGTTTTCCTTCACCGTAAAGCTCGTGGTGCGACAAATCACTGTACTTAAGTTCAGTAAAACTCATTGGTACAGTCGGACTTGTTCACACTCGAACATACAACATTCACATTAACATTCGAACTTGCGATCCCACTCGGCCACCACAGCTTTTATTACAATGTTAGTAAATTCAATCGCCCAATGTCATACGAATTAATAACGCAAATATTGTCACACCACAGGTGATTTCATACCGGTACTGTACAATAGCGGCCGTGCCTTCTCTCGTCATATCATGATCTCATTGCCTTCGCATCAAGAGCCCTGCAGTGGCGTTAGCGTCCGGTAATTCTCCAGTTCAATAAAATTGATTAGGTTTCTACAAATCATATAATAATAATTATATATCCTCACGCCTTTGTATATGGGTACACGAAACGTAGGCATACATCTGCCTACCCCTTCGGGATCCCTTACTATTAATACGAAATTAAGGAAAGTGGGTGTGTGGATCCTACCTACACACCTGTATAGGTCGGACCCATACACCCACTTTCCGCCAGAGATATATTTTAGGTGCGTGATAGATGGCGAGTCCATCGCCGTTACTCAAGCACAACAACATACGCCTCTTACAAAAAAAAGCCTAGTATAATTTGAAAACAACATGTTTTGTATACTTGTCTATGAGAAGTTTTGAATAATGGTGTTCTATTTATTTACTCAAAGGAACAAATTATGACTTGAATAGTGGCCTGCCAAACTGTAAAACAGTTTGTTTGCAGCAACTCTTATGGACCTTGACAAAACATTTCCTCCATATTTTAGTGTATCCTTATAATTTAGTGAAATACCAAATGTATTGTCAAGGAAAATATCGCTTTAATTTTAATTTTCTCATCTGTAGAGCATATTGCATACAGACCAAAAAGACATCGTGATAAGGAATATAATAATGGCTCTCAAAGATGATTGACAAACGATATGAATATTTTTATTAAGGAATTATATAAAAAGGAATTGTATTTAATAAATCTATATATATAAAAATTATATGTTGGTACACACGCGCACGCGTACACACGCTTCAAAAACTCGAAAATGTCTGCACCGATCGAGCTGAAATTTTAGCATGATATATAATCCGCATCAAGGATTGTTTTTATCTATTTTTTGCATCATAGTATGTAATACATTTTGTCGTTTCTTAGTTTTTTTCAGGTTAATTCGATTCGATACGATCGATTTAATATTATTGTCTGTGATTTTTCACCTTTGAAAATCACTTTTTTTAATGCATCACAATTGTTTATATGCTGAAGAGTTTGTTTGTTTGTTTGAACGCGCTAATCTCAGGAACTACTGATTGGAATTGAAAAAATATTTTTGTGTTGGATAGTCCATTTCTCTAGGAAGGCTTTAGGCTATATAACATCACGCTACGACCAATAGGAGCGAAGCATAAATGATTAATGTTGCCAGAACGGGAAAAAATATACCTTTTTGAGAGCTTCCGTTGCGTACGCTGCGTAAACGGTTTAAGTTACGAAAATATCATGTATGGGGGAATTTTTCCTCTTTAAAAGTTCTAAAAAAAAGTCCGCGACAGCATATAGTATCTTTTAAGATTGACTCACTATAGCCTTTTTTATCTATACTAATATTAAAAAGCTGAAGAGTTTGTTTGTTTGAACGCGCTAATCTCAGGAACTACTGGTTGGGATTAAAAATATGTATGCAGTTTGATCCAACTTAAAAGAAAGGATAGCTTACATCACAATTGGACCCGATAGGCGGCGCTGCGATCGTGTTTCAGGAAATTTTACTTTTTCACCCGGGCGAAGTA
Organism: Drepana falcataria; assembly: GCA_945859725.1. Lineage (NCBI taxonomy): Eukaryota > Metazoa > Arthropoda > Insecta > Lepidoptera > Drepanidae > Drepana > Drepana falcataria. The sequence goes on from OX243935.1 coordinate 1,383,272, forward strand.
GGGCGGGACAGCTAGTAGTGAATAATACCTAATAATATTCACTATTTACAAATATATGTCAAACTTGCTGTGCCCGCGACTTCGTCCACGTAGAATTTTACAAAAAAATTTTGTTCAGTTTTCAAAATAAAAGTAGTCTAAGTTATTCCTTTTATCGCCAGCTATCTGCCAGTTAAAATCGGTCCAGTCGTTTCAGAGATTACCCGGAACAAACGGACAGACAGACCGATAAAAATAAAAAATAAAAATGTATATATAAGAAAAATAGTAACTAAACTAAAGTATGTATAGTCGTGCTGGAGTAACGGCGATGGACTCGCCATCTGTCACGTTGGCACCTAATATACCTCTGGCGGAAAGTGGGTGTGTGGGTATTACCTATACACCTCTGCCTACCCCTTCGGGGACCCTTGTTAAGGCATGAGGATATTATTATTTAAATTTATTTATAAAAAAAATATTTTGGTATATGTACCGTGTATACATCCATATGGATTTAGTATAACGCGGTTTTTAATATTACAAACCGACACTCCAATTTTATTTATTTGTATAGATGTCGTTTAATAGTGAATAATAAGCTCATATTGATTTGAGGTGAACATAAACTTGTTTAGACTTGTTTAAAGGAGTTTCGATTTTTCTGATTAGAAGTGTATACATATATTAATTAAGGTAATTCCATATTATCTATTAGTACATAAACATATTGACAAACCGTAACAATATTCTAAGTTGCGTTTTAAGTGTTAAGCTCACTGAGGTGTTGTACAATCGATTGCAAATTTTATAAGGCCTTATATTACGTTAGAAGGCTAAATAGTTTTACATCCTTTACAAGGCTTCCACGGACGAAGCCTTTAAAAAGACTTGTTTCATTTGCTAAGCTATGAGAGAGAAATATATATATATAACCTCACCACAAGGGTCCCCGAAGGGGTAGGAAGAGGTGTATAGGTAGTACCCACACACCCACTTTCCACCAGAGATATATTTTAGGTGACAGATGTCGAGTCCATCGCCGTTACTCAACCACGACTATACATACGCCTTTGATTACTTATCAGACGTATGCAGGTTTCCTCTCGATGTTTTCCTTCACCGTAAAGCTCGTGGTTTGACTAATCACTGTACTTGAGTTCAGAAAAACTCATTGGTACAGTCGGGATTCGAACTTGCGATCTTTGTGTACGCAGGCAACTGCTCGAACCACTCGGCCAGCACGGCTTCTATTACTACTTCTATTACTTCTATTACATGAGCTTTAGTGTCAAGGTACCTAAAATGTGACTCAAACTTATACAAGTGGATATTATATTGAAGTTATACTTCTTTAGGCGCGTTATGAAAAAATGATGAGAGTGAAATTTTAAGATGCGCGCGCACCTGTGACACAAAATTAACAGTATGAAGTAGGGATGTCGGAAATGCAATAAAGTATCGATATATATCGTATCGATGTTTTTATATATTATTATATATTTTATTATATTATATATATTTATATATATATATATATAATATATAAGTATAGTCGTGCTTTAATATTACATATTTAGGTGCCAACGTGACAGGCGGTGATGGACTCAAGCACTAATGTACTGTTTGAATTTTTTTTAATCGTATGCAAGTTTCACCTCGATGTTTCCCTCGCTGTTAAGCCCGTGGTCAATTCAAGCTTAAACCAATCACAGTATTTAAGTTCAAATCAAGCTATCTGCCATTTTGAAATACAAATTGACAGTTTACTTGACAGACAGTACATAACTTGCACAAAGTTTTTATATCATGCCATGTAGCCGCCATCACAGTGCTGTATCCTCAAACGGTGTAATTTTATCGTTAAGCATAGTATATTGTGATATAAATGATGTCTGGATTAGGTTATTTTTACATGCAATAAATGTATTTGATTTGATCATTACAAAATGCATTATTTCCGCAGTTTGCGTATGTTTTCCGATCGAATAATATTAAAATAATAAAAGCAATGGAATGTCTCATTTAGAATTCTGCCTAATTCGTTAATTAGAAGTTCTAAGAATATGCCATATTAGCTAATTGTAGCTCATTCTGAAGCCGTGGTGGCCTAGAGGTTCAATTGTAACGCGAACATTAAGTGTTCTTTACCAAGAGCGTGTATGAAGAGAATAATGAAAGTGGGTGAAGCGAAAGAAGTATGTAAGGATCATAGCAAGTGGAAAGAAGTGATCTTTGCCTACCCCTACAGAAAGAGGCGTGATTATATGTATGTATGTAACAGGCTAACTTAAAGTTAAGCTTTAAAAATACTTATAATAAGAAGACCAGTTGTACAAGTTTTGTTTTTTACAATTAATCTCTGAAGCGGCTGTACCGATTTTGACGGGACTTTCAATGGTATATATAATAATAAATACCTGGGACATTTGCACACAAATTGACCTAGTCTCAAATTAAGCAAAGCTTGTGTTATGGTAACTATTCAACGATATATTTACTTATATAGATGGATATATACATAAATACATAGGACATCCAAGACTAAGGTACAAATACTCGTGTTCATCACACAAATATCTGCCCTCAGCGGGATTCGAACTCGCGACCTCAAGTTTCGCAGTCAGGAGCTCTAAACACCAGACCAGACGGTCGTCAAAGCTATCGTATATAGGTAATATTTTACGATTTTACTAAAGTATTTAATTTTTTTTCATTCATATGATTGTTTTTTTGAACGCACTAATCTTTAGTTTCTGCCAGTTCTACCACCGCACCTCTCGCCATCATCTGGGAATTCATCCCCATACCTTGGAACCACAAAGGTCTCGCACTGCACGGTTCCAAAGGAGTTTTCTACCGCGAATACTGTGAAATGAGCTCCCCGTTGAGGTTTTCCCTGAAGAGAACAGCACGGAGTTCTTCAAGAAGGGTGTGAAAAGATTCCTGTCGGGTCGGTAACGCGCAAGCGATACCACTTGTGTTGCACGACAGGCCAACCTCATGCTTGTGTGGGGCACACTTGGGGTATAAAAAAAATACTCAGAATGTTTTTTTTTTATTAAATAGCCCTTTTATTGAGGGATGCTATAGAGAGATAGATATATATATAGAGGATATATAATCATGCTAGAAAATGGATAATCATATTTCACCCGGGTGAAATCGCGCGGTACAAATATGTAGTTTATTTATTAAGCCGTGGTGGCCGAGTGGTTCGAGCAGTTGCCTGCGACACAAAGACCGCATCCCGTCTGTACCAATGAGTTTGTCTGAACTTAAGTACAGTGTTTAGTCACACCACGAGCTTTACGGTGAAGGAAAACATCGAGAGGAATCCTGCATACGTCTGATAAGCAATTCAAAGGCCTATGTATAGTCGTGCTTGAGTAACGGCGACGGACTCGCCATCTGTCACGTTGGCACCTAATATTGTCTATCTCTGGCGGAAAGTGGGTGTGTGGGTATTACCTATACACCTCTGCCTACCCCTTCGGGGACCCTTGTGGGAATGCGTGAGGATATTTATTTTTTAAATTTAATTTAATAAACGAGGTAGGATATAAAGACCGTGCAGTTTGTTTGCTGTATCTATATGATAGGTTTGTCTGGGTTTTCTTTTTAACTAGATATTATAAATAACGAAAAAATAACAACATTAGAAAAAGAATTAGCCTAGCTATTCAAAGGGGGAACGCTGCCAGTATCTTCGGAACCCTGCCTAAAGGGACTCCTTTTAAGAATATTTTTTAGTTATTATATTATTATTTATTTATTTTTCTTCTTTTTAGTAGTAAGTAAGTTTTTCATGTTATGTCAACCATGTAATTTTATTAATATATCTAATTTAAACGTTGTAGAATTTGAACAACATTAGTATGTATGTATAAATAGAGCTACATCACCAATTTGATTATATATTTGTACGATAACCTCGAGAGCCTGAAGTATGCATTAATTTTATTGTGAGTTCAGTTCAGGTTTTCAAGGCTGTTTCCTTTATCATTATTATATGTAAACGAATTCTGACTTCAAAAACGTATTATCAGACGACCGTCTGGTTTAGCGGCTAGAGGATCCTGGCCGCGAAGCTTGTGGTTGCTGGTTCTATTACCTCAGATATCAATGTGATGGACACGAGTATTTGTTCCTTGGATGTCCTATGCATATCTATATAAGTCTAGTAAGTCTATGTAAGTATATTTTCTAGTTTTTATCTTTTCTAGTTCCTATAGTACAGGCATTGTGGACTAAATAAGTCTCAAACTAAGCTAATACTAAAACTAGAAAAATTGTACAGAACTGTCCCAAGGTATTTACTTATATAAAATTTCTTAGAGATATTTACACCTGTTAGGTTCGGTTGATGTGCTAAGGCAAAGTGCAGGAGGGCACTGGTGCGTTCCTCAGGAGATCCCAGAGCCCTCCTATATTCACAGAGGATGGCCACCGAGGGGGTTTTAGTGAGTAAAAATCTCACATAACCCGTTCGTCCCCCCAGGACGGTCGGGTACCTATAGAAGGTTTCCCCATCGAAAAAAAAAAAAGAAGAAAAAAAGGTTGCCAACATGACAGCGGGTCAGAGGTAGTGCGACTTTGCGTTTTTTAATTTAGTCCCAAATCGGCAGAATTACTCACGATGTTTTCATGGACGGATCAACCCCTTGAGTACGCTTTGAAGAGCGGCAAACTTGGGCGGAAAATGTACAAATGTGTGTCAATATTTACATTTATTTTTAGTATCGTTATGAAGTAGACTCTACGCTAACGAATTTGTTGGGGGAGGCAAATAGGAATAGCTTATTGGCAGTAAATGCGTTAAGTCGCCACTGATCAGGTTTTCCTCGAAAGCTCGTGGTGTGATTATTTGACGACAATTTAATATTTCATCGCAGTTCAAAGACAAGTAAAAATCCTCGTCATTCAGACCGGTATATATATTTACGTAAGTAAAATTCACACCGTTGTTCCTTACTGCTGATTGAAATTCTCCAGCAAACCTCTACGTGTGGATCCGAGCAAGCCTGCAAAGACGACAGGGCCCTCAATCAAACACGATAATTTAAACATTATGTAGTTAATTTTGTCGCTTGCAATATCAAGTATGGAAACTTTAACCCCGGCGGTCTGACACAATATATTATACTAAGTAGTCGCCTGTAATGCAGATTGGAAATTCCCCGCGTTCGTTACCAATGAGTTATCTGTTTAAGTACTGACCTTAAGTAAGTTATCATTGTACTATGCTATCTCACCGCGAGCTTTAGGGTAAAGGAAACTGCAATGGGGCGCCAACATTAATAGATTCTCGAATAGACTCAGCAGCATTCGCGGTAAGAAAAATCTGACACTTGACTGATATCAATTTAGTATTTCGGTTATTTTCATAGTGTGATGTCTTACAGCATTCTCTTATGGGGTAATGCTTACATAGGGTTTATATTTGTGCTGCAGAAGCTGGCTATTCGTGCAATTTATAAACCTCGAGATTCTCTCAGAAAATTATTCAAAGAAATTTACATATTAACCGTGCCATGTCAATATATATTCCAAAATGAGTAATTTATATATATATTAGAAAGAATATTGTAAAACTTAAGAAAAATGGATACCTACTGTGAATACACGTAACAAAGATATACTCCATGTACTCAAACTTACGCTTTTTTAATAAGGTAGGTAATGTTATGAAAATAATTGAATTACCTTTTCTAGAGTTTAAAGATGTCATTAAACGTAAACTAATTCAAAAAGCTTATTGTACAACGTCAGATTACTTAAATGATGTCCAGGTATGGCGATGTATTGCTTCTCTTGTACAGAGTTTATATGCGATTAGAGTCCACAAACGCATAGACAAACAGTGTGTTTGTGTTGATGAAGGTCTCGGTCATATTTTTCCTCATATACCTTCCATGTTCAGACAGCGATCCGTTGCGTTTTTATATCTATAGATGTTCAATAGGTGTTCTTTGTGTCCCTTACGTGTATGATTTAAATTTTAGTAACCTGTATACGTTTGGGATTTATTTCAAAGACTCGACCTCTCGCCCACCGTGACTAGAAAAATAGGTACAATTAAAATCCAATTAACCTTAAATATATTATATTATATATATATATATATATATATAATAAAAAAGCCAAAGTTTGTGAGGATGTTTATTCCCCTTTCACGCAAAAGTACTGAACGGAATTGGATGAAATTCGGCACGGAGATAGATATTAGCTGGAATAACACTTATAATAACATAATATACTAGCTGTTCCGCCCAGCTTCGCTTGGGTATAAAAGTAACTTTACTATAAATTGAGACGTAAACTATCCTATCTTTCAAGTTGGATCAAACTGCACACGGTGTGCAAATTTGATTGAAATCGGTTACGTAGTTTAGGAGGCCATCGCGGACAAACAACGTGACATGTAATTTATATATGTTAAGATAAGTGTTATTATACACTTGTAATATGTTTTATTCCATGTTAAAACTACCAATGAATGATTTTTTTTAAATAAATCTACTAATATTGTCTTATACTAACAATATCTACCAATTAAATAGACATGCAGGTGGGTAGTGTATTGTAGCGAAGGGCGAACTGGCTAAAGGTTTAAATCCGGCGAACATCCCTTTACCACCAAGATTAGCGTAGTTTTATTCTCTCTTTTGGCCGTATATTTGAATCGAAATGAACGTTTTCAGTATTATGTTGGCTTCCCGTAATATTATTTTTAATATTACTAGCTTGACTAATAAAGCTTTTGTTTAAATTGCGGTTTGTAACTGCTTACCATGTTCCCGTGGATTTCATCATGATGATACAGCCTACCATCCTTCTTGAATAAACGGTGTATCCGATACAAAGAATTATTGAAATCTCAGCCTTTTTGTAATAAAAGTATAGATTTCTTTAACAACCAAGCATGCAGCTTGCCTGATGGTAAGCAGTTACTGTGACTTATAAGCGCCGTCAACATACAATCTGGCGATGTATTAAGTATTACTGTATTACTGTATTACTGTATTAAGAGCATACATATATACATACATATCATCACGCCAAGTCCCTAACGGGGTAGTCAGAGAGTATAGAGCGCCAGTTCTCTCTAGACTTACATACCTCTTTCGCTTCGTCCACATTCATCAGTCTATTCATACATGCTCGTCGGTTTCGAGTACTCTTGACGTTCCCGTACTATTAAGAGCATATATGACGGAATGCTTCTTTTTGTCCCAGGGCCATTCCTTGTGGGATTGTCTATGCCTTTTTGTATATATCACTAGGACGGCTAGCAATCGTACGATCCGCCTGATAGTAAACGGTTACCATCTCTTCACACCCTTATTATAGCGCCCCATGCCTCAGCGTGACTCGGAATAATACCGCTAACTCAACGGGGACTTCATTCATACCACAATTTGGGCTTGCGCGGAAGCACTTTTGAAACTTATATATATAACTTATATATATGTGTACATAAATATATATATATATATATATATATATATATATATATATATATATATATATATATACATATAAATATATGAGAATAAAGAACCATAATATGAGAGAAAAACTAAATATCAGACTGTTGAATGTGGACGAAGCGAGACAGTTATGTAAGTCTAGAGATAACTGGTGCTCTAGGTATTCTCTCGGCCTAACCAGTGAGGGACTCGATGTGTTATGTCTGCACTTATATATACGCTATTAAATTATTCTTATGTTCTTAGATAAGCCGTGGTAGCCAAGTGGTTCGAGTAGTTGCCTGCGACACACAGATCGCAAGTTGGAATCCCGACTGTACCAATGTTTCTGAACTTAAGTACAGTGATTAGTCACACCACGAGCTTTACGGTGAAGGAAAGCCTACATACGGCCTAAGGAAAACATCGAGAGGATATATACATACGTACGTCTGAGAAGCAATTCAATGGCGTATGTATAGTCGTGCTTGAGTAACGGCGATGGACTCGCCATCTGTCACGTCGGCACCTATCTCTGGTGGAAAGTGGGTGTGTGGTTATTGCCTAAACACCTCTGCCTACTCCTTCGGAGACCCTTGTGGGAAGGCGTAAGGGTATATATATACTTAAATAAGTTTGCAGTAAGTTCATCTCGATCAAAATCATAGATCAATTTACGGAAATTCCCATGAATCATGTTTACAAGGAAATCATTAAGATTATATAGTTTTTAGTATACATTATATATCTATATAATATATAAACGTACCTACCTGTACAACATATATAAACCTTAATACAATAAAAATATATATAGGTATGCATTTTATTAGTCGCAGTGTAGGTAGGGTGAACTTTTATAAACCGTTTCAATTGTTATTCGTATTGCGTGGCACACACGTTTAGAAGAAACGAAAATACGCGGGTAGATGTACAAAATAACCCTTATATATATATATATATATATATATATATATATAAGTAAAAAGTTTTTATTTTATAAAACCCATAAATACGTGAGTATTTCAAAGCAACCCTTGCTTCTATTCACGTACTGATCACCAAACTATTGTGCAATTATAAGGACGGAATTTTATATACACGTGTGTTGACTGAAAGCGTCTGACCTTGAAAATCATTATTCTATCTACTATAGTACATATGTCGAATTACGTAACACGACCGTAAACGCCAAGACTCGCTCGACTCCAGCGGCGTAAAAGATAACTTTATATAAAGTTTACACGATAACAATCCAGCATTTAATCATTAAACTGGCGTAATATTAATAAGAACATTTAATTATTGCTAAAAATAACCTATAAATGTGAAAGCAAGTAAGTACAGTTTTGTAAGTGAAAAATATATAGGGACTTAATCAGAACACATATGAAGCAGAAAAAGTTGCGTTTGTGACAAAGAGTGGATCGGCATCGAAGATATGTGGTTGGTGAGGCCCACTGACTCGGGCGGATGTTATATATGTACGTAGATAAAACCTTCCGCCGTTACCAGCGCCCCTCGCGGCGACTCAGTGAATCAAACTTCATGCCGCGTACAGCCCTCCGAAGAGCTTGCGATAGCGCCCGCTTGAATATGATTTATATGATTATTTTGTTTGGATTTATGGAGATTTGCATATATTTAATAATTCTCCTAGTGAAACGTTTAAAATGCAAATAATATCTGATTAAACAATTACATTTTGCTGGATGCATCAAAAGTTCATGTGCTTTTATTGTAAGTGGACTGTTTTTTTACTTATCTATGTGGAGTGTATTTCAGTCATGGAACTCACTTGGTCATAAATATGACAAATGTATCCAACATGATATTGTAATATATTGTGAGAATAAGTAGCAAATATATATATTTAAAAAATCTCAATATATTAAAACATTAGGTGGTTTTAATAAATAAAACAATTAGTTATTTATACTATGTTACTAAATATTCATTTTATTCAAACAAAACAGCAATTGCTTAGAATCCTTTCGACAATGCCCACTCGCGTAGGTCATTAACAAAATCACCTTTTGCCTCTATAAATCTTCCAACTTCATGAACTCTTGTTTGTACATATCTATTGTTCTTTTCCTTCAAGTAAGCTCTTATTTCGTCATTTAAGAGCCAGATGTCACCTTCAATTTTTTTCATCATAGTAATTTTACGTATACCCCTGAATGTTATATCTAAATATATTGGTAGCTCGTGATTTCTCGTTCTTGCTATGAAGAACGGATGATTTATAGCTTCTTCCCTGGGTGGCGTCCAGCCCGATGGGTAGCTCGCTTTGGGTACAACTCGAGGAATAGCTTCGAATGGCATAAGACGCTCAACGAATCGCCATTCTGGAGGTTTCTGAACGATTTCGAAGTCGTATTGTTCTTCTATTTTACTGACGAATGGAGAATGTGCATAGTTGGAGTAGTTTCTCGATAAAATTATCTGCAAAAATAGAAATATTTATAAGTGAGTACCATATACCATATCACATATTATTCCAATATCCAATAACATAACATCTGTTCGAAATAGAAAATGGTTCTTTTAATCGGCGGGACTTATATGTTACCGCTTTAGTGTAGTGTTAGGTTCCTGCGATGAGTAAGATTTCATAAATTTCATCGAAGCTAGTAATTCTCAACAAAGTCGGCAAATTGAGTTTTAAGTCAAGTAATATTGGTTGGTGTGGTATGGCAAGCGTTAAAAAACTATGAAATTAGAAATATTAGAAATTGAAGAAAAAATTATATCATTCACAACAATAATTAAATGTTAAGTTAAAAAAGTACGAAGAAGCTCTTGAGAGGTGTGTACACCCATAGTTCTGTCACATGTCGCGCTCAAAGCGACATTACAACACGACGCGAGTGAAAATATAATAAAATAATTACCAATTGTGATCCCTGAAATTGTTGTGCACCAAAATCTGTTGAGTTGTTCAAGATTTGTCCAGTTTTTCCGCCAAAAAGTCGCGCAAACGCGAACCGTGTTCGCCACACCGTCGCCATTTTGAATAGCGAATAGAGCGAATTGCTACAAGAGAGAAATAAGAACTATATTATTCGTTTCGAAGGAAACATTATGGCGGACGCCTGCAGACATTTGGGCTTTTCAAAAATCGTTTTCTAAGTTTAAACGCGTGTTTTTATTGAACTTTTTCGCATATTCTGCTGCATTGTGTATCCAATTAACTGTTTATTGTGATTTTTGGAGGTTCCATTGGATAAATTGTGAGTATATTGTGTGTACATAGCAGAGCTGCGCCACGGCTAGGGAAATGATATGGTGCTTTCGTTCACTCGACGCATACGCACTCGCTCAGCTGTAGGTGGCGTTAGCGACAGCGGACCTCATACTACCAAAACATCAAGTTTTTCATGAGTTTTCCGGCGCAATTTTCTATGCAACAAGCGACGTAAACAATAATTTTGCTTCATAAACATTTGACCAATAAGTTGATGATGATATTCAAATGATTTATATACAATATTATGTAGAAAATTACGTCGATTTTTTTCATGAGCTTGATCTTTTCTGTGCGCTTGCCATTGTTTACGATGGTTTTAGATGTGATCATTATGTGAAATTAACAGTTTAAAGCGGTATTAAATCTTTATATTAGCCAGAAGTTTTGCAAACTTAAAAATGAATTGATAATTTAACTTTTATGAATTAAATATGACTCTATTTGAAACCTATTTAGCGAATGATTTATTAATACCACGTTGCTAATTACAGTGAGATAATATTGTTTAGCGTTACATTGTTACGTTTCAGGTCCAAATGGCATGTTATAGTGGCGTATTATGGCTCAAAGTCGTCCAAATACAAAGGTCAAGGAGTCATTGAGAGTCAAAACCTCTAGCTTAGTGACAAAGGACGACAGTGGTTGTGATACTTGCCCCGAGGACAGTGTGATCGAGGGCTGTGCGCCAGAGTCAGACTTTGAGTGCCTGCCCACAGACACCAGCAAGCAGAGAACACCGGTGAAACCTTGGGGTGCTTCATCAATCAACCTGAGATCTACTAACAAATCCAAAGCAGACACTCAGCCCTTACCTGATGTCGGAAGAACGGGAACTTCTCCCACAACACATTCCAACATGAAAACTAAACAAACTAAGGATGAACTAGACAAAAGTATCGATGAGGATACAGTTGCAGAGCCCAAGACTCGTGCCCGCAAGAAAGCTTCAGATGTCACCGATGATGACAAGAAATTAGCTCAAGATGAGCCCAAGACATGCAAAGACGCTAAGAAAAATGTAAATAAACCTAAAACAATAATTAAGAAGAGACCCCTAGGTATCAGGAAGACACTGCGAGGCAGAAAAGCTTTAGCTGCCAAGGAAAGGGTTAAGAAAGCTTACAAACAAGCTGTAACTAGAGGCCGTAAAGCTGCCATTAGGACGGAACCTGCTAATTCTCAAGACAAAGAAACTGAATCTTTGATTCCAGCTTCTGAAATCAAAAAGGAGCCATTAGACGATACAACTCCCAATTCGAGATCTTCCAGTCCAAAGACAGCTGGCAGAAGACAAAGACTAAGCTCTGATCTAATCATGATGAAGTCCATGCTTGCGGACACCCCCAGTAGTCTGGTGCTTGGGCCCCGCACTAGCCCCTACTCTATGAGATCTGAGAGAAGCAATAGTCCCTCACTCTTTGAAGGGAAGAATCTCCGGAGTGGAAAACCCAGAAAAGTCAAAAGCAATTTGTTGAATGAAGTTGTGATGAAGGAACAAAAGAAAAGGCGCAGATTACTGTCGGATTCCAAGACATCTGACTCTACAGAGGCTACTGAGGATGGTAGGAAGCTTAAGAGAGGACGGTCCTGTTCCAGGGATGGTAGTGAGATCTCAAAGTGCTCGGACAACACCGAGTCGGACGTGAGTGAAACTCTCAACGACACAGATAGCAAAGAGCTCAACAAAAAAATTGATAAATCCAAGACTGACCTAGATATAGATATTGAGAATAATGTACAGATCTCAACTATTGAAAAAGTGCCTTCTCTAAATGTTGACTCCAAACTGCCTGAGCCCACACTGAATGCTGAAACTAGTTGTTTAAAAGACAAAAATAAGAAAAAATTGAGCTTAAAACGAAGTACTTCATTAGATGCTGACAACAATAATAGTAATAGGGTAATGTTAGAGAATTTGAATTCATCAGACATAGAAGACAAAATATTGATGAAGACTGAAAACAATACGCTTTTAGATGCTCGTAGTAGTATATTGACTAGTATGTCCAAGACGTTTAATACAAAGCAGATGTCCAAGAACATAAGGAAAGCTCGGCGAGGCAGGAGGGCAGCAGCGGCAGCGAGGTCCAACCCTAACTCAGTTGTGAAGACCTGCATCACGAGCACCATCACAAACAATGCAGAAGACAAGGGGGAGACCTTGGAATCATTGTCTAAAGAGATAGATGATCTCATCAATAATCTAGACCAGAACATAGACTGTGACCATCAACTAGCAGTAGAAACCACAGCAGACCAAATGCAAACCAAATCCGTCACAAAGTTCTATGGTTTGGATAAACACTTAAATAATGGAGAGCCTGTTGCTCCAGAGACACCTATTAAAGACAAAGAATTAATATCTTCAGTGCCTAATGAAATTACACCGTCAAAGAATGAAGATAGTGAAAATATCAGGCTTCATTATGAGGAAGATTCAGTTGAAAAATCAACAGATGGAGTCAAACATGAGATAACATACAAAACGGTTGCAAGTATTGACACACTAATGGATAGACTGAAAGAGTTTGAGGAATTTGACAAGAGAAGGCAGAGGCAAGAGTCAGAGTCCAAGTCGAATGACAGCAAAGCTATGATGGTGACAAATGATGTAGTGTTGATACCAAAGTCTGGAGACATCAAACCATTGAAGGACATACAGTCGGTTCGCTCCCCGGAACGACCTTTGGAGAAGGAAAATGTGCTGAGTTGCTTCGAGAACAACTCTGCAATATCCATCTTAAAGAGGGATCATGTCAGAAAGTCTATAGACGTGGAGTTGCCTAACTCATTGACATTAATTAAGAGGAACAGTTTCAGCTCACGGAAAGAGTCTACAAGTTCTAACCATTCACGGGAATCGGACGCAATTAGTATATTTGAGAAGTCTTATGGCAAAGATGTAACTCTGACGGAGATTAGGAAGTCTATTGATAGATCTGCTCCAAGCAATCCAGTAGAACTGGTCCCATTTGCCACCTTACACCCGAATAATCCGAGCCAGAGCTTAGCGGGAGTTGTATTGGATTCCAGTCAGATTTCTATTACGCCTCGCGTGATTACCGACCCAAAGATTAATAATAATGACGTACAGATAATACCTAAGATGAAATCCGTCGACTCTTTGTCCCGGAAGTGCTTAGATGCAACTAATGACAGCGATAGAATGGCTTCGTTGGTGAAGATCAAATCGCCTACGCACCAATCGTTGTCGCCAGCGATATCTATCACTCCTTCCCCGGTGGCGATCAAGTCGCCAGAAGCAGCGCCAGTGGAAAGCGAAGCCTTGCCACCTCCTATGGAAAACATTAAAGCAATACCTAAAAATATTGATGTTGCGCCTGAAGTGGCTAAGGTCGATAGCGCCAAAACAGAGACTGACGCCAATATCGTCGAAACTTTAGCTACCGATCACAAATCCACAGTGGTCCCAACATCAGAAAAAACTGAAATAACTGAAATTGAAAACGAGCCCGGAAGTATGGCTGTTGATGAGGAAGCGCAAGAGAAACCCGAAGGGGCGAAAACCATTGAAATATCAGTTGAGAAACAGGGACTACTTGATAATATCACGCCTCAAAATACCGTCAAAGCTGGTAAAGTGTCTGTAGCGGTGAAGGCAGTCAAGTCCGCTCGTAACTCTATGGAGAGCGTAGCGGGTCCTAGCGGCATAATCAACGAGACGCCCGAAAGCCAGAAACGTAAGGAAAACGTCTTGAGAACTCTAGGACTGCTCACACACAAGGCCGCCAAGGAAGCTAAGATAGAGAAATTGAAGGAAAAGGAGAGAATATACGGCGGTATGATGAACAAGAGCAAGACGGCTAAAAGTGGATCTGGCGATTACACGGGCACTTTAAAGACTGTGATCAAGTTGAACCGGGGGGTCGGGGAGAAGGGGAAGAAGCACAGGAGTTCGCTGAAGATGACCTTCCAGAAGAGCAAGTACAGGGCTGGGAAACCCACGCCAGAGGTCGAGGGAGCGGTCGAAGATGCTGCATACTACACCATCGAGAGGAAAGAGGTAATACTTGCTTTATCTATTACAAGTCCAACTGTCTGGCACAACGGTTGCCCTTCTGTCAATTCTAATCGTTGCGGGTTCGATTCCCGCTGCCTACAAAATTTGTGCGACGATTACATTTGTTATATACATGCGTATATATGTATATGTAAGTATGTATATCTGTCGATATAGAAGTCTCCTATATCGCAAAGTGCGCACAACTTTATCGAGCTTTTTCTGAATTTGACTAGAGTCATTTATCACACAACGAGCTTTACGGTGAAGGAATACATCGAGAGGAAATATGCATTTGCTTGAGATTAAATAACTCGTACTCGCCATCTGTCACGTTGGCACCCTTTTGCCCGATGCAAAACTCCTGTGAAAAAGCTCGTTGTTACATACTTACTGCCTACCCTTTTAGAGAAGGCATGAAGATATAAATTATTAAACATATAGTACAGAATCTGCTTAGTTTATGTTTAGTTTGCTTTCTATGAGAGTTTGTTAGCATTTTCCGTCTAGGAAAGTTTTTGTTAGTTTCTATTTTATTGCACGTTCTATACCCGCCATGTAATATTTGAAGTATCTATAATATAGAACGTTGCCGTTGCAACGTTTAAGCGATACCCCTGGCGCTGTAAGCGTCCATGGGTGGCGGTAACCTATTACCATCAGACGGACTGCATGCTTGTTTTCCAGCTTAGTTTAAATTAAAGTTTTTCGTTAATTAAATTTAATTAGTTTCGTAGATTTCTAATATTGTGATTTTTTTGTCCTCAGGGTGTTCCCGGGACAACCTCAGATGGTGGGCAAAGAAAGACTCATTACAGTAATCGGCTTAACAATTCTGGTGTGTGGATCACATCGCTCACCCTGCTTGTAGTGTCTGAATGCAACTTATCATATACCTTAAGGAATTAATTGGAATACGGATACTTTTGCCATTTCTCAAATGTTCCCTTAAATGTTTAATTGAATCGTGATAGCTTGATCGTTGTAAGACCCCATAGGCGGCGGTTACCGCTTACCATCACACAACCGCATGTAGTACAAAAATAAGGATAGCTTTTTTTTATCCAAAACTAAGAAGCTTTTCAAAATTTCGCCGAGGAACGAAAATTTGGCAAAGCTTTTGAAAACAAATATTGTTTTCAAATACTTGCCAAAATTTCGTTCCTTGATGTTTGTTAAACTTGATATAAATAAGATCCTTGGTGGCCGAGTAGTAAGTAGTCTTGAATCACTAGTTCGACTCCGATCTGTAACAATGAGTGTAGGAGCTTTACGGTAATTAAAAACAAATAAAGAAGGTAAAAAAAAATTTTTTATAGTCGCGACGGTGAGAGACTCGCAAACTGCCGCCTCTAAACCCAAATACGGATACTAATATAAGGATCGCCATCTCGCCATCTGGCCATCTGTCACGTTGGCACCTAATATACCTCTGGCGGAAAGTGGGTGTGTGGGTATTACCTATACACCTCTGCCTACCCCTTCAGGGACCCTTGTTATAATAGTTCATGTAATTAATAGTTTCAGAAAACCCATATTTCGGAGCGAGTATTGCCCACTTTAATAATATTGTAGTTTTGTTATCTTTCGTCATGATTTTAACAATGCCTATAATGCCTTTTAATAGACAACTTTTTAATGGGTGGGCCTATAAACTGTGCCGCGCTGTCTTAAAATCAGATTACCATTTGTAAAGATACGTGCAAATTCTTGAGTGTACAGTGTGAAGTTGCATTCAGACACTGAAATGTTGCCAGGTTCGTGGTGATACAAATTTTATTTAGCATTTGTGGAATTGTATAACTGCTCTTCATTGTTTTATATGAAAACTGGCAATATTTCACTCGCTTCAAGTCCTCACAATGTGATATAATGATCTCATTAACACTTTTATCTAACCTTGTTAAGGGAATACGTACCGAGTTTAGAGGGAAATAAGGTTTAAAATCGCAATTAAGTAAGTTATTAGTTTTATATAGTAGGTATATATCAATTCTTTATAAAGGTGATATATTCAATTAAAAATATTGACACACGTTGAGACTGTGATACCCCTGATGTTGCAAGCAACAGGTGGGATGATACCATTCTAGTTGTATAACAAAAATTACAGGTGTAGGTATCGGGTTCAAATTCTTAAATTTCTAAAAGCATTGTAGTTCATTCAGTTGGGTATTTACAGTGAAGGTGGGTGTGCGGTTACTACCTATATGCCTCTGCCTACCCCTTCGGGGAAGGCGTGAGGATATATTATTATTATACGCTCGTTACGCAATCACGCGCAAACGACTGAACTAATTTGGATATAACTTGTGAATTAGGTTGTTTATGACCTGCATTATCCTGCATTATGTTTATGCTGCAGGCATATCCCGAAAAGACCCGTAAGATTCTTTTAAAGGTCAAAATTTGTCAGAAGTAATTAATTATACTTTTTAAAAAGCTTTTCAACGTAATACTACTAATGAGCTTAAATAACGTATCCTGCGCTAGGTCTATATTAGTATTCTTTATTATTATTATTATTATTAATCCACTCATAGCTAATACATAATGATTATTAGGGTATCAATGGACCCTGTGGGGCAAAGCAACTTTAGGGAGGGACAGGAATTATAAAGAGGGGAACAATTTAGTAACAAAAATTGGTGGGGCGCTTCTTCGTGGTTGGCACTATCTATACCTCTACAACAAGGTTTCAATTTCGCATATTCGAATACAAACTTTTACTCGATACCATCAGAAACCGAAGCAGTCCCCGAGCCAGAACCAAAGGAAACGTTGAACCTGGTCATCCCCGAGAAAGCCTCGTCTTTCAGCATCCACCCTGGGAGACTGTGCATGGACCAGTGCTTCTACTGCGGCGGGAAGTTCGGCCTGTTTGACACGCCATGTCACATCGCTCAGATCAAGAGCCACGAGCGACAAAAGAAGATTTTAGATAGTGAGTATTCAATGGCGCGATGATATATTATTGTAGTAAATATCGACATTCGATCTGACGTGGGAATTTTGCTTTCGAAACCGGCGAGCATGTATGAAGGGACTGGTGAATGTGTACGAAGCGAAAGAGGTATTTAAGTCTAGAGAAATGGCGCGGCGTGATTATGAGTGTGTATATGTAAGTTGACCCGAGGAAGAACGTGTAAAGGAGAAAAATGTTATATGTGTCTGTACTTGTATCACAAGTATAGCTTAATAGAAATGGAAATTATTGTACCAAGGCAAAAGGCCATAGCCGCTTCAGAAGTGTCAAAACTTTATAAGAACTAAAAGTCTCGATTTCGACTAAGTTTTTCCTATAAATATAACTATAGTGACGGAATGATAGTGGCACTGTCTACTTCACATTAGGAATATGTTCAGTCAAGTTGTTGAGAGGTGCACGTATTGTAACGTCATCGGCGGCCAATTGGCTGACGGAGAGATGTCTTCCAGACGAGGAGAAGTTGACAATCGACAGTTGTCTGTGCGACGCGTGCTACCGCCACGTGGACCGGCGCGCCAACTGCCCGTCCTACCGCAAGCGGCCCGTGGGCAAGCCGCCGCAGCTTCCGGCGCCCGCGCATGCGTGAGTGCACACCTATCATGACACACGCACACACGCACACATGCACACACGCTACGACAGAGGTAGGGCATCACGGGAGCTCCCGACCTCCGCCTTAAAGAAGTCCGTAGCCAAATAACATAATTTTTTGTGTTATAGTCCTGCGCGATGAATAAGGTTTCCAATAATTAGCTCCTTGGAGAGGGGGGAGGATTGTTATAGTTGGCAGCAGAGGGATTAGTCCAATTATTCTGCTAACACGGTATAACTCTCCCAAAAAAAGTGGCAACGCAAGAAGAAAATTATCAGCAGTATTTCCAACTAAACATGTGCACTGTGTAGCGTATTCCTCTGATCACATTTCTATCTAAAGGATGTGCTCTAGAATCGGTCCAGTAGGTTTAGCATTGACAGGCTAAATGATAATAAGCTCGACGGTTGCGACGTCGCCAGTAGGGCGTGGCCATATACAATTGTTACGAGGATTGCATTGGAGTGAGCGATAAAGGGTGTCACCCATAAGTGGTCTAGAAGTGTGGTTGGCAGTGAGGTAGCATCCATAGACTCGGGAACAAGTCCTTGGATTGTACCGCAATGCATGTGTTATTTTTTTGATCTAGCTTTTAGCCCCATACCGAGCGTAGACTCGGTGCGGTGTGTAAATTCGGCGTGTCCGCAGGGGCTTGGAGGGCGTGGAGGGCGCTGGCCAGGCGGAGGGCCCGGGGGAGGCGGAGGGCGAGGGGCAGGGCCCGGGCGCAGGGCACGGGGAGGGCGCAGGCGAGGGCGAGGGCGCGGGCCGGGCGGCCGCGTGCCACGCGCAGGCCTGCGCCGCGCCCGCCGAGCGCTCCATCCGCCGCAAGTGGCTCATCAAGATGCGCTCCGGCGTCAACAAACTGGTAACCATGACTACCACTCGCTCCTCTCTTCACTTCACTTTCCATCGGAGATATATTTTTGGTGCTAAAGTGACAGAAGGCGAGTCCATCGCCGTTACTCAAGCACGACTGTACATTCGTTTTGATTTTTATTTCAAACGTATGATTGATTCTCGATGTTTTCCTTTACCGTAAAACTTACTTCACTAACTTTGTTCATAAAATAAAGTCGGGATTCGAACTTGCAATCTATATGTTGCAGGCCACTATTCGAACCATTCGGCCACCACGGCTATATCTATATATCTATCATTCAAATAGAGAACATATTTCATCTTGCAACGTGTTCCTTCCCATAGAGAACCACCATCAAAATCTTTTTCATTCAAAAATATAATGATCTATTTATAGACGACATTAACAAAAAAGGACTTCCTCAATTTTAATGCCACCAGCTCTAAGATAATCAGCCCATGTAATGTAAACATATACCTATACAGTTGAATTACTGTCTGCAAACTGACATTTTATCTTGTCAATACATACGTGAGAGTAATGCGGCAAAGGTCGTAAATCATTCTTCCACTCTTGTAAAAAAATACATTATTGCCGAAGGTTACTACAGGTTTTTACAGCCCTTTCTTCGTAAAATGATTTAAGTCGTGGTATATGAATAAGTGAGTGTATGAGTGATGATGGGCAGGTGAAGCTGAAGTACGACTACCCGGGGCTGCACACCATCCCGCTGTGCGCCGCCCACCACCGCGCGCTGGCGCCGCTCATGGCCTGCGCCCTGTGCGCGCGCCGCCTCACCAAGCACCACAACCTGCACACCATCCACCATGTGAGTACCGCTCGTGGCCTGCGCCCTGTGCGCGCGCCGCCTCACCAAGCACCACAACCTGCACACCATCCACCATGTGAGTACCGCTCGTGGCCTGCGCCCTGTGCGCGCGCCGCCTCACCAAGCACCACAACCTGCACACCATCCACCATGTGAGTACCGCTCGTGGCCTGCGCCCTGTGCGCGCGCCGCCTCACCAAGCACCACAACCTGCACACCATCCACCATGTGAGTACCGCTCGTGGCCTGCGCCCTGTGCGCGCGCCGCCTCACCAAGCACCACAACCTGCACACCATCCACCATGTGAGTACCGCTCGTGGCCTGCGCCCTGTGCGCGCGCCGCCTCACCAAGCACCACAACCTGCACACCATCCACCATGTGAGTACCGCTCGTGGCCTGCGCCCTGTGCGCGCGCCGCCTCACCAAGCACCACAACCTGCACACCATCCACCATGTGAGTACCGCTCGTGGCCTGCGCCCTGTGCGCGCGCCGCCTCACCAAGCACCACAACCTGCACACCATCCACCATGTGAGTACCGCTCGTGGCCTGCGCCCTGTGCGCGCGCCGCCTCACCAAGCACCACAACCTGCACACCATCCACCATGTGAGTACCGCTCGTGGCCTGCGCCCTGTGCGCGCGCCGCCTCACCAAGCACCACAACCTGCACACCATCCACCATGTGAGTACCGCTCGTGGCCTGCGCCCTGTGCGCGCGCCGCCTCACCAAGCACCACAACCTGCACACCATCCACCATGTGAGTACCGCTCGTGGCCTGCGCCCTGTGCGCGCGCCGCCTCACCAAGCACCACAACCTGCACACCATCCACCATGTGAGTACCGCTCGTGGCCTGCGCCCTGTGCGCGCGCCGCCTCACCAAGCACCACAACCTGCACACCATCCACCATGTGAGTACCGCTCGTGGCCTGCGCCCTGTGCGCGCGCCGCCTCACCAAGCACCACAACCTGCACACCATCCACCATGTGAGTACCGCTCGTGGCCTGCGCCCTGTGCGCGCGCCGCCTCACCAAGCACCACAACCTGCACACCATCCACCATGTGAGTACCGCTCGTGGCCTGCGCCCTGTGCGCGCGCCGCCTCACCAAGCACCACAACCTGCACACCATCCACCATGTGAGTACCGCTCGTGGCCTGCGCCCTGTGCGCGCGCCGCCTCACCAAGCACCACAACCTGCACACCATCCACCATGTGAGTACCGCTCGTGGCCTGCGCCCTGTGCGCGCGCCGCCTCACCAAGCACCACAACCTGCACACCATCCACCATGTGAGTACCGCTCGTGGCCTGCGCCCTGTGCGCGCGCCGCCTCACCAAGCACCACAACCTGCACACCATCCACCATGTGAGTACCGCTCGTGGCCTGCGCCCTGTGCGCGCGCCGCCTCACCAAGCACCACAACCTGCACACCATCCACCATGTGAGTACCGCTCGTGGCCTGCGCCCTGTGCGCGCGCCGCCTCACCAAGCACCACAACCTGCACACCATCCACCATGTGAGTACCGCTCGTGGCCTGCGCCCTGTGCGCGCGCCGCCTCACCAAGCACCACAACCTGCACACCATCCACCATGTGAGTACCGCTCGTGGCCTGCGCCCTGTGCGCGCGCCGCCTCACCAAGCACCACAACCTGCACACCATCCACCATGTGAGTACCGCTCGTGGCCTGCGCCCTGTGCGCGCGCCGCCTCACCAAGCACCACAACCTGCACACCATCCACCATGTGAGTACCGCTAGTGGCCTGCGCCCTGTGCGCGCGCCGCCTCACCAAGCACCACAACCTGCACACCATCCACCATGTGAGTACCGCTCGTGGCCTGCGCCCTGTGCGCGCGCCGCCTCACCAAGCACCACAACCTGCACACCATCCACCATGTGAGTACCGCTAGTGGCCTGCGCCCTGTGCGCGCGCCGCCTCACCAAGCACCACAACCTGCACACCATCCACCATGTGAGTACCGCTCGTGGCCTGCGCCCTGTGCGCGCGCCGCCTCACCAAGCACCACAACCTGCACACCATCCACCATGTGAGTACCGCTGCCCAGGGACACCTAGGCGTGAACAGAAAGCAGCTTATGACCTTCCGGCGATTTCAACACCCCCCTCTTCTCTCAATATATATTTTTAATGTTGTATAAATAATTAGAGCCGTGGTGGCCGTGTGGTTTGAACAGTTGCCTGCGACGCAAAGGTCGCAAGTTCGAATCCCGACTGTACCAATGAGTTTTTTCTGAACTTAAGTACAGTGATTAGTCACACCACGAGCTTTACGGTGAAGGAAAACATCGAGAGGAAACCTGCATACATCTGAGAAGTAATTCAAAGGCGTATGTATAGTCGTGCTTGAGTAACGGCGAAGGACTCGCCATCTATCACGTCGGCACCTAATATACCTCTGGCGGAAAGTGGGTGTGTGGGTATTACCTATACACCTCTGCCTACCCCTTCGGGGACCCTTGTGGGAAGGCGTGAGGATATATATATATATATATATATATATATATATATATATATATATATAAATAATTAATTTCAGGGCTTCGAGGAATTGAACCCGCACTTCAAAGCGGCTGGGCTCCCTGTAGAGTTCAATGAGCGGCCGGTGCTGTGCAAAGCTTGCCGCTACTACTGCACGCTACTGCAGAAGGAAAACTTCAATGACTCGTACGCCAGGCAGTATAGGAGAAAGTGAGTTACCTCGTTACCAAATGAGAGGACTGAAACGGATGAATAATCATACAAATACTAAGAATGCGAATGTATGTGAAGATGTTCGTCCCTCGTTCACGCAACAATTACTTAACGGAATTAGTTGAAATTTGACAAAGTGATAGATTTATTGTCTGGGTTAACACAGTATACGTCTTACTCACAAATATAGCAAGCTCGACTCCCGACTGTACCAATGAGTTTTTCTAAACTTAAGTACAGTGATTAGTCACACCACGAGCTGAACGGTGAAGGAAAACATCGAGAGGAAACCTGCATACGTCTGAGAAGAAATTCAAAGGCATATGTATAGTCGTGCTTGAGTAACGGCGACGGACTCGCCATCTGTCACGTTATCACCTAAAATATATCCCTGGCGGAAAGTGGGTGAGTGGGTACTACCTATACACCTCTACCTACCCTTTCGGGGACCCTTGTGGGAAGGTGTGATGATACTACATATAATACAGTCTACGAAATAAATTGTTAATCTAGCTTATCTCTGTGCCAAATTTCATGTAATTCCATTTATTAGAATTTGTGAAATTGAGCGGCGTCATCACAAGCATTCACATTTATAATATTAGTAGGTTTGCTAATAAAGAGATTTGTCGGTAAATAAAAAGTCTAACTACACTGTTAGTGAAATACAACTCTCTATTCCAGACTCCTGCAAGTATACCACATCCAACAAGAGTCTGAAGGTGAAACCGAGGACCCAGACCCGGCCATGACAGAAGAGAACTCTGCCAAGAAGAAGAAACAACGTACCAAGTCCAAGCAGAGGAAGTCTGCTGAACTAGACAAACCTGACAGTGAGTCCTCGGAGAGAACCAACGAGAGTACCCCAGAGAAAGATAAACAGGACGATGAACAACCCATTGAAGAGGACATTGAAAGCCTTATATCATCAAATAAAATCTTAGTACCAGGAGCGGTCAAAGCCAATGAGTTTATACCGAGTGACGGCTCGGAAAACGAAGCTATGGATCTAGAGGGGCCTCTCTTACACCTAGACAAACAGACAGAACTACAATATTTACTGCAGAAACAAAATAATCCGGCTCAGTTCTTGCAAAAGCCAAACTTAACACAGAAACAGAGGCACATATTGAAGCTGCAAAGCCTACATGGGATTCAAAAACCCGCCCACCAGCATAGGATCAGCGAGAAGAATGCCAAGCGGATACACAAGCTTGGCCAAATCGTGATTCACAAAGAGAAGCCGCAGAATCAAGAATTGGAGATCTTTGAGGAGCGGTCCAGAGATGGGATGCCTGGGCTCAAGAACATTAATCTAAATGACGAGTGCACTATCGAGACTATTCCCAACAAGCGCCCAGCAGACATCAACACCCTTAAAAATAAGTGGCAAATGTCGGAGAGCTTCACTCAAGTGAAAAAGAACCTTAGCGAACTGTCCAAAAAGCTCACAGTCGAGAAAGACCCAAAGAAGTCGAGCGATGCTAAATACTCGAATCCTGTCAAGAGATTGGAGACCAACCCTTCGATTTCTGTCAGGGAACTGTTCCCCGGCGAAGAGGAAATGAACTTACAGTGCAATATAGAGTATAATAATGTGAAAGGTGTGACTCCTGAAGGCTGGGAGAAGTGTAACACTATGATACAATACGATGTAGAGACTAAGAAACTGTGGAACGAGTTGCAGAGACCCTATGGGAACCAGTCCAGTTTCCTAAGGCATTTAATTTTGTTAGAGAAGTATTTTAGAAGTGGGGATTTAGTGCTGTCCCATAATGCGTCGCCGCACGCGGCCAACTATAACGATTCAGTTCAAAGTAGGCTCAGAGCGTACGATAATGTCGCTAATGATGCCCCGAGGCGGAGCGAGCCCGCTATAAGTCTGATAGAGTTCCGCAAGAAGCCGTCAATTAATGGGAAAAGCTTGCTAAAATCCAGTCATAGCGAAGACAGGGATCCCAAGGTATTCATGCCGCCTCCCTCGTTCCCTAAGCCTAAGAAATCGGACAAGTCTAAATCGAAACCATTGCCTCCGGAGTTGATTGCAATCAACACGCCGAACGCACAAGGGAGGAAGGCGATACAGAATGTTTTGCACAATATCCAGCAGTTGGTGAAGGGGGTCTCGGCGTCGGACCCCACGGAGGTGGCAGCTGCCCCCCTGCCGCCGCCGCCCCCCAAAGCTGACCCCCCAAAGGAGAAAGACTCCTCCAAAACACAGAAGTTAGACACTCCCAAGAAAGCCAAAACTACGAGCAAGCCGTGGAGGCCTACTCTCATGCCCATTACTCCGGTGAGTTGATATTCTATTTTCGCGCATGATTTTATTTCATTGGCATTTTTTTTCTGGAATAAAACACATCACTTGTGTTAATCTAGCTTGTAAAACTAACGCTGTGCCAAATTTCATCCAATCCCGTTTAATAGTTTTGCGTGGAAGAGGAGCATAAGCCTCAAAAATTTTCACATTTATATATTAGTAGGATTACTATTACTCCACGGAATAGTAGATTTTATGCCTGTATTTGTGCCTCGTTTAATTTGGATATACATATTTATGAGTTAATTTGAATATCCTATATAATATTATTTATGAGAAATAAAAGTAGCCTAAATTACTTCAGTTAGCTATCTGCCAGTGAGAGTCTTGTCAAGATCGGCCGTTTCGGAGATTAGCTGGTACAAACAGAAAGACACAAAAACTGGTGCAATCATATGCATTTACAAAATAAATACGTATCCATTTGCTATCATGGACCGATTTTAAATTTTATTGTATTTATCTGGTCGATACAAGGATTCAAGGGCTGATGAATATGATTGTTACTATTTTCAGGAGAATCTCGTTAAAATAGCGCGCGAGCCGATCCAAGTGGCGGTGGACGGGCGCAACCTGCCCAGCCTCGTGCAGGTGATGTCCTCGGGCAAGCGCTACCACATCACGCTGCAGGACTACAACAAGATGTGCGTCATGCGCCGGGAGAAGCTGCAGCAGCTGCACGACGGCGACAAGAAGCGGCCCGCCGCCGACGACGCCGCGCTCGTCACGGAGATACACACCTCCGCCATGCTCGGCAACGGCGGCACTCTGCTGCAGAC
Source organism: Drepana falcataria (assembly GCA_945859725.1). NCBI lineage: Eukaryota > Metazoa > Arthropoda > Insecta > Lepidoptera > Drepanidae > Drepana > Drepana falcataria. Next base: position 1,409,081 of record OX243935.1, read on the forward strand.
CCTGCCTGCCGACGACAAGCCGCACGACAGGGACATCCCCGAGCTGGGCCAGATCGGCTCCAACGCGGCCACGATCCTCAAAAACGTCGGCCTGAAGAACATCACCATCGCCCCGATCACGCCCAAAACGGCAACGGTGACGTCACACACGCTGGCCTCCCCGGCGGTGACGTCGCCGTCGATGCTGGTGACGTCGACGCCGATGAAGATCCCCCAGCTCGGCCCCGCCGTGTCCATCACCTCGGAGACGGTCCTGGCGCCGCACGCGGCCGTGGTGGCCAGCATGATCATGCCGAGGATACCCAAGTCGCTGACGGTGATCCCGCAGGCCTCCGCGCAGGCCTCGGCGCAGGCCTCGGACCACCCGCGTCCATAACGAAGCCTCATGGTCGTGGTCGTGTAGCGCCGGCCCCCGACCACGAGTGGTCGGAACGTTCAGTGAGTGCGCAGTGAGTGACGCGAACGCAATACGAAGTGAGACTCTGGCCTTAATAATTGTATACTGTGTATATATAGTGTAGGGTGGACAGTGCTGTGAGTGAGCGGCTAATGTTAGTGTTTGGTACGTCTGTGCAAATGATATGGCTGTACGATTACTCCCTCGGGGCTGCTGCAAGCAATTTTCGTGTCCTGTATTTTCTATAGTAATGAAATATTTATGTAATTAATCTCAATAAAGCAAATTACGCGTATTGATTGCTTGTTTCGAGAGCAGCCTCGAATTCTCCCGACAAGTCGGCCAATTTGACTCGAGGAATTCTGTAACTTAACCCTGATTGGATACGAACTAAATTCCCTGTTGGGTTTGTCGCGTGCATTTATAATTTATTTTGTATACAAATTGACGGAGCTCGTGTCATTTGCGTGAATATACAGTATGTACATTGTATAGCATATAACATATTATGGATATCACTTGAGCATATTTTTTCATTGTTATAGTATAAGGACTCAAACATATTATACATAGGAATATTAAATTAAAGTTAAAAAAAATATAAAAAAAACAATTGATCCTGAAAGATTTTTCAATATTACTATAGTTGCGAGTGATTCATTACTTTGATTTGTCACAGATGCTTGGTAATATAAAAAAATCCTCCAAATGTTGTTGATAGGGTGGAAACAGTATGTTTTCAATAAATTAAAGACAATATTAATTTCTACATTCATTTAATCCACACACAATTATTTATCCCAATATTACACCATTGCATAATAAATTGATAGCCTCACTTTACAACAGATAATATTTTTATAAAACTATTTTCGCTCCCACTAAGGTTGTCTGTCCATTCAATTATAAGTTTGAACTACTGTTTAATATGCTAATGTAATAAGCACAGTAAATAGTTGACTATCACTGTCTAAAAAATTGGTCTATTCAATTACTTTGGTAACTTATAAGTTGCGCTTTCCAGAATTTCTTTAGCTCAAAATTACCGGTTTATATAATGTATTAGCCCAAATTGACTGATTCACAAAACACAGTCGTATTCTCATTGTAAGAAATGCTACTATAGCTCGGCAATAGGTCGACTGGAGCGAGACCAAAAAAGAGACTATCGTGTACGCAATAGTCGTAAATATATTTGAACATTTTGATTTACTTTTCTACAATCTTCATCCGCCCACTGCGATACATCATAATGAAATATATAGAAGAAGAAAAAATCATTATTTTAAACCTTTGAGAAAAAGCGTTTTCGATAGTTTGCATAACATTAATTGTCCCTGTCTATCTCGCTTTAACATACGCATTCTGTGCTCTTAAATAAACTCTTTGGTATCAAGATCACCCAATTAATTACGCCAATTATCCTCACCATATACTGAACTATGTGGTACTGTTATTATTCGAAACATTAATTCCAAATATTTATTTGGTCTGTCTTAATCCCATTATTGGTTATTTTTTTTGTAATAAACCTACTCGAATATAGCAAAAAATTTACATAAAAAGAACAGAAATTAATAAAATCATGTGAGGTGAATATTTATATTCGAAAATAAATTAATTTATTATTTTTCCAGAGTCGAGAGCAAAGTTTGATAAATTAACAGGTTATATTTGGTTAATTGTCTCATAAAAAATGCCAATAGCTTCGCCTCTTGTCTATTTTGTTTCGAACTAGATACCATAAATTTAGACCAGCGCTATGTTCAAGAAGTCATACTGATTTTGGACAGTGACCAACTTCGTACTCACTAACACAAAAATTTTAGTTATTATCATTAAACACATGAATATAACAATACTGGTGATTAAATGTGTGCCTGACAGCAATATAAAGTAACAAAATAATAGATATAAAATCACTGTATATATATCACGGATGAAGTGCGAGATGCAGACAATTTTATTGGTAAGGGCATACGGTTGAAATTACTTTGTACTTGTAAACTCTTCCCCCCTCTCTATTATATACATGGTACCTTTGTCCTACATTGTATTTTCTCAGTCACGAATACGTGTATCAGTCAAAATTGCACTTAAGAAAGCAGTTTATACATCGTCTTTCAGTCGTGAAACTTCTGGTAATAGTTTCTTCGTCGAATGAAAAGTTTACAAGTATAATGCTCAAATGTTAAACATTAAATAATTATTCATTGTTGAGAAATTAGTATTTTATTTCGGTCCAAGGTGTATAGTAACCGGTCCAATGTTAATATAGATACATATACATCATTGTTTGTTAAGGCGATGTCCGTTTATAACCAACCGCGATCTCGAATTTTAAATACACCTGTCTCTTTTTAACGTCATATCACGAAGAGAGACAAGTATATTTCTTCGACTCTGTTTGTTTAAAGGTAAATTTTCCTACCACTCGAGTGGAAAGTTCGGTTTTTTATAAGAATATTTTAACTGTTTGCTTGTAAAAATGTAGTTTTCAGTACACTGTCGCCATTTCATTAGATAACTCGTATTTTTCTTCCTTAAATATCATGGAAATGGAAGTAAATTGAAAATGTATCCCTATGCGTACTATATGTATTTCCAAACATGTACAGGCACAAGTATCCTTTGAAGAATTACTCGCATAGTCCAATTCGACTTTAGCCGTCAAATTGACCTTGACAAGTGAGACAAAACTGTTTTCACGGTGCGTTTAATATATCTTCCTAACTTTAATTTCTTACGCGCTATTATAAATTTTTCGCGCATTATTAAAATTATATCGTCTTAATTTAAGTATGTATAGGTAAGTTAATTTCGTGAAAGCATAAACAGTTTAATGCTATTGTTTAATATTATTTAGTGAAAATAATACTTGGCCTTGTGATATACCTAATTATTTAATGTTAAGCCTGTTTAATTACTCCCCTGTATGTAATGTATTGAAATGGCGCTGATCGCCGCGCCATTTTATCGACGCCCACGCCAGGTGTCTTCTTAACACGTAGTGACAATGTTATTTGGGGTTATATGAAAAAAAATTAGTGTTCTAGTATTTTGGAAGTCACACATTGTTGGTCTTTTTTGATTGGTTAATGAAGGCCCCGTTCTGAACAAAGCTACGGCCTGGATGTTTAGTTTCTTCCAAAGATAGTATGTTATACAATAATGATCTTTTTTGTTTCTATGTGCCTCGCGGCTGAGGTATGAATTTGTGTAATAAACATATCTCTATCTTGATTATTGTGTTTTAATAATAATTAACGTTTGCACGAAACAAGGGATACTGTAAAGATGACAGACTTAAACATACGTATGTACATTATGTACATAGATATCATCATGCCGAGACCCTAACGAGATAGGCAGAGATAGTAGAGCGCCAGTTCTCTCTAGACTAACAACCTCTTTCCCTTCGTCCACATTCAACAATCTCTTCATACATGCTCGCCGGTTTCCAGTACACTTGACGTTCCCATTCTTGAGTGTCCGATTGATTTGATCTAGGTAGTAACGCTGAAGAAATTCAAGTATTTATTGAGCTCACAGGTTCGTTCACTTTATAATATCTTTTTTATTAATTGTTCAGTCTGGTACAATGTGGTGTCTTTGCCTTGCCTTTATGGGCGCGGGTTCGATACCCGCCAAATGAAAAATACGTACACAAATATTTTTTTAAAGGAGCTTATTATGGTCTAAGGCGATATCTATTTGGATCGTTACGGAACATTTTAATCAAGACATTATTCTCGACCGTCTGTTTTTCTATTACTCTTGGCTCCCTTAGTTCTCTTCCACTTCATTCTTCTGTTCTGGAACCAAACTTTTACCTGTAAATATTAAGGTTTTAATAGAGAGCGACTCTTCACAAGAAATCAGACAAAATTACTTATGATTGAATCAGGATCTCGTTAAGGGAGATATTTTAACGTAATTACTTTCAATTCATTTTTAAATGGTTATATGAAAGATATATAAAAGGTAAAACATAGTTACCAGTACAGTTGATGTCGTAAGATATATGACGTCGATATAGGTTATTTGTTAACAGAATCTGTATGAACTTATACGTTCGTACATTGCAGATGGTTAATAGATATTGATTTTGTCGATAACTGCAGGTTGCATTATCTTTAAACGAATAACCTACATAGTTAAGGTTATTTATCTATACCCTGCTAACAATACTGTTATTTAAGGTAAAAGACACCTCTCAACTTTTAAGCAAAATTTCATTTTGATCACTTCAACAGTTATGATGTAAAAGCGTAAGAATCATACTTTCGCATTTATAAATTTGCTAGGCCAAAGCCTGAAAATGTATAAACGAACCTAAGTCTATAAGCTCAAACTCTGATAATCCTATCTAGTAATACCTACAGTACGAAGGACTGACCTGTCTCTCTGTGAGATGCAAAGCGACGGCAATTTCATATCTCCTGAGGCGCGTCAGGTAGTTAGCTCTGGCGAACTCTGTCTCCAGACTTTTTATCTGGGCCTTCGTAAACGCTGTGCGCTCCTTGCGGGCCCCAGGCGATCGGACCTCTGTTGGCATTCAAAAATAAAACATAAAAGGAACTGCTACTTGAGTAGATAGTGTCAACCACGAAGACGCGCCCCACCAATTTCTAGTCGACGGTAGGTACAACTCTCACGAAGGGTAATCATGTCGTTAGATTCTGTGAAAGGGGAACCGTCCGTTCTTAGGTATACTGGTTTTGCCCAGTGGTTCCTCACGCGAAAATGTTGATTTTAGTGGTAGATTTTTCTAGAATCAAAGCCTATCCTGTGTTAATACAGCTAACAATCTATTCCTTTGCCAAATTTCATCCTATTCCGTTCAGTAAATTTGACGAGTTTCGAGTAGGTAATTTATAGCGTTTCAAGGTATCATATAGGTTTCAAGAAGTAATGCGTTCCAGTTTCAGGTCAGTTCCAGCTGTTCAGCGTCAGATCCTGTGAAAGAGGAACCGTCCGGTCTACGCTACTTGCGTAAAAAGAGGATGTTGTTGCAGGAAGGCGTGAAGATAAGTCATGCTTGAGAAACAGCGATTGAATCGCCATCTGTTGACACCTAAATATATCTGGCGAAATGACGGTGTGTTACTACCCACCTCTGCCTCCTCCTTTGGGGACCCTTTTGACGACGCGTGAAGATATATTTATTTAGTCGATATAACCGAAGGAGATGGCGACAAGACCTGAACACATATGAGGACTGGCCAACATTAGCATTGGACAGAAACACTTGGAAATCTTAAGGAAGACCTTTGCCCAGCGGTGGGATGTACCTGGCTACCAACAACCATGGATCATGAAAGTCCCCAATTCTAGGAGGATTCCGCACCGCAGTAAACCGTATATGTAAGCTAATTATGAGCATATGTGTTATAGCGCCGGCGCTCGAGCTGTTTACACAAAGGTTTATGGCGAGTTTTATGCGCATCCTGAGCACAGGTGCTCTTTATGGTCTAGCTAGATCTAGACGCAATACGCAAACACGAGATCCATATATTTTTCCATCTTTTATAAGCTACTAATAATAGTAGCTATTATCTATACGTTCTCAAAATAATAGTTTTTATTTCTAAATGCATATGAAAGTGCAAGCCGTACTCCGTGATTTAACCTTGTAAAATTCGATTTCATCAGCAATTTTTTTTTTAATTGGATCTTTTAAGTTCTTAAAAAAAATTCATCCAATTTCGTTCAGTAGTGTTTGAATTCATCTGGAACAAACATAATATTAGAAGCTAGATAGTAGGATAGACAATAATAAAAACAATTTAACTATTTTATGTATTTAACTATGACAGTTCCGGTGTTCCGGCTAGCTTTCTTGATTTTTTAATGGACCAACAAAATACTGTGTTAGATCTGCGGAGTTTCATCAACTAAACCTTGTTAAGTCGAGGGTCTCCTCAAACCCGACCCCAACAGAACGACCACTTTGTGCATATTAGAAGTCTCCGAGATCTGGTCGACAAACAGAAACCATCGCTTCACGTGTTGAAAAAAAATATGACCATAAAAAATATACCATCAAGCGGATCGCTTGGTGTATAAAATAACGACCGTATGGTCGTTATTCAAGCGATCTGCAAACTTTGCTACTTCTAAGTAAACTTACCTTCTTCACTGAAGCTGGACCCTTGTACTTCGTTATCCTCTTCCTTCACGGCTATAGGGAAGTCCCACTGTGCATCCCTCTGTTCCTCAGCGTACCCCGCTCTGTAGTCGTAGTAATATGGGAGACAGCTTTGTTGAAAGAACTCTTGGTTCATAAAGTCTTGCGCTAGCGCAGACTCTACGTACATTTCATTTAAATTCTCAAGGTATTTTTCTGTAGGGTCTTCAGTTTGCGGTTGGAAATTGGTCCTTATGTATTCCATTTTGTACGCGACTTTACGCTTAAGTTTGTAGCTGATATATTAGGGTTTTAATCACTTTTACATTAATAAAGCAATGGTTGAATATTTATATTTTCAATACGCACGATACGAATTCACTTTTCTTACGATTTTCCAATCCCATATAATTTAGAGGATCTTTAATTACGAGGATTAAACTTATTTATTTGTATATTACATACGTATAACAATTGAAAGAACTCAGCATTATGACCATTTAACACAAAAGCTTACGTACGACACATTTTAAAGTTTACTGAAAACACGACCAACCGCCCGTTATGTTCCGTTTATCCTGAACGTTCAGTAGCTGCGCCCGCGCAGTTATTGTCGCTAGGCGGAGCTTCGTATTCATTTGGGCGGGGATCATGCTTTGGGATTGGATGTCCCTATTATGAATGTGACTTCTATTTGTTTTTATAACATTTTGATTATGGATAATGTGACCATCTTAGCTACTGGTCTTGTACATTATTTATTATCGATAAAAGTTGCGATGGACTCGCCATCTGTCACGTTGGCACCCAAAATATATCTCTGGTGGAATGTGGGTGTATGGGTACTACCTATACACCTCTGCCTACCTCTTCGGGGACCCTAGTGGGAAGGCTTGTGGATGAGGATAAAAGTTGAAAGCAGCTTTTTTAAATGTTTATATACACATACATAGGAGACAAGATACCTACGTATCATTACGCAGTCCCTGGAAGTGAGTAGAGAGAGTAGAGACCCAGTTCTCCCTAGACCTTAGGACCTCTTTGGCTTCATCCATACATGCTCGACGTTTTCAAGTACCGACTGCTGTCTGGTGACGCGTATCTATTTCGAAAATCTTTCTGCACTCACCCTCTATATAGAAATAGTTGTCCAAACTATTTCAACGTCAACCAACGTTTTTTGGGTGTGTGGGTGACAAACAAGCATACGGCCCACCTGATGGGAAACGGTTACCGTAGCCTATTTACGCTCACGATACCGAAGTGTCACTTGCGCGTTGCCACTCTGTGTTCGGAGAGTTATAGTGTGTTGGCAGCATAATGGGATTAATCCCTCTGCTTCCAACACAATGTAACAATCCTCCCCCCTCCCCAAGGAGCTCATTACCTAACCTAAACCTACCTTTTTTCGTCCACCCTCGTTTACGCCAGTGGCTTTGCAAATCTCTTGATTGCGGACCTAATATCGTTATTTTATTGTTCGTGTCATCGAATTCGAATCGATTTAAGTCCATCGCCGTTTCTCAAGCACGACTATACACACGTCTGAATTTCTTCTCAACCGTATGCAGGTTTCCTCTCGATGTTTTCCTTAAAGCTCGTGGTGTGACTAATCACTGTACTAAAGTTCAGAATAACTCATTGGTACAGTCGGGATACGAACTTGCAATCTTTGTGTCGTTACTCGAACCACTTCGCTACTACGGCTGTAACTAACTCCTGCATATAATGTTAACATATGGTGACACTTGATGCTGCTGTACCATTTTGGAACAGGAACAGAAACATTTTAGAAATCAGCAATGCTTTGGCATAGGCTCGAACCTCACAGGGGTCTTAATCTGTGTTTGCTTAGCATGTCAGAAGTGCCTGGCTGGAGCCATTTTGGTCTCGCCATTGTTCAGTAAGAGTAATAAGCAGTGCCCGAAACTCACGTTACGAGAGACAATAGACAAACTTCTATTCGTTTCGGAATGCTTGTTTCCTGGCTGTGTGGATTCTAAGGACCTCATTATACTTTTCTTCACCGTAACAATCCTAATTTGTCAATTATATTTTAACGTAATGATTTAAGTGTGAACCGGCGTCGAGTCGTGTTGACACCGCTGCGAATCCCATGGGGCTAGCCATCGCGTTCTCACGGGTGACTAATTGCCTATTTAACGTTCGTTGATAGGTTTATTTTGTCCTAAATTATATGAGATTTTGTAAAAGCTTTGAAGGAGGTAGTTCGGTGAAGGTATGATGTAATTAGATTTCAAGTGCAGTGTGAGATTATCTCACACAAGAAAATAGGCGGATGGGGTAGACAGAGGTGTATAGGTAGTACCCACTTTGCCTACCCATTCGGGGACTCTAGTGGGAGGGCAGGAGGATATAATAATATAGTAAAATACATTTGTCTAATTAATTATCTACAAGCATCGCCAATCGGATACAGATACCAATCGGGAGGAAGCGCCGTCGAGTTAATTACTCGACTACTTAGTATCTTGTGTGGTGTAATGACGGCGCGTCAGATGTGCCCGCGCTGGTTATACGGCTGGGCGCAAATAGTCTGCGTATAATAGTTGCAGTTGCGACTTCATTCCTGAAGAGTTTTCGGAATAAACGGCAATTACTGGAACTTTAACTTAGCTCTAATGTTAATTACATACATATCATCACGCCGAGTCCCTAACGGGGTAGGCAGAGATTATAGAGCGCCATTTCTCTCTAGACTTACATAACTCTTTCGATTCGTCCACATTCATCAGTCTCTTCATATGCTCGTCGGTTTCGAGTACTCTTAACGTTCCCGTCCTTGAGTATCCGATCGATTTGATCTAGGTAGCCGGAACGTGGGCTTCCTCTGCCTCTTCTTGCACACACTTTCGCTATGTTAATTAAAAGGGTATATTAGGTTATTTATAAGTTTCGTGGAGGCCGAATAGTTCGGGGACTAGGAACACATTGATTGCGAGCTCGTATTCCTACTGCATGTGTTTGAGAAGAAATTCAAAGTTTGATCGTCCTTGAGTAACTACTTCATGTATCACGGCACGTTGGCACCTAAAATATATCCCGGAATGACATACCTCTGCCTACCCCTCCGGGGTTGCTAAGTTCTTTTGTATTAGTTATAATCTATCTTGTATAAAGATATAAAGAGACTACTTAATGTAATTGAACGAAGCAAAAGTGTCTGTAAGTCTATAGAAAAATGACTTTCTACTGTCTGACATACATAATTATTTCAAATTTATTGCAAAATCTTCCAATTTATAAACAATACAAATAGTATAGTATCATGCTTTATAAGCTGACAAAATCGCGGTTAACAGCTAATAAATAATAAAATAAAAAAGGCCATAGTGTATATTGTCTGTTCACCCCACAGAGTATGTTATGTCAGCTGGTAGATGATAAATTCGCCGCCAGTTTAGGCGCGTTTTTGCCTTTTTATCACCCGTTGATAGGTGGGCTACCCTCGGTTTATTTAGTGATGTCATTCTTGACGACATGCGACATGCGAGAGCGGGAATGACGCCCGCAAATCATTGGAAGGAACGAAGTTGTAGAACGACAACTTCGTTCCTTCCTACGATCCTCTTTTAGTTTTCCTTATTATTATTGTATTTTATTTAATTTAGAACCGCGGTGTTATTGCAGTTGAAGCAGTCGCCTGCAACTTATACCAATATTAATATATACCAATAGCTTATTCTGAACTTCATACTGTGAGCTACACCACGAGCTTTACGGTGAAGGACAACACCGAGAGGAATCCTACGCTTACGAATAAAATCAAAGACGTATGTATATATATATATAGCTGTAGGCTTTTTCGTTTGTCATGGTGGCACCTAAAATATGTCTCCAGCGAAGTGGTGTGTGGGTACTACTACACTCTCTGCCTACCCCTTCGGGGAAGGCGTGAAGATTAATATTTTATTATCTCTCTCATTGAATAAACTAACCTTGGAGTTATCTTTCCATACCGATTTGAAACGCTGTAATATTTATGAAGCCGAGTCGAAATCTCGCGCTGCTGATGAGCTTAGCAGCTTCCATTAAAGTCATATCGAGCGTTATATATTGTCGGTCACTTCATTATATCGCTGTCGGAATATTTCGGACGGTCCATATTTTGGTACACTCTATCTTATCTATACATATAAAGGTAGCTACAGCTGTTTATGACACGTTATGATTCATGCTCGAAACGATGCTAATTGACCTTACATACTTTATATATAACTATATATACAAATGTATATATATCACATAATATGTGATATATATACATTTGAAGACTGTCTGGACTAGTGGCTCCTGACTGCGAAGCTTGAGGTCGCGGGTTTGATTCCCCTAGCAGATATTTAGTATTACTAGAGTATTTGTACCTTTGTCTTGGATGTCCTGTGTATTTATGTATATATCTATTTATAGAAGTATATATATCGTCGACTAGATACCATAGTACAAGCTTTGATTAATTTGGGGCTATGTAAATTTGTGTGGAATTGTCACAAGGTATTTATTTATTATTTATTACATATATTTATGAGAGCCATTGAGGCTGAGAGGATTAATTGAAGATTGGAGACTCGAATATGGCGGTATACGCATTTGTATGTTTTTTTAAACCGATAAATAATTTTATAATATGTTCGAGGTGCAGCAGGTACCAAAATTCAGAAGTCTGAAGAGAGTTAAACGTGAGGGACCCTACGTGATCATTCGTAAAGTCACAGAGTAAAACAACTCGTATTTTTCATATATTTTTTATTTCAAATAAAACCGTTAGTGGCAATAGTTATGTCAAAAATAACAATTGATTACAAAAGCGTAAAATGATTAATCTTAAGTACATTTGTTTAAAATCATTGGACAAAAATATACATAGATACCTTATTATAATACAAATCAAATTGATCAATAGAAACTCACTCTTACGATAATAAAAAATGTATATTTTCTAATTTTATAATCTTAGCTGGCAATCGACGCTAACAGAAAAAATAAATTGACATCCCATTGAAACTGTCAGTCATGACAGTTGTAATATTGATGTATGCCTACCAAAACTTTAATGTATGTATACTAGCCGACCCGGCGAACTTCGTACCGCCAAAGTAAATTTATGTAGTTTTTTTTAAGAATTTCCTATGCTTTAATAGTTACTGCTGCTCGACTACTACTGCTATCCTCGAATTAGACGAATCCAACAAATCAAAGATCATCAGAATCGGTCCACCCTTTCTTGAGTTATGAATGGTGTAAATAATCCAACTTTGTTTTATTTATATAAATTTGAACGTAAATTTCGTAGCAAATCGATTACATTGTGCAACAAAACACTTAAAATTACTTGCAAGAAGCGTAGGGCTGTCCCATAGCACACTTATTTAACACTCATTCTACTTAGCTCAGTCTCTGTCAGCAAAGTTCAGCCCTGGTTGCTTGAGGTACATATCAACATATAGTCTTTTAGGCTAGTAGCGTAGCGTGAATATTATTTAAGTACTACTTAGTAACGTTATATATAAAGAAATTTTATAACTTATTGTGACAAGAGTAATTAATGTCAGGTTTTTTATATTTATAGGTCGCTGTTAAATTACCCCTTAAATATCGGTTACCCTTCGGTTAATATTGCGGTAGAAATAACGTACATTGCCTTTCTACACATTACTTAGTACACTTTGTCAGGGTTATATACTCTTACCCAGATGAACAAGCTATCGTCATTTCCGAAACGAACATTCGAAAGACAAATCTTGAAATTACTTTTTGACAACTTACGTCAGCTGGTTCTTTGAATGCTGATTTTGTGTCAGAGCGGAGTCGAAAGTTGCCGCAAATATTCTATAGGTGGCGCCATAATGAATGCCGAGTGAAACACCATGTTTCCGCGTGAGTAATTCATCATGAGTGCAGCGTCAGTATCCTGATAATGATGCAGGTGGTGTACCTGATAAGTGACAGCTACCGCGGCCGTGGTTGCTCCTGTGGGTTACTGAGCTCGGACACCGAGTTTGCGCGCCTCATGCTGCTAGACAGAGTAACTCAAATCAACTACACGTTCCGAATGCGATGAGCGTAACATATCAAGATTTACATTGTTCAAAGTGTGTTGATCATGCTTTAATTAATGATTCTATTATTTGTTACTTACCACAGATATTTAATATTGCTTAAATAACCTATACAGGCCTTAGTTTAGGAGAAGAGTACAATTGCATAAATTAGATTTGAAAAATATATTTATAGATAAAACAAATCTGACATTACGTTAGTTTTATTATAGAAAACATCAAACAAGCAGACATTTCTGTAAGCTACTGCATGACACTTAAGGCATAACAGGACATGTGCAACAACATAACGCAACAGATTAAAAACGCGTTTGTAACGACTGTGTTCAGTGTTGCCAATATATCGTGGGCTTTTACCTTTCGGGGTCGGTGTAGTCTACGTCAGGCAGGTTGGCGGAATGGCGGCCAGCGAGTCGATTGAACAGTCTCGCGGATGATCGCCTCAGGCTCTCGCGTAGTTTAGAGAAACTCGCGCTCCGACACACCTCACCCGAGTCCTGCCCCCGTGTTATGCAATTTACATTCCATTTTTGACATTCTACTGGCATTTTTACTTTTTTTTGGCGACTACGGTTTGGCCAGTGATTTAAATTGGGCTCATATAAATATTGCAGTTTATTCTCGGCCTCCTTGCAATAGCCTAGGTGTGAAATCTTTAGGATTGAGCTAAATGTTAGGCATTTTTAAAGATGAAATAGTAGGTTCGATATAACAAGAGTAGAGACTATAGAAAATGTATGTAGTTATTTGAGAATCTGATTGACACAACTTAATGAGGCTACAATGATGTGTTCGAAGAATGTTTTTTGGAGTGAAGATGAAATTAACAGAACACCAATTGCAATAAGATGCCGTCATGCATCTAGTGACGACTAACAACAGAAGCCCAAGTGTCTCCGGAATTCGTGTGTCGTATTTTTATTGTCGTTTTCATGCGTTCGGTGGATTATAAATTGCATAACACTGTAGACTCACCTTTATTAACTCAAACATCGAAAACAAAAATAAAACAAAAAATAATGTTAAATAAATATTTATTAACAAATTTAAAATTACCATTCGACGATTCGTATTACCAGCCAGTTAAAAAACAATTTCAAATTTGAATTGTGACAAGGAAAATGTTGTCATATAAAAAAATGGAGATTCTTTTTTTAAACAACAAAGGTTTCTATAGAGGCTATGTATTCTATTACAATTACTGCATTCAAGGCGTGTAGACTCTCATACAAGCAGCACCCACATACAAATAAAATCAATGTATATAAAAATACTATAATAATAAAATTATCACCTATAAACTCTCACATAAAGCTTAAACCGATATAATCATACGCTAACACTGGAATGAAAGTTGAAGCATAAAATTACTGACAAAATATTACGAGTATATTGTCTTCGGACTGTTGTAAAATTATAATCTCCACAAAATAATAATAATTAAATTAGTTTGCATTCTTACAAAAGAACACAAATACAAATAAAATTATTGGTATATCAGCAAATTAAAATTGTAATAATAATAATAGGTAAGCACATAAAATATATCGTTGTTTTACAGCATGCGCGGATCTTTAAAACAATTATACATAATTCTGAACAATCACAATTACATAAATGCACAAATCTATAAATATTATATTCCATTTTATATATAAAATTAAGCCTTTCGATAAAATTTGTGAAAATAATTAAAGGGTAGCACCTAATTATGATCATTATGTATAAAAGAGCATTAATCATATAAAATGCAACTCTACATGACTTGAAATGTCATCGTTTTAAAACATTGATACACCCAATAATGATGTTACTACGAAGTATCTCCAGTACAATCCGCCATCTTGAATACCAAGTAATACAAGATGGCGTGTCCAATATGGCGGTAAAGGAATGGGTAATCATAATTTACGCCGTCTGACATTGGGCTAAGACGGCAATTATATGCTTCCATATAACTTCTATCACACATCAATTTGTTGAAATATTTTTTGATGCTTTTTACTTTCATAAAATTATATCTCTAGCATGCGTTGCTAAATAAATAATACTAAGCTATCAATAAACTGCCATTTCAAATTTTATTGTGACGGCTTTTCATTAGTTTCTACTTCACTACCTCATATTTCGATTAGTTTATTAATAGTACAGTTAATCATGTATTAAGGTTTTAGTATAACCAAACATCCCAGTTGACATTCGATAAACATATTTTTGCAAATAAATTTCGGTTGGTTGAATTAGAGCTTAACCCGTCAATAAAATTCCAAATGGCTGGCAAATAATTAAGTGTGTGTACGTATATGACCCTTTAGTAGTGAGCGAGAACTTTCAGAGCCTCGGAGTTGGCATGTAGAAGCGAATATGTATATTTAGACAGATGGTGATTACCTTTACTTGTCCAATGATTAAAACAGTGTTTCTCGACAAAAATACTTAACAATCACATTGAATAATTGTGATGCACAAAATATCGTTATTTAACCAAAATCAGTTAGTTTCCCATTACACAACCTTACGTCAATGTCAAATTTGACAAGGCTGTCAAACGCCAACTCGCGAAGACGCGTTCAAAGGATCAGCTACGTGCTAAAGCGAGTGGATACTTAACTAGAACCTATAAGTAAGGCAGGCCTAACTACTGGTGCGGCGTATTGCTCCCCGTGTTGAATCCTAATGCATTGAACAGCTTTGACTTTAGGTTCATGCGTGGCTCTGTGGCTTGGTTCGAGCCCTATAATGGAGAAAACAAAAAAAATAAAGTAAAAAAGGCGCAAATAAAATAACTTCGTGTGGTGTGAAAGAAGCCATGGATAATTATATAAAAACAAATAAATTCATGATGTTGTATGATACATGTAATGTGTTGACAAACTGGGCAAGATGAATTTGTTACTTCATTCTTAAGAACGTAACAGACATTGTACCATTGTTCGAAATTCGAAAAAAAATATAAACACTATCAAATTAGAACTATTCTCCCATTTTCCGGGGTATTTAAGAAGGTTGTATAAAATCATGTTAATTGCCGAGAAAGCAGAACAGTAAATATACATAGCATGTATATATTCTAACATAACCACGGTGCACCGCTATAATATTTTAGACAATATAAAAAAATTAAAGTTAAGTTGATCATTGAAAAATTGCTACTCCGTTACACATTAGCGGAGTTATTTGCAGGTTGACGGTCACGTTGACGTAAGACTTAAAAAGGGCCCGTTTGTCAAAATTAGTGGAGTCGTGATGTGTGAAATGATGATAATGACCTTAGTATAAACAAGTATGTTCAAAGCACCCATAATGTATTGCTACGCTGCCCAAAAAGTCTCAAGTTTTCTTTTAAAATAATGCGTCGTAAAAAAATTTTTGGATATAATTTTTGCTATACATCGATACACCCATTGCGATATGCTAAATTGTGCTTTTAGTCTAGCGTGATAACGACAAATATCGATTGACTTGTGTATATTACTTTGCTTGTTAGCCGTGCTAGTGAATGACTCGTATTATGGTGTGCCTTATTAAATATTTAAGCGCCTGTGACAGTCACGTCACAAGGTAGAAACCGATAAAAAAAAATACATAGACACCCCAGTGTTATATTATGCAGATGAACACAGGGTTTTTAGTTTACGTATTAAGATACAAACTTTGTAAAGTTACCATATTAAGGACAAGTTTTTTAAATTAATTTTTTAGTTATGACATCAAACTTTTTTAGCTTAACGTAAACCCAATCATGCTTTTAATGTGTATTAGCTCTGTACAACTTCTGTCCAAGAAAATTTATAATAGTTATCACTATTTAAGTCAGACTGGATAGTTTCTTTGTTTCTCAAATTGTATTATTTTCATTGCATAAAGTATTAATAAGAGAACAATAATTCACATGATTTTGACAAACTCTTTTTAGGAAATGGTTCCGACATAATTTAATTCAGTTATGTTCAGTAATAATTGCAATTTTTATAAAATAATCTGTTCATCTTATTTTTAGGTACAATAATCCGAACAGAAATTGCACAGACCCGTACATTGCGACCGGGACAAGACTAAAACAAGGATGCAAGTGACGAGCAGCGAGACGACACAGATGGCCATGTGAGTGCCAACGGAGGCCTATTGCCTAACCTCCTCTTGGTCGTGGGCCTCCATCGACTCGCGGCTGCCTCGCCGGCCTCGGGCCCGCGACTGCTTCACGATGTCCAATGCCTAACGTAATTATCACATTGTCATTTACATCAACCTATCACAAATTTTGGCAATTCGATAAGAAACACGAAATCTCACGTGGAAACACCGTTATTTAATGATGGATCAATATCTTTTTTTTTACAAAGAAAGATCAGCTAAAGATTTGTATTTAGATGTGGCTACATCCTTTTTAAGACTTGGAGAAAACTTATGCACATTGGGCCAACAATAGCGTTGGGATAAATACTCCTAATGTCTTGTAAAGAGGCTGTTTTAGTCCAACTAATCTAGTATAATACTTCTTTTAACTTTAACCTCTAAGTTTGCGAAAAAAATATAAAAATATTTCAGTACACCATTTATTTCTATCTCTACACTAATATGATATCTTAGTGTCAAAACCTAGAACTGAAATTAACAATCAAGGCTGAAACAATGAGTTTATTTGCAACCAAGTGCAAATTAATCACACCACGAGCTTTACGGCGAAGAAAAACATGGAGATAAAAACCTGGATACGTCGATGAAGAAATTCAAAGACATGTTTAGTTGTGCTTGAGAAACAAACGAATGTCTCGCCATATGTCACGTTGGCACCTCACTATATTTATATAAGGTGTTATTACACCTCCGCCTAAACCTACACTTTGACAACTTTTATAGGAAGGCATGACGATGTAAATATTATTTCGAAGTTGACAGTTGTACTTGGATTTTGTCCTTATCATGTAACGACTATTTTAAATGCCAATTTTTCAGCCATCTGTAATAAATTTAGGTTATCAGTGTATTTCATCTAATATTTCATGGTATCTGTAACTTACTTGCTGTACGTGCTAGGCAGCGTGCAAAACCAACGTATCGCCGTTAATCAGTGCCCAGACTAGCTCGAAACATCGTGTATATATGGATTATTATATAACTTGAATAATAAATACCATTTAATTTAGTAGTGGTGTGTCGTGTTACAGGCAAAGTAATCGGAATTATAAAATTAAGTAAATAAATATTTGCGACATGTATAATAGAATCAAATATAACAGCTTTATATATAAATAATCCTATTAAGAATTGTCCAGAACAATTGGATTCAAAATTGAATACCTTGTTAGCTATTGAAAATATACGACTTGGCCTCTTTTTAACCGACTTAAAAAAAAGGAAGAGGTTCTTAGTTTTTCGGTAGGTTTTTTTTACTAAAGTTAGTATTCAATTTTAAATATTTTTTTTAACTTCACTGCATAAATAATAGAATACGTACTTTTTGAAATCATAATATCAATGTATAAGCTACAAGCAAATAGTTGCGCAATAAAAAAATTCAAGTGCAAATAAATTGCAATAAATTGGCAAAATATCCGATATATTGTCAAAAATATCTACATTACACGACAAATGAATAAAAGCTCTAAGGTTAGAGGTATCCCTAGAGATTTCTCTTATTACGTGACTAAAGCGAGAGTCGGAGGCGATCTTTCGATACACACAAAAACTGGCCAATTCATTTATTGTTGGGGTCATAAGGTAAAATTTTTTTGATGAGTTGTGAGAATCTCTTGTCATACTCGAGTTATATAGATATTTTTGACTCACAGACACATTGTAATTACAAGCTCAAAGCGCAACATACCTCCTTTCTGCTGCGTAGCGCGCAATCCTCCAGAGTCTCGGCCGCTTCGTATTTACCCTGGCGCCGGTAGAGGGCGCCTAGATTCTTAAGGGTGGTCGTCACGGTCGGAGAGTCCACCTGTTAAGCATTCAAATATTCAGAAGAAATAATAAATATCCTCACGATTTCCCATAAGAGTCCTCGAACGGTTAGACAGAGGTGTATAGGTAGTACCCACACACCCACTTTCCGCCAGTGATATATTTTAGGTGCCAACGTGACAGATGGCGAATCCATCGCCGTTACTTAAGCACGACTTTTACTTTATCGCTTCATATTCCTTTGGTTTCCGCTCCATGTTTCCTTCACCGTAAAGCTCGTGGTGTGACTAATCAGTGTACTTAAATTCAGAACAACTCATTGGTACAGTCGGGATTCGAACTTGCACATCTTTGTTGCTCAGCCAGCATACCTTAGCCGCCTTGTGCCAGCCCCCGTACTCGCCGTAGGGCGCGTTCTCCTTCTGCAGATGCTTGTTCTCCTCGCGCTCCTCGGCCACTTGCCAGATGGGTTTGTTGTCACCTGCATACACGACCATATTATTATGTCAATAAGGGCTATTATCCATTAAAATTTTAATCTTTTCAACGTCTCACGCGTATACATATATAACCAAGCGTATAGTTGACCTGCAATAATAATAAATAAGAAACAAAAGGCGAATTTAAAGGGTTGTTTACACTAAATCTGCAGAGCATGTAAAATACAGTTTTTTATAATATGTAATTTGTGTTAGTCTTTTATATCGAATAACTATTGTGTGTGAGACATTAAAAACGGTTAAGCAGTTTGTCGATATCCCAGTGCAGGAGATATTAGCATCTATTTACGTAGTTATTAAGTTTATTGTTGTGTATCAAATGCATTGTCACTTATACGGTGGAATCGCTTTCAGTTTCAGGCTTTATATTTCTATAACTAATCAGTTTGTTTTATTAACTATTTTAAGGAGGAAAACGAAGCATTAAACAAACATTTTCTACTTTAATAAGTCCTTATACTGGGAAAAATATCGGAGTATAGATTTCTCACACACAATAAACTGATGACCATGATCGTACGTCGATTGTAAGCAACCGTCAAAATTACTATGGCCTGTTCATGCAACATAAAGATAAGCTACAGATATTATTTAGTATCACACTCTAGAACAGTTAATCTAGGCGAAAATTGTTTGCATTAATCTCATTACAAATTACCAAGAAAAATATCAAACACCAAATATATATATATATATATATATATAATATATAATTCAGAGACAGAAAACAGGAATTGAAGTCCAAACTTTTCGCCCATTACCGACATACTGTGTGTTCAAAAGGTCAAACATTTGGGATAAAGCTAAAAAAAATTTCCTTCTAACCTTAACTAGAAGGTATTCAGACAAAATGGCAGAGTGACGCAATGTTATTTAAAAAGATATTCGCTATAATAACCAACAACAAATGGCATAGCACCATAGCGATATGAATTAGTTTTATTCAAAAAAATAACGGTAAAAGCTTTTCATACCGTTTTTGTAGGGCTGCCAAAACACGGCCCGCCTGATGGTAAGCGGTTACCGTCACCTACAGACACTTGCGATACCACTGTTTTGCCTATTTGCTGAAGCTGTATAGCTGAAGTAATTTTGATATTTATCGATTAAGGAATCATGTCTGAACTTTTGAACATACATGACATCATCCAACACCATTACAAATAACAAATGTGACACAAGCCGGGAAGGTGTGACACAATTGGCAATAGAAATTGACATTTGACAAAAATACAAGTATGTAACACAAAATAATAGGTTTGCCTTTCCTACCTGTGCCACACGAAATCCAAACTTGTGTCACTCACCTTTAGGGTTCAATTTTGATTGACGGCCAACGCATCAATGGGGTAACATCAATTTCCATCCTTATATACTTCAAGGAATACAAATAGTATAAAAAAAAAATAAACAAAATTATTTTAGGGCTGTTTAATGATGAAAAATAAATTGTAATTAATTGTAATACATTAAATATCAATAAAAATATTCGAAAGGTAAAGATAAATAAATATTAAACATAAATTCAGCGGATTTATAAAAATATTTGGCATAATTAAATCTTTGTATATAATTTGTATTGCATAGTAATTATCTGCTTACTTAAAAACTATAGGGTATTTTTCTTTCATTTTTCATATCTTTTTTTAGAATGTAACAAGCGTAAACTATACTAATACTTAACAATAAAATATTCCTTGTAAGGCACTAGTTGAAAAGCCAAGGTATCTGTTGGATGGCAAGATTTTCAACCATACATATTCCCTTTCAACCGGAAAAGGCAATAGAGATTGTCGAGGGATATTGATATTTCGCCATCGATATATATCTTGTTACTAGATACATAAAGTTTTAGAATTACTGGTTATTACTGACTTAAACTAGATACCGCCGGTGGAAGCCAACGAGTCCTATAGTTAATAGTATGTAACTTTAATAAGTGCATTGAGCTATCTCACAATATATACCCATACAGCTTAAGAAAACAAAATAATTATACATATACATAAAATATTATTTAAAAAGCTCAGGTGGCGGTATCTAGTTGGATCAGTAATGATTCCATAGTACCAACATAACAACAAAAATATTGCATAATGGTAACTCTTGTACATATGAACGTGTCGATCATAGACAAGACAGGCTTATTTCTACATAGCAGCCTCATTAAATGGCAAGAAATTTGATGAAAATATATAGCTACCTTTAAGGAAAACATTCGTACTTGCAAAATGCAAAAAGAGATCGAAAATAAGGGGAGATAAGAAATGGGTAGATAGCATATGCAAAGCGGAAACTTAATGCTGCCTCGAGGCACTGTAAGCGAGCGATTGCCAGGGCGAAATTCGATTTCGTCGGCAGAATTGGTAAGAGACTCGCTAGCTACCCTTCTGGCAGCCGTGCTTTTTGGTCCCTTGCCAAGGCTGCTGAGGGAAACTTTTGCCAGTCGTCCCTACCACCACTCCGTAAGCCGGATGGTAACTTGGCCCACAGTGCCAAAGAGAAAGCGGATCTATTGGGCTCTCTCTTTGCCTCGAACTCGACTATGGATGACGGAGGCGCCACACCGCCCACTATCCTGCGGTGTGAGAACTCTATGCCGGAGATAAGCATAACCCAACGGGAGGTCCGGCGGGAGATGCTGTCTCTGGACGTCCATAAGTCGAGCGGGCCAGACGGTATTCCGGCAGTGGTGCTTAAGCAGTGTGCTCCTGAACTGTGTCCTGTTTTGACGCGCCTATTCGCGCTTTCCTACTCCACCCAAAAAGTCCCAACTTCGTGGAAGACCGCCCACGTGCACCCAGTGCCCAAAAAGGGCGATAGATCAGACCCATCGAATTACAGGCCGATCGCCATCACCTCCCTCCTCTCCAAAATTATGGAGCGAGTGATTAACACGCAACTCCTGCGATATCTAGAGGGTCACGGTTTGTTGAGTGACCAACAGTATGGCTTCCGCCACAGTCGCTCAACGGGTGACCTTCTAGTATATCTCACGCACCGTTGGTCACTCGCCATTGAGAGTCAAGGTGAGGCATTAGCTGTTAGCTTGGATGTGGCGAAAGCGTTCGATCGGGTCTGGCATCGCGGTCTTCTATCGAAGCTTCCATCCTACGGACTGCCAGAGGGATTATGCAAATGGGTCGCCAGCTTTCTGTCCAGCAGATGCATAAGAGCCGTCGTTGACGGTAGCTGCTCCAAAAGCATGGAAATTAATGCTGGCGTCCCGCAAGGCTCTGTGTTGTCCCCGACTCTGTTTCTTCTGCATATTAATGACATGCTTTCTATTGAAGGCATTCATTGCTATGCAGACGACAGCACTGGGGACACTTACTACACGGGCCGTGCTAATCTCCCTCGTTCCACTGTGGAGGAAAGTCGCGAACGACTTGTGTCTGAAATCGAGAGTACACTTCGCAGTGTCTCCGATTGGGGTCGACTAAACCTAGTTCACTTCAACCCCACTAAGACACAAGTTTGCGCGTTCACCGCAAAAAAAACTCCATTCGCTGTGGCTCCACAATTCCAGAACACTCCCCTGAACATCTCGGAGAGCATTAGGATCCTTGGGGTCGATATTTCTAGCGACGTTCAGTTCCGTGGTCATTTAGAGGACAAGGCTAAGCTGGCGTCGAGGAAGCTCGGTGTGCTCAACAGAGCTAAGCAGTACTTCACACCGCAACAAAGGCTGCAACTTTATAAGTCGCAAGTTCGGCCACATATGGAGTACTGCTGCCACCTGTGGGCTGGAGCCCCTGGATACCAGCTTGGGCCTTTTGACGCGGTTCAGAAACGCGCCGCTAGAATTGTCGACGATCCCATGCTCACAAGCGGCTTGGAATCACTAAGTCTGAGGAGAGACTTTGCCTCCCTGTGTGTGTTCTACCGCTTGTATAACGGGGAGTGTTCTGCAGAATTGTTCGATATGATGCCCACTTCCACCTTCTACCACCGCACCTCTCGCCATCGACGGGGAATTCATCCCCATACCTTGGAACCACAAAGGTCTCGCACTGTGCGCTTCCAAAGAAGTTTTCTTCCGCGAACGCTCAGGCTGTGGAATGAGCTCCCCGTTGAGGTTTTCCCTGGAGAGTACAGCATGGAGTTCTTCAAGAAGGGTGTGAAAAGATTCCTGCAGGGTCGGCAACGCGCGAGTGATACCCCTGGTGTTGCAAGCGTCCATAGGCGGCGGTAACCGCTTACCATCAGGCGGACCGCATGCTTGTTTGCCACCCAAGTGGTATAAAAAAAAAAAAAAAGCATAAATTTGTTTTTGGACGTGAATTTAATAATAATAATAAAATTTGATATGGACCTAGTGATCATCGAGCAAAAGACACGTCGTAGAAACCAAAAATTATCGGATATTCACCATTACCAACGGACGGTTTCGCGTTTTATCTATTCTACGGGTCCAAACTAACAAAGAGGGGCTATTATAATAAAATTTTAAACTAAATAACGCTAAAGCTACTTAGAGCGAAATTATATGGGATATTTTCATACTAAAAAGGTATCAACCCTACAAACAGTCCATGAGCAAGCAGTAATTATTTAAATTTAATTAACAAAACTGAAATATTTACTGCCTGGACAGTTTAGTATACTAGTAAAATGGTAGAGCCTTAATATGGTCTTATTAAATGGCAAAGAAAGGAAAAGAAAGCAGATTCGTATTAATATTGCTTTACGACCAACAGATGGCGTTTTTATTTATAGATGGCGTTATTTCCGTAATAAAAACGCGCGTATTCGATGTCAAAATTTAAAATCAATCATTTTAGGGTTTAAGGTCAATATCAATTTATATTTACCACGTCTACAATATACACACTGTATTGAGACAATATACACACTGTATATTGAGACAATATACACACTGTATATTGAGACAATATACACACTGTATATTGAGACAATATACACACTGTATATTGAGACAATATACACACTGTATATTGAGACAATATACACACTGTATATTGAGACAATATACACACTGTATATTGAGACAATATACACACTGTATATTGAGACAATATACACACTGTATATTGTGGACCCCCAGCTTATAACATCCTAAGAAAACCAACCTCATGCATAGAATTCTTTACAACATTATACTTTCAATAATAATCTAAACACATGCATTATTTTTGTATTTTGAAATACATTTTTCAATTCACTAACTACTATTTACAAAGGAAAACAACTGGAAAATATCAGCTCAACACAAATATAATATAACAAAAACATACATTTTGTGCTTTGGTATGCATTATTGTTACCTCCACCAAAACTCCGATGCCAGAGGAATGACATATTATCAAGACGAAAGAAACAACTTAAGTAACTTCAAGAGGATTTAAATGTTAAATTTGGTACTCTATTCAGCGCACGCGCAGGGACAATATCGTTAAGAGTTGTCTGAACGTAATTGTGTACGCCTCTCTCTTATCACGAGCTTTAACAGTGAACTATAGCACCGCGGCAATACGTTATTCAAATAATTAACACAAACGTATGGAGATACTTCTAAGTAAATAAAATATATATTATACTATAGGCTTCAAATGTCAAATTACAGGGAAAAGGATGGCAAGATTTGGCCAAATTTAGACTACGTAAACTTACTTATGTTTACATAAGTTAGTTCAATAAAACTGTACATATGTACAAGCAAGTGTGGAAGACATGTTCCATCTACCTAAATCGGACGCTCAAGGACGGGAACGT
This sequence comes from Drepana falcataria, assembly GCA_945859725.1. Lineage (NCBI taxonomy): Eukaryota > Metazoa > Arthropoda > Insecta > Lepidoptera > Drepanidae > Drepana > Drepana falcataria. Next base: position 1,433,831 of record OX243935.1, read on the forward strand.
CATGAGTACTCGAAACCGACGAGCATATATGAAGAGACTGATGAATGTGGACGAAGCGAAAGAGGTATGTAAGTCTAGGGAGAACTGGCGCTCTATACTCTCTGCCTACCCCGCTAGGGACGCGCTATTATATGTATGTATATGTACTTATACATAACACACTGCCAGCTATATGCTGAAGGGAAGATATTGTGTGAGGGAGGAGGGGATGTGTATGATTGTGTTTGAATTCCACCAAGTAAACATATGTGTATTTGTAGTCTGAACGAAAGACATACAAGGAAAATGCTTTGGGTCATTCCTCTGGCATTGTATATACTATGTAGACAATACAAACAGTCATATTGATTTTCACTATATAGGAATGTAGTTGATGGTTGCAATTCTTCCAAATAGTTAGTCGCTACACTTATACAATATGGATGGGGCGTTTGTTATTTTTTAGGTATGTTTAATGACGCTATATATTCTGAAATAATAAACAAAAATATCATGGCAAATATAATTAAAATAATAAATAAAATTATAGATATGTTTACCTCATAAGCGGACAAGAATATTGATGTAACATATGTTAAAGCGACAGGACACTGAGTTGAAAAGCATTTTGGGGCGTCAGCTTTTACGTCAAAAAAATTTTGAACCCTATAAGCGCAGTTGCACTTAATCGTAGAGCACGCAATTTAATATCCTCACGCCTTCCCACAAGGGTCCCCGAAGGGGTAGGCAGAGGTGTATAGGTAATACCCGCACACCCACTTTCCGCCAGAGGTATATTAGGTGCCAACGTGACAGATGGCGAGTCCATCGCCGTTACTCAAGCACGACTATACACACGCCTTTGAATTTCTTCTCACACGTATGCAGGTTTCCTCTCGATGTATTCCTTCACCGTAAAGCTCGTGGTGTGACTAATCACTGTACTTAAGTCAGTCGGGATTCGAACTTGCGACCTTTGCGTCGCAGGCAACTGCTCGAACCACTCGGCCACCACGGCTAATTTTATATTCTATCCTATCTTCTATTCTATCTATTATACGGGATGTCATGTATAAAATTAAAGTGAAACAGAAGAACAAGATGTAAATTTTAATAGTCTTATTGGTGATAAAAAGGAACGTTACTATGCAAATGCAAATATGTAGTTTACTTTCACAACAAATGGCCTTCTGATGTATCATATTTTCATACGACCAATAAGATTTCATACTCATTAAAACTACTTTTTATATTCGGTTGCTTTTAAAAGAAAATCAATGTAATTTTAATCATATTTAATTATTCACTCAATTGTCATATCAGAAATTAATTCAGTAAGTCCTTATCAATTGGACGGCGCGTATAACGTATACTCAATTGGCGACACGACTAATAAATAAAAAAAAATTCAAGTATCAAGTTATTTGGCGCGAGTTTATGTCAGACATGAAGTGCATTTAATAAAGAAGTCTTACCGTCAATAGTTCCGAATTCCCTTTCGTGCGCTCGTGTGAGTACCTGCTTGTACAGAGTCTCTGCTTCCTTGTACTTGCCCTGTAATAGGTAATTTAATAATAATTGTCAGCCTACTGGTCTGGCGGTCAAGGCTCCTGACTGCGAAACTTGAGGTCGCGGGTTCGATTCCCACTAAATGTAGATATTTGTGTGATGCACACAAGTGTTTGTATCTTAGTCTTGGATGTTCTATGTATTTATGTATATATGAATAAATAAAATTGGAGTGTCTGTTTGTAATATTAAAATAACTAGCTGCTATTTACTAAATGCATATGGATGCATACACGGTACATATACCAAAATATTATTTTTTTAAATTGTTGTCAGTCTATCTAACCGTCTTTCTGTCTTTCTGTCTGCTAATCTCTGAAACGGCTAGAGCAATTTTGACGGGACTTTCACTGGCAGATAGCTAATGTTAAAAGAAATAACTAAGGCTACTTTTATTTTGGAAACTGAACAATATTTTTTTTGTTCAATTTCACGCGGACCAAGTCGCGGGCCCAGCTAGTCTATCTATATAAGTATGTCTATCGTTGTCTAGTTCCCATAGTACTGTTTGTACCTGTTTGAGGTAGCATGAAGCGAGGTTGTTCTTGGTCTTGGCCACGTTGGGGTCGTCGGGGCCCAGCTTGCTCTCGTAGATCTCCAGCGCACGCTGGTAGTATTGCTCCACCTCCTCATACTTGTTCTACGCAAACACATACACATTGGATATTTATATATTATATAGTTCTAGATTATTGATTATAGATGAAGCCGTGGTGGCCGAGTGGTTCTTGTAGTTGCAGCACAAAGATCGCAAGTTCGAATACCGATTGCACCAATAAGTTATTCTGAACTTAAGTACAGTGTTTAGTCACACCACGAGCTTTACGGTGAAGGAAAACATCGAGATGAAACCTGCATACGTCTGAGAAGCAATTCAGCGTATTTATAGTCGTGCTTGAGTAACGGAGGCAGACTCGACATCTGTCACGTTGGCACCTAATATATCTGAGGCGGAAATTGGATGAGTGGGTACTGCCTATACACCCCTGCCTACCCCTTCGAGGACCCTTATGGGAAGGTGTGAGGATGTATTATGAGTTCCAGATTTAGATCAAAACGAGTGCAATGGCTTGTATATGGGGTGGTGCAGAGTGAGGAGAGTACCTGGTTCTGGCAGAGCAGCGCGAGGTTGTTGAGCTGCTTGGCCACGTCGGGGTGGTCGCGGCCCAGCACGGCCTCGCGGATGCACAGCGCGCGCTTGCACAGCGGCTCGGCCTCGCGGTACTTGCCTGCGCACTCTCACGTAAGCTACTGATCGCTGACATATTATTATACTAGCTTATGCCCGCGGCTGCGCACTCTCACGTAAGCTACTGATCGCTGACATATTATTATACTAGCTTATGCCCGCGGCTGCGCACTCTCACGTAAGCTACTGATCGCTGACATTTTATTATACTAGCTTATGCCCGCGGCTGCGCACTCTCACGTAAGCTACTGATCGCTGACATATTATTATACTAGCTTATGCCCGCGGCTGCGCACTCTCACGTAAGCTACTGATCGCTGACATATTATTATACTAGCTTATGCCCGCGGCTGCGCACTCTCACGTAAGCTACTGATCGCTGACATATTATTATACTAGCTTATGCCCGCGGCTGCGCACTCTCACGTAAGCTACTGATCGCTGACATATTATTATACTAGCTTATGCCCGCGGCTGCGCACTCTCACGTAAGCTACTGATCGCTGACATATTATTATACTAGCTTATGCCCGCGGCTGCGCACTCTCACGTAAGCTACTGATCGCTGACATATTATTATACTAGCTTATGCCCGCGGCTGCGCACTCTCACGTAAGCTACTGGTCGCTGACATATTATTATACTAGCTTATGCCCGCGGCTGCGCACTCTCACGTAAGCTACTGGTCGCTGACATATTATTATACTAGCTTATGCCCGCGGCTGCGCACTCTCACGTAAGCTACTGATCGCTGACATATTATTATACTAGCTTATGCCCGCGGCTGCGCACTCTCACGTAAGCTACTGATCGCTGACATATTATTATACTAGCTTATGCCCGCGGCTGCGCACTCTCACGTAAGCTACTGGTCGCTGACATATTATTATACTAGCTTATGCCCGCGGCTGCGCACTCTCACGTAAGCTACTGATCGCTGACATATTATTATACTAGCTTATGCCCGCGGCTTCGCCCGCGTGGAGTTCGAAAAAGTAGCTTTGGAAATTTTCCTGCTAGAATCGGTTCAGCCGCAATGCCGTGAAAGAGCATCATATATTATAATATAACTTTGAATTTTTCAGGATTAAAAAAAAAAGTAGCCTATGTCCTATTCCTAGGTATAAGCTATCACGATTTCAACTTTCAGCCAAATCGGTTCAGCGTGAAAGAACAGCAAACATCTAAACATACAAACTTTCACATTTATAATATTAGTAAGATCTACAGATAGTGCCATCCACAGACGCGCCCCACTATTCTTCCTCATAGTTTACAGTGTAAGTTTGGATTATTTATTTATTTTATTACGGAACAAAAAATATATCGTACAAAATTCTATGCGATAATGCCTGCAGTAGTTGTAAACTGTGTCGCAGACATTAACACTCATCCCCGGATAGAGATGGTCACAGTTCCTATAGATACAGGATATACAGAAAATAACAGTGTGTGAGTGTGTGTGTGTGTGTGTGTATGTGAATGTGTGAGTGTGAGTGAGTGTATATGCGAAAGTGTGCAACCTTGTCTAATGTTTGAGTATTATAAGAGAGGTAGGGCATAACGGGTTTCCCGTTCTAATTTGGAGCTGCCCGACTGGGGCAGGACCTCCACCTTATAGAAGTCTGTAGCCAAATAACCCATTTTTTTGTTGTGTTCCTACGCGGTGAATAAGGTTACCAGTAATGAGCTCCTTGGGGAGGGGGGGAGTCTGCGGTAACCCTTTTCGATCGGGTGGGCCGTATGCTTATCTGGCACTCTTGTTGTAAAAAATTTAAAAAAATATATATCGGTTCACATCTATTACCTATGAGTGCACACTACAATTAATACACTCGGGTCATACTCCCCGCATGCCGCGACCCCCTCGACTACAAATGTAGGGGGGCGCATCTTCGTGGATGGCATTATCTCAATTTGAGGCGACAAGTAGCTTACCTCGTTTCCCGTAAAGCACAGCGAGGTTATTAAGCGTGGCGGCCACGGCGGGGTGATTCTCTCCCAGCGTCTTCTCACGGATGGACAGGGCGTCGTTCAGCAAGTTGGCGGCTTCTTTGTACTTGTTCTGGTCTCTATTGAAATAAAAAAAAATTAGTTCCTATTAATTTTTATATGTCCTTATACGGAAAATCTGTAGTCTGTTATACATGTTAATACGTATGTTCATGCCGAACTGAAATAATTTATGCAGATAAATTGATTGCAAAAAGAGCAATACCATGGATTCCATGGCAGGGCTATCATTTATAAAGACTGCCAATAAAGTCGAGAGAACTGGCGTTCTTGTGATCATCTGTTATGATGATGAGTATGTATATTTATGATCACGTATGTCCCATGGGGTAAACAAAGCGCCAGTTCTGACAGAGGCTGACTGGTTGTGGAATGAACACTCCGTTGCGGTTTTTCCTGAAGAGCCATCATGACATTCAAGGGTGTGAAAAGATTCCAGCCGAGTCATCTTTCTATAAATATATTGACAGGTATGCAATGTGAAAGTGTGTGCAAAGAGGCAGAGGTAGACCACGTTCCAAATCGGTCGGACACGTCAAAAGAGTACTCGTAACCAGCAATCATGAAGACACTGATGAATGTCGACGGAGCGAAAAAGGACTGCAAGTCTAGAGAGAACTGGCTCTACTCATTTTCTGCGTACGTGAGTAACTCGGCGTTATGTCACGTTGGTACATATGTACACACATTGATAGTAAGAAGCTTGGCCAACCCTACGCGCTTCACGTAGCTGCGCTCGTTGAGCTAACGTAACCAGCTGTATCCGTAGGTGGCGGTGGTAGTAGCGGTGGTGGATGGGTACCTGTAGACCAGCGCCAGTATGTTGAGCATGGTGGCGACGTCGGGGTGGTCGTGGCCCGAGGTCTTCTCGAGGTCCTCGAGCGCCTGCTTGCACAGCGGCACGGCCACCTCGTAGCGGCCCTGCGAGGCGTACTGGATGACCAGGTTGTGCAGCGTGCGCAGCCGCGCCGGGATCTCGTAGCCCGCGTTGACCTGCTGCGCGAAGTGCAGCGGCGGCGTCGGCGACATCGCTGCCGGGGAGTCCGGGGACCACACTACATATACTAATCGCCGCGATGCAACCGACAAGGGACAACTTGCAACAAATCTATTCGGAATATATCGCCGAAATAGAAAGCACAAACTGTTCGCGGTGCCATATTGCCGAACAGTGGCGCACGCTCAGTCTCCGATCCCGAGGTCACTGACAGCACTCAATGCCCTCCTGGACTCAAGTGTAGACCCTGAATGTGATGTGCTGGCAGGTGAATGGAAGGTGATTTTGAATGAGTGTCTGGCATACGCAGAAAGAAGGCCATCTTCTTCTCGGTAATACATTTATATTAACCTTATTTATTATTACTCATATGTATTTTTTTAACTTATACCTCCACATTAGCGTAAATGACCACGTTGTCGTGCTAATTGTAAATAAATAAATATTATAGTATTAGATACTATCCAGCTTCGCAAGTTCGAATCCTGACTGTACCAATGAGTTTTTCTAAACTTAAGTACAGTGATTAGTCACACCACGAGCTTAACGGTGAAGGAAAACATCGAGAGGAAACCTGCATACGTCTGAGATGAAATTCAAAGGCGTATGTATAGTAGTGCTTGAGTAGCGGCGATGGACTCGCCATCTGTCACGTTGGCACCTAATATACCTCTGGCGGAAAGTGGGTGTGTGGGTATTACCTATACACGTGAAGGCGTGAGGATATATAGATACTATCCAGAATAAAACATGCAACAATGTATAAGGATAGTGCGATAACATGCTTTTATCAAATTATCAGCAATATTGGTTTTCGCGTGAAGTGGAACAAACATGCTCATAAACTTTCGAATTTATAATGTTAGTTAGTTTAGCTACTTAGTTATAGAGAAGCCGTCTATCATTCTGGGGTACTATAGTTAAATTGTATTGGTGGCAATGTGAATGCGACTCGATCTCTCACCACAAACTCTCGTTATAAGGAAGATACAAATATATGTATAATATATTTGTATGATGAATACTGACATTTATTGTTCCTGTTGTCCTCATGGTCGTCGTCCGGGAACAGGTCCACCATCGGGTCGTCGCGTTTCTTCTCGCTCTGGCCACTGCGGTTAGAGTCTGACTCCTCTTGCACGTCGCTGTCATATTTGCTGTGGAATTAAGAATTTTATAACAAATACTTTATATTTCATGCCTATATATGTATTTATATTTATTAAAATATATTTATATATTTCTTTTTAATTATAGCCGTGGTGGCCGAGCAGTTTGAGTAGTTCCCTGCGACACAAAGATCGCAAGTTCGAATCCCGACTGTACCAATGATTTTTTCTGAATAAAGTACCTACAGTGATTAGTCACACCACGAGCTTTACGGTGAAGGAAAACATCGAGAGGAAACCTGCATACGTCTGAGAAACAATTCAAAGTCGAGAATGGAATAGTCGTGCTTGAGTAACGGCGATGGACTCGCCATCTGTCACGTTGGCACCTAATATACATATCTTGCGGAAAGTAGGTGTGTGGATACTACTTAAACACCTCTGCCTATCCCTTCGGGGACCCTTGTGGAAGGCGTGAGGATATAATATTTTTATTATAATTATATCTTCAATGAAATATGACAGCAACGGCAGAGGCGTGCATCAACGATGTGCATGCACACATCTGCCCTTGCGTGAGGGCGTGGATATATATATATATATATATATATATATATATCTTTATATATATAATTCTTCTGTGAGTGTGTATGTCACTGAACTCCTCCTAAACGGCTGGACCGATTTTAATGAAATTTTCTGTGTGTGTTCAAGGGGATCTGGGAATGGTTTAGATTCACAATTGGACCCGATAGGTGGCGCCACTGGGTCCGTGGCTTTAATTTTTTCTCCCAAGCGAAGCTGGGCGGGACAACTAGTATTAATTAAGTTCGATAGTTACCGTATGGAGGCCATAAAGTCCAAGTGCTTGTTCTCTTCCTCAAGCTGCGCCACACGTTGCTCGGAGGCCTGCAGCCGCTGCTGAGCGGCGGCGAGCTCGTCCCGCAGCCAAGCATTCTCCTGGCACAGCCGACGGACCTGAGTGCGGAGCTTCTGCTTCTCCGCTTCCACCGACTGCAGGTGCGAGGCCAGGGCCATCATCACCTGGAACCAGCACACCACATATGGTTGGTAGGTATTTATACTTCAACAAAGGACAATTGTATTGGAGATATTCCGAAAAAATTCTGAGGGATTTTTGATCCAAACCGCAATGAAGAGATTCGCAGCTTCGCTTCTCTTCATATGTGAATGTGGGATGTAAACATTAAGTCATTGATTCGTTAGTTTGGACTTATAAAAACGACGAGTGATTAATAATATATCCTCACGCCTTACCACAAGGGTCCCCGAATTCTAATCACGAGAGGATGCGCCCGCGTTTAATGTGATTATCTATACTAATATTATAAAGAGGAAAGATTTGTTTGTTTGTTTGTAATGAATAGGCTCCGAAACTACTGGACCGATTTCAAAAATTCTTTCACCTTTGGAAAGCTACATTATCCCCGAGTAACATAGGCTATATTAAATTGGACCCGATAGGTGGCGCTGCGATCGAGTTTCAAGAATTTTACCTTTTTACCCGGGCGAAGCTTTCTGTGTGTTTCTGTGTGTCTTAAGCTAGATTCGAGAATGGTTTAGATTTACAATTGGACCCAATAGGTGGCGCTGCGATCGTGTTACGGGCAATTTAACTTTTTCACCCGAGCGAAGCTGGGCGGGACAGCTAGTACATATATATGTGACTGCCCCTTAGGCAGTAGAATGGTGATATATCCCTACTAATATTATAAATGCGAAAGTAACTCTCTCTGTCTGTCTGTTACCTTTTCACGCCTAAACTACTGAACCGATTTACATGAAATTTGGTACAGATATAGCCTAGAGGAAGGACATAGGCTACTTTTTAATGCGAAAAAGGGTTGTAAGGGGTTGAAATAGGGGATTAAAGTTTGTATGGAAGTTTCGTCATTTTTGAAGCTAGAAGCTTGAAACTTATTTTTTGGCTCTTGATTACATATAAATTAATATTACATTCAAAGTTAGTAAAAATTTTACCCTTAAGGGGGTAAAAAAAATGCTGCTTAGTATCACTTTTCCGCGCGGACGAAGTCGCAGGCACAGCTAGTATATATATAAAATTAAGCCCATAAAAGCCTTCCTAAATAATCGGGCTATATAATGAAAAAAAATAATATAATCGGATTAACAGTTCCTGAGATAAGCCCGTTAAAGTAAACATAAAAACTCTTGCTTAATAAGGAGGCATATATACACTTCTCATCAATAATATGAGGTATTAGTCACGACATTTGACATATATTCCAAAATAATCAATTAATTCTGATACCCCTTACAAAACATACACTTGCAAGGTGTTTAGATTTTTCAGATGAGAGGTATATTAATATTATTACTTTAACATCTGTACTGATTATTCCTGGTACCGCTACATGCTTCTCACTAGTACCGCATCGACATTGAACCTACCGAGTGTGTACTGTACGGAAGTGTTGAAGGGTGGACGACTGGCTAATGACTCATCATAAATTTGGCAACAGAATCGATTGCCAAAGCGATGCAAGGTTTTTTAATCGCTTGTTTAAATCCAAACTTTTTCGACGGGCATTCACTGTACGTTAAGCAGAAGAATTCCATAAGAATTCAGAAACAATCTCCAGCTGCCAAACTTATAGTAGGCGCTCTTCTCTCGCTCTATCACGTGGGGGACACGGCGTGGCCATATCATTCTGCTGATGATAATCTTAATAAATATGATTCTATACAAATATATTATTATTTATTTATAAATTATATAAGATTGTTTGTTTGGTTGAATGCGATAATCGCAGGAAACAAAAATCCGATTAGATTTTTTTGCATCAGATAGCCCATTTATGGTGGAAGGTTATAATATATAGGCTATAACATCACGATACGACCAATAGGTGCTCCATCAATGGAAAATGTTCAAAAAAATATTCTTAATTTCTTAGAGGAATACAATTCCACGCGGGTGAAACCGCAGAGCACAACTAGCAATACCTTGGGACAGTTCCGCAAAAAATTACCTAGTCCCAAATTAGGCAGAGCTTGTACTATAGGAACTAGACAACAATACAAATACTTATAAAGACAGATATAAACATAGGCTATCCAAGGCTAAGTAACAAATACTCGTGTTCATCACACAATTATCTGCCCTCAGCCGGAATTGAACCGGTAACCTCAAGCTTCGCAGGAGCAGACGGCCGTCTAAATAGCAATGTCTGTATAAAGGTCATTCGTTTCCGAAAACCTCGCTGGATGGCGCTACAGAACACCAACTTATATACCGTTCCACTGATCACAATTAAATCTCTATGGTACTGCAACGCATGCATCTAGTCTATACTAATATTATAAAGAGGAAAGATTTGTTTGTTTGTTTGTTTGTAATGAATAGGCTCCGAAACTACTGGACCGATTTCAAAAATTCTTTCACCTTTGGAAAGCTACATTATCCCCGAGTAACATAGGCTATATTAAATTGGACCCGATAGGTGGCGCTGCGATCGAGTTTTAGGAATTTTAACTTTTTCACCCGAGCAAAGCTGGGCGGGACAGCTAGTATTCTTATAAACACGAACACCTTTTTTAATTTACAAGTGTCAAACAAGTGTTAACCCGGGATCTGATAGCGTTTAACGTAGCCTAAGTCACTCGAGTATTGTCGGCAGTATAAGGAACAAACGGGTCTTACTGTTATGAGCAACTTGGAATGCCATTTCCTGGAAGCAAGTTGGTTGCCTAGTCAACACTACAGTGTTTAGTATACTACAGTACAATACTGTACTTTGGACTGTATTGAAAACTTGAAAACGGGAGATATATTGCATACCGTCTTATAAACGCTAAGTGACCGAAGCTTACACAAACCATCCCGTTAAAGCTAAAGCTTCAATCCGCTGAAGCACCAAGTCCCATTCATGATAAGCCCTCGAGCAAGATAAAGAGTGGCAATGTGACCTAAATGCTGTCCTAAAAGACGTAAAGGACTCTTTGACGGTATATAGGGCGGGGCTCTTGGCTTTTTACTGATTCTCGCATTTGTAAAGTCTTATAGCGTACCTATGGTTTGAGAAGAACATTGGTAAAATGCAGGCATAATATTTAGGTGAAGGAAAACATCGAGAGGAAACCTGCATACGTTTGAGAAGTAAATCAGAGGCGTATGTATAATCGGGCTTGAGTAACGGACACGCCATCTGTCACGTTGGCACCTAAAATAGATCTCTGGCGACAAGTGGGTCGGTGGGTATTACCTATACCTCTGCCTACCCCTTCGGGGACCCTTGTGGGAAGGCGTGAGGATATATAATATTAAAATTTCGTAAAGCAACTGGGGTGAATGTGTGATTGTAAAGATGCAGAAAGGCACGTTACGTTTGTTTAGAGATATAGTGAGGCTGACAGAAAAGCTACACAAAGCAAGTGTCTGGAAGAAGAGGTAATGGAAAACTTATCGATGATGCTACGATTGAGCAAAGAACGACGTCTAGAGATAACCGGCGCCTATCTGCGTACCCCGTGTGGGACTCGGCGTGGTGCTATATATGTATGTATATTCACTTCTGAAGATGACTTCTGAGATGAGAGCAAACCAGAGCCTGCCCCTTGGTCTCATACATGTTTGTATTAATCTATATGTTTTATCATATAATTATCCAGCTAATTATCTAACTCATCAAACAATTCCGTTCAGAAGGTTTTTTGTGAAAAAGGAATAAACATCCTCACAAACTTTCGCACATTTACAATATCTATCGGACAAAATATGGTCACCAATATTGCAAAGCCATACCAATGTGTAACCAACGTTACATTTATACCTTCAACTTTACAATGAATGGTATACATGTACCTATACTTCTTCACACCTTCCCACAAGGATCCCCGAAGGGGTAGGCAGAGGTGTGTAAGTAGTACCCACATACCCACTTTTCGGCGCAGATATATTTTAGATGCCAACGTGACAAATGGCGAATCCATCGCCGCTAAAAACTTAAAACCTGCAATTAAATTCAGAAAAACTTATTGGTACCTACAGTTATCTATACCGCCCTCTTTATTAAATATACACATATATACCTAAGTCACGTAATCCAGTAATCCTATCCCCCATGTACATACAGGTCGCTACCACAACCCACGTTGAACATGATCGCAATATAACGTGTCCACCAACCACCAACCAATCACGTTTGGTAAGCTTAGTCGCCGCCTAAGTACGTGGAACTTCTCAAATGCATATATGTAATTGTTGAAGGTTATCAATGCCACGCTTATCTTCTATACTAATATTATAAAGAGGATTATCAAATCTTTGATGTTTGTTTGTTTGTATTGAATAGGCTCCGAAACTACTGGACCGATAAGATAAAATCTTTCACCATTAGAAAGCTACATTCACCCTGAGTGACATAGGCTATATTTAATTTTATAATAAAACATTTCCACCCATGCAAGCCGGGACGGACCGCTAGTTTAAACTATAAATAATAAATACCTCGGGACAATTCCACACAGATAGACCTAGTCCCAAATTAAGCCAAGCTTGTGTTACGGTAACTAGACAACGATATATTTACTTATATAGATCGATTAAGCCAAGCTTGTGTTATGGTAACTAGACAACGATATATTTACTTATATAGATAGATATATACTTAAATACATAGTACTACCAAGACTAAGGTACACATACTCGTGTTCATCATACAAAAATGCGGGATTCGAACCCGCAACCTCAAGTTTCGTAGTCAGCTAGACCAGACGGCCGTCTCAAACCAATGATATAAAGGGTTTTTTATGAACGCGTTAATCTAAGGAACTACTGGTGGTAATAGAAAAATATTTTAATGTTGTATAGCCCATTGATCGAGGAATGCTTATAGGCTATATGAAATCACGTTACGACCGATAAAATCTGTCGCATGAATAAAATATGTTGCAATAACGGGCAAAAACTATTATTTCTGAGCTTCCGTGCGCTTCGTAAACGGTTAAAGTTACCCTACAATTTCATTCCAGAAAATAAAATCTTATAATTAAATCTAACTTTACGCGGCTGAATCAACGGGACACCGTGGTTTGTGTTCAAAAAGTTCAACATCGTTTGAGCTAAAACTTTGACAAAATACAATAAATACCTACAATATCCACTTCAAGGATCTTAACCAAATTTCGACATTTAAAGTATTTTTAAAACAACAACAATCTGCCACAGTGTAGCGTGGCAAAGCACAGCAGGTGTTTAATTAAAGCTATACACATACTTAGGTACCTCACAGGCAGCGTTGCCAGTTTTATTTGCCTAGTCGAGATTTTGGGATTTTTTGAGTGAATACAGGGGGATTCTTTCGTCGAAAGCGGGACATCAGAAGTTTTCAAATACTTATAAAGAAAGCGACGCTATCATGGTCACACGCACCCCTCTTTCTCCCGCGCTCTTATCTTCATTCGGGTGGCCAGTACACACTTGTCTGTGCCACCCACCCACGCTTCCTCAGCACACTGCGTGCATGGTCGAGTTATCTCCGAATCCGAGCCTGTATCGCGCGGGACTTAATTTTGACTTTAATTTAATTTAATTAAATTTAAACGGGATTTAATTTTGATAAAAAAATCGGGACGTCCCGCCGAAATCGGGAAGTCTGGCAACGCTGTACATAGGTATGTTTACCTGCGCCTCCCCCAGGCCGAGCTCGATGGCGTCGATGCTCTTGCGCACGAGCGAGGCCTTCTCGTGCTCGTGCTCCGTGTTGGCGGCCAGCCCCGCCAGCAGCTGCGCGTGCTCGGCCCGCAGCGCCTCGAGGCCCGCCGCGACAGTGCGCGCGCCGGCCACCATTTCCTCCTGCGACATCGCCGTCATCCTGCCTAGCGATTCGATCTTTTTTCTGTAACAATACCATCAAAAAACCTTAATAATAGCTCTACTGAATATTACCTCTTAAATTTATCACTATAACACCTGTTGGTTTAACTGATGAACTCAGAGACGTCGCCTAGACTTCTGTACTATCCGAGGGGAGTTTTCTTAAACTTGCTTTGTGTAACTTATTCTCAATCTGCCCCTTCCTTTCCCATCTCTTGCCTCTTGCCTTTCGGTATTAAGTTCAAATACCCATGGTGACGTACATACATACAATATGTCCAATAAAGCCAATAATATTTTAAATGTCAGTTTGTTACTCAATCACGCCTCAACGGCTAAACGGAATTGGATGAAATTTTGCAAGGATATGTTTTATTCCAGAAAAAAACTACCAATGAAATACAATTTAACGCGGGTGATACCGCACGGCACCTCTTGTTAAGCATATGCCTACAGACCAGTATTATAGTATAACCTTTGTATAGGTAGGTTCTAATGAGTCCCGCCTAATCAAACAAAGCTGTTGCCATAGGGACTAAAATATCGACGTATTGAAGAGCTCCATTTAACCAACCATGAATATTTAGGGCAAGCTATTCAATGGTAAGCTTGCACAACTTATCAGGTATGGTGGTCACTAGGCTGTTACGAAACGATATATGGTGGTCAATGATGGTGCCGTGAGAACAGGATACTTTCCACCATGATACAGGTGCCCTACCTGTTTCATAATGGGTTTCCCGTTAGAATTTGGAGCTGACTGGTGAAGGACCACCAACTTATAAAAATCCGTAGCCAAATAACTCTTTTTTTTCGTGTTGTGTTCCTACGCGATGAATAAGGTTTACAATAATGAGCTCCTTGGCGTGTTGGCAGCCGAGGGATTAGTCCGATTATGCTGCATACACCAAATACATTATAACTCTCCGAACACAGAGATAATACTTCGGTATCGTGAGCGTAAATAGGCTACGGTACCAGTTTCCCATCAGGTGGAGTGTAACGGCTTGTTTGCAAGGTCAATTGAAGAATAACACATCAGAAAGGGTTTAAAATTATATAACACTTATCATTGAATTCTATCAGTTGATAAGTATTCTAATAATATATTTATCTTTCAACTTGACTTTCTTCTCTTCAGACTTGTTTCTTACATACATATCATCACGCCGAGTCCCTAACGAGGTAGGCAGAGAGCATAGAGCGCCAGTTCTCTCTAGACTTACATACCTCTTTCGCTTCGTCCACATCCATCAGTCTCTTCATACATGCTCGTCGGTTTTGAGTACTCTTGACGTTCCCGTTCTTGAGCGTCCGATCGATTCGATCTAGGTAGTGGGAACGTGGTTTACATTTGTTTCTTTATAATTCGATTAGCGTAACGTCAATGGAATCTGGTTAAAGTATGTTATTTGACACCGATTTTGGTGGTTACACAAGAACGCAATATAACCGGATTAGCAACTAAGTAACTTAATTTAATAAAGGTATTTACTGTACTGATAGTAACAACTTATGACGTAATAGTAATTGAGGGAGCAAGTCAACTTTGAATATAGGTTTGAACTTGATAAACATAAACGAGTGTGTTCGTTTGTTTGAACGCGATCCTCGGGAACTATTCATCTGATTTGTAAAACTATTATTGCATTAGACGGCCCGTTTAATGAGAAATGCTGTACACTTCTTCATGCTTTTACCCAAGGGAGCGAAACAGTAAATCTTATAGTTATCTAAAACTAATAAACTGAAGTGTATTTTTGTAATGTCAAAATAAGTTTTATTCTGATATCAAAAATATCATGTTTTTTGTCTGTCAAGTCAAGTGTACATACATACAATTGTATTCGTGATGATATATATGTACATACATACATGCAATTATATGTATGTACATATATATCATCACGCCGAGTGTCTAACAGGGTAGGCAGAGGGTAGTGCGCCAGTTCTGTCTAGACTTACATACCTCTTTTGCTTCGTCCTCTACATATGTAAATGTATAAAAGATGCAGTTTGTTTGAACTCACTAATTTCGGGACTATTCTATTTGAATAATAGCTCTGTTTTTGTCAGTTTTTTATATCCAACGGAGCGGAGAATATATATATAACTGCTGAAATCTCATAGCAAGTATCTATAGAATGTATTTCCCATTACCTCTTAAATTCTCGGCACCGGAAATTACTGCTAAACAAAGTAGAATCCAATTTACCCGAAGCAAAAAAGTCCTCTAAACTATGCAACCAGACAGGAAATCCGCGCCCAGCGCCACCCTGGAGTGCTCTACTAATGGATCCAATATATCCAATGAAGCATTGAGTTTGCATTGTTATGCACTGAAACGCACTAGAATTGATAAAAAAACCATGTGCATTTGTTCTTCAAGCATCCTCTGGGCATTTGTTCTTCAAGCATCCTCTGAGCAAAACACTTCGAATATTCAGGCATTATGTGTAGATTTATTAACTTAAGTTACGAAAAAGTTCAAAGGAAAATAGATTAGTTGTAGGTATAAAAGCGGTTCAGTCAAATCCTCATTTGATTTTCAGTACAGAATAACAAGTACGTTTACATTTGTAAATAACATTTATTCTCTACTAGCTTATGCCCGCAGCTTCGCCCACGTGGAGTTCGAAAAAGTAACTACAATATTTTCCTGCTAGAATCGGTTCAGCCGCCATGCCGTGAAAGAGCAACATACAAACTTAGGCCTTTATAATTATTTGGAATTTTTGTAATGACAGGATTCAGTTTTAAAACATGTGTCAAAATAAAATGAAATTTAAATCATCAGCACTAAGTTGTATTCATCTAATTTTGATGCAAATCAGAATGACTACTAATAATAAGGCAAATTTGATTCTGGCAGGAACTTTCGGGAATTTTCGGGATAAAAAGTAGCCTATGACCTATTCCTAGGTATAAGCCATCACGATTTCAACTTTCAGCCAAATCGGTTCAGCCGATTGGCCGTGAAAGAACCGCAAACATCCAAACTTACAAACTTTCACATTTATAATATTAGTAAGATAAAATTATAATATTAGTAAGATAAGAAGTAAGATAAGATTAGCCAAGGAAGAAAGAACCAAGCGTCAAAACAGTGGCGGTAGTAATATGTTTGCAAAGGGTACATTAAGACGGTAGCTTGGCGAACAAGTTATACAATGTATTCAGGTAAGGCCTCACCCTCACCGCATGATATGGTACAGTGACAATGGACCCAGTACAGCTATGTTTAAGGTTTAATTTTCAACACTTGCGGCCAAGAACAGTACAGTCACGAGCACTGCGATGCACTGCCATTTGAATAAAACAACGTGTTCCAGACAGGGTTTCGGGGATGTGTAACCTTATAAAATGACACATACGTTATCTTTATCTTTATATATATGTTTCTTTTGTGCGTGTGTTTGTCACTGAAATCCTTGCTGTCACGTCTGGTCGGTCCAGCCGTTTAGGATGAAATGAAATTAATGAAATGTAATGATAAAAGAATTTAATGAAATTTTCTGTCTTCAGGTCGATTCGAGAATGGTTTAGTTTCACAAGTGGCGCTGCGATTGTGTTTCAGGAAATTTTACTTTTCACCCGGGCGAAGCGGGGCGGGATAGCTAGTATATGTATATATATATGGATATGATCATAATGAACGACTGACTTTGTTGACTCCCAGAAAAGCTAACAGTTATGATAGAGAAGACCGCATATGACGTAGATGGAGGAGGTATGTATGAGTATGAGAATTAGCGCTCTACTCTCTTGTGCCAATATGTCAAAGTCGGTGTATTTGATGAGGCTACGTCATTAATTTGAAATCTGTTGCCTGCTTAAGTTCTAACACTACAATGATATATACCACGGTTAAGAGACAACAGCTCTGTAGACTCGACAAATATGTTTTCTTTTTCATAGATTTTATGCAATCCATCACTTCTACCATATTTTCGGTTCAATATTAAGAGAGGAGAAGTTTTATAATGTTCTATCCGGGGAGACGCCTTAAGAATATTAAGCAGCATTCAGACAGGCTGCGTCTTAGCCAGTATTCGGATATTGGGACCGACAATAGGCAGGCGGTTAAGACGCCATCGCCATTAAACTAAAACTACTTTAAATTACATTTCTGCAGAGTTCCTCACGGGATATTCAGTGAATAGAGCGCGTGTACTATTTAGATTTATAGACTCTTACACTTCATCCACCTTGATCATACCGGGTCTTGAATTCTCAGCCTACGATTGGTCGATTTATTCTAGGCATTGGGAACGCGGTCGTCTTCTGTATGTTCTTCAAAACCATGTATTTACATATATATGTCTCTTTGTCTCTTTCTAAATAGAGACAGCAAGGTGTTTCGATTTTTCTAATGAGAAGTATAATATAGTCAGAGGAACTTTAAATTGTACCTTTACCCATAGCTAAACAGACGAGGTTGGGGCCAAAAATAAACGGACACTAATTTTTTATTGCCATTAACAAATAACTGTATCACTTGCCAAAAGTAGCCAAATAGAGCTACGTATAAGGAAATACACATTTAGCATTGAAGTACTAACGTAGCCTTAGAGAGCCTTATGTAATCGGGGAGGCGTGAGGATCGGGTGCGACAAATACACACGACCTTGACGAAACAGTTAGAGAATAATTATGACCTTGGAAGTTGACATTTGAGAAGAGCTGATGAGGAACTGCGAAAGAAAAAGGATAATACTACTTTACATTAAATACATACTTATCATCACACCGCCCTAAGCAGAGTCTAGTCTAGTCTAGTCTGGAACTAGGATATTATGTTTATATACATATGTGATGTTTAATTCTTGAAAAAAAAGAGACTTCATTGTCTATAATAAATATTATAAAGCGGAAAGATTTGTTTGTTTGTTTGTTTGTTTGTAATGAATAGGCTCCGAAACTACTGGACCGATTTCAAAAATTCTTTCACTTTTGGAAAGCTACATTATCCCCGAGTAACATAGGCTATATTAAATTGGACCCGATAGGTGGCGCTGCGATCGAGTTTTAGGAATTTTAACTTTTTCACCCGTGCGAAGCTATCCCTTTCTGTGTGTCTTAAGGTGGATTCGAGAATGGTTTAAATTTACAATTGGACCCGATAGGTGGCGCTGCGATCGTGTTACGGGCAATTTAACTTTTTCACCCGAGCAAAGCTGGGCGGGACAGCTAGTCTATAATATAATCTGTTGTGCAGACTAATTCCGTAGAAATAACTAATCAAGTAATACAACACAGAGCAATTGGCTCCCAGCCAATCCAGACAACATGCGAACAAATTTTGTTATTCCACGGGTAACCCACTGGTTCCTTTAACTCATCTAATTCCAGACTGGGGGGGGGGTAACCTTGCCGAAATGGAACCCCCAACCCCCACCCCGCCGGGACGTGGGGAACATAAAATACCCGTAGCCATGGCAACCAAGGGCGACAACCCTCGCAAGTGAACCACGCGTTGTATTCGGAGAGAATATTTTTACGTTTATAGTGTACGTTGGTAGGTACTGGTTTTATTGGTTACAAGAGTTCAATGATATTTAACTTTTACATACATACATATCATCACGCCAAGTCCCTAACGGGGTAGGCAGAGAGTATAGAGCGCCAGTTCTCTCTAGACTTACATAACTCTTTCGCTTCGTCCACATTCATCAGTCTCTTCATAACTTTTATATACATATATATATATCCTCACGCCTTGCCACAAGGGTCCCCGAAGGGATAGGCAGAGGTGTATAGGTAGTACCCATACCCCCACTTTCCGCCAGAGATTAGGTGCCAACGTGACAGATGGCCATGTCCATGTCCAGTCCATCGCGTTACTCAAGCACGACTATACATACGCCTTTGATTTGCTTCTCAGAAATATGCAGGTTTCCTCTCGACGTTTACCTTAACTTGTATGTAATGTAATTTGTATATCATTAATAAGCATAATTTGATTTCAAAATCCAAATAAACACAAAGCAATAAGGTCATATGTAAATTAGGGAATGCCAAGGGATCCTGCATATTAACAAAAGAGATTTATTAAGCAGAATGGCTCTGTTCCACCATGTTCCATACAGCTGTGTAATCTTTACGTAACAAACTCGGCCTCTTTATGGGTACCTACTATAAGTTAAGATATTATCAGGCCTTGCCCGAAAAGAGGTAGGCAGGAAGGGAATCCGTTCAGTTCTCTTTAGACATACACACCTCTTTAACCTCGCAACTTCAGACTTTTTGTATTGTTAATAAACATATAGGTTATAACGACCCATAGTAAATAGAGCAACGCGCGAGCGTTACTGATGCAAGCGTATATTGGTGACCGCTTACCATCTGCCACTCTGTGTTCCGAGAGTTATACTGTGTTGGCAGCATAATGTGACTAATCCCTCTTCTGCCAACACAATATAACAACCCTCCCCCTCCTCAAGGAGCTCATTATTGGAAACATTATTCACCGCGTAGGCGTAATTTTTTAAAGGAAAACTAAAAAATCTAATATCTTGAAAACGATAAAGTATGATGATTTAATAGTCAAATCGGTCAAAATTATGGAAACTATAACCCCTAAGGATCTAGATCAAATTACCTGAAACCTCATATACCACGCCGAGTCCCTCAGGCAAAGCGAGTAGAGCGCCAGCTCTCTCTAAACTTACAGAGTTTTAAGTTGAATTTATAAATGTAATAAAACCCAGGTAAAGTGAAGGCTGTAACATTAAAACCAGACGCATTAAATTCTGCTGTGCTTCCATAAACCGGTATTAAGTCCGACCGGAACGGCAGGGGTTGTTTTGATGCCACTGTGAAAACATATTCCTTTGGCTGGAAGCCAGGGGTGGGTAGCTGAATTTCTTACTTACATTACGAATACAAACTAGAGTACAAAGTAACTTTATTTTCTTTCTTTTATCTCTTGTGTATTAGAACCAATTTCATCATTAATGGTGGTACCAAAAAGACGTATCAGAACCCAGCACCGGTTCTCAAGCACATTCCGATCTCAAGCATCGTTTATGATTTAAAACATTTATTTCTCAATATAACATAATTAACTTACTACTAGCACAAATATTAAAGTTGCTAGAACGAAAGGTATAGTCTTTGAGTATCTCAACTCCATTTGCACTGTTCTCATATAGCGCAGGATTCGCTACCGTACAATATCGCGTTATGCATGGCTACTCGATCGCTCTTACTCAGGTTCACTGTCCATCAACGTCAGTATGACGCTATTCGATTTAGTACCGGCAGTTATCCTTCTTACAATCTTTTTCATGACTTCCATCTTGTGTGAACATGTTGCAAGATATACAATTTCATAGCTATTATGATATCGTTATGAAACAAAGTATCGAAGCATACTTCCCTTTGATTCTGTCTGGTTAGGTGACAGACAATTAAGCCGCCTGATCTTCAATTGCATCACAAGTTCAGATTAACTAAACAATGTGTTGCAATGGTGGTGCATTACAATACTCATGACTCATGATGAGGTAACTATCATTAATTGTTTAAACAATGTTTCAACAATCAGTGTTAGCATTGTCACTGTTTCTCGCACAGACACATCAATATTTCAGGCACCATATTTTGAAAGACCGAAATTACTTCCAATCACGCTCGAATCGAACACATAGGATATGTTTAAAGCAGACAAATCGAAGTATCAGTGCACAGCTTGTACTATACAATTATTTAACTAAAGACCTGCTGATCTGTTTACAATTTTGTTAAAAAGTTTTAAATCTTCACTCTTTATGAAATATAAGGAAATATATTTCAATTTTTGCATCTGCCGATATTTATTTGTATCTGTAGATAATCATTCTAGTTCAGGTATTATTTGAAACGTTGTGTTAAATTATACGTGGTTAACATTTTAGAGAAAAAAATCTATAACATTGGGTGAAAGCCCTTTGCTCACAAGGGCTAATGACTCAGAGACCGCGCTAATGCAATTACACCCACGTTCTTACAGAAGGGACAAAGCTGTGACAAAGCCTAAGGCAATCGATGCGTCTAGACACAAAGCTAAAAGGGGACGCTAACAAATCGACTGGAACATTAAAAATTCCACCAATCCGATCATAATGCAGCATTCACGCTCGTACTATGAATAAATTATGAAATCTGATACAAAATTAGCTGTTTATTTATGAACAAAATGGTCTCCTAGGTTTCAGCCAAGTTAAACTTGATCATTCATACATATATAGATTTATTAAATACTTTCTTAATAACATTATAAATTTAATTTATAAAATACCAATTGAAAAAAGATTCGTTTTTAATAATTTGGCGCAAAGTAAAGAATTTATACGCTTTTATAAGATGAGAACGGGAACTTTGTTACTGCAAAACTGCTGCTTCCAAGGTTGAAATATTTATACACGGAAAATATTACCCAACGCAAGGCGGGTGAAATTTGTTGGAAATAAAGGAGAATTAATTTTAGAATTCATCAAAAGACCCGAGCGTCGGATAGGGATCGCTCAGGTCAAGGGCGCGACCTTTGACGAAGGACAAAGGAATAAATGCCTTAATATGGCATTTTAAGCAGGGCCCAAATCCGCATAAAGAATGGTAACCCATGGGTAGTTTGTGAAGTGAAATGTCAATAGACCAGTAATTATCCGGCATCATGGCTTTCAGAATAGAGTATATTATTATTTATATATAAATAATGTTACAGATAGTGCTATCCACGAAGACGCGCCCCACAAATTTCTAGTCGAGGGGGTCGCAGGATGCGTATAGTATGACCATCGAGACCGACCAGAAGTCGACAAGTACGATTAAAATTATGTCATTGATTTGAATTATCATTTGTTACGATAATTGATCTACAAAAGAATAAGCGTAATGTCTATATAATTAGGTTCCTTTTGGGGCCGATGCTGTACATGAAATAAATACCTAATGAGAGTACTTGTTCATAACGCCATAATATTCTATTGCTAACGACTACAAAAAATTCAAAGTGACAGCGACCAAGTTAATTACGAACAGTGCGATTTGCGTGAATGCTTCATCGCTATGTCAAGGAACTCCGTCAACATAAATACAAGGGGGTGGAAACCATGGCAGTGATTAATCAGCCAAGTGGACGCTTCCGAAAAATTTGCCTGTCATTAATGGAAACGACGTCATATTAACTGGTACGTATATTTTTGCAAACTGAGGCCACGACTTCGATCGCGTGGAATTTATCATTTATACAATTTCCATCAAGAACTATATGTCTAGTACTGTGACACACTACCCATGCCTTAGATAAGACGAGTATTAGTATAGATTTATTTGTAATCCGTATAGGAGCTATATTTATTATTCCTTTTTTATAGGTACAGGTAAGATAAAATATTTGTCCCAAATCGGCATCCCAAAGCAACGTGCCAAGAAGACTAGCAGCATCGCCACGCTGGATAGCAATGCTGATTCTCTGCGCGAGATATGTTTCAGCCCGCCTGTCACGAGAGGTCTTGACTAGACGGCATGAGACCTTTAAAAAGATGGTAAGCCTGTTGTATACGAGTATTATTGAAATAACAATAAATCCATACTTACATTCTGTAGGCGTTAAGAGTCTTCGACATGATACAATTGCTGATCTAATCACTACAATCCATTCCAATGCACTAGCGTGAGCCGTCGGCCATCTTGCTGATAACGTATCACAAGGTAAACAAATAGAAAAAATACTCGGCTATATTATCTTGTCCACTGGTAAATACACCATAAGAATATGATACACTACACATGTTGTTAGAAGACCTTGGAATACGGCTATGGCGATCAACTTGATATAAATATAATTATTGATCTCATACTAAAAACGCTTAATGTATTCACTATGTTATATTAACGCTGTAGTTCACGTGGAATTTACTTAGATTTACATATAAATACGCATGTACTGACACTAAAGTTGCAAATTTTGATCTCGTTATACGAATACTAGAATTTTCGAATTAATACTAGAATTCCGGAATAAATTAATTATTGACACACCAAGGACATACCTAGGAAAAAAACGAGGAGACGAGTCGTATATTATAAATTATAGTGAAGAGAGTGCCTCTCATGACGTATAGGGAAGTCAAAAGTTTTCTGATGATGATTTTTTTTTTGTATTTGGAAAACCTTCTAGGTAAAAGGATCTTGGGAACGGAAATGCGTAAAGTCCGTAATTAAGCCGTCTTGGTGAACAGTCTGTATCTTCTTTCAAACAAAATTAGGGATACATTTTTCAGTTGTGCGAAAGCCGAAAATTTATTAGCTAACCGAATTTCACAAATGTCAGCTCCATCCCCGGGTCATCCACGTGTGTTATGGCACACCGCTCGTGGTAATAAATACCTTGCCAATTATTGCACAATTCCCGAGTCAAGCGAGACTGTGATAAATATTAGAGCAACGCCAGAGTGGTGCGGAGATACAAACTTTGGAATGAAAATAGAACCACTCCTACGCAAGACGCCCGGCACCGACTGTGTCGTTGATCCCTTTGGATAGCTCTTATTCTTTGATCGGTTTGTTTTTGTTTATATCAACAGTTATCTCATCATTTAAGAGGATGGTTATTTTAATTAAATAAATAATATATAACTTGGGACAATTCCACACAAAATGACCTAGTCCCAAATTAAGCAAAGCTTGTTTCATGGTAACTAGACAATGATATATTTACTTATATAGATAGATGTATATTTTATATTGTCCTTTCTTAAATTGTGATTCAATCTAATCTAAAGAGATAATTACAAGACGTATTTAATGAGCTTGACCAAAATTGTTATTGTTTGAAAACCCCAAAACAAAGCGATGATTTATAATCCGTTTGCTAACTATTACACAAATAAGACTATTAAGCTTAAAATCTACGAAAAAAAAAACAAGATAGCTTGATACAGGACGCAACCTCGCCCACCAAAAACATCCCTTACTAGCAATAGAGGCGCATGTTACAAAAGGAATTTTGAATTGTGATGATATAGCAGACATTTTGGGTGTAACAGAAATATAAATGGGGGACCTTAATGGACTTGGGATACGGAAAAGGGTTGTTGGCGAACCATAAGTGGCAGATGGCCTGGATTTTGTAGGATATACCGACGAATAAATGCATCGTTGTCGATACGGTGCAGCGTTGTATATAATTGCTAGGAACTCACGGATATTAACAACTTTAACTCATCAGTACTTATGGTTCAAAGTCGATGACGTGATATTGAAAATAGCCCCTGGATCAATTACTACTCAAGGTCAGAAAAACTTATTGGGATAGTCGACCACTACATCTCTCAGTATTCGTCAAGTAAGGATTTATTTCAAAGTTTATTAATATATTGGCAATTCGAATTAAACTCTTTTAAATATTAACCTACAACAAAATGTGTCGCGATTTGATTGCGTTTTAACTATTTAGTCTTAGTTCTTAATACTAGGTATTTTCTAGGTACCCAGTGGGAAATCAAGCGTCGGTACTTTTGAAGCAAATCTCTCGTCGGTACTCTTCGAAGTCGCAAGTGCGGACGAAGTCTGGGGTCAGGTCATTAACGGCTATTAAACTGTGAATGGCAGTTGTAATGCATATTCTAAAGCTTTTGTTTTTTATTAATATGGTAATTTACAAGAGGCTGAGAAATATGTTAATGCAATCACGCGTTGATTTTTATTGTTATGGACCAGAAAGCGTTGAGATGAAATAGGTCAGCGAGTGCGCGATTATGTCTGCGAACAATAAAGGCCGTAACGATAAATTTATCGCTAACAACATTTCAAGCAACGGCCGAGACGAATGTGATAACGGAGTGATATTGACTCATACAAGTGTTTATACTTTTTAATGAACAGTAAAACAAATGTTAGATGATAAAAAAGAAGAAAAATAAAAATGAGAATTCTAAAAGGAAGAAGTGCTAAAGAAGAATATGTCTTAAAGCAAGCAGCTATTGAAACGTAATTTTTAACGGAAATTCGAATTCTGTATATCGAGAAAAAAGCTCACACATTCATCGTTTCTAAAAAGCTGAAATCGTAAAACATTGTTAGGAAGACAAAAACACGAATGTATTAGTGCGTTGAGAGACGCACTTGTGATAAACTGACCACGATAAAGCTTACTTTGTAGATGGCAGACACCGATACGATAAATGTATCAACAAATCAAGACCTAGTAGGACGATCAGATACAATATTGTTTACTAGCTACCCGCCCCGACTTCACACGGGTAATTAATATCCTACATGTATTATCTAGTTGTAGCGTCGCATAAGTTCATTTCAACCAATTTACTCAAAACCTTAACTAATTATACACTTAAACTTTACTCGTGAATAACTATATCTATTGATGAAAACTGCATGGTAATCCGTTCAGCAGTTTCAGAGTTTACCGCGAACAGACAGACAGACGCGGCGGAGTACTTTGTTTTATAATATGTACCCTAGTGATTATTCATGAGTCTGATTAAGATAATGAAGTGAAAATTACAGCTGATTTGGTGATAAGATCCAAGAGTTGACACAATTAAGACGATGGGATTTTTTAATAGCTTATAGAAATTTAGACAAAGATGAATAGGACAATGAAGAAAGTGAAATGCTCTCGTTAATATTAACGTCGACGTTAAAAAAAAAACTTTAAATGTATTTCCTTAGTAGTGGTTACTGGTATGACCACGTTTCCTCACTAAATCAATAAATAGGTTTTATAAGACCTCGACGGTCAACACGCGATATCTTTTAAACACATTATTTGTTCATGACTAATAGCACAATAGAATTGGAAGTAATACAAAAAGCCTTTGTGATAATTCCATTCGATTTGAGCACAACAAACAAATTAACAAAACATCAGAATGCAAGCGTACTGAATTCCAGGGGGGTCGTCGGATTACCAAGGTCTTCTAATAACTTAGATACATACACTATCACTGAAAGTTATACAATAGAAGAAGAAAAGCAGAAAGTGGAATACGAAGGACGGTCGAGTATAGAACGCGCGAACGATTTCATAAAAGTGAGTATATAGATGCCGGTTCGAGGGAAGGACGAAACGTCCGCTCTCCACGATAGCCCGTTGCGTACTAAACTGAATCGACTGGAGCGAATAGTGAGGCGCACGCAGACCGGCGCCACTCGATTAGAATTATTGAGTCCAATAGATAGAAAAGCTGGATTATCACAACACTATGTACACACGATATAATCTAATAAAATGATTATCGGTTATTGGTTTTAATTCAGGACTTATACTTGGCATAGCCTTTAGCAATGTCGATATAAATACTTTCATTGTTGATTCAACGTTATCTTGTGATAAGAGAGATAAATACCCATTTAATGAGGTTATTATATTTATACTAAAAGTGCTCCGCGGTTAAGGAAGCGTAAAATTTGATTTCATTTTTAGATTTCCGAGAATAAAACCTATATGTTAAACCAGCTAATAATCTATATCTGTGCCAAATATTATCTAATTCCGTTCAGCCGTTAATATGGCGTGATCGAGTACAATCTTCCTCACATATTCGCATTTATTATATTAGTATACATTTATGATAACTGCTTCTTTGGTCCATAGCGACGATATTAAGCCAAATAACCTTCCTGCTTAGCTAAACGGGACATCCAATGCAAAAAAAACAAAACAAATTGAATGAGTAATTCCTGGGTTGGGTTGTTTATACGCGCTGATATTAGTGCGGAAATCTGTCTCTTTATTATATAAGCAATGATGATGATGATGAATATAAGTATAGATAGAAGAGAAAGCGGTATCGATAAAAAGCGTCCCAATCGGCGCAAAAACGGACATATTCCGTCACCGCCCTAAAGTTTTACAACTGCGTAAGGGATGTCCACCCCATCGTCGAAGCCCCCCTCGCTTGCATACCTTGCACAAACACGCCCGCAATGCAGGGGTTAATTTCGTAAATTAATTTTAAGATACGATAGTATTATTAGATACTGTATACATTCATTATTTACTGAAGAACAGCTGCGAGTGATGATAAAGAAGTATCAATTTATGTCATAACGAGAACTAATAAATAACCAAAGCGGCAAATGATTTAAGTTCTTGCATAATAAATTCATATCAAACTTTAATTCATTAACTAAATTATGGGAAGAGTGGTTGCCGAAGAGTGGTTCGAGTAATCGCCTGCAACGCAAAGATTGCTAGTTCTAATCCCGACTGTACCAATGAGTTTTTCTGAACTTAAGTGCAATGATTAATCACACCACGAGCTTAACGGTGAAGAAAACATCCAGAGGAAACCTGCATACGATATAATACTAAATACAAAGACGTATTGCGTAGTGCAACGTACAGTTGTGCTTGAGAAACCGCGATGGACTCGCCATCTGCCACGCTGGCACAAATATACCGAGTCCGTCACGTGTGAGCAGAGAGTAGAGCGCCTGTTCTCTGGCCACATTGAACATATTGTGGTTTCTATAACATCGCATACATGTCGAATTGATATCTTTATTTTTTTTAATCGGCTAAAGAACATACCCTTGTTTGGCAATAGCATATAACATATGTATATGCTCTTAGATACACAGATTACCTAAAGCGAGGAGATGAACCTTCGGATGTGTTACATAAGCCACGCACAAGGTCAACTGAATCAATACGCAAGACGCCAAGGAGTCTAGAACAGTAAACATTATTTAACGGCACTGCAGTTACCTCGAATTGCTCTTAGTGAGATAAATACACTTTTAGCACTACTAGGTTCATGCAAGATGCACATTTTCATTACTTGGTACATGGGAATTCTGTTTCGCGCAGAAAGCTATACATATATGTAATATTTAAATTCAAGAGAACAAAACGATTGTGATCGGCTGAAAAACAACCAAGGATTTCTACCGTATAATAATATATCCTCACGCCTTTCCACAAGGGGCCCGAAGAGGTAGGCAGAGGTGTATAGGTAGTAGCCACACACCCACTTTTCACCAGAGATATTTTTTACATATATAGAATTTATTCAAAAGCCGTGATGACCAAGTTGTTCAAGTGGCCTCTTACAAATATCTATTGAGTTTTCTCTCAACTTAAGTATCGAGAAGATGAAGGTAAACATCGTATGGAACCCCATATAAGTTTTAAGAAGAATTTCAAAGACGTGAACAGTCCTTCTTGAGAAACGACGAAAATCGCCATCAGTCAAGTTTCGTAAATATCTTTCCGGTCAACGGAGACCCTTGTGGGAAGACTGTATATGTCTGTATCTATACTAATATTATAAAGCTGAAGAGTTTGTTTGTTTGTTTGTTTGTTTGTTTGTTTGTTTGAACGCGCTAATCTCAGGAACTACTGGTTGGAATTGAAAAATTCTTTTTGTGTTGGATAGGCCATGATTCTAGGAAGGCTTTAGGCTATATAAAATATAAATAAATAATAGTTAATATTAAAAAAATCTCTGAGAAGTGAGTGTGCGAAAGAGACAGACAACAAGATTCTGAGACGTTTTCAATATATTAACAAATACTCTGTCAGAGTGACGTGTAAATATTGACGGTAAAGGTGCGTTCCACTAAGCGCCCACAACAATGAAAATTCTCCTATACCTAATCGATCCACATAACGACCGCGGTCGTTGTGGTCGCGGCGAAAACGTCAATTACAATGTCATAACTTACGCTCATCTAAAAAGGTGGGTCGAAGTGATCGTTGAATCGAAGAAAATTTGCGTGATTTTCAAAACTCAAAGCATATAAAATGGCGACTGTACCTCTTACCAAATATCCAAGTGTCGCCGCAAGACATTTTAATTCTATTTGAACGTAAATTAATTTAAAACACCAATAATATTAAATATAAAAAAAACATTATATTTTTTTTCAATATAAATCTATTTAAATTAATCAAGTTTATTTTCAAGGCTTACAGATTATAAACTAACATCTTAAATCTTTTGCTTTCTTTTTACTTACTCGCCGTTTGTATTATTTACCTGCACGCTCAAAACGCTCTGTAATCCATTCCATTTGAGGTTACGACAGTAACGCTTACAAGCAAACTGTGGTCGAGAGCGTGATCATTGTGAACGCTTAGTGGAACGCACCCTTTGTATAGCTAGACTGACATTTCATTCAAGTAGTAGTTTTGACAAACCTCAAATTACAGTTTCTTTCATAACAACAAAAGCAAAAAGATGTTTGTTGTGTTTTAGTGTGAGTTTCATAATTAATCGTCGTATTTTATTAGTAATACCACCCGTAAGGCGTCAAAATATCCGTTGGCGCACACCAGTTCGATCGCAGTGTAACGCAAGTCCTATTCAATCGCAGTGTAACGCAAGCCCAGTTCAATCTTCGAGCCAATGAGACTGAAGAACAGCGTAGGCAATGGTAAATACAAATTTCTCCAGATTTATTTCCTGGGGAATTCTGAAGAAGAAGTAAATGAACGCTGTTCGCAGATATCATTTAGCAGTTACAACAACTTTTGCATGAACATAATCAGTTGATCCAATTGTTCAAAACTGTCTTACAAGTAATGTGATGCCATCGGACAATCAGAAAATAGTGATCACAGCAGACAAGCGACCTGCAGGAGACAACATGTCATGAGAGAGGCATCAATGCAACAATGTTAAATGATGTTGCCTTAATCGTGATTGGGGAGAATATGGAGTCTCGCGATATTGTAATGTAACCAAGAAATGATGCCATCATCCTTCAGCATATTAGGGCAAATTCTCACCTCTTATCAAAATAATCTAATATCCATGTAACAATAAATGAATATAAACTACACCTAAACAATACTTTTAATGCCTAACTTTTTAACATAATAGTAATGTTTCAAACTACTTAACCCTTTCGTTAACAAGTCAGCAGGCATTTCAGTAGTTGGCAAATTGCCTTGGCATTGAAATTTTGATATTGAAAAAATGGCATTGCCATGTACTCGGCCTCAGTACTGGACAATGCCACTGTCGGTTGTTTTCTGCATTCATATGATATTACAGTACCAGACAATTTAAAACAGAAACCTGTATAAGATCTCCTGTCAATAGTATTTGATGTCCAATCTGAGTCTACAAATCCTTCTAAGTTTTTATTATCATTTGTAAACATTAAACCATAAGATTTTGTTTTATTTAAATATTGTAACACTCTCTTTGCAATTTTCCAGTGAACTGCAGTAAAACAATTGTTAAATTGGCTTAAATAGCTGACACTGTAACTGATATCTGGGTGTGTAAGTATAGACAAATACATAAGACTTCCTATCAGTTGCTGATAAGGATATTATTTACAAACATTTTCTGACTTATCCAACTTCAATTTACATTCAATAGGAGTATCAACAACATTACAGTTTGACATCTTAAACTTATTTAAAATATGTTCGACAAAATGCTCCTGATCTAATGATATACAACCATTTTTATATACTTTTACTCTCATACCTAAGCATTCTTTCACTTGCCCTGAATCTTTAGTTTTGAAATTTGACATTAAACTATGTTTCAGTTCATCTGTCAATGCCTTGCTACTGGAAAATATGAAAAAATCATCGACAAACACAGTTTTTAAAATTTGTTAATTATTTACCTTTTACTATATAAACATGGTTCCAATTTAGACTTAATATAACCCTGGCTTAACAAACAATCATCTACTCTCTTATTCCACTGCCTTGCTGATTGTTTAAGTCCATAAATTGCATGTTTTAGTTTGAGTACACTGTTACTCTGACATTCTAAATTAGGTGGTACTAGCATGTATACTGTTTCATCAAGGTACCTAGCCATTTAAAAATGCAGTGTTAACATCAAGATGAGTAATTTCTAAATTTAACTTTACACTTAAAGAAAATAACATTCTCCAAGTGTTAATACAGGTGAGTATGTTTCTTTATAACATTATTCTAATCTAGAGCAAGTGAATGAATTTGTATATCTAGGAAGCATGTTCACACGAGATGGAAAGTATGAAAAAGATATTGAAAGAAGGCTAACTGCCGGTATTAAGGTGAATGGGGCCATGTCGGTGTTGATGGCCAGCAACGGTTGCTGTCCACAGCGTGATATTTGTGCCTACTTTATTGTATGGCAGCGAACCCTGGGTATGTCAGAGGAAGTATGAAGATAGCTTAAATGCAGCTGATATGCGATATCAGCTGCGAAAAACGTGCGGAGTAACGATGTTAGTTCGAGTCCGGAATCAAGAGATTCGCAAATCAACTGGCGTGAATCAGGGCGAGATTGAAAAGATGAAGAAAGGCATGCTACGCTGACTTGGACATATAGTAAGGTTGAGTGAAGAAAGATTGACGATACAGATATACAAAGCAAAAGTGTGTGCAAGAAGACGCAGAGGAAGGCCACGTTCCAACTACCTGGATCAAATCGATCGGACGCTCAAGGACGGGAACGAAAAGAGTACTCGAAACCGACGATCATGTATGAAGAGACTGATGAATGTGGACGAAGCAAAAGAAGTATAAAGTCTAGAGAGAACTGGCGCTCTATACTCCCTGCCTACCCCCTTAGGGACTTGGTGTGATGATATGTATGTATGTATGTATGTAAATTTTCACCCATGCGAAGCTGGGCGGGTCAGCTAGTGTGTGATATGTATATATCCGGCCAAGATGGTGTGACTCCCTTGTGGGGACCCCTTCCCTGGCTTTAATGACGATAATTTCAAACTTAGAACGCAACTTTTGGTGGCATTGTCTAGGCATCAAACGTGAAGTTAAAAAAAATGGCACGGTTCACTGATAGAACTTGTCCACCTTGACCTTGTAAACCACTGGAGGTTGTACTGGTCGATTACGTTACAGTGATAACAAGTTTTGCTACAAATGTTGACAGATTAAATCATTAACGATAATATCTCTAAGGAAAATTCTTTATAATGCTGATGACACTTTGTTATACAAAGTAAATACAAGAGTTCATTACTGGGTAGGCAGAGAGTCCTGCGCCATTTCTCTCTAGACTTACAGATAGATACTCACTACTTCAATACTGTGTTGTATTACTTCATAAATACTAAGAATTAAATGCTATGAGAGATTGAGAAGAATTTCCCGAGCTTTCTGTTCTGTTCAAGAACTTATTTAATAGCGGAAATAGTTTTGGATATTTCAGTTTTTTTTTTTTTAATCCTCACGCTTTCCCACAAGGGTCCCCGAAGGGGTAGGCAGAGGTGTATAGAGCGCCAGTTCTCTCTAGACTTACATACCTTGGCTGTTTTTTCCTGGAATAAAACATATATATGCCGTGAAAAGCCGTGGTAGCGGTTCGAGTAGTTGCCTGGGATTTACAATGAAGAAAAACATCGAGAGAAAACCTGCATACGTATGAGAAGCAATACAAAGGCTATAATCGTGCTTGAGTACGGCGATGGACTCGCCATCTGTCACGTTGGGACCTAAAATATATCACTGGCGGAAAGTGGGTGTGTGGGTATTACCTATACACCTCCGCCAACCCCTTCGGGGACCCTTGTGGGAAGGCGTGAGGATATTTTACATTATCATAAAACATATACATACGTATTAAGCTAATATGTGCTGTAGTATTCCGTTTTGAGGATTTTGCGTGAAAGACTAACGTGTCCTCACAAAATTTCACGTTTATTATAAACCGCTGCACCTATCGTGTAAGTGAGGCATGAGCATCATTCATCGTATATACCTACAAATGGACACACCCACAAAGAACATATAGGTAAGCATTGTTTCTTGAACGGTAATCAGTAAATACATACATACATACATATCATCACGTCAAGTCCCTAACGGGGTAGGCAGAGAGTATAGAGTAATCTTATCAGTAAATATTAGTATAAATTATTACTGAACAATTCCAGTAATAGAGCCAGGGTGGAAATCAGAGTGCTGTGAGACTTTAAAATGGCAAGACGAGACATCGAAACAGGTGTTCTGATATCAGCTTTCATCATACTTGGAAGAGATCTATTGTTGAACACAAATAAGCAAGATTGCGCAATTTCTATTACATTCTTAATTTGAAACCATCGCCAGCCTTTTGATTGGAGAAAGACCACAACAGATGAAATCATCTGTTTTGTTTTTTATTCGTTTTCAATAGACGTATATTGTTCCTTTCGATAAATTCCACTCGGTAATTGCTTGATGCGATAAATTAAATAGATAACATCGGTATTGAAAGTTCAAATTATGTGGAATAACACTTTATTCAAATTCTAATATCTACCTACTATGGGTAGGCAGGGAGAAGGGGTAGGTGCGACAGTTTGAATGGAAATATAAATGACGAAATATTATTGTCACATAATTAGACGTCAACGTGACAGATGGCGAGCACGACTATTCCACCTTCCGCTGTCTTTACGCTTAGATCTTTGAAGCTACGCGACGTATATGCGGTTTTCATGAATAGGTAGAGGGATTTAAGAGCAAGTTTTATATGTATAGTTTAATATTGTACGTACTCATTGGAGTGGGGCAGTAATAATAGAAAGCTTTTAACTCGGGTGAAACCGATATGTAATTTAAACTTACGATCCCTTTCACGACTTAAAATTGCTACAGTATTTGGACTAATAAAATTGTTTAATACGACAGAGAACTACAATACAAATCCTTGTACAATTAAAAGAATTGGAATTTAACGATCGGTGACGTCATCTTAAACCCTTACTGTATTAGCCGGAATGGGATCGCCATCTATCGGAATAAAATGGAACTAGAAGAGAAGAAGCTGTAAGCTTGCCGGTACGGCACACTCTCAATCGATTTAAAAGAAAAAACTGTTTTATAAATGAACTGTCACCAGAATTCGAGTCGAAGTCGAAGTCGAGTCGATTCAGAGTCGAAACAGGAGCAGAATATCCACTGAATTTGTATAAACGTTTAAAAGCCTACACGACGCAAGTGCAAAGCTTAAACTTCAGATAATGAAGGAATATACGAGTTTTTGTACAGAGGATCGATCGGCTACTCTGAGTCATCGCACTGCAGTGCACTCACTGAGTGCGGTCAAGGACATCTTGGGTACATATTTGACTGACAGATGAAAGCGACCAAAAACTTTAACAATTAGTATTATGCTTTTCCCAGCAGTGGGGAAAATCAGATTAATAATAATAATATTAATGACGTCATGTCGATGATAACATGAACACAGAAGGTTACGGAGTGAAAGAATTCCAGCGTAATAAATGTGAGGGCCGTGGCAAAAACAATCCCAACTTTACCAATAATTTGCTTCCTCTTTTAAGTACCTACAGTGACTATGTAAACCAAGAACTTCAAGGTGAAGGAAACTATCGAGCAGAAAAGTGCATTCAAAGACACATTTATGGCGGCTTGAGAAACGACGATAGCCTCACCGAAGAAAAGAAAGATGGCGTTCTGCCACTTCTACCTTTCTCTTTAGGGACCTATACGGGAATGCATGAATATATATTGTATCCAATTATATATATCCTCACGCCTTCCCATAAGGGCGACCCTTAGGGGAGAAGGGCTGGGCATAAGTGTATAGGTAGTACCCACACACCCACTTTCCGCCAGAGATATATTTTAAGTGCCAACGTGACAGATGGACGTCGATGACAACGCACGACTATACATATGCCTTTGAATTGCCTCTCGGACGTATAGCATTCCCTTACCGTCAAGCACGTGGTGTGACTAATCACTGTACTTAAGCTCAGAAAACTCATTGATACAGTCGGGATTCGAACTTGCTATCTTTGTGTTGTATGTATTAAATTACGATCGAAAAATACAACAATATAATTCCGGCAGAGCAATTCGGACCAAGAGAAGCCACTGCTACTTTTAATAACATTGTTTATAATGAGAAAGTCTCAGGCCATCATTAAAGTCGTCAGGTTTGGAACGTACAAAGCCGTATCTAAAACATAAATCACAGAGAGCGCCAGTGAAAAGGAACTACCACCTTTGGTAACATCTGTCAGTCATAATTTAGACAGCACTCATACCCAGGCATTTGTAATGAGTCTATTAGAGGCAATAGTACTGTGGGAACTTCATCATAGCTGTTGTAAATTGATTCGTATCTCAACGTATTGAGTATTAAATTTCATCGGGTCAATGAGAGTAATGCTCAATGGATATCGACACGAGATATTTAAGATGAAATTGGACTTTGGGAGTTAGCAACGCGAAAGTTTTTCTAGAATCTATTCCTGACATTTTATAGCTATCTGTTGTTGGAAAAAATAGAATTTAAACTAACAGACATTAAACATTACGACGTACATGTTGATTAAGCCTTCTACGTTTGAAATATTATCTTCACGTCTCCCCAGAAGGGGTGGGCAAAAGTGTGTAGGTAGATAAGATCTCAAAGTTTCTCCATTCTACACCAATATTATAAAAAGGAAATATTTAACTTGTATCAAGAGACTGATGAATGAGGACGAAGGGAAAGGGGTATGTGAGTCTAGAGAGAATTGGCGCTCTATACTCTCCGCCTACCCCGTTACTCGGGACTCGGCGTGATAATATGTATGTATGTATGTATGTCTATTTTATTTGATTGCTTTTAAAGACGATTTTTATATTCACTTTTAGTAAGACAAATAATTCCGTTGTAACACGAGTCATATTTTTTTTTAATTCCCAACGAAAATGAATGCCTAGATTAAATATGTATTATAAGTAATATACGATATGAAAATTTTGGTGTCAACGTAACTCAAGCACGACTACACATTAGAATTTCTTCTAAAACGGATGCAGGTTTCCATACTGTTCCATAATGTTTTTCACCGTTAAGCTCGCGGCGTAATACGGTGTGATAAATACCACTGCGGGACAGACCTCCGAAGATAGGAACCTGCAAATTTTGTTTTACAGGCGCCTACTCAATCCCCTTGGCTACCACGGCGTTTATTATTCATTACTGATATTAATATATTTATTATTAATACAGGTCAATGTAGTGAAGCCATGCTATTCCCATTAATCATAGATCAAAGCTTTAGATGAAAAGTATTATCTTTGGAATTGATTTGTAATTTCGCCTAGAATCAGGTCGAGGAACGAGAATAGATTACAAAAGGGAAAGTAATAAGCACTTATAGAATAGAAAGGCTACGAAAGGCTCTGGCACAATTTCTCTAGACTTGTAATTCAATTATTTCACTTATTGAGGTCGAATGCGCTTCAGACACTACACACATCTTAGCATGAGTAACTTTGTGAAAACATAAGTACTTAAGTCAATTAAAACCAGAAGATTCTTTCTTATGTTGGTATTACAGATTCAAAGAATTATAATTGTTTCAGAACAGAAAATTAGCGCACTATTCATTTGAGTAAAATCAATTTCTTAAACATCCCAGAAGGATTTGATAGGTTTTTCGATAAAAGACTTTGGAATTGAGTACCACATAGTATAGATAATGCCACCGACGAAGACGCGCCCTACCAATTTCTAGTCGATGGGATCGCGGGATGCGGGGAGTATGACCCCGAGTCTTTAAATTGTAGTGTGCGTGTGCACTCATAGGTAATCAGTGGGTACCGATAATATTCAAACATTAGTTGGAAGGTTGCAATTACGCTATAATCTTTTTTTATTTTTTTTGTCAATTCCACACAAATTGACCTAGTCCCAAATTAAGCAAAGCTTGTGTTATGGTAACTAGACAACGATATATTTACTTATATAGATATATACATAAATACATAGGACATCCAAGACTAAAGTACAAATACTCGTGTTCATCACACAAATATCTGCCCTCAGCGGGATCCGAACCCGCGACCTCAAGTTTCGCAGTCAGGAGCTCTAACCACTAGACCAGACGGTCGTCACGGACGGGACGGTAATCTATGAGAAAGAATAGGGGGGCGTGTCTTCGTGGATGGTACTGTTTATATCTTTCGCCCGATTAGCATTTGTTTTTGGACCACAACCTCTCACAGTACCTAATCCTGAACAAGTAACGACGCAATTGGGACCTCCTTTGAAGTAGGTCTTTACGCCGAGAATCCCAAGAAATGTCCATTTCCATTAAAACTTTCCCGACATATTAGCACGTCAGAAACTAAATGATGTTTACGACATAATACATACGCATCATAACGCAGTCCCTCATGGGCTAAGCAGAAAGGTAGCAACCAGTTCTCTTGAGATCTAACGAGATCTATCGCTTCATCCACATAGTACATCAGTCTTCTCATACACTCGCCGGTTTCCAGTACTATGGACGTTCCTATCCTTGAAAGTTCGATGGATTTGATCTAGGTAGTTTGAAACGTGGTCTAACGATATAATAACAATCCCTTATAATATGGGCCGTGGTGGCCGAGTGGTTCGAGCAGTTGCCTGCGACGCAAAGGTCGCAAGTTCGAATCCCGACTGTACCAATGAGTTTTTCTAAACTTAAGTACAGTGATTAGTCACACCACGAGCTTTACGGTGAAGGAAAACATCGTGAGGAAACCTGCATACGTCTGAGAAGAAATTCAAAGGCGTATGTATAGTCGTGCTTGAGTAACGGCGATGGACTCGCCATCTGTCACGTTGGCACCTAATATACCTCTGGCGGAAAGTGGGTGTGTGGGTATTACCCATACACCTCTGCCTACCCCTTCGGGGACCCTTGTGGGAAGGCGTGAGGATATTTATTTTTATTTATTTATTCCTTATAATATGATAGTGAACAGAACTATTTTAAAGAGCATGTACTCCATAAATATGTAAATTACAAAAGACAATGCTAGTAGGAGGGGACTGAATACGAAATAAATAGAAGACTTTACTGGGAAAAAGGTACGCATTGCGGGGATCAAAATACATATTTAGATTTTTTTTTTATACTGTAAGAGTGGCAAACAGGCATACGGCCCACCTGATGGGAAATGGTTACCGTAGCCTATTTACGCTCACGATACCGAAGTATCACTTGCGCGTTGCCACTCTGTGTTCCGAGAGTTATAGTGTGTTGGCAGCATAAGGTTTAATCCCTCTGCTTCCAACACAATGTAACAATCCTCCCCCCTCCCCAAGGAGCTCATTACTGGAAACCTTATTCACCGCGTAGGAACACAACACAATAAATTGTGTTATTTGGCTACGGACTTCTATAAGGTCTTTACCAGGTCGTAATTGGTAAAGAAAGATAAAAACAAACCCAATCATAATTTTTCACTCACTGTGAGGTGGATTCAAAGATTTCTCGCATACGCCAATCTTTGGCCTTTTGGTTTGAGCATTGTAAGATCATCTTCTCCAAGGAAACGACCAACCCGAACCGTGTACCTATTTCATACATACATACATACATATAATCACGCCTCTTTCCCGTAGGGGTAGGGCAGAGACCACTTCTTTCTACTTGCTCTTGATCCTTACATACTTCTTTCGATTCGTCCACTTTCATTATTCTCCTCATACATGCTCTTTGGTTTAGGGTACTCTTGACCTGGCCTTTTTTCAAGACTTCCCTAATTTCTAGAGTCGTCTGCTTAGGTCTAGAAACGTCCGCCTGGGTCTACCCCTTTAAATTTATTACCTACTTCGACGTTTCATAAGTGCCCTAGGCCAATGTGAAATAAAAATATTTTGATTTTGATCAACTTGTACAGTAAATCAAAACCTGCCAGCCAGTCATGACCGAGCAAGTACTTTAAAGAGTAGCTTGGAAAGACGAGACTGCATACTCAAACCCTGGTTGGCCTGTACTTGGGAGAAGACCTGCAAACGTTTGCGACGAGCTTCTCCACCTGTTAAGTTGGCACCGAACTGTCGGCGAAAAGTGTTGGTTACACACATCAAGACCCTTGTAGGGATGTAAGGATGAAGATACAAACAGGGCATTTGTGATTGTATGTATACTTTTTAACCATCTATCTATCATCAGAACTATCAATACACATGACTCGCAGAGTTAATAAAACTTACACAAAGTATTCAAAATTCTCGCGACCGCCGCAACTGATCAAATAGAACGGAACGTTACGCTCATGTTTCGAAATACGTTGGATAAAATAATATTACTTACTATATATCAAAATCAAAATATTTTATTCAACGTAAGGGACACAGGGAACACTTATTGAACGTCACATATTTAATATAAACTAAAGTTACCACCGTTTCAAAAAAAAAAAATACCTGCCAGGAGAAGAAACGGCGAAACAAACTCCCCGGTTTGCTTTTTTAACATTTGTTCCCTTTTACGTAGGGCTAGAAAAGATTAAAGTTACATATATAAACTCTGTACAAGAGGAGCAATTCATTGCCATCATTAAAATAATCTGATATTTTATAATAAGCCTTTTGAATTAATTTACTTTTAACGACAGCTTTAAATTCTCCAAAAGGTAATTCAATTATTTTCCAAGGTAGCTTATTAAAAAAGCATAGAGAAGCATCATATAGATAAACATAGTGTTAATCTTGTTCGAACGTACGTACCAACTCTTTTGAGCTGTGAGCTCCATGCTAATAATTAAGAGGCAGAGCTTGTGTGTATTTTTTTTAATGCTCCAATCTCAAGTATACTAACTGATATACGAGTCTCACGCGGTATAGGCAGATAAACAACACCAGTTCTCGCCGACCTCTTTCGCTTCAACCACATTCATCAATCAGTCCCTTGAATTATGCTTGCTAGTTTCCAGTACTCTTGACGTTCCCATCCTTGAGTTTCCAATCCACTACTATAGATAGTGCCAACCACGAAGACGCGCCCCACTATTATTCCTTAAAGTTTATACTGTAAGTGTGCAACCTTCCACTAATGTTTGAGTATTATCGGTACACGCTGATTACCTATGACCGCACACGTACAC
The DNA here is from genome assembly GCA_945859725.1 of Drepana falcataria. Classification (NCBI taxonomy): domain Eukaryota; kingdom Metazoa; phylum Arthropoda; class Insecta; order Lepidoptera; family Drepanidae; genus Drepana; species Drepana falcataria. The sequence continues at coordinate 1,474,367 of OX243935.1, forward strand.
TACAATCATAGTATAAAGAACAGACTCGGGTCATACACACCGGACCCCGCGACCCCCTCGACTAGAAATTGGTGGGGCGCGTCTTAGTGGATGGCACTATATATATATAGTCCCATTTGAGAAAATACTTTTGCTTAAGATAGCCTGTTTAACACAAGGAAGCCGATAACCAAATTTAATCCGACGACGACATAGCTAGTACATTTACAAACTACAGATCGGTAAGTTAAACACATTTGTGTTAACAAGGCTTCCTCTTAATGTCAAGGTCTTTTAGGATCAGCTGCCGCATTCCCCGGCCCAAGGACACGAGACGGCAGAAATATCAGAGCCATATTAGGTCACATTTTTCTTATAAACTCTCAACATGGATACACAATGACCGGTATTCAATGAGGGGATGATATTCAGGTTGTGTTAATGTTCATCAGTTTGTAATTAACTCATGGGGCCCCAAGTTCTACTGGCGTTAAATTCATACATAAGTCTAGCTGTGTCACCCACGTAATTGTTTATTTAATTTGTAGTTTTTTTCTGCAATAAAATATATTCTATACAAGCTGTGCCCGCGACTTCGTCCGCGCGGAAGTTCGAAAGCAAACATTTTTTTCTAAGTAGAGTGTAATTTTTTACAAACTTAGAATGTAATAATATTAATTTATAAGTATAATAATACTAAAACATAAGTTTCAAGCTTCTGGCTTCAAAAATGACGTAACTTCCATACAAACTATCATCCCCTATTGCAACCCCTTACAACCCTTATACCCTCAAGCTCTAGGCTATCTCTGTACCAAATTTCATTTAAATCGGTTCGGTAGTTTAGGCGTGAAAAGGTAACAGACAGACAGAGTTACTTTCGCATTTATAATATTAGTAGGGATGTTAATGCAGCTAATAATCTACCTTTGCGCGAAAACTCATCCAATTCCGATCAGTATTTTTTGCGTGAAAGAGGTACAAACATCACACAAACTGGCCTCTCACAAACTTTTGCATTCATAATAAGTATTAGTAGGAGAAGCTTTGCCCTCTCTTGGGTAGTATAAAATATAAACACATATAAATCAAAGTGGGTGTGTGGGTACTACCTATACACCTCTGCCTACTCCTTCGGGGACCCTTATTGGAAGGCGTGAGGATATATTATTATACTATTAGCTTATGCCCACGGCTTCGCCCGCGTGAAGTTCGAAAAAGTAGCTTATGTATTTTCCTGCTAGAATCGGTTCGGCCGCAGTACCGTGAAAGAGCAAAATACTTATTTTATAATATTAAAGCTTTCGTAAAATACATATTTTTTTCAATATAAAGTATCCTATATTACTTCTAATACCTCCAAAAGTATGTTTAACATAAAGTTTCAAGATGATCATAACTGATCACTAGTTTTTACGTGAAAGCGAAACAAACAAACTTACATTCACATTTATAATATTAGTAAGGATTTATAAACATTCCAATTTATTATCTCTAGGAGTTGATTAAAACCGCATTGAAATCCGTTGCCAAGTAATATCTAAGCGTAAGGAACAAGCGAATTCCAGATACGTGAAGCCATAGATAGTATAAATATTCTGCATATAAATATACATCAGAACCACTCGAGGTAACCACAGACCATGGCATAAATAAAACTATGTACAGGTCGGTCTGGGACAAAGTACGTAGGAATGTAATAAACTGCAAGCAGATAATGGAGTTCAATGAAAAAAGTATTGTCGCGATCGCACAGCGGACAGAAATAGCCCACGACCGGTCCATTGGGCGCATCACATAGTTACATACCAAACAAGCCGTGCTCCGTGGCTTCACCCGCATTAAATTTAACCTGTACTAATAAAAATTTGGTTTTCTAAATACATGTCCATCTGTTTCTGGTCTCTTAAATAATAATAGTAGTAGCATGTTTATACCTATGATGGTGATGATGAAGTCAACTAAATTTGTTATTTGGGTTTTCGTAATCCATATTTTTTTAAAGAGTTTTGTACAATTTGATAATATATAGATATATATAGGTATCAATATATAAATACAGGTATATAAATTATTTATATAACAAGATGCCTATGCTGTAGTCTCTCGGTTTTGAGATATACATATTGTTATCTTTAATTCAGTGAAATAAGAAATTAAAACGCATACAAAAACATAATTATATAAATAAACCATAAAAGTCGAATCGGGAACTGAAAGCCAATTGGCAAAGAGCCTGAATCACAGGTGACCATTGCCATTGTCCGGACGCGGCCGTGAACCGGCGCATAAGCTGCGCCTGCGCATGTATTCACTACACCGAAACATAATGTTTCACGCGATTTCACCCGCGTACATTTTGTAAGGATGTAAGCACGTTTGTTACTCAATCACGCCAGAACGGCTGAACAGATTTGGATGAAAATTTACCCAGAGGTAGATAATAAGTTGGATTAACAATTTGGATATTTATTAAAAAAAAATTAAAACATGAATTTTTTACGCTAGTGAGACCGCGGAGCATGTCTTGTTTCCTGTTAATGAACAGTATCTTTAGAATCGTATCGCAATACAATTCTATTGTATTGCAAATAAAGGAAGTGGCACGACTGCGGCTGAAATAGCATTCGTTGCTCTATATGCCTCAAACGGGTTGGAATTTATAGAGTACCGTTGTTTTGACTGCAAGTGTAGGTAACGCAAGGTGAAGTCACCTCCATTATTCGTGGCCAATTGAATTGGATGCTTTCGGAACTCAAGCTGAAAATTTTTTGTTTTTTTTTTTTATTATACAACAAAAATGGCAAACAAGCATACGGCCCACCCGACGGTAAACGGCTATCGCAGTCTATTTACGCTTACAATAGCGAAGTATCACTTGCGCGTTGCCACTCTGTGTTCGTAGAGTTAAACTGTGTTGGCAGCATAATGAGACTATTCCATCTGCTGCCAACACAATATACAAACCTCCCCCCTCCCCCCCCAAGGAGCTCATTACTGGAAACCTTTCTCAAAGGTAACCAATCCCTATGCTATGATAGCTGTAGAAAAAACATGTACATACGGATCATCAAGTCGAGTTCCAGATGGGGTAGGCAGAGATTAGTGGGCCATTCTCTTTATACTAACAGACTTCTAGAAATTTGTTTCTGTTGTAGTATTTATTTTTGGAAAATCCTTTCCCTTTTATTTCAGTTTTTAATCCAGCTGACAATGTAAGCCATAGTTAAACCAATTCTATTCAGCCGTTCTGCCGTGATCCAATAGCAAACACTCACAATATCTCGGAATTTATATAAGTAGGATAAAGAGATCCTAATCTAAAGCACTACTCATCTGGCTTGAAAAAAGCTTTTTGTTTATTGAAGAATCCTATATATGTCATACTACCCAATAGACAGGAGCAGTATACATATATATGTTTAAAATGCGGGTAAATCGGGGGGAACTGTTAGTTCAGTCATATTTAAAAATGCCTGTTTAGAATTGCTGTAGGATAATGACAGGTGTTTGTTCCATACAGCAATTTCACAGCTGTGATATCATTTGAATTGATAATGCATAAAATAACAATACAAGAAATATACCATAGACAATACAAGAATCACAAACTGTGGCAGACCAGAATATCTCAGGAAACAGTGACTTTAGGATAAAATCTAAGACATTGGCACATGAGTCATACTTTGCAGCTGTGACCACATTGCCATGTAATATAATAACACTGGCCTGAATTCAAAATTATTACATCAGTATTTTATTCTGTAATTATTTACTTTTAAGATCTATATTTTTTATCATAAGATTGTCAAATAAATATACACATCTATCATCATGCCAAGTCCCTCACATGACAGCAGAGATTGCAGCTAGTTCAATCTGGACTCCCAGTCGTTTAGAGACTCAAGAATGTAGATGAATTGAAATACATGCTCGTCAGTTTTTCCCTTCATAACCATAAAAACATGTTTACTGAAGTGAATTTAAGAAATTGTTTATTCTATAAAGGTGAAATCGAGCATATGGCTGACCTGATTGTAAATGGTAACCTTAAATCTATGCACCTATGTGCAAACTTTACCTGACTGGTGGGTATAATTTGAGTGTTGCAAACTAAATTAATTGTTTTAAATTTCTATAACTATCATTATGCATAACCTCTCATGAAGTAGAAGTAGTAATCAGAGGGAGTAAAGCACGGTCGCGGAGCAGGAAGAATTTCGTACAATGACCTATTATTACCCATCTCTGTCACTCCCGCGTAAATATAATGCGTCTCGCTCGCACAGATGCAATGACCGCTGTCGCCAGGGATTGAAAACCGTTTAATTGAGACCGTAAGGTTTGTTCTTGCTTGCGTCTGGTGTTTTGGTCGCAATTAAAAGTATTTGACATGATTCATAATTTTTGAATAACTAACGACATTCCATCTTGGGATGCGTTAGTGCTCGTTCAATTTTGAAACACATTTATCTTAGTTTGTTGTTATTTGTTAGTTTTTGTTGTCTTGTTTTAATTGTTAAGTGGTTTCGTTGATTTGTTAAGTTTAATTTACTGTTTTAAAATGGAACCAGTGCCGTCTACCTCGCGTCCATTCAAGAAGTTTGTTTCTCCGCGGAAGAAAAGAAAAATGTCACACTTTAGTGAATCTGAGAAGGTTATGATTATTAACGTGTTTAAATACATTAAGGAATCCTGGCCTGCCGATAAATATCCTTCAAAAAAAGAAATGAAGGACAAAACAGCCGATATCTTGGGCATTTCAAAATCGGCCATATATCGTATTTTAAAAGAATATACCGAAACAGACACCGTCAAGCCGGCTCCTTCACCGAAAAAACGACTCTCAGTAATTGAAAAGACTGATGAGTTCGATAAATCGTGCATCAGACGAATAGTGCACAGCTTTTATTTAAAAGGAGAGTTACCTACAACAAAAAAGGTACTACATGTCATAAATGCAGACGAATCCTTACCAAACATGGGCTTGACATCGTTGAAACAATTACTAAAACATTTAAAGTTTAAATATGTCAAACGAAGGCGAAATAATTGTTTGATCGACAGAGATGACATAGCATTGTGGCGTATTAAATATTTGAAAAATATAAAAACTTACCGACAGCAACAACGACCAATATATTACTTGGATGAAACTTGGGTAAATGCGGGTAAGACCTTTTTTTTTATCCATTTACTGACTGAATTAAATCCATACTAATATTAAAAATATGAAAGTATCTCTGTCTGTGTGTCACCTTTACATGGCTAAACGGCTGTTATGATCTTGATAATCCTATTAATATTATAAACGCGAAAGTTTGTGAGAATGTATGTATGTTTGTTTCTCTTTCACGCTAAAACTACTGATTGGATTTTAATGAAACTTTACAATAATATACCTTATACATCAGAATAATACATAGGCTATGTATGAACCACAGGCGAAGCCAGAGGGAACAGCTAGTATTAAATAAATATACTTGGTATCAAGAGCAAAGACAGGATCGACAAAAGCGATTAGTGATCCCCTGAGTTGTTTGCAATATTAAGTGGTTAAATGTTTATACTTATGATAATTTTATTCATTATCTTTTTAGGGCACACTGTAGGCAAAGTGTGGGAAGATACTACAGTGCAGTCACGAAAACAAGCATTTTTGGGGGGTTTGTCGACGGGTGCCAAGAATCCTACTTCCAAAGGCAACCGGTTAATTATTTTACATATAGGAAGTGAAAAGGGATTTGTCCCAGAATCGGAATTGGTGTTTGAATGCAAAGGTACAGGCGATTACCACGAATCGATGAATGCAGTCAAGTTCGAAAATTGGTTCCAAGCAATGCTACCGAAACTTGAACCAAACGCAGTGGTTGTAATGGATAATGCCAGCTACCACTCACGGCGCCAGGAGAAAATTCCAGTAACACGTTGGAAAAAATCAGACATCCAAGAATGGCTTTCATCAAAACAAATTTTTTTTGAAGCAAATGAAACAAAGGTCCAGCTCTTGGAAAAGGTGAAAAACGTTAAAACTCTGTACCAATCGTATGTAGTCGATGAAATGGCAAAAGCAGTTGGTGTAGAGGTATTGAGATTACCTCCATACCACTGCGAATTAAATCCCATCGAACTGGTGTGGGCAGACGTCAAGGGGTATGTAGCTCGGAAAAACACAACATTTAAGATGGTAGCTGTCAAAAAGTTGCTCCAGGAGGCTTTAGCCAACATTACAGCAGAAAAATGGCAAAATTGCATAAGTCACGTCAAAAAAGTGGAATCGAAACTAGGTGGACTAGATGATAATGTAGACAAAACTGTCGATTCTTTTGTTATAAATATGACAGGCGAGACGTCATCAGAAAGCAGTTACTCTGATACAGACGAATCGGATTCGGATTTATGATTTTTTTATTTCTACCAAATTGGTAATTTTAAGACGATTTTGATACCTCTGGTCTGTCTGCCCCTCTGTTCTGTCTGTTTCAGTTAACTCGGGAGTATTCGGGAGCAGTCGGTGCCGCTCGGGTGCGTTGGTACCAAAATGACGGCGTGAGACATGACGCCACTCGATACTCGACCACGACAGAGGAATAACACATCTGTGATTCAGTTTTATATTGAGATATTATTGCAAAATTGTTATAAATAAAAGTAATGGAATGTCTGAAGAGTTTATTGTTTAACAAAATACTTAATAATAATTTATTTAATAAGCTAGTTTTTTTCTATCCTTCAAATATTTCATGCAAACCACACATATAAAAATGTTTGTGACCACTGTCAGTAGGTAAAGAGGTCATTGTACGAAATTCTTCCTGCTCCGCGACCGTGCTTTAGACAGTTCTCTCTACTGTAATAGATCTTCGCTTCTTGTACCCATTATTTCATTTAAATAAGTGTTAATATTGAGTAATTACAAGAATATCTGACTTGTGTAATTGGCATTACATTACTTATAATTGAATAAATATATAAACAATCAAATTATTGTTAAGTTTTTATTCAACTGTATGCTTTTGTGTTTCCAAAATATCAAAGGTTAAAGTTAATAAGGTATCAAGGTCAAAAAAGACTCCAGACTTCATTAGACACGGTCAACAACGTTGAAAATGCCAGAGAAATTTGTTGAAATACCAGAATTGTCCTAACACAAATTTCATTTTATAAATTAGTGTTTATAGCTAAATTGATGCATATATAGAATTCTCAATGAGAAACACTGAGGAGTTAAATGGAGGAGCACAACATTATTTAAACTACACAAATATTGTCTTTGGGCCCTGTTATAGATATTTATGGAATGTCTTAGATATAATTTTTGAGATTTTTCTTACACACTAGTCAATGGGACCTTATACAATATAATAGTTTATAGGGTATATATTTGACTAGTGCAGTTAAATATTATTTGAGTGGTAGCTGTGCCTATTAAAATAGCAATTGCTAAACAATTGTATGCTTGAACTGACAAGTGTGTTGATAGTGTAATAAATTATCTTCATTAGTAGGTAACCTACAGATATCTGTTAACTAAATACTTAATTTGCTATCAATGGTCAAAGAACTTTCTATCAAATAAACATATACAATAAATAAATTAAGATATGCCTATGCCTCATTCGTAGATAATCATTGTATTTTACTATTAGATCTGGAATTTATTCATATTAACTACCACTTTTGAACACGTGAAAAGGTACCTCCAGAGTTTTGGGGGTATTTAAACGATCTACCCATTGGTGATCTTGAAATGATTTCATTACACTTTTATTCCGTTGTGTAAAAAGTCGTTGTACATTCCTATTAGCAAATAGTTGACCCATGTCAATCTGCATTAGTCATCAATTTAATCTCTAGAAATTATTAGTTATGTGAGCGATGCATTCACTGTATTTAGATAAGAACAACGTCCAAGTTTCACGGTAGATATTTGTACTGTAATCAAGGTGACGCACACATAATGTAAAAAAATAATTCCGAACAAATCTACGAAGCGGAAAATGGCGTTTCAAATTTACGGTTAATTCGACGTATTAAGGTTATTTTACAGTTTAAATTTGTAAATACAAGTTACCTAATGATGGAAGAAGTTATTCAATATAGAATATTGTACAAAATCAAAGTATTTTATTAAGAAAACTCACCTTTCTAATTCAATTGACAACAACACACAGCACTTAGAAAATTCACTAATAACGATATTGCCAACATGAGAACGCTAAAGTTTTATTCGTATAAATCATATGTCATGTTCATGTTGGATAAAAAATACTTTTTGATATAGATAATAAATATGGTCCCGAAGTACTCAATTTATGTCCTCAAATAAAATATGCATAAAGAAATATATCTGGTAAGTTTTGTTGAAGTTTTATTGTTTATATTCGACATTGCCCATATTCTTGTATATTTACCACGTATAAAAGGTTAGAATAAATACTTTCCTTCAAAAACAATTTGAAATTATTATTTTTTCTTCAATGTTGCATTTGAAAATCGTTTTTTTAAAGGGAGTGAATCATGAAAAAGAATTAGAAAATACCTCTTGGTACCATGTTCTATGTTATTGTAAACTTTCAATTATCTGTGAGCAACTAGGAACTATGGCAAGGAACGTACAATCGTTTTTCCTAATTGACATTGACACATTAAATGACATTTGATATCTAAACATTTTCATATGAATGAGGAGACTGATTGACTGACTGACAGACAGGCGTGAGTAGCAGGAAGGTGGCAGGCAGTGAACATTTTGAACAGTGAATCAGTAATTGCAAGGTTATTATTCGCTTTTTTGTTTCTACCCAAAAAGCAAAAACTGTGTGATGCATCATACTATCTTAAGTTGTACTACGTCTAATCACTGATCTTGTTTGATAATACAATCCTGCATGTACATTAAAACATTACTCATTGGCTTTATTTTCGATTAGTTATGACTAGTTTCGGAGCAGGGGTGTATTTGTTAACACTTGTATGGTGTATGACCTCCGTTTCATGCTGGATTACTGTGCGCACGGGTCATTATATCGGTAAAGTGGCTGTCGTTCTGGCGGTGATAATAACTATTGTTGTGTTATCTCTACCGAAAGAAATCGTGAACCAATCCCGTGCCAACGACAAGATACTCATGATTAAGTATGCGGTATATTCGCTGCTGCTCATGAGTGCGCTAGTAATGGGAATGTGTGGTACTTGTCAAGTCTGCTTAGCGCCCATCGAGCCGCGCAAAATTAGGAATTTTGGTACCAATTAAACTTATCAGCTCGGTAAGTCGCGTTTTGTTTCTTAAATTCTTTATATAGAAGTCAGATTGTTGCCAACTTCACAGTTTGTATGATTAGATGTTTCATTAGAGAATTTTACCAATTTTATTAGTATTTATCACATTGCTGGTGTATAAATCATATATTATATATTTACTTAAAGCAAGGTGAACTTAATGTAGATTGGCAAATTAGCTTAAACCAGCATCAAATGAGTTTTAGTTTGCATGTTTTTCATACTTCATTCTCATCATGATCATTCATGTTCTGCTTATTTGAAAACAACTAGTTACTTTAACTATGGCTTTGGGACTGTTTTCTATATCAAACACGCTCTAGAAGCTCCTGTTCATAAACTTTTTACAGTATAATATAATGCTGCATGAAATTTGGTCCGATGTAAAATAAACTAAACAACTTAAATACAAATATTTCTATGATAATGCAAGTTATAGCCTGGATTGTTCTTTTTGATTACACTTTGAATCATGAAGGAATGTGTCTTTAATGGTTTGAATGTCATGCTTGGACCAAATTTGTCTGTACCATTTTTATTTTATGATCATTGATTTGTCATATATTGCAAGCTTTATAGTGTGTGTGCAGATATAACCTAGCCTTTATGTCCATTTGTGCCTGGCAGCGACAGACCTAACATCTGTCACATTGTCACCAAAATATACAAATGACTGGAAAAAGGAGTGTCAAAATACCCCTACCCCACCTAAAAATAAATCTAGAAGTTCTGATGACAAATTGTGGAAATATTATAATATTTATCTATGTTAGTGTCATAAAAGGGCAGAGTTTGTATGTTTGATTGAATATGCTATTCAAACAAACTTTAACCTTATAAGGAATAATATTTTGCATTAAATAGCTCCTTGGTTAGGGATCCTGCAACTTCCCAAGAGATTGGAGCATACATATATACATATCATCTCTCTAAGTCCCCAATGGGGTAGGCAGAGAGTATAGAGTGCCAGTTCTCTCTAGATTTACAAACCTCTTTCACTTCATCCACATTCATCACTCTCTTCATACATGCTCGTCGGTTGGATTAAGCAGAAATATGGGTACAACTTGCTGTGTCAAACTAGATGAGACCCGCAGGCCAAAGCAAGTTTAAGACAGCTATAATTGAGACCCATGTTTGCTATTGTTAAGTCATAATTAAATAATGCAGCAGTTGTTATCAGCTTATCAGTGGATCTGCCTTATTAGCTGTGTATTACTATTACAACCAGTATTTCTTATCTTAAGGTAAATATTACTGGCTTTGTTCACTTCATTCATTACCATTGGATGTGGAAGAAGTAACATTTTAAATTTAGAGTAATTTTACATATTCATAGAACTCGAAATCAATTAGTATTTATCAAGAGAAGATAGATGAAATAGAAGTTGTGTGTTTGTATAGAAAGAACTGGTGCTCTACTCTCTCTGGCTACACCGGGAGGGATTTCGTGTGATTACAATCCTGTGCCGCGTCTATCTGTCTCTCTGTGCACGGTAAACTCGAGAACTACTCAACGGATTTTCATGTGGTTTTCACCAATAGACAGACTGATTAACGGGGAAGGTTTAAGTGTATAATTTGTAGAGGTTTTGAGTGAATTGGTTGCAATGGACCTTAGGACAGAATAAAACTTGTAGGCATAATTATTCTACACTATCACATTGGGGAAACCTGTTATGATAGATGTTAGTTAGAAATAAATAAATAATAACTATGCAATTCTGCCCGTGCGAAGCCGGGCGGGTCCCTAGTATATGTATAAGTAAATATTATTGTGATGTTATAATTTTTTGCTTCTAGAAAATGTCGAACACAATTTGTCAAGGCCTACGGTCGCCCATCAGGAGTTTGGCCTCACTGAGGAGGGCAAAGGCAATATCCACATCTATAGTCAACAATGAGACTATACTAGTCAAGAATAATGACGAGTTTGTGAATAAGGTATGTATATACATATGGTCATTATATTGTGATTTCTTCCAAAGAAAACTTAAAATATCATGCCAAGTCCCTCACGAGGTAGGCAGACAGTTTGGAACCCAGCTCTCTCTAGACTTAAACACCTTTTTCGTTTCGTCCACATTCATCAATCTTTTCATACATGTTCCTGGTTTCAAGTGTTCTACTTCTTTGTTCAATCCATTTGATGTGGATGGTTAAAACCTGATCTACTGATTCTTCTTCCATATTCTTTCGCATTGTATATCTGGTTCGTCAACCTTACTTCATTCTTCCATTCTATATGTCAAATCATAGCATGTTAAGAGAGGGCATAACAGGTTTCCAGTTCGAATTTGGAGCTGCTCGACTGGGGCAGGACATCCACCTTATAGAAGTCCGTAGGCAAATAACACAATTTGTTGTGTTGTGTTCCTACGCGGTGAATAAGGTTACCAGTATTGAGCTCCTTGGGGAGGGGGGAGGATTATTATATTGTGTTGGCAGCAGAGGGATTAGTCCCATGCTGCCAACACAGTATAACACTTCGAACACAGAGTAGCAACGCGCAAGTGATGCTTCGGTATTGTAAGCGTAAATAGGCTGCGGTAACCGTTTTCCATCGGGTGAGCCGTATTCTTGTTTGCCACTCTTGTTGTATAAAAAAATTTCTTTATGTATGTTCATGCCAGTATCATTGCAGGATATAGTAATTGCAGATTGTATATAATATCGTTACGCCGCACATTTTTCGAAGTGAGCGCATCTCGAACTGAATTTATAAAATGTTTTATTTGTGATCATATATCATACTTCACACGTCCCCACGCGTGACCCCCACTCAAAGGGCAGGCAGAGGGGTGAAGTGCCTTGGGTACCTTCATACGTCCCCACACGGGTCCCACATATAGGGCTGGCAGAGATGTGTAGTTCCTATACGCCCACTTTGTAATATAAGTGTTAATGATACGAGGCTAATGACCACCCTTGTCCATATTAATACAATTGAATGTGAACTTTATTATCTTTAAGCTAATGTGTACAATTACGTGACCTGTAGAATAGATAACTGAACTGTTTGTCATGAAATGACTTGAATTTTTTTTCTTCCAACTTGGAAACTATCCAACTTTTATCTTGTCTACACTAATACTGATAACATCTAGACTCACTCTCGACAATGTACTAGGATTGTGTGTGCCAAGACTAATATAATATTAAAGTACTTTTTTTACCGACTTGGGAAAGAGGAGGTCTTTAAGGTAATTTTAGCCACACACTGTTATGTAGGCACCTAATATACCTCTGGCGGAAAGTGGGTGTGTGGGTATTACCTATACACCTCTGCCTACCCCTTCGGGGACCCCTGTGGGAAGGCGTGAGGATATATTATTATTATTATTATTACTGTTATGTATCATAATCACTAGCCGACAAACTTATTGTTGACATGTAAATCTGTTTGTAACGAGGTAAAAATAGTGTTCAAAATTAGATTTTTCTTAGGTATTGTGTTTAATTAAGTAAATATAAAAATTTTTGAGAGATCTCCAGACTCAAGCATTTACCTCAGGGGCCCAAAATTAAAGATCGCTCCGGACCTCAAAAAGTCTTATTGATCATAATCATAATAAAATGCTAGAAATTGATTCGAGAAACTTCTGATTTTCCTATCTGACACCTATCTGACCAATTTCCAGTTTGACAGATTTGCTATCTGTCAAAATTCCTGTTTATTTTATTACCCTGAATATCAATGTGACAACTGACAACTTGCAGGTAATGAACAACGACAAGCCAGTGATAGTGAACTTCCACGCGGAATGGTGCGAGCCCTGCAAGATCCTCACGCCAAAGCTGAAGGAGCTAATAGAACCGCTCACCAATCTCGACCTAGCTGTCGTAGACGTCGAAGACAACGCTGATCTGGTGCACACATTTGAAGTATGTATTGGTTTCAGTAAATATATACATATATCACTTCAAGCCTTCCCTGAAGGGTCCCAGAAGGGGGGGTAGGCAAACGTGCATACACACACTTTTCGGTTGAAGCATATATTTATTTAAAATAAATAAATACCTGGAACAATTTCACACAAATTTTACCTAGTCCCAAATTAATCAAAGCTTTTGTTATGGTCACTAGATAACGATATATGTATGTATTTACTTACATAAATACATAGGAAATCCAAGACTCAGGTACAAATACTCGTGTTCATCACACAAATATCTGCCCTCAGCGGGTTTCGAACCCGCGACCTCAGGAGCAATCAGGAGCTCTAACCACTAGACCAGACGGTCGTCAATATGGCGAGTCCACCGGCGTTTGCTAAGCAAGACAAACATACGTCTTAGAATTTGTTCCTTTACCGTAAAGTTCTTGGTGTGATAAGTACCTAAATGTTCTTAAGTTTAGATAAAAATATTCATTTGATCCTGTAAGCTTAATACTACTTCAACCAACCGACATCGACCTTGGTCTCATTTTCGGCCGAGACCGAAACTTTGTGGAACATTTAAAATGTGTATTGCTGTAATCTATTGTATTTTTAACTCATGTATTATTTATATGTAAGAAGTAAGTTAAGTTTGTTAAGATGCAAATCGTTCGGACTTTTCCCGACTGCACCAATGAGTTTTTCTGAACTTAAGTAAGTACAGTGATTAGTCACACCTCGAGCATGACGTTGTAGGAAAATTACTTGAGAAAACCTGCATACATTTGAGAAATAATGCAAAAACATGTATACTCGTGCTTGAGAAACGGCTTTGGTCTCGACATTTGTCACGTAAATTATATCACTGACGAAAAGTGGGTGTGCGGGTACTACCTACACATCTCTGCCTACATTTTCGGGGACTCTTGTCCTTGTCCTTGGATATTAAAAGAATTTATTTCTGTTGTGACAAGTTGTAACAAAAATATTGTTGAGGCCTTCTTGTAAGTATTAAGATACCTGTGATAGAAGACCCCACTCTTCCATATCAAAATGTAAAATCATAACAGAAAGATATATATAAAAATGTGTGTGTGTGCGTGTGTATGAGTATGTGTGTGTGTGTGTGCGGAGGATATATATTTATTACATGGTATGACTGGTACGAAGGAGGTTTATCGTATACTAAAGCTTATGTTTATTTGCAGGTGAAAGCGGTGCCGGCGGTGATAGCGATAAAGAATGGACTGATTGTGGACAAATTCATAGGTTTGGTAGACGCCGACATGATCACTGACCTAATAGACAAAATGGCGGGCAAAAAGAAGGCAGCATAGAGTAAGGATTATTCACTAGTTAGCAATTTCTGTGGAAAAGTCGCCGTCTAGAAAACGTGCGATATACAGGTGTCTCTGATAATAAATAAATAGAATAAATAGAACAGTTGTCTTCTGGATGGAAATAAAGCAATTGGCTCCAAAATAACTTACTTTACTAAAGGGGTTTTTTCAGATACTATATTATTTATATATATATAAATATCTATATATTACTAACCCATTTTCTGAGACACCTGTATTTAGTAGACCGTATCTATGTAGTTGTTCAACATAAATAACTTACAAAGTATGTATATAAATAGACTATATAGAAAAAATTTTGAACATTTAGTTAACGCTTTAGTGAAATGCAACTAGCGATATTAGACATTGTTGATTTCGTTTTAGCGACAATGCATATGCAATAATTGAAAATAGACCTTAATTACGCGTGACTAGATGCGTTTTTCTCCAACATTTACAGTCAGATGCTATTATAATATGTTAGGTAAATATTAGATTTGTTTTATAAAACTCTGGCAGCAAATGGTATCACGAATTGCCGACCGAGCAATAGAAAATCTAGGGAAAACTTTTAATAAGTTAGATAAAATATTTTTTTTATGTGTAATAAAAAAATAGTTGTAATGATTGTGTTAATTGGAATAATTATAATATAATTGTTATCTTGCCTCTCAAAAAATATATTCAAGTTTATTTAATTTAAAGAAATGGTGGATATTTTACAGTCAGTCTGCATTAGACAATTTTTTTTATTTACATTTTTGTCGTATTTAAATATGATGATTAGTTGAATATTAATTACGCTATAGTTGTAAAGTGAATTAATTATTGTTTTAAAGTAATACGCCTAGTCGTGACGCGTCTGATTTATTTTATAAATAATTTTTAAAGAAAATTATGATTTTTATTTTTAGTTTACATAAAAATAGTATGATTATTGGTATATGTATTATGTAAATTTAAAAAAATATAATTACTAATATTTTTAGATATACACGTTTTATCAATAAGCGCGTCAAAATTAACCCCAATGGTGTGTTGTCTAAGGTGGGGGTTGCATTCTGGACTTGTTTTATTAGTGTTTTAAATCCCGGATATGAAAGTAGGAGTTATATTAATTATTATAGTCTAAAATACTTAGCGAGCCATAAAAGGAGGCTATAAGCTTGAAGCCGGTCTTGTTTTGTATTTGGGGCTTAACTGTGGGTGCTGGATCCTATTTTTGGGTGTTTGATTATAGATGTGTAACACTAAGCTTATTATTATTACATTTGAGTTTGTCTAAATTTGTATGACCAGTGTCATTGAACCCTTTGCGATGAAAAAATATTAGTGTCATTTTATTTTCGACTTTATCCCAATGTACTCAAGACACAACTTTCTATAACACCTAATCCTTACCTACATATCATGGCTTTTCATTGCATGCCTTGAATGTGGGTCTTGTAAACTTTATGTCGATGATAAGCGGTTACCATACACGCAGTGCCGCGTGAACATTAATTACTGCCGATTCAAGATTGCCTGTTGCGAACTGAATCATATTTTTAATTGCTCGAGTTTTGTAAAATGTTTTTTAAATTACGGTGTGCTTACTGGAATTGAACCTTTTGAAGTTAGCTGTATACGAATAGTAGTCCTGAGCTTATAATAGCGTCCTGTATATACCTGTACGATCTATTTGGGTCCATTTTATCACTTAGGTTACGTATTTAGAACAGAAACGACCCAAGTGTTGTGTAGTAGTCTTAAAAATGCCATAGAATAGTTAGAATGCTTTCATGTAGTTGCATTGTGTAAAGTAGTCTCGATTCGGCGTACTAGTACACACGTGGGACGATAGATGGCGTTTAGCTCGACCTTGAAAGGATTCTTTCAAAATCAGAATCAATCAAAATCAAAATCTTTTTATTTCACATAGGCCCAGATGGGCACTTATAAAACGTCGAAAAAGAAGCACGGTTCGGGTTGGTCGCTTCCATGGAGAAGAACCGGCAAGAAACTCCATGGTTACTCTTTTCAAATCATTAGGCATATACAATATTTTTTTCGTTACAGCAATAGTACCCAAGTATGGGGGAACAACGTAGGTCCGACAATAGGTCGTTGCTTACTATACAAAGCATACATAAAACAAGATAATTATAACAATGTTAGCAAGATCTAAGAATCTACAAAGCCTACAATGTTCTCACATTCACAAATTAGACAAATTAAACAAGTGACACAAATATTGTCATCAGTACTGTAACTAATTCTGGTCAAGATATGGAATAAATTAAAATAAAAAAAAAGGAAAATTATTATTGTATAAAAAAAAACCCGAATTGAGAAAAGAAAAAGATTCAGAATAGTTAGAGACATCCACAAATTTGTGCCGTTTATGAGCTACCAGGGAAGCCGCATGCGCAGAAGGAACTAGAGCTAAACTTCTTTATCTTCAACGTAGTCCTTGATTTTATAATATGCTTTTTTAATCAGAACACGTTTGATAATTTTTTTTAACTTTACATCGGTCAGATCTATAACAGACTTTGGCAGCTTGTTGTAAAAGCGTATACTATTTATAATAAATGACTTGCTCGTTTTTGTTAATCTGTATTTCGGGATTACAATTTCATGTTTACTGCATGTGTATTTTTATGATGGCAGTCGCTTTTAATTTTGTAAATCCCTCTATTTTTGCGGACATATAAAATACATTCAAAGATATAGAGTGAAGGCAAAGTTAGTATGTCGATCTCTTTAAATTTCTCTCTGAGAGACTCGCGAGGACCCATGTCATAGATCGCGCGGACCGCCCTCTTTGTGTAATTACCCGCGATTGGGGCAGTCTTGAACCTACATTAGACTACCTACATAACATTATTTGTTTAGAATAGACAAAGAAAGTAGAGAAGCGTGGTTTTGCGTGAAAATAGGTAATATATTGTAGTCAGTGATTATCGTCCGCCGGTAAGCGGTTACCGCCGCTTATGGACGCTTGCAACACCAGTAGTTTCGCTTGCTCGTTGCAGACCAAAATATGGGAAAACCTAGGTCCTAGGGTCCGTTAGGGTTTTTGAAAAAATAAATATGCATGTGTCCGTTTCTCCAGTTCTAATACCAAACTGGATCAAAATCTGTTCTGTTGTTTTGACGTGCTGAGGCAACATACAGACATACATTTATGAGCTTTTACAATGTAAGTACCTATGTATGTCCAATATCTGAAGAAGGTGATCTGTTTAGTTCAGTTTCGCAGTCTTTGTATTATTAATGGAACCGATACTAACAGTCACCTAGTGGCTTAGAATGGTAGTCTGCAAAGTCAAGGTTGCAGGTTCTAACCCCTGTTATATAAACGAATATACTTTTCTAAGCCTAAGTAAGTACGTTTTCGCTTAACGGTGAAGGAAATAAATGTCACAAAACCAGTTTATGTGAAAGAAAGAATTCAAGAACATTTGGACAGTCGTGCATGAGACACGACGGCAAACTTGGCATTTGTCACTTTGACATCTGTCACTATGACACTTGCCAGTTTGGCGCCAATATTCCTATAACCGCGAAAAAACCCTTCGGGGGCCTCTGGACATGGGGGAAGGGTGATTTTGTGACAGTCCTAATGCGCTGAATCGAGGATTTAGGTACTAAAACATCGAAAGTATGCTTAAATTTATATAAAGTAGCGCGCCTTTTGGATCAGATTTAGAGATCTTCAATTTAGACCAATTTGGATTTGTATACACTTAGGATATATACCTATATATTATGTAGACTGTAAACATGTCATACCATGTACTTTACGATGAAGACGAAAGAGGTATTAAGGTCACGCTTAAGACCGGCGCCAGACTACCCATCTGATACGTTGGCACTTAAATATAACATCAAAATGTGGGTGTCTTGGAATCCTGACCAACAAACATTGTATTGAACTAGCTGCTCTCCTACCTTTGGAATGTAAATAAAGTAGGTTGTCAATTCGGAGTTATTTAAATTTCGACTTTCCTTGAAATCAAAACAAAACTCAGTGCGAGGTGGTGGTGCTTGCTCTCTCAGCCAGCCGACCCGGGCGTAGCCCTTTGCCTTTTGTTCTTAGCGTAAGACCGCCTCTGGTGGAGACACTACTAGATAAATTATAATGAGTTGGACAGACAAAGATAAGTGATGCTATCTCATTCATTTTCTGACTAAACGTTTTTACTATAACTATTAGTTACTTATAAACGTTAAAATAATTATTTTTAGTTTTCACACTTAACCTCGAAATATAGCAAATGTAGATGACAGATTTTCTATAGCAAACCTCGTTTCTTTGTGTAGTCGTCTTCACTTAGAAATGAAATTAACTTAGAGTTGTAATATAAAAGTACACAAGAATGTACTTCTTCACTATTAATCAATGAACGTAGTAAAGAATTATTAGTAGGAATGTAAGAGATAAAGTACAGTAGCCAATCTCAAATACGGTCTAGAATAATAGTCTAGATCATTTACTTGTAATTTTATTACAATACATATATATATATATATATTTCGAATATATATTCTAAACTTAAGATTCAATATCAGTATTGATTCGTTTTCACGGGCTATGTTAACTATTTTACCTATGTGTGTCTTTGAATTGCAAATAAAAGCATATTTTCCTCAATAACGTTTTATTTATATGTAGTAGGTAACTAGCTTATGCCCGCGGCTTCGCCCGCGTGGAGTTCGGAAATTTTTACGGCCGCTATGCCGTGAAAGAGCATCGTACATTATAACTTTGAATTTTTCAGAATTAAAAAAAAAGCCTATGTCCTATTCCTAGGTATAAGCTATCAGAATTTCAACTTTCAGCCAAATCGGTTCAGCCGTTTGGCCGTGAAAGAACCGCAAACATCCAAACTTACAAACTTTCACATTTATAATATTAGTCAGATTGGTACTCTACTACTGCTACTAATTGGTGATTAAATCATCACTATCTATTGAGATATAATGACAGGTACTGAAAATAGTTCAAGGGGTCATAAATGAAACAGCCAAGCCCATGTACCATTCAAACTGGTTATTTATTCTGATATTCATAGAATGTAACATAATTCCAACATTGGAGCGGTTTTCACGTTAAACTGCAACTGTAGGAGTTGCAGTGTAATAATCTCGTAAGATAATCATTGAACAATTCGAGTGGACGGATTGTGCATTATGTACACTGCATTAAGGTTTATATTTGCACGAGATGATATCGCTGTTGTTCGGATTACAATAAACTATTCATAACGGATACCGTACTTATTGTGGGGTCGACGATCGGTCTGGCCAAATGCAACTGCAGTGGCGAACTCTTGATATAAAAACAAGAAATTATAGTTTTTTTTTTCATATTACATACATAAATATAATCACGCCTCTTTCCCGTAGGGGTAGGCAGAGACCACTTCTTTCCACTTGCTACGATCCTTACATACTTCTTTCGCTTTTCTTTGACTTTTTCATATATCACCAAACTAAACATGTATATAACACACATTTGGTCAATTAAATCTAGTTGATTGTTTTTAAAAGAGCATATTTTAGGGAATAAGAATATTCCTCCAGTGCGCACGACCTCTTGATCCCGTGGTCTCTTAAACTCCATGTCCCTTGGCATTTTGCCTTCTATACCACCCTATAGTTACGCCACCTGCTGCTTAAATAAAGAATTTCGACCGTCGGACCCAATTTTGTAACTTGGAACCAATATTTTTCAATATATTCTCTATCCACAACCAAGTATTTACATTAAAATTAAATTCACAGATGTTCACAAAGACAAATAAGTATCTGACATTTAATAAAAAAAAACACCAATTAACTCGACGAATAAATCCTGAAATAATAATAATTTATCCATGATAACAGCTTGATGACAAAGTTAGCCTTGTAAAAACCGCCCAAAGAAAATTAATAAGTACACTGCAGTTCTTAAAAATTAAATAATTTATATTGAAGACCTCATTACCTTTACAATTTTCTAATCGAATATTTTTATATACACATATATATATTTATATATACATAATACCGGCTTAGATACGCTCATGATTATACAAAAATCAGTCTAAAATATATTAAGGCAACTTGAGAATCTATAATGTGATCGTTAAGTGTGTCGTCTAGTCGCCATTTTAATGCTATATGTATGTACCCGAAGCATGAGACCCAATAACCTCAGTTCAATGTCCTTTTTTTTGCTATTGAACTGTCACTGAGCGCGGATTATGGCATATGAAAAAGGACATTAATACATTCGTCAATAAATTAAGTGAACAATATTATTTGTATATATTTTGAAAATTGTATCGATCTTCGATTGAAGTTTTAAAGTATAGCATAAACACAACTTTAAAACGCGACCAAACGTCAGTGACAAAAGACACAGGAAAGTGTCAAAGTAAATAAAGTTGTAATTAAAAGTTTTAATTTAATCAATTCGCTTTTACCTTGTATTACAATAGCGGTGTTATATGCTTATCACGCCATTTAGTGATTGAATACAAAACCTTCTGCTCTTTATGACAACAACCGCCATATTTGGGAAAAAAAGTTTTGACTCGAGACACTTGAAAGCATAATTTAAAATGTTTTAGATTCACAGCTCACAGATCAGATGGTTTCTCACGGTAGAGTAGAGCGACAGTTCTATAGAATTGAGAAATCCCTTTCCCTTCAGCCGCATTCATGGTCTCTTTATATATTCTTGCCGGTTTATATTTAATATATATTTATTAAAACTAGACTTATTAATTTACTTGGTATTGAAATAACAAAATAGGGAAATTTTACTGTGATCTGTGAGCGTTGAAAGTCAAACGTTTACACGAATTCCCCATAGATTTACAAGTATAATTCTCAACCAATACATAGAGGAAACATCACAATTATTACAGGTAGTGACAAAATGTGAACGAGTGCATAGAACTAAACATTTTGGTTGCAAACGTTTGCAAATACTAGAAGTACAGTTTTTTACGTTAGAATATAGTTATGATGACATGGATATTGGTCTTTTAGTCGCATACATTTTATAAATTATTACTACATATTTATATATTTCATAAACAAGTGTCATGCATTTTTGAAAAATACTGCAAAAAAAAACAAATCCGGAAATTGTTTTTTTAAAGGCGGCAATTTTAAAGTTTACAAAAGGTTTGCAACCAACACACGTTTAAGGAAAGTCACATTATAAAACAAACCACATTTTTCTTCTTAGGTGTTCAAATAAAATTTTACAGAAAAAATTGTACATATTAGAAAATAAAATAAAAAAAATACATTCATATGCGTTTATTTGGTATCGAAAAGAGACCAAAATTTAGTTTTTATTAAAAAAACTTAAGAAATTAAGAAGAAACAATTTTAACAAAAATAAAAAACACAAACATCTACTTATGTACCAGTATACTTTGTTAAATATATTAAGGAGAATATACACTGTTTTCTTTATTATTATTACGTTTTATACACTTATTTACACATATTTACAACTAGGAATAGCTATTCACATTTAATGAAGTCTATATTTTCTTTTATAGTTCAATTCGCCATTAAAATGGTAATGTTTCAACAATTTTTTTATGAGGAAAATCGAAAAGCAGACTTGATACTCATACAACTTTCCAACGACTTATATTTGAAACAACACGTATTTATGTACATAGACCGTAACATTAAACAACCATGACATTTTAACTAGTTTTTATATAACGGGAATGTCCATATTACACAATCTATATATATAAAAATGTTATGTTGGTTTGTGTACGCTTCAAAAACTCAAAAAGTTCTGCACCGATCGAGCTGAAATTTTAGCATGATATATAATCCGCATCAAGGATTGTTTTTATCTATTTTTTGCATCAGTCACATATCCACAGCGAAGCGTGGCAGGATACAGCTAGTTTTATATATTATCCACCCATGTATACAAGTGATTCAGTAAAGGCAAGTTATTAAAATCAAATTCGAGTCTCATGAAAGCTGAATCGAAATAAGGTTCTTAACTTCATAAGTGCGCCAAGTGACAACTACAATCAACCATGAAACCAACCAATGGTTTGAATGAACCAAGAAATAGGCCCGACAAATTATCTCGGTTGGGCTACTAGATCCACAAAATTGTATCGTACAAGATAGGGGACCTATTCGACTTAAAATTTGGCCAAATAGATAAATTGATTTGACTTCATTCAATCACATGATATAAATGTTACCGTTATTCTGCAGTTCATGGTATTGCATTGTGCTTGACAAAGATCATGTTTGCAAACTCTAGTTTGATACATTAAGTCGCAAGTAATTCGATGAAGGACAATGGAATCATAAAAAAGATACTTAAAAACTTTAACGGAACATCAATTAACGGTTCTGTTGGTGAATACTTTTCACTGACATACTATTGTGGTTATATCTGTGCCCTTATGAGATGCCACAAAGTATTACACAAGTATTACACAAGTATTACACAAGTTTGGCAACAAATACTCTATCACGACGCGTCTCAGGAGAGGTAGGGCATAACTGGTTTCCCGTTCGAATTTGGAGCTGCCCGACTGGGGCAGGACCTCCACCTAATAGAAGTCCGTAGCCAAATAACACAATTTTTTGTGTTGTGTTCCTACACGGTGAATAAGGTTTCCAGTAATGTGCTCCTTGGACCCATTATGCTGCCCACTTACTATAACTTTCCAAACACAGAGTGGCAACACGCAAGTGATACTTCGGTATCGTGAGCGTAAATAGGCCACGGTAACCGCTTCCCATCAGGTGGGCCGTATGCTTGTTTGCCACTCTTGTTGTATATAAAAAAAAACTCTGTAATTCAGGAAAATCTATCTACAACTGATCCATCCAGACTTCAATTAGATCGAGTTGCCACATTCAAGCTTTTATTTTTATCACGGTATCTAGTTGGAGCACAGGGACCACTAATTAATTTTCGACTTTAACGACATAATAATAAGATCGGTTTAAGATCTCTTATTGACGTAGATTTTGTCTTGTGATAATTTTCCATATTCTGAACAAATTAGTGCCATATCCTAAATATAGACACGTTACACCATAAACACTCCACATGCTGCATTCTTCATTCAAACAGAACTGATGTGTACACACAAAATCCGATATTAACTAATGATATGTAAAATTACGAAAGAATTTATATTTTTTGAGACATTTTCAGCAAATAATTTTTATTTTCAACAATATGACATCATAATATGTATAGGAATATGTAACCGTAACGATAATTATCTTTAAACATAAGACAATAGAAGTGTTTTATGCATGCAATTTTCCTCCAAGATAACAGATAATGATTAAGTCAGATATTACGCCGCAAATATGTTTTACTTTAACCGACACGTTCAAATACGACGTTCTCAATTTGGTTTAGCTGTATTGTGCAATCCAATTATATACACATATATATCTACTAATATTCAAGCACTTGTTTGAATAAATATTTTTTTTTACCAAAATGAAAACAGTCTATAATAGACTCTATACCAGTGAGTTAGAGCTTTTTACTGGTCAAGACGTTACAATACATATTCCACATAAAAAAAAAACTTAAACAACTACAACACTTCTATGAGCTTATGATAAAGACGTCTGTGGTAACTAACAATGAATAAGATGATGTCACTAAATCGCTATTGGATTAACAACCCTGTTACCTTACATTAGAGCTCAAACTTCATCACCGAGATCTTGGACGCAGTTCTCCGCAATAGGCACGAATTTGTCGTCAATTTGTATGAGGAGGATGCACTTATCGACGTGTGAACGAAGCTTGGGGTCTCTGTGGTTAGGGGTCCACTTGTGTACTACCTGTGGGATAGGGATATAGCTTGAGTATGTACACGTAGCTTAAATTGGCGACGCAGTGGCCATTTATGCAGGTTCAAATCACAGCACTTTTTTTTTATATACCACAAGAGTGGCAAACAAGCATTCGGCCCACCCGATGGAAAACGGTTACCGCAGCCTATTTACGCTTACAATACCGAAGTATCACTTGCGCGTTGCCACTCTATGTTCGGAGAGTTATACTGTGTTGGCAGCATAATGGGACTAATCCCTCTGCTGCCAACATAATATAACAATCCTCCCTCCCCAAGGAGCTCATCACTGGTAACCTTATTCACCGCGTAGGAACACAACACAATAAAATGTGTTATTTAGCTACGGACTTGTATAAGGTGGAGTCCTGCCCCAGTCGGGCAGCTCCAAATTCGAACGGGAATCCCGTTAAGCCCTACCTCTCTTAACATTCCTCTTAGAGTTCGTGAATCATCGTTTATTAATTTAATTTAATGAATCAATTAGTTTAACTGAACATAATTTCATCGATTTATTAAA
Organism: Drepana falcataria; assembly: GCA_945859725.1. NCBI lineage: Eukaryota > Metazoa > Arthropoda > Insecta > Lepidoptera > Drepanidae > Drepana > Drepana falcataria. Next base: position 1,499,232 of record OX243935.1, read on the forward strand.
TTACGAGCTTAATCGTGAAGGATAACATCCTAAGGAAACCTATAAGCCAGAGAAGATATCAAAGCCGTTTCTGATGGACCGCGATGGAGACTTGCCATGTTTAATCACTTGAAATATAGCTTCTACGAAAAGTAGAACAGAATCATGTTTACGGTGGACGAAAACATCGACAGGAAACCTGCATTAGTTAGCGATGAAATTCGAAAACGTATCATTTGTCGTGCTTGACAAAAGATGATAGACTCGCCATCCAGCCACGTGAGAACCTAAATATATCTCCAGCAAAATGTGGAAGTTACACCAAAAGTTTGTATTAGATAGAGGCCCGCGGTTACGCCCGCATACATTTCAGTTCCTTGGCTTTTTTCTGGAATATTACACATCCTCTATATTAAATCCATGTAATAATCTATTTCTGCGCTAAATTTTATTCAATTCCAGAAGGAGTAACACACAGCCTGACGAACTTTCATATTTTCATTACCGCATTCATAAGTAGGATAACATTGGCACGCTAAGTTGCTGAAAACAGACCTAATCTGGACCATTTAAGGTTGAATATTGTACGTAAAAATACTGACCAGTCCATCCATGCCCGCCACAGGTACCCAGCTGCCCCAGAAGTTCCTCCCGCCCCTCTCCCGCTGGTGCTCCGAGGGCCACTGCACATCGATCCTCCTCCCAAGGTTAATACAATCGTACACGCCGAGGGGTTCGATTATCAAAACTTTACTCCCCACACTGACGTTCATTTTCAGCACGCTTCTACCCGAATCTGACCGTCTAATTTTCGTCTTTATTTCTTTTGGCTTAGGGTCCTTTTTCGAATCTTTCTTCAGGTTAGATTCTTTATTGGACAGGTCTGAGTAATGAGTCTCCTTTAGGGGTATCGTTTCTGGTTTCTCGATGTACCGCCCGGTTAGCTCTCGGTAGCTTTCGCGCTCGTGGCGTATCTCCTTGCTGAGTTTGGACAAGTCTTTTGACGTGCCTTCGTTTATGAAGTACCTGTTATAAAATAATTCGGTTAAACTTGTGACACTGTATTTATGTGCGTTTTTCTTTGACCAAATTCTACATAATTGTTGTGTTAACAGTTTGTTTTTGAGCAACCAACTTACCTATATTTTACCTGAATTCATATTGCAATGATTACTTTACTGCAGACCATTTTCGCTTCATCGATATTCAACAGTCTTTTCATACACAAGTACCAATTTACTTACAGACCTATTACACTTCTTCCACACAGACACACACACACACACACACACACACCGTCACCAACAAACTCGCCAGATTTAACTACTTTAGACGACCCCATAATTAAATCGATCGATTAAATGTAGGTAGTTGGAACCTATTGGTAGCTATTAATAATAATATAATAATGTTCATATTCGATATAGCTTCTTTCGAAATATCTTAGAAGGAAAGGTAGAGGGAAGAGAGGAAGAGGAAGACCAAGATTATCATGACGTTAAAGGCTAAAGAGGTTGCACTGGACCGAAGCAAATGGAAGGGACTACATCAGACACGCCGACAAGAGCTCGGCTTTTATGATGATGAAAATAATCTTCACTTCTAACCTTCCCACAAGGGCCCCGAAGGGCACACCCACTTTTCGCCAGAGATACACACACACACACACACACACACGGATACACAGCTATTTATAAATAAACAAAACCAATCACGTGTTTGTATGTGTGTGTGTGCACGCTACCTTCTAAAGTGTCTGTCTTGCCTGGCGTTCCTGTTGGCGATGATCTTGCAGTCCGGCAGAGACACGTCCGCGCTCAGCGCGCACACGTCCTCCAGGGACGAGCCGATGCTCTCGCCGCATCGCGACACCTGGTGTTCAAATTACACCTAATAATACCACACCCACAGATGAACCTCGGTCATAGACTGTTAACTGTCGTTAATTGTATATATGTATCGACGCTGGGTTTTCTTTCTCCGTTATCTAAATATACAATGTCATAACGAACTACATTAATAAAGAGCCTCGATACAACGATTTTTTCAAATCCCTTAAGACTTCCCATAAGAGCTCATGTAAAATATACTCTTACATTACGAATACATTAATCAAAAACCTCTTTTTAACGAATTTTTAATCAGCGCAGAATATAGATAATACCCTCACGCATTCCCACAAGGATCCCCGATGGGGTAGGCAGAGGTGTATAGGTTGTACCCACGCACCCACATTCTGCCAGAGATATATTTTAGTTCCCAACGTGATAGATGGCGAGTCCATCGCCGTCACTCAAGCACGACTATACATACGCATTTGAATTTCTTCTCAGACGTATGCAGGTTTCCTCTCGATGTTTTCTTCACCGAAAAGCTCGTGGTGTGACTAATCACTGTACTTATGTTCAGAAAAACTCATTGGTACTGTCGGGATTCGAACTTGCGACCTTTGCGTCGCAGGCAACTGCTCGAACCACTCGGCCACCACGGCTAAACTTCTATTTAATAAAACTTAAAAGAGAACTGGAGCTCTACTCTCTCTCTCTACGTATTCTCATGCGTTAAGGAGTATCAATTAAATAGTCTTCCTTACCTTGGCACTGGCAGCACGTCGTGGTTGGTCTCGCCACGAGCTTTCCCATTCCCGGCCGCACGCGTCCTGTAATAATACAGATGGGAGATCCTGAAGTCATATCTTCTCCTGATAGATGTCTTAGAAACGTTGCTAACGGTAATTACATGACGTGTGAGACAGTACAAGGTGGATGAAGCGAAAGAGAGTGAGACTAGAGTTCATACGTGGGGCTCGTCAGCCGGGTGTGAGGAGCAGGCGCCGTCCCTCATGCTGTCGGCGTGCGTCAGCAGCCGGAACGATGCCGGCATGCCCATCTCGCGGCGCATCCTGTATCTGTTGCTTGTCTGGTATACATAAATAAATAAAATAGATTAACATGGAACAATCCTACACAAATGTACCTATAAATAACTAATCAATTCATGTTCCATGGAATTAGATAACGATATACACATTTACTAAGGTAAATTTATTCATATGATATCTAAGACTATGGTATAATGAGTGCCATCAACGAAGACGCGCCACATAAATTTCTAATCGAGGGTCGCGGAATGTGGGCAGTATGACCTGAGCGTCTTCGCGATCCGTCAGCGGATCGATGTACATGGGTAGTAGACTCCACGTTGCTCTACTTCTTTTTTTTTTTAATCTCATCGCGTCGTACTTAGATGTCAGATATGACTTAGGTATTTAATATTGGTTAGATATTTAAAGCTGAAAATATACTTGCTGATTCACCAGCTAGGGAGCTACCCCTCTAAGTAAGTTAAGCCTCTAGAGAGAACTGGCGCTATACTCTCTCTGCCTACACCGAGAGGGACTCGGCGTGATGATATGTATATATGTACTAGCTTATGCCCGCGGCTTCGCCTGCGTGGAGTTCTAAAGGGTAGCTAATATATTTTCCTGCTAGAATCGGATCAGCCGCGATGCCGTAAAAGAACAACATACAAACTAACGCTTTTATAATATTCGAACTTCGGAATTAAAATGTCAAAGATGTCAGATCATAAGATGTAAGTCGCTCCTGTGAAAGAACCGCAAACATCCAAACTTACAAACTTTCACATTTATAATATTAGTAAGATAATCAAGTGCATTATATTAATGTTATATGCTCTGTTTGTAACTAGCGCCATCAAGGTGAGCTAGCTCCTAGTAGTGAATGAGGAAGTGAATGATAGAGTGAATGAGAGAGTGACCTGTCGCGCGCCTTCCTTGGGTGCGGTGCGGGCGCGAGCGTGCCGCTCCCGGCGCGGCGCCGGCGCACGCTCGTCGCGCCGTCTGTTGGGGCTGCCCGCCGCTACACTGGCTGCACACACACACACACACACACGTAAATACCACTTTTGTTTTTGACGTGATAACGTCTTATAATTCGATGAACGCCGGCTGCACTCACGAAAAAGCATGACTCATAGGTAACGTTCCGCCTGAGCCCAGCGTGCAAGCGAGAGCGCGGAACAAGCGATAGAGAGGCACGATCGGCTTAAGCGCTCGGCTTGTAATGCCTCTCTTTCACTCCATCGGTCGATGCGTCCGAGTAGAAGATGACGTTATCACGTAAATTTATCGTCCGTCAACCTACTTTTTTAATTACGTTCCAAATTACTTTTGTTTAGTGGCCGAAAGAAAGAGCCGTGGTGAGCGCGTGGTTCGAGTAGTTGCCTGCAACACACACATTGCATTTCGAATCCCGATTGTATCAATGCATTTTCCTGAACTTAAGTCCAGTGATTAGTCACACCACGAGATTTACAGTTAAGGAAAACATCGGAAGGAAGCCTGCATACGTTTGAGAAGAAATTCAAAAGCGTATGTATATACGTGCTTAAATATATCTTCGGTTAAAAGTTGGTGTGTAAGTACTACACACCTCTGCCTACCCCTTCGAGGACCCTCGTGGGAAGGCGTCAAGAGATAAGTAACATAAGGCGGTACTTTGTGTACATACGGTAATGTAGTTAATAGTCTTACCAGTCTCCTCCTGTGTCCTCTCGTGCGAGTGTTCCCTCAGGAGGCCGGCGAGGGAAGCTAGGGTCGATGACGTGGGTTTGCCCGCGCTCGCCAAACTACCACGGGTGCCGGCTGAAATTTTACAAAAGGTATCATCGAACGTAACATAAAAACTACAGACAGAAAAATAATGGTCCTTCGATCACAATTATCATACATACATACATATCATCACGCCAAGTCCCTAGCGGGGTAGGCAGAGAGTATAGAGCGCCAGTTCTCTCTAGACTTACATACCTCACAATTATCAATCTAATTATTATTAATAGAAAGTGCCATCCACGAAGACGCGCCCCGTTTATTCTTCCTTATAATTTATAGTGTAACTGTGCAACCTTCCACTAGTGTTGGTACACACTGATTACCTATTGGCGCACGCACACTACAATTAAGACTCGGGTCATACTCCGCGCACTCCCGTGAATAGTAATTGGTGGGGCGCGTGTTCGTGGCACTACCTACAGTAGCGTTATATATAGTGTCGGCGCACCTAGCGAGGTCCTGGAGTGGTGCAGAGCGGCGTGCGGCGGCGGCGCGCGCGCCGTGCCCGCCTCGGCCGCCGCGCCGTCGCGCGCCGCGCCGCTCGAGCAGCCCTCGCCGCAGCGCCGCCGCACCCTGACACACACACCCCATCCCTATACCACCTTATAGCACCTCTACAGGCTCCCGTCATTGGCAGACCGTCACCGGTTTGAACCGGTTATAGATGGACTATGTCCTTGACAGCCCCACCCATTTCTAGTTATAGCGTTTTAGTCCAAATATACATAATCCTTCTTATATAACAAATGCGTTAAGTTTACCAAGGTAGTTTTAAGTCTTTCACGCAAAAACTATTGAAGGAATTTGATCATAATTTGGCACGTAGACAGATTATTTATTAGCTGGATGAATCATATTTATGTTTTAATTAAGATAAAAATAAAACTACCAACGAAATATAATTTTACGCGGGCGATAACACGGGACACAGGTGGTATGTTTATAACACAGATTCTCAACGTCGACTTTTCAGACTTTCGGCAGAGAAAATAAGGGGGCATTGAGGGTGCGTGAGCAGTTTACAAAATATAATATGTAATTAAAAAAATATACCATAAAAATATCCTGATATAATATCCACATTCTCTTGTCAAAGCGGTGGTATAAGATAAGATAGAGTTACAGAGTGCACCGACCTCCGCCACAGCTGCGCCAGTTGCGCGCGGATGGCGGCCACGGTGACGGGCCCGCCGAGCAGCTCGCACAGCTGCGGGGACGAGTCCGCGTACGAGCACGTCAGCGGGGACACGTAGATGGGGTACCCGATGGGCTGGTCGCACGACGAGTTGATTATGTTGCGCAGCGCCTGGGGACGCACGCGCACGCTACACACTCGCACACACGCGCACACACACACACACACGTACGAGCACGTCAGCGTGGCACGTAGTTAGGTACCCGATGGGCTGGTCGCACGACGCTGGTCACTCGCGCACACACACACACACACACAGACGCCAATATGCCAGTCAAGGAACCAATAAGAAACACTTAACATCGATCCAGGAATTGCGGCATATTAATCAAACAACTATTGTTCTATTCATTCAAATATTTATCGAAGTATTGATATTAATTAATTAAACCTTAATCAAAGTATTGAAATTGATTAATTAAACTTTGTTTTACCTTTTAATTATACCTTGGGACAATTCCACACAAATTGACAAAGCTCCAAATTAAGCAAAGCTTGAGTTACGGTGACTAAACAACGATATATTTACTTAATTATGTATATAAAGTAATACAAGACTAAGGTACTAATTACTCATGTTAATCATCACACAAATATCAGCCCTCAGCGGGAATCGAACCCGCGACCTAAAGTTTTACAGTCAAGAGCACTAACCACTAACATGTGAAATAAAATATTTTGATTTTGATTGGAAAATATGGTTTCTCCTGGATCCACTTACCTGTTTGGCATTCTGGATGGATCCCCTCTCCGGGTTCCTGTTCCTCAGGTAGATCAGCTCCTGCTGCTGGCCCGCCCACAGTCCGCGGACGCACTCGCGGTTCAGTTTAATCACCCGGAACCCCAGATGGCGCTTATTGAGCATTATGATCTTATAGTCGTCACTGCCTTCGTCAACTACATGCCTGAAATTGTGACAGCTAAATAACCTCTATTTTTGGCAAACATGTATATAGCCTAACAGTAAGCGGTTACCGCAGTTTTAAATCTAAAGTATGACGAGTTTTGTGACCTTAGGTTGGGTGAAGTACTCGATACCGGCGAGCAAGTATGAAGGGAATGATGTGGATGAATAGGAAGAGGTATAAGTCTAGCGAGAACTGGCGCTCTACTCTCCCTCTACTTACCCCGTGAGTATCGGGTAAATTTGCTGTGCAAGCAGGGAACGGTTGTGTGTGTAGGGCCAGTATACCTGAGAGCCAGCAGGTGCGGCGCGCCCCTGAGCACGTTGTGCCTCCAGGCGGGCGCGGCCTCGAGGCAGGTGTGTGTAGGGCCAGTATACCTGAGAGCCAGCAGGTGCGGCGCGCCCCTGAGCACGTTGTGCCTCCAGGCGGGCGCGGCCTCGAGGCAGGTGTGTGTAGGGCCAGTATACCTGAGAGCCAGCAGGTGCGGCGCGCCCCTGAGCACGTTGTGCCTCCAGGCGGGCGCGGCCTCGAGGCAGGTGTGTGTAGGGCCAGTATACCTGAGAGCCAGCAGGTGCGGCGCGCCCCTGAGCACGTTGTGCCTCCAGGCGGGCGCGGCCTCGAGGCAGGTGTGTGTAGGGCCAGTATACCTGAGAGCCAGCAGGTGCGGCGCGCCCCTGAGCACGTTGTGCCTCCAGGCGGGCGCGGCCTCGAGGCAGGTGTGTGTAGGGCCAGTATACCTGAGAGCCAGCAGGTGCGGCGCGCCCCTGAGCACGTTGTGCCTCCAGGCGGGCGCGGCCTCGAGGCAGGTGTGTGTAGGGCCAGTATACCTGAGAGCCAGCAGGTGCGGCGCGCCCCTGAGCACGTTGTGCCTCCAGGCGGGCGCGGCCTCGAGGCAGGTGTGTGTAGGGCCAGTATACCTGAGAGCCAGCAGGTGCGGCGCGCCCCTGAGCACGTTGTGCCTCCAGGCGGGCGCGGCCTCGTGGCAGATGACGAGGCGCGCCTGGTGGCTGGCGATGGCCGCGAACAGCGCCGAGCTGCTGCAGTACTCCTCGGGGAACATGAAGTGGTCCTGGGGGACAAGACACATTTGTACTTCCCACACAAGGAACAAATAAAGGAGCCGTGGTGGCTCAGCTTGTCCACCAGTCAGCCTGGTCCAGCCCTGCCTCTCAATTCGTAAATAAGCAAAACCTAAACCCAAGGTACGATGGACACCCGCCATTTGTATGGTTTTCTAAGCACTTAGGCCTTTAAGTCTCACCATTGTTCAGTTAAGTTTCAAAACTTTTCCGAAATCACGTTACGAGAGACAATTAATACAGAAAAGTCCAAATAACCGACTTCTGCACAAGGATTGCAACTTCGAGCCCCGGCTGCACCAATGAGCTATTTTGTGATTTTTTCCCAAACGTAAACATTACTAACAATGTTGACCTTAGGCGGTAAAGCTCATAGTAACATAGCAAACGTAGTAAATTCAGTACAAACACTAAAGAAATCTGTTTCAAACAAAGGCCATAAAGCAAAATTAAAGTCCTTGAAACATGTCCAGTGTTTGAGTTAACTTAAGGTACATAATCGAATGTACCATACCTGATGTAACTTCAGTGCCATCCTTATGGCGGGCGCTAACACTGAATGCAACAGTGACATATCCGTGAACACCCATTCGTCGCGGGCGCAGGTTATGCGAAAATCACCCTTGAATAGTGAATGCAGGCCGTACAGAAAGAATTCCACGCTGCAAGGAAAAAAAACTTTATACAAATTTTATTAATTATTTTCTCAAGGACGGGAACGTTAAGAGTACTCGAAACCGACGAGCATGTATGAAGAGACTGATGAATGTGGACGAAGCGAAAGAGGTATGTAAGTCTAGAGAGAACTGGCGCTCTATACTCTCTGCCTACCCCGTTAGGGACTTGGCGTGATGATATGTATGTATGTATGTATTAATTATTTTATACATTGAAAAAAATGAGGTTTTTCCTGAACACCACAGCATGGAGTCCTTCAATTGTGTAAAAAGATTCCAGGAATCTTAAGCTTACGTAAGCGTGCAACAATATTTTTTTTAGATATTAGATCTAAAAAAAATATTGTTGCACGGTCGGCAACTATTTATACCTGGGGTGTTGCAAGCGAAACGGCTGTAGTAACTTGCCAAGCTAATCGCATGCTTGTTTGCATCCGAAATTAATGTATCTTCACGCCTTCCCACCAGAGTTGCTTGTGGGAAGGGGTTGCTGAAGTGGTAGGCAGACATGTGCAGATAGTACCTAAACACCCACTTTGTCCAGACCATCGCCGTTGCTCAAGCACGACTATACGCCTAAACGGGGAAAATGGAAACCTGCATAGGTTCCTCTAGATATTTTCCTTCATAAAGCTCGACGTGTGACTAATCACTGTACTTAAGTTTCCCTGTCAACGCTCAAGTTACATGCCGGCAAGTGTACCTCGAAGCAGATAGATGCTGTGCGGCAGCCAAAGCCCTTCGCCCCAGAAGCGAGAGTGCGAAACACAGGGTGACCAGAGAGGAGTCCTTGGCAGCCGCCCTCCGCCGCCAGCAGCCGCCTCGACGCACGCTGCAGTGCACTATCCACTCTTGGTATATGGCGCAGAAACGACTCCTATTGGACAACACAGTTGAGAAATAATACATGTGTATAGATAGTGCCATCCACGCGCTACACCAATATCTAGTCGAGGGTATCGCGGGATGCGGGGAGTAAGACACTGTGTGTGCACTCATAGGTAATCAGTGTGTATCGATCATACTCAAACATTAGTGGAAGGTTGCACACTTACACTATAAACTACTAGCTGTCCCGCCCAGCTTCGCCTGGGTGAAAAAGTAAAACTTCCTGAAACACGATCGCAGCGCTACCTATCGGGTCCAATTGCGGTATGCAAATTTGATTGAAATCGGTTCAGTAGCTTAGGAGCCCATCGCGGGCAAACAACGACACGTAATTGATATATATTACATACATACATATCATCACGCCAAGTCCCTAACGGGGTAGGCAGAGAGTATAGAGCGCCAGTTCTCTCTAGACTTGCATACCTCTTACGCTTCGTCCACATTCATCAGTCTCTTCATACATGCTCGTCGGTTTCGAGTAGGTACTCTTAACGTTCCCGTCCTTGAGCGTCCGATCGATTTGATCCAGGTAGTTGGAACGTGGCCTTCCTCTGCCTCTTCTTGCACACACTTTTGCTTTGTATATCTGTTTCGTCAATCTTTCTTCACTCATCCTTTTTATGTGTCCAAACCAACGTAACATGCCTTTCTTCATCTTTACAATCACGCCCTCATTCACGCCAGTTGGTTTGCGAATCTCTTCATTGCGGATTCGATTTAATATCGTTACTCTACACATTTTTTGAAGAGATTGCATCTCAACTGCATTCAAGCTATTTTCATTTCTCCTCTGACATACCCAGGATTCGCTGCCATACAATAAGGATGATATATATTAAGATAACATAAGGAAGAATAGTGAGGCGCGTCTTCGTGGATGGCACTATATAAATGCGGACGTTGATGACGGATGACAGAAGTCCGGGCAGACAGACACATAAAGGATAAAATAGGCAAAGAGGCAGGCAGAGGGAAAAGGGGGAGAGGCAGGTTCAGAGAGGAACTAGAGGCAGAGGGAGATGGTTATAGGGGGGAGAGAAAGAGGGGGGAATCTTTCCGGCTATTGAGGTGCCAAGACACGGTTTTTTAGTCTTTCGCCGTCTCGTCAAAAACTATCATATGTCTTCTACCTATCTTATACTTCTCAAGCGAATGTAGTTTACTAGGTTCTCCCCAAATAGTTTCCTACACCGTTAAGCCCCATTGTAGGATAGTCGTTAGCTTACCTTGTTATCCCGGACGCCCTGAAATCGTAGTCCTCGTCCAAGTTGACGTTGAATATGGGGTCGAGGTCTACGAAGTTCCTCTCGCTCATCGGCTTCAGCGCTTCGGCAAGCGTGGGAGATGACAGCCACTCCTCCAGCTTGGTCGACTGGATCGTGTAGTAGATTATGCTCTACCAGAAAATGTGTGTAATAGTGTTATTATTATTAAGGCTACAATTGCTTTTTTAAAATAGTGCCATCCACGCGCCCCCCAATTTCTAGTTGAGAGGGTCGTGGGATGCTAGGAGTATGACCCGAGTGTATCAATTGTAGTGTGCGTGTGCACTCATAGGCAATCAGTGTGTACCGATAATACTCAAACATTAGTGGTAGGTTGCACACTTACACTATAAACTGTAAGGAATAGTGGGGCGGGTCTTCGTGGATGGGGCTATTTATAAACAGGATGGTTGTCATGTCTATACGCCTTCTCTTCTTAAGGGTAGGCAGAGGTGTTTAGCAACACATCACTTTTAGTTTAGTTGATGAGTTGTGTGTTATGGTAATAATTACCACTACTATATTATTAATTGTAGTATAAAGTATATCATATTGAAATTATTTAAATAGTATCACAAATAAAATTTACCAGTCGTATTTAATTTTGCGCTTATTTGACTTCCTCTATAGCCTGGTTCTACAAGGTTGTAAATAGCCGTGAAACTTTCAAAAGTAAAGTAATAAGAGATTGTACACCTTACCTTTACGTAGTATGTGAGCAGCACCTTCCTGAAGTCGAAGACTTGCAGCATGGAGACGGCGCTGTTGTCGGTGACCGAGTACCCCTCCAGCACGTAGCGCGCCGAGGCCAGCTGCCACGCCAGCCAGCGGAGGCCCCACGCCGCGCCCGGGGCCAGCACTCGGCCCCCGCACCACCACGCGCCCGACCACACGCCGTCTGCGACCACAACATGCCAAACGCCGGGGCCAGCACTCAGCCCCCGCACCACCACGCGCCCGACCACACGCCGTCTGCGACCACAACATGCTACACGCCGGGGCCAGCACTCGGCCCCCGCACCACCACGCGCCCGACCACACGCCGTCTGCGACCACAACATGCTACACGCCGGGGCCAGCACTCGGCCCCCGCACCACCACGCGCCCGACCACACGCCGTCTGCGACCACAACATGCCAAACGCCGGGGCCAGCACCGTAGCTACCCGTATTATTATGTATATGACATCTCAATCTGGTAAATCTAGACGTACGCCTGGTCTAGTGGTTAGAACTCCTGACTGCGTAACTTGAGGTCGCGGATTCGAATCCCGCTGATGGCAGATATTTGTGTGGTGAACACGAGTATTCGTACCAGTCTTGGACGTCCTATATATTTATGTATATATCTATATATAGATATATAAGTAAATATATCGTTGTCTAGTTACCATAACACAAGCTTTGCTTAATTTGGGACTAGGTCAATTTGTGTGGAATTGTCCCGAGGTAGTTAAATCGTATTAGCGTGTCTTGTTAGCGTGTCGGCCGTTAGGCGTAACGTTAGCGTGTCAGCCGGAGTAGACGGTATTACCCGTGCTCTCCTCTGGTCCCTCGGAGATGGCCTCCACCTCCCGCTGCTGGCAGTAGGTGCCCCGGAACTCCAGGCCGCGCAGCTGGAAGGAGACCAGCCCGTTGCCCATCTCCACAATATGCACCAGGCAGTTTAAGTAATCCGATGCCAACACTGAGACAAATAAAACAAAAATCTTTCAAATTCGCAATTGCATTTCCCTTTTAGACCGTGTGTGTATTTTTTGATACAGATAGTGCCATCCACGAAGACGCCCCCCCCCCCTATTTCTATTCATTGGGGTCGCGAGATGCGGGGAGTATGACCCGAGCCTGTTAACTATAGTGTGCGTGTGCACTCATAGGTAATCAGTGTGTACCGTTAATGCTCAAACATTAGTAGAAAGTTGTATACTTACACTATAAACTATAAGGAAGAATAGTGGGGCGCGTCTTTGTGTATGACACAATCTATAGAGCGCGTGTGTGTGTCTGTTGCAAACGCATATGTGTGCTTGTGTGTGTATTTTGTCTTTGTGTTTCTATTGTACATTCAAATTGTTGTACCAACCGAAGCAGTCCCCCTGTTGCACCTGTCCCCAGCGGCCCAGCATGAGGTCGCCGCACAGATAGTGCTGCAGCGACCTCGTCAGGTGCTCGTAGAATATGGAGTTGAGGTTGTTGTCGTCCGCTCCAAGGTTCCTCTCCAACTGCGACGAGAGCCGCGTGTTGCTCTGGTCCACTCGCTTCGTGTTATAATCGCGCTCCCAAAACTTGACGGGCCGGACGTATGACGTCATGAATATAGCACTCCCTGGGAATGCAAAGAGAACTTATCTTTTATTTATGATATTTCAAAGCATTCGACTCCACTAAGGGTTATAAAACTTTTCGATTGCCTCATTTCTGTGTTAGTTAATATCTTCATTACCCTTTCACGCTGAAACGGCTGATCGTTTATGGATGGAATTTGGAATGAAGATAGCTTATACCATCATTGAATAGCCAGGTCGTCACTACACATTAAATAACAAAGTCTCCCGCCACGTCTGGCTATCTGACTGTTCGCTATAAACTCAATAACTATTAAACGAATTTTCATGCGGAAGCATAATTTACGAGAAAGGATTTTAAGCATAGAATTTGTAAGGCTTTGTGTTAATCCGTATAAAGTCGGAAAACGTCAAGCTTTCATAAAATAACACATAAGCCACAGCCTAATAATTTTTTCATCATCATCATCATCAGCCAACAACAGTCCACTGCTGGACATAGGCCTCACCCATGGCGCCTCACAACGCTGTCTTCGTGATATTACAAAACAATCCCTTTGTGTGTGTGTTATTTCACTAGTAAAATTGCAAAATAACTAGTTGCGGATTACTCACCTAAAGCCGGTGTCAGGGGCGACGACAGCAGAGCAGAAACAGCAGCTTGAAGGAACAGCATAGCCGAGTGTGGCACCGAGAATGGCTGGGCGAATGCATGAAACGCACTGCCCCACGTGATCTGCCATGGGGCTATGTACGTCACTACGAATTGTACCTGAGAGGAATAAGAGGTTCAAAAAGTGTGAAAACATACGTACATCCTCATCTTAATATAAATTACGCGTCACGTTGTTTGTCCGCGATGGACTCCTAAACTACTTAACCGATTTTGATCAAATTTGCACACCGGGTGCAGTTTGATCCAACTTAAAAGATAGGATAGCTTACATAACAATTGGACCCGATAGATGGCGCTGCGATCGTGTTTCAGGAAGTTTCACTTTTTCACCCGGGCGAAGCTGGGCGGGACAGCTAGTCTTAATATATTTAAATTACGTGTCACGTTGTTTGTCCGCGATGGACTCCTAAACTACTTAACCGATTTTGATCAAATTTGCACACCGGGTGCAGTTTGATCCAACTTAAAAGATAGGATAGCTTACATAACAATTGGATCCGATAGATGGTGCTGCGATCGTGTTTCCTAGTTTTCCTCTAACATGATGGTCAGAGTCCTTTTGTATCAGGGTTTTAATATTTTTTTGCTATATTTGTTTGTGTGTTTTTTCCTTAATTTTGCTTATTTATATTTATTTTGCTTATTTAAATTTATTTTGCTTATTTATATTTATTTTCCTTGTTCCTGTACATTTGTTTGTTATCCTTTTATTTTTATTTTACAACATCTCTATATTCATATTTTTTATTTATTTTACTTTTCATTTTTCTTTGTTGTTTCTTCTGTAATATACATCTATACACATATTTTTTATCACTTACTGCAATTATATTTCCCTTTTCTATTACTTCAATTATTTGTTTACGCTATTGTCACTACAGGTTGTGTTATTAGTATTCAATTCTTATTTGTTTTTCTTATCGTGGTAATTAATTGTTTCTGATGAGCGATACTGTGCCATTTTGGATGTATTGCGGATGTGCGGATTCGTGAGCTACGATTTAATGGTGGGACATGGTTTATCATTATGCTCCTGCCATTATCTCCTGCATTTAATCCGCGCACTTGCATGCTTCCGGCGGATGTTTTGGGCGCACCGCGACCACACGCGCGGATTTTGGTTCCTGCTTTAAACTGAGCCGGTTTCACATGAAACCGGACCCATTTTATTGCTCCAACTTGTATGCAGCTGTGGTCGTGATTCGCGATGCCAATGGCCAGCGCCTCAGTGGCGCCTGCAGTTCCTGCGACTTGGCGATCGACGTGACTCCACGTGGCGTCCTCAGCAATACGCCGTGCTCGCTCTGGCCAATGCGTCCCACTTTCGCCTGACTGGACAGTCCGGACTAAAGGCATTGTGGTCCGTTCTGTCCAGTTTTGCGATACAGCAATTGCTGCACTTTGGTGTCGCATTGGCGAGCCAGTCGGCGCATTCGGACTTAGTGTGTGGCCCCCCGCAGTGGCTACACCTGACGGCGGTTTCCTGACAAAAACGCCGCCCGTGCCCGTAGCCGAGGCAGAGGGAGCATTGTACGAGTGGCGAGTAATCTGCCACCCGGACCCTTTGGAGGTCTATATGCACCACCTCCGCCTCTACTGCTCTCCGCCAGACCTGGGGGGACACCTGCATCACCGCGTGGCCGGCATGGGGGTTCCTCGCTTTCCGACGAAAGCGGACCTCCAGCCGGACGTCTTCCTGGTCGAGGCCGTCGAACAGGTGCCGATTCTGACTCTGAAGGGCGCGCAGGACTTCATCGTCACCTATGTAGGTCATCACGTCCTTCAGGATCAGAAGCGGATCCTTATTCTTGACGTCCTCGACGAGGAGCCGATCGCCAGCGCCCTTAAGACGCTCCTTGACTTTGAGTCGCTCCTCCTCCGAACTGCATCCCACGATAACCTTCCTGTCCTTCACTTTCTTCACCCTGTCGACCTTAACCCAACCATCACCTGCGTTTACGGCCCTCCTTATTTGTTGCAGGACCTCCTCTCCTGTTTCCATCTCGTCCTTGGAGGAGACCACTACCGAGTGCAGCGCGGAGCGCTCAGGTGCTTTCTTCGTAGCGCCAGCCGCCGCTGCGCCCGCGTATGTGGTCCTCTTCAAGGCGATATTCCTGTTATCGAGTGTGTCCTGCAGTTTAGCCATCCTTTGATTACTCTCCTGTATCAACTTCCCATGTTCCTCCAACTTTTCGATAATCATTTCCCTTTCCTTAATTCCCACTCTTTCGTCAATCTTCCTTTCATTATCTTTCATACTTCCCGCTTCTTTCTGGGACTCTTGAACCCGTTCCTCTATTCCTTTTCTTTCCGAGTCCGCTTCCGCTTCCTTCACTAACTGATAGAGCCTCTCCACAGCCTGAGCAACCGCCAACTTGATATCTGTTTTCAGGTTTCTACTGTTGCTCAGGTGCAGTTTGGCTCTATTCAAGCAGGCCCTGGCTTCAGCCACTCTGCTCGCATAAATCAGTTTTTCAGGTGGGCTGGTATCCACCACCGGTGCGATTTTGCGAGCAGGCGCCCTGGTCTCCTGAGCTGGAGGTAGTCTGGTCTTTGAGGGACCCCCCTGCGCGATCGCTGGTGCGGGAGTGGGGGACTTCGGCTTGCTTGCCGTTACTCCCGACTCCCACTCTCCTATGCTGCGTCGCACTTTGGATGGTTTAGGCGGACCAGCTTTTGTTGCTTTGTCGGGGGTTGTCGGGGGGTCAATGCTCCCTCGAACGGGTTTTGTTGGGGTACGATATCCGAACATGGTGTATACGGAGGGCCTAAACGGATTAAATCAACTGTAAATGTTTTTAAAATAAAATTGTATAAGTCGTAAAACGTGTTTGTATTTTGATTGCTAAAACCAAAATTTTATATTATTTGCCAGTGAGTCAAATTAATTATGTTGTACAGAGCCCCAAAAGGAGTCTGTATTGTCTAATAAGTCAATATTGCATGCACGGTTGGGTGCCCAATAAGACACTCAGAATCAAAAGTCACTTAAAATTGGCAAAAACCAAACTAAAATGTCAATATAAAATTATGTATGCACTAATAGGTGTACAAAAACTGGGCCCAATAAGGCCCGGGTCCTTAGGAACTAATGCCGTAAACTGGCGGGGTCGGACTTCAGTCGATTAAAAAATATACACAATTTATACAAAAAAAAAAAAAAAAAAAAAAACTTTTGTTTTGTTTCAGGTATCGAGCTGAAATTCGGTGGGGACGTGCAGAAGGGCTGCCCGGAGGTGTCCGCGAAGCGGTGATGGTAAGCTACGCGTGTAAAAAGTTTTATGATTTTTCTAATGAAAATATACCTCGATGATTGCGTATTTGGTGAAAGGCAATCAACAAACTGTCCCTTTTTGAAGTGTTATTTGTAAATAGGTATTTATACGCGTGTCTGAGCACACTTTTACGCTGCGCTGAAGTATTCAGACAAGGCTATTAGAAAAAGTTTGAAGCGAAAAAATTTTTAATCGAAGTCGAAGTGCAGGATAGCTTACATAACAATTGGACCCGATAGATGGTGCTGCGATCGTGTTTCAGGAAGTTTCACTTTTTCACCCGGGCGAAGCTAGGCGGGACAGCTAGTCTTAATATAAATTACGCGTCACGTTGTTTGTCCGCGATGGGTTCCTAAACTACTTAACCGATTTGTATTATGCATAAAGTAAGCTTACCTTGAGCAGAAATTCATAGACTTTACTAAATATAATAGCCATCATGAAGTAGTCTATGAGAAAGGTCTCGGATATCCTCTTCGCGCCGAGGTCCAGTTGAAAGACAAGGACGGCGAATACGAGGATTAAGTATTGGGTGTCCGGCTCCGAGTAGGCGTGTCTTAGACCTGGATTGGAGAAATTCAACTTTACATTAGTGTATATAAAGTTAAAATTGTTTTGGAAAAAATACTATGAAGACTAATTGGTTATCCACGTACACTGTCAAACCTATCTAAAGATTTCACATACGCTCAGCATATATATTGAGGTGCTATCCGGATAAATTGCGAGAACCCTCTTTCTGAACCACGACATACATCTTGAAAACCTTTGCGTTGCACGCGGGCAGAAAGGCTCTTACAATTGAGAGGGTAGGTATATATGCAGAGTGTACTGACATTTGAGTGCGCAGACGCAGATGAGCAGCGCGCCGAGCGCGTCCCCGTACTTGGCGGCGATGGTGGGAGCGTCCTGTGTGCTGGCAGCCACCACCACGGCTGGGTACAGCACGTTGCGCTCCACGAAGCACAGGTACACGAAGGCCTGCACAGGGCTCGAATCAACAACCGAGGGGTAACGACACTAATTGCGACAAATCTAGCTAATACAGGAAGATTTTGATAAAACTTCCTGCGTTTGGCGGCTTGATCTTGCCTGTGGGATCCAAAGTAATTTTTTCAATACCACGCTTTACCGCCACCTAAAGATGCCTGCAATTACAGTAGAACGCCGATTATCCAAATTAATTGGGACCAGGGTCGATTCGGATAATCTAAAATTGGGATAATCGGACATAGACTATAAGACAGCGTTAGGATATTCGGCGTTCTACTGTACTATCATCGCCACACAGCGGACAGCGTGAACGCTAACGGAAAATCAGTTTGTCGGTATGTACTTAAGTTCAGAAAAACTTCGGATTCGAGGGATTCGAGGATGCAATCTTTGCGTTGCAGGCTACTGTTCGCAGCACTCGGCCACCACTCTTTTTAATATAGGTAAAAGAGGGAACCTTCTCGAAGCACATGAGCCTTGCGGGCTCGGTGACCTCGAACTGCGCGTGCTCGTGCTGGCGCAGCACGGGCCCGGCCAGGCACAGCCAGGGCTGCTGCTTGCGCAGCTGGCCCGCCCAGTAGTGCAGCGCCCAGCCCAGCGCGCCCGCCGCGATCCACAGCACCTGCACACACACACACACACACACACATACACACACCGCTTACCGCGAGGTCACTAAAGGCACACAATCTGGACTCAAGTGTGAATGTGACGTGCTGGCAGGTGAATGGAAGGTGATTTATAACGAGTGTCTGGCATACGCATAAAGAAGGTAATCTTCTTCTCGGTGATAAATTTATAATTAACCTTATTTATTATTATTATTCATATGTATTTTTTTTATATTTATTTACCAAATTAGCGTAAATGACTACATTGTCGTGCTAATTTACAAAAAAAATATAAATGGGTTTCACCCCGATATAAAAGTCCCCTTAAAAAGTGATCTCATATACACAAATTTACCAAGATATTTGGTCATATATGTGATAGGACTCAATGAAAGGAATACATTCATACATTCCAAATTGAAAAGTAGAATCCGAATCCGTTTTTGAATTTCTTCTCAAACGTATGTAGGTTTCCTCTCGAAGTTTGCCTTCACCGTTTCGGCCGTGATGTGACTAATCACTGTAGGTCCATAAGATCAGAAAAAAAAAATCGGTAATATTAAAAAAAAACAATATTCGAACTTGCAACATTTGGGTTGCAAGCGACTACTCGAACTCGTGAAGCGGGGCACAGCTAGTAAATTATAAGAACATAGTTTAAAGTTACCGTGTTAAGCTGTGGCCGGAGAGTGGTGAAGACCGTGGTACAGTGGAGGCCAAACACGAACAGAGCCAGAAACGTGCACACAATGACGTCATTCTTCAACCGGGAATTCACAGTCGCTTGTAACTTCTTAGGCAAGGGATCTTCCATATCTTCATCAGGCTTGTCAGTTTGGTCTTGTTTCGCGTTAGGGTCTCGGCTTTTGTCTTCATTCTCAGCCGGAACATCAGCTTTTAGGGAAGCTGTAGAATTAGTGTCGCCTCTGGGGTCCATTTTCAAAGAGCTTACGCTCGACGTCTGGGAACGTTTATGCGTCCGAGCTATATTCGTCTCCGAGCTAAAGTTTATCTTGGACGCCGAACTCCCTATGGAGTTCTGTTTCGATATGTTACTCTCGGAATTGTTTTTCTTGTCGTCTGTCAATGTATTCTCGGCTTTGTCTACCTCGGGTGGGACTTCAGGTGTCGGGACCACGTAGAGCTCTGGAGGCAACAAATGCTTCTTAATCAGGTTCCAGATGAGCGTGTAGTCGCTCGCACTTCGGCTTAGGTGATATGCGATCGGGACTAAAAGCCCGCAGAAAATTGAAAAGAGGATATTATGTTTTTGGTGCTGGGACTTCTTTCCTTCCACTAAGCCGCTGTAAGCGAACCCGTACAGAACTCCGACAGCGGCAAGCGATCGGACGACGCAGTACACTGCAGCGCTCAAACTGCTTGTGGCGTTACCACCAAAGACATGCATATCAATTTGCTCCAGTAAGTACATCAAAAATGTATTAACTTGTGGAAACAGCCCCAAACTGAATGCAAGGGGAAAGAACAATAGAAATTTCGTCAAAACCTCCTGGATTATGTATAAAAAATTCACCTCATTAACTTCGAAACCGTAAATCGTCAGAGGTTTCACGTCGCCCGTGCTTCGTTTACTTCTCATGTGATCTTCAGCCAAGGGTATTGACTGTTCCAAATAGTTGTGCACTGCGCACAGTATTCCTGTACATATACAGAAGTAAACGGGTCTAGAGAATACCACCATTTTGTTGAACCCGTGTACCGGCGACGCGGAGTCCGGCTGGACACTCTTGAGGAGGGAGTATTGGCTGCCAGCTATGATGAAACAGAACCAAAATGCGTACATATCCCTGTAGAAGCCTAGGTTCAGCACCATCGACCCTAGGACAGCTACCATGACCGCCAGAATTATCGTTATAGAAGTTTCCTTAAACGTGAGATTTCTGTCAAAAAGGGCCATCAATTTTAACCGGTCCATGGTTATTTTGACCTCAAAGCATTTGGAGAGCTTCATCTTGTAGTAACTCTTTAGCTTGGGCTGATTAGCTTTGTCCATATCCTCCAAGAGCTTCGAGCATTTATTCCTAATATTCTCGGCACTCTCTTCGCCTATCGACGGCATTAGGCTCGGCAAGTTATTGGAGGTAGTTTCAGCCTGTTGCTGCGCTTGCTGCGCCCTCTGTTGGTGCATCAGGAAGTTGATATGCATACTCGGCAACCCCATTCTGGACTGCCTTTCTGCCTCTATTTGTTCTAGTAAACTATCGGTCACATAGGCGACGGGAGACCGCGGCTGATCCGTGTAAGTCCCGGTTCCCCCGTCAAACACGTAAAACCTCTTATTAGGGTTGTTTGTATTTATAGGTACGACGGTTGATACATTAGTGTTGCTTGATAGGAGCGGGTTGTTGCTCCCCTGGTTAGAAGAGCTTTGGTCTATACTGTCAACTCGCTTCTTCGCAATTGTTTCGCTGTTGCCGGCTTCGGATTCCAGCGAGCCACAACTGCCTTCGCCGGCCGTTTCATGGGAGTTATCCGGGTTTTCGACGGGTTTCACTCTGCTAGGCCGTGGGCATTCCTCCTTCTCCGGAAGTGGGATAGGCTGAGCTTGCCCCCTCCCCGTGCTGTTCTTGTCGAAGGTGTACGACATCCAGTTTCCAAACTCGTCCATGAAGCAGTGTATTGCTCCATCTGTAGTATCCTCGAATGACGTCGCGAAGTGAACGCTCGTCGAGTTATTTGGGTTTTCAGTGTTTGCATCCTTGTCTTTCTTATCTGCATTGCTCTGCGACGAAGGGTTGTTCCGTTGGCGAGTGGAACGTTTAATTTTCCTAACCCGATTTCTATGGTTTCGCTCTATCAACGGGCGAACTCTCTGCCCGTCTTCGGGCGCCTGCGGGGCCTCCGGAGACGGATGTATCGTGTTATCGACGTATGAAGGTAAGCAGTACGGTGCAAAGTCGGTTCTAGAGTTCAAAAACGCCGCCAACAGTGGCATAGAGGTAGGTAGAAGTGTGTTGGTGGATGTTTGTGCTACTTCTTCTATTGATCGTTTTCTAGTTTTGTGCGAGTTTTCTCTTTCACATCTGACGCTTTGTCTATGGCTGCGGGGCCGTTCTTCCCGGCTAGTGGGGGGCATCACAACGGTGTTTGCATTGGTAGCCGCGAATAAACATTCCAAGCCTTGTACCAAAGCAGCCTGCGCTTCGACCGCGTCCATTAAAATCTTCTCCTCGTTCTGATTCTCATCCTTCTCCTTCTTAGAATCTCTCTTCTTGTTCTCCTTCTGCGAGGACGCTCGGGAACGCGCTAAGTTTTTTATCTGCTTTGGTATAGCGCCCAAGTTTTTTGGAACGTTGGAAGATGACTCGCCGAGGGCGGTGGCGATTTTTTGACACAATACATCCTCTGATGATTGGCAAGGCTCAGCCTCTTGACAGAGACGCTTGGCTTGAGGCTCCTCTTCAAATAACCAATCCAAGCTATACACACTTCTCTGATCGGCGCTTTTGTGGTCCCCGACCAATTGCGATTCCTCCGTTTCTGGCGCATTGGCCTCAGTCGCATTGACTTCCTCAGGGGGTTTATTTAAATTCGTATCACTACTACTGCTAGAATTAGATATATCGTGGTCCCAAAGTTTTGTCTCTAAAACTTTTTTATCGTCATTTTTCTTACTAGAATCTTGTTCGGCGTTTTCATTAGACTCTAAGCTCGACTTCTCTATGAGTAAATCTTTTGAACTGGCACTGGCTTTATCGAAATAATCAGCATTCGAAACATTTTTAGATTCGCATGGAGCCGCGGGGGGTCGCTCAGTTCGCTTGGGGTCGAATTGGGTCTCTTTAGACATCTTTTTCAGTCTTACAGGTTTACTTTTGTCATGCATACACTCTTGGACAGCTTTCGAGCAGTGTCGTTCACAGCAATGCTTTTTACAATCTTGATTTCTTGCACGAACCACTCTTACGTCCGTAGACCTATCTAGTAGGGGAGACCGCGAGCCGTTGTTTTCGAAGTCTGAATCACTGGAGCGCATAGCGGGCGACTGCTCAGCGTCCCAGTCGAATCCACGAAACTGCTTCTCATCATCATAATCACTATAGCTCTCTCCGCTCGAATCTAAGTCGGTCTCTTTTTGGGATGTCTGCATTTCGTCGGATATTTCCGCTATGGGATAAACAATCTCAGACCCGTACGTCAAGTACGGATAACTGCATCCTTCGCCAGACTCATTCTTGGGGTACAAGTTCAAATGTGGTCCGCGCATTAAGCTCTTACTTGGGGGTGGAATCACTGCACTTTTGGGATTCTTTAACATCTGCCCTCCGATAGTTTCCGCACTATTGGGATGGGGGGATAAATTCGATACACTAGGAGGGGGGCAGCCTATCTCCAACGCAGCACTCTTGATACGCCTAACTCCGGGACTCTTCCCTTTAATCTTGTCAGCGTCTCCTGACGGCGCTTCGGCTTTGACCATCATGTACTCTCCAAGTTCTACGCTGGCGAAGAACCCTGTATCAGCGTTGTTAGAGTGCCGCCGCATGTGCGAGACCAGTTGCGCCGTTGAGTTCAGCAGTGGCAGCTGTATGGTGGACATGGTGGAGTTGGAATTCCTTCTCATGTTTGAGGACTGCGCCGTTTGAGCCAACGCCATCGCCGACTTCGTACAACTACCGTCTGGGTAGTTGTACCTCCGTCTGTGACCTGTGCGTTTTTTAGGCGAAGGCGGACCGACACTTGGCTCGGAATTGTCTCTCGAGTCTGAACTCAGCTGTCGGGCGAATTTGGATTGGTATGGCTCACCGGTGGCTTCGTTGCCGTCTAAGTACAACCACTCTTTGAAAAAGTCTCTATTACTAGAGCCACGTCTATGCGTGCACTCCTGGTACCGTCGACTCACTTTGGCGAATGGCCCTTCGTCTACTAACATGTGTACTGGAAGGTTATCACAACGCGGATTTCTAGCAGCTTCTACAATCAGCTCTTCAAGTCTTTGGGCTCTGCGAGTCTTGGATGTTCTCCTGTGGCCCGATTTTGATCGGCTTCGGGCTGGACGGGTTTTGGAAGGGCCGGGCATATCTGCCGTTTGTGCGACGCAGAGGTCTGACTTGGTGGTCGCAATGGGTTCCGTCTGTTTACCAGAGATGGCGCTGTCTTCTATGCTTGATTCAGAACTATTCTTTCGATGGACATCTACTTTCAAATCTGCAACAGAAATAATTAATTTTGAATGTGTATTAAAATTGCAGAATAAAGAGTTAAAATTACTAAAAATTTAATAAATTAAGACCCATATGATCATTAAAATACTACAGATATAAAAATAAGTAATAAAGAACTACATTAGTTCTAAACTGACATGGGAATTGAACCCGTTCTGGGTTCTCAGATTGTTTGAAACTGCTTCGACCAAACGGGAAACTCGTAACATGCATAAAAACATCTTTATATCAATGAAAGATAAGATCATGATTATACCTATTGTGCTGTTGTTGGGTTTGTGGTACTCGAGCGAGGTGATGGATTCGTTATCGCTACCCGTCGCCGCTGCGCCTCCCAACCGAAGCATTTGCATCTCCATGCCTTCATCAGGGCTGAGAATAAATACATACATACTCAAATATACATAGAAAGCTCCTCTCGCTCCCACTCTCACTCCTTTATAAGTAGCAGGAGGTATAAAACAGGACAGAATGCAGGAAGCATACCTCATGCCAGGTTTGATTCGTCGATTTGAGTTCTTTCATACTTATCATCACACCAAACCCTCACTTTGGGAGTATTACTTAGAGAGTAGCCAGTTCTCAATAGAATCAAACTGATTGTTTGGTCGACACGGTCCAGTGGTCAGAGCTATTGACTGCTAACCCTGAGATTGTAGATACTATTTACACCGGAGACAGCAGCTTTCCTTAATATGTCAATGTGGAGTTGTACCATTATTATTATACGCTGTTTTATTAATCTAACTAAATGGCATCCATACTAAGCTAGTTGAGATATCAAATGCAGGAGGTAAATACTCACGCAGCATTATCATTGGAGGCGGGATCTGTTGGATGAATCATGATACACTCTTTGGTGTCGTACATGTGGTGCAACATATGATTGACGACTTTAATACTTGTGAACAGCACACCGACCAGCGCGCAGTACACCACCCAGCCTAAGCTCGCTGGCGGGAAGTACTGGAAGGAGAAAGGACTAAATACAAAATGGGAAAGAAACAGATGTCTGTCAGCCTATCTTTTTTTTTTATACCACATGGGTGATAAACAAGCATGCGGTACGCCTGATGGCAAGCGGTTACCGCCGCCTATGGACGCTTGCAACACCAGGGGTCTCACTCGCGCGCAGGAATCTTTTCACACCCTTCTTGAAGAACTCCATGCTGTACTCCAGATCATCATCATCATTATGCCAAAGTATCACTTGCGCGTTGCCACTCTGTGTTCGGAGAGTTATACTGTGCTGGCCGCATAATGGGACTAATCCCTCTGCTGCCAACACAATATAACAATCCTTCCCCCTCCCCAAGGAGCTCATTACTGGAAACCTTATTAATCTCATAGGAACACAACATGAATCAGGGGAATTCCCCACAAGATGTGAACCAAAGTAGAATTGTTAGGAATCCCCTGTATAATTTCAAATGAGTTGCCATGATTAAAATCATGCTGCAATCTGCAATCATTTACATCGCAAAGGTAAAAGTTTTAGCTGGTTCAATAGAACCCTTGCAGAATGAGGGCCACCTTTTAATTCAGTGATATCAATAATGGATTATTGGTACCTTCTAGGTACTTATCTTATATACCAAATATTAGCTTAGTAAAGTGCCTGGCTGGAGGCCTAGGTCTCGCCATTGACCGGTTAAGTAGCAAAAGTTCCCGGAACTCACGCTACGAGAGACAATACAAAAAAAAAAAAAATTGCTTAGTTCAATGATTACTAACTATATTGATACATTACAATAATTACAATGTTCTACACATATATAAATAAAGCTAACAAACAAAACTGTCCAATAATGTTACTATTACTATTGAACAACTCAAAAATGTTGTATAGAAAAAATTAAATACCTAATTGTATTCTATACTAATAGTATTGTATATCCTCATGTCTTCCCACAAGGTGTGTAGGTTTGACCCGTGCACCCACTTTCCACCAGAGATATATTTTAAGTGCGAGGCCATTGCCAGTTACCAATTAGTAATAAGAAATAAGAACCTATATAAATAAATACCTGGGACAATGCCACACAAATTGAACTAGTCCCAAATTGCAAAGCTTGTGTTATGGTAACTAGACAGTGATATATTTACTTATATATATATATATAGATATATACATAAATATATAGGATGTCCAATACTGGTACGAATACTCGTGTTCAACACACAAATATCTGCCCTCAGCGGGATTCGAACCTGCAACCTCAAGTTTCGCAGTCAGGAGCTCTAACCACTAGACCAGGCGGTTGACTTAGGTCTCATAGAAGTATTCTAAAATTATTTGTGTATGACATTGGGTACATTTTAGGTTGATATGTCTGATAAAATATATAGCAGGTCATACAAAGTGTTCAATTTAACCATATTTATATATATATATATATATATATATATATATATATATATATATATATATTTATATTTAGTCACTTAACAAGAAATAAAGATTAATTACTAATCATTATACTTAATGTTAATTAAATCAATGTCCATGTCCAATGACCATCAGAGTCCAAAGACCTGTTCATTGTCTGTTGTCTGATTAACACCTAATAAAAAACAAGCTTGTTAATATGTCCTTTCTTAGGTCCTTTTTTTGTCACTAAAGAGGTATTAGGTCCTAGAGAGGTGTGAAGCTCAATTGTGACAAGGTAAGACACAGGGCAATGAGCATAATGACTCAATCCATTGAGTCTGCAATGATACAACAACTTTGACCTGATTTCTCATATCACAGCTATAACTTAAGTGAATGGTAAAATTTTACCAAGTTATTACTCACCAGGTACACAGAGAATGGTAAACATAGTAGAAACAACCAAATATAGAGGTGTACTGTGTTGCAAAACAAATTCTGATGGGGGTCATAAAACCATCCTCCTGTTAACGATGCCCAAACACCTTGGCGTAATATCTCTAACGTCTGCGAACCCATTTTACACTTTATGTCCACATTTCCGCGCTAATTCACCGTCCAACCACTAAAACACTCATAATTTACACGGAATCATTTTTCACAACTGCAAATTGCCAGTCTTCCTGCCATTTTGTATGAAAATGTACAAACAAAAATAGACTCTATAGACATCGATTGTTTAACAAACACGCGGGATCGGTTCAATTACTCATCAAGTCCTAATACCCTGGTGCCTTGTAAATAACAAGAGTAGTTTCATTGATGAACCGAGTACCGAAATTAATATTAAAACTTAGGCTAAATTCTAAAATACGCGGAACTAATCAACGAAACTCGGCGATTCGCTCTTTTCTTTCTTGACTGACAGCGGAATACATCATCTAGACATATTGGCACTTTTATTTTGACATTTGTTTTTGACGGCAACAGTTTCGAGATCAAGCATAGAGTAGTAATTCTGAAAAAAAACCGGTTCCGGTATTACATTTTCTGCTTACCGATTCAATATAAAAACCAAAGAACACTATTGATATAAAAACCGACTAATGTCAGATATCATATGGGACTATTTATTTATTTTCTGCCCGTTCGAGCAGTCTATCATTCGATACAGTCGGAGCTCACTTTAAATATCTTGCGAGTAGTTAGTGCAATAAAGTGTTTGGTGCAAATATTAACTATTTTATCATTATGGCTGACGTTGAGAGGCTTCTGAAGCAAGCCGCAATGCAAATTGGTGCTGGTGGAAGTGCTGGCTTCGTCGAAGTCTGTATCATGCACCCTCTGGATCTTGTAAAGACAAGATTACAATTGCAGTCGTCAACTTCAAAGTTAAAAACCTCTGATCCTCACCACTACACAGGAATTGTGGATTGTATGAAAAAAATGTATAAGTTTGAAGGAGTAACGTCTTTTTGGAAAGGAATTTTGCCGCCAATTTTGGCTGAAACCCCGAAACGTGCCGTGAAGTTTGCAACTTTTGAACAGTACAAGAAGTTATTCTTGTTTGGTTCCAGTTCCCCAACACCATTGGTGAGACTTGCCTTAGTATTTTACATTCAGTTGCACCACGATTTGAGAATTAAATTAATAACATTTTAAATTTAGAACATTATCCTTAGGTAATTATGGTAAATATTAGATAAAGTATTTAAAAAGTCTAAGATAACATTATGTACCTACCTTCTCAAACATTACTTGATTACATTAATTATGTAAGGAGTAATAAAATCATTATAACTATGAAAACTTTCCTTTCCTATGCAGTAATTTTTCTCTCATACATGCTCATCGGTTTCGAGTGCTCTTGACATTCCCGTCCTTGAATGTCCGATCGATTTGATAGATTTTTCATTTACACCTATTATTTATTTACTTATACTGCAAATAAAAAAATTGCAAGCTGACCATAAAATGCCTAACAGCCATAAGTATCTTTGCATTAACAAGTTAAGGTCAATTTTGACTTTAATAGATCATAGAGTATTCATGAGCCACTAGATTGAGTTGACCATAAAGTTAGACCTATAAGTCTTTGTAGATCAGAGCTACACATAATTTTCTTACTTTATAGTACTTATGTGCAGAATGTGATACCTTCTATCAGATACAACAGAACAAACAGAGAACAGATAAAGTTTGACTAAGACTTATTTTTAATTTATTTTTGCTGTTTGTTTGCATCAATGCAAATTAAGACTATTTGTTACTTTGTCATTTGTATATATTTATGTGTATTTTCATGAGGATAAAATGCCTTGAACAGTGATTCTGGTAATAATATGTTAATGTATACATTTGGGCTCCGCCTGAGGCTTATCTCCGTGTAGACTCTTTCTGCATGGATATATGTCTTTGCTTTGTTTTCAAACCTTCCTCAATGCACTGGCTGTCTAAAGCAAAAATATTTTTCCTAATTGCACTAGTAGTAGGTACCTGATATAATGGCTTTGAAACAAACAAAAAGACTTTATCAACCATCCAGGGACCATACAGATATACACCCGAAATTATATCCAAAATGGTCCAGCAGTTTAGGAGGAGTCAGGTGACAAACACACAGAATAATTATATGTCTACTACAATTCTTCTAGTCTTAAATACTTCTAGTCTACTTAAATAAAATTTACCGAAACACGATCTCAGCGCCACCTTTCGGATTCAATTGTGAATCAAAACCATTCTTGAATCCACCTGAAGACAGAAAATTTTATTAAAATCGGTCCAGCCATTTAGGAGGAGTTCAGTAACATACAGATGTACAGAAGAAATATACATTTTGGATTAGGATATATATGTAATTATGTATATTGAGATATAAATGATACCAAAATTTCTTTCCAGACTTTCTCACTAGCTGGCCTCGGCGCTGGAGTTACGGAAGCTATCCTGGTTAACCCTTTCGAAGTAGTCAAAGTGACTCTGCAGTCTAATAAGGCTTTGGCAACGGAAGTGCCCAGCACGTGGTCTGTGACACGACAAATCGTACGAGAGAGCGGCCTGGGCTTCAGAGGCCTCAATAAAGGCCTCACAGCAACGATTGCAAGGAATGGCGTCTTCAATATGGTCTACTTTGGATTCTATCACAGTGTTAAGGGTTACATACCCGAGAGCGAGGTGATTGTATATTTCATAATACATATCGTGATTAGTCACACTACGAGCTTTACGGTGAAGGAACACATAGAGAGGAAACCTGCATACCTGAGAAGCAATTCAAAGATGTAAAGTCGTGCTAGAGTAAGGGCGATAGCCCCTTAAATATACATCTCTGGTGGAGAGTGAGTGTGTGGGTCTACCTACACACATCTGCCTACCCTTTCGGGGAACATTGTGGGAAGGCGTGAAGATATATTATATAGTAGGATAGGTTGAGTAGGTTTTTTATGTATACTTAAATTTGTCATTACGCATTGCTTCCCTATCTCTCAACGTTTAACTTGCCTATCTCAGACTTGTCGCAACATTGCGTGTGGTTGAGTTTATCATTTGTTTACATTTGAACTTGTGTGTGTAACTATGAAGGCTATCAGTTTTTTTTATTTATCACTCGTAATCTAGGCAGTTTGTCTGTACCTACTAAGTCTGACCGTCAATGTGATTGGACCCATGAACCCTAGAGCAGAATGCTGGGCAATTACGCTACCAATAGTGAGACGTATTGTATACCATCACACCGTTCCCAGATTCCCAGATCATACCACGAAGACTCACCTCGTGGTATGCTGATCACTGCTCTTAAGTGGTGGATTACTAGAAATCGGTTACCGCAGCCTATTTACGCTTACAATACCGAAGTATCACTTGCGCGTTGCCACTCTTGTGTTCGGAAAGTTATACTATGTTGGCTTCTAAATGATAAGTGATGTATATATAGAAGTATGTATATATTTTCGCGCCTTTCCACTAGGGAATGGGTTTATGAAGTGCTTGTTCCTCTTTCACGTTTAAACTGAAATGAAATGGATGAAATCTCATACAGAGATTATTCAAAATCGAAATCAAAACATTTTAGTTCAAATGGCATTTATGAAACGTCGAAAAAGCAAGGTTCGGGTTGGTCGTTTCCATGGAGAAGAATCGGGAAGAAACTCCATGGTTACTCTTTTGTAATCATTTGGTATTACAATATTATGTATTATTTTAAGTAAAAATTTTTTTTTTATTATCCTCACGCCTTCCCACAAGGGTCCCCGAAGGGGTAGGCAGAGGTGTAGGTAATACCCACACAACCACTTTCCGCCAGAGATATATTTTAGGTGCCAACGTGTCAGAGACGACGGGTGCGTCGCCGTTACTCAAGCACGACTATACATACGCCTTTGAATTACTTCTCAAAAGTATGCAGGTTTCCTCTCGATGTTTTCTTTCGCCGTAAAGCTGGTGATGTCACTTTAAGTATACATACATATAATCACGCTTCTTTCCCGTAGGGGTAGGCAGAGACCACTTCTTTCCACTTGTTACGATCCTTACATACTCCTTTCGCTTCGTCCACTTACATTATTCTCTTCATACATGCTCTTCGGTTTAGGGTACTCTTGACCTGACCTTTTTTCAAGACGTCCCTAATTTGGTCTAGAAACGTCCGTCTAGGTCTACCCCTTCCAACACTTTCATTCACACTCGCCTTATACCTACACTTTTTGAGGGTATATATAATCTGGATTAACACAGGATTTGTTTTATGACCCAATGGTCCTGGGACGAACTCGGGCAAAGTGCAGCTCTTGTGGGAGAGAGATCCCATAGCCCTTCTATATACCGAGGGGGTTTTAGTGAGTAGGAATCTCCAAACACACTCGAACTCCACAGAAAGGTCGGGTAGATATTGGATGTTTCCCCTCTCGAAAAAAAATGTTTTATACCAGAAAAATCGACTAACGATATCTTATCTTACGAGAGCACAACTGCGGGGCAAAGCTAGTTATGGTATATATAGAAATTAAGATTTATTTACGTTTTATACACTTGCAACGTAACAATAAATGTGACATTATTTTATCATTCCCAGGATTCCGTACTAGAATTTGGCCGTAAAGTTGCAATAGGTTTCACGTCAGGAGTTCTCGGTTCCTGCGTGAATATTCCCTTCGACGTGGCCAAGAGTCGCATCCAAGGCCCGCAGCCGACACCAGGCATCGTCAAATATAGATCTACCACTGGTGCTATCGTGCTGGTCTACCGAGAAGAAGGGTAAGTTTCTTCCCATAATTTAATATTAATACTTCACGCATTTGTCTCCGAAGGGGTAGGCAGAGTTGTAACACCTACTTCTCGCCAGGTTTATATTTAGGTTCCAACGAGCCAGATGGTGAGTCGATGTTTCTCAAGCACGAATAAACATACGTCTTTGTTTTTCTTCTCCAATGCAGGTTTCGTATCGATGTTTTCCTTCGCCTTCAATTTATCTTTGTACTTAAGTTCAGTATAAAAAAATATTAAGTTGTAGGTATATTATGTTCAACATAATTATAGAAATGTAGTTTTTGTCATAACAGCAAGAAAACTTCACGATGTGCACTTTTAAGTGTTTTATGAGCAACGTCGTATTACCTACAGTTGAACTGCAATATCTATATATAAATATATATAATACAGGCTGTAAATAATACCATAGATAATTAATAATAATAATAAGTAGAACAGGTGCCATAGATTAATTATGGCGCCAAATTCAGATTTTACTAGATGGATCACACGATATTAGATTAGTTATTCAATATAGGAACGTTTTCTCTTACGCTTAAGAATTGTTTTCTTTTGCGTGAGTAGCATAGACTTGTTGTTTTATGTCTACTCACAACTTTGTATGCGTATAATCGACTTCTTTCAGTTATTTTCATAAATTTATGGTTTCAGTAGAATTTGCCGTTAATCAGGCCGTTATAATATGTTATCGATATACAAAGCTCTGGCAATTATGTAATAAAAAATCTCTTAACGTCAAACAGTGGTACGACATACATTTTCTAAAAATACAAAATGTGGAACTTTGTTTAAAACTGTCTTTTTCACGTAGAGGTCGGGCAAGGAGCCAAGTAAGCTTGTAGCCCAAAGTACTCTTTGTGCTCCATTTTTTACATTGTTGCAGTTAGGTATTTAGCATTTCTAAATACCTATGGCATTTAAAACACCTGAGCATTCCGCTGACGTCAGCCAGTCGATATTTCCAATTTTGATTCGATTAGATGTGAGCGAATCTAACGCTCTTATAAAATGCTAAGATATATAATTATTTACATACATACATCTCATTACTAACATCATGCACATTCTTACAAAAAAATACGACGAGTCCAACAACAAGGTAGAGGCAGTAGAGCGCCAGTTCTCTCTAGTCTTTCACATATCTTTCATACACATTCTGAGTTTGCCTAATCTTATGTGATACGATTCTTTCAGAAATATTCGCATTGTATATCTCTTTTATCACCTAATATTTGGATATCTGTTTTGCCAATATCTCATCACCGTCTTTACGTCACATCCACTTCACTTCAATCACGTCACAACTCATCCCATACGTCAACTTTTATCCTTTTGTTAATCAGAATACACCAATGTGCGTTGTTTAGTTTTGTTCAGTCAGCTTTAGTCAGCTAGTCGTACTTAATTGCTTAGGATTGTATTGTTTACTAGGTACTATAGTATAGTATAGCTTTCTATTGAAGGCATTCATTGCTATGCAGACGACAGCACTGGGGACACTTACTACACGGGCCGTGCTAATCTCCCTCGTTCCACTGTGGAGGAAAGTCGCGAACGACTTGTGTCTGAAATCGAGAGTACACTTCGCAGTGTCTCCGATTGGGGTCGACTAAACCTAGTCCACTTCAACCCCACTAAGACACAAGTTTGCGCGTTCACCGCAAAAAAAACTCCATTCGCTGTGGCTCCACAATTCCAGAACACTCCCCTGAACATCTCGGAGAGCATTAGGATCCTTGGGGTCGATATTTCTAGCGACGTTCAGTTCCGTGGTCATTTAGAGGACAAGGCTAAGCTGGTGTCGAGGAAGCTCGGTGTACTCAACAGAGCTAAGCAGTACTTCGCACCGCAACAAAGGCTGCAACTTTATAAGTCGCAAGTTCGGCCACATATGGAGTACTGCTGCCACCTGTGGGCTGGAGCCCCTGGATACCAGCTTGGGCCTTTTGACGCGGTTCAGAAACGCGCCGCTAGAATTGTCGACGATCCCATGCTCGCAAGCGGCTTGGAATCACTAAGTCTGAGGAGAGACTTTGCCTCCCTGTGTGTGTTCTACCGCTTGTATAACGGGGAGTGTTCTGCAGAATTGTTCGATATGATGCCCACTTCCACCTTCTACCACCGCACCTCTCGTCATCGACGGGGAATTCATCCCCATACCTTGGAACCACAAAGGTCTCGCACTGTGCGCTTCCAAAGAAGTTTTCTTCCGCGAACGCTCAGGCTGTGGAATGAGCTCCCCGTTGAGGTTTTCCCTGGAGAGTACAGCATGGAGTTCTTCAAGAAGGGTGTGAAAAGATTCCTGCAGGGTCGGCAACGCGCGAGTGATACCCCCGGTGTTGCAAGCGTCCATAGGCGGCGGTAACCGCTTACCATCAGGCGGACCGCATGCTTGTTTGCCACCCAAGTGGTATAAAAAAAAAAAAAAAAAAAAAAAAAAAAAATAGTGCCCTATTTTAATCACAGTGCTTTCTTCTTCATACTTTATTCATGTGTAAACATGCTTCCCTAATATAGGTTAATTTGAGTCACCTACTCTAGAAGCTTAGAAATAAAAAAAGTATATTAATTAATTTAAAAATACATCCGAATTACTATCTGTCATTTCCCTCCAAAGTGATCTGACACTTCTTTTTCTTCGTTTTTAATGGACGTTCTTAATGTGACCATATTTTCCATGTGGCCAGTATTATGGTTGTGTATGTAGGTAATCAGTATAAATAAAACCGACCTCTTTAAACGCTAGTAGCTAATGTACCGTAGCGTTATCTGACATTCGTCTAAGTACATAGGAACAAGAGGAATACTCTTATGTCTGTCACAGACATGTAAATTTTTTCGCATTATGCAAGTTATCATAAATACCTGAATGTGGAGTATTCCGAGGAGTTTCATAATGTATCCGCTATTATTGGGCGCTAGCCAGAAGTCGGCTCATCTGGTTTAGCTTATCGTGCAATTACTCATTTACCTATATGACCTATATATATCTTATTAAATATAGTTATATTCGAGTAGTTGTCTCAAACACAAAGATCGCATCTTCGAATCCCGACTGTACCAATGACTTTATCTGAACTTAAGTACTGGGATTATTCACACCAAGGGCTTTACCATGAAGGAAATCACCGAGGCCTGCATACGCTTGAGAAGAAATTCACGTATAGAGTAACGGCGATGGACTCACCATCAGTCACGTAATCGAAACTTAAGGACAGTAATTTATCACACAACGAGCTTGACGTTGAAGGAGTATTATGAAGTATCGTGAAATTACCTCAAAAGAGGAGAACGTTCGCCTAGCGATGCGAGGTCATAGGTTTGATTCCCACAGGCATGAAAAAAATATTTTTTATAATGTTTATTCCTTCGGCCATAAGGTGTTGATAACAGCTCGGAGGAAATCAGTAGTATAATGTTTTTTTTTTCATTTCAGATTCCGCGCGCTCTACAAAGGTCTATTACCAAAGGTTCTTAGATTGGGCCCGGGCGGCGCAATCATGTTGGTGGTATACGATTACGTATACCACTTCTTAGCAACAAAGTTTGAACTATAGTTGACGCTATTATAACAATATGCGTGGGTACAGTGGCGGATATATCAGCTGGCTGAATGAGCTGGGCCCAAGGCAATATGGTGGCAATTTTAAAAAAATACTTTAATTTAATTGACGAGATAAAATAATATGATTTTGAACTGGGGTTAATGAATTGCAAAGGTCGGTAGCATATTTTGTATACCCCACTGGCGGCAAATGTGTAAATCTGCCACTGTTTCGAAATTCGAATAAAATACTTTTGGTTTCACTCAATGAGCCTGAGGACTCTTTCTTATTTCATTGGATGGATATTAGAAGATCTTAAGTTTTAGGCATGGAATTTTGTGCCATTTATGACAACAATATTTTGATTGAATTATACGTAAATTTCATACTAAAAATAGGTGTTACAACCAAATATAAAGTGCAATTACTTAGAATATTAAAGTGATATTTTTGTACCAGTACAAATTGTTATTTATGAAGCATTTATTATAAAAATACTGTATCAAAGAAAAACTACTATTCAGAATAGTACCAAAATATTATATTTTTGTTATAATTCCTTATAATTAAATAATGATTGACTTTATGGTTGCTTATTTGTTGTTAATCCTATTTTTTCTCCTACAAAGGCCTTCATATTCAATAAAAAAGAACCAAAACCTTTTATTAAACGCCCCTTACGTATACGGAACACTTATTGAACATCACATGCCAAATAAAAAACAAATTACTAATAAAAAACTAGTACCACCTTTTCCAAGAAAAAAGAACCAGTCAGGAGAAGACCAGTAGGAGTCAGAAGAAACGGCGAAACAAACTCACCAGTTTCCTTTTAGGAATGTAGGGGTAGAAAAATATTAAACTTAATACAACTCTCTACAAGAAGTGGAATTCATTGCCATGCATGACCAACAGTAGTTTGTTATTGCAAGTTCGCGGAGTATCGGTTTTATAGCCTGTAGGCCTGTGTAGCACTAGTATGCTACGTTTCATTTCATAAAACTATTGCTTTTAAACATTTTATTTGAGTGATAACAGATACATATTAAATAAAATCCTTGAAGTTTTGAATTATTTACTTCAAATGTTTCTCAGTTATTGCAATAAAATATTATACTGCATATATATATAAAAATATTAAAGAAAAAACATAGCGTAGAACGGAAAGCCACTAAATGTCTCTTTAGAGTTAGACTGGTTTGATCAACCAACCAATCATCCATGTTGTTTTCATGTTTTGTTTTCGTTGAGATAGAACTGTGGCAAAGCAATTTTTCTAGCAATGTTGAACGGATACAAACAAAGATTACGCTTCTATGAATAGTATGAATTATTACTTTTTTTACTTCTGCCATAATTGTTATAACTGAGTGCTAGAGGTAAGAATTATGTATTAAAACCGCAAATGGGTCACATTTATGATAAAAAGTTTTTTGACTCATTATTTAATAGCCTAATCAAGCTTTACATACGGATTAAAAATATCTATTAATTAATTTAAAATAGTCCTCGATTATGTAGTTCATTTTGGTAATACAAAAGTACACTGTAAGTTATCCCTATTGTTCATAAAGTGGGTTATGTTACAGGAACGTTCGTGAAAATTATGCTTATAGCGTGTATTGTTAGTTACATGAATACAAAATTAAAATTAATTGTATTCCAGGTTCTCTTTTCTTTGTATTTTTAACTTAAATTTTAAAAGTACTACTTTTTAGTTCTAGTAAGAAATCTTTTTCAGTGGTAATCATAATACATATTTTTAATTAAATATATATTTTGGGTTTATTTCAGGATTATAACGGTATAATGGAACATATGCAAGCCCCACAACCAATCCCGCACATAGTGCAAGTGTACCAACCGACGTTATCTAACACAAAGTTGCAGACCCCACAAATAATACACATATCGCATCCATCACTACAATCTTCTCAAGGAAAAGTAACATACCACCAACGTATCACATCGGAGTCGCTGCATATACCATCATCGCAACATGTCACCGAGATACAGAATCAACACATACATATGTCCCAGAACCTTGTTATGTCTTGTCAACAAGCGCACTTGCAGAGCCTTCACCAGCCTCAGTTATCAACGCAAGTTTTGCAAAGTTCTGACATGAGCCAGCAACTGCAGATCACTTCTCATATGATACTGCCGCAAGTACCGGTGTTCAAGCAACATATGCTTGTGAACTCACAACAGCAATATTATGGACAGTATGAGTATCCTAAAGAGCAGAGTATTGTTGCAAAGGTTGAGCCAGAACTGCAACTGATAGGTGAAAAGCAAATTGAGTATGTTTTTCTTTATATCTTGATACATACATACATATCATCACGCCAAGTCCCCAGCGGGGTAGGCAGAGAGGCTCTTTCGCTGCGTCCACATTCATCAGTCTTTTCATACATGCTCGTCGGTTTCGAGTACTCTTAACGTTCCCGTCCTTGAGAGTCCGATCGATTTGATCCAGGTAGTTGGAACGTGGCCTTCCTCTGCCTCTTCTTGCACACACTTTTGCTTTGTATATCTGTTTCGTCAATCTTTCTTCACTCATCCTTTCTATGTGTCCAAACCAACGTAACATGCCTTTCTTCATCTTTACAATCACGCCCTCATTCACGCCAATTGATTTGCGAATCTCTTCATTGCGGATTCGATCTAAAATCGTTACTCCGCACATTTTTCGAAGCGATCGCATCTCAACTGCATTCAAGCTATTTTCATACTTCCTCTGACATACCCAGGGTTCGCTGCCATACAATAAGGTAGGTACCAATATCGCGTTGTGGACAGCAACTCGAGCATTCTTGCTCAGACTTTCACTGCCCATCAACGCCGACATGGCTCCATTCACCTTATTTCCGGCAGTTATCCTTCTTTCAATATCTTTTTCATACTTTCCATCTCGTGTGAACATGCTTCCAAGATATACAAATTCATTCACTTGCTCTAGAATTTGCCCATTTACCGATATAGCACACTCGGTCACTTGTTCATCTCTTTCGAATACAAAAACCTTAGTCTTGCCAGCGTTTAGGCGCAGCCCCTTTTTTTCGCATTCCTCTTTCATTATGGTAACTAGTGACTGCAGTTCGCCCTCTGATGACGCCAGTAAAACCGCGTCATCGGCGTATAATAGGCAGTTGACCACTAAGTTTCCCATTTTCACTCCACATCCGTGCGTTGTTAGTGCTCTCAGACAGTTATCTAGATATATAATGAACAGCCAGACAGACATGATACACCCTTGTTTAACCCCTACTTCACATCAAACCAGGGTGACATCTCACCGTTAACCCTAACGCACGCCTCGCTATCACTATAGAGTGATTTCACGGCATGCAGTAGGGAACTGCTCACTCCATATCCAGGCAACACGTCCCAGAGTTCCTTTCGTACGACTCTATCAAATGCCTTCTCCAAGTCGACGAAAGCGCAGAAAACCCTTTGGTTAATATCCAAAAACTTTTTCTCGATTCCGCGAAGCGAGAAGGTTTGATCCATACATCCTCTTCCTGGTCTTAATCCGCCTTGGGATTCCCAGAGAAACCTTTTGGAACGCTCTTGCATTCTTATCCTCAGGATCTTCGTGTACACTTTACTAGCTAAGCTGACCAAGCTGATGGCTCTGTAGTTGGAGCAGTCCAATCGTGATCCCTTTCCTTTATAGAAAGGCACGATGACTGCTCTCCTCCAGTCGTCCGGAACATCACCCTTTTCCCAGCAAAGATTGCATAGCAAATAGATGACGTCCCAGACCGCTGGTCCACCGCACTTGATCATCTCAGCCGTAATCCCATCTATTCCCGCTTATAAATTATATCTTGATACGGTGTGAATTTCAGTGTGCCTCTATACTTTACCTTCCCAATTTTGTAGTTGCCCTTTTTTGAGAAAATTTCAATGGGGAGTAAATTAAACTGCTTATGAATGCCAGTTATTAGGCTTTAAAACTAACATAGGACTAGTTAAAAAGGAATATATTCATTATATAGAGTTATTGTAAAATTCAAACACATAATTTTCTTCTTAAATAGAAGAATGAGTTACAATTTAAAGGGCCTGCTGGAGTAGTGGTTGGAGATCTGGGATATTTATGTGAAGAACATTTGTATTTGATACATGTGTATATCGGTTTGAGACTATATCAGTTAGTGTGGATTGTCCTAAGCCTAGTTATTCATATTTATTTACTTGCATTAAAAACCATTAAAAAGAGCCGTGGTGGCCGAGTGGTTCGAGCCGTTGCCTGCGACGCAAAGGTCGCAAGTTCGAATCCCGACTGTACCAATAAGTTTTTCTGAACTTAAGTACAGTGATTAGTCACACCACGAGCTTAACGGTGAAGGAAAACATCGAGAGGAAACCTGCATACGTCTGAGAAGAAATTCAAAGGCGTATGTATAGTCGTGCTGGAGTAACGGCGATGGACTCGCCATCTGTCACGTTGGCACCTAATATACCGCTGGCGGAAAGTGGGTGTGTGGGTATTACCTATACAACTCTGCCTACCCCTTCGGGAACCCTTGTGGGAAGGCGTGAGGATATATTATTTATATATATTATTAAAAACCTTTTTATTACTTTTTCAGATGCAAATCAGAAAACCCTATGCAGATAGAAATAGAGAATCTACCAACGAAAAGAACACGAAGTCAGATACCAAATCCAAATTCATGGGCATGCAATATTCGCAAACTTAAACATCAAAGAGGGGAGGCATATGTCAACAGACGAGGCAAGTACGTCCCTGAGAGATGTGTCCGCAATACCAAAGACTGTCTCAAGACTTGTAAGCTTAAATGTAATGAAAGGATCAACGATACAGACCGGGAACTGATCTTCAAAGCCTTTTACTCTCTCAATGGCAATGAGAAGAAGCATTTCCTTCTCAATACAACGGAGAGAAACTATGTCAAACACAACAAAACTGGTCAGAACCACAAGCGGAAATTTTCTTTCAAGTATTTCTTCTTGATTAGATCTGTAAGGCATACCGTTTGCAAGAACTTTTACTTAGGCACATTGGCAATATCTCAAAAGCCTGTTTATAATGTCCATTTAGGAAAATCTGAGATGAATATACCGAAACCTGATGGGAGGGGTCTGGCCGATGCCAGTACACACGCTTTGCCTTCTGAGTTTAAGGATAGGGTGAGAAAACATATCATGTCATTCAACACGGTTGACTCAAAACCGGTGAAGCAGTATTCAAAAAAGGTTCAATATCTGGACTCAAGTCTTAGTATAAAACAAATGTACACAATGTACCAAAATGCTTGTAGCAAAGACAATGTAGAGTATGTTAAGGAGTCTATGTACAGAAAGATATTTAAAAATGAATTCAATTTACATTTTAGGAAGAGTAAAGCCCAAGTGACTAAAGGCCAGATGTGTTGTAAGTGTAAAGGTGTTATCAAGAAAAAGTAAGCATATTTGCATATCTGCATTAATTTTGTGTTCAATTAATTCATCAAATAAGGTTTTTTACCAGTACTTTCTATGATTTGTGCAGTCAATAATTAAAATGTTGGCTTATGTGGTATCATGTAAATAGTGTTATGAAATCTGGAAAAGCCACTTATTTTAAAAAGAGCAAGCAATATTACTTTTTTAGCCAACTTCAGAAAAAAGGAGGTTCGCAATTTGGTTGTTTTTTATGTCTGCATAAATCGTCAATTATGCAATTTGGTACTTCAGAATTATACTCAAAGTGTTGTTATAATTGATAACAAATTAATTTCTAATAACATGTTACACTCTGTAAATGTGTCTCAAATACTACTTTAAATTGTAAAAAAGTATATAGTTTTACATGTGACCCATTTATATCTAAAGTACATAAATGGATATTTGATTTGGTATTGTATATATTAATTCGAAGAGAGCAAAATTAGTCATAATTCCCTTTTTGACATACTGTGATAGAATTAAAGATATTTTCGGAAGTTTTATTAAAATATTGTGTACACATATTTTTGTTAAAAATGAATGAACTGAAAAGTCATGATTTTATCCTTAAGTTATTATTTACTGGCCATTGCGCTCTACTCTATAGAGATCTCTAGATACCCGTGGGTAAAATACGTCAGCAATGTGTACCCACTCCTCAGTCTAATAAGTCTTAAATGTGGGACTAACTTGGCGTGTGTGTATAATAAAGTCAGTATATTCAACTGAGTGCCAAGATTAAATTGCCACAGTTCTTGGCGTTGACGAGACATGATTGACAACTAACAAGCCACAGCCCAAT
Organism: Drepana falcataria; assembly: GCA_945859725.1. Classification (NCBI taxonomy): domain Eukaryota; kingdom Metazoa; phylum Arthropoda; class Insecta; order Lepidoptera; family Drepanidae; genus Drepana; species Drepana falcataria. The sequence continues at coordinate 1,540,333 of OX243935.1, forward strand.
ATAATAAAATTATATGTCAAATTTGGATTCATTGATAAATACATACATACATACATATCATCACGCCAAGTCCCTAATGGGGTAGGCAGAGAGTATAGAGCGCCAGTTCTCTCTAGACTTACATACCTCTTTCGCTTCGTCCACATTCATCAGTCTCTTCATACATGCTCGTCGGTTTCGATATATCGGTATAAATATTTTTTTAATAAACCATAATCTATATTATAGATCCCATTTGTGAACTCACTCATCCCGAAATCTCAGGAACTATAAGGCCAATTGACTTGAAATTTGGTAGGAGTATTCCTTACGCGGTGTAGAGGTCAGCTAAGAACGGATTTTATGAAACTAATTTTTATTTAAAACACGTTTTTAACGCCTCCATAGGGGAAGCAATAGTTGAAAAACGTGTTTTTTTTACTTTTTCACCCGGGCGAAGCTGGGCGGGACAGCTAGTCTTAATATATTTAAATTACGTGTCACGTTGTTTGTCTGCGATGGACTCCTAAACTACTTAACCGATTTCAATCAAATTTGCACACCGTGTGCAGTTTGACCCAACTTAAAAGATAGGATAGCTTACATAACAATTGGGCCCAATAGGTGGCGCTACGATCGTGTTTCAGGAAATTTTACTTTTCACCTGGGCGAAGCTGGTGAAAAAAATTCTGACATTTCGGGACAGCTAGTGTGTGCATTTTCATCCAATTCCGGTCAGCCCTTCGGCGTGGTTCAGTAGAAAACATCCCCGCGAACTTTCGCATTAATGTTGTATTTGTAGGACGGTTGTTCTTTTATTGGGTATCTAGTTGCAGAGATCTGGGAGTAATTTATGAATTCTACATATAGTTTTGTGTTTTAGTTGTAAATAAACTTGAGTGATTCTTTAAGTAATATAGATATATTCTTAAAAAAAAAGACACTAAAATTACATGATTTTACGATAGTTTCTTTTTAATGTATCTAGTAAATAAAAGTCGAGGATGTATCCTTATTTGGGTATCTAGTCAAAAATATTTTTCTACGTTCAATAGTATTTTTGTATTTTGATTATTGATAAGTTTAGTCATAAGCTGGTGTGAATACAGTACATTAAATGGAATGCTAACATGTTGGTTATTTTTTCATATTATATCATCACGCCTAGTTCTCTCGAAACTTACAGGCTTTCATCAATCGCTTCGTAGATCCCGGATTCGGGTAGTTTTCGATCGATTTGATCTAGGTCACACCTAGGTCTAGCTTACCTATTAAATTTCGTAAACTTGCCTTTACCCTATCATAACATAATTTAATAATTTCCTTGGGTATATGAATGTACAAACATTAAAATTTAAAGACGATTGGAAATTAAACGCACTTTATCACAAAAACTTTACTGTATTGTTTTTACATCTAGAAGTTAGTACTTACCTACCTGCACATTATTAGTAGAATTGGAAACAAATTAATACAGCAAGTTCTTAGCAAACAAATTCTAGATGGTAAGCGGTAAGTAACCTAGTACTACAGGTACTTGAAGAACTGTACCGTGCTGAGCTATATACCCATAAAGAGTAATTTCACTTTCAGCTATACTTAATACTGTCTTAGTAAAAATATTTCTGCAGGGTTGGCAACGAGTGAGCTATAATAACTCTCGTGTTATTAAGGTCTGTGGGCGGCAGTTATATACCCGCTTACCATCAGGATGTCCGCATGTACGTTGGTTACCTTAGTTTAAAAAACAGTTAGGTTAGCAAGTCACAGATACAACAAAACAAAAATTTCGAAAAAATAACATTTTTGTACTAGAAATAATATATATTGTAGTTATTTAGGTGCTAAGTTTATAGACGGTCCCACTCAAATTATATTTTATTTGCTTTCGCACGACTGCGAAAGAGACAGATTTATATATTACATCTTTCTATCTCTTTCGCATTCTTGAATAACAATGGTTATATCATAGAAGGCTTATTTTACAGACTATTCTTGTGATGAATTAAAAATATTTTAAATACGGAACTCCAAGATTCTTTGGCTTCAAGTACAAAACAAATCCACAGTACTTATATTAACAGAGGTATTGTAAATTTACTTAAACATTTAATTGATCTTTGCTGGTATTAAAATGCAGACCAACACATCATCGGCATCGTTTTTGAGTTCCCATTTCACGTCAACTTTCACCTTGGGATATGATTTCAGTATGGGGAATGACGCTTTGTAGTTGGCCGCGACTCCAGACTGAAAAAAAGAAAGATAAAAAAGATTAATGGTATTCAAGTGTCATCTTAACTGTAAAGATAGCGTTACAGTTGGAGTTAAAACGAAATTAAAAAAACAGAAAAATCATTTTAGGACTATATACAGCTTGTAGGTTTTCCCGTATTTACTTACGTTTGGGGCACATACATATTTATACATGTATAAAATGTCTACTTAATTTGTCCTATGGACATGGAGCTAATCGTCTGTAAAAGATGAACATACGGACACACCAGTATTTGTATAAGGGTTCCGTGTTAAATTCAGACGTACCTACGGAGCTAAATAATTGAATTTGATAAGGAAATAGGTAATTGTTATTGAAATTATTGAGAATAGCAATGAGTTTTTGTCATTGTAATGTATATCTAACTTAAAACGTGCACTATTTCCTCTTAACTTATCGTCACAACTGGACACTCATACGTCAGCCATTTACGGGTTATCTGGTTATAAATATCACGCTTAGACAATGAAAGAGCATGGAAATCTGGATACCTTTGAGAAATAATTCAAAGTCTGTTAAACTCATTCTTACGCTTCATCTGTCAGGTTGACACTTAAATATATATCCGCCAAGATCAGGGTATTGGTACCCCCTGTGTATCTTGCTTAGGTAGTTGTAGCTTAGTTCAACTCTTTATTTTTCACCTAAATATAATACATTCTTGTAAAGATAAATATAAAGAGGGGGCAAATATTAGTTATGTATTTTAACCATAATGTTCTTTATGCATATATACTAAAATTTGTTAAAAATATAATAAAAACGTTTAAACATTTACCGCCAAAGGTACATTATATCATTCATATAACACATTCCCACAAGGGTCACACCTCCACCAATATTCAGCCAGAGATATATTTTATGCCAACGTGACAGATGACAAATACACCGCCGTTACTCAAACACTACTATACATATGTACGTCTTTGATTTTATTTTCAAACTTATACAAGTTTTTTTCGGTATGAGCGTAAATAGGGTGGGCCTAAAGCTTGTTATCCACTGTTCAGGTATAAAAAAAAGAAAAGAAAACGTCGTTGTGTTTACCTTGATTGGGCAGGTGAGGCCGCAGCCCTTGCACGCGTCCGGCTGCGGTAGCGGGAAAGGCACTGGAATGTTCATGATCACACCATGGACGTCTGTCATTATGCCTTTTACATCTTCCGCTGCGGACATGGGAAATACAATACTCCATAAATCATGCAGTCAATTAATAATACCTACATAATGGATTCTAAAAGTCTAAATTGTAGATATATATGAGGTTCCCTATATTGAAGTAGGTATCATATTTTGAATATACCAAATTCACAATATACTACTTGAATATCAATACTCGATATTCTCAACATACTCATATTTACGCCTTCTCCCCATAAGGGTCCTCGAAGGGTTATAGGGTATAGGGTCAGAGGTGTATAGGTAGTACCCACACTCCCCCTATCCGCCAGAGATATATTTTAGGTGCCAACGTGGCAGATGACGTCGCCGTTACTCAAACACGACTATACATACGCCTTTGAATTTTTTCTCACACGTATGCAGGTTTCCTTTCCATGTTTTCCATCACCGTAAGCTCGTGGTAAACTAACCACTGTACCTACGAAGTTGATAAAAAAACTCATTGGTACAGTCTGAATTCGAATTTGCAATCTGCTCGTACCACACGGTCATCACGGCATTTTTTCCCCCTCTTCTTCTCAATATATATAATAATATATCCTCACGCCTTCCCACAAGGGTCCCCGAAGGGGCACCAGAGGTGTATAGGTATTACCCACGCACCCACTTTCCGCCAGAGGTATATTAGGTGCCAACGTGACAGATGGCGAGTCCATCGCCGTCACTCAAGCACGACTATACATACGCCTTTGAATTTCTTCTCAGACGTATGCAGGTTTCCTCTCGATATTTTCCTTCACCGTAAAGCTCGTGGTGTGACTAATCACTGTACTGTCTTCTCAATATACTAGCTAATAATATAAAATTCTTAAAATAGTTTATACTTAATATTTACAATATACAAGAATCTATATATATCTACGAGATACTTAACAATACGATATATATTTACTGAAAATATTACTAACTTTCCATGCTAAATATAAATAATCTTTCACAATAGTTCTGCGGGACTTATCAAAGTTACTACAACCAGAACCACTATCATTAATGTATGTACCTATACACTACATCACGTGACTGGGCGTGATAACACATTGGAACACTTCGCACAAAGCACATTGACCTTAGGCCAGTGTTAATATTATACATATTGCTTATCGGACTGGCTTTTCCCAAACATTCAAAGGACGGCATTTGACTTAACCTCTCCTCCGGTACCTCCGGTACCTCCGCCATCTGTCAGACTGATACGCAGAGTCAAGGATGCTGCAGACACGAGAAGGAAAACTGGCGCGTAACATTGATTAGTCATGGAGCAAAGTTGAAATGTTCTTAAATGCAAGTGTATATTACTATGTATGTAGGTAATGTAGACTAATACTGAAATATACGGGTTTCCTTACGACAATTTCAGTTGTTTTCTGTTGCTTGTCACTGGTTCTTCTGATTTCTGGCTTACCCTAAAACTTCGCTAAAGAGTGTCAGTTTGGAATAAAGTTGTACCTAACGCGCACTTCGAGGATCGATCAGGACTTATAATGGTTACCCAATACCCATAGGACTACTGTTACTGTTGCTCGCGTATTTGCAAATTATACTTTCAAACATACATACATATAATCACGCCTCTTTCCCGTAGGGGTAGGCAGAGACCACTTCTTTCCACTTGCTACGATCCTTACATACTTCTTTCGCTTCGTCCACTTTCATTATTCTCTTCATACATGCTCTTCGGCTTAGGGTACTCTTGACCTGACCTGTTTTCAAGACGTCCCTAATTTGGTCTAGAAACTTTCAAACATACCTTAATATAATCACGCTGATACCTCACGGGACGACTGACAGATTAAGCGCTGACTCTCTATAGACTTACAGGCCTCTGTCGCTTCATCCACATTCATTCATCTTTCTACATGTTCACCGGTATCAAATACTCTTGACATTCCAGTCTTTTTGTGTTCGATCGATTTGATTCAGTTAGTTGGAACGTGGTCTTTCTTTACCTCTTCTTTGAGGTACCTATTACTTGTATACCTATTTAGTCAACCTCCCTTTTTCCACTCATCTAAGTCCGCTCCTGGGCTGAGTAATAACACCCACCACACAATTAGGATGCATGACAAGGATTTTTGAGTTACGATCGATAGGTACTTAATTCTCGCCTCTTCATTATCCCATGTATGATGTAATAAAAAATAAACCGAGGTAACTAAATGTATACTTACACGGAGTGAAATCTATAGATATGGTGACGTTTGTATTTCTCTTCAAAATGCATTCCTTGGCGTTTTCGTCGCACCCGCTAACGCCCACCTTTTGTAGAGTCGCCAGCTTTGAACCTGTAACAATATAACAATATATAAATACCTCGGGACAATTCCACACAAATTGACCTAGCCCCAAAATAGGCAAAGCTTGTGTTATGGTAACTAGACAACGATATATTGAATAGATAGATATATACATAAAAACATAGGACATCCAAAGACTATCTACCCTCAGCGGGATTCGAACCCACGACCTCAAGTTTCGCCGTCTTCAACACGCAAACATACATCAATATGAAGAGAGAGACAGAGAGAGAGTGAAGCCATAGTATATACATAGCTAATTTATATACTGTGGCGCAATTTCTCTGCAGATTTACAGACCTTGCTTCATCCACATTCTTCAGGCTTGTAATAAATACTCGCCGGTTTCGAGTAGGTACTCGTGACGTTTCCATCTTTGATTATCGATTAGATCTAGGTAGTTAGAAATGTACCTATCATTGTTCAATATTAAATTGGGACTATTATTCACGTGGGAGCTGTGGACTACGTTGCAAGGTCAACTGTGTGTGACGGACGAATTGTTCTGACAATTACGATCCGTTTGTTTGCATGTGAACTTTACGATTGGATACAGTCATGCGGATGTCAGTGTTAGAATTCAAAATTCGAATCCGTGATCGCAGTGTCAATTTACCTACCCTACTACTTTAGGTATATCCGGTATTGACTTACAATTTAACAAAAAAAATATTGTTCAGTTTCCAAAATAAAACTAGTCTTTTTAACATCAGCTATCTGTCAGTGAAAGTCCCGTTAACATCGGTCCAGCCGTTTCAGAGATTACCCGGAACAAACTGACAGACTGTTATATTCGTGTATGTACCATGTAAACGTATGCATTTTATAAAAAGCGGTTATTTTAATATGACGGCCGTCTGGTCTAGTGGATAGAGCTCCTGACTGCGAAACTTGAGGTCGCGGGTTCGAATCCCGCTGAGGGCAGATATTTGTGTGATGAGTACGAATATTTGTACCTTAGTCTTGGATGTCCTATGTATTTAAGTATATATATATATCTATATAAGTAAATATATCGTTGTCTAGTTACCATAACACAAGCTTTGCTTAATTTGGGACTAGGTCAATTTGTGTGGAAATTGTCCCAGGTATTATCATTATTATTAATATTACAAACAGACACTCCAATTTTATTTATTTGAATAGATTTCCCAGCCAACATGGATTCTTTGAAATAATGCCGGTCTTATACAGGTCTATGTAATATGTCATCCCGAATCGCTGTTTATCATGGTCTGTCTGAACGTTTCAATTAAAACTAATTTTGCTATTTACTTAGAAAAAAATTAGGATTGTCCGTTATCTACCAAACACCTCAATAAGTCTTTTTATAAACTGCGCTCATGCGAAGCCGGATCAGGTCGTTCGTTAAATATATTTATATGGAAATTGCAACACTTATGCACACTTTTTCCACCTTAGTGGAATAAAACAAGACAATTAAGTACCTGAAAAACTAATGAATCATGGTTTAATATTATCTACATTTGCGTGCTTGAGGCCTGATCGTTGGAGTGGTGGAGCGGAGTCGAGTTGGAGCGAGATCAAAATTTGGTACTAGAGAAATGACAGTGAGGAGTGACAGTCCAAGAAGCCTCACCGTTCACCATGTGGCCGACATTTCCCAGAAGGTTCCCGATAGGGATAGGGTGTGAAAAGTCCTAATTTCGTTGGAAATATATTTAGTTGCCAACGTCCTAAATGGAGAGTTCGTGGTGTGATCATCACATCATCATCATCATCATCACACTTATTTAGAAAAACTCACATATACAGGCCGGGCGCACTCCTTTAATATTGTTCTTATTACCTACAAGACTCCAACCCAATTTAGTTCTTTAATTATCAATAGAACTAAGTGTATGTTAAATATCCCACCGAGAGATAAGTATATTACTTGGGTACTATTGCTGTAACGTAAAAATATTGTTATTGTATATGCCTAATGATTTGGAAAGAGTAACCATGGAGTTTCTTACCGGTTCTTCTCCATGGAAACGACCAACACGAACCGTGCACCTTTTTCGACGTTTTATATGTGCCTATCTATGTGAAATAAAAATATTTTGATTTTGAATTTAACAGGCCAAAGATGAGAGGCGTGATTGTAAAGATGAGGAAAGGCATGTTACGTTGCTTTGCACAAATAGAAAGGATTGAAGAAAGATTGACGAAACAGATATACAAAGCGAAAGTGTAGGCAAGAAGAGGCAGAGGAAGGCCACGTCCCAACTACCTGGATCAAATCGATCGGACACTCAAGGACGGGAACGTTAAGAGTACTCGAAACCGGCATGTATGAAGAGACTGATGAATGTGGACGAAGCGAAAGAGGTATATAAGTTTAGAGAGAAGTGGCGCTCTATTCTCTCTGCCTTCGGACTCGGCGTGATGATATGTATATGTATGTATGTAATTGTCCAAATAAGACATGGGTTGTTGGGTTTGTTAGAATGCGCTCACTTTAGGAACACTAAAATCCGATCCTACCATCCGAAAAACTATGTTTGACCTTAGATAGTCCGTTTATTGAGGTAGAAAGCTCTTCGTCCTACCCAAGGGAGCAGACCAGAAATGTTCGCTAATATTATAAAGAGGAAACACTAGATTGTCTGAAGTTTGTAAATATATCTTCACGCCTTCCCACAAGGGTCCTCGAAGGGTTAGGCAGATGTGTGTAGTACCCACACACCCACTGTTCGTCGCAGATATATTTTAGGTGCTTAAGTGACATGGCGAGTCCATCGCAAGTTCTCAAGCACGACCTACTATCACATCACATCATACTATTCTTTTCAAATACACGCAGGTTTCTTCTCGAAGTTTTCCTTTACTGTAAAGCCGTAAGTAAGGTGTGACTAAAAACTGAATTCAAGTTCAGGAAAATTCATCGGTATAGTCGGGATTTGAGCTTGCACTCTTTGTGTTGCAAGCGTCTACTGTAACCACACGGCCATCGAGGCTCTGTTCGAAAAATTGCAGGGTTCTAAATTTGTAATAGATAACCTCAAAAACAAAACCGAAATTATAAATTCTTTGACTGACGGAAAATATCGAGTAACATGACATAATAAATAAAAAAATATATATTTAGTGCTTACATAATCAAATCAAATCGAATCAAAATATTTTTTCAACGTAAGGGACGCAGGGAACTCTTATAGAACGTCATATACTTAACAAAAACTAAAGTTACCACCGTTTCCAAGATAAATACCTGCCAGGAGAAGAAACGGCGAAACAAACTCCCCGGTTCTCTCTTTTAACATTTGTTCCCTTTTACGTAGGGGTAGAAAAAGATTAAATTACATATAAATAAATGTCAACAAAACAACCTTGAACGCAGGTAAACCTGTAGGGCACACCTAGTGTATTCAAATGGGGGATTATTAACTCACATGAGTTACGACGTACTTACTTAAAATTTATACGGCTACATTTTATTAGATCATATATGAATGTCTCCTTGAGTTAAGTAAATTCAAGTATCAATACGATGTAGTGTACATATATATCCTCACGCCTTCCTACAAGGGTCCCCGAAGGGGTAGGCAGAGGTGTATAGGTAATACCCACACACCCACTTTCCGCCAGAGGTATATTAGGTGCCAAGGTGACAGATGGCGAGTCCATCGCCGTTACTCCAGCACGACTATACATACGCCTTTGAATTTCTTCTCAGACGTATGCAGGTTTCCTCTCGATGTTTTCCTTCATCGTTAAGCTCGTGGTGTGACTAATCACTGTACTTAAGTTCAGAAAAACTCATTGGTACAGTCGGGATTCGAACTTGCGACCTTTGCGTCACTTGTTGCAAATTGTCGTTATTTTTCTCGTCCTACAGCTAAGGGGCCTTGGAGTAGCATGACAAATCAACCAAGAACTGGTGTGAACGAGGTTGTGATTGTAAAAACACAGTAGTGAATAATACTGGTTGGTTTGGACATATGTAATGACGAAACACAATGCGAATGAGTGTGGAAAAATCGAGGGAGTTCATGTTTCAATTAATATTTCATCTAGGTTCAAATCGATAGAACTCTCACGGATGATGGAAGGTGGATGGGAACGTGAAAAGTACCCAAAACCGGCAATCCCTACAAATATTTTAAATGTGAAAGTAGCTCTGCCTGTCTGTCTGTCTGTTACCTTTTCACGCCGTAACTACTGAACCGATTTAAATTTGATACAGGGATAGTCTAGAGCCTGAGGAAGGACATAGGCTACTATTTAATGCGAAAAAGGGTTGTAAGGTGTTGAAAGTTTGTATGGAAGTTTCGTAATTTTTTAACCTATAAGCTTGAAACATATCTTTTAGGCGCTTGAATATAAATTAAAATGACATTCATATTCATCATCAAGTTTAATTAATTAGCCTAAGAAATTTTAAATGCTGCCCAATGTCACTTTTCCACGCGCACGAAGTCGCGGGCACGGCTTGTATGTAATAATAGACTGATAAATGTGGACATAACGAAAGAGCTTTGAAAGTCTGGTGAGAACTGGCGCTCTACACTCTTCACGTACTCTGTGAGTGACTGGGCGTGATCCTGCCTTTAAGTGACACAATCAAGTCCTTTGTTCTCAATTCGAAATCAGCTATTAATTGCAAACCTAGTTGACAGTCGTTTAAAAAGTAGGGCACAACGGCTCTCCCGTCCATATCTCTCTTCCAGGGCATCAGAGCTCAATAGGACTCCTGTATATATCAGTACTTTTTACCACAATGAGTATCTGTGCTGATAAAAGGAGTCCTTATGCTTCACGATATCGGGCGATATTGCTCACAGAGTAGGCTATCAAACGAGTAGTTTGTTTGACTTTGATGTGTAAAAAATATACTGTGTACAAACTAATAATACTATATAATTTCTGATATCCTGGTAGTTTGAAATACAAACTTAGTTTAATTTCTACCTAGACTAATAGACGCTCGTTTATTGCAGATCATATTGTATAAGCGTTATTGAAAAAAATAAATGTCTATTCTCAACTACCCTCCTGATGATGTTACCTTTAAATAAAACATTAAAGCATCAGTTACCTTTTGTAGTACTAATTAATAAAACGTGAAACGATTGCCACTAGCGAGTGTGAGCTAGCAGTAATATTTAATATAACACTTTTAAAGAAACGCAAAACCAAATAAACTTAACTATTTACACACTGACGTAATGAAAGAAATAATACGAACGTACATTGTAACAACTCATAAACCAAATTGTTGTATCTAATACCAACACAGATATAGATAATATTAGATATATCTATTAAAAGGGTATATATGTAAAACGTCAAGAGTACTCGAAACCCGACGAGCATGTATCAAAAGACTGATGAATGTGGATGAAGCGAAAGAGGTATGTAAGTCTAGAGAGAACCGGCGCGGTATACTCTCTGCCTACCCCTATGTGGGCGTGATGATTATGTATGTATATTTACCGCAGTCGTCGTAGAACTTGGCTTGCGCGCCGACCACCATTAGAGTTGCGAGGAGGAAAACCAACATTTTGTTTTTTGGAATAATTTCTCGGTTTACATAAGTCGCGCGCTAGCGTGTTTCCGACTCGCGCTTCTCTGCCCGACTGACTGGCCGTCTGCGCAACGGATGCATTGTTGTGTACCGACCTTTATTGCCTATAAATGCGCCGGCGCCGGTCAAAGAGTAGATTAATCGCAGAGGTCAAACATTTGATAAAGCTTTATTGTCTTTATAATAAATACTCCACAAAAAATCCGTCCAAAAAATCCACACGTTCCGCTAGATAGAAGACGACGTATCGCTCTCAAAATACAAATAGATTGATTTTAGATAAATACAGACAGTGTAAGGTAACATATAAAGTGTGAATGACATAAATACCTGACTGACTGCTCCCTGACTCCTGACTACTGACTCATAGATGAATTTAAATTAACAAATCATTTGTTAGTTTAATTTAAATTCATCTATGAGTCAGTTGCCATACAACATACAATGGAAGGGTTTCAGGACGAGTAGACATAGGTATTTATGTCATTCACACTTTATATATAATCAAGCCTCTTTCCCGCAGGGGTAGGCAGAGACCACTTCTTTCCACTTGCTGCGATCCTTACATACTTCTTTCGCTTCGTCCACTTTCATTATTCCCTTCATACATGCTCTCCGGTTTAGGGTACTCTTGACCTGGCCTTTTTCAAGACGTCCCTGATTTGTATTTGTATTATAGTGTTTTGCCACAAATGCCTTGTCTATACATCATCTAATCTTTGCCGGAGAGGAGGAAGAGCGGTGGTTGCTTTGTGATGGCATGTCTCAGGAAAAACATCAAGATGTGTTACGAATAAATCAACTAGTATTGTTGTAGAAATTTACCTACCGTGAGTAATGATTAGGGAGTAGTGACGTGTTAGAGAGTATTATTCTACAATTACATTTATTTATTTATCCACAATCAAAATAATATCCTTATAGCCCATAACTAATACAATGTTAAAAGGAAAAATATAATAATACTAAAGATACTGACAAATAAGCAGATTTACATAACGTCACAAACATTTATAAACTAACAAGATAACAAAATACATACATGTATGCATCTGACAAACCATTCCAACAATGGGCTTAATTAATTATATCACGTTGGTCATGAAGAACGAGGGGTTCAGTGGCTTACAGCACAAAGAATCCAAGTTCGAATCCCGACTTAACCAATGAGTGATACAAAAAATATATCACACCACGAGCAATAAGGTAAAGGAAAATATCGAAATAAAAACTACATACATTAGAAAATTAATTCAATAACGTATGTATTGTTGTATTTGAGAAACGGCGATGGATTCTCCATCTGTCACGTTGGCATCTAAAATTTAATTGATATATTGAATCCTGTATTAAAACATATCCTTCCTCTCTGTGCCAAATTGTATTCAATTCCGATTGGCCAACATGTTTGACAAACATCCTCACACACTTTCGCATTTATAATATTAGTGCGACAGTCTCCCATCTCTGGGTAAATGCGGGTGGGTGTATAATTTTCTGTTCATTCCCTTATTTAATGGAAAGAATAACTCGGACGAGACTGTCACTAGATGGCGCCAGCTTCGCAAAATTATAGATAAGGCGAGCAGATAGATCACACGTAATTTAGAAAATGACACGTTTCAGTAAGTATGTTATACAATCCAAAAATACTATATTATGTTCTATGATAATGATAATAGTAAATGTACTATATATCTACTTATATATCTTAACTATTTACCCAAGTATCTCTTCGGGTTGGCAGACGTATAAAAATTGCTCCTTTAATAATAATACCAAATTACTATAATACCATGGTGCCCGAGTAGTTTGAGCAGTTACCTGCGACACAAAGATCGCATGTTCGAATCCCGATGAGTTTTTCTGACCTTAAGTACAGTGACTAGTCACACCAGGAGCTTTACGGTGAAGGAAAACATCGAGAGATATATTTTAGGTGCCAACGTGACAGACGTCAAGTCCGTCGGCGACTTTCAAACTCATTCACATGTGTGTTTGAATTTCTTCTCAAACGTATGCTGGTTTCTTCTCGATGCTTTCCTGCGCCGTAAAGCTCGTGGTATGACTATTCACTGTACTTAAGGTCAGAAAAACTCATCGGGATTCGAACATGCGATCTTTGTGTCGCAGGCAATTCCTCAAACCACTCGGCCACCACGGTATTATAGTAATTCGGTATTATTATTAAAGGAGCTATTTTTACTTTTAAACTCAGATAACTGTACTTAAAAACTCATCGAGAGAAGAAACTCATTGGTACCGTCGGTATTCGACCTTACTTCGACTACCCGAATCACCATGATTCGTCCTGTCATGTAAGTACCGCATTTGACGACATGGAATGTTTGTATGTATGTATGTATGTATGAACCTACTTGTCCTGTCAGTCAGGTATATGATCCATACAGCTGCGCTATTTCCAAGAACATCGCAATGCGACCGGATGAGAGCGTTAAACGCTAGTTTCCTCTGAGCGTGGCGATTGTGAGATGCGAACAATAATGATCTTGAGTTTCTTGCCGGTTCTTCTCCATGTAAACGACCATCCCGAACACTGCACCTTTTTCGACGTTTTATAAGTACCCACCTAGGCCTATGTGAAACTAAATTTTGATTTGACATGAGCTTTTAGTGAGACGACTTGGACGTCTTCCAGTCTTTCTGTTTCTTTCTTTCTGTTTCAAAAATTCTTTGTTAACGTGAAATTTAGCGCGGGCAAGGCAGAGGGATAATAAAGCCCACTTTAGTATTTTTATGCATCTCTCGCAGCATATGTTTCTAAAGCGAATTAGAGCGAAATCAAAAGGCACCTAGTTGCTAAGCACAGCTAAAGACACACCCTCTGGTATTCGCGAACTAGGGAGCTACGCGAACGGTACCCTTGGTATTGCAAGCGTCTGTCAACGGTAAACGCTTACCTTCAGGCAGGACCCGTAGTTTGCCATCATAGTGCTATAAAAATACTGCTTATGCTTAAAAGGTAGCTTATGACAGATAGTGAGTTACCGTCGAGTGTCTTTTATCACACCATTACGATACCTCTGAACAGAACAACGTGAAATAGACAATGGAAGCTTATCGTAATTTTCTACGAAATGTACTCACTCAGGTCACTCAACTGCAATTGAGAAGTTGGAGTCTTAATAAAGTGACGTTAGCGAGAGATAAAATTAAAGGATGGGCGCGCTCAAATATTTATTTATTTATTTATTTATTTATTTACACACACTTTAACATCCTTACAGTAGGTATACCAATATGATGTTAAAAGAAATTTATAATAATAATAACATTAATAAACTAATTTACAATATAACAAAATACACTTTAAAAACTTATATATTATCAAATAGTTTCTAAGAAATTTCTAACCGTTTCTGCGAGTTTCGGCAGAATAAAACTCAAGTAGTAGCCCACATACAGAGATAAAGAGATAGATATTTTTTTGAAACAGGCTCTCAATGGAACATCTCACATTTGGGACCTCAATAACTAAGCTTCAATTAGGTACTCGGCTATTCATTGGGTTGCGCCCTTACTTCCTCTATTCAGTCGTTACCTGAAGGTGAGCATTGCTTTGATCATGACCGCATAATATACATGATCAATTTAGTTAATTAATGTACCTTGTACCATGAGCTGTGTCGAACTATTAGAGCAATAACTTTGATATATTTTTGGTTTGTAAATAATGACCAATAGATACTCTTTGTATGTACATATATAATGTACATTAATAACGCACGAAATATATCTATGTAAATTTATATACACAGTTTTACTATAGCTCATGGAAAACGTTGGATGACGATGACGCGAGATCCATAATTTTTTTTCACCCAAAAAGTGTTCAACGCGTCTAAAGAACCCACTTTCCCCCAAAGACGTATTTTGTCAACGTGGCAGATAGCAAGTCCATCGCCGTTACTCAAGCACGACTATACATACATACAAACGGCGTCTTAAATATATCAACGGTGAATGGTGGGCGTGTAAAGCACACCTTTGCTCGAGGACCCTTGTAGAATGGCTGGAAGCTACAAGGGTACATCTACCCTTAGCCGAGTTAACGGCTGTCTGGTCTCGTAGTTAGAGCTCCTGACTGCGAAACTTGAGGTCGCGGGTTCGAATCCGCTGAGGGCAGGTATTTGTGTGATGAACACGAGTATTTGTACCTTAGTCTTGGATGTCTTATGTATTTATGTATGTATCTATCTATATAAGTAAATATATCATAGTTACCATAACACAAGCTTTGCTTAATTTGGTGGACTAGGTCAATTTGTATGGAATTGTCTCCAGTATAAAAAAAAGCATTTTGTACAGAGAGCGTATTGTAATATGTAACAGTATTCATTACTTTACCTGAGAGGTTTAATCTCACTTACACCACGAGGTGCACCGCGTCCTAAGACAACACTTTTATTGCTGAGTGAGCGTCGTAAACCTAGACTAATTCTGGGCCAGAGGGTGACTATGATTTACGAGTAATTGCAGGACTAAGAAAAGCAACATTTTTACATTACATACATATATCATAGGGTCTTCTCACAAGGGTTCCTAAAGGGGTAGGCAGAGGTGTGTAGGTAGTACCCACTCTTTCATCAAATCATCTTTGCATCTAAATATATCTCCAGTTTCCGCTGGAGATATATTTAGATGCCAACGTGACAGATGGCGGGTCCATCGCCGTTACTCAAGCACGACTATACATACGCCTTTGAATTTCTTCTCAAGGTTCTCTCTCGAGGTTTTCCTTCACCGTAAAGCTCGTGGTAGGACTCAGCACTACGTTCAGAAACACAATAGAACAGGGTTCCAATCATCGGTGTATACGGTTAAGAAGGCTTTCAATGACGTACCTACGTATAGAAATAATTGAGAAACGGCAACGAACTCTTCTTCTGTCACGTGATCATTTCCTTGGCGTGTAGTTGTTTTATGGGGAAAGTCCTTTATAATGTATGAAATGTGTTATTCCTAGTCAAGTTCGCCATCACATCATAACCTACATACTTGTTTAGTATGTAGGTGATGTAGCTCCCGAAAATAAGCCGCGTTGGCTCATAACTTGGGTTACCAGTACAATACGTCCTCCCTCAAGATAACCCTGAGTGATAGTCTTTATGCCACACGTGTCCAGACAACTCTACAATAATCTATACTAGTAATATTATAAAAAGGAAAGATTTGATTGTTTGTTTGTATTGAATAGGCTCCGAAACTACTGGACCGATTTTAAATATTCTTTCACCATTGGAAACTATATTTTTTTTATTAAAAAAAACACTTATGACCTTCGTGAGCCCAGACGGACCGGTAGTACTTGATATGAATCCCTTCTCTAAGATCATTTGGTAGTTCTTACAGTTTACCCTAAAGGTAAGAATAATTTAAATGATATACTATTTAAATATAAACTAAGCCATAATGCGGTGGACGAGTGGTTCAAGTAGTTGCTTGCAATATTGCAAAGATAGCAAGTTGTGAACCCGACTATACCAATGAGTTAATCTGAATGTTAGTGCTGTCATTAGTCACATCACGAGCTTTACGGTGAAGGAAAACATCGAGAGCTTGAATAATGGCGATGGACTCGCCATCTGTCCCGTCGGCATCTAAAGCATACCTCCGATGAAAATGGGGTGTGTAGATACTACCTACCTACTACCTGCACACCTCTGCCTACTCCTTCGGGGACCCTTGTGGGAAGGCGTGAAGGTAAGTATATTTAAGATTCCCATTCCGTCGTTTTGTATAGTTCTGAAAAATATATATACCTAATGTTTTCATAAATAAAACATAAATTGTATTTTTGTAAACATAAACGAACAAGTTATGATAACATCAGAAAACCACAACGGTATGCACGATACCGTCAATATCAATTCTGATAATTTACCTAGCACGTTATTGAACTAGGAGATTATCTAGGCGTTATTAGACCTTATTTTAAAATGTCATAAGGGGCAGAATAGTATAACAACTCCATCACTCAGGCAAATGGTCTCTCAAGAAGAATAATTTCCGTATGAGCAATAGAATCCAATAATTCGGATCGTGGGCCCCAAACTTGACTAGCAATCATTGCCTATTAGAGATGATTGGGTCACAGAGTACATATATAAAAGATGGCTGACAGTATTACAGTTTGAACTATCTGACGTAGATGTTTAATTTGATGAGATACACCGTCTGTCACTACCATCTGTCAAAATTTGACACCGTCTGTCAAAAGTAGTTAACAACGTCATCTTTGTACGTGAGAAACATTTTTGATTATCGACGTCTCGAACCAGTTTCTGTAGTCTTTGCATTTATTCACAAACACAGAACGTAGAAATTGAAGAAGACGTATGTACCTACCTATAGGTTGGATAACGGTGATGGAATCGCCATTTTGACACGTTGGCACCTAAAATATCTTCGGGTTTGCGAAAACTGGGTTTGTGGGTACTACCTGCACACGTCTGCCCACCCCTTCGGGGACCCTTTTTTCTGTTGTTGTTGGCAGGCATGAACATACTTATATTATAATTATTTCTTCAAAAACGTATTCGAGTTTCCAAACGATGCTTTTAGTTCATCGTCAAGTTTGCAGTTTGACAAATAACTTAACTTACTATATATATATATATATATCATCACGCCAAGTCCTTCAGGAGGTAGGCAAAGTGGGACAAGCGTCAGTTCTTTTTGAATGTATAGATCCCAGAAAAATAGTGAGTTAACACGTCTTTTTTACTAACTACAAGTGATTTTGGGAAGTGATTGGGGTTAATATAACACTTCACCACGTAAGACCCTGGTTTAAAGTTATTGAAAGCATCAAGTGATTAAATGGACGACCATAAAGATGCTATATTTGAGAGAGCTTTATATTACAGTAGAAAAATTCAAGACTTGGAGTCTTTAACAATAGTATATCGCGTGACCATATCAATGATGTCCACTTTAGGACATTTCAGGCCATTCCAACAACCCGTCATCAGCCAAACGACACTATAGACTTATCTTTTGCATCGCTATTTGGGATCCAGGCCAGATTAGACTCTAAATCCAAACAAATTAAGAGTTTTATTGGCTCGGCGCGCAGAGACCGGTTAAATTGGCAAATAATAGCATCAGTTTGGAGAATCGAACAAACGACATGATCACTACATCGATTATATCATTCTGCGTCAATTATCTGTCAATTATTGAAGATACAGATAATACATAACGATGTGTATTTATGGTAATTGCTATTGTTCATATTTGGTGTTCGACCTCTGAGGCGCAACAGATCACACATATTTGATAAATGTATTTTTAACTAGCTGTCCCGCCCAGCTTTGCTCGGGTGAAAAAGTTAAATTGCTCGTAACACGATCGCAGCGCCACCTATCGGGTCCAATTGTAAATCTAAACCATTCTCGAATCCACCTTAAGACACACAGAAAGGGATAGCTTCGCACGGGTGAAAAAGTTAAAATTCCTAAAACTCGATCGCAGCGCCACCTATCGGGTCCAATTGTAAATCTAAACCATTCTCGAATCCACCTTAAGACACACAGAAAGGAATAGCTTCGCACGGGTGAAAAAGTTAAAATTCCTAAAACTCGATCGCAGCGCCACCTATCGGGTCCAATTTAATATAGCCTATGTTACTCGGGGATAATGTAGCTTTCCAAAGGTGAAAGAATTTTTGAAATCGGTCCAGTAGTTTCGGAGCCTATTCATTACAAACAAACAAACAAACAAACAAATCTTTCCTCTTTATAATATTAGTATAGATATTCAAGGCACAGGTATAAAGCTGTCCTGCCTACTTATGAGCTGTCAGACCGTAAAGATTTATGACTTGACTAACTTATTGTCATAATTTAGATTTAGGCCTGTATTTTAGATTAATTGTTAAACGATCAGATTAGAGAGAGTTAGGGCATAACGGGTTTCCCGTTCGAATTTGGAGCTGCCCGACTGGGGCAGGACCTCTACCTTATAGCAGTCCGTAGCCAAATAACACTTTTTTTGTGTTGTGTTCCTAGTTCCTACGCGGTAAATAAGGTTTCCAGTAATGAGCTCCTTGGGGAGGGGGGAGGATTCTTACATTGTGTTGGAAGCAGAGGGATTAAACCCATATGCTGCCAACACACTATAACTCTCCGAACACAGAGTGGCAACGCGCAAGTGATACTTCGGAATCGTGAGCGTAAATAGGCTACGGTAACCGTTTCCCATCAGGTGGGCCGTATGCTTGTTTGCCACTCTTGTTGTATAAAAAAAATATATATTAGAGCCGTGGTAGCCAAGTGGCTCTAGCAGGCGCTTGCAGTGCAAAGATTGCATGTTCGAATCCTGACAGTATCAATGACTTTTTCTGAACATAAGTACAATTATTAGTAACACCACGGGCTTTGCGGTGAAGGAAAACATTGAGACATCTAGTATTGTTTGAGAAATGGCGATGGCTAACCTAAAAATATACCCTATTGTCGAAGCCGTGAAGACAAATTATATTAATAATCGAATCAAGAAAGTGATTTATTTAAATTATCTATTTAGACAGGTTTACCTGAGGATTAATTCTTAATAAAGAAATAAATTTTTGAGACATAATATATTGTTTAAGTTACTTTTTTCTGCGACTTCGAAATAAATACAACCGAAAAAAGGAGTTATGCCAGCCCTCATAAAAGCTATAGACATATATTTTTGATGACGATAATTTTTGTTCTTTTTTATGTGTTTGAAAAAAACATTTGTAATATTATTTTCATACATTTAATAAAGCTTTGCAGCCATCATAATAAATAAAATATATAATGTATATATTAACAGCTAAAATATTTGAGATGCACGATAAACGAATATAATTTGACACATTTTTTTTATATTTAGGCATGTTTGCATCTGTATTTTCAATATTTTAAATTATTATCTATGAATAAATTTATAGCTAAGTTTTTAAGAAATCTACAATTTATTGACTACTTAGAATGTTAAAACTAAGTTACATACTTGTTTAAATTAATGTATGTATTATATTTCAAGACATTATTCCAAAGGAAATAAATTATTTAATTCTCGTCGATATTCAGTAATAATCAATGATAATTTCTGATTAAAAACATGCTATGTAGACAAGGACAAAGTAGATATTTTCATCACTTACAATTTAATATACATTAATAGATACTACCATATGTATGATAATAATACTGTAACTAATCAATGAAGAAATAAATTTACTATTCGTCAAAATCAATTACAAATCTGTCAAAATATTTTGTAGTTTCCGAACCGTAATAGATTAATTTTGAATTATACAACACAATGTAAAATAGACCTTATCGCTATGAAACAACAATGAATTAATAGTAAAGATCCGTAATTATTACAATCCACGAACATTCACAAAGGGTAACAGTTATCTTTGTTATAGAGAAGTGTATCGGTACCGACAGCCGGATCCATTTTCCTAACGTTTCTAAGCCTCACGTCTCTGAAAGTATTAGGTAAATCCATATGGGTAACTTGGCGGGGGGTATCGAAGTCTCTGCTGGGGGTGATCTCGTAGAACTCGTAGTCCGGTCGGCGTGTGTTGGAGTAGATCCGCCTACCGGCCGAGTCCGGTCCACAACAACCCTGGGTCATGATGGTTCGCCCCGGGATAACCACCGTCCGCCTCCACAATCGATCTGCGGTTGTAAGATCTACGTACAACGATATTTAGATTTATTTTTAAACACACAAGTTCAATTACACGTTATTTAGAACTCAAATAAAATTTCAAGTGTTTGTTTGTAATATGAGAATAACAGTTTCTACTTAATGAACGTGAAAGAAATATGATGAAAAAAAATGTCGTCTGTATGTTCCCGATAACATTCACGGGCAGATAAATAATGTTAAAAGGAGTATACATATATATCTCTAATGAGTAAATTATGGTATATTATAAAGTATATTATAAATTATTATCAAATCGACCGGACGCTCAAGGACGGGAACGTTAAGAGTACTCGAAACCGACGAGCATGTATGAAGAGACTGATGAATGTGGACGAAGCGGTATGTAAGTCTAGATAGAACTGGCGCTCTATTCTCTCTGCCTACCCCGTTAGGGACTCGGCGTGATGATATGTATGTAGTAAATTATGGAATCTTGAAGATGTGCTGTGAATGAAGCTGTGAAGAGGTATTTTTCAAAGAGTGATGGAATGCATTCAGGGTTTCTTCAAGAAGGGTGCTTAGCGTTGTTTGCGGGGTCGGCAAGTCAGTTAGTATATAAAATATGTCTTAATAACTTTATTTACAAAATTGCATCTGCGCGAATTGGGCCGGGTAGCTAGTGTATCATAAAATTTTACTTGAGTGTAGACGCGGGGCCCATAGAGCCTTCATTAGCCACCTCAAGAGGCTCTCGTTAGATGGCTAGAGCCTCATGCAGAGAATTGTACTCCAGGACTATCTTAAAAAAACCATTCATGTACCAATAAATAATAGTCAGCATCTGAGAATGATGAATGTGGACAAAGCGAATGAAGTCTTAAGAGAACTGGCGCTCTACTCTAATAAGCAATGAATGATTGAATGAACGAATGAATGAATGAAAGTATATCAAACAATCAGCTGTAGCGTGCCCACCTAATGTTGCCAGTTGGCCGCAGAGGACGAAGCGCGTGGATCTTCCTAATTCCAGTCCCCACACCGCCGCCACCGCCTAGACAATAAAAAAAAAAGAAATTAATCGAAGTGAAGACACCTAAAGCGTGAGGAATTAATATAAAACGGTAATTTACGACGTCTCATTTGATGTAATCAGTTCAATATTAGCCGTACGAGGTACATTCTCATAATAAATACGACAGTTTCTGGGATCTAAGGATGTTTATTATTCAATCACGAAGACTGGTGGAAATTTATCACAGATATAGATTAACATAGCTTGAGACAGGATATTAAAAATATAATCTACCATATCATAGGATATATCTTCACGCCGCCCCACAAAGGTCCCCGAAAGGGTATTCAAGATGCCAATGTGATAGATCGCGAGTCCATCGACGTAACACAAGCGTAGCTATACATATTATGTACGCCTTTGAATTTATTCTCAGACGTATGCATGTTTCCGCGCGATATTTTCCTTCACCTTAAACCTCGTGGTGTGACTAATCTAATAAATAAATCTACTAAAAAATCTAGCCTTACGCGGCCGAAACAGCGGGGTAAGGCTAGTTAAAACACATTTTAATATATGTACATAAAAAAGACAAAGCATTAAGTTAACGTAAAAGTGCCGTGGTGGCCGAGTGGTTCGAGCAGTTGCCTGCGACGCGAAGGTCGCAAGTTCGAATCCCGCCTGTACCAATGAGTTTTTTCTGAACTTAAGTACAGTGATTAGTCACACCACGAGCTTTACGGTGAAGGAAAACATCGAGAGGAAACCTGCATACGTCTGAGAAGAAATTCAAAGGCGTATGTATAGTCGTGCTTGAGTAACGGCGATGGACTCGCCATCTGTCACGTTGGCACCAAATATACCTCTGGCGGAAAGTGGGTGTGTGGGTATTACCTATACACCTCTGCCTACCCCTTCGGGGACCCTTGTGGGAAGGCGTGAGGATATATTATTATTATTTATATTAAGTTAACCTTCGGCGTCATCGCTAGTAAAACTTCCTAAATAAATTCACGTCTGCAATCCTTGATTTTTTCCTACTTCCGCAAAGAGGTAGGTTGTCATATCGTATCCTCAAACGGTGCTAATTGGCACCCGTGTGTCGTTGAGGTCAATGGTACCGAGGTCACGCGCGGTTACGAATGGTGATTTAGACATGTACAACATTAGCTTGGTGGCAGGAGCAGGAGTTGAGTTCTTCTGACGCTTATTGCTACTGAGATCCAACCCTATGTAATTTTTTTGGTTACATTTTTCCCACAGCCGGGCAAAGAATTCCCTTCTCTCTTTCCACTTCCCATAATTAACTTATAATATTTATAACTAATCACTTCTAAGTTATTATTTTCATTATCCTTTAACACCTTTACAGGGTCATTGATCTTAAAATAATTATGTGGCCGTGGTGGCCGTGGCAGTGCGAATAGTTGCAACACAAAATTCACAACACAAGTTCAGATCCCGACTGTACCAATGAGTTAGTCTGAACTTAAGTACAGTGATTAGTAACACCACGAGCTTTAAAGTGAAGGAAAACATCGACGGGAAACCTACATATACGCTTGAGAAAGAATTCAAAGGCATATGTATCTATAGTCGTGCTTGAAAAACGGTATTGGACTCGCCATCTGTTACGTTAGTACCTGAATATATCACAGACGAAAACAGGTTGTTGTACATTTCCCACCTCTTCGGGGGCCCTTGTTGGGACGGCGTGAAGATATTTTTTGCAAGACGCTTATTGGGACTTGATGCTGTTTGTGGAAGGTGTAAGGCACGAGTAGAAACACCGAAATCTCCGTTCATAACTAGAATTGCTCCAATAGACAATATCCACTTACATAATTACATCACGCCAAGTCCCTAACGGTAGACAGAGAGAGTAGAGCGCCAGTTCTCCCTAGACTAACATACACACCCCTTTCGCTTCGTTCTCTAGTTCAGTCTCTTTATATACGCTCGCCGACATCGAATACTCTTGACGTTCCCTTCCTTGAGTGTCCGATCGATTTGATCTAGGCGGCTGGAACGTGGTCTTCCACTGCCACGTCTTCTACACCCTTATTCCTTACTCCTCAATCACCATGTATAATTTTTAGAACTAGCGTCCGGTTTCTGGCTTGATCCTTATTTATATTTCAAGCGCAATATGTATTATCCCTGAGACTAGGGTTTACCACTATTGGCTATTGCGATCAATCTACGTACTGTAATTGGACGACAATGCTCGCAAGTGTCAACCGCTTTAAATTGGATTGTTCAAATATTTACAAAAACAGTTGTATAACTAACTACTTACAGATGAAATATTGGAGCTAAGTCGGTATCTCGCGGCAACGTGCCATCCCATATCATATTAATATGTATATGATCCTATATATGACTCTCCTTTCAAGTTCCTTACACTTTCCAAAACATTGTGCCTGGAAACACGAACGAATTTGATTACGTGTCTACACTACACACTTAATCGGATCACCAAGCTAATTTGTTTGTCCATTTGCATCGTTTCGCCTTCTTAGGTGGATGGATACATTATCGTTCTTTCGTTTGGAAAAATTGCTTTACATCCTGAGGCTCTTGTACTTACGAATCAATTCCAAGTAAATTACCTTACAACAAAACAGACCGCACTTTGCGGTTTCAAAGGAGCTACCTTCCGCGAACGCTCAGGCTGTGGAATTCTCCACGTTTTGATTGCATAGGTATGTTGTCAAAGTTTAAAAATGTATCGACTTTCGAAATAAATTATTTATTATTATATCCCTAAAGAGTATAGTGATTTTCAAGAAGGTTGTGAATAGTTTTATGTATGGCAACACAATGGTGTACAAACGGAGATAATCGCTTTACTTATACATGTTACAACTTATTAGGTGGAACGCATAGACCAGGGTTTCTCAAACTTTTGATTTCACGAACCCCTGTTAAGTTTTCAGCGAACTGACAGCGAACCCCTTAACTAACTAATTAAATCCTCCCACAAACCTCTAAGAAAATAATAAAATTGACTGTTGAAGAAAATAGGGTTTTTATTTCAATCAAAGGTAACAAATACAGTGCCAAAAGAAATATCTTATTATTGGGTGATGGGATTCATTCATTCGGTAGGGTGGGATTGTTTCTTACCACAAATTTAGTAAATTTTAGGAGTAATTTCGGTAAAATATAAGCTTAATTCTGACTCGGTATCAAGTGGATATCTGTATTTAGTTTTTATCACGATCACTTGTGAAAACCTACTCTCACATAAGTATGTTGTGCCTGCCAGTCATGCACCATTACGGAAATCTTGTCGCGAACCCCCTACTGTCGAATGGCGAACCCTTAGGGGTTTGCGTACCCCACTTTGAAAAACCCGGGCCTGGACTAACCAAGGACGCCCAGCTACACTAAAACATGTTATACATTAATTTCCCTTTCGGCCGTAGAACAATACAAGTCTATTTCCATGTTGAATTTGGAAAGTGGATGAATTTGTGTACAATTGTCCCATAGACGTAGATTAGACATAGACGTAAATCTATCGAACGTAGAAATTGCTTTATGGTCGGAAGCTGTATGGAAGTTTAATGAGTTTCTGTGCCGGCTGGGAGTTTGTCGGGAATTAGTTCGCGATGCATAAAGTCTTTTGTTTACGCCTCTGTAACTTAGCTTCGGAATCAGATGTAACTCGAACGTCATTTGTTATTTGTGTAAGCATTACTCACTAGGGACGGTATGAGTATGCTTTTATTCAACAAAGTTTTTATAATATATTCATAAAAAAAAGACAGTTTGCTAATTTAAATTATGATGAATTTAAATAAGATGCGTGTCCTGGGGAGATTTTTTTTCGTCTCTCGTGGCGTGAGTTCCGGAAACTTTTGCTACTTAACCGGTCATGGCGAGACCTAGGCCTCCAGCCAGACACTTTAGTGCTAAGTAACACAGCTAAGGGCACCCTCTGTGGGGTACGAACCTCGGCTTAGGGTTTTTCTGGATCGCTAGCAAGGGAGCTAGGCTGGACTGGTAATTTTATTTAAATATTATTTGGAGGCGGGATTTGCGCGTCTGACTCGGCAATGGCCGGTTTGCGGCGGGGGACGGGGGGGAACATTACGGCTTATTCGCGTCGAACCTCGCCGGCGAGGAGCGAGGGGAATGAATTCATCCTCTTCTTTTTACATATTGGTGTAAATTTACATAAAGGTGGTAAACAAGCATGCGGCCTGCTTGATGGTAAGCGGTTGAAACGCTTGCGCGTTCCCGAACCTGCAGGACATTCACACCGTTCATGAAGAACTCTATGCTGTAATCTCTAAGGAAAACTTCAACGGGGAGTTAGCGGGGGGTCAGTAGAACACCGATTATCCGAATTAATTGGGACCGAGGTCGAATCGGATAATCGAAAATTCGGATAATCTGACATATACTATTTATTGTTATTGAGTTGACAATGTTATTGAGTTGAAAAAAAACAAACGTTTCAACGTTCCGTTTTACGGAAGCCGCGCGACGCTAAACATGTAACGCCTTGCCTCTAGCTTTCAACCATAACAATTGGAATATATCCGGACTCCAACGAGTTCCAACTTAACAAAACAAAAATTACTTGGTTTTAATTTTTATATTACGCTTAGGACCGATTCGGATAATTGGCGTTCGGATAATCGGCGTTCTACTGTCTTTACCTGGTACCGTGTCAAGTTAGAATTATATTATGGTAGGACAGGCGGGCTGGAACATATCTCGCTCAGAGAATCAGCATTGCTATCCAGCGTGGCAATGCTGCTAGTCTTCTTGGCACGTTGCCTCGGGATACCGATTTGGGACAAATATTTTATCTGTAAGTAATTAGTTGCAACTGTTCTTTGTAAATATTGTTAATTGTTGTTATTCTAAATAAATATTATGGTATAAAGCTGACCGGATACAGGAGACTGGATCACGGAGGGCGTATCTGGGAAAATGGCCCCGCGCTGTGGAAGGTAGGCGATCTCCAAGTTGTCACGGAGTGAGTCAAAGAAGGAACCCACGTTGTTGAGGACACCTGCGAAAATAATTATAATGTCAATTTTCTGATGATTCTTTAATTTGAAAAGATTCGTTA
This sequence comes from Drepana falcataria, assembly GCA_945859725.1. Taxonomy (NCBI): domain Eukaryota; kingdom Metazoa; phylum Arthropoda; class Insecta; order Lepidoptera; family Drepanidae; genus Drepana; species Drepana falcataria. The sequence continues at coordinate 1,567,363 of OX243935.1, forward strand.
GATCTAAGTGGAAAATGCAAAGTAAGACCACGTTCTGACTACCTAGATCAAAGAAACTCAAGGATGGGAACGTCAAGAGTACTCGAAACCGACGAGCATGTGTGAAGAGACTGATGAATGTGGACGAAGCGAAAGAGGGACATATGTAAGTCTAGATAAACCTGGCATTCTACTCTATCATATCAATCATACATCTGCCTATCCCGTTAGGACATGATGATATGTACATATTCATATCTTTCACGCTGGCATCTAAATATACCTCTACTTCTAAACCGTCGAACATGTATGAAGCGACTTTATCTTCATACATGTATGGGTGAAGCTAAAAGTGTGTGTAATTCTATAGAGAGCTGGCACTCTTATCTCTTTGCCTGCATCTTGAGTGATGTTATGATGGAGTAATAGGTAATTTAAATACATAGTAGTTAGTAAAAGTACTTAAAAATATGGCAAAGGGATTTGCGGGAAGGCGTTCAGTGTATACATCAATAAACCGTATTTTTTTAAATTGCTTTAGGACAACAAAAACAACGCAGGCGTTAACGGGGCAGGTTGACAATTAAAATCCGCCGAGAGTTCGTGTAAACAAACAAGAAAATGTTAAAGTTAATTAAACCGTGGTACAATGCGATCGTAATTATTTATTATGGGCGAATAGCACAGCATCTCTGACAAGGCCAAGATTTGTATTAGTTATCTGAATAGACGTTCTTCTAGGAATTCTTCATCTGTGCTTGGAACGGCGATGGACTAGCCTTCTGTCACATAGGCACCCAAATAAGCTTCTCATCGGAAAAATCTAAATAGTAGTTTTTAGTAGTAAGTAAGTAGTTACTAGTACCTATATATTAATGTTATAGTTATAAAGTTTTTATTTTCAACATATGTAAACATAAACTTCTCCTTCTCTCCTGTGAAAAGGGGTGTGCTACTTCCCTACTACAGGCTACCTGCCTACTCCAGGGACAATTGTGAGAAAATATACATACAACAGAGCCGTGGTGGCCAAGTGGTTCGAGCAGTTGCCTGCGACGCAAAGGTCGCAAGTTCGAATCCCGACTGTACCAATGAGTTTTTCTGAACTTAAGTACAGTGATTAGTCACACCACGAGCTTTACGGTGAAGGAAAACATCGAGAGGAAACCTGCATACGTCTGAGAAGAAATTCAAAGGCGTATGTATAGTCGTGCTGGAGTAACGGCGATGGACTCGCCATCTGTCAAGTTGGCACCTAATATACCTCTGGCGGAAAGTGGATGTGTGGGTATTACCTATACACCTCTGCCTACCTCTTCGGGGACCCTTGTGGGAAGGTGTGAGGTAATGTTAAGAGTATGTAACGAAAGGGCGTCACATCTGAGGTATGTGCGTCACATATAGAGCAAATGTGTCACATACATCACGCCAAGTCCCTAACGGGGTAGGCAGAGAGTATAGAGCGCCAGTTCTCCCTAGACTTACATACCTCTTTCGATTCGTCCACATTCATCAGTCTAATCATACATGCAAATGTGTCACAAATAGAAAAAGTTCGTTATATATGGGGTAAAATGTGTTGTATATGAGATAAGTGCGTTGTTTATGAGATAAGTGCGTTGTTTATGAGATAAGGGCGTTGTTTATGAGATAAGTGCGTTGTTTATAAGATAAGTGCGTTGTTTATGAGATAAGTGCGTTACATATGTGATAAGTGCGTTACATATTGGAAGATATGTGTGTGATTGAAGTTTACAATGACACTTATTAGGTAGATACACCACATAAGACCGTCATAAGTGTAACCGCTTGCAGCGTTGCTTACCGACGCCGGCATACGGCGTAGTCGCCTTACCAAGGGCGGGCGTCTGCTCGCGCCTCCGACGCCCGTAGTTCAGCGCCGTACCCACAGCTGACCGCTTCTCTGACCCAGGCCTAAAGAGAACACATCTATAGGTACTAATATAATACAGACGTATGTATAATTATGTAAGTATTTAAAATACTAAATTAGTTAATTCAACACAACTATTATACATACAGTACCTGCATCTTTATTAAAAAATACTAGCTTATGCTCGCGGCTTCGCCCACGTGGAGTTCGAAAAAGTAGCTTATGTATTTCCCTGCTAGAATCGTTTCAGCCGCTATGCCGTGAAAGAGCATCATACTTTATAATATTAGAACATTGAATATTCGGGATAAAAAAAAAGTCGTCTATGGAAGGAGGAATAGGATTCTTAGCTATAAGCCATCACGATTTCAACTTTCAGCCAAATCGGCTCAGATGTTTTGCCGTGAAAGAACCGCAAACATCCAAACTTACAAACTTTCACATTTATAATATTAGTAAGATAAGATAAGATAAGATAAGATAAGATAGTAAGATAACTAACAACTTGGTCAAGTAACCTCAGTAATAAACATAAGCTGCAGTGGAGTAATAATTATCGTACAAATTATGGAAATGATATTGTTGATCCCTGTCTATTGTCTTATAGCTGTAATCCCGTACTGCTATACGACAGGTTGCCAAACGACACCTACGAGATAGAGGTAGAGGTCTACGATATAGACGAGATACCTACAATTTGCTTACAAATTGTATCTCATTGTAAGTGAACTTAAACTTTTAAAGATTTTATGTTAAAAAGTCTTTTAACCCAACAACACAGAATTGTGTTAGAAAAAGGGCGATGGACTTGCCATCTGTCTTGCCGGCACCCAAAATATATCTACGGCAAAAGTGGGTGTGTGGGTACCCAGAAAAGTATATATATATATATATATATATATATATATATATATATATTATATTGTATTGTAAGCATAGTAGGTATGGCGCCTATAATATATAATAAAATACCACATGAAATAAAAAAACTGAATGTCAACCTATTTAAGAAACAACTTCGCCAATTCTTAGTCAGTAAATGTTACTACAATATATGTGAATTTTTAAGTTAATTAATATAATAAGTAGAATAAGTGGGTAGGGTAATAATGTAATCGCCATGTTCTCTCAATTTGTACGCCTCCATGGCAAAACATGTAGCCTCTTATATAAAACCCAACACCAATATGTTCACTCATGTTATACAAATAAACTCTATTCTATTCTATTCTATTCTATTCTAAGAGAGGTAGGGCATAACGGGTTTCCCGTTCGAACTTGGAGCTGCCCGACTGGGGCAGGACCTCCACCTTATAGAAGTCCGTAGCCAAATAACACATTTTTTTGTGTTGTGTTCCTACGCGGTGAATAAGGTTTCCAGTAATGAGCTCCTTGGGGAGGAGGGAGGATTGTTAACTTGTGTTGGAAGCAGAGGGATTAAACCCATTATGCTGCCAGCACACTATAACTCTCTGAACACAGAGTGGCAACGCGCAAGTGATACTTCGGTATCGTGAGCGTAAATAGGCTACGATAACCGTTTCCCATCAGGTGGGCCGTATGCTTGTTTGCCACTCTTGTTGTATAAAAAAAAAAAAACAATTGGCTGCAAGTCGACGTATTCACATAATTTATAATTCACTTGCGAACATGTAATGTTGAAATATAATTCATGACAAAGTTAATTACAAAGAAAATATGTATGCATGTACAAAAATGCATCACGAAATTAGTATTTAGTCCCAAGAGTAGATAGAGTTTACGTTCAAAGGTGTTTACAAGGACGAATTTAATTTAATAACATACTTTTTATGGGAAATAATATTTTTTTACCCACTGACTGAAGACTGTATACCTTGAAACTACCCAATTAAAAGTACACCTACATGTATAGACAGTGCCATGTACGAAGACGCGCCCCACCAATTTCTAGTTGAGGGGGTCACGGGATGCGGGGAGTATGACACGAGTGTATTAATTGTAGTGTGCGTCTGCACTCATAGGTAATCAGTGTGTACCGATAATACTTGAACATTAGTGGAAGGAAGAATAGTGGGGGTGCGTCCTCGTGGATGGCACTATCTATAGTCTCATAAAATGTGACAGTTACTCAAATATGCTATTAAAAAAAGTTGCTTTGAAAATTCTGCTGAAAGGATATAAAGTTATACGTGTAGAATCCAACAAAATTTTTATTTTTTTTAAGTTTCTGAAAAAGCCTATGTTGACATTTGTTACCTTGGACCCATTAGTTTTATTGCGTCATTTTGTCAAAACACCGACAACTTCTAGAAGACAATTGGTGACCGTTTACGTTAAATAAATAATTTATATGGTTACAGACAGACGCGATTCGAACCTACCAACAACACGTCATTTAACTTCCTTACTTTGCACGTGTACAACTTCCTTTACAGCGAGTGTGTACCTGAACTCTCCATCAAAGCTCTTATCTCCATCATCTTGAGGTCCCACCAGCCCGCGGTCCATGCCGGTGCCCAAGTCATCAATGGGCCTGTCCCAGTGATGCGCGACCCATGGGTTTTCAGACAACATTCGCAATAGGTCCAGGCTGTGGACCCTGTAGTCACGTTGAGCCTGGGTGGCGGAGAAACCTGAGAAGAATAAAGTTAATAAAGGTCACAAAGAAGGAAGTTCATGTCGGGATTGGAACTTGCATTAAGCAATGCAAGTTCCAATCCCGACTGCAACAATGAAATTATTCCGAACTGAAGTACAGTGATTAGTCAAACCTGCATACGCTTGAGAAGAAATTCAAAGACGTGTGTTGTCGTACTTGAATACAGCATGGAGTTCTTCAAGAAGAGTTTGAAAATATTACTGCTGGGTCGGTAACGCGCGAGCGATAACCCTGGTGTTGCAAGCTCCATAGGCGGCGGTAACCACTTACCATCATACGGACCGCATGCTTGTTTGCCACCCGTGAGGTATAAAAAAAACGGCGATGGACTTGCCATCCGTCACATTTAAGGTGCCATTAAATGTATGTCCGACGAAAAGAGACTATGGTAGCAATTTTGCCCTGGTACCTCTTTGACGGACTTTGCGTGACCATATTATGCAAAGTAATAATAATAAATAATAATAATAATATATCCTCACGCCTTCCCACAAGGGTCCCTGAAGGGGTAGGCAGAGGTGTATAGGTAATACCCACACACCCACTTTCCGCCAGAGGTATATTAGGTGCCAACGTGACAGATGGCGAGTCCATCGCCGTTACTCAAGCACGACTATACATACGCCTTTTGAATTTCTTCTCAGACGTATACAGGTATCCTCTCGATGTTTTCCTTCACTGTAAAGCTCGTGGTGTGACTAATCACTGTACTTAAGTTCAGAAAAACTCATTGGTACAGTCGGGATTCGAACTTGCGACCTTTGCGTCGCAGGCAACTGCTCGAACCGCTCGGCAACCACGGCTTTTTGTAATAATAATATACAAAATATATGTGTTCCGGGCTCGAGGGTAATAAAAAGGATGCCTTTCACTTTGAAAGATTAAAAACGGTGTTTCCTAATGATTCAACCGCCCACCTCGAGCGATAACGAAAAAAGCCACGACGCTACATTTATTCAATTAGGTTTAGGGAACGTGTCGCCCTCGGGAGTCCGTGATGGCCTGTCAGTCGAGTAAATTATAAGCTCTTACAACGTGGTACATACATACATATCATCACGCCGAATCCCTATCAAGGTAGGCAGAGAGTATAGAGCGCCAGTTCTTTCTAGACTTACATACCTCTTTCGCTTCGTCCACATTCATCAGTCTCATACAATGTGGTAATTAAGAGTATAACCTAATATTATAATAATTGTTTGCAATGAGGAAATCCTATATATGTATACTTATACATATAAAATAATCATCATGAATGTATCCTCACACCTCCTAAATGGGTACCCGAAGGTGTATGCCGACGTAAAGGTAGTACACCACTTTCCGCCAGAGATATATTATAGGTGCCAACGTGATATATGGCGAGTCTATCGCCGTAACTCGAGCACGACTAAATAATAAAATATTTTTTAATCCAGATAAGAGTCTCTGTCGTTCAAATTAGTCGGAGTTGAATAACGCCTCGCCTTTTTGACATATATACCATTTTTAATGTTACTCAAAGTATTTAAACAGTACAAGTCTGAAACGGAAATAGAGCGACGTGTTCTACAATGCGTCAAGTGTTGTTGCTTAAGTTTGTTTGTCTCCAGGTGGAGGACCCGCTTAAGATTAATGGTTCGGTCCTGTCACTTCCTTTCTTCTGCTTGAAAAGAGAATTTGGAAAGTGCAACAGTGTATAGACGGACAGACGAACAACAGCTTTAAAATCAATATTTAACTAAATTCTACTTAAAACTCCTACAACTACGTCGTAAAGACAATGTCATATTTATATATTTAAATTCAGATTTTAATTTTTTCACATAAGCGAAGCTAGATGGGGTAATAAAACAAGTTTCTTTGGGAAATTTATCGGAAGGTATCAAGCAACATTCATATTGCCACCCCATAACCCTGAAAAATATGTCAAAAGATCTACGATGTGAAAGAGACAGATGAATTACATTTATTATAAATGCGAGAGAGATGGATGAATATCTTTTGTAACTTGATGAATCCTTGTTAGATTGACGGGATTTTTCTTGGGAATATTTTGTTACATGCCTTCGAGAAGAAGGATTGTCCATTGATATGAAATGAAAATAAGTTTCAGGTTAATATACTGATATGGCGTTGTAAGCAGTAATTAATTTTAAAGACTCAGCAAGCTGAGCGATATACAATTAAATTATGTTTAAGACGTGTTTATCTTTAAAAGAAAAACACTCTCAATAGATGTTTTATTTGGTAGACAAACAATTTTGATGAATTTTATGAAGTTTGCATTTTTAACACACAGGTTTGCTCGCACTCGCATACAGTACTCGAAACCGACGAGCATGTATGAAGATACCGATGAATGTGGACGAAGCGAAAGAGGTATGTAAGTCTAGAGAGAACTGGCGCTCTATACTCTCTGCCTACCCCGTTAGGGACTTGGCGTGATGATATGTATGTATGTATGTAGGTTTGCTCGCAAGCAATCTTGCGTCTTCCAAAACGATAAATTCGTCGTCGTGTTTCACTGACGAGATTCGAATGAATTTAGGATCTGATCATAGATTCTGATATGAAGTATTCTAATCATTTATCGATTCGGTAAAAAGACAGCAAAGAACTGGTGTAGATCTCAAGAATCTGTTTTGTTAAGTCTTAAGTTCTGCTGTGCTGTCACACATACATTGAATCATTTTCCTTGGTGCCTGCCGGAGGTTAGTGATTTTTATTTGTAAGGTTAGTGATTATAAATTTTTAAACCGACTTCTAGGTAAAGAGAGGGTTCTCGCGGTTACCGTGGTACTCTCTGTGGTGGTTATTTAAGAACCGATTAAGTAATTACTTTATATTTTTAGAAGTATTGTTGTAAAAACTACTTACCTACTTACTACCTCCGTACCGTTGTGTATCAAAATTTAATAATTTATCCAAAAATAGGTACTTGAAATGTGGTCGTTAAAAAAAGGTGGCCGAGTGGTTCGAGCAGTTGCCTGCGACGCAAAGGTCGCAAGTTCGAATCCCGACTGTACCAATGAGTTTTTTCTGAACTTAAGTACAGTGATTAGTCACACCACGAGCTTTACGGTGAAGGAAAACATCGAGAGGAAACCTGCATACGTCTGAGAAGAAATTCAAAGGCGTATGTAAAGTCGTGCTTGAGTAACGGCGATGGACTCGCCATCTGTCACGTTGGCACCTGATATACCTCTGGCGGAAAGTGGGTGTGTGGGTATTACCTACACACCTCTGCCTACCCCTTCGGGGACCCTTGTAGGAAGGCGTGAGGAAATGTAGCAAACATACCTTGCATTTCGATACTGCGATTAGCGTAGCCCCCGCTGTTAATTAAGTATTCCGTATATCTTCATTCAATCAAAGCTTCATTTCAAGCGAACATAAACACACTTAAACTTGCCTTCAATATACCGCATTTCACCTTTACTTATACGCAGTGTCAGACTTCACAAAGTATAACTAATAACGGCACATTTCAATATTAGCCATTTACTTTGAAATCTAAATGCATAACTTTAATATCCCTGATGCTATGACTAGCCGTTCTGATTTATAACTCTCAAAGTTCATTATTATAATAAATTAAACAGTTAATATAGAAGAAGAGTAAATATGTATCGGAATTATTTTATAACTAGCAGTGCCCGCGGCTTCGTCGGCGTGGACGGCTTTTTATCTTTCGTAAAAATGATTTTTTTTTAATAAAAAGTATTCTATGTTACTTCTAATACCTCCAAGAATATGTGTACGAAGTTTTATGATGATCGGTTAATTGATTTTTACGTAAAAGCGTAACAAACAAACTTACATTCACATTTATAATAAGGATTTGCGTGCGGTGTCATGATACTAGATCGAATCCTCAATAAAGAGATTCGCAATGCAACCAAACGGGGTGTGATTGGAATGATGAAGAACTGTTCAGCTAATTTAGACATATTGGAAAAAAGTTGAGTAAAAAAAGGTTACAGACACGACATACAATTCAATAGGATCTTGAATCGATCGAACGTGAGGGAACGTCAGCACTCGAAAGCAGCGAGCATGAATGAAGAGTCTGCGAAGCTTAAACTTGTTAAAAAAAATGTTTTTGTAAATTCTCCTAATATAAATGTACTGTTTAGTACCGAGAAGGTACTTGGTTGAACTGTATGTGAAACACTATAGGGTAAAATGAAACCATTAGTATTTCTGATCTGAGCCGGTATAATATAGAAATAAACGCCGTCTACCACAATGTTCTATGTGAAGCTTCCTATAGCGCGTTATACAATGAAGGGTAGCGCCATCTAGTGGTGGTAGCGTGTAACTTCATATTAATTGTGTTATAAACTATTTGGTATGGGTTGCGTGAACATGTACTAATATAAATATTATAAATGCCGTTTGTCAGGATGTTTGTTCCTCTCACGCAAAAACTACAAACTGAATTAAATGCAATTTGGCGCAGACATCGATTATGAGCTGTATTAAAAAATAGGATATGTTTTATTAGAGAAAAAACTACAAATGAAATTTTACACTGGTGACACTGCGTGATATAGCTAGTACCTATTGTAATAAATATATCTTCTCTGCTTAGATCGCTGCTTAGAACTATGCCGAACATCTGATCAAAAACATTATGAAGCTACAATTTATTTTGCATGTCATGGACAAAATTAATAAATCTTATCTCCTTGTTGCTAAATACCTGAAAAGAGTTTCCACTAAAATCGGCTCAATAATGAAAACTTGGGTAAGTTTGGTCGTACTGTTTTATCTTGGACGAGATAAACCGACTTTTAGGACCAAATTAATGATCTTTTATGAAAGGTCAAATGAGTTTTATTTTAAGGAATGAAAGATGAAGATCACGTTCCAACAATCTAGATCAAGCTGGTGGAGCACTTATGGGGATAGAATAGTTAGGAGTTTGCAAATCTGGATGTATACATATACATTTTTCGTCAGCGAAGATCAAGTGCGAACGAACAATGGCGGACCTTTAGCTTCGCAATCAGAACGACTCATCTCTCGACTAACTAATGTGAAACCGTGCCAAAAGTGCTGGCAGCTATGCTAGGTAGCATGGCATACAAAAACCTGGTAGTGTTGAACAAAGAAGAGGGTAATGATTGTACATAATGTACGTTAAGTACGGAAGCAGTGGCGTAACCAAAGACCCTTAAACTATTTAAAATAGTTTTTTTCCATATGCGTCGTTTTCCCAATTCGAGGTACTCCAGATTTGTCGTAATCCAGATTTTTCCGAGGGGACCCCTGAGCTTGAAGGCCCCGAGGTACTGCCCCGTCTAGCCCTCCAGTAGCTACGTCACTGTTTGGAAGGGAATATAGATGGGAAGGGATGAAGGGGCAGTCCGAGAATAAGTAACACAGCAAGTGAAATCGAAAATTGAGGTCATGGTCGTGGCTCTGGACAAGTGGAGTCATCTTCTTAAATTTAGGAAGCCCATTGGTGATTGAGTGATCTTGGGCGGACGCAAGGTTACCTTATTCACATCGACCACAAATTGCGGTCGAAAAACATGAAGACAGGTGACCCAGTTAATATAATCAATTGATTCCTGATGAATAATATAGCGCTGGCTAAGGCGTTAAAAGTATTGTTACACCCTATATGCCTTCTGGCTAAGCGTATTTTCAGTCTGAAATTTCACTTTATGGTATCCTTGTAATACAACGGCGGCAATGCTCCTTTTATTTAAGTCCATCCTCTGAGTTGTTAAGTGTAGAAATCATCTGAAATTGGTCCATTACTCTAAACAGAAAGATGATGTATAACATATACTTTTAAACTTGTTTGCTGCACTGGCTTATGTATGTAATATATTTTCATTAGAGCGTGCGATGTGTATTGCAATAAATACTTGGTAATTTCCTGGGAAAATATTCTACGACATTATAACTCATGGTTTGCGGTGACTAGCAAAGTCGCAAGATCATTTCATTATGAAAGTACTGTATGGGTTAACTCAACTGGTAGTTATAAAAACGTAACACAATTTATTTTATTGGCCTTTCCAACCCAACCAATCAGCCGCAACAGTTCTTTATAAAATTGGGAAAGATATTGAAATGATCTCTATCATGTAAAATTTTATATCTTCACGCCATTCCACAAGGGTCCCCAAAGGGATAGATATATTTTCGGTGCCAACGTGATAGATGGCGAGTCCATCGTCGTTTTAAAAGCTTCGCTGTAAGTACGTCTCATGAGTGCATTCAAATTCGAACTTGCAAACTTTGTGCAGGCAACTACACGAACCACTCGGCTACCATAGCTCTTAGCATTAATAGATAATTTTTATATATTTAATGTATCGTCTATGTTCGAATTAAAGGCATTCACTGAGCTCATAAAAAATAATAATATGTTTTACATAATACCTTTAAAAAAAAAACTTTCATTCAGAGCTTTTAATTGACCCAACAATTGATGGAGTGTTACCTTGTCAATCGATACCAATTATTAGGAGCTCGTTAAACAACTTTTACTTTCAGGAAATACGACGTAGTTAGCGTTACTTAATATCTCGAGGTAGGCAGAGAGAGGGGAGCGACAGTTCCCTCAAACCATAGATTCTCAGTCTAGGTGATAACGCTTCCTTGTAGGCGTTTGAGCCTTTTGGGGGACATTTTCATGCATGCTTTCTGGCTTCGAGTACCCTAATATACTTGCCCCATAAAATACCAAGTAGTGCGCAATATACCCCCTATTGTTAATTTAATAATCCATCAAAAGTGTATGGAGGTATATTTGGTCCTTAACTCCACAGAAGTGCCTATTAATAAAGATAATTAACCATTCTCAGCTACTAAGGGTTGTGTGAAGCTGACGATTTCATGGAATGACATCAAATCTAGATGTTGTGTGTACGAGAGTTGTTAAAGATAAAAATCGTTACTTTGTGTTTTCCTTTATTCCCTAGTTATCCCTAACTGCGTTCACTTTATACTTTTTTATCGATTATTTAAAGATATACAAATCCGTACTACAGTTATTTGATCTAGATCTATCTCGTAAGGTTTAGCCAGCGGTTGCGAAATTGAAATATAAGCACATTAAAATATATTTGTTACGACATCACATAAAAAATCTCAGATTTTTGGCTTTTCTGTACTATACTTATGTATGTATTATACGTCATATAAACCTTCCTCTTGAATCACTATTATTGAAAACTCCTTTGAAAATCCGTTGAATAGTTAAGAAGATCTAAGCGAACAGACGGTGGCGGATACCTCATTTTATATTATGTAAAGATTAGTATAGGTAACAACAGTAAGCTAAAATGACAACGAAAGCTCTATAATATAAGCCCATTGGTTTCTGATGTCTTAGTCTCTAGTTATATTAAAGCCATTAAATACGGCTTTGGCGCTTCAAAACCGATGGGGATTTGTGACGTCCGATGCTAAATAATTTGAGCCAAATCTTGCTTTTTGTTCGATTACAATAAGATATTCGTTATTATTATTGTATCCTAACACCATCCAAGGTGCAGAAGAGTCACAGAGAGATCACAATTTTTCGGTGAAGATATATTTGTACCCACACACCCACTTTCCGCCAGAGATATATTTTAGGTGCCAACGTGACAGATGGCGAGTTACTCAAGCTCGACTATACATACGCCTTTGAATTGCTTCTCAGACGTATGCAGGTCTGCTCTCGATGTTTTCCTTCACCGTAAAGCTCGTGGTGTGACTAATCACTGTAGATAATAACTCTTCGAACCATACTGCCACGGCTTATTATCCTAATACCTCCTAATTACCTTCAAATATAGGTAATTAGGAGACTAATGAATGTGGATGAAGCGAAAGAGGTCTGGAAGTCTAGAGAGAACTGGCGCTCGACTCTCTCTGCCTAACCAGCGAGCAAATCGGCGTGATGATAATCTAAGTTTGTTTTTGTCACAGAACATGGAAAATGTTCAATAACTAATATGTATATCTAGAAGGGTCTCCAAAGAGATTGGCAAGTCCTGTAATCCCCTAAATATTTTCTTTCGGGGAGAACCAGCATGCGGTATTCGCCGGACGCTAGCTAGAGTCAAGACTAGTCTAGGTAATTTGTATGGCATGGACATCGTGAGGAGAAAGAGATTTAGGGGGTCTAGGGGCTGGTAACTTCTCTTTGCAAGTGATCTTTTAACTTCTAGGCCACCACAGCTCGTTTCAAAAAGCTTCCACACTATATTTTAACTATTTTCAAGAATAATTCTTTAAAAAGCCTTGCAACATTGTTTTTGCTGAATACTAAATCAACGTCGATACAATTTAATTTGAATTCCATTCACTATTGTCTAAAAATTTGCGCTGAAAAATGTATGGTTTATTCACTAGGGAGATTTATAATATGTGCATAGTTTCTTTTAAGTTAAATTTTACTTGACAACCGTAGAAACTGTTGAATACATCACGTGACCTGTCTGACATTGCATGTCCCTTTATGACTTCGAGCGGCAATTTGTTAACAAGCGAGTTTCATGTCATATGTAAATGTATTTAGGTATAAAATAGCTTGTCATCAATAACATTTTGGACAGTTACTAAGTGTATCCCACTGATTCACCTGACCCTGAGTCGCCATGTCCACGTTGATGGGGGGGCAAAACCTGATGGCGCCCATTTTATTATACGGCAACGATTCCTGGGTATGACAGAGGTAGCAGGGAAGAGATTCAATCCCAAAAATTTGCCGCTTAACGACCAGCCTTTTGCGACGACTTAATGCTTTTCTGGTTCTTGACACCATTTGCGTGACACTGATTAGGGTTTTTTTTATAAATATTTACAGTGTTGTTAGTTTATTCGTATTATAAATTTATTTGTATTATAAACGGAGTAAGGTTGTTAGAAGAGGAAAGATGATAGGCCACCTTATATACGACATGATAGCTTCTTTAGAAACATCTTAGAAGGAAAGGTAGAGGGGAAGAGAGGAAGAGGAAGACCAAGATTAACATACATGGGTCAGATCAAAGGAAAGTGTCTCTCATGACGTATAGGGAGGACAAGGAGGCTGCCCTGGACAGAAGCGAATGGAGGGGACTGTATCAGTGACGCCGACAAGAGCTCAGCTCTTAAATTTGTGAAAGATTAATCGTAGATCGAATCCGCAATTAAGGGATTCGTAAAACAACTTGCGTGATGTATGCACTTACTAACTTTCTGCAATTGTTATTCAAGATTGTTTAGTGAATCGTATATAAATCCGTCCCTTTCGCACTCTTGAATAATGATGGCAATTTTACATGGTGTAGCCATACCGGTAAGTACATAATTATTTTTGGTTCAAGAATTGACAAGTTGACCAGCCGGTCAATTTAATTTGAACCTATTCCGTATAATAATAAGATAGCTTATGTAAAATAGTTACCAGAAGCTTCCGACACGGTTTGATATGCCGATAATGACATGTCTATTATAATGCACAAAGAAGAGGGACTTGACGTGAGCCGGAGAGAAAGCCATTTTCAGTATACGGATGCAATTTTCAGTGATTATCGTTAAAGTAAGTGAAATGTCAATCTGGTGCCTTTGTCTTTATCGACGGTAAGTAAAGAAACTCTACTTTTTGAGTTCTTTTGGCCCGTGAGTGACTCGGAGTGTAGGTAATTTGTGTCTGAACGAGTCATGGTGGCCGAGTGGTTCGAGTAGTTGCTTGCGTCACAAAGATTGCAATGCTCCCCGAAGGGGTAGGCAGAGGTGTATAGGTAATACCCACTCACCCACTTTCCGCCAGAGATATATTTTAAGTCCGTCGCCGTTACTCAAGCACGACTATACTTGATTTGCTTCTCAGACGCATGCAGGTTTCTTCTCGATGTTTTACTTCACCGTAAAGCTCGCGGTGTGATTAATCACTGTATTTACGTTCAGAAAAACTCATTGGTACAGTCGGTATTCGAACTTGCGATTTTTGTGGACCACTCTAACTAGAATCACTCGGCCCCCACGGCTTTTTTTATATAAACTTTCTCAGGGATTTTCTTATTTTTCCCTGAAACAAAACTACTCACCAAACACCCTGGTTCAATGCATTCCTGACAATTTCGCATTTCACGAGGTGAGAATAAGGTAAGGTAAGGATTTCATTATAAATTCATGAAACACGAGGTAATCTTGACTTCTGGAGCACTTCTGGAGTTCGAAAATAACATGATTTTTTTCCTTAAAAGCACGTTGACCCCAATGTATGTAGATTAATTAATTGTTGTTTTTCTTTGTTGGAGAGTAGAATTGCCTTTTTTTCGGAAAATAATACCTACATATCACGTTGAAGCCCTCACGGGGCAGGCAGAGAGAGTATAACACCGGTTCACATGCATTGTATGTCAGGCAACGCGACCTACACACCCACTATTTGCCTAGTTATATTTTATGTACCATCGTGACAGATAGCGAGTCCATCGCCGCTCTTTTTGATTTCTCAATTTGTACTGTACAAACGTCTTTGAATTTCCTTGCAAACGTACGTAAGTATCCTCTCTATGTTTTCCTTCAATCGTGGTGTAAATAATTACTGTACTTAAGCTCAAACCACTAGGCTATAGCAACTCAATTTCGTCCAATAAACATAATTTTCATTAGCAGCAAAGAAATTTACTTGTTGCATGCAAACTCGAGCTATTTTTGCAATCAACAGGTGATTGCTTACTTGGCTTGTAATTCAACAATAAGACCATCATCCGTCGGTATACCATACTTACACACAAAATAACATAACTATACTCAGAAAGACTAGGACATTTGCTCAAATGTGTGATAGGGTACAATTAAAAAAATATACTGTTTTTTTTACCCTATTTCCCCATATACACCATAAAAACTAGCTTATGCTTCGCCCGCGTGGAGTTCGAAAAAGTAGCTTATGTATTTTCCTATTAGAATCTGTTCAGCCGCTATGCCGTGAAAGAGCATCATACTTTATAATATTATAAAATATAACATTGCGTTTTCGGGATTAAAAAAAGTAGCCTATTTCGAATTCCTTGTAATAAGCCATCACGATTTCAACTTTCAGCCAAATCGGTTCAGCCGTTTTGCCGTGAAAGAACCGCAAACATCCAAACTTACAAACTTTCACATTTATAATATTAGTAAGATTAATGTTTGTCTGTATGTCGTGTATGTGTGTCATGTACAACTGTTCTATTTTCTGAGACACCTTGTACAATAAATACATACATACGTACAATATATGTATGAACACGCCCAGCTCCTACCAAGCAGAGAGAGCAGAAGGCCAGCTCTCCCTAGTCTTACAGACCTCTTTCGCTTCATATAATTTTTAGCCCTAATGATCAAGTAGCTTAAATAACCTACAAAGTCAAGATTACGTGTTCGAACCCCGGTCTGTTACAATGAGTTTTACTAAACTTAAGTATAGTGTTTAGCCGTGATGGCCGAGTGGTTTGAGCAGTTGCCTGCGACACAAAGATCGCAAGTTCGAATCCCGACTGTACCAATGAGTTTTTGTGAACATAAGTACAGTGATTAGTCACACCACGAGCTTTACGGTGAAGGAAAACATCGAGAGGAAACCTGCATACGTCTAAGAAGCAATTCAAAGGCGTATATATAGTCGTGCTGGAGTAACGGCTATGGACTCGCCATCTGTCACGTTGGCACCTAATATACCTCTGGCGGAAAGTGGGTGTGTGGGTACTACCTATACACCTCTGCCTACCCCTTCGGGGACCCTTGTGGGCAGGCGTGAGGATATATTATTATTATTATTATAAGTATAGAGGCTGAATCTCGAGAGAGAGGCTAAACCACAAGATTTACGTAGAATGAATCATCGCGAGGAAACCTTGGTTGGGAAGAAGTATGGGTATGTGTATAAACCCACAAATTGCTCTATGACGTGACAGTTTTTCTTCATAATAATCTGTCTGGCGACTCTATACACGTATTCAATGTAGTTTCAGACATTAAACACCACTAATTAATGTCTTTTAACGTTGTAAAGTATTTTG
Organism: Drepana falcataria; assembly: GCA_945859725.1. Lineage (NCBI taxonomy): Eukaryota > Metazoa > Arthropoda > Insecta > Lepidoptera > Drepanidae > Drepana > Drepana falcataria. Next base: position 1,583,864 of record OX243935.1, read on the forward strand.
GTAACATATTATTTTCGTTAATGACACAGACTATATTGAATTTACTTTACTTTGTTTGTTGTTCTATTCAATTTAGTATATTAAAATTAACCCTAAAGCTTTTCTATAAGGGGAAGTATTAAGTGATATCCGTTTACATTTACGTTACTGATGTTAGTCATACGTTAGTACATAAATCATACTTTACGAAGAACCACCTCAAAAAAACCGTTAATTGTTTATTAATTTATATTTTAGTAAAACATTCTTGTTATGTAAACTTGGAAATAATTTATTAAAAGTTTCAGGCCTTCAGTATATTTATGTGCAATTTGAACGTTTGAAATTTTATTAAAAGTTAAATATTAAATAATTGCACGAAATAAGAGGACAGTTCCAAGTGCCTAAAAGTAAACATTTAAAATTAACGTTCGAATTATGAATTAAAATTTAAAAACAATTTTACAAAATTATAAGTAAAAAAAGCAAACTTGTTCAATCGTTCGAAATTTTAATATATAAAAAAGAAAACTTACCAGCCAGTAGCAGGGTGAGCACGGTCGCGGTGCGCGCTGCGTTTGGCGCCATCGTTGCGTTCGGAATGGCGACCAACGAGTGGCTGCTGCCTTATAACTTTAGGGCAAACCGCCCTCAGGCGTAGGACGTAAATATGGTCGTTTGGGCTAGGGGTGCGACTATTAAAATCCGCAGGCAATATTTTATAAGGCAAGGCTAATTTCGACATTTATTAATGTTTATAATTTTGTTTAAATGTTAGTATACAAATGTATATATTACGCAGTATTTTTTATTATGACCTGGATTTGAATCTGAAATATTGTATTTGTAAGCAACTAATACCGAATAAACACATATGTATGACAAAATTTTGATGGATGGATATCGTTTGCTATTCCAGTACGCTTCCCCAGGAAAAGGACAAAACACCTTCACACTAAGATCTTTATCTTTATATTTCTTCTGTAAGTGTGTATGTCACTGAACTCCTAAACGGCTGGACCGATTTAAATGCAATTTTCTGTGTCTTCAGGTGGATTCGGAAATGGTTTAGTTTCATAAATGGACCCGATAGGTGGCGCTGCGATCGTGTTTCATACTACTTTTTCATCCAAGCGAAGCTAGGCCGAACAACTAGTATACTTACTCGTGAAATATTTGTGCCATTGAATTACATACTATATTCTTATGGATGCAAATATGAACTATATCCCAGTGTGTTTTATATAAGACCACCACAATTAAGGCTATCAGCAAACGGTCCGCCTAATGGTAAGCGGTTACCACATCTGTAATCTGACAGGGTTTCCCACGTTGCCGACCCTGTAAGAATATTTTCACTTCTTGAAGAACTTGTCGAATCAACTCAAAATATTTTATTTCACATAGGCCTAGATGGGCACTTATAAAACGTCGAAAAAGGTGCACGGTTCGGGTTGGTCGTTTCCATGGAGAAGAACCGGCAAGAAACTCCATGGTTACTCTTTTCAAATCATTAGGTATACAATAACAATCTTGGTATACAATAACGTGTAAGAGTTAATTAAATGCGGTGTCGTATGAAAATGTTCGCTTAGGTAGCCCTGTAATCGATCCCAGTTACGTTCTAGGTTTGTTCGCCCACTGAGACAATAACACCTAGAGATTTATTTATGGTAATTTTTTACCATCCACGTATTAAACGCAAATATATTGGTTTTAATATCGTGTTGCAAGCATCTGCTTAGACTTATGATTGGTTTTATCGAAACTACAAACGAGTCGATTTTCATTTTATTCAATACAATTTATTTTACCCGGCTTCGCTCGGGAGTAATTTGTTAAAATAATCATAAAGATATTTTATGATCATTAGTAAATTAGCTTAATTTTTTTCAAGAAAGATCAACTTTAAGTAATGAAAAAATTAAACAGTTTTGAAATAAAAAAAACATCAAAATTCGTTCAGCTAGTTCTGACTTTATCGTGTCATATCGACAGACACGGAATAACTGTATTCTAATACATTCGTAATATAAAATACATATTGTGCCATCTGATTACGTTCATCCATTCTAGCGCGATTTAATCACAAACATCTATAAATACATACAGATCACGCCGAGCCCTTATCGAGGTAGGCAGAGAGAGTAGAGCGCCAGTTCTCTCTAGATTTACATACGTCATCCACATTCATCATTCATACATCTTCTCGCTATTATAATATTTCTGCTATGTATGTATTAATATTTTCGACGACCGTCTGGTCTAGTGGTTAGAGCCTCTGACTATGAAACTTGAGGTAGCGGGTTCGAATCCCGCTGAGGGCAGATTTTTGTGTGATGAACACGAGCATTTGTACCTTAGTCTTGGATGTCCTATGTATTTGTGTATATATCTATCTATATAAGTAATTATATCGTTGTCTAGTTACCATAACACAAGCTTTGCTAAATTTGGGACTAGGTCAATTTGTGTGGAATTGTCCCAGGTATTTATTTATTATTAAATCGAGCTTGATGATCTATGTCTGTGCTAAATTGCATCCAATAACGTTCAGCCGATCTGACGTGTTTAAGTAACCAACAAACATCCATACAATTTCATAAACTTTTTGTATGAATAAAATATTAGTAGGGCAGCATTTAACACCCCGCCCACGTTTAATTCTCTGAAAAACCTTGCCTGTTTCATTACGCATACGTTAGTTTTCAGTATTTGGTCTGAAGCGACTGGTTGTGGGTTTTGGATACGTAGGTTCGATTCCTGCTGGGAGTGCACCCCCGGCAGGCAAAGGTGTGAAGAGGAACCATAGCCATATAGACCTATATCCAAAATAATACGACTACATTCCGTTCCTGTCGGTATAATTGCGAAATGTACCGCTTCATCTCAGATTGATATCGCTATGTTGATTAATTCGTACAACCCTCTACTTGTTTGTGTGTAGGACGGGTGTTAACGTTTTTGAGAAGGAAATACAAGGAAACTTACGCGCGAAAATTCTTCATGCGTACAAGTAACACCCACATACGTTCAGAAGTATAGCCTGTAATTGTTTTTCGTATAGTTTCCATTGAATAGTTAAATTTAGCCGTGTTATAATGGTTGTGTATTGTAATTAGCTTCGCACGGGTGACCATAAGATTTCTTTTATATAAGATAATGTAGCCTATGTCGCTCAGGGTGAATGTAGCTTTCCAATGGTTTCCAATTTTTTAAATCGGTCCAGTAGTTTCGGAGCCTATTCAATACAAACATACTTACATACAAATCATTCCTCTTTATAATATTAGTACATATATAGATTGGTCTTCCTCAGTATAATTCATTCGAAAACCTGAATCCGTTTAAACGACATCATAATAACGATAACGATAATAAATAGATGACGATACCTCACGATGTTTTCCCACAGCTATTGGTGTAATAAATCACTGATTAAGTTCAAATTAAACTCATTGGCACTGATAGAGGTAAGAGAGGTAGGCATAACGGGTTCCTCGTTCGAATTTGGAGCTGCCCGACTGGGACAGGATCTCAGGATATTATGGAAGTCCATAGCCAAAATCTCCTTGGGTAGGAGGTCGGATTTGTATATTGTGTTGGCAGCAGAGGGATCAGTCCCATTATGCTGTCAACACAGTATAACTCTCCGAACATAGATTAGCAACCGCAAGTGTTACTCCGTTATCGTGAGCGTAAAACAGGTGAGAAACGACGATGGACTCGCCTTCTGTCATGAGGGTACTGGTATTGTAAACTTTTCCTGCCTTGGACAATATATTATCTTTATATATAAAAATTAATATTTGTCTGTATGTCTTTTATAGAATCGTAAACGGCTGGACCGATTTTAATGAAATTTTCTGTTTCTTCAGGTGGATTTGAGAATGGTTTGGATTCACAATTGGACCCGATAGGACCAAACCACGGACATAGTGGCGCCAGCCACAAGGTCCATGGCTTTTATTTTTCCCCCAAGCGAAGCTGGCCGGGACAGCTAGTTATACATAAACCCCCTTAGTGGAAGGTGGGGCTTTCTATATCCTCCCACTAAAGCTTGACGTTTTAAAACAGAAATCTAACAAGATAATTTACAAAGATCTGCCCTCCTATTGTATCATCTATTTTAAGTCCTCGCGTAGGCTCAATATAGAGGCATTGTGGCAATCTGGCGGCGACATTTTGTTAAGTATAGTCCTTTGCTGAATCTTGCTATTTTGCCTTGTCATTATTGCGCCCACTTAAGTTGTCAATTTGTTAAAAATTGTTCATGGTATTAAAGCAGTTTGGATTCTTTCAGTATCTGATAAATTGTGATATATAGACTGTGTAATTTTGGTTACAACATATAGCTTTATGACCCCAAAATTACACACCAAAATAAATCGATTTAAGGTATTTTAAGCGTAATAATGTGTGTGTGTATAATTAAATTGTGAACTGATATATAATTTCATCAACTACGTAAACTAGATACAAAACAATATAATATGGGTACATGGTATTTAAAATATAATATATATATATATATATATATATAGAGTACTCGAAACCGACGAGCATGTATGAAGAGACTGATGAACGTGGACGAAGCGAAAGAGGTATGTAAGTCTAGAGAGAACTGGCGCTCTATACTCTCTGCCTACCCCGCTAGGGACTTGGCGTGATGATATGTATGTATGTATATATATATATATATATATATATATATAATATACATATATAATATATATATATACGTTATATATATATATATATATATATAACGTATATTATAACGTGTGATAGTCACACGTGAGTCTATACATTTTTCTCCATCCCAATAAAGCTTTACAATTAATCTTTTTTCGATAAATATTCCGCTATTTTCGATAAATATTTGTAAAATTTTGCAATCGAGGTAAATTCCAACGGTACTAAGTCTTCCAAAATACCCTAAGTACCTGCTTCGGGATTGTAATTAAAAGTTTCCCTCGTTCCAGTTAAATTTCTTTAATTTTATACGCTTTATAAGGCTTCAAAGTAATCGCAATACTTGAAATGATTTGCCAACTTTGCCGTGGAAATGTAGGTACGATGAAGTTTTGCCAAAACCAATTGAACATTGGAAAAAACACTTTATTGGTTTTGGATGAAACAAAAAACTGTAAAAACTTTGTTAGTGTTTATGAATTTGCAAATTCTCAGGCTTGCAGGTTTCCTCAACACATTTTCCTTCGCCGTTAAGCACGTGATGGTATAAAATGAATATTTACTACCGAAGTTTCAATTTGCAATCTGGAAATTGATAAACTTATCTTATTAAACCAGTAACTAGAGAGAAGTAGCCGTGGTGGCCGAGTGGTTCGAGCAGTTGCCTGCGACACAAAGATCGCAAGTTCGAATCCCGACTGTACCAATGAGTTTTTCTGAACTTAAGTACAGTGATTAGTCACACCACGAGCTTTGCGGTGAAGGAAAACATCGAGAGGAAACCTGCATACGTCTGAGAAGAAATTCAAAGGCGTATGCATAGTTGTGCTTGAGTAACGGCGATGGACTCGCCATCTGTCACGTTGGCACCTAATATACCTCTGGCGGAAAGTGGGTGTGTGGGTTACCTATACACCTCTGCCTACCCCTTCGGGGACCCTTGTGGGAAGGCGTGAGAATATATTATAACTAGAGAGAACTGGCGCACTATACTCTCTGCCTTTAGGCAGACCGTTAGGGACTCGGCTGTATGTATGTTTTAAACCAGTCGGCTACTAGGTGCCTTAGAGGGCTATAGGTACTTTAGTTGAGAATAATGCATTCTTACTGTCTTATCACTTAGGTACTTAACTTAATACGTTTACGTCTGAAAAGAAATTCAAAGACGTATGTTTATCTAGTTTTGCGAAACACGGTAGATCTATCACAGGCGAGAAGTGCTTCTAACACGGGAAGACTCTCTACTTTTTATTCTTTATGATTATGACGCTATCTTTTTCTTTTTTATAGTACCCGGGTGGCAAACAAGCATGCGGTGCGCCTGATGGTAAGCGGCTACCGCCGCCTATGGATACTTGCATCACCAGGTACAATGGTCGCGCGTTGCCGACCCTGCAGGAATCTTTTCACACCCTTGTTGAAGAACTCCATGCTGTACTCACCAGGGAAAACCTCAACGGGGAGGGGAATGCAGAAGTTGGCATCATGTCGAACAATTCTTCAGAACACTCCGGTGTACAAGCGGTAGAACACACACAGGGAGGCAACTATCTATATGTTTGTTAACATCGGGGGGAAACCTGCATACGTCTGAGAAGAAATTCAACGGTGTATTGTATAGTCGTGCTTGAGTAACGGCGATGGACTCGCCATCCGTCACGTTGGCACCTAATATACCTCTGGCGGAAAGTGGGTGTGTGGGTTACCTATACACCTCTGCCTACCCCTTCGGGGACCCAGGAAGGCGTGAGGACTCACGCACATCTCAGAAATACAAAGTGATGTAAAAAAACACATTTAAATTTTTGGTGCTATAAGAGATAACTTACATATATTAAAGAACATTATGGGTACTACAAAAAAAATAAATATAATAACTATGTAAATAAAAAAATATATGTATATTTATTTTAAACACACACATTTACAACTATCTGACAGCGACAATACCGTGACACCTCGGCGACAATACAGGATCAAACAATTTAACCAAATACGCTTTCTCGAACCCATTTTCAAACAGAAACATCAGTCTATCCATTAAAATTACACTCTCTATAACCTGAGCTAAACACAGTCTTACATAATAGAACATCACTAGTTTCTTCCACTGACTTTCCTTGCTTTTCTCAATGTTTTCGAATACGCTTTTAGGTAAACTGTCAAACAGTTTTAAATTCAGAAGGCCGTCCACCATTTTGAAATACTGTTCAAAGTTTTGACATTTCTGTGTTACCCGTTTCAATTTTACTTCCGCGGTCTTGTAATATGGCATGTTGTCTTTTTTAATTACCTGTAAAGAGGTGAAAAATTGCCTATTAGGTCGTTTTATATAAGAGTATAGATAGATATATTCTGGTCTGGCGGTCAGAGCTCTTGGCTACGAATCTTGAGGTCGCGGGTTCGGTTCCCGCTGAGGGCAGACATTTGTGTGATGAACACCAGTATTTGTACCTTAGTCTTGGATGTCCTATGTATTATGTATATATCAATCTATATCTTAATATATATAAATTACGTGTCACGTTGTTTGTCCGCGATGGGCTCCTAAACTACTTGACCGATTTCAATCAAATTTGCACACCATGGGCAGTTTGATCTAACTTAAAAGATAGGATAGATTACATCACAATTGGACCCGATAGGTGGCGCTGCGATCGTGTTTCAGGAAGTTTAACTTTTCCCCCGGGCGAAGCTGGGCGGGCGCTAGTAAGTATATATATCGTTGTCGAGTTTCCATAGTACAAGCATTGCTTAGTTGTGCATTTGCATTGACTAGGCCAATGTCGACGAAAAGGGTGTTGTGTTATACCTCTGCATACCTTTGGGATTCTTGTGGGAATGCGGGGAGAGATATACATACCTCCAATAGTGCTCTATAGAGCAGGCTGATGGAGGGCAACTGCCGGTCACGGAAGACTCTGTCAATGGACTGAGATGCCAGCATACGCGCGTTCCTACCCAGATTGTAACCTGGGGTAAAGTATCAAAAAGGTTCGACTTAATGAAAACAGTATAAAATCAAAAATTATTCAACGTAAGGGACACAGGGAACACTTATTGAACGTCACATACTAAATAAAAACTAAAGTTACCACCGTTTCCAAGAAAATACCTGTCAGGAGAAGAAACGGCAAAACGAACACCCGGTTTCCTTTTAAAATATTTGGTCCCTTTTACGTAGGGGTAGAATAAAATACATATAAACTCTCTACTCGTTTTCTCTGGTATAAAACATAATATAATATATCTCCACGCCTCAAGGGTCTCCGAAGGGGTAGGCATATATTTTAGATGGCAACGTGACAGATGGCGTGACCATCACCGTTACTCAACCACGTCTATACGCCTTTGAATTGCTTCTCAGACGTATGCAGGCTTCCTCTTGACGTTTTTCTTCTGGTATATTCCTGTAAATCCAACGAATAGTTGGATCTATATCTGTGCCAAATTTCGGCCAATTCCGTTCATTCACGAAAACTCTATCGTGAAAGAAGAAAAAGCAAAGGAACATTCGCAATTATAACATTAGTAGGATAGACCGCCGAGGCGAGGAAAAGAGGAGAGGACTCTTGTGTGTGAGTGAGTCTTCAATACCTCACCGTTGAGCCTGCGGCGGCGGAAATCTTTTGCAGGACTTTCCCACGATAAAAATAATAAAATACCTCTCAAGTGCTCAGACATAGGGAACCCTTCCGCGGAGACCTCGTCTAACTGACAATCGTAGGACATGACGTCACTGTGGACGACTTCCGTTAGCAGATGGAAGCAGCACGGCACGTTGAGGACCGCAGCTGTCGAGTCCTGAGCGGAGAATATCCGCAGAGAATCCGGCCCCAGGTTGCCGCAGGTGTGGAGACCTGAAACGAATATCACTCTACACCAGGTCTTTAAATATAATAAAAATAGTCAAGTCACTCCCTAATCCTAATAGGTAATCTTATAAGATTACCTATCTACCTGAGAAAGTCCCGTCAAAATTAGTTCAGCCGCTTCGACGATTCGGTATGTATAATGAAATCAATTATATAGAAATCATATATCCATCCTACGGGATTTGCAGTGAAGGAAAACATCAAGATGAAACTTGCATATAGATAGTTCCACGCACCCCACTATTCTTCCCTACAGTTTATAGTGTAAGTGTGCAACCTTCCACTAATGTTTGAGTATTATCGGTACACACTGATTACCTATGAGTGCACACGCACACTACAACTAATAGAGTCGGGTCATAATCCCAGCATCCCGCGACCCCCTCGACTAGAAACTGGTGGGGCGCGTGTCCGTGGATGGCACTATCTATACTTTTGAGACGAAATTCAAAGACGTATGTATAGCTGACGGCGTTGTTACAACTCTGCCTACGCCGTCGGGGATTCTCATATATCATCATATATGTCATCACGCCGAGTCCCTAACGGGGTAGGCAGAGAGTATAGAGCGCCAATTCTCTCTAGACTTACATACCTCTTTCGTTTCGTCCACATTCATCAGTCTCTTTATACATGCTCGTCGGTTTCGAGTACTCTTATGGGAAATTTGTAAAAATGTACTTTCGGGGATTCTTATGGGAAAGTTTACTATACCAACCTGTCAAAAGTAACTTGACGTCTCCTGTCGCATACTCAGGATACTTGTCGCGCACTATAGCTCCGAGGTCGGTGTCTTTGGTCACGAATGCATGAGCGAACCTGTGTAGGTTTCTATTGATACTCGAGGATATGCGTTCTTCTGTGCCGTTCTTTATTCTCTTTGCTATAGCGTGCCATTGCTTCTGCAAGTGTGGAAATATACCAATAACACTAGCTGCCCCGCCCAGCTTTGCTTGTTTCTAGGCTTAGAAAAAACGTTGTTCATTGTAGTTGCAGTCCAAAAGAGAGCTGATGAATAATGCTATAGTAAGTGCCATCCACGAAGACGTACCCCACTATTCTTCCCTATAATTTATAGTGTATGTGTGTAACCTTGAATGTTTGAGTATTATCGGTACACACTGATTACCTATGAGTGCACACGCACACTACAATTAATATACTCGGGTCATACTCCTCGTGTCCCGCGGCCCCCTCTACTAGAAGTTTGTGGGGCACGTCTTCGTGAATGGCACTCTGTAATTTATATACTAATTAGCGCTTACTCAACATAAGATATTCGTATGTTGCGGTGAATAGCGACATGCTGCGGTCAAACTTCAATTCCATAAATCTGTAGTGCGATCACGAACGATCTTGAACGATGTCATAAGTTGAATGCGAGTAAAACCAGAGAAGCGGGCAGTAACCTGACACCAAATACCTGTATAGCCCCCAAATACCTGCATATCCACCAATTACCTGTATACATACATACAATCACGCCTCTTTCCCGTAGGGGTAGACAGAGACCACTTCTTTCCACTTGCTACGATCCTGACATACTTGTTTCGCTTCGTCCACTTTCATTATTCTCTTCATACATGCTCTTCGGTTTAGGGCACTCTTAACCTGGCCTTTTTTAATATAGCCACCAAATACCTGTATAGCCAGCCACCACATACCTGTACAGCCACTAAATACCTTTATAGCCACCAAATACGTGTATAGCCACCAAATACCTGTACAGCCACTAAATACCTGTATAGCCACCACATACCTGTATAGCCACCACATACCTGTATAGCCACCACATACCTGTATAGCCACCACATACCTGTATAGCCACCACATACCTGTATAGCCACCACATACCTGTATAGCCACCACATACCTGTATAGCCACCACATACCTGTATAGCCACCACATACCTGTATAGCCACCACATACCTGTATAGCCACCACATACCTGTATAGCCACCACATACCTGTATAGCCACCACATACCTGTATAGCCACCACATACCTGTATAGCCACCACATACCTGTATAGCCACCACATACCTGTATAGCCACCACATACCTGTATAGCCACCACATACCTGTATAGCCTTGCCCCGGGCCTCGGCGGCGAGCAGCAGCGCGGCGTCGCGGTCCAGAGTGAGGCTGGGCAGCCCGTAGCCCAGGCCCAGCGCCGCGGGCAAGTAGCCGCGCCCGCCGCCCGCCTCCACGCAGCACGAGGCGAGGCTCGCCGCCGCCAGCGACGACACCAACCACGACATGCTCTGCACCTAAGCAACACAACATAACCTGACAAGCTGTCTGCACACCTGAGGTCTTCGGTTCGATATTTAAATACGGTTTCGGTAAATATTTGTGCAGGATGACTTTTCCTCATGTTATGTTTATGTATAGAAATAAATAAAAGTATCCATATATATATTGAAAAAAGGTCAGGTCAAGAGTACCCTAAACCGAAGAGCATGTATGAAGAGAATAAAGAAAGTGGACGAAGCGAAAGAAGTATGTAAGGATCGTAGTAAGTGGAAAGAAGTGGTCTCTGCCTACCCCTACGGGAAAGAGGCGTGATTATATGTATGTATGTATGTATATATATACAATATATACGTCAATATTTTAATTAGTAACGAGGTAGGCCTACAATGTAAAGGTTGCAAGTTTGAATCGTCTAATGAGTGCTTTACGGTAAAGGCATCGAAAGTAAACTTGCATAACATGTTTGAAATAAATATAGAGAATAGAAAGAATATAGCATACTTCATAACTCTTCTTGTCCGTCATAAACTCTGTGACCTTGATCTCGGGTTGGATGACTCCACCCCATGCTTTAATACGGTCCTGGAACTGGTCAGTTGACAAGCAGTATTCGTCGTTGACTCTCACACAGTGGGACTGTGCCGCTTGGACCCATTTACTTAATTCAGAGTTGTCTGAAAGTAATAGATCATTAAACATGATATTTAATTAAAAATTAAAAACCACAGCTAATTTGATTATACAAGTATTAAAATAAAACCAACCGCTATAATCCTGGCCAACAGCCTTCCAGTATTTATCCAATGCTTCAGGGAGGCTCCATTCATCCAGGGCCTGTCTCAAAGGCTCAGGCAAGAGCCGTTCCCAATGGTGCAGAGTCAGAAACTCTACCATATGGCAGTTCGCCAGTGGCAAAAGTGGGTTAAGGTATTTTATTGCACTGTCTAAGTGGTGTTGTAGTTTTCTTATTGTTGTTTGCATTTGTTTTGTATCTGAGGATATAATATTATAATTGTGTGAACAGTGAAAGTCATCAGTAAGCCTAGATAGTACTAGGATTTTCCTTTGTGTATTTTGTGATATGTACCAACATGTAAGAACAGTATGATAACATTTATGTATGAAATAAATTATTGGAGTTGAAGCATGTTTGGAGGTGAAGTTTGCTAGTTATCAATATAAATATGTATGCAGTATTTAATATAGGCAGAGGTGTCCTCTTGCCATCATGCTGACAGCATGCCATTTTAGTGGTACAGAATAATTTATATACATACACATGTATACACTTGAATTTTAACATAAATATTTACTGGATCAAATTCATCACTCACTTCTAAAAAGTAGGCTAGTGTTATATTTAATATACATACCAACACCCTCAGAAGGAGACCCCAGCATCATATGGGTTGGCAGCTGATATTTTTAACAAAGCACAGGCCTTTTTGTAATTAGCCCTGATTGCCTCCAGCATGCCTAGTATGTCTTGATCCTCAGAATTAGTCCGAGGGAATGAGTTGATGAGCTCCTTAACTTTAGACAATTGGTTCAACACCTTTCCAGGTAATTTGGTGTCTGTGGTCTCATTCAGGTTTATATGATGCTGTGTTATACCGAGATAGTAGCCTGAAACCATGGAGTATACATATCTGTATTATTTATCCATAAAAGGTTATTACAACAAGAACATATTTAGAATAAAATCTACAAACACTATCCACATCGCAGGTTTCGTCGGTTGAACATAAAACGCATTCGCCACAGGCTTCGTCTTCTGTATTATTTGAAAACAATATGAAAAAATTAGAGTCAATAATAGCGGGCTGATTTAACCTCATACAACATGCAACACCTAGTGGTTATATAAATCTACCATCCTCTTTTTTCTTAATACTACAGGATATAAGTATCTAAGATATAAGTATAATAATTTAAGTAAAGTAGTATTAACTTAACTTTACTTAAATTAAACTGAAAAAAAAACAATTTATGCAATCGTGCAGCATAGATATTAAATAAGCTAAGTGCATTGCTGTACCTGTAAAACCTACTTTACCTATGTGATTATTTCTAATATAGTGACTTTTTCTTAATTACTTAGGCAACTTATTTTAAAATTAAAAACAACTATTTCTAGCCTCACCTAACTCTCTGCCTAATTCTGCACCTCGATGGTATCCTAAATGAAAGCCTTCAGGATTACCAGCTTCACAGCCAGCTTTGTAACCGTCCTGGTAGCTCTCCTTATGTATTTTCTCCTCAACTAGGAAAATGTCTTCCAATACCTCGTTAAAATCTCGTTCTTGAGCCATTAGATAGTAATGAATAAATTAGAAGACTCCTTCGCATTTGTTAGATTAACTTCCTTAATGAAAGGGTCTTCGGATAATTTGTTATTAATAATTTTTGAGGTTATAAATGTGTCAGTCAGGAGTCAATATGAATTGACGTCGACAATGACAGATTTTTTACGTTTTTTCCTAAATTTATACATAAACATCTTTTTATGGTTTTGGTGTTTTATTTCTATTTAATATAAATGTATTATATTCTTTCAAATGTACTACTTTAATTAAATTTTATATTTATTCCTCTCCTAAAAAATGATTATTTTTTCCGTAACAAATATTCGAATAAAAAAACAAAGAATCATGGCGATTCTTTGTTTTTTTATTACCATACATTGTTACATCGCTTGAATTTTACTATTAACAGCAAAATAGCCCCATAGAGAGAGTTAATGATATTCATTTATTTATAGTTTTTAATTTCCTTGTTACTTTATAAAGCCTTAACCCTTATAAGTTAAGGAAATCTAAACGTTCCTTTAACCGTCAATCATCTGATTTTGACATTACATTTCATTATCATCGACATTCAGCTTTAATTTGTTTGATAAAAAAATTCGGATATTGAATTTCGTTTCTACTGATTCAAAAATAAAATTTGTGAGTCAAAATGAGTATGGAAATTAGTAAAAAAGAAGTGAAAAAGCACCGAAATAAGAAAAGTGCATGGGTAGTCATTCACAACGAGGTCTATGATCTCACAAAGTTTTTAGACGAGGTTGGTCTTAATCGCTGCCTTTTTTTAATAAATTTAAGTAGATTGTAACCTTGCGTCCATACATCAAGGGCTTCCTTTCTATTTTATGATAAAAACTTGACATAGTATGTGAAATACTTTAATGAGCCAGTAAAATAAATATACATAAATAATATTTTTTTTGCAGTATAATACCGTTATATAATTATGTAGCACAACTAATACATTTCAAAACAAGTATCATATAAAATTGAATAACTATCCATTTAAACTTCCTACTTAAAAGTACAGATGACTTGTAAAAAAATCCACAGTACCTAATACATTAATAACTTAATTTTATTTTATATAAAAATATGAGAGCCGTGGTGGCCGAGTGGTTCGGGCAGTTGCCTGCGACGCAAAGGTCGCAAGTTCGAATCCCGACTGTACCAATGAGTTTTTCTGAACTTAAGTACAGTGATTAGTCACACCACGAGCTTTACGGTGAAGGAAAACATAGAGAGGAAACCTACATACGTCTGAGAAGAAATTCAAAAGGCGTATGTATAGTTGTGCTTGAGTAACGGCGATGGACTCGCCATCTGTCACGTTGGCACCTAATATACTTGTACTATACTATACTGTACTATACTGTACTATACTGTACTATATGCTGTACTATACTGTAAGGGCGGTGTACTATAAGTCATCATCAATTTAAAGCTGGGGTGTTGTCAGGGTCCCAGATACAACTCCGTTTTGACCTTTGCTCTCTTTATACATGCTTTTTATCTGACTCTTCTATGTTAATCTTGTTTCTCTTCTTAACAACAGATATACATGCATAAATAGATGTGAATGGTTATTGAGATAATTGTTACGCTCAGGCAATAAAAGTACTATATGACTCTTTTGTAAATTAATAATACAGGTAGAGATTGAAACCATTTTGGTATGAAACGCTGATGTCATGTCACTACTTTTATGCCTGGATATAATAATTTTTTGCAGCATCCAGGTGGAGCCGACTCTTTGTTAGAAGTAGCTGGAAAAGATGGCACACAGGGTTTTGAGGATGTTGGACATAGTGAAGATGCTAGGTAGATAAAAATTATGTACTATAAAATGTTAGTTGCTCTCTATGAATAATAACAGTGAAATTATATACCATTTCTGATGTTATTTACTGAGTATATAATATAGTCAGATATATAAATGTAAAATATGTTTAACTTTAGTAATACATATCTTTAATACAATTTTTGCTATAATTAAGTAACTATTATTGATATTAGTCACACCACGAGCTTTACGGTGAAGGAAAACATCGAGAGGAAACCTGCATACGTCTGAGAAGAAATTCAAAGGCGTATGTATAGTCGTGCTTGAGTAATGGCGATGGACTCGCCATCTGTCATGTTGGCACCAAATATACCTCTGGCGGAAAGTGGGTGTGTGGGTATTTATTACCTATACACCTCTGCCTACCCCTTCGGGGACCCTTGTGGGAAGGCGTGAGGATATATATTATTATATTATTGATATGTTTTCCTTGTTGGTAATCCAACTTAAAAAATAAATATATAAATACGTAGAGACATGTTATCTTACCATCCTTTTAGTTATAGATTCTATATAATTAGACTATAGTTCAGCAACTATAAGCTAATTAAGTTATCAATATTATAATTTTATATGTCTTATGTATGTTCTACATAGAAGAATATTATCACAATCACACCAAAATTCATTTTATAATTGTTTTTTTTTTATGTTTCAGGGAAATGATGAAGAAGTACAAAATTGGTACACTGCCATTGGATGAGCAGTCTGCATTTATTTACACTTGGTGAGCAGCATTTTTTTTATACTACATTTGTAGCAAACTAGCATGCGGTCCGCCTGACAATGGTTACCACTGCCTATGAATGCTTACAATACCATGACACAGTACTTCTTAGATTAAAATTAAGAGACTGATGCATGTGGATTAAGCAAAAGATGTGTGTAAGACTAGAGAGCACTGGTTCTCTAATCTCTCTGCCTACAGTATGAGAGAGAGTATCATAAAGTGTTTGTATTGTATCATTCATCATCATTGTATTGTATCATCAGTGATTAGTCACACGGTGAAGGAAAACATCGAGAGGAAACCTGCATACTTCTGATAAGAAATTCAAAGGCGTATGTATAGTCGTGCTGAGAGTAACAGCGATGGACTCGCCATCTGTCACGTTGGCACCTAATATACTTCTGGCGGAAAGTGGGTGTGTGGGTATTACCTATACACCTCTGCCTACCCCTTCGGGGACCCTTGTGGGAAGGCGTGAGGATATATTATTATCATTAAAATAGATATATTTAAGTAAGTAAAAAATTTTTTTTTGGTGATTATTTATATTCAGACCCATGGTAGCCAAGTGGTCACCTTCAATATCAAGATTACAGGTTCAAACCCAAGCCCATCTCTATAGGTGCAGGTGGTCTCTGAACTTAAGTTAAGTGATTTTATAGCACCACAAGCACCAAAGGCACCTAAATTTGTTATATGTGGTGCAAAGACTTTGCTGTGTGTCTAGTGTCTACACACAGACCTGAAGACAATTTTTTTTCTTAGTACACAGTTCTAATCATTTTGTTTGATCCGATAGTTAATTTTAAGTCAGGTACATAAAACACACTTATATCATTATTGAAATAAGGTTCATAATAGGTTAACATTAATGTACTTAAATACAATTTCAGTTGTAAGCCGAAAGCTAAGAAATCAAGGTGATGTTACTTTTGTTCTATGACAATTAGATTCCCTAAAATGTACTTTAATAGTACTGTAGTAGGTTTGAAAATGTATTGTATGTAAGTTTTAGGTGGGTATGCAGTGACTTTGAATTCAGAGCTGCATTAAAGATCGTGTAGATAATTTAGTATAGAGTATAATAGCATATAATTTTAGAGTTGTAAATTCGTGTGGAAATAGTATTCATTTGATGCATGGAAATGCTTAATTAGTACAACATGGCTCTATGAATTAAAAATCAAGGTTCATTTTAACTTGTAGAAACTTTTTACCATTGCGGGAAGATGTCAGTGTATATATTTATATTTTTTTTATACCACTTGGGTGGCAAACAAGCAGGCGGACCGTAAGCGGTTACCGCCGCCTATGGACGCCTCTTGCACCAGGGGTATCGATCTTTTCACATCGAATCTTTTAACACCCTTCTTGAAGTACTACATGCCTTCTCCTAACCTTCAATTTGGTTATTATTATTATTATGCCACAAGAGTGCCAAACATGCATACGGCCCACCTGATGGGAAACGGTTACCGTAGCCTATTTACGCTAACGATACCGAAGTATCGTTAGCGCGCTGCCACCCTATGTTCGGAGAATTATACTGTGCTGGCAGTATAATAGGACTAATCCCTCTGCTGCCAACACAATATAACAATCCTCCCCCATCCCCGAAGAGCTCATTACTGGAGACCTTATTCACCGCGTAGGAACACAACACAATAAATTGTGTTATTTGCCTACGGACTTCTATAAGGTGCAGGTCCTGAGTCGGGCAGCTCTAAATTCGAACGGAAAACCCCGTTATGCCCTAACTCTCATTCACACCATTTATAACTCAAGAACGGGTTGATCGACTTTGATGATATATGAGATGTTGGTTTGTCTAATCCGTGTGATTGCATCCGTGTGATGTGTGTAATCTAATGATAAACGTAAAAAAAAACTTTCACTATACTTATTAATAATTGACTTTGGCGTTACGAAGTTCGCTGGGTCACCTAGTTTCTCATAGAATAGAAAGATAGATGATTTGTATGTAGATATGTATATGTATATAGTAAAGTAGACATAAATAGTAATTTAATACTCAATATATAATCTATGTTTTCATGTCAACAGCA
The DNA here is from genome assembly GCA_945859725.1 of Drepana falcataria. Taxonomy (NCBI): domain Eukaryota; kingdom Metazoa; phylum Arthropoda; class Insecta; order Lepidoptera; family Drepanidae; genus Drepana; species Drepana falcataria. The sequence continues at coordinate 1,601,615 of OX243935.1, forward strand.
CAAAAATACCTAAGGATTGCTCAGACTGTTCGGCGTCCAGGTATTTTTTTTTAATTGATCAATTGTTTGAAGGGTCAAGCAAAGTGTTTATGTATTGCTTTTATATCTAGTTGTCCACGACTTCCGAAGTCTCCATCTGAAAAATCCTGGAGGACTTTTGATGGTTCGCCTAGCAGGTCCGATGACTTTTTTTTTAAATCTTTTTTTAGAAATATATTTATTTCATTATTTATTGTTTGCGAAACATATACATGCTCGTATTTAAATACGTAAGTAAAAGTTTATAGACAAAGATACATGTATACTTCTTGTTAAATATAAGATTTCGTATATGAACAATATATGTACCTAGAAGTTAATACATACATGATTATAGCCTATTGAATTTTACTTAGATAGAGTTTCGTGATAGTGGACGGCCTAGCGGTCAGAGCTCCTGACTGCGAAGCTTGAAGTGTCGGGTTCGGTTCCCGCTGAGTGCAGATATTTATGTGATGAACACGAGTATTTGTACCTTAGACATGTTCTATGTATTAATGTATATATATATTTATATAAGTATATATATCGTTGTTCAGTTGCCATGGTACAAGCTATGCTTAGTTTTGCTAGGTCAATTCGAGTGGAATTGTCCTAAGGTAGGTAGGTATATAATTAAGGTTTATAATTTCTGTTTATTTAGTTATTTTTCCCTTCTTGAATAAATTGTTGATTCTATAATCGCAGACACTGTGTGATGTCGGCATATTATCTTGAAAATAGATCGATTAAAAAAAAAGTTATACATGGATGTCTTTTGAAGTTGCCAGTAATGAAAACCATTGTTATTTTAGCGATGTAATGTATTTTTTTATGTTTTTACGATAGCCGATCGCTTCCCGGTTCAGTCCCAAAAAAATCCTCCGAGCCCAAAGCCGAGCCACATGTCGGAGCTATTGTAGTGCCGCGGGAAAGGTTATTATTTATTTCTCTTACGCCTCTTACTACAATGTAGTTCAATAATTTGGAACGATTAATCAATACTTCACGAGGTTTACGGTGAAGGAAAACTTTGATAGGAAACCTGCAACCATTTGAGAACAAATGCCAAGACGTATGTAGGTAGTCGAGAAAAGGCCGACGGACTCGCCATTTGTCACGTGAGCAGCTGAATTGTGTCGCTCGAAGTGTTTGGCGAAACAAACTTTAAAACGATCTTGTATAATCTCAAAAAATAGGGTACAACGGCAGTTGCCTTACAGTGATTTACTTTACACAGTAATTGAATGTTTAAATAAATACGAGGTAGATTTCCCCCTATGGGTTTTAGACGTACTAACTGGCACGCTACGTTCGGACTAGATGACCCCTAACTAATTTAAAAAGGGATAACTGGGCCGTGGACAGGATTTTCTTAGAGACCACTCGTCCTCTAAGTCTCATGAAAATTCATACATTTGAAGTTGACATTTTGACATTTGCATTTGTTCAAGGCGACCCCGGGGGCAGCCTTGTGCAAGGTTCTTTATGCGACAATATTGTAACTAGAGGTAACGCTAGGTACACACAGTAGTTTCCAAGTAAATAATAATGAGTAATTATTTATTTCAAAAGGACACGGAGGCCGCCACCCCCGCCGAAAAGGTCCACTTTTAACATTTTCATTGTTTGAAGTAATAGTGTAATCATTACGATAAGATACATTGTATATGCTTTGTTAAATAAATTGTGGCTTAAATCGGCTCTTGACGATTCTCACGCTATAATTTGTACGGCAATGACATGATAATAAAAATAACAAATAGATCTATCACCCGGAAGTTCCTTCAAATGGATCGACCTTTGACATCAACCCTTAAATAATAGCCACTTCGGCTTCGGCCCGCGGATATACTTCGTTAGGGACTCTGCGTGATGATATGTATGTATGTATAAAAAAAAATATTCAGGCAGTGTCTATTTTGTTAGTACATGTTTTAATGACAAACCCATACAAATTATAGATATGGGATATCGTAAACGATTTGGTCCAGACCGGTATGTCTGTCAAATAGATTGTATCACGACCCTATGTTAGTTTGTGGCGTAGTTGTCCATTTTATAATCACGTGACCACCCTCCCCCCTTCCCTTTCCACCCTCCTTCCCACCTATATTGAAACATGTTGATGCTGATAAACCCCGCTCAGCCATAATTAAGGTAGTATCTTCATCTATGAAAGTTAAATAAAGTAGTGTGTGTGTGTAGTAGTTTTTAATCTATTTGACATTTTGACATTTGATGGCAATTGAATGCTATTTTTATCTTTATTTTCGTCTATTATTTGTACGCTTCATTGTAATAATTGCTATGCTATGCAAAAGTCAAGAGAGATAATGTTAGCATGTACTGTAGATTAGAGTTTTGTTAATATTTGACTAAGTATTGTAGAATTATTATCTTGCAACTTTGGTATACTTACCGCATTGTTGCAATAATGTATGAACTAGCATTTACACGTAAGGTAGAATAGCAGTGATATTCTACCTTACGTGTAAATGTTTTAAGGTTATATTTGAGTAAACCTAAATCGACGACGATGTAGACTGGGGAGATAGTGTAATTAAATAAACCTTGCAAATATCGTCTTTGTCTGAATGGATATAGGGTGCAATATCGCATTGTGTTAGACATTCTGTATAATTCCACCTTAACTTATCGTCTCACTCTGTTATAAAATACAAAAGGATTACTTGTGAATTAAGGGGAATTGCCCGTTTTGGTGTCAAAGAAGGCAATAAAATTGTAAATATTACTGTATTTAGTTGGAGTGCAAACAAAATTGAATAGGTAAGTTATTTTTATTAGTTGTACTTAAAGTACAAGTACATGATAAAATGGAGGGAGATTCATCAGAGTCGCCGACAAGAGCCCAGCTCTTAAATTTTTGTTGATGATTAGAAACATATTGGAAGTTAAATTTGATAAAATCAATAACATTGTATTGTTGCCTTATTGTGAGTACAGGTTAATTTGAACTTTACTCCGTTAAAATAAAGTTTCTTTTTTCAGTTCAAAGTGGAAGTGGATACTTTTGGCGTTGGCAACAGCAGCTGTCATCGGAGTTGTCGTGAAGAAATACGCGGCTAAGTAAACGTATACCTTCGCTCTGCATTAGGGGTCCAATAGTACATACAGAACTGGATTGAACCAGTTTTATAGGCTTAAGCCAAGTATAAACATTTGTAGACTTTTCCTAACCCTGTATGTTTTCATATGAAATAATGTTAAACAAATTAAACAGTTGTCGGATATAATTATTCGGATATAATCTAGCGTTCTTTTAGAGTTACTATAGTTAGTAACACCATGTTGATAAATATTTCCACATCTTCAGAAATGCCAACATTTTTATCGTAGATGCGCTACGAAGCTACTAGTAGAAGGGCCAGTTCTCACTCTGCTACCTCTTCCGCTCATCCACATTCATTAGACTCTTCACACTCACTGTCCCTTTCACGTTACCAGCCTTGAGTGTTCGATCTTTCTCTGCCTCATACACAATTTCTTATTGTATATCTGTTTCGTCAATCTTTCTTCACTCGTCCGTTTTAAACGCCCAATTTGACAATCGTTACAATCACATCTTCATTAACAAGGTAGTTTATTGTAATAGCGCGATTTTTATCTTTAATCATAATCTGACTTAGGGTTGGTAATAAACTGCGTTCGTAATTACATTTGTAAAATTGTATTAGATTTTTCAGGGTTTAGGTTTAATTACAAAGCTTGCCTTCATGAAAAGTGTGTCGTAAGAAATATATTTGTATGATGGAATGATAAGGTTGTAGGTTCTACCTCGATGTTTCTTGTATGAAGCGTTTTGACTTACAAATTTTATAGGCGACTGTTGCCTGTTATTTATTGATTTTATTTATTCATTTTACTTGTTTACCGCGCAACAAGAAGCTAAGATATTATTTTGTTATTGTTATTCGAATCAGACAATAAATTATATTGAAAATATCGTGTTTTTTTTACATTGACAAGAAAGATAAATCAGTCACTAATCGCGCACTATTACACTAATTTCTAGTCGAAGGGGTCGCAGCATGCAGCTGGTATGACCCGACTCTATTAATTGTAGTGTGCGTGTGTACTCATAGGTAATCAGTGTGTACCGACAATACTCAAACATTAGTGGAAGGTACACTATAGTGTAAGTGTGCACCTTCCACTTATTCTACTTATTCAACCTTCCACTATTCTCTTCGTGCGCATCTTCATGGATGGCGCTATCTATAGCGCTCAATCCCAGGTAGTGGAAAGAGAGAATTGAGAACTTTCCACCGCTGTGACATATATATGGCTATGATTAATAATAATATTAATAACCGTAGATAATATATAATTAGCATCTAACTAAGAGTTTCACAGACGATAATAGTGACTATGAAAACAAGACTAAGTAGTAAGTTAGGTATTGTTGTGCTGGCAGTTGACTCCGAGTAGGCTCCAAGCTTGGCAGCGTAGGATATGGCGTGGTACACGTAGTGCTGTTCGTGGATGTTGTGGAACAGGTGGCCGTGGGGACCTGCAAACACACAGCACTCCTTAAATAAGTATTCACGCCTTCCCACAAGGGTATACGCTTTCGCCGCAGGTATTCGAGGAAAACGTGGCAGATGGCAAGTCTATCGCCGTCTCATTAAATTTTTACAGCAGTCTGAATGTCTCACGTACCGTAGCGTGGACCAAAGCCTTAAATGCGCTGTTTGCTGACGAGTGCTCGGGCGTTGTCTGAATGTTTATAGTTTTGAGAGCGCGATGTAGGCGTGTTATATATGTATTATATTATATACCTTTAATTAATGTAATTGGTGTAATCCGTATCAATGAAAGTAAAATTTTTGGAGGTGGCCATCCTGCGTCTACATTGATAATAATTTTCATGCAATAATATATTATTTTCATTATATACATAACGTATGTATAAAATACACTAACTAAGCACTTCTAACTCGCCATCTCTGTCGTGAGTGATGGCGAGTCAGAAGTCTTCTGAAATCCGCCGAACAACAAGACAACATGTAAAACGAGTACACATGTTGAATGAATGGATGCAGTTATCATGAACCGAGAAAATATTTTATTTCATACCAATTTGCCATACGTTGGCAAACAAGCATGCTGTCCGATGGTAAGCGGTTACCGCAACCAAAAGTAACTTACCTTTAGCATAGACTATAACATCGCTTCCGCCGTGATTATTTTCGCTAGTCTGTATGGCGGCAACTTGTTTGTATTCTAAACTCTCGGTGTCCTCCAAGCTCGGGTCCCTCCTGACTATCGTCCTGTTATCTTCTTTCAGGCCGTACTGGAAACTTTCAGGTCCTCCCGTCCCGTATGAAAGGGTCGTGTAATTAACTCCGTTTTTACCTGACGCTTTGGCGATGCCTGGGGGATGGGATTCAGTGAGGCACTTAGGTATATAATAATAATATCTATAGTTTTTCCAAAACTTATTACACATTAAAATTTTTACTGACCCCGACGCAAGGCAAAGCCTGTCCCAATGGCTGGTGTGGGGGAAGATATCTGCACGGCTTCCTTTTTTTTATACCACTATGATGCCAAACAAGAATGCGGCCCACCTGATGCTAAGCTGTAGAGGGTTCTACAAGGGTCGGGACCACAAGCAGAGATGTTTAGGTACTACACATCTCACCACCCATCATAATTATTATTATCCTCACGTCGTTCCATAATGATCCCCGAAGTGGCAGGCAGATGTGTATCGGCAGTACCCGTGACAGATGGTGAGTTCGACGTTACTCCAGCACGACTATACAAACATCTTTGAATTTCTTCTCAAACGTATGCAGGTTTCATCTCGATGTTTTCCTTTACCGTAAAGCTCATGGTGTGTCTTATAGCTGTACTTAAGTTCAGAAAAACTCATTGGTACAGTCGGGATTCGAACTTGCACTTGAAGGCGTGTAGATACCGTTTCGCAGTTTAGAAAGATTAAAGCCATACGGCGTATTTGTTGACAATTTAATCAGTGTGATACAGAATGTTATGCTTATCAATTGTCAGTCATTATTAAGGCGGATTAGTTTCCTAGTTTGTTCGATAGAGGGCGTTGAAGCGCTGATGTTGGTTGGTTCAATAGTAGCTTACCAAAAACGCTGGTCCCCCTGAAGGGGTATCCGTTGATGCTGAGCGTATGTGCGTGGTCGCTGGTTACAACGACAAGTGTGTCCTGTTCATCGACCATAGACACGGCGAGGGAGACTGCATCCTCCATGGCAGACGCCTCGGTGACAGCCTTCTTAGCCCAGCCCCGATGGTGGGCCATGTCTATGTTACCGCCTTCTACCTTGAAAAGGTTGGTTTCCGTTACGCGTTCTCAGAAGACGGATTGAATTACACAGCTGGTACTGACATACTTAGTACTCGTTGCATGTAAGTACTGTTAGTATCACAAGTAGCTGTGGTGGCCGAGTGGTTCGAGTAGTTGCCTGTGACACAGATTGCCAGTTCAAATCCCGACTGTACCAATGAATGAGTTTTTCTGAATTTAAGTACAGTGATTAGTCACACCAAGAGCTTTACGTTTAAGGAAATCGAGAGGAGACCTGCATACGTCCGTGGAGCAATTCAAAGGCGTATGTATAGTCTTGCTTGAGTAACGGCGTTGGACTCGCGATCTGTCACGTTGGCGCCTAAAGTGTATCTCTGGCGGAAAGGTGGGTGTATGCGTATTACCTATACACCTCTGCCTATCCCTTTGGGGACCCTTGTGTGAAGGCGTGAGGATATAATAATAATAGTCATTCTCTTATTTTAACTTAGATGGCAAATAAGTATGTAGTGCAGTCTTCCTGGTGGTAAGCGGTTACCGTTCGCTGGTCGCTGACCCTGCAGGAATCTTTTCACATACTACTTCAAACACTTCATACAGCATTCTCTACGGAAAATAGCGGAAGTTCCTTTGAAAGGAAATTCCTTTGCGCAGTGCAATAGCTTTTTGGTTTCCGGGTATGAGGATCAATTCCCGGTGGATGTCTAGGGGTGCATTGGTAGAACTACCTCACGAACCAAATTTATCTATCTTTTTTTTCCCAACTATAGCAGACATAATAATGTCACCCACCATTAAAAAGAATCCCTTTTCATTCTTTCTGAGCACTCTGATAGCAGCTTCCACCATATCAGATATGGAGGGCTCGCCTTCAGGGGCCGTTCCTCTTTCATGTTCATATTTAAGATGGCCCTCGGCAAATAGACCTGGAAACCAGAGGTACGAATATTAAGTGTGTATCCTAAATATATTCTAAATACACAAGGAAATATTTTAGGATATGTATATAATTTGTACATAGTAACCACAGTTCGTTTGTGTTCGCCTGCGACACAAAAATTGCAAGTTCGAATCCCAACTGTACCAATCTGAACTACAGCGATTTGTCACACCACGAGCTTTATGGTGAAGAAAAAAAATCTAGAGAAAAACGTATCTACAGTCGCGCTTTAGTCTTGACAAACGACGACAGACTCGCCGGCCTAAAATATAAATCCGGCAAAATGTGCGTGTGTAGGTACTATACTCCTCTGCCTACCCTTTCGGGGACCCTTGTGGGAAGGCGTTAAATATCTATGAAGTAGTATCATGTTAGAAAAAATATACTCCACCTAGCAAATAGTCTGTTCCCTCTACATTAACAGCTTTTAATTCCTTGTTGTTGGTGACGTAACTATACTTCAAGCGCCGCATCTCCTTATCCTGCTGATATGCCAGGATTAGGTCTCGACCGTCCTTCCGTGAGCAAGACCATTTATCCTCGGGGTTAAAACCTGTTTTATTCGCCACGAAGCCTTGTCTTCCCCCGCCTAATATCACCTGAGCAACAAAAACAAAGACATATTTTTTTATACCGATAAAGTGGGAAACAAGCATGCGGTCCGTCTGATGGTAAGCGGTTACCACCGCCTAAAGACGCTTGCAATACCAGGGGTACCGCGTTCTGCAAACCAGAACCAATTCCCATAGGGGAAGTGGTTCTTCTCTCAAGCAGACTACATAACGGAATTCGATGAAGCTTGGAACTTGGAATTACCCTGCCTACTCCTTTGGGAACCCTTGTGAAGGTGTGAACATATGTTAAATTATAATATATTCTGCCTTATTAAGGCTAGAGGGAGCTGGTGCTCCATTTCTCTGCCTAGCCCTGGCATGGTAGCTATATCCACAAAAGTACAACTGCTAGGAACTTACGTGTAAATCCCGCCCCGGCCAATCTTCAACCATTTGCCTGGCTATGTCTTTACAACCCTTGGCTTCAGGTGGCATATTAGCGTCACACTCCCAGTTCCTCTCAGCACTGTGTGCGTACACAGGGCCGGGAGTCGCGTGCGTCACTCGCATTGTTGTCACTAAACCTGGTAATTACCAATAGTCAGGGATTTCAATACAACTGGCCACTTGAACGTGCGCTCTGCAGTTTGAAGGTGTAAGAAAAAAAAGTGTTGAGTGACAGATCAAATAATAATAATTATAATACCTTCATTGAGACAATTCCACAAGAATTTACCTAGTCCTAACTTAAGCAAAACTTGTACTATGGGAACTAGACAACGAAATGTGTATATACTTATATAGATATAAATGTACATGGATACATAGGACATCCAAGACTGATCTACTTAGTGTTCTTCATACAAATATCTGCCCTCAGCTGGAATTGTAGCCGCGACCTCAGCTTCTCAGTCAGGAGCTCTGACCACCAATTTCTAGTCGAGGGGGTCGCGGCATGCGAAGGGATGACCCGAGTCTATTAATTGCAGTGTGCGTGTGCACTCATAGGTAATCACCGATAATACCGATAATACTCAAACATTAGTGGAAGGTTTATACTTACACTATAAACTATAACGTAGTTTGCTTACTATGTGATGAAATGATACATCTGTTTTCTATTTTATTAAATGCGATATCTCGAGATAAAACATCTGTGTCAATAATCTCATGTGTAGGTACCTACCTACTAGGCAACCTGACGCCTCACCCCCATCGCCACCTAAGGCTCAGCCTGATAGTTCCGCGCATATCGTTCCGATCTAATTAAAGATCGGTGACAAAGTTCTCCCACCAAAGTAAGCCTTGAAACGACGAAAAGGAGTACCATCTTTTCAAAGAAACCAATATCGTGGTTAAAATCTAAAACTGAATCCAGTGTTAGCTTTAATTCTACGTGATTACATTCTTTTAGTTAAATTTTAGCACTTGTCTATACTAATATTATAAAGCTGAAGAGTTTGTTTGTTTGTTTGTTTGTTTGTTTGTTTGTTTGTTTGTTTGAACGCGCTAATCTCAGGAACTACTGGTTGGAATTGAAAAATTCTTTTTGTGTTGGATAGTCCATGATTCTAGGAAGGCTTTAGGCTATATAAAATATAAATAAATAATAGTTAATATTAAAAAAATCTCTGAAAAGTGAGTGTGCGAAAGAGACAGACAACAAGATACTGAGACGTTTTCAATATATTGACAAATACTCTGTCAGAGTGACGTGTAAATATTGACGGTAAAGGTGCGTTCCACTAAGCGCCCACAACAATGAAAATTCTCCTATACCTAATCGATCCACATAACGACCGCGGTCGTTGTGGTCGCGGCAAAAACGTCAATTATAATGTCATAACTTACGCTCACGACGACCCATCTAAAAAGGTGGGTCGAAGTGATCGTTGAATCGAAGAAAATTTGCGTGATTTTCAAAACTTAAAGCATATAAAATGGCGACTGTACCTCTTACCAAATATCCAAGTGTCGCCGCAAGACATTTTAATTCTATTTGAACGTAAATTAATTTAAAACACCAATAATATTAAATTATATTTTTAAAAAAACATTATATTTTTTTTCAATATAAATCTATTTAAATTAATCAAGTTTATTTTCAAGGCTTACAGATTATAAACTAACATCTTAAATCTTTTGCTTTCTTTTTACTAACTCGCCGTTTGTATTATTTACCTGCACGCTCAAAACGCTCTGTAATCCATTCCATTTGAGGTTACGACAGTAACGCTTACAAGCAAACTGTGGTCGTGAGCGTGATCATTGTGAACGCTTAGTGGAACGCACCCTATGTATAGCTAGACTGACATTTCATTCAAGTAGTAGTTTTGACAAACCTCAAATTACAGTTTCTTTCATAACAACAAAAGCAAAAAGATGTTTGTTGTGTTTTAGTGTGAGTTTCATAATTAATCGTCGTATTTTATTAGTAATACCACCCGTAAGGCGTCAAAATATCCGTTGGCGCACACCAGTTCGATCGCAGTGTAACGCAAGTCCTATTCAATCGCAGTGTAACGCAAGCCCAGTTCAATCTTCGAGCCAATGAGACTGAAGAACAGCGTAGGCAACGGTAAATACAAATTTCTCCAGATTTATTTCCTGGGGAATTCTGAAGAAGAGGTAAATGAACGCTGTTCGCAGATATCATTTAGCAGTTACAACAACTTTTGCATGAACATAATCAGTTGATCCAATTGTTCAAAACTGTCTTACAAGTAATGTGATGCCATCGGACAGTCAGAAAATAGTGATCACAGCAGACAAGCGACCTGCAGGAGACAACATGTCATGAGAGAGGCATCAATGCACCAATGTTAAATGATGTTGCCTTAATCGTGATTGGGGAGAATATGGAGTCTCGCGATATTGTAATGTAACCAAGAAATGATGCCATCATCCTTCAGCATATTAGGGCAAATTCTCACCTCTTATCAAAATAATCTAATATCCATGTAACAATAAATGAATATAGACTACACCTAAACAATACTTTTAATGCCTAACTTTTTAACATAATAGTAATGTTTCAAACTACTTAACCCTTTCGTTAACAAGTCAGCAGGCATTTCAGTAGTTGGCAAATTGCCTTGGCATTGAAATTTTGACATTGAAAAAATGGCATTGCCATGTACTCGGCCTCAGTACTGGACAATGCCACTGTCGGTTGTTTTCTGCATTCATATGATATTACAGTACCAGACAATTTAAAACAGAAACCTGTATAAGATCTCCTGTCAATAGTATTTGATGTCCAATCTGAGTCTACAAATCCTTCTAAGTTTTTATTATCATTTGTAAACATTAAACCATAAGATTTTGTTTTATTTAAATATTCTAACACTCTCTTTGCGTTTTTCCAGTGAACTGCAGTAAAACAATTGTTAAATTGGCTTAAATAGCTGACACTGTAACTGATATCTGGGTGTGTAAGTATAGACAAATACATAAGACTTCCTATCAGTTGCTGATAAGGATATTATTTACAAACATTTTCTGACTTATCCAACTTCAATTTACATTCAATAGGAGTATCAACAACATTACAGTTTGACATCTTAAACTTATTTAAAATATGTTCGACAAAATGCTCCTGATCTAATGATATACAACCATTTTTATATACTTTTACTCTCATACCTAAGCATTCTTTCACTTGCCCTGAATCTTTAGTTTTGAAATTTGACATTAAACTATGTTTCAGTTCATCTGTCAATGCCTTGCTACTGGAAAATATGAAAAAAATCATCGACAAACACAGTTTTTAAAATTTGTTCATTATTTACCATTTACTATATAAACATGGTTCCAATTTAGACTTAATATAACCCTGGCTTAACAAACAATCATCTACTCTCTTATTCCACTGCCTTGCTGATTGTTTAAGTCCATAAATTGCATGTTTTAGTTTGAGTACACTGTTACTCTGACATTCTAAATTAGGTGGTACTAGCATGTATACTGTTTCATCAAGGTACCTAGCCATTTAAAAATGCAGTGTTAACATCAAGATGAGTAATTTCTAAATTTAACTTTACACTTAAAGAAAATAACATTCTCAAAGTGTTAATACAGGTGAGTATGTTTCTTTATAGTCCACACCTTCTACTTGGGTAGAGCCCTTAGCGAATAAACGAGCCCTATATCTCACTTTATTATCACTTTCAAACTTTCTTTTGAAAACCCAAATTTTAAATTCTTTTCACAAATTCTAGAGCAAGTGAATGAATGTGTATATCTAGGAAGCATGTTCACACGAGAACATGCTTCCTAGATATACAAATTCATTCGTTTAGTCGCTAAGTGATGGAAAGTATGAAAAAGATATTGAAAGAAGGCTAACTGCCGGTATTAAGGTGAATGGGGCCATGTCGGTGTTGATGGCCAGCAACGGTTGCTGTCCACAGCGTGATATTTGTGCCTACTTTATTGTATGGCAGCGAACCCTGGGTATGTCAGAGGAAGTATGAAGATAGCTTAAATGCAGCTGAGATGCGATATCAGCTGCGAAAAACGTGCGGAGTAACGATCTTAGTTCGAGTCCGGAATCAAGAGATTCGCAAATCAACTGGCGTGAATCAGGGCGAGATTGAAAAGATGAAGAAAGGCATGCTACGCTGACTTGGACATATAGTAAGGTTGAGTGAAGAAAGATTGACGATACAGATATACAAAGCAAAAGTGTGTGCAAGAAGACGCAGAGGAAGGCCACGTTCCAACTACCTGGATCAAATCGATCGGACGCTCAAGGACGGGAACGAAAAGAGTACTCGAAACCGACGATCATGTATGAAGAGACTGATGAATGTGGACGAAGCAAAAGAAGTATAAAGTCTAGAGAGAACTGGCGCTCTATACTCCCTGCCTACCCCCTTAGGGACTTGGTGTGATGATATGTATGTATGTATGTATGTAAATTTTCACCCATGCGAAGCTGGGCGGGTCAGCTAGTACTGAATAAACATGATGTTATTTTGTGTAATATGTTGGATGAGGGATTTAATTTGTCTCTATTGCATTTCTAATCAATAAATTATCATTTACCGGCACTTTTCCCAGCCCTCAATGCAAGAGCAGCTAAGGAGTCCAGTCTAGCTTCAGGTTTCAAGGAGCTGGGACAGTCTCCATTCTTCACGCTGGCGTCAACGCCAATTGTCATTTGATTGACCTTAACTCCGCAGAATAATGCTGTGCCGGAACTCGCCGAGTCGGGGACCATTTTGTTAGCGGAATACGTCTAGAATATTATCATAATTTAAAACTGGTTATGTAGGTTAGATAAGTAATAAATTTTGCAATAATACATATTATGCTGACAAGTTTGTTTGATTGGTAGTACGCGCAAATCTTAGGAACTACCAATCCGATTTGACGACTAATTTTTGCATTAGATACAAAATTAGCCGTGGTTGCCGACTGGTTCGAGCAGTTGCCTGCGACGCAAAGGTCGCAAGTTCGAATCCCGACTGTGCCAATGAGTTTTTCTGAACTTAAGTACAGTGATAAGTCACACCACGAGCTTTACGGTGAAGGAAAACATCGAGAGGAAACCTGCATACGTCTGAGAAGAAATTCAAAGGCGTATGTATAGTCGTGTTTGAGTAACGGCGATGGACTCGCCATCTGTCACGTTGGCACCTAATATACCTCTGGCGGAAAGTGGGTGTGTAGGTATTACCTATACACCTCGGCCTTCCCCTTCGGGGACCCTTGTGGGAAGGCGTGAGGATATATTATTTATTATTATAGATACATATCCTGTTCATTGAGGAAGACTCTACATATAATATCACGTGACAACAAAACAGAGCGGAGAGTTAATGAACAGTGTTACAAAAACAGGGAAAATTTGTGTTATACCCCAAAAAAATTACCTTTTTATGCAGGTGAAACTGCAAGGCCCAGTTAGTCGTATATATTAAGTGAGTAAAGATAAAGAGACGTGGTGGCCGAGTTGTTCGAGTCGCCTGCAGCACAAAGATAATATGTTCGAATCCTGGCTGTAGCAATTCGATTTTCTGAACTTAAGTACAATAAAATGTCACATCCCGAACTTTACCGAGAAGGAAACCTGCATACGTTTGAGAAGAAATTCAAAGGCGTATGAATAGCTGTGCTTGGGAAACTGCGACGGACTCGACCTCGCTACATTCGGCACCTAGAATATATCTCCGGCGGAAACTGAGTGAGTTATATATGTATATATCCAACCAGAGAACTACGAAAGGTTATATTATACATTAATATTTATCTTACGATTAAATTTCTCCTCAAGGTAGCTATAAAGAGATCAAAGCGAAGTTATACGACATGGTAGCTTCTTCAGAATTATCGTAGAAGGAGAGCTAGAGGGAAGAGAGGAAGAGGAAGACCAACATTAACATACATGGTTCAGACCAAAGAAAAGGTGCCTCTCATGACGTATAGGGAGGTCAAAGAGGTTGCGCTGGACAGAAGCAAATGGAAGGGACTGCATCAGAGACGCCGACAAGAGCCCAGCTCTTAATTTTGTGATGATGAAGATTTTGCGAAGTTTTCTTATAACGAATAAGCATGCGGCCTGCCTAATGGAAAGCGGTTACCGACGCCTATGAAGGCTTGCAACGCCTAGGCAAAACTTCAAACTCTTCTTAACCTCACGTTGTACTCTCTAGGTTTTTTTATATACCACATGGGTGGCAAACTAGTATGCCTGATGGTAAGCGGATACCGCCGCCTATGAAGGCTTGCAACACCAGGGGTATTGCTCGCGCGCTGTTGACCCTGCAGGAATCTTTTCACACCCTTCTAGAAGAACTCCATGCTGTACTCTCCAGGGAAACCCTCAACGGGGAGCTCATTGTGGAATGAGCCTGAGCGTTCGCGGAAGGAAACTTTGACCTGTACTGACCTTCAACAATCCCACGTGTGGGAACTTTTCAAAGGCCAGCCTGTGCGTCTCTCCACCTTTGTACATCCTGGTCGCACTGACGGTGTTAGGCCCCATCCCGTCTCCCACGAACAAGATCACGTTCCTGGCTGTGCCCGTGTTCCATTTCACCTGAAGCGCCTCTTCCAGTTCATCTTTCGCTAGCTTTGTCCAGAATTTTTGATCTTCATAAAATATAATTAATTTTAGTAACTGTATTTAATTATTGAATGTATGAAGAACGATTGACAAAAAAGTGTATAAGGCGAGTGTAAATGAAAGTGTTGGAAGGGTTAGACCTAGGCGGACGGTTCAAGACCATATCAGGGACGTCTTGAAAATAGGCCAGGTCAAGAGTGCCCTAAACCGAAGAGCATGTATGAAGGGAATAATGAAAGTGGACGAAGCGAAACAAGTATGTAAGGATCGTAGCGAGTGGAAAGAAGTGGTCTCTGCCTTCCCCTACGGGAAAGAGGCGTGATTTTATTTATGTATGTACGTATTTCATTATTTTGCATATAGTATACGCTTTGGATACAAAGCTGTTAGATTAAATATATTATTATCGTTGCATATAGGTGGCCGAGTGGTTCGAGCAGTTGCCTGCGACGCAAAGGTCGCAAGTTCGAATCTCGACTGTACCAATGAGTTTTTCTGAACTTGAGTACATTGATTAGTCACACCACGAGCTTTACGGTGAAGGAAAACATCGAGAGGAAACCTGCATACGTCTGAGAAGAAATTCAAAAGGCGTGCTTGAGTAACGGCGATGGACTCGCCATCTGTCACGTTGGCACCTAATATACCTCTGGCGGAAAGTGGGTGTGTGGGTATTACCACCTCTGCCTACCCCTTCCCCGGGGACCCTTGTGGGAAGGCGTGAGGATATATTATATTATATAGGTACATATATAATTATTCCGTAGGTATTTGCGCATGTGACTGACTCCTCTCAAACGACGGGACCGATTTTGAGGATTTTTTTGTAGATGTTCAAGTTAATTCTAGTATGGTATGATTCACAATTGCACCCTAGGTGGTGCTTTGATCGCCAAATTAAAGTTCAGCCCAATTGCTTCAAGTAAAGCTGGGCGGGATAGCTATTTTTCTATATTTTAACAATGCATTGTTATTTGTGTACGCTCTCACTCGAAAAGCTCTGTCACACATTTTTCAATCTGCTTTATATAGGATTGATTTTATCTATTTATCGTACCAGTAATAGTTTTTTTTAATATTCTCATCCATGCAACCACATCACGCCACAGTGAACTATGGTACAGGTAGAACTTGGAAAACATACATTTAAATCACACCGAGTCCCGAACGGGGTAGGCAGAGAAGGCGTTTTAGCGACAGTTTTCTCTGGCTTGGAATAAATACGTAATTAAATAGTGTTGACTGTGATAAATCACTGTACTTAAGCTGAAAATACCTATTGGTCCAGACCGCCTAAGTGCGAACATACAGTCTTTATTGCTACTCAAAATACTCGAACTCATGTTTTAAATTTTTTTTTATACGACTTGGGTGGCAAACAAGCATGCGGTCCACCTGATGGTAAGCGATTACCGCCGCCTATGGACGCTTGCAACACCAGGGTATCACTCACACTCACAAATTGTATATAGGTTTAATTTATTAGCGATATACAAAACAATGTTTTATATTATTAGAATTGTTACACAGATTACGAAAATGTGCCAATGATAAGAATTGACCTGTAGGGGTACCAGTAAGGCACTATACAATTACTAGAATAATACATAGATTAATTAATATAAAGAGTAAACTTGCTTAATTTGCGGTGGCCGAGTGGTTCGAGTAGTTGCAACACATAGATTGCAAGTTCGAATCCCGACTGTACCAATGAGGTTCTCTGAACTTGAGTACTTACAGTGACTAGTCACACCATGAGTTTCACGGTGAAGGCAAACATCGAGAGGAAACCTGCATACGTTTGAGAAGAAATTCAAAGGCGTATGTATAGTCGTGCTTGTATAAAGGCGATGGACTCGCCATCTGTCATGTTGGCACCTTATATATACCTATATACCTGGCGGAAAATGGTTGTGTACCCACACACACACACACACACTAGCGTGGGAAGGCGTGAGGCATATATATATATATATATATATATATATATACACGCCATATACATATATATGATGAGCTCCTTGGGGGGGGGGAGGATTGTTACATTGTGTTGGAAGCATAGGGATTAAACCTTATGCTGCCAACACACTATAACTCTCCGAACACAGAGTGGCAACGCGCAAGTGATACTTTGGTATCGTGAGCGTAAATAGGCTACGGTAACCGTTTCCCATCAGGTGGGCCGTAAACTTGTTTGCCACTGTTGTTGTATAAAAATATATATATATTATATAAAACATCTTTAAATCATAATAATATTATGTCCATGACTGTAATTACTCACCAAAAACTCACTCACTGTAACTAATTACTAAATCACTAAATTGTAATTAGTGATTCTACTTAAGAAGAATCAATAATTACAGTCACTACATTTCTTCCCTTGCAAATGCAAACACAAAAATCATGAATATCTCACACACATAAAAACCTTAAACTGGGCTGACACCGTACTAAAAATATCTGACCACTTTATATAATTCTAATGGTCTTAAATTCGTACTTACTACCGTCGACATTAAACCCATATAAACACGGCACTAGCATCCTGCCAGATGGCCACCGCTGCACTTGTTTTGACAATTACTGTATAAAAAAAAATCCTCGGTTCACGCCTTGAATCTACTTCCGGGTCAATGACGTAATAACCAAACGAATAACGTGTAACATATTATAGAGAAACCACCAAAATGAATATAAAACTCACAAACCTGTCGGCAGCGAGCATTTTATTGCTGAGATAACACAAAACACGACTATTATGTGCAGGCGCATGACGGCTACTGAATTGTTGACTGACACTGACAATTGACAGCGGCATATCTGGTTCTCACGCAAGTCGTTCGTAACTTCAAAAACGCGAGTCTTCGTAAAATGTATTGTCTATCATCTCAACTGCTTAGCTCACGAATCAGCAGCGCCCTAAGCCGAGGACCGAGCCCCACAGGGGGTATCCCTTGCTCTTTGTTAAGATCTAAAGAAGTGCCTAGCTTGTTCGGTTAAGTAGTACAAGTTCTCGGAACTCACGCTTCGACAATTAGAAGTTAGATTTTTTGTGCGTTTTGTACTGTTATAATGGATAGCAATACATCGTAGAAGCTTATTATATCTCTGGCTAGCTGAGCGACTTTACTCGCATTAAATTTAAACATCGCCTTTTGTTTTTAGGAGGATGGTATAAAGCTTTCCTCATAAAAGAGACAAACAAAAGTCTATTTTCAAATCGGATTAGTAATTAGACTAGCGACCAAACAAACCAATTGCCGTTTTCTAGTATTAGTTAAGATATATGTTTCACTGTTTCAGGGTGTTGGCGATCGATCGGGAGACATCCAGTGCGCAGGTCCATACAGCCTCCTTCTTAAGGGGAATACCACTTGAGCCGATCTGACTTCATTTATATACATGTACATCATCACGCCGAGACACTATAAGGGTAGGCAGAGAGTAAATCGCCATTAAAAATAACAATTAAACATATTTACAAAGACAGTTGTAAAACCAACTACTAACATATCAAATATTTGTGCCAAATCGGTATCCCGCGGCACCGTGCCAAGAAGACTACCATCATTGCCGCGCTAGATAGCAATGTTGATTCTCTGAGGAAGATAAATGTTGCCCTAACTTATTATAATATAAACGCAGCTGTTGCAAGACCTACCTGAGATATAATATATGAATCAACGTGGTATCAAGGACAGCGACACAGCCGAATGTCTTAATAAAAAACCGCTTGCGTCAAGGAAGTGTTTTTGGCTTTTTATTATTTACTATATAAGATACGTAAAAAGTTCATTCTCAATCTCTGCATGCACACATAGGTACAATAAAAAAGAAAGTGTATTACAATCTGGCTACTAAAACAAGCACAAAAATTATGTTTATAAAACTAAGGGTTAATGATCGGCTTATAGCTATGTTAGTAATGCTCTATAGTATGTGTGCGTTGCAGCAGTTGGCAAAGGGACATAGCTTACTGTGTGACATTGCTGCAATAGCAAAACACTGATTTTCAGCTATCGCCTGGGCCACAACGAGGAGGCGTGTAGTCGCCATTAAATAATACTAGAAGTTGCCCAGGCCTATACCATTAATAGTTAGAGAAGTTAAAACATATATCGTGATTGTTGAGTGACAAATGTGCACACTTTGACAATCGTTATATTTTTATTTTATTTTATTTACTTTATTGACACACCAACAGTTCATAGGCAAATGTTACATAAAAAAATAGTATAACTATAATACAGACTAGCCTACTCACTAATAACAGGTGTGAGACAGCTTACACAGAGTAATCACTTAACACTGATAACTATATTTATATACTATACTGATAACTAGACTTAATAAAAAAAAAAACAAATAATTATAAAAGTAGGTTGACAAATATCTTACTCTAATAAAAACAAGTGGGAATACATAAAGCATTTATGGGAATATGCAATATATGAAATATATATTTTGAAGTTTTAGACATACACTCAAAAAAAACTTCAATTGATCTAACAATTGTGTGGGCCGAACCGCATATTGGCCGATTTAGATGAGCATGGTGGCAGCATTTTTCGCTTCCAATGTCACTTATTATATATACTTAATATATATTAGTATTGATACTCCTTAACGCTAGCAGCCTTCCCCTTATCTTTGCCCTACTGAGTCGTAGTTACCTCTGTCGGTACCCTCACATACTGTACCAGTGACACGATAAAAATGAACCTATCACGTACATGATCATCTAAATTCAGTGCAAAAGTGAAATAATTTTGTAATTAGGAAAAGCAATTCTATACACAGATAAACTGAGCTTATAATGGTATGTATCGTGTAGCTATGAAACTTGTTGGTATCTGAAGGGGCAACACTATTGCTAGGTATCAGGTATCGCTTTAACATTGAATCCGATATTGTTCTTTAATTGTGCATAAACATTTAAGTATATATCTATATAAGTAAATATATCGTTGTCTAGTTACCATAACACAAGCTTTGCTTAATTTGGGACTAGGTCAATTTGTGTGGAATTGTCCCAGGTATTTCTATATTATGACGTCGAGCCGCTCATGAGGTAGACACAGAGCGTAGCTCCATTGCCGTTACTCAAGCACTACTATACATACGTGTTAGTATTTCTTCTCAAACGTGCAGATTTTCACTCGATGTTTTCTGTGACTGTGACTAATCACTGTACTTGGGTTTAGAACGTTTTTGTTCGTTGGTTTGGACACATAGAAAGGTTGAGTGAAGAAAGATTGACTAAACAGATATACAAAGCAAAAGTGTGTGCAAGAAGAGGCAGAGGAAGGCCACGTTCCAACTACCTGGATCAAATAGATCGGACGCTCAAGGACGGGAACGAGGTTTCGAGTACTCTTAAGTACTCGAAACCGACGAGCATGTATGAAGAGACTGATGAATGTGGACGAAGCGAAAGACGTATGTAAGTCTAGAGAGAACTGGCGCTCTATACTCTCTGCCTACTACATTAGGGACTTGGCGTGATGATATGTATGTATGTATGTAGGTTTAGAAAAAGTATTTGGTACAGTCGGGATTCGATTTTGCAATCTCTGTTTTACAGGCAACTTGTCGAACCACTCGGCCACCGCGGCTCTTTATAATTAGTTAGTCGTAGTCATATAGGTAGTCATATACATATTTGTAGGAAGTATACAATTTGATTTACGGTGAAGGAAAACATCGAGAGGAAACCTGCATACGCCTGAGAAGCAATTCAGAGGCGTGTGTATAGTCGTGCTTGACGGCAATGGACTCGCCATGTCACGTAATCACCAAAAATATATCTCTGCCCGAATGTGGGTGTGCGGGTACTACCTATATACCTCTGCCTACTCCTTCGGGGACCCCTGTGGGAAGGCGTGAAGGATATATATTACGAGGGACGCAGCCGCAAGGCACAGCTAGTAGGATCATATACTATATGATATCTAATACATATATGATTACAAATTGTGGATGGATCGTGTTCCAGGCAAGGATGGAGCTCCCAGTACTGGACAAGTTCTGCTTCATATTCGACCTGAAGACGGGATGCATGACCATGGCCATCCTAAATGCTGTAAGTAGCTCTCCGTGCTATACCTGGGATGTATTCATATGGTCCAGAATTATGTGTCGCTGCCACTCGAACCACTCAGCCACCAAAGCTTACTAAAAATTTATTAATTTAATAAAAAAAAAAGTTTAATTTATTAAACAATTTTAATTTTTTGGTAGATCTTCTCTTTCGTCCAAGTGGCGATTCTGATCGCATTTGCGGTGGACATCCGGGAAAGCGAAGCGCAGCTGCGGCGCGAGGATGTGGAGGTTTCCATGTCGTCTGTCGTCTACACCATCATTATCTTGCTCATTGTGCTGCTCTTTGTCAAGTTCATATCTGACCTCATCTTTCTCTACGCTGTTTACAAGGTTAGCTACATTAATTAATTGATGATTTACTTTACTTTTGTTGGGCCTGAAAGGTTGAGGAGAGTGAGGAAGAGAGGTAGGGCATAACGGGTTTCCCGTTCGAATTCGGAGCTGCCCGACTGGGGCAGGACCTCCACCTTACAGAAGTCCGTAGCCAAATAACACAATTTTTTTGTGTTGTGTTCCTATGCGGTGAATAAGGTTTCCAGTAATGAGCTCTTTGGGGAGGGGGGAGGATTGTTACATTGTGTTGGAAGCAGAGGGATTAAACCCATTATGCTGCCAACACACTATAACTCTCCGAACACAGAGTGACAACGCGCAAGTTATACTTCGGTATCGTGAGCGTAAATAGGCTACGGCGGTAACCGTTTCCCATCAGGTGGGCCGTATGCTTGTTTGCCACTCTTGTTGTATAAAAAAAAAAAAAATTCACGAAACTGGTATACAATGTGAGAGAGCCTAGAGGAAGAGGCAGAAAACCACGTTCAAGTACTTTTTAAATCGATTGAATGTTTAAGTCACGGATGGGAGCGTCAAGAGTACTCGAAACCGATAAGCATGTTCGAGGAGACTGAATAATTTGGTTGAATGTGGTAAGATTCTGATTAATGAAGATAAAGTGAAAGAGGTCTGTAAGTTTAGAGAAAGTATTAAACGTAGTTAGTACATTCTAAACCTTTCATACTCTTAACCTTTCCCAATTTGAAGGCTATATATTCTATCGCCTTCCCACAAGGTTCCCCGAAGGGGTAGGCAGAAGTGTATCTTGACGACTAAATCTCAACAATTATCATAACGAGATATACATAATTATAATTGTTGTGATTATAGAGAAAAACAGTTTGGACTGGAAATTAACTTGAATACATAAAAAAGATGCTACTAAGCTACATAAGTGGATATTAAAAACATTTCATTGTTCAGTAAACTGGATACGGCGTTAATATCTTTTACTAAAGCATTTAACTGTGCACGTAGGAGAGATGCGGCATGATCAAGAAGTACTGCATATTCTGGATCATCTTCTTGGTGCTGTTCATCATCGGGTTCCTCAAGAGCTTGTTCCACATGGATGCTGGTTACGTCATTTCCCATATCTTCTACTTGGGTAAGTGGATCTATAAGATCTATACTCATATAAAAAGAGGAAAGATTTGATTCCAAGTTTATAAAATCGATTGTAATGGATAAACTCAAAAACACTTAACCCATGTTAAAATTCTTTCACATAAGGAAAGCTATAATATATCGGAGTAGCATGAGCATCAAAGACGCTCAAAAAGAAAGAAATTTATGATGGTGAGAGGTGCTGCGAAACTTGAGGTCGCGGGTTCGAACCCCGCTGAGGGTAGATAATTGTGTGATGAACACGAGTATTTGTACCTTAGTCTTGGATGTCCTATGTATTTATGTATATATCTATATAAGTAAATATATCGTTGTCTAGTTACCATAACACAAGCTTTGCGTAATTTGAGACTAGGTCATTTTGTGTAGAATTGTCCATAGGTATTTATTTATTTATAGTACAAAGGTTTTAAACACTACTAATCTCTTTTATTTCAGCTGAAAATTTTTACTTCATCGTTGTAATCAGGAGCTATTTGATATCGATCAACGAAGACGGAGTGCTTTAAATATACCATGTTTATTTACGTGTCATTAAACTGCCTACTTTTGGTTCGGGATATTTTGTATATATTTTCAGGACGCCTAGTTTCAACTATTTACATACACCTTATCAGTTGCAAGTTGGATGCTACTGGAGGACATATGTATGTATCGGTCCATTAACTTTGTTTCTCAGTCGGCACTCCTACCATTGTCCCGATAGGCCTTCGAACGAAAAACATTCGAGTGACAAATGAAATTAAAGTAAAACTTAAGTTTTGCAAAGTTTTTGTATGAGATGCAAACGTACGTGAAAAGTCAAGTTCCCATTGGCGATCGACTGTATAAGAAAAACAGTGGAGTGAGACACATTATGATTCAAAGAAATTAATTACATCTAATTTACAATTTTAAAGAAATACTATATTCAAATATAAAGGACAAAAAAAATACCCACATCGTTATCGAAAACGTGCAAAAAAGGAAGCACTGCCAGTTATGGCAGACCAATGCGCTTCTATGTGGTCATTGGAAAATATGTAGGTATGTAAACGTTCCTTGCATATCTAAATATTATAATAATAATAAATAAATATTAAAATAAAATAAATAATATACATACCATATAATACTTACGATATCACAATATACCTACAGTATAGAATTTTACATATCACATCCAATGATGTATTAACCTCATTGATCACATCCATGTTTTTGTGCTGTGGTATTAAATGAGAGTTAATGTTCGTCGTTCAAAAATCTCTCACTGATCTGTGTCCTTGTGTGTGTTTTTTTTTATATATGAATTGTAGGATTTTTGTGGTTACAAAAATTACATAAATCGCATATTTTTTGTATAACAATATTAATACAAGTTTCATTTTAGTTTTTTTTTTATAAATCTCTTTGACACATTTATTTAACCGAAGTATCAATGCCTTTTAATTCTTCTATGATTAATAATTACGGCAAAGTTACTGAATTCGTTTAAAGGTAAATATTTTATTACCAAAATAAAAAATAAGGGTAAGCATATATCTGAGATGGACCAAATATGGGAGAATTGGAAAGGCAATAACGAGAAAAGGTTTTTTTATTTGCCAAAGCTCGAAATATATTTTTTGTTGTTAATTTCATCTACCAATTCTGGTTGTGATTGCTTGTGCTTCTTTAGTTGTAAATAATCAGCGGGATATATATATTTATATACAATATACATACATGTAGATACGTACATATAAATAAAACAAAGTCGGGTTATTTTCAAGATTTATAATTCTGATACTTAATCTTTTGATTTGTTGGATTCGCCTGACCCGAGAAGAGCAGAATAACTATTAAATAAATAGCTCTTCTCGATTATATAGAAATAATAAACGAAATAATCCTCTCGCTACATTCATTGACTTTGGTGGTACGAAGTTCGCTGGGTCAGTTAGTATACCATATAAATGTGTATAGATAGTGCCATCCACGAAGACGCGCTCCACCAACTTGCGGGCAGTATGACCCGAGTCTATTAATTGTAGTGTGCGTGTGCACTCATAGGTAATCAGTGTGTACCGATAATACTCAAACATTATTGGAAGGTTGCACACTTACACTGTAGAGAAGAATAGTAGGGCGCGTCTTCGTGGATGGCACTATATATATCTCACATTGTTGTTTGATTCGTTGTTACGATTTAAAAAATCGATTCTGTTTGTTATATATATTATATTGTTGATTTATTGTGTGCTTATACATTATATATATTATATAAGTAATTATATATATATATATATATATATATATATATATATATATATATATATATATATTTATATATATATATATATATATATATATATATATATATATATATGTACATAAATGTAGGGGTGGGTCTAAATGAGGAGATGAATAAACTCGTAATGCTTTATTTATTTTACATCTACAAAATCACGTCTTTTTCCAACAATGGCTGCCTCTTTCCGCGAGGGAGCGAGAGGTCTCCCCACACATTTAATCTCCCTGACACATGAATTACGTTACGTTCACGTTACTCTTTTTTTTTTTTTTTTTTATACAACAAGAGTGACAAACAAGCATACGGCCCATCATCATCATCACGGCTACCGCAGCCTATTTATGCTCACGATACCGAAGTATCACTTGCGTGTTGCCACTCTGTGTTCGGAGAGTTATAGTGTGTTGGCAGCATAATGGGTTTAATCCCTCTGCTTCCAACACAATGTAACAACCCTCCCCAAGGAGCTCATTACTGGAAACCTTATTCACCGCGTAGGAACACAACACAAAAAATTGTGTTATTTGGCTACGGACTTCTATAAGGTGGAGGTCCTGCGCCAGGCGGGCTGCTCCGAATTCGAACGGGAAACCCGTTATGCCCTACCTCTCTTACTCATATTAAAATCCAACATGTATGTAGGTAAATGTAAATTTTACATATACATTTAATGTTTTATGTTGTGGCTTTCGTTGATTTGACTTCAAATAAGAAAAACAAGAAAGAAAAAATAATGTGAATGTTAAAATTTTTGGATTATGTAATGCAATTAATTCCATAGTAAACTTGAATACATATACATTATGTCTCAAGTATTGACATTAACATTATTATTGTGTTCGATAGAAATAAATGTATTCATCTACTTATATATTTTCCGCAATAAACATTATATTGTATATTTTCATGGTCACGAGACAAGCCGTGAAAGAGACATACATATTGTATGTCTCTTTTAACAATTAATATAATTTGATTTTATCAGAGACGCCGACAGGAGCCCAGCTCTTAAATTTGTGATGATGTTTTTTTTTATAAATTTTCGGAAGGTCGGCAGGCGACGTCAACGACAGCTTATCTACTAATGGTCCGATTATTAAAAAAACAAAGTCACCTGTAAATCTCACTTTTTTTTAATAGTTAATTATGTTAATTTTATATACCCATATGCATATCATACGCCGAGCCCCTCACGGAGAAGGCAGAGACTAGAGCGTCAGTTCTCTCTAGACTTACATACCTCTTGTTTTTTATTTCTACTTTTGACTATTATATATACCCTCTTATATCCTATATATCTTGTACCTATTGCCATTTTTTTTATTTTTTTTTTATTATTATTTAATAATTATACTAACATAGAAATAACTAATAACACGACTTCTGAAAACAAAAGATTTTTTCGACTTTTTTATGGGGTAAAAGATATTCCTATCTAAGAACTTAGATATATGTGTGTAGCCTTAGAAACAATAGGATGATTTGTATGATAGACGAACATTTAGATAGATATTGCTTGATATACATGTAAAAGATAATTTTTAAATACATTTTTACTTCTTTATCAATCCCATTAAGTAAACCATTAAAAATCAAAATATATTTTATACCTCCAAAATTTTACAAATTAATTCATACCCGCGTTATTTGTATTTAATAATAAATATTGTACTTTTTATATAAATTTTATATTTTTACCATTAATTTTTTTTAAAACTTTGTCTAAATATATATGTATATTATTATGTAATTGTTTTTAATATGTACATGCAATTTATATATAACGTTTTATGTAATGTATCTAAGTGTGTAGATACAGTTCAATTTAAATAACGACAATAATACGTCCTTCGCTTTAATTAGCTAATAGATCTGTATTCCTCCCTCTCCCTCTTATCCTCCCTCTCCCTTCTCCTTCAGCCTATGGAAGCAAATAGTTTACAAAATACCAAGAAATATCAGAGTTTTTCTATTAGTTTTCTATTAGCGGTGAAGGAACATACCGAGAGGAAACCTGCATACGTTTGAGAGGAAATTCAAAGACGATTGTATACCTAGTCGTGCATGAAAAACGGCGATGGACTCGCCGTCTGTCACATGATTGTAATGTCAAGCAATGTGAATCAATCCGCTGAGACAACTACTTAAAAATTTGTTTGTGACTGTATCTATTTTTTAAATAGCGATTTGTACCTATTTGCTTCCGACCGCTTTAAATATAGGAATTATCTTTAGCCTTCGAGAGCGGCGTTTATAAGATAAGCCTATATTTTATGCTAATATCGGAATATTTCTGTAATGTGTTCCCTTTATGATGGATATACTTAAATACTATATATCTGTTGGATGCTATATTATACATAAGGTTGATCTGTAAAGGCACATTCAAACCAAGACTCGTTTATTAATTAATATTTATATATCTATCTATATAAATATAAATCCATGTTTGTATGCGTGTCCTATGCGTTCCGAAACCATTAATCAGTTTTCGATGAAACTTTAGTAGAGTGTTTTGGGGACGTCCGCGCGGGTTCTGATCTGAAAGGAAAGAAAAAAGACTCGCTAGATGGCGCTGCAGAACACTAACTTTGCCTAACATTGCTAAATAACCAGCACATCTTTGTTTGTAGAACATACATTTTAGAACATGTTCTAAGCACCACTATTCGGCAATTGTGAATGTAAGCTAACTTAAAAAAAACATTAAGATCATCAAAATCGGTCCAGTGGCTTAGGAATGCGTTGACCCGTACAGAGTGATTTTATATCTTATAGATATTTATCGATAAAAAAAAACATATTTTTTCTAAAATATTACACCCGTCCGACTGTGAGACAATACTTCTAACTTGTAAACAAGCTAATATAAAGCGTGTAAAAATATACATATTTATACATAGAAAATAGTTTATAAAAATTACTTTTTGTAAAATTATACAAAACTGAATACTTTTCATGTCAAATATAATTAAAAATAATAAGTTAATAACATTTATAAACTTTTTCTACATTACGTATTATGGAAGTATTCCAAAATGTTACGGAAAATATTTTGTAGAAACAATTTCCTGCCTCTTTACGTATAAACTAAAATGAATCACAACGCATATTTATTTTTATCGCAATTACAACATAATAAAATTTGAGTTTAAGTTTTATGTATGTAGCCACGGAATTAAATCAAACATTAAATGCATATTTTAATAGTTACTCTATACAATATTAAGTGAGTTTTTTAAAAACTTTAACGTACGGATGTCTGATATCTAAATATTATGTGTAACTACATTTTATGAATGTGTCTTTACAATGTCGACTACACGAGACCTCCCTGTACTGAATATTCAAAAGTTTTTGGGTCATCCTTTTACAAATAGCAATACAAAGAGGCAGAGTTTGTAAGTATTAGCACAAGTCCCAGGATCTACAAATTCGTATTTTAAAAAGATTGCAAAATATAGCTCCTTAATTGAGAAGGCTATATGCTATATATATATTATGATGCTACTATTAAGTGAACTAATAAAGTTCCACACTTTATTAGTTCATAGGATTTGCGCAGAGTCAGGTAGTGCCAGCTTTCCTGGCACCCTCCCGCGGGACGAGTTGGGCAGGTGTTTTATTTGGTTTAGTTTAATTTATTGTCTTAGTTAATTTATATTTCGCTTTATAATGTTTTAACTTGAATTACCTTTTTAATAATTATTGATAATTTTATATTAATAAAATTTAAACATATATGCCTTGCGTTCCCACAACGGTTCCGTAGGGGTAAGAGAACAGTTATGTTCTCATACAAGGGAACACATTTGACGCAACAATGGATGTACTAAAGTTCTCCTGAATAGACTGTACCATTGGAAATTATCTGCTGCTCTGACTCTTATGTCTCCTATATTATGTACTAAAACTTTTAGTGATCTCTAAAATTTTATTATGTATTTGAATTTGAACTTAAACTCATAGAAATAAGATAGTAAAACCCAAAAACAAACAGTACACAAAGGTCTCGCCTATCGATCAATTATTAACGCTTTAAATGTTGTAACTTGTAACAATTATTTACAATTATATCGAACTGTATGTATGTATTTAATTTTATAGACATTTTAATGTACGTGGTTGTTGTACAAGCTTTGTTAAATGCAGTATTCCAATCAATAAAACACAAAAAAATGTTTAACCACAAGAGTTTTATTCCTAATAACACTGGCAAGATTATTCATGCTCGTCTCGTCGGTGGAATATTTATTTGAATGGTAGAAAGAGGTGTTTATGTTGTACCCACACACCCGCTATTCGCCGGAGAAAAATTTTTGGTGAAAGGTGACAGATGACGAGCTCATCACCGCTTCTCGAGCACGACTATACATAAGCCTTTGGTTTTCTCTAGATATTTTCTTTCACCGTAAAACTCGTGGGGAGACTAATTACTGGTAAAAAAACTCACTGGTACAGATTCAAACTTGCAACAATTTTAGTTGCAGGCAACCACTCAAACAACTCTGACACCACGGCTCCGTTTAATTCAATTTTAACAGTAGTTACATGAATAATGGGTATTTGTATCAATTACCCGTTATACATTCCATGAAATACTCTTATAAAATTTTACTAATACGAGACGACCGATGTTACATGATGTTACACAAGCAAACAATATTTTTATACAATTATCCTTTAATCCTTTTTCTGAAAAAAAAAGGTTAATTTCCAAACGAAGTTGTTCTCAATTCAAATTAGACAGATGCCTAATAAGTATAATCATCAATCATATTACAAATCACATCAGGTCATCTGTCAATTAACTTTGACAATCACTGACATGAATAAAAATATAAGATATCGATACATATCGGTAGAAACATGGCGATGCGCTCGCCATCTGTCATGTTGGTGCAACAAATATAATTCCGGCGAAACGAGGACGTTGTTATCCACTGCCTACCCCTCGAGAACTATGGTGGGCAGGCGTAAAGATATTAATGTTGTAAAAAAAATTACATTCAAATCCAAACTCAGTCACCTTCGAAACATTGCAATAACAGGAACACTATAACTTAAATAACTATGCCATCAAAAGACGTCATCAATTAACAAATTAATTATAAGCAGAAACAATCGCAGAACCAAGTACGTCCTTACCAAGAAAATGACCATTACTCATTCACTGAAAGCGTTGATATTTCAATATTAACATTTAGCTTTATAGAAATATCTTAGTCATATACGGAATACTTCTTTTACCTTGAAATACAGTTTATTTTTCTGCTAAGGCCAAAAGTGGCTGGAAAGTGGCTAGGTGCCTTTAGGGGCCTTACCATGACGCGCTAATGCTATCTTTACGCCTTCCCCATGGGTCTCAGAAGGGGTAGGCAGAGCTGTATCCTACTCTTTTAGTCGGAGGTAAATTCAAATGCTAACAGATGTCGAGATGTCATTTAATTTCTTTTCAAATGTATCCAGTTCTCCTCGCGATGTCTTCCTTCACTGTAAGGCCCACCACTCCCTCCACTCCTGGACTTAATGGACCAGATAATACTCCTTAGTTAGTGCAATCTCTGCATTTCAGAAGAGAAGACTCGCCTACTGAGGCTATTGTTATCATTAATTAGTACGAAAAGGTCATTTATGTACAAACAACACATATACAACTGTCTCTTTCGCTCACGTCATGGTAAGGCTATGTTTATTCTTCTGTTTGTGGGTAAATAAACACGAAGCAACACCCTCCCTGAATACCCCATATATTAACACTACACTGTACGATACGATTCGAAACGAAATTGAAAATCGAAGTGTAGGTATGTAACGCTGAGTCCACCTATAGCGCGATATAAATGTCGTGTCTACGACATTAGCGACATCTAGTAAATCGCACCTTAAATACATTGGTTTTAACAGATAGCAATGCTGTCACGGAGCGATAGAGTTTGTCATCTCGCTATTCAGTACACCGTATACGATGAATCCAATATACATTTCTACGCACAGATTTCATAAAAGCTTCACACGGGTATAGCACTATCTCCATACGACATCTTCATGATTCGGTATAGGCTGTTGATCATCGTAAGGTAATAAAGTGAGTACACTGAAACAAAGAAATGAGAAAGTTCATAGGCGATAACATAGCCTAGCTTAAATAACTTGAGAATAAAAAACAAACTAACAACAAGTAATAAAAAAATTTAAGGATTATATCAACTTTATTAAGGATTATTTACGGTTACTTAATTACGGTGAAGGAAAACATCGAGAGGAAACCTGCATACGTCTGAGAAGAAATTCAAAGGCGTATGTATAGTCGTGCTTGAGTAACGGTGATGGACTCGCCATCTGTCACGTTGGCACCTAATATACCTCTGGCGGAAAGTGGGTGTGTGGGTATTACCTATACACCTCTGCCTACCCCTTCGGGGACCCTTGTGGGAAGGCGTGAGGATATATTATATTATATTTTTTATATATTAAGGATAAAAGAGGAGAAAGTTAGAGAGTGACTAATCTTTTGATATTTTTTTCAATTTCAAATGATCATCAGATTTGATAGAATACGTCATTAAATTATCCTGACTAATATCAATACTCCACCTAAATACGAAAGTAAGTTTATTTATTTGGGTATCACGGTCTACGCGTAGCAACTCGACGGATCATCATAAAATTTTACATGCTCATCGGAAAAACTCGTAAGATTTTTTTTCTCTCATCACGATCTCGTTCTAACTCAAGCAACTAACTTATATAGATAGCAAAATTTTCACAACGCAGGCAAAGGCTAGTATATATATATATATTTCAAAGCTTACCCGAACCGGCGAGCAGAGCTACGACCACCAGCGCCACGTTCCCAGGCTTCGCCAGGAAGGCATCCATTCGGAATATGCAAGTCACGATGCTTACTAGGAATATACACACTATGAACACGCCATTGAATACTATCGACAGTTGCAGGTAGCCTGGCCGACGCTGAAATCAATAATAATAATAAATACTTGGGACAATTCTACACAAATTGCCCCAAATTAGGCAAAGCTTGTGTTATGGTAAAGAAGACAACGATATATTAAGCAATGGTGGCCGAATGGTTCGAGTAGTTGCCTGCGACTGTACCAATGAGTTTTTCTTAACCTAGGTACAGTGATTAGTCACACCACGAGCTTTACTGTGAAGGAAAACATCGAGAGGAAACCTGCATACGTCTGAGAAGCAATTAAAAGGCGTATGTATAGTCGTGCTTGAGTTACGACGATGGACTCGCCATCTGTCACATTGGCACCTTATATTATTCTGGCGGAAAGTGGGTATTACCTATACACCTTCGGAGACCCTTATGGGAAGGCCTGAGGATATATAGGATAATATTACTTAACCACATAACCGGTGAACCCTAATCTTACAGGTCCTGCGCATTCGGGAGACCCGCGCACCAACGCTTGAAATTACAATTGGACCCGGTAGTTGGCGCGGATGTTGCGTTTTAAAAGCTTTTGCAGGAACCTGGGCGGGACAGCTGGTGTGGGTATAATGGGATCTTCTATCCGTGCGAAGCCGGGGCGGGTCACAAGTGCATAGGGCTTACCAAACAAATGCCAGCGATGGCGATCAGGTCACTGATGGCTGAGAGGGTGGAGAACATCACCATGCTCATGGAGATCAGGTTGTCTTCTGGCTCCCACTGCTTATGCTGAGGTAGATTCTTCGCACCAGCTGCGAGATTCGCGATGCACATGACCTGCGTATCATATTTAAATATAAGATGAAAATTCACTCAAAATTACAGCCGAGATAGAAATTACTCAGTATTGCCATATTTTAACGTACATAAAAAATACTATGTTATTTTTTGTATGGAACTGCTAAATTTGTAATTAAACATATTTGTGAATGAAGGACAGACAAAATCTCTTAAATATATCTACATATATTTATTAATACATGGTGTTTCAGTGAGAAAAATAACTGCCCACTGCGTTGTATATTCTAGCCTTGTAGTTAAATGCATACTTATTAATTCCTGTAACACTTAACTGTCAACTCAAAGTAATTAGTGGTAAAGTATAAATTCGCTTGGTTTGACTTAAGTTTGTTTAAATAAACAAACCTTACAGGTAAGTGATAAGAAATGCACGACGTACAATACTTATTTAGTGACCACCGCCATTTTGTTTCAAGACGAAGAATCTCGCTTATACTTCATCACACACATACATTAGGTACAGTTTACATGTTATTAGTCACTCTCGGATTAGTCAGAGAGATGTGAGAGAGAGAGAGATAGATAGAGACACACACTCACTTTCCGCCAGATATATTCAATTAAGATAATACATATATCATCGCGCAGAGTCCCTAAGGGGTAGGTAGAGAGAATAGAGCACCAGTTCTCTCTAGTATTAAATACCTTTTTCGCTTTACGTTGAGTGCAGAAAGCTTGTCTAAACAGATATACAGACAGACGACCGTCTGGTCTAGTGGTTAGAGCTCCTGACTGCGAAACTTGAGGTCGCGGGTTGGAATCCCGCTGAGGGCAGATATTTGTGTGATGAACACGAGTATTTGTACCTTAGTCTTGGATGTCCTAGGTATTTATGTATATATCTATCTATATAAGTAAATATATCGTTGTCTAGTTACCATAACACAAGCTTTGCTTAATTTGGGACTAGGTCAATTTGTGTGGAATTGTCCCGAGGTCTTATTATTATTATTATACAATGAGAAATTGTCAGGAAGACGAGACAGAAGAAGACCACGTTCCAACTTTGTAAATCAAATCGATCGGACACTCAAGGATGGGAACGTCAAGAGTACTCGAACCTGGCGAGCATATATGAAGAGAGAGATTAATTTGGATGAAGCGAGGTATGTACGTCTAGAGAGAACTGACGCTCTACTCTTTCTATCTACCTCTGAGGGACTCTGCGTGATAATATGTTTATTATTTTAATTAAATATTTCACCATCTTTTTAAAGAAGTCTCGCGCCGTCTAGTCGAGACCTCTCGTGACAGGCGGGCTGGAACATATCTCGCTCAGAAAATCAGCATTGCTATCCAGCGTGGCAATGCTGCTAGTCTTCTTGGCACGTTGGTTTGGGATACCGATTTGGGACAAATATTTTATCTGTAAGTAGTTAGTTTCAACTGTTCTTTGTAAATATTGTTAATTGTTGTTATTGTAAAAAAATAAATATATTAAATATTATCTATTTAATGTAAAGTGAATACTTATACAAGTACAAATGTAGAAAAAAAGTTTCTAGTAATATTTTCTCACGAGCATAGAAATAGAAAAATTTGTGCATTTTATTTTCACGTTCTATGTCTAAATGGCGACCGTTGTGCGTGCTTGAGGCAGTTAGAGACAAAAATACGGCTTCCCATCGTTGACATCATGTCTAAAAAACTTTTGTTTATTAATTCTGTTAAGCCGCGGTGGCCAAGTGGTTCGAGTAGTGGCTTGCAACGCAAAGATTGCGAACTTGAATCCCGACTTCATTAATGCGTTTTTCCGAACGTATGCATAATGATAGATTTATATCACAACGAGCTATACAGTGAAGGTATGTATACATCGAGAGGAAACCTGCATACGTCAGAGAAGAAATTGTCATGTCAAAAACATGTCGTGATGTGTAACGCTAGATGTATCTCAAATGAAGAGGATCTGTTACCTTACATTTCTGTCACTATTTTGAGGGACCCTCGTGGAAAGGAGTGAGTATACATTATTATTATATTCTTGTTAAATCTCTTCTCGCTTTACATTAACAAAACTCCATGTGCAGCGTATGGAATTGGTACCTATATATGTATTAATTACCTACAACTTGATACCTACCAAAAACTACCAACGTTAACAAATCTTGTATTTACTAAAGTGACGATGCCATTCTACAGACTTACCTACATGGAAGTTCAAGTTCAGTTCCAAACTGGTAGCACTGGGTATACGTACCGTAGACAAGATGCAGAGTATGAGGCATCCAGTCTCCAGAGAGAGACACCAACATCTTCTCACCAAAGGTAGAGGCATGTTATTGCTGCAATGAAAATATATTATGCATCTTTATATAGATACTAGCTGCGCCCGCGACTTCGTCCGCGCGGAAAAGTGATATTAAGCAGCATTTTTTTTCACCCCCTTAAGGGTAACATTTTTACAAACTTTGAATGTAATATTAATTTATATGTAATCAAGAGGCTAAAAAATAAGTTTCATGCTTTTAGCTTCAAAAATGAGGAAAATTCGATACAAACTTTAAACCCCTTACAATCCTTTTTCGCATTAATAAGTAGCCTATGTCCTTCCTCAAGCTCTAGGCTATATCTGTACCAAATTTCATTTAAATCGGTTCAGTAGTTTAGGCGTGAAAAGTAACAGACAGAAGACAGAGTTACTTTCGCATTTATAATATTAGTAGGGTTTTCTTCTGAACTCCTCCTAGACGGCGAACCGGTTTTTTAAATGAATTTTTCTGTGTCTTCAGGTAGATTCGAGAATGGTTTAGATTCACAATTGGACCTGATAGGTGGCGCTGCGATCGGCGCTGTTCGGGACCACTAGTATATTAATGAATATTATTATATTATATTTACACTAGCTTATGCCCGCGGCTTTGCCCGCGTGGAGTTCGAAAAAGTAGCTTATGTATTTTCCTGCTAGAATCGGTTCGACCGTGACGCCGTGAAAGAGGTACATACTTTATAATATTAGAGCTGATTTTTTCGGGATTCATATGTCCTAATCCTAGGTATAAGCCATCCCCATTTAAATTATCAGCAAAACTGCTTTTTATCTTTCGTAATTTTTTTTTTCAATATAAAGTATCCTGTTTCTTCTAATACCACCAAAAGTATGTGTATAAAGCTTCATGGTGATCGGTTAAGTAGTTTTTACGTGAAAGCGAAACAAATAAACTTACATTCAAATTTATAATATTAGTAAGGATTCTCTTCTTCGTGACTTCGTGACTGAACTAAACGTCTGGACCGATTTGAATGATTGTTTTGTGTGTTCAAATGGATTCGAATATTTATATATTCGAATAAGAGAGGTAGGGCATAACGGGTTTCCCGTTCATATTGGAATTCGGAGCTGCCCGACTGGGGCAGGACCTCCACCTTATACAAGTCCGTAGCCAAATAACACAATTTTTTGTGTTGTGTTCCTACGCGGTGAATAAGGTTTCCAGTAATGAGCTCCTTGGGGAGGGGGGAGGATTGCTTGTTTGCCACTCTTGTTGTATAAAAAAAAAACGAAAATGGTTTACCTACATTCATAATTGGACCCAATTCCCAAATTTTTCACCCAAGCAAGGCTGGGCGGGATAGCAATTTAAGATGTATTCCGTTCCAAAAATAAGTAACCAGCTTGAGGCAATAAGAGCATTTATTTAGATCCGAGGGACACCGGACAACTTATTAAACGACATATTTAATTATTTCAAATGATCTCCCCTTTTCATAATAAACGCTGTTCCCCTATACTTAAGTACTAAATGCTGTAACATAATAATATTGTTATTGTGATATGATTATGATTTGATTTGAAAAGAGTAACCATGGAGTTTCTTGCCGGTTCTTCACCATGGAAACGACCAACACGAACCGTGCACATTTTTCGACGTTTTATAAGTGCCCATCTAGGCCTATGTGAAATAAAATATTTTGATTTTGAATCGGAGCTGCAATTTTTGTAGTACATCGTTAGAATACGTAGTTACGACTGTTCCCTTCGACGTTTATAAGGTCTAATTTCTAGGCGTGTAAACAGTCCGAAAGCGTGGGACTTGTCATTTAGGAATTGGGATGTAGTGTGGTTATAACGTCATCTTTATTTTATTTCCGTCGCCAGGGAGGCGTCGCGTTTATTAATATAACAGAGGATCGCACGATGACGAACTAAACATTCTCACTGCGGCCATTTCTCTGTCAACCGACGCGTTTTATGGAAGCAAATGATAATGCACTTTAGCACCCAGTGGATTAGGGCGAATTTTGTGAATAGATGTGACTGGCATGACACGTGCTACTTGCATCGATACTGGTGTTGTAGGTTCTACCCCAGACTATCATTTAATATTTCTAAAATATTAAAGAATAATAGTAATATATCCTCACGCCTTGCCACAAGGGTCCCCGCAGGGGTATGCAGAGGTGTATAGGCAACACCCACACACCCACTTTCCGCCAGAGGTATATTAGGTGCCAACGTGACAGATTTATTTATTTATTTATTTACACACACTTTAACATCCTTACAGTAGGTATACCAATATGATGTTAAAAGAAATTTATAATAATAATTTTTTATAATATAATAGATGGCGAGTCCATCGCCATTACTCAAGCACAACTATGCATACGCCTTTGAATTTCTTCTCAGACGTATGCAGGTTTCCTCTCGATGTTTTCCTTCACCGTAAAGCTCGTGGTGTGACTTATCACTGTACTTAAGTTCAGAAAAAACTCATTGGTACAGTCGGGATTCGAACTTGCGACCTTTACGTCGCAGGCAACTGCCCGAACCACTCGGCCACCACGGCTCTTAAATATTAAAGAAGATTCTGATTAACGTGGATGCAGCGGAAGAGGTATGTTCCCTAAGGGCAGGGACTCGGCGAAAAGTGGTTGTTACTCACACCTCTGCCTACCCCTTTGGAGACCCTTGTGGGAGGATGTGACGATATATTTGTTTCCATCAAAGTCGTATAAATAGAGTTAGTTATCCTCAGTACTGGACAATCACTGTAAAATTTTGTTAGGAAATGACAATTACGGGAAAGATGTTTGAGGAAAACAATAGTGATTATGTTTACATGATTTGTGTATTGCTAATACATAATAGCACGCTGTCAGGGAAATACATAACGATAAAACCCGTGGTGGCCGAGTGGTTCCAGTAGCGACACAAATGTTGCAAGTTCGAATCCTGACTGTACCTAAGAGTTTTTCTGAAAGTAAGTACAGTGATTAGTCACACCACGAGCTTTACGGTGAAGGAAAACATCGAGAGGAAACCTGCATACGTCTGAGAAGGAATTCAAAGGCGTATGTATAGTCGTGCTTGAGTAACGGCGATGGACTATATACGCTATCTGTCACGTTGGCATCCAATCTATGTCTCTGGCGGAAAGTGAGTGAGTATTTTGAATTATGACAAGTGAATTAAAACAAAATTATGGTGATATAGGAATGTATTTTCATACGTATGTAACGACTGCCGTATGGTTGGCTATAAGAAAAAATATAATGTCATAATTGGGTAGGTTACTTACTTACTTACCGTTTCATTGAATTATGTCAAAACAGCTGGTTCCAAAGATGTATTGTAGTTCTAAAATCACTTTTTCGCCAAACTAACACACTTCCATGTATTTAAATTTTAAATTACGTATTTAAAACTATAATGTTTTCTTGTAATGTATTTTATCATTACTGTTCATTTTATTCTGTTGTTAAAAACACTCGATAACATTTGTACACAAGTACACAATTGTGTAAAAAATGTACACAAGTGTGCCCTCCAAATGACAATTGAACCGTTCAATTCGTTCACTCGTTCCCGGATCTATTTACATACACTTTAATTATACCAAATTGATGCATTGTACGAGTCACTGGGTTTATTTTTAGTCGTAGATACAAACAGAGCGTCCGAGTCTTTTCATGATCAACGCGTTTTATCTGAGCTCAATTATTTAATAAAAATATAACTATTCGTGTTTAAAAATCGAACACCATTTTTATTTTTTTCTTATTGGAAGAATTCGAAATATGAAGTTTGCTTGATTAGTTTTGACGTCTTGTTTTTTCTTGTTTTTTTTTTTGTCGACGAGACAAAGCGTATTAGGCGACGGTTTCTGATCAACTAGCAGAGTAGCGCTTCATAGTATCCGTGGATAGCCGCCATGGCCTTGCATTGTCGCCGTCCCGGCGGACACGAGCGCTGTAATAGGCAGTTCATATATTCATTAATCATAGACCTTTGAACTGCTTCCGATGATGTTGTCATAGACGAGTTAAACGCTTACGCTAAGCGACCCTTTGGGACTAAATTCATGGTTTCTTTTAATATATATGAGACGATTCGACAAAAAATTACTAAGTTCGAAACTAAGCACAGTTGGTACCTACTATACGAAGAGATCGTACTACTATACACCTCTGCCTACGCCTTCGGGGACTCTTGTGGGAAAACGTGAAAATTAAAGCTAGCAGATTTTTGTGTAAGCTCGAACCCGTGACCTTCGCAGATAGGTCACTTCTATTCATCACGTCTATTGCACTTCTGCATTGGTTTACGCATAAAGTAAAATATAAAACATCGAACGTGTTTCTTGTCAAATTGATAACCTTTTTTGAAGTCGGTTAAAAATAATTGGTTGGTCAAACTTTACGCCAATATCATAGGGAAATTATCGAAAAAAATTTTATCCTTAAAACATAATGTGACATTTATTTCATAAATACACGAAACAAGCTGCAATGTATGCAGAGACTGAAGAATGTGGATGAAGCGATAAAGGTCTGTAAGTCAAGAGAGAACTAGACTACTCTCTTCGCCTACCCCGTATGGGACTGATGTAGAAATTCAAAAACTGCTTAAATTTACTTAACAACTTTAATTTGTTAAAGTACATTAATTCCTTTATTACATTGTAAATGTAAAACGAATATTTGTACATTGAGGTAATTAGGCAATACAATTATACAGCTGGCGCTCTATACTCTCTGCCTACCCCGTTAGGGACTTGGCGTGATAATAAATGTATGTATGTAATTATACAATGTTATAGTGTAAGTACTAGTTGTGTCTCGCGGTTTCTTCCGCGTAATATTTCACTGGAAGATTTATCTGGAATTAAACATGTTTTACTCCAGCTAATGATCTATCTCTCTAACAAATTTTATCCAATTCCGTTCAGTAATTTTCGCGTGAAAGGAACAAATATTCTCACAATCTTTCGTGCTTATATATAATACTAGCTTATGCCCGCGGCTTCGCCCGAATCTGGTAGAATCGGTTCAGCCGCTATGCCGTGAAAGAGCAACATAGTATCTTAGGGCCTTTATGATATTAGAACATTGAATTATTTGGAATTTTCGTAATGACAGGATTGAGTTTTCAAACATGTGTCAAAATAAAACGTCAAAATAAAACGTAATTTAAATCAAAAGCACTAAGGAGTATTGATATCATTTTGATGGAAATCTGAATTAGGTACTACTAATTATAAGGCAAATTTTATTCCTGTAGGAAGTTTGTATTTTCGGGATAAAAAGTAGCCTATGTCCTATTCCTAGGTAAAAGCTATCACCTTTACAACTTTCAGCCAAATCGGTTCAGCCGTTTTGCCGTGAAAGAACCGCAAACATCCAAACTTACAAACTTAATATAATATAACAAGCTGTGCCCGCGACTTCGTCGGCGTGGACCGCTTTTTATCTTTCGTAAAAATGTTTTTCCAGTAAAAAGTATCTTATGTTACTTCTTATACCTCCAAGAGTATGTATACAAAGTTTTATGATGATCGGTTAAGTAGTTTTTATGTGAAAGCGTAACAAACAAACTTACATTCACATTTATAATATTAGTAAGGATGAATATATCCTCACGTTCTTCCCACAAGGGTCCCCGAAGGGGTAGGCAGAGGTGCATAGATAATACCCACACACCCACTTTCCGCCAGAGATATATGAGGTGCCAACGTGACAGATGGCGAGTCCATCGCCGTTACTCCAGCACGACTATACATACAAACTTTCACATTTATAATATTAATTATAGTAAGATAAGATTAGCTGTGTATATTTTTATCTAGGTTCATTTTTAGAACAAAACATACCCTATACTTTAATAGACCTAATAATCTATCTCTGTGATAAATTTCATTCAATTCTGTTCAGCCGTTCTGGCGTGATTGAGTACTCACAAACTTTCGCCTTATTGTATTAGTAGGATTTTGTAGTGATATAAGGATTACTCCACTAAATGTTAGAAAATATACACGATTTAGCATTCAATAGCAAGCAATAAATGACTGGAAATCTCTTTATGTAAGAAACATCCCTACTGATGTTATAAATGCGAAAGTAGCTCTGTCTGTCTGTTACCTTTTCACGCCTAAGCTACTGAACCGATTTAAATGAACAGATTAAGCCTAGAGCTTGAGGAAGGACATAGGCTACTTTTTAATGCGAAAAAGGGTTGTAAGGGGTTGAAATAGGGGATTAAAGTTTGTATGGAAGTTTCGTCATTTTTGAAACTAGAAGCTTGAAACTAATTTTTTAGGCTCTTGATTACATATAAATTAATATTACATTCAAAGTTTGTAAAAATGTTACCCTTAAGGGGGTAAAAAAAATGCTGCTTAATATCACTTTACCGCGCGGACGAAGTCGCGGGCACAGCTAGTATTATACATTCCTTTAACAACTTAAATTTATTTAAGTACTAACAAGCCTGATGACTCGAACCACTCGGCCACCACGGCTTTGGTACCTTAATAATTAATGATAATCAATATATACACATTACAATTTACATACAAAAAAACCGTAAAGTAATGGACGGTGTACACAGTGCTTTAAATACTGCCTTTATGGTAAAATTAACATGTAAAGTCGGAGTAAGAAATGGATCGTCACCTTAAAGCCGTCATTTACTTGCACAAATTATCACTCATACTAACATTTGCTTGCACCAATTATCACTCATAATAACATTTGCTTGCACCAATTATTACTCATACTAACATTTGCTTGCACCAATTATCAATCATACTCACATTAACTTGCACCAATTTGTCAGTCATACTAACATTTGCTTGCACTAATTATCACTCACAATAACATTTGCTTGTACCAATTATCAATCAGAGTAACACTTTCTTGCACCAATTATCAGTTATACTAACATTTGCTTACACCAATTATTAGTCATACTAACATTAACTTGCACCAATTTATCAGTCATACTAACATTTGCTTGCACCAATTATCACTTATACTAACATTTGCTTGCACCAATTATCACTCATACTAACATTTGCATGTACCAATTATCAATCAGATAGTGTGTTTTCAAACCAACACATTATCATTTGTGTTAATACAGGTAATATTCTCTCTCTCTCAGATAAAAAACTTATACAACTAAAGTGGCACACATCACGACTCCTGATGATAAGGTGCACTGCTTAAGAACGACCCGGCAGAAGAATCTCTTCACACCGTTACTGAAGAACTGCTGTACTCTCTGGGGGAAGCCTCAACGGGGAGTCCATTCCATAGCCTGAGCTTTCCCGAGAAGTAACATTGCCCGTTGCCGTTCAGTAGTAACATATTCAACTATCACATTTATAATATTACTAGGATTACAAGAGAAAATATTATGACACTGACGGTAAAGACCGGGCCGTTAAGTTTGATTTAAGGTACATACAACATTGATTCTTGTTACAATATAGAGTGGGCTTAGTTTTATATGCAGTGCTTAATACTGGAGTTTCAAATGGCACTAGGAGTCTTGATACTTGATACGAGCTAATACGACTTGATTTGTTTGCACCCCACCCCGACTATCAATATTATTAGGTCCTTATATAGCTATATTTTGTGTAGGTACCTATTGGTGAACGCGCTAGCGATTAAACTACTAAGTATTTGTGAGAGCTAGTTAGCACGTATCACGTTTCTAAACAGAAAGGATTATGAATAATTATTTGGCAAGATAGGACAGAGTCAGCCATTCTTTCCAAAGTAGACATCTCTTTTTACTTTCTTTCGTTCACATACAACTGAATTATAAGATTATATCCTCATATATATATCCTCACGACTTCCCACAAGGGTCCCCGAAGGAGTAGGCAGAGGTGTATAGGTAGTACCCACACACCCACTTTCCGCCAGAGATATATTTGAGGTGCCAACGTGACAGATGGCGAGTCCGTTGCCGTTACTCAAGCCTTTGAATTTCTACTCAGACGTATGCAGGTTTCCTTCTCTCTCCTTCTCGATGTTTTCCTTCACCGTAAAGCTCGTGGTGTGACTAATCACTGTACTTAAGTTCAGAAAAACTCATTGTTACAGTCGGGATTCAAATTCGCAATCTTTGTGTCGCAGGCAACTGCTCGAACCACTCGGCCACCGCGGCTTTTTTTATAATTTTTAAGATTATAATAAATAAATAGTAACTTAATTACCAATTACTAATATATGCACAATATAGTCACTATCTGTTAGTCATATTCTTGCACATTGGGACTCGATCACTGTTTGAAAGGCGCACAACTATGTAGAATGGCAATGCTCGGTGCGTCCTTTTATAGACTCTGCTTTTAT
This sequence comes from Drepana falcataria, assembly GCA_945859725.1. Classification (NCBI taxonomy): domain Eukaryota; kingdom Metazoa; phylum Arthropoda; class Insecta; order Lepidoptera; family Drepanidae; genus Drepana; species Drepana falcataria. The sequence goes on from OX243935.1 coordinate 1,644,702, forward strand.
GACACTTTCCGACGTTTCGGAGCTACCGACATACTGACTTCAATTCTCTGATACTTCAGCATTGGGCAGCATTGGGCAGGCCACAAACATACGTAGTCTGTACGTTTGCCGTCTGGCTGTAGCAAGAAGTTGGCCAAAACACCTGGACGCCTGCTGGCCTGCTTGATATCACAGCAAGATGATACAAGACAGGAAGTATTGGCGTATCTTCACCAGTGGAGATGTACAAATTGTCTAGTATCACAGTCATTCGTATAGAAAAAAATTAAACTTTTCCATCGTATCCCTGGCACCTTTACAAAACGTTCTCCACAACGCTCCCTCTGGAACCCTGCCTTTGACACTGATCATGAATATCGCCGTAATTGCTACAATCTGATACGAACTAAGCACATAACACCAGTTTTCAAACGTATTCATCTTTAAATAATGAAGAAAGTCAGCGACAAGCACTTGTAAACTACTAACTAAGAAGAAAATAAACGACACGGCCCATGTCTTCAGTATCACTTTAAAATTTCTGTGGTTGCGATTCGCCTTCTGTGCTACGGCGAATATCTTGCAGAAGTACAGTAAGTTCACCAAGAGTACAATAAACTTTGGTATCACGTAAATCTCGTACATGATTTCATTGTAGGAACTTTCCTCCTTCTGGATCTTAAACAGATCCCACACAAGCGGTATGCTCACGTACACAATGGCTAGTAGCAACGTTATTGTGAACATAGACAACATATAGCACAGAAAATTCCTTTTATCCACCAATGTCACGATCACTATTTTATCGTACATATTCTTCGTGAACAGAAACATCCAGCAGAGAAGTGCCATGTCCGACTGGAGGTACAACAAGCGGAGCACCGTGTACCCTCCTCTTAGTTGACGTGGGCCCACTTCGGATTGCAACGTCTCCTTCCCCATCACCATTGCAAATTCGATGATGGTGTTCACCAGTCGCGCCAAGGTGAGTTGAGTCAAGGTCTTCTCATTAAACTTCCTACACTTTGACATAACCGTAAAGAACGTCAGCTGGACCAGCAGACAGAATACCGACACTGCTATACCGAATATCCAGAGCGTGCACGTAGCCGGATCCAGGGTGTACGTTGTATTGAGTGTGACATTTGGATTGGTGACCTCAGTCTTGTTCGTAACGTTATGCATTGACACCAACATTATATACACTAACGCTTTTTAATTTTTCACAGTTCTGTACTAAACCGAGCCCGATCGACAGACGTTTCGCTTCCTCTGGATACCGAATAGCACTACTGCATTGAGGAAATTTGAACTATACAATTGTCCTTTAACATTTACCATAAGCGATGTCGCTGTGTTGACTCATCCCGACAATGTGTTTCCCTCCCGTATACATGTTGCTTGTAGAATTGACGGTTCATTAGTAATCCTTTAATGCGTTACGCTTTGAGTTCGTATAAGGAACTAACAGCACTGATTACCAGATTTAAAGTAATGATCAGTCATGTATCTCCATGTATGGAGAGATCGATGAATGTGGTTGAAGCGAAAGAGGACTGCAAGCATGAAGCCTTTTTACGAGGATGAAGTGTCTGAACTGGCTCTTACTGGAACCTCGTATTTGATGGCTGACGACGTATGACGACTTTTATCACTAGCTGTTATCCGTGACTTCCACCGCCGCTTAAAAACACTAACCCCTATTTCGCTCCTACAAGATTATCTATTGAGATATAAAATCCTTGTTAAATTTAATTTCGATCCGTTCAGCCAAATCTAACAAGCAAACCAACAAGAAGAGTTGCTGTCGCATTTATACCATTACTATAGCAGCCCCACGGCTTTACTTGCGTAAAACTCCGATCGCCAAAGCTCCACCAATTTCTAGTCGAGAGGGTTGCGGGGAGTATGGCCCGAGTCTATTAATTGTAGTGTACGTGTGCACTCATAGGTAATCAGTGTGTACCGATAATACTCAAACATTAGTGGTAGGTTGCACACCTTTTTTTTATACCACTTGGGTGGCAAACAAGCATGCCGTCCGCCTGATGGTAAGCGGTTACCGCCGCCTATGGACGCTTGTAACACCAAGGGTATCACTCGCGCGTTGCCAGAAGAACTCCATGCTGTACAATTACACGATAAACTATAAGGAAGAATAATAGTGCGCAAGTGTCTACAAACTGTTCCATGTCCGACCATATAAGACAAACCTAGGCTTGAATTCGCCTTTGAGCAGAATGCTCAGATCGTATAATACCTTGTCCAAACTCGCTGGTATTGATATCTTCGGAGATAATATCAGCAAATTTAAAACAACCCTAATTAATTTTTATGGTAAAGATGAAATAGAAATTTAAATGCCTTATGTTCATGTATCTGTGTATGTGTATATATGTGTGTGTGTATACTTATATATTTTTTTTATATTCTTTATAATAGGTTCCTAGTTTCTTAGTTTTTTATTTCTTTTTTTATATTTTTAAGATTTTTTACCTAATTCTTGTAGTAGTTGTGGTTACCTGTAATTGGGTGGACACTTATGTATGTTTTATTATGGCATATTCTGTTGGTGATCCAAATAAATAAATAAATAAATAGTGGGCCACGAAGCCCCGCGTCTTCGTGGCTGGCACTAAGTTTGGAGGTACGCGAAGAGATTGCACAGCCTACTGCTGCAAATCTTTTCAGGATGGTATTTCTCGGGTATATTTGAAAAAACCCAAGTGTATATTAGTATTGAGTATAGAGTTTACTCTATACTCCCTTTTGTACCGAGGGATTTGTACCGCGGGATTGAACCGCCTATGTTGTACGCATGTATATATGGCCTTTATTATGCGGTCGCTGTTAATAACTATGAGTAATTAATTGTGAACAAATATTTTTCGGAATTTACTTACAGAACGCACAAAATAAATGTTCTATTTCCTTTTTTTGATACTCTATATACTCTCTCTGGATATCTCTCTCGATACTATATCTCTCTAGCTAATATACTCTCTGCCTACCCCTTTAGGGACTCGGCGTGATGATATGTATGTATGAGTTACTATGATATATCAAACTATAAAACCAAAAACCTGTCGTGGGACGCACATAACGAAACCAGTTAGGATTTACTGCTCGCAATTTTTTTGCCGCCTGGGAATTCCCTGCTGCTCAATTTGCAAACTAACAATTATGATACTCTCCGCTTCGCCAACACCGCTGAACTAACTCTAGCGGTGTCGCATTAAGTCAGCGCGGGTTATGTTACCCAAAATCTAATTAGGGGCCCTTGAACTGTTTAAAATTCTCAACTTCGATATACCTACTAACATGTTGACATTTCCTTCGATATATATTTATGAGGTTTTAATTATTGGCCGTGGTGGCCGAGTGGTTCGAGCAGTTGCCTGCGACGCAAAGGTCGCAAGTTCGAATCCCGACTGTACCAATGAGTTTTTTCTGAACTTAAGTACAGTGATTAGTCACACCACGAGCTTTACGGTGAAGGAAAACATCGAGAGGAAACCTGCATACGTCTGAGAAGAAATTCAAAGGCGTATGTATAGTCGTGCTTGAGTAACGGCGATGGACTCGCCATCTGTCACGTTGGCACCTAATATACCTCTGGCGGAAAGTGGGTGTGTGGGTATTACCTATACACCTCTGCCTACCCCTTCGGGGACCCTTGTGGGAAGGCGTGAGGATATTTATTTATTATTTTTATTTAATTGTTGTAAAAACTAACATGAATCAATTTAAATTAGTCGAAAGTCAACGCCGCTGTGATAAACTCCACCTACCCCCTTCCAAAACTAAATTTTTAAACAAGAGTGTGTTCGCAATGGTACCAAGACTATATAACAAATTACCTAAACAAATAAGAGAATGTCGCGATATAAATAATTTCAAACGTAAACTTTTTGAATTATTAATTGATAAGACATATTATTCCATTAATGAGTATTTATGTGACAAATTTTAATTATTTCTTATTTTAATATGATTGTAATGCTATAATTGATATGTGCCTCCTCTCGATGTAAGAACTTTTAAAATATTTTGTATGCCTACAGGCGGGACATAGTGACCACGTTGTGTTTTTTTTTAATACATATATGTAATGCCTATGTTCACAAAATAAAGATGATTTTATTTGATTTGATTTGTATTTATTGATATTTTTTTAAACTTTAGATTAATTAGATTAGCCACACCACGAGCTTTACGGTGAAGAAAAACATCGAGATGGATAGGCCACTACTCGGACCACTCGGCCACCATGGCTTTTTGAGGATTTACACTTTAAGATGCTTCTTACGATCAGACAGCATTGGTGCGCGGTTATTACATATTAATTTTAGTTTTAGGCTAGTATTTTTCTGTATTTAATGAGCCATTTCTGTGCTAAGCTCCATCCAATTACGTCCTGCTGGCGTGATTGAGGACAAACTTTCTGACAAGCTTTCGCATTTATAATATGTATTAAGTAGAATTGCAATAATAACTAATATTCCTTCAACGGGCTACTAACAACAGTAGGTAATAACTACAGGTAACTATTGAATATGGGTAGTCTAACTCATGTACGGAACCTCATATCTCTTTATTGATCTCTCCTGACGAAACCGGTTATAGTACTGTGTTTCGTTTAGTTCATACCATGGTTTTCCTTGTGTTGCACGTAACTTATAAAGTTTGAAAACAAAATCGAGTGTGTTTTAAAATAATATACTAAGTTATTTTGTGTTATATATAAACTGGTAAATATTTATCTCAGCTAATTATGGATAACCGAATACCTTTTATCTTCACACATCTTGTATATCTGCTTCATCAGTCTTTCTTCACTCATCCTTTCCCAATATCCAAACCAACGTCTTCTTCATCTGAAACGAGGAACCATCGTTCTTACTTGTTGCTTTGCGAATCTCTTGATTTATGATTCGACCTAAAATAATTTCACCAAACATCTAAGAATATATTATATTAAAATATATATGTAAGTCTGGTCATTTCTGCACCCCTCCATGGTCTATGTCCTATGCTTTGTTGTGCTGATACCGCTCTAGTTGTCGTACTGTTTTCATCCCCATACCTCTAAACTAGACAGGTCTCGCGCTATGCGTTTTTGTTATAAGGAGTTTCTATCCACGAACGCTCAGGCTATGGAATTAACTCCTCGTTGAGGTTACTTTGAAGATAGTGTACCTACAGTATAATAGAGTTCTTCAAGAATGAAGATTTTATCTGAGTCAAATTGTTTTGAAGTGGAGTGAACCGTGGACCAATCAATATTTTTTTATAGTTTGGATAATTTTGTATAAATGGATAAGATATTACGTATTCATTAAGAGGCTGTGGACAATTGATATCCAGAATGCTATTTCAATAATCACGACACAAGTTTTACAGTGAAGGAAAACATCGAGACGATACCTGCATATGTTTGAGAAGAAATTCAAAGATGTATGTAGTCGTGCTTGAGAAACAGCAATGGACTCGCTTTTTTCACTTTGATACGTTAAATACATCGGCAAAAAGTAGATGTTATTACCGCTCTTCAGGGTCCCTTGTGATGCTAAGTACCTAATATTAAGTAGATAACTGCCTTTTTCCAGAGCAAAATGCCTGCGTTATTATACAACCCACAATCGGATAGCGCCTGTATGAAGTTTTTCTCGCATAAAATATGCAGCATCGTCGTGGGAATATTTCATTTGGTAAGAATATGGCAACACTTCTGTTTAATAGCATACAAATACAGTTAACAAGACAGGAGATTTATCGTTAATAAATTTAAAGCCTTCTTATCTTAGAGTAAATAAGAACTTTATCCTCCGATTAAAATTCAGTCTACTTTTGTAAATACAGACTATATTATATCTAACATCGTATTTAAAAATGTGCTTTATTCCAGGGCATCTCAATATCCGCTGTAATTGGTATATTAACTGGCAGCACTGAACTCAAAGGAACTGCTGCCGGCAAGATTAGCGGCGTGATATTCAGCTTACTCTCAGTAGCTTTCTGTATTCTCCTTCTGGTCGGCCTTCACAAGGTAACCTTCGAACTTATCCTACATACTTATCATATATCATTACGCTGAGTCCCTAACGGGGTAGGCAGAGCTAATAGAAGGCGAGTTCTCTCTAGACTTGCACCTATTAGACATATACCTCTTTCGCTTCGGTGGCAAACAAGCACGAGGCTCGCCTAATGGTAAACAGGACCCTTGCAACACCAGGGTTATCACTCGTCTGCTGCCACCATCAATACCATGTATTATCATAAGTATTTTGACTCCACATAAGTTATATTTTTCTACATGGTATTTTCAGTTTTCAAAACGTTTCAAGCAGACGAGAAGCGACTTTCTTTTAACGATGTAAAAATGTTTTTTTCCTTAAGAATTTCCTGGCGTATTTTCCTTCGAAAAGACTACATTTCCTACTATCAAACTAGTCAACATTATAGGTATAATATAATAATACAATAGGACAATTTGGATATTTGTAACTCAATCACGCAAAACCCGCTGAATTGATTTGGATAATTACTTTACGAGAACGAAAAGATTCTATCTTTTTTTTCAGAAATAAGTGTATTCTTACTTGAGGAAAAGAGAGAAAAAGAATCGTGTTATATAAGGGGGAGACCGGAGGTCCTTCCGATTGCCCCAACAAACTGTAGCTGTAATACATAGCTGTAGTGGTCAGAGACTGCGCTGTTTCTCAATCCCTTTCTTTTTCTTTCTCAAGAACTGCTTTATTTATTTTGCAGAACAAAAAATCCTACATCCAAGCATACCTGACTTATTTTGCAGTATTTATAGTCCTGGCAGTTATTGGGTTCTTTTGTGCGCTGTTCCGTCTAGTACCTTCCGTGACGTTTAGCGTCTCGCAGGCGTTCATGTTCATTTTGGGCGTCAGTAAGTTAATTTTATTTTTTACATCTGGTCCTGGGTGTGTCAGAGGAAGCACGAAAATAGTTAAGTGCAGCTGAGATGCGGTCCATTCGAATGTGCATCGTAGCGATAATAGGTCGAACCCGCAACGAAGTGATTCGCAAAGCAGCTAGCGTGAACGAGGTTTTATTGTAAAGATGAAGAAAGGCAGTGATTTAGTAGTAGCATACGTCTGAGATGAAAATTCACAGGCGTATGTATAATGTCATAAGTCATGCTAAATCTGTATGTATATATAGGAGACCCCATTTGTGAACTCACTCATCACGAAATCTCAGAAACTATAAGGCCGATTGGGTTACGTGGGTTTAGACTAACAGAATGAATTAAGGTTTCCTCTCGAAGTTTTCCTTCACCGTAAAGCTCGTGGTGTGACTAATCACGGTACTTAACTTAAGAAATACTCACTGGTACAGTCGGCCTGCGAACTTACAATCTTTGTCATATCTTTTTTTTATTATTAGTGTAGATGAAAACCAACACGTGTTTTTTTTTATTTCAGTTTTCATCCTACTTTTCATGTTCACCGTTCACGTCTACTTCTTCCGGACTTACTGTGCAGCGCCTCGAGCTCTGCCAAAATAACTGCATTTAATACAGTGACTGACAGATATTTTAAATTAAGTAGGTATAAAAGTATTAAAAGTGAATCAAGCAAAGCGGTATAGATTATTTCCAGTGTCATCTCGATTGTGTATCTGTAGTCTTATGGTCTATTTTAAAAAGTATTTATAAAGTAAAGTACCCGTAGCATACTCTATGGGTAATCCATAGAGTTTTGTCTATTATTTAAAAAGCATACCCTAGCATATACATATTTTTACAAATACATATCTAAGAGCAAATACAGATGTCAGCTTCCACAAATACATAAATTAAACATCCCACATCAAGCCATCCACGAAGACGCGCCCCGCTGATTCCTAGTTGAGGAGGTCGTGGTATGCGGGGAGTATGACTCGAGTCTATTAATTGTAGTGTGCGTGTGCACTCATAGGTAGTCTGTGTGTACCGACAATACTCACACATTAGTGGAAGGATGCACACTAACATTATAAATTATGGGGAAGAATAGTGGGGCACGTCTTCGTGGATGGCACTATCTATACGTACCTATATTTATTCTCGAGTATATAGTACGTATATGACATAGAATATGAATAAATAATTAAAATCAATTTAATAATAATTTTCTAAATTATTTCAATTAAGATTAAATAAAATAAAAAAAGGTTAACTTAAAACAATAACTTTTTTTTTTAAGAATTTTAATTACTCTGTCATAAGAAAAAAAAAATATTTTACATATATTTATTTCTAATTAATTATCTTACAGAACAGAGTCCCGGTGGTCGAGTCGTTAGAGTAGGCAAATGCGAAATCAATTTTGCAGGTTCGACACCTGGTGGCACCAATAAGAATTGCTGAACATTGATTTATCACACCACTTTTACTATAGTCCTAAGGGAACGTCGATCGACTCGCCATCTATCACGTTGTCACCGAAATATATTTCAGGTGCAAAGTCGGTGATACGTCACATTTCTGCCTACCTCTTCGGAGATCCTTCAGGCAAGGCGTACTAACAATTTTTTAAATTCATATAACCACAGATGATAGTTCCAAATTCATAGCTAAATATTTACTCATACGTACAAACACGTAGAGTTCCTCACGAGTTGGGCATAGAGATACATCTCAGATGGCTCTACACCGTTCTCTATAGAGACACATGTCTCTTTAGCTTCATAAACATTAGACAGTCTCTTAAACATACGTAATAAGTGACTCTTAAATAGTACGATCTTATTAAGAAATCTTAAATACTAGAATCTATTAACTACAATATTGCAATCCCTGTGTTGTTGTCTTAAAGTGATTGGGAACTTGTGTAGTATATGTAGACCACAGAGAAGTAGAGGATGTATACAACTGGAAAAGAAAAAAATAGTTCATAGACAAATCATAGTTTAATGTAGAGCGCAGACTAGATACAAGCCATACTTACTTACAAGATACACAAATGTACAATTAAAGACAAAACGCAAAATAGTCATTGACAAACGGGAATTTAACTCAAGTTTTATTACTTTAGTGATTTTTAGTATTATATATCTTTAGTATTACTAAAACAAAATTAGCCTATGCTACTACTTTTTACATCAGCTCTCAGCCAGTGAAAGCGGCGTCAAAATCAGTCCAGCCGTTTCAGAGATTAGCCGGAACAAATAGACAGGCAGATAGACAGGCAGACAAAAATTAAAAATAAAAATTATTTGGTATATGTACCGGCCGTGTATATAATCCATAAGCATTTAGTAAAAACCGGCTATTTCAATATTACAAACAGACACTTCAATTTTATTTACTTGTATTGTATAAATGAAAAAATCTACTTACGTATGCACATTACTCCGGAGAAAAAGCCGCCCGCCCCAAGATGGATGGAAGGCGTGAAGAGCAAGATGAGGAGCCCGATCACTATCAGGGCTATGTAGATTGCAAAGAATATCAGGTATGCCGTGATGAATGCTTTGATGTTCTACAAAATAACATTTTATGCATTTATGAATGTTGTAAATGACAAAGTTCGTGAGGATATTTGTTTCACGTTCGAGCAAAAACCACTGGACGAAATCGGATGAAATTTAACACAGAGATATAGATACATACATACGAGTACATACACACATACATATCATCACGCCGAGTCTCTAACGGGGTAGGCAGAGAGTATAGAGCGCTAGTTCTCTCTATACTTACATACCTCTTATGCTTCGTTCACATTCATCAGTCTCGTCATACATGCTCGTCGGTTTCGAGTACTCTTGACGTTCCCGCCCTTGAGTTTAACAAGCCTGTGTCAACAAGCACGTTTCTTCATCTTTACAATAACACCCTCGTTCACGCGAGTTGTTTTGCGAATCTCTTCATTGCGGATTCGATCTAAGATCGTTACTAAAATTTTTCGAATATATACAGATATAGTTTATTAGCCGAATCAACAAATTATATGTTTCCATAAGAGTCTATAAAACAATCTACACATGAAATAAAATTTCAGATGAGCAAATACGCGGGGCGCAACCAGTACGTCAGTAAATAGTGATGTTTATTATCATTCTATTTGGAATCAGTACGGGAGTGTCAAGAGTACTCGAAACTGGCAAGCGCGTATGAAGTGACTGGCGGAATGTGTTTTGCAAGTCTGTTATGACCTGGCGCTGCACTCTGAATTATCCTTATAGTGATGCCAGCGTGACAGATAGCAATTACATAGCAGATTCTCAAGCACGACAATACATACTATATACGTCATTGAATTTATTTTCAAAAGATAAGAAATATTAACTTCCTTCGCCGATAAGCTCGTGGTGTGAATAATAACTGGACTTAGGTTAGAACATACTTATTGGACAAATAACACTATTACCTAACGGCGATGGACTCGCAATCTGTCACGTTGGCACCTAATATACCTCTGGCGGTAAGTGGGTGTGTGGGTATTACCTATACACCTCTGCCTACCTCTTCGGGGACCCTTGTGGGAAGGCGTGAGGATATTATTATTATTATTATTTTGTGTTGTACTCCTGCACGATGAATAAGGTTTCTAATAATGAGCTCTTTGGGGAGGGGGAGATTATATTGGGTTTGCAGCAGAGGGATTAGTCTCATTGCTGCCAACGAACTCTCTGAACACAGAGGCAACGCGCAAGTAAAACTTCGGTATCGCGAGCGTAAATACGCTAGGTTAACCATTTCGCATCAGGTGGGCCGTATACTTGTTAGCAAATCTTGTTGTATAAAAGAAAAATATATATGAAATCAAAATCAAAATAAAAATATTTTTATTTCACATAGGCCTAGGTGGGCACTTATAAAACGTCGAAAAAGGTGCACGGTTCGGGTTGGTCGTTTCCATGGAGAAGAACCGGCAAGAAACTCCATGGTTATGGAGTTGTGGACAGATGGTTATTTCATGACAAAGCTTACTTTGATTAATCCAATGAGTAAGAGAACACAAAACACGACCGTCGTGATGCCTATTAGCACAAAGGTAGTTGTAGCGCCAGACCTGCGATTGCCGTCCTCGGTAACTATGAATATTGATATCGTTGACACCTGAAAATGTTTAATAAGTTATAAGAAATTAAACGAACATAATGTCTGTTTCTTACCCATGCGTAAAAAAAGGAAACTGGGAAGTTTCTTTGTCCGTTACTTCTCTGAGAGGTATGTATTCAATATAATTTTAATAATACTAGCTGTGCCCGCGACTTCGTCCACGTGGAATCACTGTTGTGGGTGCTATTTGCGTTGATAAAGGTCCCAATAATATTTTTCCTCATATATCTTCTATGTACAGACAGTGATCCGTAACATTTTTATCATATGTATAGAGTATATATCCTCACGCTTTCCACAAGGGTCCCCGAAGGGGTAGGCAGAGGTAAATAGATAGTACCCACACACCCACTTACCGCCAGAGATATATTTTAGGTGCCAACGTGACAGATGACTAGTCCATCGCCGATATTCAAGCACGACCATACGCCTTTGAATTTCTTTTGACACGTTTTCTTTTACCGTAATGCTCTTGGTGTGACTAATCACTATACTTAAGTTCAGAAAAACTCATTGGTACAGGCTGGATTCTAACTTGTGCAGGTAACTACTCGATCCAGTCGGCCACCACGGCTCGCTTTAAACATCCTATTTTGTAAATCATGGCAGCCTAAGTCAAAATCCCTTTAAAAAAAATTCAAGCATGTGTATGTAGCATCCGGTAAATAAAGCTACTAATTATAGCTCACCAGGTGAAGAATCCCAACGATAAAACTGCATGCCTTGTACGAGAGGCATCGAATGCACGGGTTATTCGGACTATTGTTCGGCAGAGGCATCGCGATCTGCAACATAATAAAATATATAAGAGAGGTAGGGCATAACGGGTTCCCCGTTCGAATTTGGAGCTGCCGGACTGGGGCAGGACCTCCACCTTATAGAAGTCCGTAGCCAAATAACTCATTTTTTTGTGTTGTGTTCCTACGCGGTGAATAAGGTTTCCTCGGGGAGGGGGGAGGATTGTTACATTGTGCTGGAAGCAGAGGGATTAAGGAAAACATCGAGAGAAAACCTGCATACATCTGAGAAGTAATTCAAAGGCGTATGTATAGTCGTGCTTGAGTAACGGCGATAGACTCGCCATCTTTCAGGTTGACATATAAAATATATCTCTGGCGGAAAGTGGGTGTGTGGGTATTACCTATACACCTCTGCCTACCCCTTCGGGGACCCTTGTGGGAAAGCGTGAGCTTAATTTAATATAAGCTGTGCACGCGGTATTACCCGCATTAAATACATATTCATAACGACCGTTGTGCATCTCACTCAGACTGGGAGCGATAGCCTCACGACTGGGACACCAGTACAAGGTTATTTGTTTAAATATTGACATATAAACAATATACGAACGGCGGGATAAAAACGATAATTAAAAAAACTTATACATGACGTATTTATGACAGTCCAAGCCAAAATAAAGTTTGATACATTATAATTTAATATTTAAGATTGAAACATTAAAGAATTAAAAGGCGAAACCTCATTATATTTCTTCATCATCATCATAATATCATCACGCCGAGTCCTTAACGGGTGGTAACAGAGTATAGAACGCCAGCTCTCTCTAGACTTACATACCTCTTGCGCTTCGTCCACATTCATCAGTTTCTTCATACATGCTCGTCGGTTTCGAGTACTCTTGACGTTCCCGTCTTTGAGCGTCCGATCGATTTGATTATAATTATATTTCTTAAATCAAGCACTTAATTTAACGTCTGTTGTATTCTGCCTCAGCTAGCGCGTCGAGATAGGGTCGACAAGTTCATTTGATAACGTTATCAAAAAGACAAAACACTGCAATTTTACCTATTTATAGCTATGATTAAGTCCATCTTAAATTTATTGTCTCAATAGCTGTGGCCCGCAGTTTAGCCCACGTAAAATTTAATTAAGGGATAAGTGGGCCGTGGTTGCCGAGTGGTAGTAGTTGCCTGCAACAAGTTCGATCCCGACATAGTTTTTCTAAACTTAAGGACAGTGATTAGACCCACCACGAGCTTTTCGGTGAAGAAAACCATCAAGAGGAACCTCCATACGTCTGAGAAGTAATTTAAAGGCATATGTATAGTCGTGCTTGAGTGACGACGATGGACTCGCCATCTGTCACTGCCATGAATGAATGAATGAATTGGATGAAATTTGGTTTTCAAATATGAACAAATGTGGTACTTTTCAATACCATCGATAGAAGTCTTATTTCTGGTGAGATAAAGTTCAATTTTCGAATATCTATGATCTCAATATATAATTACTCCAGGTAAATTACGATATCGTATATCGATGCAGGTAAGTAGAATACTTATAATACTTGAGTAAAGAGAATACTTATTAATTAAACTTGCTTTTCTCCCCCACGGGACAGGCACTGCCTAGTGTGGGGGCCAGATATTAATTTGTAAAAAATTTATTGAATAAAGTTTTATTATAATTTTTTTATTATTATTTATATTTTATATAATATTCTCTCGTGAAGTACGAGGTTGTACTGCATTTATGCACTGCGGGCTTTTGGCCAAACGAAAAATGGAGAAATATTGTAGACATGGAGAGTCCACTGAGTCTTTATTTCGATGCTAAGGTCTGCGTATTTAGTGATTTTTTCAGTATATGTGCTTGTCGTGTGTGTTCGGTATGGCAATGTCTATGGGATATACCTGTTTTTTTTCTTTTGTCATGTAAAGTGATGTCGGGTCTATTGCAGTGAATCGTTTTGTCGGTGATTATTGTTCTGTCCCAGTATAGTATTATTATTATTTTTAAGGAAAAAGTTACTTCTAAAGTTTCTAAAAGTAATAGTAAAGTAGTCTTGGTTAGCTAAAGAGGACTTGAGATAGGTCAGGGAGATGACGTCATTGTACGAAGAGCTTTAATTATAAGCATGCCTTGTTCTTTCACCTACAACTTACAGCAATAAAACGCAAGTATGTTAAGTGACAACGGATAAAATAAAATAAATCTTTTACCTTTTAGTAAATTGACGATTTATTTGTAGTAAAGATAACAACACTAAAGCGATCACAGAGTACTGTATTAAATATTAACTTCAATTAAACGCTCTTAGAGAAAACATTATGTATGCAGTCGCTCACATACCACACTGAAGTGAATATAGGCGATAATGCGAGTTATTGCGGGGTACGGGACAGATCCCAAGCATGGAGTGCAAAGTGTAAAGTGAACTTAGCGCAATTCAACAAGGATTCCGTATGGAAGCCGTTGAGATCTTTTGCAGGGAAATAAACAAACACACTATTTATTACACGGAGATAGATAAAAGTCTGGTTTTAAACAGTTTTTTAAATGTTATCGAATTAGATTATTAAAAGTATTAAAAAAAATATCTAGAAGGCAAAAAAGGCTTGATTAAAAAAAATTTTCAAACATATATTAGCATATGGGAAACCGGATCCCTTTTCTTACTATGAAAAAAAAGGAAAAAAATTGTTTACACTATGTAGGTACGTACTTTTTTACAAAAGGTGGCAATCCCCGTTAAAACCACAGTAATCTAGGGACAAAATGTGATTCCTGATTCAATCCAACATCAACTTCATAAAAATATCTAAGTTCAAAGTTCTATGACGTCGACCCTAGACGCGGATTTATCAGTGGGCTTAGTAGGTTGGATTCTGGGGCTGTAGATTTAGAGCATGTACCTACCAATGAGTTTTTCTGAACTTATGTATAGTTTTTAATCGCATCACGATGTTTACGGTGAAAGAAAACGTCGAGAAAAATCCTGCGAAGAAACGTTAGAGAAATTCAATAACGTAAGTATATAAAGTTGTGGTTGAGAAACGGCGATGGACTCCACACCTCACGGCACCTGAATATATCCCTACGCATGCGCTACTCAGCTCTCCTCCTCTCATGAAGGTATATAGGGTAAGGGTTCACGGAACCCTGAAAACTGCAAATGTATTCTTGTCTACTTGCTAGCTTATGGCTTACATTTGCCCTTTAAATGAATTTCGACTTCATCTTCTACCAGGTAAGCTCAGTTTTGTACGCACTTCAATAGACATGGGTTTTTCCATTACGGTCTGATAGCGGGTAATACCGGCAGGTTCGAAAACATTCCTGCTGGCTCACCAAAGTGTGTGAGTTACCCCTTGTATTGCAAGGGTCTATAAGCGGGTAACTGCCTACCGTCGGACCACACGCTTGTTTGAAACCCATTTGGTATAAAAAAAACGATTACTAACTAACTATTAGAGCCGTGGTGGCCGAGTGGTTCGAGTAGTTGCCTAACACAAAGATCCCAAGTTCGAATCTCGACTGGACCAATGAGTTTTACTGAACTTAGCGATGCACCCCGCGTGCAATTTAGATACAAAAAAAATTGTAAACGATAAAAATTGTTACTGTGGGTTATCCTTTAGAAATAAATATATTTATAAACCATCGCGGACTTTATTGTCGTTCTCTTTAATAGATGCAATTTCGTAGTACAGTAATTGAATTAAGCGCACAAAATTTTATTTGGTTTCGACATCACATTACAAATCATTGAATTTTTCTTTACTATTATATATATTTAACAGTACCTATAGAATTTTTTTAAAAGGTTTGAGAATAAGACTTCCAATAATGAACTCCTTGGAGACGGAGGAGGATTGTTATATTGTGTTGGCGGCAGAGGGATTAGGCAGAGGTGTATAGGTAATACCCACCCACACACCCACTTTCCGCCAGAGATATATTTTTAGGTGCCAACGTGACAGATGGCGAGTCCGTCGCCGTTACTCAAGCACGACTATACGCCTTTGAATTTCAAACGTATGCAGGTTTCCTCTCGACGTTTTCCTTCACCGTAAACCTGCCTCTTAAATCACTCTATAGTTGAAAACTGCATTAAAATCCGTTGAGCAGTTTATAAGATCTAAGCGAACAGCCAAACGACTTCATTTTATACTATGTAAAGATAAGCCGCGGTACCCGAGTGGTTCAACAGTTGCCTGCACCAAGGATATCAAGTTCGTACTCCGTCTGCACCAATGTGTTTTTCTCAACTTAAATACACTGATTAGCCACACCAATTGAATG
The DNA here is from genome assembly GCA_945859725.1 of Drepana falcataria. Classification (NCBI taxonomy): domain Eukaryota; kingdom Metazoa; phylum Arthropoda; class Insecta; order Lepidoptera; family Drepanidae; genus Drepana; species Drepana falcataria. The sequence goes on from OX243935.1 coordinate 1,660,810, forward strand.
TCATCAAAAATTGGGCGTTTGTTTGTTGATATTGTAAACTATTGAGTCACTGGCTCACGTCAGCGCGCCATTCACAATCGTAATAGCACGCTATCAAAGAAAATATTATCTTTAGATTACAAAATGATGACTACCATTCTCAAACTAAAGATCGATATACATAACTAATCGTGCCCAACAGCTTTACATACATCTGTATACCTAAAGGTGGCAAATGAGAATGCAATCCACTTTTTTTTTCTTTTTTTCCTAGGGACAATACACACACATTGACCAGTCCCAAATTAAGCAAAGCTTGTGTTATGGTAACTAGACAACGATATATGTACTTATATAGATAGATATATACTTACCTATACATAGGATATCCAAGACTGTGGTGCAAATACTCGTGTTCAACACATAAATATCTGCCCTCAGCGGGAATTGAACCCGCGTTCCCCGCGATCCCGGTCAAGTAATTTGTACCTTAGTCTTGGATGTCCTATGTATGTATATATCTATCGATATAAGTAAATATATCGTTGTCTAGTAACCATAACACTAGCTTTGCATAATTTGGATCTATGTCAATTTGTGTGGAATTGTGCAAAGGTATTCTCACATTTATGTAAGAGGAAATTTAATGAAAAAATAATTATATGGGCTTAGTCTTAGTATCCCGATTTGGGACTACAAATTCTATAAAATGTATTCCTTTTTACACGCTTTATATTAGCTTCACCTGTATGTATGTATGTATGTAACCGACTTCTTTGAGCTCGATTTTGACCCACTTTAAACGGCCAGATTTCGTTCAAACTTTGTAGACTTATCGAGGACCGATGACAATACACTAATAACTAAAAAGTAGAAAATAAATAATAGTTAAAAAAAACTAAAAAACACGCTTTTTATAGAAAACCGAACTAAAAAATAGAAAATAAAAAATTCGATAATATCTTAAAAAGCGTGGGGTGCTTTTTAAGATATTACCGAAATGATAATCACTCTACTAATATCTGTCAATAAAATATTTATAACTATTGACACCATGCACCCCACGCTTTTTAAGATATTATCGAAATTTATTTTCTATTTTTTAGTTCGGTTTTCTATAAAAAGCGTGTTTTTTAGTTTTTTTTAACTATTATTTATTTTATTATGTATTAAAGATTATGATTTATTCCATACAATCCAATAATTTTAACATTCCAATAATTTATGTTTATATTATTATTAAAAAAAAATATTTAAGATTATTAGAAACATTAGAAACAATTTTACAATACCTAAATGTTTCCTAACTTTACTTAACGTTAACTTTATATAATTGAAAGTGTAGATTATTCTTATATTACTAATATTTAAGGTTCTATTCGAAACCATACATACTCTAGAAATGTTACAAAACTGCCTACAACCATTCCTACAACGTTATGTCAAGTACATTCGTATATCCAATTCAATTATCTGCGCAAGTCAGTGAAATTGAATTCTTCAATCAATTATTCGTGTAATTCGATTACATACTTAAATAATCAGTTTTAAAAATAAAAATAATAGGCAAAGTGTTATCGAAATACATATATGTATAATAAATATCGAAATATAATATTATATAAAATAATAATGCATATTATTCACAGTCCGATTAAAACAGTTTTTATCCTCGTGATCCCACATGCGACGAACCTAATTAATATTATAAATGCGAACATTTGTAAGGATTCATACAATGTTTGTTTTACAATCACACCAGAACGTCTGAGCGGGCTTGTATTAATTTTGAACCGATATGATTTGTCGTTGTTGGGATTAGATTATTATAATACTAATATATATTAATCTTAATTTAATAGGTACCTAGTTCTTTTTAATTAATCATAATTCTAAGTGTTCATTTATATAATTTATATCTGCGTAGAATTTCATTCAATATCATTCACCAATTTATTCACCAGTTTTTGCTTGTCATAGGAACAGACATCTTCACTAACTTACATTTGTCGGTAGGCTGTTATATAATTTAGCCACATTCTTATTGAGCACGTGAGTTGTGAAGATCTGCTATATATACTTCATGTTCCCCGCCGTAGGGTAGGCATTTATGTAATAGACGTAGATAACGGTGAAGCGAAGTACGTGTACAGCTGAAACAGAAACAAAATGGCGTTACCACGTGCTCTTAAGTTTAAAATAAAGCTTAAGTAAATAGTACGCTCAGCGAATCAGCATTGCCATACATCGTGGCAATACCGCCAGTCTTCTTGGCACCCTGACAGATTTGGGACATTTGTTTTATTTATAAGTAGGTAGTCTATCTAAGTAAATAAATATTGTTAATTATTGTGAAACTTTGATTCAAAGTTTAATTACTCACATATAGCAATAATTCCACCGAGCAACCCGCCATATTCGATCGTATACGGGTCCCACATGGCCATCGAAAATAGCCCCAGCGTTATGAACAATATAAACAGACCAAAGAATATCAAATATGTCTTGATAAGTAACTTTATATTCTGAAAAATAAAGATCAATTTACTATAGCAACCCTAATTCATGATAAGGTTCAACTTAGAATGTAGCCTAACCATATCATCTTTGGTCTCGCGGTGTTGTCTATGGTTACTCTCGTTGGACAAAGGCTGGTAATCTAAGGAGTGACAAAGTTCCCACCCCCCACTTTTGACCTTGTAGAGATGACGAGATTGTCACCGTCTTTCAGGCATGAATGTCGAATGTTTTCCTCACAAAAGCACAGGATTTATCCTACAATGTTTTTCTCCACCGCTAAGTTTAGTGTGTGATAAATCAGTACTTGATCTGATTAAACTCTTTGCTACAGTCTGCTCTATTCTCAATCAATCAAATCAAAATCTAAATTTTTTATTTCACATAGGCCTAGATGGGCACTAATAAAACGTCGAAAAAGGTGCACGGTTCGGGTTGGTCGTTTCCATGGAGAAGAACCGGCAAGAAACTCCATGGTTACTCTTTTCAAACCATTAGGTATACAATAATAATATTTTTATGTTACAGTAATAGTACTTTAGTATGGGGGAACAGCGTAGGCCCGACAATAGGTCGTTGCTTACTATACAAAACAAAACCAAACAAAAACCCGCGATGTTGCAGGTATAATTATTATCTTTACCTTATATAGTCCAAACAGGAATAGCAAGCAGGCTACGACAGCCACCACAGCCATGAATGTGGGGACGGTACTCATTTCAACAAAATCACTGTCCTCGTATACAAAGAAAACTGGAATCGTTGATATCTGTAGATAAAGACATGTCTATATCCATACTTATATGTAGTAACTGTTTGTTTATGACCCATAGATAGATAGGAGACATAAACAACCACACACACACGCACTCACACCCACACCCACACCCACACCCACACCCACACCCACACCCGAACCCACACCCACACACACACACACAATTAGGAAAAAACTAGATTTATAAAATTTTGTAATGTACACTTTATGAATATTAATATCCTCACGCCTTCCCACAAGGGTCCCCGAAGGGGTAGGCAGAGGTATATAGGTAATACCGACACACCCACTTTCCGCCAGAGGTATATTAGGTGCCAACGTGACAGATGGCGAGTCCATCGTCGTTACTCAAGCACGACTATACATACGCCTTTGAATTTTCTTCTCAGACGTATGCAGGTTTCCACTCGATGTTTTCCTTCACCGTAAAGCTCGTAATGTGACTAATCACTGTACTTAAGTTCAGAAAAACTCATTGGTACAGTCGGGATTCGAACTTGCGACCTTTGCGTCGCAGGCAACTGCTCGAACCACTCGGCCATCACGGCTCTTATGAATAAAATGTATAATATGATTAAACTACATCAACACAATGTACGGATTGGATATGGAGGAGCGATGTTTCCTGATACAAGTATTTTCATTTTTAAAATGAAAATACTTGTTCGAACTTCTATTCCAGCCTCTTAGCGCCCCATTTCTAAGCATACTTTACTGAGCTCAACGACGGGTCACTCACTAGCTGTATTGCTGTTACCACAGCGCTGCATAATTTGTATGAAGAGATGCATCGCGTACACTGTTTATCTAATGACATGCTGTCAACAGGCAACATTTCAACCCTGCAAGATAAAGATATTTTGTTTTTATACAATAAGAGTGGCAAACAAGCATATGGCCCTGATACCTGATAGAAAACGGTTACCGCAGCCTATTTACGCTTACAATACCGAAGTATCACTTGCGCGTTGCCACTCTGTGTTCGGAGAGTTATACTGTGTAGGCAGCATAATGGGACTAATCCCTCTGCAGCCAAAACACTATAACAATCCTTCCCCCTCCCCAAGAAGCCCATTACTGGAAACCTTAAACACCGCGTAGGAACACAACATAAAAAAATTGTGTTATTTGGCGACGGACTTCTATAAGGTGGAGGGCAGCTTTAAATTCGAACGGGACACCCGCTATGCCCTACCTCTCTTATTAGCCTGCAAAAAGTTATCTGCAAGATTAGACTTAGTGCCATCCACGAAGGCGCCCCACCAATTTCTAGTCGAAGGGATCGCGGGATGCGGGGAGTATGACCCGAGTCTTTTAATTGTAGTGTGCGTGTGCACTCATAGGTAATCAGTGTGTACCGATAGTACTCAAACATTAGTGGAAGGTTGATAACTTACACTATAAACCGTAGGGAAGCATAGTGGGGCGCATCTTCGTGGATGGCGCTATCTATAAGTTGGTACGAATGAGTTTTCTCAACAGTGCAATGGTGATTCGTCACTCCATGATTTAACGGTATGAAGAGACTGATGAATGTGGTGAAGCGAAAGAGGTCTGTAAGGCTAGAGAGACCTGGCACTTTAGTATCTCGCTGCCTACTCCGTGTGGGACTCGGGTTGATGATAAGTTATATGAGTTTTCTTCACCTTTTCTCAGTAACTGTGCACACACCTTTGATTTTATTTCTCAAACATATGCTGTATTCCTCTCGATGTTTTGCTTCCCGGTAATGCTCGTGGTATGATTAATCAATTAACATAAGTGTAGGAAACACATTGGTACAGTCGCGATTCCAATTTGTAATATTTTTGTTGCAGGCGATAAGTCGAGCCACTCGGCCACCACGGCTCCTCATTATAAATGCGAAAGTTAATGTGGATGTTTTTTCTTTCATCACGAAAGAACTACTTAGATAAAATTTGCCCAAAAAAAAATATTCGCTGGATTAACACTTACGATATATTGCAGAGAAAAACCACAAAAAAAAATCCACGCTGGTAAAAACGCGAGGTAAAGTTAGTGTAAAATTATTTACGTCCTTAATTGTTTTGTGATTTTACTTACTAGTTTCGTGAACACTAACACTGCTAACGAAATATGTTCACGTATGTACGTGCGTACACTGTGCGTACCAAATAAGAGATAATACGTAGCTCACTGCATTGTCTTGCGGTTTATTGCACCGAAGTGAACATAGCAACTCATGCGAACTATTTGCGAACTGCATTGAGTTTTAAGAGCCTGTGAAATTAAAGCAACTCATTTTGAAATCTACTTACGTTACGTTCCAACTACCCAAATCTAATGGATTGAACACACAAGAATGATAACTTTCAGAGTACTCGAAACCAGAGAGCGAGAAGAGACTGATGACTGTGGAGGAAACTAAGTTATGTAAGTCTAGATAGAATTGACGCTCTACTCTCTCTCTTCCTGCCCTATGATGATTTCCTGCCCTATGATTATATGTATGTACCTATGTATGAATAATAAAATTTACAATGCCGATAATTCCTTAACTCTTCCACTTTATTTGACGTTGGAACGTTGTTTTCCTCAGTCTTTTCTTCCAAACTCTTTCGAATTGTCTTCTTTCTCAATCCTTCTTTTTAATCAAAAAGCTATCATTACTTTCGCGTATTTCTTTCTTTTAGTGTATTTATCGCAGTGGAAGGGAATTTGATATGGCTAAAAGGAGAAAGAAAACACATTTTACGATAATTCTTATTTCTATTAATATTTTACAGCTATGTCGCAGTTTCGTTGCTTGTATATTCGGTCAATTTATGTTTCGGTCTTCATCGCGATTACGTATTTGCTCATCATCAAGAGACAGTACATGTTCCAGCCTGTAACACACCAATATAGCAAGGTTACTAAATGATCCAATACAACGTCCTAGCAAACAAATATTATAGGGTCGGAATTGGTATAATAATTTTGGGTCGGCAGCGCGCGAGCTATACCCCTGGTGTATCAAGCGTCTATAGGCTGCGGTTACCGCTTTCCATCAAGCTGATCGCATGCTTGTTTTGCCACCCGTGTGGTATAAAAACTAAACAAAGGGGTAGGCGATAGGGGTAAAGGGGTAGAGGTGAAGCAGCACTCACTTTTCCCCGGAGGTATATTTTTAGCTCGAACGTGACAGATGATGTCAGGTGTGACCACCGCCGTTTCACAAAAACTGCTAAGTATACATGTCTTTGAATTTATTCTTAAACGTATGCTCCTTTACTTTCGATGTTTTCCTACATTGTAAATTTCGCGGTATGATAAAACATGGACATCAAAAGATGCAACAGAAAATCTAAGCCTCTTAATCGTGAAAGCCAATGTCTATACTGATATGAATATGATATACCCAAAGTTGAAGTACTAGTTCCAATTGAAAAAATATTATATTATACTGTAGTTTTATATTTACTATGTGACGTTCAATAAGGGTTCCTTGTGTGCCTTGCGTTGAGTGAAAGATTTTTGATTTGATACAACCGACAGAGTTATACCTACTCATAAATTTAAGAAGAGTAGACAGTAACTAAGTTTTATTGTTATTAGAAGACCTGTTTGGCGTGGTACAGGTATCTAGTGAAGTTTCGTCTAGAGCGAAACCTCTTTTCAGACTCCTATTTCCAAAGCCAGGCTGGTACAGGTGGTGATACAGGCTGTATGTATTGTAAAAGCTTACCAAAGTCGGACAGCCGTGTTATAATGATATTTTCAACATCTGCGAACTTCGGTGGAACCTTCAGGAACATCTCTATGATAACCCATTCCACGTAGAAGATGGTGAATATTAAATAATATCTCATTAAATTAATTCGGTCCTGGAAAAAAGTACAATATAAATTAAATAAAAATAAAATTAGTATGTAGTTCTAGAAGAATTGGTGTTCTACTCTGTCTGCCTAACCCGTTAGGGATTCGATTTTATACATACATGTATATATGTATAAAATATCATACGTATTATATCAAAATGTGATAAGCCGTGGTGGCCGAGTGGTTCGAGTAGTTGCCTGCGACACTAAGATCGCAAGTTCGAATCCCGACTGTACCAATACCAAGAGAGGTAGGGCATAACGGGTGTCTCGTTCGAATTCGGAGCTACCCGAATTCGAACGGCCCTGGGGCAGGACCTCCACCTTATAGAAGTCCGTAGCCAAATAACATTTTTTTTTGTATTGTGTTCCTACGCGGTGAATAAGGTTTCCACTAATGAGCTCCCTGGGTAGGGGGGAGGATTGTTACATTGTGTTGGAAGCAGAGGGATTAAACCCATTATGCTGCCAACACACTATAACTCTCCGAACACAGAGTGGCAACATGCAAGTGATACTTCGGTATCGTGAGCGTAAATAGGCTGCGGTAACCGTTTCCCATCAGATGGGCCGTATGTTTGTTTGCCACTCTTGTTGTATAAAAAAAAAAAAAACCAATGAGTTTTTGTGAACTTAAGTACAGTGATTAGTCACACCACGAGCTGTACGGTGAAGGAAAATATCGAGAGGAAACCTGCATACGAAGCAATTCAAAGGCGTATGTATAGTCGTGCTTGAGTAACGGCGATGGACTCGCCTAAAATATATCTCTGGCGGAAAGTGGGTGTATGGGTATTACCTATACACCTCTTCCTACCCCTTCGGGATCCTTGTGGCAAGGCGTGAGGATATTTATGAAACGTGGTGCCGAAAGAAATTTATGACTTCACAATTGCGTCCAAAACCTCTCGACCACTACGACTGAATAAGTATAGCTATACAATTTAAACTGATATAAACTCACCAAGACAAGGCCGAAGAGCAGTACAATATTGAACCCAATACGAGCGAGGAGCATAAGAAACTCGAATACAGCGACGATGATCATAAACACACTCAGGGTATGCTTCGACGCATCGTTCCCGATCACATACGACGCCCAGCCGAGCCGACCCAAACTGTTTATCTGGAAAGAAATACGTACATAATAACCGTCCTTCCGTCCAGTCTTCGCACGGATGGACATAATATTTTTTTTAAAGAAAATATAGCCTATGTCACTCAAGGTGAGTGTAGCTTTCCAATAGTGAAATGGTAGCTTTTAGATCGGTCCAGTAGTTTCGGAGCCTATTCAATACAAACATACTTACATAAAAATCTTTCCTCTTTCTAATATTAGTATAGACTAGAGACCCGGTACTACTCATATGTAAACCATCGCGGATTTTTTAGCAATATTTATGTATAGTATGTTTGTTACGACATATCATTACAGATCTTAAAATTTTTCGGCTTTTCTGTACTATAATATGTATGTATTTACTTTATACAACAAGAGTGGCAAACAAGCATACGGCCCACCTGATGGGAAACGGTTACCGTAGCTTATTTACGCTCACGATACCGAAGTATCACTTGCGCGTTGCCACTCTGTGTTCGGAGAGTTATAGTGTGTTGGCATAATGGGCTTAATCCCTCTGCTTCCAACACAATGTAACAATCCTCCCCCCTCCCCAAGGAGCTCATTACTGGAAACCTTATGATTATGATTATAATTGAGAAGATATGGCAATAAAACCCATTCAAACGCGACTGATAACGAGAGCGAAACTCACATACATTATTTTTATACATACATATACATATCATCACGCCAGGTCCCTAACGGGGTAGGCAGAGAGTATAGAGCGCCAGTTTGCTCTAGACTTACATACCTCTTTCGCTTCGTCCACATTCATCAGTCTCTTCATACATGCTCGTCGGTTTCGAGTACTCTTAACGTTCCCGTCCTTGAGCGTCCGATCGATTTGATCCAGGTAGTTGGAACGTGGCCTTCCTCTGCCTCTTCTTGCACACACTTTTGCTTTGTATATCTGTTTCGTCAATCTTTCTTCACTCATCCTTTCTATGTGTCCAAACCAACGTAAAATGCCTTTCTTCATCTTTACAATCACGCCCTCATTCACGCCTGTTGATTTGCGAATCCCTTGATGGATTCGCCATCTGCTACGTTGGCACCTAATATACCTCTGGCGGAAAGTGGGTGTGTGGGTATTACCTATACACCTCTGCCTACCCCTTCGGGGACCCTTGTGGGATGGCGTGAGGATATATTATATACCTAATATTTTTAAGTATCTTTGATTTCCACTTTATTTATTTATACATACATACATAATGATTTGATGATATTTTAATCAAGCCGAATCCCTCACGACGTTTTAAAAGCTAGGTAAGGCTAAGGCTAGGCTTTACCTACAGACCTCTTTCGTCTCATCCGCATCTGTAAGATTTCAGAACTCAAAACCGGTGAGTATGTATGAATGAAGGGACTGATGAATGTGGATGAAGTGAAGTCTGTAATACTTTTCGACTGTAAGAGTTTTCTACTGTCTGCCTACCAAAAAAGCAAATATAAACTTACTAGGTTTATATACCCGATAATCCGACACCCCAATCGAAGGTCGATGGAGGTACATTTTATTCGCCATCCCTGTCCCATGGTGAATCTACAAAATATTACAATGTTCTATTAAAACATAGGTACCTACAAAGCTAAAGTGTGTGCAAGTAGAGGCAGAGGAAGACCACATTCCAACTACCTCAGATCAATGTGTACCAATGAGTTTTCAGAAGCTTAAGTATCTACAGAAATTAGTCACACCACGAGCATTCCGGTAAAGGAAAACGTTGAGGGAAAGCATGCATTCGCTTGAGAAGAAATTCAAAAGCGTATGTATAGTCGTACTTGAGTAGTAAAATAAAACATCGAGAGAAAACCTGCATAAGTTTGAGAAGAAATTCAAAAGCGTACCTATGTATAGTCGTGCTTAAGTAGTAAAGGAAAAAATCGAGAGAAAATCTGCATACGTTTGAGAAGAAATACAAAGACGTATGTATAGTCGTCCTTAAGTAACGGCGATGGACTTGCCATCTGTCACGTTGGCACCTAAAATATATCTTTGGCGGAATGTGGGCGGGTGGGTACTTCTACCTACGTCAGACGTTCAGACGTGTGTAGTGACGTCTGCCTACCCCTCGGGGACTCTTGTGTGCAGGAGCTATATATAATTAATATTCAACGTCGCCACAATGTAGGTCGGATGCAGGGTATATTAAACATAATTACCTTATTATTATTATTTGCGGTTCTGGGACAAGGTATAACAAGCCATAATTGCTACGTATAAGACCTAGTTTTATCCTGTTATGGATTATATCAGGCGTTTAGCAAACATTAGAAAAGGATGTGCCCAACAGTTTCCCTTACGTTAAGCTCGACTATTCTGTCACTTGGGTAGGTTGGGTAGACATGATGATGAGCCCCTAAGCTTCAATAAACGGCATATTTTATGACAGAAAACAACAAAAAAAACAAGAAAACATATGCTACCTTTTTATGATACATCTTGATAATATAAAGTGATAATTAAACAATTTTTTTTGTATATTTTTTTATATAAAAAAATGGTTTAATTGTCTTATCACTCGGCCAACACTGCCTTATAAATGAAATTATCATGTTAAGTACATATACTATATCTATGAATATTTTTTGTTACTCTTTTGTCATAGTATTATCCTGTCTGTAAATACCCATTATAAATAATCTAGTTTTGAACTTAACTGTTTATATATATAGCTATTATTTAATAAGATGCAACACGTTTGTTCTATGAATACTGCTTATTTTTGTGTAGTGGCTATGGAAGAGCCAGAGTTCTTAATAAAAGGAAATATTTGCATTTTACATTCTAGACCTACTTCAGTCACAATTCTCTCACAAAGTTTGAATTTTTATTTTTCTTTTGCTAATAAAGTTACCAATGAACAATAATGTAAAGATTAAACCTCATTGCCAATTAATATATTAACTTTAACTGTAACTAATACATTACTTATTATTTAAAAAAAGAGATTCCAAACCACCATTATGTAAACCTGTAAATTTATTATTTATTTATTGTATATACACACATACCTACAACTAATGTAGAGACGTAAATACAGAGATTTATACACAATATAATTTATGTAGTGTGTCTACACAATAAATAATATTCTTATAAATGTTTTATAAAAAAAATTGCGTACTTACCTTGCGTCTTGGAGTTATTATAATTAAAATTGAACCTGTGTAACGCAACGATCAGCCCGCACTGTACGAGTTTATCTGAATATTAATGTCAACGAACATATATGAACCTCAATCCCAGGCGCGGAGTTGTTTTCCTCAATATGTGGTCAGCTATTTGTCGTGCACTACTTATTGTTAAGCGTTTGTTTTGGAAATAAATAGAGGAAAGAAAATAAAGGTCTGTAAATCTAAATAGAACTGGCGCTCTACTCTCTCCTGCTAGCCGTGAAGAGCTCGGACTAATGATATGCAGGTAGGTAGGTTATAACACAGCATAACTCTCCGAATACAGAGTGACAACGCGCAAGTGATACTTCGGCATCAAAGACTACTATTTAATACTTGTTCGGTATCGTGAGCGTAAATAGGCTACGGTAACCGTAATCGTAACCATCCCATCAAATGGGCCGTATGCTGGTTTGCCACTCTTGTTGTATAAAAAAAAAAGGTATGCTGTAATAAAAATGAAGCAGGCCATGTTTTGGTGAGTTGAGTGAGGCCCATAGGCCCCCGCCTTTGACTTGCCTACATTATACTTCACGTATTTTCTAATAGCACTCCTGGTGACTTGAACTACCCTTCCGGCCTATCAGTTGTCTGCCTAAAGCCGCACTTTAAGCCTCAACTAGAAGCTAGTCGTCGTATGTCACATTTAAAATTATGAAGACCTCTAGGTGTAGAGGTGTATTTCTTTTAACTGATTTGCCAACTCCATAACTATATACTTTAGAGGAAAGACATAACCTACCTGTAAAAAAAGTCATCATTCGTTGGAACCAAAGCAGATGTGGTTGGGAATCGCTATTGATTTAAATCCTAGACATGATGTCGCCTGAAGCATTCATACACTAACTGTGGAACGTAGATGGGATTTATATTGTACCTAACTTTATATTTGTACCTATTCTTATAAATGGCAGAAAATTATATTATCAACCAGAATATCAAATTCTGATTTCTGAATCTGATGAAAAGAGTAACCATGGAGTTTCTTGCCGGTTCTCCTCCATGGAAACGACCAACCCGAACCGTGCACCTTTTTCGACGTTTTATAAGTGCCCACCTAGGCCTATGTGAAATAAATATATTTTGATTTAGATTATTAAAAAAGTTTAATTGTCTATAATAAATTTAATTTATCTATAATACTTAATATGAAAAAGAAGCATAGTTTATCTATTTCCTTGAACGCGCTAAGGAACTCGAAATCTAATTAAATCAAAAGATTTTATTATTAGATAGCACGTTTATTGAGGAAGGTTACCGGCTATTATATCACCATATATAATCAAATTTTCCATGTGGGAAAATCCGTGACACGCCCTGAAAACATAAGTAAAGAGATGATTGGCTTTCGAATTTCGTTTCGAAATCGACGTTTTCAATTATATAAAGACAAGAATCACGTGACCTAAATAAGTACGTCACGAATGAAGTGGCTCCTCTACAGGTTAGGCTTAATCTTTGGAAATCTCGCGAAGTATGCCAAACTCCCTCGTACTCAGCAGTCACTACCTACATCCCTCTCAGTGGATACATATAGCTACTTGAAATAGAAGCTAGTTGACAATTTGTGAATCTACCCACGTACTGTACTATTATTTCGCTCACAAGTGCAAGTTATCTCAAAAATGGGACTCCCCAAAATGGAAACATGTTGTTTTATATTCGATTTGAAAACTGGAAACATTATTTTGGGATGCCTTAATGCGGTAAGTTACCTGTCAAATCTTTATATATATAATTCTTCTGTGAGTGTGTATGTCACTGAACTCCTCCTAAACGGCTGGACCGATTTTAATGAAATTTTCTGTGTGTGTTCAAGGGGATCTGGGAATGGTTTAGATTCACAATTGGACCCGATAGGTGGCGCCACCATCTTTTTTTTTCCACCCGAGCGAAGCTGGGCGGGACCACTAGTATCTTATATGAGTGGTGTGCGTTGATCTTAACGATGACTTGCGTATACATAAATTATAATTATAGTATTATGTATTTATGTATACATATATATATCTATAGAGGTAAATATATTGTTGTCTAGTTACCATAACACAAGCTCTGCTTAATTTGGGACTAGGTCAATTTGTGTACAATTGTCCCAGGTATTATATTATTATTATACCTTGCTCGTAATTTTTTCTCCCAAATAGCGTTTAAAAGATCGCCTCTTGGCTCTACCAGGTGATGTCTTTCACTATGATGGTGATAATGATCGTGGCTGCGGCGACCGTTGGGTCGGTACAGGAGGACCTGCCCCCAGCCCCACCAGGAACTGAACTAGAGCTGGAGCTGATCGAGAAAAGAGCTCAAGAAACTGGTCTCTACGCCATGTGTATCATATTAGTTCTCATGTTTCTCTTCAAGTTCATCTTTGACGTGACTTGCGTCTACGGCGTTGTTACGGTAAGCGAAAATACACACACACACACACACACACACACACACACACACACACACACACACACACACACACACACACACACACACATAGACGCACTTTACGTCAATTTGTTCGAGTTTCTTACAACGCAAAGATATCATGTTCGAATCTCTACTTTACCAATGACTTTAGCTAAACTTAAGTATTTACAGTGAATAATTTAATCACAACACAAGCTAGATGGGGAAGGAAAGCATAGTGACAAAACAATTTTTGAAGAAATTCAAAGGCGTACCTATCGCGCTTTAGAAACGGCAATCTCACCAACATCTGTCTACCTTTTCGGGACCCTTGTGGGAAGAAATGGTGTTCGAAAGTAAGGGATTAACTTTATTATTTTAAACCAAAATACATGGTAAACAAGAATGCGGTCTGCTGCCGACCCTGCAGAAATCTTTTCACACCTTTCTTGAAGAACTGACTACACACAACTAGCATTGTGTTACATGTTTTTAAAACATTTTTTATGTAAATAATGAGAAATATTTAACTTCCAGGAACGTGCCGGCATCATCAAAGCCTACTGCATCATGTGGATTGTCTTCTTCCTTCTCTCCATGTTCATCTTCTTCCTGAACTCTCCTCAATTCAACGCAGGGACTATTTGCTCGGAGCTTTTCTATATTGGTAATTTCTTTCGTTATTTGACCAAACTTCCTGCCTCTGCCTCTTGCACACACTTTCGGATTTGACTGCAATCTTGTGTTAATTGTAAATAACCATATTAGACTCTAGAACAAGTATGTTCTAGAGTATTACCTTTCGACTCCAATAGTATATACTTATAACGTTACCATTGGAATCGTAAGCATTCATAGACGGCGATAATCACTCATCATCAAGAGGGGAGGGGAGGGGAGATCATCATTACGCATGCTTGCTAGCCACTACAACAGAGAGAGAGAGGGGGGGGGGGGGAGGGAGGAAGAGGAACAGACAGCGGGAGAGTGTGTGTGAGAGAGAAGAGGAGAACAAAGAAGTCACGACCTAAGCACTAGTTACAGCGCTGATGACAATATTTGTGTCACTTGTTTAATTTGTTAATGTGTAAACTTTGTAGGCTTTGTAGATTCCCAGCATCTTGCTAACTTTATTATACTTATCTTTTTTTACGCTCCTTTTTATAGTAAGCACTGACCTATTGCCGGGCCTACGCTGTTCCCCCATACTTAAGTACTAATGCTGTAACATAATAATATTGTTATTGTATACCGAAAGATTTAAAAGAGTAACCATGGAGTTTCTTGCCGGTTCTTCTCCATAAAACGACCAACCGGAACCGTGCACCTTTTACGACGTTTTATAAGTTTATTTTACAATTTTATTTTACGATGTATAGCCCTACATACAACTGCAATTTGACCAGAGCTCTCATAACACAATGGTTATTTTTACAGGTATCAATATTTACATTATTCTTCTGAGCCACAGTTTCTACAAGGAGCTAAACAGCAGAGAAGACGTCTAAGCATCTTCAGTAGCTACAAGGGGTGTTTCAGAAAACAGAACAGGCTCCAAGAAGTTACATGGTGTTGCGAAAATATGCTCATGACGTTGTTATAAAATAAAAAGCTCTAAAGATAAATAAATGGCAACATTAAAGGGAATAATCGTTTCGAATCATGGTTTTATGGGAGTAATAAGAAAAAATATATATTTTTCATCAGAGGACAACTTTTTTTTTCAATTGCTTGCCTATTTATTGCATCTCAACGTAGGCAGCGCGCGAGCTATAGCCCTGGTGATATATCGTGATGGCGTCCATTGGCGGTAACCGCTTACCATCAGGAGGACCTCATGATTATTTGGCCCCCTTAGAGCAACTGTCGTGTATTCCAAGCTAGCCTGTATTAATTTGGTGTATAAAAATTATCTTTAGTAAAAACACTGTTGGTTAAAAATGCTTTACTAACGAAGCATGAAAATGTGTGTTTAAAGAGTAATATATTATCATATACCTACTAGCTAATATAATATGAAAATTAAAACGTGTTATAATGTTGTGTATTTAAAATATGCTGTATTTTATGTGTTACTGTAAATAAGTGATTATAAATAAATTGTTACTAATACAGATGATTTTTATTTCATCCAGGTACATCTTTGGATCTATCGTCTGTTGTTTTTACATATAAACTAGTTCAATATATTTTAAGCTTATAACTAACACTAGCTAATGCACGCGGCTTCGCCCGCGTGGCGTTCGAAAAAGTAGCTTATGTATTTTCCTGCCGTGAAAGAGCATCATACTTTATAATATTAGAACTTTGAATTTTCGGGATTAAAAAAAAGGGCCTATGTCCTATTCCTTGTAATAAGCCATCACGATTTCAACTTTCAGCCAAATTAGTTCAGCCGTTTTGCCGCGAAAGAACCGCAACCATCCAAACTTACAAACTTTCAAATTTATAATATTAGTAAGAAAGATTATAAATGGGTGTGTGTGTGGATGTTTGCCACAGATATATTCTCAGCTGGATGAGCACAAAGGATACATACGTACATATCATCACGCCAAGTCCCTAACGGGGTAGGCAGAGAGTATAGAGCGCCAGTTCTCTCTAGACTTACATACCTCTTTCGCTTCGTCCACATTCATCTGTCAGTATCTTCAAAAGGATATTGTTTATTTAATTCAAATTTGAGGGGGGTGAACCCGCGAGACATATCTAGTCTAATATATTGCTTCTTTAGATATCAGAGTCCCATATGTCAAAG
The DNA here is from genome assembly GCA_945859725.1 of Drepana falcataria. Classification (NCBI taxonomy): domain Eukaryota; kingdom Metazoa; phylum Arthropoda; class Insecta; order Lepidoptera; family Drepanidae; genus Drepana; species Drepana falcataria. The sequence goes on from OX243935.1 coordinate 1,677,363, forward strand.
AATTATTGATGCAATAGACGGCCGTATGGTCTAGTGGTTTACAGTTCCTGACTGCGAAACTTGAGGTCGCGGGTTCGAATCCCTTGGATGTCCTATGTATTTATGTATATATCTATCTTTATAAGTAAATATATCGTTGTTTAGTTACCATAAAACAAGCTTTGCTTCATTTGGGGCTATGTCAATTTGTGTGGAATTGTCCCAATGTATTGATTAATTAATATACAGGCTTTTGTATATCAAAAACTAATTTATATTTCCAAGACCTAATTACAAACGTCACAATGATAACTCTAAAACGCTGTATGACAAGCAGAAAAGATCAAAATTTATTTATTTTATTTTATATTATATCTTCCAAAATCGGCGCCTCGTCCATAGCGATGTGTCGATCGAAACCGAACCTGCGACCCTTCAACATTTGCTCATAAACCGTGTGCACGACAACCAGGAAATGGGCGTGTGTACCTGAAACACAATTAAAATACATACATATCCATGCAGCGAGTGTAGACCTCTTTAACTTCACCTACGGTTGTTAGCCTTTTCATACATGCTTACCGATTTTGAGTACCTACTCTTGAAGGTGCCAAGAAGGCTGGCATTACACGTTTATGGCAATGCTGATTCGCTGAGCGAAGTAGTCGCCTTTGCCTTTTTCGCGGGAGGACTCAAAAAGTTTGCTCAAGACCTTGTACCAATTTATGTATAGAAAACTCATAGGTAATTAGCACTGTTTTTATTAGAAGGTTACCGTTTGAATCGCATTTGGTGAGGTAAAAACCAGGTAAGAACCAGGTAATGTTCTAACCAGGTAACGTAAGAAACCAGGTAACATAAAAAAAAACAGGTAAGTATACGTACAGAAGATAAGAAACACCACTAACGCGCACTCCCACATGTTGCTCAGCAATAGAAGTAGGCCACTCAGCTGGCCCAAAATAGTAAACATTGTTACAAATCCAAAATACGTCAGCACCAGATTAGGTTTGTTCTGGAAATATATATTGATTAAATGTATTTTTTTTGTATTCCTAACCCTTACTTATATTATAAATGTGAATGTACGTTTGTTTGTTTGTATTGCTTTCACGTAAAAACTACTTTACCGATCATGATGAAACTTTCGTCGAGATTTGAATTTGCGATCTTTGTGTCGCAGGCAATTACTCGAACCAGTCGGCCATATATATCTATATAAGTTAATATATCGTTGTCTAGTTACCATAACATAAGCTTTGCTTAATTTGGGACTAGGTCAATTTGTGTGGAATTGTTCCAAGTAATTATAATTATTATAAATGAATAGTTCACTTACTCTTTGGAGACCGACAATGAGAACCACTGAGGTGAAGATAGATACCAAGCCGAGAAGTAAAGCGACGGACAGCATCATGTCAATGGACCCGTTATTCAAGTTCAACTTGAGAATGTGTGTGTGAGGAGTAACTTGAGACCACTCCTTTTGATAGTCGATCTCGAGGGCCAAGAGTACGCCCGCCGTTAGCGTCCAGCATAATGAGCATATCTATAACATTTAATGATTAGACGAGCTTTAACAAACATTACCACAAACCTGCCCTTTTGGGGACTAAAATAAAACTATATATTAATATAATAACTAACTATAAATATTTATTTTTATATTATTATAATAATATATCCTCACGCCTTCCCACAAGGGTCCCCGAAGGGGTGGGCAGAGGTGTATAGGTAATACCCACACGCCCACTTTCCGCCAGAGGTATATTAGGTGCCAACGTGACAGATGGCGAGTCCATCGCCGTTACTCAAGCACGACTATACATATGCCTTTTGAATTTCTTCTCAGACGTATGCAGGTTTCCTCTCGATGTTTTCCTTCACCGTAAAGCTCGTGGAGTGACTAATCATTACTACTTAAGTTCAGAAAAACTCATTGGTACAGTCGGGATTCGAACTTGCGACCTTTGCGTCGCAGGCAACTGCTCGAACCACTCGGCAACCACGGCTGTTTTAATATTATAAAGAGGAAAGATTTGTATGTAAGTTTGTTTGTATTGAATAGGCTCCGAAACTACTGGACCGATCTAAAAGCTACCATTTCACTATTGGAAAGCTACATTCACCCTGAGTGACTTAAGGTATATTTTCTTTTATAAAAAAGTCTCATGTCCACCCGTGCAAAGCCGGGACGGACCGCTAGTTATGTTATAATAATGTACGTTGCATGGTGGTCGAGTGGTTCAAGATGTCACCTGAAGTACATAGATTGCAAGTTCGAATCCCAACTGTACTAATGAGTTTTTCTGAACTTACAGTGATAAGTCACAATACTAGCTCTACGGTGATGGAAACACATAGGTACGGGGAAAAGTGTGAGGGTGGGAACACCTTTGCCGACCATATTGGGGATCCATGTGGTAAAGCGTGAAGACATATAATACACAATTATGTACTATCATCACGCCGAGTTTCTCACGGAGTAGGGAGATACAGTAAAGTACCAGCTCTCTCTAGACTTGTGGAGTAGCAATAATTAATGTAGGAGTGTTAAGTGTAACATAAAATTGCCAGGCCAGCGCCATCTTGTGTATATATATATACACTTTTAGTTGCACTAGAATATCGATATATATAATCGATATCGATAAATCGAATATCGATATAGATAATGTATCGATAAATGGATCAGATGGCGCTACTGATCTATGGCAATCACTAACGCAATCTATCGGATTATTAGCATACCATACCTAGTTAAGTAAGCTATAAGTCCATAGTTAATGTGCATAGTAATTAGTGCACGGCATGGCCGTTAGATGTCTCTTTCAAAGAGCTTATATACGACTGCGGAGCAGCAGTCTGCCTCTTTCCTCTTTGCTTCTTGCTTCTACCAACACTAGACACTGTCGACACCATTGTAATAATATAATAATAATAATAATAATATATCCTCACGCCTTCCCACAAGGGTCCCCGAAGGGGTAGGCAGAGGTGTATAGGTAATACCCACACACCCACTTTCCGCCAGAGGTATATTAGTATATATATATGTAATAATATAATTACATTTAAATAAATATATTTCATTCAAGTGCCTTTCCTCTCCGCCCATTGGTCCCCATCTGAACTAGGAGTGCGTAATATGATCTGACCATAAGTACTTAATGATTTCGTTCGAGTATTTCCTGTAGTGTAAGGTGTATCAATTTACGCTTAATAGTAATAAGTGAAGTCTGGATCACAGGGGACGTCCATTAAATACGTGAGATAATTAGGGGGGGGTTAAGCCGAACGTCACCCATTATCACGTGGTGGAGAGGTGATCACGGGGAATATCACGTAGTTGTTTTTGCCTACCCTACTTAGTTATCGTTTATAAGTCTTTGAATTTCTTAAAAAAAGTATGTATTCCGGACAAAGTTTTCCTACACTGTAAAGCACGTGGTGTAAGCACTGTAATTAAGTTCAGAATTCATTGAAATAGAACTTGCGATCTTTGCGTTGCAAAATTTCAGAACTATTCAATAGAGTCCGTCAAAAAAGTCTCAATTCTATATTCAAATTGAGACCGGTATTTAACGGTAAGTTTCGTGCGGTATTTATAAGAGTTGGTCATAACACTCGGTTCTCAGTACTAACGTAATAACAATACAGCCCCTTTAGAATAGGATCACCTTACAGGGACTTCCCCGACCAGTAACGGGCGCAGTTTTAGTTATTTATAAAACAATGTATTTCAGGTGTTAGTGAAAGGGATTACTAAGACTTTGTAACTTATATTGTATCTAATGCAGAAAATTGGAATATTGGAAGTTGAGTAACCTGAAACGAATTGAGTAGTAATTAGTAAGTAAAAGTAATTTAGGAACTGAATACGTCGCATTGCCATTTAAGAATGTTTTGGTGATTGTTGTGAGAGCACCATTCAGATATCAACATGATAGCTGTCATGTGTGTCTGTCTGCCGGTCTGTCACCGGTTCCGAAACACAACTTTACTTAATTCTTCAAATGTATTTTGTCGGTGGACCGACTGGGCCTATCTGGTGGTCAGAGCGCTGGGCTGCGCAAGTTGAGGTTGCGGATTTGATTCCCGCTGAAGGCGGATTATCATATTACATCACATCACCAACGGCGATAGACTAGATAGATAGACGTGGTTTATTGGTTTAGTGCCAATAATTTGGTACTTAATGCTAAGAAAACGAAATGTATTAAATTTACAATGCCTAATGTGAAAAAGGTTTTAACTACCCCTATAGTTATAAATACCGAGAAGTTGGATCTTGTGGATTCAACAGTCTTCCTTGGAGTCACATTGGATCACAAATTGCAATGGGGCCCCCACATTAATGGATTGGCGAATAGACTCAGCTCTGCAGTATTCGCGGTAAGAAAAATCAGACACTTGACTGATATCAACACAGCCCGTTTAGTTTATTTCGGCCATTTTCATAGTGTCATGTCTTACAGCATTCTTTTATGGGGTAATGCTGTAGACATTGGATCTATTTTTGTGCTGCAGAAGCGGGCTATTCGTGCAATTTATAGCCTTAAGCCTCGGGATTCTCTCAGAGAATTATTCAAGGAAATTGACATATTGACCGTACCATGTCAATACATATTCCAAAATTTGTTATATGTTAGAAAGAATATTGTAAAATTTTAGAAAAATAGCGACTTGCATACTGTGAATACACGGAACAAAGATAAACTCCATGTTCCTACAGCTAGATTACACAAAACTAGGAACTCATTTGTCGGGCAAGGTATACGCTTTTTTAATAAGCTACCTCGGAAAATAATTGAATTACCTTTTGTAGAATTTAAAGCTGTCGTTAAAAGTAAATTAATTCAAAAGGCTTATTATAAAACATCAGATTATTTTAATGATGGCCATGCATGGCAATGAATTGCTCCTCTTATACAAAGATTATATATGTAACTTTAATCTTTCCCACCCCTACGTAAAAGGGAACAAATGTTAAAAAAGCAAACCGGGGAGTTTGTTTCGCCGTTTCTTCTCCTGGCAGGTATTTTTTCTTGGAAACGGTGGTAACTTTAGTTTATATTAAACGTGACATTCAATAAGTGTTCCCTGTGTCCCTTACGTTGAATAAAATATTTTGATTTTTGATTTTTTGACTCGCCATCTGTCACATTGGCACCTGAAATATATCACTGGCGGAAAGTGGGTGGCGAAAACTACCAATACACCTTTGCCTACCCCTTCGGGGACCCTTGCGGGAAGGCGTGTAATATATTCTATATTATTATTTTATTTCTCTTCGCGCCGAACCTACTCAGAGTTTCGATAGAGTAAGAGTCAATTCTCTCTAGACTTAGAGGCACTACATATACGTCTTTGAATTATTTTGGAACCGCCTTTACACCCGGCGGTCTTCACCGATACCAATCTTCAGGCAGTTTATTAATTATAAAAAAAACTCACGAGTGATCCGAACCCTATGACCAAGGACCCCAAGTTAAGGGGTACGATGAAGCAACACTTGTCAACAACGCACATGCTTGCTAATACGCCCGAAACTTCTAACCATTTATCCCGGACTGAAACATGCCATGCCATGAGCTAACTTTAGCCGCTCACTTCTCCTGCTCCCCACTTGTAACTTATTAACAATAATATTATATTTTGCTGACCGACGCTTTACAGGGACGGATCCTAACCTCTCTTTAAGACGCTTTTATTACCTTCATACGTATGTTAGTATGTAACGGATACTTTGAACATGATTTTGACCTCCTTAAAAACATCATCATCATCATCATCATCCTCACGCCTTCCCACAAGGGTCCCCGAAGGGGTAGGCATAGGTGTATAGGTAATACCCACACACCCACTTTCCGCCAGAGGTATATTAAAAACGTCAGATTAAATCGATTTTTTTACATATAAAAACCCTGCGATGACTCCACATGCATTGGAAGGAAGACAAACTAAGCAGAGCTGGTACTATGGTAACTAGACAACGATATTATGTATACATACAGGGTATTTTTTTTGGTACGAGCCAAATTCTAATAATAAGATTTAGACCACTTGACTAGATCGCCTTAATAACGGATGCATCTTCGTCTACTTCGTACTACGTCTATCTGCGCTGATAGGTAGTAAAAAGCTAAGCAAGAAAGCACTGGCTGATGCCCCTATATATATCTTTGTATTTAAATATGATTTTCTACTATTGAACGTCTGTCGACCTAGTCGGTCTAGTGGTTAGAGCTCCTGACTGGGTGGCTCCTAGTGTGTTCGAATGGGTTATGATGAACACTAGTATTTGTTCCTTAGTCTTGGATGTCCTTTGAATTTATGTATATATATCTTATCTTATCTTATCTTACTAATATTATAAATGTGAAAGCTTGTAAGTTTGGATGTTTGCGGTTCCTTAACGGCCAAACGGCTGAACCGATTTGGCTGAAAGTTGAAATGGTGATAGCTTATACCTAGGAATAGGACATAGGATACTTTTTTATTATTCCTGAAGAATTCAAAGTTCCTGTATTATAAAGCTACTTTTTCTAACTCCACGCGGGCGAAGCCGCGGGCATAAGCTAGTATATCTATATAAGTAAATATATCGTTGTCTAGTTACCATAACACAAGATACTTACTTTGGAACTAGATCAATTTGAGTGGAATTGTCCCAGTATAAAAATAAATACTTTTCTGATTAGGATTAGTCCAGAAACCAGTTTTTAATTAGTGAAAGGCTTCAATAGCAAGACGAAGGCGACAAGAATCGTTTCATAGGTTTTTTTTGCGCCCACCCTAGCACGCATTAGGTTCGCAATATCAACGCAAACTGAGGAACGTGATTTGTCACCCAAATACCAGTCTGTAAGTATCAAGTGGTTGTTTACAATAAGCTCCACTTGGACGGTTATCGTTGCTTACCGCGAAACGGTTTGACATACTAAGCTTCAAAAGGCACACACTATTATAAGTTTATAGAATTAGCTACTAGCTTATGCCCGCGGCTTCGCCCGCGTGCAGTTCGAAAAAGTAGATACAATATTTTCCTGCTAGAATCGGTTCAGCCGCTATGCCGTGAAAGAGCAACAAACTTAGGCCTTTATAATATTTGAGCATCGAATTATTTGGAATTATTGTAATGACAACATGACTATGATTTCAAACATGTGTCAAAATAAAATATAAGTAATTTAAATCAAAAGCACTAAGGAGTATTGATATCATTTTGATGCAAATCTGAATTACTACTAATAAAGGCAAATTTTATTCCTGTAGGAACTTTGAATTTTCGGGATAAAAAGTAGCCTAAATGTCCTAATCTTAGGTATAAGCCATCACGATTTCAACTTTCAGCCAAATCGATTCAGCCGTTTTGCCGTGAAAGAACCGCAAACATCAAAACTTACTACGAGAGGAAGTCTGAGAAGTGTAAGAAGTTATTCAAAGGCGTATTATTATATAGGGGTGCTTGAGTAACGGCGATGGACTCGCCATTTGTCACTTTGGTACCAAAAATGATTCTTTAAAGGAACGTGGGTACTACTTCCTTCCTCTTCCCCCGGACCTCTGCCCTGTACAGACGTGTTTTAAGTGACCGTATTTAAATAAGTAAAAGAAAATAATCAGAAATATTGGAGACGTGTACCAGGACTACATAAAGCCGCAACAAATTCTGCGGATGCAACGAGGAAACGCACACTACAAACAGTGAGTCTTTACAACATATCACTAACAACTATTCCTGTGTGCTACTCATACGAGGACGGCGCACGTAAACTACTTGCAAGCGCAGCTGTGTGTAGACAGTGACGGAACTATATCGTAGAACAAGATAGCTAGAGACCAACATATATTGGTAACTGTGCCACTCCGCACGGAACTATCGATCTCGACCAGTTTAGGCTGAACCCTCCGTGTGTGCCGATACGTGTGTCTCTCAACACACCTGATTGCCTAGTAATTGAGGAAGCTTTTGCAAACAAATAGCGAAAATGTCCGTACAACGTTCACCCCCCAGTTTAATACCACAAATAAATACTCCTTCAATTCACTACAACTCCGATCCAGCTCTCAACAGAAATATGTCCACTGAAGCTGCAGACAATTATTTTAATGTCACTAAGCGCCAAAAGCGCTCTTTTGGTGAACTTATTGAACAACCTGGACCGGCCGACGATATAAAGGACATGCTCGACCATCTCACTGCCCAACAAGAACTTAAGTTCAACGCTTTAACAAACACTCTGGCCACCATAATGAGTCAAAACCAAGATATTCAAAAAACAGTTGAAACCATCACCACTAAACACGATGAACTACTTACAAAAATTTTCCAGTTAGAACAAGAAAACACTGAATACAAAAGGCGTATTTCTACACTAGAAAATAGATTGGAACGCATGGAAAGAAGTGAAATTGGAACTACAATAGAAATACGTAATTTACCTAAGCTAGATACCGAAAACAAGCATTTGCTAATAGGCATAATCCAACAACTTGGATCAACACTGGAGCTTGACACACCAATTCACCAGTCCGAGATTCGGAACATTTACCGTACTAAGACTGACGCAGTTGTCGTTGAGTTTACCACAATCTTAAGAAAAGAATCAGTTATTTCTAATTTTAAAAAGTACAATAAAACCAAACGTAGCAACCAAGAACCGCCGCTGAAATCAGACCTGATAAAAGTACCGGGGCCTCCGTGTACACTGTACGTCTCCGAATTTCTTACAAAAAAAACGAGACGGCTCTTCTATATAGCCCGCGAAAGCGTCAAAACTAAAAAGATTAACGCTACATGGACATCCTACGGAAAGGTGTACATTAAGAAAGAAGAAACATCCACCCCTGTCCGTATAGATGAGGAATTAGAAATCTACAAAATTCTGTGACTATCTTTTAAGCAATACTGCTCGTCCCTTTTGGACAGCCCAGTATATATTTTCATATTTAACAGTATTTTAATCTTACATTTGTTTTGTTACACATATCATATTTATATTGTAATTGTCTTTCTATACGAATTTGAATGGTATTGCAGTCTTAATCACACACTTACCACAATCACACATAAAACACACGATACACACCACTTACAATACTCACGCAGTATACATTACACAATACACATGCGACAACAAAATCCGAAAAGTATTATCCAAACTTGTTTTCTTCTTCTTGCACTAGGTAAAAAAATGGTGATTAAGCATTCCTTGTCCCAGATCGAAGTTTACACAAAACTCTTACGTCACGCATTATTCGTGACAGTTGGTTATAATATCACGTAAATATGGCTCACGTCATTAATATGCAGAACATAGAAAAAATTTACTTAGATCTGGACTCAATTCAAGTAGCCAAAACCATTACCTGTGATATAGAAAATGCAAGAAAACATATACTTCCAAATAATAGTATAAAAATCCTATCTCAAAATATTCGTAGCATCAATTGTAACATGCCCAATTTCAATACACTTTTACAAAGAGCAAAAATAACCTGGGACATTCTAGTGCTTTCAGAATGCTGGCTCCCGTCAGCAAAAGCCATACCCAATCTCGATAGCTTTAACTATACAGCAACAACGCTCCATCGATCCCAAAACGAAGGCGTTGTTATTTATTATAATAGGAATCTTAACGTTACATGTGAGGAACCCACACTCGACGACGCTAATTGCCTGCTATTAAAATTGGATCGAGATACATGTATTATAGGTATTTACCGACCACCTAGTCACACCAATACAAATAGATTTATTGACTCTCTAGATAGACTTCTCACTAGCTTAAAAAGCTACAAGAACATTTTCCTCTGTGGCGATATAAATATCAACATAGTTCCTAATAGTCCTGATAGAAGATCATATGATTATATGAACGTACTAGCCAGCCACGACCATGAGAGTGTAGCCATGAGCTGTAGCATGAACACAAGTACCCATTACGAAAATATAACTCATTCTTCACTGGACTTAGAAAGTCTAGATAAAGCTATCTTAAACCGGAACTTTGGTCAAATACTTGAATGCCAAGACCCAAATATGGCATGCGATCTTCTTGTTTCAAATATATCTTCGGCTATTAATAATCACTCTACTAAAACACATCAAACATCTAAGAGAAAACTTATCGCCAAGCCGTGGATTACAAAAGGACTTTTACGCTGTATGAGAAATCGGGATAAGCTTTATAAGAAAATGAAAAGAAATCCTGAAGATGAAATTACTACTACAATATATAAACGCTACCGAAACTTTTGCAACAAACTGCTCAAACAAGTTAAAAGAAACTATGAAAAGCGGGAAATTGAAAACGCCATGGGTAACAAAAAACAGCTTTGGGAAGTTATCAAAACAATCAGTGGCTCTAAAAAAAGAGTTGATTTCTCACCATCACTCTTGACATCCAACTACCCTGACAAGGAAATTAACGACATCAACAGCTTCTTTGCGAATGTTGGAGCAAACCTAGCCCAAACTATAGCCAACAAACAAACTACAGCAACGGACGCTGATCTCACACTGACTTTGACACCTACTCACCTCAGCTCGTTCGTTATCTTACCCGCTGACGAAGAAGAAGTCCTTATACTTATTAAAAATCTTAAGGATAGCTGTGCAGTAGGTATCGACCAGATCAGTGGTAAAATACTTAAGAGATATGCTAATATCCTCGCCCCCCCCATCACACATATATGTAATCTATGTATATCTAAAGGAATTTTTCCTAGGGCTTTCAAGAAAGCACTTATCACACCTATCCATAAATCAGGAAAAAAAGACTGCATAAACAATTACCGACCTATATCTATCTTACCAGCGCTTTCAAAGGTCCTAGAACGCCTAATAAACCAGCGTCTAATAAAATTCTTGGAGACCAATAAACTTCTAGCCTCCTCACAATTTGGCTTTCGATCGGGCAAATGCACCAACGACGCGGTCCACGAATTGGTGAATTCTATCGTTTCTAGCCTAGACAACAAACAGAAATGCTTGACGATATTCCTTGACCTTGCTAAAGCCTCGATAATACCAACTGTAATGGATATGCAACAGACACATAATTTTGTCAGCTTCAACTGTAAGAGTGTAAAGCGTTCGGTTGAGAGTGTCAGGCAATTATGTCGTGAGTCAGACTTAATTGCCTTACAGGAGACTTGGTTGTTGCCCGAGGATTTACCGTTCCTTAGCAACATCGATGTCGAGTTCGCGTGCACTGGGACTTCGGCGGTGGACACGGCGGCCGGTATGCTTCGAGGGCGTCCATACGGCGGGGTCGCACTGCTGTGGCGCAAAAGTGTTTTTAGCAACGTCTCGGTTGTGCAATGTGATAACCCGCGAGTGTGTGCGATAAGAGTTACTGTTGATTTAAAATCGTTCCTTGTGTTTAGTGTGTACATGCCCACGGATAATAATGCAAGCCTTTCGGAATTTACTGATTGTCTTAGTCTGATAAGCGCTATAATAAGTATTAATAATATTGAATCTGCTTATGTACTCGGGGACTTTAACGCGCATCCTAATGAACAATTTTATAATGAGTTATTAGCTTATTGCGTGGAATCAGGATTTTATTGTGCTGACATCGAACTATTAGGCTCAAATTCTAACCATTATACATTTATAAGTGAAGCGAATAGTTCGAAACGTTGGCTTGACCATTGCGTAGTCACTAAATCAGCAATGGATACTATTGTAAATACATATATTAAATATGACGTTCTGTGGTCCGATCATTTTCCTCTAGTGGTTCAATGTAAATTAGATAACATTCAGTCAAAATTGTACGAAACAAATGACATTCGACTTTGTAATAAAATAAGATGGGGGGAGAAAAACTATCAACAAATAGATCTGTATACAAGATGGTGTAATAATAATATGAAAACATTTGACTGTCCAAGTGAATTAAAGGCATGTTGTTATTATGTTTGCAATAATATGGACCACAGAAAGATTATTGACGAAATGTATAATTATATAATTGGCGTACTATGTCAGGCGGCAAGTCAGAGCTACGATCTAAAAATTCACAAACCTAAGAAACCAGTCCCAGGGTGGAATAGATACGTGAGTGATGCACACAGAGAGGCTAGGAAAAAGTTTCAGCTGTGGGTGTGTTATGGTAAGCCGACGCAGGGTCTTGTTTGGAGTGAGATGCATGAGAGCCGAAAAATGTTTAAGGCACGATTGCGTTGGTGTCAAAATAATATTGACCAAATTAACATGGACAGGTTGGCGTCGCTTCACTCCAAGCATAACTTTAGCGGCTTTTGGAAATCCACCAATAAACTTAGCAGTAAACCAGGGCTACCTGTGAGTGTTGATGGAAGAAGTGATAAGCTAGGCATAGCCGAGTTGTTTAGAGATCACTTTACGGTAACATCACCCTTGGGATCATCACGAGCGGCAGGCAGTGAGGGTTGTAGTGACCGAGAGGTTTCTACCCAATTCACATCTGAAGAAGTCATGGAAATTATAAAATCCATGACTAGGGGTAAGTCACCCGGTCACGATAACTTGAGCATTGAGCACCTTAAATATGCGGGCATTCATCTGCCCAGAGTGCTGGCGACCTTCTACTCTTTATGTGTGGGCCACTCGTATTTACCTGGGCAGATGATGAAAACTGTCGTGGTGCCAATCATCAAGAATAGGACTGGCGATATAAGTGACAAGAACAATTACAGGCCCATCTCTTTAGCCACTATTATCTCGAAAGTACTTGACAGTTTGCTCAACACTCAGCTGGATAAACATCTGTATATCCATGACAACCAGTTTGGCTTCAAGCAAGGTCTGTCCACTGAAACAGCCGTTTTGTGCTTAAAGCAGACTGTCAAGTACTACACTGAGAGAAATACGCCAGTCTTTGCCTGCTTCCTTGACCTATCCAAGGCATTTGATCTGGTTTCTTATGACATCCTCTGGCAAAAACTACAGTATACATCAATGCCAGAGCCACTGATACGTATTTTCCAATACTGGTACCAAAACCAAATCAATGTCGTTCGGTGGGCTGGAATCGATTCGGCTCCGTACAGGTTGGAATGTGGGGTGAGGCAGGGGGGGCTAACGTCACCTAAACTCTTTAACCTATATGTGAACTCGCTGATTGAGGAGCTCAGCAGCACCCATATCGGCTGCCATATAGGTGGAGCCTGCCTTAACAACATTAGTTACGCTGACGACATGGTGCTGCTGAGCGCCTCGGTGAGCGGTCTGTCGAAGCTGCTTGATATTTGCGAAAGGTACGTTCACTCTCATGGCCTGCGCTATAATGTTAAGAAAAGCGAATGTATGGTATTTCAGGCCCGGGGTAGATGTCAGGAGAATATACCAACCATTAGGCTTAACGGGTATCCTCTAAACAGAGTCGATAAATTTAAATACTTGGGCCACTTTGTAACCTCAGACCTGAAAGACGATGCAGATATAGAAAGGGAGCGTAGGGCGCTGTCTGTACGTGCTAATATGATGGCCCGCAGATTTGCGCGATGCTCGACGGGCGTCAAAATAACTCTGTTCAGAGCATTTTGCACGTCCTTCTACACAAGCAGTCTGTGGGTTAGTTATACGCGAAAACAGTACAGTGCCCTACGTGTCCAATATAACAATGCTTTCAGGGTGCTCTTGGGGCTGCCACGCTTCTGTAGTGCCTCGGAGATGTTTGCTGAGGCACGGGTGGATTGCTTCTATGCGACCATACGTAAGCGGTGCACCTCCCTGGTACGCAGGGTGCGGGCCAGCCCCAACGGTATCTTGCGAGTGTTGGCCGATCGCTTCGACGGGCAATACATGAACCACTGCGCCATGATTCATGTACAGGGTGCTAATATATTATTTTAATTAACGTTCATTGTGTATTTTATTAATAATTTTCAGTTTTATATATAATTTTAATTTTAATGTATGTAATATTTTATAATAAATGTAAATGTAAATGGATTAAGTTATCTGAGAAATAAATAATAATAATAATAAAAAAAAAAAAAAAAAGCATTCGATACTGTCTCTATCCCGCATTTAATTAAAAAGCTTGATCGACTCGGAATAAGAGGTATTCCACTTAAGCTGATAGAAGACTATCTAACTGATAGAAAACAAGTTCTAAGGATTAAAACCAGATTCAGTAACGAGCAGACGGTTAACTTTGGCCTACCACAAGGTAGTATACTCGGTCCGACCCTCTTCTTAGTGTACATTAATGACCTTTGCCAACTTCCTCTTGATAATGGCAACATGCTTACGTTTGCTGATGATACGGCACTGTTCTTCACTGGTGGTAGTTGGAATGAAGTATTTCATGCCGCACAATTAGGCCTAAATAAAGTGAGCGACTGGCTCCAAGGAAACGTCTTAACACTGAATGTATCAAAAACAAAATATATAACCTTTGCTCACAGAGCTAACCTACTTCCATCGACATCCCATACTATTAACGTACATGACTGTAATTCTAAGACCATCTGCTCCTGTCCCGTTCTCGAACGGGTTGTGAGCTTAAAATACCTTGGCATCACCATTGACCAACATCTTACCTTTAAACCTCACATCGAGATCCTTGTATCTAGGCTACGAAAACTTATATTTATATTTAAAACCCTAAGGCACTGCGCTGATCACAAAACCATTAAGATGGTCTACTATGCACTATGCCAACCTCTTATCGAATACTGCATTACATCGTGGGGAGGTGCAGCCAAAACCCACTTTATTGAGGTAGAGAGGTCACAGCGTGCTATTCTCAAAGTCAGCGCGGGCCTCCCTTTCCGTTTCCCTACCGCTGAACTGTACCAAAATTGGGATCTACTCACGGCCAGACAATCTTTCATTCTGCTCACTGTCCTGAAAAAGCATTCTCAGCTCCAGTATGACGCAAATTTAAACAATGACAAACGACGGAAGGGCAAGGTATGCCCTTCAGTTAAATTTAAGTCATCTCTCGCGCATAAGTTTTTCTGCTTCCTTGGTTCTTATCTATACAACAAACTGAATTGTACCCTCCATATATACCCCAAAACTAAATTTATATGTAAGATTACATTAAAAAAACACTTAAAAACCTTAAACTATGAAGAAATAGAGAATCTCCTAAAGACTCTTGAATAGTCTCAGACTTCCAATCTGCTGTTGCTCCTTACATCGCCCACATTAACACATCCACTAATTGTGCCACTCTCGCATTCTCTCCTCACTTACATACTTTTCCACCCATGCCACTCATATTTTTCACTTGCCGCTTCCTCCTCATAAAATACACTATACATTTCCAAATTACTTTAAGAACTGCATTATCTATAACTAATCAAATTTGTATTTTTTTTTTTTTTTTTTTATATACTTTCTTATTTTTTTATTTTTTTATTTATTATCTTTTTTATTTTCTTTTTTTTTTTCTTTTATTTATTCTAATTTAAGTCTACTTTTACTGTATATTGTGTGTCAACAAATAAAGCTTATTAGTACCTGTCCACGGGTGGAGCACTGGTGACCTGTAACACAGGTTTCTCAAACCTACCTCAGGCACCAGTCTCTCACAATTAAAGGAATTTACATAGCCGTGCATCATACAATACTTAACTTCCTAGTTGCTAAGATGTTTTGTGAGAGAAAATAAATGAAAGTTTATTATTATTATTATTATTATTATTACTTGTACACCGCTGCCTAGCCCTTCGGGGACCCTTGTGGGAAGGTATGAGTATACATATATAATGCACGTTTATTAAGCAATGCTATATAATCTAATATGTATGTTCACGTGTGAGGATATAGGCAAAGAGGAAGGCAGAGATGTTAATACGCCACTGCCTTACCGTTCGTATGCTACACACACACTCACTTTCCGTCATAGATACATTTAAGGTGCCAGCGTGACAAATCCATCGCCGTTACTCAAGCACAACTATACATACGCATTTGAACCACTTCTCAAACGCACACAGGATTTGTCGCGATGTTTTGCTTCACATGTGCTAATTCGTGAGCTAGGGAGCTGGGCTGGACCGAGTGGGTGCCCTTAGCTTTGGGGCTTAGCACTTTAAAAGTGCCTGTCTACCTGGAGACATGTTGGTCTCGCCATTATTCGGTTTCGGAACTCAAGCAGCGAGAGACAATACAATAAATGTTATAATAATAATAATAATATATCCTCACGCCTTCCCACATGGGTCCCCGAAGGGGTAGGCAGAGGTGTATAGTTAATACCCACACACCCACTTTCCGCCAGAGGTACCTATATTAGGTGCCAACGTGACAGCTGGCGAGTCCATCGCTGTTACTCAAGCACGTCTATACATACGCCTTTGAATTTCTTCTCAGACGTATTCAGGTTTCCTCTCGATGTTTTCCTTCACCAAACTCGTGGTGTGACTAATCACTGTACTTAAGTTCAGAAAAACTCATTGGTACAGTTGGGATTCGAACTTGCGACCTTTGCGTCGCAGACAACTGCTCGAACCACTCGGCCACCACGGCTTATGTTTTAGTATGAACGATAGCCAAGGAGTTATTGACTTTTGACCCGACTTGGAGGAGAATATCTTGAATTGTAAATAAACACGCAAATAACCTGTTAGAACGAGATTAACATACCGTGTCGTGTCGAGTCTCGACTTCACTTAGTTAACCGGCGTCCTCGCTCCAACCCAGTACACTTGACATTCAAGTACTGTGTAGTTGTTCTAACAGGCGAGTGCAATAATACATTTAAGCTTAGTTTACACTGGTCTTAAATGTGTTCTATAATTTGTAGCATTGTTTAGAGTTGTACTTCGGTATGTGCGTAGCGGTTTTCGTGTGACATTGCAACTTAAGAGGTGATATATGAAATAAAGAGGTGAGTTTTATTGATACATCCACTGTATATACGTCCTCTGAGAAATTCGTAAGTTAGACATTATTGGCACGTTAAGCTCAAAAGTACCTGCCTAGAGTTGTATAGAGTAATTAGGTATTACTGTACTTATTATTTAAAAGTATTCATGTGCAAAATGGAGTTATATTATTACTATATATACTATTAAAAGAATATATCCTCACCGAAGGGGTAGGCAGAGGTGTATAGGTAATACCCATACACCCGCTCCCCGCCAGAAATATAATATTTTAGGTGCAAAATGGAAGAAAATCACGAAAAATCAGAATATTACGTGAAGTTAGCCTAAACATATGATGACTGAGATGTGGGTAAAATTACCTACATATTTGCTTATCCGAGCGGGGAATGTTATTGAATAAGATTCTCAATAGGTATTTAACAAACGCTGTCAATCACGTTTAAAAAGTTTTAGCATTGGAGTTTTGGTGTTAATATTTGTCAAGACATGTTTCGTATAGATGTATGTATAGATATCACCACGCCTTATTCCTCTTGGGGTAGGGAGAGTAGAGCGTCAGATCTCTCTAGTCTTACAGAGCTCTCTCGCTTCGTCCACGTTCATCAGTCTCATCACTCATTATTTTCAATGGACTGCTTGAAATCCAATGGTCCTCCTTTCAGGTAATGTCAGAGGTACTATTACGTAACAAAGATATATATATACTCTACCTACTCTCCCTACCCCAAGAGGGATTAGGCGTGGTGATATCTATACATATGTATATTTGACTTAACATGTTCTAACGAAACATGTCTTGACAAATATTAACACCAAAACTCCACTGCTAAAACTTTTTAAACGTGATTGACAGCGTTTGTTAAATACCTATTGAGAGTAACGTTCATCAGTCTCATCACACATTATTTTCAATGGACTATTTGAAATCCAATGGTCATCCTTTCAGGTAATGTCAGAGGTACTATTACGTAACAAAGTTATGTATTTATATAGATACTTTTGCAAATTAACATAAATATTTTTTGCTAGTACAATCTAGCAAAAACCACTTATATGTAGGTACGTCTTCAGTTTCTCCCGGTTCAAACTTATTAAATTCACAATATTATGTTGAGGATATATCACTGCTAAGCTCTGTGTATATACATATATATCCTCACGCCTCCCCACAATGGTCTCCTAAGGGGTAGGCAGAGGTGTGTTGGTAGTACCCACACACCGGTCTTCCTATCCGAGGGATATATATTTGGTGCTAACGTGACTGATGGCGAGTTACTTAAGCACGACTACGACTTGAATTGCTTCTCAGACGGTCACTCTAAGGTTCTGTGACACCACGAGCTGTACGGCGAAGGAAACATTGAGAAGAAACCTGCATACGTTTTAGAAGACATTCAAAGATGTATCGTGCTTGAGTAACGGCGATGGACTCGCCATCTGTCACGTTGGCATCTAAAATATACCTCTGGCGGAAAGTGGGTGTGTGGGTATTACCTACAAACCTCTACCTACCCATTCGGGGACCCTTGTCGGAAGGCGTGAGGATATATTATTACACTTAACTAGCTATGTCCGCGACTTTGTCCGCGTGGAATTTAACAAAAAGTTATTATTTAATTTCTAAAATAAAAGTAGCCTTGGTTACTTAACTTATTACATTAGCTATCTGCCAGTGAAAGTCCCGTCAAAATTGGTCGGATTAGCCGGACAGACAGACGGATAGTTTTTTTTAATGTTTGGTATACATCCATATGCATTTAGTAAAAAGCGTTTATTTTAATTATTATTTTTATTATTATTATTATTATTATTATTATATTATTTAATATTACTAACTGCAGACAATCCAATTTTATTTATTTGTATAGATACTCGTAGCAGCGATATCAAATTTTATGCATTTAAACACGCAGGGCACAGCTAGCTAGGTATATTAATTAATGCGGCAAAAACTACCGACACAGCTCAGCCAAGTGAATTATGTCATAACACTGGTTTTTTAAGCAAACTCTGTCGAATGCTCATTATGAGCCAACCACTTAGTCACGTATTAAATTGGCCTGATTTTGGAAGTGTCACTAGCATTTCACTTGCAGTGATAGTAGCCTTGTTCAACTCTCGATAATGTTTATTGTATTGGTAACACGCACCAGCGGTCTCCATTGGCGACAAATTTACAAATATACTTTGCACTTTATTTAGTTGGCATAAGGATTCTTTTTGGCAATATACTGTGCTTTCATCTTAATGAATTAAATATATTAGTATTGATAGTGCCATCAACGAAGACGCGCCCCACCAATTTCTTGACGGGGGATCGCGGGATGCGGGTAGTATTATCCGAGCCTATTAATAATAGTGTGCGTGTGCGCTCATAGGCAATCAGTGTGGTGGGGCGCGTCTTCATGGATGGCTATATTTATACTAGGTTTCATTGCAAGTGGGGTTGGAATCAATGTTGCTTAACCTGTGTGTGAGTTTAGTAAGTCTTCGTGAGAGCTAAATCTTATTCAAATGGTTGTTTTGTTCCCAGAGTCTCATCAAAATGGATAAGATATATTTTACCGTCAACGGGGAGAAATATTCTTTGTGTAAGTATTTTATACTTAAATATTATTAGTGTCCGTTCGTAATGGCAGCGCGCGAGCGATATCGCTAATGTTGTGCAAGCGTTTATAGGCGGCGGTAACCGCTTACCATCAGGCGGAGCGCATGCTTGTTTGTTGAGTGGCTTAAAAACAAATCTAAAAATTACAATTTTCCTCGATGCATATGAAACTATAAACGATACGGATAACAACCGATTATTTATATTTTAAAAACTTCTGGGCTAATTTTGACCTTTGAAGATAGCTAATGTTATAAGAAAAATACTAAGCCTTCTTTATTTATTATCTTTATTTATGACCAAACTTAACGCGATTTAAAAAAAACGAGAGACAGATAGATAATATTATAATGTAAGGCAGTAAAGATAGCATGTGCGAATCCCTTGATTCTCTCTGAATCTTTAACTGTGCTAATGATTATTTTTCTAAACGAATACTGTAATTAATTACCACGCAAAATATGTCTTCATCATAAAAAGCCTGTTATTACACTTCTGCCTACCCTTCAGAGAATTCAAGAAATTAAACTAGTAAGAAAAAAAGGCATACTAATAAAGTCTTGAGTTGAGACAAACGTCCCAGAATATACAAGTGCCTCGCAAACTACCATTCAATCTTTATGAAAAAAGCCTTTCTGTCAGTTAACAATAACTCACATTATTGCTTGAATATTCCGAGGTCAGTAAATCATTGTTAACTTGAATCTCGTCAACGTAGACATGGCAGTTTTGCCAAACGATTATTTTAACATTACTGGTCAATAAGCATAACAATACCTTGGAATAAATGTAAAGTGTCATTAATGTATGTTACTCAAAAATGCACCTACGGTTCAATAACTTTGAGTTAAATTTGGAACTGAAGCTGCCTAAATACTTTACAAGTAGCTTATGATTTTAATTAACACGTTGCGACACTAGATGGAGCTACTTTTTTTGTTTTTGTATTGTCTCTCGTAGCGTGAGTTCCGGGAACTTTTGCTACTTAACCGGTCAATGGCGAGACCTAGGCCTCCAGCCAGGCACTTTATTTCTAAGCAACACAGCTAAGGGCACCCCCTGTGGGGTACGAACCTCGGCTTAGGGCGTTGCTGGATCGCGAGCAAAGGGAGCTGGGCTGGACTGGTAATTTTATTTAAATATTATTTGGGGGCGGGATTTGCGCGTCAGGCTCGGCGCGGGCCGGCGTTTGCGGCGGGGGTCGGGGGGAACATTACGGCTTATTCGCGTCGAGCCTCGCCGGCGAGGACGGAACAGTGGTCGGTTTTGTGTAGTGTTGGTATGTTTTTGTCGGGCGTCCTGGAGGACCGTTATGTCGTCATCCGGTTCGATGACGGCGTGTCTTGGACGCCTTATCTTTGAGATAAGGGAAGGAGTGTATCGGGCGGCCGATACGACGAGGGGTTGGGGTGATTTACAGCAGAATCGAAATGACGTTTGGACAGTTTTTTCAAAAACTGTTTTATAGTGGGGACTTTGAGGTCAACGTGGAGTTGACTATTACGCATGTACCACGGGGCACCTGTGGCTCTCCGGAGAAACCGGCTTTGGAGCACTTGCAGGGGGTTAAGTGTTGACTTGCTAGTTGTGGAGCTATACTGTCTCTAGAACAGGTTATAACGGAGTTCTTTTCACCTAGTAAATAGTAATAAAACCAATTTGCGTTTTGGCATGTTGTACGGCCGGATCCAATATCTCCATTCTTTCAATATCTTTTTCACACTTCCTCTCGTGTGAAAATGCTTCCGATATATACATATACAATTTCATTCATGTTTCTTGCATATTTTCATCTTCACAGGCACGCCCTTGTTCACGCCAGTTCCTTCGCAAATCTATCGTTACGCCGCCCATTTTTCAAAGGATACGGGACGAGTTTTAATGATTAAATTGCTTTGTTCTTATACAGCTGGTTCGGATGTGTCTCCGTCAACATCCCTCAATGACTACCTGCGGAACTCCCTCCAACTACACGGCACTAAGGCCATGTGCCATGAGGGCGGGTGTGGCGCGTGCGTCGTGTCAGTTGCGCAGACGCACCCTACAACTAAAGAAAAACACGTCATAGCTGTTAACTCTGTAAGAACCATATTTTTAGATATTATTATTTTAAGAGAGGTAGGGTTTTTCGTTCGAATTCGGAGCTGCCCGACTGGGGCAGGACCTCCATCTTATAGAAGTCCGTAGCCAAATAACACAATTTCTTGTGTTGTGTTCCTACGCGGTGAATGAGGTTTCCAGTAATGAGCTCCTTGGGGAGGGGAGAGGATTGTTATATTGTATTGGCAGCAAAGGGATTAGCCCCATTATGCAGCCAACACAGTATAACTCTCCGAACACAGTGTGGCAACGCGCAAGTGATACTTCGGAATTGTAAGCGTAAATAGATTGCGGTAACCGTTCTCCATCGGGTGGGCCGTATGCTTGTATGCCAGTTTGTTGTATAAAAAAAATATGTTTCTGCACTCCTTCGTTAAATGAAATCGGAGAGTTTCTACCAAAGTTTCTTCTCCTGACAGGTTTCTTCTTGGAATTAATATATGACGTTCAGTAAGTATTGTACCTTGGCTGCCATGAACGGTTCTGGACTTCATGTCTGAAGGAAGGTGTCAGAAGTGCACCTGTCACGTTGGCATCTCATTGAAACATGCTGGGCCCCGGAGTAAAGTGAAAAATGAATTAGGTTAAATTCAGGAGAAACCCTGGTATTTATCGGGGTGGGAGTTCGATCGAACTCCCACCCCGATAAATAAACCCCAAAAGACTAAAATATCACCGAACATAAGAAAATAAGAATACTATGCTAAAACCTGCTTGAATTCTGGTATCACCAGAGTAAGTATATGCGTGCTAACGGATATAAATCTTCTGACTTACAATGACATCCCTTGGAATTCCAGTGTCTTGTCCACATCCTGTCGTGTCACGACTGGGACATAACGACCGTGGAGGGGGTAGGCAACCGCAAAGAGGGATACCACCCTTTACAATCTCGGCTAGCAGCGTTCAACGGCACCCAGTGTGGGTACTGCACTCCTGGCTGGATCATGAATATGTACAGGTATGCAATTGTTTATACCTCCAAGGTGGCAAACAAGAATTCGGCCCGCCCATGGACGCTTGCAACACCAGGGGTATAGATCACGCGTTGCTAGCCCTGCAGGAATCTTTTCACACCCTTCTTGAAGAACTCCATGCTGTACGGCCGTCTGGTCTAGTAGTTAGAGCTCCTGACTCCGAAACCTGAGGTCAGAGGTTCGATTCCGGCTGAGGGCAGATATCAGATAAGCTTTGCTTAATTTTGGACTAGGTAAATTTGAGTGGAATTGTCCCAAGGTATTTATTAAGCATTTAAATAAGATAAGTACATAGATTTGCCATGTCATGTCACGTGTTTGAACAAATCTTCCAAAGCTTATACGTGAGCACGAACGAAAAATTGACTATGGTGCAAGTCGAGAACTCTTTTGGAGGTAACATATGCCGGTGTACCGGCTACCGACCTATACTGGACGCCTTTAAGAGCTTCGCGGTGGACGTCCAGTGCTCCCTCAAGGACAAAGTACAGGTGAATACAAAGTGTCTATTTACTAACCAGTTAATTGATGAACACTTGTGTAGTAGTAGTTGTTGGAGTTAACACTTAGTTAGAAACGTTTTCGAATACATCCGACAGAGAACCAAAGTTATCGACATAGCTCAAAGAATTGGCAAGCTGAAGTGGCAGTGGGCCGGCCATATCTCGCGAAGAACCCACAACCGCTGGGGTAAACGTGTTCTTGAGTAGAGACCTCGACTCGGCAAACGTAGTGTAGTAGGGTCGGACCCTCCAACCAGGTGGGATGACGATCTGCGAAGGACTGCGAAGATGGCGCTATGGCGCTCATTAGGGGAGGCCTATCTCCAGCAGTGGACTAATATAGGCTGATGATAGATCAGTATTATAGTGTGTCAGTAACAGTATCAGCGACACACGTCCTCGGTGACGCGGGCGGACACCCGTCAGTGTCTTCGAAGCGTCTCGATGCGAACCGCTTTTGAGTAAGAAGAATGATCCGCGAGCTATTCGCTGACAAGTGCCGTGGAGGCCGAATGGTTTGAGAATTCTCTGCTACTCATTCGTGTTTGAGAATCTGGCACCTTTTGGCACCTAGGCGGGTAGGCGGGTACTATCTAACGCCTAATAGCACCTCTGCTTACCCCTTCGGGGACCTTTGAGGAAAGGCGTGAGGCGCGTTATTATAATATATATGTATATCGTTGTCAGGACATGGAAGACCTTCACAAAATTAAATGCAAGAACAAATGCTCGAAGAAGAACAATATTAAAGATGACTGGTGCTTCATAGAAAGTAACCAGGAAACTCTGAAGGAAATCGGCTTGGCGAGTGGCCGTTGGTACAAGGCGTTCACTCTGCAGGATGTATTTAAGGTAAGTAGTAGGTTTCATGTTCGTCCATAATTGTACTCTACCTTATCATCTATATATAGGTATATATATAAATAAATATATACATATAAATCTATATTTATATATAGTTATGTTGGTTTGTGTACGCTTCAAAAACTCAAAAAGTTCGGCACCGATCGAGCTGAAATTTTAGCATGATATATATCTCTTTTTGGCACCAGTCGCATATCCACAGCGAAGTGTGGCAGGGTACAGCTAGTAAATAAATAAATATATAAATAATTTTGTAGAGCCGTGGTGGCCGAGTGGATCGAGCAGTTGCCTGTGACGCAAAGGTAGCAAGTTCGAATCCCGACTGTACCAATGAGTTTTTCTGAACTTAAGTACAGTGATTAGTCACACCACGAGCTTAACGGTGAAGGAAAACATCGAGAGGAAACCTGCATACGTCTGAGAAGAAATTCAAAGGCGTATGTATAGTCGTGCTGGAGTAACGGCGATGGACTCGCCATCTGTCACGTTGGCACCTAATATACCTCTGGCGGAAAGTGGGTGTGTGGGTAATACCTATACACCTCTGCCTACCCCTTCGGGGACCCTTGTGGGAAGGCGTGAGGATATATTATTATATTATTATTATAATTTAGTCTGACCTTTAAAGAATCGTAAACGGCTGGACCGATTTCAATGAAATTTTCTGGTTATCCTTAGGTGAATACTAGAATGGTTTAGATCCACAATTGGTACGTTTGAGAAAAAAAATCAAAGACGTATGTTTTGACCTATAGCATACTAGGCTAGATTACCTTTTTAGAAACGATAGTTAACAAATTTTTGCAATCGACTATTTAAACAACAGGATCTAAATACAATTTTATTTGATTTGCAATTTGCAGATTGTAAAACGCGAAGGTTTCGACGATTACAGATTGGTTGCTGGCAACACTGGTAAAGGTAAATAATTAATCAAATTTCCAATAAACTGACAAAATAAACGGCTGCTGCCATTCACACACACTGACCCACCCTACATACATAGACACTACACAGTGCTCACATACCCACTTTCCGCCAGAGATATATCTTAGAGTCCACCGTCATAGTATAAAGAAGAGAAGTAGGTTATCTTCATACAAACGCACCGCGCGCGGCTTGTATGTGTGCGCTATTGTATCTATGTGTCGACGCACGCACACTTTAACAAAATCTCGACCCGTTTCTCAGTGCGCCAGTCGGGGCTAACACTGCACAAGGTTCGCACGCGCGTCACGGCTTTTCGGCACCGCTAAATGATTTATTAATCAATATCATCATCAAAATGTCTGATAATCGCAGAAGAACGTATTGCTGTGTGTTTGGGTGTCTTAATAATTCATCGATTCCAGACCTGTCTCTGTTCAGATTACCTATTGAACAGGAAAGGTAAGTTAGTCACTTATTCTAGCATAATATAATTTTACTTGATGATGAGATACCTACGTACTTACATATTTTTTGTTTGTATTAATTTTCTATCACACAGGAAGTAGGTAGGTAGGCCTAATTTCCTACTAGTATGTATTAGGTACTTTTGATCTGACAATTGGTTTGCCGCTATTTCTTTGTTTACGTTTAGTTATGCCGATTTCTCAGTATTGTAGGTATAGTAACTAAGTACCTACCTACTTACAGAAAATCGTAATTCAAAATAAGTATGTACGAGTACCTAATTGACTAATAATAAATCAAATACTTATAGAACAAAGTTCGAATCATAACAACAAATTCGATTATAGTCTAAGAGACAGTCGTTAGTTTTTAATGTTGTTTTTATTTCTTTTAATGATAATATTTCATTCACTTTATTCATTTTTTATTACAGATACCTAATTGCCGCTGTTCATGCGGTTGCTACCGAAGCGCGAACAGCCGCGCCTAATATTTAGCTAAAAGTGACAACCCTAAGACAGTAGGCAATTATATCGCGAATTGGGCCGGAGATAGCCTACTCCCTCTTCTTTATTCTATGCCACCGTCGTTACTCACGCGCGACTATACCTACCTACAATACGCCTTTGAATTGCTTCTCATACGTATGCAAGTTTTCTCTCGATGTTTTCTTTCACCGTAAAGCTCGTGGTGTGACCAATCACTGTACACAGTGCTAATGACTGCAATATCTTTTCACACCCTACTCCACTCACTTCTAGGGAACTCTTACTGTCAAGTTCATTCGACTGCAAAGAAACATTCTTAAATTACTGTTTGGCGTATCAAATGGCATTAGTATAGATATACATTTTCTTTCCAGGTGTATATCCTGTGACGAAGGAACCGCGAGTGTTCATAGACATATCGTCCATCGAAGCTTTGAAAGACTCTCTGACAGACGAGAACCTGGTCTTAGGAGGAGGGATGTCCTTGACAGAGGTTATGAGGGAGTTCAGCAGGAGGTCTGCGAAGAATGGAGATTTTCTCTACTTGCGGGAGCTCTACAAGCATCTGGATTTAGTTGCTCACGTGCCAGTTAGAAATGTGAGTAAAGTAGTTTGAAATTCGAGTTAAATAGGATACACTTGCTTTGGAAATACACAGTTAAGAAGAGTTAATAGGAGCGATTGTGTGTACATGTAGTAGCATTGTTTAAGCAAGATCAAACAGAACCTCTTTTGTTTCTTTGTTTAAATTGTTGTTGGCAATTTATTACTACTTGATGAGAGTTTTCGTTCCATCTGTCACGTTAGCACCTAAAATATATCTCTGGCGGAATGTGGGTGTATGAGTACTAACTACATAACCCTACAACCTTTGGGCAGGACCTCCACTTTAAGAAGTCCGTAGCCAAATAACACAATTATTTTTGTGTTGTGTTCCTGCGCTATGAATAAGGTTCTTAATAAAAAAAACTTATTTGAATTGAATACTGATAAAAGTAGGCCGTCTAAATGTCTAGTTTACGTAATAACATCGCACTTTTCTAGATCGGAACCATCGGCGGCAACTTGGCTTTAAAGAACGCTCATCACGAATTTCCATCGGATGTGTTCTTGCTGCTGGACACCGTTGGAGCCACTGTCGCTATAAGTATGGGGCATATTATTTTAATATGACGTTGGTATACATTTCATCGATTTTGAATCTTATTATTTTTAATCTCAATCTTTCTAAACCTACAAAAAATATTTAAGTAAGTTGTTTGTACTTAGTATATCTAAATAAATTAATATCGTCATGCCTTCCCACAAGAGCCTCTGAAGAGGGAGGTGGTGGCGTGTAAGTAGTACCCACAAACTCAGTTTCCACCACTGATATATTTTAGGTGTCAACGTGGCTGATGGCGAGTCCTTCGCCGTTACTGAAGAATGACTATACCTACATACAAACGTCTTCATCCACCTTTATCAGTCTTTCTATACATGCTCGCCGGTTTCGAGTACCTATCTATATTTAAGTGTCTGATCAATTTGATCTAGATAGTTAGAACGTGATCTTCGTCAGCATCTTCTTCCACACACGTTCATAATTACTATTATTCATTTTAGTGGATAGCAACATGAAGCAGACAGATATAAAGATGCAGGAGTTCCTAAAGTTAGACATGAGAAGCAAGCTTATATTGAATGTGAAACTACCCCCGCTTTCTGCGCATTACAAAATCAGAACCTACAAGGTAACGTAATTATATACGTATATATAAATTTATTTATTCGTTGATGTCACAATTATAATAAGTAACTTTAAAATCTTGGTGGCCGAGTGGTTCGAGTAGTTGCCTGCGACAAAAAGATCGCAAGTTCGAATGAATGTTCAGTACCAATGAGTTTTCTGAACTTAAGTACAGTGATTATTCACACCACGAGCTTTACGAGAGGAAACCTGCATACGCTTGGGAAGCAATTCAATGACGTATGTATAGTTGCGCTGAAGTTACGGCGATGGACTCGCCATCTGTCACGTTGGCGCCTAAAATATATCTCTGGCCGAAAGTGATTGTGTGGGTACTACCTATACACCTCTAACCTACCCCTTTAGTGACCCTTATAGGCGTGAGGATATAACATAATAAAATCGTGGTGGCCGAGAGGTTCGAGTAGTTGCAACACAAAGGTTCGAATCCCGATTGTACCAATGTGTTTTTCCGAACTTATAGTAAATCCATCTATTTTGAATCCGTAGATAATGCCGCGAGCGCAGAACGCTCACGCAGTCGTCAATGCTGGCTTCCTATTCAAGCTAGACTCTTCAAACAAAGTGGACTATGCCAACATCACCTTTGGCGCCATAAGCCCAGGTTTCGTGAGAGCGAAAGAGACAGCGATCGGTTTGTTAGGACAGCCGTTGTTTAATGACGTCACCTTGCAAGCTGCCTTGAAGAGGCTTGCTGAAGAACTGGTTCCCGTAGAGATGCCGCCTGAACCTTCGCCGTATTGCAGGAAAATGATTGCTTTGGGATTGTTTTACAAAGTGAGTATGGTACATCTTTGCAAAAACTATATTATCCGTGTCTATATAATATAATATGTTTATATATAATTACTTAAGTATTTACTATACTGCAAGAGTGGCCAACCAACATACGACCCATCTGATGGGACGAGCTTACCGTAGCCTATTTACTCTCACGATACCGAAGTATCACTTGCGCGTTGCCAATCTATGTTTGGAGAGTTATACTGTGTTGTGTGTTGGCAGAGTAATGGGACTAATCCTCTGCTGCCAAACAATATAACAATCCTCCCCCTGCCTAAGGAGCTCATTATTGGAAACTTACCTCATTGCACAGGAACACAGCACAAAAAAAAATGTTAATTGCTTGTTACCCCAATTGACAATCCAAATACCCCGAAAACCCCAAATCTGAATTCGAACAGGACGCCCGGTATACCCTACTTCTCCTGTATCGTTTTCTAGTTCCCATAGACAATCGTTGCTTAGTTTTGGGCCTCAGTCAATTTGCGAAAATTCTTAATTTTCTTTATATAACTAATCGACAGGCAGTTCTATCCTTGGCGCCGTCAGTGAACACTCGCTACGTGTCAGGAGGCACACTCCTCGAGCGCGGCGTGTCTCAAGGCACGCAGACTTTCGATACGGACAAAGCACTTTGGCCGCTCAACCAGCCTGTGCCTAAGCTGGAAGCTCTTGCTCAGGTATAGTAGACTAGGCATCGGAACTGGCTTGCTCGAAGTGACTGATGAATGTCGATAATGCGAAAGACCTGGGATTCGGGATTAACAGTATGATCTATTTCAGGAAATGTATATTCTGGAAAAGTGTGTATTAATATCATCATATCATCACGCCGAGTCCCTAACGGGTAGGCAGAGCGTATAGAGTGCCAGCTCTCTCTAGACGTACATACCTCTTTCGCTTCGTCCACATTCATCAGTCTCTTCATACATGCTCGTCGGTTTCGGGTACACTTGATTAATATAGACTAAAATTATACGTTTTGTTAATTGTTATCACAAAGCAAGCTTTACCTACCTTCAAGAGTGATACCCTGGTGTTGCAAGCATCCATAGGCGGCGGTAAACCGCTTACCAGGCGGGCCGCATGCTTGTTTGCCACCCAAGTGGTATAAAAAAAAAACTGAAAAGTTTCGTAATTTCTTCTCCTGACAGGTTTCTCTTGGAAACGGTGGTAACTTTATTATTTATTAAGTATCTGTCTTTTAATAACTCTTCTCTATGTCCCTTAAGTTGAATAAAAAAAAATGATTTTGTTCGCACTTAAAATATATATATCTCCGATGTATAAACAAATGACGACGTCGTGTTGTGCCTACTCTAGTGTTCCAGTGAAGCGCATTACGTGTGTGACACAGTGAGCTCCCCTCGGGAGGTCCACGTGGCGTTTGTGCTGTCAGACATCCTCCGAGGGGAGATCCTCGGCTTCGACGCTTCAGACGCCTTGGTAAGCACTTATATTCGAAGTTATTCGTTACGGGTTCTATACGGGTTCGTTGTCATGACAACCATATCTATATATATAAAAATGAATTGCTGTTCGTTAGTCTCACTAAAACTCGAGAACGGCTGAACGGATTTATCTTATCTTAGTCTTGAAATGTTCGTGGAGGTCTAGGGAAGGTTTAAAAGGCGAGAAAAAATCGAATAATTTCCGGGAAAACCCTAAAAACAGCCCTTTTCTATTTCCCATACAAACGTTTTCTAGAGTCAATTTGAACTTTATTGCTATTCAATAAAGTTCATATTAAATTATAATCACTCACTGTTGTCTAAGCAATTGAGGTGTGTTGCTAACGTCAAAGTGTCAAGATTTGATAACCAACTAATATGTCAATCATTCTGTCGCACTTCAGAACACGGAGATTTATGGCTTAAAAGAACACGGAAAAAATTATTACGATTGACGATATTGTGTTACGATAATGGTTTCGATATTCTATGAATGCATCCTTCTATCTTTGTGAGTGACGATTACTGCTACGTGCGCGAGAACTTTCTTTACTTTTGTGATCCTTTGTGATAGTGACATTCCAAGTAGTGTGCTCTTTTTTTGTTCATATTTTGTGATAGTGACACTTTACTGTTAAGTGAGCGAGAAATTTTCTCATTTTGATTAATTACGTTACGATGCCGAGGAGAAGACGACCTGACTTAGGTCGTCGCAGTCAATCAAATGTGCGAAGAGCTACCTCACGTGCTAACCGCACTGATGACCAGAGAGAGACAGATCAAGAAAATAGTCGTATTGCTATGTCAGAATTGCGTTATTTAGTGATTGACAATGAAGTGGATAGGCTTAGAATGCAACGAGTTCGTGCACATCAAACACAACAACAGCGAGCCCGACATAATGAAATTGACCGAATCCGCAGACGCAGTGCTCCTGTGATTCTTGAACGAGCTGCATTCCACTATGATCCGGCAATTGATTATTGTGCCGACAAATCGGTAACAATTGGGGAAATGAAAATAATTTGTAAATATTGTAAGGCGTTAAAATACACTGGTGAATCTACTGGATTATGTTGTGCTGGAGGCAAAGTAAAATTGCTACAATTGGTCCCACCACCAGATCCTTTACGCTCTTTAGTTTCTGGGATTGGAAATGATTCTAAGCACTTCTTGGCCAACATTCAGAAATATAACAACTGTTTCCAGATGACATCATTTGGCGCTACACATATTATACAGGACAATTTCATGCCCACTTTCAAGGTATTATACCAGAATATTTTTTAATGATATTCAAGTTTGTACTTAAATATATATACAGCGTGTAACGGAAGGGGGTATCAACCCTGAAGGAGGTGCATGTGCTCATGAAACTCAACAACTTTCCCCAAAGAACATAGGTCGAAATATGAAAAAAAAATTTGGCCCTACCATAGTAAATCAATCAGCTGGTAGTCAGTTTTGTAAGGGAGAGCCAAATTTTTTTTCGTTCGTTCCACTAAGCTCGCACAGCGATCAAAATGCTCCTATAACCGTTCCACATAAGGACCGCGGTCGTTGTGGTCGCGGCGAAAACGTCAATTATAATGTCATACTTTCGCTCACGACGACCCATCTAAAAAGGTGGGTCGAAGTGATCGTTGAGAAAATTAGCGGCATTTTCAAAACTCAAAACATATAAAATGGCGACCGTACCTCTTACCAAATATCCACGTGCCACCGCAAGACATTTTAATTCAATTTGAACGTAAATTAATTTAATACACCAACAATATTTACATCACTTATTTAACATACAAAAAAAGGATTATATTTTTTTTCAATATGAATCGATTTAAACATTAATTTATCAATTTTTTTCAAGGCTTACAGATTTTAAACTAACCTCTTAAATCTTTTGCTTTCATTTTACTAACTCGCCGTTTATTTTATTTACCTGCACGCTCAAAACGCTCTGTAATCCATTCTATTTGAGGTTACGACGGTAACGCTTACAAGCAAGTGAAACGGGAAAAACTGCGGTCGTGAACGTGATCGTTGTGAACGCGTAGTGGAACGCACCCTACGGATAGATAGACTGACATTTCATTCAAGTAGTAATTTTGACAAACATCAAATTACAGTTTCTTTCATAACAACAACAGCAAAAAAAAATTGTTTTGTTTTAGTGTGAGTTTCATGATTAATCGTCGTATTTTATTCTAAAAAAAATGCCACCAGTAAGGTGTCAAAATATCGGTTGGCGCACACCAGTTCGATCGCAGTGTAACGCAAGTCCTGTTCAATCGCAGTGTAACGCAAGCCCAGTTCAATCTTCGAGCCAATGAGACTGAAGAACAGCGTAGGCAATGGTAAATACAAATTTCTTCAGATTTATTTCCTGGAGAATCCTGAAGGTGGAGTAAATGAACGCTGTTCGCGAAGTTACGCGTTCGTTAGAGGTAATAAGGCGAATGGGGCCATGTCGGTGTTGATGGGCAGCAACGGTTGCTGTCCACACTGTGATATTTGTGCCTACTTTATTGTATGGCAGCGAACCTTGGGTATGTCAGAGGAAGTATAAAAATACTTAGATTGAATCCGGAATTAAGAGATTCGAAAGGCGAGATTGAAAAGATGAAGAATGACATGTTACGCTGGTTTGGACATATAGAAAGGATGAGTGAAGAAAGATTCACGAAACAGATATACAAGGAAAAGTGTGTGCAAGAACAGGCAGAGGAAGGCCACGTTCCAACTACCTAGATCAAATCGATCGGACGCTCAAGGACGGGAACGTCAAGAATATTCGAAACCGACAAACATGTATGAAGAGACTGATGAATGTGGACGAAACGAAAGAGGTATGAAGTCTAGAGAGAACTGGCGCTCTATACTCCCTGCCTACCCCGTTAGGGACTTGGCGTGATGATATGTATGTATGTATGTATGTATGTAAATTTTCACCCATGCGAAGCTGGGCGGGACAGCTAGTCTATATATATAAAAATGAATTGCTGTTCGTTAGTCTCACTAAAACTCGAGAACGGCTGAACGGATTTATCTTATCTTAGTCTTGAAATGTTCGTGGAGGTCTAGGGAAGGTTTAAAAGGCGAGAAAAAATCGAATAATTTCCGGGAAAACCCTAAAAACAGCCCTTTTCTATTTCCCATACAAACGTTTTCTAGAGTCAATTTGAACTTTATTGCTATTCAATAAAGTTCATATTAAATTATAATCACTCACTGTTGTCTAAGCAATTGAGGTGTGTTGCTAACGTCAAAGTGTCAAGATTTGATAACCAACTAATATGTCAATCATTCTGTCGCACTTCAGAACACGGAGATTTATGGCTTAAAAGAACACGGAAAAAATTATTACGATTGACGATATTGTGTTACGATCATGGTTTCGATATTCTATGAATGCATCCTTCTATCTTTGTGAGTGACGATTACTGCTACGTGCGCGAGAACTTTTTTTACTTTTGTGGTCCTTTGTGATAGTGACATTCCAAGTAGTGTGCTCTTTTTTTGTTCATATTTTGTGATAGTGACACTTTACTGTTAAGTGAGCGAGAAATTTTCTCATTTTGATTAATTACGTTACGATGCCGAGGAGAAGACGACCTGACTTAGGTCGTCGCAGTCAATCAAATGTGCGAAGAGCTACCTCACGTGCTAGCCGCACTGATGACCAGAGAGAGACAGATCAAGAAAATAGTCGTATTGCTATGTCAGAATTGCGTTATTTAGTGATTGACAATGAAGTGGATAGGCTTAGAATGCAACGAGTTCGTGCACATCAAACACAACAACAGCGAGCCCGACATAATGAAATTGACCGAATCCGCAGACGCAGTGCTCCTGTGATTCTTGAACGAGCTGCATTCCACTATGATCCGGCAATTGATTATTGTGCCGACAAATCGGTAACAATTGGGGAAATGAAAATAATTTGTAAATATTGTAAGGCGTTAAAATACACTGGTGAATCTACTGGATTATGTTGTGCTGGAGGCAAAGTAAAATTGCTACAATTGGTCCCACCACCAGATCCTTTACGCTCTTTAGTTTCTGGGATTGGACATGATTCTAAGCACTTCTTGGCCAACATTCAGAAATATAACAACTGTTTCCAGATAACATCATTTGGCGCTACACATATTATACAGGACAATTTCATGCCCACTTTCAAGGTATTATATCAGAATATTTTTTAATGATATTCAAGTTTGTACTAAAATATATATACAGCGTGTAACGGAAGGGGGTATCAACCCTGAAGGAGGTGCATGTGCTCATGAAACTCAACAACTTTCCCCAAAGAACATAGGTCGAAATATGAAAAAAAAATTTGGCCCTACCATAGTAAATCAATCAGCTGGTAGTCAGTTTTGTAAGGGAGAGCCAAATTTTTTTTCGTTCGTTCGTTCCTCTAAGCTCGCACAGCGATCAAAATGCTCCTATAACCGTTCCACATAAGGACCGCGGTCGTTGTGGTCGCGGCGAAAACGTCAATTATAATGTCATACTTTCGCTCACGACGACCCATCTAAAAAGGTGGGTCGAAGTGATCGTTGAGAAAATTAGCGGCATTTTCAAAACTCAAAACATATAAAATGGCGACCGTACCTCTTACCAAATATCCACGTGCCACCGCAAGACATTTTAATTCAATTTGAACGTAAATTAATTTAATACACCAACAATATTTACATCACTTATTTAACATACAAAAAAAGGATTATATTTTTTTTCAATATGAATCGATTTAAACATTAATTTATCAATTTTTTTCAAGGCTTACAGATTTTAAACTAACCTCTTAAATCTTTTGCTTTCATTTTACTAACTCGCCGTTTATTTTATTTACCTGCACGCTCAAAACGCTCTGTAATCCATTCTATTTGAGGTTACGACGGTAACGCTTACAAGCAAGTGAAACGGGAAAAACTGCGGTCGTGAACGTGATCGTTGTGAACGCGTAGTGGAACGCACCCTACGGATAGATAGACTGACATTTCATTCAAGTAGTAATTTTGACAAACAACAAATTACAGTTTCTTTCATAACAACAACAGCAAAAATATTTTGTTTTGTTTTAGTGTGAGTTTCATGATTAATCGTCGTATTTTATTCTAAAAAAAAATGCCACCAGTAAGGTGTCAAAATATCGGTTGGCGCACACCAGTTCGATCGCAGTGTAACGCAAGTCCTGTTCAATCGCAGTGTAACGCAAGCCCAGTTCAATCTTCGAGCCAATGAGACTGAAGAACAGCGTAGGCAATGGTAAATACAAATTTCTTCAGATTTATTTCCTGGAGAATTCTGAAGGTGGAGTAAATGAACGCTGTTCGCAGAGATCATTTAGCAGCTACAACAACTTTTGCATGAACATAATCAGTTGATCCAATTGTTCAAAACTGCCTTAGAAGGGATGTGATGCCATCGGACAATCAGAAAATACTGGTCAGAGCAGACAAGCGAACTGCAGGAGACGACATGACATGAGAGAGGCATCAATGCACCAATGCCGACACCGAGGTAAGAGTGATGCTCCACCGTTAGATGCAAATGACGACTCTTCAAATCTTCGCCAAGTCAACGACCAACCTGATGGCGAATGGATAATGGTCAAACGACAGCAACGGAAGTCTACTATATTGCGCGGAACTGCTCCTCCAGGCTCAACGTCGCTTGAAGCGTCTGATCGATGGCTGTATCTACATCTTTGCTTCGTGAAACAGGGTACTACTGTCGACCAAGTCCGGGCTCACCTCAACAAAATATGTAGCATGGATGCTGAAACCTGCACGATTGACATTCTGAAAGCACGTGGTAATTATGCTTCGTTCAAACTCGGAGTCCCGGCTAAAGTAAGTAGCCACATACTGGAACCTGACAACTGGGCAAAAGATATCTGCATAAAACCTTGGAAGCAGATTTTTCGTGCCCAAAGCAAAAGGCAATAGACAACATACAAAAACGTTTCGCTGTTACTACCAAAATGTTAGAGGACTCAGATCTAAAACTGTAACTTTTCACTTAAGTATGACTTCGTGTAGCTACGATATAATTGCATTAACCGAAACATTCCTTAATAGTTCCATTCATAATGGAGAGTTGTTTCCCGACGGGTATACTGTGTTGCGAAAGGATCGTCCTGGTGACGTTGGTTGGGGAGGCGTTTTGCTGGCCGTATCTGGTGGTATCTCCGTGCATTTAGTTAATGATATACCGGGGCTAACTAACGACAAAGAAATATTGTTTGCTATAATAGTGTGGAAAAACATTAAGTTCCTCTGTTGTGTTGTGTATCTACCGCCTAATTATGATGATAATCAATATCTCAATGTTTTGACTTGTATTGAAAATGCAGCATGTACGTATCCAGATCTGAAATTGTTAATGTTTGGTGATTTTAATCTAAATTCATTTAGTAAGTACTGTAATATTCAGTTCAACTTTTTTACCGATTTTTGTAACTTAATACAACATAGCAACGTTTCTAATGTACATGGCGGAATGTTAGACCTAGTGCTGAGCGAGTATGACAATCAACAAGTGAGGGTATCCGAATGCCCTGACCCACTCGTTAGGCCAGATTCTTATCATCCAGCGCTTGAAGTGTTGTTAAGCCTTCGCCATTCCCACCAATCTCCTGTTGTGCACATTCCCCCTTCGAGACGTAATCCATTGTCCGCTCCTAACTGGAATTTTCGCAAGGCTGACTTCCAGGGTCTCTATGAAGCTGTGAGAAGCATTGACTGGACTGACCTCCTCTCTGAGACCGATATTGACCGAGCCCTTATGCTGTTTTATGACAGAATTAATGATTGTATTAATCAATATGTCCCACTAAAAAAACTTAATCGAAGCAAGCATCATATTTATCCAGTATGGTATACCCCTGAAATTATTCGTAATATAAAACATAAACATTGTCATCTAGTAAAATATAAATCGCAACAAAAACAATATAATAAAGAAATGTACAAGTACTACAGGAGCCATGTGAAAATGTTAATTCAAACAGCACATCAAAACTACATTGAAACCATCGAACAGGGCATAAAAAAAACGCCTACAAAATTCTGGAAGTACATTAAAGATAAGCGCAAATCCAGAAACCGCTGTCATAACTATACATTTGAAGGTAAAACTTTTACCGGACAGGAAGCAGCGGATAAATTTGCAGCCTTTTTTAGTTCAGTATTTCATGACAAAATACCCACTCTAGACGTGACGGACGCACAGCGGAGCGGTGTTTCAGGTAGCTACTTTTATGCTCATCGGATTTCTGTAGACAGCATATGTATTGCTGAGGTACGCGATGCAGTTAAACGATTGAGGTCTCAATCATCGCCTGGGCCGGATGAAATACCGCCTTACCTAGTGAAAGACTGCATTTCAACTTTGGAGAACCCGTTGCTTTATATATACAACCTAATCATAGAACGTTCCCAATATCCCCTCGTATGGAAACTATCAAAAGTAACACCTATTCCGAAGGGTGGAATTCAGTCGGATGGCACATTATTCAGACCTATTGCGGTTTTGTCAGTATTTGGCAAAGTTTTTGAGAACATCCTTGACTGCCGCATTAGCGCACAGATCCGCACTCATTTGTCCGATTGCCAACATGGTTTTAGAAGTCAACGATCCACGGCTACATGCCATATAAATTTTACTGACTATGTTACGGAGGAAATGGATAGTGGGCGTCAAGTCGACGCGACATACTTTGACTTCAGAAAAGCGTTCGACATAGTAGACAACGATATCTTACTGGCAAAGATGGCGGCTATTGGTTTTACTCCGAAACTACTGAGATTGTTTGCAAATTACCTCCAGGACAGAAGGCAATATGTACGGTTAGACGGATACGACACAGACTGTTTCTATACAAGATCTGGTGTTAGTCAGGGTAGTACCCTAGGACCTACCCTTTTTCTGATAATGGTGAATGATCTACCTACATTCGTTAACACCGCCAAGTGCATAATGTTTGCTGACGATCTTAAGCTGTACCTTTCAGTTCAGAATATGGATGATTGTAGGGCCCTACAGCAAGATATTGCCTCTGTCGCACGCTGGAGTTCTATTAACCGCTTGGCCTTCAATGCGTCCAAATGTAAAATAGTATCTTTTGCACGTGCGCGTCAACCCATACAAGTCACATACACGATTGATGACATCCCACTTGAACGGGTTGATAAGGTGCGGGACTTGGGAGTGTGGCTTGACCATCGCTTGGACTTTAGAGACCACATGATCTCAGCATGTAAGGATGCCACCAAAGCTCTTGGCTTCATAATGAGAGCTTCGTCATCATTCGGGGATACTGGAGTTGCCACCACGTTGTATAAAGCATTTGTACGCAGCAAACTCGAATATAACGCCATTGTATGGGACCCTTACGAGGATAAATACACCCTCATGCTAGAGCGAGTACAGCGCAGGTTTGCCCGATTTCTGTATAAGCGGAAGTTTGGATACTATCCCTATTTGTATCCATCAATGTTTGTATCAGGGATGGTTGGCTTAGCTCCTTTGAAAACAAGGCGAAAGCTGCTGCTGCTGAAACATTATTGCGGACTGCTAGCCAATACGGTCGATAACCCCAATGCATTGGGGCGGATAGGACTAGCAGGTATACCCAGCAGGGATCTCAATTGGGGCTCTGGTTGCACGGGGCCGCGTCGCCGCCGAAAGTTGTTTGCCTGCGCCGTGCGCACACGCACGCGCCGTGCTGAGGCCGCGCCCTCAGCGCGCGCCATCATAGCTATGAATGACATGCTCGCTCAGTACCCACAGTTGGACTTGTTTAGCGACACTGTCGGCACAATACGTCGGCACATACATTTGTATCTCCGTATGTAGTCATATATTGATTAATTGTATAATTTGCCTAATTATTTGTATACAGCATATGTTTCTTTTTCACTTAAGTGTACATATATAAGTGCTTTGGCTATATAGCTGTTAGCTTATATATATAATTTTTGTAATAAATAAATAAATAAATAAATGCTAAATGATGTTGCCATAGTCGTGTTTGGGGAGAATATGGAGTCTCGCGATATTGTAACGTAACTAAGAGATGATGCCATCATCCTTCAGCGTATTAGTGAAATATACCGTTCTTAAGATGCTTTACAATACCCATTACTATTTTTCCGAAGAGGAAAGGACGGATATATATTTTTTTTAAATATGATTTATCCAGCTAACGGTATTGCATCAATGCATAAATTTACAAAATTGTTTAGATTGTGGCCACAGCTATTTGTAGAATAAAAAATATCATAATATAAGTTGTGTAAAGTATTATCTAATTCCTTCCGTGTGTTAGTCATTCAACTTCTCCTTAATACTGGACCGATTTTTATGTTTTTTTATTGTTTTTTTGGTTTGTGTTCAAGTGGATTCGATAATGGTTTAGACTCACAATTAGACCCGATAGGCGGGACTGCAATCGTGTTTCATGAAATTTTTATTTTCACTTCTCGAAAGAGATTAACAAGTGTCTGATTGTGTTATATCGGTAAATGGGCAAATCCTAGAGCAAGTGAGTGAAATTGTATATTTAAGAAGCATGTTCACACGAGATGGAAAGTATGAAAAAGATATTGAAAGAAGGATAACTGCCGGAAATAAGGTGAATGGAGCCATGTCGGCGTTGATGGGCAGCAACGGTTGCTGTCCACACTGTGATATTTGTGCCTACTTTATTGTATGGCAGCGAACCTTGGGTATGTCAGAGGAAGTATAAAAATAGCTTAAATGCAAAAAATGTGCCGTGTAAACGATCTTAGATTGAATCCGGAATTAAGAGATTCGAAAGGCGAGATTGAAAAGATGAAGAATGACATGTTACGCTGGTTTGGACATATAGAAAGGATGAGTGAAGAAAGATTCACGAAACAGAAATACAAGGAAAAGTATGTGCAAGAACAGGCAGAGGAAGGCCACGTTCCAACTACCTAGATCAAATCGATCGGACGCTCAAGGACGGGAACGTCAAGAATATTCGAAACCGACGAACATGTATGAAGAGACTGATGAATGTGGACGAAACGAAAGAGGTATGAAGTCTAGAGAGAACTGGCGCTCTATACTCCCTGCCTACCCCGTTAGGGACTTGGCGTATGTATGTATGTATGTAAATTTTCACCCATGCGAAGCTGGGCGGGATAGCTAGTTTCGATATACATTTATATGTCTAATGTTTTTGTCTACCGATATAAAGATTTTTTCTATAGGGTATATGATATGTAGGAAAGTGCATTCATTATCTATTCTGATAAACCTGGCTAACTACATATTTATATAAAAAAGCCGTGGTGGCCGAGTGGTTCGAGCAGTTGCCTGCGACACAAAGATCGCAAGTTCGAATCCCGACTGTACCAATGAGTTTTTCTGAACTTAAGTACAGTGATTAGTCACACCACGAGCTTTACGGTGAAGGAAAACATCGAGAGGAAACCTGCATACGTTTGAGAAGAAATTCAAAGGCGTATGTATAGTCGTGCTTGAGTAACGGCGATGGACTCGCCATCTGTCACGTTGGCACCAAATATACCTCTGGCGGAACGTGGGTGTGTGGGTATTTATTACCTATACACCTCTGCCTACCCCTTCGGGGACCCTTGTGGGAAGGCGTGAGGATATATATTATATTATAACTACATATTTTCATGTCATTAAATGAATATAGTTCGTTTACAGCTTTTTGGGACACTTAACTACTAGTGTAATTATTTTGTTAAAAATCGGCGATTAAACATAATATCAAAACATCGACTTATATTGTGGCGAAATATCTAGGTACTGAACTTAAGTTTCTGTTGTCTTGTCTCCTTAAGACTTCTTCTTCCTTTATAGATGTAGATGATGATAAACGATCTCATCGTTTTTACACGCTTTATATTAGCTTCACCTGTATGTATGTATGTATGTAACCGACTTCTTTGAGCTCGATTTTGACCCACTTTAAACGGCCAGATTTCGTTCAAACTTTGTAGACTTATCGAGGACCGATGACAATACACTAATAACTAAAAAGTAGAAAATAAATAATAGTTAAAAAAAACTAAAAAACACGCTTTTTATAGAAAACCGAACTAAAAAATAGAAAATAAATTTCGATAATATCTTAAAAAGCGTGGGGTGCTTTTTAAGATGTTACCGAAATGATAATCACTCTACTAATATCTGTCAATAAAATATTTATAACTATTGACACCATGCACCCCACGCTTTTTAAGATATTATCGAAATTTATTTTCTATTTTTTAGTTCGGTTTTCTATAAAAAGCGTGTTTTTTAGTTTTTTTTAACTATTATTTTTGGTATGACTTTTTGTACATTTATACATAAACCCTCATATTGCTGACCTCATGATGAGAGGAATTGCTTTGGCCATAGCATTAGGACTTACTATTTTGAGAAGAGAAGAGAAAGAATTTATTTATTTATTTTATAAGGCTTACCAACTAGTATACATACAAACTCTTTTCGTACAGACATTTAACTAACAATTGTATTGTATGTAACTAAATTATAGATTAGCACAACATATTTTTAATAAGTTTTACAACACATTTACATACATACATTTATAATCACGCCTCTTTCCCGTAGGGGTAGGCAGAGACCACTTCTTTCCACTTGCTACGAGCCTTACATACTTCTTTCGCTTCGTCCACTTTCATTATTCTCTTCATACATGCTCTTCGGTTTAGGGTACTCTTGACCTGGCCTTTTTTCAAGACGTCCCTAATTTGGTCTAGAAATATTTCTAAATAACATAAACGAAAACAGAAGTTAAAACGGATATGAATGAATTTTGGAAAACTGTATATAATATAATGAATGTTGATTACTTATCTACATTTTATCATTGAAGCGTGTTTATTAAATTGTATTGTCTGTGTGTATAATCACCAATCTCTAACTTATGCCTCACCAGAAAATCCCCGGAGTGGTGGCTTTCCTCACCTCAAAAGACATCCCTGGCAAGAATACCATCACTCCTTTAGACGTTCCATGGATGGAGGAAGAGGAAGAGCTATTAGCTTCAAAGATCATATCCTACTACGGCCAGCCCGTTGGCCTAGTGGCCGCTACGTCACATAAGCTGGCTGTAGAGGGAGCCAAGCTAGTCAGGGTTAAATGTAAGAAAATGGATGGAGCTCCGGTGCTGACAGTGGCTCAAGCCTTGGTGGCTCCTGATAAGGACAGGAGGGTAAGGATATTCAAATACAGGTACAATCGTGACTGCGACGGATAGACTCCCCATCTGTCACGTTAGTACGTCACAGTTCTCAAAACCTGGCGAAAAGAGGGTGTTGTCTCACTTCTGCCTCTGCCAATCCAACCACTCTTGAGTAAAATAATACTGAGGAAATGTAATTAAGTTAATATTATAGTGTAATAAAAAGAGATACAGGCATAAACTTCTATAAATTCTCTTCTCTTTCTTTCGCTCGCACGGATAATACATATAATGATAAAATAGCCGTGGTGGCCGAGTGGTACGAGCAGTTGCCTGCGACGCAAAGATCGCAAGTTTGAATCCCGACTGTACCAATGGGTTTTTCTGAACTTAAGTACAGTAATAAGTCACATCACGAGCTTAACGGTGAAGGAAAACATCGAAACAAAACCTGCATACGTCTGAGAAGCAATTCAAAAACATTCTTTGTATTGTATTTATGAACGCAGGTCCGTGAAGATGTGACCATCAAGCCGTCAGACAGGGGCAGTGACACCACACATACCATCAAAGGCCACTACTCTGTGAACTCTCAGTACCACTACACCATGGAGACACAGAGTTGTGCAGCGTCTGTCCATGAGCTCGGAGTCACCGTGCGTGCGTCTACGCAATGGATGGACCTGGTGCATGTAGCTGTGGCACAACTGCTCAACGTGCAAGAGAACAGGCGAGCATCTCTTACTTACATATTAGCTTATGCCCGCGGCTTCGTCCGCGTGGAGTTCGAAAAAGTAGCTTTGGAAATCTTCCTGCTAGAATCGGTTCAGCCGCTATGCCGTGAAAGAGCATCATACATTATAATATAAGAACATTGAATTTTTCAGGATTAAAAAAAAAACTGCCTATGTCCTATTCCTAGGTATAAGCTATACTATATATACATATATCACCATTTCAACTTTCAGCCAAATCGGATCAGCTGCTTTGCCGTGAAAGAACCGCAAACATCCAAACTTACAAACTTTCACATTTAT
Organism: Drepana falcataria; assembly: GCA_945859725.1. Taxonomy (NCBI): domain Eukaryota; kingdom Metazoa; phylum Arthropoda; class Insecta; order Lepidoptera; family Drepanidae; genus Drepana; species Drepana falcataria. Next base: position 1,720,351 of record OX243935.1, read on the forward strand.
AATATTAGTAAGATAAGATAAGATAAGATGATAAGATATTCAATTTGTGTTCACAGTGTGAAAGTAGTTGTCCCACGCGTGGGAGGCGGGTACGGCGCCAAGGCTTCTCGCTCAGCGATGGTCGCGTGCAGTTGTGCTCTGGTCGCCCATCACCTCAACCGCCCCGCCAAGATGGTGTTGCCGATTACCGACAACATGGCTGCCGTGGGAAAGAGACAGCGGTGTGAAGTTGATTATGAGGTTAATCTACCTAATAATCTCTTTGCCAAAATCCACTCAAATCCATTCAGCCTTTCTGTTGTCACTGAGTAACAAGCATCTTCATTAAACGAAATTATAATATTACTAACTGTCCCGCCAAGCTTCGCTCGGATAAAAAAAATCGGTAACATGATCGCAGCGCCACCTATCGGGTCTAATTGTGAATCTAAACCATTCTCGAATCCACCTGAAGACTCAGAAAATTTCATTTAATTCGATTCCGCCGTTTAGAAGGAGTTCAGTGGCGAACACACGTACAGAAGAAATATCTTTATATATATAATTCTTCTGTGACTGAACTCCTCCTAAACGGCTGGACCGATTTTAATGAAATTTTCTGTGTGTGTTCAAGGGGATCTGGGAATGGTTTAGATTCACAATTTTTTCTCCCAAGCGAAGCTGGGCGGGACAACTAGTATAAATATATAACGATTGAGATATACCAATCATGAAATGTCAAATACATTGGATTTAGACGCAGTTCCTGATTCTCGCTAATGTGTCCACTACAGCTTGGGGTGAACGATGCTGGCCAGATACAGTACTGCAACCTGGCTTACTATTCAGACAGCGGGTGCTCATTCAACGACTCCTCGGGCGAAGAGATAGCATCTACTATCACCAACCTCTACGATACCTCCCGCTGGCTCGTGCAGGGTTACAGTGTGCTTACAGACAAGGCATCCAACACTTGGTGCAGAGCTCCTGGTAAGGCAACTCCATTCTTGTGCTCATTAATTTAAAGCAGAAATTATCATAAGAGCGAGCAGTATTAGTTTTTGGGGCCGAGTAGTCAGCATGGTTCGGACCCCAAATAGTAAAAATGATTTTTTCTGTACTTAACAACTTATGTAACCGTCAACCTCATGGTCTGATCCAGTGATGAAGGAAGGTGAAGGATAACATAGACAAATAACCAGCATGTGTTTTAGAAGAAATTCAAAGACCAATATAGACGAGTATAGTAGTGCTTGAGAAATGACCATGGACTCCTCATCCGTCACGCTGGTAGCTGAATATATAGCGCTGGCGAAAAGTATTGTTAAACCTGGTGTGAAGATTACTATTAAAATATAATGCATTCGGTGGCGTAGCTAGGTTACCAAAAGCCATGGGGCAAAAAAGAAACTACGGCCCCACAAAACTTAAAAATCCGGTCTGTATTCGGCATTTTCCGATTTCGACGTAAGTACTCCAGATTTGTCGTAATGCAGATTCGTCCGAGTGGCCCCCTGAGCTTGGGGGCCCCGGGGCACTGCACCGTCTAGCTCCACTAGTCTTACTACTTTGGGAACGAGATATACATACTTATACAGATAAGGTTCAAATGAAATCCAAAACTAAGGTACAAATATTTGCGTTCATCTTACAAATATCTATCAGCAAACCCGTAATGACAACGCTTCGCAAGATTTACCTAACCTTAATCAATATATATATGCTTGCATTATAGCTACAACCGAAGGAACCGCGATCATTGAACATCTTATGGAACGAATAGCGCAAGCTGTTAACAAAGACCCGATAGAAATCAGAATCATGCATCTTCAGCCCAAACACACCATCATAGCCGATATGATCACCTCATTCAAAACCGATTCTAAATTCGATGATCGTAAAGCTGAAATTAAGAAATTTAACAGTGAGAACGCTTGGAAAAAGCGTGGCTTGAAACTATCAATCATGAGCTACCCAATCGGTTACTCTTGGAACTTCCCAGTGACGATATCAGTGTACCACGCCGATGGGACGGTTGCCATGTCCCACGGGGGAATAGAAATGGGACAAGGCATAAATACTAAAGTGGCTCAAGTTTGCGCGTACAAGCTGAAAATTCCGCTAGATAAGGTGACAGTTAGAGGGAGTGACTCCCTTGTGTCTCCTAACTCGATGGCCACCAATGGCAGTATAACCAGTGAAAGCGTGGCATATGCCACGATTAAAGCCTGTGAGATCTTGCTACAGAGGCTCGAGCCAGCGAAGAAAGAACTCAAAGAACCGACGTGGGAAGAAGTCGTGAAGAAATCTTATGAAAACGGTGAGTCATGGCATGGATTAAGTAAAAAGTAGTATTTAGGAAAACTTTTAGCTCTTGCTGATGTATCGGGAGGAGTAATCCTCCTCGTTCATTAATCTATCACGCAAATCTACAGAACGGACTTGGATGAAGTTCGGCTGTGAGATAGATTTTAGTCGGGGTAACGCAGTATGTTCTATCCCCCGCCCAAAAGCCCAGGGCTTTTGTATCAGGAATTTTGGCTATGGTATCCCCTGCCTGTTGTAAGAGGCGATTAAGTGGGGGTTGACAGGCTTGCGGATAGTCAGGGTGGGGACCCTGGCTGTCACACAACGCGGGCCAAGGATTGGCGGAAGCGCCACGTAGCTCGGGCTTCCAATGGCACAACGAGTAGCGGCGAAGTTAGGCGCCCCTGAGATGTGCTAAGGCAAAGTGCAGGAGGGCACTGGTGCGTTCCTCAGGAGATCCCAGAGCCCTCCTATCCTATTTTTTTATAAGTAATATTCTTCACATAAGTTGTTTTTTTTTCATTTCATTAAATAATGGTATGCCAGGTATAAATCTCCAAGCCAGCTACATGACGTCTCCATTGGATTCCTTGGACGGTTATGACGTATACGGCGTGTGCGCGGCGGAAGTGGAGCTGGATGTTCTTACAGGAAACCATACGGTGACCAGGGTTGACATATTGGAGGACACCGGCGTCAGCATCAGTCCAGACATTGATGTCGGACAGGTGAATATTTAGATCTTATTATTATCATTCTTCCAACGACATGAAGCTCATCCCCTTATCGTGAAAAGGAGTTTACCGTAGAGGTTTTCTTCAGGGGGATCTTTAAGGGTGTGAAAGGATTTTTATAGGGTTGGCAACGCACAAGCGATTGCCTACCTAAATTGTCTGCTTTAGGGAGACAATGTGTGATGAGAACGTGAGATATCCAGAATATAGTTATATTATTTCCGGTAGATCGAAGGCGCTTTCATCATGGGTTTGGGCCTGTGGACAACAGAACACCTGGTGTACGAGGAGTCCACCGGACGGCTACTCACTGACCGGACCTGGGGGTACAAGCCACCGGGAGCGAGGGACGTGCCTCTCGACTTCAGAGTGAGGTTTAGACGAAGCGCGCCCAACCCTGCTGGGGTGTTGAGGTCAAAAGGTGATTGCTCATACGTGTACGAACTAGGCGAATTCTAGTCGTAAAAATGTGTTAGTACCTAGATCTCGCGACAATTAGGCTGACGGTCAGAACTACCAACTGTGCTAAGAATAACAATAATAATAATTTTGGTTATATGGTTTATTTTGACTAGAGAAAAGCATTTATAGGTACAAATGCTTTTCTCTCTCGTAAAGCCCATGGTGCAGTCGGGATCCGAACTTCTGTACTTCTGTTTGGCCTAGCTCAGTGCAGGGGCGATTACAGGGAGGGGCGAGTTACAGAGTGGGGTGGATTACTGTAGATCCACTAAAGTTATAGTTTTCATCTTTATATTTTCTAGCGACTGGAGAGCCAGCATTAGTTCTTTCAGTAGTAGTGACGCACGCGTTACACGACGCCATATTGGATGCGAGGACAGAGTTCGGTTACAAGGACACGGACTGGATTCATGTCGGTAAGTTATTTGGTTGCTTACATACATACATATCAGGTTTATTACTTAATGTGTAGGCAGAGAGTGAAGAGCGCTTGTTCTCTCTTCACGTACGAACCTCTTCCGCTTCATTCCCATTCATCAGTCTCTTCATACATGCTCGTTGGTTTCGAGTACTCTTGACGTTGGAGTGTGGTCTCCCTCTGCCTCTTCTACCACACACTTTTGCATTGTGTAACTGGTTCGTCAATCTTTCTTCTCTCATCTTTAGTTATGTTTTCAATTAGTCTGTCTCGTTACCGCAAAAAAATCTAGATGGATAAAATTGTTGAAATAGGTGTGTAGGTTTATTTATCTCATACATAAGTATCATCCACTTGTTTACGGAGACTGATATAGAGCCAGTCATCTTGAGATGAAATGACTTAGGTGGAGTTTGTACTGAAACTAACTTACCCTGTCGTGTTGGCATCTATTCTATATATAACTCTGACTAGATAACGGGTATGCATAATAATATTTTTTTTCATTGTTTCAGATATACCATACAGTCTCGAGAATATAATCAAAGCAATATCACCGAAGTACGAAAGTTTTAAACTGAAATGATTTTTTGTTCGGCTTAATGCTAATACTTGATGTTGAATTGTGGCTCTATTAATTATTGTGCAATAAAAATATATACAACATATTTATGATAGTTTACCTTTACTCGTGTCCGATCCGTGACGGCCTAGTGGTTAGAGCCTGACTGCGAAACTTGAGGTCGCGGGTTCGAATCCCGCTTAGGGCAGATATTTGTGTGATGAACAGGAGTATTTGTACCTTAGTCTTGGATGTACTATGTATTTATGTATATATCTATCTATATAAGTAAATATATCGTTGCCTAGTTACCATAACACAAGCTTTGCTTAATTTGGGACTAGGTCAATTTGTGTGGTATTTATTGTCCATTGATGTAAAAAAGAATAGATACGTCTTACCGCGCTCGGCTTGGCTAACTCAACACAAGCTAATTGGCTTGAGTCAACTTAGTCGCAGCTTGACTGGCAACGACGTAGCACTTATTCAGCATTTAGGAAAAATGCCTTCTTAGGTGCTTAGAAACTGCAGGACATATACTGGACGAGTGTAAAAAAACAAGAAGGATGTGTCTTTTCATTTGTAAGTAATGTAAATTTGTTTTATCTATCAAAAATACGAAAATATAATATTAAATTTTAATCTGAATTAACTCCTGCGACGATGCCACTGCGCCCTCGTGCGAACGAGACAAGTAGCGCGTTACGTTTAAGAGCGAAAGAGAGGACGTTTAGAGCTCGACATATTGGCACGTGGCTGTGCTGTTATCCCTTTCTGACAACTAGGATTCATATACTTCGTGTTCTTTTAGTCTCATCTGTGTGCTTAATGCCGTTGTGTGAGTTGTGTATTGTAGCTATATGTAGGTATAGCATACAATTTGCCATGTTTATACTTCATATTCAAGGAGTATAACGTCTCTATAGATTAAACCTCATTGGGTATTGTCCCAGGTATTTATTATTATTATTATTATTATTATTATCCGTGGAGGACATATAGTTAGCAGTTTATTGAATCATGTCGCTTACCGCCTTAAAGTAAGATTCAGACAATAGATATTTCGTCCCTCATCATAAGCGGATTTTCTTTAATCCATAGAAACTAACATATCACACATCATACCACGCCGAGTCTACCCAGGGTAGGCAGAGAAAGTAGAGAAGAGAAGCACAGCATTCGTATCATTCAGGTAAAAAAACAGTGTAACCAAGACAATATTACATATTTATTGGTAATAATTATTTAAAATTATTTCATAATAGCCTAACAACTATACAGTACTGGTGACTTGCGAACTTCACTCCATGCCGGGCGGCAGCGGTTCCATGGCGTTAATGGCCGCCACGGGCATCGGCGGCGGGAACTCATCCGGCTAGAAAACATTACATATTTGTACCAACACGGACCGGGATTAGTGTTGTTGAGATCTCGATAGATTTACCGATAGTCGATGATAGATCGATCTGGCATATTTGGAAACGGTGATATAACATTAGTTTTTAATTTAGTATGTGTCGTGATTAGTGTTCCCTGTGTCCCTTGCGTTGGATAAAAGATATGATTTTCGTTTTGACAGTATGTATAGAATCAATAGTATTGAAAAAGTTCAAAGGTATTTCACTATACAGTGTCGATAGTATTGCAGCATTTCGATAAGACTATTCAGTCTCCTTATCGTCTGTTTTTCGACGTCAACTGTTCAACAACACTAACCAAGATACACAAACCAAGGTGAAAACCGAACGAAAATTCTCTCTAGAGCTTCACCCCCGTTGAGATAACAAAAACCATAACCATAGTACGACTATGCTTATAACAGCGCCATCTAGGGAAGGGAAGGGTAGCTGCAGGGTAAGTCCCACAGCGAAGCGGCGTGCTACAGCTATTGTTCTAAGACAACTACCGCCATCTAGTGTGAGGCGGTGAACTAGAATCGAGCAATATCAACAGCCACTGAGAGGCGTAGCAACACATCGCACAGGGTGTGACAATCGGTGTTAATACGGAGGAGGGGGGGGGGCGTGGCGGCGTATCACCTGGGCGGGCAGCGCGGCGCGCAGGGCGGGCGGCAGGGCGGCGGCGTGGTCCCGCAGCGCGCGGGCCAGGGCGGGCAGCGCGGCGGCGTGCTGCAGCGGCCCGGCCGGCAGCGCCGCCAGCAGCGCGCCCGACTCGGGCACCAGCCGCTCGCAGCACTTGAGCCATCCCTCCCACGCCACCTTGTTGTTCCACACCTGCCGACCACCATACCGCATCAAGCGATCTTACAAAATACATATCATATATACACACTCGCATACTATCACGCTAAGTTCCCCACGGGACAGGCACAGAAAGAGTGCCGGTTCCCTCTAGATGCCTACAGCGGAGAAGAGCATATTCTGTGTACATTATATAATCAGCATATTCTGAGATAGATTTATCTCCGTGCTAATTTTATCCCATTCTGTTCAGTAATTTAATATTGGTACTATATGGTATCTGAGTCGTATGGACTCTTGCAGTCACCAAATTAAGCTGGAGATGAGAAAAACAAAATAAACATTGATTGCAATCAATTAATGAATGGATCAGGGCATGAGTGTGTTTGAAACTATCATCATCATCATAATTATCATCACGCCGAGTCCCTAACGGAATAAGCAGAGAGTATAGAGCGCCAGTTATCTCTAGACTTACATACCTCTTTCGCTTCGTCCACATTCATCAGTCTCTTCATACATGCTCGTCGGTTTCGAGAACTCTTGGCGTTACCGTCCTTGAGCGTCCGATCGATTTAAAACTAAGTTTGTAAAATATAAGGGAATTACCTATTTTAATGTTTTATGTATCATACTTTATCAAATTTTCGTTGTGTTCATATGAAAGGGTTATAATCCTCATGCCTTCCCACAAGGGTCTCCGAAGGGGTAGGCAGAGGTGTATAGGTAATAATACCCACACACCCAATTTCCGCCAGAAGTATATTAGGTGCCAACGTGACAAATGGCGAGTCCATCGCCGTTACTCAAGCATGCAGCCTGCACGTATGCAGATTTCCTCTCGATGTTTTCCTTCACCGTAAAGCTAGTGGTGTGACTAATCACTGTACTTAAGTTATAAGCCGATAATAATTTTCCTTTTTGCATTTTTTTTGCTTGGACGTGTATGATAGTAATGCGGGCGGACCTCCTTCTCGGCCAGCAGGTGTAGTATGTGCATGACGAGGGGCGCCAGGGAGGGGTAGAGCGTGAGCGCCTGCAGCACCGACCGCATCATCAGCACGGGCAGCTCTGCCTCCTCCGTCAGCCGCTGCAGCACGCCCGACACCACCTGCCCGGGGGAGGGGATACTGTATAGACAGTGCCATGCGGTTTCACTTGCGTAAAATTGATGCTCCGCCTTCATTGGTCGTAGCGTCACATTTATATATAGTGCCATCCACGAACACGCGCCCAACCAATTTCTAGTCGAAGGGGTCGCGGGATGCGGGGAGTATGATCCGTGTCTATTAATTGCAGTGTGCGTGGGTATTCATAGGTAATCAGTGTGTACCGACAATACACAAACATTAGTGGAAGGTTGCACACATAAAAATTTTACTTTAAGAAAAACCAAATATAGGAAAAAAATATAAGAGAAACAGGGCTTTTACTTCAAACTTTGAATGAAATTAATGGACGTAAGACTCAATCCGACAACGTTCTAAAGCGGCTTATAAACTATTCAAAATACAAAATATACAAACAACGAACATCTTGCAGGAACTTTACTTGAATGAAATAAGTGAACGAATGACTCTTTCAAGTGGAAAAGAACTTATGTCCAAAAGACCTGTCTTACATTGAAGCAGTTTATAAACAATTCAAAATACACATATTAACAACTTACATCCTGCGTGTACGTTTGTTTCTCCGCAAAACATATAGCAGTCGCTTTTATGATGTACTTGAGGTCTGCCTTACTGGGGTCAATCAGATGCAGCGCTATCAGTAGATCCGCTGGACTGACTGTGGAGGGAGGGTCAATATTAGCCTTCAGAACAGTGGTTCTCAACCTATGGACCACAGACCACAGTGGTGACTGGAAGCGAATGGTCCGCGAAGCCATCAGAAAAATATATATTATTCCCACATGGGCCCATGAAGGGGTAGGCAGAGCTGACAATATTAGTCTTTAGAACAGTGGCTCTCAACCTATGGACCACAGAACACAGGTGGTGACTGAAGCTAATACGACAAACATACCATAAAAAGTGATTGTGATTTTATATATCATAAATCAGTTTCCGATACAAACTATTACCTTCGATACTCACATATGATACAAGCTGTAATAAGAAACAAAATAACTTAGTAAATCTTTCCTCGGGTGGGTACAAATTGGAATTTATTTAAACCACTAAGGTGTAAGGTACGGTTAAGCAACCACTACTTTCTCAAACGTATGCAGGTTTCCTCTCGATGTTTTCCTTCACCGCGAAGCTCTGCACTTTTCTTCTTTTCTTGTTCAAACAAACTCATTGGTATATTCTGAGATTCGAACCTGCAATATTTGTGTTGCGGCGACTCTAACCACTGGACCACTATCACTTCTATAATATCTACATATATACATCAATATTTTTAGGATATTAGTAACAGTTTGTAAAATTTTAATTTATCTATGCCGATTTACTTACTCGGTGACTTCTCTCCGTGCGGGTTTTGTAAGCCGAGCAGTTTGTTGAACACTTCCTTCACCACCACTGGGTTCAATTTTATCAACTTGGGCAGTGCAGCGAGAATCTGTAATATATTTATATGGATGTGCCAGTCAAGTTTACTATGACGCTAAGATATATATTCACATACATATAAGAGCCACACCAACACTTCTTGACAAAATCTCTTTCTGTTCAACGCTATCAATTGTATGGCAATGACATCATCTGCAGACAACTTTTTCCGCAAGCGTGAGCGCGAACAGAAAGGGATTTTGTCCAGGAGAGGGCGTAGGCTTCCCGTTCGAATTTGGAGCTGCCCGACTGGGGCAGGACCTCCACCATATAAAAGTCCGTAGCCAAACAACAAAATTTTTGTGTTGTGTTCCTGCGCGATGAATAATGTTTCCAATAATTTACTCCTTGCGGAGGGGAGGATTGTTATAGTGTGTTATTATATTATTAGTCCCATTATGCTGCACACACAGTATAACAGAGTTTCTTCCCGGTTCTTCTCCATGGGAACGACCAACCCCAGCCCACCTTTTTCGACGTTTTATAAGTGCCCATCTAGGCCTATGTGTAATAAAAATATTTTGATTTTAGACACTCCGAGTAAAGAGTGGCAATGCGCAACTGATACTCCACTATCATGAGTTTAAATAGGCTACGGTAACCGCTGTCCATCAGGTTAGCCATATGCTTGTTTGGCACTCATGTGGTATAAATAAAGCGGGGCAGTTCTCTCTAGAACAACTAAGCGCTTACCTCTTTCTTGGACAATCCAGTGAGCACCGGAATGAGAAAGCGCACGTCGGACACGCGAGTGGCGTACAACTCACGCACACGCGACACCAGCTCGGCGGACGGTGGAGCTGCAACGGTCATGCAAACTTTAATTTCCCGTTTCAACCATAACTCCATATATAGCCTACGATCTTCCCTGAAGGTTAAGCTATCACGGTATGAAATATCATTACAATCCAAGGACGGCATAGCGGCTGAACCGATTCTAGCAGGGAAATTTCCAAAGCTACTTTTTCGAACTCCACGCAGGCGAAGCCGCGGGCATAAGCTAGTATATACATATATATATACTAGCTACTGTACTATACTATACTATCTCGCAAGGGTCCCCGAAGGGGTAGGTATGTAGTACCCACACACCCATTTTTAGTAACAGTAAAAAAAACCTCAATGAAGCCAGACCTAAACATCTAGAAATCAAAACTTGAACAACAACAAAAATTAACTAATAAAGCAGGCTAATAGTAAAAAAAACGTATTCATAAATATCATCATCATCACATCATCACGCCGAGTCCCTAACGGGGTAGGCAGAGAGTATAGAGCGCCAGTTCTCTCTAGACTTACATACCTCTTTCGCTTCATATATATTTGTAGGATCAATAAATAAGTTACCTCTCTCAGTATAGATGTGTAGCAGTCGCGTGAGTAGAGTCTCAGCCCCCCGCGGGCAATCCTCCAGCAGCCGCCGCAGCGCCGAGGACACGCCCCACTCACCCCCCTCACCCCTCTCGCCCCCTTCACCCCGCTCACCCCCCTCGCCCCCGCAGCTCTCGGCCGCCGCACGCAACGGTGCCTCCACCGCCCTCAGCACAACGCGCTTGGCTTCTGACCCAGCGCATCCGTACACTCGACCCACTTCTACTATCAATTCTGTAAAAAGAAAAAAAAAAATATATCTTCACGCAGCCCACAGCGTCACCATAGGGTTTAATTACGAAGAGATGTAAATGTCACCGTAAAATTGTACAAACCGTTAGATTATAATCTCGCGAGATTGTGAACTGTCGATTGATTCTGAACCGTAAGTCACTGATTACAATTTAACGCAACCTATCTATAATACTTATTATAATATATCGAAAATAAAACTGTTACATTACAATCTGTCCAGCGTCAAATTGTTAACTGCCGAAGCCTGTCAATGATTGGCCGGCCTTACAGTCTAGTCTCGTCGGAGCTACATATATGTATTTAGATGCCAACCTGACAGATGGCAAGTCCGTCGCCGTTTCTCAAGCACGACATTACATACTTGGTACAGTCGGGATTCGAACTTGCAATCTGCGATTTAATCTGATTCTTCGCCCATGACGGCTCTCACTCTTTTTAAATTAAACGAATACTAACCTTGATTGTCAGGTAATATGGCCATAACCAAATTGAGACAAATCTTGTACAGATCATCGGTCCAAGCAGTTTTGTGGGCGTGTCTATGGCCGTATAGCTCGGGCGGGGGCGTGGACAGAGATATAAACCCGAGGTAGAGCATTGCGTGTTTCTCCACGGCCCGCTTCACAGCATCAGTGCCACGTTTGTATACCTTTACGGCAGATTTAAGAGCCATTTCGCGAATCTCTTCATTTTCGCTCACTGTAAAACATACATTTTATTTATCTACATATGTAGGTACATATACTAACGTACAGCAAATATTTTTTGTCTGTTCCGGCTTATCTTTGAAACGGCTGTACCGTGGGCTATAATTATTTTTATTTATCATATATATTTATAATTTAACTAGCGGTCCCGCCCAGCTTCGCTCCGGCGAAAAAATAAATTTCCTGAAACACGATCGCAGCGCCACCTATCGGGTCCTATTGTGAATCTAAACCATTCTCGAATCACAGAAAATTTCATAAAAATCGGTCCAGCCGCTTACGATTCTATAAGCGACATTAAGACAAACATTCATTTTTATATATATAGATTTAACACGAGTGTAACCCCCGAGTCAATAGGCCGGGGAGGATATCAATATTACGATATTTCAAAATACTAATAACAATTTTCATATCTTAAGAATCTAGATATTAAATTAATTATCTGTCAAAGAAATGTCAAAATGAACTTACACACGTGACATATCAGCGACGTGACGTACTTGTGCGCACGCGGCGGCCTCATAATACAAAGCTCTTCAAGTATTTCCAGCGCTAGAAATGCGCTTTTCTCTTCGGTAATTAAATGTTTCAAGTAATCGACAGCTTCTTCTGTCACTAGAGGGCATTCCAAGTAGATTTTCCTCATGAGAATATCTTTAGCATTCTCCATCATAGGATCACCAGCTTCGCATATTTGAGTTATCAACGAGCATAACAATTGGTTGTAATTCTGATCATATTTGTCGTGGAGCTTCGGCTGCAGGGTCACGGGATGCCGGTTGAAGCCCTGCATGAATGCATACTCCTCGTATAGCCATGACAGGGCGAGGTCCATTCGGTTCACTGGGTCTTCTAGGATATAACTCAAGACTAACTCTCGCATTTCAATCGTATAGCTCGATGCAAAGATCGTAATGAATTTCGTACGTATCTGCGACGCACCGCCAATAGCGCAGTCCTTTTCTGCGCCCAATATTCGCCCAACCGCTTGCACCATCAGCCTTTCCTTGACCTCTTTCGGTATAGTGCGGGTGATCTCTTGCAGTTTCAGCAGCTTCACCTTTTGTTTCAACTTCGGTACAGTGGGTGTGGGAGGGGGGATCGCTTTTTCTTTGTCCTTAGTCCTCTGCTCTTCTTCTTTTAGATAGTCCTGTCTCGTTTCCTCCAGCAGCTTACACACAGCGCTTTCTATCTGCTTCTCAGCTTTGGTTGACTCCTGTAACTTGGCTACGGCGTTCTTGAGGCTGATCTTCTCATCGTCTTCCCTCAAAAGCGGTATTTTAGCGGCAACCTCGGGAAGCGACGGCTCTGGCACTTCGGGCTCATCCTTGATCAAAGCGAGCAGCATTTTAGCTAAACTCTGCTTTTGGGTTTTGGTGCCAGAATTGGGGATGGGCGCGTATGCGCTCACGAAGCCACTGGGCATTTCTTTCGGAAGATAATTAACTAATGTGTTCGTCACGAGGTTGATGACATTATCAACGCTGTTTAAGCCTTCGAATATCGTATCTGCAGTGACGTCACCAGCTGATATGACAGCTGGCACCGCTTTCGTAATGCTCGTCTGACTGCTGCTATCTTCGTCGAACAGCTCACTGCGACTGTTGCTGTCACTACCCTGGCTGTTGCTCTGAGGGGAGTCGATCCTCATTCTCTTTGCTGGTTCCCCATTCTTTATTTCGTTTACGCGTTTATTCCTTCTTTCTTTCGGCACGATCTTATTGATTTCCTGAGTAGTTAGACCTATGTCTATGAGCAACTGAGTGAGTTGCGGCAGCATCTCATTGGGCGTCGGGTGTTTGATGATGTTTATCAATAACATCTTCAGATGCTTTCGTACCGAGTTGACTTGCGACTGCGATAATGTCGGTGGTAGTGTCGTGTGTAAGTCGCCCAAGGCTTGCGTCACTCGGGGTAGGAATTTGGGTCGTAACTTAGCTATTAAGCACAAGGATGTCATACAAGCCATCAGGTTCACGCTGGATATGTGCTGGGAGTTATGGAATTTGACCAGTAATGTGAATATGTGCCTGGAAATGAGTTAAGGTTTTATTTCCATTGCTTTGCAGAATAAATAAATAAATGCCTCAGGACAATTCCCCTCAAATTGACCTAGTCCTAAACTAAGCAACGCTTGTACTATGGAAACTAGACAATAATACATACTTATATAGAGAGATATATATCTACATAAGTACATAGAACATCTAAGGCTAAGGTAGAAATACTCATGTTCATTATACAATGTTGGCACCTAAATATATATATACTAGCTAATGCCCGCGGCTTCGCCCGCGTGGAGAAGTAGAGGAAATTTTCGTGCTAGAATCAGTTCAGCCGCTATGCCGTGAAAGAGCATCATACATTATAATATAAGAATTTTGAATTCTGAATGATTGAAAAAAAAAAGTTGCATATGTCCTATTCCCAGGTATAAACTACTACCATTTCAACTTTCAGCCAAATCGGTTCAGCCGTTTGGCCGTGACAGAACCCCAAACATCCAAACTTAGAAACTTTCACATTTATAATATTAGTAAGAACTTTCGTAAAAAGGTTGCGCTACACTCCTGCTTCGGTTAGGCACGCATGTGAGAAGGCATAATTACATCTAGACAGAAGGGTTTGGGAAATTGTCATTGCTTCCGGGAAGGCATGAAGATTGAAATATGTATATGAATTCCAGCTAGTTTAAAACTAGGTCAATTCGTGTGAAATTATCTGCAGATGAGTGATTGTAAATATATCAAATATGAACTCACTCTGACTCCTCCTCCAAGGCATATCTGTTTATAAAGGGGTAGTGTGTAGGCAGGTTGTCTAAGTTGAACTCATCTTCTGCATCCTCATAGGAGCTCTGCAGCAGTACCACCTCCTCGAGGAATTTGATAGAGTGTGTCCTGATACCCTCATTGTCACTGTCTATCATATTCAGGACGAGAAGCTGAAACAAATTTTTTTTATTTGCTTGTCACAACATAATAGAATGAATGAATGAAATAAAAAGAATGAATTAAAAAAAAATTATGTTGTCTATGGTGGTTATGGATAACAAACTGTATTCAATAGTAATATGTGTTGATCGAGCACACAGGATCAGAATGTCAAGAGTACTTTAAACTAGGGAGTGTGTATGGAGAGACTGATAAATGTGGATGAATTGAAAGGTCTTAATAGAACTGGTGTGCTACTCTCTCTGCATACAAAAGAGAGAGTCATAATGTGTGAATATATATATAATAGTACATACATTCATACATAATATCATCACACCAAGTCCCTAACGGGGTTCGCAGAAAGAATAGTGTGCCTATTTTCTCTAGTCTTACATACCTCTTTTGCTTCATCCACATTCATAAGTCTCTTTATACAAGCTTGTTGGTTTAACATTTTTATAAACAACCTAAATGAATGTCACAATATAAATTCCTTATTTTTCTTACCTTGAGTTGCGAAAGATGTTCCCAAACATACTGTAGATCGGACACATTGGCTGTACACTTGCAGTGCCAAACCATAGTGTTCTTGTACAGGATGCTAGAAGCCTGTATTGCCCGCTTCTGCACAGCAATTACGGAGTCCACAACCAGCAGCTGCAGCTGACCAATTATTTTCGGTAGATTATCTGGATGATTTTTGCTGTAATAACACATATTTTCTCTTATATATTACTATATATCACATAATATATTCCTCCGTCTCAAAAAGTTCCTCGCCAGCTGTCTGGTTGTGATAAGATCAAACACTTCTGAATGGATTTTCACCAATAGACAAGAGTAATTCATGAGAAAGATTATGGTGTATAATTAGATAAGGTTTTATGAAAATAGGTTGTAATATGATGATTGAAAACGTCAGAATACCTCATGGTAGCTTTCACACAGAAAATTCTGCTTAATCCCTTTGAGTATCACAAAACTACCTATACAAAGCTGGGGCAGGAGACTAGTTAATTATATAGTAATATTCAACTATATAATAAATAAGATTAACTAATAATATAATGTTGTTAAATGTAATGAAGCATATGCTGAAATGTAAGTAGCTTTAACTTGGTAACAAATTTTACTACCAGGTATTATTGTCAGGTAAACCAACAAACATGAAGGTTAGAGTGGACCGACCATTTACTCTCTACCTACTCCATAACATACTTCATTACAACAATACTATTATGTGAGATCATCTGTATGAAGAATAGTATATAGAGTTTTATCTTTCAAGAAAACATTCTGCCTGAAGGCAATCACAAAACTCGAGCGTCATCCTCACCTCAACTCCTCAATAAATGCTATAACCTGCTTCTTGACATCCGTAGACTTATCACTCATAAAGCTCATTATATTATCTATGTATACGGGTATCATATCCGAGCCCTGATGAACCAACACCTCTAGAATCTTGCGAAGCAGTCCTGCTCGCTTGTTCCCTTCTGACAAACCAGCCTCGTTTATCCATTGTACTAGCTGAAAAGGCATATAACATAGAAATAAAACACGGCATATTTGTCCAGTTATATATTATAGAGTTAACTTTAATTATCTTTTTCAGAAGCTTCCAAGACACGATGCTAACAACAAACCTGGTTTTGGACAGTTGAAGAACTTGTAACGCCGTATTTATTCGACATTTTACTCCCAATATAACGTTAATTGAACTATTCGAATCAATTACATCGTCTTTTTGTATTAAACCGCTGCAAATAAACAGATTATCTGATCTTTCTTCAATTAATTCACAGCGATCTGATCTATAACACGTAGATTAAACCATTTATTAAAACTTAATACAACCTAGGATTTGAAATGAAAGAGAAAATAACCTGAAACATATCTTGTGCTTACGTGAGAAAGAGATAAATATTGTTTCTTACATCATGTTCGCATGTAAAATGAATATAGTACTTAGTTGGCTAATATTTGACATATCTTTGACATTCAATAGTAGTGTCGCAGACGTAAAAACTTATTTTGTAATGCGTTCAATTTAACTTTAATCTTATATTTTTACAGTTTGCTTTTTTTTATAATTTTGTTCTATATCGTCCTGTACACAAACACACTATTTGTTATCTAAATTGCATTGATAGCTTCCTCGTTACTATTCTATACAGCTTTAAATCGATTATTGTCCCTTTTTCTGCCATGTAACGTCAGACCTTAATCCAAGGGTGGGACCCCACAGGGGTAGGTACAGAAGCGTTATTAGCAGAAAATATTACCTTTGGGCAGATAATGTACTTGCCTAATAACTAGCAGTGTTTTTTACTTACTTAACTTAACTCAAAGGAATAGGTTTCTGTAGCTGGTAGATGATTTAACGCTAATAATAAGCGCACATTATTTTTACCAATATATTTAAATTGTAGACGGTAAAAATATTACTGGATTTTTTTCTAAGTAAAACAATACAATCAATAATATTTTTATTAATAAGTAATATTTAAAATTTTTAATACTATCTAAACTACTGTAGGCGGTTGCTGTGTAATATACAGGGTTTCCATTTCTTGATTTTGAGGTTTGTTTTGTTCTTCTATATCCAAATATGCGCTTCGTACCACTACGAAACAGCAAAGCAGTGTGACTGAAACGAGATAAACATAATTTGGAATATATTTCTTTCTAAGTAAGGAATAGAACCAAAGATTTAAAGGTTAAGAAAAGTCGAAAAGGCTGCACAACCTTTTACCTAAGTACCACAACAAAAAAAAATAGGGATATGTTTCTAAATTCAAAAATAATATCTTTTTAATAGCATACGAACATCACACGCTATAGCTGGACTGCCTACATCCAAATGACTCAAATTGAAAAGCAACCAATGATATAAAACTTACAGCACCACTTGAGGATAGGTAGAGTGGCCAGGAAGCCCATGAACACGGAGGTTAGCACTACCAGGGCCAGGCCCATAGCGAATAGGAACAGCGTCGCATTGCAGAAGATCCTCATGAGCTTTGTGTTATTCTAAAAGAAGAAAAAGAAAAAAAGTTATAACATACATACCATAGTACTGTGTTTAGTCACATCACGGCCATAACGGTGAAGG
Organism: Drepana falcataria; assembly: GCA_945859725.1. Taxonomy (NCBI): domain Eukaryota; kingdom Metazoa; phylum Arthropoda; class Insecta; order Lepidoptera; family Drepanidae; genus Drepana; species Drepana falcataria. The sequence continues at coordinate 1,737,956 of OX243935.1, forward strand.
AAAACGTCGAGAGGAAACCTGCATACGTCTGAGCATTTCTTCTCAGACGTATGCAGAGTTACGATACCAACAGAGCGACTGTTCTAGGGACCAGGACCACAACAAGTAGTAGATAGTACCTAAATGTTGCAGGTATTAGTGTACCGAAACATGGTTTGACAAAATTTGAACTAGCTCTAATCTAATCTGGCCTCGGGCTGGTGTTATTACCACTAGGTATTGCAATTAGAGCCGTGGTGGCCGAGTGGCTCGAGTGTTGCTTGCAACACAAAGATTGCAAGCTCGAATCCCGACTGTACCAATGAGTTTTTCTGAACTTAAGTACAGTGTTTAGTCGCACCACGAGTTTTACGGTGAAGGGAAACATCGAGAGAAAACCTGCATACGTTTGCGAAGAAATTCAAAGGAGTGTGTAGTCGTACTTGAGTAAGGGCGATGGACGCGCTATCTGTCACGTTGGCACTTAAAATATATCTCTGGCTTCAAGCACGACTATACTGCTTTGTAAATTTTATTTTATGTATGTCGAGTGCCTCTTTAAAGTCTATGACGTCACACAAAATGTAAAACTCACCGAATGTACTCCTACAACGAGAATCAGCCCAAGAATAGCACTGAACAGGAATACCAAAATGTAATACCCAAAGGATATGTAAAGACTTAATGACACTTGTGCAATTTCTTGGGGCGGGTGTTCCACTGTGGGCTTATTGTGGTCCACGAAGTCGTGGACTTTATATATGGACCAACAGGCGAAGGCTATTGTTAAACTTGAGGCGAACTGCAATAAGAAATGTCTATGAGAACTTTAATGACTGCTGCGAAACAAGGTTACTTTTGTAACTTATACAATTATGCAAACATACAAAGCGAAACGAGGTATGTAAGTCTAGAGGGAACTGGCGCTCTATACTCTATACCCTGTTAGGAATGATGATATGAATGTATTTATGCAAACATATATAAAATTATCACACCGAAGCACAGAGAGTAGAGTGCCAGTTCTTTCTAGACATACAGATCTATTTTGCTTCAACCACATTCATCAGTCCCTTCATACAAACCTACTCGCCGGCGAGTTCTCTTGAAGTTTCAATACCTGAGTGTCCGCATGTTTAATCTTCCGGTTCTTCCACACACTAATTGAAATCATTAGTATTAGCGTAATTCGTAATATATCGCATACATACATACATATCATCACGCAGAGTTACTAACGGGGTAGGCAGAGAAAATAGAGCGCTATTTCTCTTTAGACTTGTATACCTCTTTCCCTTCATCCGCATTCACCAGTCTCTTCATAAATGCCAGCATTTATTTAGTCAAATATCAAAGCAGATATTCATTTAATAACGACAATGTTATTTAAATAATATTACGTTTATAATTTAAATATTACTTTACAACAAATTGCAAAACTGCCTCTCAGCAGATTGCTATTAGAACTTGACAGGCGCTATTTTTAATTGAAGTTTATTTATAGACAACTATACATATTATTTCATTATTATATGCTAATTTCTGAAATAACTTTTAATATTTATTTAATAAATATTAAAAGTTATTTCTGTTATGCTGTACACATATCAGGTCTTTATTTTTATGATTACGTGTACTTGAATGTTTAATATGTGTATTATTGGTGTACCTTATAATATGTATAAAATAATAATATATATAATATAATAATACTAAATAATATATATATATATATATATATATATATATATATAAATAAACATATTTCAGTACTTACAATGGAAACATATCCAATAATCAGAGATGCAATTCGCAGCGGGATGCAGCAACAACACTTATTAACTCTCGGTATTGGAAAAGCCATTTCGAAAACGTAATAAATAATACTTATATGAAAACTATTTCTGATCGTTGAGTAAATTATTTGCGTTGTCGTTGTTTCCTATGTTAGTTATTTTTATTTACACTGAATGGGTGTGAGACAGTCGATAACTGCAGCCGGTTCTTATCAGATAAGAACGGCACGAGATAACATTGACCAATGAACCGCAAGTATTTTTGTTTAGATATCCAATTTGGGTTAAACATTCGTCATTTTCGATCTATTTATTAGGAAATAGATAACGTTTATCGAGTTTTAAAAGAAATCGCTAGATTATAAATGAGTTTTTTCGTTAATAGTTTTTGAATAGTAGTAATCGTTTAGATTTAATTGCTTCCAATGGGATAATATTATAATACACCGAGGCAGTATATTTTATAAATAAACTCTTTATAGGAAGCGTTTGTCAGACGTCTCAGACCTTTACCTTAAAATGAAAAAGTACTTCACCTAAAAACGCACTTCGCCTAAAAACGCACTTCACCTAAAAACATACTTCGCCTAAAAACACACCTTACCTTATTAAAGCAAATAAATAAGATTGTTATGTGTGTATGTATATATAGTTTATTATGCGACGCAGCTAGTTTGAGATCGCATACTGCACATTTTGGAATTTTCGTAGTCCACCACGTTGGCGTAGTAACTGTAGACGACAATGAATGCGTAGAACTCCAGGACTGTGGACAATTTATCATCATCAAATTCAGTGCCGGATTAAGTCAGTGCGAGGCCTGTAGCAAATTATAATAATAAAATTCTTTATTGTACAAACACACGTACACACATCTACAAAACAAATGACAAAAAAATAAATAATAGTTTAAAAAAACTAAAAAACACGCTTTTTATAGAAAACCGAACTAAAACATAGAAAATAAATATTAATAAATTTAAATTAAGAATAGTGTTAAAAATTTCAATAAATATAAATTAATAATAATGTGAATAAAAAAAAATATTCAAATTTTAACACTATTCTTAATTTAAATTTATTGAAATGTTTAACACTATTCTTAATTTAAATTTATTAATATTTATTTTCTATTTTTTAGGGACAAACATGTAGTGGCGGCCTTATCGGAAAAGCGATTTCTACCATACAACCCACCACCAACCAAATTATATTAAGGGCACTTGGATGGCTTTATGGTAATGAATAAAACAAAATTAAACTTAAATTCGTATAAATATATCATAACGCCTTCCCACAAGGGGTAGGTAGGTCCATATTTAAGTTCCCACATACCCATTTTCTACCGTAGATATATTTTAGGTGCCGACATGACAGATGGCGAGTCCATCGCCGTTACTCCAGCACGACTACACGGACGCCTTTGAATTACTTCTCAGACGTATTTAGGTCTCCTCTCGATGTTTTCCAAGTACGTAAAGCTCGTGGTGTGACTAATCACTGTACTTAAGTTCAGAAAAACTCATTGGTACAGTCGGGATACGAACTTGCGATCTTTGTGTCGCTGGCAACGACTCAGCCACCACGGCTTTTTTATTTAAAATCTCATTAGTCTGCGTATTTTGAATAGCGATATCTTGTGTCAAAATCTTAAGATAATGTCTGAGGTAAAAAGGTAATGTAATTTCAATTGTCACAAATAGAAAAGAAAATAGAATTGGAGCTGTTCCAAGGGTACTGACTAACAAAAAGCAGCATCCCGAGGTACCAGCCAATCAGCAGCTTATGTTCCAAGCACAGGATGAACAGGGTCACCACTTCCACCATCCAGGTTATGAAGCGACATATAAGGTACTGCTCTAGAGGTCGCGAGCAGTCCTGGAAAGAAAACGATTTTAAGCAACTCAGTACATAAACTTTGTGGACATAAAATGGACGAAGCGAAAGTGGTATGTTAGTCTAGCGGGAAATGGCGCTCTATTCTCTCTGCCTACCCTGTTAGGGACCCGGCGTGATGATATGAATATGTATGTATGAAATACATGAGAAGCTAAAAAAACATAAAACCACATATAGGAAGACCTGAATTCAATCGAGTTTTGATGATTGTATAGTTCATACCTATGTACATACACTATTTCACTGCACCGAGTCCCTCACGTAGAGGCAGAGATAGAACGTTCGTACTGCATTTAGAGGATTCCTTTCACCGTAAATCTTGCGGCGTTGTAAATCACTGTATTCAAACCTGTTATCTACACTACAGGCCTAGATCAAATCGAACGGACGCTCAAGGACGGGAACGTAAGAGACTGATGAATGTGGACGAAGCAAAAGGAGTAAGTAAGTCTAGAGAGAACTGTCACTCTATACTCTCTGCCTACCCCGTTAGGCACTCGGCGTTATGATATGTATCATATGATACATATCATAACGCCGAGTGCCTAATATAACGTATGTATCAAGACTACAAAAACCACTCTACCAGCAAAGCTGTCATATTTTCAAAGGCTCACAATACTTGTCTCTCTCATCATGAGTTTTTGCTAGCGAACAATGGCGACACCAATACCTTTTAACCAACCACTTTTGAGGTGCTTGGCAAACACAGTTAAGAATTTCACGATAGAGCGCGGCGCAAGTTCCACCGCGCTCTGCAGTGTGGGAGCTCCGGCTTAGTTCGTTGCTGGATCGCGGGCTAGGTAGCTGAGCTGGACTTTCACTATAGTTATATATATCCTCACGCCTACCACAAGGGTCCCCGAAGGGGTAGGCAGGGGTGTATAGGTAGTACCCACACACCCACTTTCCGCCAGCAGAGATCTATTGAGGTGCCAACGTGACGGATCGCGAGTCCATTGCCGTTGCTCAAGCGCGACTATACTTACGCCTTTGTATTGCTTCTCAGACGTGTTCAGGTTTCCTCTCGATGTTTTCCTTCACCGTAAAGCTCGTGGTGTGATTAATCACTGTACTTCAGTTCAGGAAACTCATTGGTATAGTCGGGATTCGAACTTGCGATCTTTGCGACATCTGCTCGAACCACTCGGCGACCACGGCTTCTTTATTCATTGTTCATTATAACTAATCCAAATTAACTTACATAGTACAGTCCGACAGCGAGGTACGTACAGAAGACACACAGCATAGCAGAGGCGAGGAGTAGCGATATGTATGAATAATACACGAAGTTAAAGCTCTCGTCTGTGTATCTATTTTTCTTGTTGGCCAGCAGTACGGCGCCGATGGGAGCGTTTTTTTCCGTGAACACTTCCAGTATAGCGACTATGTAGAAAAAAACGCAGAACAACGAACGCAACTGGAACAAACGAAAAAGTATGTGTACTCGAGAAAATATATATCTATATACTAGTGGTCCGTCCCGGCTTTACACGGGTGTACGTAAGTTTTTTTTTATAGAAGAATAATAATATAATATAATATATCCTCACGCCTTCCCACAAGTGTGTGCGAAGTGTATGTGCGAGTCCATCGCCGTTACTCAAGCACGACTATACATACGCCTTTGAATTTCTTCTCAGACGTATGCAGGTTTCCTCTCGATGTTTTCCTTCACCGTAAAGCTCGTGGTGTGACTAATCACTGTACTTAAGTTTAGAAAAACTCATTGGTACAGTCGGGATTCGAACTTGCGACCTTTGCGTCGCAGGCAACTGCTCGAACCACTCGGCCACCACGGCTCGGCGATATTATATTATAGAAGAAAATATAGCTTATATCACTCAGGGTGAATATAGCTCTCCAATGGTTTCAAATCGGTCCAGTAGTTTGGAAGCCTATTCCATACAAACATGCTGACATACAAATCTTTCCTCTTTATAATATTAGTATAGATACACTATTTGCCCCACCCAGCTTCGGGGTGAAAAAGACGATGGTGGCGCCACCTATCGGGTTCAATTGTGAATCTAAACCATTCTTGTATCCACCTGTGGACGCAGAAAATTTCTGTGTGTCTTCAGTGAATTAAAATCGGTCCAGCCGTTTAGGACTCCAGTGACATACACACAGGTAACAGTAGAATTATATATATAAAGAGATAGACAAGTCGAGCTTCTCACGGGGTAGATAGAGTAGAGCGCCAGTGCTCTCTAGACACGAGAGTTGTTAAATGAACAACCCCCTGTTAACCTGTCAACCTTAAATGAAAATTCATAGCTATTAGGTTAATGATATATCAAAATGATGATGATAGTGATAGTAGTGATGGTAATGTCAAAGTAAAGGAATAAAAGAAATACTGCATCATCGTCATATCGCCATAAAAGCGACACTGTGCGATCTCACTTAGATCTCTGCTCAAGCATACGAGTACATACATACATACATATCATCACGCCAAGTCCCTAACGGGGTAGGCAGAGAGTATAGAGCGCAAGTTCTCTCTAGACTTACATACCTCTTTCGCTTCGTCCACATTCATCAGTCTCTTCATACATGCTCGTCGGTTTCGAGTACTCTTAACGTTCCCGTCCTTGAGAGTCCGATCGATTTGATCCAGGTAGTTGGAACGTGGCCTTCCTCTGCCTCTTCTTGCACACATACTGACACTTATTCAAATTTGCATATATGTTTTTGAAAGCCCAAATAGATAATTATGCGTGAATATTAATTTACTATGAAAATGTCATATACCCGTGAAACTGATAACTTCCGATTTTATCATCATCATCATCATATCCATACGCCAACGGGGTAGGCAGGGAAAGTAGAGTCAGTTCTTTTCTCGCTAGTTCTTTCTATATTTATTTACCTCTTTCGCTTCGTCCACATTCATTAGTCTCTCCATACATGCTCGCCGGATTAATTTAATATATATAAAAAACAAGCTCGATGACGAAAACTGAACCTAATAGCAACGTATTTAAGAGCGGTTTCCTGCTGCTTACCACAGTCCAAATGAATATAGTAAGGCATCCTGTACGGAGTGAATACAGCAACAGGAACGATTCCACAGTTGGCAATGTAACTTTACACATATTGCATTTAATTTATCTTACGCTTGGCATTATCTAGATATTTGAGTTGAGACGTGTTGATAAAAATGTATATAAAAAAACCTTATATGAAATTACTTATGAGTTTAATTCCTAATTCATCTTAGTTATAAACGGGTAGTTCCAGATGAAGTTTTGACATTAGAAATGTCATGAAATGTCAATTATATGAAACTTCTTATTTATTTATTTTTAACAAGGACGAGGTTCATGTACAAAAGCTAAGCAGTCTTTCTTCCTTGAATCTTCTTTCTTTTGGGTTGTTTCAAACCCATAGAGACTGCATTTTAAGATCGTAGCTGGCGCAAAAGAATTTCGCGCTTCGAACAGCAAGCCTCAGCTTGTTTTAATAATTAAAATGTTACTTTGTACGCCCACATATCCTCTATCGATTTGAAATAAATGTTATGACGGAAGAATGAATCACGGTTTTTACGTTAATGTCCAATAACAAAAACTACATCAAAGTTGTACGAAGTACCTACATACAAAGTTGTTCCCACTTGTGTGAGATAAAATAATTGTATTTCCATTACTTATCATTGCGGCCGTTTTATTTAGCATCAAGTATATATAGAAATAAGTGTAAACTATTGTTATAAAGAGAAGAGCCATATGTTTCTTTGTTTGAGCACGCTAATGTCAGGAATTACAAATCCGAACAGGAAGAATATTTTTGCATTGGATAGACTATTTTTTTGCAAGATTATAGGCTATTTATAGCCGTGGTGGCCGAGTGGTTCGAGCAGTTGCCTGCGACGCAAAAGGTCGCAAGTTCGAATCCCGACTGACCCGAGTTTTTCTGAACTTAAGTACAGTGATTAGTCACACCACGAGCTTTACGGTGAAGGAAAACATCGAGAGGAAACTTACATACGTCTGAGAAGAAATTCAAAGGCGTATGTATAGTCGTGCTTGAGTAACGGCGATGGACTCGCCATCTGTCACGTTGGCACCTAATATACCTCTGGCGGAAAGTGGGTGTGTGGGTATAACCTATACACCTCTGCCTACCCCTTCGGGGCCCCTGGTGGGAAGGCGTGAGGATATATTATTTTATATTATTATTCTTTATTTGAAATACATCTTATAGATTACATTTTTAAATATATATATATATATATAAATTTTAAAAATATAAAATATAGGGGCCCACCGGTATCGGGATCAGGATCCAAGGTACCGGTGGTTAGGGTCCCAGAGAAAGAAATCTCCTCACAATACGTGCCGTTTCGAGCAGTACTGCTTTCTGCATCAGGCACTTGATCCAACTATCTAACGAGAGCCTCTTGAGGTGTTGGTCGAGGCTCTTTGCCATTAGGCCATTGGCCGTTATTACTATCGGCACAATGATTGCAGAGTCCACATCCCACATGCTGACAATCTCGTGAGCCAAGTCCAAATATTATATTATTACCTAATAACCTACCAACCAGAACCGCTGCGGCAAGGCTCCTCAGGAGCCCAATGTCACCCTGCGAGCTGCGCAGCCGAACACTCCGGTGTACATATCCCACCTGCATTACTCATGTAAGGCGGAGGACATAGAGGAATATGTGCACCGGAAGCTGAAATACAGGCCGAGAGTGCAGTTGCTGGAGTCGCGCCGCAATGTCAATTTCAAGGCGTTTGTGGTGCGTGTCCCGACCTGCTACCTGCACCTCGCCATGTGAAGTGATATTATTATTATGATATATGTGCTAGTCTGTAAGGTATTTATGTAATATCGCTATATATTTTAGGATAAAGTATATATTATCAATTGTAACATCTATTTTAATGTGTTGCCTGAATTAAAATGAATTATTATTATTATTATTATTATAGCCTATGTCAGAGTACCCTAGTATAGATAGTGCCATCTACGAAGACTTCTTAAGTTTGTGTAAGTGTGCAACCTTCCACTAAAATTTGAGTATTATCGGTACACACTGATTACCTATGTGTGCACACACACTACTATTAATAGACTCGGGTCGTACTCCCCGCGACCCCCTCGACTAGAAATTGGCGGGGCGTGTCTTTGTGGATGGCACTATCTATAGATTTGTTGTCTGCTAATGAAAATATTGCTCGAAGCTCCGACTGTATAGGAAACATAACTAAGGGATTACAACACGAGCTTTATCGTGAAGAAAATCATCGAGAGGAAGCCTGCAGACGTCTGAGAAAATTCTAATACGTATGTATAGTCGTCAAGAGTACTCGAAACCGACGAGCATGTATGAAGAGACTGATGAATGTGGACAAGGCGAAAGAGGTGTGCAAGTCTAGAGAGAATTATAACTCTATACTCTCTGCCTGACGCCGAGTCCCTAACCGGGTGTTAGGGACTCGGCGTGATGATATGTTTGAATATGAATTAATGAAAAGATATGCGAATATTGGTAACAACAAACAATACCCCGAAGATACGTCACAGATAACGACTGCTCTCAGGGGAAACCAATAATATACGAGTACACATTCAAAATGGCTTCTTGGACTTTGTCCTGCGTGTCGTGATGAGATAGGGTGAGCATGCGCGATACCCTTGGTATTACGTCCGACGGTAACTACTTACCAACATTAATTACCCTTGTATGCATGTTTTTAGTGTCATAAGTGACTGAAAGAAGCGGCCCAATCCGACTAGCCCAAAGGCTCTTATCAAACGCTAGAAAAAATATAAAACAAATAAATTCTCACGCCTTCCCATAAGGGCCCCAGAAAGGGTAGGCAGAGGTTTATAGGTAATACCCACACACCCACTTTCCGCCAGAGATATATCAGGTGCCAACGTGAGAGATGGCGAGCAAGCACGATGCAGGTTTCCTCTCGATGTTTTCCTTCACCGTAAAGCTCGCGGTGAGACTAATCACTGTACCGAACTAGTTCGAACCCCGACTGTACCAATGAGTTTTTCTGAGCATAAGTCATTAGTCACACCACCGAGCTTTACGGTATTATATTATAGGGTATTTTACAGAAACCTGCATACGAAATTCAAAGACGTGCTAGCCAGTGAGTAATAGGCCTTTCTTGGCAGTCGGGTAATAATTATTGAAGCATCCATTTAGGTATCCTAAATCCTAATGCAAAGGCCAAATACAAACTTGAAATAATGATGACTTCAAATGCCGCATACGACATTATGCGTATGTTAACAGAACGTATTGCACGAGATAATGTACAAGGGCTTTATTAGATAAGTGCTCCCTGGATCTGTGGACTCAGTCACTCGCCATCCGTCAACGCGAGCTTACACTATTTCAATTTATTTTTTATTTTATCGACCATGTATTGTGATTGGCCAGACTTAGGCAGATGTTGCTTCTGTCTACCTTTAAGGAGGGGAGTCATTACACTTGGATATCTTAACTTGGTAAGTAAATTTTTTTTACAACATTTTAGGACAAACGGGCAACGATATCCTTAGTGTTAGAAGGTAGACGCTTACTATAAAGACATCGGCATTCTTGTTTACCACCTAAAAAACAAGTTTACCTGCGATGCCTGATGATAACCGGGTACCGTGTCCAGTAAGAATTTGTAAGAGTTTTTTTTTATACAACAAGAGTGGCAAACAAGCATACGGCCCATCCGATGGGAAACGGTTACCGCAGCCTATTTACGCTCACGATACCGAAGTATCACTTGCGTGTTGCCACTCTGTGTTCGGAGAGTTATAGTGTGTTGGCAGTATAATGGGTTTAATCCCTCTGCTTCCAACACAATGTAACAATCCTCCCCCCTCCCCAAGGAGCTCATTCCTGGAAACCTTATTCACCGCGTAGGAACACAATACAAAAAATTGTGTTATTTGGCTACGGACTTCATCTATAAGGTGGAGGTCCTGCCCCAGTCGGGCAGCTCCGAATTCGAACGGGAAACCCGTTATGCCCTACCTTTCTTACGTATGACTAACTGCCTAATTTTTTATTGGGAGTTATCTGTGTGGGTAGCATACGAATTCGGGCACAATTCTGCCAACTCAGCCGTTCCTTGTGGAGTTCTGTACATATCTGTGTAACTTAATTTTTTTTTTGTATATGACGTTCAATAAGTGTTTCATTTGTCCCTTACGTTGAATAGACGATTTGATATGTGTTAATCTTTATTATAATCTATCTCTGTGCTAAAGTTCATCCAGATGCTTTTGCGTAAAAGCGGAACTAACTTCCTCAGAAACTTTCGCATCTATTTGTAGGATATTATTAGTAGGATAAATCGTATGTAAAGATTAAACCGAGCCATCTCTTACAGCTCTTCAGTGCATTCATGATTGGTGTTTACTCCTTCATGATCCATGTCAAAGAGGATATAGTATTGGTCTACCACGGCACCCTGACCAAAGGACCATTGGAGTTTTGCATTGCCCTGTACTGCTTGGAGGTATTATTCTGCGCCGTGCTGATATATGGTGCCCATGCGGTAAGCTATACCTCCTTGCCTGGTCTAATGGTCAGAGCTCCTGGCTCGATCCCTGCTAAGGGTGGTTTGAGTTATGAACATGAGTATCTGGTCCTTAGTTTTGGGTGTTCTATATATTTACTAGCTGTCCCGCCCAGCTTCGCCCGGGTGAAAAAGTTAAGCTTCCTGAAACACGATCGCAGCGCCACCTATCGGGTCCAATTGTAATGTAACCTATCTTTTAAGTTGGATAAAACTGCACACTGTGCAAATTTGATTGAAATCGGTTAAGTAGTTTAGGAGTCCATCGCGGACAAACAACGTGACGCGTAATTTATATATATTTTGATTTACATAAGTATGAATATAATTATTATAATATTAGCTAGTTTTCCTAGTACACGCTTAGTTTGGGACTTGGCAGATTTGTGTGTATCAAGGTACAAAATACAGTCGTGGTGGCCGAATGATTCGAGCAGTTGCCTACGACACAAAGATCACAAGTTCGAATCCCGACTGTACCAATGAGTTTTTCTGAACTTAAGTACAGTGATTAGTCACACCACGAGCTTTACTCTGAAGAAAAACATAGAAAGGAAACGTGCATAGTGCAATTTAGCAAAATTGGGGCATTTGAAAGACAATAATGCGAATATGGTTTTAAATACTTATGCATAACATCATGCCGAGTCCCTAACGATGTAGGCAGAGAGTATAAAGCGCCAGTTATCTCTGTATGATGATTTTAGAGAACTAAAACAATTGATAGAATGTACATACATACATACATACATATTATCAGGCGGAGTCCCTAACGATGTAGGCAGAGAGTATAGAGCGCCAGTTCTCTCTAGACTTACATACCTCTTTCGCTTCGTCTACATTCATCATAGAATGTATTTATCTTTAAAGAGTAGTACACGCCGGGTTGCCGCTAGTGATGAATAAAATATCATATACACAATTATAGTTATTTATCTCAGTAACCTAGATTGACCGTGGTTTCCCGATGTGACACTCACTATACTGCGGATTGCTGGAATGACGGACTAAATAATAAGCAAATCATTAAAGAGTCAAAGGCTATCTTACTCGAGACAAATAATGGTCTGATAAATATATGCATTCTAGGGATTTGATAGCGTGCAGAAGAGTATTAAAATGATTTCTTCTCGTCTTATTGAGTTGCTTTAGAAATCAAAGGCGTATGTATAGTCGGGCTTGAGTAACGTCGATAAACTCGTCATATGTCACGTTTGCACATAAAATATATCTCAATAGAAAAGTGCGTGTGTAGGTACCACCTACACACCTGCATACCACTTCGGGGACCCTTGCGGGAAGGCGTGAAGATAGAAATATACTAAGTAGTGAACATGTATGAAGAGACTGATGAATGTGTGAAAACTGGCGTGATGATATGTATGTACGTACATACATGACGCGGCATTGGCGCAAAATAGATATCGCAATATTCAAATCACATTACTTATTACATAAAATATAAAATAAAATATTTAAAAACTCTTTAATATAAAACAAATCTTAATTAGTCACTTATTATTAAATGATCATCATATTTCAGAGTTTAAAGATGCATTAAAAATAATTATTTAAAAAATTTACTGACAATAGCTTACAGATTCGTGTATATTAGAAATAACGACCGTTTATTTTCCCAGAAAGCAACGATATACATAAAAGTCTACTACTACTTCGCAATAACGACAATAGTGGCGGCTTTGCTGGCGCAAATACTGGAGACCTCCATGACGGAACAGGGGCCAAGGGTCGTGCAAACGTTGGCTTCTACATTCTGTGGTTTCTGTAAGTTTTTATTGTTTATTAGCTGAGCCGCCCAGTTTCACTAGGGTGAAAAAAATAGAACTCCTGAAACATCACAGCGGCGCTAATTATCTAATTATCTCACTTGGGTGAATAATAAAACCTGAAACAAGGCAACAGCGCCACCTACCGAGTGTAATTGTCTTTTCAAACTATATAGCAGTCCATTGAAATACACACACAAAATTTCAGCCAAATCGAGTCAGTTACGGAGTTAAATGACTAGTACAATTAGAGAAGAATTATATGTAGGTATATATAATCGCAATTTAACAACCTTATTTATATATCTACCTCTTACCACAAGCCTCCCCAAAGGGGTAGGCAAATTTAGTACCCACATACCCACTTTTACCAGAGATATATCTTAAGTACCAACATGCCTGATGGTGAGTCCATCGCCGTTTCTCAAGCACGACTATACAATACGTCTTTCAATTTATCCTCAAACGTATGCAGATTTCCTCGCGATTTTTCAATAGGCATTTTACGATTCGAGCATACCGGATATAACAGAATTTTATTTAACATCCTAGAAACTTTAAAAATACCTGTTTTTGTTCCAGGTATCCAATTATACTTGATCACGCTAATCAGAAGTTTGCTGAAAAAGTTGGAGCGCTCCGGACCCCACGTTTACGAAAACCAGCTGCAACAATTTGTGTCTGGTGAAACCAAAATTGAATCGAATGGCATTTACAATAACACGACAATTGTTCCAGTTGAGGCCTGACGTCTAAATGCTGGTGACAATGGAAACAGACTGATATTTGCTTTTATTTGGTTTATTAACGTGGAAAGGATAGTTCCTTTCTACGCCTTGGATTACACACAAACGTAACAGTCATAATTATTTAAGAATTAGGCTCTCGTCGGCGTCTTTGATGCAATTCCTCTCACTTCGCACTTCTGTCCAGCGCAATTTCTTCAATCTTTGAACCCTCTATACGTCATGAGAGACACTTTACCTTTGATCTGACTCATGCATTTAATTCTAGGTCTTCCTCTTCCTTTCTTCTTTCTTCCTTTCCTTCTTCCATTCGTTCTACCTTTCCTTCTGAAATATTATATAAGTAATAATTGTCATAAATTTCTATATGGATCATTTATTAGGGTATAATGTAGACTCAATTGTGGATCTAGATCCAGATTCTGAAGAATCAATAACTGTTTCTGATCAGAATAGCTGCAGTAACAAATTTGCTGTATTTCAGTAATTCAGTGTTAGGATTGTATTTACTAGACTCCTTGCAGAGTTGAAACCTCAGCAAAGGTACGCGATATAATCGTGTTATTTAACAATTAAGAATACATATGGACAAAATGAGTAAAGTTGTGCTTTTGTGAGAGTGTTTCTAAATAAATTATTGTAAGTAATTAAGTATTTTTATGGTTTTGTATAAATAAACGATAAGCTATATACTTGCTTCTATTTATTCCATGAAACCTATATCTTCCTGAAATACAGTGATTAGTCACACTACGAGTTTTACGGCGAAGGAAACATCGAGAGGAATCCTGCATACGTATGCACCTTGGCACCTAAATATATATATCTGGCGCAAAGTGGGTGTGTGGGTACTACAACCTATGCACATCTGCATACCCTTTCGGGGTAAGGAGGATCATACATACATACGCCAAGTCCCTAAGGGGGTATGCAGAGAGAGTAGAGCGCCAGTTTTCTAAAGGCTTGCAGACCCCAAGACTTGCAGACAGTCACCAGCGCTAAATTAATTAATAATATGATTACTGCCCTGTTCCCTTGCATTAGCATGAAGATAAGGATGTTAGCTGCTGCTAGGCTGCTAGCCTGTCTCAATAAACGGACTGACTAGGGTAAAAATATTTTTCGCATTAGGAGCTCCTGATATTAGCGCATCGAACCAACAAATTCTGCCTGTTTATAATATAAATAGGTATATAGTATAGATAAATAAATAACAACAATTATATTAGTAATTAAAGATAAGCCGTGGTGGCCGAGTGGTTCGAGCAGTTGCCTGCGACGCAAAGGTCGCAAGCTCGAATCCCGACTGTACCAATGAGTTTTTCTGAACATAAGTACAGTGATTAGTCACACCACGAGCTTTACGGTGAAGGAAAACATCGAGAGGAAACCTGCATACGTCTGAGAAGAAATTCAAAAGGCGTATGTAATAGTCGTGCTTGAGTAACGGCGATGGACTCGCCATCTGTCACGTTGGCACCTAATATACCTCTGGCGGAAAGTGGGTGTGTGGGTATTACCTATACACCTCTGCCTACCCCTTCGGGGACCCTTGTGGGAAGGAGTGAGGATTATATATATAATTTTTATCTTTATATATATAGTTCTTCTGTGAGTGTGTATGTCACTGAACTCCTCCTAAACGCCTGGACCGATTTTAATGAATTTTTTTGTGTGTGTTCAAGGGGATCTGGGAATGGTTTAGATTCACAATTGGACCCGATAGGTGGCGCCACCACCTTTTTTTTCCACCCGAGCGAAGCTGAGCGGGACAACTAGTATTATTATATAAAGATAAACTAATAACAGCAAAAAGGTCACAGATTAAAGAATACGTGTACTGAAAAGTCTGGCAAGTAATGGATGTTTATTGTACATTTTGAATTTTGAATGTACTAAAAAAAAATTTAAATAACATTCCCAATTCAAAATTGAAATAAACCTGTAGAAATAGCTCTCAAAGCGTTGAGTTAAATGTTAAATCACAAAAATACCAAGCGTTGATATTTTTTGGAAATCTGTCCTTCTGTTTGTTCAGACTAATTTCTGATACTGCTGGACCGATTAGGGACTGACGGGACTTTCTGACAGATAGCTGATGTAATAAGGAGTAACTAAAGCTACTTTTTTTTAATTAGTATAAATAAAAAATAACAAATCAACACGGACGAAGTCGCGGGCCCAGCAAGTTTTTCATAAGGCCCAAGTAAATGGTTCCAGTAAAAACAATGCATTGTATGACTGTGTGAACACATAACGAGTGGCTAAATAGGATAATATACGGACACTTCATACATAGGATGACTCTGGTTAAGGCGTATGAACTCACTGGCAGACAGAACACGTCTTAGTTCCTTGTATTAACCTCATTGGATATAAACGCACACGTGGTCTGAATTGGATCTTTGTGAGGTGAGCATTCCTTACAGTGTTTTTGGTTAGGAGAACAATATACATACTTATTTGATAAAATTTAATGAAATAGATAATTCTATCTGGTCTAGTAAGTGGTTCGAGCTCCTGACTGCGAAACATGAGGTCGCGGGTTCGAATCCCGCTGAGGGCAGATATTTGTGTGTCGAACACGAGTATTACCTTAGTCTTGAATTTCCTATGTATTTATGTATACTTACCATATCTAGTTGTCTAGTTACCATAACACAAGTTTTGCTTAATTTGGGATTAGGTAAATTTGTGTGGAATTGTCCCAGGTATTTATTATTATTATTATCAGTGTTTCTCTTATACATATGTATTTAACAGTAAATCGCCGTTGGCCGCCGATATTTTTTTGTATTTGTAAGGATTCCTAGATGGTTTGGATTCTCAATTGGACTGATAGAAGGCGCTGGTATCGTGTTCTATTTTAAAATTTTCTAAACAAAGCGAAGCTGCGCGTGACAGTTAGTTGTCAATAGACGCATTATCAAAGTTGAACACTGTATTATCCGACGAAAGTACGTTTGCTACGCAATAACGCCAAAAGGCTGAACGGAATAGGATGAAATTTGGCACAGAGATAGAATACAAGTTGGAATCGTTTATAAAAAAAATCATTTAAATCAAAATTTACACTGAAGAAACCGCGACCATATCTAGTATTTCCATTTACATAGATTTGTTCCCAGGTTGTTTACCACAAGTAATGTCAACATAACCTAAGCGATATCAGAACAACTTTGACGTTTCAAGAAGCAATTGCAAACATGCGATTACAAATACCAGAGTTCACAAGATGCTGCTTCTTTGTACCACTGCGTCGGGGTATCATTATCTTTGGATATTTCAATCTGGTAAGCTATATCTTCTTTTTTTTTTTTACTTGTATTGTCTCTCGTAGCGTGAGTTCCGGGAACTTTTGCTACTTAACCGGTCAATGGCGAGACCTAGGCCTCCAGCCAGGCACTTTATTTCTAAGCAACACAGCTAAGGGCACCCCCTGTGGGGTACGAACCTCGGCTTAGGGCGTTGCTGGATCGCGAGCAAGGGAGCTGGGCTGGACTGGTAATTTTATTTAAATATTATTTGGGGGCGGGATTTGCGCGTCAGGCTCGGCGCGGGCCGGCGTTTGCGGCGGTCGGGGGGGAACATTACGGCTTAGGGCTCCCACACATAAACACGATACGACGTCGCGTCGAACAACGATGCGGCGTCGTTTCACGATACGACATCGTGACGTTAGAAACTCACGATGCAATCCTGCGCAGTTGTTATTCAAAATTCTGTGTTGAAACACAAAACACAAAACACAATTTTGAATAACAACTGCGCAGGATTGCATCGTGAGTTTCTAACGTCACGATGTCGTATCGTGAAACGACGCCGCATCGTTGTACGACGCGACGTCGTGTCGTGTTTATGTGTGGGAGCCCTTATTCGCGTCGAGCCTCGCCGGCGAGGACGGAACAGTGGTCGGTTGTGTGTAGTGTTGGTATGTTTTTGTCGGGCGTCCTGGAGGACCGTTATGTCGTCATCCGGTTCGATGACGGCGTGTCTTGGACGCTATATCTCCATACTTCTATGTCTATATAACTCAAAGGTGACTGACTGACTGACATTTTTTTTTTTTTTATTTTTTTTATATACAACAGGAGTGGCAAACAAGCATACGGCCCACTTGATAGAAAACGGTTACCGTAGCCTATTTACGCTCACGATACCGAAGTATCACTTGCGCGTTGCCACTCTGTGCTTGGAGAGTTATACTGTGTTGGCAGCATAATGGGACTAATCCCTATGCTGCCAACACAATATAACAATCCTCCCCCCCTCCCCAAGGAGCTCATTACTGGAAACCTTATTCACCGCGTAGGAACACAACACAAAAAATTGTGTTATTTGGCTACGGACTTCTATAAGGTGGAGGTCCTGCCCCAGTCGGGCAGCTCCGAATTCGAACGGAAAACCCGTTATGCCCTACCTCTCTTTGACCTTACCTGACATAGTGATCTATCAACGCACAGCCCAAACCACTGGACGGATCGGGCTGAAATTTGGCATGCAGGTAGATGTTATGACGTAGGCATCCGCTAAGAAAGGATTTTGATTAATTCTACCCCCAGGGGGATGAAATAGGGGATGAAAGCTTGTATGAAACTTTTAAACCGATTGGGCTGAGACTTTGCATGCATAAAGCTACTATGACGTAGGCATCCCCTATACACACACACATCCAAAATAAATAAAAAAATACTGCGCAAAGTCACTATCACACGCGGACGAAGTCGCGGGCACAGCTAGTCTCTTCTATAAGAATAATGTCGTCTGTGTACTAGTTAGAGCTCCTGACTGCAAAACTTGAGGTTGCGGGTTCGTTTCCCGCTGAGGGCACATATTTGTATGATGAGCTCGAATATTTACACCTTAGTCTTGGATTTCTTATGCATTTATGTATACATCTAACTATATAAGTAAATATTATATGGTTGTCTAATTACCATAACACAACCTTTGCTTAATCTGGCGTTGGACTGGCGATGGACTCACCATCTGTCACGTTGGCACCTTAAATATATCTCTGGCGGAAAGTGGCTGTACTGGGTACTACCTATACACCTCTGCCTACTCCTTCGGGACTCTTGTGGGAAGGCGTGAGTTTATAATATTAGTAAGGATTAGGACTTAGCATCCTTAAGTTGCAGTTCATACTTCATGTTGCAGGCTTTCGCTATTGTCGTGCTGACGTTTGAGCTATGTTTGACGAAGCGGGATGAGACTGACTTGTCCAAAGTAACTGGCACTGTATACAGGGGGGTCGAGATGTTCACGCAGCTATGGATACCGCTTGTATTGTACACTTTGGAGATAATATTCAACATTGTTCTCATCATCGGGCTTCATATGGTAAGTTTTTTTTTATACAACAAGAGTTGCAAACAAGCATACGGCCCACCTGATGGGAAACGGTTACCGTAGCCCACTTACGCTCACGATACCGAATTATCACTTGCGCGTTGCCACTCTGTGTTCGGAGAGTTATAGCGTGTTGGCAGCATAATGGGTTTAATCCCTCTGCTTCCAACACAATGTAACAATCCTCCCCCCTCCCCAAGGAGCTCATTACTGGAAACCTTATTCACCGCGTAGGAACACAACCCAAAAAAATGTGTTATTTGGCTACGGACTTGTATAAGGTGGAGGTCCTGCCCCAGTCGGGCAGCTCCGAATTCGAACGGGAAACCCGTTATGCCCTGCCCTACCTCTCTTAAATATTTACTCTTAAGTATTTACAAAATAGAAAAGAAAACGGTAGAAAGGTTGAAGAAACGTTAAAAGTACGCTCCACTGTCCCTGCTTTGATATTATTATTATTTGATGTATAAATGGAAAATTTTATAAAAGTATATATCTATATATACAAAAATGTTATGTTGGTTTGTGTACGAATCAAAAACTGGAAAAGTTCTGCACCGATCGAGCTGAAATTTTAGCATGATATATAAAGTCATTTCAAGAGAGATAGGGCATAACGGGTTTCCCGTTCGAATTTGGAGCTGCCCGACTAGGGCAGGACCTCCACCTTATAGAAGTCCGTAGCCAAATAACACAATTTATTGTGTTGTGTTCCTACGCGGTGAATAAGGTTTCCAGTAATGAGCTCCTTGGGGAGGGGGGAGGATTGTTACATTGTGTTGGAAGCAGAGGGATTAAACCCATTATGCTGCCATCACACTATACTCTCCGAACACAGAGTGGCAACGCGCAAGTGATACTTCGGTATCGTGAGCGTAAATAGGCTACGGTAACCGTTTCCCATCAGGTGGGCCGTATGCTTGTTTGCCACTCTTGTTATATAAAAGAAAAAAAAATCCGCATCAAGGATTGTTTTTATCTATTTTTTGCATCAGTCACATATCCACAGCGAAGCGTGGCAGGGTACGGCTAGTACATAATAGTTGTCCCGCTCAGCTTCTCTCTGGTGAAAAAATACGATTGTGAATCTAAACCATTCTCGAATCCACCTGAAAACTCGCAGAAAATTTCACTAAAATCTGTCCAGCTGCTTAGGAGGAGTTCAGTGACATACACACGCACACAAGAAATATATTTGCATACGTTTGAGAAGAAATTCAAAGGCAGGTAACAAGCAAGTAAGGCTTGAGTAGCAGTGATGGTCTCGCCATATATCTATCACGTTGGCACCTAAAATATAGAGCCGTGGTGGCCGAGTGGTTCGAGCAGTTGCCTGCGACGTAAAGGTCGAAAGTTCGAATCCCGACTGTACCTGATATGAGTTTTTCTAAACTTAAGTACAGTGATAAGTCACACCACGAGCTTTACGGTGAAGGAAAACATCGAGAGGAAACCTGCATACGTCTGAGAAGAAATTCTAAGGCGTATGTATAGGCGTGCTTGAGTAACGGCGATGGACTCGCCATCTGTCACGTTGGCACCTAATATATCTCTGGCAGAATGTGGGTGTGTGAGTACTACCTACAAACCACTGCCTACTTTCGGGGACCCTTGTGGGAAGAGGTGAAGGTATATATTGTAAATCTCATAGGCCATCTGACGAGGCCTCCATTTACATACATATCATCATTAGATCTTGCTAACATTGTTATAATTATCTTGTTTTATGTATGCTTTGTATAGTAAGCAACGACCTAATTGTCGGGCCTACGTTGTTCCCCCATACTTGGGTACTATTGCTGTAACGAAAAAAAATATTGTATATGCCTAATGTTTTGAAAAGAGTAACCATGGAGTTTCTTGCCGGTTCTTCTCCATGGAAACTACCAACCCGAACCGTGCTTCTTTTTCGACGTTTTATAAGTGCCCACCTGGGCCTATGTGAAATAAAAAGATTTTGATTTTGATTTTTGATTGATCACGCCAAGTCACTCACAGGGTAAGCAGAGAGTATAGAGCGCCAGTCCTCTCTAGACTTACATGACTTTTGATTCGTTCACATTCATCGGTCTCTTCATACATGTCCATATGATCTTATTGACATTTGGCATGATTCTCGTCACCAGCTCCGCCAAACCGTAACCAGTAGAATTTTAATTACATTTAAGCCTGCTCTTATTATTGTTGCAAGTAGTGTTTACCTATAATTGTATGCTACTTTTAGTTTTAAGCTTTCAAAATGTGTATTTAAGTATTATTGTAAGCATAAGTTGGTAGACCTAAATAAATAAATAAATGTTCACGAAGCGAAAGAGGTATGTAAGTCTAAAGAGAACTGGCGCTCTATACTCTCTGCCTACCCCGTTAGGGACTTGGCGTGATGATATGTATGTCGTTTCAGAAACGTGCGAGGGTTATTAAAATTTACTATTACTACGGAGTCGTCACCGCTCTAGCTGCTTTCATTACTGGCATTTACATCAGGGTGACGAAAGAAGTAACCTACTGGCTTTTTGACATCTTTGATAATGCAGTGGTTTTTTCCGGCCTCGGTAAGTGTACCCTAGGTTAGGTTTCTGGTTTCAAACTACCTAGAAATAATCGATCGAATACACAACGACACAAAAGTTAAGATTGAAAGGCGTTTGTATAGTTGTGCTTGAGTAACGGCGATGGAGTCGCCATGTGTCACGTTGGCACCTAAAATATATCTCTGGCGGAAAGTGGGTGTGAGGGTAATACCTATACACCTCTACCCCTTCGGGGACCCTTGTGGGGAGGCGTGGGGATATACAAAAGTTAAGAGTACTCGAAATCGGCGTCCATAAGTGAACATACTGAAGAGTATGCACAAAACAAGGTCAGCATTGCAAACTTACAACCCGCCGGGTTCGACATTGCAATTTTTCTTCACGGCTTAGGGAGCTTTCGAGGATTACGTAACGCAGTTTTCGGAGATTTGAGAGAATAGCGTGTGCTACTACGCCACCCTCTACCTACCCCTTATTGAACCTTTATGAGAAACCGTGAAGAGGTGAAGATCTAGTTAATAAAATATTGTACCTATTTCAGTTCTCCACGTATACTTATTGCTGATGATACGCACCGAGTTGAAAAAATCGCGATATCACGAAGGTCAGATAACCTTCGTCAATCATAACTCGGAGGTGAGAGTGGAAGCCCAGCCGTGGGAACGTGGGCAGAACCCTTTGTAAGACCGAATTTTAACCCTTTCAAAATAGCCTACTATGGATGTCTGAAGAATCATATATAAATTTTCATAATTATTATATAGGGAAGATCACATTGTAACTTAGCTAACCTAACCTAACATTTATTCAAGGAAAAAATATATATGTTTGACAATGACTGCTCGATGGATTTTGTTTATGTGTTTAAAACTGATTGTAGTATTTAATCTCAATTTGTTATTGTAATAAATTATTTATTTGCTAAAGTTGGGTTTTTTTGTTTCTTATAAATATGGGTTATGTTTATTCGGCCAAATAGAAAGGATGAGTCAGCAAATATCGATAAAACAAATATAAAAGAGCCATGGTGGCCGAGTGGTTCGAGTAACCACTTGGCCAATCTTTGTGTTCGATCGCAAGTTCGAATCCCGACTGTACCAATGAGTATTTCTGAACCTAAGTACAGTGATTAGTCACACCACAGTCACAGCTTTACGGTGAAGGAAAACATCGAGAGGAAATCTGATTCTTCTAGTCTGAATCTTCATCTAGATAGGTATATCTAGATGAAGGCCTGTGTTTAACGAAGGAAAGTCATCTCAGATTTCCTCTCGATGTTTTCCTAGTATATATCTAGATGAAGGCCTGTATTTAACGAAGGATTTTATGCCTTGAGAACCGTTGAGGTCCGTACCAACAGGGGGCGCCCTTAGCTGTGTTTCACTTAGCACATATAAGTGCTTGGCTGGAGGCCTTAGTCTCGCCATTGCCGGGTTAGTTCCTGGAACTCGCGCTACGACAGGCAATGCAAAAAAACCCAGAGGGTGCCGCGTAATAATGTTTGTGCACTCTCTTAACCAAGCTGGAAATATCGAAGTATGTCCGCAGCGCAAATCACAAACCTGATAAGTATACATAATGCGTCACATCTGGCAAGATATTATACAAGCTGTGACCCCGGTATCACCCGATTTAAACGTATGATTTCACTCGCTTTGTTTTACTACCTAGATATCCATGCCTAGACAGAAAAGTTCCATTCAAATCAGACCTGTCATATTTAACCCCTTTCAAAATATGTTTATGAGAATAAAGAGGCTATCCTTCGCCAGCATATAATCTTTTTCCTTTTCGGACGTTTAATATCCTCTACGGAAAAGGGGTTAAAAAGAAAACCAGGGAGTTAGTTTCGCCGTTTCTTCTCCTGGCAGGTTTTCTTTCTTCGAAACGATGGGTAACGGTTACTACATAAAGTATGACGTATACATTTTTTTTGCTAGATTTGTAGAAATATTTCATCTTTGATTTGGGTATTGAAAAGGCTATAAATACCTTAAATAAGTACCTTGGGACAATCCCACACAAATTTAACTAGTTCCAAATTAAGCAAAGCTTGTGTTTTGGTAACTAGATAACGATATATTCACAAATATAGATAGATATATATACATAAATACATAGGACATCCAAGACTAAGGTACAAATACTCGTGGATATCTGTCCTCAGCGGGATCCGAATCCGCGACCTCAAGTTTCGCTCGAGCTTTTCGGAGCTCTAACCACTAGACCAGACGGCCGTCTGTACTGTCTGTAATATAAAAACACACAGACTTACTCTCGCATTTATAATATTAATATCGATAACGAACAGTCATATCGAATGTTTACAATATAACTGGGCAAGTATTATAATTGTGGACTTTACAAAGATCAGTTAGTTGCACGCGTGCTACCAGTGAGTGACCGCTGAGATTTTTTTTAATTTATCATCTTTATAAGAATGCGCGGCGAATTGCCAACATTAAGAAGATGCTGCTTCTGTTTGCCTCTGAGATATGGCTTGTTATTCTGGTCTTATTTCAAATTGGTAAGTGACAGACATCAAATGTTATCATGCCTCATGGAATAGGCAGGGAGAGTACAGTGCCAGTACTTTCTAGACTACGATTTTACGGTTACGTAAAACGGTTAATCCATTTTGAAATTGGAACCAATTATTTATGAAAGTTGGTTCCAATTTCAAAACCAATATCACAGAGCACTTTTTCGTATCATGATAATTGAATTCATTTGTTGGGGGTTAAGTTATACATCCAAATCTTCAGACCTACCCAAAGTGGTACACCTTATAACACCGTATTATCGCTTGATATAAATATAGGTGCCAACGTCATAGATTCTTTCGCCGGTGATCAAGTATAGGAACAGATCTTATGTCTGGTGGATTTTCTCCTCAAACAAGGTTTCCTCTCGATGTTTTCCTTCAGCGTTAAGCTCATGATGTGACTACTGTACATAAGTTCAGATAATTTTATTGCTACAGTCGGGATTCAGACTTGCAATCATTGCGTCGCAGGCGACAACTGAAACTCCGGAAAACATTGAATTAATTGGTATCATTATTTAATATAAAATGTTTCCAAAGGGCTTATATTCACGACGCGAAAATATAAAAAAAAATTGTTTTCAGATGAATTCCATTTTGTTCCTTTATCCAACGGTACTTTCTCTGGCAGCGTGTATTACGTATGAAGTAGATGTCGCCACGCTGGTTGTCATGGCGATAACGCAAATCTTGAATGATGCTGAAGTTATCCTGAATATAATGTTTATTTTCGCAGCTCACAGGGTATTTATACAAAACAATATAATATATATATATATATATATATATAATATAGCTGTCCCGCCCAGCTTCGCTCGGGTGAAAAAGTTAAATTGCCCGTAACACGATCGCAGCGCCACCTATTGGGTCCAATTGTAAATCTAAACCATTCTCGAATCTAGCTTAAGACACACAGAAACACACAGAAAGCTTCGCCCGGGTAAAAAGGTAAAATTCTTGAAACTCGATCGCAGCGCCACCTATCGGGTCCAATTTAATATAGCCTATGTTACTCGGGGATAATGTAGCTTTCCAAAGGTGAAAGAATTTTTGAAATCGGTCCAGTAGTTTCGGAGCCTATTCAATACAAACAAACAAACAAACAAACAAACAAACAAATCTCTCCTCTTTATAATATTAGTATAGATATAACATGAAAGTACATAAAAAAATTTAGCCGTGGTGGCCGAGGGGTTCGAGTAATCGCCTGCGACAGAAAGATTGCTTGCTCGAATCCGCTGTACAAATGAGTTTTTCTGAACATAGGTACAGTGATAGTAACACTACGAGCTTTACCAGAAGAAACGTCAGGAAACCTGTATACGTTTTAGAAGAAATACAAAGAAGTATGTTTAGTCACGTTTGAGAAATAGCAATAGACTCGCCATCTGTCACTTAGCGCTTCAAATATAATCCTCGGAGACAATTTACACACCCCTGCTTCCCCTTCGGAATCTCTTATAGGAATCACGCCGAAATAGATAAATATCTACAGCTACTAGCATTTTTTAATTCGAAGTGATCCGATCGAATTGTATGTGGGTAAGACCGCGGGGAACCCCAGTTTATCAAAATACACTTCTTTCTCATCAGAAAAATCGAAACACCTTGCAAGTTTATGTTTTGTAAGGATTATCAACGTTTAATAGTGAAGAATATGACGTGTTATTACACTATTAAAAGACATTTGACATGTATTCCTAAATATACACATTTCTCTGATAATCCTTACAATTTTAAAATACATTCTTAATTTGATTTGAAAAACGTATTCTGTAACGGTTTTATTACGCTTGACCTTTTTGTTGTTTGAGTCAAATTAATTTTTTTTGCATATCTACTTTTTGCAGAAAAACTTCAGGATATTGAATATCTGTTGTTGCTACATGCTTGTGACTACAGGAGCGTTTGCTCTGCTATGGACCACGGTGGTCTTCGAAACGGTGGATTCCATGGGAGCTATGGTCTTCGTCTACTGGTACAGGTTCCTTACTGCAATGGCCTTTGGATTTATGTACATTGGTGAGTACAAACCTAAATCATCACGCCGAGTCCCTAACGGTGTAGGCAGAGTATACAGCGCCAGTTCTCTCTAGAATTACATACCTCTTTCGCTTCGTCCACATTCAATTTATTATTATTATTTATTTTATTTTATTTATTAGGTTTACCAACAATTGCTTACACCAAACTTAAACAAACAAAAAAAGTGTAACAGTTCATTATGGGTAAACGCCACATGTAATTAAATGCTAACATGTCCTAGAATGAAAAACATGTACTATAAGTACTTAGGTACTTACAGTTTACTTAGGTTACAAACTATATTTCTAAACTAGACAGACGTTTAAGTATGGCCGCTTTTTAACAAAGGAGTGATGGTATAAATCTATTGTATCATTAGTATTCTAATATACCTCTGGCGGAAAGTGGGTGTGTGGGTATTACCTATACACCTCTGCCTACCCCTTCGGGAACACTTATGGGAAGGCGTGAGGATATTTATTGAAGATTGACGATTTAAGAGCCGTGGTGGTTCTTGGTGGAGTCGCCTGCAACGTAAAGGCAAGTTCGATTCCAGATTGTGCCAAATAGTTTGTCTTTATGTATGTATTGGTATTAATTACACGACGAGCTTCGACGCATCAAGGACGAATGTTTAGTAGAGATTGAGAAATGAGGATCGACTTGCCATCCGTCTTTTTTTTTGTTGTCTCTCGCAGCGTAGTCCGAGAACTTTGCTACTTAACCGGTCAATGGCGACACCTAGGCCTCCAGCCAGACACTTTAGTGCTAAGCAACACAGATAAGGGCACCCCCTGTGGGGTACGGGCCTCGGGTTAAGCCCTAGTAAAATGAACTTGCCATCTGTCCTGTTGGCACCTCAATATATCGCCTGTTAGTAGAGGGTTTCTATCTCGTTGCAGCAAGAGTGGGATAGTAATAATAATAATTATTATTTATTCATCTTTCACAAAGGTATGTACATAGGATCAGCTATACAGTTAACTTAGTGAATAGCGCATTTGTGAGAGACTGGTGCCTGTACTAGGTTGATCCTGTATTACAGGTTACCAGGCTCTCGCCCCACTGGAACATTACTGTATTTCTTACAATAGTAACTATTTCGTATTCAATTAATACCATTTTACAAATATAAGCTAAAGCTAGGGGTTAGTGTGTATGTGTGTGAGTGTATGTGTGTGTGTGTGCAAGTGTGTGTGTGCGTGTGTGCAAGTGTGTGTGTGTTCTGTGCAGGTTGGGGTGTATGTGAAGAGGAGTGCTAGGGAGTTACGTATTAAATGGTTAGGAAATTGGTAGAATTAAGTTTTCTGTTTCGGCGTAGGATAAGTTAAGTAGCCATGTTCTTACCAACTTTACATAACGAACTTTGGGAAGTGAGTAGATACCAAGTACTG
Organism: Drepana falcataria; assembly: GCA_945859725.1. Lineage (NCBI taxonomy): Eukaryota > Metazoa > Arthropoda > Insecta > Lepidoptera > Drepanidae > Drepana > Drepana falcataria. The sequence continues at coordinate 1,765,563 of OX243935.1, forward strand.
CATTGATTTTATTGTAAATGTATGGACCAAGAAAGCATAGAAATCTTTGCGCGAACCGAGTTTTATAAATTACAGAAGGACAGACTAAAGATTTAAGCCGTTTTGACTCATTAATCATGGGATCGTACTTAAGTAAAGAATGGCTTTTTACTATAATTTTTAAAATAAAAAGTTGACGAACTGTTAATAATTTACATTTTTGGTACAGGTCAATGGTTGGATAAAGAAAAGGTAAAAAGTAGCAAACTTTGAGGACTGCACGCTGTGCACGTTCAAGATGTATGAGGCTAGTTTTGGGGGCACCCCCCCATGATGTAATGCAATAGGTCAGCAAGGATTCGCAAAGAGCATAATAAGTGAGTTTTAGGATTCTATCATCGGAGATATGACGCAATTTTTTGAAAATGTAAATTAATTTACGGATCCTGGATGTAAGTTGATTGATATGGGGTTGAAAGTTAAGGTTTTTATCTATTATAACCCCCAGATATTTTATACTATCCTCACACTTCAGTTCTGGACAGGGACGTTCGCACTCCGAAGGGTTAAAGCATGAATGGGCTATGATATTAAGAAATAATTCACGGGGGCGGTTTCTATTTTTTAGAGAGAATGCAACATATTTTGTTTTCCCAACGTTAAGGGTTAAAAGATTTTCGTTCAACCATCTTATAACTACATTAAAACCAGCCTGTGCAAGCCTGTGCAATAGTATATCTTTTGTCCTTTAATTTTGGCTATGATCTTGTTCCAGTGGTGCAAGTGTACGTGATCTTACTGACGAGAAGTGAAGCTGCCAAGTTGAGGAGTAACTGTCAGTTTAACTTTACAAATCTGGGTGCGGAGGCTGAGTGCGCCTTGGAGATGAGACGCGATGACTGTACACCTGATGCAGATCACCCTGAGGCTGTACAGTTGAATGATGAGATAAAAAACATATAAAAAATATGTGATATTTATGCTGTATGCCAGTATTTTGTGCCATTCGAGAAATACGTCCGTATTAGCTAAGCTAGTGTCAAAGTTATATGTTTCGACATCTATCGGGTCCAATAATAAATCTAAGCTATTCAGAGTCTATGTAAATATGTATACACAAAATAATCGTCAATATAGGTCGCGCTATTTTAGAGTTTTTGCGAGACTAATGAACGGCCATTTATTTATTATATGGAAGAACAAAACTTTTAATTTGATTACAGATCTGTGTAAATAAAAAGGAATGCTTGTATTTTTGTTTTCTATGCGTTCCGTTGATCAGAGGTGTACGTGTGGTCCTGGCCTAAAGGGAAAAAAACATTCCGAACAGTTGGATGACATTGTAGCGCATGCCGGGTAGGCCTTCTAAATTTCACGGGCTATCTATTGTAAAAATATTGTTACAAATCGGATAAGCAATTGCTAAGATAAGTGCGCTTAAATTAACAAACTCTGTATACATAGAATAATAGTGTAGATTTATGATATGCACACTAGTTACTAGTTGCATATATTTAGGTATTTTAACTTTATACACGTTATATCTGTCACGTTGGCACGAGGTATATTACCTCTGGCGGAAAGTGGGTGTGTGGGTATTACCTATACACCTCTGCCTACCCCTTCGGGGACCCTTGTGGGAAGGCGTGAGGATATATTATTATTATAACTTTATACACAGCATATTACATGTCACGATTCGCAATGATCAATGTAGATATAATAAGTTACGGTGAAGAAAAACAACGAAACCTAAATAAATCAGAGAAGAAATCTGAAGACAATTTATATTCGTGCTTAGGGCAGGGCAAATAAAAACTGCCTCGAACGGTTGGTTGGACCAAGTCAGGCCAGTCCGCCGGTCTTATCAGAGCCACGTTTTCTGTCCGTCGGACGAAATGTCCAAATGATGTTACGTATCCAGTGAATCCTCTTCTTAAATACAACTTTGTCGGACCACGACTGCTAATCTACTAATGGTATTTCGTCAATTTCCATCCTAAACTCATTGTCTATCGCATTGTACAACAGTTTTATTTCCACTGTGTCTTGATTATTTTTGGAAGCTTTTCTGGTTAACACTATAAGGATGATTTGTAGGACTGAAAAGAAACCATTAGTTTAAAAGGTTAATATTAATTTCACTTGTGACAAACTTATAAGCCCTGGAAGATGCAGGCTACACTACAAATGGAAAGATCAAAATGTTACTCAATAAATAAATTTGTGTTATGAATTTTTCAGGTCAGTTTTCCCAAAGTTAGGCCCAGTTAGGCCAAATTTGATCTAAATCCTCATAATATGCTCACGCCTTCCCACAAGGGTCCCCGAAGGGGTAGGCAGAGGTGTATAGGTAGTACCCACACACCCACTTTCCGCTATTATTTCCGTATATTAGGTGCCCACGTGACAGATGGCGAGTCCATCGCCGTCACTCAAGCACGACTATTACATACGCCTTTTGAATTTCTTCTCAGACGTATGCAGGTTTCCTCTCAATGTTTTCCTTCACCGTAAAGCTCGTGGTGTGACTAATCACTGTACTTAAGTTCAGAAAAACTCATTGGTATAGTCGGGATTCGAACTAGCGACCTTTGCGTCGCAGGCAACTGCTGGAACCACTCGGTCACCACGGCTATTTGATATAAATCTCTTCAGTCCTTTTTCTTGAAAGAGGAACGAACATCCCAACGAACTTTCGCATAATATATTAATTGAAGTAGGATGTAGGTACTTACCGATCATAACACATCCGATGACAAAACTCGGTAAGAAGTTGAAGTAAGCGGAGATATCAGTGATGTGATACCAGAGTTCGTACATGGTCATGTTTATGAATAAGGTTATCAGGAACATCGATAGGATTAGAAGACATCTGCCGTGCTTGTAGGTCAGTTGCAATAAATTCGTGTTGTCCTTTAAGATACAAAGTTGATAAGATTTCGATCAAGTTCGGCTGCAGAGTCGTCAACGCGCGAGTGATACCCTTGGTGTTGGAAGCGTCCACAGGCGGCGGTAACCGCTTACCATCATAAAAAAAATCTTTGCATATATTTTTTTTATACCACTTGGGTGGCAAACAAGCATGTTGCCCGCCTGAGGTTAAGCGGTTACCGCCGCCTATGGACCCTTGCAACATCATGATTAGCACTCACAAGGTAGGTATGTAAAGTAAAGTGAAGTTAATGTAAGTTGAATTTATTAATATTTAATTTAATATTCGAGCATTTCCTGCTACTCAAATATCGCAAGTTTGAATCCCGACTGTGCCAATGAGTTTTTCTGAACTAAACTACAGTAACTAGTCACACCACGAGCTTTACGGTGAAGGAAAACATCGAGAGGAAACCTGCATACGTCTGAGAAGCAATTCAAAGGCGTATGCATAGTCGTGCCTGAGTAACGGCGATGGACTCGCCATCTGTCACGTTAGCACGTAAAATATATCTCTGGGGAAAAGTGGGTGTATTACCTATACACCTCTCCCTACTCCTTCGGGGACTCTTGTGGATAGGTGAGAGGATAGGATCGTTAAGGTAAGCGTGTTTCATCATAAAAAAAATCTCCTTACCTTATGAACAGCTACTACAAATATAATATTGAATACGGCATCTATTGCAGTTACAGTCACGAGAATAACTGTCGCCAATGATACAACATTCGCTTCATTATAATGTAACGTCCAGTCCGAAATGGCAGTGGATATTCCAAGCAACACGACACTTGTGATCTGGAAGAAGTTGATAATAAATAAATAAATACCTGGGACAATTCCACACAAATTGACCTAGTCCCAAATTAAGCAAAGCTTGTGTTATGGTAACTAGACAACGATATATGTACTTATATATATATATATATATATATATATATATATCTATATATTTGTGTGATGAACACGAATATTTCTTAGTCTTGGATGTCCTATGTATTTAAGTATATATATATATATAGTTGTCCCGCCCAGCTTCGCTCGGGTGGAAAAAAAAAGATGGTGGCGCCACCTATCGGCAATTGTGAATCTAAACCATTCCCAGATCCCCTTGAACACACAAAAAAAATTTCATCAAAATCGGTCCAGTCGTTTGAGAGGAGTTCAGTGACATACACACTCACAGAAGAATTATATATATAAAGATATACTTAAATACATAGGACATCCAAGACTAAGAAATATTCGTGTTCATCACACAAATATCTGACCTCAGAGGGATACGAACCCGCAACCTTAAGTTTCGCTGTCAGGAGCTCTAACCACTAGACCAGACGGTCGTCAAAATGATTGTAGTATTAATAGAGCTATGGAGAGCATGCAGAGATGGCATTATAGGCCAACCTAACCTACTGATAGGCTCACCCCATTGTTTTTGTATGTGCGGTCTAAGAGGAACGTCTGTGTTTGGGCATGCCATAATCCAGGCATCTCTGGCCTCAGCCAAGTGTGAAACCTTGCCTTGTAGCGAAACCTTGTAGTGAAAACAGCCACTAAGTGATGTAATGAGAATATTTCCTATGAGGCCGTGCACACGTGTGAAAAGATTCCTGCAGGGTCGGCAACGCGCGAGTGATACCCCTGGTGTTGCAAGCGTCCATAGGCGGCGGTAACCGCTTACCATCAGGCGGACCGCATGCTTGTTTGCCACCCTTGTGGTATAAAAAAAAAGAAAAAAAGAAACACCATGCAAATAATAAAAAATTTACATACCAACTTTGCATACGCGCAGTAAAATAATTCACAATTTGTTCTAGCTAGCATACTTCAGACCTGAATAGAAATCATTTGTTTTAAATGTGTTCTATTTGTTCACTTGTGTAAGCAAAATATTAAAATATGTGGACTCTGGCATGAATGCGCTACAAGTTACCGTTCGATATTTCGCAATAATTGACAGTGTTACCAACTAGCAAATAAAAAATACGATCATTACTTTCCCTATAAAATACGCGTTTGCATCCATGTACATCGAGAGAAAACCGGCATATGTTATTATTATTATTATTATGTTTGAGCAGAAGTTCAATGTCGTATGTAGGTAATGTGCTCGAGTAACGGCGTTGCTACCATCTGTCACGTTGGCACCTAAAACATATGCAGAAATGTGGTTATGGGGGTTCCTCTCGATGTTTTCCTTCACCATAAAGCTCGTGGTGATAAGTCCACTGTACTTAAATTCAGAAAACCTCATTGGTACTACAGCTTCCTTCTCCTTTGGAGACCCCTTCGGGGACCCTTGTGGTTAGGCTTGAGGCATCATAGTGTATGATTTAATTATTTATAATTAGTTATAGGATAAATTAATTGAAATTAATTGTTATGGCTTCGCTATTGTATTGGGAGCATCCTGTAAAAATGGCAGTAAGTGGGATCAAAATAAATTTACAAATAAAATCGGTAAATGCGTCTGGCAACCCTAAATGAGTTTACAAACGTAAATGTAAGCGATTTATGACTTCATTTAGCTGGCATAGTATACATTGTAATCTTTGGCTGGCATTGCTAACTTCATGTAGTTGACCTTGGCTCGATGTATTCCGATATTAATGTGTTTTTCTTTTTCGTCATAATAGCATTTGGAAAATAACAACGCGGGTTGATAAATTACAATAATATGTGATTTCAGAAACCATCTTTAATTTGGGACAATTCCAGACTAACTTGTCAAGTCCCAAACTAAGCCGAGCTTAAGCCAAGCCAAGTGGGAACTAGACAACGATATCCATACTTATAAACATAGATATAATATATGAATGCATAACATTTCAGACTAATAATAATTGAAAATAAAATTAATTCATATTAGAAAGTCGATTTAAATGGAATGAGGTGGATGAGGTGAGGTCCAAACGAATCACAAATTTGGGATAATATTAATGTATTAAACACTTGACCTCAAGCTTACGTATGAGAGTCAATTGTAGATGAGCCTCAACCCAGCAGCGTCTCTGCATATCTCCGTATACATTTGCATCTCACATTCCGATACGTGAACTAATTGTCCTATAAACCAAGGAGTGTACAATGTACTTTGCGGAACAACCGCTGATGCGAGAGATGTCTCGGGACACAGGAAGAAACCGATTTAAGGACACTTCAAAGGATGTCATTTTTACATTCAGTCTGAGATATATTCAGTTAGAATGCGCAAGCGCAACGTTAAGGAAACACCAGATATATTTATAGTCTTAGAGAATGGAGTTGTTAAAATTGTGCAAAAAATCGTGTCCTAAAATGCCAATCATTAGGAAGTGCTGCTGTTGTGTGCCGATACGCAAAGGAATAATAATATTCGGATATGTCAATTTGGTAAGTATATATTCTATACTCTCTGCCTACCCCGTTAGGGACTCGTCGTGATGATATGTATTCACTGTGGCGCATCGTGGTTGCATAGATGATAATATTAAAAAAACGATTAATGACACGAGAAATAGATAAAAACAGTGCAGAACTTATCGGGATTTTAAACCGTAACGAAACCAATATATGTAATTATATTATAATTCTTAAGCCGTGGTGGCCGAGTGGGTGTAGTAGTTGGCTTGCAAGATCGCAAGTGAGTATTTCTGAACTTAAGTACAGCGATTAGTCACACCACCAGTTTAACGATGAAGGAAAACATCGCGAGGAAACCTGCATACGTCTGAGAAGCAATTCAAAGGCTTATGTATAGTCGTGCTTGAGTAACGGCGATGGACTTGCCATCTGTCACGTTGGCACCTGAAATATATCTGTATATCTCTGGCGGAATGTGGGTGTGTGGGTACTACCTATACACATCTGCCTACCCTTCTCTTTTTTCCCCTTTGAGGATATATTATTATTATAATATTTTGTATCAATTCCTTTCCAGGTACTGTCATTGCTGTCATTTCCTCTGCTCGTGTTCTTGCTCGTGGAGCAGATGACAGGCAAGCATATGGAGCACCCCGGCTACACGGATCCGATGGATTATCTCCCGTTCACGAACGTCTTCGTGCTAATTGACGTCATCATGACAATCGTACTGCTCATCGGAGCACATAAGGTTTGATTCGCGGATACCATCTGCTCATTGCTCGTCTATTATTTATTTACTAGCGGTACCCCGTGGTTCTACCCACGCTTAAATCTGATTATAATAGATGTATGTACATACATACATATCATCACGCCAAGTCCCTAACAGGGTAGGCAGAGAGTATAGAACGCCAGTTCTCTCTAGACTTACATACCTCTATCGTTTCCACATTCATCAGTCTCTTCATACATGCTCGTCGGTTTCGATTACTCTTGACGTTCCCGTCCTTGAACGTCCGATCGATTAGATCCAGGTAGTTGTAACGTGGTCTTCCTCTGCCTCTTTTTGCAGACACTTTTGCTTTGTATATCTGTTTCGTCAATGTTTATTATTTATATAGGTATGTACATATATACAAATATAAGTCTAAATGACTTTTGAAATATAAGCTATCTGCCATAGATAGTGCCATAGAAATACTAGTAGAAATTCCCTTTCGGAGATTAGTCAGAACAAATGGAGACAAAAAAAAAATTATAGGTATACGTTTAGGATTAACTATGACGTTTGATATTACAAACATACTTACGCCTCAATTTTGTTTATTATCTATAAATATATATGTTGATGTTAATTGATTTTAAAGTTTGGGAAATGTACGTGAGAAAACTAGCATATGCCTGAAGAAGTTCGACTTGAAACAACTGAAAATTAGTAAAGAAGATTTCCGCCTGTAGACGCTTGCAATACAAAGGGTAACGTACATACCCTTCATTAATCGTTACAAAACTTAATTGTAGAAGTCCATATTGTACACCTCACTGAATGTGCAATCCACAGCCTGAGCGTTCGCATTTGGAAATCTTTGAAATATAAAAACTCATTCAAAACTGCATAGTTAAGACCTGCTTGGTTCAAATGGAAACGGATAAATTCCCAATATACCTCGATAGCAAAAGCTGATAGAAGTTAAAAGGTCAAAATCTTGATACGTAGGTATATGGAAAATGTCATGATGATGGCTCGAGTTATTAATATTTATCGCATACAAAAAGATAAGCTCACTTTAGCATGTACAATATTAGTAAGGATATATTTGTAAAGACTACTAGAACTAATTGAGCACTTAGGGACAATACATGCAACCATAAAGTAGGTACATATAACTCAGTAAGTACACTAACACTATGTTCCATTAACCCACTCTTTTATGTGTGGGTACCATTTCTATATATAGTACAAAAATATTCTCAGCTATAGCCATGGTCTTGTTTCGTTTCATTTTTTGATTTGATTAAAAATTTTTTTGTGACGAATTGAGTTAAACCATGAGTTTCTGTGTCGAACGGGACTTATAAATAATAATATATCCGCCCGTCTTCCCATACGGGCTCCCGAAGGGTGTATAAGTAGTACTCCCACACACCTACTTTTAGGCCTTTGAATTGCTTCTCACACGTCTAAATATTTTCCTTCACCGTAATGCTCGTGGTGTGACTAATCACTGTACTTAAGTTACCACCTTACAGAATATCTAATATATAGTGTTACGATTCTAAGAGTATGGTTTCCAGTCAATCAATCAATCAATCAAAATCATTTTATTTCACATAGGCCCAGGTGGGCACTTATAAAACGTCGAAAAAGAAGCACGGTTCGGGTTGGTCGTTTCCATGGAGAAGAACCGGCAAGAAACTCCATGGTTACTCTTTTCAGATCATTAGGCATATACAATATTTTTTTTTTTTTTTCGTTACAGCAATAGTACCCAAGTATGGGAGAACAACGTAGGCCCGACAATAGGTCGTCGCTTACTATACAAAGCATACATAAAACAAGATAATTATAAAAATGTTAGCAAGATCTAAGAATCTACTAAGCCTACAATGTTCTCACATTCACAAATTAGACAAATTAAACAAGTGACACAAATATTGCCATCAGTACTGTAACTAATTCTGGTCAAGATATGGAATAAATTAAAATAATAAAAAAAATATAAAATTATTATTGTATAAAAATAAAAAACAACCCGAATTGAGAAAAGAAAAAGATTCAGAATAGTTAGAGACATCCACAAATTTGTGCCGTTTATGAGCTACCAGGGAAGCCGCATGCGCAGAAGGAACTAGAGCCAAACTTCTTTATCTTCAACGTAGTCCTTGATTTTATAATATGCTTTTTTAATCAGAACACGTTTGATAATTTTTTTGAACTTTACATCGGTCAGTTCTATAACTGACTTTGGCAGCTTGTTGTAAAAGCGTATACTATTTATAATAAATGACTTGCTCGTTTTTGTTAATCTGTATTTCGGGATTACAATTTCATGTTTACTGCGGGTATTTTTATTATGGCAGTCGCTTTTAATTTTGTAAATCCCTCTATTTTTGCGGACATATAAAATACATTCAAAGATATAGAGTGAAGGCAAAGTTAGTATGTCGATCTCTTTAAATTTCTCCCTGAGAGACTCGCGAGGACCCACGTCATAGATCGCGCGGACCGCCCTCTTTTGAAGAATGAAAATTGAGTCAACGTCCGCCGCTGATCCCCACAGCAGAATGCCATAGGACATAATACTGTGGAAACAAGCATAGTATACTAGCCTAGCTGTGGCTACATCAGTTAAATGCTTTATTTTCCGTACTGCATATGCAGCTGAGCTTAACCGACCGGAAAGTGTTCTAATGTGCGGGCCCCATTGCAATTTTGAGTCGATGGTAATTCCTAGGAATACAGTTTCCGCTATAGCATCAAGTTTGTTGCCGTCAAGATTTAAATTCAGATCCCGTTGTGTTACATTTGGTAAAGAGAACTTAAGACATTTCGTTTTGTTTGGATTCAGTAAAAGATTATTAGCTGCGAACCATTTCGAGAGAACAGTTAAACTTTCGTTTACATGCAAGACATTCGTATTTTTCCTATCTATTTTAAAAATTAGCGAGGAGTACTGCCCAAGCCCAAGCCCAATTATTTACTATGTTGGTATCAAAGCTATCTCAGTGTACTAAGCGGTCCTCGGGTGTTGCAACCGCCTATAGGCTACGGTAAGGCAGTGTTCGCCAGAAACACCTTTGCTCAACCGGTTTCTACCGGAGTTAACTGGTTCCTACAGAAAATCTCAGGGATATACAGAGTGTAGCCAGCCTCTTGTTTTTTTATAATACGGTGCATAACTAAAAGACCTAAGGCACAAAAGGCACCTAATATACCTCTGGCGGAAAGTGGGTGTGTGGGTATTACCTATACACGTCTGCATACCCCTTCGGGGACCCTTGTGGGAAGGCGTGTGGATATATTATATATATTATTATTATAACTAAAACATACAATTGGTGCTTTTCAATATACAGATATACAATAGTACCTATATACAGAGATATACTAGAAGAAGTACGATAATAGTATAAATGACGCAGATATTTAATTAAACATCATTGAATAAAATACCATGCCGAGCCGTGATGGTCGAGCGGTTGAAGTAGTTGCCTGCAATACAAAGATTGCACGTTCGAGTCCCTTACCATACCCTAGACATAATTATAACATCAATTAATTGAGGGTTTTCTTACAGAAGATGAAGATACTACTCAAAGTCTACTTCTACTTCGGAGTGGTTTTCCAACTGCTCACACTGTGCATAGAAATGGTATTCTTCGACTACAAGGAATACGTAGAAAACACTGTGTACTTCATTTTTATAGGTGAGTAACGTCTTAAAAAGGATGTGTTATTTTGACGATGAAGAAAGGTATACGTTGGTTTGGAAATCGAAAAGGATACTTCAGAAGTATGAAAATGGCAATTAAATGCAGTAAATATGTGTTACTTGTGAAAAATGTGCGCCGTTACGATATTAGATCGAATCCGCAATGAAGAGATTCACAAAGCAGCTGGCGTGAACGAAGGTGTACAAGCAGGATTGTAAAGTTGAGGATATGTATGTATGTATGTAAATAGCTTATAAGAAAAGAGAAAGAAAACTTAAAAGAATGAAAAGAAAAGAAAAAGATAAAAATAGATTAAAAGAAAATAGACAGACAAAAGAAAAAATTCTAACAAAAATACCCAAATATACAAATATAATAATGGCAAAGAAAATAAAAACTAGTTGCAAAAGGACTCTGGCCACCTTGCCAGAGGGAAAACCTGGCAACAAAAAAAAAAAGTTGTGGAAAGGCATGACCAGTGGCATTGCTACCGGAGGGCTGGACGGGGCAGTGCCCCGGGGCTCTCAAGCTCAGGAACACCCCTTCGGACTCTGACTTCATTCATTCATTTTCAGCCCACATGCACCCACTGCTGGGTATAGGCCTCCCCGGTTCTACTTACAAACTAATTTGAACCAGCGAAAATTATTCCTTCGTTTTTTATCTTATTGTGGAGTCGACCAGAGTTATATTTTAAGTGCCAATATGACCCTTCGGGACCTTTGTGTGAAGACGTAAAGGTATATTTATTTTAGTAGCGTTAGCCAAGTTGAGATGTAGTTTTGTTCCCAGGTCTGAACGTGTATTTACTACTCCTAGTCTACAGCGCAGTGCACATCATTGAAGACAGTTCTGAGGTCCAGTACATCGCCTACCAAGAACCCAGCAGCGGAGCTTAGAAAGCCTACAAATTACATCACAAAAAAGCATTATGCTGCACACACAGTATTACTCTCCGAACACCGAGTGGCAACGCGCAAGTGATACTTTGGTATCGTGAGTGTAAATAGGCTACGGTAACCGTTTTCCATCAGGTGGGCTGTAGGCCCTAACATACCGTAGCCAAATAACACGCCGTAGCCAAATAATTCAATTTTTGTGTTGTGTTCCTACGCGGTGAATAAGGTTAATAATGAGCTCCTTGGGGGAGGATTGCTACATTTTATTGGCAGCAGAGGGATTGGTTCCATTATGCTGCCAACACACTATAACTCTCCGAACACAGAGTGGCAACGCGCAAGTGATACTTTGGTATCGTGAGCGTAAATAGGCTACGGTAACCGTTTCCCATCAGGTGGGCCGTATGCTTGTTTGCCACTCTTGTTGTATAAAAAAACCCGACTGTACCAATGAGTTTTTCTCAACTTAGTACGGTGATTAGTCACATCACGAGCTTAGCGGTGAAGGAAAACATCGAAAGGAATCCTGCATACGTTTGAGAAGAAATTCAAAGGCATGTTCGGTAGTGGCGAAACGACGGTCTCGCAGACACGTTGGCACACCAAAATGTCTTCTTAAAAAATATAAAAGCATGACTCTTGTCTCTTGTGGATAAAGTTATATAGCTTAACTTTAGCGAAAGGAGGAGAGTTGTGTCACTTCTCCCTACTCCTGTGGGAAGGTGTGGAGATATAGGAGACTAAATTATAATAAGGAAAAATAATGTATAGATGTCGCTAATAGCAACATATGGATGACATACTAACTCACAAATATGTATGTATAAAAATAGTAGTTAAAAAAAACTAAAAAACACGCTTTTTATAGAAAACCGAACTAAAAAATAGAAAATAAATTTCGATAATATCTTAAAAAGCGTGGGGTGCAAGGTGTCAATAATTTCGGTAATATCTTAAAAAGCACCCCACGCTTTTTAAGATATTATCGAAATTTATTTTCTATTTTTTAGTTCGGTTTTCTATAAAAAGCGTGTTTTTTAGTTTTTTTTAACTACTATTTATTTTCTACTTTTTAGTTATTAGTGTATTGTCATCGGTCCTCGATAAGTCTACAAAGTTTGAACGAAATCTGACCGTTTAAAGTGGGTCAAAATCGAGCTCAAAGAAGTCGGTTACATACATACAGGTGAAGCTAATATAAAGCGTGTAAAAATTAATTTACTCCTTATTAGGCGGTCGGTTAAGAGGTATCCTAGAATAAGGCAAAACGCTTAATATATATTTTAAAACTAAGAGAGATTAAAGTTATCTAACTGCTTGATAAAAGTAATCTTGTTTTAATGTAGGTAGAAGGTAGGCAGATGTGTATATCTTCTACCCACTGTAATATATAATATATCTCTCTTCATATATAATAGGTAAGGGAAAGAGGTATGTAAGTCTAGAGAGAATTGGTGCTCTACCCTATCTGCCTACAGCGTCAGGGACTCGGCGTGATGATTTGTATGTATTTATATTAGGTATATAATTGAACATTATGTAACAACAAATGTCTTCCCACGGCGGTGTCACCCAACTGTTTACCTCATGTCACCAGTTTCAACTGATTGTTCGTCATAAGGATACATATAGAGCTATTTAACCATTATATTGAAATACATTTTTTATCAAACATTTATGTAATAAATCTCCTTCTCCTCTCCTTCGAATTGCTTTCCAGACGTATGCAGGTTTCCTTCACCGTGAAGCTCGTGGTGTGACTAATTACTATACTTAGGTTCTCAAAACTCATTGGTACGGTCGGGAGTCGAACTTGCGATCTTTGTGCCGTAGGCAACTACTCGAACCACTCGGCTACCAGGCTTTTTTTATAAATTTATTTATATTGAATCTAACTACATTGTATTATTTTATATTTATAGTTTCTGGCCATGTTTCGGTGTATCCTTCAATAATGTTGTCATGTTGTTATCTTTACACCTGTAAAGGTTTAATCTTGTAACCTGTAAAGCATAGTAAGTATATAATAAATAATAAGTGTGGTAGAAGAGGCAGAGGAAGGCCACGTTCAGGACGGGAACGTTAAGAGTACTCCAAACCAACGAGCATGTATGAAGAGACTGATGAATGTGGACGAAGCGAAAGAGGTATGTAAGTCTAGAGAGAACTGGTGCTCTATACTCTCTGCCTACCCTGTTAGGGACTTGGCGTGATGATATGTATGTATGTAAGTATATAAATATAATGCATAAATAAACATGCCCGTCAACAGTTTAACAATATCCATTATAAACACTCAATGTAAATTACAATCTTTATATTACATTTTCATAGAATAATTTATCGCCTGTAGTGGTATTAACAGCTGTATAAACATATTGTTGAAGATACCAGGCAGGCAAGGCTGACTGAGCACTCTTGGTCGGTGTTGGTACTCGGCGTCGGCAGTCAGTGAAAAGTTACACGCGCAGCGGTACAGACGCGCGTTCGATTCCGGAAAATGTCGGCCACACTCGAAACTAGTTTGAAGTAAGTGTTGTGCTAGCGAAAGTTTTTAATTTCTTTTCTATGTTTGGTCACCTGGTGTTTTGTTATTATTTATTTATTAAATAATAAATAGTTTAAGTTTAATATCGGTGTGTATCAACGACTGAGGATGGTGCGACTACTTAATTACTTAAATTAACTCAATTAACATCTGCCACTGAACTTACAAAATAAGATAATCTGAAATCTTGCTTTGCTTCTAAAACTGTTGAAGAGAATGGGTTGAGTTGGTTCTCATCAACAGTTTAGGTGTTAAGTTTTCTCAAATATCTTTTGAAACACCATTCAACACTCAGAACAGACCACGAATTCACACTTAACGGAGTTTGTGCACAATACGCCTCCTTTAGGGAAGTTGGAGTAAGACAATGGTGTTATTACTTTGGAACGCTTACGGATACGGATTCATTGCGCTCTCGTTGCCACAATTTAAACTTTACCCACCCGTACGTCATGGTAATTTACAAATTAACTTAGTTATCCCGTAATTGGTATCTCTCTTATGTTTTAACTGGCGTTTTGACACACAGAATAAACTTACTTTACCTTAGAGTCAGTTGTTTGTAAAGTGCAATTTTACAATTGAAGTAATGGAAGCCGTGGTGGCCGAGTGGTTCGAGCAGTTGCCTGCGACGCAAAGGTCGCAAGTTCGAATCCCGACTGTACCAATGAGTTTTTCTGAACTTAAGTTTACTTTACACTGTACTTTGTTACTTAATATGTATATATGTATGAAAAATATGTATATATAATATGTAAGCCAGTGAGTCCCGTCAAATTTGGCTAAATCGTTTTGAAGATTAGCTGGAACTAACAGATAGATAGACTGGACAGAAAAGACAATTATACATTTCTGTTATCACAACTTATTATTCCGTGGTTATCACTACCGCTTATGCTTTCATATTACGTATGTAGAAAATGAAACTGTTGTTTGTATATTATAGGCAACAGGCACTTTAATTGTACTCGTTATAGGTCAAACATAATATATAACTCTTGATGTGAGGTATGGAGTATAACGGGACAATATAAACAAAGACCGGTTATCTGTACCTACAGGCAGTTCAGTTCGAAGGAGCCTCAGTCTTGCAAGTAAAGCACTTCATGGACATACATACTTGTCATTTAATTTCAGCATATTGGCAGGTGTTTTGGAAAATATTACAGTTGTCTTCTAGAAGATGTCGAGTGTTGTCGATTGTATATTACTCATGACGATTAAATAAAACAATTATTTCCAAAAATAACAAAATGACAACATTATTAAAGGGTGTAACATGCACTCCGAAACATGGTTTTATGGGGTTTTTTTAAACTGAATAAAACAAAGAAATTAGAAGAACATTTTAAATTTTAAATTAAAAAAAATATTAAAATATATATTTTGGATGTATTTTTTTACAGTGATACTTCGGTATCGTGAGCGTAAATAGTATACGGTAACCGTTTCCCATGAGCTGCATGCTTATTTGCCACTCGTGTTGCATAAAAAAAATTCTTACTTTCAGTGTGCCCTATCAATTATATTTGAGCAACTGCCCTATTTTCTATAACTCCGTGTATATATATATATATATATATATATATATATCCTCACGCCTTCCCACAAGGGTCCCCGAAGGGGTAGGCAGAGGTGTATAGGTAATACCCACCCACCCACTTTCCGCCAGAGGTATATTAGGTGCAAACGTGACAGATGGCGATTCCATCGCCGTTACTCCAGCACGACTATACATACGCCTTTGAATTTCTTCTCAGACGTATGCAGGTTTCCTCTCGATGTTTTCCTTCACCGTTAAGCTCGTGGTGTGACTAATCACTGTACTTAAGTTCAGAAAAACTCATTGGTACAGTCGGGATTCGAACTTGCGACCTTTGCGTCGCAGGCAACGCTCGAACCACTCGGCCACCACGGCTTATATATAATAAATTAGGCTTAGTAAATAAGACATATATATATATATATATATATATATGTCTTATTTACTTTCACTAGATGCGTCCTTCGGTTTCACCCATGTTAGGTTTAATTTAATTCTTAGTTCTTTTTTATCGCGACATATTTGCCAGCAATAACGAATGTCCAAGGTGTTATCCCTGTTAATAATCTATCCATGTGCGTAATTTCATCCAGCTCCATTTCGTTGTTTGTGCGTTCTTGTGAACACACAT
The DNA here is from genome assembly GCA_945859725.1 of Drepana falcataria. NCBI lineage: Eukaryota > Metazoa > Arthropoda > Insecta > Lepidoptera > Drepanidae > Drepana > Drepana falcataria. The sequence continues at coordinate 1,781,874 of OX243935.1, forward strand.
CCGTACGAATTATCGCATTTATAGGATTCATATGTAAATATGTTTAAAAATTATGTAGTTTTCAATGGATGTAATAACATTTAAAATGTTTCTGCCTCAATCTATACAAACGGTCAAATCTTTCCTTTTTACAATATAAGTGTAGATACACATTACATAGTAATTAAATACAGCCTTATGATTGAATACAATCATACATTTATACTCATTAATATTTGAATTGGCTTCCTTCCTCAACCACCAATGCGCCAACGCTGCCCAATAAAATTCGTGTTGAGAAAACCCTTCTAATGACAAAGAGGCATTTTTTTTTATAATTTCGAATAAGGTCAGCACTGATATTCAAAGTAGCATCTATAGTGTGCGATAACTATAAACAGAGCCATCCACGAAGACGCGCCCCACTACAATACACTTCCCTATAGTTTATAGTGTAAGTTTGCAACCTACCGCTAATGTTTGAGTATTGTCGGTACACACTGAAGACATATGAGTGCACACGCACACTACAAGTAATAGACTGAGTCATACAACTATCTATACATGTACGCCGCCAACGTGACAGATGGCGAGTCCATTGCCGTTACTCAAGCACGATTATACATACGCCTTTGAATTGCTTCTCAGATTAAGGTTTTCTCTCGATGTTTTCACCACCGTAAAGCTCGTGGTGTGACTAACTACTGTACTTAAGTTCAGAAAAACTCATTGGTGCAGTAGGGATTCGAACTTGTGATCTTTGTGTCGCAGGCAACTACTCGAACCACTCGGCCACCACGGCATTTTATAGATAAAGTATTTGACCAAAAAAGACTCGCATAGACAGACATTATTATTATTATTATTATTTATTATTATAGACGGACATCACTTGTTATATGGCTCTGTACACAAGTTTTCCTCACTACAGTTGTTTGGTTATCTGTCGCTTCAACAGCGGTCCAAGGTTCACACCAGTCGGAAGTTCTGGGGGCGGTCACAGAGATTAGAGCATAAATAAAAAATATATATTGTAAAGGAAATGTCAAAATATTTTTTTAACCTCATCTAAGTATAATAGGAGGCAACGAGGAACAGATAATGTAAAGGCATAAAATGATTAATCTCATACCTATGACAGTCAATGTCAAAAATAATGTCATTACCTGTCAAAGTTTTGGCATTCAAATCGAAAACAGTACTCGTTAAGGAACTTTCAATTGTGATAGTTTATTTTTTATCTATGAAATTTCACAGAATTTCGGGGTATTGTCCATTGCCTAAATTAGCGGTTTTGGTAAACATCACGACGGAATTTCCCTTCTACTAATATTATAAATGTGATCGTTTGTGAGGATGTTTGTTACCCAATCGCACCAGAACGGATAAACAGATTTGGGTGAAATTTGGCAGAGACCTGCGTTACAGGCGACTACTCAAACTAAGCTACCACGGCTCACAAATTAATTTGATATTACTTTTACTGGCGATCTACTTATCCTGTAAGGTACTCGTTGCGATGATATGTATGTATATCCTTTTACAGTGTTGGTATATAATGATATTTAGAGATTTTGGGATTCTATTGGATGAATAAATACAATTTAACTTCTAATATCTTGGCCTTCTAAGGATAAAATGAAAGTAATTAATAGGAAACACACTTAATTAATAAAACTAACACCAGTCCACTTGACCTCTATGCATCACAATAATGTTTATTGCAACTACAAGAAGATATAATTTCTATTGTATGGCATTACATACGTCAATCTATTATAGTTCGCGCAAAACAAGTGGTCCGCTTATGTGAGCGGTGGGCTGGGGCGGAGGGACGGGGTCGCTTGCTGGTATTACTCAGTACGGACTTCAGCACAATATGATATTTCTATAGCAAGATAAGTCTGACGATAAATAGACAAGTAAAAAAAATATAATAAAGTGCCTGAGCTGATAGCCTGGCTACGTTGTTGGTGGTATGGATATGGAATATAAACTCAAATTCAGAAAGACCAGAGTCAAATGATTTAAAGGATGTTAAAATAATTTCACACAATTTCTTTCTAGTTTATATTAAATCTTAAAATTCAGCTCATTTTTAATTATTCTATTGTTCATTTCAATTCTATTCACTTGTATTATTCATTTACTAGGCATGATACATCTATTTTATTAACTTTGTTAACTCGTCATCATAACGGCGACTAATAAATAAACAAATACATTGGGACAATTCCACCTCAAACTGACATAGCCCCAAATTAAGCAAAGCTTGTGTCTAGACAACGGTATATTTACTTTTGTCATCACACAAGTATCTGCCATCAGCTGGAATCGAACCCGCGACTTTAGGTATTGCAGTCAGGGTCATCATCATCATCAACAATGATAACTTAAAACACTAATGTTAGTAGCAACTACACAGACAGACAGACACTTGAGAAGAATAGTTATTTACTGATTTTCAGTAATTGCTCAATGAAGAGCAAATGTCGAAGTCGTAGGGTATTGATAGTGGATATTAGAACTGAAAATCGCCACAAAATTACATGGAACTAACACAATGCTGACACACGTAATTCCGTAAGTTATCGCCATTTTGCAAATTCAACAATCTTTCGTTCAATTGTACATAATTTATGTTGCGTAATTCTATTTTTGCTTCATGCATGTTTGTTGCCGTAATTAGGACTTGAATTATGCGTATTTTTTGAATTATTGTTTGAGTTCAACAGCCTAGAACATGAAAATGTATTTTTGACTAGAGATTAGTTAAAAATACATTTTCATGTTAATAGTTGGAAGATTTGTAATATAGTATTTTAATAACTCTCCTATGGAACACTCAACACATAATTATTACTGCGTTATATGAGGTACATTATCATTTATTTAAACAAACTCCTGAGATAAATGAATGCATGTGACACCGCGGGGAGATGCTAGTCTATTTAAAATTATTGAAGCACAACGGGCACGTCAAAGTTCTGACAAAGTTATGTCGATAAAATTCTGTGTCGTTTAGACCCTCAGTGAGAAATTCCAAAGACATTAGTCATAGGCATATTATGGTTATCGATGGCTCGTTAATACTTGGACTCAACGCATTAGTTCATGTTGCAGGAAGAAGTTACACACAGAAGGATTGTACGCACACAGAAATTTGAGGAATCACCCAAAGAGGACACAGAAGGTTAATTCAAATCTCTCAAGCAAAGGATCAAGCTCGAATGCCGACTGTACGTTTTTTTCTCAACTTGAGTACAGTCATTAATCACAACATGAGCTTTACGATGAAGACAAACATCGAGAGGAAATATGCATACGCTGGAGAAGAAATTCAAAGTATATAGCCCTGCTTGAGAAACGGCTATGGATTTGCCATTTGTCACATTGCCACCTAAATACGATGAAAACAGGGTGTATTGCCACACACCTCTCTCTGTCTGCCCCTTCGGAGACACGTATGGGAATCTTCCTGTCTATTTAAAATCAACGTAGCATGTCTTTCTTCATCTTTACAATCACACCACTTGCTTTGCAAATCTCTTTATTGCTGATTTGATCATATATCGTTACGCCGCACATTTATCGAAGTGAACGCATCTTACTTTGTGATATTTTCATGCTTTCTCTCACGTATGTATACCTTGGTACCTTGGGTCAATTCCACACCAATTGACATGGCCCCAAATCAAGCCAAGCTTGTTAGGATAGATACAAAGGACATCCAATACTAGGTACAAATACTCGTGTTCATCACACAAATATCTGCCCTTAACGGGAATCGAACGCGCTATCTCAAGTTTTGCAGTCACGAGCTCTAACCACTAGACCAGACGAACGTCCGGGATATCTATAAATACCCTTACTCTTTTTAATAGGCATTCGCAATATAGCATGACATAGCTTTGATTATTACGGGGATAATAAAACCTTTATGTAAAATCGAGAGCCGTGGTGGCCGAGTAGTTCGAGCAGTTGCCTGCGACGCAAAGGTCGCAAGTTCGAATCCCGACTGTACCAATGAGTTTTTCTGAACTTAAGTACAGTGATTAGTCACACCACGAGCTTTACGGTGAAGGAAATCATCGAGAGAAAACCTGCATACGTCTGAGAAGAAATTCAAAAGGCGTATGTATAGTCGTGCTTGAGTAACGGCGATGGACTCGCCATCTGTCACGTTAGCACCTAATATACCTCTGGCGGAAAGTGGGTGTGTGGGTATTACCTATACACCTCTGCCTACCCCTTCGGGGACCCTTGTGGGAAGGCGTGAGGATATATTATTTATATTATTATTATGTAAAATCGACCTTCGTTGGCAATTGTCTTAAGGAAAAAAGAAAATCCAATACTAGATTTAGCCCGGACATTATTAATTGTTGTGACATCGTATGATAAACAACCTGGAAATTCCAATAGCTGCGTGTCATATCTTATTTAGAACTAAAACAGTTGTTCTTAAAAAGCCTTAATTACGTGCCAGGTAAACTTTTTTAATTACCATATCGAGCCGAAACACTTTGTTATCAATTACAAATATTTCATAATTTAAAGTAAACCTAATTTCAGATATGCTTTATTATATTCTTATATCCTCACGCCATCCCACAAGAGTCCCCGAAGGGGTAGGCAGAGGTATATAGGTAATACCCACACACCCGCTTTCCCCCATTACTCAAGTACGACTATACATACATACCTTTAGCCTTTGAATTTCTTCTCAGACGTATGCAGGTTTTCTCTCGATGTTTCCCTTCACGGTAATTCTCGTGGTGTTACTAATCACTGTACTTAAGTTCAGAAAAACTCATTGGTACAATCTGGATTCGAACATGCAATTTGTGTGATGCAGGCAACTACTCGAGCAACTCGGCCACCACGGCTACCTATGTTAATATATTTAGTTTATTAGATAAGATTATTATTTTTAATAACTAACAACGTATGTGAAATAGATATATAGATTGAGGAAATTGAAATTATGAAAATGTATTGGGATGAGATGTGGCCTTATTATATCGTCATCTACGTACATTATAACCTCATTAAACATGGCGGCATAATCTAACCGGAAGTCAGATAACAAAACAATGAAACCGCATCGGAGATTCAACTCTTCCACGGACAACGGCCTGACAGTAGGCTTCCGGTGTAAGCGTACATACAAACATACATATATATCATCCCACCGGGCTGGGCAGAGAGAGTAGAGCGCCAGTTTTCAGAGATGTAATTTTGGTACCAAGGTGACAGATGGCGAGTCCATCGCCGTTACTCAAGCACGACTATACATACGCCTTCGAATTTCTTCTCAGACACTAGATAGCAATGCATACCTATTGTATTGTGTAATTAATGTTTAAACTTCCTCAAAGAGCTCACGAGAGGTCATCTCCTTGACTCTTGCAACGAGAAAGACACGTTTGATATTTGCTAAGGTACATTCAACTAGCAATGATTGGAGATCTTCTAAAAGATTTCCAAATATTATACTGTACTTGAGAATTATAAAGATCAAATTTCGAGATCATTCATTGTCAGACCTCTTTCTATTGTCATTATACAACGCCAAGTCCCTTACGGGGTACAGACAGACTCATTTCTCTTTTTCATTTCATTGAATTAACAGTTATTTTTTATACGCTCCCCGGTTTCGAGTACCTATTCGTTCTATTGAAGCACCCAACCTTGAGTTTAAATTGTGATCTAGGTCTATGTACAAATAGTGCCATTCACGAAGACGCGCCCCACCAATTTCTTGTCTTGGGGGTCGTGCGATGCGGGGAAAAGTATGACCCGACCCTATTAATTGTAGTGTGCGTGTATTATTGGTACAATAGGTTGTACCGATAATACTCAAACATAAGTGGAAGGATGCACAATTACTCTATAAACTAAAGAGAAGAAAGAATAGTGGGGCGCGTCTTCGTGGATGGTACTATCTCTAGTTTAAATGTGGTATTATTTAGCCCTTTTCCAGACAATTTCGCAATGTAGTATTAACATTATGTTTCGTCAAACTGTCTTCACTTATCCTTTCTATGTGCCCATGCTAACGTAACATATCCTATCTCCCATATTTGTCTTAACACCAGTTGTGTAACGTAGAGGGTTCGCAATGAAGAGATTCGTAGAGCAATTGTGCTAGCCTTCCCTAATTAATAAATTATCTAATGCAAAAATATTATCCAATTTGCAGTACTTAAAGAGGCTACTTCCTATAAACAGACTCACAATCTTACAATCTTTACCTCTTATAGAATAAGTGTATTATATAGGTATGCCAAGACTCGCTCGCGATCACAAGCTGGTTTTTCACTTTGTCGTTGGAAAAAAAAACTGTGCAAAAATTGACGGATTTCTTAGAAGGATAAATACTCATGCCCAAATACTGTAGTGGGAGCAAAAACTGGCAGCGAAACAGGTTTTGCGAATCATATACTCTACACGATACTTACATACCGATCTTGTACCACCTCGTGTTACCTGCAATTAAAAGGCAATAGTTATGATCCCTCCAGATTTCCAGAACTTAGGTATAAAGAATGTATTTCTCAGAAGAACATTAATTCCAGATATAAAGACGATTTCTTTCTCTGACAATGTGTAGGCGAATTTCCTATTAATTGAGTGAATGAGACGTGAAACAGTAACAAAGAAACTTGCTTTGTAATTCTATATTAGTTGGAATATCTTTGTGGTTTGCCTTTGGTTTATTTAACCGTAACAAATATATATATAATCGATTATATATTATATATATTATTATATAACCGTAACAAATATAGGGCAAACTTGTTTTTATGTCATGTAGCAATTAAAAGAAGAAATTTTCAACATTTGTGTTGCAGCTAAATAACTAATCGAACCACTCGGCCACCACGGCTCAGTATAACTAAATAATAATAATATAGGCCACAGTGTGTCCTTAGGGGTAGGCAAAGGTATATAGGCTGTACCCACACACCTACTTTCCGCCAGAGATATAGTTTAGGTGCCAACAGATGGCGAGTTCATCGCCGTTCCTCTACATACATACGCCTTTGAGTTTCTTTTCAAACGTATGCAGGTTTCCTCTCGATGCCTTCTTAGTCACACCACGAGCTTAACAGTGAACGTTAAGCTCGTGATGTGACTAATCGCTATACTTAACTTTAGTAAAAACTCATAGTCGGCATTTGAACTTGCAAAGTTTGCGTTGCAACCATTCGAACCACTCGAGCACCACGGCTCATTATAATAAAAAGAATAATAAATGTATTTAAATAAAGGCTGCAATTGTGAAGGTTGTAAAATCTTCCGTTCGGGAAACCAACTTACTATCTGCTATTTTAGACTTCAAGGCACTTATTTTGTTTTGTTAGTTCTTCTGTGTTGCGGAAATGTTTTTTTTTTAAATAAATATAATGATTATGACTAAAACATGATTGCGCCTGATGGTAAGCGGTTACAGCACCCTATGGAAGCTTGAAATTTAATCACGTCGTCCCTCGCGGTATAAGCAACGAGTACAGTGGCAATTCCCTAACAAGTTACTATAGTTTAATGCCCATTCATTGATCTCTTTTAAATTATTTTTCTGAGTACTATAATATTGACGTTCTCACCTCGACTATTCGATTTATTGATAAAAAAATTAAAAGCAAGCCGCAACTGACATCCCACAAACGAACACACATCGACTGGCGGAAATGACCCAATGCTAATAAGGAAATTTACAAATTAGACAAAATATTTCAGGCATAAAAAATCCGCAAGCGTTCTTCATGATCTGGTGTGTTCAATGCAAATTATTCGTTGCTTATTCATGTATATTTTATTCAACGTCGTTCCTTTAATGAACAGTAAAGGACTTCAATAAATATAACTTGCTGGCTCACCGAGCTTTGCTTGGCTGAAAAAAATATAATTTTATAGAAAGTATAGAAAATACTAATCATTTTACAGGTCTCGTGATGATTCAATTAGGTAGTATTTCGGTAGTATTTCGTTTAAAATGATATTATGTAGATGAAAAGTGTATTTTTATAGTATTTCTATAATATAATATCTTCATTATACACGCTTTCCCACAAGGATGCAGAAGAGTGTGGATTATTTACTTTAGGTGCTAACGTGACAGATAGCGAGTCCATCGCTGTAACTCAAGCACGACTGTACATACGCCTTCGGAATTCTTCTCAAATGTATGCAAGTATCCTATAAGTCCGTAAAGCTCGTGGTGTGACTAATCACTGTACTTAAGTTCGAAAAAACTCATTTGTACAGTAGGTATTCGAACATGCAATTTGTGTAGCAAGCAACTACCCGAACCACACGGCCACCACGGATCCTATAACGTTGTATTTTATTAATTTCACTGTTAGATCAAGGGATAACAGTTGTTTTCAGATAGCACTGAGAATTTCAATGAATTCATAACAAGAGCTAGTCAAGGCTTCTCTTCGTCCCATTATATCTCCTAAAACACCTTTTATCTCATAAATCTTATTAACAATGGAAGGTTAAAGTACAAAAAGTACAAAATCAATGTCATTTTAGCTTTCATATAGGAACAGGCTGGCCACACACACACAAAAACATACAAGCTCAACATGTGTATAACCTTAGCCTTTTAAAATAAACGGGATATCTAATTAAATAATAGTTTTTCAAATTGGATTAGCAATTCTTAAGATTAACGCGTTCAAAGTCTGCCTCTTTATCTTTACGTAACTTGGTATAGATTCGTGGCCCTAATATGGAGCCCTGTGGCACCCCGTTATTGCGAATTTAAAAATACCAAATCTTATTTCTTTTATAAATGAATAATACATTTTAATAAACATATTTATTTATCAAATTAACTATTACTTATTACACTTATACTATTTTTTATTTTATTTTAAATTAACTATTCAGTATAAATAGCTAGTGACCAATGCTGCTCAACATATTAAGAGACTGATCGAATCTGTGTCAATAGCTTTCGCTAGGCTAAGAAATTTCTTTCTTTAGGCGACACTTTCATCCATATGATTAGTTAGGTCACGTGCCATACAGCTATTATTGACCTCAAAAAGTCAAATAAATTAACGTGTAAAATGTTTTTTTTTATTATAGTTAGCACTTAAGTACCAAATTGCTCGAAATCAGTCGATAATAATTTAATGTAAGTATTTTTTATATTAGTAATGTTGCGCTTGAAATAAATACTCATAGTGGCATTTAGAGGTTGAATATGAATATTGCTAATAATTATAAATGCGAACTTATAGCGATATATGCGAAAATATTGAGCCGTGGTGGCCGAGTGGTTCGAGCAGTTGCCTGCGACGCAAAGGTCGCAAGTTCGAATCCCGACTGTACCAATGAGTTTTTCTGAACTTAAGTACAGTGATTAGTCACACCACGAGCTTAACGGTGAAGGAAAACATCGAGAGGAAACCTGCATACGTCTGAGAAGAAATTCAAAGGCGTATGTATGTATAGGCGTGCTGGAGTAACGGCGATGGACTCGCCATCTGTCACGTTGGCACCTAATATACCTCTGGCGGAAAGTGGGTGTGTGGGTATTACCTATACACCTCTGCCTACCCTTTCGGGGACCCTTGTGGGAAGGCGTGAGGATATATTATATTATATTATTATTATAAATGCGAAGTCTGTCAGGAGGTTTGTTCTTTATTCACGCAAGGTTACTGAACGGAATTGGAAGAAAAGAAGGATAAACGGAACAGGTGCATAATAAATATTCCGCTGGAATTGTTATAAAACTCATCTACGCTAATGTTATGATAACAACTATAAATATTATAGTTTCTCACGGAACCGAGCAAAATGATTTCATTTTACAAATGCTTCTTGAGGATCAGCTGGGTATTGATGATGTAATAAACAAGTAGATTAAGTGTTTCCTTCCTCGATACATCTATACACTACACTGTTTTAAAAGCATCCTTAGGATTAGCGGTGAGTAGTAAGAAGGCCTGAGGCCCGCCTGATGGTAAGCGTTCACCGGCGCATATGTTTGCTTGCAACGCCAGGGGTATTGCTTCCGTATTGCCAATCTGAGGGAATCTTTTCACATCCTTCCTGAAGAGTTCTATGCTGTACACTCTGGGGAAACCTAGGAGGGCTCTGGGTTCTTCTGTAAAAACGACCAGCGTCCTCCAACACTGCCTGAACACAACCTAGAGGCGTCGTAACAATTTCGTCCGATCCCGCGATTGAGTAATAAAGTAAATCCGTACATTTACACAATATGGCTTTAAAATATTAATACATACCTACATACATATCATCACGCCGAGTCCCTAACGGGGTAGGCAGAGAGTAGAGTATAGAGCATCAGTTCTCTCTAGACTTACATACCTCTTTTGCTTCGTCCACATTCAGCAGTCTCTTCATACATGATAATATTAATGGGATGGGATGGGATGGGAAACTTTGTCAATTCACGTCTTCCCACAAGGGTCTCTCAAGGGGTAGGCAGATGAGTATTGGAAGCACCCATACACCCATTATTAGCCAACATGAAAATGACGAGTCCGTCGCCGTTACTCCAGCACGACTATACATCAATTTTGAATTTCTTCTCAAACGTGTGCAAGTTTCCTCTCGATGTTTTCCTTATTTCTTTGAAGTAGTGCGACTTATTACTGTACATATGTTGAGAAAAACTTGTCGGTACAATCGGGATTCGAATTTGCAATATTTGTGTTGCAGGCAACTACTATTACCACTAGGCTACCACGGCTCTTTTACAGATAACAAACTGTGGGTAAAAGATTTATTTACTTCCATCACTCGCATCCACTCGGGTAACATCAATTACTTAGCCGTTGTACACATTATGACAAATTATGATGGATAATATAGATTATACAGACGTTAATACGCACATGCTAGTGATACTGTGGTCTTTAGCGCAAGGTCACCGGGCGACTAGATGACAGCTGTCATTCCAAATCACGCCTATCTGTTCCCCTATAGGGTAGGGAGAGGTGTAACACCTCGCTAGAGATATATATATCTCCAAAGGTGGGCGTTAGAGACATTGAAAATTAAATCAATATGCGTATCGGATACGTGTACAGATCTAATAAAATATCGTAAAATGGTCTTTCATTACAACACTATGCCGATGTTAAAACAATGAGCGTTTGAAACCATTCGTAAGACGGTCAACTGGCTTCGATTACTTTCTCATGACCCTAATTTCATGCCCTGCTCATTAACTGGGACACTTACTGTGCTAACTAGGGATGTCACATAGTCGATAAATTGTATAATCGATTTATTCTTGGCAATATTTACAGATACCTACAAATTTATGAGCGGTAGCCTATATTAGTAGTTGCAAAATTAAGTACCTGTAGTCTGTTGGGTACTGTTGAGTTTTCTGAACTTAAGTACCTACGTAGTAACAGCGATTTATTACAATATCTGCTAGACGGTGAAGGATAAACATCGTGCGTATATTTAAAAAACTTTCAGTCAAATGTGTTGTAATAATAAAAGAAACAGTTAAACACCGCCATCTACCGTGTGTCAAGTGAATTTCTCTACAGGAAATAAGTTTGTACGTAAAAATATCTGTGGGAAAAAGACGGTTTTATTGCACCTGGTTTACGCTTTGGAGTGCTTTGTGGGATATATTTTTTTATCAATTTACATAGTTTTTTATACGTTTATAGTCATCGTTTTCAACAGCATTATGAAATGTAGACAGAATTCGTGTCGACTATAATAATGGACCTTTTCTTTGTTGCAATGACTTTTATGATGCCGCCATTAATATATATGTACGTAATATCGGACGCTCACGGACGGGAACGTCAAGGGTACTCGAAACCGTCGAGCATGTATGAATAGACCGATTAATGTGGACGAAGCGAAAGAGGTATGCAAGTCAAGAGAGAACTGGCGAACTCGGCGTGATGATATGTATGTATGTAATATATACGATATATTTTTACATCTTTCTTTATTTACTTTCATACATTTCTCATGTACATAGATCAATTCGATCGAACACTGGATGTCAGCACCAAGAGTTCTCGAAACCGGCGAGCATGTAAGAGAATGATGAATGTGGATGAAAGGAAAGATTTTTATTACAAGGTTAGGTAGGCGCTCTCTTTGCTTACTTTGTGAGGACTCGGAGTTATGATATGTATGTACATACACATTGTCACGCCGAGTCCCTTCCAACCATCATATGCAACCTTCTTTATAAGTTTCCTAAGCCTTGATTTAAAGATGAAATTGCAAGTAAACTGTTTCCTATTAAATGCGCATTAATTTAATATTAAATCGTCATTTTGGCGAATACTGGCACAAATCTAATGAAAAGTGGATGCCAAAAATCATATAACAAATAAATCACTGGCGCTCTACTCCTGCCAACCCGTGAGGCACTCGGCGTGATGATACTTAGAAACACGTCACCAAGATACTTTTACAGTAAGGTTACGAAGGAGGATGGAGGTATTGCGTGCCGGATCGTTAGTTAAATATTTTCTTATTTGTTCTCCTAATATTACATACATGTTGCATTGTTAGCAACGTTCTGATGCAAATATTGGCTTTTCAAGCTAGATAAAACGACGCAATTAGCGTGTTATTGTATTGGGAGCGTGAGTGAGATGTTCAAAGGTAGTAAATTAAAAAAAAATTAGGTTGTCAATTTTATAATTTTGTCTTCACATTTCGCGTTACACATTTATAGCATATGCATTTAATGTTACTCGTCATTTAGGACTTAAAAATACTGGGCAAAAATATTTTAACATAATATAACCAAAAAGAAAACCGATAATTTTCAAACCATAAACTCTAAAAACGTCGTCTGGTTTACATAATCTATTATTAGATTGCGACCAAGTCTTTAAATTACGATAACCGCTTATCATCAGACTACACATTTCCAAATAAACCTTTGGACGGAATACCGTATCTTAATAAAATCGTGAGTTTTTGCGAAACGAACGTTTTTCTATACGATTATTAACGAATAATCGATTACAAAAAATCGGGGAACATCGATTAGCAACGGGCGCGTCATTAAATGCCGATGTATTTAATTATACTCTCTTGTTCTTAGCCAACCTTGAGTTCTACGCTGTGAGATTTTTAGTAACATTGAGATATGACCTTAGTGAATCTGAATAGCTATTATTTTTGGGTAAATAAGAATTATCGGTCTTAAAGAAAAGGCGTTTGCAATCGTTCATTATTTATGCCTTCACACCAGTGGTGGTACGATTGTGACAACCTCTTAAAACAAAGCCGAAATATTTGGGTGCCAACGTGACAAATGACGAGTCCACTGGTTATTATCACTACTATTCTAATTAAACTTAAAAATAATTAGTTCCTATACTTAAGTTCAGAGAATTGGTACAGTTGGATTTCAAAACTTGCAATTTCGAGTTTGCATGCGTTTTTAAGTCCAGAGAGCACTCCACTCACTCTGCCTACCCTATGAGGGACTCGGCGTAATCATCATCATAAATTTAAGAGCTAGGCTTTCCTCGGCGTCTCTGATACAACTCCTTCCATTGGCCTCAGTCCAGAGCAATCTCTTTGAGCTCCATATACATCACGATGGACACACTTTCTTTTGTTTTACTCGTGTATATCTTGGTCTTCCTCGCCACCTTTCCTTCCTCCTCCATATATGTATGCATTTCAGCGCTGAATGAAAATGCGCTCTCTAAATCATCCAGTAAGAATTTAAATGGGGTCTAGAACACTGAGCTCATAAGTCAGCGAATCCCATTTTACCAACTGAAATTTACTAAAATTACTATGCTATGCTATCCACCATGTATTTTCCATGACAAACGATGCCGCAGTTGCATAACTGCCTAGCAGTACCACAGTTTAACTACCCATTACAACTGTGGCAGAACTGTGAGATACCTACCTCTGTATAGAAACAAATGAAACTAAGATACAAGCGAAAGCGTTTCCCTACATTAGACTGAGTCAATCATTCTTTGTACCTTTTTTCTATACAACACTATACACGCGGCCCGTCCCGGCTTTGCACGGGTGGACACTTATTATTTAAACATTTTTGCATAAATTTTATTTTTATCTTTCAATTAAAATAACCTATATTAATCAGTGATAATGTAGCATCAAATGGTGAAAGAATTTTTAGAATCGTTCCAGTACTTTTTGAGCCAATTCCTTACAAACATACTTACATTCAAATCTTTCCTCTTTATAATCTATATATATATAGGAGATCCCATTTGTGAACTCACTCATCACGAAATCTCAGGAATTATAAGGCCGATTGACTTGCAATTTGGTAGGAGTATTCCTTACGCGGTGTAGAGGTCAGCTAAGAACGGATTTTATGAAACTCCACCCGCAATGTGGAATGCGTGGACGTATATCTTGTACGTCCGTGTCCGGCGTGGACGTATATACGTTAAATAAAAAAAAAAGTTTTTCAACTATCTATTGCTTCTGTAGGTATGAACCTTGGTCAAATATTATTTTTGGCATGATACTATTTTACAATGTAATAATAATAAAACCTTAGCCAAAGCAACGCGTGGCCGGGTCTGCTAGTATTATTATAGAAGAGTGGCATACAAGCATACGGCCCACTTGATGGGAAACGGTTACCGCAGCCTATTTACGCTCACGATACCGAAGTGTCACTTGCGCGTTGCCACTCTGTGCTCGGAGAGTTATACCTGAATGAATGCTCCCTTTGAGATACAAAGTACGAGCAGTACCTTAATCCACCCCTGTTTTACCTAATCACATAATGGTGATTGTTAAGGAGCACAATGTTATCGCGATGCTGGTTTAATTGTACTATAGCTAATAAAAGAAGCTCAGTTCCATCGCCATTATTGCGTGAGTGAGTTGATATTTAAGTATGTATATAGCTCATTGGAGTGCTTGGTGCTTAGTGTAAAAGGTTGAATGTTTATGGAGTGTAAACTTTTTTGAATATCCTCTCAAGTTTGACGATGAAGTCAAGATGTTTTCCTACACCGTGAAGCTCGTGGTGTGTCTCAGTAATTTACTTAAGTTCAGAAAAACTCATTGGTACACACGGAATTCCAACTTGCAATCTTTGTGTTGCAGGCAAACTTACTAGATACTCGAACCATTCGGCCACCACGGCTCGAAGTTAATAATTATCTTTATATATATATTTCTTCTGTACGTCTGTTTGCCACTTAACTCCACCTAAACGGTTGGACCGATTTTAATAAAATTTCTGTGTGTCTTCAGGTGGATTCGAAAATGGTTTAAATTCACAATTGGACCCGATAGGTGGTGCCACTCACCCGAGCGGGACAGCTAGTGTTATATATAAACGTGGCCTTATTTGGTGTAATCGGCATGCAACGATATGTAACGAATCATTATTGAACGAATGTTCGCCTATGTCTTGTACCACAGAAGACAAATGATTAACCTGTAGTTGCGTATACTTACAAGCAATTACGTCTGCCTGCGACAATACTAGCAGCGTAATTGGCATGTGATACATACATTAGATGAACAGAATAATACTGTATTATTAGTAACAGAGAATATTCCATCCCTCCATTGTTGAGAACAGTCGTCCATCTTGTCTGTAGTAGATACAGGATAATATTAAACTAGACATCGTAATAGGTAAATAAGACTGGAATCGTCAAGAATGCTGGAGAGTAAAAGAAAAGCTTTCATATCACAAGAGTGCCAAACAAGCATGTGGCTCACCTGATGGGAAGCGGTTACCGTAGCTTATTCACTCTCACGATATTGAAGTATCACTTACGCTTTTTCACTCTTTGTTCGGGAAGTTATACGTGTTGGCAGCATAATGGGACTAATCCCTCTGCTGCCAAGATAATATAACAATCCTCCCCCCACACCAAGACGCTCATTATTGCAAACCTTAGCGCTCTACTCTACCTAGGCAGGTAGAGTAGCCCATGAAGGAGTCGGTGTAATTATGTTCGTATGAAAGAGAAAAAAGGTTTTCAATTACGTTTTCTGTATTTGACTAAATTAATTTATCACACTACTAACTTTGTGAAGGAAACACATCGTGAGGAAACCTTAGTACACATTAGAGACGAAATTCAGATACGTATTCACACCTGGGTTTTCCAAGTAGTTAGAGTAGTGGCATCGAGATTGTGTGGCTTAAAGATTACAAGTTTGAATCCCGACTGTACCATGAGATTTTGTAAACTTAATTACAGGGATTAGTGTGTGTAATAAAAAATAGAAAAGCCGTGGTGGCCGAGTGGTTTGAGCAGTTGCCTGCGACACAAAGATCGCAAGTTCGAATCCCGACTGTACCAATGAGTTTTTTCTGAACTTTAGTACAGTGATTAGTCACACCACGAGCTTTACGGAAACCTGCATACGTCTGAGAAGAAATTCAAAGGCGTATGTATATAGTCGTGCTTGAGTAACGGCAATGGACTCGCCATCTGTCACGTTGGCACCTAATATACCTCTGGCGGAAAGTGGGTGTGTGGGTATTACCTATACACCTCTGCCTACCCCTTCGGGGACCCTTGTGGGAAGGCGTGAGGATATATAATATTAAGGTTACAAAGGTTAACTGGTAGAGAATGCCTACGGCATTAAGTTCGCCTTTGCAATAATGTTTGCAGGAAGTTTTAATAAAATAAAATAAAATAAAAATATAATATTATT
Source organism: Drepana falcataria (assembly GCA_945859725.1). Taxonomy (NCBI): domain Eukaryota; kingdom Metazoa; phylum Arthropoda; class Insecta; order Lepidoptera; family Drepanidae; genus Drepana; species Drepana falcataria. Next base: position 1,798,536 of record OX243935.1, read on the forward strand.
ATTATATATTTTAGCTGCCAACGTGAACGAACAGGCAACTACTGGATACACTCGGCCATCACCGTACATTTTTGTAATGAATACAAATTGTTAGGCATCCTTTGTTCCGTCGTGATAGTGCGATGCACTTGCTTGTGATAAGCACCATTGTCATTTTATCAAAAGGAAGCAGGGGCAATGGCCATTCGTTAGATGCAAAATATTTATTTACAATACCAACAATTAACAATATTTACAAAAAACTGTCATATAAATAACTACTTACAGATAAAATATTTGATCCAAAACGCTATCCGGGGCAACGTGCCAAGAAGACTAGCAGCATCGCCACGCTGGATAGCAATGCTGATTCTCTGAGCGAGATATGTTCCAGCCCGCCTGTTAGATATTAAATACAAAAAAATATGTCTTTCTATTTATCGTCTAACAATCACCACCTTTCATTAAATCCTACGAACATTATAGATACGAAAATTGTGAAGATAAACATCTTCACAAATAAAATAACGCTCGAATCGCTTAACAGAATTGAATTACATTTGGCACAAAGATAGATTATTAGCTAGATATACATAAAATATGTTTTATACCAGAAATAATTTCTCTGCTCTTAAAATCTAGTTTCACGAGAGCGACACCGCGTGGCGTTACTAGTAACAAATAAACTGAGCCATGTTGGCCATTCAAAGCAAAGATTGCAAGTTTTAATCCCGGTTGTACCAATCGTTCTTTACCGAAAGTTTTCACAAGTACAGACGAGTTTTACGGTGAAGTTAAACATCGAAATGAAACCTGTGAAGAATATTATAGAAAAACGCACGTAAACGTGGGTACTTACAAACATACGAGCGATTAGGTGTCTCTAACGGGGTACCTTCCCTAGGTAGGTAGAGAGAGTAGTCTCTCTAGACTTCTCTAGACTCACAGTCCTTTTGCGCTGCATCCACATTCATCAGTCTTCTACGTGATGCTAGACAACTTTTTTATCAGTTATCGGGTTACATAGTTATTTGCCCCTATCGTGTGCAAATACTAATTAAAGCATTTTTTTCTCAATTACAGGGACAGAATTCGCAACTCGGTAGAAATCCCGTTGTTAACAAGATGCTGCTTCTGCTTCCCGCTAAGGAAAGGGCTCATCGCCTACGCTTACATCAATTTGGTAAGTATTTACAAATTATTACTAAGATTTAAAAAAAACTAATATTATAAAGATGACATGGTGACACACAGGTGGTTGCATTTTGTTGCTCTTTCACGGCAAAACGACTGAACCGATTTCACTGACTAGGTATAGGACATAGGCTACATTTGAATCCCGAAAAATACATAAGCTACCTCTTCGAACTGCACTCGGGCGAAGCCGCGGGCAAAAGCTAGTGTAAAAATAAATATGTATTTTTATCCGACAGCGGAAAGCCAATAGTAATGGCGCACAATGTTCACGCACCTAAATAAACATGCACTTGTTGATTTATATGCGTTTTTCCTATGGCCAACCACATATTTGAGCACTCATCTCATTTCCAAGCCATCTTGTAGATACATTTATAATCTATAAATATACTCATTCTATATATACATCTACTTGTAAGGTTATCTTTAGTGTCAACTATGTAAGTGACCTTAAATAAATTTACCAAATTACTAGACTCAACCCAAAAACTAGTTCAACCAAATAAAACCTCATCTTTTAATTCCAGATAATGACCATTGTGGTGACCTGTTTCCTGTCCCTGTACATCGCGGTGATCCGGAACTCCTCGCACATCGAGCAGTCGGAGCTAGCGTCCGAGTTCGCCCGCCTGATCGTCGACACTACCGCCCTCATCATCGAGGTTTTCATGACAATAACGTTTATTGTCGCATTGCATAAGGTGAACAACGAGCATCAATATATATATATATATATATATATATATATATATATATACAATACTAGCTGTCCCGCCCAGCTTCGCTTGGGTGGAAGTTTATACTTTTAACATAGCGCCATCTATTGAATACTTACCCAATCCAATCAACAGATATCGACAAATTATAGAAAATAATTTGCAATAAAATAATATTGTGGCTATAAATTGAGATGTAAGCTTATCCTATCTTCCAAGTTGAATCAAACTGCACACGGTGTGCAAATTTAATTAAAATCGGTTAAGTAGTTTAGGAGTCCATCGTGGACAAACAACGTGACGCGTAATTCATATCTATATTGTGTTGGCATCAGAGTGATTAGTCCCATTATGCTCCCAGCTCAGTATAACTCCGCACGACTTTTTTTATATATGAAAGTCACTAACATAGTACACACTAAACACGTAAAACAAGTAAAACTATGTAATTTGGAAGTCAAACTATTTTAAATTACACTTTTACTAAAAACAAATAATATCTAATATTGATACGCCTTTGAATTTCTTCTCAAACATGCATGTATGCAGGTTTCCTCTCGATGATTTCTTTCACCGTAAAGCTCGTGGTGTGACTAATCACTTTTTTATGTAACTTTCAGAAACACGTGTTGATAATGAAGGTGTATTTGTACTTCGAAATCCTGTACGCCATCATCGGGCTGGCCTACAGCCTCGCGTTCCTCACCAAGGAATCTGCTAGCGAGCTGTTCCTAGTCCTATTCCAATTGAGTGAGTTACTTAATCATCATATTATTTCATCATCAGGGGTTGGCAGACAGAGTCAGAGTCAGAGACAGAGAGACACCGCCAGTTCTCGCTGGATTGATAGACATTAACGGTTCCAGCTCCCATCCTCGAGCGTTCAACCTATTTGACCTAGGGATACTTAGGCATGCGGACGTCATGAATTCTTAAGTCGATGAGCATGTAGGAAGAAATAAATAAAATAAATAAATAAATACAATTGCACACAAATTAACCTAGTTCCAACCTAAGCAAAGCTTGTACTATGGAAACCAGACAACGATATTCATACTTGACGGCCGTCTGGTCTAGTGGTTTGAGCTCCTGACTGCGAAACTTGAGGTCGCGTGTTCGAATCCCGCTGAGGGCAGATATTTGTATGATGAACACGAGTATTTGTACCTTTACAGTAACACTTACATAAACAATTAGATCGACGTAGATGTAAACTTAAATCTACAATTACTTATAGGTGAACACCTTAAAATAATAATATATTCTCACGCCTTCCCACAAGGGTCCCCGAAGGGGTAGGCAGAGGTGTATAGGTAATACCCACACACCAACGTTCCGCCAGAGGTATATCAGGTGACAACGTACTTAAGTTCAGAAAAACTCATTGGTACAGTCGGGATTCGAACTTACTATCTTTGTGTCGCAGGCAACTGCTCGAACCACTCGGTCACCACGGCTTTTTGAAATTTTTGGTGAACACCACATGCATAATAATTAGAATAGTAGTACATTATTTACTATATTTAGAATCCCTCAGTGGGAGGGTTAGCAGCAGAGGTTAAAATGTATAATTATTGTTTCAGTGCTACAAATCTACCTGGTTATCCTTATCTGGAGTTCAATTGTCAAGATGGAACGGGACGGATCAGTCAAGTACACGAGGGAAAGGGATCCGGCGTAATGGAAATTCCACCCTATTCCATTTAGTTTTAAGGTACAGTTTTAAGGCCTACGTAAAAAAAGATTTTATATACTTGAATTTCAGATCTAGTTGTATATATTTTATTAAGTTCAATTACCAAACGTAATGTAACGTAACGTAACGTACGATTGGTAGTGTTTTTTACTATTATCTTGTACATCAATTCTGGGAACTTTAAGCATTATTTGCTGTATAAATTATCGGCGTTATATCTAACGCATTAGGTTACCACGCGTAACGTAACGTAACGTTTAACGTAATGTAATGAAACGTAACGTACTTTATTGCTTAAATTATAGTTTGTACACGTATTGCGATTTCTGGGAACTTCTGACTGTGTTCCATTATCTTGTCTATTTTTGAGCATGTATAAAATAGCATAGATTTAGATCTGGAATATTTTACAACATAACGCGTTCATTTACTTTTAAACATACGCGCCTAAGAATTATTTCAAGCACGTGTGCTTTTGTAAAAATGCGACAGACTAGTTCTCTGTCAAGACACATAATTCTGTCGACATGAAGGAAATTGTATTGTAAAAAATTCTCATTATCATCTTAACCTTTTAAAGAATCGTATAATAATCACCCCTGTTTTAGGAACAATATGTATTCTTTTTTTCAGTGGAATGTGACAAGTTGATTGCATGGTCCGTCAACGACCATAAGTAACTAGCATAACAAGTTTGCTTAAACAACCCTGATTAATCGCAACATCAGGTCTGTAAGTCTAGAGAGAACTGGCCCTCTACTCTGACTGTGAGAGTCTCGGCGTGGTAATAATAATAATAATAATAAAATATTATTATTATTATTGTTGCGATATACATATATCTCGGCGTGGTGATATATGTATGTCGCAACATATTTAGCAGTTTAAGCAAAAACCTTACTCTAAATCCGAGTGCCTTATTTGTCTTGTGATTGATAGATATTATTAACATAGTTTTTATAAAGTGATATATCACTGTAAGACTAAAGTTACCTAGGTAACATTATAGCAATATTTTTGAAATTATATTTTCTATAATTATTTTCTCGAAATATTTACATATTTTTATAAACTTTAAGGTGAATTTGTACATATTTACGTAATTAAGTCGTATTTGTAATGTAGATTTTATCAAAATGTTACACCAAATAAATTTATATGAACGAATTTGTTGCTATTTATTGATAAATTTAACAGAAACTAACCTAATCGAACTAAATCTGTTCTATTCTATGATATTATGCTCTGTTCTGTTCTATTGTTTGATATTTTGTTCTGTTTGAGACATGAAAGAAATTAAGAAGCAAAATGTACTGGTCTAAATTGAATAAATAATAAAATACTATCAAATTAAGGGAAAATACATTTAATTACACGAAACAGATATATTTATAATACCTAAATGCTTTATACATATACAGGAAAATATCACACAATGCTTCTATTAACGAATAAAAATCCCGACTTGAAAAACCTTATTAACTAACTTTTTCTATACTAAGGACATCTGTGTAATATATGAAAAATTATACTTTCCGATTGGTTCTTCTACACATTTTAGTTTATATGTATTCCGATAGATGGCATTGCAATGATCATGCGTTCACTAATACTTCCAAAAACTTAAGTGATTAAAAATGAATCTTCGTAGAAAAAATCTGTACATTATTCTGTATGGACGCACATCCCTATAGATGTAACAAAATGTCTTCAAGCTGAATTATACCACATGTCCTTACTACATAAGGTCTTCAATGCTTCGTATCTTTCCTCCTCCAGCTGCTTGTGGTAACTAGCTACCAGCATCAACATGTAGAATCGAACCACTGGAAAAGAAACCTTATTTCAACAGATGTAAGACAGATATTCAAACCACTTTGTCTATGAAGTTAAGTGCAATAAGAAATAGCATCTTTACTTGCTCGCGTGTAAAGTTTAATTTGAATGGGGTTTTTTTGGGGATAGCAAGTCCATCGCTGTTACTCAAGGACTAGTCGCTAGGTACTACATACCAGTCTTTAAATTTCCTCTCAAACGTATGCAGGTTTCCTCTCGATGTTTTCCTACACTGTAGAGCTCGTAGTATGACTAATCACTGTTAAGTTCAGAAATAATCATTGGTACAGTCGGGAATACTGTAACTACGGCCACAACGGCTTTTCCATCTCATAAAGTTTAAATAGCAAGCGTAATTAATCTGTGGTTATACATACATAGGTAAATAAAGTCGATAGTGTAGATTAATAGAGATGTGTTCGAGAAATGGTTGATCATGTTCATAGTGGTCCCGAACACAAACATTAACAAGCACAGGGTCAGCTGTACCGAGGTCCACACCACCCAGGGCTTCATCAGGTGGGACTTCTCCTGGAATGGACAAGACAGTGTTGTAATTACATCTACAACTCCCTAAATTATTAATATCGCAGTCTAACGCAGTCTCAACATTCATGCCATTTTCGACAAACCTCCGTGGTTTATTCCAATGCTTTTTAAATAAGTAATTGTTTGTTATTATAAATAACTTGGATGGTTTATAAATAAATAAAACGAAAAAAATATAGACATATTCAATGGTGCAGGCTGAATAATTGACGTAGAAGTGCCACAGATAAACGAAATACATACCTACATAATATTATCATGACGCCGAGTCTCTCACTCGGTGGAAAAAGAAAAAAGAGCACCTCTCTCTAGCCTTGCAGACCTCTTATGCTTCATCTACATTAATTAGTCTCTTCATAAATGCTAGTAAATACACACCCTTAGGGTCCCGACAAGCATGACAGCTGTCAAAAGGAAGGTAACAACGTGCGCGACTGTGACAGCCACCACCATGCCGTAGGTGGCCAGTCCCTCCAAGTTGTCTGATGACAGCAGTGGGCTCAGGGCGCCGAGTGCTGCCGTGCATTGCGCGAGGGCCAAGAGAGAGTATAACTGAAAATATTTCGTAAATTACAGCGCCATCTAGTGTTAAAAACTAATCCTACAATAATTATAACCTAGCGGTCCGTCCCGGCTTCGCCCGGGTGGACATTAGTTTTTTTTTTATAAAAGACAATATAGCGTATGTCACTCAGGGTGAATGTAGCTTTCCAATGGTGAAAGTATTTTTCAAATAGGTCCAGTAATTTCGGAGCCTATTCAACACAAACAAACGAACAATCAAAACTTTCCTCTTTATAATATTAGTACAGAAGTATAGATGTGCAAGTTTGTGCGGATGTTTTTCCCACTTTCAGGCAATAAGTACTGAAAGGAATCGACTACAATTTTGACATTAAGGTTATTAACTGGATCTGGTATTAAAAATACATACAATATATTTTATTCCATACTGTACCGGTATAATTATAGTAACAGCCGCTTGGACGTTCGCCCGAGGAAAAGAAATGTTTGGACGGAGTTAAGAAGCAGATAGGTAGTATACTTAACTTTATATGTAGTATAAAGTAAATTATTGACCTCTTTGAAAATTGTTTGCACTCACTTAAACTTAAAGGAAAAATGCTCACACTTACAATAAGAATTAAGGCTGATAGAATGCATCCGAACTTAAGTGAAAGACACGCGAAGCTCTTCTGCCGTGGGATGTTTTCCATTGAAAAGGGAAATTCTGAAAAAAACTTAAAAATGTATAACAATCCTACTTTTGTATACTTTTCCAAACTTAAATAGGGCATTTATAATCTTTTTAGTAAATTACTATATTATAATACAGAGTAATAATGAATATAAACTACGTATACATTTCTTTCTGGGTATAGATAGATATAAAGTACCTAATAATAGATATAAACTAACTATAAATATAATAAATGACCCAAATCTGAGTCACGCGGAAGTGTGCCAAGAAGACTAGCGGCATTGCCACGTTGTATGGCAATGTTGATTCGCTGAGCGAAATATTCGTAATTTAAATTTATATTTTTTTATAGTATATCCTCACGCCTTCCCACAAGGGTCCCCGAAGGGGTAGGCAGAGGTGTATAGGTAATACCCACACACCCACTTTCCGCCAGAGGTATATTAGGTGCCAACGTCCTAATCACTGTAATCACTGTACTTAAGTTCAGAAAAACTCATTGGTACAGTCGGGATTCGAACTTGCGACCTTTGCGTCGCAGGCAACTGCTCGAACCACTCGGCCATTATAGTAATTTAGTAATAAGGAATTATTTAAAATATTTTTAAAATGGTATTATGTAAGTGCTTTGGTAATGATACAATCTTTTTAGTGGTTGATTCTTCCGACCGCCAGTGTGACAAGATGTGTATCATTGCGCTATGATGAAATTTGATTGATAGTTTAAAGAAAAGCGTTGCTAATAGTCCTGATCCAAAGTGCAAAAAGATAAATGACGTCAGAAATAATCTCAGCAAATGCTAGCCAACAACTTATTGGCGCCACATATATAGCCCGAAAGGTATTTTTATACATAATAACAAGACACCTTTTATATCGAAATAAAAACAAATGCAAATGAAAAAATGGAATAGATTTTGGTACTAACTAGTTTGAATTGGATAAAGCAAGCTCAATAGTGTTTAATAATACAAATATAAGCTGTTAAAGCGCCTGTACAAAAACAATAGCAAATATGTCTCAATAACAAATATATAATTCTCTGTAAGGCGTTTTTATTTTTCAAACGTTTGTCAATAGATATACATCAGCAAGGCAGTGTTTTAAACAATAAGAGATTAAAGTAAATACATATACGATCAAGTTAGAATCATTACTTTTATCTTCAAAAGAACTGAATCAATTTTCGAAAGTTAAAAACTTTGTCGTATGAAAAATGTGTGACTGATACACAAGAAAATGGCAGAAAAATACTTACTCGAATACATTGTATCCAAATCACTGCAATCCAGGCAAACAACGAACTATTATCACCATATACAGGTCGTAGACCGCACAATTTTTTGTAATATATTTATTTGGGCGCAGTACAAATCTTGACTGCTTGTCCGAAGGATGTCAGTAGAACTAGTTATCGCACTGATAATAAATAGGTTGGTACAACGTTATCAAAGTATTGGTATTAAAAATGACACTATTAGCCAGTAGTTTAAGAAAGCCAACTTCGGATTATATTCTTATCGTTTCGCATTAAAACCATACATCTAATAAGTTAATTACCTAACTAATGGACGCACGTTACTGCACTCGTTAACGTAAGTACATGGAAAAATGATGCATGGAGATAATAATATTAATTTAAAATTTTACTTTTATTAAATTACAAAAAAAAATATATATAAAAAGTCAACATTACTTAGCCTGTTTTCTAAAATTATTCTTATATATAATTAACATTCTTATTTAATAAAACATTGATATAAGCAGTGTTTAAAAAGTACATAATAATAACATAATACATTTTAACTAAATATGGTATATTCACGTGGGATTATCCTAAAATTAATTATTACACAGTATATTAGGTATAGGATATAGTACCTAGTATTAACAGTTCTATCCATTACTGGTTACATATGAACTCTCGTATCCACCCCCTACTGGAATCGGCAGAAACGACCCGACTGTCCCTGTCCCGCCGCTTAACTTGCTTCCGACGGCGACGATCCCACCGAAGGCGCCAATCCCACCGACGGCGCCGATCCCACCCACTCCCACTGGTACTCTAACAGGTACTGGTGCTGGCACGCTTACTAGGTAGGGTTGCGGAACTGGTATACCTGGGGATAATAATAATGTTAGATTGTACAACTAGCCAGCTAACTAGCTAGTTAGAGCCGTGGTGGCCGAGTGGTTCTAGCAGTTGCCTGCGACGCAAAGGTCGCAAGTTCGAATCCCGACTGTACCAATGAGTTTTTCTAAACTTAAGTACAGTGATTAGTCACACCACGAGCTTTACGGTGAAGGAAAACATCGAGAGGAAACCTGCATACGTTTGAGAAGAAATTCAAAGGCGTATGTATAGTCGTGTTTGAGTAACGGCGATGGACTCGCCATCTGTCACGTTGGCACCTAATATACCTCTGGCGGAAAGTGGGTCTGTGGGTAGAACCTATACACCTCTGCCTACCCCTTCGGGGACCCTTGTGGGAAGGCGTGAGGATATTATTATTATTATTATAGATTGTACAACGTTCATTACTCTACATAGTTAATCCCTCTTCTTTGGCGGGGAAGCAGTGGCGTAGCTAGGTAACCAAAGGCCCTGGTGAAAAATATAAACTAATGCTCCAATTAAACTAATTAAAAAAGGTTTATCCCTATTCGTCAGTCTCAAATACAAATTGTAACTTATTTTAATGAACAAATTAAAGCTCAGTTGCCACTATTAAAGTCGCATGGAATCTGTTTTCTATAGATTCCGAATGTGGGAGAAATTTCATTAGTTCAATTTTTAGCTTGTAAGTGAAAGTCCGAGGGGCTTCTGAGATTGGGGGCCTCGGGGCACTGCCTAGTCTAGCCCTAGGTAGCTAAGCCTCTGGGGGGAAGTGTTATCGAATATTTTATAGTTTATGCAAAGGCGTTAGGTGTTAAGGCGAAAACAAACTCGCCGGTAAAGTAATTACGAATCAACTGTGGATATGTTAAGGTCCTATATATATTCCATCGCTACTTTTCTTTCAACATACCTACTCCTTGCGTGACCGTCACGGGTACGGGATGAGCTATTGGGTACGGGAATGGCTTGTCTACTGGCACTGCAAATGGCCGGTGAACTACGTAGGCTACCGGATGAGGCACAGCTACGGGGACAGGCCGTGGCTGATCGACGGGGACACCGACGTGTACTGGATAGGGGACGGGTCTGGGGACACTGACGGGAACTGCTTGGGGAACGGGGATTGCGACGCGGTTGTGGTACTCGGATACTGTGTGTCGGATTGGTATGTGAGATGCTGAGCGCTTTAAAGGCTGGGTGTAGGCTTGGTGACTGAAGATAAGAAGTAGTATCTGCAAAGAAAGAAAATATTTTAAAAATTAGTAGACAGAGTTCATCCTAATTTTATAAACGTAATTTTTTAACAACAGGCCTACACGGGTAGTCGGGCCTGTAATACTACCCGTTTTCCTTCAAACATTTAGCTGCCAACTTGACAGGTGGCGAGTGGCCGACTTCATACAGATGCCTACAACCCATAAAATTATTACAAAGAACACTTACATAACACAGGGATTTCATTTTCCCAATAGTAAGCTTGACTTCTGTCTGAACTAGAAAATGAAGTGCTCCAAAGATTGAAAGTAATGCTATATATATAACGTGTGTGGTCACGGAAACAGGGTAAGGTATGCCTACACCCTGTATAGGTGAGATGAAAGCAGCCCTGTATATCATAGAGAGATGATAATACGAATTAGACATATTTTTTGGTCAACGGTGAAAGAAAACATCGAGTGTATGTTTAGTCGTGATTGAGTAACGGCGCTGGACTCGCCATCTGTCACGTTGGCACATATATCTCTGGCGGAAAGTGGGTGTGTGGGTACTACCTATACACCTCTGCCTATCCCTTCCCCCTTGTGGGGCGGCGTGTGGATATTTTTTTTTATAAAGATGTGGTGAGATAACATAAAGGACTATAAGTCTAGAGACTGGCGCTCTATCTTTACCACGTGAGGGACTGCGTGATAATATTATTTAGGTACATATATATGTAATTTTAAATTCATCAACCCCCATTTACCTAGCAATACAAATTGAAAGCGGAGAAAACTGATTATTTTACAAACTAAATCAATTCAATCGAATACTCAAGAACGGGAACTTCAAGAGTTCTTATCGGTGAGCATTTAACAAGAGACTGATGAATGTAGATAAAGTGAAATAGATATTTAAATCGGGCGCCTAATCTCTCTGCCTACAAAGTGAGGTAGTCAGCGTGATAATTACGTATACACATTTAAGAGAGAAAATCGCCTTTCTGACCAAGTAATATAATCACAACGATTTGTTAGCTTACAAGAACACTGATGCAGATTAACAAACCGCGGTGACTCGCTATTGGCCACGTATACGTGGTATCTCTGTAAGCGATAAGATAGCATATTCGAATCGAAAGGTCTAGCAAAAGCGATGAGTGGACCTTTCAGAAATATTTAAATAGATAAAATTGATAAGCCTCAATGGAGCAGTCTCAATCTATTGATAAGACGGGAATATAATTGATAGCCATCTGTTCTAGTGGTAAAAGCAAAGCTTGACGTCACGGGTTCGACTCCTAAGGACAGAATTTGATTGATGAAAACTGGTGTACCTTAGTCTTGAACAAATTATACAGTTCGAGACATATTTATTGTTGTACAATATTGTTAATATTTATTGTAGATAAATAAATAAATATTAAGATAACGAGTGACAGTTAGCGATACGTGACAGATAGCGAGTCCATCGCTGTTTTTCAAGCACAACTATTCATGTTTTTAAATATCTAATCAAATGTAGGCAGGGTCTCTCGATGTCATCCTCCACTGTAAAGCTCGTGGTGTGTTAAATCATTGTACTTCAATTCTGTGTAAGCCTCGGTTTAAACTTGCATTCTTAATTTTACAGATGACTAATTAAATTGTTGTCGGTGAGGGACTCGGCCTCATAATATGTATCTATGTATGTAACAGCGGATCTATATTAAAACAGCTCTATACATATCCCTTCACATGACACAAGTTTATCAGAGCTTAGTAAGGTAAAGAATATTATACTCGATCGACACGTAATCAACCTTATGTAATCTCTATTAAATTAAAGAAGAAACGAACCAATGTACCTTTTACTACCACTATAACCTTGAAACTTAAATTTTTTTAAATTTCGTTTCGTTCCAAGCAACAAAACAACCGAATAGTTCTAATGTAAATTTTTGCAACTTTGTGCGAAGTACGTACTGCGGTTTGCAATACAAATTATTTATTTGAATATTTAACTTGGCATTTCTTACTCCACAATGCCCTTACCTTAAGTATAGCTGGTTATACCTTAATAAGCTTGGGAATGCGACCTCTACCTGAACTAATAGGGATAAACAATTTTCCTTATAATTTTTTTAGGTTGACTGCTAACCAATCCGGCTTCCTTATATCTACGATCCTCTGCGAATTGTCTGGCAGTAAGTAAGCCTGTCCCGGTACTTTCTATCTCATATTATAAACTTGAACGTATGAGAGGATGTTTGTTCATCTTTCACGCAAAAACTACTAGACAGGAATGAATTAAAATTTGCAGAGAGATAGAGTATTTGCTGGATTACTTCATAGTATGCTTTATGCCAGAGAAATAACTATTACCTAATACTTACGAAGCAAGAACAGTTAGCCTATACTAATGATATAAAACAAAGTAACTTCCCGCCGTCTGTTCGCTGAGATCTATTAAACTGTGTAACGGGTTTAAATCTGGTTTTTCTTCAATTGATAGATTGATTCAGGATTTATAAATGTAGTCTAAAGTTTACTATATTAACCGTAGAATAGAGCTAGACTAGAATACTTTAAAAAGAGGCAGAATTTGTTCGTCTGTACGCGCTTATCTCAGAAACTACTATTCCGATTTAAAAAAAATATTTCTGCAAAGATAATATATTTTTTTTTATAATGAAACGAGAATGGAATGACGCGAATGCGAATAACGAAATAGTACGAGACAATTTCAAAATATTCTACTTATTTGTGATTACGATCCTAGCCGGAATACGTAAATCTTAAATTTCCGCGTTGACCGCTAAACAACTTGATACAAAGCTTGTGAACTGAATAGTCCGACTGATTCTGACCACGTTCCTTACAAACGTTAGAATTTCAAAGATATACCGGCTATGTAATAGATACCTGAACCATAAACCTTTACGTTACGTGATATTGCAGTCACGGCGGACGGCGCGAAGATATATGCAATTCAAGAATGTCCAGTCTAATTTGTAAGAGGATTTTGTAAATTGTCACATTACCGTTTCTTCTTCTTTAACGCAAAAAGTAATGAATGGAAATCGATGAAATTTGTCAGGGAGATAGAATTTTAACTGCACTAACGCATAGAGTATGTTTTATATCAGCAAAAGCCATAAAAAATCTATCAATAGATGCTAGAATACATACATATCATCACGCCGAGTCGCTACCGGGGTGGCAGAGAGAGTAAAGCGCCAGTTCTTTCTAGACTTGCATACCACTTTCGTTTTGTCCACATTCATCAGTCTCTTCATAGATGCTCGCCGGTTTCGAGTACTCTTGACGTTCCCATCCTTGAGTGTCCGATCGATTTGATCTAGTTAGTTGGAACGTGGTCTTCCTCTGCGTAATCTTGCAAACACTTCCGTTTTTGATATCTATTTCGACAAACTTTCACTCATCCTTTATATGTGTCCAAACCTAACATGCCTTAAACCGCTGTAATAAATACATACATGAATATTATTACTTTGTTCTGTACAGTCGTATACGGTTAACCTGTAAGGATCTTCATGCAAACAAAAATAATAACTGAGAAGTTAACAGAAACAACACGGTACAAAAAAAGAGGTAAACTCTAAAAATGTCGGTAAGAACGCCTGTTTACCGTTTGCAGGGTCCTGTCGACTTAATAAAAAAAACCTGTAAGGATAACTGTAAGTGTTATATATAAATAAACAAATGAATAAAGCTTATCCACATAATTCCAACTACGCGGCACCTAGATTGGTGTTAAAATCGCTACATATTCAGATCAGTATTGTATGTCAGCAATGGCGTGGCATCCTAATAAGACTGATGTAACACGTGTCAGTGATCTGGAAACATGACATCTCACGGTGTTACCAAATTGCCACTGTCACGTCATGGCGTCTTAGTCCTTTGAAGAGGTTTTTGTGTCAAATTGTATCGGATGATGATTTGCATGCCAATTTAAATGTTTTTACGGTGGTCGTCTGGGGCGTTTCGTGTCTTGTTAATGTCTGTGTTATACATGTATATTTGTTCTTAGTATTTAATGTTCTATGCATAAGAATACATTACGTGCACAATATTAATTGAAACACTTCTTTACTTTGGTATAAAATAATAACATATTGCTAGCCCAATGTTATGTAGCTAATTTAACTGGCTAAAGCTGTGTGCTTTATTATAATTAAGAGATAAATTATAATAATAAATAATAATAATATTTATATTCTCTGGCGGAAAGTGGGTGTGTGGGTATTACCTATACACCTCTGCCTACCCCTTCGGGGACCCTTGTGGGAAGGCGTGAGGATATATTATATTATTATTTATAATAATATTTATTATTATAATTTATCTACTTAAGAGATAAATTAATATTTATATACATAGGTATATAAGTAAATATAAGTACTAGGAGCTTTTCAAAGGCTGTAACAACATTTTATACTAGTGTCAACATTATAATAATACCATTGAAGCAAGAATGGTCGCAGTGAGTCTAGTCATTGCCTACAACACAAAGATTGCATGTTCGAATCCCAACGCTATCAATGAGTTTTTTTTTTATATATCCCTGGCGGAAAGTTGGTGTGTGGATACTAGCTAGACACCTCTGTCTACCCTTATATATCTACATATCTACACAACACAGTCTTTGTACTCCAATCTAGACCATATATCTAAGGTAATTGGCATTTTTTATTGAATTTAAACGACAGACTCGCAACCTTTCATGTCGGCACCTTAGGGGGATGGAAAGAGGATTTAATACACCTTTGCTAAAATACTTCAGGCGACCATTGTAGGACGGCGCGAAGATATATACATATTAAAAATTTACCGGCAGTTTATTGACAACGAAGAATGTATTCATTAATAGATTTTCATTAACTTCACTAAAGGGAAAACTTTAATACAGTATATAAATATCATTAATTGTCTCATTTGTACTCTTAAATAATGGTGGCTAGCAACACGTCCTGTTAAGGACTCTGTCCTCACGTATCATCGTGCTGTATCGACGTGCATGACCAATGCAACGATACATTTCTCAACGTATGCGTCAGCATTGCCACAATTTGCACTATTAGATATATATTTAAACACTAGAAATATTATACAAAAGTATCGAAAAGAAGAGGATTTTCATTAAAAATAAAAAAACTGGCAGGTGTCAAGGGACACCCGGATGGAACGAAGTTCAAGAAGCACACGTCACTCACACGGGGTTTATAAATATACAGCAAAAAAAAAAGTGTCGTGACAAAAAGTGTCGTGACAACTATTCGTAAGATTTTTTTCCGTCTAGCCCCCTTTCACAACGCGCGATAAGGAACTTCGTTCCAAAACCACTTGCCATCTAATAAAAAATGTCGTTAGATAAATAAGCGAAAAACGGTATGTTAAAAGCTTATTTAACATACATACATATCATCACGCCGAGTCCCTAACGGAGTAGGCAGAGACTATAGAGCGCCAGTTCTCTCTAGACTTGTATACCTCTTTTGCTTCGCTCACATTTATCAGTTACTTCATACGTGCCCGCCGGTTTCGAGTACTCTTGTCGTTGCCGATATCGTCACATAGGTCAATTACGCTAATAATAATTTTTATTAATTATAATTAATTATGATAGATCTAATCAATCGGACACTTAAGGGCGGGAACGTCAAGAGCACACGAAACCGGTGGGTATGAAGAAAGTGACGAATGTTCTTAATATCTCATATCCTCACGCGTTCACATAAGGGTCTCCGAAGGGCTAGGCAGAGGTGTATAGGTAAGTACTCACGTACCCACTTTCCGCCAGAGATATTTTTACATTGTTATTATAATTTGGTTTCGGTTTCCGGTTTTTCAAGGGGTAGGGATGGAGCACCAGTTCTTTCTGGACTTAAATATAGTTGAAATATATTACAATATTATATTTATAGTGACCACAGTGAAACCATGCAGTATCGCAATGTTGTCGACACCTGTCGTTAATCCATGCGCGTGCGTCGCATACCGAACACGAGTCCTAACACTTCGATCTATTCCACTTTTTGTTGTTCAATTTCCATAATTAATTTAAATCATTTAATTTCTTCACAGGAAAGATTATAGGACGCCCTCGTGATACACGATAGCTAACTGTAAAGTATCTTGGAAATAAAGATAGAAGTAAGGAGGGGAAGAGACTTGAGAAAAAATGCAAAGACGTATGTTTTTCAATGAACTTGTAAATCTATCTTCGCTGAAAAGAGGGTGAGGAATTTTACACCTTGTCTATCACTTCTGGGAAGGCGTGTAAGACGAGAAAATATAATATAGAAGAGTTCTTATTACTATATCGATTCTCTTCCGGTCGAGTTTGAGAGGGACGCGACATGAGGATATGTGGTAGCTTTCAAACTATTTACTGTCGGTGTGATTTAAGAATCCGTCTAGGCTCGTCCTCAATTAATTCAGTCGCTATGTGTCGCTACTAGGCTACTCGATTATGTCATTGAAGCGGTGAAAATGACATAAAAACCATCCAGAAATGCCTTATAACTGCTGTTGAAGATAAATTAGTGAGTCTAGTTAAACCCGTATGGGGAACACGTAACTCGTCTCGTGTTCGCTAGTAAAAACTGTGACATTATACAGGGCATGATGTAACGGAGAATATCATTGATAATTCAAAGAGCTTATAATTGAGACACTACATTGGGCACAGTACTTAAAGGGGTAGACAGAGGTGTATTTCCGCCAGAGATTTTAGTCTTGGTATTTCCAGAGTCCATCACCGTTACTCAAGCACGACTATACATACGCCTTTAAATTGTTTCTCAAACGTATGCAGGTTCCCTCTTTATGTTTTCTATCACCGTAAAACTTGTGGTGTGCCTATCACTGTACTTAAGTTAAGAAAAAAAAATAGTACAATTGAGATAAGAACTTCCAATCTCTGTGTTGCATGCAACTACTCAAATCACTCGGCCACCACGACTTTTTCGAAATATTATAATGCTTAATAACACCTTCACGACTACCCATGAGGGTTCGTGAAACCAACCTTTCCTTGGTGGTGTTGTTGCATTTTTTCCGCATAAGCAAGTTGTCTCAGAAAATAGAACATGTGTCTTCTAGAAGTTGTAGGGTGTTGTAAATATCCTCATGCATGCAACAAAACAAATAGCTCTAAATATATACATATTACAATAATTATCGCCATCGTATTGTCCTTGGAATACCTATTAATGGATCGATCCAAAAGTAGAGCATCGATGCATTCCTCGCGTGTCAACAGATATATATTTATTGTCAAATGAAAATGTGCTTTATTTCTGAACAGCTACAATTGAATACCCTTCATCGTTAATGTGGTGCTTAAGCTGTTTCTTGTACGAAATGCAATGTTATCTTTAGCAAAGGAACGGTGGGAACACAGTCCCTTTCGAACGGTTTGTTTATGTTTGCAGATCACTAGCTACTATTCGACTTGATATTATCGCTAAGATGTCGGTAAATTCAATTAGGAAAGCGTACATTCTTATAACCTAAAGGATTCTGCACATTGGATATTACTTTTGTTTATACACTTACAAATAAATAAACATATACAAAATAATATATCCTCACGCCTTCCCACAAGGGTCCCCGAAGGCGTAAGCAGAAGTGTATAGGTAGTACCCACACACTCACTTTCCGCCAGAGATAATATATTTTAGGTGCCAACGTGACAGATGGCAAGTCCGTCGCTGTTACTCAAGCACGCCTATACATACGTCTGCTGAATTGCTTCTCAGTCGTATGCAGGTTTCCTCTCGAAGTTTTCCTTCACCGTAAATCTCGTGGTGTGTCTGGTATTTTAAGAGACAGGCCTAGCCTTATTTGAGAACCCCTGGCAACGTTTTATGACATTTTTGTTTCACTATTTCACTCTAAACTTGTATTATTGCTTTGTTACTTTTTTCTGTTTTTAGCTATAAGTAAATACTAATTAGTTTAAATAAGCAATTTTGATATTCCCAACGTGTGTATATTGTACTTCAATAAACATTTTATTAATCCAGCTGATATATAATAATCATAATCTCAATAATCAATAATCATAATCAATAATCATAATCAATAATCATAATCAATAATCATAATCAATAATCATAATCAATAATCATAATCAATAATCATAATCAATAATCATAATCAATAATCATAATCAATAATCATAATCAATAATCATAATCAATAATAGTCCAACAATCAATAATAATCTCTTAATCAATAATAATCCCGCAATCAATAATAATCTCATAATCAATAATAATCTCATAATCAATAATAATTTCATAATCAATAATAATCTCATAATCAATAATAATCTCATAATCAATAATAATCTATCTCTGTGCCAAATTTCATCCAATCCCGTTCCTCCGTTTTAACGTAATTGTTAAAAAACCATCGTTACAAACTTTCGCTCTAATAATATAAGTAGGATTGTCATCTATCCCTTTGACCCTTAATTGACGGCCAATGACGTAATACTCACATAGTTTACATACATACATACATATCATCACGCCGAGTCCCTAACGGGGTAGGCAGAGAGTATAGAGCGCCAGTTCTCTCTAGACTTACATACCTCTTTCGCTTCGTCCACATTCATCAGTCTCTTCATACATGCTCGTCGGTTTCGAGTACTCTTAACGTTCCCGTCCTTGAGAGTCCGATCTATTTGGTCCAGGTAGTTGGAACGTGGCCTTCCTCTGCCTCTTCTTGCACACACTTTTGCTTTGTATATCTGTTTCGTCAATCTTTCTTCACTCATCCTTTCTATGTGTCCAAACCAACGTAACATGCCTTTCTTCATCTTTACAATCACGCCCTCATTCACGCCAGTTGATTTGCGAATCTCTTCATTGCGGATTCGATCTAATATCGTTACGCCGCACATTTTTCGAAGAGATCGCATCTCGACTGCATTCAAGCTATTTTCATACTTCCTCTGACATACCCAGGATTCGCTGCCATACAATAAGGTAGGTACCAATATCGCGTTGTGGACAGCAACTCGAGCATTCTTGCTCAGACTTTTACTGCCCATCAACGCCGACATGGCTCCATTCACCTTATTTCCGGCAGTTATCCTTCTTTCAATATCTTTTTCATACTTTCCATCTCGTGTGAACATGCTTCCAAGATATACAAATTCATTCACTTGCTCTAGAATTTGCCCATTTACCGATATTGCACACTCGGTCACTTGTTCATCTCTTTCGAATACCAGAACCTTAGTCTTGCCAGCGTTTAGGCGCAGCCCCTTCTTTTCACATTCTTCTTTCATTATGGTAACTAGTGACTGCAGTTCGCCCTCTGATGACGCCAGTAAAACCGCGTCATCGGCGTATAGTAGGCAGTTGACCACTAAGTTTCCCATTTTCACTCCACATCCGTTCGTTCTTAGTGCTCTCAGACAGTTATCTAGATATATAATGAACAGCCAGGCAGACATGATACACCCTTGTTTGACCCCCGACTTCACATCAAACCAGGGTGACATCTCACCGTTAACCCTAACGCACGCCTCGCTATCACTATAGAGTGATTTCACGGCATGCAGTAGGGAACTGCTCACTCCATATCCAGGCAACACGTCCCAGAGTTCCTTTCGTACGACTCTATCAAATGCCTTCTCTAAGTCGACGAAAGCGCAGAAAACCCTTTGGTTAATATCCAAAAACTTTTCCGCGATTCCGCGAAGCGAGAAGGTTTGATCCATACATCCTCTTCCTGGTCTAAATCCACCTTGGGATTCCCAGAGAAACCTTTCGGATCGCTCTTGCATTCTTATCGTCAGGATCTTCGTGTACACTTTACTAGCTAAGCTGACCAAGCTGATGGCTCTGTAGTTGGAGCAGTCCAATCGTGATCCCTTTCCTTTATAGAAAGGCACGATGACTGCTCGCCTCCAGTCGTCCGGAACATCACCCCTTTCCCAGCAAAGATTGCATAGCAAATAGATGACGTCCCAGACCGCTGGTCCACCGTACTTGATCATCTCAGCCGTAATCCCATCTATTCCCGCAGCTTTTCCACATTTCAGACTTCTTATCGCACTTACAATCTCTCCCATACTTATTTAACCTACATATTTTCACTATCACATAGTTTAACCTCCTCAAACGCATTCTGCACTCGGATTACTGGATCATAGCTTTATCTCGGATCTAGCTGGCCGCTGAGATGGCTCTGATGCAAGGGTTCTGCTACATACGGTCGGGTAAGGTGCGATTTTTAAAAACAATGGCTTTATTTATGTAGAACATTTGCCTTATTTTTTGCATTATGCAGACCTATTGGCGGGCCTACGTTGTTCCCCCATACTTGGGTACTATTGCTGTAACGAAAAAATATTGTTATTGTATACGCCTAATGATTTGAAAAGAGTAACCATGACTTCTTTTTCGACTTTTTATATGTGCCCACCTGGGCCTATGTGAAATAAAAAGATTTTGATTTTGATTTTGAACAGAGAGGCGGCATGGTACATGGTTCTGTTGAAAGTCTAGTATTTCACGTTTGAGCCGTGGCGGGCTGTATACGTGAATTTGTCTTGTAGCTGTAGTTTACATATTTTTAAGTGCTTCTGCGTTGCCCAAGCCCGATTTTACATACTTCTTTGAGTTTGTTCTGAAATGCATGCAGGTTTCTTCATGATATTTTCCTTCACGGTAAACTTCGCGGTGTGATTAATCCCTATATATATAAGTCCTGAAAAATCTATAAATAATAAAATAATATCCTCACGCCTTCCCACAAGGGTCCCCGAAGGGGTAGGCAGAGGTGTATAGGTAATACCCACACACCCACTTTCCGCCAGAGGTATATTAGGTGCCAACGTGACAGATGGCGAGTCCATCGCCGTTGCTCAAGCACGACTTTACATACGCCTTTGAATTACTTCTCAGATGTATGCAGGTTTCCTCTCGATGTTTTCCTTCACCGTAAAGCTCGTGGTGTGACTAATCACTGTACTTAAGTTCAGAAAAAACTCATTGGTACAGTCGGGATTCGAACTTGCGACCTTTGCGTCGCAGGCAACTGCTCGAACCACTCGGCCACCACGGCCTGAAAAATCTTTTCGGTTAAAATCGACGGAATTTTAATGTGCTTTCTAAATTTTACAGATGACTTCTTGAATCATTCGGCCGCCATGTTTCTCTAATTCATTCTCTTTAATAATGGCAATAGCCTAGTTTATATTTCCAAAAGCTGGGTTATATTATTATATAATATTAATTTGAAAAACGCACCTCAATTCGTGGAACGTTTGCAACAAAGGGCCATTTTGGATCTATGACACGATAGTGTTGCATAAAACTTTAGTAGACCACTGCTTTGTCTCCAAGTTTCACCGGATTTGGCAATATATAGACCTAGAAAGGCTAAAAAAGTATAGACAGATTTAGATTAAGAAATGGGCTACAAGTCTGCTCGAAATATTCTTAAGACTCTGTATCTCCCAAAGTTCATGTAGCGTTTTCGAGGAAAGAGCAGAATAAAACAGCCCTAGAGTCGATGTTTTACTTCAGACCCTGTTAATATATGACTAGTCCGCCCCGTAGCTCAGCGAAGATGAGGTGAGTCAAGTTCTTTTAGGTTCAAGGTATTTCTTTGGGTATTTTCATATAAATTATGTTATGCATCTTTATGTCCGCCCATAAGTGTCCCCGAAAGGGTAAGCAGTGTGAAGGTTATACCAATGCCTACACACACTTTTCAATGGAGATATATTTGAAGTGCCAGCATAGCAGATGGCGACTCCATGGCCGTTTCTCAAGCACGACTATACATACGCCTTTGAAATGCTTCTCAAACTTATGCAGGTTTCCTCTCGATGTTTTCCTTCACCGTAACGCTCGTCGTGATTAGTCATCACTGTACTTAAGTTCAGATAAACTCTTTTGCACAGTCAGGATTCGAACTTGCTATCTTTTGGTCTCAGGCAACTACTCGAACCACTCGGACATCTCGGCTCTATTATTGATTTATTACTAGCTGCGACTCTATTTTTTTTCTAACGTAGGTAGGGGTTTTAATTCAACAAACCTAAACAAATCCTACTCACGATGAAACGGTAAAAACATTACAGTGCTTTTTTTTTAAACTAATACTGGCAGCACCGCAGGAAGAGAATAAAATTATTTAATGAAATAGTTCCAAGCGCCATTACGCAAAGCCGTTAAATCCTTCCAGCCATTCACCAGTCTAATTCCACATTGTGTAGATACCAACTTATGCCATATTTCGTTGCTCTAATATCGATAATTATTGCCTCGTTTATAAGCTTCCTCTGTGTACTAGCGCGAAACAGTAGGTACCGCTAAAGTCAATATAATGAAGTTTTACTAGAAAAGTCGTGGTAGCCGAGTTGCTTGAAAGCCTGCAACAGAAATATTGCAAGTTCGAATCCCGACTGCACCATATGTTTTATATACCATACTATACCGCTGTACAATTAGTTTTTCTGAACTTAAGTACAGTGATTATTCACACCACGAGCTTTACCGTGAAGGGAAACATCGAGAGGAATCCTTCATACGTTTGAGAAGAAATTCAAAGGCGCATGTACAAATAGTCGTGCTTGAGTGACGGCGATGGACTCGCCATCTGTCAATTTCCCACCTAAAATATCTGGCGAAAGCGTAATGGGGGCACTACCTAGATTTACACTTCTGCCTACCCCTTCTGGGACGCTACGCAAACAATGCTCTGGCTGGTTGATTTAAGTGTGAGCAGGTATTGACCAACCAAGATAACACAACAACCCACATTAAGGAAACATTTAACATTCTAATTAGCCAAAGGCGTGGTTAGTAGTAGCGTCCCCATACTTATCGGCGTGCCAATATTGTTGCACAATACAACAAGGAACTTAGCACTGCAACCCAGTTCATGGGGAATTGCGCAGTTCGGATTAAATGCGAAGAAACCAAAAGTGTACCATATTATACCATGCTACACTTTTAGTTATCTCAGCCCCTACCCACAAGGGTTTCCGAAGTGATAGGCAGATGTGTAATTTTTTATGCAACAAGAGTGGCATACAAGCCTACGGCCCACCTGATGGGAAACGGTTACCATACCCTATTTACGCTCACGATACCGACGTATCACTTGCGCGTTGCCACTCTGTGTTCGGAGTTATACTGACAGCATCTAATTGATTCCTCTGCTGCCAACAGAATGTAACAATCCCCCTCCCCAAGGAGCTCATTATTGGAAATATGTTTGTCTCTATGTCCTTTATAGAATTGTAAACGGCTGGACCGATATTAATGATTTTTTCTGTCTTCAGGTGGATTCGAGAATAGTTTAGATTCCTAATAGGAATCTGCGGTGCGGTCGTATTTAAGGTAATTCTATTTTTCACCCAAGCAAAGTTGGTCGGGACTGCTAGTATATAATATAATATATAAAGATGCCAACGTGAAGGATTACAGAATGTGATTTCTATGACGTTTCATGGATTCCCATTCGTGGTTATTCAAAATTTAAAACGGTTTGTGCTTTATTAAATTTTAATAATAATAAAATAATATATCCTCACGCCTTCCCACAAGGGTCCCCGAAGGGGTAGGCAGAGGTGTATAGGAAATACCCACACACCCACTTTCCGCCAGAGGTATATTAGGTGCCAACGTGACAGATGGCGAGTCCATCGCCGTTACTACAGCACGACTATACAAACGCCTTTGAATTTATTCTCAGACGTATGCAGGTTTCCTCCCAATGTTTTCCTTCACCGTTGAGCTCGTGGTGTGACTAATCACTGTACTTAAGTTCAGAAAAACTCATTGGTACAGTCGGGATTCGAACTTGCGACCTTTGCGTCGCAGGCAGCTGCTCGAACCACTCGGCCACCACGGCTTTTTTTATTAAATTTTAAAATTGCAGATGTCTTTTCTTCCTGTAACATGCGATCAATCGCGACTAAAGGCAACGCGGTGCTAAGCGCTAGATTTCTTTTCATAATCTTCTCACTAATATTAAAAATGTGTAAGTTTGTAAATTTGGATGTTTGCGGTTCTTTCACGGCCAAACGGCTGAACCGCTTTGGCTGAAAGTTGAAATGGTGATAGCTTATACCTAGTCTGTGTCCTATTCGGACACAGGCTTTTTTATTTAATCCTGAAAAATTAAAAGTTCTTATATTATAATGTATGATGCTCTGCGATGCTCTTTTCTAGCGGCTGAACCGATTGTAGCAGGAAAAGTTCCAAAGCTACTTTATTATAATCGCACATACATTATTATAATCGCGCCAAGTCCCTCACAGGGCGACCACTGCGCCAGTACTGTCGATACTCAACAAAACAAAAGTAATAAATGAATTATGTAAATAAATAGGCCTAAGAATTAAGCCAAAATACGCAATTTACGACAACACAGCGACGCGTTTGCTAACTTCTGAGTCCTTGCCGTAGTGGGGTGGCGTTTGGCCAGTATTATATAAATCCCGCGAGCTTGGACCACCATATGACCAGCAGCCGTTGCTACCACCAGTCTAGTTACAGTGCAGTGTGATATAACAAACATGAAGGTTCTTGTAAGTGATATTCCTTATTATAAGGTAGGACGTAATGAAGCTAGGAATCCGTAACGTAATTAAAAATGGGTCAACAAGTTTATCAACCATAATTATAAATTCATGTGTGTATAAGCACACTAGAAAAATAACCTAGCCTATCCTCATGCCTTCCTACAAGGGTCCCCGAAGGGGTAGGCAGAGGTATATAGGTAGTACCCACACACCGACTTTCTGCAAGACATATATTTTAGGTGCCAACGTGACAGATGGCGAGTCCATCGCCGTTATTCAAGCACGACTTAAACCTTTGAATTGCTTCTAAGACGTATGGAAGTTTCCTCTCTTCTCCTTCATCGTAAAGCTCGTGGTGTGACTTATCACTGTACTTAAGTTCAGAAAATCTCAATGGTACAGTCGGGATTTGAACTTACGATCTTTCCGTCGCAGGCATTTACTCGAACCACTCGGCCACCAGGGCTTTTTAGAAAAAAAAACCAAAGATCTATAATAATGATACATATTATGAATATGGAATGTATTATATTTAAACGCTACTTAGTTACTTAATCTCTTCGCACTCTTGAATAACGGTGATAAAAGCATGTCGTCTTTCAGTACTACTTTGCGGAAATCCATGATATTCTCAGTTGAATTTGGTCCAAAATCCTAGAATTTCTAATCAATTTCTAATTTCGATCCCATTAACATTTTTACTCCTCGACAACGATTTAAGTCTTCTAAATTACCTTACAAGTGAATTTAATTAGCAGAGTCACGACGGGGCAAATCTAAAACCGAACGCTTTATAAATTCACGACACGTGCAAATTTCGTTTCTGTTCCACCCCGATGCATGACAAGCGGAGTCACAGCACGTAACAAGTAAAAGTGATAAACAATGTATTGTTCTCTTAATGTATTTCAACTTCAGTTTTGGGCACTATAAACAAATGCTTGCACTTTCCAGCAGAGTACAGCTATAATTATTTATAAGATAATTTGTGGTTTAACTGCAGAATAAACATTGCATACTCGAAGCCTGGCGGTTCGTACCAATTCATTTCCAAATCAAATCAAATAATTATATTGCATAATAAACATTTTCTTTTCTTTCTTTCTTCAGAACAGTCTTTTATCACACCACAAGCTTTACGCTGAAGGATTTTTTTTGTTTTTATTATCCACGGTACAGCTTATTTTTTCTTTAACATCTCTTTAATGTGTGATACATTTAAGAGTTCGGCTTCTGTCGGCGTCCTTGATACATCTCCTACCCTTCGAATCTTTCCATATTAATTGTCTTCACAATTTTTTTAATATAGTCTTAAAAAATCTTTCCCATACACACATTGTGTGAACACAAGAATATTTTATGATTGCATTAAAACTGTGATAACAATATGATTATAAAAACCATTGCTATTTTTGTCTCATTAAAATTCTACTCAACCATGCGCAATAGATACCTTTGTCATGTGTTAATCTCTCAACGTGAATTTTACGACCTTTAATATTTCAAATGCCCTGATAGTCGAGTGGTCCACGTATTCGGAACTTCATGCCAGTAGCTGGGAACAGAATTAAAAACAAAGTTATTTGTTCTTCAGATCGCCATTCTCTTCGTGACAGCTACAGTTCTGGCGGAACCAAGCAAAGTCGTCCAGAAGCGAAGTGGTCTTGGCCATTATGACGTGGCGGCTCCGCTTATAGCCCACGGATACTCCCATGGCTACGGGTACGGTCACGGCGGGTTGGGGTCCAGCTTAGCCCTTAGTGCGGGACCAGTCGGAGGCGCTTTAGTAGGTCCTGGTCCGGTCGGAGGTGCTTTAATTGGTGCGGGACCAGTTGGTGGTACTATCGTTGGTGCTGATGTCCACACCACAGTGACCAAGCATATTGGCGTGCCAGTGCCAGCCCCGTATCCCGTAGCTGTAGACAGACCTGTGCCTTACCCTGTCAGGGTAAGATTCATTTTCAATTGAATTACAATTAAGAATAAAAGTTGGTTTGCATCTGTTTTTTCATACACATTAAATTAATGAATTTAATGCGAGTTGTATTGTATTGAGCCTCAATTATTATTTGAAAAAATTAATATAATTTTACTTCTATATTTTTCATGTGGGCACAGTAATAAAACTGCAGTCATTTTAAAATTATTGAATAAAATTTAATGCGTAACTGTTGACTATTATCTCACGTTCGTTATCACTCCAAGCCACCACCAAAAATATGCTAACAGGTCAGACAACCCTTTTGTTACTCAATATTTATCGTGGTCTAGTACCCATAGTTACAGCTTTGCTTTGTTAGGACTAGGGAAATTTGTGTGAAATGATCCCTAGTTACTTATGTATTATTATTATTTACACATGAAGTGCTCGTTTTATATAGGATAGTAATGCTACAGATTTTTGTCTATAATTTTTGTCGTAAATTAATGTCATATTTCTCAGGTGGCAGTGCCCTACCCCGTGGACCGTCCCTACGCTGTCCATGTACCCAGGCCGTACCCAGTGGCCGTAGAGAAGGCAGTCCCCGTACCCGTGGACCGGCCTGTACCCGTCCCAGTGCCGCACGCCGTCCCTGTGCCAATCATTAAACAGGTATCTTTATATGTATAATTCTTCTATGGGTATGTAATAGGTATGTGTCTGTGCATTTCCTAAACGGGAGGATCGTTTTATTTGTGTGTGTTACAATCGTGTTTGAAGTTTAATTTTTTATCGCACTGGGAGGGACAGCAGCCATGTATATTATAATAACATGTTACTATGTAACAAGAGCTCATTATCCTACGATAGAAAGACAATGTGGATGAATGCTTGCATTGCGTACCCTACAATGCTATACATCGTAGCACGGATGCTAAGCTTCTTGACACGTGTCTGGGTCACAGTGATTTGGGACATGTCAATATTACTTTTGCTATGTTTTCAAAGTAAATTTTACAAATCAAGTGACAAGTAACGGGACCTTGTGATTATTTCTTTTGCTGCTGTTTGAATACGACAGTTTTGTATTTTTAACTGAATTTAGATTTGATTTCAATTAACGATCTCAATTGAATTAATAATATTTTTGTAGGCTGAACAATTGTGTCGTGTACGGTATCCATTTTCGTCAAAATAATTTCGTGATTACCAATTTACATACAATTTCCAAATACGATGTACGTAGTTTCAAAAACCTACCTACATCTAAAATACCTTCAGATAAAATCTAATCGAAAATTTTCCATACAATTAAATAGAGGATAAAGTAAATATCAAATCGTTTCAATTATCACATATACATACATACCTTATTGTAATATAATTGTTTATTCTACTATTATTATTCGACAGTTGGTCTAGGAGTACAATAATAGAAAGTAATTAATGCAAAATTTGCAAAAAAATCCCCCATAAGCGCCTATGAATTAATGGAAATTCTTTCAAATCCCTTATCTTCTTGTTTAGTCGTTGACATTTTGGAAAGGTTAAATTCTACTATACATACATATCTTCTCGCCGAGTCCCTAACGGGGTAGGCAGAGAGTATATAGCGCTAATTCTCTCTAGACTGACATACCTCTTTCGCTTCGTCCACATTCATCAGTCTCTTCATACATGCTCACCGGTTTCGAGTACTCAATTCTAATATAATATTATATCATTATTTCAGGTTGGCGTTCCAGTCCCCCATCCGTACCCAGTAGCCATCCACAAGCCAGTGGCAGTCCCCGTACCAGCGCCCGTGCCGCTAGTCAAGACATACTTCGGAGCCCCGGCTCACCTCGGCGCCCACTACGGAGGGCCAGTACACAGCGACATCCACCACGGATATCACAGCCTGCACAGTAAGATCTGGTAAATTTAACAGCTGTCACTCGTTTGCTAGAGCAGAGTGGGGAAGCTAAGAACAATACCTGAGATCCTTCATGCCAAATAAGAAATGTTGCAACAGAACTAGTAACGATACGTTGAACGTACAATTTACGTATACATATTAAAAAGGAATGCAGAGATTATCATCATCATCATCATATCACCACGCCGAGTCCCTAACGGGGTAGGCAGAGAGTATAGAGCGCCAGTTCTGTCTAGACTTACATACATGCGGAGATTATAGATGCTGAAATTACTGACGCATGCCTTAGCAAAGACTAAAATGATAACGGCGAATGATTCTTAGTATTATGGAAATAACATATTTCCAACGATGATAATTGGATCCCCAAGGGTTAAATGTCGAGGAATAACAGCCAGCAAACGAGTGACCATAGTTAGAATGTAATATATGATATGGCGTTTTCATAATGGGATTATTTTGTAGTCATTAACTGAAAATATAATGTGATTTAGGTTAGTCTAGATACTAGAGTATGAATGGTGTCTGCTTCTTTATAAATATATTTGTATTCATTGAGTATTCAAGATCCGTCAATGGATAAGGTATCTAATTTTTGTGGGGTAAGGAATACAATGCAATTGAAAACTGACCCCTTTGCAAGTATGACCATTTAAGAAATCCTTCTGCAGTTGCCATCGTTATAAATTTACCATAGGTGCTAAATGACACAAATATTTTTGTCATTTATTTTTGTTTAAGAAATAGTAGAGTTGAGAAAATAATACTATTAATTAACTTAATCCATGGGTGGATGACAAAAATATATGTGCGACAATTTTGTCTTGCCTTCAATTGCACTCTTAGTGTTTAACGAAGCTTCTCAATGAAATAATGCTGAAACAATATTTTCTACTTGATCTCCAAGACAAGGTTAGACTTTGAAGTATTTCTAAGCATGTATCTGGTGTATTGCATTTTTGTATATAGCTACTCAGTAAAAAGCTTTAACGTCACTTGATTAAGGGTTCATATCGACCGCAGTCGACTAAAAACTATTTTATGTACGAACTTTTTTTAAATAAAATGTATGATAAAATTTTATGTTTTTATTCCACCTTCAAAATGATTTCACAATGTAAGAAGTTATTGAATGAGTTACAAATAACGTATAATTATTGTATTAAAACGACTTATTTGAAATTCGTCAAAAACAGTCATAATGTTTTTTTTACCTACGAACCTGCGAATGGAAAGACCCGCTTGATTTAGTGGAATCATTAAGAAATACTGTTTTTAATATGCTTACACTCGACCCAACGCAATCAGGCATGTTTGTCAGTTGGTTTATAATGTAATCCGCGGTTTCAACCACATACCATTTATTTAATTGGTAGGTTTTCTTGATTTAAACATATTTGTATTCATTTACCGATGTATAAATACAGCAAATAATTTATAAAATTTCATCCAAACCGGTGTGTGTGACAGTGACAGTGACAACAGTGAAGTAAAGTAGGATACGACTCAGATCGTATACCGAGCATGCCAATCAGAAACCCAACCAACCCACTGATAAATGTCCTTGTGGTGACAGATCGCAGTGTACCGGGAGACAAAAAAAAATACTGGTGTGTGTGATTAACAAAATCCTGACAAATTTGTAATATTATTAGGACGAGCCCATGGGATATCCCTTTTGACTTTCGATATGATGGCCACCATACACGTCATAATTGCACGTTATGTTACACAACGCCAGTTCATAGGCTATGATATCATCCAGCTACACAAGTAGCGTGAACAGGACAAGCGACAAGTTGCCCGATATGTCGCTCAAACAACTCACGTCCGTCCTTCCCCATAGAAAGTGGTCAAGTGGTCGTAATGTGTTACTGGAATAGACACGCAATTGTGTAATATCCCGTATGGTGTAAGGATTAGTATGTGATATTAACCGCTCGCAATATTGATTTATGAATAAGAAAATATTTCTTTAAAAGATAACATTTAAATACTGTATTTTTTTTTAGATTTGTATTGGTAAGTTGTAGATTTGGCCCTGTCATGTCATCATGACATTAGATCGATCCATAATTTAGATGTATTTCAATGACAAATTAATCTGAAACTTACATGTTGGTAATAAATGTCAATAAACTAATAGGGCTAAATATATATATATTTTTTTTTATACAACAAGAGTGGCAAACAAGCATACGGCCCACCTGATGGGAAACGGTTACGGTAGCCTATTTACGCTCACGATACCGAAGTATCACTTGCGTGTTGCCACTCTGTCTTCGGAGTGTTATGGTGTGTTGGCAGCATAAGGTTTAATCCCTCTGCTTCCAACACATTGTAACAATCCTCCCCCCTCCCCAAGGAGCTCATTACTGGAAACCTTATTCACCACGTAGGAACACAACACAATAAATTGTGTTATTTAGCTACGGACTTCTATAAGGTGGAGGTCCTGCCCCAGTCGGGCAGCTCCGAATTCGAACGGGAAACCCGTTATGCCCTACGTCTCTTGTATGCCCTACCTATCTTAAAGGTGAGTATTTAAAAGTATAAATCTTGAATTAGTATAAAATATTTCAATCTTTCTTCAGTTCTATACAATGTATAAGTACATACATTTTGGTATTTTAGCGCTTTTCAGGCTCGGTTTTACCGCTTACCATCAGCCAGGTAGTATACCTTGCAAGCACCAGTGCAGAATTAAGTAACAATTATGAGAGAACTGGCGCTCTCCTCTCTCTACGCTGCTCTATTAGGGACTCGTCGTAATGATAATATGTATGTTTATACATCTATAGTCGTAACCAAGGCCCTCTATTTAATCTCATCCATCATCAACCAAGTAATTGTATATTTTGAGCTCAACATTAATATAATAATAACTCATTCTTATAACCTGCACACGTCTGATAAGCAATTCAAAAAGGGACTACCTTTACACCTCTGCCTACTACTTCGAGGACCCTTGTAGGTAGTCGTGAGGATATATATATATATATTTTATACATAACATGTTTGAAGGCTTTTATTACAAATGTATCCTCACGTCTTCCCACTAGGGTCCCCGAAGAGGTAACCAGCTAGGGCTTTTATTAAATATTTCTATAAAATAAAAATAAAAATATCCTCACGCCTTCCCACAAGGGTCCCCGAAGGGGTAGGCAGAGGTGTATGGGTAATACCCACACACCCACTTTCCGCCAGAGGTATATTAGGTGCTAACGTGACAGATGGTGAGTCCATCGCCGTTACTCAAGCACGACTATACATATGCCATCGAATTTTTTCTCAGACGTATGCAGGTTTCCTCCTGATGTTTTCCTTCACCGTAAAACTCGTGGTGTGACTAATCACTGTACTTAAGTTCAGAAAAACTCATTGGTACAGTCGGGATTTGAACTTGCGACCTTTGCGTCGCCGGCAACTGCTCGAACCACTCGGCCACCACGGCTC
This sequence comes from Drepana falcataria, assembly GCA_945859725.1. Taxonomy (NCBI): domain Eukaryota; kingdom Metazoa; phylum Arthropoda; class Insecta; order Lepidoptera; family Drepanidae; genus Drepana; species Drepana falcataria. Next base: position 1,830,892 of record OX243935.1, read on the forward strand.
TTAGATATTTCTAAACTTGATGAATCTATGCATTGATCTATTGACAGCGGTATTGTTAATAAATTCAAACGGTATTACTTACACGGTTAACACAGGACATGACTTACGCAACAAAGTCACCGAACGGAACGTGACCGGGGCATCGAATACGGAACTGAACCCTACTGTACTTAATGTCGACTGAGCCATTGCGCAATGGGGAAAAGTAGCGGAACGGTGCAAATGACCGGGAACTTTTACAGAGCGCATATGGGCAATATTTTCGAGTACATTAATGTTGAGTTCGAGTAAACGAGCTGTACGGTGAATGGAAACATCGAGACGAAACCTGCATACATCTGAGAAGCAATTCAAAGGCATATGTATAGTCGTGCTTGAGTAACGGCGATGGACTCGCCATCTGTCACGCTGGCACCTTAAATATATCTCTGGTGGAAAGTAGGTGTGTGGGTACTAACTATACACCTCCGCCCACCCCTTCGGGGACCGGGGAAATTGCTTCTCAGACACATAACACTGTACTGAAGTTCTATATAATTATATTAATAGCACCTTCAGTAAAATGTATAATGAGTATGATTTTTTTAAAGGCCAGAATAACTACTACCATAGATTAGAGTATTATATAAGGCTAACCATAAATAATTTAAATTTCCTCTGGCCGCTTAATCGTGGAACTAATTGCATTACATAGCTACGCTGCCATTGAATGACATCGAGCCAACTAGACATGGTAGCAAATTAGTACAGCTTAAGAAAAATAGATGTCGCTAGATGGCACAAAAATAAGTTTTACTGAGTTTTAAGGTCGTTTAATTATCACTAGTATGTTAATGACTAAAGCCGTGGTGGCCGAGTTATTCGAGTAGTTGCCTGCAATACAAATATTTCAAGTTCTGTTCTGAGCGGCTGCTGCTAAGCTGTAAGCAAGAGTAGTAAAAGGCCCACATTTAATAAAAATACACCATAATGTAGAGCCGTGGTGGCCGAGTGGTTCGAGCAGTTGCCTGCGACACAAAGATCGCAAGTTCGAATCCCGACTGTACCAATGAGTTTTTCTGAATTTAAGTACAGTGATTAGTCACACCACGAGCTTTACGGTGAAGGAAAACATCGTGAGGAAACCTGCATACGTCTGGGAAGAAATTCAAAGGCGTATGTATAGTCGTGCTTGAGTAACGGCGATGGACTCGCCATCTGTCACGTTGGCACTTAATATACCTCTGGCGGAAAGTGGGTGTGTGGGTATTACCCATACACCTCTGCCTACCCCTTCGGGGACCCTTGTGGGAAGGCGTGAGGATATTATTATTTATTACACCATAATGTAATTAAAAACATTTATTTAATAAGAAGTAGCTTTAGAACTGTTTTTGTCAATGTTGAAAATTGCAAATGAAGCCCTATATTTTTTTTATTAAGTCTTCCTTAAGGCACTCTACTATCTCTACCTACCTCGTGACGGACTCGGGATGATGACATATATTTATACCTGAATGTAGAAACCGCGTTCAAGACGAGGTAGAAGAATACCACGTTCCAACTACCTACATCAAATCAATCGGATACTCAAGGACGGGAACGTCAAGGGTACTCGAAACCGGCGTGCATGTATGTGGACGAAGCGAAAGAGGTCTGCAAGTCTAGAGAAAGCTGGCCATCTATTCTCTTTGCCTACCCCGTTACAGACTCGGCGTGATGATATGTATGTATGTAAAAACTGCTGGTGTAAATACAAACCTAAATTACTAATGTCTACTAATAGTGAGTTTTATTGTCTGTGGCACACATCTGATTAATTTAGTTTTTTCTTTCTTTATATATATCTGACAGGGTTGAAATTAATTACCAAACGTATTGTAAAAGCTTTTTGTAGGTCATACCAATCATAACGTCATTAGGTCCGTTACCTACTTTCATACCTAACTTTTCAGGGTCAAAACATCAATATTTAATACCTGGATAAGCCAGGTCTAGTATTATGCCACTATCTGTTGGGCTAAAAACAATTGCGGTTTATTTATTAGCTGCTCCCACGGTTTTAACCACGTAACAATTTATTTCCTAGGTAGTATTATTTCTTGAATAATACATATAATAATAATAATATATCCTTACGCCTTCCCACAAGGGTCCGCGAAGTGGAAGGCAGAGGTGTATGGGTAGTACCCACACACCCACTTTCCGCCAGAGATATATTTTAGGTGCCAACGTGACAGATGGCGAGTCCATCGCCGAATTGGTTCTTAGACGTATGCAGGTTTCCTCTCGATGTTTTTCTTCACCGTAAAGCTTGTTGTGTGCCAATCATTGGTACAGTCGGGATTCGAACTTGCAATATTCCACTAGGCCACCACGGCTCCTGCGGCCAGCTAGTAATGCTATATGAAAACTCAACAAAACACACATTTTATCGAATCGATAAACAGAAACTGTACCACAGGGGCATGGTTGCGTGTCCTGGCCTATCTATCGATCGGGGGATCGATAACATGCATCATTAATGTCGATATCGATTGCACGGTGGGGTAGCCATCATTTAGTGATTTCAAGATTATCACTTTGATAACGATTATTCATATAGTATTATAATATAAGTATATACATACCAGCAGTAGCAGCAGCAGCAGCAGTTCGAGCCTGCGACACAAAGATCGCAAGTTCGAATCCCGACTGTACCAATGAGTTTTTCTGAACTAGTAGTACAGTGATTAGTCACACCTGCATACGTCTGAGAAGCAATTTAAAGGCGTATGTGTAGTCGTGCTTGAGTAAGGGCGATGGACTCGCCATCTGTCACGTTGGCACCTAATATACCTCTGGCGGAAAGTGGGTGTGTGGGTATTACATATACACCTCTGCCTACCCCTTCGGGGACCCTTGTGGGAAGGCGTGAGGACAATTAATATTATAATTATTATTATTAAATAAAGATAAGTGTCAAACTTGTGGACTCCCTACTTATGACCCATAAAAAAATATACATTATTAAAATTATTGTTCCGTCATAAATTAAAGCCATGGAAAGGAGTATTATTATATTTAATTCCCCGACTTAGTACGTATATGTTTGTTAATCACACCGGTCCACCTAACATGAGTTTCATATCACGCTACATTAACTTTCAACAAAGTATGGAGACTAGTCCTTTTTAAGTCCGCTTGGAGCGTTTAACAATTTTAAATACATCTAAATATGTTTTAGTATTGTTTCAGCCTAAAGAGAGGTAGGGCATAACGGGTTTCCCGTTCGAATTTGGAGCTGCCCGACTGGGGCAGGACCTCCACCTTATAGAAGTCCGTAGCCAAATAACACAATTTATTGTGTTGTGTTCCTACGCGGTGAATAAGGTTTCCAGAAATGAGCTCCTTGGGGAGGGGGGAGGATTGTTACATTGTGTTGGAAGCAGAGGGATTAAACCCTTTATGCTGCCAACACACTGTAACTCTCCGAACACAGAGTGGCAACGCGCAAGTGATACTTCGGTATCGTGAGCGTAAATAGGCTACGGTAACCGTTTCCCATCAGCCGTATGCTTGTTTGCCACTATTGTTGTATAAAAAAAATAAAAAAAAATCCTCTTTTCATACATATCAACACACCGAGTCCCTAACAGTGTAGAGAGAGTAGAGCGCCAGTTCTCTCTAAACATACTTATTCTTCTTCATACATCTAATCATACCTCTTTCGCTTCGCTTTTTTAACCTTTCAAAAACTCTTGTGCGTAGCAAGCTAGAATTAATAGACCTAGAACTTCGAAAAACACACGTTTTGCCATCAACCACTTGAATCCAGACGCATGTCCTTACGCGATATTCTGCAAACTATATCCACTTTACTTAGAGTGACTATTTACGGTTGCCCGATTAAGGTACAGTTCGCATACCGAGCATAATTTATTATGCGCCATTTATTGGGCGAAGTGGTATGGAAAAAAGGCAACAGATTTTCTTAAAAGCCTTCTTGGGATACCGATTAGAATTTCAAATGTACATCGGGTTTAAGTAGACTAATTAAAAGCAGGTGGTCCGGTCTTAAGGGAGAGAAGGCCATGTAAGAGAAGTTTCTTATAATATTTAAATAAACATACCGGATGGACTAAAACGGGCGGTCGCTTGTGTAACGATGATAAAATTAACCAATTGACCATTTTGATGTGCCATGTAGCTTGGTAGTTACGCGTCTGGCTTGAAACGTTGTTCAAACTTGGAAAAAAATATCTTAAAAATATAACAGATAAGGCTTATTATTTGTATTAGTTAGATTTATTTTCAGTGAAGTGCTAAGGTAAGGTAAAAGAAAGAAGAAGGTAAGCTTACCATCGGGCGGTCGGATGTCACCATAGTTGTATATACAAATATAAAATAATAATAATATCCTCGCGCCATCTCACAAGGATTACTAAATGGTTAGGCAGAGGTGTATAGGTGGTACCCACTTTCCATCAGATATATATTTTAGGTGCCAGCGTGACAGTTGGCTAGACCATCGCCGTTACTCAAGCACTACACATACGCCATTGAGTAGCTTCTCAGACCTATGCCAGTTTCATCTCGATGTTTTCCTTGACCGTGAAGCTCAAGGTGTGACTAATCACTGTTCATAAGTTCAGGAAAACTCATTGCTACAGTAGGGATTCGAACTTGCGATCTTTGTGTTGCAGGCAAATACACGGTGGGTAAAGGTAGTGTTCATATAATTTCAATTGTAATTGCAGTATCCGGTGGTCTGTATACTGGTTCTATACGATGGCAAAAATGTAATATCACTTATTCTACAAATTGTTGCGATCGATTTCTGAAATACCCGAGCCTGTAACTCGCAAGAAAATTCAAGAAATTTTATATTTTTTACCTGAACCAACGATAGGTATTGTCGTTCATTATTTAATAACTCCAATATCATTCTAGGAAATCTGATACTAGTAACGATACCAATCTGATAATGCGTCGAACTCAGAATTCCAAATATATTCACTATAATCACTACACATTTGTTATACATCTAGGTAGCCGCCGCGTCTGTCTGTCTGTTCGAGATAAACACAAAAACAACTGAACAGCTTTTCATGTGGCTTTCACCAATAAACAGATCAATTCCAGAGGAGGGTTTAAACGTACATATTACTTGGTAAGATATTGGGTAAAATATGACGATGATAGACGAAGACGGCCGTCTGGTCTAGTGGTTGGAGCGCCTGACTGCGAAGCTTGAGGTCGCGGGTTCGATTCCTGCTGAGAGCTATAGTCGTGTTTGACTCGCCCGGCAATCGCATTAGCGTCTAAAACATATCTCTGGCGAAAAGTGGGTGTGTGTACTACCAACACACCTCTGCCTACGCCTTCGAAAACGGCAGAACGGCTAAACAGAATTTAACGTAATTTGGCGCAGATGTATATATATATCCTCACGCCTTCCCACAAGGGTCCCCGAAGGGGTAAGATGTAATAAGATGTAGATTATTAGCCTGGAATAATATGTAGGATATTTTATACGAGAAAAAAAACTCCCAATATAATCACTATATTACGCAAGTAAAACCGCGGGGCATAGCTAGTAAATGAATAAATAGCAACGTTTGTAGCCGGGCAAAGTCGGGCGGCATGTACGTGCATCGCGAGCATGACATGTGGCCGGAGCAACTATGGTACTCAAAGAACTTGGTTGAACCTGTAATAGAGTTCTTCATACAATTATTTTTGGTATTTTCAGCTTTTGATTAAGAGCCAGATGACATCAATGCATTCATTAATTATAATGAAGAGATTTGCAAGGCAGCTGGCGTGAACGAGGGTGTGATTTTAGGTGAACTAACTTGAAAATGTTGCGTTTTTTTGGACATATAGAAAGGTTGAAGAAAGATTGATGAAATAAATATACAACGCAAAACTGAGTGCATCGGACACTCAAGGATGGAAACGTCAACAATAGATACTCGAAACCGATACGCATGTATGAAGAGACGGAATGTGGACTGAATGTGGAAGAAGTCTAGAGAGAACTGGCGCTCTGCTCTCTGGCTACCTCGTTAGGGACTCGGCGTGATGATATGTAGGTATAAATAAGTTTACTTTATCGATGGATAAAGTAAACTAACTAAGTATGATCTTCAGATGTAAACGTATGACGATTCTTCTCATGATTTTAAGCTGAAATTTGCCGACTATGACTTTTTTACTATAAGAGCAATTAAATAACCATTTTTATTTAAAACTAACTGTGCGACTTCATCCGCGTGGAATTGTAACTTTGACAAGCATTTTTTGGATATGTTTAGTGAAGCTTACAACAATATATTAGTGAAAACCATATGTAAATCGGATAAGCCTTTTCTGAGATTAACAAGCACAAACACACAGACAAACAGAAAAAAGTTGTTACAATCATTGTTTTGGGTTCTATTTGCGTTGATAAATGTCAACCCAATAATATTTTTTCTCATATATCTTCCATGAACAGACAGCGATCCGTTACATGTTTATGTATTGATCATTATTAAAGAAACACCAAGCTACAAAATTCTTGTAAATTATTATAATATAATATATATCCTCACGCCTTCCTACAAGGGTCCTCGAAGGGGTAGGCAGAGGTGTATAGGTAATACCCACACACCCACTTTCCGCCAGAGGTATATTAGGTGCCAACGTGACAGATGGCGAGTCCATCGCTGTTACTCAAGCACGACTATACATACGCCTTTGAATTTCTTCTCAGACGTATGCAGGTTTCCTCTCGATGTTTTCCTTCACCGTAAAGCTCGTGGTGTGACTAATCACTGTACTTATAAATTCTTGTAAAATCTTATAAAATCTTGTAAATTAAATTAGTAAATTGTCTATCACGTTCGTATGTACAGTCCTTTAGAACATCTAAAACCTGGTATGAAATTGGGCACATCAAATGCTCCTACGTGATGTATCGGCTAGGTACTGTGTTCTATAATAGGGCTTGCTCCACTTTCGTGCATTACCAAAACGAACTCTAAGCAATTAATTAGATTTCATCTGGTGTATTTTATATGCTATTTTATAATTAATCAAGGATGGAAACGTGAAGAGTACACGTAAATGAGCATGTGTAAAGAGACATGGATGTGGATGAAGCGAAATACGACTGTACACAGAACAGACTGTACACAGAACAGACTGTACACAGAACAGACTGTACACAGAACAGACTGTACACAGAACAGACAGACAGACAGAACAGTCTCTCGACGCTTTTTCTGCGAGGAATTCGTGTGATATGAGTGAGATAACCTTCGTAGGCAAGTGGTTTAAGTAAGCGAAGCTGCAAAGTTAAGATTCTTCAAACCCTTTTCATCAATGAATTTCTGAACTTAAGTAACAGACATTCGTCATAATTAGACTGCGTAATGTTTTTGAGGGGGAAAATATATGAGGGAATAGTAAAATAAACTTGCATGTTAAATTTGTCTGAAGTTTAACAATTTTCGCTTCAGAACCTTCCATGGAAAAGAATTGCGACTAGATTATACCTAGGGTCAATAACCTACATACATACATACATACGTACATATCATCACGCCAAGTCCCTAACGGGGTAGGCAGAGAGTATAGAGCGCCAGTTCTCTCTAGACTTACATACCTCTTTCGCTTCGTCCACATTCATCAGTCTCTTCATACATGCTCGTTGGTTTCGAGTACTCTTAACGTTCCCGTCCTTGAGAGTCCGATCTATTTGATCCAGGTAGTTGGAACGTGGCCTTCCTCTGCCTCTTCTTGCACACACTTTTGCTTTGTATATCTGTTTCGTCAATCTTTCTTCACTCATCCTTTCTATGTGTCCAAACCAACGTAACATGCCTTTCTTCATCTTTACAATCACGCCCTCATTCACGCCAGTTGATTTGCGAATCTCTTCATTGCGGATTCGATCTAATATCGTTACGCCGCACATTTTTCGAAGAGATCGCATCTCGACTGCATTCAAGCTATTTTCATACTTCCTCTGACATACCCAGGATTCGCTGCCATACAATAAGGCAGGTACCAATATCACGTTGTGGACAGCAACTCGAGCATTCTTGCTCAGACTTTTACTGCCCATCAACGCCGACATGGCTCCATTCACCTTATTTCCGGCAGTTATCCTTCTTTCAATATCTTTTTCATACTTTCCATCTCGTGTGAACATGCTTCCAAGATATACAAATTCATTCACTTGCTCTAGAATTTGCCCATTTACCGATATAGCACTATAATAGGTCTATATAGCACTAGTATAGGTCAATAACCTTATCTGACAATATCCTACTATCCTAATATTATACATGCGAAAGTTAGTGAGGATGTATGATTCTCTTTCACGCAAAAACTGCTGAGGAAAATTGGATGAAATACGGCACAGATATAGATTATATTATGTACTGACTGTGCCCGCGACTTCGTCCGCGTGGAAAAGTAACTGGGCAGCATTTTTTGGACATCCATTTTGATTTATTTCGGATATGTTAAGTGAAGTTTACCATAATACATTAGTGAAAAACACATCTAAATGGGATAAGCCGTTTCTGAGATTAGCGTGCACAAACGCACAGACAAAATTCTAACAACCAGTCTAGGGTGCTACTTGCGTTCATATTTTTTCTCATATAGAGTAGTAAAGTTTCCCATGTAGAGACAGCGATCCGTTATATTTGAATATATATAAATTACGCGTCACGTTGTTTGTCCGCGATGGGCTCCTAAACTACTAAACCGATTTCAATCAAATTTGCACACCGTATGCAGTTGGATCCAACTTAAAAGATAGGATAGCTTACATCACAATTGGACCCGATAGGTGGCGCTGCGATCGTGTTTCAGGAAATTTTACTCTTTCACCCGGGCGAAGCTGGGCGGGACAACTAGTTTTTATTATATGTACTTAAGTTAGATATACCATGAAATTCGAACACGGGTGTAACTGCGGGGCTTAGCTAGGTCTTTATAATTATACCCATCATTACATTAATAATTAGCCACAGGCTTAGGATCAAATACCCAGTGACATTTCGCAGTACGAATATGGAGCTAGTTCGGCCATCGCTCGGAATGTTGGCAGAACGTCTAAAATTTATTTTTAATGGCCTGCTTCTGTATCTACATTATTTACACTTAAATGTTAATGCTAAGTTTTAAAACATAATTTTAATGTCATAATTAAGTAAAATTATATCTTTCAATGATAAATACATTTATAAAGTGAGTTTGAACCATTTATTTTATTCATAGATTTAGATTTAGTTGTCCTGCTTCAATTCATTTCGGTGTAGTAAAATTATTAATGAATACTGACGAATGTAGACGAAGTGAAAGAGAGAACTGGCGCTCTATACTCTCTGCCTACCCCGTTAGGGACTTGGCGTGATGATATGATGATGAAATATTAATCTGGCAAACGATATTTCTCCAAAATTTCATTCATATCCATTCATCCACGGGATCAAAGTGAAAGCGTGCAAAACCCTAAGGATGCAAACATCTAGAGTACTCAAAACCGGCATGTATAAAGAGACTGATGAATGTGGACGGAGCGAAAGAGGTAAATCTGCCTACCCCGTTAAGGAATCAGCGAGCTGATATGTATGTATAAACATAAATATATTGCACAGTTGAAAAAATATAAGAAATATAAAGAGGTCCTTTCAAAGTTCATAGAGCCTTACATGAATTTACTATTGACTGCGAAACTTGAGGTCGCGGGTTCGAATCCCGCTGAGGGCAGATATTTGTGTGATGAACACGAATATTTGTACCTTAGTCTTGGATGTCCTATGTATTTAAGTATATATATATCTATATAAGTAAATATATCGTTGTCTAGTTACCATAACACAAGCTTTGCTTAATTTGGAACTAGGTCAATTTGTGTGGAATTGTCCCAGGTATTTATTATTATTATTATTATTATTATTGTACTTGAGAAAATCTAATTGAAAATTACTGTGCTTAAAACGATTACTTTCTTGTTTAGATAGATGTCCTAACAAGAATTCATTGCTTCGATGGTAAACAAGTTTTCCAGGTAAGATGGCCGGCCATTTAAATGAGAGATGTCTCCGCTTTGTAGCACATCGGCAAGATGAGTGTTCGCGAGCGGTGCGGTATTCACAAGAGTCATCTTTAGAGACGATAGCTTTAACATAGATAACAAATAATAACATCTATGAATGTGATAGTGTCGCGTACTTCGACATAATTAAATTAATGAATTGTGAAAATAGTCTATTGTACTATGTGGCGTCTTTGTATATTGTGAAAAACAAAAGAAGATGCAGGTTCATTCTGTTCAGATTTGAATAAAAACAAATGAAAGTGCCAATTATTTGAAAGTAAAATTAAGATGGTTTTATCTACGCCTTCGTCGTCGGTAACAGTCATAAATTCAAATGATGAATGACACCACGCGGCGGCAAATATCAAAATGATGTTGAAACCTCGGTAACTGCTTATCATCGGTTGAATAGCTTACAAAATATGAATAAGATTAAAAGAAAAAACCGTGGGGGCCGAGTAGTTTGAGCACTTGCCTGAAAAACGAAGATTGCACGTTCGACTTCGACTGAACCAACGAGTTTTCTGTACTTAAGTGCAGTGATTAGTCACGCCACGAGCTTTACAGTGAAGGAAAACATCGTGAGGAAACCCGCATAATATTATATAATATTAAGATTTCTAATAGGTACTCCCACTAATATATTATGTACGAAAGTTTATGAGAAAATTTGTAACTCAATAAGCCTGAGCGACTGAACGGAATTACATGAAATTTGGCATTGAGAAAGATATTCGCAGGATCAAGGATTTTTATTAAAGAAAAAGCTACCTAAGGCATCAAATGCATGCAAAAATCTATGCATATTTAAAACCATCAGAAGGTTTCAAGTAAAAATTGTACGTATGGAAAATATGCAAATTGGAAGTTATTCCGTCCACTTATTTAGGTGTAGCCAGTATGCCTATACCGAGAGTGGGCCACTGAGGATGGCTGCCCTAGCGAGCTGTATAATTACCGTGTATATAAGGAGGCTGCGTACAGCAATGTCACCACACCACCACTGCACTCCAGCAAAAACGGTTACCATGAAAACTTTTGTGAGTATTTCGTAGCGAATAAATGTAATATAAATTATATAAAGAATTATATTTTGAACATTTATTAATTTAATATTATATATTAATTTATACAACTAAAATTAAAAAATAAACTGCATAGGTACGCAACGAAGGTATGATATCTAAATTAAACTAAAATGCGGAAACATGCCTAGAGTCATAAGGATCCCCAAAGGACGAGGCAGAGGAATGCAGTAACACGCCCTCACTTCGCCGGAGATATAATCACTCGCCATCTGTCACAAACCTGACAGATGGCGAGTCTCATCTCAAACGTATGGAGGTTACCTCTCGATGTTTTCCTTCACCGTAAAGCTCGCGGTGTGAATTATTATCTAACATGATACATATCATCCCGCCGAGTCCCTCTCGGGATAGGCAGAAAGAGTAGAGCGCCAGTTCTCTCTAGACTTACATGTCTCTATGGCTTCGTCCACATTCATCATTATTTAACTAAGTTATTGTGTTCTAGGTTATCTTCGCACTGTTCTCAATAGCCGCAGCTAAACCAAAGCCAGGCGGTCTGTACTCTGGCTGGGACCATGGCGTAAGTAGCCGTAGTTTTATAACGATACTATTATTTTTCCTACTACATCATCACGTTATCTCTACTCTAGACTTATATACCTCTTTCGCTTCGTCCACATTCATCAGTCTCTTCATACATGCTCGTCGGTTTCGAGTACTCTTGACGTTCCCGTCCTTGAGCGTCCGATCGATTTGATCTAGGTAGTCGGAACGTGGTCTTCCTCTGCCTTTTCTTGCACACACTTTCGCTTTGTATATCTGTTTCGCCAATCTTTCTTCACTCATCCTTTCTATATGTCCAAACCAACGTATTATTTTTCATACTACGCCATACAATCCCGACTGATGGTAAGCGGATACCTACAGCTAATTGCAGTTATACGTAATGAATACGTTCACGATATATTCACCAAATACGTCTGAATTATTCTATGCAATATTTGACAGTTATTTATCTTCGGCCTTTTTGTTCAACTTATCTTATCAATCTCCAATCCAATCGGAACTGCATGAAGAATATAGTACTCAATACAAAAGTTGTAGACAACTCAGTCGACACCAAATGACCCTATAACTAAGGGCACGTTGTACCACATAATATAGTACAGCTGTCAGCGACCGATATACATATATATGGCATAACGCCATATCCTTCTCAATGTAGCCAGAGAAAGTAGAGTGCTAGCTCTCTCTGGGTTTAGTTAAGGAAGTTTAACGAGACTGACATCAAATGCTAAAGTGTGTAGAAGAAGAGGCAGAAAATAATAAACTTCCAACTACTTACGTCTCATCGATCGAACACTCAAAGATGGCAACTTTAAGAATACTTAAGAGTTCACGTCCACATACATCAGCCATATACATATGAAGAGATGGATGAATGTGGCTGAATCGAAAGAGGTATTTCAATATACATATGTATAACACAGACACGAGAAACATATAGGTACATATTTCTATTGAAATAACGTTTGCAACTTGCTGATCAAACCTAAGAGCCTTAGCATAGAAGGCATGGTGCACTACTAACGTTCTAATTTAAATCAGATTTTCAACTCTCTTTAATTAACTCTGTTTAACCTTCAAAATACAATCTTCCATTCCAGTTGTCATCGTCCGTTAGCGTGGTCCAACAACCTCTAGTAGCTCAGCAAGTAGTGGCTCAGCCAGTGGTCCATTCAGCGCCGGTGTACCAGTCAGTGGCTCAGCCAGTGGTCCATGCAGCGCCGGTGTACCAGTCAGTGGCTCAGCCAGTGGTCCATGCAGCGCCGGTGTACCAGTCCGTGGCTCAGCCAGTGGTACACGCTCCTGTCGCTATAGCTAAGCCTGCCGCTACCAGCTATGCCTCGTTCCAGCAGGTAAAGTATACGTTTTATGATAAGAGTATCTCTCCTTCCCGCAAGGGTCTGCCAACACAGTATAACTCTCCGAACACAGAGTGGCAACGCGCAAGTGATACTTACTACAACGGTATTGTAAGCGTAAATAGGCTGCGTTAACCGTTTTCCGTCGAGTCGGGCCGTATGCTTGTATGCCACTCTTAAATAAAAAAAGAAAAAAGAAGTATCGACGCCATCTCTAGTATAAGGCATATATAGCTTGTAAGGTCCTAGAAGTGTATCTTCAATATTGTCATATAAGTCTGTAGTATATTACTCACTATTAAAGCTCTTCGTATTTCAACCGCGTTCAAATTCATTCGCATTTTGTATTCAACTCTGCTCCGCTCCCTTGGGTATTATTGGGTAGCTTGATGGTACGGGTATTTAACCTTCTTCATTAAACGGGCTATTTTGTGCATTTTTTTTTTCAATTCTATTGCTGTAGCACTTCTAAGCAATTGTTTAGTTCTTATTAGCATTGACTTAGTTCTTCTTAGCATTGATTTAGTTCTTCTTAGCAGTGATTTAGTTCTTCTTAGCATTTATTTAGTTCTCGTTCTTTGACTGCGCTCAAACAAACAAATTCTGCCGTTTATAATATGTTTGCATTGTTTTTCTTTCCCTGAACCTTTTGGCGAATAAGAATATGTACCCATCAATTCCAGATCGTACACCCAGTATCGGTGGCTCAGCCAGTGGTCCACGCAGCGCCAGTGTACCAGTCAGTGGCTCAGCAAGTGGCAGTGGCTCAGCCAGTGGCCGTGGCCCAGCCAGTGGTCCACTCAGCGCCGGTGTACCAGTCCGTGGCTCAGCCAGTAGTGTCCCAGTACACTGTAGCTCAGCCAGTGCAAAAGTATGTCTCTGTTGGCTCTTACGGTGGTTCTTACGGCCACGGCTGGTAGAGGCAGTCTGTTGTGTACGTTTATTGTTGAGATCATGTCCGAGACTCAAGCTGAATAAAGGTTTTGTCAGTACTTATATTATTGTATTTTTTTTATTCAAATGTGAAGATCAACTGCCTAAAGCTTAAGTGAGCAACAAAATAACAATTGAAAAAATCGCGGCTTCTCAAAAGTTGGAATATCCTTATTACTCTAATATAAGGTAATATACAAAACTTTTGACAAAAGAAAATCAATTTTTGTGAACATTAAAATGTAGATATACTTACAGCATTTTCTTAGAATAAATATAATCGCATATATATAACTTTGCTCATGTATCTGATGAAACCATATAAACAGATCTAATATGTATTTATCTCTAAAAAATATTTTAATAGGTACCTACTATAAAATATTGCCGACATATAAAAAATTTGAATGAAGAGATTCGCAAATCAACTGGCGTGAATGAAGGCGTGATTGTAAAGATGAAGAAAGGCATGTTACGTTGGTTTGGACACATAGAAAGGATGAGTGAAGAAATATTGACGAAACAGATATACAAAGCAAAAGTGTGTGCGAGAAGAGGCAGAGGAAGGCCACGTTCCAACTACCTGGATCAAATAGATCGGACTCTCAAGGAAGTACTCTTAACGTTCCCGAACGTTAAGAGTACTCGAAACCGACGAGCATGTATGAAGAGACTGATGAATGTGGACGAAACGAAAGAGGTATGTAAGTCTAGAGAGAACTGGCGCTCTATACTCTATGCCTACCCCGTTAGGGACTTGGCGTGATGATATGTATGTATGTATTAAAAATTTCATCTTAAAGTTACAGTCCAAGTCATTATCAAATTTACTGAAAAGTGGTGCCGTTCTACCCACTATCCTGTAGGTTATAATAACATCTTGTTTACACAACCAGTGGTCAGTGGACATTCATGGAACCCACTGAACAAAATGCAATATTCATATAAATCGATCCATGACTAGTGATGTACCCAAATCATAAATCTAGATACCTAGGGCTTACCTTGACAACGTGCAAATGTAAGCATAGCTTGTCGATTTCTTAAAATATAGTTCCGGTTAATTGAAAAAACACCTAAGACTTTCCCGTTCATCCAAAAAGGATTTTTTCCAAGCAGAGTTAATAATCTCAAATATAATTATCATTATGACAATATCCTCGTAATTTAAGAGTCCCCGAAGGGGTAGGCCGATGTGTACAAGTATCAAATGGACCAAAACGTACACAACCACACCCTAAATCATAAACCCAATAACCTTGATTTCCGGAAGCTTTAAAAATAAACCGTAAATTCGTAAAGTTGTGGCGCTAGAATGAGCATGCGATGAATGCAATACTCGTAAATCGCGACAGTTGACGGTTGTTGAATCGATATGGCAGGCACATCTCTAGCGATCGCGTGCTAGGCCGAACATCAGCATGCCGTTGTCATACCTTTCGGATGTACAGACACCACTATTTAGAATAAAAAGTACTGTCATCTAATCTGTCCCACAAGGGTCCAGAGGTGTGTAGGTAGTACCCACACCCACTTTCCACCAGAGATATATTTTAGTGGCCAACGTGACAGATGGCGAGTCCATCGCCGTTACTCAAGCACGACTATACACATACGTGCTTGAATTGCTTCTCAGACGTATGCATGTTTCCTCTCGATGTTTCCTTCACCGTAAATCTCTTGGTGTGACTAATCACTGTATCTAAGTTCAAAAAGCTCATCGGTACAGTCGGGATTCGAACTTGCGATCTTTGTGACGCAAGTAACTATTCGAACCACACGGTCACCACGGCTATTTCGAAGTTCGATTCGATGAACAGAAATAACAACGCCTAATCCTTTCTAAGTACAGAGGGCATACTACCAAAATGGAGTATTTTATTTTCCCATTCAAGTTAATCATTAAATAAAAGCAAAGCCGTTATGACCGAGTGGTTAAGTAATCACAAGCAACGCAAGGATTGCATGTTCCAACCCCGACTGTGTATACGATGGTACCTGAATACATCTCTGGCACAAAGAGTGTGCTACCTCTGCCTACCTCTTTGGGGGACCGTTGTGGGAAGTCGTGAAGCTAAATAATATATATCTTCACGCCTTCCTACAAGGGTCCTCGAAGGGTAGGCAGAGGTGTATAGGTATGCTAACCCACCCATACACCCACTTATATCCATAGTCAGTTTTATTTCTCATGGCTATCCATTATACTAAAGAGGAATGAAACTGAAAATCAAACTTTATTGTCCCAAGAATCTTGACAAAGCATACTCACCGTACAGAGCACATAAGTTTTCAGTAAGCCGCAACAAGCTCCAGTTGCTGAAATACCTTCGGGCAGGTCGCACACTTAGCCCTTGAATAGTTCAAGCTTTAGTTTCGACGAAATACATTTGAAACTTTACAAAACTAAAATAAATACAAAATAAGTGGCTGTTTTTTAAATAATAATTTCTCTATACTTAGTGACTTATTAATAAGTGCATAATTTTAATGAAATTAACGTTCAAATAAGAATATAAATTAATAACTTTACTGCTTAGCTGAATCTTTAAATAGTGGATGTAAATTGCGTGAATGACTTCATTAAAATTAATTACCGAACTTTGCTTTTGGTATTTAACTTAATAGGCTCTAATGAACTATATTTAAACTAAGGCCAGTGACCGTTTAGAATGATTAAAGGGATTTTTAAGATAAACACATTCGTAAATTTTACTTTAAGAAAAAGATTAAGTTCAAAATGAATGCCTGGTCTGGAGAATGCGCTGATGTTATGGGACCTACTGTTACTCGTAAGTATTTGAACACCTTTTGGCTACGGTAAACACTTACTAGAAGTATGTTTGTTTGCCAACTCTTTATCTCTCTCTCTCTCTCTATCTCTGTCTCTCTGTTAATAAAAAATATTACCTATATTATGGTTCAAGATCGCTGAATCGGTTTTGATGCTATTCTCATATGAAAATAGCTTAAAATTCATGACAAAGGAAATTTCAAATTTTTTTTATTTTTAAATTTCTAATCAAAATCCTATCCAAGGGAGTGAGAAAGGCTGCTTTATCAAATTTTACAAAGAAATGTAAACACATGCTTATTAAAAAGAATGTAGGAATCGTATTTCTTCATTAGAGTAATTTTCGCTAAAAGTAAAAAAAGATAAAGGCAAATTACATAGTAACGGGCCACAATTTAAAGAATCTGAAAAATATCACCCGACAATAATTTACTTCGCATATACAAATTTCTTACTTTTTTTTGTTGATTTAATTTCGGCCAGTTCTCAGTCAGTAGATACACAGTATAGACCTCATTCGTTTCATTGGTATATTTAAAATCGCCTAACGGATCGAGTAGTTGCTCATAACACAAAGAATGCCAACTCCAATACCGACTATAACAATATGTTTTCTGAACTTAAGTACAGTAATAAGACGAGCCTAAGCATATTTTATTTTGATAGGATTTTTGTAGAACTGTGGATTCTCGCAAAAAAACGAGAATCATGTCTATGGTTTTCAAATGTCAAATCTTTTGCCGCCACTTTTGACACTTAGCGTACCGTCACTTCAAAATTATAATAAATTAATTACAAATAATTAAACTAAGATTTATTTCAACAGGGGAAGCCAGTGCCAAGGCTACAACTCCACCATTAAAAAACGGCAGTGATTTACGAGAATCTGGTTATTTGATAGCCGTGGGATCCAGGTCAGCTAGGTAAAATATTACAGACAACACCGCCAAAGGTCCTAAAGTTTGTGGTTAAAGTAATCACTTGCATTGAAATTCTAGGTTCGAATCCTGGTGTGTACCAAGACAAGTTTTTAACACTTAAACGATTTGTCTATAACTTAAAATGTATGCAGGTTTCCCGCTATGGGCATGATGTTTGTAAAATTACAGGTTCCGCAGAAAACACAAGACCAAAATGCTAGTGCTCATACTAGTTGTATTGCTGCTGTTGTTACTGTGTTTGGCTATGACTGTTTTATGTGAGTTTCTTCTGACATTTAAGTTCTTTTTTTGTACCCCGCCCGATGGTAAGCGGTTACCGCCGCCTATGAACGTTTGCAATACCAGGGGTATCACCTGCGCGTTGCCGACTCTTGAAGAACTCCATGCTGTACTATCCAGGGAAAACCTCAACGGGGAGCTCATTCCACAGCCTGAGCGTATTTTGATATTTAAGTTTTACAAGCACATATGTAGAAATAGTATAATTTTAATATTCGTTATCAGTACCGTAGTTCTTCCCATCAGAAAAATCGAAACACCTTGCAAGTTTATGTTTTGTATGGAATATCAGAAAAAAAAAATATTTAGGAATATAATTATGTCCAATCTCGTTGAATACTGAATAATACCTTATATTATGTTTAGATTTTTGTAATTATCTTTGTGTACATATCCACATCAGAAAAACCGCATTATGAGAATTAAAACGACAATATTTTCCATTTCTTCCTTACTAATTCACTACCTCACTTCACTATTTTCACCATTCGTTACATCATGTAGCTTATGTTTTCAACCTCTTTCCCTATCAAAACTCCATACGACCGGTACAAGCATACGGACCGAACCTTCCTCGATGTTCCATCGGAGGGGTTGTAATTATGCCCTTTCCACAGACGTACGCCAAAGGCGCCACAAGCCTATCCCTACATGCGAGAGTAAGGAATGCCTACGCTCCGCTGCTAACTTGGCCTTATCCATGGATAATACTGCCGACCCCTGCGATGACTTCTATCAGGTAAGCTTAGCAGAGATATCGATATAATATAAAATGTACTAGACGAGACTCGGGGCCACACCTACGTTAGAATTGATTAATCTATTAACGCTATACGATATATCCTCATGCCTTCCCACAAAGGTCCCCGAATGGGTAGTACAGGTAATACCCACACTAACTTTCCGCCAGAAATATATTTTAGGTGGTAAAGTGACGGATGGCGAGTCCGTCGCCGTTACACAAGCATGACTATAGAAACGCCTTTGAATTTCTTCTCAAACGTATGCAGGTTTCCTCTCGATGTTTTCCTTCACCGAAAAGTTCGTGGTATGACCAATCACTGTACTTTAATTCAGAAAAACTTATTGGTACAGTCGGGACTTATCCTTCTGCTGTCAACACAATTTAGCAATCCTTCTCTCTCCCCAAGGAGCTCACTATATATATCACAACGCAAAAATAAAACGGCTACGAACTTCTATAAGATGGAGGTCCAGCCCCAGTCGAGTAGCTCCAAATTAGAATGGGAATTTACTATTATTACAGCAACTTGGCAAACATTCTGTGAAAGTTTGAGTTTTTTTTTGTTGCCCTCCATGTCCACTCACAGTACGTCTGTGGCAACTGGGCACGTGAACACCCCCGGCCAGACGCCTTTAGGTCCTACGACTGGTTCCGAGACAAGCAGACGAAGGTATACGCTACAGTGAGAGACTTCCTGGCCGCCAACGTTACGTCACAGTCCACACCTGTCCAACAGGCCAAGGATATGTATGCTGCTTGTATGGATAATGGTGAGTGATAAGCCGTCTCCCTTTTGTTCTTCGTCGTCATTTTCCTGCTGAAAATCGTGATGTTTTTGGGTTTTTTTTATCTTAAAATTTTCTGCGGATTATTTCATGCCAGGCCTGTTTTCGAAAGTGTTCGTTTATATCATTAAAATGCCTGATACAGCTAAAAGTATAAAGACCCAGGTTGAATAACCCTTCTCTTCTATCCTAAACGCCCTTTTTAAACTCTATAATTTTACTGAGCTTTTTTCAAGCATATCTTTAAATCTTACTCTTGACTCAGCCTATTTTAAAACCGCATGAAAACTATTACAGGACGGACATTACGGAAGTACAGACAGACAGACAGATGCAATGGAAACCTTTGTTTTAGTGGTGTCAGTTGTAAAACTAACTACTAACAGAAAAAAATGTTTTCTCTAATCGGCATACCGCGGTAACATGCCAAGAAGACTAGCAGCATGGCCAGGCTGAATAGCACTGTCTTTTGTTAATACTGTTAATTGGTTTTTGCTAAATAAATATCCCATCTTCCCGTGATGACAATATATAACCAACATTGCAGAATCACTAGACAAACGGGGAGTAAAGCCTGTTCTCAACGTGCTGAAGAATCTAGGCCTCCCTCCGTTTCCTTCCTATGTAAATGCTACTGACATTGCATACGATAACTTCACATTTGAATGGTTGGAGACTGTGATAAAAGTGAAGACCCAACTGGGAATGGACGTGCTCATTGGGTTCGATATATTTACGGACCCCAAGAACTCGACTGTATACAGACTGGTGATGGGGTCACCGGAAACCACCAATCCATTTCCCAGGTATGTATAGAATTTTTTTCTGTGAGAATGGACTTAAGATCGTTCTTTACGAGAATCAAAGTATGCAAAGGTGATTAATTTTTACCTTGGAATTTCCATTTTATTGGTTGGTAACATAGAAGTGATCAAGTTATATGCAAACGTTACGCGAAATAGAACTATCTTGGTTTTGCATACAAAATATCAATTGTGTATAAGTACACAGCCGTGGTGGCCGAGTCGTTTGAATAGTAGCCTGTAGCACGAATTTTCTACAAGCTCAAATCCCGACTGTACCAATGCTTTTTTTTTTTCTGAACTTAACTACACTGATAATCACACTACGAGCTTTACGGTGAAGAAAACTTGTATCTAAACGTCACAAAATACATTTTCGGAATAGATGATTTAAGAAAATTCTAAGACGGTATCAATTAGTAGTCTAGCTTGAAAAACAGAGACGGATTCGTCAAAATCAAAATAAAAACATTTTATTTCACATAGGCCTAGATGGGGGGACTTATAAAACGTCGAAAGGAGTAGTCACATATGAAGCGGGTGTAATTGCGAGGCGCAGCTAGCTAGGAATATACGTTTTAACGACCAATATGTGGGTTAGGCCAATGACCGCGGCCGAAGTGTCCAACAGTGAACTTTACATCATAATCGATAGTGATATCGAATTGATATCCAGCCAATGTATGAGTCCTCTATACATTGGTTAGACATATGGTACTAGTTTTCCTGAACCTAATTACAATTATTAGCTACACCATAGTGAAGGAACACATCGGATGGAAACCTGTATACGTTTTAGAAGAAATTCAAAGATTGTTGAATTTTGTTTGAGTAACGGCGATGGTCTCGCCATCTGTCACGTTGGCACTTAAAATACATCTCTGGCGGAAAGTCGGTGTGTAGGTTACTATATTATGCTGAATGCTACTGAGATAAATTATTAATTCCAGTTTGTATGACAAGAAACGCCATACTCGAAGAAAGGATAGGAAAACTGCAACATTGTTTCCAAAGTATGACTTGAACAATTTTATACATATTCTCAACAAACAACCGAATGCGAACGAAGAGAAAGCAAGCAATGATGAAGAGGAGAAAATAGCGCAAATACACAAACTGTTCTACGCCGAGGTTATGAAAATATTCGTTGTAGAATCCGGAGGAGCGAAGGACTCAAAACTAACTGAAGTGGAATTAGATCAAAGCATAATCATGGCTGCGAATGACTACTATTCCATAAGCGACGATATTTATGAGGTATTTTGTTTAATTACTCAAAAACAGGGGCGTCAAGAATACTCAAAACCAGCGATGATGTATGATTGGACTGGATGACTTTGAATGAAGCGAAAAGTTATATATAATATTGGAGAGACAGCTCTCTTCTCCAAGGTTCTGACAAAAACTCGGCGTGATGATATGTATGTAATTAGACAGATGAAAGCTTGTGTTGTATGTGTCATATCGGCATATGCATTACGTGCATCGGAAACGTTTTATGAACTTTAGCGTGCTTATCGAACTATAATTGTTCAAACGATTTTATCGCGTAATAGCAAGGAAATAATGACAGTATAAAATGAAAATGGATTGAAATATTTAAAAGGTATTGACAGTGTAGGTAAAACATCGAGAGGGAAACTGCATACGTTTGACACGAATCCACCTGAAGAACAGAAAATTTAATTAAAATCATAAAATACAGACCAACATTCATTTATATATACATATATAGATAGAATAAAGGTTGATGCTTGGCTTATTACTGTTTGTACTTAAATACTTTTTAGCTAGAAGCAGACAACTCTACAGAGGAAGATGACGATGAATTATACTTAAACATACCCGAGTATACAGTAGACGAAGTACAGTTGCACACTGATATGGTTGTGGAGTCTAACAATGGTACAGTCCAGCCAATTTGGAAGAGATACTTGGAAGGAGTGTTCAATATAAGTGACTTTAGATTAGACTTCCAAAATGATAAGATACTGATATCCAATCCTGATTTGAAGTACATGGCGATGTTAGCTTCGTATATTTCCAAAACTCCGCCTGTGATCATTGAGCTCCATATATGGTTAAAGGTAAGCGCTTGATTCCATTTTTAAAGTTATCGGATCCTTTTGGAAATGCGGTGACACCAGAAATGTCCAATGAAGGATTAAGTTGACGCTGTAATAATAAAATAAAATAATGTTTGTCGAAGCACAATATACACACGTCGGAAATGACAAAATTTCTTATAAACTAATTCGTATTATACTTATAGCTTAAACAGAAAACAGTAACAAAGAAATAATACAAGTTTGGAGTGAAATAGTAAAACAAGAATGTAATAAAAAACAGTTGCCAGGGGTTCTCAAATTAGGCTAGACTTGCCTCTTAACGCTTACGGACAGGTTATTTTGTTCGTCCTTATTAAAATGTGTAGCGAAAATTCAAACTTTTACTTTCTCCAACTATTTGGCCGTTTGAATTCTAAGTCAAAATTTTATTAACAGACCGAATATTCCATGACGAGAATTTGAGTCCAGTCCAATGATAAAGTCAAATTGTTATCACTAAGGCAGAGTAAGTACTCAAATACGGTGTATATTTAAAGATATTAAGGAATGTGGATGAAGCGAAAGAGTAAAACCATAAAGAGCTGGCTCTCTCCCTATGCCTTTTGTGGGTAGTGTTTACGTGGTGATATGTATATCCAATAATATAAAAGCATTTTTAGGTAGTAGAAGTGATGGCCATACATACAACGACAGAGATCAGGTCTCTGTTCCAACGGGCTGCAGAGCAACTGCATTCCCACGAAACCAGCATACCACCTCGCAGCCTCCAGTGCGCAAACGCAGTTAACGATATGCTTGGCATGGCGGTGGCTTACGCCATTGTAGATCCTCAGTTCTTGAATGTGACAAAGCCAAAGGTGAGAAGACCGTATAAGTTACAATAATAATAATATATCCTCAGGCCTTCCCATAACGGTCCCCGAAGGGGTAGATAGAGGTGACACAAGACCCACGTTCCCCCGACGTAATCCCGACTGTACCAATGAGTTTTTCTGAACTTAAGTACAGTGATTAGTCACACCACGAGCTTTACGGTGAAGCAAAACATCGAGAGGAAACCTGCATACGTCTGAGAAGAAATTCAAAGGCGTATGTATAGTCGTGCTTGAGTAACGGCGATGGACTCGCCATCTGTCACGTTGGCACCTAATATACCTCTGGCGGAAAGTGGGTGTGTGGGTATTACCTATAAACCTCTGCCTACCCCTTCGGGGACCCTTGTGGGAAGGCGTGAGGATATATTATTATATTATTATTCTAGCTATTTATTTGTTCTGTAGATCCAAACAATGATACATGAAATGAAGAACTCGCTCGCTCATTTAGTAGGCCAAGCGAAGTGGATGGACGACAATACTAAGGTGGCTACGTACCAGAAAATAATACAAATGAAAACGCTCATTGGCATTCCCGAGTGGATGGTGGAAGAGGGCAAGTTGGACGAATATTACGAAGGAATACAAGTCAATACACGAACGCATTTGGACAATATGATAAATATAATACAGGTTAAAATTAAGAAAGCCCTGAACAGCTTTCGAGACGTCAATAACTTCACCTGGGCCACGGATCCTACAGAAGTGAATGCCTATCATACTTTCCAAGAAAATACTATAAGTAAGTACTTTTGTGGTCTAGTTTTTACGGCGATTGTGACCTAGAATCTTAGCCTTGTAAGTTAGTACTATTTCATATCAATTCAAATTAAGTCAAGAGTTATAGTGGTCCAATAGCTACATGCAAATTCATCATTGCAGATTCAAACCTCAGTATTTGTATTTATGGGTGTACTAGCTCTGCCCTGTGGTTTCACCCGCGTACAATATTAATTCATACATTTTCATTCACGGTTTATCCAACAAACAAAAAAAATCCTTTAATACTTAGGCGTAACATAAACTAGGTTACTCGGTAAACATTTTGCTTTTAATGGTGAAAGAAGTTTTAATATCGGTCTTGTAGTTTTGAGTTAAATCATGACAAACAAACAAACTCTTTATAATATTAGATAATAGTGATTAGTCGCCAGCAGACATTTTATTTTTTGAAGACATTTTTAGACTTATGTAAAGTAATTGACACAGCATATATATAACATATATAGCTCTTGAATAGCGGACAGAAAGGAACCTATAGAAAGAAAAAATGGGATTTACTCCCTTCGGTACACATTTTGCTTAATCGTTATATTAGTTCCTGAGAAAAAGGCGTTTAAACTAACTCTTCTTTGTTATATAATTATAGACTATACTAACATCAAGAGGAAACCTGCACACGTCTGAGAAGAATCTCAAAGGCGTATGTATAGTCGTGCTTGAGTAACGGCGATAGACTCGCCATCTGTCACGTTGGCACCTAATATATCTCTGGCGGAAAGTGGGTGTGTGGGTATTACCTATACACCTCTGCCTACCCCTTCGGGGACCCTTGTGGGAAGGCGTGAGGACTATACTAATAGTACAGATCAGTATTTTTACTCGTACATATTTTGTATGAGTAAGGACTTTACGTTGTGTATTTGTAATTTTTTTTCTGATTGAATTAACTTTCGCGTGGTTTATTTCGGACGCAGCTGTGCCTTTAGTAATGTTGCAACACCCTTTCTTTGAACTGGGCTTGGAGTAAGTATAGAAATACTGCTCACTTAATTAAATTATAAAATAAATAGCCGTGGTGGCCGAGTAGTACCAGCATTTGCCTGAAACACACTGATTGCAAATCCGAATCCTGAAAATCCTGACTGATCCAATATTTTTTTCTGAACTTAAGTAATTGTCACACCTCATACAGAGCTTCACGATGAAGGACAACATCGAGAGGAAACCTGAACGTTTGAGAAGAAATTCAAATACTATAAATATATAGTCGTGCTTGTGTCGGCGACGAACGCGCCATCTGCCACGTTAGCACCTAAAATATTTCTCCGGCGAAAGAGGGTGTTTGGGTACTACCTCTGCCTACCCCTTCAGGGATCCGTGTCTGGAAGGTCTGAAGATATATATTTCATAATTAATATATATATTCATTGGTAATAAATGTGAATTATATTTTGAATTTCATCTCAGACGTATGCAGGTTTCCTCTCGATGTTTTCCTTCACCGTAAAGCTTGTGGTGTGACTAATCACTGTACTTAAATTCAGTAAACCTCGTTGTTCCAATCAGGATTTGAACTTGCAATCTTTGTGTTGCAAGCAACTCGCACCACCCGCCCACCACGGCTCTTACTATATCATAATTGTATCTTATTCATTTCCAGCTCTCTCAATTACGGTTCGTTGGGGACCGTACTCGGTCATGAAATCACACATGGCTTTGACAATTTCGGTGAGACTTTATATACATACTTATTATTTAATTCGATCACATACACACACGCACGCATACGCATACACCAGGAATTAAATGGTAAGAAAAGCCGTGGTACAAAAGTGGTTTCAAATAGTCACCTAAAGAATACAAGTTTTAGGGACCCTAGTGGAAAGGCGTGATATAAATATAAGCAATAGATGGATTTTTTTGGCTTTTTAGAATGCAGTATTTTTCAATTTATTTCTTACAACTGCTTTGCTATATTTTTATATCATTGAGATACAAGAAACAGTGTCTCTCGTGACGAGTAGACAGATCAAAGATATTGCGCTGGACAGAAGTAAATGGAAGAAATCGAATTAGAGACGCCGACGAGAGCCCAGCTAAATGTATGACATTAGTATGTACAGCTTCCAGCTTTCCAGAATCATTAATAATATATGTATTCACGTTAAGGTCGCAAGTTTGATAAGAACGGCAACGTGCTTCCGTGGTGGAGCAACGAGACGGTGGACTCATTTGTCAACATGACGCACTGCTTCGTCGCTCAGTACTCCACTTACTACGTAGAGGAGTTGGATGAACATGTAATTGTCATTTTTTTTATACAGCAAGAGTGGCAAACTAGCATACGGCCCACCCGATGGAAAAGGTTACCGCAGCCTATTTACGCTTACAATACCGAAGTATCACATGCGCGTTGCCACTCTGTGTTCGGAGAGTTATACTACGTTGGCAGCATAATGGGAATAGTCCCTCTGCTGCCAACACAATATAACAATCCTCCCCCCTCCCCAAGGAGCACATTACTGGAAACCTTATTCAGGAACACAACACAATAAATTGTGTTATTTGGCTACGGACTTCTATAAGGTGGAGGTCCTGCCCCAGTCAGGCAGCTCCAAATTCGAACGGGAAACCCCGTTATGCCCTACCTCTCTCTCTTAAATTCTCTCTCATTCTTGATAACTACTCGAAACCGTCGATCATGTATAAAGAGATTGACGAAACAGATATACAAAGCAAAATTGTGTGCAAGAAGAGGCAGAGGAAGACCCACGTTCCAACTACCTGGATCAAATCGATCGGACGCTCAAGGACGGGAACGTTAAGAGTACTCGAAACCGACGAGCATGTATGAAGACACTGATAAATGTGGACGAAGCGAAAGAGGTATGTAAGTCTAAAGAGAACTGGCGCTCTTTACTCTCTGCCCACCCCGTTTGGCACATGGCGTGATGATATGTATGAATGTGGATGAAACGAAAGAGATTAGCCTAGAGAGAACTAGCGCTCTATACCCTCGGCCTACGCGTGAGTGAGTGAGAAACTCTTTAGTTTCACACTCACTATCATCATCACAATATCATCATGTACCATTGTACGTGATGATATTCGAGTGTTTGGTTTCAAAATTGTTATGCATTTATCAGTGCATCAAAGCATGCGAGCCATTGACATCCAAATAGTTTATATAATAGTTGATATTCGAAATTCAATGTTTTTCCTCAACAAAATTATGTTCTCGCTACTGTGTTACATGTTTCATGATCGGCAACGAGCGAGTGATACCCTTGGTCCATAGGCGTCGGTAACCGCTTACCATCGTGTGGCCGCATAATTGTTTGCCACCCCAAAAAATAATCTAACGAACAAGTTTATGCAAAATATTTCAATATCCTAAATTAAGAGCCGTAATTTAAATAGCATACCTACGGAAACATTCGCATATTATGTGGTCGAAAGCGCGATTCAATCAATTAAACATCACATTATGTAACTTACCGTGTTGTGGCGAATAAATTATTTCATTTCATTTCAAAAGTGACCACCACCTTTAATTTCAAGATGGCATCAAGTCCTTGTGGTCATTACCATAGAATTATAAGTTATGAAGGAAATTCTTTTGGTTAACCATTCAAAATCAAAATCAATCAAAATCAAAATCTTTTTATTTCACATAGGCCCAGATGGGCACTTATAAAACGTCGAAAAAGAAGCACGGTTCGGGTTGGTCGCTTCCATGGAGAAGAACCGGCAAGAAACTCCATGGTTACTCTTTTCAAATCATTAGGCATATACAATATTTTTTTCGTTACAGCAATAGTACCCAAGTATGGGGGAACAACGTAGGTCCGACAATAGGTCGTTGCTTACTATACAAAGCATACATAAAACAAGATAATTATAACAATGTTAGCAAGATCTAAGAATCTACAAAGCCTACAATGTTCTCACATTCACAAATTAGACAAATTAAACAAGTGACACAAATATTGTCATCAGTACTGTAACTAATTCTGGTCAAGATTTGGAATAAATTAAAATAAAAAAAAAGGAAAATTATTATTGTATAAAAAAAAACCCGAATTGAGAAAAGAAAAAGATTCAGAATAGTTAGAGAATTTGCCACTGCCTTGAACTCTTGAACACTTGAATATTGCCAATCAACTCCAAAAATCCAACCTACTTAGCCCCTCCCTTTTTCCCCAGAGAATTTTCTTGAACACGCCCTAAAAGACACGAAAAAAGAAAAACGCCTAACCTAACCATAATAAAACTTCCATGCATTTCGGGATGTTTTCAGTTCATTTCTTTAAGTAAATGGAACCTGAACATTCTTGATTTACTCATACATAGGTGGATGGTAAGAAAACTCTAGGCGAGAACATAGCAGACAATGGTGGCGTAAGAGAAGCACTAGCAGCGCTGAAAGAGCACCTTCGCAAACGTGGGCCGGAGCCTAAACTCCCTGGCTTTGAACATATGAGCCCCGAACAGCTGTTCTTTATGTCTTATGGAAACGTAAGTGAAAAGTGCTTTAGACAATTTTTTATATTGTGTTCATGTTATCAATACGCTTTAAGAAAAAAATATATACCTATCATAATATATATATAATATACCCTCACGCCTTCCCACAAGTGTTCCCGAAGGGGTAGGTAGAGGTGTATAGGTAATACCCATACACCCACTTTCCGCCAGAGATATATTTTAGGTGCAACGTGCCAGATGTCTAGTCCATCGCCGTTACTCAAGCACTACTGTACTTACGCCTTTGAATTGCTTCTCAGACGTATGCAGGCTTCCTCTCGATGTTTTCCTTCGCCGTATATTTATCTATAAGTTTTATATTTCTTTGTTAGCTTTGGTGTGGTGTATCAACAAAGGACTCGTTGGAAGCAGATCTAGAAGACGAGCATGCTCCGCAGCAGTTCCGAGCTCGAGGCGCCTTGCAGAACACCGCAGAGTTTGCTAAAGCCTGGCGATGTCCTCCAGGCTCGCCCATGAATCCTGCTAAGAGATGCATCATCTTTTAAGGCTTTCAAATGTGTGACGCTTAAGTCATGTTGGCTCATTCACAATATCATCATAATAAATAAATAATAATATATCTTCACGACTACAAGATCACCAAAGATGTAGGCAGAAGTGTGTAGGTACATACCCTATTTCTGCCGAAGATATATTTTATGTGCCTACGTGAGAGATTTCTCAAGCACAACTATACCTACATACCGTCTTTGATTTCTTCTTACGTATCAGGTTTCTCTCGATTCTTTCCTTCACCGTAGGACTCGTGATGTGCTTAACCACTGTACTTAAAAACTTATTGATACAGTCGGGATTCGAACTTGCAATCTTTGTGTTGCAGGCGACTGGTCGAACCACTATATGTTTTCAATGATTTTGGGAAATGGGCCATTGTCGTCGTTAGGTCGTCGACTTTGTTTATATTTCTATTTATTTTGCATATGTGATAATAGTACGTAAAAGGAATGAGTGATGAAATATCTACTTAAAAAAAGGATTTACTTCGCTCGATGACGTTACTTTAAAAATTATATATGATCATATACGATATTGAGTACGTAATAGTTGGTTTTACCCTAATTAATTAATGACCCTAGAAGTGTGTGAAAGATTGAGTGCATTATCTATTTAACTTTGTATTTGTCTATGAACGATGGATAAGTTAAAAGTAACGCCTGCAGTATTAAATAGAAAGCATATGTATATTAATGGACATGTTGGACATTACGATGTTACTACTTGTTAATTTCCATCTTATTTTACTAATAACGTGTGGATTTCTCTTTTATCACTTAACTACTGTACAATTTAATTTAATCAATAATACTAATAAGCTTTTTTTTAAATATTTTATTATAAATATTGATAAATAGTGTTTTACTTATCAATAAAAGCATTTTATATATGGCGAAACTATTACCTTGAAACAAACAGCTTTTCATATCTTTCTTTTCTTAAATCTTTTTCTTTTTATATATACAGGATATCACAGAAATGTGATAGGGTACATAAAATGAATAAATAAGTTAAATAATATACATTCAAATATGTCAATTATTTTTACATTAAAGTTATATATAATCTAAATACATTTTTTATGCTATGAAAAGTTTCTGTAAAAACACATAAAACCATGTTTCGGAGAAAATATTACCCCCTTTACTAATATTGTCATTTTGTTATTCAAATCTTTTTTTTTTTCAGACATCTGTTTTATCAGACGACCGTCTTGTCTAGTGGTTAGAGCTCCTGACTGCGAAACTTGAGGTCGCGGGTTCGAATCCCGCTGAGGGCAGATATTTGTGTGATGAACACGAATATTTGTATCTTCGTCTTGGATGTCCTATGTATTTAAGTATATATCTATCTATTTAAGTAAATATATCGTTGTCTAGTTACCATAACACAAGCTTTGCTTAATTTGGGACTAGGTCAATTTGTGTGGAATTGTCCCAGGTATTTATTTATTTATTTATTTATCTTCACCCCTTCCAACTATGATTTTCGAAGGAATAGGCAGATGTGAAACAATACTCACTATTCATACATACATATCATCACACTGAGTCCCTATCAAGATTTTAAAAATTAATTCAACATATAGTACATATATCATTTAAAAAGAAAACATATAGATAATATTTTGTACATAGACACAACCATTATAGTTTAGATTAAAAGGTGGACGTGTGTAACTCCACAGTATTTCTACAGCTCTATAGAATAGCTAATCGTGCGTTTCTCATGAATCTTAGTGGCTATAAGAATAGCCGTGACCAGACAAGATGGAGTTGGAATAACCACCCCCATATCCTGAGTAAGAAATTCCACTTGTGTATGACGGCAAAGAATATCCTGACGAGATTGGAACGCTGGATAATGACACAGAGGGAGCATATGCTGGAACAGAGTGAACCGATGCCACTGGGACTGGAACTCTCCTTTCCACAACTACTTGTTGGGGCACAGCCACGGGTCTATCCACGTGGATGGGCACGGGGACATTGACTTGGCGGTTGATGTAAATCGGATGAGGAACTGGTCTATCGACGTAAACAGGACGATCGACAGGTACGTGTTTCTCGACAGTTACGGGATATGGCACTGGGACTTTAACGGGGTATGGCACTCGCTTCTCGTAATACACAGGCACAGGCCTGGACACTTCAACTGGTACTTTATGTACTACTGGCACATGAACGGGAACTTGCACGGGAACCTGAACGTCCCTGGTTATAGTTCTTGTTATATACTTCGGGATTTCTTGTCTGAGGATCACTGGATTTGGTTCTATTGATACCGATGTTTGGACGGCTGGAGCAGCAACTGCAACTGCTGGAGCAGAAACGACAGGTGGTCCTTGTACTAAAGATGGTCCAACTCCAATAGATCCACCTAGATCTCCAACTCCAACCGCAGATCCGACTCCAATAGATCCACCTAGATCTCCAACTCCAACCGCAGATCCGACTCCTATAGCTCCACTTAGACCTCCAATTCCAGAAGAAATTCCAACCGAAGATCCATAATAACCATCTCCAATTATTCCAGTGGAACCAATATGTCTCTTGACGCCTTTGTCAGAACCGGTGTTTTCTTTTATCCCATTACCTTCCAGAAGCTTGGAGAGTTTGGGTTTTGTAGCAACCTCGTCAGCTGTTGAGAGACTGCTCGATGCAAGCAGCACCTGGAAATAACACGTTTGAATTGTAAAGCGTTCTTTGTCTGGCGATTTCGTTACAGATTTGCCCAATTCTTAAAATCCATGTTTAGTCAAATGCTTTTTCACTCATAATGAATCTTAAATCTTTTAATGCCACTAAAAATTTATTTTTTATTTTTATAAAAATATCTATGGACTATCAATAATAGATATTAGGAAGGCGTGAACATACATACATACATATCATCACGCCGAGTCCCTAACGGGGTAGGCAGAGAGTATAGAGCGCCAGTTCTCTCTAGACTTACATACCTCTTTCGCTTCGTCCACATTCATCAGTCTCTTCATACATGCTCGTCGGTTTCGAGTACTCTTAACGTTCCCGTCCTTGAGAGTCCGATCTATTTGGTCCAGGTAGTTGGAACGTGGCCTTCCTCTGCCTCTTCTTGCACACACTTTTGCTTTGTATATCTGTTTCGTCAATCTTTCTTCACTCATCCTTTCTATGTGTCCAAACCAACGTAACATGCCTTTCTTCATCTTTACAATCACGCCCTCATTCACGCCAGTTGATTTGCGAATCTCTTCATTGCGGATTCGATCTAATATCGTTACGCCGCACATTTTTCGAAGAGATCGCATCTCGCATTTGTGTGTGTTCAAGGGGATCTGGGAATGGTTTAGATTCACAATTGGACCCGATAGGTGGCGCCACCATCTTTTTTTTTCCACCCGAGCGAAGCTGGGCGGGACAACTAGTATATATATATATACTATCTATTATATCAGATGAATTTGGGTGTAACCAAAGAGGTCCCTAAATTTAGGGAGATGGGTTTCACTCTCTTTCCTTACTTTGTGAGGGATTCGGAATACTAAAATATATGAAGTAGTATCGCTTGTTTATCAAAGTACAAAATATTTGAGCCGAGTGGTTCGAGTAGTTGCATACAACACAAAGATTGCAAGTTCGAATCCAGACTGTAACAATGAGTATTTTAAGCTTATGACATCGTGGTACGACTGGCTCCACGAGCTTTACGGTGAAGGAAACCATCAAGAGGAAACCTGTATACATTTGAGAAGAAATTAAAAGTTTTCAAGTACATTACAACAAAGTACAAATGTATAAAGTTATAAAGGTATTTAGTATTCGTACGTGTAAAAGGTCAGGTGTAAAACCTGAATAGGCAAGCGTACGTTATCTACTAGCCCCTCACCTTGACCTCCGATTATGTCGGTGATGTATATTCCTCCGCATTGGCGCACTAGCCTTACAAAATAGATCAAGGGATTGCTCATTTTTATACTTTGAACATGTTAGAGGTTAAATATGCTGCAGCTAGAAATATAAAACTAGCGGTCCGTCCCGGCGTCGCACGGGTGGACATAAGATTTTTTTTATAAAAAATAATAGCCTATGTTACTCAGGGTGAATGTAGCTTTCCAATGGGGAAATATTTTTTCAATTGGTCCAGTAATTTCGAAGCCTATACAATGCAAACAAACAATCAAATCTTTCCTCTTTATAATATTAGTATAAATATAGATATCAAGTATTATTTCCCAATTTGAGTTTCTCCCAAAAGGTATTTAAAAAAAACTTAGAAAAAAATTATATTTAAGCGTAATATTCTGTGCAAGTGTGTGGAAGAAGAAGGCAGAGGAAGACGAGGAGAGAGGAAGAAGAAATTCCAACTACCTAGATCAAATTGATTGTACACTCAAGGATGCGAATCTTTTGAAATTATTATTCCAATGGAAAATGCCTGTTTATTACCGAATCCTGTATAGGATTTTATACAGATCATCGTACTTTCCATGGTGTAAAGCATTTGGTTCTTTAAAAAGCTTATATCTGTATTTTAGTTCAGGCTTTGCTATTTTCTAGTTTGGAGACCTAAATAGTCCTCCAAACTGATTCAGAAATGTTCCACAATCAAGACACATTGCAACGCGTGACATTTTCTATATCAGACTTATGTCCAGCGAACAAGTACAATTTATGAGCAGCTGCTACGCGTGGTTCCGGCTAGCCGCTTGCCTTGCTCCCAATCCTAGCTCACGTGAAATTTACTTCAACTGTCGCCAAGTGTCTAACTTGAGGATTTGACATCCCCTTTAAGATATAGATAAAAACGGATGCTCTTTCCAAATCAAATCCATCCAAAACATTTCCCGCTTGTATTAGCAAATCCACAATGCGAAAGTGTGTAAGAAGAGTCGTAGGAGGAGCACGTTCCAAATACAAAGATTAAATTGATCGCAACACTTAAAGATGGAACGTCAAGAGTACTTGAAATCGAAATGAAGCGAATAAAAGTCTGTAAATCTAGAGAGTACTAGCGTGATGGTGTGTGCGTGTGTACTGTTAAAACCTTCTTATGTTTTCACCAAAGCACAATATGGATTAATAATTTAACGGCAGACGATTCAACAAAGATAACAGCTGTCGTTAAGCTAGCAAGCATTAAAAAGACCGCTCACCTATTGCCGATAACTAACAGTTCCCATGAAATGTAGACAGTAACTATCGAGGACTTATAATTGCTGCCAATAACAAAATAGTTGAAAACCTAGATATTTTTAAGGTATGTTGTCCCTTTGCGAAGCGAGTTGCATTTTATAGAGCCTTGCAATGACGTGCTTTTGCAATTATACTTCTAGAATGTTTAAGCTCAGATATATAATTAATAAATCGGACTAACATTTGTAAAAACCCAATTTTTTGTTATCACGCTAGGACGGCTAGACGGAATTGGATCGATTTGGCATAAATGTAGATTATTTTAATACATAGTACTTAAATGTCTTATTCCAGAAAAATCTACCGAAAGAACCCAAAGGAAATGGGTTACTCTTACCCCGAAAAATACTGATCGCGAGGGATATTAGCTAATGCCATCAATTAGTAGTAACACCGCGGGGCGTCAGTACTGACTAGTTGAGTAGTAGAGTTGAATAATTATTGATCGAAACTGATTGAAACTATGCCATAAAAAATATAGCAGATCATGAAGCCAATACAGTTTTCTTTATACCAAAATCAAAATCAAAATATTTTATTCAACGTAAGGGACACGGGGAGAACTTATTGAACGTCACATATTTAATATAAACTAATGTTACCACCGTTTCCAAGAAAAATACCTGCCAGGAGAAGAAACGGCGAAACAAACTCCCCGGTTTGCTTTTTTAACATTTGTTCCCTTTTACGTAGGGGTAAAAAGATTAAAGTTACATATATAACGTCTGTACATATATAATAAGTCTAGAGAAAACTGGCGCTCTATACTCTCTGCCTACCCCGTTGGGGACTCGGCGTAATGATATGTATGTATGTATTATATATAATATTTTCACGTCTATAAGGAAATAAGGGCGGACCTTTGTACTAAGGCAAAAGGCGGTAGAACGGGTAGGCAAGGCACACCTACTTTTAACTAGATATACGTTTTTAGTGCGAACGTGGTAGGCAATACAATGCCGAACTTACGTCTTTGAATTTCTTCTCAAACGTTAGTGGGCTTCCTCTTCACGTTTTACGTCACAGTAAGGCTACTAGTGTAAGTAATCACAGGAATTAAGTTCAAGAAACTCGTTGGTACAGTCTGGATTCGAACTTGCAATCTTTGTGACAGGTAACTACTCGAAACACTCGGCCACCACGGTATCCATTTTATAACATAGATAATAACCATGTTATCTTCTTTCTCATTATGTGTAAAGATGTCGGTATGAATTGATTTACAACAACAACCTATTATTGATTACTAATAAATTTACCTAATTATTGAGTATAATCGTTACATATGTGTTTTCGATGGCTCTTCGGTTACGTTGTGTTACGGTTTGGTAACTCGTTACTCATAACTTAGTGGTAAAGTCATACAAATAGAATAAATGTGAAAGTAACTCTGTTTGTTCGTTTGTAATTTTCAGGACGGAATGAACTTTATGGCATACATACACATACATATCATCACGCCGAGTCCCTAACGGGGTAGGCAGAGATAATAGAGCGCCAGCATTTTAAAGCTTTTGGTAAGTACGAAGGCAAACGAATGTCAAAATGATTGCAATTTCTTTCATATTTAGGAAGTAAGTATAAGATTATGAAAAATTTTAACGAGGGTATATATAGTTATATATTATAAATAGAATATCCTCACGCCTTCCTGCAAGGGTCCCCGAAGGGGCAGGCAGAGGTATATAGGTACAGGGTATAGGCGTGACAGATAGCGAGTCCATCGCCATTACTCAAGCACGACTATATTTACACCTTTGAATTTCTTCTCAGACGTATGCAGGTTCCTCTCAATGTTTTTTTTCTTCACCGTAAAGCTCGTGGTGTAACTAATCACTGTACTTAAGTTCAGATAAACGCATTGGTACAGTCGGGATTCGAACTTGCGATCTTTGTGTCGCAGGCAATTAACTACATGAACCACTACAGCTTTTATTGTTATTATATCAGTTTTAAATTATTATAAATATTAAATTACTATATTATGAGTTCTATTGTAATTATGTTGTGATGACATTACGAGCTTACAAATGAATAAAGTTCATCAAGGGGAAACCGTTTAAGAATGAACTGAGTCACAAGGCAAGTCACAAAACAACGTAAAAAATAGGTGTTATTAGAGCTCTTTCATTGCTGAAAGGCGTGAATATACAAAGAACTACTTACCAACAAAACCGAGATCAGCATCTTGACGTAATTAAGATGAAATGTTAGACTTAATTAAGACATAAAACGAACGAACTAAACGACCAGTTTCGGTCGATGGTAAGGGTCAGTGTGTGATCTAAGGAGCGGTGTCGGCTTATATACACTAAAGCTACTGGTTACATGGTTATTGAAACTAGTCTAGTTTGCGGTATGTTATGCCATGTGAAGTAATTTTTACTGTAGATCGCTCTTTGAGTTGTGGGCATAGGTTCAAACTCGGTGTATGAGGCTATGTTTTCCTGTTGTTTCAGTTATTGACCACAGAGTGAGTTTTGGTTGAAACAAATAAACAGGACTTTTGATGTGAAACATCTATAGCCGCACGTAAAACCGATTTCTGGCGTGGCGACGCATGCCGTGGCGACGCGTCGCCATACTTCAGTTACCATCGACCAATTGTCACAGTAATACCGTCCTCAGAGGAAGCATCGAATATAACTATTACCGAAATCGACGACGAATTTTTGTATTTAATGAAAATAAATGTTTATTCAATAAATAGTCATCGTTATCTAGAAAAAAGAACGTAATATTTTATTTTATCATTATGACATATTTAGTTCCTATCACAATCTGTTCTTTTCTGCATATTACTTTTACAAAATAATGTCGATGTTTCACATCTGCCAGGCGTCCCGTGACGGCTCTTTTTTTAGTTGAACTTTTGTTTGTTTCAAGTCCATCATCTTGTTATCCATGTCATGCTAGTTAGCTTAGTTAGCATAGAAGGTAATTAATAAAAATGTTATATAGGGACAAATAATGTGGCCTCTGCCTGTCCCTTCGGGAAGCTTTGTGAGAAAAGTGTGAAAATAGAAGGAAGGCTAGCGTGTAGCTTAATTAATATTAAGAACATGCCTTTTGTTTATAGATTTGTATAATTAACCACCAAGAACCTTACAGAGAAGGAGAAGATCGAAATCATGTGGACGAAGGCGAACTGGCGCTCTATTCTCTCTGCCTACCCCGTCAGGGTCTCGGCGATGATGTATGTATGAAAACATTAAAAGGAAACTTGCCTCAGTTTCAGAAGAAATTTCATGAACAAATGTATAGTCGTGCTTGAGAAACGGCGATGGCACCATCTCTCACGTTGGCACCTAAATATATATAAGACTAAAGGAGGCTTTTGTAACACCATTGCCTACCCCTGCTACTCATGGTAAAAAAATACTTGTTCAGTACATCAGTTGTACATTACGGGTGGAAATGTCAGTATTTGGAATCATCTTTTCAGCAAAGATTTGCTCGCATTAAGAAATTCAGTTCTTCCATAGCTATTATAAGTATCGATACACTCCACTACCTCCAGGGGTGTGATTGAAGACATTGTTGCTTGTTTATTAATTGGCTTAAATTGGTGAAAGTATTGTTATACGACTTCGCACACGTTATAGCAATTGTGCTGCGCTTGCGTTCATTCAATTATAATTACATCTTTGGCAATTTATTGATCACGCAAATAGTTACAAATCAATATAAATTAGGTAGGGAGTGTTCGGGAGTAACAAACATGAAACAAATGGCCTTCCAAAGATTGCAGGAACTAAAAAAAGCCAGGGTGGACACCGAGGAGTATTAATATTGTTCCATCGACAATTAAACGTGAAGCAATAGAAACTGATCATCTCTCCTCTAGTTATAATGAATCACATTGGGAACCTGGTCAAGTTACATATTTGTGTGTGATAAAAGACTAATTGCCGAGTTGTTAGATTTACTGCCTGCAACGCAAAAATTGCAGGATCGAATCCTGAAAGTATATAGAGTAATACGAGATACTGGAGGAGGTAGACTTAAGAGGTATTATATATTCGAAGGCCCTGTGGGAAGGCGTGAAGATATATGAATATCGTCGTCAGTCGATACCTACATTATACTGCACAGTGAACGTACAGAATTCGTAGACAATACGCCAGACATAAATCAGAGGTGGGGCAGTAAGCACAACGGATTTTTCGTTTAGAATTCAGAGGGAAATTCCGAGTTGCCCTCATGATACCTCCACCTCATAAAGCACGTCGAGATCATTGTACTGCTCCTATGAAGTTTTCCTAAGATAAGATTTCAAGAAAGGGGATTCTCATATGCTGGTAGCACAACAACTCCTAAACACAGGTCGGCAACGCTTACGTCTTTAGGCTACCGAAGTTGCTAACCATCAGGCGGACCACCTACTGGCTTGCCACCTAAGTTGTATCACAAAAAACTTGGCTGATTAAATACGAGTTCATGCTGTCGGTCCACAGGGAGCGATGCGATTAATGCTATATATGTATAGCAAGACATTATTTTGGGGACGATCGAGCATGATAGCGATGATGAACGTGACTCTCATGCGATATTTTTATTGTAATAAAGAAAATAAAATTTGTATATTCACATAATGCAGGATTTCATTTTTCACGCCCTATTAAAGAAGGACCAATTAAATTGGTCCTAAAAAGTCAAACATTCAAACACAAGTTGGTCCACGTAGCCAGATCTTGTACATAAGCTGATCTTCGGAGACGCATTGTACAAATAACCTAAATCGTAAGGTTTGCTCTCAGTGTGCTACAACCTTATATGTGTAATTTACATACATGCATTAAACATAATGTTTATTAGTACCTAAGTTACAGCATACCTGAGCTCGGCTAACATATATCCATTTAGGGGAAATTCGTCCCAGGGCAGGAAATGTCTAGGAATATTACATTGCTAGCCGAGCGATAGGCATCACGCTTTAATTTATTTCACTCCGTACGCTACTTCAGAACGTATATTTTTTTTTATTCTGTGCAAATATTGAATTTCAAATCTACGCTATTGTTTGCAACAAGAAGATTGCACGTTCGAATCCCGACTTGAACAATGTTTTTTTTTAACTTAAGTGCAGTGATTAACCTTACGTCTGAAACTAAATTCAAAGGCGCATGTACATTCGTGCTTGAGTAACAGATATGGACTCGCCATCTTTCACTACCAATATATCTACCACATCTTTGGCGCAAAATGGTTTTGTGGGTACTACCTATACACCTCTGCCTTGCCTACACCTTCCAGGATCCTCGAGGGCGGGCGTGAAGATATTATGACTGAAACTACCCGACGGCTATCAACTACCATCTATTTTTATCCCCAAAGATGAGACCCATTACTCGAGTACTAAAATAATTATCATGCCATAGATAATGTTGTTGTATGTTCACGCTTTTCCACAAAGGAATCTCTTTTCGCCTAAGATATATAATTTCTAGGTGCCTCCTAAGTGACATGTAACGCAGCTAAGAAACTCAATAAACAAAAAAAATGTATAGGCTACTTAGGAATCGAACGATGAACTTCCATGCGTAAATAGACAGATCTGCTACTTAGGAATCGAACGATGAACTTCCATGCGTAAATAGACAGATCTGGGCACAGTATTTTAAATACTGTTGTTTAAAGTATCTATCATTAACATAGGAGAAATTTAATAATGATAAAAAACATTATGTCTTAGTAAATCAATTTATTTTCTCTTCATAATTAACAGCATATCCACATAAAACATAAGTCACACATAAAACAGTGCGTGCCTTTCCAAGCCAGTGCACATACGAGACACATAGTAGAGTCCCAAAGTGTAAAATATATATGTACACCGAATATTCAAAGTTGTTGCACACAATATTGCCAACAAAACAATCATGCCAATAAATACAACACAAATCCAAACAAACAGAATGATATATCTTAATAAAATTATTAACAATTCTTATAATCAGTCTAAAAAATAAATAGTCTCATAAATTACTAAGAAATGTTCGAGCTTAGAAATATTATCACTGGCAATAGTGGTATCATTGTCTGTACGTAGGCGTAAGGCGCTGACATTTCGTTACGTCAAAAATCTGACATTGAATTGACAGTGGCACATAGAGTCAAATTATATACCAATATCAGCGCGGCAATGCTGCTAGTCTTGTTACAGGTTGCCGCAGGATATCGATTCGGGTGTAATATTTTATCTGTAGGTAGTTAGTGTTTCAACTGCTTTTGTGTAAATATTGTTAACTGTATTTGTTTAATATGAATACGTTACCAACCCTACATGCAAGCGTTCCAAATTTCTAAGCACGAACAAAACGAAACCTTAACTTAAAAAAACCATCAGTTGAACCACATATAATAACATCTTTAGCAGCCTTAATAAACTGTATTACAGCATTGTGCCACAGCTAAAAAAAGTGATCGCATTTAAAAGCTTTTGACTAAGCTTTGATAGAATAATTTATCGTTGATACCTAGTGTTATAATCCAAAAATGTGAAAAATTACCTATGGACCTGATTTATTCAGTCTCATTGTCACCGCTGTTAGGCTCTACAGTAGTTGTTGCTTCTGATGTCAGAGTATTCCCTGCTTCGGCTGCAATCTCTTCTAAAATTTCCGAAGATCCCAATTCTGTTGCTTCGGTAACTTCAAGCGCTTCTGTGACATTGGTAGCGGCAGTAGTAGAGGTCATACTGGCTGGGATATTTTCACAGTGCTTTCCAGTAATTCCAGGGGGACATTGACACCTGAACGAACCATCTCTGGCCTCCAAAGATTGACACTTCCCACCGTTCTGACATGTGTCTGGGTTGTTCTCGCAGTAGTTGAGCGCTGGAAAGGATTAAAACATTGTTGATTTAGTCTCAAATTCAGAAATTGAACCAGACCCAAACAAGAAGCAAGCGATATGTAAATCTATAGAGGACTGGGGCTTTCATGTATCTACCCGTAAACGACTCGGCGTGATGGTAGTACAGTGACGGATTTACCAATAAGCTGGGAAGTTTGAGCTAGGCCCCAGGCCTTGTCTCAAAAAGTTTCCTCTAGACCGCCTTAGAAAAATGAAGAGCATCTGATCTTCGCGGCATCTAAGAGTTTCGATCTCAAACGCCACTTAACTTACTTTTACTGTTGCCAAAATTTGAAAAGCCTACAGCCGGCAAAAGTATAAAACCATCACAGAAACACATATAAATATGTGTTTCTGTCTCAAGTGAAAATAAAAGTTTGGCATAAATGTGGGCCAAATGAGTCACTTGGTCACAACTCGGAACTAAAACAGGTATGACAACATTGTCATATGGTCAAGCGCCGCCAACCTACGTATATAGTGATGTGCCTGACAATACTACTGATGAGCAAGGGAAAGTGACGCGACAGTCGCGTAGAAATTAAAAGTATAAGTGTAAGTATGGTATGGTATGAATAATCATTATTTGGTGCA
Organism: Drepana falcataria; assembly: GCA_945859725.1. Lineage (NCBI taxonomy): Eukaryota > Metazoa > Arthropoda > Insecta > Lepidoptera > Drepanidae > Drepana > Drepana falcataria. The sequence goes on from OX243935.1 coordinate 1,872,524, forward strand.
ATTTTCCATCAATTCATAACGCGACTTCCGAATAAAACTCAATTAAAGTAAATGGAAATTCCCAGATATTGTTATTACTATTATAAAGTAACTGGAAATTCTCAGATATCTTGCTGAATCTGAGTGAATTCACTTGATATCCCTAGCCTCTTCTGATTGTTTTACTGGTTAAAAACAAAGTCCTAATTAAAAAATATTGAGTTTAGCAATTGAGATTAATGGAACCTGCCTAACGGTGAGAGTTTAGCGCCACCTATGGACACTGAGGATATCACTCTTACGGTTTCATATTTCACAGGCAAGACAATTACAAGGATTAAAGTACCTTCGTCACAGAGCATGCCGCCCCAGCCGGGCTCGCAGACGCACTCCCAAGGCCTAGAGCACGAGCCGTGCACGCAGCCAGGGTAGCGGTGGCACTCGGCACACGTGGCGCCCGTCCACCCCACCTTGCAGCGGCACTCTCCAGGCCGACGGCAGTAGCCGCGCTCGCCGTGACATCCAGGGGCGCACATCGCTAGAAATAATATTTATACATATCCTCACGCCTTCCCACAAGGGTCCCCGAAGGGGTAGGCAGATGTGTATAGGTAGTACCCACACACCCTCTTTCCGCCAGAGCTATATTTTAGGTGCCAACGTGATAGATGGCGAGTTCATCGCCGTTACTCGAGCACGTCTATACATACGCCTTTGAATTGCTACTCAGACGTATGCAGGTTTCCTATCGATGTTTTCCTTCACCGTAAAGCTCATGGTGTGACTAATCACTGTATAATAATATGATAACAAATCATGTATAACAATAATATTTATTTTGCTATATATAGCGGAAGAAATATCATCTACTCGTTGTTAGTGGAACTAGAGCTGATCATTCGACTGCATACAACTGAGAAGAAATTCCAAGACGCATGTATAGTCGTACTAGAGCAACGATAGACTCGCCATTTGTCTGTTAACACCTAAAACGTATCTCAGGTGAAAAGTGAGTGGGTACAACACACCTTTGCCTAGCACTTGTTTAAAGACGTGAAGATACACAAATATATGCGTCACTCACGAGTCTGACACAGCAAGCCAGTGTAACCAGGCAGGCACTTGCACTCCAGTGGCTTGTCGCAGTAGCCGTGCTGGCAGCCCGGCAGTGCCTGGCATGCGCGGCACGTGGGCCCCGCCCATCCAAGACGACACCGGCATTCTCCAGGACTTTCGCAGAAACCTCTTGTTGTATGGCAGTCAGAGCGACAAATAGCTGGGGACGGAAATGTGTTATTACAAGTTTTAAGAAAGTGGAAAACATAATGTGTAAATAACCTTTTGGGCCGTATAAACTCTAGTTATCACTCTCGAAGTATTATATATGTATGTGCTAATTAAACTGTAGTGATAACTGTCGCGATGCTAGCATACGATTAGAACGGAAAGAACGGTGGAGTTCTAGAGGCGTTACCGCAGTAGCACATCATACGATATATATAGCATTGCTACGGTCTTGTGTAAGGTTGAGATAAGTAGGAGCAGCGAATGAGCAGGTCAATTACAACTATGAAGGAGAGATCTATCTTCTCCATCTTATAGCATCTCCGTCCGTCTGTGCGCGAGCAACATCCATAGCCACTGTTGCAGCTATACCAGGATATATTGCAATGGATTTGTCTTAGCGTTATTATAAGCTTCAGAGACCGTACCTTTACCTACTTCAAATACCAACAGTATCTACTTACGCTCTGAGCAGAAGATGCCATCCCATCCGTCCTTGCAGATGCATTCGAAGGAGACGTTGCAGTGTCCGTGTTGACAGCCTGGTAATGGGATGCACTTGCTACATCGCTCTCCGTAGAAACCTAGCTTGCAGCGACACTCTCCTGGACGCTTGCAGTAGCCTAGCGAATAGATAACATCGCGTCGTGAGCATTCAGAGCGAGAATTGACAATAAAATGTTCAAGTTGTAAACATACATATCAACACACTGAGTCACTCACAAACTTAGAGAGAGTAGAGCGCCAGTTCTCTCTAGACTTACAGACCTATTTCGCTTTAACCGCATTCGTCTGTCTCTTCTTCCATGCTCGGTTCGTATCGCTATCGCTAGTAGTATTGAGTACTCAAATTGTCATCCTTGAGTGTTATATAATAATTTTATACGTAACTACGTGACTTTAAATAAATGCGGTTTTACAAAAAGGACTTGGTGGTCATCGAAGATACAACCTTTGTCTTACTGCGTCTACACGGTTATTTTGATATGCTTAATTAACCAAACTTTATTCTGAGAGATTTAGCCTCTTTTAGAGATAAGTCTGCATATTTACTTATATCTAAGTAAAAATCACCTTTTGCTAATTTTTATGTAGGTATTTATCATTTTGCTAGATATTGAGTGTACCTAATCAAGTTTGTAAGAAACTGACTGATTAGTTTTCGAAACTAATTAACCGATGAATATGCACAAATCTCCAAATCATTAATCCAAGTCAAATGAATAAAGAAAGTGCAATCGGGCCATTCGCACATTTGACTAAACGATGCGCTAAAAAGCTTTTGCAAAGCTTTCTATTTGAAAGTCGCGAAAACATCAACGAGAGGCTTTGTGTAAAGGCAATAAAAGAAAATAAGTCACATTTTTAAGTACTTAGAAAGTTGAACTTGACATTCATACCTTGAAAACTTATAGGAATCGAGCTTGTAGCTGCATCGACATGACACAAGAACTATGGTAATGATTTTTCAAGGCAAATCATAGAAATTACTTCCGAACTTGTGGTGAAACCGAGTGGTTTGAATGGTCGCCCAAGTTTGAATCCCGACTAAACCAATGAGTTTTATCTGAACTTAAGTACAGTGATTTACCACACTACGAGCCTTATGGTGGCAATTGAAACCGCCCAGTGCGAGGACCTTTGAACACAACTGACAACAATTACAGTAGCCCGCGTAAAATATCGTATCATTGTCACATTATTCCGGAATAAAAAATATCCTATGTCTATAATCCAGCTAATAATCTCACTGGGCCAAATTTTATCTAATTCTGTTCGTTCTGGAGCGATTGAATAATAAACGTCCTCACAAACTTGTTCATTTATAATATTAATACGATATACATCGCCGAGTCACTTACGAGGTAAGCAGAGAGAGAGATACATCTTTCGCTTCATCTGCATTCTAAAAGAGGATTGCATCAGAGGCGCGGACAAGGGTCCAGCTCTTAACTTAATGATAGCCTTACCCTGTAAAGGATCACATCCTCTCTTGCAAATCGGCACGTCGCACAAATCCCCCTGCCATCCAGGAAGACACTTGGGCTCTCCGTTCTCGTCGCACACATAGTGGCTCTGCTCGCTCTGCACCGCCGGCAGCTCGCACGCCTGCCGACGAGACTGTGGCGTCAGCAGATCCCACACCGAGGCTGACAGTTGGAACCCGTGCTACCGACCAGTGCATTAGTAACGTAACGTGCTTGGAGTGCAGTGCATAGGGGAAATGGGTTAGAGTGGATCTGATTGAAATACTGCCAAAGTAATTAATCTTAAGTCTGCACCTGTCTGTGAGTATTACAGAACTTGGGTAAGGTGATTTATCAATACAAATTTCACGTCAAAAACTTACGCTAGTAGATTTTAGTCAAAACGACAAAGGCGAATGGCCATCGCCAAGAAAACCATCTATTTCTATGCTAGACTTCATCAATATTATTTATGCCGTGTATAGATTCTATAGTACGAGCATATTGTAATGGCAGGGTGATTAATACACGTGTTATCCTCACAGGACGTGCACAGAAAGACTGAGTCACCAAAGGTACTTTCTAATAACACGAGAAAGCATCGAGAAAGTAGCGCGCGAGAACGCCAGTGGAAAAACCAACATTGAATTTACCTTACTATGTAAATAAAACTAAATTAACGACCTTGAAACAGCCATGACGCATGCGGCGAATTGGCGTAGAGATACATCCCATCTTACGTTGGAAGAATGCTTAACGTGGAGTTCTCATGACGGATGCTGGTCCCTTTAGTCAAAAGTCGAGATTCGAGAGCTCACGCTCTCGCAAAGGGATTGCGTTGGCAATGATATTAGGTGCGGAAATAATTATGTCATTCCTATACAATGGGTAGCGTGGCGTGATCAGAAAGGGATTTTGTCTAGGGGCTAGTCAGCCAATCGTAGTAAGTGCTGGCCGGCACAAGGCAATAGTTCCCTAGAAGTCTGTCATTTTACAACAGCCTTTGAGAGAGATAGAAAGAGGCCCGGCCTGTGCTTCAATAAGTTTCGCTTAAAATGTACCGTTTGCTCGTGTCCCGAATACTTTTGAATCATGAAAGTAAATTATTTCATGGTCATTGTCGTTGATTTATGCCATTTATTATTACTTTTTCTTTTTGTATCGTTTTCTCTTTCCCACCTACTTATAATCTAACACTAATTCACTCCTAATCATTTTAAAGGTATAAAGCAATGCTTTAAAATAGCAATTTTTTCTTGTGCTGCATAATTGGACTACAAAATCCATTATTGTTTCGCAAATTCCTGGTAGTTTAAGATATCAGTGAGTTTAAACAAGAACAGTCAATCAGTTGAGTCCTTAATTATACTAATAAAGAATTAGGTATAGCACATAGAATTGGATATTCGCTGAATAAATACAGCACGCCATATCCGCTAGGAATAATCACTAAACAATTAAACTATGATATTATTGTGAATAAAACCGGGATATAATATATAAGGATATAAAACCGGGTGTTAAACTTAAATCACCATCCAGTTTAATCCACTAATGTTCATGCAAGTCAAGATCGTAGGTTCAAATCCGGTTCAGTACCCGCGAGTTTATAAGTGATTTAAAGAAAAATCCATATATTGGGAAATTACAAATACTCGTGTTAAATCGTGGCTGACATACGTCGGACCCGCTGTCACGTTGGCACCTACGATAACTAGGCATAGCTAAAATAGGTTTAGATTTATTATATTAATTACATGTCCACGGAAGATATTAAAAAAAACACGCAATTAATTTCACATAAACCAACCAGATACCTATATTAAGTACAGTTTAAAACTAAGTCAAGATGCAGTGCACGAACCAAAAACCCAAAAGCCATCGAAACCACCAACCTGTTTTTTCCACTTCGGTAGGTACTTGGCCGTCAAAACAGCCGGTATAACACAACAAAAAACGAATATAAACTTATTCATTTTGCCTCCATGTGCGTAGTATCAAGACTGAACCGTCGTAACGGTGTAAATGTATTAAGTAGAGATGGTGCGCACACGCAGCCCGACGCTATACTGTTATGTCGTGTTATTGAACTTCGCTGGAGTGGAGCAACTTTCGCCGCAGTCGCTTTTTACGAAGCCACGAAAGAAGCGGGCTTGAGGGAAACTAATAGAGTAAATAGTAAATAGAGCTAACATCGCAGGTGATACTAACAAAAGTATGTACAATCGTGACAAGTAAAATGAATTAAAAAAGAAACAAAAACTGTCTTTAAAGCTATTATTTTATTAATCTTTATATATATAATTCTTCTGTGAGTGTGTATGTCACTGAACTCCTCCTAAACGGCTGGACCGATTTTAATGAAATTGTGTGTTCAAGGGGATCTAGGAATGGTTTAGATTCACAATTGGACCCGATAGGTGGCGCCACCATCTTTTTTTTTCCACCCGAGCGAAGCTGGGCGGGACCACTAGTTTTATATAAAAAGCCACCACGGCCGAGTGGTTCGTATAGTTGCTTGCGACACAAAGTTCGGAAGTTAAAATCCCGAGTGAACCAATGAGTTTTTCTTAACGTATAGTGATTAGTCACACTACGAGCTTTACGGTGAGGGAAAATATCGAGGGGAATCTGCATACGCCTGAGAAGCAATTCAATGGCGTATGTGTAGTCGTGCTTGGGTAAGGGCGATGGATTCGTCATCTGTCACGTTGGCACCTAAAATATATCTCTGGCGAAATCTGGGTGTGTGGGCATTACCTATACACCTTTGCCTACCCCTTCGGGGACCCTTGTGGGATGTCCTGAGGATATATATATCTAAGTACTGACATATATTATTTCATAGTCATTACGAAAATAATTTCGTATATTTTTATTAAGTTTCGTGATGATTAGTTTCGAGATTTTGTTATCTTGGCGTGATGATATGTATGTATGTATGTAAGAGTTTCGTTTCGTGGCCCCATCTGCAGTCAAGCAATTTCTACAGAATCTCGTTATGGAAATTATCACCAGTGCATTTCAGTGGAATAACGCCCGCCTATTGCTCTCAATAAGTGGGTGACCGCGAAATCAATATTTGCATTTGTTTTTAAGCTTTGCAACACTGTTTGAAGATTGAAATATGACGTGAATATGACATTGTAGCTTCTAATTTGATATATTCCATTGGTTATTTATCAGATATTCAAAACCGAGTTGAACAAACATATTGTAAGTTTAGTTAAATTAAGTAACGTTCTCTTGTTTAAATTTCATAGATTACATTGAATGACAATATCCTTCCTTATCTACAAATACATTTAAATTTTATATCCGTAAATCATTGCTACATAAAATTCTTCATATTATGTGTGCCTTTCCTATATGTGTCAGTCAGAATATTGTTTCCTGTCTCTAATTAGGACGCTGGGGGCACTTATTGAACGTCACATATTAGAATATACTCGTAGAACTCCCGTTACCACTGTTTCCAAAAAAAAAACCTATCTGGAAGAAACTGCGAAACAAACTCCCCGGTCTTCTATTTTCGTTATAAAATTAGCAATGACTTTTCTGAACTTAAGTATAGTGATTAGTCACACCACGAGCTTTACAGTGAAGAAAAACATCTAGAGGAAACCTGCATACGCCTTAAAAGAAATTCAAAGACGTCATCTTTTACATCTGCTCATAAATATATTTCAGGCGAAAAGACAGTACATATTATGAGCCTCTGCCTACCCCTTCGGGAACACGAGGTAGGCGTGAAGATATAAGTTTTTTTAAATACATAAGTAGGAAATAAAAGTCTAATTTTCAATTCACAAATTTGTTATTTTAACTTTATATTATCCGTTCTATATACATTATTATATAAAGCTATATATACATTTAGGTTGGGTCCTTGTAACATTACGCATTATAGAAGCTCTCACAGATACAAAATGTACGTAAAACACAGATTAGTTGTAAAAAAAAATCTTGTATATTGACACATCCATTAGGCTAAATCATCTATGGTAATACCAACTTTATTCTGATGTTCATAACATTGAAATTTAAATGCCCACGATAGTTAATATGTATACAAATGTTAAAAGTGACTGCTTTTATTTTATAGTAGGTATATACTATTATATACCGTAACATACTGATAAATAAAGACTATAATAGTTTGAGGACAACATGACAACGTGATGGAATAACATCTGATATAATTATATAGTGTTACAATTCGTCAAAACATTTCATATTAGCAGGGTGCCGTAAATGGGACAAATGCTCAGACAGACGAAAGGAAGAGATATACATAATTTAATTACATTCAAGCTGAGAATTCTATTTTGCATAAATCTTCTGTATATATATAATATATATATATATATACAGAAGATTTATATATATATATATATATATATATATATATATATATATACAGAAGATTTATATATTTTATTTATATATATATATATATATATATATATATATATATATATATATAGTTACATCCACGAAGACGCACCCCATCAAGGATCACCATCTAGTCGAAGGTGTCGCGGGATGCTGGGAGTATGACCCGAGTCTATCTACTGTAGTGGGCGTGTGAACTCTTATATAATCAGTGTGTGTGTACCGATAATATTCGAACATTAGTAGAAGGTTGCACACTTACACTATAAACTGTTAGGAAGTATAGTGGGGCGCGTCTTCGTGAAGTTATACATTAAGAATCTAACTACGTTATAATTTCTTTAAGCCATTAATAGCTTATAATATGCTGAGAAATAACCATAAAACAATATTTTTTCAGTGAATATTATTCCTTCAATAATATCGTCATAATGTTGTCGTAATGTTTCGAACTTTTGTTTTGATTGCGTCGTCATGAGATTATAATTATTATATACAATACCCTACCCCTTGTAGAACACAAACAACTGTTATATTTTCTGAGGCAACCTGTATTTGTATATATACATGTGTATATGGTTACTAGCTACAAGATCAGTCGACAACCTACACACGTGATAGTAGCGTAAAGTTCACAATACGTTGTATTTTCATGTAAATAATACAAAAAAAAAAAGATTACAGTGCACGCCAAATACTTGAACTCAGCTTCAGCAGCAGCAGAAACGAGATTGTGGTTCATTTATGGGGGGTTTAAACGCATTAGTTACATGGCGGTTCAACTAACATTGCGAACACTGTAACCAGTAATAAATCTGTTTTACTCACGTGTTGCTTATACGATTTACCTGTGTCTATCATTAGTCTACCAGTCGTGATTTAACTAAGATCATAATTAGAAATAAATAGTTTCCAATTTTGAGTTATAAGTTTTAAGAGAGGTAGGGCATAACGGGTTTCCCGTTCGAATTTGGAGCTGCCCGACTGGGGCAGGACCTCCACCTTATAGAAGTCCGTAGCCAAATAACACAATTTTTTGTGTTGTGTTCCTACGCGGTGAATAAGGTTGCCAGAAATGAAATGAGCTCCTTGGGGAGGGGGGAGGATTGTTACATTGTGTTGGAAGCAGAGGGATTAAACCCATTATGCTGCCAACACACTGTAACTCTCCGAACACAGAGTGGCAACGCGCAAGTGATACTTCGGTATCGTGAGCGTAAATAGGCTACGGTAACCGTTTACCATCAGGTGGGCCGTATGCTTGTTTGCCACTCTTGTTGTATAATAAAAAAAAAAAAAAAAAGAGTAACGATAACTGGCGGTTAATAATCCCAACACTTAAAAAATCTGCTAACGAATAGAAGAGCAATATGTGTTTTAATTGGCGTCTTGAATATACATATATATATTATGTTAATTATGCCTATAGCAACATGTATACTTTTGTATGTATGTACAAGAGTATCTGTGTCTGAGGTTGGGTGTAGGTTAGGTACCTATGGTATGTAGGTTTGACACTTTGATATTTGAAGTTTTTCTATATTTTTTTATGAATATGACGTCATAACAAGCTCTTTTTATGGTTTACTCGTTTTATCTCTCTCAAGCTCAATCTCGCTATATGAAAGCAATAGATAGCACAACGCTAATTTCGATTCACCTATCGTAATAGCGAATTGAAGTCTTCCCATAAGGGGTAGGCAGTGTAACACTCTCTTTCAGACGGTTATTTATTAAGAGGTTAATAATAATAACGTAACATATTAAGAGGTCAGAAAGTTACATGAGCATATAATTAAATGCATTTCAGACTGAGTGGTAAAAAACACATTAATTATAAATATTAACAAAACAACGAGAAGTTAAAATTAAACGAAACTATAAATTAAAATGAGCAAAAAAAGTCATTAAATAAAAATACATAGAAAATTGAAAATTATTTTTTTACTTGTATTTGCGTAGTTTCTAATAAAAACTTTTAGTTGACTAAGGCTATATTTTTTTGCTGAATCTTCGACAATTATGTAGCTTGGCAATGCCAGCCATCCTAAAACCGACCCTCTTGAAGACTTGTAAGTGCCTTTATTTAGTAAATATCATAAATATAAAAATTAAAACAATTTTATTAACTAATAAAGAAAACTAGCTGTACCTCACAATTCCACAATCGTCAAATAGCCCTTATAGCCTACCCCAATTTACACATAGTGTTTTATTTAAAATAGCCCTCAAACAAACAACCTCTTTAAAATATTCATATACGTATCTAAATGTATACCAATACATGTACTATACATACATATCATCACGCCAAGTCCCTAACAGGGTAGGCAGAGAGTATAGAGTGCCAGTTCTCTCTAGACTTACATACCTCTTTCGCTTCGTCCACATTCATCAGTGTCTTCATACATGCTCGTCGGTTTCGAGTACTCTTAACGTTCCCGTCCTTGAGCGTCCGATCGGTTTGATCCAGGTAGTTGGAACGTGGCCTTCCTCTGCCTTTTCATGCACACACTTTTGCTTTGTATATCTGTTTCGTCAATCTTTCTTCACTCATCCTTTCTATGTGTCCAAACCAACGTAACATGCCTTTCTTCATCTTTACAATCACGCCCTCATTCACGCCAGTTGATTTGTGAATCTCTTCATTGCGGATTCGATCAGAACATAGTGCATGTTCTGATCGAATAAATATCTATAAGGTAAATGCAACATGTATGCAACCATATATCCATATATGGTTGCATACATGTTTGTTACTCAACCACGTCAAAATGGCTCAATGAAAAAAGCTATTCATCACCTATAAAGGATTATTTTAATGAATAAACTTGGAATGTTTAATTGCAATTTCTACTAAAAGGATTGTATTTAATTGTACGAACCACTCGGCTACTACGGCTCCAGTTCCTTTGACATAAAACAAAATAACTAGCTACAATCAAGCTAAAGGGAATGCTAAAAATTAATTATTCAAAAGTTGGTATATTAATCAGATCTTTTGCTATTACTAAAAATACTTTATTACGTAATTTTGAGCCCTAATTAGTGTCGTAACTCATATTTCTGCGTGGCAGAATAAACACGATGTTACTTCATCGGTTGTAAAATAGTAATAATTAGGGACATTAAAAAATTTAGTTCTGGTATGGGAGGAGCTGCCCGAGAGGGGTTATTTGCCAAATTTAATTTATCTTACTATTAATTAAGCGAACAGCTGTATAGCCTTTTTAGGACCTACACATAACAAACTTATAAGTCAGGTTTAGGACCTAAATATAACAAATAATTTTCAATTTCTATTCACACAATTGTCATACAATAACTCGAATTATTATAAGCAAATGTCAATAATAGCTGCTTTACTATCAGTGGCGGAAAGTGGGTGTGTAGGTATTACCTATACACTTCTGCCTACCCCTTCGGGGACCCTTGTGGGAAGGCGTGAGGATATTACTATCAGTAATGAGCCCATTTTCCAGGCGATCTTCTCACATGCGTCCTCAATGGGGTATGCAGACGTACTAAATCCCTAGCTGGAGACACATTTGTGTGCCAGTGACATACCAGGTCTGATTTTTTTTATCGAAATAATATAAAATATTGTGCAACTTTTATGTGGTAGTTTAATTAAATTAATTTAATATCTATGAAATTTCATAGAAAATACCTTAAATTTAACACTCAAGCTGCATAATTAATATGTCTTACACGTGAATGTATGAAGGGCTTAGCCCGTGAAGTAAACGGCGCGATGATAAATATGTATGAATGTATACAACATCTTATTAGGCCGTGATTGTGAAAATATTTACAAGATAAACACTTTTAGATCGTATTAAATTGTAATGTTATTCTTTATACATTGTGTTTCAATGTATTGTCACAAGATGGCAGCGCTGTATATGACAAAGTCCCAAGACGCACTATTGACAGCAGCTGTCAATATAATATCAGCCTAATGTACTGTAAATACAGACATTTTAGGCTTTATTTAACCAAAATATGATGAATTTTTCAGGCAGTCATTAATTAGGCATGAGACATTAAAGATATAAAAACAAATATATCGCGCCTGAGAGGTGTAGCAGCCTCTTTTTACCGAATATATATATTGAGACTAGTGGTCCCGCCCAGCTTCACTCGGGTGGAAAAAAAAGATGGTGGCGCCACCTATCGGGTCCAATTGTGAATCTAAACCATTCCCAGATCCCCTTGAACACACACAAAAAATTTCATTAAAATCGGTCCAGGCGTTTAGGAGGAGTTCAGTGACATACACACTCACAGAAGAGTTATATATATAAAGATGTCACCTCAAAAACAACTTTATTGCGTAAAATTGCAAAAAAGATTAAATAAGTGACCAAAGAATATGAATGAGGTGAATAAAATTTGTAAAGCTTAATATATATATATATAATAGGTAGTATTTTTTTCTGTGTCAATTTTTTTCTGTTATATATTAATATAGGTAATTCTTCTGTATGTGCGTGCTGAACCAATTAGGTTCAAATTTTGTGTGATTTTGTGTGGGTCCCTGGGTGGTTTGAAAATACAATTGAACCCTGTAGATGGCGTTGCAATCGTATTTCCGGAGCTTTTATTATTTATTTTTCACTCGTGCGAAGCTGGGCGGGAGAGCTAGTATGCATATATCCAAGTATATAACTGTACATGGATCAAAAGATTTTCAAAAGCGGTCTCACAAGGGTGTGTTAAAAACTTGCAGCGTCAGCAATGCTGAAGCCTGCTGTTGCATACGTCCAGGGGGTAACCGCTTACCATCAGGCCGACCGCACGCTTATTACGCCCACCTTAGTATATAAAATAATCATACAAACATACATTTTGTACACTTCAAGGCATAAAACTGTTAATAACTACAACTATTTGTATCACGTTCCTTAGGTGTTAACTGCAACAACAAAATGGCGTCACCTATAAATCATTTTGTCGGGTGTCCACGTACATCGGCACTTGCTTGTACTCGGGGAACGGGTACAGGACGAGGTGGTCCGCTGTTTTGTACCAAGGGACCAGACCATTCTGGAAACAATCATTCAATTATGAACGCCAATAACACCCATATACATTGCATCGGTTTCCTCGTTACAGACTTCCCTTAGTGAGGAAACCCAAAGAGGTTTAATAATATGTCAGGCTCTTTACATATGTGGAGGAGGTGAAAGAGTCTGTAAGTCTAATAAGAAGTCGCTCTCCTCCGCCTACCTCTTGAGTGTCTCGGCGTCTTAATGATACAACACTAGCGATAAGCGCCGACTTCGCAGGAGAATACGCACGTTATGCCTGCTTATTTCTTCCAAGGAAATATTAACAAATTACACACCAAAACCTACCTTATGAATCGCTTTGTCTTTTGGTGAGAACTGCATGAAAATCAGTTCAGATTATTATTTGAGTTTGTTGCGAACCAACAGACAGACGAGGATAGACTATCTATTGTAATATGTAATAGGTATGCTAACATAGTTTAGGTAACATACATTACTTTATCTTCATGCTAGCCCACAGGGGCCCCCGAAGGGTTAGGCAGAGGTGTACCAATACTATACGAGAAATTATACTCACAACGTTCGTTCTCTTGTTGGTCCCGCGGCCGTATCCATTCCAGTGGTTACCAGCAATGCCTATTAGGTCTCCCATCTGGAAATACATATATGTATATCTATTTATTATTATTTTTATAATTTTGAAGAGATTCGCAAATCAACTGGCGTGAATGAGGGCGTGATTGTAAAGATGAAGAAAGGCATGTTACGTTGGTTTGGACACATAGAAAGGATGAGTGAAGAAAGATTGACGAAACAGATATACAAAGCAAAAGTGTGTGCAAGAAGAGGCAGAGGAAGGCCACGTTCGGTATGTCATTATTCAGTAAGGAGGTATATTTACGTGAAAAGCCGTGATGGCCGAGTGGTTCGAGTAGTACCTGCGACACAAAGATTGCAAGTTCGAATCCCGACTGTACCAATGAGTTTTTCTGAACTTAAACTTAAGTACAGTGTTTAGTCACATCATGAGCTTTACGACGAAGAAAAACATCGAGAAGAAAACCTGCATACGTCTAAATGTAGCAACTCCAAGGCGTATGTATAGTCGTGTTTGAGTAACGGCGATGGACTCGCCATGTGTCACGTTGGCACCTAAAATATATCTCTGGCGGAAAGTGGGTGTGTGGGTACTACCTATACACCTCTGCCTACCCCTTTGGGGACCCTTATGGGAAGGCGTGAGGATATATTATAGGTATATTTACGTGTAAGTTCATATCCTGGTAGAGGCCGCCCACGTTGGGCATCACGGCGACTCTATCGTGAGCGTTCTGTCCCCCGAAGTAGTAGATGTCGTCCAGCGAGAAGAAGCTGTCCGACGCGTCCACTCTGTTTGTCTGCATCATCTCGTACGCCACGCGACCCACCTGCGGCACACGAGTTTATCACGCTGAGGCTGAGGCGCTGTGATACCTACTTTGCATCTGATCGTAGCCGACGGCACGCCTATCACATAGATATTTGAATTTCCCTTGGTTATTGGATAGATAATTAAATTATAGGAAGGCGTGATGATATATATTTTTTTTATATTATATATACATTACGATTTGAATTTTGCAAACATTCAAAGAATTGATAAAGATAGGCAACCTTCACTATGAATGACGAACAAACCTTAGATACGGACAATAGAGTATAAAATCACGGACAACTTCCACTATCTTCTTCTTCTCCTGGCAGGTACTTTTTCTTGGAAACGGTGGTAACTTTAGTTTATATTAAACGTGACGTTCAGTAAGTGTTCCCTGTGTCCCAGAATATAAAAATATTTTGATATAAATTTTGATTTGAAATAAAAATATTTTGTATATTGTATATTGTATGTATATCAGTGCAAAACAACCGTTAAGTACGAGGAATATTGTAGAAAATTACAGGCAACCTTCACTATTAGTGCCAAATAAACCTTCAATATGGGGTATAACGCTGTCAATTATGGCGACCTTCACTGTCAGTGTAAAACAAACCTTATATACAGACAATAGAATATAAAATCATAGGCAACCTTGCGGAATAGAACTGACAATTACGACAACCTTCACTGTCAGTGTAAAACAAACCTTAAAGCATGTGGAATAAAGTTCAATATGCAAGGCGAGTTACCTGACTGCTGAAGGTGCAGACGATGTAGTTGCACATGGAGAGCATGTGCAGGTCGACCAGCAGGCCGGTGAGCGACAGCGGCGTGTAGCGGCGGTGCGTGGCCGCCGTCTTGGCTATGGACGGGTCGCCCAGGAACGCGTACTGCGGGTACTTGCTGCGGGCGTCCTCCAACACCTGCCACAAGTCACAACATCTTATCTTACTAATATTAGAAACTAGGTTATGCCAGCGGCTTCGTCCGCGTGGAGTTCGAAAAAGTAGCTTTGAAAATTTTCCTGCTAGAATCGGTTCAGCCGCTATGCCGTGAAAGAGCAGCCGTGTCAGCATTGAATCGCTCAGTACCCACAGTTGGACTCGTACAGCGATACTGTCGGCATCTTGTATTTCCGTATGTACTAATGTATGATCTTGATAACTTGCTTAACTTGATGTTTTTACTATAAGTGTACATAATATATAAGTGCTTTGGCTATATGGCTGTTAGCTTATATAATTTTTTTTTGTTATCAACAAATAAATAACAACAATATCATCTATCAATCAAAATCAAAAATATTTTATTCAATGTAAGGGTATTCAAAGTAACACTTATTGAACGTCACATACTATTTCCAGTATTTCCAAGAAAAAAATCATTACGAAAAGAAACGGCGAAATAAACTGCAAGCGGTCGCGCATTAGCGACCTTATAGGAATATTTTCAGACCCTTGAACTGCTCCATGCTGTAGGGAAATCCATAACGGGGAGTTCATCCCAGTCTGAGCGTTCGCGGAATGAAATTACTTTGAAACCGCGAAGTAGGGGCCTTTTGTGATTTCGAGGCATGGGGATGAATTCCCCATCAATGGCCATTGATCCGGTGGTAGAAAGCCAGGCGTACTCACATTAGCGTCGTCCGTTGCGAGATAAACCCTCCTGACGTCCACAGTCTGCGTAAGCTCGAGCTGGTCGTAGTACTCCCCGACGTGCGCCATGTACTCGTCGATGTGATGGAAAGCGGCCTCCGTGCCCACCTTATCTGTGCGCCGTATGTGCACTCTGCAATAATTTGACATCTGTCAACACCACTACTCTATGGTCGAGCGCACCATTGACACTGCTAACGGCCGCAGCCGTGGTGGCCGAGTGGGTCGGCTGCAACACAGATTGCAGGTTCTAATTCAGACTTTACCAATGAGTATTTCTGAACTTATGTATAGATAGAGCCATCCACGAAGGCGCGCCCCACTATTCTTCCTTATGTAAGTGTGCAACCTTCCACTAATGTTTGAGTATTATCGGTACGCGCCTACCTATGAGTGCACACGCACACTACAATTAATAGACTCGGGTCATACTCCCCGCATGCCGCGACCCCTTCAATTGCTACCCACCAATTTGTAGTCGAGGGGTCGACTATACGACAAATACGCCAATGTAATGATAGTTGATTTTAATTGATAGACTATCTATACATTGATTAGTCACACCACGAGCATTACGGCAAAGGAAAACATCGAGAGGAAACCTGCATACGTCTGAGAAGAAATTCAAAGAAGTATGTATAGTCGTGCTTGAGTAACGGCGATGGACTCGCCATCTATCATATAAGCACATATATTTAATGTCAGTTTGTTTATAAAATTTGTAATCATGAAAACTGTTTTTGTCGACATAAATACATAATATAACATCCAGGACAAAACATATCCACCCCCAACTGGAATCAAACCCGCGACCGCGAGCTTTACAGCCAGCTCTGACGACTCAGCAGAACGGTATCAAAAACACCATGAAAATGAATTAACAAGGAGAATTGTTAATATAAACCAGTCGCCATTCGGCTTATCGGAGTTGAGAATGCGTTTTATATCGTTATACGCTTTAGTTGCGCACAGAAATGTCTTATAATCGGTTGTAATATGTAAAACACTCGCGTTGTTTGTGCATTTCACATACTCACTGTTAATGTTACACCTATTATAACATAAAAACTTTAACTTAAACATTGCAATTATTCACACCGCATATCGGTCTGTTTATTCTGGTTAATCTCCGAATCGGCTGAAGCAATTTTGACGGGAGTTTGACTGACAGATAGCTAATATCATTAGAAGCAGCTTAGGATAAAAAATTTCATATATAAATGTATAAAAAAAAATATATATATATAGAATATATACACATTTTAACACGCACGTCTTGTTCCTACATATACATAAAAATCGATGCTTATGTTCGTCCTAAGTATATGCGTTCCGAAACCATTAATCAGATCGCGGTGAAACTTTGGTAGAGTGTTCTGGGTACCACAGCATTGCTGTTTTGAAAGAAAAAAACAAAGAACTCGCCAGATGGCGCTGCAGAACCCCGAACGTCTATACAGTTCCACTAATCGTAATGAAATTTATTTGACATTGCAAGAATGCCGGCTGCTGTGTAGCTAATAATAATAATATAATAATACTAATAATAATGCTAAAAATAATCAACAAAATCACTTACCTAGAAGAGTTATGAAGAACATAAAAAAATATTATATGAAAAATACTTTTCATAATATTTTTAAGTCGGTTAAAAATGGTATTTACCCAACTATGGGAGTCTTAAAGTTCATCTTGGCAACTGTGTCGTTGATGGCCTTCTGGAGGTTGGGCCGCGGCTTGAGGATGTACTTCAACATCTGACCTATCCACCACGACGCCGGGTCGCCATTGAAGCGGACTAATCTGCAACGATCATAGTACAATTAAGAGGTATAACAGGTTTCCCGTTCGTAAATATTAATATCCTCACGCCTTCCCACAAGGGTCCCGGAAGGGGTAGGCAGAGGTGTATAGGTAACACCCACACACCCACTTTCCGCCAGAGGTATATTAGGTGCCAACGTGACAGATGGCGAGTCCATCGCCGTTACTCAAGCACGACTATACATACATACGCCTTTGAATTTCTTCTCAGACGTATGCAGGTTTCCTCTCGATGTTTTCCTTCACCGTAAAGCTCGTGGTGTGACTAATCACTGTACTTAAGTTCAGAAAAACTCATTGGTACAGTCGGGATTCGAACTTGCGACCTTTGCGTCGCAGGCAACTGCTCGAACCACTCGGCCACCACGGCTCTCGGTAAATATTAATGTAAGTAGATAGATATAGATAACGGATATATTTTTAATTGAAAACAAAATAACTAATCAAATTTCAATCATCTATGCTCGCTACCGTTTTATACTTGACACAAATCGATTACAAACACAGTAGGTTGAAGACAAAATTAAAATCTAATCAAGGCAATGAGTATCACGCTACATCGTAGATCATATCCACATTAAAGTATACCTATAATTAGCACTCAATTTGAACTGTAATGACATAACAGGCGTTACTATGTCGCTTATCTATTAGCAAGCACCTGTTGATATCTGGGACTTACGTACATACCTACATCTTTTTAATTTTATTAATTAATAAAATACTGGCTGTCCCTCCCTAGCTTCGCTAGGGTGAATAAATAAAAGTTTCTATATCGAGTCCAATTGAATCTAAACCATTCTGAAATCCACCTGAAGGCACAGAAAATTTCATTGAAATCGCTCTAGCCGTTAAGGAGGAGTTCAGTGATATACACACGTACAGATGAAATTATGTACATATAAGGATAGACTTAAAGTTGACCAACGCGTATATATATGTATTTAGTTACATATAACAAAAGATAATACAAAAACAAAAGAAAATTATACTATACTATAGACAAATTTTAAATAGATATTCTCAAAAAATTTACGTCAGCTCAGCTCTTGACGTTCCCGTCCTTGAGCGTGCGATCGATTTGATCCAGGTAGTGGGAACATGGTTTTCCTCTGCCTCTTAATGTACTTTCACTTTGTATATCTGTTTCGTCAATCTTTCTTCACTCATCCTTTCTATATGTCAAACCAACTTAACATGACTTTCTTCATGTTTAAATTCACACCCTCATTAACACCAGGTGCTTTAGGAAATCTACATATAAGTACGCAATTTGAACTATATTTTAATCATTATAGAAACGACATTGTTATATAGATTGTAAATAATCCTGTAAGATAAAGGATAAATTAAGATCTTTTTACTTACCTATGCGCCAAATCTTTAGGTATCGCCAAGGGCAAAAACTTCGGCTTCTGTGATATGGAGTCTATGAACGGGAGGGACACCACCTTCGCGTCGAACGATACTGTGGAGAGAGATACGATACTGTACTGTGTGAGAAAAAAAGAGAGAAAGAAATAATCCACGCACAAATTAATGCAATAGTTGCAACGTATCTAAAGTATTGATGAGGTTTACGGTGTAGGAAAACATCGAGAGGAAACCTTCATCCTTATCCATCACATATAGAGGAGTCAACGACCTATCTACTTATGTACTTGTATGTATGAACTGCGACTTACCCGGTTCACTAAGCAATGTATTTGTCAAATAATTAGAATATATCTGAGAAATAGCTTGGCACTATGCGCTTGCGCATATTCGGGGAGAAGTACAAGTAACGGTGGTAGCGGTAATTTTTCATACTAACAAATAAAATTTTAATGTCTGTTTGCAATTTCAGGAACAGACATTTCTAAATACAAAATTAAAAACGGTACCGATAACAAAAACACTATAGAATTATTGTATGTCATTTTCCGAAACGGCTGAACCAATTTTGAGAGGAGGAGAGTAGGAGACGAGGGACTCCGGTAATATTTTTCATATACACATGTAAAGAACATATGTTTTAATTCCTCTTTGGAGCTTAACAGATGCAGGCCATAATGGCTTTATAAAAAATAATAATCACTGTCAAGGTTGTTGACAGACCATAGGAATATTTTATTTAAGAGATTTCATAGTATTTATAACTTTAATTGTCGTTTCTTCGTTTTTTACAGGTAAATAGTTTTTTATTTATGTTATTGTTTGTTTAGTTTACTCGTGGTGGCCGAGTGGTTCGAGCAGTTGCCTGCGACGCAAAGGTCGCAAGTTCGAATCCCGACTGTACCAATGAGTTCTTTCTGAACTTCAGTACAGTGATTAGTCACACCACGAGCTTTACGGTGAAGGAAAACATCGAGAGGAAACCTGCATACGTCTGAGAAGAAATTCAAAGGCGTATGTATAGTCGTGCTTGAGTAACGGCGATGGACTCGCCATCTGTCACGTTGGCACCTAATATACCGCAGATAGACATAAATTGTCTTATATACATATATGGCAACCATGAATCAAGTGAATGCCGAATGTGGATGAGGCGAAGAGGCGAGGTTTGAAGCCTAAAGATTTGTGGTCTTTAGTTCCCCACTCCCACTTGACCCCCGCTGTCTACCCCGTCAGGGACCCTCCCTGGCGGGGTAGACCGTGGTAGACAACTTTGCTTGATATATATGCTTAAATGTATATATACTCACCCGGCCATTGGTGTATTTTATCCTCATAAGAACTGGTACAGCTATCCGAAATGGGATAAAACACATAGTCCCACCCCTTGCTGTTGTACCTCCAACCCTTAGAGTTCAGTATTAGGGTCCTTTCTGTGGCGTATGCGAATATCAGGCAGTACACTATGTGGTGGAGTTGGCAACCGAAGCCGCAACCCTGAGAAATAAAGACAGCCTCGGGATTAGTAGTTCGATGGGGACCACCGAGTAGAGAGTACGTCATCCCATTTGCAAATAGAACCTCTCGTTTTGATGTGTGTATTAAAGAATAACGATTCCTTCAATCGAGAACAACTCCTTATGTTAAGCGATTACCGCTGCCTATGAACGCCAGCAACACTAAGGGTATCACAGGCGCGCTACCAACCCTGAAAAATCTCTTCAAACCCTTTTCAATGCTGGGAAAATCTGACCCGCTGAGCGTTCGACGAAGGAAATTCTTTAAAATCATTTGAACCCAGTCCGAAAACAAGTGCTGTGAACCCTTGTTTTCGGACAATAAAAACTCATTTGTGACAGCCCTAGAACAATTCACTGTGAATGTGACGAAACCGTGCGTTGACCCTGTCAACGTGACACGTGCGGCGTCTGTTTGTCCAACTATACCTAACCACTCGGAACACGATTACAATGATAATGCGCAATTGGTGTAAGATAACACATATTTAAGATAAATACACTTGTTAGCAAACGTTGTTACACGCATTGGCACATACCGATGTCTTGAATAAAAAAAAATCCAATCGAATGACAATATGAGGCATTGGCTTGATGATAAGTCGGAGCTTAATATGAGGTCAGATATATAGGAAAAACTGATATTGATACTCTATCGGCTGTTTTTACGACAAAGATCTTTATACATTTAAAAAAGCCGTGGTGGCCGAGTGGTTCGAGAAGTTGCCTGCGACACAAAGATCGCAAGTTCGAATCCCGACTGTACCAATGAGTTTTTCTGAACTTGAGTCTGTACTTAACGTATTACTATACGATTAGTCACACCACGAGCTTTACGGTGAAGGAAATCATCGAGAGGAAACCTGCATACGTCTGAGAAGAAATTCAAAGGCGTATGTATAGTCGTGCTTGAGTAACGGCGATGGACTCGCCATCTGTCACGTTGGCACCTAATATACCTCTGGCGGAAAGTGGGTGTGTGGGTATTACCTATTATATACTATACCTACCACTTCTGCCTACCCCTTGTGGGAAGGCGTGAGGATATATCTATACTTATATTATAAAGAGGAAAGTTTTGTATGTAAGTATGTTTGTAAGGAATTGGCTCAAAAAGAACTGGACCAATTTTGAAAATTCTTTCACCATTTGAATGCTACATTATCACTGATTAATAGGCTATTTTAATTGCGAGTAAAAATAAATTTGATGACAAATTGTTTAAAAAATAAATGTCCACCCGTGCGAAGCCGGGACGGGCCGCTAGTTATTATTATACCTATATACATACCTTGTTCAAGTTGCATATGAGCTTCCTAGCCTCCCTGCAGTCAGGTGGGTTCTGCAGGTGGCGCAGCCTCCGCTGCACAAGGTCACTCACGTTGGCCGCCTCCAGTTGTCTCCACTCGTGGTAGCCGTCCAGCTCTGAGAGCTTTGCTTGGTCCGAGAGAAGAGACCTGGAGGTATGGAGATTGGTGAAAGTGTACAAATTGAAACTCATAGATATAATACACTTTTTTTGTGAACACATTGACATGCATACATACATATCCTCACGCCGAGTCACTAACGGGGTAGGCAGAGAGTAAAGAGCGCCAGTTCTCTCTAGACTTCATACCTCTATCGCATCGTCCACATTCATCAGTCTCTTCATACATTTTCGGTTTCGAGTACTCTTGACGATCCCGTCCTTGAGAGAATAATACCTATAATTCACTATTATACGAAATTAGACATATATTCCTAAATGAACACATTTTTCTGATAATCCTTACAAAACATACTTGCACGGTGTTTCGGATTTTTCTGATGATAACTATATTATACCGCTGTTAACATTCGGAGACTCTTTCGCGAAGGCAACAAGATATAAGCATTTAAAAATAAATGATAACGGACAACCTACCTTTTGCGGTCTGCAACTTGGTTCAAAATAGGTTGAATCTTCTCAGATTTGGTTTCATCGTAGAGCACCTTGCCAACTTCATGGTTGATGTAGTACCACAGCTCCTTGGTGTTGGAGTGTATCCTCCTCCTGAGATTCTCGTACTCTTCAGTCGGGCCCTGGCCGCCGTCGAGGATCAACGCGCCGTCTAGGTCTCTGAGGTCACCATTTTTTCTAAACAAACGCGACAATCAATGAAGTACGTGTAGAGCGGTAGAATGACACAGACAAAATCTCTTTCTGTACACGCTCGCGTTATCCGTAGTATGGTAATAACTTTATCCGCAACGAATGTCATTACCATACAATTAATAGCGTGAGCGGTAACTGAAAAGGTTTTTTTACTAGGGGGGCTGAAGTCCTTCGCATTGAAGCGAATGAAAGGACTCCAGCCCCCCTCATATCCACTCCTCCCTTCAATACCAACATTATAAAGAGGGAGTTAGTTTCGCGTTAATCTCAGGAAGTACTGATGCGATTTAAAAAAAACTAGTATATATATATACATATATATTCATCTATCTGCCTTTCCGCAGAGATCTCCAAAGGGGTAGGTAGTACCGCGCACTTTCCGCCAAAGATATATTTTAGGTGCCAACGTAGAAGATAGCGATGCTTGTTTTCCGGTTTGCAGGTTTTCTGTCACCGTACAGGTCATAAGTGTAACTAATCACTGTACTTAAGATCAGAAAAACTCATTGGTACAGTCGGGATTCGAACTTGCAATATTCGTGTTGCAGACAACTAGTTGAACTACTAGGCCACCACGGCTTAAAAAGTGTCATCGATCATAACCACCCATGAGTATAAGTGCAAGTCAACGACATCGTCTGTCTATCGGTCTGGGAGGACTACGCTCATTTGTTTTTAGTCTCTAAGAAACCATTTAATTATGGCCTTTCGTCATTTAGATGAGGCAGTAGTGATTTAAATTGACCATACTGCAAACGATTTTCTACTGTTGTCACCTTTTTCATAACATACCTACATTAATATAGTATTACTTTATTAAGTATTTATGAGAGCCGTGGTGGCCGAGTGATTCGAGCAGTTGCCTGCGACGCAAAGGTCGCAAGTTCGAATGTGATCAGTCACACCACGAGCTTAACGGTGAAGGAAAACATCGAGAGAAAACCTGCATACGTCTGAGAATAAATTCAAGGGCGTATGTATAGGCGTGCTTGAGTAGCGGCGATGGACTCGCCATCTGTCACGTTGGCACCTAATATACCTCTGGCGGAAAGTGGGAGTGTGCCTATACACCTCTGCCTACCCCTTCGGGGACCCTTGTGGGAAGGCGTGAGGATATATTACTTTATTATTTATTATTACTTTAGTATATATATATATGTATGAGCGTGTGTGTCGAATTAATATTGTTCGCTATTACAAGGGAATTAGGTAAGTACAACATTTTTATCAACAACTTTTATGACTTTATGAGTTCACTATCGAAGTGAAGTCTGTACGCGATTAAATGATATGTATAATAATTCGGTATACAATATCAAATAGGTATTGTAGCCGTCTGTTTATCACAGCTAGGGTTGCCAGATGTCCGGTAAAGTCACGCAATTAGGGGCTGACGCCTAGTAATTACTATTGTCATATCGTCCCAAAGTTAACTAATTTCGTTGAAAATACCAGAGAAAATTTTTTCAAGGAAAGTTTCTATCCTTACATTATATCCTGCCTTTCCACAAGGGTCACAAAAGGAGTAGGCAGATGTGTATGGGTAACACCCACACACCCACTTTCAGCCAGAGATATATTTTAGGTGCCAACGTGACAGAGGGCGAGTCTAATATAATAAATACATACATACATATCATCACGCCGAGTCCCTAACTGGGTAGGCAGAGAGTATAGAGCGCCAGTTCTCTCTAGACTTACATACCTCTTGCGCTTCGTTGTATATATAATTATAATAAATATACAATATATACTTAATTGCACTGGTATGAAGCCGGGAGCCTTAGTAATGCGTCAATCAATGTATATTTTATCACTAAGGAAATTAAGTGCAATATAAACGGACATTTATAACAAACTGTATCATTTTAAACGTATAAAGAGTACTCATTAATCAACAAAAGTAAATCCTCATTCGCCAGAAACGATTATCTATGACACATATAGATAATGCACTTGGCATTTCCTTAAGTCGAAGTACTTTACACTTGATGACATATGTTTGATTAATATTTGCGATACACGTTAAATTACATTTATAAAATATAATTTTGTTTAATCTATGTGAGCCCCGCGGTTTCATCCGCGGTATATTTATATATATATATATATATATATATAGGAGATCCCATTTGTGAACTCACTCATCACGAAATCTCAGGAACTATAAGGCCGATTGACTTGAAATTTGGTAGGAGTACTCCTTACGCCGTGTAGAGGTCAGCTAAGAACGGATTTTGTGAAACTCAACATTTTTTGAAAACACATTTTTCAACTATTGCCATAGAGGAAGCAATAGTTGAAAAACGTGTTTTTTTTTTTACTTTTTCACCCGGGCGAATCTGGGCGGGACAGCTAGTTATCAATATATTTTATTGGTAGTTTTACTGTTATAAAATATTGATATTCCATGTATTAATCCAGCTAATAAGCTACCTCTGTTGCAGACTTCTCTTCAATTCCATTAAGGTTTCAAGTCGTTCTGGCGTTATTAAGTAACATCGATAATAGTATATACTCACAAACTTCCGCATTTATAATATTAGGACTTTATTATTGATTAACACTTACATAGTGTTTATCAAAAATAAAGTCCTTCTTGAATAGTGTTTTAGAATAAAACATATTAAATATATATTCTATTAAATATATAAAATAAGCCGTGGTGGCCGAGTGGTTCGAGCAGTTGCCTGCGACACAAAGATCGCAAGTTCGAATCCCGACTGTACCAATGAGTTTTTCTGAACTTAAGTACAGTGATTAGTCACACCACGAGCTTTACGGTGAAGGAAAACATCGAGAGGAAACCTGCATACGTCTGAGAAGAAATTCAAAGGCGTATGTATAGTCGTGCTTGAGTAACGGCGATTGAGTCGCCATCTGCCACGTTGGCACCAAATATACCTCTGGCGGAAAGAGGGTGTGTGGGTATTTATTACCTATACACCTCTGCCTACCCCTTCGGGGACCCTTGTGGGAAGGCGTGAGGATATATTATATAAATATATATTCTACTCACCCCGAAGACCTGCGTATCTGTGCAATGAGATTGCTGTGCTGCTGCTTGAGGGTCTCTAACTGTGAAGAAACTGTCTTCAACCTCTCCTGGTATTCCAACACTTCATCTGTGCCGCTGCATCTGCTAATAGTATATATATATATGTATATCCTCATGCCTTCCCACAAGGGTCCCCGAAGGGGTAGGTAGAGGTGGATAGGTAGGACCCACATAACAACTTTTTGTCGGAGATATATTTTATTAATTAACTTAATTCTATTCTGTACTAGCTGTGCATTGAGTGTACCCATGTAAAATTATATTTAATTGGTATATATTTTAAGGAATAAAACACGTCCACCTAATATCCAGCAATATACCTGTGCCAAATTTCATCCAATTTTGATCAGTAATTATTACGAGAAAGACGAACAAACATTAGCATTTATAATACCTATTAGTAGTAGGAAGTAGGATTTGCACGCTCTCGCCGCTTATATTTGTGGAACCGTTGATCTCGTGTCAAACATTATGTTATCTTTAAGAGTAACACAAGTACCTAATACTTCTATTACTAGCCGTGGTGACCGAGTGGTTCGAGAAGTTGCCTGCGACACAAAGACCGCAAGTTCGAATCCCGACTGTACCAATGAGTTTTACTGAACTTAAGTACAGTGATTATTACGGTAAGGAAAACATCAAGAGGGAAACCAGCATACGTTTGAGAAGAAATTCAAAGGCGTATGGTCGTGCTTTAGTAACGGCGACGGACTCGTCTGTCACGAATCACAATCTGTCACGTTAACACCTAAAATATATCTCTGGCGGAAAGTGGGTGTGTGGGTATTACCTATACACCTGTGCCTACCCCTTCCGGGACCCTTGTGGGAAGGCGTGAGATTATATTCTATAATATGTATTATGTATTTACTTGTGTATGATAAAGTCTAAAAGTAAATAAGTTTTTTTATACCAGACATGGATGCGGTCCGCCTGATAGTAAGCGGTTACCGCCGCATTAAATATTTCAAATTACACGATGTGGACGAAGCGAAAGAGGTATGTAAGTCTAGAGAGAACTGGCGCTCTATACTCTCTGCCTACCCCGTTAGTAACTCGGCGTGATGATATGTATGTATGTATGTAATTACACGATAAGCGAACTCTACCTGAGCGGTGATATGACGAGGTAAGTGACCACAATCCACACAAACAGTAGCAGTACAGCAACACGCTTCCAATTCGCCAGGTACATCATTAAGTAGTCGGACAACGTCACGTGACCATTGGCGTAATGTTTCATTGTCGCCGGCGCATCATTGCGTGACGATAATCACTCGTGCACCGCCATTATTATCTGGAACAGGGATAATTTTGTCAATCTATATGACCTCTAAATAATAATAATAATACCTGGGACAATTCTACACAAATAGCCCCAAATTAAGCAAAGCTTGCGTTATGGTAACTAGACAACGATATATTTACTTATATCGGTAGATATCATGGATCAAATCAATCGGACTCTCAAGGACGGGAACGTTAAGAGTACTCGAAACCGACGAGCATGCATGAAGAGACTGATGAATGTGGACGAAGCGAAAGAGGTATGTAAGTCTAGAGAGAACTGTCGCTCTATACTCTCTGCCTACCCCGCTAGGGACTTGGCGTGATGATATGTATGTTTGTATCGGTAGATATATACATAAATACATAATTACATAGGTGATCCAAGACTAAGGTACAAATACTCGTCATCATCACACTGTGCCCTCAGCGGGAATCGAACCCACGACCTCGAGTTTTGCAGTCAGGAGCTCAAACCACTAAACAAAACGGCCGTCTGGTCCGTCAAAATGTATGCTAGTGCCGGCGCGTCACTTCATCCCGTTAAAATAGCACAATCATAGCATGTGTCAACCATACCTAAAAGAAGATATTTTTTTACCAATAAAATTGCAAACGAGCAAGCGATCAGCCTGATGGTTACCGCCACCTATGGACGCTGTCAACAACAAGGGTCGCATTTTGCCGACCCGCCAGGTTTTTTCGCATCGTTCTGTCTGACTTCATGCTTTGAGGGAGAACCTCAGCAATTAATATTTTTTTTTTACGGACAAGTGTTTTTTTTTGACATTGCTACTGCTTGCAAACTTGACCGGTTCATAATATTACCTTAGTAGGACTTGTTATGTTTCTTTCCGACAAAGGCATGGCGAGGTGATAGTCTATATCACTACGCCATGCCTTAACTGACAGGCATTTGACAATAACGTTGTATTTCCAAGATTATTCAAGAGTGTATGAATATGACTTTGTCCCAATAACTCTTGAATATTGACGATAATAGCAGATAACCAGTTGAGATGCGTTCCAACGGTACTAGATCGAATCAGAATGAACAGAAAGAGACTAACGTCCCAACTAACTAGATCAAATCGATCGTATAGGTGCTCAAGAATGGTATTGGAAACCATCGGGTAAGTCAAATCAAATCAAATCAAAATCTTTTTATTTCACATAGGCCCTACATACAAACGGGCACTTGGGCACGTACAAGCGGGCACTTATAAAACGTCGAAAAAGAAGCACGGTTCGGGTTGGTCGTTTCCATGGAGAAGAACCGGCAAGAAACTCCATGGTTACTCTTTTCAAATCATTAGGCATATACGGTAAGTACGGGGAGACTAAATAAATGACTAAAGAAATCTGTAAGTCTACGTGACGCTCTCTTTGCGTTCATCTGCGTGTTAATTATGTATTATGTACATACATACATATGTATGTATTATGTAGTTAGTTATATATTGTATTTCATCTAATGGCGGTGGAATTCTTAATTATTCTTAAATATTCCTACGTAACATGTCAGCTAAATAGTTATATAAGCATGTAATTAACAATTCAAAGAACCCAGCTTCGTTTGAGCACACATTTGCATTGGAAGAGTAGACAGATGCATACTGCCTTGAGAAAGTAAACTATTCTAATCTATTTATACTTTTATCTCTGGTTTACGTGCATACGTTTGAGAAGAAATTCATAGACGTATCGAATGTATAAGAGTGATTGAGTCCCGCCATCGGTCACGCTGGCACCTAAAATATATTTCCGGCGGAAAATATGGGAGCTTACCTGGAAATTTACCGGATAATACATACAAATATGAACATGAATATACCTTTTAATCACTTATATTAGGTTATTTTATAATTATCACGTAAGAACATCAAATTTATATTTATCTTTAGCTTGTGAAGTGACAACTGAGGGAAGCGACCTCACGTTATCTGGAGCAACGGTTCTACCATACAATCTTAAGAAACCCTCAGCCAAGAGTCCCACCATGCCATTACGGAAAATCTGTTCGTTCCAATGTAACGAGGATGGTAATGAGCTGTTAGTAACAAATAAAAATACTTCACGCCTTCCCACAAGGGTCCCCGAAGCGGCAAAGGCGTAACACAACGCCGTGTTTTCATTGAAATATATTGGCGTGCCAACGTGGCAGATGGCGAGTCCATCGCCGTTTCTCAAGCACCACCCATATGACGAATTTCTTCTCAAACGTATATAAGTTTCCTTGTTTGTTACCGATGTTTTCCTTCTCCGTAAAGCTCGTGGTGTGACTAAGCACTCAGGATTCGAATGTTTTGTGTTAATCTCTATATATATATATATAATTCTACTGTACTTGTGTATGTCACTGAGCTCTTACTAAACGGCTGGACCGGTTTGATTGAAAATTTCTGTGTGTCTTCAGGTGGATTCGAGAATGGTTTAGATCCACAATTGGACCCGATAGGTGGCGCCACTGGGTCCGTGCCTTTAATTTTTTCACCCAAGCGAAGCTGGGCGGGACAGCTAGTATAATATAAATAAATGACTTTTAATAAGAAATCACAAATTTTGTGAGTTAGGCACACAACGTTTTTATAACTACTAAATCTATTGATTCTTAGAATAATTATGTGTATTGTTCTATCAATAAATACTGATGTTATCAAAGTATTGTTATCTGATAGCTTCGCATTGCCACAGGACGTAATACGTACGGTATAATATCTGAGAGATTAATATTTAGTTGTGACACTAGTTTAACAAACATACCAATCAGATATCAGGTATAATCATTCATCAAGACATTAATGGAATCTTAAACTCGTTATACAAATGCGGTCACATTAACTTGACGCATGGCTTTGATGACGTCATTTTGATGGCGGTCAGGTAAGGTGCGAAAAAAAAAGCATGTAGCTAAATAAAAACTATATTTTTTATTTTGGAGCATAGGTTTTATTTGTTAATCTTGCAATATGTTGCATCATTTATTTTTTATACAATTTAATTGAAAACTATTTTGTTTGTTTTAAAACACTTTCAACACAAGATTTCTCCCTTCACTGTGTATAGATTTCCCCATGTTCAAGAATTAGTAGTAACAAAAATTTTCCAAAATTAACAAAAACAGTCCAAACTTAAACAATAACGAAAACGTAACAAAATATCCAATAAAAACAAGTCAACATATCGACGCGCGTATCGGTAACAGAGATGCTAACCATACTGACGATTGCCGGGCGAGCTAAGGGAATGCGGGGGGAAGCGGGCGGGGCCTCGCATTCCAGCGATGCGTCAAGTTAATGTGACCGTACTCACAATATATCACTGATTCGCGTTATAAAATTATGAATAATTAAATTATTATAGATAGTGCCATCCACGAAGACGTACCCCACAATTCTTCCCTCTAGTTTATAGTGTAAGCGTGCATCCTTCCACTAATGTTTGAGTATTATCGGTACACACTGATTACCGATGAGTGCACACGCACACTACAATTAAGACTCAGGTCATAGTATAAAGAAGAGGGAGTAGGCTATCTCCGGCCCAATTCGCGATATAATTGCCTACTGTCTTAGGGTTGTCACTTTTAGCTAATTATTAGGCGCGGCTGTTCGCGCTTCGCTGGCAACCGCATGAACAGCTGCAATTAGGTATCTATAATAAAAAATGAATAAAGTGAATGAAATATTATCATTAAAAGAAATAAAAACAACATTAAAAACTAACGACTGTCTCTTAGACTATAATCGAATTTGTTGTTATGATTCGAACTTTGTTTTATATGTATTTGATTTACTATTAGTCAATTAGGTACTCGTACATACTTATTTTGAATTACGATTTTCTGTAAGTAGGTAGGTACTTAGTTATAAAATTATCTATTTACCTACAATACTGAGAAATCGGCATAACTAAACGTAAACAAAGAAATAGCGGCAAACCAATTGCCAGATCAAAAGTACCTAATACATTCTAGTAGGAAATTAGGCCTACCTACCTACTTCCTGTGTGATAGAAAACTAATACAAACAAAAAATATGTAAGTACGTAGGTATCTCATCATCAAGTAAAATTATATTATGCTAGAATAAGTGACTAACTTACCTTTCCTGTTCAATAGGTAATCTGAACAGAGACAGGTCTGGAATCGATGAATTATTAAGACACCCAAACACACAGCAATACGTTCTTCTGCGATTATCAGACATTTTGATGATGATATTGATTAATAAATCATTTAGCGGTGCCGAAAAGCCGTGACGCGCGCGCGAACCTTGTGCAGTGTTAGCCCCGACTGGCGCACTGAGAAACGGGTCGAGATTTTGTTAAAGTGTGCGTGCGTCGACACATATATACAATAGCGCACACATACAAGCCGCGCGCGGTGCGTTTGTATGAAGATAACCTACTTCTCTTCTTTATACTATGCTCAGGTCATACTCCCTGCATCTCGCGACCCCCTCGTCTAGAAATTGGTGGGACGCATCTTCGTGGATGGCACTATCTCTATGAAATTGAAACCGAACGGAGTTGGGCACATCTGCCGCAACAATTTTGTTTATACTGTATAGTTAATTAATAAATAATTAATATATACTAATATTATAAAGAGGAAAGATTTGTTTGTTTGTTTGTTTGTTTGTAATGAATAGGCTCCGAAATTACTGGACCGATTTCAAAAATTCTTTCACCTTTGGAAAGCTACATTATCCCCGAGTAACATAGGCTATATTAAATTGGACCCGATAGGTGGCGCTGCGATCGAGTTTCAAGAATTTTACCTTTTTACCCGGGCGAAGCTTTCTGTGTGTTTCTGTGTGTCTTAAGCTAGATTCGAGAATGGTTTAGATTTACAATTGGACCCAATAGGTGGCGCTGCGATCGTGTTACGGGCAATTTAACTTTTTCACCCGAGCGAAGCTGGGCGGGACAGCTAGTAATTAATAAATTTAGTTGCGGCACACCAGTGGTATCACTGGGATGGCAAACGAGCATGCGGCCCGCCTGATAGTAAGCGGTTACCGCCGCCTATGGACGCTTGCAATACCAGGGGCATCACTCTCATACGAGTGTGGGACAAACAAACGACACAATAGACCACGCAGAACGTAAAGAGCAAACGTGGAATGTCAGGAAGATGAACCAAACGAGAAGCTAATCATCCGATTGACAAAATACCTTTTACGTTAAAATACGTTTATTGAGGCTAGTCACTGGCAAGAGTAATCATTTGTAGTAAAAGTAATAATAAGAGGTCCCCGGGTAGGCAGAGGTATAAAGGTAGTAACCACCCACATTCCGCCAGAGATATATTTTAGGTGCCAACGTGGCAGATGGCCTGTCCATTGCCGTTACTCAAGCACGACCATACATACGCGTTTGAATTGCTTCTCAGACGTATGCAGGTTTCCACTCGTTGTATTCCTTCACCGTAAAGCTCGTGGTGTGACTAATCACTGTACTTAAGTTCAGAAAAACTCAATGGTACAGTCGGGATTCGAGCTTGCGATCTTTGTGTCGCAGACAACTACCCAAACCACTCGGCCTCGGCACGGCAATAACAAACATTAAACAAGAGAATTGCATTTTCTTCATCTAAACAGTGGGAGCATTGCTCAGATTATGTGATGTTTGTAAACAGTTGAATGTGATCACAACTTGAACTTGAATTTGCAAACATTAGGGCAATAGCTTCAACTATGTATATTGTAATGATAATATTATGCATTCACATAATAATATATCCGCTCGTAAAGGGTCCCTGAAGGGGTAGGCAGAGGTGTATAGTTAGTACCCACACACACATTTTCCGCCAGAGATATATTTTAGGTGCTAATGTGACAGATGACGAGTCCATCGCTGTTAGTCAAGCACAACTATACATATGCCTTTTTGAATTTCTTCTTCTATAATTAATTTATTAATTAACCTATAATTCTTCTGCAATGAGTAAGTGGAAAAGTTTCTTGCATAGCTTGAGATACCTCAATATACTAGGTATCTCAATATTTATTTATTTTTTAATTTATTTTATTTTTTATTTATTATAAATTACAATATGATTGGTACCTCAAAATAATAGGTGTCTTATGATACTTAATGTAATTTGCTAGGTACATCAATCTACTACATGTACACATACATACAATAAATTTAGTACATGCATACTTATGATCACATTACGTCTACATGAAGGAGTATGATAATATCAGAGACCAAGAGCATAAAGTACCATTAATGATGTACTTATGTCTTCTTAATTATTTTTTTTATTATATACTCATACATATTACAATTGGAGGTGACCGTGACCGCTGTTAAGTCTGCATTGACGTTGTATCAATTATGCAAAAACTTAATAAGCAGTAAAACTTTTGATTATTAGCTACCAAACTTATGTAAAGTATTTTTATGGGTAAGTTGTTTTTTACTGGCGCAGCAATTTGATAGTGATACCCACTCTCATAGCAGTTAGCTTATGTATTAGAAACAATGTTTTAAAATTTTACGAATAATCAATAGGAAGTGGTATGCTGGATAAATACTGATAATGACTTTTCCATAGATATTTTTTGGAATTCATATATTTAAATACACATATATCACACCAAGTTCCTAATGGGGAAGGCAGGGGGACTGGAGTGCCAGACCCTCAGATTTGAGTGCAAAAATAACTATGGGATACTTGTCAGTAGCATACTTTGCAAGTTAGTTTGCCACCAAAGAAGTTTAAACAAAAATATAATGTAACTGAATCACACAAAAGTTTTAAGCAATATAATTTATACACTTTTATGCATCACACTTGTAGAGCAGCTAGGCAACGGAGCTACGTGCGGGCTCAAAAGATCCACGGATATTGACAATTTAGAACAAATCTATGCAGGGACCCTCGACGCTAGCGAACCATTTATGATTTATCATTTTAAGTATTCAAGCAAAACATGTATAAGCGATATATTTTTGGAATAACGTAGTATACATTGACTTAACTTACCAAAGTACAGAGGAATCAGGATGTAAACGGCGAATGATCGTAAAGTATAGGCAGTCCACTTGACACAAAAACTTAGTCTCGGCGGAAATAATAAAAAACCACGTTATTATTGTCAAATTTTAAGTTTCGATATCGACTTTACACATCTATATACTGACGTACCACACACAATTTTAGGTATAAAATATAATTAATAAACATAAATAAAATTTATGGACGACCAGCGCGGATCAGGTGAATTGAATCAAAACTGGACTAGAATATATAGGTAATACATGTAATTCATTCGTACTACATTGATGGAAGTGGATGACATAGTCCTGTCAAATAAAGTGACATCTTTCAATTTTACTTTTTTTAAAGTAGTCGCTGATATACAGGTACCAAATAGTTTTCTTTTAATAAATGCTAAATTTGAATAAAAAACCGAAATAACTTGAAAGTAAGGATAAAAATCAGTTTTTTTTTGTTTCATTGTTTGCATTTTTTTGTTTTTCACATACATGCAAGCCACGGAGACTAGACGGCACTAGATATTTTTACGGTAAACGTCTCAAAATCAAAAAATCTAAATATTTTTATTTCACACAGGCCTAGGTGGGCACTTATAAAACGTCGAAAAAGGTGCACGGTTTGGGTTGGTCGTTTCCATGGAGAAGAACCGGCAAGAAGCTCCATGGTTTGTCTGTCTGTCTGTCTGAGAGTCTGTGCAAGAATGCAGCAACTCGATGCTTTCCACAATGCGATATTGGTGTTTACTTTATTGTATGGCAGCGGCAGCGAATCCTGGGTATGTCAGAGGAAGTATGAAAATAGCTCGAATGCAGTTGAGATGCGATCTCTTCGAAAAATGTGCGGAGTAACGATATTAGATCGAATCCGCAATGAAGAGATTCGCAAATCAACTGGCGTGAATGATGGCGTGATTGTAAAGATGAAGAAAGGCATGTTACGTTGGTTTGGACACATAGAAAGGATGAGTGAAGAAAGATTGACGAAACAGATATACAAAGCAAAAGTGTGTGCAAGAAGAGGCAGAGGAAGGCCACGTTCCAACTACCTGCATCAAATCAATCGGACGCTCATGGACGGGAACATCAAGAGCACTCGAAACCGACGAACATGTATAAAGAGACTGATGAATGTGAACGAAGCGAAAGAGGTATGCAAGTCTAGAGAGAACTGGCGCTCTATACTCTCTGCCTACCCCGTTAGGGACTCGGCGTGATGATATGTATATGTATTTTTACGGGTTTCAATAATATTTTCGAGGATATCCCTACGATATATGTTTAAATACCGTAGTGAAGGAAAGGAAATACTCTAAAATATTTGAATAAATCCAAGGGCACTTTTGAATTTGTACAGCAGTTGAGTCTGATTTATGTGGAGAAAGCGTAAGAGGCATCTAATATTCCGCTCTCGACTGTCTGCCTTCCCTGTGAAGCACAAGCTATGCGAACTATGTCCAGAAAGTGGCTTTTTACAATCCTGCGGTAACCATATAATGAATAACAGATCACACTTGTAGTTACTACATTTATTTATTTTACAGAGAAACACAATTATGAATTTCTAGTTAGTAATGTGTATGTGTACTTCAACATATTTATTCTAAATATCGTAAATTGATCAATACATCGATAGTTAATAATGGTCCTATAATATTAAGTGAACAATTAATTGAAGAGACTACATCAATCGTCCAGGTACTCGAAGGGTTCCGGGGGCTCAGGTTCCTTCTCCTCTTCAGCCTTGGGCCCAAATGCGGCCACTGGTTCGACGAGGAGTTGTTCAACATCACCGGCGTGGTTTAACATAATAATACCCCCAATAGTTACATCCTTTAATGGAGAAAACCCAGATCCATCGACGACGGTTATATTCTTAAGCTGCTGCCTCATGACTCGTGCCGGATTGTTTAAAATCTCGAAAGTCGGCTCCGGCTCCTTCTTCTCTTTAGTCTCCTTCTCCTCTCCTTCCTTTTCTTCTTTCTTTCCGTCCTTGGAGGATCCCGCAGCCTCCTTATCCGATTTTGCGTACACCGTAATATTTGGGTTGGGAGATTTGGAAGGTTTCTTCTCTTCTGTGCTTTCGTCGACATCCATTTTAGATGTGGAGGATGAGGTCACACTACTGGCGGAGCCGTCAGTTCCATGCGCCCGCCTCCGTGCCTTAGCGGCGGCTATACTGAGGACTGCAGTAGTGACGCGCTCTCTCTCCTCACGTTTCTTTTCTTCCAAAGGCGCTGGGTAGGCGTATAATGATGGCTTGGAGTTAGACTTGATGTCCATCTGAGGCATCTTCAAGTCGGAGTTGAGAGCGATCAGACAAGTAGGTGTGAACGCCAGAGACAGGCAGTGGGCAAGGGGGAACCAGTACCAGTACTGGGTGAAGACCAGCATGCCAACTACAGCGAGCATGTTCATGTGGCCAGTCCTGTTTTGAAGGGATACAGTTACGTTGCGACCTCCAGCGTCTATTATACCCTGGGCCACAATGGCACCGAATTTGGCCATTACATCTTCGTGCTTATTCGAAATTACTTGCGCGTAGAGATGACGGAAGTAGTTCACTTTCGGACAGAGAGCTTCTGTTTGCTGAATGAGGATCATCGCTGATGCAATCAAGGCACCTTGCCTCACAAAGTTCACAGGGTCGAACTTCACCATGGGCTCAAGAAGGCCAATAGCCTCGCGATTTCCTGTGCCAGCACAGGCGATGCCCAGGGCCATGGCAGCACCATAACGCACGTGAGGGTTGTAGGATTCAGCCAGCAGGGATACCACTGAGGGACATTGTTCTGGTGTTCTAAATAGAAGGAAACCAAGTGCGGTTACGGCCGCGCGACGCACGTCATCATTGACATCAGAAACTGCAACATGTAGCAGAGTCCTAATGGAGTCGTTATTGCCAGTTCCACAGTAAGCTGTTGCAATAGTGTAGCACCCTGCACGCCGAAGCAATGGGTCTTTGTCCCTCAGCAATTGTTGAACCAGAGCATCAGCTTCTTCAAGTCTTCCATACATAGTGAAAGCTATACCAACAGCTAATCCTCTCAATATTTTCTCGTGCTGAGTCTCTTGAGCGTAAGCAACCATGTCCTCAATTGCGGCAGCATTCCTTGAGCCCAACATTACCATACCCATAGCTATGCCAGCAGCTTCACCTGTGACAGCATCGTCCTGATACAAGTTGAACTTGAGTTGTTCATAAACATCTTGTCTATGTGAACCCATTGCTGCAAGACCCAGACCGAGACAACCACCATGACGCACCATTTCATTCTGAGCATCTTTTAATTGTGTTAAAAGATAGTCAATGATATTAGCACCATGATTAGCATGAATCAAACCTAGTGCATAGAGTCCACCGCCCTCTGAGTAACCTGACGATGGACCAGCCTCTTTAGGTAAATAAGACTGCATGAGAGCTAAGGAATCGCTTTCATGCCCTCTGTGGATAACTCCTAGAGATGCAGTTACTGTCAACTTCGCCCAATTCGTCGCTCTGGCAAGCCATTCTAAATTATCCCTCAAAAACTGATCACTAGTTGTGCCTGCATGCATGAAAGCATTCGCAATAACGGTAGCTGTATGGCAGATTGATACTCTTATTGCATCCTTGGTATTCTTGAGTATAAGCATGTCAGCATGGTTAGACCTGATAAGGAATTGTAGTTGTAGTGCTATGGAAACATCACCACCTAGTATTGATATTAGCTTTTCTACTCTCCTTTGGTGTTCTTTTTCTTCTTCACTTAAGCTATCAATATCCCTTTCGGGTTTCTTAGATTCCTCTGTGGGAGTTTGATCTACATCCATAGAGGATTCAGGGAAGGGTCCACCCTGTGGCTGTGGTTTTCCACCAAGGGCACTGGGGATTGGTGCAGTGGTCCGCAGGGCCTGTAAGACCCTACCAAGGAACTGTTGTGTGGCTGAGTCATACAAGTCAAAACCTATTTGGTAGGCCATGAGGACGGACTCCTGTGGACCTTGGGTAAGCCTGTCGAGAATCTCTGCAACTGAAAGGGGGTCCTCGAGGAAGATTAGGCATTGACACATGTTGACATAGTCCGGAATATTGAGACCTCTGTAGAGGCCAACGAGGGACCTGAGGACTGTCGTACGGAAGCCTCGGTTTTGGAGGAGACTCATTGCCACTGTAAAGGCATACTGAAGTAATCCTGAAACAAAAAAAAAATTATTTATTTTATTTATTTAAATCCTTTATTGTACACACACATCTACAAAAACAAATAGGATGACAAAAAAAAACAGAGAACAACATGTAGTACGCACAAATAGGCGGCCTTATCGCAAAAGCGATTTCTTCCAGGCAACCAAGTTAGAGAGAAAAGAAATAGAGAAAAAAGAAAAAGGTAGGTGTGATAGTTTAGTGGATGAAATATACACAATTACTATAATATACATATACATACTAAGCAATATAAATAAATAAATACGAAACATATACCTACTTTATATATGCATATATAAATATATATACTTACAATAAAATATACATAAACATACTTATATATGAATAAATTATGAAGAGAAATAGTGTTCAAATAAAAGTTTCTTAAAGGAGTTCAATGTCTTTGCCAGTCTGATGTTCTGGGGTAGCGAGTTCCATAGACGGACAGCTTGCGCAGTGAAGGATTTGGAATAGGAAGAAGAAGTGAAGGTAGGAGTTTTAAGGATGAGTTCCTTGGTTTTACGGAGTAGGTGCAGGTTGGAAAAAAGAAATTCAAAGCGTTCCTGAAGGTATTTGGGGGCTCTAGGATCAAACAAAGTTTTGTAAAGAAGTTATAGGATATGAGTATTCCGGCGAAGTCGGATCGGTAGCCAATTGAGCCTACAGCGAAATTCAGTAATGTGGTCATATTTGCGTAATCCAAATACGAACCGTATGCAGAGATTTTGAAGGCGCTCAAGTTTTTTAAGTTGCTCCTCAGTAAGGTCAAGATAGCTGACGTCAGCATAGTCAAGGATAGGAAGGAGCAATGCTTGGGATAGCGCAATTTTAGCGTCTATAGTCAAGAAATTACGTAGGCGTCTAAGGGACCCTGCGGCAGCAAACATCTTCCGACCTACCTCTGCAACCTGAGGTGCCCATGATAGTTTTGTCAAGAAGAATACCAAGATCCCTGACTACATCGCTAAAGGGTATTATAACACCGTCAAAAGAGATAGGCGGCATCCGTTCCCACCTCACCTGGGCCATCAGTCTACTCGAACCAATAATTATGGACTGAGATTTCGAAGGATTTACTTTGAGCCCGTAATTCCTGCTCCAGTCAGATATTAAATCCAGATCCATGTTAGTAGCTCTGATAGCACAGGGGAGAGACGAAGGAGGAAAAAAATACTTTGAACCTTTGCAACAAATTTTCAAGCAATATTATAAATATATATATATATATATATATAATTATATATATATATATATATATTTACATCACGCAATCTATTTGGCGTCATGCACGTCGTGCATCATTACGACGTCCCCCAGTTCCCATTGCTTTTTTTTACATGTCTTAATGAATATTGCTTAGTTTAACGATTGCCAGCTCCGTGAGATACGTCATTTTCAGATAATTTTATGTTTCGCGATATTCTTCTTGCGTTCGTGCCGCAACATTTTTGAACCCCGAACCATGGTCATAAATTATAGGCGTCCGGGATATATTGATCGTGATTTACCTATGGCATCGACTATTTAGCGTCCTCATAGGATAAACGACATTTGTGAATGCGACGTTGCCATCTTTATGTTTACTTTCTCTTTCTTTGACAATCGCTTGTCTGTACATTTATACCAATTTCGTCAATCTATACGTATACGGATGCCCGATATTTTATATAATTTATTATTATCTATCTCCACGTATTAGTAACAATGGATTTTGATAAAGTTAAGTACACAAATAGTTAATAATAAGATAAAGAAAATTAAGCGCCTGTCTCTGTGATTTTTAAATGAAAATAGTTAAAAAAAACTAAAAAACACGCTTTTTATAGAAAACCGAACTAAAAAATAGAAAATAAATTTCGATAATATCTTAAAAAGCGTGGGGTGCATGGTGTCAATAGTTATAAATATTTTATTGACAGATATTAGTAGAGTGATTATCATTCAAATCAAATCAAATTTATTTTCTATTTTTTAGTTCGGTTTTCTATAAAAAGCGTGTTTTTTAGTTTTTTTTAACTATTATTTATTTTCTACTTTTTAGTTATTAGTGTATTGTCATCGGTCATCGGAAATCTGGCCGTTTAAAGTGGGTCAAAATCGAGCTCAAAGAAGTCGGTTACATACATACATACATACATACATACATACATACATACATACATACATACATACAGGTGAAGCTAATATAAAGCGTGTAAAAATCGCATCTAGTAGCTAGAATAACTAGCATATAATATGTTCATGTTTGTCTAGTCTATTTTTTAAATAAATTTAAGACAAGTAGGTACGTAATAGCTTCCTTTGTGGGCTTAATATAAATATAGGTATGATAAAATCGGGATTGTATCCTACTATGACCTGAACCAATATTATATATGGACGTCCAATATTAAATACGGACCCCAATATCTATATACGGACGCCTAATAGCTATATACGGACGTCCAATAACCTGGCTACTTTAATTATAAAATACGGCACTATTTATGGGCAGGCTCGACCGGGGAAGTACCACCCTCTCACAGAAGATCGGCGTGAAATGGCTATTATAGCTGCGTTTCGTACGATGAGTGAGAGTGCCCAAAGCCCATCTCCCCTCCTTTTCCCTTCCTCCATCCCACTCCCATATTCCTTGCTTAAAGGCAGGCAACGTACTTGCAGCGCCACTGGTGATGCGGGTGTATATGGGCGACGCTGATCACTTACCATCAGGTGACTCGTCTGCACGTTTGCCTCCCTATACCATAAAAAAAAATGTGAGGCAGTACTGTTTGGCTACAAGCTACTGTATGGTGGAAATACTGTTGCCAATCGTGTTGCACCATATTGGATTATTCCCATTTGTCCCCACAGATTTCCCCGGGACAAATGGGAATTGTTGGCAGTAGGAAGAAATATTTTTAATCGACTTCTCTTGACTATGCCACTAGATTTGGATTGGACATCCGTATATACCTATTGAGCGTCCGTATATAGCAATTGAGCGTCCGTATATAGCAATTGAGCGTCCGTATATAGCTATTGGTCGTCCGTATAAAGTTATTGGGTGTCCGATTTCTCCCTTATACACAAACTTTCACATTTATAATACGAGCTTAAGTTTCAAGCTTCAATCTTAAAAAATATCCAAAATCGTGTGGTTTGCTTTTACCTAAAATAACATAAATAATATATAAATAATAGTAAAATCGCCTCTAAACTGCGACACCTGTAGTAAATCCCTTAGTCGAAAGATTTTCTTCGACTAATGATATTATTTTTCTACTCCGAAGTGTTCGGGAATTCATCTTCTATATAATAACGGAACATACGTTCCAATAACACGTATTTTTATTCGCAACTTTAACTGATTTTTTTAAAGTTTTAATAAACTCGGGCTCCTGATGATGCGCAACGCGTACATCACGGCGAATATATTGTTTTGATTAAATATCGTGTGATAATTTTGATCTATTGTGGCAAAAGAGCTGGCAACGTCGCAGTTGTGGACGCCAAATACGCGGATCCATAGTCAGAAACTCTCCGAGATATACGGCTGTCAATATACGCGCGACAGCAGTGCCACACCTGCGCTAAGATTTCGTCGCGAACTTTTTAATATATTATTGCAGCCATTTGAGCGATATTTTGGCTTCCATCTATATTTGTCCTACGGCTTGTCAGGACCAATGGGACGTAAATGCCACTGGATATCAAAGTGGCGTCCAGTATGCGGACGCCAAAAGCAGGTGGACGCCAGTTTAAATGCATTTTTCTCTTCAGAGGACGTCTAATTGTTTGGGGGATAAATATATATATATATATATATATATATATATATATATATCCTCATGTCACAAGGGTCCCCTAAGGGTAGGCATCGATTTTAAAAATAATAATAATAATAAGATAGTACCCACTGATCCCTGGAGATATATTTTTAGGTGCAACATGGCAGATGGGGATTCTTTGCCTTTACTGCATGAC
Source organism: Drepana falcataria (assembly GCA_945859725.1). Lineage (NCBI taxonomy): Eukaryota > Metazoa > Arthropoda > Insecta > Lepidoptera > Drepanidae > Drepana > Drepana falcataria. The sequence goes on from OX243935.1 coordinate 1,914,596, forward strand.
TATGCATATGCCTTTGAATGTCTTTTCAAAAGTTTGCACTTTTGATCTCAATGTTTTCTATATGTTTTCTATATAAACATTATTTAGCTAAATAGCCAATTCAATATCATTTCAGTCCTCAGGGAATAAGATTAGAAGAAGTCAGAGAGATCTATGGAAAAGTTTAGACAAGGATTTTTCTAAGTGACATTTACTACCTATAACTATGCCTGAAAAGTGATTAAATACATAATTGACAAAAAAAACAATAAACACACAGAGTAATAAAAAAAATACAGTTAAAAATTAACTATTACTATAACAATTAATTAATTAAATAATAAACTAACAGAATACATAAAATGTGTATTATTGACTTATATGACTTGCTATTTCCCCTACTTCAACCACAGGGTTGGGATATTGAAATCGAAATGACCCAAATAGAACAATATAAAATCATGCTGTTTGATTAAATATTATATTTTTGTCTCATCTAATGGTTGATTACTCACCAGCTACATCATCAGATTTCATGATAGACTCTTCGAAGATGTCCATTCGACGAGTCTCGAGGGCCAACCCCAACGCCTGTCTATATTGCCCATCATCCAGACACCTCTGAAACATTCGATTAACGATGGCTTCCAGCCGAGGATCGATGACCTCCGCCGCACTGTCCACGAACAAAGCCTTCCTCTTCTGCGTGTAGAAGTCGATTGCCTTCGCAATTGTTGTATCAACATACTCGTTTCTAGCGTTAACGTCAAATAAATCACCAGACCCCAAGGCGTAGGTGAGTGAATCTTCAAATGCACCCAAGTGGTAGTAGACTTTACTCGCCACCAAAGCTGCAAGTTGGTGCTGCGAGAACACTTTGTCTTCATGCAGAATTTCGATCTTCTCAATGGATTCCGATATTTCCGGCCAGAATTCGTCGACTATGTTGTCCAACCTCTTTAGAGCAAACTCTTTGACTTCAGACATGGGCTCGTCGAGCAAGGATATTATCCCTGCGGCTGATGTGATATTCATCTTGTAATTTTGTCCTCCTCTACCTTTTGAAATACACGAGATCTTCAACTATTTTATTTAGCTTTTTCTTTTCGGAATGAGAACAAAATATTACAATGATTTGACAAATTTCATTTATCATAGACAATCAATATAGAGTTTTGGGCACAGATGACAGACCAAGACAGACACTCAACATCGTTAGTCTTTGACACCGCATACAATTTATATTCCCATAGATCAGATAATTATTACATTACACACATGATGTTATTCCCGTGTTATTCTCATGAGATATCTATGTAATCATTACGTAATACGGAATACGGATATAACTCAGTAGGGGCCTCGATTATGTTTTCTATAATGACGAGATTTGCAACTATAGTTTAATCATCATCATCATCATCATACTAATTACTACTATAATTAAGAAATTAGCAAGTCTGTAAATCCCTCTGCGTGCCCCATTGGGAACTTGGCATTATAATAATATGTATATCTGCGTTAATTTTAATCTCTTAAGAAAATACCTTTAAATTAACCAATTTATAAGATAAAGAGATAACATTAATCGAGGTGATTTGAAGACATATTTATAATTTAAACCTTAATGAGAGCAATTACTTAATTATGAAATATTTATAGCGGCAATAACTATTGACATCCTAGGGAACATTTTCCTATAAAAAAATAATCTACAAGAACCACTAGGCAGAATGATCTCTGAGCTTAGATATATCTCTATCGAACCACACAAACAAAAAAACATGTATGATTTGTCATTTTTATGTCACAGTCCTGTCATACATAAACATTCATTTCTTCCTACGTAGACGTAGCACAGCACGTACGAAACATCTGTAAATAATTTGTTGTACAAATTCTAAATATTGAATCAAAATGTTGGATCTATTCAGCATCTTCAGTAAAGGAGGTATTGTGCTATGGTGTTTTCAGAGTACAAGTGAAATTTTTTCACCGTCCGTGAACGCGTTAATTCGCAGTGTGATATTACAGGTACGTCGTTTAACACAAGGAAAGCCCTTAGACGTCCTTTATTACATTAAATTTGTCACTGAAAAATTAAAAAATCCATACGATTATACCCTGTAATTGAATAATTAAACTATTTTTCATAAATAAATTGCGTTTGCGTTTGAAAACAAGTGATAAAATTGTACACGTTATCAAGGATATATTTGCGCAGTAAAGGAAAACTGCTTGCATTTATAGTTTGGAATTGAGTAAATAATTTACGTGACTCCAGGAGCTAAATTAGCGTACCATGTCATACTCTAAAGATAAGTAGTCCATGCTTACATTATTACATCAAGCAACACGCGTGACTTATTCTCCATTTTATTACTTTCCTTGAATAAATTAACCTACTTAGATTTAATTAATGACTTACTACTACTATGTACAGTTTTTTCCCAAAGTGGTTTTATAAATTTGTGTGTACATATTACCATACCAAGGTCTAGGCAGAAACAGAATAGATGGTTTATTCACTTTTTTACTCTTCACATATGCTTTAGTTTCAAGTACTTGTGACATTCCCATTATTGAGTTTTTGATCTACTTGATCTAGGTTATTGGAACAGGGTCATCCTCTGCCTCCTGTACCAAACAATTTCAATTCCACAACTTTTTTCACTTTTATCTAATGGTATTAATTATTTACTCTCCCGTCCCTCGCACTCTCTCTGCGTTCAATGATCTCTTGGAGTCCAACTCTGATTGCGATTTGTTTGCGGATGGATGGCAGACTATTATGTCGGCATGTCTGGAGTATTGGGAGGCGATTGTATGAATGTTGTTTTATATATTTTCTTTTGTGTTGTGTATATGCTGTGTATATAATTTTAACTATTTAGAGTAATTGGCTACTGGCCGTTCTAATGTGTATTTTAAAATAATAAATAAATAAATAATAAATAACTGTGTGAGCATATGTGGAAGTAAAGTAAACACTATAAACTATAATCTAAGAAGTCAAAAAGAAACTTTCTATTCATCTAATGGCCACACTGCTAGGCTGTGTGCCTATAATTCTTAAAAATAATGTGTCCATGAAGTTTTTAATATTATGTTCAATTTGTATCAAAATAGTATGACATATTATTACTATAAATATTGAACAGTGAATCAAATGGGCCATTGAAGACATTTATATTATAATAATAATATATATCTTCCGGTTCCGGTCGTTGAACAGTCAACACATACGTCAGTGTACTCCGTAAATAATTCATCCAAACAAGTGCAATAACTCGAATAACTTGTGCCAGTTGCAAAATACATATTGTGGAAAACCGACAGAGACTAAAAAGTGTAGAATTCTTGGCGAAACGGCAATAATAACTCGAAAAAGTGCAGTAAATAGTAAGGACATTACGACATAACCTACAAAACAGCCTACCACCTTCTAAAAAAAAAAAAAAAAAAAAAAAAAAAAAAAAAAAAAAAAAAAAAAAAAAGGAGGGTAAAGTTGGAAAACTAACCAATTTGTCAGCTGTCAATCATTAATCATACCAAAGACAAGCAGGACAGATACGCCAGTGTTACCACCTTGCGAAATATTATAGTGTCAAATAGGGTTGCCATTATAAATTCCTAATTACCCTAGAAAAGAGGTGCTGCCAAAACAAATTCCAAAAAAATATACCAAAATGAACGAGCAGATGGAATTATTGTTTTCAAAACTAGATGCTAAACTAGATGAAAAGCTTAATCAACAAACTTTCACGATAACAACTGCAGTTACTACAAATGTAATGGAAGCACTAGACGAGAAGATGAGAACACTAATGGAAGAAAACCAAAACCTGAAAACTAGAATAACAAAATTAGAACAAAAAATCACCTTCTTGGAAAAAGACAAGAGAAAAAGTAACCTGATACTGTTTGGAGTGGAAGAAAATGGAAAAAGAGAGGCAGAACTTGTAGACCACATAAAAGAGATCATAGAGGATGCGGGAATACATTTAGACAGCCACGAAATAAATAACATCTATAGAATTGGAGGGCAATCTGACAGAAATCGCCCGGTTGTTATAACTCTCTCTACTGTATGGAAAAAACATGTTATACTAAAATCCAAATCAAAATTACCAACAGGAATATATGTAAAAGAGGACTTATCCAAGGAGGTACTAGAAGCTCGAAAACAACTACAGCCAAAAATAGAGGAAGAATGGAAAAAGGGAAACAAAGCTTTTTGGAAAGGAGACCAATTGGTAATAAAAACCCCGCAGGATAACCAGCGCGAAAAAAGGAAGAGAGAAAAAACTGTATCCCCCAATTTGTCTACACAGAAAAAACAAAACACATCTAACAAGCTCGAAAACATATCGACTAAAACAAACAATGCTGGACAAAGAGATATACTGAAACCAAACATACTACAATATAAAGGAGGAAATAGTTCCTTTTCGAACTCAGATATTTCAAAAAACTAACAAACACACGCGAGAAACTTATCAAAACAACAACAACTAAAGCCGGAAACACAAAACAAATATGGAAAAAACATATTCTAAAACAACCTCATCAAGAAGCCTTCCCACCACGGTTGGTCGCCGCGGGAAGATCAGACCACCGCCCTCTAACAAAAAAACATAATATATATGTAGCATCGCTCAATACCAGGACTTTAAGAACTCCCGAATCACTATCTGAGCTCGAAGTAGCGTTGAAAGACCTCAAATGGGACGTATTGGGACTAAGTGAAGTGCGCAGACCAGGAGAAGCAATCGAAGAACATGAAGATTATATAATGTTCCATAAAGGCGAAATCGGAGGCCAAAGAGGAGTTGGTATTTTAGTTAAAACCCACCTAAAGAACTATATAGAAGCTTTCATGGGAATTACAGAAAGAATAGCCATACTGCACTTAAAAATACCCAACTTCAAAAAAATATGGTCAATCATCCAAGTCTACGCACCAACTGAACAAGCTGATGAACTAGAACACAAATCCTTTTATAATACACTATCTCAAACCATACATGACTATTCTAATAATATTATCATCTTAATGGGAGATTTCAATGCGCAAGTAGGCGCGAGACAAAACGATGACGAATACATACTGGGAGACTTCGGTTACGGGAAGAGAAGTATCAATGGCCAACGATTAATAGATCTCCTCCTAGAACATAATCTTGTAATCACGAACAGCATCTTCAAGAAGAATAAAAGCAACAAGTGGACATGGCTCTCCCCTGATGGAAAGTACAGAAATGAAATAGATTATATAATAAGTAGCCACGCAAAGCTTTTTACAGACACTACAGTAATTTCTAGATTCAATTTCAATACTAACCATCGCATGGTTAGAGCGTCGCTCAAAATGACGCCCCCCAAGATCCATAGAAAGCACATTAATTTGCTTTGCAGAGCTCATATCGCAGAAACTAACGAACCAACATCATACCCACTAGCAACCCAGATCAGAGAAATCGAAGAATCAGAAGGACTTGACATAAGGAACAAATACACCAGATTTCAAAATCAACTTCGCTATGGTAATAGTAAAAAACAGAAGGAACAAAGATATATTTTGAGCGAGTCTACCATGCAGCTTATAAATAAAAGAAAAACTCTAATCGCCAACAAAGACGGAAAACGGAATCTGAAAGAAATAGCAGAAATAAGCAAGGGAATTAGGAAGGGTATACGCAAGGACAGGAAAATAGGGAGAATACAAACACTCGAAAAACACATCATTGAATCAGGCGGAACAAAAAAAGCTCTTAAAGAACTTCGTGAAGCGACTCCTTGGGTATCTAATCTCAAAAGCAATCAAATTAACATCACAAATCGCAAAACCATAGTAAGAACAGCATCAGAGTTTTACCAAAATCTATATTCCAAACCAGCTATCGTTGAAAACGATCAGTGCGGCAACTACAAACCAACCGTATACTCTCCAAACATAGAACCAGTTATACTACAAAGCGAAGTCAGGAAAGCTATATTAAGCCAAAAGTCAGATAAGGCACCAGGCCCAGACAAGATCACGAACGAATTACTGAAAGGAACCCTAAACGAACTGGTGCCCATTCTGACGAAAATCTTTAATGACATACTAACATCAGAACAGATTCCAGAACAATGGGAAACCTCGCACATAATCCTTATATACAAAAAAGGCTCAAAGGAGGATTTATCGAACTATAGACCAATAAGCCTGATGTCAAACATATATAAGGTTTTCTCCAAGATATTACTAGACCGAATAAGCATTGCATTAGACGATAACCAACCCATGGAACAGGCTGGATTTAGAAAAAACTTCGCAACGATAGATCATATACACACAGTCAAACAAATCATAGAAAAATACAGTGAATATAACAAAACAGTGTATATGGCTTTCATAGATTACACTAAAGCTTTTGACAGCATCAAACACGAAGGGATATGGGAAAGCTTAGAACAACAGGGAGTATCCGGGGCCTATATAAACATCATAAAAAAAATATATGCTAACTGCAAAGCTAGAATACAAATGGAAACACTCGGAAAGACATTTAAAATTGAAAGAGGTGTCAGACAAGGAGACCCACTTTCCCCCAAGCTATTCTCTGCTGTGCTTGAAAACATATTCCGAAAATTAGAATGGAACGAATTTGGACTAAATATAGACGGGAGAAAACTACATCATCTCCGATTTGCAGACGACATTGTATTGTTCGATGAGAACCCTCACAAACTCGAAAAAATGATACAAGACTTAAACGAAGAAAGTGAGAAACTCGGCCTGGAAATGAACACAAGCAAAACAAAGCTACTAACAAATTCAATCCCATTCGAAGTAAAACTTAATAACCAACCTCTTGAATGTGTAGAGGAGTACATTTATCTGGGGCAAATTATCTCTCCAACTGATATAACCACCAAAGAGATCAAAAGAAGAATAGCAAATGGATGGAAGAGATATTGGTCACTGAGGGAGATCATGAAAACAACAGATTTTAGCAAAAAAATAAAGAGTAAAGTCTTTAACACCTGTATCCTACCCTGTCTTACCTATGGCTGCGAAACTTGGGCACTTTCTAAACAGCATAGGGACATGCTAGCACATTGCCAAAGAGCCATGGAAAGAAGCATGCTAAGAATAAGAAAATTAGACAAGCAGAAAAACACAGACATAAGGGCTAGAACAGGTGTGACAGACATTCTCACTAAGATAGACCAAATGAAATGGAGATGGACGGGTCACATGCTACGGAGCCCTCACGAAAAATGGAGCAAAATATTAACGGAATGGTACCCTAGAGACGGAAAACGAAGAAGAGGCCGACAACGCAAAAGATGGGAGGACGAACTCAAATTAACAGCAGGCTGCACCTGGAGAAGGGTAGCAAAGGATAGAGAACAGTGGAAAGAGTTAGAGGAGGCCTTTGCCAAGAGGCACACCGAACTCCGGGACATATTATAGTGCAACTATTTTAAAGATCACAGACCACAGAGTTTCGGAATATAAAGGCTATATTATTATTATTATTATTATTATTATAATAATATATATCACGCCTTCCCACAAGGGTCCCCGAAGGTGTAGGCAGAGGTGTATAGGTACTACCCACACACCCACTTTCCGCCAGAGGTATATTAGGTGCCAACGTGACAGATGGCAAGTCCATCGCCGTTACTCAAGCACGACTATACATACGCCTTTGAATTTCTTCTCAGACGTATGCAGGTTTTCTCTCGATGTTTTCCTTCACCATAAAGCACGTGGTGTGGCTAATCACTGTACTTAAGTTCAGAAAAACTCATTGGTACAGTCGGGATTCGAACTTGCGACCTTTGCGTCGCAGGTAACTGCTCGAACCACTCGGCCACCACGCCTTTTATTTATATTATGTCTTTAACTCAATCCCTGTACAGTCTTGAATAATCATAGCAATTGCACAACAGAGAACTGGCGATCTACCCTCTCTACTATGTTAGGGACTTAGCATGATGATATGTATATGTATAGCACATGTTTTGGGAAAGTAGGCTGCATAAAGAAGCCAATTCTTGTAGAATAATTTTTGTTTTTTTGTTTCATCATTCCAGGAGCGGTCTAGTAACAATTCCTTCAATCAAAACTCATTAACATTGCAATATAAGCTTGACAATGAGTTTGAGCTTGTATTTGTGGTGGCGTATCAACGCATCCTGCAATTGTCGTACATTGACAAGTTTCTCAATGACATTCAGCTTGAGTTCCGGGATAAGTACAAGAATGAGCTACAAGGCAACCAACATCGCACAGACTTTGACTTCAGAATGTGCTTTGATAAAGTCCTGAGGGACTGTGAGAAATGGGGTATGTGCTTGACCTAAGTATTATTTAGTAATAGTTAAGTACATAGTAACACCGATAGTGTTTCAATATCTCTGCAATGATTTCTCCATCATTAGTATGTGATTACCAATTTAATGGGATTGTTTCACACTGCTTGGTCCAAAAAAAAACAATTTTGATAGTTTGTCAATTTACATTTGCTACTTAATAATTATTGTTAGCGTTGAGAGAGGTAGGGCATAACGGGTTTCCCGTTCGAATTCGGAGCTGCCCGACTGGGGCAGGACCTCCACCTTATAGAAGTCCGTAGCCAAATAACACAATTTTTTGTGTTGTGTTCCTACGCGGTGAATAAGGTTTCCAGTAATGAGCTCCTTGGGGAGGGGGGAGGATTGTTACATTGTGTTGGAAGCAGAGGGATTAAACCCATTATGCTGCCAACACACTATAACTCTCCGAACACAGAGTGGCAACGCGTACTTCGGTATCGTGAGCGTAAATAGGCTGCGGTAACCGTTTCCCATCAGATGGGCCGTATGCTTGTTTGCCCCTCTTGTTGTATAAAAAAAAAAAAAGTGGTACATCCCACTGTTGGGCAAATATGTACTATGGGTTACTTAATATGTATTAAAAAATATTAACCTCATATACAGTTAGGCAACACCTATGAATCAATGTACCAGGGTGTGAGGAACAGAATGATGATATAGATAGACAAAAATCCACTATGTATATAATTACAAGTACTATGTTTCATAAACCCTATATTATGTATATAAGTGTTATATACTCTTTAAGTATGTAAGAATTATATATTCTAAGTAGCTGTACACCATAGTTTAATTTGCAAAAACGTTGATTTCATGGGCGGACTTTTTTCTTTTCAAACATGGCATATGTGTGAATCCAACTATTTATCTTTAATCAACTATTTCCGTCTGTGATATACTGAATATTCAGGGCCGCCGTAAGCGGGCGTGCAAGGCGTGCACCGCACGCGGGCGGCACGTCCAGGGGGGCGGCAAATCGGGCGGGCGACTCATACCTAATTCAAGTCATTGTACCCCTGACCGGTCGACTCCTACGCAGAAGGCGCGCATAGGATACCAACTTGGGGCGCCTGCAGCGGGCTAGCCGGTCACCGGCTAGGTAGCGCGCGACCAATAGGCAATTTATATATTTTTTTTAATTTTTCACAATCATAATTAAGCGCAAAAGATTACAAGGTGGCGAAGCAATCACGAAAGAAACACATTTTTTTTTATGAGGTAAAAAGATCAATTATGATTGGTAATTTCTTTTATTTGAATTACTAGGCTGTTAAATGTTAAATAAAAGCTTATTAATTATACATCAAAATTAATGCAGATTCTAAAAATATAAAGTTTCCGTAACCCCAAAATAGCTCATATTAAAATATTTTTTCTTTTTTACAAAACCTCCCAAAGAGCATTATGAGAAGATTTCATTGGTTTCTGTCCGATCACCAGCTCCACGAGTGAAGGTCTATTAAATTTTGTTAAGGATTAATTTTCACAATTAAATCTCAACATTCAAAATTTCGCAAATGTATTCGATCTAAGATCGTTACTCCGCACTTTTTTTGAAGAGGTCGCATCTCAACTGCATTCAAGCTTCCTATGACATACCCAGGATTCGCTGACATACAATAAAGTATGCACCAATATCGCATGGTGGACAGCATCTCGATAATTCTTGCTCAGAATTTTATTACCCATCAACGCCGACATGGCCCCATTCACCTTATTACCGGCAGTTATCCTTCTTTCAATATCTTTTACATACTTTCCATCTCGTGTGAACATGCTTCCTAGATATACAAATTCATTCACTTGCTCTAGAATTTGCACACTCGGTCACTTGTTCATCTCTTTCGAATACCAGAAACTTAGGCTTGCCAGCGTTTAGCCGCAGCCCCTTCTTTTCACATTCTTCTTTCATTATGGTAACTAGTGACTGCAGTTCGCCCTCTGATGACGCCAGTAAAACCGCGTCATCGGCGTATAGTAGGCAGTTGACAACTAAGTTTCCCATTTCCACTCCACATCCGTTCGTTTTTAAAGGATTTCAGAAAGTTATCTAGATTTATAATGATCAGGCAGGCAAACATGATATACCATTGTTTGACCCCCCGTCTTCACATCAAACCAGGATGACATCTCACCGTTATCCCCAACGCACGCCTTGCTATCACTATAGAGTGATTTCACGGCATGCAATAGGGAACAGCTCACTCCATATCCAGACAACACGACCCAGAGTTCCTTTCGTGCGACTCTATCAAATGCCTTCTCTAAGTCGACGAAAGCGCAGAAAACTTTCTGGTTAACATCCAAAAACCTTTCCGCGATTCCGCGAAGCGAGAAGGTTTGATCCATACATCCTTTTCCTGGTCTAAATCCACCTTGGGATTCCCAGAGAAACCTTTCAGATCGCTCTTGCATTCTGACGATCAGAATGCAAGAGCAATGCAAGATAAAATTTATAAAAATACATATGTTACTTAAAATAAATGTTTTATCTTGGTTGTTGTTTTTTCCCCACCATAATGAGAAAACATTGATTATCCTTTTTTTGACAAAACTCAAGAGTAAGTAGGCGTAGGGCGGCATAATCGGTATTGCACGCGGGCGACGAAACAGCTAGCGGCGGGCCTGTGAATATTGGATGGACCTCATCCAGGTTCGATTGCTGGCTCGCGAGCTAAAGAGCCGTGCTGGACTGGAAACAATATATTGCATGGATTGAACTGTAACAGAAAAGAATTTAATCAAAAGGTGCTCCAGCGCAATTTTCCCCATGATTTGAAATGCAAGACGAGTAAACTGACCTGCAGTAACCATAAATCCTTCATTGTTTTCAGCGAAGTCTCAAGCTATGGTTCCTAAACAGATGAGGACATTTGAGGATTCGCTGAAGTCTAAAAAGACCGTAGCGTCCATGATAGAGCGTAAGGGAGAGGAGAAAGGAAAAAAGACAGGTATATTTATTATCTGTGCCTGAGGGTTTTGCATATTGAAAGGTTTTTTGTGGAATAGAACATATCTTTGCCAAATTTCATCCATTTCTGATTGTAATTGCAATAATAAATATCCTCACAAAATTTCCCATTTATAATATTAGAATGATTTGTATGAGGGTGTTTTTATTACATACATATATATTTACACCTAATATACCTCTGGCGGAAATTGGGTGTGTGGGTATTACCTATACACCTCTGCCTACCCCTTCGGGGACCCTTGTGGGAAGGCGTGAGGATATTTATTTATTTATTTATTTTATTTTATACATAGATATTTCTGAACCTCTTATTAAAGCGTCCTAAAGGTCTAGATTTACTAGAGCTAGATTTAAAAATCTAGCTCAGCTGTTGAGAAAAAAGTACAATATCGGAGGTTGTGGGTTCGAATCCGTCCTTGTAATTGTATTTTCATTCCATAAGTAAAGACATTTTTCCCGCATGTATAAGTGTATAGTTCTATATTAATATTGTTTGAATGATGATTGCAGTCAAAATTGTGGAGAACAAGAGCCTGTCCAATGGCAAGGTGGAGGAATATCCAGAGGCGGAGGATGACGTCATTGCCGCTAATAGAGCAAAGCTCGCACAGAAAATGGCCGCCAAGAAGAAAGTGGACGTTAAGTATGTTTGAATTACTGCTGTCAAACTGTCATACAGTTTGACACGACTCAAACTTCTTTTTTTGTTACTTGTTGAATTTTTTTTTTCACAGGAAATCTCCGAAGAGTCCCAATGTGACCAGCACAGAACGTGTGAAGAAGCCCCGCGTGTGGGAGCTGGGCGGCGACTCCCGCGACCTTCCGACCCTTGACTTCAGCACTGACAAGGCCGAGGACGCCCATAATGATATCACACCTGACACGCAGGTTTGACTGTCCAACATAACCATTGCTGTCAGTATACTATCAGGGAACTGACTTTTATAAGTAGGCACAAGCATACACTCAAGCTGCCATTTAAAATAAATCCTTCTAAGCATTATTCGCCTTTCAGGCAGAGGTATCCAATCATTCTGCCATGCAAAATAGTGCCATTTAACACATTAATTGTTTCATGAGCAGTGACATGCACTTATTCTGCCATACAGAAAAGCGCCATCTTACCATTTATCATGATATGGGCACTCATCCTGCCTTATAAGATGACATATTTTTTTTAATTTGTCTGCTGGAAGAAATCTTAACTAATATTATAATGAGGAAAGATTTGTATTTTTGTGTATGTGTATGTTTGCAATGAATATTAATAAATTCAAAAACTACTGCCCCGATTTCAAAAATTCTTTCTCCATTGAAAAGCTACATTCATCTTGAGTGACATAGGTTATATTTTCATTTATAAAAAAATCTTATGTCCACCCGTGCGAAGCCGGGACGGACCGTAGTATATTATATTTATATATTATTGGAGTAATTTTTTTATTGACATTTTAAATTATAGTTGAATTTTTATTGTTTTTAAATGTCGTTCCCAAGTAGTATATTGAATGCATTGTGTAGCGGTTGGTGGGTCGTATGGCGGGTGCCATCCGCGACCTGGAGGTGGAGTCCGAGGAGAGCGACAGCGACGACGAGCCCCAGGCCAGGGCGCAGCCCGCGGCCAAGGCTGGCGGCATGTTCAGCATCTTTAAGGGTGAGAGCCTTACACTACAGCTTGGAGTTCATCAAGAAGGGTGAACATATTCCTGCATGGTCTATAGGCGTGTACACCGTATTGCACGCGTCCATAGGTGGTATTGCGGGTTCGAAATAAAAAGTATACAAAAAAGTAAATGCCTTTAGTATGACAGATTCACTATCTGTCAAGGTGACAACTATTCGCTATGCATGTATGTATAGCGCACAATTGATGTGGATCAAGTCGATAATAAAGTCTAGAGATGACTGGCGCTCTACTCTCTCTGCTTACCCTGCGAGGGATGTTATGCTACGCCTCACGCCTTCCATGAGAACCCGAAGGGGTTGGCAGAGATTTATTGATAGTAGTCACTCACTTTCCACCACTGATATATTTTAGGTGCTAACGTAATATTGATGTATATGCGGTATTTTATAGGTGGTCTAGAAGTATAGTATAATAATAGTGAGGTCTGTCTGTGTAACATAAATAAATAAATCTTACTAATATTATAAATGTGAAAGTTTGTAAGTTAGGATGTTTGGATGTTTGCGGTTCTTTCACGGCCAAACGGCTGAACTGATTTGGTTGAAAGTTGAAATGGTGATAGCTTATACCTAGGAATAGGTCATAAGCTACTTTTTTTTATTATAATGTATGATGCTCTTTCAAGGCATAGCGGCTGAACCGATTCTAGCAGGAAAATTTCCATAGCTACTGTTTGAACTCCACGCGGGCGAAGGCGTGGGCATAGTAAATAAATAAATATGCTATATATGGTGTGGTGGCAGGGCTCGTGGGGTCGAAGGCGCTCAGCGAGGAGAGCATGCGGCCCGTGCTCGACAAGATGCGCGACCACCTCATCGGCAAGAACGTGGCCGCCGACATCGCCAACAAACTGTGCGATTCCGTCGCCACCAAACTGGAGGGCAAGGTAACCGCTTTGCTTTCATACCAAACTTTGTGTTTTATGTTACGTTTTTTTTTAGCAATTAAACATAATTATACATACATATCATCACGCCAAATCCCTAACAGGGTAGGCAGAAGGTACAGAGCGCCAGTTCTCTCTAGACTTACATACCTCTTTCGCTTCGTCCACATTCTCTTCATACATGCTTGTCGGTTTCGAGTACTCTTAAGGACGGGAACGTTAAGAGTACTCGAAATGAAACATATAATATACTAGCTGTCCCGCCCAGCTTCGCTCGGGTGAAAAAGTTAAATTGCCCGTAACACGATCGCAGCGCCACCTATTGGGTCCAATTGTAAATCTAAACCATTCTCGAATCTAGCTTAAGACACACAGAAACACACAGAAAGCTTCGCCCGGGTAAAAAGGTAAAATTCTTGAAACTCGATCGCAGCGCCACCTATCGGGTCCAATTTAATATAGCCTATGTTACTCGGGGATAATGTAGCTTTCCAAAGGTGAAAGAATTTTTGAAATTGGTCCAGTAGTTTCGGAGCCTATTCATTACAAACAAACAAATCTTTCCTCTTTATAATATTAGTATAGATGTAAAGCCAGCTAATAATCTATCTCTGTGATAAATTGCATTCAACTCCGTTCAGTAGTTTTGGTATGAAAGAGAAACATTCACAATGTTAGTAGGATGCAAAAGTTTGCAAGTATGTTTGTGATTGCACGCCAGAAGGGCTGGACGGAGTTGGATGACAATTGGCACAGAGATAAATTATTAGCTGGACATCCTACGTGTTAAACTTACGATGTTTTATTAATAAACCCACCCATGTAATTAAAGGTAATGGAAAAAATCGACAGAACGTTTAAGAGAAAATGACGTTTGTATCGTTGTGCTTATGAAGCAGCGATTGACACTCAATCTGTCAATGTGACAGATGAGCGTCGAAATATACTTAGCCGAAATATAACTATATTAAAATGAAATTCAATTGTATGTGTGTGAAGACGAGTCACAGCTAGAAATAAATGAAGGTGTCGTTACACCTCCTTCTCGCACTTTATTGTAGTTTTTCTATGTGTTCAGGTGCTGGGAACATTCGACAGTGTAGCGAAGACCATTAAGACGACTCTGAACGAGTCGTTGGTACAGATTCTGTCCCCCAAGCGGCGCGTGGACATCCTCAGAGACTGCCTGCACGCCAAGGAGCAGAAACGCCCTTATGTCATGACCTTTTGTGGGGTGAGTCCTTGTAATTATTTTTCTTTATACCACTGGGGTGGCAAACAAGCACACCGCCTATTATGGACGCTTGCACCAGTGATGGGTTCGTCCTAATACAACAACATAATATAATAAAGATATTAAGATTGTATTTATATTCATTTAAACTTTGTTCTCTTATCGTGTGTAAATGTCGATTCCAACGTAGACGTACACCTCGCCACGCCGAGACCTTCGTGACTTCCATCTACTTCCTTCGATTCATCCACATTCATTATCTCTGTCAGCTAGTCTCTCTGCTTGCTCTCCGGTTTGGTTTACTCTTTGAGTCCTACAACAAAAGATATGTGGCAGGTGAATGGGGTGGGCAAGTCGACCAACCTGGCGAAGATCTGCTTCTGGCTGATCGAGAACGACCTGTCGGTGGTGATCGCGGCGTGTGACACCTTCCGCGCGGGCGCCGTGGAGCAGCTGCGCACACACGCACGCCGCCTCAACGCCATGCACCCGCCCGCCGCGCACGGCGGCCGCGCCATGGTGCAGCTCTACGAGAAGGGATACGGTCAGCCCTTACTCCCCCCCCCCACCCCCCACAGCAGCTGCGCACACACGCACGCCGCCTCAACGCCATGCACCCGCCCGCTACCTAATACCGGCACTAGGCACTAAGCATAAGACTAGACACAAACAGTTATATATTATGTAAATGGTCTTGGTTTTGAACTAGTAACTTGAACTGGTTTATCTCCGGTGGCTGTATTACTTACAATCGTTTGTGCGTGTCCAGGCAAGGACGCGGCGGGCATAGCGATGGAGGCCATCCGCTTCGCGGCGGAGAGCGGCGCCGACGTGGTGCTGGTGGACACGGCGGGCCGCATGCAGGACAACGAGCCGCTCATGAGGGCGCTCGCCAAGCTCATCACGGTAACCTTTTGCCTCTCTCCAGGAGATTAGAAGACCAGCAGTGAGGCCAAAAGGCCTAAAGCATGACACTTCTTAGCTTCTATCTTCTAAACAGAAACAGCTTAGGATGCCCCGCCCCTTACCTCGGCTGGACTGAAAAATACGACGATAATACGAAATTACATGTTTTGAACTGCTCGTCACGGTTATATCCTGTTTAGACATCTTTATTATATACATAATTTGCGTTTAAGGTCGCAATCGTATTAATTAGCTTAGGTTAAAAAAATGGTACGGTCAGCTTCGATCTTATAACCTTTGCGTTGCACCGGATGTCTTTTGATTAATCGTTACCTGTGTTGTTAAAAGGTGAACGAACCGGACATGGTGTTATTCGTCGGAGAAGCGTTGGTGGGTAACGAGGCAGTGGACCAACTCGTCAAGTTCAACCAGTCCCTGGCCGACCATAGCTCGTCCTCCAACCCCCACGTGATCGACGGGATAGTCCTCACCAAATTCGACACGATCGACGATAAAGTCGGCGCGGCCATCTCAATGACGTACATTACCGGCCAGCCAATAGTCTTCGTCGGCACCGGTCAAACCTACACGGACTTAAAAGCATTGAACGTTAACGCTGTCGTTCACGCTTTGATGAAGTGATTTTACACTTGTGTTATTGTGGGGCCGTATTTGGAGCATTCATTAATTACGCATGTCCTAACGGGATGGGTTCTCAAAAGACATTACGTAATATTTCTTAGGTCAATATGCGATTTCTAACATACATACTGTTTTTATTTTATTGTGAAAAATGCATTTTGACAGGAGAATTTTCTCCAAAATCCTCCTTGCGTAATTGATGGATGGTCCCTTACCGCGGAGTAAGGGTAATTTCACGTTTCTTTAAACTTATCTAAAGCTAATAGGACGGACGAATCCAGTACGTTCTATTAAGACATAAGATTCATTTTCCATCGCATTTTCGGTGTATTCAGGAATTTTATTTTATTACCTGTATTCTATGCAGTGGAGCTATTCTGCGGACCCTTATAACATATACTAGTTGTTGAAATTATTATTATTATGAATACACATATGTTATATATACAACCTATATAAAGTTATGTTTGATTATGTTAAAATATAATTGGTGTTTTTCAAAATGAACCCTATTGTTTAAGAAATAAAGCTGAGGTATAAATCACAAATTTAATAATGGGTAATGGTTATTGTGTTCCAAATAAATGTATTATTTTCTTATTATTTGTTTTTTATTCATATTGAATGGATACAGGGAGAATTTTCATTTGGGTATTTTGCGTAGAATAACAAAAATTTTATTTTTTTGTTGCCATATACGTGTAAAAGTTTGATATTCCACATTATTTGCATTTATAGAATAACTAGGTTATGCCCGCGGCTTCGCCCGCGTGGAGTTCGAAAAAGTAGCTTTGAAATTTTTCCTGCTAAAATCGGTTCAGCCGCTATGCCGTGAAAGAGCATCGCACATTATAATATAAGAACTTTGAAGTTTTCAGGAATTAAAAAAAACGTAGCCAGTCCTATTCCAAGGTATAAGCTGTGATAGCTTATACCTAGGAATAGGACATTTCAACTTTCAGCCAAATCGGTTCAGCCGTTTGGCCGTGAGAGAACCGCAAACATCCAAACTTACAAACTTTCACATTTATAATATAAGTAAGAAGTAAGGTAAGATAGATGAAATTAATACATTTTTGTGTGCCTTGTAATGTCTCACGAGACAAGCTTATAGCGTAAGCCGGGTAATTCATTTTTAAATATATTTGGAAACCTTCTCAGGTCATTGACATTAATTAGGTAACATATAATTATCTTATACATCAAAGCCATAATAGGTATGTGTTTGAAAGCAATATCCATAAATCGTTAATTTAGTAAAATTTTATACATAAGCCTTGAAGTTTGAAAAATAATTAAATTTATACATACGACTTATAGTATTTTATTTCTGAGAATAATACAAATATTATAGTACCTACATACATACATATCATATCCTCATGCTCTGTAGACACGGGAGAGGGAAACGCAGAGCGAGAAGAACGCAAGTTCACTTTAGACTTAAAATTCTTTCTGTCTCTTCATACACGCCCTCCAGTTTCTAGTACTCTTCACGTTCCCATAGTTGAATATTTGATCTATTTGGTCGTTCAACTACTTATTTAATTGTAGCGGTCCTACTCTACCTCTTTTTCCACACACTTTTGCATTGAATTTTTCTTTCATCAAATTGTCTGCACTCATCCTTTCTATGTATCCAAAGAAACATTATTCTTCTTCAGCATTTCAAACACGTCGTTCCCGCCAGTAGCTTTGCGAATCTACAATAGAAATATGGCGCTACACTACAATAACCACAGCTGACGGTCAGTTATAATTAAAACAAATTACTAGCGCTTAATAATTTAATATGACTTTAATAATACCGCATCCTAATTAGGACTGGGTGGTCACAATTCGGTTCAATTCGCGCGGTACACACATATCTTTGACGCTTAGTAGAAAGCAGGAATATGGAGCGGCCTCTTCTGTACTTGAGGTCCTTAGTGGACTGTTTTAGGCCAGCGACATGCTGCTACATCACGCCGGTCAGGATTGGTTTGATAGCCACTGGGTATTTCAATATCGCTGCTGCTGTAAGTACCCATTTATTTATGCGCACGCGCAGTGCCCGTTTCGGAGGAAGTAGAAAACTCTGAGATCTTTATTGGCAATATGTTATGGGCCTCTAAACAAAATCCTTTTCGGTTAGCGTTCACGCTATCAGATATCTATAATATCTGCGGAAAAAGAATTCATAGCTTTTTCATTGCCATACAATAGTTAAATCGAGAGAAGATGAAATATTTCTTGGAGGGTCGGGAACTCGCGAGCAATACTCCTTACTTTGCAAGTGTTAATAGACAGCGGTAACCGCTTACCATCAGGCGGGCCGTGTCCCATTTGTCACTTTAATTGTAAAAAATAACTACATAATTTTTGCGGGCATACCATTACCATCACGTCAGTTAATTCTAGACTTACAGGCCTCTTTCGCTTCATCCACATTCATGAGTCTCTTCATAAGTGTGTTCTTCCCAGGTTATTTCCCTGCTGGGCACGGCAAACGACAGTTTCCCCCCGACCATAGTGAAAGTGCAGCAGATTATCCTGGAGGACAACGCTACTAAGACGGCCCCGGTCTTAGCGTACGCCACGGAAATTGCTTTCAGTATGGTGTTGCTATGCGGCATGTATCGGGTAATATTTTATTCTGATTGTTCTCTATTTTACCCGTTTTAACAGACTTAAAGAGGTGGATTCTCAATTCGTATGTTCAATACGTATAATTTTATGTTATTAGCAAATATTTATACGAAGATATAATAATAATAATAATATCCTCACGCCTTCCCACAAGGGTCCCCGAAGGGGTAGGCAGAGGTGTATAGGTAATACCCACACACCCACTTTCCGCCAGAGGTATATTAGCTGCCAACGTGACAGATGGCGAGTCCATCGCCGTTACTCAAGCACTACTATACGCCTTTGAATTTCTTCTCAGACGTATGCAGGTTTCCTCTCGATGTTTTCCTTCACCGTAAAGCTCGTGGTGTGACTAATCACTGTACTTAAGTTCAGAAAAACTCATTGGTACAGTCGGGATTCGAACTTGCGACCTTTGCGTCGCAGGCAACTGCTCGAACCACTCGGCCACCACGGCTTATTATAAGAAGATAAGGTGATAAATTGAACGTATCTTCTTTATTTGTAATACTTGTTCAACAGCTCCGTTTTTAAGGCATCCTGTATATTTTTTTAAGTATATAACATCGTACATAGACGGATTAGCAAGTTTAATTCAACATATATACTAGTGTTTCAAATTTTTAACCTGATCCTATTTTATTACAATGGCAACATTGGAATTCATCATAAAATCATTATTGGCGTAGCAGCATTTATTTATCTCCCGCATTAAAAAGCTCTTTACTTTTGCAAGCGACTATTGCGCGATCCTCAACGATAGGTACATGTATAGAACTCACGCATGGTCCTTCGAACCGTTTTAGAACATGCAAACTGAATATTAAGGTTTGGTTTTAATATTTCAGAAAGATGTGGTTCTACTGCGAGCATACTTGTACTACTGCGTGGGAGCTGTTGTAATGTCTCTTCTCGTGTACTCCATGGTGATAGCAGCTATCGATGTGCTTGTACAGATTGTTATTATATTTAGCACTGGTGAGTTATTGTAGCGTCAATAAAAGGCGGGAGATGGTTCCCGACTGACAGTTCTTTTTTCAAATTCTAAAGCTGCCAACTTAACAAATTTAATTACAACGGTTATGACCATAGATTATAATATACGGCAAGTTGAGACAGTAACCGCCGTCACTAGGCAGATCGCATGTTTGTTTGGCATTAATGCAACAAATTTGTACATGGTGTTTGTAACATAACATACAACAATTTTATTTGGACCTCCATAGAGTATGTACAATACAAATTAGATCACATATACCCTTGTGGGAAGGCGTGAAGATATATTCAACAACAGTTCTCTACCCATGCACCATTATTTTTGCAGGCTTTCAGATCTATGTCATCCTACTTCTGCGGTGCACTATGTTTGCAATGGAATCTTCTATCAAGAATGGACACCTACCAACCATTGCGATGAGCTCCATGATGAGCTCTGATGACAAACCTACTCGCAAAAAATACTTCCTGGAAAGTGAAAAAGCTGCAGAAACAGTTAAGACATCCCACAAAGAGACTCAATCTTTAGAAGACATTAAATATACAGACATAAATGACAAATCTGGAGATGAAAAATCTACAAATACCGTAACAGAACAGAAAGCCACAGATACACAGACCGAAATCACAGATAAAAAGAAGAAACCTGCAGATACTGAGACCACAACCATCGATACTCAAGAAAAGAAATCTACAGATACTGAAAATGCAACAGATGCTCAGACGAATTCTACACATTCTGGAAATATATCAACAGATGCTGTGCAAAAAGTTGAAGGGGACAGTAGACCGAATAATAAGACGGAAAGAACAAAGAAGAAATTCTTTGGCCTGGACAAAAAATCTGTAGAGTCGAAAAATAAATCTTTGGAATCAAACAAAAAATCGACGACAATTGACCCAGTAGACGTGGAGAAAGCTGGTGAGGTGAAACCGGAAACAAGCGTAGTGAAGACTGACGTGACGTTGGAAACTGTAAATGAAAATGCGAAAGAATGAATGAAATTTACTGTCAACTTCATCAATGCTACTGATGTGTGTATGTATACGGGTTGCTATAGAAAATAGAAGTTGGCCTCTTAAAGTTACAAGGTATTGTGAATATATTCTTATGACGATGCAATAAAACGAATAACTCATCATGGCCTCATTCCTTCCCACAAGGGTCCCAGAAGGGGTAGGCATAGGTGTATAGGTAGTTCCCACACACACACACACACACCCACACACACACACTTTCCGCCAGGGATACATTTTTGGTGCCAAATGACAGATGGCGAGCCCGTCGCCATTTACACAAACACGACTATACATATATATAATATATCCTCACGCCTTCCCACAAGGGTCCCCGAAGGGGTAGGCAGAGGTGTATAGGTAATACCCACACACCCACTTTCCGCCAGAGGTATATTAGGTGCCAACGTGACAGATGGCGAGCCCGTCGCCATTTACACAAACACGACTATACATACGCCTTTAAATTTCTTCTTAAGCGTATGCAGGTTTCCTATCGATGATTTCCTTCACCGTAAAGCTCGTAGTGTATCAGATCACAGTACTAAAGTTCAGAAAAACTCATTGGTACAGTCGGGATTCGAACTTTGTGCTGCAGTCAACTAATCGAACCATTCCGCTCTTGTTGTTAACATTTAAAGGCAATAAATACTCACTTTGAAACACGGTTTATTGGGATTTTCTATAAAAGATAGTTTGATTTTACATGTATAACTTTACGATACGGAAAGGCCATAAATTTATCTTCTTTTTTAGGTGATCATGTAAGGGTAAACCGCCCCGTTACGGCAAGTGCCATCTGTACTTGTGTATAAACACTACCAAATATAGCTTTTCAATTTAAATGCTGACTAGTTCTGCCAAGTTATACTAGATGGCGCTAAAATTGAAACCAAAAACTTACAAGATAAACAACAATCCCTACTATAATATTATAAATGCGAAAGTAACTCTGTTTGTCTGTTACCTTTTCACGCCTAAACTACTGAACCGATTTACATGAAATTTGGTACAGATATAGCCTAGAGCTTGAGGAAGGACATAGGCTACTTTTTAATGCGAAAAAGGGTTGTAAGGGGTTGAAATAGGGGATTAAAGTTTGTATGGAAGTTTCGTCATTTTTGAAGCTAGAAGCATGAAACTTATTTTTTAGGCTCTTGGTTACATATAAATTTACATGCAAAGTTTGTAAAAATTTTACCCTTAAGGGTAAGAAAATGCTGCTTAATATCACTTTTCCGCGCGGACGAAGTCGCGGGCACAGCTAGTATTAAATAGTTCAACTCATAGGCTACTGTTAATATACTAGAGTTCAACTTAGATTACTTAAAATTACCCCTTTTGTCGGGCGTCCCGGGACGCATACTTTTTTTATATTCTTCCTCCCACCCATTTTCAAGGTCACCGTGTATATATAGTCCTGTTCAGATACAGTTTTATAGTCTTTGTGAGGGGTTTGAATAAAACAAAACCTTTGAATAATAGATGCTTTAATCAATACAATGCATCTAATGTTAGTCATTCTGGACAAAGTCATAGTCATTTTGAATGGGTCTTATGCTTGTAACAAAAATACACTATATTTTACACAGCCTTGAAATCTTATATAAAACGCTAGATCTAGTTTATGTAATAATATAATACATATTACATAACTATATTGAAATCCTCGAAGGAACCGTCAAGTCTTGGATATGTATCCTGTAAGGACCGGGCCCTTTTCGGTCTCGAAAAAGGAAAATATTATATTTTGGACAATCTTACACAAATTGACATAAGCCTAAACTAACCAAAGTCTGTATGAGAATAAGACAACGATAAACAACTACAGTCTCTAAAGCACTTCCAATAGTTAGACGCAAAATTTCGTATTCATTCACAAATATACGGCCGAAGCGGGAATCGAACCCGCGCCCTCGCGTATCCAGATATATCTTCACGCCTTCCCACAAAGGTCCCCGAAGCGGTAGGCAGAGGTATGTAAGTAGTAACCATACACCCACTTTTCGCCAGAGATATATTTAAGGTGCCAGATGTTTTCCTTGACCGTAAAGCTAGTGGTGAGACTAATAATTGTACTAAGTATAGAAAAACTCATTGATACAGTTAGGATTCGAAATTGCAATATTTGTGTTGCAGGCAACTACACGAACTACTCTGTCACAACGGCTCACATTTTCTCATTAGTTTTGTTGTTAATAATTAGTATTTAAATCAGATCCAAGTTGAAATTACCAAATTAACACATAAATAAATGTCCCTCAATTCCATTGACTGGGACTCTGACTAGGTCTGTGTCTAATGGAAATGATACTCTATGCTGGTATAATAAAGTCTTGCTCTGGACTTGCACTGAAACTTGCACTGGATACGCATTTTTTATGTCGGATGACGTTTTCGTCACCACAGTATTTTCATTGCATGTAATCCAGTTCAATAGGAAATTATGAATGCATGAATGTGGACGAAGCGCAAGAGGACTGAGGCCTAGATACTATCTAGACTTACAGATTTATAGGTGTGCAAACCTAATGGATTTGTAACTAACTCCAGCAATGTGAAATGTGGTGATTCGTATAAAAAACGACTACCTAAAAGAGCATTATTTTTAAAAGCTACCATAAATTGCATTTAAGTATAACAATCTTTGGTCTCAGAGACTTATATAGAATAAGAAATTGTTAAATACCCTTACTAGTTACCCTTTTTAAAAACTATTTATTTTTAAATAACTTCTCACCCTGCCACAGTGGTCCGCGAAGGAGTAGGCAGAGATGTAATAATGCCCGCACTAAGGGATGTTACTTAAACCATAGATTGTGGAAACGAATAGTGCTTAAAACAATCACATAGGAATATAAAATTGACATACAGAGACAAAAACAAAAAATACTTAAAAAATATAGTCTTGCGTTGATCACATTCCATGGCAAAAATGCTTACTTGCCAAGATTCATCTTGTTGAAACTACCGGATAGACCCCGTCCTAGAAAGATAACCGCTTATTACTCATAGACAACTTCACTCCCCGTATACCATAGATGTAAAACTAACCATTTAAAGTCTATATACATACCTATTAAATTTTGTAAGATTGTGTTGATATTTCAGTTAATTTCACCGATATTTCGTTATTATAATTGGTGTAATCTTTATAGTTGACAACAAATAAATAATATATATTAAAATAATATAAATAAAAAATATTTATGTATTAAAATAATGTGTTGTCATAATGTTATGTGTCATGGGAAAAGCTATCTCAATTCCAAATTACATCCAAATTCACCCAACCATTTCAGCGTAGATGACAAACATGTCATGGCCCAAACAGACCAATGACTCTACGTGTTTAGGCCAAGCCATCATCGCATTAAAAAAGCGTAAGGGAACACTTATTGAACGTCACATACTTAATATAAAACTTTACCACATACATATATAATTAGTTACCACCGTTTAAATTGAAAGGAAATACTTGTTAGGATAATTAACGGCGAAACAAACTCCCCGGTTTCCTTTTCTCACATTTGTTCCCTTTTACGTAGGGGTAGAAAAATATAAATATTAAAATAATATGTATAATTTCTTAGCAAGAGGAGCTATCATATAAATAATCTGATGATGTATAATAATAATATGATTGTGGATATTACTGTCCCGCATGGTGGGAATCTCGTGAAAGCGGAAAAAGACAAACAAATAAAATATTTGGACTTGGCTCACGAGATTGTCAGCATGTGGGATGTGGACTCTGCAATCATTGTGCCGATAGTAATAACGGCCAATGGCCTAATGGCAAAGAGCCTCGACCAACACTTCAAGAGGCTCTCGTTAGACGGTTGGATCAAGTGCCTGATGCAGAAAGCAGTACTGCTCGAAACGGCACGTATTGTGAGGAGATTTCTTTCTCTGGGACCCTAACCGCCGGTACCTTGGAACCTGATCCCGATACCGGTGGGCCCCTACATTTTATATTTTTAAATATGTTTTTATATATATATTTAAAAATGTAATATATGAGATGTATTTCAAATAAATAATAATAATATAATATAATATATCCTCACGCTTTCCCACAAGGGTCCCCGAAGGGGTAGGCAGAGGTGTATAGGTAATACCCACACACCCACTTTCCGCCAGAGGTATATTAGGTGCCAACGTGACAGAGGGCGAGTCCATCGCCGTTACTCAAGGACGACTATACATACGCCTTTGAATTTCTTCTCAGACGTATGCAGGTTTCCTCTCGATGTTTTCCTTCGCCGTAAAGCTCGTGGTGTGACTAATCACTGTACTTAAGTTCAGAAAAACTCATTGGCACAGTCTGGATTCGAACTTGCGACCTTTGCGTCGCAGGCAACTGCTCGAACCACTCGGCCACCACGGCTACTATGTATAATAAGTTTTTTTAATTAATTTGGAATTGGTTGAACATATATGTGTGGGCGTATGCATGCGTGTGCGCATGTGGGCGTGTGTACGTTTGTTGTATATAAGTTACCTCGTCCCATGCCCGACGAGAGCTTGGGGAAGTTGGCCTCTGTCAGTTCGGGCGCGGGCCGGATGGCTTGGGAGTCTGCGAGAAACAATACTATGTTACCGACACTGTTGCGAGCGATCAGTAACAACGCACACTTAAAATAAACACAACTACTTAAGTATATAAAATATATATAATTATGTCCTATACGCCTATCACAAAAGTCCCCGAAAGAGTAGGTCTAAGGTAGAGGTGTATAGGCAATACCTACACACCCACTTTCCGCCAGAGGTATATTAGGTGCCAACGTGACAGATGGCGAGTCCATCGCCGTTGCTCAAGCACGACTATACATACGCCTTTGAATGTCTTCTCAGACGTATGCAGGTTTCCTCTCGATGTTTTCCTTCACCGTAAAGCTCGCGGTGTGACTAATCACTGTACTTAAGTTCAGAAGAGCTCATTAGTACAGTCGGCATTCGACCTTTGCGTTGCAGGCCACTCGGCCAACCACAGCTTAGCTACTTATACATATGTGTATGATAAATAAATAAATATAAAATACAGAGTCACTTACAATCAGTCTTCGGCATTCGCAGAGGTTCGTGTACTCTCTTTTTCTCTTGGCGTGACACTGAAATGTCATAATGTATTAGCAATAGGTATATACATATACATATATCGGTTTATAAAGGGGTTGGCAGAGGTGATACCCCTGGTGTTGCGAGCGTCCATAGGCGGCGGTAACCGCTTACCATCAGGCGGACCGCATGCTTGTTTGCCACCCATGTGGTATATAAGAAAAAAGGTGGAATAGCAACCTATCCTCAGATAAATTTTAAGAACACTGGACATTATTATGGCTTATTATTACACTAGGTACCTGCCCCAGGTGTAGTTAAAAAATATTTTATTTATTATATACTAGCCGTCCCGCCCAGCTTCGCTCGGGTGAAAAAGTTAAATTGCCCGTAACACGATCGCAGCGCCACCTATTGGGTCCAATTGTAAATCTAAACCATTCTCGAATCTAGCTTAAGATACACAGAAACACACAGAAAGCTTCGCCCGGGTAAAAAGGTAAAATTCTTGAAACTCGATCGAAGCGCCACCTGTCGGGTCCAATTTAATATAGCCTATGTTACTCGGGGATAATGTAGCTTTCCAAAGGTGAAAGAATTTTTGAAATCGGTCCAGTAGTTTCGGAGCCTATTCATTACAAACAAACAAACAAACAAATCTTTCCTCTTTATAATATTAGTATAGACTAGTGATGATGTGTTGATGATACTAATAATGATGATGCCGCTATTCTACTCATAGAGCTGCCTCCAACAGAATCTGTCGAGGATCCTACAGCGGATAAAATAAGTATGGGAGAGATTGTAAGAGCGATAAGAAGTCTGAAATGTGGAAAAGCTGCGGGAATAGATGGGATTACGGCTGAGATGATCAAGTGCGGTGGACCAGCGGTCTGGGACGTCATCTATTTGCTATGCAATCTTTGATGGGAAAAGGGTAATGTTCCGGACGACTGGAGGCGAGCAGTCATCGTGCCTTTCTATAAAGGAAAGGGATCACGGTTGGACTGCTCAAACTACAGAGCCATCAGCTTGGTCAGCTTAGCTAGTAAAGTGTACACGAAGATCCTGACGATAAGAATGCAAGAGCGATCCTAAAGGTTTCTCTGGGAATTCCAAGGTGGATTTAGACCAGGAACAGGATGTATGGAAACCTTCTCGCTTCGTGGAATCGCGGAAAAGTTTTTTGATATTAACCAAAAGGTTTTCTGCGCTTTCGTCGACTTAGAGAAGGCATTTGATAGAGTCGTGCGAAAGGAACTCTGGGACGTGTTGCCTGGATATGGAGTGAGCAGTTCCCTACTGCATGCCGTGAAATCACTCTATAGTGATAGCGAGGCGTGCGTTAGGGTTAACGGTGAGATGTCACCCTGGTTTGATGTGAAGTCGGGGGTCAAAAAAGGGTGTATCATGTCTTCCTGGCTGTTAATTATATATCTAGATAACTGTCTGAGAGCACACAGAACGCACGGATGTGGAGTGAAAATGGGAAACTTAGTGGTCAACTGCCTACTATACGCCGATGACGCGGTTTTACTGGCGTCATCAGAGGGCGAACTGCATTCACTAGTTACCATAATGAAAGAAGAATGTGAAAAGAAGGGGGCTGCGCCTAAACGCTGGCAAGACTAAGGTTCTGGTATTCGAAAGAGATGAACAAGTGACCGAGTGTGGTATATCGGTAAATGGGCAAATTCTAGAGCAAGTGAATGAATTTGTATATCTAGGAAGCATGTTCACACGAGATGGAAAGTATGAAAAAGATATTGAAAGAAGGATAACTGCCGGAAATAAGGTCAATGGAGCCATGTCAGTATTGATGGGCAGTAAAAGTCTGAGCAAGAATGCTCGAGTTGCTGTCCACAACGCGATATTGGTACCTACCTTGTTGTATGGCAGCGAATCCTGGGTATGTCAGAGGAAGTATGAAAATAGCTTGAATGCAGTTGAGATGCGATCTCTTCGAAAAATGTGCGGCGTAACGATATTAGATCGAATCCGCAATGAAGAGATTCGCAAATCAACTGGCGTGATTGTAAAGATGAAGAAAGGCATGTTACGTTGGTTTGGACACATAGAAAGGATGAGTGAAGAAGG
Organism: Drepana falcataria; assembly: GCA_945859725.1. Taxonomy (NCBI): domain Eukaryota; kingdom Metazoa; phylum Arthropoda; class Insecta; order Lepidoptera; family Drepanidae; genus Drepana; species Drepana falcataria. The sequence continues at coordinate 1,943,079 of OX243935.1, forward strand.
ATTGACGAAACAGATATACAAAGCAAAAGTGTGTGCAAGAAGAGGCAGAGGAAAGCCACGTTCCAACTACCTGGATCAAATAGATCGGACTCTCAAGGACGGGAACGTTAAGAATACTCGAAACCGACGAGCATGTATGAAGAGACTGATGAATGTGGACGAAGCGAAAGAGGTATGTAAGTCTAGAGAGAACTGGCGCTCTATACTCTCTGCCTACCCTGTTAGGGACTTGGCGTGATGATATGTATGTATGTATATACTAGTGACGCGCCCCGGCTTCGCCCGGTTAGTAGAGCATAATTATTATGCTTACAGGTATATTCTGCCGTAGGGTCGCATCAGCTAATTTCACCCAATACACAAATTATGCACTTAAAACTCGCTCGTGAATCACTTATGTATTGGTGAAAAATACATGCAAATCCGTCCAGCAGTTTCCGTGTTTACCGCGAAAGACAGACAGACGCGACCAGACAGCCCGAGGACTTTGTTATATAATAATTTGTGATTTTACATATGTACAAAAATAATAATAGAAAAATATACTTACATTATATACTTACATTATACTTACATCGAAGCCGGTACTTTTACTTATTTGCCGCGTTCATACAGACAGACATACGCGGCTGAGGACGTTGTTTTAAAATATAAATATTTTGTGTATACACTCCTCATCAGGAAAATCTAAACACCTTGCAAGTTTATGTTTTGTAAGGATTATCAGAGAAATGTGTATCTTACTAATATTATAAATGTGAAAGTTGTAAGTTCTGATGTTTGCGGTTCTTTCACGGCCAAACGGCCGTATCGATTTGGCTGAAAGTTGAAATGGCAACTTTTTTTTTAATGATTAAAAATTCAAAGTTCATCAAATGTATAGTGCACTTTCACGGCATAGCGGCTGAACCGAATCTAGCAGGAAAATTTCCAGAGCTACTTTTTCCAAGCGGGTGAAGCCGCGGGCATAAACTAGTATTTCATAATAAGTAAATAGGTCAAAAGTGGTTTAATTGTGTTTAATATGAAGTATTTATAATATACACTATTAGGCGACATTTGACATATATTCCTAAATATACACATTTCTCTGATAATCCTTACAAAACATAAACTTGCAAGGTGTTCGATTTTTATGATGAGAAGTATATTATTATAAAAAGGTTGGCAATACTTACAATTCAAACTCATAGAGTCGTTGAATGAGGAGGACGCGTTGTATGAGGAGGACGCGTCGAAGAACGAGTCGCTCCCAGCTCCCTGGACAGTTGAAAATATATTATACATACATACATATCATCACGCCAAGTCCCTAACGGGGTAGGCAGAGAGTATACAGCGCCAGTTCTCTCTAGACTTGCTACTCGAAACCGACGAGCATGTATGAAGAGACTGATGAATGTGGACGAAGCAAAAGAGGTATGTAAGTCTAGAGAGAACTGGCACTCCAGAACTTTTTGCCTACCCCGGTGGGGACTCGGCGTGATGATATGTATGTATGTATGTATCAAATGATGATTTAGACTATATTGCGGTATAAATACGGATGCACATTACCCAGCTTGTGAGACCAGCAACCGACGGGCCAGCTCTCTCCTTATGCATCTCTTTAAATGTCAGGACACCCTGGGAACATATTCAAACACATGAGCTGATACTAATACTGATACTGACAGTTAATTAGATATTTGGCCAATGTTGGTAGAAAAGCTTGGTGAAATGTGAAACACTGAATCCCTCGTAATATCCAATATTAACTTTGTGTAATGCTATCACAGCTATTCTTATGACAAGAATATTTAGCAAAGATTATTCTAAAAGTACAGAAAACAAAAAAGTGGCGAGTCCATCGCCGTTACTCGAGCACGACTATACATACCTTTGAATGCCGCCTTTGAATATCTTCTCAGACGTATGCAGGTTTCCTCTCGATGTTTTCCTTCACCGTAAATGAAGATTTATTATTATTATTCGTCGGAGGGAACGTTGTCTAAGGGGCGGGTCTCACGTCTATATCGAAGTCCCTGGGCACGTGCTTGCCGGGCACCAGGTCGATGCCGGCCAGCGGGCAGCAGGCGTCCAGCACGCTGTGCGCCCAGCGGCGGGCTCGCGACGCCGAGCACTGCACGGCCTTCTCCGCAGCCTCGTGGTGCTACACACACACACACACACATACACATATGTACAGTCGGGCTTAGAAAAGGTTCGTCACCTTAAGATCTATTTCCGTGTGCCCTGTATGAGCGATAATCTGCTTTACCGATTGAGTATGACATATTGCGTCGCAATGTCATTATAAGTCGCATCCAGCAAAGAGTCATATTACAAGCGTTTTTATTATAAGTTTGCAAGATATTGATATTATAATATAATATATATATATATATATATATATATATATATATATATAGATATTATAAGCCGTGGTGGCCGAGTGGTTCGAGCAGTTGCCTGCGACGCAAAGGTCGCAAGTTCGAATCCCGACTGTACCAATGAGTTTTTCTGAACTTAAGTACAGTGATTAGTCACACCACGAGCTGAACGGTGAAGGAAAACATCGAGAGGAAACCTGCACACGTCTGAGAAGAAATTCAAAGGCGTATGTATAGTCGTGCTTGAGTAACGGCGATGGACTCGCCATCTGTCACGTTGGCACCTAATATACCTCTGGCGGAAAGTGGGTGTGTGGGTATTACCTATAAACCTCTGCCTACCCCTTCGGGGACCCTTGTGGGAAGGCGTGAGGATATATTATAAGATACCTATTGCAAGAAAACATATATGACACTGCCAGACTTTGCCAATTCAGTAGAAGATATCATATCTAATTTAAATCTTGTAATGACTGGCCATTAAAAAGGTTTCATGTTGCTATGAAACCAGACGTAGTCCAAAGATGTTACACAATTTTGAACCAAGTTATCATACTATGCAAGTATAATTCTATATACGACGACGTGATACGACTACGACTTGACGACGACTTGATAACGACTTGATAAAGGAATGAATTTGATAACTGACGAAGGTTTTCTTACTCTGACTGTACATGCAGAAGTCTGTATGCAGAAGACTGTACAAGCATCAAGTAACATCTGGTCTGAGATCTGAGGTCATTGTATTTTAAACAAGCCGCGCCCCGCGGTGTCTTACTAATATTATAAACTAGCTTATGCCCGCGTCTTCGCCCGCTTTTCGAAAAAGTAGCTTATGTATTTTCCCGCTAGAATCGGAGGGATTTTATTGAATATTTTTATCATAACAATATTTAAATTTTTGGCATATGGAGCAGTTCTAGAAAACGGAAGTAGATTTTCTGTGGGGAATGACAAATGACAAACGACATACATCACAACCCAGCCCTGGTGTATATTTGAAGGAGTCCTTCTGCAGCGCGGCGAGCGCGAGCGATTCCTTTGGGAAGCCCTCGTTCTTGGCAGACTTGATGGCATTGATCAGTGTGAAGAATAGGAAGTCCAGCTTATACACTCGGAACAGGGCCTCGTCTTCGCCTGAACGTAATACATTGCTATTATTATTAATTAGGAACACAAAGTAGAAGGAAGACAAGCACGGTCATGATTTACAAATACATGTGTGAATATTTGTTATTTACTTAAACGGCGACGCGCGATGTCCCTGATGTTGCAGGCGGTGGTGGCCGCTTACCATCGGGCGGGATGCGTTCTTGTTTGCCCCGTGTGAGGTGTAATTTTATACCATTACATGGAATAAAATTCGTACCACCTTAGTGTAATAAGTATACCCGGTAACGCTGTAACCTGTTCTGTAATCCTTTTGCACGTGACTACATAAACCTACTCACCAAGGTTTCTGATTACCCAAGACTTAGCGAGAACATTAAACTTAAATAAAATCAAAATCAAAATATTTTATTCAACGTAAGGGACACAGGGAACACTTATTGAACGTCACATATTTAATATAAACTAAAGTTACCACCGTTTCCAAGAAAAAATACCTGCCAGGAGAAGAAACGGCGCAACAAACTCCCCGGTTTGCTTTTTTAACATTTGTTCCCTTTTACGTAGGGGTAGGAAAGATTTAAGTTACATATATAAACTATGTACAAGAGGAGCAATTCATTGCCATGCATGGCCATCATTAAAATAATCTGATGTACGATACCTGCACGGCTGCACATCTGCAAGATAAAGTCCTGGACGACCTCAACTTTCTCCGGCATCGTGTACAGCGGCGGCAAGAGGTTCGACTTTGGGTCGTGCTGTTTCAAGTAGTCGATTGTGTTCGCAAGTATTTGCATAAAGTTGCTCTTGCCAGTTTCGTTTGGCATTTCCAATCCCAGTTCCTGGCACCCGAGCTTGACGTCATAGGAGAAACCCATTGGTACAGTCCCTGATGGCCAGAATGTTTATTTTTATTATTCATAATGACAGCCGTCTGGTCTAGTGGTCAGAGATCGTGAATGCGAAGCTTGAGATCGCGGGTTCGAATCCCGCCGAGGGCAGATATTCGTCTTGGATGCCTATGTATTTACGTGATTAGGTTAGTTTTATATAACTATTAAAATACATATATTACAACATGCATAAGTCACCAATTAAGTTGTATTCAAAGAACCAATTCTCCTGTCAAAGGTTTTTTTGTACTTAAAAGGAGAACTCGAAACCGACGAGCATGTATGAAGAGACTGATGATGATGTGGACGAAGCGAAGGAGGTATGTACGTCTAGAGAGAACTGGCACTCTATACTCTCTGGCTACCCCGTTAGGGACTCGGCGAGATGATACGTATGTGTGCAAAAGGAGAATAAAATAATAATATGTATCGTGTATTTTTGTAATGCGTTAAACATTATTATATATATATCTATATAGCTTTTGAGTATTATCTGTACACACTGGTTACCTATGAGTGCACACGCACACTACAATTAATAGACTCGGGTCGTACTCCCCGCGACCATCTCCACTAGAATTTGGTGGGGCCCGTCTTGGCGGATGGCACTATCTATACATATCTTTGGATGCAAATGAGGTAAAGCTTACCTGGGTTTATGAGCTCATGGTAAAGATCCTTTATGCCCTCGGCCAGGGAGAAGCGCAGTACAGTGCTTTCACCAATGAGATGCATGTGCCCAGTCTTACAGTAAAAGTTCAGGTCAATGAGGTAAAAATCTTGCTCATATATTTCTGTGAACAGTATTGTTAACCTTAATACATATATATATAAACTAGCTTATGCCCGCGGCTTCGCCCGCGTGGAGTTCGAAAAAGTAGCTACAATATTTTCCTGCTAGAATCGGTTCAGCCGCTATGCCGTGAAACAGCAACATACAAACTTAGGCCTTTATAATATTAGAACATCGAATTATTTAGAATTTTTGTAATGACAGGATTGAGTTTTCAAACATGTGACACATGGGTTCAGCCGTTTGGCCGTGAAAGAACCGCAAACATCCAAACTTACAAACTGTCACATTTATAATATGTATTACTAAGATTAGGCGTCACGTTGTTTGTCCGCGATGGGCTCCTAAACTACTTAACCGATTTCAATCAAATTTGCACACCGTGTGCAGTTTGATCCAACTCAAAAGACAGGATAATTTCACAATTGGACCCGATAGGTGGCGCTACGATCGTGTTTCAAGAAATATTACTTTTTAACCCGGGCGAAGCTGGGCGAGACAGCTAGAATACATATAAGTAATTTGTTAATCGCATAATTTATACAATCGAATAAAATTCGCTCATGGGTAAGCAGAGAGAGAAGAGCGCCAGTTCATTATATGGAAGTAGGTGTGTACCAACCTCTGCCTACCCTTCGGGACCCTTTTGGGAAGGCGTGAAGATATATGAACGTTTGTATGGATATTCTAAAACTATACAAATAAAAATATCTGTAATATTAAAATAATCGCTTTTTACTAGATGCATATGGATGCATACACGAAACATACATATAATTTTTGTGTCTGTCTGTTCCGGCCAATCCCTGAAACGGCTGGGTTTTAACGGCGGCTAAAACGATTTTGACGGAAGTTTCAGTGGCAGATAACTGATGTAAAAGGGAATATATTGGGCTAATTTTGTTTAGAAACTGATTTTTTTTTATTATATTCCACGCGTGCGAAGTCAAATCGTCATGCAGTCCCTTACGGGAAATCCCTAAATGTGATTTTTATTATTATTGCCCTATGCCCTATGCCTTATTTTCTTTTTTTGTCTCTCGTAGCGTGAGTTCCGGGATCTTTTCCTACATAACCGGGCAACAGCGACCTAGGCCTCCAGGCAGGCACTTCATCACATATCTTAAGAACTATCCCATTCCCAAAAGCACCTGTATAAGAATTAAAGTAAATACTAACGGTTACTCAACACGTTTCTCTTCACAATATCTTGTATATCCTTGCGCTCAGCCTCCTCACCCTCTTGTTGTTCCCTCATCTGTTGCTCAATTACCGAAAATGGAATGCCGGTGGATGTGAACTTTTGATCTGGGATATTTCGCTTTTGTTTTTCTTTCTTTGCTATATCTTCAAATTTATTGCGTACAGCTGGGGTTGCATTCTGAAAGAGAATTTAGTTACTAGCTTCTGTGTTCTCTGGTTATAGGTTAGTTAGAGAGCAATGCTTACTTTACAAATTGGTATAGCTTTAAAATTATAATATTGTTATAAACATAAAATTATTTATTATATTATTATATTTTATATATCAAAATTGTTTGTGTTAGGACAACATTTAAGGTACATCGCATTTCTTATCATACCTTACCATACATGCCGGAAATAAGGTGAATGGGGCCATGTCGGCGTTGATGGGCAGTAAAAGTCTGAGCAAGGCGCTCTATACTCTCTGCCTATCCCGCTAGGGACTTGGCGTGATGATATGTATGTATGTATGTTATTCTTAGCACCTTACAAATAGCATAACACAAGAGAAATAAGAGAATTATTTCTTTCATTGGGTAATGAACATAAATTGGAGTGTCTGTTTGTAATATTGAAATAACTGCTTTTTAATAAATGCATATGGATGTATACTCAATACATACAAAAAAATATATATTTTTTAAATTTTTGTCTGTCTGTCTGTCCGTCAGTTTGTTCTGGCTAATCTCTGAGACCGCTGGACCGATTTTGACGGGACTTTCACTGGCAGATAGCTGATATAAAAAGGAGTAACTAAGGCTACTTTTATTTTAGAAACTGTTTTTTTTTTATTCCACGCGGACGAAGTGGCTCAGTTAGTCTATCATATATTGAGATACCTGTTAATGAATTGTTGAGCCAACACCCAATAACAAAACCTGGTTGTGAGCATTGCCTTTAGAGCACTTACAATTCTAGTAGTCTTTAAAAGCTAACACAGATAAAAGATATTGTTAAACTCGCACAGCATGAATACAACTTTATCATTCTTTTATATTTTATGTCCAGTAGTGGCAGAAATCCGGCAAGCTATGGCGCTCATTAGGGGAGGCCTATGTCCAGCAGTGGACTAGAGTGGGCTGATGATGATGATGATGATGAGTGGCAGAAAGATTCTAGCAGTGGCAGTGGTTCTTGTAACACAGAGATTAAAAGTAAGAATCCCCACTGTATCAATGAGTTCATCTAAACTTATTAGTAAGTAGATTTGTCCCACCACGACCTTTACGGTGAAGCAAAACATAGAGAAGAAAGCTGTATACGTCTGACAACAAATTCTCAAAAAATCTTATCTTTCTATAGTCGTGGTTTAGTAATGACAAAGAACTCGCCATCTGTCACGTTGGCACCTAAAACATATCTCCGGCGAAAAGTAGTTGTGCGATTACTATTTACACACTTCTGCCTACCGCTTCGGGGACACTTGAGAGAAGGCGTGAAGATATATATATACATTTCTAAAGTAATTTGTTACCCTCCACAGTGGACCAGCAGCCTCCGCTACCTCAGCTAAGTTTGCGTAGTTGGTGCCAAGTTTCCTCTGCTGCTCTTTAAAATCTACCATGAAGAAATAGAATCCATTTCTTGCCTGTTTTTTTGGCATTGTGGTCTTCTAAACGACGTTACTCGTAAGCTCAGTTCTACAATAAAAACTGTTAAAATGCTAAGTTAAAACTTTGCAAGGTCAAAGACTACAATATGATAAAGGTAGCTATTGGACTTTCTAGTGTCTTTGTACTGGACTAGGTTATGTCTAAAGATTACAATTGTTTACCGGTATAAATAATGATGAATGACAGACAATGAATGTCAAAGGTCAAACAAAGATTAGATTACTTACATACAATGTAACTGTTATAGGTATACAATATACTCTGTGGCAACAGCAACCATAGTTTGTTTTGTAGCACAGCTACTCGTCCTTCAGTCGCTTATATTTTCGAATACTGAACCAAGTTGCAGAAGATCAAATGTTCAGTCAAGCTAGCGCTCCTCGCAGCGCTAAACAACTAATATAGCTCCTTAAATTTATATGGACCTACAGCTATTTGTGTAAATGTATTTTGAAGAGAGATATGTAATTTATAACTTCTTTGCAGTGGCCGACGCCGAGTGGTTCGAGTAGTTGCCTGTGAGCCAAAGATCGCAAGTTTGAATCCCAACTGTACTAATGAGTTTTCTGAACTTTAGTACAGTGATTAGTCACACCACGAGCTTTACGGTGAAGGAAAACATCGAGAGGAAAAAAACTGCATACGTCTGAGAAGCAATTCAAAGGCAAAGTATGTATGTATAATAGTCGTGCTTCAGTAACGGCGATGGACTCGCCATCTGTCACGTTGGCACCTAAAATGTATCTCTGGCGGAAAGTGGTAGTATGGGTATTATTTATACACCTCTGCCTACCCTTTCGGGGACCCTTGTGGGAAGGAGTGAGGATTTATTATTTTCATTTGTTTTTAATTATAAGTATATATTAATTCTTATACATAGTAGATGTATAGGCCACCACTGTGGAGAAACGTCCCTTTATCATCCTAAAATTTTAATAATATATTTACTAATTATGTTTGAAGAACCCTTGTGATAATGCGTGACATCATAAAAAGTAATTTCATATTCCTATGAAATTCAGCATATTCAGCATATATTTAGCAAAAAATATATTCTATCCTAACTTAAATATCTGTTACTTAATCGTGGAAACTGCATTAGAGATCAATAATTTGGAACGGTTTACTACTACATTGTCTGTGGTATTACTATTCTGTAGAGGATTCCTCTGACAAATATCGGAAATCGCGAAATCAATTTGATTTGGTTAGGGATCTACCCATCCCATAGTAGTCTTTGGATCTACCTACAGTTTAACAACGAGGTGAGGTAGTAGAATTGGCGATATTGCATTAACCCAGGGTTATAAATACGGATTTAGCTGCGAATAGTGCTGAAATAAAACTTAAGATGGATTGGGACTTGAAATACGGCGAGCTAGCCAAGGATACAGACTTCGTAAATAACTGCGAAAATTTGAAGGCTAACTTAATAGAAGTACAGGAAGTTCTAGACCAGCTCTTGCCGTTGAAGCAGCAATACGATAAACTCACGCTGCCGGCGCAGATTGAACTCGATTTGTTTCTGGCCTTTACATTGAATTCATTACAGTGGGTTCATTTGCGTATACAAGGTGTTGATCCCACTAAACACCCGATCAAAGATGAACTGCAAAGGATAAAAACGGTCATGTTACGATGGCAGGAGGTGAAGGATCGCGACAAGAGGCCTACTGTTGACATAGAAGCAGCCAAGCGATTCGTAAAGAGTGGTCTTTATGACCCCTACAAGAACACAGCAAGAGCTCAAAACAAACACATAAAATTTGAAGAAAATGGAGAGTAACCTGGAAGAATATATTCAATATATATTTTTCCAATGCCATTATTTAAGACTGAAATTGGCATTACGGGATTGTTATATCACACATGGGACTTTGAATTTTCAGATTAGGGGAGTGCATGGAATCTGAGTTTTTTTTTTATCTGTATGTAAGCTTAAGTTTTATTTTTACCCATTTAATTATTTTGTATGTTAAACACCTCATTCATATCTCCATTTCCATTAACATTCTAGTTTAGTTCAAATTATTCCAAAAATGTATATATTTTTCATACAGATATATTGTATTGAAAACTAGCTAAGGATAAATAACTTTTGAATTGTTCAGAATTGTTTTATTTCCAAACATTAAGTATACCAATAACATTGAGAGAATACATCTTTTAAGTTTGAGTGCATGTTAGAGAAATATGATAAAACCATACATATACATACATATTACACATCACTTCAATTCCTTGACAGAGAGGGGGAAGAGTGCTAGTACTCTGATAAACAGTGCTCTCGCTTCATCCACATTGATCAGTCTTCATATATTCTGGTTGAGAGTACTCTTGATGTACTTATCCTTGTTCGTTAGACTGTTTTGATCTAAGTGTTTGCCACTTGCATTTGATACCTGTTTCATCAACCTTTCTTGACACATTCATTCTATATGTTCAAACCAACATAGCAATAGTTGCTCTGGAAATACCTTTTAATTTGAACTAAAATGATACATTGCATAGTTTACATCATAAAATATAAATATAATATATGATTCTCAACTGCATTTAAACTCATTCCTGCAGGGTCGGTCCCCTGTCTTATCCTAATGTCTAATCCCCTGGTGTTGCAAGTGTCTATAGTTGGCAGTAACCGCTTACCATCAGACAGACCGCATGCTTGTTTGCCACTCGTGTGGTATAAAAAAAAAACTGCTTCCCATGACATACCCAGGATTTGCTGCCATGTAATATAACCAAAAATTATTTTATACAAGCTAACCTTACATCTAAATGCATTAATGGATTTTCTATTGTGATTGTTTACAACATATAATATTAATAATAAAGACTTCAACACATTCCCAACAATAAATACAATATTTTGGTCTGAAAGTTTTTAAAGTTCTGTACTTTTGTCATTAAAATTTGTTAACAAGATAGAATATCATAATTATAAATTAATATTACTAAAGATATACATATAAGTCATTAAAATAACACTGGCAAGTTGGAATAAAATAGCATCTATGGCACAATAAAATAACTATTGACATAAATAATTGTAAAACTAATATTAATTGGAATGAATTACCATGTATATAATAAATAAAGTCAAGTTATTAAATTATTGTTCAAGGAATAAAAAATGACTTAGGTTTATTTCTCCACCTGTAAGACTAGGCCCGCTGCAGAGATGTTGTCTCCTGCACCAGCAGTCAACTGAGCCTCAGTACATATAAGGACAGGTGCTACACAGATATCTACATGCTCACCATCAATGACCTCATCCCAACAAGCGACTGGCTTACTTGGTTCAAAGAACACCCTACTGTTATTATCATTATCTGTTGTTGTTGAGAAACTGTCATCCAAGAGAAGTTTGGACTTATCCAATGCAATATTTTTGCTGTTGCAAACATATCTATGAGCGGTCAATGATGCTTTAGCAGCCGCTGCAGCTGTTCTCTTCCACTCAGAATTTTTGACAGTCAATATAGCTTGATATGCTAATGTGTGCACATGGATACGAGTCAGTTGTCTCTGGCTAGCATAATGATTGTTCTGATGTCTTATGAGTTGGAATGTTTTGCGCATTTGGTCTAAAGCAGTGGCTATTCGAGGATTTGAGTCTGCTATGACACTCACTTCTCCATATTCTAATACACTGTATAAGTTGGTCAGTTCTTGTTCATTCATGCCTACGGAGTCAACATAAGGCAACACCTTGGTAGTAAGATGTTTTAGTAATTCCAGGTCTACATAACTGGCCATTTCAAAGTGGGCCAGTGTGTCCAGAGGTTGGGATAGAATTTGTTGTTTAACTAAGTCCAACCTTTCTGCTCTTAAGTCTGAAAATAAAGCACATTATATAAATGAATTTGCTAAGTGAATAATGGACCTATCTGGTGGTCTATAATTATTAATTGTACTAGTAATATAAATGGAAAGCATGTTCCTCTTTCATGCAAAACCTGTGGGTGGTATTAGAGGAAGTTTGGCACTTAAATAGATTATGAGCTGGATTAACACAGGATACATTTCATACCCACAAAAATCCAGGAAAATTTTCTACCAATAAATTTATATATGTAAAACTGCAAGGCACAGCCAGTAATTTATAAATGGCTACAAACCTTTCTTATCTCCTACTTTAAAGGGATAAACATCCATCATCTGTAGACCGCTTATGACTAGTAAATTAGGACTAAAGTCCGGTAAGTATTCACCAAACTTCTCTAAGGAACTCAATAGTGGATTGTTCTCATCATTATGAATTATGTATCTATTTGCTCTGGGGGCTTTGTAAATCCCAAACTCTTCATCTGCCCTGTATTCCAATATCATGTGAACATCATCTTTAACTTGTTCCCTCTTATCACCACCTACAACCTTGATTTGTTCTGGAATGTATGATTTCAGTTTGTCACTCATTTTGGCTGCTAGTAGCACCTTCCAACCTTCCACGAAGAAGCGTTTTGCCATCAGTGGTGCATTGCCACCAATCGCCCATCTTGAGTCCTGGAGCTTGAGAGCTTGCTCTACTAGGCTGTCATACAGTTGAGAGTCTGAGACAAATCTCCTAAAAATAAATAGATGTGTGTTAAGTTACGGCGACAGACTCGCCATTTGTCACATTGGCACCTAAAATATATCTCTGGCAGAAAGTAGGTGTGGGTATTACCTATACACCTCTGCCTACCCCTTAAAATGTAACGTATACCATTACATTTTATGGTCTGTTGTGTACAAGTGATAGCCATAATGTTGTAAGCACCCATAGCGTGGTAGGATACTATCAATTGGAACATATGGATGTTTGTTACAAGTTACTTAAACAAGTTTATGCATAAGTATGTAGTTTATTATCTAATTATATTCAATATTATTATTAAAAAGATTGGCTATGAGAATATAAGTTTAATGACTAAATAAAGAGTGTTTAATATTGTTTCAACTTACTCTGCTGCTGCGCCATGTTTGAAGAAATATGTAAAACTTTTTAGTAATTGGTCTTTATTTGAGATTTCATTGAAGTGTGCAGGGTTTCCCTTCAGGTCGATAAAGTTAAGGAGATCTGTTGCATTCACGAATAGGTCATGGCAGGCTCCGTAACCTAATGCAACTTTCGGCTGTTTCATACCAACGCCAACTTGATTCTGACTCTCCAGGAACAGTAAATGCTCCTTCACCGAAGATAGCCTCACGTCTCCCACATCGTTTTTTCGAAAATAAACAGCATACAGCACTATACAAAACGACAAAATTGAACCTAACTTAACTGGGGCTCCCGCCATTATTACTTGCTATTTTAGCGTTAGACTTACGAACTGGAATGCATAAATTTATTGCTTTGTGAGTGTGTACTAAGCCACGTCACCGCATTTTAATTCGTGGGCTTACCAATTGTTTTATGGTTTAAGTGATAGTGTAAATTAGTCTTCGCGATCATATGTGACGTGTGACAGTACTAAAGTTAAGATTTGTATTGGATTGATACTTCTACTGTGGATAGATGAACATTGAAAACGAACGTGACTTCTGTCTGACACGGTGTAGGTGAGTGAACAGCTGACATTGACAACAATAAATTCAGACATTTGTGACATGTCACGTATAAGTCAGAATATTCTGTATGCGTTCTGAGCGAATGCGTTCATTTTATTTTCTTAGATTAAAATCAACATTGTATTTTCATATTAGAAATTCTTAAAAATGATAATTTGTAGTAATTTCATGTAATTCCTTATGATGAAAGGATATATTATTCACATGGATGATGAACATTTTCTGAATATTTCCAAATTTATTCCCCATTATATTTAAAACTAGCTGCACTTCCGCGTGGAATTCAACAAAAAATATTGTTCAGTCAAATAAAAATAGTCTACGTTATTCCTTTTTACATCAGCTATCTGCCAGTGAAAGGCCGTAAGTGTAGGGCTCGTAATTAGCCGTTAGCCATCAGACGTCACAAACAGACAGACAAAAATAGTAAAAAAAATATTTTGGTACGTGTACCGTGTATACATCCATATGCAATTGCGGTTATTTTAAAATTACAAATTGACAATCCAATTTTATATATGTGTATAGATTGACTTACAATAATTGTGTTAAAGTGTTTATATAAGCACATTGTTTTAGTTCCTAACGATTTAATGGGTACTTTTTTAGTAGTATTAAGACAAATATGTAGTTTTTGATGGACCTGTACTCTGGATGGAACTTTGTCAAGGATAACTTGGTTCTTAGATTTGAAAAAATAAGTTAACTCTATATAATAATATAATATATCCTCACGCCTTCCCACAAGGGTCCCCGAAGGGGTAGGCAGAGGTGTATAGGTAATACCCACACACCCACTTTCCGCCAGAGGTATATTAGGTGCCAACGTGACAGATGGCGAGTCCATCGCCGTTACTCCAGCACGACTATACATACGCCTTTGAATTTCTTCTCAGACGCATGCAGGTGTCCTCTCGATGTTTTCCTTCACCGTTAAGCTCGTGGTGTGACTAATCACTGTACTTAAGTTCAGAAAAACTCATTGGTACAGTCGGGATTCGAACTTGTGACCTTTGCGTCGCAGGCAACTGCTCAAACCACTCGGCCACCACGGCTCAAGTTAATTCTGGTTATTTCAAATGGGTAAATTGCTTGAAAATGACGTAAAGTCGTATCCACAGTGCGATATAGGACAAAGATAAGTCATTCTAGTACACAACTAACCACCGCTTATCTCGTGGACATCAATTTAATGAACATTACGCCTTGGATTAATTTAACTTGCGTTTATCAGTGTCCTCATTTCCTTGATCTAGTATGGGGTCTTATATAATAAAAAAATATATATTGCAGTTGCCTTATATAATAGGTATAAATAAATAGACTTAACAATGGGTAGTTATATTTAGGGGTAATCTTTCGAACAATATTTACTCTCCCTTATAGGTACTTATTATAAAAATATAGTTTCTCATCGTTCGTCCTTTTGTAGTCACAGTACGCAATACCTAAAGAATATACACGTAAAAAATATTTTTTCATTGTTTTTAACCCTTATTTATAATAATTGGAGTTGATACAATTTTCGCCGTTATCGCCATTATTATTTATACTTATTGTTATCAAACTGTTATGTAGCTATGTAAAGTTAATGTTGTGTTTACCTGTCATTGATACACATATCAGGACTTTATTTTTTATGATTAAGTGTACTTGAATGTTTAATATGTGTATTATTGGTGTACCTTATAAATAAACAAATAATTACCAACTGTGACTACAGGGATACTTACCATTCCTCAAGAATCTATGCGAGGTTCCAAGCATATATGTATTAATAGATAGGTGGGCCGTGTTGGAGTAGTTCCCTGCGATACAAAGATCGCAAGTTCGAATCCCGCCTGTACCAATGTTTTTCTGAACTTTAGTACAGTGATCACTGTACTATAAATATATATATTATTTTATATATATTTATAGTACAGTGATTAGTCACACCACGAGCTTTATGGTGAAGGTAAACATCGAGTGGAGTCAGGATTCGAACTTGCGATCATTGTGTTGCAGGCAACTACTCGAACCACTCGGCCACTACATAAACATTACGTTCTTGATACGGGGGATCTGCTATCTCGTAAATGTTGTCGAGAGCCAAAATTCACTCCGTACAAGGCGCGACCGGTCGCGTTCCTAAAATGGAAGGACTCATGTGGAGAGCTTTAGGCGCAAATTGCATATGTCAGTGTGTATCGTAATTAATTTTAGCAAAGTTCACGTTGCGTAACGTAGGTATTTTCTTTTTTGCCAACGATGGGTCAATATGGCGCGTCAGTGACCTGACTTCATCGAAATATCAAAAAAATCTTATCGGATGAAATGAGTTTTTTCACTTCCATTTCTTTTTCACTTTTTTTTCACTTAAGGACTCGGCGTAATGATATGTATATATGTAAATATCTTAAAGCATTCCCAAAGACCGCTGAAGGTATAGAGGTGTAACGATACCCTATTTGCTCGAGTCCGTCACTCCCATTCACGCACAACACACCTGAATTTATTTTAAAAGATGCTGGTTTTCACCGTAAAGCTCGTGTTGTGATTAATCTCTGGATTTAGGTTAAGAACCTTAATTGCTCAGTCAACCTGGGGTTCGAATTTGCAATGTTTGTGTTGCAGTTAACCACTCCAACTAGTTTTGTTTCAGTTTTGTTCGTTACTCTATACTGTATTCGGGGTTGGAAAATAATCTCTCGATTAACGGCGATAGACTCTCTTGCCAATCTTTTGTATTGTATACAGAATGTATGATTCATACATAAAATTTGATTGAATTGAAAATGATTCCACTAGTTTTCCTTGGGACGCAAGGATTACAAGTAGGGCGGTATAACCTCGACTGTACCAATCAGATTTTCAGCAGTAATTTTGTTAAAATTTGGAAAAAAAATGTTACGGAAATTAATAAAAACCATCTTAGAACTGAGCTCAACTACGCCTTAAACTCTTAAATAAAAAATGCTATGTAATATACATTTTAGTGTAAATTTTGCATAACAATAGATACTTAGCGTTGCCATATCGAGATATAAATATATTTTAAGGCAAAAACTCGGACTCAAGTGTGTTGAGCCGACCGTATTTGGCAGTCACGTACAGTTGCCGCCAAATAGCGTGGAGATGAAATCTGTGGATGGTGCAACGGTATGGTGGCGGCGCCGGGGAAGGCGAACAGAACACCATTAAACTGTCGACTTGGATCTTTTTCATTAAATAACCTATATCGAAAATAAGTACGAATAGTGATTCCGATACTACAAAATATATACTTATTATATATCTTCTCACCTTACCACTAGTGTTCTTCAAGGGGTAGGCAAACGGATAAAGAGACGTCTTTTAACCGTATGCTGGTGTTTTTTTTTTAATTATAAAGCTCGGGTATGGAAACTTAAGAGGTACAGAAATACGTGCTAAGTTAATAAGGGTAAATTTATATAATAATGTGAGATCCCCTATGAAATCCACATGGATCAGGGACAGCAATAAATAACGTAAATTCTTTGACGTATTTTTATCATCCGAGAGGCCTTTGGCATCGCATGGGGCCCTATATAAAAAATGTTGGCACTGTACTTATATTTTAATACATTACTAATATAGACATGCATAGATTATAGTGTCAGTTTCTGGTTGCTCTTATCTACTCAGTACATTTAAAAAAAAGTGTAGTTTTAAAGGCAATAATATTCCACCCGAGAACGCAACTTGTTAGAAGTCGAATGTCACGGAAAAAAATAATATGTTAATTAAAGGAAAATTACATACGTGTATAATGTGCCAAGTTCACAGTCTTCGCGTACGTTTAAGTCTCGTATCGGGTCGTATGAATCATTGCTTGAGGTCAGGATCACTTCGGTGAAATGAATGAGTTGATACATAGTTATTAATTAATAAGTTATTTTGTGGGCTATTGTTATAAATAGAACAACGTCATGGCTAGCTCAATCGTTCTTAGAACTGGTTGCGTTTCATTTAATCTGTATTGGTGACTTGTGCACAAGTTCTTTTTCTTTTAACGGAAGAACCGTGGTGGACGGAAGTTTAAGAAGTCATAAAATTTTGGATTACAGGATCGAATCCTGGTAGTTTAAAGCCCCCCTCGAAGTATATTAATAAAATGGTGGAATAAATTCAGCTATTATCCAAAAACATCCTCACAAACTTTCACATCAGAACATATGATCACAACATACATCAATAAATAAAATTGGTGTGTCTGTTTGTAATATTAAAATAACAGCTTTTTAATAAATGCAAACACGGTACACATCAAATTTTTTTTTCTATTTTTGCCTGTCTGTCTGTTTGTTCCGGCTTATCTCTGGAACAGCTGGAGCTGATGTAAAAAGGAGTAACTTTTTTGCTAAATTCCACGCGGACGAAGTCGCGGCCGCAGCTAGTTTATAATATAAATAGTAAGAATGTAGTAGTAACGTTGATAGTAGGTTCCCCTCTTGTTTTGGAAGTAATTCAGATGGCATGGACAACCAGTTATTAATCCTATATTGACAAATGCTATATGACAGTTATCTGCTATTGCATACGTATAGGTAACAACCAAGCTACTATGACAAGCCCCTACTATGATTGACTCGGGCGGAATTTGGTTTGTGAAACGTTGCATTTTTCAAGAGATTGCAATAATATTAGGGTGGAAACTAATAAATCCGTTTTGTATGTTACTCAGTTTATATAGAATTATACTAATATGATTAGGTCAAAAGCCAACTGTACCAATGTTTTTTCTGAACTTAGGTACATAGAATCATCTGACGGAAACTGGGTGTGTGGGTATCTACCTATACACCTCTATCTACCCCTTCGGGACCCTTGTGGGAAGGCTTGAGGATATACTACAAGCTTTACAGCGAAGAAAAATGTCGAGAGAATCCCTGCATACGTTTCAGGAGAAATTTAAGGACATGTTTGCTTGAGAAACAGCGACTGACGCGCTTTTTAGCGCGTCATAGCTTAAATGCAGTTCAGATGCTTCGAAACATGTGTGGAGTAGCGATCTTAGATCGAATCCGCAATGAAGAGATTCGTAAAACAACTGCCGTATACGAGGGTGTGATTGTAAAGATCAAGAAAGGCATGTCACGTTAGTATGGACATATAAAAAGGATGAAGGAAGAAAGATTGACGAAACAGATAGGTATACAAAGCGAAAGTGTGTGCAAGAGAGGAAGACCACGTTCCTACTACCTAGATCAAATCGATCGGACGTCAAGAGTACTCGAAACCGACCAGCATGTATGAAGATACTGATGACTGTGGACGGAGCGGAAGAGGTATGTAAGTCTAGAGAGAACTGGCGCTATATACTCTCTGCCTACATCATTAGGGACTCGGCGTGTGACCCAGCTTCGCCTCGCGTGTTCACCCGTGTAATATTTTATTAGATGGTAGACTGTATTCACCCTGCCTGTGTTAATCCAGCTAATAGTTAGGCATTTTGGCGAGAAAAAGAAACAAACATCCACACAAACATGTATATTTTTGAAGCAATAAGTATGGAGAGAACGCGTTAAATGAACAACCATGACGTTAGTAGTAGGACGCAATAATTAACGCATGCCTTACACTTCCTTCGAAGGCATCTTATTAAACAAAAGCTTATGTAATCTTTTAAAAAACAATAACATCAACCTATATATATGTATAGGTTGATGTTATTGTTTATATATTATATGTCATATATATATGTACAAATCATCACATCGAATCCTTCACAGGACAGGCAGAGAGCAGAGCGCGAGTTCTTTCTAGACTTACAAACATCTTTTGCTTCACTCTCATTCAGTCTTTTTATAAACGCTCGCCGGTTTCGCCATCTGTCACGTTACTATTTATACTCCTCTGCCTACCCCTTCGGGGACCCTTGTGGTAAGGATATAAGGATATGAGGTATATATTCGAGTAGAGTACGATTTAGAGTTAAAGAAAAAAATCACAAAACTCCAAACGATTTTCCAATCGAGTTCACAATGAATACGAGAAAGTGTACCCTTAGTAGTGTCCGCGAAGCTTGAACGCTGTGATACCAAATCGGAGCGATTTCCCCTTTATATGGAGTAAGTGTTGACATGCAAGTCATGATACATTAATGGTGTATGTAATAGTTTTTTCTACGACTAAGCTGGCAAACAATCAAACCCATGTGATGTGAAGCGGTTACTGCTATCTGCATATATATATATATATATATACATATATACTACTCTTAATATACTAGGATACATAGCTCGCGCGTTCAGGACTCTGGGAATTTATAATCTTTCGTCCTGAAAAACTTCTACGGTGTAAAAGAGGTGTTCGTAATAACGTACATAGTTGGTCTCGTATATGTATATTATATACTCTTCTATGAAATTATATTGAATATATTGAAAGAAGGATAACTGCCGGAAATAAGGTGAATGGAGCCATGTCGGCGTTGATGGGCAGTAAAAGTCTGAGCAAGAATGCTCGAGTTGCTGTCCACAACGCGATATTGGTACCTACCTTATTGTATGGCAGCGAATCCTGGGTATGTCAGAGGAAGTATGAAAATAGCTTGAATGCAGTCGAGATGCGATCTCTTCGAAAAATGTGCGGCGTAACGATATTAGATCGAATCCGCAATGAAGAGATTCGCAAATCAACTGGCGTGAATGAGGGCGTGATTGTAAAGATGAAGAAAGGCATGTTACGTTGGTTTGGACACATAGAAAGGATGAGTGAAGAAAGATTGACGAAACAGATATACAAAGCAAAAGTGTGTGCAAGAAGAGGCAGAGGAAGGCCACGTTCCAACTACCTGGATCAAATAGATCGGACTCTCAAGGACGGGAACGTTAAGAGTACTCGAAACCGACGAGCATGTATGAAGAGACTGATGAATGTGGACGAAGCGAAAGAGGTATGTAAGTCTAGAGAGAACTGGCGCTCTATACTCTCTGCCTACCCCGTTAGGGACTTGGCGTGATGATATGAATGTATGTATGTATACTCTTCTATTCACAATATATCTTTTATTCTATTCTGTATATTCAATAAACATAGATAATTTTTAGTGACATTTACTATGAATACAGTGTATAATACAGGTGGTCAATCTATTACCGATATATTTTCTTACTTGACAGGAAAAATCCGGAGTAAAACGTAACTGTGATCAATAAGAACTTACCCGCTTTACTAAACCACAGATGACACAATGGTATGAAAAAGAACATTAAGGAATTTAATAACTACTCTCCTTGGATTCGACTCATCAAGTACTTGAAGCCGTAAGTACTTAAAGCAGTCTCAGTTTTAATTATGACATAAATAGTTTCTAGAAGATTCCGGCAATAATGAGTCGTACGCATTTATAAATATACAATTGTAGTTTAATATAAAAATTAGTCTTAATACTCTCGAAGGTACAAAAAATATGAATCTTTGATAATAACGAGCTACTTGGTGCGCAGACCGTGAAAATCAGTGGGTTGTTACAATGGATTGAGTTTTTACTTCGAAAATTACATTTGAGTAGTTGGGCCCAATTAACATTGTTGCCGGACAGTTAATAATTTCATAAATTCTGGATTAGATTAACTCAGATATTGGATTTTCAAGAGTTTTAAACAGGCGTCCTACTGAGTTCCTCTCTGAGGAGCCTTCGTGTTGTTACAACCGAGTAGTTAGTTGATTGCACTTTGGAACCGCGACTGCACCAATGAGTTTGTGAACTTAAGTACAGCTAGTATTCAAACACCTTCATATGTTTTTAGAAGAAATATAATTAAATCAGAAAGCCGTGGTGGCTTGAGTGTTTCGAGAAGTTGCCTGCGACACAAAGATCGCAAGTTCGAATCCCGACCGAACCAATGAGTTTTTCTGAACTTAAGTACAGTGATTAGTCACACCACGAGATTTACGGTGAAGGAAAACATCGAGAGGAAAGATGCATACGTCTCGCAACTCAAAGACGTAAGTATAGTCGACTCGGCATCTGTCACGTTGGCATCCAAATATATATCTCCGGCGGAAAGTTGGTTTGTGGCTATTACCTATACACCTTTGCATACCCCGTCGGACACCCTTATGGGAAGGTGTGAGGACTATTTATTTATTATTTAGATTATTTATTAATTATTTATTTAGAATAATAAATAAAAACTTAAGGTTCCAAATTTTCGTACCTCATACCTAACATAAACATAACGTGTGTTTACAATTTGTTTTTGTCGATTGCTCCAAATAATGCATAAAAATTACATATTTTTAGTAAACTCGGCAGAGACTATTGATTTGACGATCGCTTGGGATTGTTTCAGTCAATGAGAGCAATCAATTGTACATTTCGACTTTCAATACTCTACTTTTATTAGTTAATTGGAGTCGACTGGGAACGGGCACATGGGATTAGGAACGCAATTGATCGGTGAACATTTTCTGCGACTTAAACTATATTCTCTACATTGTGTTGTGTTCTGTCGTATCAATGAACCATAAACGCGAACCATAGATAATACATTTTGTTCTTAGGTTGTAAGTTATATACAGACTATAATTATAACGTTGCATTTTTCCCTATTTATTTATTTATTTATTTATTTATTGTATCCATATTAGAACGGCCAGAAGCCACTTATACTAATAGGTAAACGCTTTCATTCTGTCTTCTCACAGAATTCCAAACATACCGACAAGATATTCTTCCATTCATCCGCAAACAAATCACATTCAGGGTTATCCAGTAAGGCGTTGAATGCGGCGAGAGTGCGCGGGATAGGAGAGCGGGCTCGTGCGACTGTACGCGATGTATTTATATTAAAGGTAAAAATTACCGTGCTTGTGAAATGGACTCGCCATCTGTCACGATGGCACCTAAATGTATCACGGGCGAAAACTGTTTGTTGTAATACCAATTGAAGTGCAGTGAAGAGTATATTACGTACCTATATACATGTAGGTAGTTTATATTTATAAATATAAACTATAATAAATAATAATAATAATAATATTTATTATTCTTTATTTGAAATACATCTCATATATTACATTTTTAAATATATATATATATATATATATATATAAACATATTTAAAAATATAAAATATAGGGGCCCACCGGTATCGGGATCAGGATCCAGGATACCGGCGGTTAGGGTCCCAGAGAAAGAAATGTGCCCGCGACTTCGTCCTCGTTTCCACGCGGTGTGACTGGGCAGTATTTTTGGATATATATATTTTGTTTTATTTTAGATATGTTAAGTGAAGCTTACCAGAATACATTAGCGAAAACCACATCAAAATCGGACAAGCCGTTTCTGAGAGAAGCGTGCACAAACGCACAGATAAACAGACAAAAAATCGAACAATAATTGCTTTGGGAACTATTTGCGTTGAAAAGGGTTCCAATAATATTTTTTCTCATATATCTTCAATGTACAGACAGCGAGTCGTTACTTCTTTATTATATGTATTGATTGATGATCAAAGTTTGTAGGTAGGAGATAATATCTCACACTCATCCGATTCAAAATAAATATATAAAGGATGCACATAAATTACGGACACAGGTTATAAATTACGTATTTAAATAAAGCAGACCTAGACAGTAGGTATATTATATTTAGAAGATCAAAAAATCTTATGTTACCTGTACCATTTCAATCACAATTAAATTAAAAAGTTTTAACACAAACCAAAGCTAAGCACCAGAAAAGTTATCGTACCGTGTCTATCCGTTCCATTATTTATGAGGTTTACACCAAGTTACCTAAACCTATGAAGATAAAGCCGCGCTGGGCGAATGGTTCGAGTAGTGGCCTGCAAAGACTGTGGTTAAATACACCACGAGGTTTACACATACATACATACATATCATCACGTCGAGTTCCTAACGGATAGGCAGAGAATATAGAGCGCCAGTTCTCTCTAGACTCAATCAATAAATCAAATCAATCATAATCTTTTTATTTCACATAGGCCCAGGTGGGCACTTATAAAACGTCGAAAAAGAAGCACGGTTCGGGTTGGTCGCTTCCATGGAGAAGAACCGGCAAGAAACTCCATGGTTACTCTTTTCAAATCATTAGGCATATACAATAACAATATTTTTTCGTTACAGCAATAGTACCCAAGTATGGGGGAACAACGTAGGCCCGACAATATGTCGTTGCTTACTATACTAGACTTAACATACCTCTTTCGCTTCGTCCACATTCATCAGTCTCTTCATACATGCTCGTCGGTTTCGAGTACTCTTGACGTTCCCGTCCTTAAGCGTCCGATCGATTTGATCCAGGTAGTTGGAACGTGGTATTCTTCTGTCTCTTCTCGAAAGCACGAGCTTTACGATGAAGGAAAACATCGAGAAGAATATGTTTGAGAAGAAATTTAAAGGCGTAAGTTGGTCGTGCTTGAGAAACAGCGATGGACTCGCCATCTGTTGGCCCTTTAATATAACTCCGGCGGAAGGAAGGTTTAACCCTTTGCTTTACCTACCCTTACGGAGACTCTAGTGGGAAGGCCTGATGATACTATATATCTTGAAGATCTTTATACAAACACGAGTAACTGTAAGGTGTATATTAAGAACACAATATTGTATTTGTAATAAATTGTTGTCATCTTAATTTTAATAAAAATCATAGAAATGTTTCATGATTTTATGAATGATCGGTTGAATGGTGACTGGTGTTTTTTGTTCTCTGATATTGGTTAAGTCTGCAGCGCCATCTAGTGAGTTATTTTTTCTTTCGGTCCATGAACTCTTGCAGACGTCCCCAGGACATCCTATCAGTTGCCAGTACCTACCTACGATAGGTACTAGATAGGTGGTGATTTCTGAATACATAGAGGACTGTCATACTTACAAATATATATGTCTACAAGTTGCCCAATAAGGTTCATTAAGACTTCAACATGGACGATGTAAGAAATCATATAAAAAATATTACTATGGATTCAGAGATCATTCATACCACAATCCCATATATTTTTCTTTTTAATAGTATAAATTAAAGCCACAAGCCGAGTAGCTCGTTCGCTTTTTATCTAAATGTTCTGAATTACACCTAAGTATGAACTACAACACTAAAAGGAAGGTTGTAAAATGGCTATTCGTTGTAAAAATACCATTACTGCTCAAGGAATAGGGTTGTAAGTTATTTCGAGAAGTCATCGGGAGCCTTGTAAGATTGCCAGTAATATCCAATTAGCGCAAACACTGGAGTTATCTTCAATGAACTGAGATTCTGTTATAACTTTTTATGGTTATTTATAAGCGATGCAATCCTTGGTAGAAGAGGCTATCTGTTAACATGTGCCAACGATTCTGCGAAGCAATCAATGCCGTTATTATTTTTGTGGGCACTTTGACAGCTGTCAAATCAGTTTGACAGTGTCGGATCAGTAGGCAGCATATTTGTCATACCTAGTTATTGAAGTTATTGCGGGATTTGGCACAAATATGTTATCTATTGATGCATGTATGAAGAGACTGGTGAATGTGGACGAAACGAAAGAGGTATGTAAGTCTGGAGAGAACTGCCCTCCCTGCCTACCGCGTTGGGCACTCGGCGCGATGATGTGTATGTAAGTATGTATTTTGTACACCTTAAGACACACAGAAAGGGATAGCTTCGCACGGGTGAAAAAGTTAAAATTCCTAAAACTCGATCGCAGCGCCACCTATCGGGTCCAATTTAATATAGCCTATGTTACTCGGGGATAATGTAGCTTTCCAAAGGTGAAATAATTTTTGAAAACGGTCCAGTAGTTTCGGAGCCTATTCATTACAAACAAACAAACAAACAAACAAATCTTTCCTCTTTATAATATTAGTATAGACTAATATTTTCAATGACAAATTTAGTGAAGGTGTTTTTTCTTTCACGCAAAAACTACTGAACGGAATTGGATACAATGTGGCAGAAAAATAGATTATTAGCTAGATTAACACATGGGCTATGATTAGTTCAGAACTTCTGGAATAGATTATTAGCTAGATTAACACATGGGCTATGTTTAGTTCAGAACTTCTGGAATAGATTATTAGCTAGATTAACACATGGGCTATGTTTAGTTCAGAACTTCTGGAATAGATTATTAGCTAGATTAACACATGGGCTATGTTTAGTTCAGAACTTCTGGAATAGATTATTATTAGATTAACACATGGGCTATGTTTAGTTCAGAACTTCTGGAATAATTTACAAATTAATTATATACAATTTTACACGACCACAGTGAAACGTAATTAAAGCAAAGATTAATATTTAATAATTAATTATAACCGTAGTGCACATAGATAAAAGGTGTTGTAAAATATATGAGCTGTGCTGTCTGTACTTGTACAGTGAACACTCTGTAGTCTGTACCTCTGCACTACCTACTTGAGGTTGAGTCATGACAAGCATGACTAGGGACACGAAAAAAAGTATCGATACTTTGTGGTATCGATACTTTTCCTTTCGATACCGATACTTTGTGTTCGATACTTTTACTCAATGAGTACATTATGTCAGGTATCGTATCGAATAAATTGTAGAAATTACCTATTTCAAACTTGACCATCGTTTCATCCGTTCACAGACGTTTAGTCCCTATCCTCTTTTAATTCACTGTACTTATCAAAAAACCTAAAAAATTGCGAATATTCGCGATTTTTCTCATTCATTAATGCGGTTGATAATTATTGTGCTAGAGTATTATTTGATTAACTTTAAAATTAATTAAGTAGGGAGAGGGAGTTGCCCACGTCCGTAGGATTTACCACCTATTCCTAGGCCCACCCTACACGTCTCTCCCGGGTGGTGCTAAACGGGCAACAACGCCGAGCATCGGGCGGCGGAAAATAACCTGACAACCTGTTAACAGGATGGCATTAGTGGCCATGAGGCATAAATAACCTCAAAAATACTGGGACGGAAAGGAATGGGACACTACCGTTATCTATTATCCCAAGAAAACCACCATGAAACGTAAAAAGATGAGAGCTTGTGATCTGTCATGCCATCCGGCTGACGCCCGGCGCCAGGACGGTTCCGGGTCTCCTGGTGTGAAATTGGCTACCGGCTGCATGCTAGTGCGCCCGCAGGCTACATGCAGAAATTTGGTTACTGTGGAGCCTACATCACCATCAGGACGAGCCAAACCAAATCAGGCTCTGAAAATCGGCACATGGAATGTTCGTGGTCTCAACAAAGCCGGTAAAATAGAAATCGTGGAAAAAGAGATGGACCGGTGCGATATCGACATCTTGGGTCTGAGTGAAACCCATCTAAAAGAAAGCGGTCACGTAACCACATCATCCGGAAAGACTAGGATAAATGTAGGAAGCCCAGATGCCAGCTACTGCGGAGTAGGTTTTCTAATCTCAAAAAAGCTACGAGATTATATAATTGGTTACAATGACGTCAACAACAGGATTGTGGTTTTAAAGATCAGGGCGCATCCAAACCCTATCAACTTGATCCAAGTATATGCCCCGACTTCCAGCTCAACTGAGAATGAAATCGAAAGCTTCTATCACACTCTAGGCAAAGTTTACAGAGACATCCCAAGCAAAGAAGTAACAGTTATACTTGGAGACCTAAACGCGAAGATCGGCAGCACAGATAAAGATGATCATCTCAGTGAGGTTGTTGGGAAACATGGGCTCGGCACACGCAACGAACGAGGTAAAATGCTGTTGGACTTTTGCGTTGAAAACAGCATCACTGTCATGAATACTTGGTTCAAACATCACCCAAGAAGACTCTACACATGGACTTCTCCAAATGGCATACACAGGAACCAAATCGACTTCATCATGATTGGCAAAAGGTGGCGCTCATCAATTTCTAACGTCAAAACTCGTCCTGGAGCTGACTGTGGCAGTGACCATCAACTACTCGTGGCAAAACTTAGGATTCGCATAAAAAGCGCAAAGAAACTGCATAACCACAGAGTGGTCAACCTACCACCGGCTGCTGAGCTAGCTTATAGGGAAGCTGTACACTTGAAACTCAAACAGCTTGTTTTCGATCCCTTTAACTCGCCAAATGAGGATTGGGGGCAACTTCGAGACGTAACCCTGCAGACAGCAAAAGAAATCGCTAGTTCCTATAAAGTCGACCGCCCTAAAGCTGACTGGATATCAGAAGAGACGTGGTCTGCTATCAAGGAACGGAAAACACGAAAAGAAAATGGTGTACACACAGACGAAGACCGATCAAGCTACTCTAGTCTTAACAGAAAAGTACAATGGCTCTGCAGAAGGGACAGGAATTCCTACATTGACTCCATATGTGTCGAGATGGAACAAAATGCCAGGCATTCTCACACAAAAGATATGTTCCAAAAAGTCAATCTTCTGTCAAAAGACTTTAAGCTCAAGAACTGGACTGTTGAAGACGAAAAGGGTGCTCCTATTTTTGAAAAGGAAGGTGTCCTTGAGAGATGGATGAGATATAGCGAAAAACTTTACAGTGCTGAAACCAATGCCGCGGATCAGGAAAGAACTACTTACTCTGATCGAGAACCAGATTTAATTCTCCACGAAGTAGAAGCAGCTATTGCAAAACTTAAGACTAAAGCGGCTGGTGGAGATGGTATTACCGCACAGATGATTAAGGGCCTGGGTACAGATGGGACAAGAATAATACTCAACATTTGTCAGAAGATTTGGCGAACTGGACAGTGGCCAGATGACTGGACAGAATCTATTTTGATCCCCATACACAAAAAAGGCTCTACACGTAAATGCGAGAACTACAGGACCATCTCACTCATCTCTCATGCAAGTAAAATACTACTGTACATTTTAAATAGGAGACTTCTGCACTATATCAGCGGACAAATAGCGAGAGAGCAGGCTGGTTTCGTTAAAGGAAGAGGCACACGAGAACAGATCCTAAATGTTAGGCAGCTCATAGAAAAATCGCGTGAGTTTAACGTACCTATGGCTCTGTGTTTCATTGACTACGCCAAAGCTTTTGACTGCATTCACTGGAGGGAAATGTTTGTGGTAATGCGGGAAATGGGAGTACCTGGGCACTTGATAGCCCTTGTCCAAAACCTTTACCTTGAAGGCCAAACAAGGGTCAGAGTGGATGGTTCACTATCCGATCCTTTCAAACCAGAGCGTGGTGTCAGGCAAGGATGTATACTCTCCCCTCAACTATTCAACCTCATTGGCGAGCAGATCATGAGAAGAGCTCTAGAGGGTTGGGAAGGGGGCATCAAAATAGGCGGCCACCGCATAAATAATTTAAGGTTTGCTGACGACACTACCATAATCGGAGCCTCAGAAAGCGAGTTGAGTGAACTGCTGCAGCGGGTGGAAAGCGTGAGCAAAGAATATGGTCTTCACATCAATAGGTCGAAGACAAAGCTGATGTTCATTGATAGGGCGGGCACCATGCAACGAACGCACGAGCTACGGGATGTGAATACCGTACACGAGTTTGTGTATCTCGGAGCGTTGATATGCGATGATGGTGACTGCGATAAGGAAGTTGTTCGCAGAGCCCAGATGGCAAAATCAGCCGTAAAGCGGTTAGAGAAGGTTTGGAGAAACAGAGGCATAACCCGCAACACTAAGGTCAAACTTATGCACACCCTTATCTTCTCTATTTTTCTATACGCCGCAGAGACTTGGACACTCAAAGCCCGCACTCGGTCCCGGATAGATGCGTTCGAAATGTGGTGCTGGCGGAAAATGCTGGGAATATCATGGACAGCACACCGCACCAACGCATCTATCCTTAAAGAACTAAATATCCAAACTCGGCTCTCCACAAAATGCCTCCAGATACTACTTCAGTACTTCGGACACGTGGCTAGAAGAAATCCAGACAATCTGGAAAAACTTATTGTTGTTGGTCACGTGGAAGGAAAAAGGAGTAGAGGAAGATCTCCAACCAGGTGGACCGACGCCGTTAAAGATACCACCAAACGAGACATACCAACTGCCATCAGACACGCAGAGTGCCGCAGCTCTTGGAGAGGCCTAGTCCAGCAGGCCACTCATGGTGGTCACGACCCTCAGACATGAGGAAACGATGAAGAAGAAGATTATTTGATTTATTAAAGTGTAATTTAAAAGTACTCACTATTATTCTGTGATTTAATAACATTTGAGTCATTAGAAAAATGCCCTCAACTAAGAGAGAACTTTGGCAGTATTTAGTCAAGATTAACAATAACGAAGTGTAAAACCCTAATGCGTCTAGTTTTTTTTAAATATAACCCAAATAATTCAATTTCATGAATTATTAAGTATTCCTACAAAGGAAGGCTGCGTTCTAAAACATGAACAGATTTGAATGAAATTTCATAAGCAGATAGAGACTTTTTTATCATATATTTTTTTACTTTTCTTTAAATGTATGTATCTATAATCTATACCACTTGTTTTTTTTTGTATATGTTCTACTAACGTTACATACTGACTGACATTGACGTCCTAATGTATATCGAGTACTTTCCTTAGGAAAGTATTGGGTATAGTAGTTTCCTTAGGAAAGTACTTGATATACGTCAGGACATCAATGTCAGTCAGTAAGTAACGTCAGTTTAGCTTCAGTTGAACATATACAAAAAAAACAAGTGGTATAGGTACATACTTTTCTTTTTTTTATCTTAAATTAATATGTATGTTCAATTACAGTAATTGAACATACATATTAATTTAAGATAAAAAAAAGTCTCTATCGGCTTATCAAATTTCATTCAAACCTTTTCATGGTTTAGAACGCAGCCGTCCTTTGTAGGAATACTTAATAATTTAAAAAAATATACATATAATACTTAGGAAAGTACTCGATGTCGATACTTCGAAGTATCGATACTTTTATGAGTACGATACTTTTTTTCCGATACTACTCATGCATGAGTACAGTATCGATACTTTCTATTCGATACTTTTATGAGTATTTTCGAAACTACTCATGCATGAGTATCAGTCAGTATAGTTACTTCAGTTACAGTATCGATCGATACTTTCTATTCGATACCTTGTCCCTAAGCATGATTTTATTTCAATTATTGTATTTGAATATTTTGAATTTGACATTTATCTTTACAACTTTGAAATTATAATTATCTTCGTAAGCCAGTAATGGGAACGAAGTTTTAAAAAATTATTTTTTTTTAATTTGTAACTGATATAAGTTTTGCGTGTAATTATAGTATGTGAAACTGGAGGGAACTGAAAAGCTTTTATGTTGGCCAGAGAATGAAACCATAGCGCGATGTAGAATTTTAGCAGCGCCATCTAGTCAATGAATGTTATAAATGCTCGTCATGTCCGAGATGTTATGGGTGTTTGTTGTGAGACCAATGAGGTTTAATCTATCATTGTTTGTTACTCAATCAAGCCAACGGCTTCTTGCAACAGAGATGGTTTATTAGCTGAATTCATATATGTATAATAATAATAGTAGTTTTATTTCAGTCACATTGGCTACCATAAAAATACATCAATCAATTTAACACACAAAATTGTGTATACACACAAAAACACTAAAATAAATAACAATTACAATTATTAAACATATATGTTTATAGGATACATTTTTGACTCTAGAAAAATGTTTACCAACGAACTAAAATAATTCGCACGCTAAATCGCGGGGCGCATCTAGTAATTTATAAACTAGAACGTTTACGCTTCTTATCTTTCAATAAATTTATATGGATTCTGGCAAAATTCGTTCTCGTCTGGCGTCAAAAGATGTAGCATGCATTATGTAAGTAAGTACTTATATAAAATAAAATAAATTCCTGGACTTTGTGGTCCTGTAGCTCACCATCTTATTAAAGAAGTTTCGCGCCGTCTAATCGAGACCTTTCTAGACAGGCGGGCTGGAACATATCTCGCTCAGAGAATCAGCATTGCTATCCAGCGTGGCGATGCTAGTCTTCTTGGCACGTTGCCTCGGGATACCGATTAGTGTCAAATATTTTATCAATAATTAGTTAGTTATACAACTGTTTTTTGTAAATATTGTTAATTATTGTTATTGTAAAAAAATATATTATGTATCTACATAAAACTTTACGCAAAAACTAAGGACATACAAAAAATAAACGACGTAACGATATAACGAGCGCAACGTGCATTTTAAAAATATAACCTCTAGAACACGAGAGTACTGAGCGGTTTTAATTTAAGAATTAAAAACGTCATGTTGTAAAAAAAATGTTTTAATTTTATTACCTTTGACATAGGATTAAAACTCTGCTGACAGATTTGTTGTGTCGTTAGTTTTAATGTAAACAGTAGATTAACTGAGACAGGCCCCAGTGTATTGAAACCACATTAATTCTCCAAAGGAGAATCGCTTTGCAGACTTTCAACATATTTTGAATAGAGTCTAGAATTGAAAAGCATTATGTTTGTGACGTGCACGGATAAGTTTGTCAGCAGTGGGTTAGTTTCATCCTTTATATGGGAAAGCGGCATGATTCGCATGCATACGACAGCTATGAAGCTAGGCCCAACACTCAGTCACACATAAATGCAAAACGATCTATGCTGTGACCTAGTTCTCCAGGAATACTAATGGCCTAGGATCCATCTAAAAACGACTCTATCACACCTAGATAAGGACAGGCAGAGAGAGTAGAGTGCCAGTTACGTGGTCATTGAGACCTCTCGCTTCATTAGGCCAATGCCTATTTAATATTTATACAATTATACTATAATAATAATTAATACCTGGGACAATTCCACACAAATTGACCTAGTCCCAAATTAAGCAAAGCAAAGCAAAATTATATTATTATTATTATATTACATAGGACATCCAAGACTAAGGCACCAATACTCGTGTTCATCACACAAATATCTGCCCTCTGCATCTCATTCGAACCCGCGAACCACTAGACCAGACGTTCGTATTGGTACTTGTACCGAGTTTCCTGCTGGGTATACCTAGTGCCATCCACGAAGATGCGCCCTACCTTTATTTTTTAGCTCCAATTCTTAGCATGCAATGCCTGTGTTTGGAGGCCCTGCTCTTCTTAATTACTAGTACATGGAAAGTTACTAAGATGTTAATCAAAATCAAAATATTTTATTCGTCGTAGTCAAAATACGTTAAACGTAAGGGACACAGGGAACACTTATTGAACGTCACATATTTAATATAAACTAAAGTTACCACCGTTTCCAAGAGAAAAATACCTGCCAGGAGAATTGCTTTTTTAACAATTTGTTCCCTTTTACGTAGAAAAAAGTTTTAAGGGGTAGAAAAGATTAAACTTACCTACCTACATATAAACTCTGTACAAGAGGAGCAATTCATTGCTATGCATGGCCATAATATTTTTGAGATATCAATATTTGAGATATCTAGTATATTATTATTATAGAGCCGAGAGAGAATCCCGACTGTACCAATGAGTTTTTCTGAATTTAAGTACAGTGATTAGTCACACCACGAGCTTAACGGTGAAGGAAAACATCGAAAGGAAACCTGCATACGTCTGAGAAGAAATTCAAAGGAGTATGTATAGTCGTGCTGGAGTAACGGCGATGGACTCGCCATCTGTCACGTTGGCACCTAATATACCTCTGGCGGAAAGTGGGTGTGTGGGTATTACCTATACTCCTCTGCCTACCCCTTCGGGGACCCTTGTGGGAAGGCGTGAGGATATATTATAGTATATTAGTATAGTATATTATACTATTGGAGATTCTAAATATCTCTTGGATTGGAGATAATGTTGAGAGACAATCTCAAATCATCCATAGACACGAAGCAGCCTTATATGGGAGCTACCGTTTGCTCGTGATCTTATCGTTACTATTGAGTCATACTCACGTAAAGGTGTGCATTAGATTTTGTTGTTTATCAAGTAAGTTGGTGGAGGCAACATTCGATTCATTACGCTTTGTTGTTGTCTATGGATCGCAAAAATTTCAATAAATAGAGTTTTTTTAGTCTGTATGAAATGCGCTATGGATATTTGTATTTTTTTTTAATTTAATAAGCTGATTGAAATCGGAAAAGTAAAATATAATTTTAAAACCCTTGTGGGAAGGCGTGAGGATATATTATTATAATTTTGAATGAAATAGTATGTGGTTTAGTTTAGTGATAGTCCTTAAGGTTCTCCTTACAGAGTAGAGTTTTCAAGAAAAGTTTACAATGTAAGTAGTATCTGCAACGCATCTTTGGCAAGCGTCCAAGACCGACGTTAACGACACCTGCTATGAGGCTGGCTAGATGATAATTACCACCAAGGTGGTATTAGAACGTCACCTGCCACGTCAAGATTACAAGATTGAGGTAGGGCATAACGGGGTCTTCCGTTAGAATTTAGAGCTGGCCCACTGGGGCAGGACCTCCACCTTATAGAAGTCCGTAGCCAAATAACACAATTAATTATGTTGTGTTCCTACGCGGTGAATAAGGTATCCACTAATGAGCTCTTTGGGGAGGGGGGAGGATTATTAGATTGTGTTGGCAGCAGAGGGATTAGTCCTATTATGCTGCCACCACAGTACAACTCTCAGAGTGGAAGCGCGCAAGTGATACTTCGGTGTCGTTAGCGTAAATTGGCTACGGTAACCTTTTCCTATCAGGTGGGCCATATGCTTGTTTGGCACTCAAATGGTATAAAAAAAAAGAAAAAAAAAGTGGGAAATGTTCAACACTCTAGAGGCAGTCCAAAACGCTTTCGCTTGATCGCCTCCCGTCCGGAAGACTTTTACAGTAAAGCACAGTCTTATCTTTGTGTTGCAGGCGGCTTCTCGAACCACCTGGCCGCCACGGCTCACGCCAAGGCAAAACTTACACGTAAGTGTATTCAATTCCATATAGATTGTTGTTAAAGCGAGATCCAAATTGAGTGAAGAATATAAGTGGGACAAGTAATGCTTATTGTATAAATTGATTCTTTCATTCATAGACCACCCAGAAAAAGCGTACGTTAGCATTGTACAGGTCTAGGCTTGCCCAATCATACGCTCACTATTCCTAATATGACAATGTCAGGTGGACTAACCCTATACGTCCACCGGCGTATCCAGACCTCCTCTGACTATATCTACGAGCTTTAGTCGACTATACGTCTCCGCAATAAGAGTTACAGTTATCAAAATCGTATGTCAAATTTCACGTGGTTTCATTACGATCACGTCGTGTGCAAAAGCTCACGATCAATGCTTCATATTGTATTTCTATATAAATGCACACAAAAATGAGCGCATACCCATTTACAACACGAATAAACACGTTATGACACACGATTCGTAGTATTTTTTTATTTAATTTCATAAGCTCACTCAGTTTTTTTTTCTCGCGACAAAATGGTTCAGGGGCACAACATTAGTGTAAGGCCACATATGGAGTACTGCTGCCACCTGTGGGCTGGAGCCTCTGGAGTCTGGATACCAGCTAGGGCCACTAAGGCTGAGGAGAGACTTTGCCTCCCTGTGTGTGTTCTACCGCTTGTATAACGTTTACGCTTGCTTGTTTGCCACCCAAGTGGTACAAAAAAAAAGTTGTCTTTTTCCCAGATTAAAACATCCTATATGTTAATTCAATTAATTATCTATCTTTGTGCCAAATTTTATCCAAATCCGTTCAGTAGTTTTAGTGTGAATAAGGAACAAACATCCTAACAAATTTTCACATCTATACTATCTGTGCCCCGTGGTTTCACCCGCTTAAAAATCGATTTCATTAGTATAATTTTATCCAGAATTATTTTCTAGCTAATAATCTATCTATGTGCCTAATTTCATTCAATTCCGTTCAGCCGTTCTGGCGTGATTGAGTAACAAACACCGGTACATAATCACAAACTTTCGCATTTAAATTAGTAGGATAAAGCTGTTTAGTTTGTTTAGTGGAAAGCGCTAATTTCAGGAACTACTGGTTGCAATTGAATAAATCCTTCAGAGTTGGACACCCCATTTATCTAGAAAGGCTAGGCTAGCTATCTAGGAAGCTACAACCAAAAGAAGCGTAGCATCAATGAAAAATGTTGCAAAAACGGAGAAAAAAAACCTTTTGCACGCTTCCTTCTTAACCATATCCTAACTCCATCACGTCAACTTAAGGCGGCCGTATGGTCTGGTGGTTAGAGCTGCTGACTGCGAAACCTGAGGACGCGGTTCGAATCCCGCTGAGGGCAGATATTTGTGTGCTGAACACGAGTATTTGTACCTTAGTCTTGGATGTCTTATGTATTTATGTATATATATATTGTAAATGTATTGTTGTCTAGTTACCATAACACAAGCTTTGCTTAATTTGGGGCTAAGTCAATTTGTGTTGAATCGTTCTCTTATCATGTTGTCCTGGCGTTTTTCTTTAGAGCAAACATGATCTTAGAAGTCTTCAGAGACCTAAATTAATGCAAGACTGTGCGAAACTTCTCAATATTAATGTAAAAGAAACAAGCTTTAGGCTACCCTCCCAGCTTAGGGTGAATAATCTACTTTCTTCTTCTAAACTACGTATTTTATAACCTTTTAATTACATGTGGTGTGATATTAGGCAGTATAGTATTAAATCACTTACTGTGCGTACGCATTTAAAAATAAATGAGTTCTTATTTTTGTATGTTTATTAAAAAT
The DNA here is from genome assembly GCA_945859725.1 of Drepana falcataria. NCBI lineage: Eukaryota > Metazoa > Arthropoda > Insecta > Lepidoptera > Drepanidae > Drepana > Drepana falcataria. Next base: position 1,979,221 of record OX243935.1, read on the forward strand.
ATATAAGTCAAATTATCAACACTTACGTTCTGTAATTACCAAGATTTATTAACTTCTTACACCTTCGCGAAGGCGATTTTTATTATTAATGGTAATTATTTTAAAATGATCAGTGATTAGGTCAACATTACTTGCAAATAACCTTCGCGTTAACTAGATTTTTTTTTATACAACTAGAGTGGCAAACAAGCATACGGGCCCACCTGATGGAAAACGGTTACCGCAGCCTATTTACGCTTGCAATACCGAAGTATCACTTGCTCGTTGCCACTCTGTGTTCGGAGAGTTATACTGTGTTGGCCGCACAATGGGACTAATCCCTCTGCTGCCAACACAATACAACAATCCTCCCCCACCCCAAGGAGCTCATTACTGGAAACCTTATTCACCGCGTACGAACACAACACAATAAATTGTGTTATTTGGCTACGGACTTCTATAAGGTGGAGGTCCTGCCCCAGTCGGGCAGCTCCAAATTCGAACGGGAAACCCGTTATGCCCTACCTCTCTTAATTTAAGTTAAGATTAAGTTGAATTACTATTTGTTGCCGTCTGTCGCCGATCTAAATAAGTGTTTAAGGTACAGCTATTGGTTAATTAAACCCGGTCCCATCAATGAACGATGAACCCGCTTAGCGTCAGGCAGACTGCATGCTTGTTTGTCATATTAGTGAAGAAGGTGATTGTAGAGATGAAGAAAGGCATGTTACTCTATTGGATGTCTCAAGAAAGGCGAAACAGATAAATTGCCTATTGTTTATTGGAAAAAGTTATATAATGGCCATGTCCAAACTACCTAGATCAAAACAACTTATATATATAACTTATATATTCAGGCCTCCCCACAAGTGTCCCCCAAGGGGTAGGCCAGGCTTGCACCTAGAGATATATCTTAGGTGCCAACATAACAGATGACGATTCACTTGCGTTAGGTACTCATTACACGACTATACGTTTATTTGACTTTGACTTTCTTGTCAGACGTATGCAGGTTCCTCTCGATGTTTTCTTTCACCATAAAGCTCGTGGTGTCGTCTACACTTGAGCGAAAAACTCATTGGTATAAACGTGTTTTTTTTTTTTACAACAGGCATACGGCCCACCCGATGGAAAACGGTTACCGCAGCCTATTTACGCTTACAATACCGAAGTATCACTTGCGCGTTGCCACTCTGTGTTCGGAAAGTTGTACTGTGCTGGCAGCATAATATCCCTCTGCTGCCAACACAATACAACAATCCTCCCCCACCCCAAGGAGCTCATTACTGGAAACCTTATTCACCGCGTAGGAACACAACACAATAAATTGTGTTATTTGGCTACGGACTTCTATAAGGTGGAGGTCCTGCCCCAGTCGGGCAGCTCCAAATTCGAACGGGAAACCCGTTATGCCCTACCTCTCTTTAGATTTGTGAACGAACTTGCAATTTTTTTGTCGCAGGCAACTACTCGTAGAACTTGGCCACCACGGCTCAGTAAAAACAACTTATCTGATGAATATTAGTGAAGCGAAAAAGGTTTATAAGTCAGTTAGTAGAGAGTTTGATTGATTTTGATTTGATTTCTAGCGCTCTACTGTCTCTTCCTACCCCGTGAGGGACCCGGCGTGATGAAATGTTTGTATATATTTTTTATACATGTATTAAGTATTATCGTAATGTTTCATATAATGTAGTATATAATACTATAGTCATGTTTAGACGTCAGTCGGGTCTAGAGATTAGAGCTGCTGACTGCGAAACTTGATGTCGCGGGTTCGATTCCCGCTGAGGGCTGATATTTGTGTGATGCACACGATTATTTGTACCTTAGTCTTGGATGTCGTGTTTTTATGTATATATCTATCTATATAAGTAAATATATCGTTGTATAGTTACCATAACACAAGCTTTGCTTAATTTCGGACTATGCCATTTTGTGTGGAATTGTCTTAAGGTATTTATTTATTTATTGTGACCTAAGAACTACAGTTTATAGTGCAATCAAGCCTATGACATAATTCTTACTGCGGTTATAACTCTGCTATGATAAAGACATACATACGTCTATATCGCTGGCGCCACACGCATGTCGCTGCTATCTAGGTGAGGGTTAACGCATTTTTCTCACACTAGATTCTAGATGCACTGGCCAATGCGCCTGCGCCGCCCGCTGTGACCGCCGAGGGGGTTAGGTTAGGTTTTAAGAGTTTTTCACATCCGCACCTTGTTAGCACATTTTCCTTACGAATACCAGCGATGTGACAATTTTGATCTTAGCTAGAGGCATCACTGATTTGCGGCGTGTGCACACGATGTACTATCGTTTTTTTCTTAATTGTGTTCAACATATTTATTTATGAAAAGAAGATAGGAGATAGAATGTATCTCTGGCGGAAAGTTTGTGTGTGGGAATTTTCGTTTTATCCCCTCCTACAGAAGGCCTATTGTATAAATAGTATAATGCGTGATCCATGTTTGATCTGCGATCTTAGATAGATATACAGTAAAATACTGACTGATAGGTGGATATCGAATTTATAGTTAATAAAATATGTTTTAAATACATTTCTATTTTCTATTTATATCCTCACGCCTTCCCACAAGGGTCCCCGAAGGGGTAGGCAGAGGTGTATAAGTAATACCCACACACCCACTTTCCGCCAGAGGTATATTAGGTGCCAACGTGACAGATGGCGAGTCCATCGCCGTTACTCAAGCACAACTATACATACGCCTTTGAATTTCTTCTCAGACGTATGCAGGTTTCCTCTCGATGTTTTCCTTCACCGTAAAGCTCGTGGTGTGACTAATCACTGTACTTAAGTTCAGAAAAACTCATTGTTACAGTCGGGATTCGAACTTGCGATCTTTGTGTCGCAGGCAACTGCTCGAACCACTAATAAGGGACTTTCAGTTTAGGTGTATAAGATTCAGTTTTTGTGGCGCAATTTAAGATTAAGTGGACAAATTTCAGATTTGGTGGCTGCCTCAAAGTTTGAGTCTCAATATTTCAGTAATTATTGAAGATATTGTAGGCGAAATAAAAAAATATGCAATGGTTTTCTCTGATATTCAATATTTCGACGAACTTCAAAGTTGGTGAAATCCTACAAAAAAATTAAGCCACCAAAACTTAAGAAAAATCGTACAAAATAATTATAATAATAAATAAATACCTGGGACAATTCCACACAAATTTACCTAGTCCCAAATTAAGCAAAGCTTGTGTTATGGTAACTAGACGTAGACAACGATATATTTACTTATATAGATAGATATATATTTAAATACATAGGACATCTAAGACTAGGGTACAAATATTCGTGTTCATCACACAAATATCTGCCCTCAGCGGCATTCGAACCCGCGACCTCAAGACGCTCTAACCACTAGACCAGACGGTCGTCGTTGTTCATATTCACCCATATAATCATCAGGCTGATCAAAAGGGACCAAGGGAGTTGATCAGTAATATGAATAATTTGAATAGATAAACTTAAAGCGAGTAAAATCACAGTTAATAATTAACTCCTTCCCGACCTTGGAAACGACTTTTTGTTCTTTTATTACACGCTTTATATTAGCTTCACCTGTATGTATGTAACCGACTTCTTTGAGCTCGATTTTGACCCACTTTAAACGGCCAGATTTCGTTCAAACTTTGTAGACTTATCGAGGACCGATGACAATACACTAATAACTAAAAAGTAGAAAATAAATAGTAGTTAAAAAAAAACTAAAAAACACGCTTTTTATAGAAAACCGAACTAAAAAATAGAAAATAAATTTCGATAATATCTTAAAAAGCACCCCACGCTTTTTAAGATATTACCGAAATGATAATCACTCTACTAATATCTGTCAATAAAATATTTATAACTATTGACACCATGCACCCCACGCTTTTTAAGATATTATCGAAATTTATTTTCTATTTTTTAGTTCGGTTTTCTATAAAAAGCGTGTTTTTTAGTTTTTTTTAACTATTTTTTTTTTTTATTTGAAGTTGAACTATCGTTGACATGTCGTGACAGAATTACCTAGAAGTTTAAATGGCGTTCCATCCTTCCTACACCGCGCCTTAATACATGTAAGCAAACAACAAATTATCACCAGGCACAGCTTACAAAGCACCAAGTTACTGGTAATTGATCCCACGTCGCTCAGGATTCCATTAAATAAAAAACTCTAGGTACGACTGTTCCAGCTAAAGCTTTATGTTCCATACTTATTGCATCTATATGGTGGCGTAACTTGTCTTTGGAAAAGGTATTTTTTCTCTGTTGCCAGTTAAATTATAATTTATTTATTTATTTATTATGCTTACAACTATCATTACAGGTTAACTTAATACTAGTATAGAAAAAATAAATTAGTCCTAAAATTATATGTATATATACTTAATCCTAAAACTTAAGTTATTCCTTCAAACACAATATGCTGTAAGTGGCTATAAGTGTAAATGTATGAACTATGTAAGTTATATAAATTTTAATAAATAAATTACCTAAAAAGTATAAGAAGAAATTCACAGCTTATTCTTCGCGCCTTCCCACAAGGGTCCCCGAAGGGGTAGGCAGAGGTGTAACGGTAGTACCTACTCATAAACCCACTTTCCGCCAGAGATATATTTGAGGTGCCAACGTGACAGATGGCGAGTCCATCGCCGTTACTCAAGCACGACTATACATACGCCTTTGAATTTCTTCTCAGACGTATGCAGGTTTCCTCTCGATATTTTCCTTCACCGTAAAGCTCGTGGTGTGACTAATCATTAAGTTCAGAAAAACTCATTGGTACAGTTGGGATTTGAACTTGCGACCTTTGCGTCGCAGGCAACTGCTCGAACCACTCGGCCACCACGGCTCTATATAATAAATAGCATTCCAATATTACTTGACCCATTATTCTTAACAATATCATTAAGATTATTCGTTATTATTGAGTCCACATAATAATATTGTACATGATAAAGTCACCAGGCGTCCATAAGTAGCTTAAGGTAAGTTATAGTGGATATCATTACACCGAAGAGGTTTATGGCTTCCAGTGTAATTTATTGTATGGCAACATGTATTTTGCCCGCGGTAACAGTCGTGCGTTGGTTTTTTAATGTATCTACCTACATGCATACCTGTATATACCTAATGTATATATGTCCATAGGGTTAAAAGGTTATGTAGCCACAGCCTAAAGTTATATCAGTAATTGGAAAAAATATTCCTTATCTGATGAAACGAATTTGCAATTAAAAAAGATATAACGATTTATTTTGTGACCGATACCACAGTGTCAGAAGAAGAGACAGAAGAATACTTCAGATAGGTTGAACACTGAAGGATGGGAATCTCAAGAGTACTCGAAATCGGCGAGTATGTATGAAGAGACTGATGAGAATGAATGTAGATGCTGGTGAGTGCAATTGGTTGCCGCTTTGGATCCCACGCCTAAAATATATTTGATAGTAAAAGATAGGGAAAGTATTCAACGTATTATTTGACATTTAAGAGCTGCTTCTAAAAGGAGAGCGATGGCTTTTATGGGACAGGGATCGAAACAATTTTTTTTATTAACCAATTGAGCCGTGCTGGCCGAGAGAATCGAGTTGCCTGCAACACTAAGATTACAAGTTTGAATCCCGAATGAACCAATGACCTTTTTTGAGCATAAGTACAGTGATTAGTCACACCACAAGCTTTAGGGTTTGAGAAGAAATTCAAATGTAAGGTAAATATTTTAAGTGCGTCGGCATTAAATATATCTCTGGCGGAAAGTGTTGTGTGTGGGTGCTACCTACACACCTCTGCCTACCCCTTCGGGGACCATTTTGGGATGGCGTACAGATGATATAAATTATATCCTAACTATGCGTTAATCCAGCTAATAATCTGTCTCTGAAACTTGACGGAAACATTTTAAGCGGTTCGGCGTCACTGAATAACAAACATCCTCATCAAACTTCGCATTTATAATATTAAGAACGATTAACAATTTAAAAAGATGCGCAAGCGACGTCTTTTTGACGACGATATGATTATATTCGCTGTCCGAACGATGTCCCGATAATGTAAATCTCTCGAAATGTCTTTAACTTTTTAAATAAGTTCTGCATTTTGAATGAAAATCTTTTGGTCATCGACTCACAAATGAAGCAGTAGCGAATAAATAAAACGCGAAGGACAAAAAGACCACCCGAACGGAATTCTTTCCGCATTGGTAAGCCCCAAAACGGATAGCATTGTCGTTAAAACACCAAATAAAAGTGGTTTTCGACCCACGTATGTCTCGCCCGCGCAATTCGTGGGCCCGAAAACATTATTTGCAGTGATGTCACACGACCTTGCATTAGCGTGATATTTGAGCAACAAGCCACTCATTCGAATCGCACCCTTAGCTTAAGCAATCTGGAATTTCGTTCTGATTCAAGAACGAATTTACAAGAAAAGAATAGTGTCCCATTGAATTGAGACTTTATTTACAAACATTAACAAGAGTTACAAAAATAATTAAATTAAATCACATCGCATTTTTGTAACCGGGTAAACGGGGTTTCCCGTTCGAATTCCGTAGCAGAAGTCCGTAGCCAAATAACACAATTTTTTGTGTTGTGTTCCTACGTGGTGAATAAGGTTTCCAGTAATGAGCACCTTGGGGAGGGGGAGGATTGTTACATTGTGTTGGAAGCAGAGGGATTAAACCCATTATGCTGCCAACACACTATAACACCGAACACAGATTGGCAACACGCAAGTGATACTTCGGTATCGTGAGCGTAAATAGGCTGCGGTAACCGTTTCCCATAAGATGGGCCGTATGCTTGTGTGCGACTCTTGTTGTATAAAAAAAAAATATAAAAGTGTGTGTCAGCTCCGACGCACGACTGGAGTTTACTCCTTACGAACGATTATAAAATAAATAGATTAGTTAATAAGGGTAAATGAATGTATTTCTTATATTACTTAGAGTATGCATGACACATCTATAGATTGATTTTTATTCATTGAGTAATTTTCTCAATTTTGAAATAAATATCAATTGATATAAATTTATATTTATATCAATTATAAATAAAATATAAAATTTACGATAAGACCTCCGCAAGTTGACAGTTGTTGTAGGTTAATATCAGGTTAATACAATGTGCAATTGAAAGTAAATATTAACATTAATTACATCGCCATTCTGTTATTCTCGTTGCCATGGAGAGTACGAGAGCACCAAAAACGTAACGCTGTCATTCATCAGTAGATTTTACGTCTCATATTTTTCTCATACCGGGTGCCTCATATATGAAAATCGATTCTTAAGGAGTAAACTCCAAAAAAAACTATTTACATTTAAGGCTCTCTTAGCAAGAGATAATTCTCAATTATCTTTGTTATAAGAAAGGCAAGCTTGCCTGCCTGGCCTGCCTGGTTGTCAATAAGTACAGCGCCAGAACTTTCTAGACTTACATACTTACTTCATCCACGTTCGTACGACCCTTCAAATATGCTCTTCGGGTTTGACGCTTGACGTACCCATCCTTGATTTCGAATCGTTCCATATTCGATTTTGTCTAGCTAGTTGGAAGGTGACAAAAATGTTGTAATAAAATAAGGTAATCAGTGCCTGTATGAACATTTCGCAAACAATATTGTCAATTTAATATAAAGTATGGGATATTAAGATTGCAGAAGCTTTCTCCTTCATATCAAGTCGTTTGATTAAACGACTTGATATGTACGTAATACGTCTTCATTTCTCAGAACCTTACATCTTGAAATTAATGACATACCTACGGCATCTTATACTTTAATGGCTTCTGAAAATCTCAGTGCAAGAACGCCTGTAGTTACAGGTATATATATATATATATCTTGATGGCTTCCCACGGGGATCTTTCGAAGCTTTCGTTTCGCTGGAGATGTACTTTGGTGCCAACGTGACAATGGCGAGACCGTCTCTTTTCTCAAGTATCATTGCACGTAGGTACATACGTGTTTGAATTTCTTCAGCGAATTTGATAATGTTTTCCTTCATCGTGTTACACCAATTTTTTATTTTTATTTTATGTAATAAATAATTAGATGAAAGTATTTGATCTTGTTATATTGATTTTGCTGGCCATTACACAAACCATTTTGCTCAACCTTCTGGCATTTAGTACGCGCTTTGTAGTAATTATCTGCTATATGAATAAAAATCAATGTTTGTATGTCTGTCCTACATGCGTTCCAAAACTATTGGTCAGATTGCTGGCTCTAAAGATAAACATGAACCTGCTAGATGGCGCTGCAGGATACCGTTCCACTGATTGTAATTAAATTGTATGGCATTGCAACGCAACACGCAAAAATTCTAAGACAACTCCGCCTTAAGCTCAGAACAGTTAACATTGAGATGAGATCCAGCGACTCTACTGGACATAAAAAACCTAAATTCGGAAGTAACAACGCATGTTCTTTTTAACTTTCGTATCGTCAACAAACGTCCCTTTTTACAAGCAAAATGTTTAAGCTCCACTGTTAACTTGTCCGCCAAAATGTTTGGCATTTGTAACGAAATCGGCTGTTTCGTTACTCACTTCCGCGTGCTTGTTCGAAAGCGTCGGGACACCGTTTTTGTTTCTGGAACGGTAATGGGTTGACAATCTACATTTTGTATGGATAGCGTGTGGAAGAAGAGGCATGGGAAGATCACATTCAAACGATGGAGGATCAAATCGATGGAACACACTAGAATGTAAACGTCAAGAATACTTAAAACCGGCGAGCATATACGAAGAGACTGATGGAGCGAAAGATATTTGTCAAAAGACCATCGCTCTACTATCTCTGCCTATGGAAATCTGCGTGACGATATTTATGGAAACAACTTTTTCGATGGGAAGAATGTCAGCTTAACCAGAAATCCTGACGCTTGATACTTGCTGCCATAAATAACCTGTGTTTTGTTTAGCCATGTATGTGTTGCAAAGTTATTTGTGTCAAACGTCCTAAGCTCAGTTTTATAAATAATTTTCCTTCAAGTGACTCATGAGCTAATTACTTAGAATTTTTTGCACAGATCTGACTAAATACTCAATTTAATAAATTGGTCATTATTATGTACGGTAAGGTGGCCAAGCAAACGGCCCGCTAGATGGTAAGCGGTTACCGTATTTACTTACATACATACATATCATCACGCCGAGTCCCGGCGTGGGTAGGTACCCCACGGGGTAGGCAGAGAGTATAGAGCGCTAGACTTAATACCTCTTTCGCTTCGTCCTCATTCATCAGTCTCTTCATACATGCTCGTCGGTTTCAAGTACTCTTGACGTTCCCGTTCTTGAGCGTCCGATCGATTTGATCCAGGTAGTTGGAACGTGGCCTTCCTCTGCCTCTTCTTGCACACACTTTTGCTTTGTATATCTGTTTCGTCAATCTTTCTCCACTCATCCTTTGTATGTGTCCAAACCAACGTAACATGCCTTTCTTCATCTTAATTACTTACCTTAGAATAATGTAAGTAGGTAATTATTATGACTTTGATTTTAATCTACTGTAGGGCGCATGCATGTCTTAAACCAATAGAACTCATATTTAGGTTGGTATAAAGAAACAATTAACTCAGGTCAGGTTACATATTTGTTGCATTTGCGGTTGAAAGTCTGGGGCCTTGGGGTCCTGAGGCCCATCTTTTTAAAGAGGTCTCGCGCCGTCTTGTGGAGACCTCTCGTGACAGGCGGGCTGGAACAAATCTCGCTCAGAGAATCAGCATTGCTAGCCAGCGTGGCAATGCTGCTAGTCTTCTTGGCACGTTGCCTCGGGATACCGATTTGGGACAAATATTTTATCTGTAAGTAGTTAGTTTCAACTGTTCTTTGTAAATATTGTTAATTGTTGTTATTGTAAATAATTTTTTTTTTATACCACATGGGTGACAAACAAGCATGCGGTCCGCCTGATGATAAGCGGTTACCGCCGCCTATGGACGCTATATTTATAATATTATATTATATATATTTATACCTATAATATTAACTCCTATATATTATCTACTATATTATATATCTACTATTATATTATTATTATTATTATTATTATTATATATTATCACTGTGCTGGCAGAATGGGGTTCCTATTAGCCTTTATGGTGCTATATCACATAATCTGACCCCTACGCCAGTACCTCCGCTAAAGGTATCAGCTACGATAACCGCTTTCCATCAGGGGACCTGCATCATTGCACTTTTTTTTTATACGTGACATGAGATCATCGAAAAAGAAAATGTGCTAGTTACATTATAATTACATTAATAAACATTTAATTAAATAGATACCTACTGTTAGTCATGGCGGGAGTGAGTGTTATCTAACAATTTTATTCATATTCATAATCATAACTTAGCCGAGTTTGTTATAAGGCAACGCGGTCCTAATTTGGCAAAGCGAATACTTTAATCAAAGCGATTCATATTATTTTGATATGTAAGAAGGCTCGATGTATTACTGTCAACGACAACAAAATAAAAAAAAAAGCGAGTATTATTCGCGATCGCAGCCATGTCATGTCATTTAATCAAATAATTCAGTGAACTGTCATGGCGGCCGTATTTGGCGGGAAAGCAATCCGCTTAAGCCGAAATGGGCATGTGTGGAGATACGACTATTTGGTTCTTTTATAAGGCACGACTGTTGCATAACATTTGCATTTTTATCAAATTTATTCCGTTTTACGTGTATTTTTTCCATTTGCAATGTTGATATTCTGAACTTTGGCTGCCAAATTCAGCCAGTAACAATGTACGTGTACAATATGTGAGTGAAGTGCATTGCATTTGTATAATATTTTGTTACGTAGGTACCTACGTTATTATTTTTACTGGCAATAAATTGAACAAATTGAATAGAAGTCAATACTTTTATGTAAATATATGCATTTTATGGGTAATTTTTTCCTGTAAATATTTTTCTGTCTGTTGATATAGCACGTAGATATGTAGAGTATGTAGGTACATAGAACTTTTTGGGACTTTGTACAAGACGAATTATCCTATGTTATTTTTTTATTTCAACTGAATTCTCTTACTGCAACCGGACGCACGCCGGTTATAAGTTTTAATGGGTGATATTTAGAATTAATAGAATGTCAATTGGTCACCGTTAAGTTATCTTGCTAAACAGAAAAATGTATGAATGTAGGATGATGTAGGTACCTAGTAATTTTTCTATAACTGCTACTTTACCGAGAGAGAATGAGCGAGTGAAAGAGAATAGCGAGACCGATAGGCCTCCAGCCTGGGACTTTGTTGCTAAGAACACAGCTAAGAGTATCCCTGTTCGTTGAATGACTGTATTACTGAACATGACTGAACTAACTAGTGTATTTATTGTGACGCCGGCGCGTGGTACCAAGATACGTAGTTCATGTAGTAGGTACCTTGACTCCAAATAAAACACCAGTCTAATAACTTAGAAGTAATTAGTTACTATTAGCTTAAAGGTGAAGGGATACACTTTCTTTACACCTATCCTATTATTATCTATCTCTATTCTACCATTTAACAGATTACCTATACCTTTAAACTTGCATTGAGAGTAGTGATTCACTCTCGCGGTATTAACTTTGTGAGAGATGTACCTAAGGTGATTAGCGGCGTTGATGAGTAACGAGGGCTCGCCCCAAGGTCGGCCTGGGCCAAAGTACTCGGGTGGTTTTCCCCATTTTTCAAGACATTCTCACGTAGGTAGTCCGAACATAGGTGAGGATGGTGTTCCGGTTGGCAAAAGCCACTGCAACTATATGGCCGATCCTTCATTGGGCCCTTCTACTCACATCTGAAGATAGCTCTGAAAATACTGAAGATTAAAAAGGCTGAGCCCACCTTGAATTGACATGTTAATGCTTGGATTATTTTTATATATACTATTAATAACATAATATATCCTCACGCCTTCCCACAAGGGTCCCGGAAGGGGTAGGCCGAGGTGTATAGGTAGTACCCACACACCCACTTTCCGCCAGAGGTATATTAGGTGCCAACGTGACAGATGGCGAGTCCATCGCCGTTACTCAAGCACGACTATACATACGCCTTTGAATTTCTTCTCAGACGTATGCAGGTTTTCTCTCGATGTTTTCCTTCACCGTAAAGCTCGTGGTGTGACTAATCACTGAACTTAAGTTCAGAAAAACCCATTAGTACAGTCCGGATTCGAACTTGCGATCTTTGAGTCGCTGGCAACTGCTCGAACCACTCGGCCACCACGGCCCCTAATATATACTATTAATAATAATTAGCCATCTTAATATATACTATTAAGGTGGCTAATAAGCATGCGGTCCCTATTATGGCTGAAGAAGTGGATATTACTGTCGTAGTGGTATTGCATCTAAAACAATTCTGTTTATTTTCAAAATTCGAATTAGTGGCTTCGTCTTTTCTGTTTTAATCACGAATTATTGTAATGCAACACACCAGTGTTTAGTATGATAAGGAGGTGAGGTTTTACCTTTTCATTTATATACAAATAGTGTTTCTTACCTTAAACTATAACTTGGATTTTCAGTGCAGACGAAAACTTAATAATTTCTAACAAATACTCATTAGATTACTACAGTCTTGAAACCAACTAGTCACAGAACAATGAGAGAGATCTTGCGTGGGCATGACGTTGGTTCCATCTCATGTATTACGACAAGGTTCTTGTTTAAACAGTATTTCTTTCGAGGAGGAACTTTGTGGCAATAAATCGGCCGAACCCACACGCTTCCGGAGCCTAGGCATCTATTTGAATAATCATTCTGCATCATTAGTTGCGATGGATAGGTACCTACGCACCTAACCTATTTAGAAGCCTTGTCAGCTCTTAGTTAAAAGAATAGGTCAAGGTTTTAATTTTAGGCTATCGATAGGAAACTCCTTTCTTCTCAGACTTATGTAGATCAGCTCGTGATGTTTTTCTTCACCGTAAATCTCGTTGTATGATAAATTACTGTACTTGAACTAGTACCTACTGTGATTGTACCTGGAATCTTGCATGTCGCTATATATACGCTCGGCCACCACTGAAACTAATTGGTAGGTTTTAGAAGTTAGAAGTGGTTGGGAGAAGATCAGTGGGCCGAAGAAGAAAGTCGTGGCTGCGCAATACTCGCGAGACCGGCATCAACAATGCTGCTGAACTGTTTCGCCTCGCGAAGGACAGACAGAAATTTTCTGAACTGACGGCCAACCTTCGATAAATGTAGAGGCACTAAAATAAGAAGAAGAAGTTAGCCTTTAATGATAGTCAGTGGACAGTCAGAGAAAAGCTCGTGTCAACTTCCTATCTGGTACCTACCTACGTAATACATATACATAGTTTATATTGAGTCGTAAAAGATGACAGCGTATTAAAGTTATAAGTTAATAATAACTTTTTAGATTATTACCAGAATAAAAAACAAAATAAAAGTCAGTGAATATTAACGATAACAATTAAAATTTATTAAAAATAATAATATAGCAATAAATAAATTCTTACATCTCGTACAAAATAAATTGTTAATATTTAATCTTAATATGGCAATAGGAGGAAATAATACCTAATTGGGGCCAGTCCAGGCAGTAGCACACACCATTACACTAGATATCACGCGAATGTCCTGTCGATATACTCGCAGTCGAACTCCGCAAAGAACGTGTCGAACGGAGACAGGGAGTCCTCGGCGAACTCGGACGGAGTCTCGTGATCCAACTCAGTGGAGAACTCCGACAGGTCTGAACACAGCGGCGACGGCCAGCGGTCCGGGCGGGATGTGGAATCAGTCCCATCTGAGGTATCAGAGCTAGGGTCCCGTAGCGAGGCGGATAGAGCCGAGATGTATCGCATGGCGAGGCGTAGGGTGGTGATCTTGGTGAGCTTCTCGCAAGGGACCGGGGTGCCCGTGATCGCCGAGGCGGGGACGGCGCGCCGTAGCGTTTCGAACGCGCGGTTTATTTCGCGCATCCTGCTCCGCTCCCTAGCGTTGGCAGTCTTCCTGCGGTACTTGCTGAGAGGCTGCGGCGTGCGGCGCGCGCGGGGCTCGCGGGCGCGAGCGGCGCGCGGCCGCAGCTGGTACTTGTCGTGCTCGGGCATCGAGTGAGCTCGCCGGCCGACTCCGCAGCCCCACGCGACGCCCGCGCCCGAATTCCGCTTGAAAAATACGCTCACTCCGCCCACTTGCCCCGCTCCGTTCATGTACACTGGTGCACGCAATTAATAACTGTGCTTAATAGTGTCAATGCACACAGGGAACGTACCATTTTATAATAATATAAGCTATATTTTGGAGGATATAAAATTATATAAATACCTACCTATATATATTCTAGAGGTCAAACATACTACAGGTAAGTATTTATAACGGAAAAAATAATATTATAAAGTTCCAATTAGAAAATTGTAACACAATTGTAATTTAAACATTGAAATAAATTAATATTTTGTGACAATTATTTCCGCGATTGTACCTGCATAGAAATAATGAATGAACTGCCAAGTAAGTACTAGGGTAAGGTACCTGCCTACCTACAATCATCGTGATATAATTTACATATTGATTCGGCATTTCCGTTCCTAATTCAGTTGCCGATGGCTACTTGTTTACCAACCTTGTATATAATACTTGATTACTTAAATTGAGTAGGCGTAAGAAAATAACGTCATATTGTGTAGGTTTAAGATATCGCAAAATAATTCTTAGTAAATACCACGTCACGTAGATAATTAAAAAACTTTTTTCTGAACTTCAATTAAATCCTGACAAAAGTAGGTACTGGCCAGAAATACAGGTTGATATTTAGTCTTTATAAATAAAATGGCATATTATGGCGGGAAAAGTTTACAAAACCAATTGTATCTATGGGTCTGACATACGTACAGAAATGAGAAAAGCAATGGAGTTACATAGCCAGTTATTGCTCTACTTAGACAAAAGGCGTTTTCTATTAGACTTGAAAAATAATTGCTCAATGTTTCTAGACCAGTTAAACGAGAAAACAATGTGCAAGTTCCCTCCATTCAGGTTTTTACTGTTAATCGACGTCATAGATTTACTGGATCAGTTTCCCGAGCTGGGGGAATTTCTAATGAAGGAGCCATTAAAATTTCAGCGGACTTGTAATGATGTTTTATTTTCATGTCTGCAAACTGTAAATGACTCGAATAAAAGCGTGGAGTTTGCTCAAGTTGGGATGAATATTAGACTAAGATGTTTACCTCTGATAACTGTGAATCCTCGAACGTACGAAGGGTTAGTATGTTTTGATGGTATGCTTATCTACATTTCCAAACCTATCAGTTATGTTTATCACACGGTATGGTCATGCCCTGAAGAGTGTGAAGGCAACGAGGTAATCTTGCATTACATTCCAAAGACGCCGCCTAAATGCTACGTATGTAAAAACGCCTTATTCGAAAACAGCGGCTTGAGGAGATGCGGCGATCAAGTCACAGCTACATTTTACTTAGAAGAATTGAACGAGTCGAGAACATTTACAATAGTCGATGATTTAATAAATAAATTAGAACTAGGGTCAAAGTTTTTAATTCAAGCTGTTGTACTTAAGAAAATTACGACAGTTTGGAATTTGGAAGAAAACACTCCTGTACCTGCGCCCTGGACGCAACCTGCTCCTTCCGACATCGAAGAATTGTACCAAACCTGTCATGGTATTCCTTGGCAGTTTGTATACTGTCTCGCATCAAGCATTGGTATCAATGTCTGTCCTCTAAACTGCTTTTTGCATCTTAAAATAAGCCTGTTATTAAGCCTGACAAGTGTCAAAGCGAATGCCGCGACGGGTTCTAGCATCGTGAACGTACTAGTAGGTGGATTCAATACAAGATACGTAGCTGAAATTATGACAGAAGCTGCAAAACTTGCAGACAGGTCTGCCATCTTAGGAACATCAAATACTTCAGTGCCGACGTCACTAATACGAAGTTCAGGAGGTATAACCGTGATGCCTTTACCACTCCATGCTTACAAACAAAAGCAAATATCTTCAGTCTTGTCGGCCATAGAAACTGGTGAAATCATAATAGACACTGCAAAGACCAAGCTTCGTTCCGCTGTATGGGCCCAAGGTATGGATTTCAAGAAAATAGTTTTACACAATGTTGCTAGCATTTTTGGTACAGTGTGTCGAGGTGACTTTGGAGAATTTTGTGATGAAATAGTGGAATTTGTTCTTCAACAAGCAGTAGAGCCATCAAAGACCAGCAAGGAAGAAATACATGCTTTAAAAGATTTAGAAATTTACATTGACTTGGTTGCTGGAATTGAAGTATCGGTGGATAAGTCTACAGAGATATTATTGAGGAACTACTTTCTAGCTGCTCGTAGAGACAGACCCAGAGGAGTTTCAACGGGTAGCATGAGCGCTCTAGTTGCAATGTGTCTCACGGCAGCTAGGCTTTGTCGTAGGAAAGTTGCCAATGCTGACGACGCTGTCTTCGCAATCTGGCTCCACGTCAGCGGGAGTCCAGAACCTAGGTTTGCCCCAGAAGAGTACCTCCACACACCTGCTGACGTCAAGAAATTTGGGAAAATTATGAACAATTTCAAAGACTGGTTAGAACAATTCACAGGTAGTTGCATTAGGTAGAATATAATAAACTTCATTACAACAATGATATTAGTTTTATTAGACACTTTCAATAATTAAAACAATATAATTATATGTATAATTTGACTAGAACACAAAACAATGTTTGAAACATGCTGTTAAAATTTGCTTATACTTAAGGGTTGTAAATATTATAAAATTTCATTTCTTGTTAATAGCACCAATCTTAAAACTAATAGAGAAATACATTTTCTTCTAAAAATTATATATGCATGTAATAAGTTGCCAATTCTAGTATATAAAAAATATATATATATATATATATATATATATATTTATATATAGATATGTGTGTGTCTACAGACATCTGACAAGGATACCTGAAGGGGCATATAGCAAATTGTAATAGATTGTGGCAGGTTTGTGTTATCCCCCTTTGAATATTAATTTTCCTCTAGGAAACTGAAATCCATCACAGAATTGTTCAATAACTCCCTCTGGGAGTTTAATTTCTCTGTTAAATACATGTGGTTCTGTCTGATCTTCAGGCTATCTTCGATGAGAGATCTGAGCCTACCATCATCTTCAACTACATTGGGTATTTTTATAGGATGGTTAGATACAGGTTCACCAATCCTAAAGTCCTGTTTCTGAAAAGAGACCACACTATACGGGAGATCTGCCAAATCGCCTGCATCTCTAATAAGTAAACTGATTGTAGTCCAAGTGCAATTTGTGAGTTCATCCAGAACATTTGATAATTCATTGATTATCTTCTCTGTATTTTCAGCGGCATTGGATACAATATCTGAGATCTTTGAAAACTCAATACTCAAATCCATGAGTTTTAATGTGAAGGGCTGGTGTTTTATTTCAAGTAATATTTTGCTTCGTAGTTTCAGACAGTCATAACATATTTTCATAATGTCATGGCACTGCCTCTCTTTGCCCTTGTATTCACCAAAGGATTCACTCTTTTTGAATGTTATATATGCTTTAAAAGCATTTGTGTAGATAGTTTGGTAATTATACTTTGACACAAAATTATTCAAGTCCGCTGTTATAACTTCATTGCAACGTCTTGTGGCTGACTGCAGCCTCACCGTCAGTTGAGACCATGCACTCTGTAGTTTACTACTTTTGTCCGATAGGTCATCTGCATCTTTGAAGATTTTGTCAAATCCCCCAAGCATATTGGTTCCTGAAGCATTTTCCCTCAAACCACTAATATGTCTTTTTCCCACTTCTACCATTTGTTTCAAAGTACCTTCTTTAACTATTAAATTGCCAATACTTTTGTCAACATTATTGTGTTTCAGTAGCATTTTATTACCTTCATATTTCAATGATTCAGCCCTAACAAATAGGCCATTTAATAGTGATTCATATATTTCCATCTGTGACATAACAAAATATAATCCAGACTTGTATAGATTCTGGCTATTTTTGAAGTTGTACATAGCTCTTGGGTGCTCTAGACATCTCTGTACAGCTCTAGGTACAAATGGCTCAATAACATCCTGTATAATATATGTCTTACTATACAGGTACAGCATAAAGTTGCAATTCTCACTCCAATATTTTATAACACATTCATCATTACTGAGTACAGTGTGGTTTTTCTGTGATATAAGTATTTGTTCACTCACAGGTAATTTTGTATCATTGAAAATTAATATTTTCAAACCCAATACAGTGGTTGTATCATCA
This sequence comes from Drepana falcataria, assembly GCA_945859725.1. Lineage (NCBI taxonomy): Eukaryota > Metazoa > Arthropoda > Insecta > Lepidoptera > Drepanidae > Drepana > Drepana falcataria. The sequence continues at coordinate 1,997,473 of OX243935.1, forward strand.
ATCTCATATCCCAGTTGTGTTAAGGCAGCAATGGAGAATATTTTAATGACTTTCCTGGCCAGAATGGTCTCAAGAACATTGAATATAACCACTTTACTTGCAGATTCCTTCTCTTCAGTTGGTATGTTGAATGTAACTTTCGAAGGAGCATCTCTGCCCCTCAATTTTGGGTCCCATTCCAGAGCAATTCTTAGCCACTCTTCTATTAGAGCTTTGAATGGCTTGGAAATATGATTCTCTGAGAATACCTCATTAGAATACTCGATGTCACCATGGAAAGTTTCATAGACACAGATATTGTCATGAGCCTTCTTCTTAACATGAGGCATCCACTGTACTGGAGCCATATAAGGAAGAAATGGTCTCTTACCACAGATTATCTCAAATGCAATTAAGCCTAAAGACCAGTAATCTACTGAATTACTGTAAGTTTTACTGTAAAGGATTTCTGGAGCCAAATACTGCAAAGTACCCACAAAACTGGCACAAATTGAGTTTGAATCAATTTCTTTTGCATAACCCAAGTCAATGAGCTTGTAAATAACTTTCTTTTGTCCTTGACGATTTAAATCTACTGGTCCAGTGTTGTCTAAAATGTACATAACAACATTTTCAGGCTTAAGGTCTCTGTGAGTGATTTTGTTTTGATGGAGGAAGTGCATGGCATTATTCAGATCACTTAGTATTTGTCGCACTTGCACTTCTTTCAAGCCCGCACACGACTCAGGTTTATTCAGTACCTGACGCAGATCTCCTCCACTGCAGTACTCCATGCAGAGGATCGGCAGCCCGGAAGGATTCGCGCGCTGTAACCCGTTGACAAACTCTTGCGGCAGTTCTTTTATTCCCACTATGTTAGGGTTGTTGCAATTCTGTAGCATCTCCACCTCCTTTGTCCATCTTTCTTTATGTTTATCAGTGAGTTCATCGCCCCACTTACACGTTTTGATAGCAAGTTTTTCATCAGTCTTTTTGTGTTTCCAAAGAACCACTATTCCAAAACTTCCGGACCCCAAAACCCGGTCCTTTATCCAATCCCCAACAAAAACAATGTCATCCATTTCGGACAATTATTTAAAAAAACTGGTAATTTGAGTAAGCTAAAGGCATAAACTGAACTGATTACCTCCAAATTAAGAAAATAAAAATAGACTTGATCTTATTATATCTGCCATTACACTATTTGTAATGTACACAGACAGATCAGATCACAGATCACAGCCTATAAGACCGGTACAGATTATAAAATAACAATAATATTCAGTACCATTAATATTTATACTATAAGTACTTTTTGTCTGCCCGCGCCATAGTAAGCAGTACAATTTAAACTACAACGCATTTAAACATTGTGTATTACTATATACACAATGCTAATATAAAAATGCTTTCAAACATAAAAGTACGATAATCTATCATAAATTATTGTACTTGTATGTTCTTTTCCTCGCAACAAGTTAGACCTCAAGTAGCAAGTGCTCACTGCTTAAGTTGGAACATACCTCGGTTCTCTCCTTTCAATTTTATTATGACATTTATGATAACTGTCACTCCCTACACACACATAACATTACTGATTACTGTGCAATGACAGTATACATGTATTATGGGATTTGTTTAAAATTAAGAAAAATTTTAAACGTATTATGACTAAAGCACGGTCGCGGAGCAGGAAGAATTTCGTACAATGACCTCTTTACCTACTGACAGTGGTCACAAACATTTTTATATGTGTGGTTTGCATGAAATATTTGAAGGATAGAAAAAAACTAGCTTATTAAATAAATTATTATTAAGTATTTTGTTAAACAATAAACTCTTCAGACATTCCATTACTTTTATTTATAACAATTTTGCAATAATATCTCAATATAAAACTGAACTTTTTGTTGTAGGTAACTCTCCTTTTAAATAAAAGCTGTGCACTATTCGTCTGATGCACGATTTATCGAACTCATCAGTCTTTTCAATTACTGAGAGTCGTTTTTTCGGTGAAGGAGCCGGCTTGACGGTGTCTGTTTCGGTATATTCTTTTAAAATACGATATATGGCCGATTTTGAAATGCCCAAGATATCGGCTGTTTTGTCCTTCATTTCTTTTTTTGAAGGATATTTATCGGCAGGCCAGGATTCCTTAATGTATTTAAACACGTTAATAATCATAACCTTCTCAGATTCACTAAAGTGTGACATTTTTCTTTTCTTCCGCGGAGAAACAAACTTCTTGAATGGACGCGAGGTAGACGGCACTGGTTCCATTTTAAAACAGTAAATTAAACTTAACAAATCAACGAAACCACTTAACAATTAAAACAAGACAACAAAAACTAACAAATAACAACAAACTAAGATAAATGTGTTTCAAAATTGAACGAGCACTAACGCATCCCAAGATGGAATGTCGTTAGTTATTCAAAAATTATGAATCATGTCAAATACTTTTAATTGCGACCAAAACACCAGACGCAAGCAAGAACAAACCTTACGGTCTCAATTAAACGGTTTTCAATCCCTGGCGACAGCGGTCATTGCATCTGTGCGAGCGAGACGCATTATATTTACGCGGGAGTGACAGAGATGGGTAATAATAGGTTATCGTACGAAATTCTTTCTGTTCCGCGACCGTGCCTTATTTAATTAATTATTAGGTCAAAAATGGTTCGATGAATATTGTACGTGTCGCCTTTTGAATTAAACGTAGAAATGGAAGTAATGGACATGAGTAAGTCTTGTCGAACTTGTATGAAGACCAATGTAAGCTTGGTGCATTTGTTCGACTCTGTGAAGATAGAAGAAGAATGCAGTCTTAAAATAGCCAACATGTTGATGGAATGTACACCTGCACAGGTAGATATTCACAATTAAAAACCAGCACATTAGGTACACTTATAGAAATGAAGATAATATTGAACAGTATAATAATATTTAGTATAATATTCATCCCTAGCTCATTACCCTCATCTCTTAATTTTCTCAAAAGTAAACTGTCACTTCTTTTACTTCTATCGTCAAATTGGATAGTGAACATTCATGAGGCTCATATGATATGATATTTGGGTATGTAAATAGCTCAATGAAAAACACAAAAATCATAGTATCAATTTAATCAAATTTATTTGGTTTTATGTAGGAAATACTTAACATATTTTTACACGTAAATATCATCATGCCGTGTCCCTAACAGGGTACGTTTTCTCTAGACCAACCTCTTTAGATTTGTCTACATTCATCAGTTTCTTCATAAATGCTCGCCAGTTGTGAGTACTCTTGATGTGCCCATTCTTGATTGTCCAATTGATCTAGGTAGTCAGAATGTGGTCCGTATATGTGATGTCTGCCTCGTCTTGCAAATACTTTCACATTGTATATCTGTTACGTCAAACATTCTTCACTTTCTATATGTCCAAACCAATTTTGTTACTTCATCTTAACAATCACATCCTTGTTCACACCAGTTGTTTTGTCAATCTCCTCACATATTTTTTGCATGTGTAAATAATGAATAAATAATTAAACTGTTTAAGATTGTCAACTTTATTACAATGCTTTGAACTTTACATTGCAGGTGACAGAAATAGACGGTTTGCCTCAGAATGTCTGTAGTGAGTGCGTTAATCTGTTACAAATTATGTATACATTCCGCAATCAAGTGGCGAATGCCGAAAAGGAGTTTCAAAAGCTGTTGACACTTCAGAAACATGTAAAGGAGGAACCAATGGAGGTTGAAACAAAAGATGAGAATGATCTCGAGTATGTGGACAATTACCCTGACTCCAATTCTGACTTCAATCCTAACTGTGACAGTATCAAGTCAGAAATAGAGTCTAAGCCTTACAAATGTGATGTATGCAAGAAAGATTTCAGCAAAGAGAAAAAACTAATTAATCACTTGGCAACACATGATGATCAGTCATTGAACTGCCCATTTTGCTGCAAATCATTCCACAAGGAGTCCTCTCTGAATAAACATTTAGTAAAACACAGATACGTTTGTAAGATATGTATTAAACAATTTGAGTCCAATACACTTTTAGAGGAACATATATGTTCACATGAGAATGTTGATTTGAAAGTTGAGGTTGATAGTGGAGAGTACCTATGTACGGAGTGCAATATGTCCTTTCCGAAGCAACGGTCCCTGTCCATGCATATGAGGAAGCACAGTGAAAATGGTAATTGTAAAGTGAAGCAGATCATCTGTGATTCGTGCGGCAAAGGGTTTATGTCAAAGGGACAATTGACGAGGCATTTGAAACTGCACAGTGACACCAGGGATTATGTGTGTGTCAAGTGTAACAAACAGTACACCAGACAGGACCAGCTTTTGGAACACATGAAGAAGCATGATGGTCACAAGCCTAATGTATGTTCATATTGTAATAAAGGTAAGTATTATAATATATATCCTCAAAATATCTACCCAGTGGCGTAGCTAGTAAGCAAAGGTCCTGGGTCAAAAAATTAACTAGAGCCCCAACTAAAGTATATGAAATCGTTTGTTCCGTATTCGTCATTTTCCGAATTCGACATACTCCAGATTTGTCATAATTTGACGAATCTGCGTCATAATACAAATACATTTGTCCACTCGATAATAAAATTAAAAATCGAATACAAATTGAACAATATTTCAACAATATGTGCAAATTAAATATAAGTTGCCATTATTAAAGACGCATGGAATCTGGTTTATTTATATTTCGAATATGGGAAAAATTTTCACTTTCTGTTATCGTTTTCTATCGCGAAGCGACTTTCGCTTGTATTACTCACTCGATATTTCCTATAATTTTCTATAAACTTTGTTGGTCAGGCTTTAGTCAGCTCTGCAGCCTTAAGGACCACATTCGCGTGCACACGGGCGAAACGCCGTACTTGTGCTCGGAGTGCGGCAAGGGATTCGCGAACAGCTCCAACTTGCGCCAGCATATGATGCGCCACACTGGGGCCAAGCCCTTCAAGTGTACTCTTTGTCCAAAGGCGTTCTGTACTAAGGGTGAGGCTCCTATGTCAATAGTCATGTATTGTAAAAAATATCCTGCTTACATATATAGTTTGATAGGATTTTAGAGGTAGGTACCTTTTTCACGTTAAGTGAACAGAATTGGATGAAGTTTGGTACATGAACCGATTATTATCTTCAATAACAAATAGGATATGTTTAATTACTGAAGAAAACTCCCGAAAAAAGTATGTACCTATGAAATCAAATTTTGTATGGAAGCTGATGAATTTGGATGCAGCGAAAGAAGTTTGTAAGTCTCAAGTAGAAATGGCGCTATACTATTTCCACCCTCTCCGTGAGAGTCTCGGCGTGATGATACAACTTAGAACCGGATAATGTACCGTGGATAGAAGCTTAGCTTAACGTTAGAGAACAGTAGCTTAACGTGGAATTTTTCTATAATTGTCTAGTAGCGTGAGTTCCGGGAACTTTTGCTACTTAACCAGCCAGCCACTTTTAGGTGCTAAGCAAACACAACTAGGGGCACCCTGTCGGGTTCCTGATTCCCGAGCTAGGTAGCTGGGCTGCACTGGGCATAACCTTATCCCTAACGAAATTCCCTAAAAAAAAAGAAAGACCCAGAAGAAGTTAGACAAACATGTGACAAGCGACATTCCCAGACTATCCAAGTATACTAAAAGTTGTTTAGTTTTGTGCTTAAAAGTATATAACAAAATACCGAACTACGTTAAGTTATTAAGTGGCTGAGGAACTTAAAATATTATAGTGTAAAAGAGTTTTTAGAAGGCAGCTCTTAAAATAAGAAACACAATATTTGCACGCTGGAATATATCCAGCAAAACATGTTTGTACTGTCTATTTGAAATTGTAACGCCTGTTTATACCATGTTTTCGCAAATAAAATAATATAATTATAATTAACGCCGAGTACTAAATACCCTTGTGTGTTCAGGTCAGATGAAGTCACACATACAGACGCACTCCGGCGAGCACCCTTACAAGTGCGACGAGTGTAGCGCCGCCTTCACCAAGTCCAACTCTCTCAAGAAACACAAGGTGATCCATCTCGGGATACGGCCCTTTGCCTGTGACAGTTGCGACATGCGGTAAGTTACTATCTTACTATCTTATCTTACTAATATTATAAATGTGGAAGTTTGGATGTCTGCGGTTCTTTCACGGCCAAACGGCTGAACCGATTTGGCTGAAAGTTGTAATGCTGATAGCTTATACCTAGGAATAGGACATAGACTTTTTTTTTTGCCTGAAAAATTCAAAGTTCTTATATTATAATGTATGATGCTCTTTCACGGCATAGCGGCTGGACCGATTCTAGCAGGAACATTCCCAAAGCTACTTTTTCGAACTCCACGCCGGCGAAGCCGCAGGCATAAGCTAGTGTTACTTATATACATATATGATACTAGCAGACTCGGCCACGTGACTGTCAAATAATAGACAAATAATTTGCAATAAAATAATATTGCGGCTATCTATTGAGATGTAAGCTATCCCCTATCTTTTAAAGTTGGATCAAACTGCACACGGTGTGCAAATTTGATTAAAATCGGTTAAGTAGTTTAGGAGCCCATCGCGGACAAAGAACGTGACACGTAATTTATATATATTAAGATTAAGTGATCTTCACGCTTCCCATAAGGATCGCATTCCCTTCTCACAAATCTTCTTTTCGCTGAACATATTCATATTTATTGCATTTTTTTTATACAAGAAGAGTGCCAAACAATCCTACGGCCCACCTGGTGGGAAACGGTTACCGTAGCCCATTTACGCTAACGATATCGAATTATCACTTGCGCACGGCTACTCTATGCTCGGAGAGTTGTACTGTGTTGGCAGTATTCAATATTCAGTGGCCCAATATTCTGACTGTAAAAATGTATACATATATTTAAATCGAAGTTTTTTCGTTTCATAAACTTGATGCCTCAGTAATCGAAGGACCCCTTGACCGAGTTACCTTAACCCAGCATTTTGTAATTTTCGTACATCTTTCGCGGCTCGCGTTGTTAATGGGCGATCCAATCTAGCATAAAGCATTTTTTTTTTTTCGTTACATCCCTCTTTCGCAGCTCGCGTTGTTAATGGGCGATCCAATCTAGCATCCAGCATTTTGTAATGTTTTTCGTAACATCCCTCTTTCGCGGCTCGCGTTGTTAATGGGCGATCCAATCTAGCATACAGCATTTTGTTTTTTTTTGGCGTTTACTCCTTAAGAATCGATTTTCATATATAAGGCGCCCGGTAAGAGAAAAATATGAGAGGTAAAATCTACTGATGAATGACCTCGTTACGTTTTTGGTGCGCATGCACCTATGGTGCGCAACTTTCTAATTTGGTTGTGACCAACCGCGCTCAGTACGCCGCCGCCGCTTGTGTGTGACAGTTGTACAATCCGCTTTCAATAAGTTTGAAAAACAAGTGCAGATATGCCGTATTGCTCCATTCTTGAGTGCAGGAATGCTAGCCGGACAAAAATCTAGCTAATAGTGGCATTTCCTATCACCGGGAAGTGTTATTTAATTAAATTTTGGAGTTTACTCCTTAAGAATCGATTTTCATATATAAGGCGCCCGGTATGAGAAAAATATTATATCCTCACGCCTTCCCACAAGGGTCCCCGAAGGGGTAGGCAGAGGTGTATAGGTAATACCCACACACCCACTTTCCGCCAGAGGTATATTAGGTGCCAACGTGACAGATGGCGAGTCCATCGCCGTTACTCCAGCACGACTATACATACGCCTTTGAATTTCTTCTCAGACGTATGCAGGTTTCCTCTCGATGTTTTCCTTCACCGTTCAATCTATTGATGTGTCATGCATACTCTAAGTAATATAAGAAATACATTCATTTACCCTTATTAACTAATCTATTTATTTTATAATCGTTCGTAAGGAGTAAACTCTAGTCGTGCGTCGGAGCTGACACACACTTTTTTTCGTAACATCCCTCTTTCGCGGCTCGCGTTGTTAATGGGCGATCCAATCTAGCATCCAGCATTTAGTAATGTTTTTCGTAACATCCCTCTTTCGCGGCTCGCGTTGTTAATGGGCGATCCAATCTAGCATCCAGCATTTAGTAATGTTTTTCGTAACATCCCTCTTTCGCGGCTCGCGTTGTTAATGGGCGATCCAATCTAGCATCCAGCATTTAGTAATGTTTTTCGTAACATCCCTCTTTCGCGGCTCGCGTTGTTAATGGGCGATCCAATCTAGCATCCAGCATTTTGTAATGTTTTTCGTAACATCCCTCTTTCGCGGTTCGCGTTGTTAATGGGCGATCTATTCTAGCATCCAGCATTTTGTAATGTTTTTCGTAACATCCCTCTTTCGCGGCTCGCGTTGTTAATGGGCGATCCATTCTAGCATCCAGCATTTTGTAATGTTTTCGTAACAACCCTCTTTCGCGGCTCGCGTTGTTAATGGGCGATCCAATCTAGCATCCAGCATTTTGTTATGTTTTTCGTAACATCCCTCTTTCGCGGCTCGCGTTGTTAATGGGCGATCCATTCTAGCATCCAGCATTTTGTTATGTTTTTCGTAACATCCCTCTTTCGCGGCTCGCGTTGTTAATGGGCGATCCAATCTAGCATCCAGAATTTTGTAATGTTTTTCGTTACATCCCCCTTCGCGGCTGGCGTTGTTAATGGGCCTGATGGGCGATCCCTTGCCCTCGAGTGCAGGTTCACGTGCCGCGACCACCTGCAGCGCCACGCGCGCATTCACACGGGCGAGAAGCCCTACCGCTGCGAGCGCTGCGACCGCGCCTACTCGCAGAGCAACGACCTCGTCAAGCATCTGCGCACGCACCTCGGCAAGAATGTCTACCAGTTAGTTCTCACTTCTTATCTCATTTCCTCTCTCCTCTCACCTTGTATTCTCTTCTGTTTCCTCCACTTCCCTTCCCTTACTTTAACTTCCTTTTAACTTTACCTTTCTCTAAGAAGGGACCGAAAGGAAAACCTTCCTGTCCCTTCTCTGCTCTTCACATCACATCTCTTCCATTATCTTCGCTATCCATACCATTGTTTCTCTACTTATTTTCCCTGTCGCCGGCGCTCCCACGCTGTTACACTTGTTACGCTATGACAAGAATGGCTGAACGGAATTGGATGCAATTTGGCACAGAAATATATTGATAAACTGGATCAATGAAAACAATTAACATACAGCTTACTAGATTGCCACCCCCCCTGAGAGTCTCAACGTGTACTCAATTCCTACGTTAATAATCTATGATAATTAACTAATAAACTTGAGGTATCTCTTTGTAAAGTATATACGGTGCCGATATCAACATTTATATTTTCTCACAATTTGTTTGCAGGTGTACGATCTGCCAAATGAAATTCAGACTACTGAGCGAGCTGAAAGAACACTACCCGGTCCACTACGTGAACGGAGCACGGCCGACGGTACACACGGATAACCCGTACAGATACCTCAACAGCCTCCCACCGGATACCAAGGACATTCCGCCGGATAACCGGATTACAATAACTATCAATAGTTGCGACAAAGATGGCTTGGCTGGGGATATCACTATCGACATATCATCCGATAAGAGCTAAGGAATAATTATTGGACATAATGTACAGTAAGTGTCATCCACGATGACGCACCCCACCAACTTCTAGTCGCGGGATGCGGGGAGTATGACCCGAGTCTATTGACTGTAGTGTGCGTGTGCTCAGTGTACGTAGGTAATCAGTGTGTACGGATAATTCTCAAACATTAGTGGAAGGTTGCATTATAAACTATAGGGAAGAATAGTGGGGCGCGTCTTCGTGGATGGTGCTAGCTATATGTCACGACAGGGATTTAAACATCATTCTGGGGGATATAGATAGATGAAGGTCAGGTTCAGGTCGAGAATGAGGGACACAAAATAAGTCAATGCTAAAATAGTCGTCGTACGAAGAACTCTGAACTGGACAAGACAAGATTCATACTCTTAAATGTAAGGTTTCAAAAGCATTTTACGCCCGGTCTAACGGTTAAACCAGTTCTAAAATTATTTGAATAACATTTACCAGACCATCCCCCTAGACAATCGCTTTCTGGTCACGCTCACGCTATCAATAGACTTTAGCTGCGGAAGAGCTTAGGATTTAGAGAAGCTTAGGATATTTGGAAGAGAATAGGATTTTGGCTAAGGGGGTTGCCCTATGTTTAGGGTGCTTTGTTTGCTTAGCATCTACATAATGCCTGTTTGGAGGCCTTTTGATCTCACCATTTTTCGGTTTAGTGGAAAAAGTGCCCGGAACTCATGCTTCGAGAGATATAGAAACTTTTTTATAGAAGATCGAGAAGTTTCGTCGGTGATTACAGGTCTTGTAGAGTCCACAACCTCAACGTTAGCTTATAATTAACCGACTATGCGCTAAAAGGAGGCTTATGAATGTCACTAACTGTGTATGTACGTATTCGAAATTTAATTATAGCATTAGTAGCATTCTATTGTCGGTATTTCTATCAAACGTGCCTTTAACGTGTCTCTTGGTATACTCTATATTAGCTGTTGAGTACATCGTTGACCGTATTCCTATAAGAATAAGGTCGGCATTCGACCAAACCCTACAGCTCCTTGGGTCTAACTAGTTGTAAGACTATGATATTACGATTCTCGAAGTCTACTCTGTGGTCAGCTATCTAACTCTGTCCTTGAGTATGGTTGCTTAACTTCGAAAATCAGGCTTAAATACTTATTCTTGTAACCTTCAATGTATATATCTTTAGTTAGTAATTAATAAAAAAAATACTCTATTCAAAAAAGACAGTTGTAACTTATAATAATATTTAAGAATATTAGAACGTCAAGAGAACTCGAAACCGGGCATGTGTGAAGAGTGATGAATGGAGATGAAGCGAAAGAGAAGTTTAAAGAGAACTAGCGTCCTATCTCTTTACAACTCCCTGGGGCGTCGTGATAATGTGTTTGGATTAAAAACCAATACTCTACTTATATGAAAAAACAGTTGCCTTACTAGAAAAGTAATTACGCAATTTAAGATTCTTTGAGGTAGGTTAATTTATTTGTTAGGGATATTACATGTAATTTTTCCGTTTCCCATCAGATGGGCCGTAAGCTTGTTTGCTACTCTTGTTGTATAAAAAAAAAAAAATTTGTGGCATGTGCTGCCAGTGAGATGTACCAGGCAAGCATAATGACGCAGGCGCTCGGAAAATATAGGTTTTGAACTTGTTTTAATACGTTAGCTAAATTTTAAAGAATTTTACATGTAAGACTCGTCCTACTAATAATATTAGAAATGCGTTTGTTAGTATGTTTGTTCATCGTTCACATAAAAACCATTGAAATTATAGATTAGCACTTAAGATATGTTTGCAGCACGCGCTAACTATTCAATCCGTTCATTTTGACTCACTATAAAATTGAATGAACGGAACGATTGAATGAAAAAAGAAAACATACTATGCTGTCACTTCTTCGAGTGTGATATTGTTTGTGTTTAATAATACTCAGTTGGAATTATCCCAAAGAGTAACAGATAATCTATTAGGTATTTGTAAATTGTAGTTTTAATGTGAAGTGGTTGCTAAGTGGTTTAAGTAGCCGCCTGCAAAGTAATGATTGCAGATTCAAATACCAGTGACCCGATGAGTTTTCACATCACTATTGTACATCATATCAATTTGTTACATCACGAGCTTTACGGTGAGGGAAAACATTTGCGGTAAAGTGTGGGTCATTGTAGACGTCTGCCTGTCCGTTCGGAAACAGGTTTTGGAAGTCGTGTAAATGAAAAAAATCACTACCTAATTTATGTTAAATACTCACGGTAATGTTAAAAGAATACATATTTTTTGTAGTAAATAAATTATATTTTTTAAGCATAGTTGGTTGAAATATTTTTTACTTTTATTTTATACTCTAAAACACGGATAGCAGGACTTTGTATTATATTCATACAAAGCTATCTTGTCTATGTAACTGACGGGGAAAACTGCTTCAGGATATTTTAATTTTCAGTTTGAATTTGTCGCGTACTGACAGACGACAAAGAGTTTTATGTGTATAAATATAGAGTGTAGTATTCTATGTAATGCGTGTATATAAATATTTCTCTATATGCTTTACGTAAAGCTGAGGCATTAACTCCTCCTGCATAAATAATAACATCATTATACAACATTTTGGTAATATATTGAAGAATATTTGAACCGGTACCGCGTTCAATATCCCGTGAAGACTGGCAGTGCCATGATGGATGGCAACGCTGGGCTACTCAGAGGTTTCGTCTAGAAGGTTAGAGATATTGGATTACAATCTTATTGCCACTGAGGAAAATTATAAAGACTTAAGGACCATTTTAGACTCAACATGTTTGTCCGTCCGTATGTCATAAGCTTATTTATATCTGCTTCATTTAAGCATATTTTAAACAGCTTCAGGTGAAGAATTATTCAGAAATTATTTTTTCTCCTAGATTCTATTGAATTGCATATCGCAAACAATCGTTTATTGGAAATTATGCCTTATTTCAAAACGACCAAAGTTTTGTTTTATACGCAACGATAATATAGTAGTTGAATACTCAATAGTTTTTCTTTTCTCACCTTTATAATCCTTTAAAGAGGGAAGTCCATCACAGGTAGGTAGAGATTGCCAGAATGTCTGACATATAAATTAGATGATCTTTACGTATATGTCTGATGTACATTATAGATAAACGTGTCCCTTGCTTTCGCTTTCTTGTTGTTATACAAGCAATATCACGTCACAATATGTCCTTGCCGAGTGGTTTTAGTAGTTACCTGCGGCACATTCGAATTTCGAAATTCGCAAATTCGAATCCCGACTGTAGGGTTTTTCGACACGAGCTTTACCGTGAAGGAAGATTCAAAGGCTATCTGTTACGTTGGCACCTAAACTATATCTCTGGTGGAAAGTGGGTGTCTGGGCACTACCTATACATCTCTGCCTACCCTTTAGGGGACTCTTGTGGGAAGGCGTGAGTATGTCCTTAGTCAAAGGCGTATTCAGCTAGGCTATGCCCAGGTCTAAGGCGGTCAGATATTTAAGGGTCGCTAATCGTGTTAAAAAAACGAATGTATTTTATTTTTCACGAACCAAGTTCTAAACCCATTTCGGATAGAAGTTGGGCAGAAATTACACGACCTAGGGCGGCCTAGTCCATTCCGTCTCTAGTCAAGTTAATCTGATTCTTCCTGTATCAATTTACTCTTTTTTTTTTTCAAACTTTGGTTCTCGTACGACGATGACCCATTTTATGTAGCAATTTTATAATCATAAAATATAATATAATATATCCTCACGCCTTCCCACAAGGGTTCCCGAAGGGGTAGGCAGAGTTGTATAAGTAATACCCACACACCCACTTTCCGCCAGAGGTATATTAGGTGCCAACGTGACAGATGGCGAGTCCATCGCCGTTACTCCAGCACGACTATACATACGCCTTTGAATTTCTTCTCAGACGTATGCAGGTTTCCTCTCGATGTTTTCCTTCACCGTAAAGCTCGTGGTGTGACTAATCACTGTACTTAAGTTCAGAAAAACTCATTGGCACAGTCGGGATTCGAACTTGCGACCTTTGCGTAGCAGGCAACTGCTCGAACCACCCGGCCACCACGGCTTTAATTTAATAAAAAAACAATTTTATACAATTTACATTGTTTAAAATTGATTGACGATGATCCCATGTTCACAAACGGCGTATAACCACTAAGTCTGAGGAGAGACTTTGTCTCCCTCTGTGTCTTCTACCGCTGCACCACTGTACATCGACGAGGAATTCATCCCCGTACCTTGGAACCACAAAAGTCTCGTACTGCGTGGGTCCAAAGGCGTTTCCTACAATTCCTACCACGAACGTGCAGGCTATGGAATGAACCCCCTCGTTTTGTTGAGGTTTTCCCTGGAGAGTACAGCATGGAGTTCTTCAAGAAGGGTGTGAAAAGATGAGAAGTAGGCTCGGCAGCGCGCGAACGATACCTTTGCTATTGCAAGCGTCTATAGGCGGCGGTAAGCGCTTACCATCAGGCCCGCATGCTTGTTTGCCACCCTTGTAGGTAGTATGAAACAAAATCACGTCTTGTATAGGTACATCTATATATATAAAAATGTTATGTTGGTTTGTGTACGCTTCAAAAACTCAAAAAGTTCTGCAGCGATCGAGCTGAAATTCAAGCATGATATATAAGCCGCATCAAGGATTGTTTTTATCTATTTTTTGCAAAATAAAGTCACATATCCACAACGTAGCGTGGCAGGGTACAGCTAGTACGTTATATGTATCTACGCTCTAGAAGGTACTAGCAAAGACAAAACGGCAAAACAGATTAAAGTTCAATCTGTGGGTGCTCGAAAATGGTTTAATCATTAAACTATGGGTAGTTAGATGTCTTTGGGTGCACCGGACGTGCCCTATTAAGCGCTGTCTCGCATTAGCTAGGCGCCGCCCGGCCGGGCCAGTGTCAACACCATGAGAGCTCACTGTTAAACGATCTAACTGAACGGAGTAAAGATGTAGGTATTTATACATACATACATACATACATACATACATATAATCACGCCTCTTTCCCGTATTTATACCTATGTATATGAGGCAAATGACAAATGCTTGATGTAAATGTGAAAGTTTCTGGGGATATTTGTTCCTTCTCGCAAAAACTTCGTATTTTTTTTTATACCACATGCAAACAAGCAGGGTGGCAAACAAGCATGCGGTCCGCCTGATGGTAAGCGGTTACCGCCGCCTATGGACGCTTGCAACACCAGGGGTATCACTCGCGCGTTGCCGACCCTGCAGGAATCTTTTCACACCCTTCTTGAAGAACTCCATGCTGTACTCTCCAGGGAAAACCTCAACAGGGAGCTCATTCCACAGCCTGAGCGTTCGCGGAAGAAAACTCCTTTGGAAGCGCACAGTACGAGACCTTTGTGTAAATGGATAAAGTTAGCACAGGGATAAATTATTAGATGGATTAAAACATGCAATGTGTTTATATTATTTCCGCAGTAGAAACCGGACCTATATTTTTATATCCCAACTGTACCTACCAACGAGTGTTTTCAGTACTTAACTGTATTACTTAGAAGCAGTGAATAAACACACCACGAGAAAACATCGACAGGAAACCTGACGCTCGAGAATAAATTCGTAAGACATTTCATTAAAAATATTCCATAATTTATATAACAAATAACAATATTTACAAAAACTTTTGTCTAAATAACTGCTACATATAAAATGTATGACCCAAATCGGTATCCTTAGGCAACGTGCCAAGAAGACTAACAGCATTGCCACGATGGATAGCAATGCTGATTCTCTGAGCGAGATATGTTGTCCGCCTATCACGAAATGTCTCGATTAAACGACACGAGATCTGAAAAAGATGGTGAGCTTAAAGCTTATTTATTTATTTGGATCACCAACAGGTAAGAACACCTTAATATTAACGGAATATGTCATAATAAAACAAACATAAGTGTCCACCCAATTACAGGTAACCACAAATACTAAGCTTTTATTATTATTTTATTCTTTATTGTACACACACACATCTATAAGAACAAACAACAGAGAACAACATGTAATAGGCACAATAGGCGGCCTTATCGCAAAAGCGATCTCTTCCAAGCAACCAAGTGAAGAGAGAAAAGAAATAGAGAAAAAAAAGGTAGGTGTGATAGTTGAGCGGATGAAATATTCACAATCACTATAATATACATACACTAAGCAATCAAAATAAATAAATACGAAACATATACCTACTTTATATACATACAATAACATATAAATAAACATACATATACATACTAACATATGAACAAGTTATAAAGAGAAATAGTATTCTAATAATAGTTCCTTCAAAGAGTTTAATGTTGAAGCTTATTATAAGATCTACGTATATGTACTTAGATATAGTCGTGCTTGAGAAAAGACTCAGACTCGCCATCTGTCACGTTGCCACGTATATCTGGCGATATACAAGTACAATGAAAGGATCTTATCTTTATGAATCTGAGGTACAGATGTGCACTTATTCGAAACGATGTATTGATCTCTCTAAGCGTCGTTGATAACAAACTGTATATTGAATTAGTCCTTAAGTCCAAGCTTTAAGGTGCGTTTTCCCATTTAAAAGATAAAACTGATGCAAATGAAATTAATACCAGTAGTGAGTATATATGTAGGTATAGTTGTTTGGGAGGGCAACTGTTTGGAATGGTTTTTCCAATAGCTATAGTTAGCTATAGTTCTGGAATAGGTATATAGTGGAATATTAACTATTACAATTTTTTTACGAGTCCCTCACTAGGTAAGCAGAGAGTAGAGCGCCAGTTCTCTCTAGACTTGCATACCTCTTTCACTTAGTCCATCCACAATGAAAACAAGTGTAACTAACTATAGATTATACTACATAGGTACATATGTGGTACATGGTACATAGGTATATACATATCTCACACCGTCCCGAAAGGGTCCCCGAAGGGGTAGACAAAGGTTATATACCTTTGTCTTCGGGGCAGTAACCCACACACCCACTTTTCGCTGGAGATATATTATGTGCCAACGTGACAGATGACATACGCCTTTAATTTTAATTTCAAACGTACATATGCAGGCTTCCTCTGGATGTTTTCCTTCACCGCTAAGCTTGTGGTGTGACTAATCACTGCACTTAATTTCAGAAAAATCATTGGTACAATCGGGATTCGAACTTGCAATCATTGGGTTGCAGGCAACCACTCGAACCACTCGGCCAGGTCACATATCTTCTTAATATATATAAATTACGTGTCACGTTGTTTGTCCGCGATGGGCTCCTAAACTACTTAACTGATTTTAATCAAATTTGCACACAGTGTGCAGTTTGATCCAACTTAAGAGATAGGATAGCTTACATCGCAATTGGACCCGATAGGTGGCGCTGCGATCGTGTTTCAGAAAGTTTAACTTACTTTAACCCGGACGAAGCTGGGCGGGACAGCTAGTATAATAATATGAATACTAAATAATGAATACAAGTGTAACAACAGTAGGTATGACACAAAGAGTAAAACCAGATTTCACTACATTATAATGTTGCACCTAGTAATTACGTTTGCTTCGCTTCCATACGAAGACTACCAAGCGTATGTAATTTGGCACAAGAAAGATTATTAATGAGCTGGTTAAACGTTTTATTCTAGAAAAAAAACTTCTAATAAAAAAACATTTTACGCGGGTATAATGGCGGGGCACCGTTAGTCCTTAAGAAAAGCCTCAGTTTTCTCATTTCGTTAAGCCCTATAATCACATTGAACGTTCCCTCTATCGCCTTTACACCTCATATAGTCTTTGTTGCCCCTCTGCGCATTAATCTGGGCCCCCGCGCCCGTGGGGCGGCGGGCGGGCGCTCCTTTATCAGTACGCGTAGGGCGGGCGGACGATACGCACGAAGGTAAGTTATCAATGTAAAAAATGCTTCTATTATAAATCATTCTTATCATGCTTTAATTGTCTTGTTTACGTGCTATGGACGAAATTTGTTTATGGTTAGCTGCGGTTAAGCGTCATAGAGTAATAGAGTGGTTTTATTTCGGTATGCATACCATTGTTTTGCTATTCGGGAGTTTTATCCGAACATCGCGGCCCGGGAATTAATTATTTGCATTATTGCCGAGAATGACGTTTTGAATCGTGAGTTTAGGTCTAATACGATGTGTTATTCTATAACCAATAACTTTTTTTTTATATTCAAATATCGATGCTTTGTAAATATTTATTTCTATTCGTTTAGTTAATATTAACTCAAAAGCCGTCTATTAGGAATCCTAACATCAAATAAGTAGAACATTAAATCGAATGCGTAATTGCATTGTGTAATTGTTTTTCTTTGAATATCTTTGTTCCTTGCGACACAAAGATCGCAAGTTCGAATCCCGACTGTACCAATGAGTTTTTCTGAACTTAAGTACAGTGATTAGTCACACCACGAGCTTTACGGTGAAGGAAAACATCGAGAGGAAACCTGCATACGTTTGAGAAGAAATTCAAAGTATGTATAGTCGTGCTTGAGTAACGGCGATGGACTCGCCATCTGTCACGTTGGCACCAAATATACCTCTGGCGGAAAGTGGGTGTGTGTGTATTTATTACCTATACACCTCTGCCTACCCCTTCGGGGACCCTTGTGGGAAGGCGTGAGGATTGTTCCTTGTCGTTCGTTAACAGGATATTGCCCCGCTTCGTCTAACTTTAATTAAGTAGCTTTTTCCAATGTGGGATTCGTCAGACAAAATATTTTTTAAAATATGCAGATAACAGCATAAAATGGAGTACCCTAACTTGATTTGCACTAACTTCTATATTTGATTTTTTTTATTCATATAGCTTTTTTTTTATTTATGTAAGTTAATTTTGAAAACAGTATATATTTTTATTTTACCTGTTATTATTATTTATTCCAACTACCTGGATCAAATCGACCGGACGCTCAAGGACAGGAACGTTAAGAGTACTCGAAACCGACGAGCATGTATGAAGAGACAGATGAATGCGAAAGATGTAAGTCTAGAGAGAACTGGCGCTCTATACTCTCTGCCTACCCCGTTAGGGACTTGGCGTGATGATATATATGTATGTATGTACCTGTTATTATATATGTCTCTCCATGTATAAAAAAAACTACCAATTATGTCATAATTAATACCATAAGGCACAGTATAAATAAAGCTACTCACGTATCTTACGCAAAGAGAGCTTTACATCCATCCATCTTATATATAGTGTAGTATAGTAGGTATAATGTAATGTTTAATTTGTTTAATTAAATTATTAATTTGGATTGATTTATTTTGATTCATTTTGATTTATTTTGATTCATTTTGATTACGTTTAACTTATTATTAATATATATTATATTATAGCATTGATTTTAATAATAAAAAAATGGATTTTGGTAATCCATTATTCTGGTAAAATTGATCTGAAATAAATGAATTCCTTCTTGGCACCCTCCCGCTGGACAAGAGCTGGTGCCATTAAGTAACATAGTCTTTTAGTAGTTTAGTTATATTATTAGAACTAGCTGTGCCCGCGACTTCGTCCGAGTGAGATAGTGACTTTGCGCAGTATTTTATCCCCTTGGGGTGGAATTAATCAAAATCCTTTCTTAGCGGATGCCTACGTCATAACATCTACCTGCATGCAAAGTATCAGCCCGATCGGTTTAAAATTTACAGAGTTTCATACAAACTTTCATCCCCTATTTTATCCCCTTCGGGGTGGAATTAATCAAAATCTTTTCTTAGCGGATGCCTATGTGATAACATCTACCTGCTTGCCAAACTTCAGCCCGATCCGACCAGTGGTTTGGGCTGTGCGTTGATAGATCACTATGTCAGTCAGTCAGTCAGTCACCTTTGAGTTATATAGACATAGATATAACATAGAATCTATATAATATGTTAACAATTTAACTATAAAATATATCTACACGATAAAATAAACATTAGACATGAAAATGCGCCCCTAGAACGTCAATTGAAAATGTAAAAATATTCCATTTTGGTAATAAAAGAAAATAGCCAATAAATCATTGGTATCTTAATAACTAAAATGTTATTATTGAACACCAAAAAAGATTGCCTCGATTTTAAGAGAGGGTGCAATAGCTTTTATTTGAACGGGCACAGAGGAGTAATTTCTATAACAGACACTTAACAACTTACCCCGACTACACAGTACCTACTGACAAAGTTATCAAGTTACTCGTCTCTCTAAAAGCTTTAACTTAGCACATTAGGGAGTTATATTCCACTTAGAAGTTATTATTACTCCTTAAATATATAAGGATGTCTTTAATACCTACATACCGTAGGATAATTTTATTTGTGCTTCGCATGTCGCATACCTGTATTATTTGGAACGAAGTTCCTTATCGCGCGTTGTGAAAGGGGGCTAGACGGAAAAAATCTTACGAAAAGTTGTCACGACACTTTTTGTCACGACACTTTTTTTTTTCGCGCGTTGTGAAAGGGGGCTAGACAAAAAAAATCTTACGAAAAGTTGTCACGACACTTTTTGTCACGACACTTTTTTTTTTTGCTGTATATTTATAACCCCCGTGTGAGTGACGTGTGCTTCTTGAACTTCGTTCCATCCGGGTGTCCCTTGACACCTCTCAAGTTTTTTCTTCCTCTACCTCGCATATACGACTGATGGACATGTATGAAAAGTTTGATGAATATGGATGAAGGGTGTTTGTAGTTCCGTGGAATCTGTGCCAGAGAAAAGTTTTAACTTCTACGACTTAAATACCCTTCTCTTGTAAACGAACGAAGGTGGCTAAGTTCGGTGTGAATAACGGAAATTCGTTTTTCCTGCCTCACCGGCTGCTTCCCAGCATCATTTACATTGTACACCTTACAATGAAGGGATAAGGATGAGTTTTCTTTGTCGTTATTTCGCTAGCGTAGTGCGTGATTCACGACGTATAATAAAGGAGTTTCGGACTGTGTGATTGATCACATAGAACCTAATATGATCAAAGAAAGAAGAAAAGAAAGAAGACAATGAGTACAAGCATGTTAGATGATAAGTCATTTCTTCATATCTTCACGCCTTGCCACAACCATCCCCGAAGTTGAATCAATCAAAATCAAAATATTTTTACTTCACATAGACCTAGATGGGCACTTATAAAACGTCGAAAAAGGTGTACCAAAAGTGTAGGCAGAGGTGTGCAGTATCACACCCTCCTTACGCTGAAGACATATTTAGGTGTTATTGTAACAGATGGCGAGTCTATCGCCCCAAGTCGAGTACGACTATACAAACGTCTTTGAATTTCTTCTCAAACGTATTCAAGTTTCCTTTCGATGATTTCCTTCACCGCAAAACTGGTGGTGTAATGTGACATCGCAAAACAATTCGACGGGACTCGAACCCGCAATCATTGCGTTGTAGGCGTTTGCTAGAACCACTATCACCACGAACTCAAATTGTTTTAAGTCAATATTACTTATGAAGAATTTTACAAATATATTTTATGTAACCTAAGTAAAGAACTTCAATAAATTCTCAAATAACACGAAATTTTAGTCTCGGCCAAAATGACTCGCTGCTAATGGTCCGTAATATTGTCTCGTCGAATCCCGCGGGACTGGGAGGAATTCTCCCCACCCCCCACCCTGATCCCGGCCGAGGCTCGAAGCCATGGCCGTGCAAAGTAATATCGCCAGAAATTTAGGCATTTCTGGCGTTCTCTGGTCGCAGGTTTTGTGCTTGCGGCTTGAGATGGTAAATTTGTTCAAGATATAAGCTGAGAGAGCGCGTTACTTACATGATAAGCAGTTTTTATACCAAACAAACAAACCAGGAATATTTAAATAAAGAGTCGTTTTTTTTTTGTGGTGGTCGAGTAGTTTGTGTAGTTACCTGCAACACAAAGATCGCAAGTTCTTATCCCGACTGTACCAATAAGTTTTCCTGAACTTCAGTACGGTGATTAGTCACACCACGAGCTTTACGGTGAAGGAAAACATCGAGAGGAAACCTGCATACGTTTCAGAAGAAATTGAAAGGCGTACGAATAATCGTGCTTGAACATTTAATTGCCCGGTTAAGTAGTAAAAGTTCCCGGAACTCACGCTACGAGAGACAACACAAAAAAAAATAGGAGAAATTCAAAGACGTCAAATCATGTGACAGGTAGAGTGAAAGACCTGTCCCTTTTTCCCTGAGATATATTTTATGGTTCCGAAACTGACGAAGTGTTTGTGTAAAGGCTTGGAGATACCATTCTAGACGTTATCCTCACGCCTTTCCACAAGGGTCACCGAGGGGCTAGTCAAAGGTATTGTACCCACACAACCTCTTTCCGCCAGATATATAGTTCAATTCTGTGCTCGTTTCAAGTCTATGTGCCTACACTTAAATTTATTCTTTCCCAGTACAGTGAATAGCCAGAAGCCGGTATTCATTCATTAAGTTGAAAATCAAGAACACATTTTGTATCACAGAAACAAAACAAAAATATTATATCTACGCCTTATATGCCACAGATTGTCTACTATTTTCAAGAGTCTATGTACCTAGACCTAATTTCATTCGTTCTCGGTAGAGTGAACTATAAACCAAACGTTCATTCATTGATTGAATCACTTGACCTTCGGATCGGTCAAACGCACTGACAGCCAGGGTTGGATAATGTACTATAATTATAGTATTTATACTATAATTTCGCCCTTTGTACTATATACTATCCACATCTAAGGATAGTACGCTAAAATACTATAATTTAAAGTTTGCCCCCGAATGGTTAGTTTTACGTCATATGAATATAACCAAGACTAAAATACGAAACAAACTGGCAACACAATCTATAGACGCCATATTATTGTCTTGTGATGATATCAAAAGCGGTAGTAAAAGTGGAAATTGTACTGATTTTATTCCTACTGAGGATATGTTGGTGAGATTAAATGCCAAGGATGAAGAAGATATAACTAATAGTAATATTCAAGAACTGATAAACTTAGAAGAGGAGTAAATTTTGCCATAACTGGTGTTGATTTTATAGTCATTAAAATCTAAATAAATAATAGTTAAAAAAAACTAAAAAACACGCCTTAGATAGAAAACCGAACTAAAAAATTTAAATAAAAATTTCGATAATATCTTAAAAAGCGTGGGGTGCATGGTGTCAATAGTTATAAATACTTTATTGACAGATATTAGTAGAGTGATTATCATTTCGGTAATATCTTAAAAAGCACCCCACGCTTTTTAAGATATTATCGAAATTTATTTTCTATTTTTTAGTTCGGTTTTCTATAAAAAGCGTGTTTTTTCGTTTTTTTTAACTATTATTTATTTTCTACTTTTTAGTTATGCTAATGCGCCAAATGGTATGACATGCTACTTTTTAGTGTATTGTCATCGGTCCTCGATAAGTCTACAAAGTTTGAACGAAATCTGGCCGCTTAAAGTGGGTCAAAATCGAGCTCAAAGAAGTCGGTTACATACATACATACATACATACATACATACATACAGGTGAAGCTAATATAAAGCGTGTAAAAATATGTTATATTAAAAATAATGAAAGTGTACTATATTTTTTTTATAAATACTATCCTTTTCATTTTTTTGTACTATCTTTTTCAACGTACCTAAATCCAACCCTGCTGACAGCTGGAAATTTGAAAGTCCCTCCCCCAGCAGTAGACCTTGGTTCTCGTATCTACGTACGGAGTATAGATTTATCTAAATCAACGCCCCTGTTCGATAGGCCTTGACCCGGACGGCTTTATTAAAATCCCGATATCACCCCGGGGAGCTCCCTTCCAACTGACACGACGTCAAATTACGGCTTGTTTTTAGATTAATGTGCGAAATGAAAGGGAATTTAGATATTCGGAAAATATACTTATAGAGGAAGTTTTTCTTGTACCATATCTTCAACGGAACGGAGAAACTGCTAATGCGCCAAATGGTATGACATGCTACTTTTGGTAAACAATGTTTGTAAGAGATATGTAAGTCTACAGAGAACTGGCGCTCTATACTCATCTACTACTCTCTGCCTACCCGTTAGGGACGTTAGGGACTCGGCGTGATGATATGTATGTACGTTTGTAGTTATATATGTAGAGATGTTACCATTTATGTATTTCTATAAATAACGAATAACGAAGTGTTGTCGGCTTTCCGTTCTAGCGGTCAGAGCTGCTGACTGCGAAGCATGAGGTCGCGGGTTCGATTCCCGCTGAGGGCAGATATTTGTGTGATGAACACGAGTATTTGTTGTTTAGTCTTGAATGGTAAATATATTTATGTATATATCTATCTATATAAGTATGTACATCGTTGGCTAGTTTGGGACTAGGTCACATTGCGGAGAATTGTCATATTATAAATGTGAAAGTTTGTAAGTTTGTATGTTTGTAAGTTTGTTTGTTTGGATGTTTGCGGTTCTTTCACGGCCAAACGGCTGAACCGATTCGGCTGAAAGTTGAAATCGTGATGGCTAGGCCTAAGTCCTACGAATAGGACATAGGCTACTTTGTATTTTTTTATCATAATTTTTATGCTCTTTCACGGCATAGCGGCTGAACCGTTTCTAGCAGGAACATTTCCAAAGCTACATTTTCGAACTCCACGCGGGCGAAGCCGCGGGTATAAGCTAGTGTAATATATTTTTCAGTTTTTATGTGAATCTAAATAGTATTCAACGAAAATTTTATTTCAAATTTGGACTTTTATCTACGTTTACATAACGTCTATATTGTCGCAAGTGTGCTCGGGGGCAATATGACCTTCAAAGATTACAATGTATACCTACTTGATGACCTTTGTGTTGCAGGCAACTACACGAACTACTAGGCCACCACGGCTTTATAAAGAAAAAACTGCACTGATTTTGTTTAAATGAATATCTTTTAGAATTGTATATACCTTATACTCTAACCATGTCTTAAACGGTATAACTACACATTTAAATTCACACCATTGGATAAACGCAATTTTTGTTTATAAACACATCTTATTCCCAACTAGCTGTCCCGCCCAGCTTCGCTCGGGTGAAAAAGTTAAATTGCCCGTAACACGATCGCAGCGCCACCTATTGGGTCCAATTGTAAATCTAAACCATTCTCGAATCTAGCTTAAGACACAAAGAAACACACAGAAAGCTTCGCCCGGGTAAAAAGGTAAAATTCTTGAAACTCGATCGCAGCGCCACCTATCGGGTCCAATTTAATATAGCCTATGTTACTCGGGGATAATGTAGCTTTCCAAAGGTGAAAGAATTTTTGAAATCGGTCCAGTAGTTTCGGAGCCTATTCATTACAAACAAACAAACAAACAAACAAACAAATCTTTCCTCTTTATAATATTAGTATAGACAAGCTATAATTTTTGCAAAAATGTTATTCTTCAGTGTTTCATATAAAAATGGTTTCCCTTGCCACCCAACAGATGGCGCGCTACGTAACGATAACACCTTCCATGAGCGACGCTGTACTCCATCACCTGAGGAATAGCTTCTTTGCTGACGAGCCGTTGAATAAGGCGGTGTCTTTGTGCCAGCGTGGCGAGCCGCATTCCGCCCTAGAGAGACTCTGTGCTGCGACCATGGCTGATGGGCTATCCGTGGCTGCTTTGGAGGGAGACACGGTGAGGTTTTAAGCTCAAACTCTGCTCGAATCAAATCGTACGCCATTTCTATAAATATAATAATGTTTTTTTTTTCTCTATGTCCTTTACGGAATCGTAAACGTCTGGACCGATTATAATGAAATTTTCTGTGTTTCTTCTGGTGGATTCGAGAATGGTTTAGATTCACAACTGAACCCGATAGGTGGCGCTGTGATATGGTATATGCTCGTGTTATAGCAACTTTAATTTGTTCAACCAAGCGACGCTGGGCGGGACAACTAGTGTACTATAATAATCAAAGTAAAAAAACTATAATGAACGTCTTATTGAACGTCACATTTTAAATATAAGATTTCCTACCGAAATAAAGCTATCAGGAAAAGCCGAGCAAACTCCCCGCTTTTGTCTTTGGTTCCCTTTTTGGGTTATTTTGGTGAAGCTGAAAGTAGGTGTAATAATAATATAAGGTATCCTCACGCCTTCCCACAAGGGTCATCGAAGAGGTAGTTAGAGGTGTTAATGAATATAATTGTTTGCAAAAGGAGCAATTAATTATCTTGCAGACAACTACTACAGGCATTATATTAAGCTAACTTACAAGTAAACGTGTACGCTTCAGGTGTTGGGGGTGGGTCTGAACGGCATCTTATGACCCGGCGACATCGAGCAGTCCATTGAGAAGATACAGCAGTCGTCTGACGCCAAGTACAATAAAATATTCACCATTCTGTACAACGTGAGCCGGGATTTGGATCTGTTTAATAAATTCCAAGTGAGTACCAGTGACGCTAGCGTATGAGCCGCGAGGTATTTTTGTCGTCCTTCGAACTTTTAAACGAGAAATCGAAAAACACGATAGATTTTTTCAAGTTACCTAGCACCGTAGAAGCGACTCATTTTCATGTTACTCTGTCTTGAGTTTTATTTATATTGGTTCCCTTAATAGTTGCTTAAATTTAGTGGTAAATATTTGTGTATATATGTGAGGTGTTGTGCACATATCCTCACGGGAAGGCTCACAAGGGTCCCCTAAGGGATAGGCAGAGGTGTTTAGGTAGTACCCATACACTTTCCGCCAGAGATATATTTTAGTGCCAACGTAACAGATGGCGAGTCCATCGCTGTTACTTTGGCACTTATATATGGGGCTCAAGTTTGGTGGAGGTAGTTAACCGGGTACAAGGTATCCCCCTGTATATTAATCTGCCGCGCTTTCGTAAATCCCGAAATCCACGCTTGGGCTTACTCGCATTGCCCAATCATAGCCTGAAGGTTCGGCTATATATATTACATTTATATTCGTAGAGCCGTGGTGGCCGAGTGGTTCGAGCAGTTACCTGCGACACAAAGATCGCAAGTTCGAATCCCGACTGTACCAATGAGTTTTTCTGAAATTAAGTACCGTGATTAGTCACACCACGAGCTTTACGGTGAAGGAAAACATCGAGAGGAAACCTGCATACGTCTAAGAAGCAATTCAAAGGCGTATGTATACTCGTGCTTGAGTAACAGCGACGGACTCCCCATCTGTCACGTTGGCACCTAATATATATCTCTGGCAGAAAGTGGGTGTGTGGGTACTACCTATACACCGCTGCCTACCCCGTCGGGCACCCTTGTGGGAAGGCGTGAGGATATATTATTTTTTATTTATATTCGATAGAGTACCTAATAACCAAAGACTCTGAACACGTAATGACCAGTCGTTTTATCGGTGTGAGGTGGACAGTATCCTGGAGTGCAGAATAATTTCGGTGTCAGAGGAGGCGCGTGGACGAGGACTGGCCAAGGAGCTGATGAGAAGGAGCATAGACATCGCCAGGGAGCACGGTTATAAGGTGAACTATACGTACTTACTACATACATATCGTAGCTCTGAGTACCACTCGGCCTCCACGGCTTTAAAAAAATTATAATATTTTATTTATTTATTTACACACACATTAACATCCTTACAGTAGGTATACCAATATGATGTTAAAAGAAAAAAAAGTAATAATAATAATAATAATAATAACATTAATAAACTACTTTACAATATTATATATTATATATTTATATAAAAATATAAAAATGTGCGGCGTAACGATATTAGATCGAATCCGCAATGAAGAGATTCGCAAATCAACTGGCGTGAATGAGGGCGTGATTGTAAAGATGAAGAAAGGCATGTTACGTTGGTTTGGACACATAGAAAGGATGAGTGAAGAAAGATTGACGAAACAGATATACAAAGCAAAAGTGTGTGCAAGAAGAGGCAGAGGAAGGCCACGTTCCAACTACCTGGATCAAATAGATCGGACTCTCAAGAACGGGAACGTTAAGAGTACTCGAAACCGACGAGCATGTATGAAGAGACTGATGAATGTGGGCGAAGCGAACTGGCGCTCTATACTCTCTGCCTACCCCGTTAGGGACTTGGCGTGATGATATGTATGTATGTATGTATATTTAAATAACCTTGACACAGTTCCATACAAATTGACCAAGACCCAAACATCGCAAATCTTGTAATATGGCAACTAGACTTATTTTTAGACTACTTAGTGAAGAATAACTCATATTATCCACTATTAAAAGACTTTTGACATATATTCCTAGATATACACATTTCTCTGATAATCCTTACAAAACATAAACTTGCAAGGTGTTCGATTTTTCTGCTGTGAAGTGTATATATACAGATATCTTAATAATAATAGTAAACCTTACCTTTTTACGTAGCTTGGTCACACAAACTCTCCTAGACCAAAGCAAGCTTGTAATGTGACTAGACAAAGCTATACATACATACATACATTGGTATAATTTATAATATTGATAGGTAAGTACATTGATAAACTTAATTTATATTTAAATATATGAAATTAAAATGATTTAAAATTAATTTTAAAAATAATATTATATTATTTATAAATTTAATGTCTTTTTTTATCTATTATAACTTTTTTTTAAGGTTTTAAGTTGGATGTAGTATTTTTACCTACAACAGAAATCACTATTTACATTAATAACGTGCCACTTAATTCACTCTCAATCCTCATCACACACAAAAAACACTCTCTCTCTCTCTGTTTCTGCTTTGTTGTTGTTGTTGTCCTCTATTACATGTATCTTCATACATACAAGACCTAAACAACAATTATTATTATATATTCAATACTAAAAACTTTTTAATTCTTCTGTAATATAATAAATGCTTCCAGCTGTTCAAAGTGGATGCTACCGGAGCATTCTCGCAGCGGATCTGCGCCAGCCTCGGCCTCCAAGAGCTCTGCCGCGTGTGCTACAAGGACTACTGCGATCAAGCTGGAAACCCAATCTTCGTCGTGCCTCCTCCGCATGAAGCCCTCTCCATCATGGTTCTTCAACTACCATAAAGTACCTACATTTCATCCTACTTATATCTATGTAACTCATATAACCTTAATTATAGAAAAAAAAAGTATTTATCTGATAATATTTTTGTTAAATACGCGATAAAAAAATTATATGTGAAAATATCTTTATCCTAGTAGGGTGTTGCTCTTTCACGCACAAACTTGTACGGAATTAGAGAACATTTGGCGTAGAGAAAGATGATTGACTTCACAGTTTATCCCGCGACAATATATTACCGCGTAAGTTTGTATTTGTATTTGTATTTGTGTAACCGCGGAGGATAACTTATAAAATAGTTTACAAAAACTAAAAAAGAAGTTAGCGGGATAAGTATGCAAAGTTTCGATTTAATCCGACGTATTTAAGGTCTAAATCATGTTCAAAGTTTCCGTTACATACTGACATAAAGTTACAGTTAGACATAATTATGAACTATGAAGCTAATTTAAGCGTGTTAACAATCAATGGCCGTGCGTTAGTCTCATAACTGAACCCGATAGGTGGCGCTGTGTTCGATTTTTATTTTATCACCCACTCGAAGGTGGGCCTTAGGTTATCATGATTTGCAATATTGAAGTAAACTCCTTTTTATTATGTCTGAAATACCTACAAAGACGTGTTTTCATATACATATTATGTAGATGTGTAATTAGCACAAATATATTCAATGTCGTTACAAGTGTATGTCGGTGTAAATTGTATTTAATGCGTAATAATACATAGCCATACATTTCATCGTAGTTTTAAAGCATTGAAGTATTTACATGTTATTATAGTAGGTACGTCTTATTATCAGTACTTGACATTAAAAAGTGTGCTTATGCAAGGCATTGATGAAATGCAAACCTAAACAAAAGGTTCTTTTTGCGTTGTAATGTTGTCATTCTTCCAGAGATAACATCGTAGGAACGACGTATTTTCTATGGAACGACATGAATCCTAGGATTAATCAGATTACAGATACAGAATATAGGATGGCGAAAGGCACAAATATATTTATCTTCACGCCTTACCACAAAGGTCCCCGAAGGGGTAGACCGATTTAAGGTACCTACCTAAGTTGATTTAATCTCCGCACAAATTTATAATAAATACATCTAGATACTAATTTAATGAACAAATGCGGGTATTATCTTTGTCAGTCGATATGTTCAATGTCAGATATTGAACGGAACAAAAACGTTCACTTGTATTTAGCAAAAATATGTGTACACACCCCGAATCAAGAAATACCGTAACGAAAATAACCTAACACTTTCCAAACTTACCACACATTCGAATATAGAACAGTTCCAAATTAAAAAATTCTAAATTCTAAACTTAAAAGGCATGCCTGCCTAATACGTAAGCAGCTGTTTGTGAGAAAGTATATAGGTGTATTGCATAAGTTGATACAAAATGCTATGCAATAGCTTTACCGCGGCAGTCCCAGAGTGCCACGTATTTTTTTTAAATACATAAAGAAACAAATATTGTAGATCAGTTGTTAGAAATGAATGTTTATGTAAAATAGATGTCCAATATTTATAACCTAAAACTTAACGAATATTCCTTTTGTAATAAATTATGTTCTTTATCGTATTCATTTCCGAAGTCGAGTACAATAGTATTTGTTTAAGTCTAGCATGATAGCAGACCTACTTGCATATTTAAAAATAAATTACATCTTAAAATTAGTACAGATTATAGATATATATTATAGACTTCTCTAACTATTCTGAATCTTTTTTTTTCTCAATTCGGGTTTTTTCTATACAATAATAATTTACCTTTTTTTTATTTTAATTTATTCCATATCTTGACCAGAATTAGTTACAGTACTGATGACAATATTTGTGTCACTTGTTTAATTTGTCTAATTTGTGAATGTGAGAACATTGTAGGCTTTGTAGATTCTTAGATCTTGCTAACATTGTTATAATTATCTTGTTTTATGTATGCTTTGTATAGTAAGCAACGACCTATTGTCGGGCCTACGTTGTTCCCCCATACTTGGGTACTATTGCTGTAACGAAAAAAAATATTGTATATGCCTAATGATTTGAAAAGAGTAACCATGGAGTTTCTTGCCGGTTCTTCTCCATGGAAGCGACCAACCCGAACCGTGCTTCTTTTTCGACGTTTTATAAGTGCCCATCTGGGCCTATGTGAAATAAAAAGATTTTGATTGATTTGATTGATTGACTCTTATTATATTCTATAGTGCGCTTTAGTTTATGTTATAATGTTTTTATGAAAGCTCAAAGCGTTGATCAATAATAACATAATATAAAAAGTAAATACAGTATTATCTAATAAAATTATTATTATATATATATAATTACATATATTTTACCAATTGTTAAGTAGAAATCAGTATTATCAGTACCTACAAGTATTATTATTATTAGATAATTATAGTTCTTGGAAATATATATATGTATATATATATATATATATATATATATATATATATATATATATATATATATATATTATATAACAGTATTAACCTACGCATATGTTTTATGTACAACAATATGTATGTATACAATATGTATGTATACACAGTTCCCAAACTTTGCAAAAAAAATATTTTTGCTAAGTTTGGGACTAGATCGAATTGTGTGGATTTATAGAATGGTATATTAAAATGTATTCAAGATTTTCATTTGTACAAGTTATTGTTGACCATTGATTGTTTACTCATTATTTTACTATACCTACTAATTACTTTATATGTATAATGTATTTACAGCATCACAAACGTTACTTATCCGTGTAGATAAGGAATTGTTAAAGTTGAATTCGATATAACGAATATATTCAATAATATTTGTGTTTAATTTACTTCCCATTTTTTTTTCCAAAAAAGTGGCCATGGCTCTATGGACATTACAACGACGTGCATATTGCAATGATGATTCAAGTGTGATCACAATTTTAGCAGGACAGAGGGCTGCGACTTTGGCCAGTGACCTAGCTTTTGTTCTGTAGATATTATTATTAATTAACTCGCTTTTGCATTATAAGTAATTTATTTAAATGTTTTTGACGTGATAACGTCTTATAAATCCATGAACGCCGGCTGCACTCACGAAAAAGCATGACTCATAGGTAACGTTCCGCCTGAGCCCAGCGTGCAAGCGAGAGCGCGGAACAAGCGATAGAGAGGCACGATCGGCTTAAGCGCTCGGCTTGTAATGCATCTACCTCTCTTTCACTCCATCGGTCGATGCGTCCGAGTAGAAGATGACGTTATCACGTAAATTTATCGTCCGTCAACCGACTTTACAGAGTACCAATTTTTTATTTATTTGAAACTAGGAAATCCATTACAGATATCGGTTCCCGTTCGTTCTTTGGGAGCTGATGTAGGATATAATTCCTTTGCGATGAACCCTCATGTCCTGATTGTCTTTGAAGGGCATTCGGTCACCCTCTGAACTGGTATTCGGATAATATTATTCACAAGATATTATAAGGCCCATCCCGGCGGCACTGACATGCCGAGCCAACCAGCGACAGGAGTTGAGCAAACCTTTAAAATCCCATCTGGCTACAAAAATCAGTTTATTATTCTGGTCCCTCAATGAGGGAACTTTCAGATATTAAGCTGAAAAAAAAACAGATTTTTATCACATAACATTTGTAACAATTGTCCTCTCCTCTCCTCCCCCTCGCCTACCCCTTCGGGGCTCTTGTGGGAAGGCTTGGGGATATATATTTTATTATTTTTAATCGACAACTATTTTGCAAAACAGGTAAATAAGAGATAAAAATAAAGAGTCCTGGAATGTATACAAATCAAAAGTTA
Source organism: Drepana falcataria (assembly GCA_945859725.1). Classification (NCBI taxonomy): domain Eukaryota; kingdom Metazoa; phylum Arthropoda; class Insecta; order Lepidoptera; family Drepanidae; genus Drepana; species Drepana falcataria. The sequence continues at coordinate 2,029,783 of OX243935.1, forward strand.
GGAATAAACTTTGTATCTAAACTTTAATGTCTTGAAGTACCAAGTACAGTTGCAATATTCTTCCGATAGATGTCATCGCTCTCTGTCATACATCGCGCTATTATTTCGTTTTACCGACGAATGACTACCCTAACATGTTAGTACTTCAGTATCGCTTCTCGGCCTTTTGGCTAAGATCAAAGTGTAGTATCTGTTCTTTTCAGCTTAATATCTGAAAGTTCCCTCATTGAGGGACCAGTATATTAAACTGATTTTTGTATTCAGATGGGATGTTCGGGGCTCGCTCCACTCCTGTCGCGGGTCGGCCCGGCATTGCAGTGCCGCCGGGATCGGCCCCCTTATAAACAGAAACACAATGATCTCGAACATAGTGTAATGTACCCCGTCTCGTCTCTAGCGAGCGAGCACATTATCATCATCATCTAGCCGAGTCTGGATTCAAATGTAGCCAATGTACTAATCCCAGGTATAAGCCATCACCATTTCAACTTTCGGCCAAATCGGTTCAGCCGTTTTGCCGTGAAAGAGCAGAAAACAGCCAAACTTTCGCGCCTTTATAATTTATCTCCCTAGCTCGTGAATCAGCAACGCAGAATGCACTAAGCAGAGGTCTGAAAAAAAGTGGCTGCCCTTATCTGTGTTTGCTTTAGCAACCAAGTGCTTGGTTGTATTGCTTGTGCTTGGGTAGTAAAAGTTACCGAAACTCGAGCTACGAGAGACAATAAAATTACGGGTTGCACTCCGGGAGTGCTGGCAGAAGTGAAAACTTGAACTTATGGCGCGTTGGGCACTTAGATTTGTTTTTTTAACACAATACCATAGCAGCAACACAAGTCAAATGAAATATTTAAATAAATAAATTTTCCGTTTAATATTCATTTATAAAATAAATATAAAAAACTCTCAATCTCGTCTGTCGCGAGGGCCCATGCAAAGACTGCGTATAGCATGCAGCGCTCTCGCATACCTATACACTCTGAGTATACATATAGGTATGTAATCATATGTAATCTCGTCTGTCGCGAGAGCACGAACGAATGCCCATGCAAAGAGCGCGTATAGTATACATATATTATAAGAATACACGCGGAGTATATCTGTGTAAAATCAAATCTGTCGCGAGAACGGCTGAACATGCTCACCCACAAAAGTGCCCAACGCGCCATAAGAAGTTTTCACTTCAAAAAAAATGTTAGATCAAAGACTTCAGACACCTGTTAACGATCGCATAAACGCATGTACATATGTACGATTTCTCAAAGACGACCAGGAACAGAGGAACATAGCCGTAGGAATCAGATATTAGGGCACGCAAGAAATGCTTGAAACCGCGTAATTTAATTCACTGCTTTATAAAAAAAATCATAGAAGGACAAGTATCCATGTCATAAATAAATATAAACTAAAAAAGTCACTCTCATAATTTTTTTCATAACGCGCCAAAAAATATAATTTCAAGGATACGCACCTCATTCGGAATCGTTTATGACGAAGTACCGTAGTTTCAACAATATAGGTAGGATACAGGTGACGTACGCCTACGTGGGAGTAATATCGTTATACTGCATCATCGGTTTCACCAAATAACCTTTAACGATCACTTTTACGTAGTTGTCAGGAGAAAATATTCGCATTTACAAGTCGGCGGAACTTATTTATTTTTGGCGTAGAATCTTCACATCGCCCTTCATAATTGTTTGGTGTGTATATTTATGAGTACACGAACTGTGCCTCGCTAGGCTACCAGCATTTAAAGGACAATTTATTTATCTTTCAACTGAGACACGGATTCTTTTTTTTATTATTTTACTTAGATACTAGTGCACCTCCTCGTCCTCGACGGGGAATTCATTACCTTGGAACCAAACAGCTCGTTCTGCGTGGTTTCTTTTAGTGATATCTGAAGATTTTTCCCTTTTTAAACTGTTTAATATAGATTAGTAGCTGGATTAAAACAGACTATGTTTTGTTCCGAAAATAAATACAGGCAGGAATTGGCTCAAAAAGTAATGGACCGATTTTAAAAATTATTTCACCATTGTAAACCTACATTCATCCTGAGTGACATAGGCTATATTATCTTTTATAAAAAACCCGTCTTAAAATAAAATGAGTTCTTAGTATAAGTTAAAATGATTGATTGCTTCATATTTTAATGAGTTATATGTTTGGGGGTTGTGTTAAGTCAACAGCACGCGGCTCGTAGACACGGTAATGAAATAAGAGGCGCCATACAGTCGCACAAATAAATGGGACCACTGGGCGACTGCCAACAATTGATTGAACGTATCTAGGGCTGCCACGAATATATGTAGTATATATGTACATGAAGAGAATCGCAAATCAACTGGCGTGAATGAGGGCGTGATTGTAAAGATGAAGAAAGACATGTTACGTTGGTTTGGACACATAGAAAGGATGAGTGAAGAAATATTGACGAAACAGATATACAAAGCCAAAGTGTGTGCAAGAAGAGGCAGAGGAAGGCCACGTTCCAACTACCTGGATCAAATCGATCGGACTCTAAAGGATGGGAACGTTAAGAGTACTCGAAACCGACGAGCATGTATGAAGAGACTGATGAATGTGGATGAAGCGAAAGAGGTATGTAAGTCTAGAGAGAACTGGCGCTCTTTATTCTCTGCCTACCCCGTTAGGGACTTGGCGTGATGATATGTATGTATATGTACATATCCATAAATACTTTTTTGTGCAGAATTTTAAACCTCGTATTTTTTTATATATATAAATATCCTCACGACTTCCCACAAGGGTCGCCTAAGGGGTATGCAGAGGTGTATAGGTCCCTCCGCCAGAGATTTACTTTACGTGACGTGCAAAATCAAAATATTTTTATTTCACATAGGCCTAGATGGACACTTATAAAACGTCGAAAAAGGTGCACGGTGCGAGATATATGTCAGGTGCCAACGTGACAAATGGCGAGTACATCGCCGTTACTCAAACACGACTATACACACACCTTTGATTTCCTTCTTAAATGTACGCAGGTGTCATCTCGATGTTTTTACCCTATCACCGTAAAGCTCGTGGGGTGACTAATCACTGCACTTAAGTTCAGAAAAAGAATTGGTGCATTCGGTATTGGAACTTCCAATCTTTATGTTGCAGGCAACAAACAAAATACGCGAACCACTCGGCCACCACGGTAATATTAATAATATATTTTTTCTTCGTGCCAAAACTCCGTTTAGCTGTTCTAGTGTAATTGGGGAGCAAATATCCTGACAAAACCATTGACATGGTACATACATACATTATATGTAATAGTTTAGATATAAAGTAATAATAAATATAAACTAACTATAAATAGAATAAATGACCCAAATCTGTGTCACGCGGAAGGGTGCCAAGAAGACTATCACCATTGCCACGTTGTATGGCAATGTTGATTCGCTGAGCGAAATATTCGCCAGCCCTCTTGTCACGGGAGGCCTCAAAGAGTTTCCTCGAGACATCCCTATAAAAATTATGAACATCCGGTCCCCACGGCCTTAGAGTTTCGACTCCAAACGCCACAAAAACGTAGTCTTGGGTCAAGGTAGCATATAATTTTGTAATAGTACATACATACATGTCAATAGTACATACACCGAGTACGTAGGTAGGCAGATAAAGTAGTTTGAATTAGGGTATTACTATTTTGTTATAATACCGTAGAACTGTTTGGAATCACTCAAGATTTAAGCGATTCATATCAAACTTAAAAAGTAATAACAATTTTAAAGCTTTGTAAAATTAAGCCCTTAATCAATTCTAGTAAAGCATAGAGTTCTTCAAGAAGGTTGAGAAAAAGTCCTGCACGGTCGGCAACAATATGTCGCAAGCATACATAGGTGGCAGTAACTGCAAAAACCAGGCGGATCATATACCAAAAAACATGTACACACATATTTTTTCCCAAGACGTGACAGCCCTAAGCACCGTCCGCTAGATCGACTCAAGTCCTTCGCCACAATAGGCTAGAGAATCACTAGTATCCATACTTTAATAGGATCATTTTGTAGTGCACTCATTCAAAAGTCTGCCGTACCCACTAAGTACTGACTAAATCTATTATGCATGTACATATATTTAAATGTTTATATCTATGTTCTTTATAGACCAACCCGGTTTCATTTTAAAAGTAATAATGCGAATAGTCCACCAGTTTAAGGTCGCTCAGCGAGCTATGGAGAGAGCTATGCTCGGAGTCTCTCTGAAGGATAAGATTCGCAACGAATACATCCGACAGAGAACAAAAGTTATCGACATAGCTCAAAGAATTAGCAAGCTGAATTGGCAGTGGGCCGGCCATATCTCGCGAAGAACCGACAACCGCTAGGGTAAACGTGTTCTTCAGTGGAGACCTCGACTAGGCAAACGTAGTGTAGGACGCCCTCCGATCAGGTGGGATGACGATTTGCGAAGGACTGCTGGCAGATGCTGGATGCGGCAAGCTGAAGACAGGGCGCTATGGCGCTTATTAGGGGAGGCCTATGTCCAGCAGTGGACTAGAGTGGGCTGATGATGATGATGATGATGAATGCAAATATGATTATAGGCCACTAAAGTAATAACATTTTTGTTTGCGTGTTTGCACACATCGAGTATCTCAAAGTATTTGATTCTAATTTTATAATACTTATATCAACATAAAAGGCAAAAATGCAGGGAAAATAGTGAGTTATCATACCACGTGTTTTCCGGAAAGGAAGAACACTGAGACAAGTCTGCGAATATATCTGAGAAGAATTGCAAAGGTATGAAATCGTGCTTCAACGACAGAGATCGACATCTGCCAGGTTGGCACCGCAAGTGTCCCCAATAACAACCTCTTTTCGCCGGAGATATATCTCGGTGCCAACGTGACAGACGACAAGTCCATCATCTTAAGGACAATACGTACGTACGCCTATGAACTTTTTCTCAGACGTATGCAAGTTTCTTCTCGATATTTTCCTTCACCGAAAAGCTCGTTGTGTGACTAATTACTGTACTTAAGTAAGTTCAGAAAAACTCATTGATACAGTCGGGATTCGAGCTTGCAATCTTCTAAAGATAAACCGTCGATATTATATCCACGCATCCTTATTCATAACTGTTACTTCATGTTGGTAAATGTTGTATTTGCCTGTAATTGGTTAAGCATTCAGCTAAAAACTATATATTATGTATTATACCTAAATTTTTTTAATGTGTTAACTGTTGGCATCTTATATAAATAAATAAAAAAAAAAAAAATCTTTGCGTTCCAAGAGACTACTCAAAACACTCGACCACCGCGGTTTTTATTATTAAAATATATTTTGTCTTTTTTTTTTACTATAACAAATAGCTATAATCAAGTCTAGCTTTCAGCTAGCCTTTTCAGTAAGAGTGAGTAAGCTGTGAATATTATACCTATTTCTATTTGGAACGAATAGATGACATTTTAACCTACAGGTCTTCGGTATTATTGGAAAAAAGCTGCTAAGCGTGGGATGCATTATTATCACTAACGTTCCGTAGAGGAAATTTATTTACAATGCATCAGTTGTTGAGTAACAACAATAACACAAGTAGTAGTCGTGGTGGCCCAGTGGTTTGAGTAATTGCCTGCGATACAATGATCGCAAGTTCCAATCCGGACTATACCAATGAGTTTTTCTGAAAATAAATACAATGATTAGTCACACCACGAGCTTTACGGTGAAGGAAAACATCGAGAGGAAACCTGCATACGTCTGAGAAGCAATTCAAAGGTGTATCTATATTCATACTTGAGTAAAGGCGATGAACTCGCCATCTGTCACGTTTTTACACATTAAAGCTCTTGGAGTGGTAATTGTATTGTAAAAGTTCAACAAAATACAGTACAGACCACCGGGTTAGAACCTGCGGTCTTAGTTACGTTTCGCTAATCCATAGGCCACCACGGCTTTTTTAATAGGTACATGCATTACAGGACTAAGGAACCCTAAAGAATAGAAAAGTCTGCGTCACTTGGTTTTTATAACTCCCAATGTCAACAGTCGGCTACGCAGCTACGCGGCTACGCGGCTACGAGGCTACGAGGCTACGCGCCTACGCGTCTAAGACTGCAGGCAGACTACGCCGCGGCGCCGTCTGGACACAAATTACATTACTCAAAATAAATTATATAATCAATAGCCTTCATCAAGTCTTTAAAGTACGCTTTATTCAGTTTCAATATAGCCTATCCAACTTAAACTGATCTTGCGTAGGATGAAAACTTCTAGCGATACGGGGTCTGTCCACATTGGTGTAACTAGATTACAAGTTGGGCCAAAAAATATAACAGTTGTCTTCTAGAAGTTGTAATTGTGAACATATCCTTATGACGCTGCAATAAAACAAATAGCGTTTCAACTTTAATAATCTCGCTCAGAGAATCAGCATTGCTATCCAGCGTGGCAATGCTGCTAGTCTTCTTGGCACGTTGCCTCGGGATACCGATTTGGGACAAATATTTTATCTGTAAGTAGTTAGTATCAACTGTTCTTTGTAAATATAGTTAATTGTTGTTATTGTAAATAAATAAAAAAAAACTTTAATAATAATATATATCGTCACGCCTTGTTACAGGTGTATGTCCACAAACCCACATTCCGCCAGATCTATATTTTAGGTGCTAATAGAATAGAGACAGATGGCGAGTCCGTCGCCGTTACTCAAGCACGACTATACATACGCCATTAAATTTATTCTCAAGCTTATGCAGATCTCCTCTCTATGTTTTCGAGATATTTATTACCATTATTACAAGGGCTACCTTATAAGTATACAACTAATACTATTCCTCATATTTTATTTTATGTTTCATTATAAATAAAAGATTCATACATACATACATACATATCATCACGCCAAGTCCCTAACAGGGTAGGCAGAGAGTATAGAGCGCCAGTTCTCTCTAGACTTACATACCTCTTTCGCTTCGTCCACATTCATCAGTCTCTTCATACATGCTCGTCGGTTTCGAGTACTCTTACGTTCCCGTCCTTGAGCGTCCGATTGATAATAAAAGATTCAGTTGATGAAAATAACTCGTAGCAAAAAAGCATTTAGTACATTCATTTATAGATACTACATAGTTGTATTATAAAGGGTTTGCCGGTTATTATCTATGGTCAGTTATGTATGTATGTATGAACGTGGGTGGATTACAACTAGTTACGGAACAAGGAAATCAAACGAAAATTGAAATATATCCCAATTTAGGCATATGGACCATTAATTGGGTCACATTCCTGGAAAGACTAGAATTTCTATTAAGCCAACAGAAGTTATTAGAAGGCTTAAAACTCAGACAATTAGGAAATACTAAACCAACTAAGTAATCCCCATATGCTGAATATGGCTGTTAAATAAGCCCTATTCTAACTTTTATATATATTATCTGTTGTCCCGCCCAGTAGTGCCACCTATAGGGTCCAATTGTGTATCTAAATCATTCTCGAATCCACCAGAAGACAGAAGATTTCATTAAATTCACTCCAGCCGCTTAGGAGGAGTTCAGTGACATGCACATAAATACATACATACATATAATCACGCCTCTTTCCCGTAGGGGTAGGCAGAGACCACTTATTTCCACTTGCTACGATCCTTACATACTTGTTTCGCTTCGTCCACTTTCATTATTCTCTTCATACAAGCTCTGCGGTTTAGGGTACTCTTGACCTGGCCTTTTTTCAAGACGTCCCTAATTTGGTCTGGAAACACACACTTACAGAATAAATTAATATATAATAAATAAATACCTGGGACAATTCCACACAAATTGACCTAGTCCCAAATTAAGCAAAGCTTGTGTTATGGTAACTAGACAACGATATATTTACTTATATAGATAGATAGAAGCCGTGGTGGCCGAGTGGTTCGAGCAGTTGCCTGCGACGCAAAGGTCGCAAGTTCGAATCCCGACTGTACCAATGAGTTTTTCTGAACTTAAGTACAGTGATTAGTCACACCACGAGCTTAACGGTGAAGGAAAACATCGAGAGGAAACCTGCATACGTCTGAGAAGAAATTCAAAGGCGTATGTATAGTCGTGCTGGAGTAACGGCGATGGACTCGCCATCTGTCACGTTGGCACCTAATATACCTCTGGCGGAAAGTGGGTGTGTGGGTATTACCTATACACCTCTGCCTACCCCTTCGGGGACCCTTGTGGGAAGGCGTGAGGATATATTTTTATAGATAGATATATACATAAATACATAGGACATCCAAGACTAAGGTACAAATATCCGTGTCCATCACACAAATACCTGCCCTCAGCGGGATTCGAACCCGCGACCTCAAGTTTCGCAGTCAGGAGCTCTAACTACTAGACCAGACGGTCATATAATAAATAATAATAATATAATAAAAATATTTATTTGGTTACATTGTTTTGGCACAGAAACTAAACGTAACGATGACATCCGCAGAAGTTAAAAACTGTGTCGGGGATGACAACGCCCACCTCCAAAGGACATGAATGTACTAAGTCTAATAAATTAATACAAGATAAGTTTCAAAATAATAATAAATCATGTAAGTGTGTGTGTGTTGTGAGTGCGGGTGTGTATGTATGTGTGTGTGTGTGTGTGTGTGTGTTTGTGTGTGTGTGTGTGTGTGTTTGTGTGTGTGTGTGTGTGTGTGTGTGTGTGTGTGTGTGTGTGTGTGTGTGTGTGTGTGTGTGCGGGTGTGTGAAGAGTGTATACTGAGTATTTTTTTATTAAGTAAGTATGGTTAAAAGGTCTTCGGTATCTTGATACGATAAAGATTTAAGCCATTCGAGACATTTTATTTTGCATTTGTATGAAGAAAGAGCATAAATGTTTAATATTTTATTAAGTCTATTATAAAGCATGGGACTAATGTAATGGTAATACCGACTCGTAAATACAGTCCGCCGTCTTAAAGTTAGGCAGGCAATATCAATTCTACGTTTTGAGCTTGAAAAGTTTGGATTAAAAGGTAATTCAGAATGTTTGCGCAAAACAGTGTGAAATATGAACAGTTGTCGAACGGAGAGTACTTGGCAAATTGAGAAGAGCTCAGTAGTAGGAAAACGTAATGGCTTATTTGTAATCACTTTTAACAGTGCCCGCTGAGCTCTTTCCAGTCTAAGCAGACGGTAGTTACCGGAGCCACCCCAGCATGTTACACAATAGGATAATATTGATTGCATTAATGCAAAGTAGGCATCCTTCATGTATCTGATATCCGTCAAGTTACGCAGCTTTTTAAACACTATGTAATATATTACATGTATATCTTTATATACATGTAATACCTATATTACAGTACTGTAGTACGTACCGAAATCTAAGCTCAGAACATCAGATAGCAGCTTAATTTGTTCACTAAGCATATCCTCAGCGGCAACTGAAGTGAAAACATAAAAACCCAGCCAGCAAAGCGCCCATTCATCCTTTAAATGTCAAGAAATATTTTTTGGCAGCGCGTTGAATCGGCAGGGTATATAAAGCCAGGGGTTTTCCAAGACACGTCAGTAGTTCTCACGCCGAGGTAGGGGCACGTCGCTCGGCCGCCGGAATGGAAAACTTTTTACGTGACGGGGTTGATCGTAACTTTCCCACTTGAGGTAAGAGTTTGAATTTTAACTGCTTTGTTAGAGTTATTAATGTATTATTATGAAGCGAAAGAGATCTGAGGAGTACTCTTCCTGCCTACCCCTCGAGGGACTGTGTGTGATGATGTACTTTTGTAATTCAATCGATCTTAAAGCATCAATACAGAGTGCTAAAATAACAATAAAATAGAATTAATTCTAAGTTGTATTTTTTTTTTTTACTTTACTTTACTACTATTCTATACTGCGTATAGAAATCTGGTTTAACGATAAAGTTATACATGTACTATCTAACTAGCATTGGAATTTATTCTGAAACTAGACGAGGCTTTCGGCTTCCCTCGCATAAAATTACATTTCGTTGGTAGATATTTTTCCGGAATAGAACATTCCATTAGTTAATCCAGCTAACAATCTCTATGACAAATTTCATCGAAATATTTTTGTAGTTTTTCCGTGAAAATGTAACAACATCGTCACAAATCTTTCCTTTTTTATAATTTTAATAAACAAAAACTATTTGTAATATTAATAGAATGTGTATAGATTTAAATATGTCTCCTTGACCGTACGGTAAGTGGTGTGATAGATCACTGTACTTAAGCTCAGACTAATTTAGTATTTTCTAGTTTGGAATCTTGGATTCGAAGACGGGTTTTAAATTCATGAAAAGTACAACAAAATAAACCCCTGGTGTTGCAAGCGTCCATAGACGGTGGTAACCGCTTACTATCAGGCGAACCGCATGCTTGTCTGCCACCATTGTAGTAAAAGACCCCTGATATAAGGTTTGTTAGATAGTTAGCCGTCTGGTTTTGTGGTTAAAGCTGGCTGGAGGGCAGACATTTGTGTGATGAACACGAGTATTTGACCTTAGTCTTGGATGTCCTATGTATTTATGTATATATCTGTCTATATAAGTAAATATATCGTTGTCTAGTTACCACAAAACAAGATTTGCTTTATTTGGGGATTTGTCAATTTGTGTGGAATTTTCCCGAGGTATTTATTATTATAATCGGAAAATGGATACTAATAACTTGCACAAACATTGTGATTCCAGTTGCAAATGTACCTACATACGCAGACAGAAAGAGAAAAGTTCTAGTACTCTATTGATTTACGGAACATAATAATTAGAGAGAACTCCCTCTTTTCGCCGGAGTCACATTTAATTGTCTTATTTATCTGTATGCATCAAATACATGCCTAGCTTTTAGTCGATCAAGCGGGGCTTGGCATCAACAATATTTTAGCTTGGTTGCTAATACAACTTTCCATTACATACTGTTAAACACAAAACGTTGTTTAATTTAAATACAGTGAAACCCAAGATTTTTTTATGCAAGTGAATTTTAATAATGACCCGTAAAACGTGCTAATTTGAGTAATGTCAAGATTGTAGGCTCCATCCTTATAGAACTTTGCTATAGTGTATATATTTATTTTGCATAGTGTAGACTATAGAACATTAGCTTTGTTTATATATATATATATGCAGACTTCGGTAGGTCCTTGACCTCTCCACCGCTCTAAAATAAGCCAGTAAATATATTCCGTGAATTAATTAGGCAAACCATTCAGCAAACAGAAATGTGTATAATATGGTTTATCTTCAGTCCTTGGTGTCACTTGTCAAGCCACCCGACATTTTTTCTATATCATGGTAGTGTTGTTATTGATAATCGTCACTATCGATAGATTTGTCAACGATAACTCGGCATTTACTTGGCGAGTATTATTTGAGACTAGCTGTCCAGTGAATTAAAACGCAACATAACAAATCGAAATGCAACCTGTCATAAACCATCCAGGTATCGTACCAACCAGGCAAGTACCTACTCAAGAAAACATAATCAAAAAGAAAAAGACTCATTTCTAATCAATGTATGAATTTTCTAGTAGAAACATTTCTATTTGAACTAGAAACATTGCAATCATAGTAATGTTACATTGACACTGACACCTAGGAATATCGACAATCAATCAATTATATATTTTGGGTGGGTCCCCGACGGGTTTTTCCTAAATATTGCAGCATGGGGTTGCTCAAGGGGCTTGGGAAAAGATATCTATAAGCTTGGCAATGCGCGTAAACTTAGCATTAAAAAACCTCTAAGGAAAAGTAATATACGCAGAATGATTTAAGTTGAACAGCTTAGAATCTAGATATTATCGATACTTGGTTGGTTGAAGCACTACTTAGCGGCATATTTATATTTGGATTCCTGTTGTACAAGACGTTACATGTGTAACGAGGTCAGGTCAAACGTTCGCCATCGCTTTTAGTGCCTAAAGTTCCGTTAAACTCACCGTTATTGGCTCACTTTCAGTTATGTCACAAAATGTACGTGCTTTTATACTGTTGGTGAATATGGGGGATCAATGTTCAACTTTGTGGTGTTTTTTGAATCTATTCGCGCGCATTCGGTCAGAATGTTCGGTAGTGGACACGTTATGTATACGGTTTGGGTGAACTACGACATTCATTCATAATTATAGGTATATTTACCATTGCATATACCCATATGCATGGGTATTAGACCCACAAGGCTTGGCAGGGGTTTAACTTGACCCTCTTTTACAACCTACGTGACAGAAGGCGACTCCATTGCCGTTACTCAAGCATAGCCAAATTCAAACGTGTGTATAGTTGTACAGGTTGTACTTGAGCAACGGCGATGGACTTGCTGCTTATCACGTTGGCGCAGGCGAAAATATAGTGCTACGTTAAACCTTTGTCTAACCTTCGGAGACACTTGTGCGAAGGCTTGAAGAATTCATATATAATACAGTACAATCTTCAAGCTGATTGCTTCAGCCTTTAACAGCTGTGCTCGTGGATGTGGTTATGGTTTGTAAGCTGTGGTCTTCGAGCGTACAAAACTTGGCAAGTTTTTTTTTTTTATACAACCAGAGTGGCAAACAAGCATACGGCCCACCTGATGGGAAACGGTTACCGTAGCCTATTTACGCTCACGATACCGATAATGTATAAAGTAATGTGCAATCAATAAGTTATTTCAAGCATGTAGATTGACGTTGCACAAGGAGCCGGTCGATACCATTTAGTCAATAATTTACGACCATGGACGTTGGTTCATGCCACTCGGCAACTAACAGCTGCTAGCATATCTTACTTGCATGGCCTTATTATAGGGTCACAAGTTATGAACTAGTGCAAGGTTTAGAGCCGTGGTGGTCGAGTGTTTGAGTCGGCTGCAACGTTATAGTCTCGAGTAAAGTTTGAATCCCGTCTGCAATACATTACGGGCAAAGAATTGTTCCTTTTGTTAACAATCTCTTCACGCCTTCCCACAAGAGGCCTCGAAGACGTAGGCAGAGGTGTGCAGGTAGTACCCACACACCCAGTTTCCGCCAGAGATATTAGAGAGATGATGAGATGAGAGATTGTAGGTGCCAACGTGATAATTAATTGTCAATTGTAAACAATTAGATTACGTAAGGGACAGATTTATACACGCCATTACATGTTACTTTTTCCATAGCAGAGGCTAGAGCACCTTTTAATGTTGTTCCTAATTTTCGAATTTCGTTGGTTTAGAAACAAAATCGTGTCATTAATTTTAACTGAAGACACTGTTCCCACTGTGCCTTAAAATTATTGTAAAAAAATAACTTTTTTCGTAGACGATAATTAATTACCAAGTCAACATTTTGGACATCTAATCGATTATTCAAATATGTTTCCCATACAAGACAGCGTAATGTGTCACCACTCGCCAGTCAGACTGCAATGGGTCAAACGCTTTGATCTCGCCTCACCGACTCGCTTAATCCTGTAATCAATAAAAGACACCAGAAGCCCTTTGTGACACCTATTATAACACGTATGTACCTTACAACAATAGTAACAGGTTTTTCTATTCTTTGTTGGCAGAACCGCGCGAGGTGAACTTCAGTCGACTCGAGGGCCCGTCGACAACGATGGACCACTGATTCTAGAGAACCTATTTTCCTTTATTCTATATGAGCAGTTTAGCGGTGTGAGCAGATGCGACGCTAGAACTATTTGGTCGTTATTAGTAGGTAGTGAGTTGTACAAATCCCTTGTTTGAGTAAATGCGGTAGTACAAGCGGGTAGCGCAACCTCGACTCGGCGCGGTCTCTTGAACGCTGGAGACATGCGACCGCGGCGACCGAGCGAGTGCAGCCCCCAGCCAGGGGCGACCACCGCGTGCACTCCGCGCCCCCGCCACCGACACGTCGCCTCTGCCACGCCGAATATTATGGGTCATTTCAATATAGGGACGCTAGGCGGTGCGGTACCTTTTCCGATGAGGAAAATGTATCCAATCATTGCGAAACGTCATTCTAAGGAGAAGCATCAAATCGTTTGTTGCAGGTGAGACCCTTAACGGGCAGCGCCTGATCGAGTTCCGGCTCGGGCAGGAGGCCGAGACGGAGCAGGGCCAGGAGCTGCTGGTGGCATCGGCCGAGCTCATGGTGCGCGCGGAGACGTCGCCGCGCGCGCGCCACCTGCGCTACACGCTGTGGGCCTTCTCCGTCGGCGACAACGGCACCGTGGGCGCGCTGGCCGGCGCGGCGCGGCGCGACCCGGCGCGCGGCTGGCAGCGGCTGGACGTGACGCGCGCCGCCAGCCGCTGGGCGGCCGCGGGCGCGCGCCAGCCGCTGCGGCTGCTGCTGGACTGCAGCGGCTGCGGCGGCCGCGTGCGGCTGCGGCTGGGCGGCGGGCAGGCGGCGCGCCCGCTGCTGCGGCTGAGGCTGGCACCGCCGCCCTCGCGCCGCCGCCGCGCCCTCGACTGCACCGCCGCTGAGCACGGCCGCTGCTGCCGGCAGAGCTACTATGTGAGCTTCCGCGCCATTGGCTGGGACGACTGGATCGTCGCGCCGGAGGGCTACTACGCCAACTACTGCCGCGGCGCGTGTGCGCCCTTCCTCAGCTACCACTCCCAAGTGGTGGAGGCGGCGCGGGTGGAGCGCGCCGCGTGCTGCGCGCCCGTGCGCTTCTCGGCGCTGTCCCTCATCTACTTCGGCGCCGACTCTAATATCATCAAGCGCGACCTGCCCGACATGGTCGTGGAGGAGTGCGACTGCCCGTAGCGGCGCCCTTGTACATAGCCTGCGCCCTCCGCGTCGCCCCAAGCTCCCAAGCTCCCAAGCTCCCAAGCCGCACATGCCGCGGCATGCTTTCGCCGCTCTCGAATCTGATTTAATCCGAATCGATTATAAATAATATTCTCGACTTGTATAATATTTTGTTCCTCGCGTTCGAAAGACTATATCCTAAATAAAATCGAATAAATAAATAAATGTGTGTTGACGGGGTTAGTTGCGCCGGCGCACGCGCCCGAGGACTGACGCTCGGCAATCGGCACCTGCGCCGGCGGCCCGGTGGACACCGCCCGACTAATTTAATACTATGCCGTTTTCTTTCACCCCGTTTGGTGATCGCTTGTAATTATTGTAAACTGTATTATAATAATTATTATAATTATAATAAATCAACTTTTTCATAATTATTACCTCCTTTTTTATTGCCTTTTCTATTTTCCTGCCTTCAAAGGTTACATATATATTATAAACAATTAAATATACACTGGTCATATACATTCTCGTCTGGCAAAACAATATAAGCAATGGTCTATCGGTTAGAAATGTATACAGTGCCATGAAATTAACACACTGGAATGAAATACATATTCCCCAAAGCCTTAAACGTACAGAAACAGTCTGTGATCCTCCCACACACATGTTTTCTTTTATCTCGCATATATATAACACACAATACTGATTGATATGGCTCTGAAATAAAAGTACACGCAATGGAGAAAACAAAGAATTTATTGCTGTATCGAATGTCAACATAATTTCTAGTTATATATCTATAGTTTACCTTGAACACGGTAATTTTAAATATGATTTCCATTATGATTAGTGCTACCAGTAATTTTGATACTTGAAAAAATATATAACGCCCATTTGTATCGCAATATTTATGAGTGAGTCTAATGCGATTCGCACTATTTAATGAGTTATCGAAAGTTTTGTCCACTACATATACGAACTAGACAACGCTATACATAAATACATCTCATATACACGTATTATCACCATGAGTTGCTCGCAGGGTAGGCAGAGAGAGTTGAGCGCCATTCCCTCTAGACTGAGAGATCTCTTTCGTTTCTTTCAAGATACATCCATCATATCTAAACGTCGTAACAAAATATTATAAAATGAATGTTTGTGAGGATGTTTGTTCGTCTTCGACGTAAAAACTGCTGAACAGAATTGGATGAAACTTGGCACAGAGATAGATTATTAACTGGATTAAAACATAGGATATGTTTTATTCCAGAAAAAAAACTACCAATGAAATAAAATATACGCAGCTGAAACCGCGGGGTAAAGCTAGTGTGGTCGTTGCCTTAGTAACCGTGCTTGGTGGAAGGAGTATACCCTGCAATAGATGGTACGTGGGAGGACAACACTAGAGCCACTCGCACCCACGTCTTCATCTCACCGTCCAAGGAACAAGACGAATTACTAATTGGTTCCACCAAAGTATGTGTTTCAAACAGAAGCGAGGCAGTCTATATAGGTATTAATACGTGAAGAAAAAACTTTCTACCCCTATTTACGAGAATTGCGCGGAGTATGGATTTATGCACACGTATAGTTTATATAGAGAAGGACTACAGAATGCATTTTTTTTTATTATGGAAAAAGATATGGACGGCGATGGACTCGCCATCTGTCACGTTGGCACCTAATATACCTCTGGCGGAAAGTGGGTGTGTGGGTATAACCTATACACCTCTGCCTACCCCTTCGGGGACCTTTGTGGGAAGGCACACTACCATGTATTTGCCACAAATATCAACTTCAATGGATAGGATTTTTTACAATAAAAAATAATAGTCTGCCAATAAAACCTATATTATGATAAAATAAATATATTGTTCAAAGTTACAATTAGATATTTTATTTACAATAACAACAATTAATAATATTTACAAAGAACAGTTGAAACTAACTACTTACAGATAAAATATTTGTCCCAAATCGGTATCCCGAGGCAACGTGCCAAGAAGACTAGCAGCATTGCCACGCTGGATAGCAATGCTGATTCTCTGAGCGAGATATGTTCCAGCCCGCCTGTCACGAGAGGCCTCGACTAGACGGCGCGAGACCTCTTTAAAAAGATGGTGAGCCTCAGGACCCCAAGGCCCCAGAGTTTCAACCGCAAATGCAGCAAATATGTAACCTGACCCGAGACAGGCATACTTGCGGCTCTTGAGGCACTCCTGCTGAGCAGCAGCGGCGCCGGCCGCCACCGATGTGTCAGGAAGATGGGAAGGAGCCAGTGTATCGACACACGTAGCGTCCCACACTAAGGGCCGACCCATCCTCCATGGCATCAGAGACATAATTACAATTAAAATACAAGTTACAATTAAAATAATTGTGGTCGAATTCCTACCGCTGGGCGAGTACACTAGTAATAATTCCTACCGCTGGGCGAGTACACTAGTAATAATTCCTACCGCTGGGCGAGTACACTAGTAATAATTCCTACCGCTGGGCGAGTACACTAGTAATAATTCCCACCGCTGGGCGAGTACACTAGTAATAATTCCATGGAATATTATAAACATGGAATATGGAAAACTAAATTTCTTTTTCTCAATTTCTCTGTAATATATATGATTTTGCCTTTTTTTATCAAATTTTATTTGAATACTAACTTAGGAGCCGTGTTGGCCGAGTGGTTCAAGCAGTCGCCTGCAACACAACGATGACCCTTAAGTTTTTCACAACTTAAGTACAGTGATTAGTCACACCACGATCTTTACGGTGAAGGAAAACATCGAGAGGAAATCTGCATACGTTTGGGAAAAAATCAAAGACCTATGATTAATCGGGCTTAAGTAACGGCGATGGACTCGCCATCTGTCACATTGGCACCTAAAATATATCTCGAAAAGTGGGTGTGTGTGTTTCGGTGGGTATTACCCGCAGAGGTACAGTGGGAAAGCGTGAAGAGATATATAGATAATTGTATAAGTTGCTTGAAGATGAAGAGAAGATGTTTGAATTGTTGTGTGAGGAGATATCATTGTTAACACGAATTGAAACACGCACGTGCTTGATGAATGAAGATTAAGAGAAAGAGTAGCAAAGAGTAGTCTGTCTAGGGAGCAATGGCGCTCCATTCTCTCTGCCTTCCCCCTGGGGAACTCGACATGATGATAATATGTATGTAACTTAAAACTGAATCTTTTCAATGCTCGCAACGGTGCGAATGAACTTTCTTACATCCTGCATCCGGCAGTCATGTACAGAGTTCCAAACGATAAGGAACGAAATTAAACATGAACTAATACATTGTATTACAATCCACAGATTATTATTGTAATAAATCTAAAATGCTTAAAAATATATACTGCGGATATACCGTGGAAACTTTACTGAACTCTGTGTTTGCTCTCTGTTAAGTATATATATGAATATTTTTTTATTTAATTTAATATTTTATGTTGTATGTTTCCCAAATAATAAATAAATACATTTTAAATGGATCACGTAGAGTAGCGATCACTTCAGCATGGAGTAGGCAGAGGTGTACCAACACCTTCAGTTCGGCGGAAGTATATATTGACTTTCTGTCGATGTTTTCCTTCAGCCAGCTCCCTTGCTCGCGATCCAGCAACGCCCTAAGCCGAGGTTCGTACCCCACAGGGGGTGCCCTTAGCTGTGTTGCTTAGAAATAAGTGCCTGGCTGGAGGCCTAGGTCTCGCCATTGACCGGTTAAGTAGCAAAAGTTCCCGGAACTCACGCTACGAGAGACAATACAAAAAAAAAAAAAAAAAAAAGTTTTCCTTCAGCGTAATGCTGTTGGTGTGATTAATCACTGTACTTTAAGTTCGGAAGAAACTCATTTATACAGGAGGGGTTCAAACTTTAGTTTAATTTAATTAACATTAAGTTAGTTAACAATAAAAATAAATACTATTATAACAACGAATATTTATACATATAACGTCGATAGGTAAACACCGAAGTATAAAAAAAAATAACAAAATTACAAACGTTGAAAAAATCGCACCTCAAGCACCTAAATATATGTACTCCGACGAAAAGCGGTTGCTATTATCCCTTTGTCCACAGTTTCGGGGTCATCGACCAATCGCAGCACCGGGATCTTGAAGCGGGTTGTTTTATCTTCCATCTATTAATTCCATGCCCCTCTTTCTTGGCAAAACGCTTGGGTTAGCTATCCTAATACTACTGTGCAATGGCGGAGGCGCCACCAAGTCGCGAAACTTCTACGGGAAAGTAAAATTCTGTCTGTTTGTGTCCGCGTCTCCAGTGCGTACGATCGATGGCGTCAGGAGACACACCGGCGCCGGTCCTGGCTTGCGTCGCGGCGCCGTGTGGTATGTATCACTCAGAACTCAATAGAGCACATACTACATATCTTGGTGTGCCTAAGTAAGATAAGACCGAAACAAAATTCTGATAACTTACGTACATACATACATACGACCGTCTGGTCTAGTGGTTAGAGCTCCCGACTCCGAAACTTGAAATCCGTTCGAATCCCGCTGAGGGCAAATATTTGTGTGATGAACAAGAGTATTTGTACCTCAGTCTTGGATGTCCTATGTATTTATGTATATATCTATCTATATAAGTAAATATATCGTTTTCTAGTCACCATTACACAAACTTTGCCTAATTTGGGTCTGTGACAATTTTTGTGGAAAAAAAATTATTAAAAATAATACTACATGAAAATGTTTGCAGGGTGCATTTTTGTTTACCACGTTAGAGTATACAAATAATGTCAGCTTTTCATTAATCGTAACCTGGGAACAGGGTAAATTAATTTTTTTAAGACGTGGACGCCTAATTTTTTTCCACACGGTGTGTTAAATACTGCAAGCTCAATTCCCGGTCTACTGGCACCAGGTTTAAGACTTATAAGTTGGTAGTTATAGTAAATTTGGATGTCTTATGTATTATTTTTTATACATATATCTAAATTATTTTTGTTCGATAAATGTTCCGTGTCCCTGAGGTGGAATAAAAGATTTTGAGTTTTTTTTAATTGTCTAGTTCCCATAGCACAGTTTGGGACTAGAATATAAATACACCGAACATTATTGACACTGACTTTTACTTTTCCTTTAATCTTTGTCCAACACAATCCCATCGAAATTTGTTCTAGGCAGCTACGTACCTCCCCGCGTTATCCTGGTCTGGGCGCCCGCCAGTCTGTCTGCGACTGTAAACATCTATTTTAGTAGATAAATGCATTGATACAACTCTTATTGTTGGCCCACTCCGCTGATTGGTTCAATACAAAGTTGAATTGATTATCAATGGACGGTTTTAGGAATATATGAAATACAGAAGATCCAAATCTCACTGGTAATTAATACAGTAAGACGGGTCTTCCGCGGCAATATTTTGGGTTTTCTAACATCTAACAAAATGGCGTGGCTTAAATGTTTTGTTAGCTCAAACAAACAAACATGTTATCGGTTTATTTTTATTGTTGTATGAAAAATAACATCGAGTACCTACGTCTTCTTCGGTAAAAGTCATTTTGTCGGGTAGAGAGGGAGTTTTATGTTTAACATTTTTTTTATGTTTTTATGTTAGCTGTGACCCGCGGCGTTACCTGTCTTAGATTTAATTCCATTAGCAGGTTTTTCTGGAATAAAGCATATCTTGAGTGATAATCCAGATAATCTACCTGTGTGCCCAAATTCGTCCAATTCAGCTCGGGCTTGATTGAGTAACAAACGTCTTGACAAACTTTCACATTATAATAACATTGAATTGGATGCGATCATTCCCATGCTTGTTATCTCCCAGCTACATACGTACATAATATGTACATGAAGGTTGTGGTTCTGTCGAATGACAGACCTCGGTTGGAGTGGAATCTCGACATGCATACTATGCGAATATGGGAATCCTCAAGTCATTTGAGTACTTCACGGGGTAGTAGGAGTTATTTATAATAATATAATATATCCTCACGCCTTCCCACAAGGGTCCCCGAAGGGGTAGGCAGAGGTGTATAGGTAATACCCACACACCCACTTTCCGCCAGAGGTATATTAGGTGCCAACGTGACAGATGGCGAGTCCATCTCCGTTACTCCAGCACGAATATACTAACGCCATTGAATTTCTTCTCAGACGTATGCAGGTTTCCTCTCGATGTTTTCCTTCACCGTTAAGCTCGTGGTGTGCCTAACCACTGTACTTAAGATCAGAAAAACTCATTGGTACAGTCGGGATTCGAACTTGCGACCTTTGCGTGGCAGGCAACTGCTCGAACAACTCGGCCAACACGGCTTTTTATATATAATAATATGTTTTTATAATTCTCTAAATCTCACATATATATATATTCATTGTATAAACACACTAGTTGTCCCGCCCAGCTTCGCTCGGGTGAGTAAATACGATGGTGGCGCCACCTATCCGGTCCAATTGTGAACCTAAACCATTCTCGTATCCACCTGAAGACAGAAAATTTCATTTAAATCGGTCCAGTCGTTTAGGAGGAGTTCAGTGACATACACACAGTAGAAATATATATATATATATGTTCAGAATATGCGGCTCTCAAGCATCAAATTCTGTTCAGGTAATCCAACTTCGTGGTACCAAATTGTGTTTGCGTGATCTGGCTTGGCGGGATTATCTATTGGTTGAGTTTTGATTTACAGGACCAATTGGTGTGGATCCTTTGTAATGAGGCGTTAGTATACTAACTGAACTTCATTTTATTATGCGTGAGAATTGAAATCCAGCAATATACTAATATAATGTTGTGTGTTACAATAGAAAAGGCGAGAAGAAGTGAAAAAATGTGTTATGTCAAAGTAGCATTTGGCGGCAAATCCGAATGTTAAGGGGAAGCCATCTTGTAGGCACAAATTCTGTTAAGGCGACGTCGGTTGGTTCAGTTATGCCTGAACAACATATATATAAAGATATTCAAATGCTCATAATATTTATTCTATATTAGACAACAGGGAACGCATATTTGAACATAGACGTTATGTATTTTGATACCTAAACCCCGTTATTTTAATATTGTGTTTTTTATTACATATTTTAATTGCTAACATGACGGATATAGAGTCCATCGTTACTCAAGCACGGCTAAACCTACACACGATAATAATTTCTTCTCAAATGTATGCAGGTTTCCTCCGGTTGTTTATTTTTACCGTGAAGCGAAACTGGGTGTGTGGGTACTACACACCTCTGCCTACGCCTTCGGGGACCCTAGGAATTTACTAGTGAATGCAGCCGATGGTGTCAAGAAAGGAACCAATGTTACCAACAGTTCGAAGATTAAAGTGTTGAAGAAATTTATCAAAGCTACTCGTATACTATGTGCTATGCGATGTGCATACAGTGCGCACGCGCATCGTTGATGTGACCTTAAAAGTCCACCATAAGAGCAAGACGAACATGTTTTAGAAAGTTTTCGCTATCTCTTTCACTCACGCTGGCAAAACGTACTCTGTCGGTTTCTCAAATTCATTCATTCGCGTTGTTTATTTACGTGTGGATGTACGTAGAAATATGTGAGTTAATATAAACGAGAAAGTTATTGTAAAAAGGTGATTTACACGTAAAAGGGATTATTTTATGGAAAATATGGTCGATAAACCTCGCAGAGTAAGTGACTATATATGCTTATTTATCCATTTAATTATTTTGTCTCATCACGCCTTTCCAAAGAGTGCCAGAACGGGTAGGCCGAAGTATAATATCACGCAAATTACACCGCCGGTATATTCAAACGCCAACTTGACAAGCGGATGTGTCAGGCGTGTTGAATTACTTCTTAAACATATTAAGTCTTCTCAGAATTTCTTCACTGGAAGAGTCAGTGGCACGAACTGAAATTTGAACCTGCAATCTTACTACTCAGCCACCGAGCCGTAATTTATCTCACTTAAGATCTAGATAACAATAACTTAGAAGGTCTTTGTACTAAAGAAAACCCTTAGGTACTTAATCAAAGTTTCATATAAACGATTAAGGTACTTATTTGTAAACGAAATCTGTAACTTTAAATTGTTATGTTGTTAGCTTACACGTGGATACACAATAAACACATTCAAATTATTATGTTTAACATAATGTTTGCGGGTGTGGGTATATCTTCAAGCCTTTCCACAACTATACGAATGGGTAGGCAGAGGTGTGTAAGTTGTACCCACACACCCATTTTCCACCGGAGATATATGTTAGATGCTATAGTGATAGATGACGAGTCCATCGCCGTAACTCAAACGCGACTTTAAATAATAGTGTATATATATACGTCTTTGAATTGCTTCTCAGACTTATGTAGGTTTCCTCTCCATGTGTTGCTTCACCGTAAAGCTCGTGGTGTGACTAATCACTGTACTTGTGTTCAGAAAACTGCATTGGTACAGTCGGGATTCGAGCTTGTAATCTTTGTGTTGCAGGCAACTACTTACTCGAACTTTGTGGCTACGGCTTTTAGGTGGTGTATAGGTTATTTAACAAATTTATTTGTTTTTTACCTACTTAAAACCTTATAAGTAAGTATAAGGTTTTATATTATTATATAAAACCTTATACTTGTTGCGATGGTATTGCAAGCGTCCATAGGCGGCGGTAACCGCTCAACATCAAGCGTGGCAAAAATGTAGTTAAAAAAATTTTTAAAAAGGCGTATTGCTTGTTAAAACCCGCCAATCCCGATAAAATACCCGATATATTGCCCACCTATATATTACCCGCCTATTTATTGCCCACTACCCAAGGGAGTGTCAATAGGTAAACATATACTAATATGTAATTATGTATGTAATAACAATTACGTTTAATATTACAGGAAGGCGATGAAAATGAAGACCAAACCGGAAACATTGCTGACAAAAGTGTAGAAGAAAATTTCCAGAAAAATAATTTGAATACGGGAAACGCTAAAATTAACGCCGATTCAAATATCAACGTTTTCCTTCTAATATGTATTACAGGGGTCTCACTGGCCATATTACTGGAAATTATCAACGTGCAAAATAGAACGCAGAAGTGCAAAGATGAGTTACCGCAGAATCAAAAGTACTGGGTGTACTCTGCCTACAACGATGTGGACAATAAGGATGGACTTCTGAAACATGTTCACCTAGTCTTGAACAGACTCGGATATGAGAAAAGCAGTAACAAAACTCCTTGGAACTTGCTCTGGTCTCACGACTATCCGTTCAGGGTGCTCTACCCTCACCTACACAGACTAAAACCCCACCAAAAAGTTAATCATTTTCCAGGCACTGGGTTTATTACGAACAAAGTTGATCTGGCTACTTCCGACTCTAAATACATACCGAAAGCGTTCAAATTACCTAAACAGAGAGAAAAGTTTCTTAAATACGCTAGAGATAATAAAAACGCTTTGTTTTTGGAGAAACACAATCAGCATCGAGGTGTATATTTGAAGAACGTGAGCGAAATAGACTTGACCAGTGGAGAAAGTTTTGTGCAAGAGTACGTTCAAAAACCATTCTTAGTTGACGGGCATAAGTTCGACATTGGCGTATACGTGGTGTTGACATCTGTTAACCCCTTAAGAGTGTATTGGTACAAGGGTGACGTGCTTTTCAGGTAATTATCGCTAACTAGTTCACAATTTACCATAAATATGTTAAAGCTAAATTCCTAGCCCAAAGCAAAAGAAGTATAGGATTTTAGCTCTGTATAGGTATTACTTGGCTTGCATTTATGTTTAGTTGAAAGTTTTAATACAAATATTTCAACTAAACTCAGCTACAAATAGAACATATGTGGTGACCGAGAAGTTTAAATAGTCCCTTGCCAAGTCAAGGTCAAAGTCAATGTTCAAAGTCAAAAAGGTTTTAATTACACCACGAGCTTTTCGCTTCAAAACCTACATTCGATAACTTACATAGGCTACGTATATGTAGATCCACAGACCTGTGTGGATGTATGCCTTAATGACGGCGACAGTCTCGCCATCTGTCGGCGAAATACGATGCTATCACAACTTTCAGCTATAATTGGTCGACGTTAAAATCTATTTTAAAATGGCAGGTACTGCCCTGTGAAATATTACCCTTTCGATCCGAAGAATTTGAACAAATACGTCGTGGGAGACGACTATCTACCCACGTGGGAAGTGCCTTCTCTCGCCCACCCTTACACTGCTCTCGGCTTCGGTATGAAGGATGCCTTCGACGTATATGCACGGTCTAAGGTACCTACATTATTTACCACTTCTAACACTTCTATTGTGACAAAAAGAACCCTTTAAAAAAGGTTGTGTTTTAAGTAATACTGTTCAATTTTCGGTTCGGTCGTTTGTACATAGTCTAACAAAATATTCTAGACTTGACTCTGCCTCTTGATAAAAATGAATTTTAGCAGCTTCAAAAGCATTGTAAAATCTCTAAAATTACTAGCTACAGCAATGAATGTTGATTTTTAGTAGAATTTACTCTATTCTACTAAAAATCAACATTCTGGCGTTCAACCAGACAGACAACTGAAATTCTCCAAAGTGAATCGTATTCCGTTTGTGTTCGTGAACATGGCCTGCCCTAGTTTTGTTTTATAAAATATGCACAAACGATTGCAGTGGTTCATGATAAATAACTCCATTAGAGGTCAATAATTGATTACAGGGCAAAGATCCGGCCGAAATGTGGGACGAGGTGCAAAACGCTATTTCCGAAGTGTTTGTTAACAAGGAGCATCATATTGTTGAAGCTGTGAGTAATACATTAATTCGTTATGACTTTTTTTTCTTCGTTTTTATTAACTGCTAGCTGAGTCCACGGTTCCCCCGCATAGCATTTTAAAACACTAGATTAGGTGGTTATTTTTTAACAATACATATCCCATGTACTTATCCTGCTAATTATTAGATTAACAAACAAGTCTCGCAAAATTTTGCATTTTTGATATTAATTGTATACAGCCACTAACCAGTAATTTGAATCTGCTGTAAAGTGGAGGTAGGTACGTACATGCCATACATAATAATAACAATCAAAATCAACATTTAAAAAATAACCTTTCATAACCGTTGAATTCCTTAGCAAACGTATGCAGGTTTCGTTTAACGCATAGCTAATGAATGCTCTGCTAGAGCACTGTACTTTAGTTCAGAAACTCATATTAAGGTCAGAACGTAAATAATGTTGAAACGACATAAATGCCTATAATTTGTTATCTTGTCTAATGACAGTTATAATGTCTGGGATCTATGCATTGGTAACATTGATCATCGTCAAAATAAACAGCGGAAGAGATGGTATGGGAGACATCAATATTGTTAATGTTTATTGCCTTTTAAGTATTTAGCTTAAAGCTCATACCATAACTAAGTTTCCTCTACATTTGAGTAATTGTGGACATTACAGAAGGCTATGGACCAACTGGGGCATGATAAAATGGCTTTCTACTATCGTTGCTGTCAAATGAACGCACAAATTATTTCAGATTGACAGAAAATTATCACAGATTACATAGATTAAACGTTTAAGAAAAAGACTCAGAGTCTAAAGGACTGTGCAACCAACATTTGTGAGAGTTAATTATGAGTTAAGCTGAAACAGTTTTATTTACGAAATATGTGTACACAGTTTTTCCTGATATTTCTGCACACGTTTGAAAAGAAATTCGAAGGCTTGAGCTGTGTACTCTTGAGAAACGGCGATGGACTCTCTTTATATATACTATTTGTACTGCCCAGCTTCGTTCGTGTTAAAAAAATACATTTCCTGAAACACGATCGCAGCGCCACCAATTGTGAATCTAAACCATTCTCGAATCCACCTCAAGACACACAGAAAAAGTCGGTCCAGACGTTTAGGAGGACTTCAATGACGAGCACGAACAGAAGAAGTATATATACAAACATGTGCATGTGTATATTTGTATATATATATATATATATTTTTTTTTTTTTTTTTTTTTTAGTTAAAGCGGTATCCCTCCCAGGACAATTTCTTCGAGATGATGCGCTTTGACTTAGTCGTTGACAACGACCTGAAGGTGTACCTTCTGGAAGCCAACATGTCTCCGAACCTAAGCTCAGCCCACTACCCTCCGAACCAGTTACTCTATGAGCAAGTACTCTACAATCTTTTCGCCCTGACTGGCGTAGCTAATCAAGAGAAAGAAAATAACAACCGAGATGCGAGGTAAGTAATTTTTTTACTATCCAAATACTTCTTTATCCTACCTTATGTCGAAGGCATAAAGTTCCAAATCCAATAAGCTTGGTAACGATAATCGTATGAATGAAGTCATCTATGTTAATGCTCAAATATTCAGTTTGTCAATGAAATTGGACTTTGAATTTGTTGGTACATATATAAATATTGTTTTGGACATATTCAATGCTTATAAATAAATATAATAATAATAATATATCCTCACGCCTTCCCACAAGGGTCCCCGAATGTGGTATAAATAAATACATACATATCATCACGCCAAGTCCCTAACGGGGTAGGCAGAGATTATAGAGCGTATAAATAAATATATTTATAATAACATATTACTTAGACAATAAACAAACTTACACTATCTATCACGATAATCTCGAAGCATATCACATCAAAAACAGAGATAGTTAACGAACATAACGTAGACTGGGAGTTTTACTTGGAAGAAATCCATGAAAATGTATCTAGTCCCTCACTAAACAAAGCGTGTTGCAAATGCGAACAAGTCATCTATATCGGTAGGTAGATACATAGACAGAGTGACATAAATACATTGGAAATCCAAGATAACGGTGTATGCACTCATGTTCATCAAAAATCCACCCTCCGCGGACGCAAAAAAAAGCTCGCGACCTCAAGCCTCGCAGTCAGGAGCGCTGACTAACTCTAGAGCAGTGTTTCCCTTCGTATTGCCGTTTTCAAGAACTTTTGACGTTTCCATCGATAAGTGCCCGATCGATTTGATCTAGGTAGTTAAAGTATAAACTTTAGATAATAAAGCACAATAATTAATATGTAATGGATAAGCAACGTGTTGTCACACACAAATTCTTTGCTATTGAAAACAAACAGGCGTTCTGAATTAAAATAGGTTTTAAGTATTTAAGCTTTGTTATTCTTCAAGGGCTTTGTTTGAAGAACTTTAGGCGATGGTTAATTGAAAATGTAGCCCAAAGGGTGGGTGGAATAACATCCAAGAAAAATATATCTGTTTTTAGACTTCAATTTAGGAGATGTACGAAAGGACACTTTTGCGCTTACCTTTTAGGTTTACCTTGTAGATACCTGAGTAAAATTTAATTATCAATATTATTAGGCAATCAGAAACGTGGGTAGATTTACTTGTATTTTCGCTAGTACTGTTTGTACAGTACTTGTCTAATGCTATAATAATACTCTTAGAAAGACCTGATATATATTGGCCTTGCTCTGTTGGCAGAGTGGATTGAGTTGTAGCCTGCAAAACAGTGAATGCAGGATCGAACGGCAAGCTGTTCCAATGAGTTTAGATAAACCTCAGTTCAGTGATTTATCACACGAGATTAACGGAAAATATCGTGAGGCAACCTGCATACGTGTAAGCACATTCAAAGACGTATGTAATATGTACCTTTGTATAATCGTCGTCGAGAGCTGTGGTGGCCGAGTGGTTGGTAGTTGCCTGCAACGTAAAGATTGCAAGTTTGAATCCTGACTGTATCAATGGGTTTATCTGACCTCAAGTACAGTGATCACTCATAGCACGAGCTTTACGGTGAAGGAAAACATCGAGAGGAAACCAGCATACGTTTGAGAAGAAATTCAAAGGCAGATTAATGATGCTTGTGTTACTGGCTCGATGGACACGTCATCTGTCACGTTGGCACTTAAAATATATCTCAGGTGAAAAGTGGCACTGTATAGGTAGTGCCTACTTCTTCGGGGACCCGTGTGAACCCGGGGAAGGCGTGAGAATATATTATTTTTAAATGCAATCGTGCTTGAGAGACTGCGAAGGACTGGCCATCTGTCACGTACGGCATTACTATTTCTTCAGCGAAAGGTGGTTGATGTTAAACCTCTGCCTATCCATAGACTAATGGGAAGGCGTGTATATATAATTTAAAATCTCTAGGTACTGTTGGTATATGGAAAATATCTTGGAATAACAAGATATACCTACTATAGATACCTACCCTAAGTATGCCTTGCCTATGTAACTTACATATTTTTCTCTATTCGAATGCTCATGATGTCAGATTTTTAGCTAAAAATCTATCTCTGTGCAAACTTTCATCCAAATCCATAATATTTTTTGCGTGAAAGAGGAACAGACATCGTCACAAATTTTCGCTTATATAACAATAGGAAGGATAGGATTGAGCCATGTACTTACTACACCCCAACCGTATTAATGAATTATTTCCACTGATTATAGAGAACGAAATGCTATGAAGAACATGGTCTCATCACAGAAGAACATAGCAGTACGGGGTGACGAATGCAGCACTATATGCCAAGAAGAATGTAGCACAAATCCCGTTTGTGGGCTCTGCAAGCCATGCATGGACGCTGCACTGAGGAAAAGCTTACTCCAAGCGCATACAGAATACTTACACAGGGGCGATTTCAGGAGATTATTCCCGCCGTCTATGGTACGTAGTGTTCATAGAAAATAGACCTATAGATAGTGCCATCCACGAAGACCCGCCCCACCAATTTCTAGTCGAGGGAGTCGCGGAATGCAGGGAGTATGACCCGACTCTATTAATTGTAGTTTGCGTGCGAACTCGTACGTATTCTATGATATGATTTCTATGTGAGTCTTGGCTTGATGATGTATGAGTGTATGAGAACTGTGCTAATTACTGCGGTCTACTGATGTGGAGGCGATGTCCAGTGGGGCAACTGCGATTCCAAACGGGAGGCCCGTTGTGCCCTATCCTTCTTACAAGAGTTTCACTAAATTGTATTTTTTCAGAAACAAGGCTTTATATCGGATCCCAAGCTAATGAATATGACAATAAACAATAAGCTGCAACATCTATGGTTTCAAGGGAAATGTAACGAGGACATTACATGGTGTAACTAATCGTAATTACTGTAAATAAAAAAGTATGCTAATTATTTCATTTATTTAAAAAAAGACATTATTTTTACCCTTACTAACTATAGTGTTCCAATTTTAAAATTAAACTACTGAACCATTGATTGTAACAACCCCAATATGTAACTGCCCAAATCTTCGTCCTGATTGGTCCATGAGACGTAAATATTTTTCGTGCTATCATCTTCTCCCTCTACCTTTATGAGTACAGATTCAACAGAGATGTTTCCTTCAGATATTGTAATGGTCCAACCTTCCAACTTTTCAGAAAGTAAAGTTTTCAACTTTTCAGCAGTTTTGACAGCTGGGCCCGGGTCTTCGAACCGGACTGTGCTTGTGAAACGGATCACATGCCTGTTAATGCCAATTTCATCACACATTTCGTCTATGTCGAGCAGAGAGAGTCTATTGTCCCTCACACACAAGATACCATTAATTATTCTCCGCCGTTTGGGGTCTGGTGGTTGTGCGTTGTACCTTACGGCTTCGGCTTTGAGCAACCTCAAGGAGACATCAATAGGGATTTTTGTTGGAGTATTTATGATGCAAGTTTCACCATTAGCTGGCATGTAGCAACTGATCTTGAACTCCTGCTCAATCTTGTCTTTCAGGAACTCCATTTTCTGAGCTTCTCCATGCACTAACAACACATTCTTTGGTTCACAGTACTGTATCAGTTGCATTATACCCTTGGCATCAGCATGTGCAGAGAAGGACATGTACTCTACAGCCATTTTAACTTCGACAACTTGTCGATTCTCAAACTCTACTTTCTTAGCACCATTGAGAATTTTGTGGCCCACTGTCCCTTGGACACAGAAGCCTGGCATTATGACCATGTTCTGCTCATACGGAGCCCATTTCTTGAATATGTTTAACGATAGCCCAGCATGCAACATGCCTGGTGTTGCAAATACCACCATTGCACCAGGATTGTCTATATAAGTCTTATCAAAAGGCTTAATGTGTTTGAAGTCAAACATGTTTCTCTGTACAAATGTTTTCCTAATCTTTTGATTGGTCCAAGTAATAAACATTTTATAGTAATTATTTGCTTTTTCAGTTAAACCAAGAGCAAAGTACACTGGATATTTTAAGTTCATTCTCTCCCAGTAGGTTTCGAGCAAGATACATAGTTCCTGGGCTCTGCCCAAAGCAAACACAGGTATCAGTACTTTGCCACCCTTCTCAACACACTCGTGAACTTTTTTGAGAAAATCTCTTTCTCTGCAACGCTTTGAATCTCTGATGGTAGTGGCATAAGTTGACTCAGTTATAAGCAAGTCAGGCCTACATTTATCTATCCAGGCGGCACCAAGATGCCTATCAGGTGTCATGTTGTAATCTCCAGTGTAAACAACAGACTGTGACCCAACTTTAATCCAAAACATGGCCGCACCAAGAACATGACCTGCATAATATGCTTTTATTTCTAATTCATTGTCTACCATCACAGACTGGTGGAGAGTGACTGCTGTAACTTTCTTTATGCAATCCTTAATCATCTGGGAAGTGAAAAAATTTGCCTCTCCTTTCCTTTCTACAGCAACTTTTCTCATATCTTCTAGCAATATAGGAGCGATAGCTTTCGTAGGGTGCGTCATGTATATGGGTCCAGTGTAGCCGATCATTTCGGACATGTAGGGCAGGGCGCCGCAGTGATCAAGGTGAAAATGCGATATGATGACACAATCTATTTGGCTCGTGATCGGGCCTTCAGGAACTATGTATGAAAAATCTGGAAAGCGCCTCTCGTCGTTGTAACCCATGTGCATTCCGCAGTCTAACATTATGTTCTTTCCTCCCATAGACAGCAGAATACAGCTCCGACCAACATCTTGGCCGGCGCCTAACGGGGTTATCTTGATATCAGGCATTATGATGATCAATTGAAGTTTAATCTCACCAAATCATTTGTATTTTAACAATAAAACATACACACGTACTTAACCACATCGATCCAGGAGAAGTGCGGAGTAGCTCAGCAATGTTTAGTTCCTTTACGTTTGTGTGTTTATTTTTGTTAGTATCCAACTTAACCATATAATCGCAAGAATCAGCAATTTATTCTTTACATCCCCTTCATATACTGCTATGCAATTGATATAGAAATAAGGTAATTTAAAAAATCACGACTGGACTGATTACAGACTTATCAATCCATCAAAAAGCCATCAAGTACCCAAGTATTAGTTACACACCTGGTTACACCAATTACAATCACACCATCACAGATCATACAGCATTAGCACAGATTATAACCACAGATTAAATACGATAAAGACACTTGCCATGCCTGAGGCATGGTGTTACAATACAATGTCCGCCATGAACCAAATGCGTAATCTTATCTCTGTTAACTAAGTTTGTAAATATCAAATTGTATGCCATCTTTGCGTATCGATGTGAAGATTAAAACCCCAAATATAATATCAAGCACGTCACTTACTACATCTACTTATGTCACAATTAGAATTGTCATTCTCTATTATTTTCGTTTTGAGTGTTGTGAGGTTTCATGTTATTAGAACTTGACATTATTTTAAAATATCTGGATTTGTAGTTTCGGTTTAAAGTAACGTAAATGTGAAACGTACGATAATTAAGCCTATAAATAAAAACCATTTTAATTTTTATTACGGCGTAAAATTAAACGTTATTCCACGTTACTGCAAACACAATACATGTTATCCTTATAAACCGCTATTCAACTATTGAGTATGTGTTCATGTTGTGATAAGCTTATCAATCCATCAACGCGCACCGGCTAGCTCCGTACGGACGCGTTTTAGCGTAAAAGAAGTATTTGAATATAGTTTTGTAGTTATTCTATAAAATGTCCGGCGAGGGATCCAGCTGCAGTGATAACAAAAAAGTTGCACTTATAACTGGAATAACAGGACAGGTATGTGTTCTGCAATATCTGTAATTATATGTGACACGTCGCTTCCTATTTTTCGCCGGCATTCATTCATTTATTTAGTTCTTGCATGATACATAATTAAACAGTGATAAATGCTATAATCCATTCCAAAATCTATTGTTTATATATTTCTTTATTTACTGCAAAAGCTATCTTGTAAACACTAATAATATACATACACCCTATTAGCACCTATTACCTTACCAGAGAGGTAAGTGTATGTTACATATATGCAATTAAATTACATAGTTACAAATATTTATATGTATATATATAGCTTCACACCTTCCCACTAGGGTCCCTGAATAGGTAGGCAGAGAGTGTAGTAGGTAGTACACATACTCCCACTTTCTGCCAGATATATGTCTTTGGAGTTAGTGTGACAGATGGAGTCCATCACCATTACTCAAGCACAACTATACATACTCCTTTGTATTTCTTCTCAAACATATGTAGGTACAGTAAATTTTTACGGTGAAGGAATAAATTTATCAATCAAATGTTAATGTTTTCTTTCACCATAAAAATTTACATATGCTAAAATACATAATCGATCTGCAAATGGGTAAAGAAACATATTTTCGGCTTTTATCTATTATTTCATGTATTATTCTCAGATCAAGCTGAGAGAGTCAGACAGGCTAATGGTGTGTCTATTCACTGTACTTAGTTCAGACCAACTCGTTGGTACAGTTGGGATTTAAACTTACAATCTTTGTTTTGCAGGCAACTACTCGAACCACTTGGTCATCAAGGTTGGCTACAGTCAATAAAAAAATTGTACATTCATTAAGTATAACTATTTACCTACATAATATCTGTATAGGTGTAGAATATATATATAATTATGTACATAAGTACCCACCAGATACATAACAATACCCAAACTACCGACCTGGCTAATTGTCAGTGTATGAATATGTTTTACATACATCTTTTCTATGATAAGTGTATTTCTTTTGGTATCCTTACATACACCACCAAATTTATTCAAACCGATTTAACATTCAGCGTTGGTGTTTGGTCATATGGTTTCGCTTATATTATTTTTCTTTATATTAATATAATGACTATGTATTCAGTTGTATGCACTATATACTTGTACAATTTAATGAAGGTTATTTATAAATGACAATATAATAAGCATGCATAAAAAGTTTGAAGGGTTTTTTTATGTAATACCAGAGAGAACTAGAACTCCACACTTTCTGCATACCCCACGAGAAGTTTCTGCATACCCATTAGCTTGATACATCATACCGTGTATGTAGGTTTTCGTTATTACCTTAATAAAGATTCAAATTTGAAATTTTTCACTTCTAATATTATTACATTCAATATTCTTGTGATTTTATTGGTCTTCCTTCTTTCCGTCCAGCTTTGCTTGGGTGAAAAATAAAAAGAATAAGCTTTTATCCTGAAAGATTGCAGCTGCATCTACCGGTATTTTACAAACCATCCAGGGATCCCCTCAAATATACACACGATTTATCCATCATGACAAACGCATGTACAGAATAAATACTTAATATTAGAAAAAGAAAGATTATATATTTGTTTGTTTGTTGATTTAATTAAAAAACTACTAGACCAATCATAGAAATTCTTTCACCATTAGAAAGTTACGTCTATAATAGGTCCCGTGGTCTATACAATAGCAAAGATTAGGTATTTGTTTATTGAGTGAAAATATTGTATGTTGGTGAAACCACAGGGTCCGGCTAATATATGTTTAAAGATTTAAAATCTTCACAGGATGGATCTTACCTCGCAGAATTCCTCATAGAGAAGGGGTATGAAGTTCACGGTATATTGAGGCGGTCGTCTTCATTCAACACGGGCAGGATACAGCATCTATATGGACAGCCCGCATGCCACACTGGAGGACGAATGCATTTACACTATGGAGACCTGACAGATACCTCCTGCCTGATTAGTATAATAGTTAAGGTAAGGATAACAAGGGAAATTTACTGTAGGTTTTGCTCCGATAAGTCTAGAAAATATTAATTCACTCATGTTCAATTTGTGTCTAACTAACCAAAGCTTGTACTAAGTCGACTGGACTTTTTATATTAATAGATATTTTCCATACATGTGCATGAAATATCCAAAAATCAAGGTACAAATTTTCCGATCATCCAGCCGAATCCCTCACGGGGAGGTAGAGAGAGTCGAACGTCAGTTCCCTCTAGTCTTGCAGCTCGCTTGATCCACATTCATCAGCCTCTTCACACATTACACAAACATCTGTATTCAGCGTTCAGTATCCATTCCAACCCGTGACCTTTGGCTTGGCAGAAAGACTTCCATCGGTTGGCAACTGTCAGGCGGCCAGCGCTTTTAATTAGCGATTAGGGAAGTACGTAGCTTATAAACTATTGGCTACTTGAAGCTAAACGAAGGTACATAATATGTATTATCAAGTTATTTGAAATGTTTTGTTAGATATTTGATTATTGACAAGTGTCTGTGATGATAATATCATTGATGATAAATGATAACAGAGAGACACATTTTGTTAATTTAGATTTAGAAGATATGATACAATATTTGGAACTTGAATTAAAATACGTATTCATCATACATGCTCGGTATTGAATACTCTTGACGTTTAATCGATTTGGTAAGTCAAGGTGAAGTTTGGACGTGGTCTTCCTCTGTCGCTCCTTCCAGACATTTTCCCATTGTATATATGTTTGTTTCGCATTGTATATAATTCGGCGTATCTAAACTAGTATCATAATTTGCCGCAACAACTATTCAATGCAACACCAAGGACGGTTTTACATTACTTATGTTAATATAGCGTGACGGAAATTGCTTTAACATATTACGCTACTGTTTGCATTAAAAAAAGTTCCTGAATTCTTTTTTTTATACCACTTGGATGGCAAACAAGCACGCGATCCGCCAAAGTTACGGTTACCGCCGCCTATGGACGCTTGCAACACCAGGGGTATCACTCGCGCGTTGCCGACCCTGCAGGAATCATTTAATATTAGAATTGCAAAACTATGGAGGTAAGCACGATAAACTGAACGAATTGGGCGTTTATTACTCCTCTTCTTTCCGAGAATGCAATATGGGGAATATTCTCCAAGAAGTAGGGTGTGAAGAGTTTACTGAAGGGTCTGTAAAGTTCGCGCAAGTACGATACGATCCCTGGTGTTGCTAGCATCAGTAGGCGGCGGGATTCTCTTACAGTCGTGCATGTTAAGTGGTATATTGATACCATTGCAGTTATTCCTTTTATCCTAAGCTAACTGTAGGTAGTACCTATAGTTAAAAATACTGTTTTTTAATTACTATACCTACTTTTTATCAGAATAATAAAACACATTGATTTTGTAAAGAACAGAACAGAACCTATACGTATTTTCATAAACAATTTACCTACAATTCTTTTCACCAAACAAATCATATTACTTATACCTGTAATAGTATTTTAGCTGCTTTTCCAATTTCCTGCCGAGGAAAGGTAATGCTGATCGAAATCATTCCAGACACGCCCCAAAGAGATATACAACCTCGGCGCGCAGTCTCACGTGAAAGTGTCCTTTGAGCTGAGCGAGTACACCGCCCAGGTGGACGCCCTGGGCACGCTCAGGCTGCTGGAGGCCGTGCGCGCCGCGGGGCTGGAGAAGCACACCAAGATATACCAAGCGTCCACCTCAGAGCTGTACGGGAAGGTCGTAGAAGTGCCGCAGAATGAGAAGACGCCATTTTATCCGAGATCGCCTTATGGTAAGTCACTACAATTGACTTTATTACGATTGGAAGTTCGCATCCCAACTGTAGGTACTTGTGTAAGTTTTTTGAACTGAAGGACCTACAATGATTATTCACACCAATAGTTTTAGTGTGAAGAAAAACATGTCAGTGCCTAAACGTGTCTAACGAATTGCGATTGTCTCGCCATCTGTCTCGCCATCTGTTGCTACGTCTTGCCCACGCCTTCGGGGACCCTGGCAGACCTAGCAGGCAGGCGTGATGATAGCGGACGCATGGTAGCGCGTAGTTTATTTGCTAATAATAGTGAAAAAATCAAGAATAATTTGTAAGGAGGTAGGTAAACAATTTTTGTGTATAATTATTGTTCCGGAATCTTGGTCGGAAACAAGAAAGGGATGCATTTGAATGCGATATTCTGTATGGTGAAAGTTACTACCTCTACGTGCAATTACAATTTAGAACGGAGGTACTCAAGGCTCAACTACCACATGTCTATATTGTAAAAATACCAGTCCTCTATGGGTAAATATTGTCTCTATTACTTTATCAAAATCAAAATTGTTTATTTCACATAGGCCTAGATGGATATCAAAACATTTATGAATACCTACAGTCTTGTATTTCTGCCGATTCCTACATCGCCCAGTGACGAGACCGAATATAATGACGAAATACGTATTGTGTGTTATCAGCTGTAGGCAGAGTGGTTATAAACGGATATTCAAATTTATCCACTAACAAATACGATGATATCACGCGCTTAACGATGATATAGTGCCAAATGAAACAATGGAAGAAATAGTTTTCAGCGTAAATGACTAGCAATGTAAACTGCATTGTGCACCGGCGCATACACGAATTACTTGTATAAACAAGTATACACACAAACACCTACATCAGCATGCAGAGCCCATCACGAGCGAGGCAAATAAATTAGATCGCCAGATCTCTAGAATTACAGACCTCTTTGCTTCTGCCACAGTAGTCTCTTCGTAAATGCTCGCCGAGTTCAACTCTGGAAGTTGCAACGTGATCTTCCACACATCTTTTTTTGCTATCTATTTTTTCAATCTTACCTAACACATCCTTTCTATATGTCCAAACAAAACATGCATTTCTTCATCATTACAATCACAACCTTGTTCACGTCAGTTGCTAAATCTCCATTACTGATTCGATATAATATCGTTAGCAACAATTTTTTTAAGCCTAAAAGCTTTTTAAATATAGTTCCAATAAAAAACTAATCTGAAAGGTTGTTTTTAAATAAAATATATTACAAACAAACGTGTGATCGGACACTCGAGGACGGGAGCGTCGAGAGCACTCGAAACCGACGAGCATGTATGAAGAGACCGATGAATGTAGACGAAGCGAAAGAGGTATGCAAGTCTAGAGAGAACTGGCGCTCTATACTCTCTGCCTACCACGTTAGGGACTCGGCGTGATGATATGTATGTACAAACAAACGTTCAAAGCCTTGGTAATCGCTTTCCTTCAGCTTCTATAGTGAGATAGTTTCTCGCTCTACTGCTTACCCGTGAGGGACTCTGCGTGATGAAATGTATGTACATACTAGCTTCCTCTTAAGAACCTTGTGCAAGACTTGAAGATGAAAAATACACGTTTGTGCCAACAGCATGCGCCAAACTGTATGGCTATTGGATCGTGGTGAATTACCGGGAGGCATACGGCATGTTTGCTTGCAACGGTCTCCTATTTAACCACGAGAGTCCGCGTCGGGGCGAGAACTTCGTCACGAGGAAGATCACGCGTGGGGTGGCCAAGATCACCCTCGGCCTGATGCCTTACCTCGAACTCGGCAACCTAGACAGCAAGAGGGATTGGGGACACGCCAAGGACTACATTGAGGTGAGTACAGTCTTTTTTTTTTTCTTTTTTTTTATACAACAAGAGTGGCAAACAAGCATACGGCCCACCTGATGGGAAACGGGTACCGTAGCCTATTTACGCTCACGATACCGAAGTATCACTTGCGCGTTGCCACTCTGTGTTCGGAGAGTTATAGTGTGTTGGCAGCATAATGGGTTTAATCCCTCTGCTTCCAACACAATGTAACAATCCTCCCCCCTCCCCAAGGAGCTCATTACTGGAAACCTTATTCACCGCGTAGGAACACAACACAAAAAAATCTGTGTTATTTGGCTACGGACTTCTGTAAGGTGTAGGTCCTGCCCCAGTCGGGCAGCTCCGAATTCGAACGGGAAACCCGTTATGCCCTACCTCTCTTAATTGTAGTCTTGGATTGAGATGTTTGTTTGTTGGTTTGTGCAGCTTCCCACTAGGATCCACGAAGGGATAGAGCTGTAACAACGCCCACTTTCCGCTAAAGATATATTTAGGATAGATGGCGAGTCAAAAAGACGACTTTCAATTTCTTCTGAAACGAATGCAGGTTTTCTCTTGATGTTTTCCTTTACCATACAACTCGTGGTGTGATTAATCACTGTACTTAAGTACTCATTGGTACAGTCAGCATTCGAACTTCAACCTTTGCGTTGCAGGCGATTACTCGTACCATTCGACCATTACGGGTCGTATCGTATGAGAGCGGGTCTAGTGGTTAGAGCTTCTGACTGCGAAACTTGAGGTCGCGGGTTCGAATCACGCTGAAGGCAGATATTTGTGTGATGAAAACGAGTATTTGTACCTTAGTATTGGATGTCCTATATATTTATGTATATATATCTGTCTATATAAGTAAATATATCGTGTCTAGTTACCATAACACAAGCTTTGCTTAATTTGGGACTAGGTCAATTTATGTCGAATTGTCCCAAGGTAATTCATTATGATATGATGTTATCCCCAGGCCATGTGGCTGATGCTGCAACAAGAGGCGCCTGAGGACTTTGTGGTGGCGACGGGTGAAGCGCACAGCGTGAAAGAGTTCGTGGAGAAGGCCTTTGCGTGCGTCGACCGGCGCGTCGTCTGGCGCGGCCGCGGCGTCGACGAGACCGGCCACGACACTGACACCGACCAGCTGCTGGTCAAGGTCAACCCCAAGTACTTCAGGCCCACTGAAGTGGTGAGCTCACTCTTACTGAACACATGCATACATATCACGCCCTCCCTCACGAGCTAAACAGAGGACAGGTACTAAACACACTTGTTACCAAATGTTTCTTCGAATAGATATCTCTCGTAGAGTGAGTTCCGGGAACTATTGCTACTTTACCGAACCGGATTTTGGCAATTTGTTTTTACCATCGGTTCGTGTACTTGTTGCATTGGTGTCAGATTGGATAATGGGGACTCCTTGTTGACGATTCAAATAGTCAAATTTGAATTTGAATGTACATTTTTTTTTCTTTATACCACTTGGTTGGCAAACAAGCATGCGGTCCGCCTGATGGTAAGCGGTTACCGCCGCCTATGGACGCTTGCAACACCAGGGGTATCACTCGCGCGTTGCCGACCCTGCAGAACATAGCCTATAGTCCGCGTGGTACATAGTAACGACTTATCTTGAGATATCGCATTTAATAAATTAGAAAACAGATGGATCATGTCACCAGATAGCAAGTGAACAATAGAAGTGAAAGATTAAAAAACAGTTGAACATATAGTTTGTATTTTAAGTCTGTACTTTCTAAGAGAGGTAGGGCAAAACGGGTTTCCCGTTCGAATTTGGAGCTGCTTGACTGGGGCAGGACCTCTACCTTATAGAAGTCGGTAGACAAATAACACAATTGTTTGTGCTGTGTTCCTCAGCGGTGAATAAGGTTCCCAGTAAAGAGCTCCTTGGGGAGGGGGAGGTTATTATATTGTGTTGGCATCAGAGAGAGAGTGATCATTATGCTGCCAACGCAGTATAACTCTCCCAACACAGAGTAGCGACGCGCAAGTGATACTTCGGTATTGAGAGCGTAATTAGGCTGCGGTAACCTTTTTCCATCAGGTGGGCCGTATGCTTGTTTGCCACTCATGTTGTATAAAAAAAACTGCGTATGCACTTTGAATATAACATGTTTAACTTGTGTTTATCGACGGATTTATCGTGCTATTGAAATCTCATGTATCCGTTCTGAGTAATGACAGCTAGCGCCCCCGCCCCGCCGTCCCACTGCTCACATACCAAAGGCGTGGCCAAATAGTTCCGCACAAACTTTACTTAGTGCGTGTTACTCGGCAGGATCTATTACTGGGCGACCCCAGCAAAGCCAAGGAGAAGCTGGGCTGGACGCCTCGCGTGACCTTCGACGAGCTGGTCGCCGACATGGTGCGGGCCGACCTCGAGCTGATGCGGCGCAACCCCGAGGCGTAGGTACACAGGTACTTGTGGTAACAACACTTATTTGCTATAGTTCACCCATTACTAACTTAACCTACTGAAGATAAGCCAATATTAAATAGCCTACTTATGTATTGTCGTGCTTGAGTTGCGGCGATGGACTCGTCATCAGTCTCGTTGACACCTGAATATATACCCAGCGAAAAAAGGTGTTGTTCCTCTACCTACCCCTCCGGGAACGGGGAGATGTATATAGGGTTACAGCCGTTAAGTAAAATTTATGAATTGTCTTATGAAAGCTAAATAAAACTGCAAAACTATTTCCAATGGGCTTTCTTTCTTCCTGATAATTTAAGTATAGAATCAGCTCCAAAATGTTTTAGCAAAATGATTTATACCTTGATGATGATGATGATGATACCTTTCAATTGTTTTATATTGTTACAATAAAGAATACTAGAAAATGTAAGTATATATGTATTAAAATTTCCAGCACAATCGGCTGCGGCGACCGTTGCCGATACGGAAGGGACACGAGGCACAATGCTGCGCTGATGGTGGCTCTTTGACACGAGAACGCGTATTACATTGTACTTATACTTACTGTATATAAGAATGTATTTACTATAAATATAATATATTGTACGTGTATTTGTTATACTGAATCACAAGCCTAATAAAATGTATTTAGCTTAAATACCTACAGGATGTAACTAATTATTATTACATATATACACATGTGTTGTCACACCATTTTAAGGTCGCTCAGCGAGCTATGGAGAGAGCTATGCTCGGAGTCTCTCTGAAGGATAAGATTCGCTACGAATATATCCGACAGAGAACCAAAGTTATCGACATAGCTCAAAGCATTAGAAAGCTGAAGTGGCAGTGGGCCGGCCATATCTCGCGAAGAACCGACAACCGCTGGGGTAAACGTGTTCTTCAGTGGAGACCTCGACTAAGCAAACGTAGTGTAGGACGCCCTCCGACCAGGTGGGATGACGATTTGCGAAGGACTGCTGGCAGATGCTGGATGCGGCAAGCTGAAGACAGGGCGCTATGGCGCTCATTAGGGGAGGCCTATGTCCAGCAGTGGACTAGAGTGGGCTGATGATGATGATGACATGTGTTGTGCCGTGGTGATCAAGTGGTTCAAGTAATCGCCTGCGACGAAAAGATTACAGGTTCGAATCTCACCTGTAATATTGAGCTTTTCTGAACTTAGGTACAGTGATTAGAACACCATGAGCTTTACAGTAAAGGAGAAGAACAAGAGGAAACTTGCATATGTTCGAGAAGAAGTTTAAATACGTATATTAGTTCTTAAGAAACAGGAAGAACATGTGTGTATGGTATTATCATATTTCATACTCACCTCTGCCTCCGGTTTGTAATCACAAGATATCAAAAGTCGATAAAGGAGGAAAAAGCGTAATATTTATACGCATATAAGCGTAATTAATATGCATTCACTAAAATGAAACGACAAATAAAATCATTATAATTTTAATTTTACAAACTTGCCAACCATATGTACTCGCACCTCTGTCCATAAATTCATGATTCTAATTATCTAAATTAAAAGCATTTCTTCCACATACTTCTTTGAACGAGGAACTGGCCACAGAGTCAATCCTTGAGAAAAAATAATGAGGCACGTCTAAGATTAATCAACAAGTATAAACACAAGAGTAGGCACAAAATAAAAACAAAAAAATATATATTACACACAGATACGAAAAACTAAGTAAAAGTATCCTGATAAAGATCAGGCACTGATGAGTTTTGCATCTAGAGCCCTTACTAATTGCTATTTTTATCAAGAGGCGGTTAATGACCTCCGTAAATCTGACCATTGTGGCAAATTGGTTTGGAAAACTGATGGTCTATCAATAATGGGTTTTCTCTGAACAAGTATAATAACGAACTGTACGGTGGAGTAAGTAAGTAAGTCGAGCAGGAACCTGAATACGTTTAACAAGAAATTGTAAGACATTAATAGTCGCGCTTTAGGAACGACGACGGACTCGTCATTTATCACGTTGGCAGTTATGTTCGGCGAAAAGACCCTTCGAGGACACTTGTCGCATTCCTGAATCACAATGGCAATAGCACGTGCTAAGGAACTTGGTGAAGAGAGATGAATGGACCCTCACTAATCATCAAACCGGTTGGACCTTAATAAGGATACCCTGATTGACCCAGCATAGGGTCATGTTACTAATATTATGAATGTGAAAGTTTGCGAGGATGGTTGTTCCTTTTTCATGCAAAAACTAATGAAACTGGACAAATCCAGAAAAAAATCTTCCAAAAAAAATGTTACTCGTCTGAAACTGCGGAATATGTACTTAGATAAAACAATAGCTTTTATATTAGTCAATAGATTGCTTAGAAATGAACCTTCATAGAAATAATCAACACCACTTAATTTTTTACATGTAAAAACATTAATGAAAAAACACTTTTGGTACATAATGTTCCAGAATGTATCTGTAAATATTAATACATAATTGTGTTTCATAAACAACGTACTAACTAACATCAACTTTTTTAAATTACTGAGGTAATTTTACAAGGCAATCCTTACTTATAATTTAGTATCTTAGAATGTACAATACATATCACTATACACAAAATGTACACTACAATATCCTTCAATACATATTGCCTCGAATGTCCAACTCTTGCTTGAGGACGCCTCCCAATATGAACTCGGTGGTTACAATAGTTGCTCCCCGCCTCCTCAGCGATGTCCAAAGGTTTCTGTCTGCAGACGATGAGACACACACCCACTGCGAGCCTCCTTCTTTCCACTTACCACCAGAGCACTCCACAATCACTGGGAATCACACACACATACATCAGATATTTGAAAAGAGGAAGTTTGTCGGCAGCTCGCGAGTGGTATGATAAATATTAATACAATACAAGGTCAGGCAAGCTTTCTAGTTCGCGATTCGGCATTGCCCCAAGCTGAGGTTCAAACTCCACAAGGCCCTAAGCTGTATTTGCTTAGCGCCTAAAAACTGCAGGTGCACTCCCATACAAAAACTCCCGCCAAGCCAACTTTTCCGACAGCTGTCATGTGCAAACGACGGCGCCAACACGGAAACTCACTGACAGCTGTCATAATGACACACAAGGTGCCATTGGTATTGCAAGCGTCCATAGGCGATGACCGCCTATAAATATCAAGCCTGCCAGCTTCGTGTTGTAATAAAAGTCAGAACGGGATCACCCGTCTTATTTGGAGTTTGTCGACTGGAGCAGTACTTACCTCCAACTACAGTGGACCTCCCAAAAAGCATTAAACTATTCATAGCCACTAAGAACTTACGTTTCATTTCGGACGCTTTGGGCTGCACACTCGGTGTTGAAGAGATATTGTATCCATTCAGAAAGTTACGGTTCCCAGTCAATGTGCGTTTTAGACTGAAGTGGAATTTCTTCTCCGCTGTTTCATCCTTCATGATGTAGAGCCAGGGATCTAGAATGGAAAAGTGCGCTGAAAATCTCGAAATGAGATACAGTAGCGATCATGTTTTTTACGGGACAGGTTAATATTGATAAGACTTTTTTTTAAATTAAACACCTTTTAATCCTAATCCTAAATATCTTCACGCCTTCCCACAGAGACCCAAAGGAGTAACTGTAACTAGACCCTAATTTCGCCGGATATACATTTAGGTGCCCACGTGACAGATGACAAGTCCACCGTTTGTCAAGCAAGACAGTTCATGCGTCATTGGATTTCTTCTGAAGCGTATGCAGGTTTTATTCTCAATATTTTCCTTCGCCGTACTCATTCGACCATTCGACCACCACGGCATTTCGCAACGAGATAAAACCCTCCAAATTATCATTCTCAAGAGATACTTTAACGTATGACTCACCGACAATCGCATTGGAGTCGGCGCACGCTTGCACCCAGTCGGGCCCCACAATAGGCCGGCCCAAGCCAACTGCACACATCAGCTTGAAGGTACGCTTGACTTGCAACGTGAGGACTACAGTGCAAGCCGTTACATCCGTCACTACGACTGCACCTGTAAATTTAATGGATTAAGGTAAAAAATTCAATACCATCAGACAATATATACCGTACCAGCCAGCTGGCATGAAGTAATATTTTTACAATGTTCAACTTACTTGTTTTTGAGTGGATTATGTATACCTATAATTAAAAAGAGGATTTTGAAAGTTTCGACTTATGTCATTGTTTTGTT
Organism: Drepana falcataria; assembly: GCA_945859725.1. Taxonomy (NCBI): domain Eukaryota; kingdom Metazoa; phylum Arthropoda; class Insecta; order Lepidoptera; family Drepanidae; genus Drepana; species Drepana falcataria. The sequence goes on from OX243935.1 coordinate 2,074,628, forward strand.
TTACGTTTCCACCAAATTACATTTTTCAGTATAAATAATTACCCAGTAAGTGACAACTGTCATGATACCCGACAATAAACATAAGTCGTCTTACCTAAATTCTCCAATTTCATTCGCACTTCCTCACAGGGGAATGCTGTGAAGAGTACATATTGTGTTCTTGCTTGTCTCGCAGGCGTAACCCTCAACGATGCGACGCTGGAGTTGGCTGACTTAGTCCTCTTAGCATTGGGGCCTACGCTGTCGACCGCAGCCCTTTTTAAGCTTCTAGGAGAACCAGAACTAGATGCTGAAGATACATTGTAAACCGTGCTTTGTTCATGTGTTTCCAGTTTTTTAAGTTTAGATGTTATCTTGACTTTGATAATTTCTTTCTGCTTCTTTTCTTTTGCCACCCTCTGTCGCTTACTTCTCCTTACATCCGTTTCCTCCAGTGAGGGTTCTCTTTCTTCATTTTTTTTATTACGTTCTATTTTTTCTGAAGACCGACGCAATTTACGGTACTCTGGTGTCATAGATTTCTTTTCGTTTTTTTTTTTTCTCGCCCGCGTATGTCTTTTGGTTAAATCTATGCTTGTTTCTATTGTTTGTTCTTTGTCTGTATTTTTTTTGGATCTGCCTCTGCGAGATTCCTTTGGCTTGTCAATTAGTTTCTTGGTAGAGGTTTCTTCAGCTTCTACATGAATATTATTCCCTTCTTCGTTAAATTGCTTGGACTCATTTGTTGTATCAAATGTTTTAGATGTTACATCAATAAAAGTTTTACTCCCAGTTATTTCTTTTTGGGGTCCAGTGTTTTCATCCTTTGCTCTTTTACTGGTTTCCTTCATATGAACTGCTAAAACATCAACGCTTTTATTATTTTTGTCAGATTTAAGTTCTTTCTTTTTTTTTGTATTATTGTTATATTTAGGTTTATCATATTTACTTTTTAACCTTGAAATATTTTCAGTGATTATGTCTGAATCAATCGGATCTTCCTCCTCAGCCATAAATTTGGGTTTAAGTATGTTATTCAAGCGGCATTTGTTTTCTTCAGCACATCTTGCCTTTTCAGTCGGTTTTCGTCGTCTTGATAATATTCTAGAAGGTAGGGCGTCAATCTCGAACTTTTTACTCAGATCTATTTTAGCATCAATCTTTGGTTTTTTACTTCTATTGAACAAAATAGGTGTATACTGCTCTTCGGAATTATTTTCATCTTCTGAATCACTAGAAGAATCAGTAATTAGACTTTTCGTAGGTAATGAAACACTAGTCTTAATTTCTTGGCTGTTTGGTAAATCCATAGCCATAAACCTGGATGGTCGAACCTTCTTCGGTGTTACATCAACATCTGAGCCTTCACTGGGATTTTTTCTTAATGGGGCTACACCAATAACACCTTTTATTTGCTGCCTGGATAGTCTTGAAACATATGCATTTATTTTGTCCCCACTGTCGCTACCTACAACTTCAGGAGAGTATGTTTGCTGAGAGCAAAGATCTTGACAAAGTTCTTGGGTGTCATTATAATAATTTTCCATCTTCTTCTCATCAGGGCTTCTTTCAACCAATTTTTGTTTAGTTGTATCTTTTTTTTTTATTTTTAGTGGTGATACTATTGGCACTTTAAACCGGTCTACGGTATGTAGAGAATCATTTTCCGGCTGGGTATTGACTAATTCAGGAGCATTTGTTATGACTTGTGTGCACATATCTTCAATGTTAATATTTTCATCTTCTTTAACAGGATTCCCCCTTATAGGTTCTTCAATAGTTATTATCGGTGTGGGCAAATCATCAAAATGGATGTCTTGATTGCAAATAACTTGTGTCTCTAATTCTTCGAGAGCGATGTTATTTAGTGTTTTTGATTTATCCACATTCAATTCAATAAAATTATCTTCACAGTCAGTAATATCGTCATCAATTACTTCTTTTACTGGAATCTGCTGTGTTGGCAATATGTCAACATCTTCACAGTCCGTTGAACTGTCTGATTTAAGGCGCAATACTCTTAATTTTGGTTTTGTTTCTGACTTTTTTATCATCTCAGCCAACTGATCAGTTCCAGATCCATTGACAAAGATTGGAGGTATATCTTGGGGCAATATTGCTTGTGATTCAAAATCGTCCTCCAAAATTGGATCATCGACATCATCAAGCAGCACTTCATCATCATCGGACTTGTTATTTGAAGATTTGCTGCTTCTAGTGATATCTTCCTCTGCTATAGATTTTTTTTTCAATGAAAATGATGTGTCTTTTCGGGGTAACATTTGCGTATCAGCATTGTAAATGCTATTTTCATTCTCTTTATTTGCTGTGAATAGATCCAGCTGCACACCTAGCTGGTTATGTATTTTTTGTACTTGAGGTAAATGCTCTGTAGTCGCTACAGGTAATTGTGTATTTAAGCTGTGTATTGAAGGACTGTTTGGAAGACCACCATGTATTTGAGTTTCAGCCAAATGTATTGAATGCGGTTGAAACTCAGATGTACTCTCATTGCGTTCAGGAGGCTGAGTTTCCATGTCATTTATATTTACAACCTTAATGTCATTGACTGCATCAGATTTAGTGGATGATAACGAGTCATTTAAAGTCATACTTAAAGATGTTGATTTTTTTGAGGCATTCCAAAAAACATTATCTATTTTGTTGGTGCCAACTGGTTGTATGGCTATAGTATTTATGGCTGGTTTGATAAAATTGCGACTGCCTGCATATTTGTCTCTTTTATCCACAGGTTGTGATGGAATAATAAAAGAGTCATCCTGGAAATAGAAAGCAATATCATTATAATTTGGTTTTAGTTTAGTATATAATTTCAACTAAAACCCTCATAAATATTTTTATTCTTAAAGAGAGATAGTGTTGTAGCGAATGCAAAGAGAAATAGTGGATGGGAAGATAAATTGGGTTTTCAATGCATATTTCAATCCAAAGCCATCTTGGAAAGCGTTGGGAAGCAGAGACAGATATTTTAGCACTTCTTGAAATTACATAAACTAATAGTTTTCCTTAGAAGTGGGCAAGTGGCACTAAATTTATATATATGTACTAGAAGGGATCCTACATAAACATAGAAAAGCTTGACTTTGAAAGAAATATAGCAAAAAATACATACCCTGTCGCTTACATCAGGTGACTCTGGAACAGTAGTTATTGGTACTCTGTTCAGTCTGGAAGCATGTTTATTGAACACTGGGGTCTCAGGAATGTCAATTGCTTGAGTCATTGGCAGATTATCATCCTCCTCAAGTAACCTAAAGATGCCAAAGACCTCACCAAATTGAACAGTGTCTCCGTTTTTTAGTGGATGTGGAATGTAAGGGTGGAGATTTTTCTTAAATAAAAAAATAAATAAATAATGTAAGTGGAAACAATTATACTATAATAGTCCATGCAGTTAACTAGTTGGTGCCACAGTCTCAAAGAGACTAAGGGAGAGGGCTAGTCTCCTAAGATAAGACCTCTTTCCCTATGAATTTAAGTAATGGATTCATATTTGTATTGACTAGTATACACAAAGAATAATGTGTTAAACATACTTACATTCAATAATTTTGTTTTGTTTGCAGAGTCCAGATCCATAAGCATGAATTCTTTTTTATTTAAAATATTAATGACAGCATGTTGTCTTGATACAGACTGAAACAGTAATAATTATATCACACATGAATTTCTTTCATTGAACACAATAACAACACTTCATAACTTCATAAGATTGTTTCTACTTTCTTTTATATATATTGTAATTTTATTGTAAGTTAAACCATCTCTGTATAAAATGCTGAATGTGCCTGTTAGGGGGCGTCCATAAATTACGTGAGGTGTATTTTTTAATTTTCTGTCCCTCCCTCCCCCCTGGTGAGATATCGTGAGATTTAATTCAACCCCCTCCCCTATCCCCCAATCTCACGTGAGATTTTTCAAAATGTGGGTTTCTTACGTAAACGCGTTGGATTTATATTGTAAAAAGAAAACAAAATTGCTTAGTGCTTTTATTTACGACTAGTTAAGAACTAGTAATCAATATTGCTGAGAGTTTAATTATAAGATTAAATCTTAAGCATGTTCAATCTGGATTAAATGGACCAAAATAGTATATATTTATTTGTTTAATCAGAAAAATAATTGCGTGATATTTGCCGAGACCCCCCTCTCTCCAACGTAAGATTAGATGAGATTTGACTCGACCCCCTCCCCCCCTTAAACATCTCACGTAATTTATGGACGCCCCCTTATTGGTAGTGGTAAATTGTATTCCTTGCACACACTCTGTAAAATTTTTATATGTGTACTGTTGGCATATCTTAAATAAATAAATTAAAAGAGGCCTAGTATAGATGAAACTTCATAAGCCTTATATAGATAGTGCCATCCATGAAGACCTGTCCCACTATTCTTCCTTAGAGCTTATAGAGTAAGTGTGAGCAACTTTTCACAAATGTTTGAGTATTATTGGTACACACTAATTATCTATGAGTGGATATTCACACAAGAAATTAATACACTCGTGGCATATTCCCCGCATCCTGCGCCCCCCTTGACTAGAAATTGGTGGGGCACGTCTTCGTGGATGGCACTATCCATAGTAATAATAATAGTGTGTAAATCTCAATGGCAACTGATCCTTGACTAGGCAGAGCCTTACAACTGATAAACATTATGCTTCATCATCATCATCATCATCATCAGCCCACTCTAGTCCACTGCTGGACATAGGCCTCCCATAACATTATGCTTATTATAGATAAATACTACTCACATAAATATTACAACAGAAAAATATGTTCATGACTTAAAAAAAATTATGCTGGTAGGAATTAAAGCTGCTACCAAATTTCACTAGGGCTAGGGCTAATACTTTAATGTCACAGAGAAAATCACATAAAAATGGATTGTCTAGGGTAACCATGTCTGTATTTGATTACAGTCCCATACTATGTTTCCCTCCAAAATTTTTGTTGAGTGAATATTATTTAAGAAAACTGCTATTTTAACTAGATGATACTCAGCTCTTACTTACATTTAAGTTTAGCACAATGCCGCATGTTTGTGGGTCCCGGCCAATTTTATTAGGACCTTGCATCACAGGGTAAGTTTTGCCGCATATTCCTAGAAATCCGACCTGGAACCACAATATAACCTTGATACATGGACATTTAACTAATTAAATACGTCTTGATACTGGAATATGGGTACCTGCTCCGGCGACACTCTTTCCACTTGAGTTACATTTAAATCTTGTGTATACTCTAGCCTCTGAGTACACTCCATGATCACCGTTTAATTCACCGTCACCGCAGAACTGCATAGGGAAGCATTACAATAAACAACAAGTAGGTTGCCACTAAAAACTTATAATAAAAATACAGGCTATCCATTCGCAGTGAAAACAAACATTATCACAAAATCACAATCACAATATTACACTTCCTGAATCCGCGAGGAGACGCGATCAACAATACTGTACTGTTAATGAAAATGAATGAGCGTTGCAACACATACAACGAACCGTTTTTTATTCTGCACTCTGCAGTAGATCAGTAGACCCTTTTTTACGTCAAACCACAAGCAGATAAGACAACAACAATAAAGTAAAAAAAATATTTAATTGTATCCAAAAACTACGGGTAGCTTTAAAAAAGTGATAAGATATTCTAATACACTCTTCGATGACTGATACTTGTGACTGTTCTTTATTAGAGATCGATGAATACACTATATTTAACCATGTGTTCGTTGGAAAATTTCAAAACGTGTAACGACTAAAATACTAGTATCTACGTCATTAATAAAATGTTACAAAAAAAAGCAATATAGTTAGAATTATTGTAACCCATAATAATATAATATTCTATCTATGTAATCATTGTAATCTTTGATGGTAACCGAACCGCTTAGAAATCTTCTTTATTGATACTTTATTATTCAATTCAATAACTAGTCAAATCAGACAAGGTATATTAGGATGTAATAGTCGTGAATGGAGGCAGTGTTTCATCTGTCTGATTCGTGCCAGGAGGCAGATACCTAGTTGTCAAATACATAAATAAGTTCAAAGAAGTCAATCGCCGGCGCTGCAGCAACATAAATTGATTTCTAATATATTTTGTGGTTGTGTGCTAATTAATAGCAGAGCCAGAGTATAATAATTCTGCAAATAACGAGAGAGGGCAAGATTTTATTTATTGTATTAAGTTTATTGCTCGAGCTTTATTATTCCATTCGCCAAGTGTCCTTTGGTTGAACTTGGGTCAACATTGTAACAAGAGTTTTAGTTTGTAGTTTTACGCACGTATTTATGTTACTGTAGAGATTTGGTTTTATTTTGAGTTTTGTTATCTGAATTTGTTAATCATACTGATCTGTGATGGAGAGCGGTACGAACAAATCACCGGAGGCAGACCCTGCAGATGGAGAGGATATACCTAGTGACTTTTTTGACGATTTTAATAAAGAAGAGTTCATGGAGGGTCTTAGTGTGATTGATAGCTGGGACGATGAAGGCGGCAAGCGACGTAGCTTGAGGATCGACGCCGAGGCTGTTGAAAGTGTGAAGGATCTGCGCGAGCTCATCGACAACAAGGAAGACGCAAAGTTGCAGCGGCAACGGCGGTCTACCAGCAGCAACCGACTCGACGACGTAATCAAACCCGGCAGTCGCCGCGACCCAAACAAGACCAATGAAGCCATCAAGCGAGACAAAGAAGAAAAAGTCAAGAAATACCTAGCTAAGCATTTGGAGTCTAGCAACGATCTATGTCCCCCGGGCACAGAGCTGGAATATTTCAATGAAAAACAGTCCAAAAAAAAACCAAAAGCAACAGATGAGGAAGGTGACTGGGAACCATCACCACTTGCAACCCATCACAGCCCTGACTGGAACGAGCACCGCAGTTTTCACTCCATGAATTATCATACTTCGCGCCAAAGTGATCGCCGTCCGCGGTACTATGAACGTCGCAGTCCCCGTCGCACTCCGCGTCGAAGCCCACGACGTAGTCCACGCTGGTCACCACGTCGCAGTCCACGCTGGTCGCCACGTCGCAGTCCTCATCGAAGCCCTCGTGATTTTCACCATAACAGCCAGCGACACCTAACCAGCTATGTGCAAAGGGGAACTATAAAAAAATACAGCCCACAAAGAAGAAATTTTGAAAAAGCTCATAGTCCAAGAGTTCGTCTTCGCCGTGACAGCCCAAAACGTCGAAGCCCGCGCCTCAGTCGGAGTCCCCGTCGTAACATCAGATCCAGGTCACCAATTTCCTATAGAGTACGTGAAACAAGACAAGCAAGAACAAGGACACCTACGAGGGACAGTTTCCTGTATCCAAAAGATACAGAATTATCATCATCTCAGCCATATTCTAATGAGACAAGCAGTTTCCAATTGCAGGGACAATATGCAGCAGGGCTTGCCCCTAGTATGGAATATTCCAACACTACTATGGGATATTCATATCCACAAGATCCCAGCACCAGTGGGTTTACTGCATCATACAGCTATGGAACTCAGTTGCAGCAGATACCTCCAACTCCACTTCCAGTACCTGCTCCTACATTTGACCAGCCAGTTCCCCCGATGCCTGCTTCACCAATGAAGATATCAAGCCTACCTGCCACTGCAGCACAGGAGCTGCCAACGAAAACTCCATATGATGCTTTGGCACAAGTAAATATATGTTTGTACAGTCTGTTCTATTATTTGAGATTGAATTAACTATGTTTTCATGTAAATGTTGCAGTTAGTGGCTGAAGGGAAGATTTCTAAAGCCGACTACCTGAAGCTGGCACCGAACAAAGGTAATTTAGATTATTGCTCTACTCCAATATTGGATGAATTCTTATGCTTATTTTGATTTGTATTATTACAGGTGCTACCAATCAGATGGATAATAAGGCCAGAGTGGTTGGTGGGTACATTTTGATTATTTGGTTCCAAAACATATGCAACTACCATAACTTTATGTTATGGTCAGTTACGATTTTGTAATGGTCTGTATGCTTTCAGGGCTTTCAGGCTTACATATTTTAAATACCAACTTTTAACCAGCCGTTGGTATTTCTTTGTTATACTTTAAAAACTCTACACTGTATTCTATCTCTTTTTGTTTGTTTGCAGTTTTAAGTCGGTGTTACCAAGCAATGGAAAAATTGTCAAAATTGGTTCTTCCAAATCGTTTGTTGATAAACAACAATTTATCCGGTCCCGATCCCAAGAGAATAGCACCAAAATTTTGTTCTCCCCTGAAGAGGCAAGCGACAGTTGATTTTCACTTCACCAAGGCAGATGCATCAAACACAGCACAGCAGAACAAGATACTAATTGACAGCGTCATCTCAACGATTGGCCTGGATAAGGTAGTATGGCGGCCGCAGAAGAAGATACCGAAGAACATGAAGGACGCAGCGGTGCAGACAACGACTCCCTACTGCGAGGTGTGCAAGATCCGCGAGTCTACCAGTTCCAGTGAGGTGGCCACGTGGGTGGACGCAGAACACTTCCGTGCGACAGTTCACACTCAAGTCGTGGAGCAGGATCTAATTAGTTCTAAGACAGTTTTCAACCCTAGTGGTAGTGCCAGTGACAGTGCTCCTATATCAATCGCGCACCTGACGCCGGCGCAGTTGGTCTCACAGCTAGCGGCGCGCGCCAAATCGCTGAAGCAGACCGAACCAACACAGTCCGCTCACCAATTTACCAGACGACCTCCGAACAATTACTTTGATGGCTACGACGGACGAGGTGGTCACCAGTATAATAATTTTAACTATCGCTACCAATAAACATATGTATTTTATCTTGGTCGTTGCATTTTACAGTAGGTTTAGTATGTAAAATCGAGTGTATTGGTGGTAATAGGAGCATTTAGTTTTTAATCCGGGAACTACTTAGGTTCGTTCCTAAAGATGTTAAGCACTGCCTGATTGCTGTGGCGGCATTAGTTAGACCACGCGTAGTTGGCGCCATCATATTAACATACGTACATTTACATTTGGCATCTTGCGTACAGGCTTACAGACGTATACATTTCCTAGCTTTAGTTTACTGTACGGCCGAATCCAGTCAATACTATCCCGGTGTTATTGTTGTTATTGCGAGACATTGTCGCCAACGACTCCAATGCACCTGTGGGTTATATAATTATGCAGTGCGACTGGGGAACGAACAAGCTAAAAAGCGCGACTAAGTTTATCTAAGTTTTTATTTTAAAACGAGAATATATTTATTTAAGCAATGTTATTCATGTTTAAATTTGACACTTAAATAAAGTGAGGGTATTGTATAAATATTTGTGTTTGTTTTATTCGTAGTTGGCATTTAATATTTTTCAATTCCTTCAATAATCAAATGAAGCAAATAATTATGGCCAATTTAGTGGGAGACCCACAAAGTTGAAGAATTTAATTTGGAAAAGTGATGCACCTTTATCTCCAAGATCTGCGGCTGTTTTTACTGAATTGGTGTACTATGGACTATACGATACACACGCGGAGGAGAGGATTATTCTTCGATGAAGCTAGCGCCACTTAATTCGTGTTTGTTGTGCGATAAATCTTAGTAGGTACTTTTTGTACACTTGAAGAGTCTTGTATGTTCAGATTTTCAGAACTAAAACTAAAACTGTACTACATGCTATTTGATAATATGAGTGGTACTTTATTTACATTACTGATTGTGATATTGGTTATAGAATTGTTACAAATAAATCAAACCTTATAACCTCCTGATATTCCCGTATATATTTAGCGAAATTAAAGAGCTTGTCCGATACGGTGAAAATGTTTTGTGAATAAAAATATAACCTCCAAATAAACACAATTTTATTACCTAATGTGTTTTATTACCATCACTTTTCCTGGTCCAATGGTTCCATTCACAAGTTACCTAAAGGCAATTGGTTGGCACAATGTAAAGTGAAGATTTTTTTTTATATTTAATGAATGAAGTAACGAATTTTTACTTTATTTTAACGAAAGTAACAATTACTCTGATAAATGTTTAATGGCCGTGATTTTAACACAATTTCCAGTGACTTTACGTAACTATTTGTATGGTCATTGTTACTTCTTAGTAATATTATAAATGTGAAAGTTCTCGAGGATGCTTGTTACTCCATCACACCAAATGGCTGAATAAAATTGGTTGAAATAGGACAGAGGTAAATAATAGAATCGATGCATTAAATCAAATTTAAACCCGCCACTAAATACATATGCATGACCAAGTTAGAAGAGCAATGTTATATAAGAGGATAATAATACAGAACTGATATCAACATCACTATGGGTGGGAAGGCGTAAGGATATTTTATATCAACATCACTGAGAGGATCATTTACACATTGGGATATGGCACGAACCAGCATCTCATCACGAATTTATCCAGAGATGTTGCCTTTTTGTAGATCTTGTGAAATAGCAGTTATGTCCATAAGCTATGGAATTTGATGAGACATGTCCTGAACCATAATGGTAATGTTTCTTCTCTGTGGCGTAAACTCATAGGCGGAGTATTCAGAGCATTTATTTGTAGTGAAAGACTACTGTTTTAGTGTATACTACCACCACCCCAGTAGTAGATAACTCAAAAGTAGGTATATCATATATTCGTCATGTATATTCATATTTATGTGACAGACGTTAACCATCTAGAAAGTCGTCAAGCCATTTTTCCAAGTCCTCTGGAGATTCAATAACAGGATTCTTAAGAGCATCTGCAGTAGCAGCAGCTGAAATAGGTAATAAACATACATGAATTAATAAATCGATCGGACGCTCAAGGACGGGGACGTCAAGAGTACTCGAAACCGACGAGCATTTATGAAGACTGATGAATGTGGACGAAGCGAAAGAGGTATGCAAGTCTAGAGAGAACTGGCGCTCTATACTCTGCCTACCCCGTTAGGGACTTGGCGTCGATATGTATGAGTTAATTAATTTATTACGACGAAAACATCGAGTGAGGATATGCATACGTTTAAAAATGAATTCATAGACATATTAGGTATAGTCGTGTTTGTAGAATGGCGTGAAGATGAATTAATTGTATAAAGGAAAACTTTCTAAGCTTTTATTACCATTAGTTACTGCAACGGGGTCTGCTTGATAAACATTCACAGAAGCCTTTGTTTCTTTTTCCGAAATTACATCGTCTATATCGCACAATTCGTCAAGAATTTCATTTGGAACTTTATTGTCATTATTTGTCCTCACTTCTGTGACTATATCTTTGTCACTAGTTTTTACGGGACTTGCAGATATTGCATTTTTTGAAAGAATTGTAGATTTATTTCTATGTTCTAAATCTAGTAAATCAGAAGTCCTAAGATTTTTTGTTATATTTGGTTTATCTTCAAATTCTTCAATACTGCTATTAGATAAAAATGTGTCTTGTGTTGCTGTATTTTTGTTATCTGCTATATTATCTATTACAATATTTTCGTCCTGCGTTAATGTTTCTATATGTATGTCTTTCAGATATTTCTCTTCTTTATCATGTACATTTTCTTCAGGTTTAAATGAATCATTCATATTATTCAAGATTTTCTCTTGAGCTTCCAATTCTGGAGTAGTGTATGACTTGTCATTGAAGTATTTTTGTTTAAATCTTGTTGCTCTGTTGTTCATTGTAAGTATATCTGTATCACTGAATATGTCTAGATCGGCTAAATTTCTTTCATAGAATGGAATTGTGCACAGAGCATTTGAAAGATTATACATGTCAATATCAAAGTATTTGTCATAGAGCGACGGTCCTGTGGTTGTATCCCACGACTTCTCGTGTTTAAATTGAAAATGTCCCCCTGCTGATAATGGAGCTGCTATTAATTTCTGTAACAAAACACATTCAAATCAATGATGATTGAGCACTGAAGCAACTCTTTGTTGCCAATCTAAAGAAATAAAACAATGATCTTCCACAGCCTACTTCTACTTAATTCTACCTCATAATCAGCTCCCATATTTTCATGCTCTTCAATCTCCTCATAACTTTCAATTGGCATTTCATACTTTGACCAATTACTTATTATTTCTTTCTTTTTATATTTGGTGTTCTCTTCCTCTGTGATTTTGAGGATTTCATCAGTTTCCCTCTTTAAATTCTTGTAGAATTCAGGCCCTGGACTTTCATACTCCGGTTTGCTTCTGCTTGGCACTGGATTCGCTGCAACTGAAATCAATGGTAAAATTGATGATTTAAAGTAACACTCATCTCAATGTTGCCTCATTCATGAGGATAGTAAACTATGAATTTGATGGAGTATGGAGTAAGTAAGAATAATAAAGAACAATTTTTTTTAAAAGAGCCGTGGTGGCTGAATGGTTCGAGCAGTTGCCTGCGACGCAAAGGTCGCAAGTTCGAATCCCGACTGTACCAATGAGTTTTTCTGAACTTAAGTACAGTGATTAGTCACACCACGAGCTTTACGGTGAAGGAAAACATCGAGAGGAAACCTGCATACGTCTGAGAAGAAATTCATAGGCGTATATATAGTCGTGCTGGAGTAACGGCGATGGACTCGCCATCAGTCACGTTGGCACCTAATATACCTCTGGCGGAAAGTGGGAATGTGGGTTTTACCTATACACCTCTGCCTACCCCTTCGGGGACCCTTGTGGGAAGGCGTGAGGATATTATATTATTATTATTATTATAATTTTTTTTTATTACACAAAGGTGGCAATCACATATGTGGTCTGCCTGATGGTAAGCTGTCACTGCGGCCTGGATGCTTGCAACACCAGGGGTATTGTTTGTGTATTGCCAACCCTGCAGGATTCATTTCACACCTTTATTAAAGAACTCTTTTTACTTTCCAGGAAGCCCCTTAATTCTATAGCAGCTTAATTCTATATGAGCTCATTCCATAGCAGGTGCGTTAGCCCCAGTTTTGGAGTTGGAATTAACATTGTTATATTTTAATTTTTGTTATTAATGCATACTTTACAAGGGAAAGTGCTATCCCTGGGGTCAAATTCAAATGGCTAAGGCCATATCTTGCAGCCATAAAGTGCTGTATTCTAGCATAGAGCACTGGAAGATTGTAACTGAGTCGTTTTGGTAGTGGGACAGATATTGCCAGCTAATCTGCCGAATCTCAGGTACCTATGCATACCTAACACTTATGATCTTGGTATAGGGCAGGTGGTATTGCAAGCATCCATATGGACACAGTACCCAATGGTAAGTCTATGGATCCTCACATTGTTGTCCAATTGGGGACCATGAGTCGCTTATCTAATAATATTAAACAGGTGTTGAGTGAATACACACATTTGGTCTCTGTCTTGGCTTCCATATGTATTTCAACTTTTGGTTCAATATGTGCTGGTTTTTGCGCAGACCGACGCGATTTTCTCTGCTCTTTTGGTTCATGTTTCCCTTTTTGCCTATAAAAGATAAAATTTTGTAACAAGACAGCGAGACAAACGGCATAAGGCCATCCGTATTACTATGGTATCTAAAAACCTACTGCTTCTTTGAGTCTTCAGGCATTTTTCGTGACGTTCCAGAATTATATAAAAAAATAGGCACAATGCTTGCTGATCAGCTTATTATTTGCTCAGTGCTATGTTCACTTGCATTCAGTTCAGTACTATGTAGGTACGTAATCCAGTAAGCAAGGTTGCAAAGTCGGAAATAAAGATGTTAGGTATAATGAAATTGGATGAACTTCTCAGCTTTTCTGTTTTGACAGTATATGTTGTTAATAAACTTAAATGTCAAGTTGACACTAGTGTTTCGTTCCGTAATTTTAAATTATTTATTTGTTCATTAGTTTAATACAGTTTACACAATTTTTTTATAAATAAAAATAAGATGCACTTATACAACGGTAACCATCCCTAGCAATGCTTTTTCCAAGCGCTTGTAGAATTTGGGATTTTTCGTGCATCCTTGACCCTAAAAAAATGCAAATTAGAATGTCAAATGAACTGGGTATATAGGTCTTTGTACAGGCAGTAATTTTTACTTGGGAAAATGATATTAAAAAGGCTTTATTATATATATTTTTTGTAAGTACTCACTACTAGCTACTAACTAGCGTTAATAATCAATCTTCATGAGTTACACCGACAGAGGTATACTCTTTTTAAGGAGAATTAATACTATCTCTACCCAAAATTATTACAAAGGAAGAGAATGAGAGAGAGTGAATGAGAATCAACGTTCGTAACAAAAACGTGCAGCATAGCGGAGTACATGCAGATTAAAGGGCTTATTTATGTTTATTTCTAGGTTCGCCCAAAGATAAGACATTTTCTACAACTGGGGACACCATTTACTGCAGGAGCCTAAGGAGGCTTAACATACAATATAACACTATGGTCACTTTGATATTATGTGTGTATACGGGAAACCTGGGAAATATGTATGTAAATAACTACCTACTAGAAAACCCACCCATCCTAATCCCCCATTTAATTAAAAAAATAATCGGAGATAAGCTTCATTGATATAAATAATTTAGAGTACTTTTGCAAAAACTTTTTTTTATTTATTTGTCAACCCGCTTTAGTACTTCGGTTTAGCTTAGGTACATTAGATTTTTGCTTTACTTTACTTTACTCACGTTTAAAGGAAGTGTTAAAATTTTCATACAAACGAGTATTAATAATCATATATTAAAATATTGAACATGAATGCACCACATCACAAATATGTTTATGCACCCACTTTTACTTGTATGTCTAGATGTAGAAGGTACATATTTGAAAAAGCAGACCGTACAATGGTAGGCTTCAATTCTTATACGTGATTTAGTGTAGGCGGACTGTAGGCGAAGTGAAGGCATGAAAATTGTATTTGTTATAGTAGGTACTTATCACGCGGGACATAGAGTTGAGAATAGCTTAATCACTTGCACAACTTCGTTGGTGGGTTGTTTTGAATACGCCAGACGCTTCTCGTTCATCTGCCCACCCGTCTGGCAGACAACAATACAAGTATTACGTTTAATGTATATTAAAAAAAAACTTCCATGCTGGCACTCTAACTCTCTTTGCCTACCCTGTGCGTCAGGGACTTGGCGTGATGATATGAATCTTTTTAATAAACCGTCAGTACTTTCCCATTCACATTCAAAGGCGTACACATATTCTTGAGTAACGGTGATGGACCCGTCATCTGTCTCGCTAGCACCTAAAATATATCTCTGCCGGAAAGTGGGTACTATCTACCCTTCTTTTTCTTCGGGGACTCTTTTGTGAGTTTGGGCGTGAAGAAGTATTTTCCTAACAGATGTACTTGGTACCTACTAGGAAGGGATAATGTAAAACTAAGAGTGAATCGAGTACTGCCTCGTTTAGATGCAGACCGAAATAATAAAATACGTTTCGTTTATTGCTTTCATCACATTCACAACACAACCCCACGCCTCTGCCCACGCTACCATAATAATATTATTCCCATATGACGAGGGCACTGTCTTGCCAGTTGCCCAGTACCTTTGCGTCGCAACATCAAAATGATCAAATCAAAGACTACAATGTATACTGTAACAGATCAAATGTACCTAGGTAATTTATTTGGGGTTGGTGGCCGTGTGGTTGTGTTCGGAGCTACAGAAAAGGACATAGGCTATTCATGTTGAAAACAACTCTTAACAAACTTATATGATGTTTGTAATGTAATAAAAAAAATGCTTGTAATGTTTTATTCCAACATAATTTGGTTGGTGTAATACGAAATAATTGTGTGGGTATTACCTACACACTGCCTACCCCGTTAGGGACTCGACGTGATGTAATGATGATATAATTAGGTTGGTATTTACATTTATTACCGCCATTCACTCTTGCTGATTTACATATAATACAAGTTGAGTTCCAAAAATTTAGTTACTACAATTATCTATTAAAAAAAACTTATTATGTGTCCTAAACTAACAATAATAAATAAAATATAGAACTACCTCAGCCTATTTAAGGCCGGGTGTAGCGGGATGGCAGGATAGATAGGGTGACGCAGCGCGCATGCGCCACGCCAGGGGCGGCATCGCGCAGTCGCCACGCGCCCGTCCTCAAAACAACATGGCGCGCACCCGTTGCGTCCCTCAAGGACACATTTGACAATCCCGCGGCAAAAAATACCACCAGCTGTTGGTCCCGTTATCAATATAATAAAATTGAAAAAAATATCTGTGCATTTTTGTGATAGAAATCAGTGCAGTGAACACTTGAACAGGCAGCGTGTGTTTACCAATTTGGAATACCGGCGTTGAGAACGCCCCGATTGTTTCCACAAGGTATGTAGAAAAACAATAATAAAGGCTATGATTGGCTTCTTTCGCTCAATACTATTCCGTTTGCTGGCGTTTGAAAGACCTTTTCTCATCAAGGCGCCCCATGAGTAGTGCTTTACCTACATTATCCCGTAATTAGATGTTTTCATAAGAAGTTCGGGATTTTATTTTTGTGTCTCTGATTTCCAAGAAATTAAGAATTTGACGTGTTTGATATCTAGCATTTTATTATAACTTGAGTAATGTAAGCTACATTCCATAGCAATCAATCTGTGTTACATGTATTTTATTCCAATAAAATAGAATATTTTTGCATCATCAGCTTTAAAACTGGAACAAACGAAGTCATCAGTTTCATAGTTTACAGTTTTACTTCATTCAGCAATTTAGTCCTACTTGAGTAAAAACGTGACTCATTTTAAGATTAACTCAGATGGGCAGACTTTCTGATGACGGTAATCTTATTTTTTTATAGGTATGTATGTATGAACCTACAAATAGCAAACAGACGGCACGCCTGCAAAACGTTGATACCCAGCTAAAAGGTTCGCACGCCCTTTTTCAAAAACTCTGTACTCAAAGGAATACATTTATGCTACCTTTGCTGATTTTCCAACTATTCTTAATAAACTTCCCTTAGTGCTTTGGATGATCAAGCTTGATGCGATGGACATCAAGCTTGATCATCCAAAGCACTAAGTCAAGTTTACATTCCCATACTAAAAATGTTACAAAGCGACAGCGCCATGTATCTAAATTCAAGCGATGTCTTAATGTCATTGGAACCGAGCAAAAAATTTGCATCGAATTGCAGTACGGAAGTTTTAATTTGCAAGCGTGTCGTCGTCAAAAGATTGCTGTCGTGATATTGACTATCTTCTAGAATTGTCTGGAAAATGATACAGGTGACGAGGTATTACTAACATTACATTGTTGTGTCTGGAGCATCTCCACCCTCCAGGTCGGTCACACGCAGGGGTGAAACGTCTCGCTCGACAGTAAACATGAACCGTAATCTACCATGAATCTGATTTTATAAAACCACAAAGCAACCTTTAAGGTTTTAATAAGAATAAAGAAAATTATTTTCACAACTATAAATGCTTGAAGAATTCGCTCAATTTATATGTTATGGTTGGCTTCATAGGAGCCAATATTAAACATAATACACGCTTATATATACATATCATACATATACGTATATTTATTTATAGCAATCGTTAAATTCAGTTTTATCCTTATTTTGTGTTAGGTAATTGCATTGGGCTTTAAGTAAAAGACATTAATATATTAAGTAATATATTAATGTCTTTTAAATATATATATACTTAGGTGGTTACACATACGGCGATGTGATGGTAAGCGGCTATCACGCTTGCACCGCCAGAAGCAGCACTCGCACACAGCAGAAGTGGCGGAGTTTCTTCATAAAAATATAAATGTATACGTATAAATACAGTTTCCACACTTTTAGAATCAGTCTGAATGGAAATGTAGCAATAATGAAGAATACATAACTCTGGATAAATAATCAAAGCTGTGAACAAGACAAACCAGCTGGTTCCACATAAGGCCTTGTCCTAATATTTAGTTAAACCACAAATAAAACTTCCTCTTGTCAAGTACACGAGTTCAATTATTGGTTCGCACTCGTCTTGATGAAAGCCACCGTGTGTGGTCGCTGGACCATTGTTAAGTAAGTTAAATGTTATTATAAAGTGGTTTCATATTGTATTAAATGTTTAATCTATAAGTTATACTATAAATAGTTCCTATTTTGCTTCGACAGGGATAGCGTATATTCTCCTTTTATCCTTCTAGTATGTATGTACATGTGAAATATTTAAGTTATCTTTTGGCCAGATATATATGTAGGTGCTAACGTGTTAAATATCGAGCGATCAATCGCTATTTCAAGGGCTAGTCACGTCTTTAAATGTATTATGTAATACGATAGCGCTTACTGCCTATGTTTTCCTTCTCGGTGAAAAAATGCATCTGTGGTGCTGCTTCGGTCAGGAGAAAATGGCAAAATTACACCACAAAAGATTGTATTATCACTGGATTGATTGATTAAAACAGACACAATGTCTAAAAAGATGGCCCGCTTACAACGCAACCAACAGCCAAATGTGTTTTTAAAGACAGGTATGATAGCCATGTATAATGGCGTATATTTTATCCAGCATCACACGTCCTAATTAATTGAGTTGTCGTTAATTAACTTTGGCATTGAACTGCGACCTCTTGGCCTGTTTCTATAGGACAAGGAAACACTGTTTAAACTATGTATGTATTATAAGCAAGCCCTATTTGCGGTCCCGATAAGGACGATGAATACGTCAGGTTAGCGCTACGGGACATTTATAGTATTGGAAATGCGCCAGCTTGCCCAAGACGTACTTGCATAAGAGTTCCCGTAAACCTATTTAGGATTAAATCCTACTTGTATAAATGACTCACAAGCACAATGTACAGTCTTTTCTAGCTGAAATTGAGGTTTTGAATATAAAAGTTTATAATAGAAGTAAGTAAGTAATCGGATTGATAGTTTTTTGTTAACGCACAAATCATTAGATCTTCTGTTTTTGTAATTTTTTTTTTATTTTGGCCCAATTCATAAAGAAGCTGATTAAATTATAGCTTTGACCATTGGGAGCCAAAGAAGAAGAAATAAAAAAAGTTGTAAATAAGTTTAATGTTAATATTTGGATCTATAAGCTTAGTCATCTGTCGCTTTATTGACGCATGCCCCTGAACTTCGATTCGGTCGAGTTCCTCCATAAAAATCGAGCTGTATCGTGGCACGGGCCGGTTCGCGAGGTCTTTGAACTACCAAATTCCCCCCAGATGTTGTGTTCGGTACTAAATTTAGAACTGCAGATTCACAACACACCCAATTAGGACGTTAGAACATCAAACTGGGACCGACCATGTCGAGCTCTTGCAATCATAATGACAGATGATTGCAAGTACACACGATATATCATATTTTTTTAATCTGATACCTATTATCTAGATTAATAATAATAAACCAATAAAGGGCTAGATATCTTAGACACGTGCTTGATCGTCCCTTAATTCTTGTGGTTATATAGTCTTCACGTCGACATTTATACGACATTTCTCTATTTATAATTTTTTCAAAAGTCAGCGATAAAAGCGTCTGAGCATCGTACATCGCGTGAGAACATGATATAAATATTAATATAATAAGTACTTCATTATTTTTTATATTATGTTCTCTCGCAAGAACATTATCAGAAATATGTTTAAATGAGGAAAATATTACTCTTTACTTCCTATACAAATTAATATGTTTAAATGAGGAAAATATTACTCTTTACTTCCTATACAAATTTCTTATTAGGTGGTGAAATATAAATGGTACTTTATATTGTTAAAAACTTTGACCATACAGAAGAAAGAAAGGAGCTGTTGCCTGTACAACATTGTACCTGTGTTACAGATCACCAGGCCCCACCAGGTTCATGTAATTATTGATAGTTGTTAAGAATGTCGTATGTCGCGCTTCTATCACAATTCCCTTAATATATATCAACAGTGTCTCAATTTAGTAGCTAAATGCTCTTCAACAGTCTTCAACAGTTCGTCAACAGCTTCTTCAGTCTTGTTGACCCGATTATCCATGATTGTCGTCATCTTCATATATTCAGGATGACTTAAAGCAGGTTTTTTCTTATCGCATTGTATCGAATGACCCGCGCATGATTCGATTCAGCTGTTTTTATGATACGACTGGATTTGCAATTCCTTTGCGTGCAGTGAGCGAGATCGTGTGCAGAATATAATAGTAGAAATTAATTCCATGTAGGTACCAACACATTGTAGCAGTGCGGTAGCAATTAATATAATATAGCAAAATGCCTGGATTTTAAAGATAACAAGAGGCTGAATGCTCAGACTATTGGCGAATCAAAGGTACCCAGTAGTAATTATGTAAAGGATGCTCATGCTGTTGCAATGTGGACCTCTGGGCTCTTACCAAATATATCACATATGTATATCTCGTCTTATTTTTCCAAGAACTGTAGAAATTACTCGGGTGAAATCGCCCGATTTTAAATGGCTGAGATCTTTGTTATGTGTTCTGATATTATGTGAATATGAATATGAATGATGGAATAATTTATGAAATAATCGGTTTTAATAATTGATGGGTATTCCTACATTACCTACCTATTGCATAAAATATTGAAAACTGTATAGGTATTTAGTTTCTCTACAGAAAACTAATGCTGGTCCCCAAAAGCCGAAATCGATGTACGACAAAACTAAAATAGTTTCAAGTTGAGACACTACGATTTGTGATTGTGACTGCTGACTGCTTTTTTAGTAGAGCTTTGTAAATTGCAGACTCAGGCCGATGTACGGAATAAAATATTTTTAGAAACCTTACAGGAATCTGGATGACGTTATTGTCTACCGTATAAGGCACGGTAATAAGAACAGGGGACGTGATTGCTCGTCTCTTGTTTCAACTTTCAACATCGACGGCTGGGTCGACTTACCCGACTCTCTCCTTTTCTTGCCCGAGCATTCGAAAGAGATGGAACATTTACTAAGCAAATTGTTTTGTGAGTTTTGAAATAGGAAGCTTATGTTTTAATCTATTCACGCGCTTTTATATCCGCTGTCATTTCCGTTGGCGATATTTTGAATTGGAGTGACAAAGGTTTAAATTAAGATAAACATTCGTTTTTTAATTCTTGACATTAACATTTACTTTATTGAACAATGGCCTATGTTTACGACCTTAAAGTTGAATAAGAACGTAACTGAGACCTAGAACTTATACAAATAAAAATCTAACAATGTCTGAAAATCAAGTGTTAACTGACGTGCGAAATGTCATGTCTCAAAAGATTCTTCAACATGAGCGAGACAATAATAATATTTAAATTAAAATTCTGTGTTCTTTAGAAAAACTATAAAATCATTGAGTCACTCAGACAAACCGAGACGGTTTCAAACCGAACACCAATATGTTCGGTTTGTAACTGATGACCAACCGTCAAAATAAAATATAATTTTATCGTTTAATTTCGAGAGTTGAAGAGGAGTTCAAAGTTTAAGTAGGAGTCAATTTAAAATTCAATGGTCGCTGTACGTCAAATTAAAACTTGCTATTGAGATTCACGCATAGAGCGTATCCTCTATGTGTATTTTCAAAATGAATAAAATCTGCATTTTTGTAACAAAGATATTACTGATTTAATGAACGAATTTCATGACTCCAGTTTATTTCATGAGTCGTGATTTGGATCTTTTGACTAGGTTGGACGTAAGTAACTATCTTGAAGTTGATCATTGGTTTATTTGGTCCAGTGAATTGTGGAGGAGTATGTTCTTACTTACACAGTACACCAAATCACTAACCGAATACTTCGTTCTGGAACAAAAAGCAAAGCCTATAAGCGTGTTGGTCGCTAAAGGTGCTTATCTGCAGCTGTTACCGATCGATAAGGCGGTGCGGCAAGCCGGTAATGCATTCAGCCAGCCAGCCAGCCGTGTATCGCCAAACACTTATCGAATGCTGCTGTTGGGATTTCGATGCCATGTTCATCGCACACTTTGCGTTGCTCTTTATTTTAAGCAGTATTATATTTGGTATCGGAAGTTTTGCTTTTTACCGATTTTTCGTAATTTTTACCGATTTTTCGTAATGTGATAGTTTTTATTTTTACCGATTTATTCGTAATGTAATGTGATGTTTTTATTAAGGTTCACCAACGATATACATATTTGAAAACTGTAATGCCAAAATCTAAAATTAAAAACCTAATATTATGTACATCAATAATAGGTAAACACAACACTTTTACAATCTGTTACATGAAATAAAATTTTAGTAATGTTTTGCTTATCTATGAATACTGTCTAAAACCTACTACACTTACACTGTCTTTATGAGCTAAGATTCGTTAACAGGCTATTAAGCATTAGGCTTAGGCATTTAAGCATATGCTATATATAGCATAGAGAGTGCGAAAGGGACAGATGAAATTGACGTCTATAAATCTGTCCTTTTCGCACCGTTGAATACTAATGACAATAGCCCGCTATGGTAAGACTAATCTTTAAAGAATGCTCGATGACTTCACTGTATTTACTTTTTAAATCCACTCCACTTTTCTCAGTGCTACGCCGAGAGTGCGACTAATTATGCCAGTACGTGCCATATCTATAGGGGTTTGCAGGAAGTTTGCTCCCATATGGATATCGAAACACGTGCTACGCAGCCATCAATTGAATTTGACACGTTTACCAATTAGTTAACGTTTATATTACTTTGGACATTGAGACGGACACAAGTCAAAATCAACTCTATTCGCTTGTTGTTAACTTTAACTTGAGTTGGCTCTAATTCTTATTTTAATTTAGCTTCTCTTTTGTTTAACAATATTACATACTTAAAATAGAACATGTGCCATATGATGCTTTTATTGAACATATATAGCCTATTGCTGAGTGCAAGTGTCTTATATGCTTATTTTTATATACCATATTATGTACATTTAAGACCACGTTCCAACTTCCAAAAAAATTAAATCGATCGGACGCTCAAGGACGGGAACGTCAGGAGTACTCGAAACCGACGAGTATGTATGAAGTGACTGATGAATGTGGACGAGGCGAAAGAGGTAAGTCAAGAGAGAACTGGCGCTCTATACTCTCTGCCTACCCCGTATCTATATTTACATCCTAAGTTATCAACCTAAGTAAATACGTAAAGTCGTAACTTAATATTTATTGTATATGCCTCCCTAGTTTTATTATTAACAAGCTGTGCCCGCGACTTCATCCTCGCGGATATTAACAAAAAAGTTATTGTTTAGTTTCTAAAATAAAAGTATCCTAAGTTACTCCTTTTTACATCAGCTATCTGCCAATGAAAATCGTAATAGTCCCGTCAAAATCGGTCAAGCCGTAACAGAGATTAGCCGGAACAAACAGACAGACAGACAGAAAAAAAAAATTGTGTGTGTCAGCTCCGACGCACGACTGGAGTTTACTCCTTAAGTACGATTGTCTAAACATACGCAAAAAGAGTTTATCCAACTGAAAATAAGATTAATACCATATGAAAGGGTAAATTAACAAATTAATGAAAATAATATACATATTTAAATTTATATTTATTCATTTTATGTACATTTATTATAACTAATCGGCGAAATATTTTACATTAAACTTTTCACAATAGTCAATTTCAGGCGTGCACAAATATTTCATTAGGAATGTTGATAAATAAGTAGTAAAACTATCGTAAAAATCGGATTATCGATATCGATACTTTATTGACTACACCCTCGCACTGGTTGAGTAGCGCAAAACAGATGCAATTTTCTAGAAAGTTCTTTAACTATTATTACAGATAAAATTCGATCTTATTGCCCTTACATAAAATTGATTTTTGTATTGTACAATAAAAAAAATTTGGACATAAAACAAAATTAACGTAATAAAATAAAATTTAATTAAATAACACTTCCCGATGATAGGAAATGCCACTATTAGCTAGATTTTTTTCCGGCTAGCATTCCTGCACTCAAGAATGGAGCAATACGGCATATCTGCACTTGTTTTTCAAACTTATTGAAAGCGGATTATACAACTGTCACACACAAGCGGCGGCGGCGTACTGAGCGCGGTTGAGCACTGCAGTGCTTATCGTTGGCATGCGTGCCACGCCTACTTTAGGATTCTGTAGTGTATAGACTTTTATATATTTGTGTATAATCTGTCGTCTCGAGCATCGCACGCGCGGGGTTGCGCGGCGAGGGGGCACTGCCCTCCCGACCGGCGTGGACGGAAGACGCGAGCGCTTGCTGCGAGCCGATATTTATTTATTAGTGTAATAGGTAATATTAACCTCATTATTTAAGTGTACATTACATGTGGCGACGAGGATAAACTGTAAGTATTTTAACATTTTAATAACAAAAGAACAAGGGAGAAAACATCGTGGACAAAATACTACTACCCGAATACTAACGAATAAATAAAATTTACGGATCACCAGGCACTGGCTGTAAATTCATGCATGACAAACTAGTTTTTAGCAAACTCAATATACCCGCTGGATTTCTTCATAGATGTTATTTCATTCGGTTATGCTGTAGGGTTAGGTTATGTCGTACTAACCTACAAGTTACCTACCTACTTGAGTTCGAGCCTCAGTATTCATTACTTATATCGCTGTATAAGAAATCATAATACGAAAAAATATATATATATATACATATTACAGAGCCTCAAGTTTCGTCAATCAATAAAGATGTTTATTATTTATTACTCTAAAGTTAATGAAGTGGTCCACAACATTAATTTGTAACTAACTTATACAATAAAGTGTATTTACTGTTACTATTGCAGTAAGTGATGTTGTCTGTATATAACATTCTGCCTAAGGAAAATAGAAGTATAGGTAAAGTAACTAGATATTCACTTGGCCGTGAGTGGCGTAGGTATTGGTTTGGTGGCGTTTTAGGTATCTAGGTTTCTATGACCAATTAAATGAATTTGTATATCTAGGAAGCACGTTCACACGAGATGGAAAGTATGGAAAAGATATTGAAAGAAGGATAACTGCCGGTAATAAGCTGAATGGGGCCATATCGGCGTTGATGGGCAGCAAAAGTCTCAGCAAGAATGCTCGAGTTGCTGTCCGCGATGCGATATTGATGCCTACTTTATTGTATGGCAGCGAGTCCTGGGTATGTCAGAGGAAGTGTGAAAATAGCTCGAATGCAGTTGAAATTTCTCTTCGGAAAATGTGCGGAGTAACGATCTTAGATCGAATCCGCAATGAAGAGATTCGCAAATCAACTGGCGTGAAGAAAGGCATGTTGCGTTGGTTTGGACATATGGAAAGGATGAGTGAAGAAAGATTGATGAAACAGATATGCAAAGCAAGAGTGTGTGCGAGAAGAGGCGGAGGAAGACCACGTTTCAACTACCTGGATCGGATCGATCGGGCGCTCAAGGGCGGGAGCGTCGAGAGTGCTCGAAGCAGGCATGTGTGAGGTGACTGATGAATGTGGACGGGGCGAGGGAGGTGTGTCTGGGGAGAGCTGGCGCTCTGTACTCTCTGCCTGCCCCGTTGGGAACTTGGAGGGATGGTGTGTATGTATGTAGGTTTCTATGGATGTTCATCAGGGGATACCTAACTACTAATGAAATGTTCTTCGATAATCATCGAAAGCATTGTGCATGGCATTAAATTGCAGATATTTACTGGTATGGCATTAAATTGCGGACATACCTACATGGCATTAAATTGCGGATTTTACTGGTATGGCATTAAATTGCGGACACCTACTTGGCATTAAATTGCGGTTATTAACTGGTATGGCATTAAATTGCGGACATACCTACATGGCATTAAATTGCGGATTTTACTGGTATGGCATTAAATTGCGGACATACCTACATGGCATTAAATTGCGGATTTTACTGGTATGGCATTAAATTGCGGATATACCTACTTGGCATTAAATTGCGGTTATTAACTGGTATGGCATTAAATTGCGGACATACCTACATGGCATTAAATTGCGGATTTTACTGGTATGGCATTAAATTGCGGACATACCTACTTGGCATTAAATTGCGGTTATTAACTGGTATGGCATTAAATTGCGGACATACCTACCTGGCATTAAATTGCGGATTTTACTGGTATGGCATTAAATTGCGGTTATTAACTGGTATGGCATTAAATTGCGGACATACCTACATGGCATTAAATTGCGGACATACCTACTTGGCATTAAATTGCGGTTATTAATTGGTATGGCATTAAATTGCGGACATACCTACATGGCATTAAATTGCGGATTTTACTGGTATGGCATTAAATTGCGGACATACCTACGTGTTTGCCAGGATAGTATCCTGCCAAATGCCGTATCATTATAAGCGCCGAATTTGTACTGCGGATGTAGTTACTAGATAAATACCTACGTACCATACTAACTATAGGATAGGTACAGTTACCTACAGGAGACGCTTTATTACTAGCATTAGATTGCGATAGCGTGTAAAATGCATAAAAATGCAACATAGTTACCACCTTGTCAACAGGTAGTCCCTAATGGCACAGTACACCTTAGAGAAGTTTGAAGGTGCTGGGGAGGTTGGTTCAGTCTCTGTCCGTTGGGAAAGATGGAAAAGGAGGCTAAACATTTACCTCGAGGCGACAGGCATAGACACCGAGGCAAAGGAAAAAGCTAGACTTTTACATTTCGGTGGTCTCGAGTTCCAAGAAGTCTTCTACAACATCCCGGGAGCCAATGCAACTGAAGGCGAACTTTTTAACATCGCGATCAGAAAATTAGACTACTTTGCAACTAAACAAAGTAAAGTGAATGAGCGAAACCTATTTCGCCTCCTAAAACAGGTACAGGACGAGAAGTTCAATAAATTTCTTATCAGACTTCGACTACAGGCCAAGATATGTCAGTTTGGTGGAAAAGAAGACGAAGATATTATAGACCAGATAACTGAAAAGGGTAAGACAGGAGGACTCCAAAAGAAGATATTGTAAACAGGAGACAAGACCACTTTCGAAGGAATTGTTGCAGAAGCGAATGCACTGGCAGCCATAGATCGTCAATTAAGAATACCGGTACTAAACCTGTGGAAAGTCAGACAATCAACAGAGTAGATATGGTATCTTAATAATAATGGTATCTTCAGGAACTAATAGGACAAACCCAAAATAGGAAATTGGAAGGAGAAGGATATTTGGAATCTCGTGTGCACCAGAGATTTTCAAGGTAACGCTGGAACGAATCCTTTTAGGTTACGAAGGAGTCATTAACTTAAGGCTTGGAAAAATTATGACAGTGCTAGAAGAAAATAACGTACTTAAAGGAAAGCCAAATGCGTTTTTAGAATGAAGAAAGTCCACTTCTTCCTGGGGCATAAACTATCAGGAGTTAAACCACTAGATAAGTATATCTTGGTTATAAAGGGATTCAGGGCCCCGACGAATATCGTTTGATTGCTGAGTTATGGGCCTAGTGAATTACGTGGGAAAATGGATCCCCCCCTTAGCAACGTTAACTTAACCCCTCAAGCTACTGCTTCGGAAAAGAATGGGAAGAAACACGGACATTCAAGATGAATGGGGAGATGTCCAAAATAAAAAATTTAATGATCTGAAGGCGGTACTTATGAAAGTACCAAACTTAGGTTACTACAATCCTCATGATAAGACTGTGGTGATTGCAGATGCAAGCCTGCCTGAGGGCAGTGCGAGTGCAAACCAATAAAACCGGGCTGAGAATAATTGCATTTGGGAATAAAACCCTCAGCAGCTGCGTGTCGTTACAGCCAAACAGAAAAGAGGCCTTAGCTCTGGTTTGGGCAGTCGAACATGTCAACATGTTTCTGTACGGCAAGGATTTCGATTTGGTAACGGATCATAAGCCTTGGAGGTGATATCTGGTCCGAAAGTAAAACCATGCACTCGCATTGAAAGGTGGGTGTTAAGGCTGCAATCGTACAATTTCAAAGTGAAATATAGCCCGCGGAAGACCAACATAGCCGATCCACTATCACGACTCTGTAAAGTGGCAACAAACCCAATGGATAGCCCGCGGAAGACCAACATAGCCGATCCACTATCACGACTCTGTAAAGTGGCAACAAACCCAATGGCTTTATTTGGAGACCATGTCCAAGCGGTTACCGAATCTGCACGACCAGTAGCCATCCCATTGCAAGAGATCACTGAG
Organism: Drepana falcataria; assembly: GCA_945859725.1. Taxonomy (NCBI): domain Eukaryota; kingdom Metazoa; phylum Arthropoda; class Insecta; order Lepidoptera; family Drepanidae; genus Drepana; species Drepana falcataria. Next base: position 2,102,640 of record OX243935.1, read on the forward strand.
AGTTCTCTTGGGGATGCAGAGATACAGAATGTTCGACAAGGCCTTTACAATGGAAACTGGGATGAAACTGTTAATGTGGTATGGTAGGGCGATATTCTCCTCAGGGACACTAAAATTGTTACCCCAGCCAAATAACGCAAAAGAGTTCTGGAAGTTGCACAGGAAGGCCACCTGGGTATAGTCGCGATGAAGGGCAGATTAAGGACCAAGGTATGGTGGCCTAAGTGTGACAAAGATGCTGAAACGTATGCAAATCCTGTAAAGGGTGCATCCTGGTATCTGCTCCCAATACTGCAAGTCCATTAAAAAGAAGAGATTTACCTTCTGAAGCATGGGTTGACATAGGAATATACCACATGGGCCCCTTACCTAATGGATATGTATAAAGGTATAAAGCCTTACAGAGGACCTTGAAATGAGGGATGGAGATAAGGAACTAAAGGAAAAAGAGAAGGAATATCCGGATAGGAAGAGAAGAGCTACTAGTGGTGAATTGGAAGTTGGAGATAAAGTATACGTAAAGAACATGACTAAACAAAACACACAGAGCTTAAACTATGAACCCGTACCACATACCGTCGAAGCGAACAAAGGAGGGAACGTGAGTCTTCGGAACTATGAAGATGGTCAGCGAATCAGAAGGAACATCGTACACCTAAAACGAGTGGAAGGACCATGGAAGGTGCTAGATGATGAGAATAATGCAAGTGATGCTCAAACCAACGACATTAGGATGTTAATCAATCACAACTCGAGTGTCGAGTGAAGCTAAAATAATTGATGATTAGTGATAAAACATAATTCAAATAAAGACTTGCTGATTGTGCCGGATCTACTTATGTAAAATAAAAAATGTTTATTAAAATACTATATATAGTCGGGTGATTATGAATGTGTTTAATTTGTACGTTAACCTGATCAAAAATAATAATAAGGGAGGGATGTAGTGTATAGACTTTTATATATTTGTGTATAATTTGTCGTCTCGAGCATCGCACGCGCGGGGTTGCGCGGCGAGGGGGCACTGCCCTCCCGACCGGCGTGGACGGAAGACGCGAGCGCTTGCTGCGAGCCGATATTTATTTATTAGTGTAATAGGTAATATTAACCTCATTATTTAAGTGTACATTACAGATTCTATCTTTTCTTTGTTCTGTGCACACAACCAAATTAGAAAGTTGCGCACCTTAGGTGCGCACCAAAAACGTAACGAGGTCATTCATCAGTAGATTTTACCTCTCATATTTTTCTCATACCGGGCGCCTTATATATGAAAATCGATTCTTAAGGAGTAAACTCCAAAAATAAAAATTAAATTTGTTTTATGTACCGTGTATACATACATATGCATTAAGTGAAAAGCGGTTATTTTAATATTATTTATTTATTTTATTGAGGTACATCAAACAGACACAACAAACAATGTTAGGTACTTATTTTAGTTATTCCTGTACTATTAATCCTACATTGTGTAGGTGACGCTGTAACTAAATTCGTTAACGACAGCGGTCGCTCGAATAGGCCCGAAGACGGGGCACGCGCATGATTCACACACGCTTCGAGCGGTGTTTTTATATGGACAGGAAACACATACGGACGTCCGACTCTCACTCAGCTCGACCCGTGATTAATACTTGAACAAATATAAGCTGAAAATACGTTTCCGTGCCCATTTGCAGAGCAATTATGTACTTTTAGCATATGTACGTTAAGTTTAAGTTCTATTGTTGGTTTGTACAGGTCCGTTTAGGGTTACATCGTCACCAATGTCATGTTGATATTGTATTCGCACGCCTAATAATCAATCTAGTGTCATAAAGGTACATTTCCAAATATGTATTAAATTGACAACCAGACGAAGCTGTATCGTCTCTGACGAACGGGTCATCCTTACCATCAGGTAAATTGTATCGTTTACCTTTGTAATATAAAGAAATGAAGGGTTATAAGACTTTTGATGTATTTACTACTGTAACAACTACTGAACTGATTTCATCACACTCATTTTAGGTTTAGGTTTGCCTTCAATCAGACAGTGTACCGAGTAAATAACATAATCTTAAGGAATATCCAGGTTTGATTGTGAATATCTCTTCTCTTTTTTATTTTAAGTATACTTAAACGTTATTCTCAATTTTGGTTTGGTTTTGCTGTACGTAAATGGAAATCCGAAAAAAGACAATTATTCACACGGCTACGTGAAAGGTGGCCGGGGTCAGTGGAATTCGCTTTCTTCCAAACACCAGCTAAATCATCTTGATTTATGTAATCGCTTGGGCAATGATCTGTACAAGTGTACATAATTAACTATTACACATTAACATGACGAGCTAGCTATTGTTAGTTTGTACTACACATCTTGACGCCTTCAAACAAAGGTCCAGAAGGTACCCGAAGAGGTAGGCAGCACAACCGGAAATATATTCAGGGGATGACGCTTCGGTCGTTTCAATTTCTTCCAAAACGTATAGAGGCTTAGGTTGCATTTTCCGTTTTCCTTCACCGCTAGCTCGTAAGTCACTGTGCTTAAGTGCAGAAAAAACATTGGTACAGAGTGTTTTTGGTACCTGCAACCTTTGTTTTACAGGCGACTACGTTTTTTTTTTTTTATACAACAATAGTGGCAAACAAGCATACGGCCCACCATACTTGATCTATGCGGCTACCACGGCTATCCATCGGCTTCCGCAATTGTATATACACATACTGTCCGTCCCGTGGGACTCGGCGAGATCTTATATATGTCCATTAATTATATATGTAAGCTCAAAATATATAGCCGCATATTAGTACAGATATTGGCAACAAAATTAAATCAAATGAAATAAGATTTTGTAACAGTAGGTAGTAAGAGCTAATAAAAATGTCAAACGTAGAATTTCATCATGTTAATGCTACTTAATAGTTTTACAATAATCGGTTTGATTTGAACAGAGGTTATGGGTTAGTTTACTATGAGCATATTGATAACTAATTTACCCAGTTACCGAATGACCTAATCGCATTAGTTTTGCAAGAAATACATAAATGCAGATGACGATGTTATGCAGATGTTGAAGTTGAATTTATTTGCGAACTCGGGTCGAGTTTTAGGTTATACAACCATGATTCCTACATTAACATCAGTACGAATGTCTTCTGAGGAAAATGTATCTCCCTGTGTGTGTTCTACCAAATGTATATCGGAGCGTGTTCTAATGTACATGTATTACTCGATATTAGGTAGAGCACCGCACTTTTTGCCATCAACGGGAAATTCATACCTATACAACATACATTGGCACTAAAGTGAATGCGGTTTCAAAGGACTTCACTAAAAACTTCGCAAAAGCTTGGGTTTTGGATTTGGAATGCGTTCCCTCTTGTTTGCTCGTAATTAGTGCCCGCAATGTTATTGTGACATTCAAAGTTAATCGTCGTCGTTGCGGTCAATTTAATTGCAGGAGCTTTGTGTGAGTATTGTGGACTTTAGGATTTCGGTAAATATAAAGAAAACAAACTTTTTTGTGTAGATAATAAGACACCGGCCGTAGCATCCGTATCGCTTTGACCCCTATTCAATATCACGTAGTTTGTGACCTTCAGTTTGTTTTGCGTTTTGTGCATTCGTCGCGTGATCTTTCCGTCTACTAGTGTTGGAACTTGTAGCTATCGATATATTACATACTTATTTCAGTCATGTCTTTTGTCCATAGATATATGAAATTTACGTATAGTACGTTACTCACATTTTAATCGTATCTCGATTTAAACTTAGAGCTAGGCTCTTGACGTGCTCTCTGATGTAATACCGTCTGTCTGCTTCTGTTGAGCGCAATCTCTTTGATCTCCCTATACGTTATGAGAGTCACTTTTTCTTTTATCAGACTCAGATTAAAAATAGTTGTCTTCTCACACTTCCAAGAGATTCTCCCAAGAGATAGGCAGAGGTGGAGGAGGTAGGTAATACCCACACACCCTCTTTCGTGGCTCGTAATCAAGCATGCGTCTTTGAATTTGTTTTCAAACGTATGCAGGTTAGTTCTCGATGTTTTTCATCATCGCTCGTGGTGTGACAATGACTGTACTTAAAGTAAAAAAAACTCATTGGTACAGTCGGGATTCGTTCTCGGCTCGGCTCTAAAAAATATGATATGAAATAGTGTAATGACATATCACAATATGCACATTACAATGTTTATATATGTCAATATTATAGTTTGGTAAATGGGGTTGTCCTTTAACCAAACTTTAAGTAATCATGATTACTATCTATTTGGTAAAAATCTACCTGCTTTCTAATAATTTCCATTATTATTTATATTAGAAATTAGATTAGAATTATATATTAGAACAAAGCCCATGCGAAAGGAATAAAAGCTTCCAAAATACTTTATTTTTATTTATACTCCTATTTACTATTATTACTGCTATTTTGGATATACGTGAAAAAAAGCTTTGTTTGTAACATTATGGGTAAACGTAAGAGATACAATAAAGCGTTAACGACATCGCTGATATCTGGGGATATATCGATTTATCGATAGTGTTATCATACCATCACTAAACTTATTGCATTAGCATTGTACCATTGTGCGTAGTACAAGGATATGAAATAATTGTTATTCTACAAGCGCGGGTCGGTGGACTCCTTTCTCTTAAGATTCATCGACGATTCCTCCTTTTTTTGGAAAGAAAGAATAGAACAGAAAGAAAAAATAAAGAAATAACTAAACACTGGAGAAATTGTTTTGGGTTTTTGGTAAACTTACGGAACCAGATTCCGATACCGATTTTGACGCAATCCGTTGTATATAACGAAATCGAAGGTATTTGTTTGTACACTTGGGAAACTATAACCGATATAATAAAAAACGCAATAACAATATGACTCAACCTAACATGTGTTTAGTATATACACATCTTTCCGCCGTTGTACAAGGGTCCTGAAAGGTCGGTGATGTATTAATTTTTAATTAACAATCTTATGTTCGTACATATATTCTTTTTGTTATTGCTAAATAGGACGTTTTCACCAGTCGGAGCCTCATGATGTGCTTTTGCCATCATTATGAGCGAGTGCAAAACACAGATGTATATGTTTTATATTTATTTATTAATAAGAATAACCACATCATACATATTATGATCACTAATAATTCTTAAGATAATTATTATAATGAGTTTTTCTGATTTCTTAAGATAACTTAAGTACAGTGATTAGTCACACCACGAGCTTTACGGTGAAGGAAAACATTGAGAGGAAACCTACATACGAGAAGAAATTCAAAGGCGTATGTATAGTCGTGCCTGAGTAACGACGATGGACTCGCCATCTGTCACGTTGGCACCTAATATACCTCTGGCGGAAAGTGGGTGTGTGGGTATTACCTATACACCTCTGCCTACCCCTTCGGGGACCCTTGTGGGAAAGCGTGAGGATATTATAATAAGTATTATAATTTTCGCACTCTTTATAATAATGCACGTTGTACTATGGCCGCGGTCGCCTCTTTTTGTATTAATTGTCCGCATTGATAGAAGAGTATGTAGTTGAAACAATGGTCGATCGAGAGCATTGTCTGGTTGTTATTGATCGTGACAAGGTCGTAGTAACACCCATCCGAGTGAGAGGTGATAGCGGTTGTAGCAATAAACTGAATTAGTTTGACGTATTAATTTAGCTTCGCTTTAAATCCATTCAGATCTCCAATTTGTTCCAACAGTCAAAGCGTTTTATACATTGTATATGTATAACCGAACACGTGGAATGTACATAGGTAATGTGAACATTTTTTAAGGAGAATTTAAGATCACGTCTATTAAAAGGAAATAAGACGAGATAACTTCAACTCAAGATTTAAAAAAACACTTAGTACATACATATCATCACGCCAAGTCCCTAACGGGGTAGGCAGAGAGTATAGAGCGTCAGTTCTCTCTAGACTTACATACCTCTTTCGCTTCGTCCACATTCATCAGTCTATTCATACATGCTCGTCGGTTTCGAGTACTTTTAACGTTCCCATATAACTTAAGTATATGTTATTATTATTATTATATACTTAAGTATTCAAATTATTTTATCTTTACCTTCTATAAGCTAGTAGGTACCTAAGTAAATACTTAAGTGTATGGCTGATAATACCCCTACCTCCCCGTTTGGGTACCTTTTTGGTAAGGCTGAGATTCACAATGTGAAGCTGTGAAGTCGTAGTGGCCGAATGGTCTCTTGCTACATATACAACGATTGCAAGTTCGGATTTCGCCTACCGATGAGTTATTCTAAACTTAAGTAAAGTGACTCACACACCACGAGCTTTAAGGCGAAGGACAACATCGAGAGGAAACCTGCATACGTTTGTAAAAAAATTCAAAGTCGTATGAATATCGTATCGTATCGTCGTGTTTGAGAAACTGCGATGGACTCGCCATCTGTCACTATCTGTCACATTAGCACCTTAATTTTATCTCCCGGGGGAAAACTGTGGTGCTGTGTGTACCCACCCGTAGGCGTGAAGATATAGAATGTTTCTTACATGCACTTGCGTTGCACACAAAATTTCTCACATTATTTGACCGATATCAATAAGTAATGCGAGTGTTCGATAAATGATTTATCACCAATTGTCATCCCATGATGGATGTAATTAGTGGTTTCCCTTCGAGATTTATGGTGGATATTAATTTTATCTAAGGCCGGAGTCGTGTCGGCCACCTACGTAGGTTTGCCGTTAAACACGTTCATTATAATTATAGGAGGCATGTCGTGTTCCCTTTTGTGCATTAACCGCGCTCTCTGTCGTTTACTGTACTTTGGGGAGAAAGGGAGGGCAGCTGACCTACACAAATTCCCTTTCTGTTCACGCTCACTCTACCCAACCATATGTTTAACTTGTAGGGCAAAAGTTGCAGAAACCGTTTTCCGCAGATGAAGTCGTCGTCTTACAATTAATGTCCAAAAGGAAAAATAAGTTGACAACTAAGGTTCTAGATTGATGTGCACGTAAAAGCTATAAAGGCAGAAGGTAATGTAGTTTATCATTATGTTAGATTTTTCTAAAGGAATTCGGTTTTAGGTAAGAGTATCGGTTATTGTTCGGTGATTTTGCAGGAACTAGGGGAGTCCTATCGTTTGAAGACCGTGCATAGCGGGAAAGAGGCCTGGGGAAGGCTGAGCCACCGATGAGACTGGATAGAACGCGCTATCTCTGATATGTCATCACATATCGTGGTGTGATAAACAGTATTTTAGTTTATAGCCGACTATTCGGACTACTCGGCCACCACGGCTCTTAAACATTTTATGCAATTATTTTAAAATGTTTCAGTCGAAGTTACCAGTGCTATTTTTAGTTTCATTATTATTTTCCTGTTTGCCTGTATTTATTTATTCTACATAACAATATTTAAATTGTAATATATGTAGCCGGGAAGAGCCGTGGTGGCCAAGTTGTTATATTACTTCCTACAACGCAAAGATGAAGCAAAGGTCGCAAAAGAAGCAAAGGGCGGGCGTTAGTGTGGGTACAACCTACACACCCACTTTTCACCGGTGTATATGTTAGGTGCCAACGTGACAGACGATGAGTCCATCGCCATTTCTCTTTTTGTTTTTGAAATTATTCCCAGACGCATGCGGGTAGGTGTACATATGTGGGTACATTAAGATCTGAAAAGTCATAAAAAATACATATATAGGTATTATTTATTATATAGGTAAATTCGGGATTCGAACATGCCATATTTGTGTTGCAGGCGACTGCTTGAACCACTCTGATGTCACGGCTCGACAACGTCGACGTTGACCAACTTAGTGGTATGAAATATATAATAAACAAAACATCGTTCCCTTTCGACACGTTGGTATGCCTTTCCGAGCCTGTCTCATATAATTTATGAGTAGAGATTGCCGTGTATGGCTAACTGATGCGCCGCCTATCTGGGCGTGACATCGGAGTGAAGGGCTGCCAGCACTGGTCATGTTCGTTTCCATTAGTTTACACACTACGTTGATTCTGGTACTGGTATGCCAGGATGTTTATGAGCCCTCGTTGGGTTTTTGATCTGGAGTTTGTTTGGGAGTGATGGTAATTGCCGATCTTCTACTAACTTGTTTCCCTTTCCCATGTGCCTTAAGGTAAATATTAATAATTTGCAAAACATTGTTACCCTACAGGTTCACCTGTGATACCTTAGGGGCCGTATCTTATGTGCTAATGGCTACTGTAATTATTTCATTCAGCAGTTCAGCAGTCTTGAATTTTGTGTGTGTATACAGCGCCAAGGTTTCCTCTTCGCAAGCTTTAAAGTACGATCTCTGAGTATAATTACTCCTCAACATGCCTATATAGCAATTAGCCGAATTTCCGAGCAACGTAGGAAAAACTACATACACGACCCGAAAAGGAATCCTAATCATGCACACTTAAGTTTGTTTTATTAAGAAGGGCGCCGACATCACTAATCTATGTGAGCCGCCTCCATGTAATTAGGCTGCTTAGTATTTTTAGGTTATGGCGGAGGTACACCACATTCCAACTAACCAGACCAAATCTGGCGGACGCTCAAGAGTAGTAACGTAAAGAGTACTCGAAACTGCTGAGCAAGTATGAAAAGACTGAAGAATGTTGATGAAGTGAAATGGCTCTGTATGTCTTGAGAGAAATCGCGCCCTTCTCTCTCTGTCCACCTCGCGAGGATCTTGGCGTGATGATATGTACAATCTTAGTATGGACTGAAAACTGATATAATTGATAATTGTCTTAGATCGGACCCCTATACACACGAATCACTTATAATCGTCCAGAGTTAATTTATTTGCAGGAGTGCCGTTGTTGCCGTCGTATAAACAGACCTAGTTATAGTATGGGCAGTCAAGTAAAAACTATGAAGCAAGACTCTGACTTTAGTGGGTGTGTGTCAGGCAGGATTCCATTCAAAGCGGAGGTAATACCAAGGCTATTGAGAGCAAAAACAAACTTACATACCCGTTATCTATGTGTATCATCTACGATATGTTGTGTTGTTTAAATGTGTAACATTATATGCAAAGCAGAATTTACATAATGTAACATACGCCTTCAGTTCATTTAATTTTATCCAGCGATAGTTATCGCTTAATCACAAGCGATCTGATTCGAATAACTGTATGTAATGTGGAAATTAAAAATGAGGTTGGTCTAAAATCGTTATCGTAAGCGCCGAGGTGGCCGAGTGATTCGAGTAGTTGCCTTGACACAAAGATCTTTCTTTACTCATTCTTATCCATCCATCTGACTAGAAATATCTTGGGCGAAAAGAGCCTGTGTAGGTGTGAAGGCGGCACTTAAGCAGCAACAATAAAGCGGTTACCGCTTGCCTAAACATGTTCGTCATACCAGGGGAATCGCTTCCTTTTTTTTCTGTGACTGCAGGAACTGCAGGAACTGCAGTTCTGTGACTCATACACACCCTTCTTGGAGAATTCCATGACATACTACGTCATACACCCCAGTGGGGCTCTAATGTTGCCTTCTTTATGGCAATGTTTCGAGCAAATGAAAGGGTTAGTGAAGTGGTAGTTATAGGAAGTATTAGATTAGTTAATTGGTATTATAAAATGTAATATAATTACATATAATGTAATAAAGAAAGGGGTCGAAAGGTGATAATTGTAGCCTAATTTAACTCCGAGTAAGCGTTCAGTTCCGGTTATGAGGGGTTAAGTTTTACCTTCCCTCTATTGAGCATGCTGTATATGTATGTATACCTATAAAGATATGTGATTATTTCATCGTATTAGGAAACTTTAGATTGACCATTTCCGTTTCCTTGGGACTTTCTTGTTTGTGCATAAAGTCGGCGGGCAAACATCGGCAAGTTATCTTACTTATTTTTACAAGTTGGCAAACAAACGTACTCCTGATGCTTAGCGGTTACCAGCAGCATAAGGGTATATATACTATTAATATAAATCTATTATATTGAAGGCTTTTTCAATATCTTGCAAATCAGTCACTCACCGTAACCTTACTGTACTGTATGACATTCTAGATAAAAATATTAATAAAAATAAAAATATATTGGGAAACCGAAAAAATCCTAAACCGCGCTGCTTGATTCCCACTATTAACTCAACATTGGGGGATCATGTGTAGGGTATCCAACATTATAAAGTGGCAGTTTATTTGATCGCACTCGGGAAATAAACCAAATTGAAAAAAGAAACCGTTTGTTGTAGAAGGCTACAGTCCCAAGGGAGCGGAGAGGAAATCATACAAATATATGAATTTTGCCCGGGTTGGCCTGCGGGGCATAGCTAGTGAATAATGAATTCAATTGTTTATGGATCAATAAAAACAAATGTCAACGACCCTCGTTTCTAAAGCGTTAAATTACGATCGTTCCAAACCGTTAACTTTTCACTAATTGATTGAAGACTAATAGCATTACATTAACTACATGCACAAAGGTATTTTTATAATATGAAGGATTTTATTATATGCCTGTTAACCATGAAAGTGATAGACAAATTGTCGTTGGCATCGCCGGTAGGATCGCCGATATAATAGTAGTAAATGAAATATTTACATTCCCATTATATCATTTCGAAAATACAAATCGTTAATCAAGTCTTTCAAAAACAATGGTTATCAAGAAGGTCAATACACAGATTCATAAGTTTCATAGATATTATACATAGATTCGAATGACATTAAATACTTCTTTGAAGTCTTATTAGTATTCGGCAAGAACCTATAACTTGTAATTTGCCATAAAGGCGAGCATATTTGCCGTAATCTAACTTCAATCTTGTATAATTAGAACCGAATAGTTAAATAGCCTGCCAAATACCTCAGCCCTTTCCGAATATTTAATTGACTTAAACTTCAATAAGTACTAGATATAATTCCAGTTAAGGTTCAGGTGGGTGACATACCTGGTAATTAATAGTAATAAAGCATTAAATAATCTAATAGGCTGGCTTGAATGGTTTATCAAGGCCACAGCGCTATTAGGATCGGCTTTAGTTAAAATATTTCCCAAAAGGGAAAATTATGTCGCAACCTTACGTATGTGGTCGAGTTAGTTCTTCATGTCTTCCTACTAAAGTCCCCGGTAATACATCTCGTATTAACACACCGTCTTTTTGCTAGATATAGGCATTTAGTTGCTACCGTGACAGATGGTCATCGCCGTAGCTCAAGCATTATACATACGTCTTTGAATTTCTTTTCAAACGTTTTCAGGTTTCCTCTCGATGTTTTCCTTCACCGTAAAGCTCGTGTTATTAATCGTAAGTATCAGTGGGAGTTAGTTGATGAAATACGTATAGGTATAAGGCAACGCTAAAATGTCTACGTTTAGGTCTTTTAAATTATGCTCATGTATGCAGGTTTTCCCACGGTAAAGTTCATGTTGAGAAGGTCCCATATCGATTTTGTTTTCGGTTGATATCAAAGGTGGAATTTTCACTCAATTAATTAGCATAAAAAAGTTCTTCTACCATCGTTGGAAAGTAAAGTGGCGTCACCCGTCTTATGCATAACTTATCTCATTTAAAGACAGTACTTAAATTACGTCAGACTCGATTACTTTTGCTTTTAAAATCGAATTTAATGCCGATTTCAACATATTTGCCATAGATGCCAATCGAATGTCTTTAATAATAAAAGCGTAGGACTATTCACATGTTAATTTGTGATTATCGAGGTCAATCTACTGATTGATTTGCTCTATGGTTACCTTAGGTTAGATTAATACGTAACAATCTTGTCAAAGAGCTTAGATAATAACATTTGTGTTTACCAGTAAACTTAAACTTAATTATAAAAGCAAATTTAATGTATCCACACACAGCGGTTTTAACGTTCTAGCTTAGTTAGCTTAGCTTCTTAGTTCTAGCGTTATTACGTACCTACATGGTACGAAATTACGTGTATGCGAACACATACGAAAGAAATTTAACGCGCACCGAATGCCTACCCCGAAAGTTTTTGGGGATGTTTGAATGTTAGTTACTCAATCACGCTAGAACGGGTGTAGTCAATTTGGTACAGTAACTATATTGCAGAAAGAAAATGTCGAAGTCTCATTCTGCATCATTACCTACATATATAACATTCAAGACTAAGTTACGAATAATCGAATTAATTTCATAAATGAACGTAAATTCAGCGGGGATCGATCCAGTGGCCTTTAGTATCGATCTTTCCATTCAGCTATCAGACTAATAAAGTGTTATATAAAATTGTCCGGATGTCATTAGCCTTATATGGTCACACGCTCCTAAACGACCATCCAATGTAGGACTGTATAATTGTATACCTACATGTGTGTATTTAGACCCGTTTTCGTAATTAAGCACATTTTCTTCATGTACTTGTATTAATTTTCCTCACTTAAGGCGCACGCAAGGTATCTAGTCCGCAGCCACTGTTGGTATTTAGGGGAACAAGAGTACGCACTTAGTGTGAGGTGTCGTAGCATGCTTGCGACGAGAGTTTCTAATTATGCTTCTAGGTACAGAGGTACGTCTATTTAAATCTGTAGGCAAAGTTGTGAACTTAGCATACTTTTACCGTAGCCTTGCAAGCAGCACTGCAGAAATCCTTCCTGCGATCCGATCTTACGAAGGGCGGACTTTTCTTCTAGGGTTCTGTGAACCTTCAAACTTCAAAAGCTATACGTAAGAGCGGCGGGAAGTCGAAGTGCGTATCCAGAGAGAATGGAAGTGTCAGAAATAATTTCTCTTTTCTCAACCTTCTACCACCTCTGTCGGCTCTTTAATCCTTATGTAAGGTCATGAATGACTAAGGTTATAAACATTTATATACACTTAAATTTACATTTTCTAAAATGCTCCATTGCAGACATTCTTCACTCTATGGTGATGTATGTTCCAATTCCATACACAGAGTTTTTACCTAATTCAATTTCGTGAAGTAGGTATGATAGAAAAAATACGATCACTAATGAACACAAACATAAGGCCATTATTAGATAAACTGGTTCCAATTGATCGATTCTGTAATAAAAAAGGCAAATATAATATAGAATCTCTTGCCGTAATTGCCGAGTGGTTCGAGTAGTTGCCTTTTGCCTTTGCAACCCAAAGACTGTAAGTTCAAATCCCGACTGTGTATGGAATTGGAACATACATTACCATAGAGTGAAGAATGTCTGCAATCGAGCATTTTAGAAGTAGTAAACTTAAGTGTATATAAATGTTCTGTCTATATCCTTAGTCATTCATGACCTTACACAAGGGTTAAAGAGCCGACAGAGGTGGAAGAAGGTTAAGAAAAGAGAAATTATTAGCTTAGCTGAAGTTTTTTAAACTTCAGCTAAATGATCGCAGCACGAGCTTTATGGTGTAGGAAATCATCAAGAGGAATCCTGCTGGAATCCTAGGTAAAAATAAATTAATTATATAAATATATCGTGTTACTTATAGTCGTGACAAACGGCGACGAACTCGCCATCCCTCATCTAGGCCCTTAATTATATCGTCGACGAAAGAGTGTTACATTATGACTCTGCCTACCCCTTACCGGACTTTTGTGAGAACGCGTGAAGGTATATTATTACGTTTTTTTGTTTTATTCAACAAGAATGGCAAACAAGCATACGGCCCACCTGATGGGAAATTGTTTACGTAGCCTATTTACGCTCACGATACTGAAGTACAATCATTTGCGCGTTGCCACTGTGTTCAGAGAGTTATACTGCGTTGGCAGCACCAAGGAGCTCATTATTGGAAACCTTATTCATTGTGTAGGAACATAACACAAAAAATAGTGTTATTTGGCTACGGAATTCTATAAGGTGGAGGCCACAATCGGGCAGCTCCAAATTCGAACGGCAAACTTATGCCGTACCTCTCTTAAGATTATCGTATTGAATTTCCTAAAAATATATGCGATATTGTTAAAAGGTAAGTAGAATGTTCAGTAAAGTGTCACGCATAAAACTGTGTGTCATCGGTGAAAGTGTAGCGTGCACCATCTTCGTGCCACCAGTCATGTGGCGTGCGCAATTAAATAATCGACACTGGTTCCTGAGACCTGCCGGCGACGACACTGAAATGCAAATAATTTGTATACACTTGTGTATAACTTAAAACGTATAATATCAGGATCATAATCTTTATGTGGTCCAATTTAATCGAGTTCCGAAAAACTCATTGGTTAGTCGGGATTCGAACATGCAATCTTTGTGTTGCAGGCGACTACTCCAACCACTCGGCCACCACGGCCAGTACGAGACGCTTTCTGGAAATCTGAATTACCACAGTAATCTGGACTGGACTACCCAAGGGTATAAATATTATTGATCTGGTTGCAAACTGTCAATAAAGTGTGATAAACTCAGAGTAGTACCTAGAACTTTCAAAATTCATATTCGGAGCCTTGTTTAACTAGATTCCACTAATATTATGAATATGGAAGTTTGGAATTGGAATTAAAATAGAAGAATGGAATTGGATAACATTTGGCACAGAGGGATTATATTAGTTGGATGAATACATAAGATACGTTTATTCCAGAAAAAAAAAACATTGTTATTCAGAGCATCAGACTAGATACTTTATTTCTAATGTATTAAATCTAAGACTGGTTGATTAGGAGCGATAAATCTTTATCTCAAATTAGCGTGTTCTTATAATGGTATATGTAAGACAGGAAAATATCTTTATTTTCTATATAATTAATTTGGACTAGAAGCTAATCAATCATTTTATTTACATAGATCATAATCAGAGCTTGAATCGTTCGGCCTTGAGGCCACCACGGTAAATGTTTCCTAATTTACATGAAGTTTAATTATGTATCTACTTGATAATATTTTGGTCAGTTGCATAATTAGACAAATTTAAATTATTTCACTGAAAGAGCCCGCCTTAGGCATAAATGACAACCATATTGTAAGCGCTTTGAATTAATAAAATGACGTTTTTTAGGTAAGTTAATTTATGAATGGTGACGCAATTCTAATTATATTTTGAAGGTTTTAAGCAAATAATAAATTGGTAATTTAGTATGTTTTATATAATATAATATATCCTCACGCCTTCCCACAAGGGTCCCCGAAGGGGTAGGCAGAGGTGTATAGGTAATACCCACACACCCACTTTCCGCCAGAGGTATATTAGGTGCCAACGTGACAGATGGCGAGTCCATCGCCGTTACTCAAGCACGACTATACATACGCCTTTGAATTTCTTCTCAGACGTATGCAGGTTTCCTCTCGATGTTTTCCTTCACCGTAAAGCTCGTGGTGTGAGTAATCACTGTACTTAAGTTCAGAAAAACTCATTGGTACAGTCGGGATTCGAACTTGCGACCTTTGCGTCGCAGGCAACTGCTCGAACCACTCGGCCACCACGGCTTTTTTTTTTTTTAAATAAAACTTAAACTACTTAGAGTGCGTTCCATTTCTACCATATTTTCCAGAAGAAGATCCAGACCCCTGTGCAGCAGCCGTCGCTGAGACGATACTGGCGGGAATGGAATGCTACATCCCAAACTCGCTAGTAGCTACAGGGGTAAAGAAACAGCCGTGGTTTAATAAGCCCTGCAAGGAAGCTAAATTATCCAAGCAAGCCTTGTATGAGGCGTGGACCACGGCTCGATCCAATCTGGACCCCAACATATCTGATGCAAAGCGGAAACTTAATGCTGCCTCGAGGCACTGTAAGCGAGCGATTGCCAGGGCGAAATTCGATTTCGTCGGCAGAATTGGTAAGAGACTCGCTAGCTACCCTTCTGGCAGCCGTGCTTTTTGGTCCCTTGCCAAGGCTGCTGAGGGAAACTTTTGCCAGTCGTCCCTACCACCACTCCGTAAGCCGGATGGTAACTTGGCCCACAGTGCCAAAGAGAAAGCGGATCTATTGGGCTCTCTCTTTGCCTCGAACTCGACTATGGATGACGGAGGCGCCACACCGCCCACTATCCTGCGGTGTGAGAACTCTATGCCGGAGATAAGCATAACCCAACGGGAGGTCCGGCGGGAGATGCTGTCTCTGGACGTCCATAAGTCGAGCGGGCCAGACGGTATTCCGGCAGTGGTGCTTAAGCAGTGTGCTCCTGAACTGTGTCCTGTTTTGACGCGCCTATTCGCGCTTTCCTACTCCACCCAAAAAGTCCCAACTTCGTGGAAGACCGCCCACGTGCACCCAGTGCCCAAAAAGGGCGATAGATCAGACCCATCGAATTACAGGCCGATCGCCATCACCTCCCTCCTCTCCAAAATTATGGAGCGAGTGATTAACACGCAACTCCTGCGATATCTAGAGGGTCACGGTTTGTTGAGTGACCAACAGTATGGCTTCCGCCACAGTCGCTCAACGGGTGACCTTCTAGTATATCTCACGCACCGTTGGTCACTCGCCATTGAGAGTCAAGGTGAGGCATTAGCTGTTAGCTTGGATGTGGCGAAAGCGTTCGATCGGGTCTGGCATCGCGGTCTTCTATCGAAGCTTCCATCCTACGGACTGCCAGAGGGATTATGCAAATGGGTCGCCAGCTTTCTGTCCAGCAGATGCATAAGAGCCGTCGTTGACGGTAGCTGCTCCGAAAGCATGGAAATTAATGCTGGCGTCCCGCAAGGCTCTGTGTTGTCCCCGACTCTGTTTCTTCTGCATATTAATGACATGCTTTCTATTGAAGGCATTCATTGCTATGCAGACGACAGCACTGGGGACACTTACTACACGGGCCGTGCTAATCTCCCTCGTTCCACTGTGGAGGAAAGTCGCGAACGACTTGTGTCTGAAATCGAGAGTACACTTCGCAGTGTCTCCGATTGGGGTCGACTAAACCTAGTTCACTTCAACCCCACTAAGACACAAGTTTGCGCGTTCACCGCAAAAAAAACTCCATTCGCTGTGGCTCCACAATTCCAGAACACTCCCCTGAACATCTCGGAGAGCATTAGGATCCTTGGGGTCGATATTTCTAGCGACGTTCAGTTCCGTGGTCATTTAGAGGACAAGGCTAAGCTGGCGTCGAGGAAGCTCGGTGTGCTCAACAGAGCTAAGCAGTACTTCACACCGCAACAAAGGCTGCAACTTTATAAGTCGCAAGTTCGGCCACATATGGAGTACTGCTGCCACCTGTGGGCTGGAGCCCCTGGATACCAGCTTGGGCCTTTTGACGCGGTTCAGAAACGCGCCGCTAGAATTGTCGACGATCCCATGCTCACAAGCGGCTTGGAATCACTAAGTCTGAGGAGAGACTTTGCCTCCCTGTGTGTGTTCTACCGCTTGTATAACGGGGAGTGTTCTGCAGAATTGTTCGATATGATGCCCACTTCCACCTTCTACCACCGCACCTCTCGCCATCGACGGGGAATTCATCCCCATACCTTGGAACCACAAAGGTCTCGCACTGTGCGCTTCCAAAGAAGTTTTCTTCCGCGAACGCTCAGGCTGTGGAATGAGCTCCCCGTTGAGGTTTTCCCTGGAGAGTACAGCATGGAGTTCTTCAAGAAGGGTGTGAAAAGATTCCTGCAGGGTCGGCAACGCGCGAGTGATACCCCTGGTGTTGCAAGCGTCCATAGGCGGCGGTAACCGCTTACCATCAGGCGGACCGCATGCTTGTTTGCCACCCAAGTGGTATAAAAAAAAAAAAAAAAAAAAATTTTTACAATAGCCGAGATATATACAAAAACAAAACTCAGCAAGCAAACAGCTTAATGCACTCCCTTTGGGTTCAGGACCTCGGCTTAGGGCGTTGCTGATTCGCGAATTAGGGAGTTGGACTGGACGGGTAGACTTACTATCAAAGCAAATGATGGTTTATTTTCAAACTCTAACTTAAGGCGCTTTGCGAATCACTAAGGGAGAAGGGTATTAATGACCGGCTGATATCCAAATAACTGGTGATTGGATTGGTGTACTCAATTTCTCAGATCGATATGCGCGGTTTCCACTGTACAAAGATTCCATGTAATCCAATGTAATATTATATCAAATTGAAACACATTCACATGACAGACTTTCATGAGGAAAATTAGGACTCATTAAAAAAAAATTTTCTGCAATTTATGTAACGAGTCGATGGAATTTCTTCCTACATAGCTGACATTCCTATATGGCTGACAAGGAAACGCGTTAAGCGGTCGGTAATGATATTAATATAAATCATTTCCTCGAAGATACAATGTGTCTGTCGATCGTTTTAAAATCTTAAGGTACTATACAAGCGATAGAATCGCCCATTTGTTTGTTTAGTTATATTAGGTAGGTACCTACCTTCGGAGCAACACAATTCGATAAAGCCTCACGTGGTCGTTTACCTGTAAACACAAGCTTTGGGGAGAAATACTCCGTGTATTGCAAACGCCAATTGGCCATAGGTAACCGCTTAACATTATATAAATATGGTTGTTTGCTACCTTAAGAATAGATACATCGTTTAATGAAAAATTATTCCTTGACACCTCCAGAAGTCAGTTTTGTGCCTTTATCCAAAGTAGCGTATTCGTTATATCTTCCCAGATGGCTATACATCGTAGGTAGAGAGATGGCAATCTTAAACTTAATCTTTGAATTTTGTAAGCAATGTCTGCAACATGTCACTTTACATGTAGATATGTAACGCTCGTTTTGTCATTGTATCGATCGCGTCATTATTGCCTGTCATCGCGAGGAAGTGGTTTAACATTTAAATTATGCTACAATACTTCAAATTGTAACTACATTAGAATAATTACCTACGTTAATACTTTTGGATGAATAGTTGTAACAAGTCATTAGTCCCCATGGTTTAGGCAGAGAGCAGAGCGCCAGTTCTCTGTAGACTTAATTATAGACTTCTTTCGCTTTATCCACATCGGTCAGTCTCCTTCGACCGTTTTTTTCCACTATAATTTGCATAATATTTTGTTTTACAATTTAATATTTCATCAGCAAAATGACAATTTAATCTCATTAATATTAAAGGCTTACGTCAAAGCAATTAGTTCTGCACCGTGTGCATATGACACATTTGACGTTTTTATTAAAGTGGGCATGGCTATTCGTTGGCATATTTGCATCGTTGTTCTCGGCTAGAAAAGTATGGGATATATGTGTAAATTATCTGTTCGTAAGAAATATAATGGTTTGTATTGATATTATATTTTTCGAATATTCGAAAAATCTGCGGAGTAACGATTTTAGATCGAATCCGCAATGAAGAGATTCGCAAATCAACTGGCGTGAATGAGGGAGTGATTGTAAAGATGAAGAAAGGCATGTTACGTTGGTTTGGACACATAGAAAGGATGTGTGAAGAAAGATTGACGAAACAGATATACAAAGCAAAAGTGTGTGCAAGAAGAGGCAGAGGAAGGCCACGTTCCAACTACCTAGATCAAATAGATCGGAGTCTCAAGGACGGGAACGTTAACACATTGAACGCCGTGGTGGCCACCGGTGAGCGACACTATACTTTCCATATGGGCTGACGCCGATTCGCGATTTCGACAAATTTTACACATTATATTTTATTGGCTTATACGGTTTAAAATAGTCAAAAACCCCACTCTAAATAATTATTTCTTATTACTATCCAAAGAATTAACGAAATAATTGCTGCCGTACACTGGTGACCACCACGGCGCATGCCGTAGAAAATCTGCATTTCGTTCGCGTGGGGCCGCGGGGGTCGGGGCGCCGGCCACAGTTTATTTTTTACTAAATTCAAAAATAAGTGATTGCCTAACTTATAATAAAAAGTTTTTAAATATTTTCTGATAAAACATATATTTTTTAAACCTTCTTTTATTTTAAAACCACATCTTGTGTACTTAGCCAAAAAATCAACAAAGGCTTTTTTTATACCTAGTGTCGAAACGAGCTAGCATGCGTAAACTGTTCTCCAGGGCCGCGCCGGGCACGCTCAATATAGTATTGTACCGGCACTGCGTCCTCCAGCGAGAAAAATGCGTTCAAACACGAGCCCGTCGCGCGGCCACCGGTGAGCCCCACGGCCTGAACGGGTAGTATTGCTGTCGCTCACCGGTGAGCCTCATGGCCCAAACGGAACATCACCAAATTTGAATCGGCGTTTAATGTGTTAAGAGTACTCGAAACCGACGAGCATGTATGAAGAGACTGATGAATGTGGACGAAGCGAAAGAAGTATGTAAGTCTAGAGAGAACTGGCGCTCTATACTCTCTGCCTACCCCGCTAGGGACTTGGCGTGATGATATGTATGTATGTTATATTTTTCGTTACCGAGAGCCGTGACGGCCGAGTGGTTCGAGCAGTTGCCTGCGACGCAAAGGTCGCAAGTTCGAATCCCGACTGTACCAATGAGTTTTTCTGAACTTAAGTACAGTGATTAGTCACACCACGAGCTGAACGGTGAAGGAAAACATCGAGAGGAAACCTGCATACGTCTGAGAAGAAATTCAAAGACGTATGTATAGTCGTGCTTGAGTAACGGCGATGGACTCGCCATCTGTCACGTTGGCACCTAATATACCTCTGGCGGAAAGTGGGTGTGTGGGTATTACCGATACACCTCTGCTTACCCCTTCGGGGACCCTTGTGGGAAGGCGCGAGGATATATTTTTCGTTACGTAGGGATATATATCTTAACGCCTTTCTTCCCTCAAGGCGTATAACTAAATATAATAAAAACGTAATATTATAGGTGTATAACCACTGTCTTCATTATCACCATATTTAACCTATGTGCATCCACTGCTGGGTATACATACGGGCTTCTCCGGTGCTACGCCAGCTTTCTGTCGTGAGCTAGTCTTCATCTCAGTTTCCCAACCGCCTGTGAGTTGTCGTCGACCCAACGGGCGAGCGAACCCTCGTAGAATTGATCTTAGTTATCAAACAGATTTGACCGCCTAGAACCTGCAATGTTCCACGGTTCTCATAATCTCAGTATATTATGATAATAGCCAAACATTATTATCATTCTGAGATGGGAACGTCAAGTGTACTCGAATCCGGTGGCATGTATGATGAGACTGTCGAATGTGGTTTTAGCCAAAGAACTCGGCAAACATTAAATATACATATATATCATCACACCGAGTCCCTTTGTAGGCGAAAGAATGGAACGCGAGTTCTTGCTAGACTTACAGAACTCTTTCGCTACTAATGAACTCACTCACGCCTTCCCACAAGTGACCCCGGAGGTGTAGGCAAAGGTGTATAGGTAGTACCCACACACCCACTTTTCGCTAGAGATATATTTTCAATGTGACAGATGGCGAGTCTTTGAATATCTTCTCAAACAAATGCAGGTTTCCTCTCGATGTTTTCCTTTACCGTAAAGGTCGTGGTGTGTCTAATCACTGTACTTAAAGTTCGAAAAATATATCTCTGTGTTGCAGGCAACTGCTCGAACCACTCGGCCACCACGGCTGATACATATCAATTAATTCATTGATTTTATGTTTTAAGATACCATTGCAATAATCTATAATCGGATATTAGGATACGACTATTCTCGTCGTATCCCAAAATCTACTAATGATATGATTTTAGCATTATAATTAAATCTTAATTAATGTTCGACTTTTAAATGAGCGTTTTAAAGTGAATTATTGCGTTGATTTGTAGTTTTGATTCAGAAGGACCCCCTAGTGGTTATAATAACTTAGTGAAAGCTTTGCTACCTGAGTTTTCTAGAGGCAATTTACGATAGTGCGATGCTATAAAATAGTTAACGTGCTTTCGCGACATTCCAATGCCCTGCCTACATATGATTTAACTGGTCGAGATAAATAAGCAGGACTATTAAAAAATATGTTTCTTAATTATTATAACAATTTTCACGATAGAGTATAACAATATTTGAGTGGTCTAGATAGAATTACCGCCCTACTCTCTCTGCTTAGCCCGTGAAGAACTTGAGTTCATGATAAATGTATTTCCTCAACACCACCACAATATCCTCACGCCTTCCGCAACGGTCAAAGGTTATTATTTTTCATATTCAATCAAGATTATTGACCGGCTTTTTAATACTGGTGTTCGCCGGTGTCTTATCAAAGAGATCCGTACCTATTACTATATAAACTATAATTTGCCTTCAGTCCATAGATATGCATAGAGATTGCCGTATTGATAGTGTTACATAGATATTGCTCATTAACAGGCAAATAGACGATCGGATCATTACCCCATCCGCTACGCTTGTAAGCCTTCCGTATGATAGATTAGATATCTTGTAGGTCATCGCCACTTCTGAAAGAGTTATACATACATTGTAAATATGTGTACGCACATTATAACTCTCACTTTAAGCATACATACATACATATCATCACGCCAAGTCCTTAACTGGGTAGGCACAGAGAATAGAGCGCCATTTCTCTCTAGACTTGCATTCAATTCGCTTCTTCGTCCACATTCATCAGTCTCTTCAATTCTTGCACTTTAAGCTTCTTGGTAAAAGAAGTACTAGAAGATCTGATTGGCTTGTTGTACTAATTCTGTCTCTCATTTTTAACTTAAGGAGGTACAATTGTTTTATTATATATATCTGAGGGCACCTACATATGTTTAAAGGAAATTCATAGACATGCATATGTATGTATATAATTCACGTGCTAGAGAATTGGCGAGAGGCTCGTCGTCGGTCACGTTGGCACCTCAATTTATCTGCGGGGAAAATTGGATGCTAATGAACCTCGGCCTATGGATACCCTGTATGGTCATTAGAATACATATAATCTCTATCTAAGGTTATAAGGTTGGCTTTTAGATGTAAGTACATATTATTGGCTGTAATAAAATAAATAATCTACATTAATAATCACATTTAAATCCAAACTCACACATTATTAATATGAGCATGGTACCTACTTACATATACTTAGGTCACCAAACCGGTAGGCATTTAGGAAGAAAATGCAATCATTCGTTTCTATGATACTAGTTAAGCCACTAGTGCCACTAGCTTACGGCATCTCGAGTTTTAAATGTAACTAGGCTTTTTATAATTATTTTCTCGACGAATCTTTGCTATTGTCATTTCCCCGCCAATACAGACGCGAGGCGCTGCAAGTATTACATAAATGTTAACGTAGAAA
Source organism: Drepana falcataria (assembly GCA_945859725.1). Classification (NCBI taxonomy): domain Eukaryota; kingdom Metazoa; phylum Arthropoda; class Insecta; order Lepidoptera; family Drepanidae; genus Drepana; species Drepana falcataria. The sequence goes on from OX243935.1 coordinate 2,125,651, forward strand.
AGGAATTTTCGTAATAATTAAGCGTATGTAACAAATAAATAATCGGCGCGGAAGTGTCGGAGGCACAAAATGCAAATGAATGCTAAAAACCCATAATATGAACTAGCAATAAAATGTGAATAGCGATAGATACATTTCTGTTAGCGTTTGGTCTATAGACACGAGCCGTGTTGCAACTGGAATAGTAATTATATCGTATATTAACTCCTTGTCGCTAATCTTATGTAATTTATTATTTAAAAAGTTGTTTATTTTTATTAACAAATGATCATGCTCACATTATTTAAATTGTACGCCATAATTCTTCATTAAAATCTGTGCCGAAATCATCTTGGTATTTAAAACTTGAATAATACTTAAATGATGACTCTTCAGATCCTTATGGGGTTAACAATAACGGTCAAAGTTCAATAAAAACAATGACTGAATATGAAAGTTGATTCATACGTTTATGTTATCATTCAATGTAAGCGGGAAAGAAAGGCCTCTTTAAACAAACATTTTGTATTAACATATATTTTTGTAGTGAAAGTTATCGAAATACATGTTAAATACAAGCAGTTTTACCTGGATATTTGACGATATACCTCGACAGACCTGGATAACTGTAGAGACCTACTATCAAGAACTGCTCTTTCAGCAAAATTATGGTACTTGTTGCGAATCAAATTCTTACATACTTAATATAGCGGCCTACCCCGTTAGGGACTCGGCGTGAGGATATGTATGGATGTATACTTAATAGAAAAAGGATGGTGGGCTTCTAGACATAATTCAATCATCATCATCATATCATCACACTGAGTCCCTAACGGGACAGGCAGAGAATATAGTGCGCCAGTTCTCTCTTGACTTCGCTTCGTACACATTCATCAATCTCTTCATACATGCTCGTCGGTTTCGAGTACTCTTTACGTTCCCGTCCTTGAGTGTCCGATCGATTTGATCCAGGTAGTTGGAACGTGGTCTTCCTCTGCCTCTTCTTGCACACGCTTTTGTTTAAACCTAATTCAAGTTGTTTCATATTCCATTTTTCATATGAGCATTAATGCTCCCGAAATAGTCTTGACGATTTGTATCTTAGCTACTCAACGGCCGGTCCAATACAGTTTAATGGTTCCTGGTAAATCACTCAAGCGGTTTGTTCAGACCAGTCGTCACGGTCGTTATTCCCCTTTTGGTTTTGTTTTAGCCCTCCCATCTGTCCTCATAACGAAAAAGCCACATCTTTATTTATCTTCCATTTATTTATAGCTGATGGTAAAATAAGATGCGGAAGACGATTGGCTCACGGGAACTTTGAAGTCATCGGAGGATTAATGATAAGCCACGGGATCGCTTGGCAATTTTTAGTTTCTTCTGTAAGGGCAATTAGGTTAATGCCTTGTAAAATATTGCCATAGTAAAATTTTGTATACCTTTAGTAAGTAGCTATTTATACGGTTACTTTCTCTTTAGTATGTATTTTTATGTGCCTTCTTAGATTACAGTTGAATCTCTACTATTATGATTTAAATGTCCTAAATACACTCTCCTATTAACCCGACAGTTTTGTATATTTTTTATACCACAAGGTTTGCCAACCTTGTGGTATAAAAAATATAGTATAGAGGTATAAAAAAAGCATGCGGTCTGATGGTAAGCGGAGACCGCTGCCTATGGACGCTTGTAACACCAGGGGTAGAGCTCGCGCGCTGCCGCAGGAATCTTTTCACACTCTTGAAGAGTTCCATGTTGTACTTTGTAGGGAAAACCTCATTTGTTCATCTATTTGATTAGACTAGATATAACTAGGCGGTTTCACCTGCGTTCGAAGTTTGATTATTATCTTACTCGGGTATAAAACATGATAAAAATCTATATTCATCTTCAGTTAAATGGGCTATTTAATGCAAAAAAAATATTTTCAAATCGAGTTAATAGTTCGAGGGATTAGCGCATTCAAGCAATCAAATAAACAAACTTTGCCTCTTAATTATATTAGTATAGATCTCATGTTTAATTATTTGCAAGGACAATACTCTTGCCAATAATTAACCGAAGTACCTAATTGAGAACTATCACCTCGTACATGAAATTAACATTAGCACTACGTGTTTCCTCCGTAAACTGCAGCTCAGCCTATTTGTATGCGCTGCATAGTTCGATAGTGCGGGGTGGCCTTGTTTAGGTTTCAGTTGAGTTCATTTGGGCCTGCTGTGACCTCATATTGCACTTCTATTGGATCAACAGGATCTAATGGGGATCGATTTCTTTTACCAATTGCATTTATAAAGGAGCTTATGTAGGGATCGTTGCGTTAAGCAACACGGCGAATTTTTTTTTTCTTTACACCACGTCGATCATGACGCTTCACACATACCTCATTTGCCAAATTGTGATAAGTAATTGGAAGTTATGAGGGAACAGATGAACATGCATACATATGTATGTACACACAGATCAAATACAACTCTCTGACGTAATCGGGTAAAAATTTATAATACCCTGTGTTCGTTATCACTCCACAATGTAAATATGTATGAATAACGTTGATTGGTTTCCATATGTCTCGTTGACAAGCTCTCCTAGGTTTAGGATTATTTTGAATTTGTCAAAAATAAAAAAAAAATTATTTACTAATCGTTTACAAAATGTTAAGGTAGCAACTTTCATCGCGTACCATGGTCAAGTTCCCGAGTCATTTATGTCATTGTCAATAGCCGACCATTACTATAATAGCCAGTCGAAACACCCGCCACGCCTTATGTGGTTATCTGGGCTGTGTTGTGAGAATTATATGAATGAACGCTTTGTTATAAATGTCTCTATTAGTCTACATAGAGAAATTGTTTCATATTTGTATAAATTGTTATGAGAGTTGACGGCGCGTTAGCTTGGTTTGTGGTCCCGTACACGAAGCTATATGTTTCGGGCTTAGTGCTCGCTGGTAGCAAATATTTATGTGACGAATATTAACATGTCTACAACTTATATACCTATCAATACATATATATAGTTATCTATTGGCCACAGTACACGCTTTGTGTAAAATTCTTCCAGGAGAGGAAAGGGAAAAGGCAATCAAGCATAGTTCTTTTAACAAGTTTAACTGTCCTTGATCTTTATACTACAAATAACTTTTTGTCTAGAAAATACCAATTCAGCAGTATGTATTTAAGGAACCATTTAAAAGCGACGAATGTCGCTGGATTCTCTTATTCCTAAAGATGTCAACAAGTTCAATAAGGTTAGATTTCGGTTCGAAATAATCGAGTTACATATCGATTGTGGGATGGCTATAGTGAAAGTTAATCGGTAATCATGTTAGTTGGATCTAGATAGTTGGCGCACGCTTCCTTGCATGAACATGGTTGATAAGCGCTTGTTTCCCTAAAGGTTATTTATATTATTAGTATGTATTCAATACTTATATGAAATTGCAAATAAAGAAAAAAGGATTTTATTAAGAAAGGAAAGGTTACATCCAACGTTGAGCAATAATAGGATGATTATCGAAATCTCTTGATTTTAGTAGGTATTTTCTCTATAAGATTAGTTTGCGTGTCCAATCATTCTTACCGGGCGTCTGGGATTAATACATGAAGAAATTGTCTAATGCCTCAACTAACGTCGCGAGCAGTTTAACATTAAACTGGAGTTTTAGCATATGCTATTACATCATCTGTCCCTTTCGTATTCTTGAATTATCATATCTATAACACCACACGGTGAGGCATGTAATGAAGTTATTAACTTTTCATACGCGAAACTATTTAGATAAGTAACATGCTGTTTCCGGTTGTGTTGTAATTTCGTTATCATTTTGTGTATTACATATATTAGTGATTGAGTAAGATTTAATGTTTCTTTATAATGGTATAATATTAAGATAGATTTGGTTAAAGAAAAGTTATGTAGTAAGTTAATGCATGTGTTTTTTTTAATACTAAATTACCTTACTTTACGACTTCCCACAATGGTCTCCTTAGGGATAACCAGCAGTGCGTAGTAAATCATCTCTCTTTGCCGGAGATATATTTAAGTGCCAAAGTGACAGTTGGCGAAACTATCCCCCGTTATTCAAGCACGACTATATATGCAATGCGCAAGAGTTTGGACGAAGAGGCAGTACCTACTCTGCCTTTTCTTTCACAAGTTCAGAACACAGTACAGCACACGTTCGAACTACCTAACAAAAGGACGTATCAAAACGATCAGGGATGTTAACGTCAACAGTGCCTACCCAAAACTGGCGATCGTGTATGAAGAGGCCGATGAATGTGAATGACGCGAAAGAGTACTTCTAGAATGAACTGGTGCTCTAATCCGTAGTATATTCCCAATATCATTAACTTTTCTGTTCACCTTTATGATCAATATTTTATCGTCTTTTCAATGGCCCAATTTTTTACACATGCTATTACTGAAAACATTTTACAAATAATTTTTCAGACAGACACAAAAAGTAGGTATCTACTTTCTATTATCTACATTAAATTTGTGGACTAAATACTTGGAATAAATAAATGTATATTTGTTCAGCAATTTTTGTAGATTTATGTATACCTATAAGCTCGTGTAGGTATTATTCGCTACTGTGAATATCGAATTCGATATCATCTTGTCCAAAATATGAGGATGTAGTTGGTGTCGAGTGTTCGAGTAGTTTGGCTGCAACACAAAAATTGCAAGTTCAAATCCCGACTGTACCAATGAGCTTTTCTGAGCTGAGCTTTACGGTGAAGTAAACATCGAGAGGAAACCTGCATACGTTTGACAAGTAATTCAAAGACGTACGTATAATCAAGCTTAAGAAACAGCAATGGACTCGCCATCTATCACATTGGCACAAAAGTAAATCTACGGTGGAAGGTAGGTGTGTAGTTACTGCACATATTATCCTTTCGAGGACCCTTGTTGTAATGCGCGATATATTCGGTATTAACAGAATATTCAAAATTTTGGAACACCATCGTAGCGCCGCCTATTCAATCCAATTTCTATTTAAAACTATCTTGAGACTCACGCCAACGCGATATGAAGATGTCGTAGTTATATCAGAAACTACTCGTATTTATGGTAAAAGACATTTATTTGGAGACATTATTAAAATTTTCATGCCGGGTATAGCCTCTCAAACTACGTATGCATTGCATAGAATCGCCCTTCAGAATGAACAAAGGCAGTACATAATCTCGTGAAGATCCAGGTAGTCGTACACCTGGACGTAAAAAAAACGTAACGTTAAGGAACAGGTGGGAAAAGCCACGAGCTCGGTTAATCTCTAATAAATCGCTGATACTATAACATAAGGTCGACGATCAGCAAATTAGTGTAAAGATATCGAGATAAATAACTTACTAACTCTCATATCATAATTTCCATCTGGGTTATAATTTAAATACACGTATATTAAAAACACCAAGGATATTGAACTAGGTCAACTGCTAAAAGCATTTTTGGGTAACTTAAGTGGCTGTTACAATAACTTAATGTGCACTCGTGTCATTGTCGAGAATAAGGCAGGAAATAAATCTCTTTCCATTGATTGGTGGGAAACGCAATCTTCTGGGAGCGGAAGGTCGAAGTGGTAGGTACGATGTTTTGGTTCGGCGCAAGTTACAAGATTACCGATGTTATTAATTAATATTTAATAATAATATGTAGACTGATGAATGTGGACGAAGCGAATGAGGTATATATAAGTCTAGAGAGAACTGGCGCCCTATACTCTGCGTACCCCGTTAGGGACTCGGCGTGATTATGTAATATGTAGCCTAATTGTAACATGTAGCGTAATGTTACCCTAGCCTAGTTTGAAAATTTCTCGTTTTTCACTACTTTCTAAACTTATATTATTGGTTAGTTACTGTTTTCTTCTGTAAAGCTATAAGTATATAGATACTAATTAGTTGTTGTTAAACTAATTGATGTTAAAATAAATTTAAGTTAAACCAATTGTTTTTCGTTCATATTAAGCTGTGGTGGCCGAGTGGTTCGAGATAACAGAGATCGTAGCTTTGACCTCCGGCGGTCCGATGAGTTAGACCTATGAGTTTTTTTTACATAGTAACGTAATCTATAAACCAACGAGCTTTGCGATGAAAAAATCGTGTGCAAATCAGCATACGTTTATGAAGAAATTCTAAGACCATACAGGTCGTAAGACATGCTTAAGAAACGGAGACGGACTCGCCATTTGTCACGTTAGCACCGGCAAATATATGTCCGGCGAAAAGAGGATGTGGTTTACATTTACCAACACTCACTGTGACATTCAGGCTTCATTCATTTTCATCAGTTTCTCCACACATGCTGCCTCGAGTACTACATGTTGACATTTCATCCTAAAGAGTTCGATCGATTTGATTGAGATAAAAAAAATCTCTTTATTCAAGGAGTTTTGTCACACAGCGACTATGCCACTCCGTGAAGTCACCTGAATGTAAAAATGATTAAATTTTACGCTTGTATAATTTCAATAAACCTCTAATTTATCCAAACTGGGGTTCGCCAGGATACTGTTACACAGACCCATGTCTTGGCTACATGCAATAACAGAAGAGCTGACAGTCAAAAGAACTGACTGATTTAGATAGTTGGAACGTTGTCTTCCTCTGCCTAGTTTTACAACGTTTATTTTCCTCTGCCTCGTTTTTATTATATTAATATTTTGACCACAACAGTATAGTAGGCTTATATTGAAGATATTCTTTAAAATGTGGGCACACACAACACCACGTCGAGTCGTCGAGTTCCTGGAGACATTAACCAAGTAACCCACTGAGATTTTGCGCAGATTTTTAAAAGTTTTAAAACGTGATATTTTCCTCGTCTTTTCACTGTCATGAAATGTGACCATGATTCTTATCGTCAGGTGACGCGAGAGCGTGTTATCATACTGTATCTTGATTGAAAGTCTCTCTGTCTTTGTTATCTCCAATGTTTATAATAACATCGCTTTATTTGGCCAGAGGTCGTACAATGTTTTAAGTGGCTCCAAATGCCATTGCTTACCATGCTATACCATGCTTTTATATGTATTGATATATACGTACGTTTTTGTTTTTTTTTGCCACTTGGGTGGAAAACAAGCATGCGGTCCGCCTGATGGTAAGCGGTTACGTTTATAATAATTAAGTAGTTACGCCTGAGTCGCGGTGGACGAGTAGTTCAAATATATATATCTCTGCTATAGAACCTTCTGGGAAAGCCTTATAGCGTTATATTAGAAGCGTTATATTAATTTATCTATTTTGTATATATCTTCTCGATATCCCACAAGGGCCAATGCGACAGATGGCGAGTCCATCGTATCGCACCATTGAATTTCTTCTTAATCGTAATCAGGTTATCTCTCATTGTTTTCTTTCACGGGATTCGAACCAGCGATCTTTGTCCTGAAGGTGACTACGAGAACCACCCAGCCACTACAGCTCTTAATTTATCTATTTCATATACATTTATCTTAATACTGGCTGGAATTGCTTCTCTTTTCCTGCCAAATCTTTTATTCAATAAATTATGTGTAGGTACCCGTTGTTATTCACATATGCTTTCTGTGTTTATTCAATGTGCGTCGTCAATTGTTTTTGATAAACGTAAGTAATATAATTAAACCTGCCCCCCTATTGTTGCAGGTAAGTGTAACGCTGTTATTAACATTCAAATAGCATCCACAAATAAAAATAGAGGCCCACCAAAGATGGCACGGTAAGAAACAATAGTGATTTTCTCTGACATGCTGTGTGTGACATAGCTACCTACTTTGCGAGGTAATTTTGATCGGGAGGCGATCGGTGCGCGCGCGCAACTTTAAGACAGTCACCTGCCGCATACATCGACCGTTGCACGCGTCTCTCTCCCGCGAAATGCCGCCGCGCTTAATCGATCGATTCAATTGAATTAACGTTTTTAGCGCCCGTTCTTTTTTTTGTTTAAATTTGAAACTGTGAAGCCAGTGATTTATATGTGCGCGAGTTATATTTTTTGAGGTCCTTGGGATGTGAATTGTTTCTTTATGGTATAGTAGAATTTTAAATCAAATTGTGACCATAGAATAATAGGTATCATATATTTGTAGTTTACCCAAATACGGGGTTTACAAATACTCAAGTGTGTGAATTTTTCAACGAATGCAAATTTGTGTAAAACCGCTTCATTTTGGTGAATGTCGTGAGTTGAATGTCACCGCCGAATATGAATGTTTAGTCCATAAATAAAGTCTACTTAAGACGTCTGCATAATTATAAAGGCAAGCGGAATTTAAGACATACCCTCATTTACGTAGTATTGGTATTATGTGAGCCGTCAACAATACGCCGTCGTTAAATTAATACAATACGATAATTAATACTTTTCCATGGCTCCGATTTGTTCCGTCATTGTTCCTTATACTTTTAGACATATAATTAGTATTTAGTTCTAGTATATCGTGGAACTTATTCAAATAACATTTGGAACGGAAAAGAAATGCTGATAAGAACCGGCTCCCATTGAATCTAAAGTTTAGCTTTAATTGTTTTTAAATAAGAAACATTCGAAACACCTTAGCATATATGGTATTTTTTCAAATAAATACGTGGATTCCACAACTATTCGATTCCAGATGTATAATGGCACGTTTAACTAAATATATACAGCCTATAGACTATAGTTAAAATTACCACGAGGAACACGCTCATGAATCGTTTACTCAATCGACCAATAATAGCACTGAAGACTGTCAATTCCAAAGCACCAGTCGTGTAAACGAAAGTACCTGTAACCTAAACTCCCCTGTTACCTTTATTACCTTTCTTAAAGTTCGACAAAATGTTCACTTTCCATTGAGATTGTGGTCCAACACAATTATTATAATGTGAAGTCAAAAGTTAACTGGCGATGTTCTTTAAATATTTTTATACCGTGACCCAAAATGTGACCGCGTAAAAATTCAAAACTCACGTTGACTCTCCGTTTTGTTAATGAATTTGTGAGTGACTCGTAGCTTTTTGTTTTGTACTTGGTAAGATTAACTTTCGAAATGTCTACTTAGTCTTCTTCGGTATAAGTAGATGAGGAGAAATCAACAAGATTATTATTTTGTTCTTCGAGACTGTCTGACTGTCTCGTGTTAATGATGACGACAGTTTGTCGATTAACAACTGATTTCTTATATCTACCTAATGGCAAAGCAAATTTATATTTTTGTCGGTACTTTAGTACCTGGTTAGATAGTTGCATAGAAAATTGGCATCCCAAATTGGTTCATCTACTCGAGAAGATATCGTGTACAAACAGTTACATAAAGCCGTCAAGTCAGCGTCGTTAAACCCATTAATTCGGCTTCGTTTATTTACTATAAGTTGTGCCCCGCGATTTCACCGGCATAAAATTTTTCATACTTATTTTTTAGGAATAAAACATGTCATAATAGGTATGTGTTATTTCAGATAATAATCTTCAAATATCTGTAGTTTTGCGTCGAAGAAAAAAAAACAAACTTTCGCATTTATAAATGTGTAAAATTGTCATACCCTAAGAAAAAATCATAGGCTTCTCACAAAATTCAGACAATATATTCATCATTAACCTTTATTCGAAAGTCGATGAAGCTGTGCGTGATGTATCTTTCGGCAGACAAAAGTTAATATTAAGACATTTCTGCCGACTGTTGCCCACAAAAAAGCATCTTTTTAACTCATTATATTGCACAGGATATAGAGCATTAGTGTTGTCGTCTATTTAAATATTCTGCATTAATTTGCTAAACAAGTAAGTTGTTTTAATTACCCGAGATAGTGTTTATTGCAGTTATTTTGCTTAGAGTATTCCTCGAGTAGGTACCTAGTTTCGGTTACATTAATAAAACTACAGCAACGGTTTAAAAAATTGAGTCAGACATGTGAAATATGTGCATCAATTTTGTATTTACCATACCGGGATAAATATTTGATAGCGCGATTTAGAAAATATAAATAGCATATGAACTTATACAAAAACTAGAATACGTCATTTATATACAGCTTATAAAAAACTGTGATTATCTTATTGCCCGTATATTTAAATATGTTTTGAACAGGGTTTTTTTTTATATTTCTTATGTTACGAAACGGTTCGTATATTCAATAACTCCGTCATTTATGCAAGTGATAAGATCAAAATACCACTCGACAATCTAAACAGTGCAGTAGAAAGGCCTCATTCACCCTAACCTTTGTCAGGCATTCGGTTGCGACACGCTCCTTGCGGCGAGGCGTGCACGTGGGGTTACTTTACACGAATATACACTTACTGTCTTTTGCAGATGACACCTTGCTTGCATATCATCGTAAAATTCGAAAATGTTTGCGGACGAAAAGACTCGGTTCCTAATCAAGTAAAAAAAAGTGCATTTCTTGAGAGAAACAGTGTATACAGCTAACTGTAACGTATGTTTGTTGACGCCGGTATATTATAATATCTTATTCAAGCCTTCCCACGAGGTACCTTGAATGGGTAGGCAGTGGTGTTAAGGTCATAAGCCACAGACCCACTTTCCACCAGAGATATATTCTAGGTGCCAATGTGACTGATAGCGAGAACATTACCGTTTCTCAAGACGGCTATACCTACACACGCCTTTGAATTTCTTCTCAAACGTATGCAGTTTTCCTCTCGAAGTTTTCTTTCACCGCAGGGCTCGTGGTGTGAATAATCATTGTAGGTACTTAAGTTACAAAAGCTCATTTGTACTTGTGGTATCTTTGTGTTTCAGGCAATTACTATAATAATATATCCTCACGCCTTCCCACAAGGGTCCCCGAAGGGGTAGGCAGAGGTGTATAGGTAATACCCACACACCCACTTTCCGCCAGAGGTATATTACGTGCCAACGTGACAGATGGCGAGTCCATCGCCGTTACTCAAGCACAACTATACATACGCCTTTGAATTTCTTCTCAGACGTATGCAGGTTTCCTCTCGATGTTTTCCTTCACCGTAAAGCTCGTGGTGTGCATTGTACTTAAGTTCAGAAAAACTCTTTGGTACAGTCGGGATTCGAACTTGCGATCTTTGTGTCGCAGGCAACTGCTCGAACCACTCGGCCACCACGGCTGTAATTACTCAAACAACTATAAATTCTCTTACTCTATTATTATACTGTCGATATACTCGATTATAGTATAAATACAAATAAAATAATTATAATTAATTTGCAATTTTGAATAAAGGTCCAAAATTTAATTGATTGAATCGAAAAAATTTCTTGAAGCTTAAATTGACTCGAATATATATTTGCTCAATTCGGGTAATATATTATATCCTTGACATTAAAATCCATATAATCACCACATAATTAAAAAAAAAGTCCCATCACCGCATTTATATGAGCGAGATAAACTAACAAACCAGTGAATAAATAATAAACAAATGGATTAATTTCGATGCTGTTTTCACCGTCAGTTAGTTAGTTTTCCAAGGTTTATCTAGGTATATATCCGCCTTAATATAACGTTTTTTTAATATCACCTCGCGACGCTAGGACGGTTTGCTAACAAAGTACACTTAACTTACCAATAAGGCGGAATGCTTATGTGCCAACTTAATGGCGTGAAAAAAGAAATGCAAGTGTTACATTATTATTTCTATGTTTCCAGTAAACATGGCCATGCAGTGAACTGTATAGCCGCCCTTCACACTTTACTGGCCACTGCAAGTGAAATTTTCGCCACGTTTCTCGTTTATTGCCAAATGTGAGGAGTGTGATATTATGTAAGAACCACAGTAGCCATTGTGTATGTTTTTGCAACATTCGATCAACAAAATTATTTTTAAAAATAGTATTTTTTACTCGTATTTCTTTTTATTAATTCTCTCCTTTTTGTTTAGATTATTATACATTTTTCGAAAGAGATTTATTTGTTATCAAAATACTCGAATTCCTTTGAAATTATTGTAGTATAGTAGGTTGGTATACCGTCTATACATACAATACATATTTGGTGATCGATACCATCCACAATCTCGACACATAATGTAATAATTTTCCGCAATTGCTACATTTGTTAATTAAAGCAATATTTGTTTTTTTTTTTATAAAAACTGCTTTCAACATGATTTGTGTTACTGAAACACAAATTTGTGTTAACTTATTTATTTCGTAAATCGAAATATATCATTGTGCTAACTGGGCGATGTTGTCGTCATCCATATTTCGTTTCGTAGCTAGTAACTAAATTTAGTTGTGTGGCCAATCAGATATATGTAAATCTACTAAGATACATTGAAGTGAGTGAACTAAGATAAATTTAAAATTTATTATGAAACCATACCCACCAATCCCAAGGGGACCCCGCGTGATGAGTGCTACACAAGTGCAATTTTTTATTCTATAGGAGATGGTTTAATTTCTTTCGTTTCAAGTACACCTCATGTCACTTGTTTCACGATAAAAATAGCTTTATTTATGTCTACAGTATTCAAACCAACAACCTTCAGTTCCGCATACCAAAGGCTTTTAACCACTGAACTGGTGTTGCATCACAGCGATATCGTTTACAGGAGGCTTATGTGTATATAACAACTCGTTGTGCAATTATTTGCGTTGTTAATATATAGCTTTTAAATTATAATGGAGGCTTTTTTATAGATTCGGAAGTGTCTCGTTTGTGAACATAAAAGTTTTATAAGTATTTTGCATAACAATATTATAATATTAATATTTTATTTTATTTATTAAGATACCGCGGTTCTACCCGCTTTAAATTTAATTATGCGCTCCCTTAGTTAATTCTAGTAGTCTGATTATGAACAGCTTATGCAAAATATATCAGATGCAAAAATATTTGTTCAAATCGGATTAGATTGAATTATTCAAATTCCAATTTCGGTAAAAACTTTTTTTTTATATTGAATCAAAGGGTTCGAATAAACTGCTCTTCAAACATAAATTAATTCATAAAACGTGCATCACTTTTACACCAAGCTACTAGATAAGGCAGTTCCACATTAAACTTGATCTAGTTTTTGCATGTCACGTGTTGGCGAGCACATTCCCACCAGCACGATGGTACACTGATCTAGTGCAAGAGTAGCTTTATTACCACTCGTTTCGGGTTTGCTGACTGGTTGACTTTGAAGAGCTTTAGTTGGTGTTTTGTTTTGAGAACATGTGCTACTTTGATGGCAACTTATATGTTTTAATAATATTTACTTATATGTTTGTATTATGGTCATATCTTCATGAGGGCAAGGATCTGTTTGGGTTGGCACACTGTTTTCGCTGGATGACGAGTCAGTTTTCGTAACTCAGATAAGACTATAACAAAGGTTTTTGCATTATCAAATGTACTTAAATTTTTCGCATAATTTTTGATAAACGACCGCATAGTTCAGTACAACTTATTGGAACAACCGGTCTACAATCTTAATTTTGCAAATTACTACTTAAAAGCTATAACCCTGCGCTTGTGTATTGGTACTAGTTAAAGTGGTTTTTCATGTTGCTAATGTTTCAATAGCGTATTTCTCCAAATGGACGGAATTACTGATAATTAATATAATATACAATAGTGAAATGTAATACAGTATTTGTAACGCCAGCCGCAAATCAATGTTCTCTGGCAAAATCCACCAATGGTGAAATTGATTTACGAGATCGCTTGATCACCGGTTTTGACATATAAACGTCGTGGATTTTTCGTCACTTTATTGTTTGTGCTCAGCCAATATACTCACTCGTGAAAATCAAAACATGACACATTATACTAGTTTCTATTTACATTTACTTTTAATGAGAAAGCATATTACTAAACAAAACAAAGTCGCTCGTAGGCCGTCACTCAATTATAAGAGTGTTGACAGATTGGCAGGGAACGCGCAAATATCCTTGTTGTTCAAGTTAATGGTACGGAAACTTACCATCAGGCGAGTTTTTTGGGAACTAAGACGTGTTTTTAAGTAGCATTGTTTAATCATAATTATGTTTCATGAGGTTTTTGATTATTATGTAGGTGTATTGTCTCTTATAACTGACGGGACACGCTTGCCAAAGACTGTCGATTGTGTTTTTTATTCGATTGTATCCTTTGATGGAGATCCACTTACGTAATAAAATGTTGTCTCTTAAATTATGCCAATGACGTCATAGCAGTCCAGAAATCCTGTTTTATCACTATGATAATTGGCTATGAGAGAGTTACGTTACTTCATTCATTGCAGCTATTTAGCAGTGAAAGTGATTTCGCACCAATTTCGTCTAAAATGGATGCACCTTTAAAGCCATCAGTTGCCTAACTTTTATCGTCGAATATTTTCTATTTCAATTGCGTCATATTGAATTTGAGTTTTGACAGATCTGCGATTACGAAAACGTAATTAATCACACCATGAGCTTTACGGTAAGGAAAAACATTAAGAGGAAATTTGCATACGTTTTAGAATAAATTCATGATACCTAAAGTGAACATATAAGATGTACTAGAAACACCCAGTAGAACATATAATTGCTGTACACAAGTGATTATATGAACAATCAGAAATGCATGATGCACTTACATGTATGCGTTCAGACCTAATAGCAATTAACAGTTACAAAAGAGCAGTTAACTATTCGGAGGTAGTCAAGAGTAAGTGCCAAAATATTTCGTATCATTAGCTACGCTCTGATACTTATATTATATGCGCAGCAGTATATTTTAGAGAAGTGTACACGGGTGAGTCTAGGGCAGTGGCTCCCAACCTTTTATTGACCAGCGACATTGATTCATTTTGTGTTAGTGGGTCCACGAAGTACAAGTAAAAACAGGAATGAATCCGAAAATAAACTTTATCAAAATCTCAAGCTCTCATCGCTTGCGGAATTTGATATCGTTCGAGGACCATATTTTGACCCCTACAGATCAGTGACCACGGACCATTGGGTATGGGCCGTTGGTCTAGAAGCACATTTTATATAGTAAACGTAACCCTACGCAAGTTAACCTTACGCGTGGTCCATAACTGGATGGGACCACAAATATTATACTGAGTGAATATAACGAGATGGAGCTATTAGTGATACGAACCTTACAGATAAATAGGGTGTCCATTTTCTAAAATTTCTTGTAACGTTCACTGTATTGGCATTTGCTGCATTTATGAATATACAAGATTTGTTCCGCGGTTTTGCCCGTGTACATATTAATTTAATTGTATATAATTAATTGTACATATCTAGTAATCAAGCTTATAATCTATCTCTCTGCCGAATTTAATTCGATTCGAAATCGGTCCAGCTATTTCAGAGATTAGCCGGAACAAACAGACAATATGAAGAACAATATGATATTTTGGTATATGGATCTACCATGTACATGCATTTTGTAAAAAGCGGTTATTTTAGTATTACAAACAGACACTCCAATTTTATTTATTTGTATACGTTAATATATAGTTAGATTTGAAGTGATGCTTCGCCCCAGGCCCGTTATCTATTCAGGCGCGTTACGTCGTCTACGCAACCGGTTGTATCACGAGATACTTTTTTCGCGTTTCATATACATTCCTGAGAAAACGAGAGTGGTTGTACAGTTGATACAAGTTTTATAATTTCATGCCTCTCGGACAATGCACTCATAGAAATAATGACACTATTATAACGAAATACGCTTTCACTGCGGAATTACATCCCATTATCAGATGCACTTCTGTGAATTGCCGCTTCATCTCAGGCAATCTGTTTGAGATACGCTTATCAATGATAATTTATAAAAATATAAATGGTTTGCTCCACTATGAGGCGTTTTTCCTATTTTTTTATTCGCAGACACATTGAGTTCGAAATGATTCCGTATACCTTTTGCACTCAGGAAATGTTCTCATGATTTGTTAGTGTATCAATTACGAAGAGCGAAGCTTGAAGAGTTCTGCTTTCGGAACAATATATGAAGATCTTTTTAATCATAATACATACACATTTAACACAATATTTTATACATATCTCACATATAAAATAGCAGAGGAAGATCAACTGCCTGGATATAACTATCCGAATTGATTTAATAATCAGGGATGCCAACGTTAGGAGCTCTTGCCAATTAAGAATTATAAAAGTGGATTTAACTAAATCACATGCGTAGAGAACAAGAGTACGTTTGATAGTCCAATTGGAAGGTCCTAATCATAAATTAGGACCTTCTAAAGATCCTATAAACAATATGAATAAGTTGCCGAACGGTACATGTTCTACCACTGTCAAATCTTTGTTCTTCATCGGGGAGATAAAATATTTGCGTATCAAAATATTTGCCAAATAAGATGTCTAACTCCAAATATGACTTTATTCACACCACAAGCGTTTCTGTGAAGGGAAACGTCGTGAGGATACCTGCATACGTTTTCAAAGACGTGTGAGAATTCGTTCGCGACGGCGATGAACTCGCCATCTATAACGTCGGCATCTATGTATATTAATTCTGGGGCTATCGTGGGAAGGTGTAATGATAATTTATATTGTAAGATCAATGTTAGATACCCAATTTGATAATAAGCGTTTCGTTAACTCTTATTATGCATTTAATTATAATTATAATCGAATCGTTTGACTTATTTGATTCCTATCGCAGTATTGCAACAGATAGTCTCCAATTAATTAACATTCAATTAGGTTACAAATAGTCATATAATATGAATTTCTTAATAATAAAATTTCTTAATAGATTGTTTTAATAGGCCATTGCATAAGTCTAAGTACGTATAGTCCAGCCTAGCTCCCTAGCTCGCGAACCAGCGTTTTTTTATAGACTAACAAGATGAACACACAAGAAGGAACATCAATTCGATACGTTTTGTTGGCTAATTTCGAGTATGTATCTATTTGCTAATGTACCGCTGTGAAACATAGTTAATATTTTTCGATATAAGTCTAAAAAGCTATTCACCCCAAGAACCTCAAAAAGATTAAAATTTTCGTTTGTTTCCCATCTCAGCAGTGACGACGATATTGAAGATAAATATTATGTAATAAGTTGTGTGTATCGTAAGATGTGATTGTGGGATGTTGGACAAGATCGTAAATATGTGCAGCAAGGACCAAATCAACCATATCCTCGGGAAGATCAATGTGGTAAGTCACATTACTTATGATAAATACAGTCCGTATTCGAATACGCTCAGAAAAACACAAAAAATATTGAAAACCACTTTTCTTCAGCTAATACTGGATATTTACAGTGTGTGCTTTTGTACATGTCAAGTACTATGAAATTGTCATCGTTATCATCGTCATCATCATAATCTACATCTTCTTCATCAACATGATCTCCGACCCGCTCCGCGAACGCTCGTTTTGTGGAATGAGCTCCCCGTTGAGGTTTTCCCTGGAGAGTACAGCATGGAGATCTTCAAGAAGGGTGTGAAAAGATTCCTGCAAGGTCGGCAGCGCGCGAGTGATACCCCTGGTGTTGCAAGCGTCCATAGGCGGCGGTAACCGCTTACCATCAGGCGGACCGCATGCTTGTTTGTCACCCATGTGATATAAAAAAAAAGACCCTCCAATCATGCCGAAATTATCGTTTGGAGTCACTTATCACACGGGTTTTGCATAGAATGATGAATTACTTATTTGTACAGTCGGCATTCGAACTTGCAATTTTTGCATTATAGGTAACTCTAACGACTCCGCCACCGCGGCTCAGTGTTTTAGTTTACTAATTAGCGCGTGAATTATTTTGCACTAGAATCCATATATCTGTTTCGATTTGCTTAATATGTATTATACATTAAAATTCACTTTATCCATCCTCATTAGTCATAATGAATATAGCATACATATTTATTTTATGCGATGATATATCAAGGCCCCAATTCGTTGATGGATTAATATTTGGTAACTGAGAAATAAATAATGGCTTGGAGCATAAGATAGTAATTGAATCTTAATCACGCGAGTGTTAAAATACAATTTGTAATCATCACTAATTGATATCAAATGCAAGGTTGCGGATTATTGTAGGATCATGGAGCTTGAATGGATTGGTGGAAGGTATGTGACATTGATGATGGAAGGTTGGTTAGGAGTTAGACAGTCGTGTTTAAATAAAAATACGTATTTTAAATCTGATTGATTGATGATTAAGTTAGTATTCATCCGTTGGGTTAAGTATCTGCTATTAAATGTATGTTTTAACTTGTAAAATTTGCGGGTTTAATAAAATACGTGGTCCGAGTTTAGCATTAAACAATTTTTGAGTACTAAATAGTTTTTTTTTATAAAACGTTCTCTTATGCCCCGGCTAAAGCCTCTCACTTAGAGGTTACTCGGTATTCCGTAAGGTAATTTCCGTAAAGTACATGTTTCTTCTAACCTTTGTAATATCAGTAATTTGAAGTTCTTTGAAAACTTCTTTAAATATACTGATATTATAAAGCGGCTTTCAGATTTCAGGAAGTACAGTGGACAAAATATTCTTGTATTTCATGTTGAGGACGGCTACAGGTTATATATGAGCATGCTACTACCCAAGGGGAGTAATCATAGTTATGTTTAAATCTTCGAAGGGTATTTCATCCCTTGGAACCAAAAAGGTCTCGTACTGCGCGTTTACAATGGAGTTTCTTTCCGCGAACGCCCAGGGTGAAGGAGGAACTCCCATATTGAGGTTTTCCCTGGAGAGTATAGCGTGGAGTTCTTCAAGAGCCCCCTCTTGAAAAGATTCCTGTAGGGTCGGTACCGTACAAGCCTTACATAGGTGGCGGTAACCGCTTACCATCAGGCGGATATGCGTGCTTGTTTGTCACCTCTGTTGTGTGAATCTAATTTAACACGGATGAAAACTCGGGGCACAAATTTTGACAAGTTTAGTATCAGGTAGTTTTAATTTAAAGCTACTTTGGCATTAATATGTGTAATTGTGATATTTCAACACATCGTGCACCAAAAAGAAATTAACACTCGAGCAAGTAAAACAATTTTATTGATTCTGAAATGCATTGCTTAAGGTGAGACCACATTAAGGTTGCATAGTGACCCAAGTAAAATATGAAGCAATTTCAAGCATTACATGTGCAATTGTACGGCAATTTGATCCATTATGTTCATGACAATATAAATCACTCCCACGTGGAAATGAAGGGCCAACGAATTTAATGTAAATAAAGCAAATAAAATTAATAATTATATTATATCCTCACGACTTCACACTAGGGTCCCGTAATGTGTAGGGCCAAGTTATCGGATATTATTCTCTTTGCTGATGACACCTCGCTAATTTTTAAAATAGATAGGAAAAATACGAATGTCTTGCATGTTAACGAAAGTTTAACTGTTCTCTCGAAATGGTTCGCAGCTAATAATCTTTTACTGAATCCAAACAAAACGAAATGCCTTAAGTTCTCTTTACCAAATGTAACACAACGGGATCTGAATTTAAATCTTGACGGCAACAAACTTGATGCTATAGCGGAAACTGTATTCCTAGGATTTACCATCGACTCAAAATTGCAGTGGGGCCCGCACATTAGAACACTTTCCGGTCGGTTAAGCTCAGCTGCATATGCAGTACGGAAAATAAAGCATTTAACTGATGTAGCTACAGCTAGGCTAGTATACTATGCTTATTTCCACAGTATTATGTCCTATGGCATTCTGCTGTGGGGATCAGCGGCGGACGTTGACTCAATTTTCATTCTTCAAAAGAGGGCGGTCCGCGCGATCTATGACATGGGTCCTCGCGAGTCTCTCAGAGAGAAATTTAAAGAGATCGACATACTAACTTTGCCTTCACTCTATATCTTTGAATGTATTTTATATGTCTGCAAAAATAGAGGGATTTACAAAATTAAAAGCGACTGCCATCATAAAAATACCCGCAGTAAACATGAAATTGTAATCCCGAAATACAGATTAACAAAAACGAGCAAGTCATTTATTATAAATAGTATACGCTTTTACAACAAGCTGCCAAAGTCTGTTATAGAACTGACCGATGTAAAGTTCAAAAAAATTATCAAACGTGTTCTGATTAAAAAAGCATATTATAAAATCAAGGACTACGTTGAAGATAAAGAAGTTTGGCTCTAGTTCCTTCTGCGCATGCGGCTTCCTTGGTAGCTCATAAACGGCACAAATTTGTGGATGTCTCTAACTATTCTGAATCTTTTTCTTTTCTCAATTCGGGTTTTTTTTTTTATACAATAATAATTTTCCTTTTTTTTATTTTAATTTATTCCATATCTTGACCAGAATTAGTTACAGTACTGATGACAATATTTGTGTCACTTGTTTAATTTGTCTAATTTGTGAATGTGAGAACATTGTAGGCTTTGTAGATTCTTAGATCTTGCTAACATTGTTATAATTATCTTGTTTTATGTATGCTTTGTATAGTAAGCAACGACCTATTGTCGGACCTACGTTGTTCCCCCATACTTGGGTACTATTGCTGTAACGAAAAAAATATTGTATATGCCTAATGATTTGAAAAGAGTAACCATGGAGTTTCTTGCCGGTTCTTCTCCATGGAAGCGACCAACCCGAACCGTGCTTCTTTTTCGACGTTTTATAAGTGCCCATCTGGGCCTATGTGAAATAAAAAGATTTTGATTTTTGATTTTTTGAGCTTTACGGTGAAGGAAAACATCGAGAGGAAACCTGCATACGTCAGAGAAGCAATTCATAGGCGTGTGTAATTGTGTATAGTCGTGTTTGAGTAGCGGCGATGGACTCGCCACCTGTCACGTTGGCACCTAAAATATATCTCTGGCGGAAAGTGGGTGTGGGTACTACCTTTACCTCTGCCTAATTCGTAATAAATATATATAATATATAGATTGTCAATGAAATTAGTGGTAGCCCTGTCCCTAAAAAATAAAGTAATATTATAGTACAGCAATGAGATTCTCAAAAGATTACGTCAATCTTGTATCAGATATAGTTGAATAACGAAACTTAACTATTTATATAACGTTATTGTTATTAATAATGGTCTAAATATTAAGCAACAGGTTGATTTATTGTATGAAAATGAGTGATTTATCTACCGTTTTGTTGGCAAACTAAAGGAGTGTTCGATAATTATACCTGAGGTCGGGTTATTTGGTTCAAGTTTCGTTATTGGTTTAGTTATGTAAATTCAAAGAGGTCGGTCATGGAAACGAAATTATTGCCTTTAATGTATTGAAGACTTTTTAGTAGCCTTTTGCCTGGTAGAAATTATGGGAGGGAGGGAGGCTACGTCTGTATTTGTTTTATAAATACGCTAATGGGTTAGTTAGAGTATGTGTGTGCGTTGTCATAATAACTATTTCGCCGGATATGAATTTAATGCCAATGTGATATATACTTGGTGGTGAGGTGCTGATCCTCAGAGCTAAGCTCGCAAAAACTAATAGGACTTAGTCTGAAACCAAAGCACATGGGTAATATATATTTTGCACGCCTTCCCACAAGGGTCCTCGAAGTGATATATGTGTGCAGTAATTATACACCTACTTTCCGCCGAAGATATATTTATATATATATATAGATGCCAACGAGATAGCGAGTCCATCGCCATTTTGATTTTCTTCTCAGACGTATGCAAGTTTCCTCTCGATGTTTTCCTGCACCGTAAAGCTCGGGGTGTGACTGATCACTCACAGTACTTATGTTAAGACAAACTCTTGATACAGTCGGGATTCGAACTTATTATTGCATTGGATAGCGGGTGTAACCGCGGAGTACTGCTAGTATGTAGGTACATATAATCGCCGCCGATGCGACCCGCTGGATACGATAACAACGCGTTGACAGTACAATAGGCTATTGGCATTAAAATAATCCCTATTGATATCATTGTTGTGAAATTTTCACACGCTATTGGCATTTAGGCCTTGTTGATAAACCTAAGAAATGGATTAGCGTTTGTCTTTAATGATTCAAGCCATGGAATGTAATGAATCCTATATTTTCCAAACAGTTCTACTTCATCCTTAACTTAAATCCTTAGGTAGTCTGCTTTGTCATCAACATCCAATGAATATATTTTAATAGGTATTTAATATTAAAAGGTTGTAATCTGAATAATTAATACACTTATTTAATCAAGATTTTCATACCCAGATTTAATAATATCACAAAAATAACCCTGTAACAATGAGTTTTTTCTGAACTTAACTACAGTGCTCAATCACACCGAGAGCTTTACGTTGAAGGAAACATTTGCGATGAAATTCAAATGTATAGTCGTGCTTGAGAAACGGCGATGGCATCGCCATCTGTCACGTGAGGCATTTAAATATATTATCTTCGGCGAAAATATGGTTGTGTACAGTAACGACGATGATCACTAATGATATATAAATGGAAACAAAAGAAAATTTGCAATACCGTTTACGCCTACATCCCAAACAGTGAGAAGCATCCTGCCTATCGTTAACTTTCCATCAATTAACATTTTCCATCCTATCATGGTATGCACTTAAACGGCGTATGTATGTACGTCCTATACACATTATGGGACAAAATTTGTTTCTGGCGGAAGCAGTGAAAAGCAGTAGTCGCATGACGAGAGTGTTGTACGACACGCACGAACGCGTGCGCACCTGCCCATTAGCTATGTGAGCTAAACTTTAATACCATTTTCATATATATATATGAAAATATATGATACTCCTTATATGTACATACATATCATCACCGAGTCCCTAAGGGAGTGGGCAGAGAGTTATCTTTCGTTTCGTCCACATTCATGATACTCCTCATATATGCTCGTCGGTTTTGAGTATTCTTGACGTTGGAACGTGGTCTTCCTCTGCCTATTCTTACACACACTTTTTACTCCTTTAAAAATTAATGCCAATTAATGCCATCTCTGTTTCATCCCAATGTATTTTTCGGTTTCCTCAAGCTTATCTCTTGCATGTTTAATCTTCCCAATTATCATATGCACAAATAATGACATTGATGTAATGAATAAGCCGTGGTGGCCGAGTGGTTCGAGCAGTTTCCTGCGACGCAAAGGTTGCAAGTTCGAATCCCGACTGCACCAATTAGTTTTTCTCAACTTAAGTACAGTGATTAGTCCCACCACAAGCTTTACGGTGAAGGAAAACATCGAGAGGAAACCTGCATACGTCTGAGAAGAAATTCAAAGGCGTATGTATAGTCCTGCTTGAGTAACGGCGATGGACTCGCCATCTGTCACGTTTGCACCTAATATACCTCTGGCGGAAAGTGGATGTGTGGGTATTACCTATACACCTCTGCCTACCCCTTCCTACCTACCCCTTGTGGGAAGGCAGGAGGATGTAATGAAAATATATATGTATGCTATTTATTTACTTAGTTCGCAAATAATGATCGATGTGTTAATTAACGCTTCGCTTAACGGGAGGTTAATACAACCTTCACGTTAAATAGACTTTTAATTTATTTTGACTGATGCGGTACATTAAGTGTTATGCAAGGTGAATTGTAATGAAATATATCACTTCAAATATTATGGATTAATAATTTTGATGTTGTTATTAATCCTGACATGATGATAAATCTATAAATTTGAAGAGACTACATCGGATAAAATAAGACAATACGTGGGCTTAAGATTAATCAATAAGTTCTATTCATTAGATTCGTTCGATTATATAGCAGCCACGAACATTTAAAAATAATAAGTAATATAAATTATATATAGATTTTTCTGAAACACCTGTTTTACAAACATTAAGGCTTTACAAGTCTATTATAAATAAATATAAAACAATTTATAAATCTTTACTAAGAAGTTAAATACTAGCGAAATATCCGTAACTCGGCTTCAACTTACTTTATTGAAATTGCATTGTTCGTATACGCACGCGGCTCCAGCACTTTGCATGTCGCTTGGTATATTTTCATGAATATTGCATCAAAATTGGACAAGAGCGACAAACGTATAGCAATTTGCAAGCGAATGCGAGTGGTGTTACGATTGCATACAATTAGTCATTAATTTCGTATTGTCATTAACTTGTGCACCGGTTTCGAAACGGCTGGTTGAATTGTCTGACATGTTAGCATTCAAGTGTTAGTTATGTATTCCTGTTAGTTTAGTTATTCAGGATCATAGATTAACAATAAACAGCGATTCCATTTTCTATATAAAATGTGAATGAAAATTCTATAAAAAAGTCTAATAAACATCTTTTTGCAGAATATAAATGTCATAAATATAAATAAAATGATTAAAGTCGGACACACATATATATATATATGTTATTGTTCTTTCAATAATCATATCTACGATTCAAGGAATCATAAATTTCACTTTCTTTTCCATTGTGGCGTTATTATTGTTTATTGATTGTACAGATGGTTAACAATCGATCAATATGTAGATACCATAGCGTGTTTGAATCGATAAACACGTGTTAGTGTTGGCTGGTACACCTGCGGGCTAAACATTTTAAGTACTGTCTACTACACAATGGGTTAGACAGAGTAACAGCTAATAATACTGCTATTTATTACCTTCACACCTTCCCACAAGGGTCCCCAAAGGGGTAAATACATGAGTAATAGCATCCTCTCTTTGCTGGAGATACATTAATGTGCTAGCGTGAATGATAGGTGGCGAGCCCATTCCCAAGTACGTCTATATATATATATACATCTTTGAGTTTCTTCTTAAATGTATGCAGATTCTTCTTCACTATAAAGCTCGTGTGGTGGGCTAAGTTAAAAATGAACTATAATCAGAAATCTTAATTTTGGATGGATGTGGATTCGGATCAGAAAAAACCATAGATAGGTATTTTTCAGATTTAATATTGTGTCTCTGTGAATTAAATCGGGGTTGGTGAAATGATAAAAGATTGTTTATAAATGAAAATATAGCCTATGTCACTCAGGGTGAATGTAAGTTTCCAATGGTGAAAGAGTTTTTCAAATCGGTCCAGTAGTTTCGGAGCCTATTCAATACAAACAAACAAACAGTCAAATCTTTCCTCTGTGTAATATTAGTACAGATATATTTTAAATATCAATACAAACATTTTAAGAATAACGTCTTGTTGTAGGACTTGTTTTAAAGTGCAATACGCCGATGATGTTTATATTGATTCTTCCCAGCCTAACTTGGGTGAAAAAAAAATCCTTTTCCGCATCGCCACCTATTATTGTCCAATCGAATCCATACGCTCTCGTGTGCTGTGTCAATGTCAGATAACAGTAGGGTTTAAGGACTTTATGACAGAGTAGTTTCGCGTATAACATATTGTAATGAAAGTTGCTTTATGAAAATGATCCATCGCGGTTAGTTAAGAGTTCATACTCCTTGCTTCGAAAGTAGAATGTTTGAAACTATCAACTATCTTGACTTTGTAGCTGACTATAAAATAAATATACATGTTGTGAACATGAGAAATATTTTGTCCTTTGTTATAACTTGCTTTGTTATAACACATTTTTTTATACCCTTTTTCAGTATAATAACCTTGTTATATGAAATACGACAGTACGAATAAAAATAATTTCGTTCCTTATACGAAATCTTTAAATAAATGTATATACCTACATAAAATTACAATTTTAAATGTTTATTCATAATTTCCTGATGATTAAATTTTGTTAAAATTTTATGCAAATAACTTAATTAACTTAGACAAAGAACATGGTCGTTCAAACATCCATCTAATCATGCTTTCTTGTTTAAGACTAAGGTCTTTTAAATGGCAAACGAAATCTGATACTACGTACATATTTGTTTACTGACCTATTCACCGTAGATATTACCTTGTCGAATTAAAATCCCTTTTGAAACCGTAATGGCAAGTTTATGCTTCTCAAAACAAATTGTGTTTTGATTTTTGTATTTGACAGGTGAGCTGACACCAAATAGAGGTCATCAGCCTAACGATTTGTCAATTTTAACACTTGAGACGAACAGAGGTCAATTGGTTGTGTACCTATATTTCTTTGAGGTGTTATTTTCATATTTGGTTTGACGTGCATCTTGAAGGTCTTGTTCAATTGTTGTTATTTTTTTTTAATTATATTAATCTTAAGTATTTAAGAACTATTTATTCATTCATGTATCACCAGATTGATAGGACGGTTTTTATAGACAGGAAGATATTTAAAGCGAAGAATACAACATTTTGATAGCAGTTACAATTTATGTATATTAACCAAATGAGTTTTCTTCCGGGGTTTTCTCGAGTGTAAAGAAGGGAGTCCTGCAAGAAGGATTTTAAAGAATCAAAATATTTAATTCAACGTAAGGGACACAGGGAACACTTATTGAACGTCACATACTTAATAAAACCTATAGTTTCCACCGTTTCCAAGCATAAAAACCTGCCACGAGAAGAAACGGCGAAATAAACTCCCCAAAAGAAAAGAAAATATCTACAGAGTAAAAGTGTTTCAAGTGAAATTAATGTTTGATGGCTGAGATTTAAAAATAAATACTTTTGGATTGTTTGCAAATAAAAGTTTAAAGCATACAATTAAATTGTCATAAATATTATCAATAGCTACTAGCGTATTGTTGAGCTTTCGCTAAAGCACGTCGTTTGTACGAAGTGGCTTTATATTACTTTGAACTCTGTGGTCACTGATTCATATGTCAGTAGGCAAATTGGTCAAGATTGCAAGAAGATTGGTTGCTACGTTATCAATTGTGCTACGTGAAATTTTGTCACGGTTTCTTAATTTATTGTATGAATGCTTACAAACATATATCATCACGCAGAGTAGGGAGTAGTGGTGGGCAGAGTTTGTAGAGCGCCTTCTAGGTCTAGGTAATAGACAAACTCTTTCAGTCAATTTAGAATACTATTCTTTTATAAATTTACGGGACTGTATGCAAACCGAAAAACAAAAAGGAATAAATTGTAAAATATTGGGCTAGAAATACTTATCGTAATACTTAATCATAAACGACGGTATACTACTACTACCCCCGGCTTCACCTGCGCTGAATTAGATCATCTGAACTCTTGGGCTGATGGTAAAAAAGCCTTCTTCATTTAGCGGGCTATCTAATCCGAAATTAATATTTTTGTATTCCCTGAGACTAGTGCGTTCAATCAAACAAAATCTTTTTGTTTGTTGTTGTGTTACTATATATGGGGAAAATTTATTGAGCAACGATCTTAATGATTATTCAAGTATCAAATCATATGTATCAATTAATTAACCATCGTTTGGTGTGCGCGTACCCTTTAAAGGTACGGCTCTCTTCGAAAGTCTCAGATTAATGGGCTGTTTAACCATGTGGCCGATGGGAAAGTTACCATTCGTTAGCCGCTGCCATGTCCGTGTCAATTCTACTAGAGATGCAGGAGGTACTCGTATACGTCCAATCTATTTGTTTTTGCTACCGGCTTATCTGATTGTAAATAACGTGTTATGTAACCGTTGTTTTTCTATATAACCTTTTATGTAATCTGGACTGTCATTAGTTTTGCTTATACTACGCGTAGTGCGTATTAGTCGGCAGCGTGCGACAACCATGTTCTTGTATGTAGGTCCTTAGCGGCGGTAACCGCTTGCCATAAGACGGTATAAAAAGAAATGAAAAATTAATATGGAACTAGAATCCAGTTGATTGATATAGGGTTTAGAAGAACATATCAGCTAAAAATATGTTATTAAAATACCGCCATTGCCTAGTGGTCATAGAGGCATATGCAAAGTCAAGTTTGAAGGTTCGAACCGATGGTATACAATAAGTGAGTTTTTGTGCTCTAAATACAGTAATTGATTACGCTACGCGCCGTACGGTGCATGAAAAACGTTAGGAAGCACTTTCGAATATAAATTCCTGGGGAATGGCAATAGACGCCATTTGTCACGTTGGCATCTGATAATATTTTTAGGGAAAAGGGGTTATTCCTTCACGTCTAAGTTTTCTCTGCAATGAACCATAGCATTACCCAGATGCATGAAATGAAATGCGAGACTCACAACACTTCCGACATACACTAGTTATTCACTAGTTTTTTCGCTAATAACTGGCGCCTAAGAAGGACGTATTGTGGTTAAGCCTTCAATATAGTCGATCCTAACTTGCTTTACATTTGTTGCATACGTCTGAGAAGCAATTCAAAGGCGTAAAGGAGTAATGGCGATGGACTCGCCATTTATCACGTTGGCACCTAAAATATATCTCTGGTGAAATGTGGGTGTATGGGTATTACCTATACACCTCTGCCTTCGGGGACCCCCAAGGACACACCCACCTTCCGCCAGAGGTATATTAGGTACCAACGTTGTTTTTTTATAACATACGTTAGTAACAGCGAACGCCTGATGTAACGGTCACCATAGCTTATAAGCGCTAGAAATAAGTTTGCTGTACTAGCAGTATATTAGATGAGAGGGTCCCGTTTCAGCTTGCACAGCCTTTCTGTGCTATAAAGTCTGGATTACTAGACTTTTTTTATACTACAGAAGCACTACTAGCTACTACTTGCAGCAGTCGCAATGCCATTTGGTTGCGATCACCGGAAAGGTTGAGGTACTAACCCAGTTGCATTTGCACTCCAATATTAAATTGAAGTATCTAAATAATTTCATACTGATTATACGAGTTGTCAATATGATTTTCATCAGGTCCTACCTACTACCACTATCCTGTTAATTCATTCTGAGTGGGATTTCAATTTACTATGCAAACTTTGATGGTCACCATCGGGGCTAGGATAAACCTAATTTACAACCTTAAATGTTTATATTGTTTACCAGCTGTCCGGCAAAGTTGCAAAGCTCTTTTCACTATGGCTTATATCAAAACAAAACTGTAATTACGATTTGAGATGAGTAACAAAAAATATAGATAAAACTCACGCGTCGGCATGCTAGTCTAAATAATTGCATAATAATTGAGGTCGCCCCCAGTTAGTGATGTAACGAGTATCGATGTTAGATCCGGCACCCGCTTCCGATCTCAATGCGTACGTAATGCACTCTTTTGTTGTGCGAGTACGTATGTTATATTGTGACTGGTTATCGATTAATTTATCGAGTGGTTAGTAGGGACGCGGACGTCGAAAGCAGGAACGAGTGGCATAATCATTGAGTGCTATCGATTAATTGGTTCGGTGAAGGAGAACGGTATAACTTGTAAGTTAGTAAGAAGCCAACACAGGCGATGTTTTGTTACTTTTTTTTTTTTTTTTGTATTTTCTCTCGTAGCGTGAGTTCCGGGAACTTTTGCTACTTAACCGGTCAATGGCGAGACCTAGGCATCCAGCCAGGCACTTTATTTCTAAGCAACACAGCTAAGGGCACCCCCTGAGGGGTACGAACCTCGGCTTAGGGCGTTGCTGGATCGCGAGCAAGGGAGCTGGGCTGGACTGGTAATTTTATTTAAATATTATTTGGGGGCGGGATTTGTTTGTTTGAGTGTTTGGTTCGAAAACCGAACTGTTGGTCAGGTATGACTATCTTAGAGTCTGCAAAACTCTTTAATCTATTGTAAATAAGTCTCTCGTAAATCTTGCCAAGGACGTTGAGGAGACTGATGGGGCGATAACTGGAGGCTTCGGTCTTGGGTTTCCCTGGTTTGGGAATACCTATGACCGTTGCACTTTTCCAGGATTGGGGGAAAAAGTTGTTGCTCAGTGCTGCATTGAAGATGACAGTGAGCAAAACTATGAGATAAGGGGAGAAGAGTTTGATAACTCTATTAGCGATCCCGTCGGGACCTGGGGCTTTCCTGGGGTGAAGATCCTTGATCACTTTCCGGACTTCGTCCACCGTGATTGGGGCGATAGGGTGGTCTGGGTGTTCGGAGGGTGGGTGGGATAGTTTGCTTTCGACCTCGGCGTCCACCTTCTTGAGGTGGCGCTGATCTACTGGCAAGGTGCTGGGCGTACATTGAGCCTCGAGACTGTCGGCCAGGCACTCGGACTTCTCGTCGTCGTCAAAGGCGGGCCCTTGATTTGGACGAGTGAGTGGAGGCATGGACGAGATTTTGTCTGATTTAAGTTTCCGGATGTTTTGTTACGAAGTCCACCGATTGATATTAGAACGGGTTACAATTGGCTACTTAATCGGAGATCATTTTTTTGCTTAAGTAATTATCGTGTCATGAAGACAAGAAAAGAGTCTACCGCTGCCCAACTTCACAAACTTTTTTTTATACAAAGGCTATCAATATCTTCATTAAATGTACTCTACGTACTCTAGTACGTATAAAATAGCGTTCCACATTGAATTCGCACGGGTCGCATTTAATAAAAAGTTACACATTGAGATAAATTACACATGTAACTTCCTTTAGATAATTATCTAAGTACTAAGGACATATATATATACGTAATAATAATAATATATAATATATCCTCATCGCCTTTCCACAAGAGTACATATGTATGTACGTATGTATGTAAGCTCAAATTAAATTAAATGGTTGTTAATACAATATTATGTTATATAACTAGGTTTGTATAACGAGGTCCATTAACAAATACAATACGCGTCACTATCGTATCTTATCATTTCATTGTGATGTGGTAAATGCATGCCAGGAATTCGCATGCCAAAGGATTCAAAGCCAAATTGCGACATCCTTCTGCGAACGACCTACTTTCGGCATGTTATGCTTGAGATATACTACTTTTGCGAGCTATTAATCATTCGGTCATACGAGACGATATTTTTGTGCCAAAATTTTGCTTCAGCATTTCAGTGACTCAACCGAATTACAAAGAAAAATGTTGTTGAACCGGAAATATTTAGATAGGTAATGGCATTTTACAGATGTGTTCTTCAGTGGAGACCTCGACTAGGCAAACGTAGTGTAGGACGCCCTCCGACCAGGTGGGATGACGATTTGCGAAGGACTGCTGGCAGATGCTGGATGCGGCAAGCTGAAGACAGGGCGCTATGGCGCTCATTAGGGGAGGCCTATGTCCAGCAGTGGACTAGAGTGGGCTGATGATGATGATGATTTTACAGATTGGAAGAAGACTTATCTAAAAAGTATGTTAGTATCTAGGAACCTAAATCAAATCAATCGGACACTCAAGGCTGGGAACGTCAAGAGTATTCGAAACGGTTGAGTATGTATGAGAAGACTGATGATTGTGGACGTCGAATGAGAGTTTCTAGGGAGAATATGCGCTCTACCTTCTCTGCCTACCCCGTGAGGGACTCGTCGTGATGATATGTAGCATGTAAACATTTTTATTAGTTATTTTTATGAGTTCAGACTAACCTGACTGTCTTCAAAGACATAATCCTGATTAACATAAGAAAGGTAAAATAAATGTTACGTTGTCACTTTGGCACCTAAAATATCTCCGGCTAAAAGAGGGTGTTGTGTCATCACTTTTGTCTACTAGCTCTTTGTTGATGTATGTGAGAGAGTTGTGAAGATGTGACAAAATAAATGTTTTCACGGAAAGCAATGCATCACTAACATCGCTTTATTGACTAATCTGTATTCCCAATTGCAAAAATCTTGTTTTCAAATATAATTTTCGTCATTGCACATCTATGTTATTAAGCTCACTGGCAGCTATAATGAGGATAACCAATCTGTACTGTCAGCTTAATTATATAACTCATTTCATTCGATTACATGCAAAGCTTATGAAACCAAATACATTAAGATTTGATATTCATAATTCCGAAAAGAACCCGTGTACGAACATTGTACCGTCTGTGCTTTAACCACTGTGTGTACCCCCAATTTATTACCTAAAAGGTGGCTAACTAGCATTCGGTCCGTGTGATGATAAGCGGTTGCCGCTGTCTATGGACGTTTGCAACCCCAGGGGTATCACTCGCACGTTGCCAACCCTGCAGGAAATAAATCGGTTCATCCGGTTGATGTGTTGTCTAAATTATTAATAATGTCAAAAAAGTGGATAATAATATAAACAAGAGCAAACAGTTTTAATCAAACGTATTCCCGACAAGCAAAAAAGGACCTTATCACCTTGAACAGTGTGACATGAATAATTCAAACTTTGGCATCGTTACCTTCTTCAAAGAGGGCACCTGACGGAGGAGTGATGTCAAATTTATTGCTTGTTTAGTACATCGTCAAGTTGTGTACGGTAGTCGGACGGTTTTTATTGGTGTAATTGAGGCCGGCCTTTATTCTATTTTAATGTACCTAATACATTTCAAAAAAGATTTTTTTACGTGGATAAGCTTAATCAAAGCACTGTCCTATTATCAAAGCGTTTCTTATAGCTTACATAAATAGATAGGGAAATATCATAACGCCAAGTCCCTAACGTACTATATATGTACTTACGTAGCCATTTCGTTTCGTTCAAATCCATCAGTCTCTTAAGATTCCCATCCTTGAGGTTCCGATCGGTTTGATCTATGTAGTTGGAACGTGGTCTTCCTCTGCATATTCTTCCACACACTTTTGCATTATATATTTGTTTCGTCAATCTTTATTCTCTCATCCTTTCTATATGTCCATACAACTTGTACATTGTATGGGTCACTGACTTTATTATGCAATACATACAAGTAGTGATGGGTTTATTTAAATTAAATTTATTTGAATTTCAATATGGCATTCATACCTTGAGGCAAATAAGCGTGCATCCCATCTGATAGTATGTGGTTAACGTCACTTATAAACGTTTACAAGAATCAAGTTCACACCCTTCTTTAACTCCGTGTACTCTTTAGGATATATTTTTAGTACGAGTGTTATATTTATAATGCGAGTGCTACAACGAATACCTAGAAGTTATGTATAAAGGATTTACTGGGGCTCGACATCATAACATTGACAATTTTAGTTTCTGCAAAATCACAGAAACCAAGGCCTTACCAAACCAAATTTGACGCGAAATATGTATGTAATTAATAAGTTAATTGCTGCTATCTAAACGTTTATCATATAGCCATCGACAAAAGTAAAACGTGATTTTGTAAAATCTCAGAGGCCATTAATTAACACATATTGATTAGAGCTGTGGTGGCAGAGTGCTTTGGGTAGTCGCCTACAATAAAATAGTTTCAGGTTCGCATCTGGACTGTACCGATGAGTTTTTCTAAACGTAAGTACACTGATTAGCTACACCACGAGCTTTATTCAATTAAACATCGAGAAGTATCTCTCTCTCATCTCCGGTGAAAAGACCCACTTTAGTACAGCTCTGCCTAAATCTTCGGGGATCTTGATGTGGGACGGCGATGTTTAATATGTCAATGACAAATTGTTGTAAAATTATTCACATATCAAATGATCGAGTCTCAGTGTTGATTACAATCGTAACAAAATGTGTCCAATAAGATAGACACGACAGGTGACATTAACACTGATGTATCTGGACTGTGAGAGTATCCTATGACTGATTATTCGCGGTGTGGTTAACTTAACGACGGTGTGCATATAGCAATATCTAGTTGATTTTTATGGCACTTATTTTGTTGGCAAGCACTGTTAAACCCTCACGAAATATGTTGATAAAGTGTATCACAGAACGGCTAAAATTAATACTAGATGAAAGAGCACATTAATATGACGGCTTTAAGATATGTACAAATACCTAATAGGTACAAAAACGGTTGGAAACAGTGGTAAAGTTAGTTTTTTTTAGACTCACAGACCTATCTTGCTTCATTCAAATTAACACGCCTATCTTCCATGTATGAAACTCGTACCTAATGGTTTATTTGGTATACTTGGTTCTAAGTGTATAAACACTACAAAATAATGTTGGAAACCAATTTACACGACGGTTAGGTGCAACAGTTCAAAGGCTACATTGTTGTGTGTTTTAAAGATGATAAAACACATGATGTTTAACGCGTTTTTGCTTGTAATTATTACTGGTATGCTAATGTCACCGATGTCAAGGACTCCCCGACAGTTACTAAAATTTATGATTTAATTGGGTCTCTTCTACACACCGCGATTTATATACTGCAGTTAAGTTTATTGGTGTCGTTAAAGTGAATTGTCATTATGATCAAGGTCTCAAGAATTTGCATATTCGTTAAATTCACAGCGATTTAATAGGTATTGACTTTGAAGAAGATTATGCGACTACATATTAGGCGCGGTTAAAGTGACAATAAATATTAATAGGCTCCTAAAGAGGAAACTAATCTATAACAATCTGAATAGAATGATATCATTGGTGACAGTTCTATTGTGTTCTTGGTATGCTAGAGGTTACTACGGCGCAACAAAACTACTTTGACATTCCTTTGTTGTTGACAGTTGATAGCTTCATCGGACCACCTGTCCAAAACTCACGTGCCATAATCGTAAAGTTGTACTAACATCACTTTCTCCAGTGCATCCTAGTCAATGGCACCACCCAATGGCACGGGTACGTGACCCCCAAGCCAATCGTGGCCCGCTGACACACTCCTCGCGGATACAAGAAAGTGCCCGATGCCTCGTCCATTGTTAAATTCGTTACACTTTCCGATGTGTCCCTGTGTTCGTGTGAACTGAGGCTTTCATGAAATATTATGGATTCGAGGATCTCTCGTTTTCAATGTGTTTATCGTTTGACTTTTGACATTTGATCGGGGTTAATTCAAGTATAATTATTATGTTCCTGGAAAATATATTATACTACAAAGTATCTATATATGTGTAAACTTGGAAGGAAATAATTTTTAGACCACTAAAACAACAGATGGAAAACTGGCGGAAAGTGGGTGTGTGGGTATTACCTATACACCTTCACCTACCCCCTTGGGGACACTTGTGGGAAGGCGTGAGGATATAAAGCAATAGATGAAATGAATGTATTTATTTTTTGGTTGCGTTTGGAAAATTTTATATATTTGCAAGATTACCTTTCTCCACCTAAGTCTAAAAAAAGCTATGCATGATCTAGCCGTATTTTGGGTACATACTATAATAATCATCTCGTATTTTTTTTGGAGCACGTCTCGTTCGACTTGGTACATAGAATTACAGTTAAACAAATATCCACGTAGATATTTTCCACAACTCAATAATATACCATCGATTACACAGAAACGTAGTAATGTAATCGTGAGGCAACACCAAATGCAGCGAATTACAACAAAGCCTGTTCAATTCACTGAGTTTATGTAAACAACATTTGTACCGCGTTAGATTTAACTAGCCGTTACAATCGCACTTGTTCAAGTCTTGGAACCACTTCATACCGAGTGTAGTATGCAACACGCGTCGTGGTACCATTGCTGATTTTGGCGTTTATCATCGTTTCCAATCGATTTGCAACAGCTCGGCAAATGCCGAACAAAGTTCAGGCGAACAATAGTTCGAATTGGTTTGGTGTTGAAACGGATCGATCTGAACTCTCAGAATTAATCGTTGAATGTATGCATGCATACATCACAGTTCTATGGAACAAGAGTTATTTAATTTAAATACATGGACGTTGTTAAAAGTTAAATATCAAATAGTAGCAATTTCAGATTGTGTACGGTTTGAAATAAATAAAAACTTTCTGAATACCTGTTGGAAAATGTACAGCTTTCTTATCTATACTAATATTATAAAGCTGAAGGGTTTGTTTGTTTACAATTTCCAAATAGATATGTTATTAATTACGAGTATTTAAATGTAAACGAAATTGTACTTGACATCACTTGATTTCAATCAACATCTTAGGAGATAGATATCATAATGTTAAAATAACCCCGCAATTCAGACGCGTGATCGGCTCAATACGGAACAGTTGAACTCAGCGAACTGACTTTTTAATTTGTTTTTGCGATATCTCATCGTAAAATAATACTTTTTCAATTCACGGAAGATTCATTACTGAAACAACTCTCTCTCTCTCTTAGGTACGCAGACGGAGTTGCACTGGTCAGCTAGTTGTGTATAATAATAATAATAAATACCTGGGACAACTCCACACAAATTGACCTAGTCCCACATTAAGCAAAGCTTGTGGTATGGTAACTAGACAACGATATATTTACTTAAATAGATAGATAGATAATTTATATTTTTTTAATTTATATTAAATAGATATATACACATACATAGGACATCCAAGACTAAGATACAAATATTCGTGTTCATCACACAAATATCTGCCCTCAGCGGGATTCGAACCCGCGACCTCAAGTTTCGCAGTTAGGAGCTCTAACCACTAGACCAGACGGTCGTCAACCATTATAAGTAAGTATAAGCATCGCGTTAGCGTCATGGCTAAGGTGAAGCATTGGTGACACTCAAATGGCAATATTCCCACAAGGGTCCCCAAAGGGGTAGGCAGAGGTGTATAGGCAATACCCATACACCATGTGTTAAAAATGAGCCTCGAATATTTTAAACAAAACTTTTTTGTATATATAATAGTAACTCATGTTACACCGTCAATAGCTGCGATGGCCGATTGGTTCAAGTAGTTGCCTGCAACAAACCAATGAGTACCAATTACTTTTTCTGAACTTAATTTAGTTCACTGAAGTGTTTTACATATCACACTATCTCACAGATGACGTACACCTATCATTTTGAAATTTGGCGAGTACGATAGAGAAAAAAATAGGCAGAAATTCTTACAATATGCAGTTAAGGGAGAATACAACAAAATCAATTTATAATGACTAGAGAAATATAGTAGAGTTCTAAGAATACAAAACTTCGCTACAATGATCACAACTGTGTCGTTAGTGTCAAATAACTTTTTCCGATAAGAACCCTTATACATATTCAAGCGTAGGTGTGACTTAGATAATATGCGTCGTTTGAACCAGTTTCTACTATTTTCCATAAAAATTCCCATTATGTTCATTCTCACTGTTCCTTTTGCCGATGCGTTGCGTCACATGCCGATACCGTATGGCCTAGTGGTTAGAGCTCCTGACTGCGAAACTTGAGGTCGCGGGTTCGATTCCCGCTAAAGGCAAATATTTGTGTGATGAACACGAGTATTTGTACCTTAGTCTTGGGTGTCCTATGTATTTATGTATCTATCTATCTATACAAGTAAATATATCGTTATCTAGTTACCATAACACAAGATATACTTAAATTGGGACTATGTCAATTTGTTATTACTAGCTGTACCCTGCCACGCTTCGCTGTGGATATGTGACTGATGCAAAAAATAGATAAAAACAATCCTTGATGCGGATTATATATCATGCTAAACTTTTCGAGTTTTTGAAGCGTACACAAACCAACGAACATTTTTATAATAATAATATCCTCACGCCTTCCCGACAAGGGTCCCCGAAGGGGTAGGCAGAGGTGTATGGGTAATACCCACACACCCACTTTCCGCCAGAGGTATATTAGGTGCCAACGTGACAGATCGCGAGTCCATCGCCGTTACTCAAGCACGACTATACATACGCCTTTGAATTTCTTCTCAGACGTATGCCTCTGCTATTTCCTCACGATGTTTTCCTTCACCGTAAAGCTCGTGGTGTGACTAATCACTGTACAAGTTCAGAAAAACTCATTGGTACAGTCGGGATTCGAACTTGTGTCGCAGGCAACTTCTCGAACCACTCGGCCACCACGGCAATTTTTATATTTGTCATATATTATTATTATACCAACATCGGATGAAAGTCGATAACGAGACGATTTCGTTTGTCCATCACTATGACTTAATTTACGATAGCGTGCAAAAATACTATTGACTCGGCCACTTCTCACGGGCTTGCCAATGAAAGTTGACATAATTTAATTTTTCCACATAAATAATGTGGGCTTAACTCCATGAATAGTAATTTATGAGCGAAAGGGTAATATCGCGTGCTTTATGACTCGCCAACGTAGTTGAGCTCTGTCTTTGAAATAATTTACACGATTTCGTATAAATGTACCTTGATAATAGTTAATGTTTTTTTCATAGTAAGCCGTGGTGGCCGAGTGGTTTAAGTTGCCTGTAAAATAAAGATTGTAAGTTCGAATCCAGTCGGTCCGTACCAGTGATTGCTTTATACACAAACCTGCTCTCTGTCACGTTGACACTTAAAAATTTCTTCGATGATTTAAAGGATCCTGCTATCTTAATATATATAAATTACGTGTCACATTGTTTGTTCGCGATGGACTCCTAAATTACTTAACCGATTTCAATCAAATTTGCACACCGTGTGCAGTTTTATCCAACTTAAAAGATAGCATTGCTTACATCACAATTGGACCCGATAGGTGGCGCTGCGATCGTGTTTCAGGAAATTTTCCCTTTTCACCCGGGCGAAGCTGGGCGGGACAGCTAGTGATATTATAAAAGCTTAATGTTGTGAGGATATTTCTTTCGAAAAAAAAACATATAATGTATCCAAATTTTGACCCGAGATAGATTGTTAGCTGTATATAGTATCATTCCAGAAACAAAATAATAATAATAATATAATATATTCTCACGCCTTCCCACAAGGGTCCCCGTAGGGGTAGGCAGAGGTGTATAGGTAATACCCACACACCCACTTTCCGCCAGAGGTATATATGGTGCCAACGTGACAGATGGCTTAAATACATTTTACGCGAGTACAGCTGTGTGGCACATCTAGTGATATAGATGTATATATACTCGCTTCTCAATGAAAAATCGCGATACGTTTGTGTAACTGTTTTTGCACGCCAGCGTTAATTCACTCTCGCCGTCAGTTCACCGTTAAGATGAGCCGCGAGTTACGTGCGACGTGTGTTATATAATAGCGTGTTTGAACTCGTCTAATATTATGTACATACTGTTAGAATGTAAGTGTAAACGCAACCTTAATGTCACCATACAGACAGTGACATCTGTCAATCTTAAAATTAACGTGTTAGACGGGCGGCTTGTATCGCTCTCTCTCTCTCTCTCTCTCTCTCTCTCTCGTTTGCCATCTTCCGAGTGTGTATGTATTAAATGGTGCTGTGTTAATTAATATTAAATCCTACATTATCTCCACTAAATGTTTTTCTTTCTGCCGAAATATCCAACACATACATTATCATTTCATAACGCCGAATGTCCTTGACTGAATTTATATTATAACTAGCTGTACCCGCGACTTGGTCTGCGTGAAATTAAAAAAATATTGTTCAGTTTCTAAAATAAAAGTAGCCTAAGTTACTCCTTTTTACCCGTGAAAATCGGTCCAGCCGTTTCAGAGATTAGCCGGAACAAACAGACAGACAGACTAAAATAAAAAAAATTGGTAAATGGCCGTGTATACATCCATATGCATTTAGTAAAAGCGGTTATTTTAATATTACAAACAGACACTACAATCAATTTTATTAATAATAATAAATAATAATATCCTCACGCCTTCCCACAAGGGTCCCCGAAGGGGTAGGCAGAGGTGTACAGGTAATACCCACACACCCACTTTCCGCCAGAGGTATATTAGGTGCCAACGTGACAGATGGCGAGTACATCGCCGTTACTCCAGCACGAATATACATACGCCTTTGAATTTCTTCTCAGACGTATGCAGGTTTCCTCTCGATGTTTTCCTTCACCGCTAAGCTCGTGGTGTGACTAATCACTGTACTTAAGTTCAGAAAAACTCATTGGTACAGTCGGGATTCGAACTTGCGATCTTTGTGTCGCAGGCAACTGCTCGAACCACTCGGCCAATACGGCTTCAATTCTATTTATTGGTCTAAATGTTGTATACAGCGGTGTATTGCTTATATACGCTGATTATTATTATCTTTATGTCGCTATGTTTTTCTCTTCTGCCGACAAGTGTTACCGAAGGGAAATACAGACGTGTAACAACACCCTCTTATCTTCACACGTAAATTTTTTTCGTTGACAGATAAAGAGTCCATTGCCGTTTCTCAAGCACGACTATACATCTTTGAATTTCTTCTCAAATATAAGCAGGTTTCATCACGTTGTTTTCCTTCACCATTAAACTCGTGGTACTTCATATGGCTATGTTCAGAAAAAACAATGATTAACCTTGTATGAAGGGAGGGACCCGGCGTGATGATAATACTAGCTGCGAATCGCGGTTTCACCTGCTTAAAATTTGATTTAATTGGTGGATTTTTTTATCTTGTTCTTAAACTATTTGGCATTTCTGAAAGGAAATTTATTCTTTGTGTACACCCAGCTAATAATATATTTCGGTTGTAAATGTCATCCAGTTCGGATAAATCGTGCCATAAAAGAGGAACATAGATTCTCACAAACTTTTGCACTTAAAATATTATTAGGTGTTATATTTATATATATTAGCCCAGCTTCGCCCGGGTGAAAAAGTAAAAAAAAAGTTGAGTTTCATAAAATCCGTTCTTAGCTGACCTCTACACCGCGTAAGGAATACTCCTACCAAATTTCAAGCCGATAGGCCTTATAGTTAGTTCCTGAGATTTCGTGATGAGTGAGTTCACAAATGGGATCTCCTATATATAGATAGATTGTACGTTAGTCTAACGAGATGAAATCTGATTATGTTTTGTATTATATTATGTTTTGTATATTCCTAGGGGCTACCGTCGTGGTCACGCGGGCTGGAGGCGGCGGAGGCTGCGCGCACGCGCATCGTGCGCTGGGCGTGCGGCGAGCCCCCCACGCAACCGGAGCCGCCACGTAAGAAGATGCCGCACGCGCTGCGACGCCGGTGGCCGCTGTGCCCTTGTCTGCAGGTAACAATACACTTGATTCCTACCATGACTTTGCTTTATCGATATTATACTATTTCTTTTATATAAAGATGGTACGATAAAAAAGTAGAGCACCTACGGAATGCCCGTCCATGTATTCTAGAAGTAATAATGGAATGATGGATGTATTATGTCCTTGAACAAGTCGGACGCAGATTACAATCAAGATTAAGACGGTCATCTGGTTTAGTGGTCAGAGCTCTTGAATGCGGAGCAAATGCGATGTGACCACATAGCTATGACATGTATTAAAATTATTATTCAGAGTACGAAAGGGACAGACATATGTGAAAAGACATATGAAGTCTATGATGATTTCTCACCGCTGTCATCGTAAGGCCCCTAACAGTGTAACACTTGATCTAAAGTTCTATATTACGAGTAAACAGTTGCATACCGTACCTTATAAACATTGCTCAACACAGCTCAAACAGCTCTCACTGAATTGTTCCATAAAGTATCCAGTATCGAAACGATCTAGTTATTCTATACGCGATATCATATTCAGATTGGCTAGTAGGGCTAGTCGTACTTTCACAATTCAAGAGCATTTTCTTACTAATGATCCATTGATAAAACTTGATTTAAATGTAATGTGATACCTTACGCCTTCCCAAGAGGGTCCCCGAAGATGTAGGCAGAGGTGTATATGTAGGTACATAGTATCCACACACCCACGTTCCGCCAGAGATATATGTATATTAAGTGCCAACGTGACAGATAGCGAGTCCGTCGTCATTACTCAAGCATAACTATACATACGTCTTTGAATTTTTTGTCAAGCTTATGCAGGTTTCCTCTCGATGTTTTCCTACACCGTAAAGCTAGTGGTGTGGCTAATCACTACTAAGTTCAGAAAAACTCACTGGTACAGTCGGGATTCGAACTTGTAATCTTTGTGTTGCAGGTAACTACTCCACCATAACCATTGTGCCACCACGGCTTTAAAATGTATTATACCGCGACCAAGACCTTGAGTCAACAAATTAATTCATATTATTAATAGCTCACAAATTTCACAAAAGTGAAATTATGTCAACACTTGTCTTATCTCCA
Source organism: Drepana falcataria (assembly GCA_945859725.1). Taxonomy (NCBI): domain Eukaryota; kingdom Metazoa; phylum Arthropoda; class Insecta; order Lepidoptera; family Drepanidae; genus Drepana; species Drepana falcataria. The sequence continues at coordinate 2,167,167 of OX243935.1, forward strand.
TATCCGCGTGATTATTCTCTAATTTATTTAAATGAGTATGGGGATATGTAAAGGATTTTGTTTGCCTTAGTTCAGGGTCATAGGTCAATCAGGCGCAGCTGGGGAAATTTCGCCTTCTTTAACATTCTGTATACAAAAGTCTGCTACAATATTGTTACCGCCTGCCGTCGAGCCGTGGCGGCTAAGTGAGTCGAGTGTACCAATGAGTTTTTCTGAACATAAGAGCAGTACGGCGAAGGAAAACATCGAGAGAAAACCTGCATAAGTATGAGAGCATATTCGTGTATAGTCCTGCTTGATAAACTGCGTGACACCAAAAATATATCTCCGGCGATAGGGTACTGCATACTTGCACACTACTCAACCTACCCGTTGGGGGACCCTTGTGGGAAGGCGTTATATACCTACTATATTGTATGTTAAATCGATTTGTTTATATGCCGAGCCCTCAGGGGGTAGACAGATGAGTAGACTAAATGTAGCCTCTTTCGTTTTATTCACATTCATCTGTTCTATATATTATATGTATATATATATATATATATATTAACATACAATATAGTAGGTATATATATATATATATATATATATATATATATATATAGATAGATAGAAACGGCGACGGACTCGTCGTCTATCACATTGGCACTACTAAATATATCACCGACGACAAAGGGTGCTGTCAAACTTTTGCCTACCCATTCGGGTACTTTTGTCAGTTTCAATATATTGTGATTAAAATTCGTGTTTATATCGAGTTTTAGTATATGCTACTTAAATATATGCTATAATATGTTACAAATATGCTTTGTTTTCATCGTCTTCAATTGCATATCCGTGCGAATTAACTCACGGGAGAAAACTGTTATAACAGTGATCAAATAAAATCATGAGACAAGATCTTCTTGTCTTGTCAAGATCTCTTCAGTTTCTTGTGAAGTTTTTATGTCGAGGTAAAGCAAGCTTGTTTGTTTTTCATTCGCACTTTCAATCACTTATCGTGATTTGAAAGTGCGATTTGATTTTTATCGATTCCGAAAGTGCAGTTCTTCAATATATTCATGGTATGTTAATTAAATTAATTTACTAGCTCTCAATGTAATACACTGTATCTACTCACTTTGGTGCGCTGATTTTTACATCACCTTGTAGATTAATGTACGCAATTTCACTGGACATGTACATCTATTAGCCGGAAGGTCTTAGGGTCAACCCTACCGGTAACCAGTTTAGGTATCTAGTTGGAAAGTCGTCGGTCCAGTCAGCAGGTCGATTAATATTTATCAACGCATGGCTCGAGGAGTTTCGGACACGTGCGCTCGAACAATTCCGCGAAGCTATAAATTATCTTCATACTCGATTATTTTAAAAACCTTTAGTAAGAATTACTTGTTGATTTAACTGGCTACCTGATAAAATTATAGCATAACCTTTAAATAGGGCTTTTGGAAGGTATCAACTGTGGCAACGTTCATTTGTTACTTTATTGTACTGAGCCTTTCAAAACCTTGACCCAAATTGTGATTCAAAACTCAACAATCTGATACAATACTCGCCAATTAAAAGTAGGTATTCATTGGGAAATATACCTTGAATCCAATTCAAAAATTCAAACCTCAAACCGAATTAAGCTCCTCAATCGGAACACAATAGATTCTAAGCGATGCCTGTCAAAATAAGAACAAATCTAATAGGCTGATTCAAATACAGCCATTTATGTGTCATGGGGTCAATAGTTCAATACATGGAGTACATCCTAACTAACATTTTAAATGGGAAAGTCAGATTGTTTGTTACGTTTTCACGTCTTTGCTACTCAATGGCTTATAATGAAATTTTGCGTATACATTGTGAGAGGACCAAGATTAACATTTAACATACATGTGTCAGACCATAGAAAAAGTGTCTCTCATGACGTATAGGGAGGTCAAAGAGGTTACGCTGGACAGAAGCTAATGGAAGGGACTGCATCAGAGACGCCGACGAGAGCTCAGCTCTTAAATTTATGATGATTGTGAGAGGACATTTTAAATCCTACCTATTAATTTTAATCCTACCTGTGGATGGTTATAAGGTCCTAAGGATAGAAAAAATACGGCATGGCGAATCGATCATAACAAAATTGTAAATACAGTTTGTTAGAAAAGGAAATAGAGTACGTTTTACCTATAAAGGTATTCCCAAAGGATAGTAATACACAAAGAGACTCAATTCTTAGTAGAATAACGATTGTACGGTGTTACAACTTGCCCTTCTATCTATATCTATATAACTCAAAGGTGACTTAACTTAACTGGTTAACGTAACAGGTGACTTAACCTAACTTAAATGAGGTAACACAAAGGTGAAAGAAGACTGACTGACTGACTGACAGTGATCTATCAACGCACAGCCCAAACCACTGGACTGATCGGGCTGAAGTTTGGCAAGCAGGTAGATGTTATCACATAGGCATCCGCTAAGAAGGATTTTGACTAATTCTACCCCTAAGGGGATAAAATAGGGGATGAAAGTTTGTATGAAACTTTGTCAATTTTAAACCGATCGGGCTGAGACTTTGCATGCATAAAGCTACTATGACGTAGACATCCCCTATACACACACACATCCAAAATAAATAAAAAAAATACTGCGCAATGCATATCCCACGCGGACGAAGTCGCGGGCACAGCTAGTCATGAATAAATTGCAACATGATACCCAGGCAACCGAGCATAGTACCAGAATATCAAAAACTAGAAAAAGTGCCCCTGTAGACAAAATCCTTTTTTTTAAGTTCACGCCATTCAATATCAATAATGTATATGGCAATGACCATTGCCGAGTTAAACTTTTCCCCTGATAATGTCATACTATATAATGGATAGCTTGAATGCTAAGGATTTTGTATAGTGAGCTTGAATCTGGGATATCCCGAAGGAAATAACCCGAAAATATAGATTAACGTGAGTCACAAAATTAAGAAACCACTAGCGAAAGCCAGTATAATTTCAAAAGACTACGATATATTTTATGCAATCGTAGCTCATTATTATACTTACCAACCGATATTTACAAAAGGTCAAACAAAGAGGGTCACTTTGTATCATTATACATTTTTAATTCGAAATCCATTAGTTGGTCTGATAATGTTATTAGACTTTGCCGAGGGAAAAGTGGGTGACGTCAGTACAGAGATTAGGCACGTCGATAATGCCCTTAAGAATAGTAACGCTTAAGGACCATAACTAATACGTTAATAGAATTAGAGCGGGACAATGCACTTCGGTGAGCAGACGGGAAGCAATTACTTTGCAGACATGTCTTCATTTTGATTGAGACATATTGCTTTGCTTCGGACGTTGCGTTCTTTTGTTTTAAGGGTTGTGTTTTGTTTTTAATTAAATATATATATATATATATATATATTTTACATGTGAGCTTTTTAACTTTGGAATTAATTGTGAGTGATGAATAAGTCTAGCAAGAAAAGTTCTAACATATTTAATTTTCGAAGATGTAAAACGATTAGACGAAATGTAAGTATTGAGTGTTTTAAACTGTTTTAATCTACGAAGTTTAATGTTTGCAGTGCAACTTATACCTACGGTTTATTTTAATAAATACGTAAATTTGGTGCTTAACTGAACGGTGAAAAAAAATATAACCTGCATACGTTAGAGAACGAATTCAAAGATGTACAGTCCTGCTTGAGAAATGGCGACGGCCTCGCCATTTGTTGACACCTAAATACTATATCTCCAGTCAAAAGTGCGGATTGTTATACCCCTCCTTACCTCTTGGGGAATCCTTGTGGGAGAAGCGAGGATTTCTAATTTGTAAAGCCAATATTTCATACAAAAAATAATTATTTGAAATTCTCGGGAAATTTATTTGTATAACTATTTATGGCATCTCTTAAAAGTGTCTCACGAAGTTATTAAACGCCCTCAAAGACGTAAATACACACGCCTGTACTGAGAACGTCAACCCTAGAGGAGTCATCGACGAAAATACTGAAGCTGCTTATTAGGTCCTATGAGTTGTAGGGTTACCTCCTAACAAGTTTTGCTAACCATACTTTTAGAGATATTTATAGGTTATTAATATAATAATGGAAATGCTACTTATATTATAAATCGAAAGTTTTTGAGTATGTTTGTTACCCAATCTCGCAATTTCTATCGAACGACTTTGTGGTATCCTCACGCCTTCCCGCAAGGGTCCCTGAAGGAGTAGGCAGAGATGTATAGGTAATACCCATACACCCACTTTCCGCCAGAGGTATATTAGGTGCCAACGTGACAGATGGCGAGTCCATCGCCGTCTATATAGCACGACTATACATACACCTTTGAATTTCTTCTCAGACGTATGCAGGTTTCCTGTCGCTGTTTTCCTTCACCGTAAAGCTCGTGGTGTGACTAATCACTGTACTTAAGTTCAGAAAAACTCATTGGTACAGTCGGGATTTGAACTTTCGATCCTTGTGTCGCAGGCAACTGCTCGTTAAAAAAGTTCAGGTTACCATTTCAGAAGATAGCTCATTGCTACCCATAGGTATAGCTGGTTGAAGAAAATACCGTTTAAACATGCATATATCTTTACGGAAGAGAAACGGTTACGCTGTGGGAATATATTTCATTATTTTATGTTTCTGATGCTTTCATACACGTAAATCCTACTAATATTATAAATGTGAAAGTTTGTGCGAATGTTTGTACTTCTGTCAAAAAATAATGCACGGATTTTGATGAAACTATACGATAATACAACTCAATCAGAATAATACATAAGCTATAATTTATAAAAATATTTTGTAAATTAGTAGAAATTATACGATAAGATAATTTTTTACGTGGGTTTAACAGCGGGCCACATCAAATAAATCCACGTGTAAAGAAATCCACTCGTATTTTCGAACACAAAGACAATTCAATTACTATCATTCGACTTAATAACTCAATCTAAATATTCTATTGTTCAGCTGCTAACATTAACAGAGTTGCTCCTGACCTCGTTGGCGCTTGTTTGCTCTCGTGTTTAACATTTGATAACTGTATTTGTTCCTCCATCTGTTGTCATATAAATATCTGTTGGAAGAATGCTTTCTTATATATCTCTACGCCTTTCTGCCAAGGGGTAAGATGTGATTTAAAAACGTATTCACAGACTCTCTACCTCCGACTCCCTCACAGGGTAGGCAGAGATAATAGAGCGCCGATTCCCTCTGGATTTACATATTATCTCTTTCGTTTCGTCCACATACTTTTATCTGTATACATGCCCCCCGGTTTCGAATACCCTTGACGTTCCAATCCTTGAGTGTCCGATCGACTTGATCTAGGTTGATGGAATGTGGTCTTCATCTGCCTCTTCTTCCTCACGCAATGTGTTTCTGTGTAGAGCAGAGATAGTAGTGTATAAATATCTATACCTACCATATATGAAATGAAATATGAAATGAAATATTTATTTGGTTACATTGTTTTGGCACAGAAACTAAACGTAACGATGACATCCGCAGAAGTTAAAAACTGTGTCGGGGATGACAACGCCCACCTCCAAAGGACATGAATGTACTAAGTCTAATAAATTAATACAAGATAAGTTTAAAATTAATAATAAATCATGTAAGTGTGTGTGTGTGTTGTGAGTGCGGGTGTGTAAGTATGTGTGCGTGTGTGTGTGTGTGTGTGTGTGTGTGTGTGTGTGTGTGTGTGTGTGTGTTTGTGTGTGTGTGTGTATACAACTAGATATTTTTCTGTGTAATACTAATGCTATTAATCAACAAGCATACATGTACATTTTTTATAAAAGTGATTTTAAAACTCTCTGAACTCTATGTAATACTAATATAATATACATATATATTTTTATTAAATATTCTATAAAGCGCATATCTCAAGAGCCGTTTGTTACGGCAACAATATGAATATTTTTTTATTTGAAGATTTAAATATTCGTAATATACAATATGCAAATATTTAAATCTTTATAATAGTAACAATTAAATGTTGTCAACCCTGAAAGTTTACACAATGGATTCGCGAGGCGCCACTGACAGAAATGTGCCTCGGGCGCCGCCTAAAGGTCGATGTTGTGACTCAGATGCAGTTGAACTACACTTTAAACTGTAGCCATTGATCATATTAGCAATATGACTGGTGACGTCACCTACAATGGATGCACTCAAGCTCTATTGACCTTCAATTGCGGTTTATGGGCATGAAATTTGAGACGTATATGGAGTATTCAAGTTACGAGCTGTCGGTGCAAGGAAATCTTTAAGCAATTTACCTTAATAATCGACGAAGTACAAAATATAGTGCGGCCTTTAGTGAGATATGAAACATGGAAAGAATGATCTAGTAAAGGAAAGTTTAATTCTTATAAACGAAAGATGGAGGAAAAGAGCCGTAGTGGCCGAGTGTTCAAGTAGGTGTGCCTGCAGCAACACACACAAAGACCGCAAGTTCGAATCCCGATTGTACCAATGTTTTTTTCTGAACCTACAGTACAGTATTAGTTACACCACGAGCTTTACGGTGAAGGAAAACATCGAGAGTTAACCTGCATACGTCTAAGAAGAAATTCAAAGACGTATGTATAGTCGTGCTTGAGTAACTGCTATGGACTCGCCATCTGTCACGTTGGCACTTAATATATCTCTGACGGAAAGTGGGTGTGTGGGTATTACCTTTATACATACATAGGCAGAGAGACGCCTTCCTACAAGGGTACCCTTCTAGGAAGGCGTGAGGATAAAATTAAGTTCTTAAATTAGCCACAAGACTCATTAGAAAGGCTTCAAAGTGTTTGTAGTAAATGTTGTGATTAATAGCTATTAACATACCATTACGTCGATCGGTCGCGCATTCTGCATTACTGTAGGTAATTGTCAATGCAGTCGTATCGCACGTAAGGTTTTTTCACGTCAGCTAGTTTCCTCATTCGGAGTTATTCGCCTCGGCAATCCCTTTAAGGAAGGAACTCATTGTGTCTTCCTGTTTATAGTCGGCCCTTTCACAATTTAAATTGTTATTTTTATGTAGCCTTCGGCACTTTCTGACTGTGTTTATGCTTGTAAGCTATGTACAGCTCAGCTTGCTGACTGGAATCGGAAAATGATCACTTTGTTTTTATCTGCTGTTCTTGATCGTTTATCATTTTATACAATTCATCATTGTGCTGTCATTTATTTACCCGCATGCTATTTTTGGAAGACTTGTCTTTGCTCAATATTTGCCATACTGTATATGTTGAGAGAGAGAGATGCTTAACATCTCGTTTATGGAAAACAGCTGTGCCCCGTGGCTTCACCAAATTGATGAATTTATTAATATATTAGGTACTGCAGCGTTCCCTTGGTTAGCAACATGATTTGTATGATGAGATGATATGTATATGCTTCTTCAATAATTAATGCAATAATATTTTTCAAATCGGATTAGTAGTTTCTGAGGTTAGCGCGTTCTACATACAAACAATTTGCCTCTTAACAATATTATATTCATGATAAAAAATATATCTCGTCAATTATGGATGGCCTCATTCCCTTGCGCATAGAATGGGAGATCGGATTACCTCAAATTTCTCTAGCTATCATCTACATAGTTTATAGCTGATTAGTTTGGTCGTACAGTGGAACTTGGAAATCGTGGCAGAAATTGATTAGCGAGATTAGGTAATATTTACTTTCATGGTGATTTGTATTTAGTTGTTCTTGAATATATTTAACCCCTTTTTACATCTACTATCTGCTAATATGATAAAGGGAAGATTTTCCTTGTTAAATGAACGCGCTAATATCAGGAACTTTAAATCTGACTTCATATTTTTTTTATTAAAAAAAAACTTTAATTGAGGAAGACTTATAGGGCTTTATACCACATAGCTATAACTATGTGGTATAAAGCCCTATAAGTCTTCCTCAAATAAAGGTTGTTTTTATAAAAAAAAATATGAGGTCAGATTTAAAGTTCCTGATATAGCTAAGCTATATTAAAACAAGGGAGCGGAACAGTAATATATAAATCATATTTAATGCAGGGTGAAACCGCGGGGTACAGTTAATGGATACATGATATGTACGTTCACGCCGAGTCCCTAATAGGATAGGCAGACAGAGTAGAGCGCCAGTTTTAGCTAGACTTATATACCTCTTTCGCTTGTCCACATTCATCAGTCTCTTCATACATACTCGCCGGTTTCGAGTACTCTTGGCGTTCCCATCCTTGAGCATCTGATCTAGGTAGTTGGAACGTGGTTTTCGTCTGCCTCTTCTTGCATACACTTTCGCCGCATTGTTTATCTGTTTCGTCAATCTTTCTTCAATCATCTCTCTCTATATGTCAACACAAAAGTAACATACCTTTCTTCATATTTACAACGCACCGTCGTTCCCGCTAGCTTTATAAATGAACTAGCTGACCCGCCCAGCTTCGCATGGGTGAAAATTTACATACATACATACATACATATCATCACACCAAGTCCCTAAGGGGGTAGGTAGGGAGTATAGAGCGCCAGTTCTCTCTAGACTTTATACTTCTTTTGCTTCGTCCACATTCATCAGTCTCTTCATACATGATCGTCGGTTTCGAGTACTCTTTTCGTTCCCGTCCTTGAGCGTCCGATCGATTTGATCCAGGTAGTTGGAACGTGGCCTTCCTCTGCGTCTTCTTGCACACACTTTTGCTTGTATATCTGTATCGTCAATCTTTCTTCACTCAACCTTACTATATGTCCCAGTCCGCGTAGCATGCCTTTCTTCATCTTTTCAATCTCGCCCTGATTCACGCCAGTTGATTTGCGAATCTCTTGATTCCGGACTCGAACTAAGATCGTTACTCCGCACGTTTTTCGCAGCTGATATCGCATCTCAGCTGCATTTAAGCTATCTTCATACTTCCTCTGACATACCCAGGGTTCGCTGCCATACAATAAAGTAGGCACAAATATCACGCTGTGGACAGCAACCGTTGCTGGCCATCAACACCGACATGGCCCCATTCACCTTAATACCGGCAGTTAGCCTTCTTTCAATATCTTTTTCATACTTTCCATCTCGTGTGAACATGCTTCCTAGATATACAAATTCATTCACTTGCTCTAGAATTTGTGAAAAGAATTTAAAATTTGGGTTTTCAAAAGAAAGTTTGAAAGTGATAATAAAGTGAGATATAGGGCTCGTTTAGTCGCTAAGGGCTCTACCCAAGTAGAAGGTGTGGACTATAAAGAAACATACTCACCTGTATTAACACTTTGAGAATGTTATTTTCTTTAAGTGTAAAGTTAAATTTAGAAATTACTCATCTTGATGTTAACACTGCATTTTTAAATGGCTAGGTACCTTGATGAAACAGTATACATGCTAGTACCACCTAATTTAGAATGTCAGAGTAACAGTGTACTCAAACTAAAACATAAAACATAAAACATAGCAATTTATGGACTTAAACAATCAGCAAGGCAGTGGAATAAGAGAGTAGATGATTGTTTGTTAAGCCAGGGTTATATTAAGTCTAAATTGGAACCATGTTTATATAGTAAAAGGTAAATAATGAACAAATTTTAAAAACTGTGTTTGTCGATGATTTTTTTCATATTTTCCAGTAGCAAGGCATTGACAGATGAACTGAAACATAGTTTAATGTCAAATTTCAAAACTAAAGATTCAGGGCAAGTGAAAGAATGCTTAGGTATGAGAGTAAAAGTATATAAAAATGGTTGTATATCATTAGATCAGGAGCATTTTGTCGAACATATTTTAAATAAGTTTAAGATGTCAAACTGTAATGTTGTTGATACTCCTATTGAATGTAAATTGAAGTTGGATAAGTCAGAAAATGTTTGTAAATAATATCCTTATCAGCAACTGATAGGAAGTCTTATGTATTTGTCTATACTTACACACCCAGATATCAGTTACAGTGTCAGCTATTTAAGCCAATTTAACAATTGTTTTACTGCAGTTCACTGGAAAAACGCAAAGAGAGTGTTAGAATATTTAAATAAAACAAAATCTTATGGTTTAATGTTTACAAATGATAATAAAAACTTAGAAGGATTTGTAGACTCAGATTGGACATCAAATACTATTGACAGGAGATCTTATACAGGTTTCTGTTTTAAATTGTCTGGTACTGTAATATCATATGAATGCAGAAAACAACCGACAGTGGCATTGTCCAGTACTGAGGCCGAGTACATGGCAATGCCATTTTTTCAATGTCAAAATTTCAATGCCAAGGCAATTTGCCAACTACTGAAATGCCTGCTGACTTGTTAACGAAAGGGTTAAGTAGTTTGAAACATTACTATTATGTTAAAAAGTTAGGCATTAAAAGTATTGTTTAGGTGTAGTTTATATTCATTTATTGTTACATGGATATTAGATTATTTTGATAAGAGGTGAGAATTTGCCCTAATATGCTGAAGGATGATGGCATCATTTCTTGGTTACATTACAATATCGCGAGACTCCATATTCTCCCCAATCACGATTAAGGCAACATCATTTAACATTGGTGCATTGATGCCTCTCTCATGACATGTTGTCTCCTGCAGGTCGCTTGTCTGCTGTGATCACTATTTTCTGATTCTCCGATGGCATCACATTACTTGTAAGACAGTTTTGAACAATTGGATCAACTGATTATGTTCATGCAAAAGTTGTTGTAACTGCTAAATGATATCTGCGAACAGCGTTCATTTACCTCTTCTTCAGAATTCCCCAGGAAATAAATCTGGAGAAATTTGTATTTACCATTGCCTACGCTGTTCTTCAGTCTCATTGGCTCGAAGATTGAACTGGGCTTGCGTTACACTGCGATTGAATAGGACTTGCGTTACAATGCGATCGAACTGGTGTGCGCCAACGGATATTTTGACGCCTTACGGGTGGTATTATTAATAAAATACGACGATTAATTATGAAACTCACACTAAAACACAACAAACATCTTTTTGCTTTTGTTGTTATGAAAGAAACTGTAATTTGAGGTTTGTCAAAACTACTACTTGAATGAAATGTCAGTCTAGCTATACATAGGGTGCGTTCCACTAAGCGTTCACAATGATCACGCTCACGACCACAGTTTGCTTGTAAGCGTTACTGTCGTAACCTCAAATGGAATGGATTACAGAGCGTTTTGAGCGTGCAGGTAAATAATACAAACGGCGAGTTAGTAAAAAGAAAGCAAAAGATTTAAGATGTTAGTTTATAATCTGTAAACCTTGAAAATAAACTTGATTAATTTAAATAGATTTATATTGAAAAAAAATATAGTGTTTTAAATTAATTTACGTTCAAATAGAATTAAAATGTCTTGCGGCGACACTTGGATATTTGGTAAGAGGTACAGTCGCCATTTTATATGCTTTGAGTTTTGAAAATCACGCAAATTTTCTTCGATTCAACGATCACTTCGACCCACCTTTTTAGATGGGTCGTCGTGAGCGTAAGTTATGACATTATAATTGACGTTTTCGCCGCGACCACAACGACCGCGGTCGTTATGTGGATCGATTAGGTATAGGAGAATTTTCATTGTTGTGGGCGCTTAGTGGAACGCACCTTTACCGTCAATATTTACACGTCACTCTGACAGAGTATTTTGTCAATATATTGAAAACGTCTCAGTATCTTGTTGTCTGTCTCTTTCGCACACTCACTTTTCAGAGATTTTTTTAATATTAACTATTATTTATTTATATTTTATATAGCCTAAAGCCTTCCTAGAATCATGGACTATCCAACACAAAAAGAATTTTTCAATTCCAACCAGTAGTTCCTGAGATTAGCGCGTTCAAACAAACAAACAAACAAACAAACAAACAAACAAACTCTTCAGCTTTATAATATTAGTATAGATACATATCATGGTAAAAGGGATATAATTCCGTTCCTACTGGTGCAGTCAAATAATTTCTCCCATATTCTTTGTTCCAGAATGATGAGCCTCCAGAGATAACATACTGCGTGGTGGGGGGCGAAGGAGGCCTAGCCCTCCAGGCCGTCACGCCCACCCATCCGATGCCACCGCAGGATGAACTCGACGCCAAGTTTGCGGAGTTGGTGGTGAGTGCATTTTTTTGTCGACATTGAATTTTTTTGACAATCGCTGATTCGTATATTGTACTTAGGTCTACTTTTGGATTATGTAAATACAAGGCCTAGAGCGTCTGATTGCCCGAATGGTCACTTTCCCATTATCGGCTTCCGATTGAATTCATAGCAATAGAGCGCTAGTAATCTGACTGGCAGACCTCTTTCGCTTCATATACATTTATGAGTCTCTTCATACATGCTCACTTATTGTTTTCCTATACTATATTCAGGAATTTAGTTATAAAATTAAAAATAACACCACGAGCTTTACGGTGAAGGAAAACATCGTGAGGAAACCTGCATACGTCTGAGAAGAAATTCAAAGGCGTATGTATAGTCGTGCTTGAGTAACGGCGATGGACTCGCCATCTGTCACGTTGGCACCTAATATACCTCTGGCGGAAAGTGGGTGTGTGGGTATTACCCATACACCTCTGCCTACCCCTTCGGGGACCCTTGTGGGAAGGCGTGAGGATATTTATTTTATTTTATAGTTATAAAATTGATTTATTTTTAAGCAGTGCTACGTACTATGTGCTATATATAAGTACATAAAGGTTGTTATTCCGTTTTAGTGTCAGCATTAGTACATACAACCTTTAGTATCGATAATAAGCAGGTCGAGTGTGTACTTTGTGTTACATTATCTAAGATGCATCTCTCTAACATATATGACTTTCATAACGGCGTGACTACGTTGTTCCCATCATTCTGCGCCTAATTTCATCATTGTATGAGCAGCGATGTTATGCAACTGTCATTATTTACTTCGGTGGTAATTAGTATATCATTGAGTTCAACGATCTCTTGAGATGCGTTTTCTCTACCTTGTGGTGTGACTTAAGCATGAGGGACAGCCAGTGTTAGTGACAGGTGACAAGTGACAGTAAATGTCAATTAATAAATAAACCATGAAGTGAATTCGGTGGTGTAATAGGTCCGACACGTTGCTCACCGAAATAAATGTGAGCTATCTTTTATACCACGAAGGTGTCAAACAAGTATACGGCTGGCCTGACGGTAAGCGGGTACCGCCATCTGTAGATGCTTGGAACACAATTTTTTGGTAACAGGAGCAGTGGTTGCATGTGGTTTGAGTTGCCTGCAACAGTTTAGTGACTGTTCACACCTCGAGGTTTATGTGAAAGAAAACATCATGGGGAACTACATATATATGTACGTTCGAAGAGCAATTGATGTTAGGGGCAGTAGTTCTTGAGAAACAGCGACGAACTCGCCATCTGTCACGTTGCCACCTCAATACATCTCCAGCGAATAGAGGGTTAATAATAATAATGAGTTATTTTCCAAAAAGTTTTTACAATTTACATTTTAACTGACCCCCATGCTAAGGCAAAGCCTGCCCCATGGGGGAAAAATACACCTCTGCTTACCCCTTAGGTAACAATAGTAGAGGAAGTGAAGTTGAAGTAAATAATAATACTATCTCAACTGGAGTTAGAATATCTTGAATATAGATTGCTGGTTGAGATAAGGCGAGGTGTTGTTAATACTGATGACTGGTGTTCAATGGACGCGCCTCCGGTCATTTAGACCCTCGGATTACTTTCACAATCGTGAGAGAATAGGGTTGTCCATCGTATAATTCATCGAGAAGTTAATATCTATACTTCTAGACTAATATTATAAAGAGGAAAGATTTGTATGTAAGTATGTTTGTAAGGAATTGGCTCAAAAATACTGTACCGATTTTAAAAATTCTTTCACCATTTGAATGCTTTATCACTGATTAATATAGGCAATTTTAATTGCAAGAAAAAATAAATTGTGCCAATATGTTTAATAAATATATGTCCACCCGTGCGAAGCCGGGACGGGCCGCTAGTTAATTATACTATTCACGTTTAAGATGGAATCCAAAAACTGCGTATTGCCGTGCTTGAGAAACGCGAATGGGCGATCCATGTCAAGTTGGCACCTATGTAAATATTATCATTGTGTTGTCGCGGCTGAATGAGTCCTCCAGAAATGGGTTTTCAGGAGGATTCTGTTCACTTATAAATATCTATACATTTTTTAGGTTTCCTATAATGTGAAGAGTCAGTTTTGGCTTTTACAATGTACAGATACGTCACTTATTACTTTGAATGTAAATGAGTCCCTCAGGCTATGTGATGGCAATAGCCTACATCTAAAGCCTACGCTAGACCGCTTATCATCAGGCGGGCCTTGGGCTTGTATGCCACCTTTGTTTACAAATAAACTTATTATTTTTATCACATAAATTACACAGAAATTATGAATTGAGAGTATATTAACTTGCTTATTATAAGCAAGTTAATATACTCTGTTTATAATCTATAATAGATTATAAACAGATGTGTGTATTTTATTTATTAATATCTATGGATACATATAGTTTGACAGCCCTTCCAACAGATTTATCTAGATATCAAGCAACTGGGAGTATAGAGGTTCCGATTAATTTGATTTACTGGCTGTTGGCCGAGTCGCAAATTGCCGGCTTTGACTCAATCGCTATAACGGCCTGTCTATGGTACAGCCATCCGACTATAAATAAATCTTACCTGGTTACGCAGAGCTATGACGTTTGACAGTATAATAAGAAGTCTATATACAAAACTAAGTCGTTTGTAAGCCATTTGCAACTCACGAACGGCTGGACCGATTTTCGAAAAACACTGCAAGAACAAAATTATAATATCTCGTTTAATATCAAAATAAAGTCTGCTTTTAATGATTATGTTTGTTCCGGCTCATCTATGGACTGATTTGGAGAGGACTCTTACTGATACTTTCGCATATAGTTAATGTTAGGAGGAATATTTTATTTTCTTATACACGTATAATACAATACAATCGAAAATCACAATACAATTATCGCATATGAAATCAAGGGTCTGGCCTATTCAAGAAACAAAGCACAGTTTCGATCTCTTTGAATGTTGGAATCCCATCCTAAATTATATATAACTTCACGCCTTCCCACAGGGTTCTCCGAGGGGGGGTAGAGGTGTTTAGGTAGGACCCACCACCCACCTATAATATATTCCACTTTTCACTGGAAATATATTATAGGTATATGACTGGAAATATATATATATATATATATATATATATATATATATATATATATATATATATATACTATATAACACAATATACTCTAAAACGTGTGCACTTTTCCTCTCGATGTTTTCCTTCATCGTAAAGCTTGTAGTGTGATGAATCACTGTACTTAAGTGCAAATAACTCATTGATGCAGTCAGAACTCGAGCTTGCATCTACTCAAACCACTCGGCTACCACGACACTTAAATTTTAATTTCAAACAATCCCTTTGCCTAAGAGACTCGACTGTTAGAATGGTAACAACAAATAAGGCGTGAATATTAAGCAATATCAATAAGCTTTCTTTGTTTATGAATTTATCAGATTAAGATATTAAATTAACAAGTGATAATAATACGAGTGCCGCAAAACAAACGTTTAATTAACTGATTTATCGGTAAATAAAAATAACTGGACGCCCAACGAATTTTCACTTATGGACCGAACCGGTTCTGTGATGTCGGCTGACACACGGAGATGTTAAAATTAATTGAGTAAGGGATCAGAAATGTGTAAATATAGTTCTGTTGCTTTACAATTCCAAAGATTTGGTGATCTTAATGTACGTTCAATTAAAAAAAACTAGATTCTCTTTATCTGCCTTAAAGGTAGACAACTTCTTTGAACTATGTACATCACTATTAGGATTGCTATACTATCAAATGGTTGATATTAATTACTGACCTCTGCGAAGTAAACATTTCTGCGGTACGGATATTAGTTTGTCTGGGTGCAATATTAATCGATACACACGCAAACCTATAAATGTTATGTATAGTTAAAGTTATATTCTTATACTTATAATACGACTAGCTGTCCCGCCCAGCTTCGCCCGGGTGAAAAAGTTAAACTACCTGAAACACGATCGCAGCGCCACCAATCGGGTCCAATTGTGATGTAAGCTATCCTATCTTTCAAGTCGGATCAAACTGCACAATCTCTTATCCTTTACATGCAAGTTCAACAATATTAAAATAAAACATCCGGCGATATCCTTTGTGTAAAACACATACATACATACATATCATCACGCCAAGTCCCTAGCGGGGTAGGCAGAGAGTATAGAGCGCCAGTTCTCTCTAGACTTACATACCTCTTTCGCTTCGTCCACATTCATCAGTCTTTTCATACATGCTCGTCGGTTTCGAGTACTCTTAACGTTCCCGTCTTTGAGAGTCCGATCGATTTGATCCAGGTAGTTGGAACGTGGCCTTCCTCTACCTCTTCTTGCACACACTTTTGCTTTGTATATCTGTTTCGTCAATCTTTCTTCACTCATCCTTTCTATGTGTCCAAACCAACGTAACATGCCTTTCTTCATCTTTACAATCACGCCCTCATTCACGCCAGTTGATTTGCGAATCTCTTCATTGCGGACTCGATCTAAAATCGTTACTCCGCACATTTTTCGAAGCGATCGCATCTCAACTGCATTCAAGCTATTTTCATACTTCCTCTGACATACCCAGGATTCGCTGCCATACAACAAGGTAGGTACCAATATCGCGTTGTGGACAGCAACTCGAGCATTCTTGCTCAGACTTTTACTGCCCATCAACGCCGACATGGCTCCATTCACCTTATTTCCGGCAGTTATCCTTCTTTCAATATCTTTTTCATACTTTCCATCTCGTGTGAACATGCTTCCAAGATATACAAATTCATTCACTTGCTCTAGAATTTGCCCATTTACCGATATAGCACACTCGGTCACTTGTTCATCTCTTTCGAATACCAGAACCTTAGTCTTGCCAGCGTTTAGGCGCAGCCCCTTCTTTTCACATTCCTCTTTCATTATGGTAACTAGTGACTGCAGTTCGCCCTCTGATGACGCCAGTAAGACCGCGTCATCCGCGTATAATAGGCAGTTGACCACTAAGTTTCCCATTTTCACTCCACATCCGTGCGTTCTTAGTGCTCTCAGACAGTTATCTAGATATATAATGAACAGCCAGGCAGACATGATACACCCTTGTTTGACCCCCGACTTCACATCAAACCAGGGTGACATCTCACCGTTAACCCTAACGCACGCCTCGCTATCACTATAGAGTGATTTCACGGCATGCAGTAGGGAACTGCTCACTCCATATCCAGGCAACACGTCCCAGAGTTCCTTTCGTACGACTCTATCAAATGCCTTCTCCAAGTCGACGAAAGCGCAGAAAACCCTTTGGTTAATATCCAAAAACTTTTCCGCGATTCCGCGAAGCGAGAAGGTTTGATCCATACATCCTCTTCCTGGTCTAAATCCACCTTGGGATTCCCAGAGAAACCTTTCGGATCGCTCTTGCATTCTTATCGTCAGGATCTTCGTGTACACTTTACTAGCTAAGCTGACCAAGCTGATGGCTCTGTAGTTTGAGCAGTCCAATCGTGATCCCTTTCCTTTATAGAAAGGCACGATGACTGCTCGCCTCCAGTCGTCCGGAACATCACCCTTTTCCCAACAAAGATTGCATAGCAAATAGATGACGTCCCAGACCGCTGGTCCACCGTACTTGATCATCTCAGCCGTAATCCCATCTATTCCCGCAGCTTTTCCACATTTCAGACTTCTTATCGCTCTTATAATCTCTCCCATACTTATTTTATCCGCTATAGGATCCTCGATAGATTCTGTTGGAGGCAGCTCTATGAGTAGATCAGCGGCATTATCATCATACATATCTTTATAAAATTCACTCCATCGCCTGAGGACGTCTGTTTTGTCTGTAAGTATGTTATTGTCCTTCGAATAAATCACATTCATCCTACTACTAGCTGTAACACAATTTCTGGACTTCTTAACTTCTCTCCAAAAAAGTTTTGCATTGTCCTTGAAATTATGTGACAGTTTTTCGTCTACAGTAATTTGGAACCTCTCACGCTTCTGAGCTATTATCTCTTTCGTACGATTTTTTTGCAGGCGATATTTTTCTTTCATCTTTTCTTTCATACTTTCACTTGAGCTGGACATAGCCAAAATGTCTTGCCTGGCATCCTTCTTCTTTTTAACTTCTTCTTTCACTTCATCATCCCACCAACCATCGCCATTTTTGGTTGTCCGCCCTTTCGAAATGCCACAAACCTCTTTCGCGGCGCATAATATGCTGGACTTAAGGAACTGCCAACAAACATCGACACTCTCAAACACATCTTTCGGTGGACAGGCTAGCTGTTCAGATACCCTTTCTTGATATCAGTCTCTAATAGCCGCATCTTGAAGCCTCCAGCTTTTGATGCGGTCTGCGACTGCAGAACAGGGACCCCCAGCGCGGGATCGCCAGCCCGCGAACAGACCTCTTATCCTTGTTATAACTAGGAAGTGGTCCGTTCCCAGGTCAGCTCCCCTATATACCCTGGTGTCCATTACGTGTGTTCTGAGTCGCTGATCTATTAGAAACAGATCTATCATGCTTCGCTCATTTTTCCGTTCCCATGTATACTGATGAATCCTTTTGTGGTCGAACATGGTGTTCGCCACAAAGAGGTCTCTCTCCATGCATACATCTAATATCAGCTTGCCTGCCTCGTTCACTCTCTTATCACCATACTTGCCGAGTACTGCCTCGTAATCCTTACGGGCTGTCCCGACCCATCCATTCAGATCACCACAAATAATCAGCTTTTCATTCCCTTCTTTCGTCTCTAGAACATTACTCACACATTCCCAGAACTTATTCAGGTCGCAAGTGTCCGCTGAGGCCACCGGAGCATACACCGCGACTAAAAATAGTCGGGTAAGGCCTATTTTAAAGCGAGCCCAAATAAGTCTGGGGCTCACCGCATCATAACTTATCATACATTCTGCCAAGCGGCTGGATAGTAGAATTCCCACTCCCTGGCAGGCGTGCTCGGTATTTGCCACTCCTGACCACAGCACTAAACTCCCGCCCGGGAGCTCGTCTACTCCACTACCCTTCCGCTTGGTTTCAGACAAGCACACAACGTCTAACTCGCTCTCTGTCATAACATCGATCAATTCGTTCATCTTATCAGCCATACCTCCTCTTACATTCCATACACCCATCCTACACTCCACACTCCACTTCCCACCGTGAGGCACTCTGCGTGATGGGTGGCGGTCCCCATCGTCGCACTGTGCTGTATTTTTCGCACTTCTTGAACTTCTTATTAATAAGCAAGTTATGTTTTATTATTTAAACTTTGAAATATTCAGTGATTTACAATTTGCAATTAATTATTAATTGAATACGCACTCTGTTGGGCGAATCATAGTACATACATGTCCTGAAAGTTACATGGTTAATAAAAGTTAGCTAGTTTTAAAAGCTCTTCTCAATAACACGTGTTTGGTGTTAAGAATGGATCTCTGTGTGTATCAAATCAAAATATAAGCTCTCACTTCTCCCCAATAATGCTGAGTCAGGAATTTGGAGGTGACTGGCACACCGTTGTGGATACTTTCTCTTGGAGTGAGGGTGGCGACAGAGTGATTGGCGCTGCCAGAGACGTGCCAATGGAGTTATTAATGTGTCTACTATCTACTATCAATCACTTTATAGGTTTGTTTGAATATTTTCTTAGGAGCCCTGTGGTCTAGTAGATAAAATAGTTAACAGTAATACGTCAAGATTGCAAATTCAAACTCCGGTCTGTACTAATAAGTTTTTCATACGATTTGACTTGATCAATATATTTGTACAATAGTATAAATGCGAGTCTTTGTAAGGGTGTTTGTTCTCCATTCACGTAAAAAGCTACTAAGCGGAATTGGATAAATTTTAGCTTGGAGAAAAAGCTAACAATATGAGTAATTTTACACAGGTGAAACCGCGGGACACAGCTAGGAGATATGATGATTACACAAACAGGGTGTGTACGTCAGGTCCCGTACTAGATTCCATACATCCACGCACTCCGACATTCCGTAACAAATGTCGACCTTAAACCCAATTATGCAAGTGTTATAATCCTATGACGGGTTGTTGTAGATACACAATTTACTAAATAGCCTTCGTCCAGTCACGAGTGGTCGACATCCTTCATTATTTGAGTGCTCTGAATATAATTCAAATAATATTATCATTCTTTAGCATAACATGTTCAAGAACGACAGTAACTTTACAGCAAAAATTGTGGAGTACACGACTAATCACTGTACAAGCTCATGTGACTAATCACTGTACTTAAGTTCAGAAAAATTGTCGAATTGGTACAATCGGGTTTCGAACTTGCAATCCTTGTTGCCGGCATACTGGGACCATTCGTACACCACTACGGTACACTTCTACGATTTCAAGAATGAGACTTGATATTCCAACGTTATGAATGTTAAAGTCAACTCAAGTTGGGGTATTGCTTGCACTGTCCATTCTTAGTTCTCACTCTGTAATAGCAAATTTGCACATCCTAAAGAGTAATTAAAATTTGTATGAATTATTTATAGAACTGGAACGTCTGTTCCACGGTACTCAGTACATTAACAAGTGTATATAAACAGTCGTAATGACTGATTAACATTTCTCATCTTTTTACTTGTTCATTTCGGTGGCATTTCGGTTGTCGCGTCGAATAAGCGTGAGCTTGCACCGTTGAATGGTTAACCAATCGATTGTGTACAATTTTGTAATGTATGTTGGCTCAAGTCAGGAAATGTTGTATTGGTGTTAATCTCTTGGCATTTGAAAGTAATAGTCTTTCTTAGAGATTAATAAACCTCTTGCTAGACGCTAGCGTTTGTCTCGTGTATGTTAAATCGTACTCGAAATAACTCGAAATTTTATCTAATTGTTTATAACTCAAAATCTATTCTTATATTTATATCAGGATTTAAAAAAATCTTCCATATTTTCTTACACATTATTTCAGAGTAATACGAACTATACCTACGAATAATAGGTATATTATTTTAAGATAGCATATGTATGTACTATTAAATTTAACGCGAGTAAAATCACGGACAATATCATTCTAGGTATAAAATTCACAACTATTTAACTCAGACCATATATGTATTTTCACCGTTTAGCGTTACTTTACATTTCCTTTACTCAATCACCGCTTTTCACTCGACGCTGGATAATTAACATGTATATTTATGTACAAGTTAGCTCTAGAACTTGATGTAACTATATACCTGTAAAGTAATAGTCTGTAGGTATTCTGATAGGGCATAGTATGGTTTCCCCTCTTAGGGATGGGGTTCACTGATGTATTCATGTGTGATACGGAGGGACATCTTGGGGAGGGTGTAAGTAACACCACGACAAGTCTCAGGAGACGATATTTTCAACGCTGTCTCAGAATCTACTGATTTTGATCAAATGATTTTGATATATTTTCGGATGTAGACTATTCCTAATTCAAAAATATTGTAATCACTTCACAGTTAGTATCTACTGCATTTTAAAAAGAAATTCAGTAGATACTAGCTGTGAAGTGATTTTACCCGCGTAAAATTAAATTTTGTTGGTAGTTTTTTCTTTGCTATAAAACATATTCTATGAGATACTCATCAGCATCTGTGCCAAATTTCACCCAATCCTTTATTTATTTATTTATTTGAGTAACCTTTGAGTTATCCTATATCGAATGGAAAATATGAGTTTGTTAAACAAATATTGTCATTAGTGTGAATACATAGGTTCTGAGAATGCATCTTTCGGTACAAATTCACGTGCTGAGGTCACTGGATTTACCGTTATATAGTGTAAAACGTCGGCAGGTAATCAGGATAGTCACAATTAAGAACACTTTGGCACTTTGTCATGTATATCTATTAATTTATACACAATCGGGTAGTATTTTCCCTTACAATTGTACCTCGTAACAGTTACAAAACTATTATTCCCCATTTGAGACACACCGGCTTTTATATACTAATGGATAACCTAATCATGCAACAAACTATCAACTATACAGTAATAATAAATAGTAATAAAAAAATAATATAAAGTAATAATAAATAGTAATAATGAATACTAATTATTACTATTTATACTGAAAACGAATCAATGGAAATTATAAATAATCCCAATTATCAAAGATACATTCTAAATACAATTTTTAATTGTATTCAATAAATATTGAATTCAATAATTTATTAAGTTAAACGTTCAAACTTTAAGTATCGCGGTCAATGAAAACAACATAATGACGCCGTGGAAATCATCGTTGACCCTCACCACGAGCGATAGTAGACAATCATCGGTTCCATTAACACCTGCCTATTAATGTAAATAAATATTCATAAATTAATCACGTCGGTTATATAGCTCGGTAATTATAGCTAAATGCGGGCGGTATCAAACTTGTTATAACTTTAGTATCGTCAGAAACAAGGGATACGCAACTCTATTGACGTAGTATTTTCGAGATAATCTCTTTAAAATACACCCGTGTGTACGCTTTCCAGTTTCAAGTACCGTAGGCGAGACGAAGATATCGTCTAGAACTGTCAAAAAGCTTGACTGGTTCAGAGACAATCAGATTGGTCAGTCTAGAGTAGTGACTGAGAAAGTGACGTAGGGAAGTGAGAAGTGATGACGAATTTTATGCCTACTGTGTGATGTGAGCGACAATCGCTTATATCTTTGTTCATCTGGTTTTTGTGTGTGGAACTTTAAGCTGGTCGGAAGCTCTCCCATTGATAGGTCGGAAGCTCTCCCATTGATAGTTTCTCCGACCACGCCCTAAGTCGTATCGGTTGAATTTAAACGGTTTCCTAGCATTAAACTGACAGTTTCATTAGCTCTTGACTGGCGAGAATTTCCTTCGCCTTGCGTATATCTCTATTAGCTGGAAGCGTTTAACGTTTCACGTCTTTATTACCATCCAGTAGCATTTCCTCTTACTCATTCGATTTATTCCACTCGTTCGCTAAATATATCCTAATGATTATGACGAATACATACTATACGGAGTTTCCTTCCGTGAACGCTCAGACTATAGAATGCGGCCCGTTGAGTTTTTCTGCAGAGAGTACAGCATAGAGTTCTTTCAGAGTGTGAAAAGATTTCTATCGTATCAGCAACGTGTGTGCGATACATTTGGTGCATATACAGGTTAACGCTTATAAATAAATTGCTCTGTTAAATTCAAAGTCTTGTAGTAGGTAAAGAGCCAGCACAGCAAGAAGCTTCGTGTCAATTTGACACCTAAATGTATCTCAGGGGTGTTATTACACTTATTAGGTGTGAATTTCTGAAGGTTCTCAGAAGGTTCAGAGCGTGAATATTTTTATTCGTTTTTTTTTTTTTTTTTTTTTTTTTTTTTTTTTTTTTTTTTTTTTTTTGTATTGTCTCTCGTAGCGTGAGTTCCGGGAACTTTTGCTACTTAACCGGTCAATGGCGAGACCTAGGCCTCCAGCCAGGCACTTTATTTCTAAGCAACACAGCTAAGGGCACCCCCTGTGGGGTACGAACCTCGGCTTAGGGCGTTGCTGGATCGCGAGCAAGGGAGCTGGGCTGGACTGGTAATTTTATTTAAATATTATTTGGGGGCGGGATTTGCGCGTCAGGCTCAGCGCGGGCCGGCGTTTGCGGCGGGGGTCGGGGGGGAACATTACGGCTTATTCGCGTCGAGCCTCGTCGGCGAGGACGGAACAGTGGTCGGTTTTGTGTAGTGTTGGTATGTTTTTGTCGGGCGTCCTGGAGGACCGTTATGTCGTCATCCGGTTCGATGACGGCGTGTCTTGGACGCCTTATCTTCGAGATAAGGGAAGGAGTGTATCGGGCGGCCGATACGACGAGGGGGTTGGGGTGATTTACAGCAGAATCAAAATGACGTTTGGACAGTTTTTTCAAAAACTGTTTTATAGTGGGGACTTTGAGGTCAACGTGGAGTTGACTATTACGCATGTACCACGGGGCACCTGTGGCTCTCCGGAGAAACCGGCTTTGGAGCACTTGCAAGGGGTTAAGTGTTGACTTGCTAGTGTGTGCGAACACTACACCCGCGTATGTCATGATTGGTCGAATGCACGTCGTGTAAATCCTCACCTTGGATTTCAATGAGAGTTTACTTCGCGTATTCAACATGCTGTGAAGTCTACCGAGCGCGAGGGCGGCTCGCGCGCGTACCGCCTTTACGTGGTGACGGAAAGAAAGGCGTTGATCGAGGATCACACCCAGGTATTTGGCTTTTTCTTCCCATGGAATGGGTTTGCCGAAGAGGGTGATGGGGGCTACCCGTGGGCGTTCGAGGCCTTTCCAGAATAGAATGGCTGCGCTTTTGGTGGGGTTCACTTCAATTTTGTTTTATTACCTTTATTTTTACTTTTATTTGCCTACCACTTCGGGGACCCATTTGGGAAGGCCTGAGGATATATATTTTTAATTTGTGTTTTGATTTTTTGTGTTAAAACTTTGATTTTATCAATCAACATAATCCTGAGTCCTTAGTCCAATAGAGAGAACCAGTACTGGTTCTCTCTATTATACTTCTCCATTACTTTTTTTATTTGATACAGCACCCTTTACACTTGACCTTCCATCAAACGAATAGAAGTGTTTTAGTTTGACGTTGCGATGAATGATGATTGCTTAGATGCGTGTTAACTTGACAGACTTGCGTTTCAACTTGACAATTGCAATGCGGTCAAATATTAGGTCCTGCTGCAGACAGCAATAGCTTGTTATTAGCATCACGCTTAGTTACTTAGTGTGCGTCACTTTCTACATACTGACATGCAATATCAGCTAACACCTTATAGTGTTAAAGAGTTATATAATAGTAGATTGTAAGAGCCGTGGCGGCCGAATGGTTCGAGCTGCCTGCAAAACAAATATTGCAAGTTCGAATCCCGACTGTACTAATGAATTTGACTAAACTTAAGCATGGTGATAAGTCCCATCATAAGCTCTTGGGTGAAGGAAAACACAGAGTGAAAGCTTGCATACGCTTGAGAAGAAAATTTTAAGATGTATGTATAGTCGTGCTTGAGAAACGGTGATAGTCTCGCCATCAGTCATCTTAGCAACTAAAATCTATCTCAGGTGAAACGTAGGTGTGGACTGTGGAGGTACTATCTTGATGTCCCTGCATACCCCTTTGGGGACTTTAATGGAAAGGTGTTAAGATTCGAGGTATAGAATATACGTCACTTCAAGAACATTAAGATGCAAATTACATTCAAGGATCTCGTTAGATCAACGTAAGGCCACTTTCAATATATAATTATCAGGTCGTTGGCCCTTGTCTAATGGTATCTCATTACAGTAATTAAGGCAAATTAGTACTCACACAGTGGTGTGTAATGACGTTTTAATGACTTATCGTTTTGGACACTCCAGGGCCAAATAATCATAAATGTAAGATGTATAAAAATAAAGGTACATATTTCAAGGCCAGCAACGTATGAGTGATAACCCTTCGTACTTTTGGACGGGATGGTAACCGACTACTTCACACTCCGCGGTTTCACCCACGCAAAAATATATTTAATTGGCAGTTTTTTTCTGTAATTAAATATACATATGCATGTGTTAATCCAGTTCATAGTCGATGCTGAATTTAATTCAAATACGTTAATCCGTTTTGGCGTGATTGAGTACTTTGTATTACTAGCGACCCGCCTCGGCTTCGCTTACCATCAGGCGGACCGCATGCTTGTTTGTCACCCATGTGGTATATAAAAAAAAATTTTTGATACTAATAGTATGTCAAAGATAAAAATGTTAGGACATAACATTACAAATCTTTTACTTTTTCGGCTTTTCTCTAGTTGAATATATCATACAAACAATACATAAAAATATATAAACCCTTCTCCTAATCCATCGATAGAGTAAGAATAAAAGAAGACGATATACATAGGAATACCTTCTTTTATTTTACTTCTATTATCGTGGACAGGTCTCCTCACGTTGCTTTTCCTTGAACCGCATATTTAATTGTCGAATAATTATGAGTAGGTTTCAGGCTATTGGGTGACAATCATATTACCGGAACTAAGGAAGTATGCACCGCGGGGCAAAGCATTCTATTCTCACCTTATGAAAACAATGACTTCATTTTCACCACAAATATTCAGTGAATCTAAACACACATTATGTCAAGAGGACGTCAAACAAGTTTATTAGAAAGTCTGCCTTGGACATAAATGTTTGTGTTAAGGAGCCCTATGTTTGTCTGCGGCGAGGTTGAGTCATGTTATTTGTATTTTTGGAAGGTGTATTCTTGTTCGTTGATTGGCATAGCGCATCCTTATTTGTGAATAGTTGGGCCTCATGCTGTAATATACATGAATGATAATAATAATATATCCTCACGCCTTCCCACAAGGGTCCCCGAAGGGATAGGCGGAGGTGTATAGGTAGTACCCACACACCAACTTACCGCCAGAGATATATTTTAGGTGCCGACGTGACAGATGGCGAGTCCTTCACACACAACACAACAGGCTTTGCCTTCAGTTAACTTTACTCGAACCATTCGACCGCGGCGGCTCTAGAATAATATTGTATATTTTTAAATTTCTTAGTATGAAATAGATTTCTATCCAGCCTTAATTTATTTCAAAATCTATTTTAACAATCAAAATCAGTGTGTCTAATAAACCTTGTAAATGAATTTTCGTGCCTTGCTCCGCTCACAATGGGGAGCCAACCTAAAGATGAAAGTGATTCCAATCGCCTTTTGTTCTCCGCATTATGTAGCCGCTGAGATTATCTCAAGTGATTCGTACTTTTATTTGCATATCCGCAATTGTTGCTTCTCCATTTGTTTCGTTTTTAATTGTCGTTTCTCATTTGAGTATTCTTATTGTTAGTTAAATCACATTCAGATGTTTCTTAAGTTAAATAAATCAAGCTTAAAATAAACCCATGGCGAGTGTTCCAGTGATTTTCTATTAGCAGGTATTATATTATATATATTTAGCTATCTATCAAATGTATATCACACCTAGATTTTAACTATGAAGCGTCTAGGTCGATATCGAATTCCTTGCATACTAATTTGCACGCCTTGTGATTTGTCGTCGTTCGGAAATTGACAGTTGTCTGTCGGTGGGCGAGGATGTTTGATACGCTGGAATGTATTATTAGTAGGTACCTACGTTGGACAAGGGTACAATATCCACATAGAAGGTGATTGTCCAATACGGTAGTAAGAGGAAAGTCTTACGAAATGTGTATACAATAGTTTAACCAAAATTCCACAGAATCATATCTTTTTAGCTTAAAAAAAAATTAAGCCTTGAAATTTTTGTGCAGTTTGGTCTTTTTTAAGCCGACTTAAAAAAATGAAGAGGTTTCTCAATTCGACCGTATATAATACGAATAATAAGCTAGGATAGCATATGTTAGACTTTGTTCAGCTCTTACCTGAACTGCAGATATTACTATTGCGGCAACGAAAAGCGATTATTTAACTTGATTCTTTAGATAAAAGGGACTTAATCTAGGTACAGTATTCGCTTGATGTCAATATGTTGGTATTTTAGGAGTTGCCTACAAAGTCAAGGCAGGTTAACCCTGGTGGACTGTACAAATGATTCTCAAGTACAAACCCTTATCAGAGATTAACGGTGTAGGAAAACATAATGAGGCAAATTATATATACCCTTCTATATAATATAAGCCTTCTATATAAGCCTTCTTTATATATATATATATATATGTGTGTTGAGAAGGCTTCTCAACACATATATAATTGAAGTTTCATCTGTCACCCTTAATTATATCCGGTAAAAAGGACGTGTGTATTTTTAGCTCTATATGCTCTGGTCAATGCAATTCTTTGATGCTTGATTTCCAAGGACGTTTAAATGCTACACGTTTAAAGTATGATAAACAGTTATCGTATCAATAATCGCCATGCTTAACAACAAATTCAAGTTATTCAAGCGGCCGTCCTTTCCTGCTAGTCATAGATTGTATTTATGCCGTCTCGCAATCTTTTGTCCGACTTAATTCTCGGCATTTTAATAAGTTAATCAAGGCAGTCGTTATTGACAATCTCCAAGATAAACTATCACGACTTCGGAATTATCGATAGGTACTGGTTTGTTGAATCGATTCATAAATCCAGCTATTCGTTTCGTTCCACTCTTTCTAATCCAAGAACTCTAGAGTCAGTATTCGGATTTTCTATTTGACTCGTTTCATCGTTGCCCGTTTGTAAACCCTTCTTGTCAATTTATTCGTTAATTCTTCGAATGTTGTTAGTATAACAGCAAATTTAAAATTCATCTCACCCGTTTTGAGTAGGATGTCCATGTTACTCAAAATGTTAGCAACAGTTACCTATTAGGCGTGGAAGCACATGTTTTACCGCATCTGGAATCCCTTCTAAAGGATCGTGTAAAATGTATGTAATGGACATTTTGACGACCGTCTGGTCTAGTGGTTAGAGCTCCTGACTGCGAAACTTGAGATCGCGGGTTCGAATCCCGCTGAGGGCAGATATTTGTGTGATGAACACGAATATTTGTACCTTAGTCTTGGATGTCCTATGTATTTATGTATATATCTATCTATATAAGTAAATATATCGTTGTCTAGTTACCATAACACAAGCTTTGCTTAATTGACCTAGTCCCAACTAGGTCAATTTGTGTGGAATTGTCCCAGGTATTTATTATTATTATTATTTATTATAATTATTATTTATCTTCACTTACACTGTTTATCTATTAAGTTATTTTTGCGTATCATCATCATCATCTTTAACATCCTCAGCCATGGCTGAGCTTAGACCTCCCCTTAGGTATTGAACGGTACATACAGTAAATTAAAAATCATTGGTACAAACGGGATTCGAATTTATAATCTTACCCAAGGCGACTACCCAAACCAGTCGATCACCACGGCTTTATGCATACGTGGCATGTTGTTATAGTATAGCTAGTATGATAAATTATTTACAAATGTCCGTTATTTAATTTACAGGAGGAGTTGGACTTGACTGCAGTCAATAAGGCGGCCATGATGGATCTGCCCGCTGCGAAGAAGTGGCAGATCTATTGCAGCCGCCGACCGCCGCCGGGGCAAATCATGCCTCTAGCCACTGCGCCTCAAGTCGAGGAGTACATCAAGGCTCTTAATGACATTGCTGATGTAATTATACCATTTTTTTCTAAGATGGCAAACAAGCATACTGTCCGCATGATGGCAAGCGGTTACCTTCGCTTATGGACGCTCACACCGGTGGTATCATTCGCCCGTTGTTGACCTTAAATGCTGTACTCACTGGGAAAACCTTAACTGAGAGTTGATTCCACACAAGAAACTTCTCGAGATCTGAGAATTTAAGTAAGAAATACGTGTTTCGACATTATTTGCAAAACATCGAAATTTTAGGCATTCGCGTCAGCTGAAGGGGTGCCGGCGGCCGAAATCTGCGCACTGGTAGACGGCCTAAAGACGGCCCTGAGGACTCGAGCCCACAGTTTCGTACTCCGTTTCGTCAAGCAAGGGGGCCTAGGCGCACTCCTAGATGCCTTGCAGCGAGCTCCGCGGGACGACGCAGTCACAAGGCATAACCTAATAGCTGGAATCAAAGCCCTCATGAATAATTCTGTAAGTACCAGACATTTTACTATAAGAAGTAACCTTTGCAGGGAAATATTACCTATTTACTTGCAAATAGATACTTATACATCGTCAGTACTCTTATATATATGAGTAGGTAATGTCTATACGGTGTGTAAATATTTTCTAAATATTTCTTCCTTCTAGTGGTATCTCAACTTGTAGCCAAGTAGTATCTGTGTACTGGGTGTCTCAAATATAGAACAGTTGGTTTCTAGAAGGATATATACTATTGTGAATATATCCATCACGCTCCAAAGATAACGAAAAGGAATAATACTCGCTTCCAAACATGATGCAGCAGATTTTTATGTGAAAATAAGGTCGAAAATGTGACAATTAAATTCTGCTTTCCATTTATCTCATACATACTTATATTTCGGTATATTATGGACCATGTGGGGCATAGTAACTTGAAATAGGACGTTGCAAAATAAAGAAAACTTATACCTTAATTATCTGTGTAGTATGTATGTACCTACCTATTTAAATTTAGCTACTTAGTCACCCTGTATAGCTTAATCATATCTTTCCAATATTCATTGGCCAATGCTTTCTCTCTATGCAGACGGGTCGAGCTCACGTCTTGGCACACCCCACAAGCATCGATCTAATTGCACAGTCACTCGACACTGAAAACGTGAAGACAAAAGTTGCCGCTTTGGAGATATTAGGCGCTGTCTGTCTCGTGCCTGGCGGTCACAAAAAGGTTTGTATTATTGTATAGACGGTATCTGTAAATAATATCATCACGCCAAATCCCTCATGAGGTAGACAGAGAGAAGACTAGTTCTCTTTAAATCACTGTAAATTATAAAAAAAGGTCCCCGCCGTGACTGTCTGTCTGTTTGAAATAAACTCTAAAACTACTGAATAGATGTGCATGCATTTTTTTATCTCTATTCAGTGATAGTGAGGTGTTTTGTGTAAATTAATTGAAATATGACAATTTCATTCAGGTTGCTTGTGAGAAAAAGACAAGCAACCTGGGAGCTACATTAAAGTCGCTTACTTCCCCTAAAGATATAAAATTTTTTTGTTTTGTCTCTCGTAGCGTCTCAGGGAGCATTTGCTACTTAACCTGTCAATATCGAGACCTAGTCCTCCAGCCAGGTATATTTTAGTACCAAGTGAGATATAACAAAACAATGTGTGTAACTATAGGTACTTGAAGCGATGGTCCACTTCCAAAAATACGCCGGAGAGCGCGCTCGCTTCCAAGGCATAGTGAACGAGCTGGACAGGAGCACGGGTGCCTACCGCGACGACTTGGGCTTGAAGACTGCCATCATGTCCTTCGTGAATGCCGTCCTCAACTACGGGCCCGGCGAGGAGAGCCTAGAGTTTAGGCTGCACTTGAGATACGAACTGCTCATGCTGGGAATACAGCCAGGTTATAAACGAGATTGGTTTTACTCAACGATACTAGTGATTCACGTAAAATTTAATTTGCTGACATTTATGTAGGGAATACAATTGAAAATATAACATGCTACTGATAGTGACATCCACGAAGACGCGCCCCACCAACTTTTAGTCGAGGGGGTCGCGGGATGTAGCGAGTATGGCCCGAGTCTATTAACTGTATTGTGCGTGTGCATTCATAGGTAATCAGTGTGTACCGACAATACTCAACAATTTGTGGAAGGTTCCACACTTACATTTTAAACTATGTATAAGGAAGAATAGTGGGGCCCGTCTTCGTGGATGTCACTATATATACTCCGGAATAAGCTTGCCTAGTGAAAATTATTTATAACGGTTTGGTCGATTCAATTGTTAGTGATGGTAGTTGTATCAACTCAAAAATTTATCCATTAAAAACAATCGAAGAGATTTTGAAACAATTTTCGTTCTTTAAAAATGTAAATTATTGGATTTATTTATCTTCATGCATTGACGTGAATCTTTTCTATCAGTCATCGAAAAGCTACGCAAGTACGAGAACGAAACGCTCGACCGCCACATCGAGTTCTTCGAGATGGTGCGCACTGAGGACGAGAGGGAGCTCTCGCGACGGTTCGACCAAGAGCACGTGGACACCAAGAGTGCGGCCGCCATGTTTGAACTGCTCAGGCGGAAGCTTACTCACACGCCTGCCTACCCTCACCTACTGTCTATGCTTCAGCATTTCCTCCTATTACCCCGTAAGTTATATTAAGGCAAATATTTAATTTTGAAGAGAGAAGAGAATGACCAATAAGCCTACGGTCTACCTTAACGCAAGCGGTTACCTTACTTTACAGGTGCAAGAATCATTTTAGGTTTCACTCTTTCAGTGCCATAAGGAATGAACATGACTGTAGGGGACATGTTCTTTCCTAATGCAGCGTTCGCAGCATCATCGCCTTATTACAACCATTCTGCCAGTACAGCCATTCTGCCAGTACAGCCATTCTGCCAGTACAGCCATTCCATGTGGAGTTCAATGGCTGTCGTTGTCTGTAATGTAGAAGTGCTCACCAGCCTAGCAACTCCTACAGTATACGGGCGATCCAATCATCAATAGCATTTTAAAAATTTTGCAATAAGTATTTTTATTTATTTTTTTAACTTAAAATTTTATGAGCTATGTAGCAATGTTCTGAGGATACTAAAGAATCTGGTGTTCATTTTGTGTAAATCTGTATTGACTTATTTCTTTTAATAGATATTATATATTTCGTAATATGTAATTTTAACCAAATATAAAAAAGTATTTTATGTTAACAAAATTGTGAGGAAATAATAAAAAAAACATCATGCTGGCAATGATAGTAATCCCAAACCCCTTAGTGGAATACAACCCGCACTCGCAACACTGGCTGCTGCTGGACCGAGTGACGCAGCAAGTGGTACTCCAGCAGCCCGCTGCCGGAAGCCGCGCCAGCAGCGAGCAGGGCAGCGAGAGGGGCAGCACCTCTGACCAGACTAAGGTACGTTACGTTGGGTCAATAGACGCAGGTAGCCGCTTACCATCAGGCGGTAAGTGGTATGGTATAAGAAAAAAACGTAAAAAGTTACTGCTGGTAATTCTTTGAATAAGAGCCGTGAAGGCTGATTGGTTCGATTAGAAGCTTGCAGCTCAAAGATTGCAAGTTCGAATACCGACTGTACCAATAAGTTTTTTTGAACTTAAGTACAGTGATTAGTCACACCACGAGCTTTACGGGGAAGGAAAACATCGAGAGGAAACCTGCATACATTTGAAAAACAATTCAAAGACGTATGTATAGTCGTATACGTACGTACTTGAGTAACGGCGACGGACTCGCCATCTGTCACCTTGGCACCTAAAATATATCTCTGGCGAAATATGGCGGTGTGGGTATTACCTATACACCTCTGCCTACCCCTTCGGGGACCCTTATGGGAAGGCGTGAGGATTATTATAACATTTTGAATCTATTTTGTATTATACCTAGATCTATGATCCGGACGTAGCACCACTAGAAATAAACGTCGGGGAAATAGTGCAACTGTTGGCCAAAGAAGAAGAACTCGTCGCGGCGAGATCAAAAGCCGAGAACCTAGAGAGAGAGAACATTGACCTGGCGACTGAACTGGCCAAGAAGGTAAGTCTGCAACATTAAAGGATGTGGATCTTAAGATCATCCACCAACTAATAATATTTAAACATGGTGGCTTTATCATACTTTATTCATCATAATATTTTGCCGAAATCAGAACATAAATAACGGTACACATAACAACACTTTGTGTGACAAGATTTCGGGGCTGAAACCAAGGTTGAAGCTCCTTCATTTCTTGGGAGATGGTTCTGGAAGGTTGATCCCAATTTTGAGAAGACTACCCGTGTGCATTTTAATACATCCGAAAGAGAATATAGAATTACCTTTACAATGAATATTCCAAGACTGATAAGAAAAAAATGTATAAAAATCTTTATGAAATATAACGTTGATTGGCTTAAATATTAAATGTTTTGAGTCCAGGTTGGATTAAACAAACATTCTACGAAAATGTTTATAAGCATTGTATTTAACGTAAAATATATCTCTAACACCTCTGCCTACCCCTTCGGGGACCCTTGTGGGAAGGCGTGAAGAAGTATTTAACGTCTGTTTACAAGTATTGAGGAAGCTTATCTAATGAGCTCAAGAGTTTTACAGTTTATTATCTTGAAAAACTTCAACTCAAGGCTTTCCACAAATAATACAGGATATATATTATCTATATATATATAGGAGATCCCATTTTTGAACTGACTCATCACGAAATCTCAGGAACTGTAAGGCCGATTGACTTGAAATTTGGTACGAGTATTCCTTACGCGGTGTAGAGGTCAGCTAAGAACGGATTTTGTGGAACTCCACCCGGAAGGTGGAGTGCAGGGAGATCCCATTTGTGAACTTACTTATCACGAAATCTCAGGAATTAAGGCCGATTGCCTTGAAATTTGGTAGGATTATTCCTAACACGACGTAGAGGTCAGCTAAAAACGCTCAAATATCCAACAATATTAATGAAAATCGGAAACTAAGACTATTCCAAATTCGCCTCTTTTTCTGTTATTTAATAAATAACGAAATATTCAAAGATTTGTAATGTGATCATAGGCACATATTTTTGTGCGCTTAAATCGCAAACGCTGGGTAAACCTTACGAGATAGATCAAATGAATGTACTACGGAGTAGTATATCTTCAAATGATCGATATAAAATTCCGCGATTGTATTTAATTATCTCTAAAGGATATACCACCATAACCATTTTTATCTTTTACATTATTATTAGTATCAATATTGCACCCGTGCGAAGCCGGGGCGGTCAGCTAGTATATAATAAATGCATAAAAATCTATTCGGTCTATTCGGTAAAATTTACCATACCATGTACCAACTGCACGCAAATTGAGATCAACTCTGTGAGATCACGAATCCAGCATCGCTTATCACCAAACCACTGACACCAATCACCGATTGGTGCGCATGTACTAACTGGGCCGCGGGGCAAAAACAGGAGAAGCAGGTGGACCAGCTCGGGCAGGAGCGAGAGGAGATGGAGGGAGCGGCGGCAAGGTTGGCCGAGCGTCTGGAGCGAGAGACCAAGCAGCGTATGGAAGCGGCCGAGCGAGCCCGCGCCAGTGCCTGCCGCGCACTGCAGCTGGACCACCAGGTCTTTATATTCATTAGCATAAGGTTCCTTTTGGTGGAAACCGTCTGGAATAGGAGACTCAGCAGCCGTGTGAGAACGCGACAGACCCTGCCACGTTGCAGCTGGATTTCCAGGTCTTTTCCTTCATTAGCATAAGGTTCCTTTTCGTGGAGACCATCTGTAGCGAGAGACCAAGCAGCCGGGTGAGAACGCGATAGAACATGCCACGCTGCAGCTGGATTCCAGGTCTTTATCTTCATTAGCATAAGGTTCCTTTTGGCGGAGACCGTCTGTACGAGAGACCAAGCAGCGTAGGAAAGCGTCCGGGTGAGAACGCGATAGAACCTGCGGCGCTGCAGCTGGATTTCCAGGTGTTTATCTTCATTAGCATAAGGGTCCTTCTGGTGAAGTGGCGTCTAGAGTGGGAGATAAAGCAGTGCGTCAAAGCGAGCGAGCGAGCGAGTGCGTATATCAGCTGGACCATTAAGTCTTTATCTTCATTAGCATAAGGTTCTATTTGGTGGAGTAGGAGACCAAGCCGTGTATGCAGAGGCAACCGATCAATATAAAACTTTAGTTCCACGTAGATCAACGTTGACATAATTGCTTCACAATTCATGTGATGGATGATGGCTTAATCGTTGGACGATTTTTAAGTCTCATCCTGAAGTGTGATAAGTTATTACTCGACAAGTTGACAATTAACTCTACGCAAGCCTGACATCAAGTAATTTAGAACTTATGGTATATAACAGAAAGAATATTCATGTTAATTTCGATACATGAATATGCTTACTGGTATCATAGCTATAGGTCTTCTAATGAATATGGTATAATTGTAACATTATAATTAGGTGACAGAAACATGCCTCTATTAATATCACCTTTCGTAACAGCACGGTAAATTTACTAACTCATGATGATGATGATGGACTCATAGTTTATATATTTGTTAAAAGTTTCGAGTAATTGCCATCAACACAAAGATTGCTACTGTACCAATGAGTTTTTCTAAACGGTGAAGGAAATCATCGAGAGAAAACCTGCATACGTTTAAGAAGAAATACAAAGGCGTTTGGCTAAGTGTAATGCTTGTTTGAAAAAAGCAGTGTTTTGAACCATTCGTAAAATAAAATGAAATCAATATAAACCTAGGTTGGAAGTTGTATGTAAGAAATATTCCATGTTTATTCACAGTTGAACCAAGAGCGAGCTGAGAGGGCAAGATTCGAAAAACTCGTGACTGAAGGAAGTATACCAGATGATGCTAAGGTAAATTTCCTTCACTATTGTAACACTGTTAAAACTTAACTCGGATCTATTGATCTAAATGGATAGCGTACGACTTTAAGACTTTCGCTTGTAAACTTTCTGACGTGCTATATCCCTATAAATGGGCTTAAAAAGACCTTTGTAGATCGATAGAGTCTCATAAGTAGAATTATTATTTCTTTGTTTTTAATTTGTATATCACCTTTGTGTTATCATTGGTTCTCATCAGGTGAGCAACCTTAAGAGCGCCGTGATAGAAACATGCAGCGTCCCTCCCCCGCCGCCTCCTCCAGCGCTGTTCCCACCGCCGCCCCCACCACTAGCCCCCCCCGCCCCGGCCCCTCCACCAGTCCCCCTCGCCCCTCTCGCCGCCTGCACCCCCTCAGCACCCAAACCCAAGAAGAACGTGCCCACACCCGGCAACCCACTAAAAAGCTTCAATTGGAGTAAGCTGCCCGACGCAAAGCTACACGGCACCATATGGCAGGAGCTAGATGACACGAAATTGTACACTGCAATGGATTTACATACAATAGACAAGATGTTCTGCGCTTATCAGAAGAATGGCGTCCAGGTAAGTTACTAAAATGTAGAGGTATTTTAATTCCAAAGTTAGATTGATAAACAATGCAAATTGTATGAAAGAAAAGGCAGAGGAAAACAGCGTTCCGACTACTTAAGATGTCAAATTTATCGAACACGGTCGTCCTTGAGAGGACGGGAGTGTGAAGAGTACTCGAGCCGTAGAGCTTGTATGAAGAGACGGGTGAAATGAAAGAGGTTTGTAAGAATGTGGATAAAATAAAAGAGGTCTGTAAGACTAGCGAGAACTGGTGCTCTAGTCTCCCTGCCTACTCCGTGAGGGACTCGGCGTGATGTCGTATTCAAATTATTTTCTCTCTTACTAAATTAACTAGATTTTGTGGATTGTATATACTCATTAGAACGATAATTAAGATTAATTCGTTGGATTTGTACTTCTAGAACGAAGGTTCAGTGGAAGACTTACGACAGTTGGGATCAAAACCACGCAGCAAAATTCTGTCAGTGATTGATGGACGACGTGCACAAAATTGTACAATTCTTCTGTCCAAACTCAAGATGACGGACGAGGAAATTTGCAGGTGACAATATAAATAAATAAATGATATAAATAAATACCTGGGACAATTCCAAACAAATTGACCTAGTCCCAAATTAAGCAAAGCTTGTGTTATGGTAACTAGACAACGATATATTTACTTACATAGATAGATATATACTTAAATACATAGGATATCCAAGACTCAGGTACAAATATTCGTGTTCATCACACAAATATCTGCCCTCAGCGGGATTCGAACCCGCGACCTCAAGTTTCGCAGTCAGGAGCTCTAACCACTAGACCAGACGGTAGTCAAATATGCTTATTACCTTAAATTATGACATTAGAATTGCAGTCTAAAATGTACAGATGTCGATCAAATTATCAAGGTATAGATAGTGCCATCCTCGAAGACGCGCCCCACCAATTTGAACTCGAGGGGGACACGGGATGCGGGGAGTATGCACCGAGTCCATTAATTGTAGTGTGTAGTGTGTACCGATAATACTTCAACATTTGTGGAAGATTGCACACTTACATATGGAAGAATATTGGGGCGTGAATTCGTGGATGGCACTATCTATTGATGTAGTTCGAAAAATCCCAAGTAACAAACAACCATGGCTGAGAACTGTTACCTAAAACCAATGGAGGTATGTAGGAATTGATAGAGTTAGCTCTGCTCTTTCTCTGCCTGCCCCGCGAGTCTCGCCGTGATGTTAAGTATGCATGTATGCTATGTTTGGAATTTCGCCAACGGACTGTTCGTTTTACAAAGAACTAATAATTAATGATTGAACGAGTAAAAACCAGCGATAAAATATTATATTGTTGGTTATAATTTTATTTTCTCATTATATAACTTCTCCGTCTTCTAGAGCAATTCTCCGAATGGACAGCGGTGAACAGTTACCCATCGACATGGTGGAACAACTTCTCAAATTCACACCGAGTGCAGAAGAAGCCGCTCTTCTCGAAGAGCACCAAGATGAACTGGACAGTATGGCTCGCGCCGATAGATTCCTGTATGAGATCTCAAAGTAAGTTCAACGGTTTAAAGAAATCATTGGCTGTGTAATTAATTTGTCTTGTTGACGCAGAGTGGTTTATTTGTCATTATCATATTAGCTTCTTTTAGCCCACTATTCGGTATTACTCTTTCTCTCGTAGCGTCAGCTGTAGCGCTCCTGTACGAGTCTCATCCACATCTTCCTGGCATAAGGGTCCTCGAAGGGGTAGACATAGGTGTATAGGTACTACCCGCTTTCCGCCAGAGTTATATATTTTAGGTGCCAACGTGACAGATGGCGAGTCCGTCGTCGTTACCCAACAAGAGTATACATACGCCTATTGAATTTCTTCTCAAGCGTATGCAGGTTTCCTCCCAATGTTTTCCTGCACCGTAAAGCTCGTGGTGTGACTAATCACTGTAGGTACTTAACTTGGTCGATGATAAAACTATACATAGATACATTATATTGATGTGTCCAGGATACCGCACTACTCACAACGCGTCCGCACCCTGCTGTTCAAGAAGAAGTTCAGTGTGGCGGCGGCCGAGGCCAGCGCGCGCGCATGCGCCGTGCTGCGCGCCGCGCGCGACATGACGCGCTCGCGCCGCCTGCGCGCGCTGCTGGAGCTCGTGCTGGCCGTCGGCAACTACATGAACAGGTACCTATACACTACCCCCCCTCCCTCGCGCCGCCTGCGCGCGCTGCTGGAGCTCGTGCTGGCCGTCGGCAACTACATGAACAGGTACCTATACACTACCCCCCTCCCTCGCGCCGCCTGCGCGCGCTGCTGGAGCTCGTGCTGGCCGTCGGCAACTACATGAACAGGTACCTATACACTACCCCCCTCCCTCGCGCTGCCTGCGCGCGCTGCTGGAGCTCGTGCTGGCCGTCGGCAACTACATGAACAGGTACCTATACACTACCCCCCCTCCCTCGCGCCGCCTGCGCGCGCTGCTGGAGCTCGTGCTGGCCGTCGGCAACTACATGAACAGGTACCTATACACTACCCCCCCTCCCTCGCGCCGCCTGCGCGCGCTGCTGGAGCTCGTGCTGGCCGTCGGCAACTACATGAACAGGTACCTATACACTACCCCCCCTCCCTCGCGCCGCCTGCGCGCGCTGCTGGAGCTCGTGCTGGCCGTCGGCAACTACATGAACAGGTACCTATACACTACCCCCCTCCCTCGCGCCGCCTGCGCGCGCTGCTGGAGCTCGTGCTGGCCGTCGGCAACTACATGAACAGGTACCTATACACTACCCCCCTCCCTCGCGCTGCCTGCGCGCGCTGCTGGAGCTCGTGCTGGCCGTCGGCAACTACATGAACAGGTACCTATACACTACCCCCCCTCCCTCGCGCCGCCTGCGCGCGCTGCTGGAGCTCGTGCTGGCCGTCGGCAACTACATGAACAGGTGCCTATACACTACCCCCCTCCCTCGCGCCGCCTGCGCGCGCTGCTGGAGCTCGTGCTGGCCGTCGGCAACTACATGAACAGGTGCCTATACACTACCCCCCTCCCTCGCGCCGCCTGCGCGCGCTGCTGGAGCTCGTGCTGGCCGTCGGCAACTACATGAACAGGTGCCTATACACTACCCCCCTCCCTCGCGCCGCCTGCGCGCGCTGCTGGAGCTCGTGCTGGCCGTCGGCAACTACATGAACAGGTACCTATACACTACCCCCCCTCCCTCGCGCCGCCTGCGCGCGCTGCTGGAGCTCGTGCTGGCCGTCGGCAACTACATGAACAGGTACCTATATAATAACACACCCCCCTTTTTTTTTTAAATGAAAACTTCTTTAGGCGTGTTGAGCACTTTTGAGTAAACAAAAGTCATGGAACTCGCGTCATCGTCACCGCACGCTATCCATGAGCTATATGTAGGTATATCTATTGTGCACTTTTTGGGTGAGCAAAAAGCAACAAGGATCTTGACCCTCTGCGGGGGTAGCGGCAGGCGCTGGCCAGATTCTTACAGGCTCTATCGCATACTCTCACGAAACCGCGCGGGTGACCATCAATGAAGGCGGCTCCTCTTCCCGGACGAAGCCCTCCCTAGGCTTGAAGGCCAACTCCTAAAGCTTGTCGGAATCCGCGGCGAGCCCTGACAGACCACCTCCGTCTGTGCAACGACATCTAAAGCCCACCTACTGATCCTCCCTACCCTAGCTTTGCTGCATGACTTATTCATCCCCGAGGACCAAGGCATTGTTCGACTGTTGCTGTCCACCTGTATGTTATGACGTAGGCTATCCAAGGAACTTCCACAACTCAGAATAATTTCCCAACTTTTCTGTGTCAAAATGCTCGCAAATATACCTATTTTGGATGAAGTATTTAAATGAT
Organism: Drepana falcataria; assembly: GCA_945859725.1. Taxonomy (NCBI): domain Eukaryota; kingdom Metazoa; phylum Arthropoda; class Insecta; order Lepidoptera; family Drepanidae; genus Drepana; species Drepana falcataria. Next base: position 2,207,638 of record OX243935.1, read on the forward strand.
AATGTAATTTACAGAGGCGCTCGCGGCAATGCTTCTGGCTTTCGGCTGTCTTCCCTGAACAAGTTGGCCGACACCAAGTCGAGCGTAACCCGGAACACGACGCTACTCCACTACCTGGTCGAGTTGCTTGAAGCTCAGGTGCGTACAACATAGTCGATTTATTGCCTTGATATAATTTGAGTTATTAACAAGTAGAGTCGAGAACCGACAGCTGATAATTATATAGCATCTAAGTGAGACCGACGAAATATGGTCCGTCCCCTATAGCCTTCCAATAAAAGGGAAAATCTAATGCAAAAACATATTCTCAGATCGGAGTAGTTCCAGAGGATCGGATTAGCGAATTCTTCTACATTATAATATTAATCATTTTTATTGGAAACAGTGGTAACGGTAATTTTATATGTATTTATTCAGTGACGTTTAATATGGGCAAAAACGTTAAAAAAAGCCGGGGTGGCCGAGTGTCGGGCCTACGTTGTTCCCCCATACTTGGGTACTATTGCTGTAACAGAAAAATATTGTTATTGTATATGCCTAATGATTTGAAAAGAGTAACCATGGAGTTTCTTGCCGGTTCTTCTCCATGGAAGCGACCAACCCGACCACGAGCTTCTTCTTTTTCGACGTTTTATAAGTGCCCACCTGGGCCTATGTGAAAGAAAAATATTTTGATTTTGATTTTAGTTCGAGTAGTTGCCTGCGACCGTACCGATGAGTTTTTCTGATCTTAAGTACAGTGCTTAGTCACACCACGTATAAATATGTACAGTTTAGTGTTTGTAGTCTTAACTTTTTTGTTTTAAAACTATTTCTATAAAGAAACTATTTATTAAATACAGTGTTACTACTGAAATATGCAAAGTAAAATAATATTTTAAAGATTAATTAATATTACAAGTAAAATGCCTTCTGATTGCTATTACACATAAATAATAACTAATAGCTAATCGTGATTTGCCAATCCGTGCGTGAGTGTAATGGGATTCCATTCACTTTCATCCAATAATTGCCGGGCAATAAACTCATCAATCGCGTATCCATTGGCAGAATTGAAATGACACAAAAACCTACTGCGATGTATACGTAATTATGTTTACATTAATTAACTCGGTTTATACCATTTACACTAATTAAGGATCTCAAGAGAGAAAGTATCTTCACGCTTTCCCCGTAGGGAGAGGCAGAGGTGTGTAGGCAGGTACTGCCACTACCACTCTCCGCCACAGATATATTAGATGCGAACGTGACAGATGGCGGGTCTATTGCCGTTGCTCAAGCACGACTATACGCCTTTGAATTTCTGTAACATTTGCAAGTTTTCTCTCGAAGTTTCCCTTCATCGTAAAGCTGCGTGGTGTGGCTAATCACTGTTCTTAAGCTCAGAAAAGCGCTGTACCAATATCATCGGGATTCGAACTTGCAATCTTTGTGTTGCAGGCAACTAACTACTCGACCCCACTCAGCCACTACGGCTATATACATATGTATATAAAAGAAATAGTATGAGATATAAAAATAAGTTTTTATCATAAAATATAAAATAATATGATATCCTCACGCCTTCCCACAAGGGTCCCCGAAGGGGTAGGCAGAGGTGTATAGGTAATACCCACACACCCACTTTCCGCCAGAGGTATATTAGGTGCCAACGTGACAGATGGCGAGTACATCGCCGTTACTCAAGCACGACAGATATTTTTCTCAAATGTATGCAGGTTTCCACTCGGTTTTTTTCCTACATCTTAATTAAGCTACTGGTGTGTTCACTGTACATAAGTTAATAAAAACAAACGCATTGGTGCAGTTGAGATTCGAACTTGCAATGTTTGCTCTTTGGCTGAGTCTGTCTTCATCACTTTGTCTTCCTAACGGAAGGAAAATTAATTTAATACTTATTTTACATACAAATTTTAGTGTTGATTTTTTATTATTTTAAAAAGAATTAATATTGAAAATTTAAGAGATTATGCTAATAACATATTTTGTGCCAGTGTGTTGCGGTTAAACATAAATAAAATTTTATTGGTTAATTTGTTTTGTCCAGTTCAAAGACATTCTGCTATTGGAAGAGGACCTCCCGCATGTGCGCGCAGCGGCCAAGGTGTGCGTGGAGCAGCTGGAGAAGGACGTGGCGGCGCTGCGCAGCGGGCTGCGGGAGGTGGCCCGCGAGCTGGAGTACCACGCCTCGCTGCCCGCGCCCGCCTCGCCGCACGACGCCTTCGTGCCCGTCATGAGGGAGTTCCACGCGCATGCCGTGTGCTCCTTCACGCAACTGGAGGATCTCTTCCAGGTATACACACATGCATACACATGCTCTGCTCAATACAGGTGTCCGTCTGGTCTAGTGGGCTCCAGGTATACACACATGCTGTGCGCGATATTACCGGTGGCCGTCTGGTCTAGTGGTCAAAGCTCTTGACTGTGAAGCTGCAGGTGCTGGTGTTGCATGTTTGCTGAAATATGAGCGACTCCGAACGTGACCTGCGAGACTTTTTAAATTATTTTATGCGTGTGACACAAGATGGTTTTCATCCCGGTTACGCCAAGTCCATCACGGGGTAGGCAAAGGAGATAACTTACACGCAATTTTTTTTTGTATATCATAAAGTTGCCATGGTACGTGCTTACCGACACTGCAATAGTAAGGGTACCGCTCATTCGTTGCCGACCTTCTTTTGTACAAATATGTATATAGGATATGAGTACTTACGAATATCATACATGTATTCGCGTTGTGAACGTGATGCTTAAGGTTAATATTGACACACGAAGGACATGAAAAGTCGCCTGGAGGCGTGTGCGCACGCATTCGGCGAGGAGGCGAGCGCGTCCCCCGAACTGCTGTTCGGCGCCATGGACGCCTTCCTGGCACAGCTGGCCGACGCGCGCGCCGACTGCGCCGCCGCGCGCCGTCGCCGCGACGACGAGGAGCGCCGCGAGCGACACGACCAGGAGGTACTGGCCACATATCTTTTTTTTATAAAGATTTTTAGTGGCGGGTTTCATACTCCGAATAAGTCGAGCAGCGACCCGTGAGGTACTGGCCATATACACTTTATCTATACTAATATTATAAAGCTGAAGAGTTTGTTTGTTTGTTTGTTTGAACGCGCTAATCTCAGGAACTACTTGGTTGGAATTGAAAAATTCTATTTGTGTTGGATAGTCCATTTCTCTAGGAAGGCTTTAGGCTATATAACATCACGCTACGACCAATAGGAGCGAAGCATAAATGAATAATGTTGCCAGAATGGGAAGAAATATTCCTTTTTGAGAGCTTCCGTTGCGTACGCTGCGTAAACGGTTTAATTTACGAAAATATCATGTATGAGGGAATTGTTCCTCTTCAAAAGTTCTAAAAAACAGTCCGCGACAGCATATGCCTACCTTTTAAGATTTACTCACTATAACCTTTTTTATGGCAATCAAGTCCACGATGGGCTCCTGAACTACTTAACCGATTTCAATCAAATTTGCACACCGTATGCAGTTTGATCCAACTTAAAAGAAAGGATAGCTTACATCACTGTTCACGCAACCCATCCATACCAAATAGTTTATAACACAATTAATATTAAGTTACATACGTCAAGTACTATAGACAAATATTCATGTCAAATAGACATAAAACAATGTAGTAGACGGCGTTTTGTTTCTATATTATACCGGCTCAGATCAGGAATACTATTGGTTTTATTTTACCCTTTAGTGTTTCACATACAGTTCAACCAAGTACCTTCTCGGTACTAAACATTGGCCCTTCGGAGCCGAATAAGTGCAATTAGATCAATTTTGGAGGTGTGTGCGAGGTTCAATAGTTGAACCCATCGTGTCTGCGCACCGAAACGAGATTCCGCAGTGGATCGCTGCAGCAAGGGATCTCGCTCTCAACAGCAGCAGCCGTCGCGGCGGCAGTGGCAGTGCCAAGCGGATACGGATCCTGCCTGTGTAAATCAAAGCCTCGTAGTGTGAGTGCAGTCCAACTGTGAGTACAATATTGTATATTTGTGGGAGAGTTCAATCAAGTCAATTTAACATAGAAGAATTTGGAAGAACATCAGGACTTGTAAAATTTCGCATTTTAGTTAAGGACTTAGAATAATTTGAGTAAAAACGAGTGAACAAGGTGACTATGTTCAATTTCTCTTAGAATTGTAAAGTTTAAAAGACTTAGAAAATTTTACTAATTATTACACATAGAAAATATCGAACATAGTTGAACTTGTTTACTTTGTTTTTCTTTACACCGCAAAAATGGATGGACTTGTTAACGTTCAAAAGGACATTCAAAGGAGTATTGAAAAGGGGTTGTCAAATTTTAAAAAGAGTCCAAAAGACAGAATCTCATATGAGTATATTGAAGCTAGGCTAGAAAATTTAGAAAAAGATTGGATGTTATTTAGGAATAATAATTCTAAATTACATGAAAGCTTTGATCCTGAAAAGGTGCAAAGTTCTGATTATATAGGAAATGGAATTTATGATGATACTGAGGACAACTACTTTTGTTATAAGTCGCTACTGAAGTCTAAGCTCAACCAATTAAATGTGGTTAAAAAAGATTTGGGTCAGGTCTTCAACCAAAAGGATGGAGACAATACTTCAAGTTCGATTGTAAAGCTACCAAAGATATCTATTCCTGTGTTTTCGGGAAAATATTCGGAATGGACGACCTTTCGTGACTTATTTATGTCATTAGTTCATAAAAATAGTTCATTGGATAATGTACAAAAATTGCATTATTTAAAGGCACATCTTATTGGTGAGGCTGAACAATTAATTCGGCAAACTCCAATAACAGACGCCAATTATACTCAATGTTGGACACTTTTAGAAAAACGTTATGACAATAAGAAATATTTAGCCAACTGTATTTTAAAGCGTTTATTTGGTCAAAGACGTATGCATGTCGAATCGTCAAGTTCATTAAAAGATATGCTAGATACTACTACAGATTGTCTGAACGCATTAAGGAATCTAGATATCGATGTGAGTTCATGGGACGTTATTATCATACATATTGTCACCTTTAAACTGGACGTGGAGACTCGCAAGCAGTGGGAGTTAACCGTTTGTGGCAATGATTGTAACGAATTGCCTACTTTCAATCAATTCAAAGTTTTTATTGAGAATCGTTTTCGTGCATTGGAATGTATAGAACCTAAAAAGGCATTAGTTCACCAGAGTAACATTAATTCACAGTCGTATAACACGAAGTCTATGCTGGCGACTAATAGCTCTTATATACGATGTGAATATTGCTCGGACGTTCACAAACTTTGCTTTTGTAAGAAGTTTGCTAAGCAATCCACCGATAAAAGGCGTGATTTTGTAGCTAAAAATAATATTTGTTTTAATTGCCTAGGAAGTAATCACACTGTTTATGATTGTAAGAAGTTTACCACCTGCAGAGTTTGTCAAAAGCGTCACCACTCTTTGTTGCATCCGGAAGTAAATTCCGAAAAACAGAGGCATGAGAACACACCCACGAAGAATACAAATATCGATCAGGCTAGTACTTCTGCTAGTACAGAATCGCATCATGCGTCATGCTTATTTACGAGTAAGACAGTAAAACCTAGACAGGTTTTACTAGCCACAGCGCTAGTAAAAGCCGAGTCTAAGGCTGGTCATTATCAAACTGTTCGGGCTTTGTTGGACCAAGGCTCGCAAGCTTGCTTCATTACAGAAGCTACCGTTCAGCTACTTAATCTTGAAAAGATTCCCGTTCATGGAACCATTTCAGGATTAGGTGACAGTAGATCGACAACCACCAAGTTCATGGTGAAGCTCATGGTGTATTCCCGAGCTGACCCGTCCTTAAAATTGGATTTGAATGCGTATGTGCTGACAAAAATTACGTCATATTTACCCGAACAAACCATTAATTCAAACAGTTTAGAATGGGTAGATCTCAATGATCTGTATTTGGCAGATCCAGAGTTCATGACGCCCAAGAAAATAGATATTTTATTGGGCGCCGATGTTTACAGTTGCATCTTGAAGGAAGGAATGAAAAAGAGTCCAACGGGCAATTTGATTGCGCAGAACACTACCTTTGGGTGGGTCCTTTCTGGTGTAGTTCCTGTGAATAAACACAGTTCAGAGGTTAACTCAAGAATCGTTACGGTAATGCATGCTCAGTTCGAAGAAGATGAGATGCTCAAAAGGTTCTGGGAACTTGAAGAACAACCGATTTCTTCGAAGAAATTGTTAACCCCAGAAGAGCGAAGATGCGAAGAGCATTATGAAGAAACTACAGAAAGAAATGAAGATGGTAGATATGTAGTACGGTTACCGTTTCGAGAAAATAATCCATCTTGTAAATCGGGTAATTCACGTGATATTGCGGAGAAGAGATTCAAATCATTAGAGAAGAAGCTTAATAAGGATCCAAACCTAAAAAATGAGTATGGAAGTGTTATACATGGATATATAGATGCAGACCACATGAGACCTGTAAAGGAAAAGATCAAGAAGGAAGAAGGTGTATGGTTGCCACATCATGCTGTAATAAGAAATGACAAGACTACTACTCGAGTACGTGTAGTATTCAACGCCTCTGAAAAGAACAGTAACGGTGTATCATTGAATGACACCCTCATGGTTGGACCAACCTTACAGGCTGATTTACGGCACACTGTCCTGAGATGGAGAGTTCACACTATTGGCTTAGTTGCGGACATTAAACAAATGTATCGCCAAATTAGAATTGCTGACGACGAGATGCGGTACCAGAGAATACTGTGGAGAGACCATCCGGAACAAGAGATCAAAGATTACGAACTCATGACGGTTACCTTTGGAGTATCGTCGGCCCCTTATTTGGCAGTTAGAACGCTTCATCAAATTGCTTATGATAGAGGTGATAAGTATCCTCTTGCCTCCGATAAAGTGCTCCATTGTTTTTATATGGACGATTTGATGACAGGTTGCTGCACGGTGGAAGAAGGATTAGAGCTGTATAAACAAATATCTGCGTTATTAGAAGAAGGCGGATTCAAAATGCAAAAGTGGAACAGCAATAACAAGGAATTGCTTAGTAAAATAAATAAAATAGAGGAAGATGAGTTGAAAGATCAAAAGGTAAAGGAACACAACAAAACAGTAGAGGATAGGAATAGATCAAACGAGAAGAGCAAAGAGGTTAAGCAAGAAACAGAAGTAGGTATAAAGTTAGATAGTACAACTAAAATCTTAGGACTCACCTGGAATCGCGAAGATGACTCCTTCCAATACTCGGTGAAACTCCAGCAGACCACGGCACCTGAAACAAAAAGGTCAATAATTTCAGATATAGCTAGATTATTTGATCCGTTGGGTTGGCTAGCTCCTAGTGTAGTTGTAGCAAAGATATTCATCCAAAAGCTATGGTTGGCTGGTGTTAGTTGGGACGAGAAGCTAGGAAGCGAACTAATAAAGGAATGGAGTACTTACCGGGACGAATTGTTTCATTTAACTAAAGTTCGTATACCTCGATGGCTAGGTACAAATCCCAATGATGAACTGGAACTACATGGCTTCTGTGACGCGTCTAAGTCAGCGTACTCAGCAGTAGTTTATGTTCGAATGGTTGATGACGAAGGAAACATAAGCGTGGCTCTTCTAGCGGCAAAAACGCGAGTAGCACCAATAAAACAAGTAAGTATTCCTCGATTAGAATTATGTGGAGCAGTCTTACTATCACGATTGTTGCTTGAGATCGCGCAAGTTTTGACTATCCCAAAGGACAAAATCAAAGCCTGGACTGATTCCACGGTGGTGCTTGCATGGTTGAATAGTCACCCTAGCAGGTGGAAAACTTTTGTAGCTAATCGGGTGACCGAAGTATTGACATCATTAAACTCTTCTCAATGGTCTCATGTACCTACCAAATTGAACCCAGCGGACTGCGCTTCAAGAGGCTTACTGCCATCAATGCTTGCTGAAAACACATTGTGGTTTTCCGGTCCACAATTTTTAAAGGTCAAAACTATTATTTACACCAGACCACAGGACCTTAATACTACTTTAGAGCAATCGGTAAAGTCACATTTGGTTACAACGCCTGAAGAATCTCTATTTGGAAAGTATTCTTCATTATTACGATTACTCAAGGTTGTTGCTTATTGTCGAAGATTTTTAAATAAAAGTTCATATAAAACGAAGTATGTACAAAAGAAAGAAATGGATGAAGCATTACAAACCTGTATAAAAAGAACACAAAATGAAGAATTTCATACAGAATTTACATGTTTACAAGACAAAGACTATACACAAATGAAATCAAGCAAACTAAGAAGCCTCTGCCCTTATCTCGACGACAAGGACATCATCAGAGTTAGAGGTAGACTAGAACAATCGCAATTAGATGAGCAAACCAAGCATCCTATTGTTCTACCCAGTAAAGCACATCTAACAAAGCTCATAATAGCTGATGCTCATCAAAAAACCTTGCACGGAGGACCTCAGTTGATGTTGAATTACCTGAGGACAGCCTATTGGATACTTGGAGCCAAAAACCTAGTTAAGCAACATGTTCGCAAATGTGTAACCTGCGCGAAACAAAGAGCTGATACGAGGACCCAGATGATGGGCTCTCTCCCATCTGTCCGATGCTCACCTGCCAGGCCTTTTCTGCATAGTGGCGTCGATTACGCTGGGCCGATAAATATCCGAACCACTAAAGGTCGAGGTCACCGTTCCTATAAAGGATATATTTGTTTGTTCGTATGTATGGTCACACGAGCTATACATTTGGAGGTGGTGAGTGATATGACCACTCAAAGCTTTTTAGCGGCTTTTAGACGGTTTGTTTCTAGACGAGGTCATTGTGCTCAATTATGGAGCGATAATGGCACTACATTTGTAGGTGCCTCTAGAGAATTGCAGCACTTATCAGATATTCAAATCTCAGCGGCAGAACATTTAGAAGGGCATGGTACAGAATGGCATTTCATTCCACCTCATGCACCCAATTTCGGTGGACTTTGGGAAGCGGGTGTGAAATCTACTAAATTTCACCTTAGACGAGTAATAGGTGATGCTACTCTGACTTACGAAGAACTAAGCACGCTCCTCTACCAAGTAGAAGCATGTTTGAACTCGCGACCTACAAGTGTCCTAAACAACACAGATCCTGGTGAACCATTGCCATTAACTCCAGGTCACTTTTTAATCGGAGAACCTTTAGTCCAAGTTCCCGACGCAAATTACGAAAATTCTAATATGAACTGTTTAGCAAGGTGGCAATTTATTCAAAGAATGTTACAAATATTTTGGAGACGCTGGTCTCAAGAGTACTTGTCTACTTTAATGAATAGATACAAATGGTCAGCTCAAGTGCCAGAGCCCAAAATAGGAGATGTAGTTTTAATAAAAGAAGACGATCTACCCCCCAGTCGCTGGCTACTTGGTCGCGTTTTACTAAAACATCCTGGTGATGATAACATCACCCGTGTAGTCACTATACGCACAAAATCGTGCACTATTAAAAGACCAACATCCAAAATTTGTATTTTACCAGTAGTTGATTAAGAATAACTTATCAAACTAAATTTATGTAAGTGTTATTTGTCAACCATACCTTTGTTAATTGTGTACAGTATAAGTTTATTGTATTTTCAGTCCATAGCTATCGTAGCAATAAGTTGTTTATTACTTTAAGTTCAGCAGTTTTGTTTTAAAGGACATTTTTGCACTAAATGTCCTTGGTGGGCGGTATGTTCACGCAACCCATCCATACCAAATAGTTTATAACACAATTAATATTAAGTTACATACGTCAAGTACTATAGACAAATATTCATGTCAAATAGACATAAAACAATGTAGTAGACGGCGTTTTGTTTCTATATTATACCGGCTCAGATCAGGAATACTATTGGTTTTATTTTACCCTTTAGTGTTTCACATACAGTTCAACCAAGTACCTTCTCGGTACTAAACAATCACAATTGGACCCGATAGGTGGCGCTGCGATCGTGTTTCAGGAAATTTTACTTTTTCACCCAGGCGAAGCTGGGCGGGGCAGCTAGTTTTTAATAAAGAACTTTAGTGGTGTGTCGCATACTCCGAACACGTCAAGCTGCGACGTGTCAGATACTGGCCACATATATTTTTTTAATAAAGCAGTTTAGTGGCGTATACCATAGCTTGAATACGGCGAGCCACTATTTTTTTCGTTTGATTAAGACCTTGGTGGTGCGTATAGCTACAATACGCCACCGCAACAACTTCGTCTTTACTCACAATAGCCTGAATGTGTCGATCCGAAGACGAATAGAGCCGCGAGTGGCGGGAGGTGCTGGGCACATTTCTTAATCACGCTTTTGTGGCCACATTGTTAGTACCTGGTATAATTTTGAAGTTCTCGTACTACTTTCGTTTGGGAAACTTTTGCAGTGTTGTTGATCGTTAGACGTTCGATTCCATTGATATGTAGGGTGATATTTAATAATCACCAAATGACGAAGAACGGCTGCACCAACTCCAAAGAAACAGATATCTTAAATTTCTAATGAAAACATTATTTTCCCAACAGCTCAAAAAACGCACAATGGAACGTAAACAGGCCTCAAGCCTGCTCAGCTCAGTGGGCAAATCCTTGGGCAAATCTAATTCTACGGATTGCAACGGTCACGCCAACGGCGATACCTCTAGAGATGGCACTCTTACTAACGGACAGAAGGGCGAGTTCGACGACTTGATATCAGCCCTTAGAACCGGCGACGTATTCGGCGATGACGTAGCCAAGTTCAAAAGGTCAAGGAAAGCCTCCAAAGCTCACAAAGGAAGGGATTCGCCCCCACGAGGCGTGTGCCGAGAAGATTCTAGGGAGAGACAGAAGAAATGAATATAATGTAAGTTAGGAGTAGAAATGATCTTGAATGGAAGTTGGTGTGGATTGCGGTGATGGCCATTGGGTCGGATTTCCTTTCCAAATGACTTTTCCAGTAGTTTTAAAGTCCAGGAAATAAATTTAGATCTTTTTTTGATCGATCCTGTAGGAATAAATCAACCGATTATGGCAGTTATGCGAGTTACGTGGACCCTTTCAAAGCTTTGTACGAATACTAGAAACTGCGTCCATTTGAATAAGATTATTTAAAATTGCTGTCAAAAACGTGCGTGTATATATATTTTTTTAATTTCAACTATTGAAAAATTTACTTATTTAAAAACCTATAATTTCGATTGCTTTCGTACTTATAGTAGTTCTTTTATAAACCTGGATAATTTATATACATTTAACTAAATCTCGCGGTATTCCAGACGCAAGCGCCCAAAGGAATGTCACCGCAAGGGGCATGATATAAACAACTTCTAAATATATGTATGTTAGTTTAATTACAACAAGTGATATTTTCCAAGTGTATGAGATTATACAATATATTGTATTTACTTAGCGAGTACTCAATATTCGAGTCACAAAGATAATCGATTAGAATCGAACAGTTAGAACGCTGATGACGTGTCATATTATATGTATATGTTATAGTTTTGTGTGACAACGAAGTGATCCGCTTCCAGACTTACTCTTAAAGCTACGTTAAAGGTAGTGCCTAATTTTGAACGAGATATTCCGGAAATTTCCGGTTTTCATAAAGCGTATCATTAACCAGTATGTAGATTCATCTCAGCACAAACGACCAATGCCGTGTAAAAATATATATGCGTTACCAGGAACCCATAGAAGGCTATTGCTATCGTAAAGAGTAAGAAACGCGTCTTATACTTACATCTGTCGCTTAAATACCCCTCAATTATGATTGCAATAGGAAGTCGCGGCTAGACTACGGGCCGGTTGTTTCATAAATAATGCCGTTAACAATAACAAAATATGACTTGTTTCGCCAAATGTCAGAAATATACACCGAATAATATAATTAATTGGAATCGCTGTCTGACTCACTGATATAGTAAACCTTATTTTGTTCTATGCTTCTAAAGTAACGAATTTTTTTGCTTTGACATAACTAACTAGATTTAAACCAAAACAAGGGTTGTTTCGCTAAATGTCAGTCACACAAATTTACTTTGACAGGATAATAACTCATAATAAATAAATAAAAAAAATGTTTGTTATTCTGGGTTCTATGTATGCTCTTTCTTTCACTTTGACCTTGGCGACGTAACAACGTATTAACGCTAACTATAACGGACGTTTAACGCAGAAACGTAGCTTTAATTAGCTGTCTTAGCAACCGGCTCGTCTTCGTCATTTAGAATTGTTTAAACGCTAATAGCATGTGACCGTATGTATGGTTTGTAGTATGTCGATGTTAATTCCTCCATTTTGTAAATAATCAATTAATTTGAAATACCACAAACATATTTCTTCGAGATACACATTTCGCTGGATATCGACTGTAGTCAAAGACTGTGCATGTTATTCCAATAGATATTAATTCTTATTTTACATGAATTTAAAAATAAGCGTTGTGTGATTTGAGTAACCATAGAGTAGCGTACGGTTTTTTTTATATAATATTTTAGTATGTTGCCGTGAATAGAGGCAGGCTGATATGGAGTCAGTTTTACACGGGTTGATATCATGTTTCAGGAATGATTTTACACTATTTACAGTACGTTCTTTTTAATGAAAAAGAATTCAGCTGTTTATCAAATATTGCCTTTGTTATCACTATGAATTTTTTGTGTAAAATTGACTTCATCTCTGAAGAAATGTTATGAAATGATTACATATCTCAAATACCTAAAAAGCCTAATATACTACACCAGGACCTAATCGGGAATTGAACCTTTTTACTTACACTGTTATCGACAAAATACCTATAGTTTAGGAATTGATACGAACAATATTATATTATACCAAAATTTTGAACGTTTTGTAACTATCTTTATTAAGCATTGTATTGAGGAGTTTTTGATAAATTTATATTAATAGTGATTTTTATAATCCAGAGTAAATTATATTTTAATTTTCTTTAATGTAAACCGAAAGTTCTATGTTCAGCCTTTTAATTTGTAAATATTAATTTTAATTTTGCCAAAATTTGTTACCGTAGCAATGAAATGCGGGAATTATAATGATATAATTTATTTAAAAATACACCTTATAGATGGTTTGTCATTTGTACATTTTATTGTTTTGTTCAGTATTGCTTAAGCGCATAGAATAATAATATAATTATTACCTATAATAGATCTATTTAAATTAAACCCTTGAACCATTATTGCAGTTTTTATTCATATCGTCATCATACGCCGAAGAAGTCTATACCTAAGATAAAGTTCGTCACTTCAAAGACGAAATTTGCTTGCTCTAGAAGAACAATCAGTCAATTACATTTAAAACGAAACCAATGTGTTATTACAGATTTTTGTTTTGAGATATTATTGATCGCAAGAAATGTAACTAAGTATATGACATGTAACACTGACAATTAAATAGAATTAATTTGATTTGAGCTTCGTACTGGCTAGGTTATTTTTAAAAGGTTTTATATCAACATAACACAGAGGTGTACACTATTTTGACCCTTGTTATCGTTGGGAGTAAGTATAAAATAAAAATAAAAATAAAATAGAAATGAATGAAAAGGTAATGAAAGTAGAATTTCGTACCCCGACTGTGCCTACATCAAGTTCACTAAAGGAGCCTCACGGGGTACGCGGAGAGAAAAAGCACCAGACTTATAAACCTCTTCTTACATCACATACACAATCTCTTATCCTTTACATGCAAGTTCAACAATATTAAAATAAAACATCCGGCGATATCCTTTGTGTAAAACACATACATACATACATATCATCACGCCAAGTCCCTAGCGGGGTAGGCAGAGAGTATAGAGCGCCAGTTCTCTCTAGACTTACATACCTCTTTCGCTTCGTCCACATTCATCAGTCTTTTCATACATGCTCGTCGGTTTCGAGTACTCTTAACGTTCCCGTCTTTGAGAGTCCGATCGATTTGATCCAGGTAGTTGGAACGTGGCCTTCCTCTACCTCTTCTTGCACACACTTTTGCTTTGTATATCTGTTTCGTCAATCTTTCTTCACTCATCCTTTCTATGTGTCCAAACCAACGTAAAATGTCTTTCTTCATCTTTACAATCACGCCCTCATTCACGCCAGTTGATTTGCGAATCTCTTCATTTCGGATTCGATCTATAATCGTTACTCCGCACATTTTTCGAAGCGATCGCATCTCGACTGCATTCAAGCTATTTTCATACTTCCTCTGACATACCCAGGATTCGCTGCCATACAATAAGGTAGGTACCAATATCGCGTTGTGGACAGCAACTCGAGCATTCTTGCTCAGACTTTTACTGCCCATCAATACTGACATGGCTCCATTCACCTTATTTCCGGCAGTTATCCTTCTTTCAATTTCATTTTCATGTGTAAAAACCTTTGTGTAAAAACGCTGTTTTATTTGTTCTAACAACAAATAAATGGAAAGATAATGTAACATTATAATCAAATATAAACAAATCTCTAATATACATAGATCAGGGAATAGACTACGGATCTATAACTTATACTGTGAGAAAACTTTTGCGGACGATAAATAAAATTCATCCCTTCCAGTCAATATGATAGTTCGCTACCTACACGTGGAATTGAAAATAGGGGGATGAGAAACTAATTTGACCGACACACTTCATGTATGCGGCGAATGCGACATTTCGCTTCTCGCTCAATACTTTTGATCGCCATATGTTTATCGAACGTCTTCCAAATGTTATTTCTTTTGTTGTTTACTTTGAACTTTATGATGAATTCTAGATACATAACTTTATCTTACAAAGTTAACGAATGTTTGTTTTACGAAATGTTTTAATTAGAATAATACTCCTGAACTTTGTGGGAATGGCGTGTCTTATGTTATTCAACACGTAGACAGCAAGTTAGACCAAAAGACGGAAATTAATGTTCTGAAACCAATGTTTACATTTGGTCCCTTTTGTACCTTTTAAGGCTTCATCTAATTATATATATCTGCTTTCGAAGATATAAGTTGACGAAAAGAAAAAAAGTCTGAGCATTGTAAGAATATTTACCTATTTAAAGGGATTACGTAGCCGTAAACGTAAGAGATATTATAGTTAGAAATTTGTACATACATATATCTAACATAATAATATATATCCTCACGCCTTTTTTACTTTTACGCCATTTATTTTATTATTATTGTAAATAATAAAATATCTTTACGCCTTCCCACAAGGGTCCCCGAAGGAGTAGGCAGAGCTGTATAGGTAGTACCCACACACCCGCTTTCCCTTCCCTTTTTCCTTTCCGTTAACAGATATATTTTAGGGGCCAACGTGACAGATGGCAAGCCGTAATGCCTTTTGAATTTCTTCCCAAAACTATGCAGGTTTCCTCTCGACGATTCCCTACGTCGTAAAGCTCATGGTGTGACTAATCACTGTACTTAAGTTCAGAAAAACTCTGTTGTATAGTCGGTATTCGAACTTGTAATCTTTCTGTTACAGCTACTCGACCCACTCGGCCACCAAGGCTTTCTCGTCTACAGCCATTACACCTTCCCACAAGGGTCCCCGAAGGGGTAGGCAGAGGTGTATGGGTAATACCCACATACCCACTTTCCGCCAGAGGTATATTAGGTGCCAACGTGACAGATGGCGAGTCCATCGCCGTTCCTCAAGCACGACTATACGAACTAGAATTTCTTCTCAGACGTATGCAGGTTTCCTCACGATGTTTTCCTTCACCGTAAAGCTCGTGGTATGACGATTCACTGTACTTAAGTTCAGAAAAACTCATTGGTACAGTCGGGATTCGGACTTGCTATCTTTGTGTCGCAGGCAACTGCTCGAACCACTCTGCCACCACGGCTCTACTCAGTAGTAACGTACATACCTCTTAACAATATGAGATAAATTAATATTTTAATTAATGATTACTCTCTTTATTGATGATTGCCGGCTAGGTACTCTTGACGTTTCCATCCTTAAGTGTCCGATCGATTTGATGTAGGTAGTCGGAACGTGGCCCTGCTTGCCTCTTCATCACAATTTCGCATTGTTCTATGTTATTTATAGAAATAGACGAGGAGATCGTATATAGATACAACTAAGGTTTTTCAAAAATCCTAAAAACACTGCCATGTCATATCCCTTGCATTTAGCACACTGGTAGTCAAAGTTTTTTTTTTATTTTAATTTAAAATATCATGCAATTTGCGCTTATTCAATATATATGATTAAACAGTATAGGAAAAAAAATTGAGTATATATGTAATTTTACATATAAACTGTTATATACTTTAAAAGTTATGAAATATTAGTCAAAAAAATTACTCGCAGCTTCTAACCAGAGTATCTTTATGAAAGCTGAAATAATTGGCAGTTTTAAAAATATTTATGCAATTGTCATCGTAATTTTTCAAGGTACAGTTTTATATGAAGAGACTGATGAATGTGGATGAAGCGAAAGAGGTCTGCAAGTATCCGGTCGCATCCGGATTCCCGGTGTATTCATTCATCCTGTAGATGACAGAACCCAGTCAAAACAACAGTCTCGTAAATTGAAATCTGTTGTTAATCCGCGGAATGCATAATTTATGAACTATCATTCATCCACTTAGAATAATTGATGATTCTTCAAACCTTAGCAATTGATGCCCTTTGGAACAGACACGTAAGGTCAAGTCAAAGTATAAGAAAGGTCCTTTGATTTTATGTAGAAATTGTGAAGGAATTATTTCATAATGTATTGAAATTAATACCAAAAAGTAACGACCTGTTCCGGCTTTTCACGGGTGCAATTTATAAAAAAGAAAGCTAAATTAGGGTTTACTGTAATATATCCTCACGCCTTCCCCCAAGGCCCGAAGGGGTAGGCAGAGGTGTATAGGTAGTACACACACACCTACTTTCAGGCATAGAATAAATAAATTGTAAATATGTTTGTAAGTAACAACTTGCAAGTGTGCTTCAAACATAATTATCTTCATATTTGTTCGCCTATTTCGAGTACTCTTGACGTTAACATGTTTGAGTGTTTGATATATTTGGTCCAGATAGTTTGAACGTGGTCTTCTTCTAAATTGTTCACCTGTTTCTTGGCTTTGTCATCATTGATCTGCGCTATAAAATGAAGTTTGTGAGTTTCTTTTTAGGAAATTCCTGTTGAACTACTTTACCGATCGGAAAAAATTTATTGTAAAGGAGCGGATGAGCAATCATATAATACAGGATTTCTCAAGAAATACAACAGTTATCTTCTAGAAGTTGTCGGGTACTGTGAATATATCTTCAAGCCGAAGAAGTAAAACAAATAGGTTAAGCTAGTGGAGCTGGAGTGACATATCATTGTACATATGTTCGGAAACACTCATTGGTACCACTCGGCTAGCCTAGTTCTCTATGCTAATGAACAACATTTTAATAAATCCAGGCGTGGCCTCTTAAGCGTTCTTGTAGCTAACTGAATACGTTTTAATATGTTTTCATATTAAAACGGCTACTATTAGGGTTAAGGCTTTTGTAAAACGCTCTGGTGGCCGAGTGGTTTGTGCAGTCGACTGCAATACTCGTCTTAAATTCATGATGATCCTACTTAACTGTATTACAATAAAAGCTGTGATAGTCAATTCAGAGCAAATGCAAAGTCAAGAATATTCCCGGATATTTCCATAGTCAATATGTAAATTACAAAAAAAACTGTGTAGTATTCACTAAATGGCATATTTATTTTTCAATACCAGTACTAAAAAGGAATAATAAATATGGCTCTTAACGGATTACAAATAAATCTATACTAATGCTATATAGGCTGACTCTTGTTCTTGCTTGTTTGTTTGTTTGTAGGCGCTTCTCTTCAGAAAGCTTCTCAGGAAGTTTTCACGTTTATTGAGGTTATAATATATATCATCGTACAGTGATTAGTCACACCACGAGCTTTACGGTAAAGGAAATTAGAGGAAACCTGCACACGTTTAAAATACTGCCAAGGCGTATGTATGGTCGTGCTTGAGTAAGTAAAAAAAAATGGAATAATGTTAAAAACCCAATTTTAAATAGTGTGAAATTTCAGCTTAATCTGAGCAGAACTTTTGCGAGTATTTGCGTATACAAACCAACAAATTTTTTTTATTTATGTTGAAGATGTATGTATAATGAATTTTAGCGCAGCTGACACCGCGGGGCATGACTTGTTTAGTACTATGCGAAGTATTTTGCGAATCACTTAAGCGTAAGCCAGGGGCCACTTCACGACATTTTATTTACTAGTAAGATAACCAGTTAATATGTTATATTGAAATGGATAAAAGCTTACAATATTCGAAGGACTACCTCGGGAAACATTGTGTATTTTATTTAATATCGAGTTCTTATCAAGTACCGAGCTAACGGGCCATGAGTGTTTTGGAATAGTCGTTCCAAGTGAAGATTAAGTGTTGTAACCGATACATCATTCATGTTACATAAAAAATAATATAGAGGAAGATCACGTTCCAACTACATAAGTCAAATCGCTCGGACTCTAAAGGACAGGAACGTCAAGAGTACTCGAAACCAGCATTTACAATTTGGGACAGGGACTGATGAATTTGGACGAAGCGAGCTCTCTCTGTCTACCTCGCTAGGGACTCGGCGTGATTATATTTATGTATAATAGTATGAGTGAGTTTTTCTGAACTTAAGTTCAGTGATTAGTCACACCACGAGCTTTACGGTGAAGGAAAACATTGAGAGGAAACCTGCTTACGTCTGAGAAGAAATTCAAAGGCGTATGTATAGTCGTGCTTGAGTAACGGCGATGGACTCGCCATCTGTCACGTTGGCACCTAATATACCTCTGGCGGAAAGTGGGTATTGTGGGTACCCTTGTGGGAAGGCGTGAGGATAATAAATAATAGTATATGAGTATCTTCGCGCCTTCTAACAAGGGTCCTACGAAGGGGTAGACAAATGTGTAGTAGTACCCACAAACTCACTTTAATAAATTACAGATTGTTACTAAAAAACTATGTCTTGAAGATTTACCGGAGGATCTCGGTATGTAAATCAAATGATCTCACTACAACACTGGCTTTAATTTATGCAATAGCTTGCGAGAGACGGGGTCTCGTGGGCGTACCTCAAAGCATCGTTTCTCATTTTGCTTCATTTCCCAACAAGCGACTTTCTTCACAATCCTAAGTACGATGTCATAAAGGTGAGTAAAAGGTTTTATTTCAACGTTTAAGATTTGTGACTTCATATCTGACGAAAGAGAATAGTAATTAATATAATAGTAGTCAAATAATATAATAAACTATATAACTCAAAGGTGACTGACTGACATAGTGATCTATCAACGCACAGCCCAAAGCATTGGACGGATCGGGCTGAAATTTGGCATGCAGGTAGATGTTATGACGTAGGCATCCGCAGGATTTTGATTAATTCTACCCCTAAGGGGATAAAATAGGGGTGAAAGTTTGTATGAACCTTTGTCAATTTTAAACCTATCGGGCTGAGGTTTTGCGTGCATAAAGCTACTATAACGTAGGCATACCCTATACACACACACACACACATCCTAAATAAATAAAAAAATACAGCGCAAAGTCACTATCCCACGCGGACGACGTCGCGGGCACAGCTAGTAATATAATAAACGCAAGGATTGGAACTTCAACTGTACTCTAGACCGGCGAGAATGTATGGAGGTTGTTAAAGGTGGATAAAGAGAATGGTAGAGAAAGAGGCCTTTTAATCTAGATAAAGCTGCCGCCCTACTCTCCTCGTACGCCGTGAGGGGCTAGGCGTGATATGTATGTATATGTTTAACTTGCAAATCTTCGAGATTAAAATTACAATCTATACTTCTATACTAATATTATAAAGCTGAAGAGTTTGTTTGTTTGAACGCGCTAATCTCAGAAACTTTTGTGGTTGATAGTCCATTTCTCTAGGAAGGCTTTAGGCTATAAAACATCGCGCTACGACCAATAGGAGCGAAGCATACATGAAAAATGTTGCAAAAACGGGAAAAAATATTCCTTTTCGAGAGCTTCCGTTGCGTGCGCTGCGTAAACGGTTTAAGTTACGCAAATATCATGTATGAGGGAATTGTTCCTCTTTAAGAGTTCTAAAAAAAAGTCCGCGACAGCATAGGTCTATCTTTTAAGATTGACACACAATACCTTTTTTATGGCAATTAAGTCCGCGATGGGCGCCATAACAACTTAACCGATTTCAATCAAATTTGCACACCGTGTGCATCCAACTTAATGACTTTGATCCAACTTAAAAGATAGGATAGCTTACATCACAATTGGACCCGATAGGTGGCGCTGCGATCGTGTTTCAGCAAATTTTACTTTTTCACCCGGGCGAAGCTGGGCGGGACAGCTAGTGAATAAATATCACCACCCTGTATCAAGGTTTATTTTCAGGTCACGGCTGCATCACATCTCGAAAGCTTCAAACAAACACACAATCGATTGCGCTAATATAAGAGGGAAGGCTGGCGTTGTTTTGTTCTATACCATTGTCATTGCTTTGTTCTGAATCCTGTGTTGCCTGTTCCGTTTTCAAGGAGCTCAGGAAGTTCCATTGTTTCAGATTGTTGACATGATCGCAATTCAACCGGTTGTTTTCTTAATAACGGGTAGATACTCCGGGCATTGAGAAGCATACGAGTTGCTTTTAGTCATTAATACATCTTCGATTTATTGATTTTAAATGGGGCAGATCCCTTATGAGATAGTATGTAATGATGATATAATTGTATGACAAATTCTACGTAATATTGCAAATGCGAAAGTTTGTGGGAATTTTTGTTGAAGAAAATTTTTATGAAATATGATTTTTACGCGGGTGAAACTGCGGGATACAGCTAATATTCTAATATATCTTTATATTTGTTAATATATTTATATATTATATAATATAAAGCCGTGGTGGCCGAGTGGTTCGAGCAGTTGCCTGCGACGCAAAGGTCGCAAGTTCGAATCCCGACTGTACCAATGAGTTTTTCGGAATTAGTCACACCACGAGCTTTACGGTGAAGGAAAACATCGAGAGGAAACCTGCAGACGTCTGAGAAGAAATTCAAAGGCGTATGTATAGTCGTGCTTGAGTAACGGCGAAGGACTCGCCATCTGTCACGTTGGCACCTAATATACCTCTGGCGGAAAGTGGGTGTGTGGGTATTACCTATACACCTCTGCCTACCCCTTCGGGGACCCTTGTGGGAAGGTGTGAGGATATATTATTCATTATTATATTTATATATTACATCAAATTCCATTCAGTTTTGCATGAAAAGGGAACGAACATCCTAAAAATTTTTTGCATTAAAATATAAGTAGGAAGTAAGATTGTGTTCAAATTAACTGTACCTTATATATTTTTATGTTAATTAAAAAACAACGCTTAAAGATATTCAATTGCCCGTTCCAATTTAAAAACAAACCCAAAACCTGTGCGCAATTTACGATAAACGTCGACCTTTAGAAGAATTTTTTTGAACAGCTTTTAGCCGGGCGTGAATATCACTTTGCAGCCGGTTCTGTCTGGTTGAATGGAAGCCCGAGCAATTGGGATTTCATGCTCACTCAATGCCCCAATCTTCTATATTATGCTTCTATTATCTAATATAATATTATAAAGAGGAAAGATTTCTATGTAAGTTTTTTTATACAACAAGATTGGCAAACGAGCATACGGCCCAACTGATGACAAACGGTTACCTTAGCCTATTTACTCTTACGATACCGAAGTATCACTTGCCACTCTGTGTTCGGAGAGTTATAGTGCGTTGGCAGCATAATGGGTTTAATCCCTCTGCTTCCAAGACAATATAACAATCCTCCCCCCTTCCCAAGGAGCTCATTACTGGAAACGCGGTGAATAAGCCGAGTAGGAACAAAACACAAAAAAATTGTGTTATTTGGCTACGGACTTCTATAAGGTGGAGGTCCTGCCCCAATCGGGCAGCTCCAAGTTCGAACGGGAAACCCGTTATGCCCTACCTCTCTTAAGTACGTTTATATTGAATAGGTTCCGAAACTACTAGACCGATTTGAAAAAATATTTGGAAAGCTTCGCACGGATGGACATAATATGTTTTAATAATAATAATAATAATATAATATATCCTCACGCCTTCCCACAAGGGTCCCCGAAGGGGTAGGCAGAGGTGTATAGGTAATACCCACACACCCAGTTCCCGCCAGAGGTATATTAGGTGCCAACGTGACAGATGGCGAGTCCATCGCCGTTACTCAAGCACGACTATACATACGCCTTTGAGTTTCTTCTGAGACGTATGCAGGTTTCCTCTCGATGTTTTCCTTCACCGTAAAGCTCGTGGTGTGACTAATCACTGTACTTAAGTTCAGAAAAACTCATTGGTACGGTCGGGATTCGAACTTGCGACCTTTGCGTCGCAGGCAACTGCTCGAACCACTCGGCCACCACGGCTTCATCATTCAATATTTTTTTATAACAGAAAATATAGCCTCAGGTTGAATGTAATTTTCCAATGGTGAAAGAATTAAAAAAAATCGTTCCAGTAGTTTCGGAGCCTATTAAATACAAACATACATGCATACAGATCTTTCCTCTTTATAATATTAGTATAGATATATATAAGAATGCCAAGAAGACTTTTCTCGCTCAGAGAATTAGCATTGTTATCCAGCGGGCAATGCTGCTAATCTTTTTTGGCCCACTGTAAATAAAAACCGGGATATTTGGTGTTACGTGATATGTATGAGTATAATATTCTGACAATCAGTCAGAGGTGGTCTGGTTCGGAAAAAATATTGCGTCTGTCTTGCTCATGAATATGTAATATATTTTCCTATATTTAAAATGTATAAAGCTCAATATTTAAGCTCCTTCCGGCCTTCATATTACTTAACTCAAGCCGAGTTAACTTATCTAATAATAAGTTTCCTTTTAACTTTGAAGACGTAGAGAATATTATATGCGTAAAGGTTATTCGTTTCACCGAGGTCCTCTATAATTTATGAGCCAAATCCCGCGACGACTGACTGCTTCGATGACAACATCCATGCATTTATCGCCGCGTATGCTTCACCAATATGTACTTTAGTATACACCAGGAGTATGAAGAATTCCATGTAACTAAGAAAAATCCTTATTTTTTTTTATACAACAAGAATGGCAAACAAGCATACGGCCCACCCGATGAAAAACGGTTACCGCAGCCTATTGACGCTTACAATACCGAAGTATCACTTGCGCGTTGCCCCTCTGTGTATCGGAGAGTTAAACTGTGTTGGCAGCATAATGGGGCTACTCCCTCTGCTGCCAACACAATATAACAATCCTCCCCCCTCCCCAAGGAGCTCATTACTGGAAACCTTATTATCCTTCAGAAAAAGCGCTTGTATGAATAAAAAAAGCGGAAAAAGTTTACGTTCTTGTGTTAATAATAAAATGATTAAAATTTTATTTTATTATCACGCCTGTCCGAAGGAGTAGGCAGAAGTGTATAGTTAATACCCACACACCCACTTTTCAACAACAGATGGCGAGTCCATCGCCGTTACTCAAGCACGACTATACATACGCCTTTGAATTGCTTCTCAGACGTATGCAGGTTTCTTCTCGATGTGTTCCTTCACCGTAAACCTCGTGGTGGGACTAATAACTGTACGTAAGTTCGGAAATTCCTTGGAAGCTTGCAATCTTTGAGTTGCAGGCAACTACTTATTTCTAAATAAATGTTACGATTTAATATCGCACGTTCACGAATACGCTATCGAGTAACATAGAAACGCGTCGCTCTTAAGACAGACTTTAACATTCCCGTTATCTATACAAATAAATAAAATTGCAGTTATGTCTGTCTGTCTGTTTGTTCCGGGTAATCTCTGAAACGGCTGGACCGATTCTTCACTTTCACGGGCAGATAGCTGATGTAAAAAGGAGTAGCTTAGACTACTTTTATTTTCGAAACTGTAATTTTTTTTTATTAAATTCCACGCGGACGAAGTCGCGGGCACAGCTAGTTTTATATATCAGGCTTAGTACAAACTATTTGATAATAACACATGAAATTCATGTAAAAGGAATCTGGGCGGGTACATATACAAATGGCTTTGTTACCAAGCGAAGGCTTTGTCACCCAAAAAGGTAGCGCCGCGTCCTATGTCGTAATGAGGCATTAATTAAACATTCCAATTGAATTCTCTGAAATGGTATTCAATTTGTATCAACCTTTAAATTTGACGTTCTTCACGCATGGCGCGAGGGTCGGCAGGGGGTGGCAGAGATGTCTAGTACCTAATAACTACATGTATTTTCGCCTTAGATGTGTTTGGTAGTTAGACAGTAAGTATGCTTTATCAACATAATAATATAATAATAATATATCCTCACGCCTTCCCACAAGGGTCCCCGAAGGGGTAGGCAGAGGTGTATAGGTAATATCCACACACCCACTTTCCGCCAGAGGTATATTAGGTGCCAACGTGACGGATGGCGAGTCCATCGCAGTTACTCCAGCACGACTATTCATACGCCTTTGAATTTCTTCTCAGACGTATGCAGGTTTCCTCTCGATGTTCTACTTCACCGTAAAGCCTGTTTAAAAATTTAACAATATTTTTTAGTAGCCTAAGCTACTACCTGCTCCCATTTCAGCTATTTGCCAGTGAAGTCCCGTCAAAATTGGTCCACCCGTTTCAGAGATTAGCCGGAACAAATAGACAGACAAAATTTGTAATAAAATATATTTTGATATATGTACCGTGTAAACATTCATATGCAATGAGTAAAAGCGGATTTCGAGGCTCTGAAAGATCAATGAATATTGCACTCAGCGATAGGGGTGATAATGTAGCCTAATAAACAATGTTTTATGCCAAAAAAGGCACGTCGCTTTCATATGTAAGCGCTACATAAAATGAATTGACGGCAATTCCCAGGGTTTTATAGCGGAACGTTTGAACGAAGGACATTTTATTGCGAAAAATGCTACGTGTACTCGCGAAAATTATGCCCTTCCTCTAAAAGGAATAAGGAAATGCGATAATACGCATATATCAACGTAATATTCCAAAAGTAAGTCCTAGAGCCTAAGTGGCCGAGTGGTTTGAGGTGTGGCTTGCGACATCAAATTGCTAGTTCAAACTCCGTCTGCCTGTTCCAATTACTTCTTATGAACTTACGCCTGCGTGAAATTAGATTTAATGAGTAACTAGGATTGGTAGGATTACACATATATTAAACTAGCGCATAATCTATTTCTGTGCCAAATTTTATCAAACTCCGTTCGGTAATTTTTGCGTGAAAGTGGAACGGACATCACATTATAATATATATACTAGCTAATGCCCGCGGCTTCGCCCGCGTGGAGTTCGAAAAAGTAGCTTATGTATTTTCCTGCTAGAATCGGTTCAGCCGCCATGCCGAGAAAAAGCATCAACTTTATAATATTAGAACTTTGAATTTTCGGAATTAAAAAAAGACATAGTAGCCTATGTCCTATTCCTAGGTATAAGCCATCACGATTTCAACTTTCAGCCAAATCGGTTCAGCAGTTTTGCCGTGAAAGAACCGCAAACATCCAGACTTACAAACTTTCACATTTATAATATGAGTAAGAAAGATATACATCCTCACGCCTTCCCACAGGGGTCCCCGAAGGGGTACGCAGAGGTATAGGTACCCTCACTAATTTTCGCATTAATTATAATAATTTTAATATCAACGTACTTACTTTACCTAAAAAAGGTAAAAGTGGGTAGTCTTATGCCTCTTCCTACCAAAGTTAAGAGTAATCGAGCAGGCGTGATTATATAGCATAGCTAACAATACTACGGCTGACTTTGAATTTAAATCACTCAATTGAAATGATTAACTTTGAATCATTGACATAGCTTGAATTATTAAGAGAAAAGAAAATGTTATGCATAAAATTTATAATTTTACAACGGTTTCAGTGCAACTCACTTAATTCAACGTTTGAACAAGACTTAGACTTACATCTCTTTAATAGTCCGTAATTTATTAAATATTTAATGTATATATATATATGTATATCCTCACGCCGTCCCACAAAGATCCCCGAAGGGGTAGGCAAAGGTGTATTTTAAGATATAGATATATTTTAGTTGCCAACGTGACAGATGCCGAGTCCATCACTGCACTAAAGCACGACTATACATACGCCATTGAATTGCTTCTCAGGCGTATGCAGGTTTCCTCTCGATGTTTTCCTTCACCGTAAAGCTCGTGGTGTGATCACTGTACTTAAGTTCGGAAAAACTCATTGGTACAGTCGGGATTCGAACCACTCAGCCAACACGGCTTTATTAAATACTAGCGGTCCGTCCCGGCTTCGCACGGGTGGAAATAAGACTTTTTATAAAAGAAAATTTAGCCTATGTCACTCAGGGTCACACAGTCACACAGAGTGAATGTAGCTTTCCAATGGTGAAAGACTTTTATAAATCGGTCCAGTAGTTTCGGAGCCTATTCAATACAAACATACTTACATACAAATCTTTCCTCTTTATAATATTAGTATAGACAATTATCCTCACGCCTTCCCACAAGGCTCCCCGAAGGGGTAGGCAGAGGTGTATAGGTAATACCCACACACCCACTTTCCGCCAGAGGTATATTAGGTGCCAACGTGACAGATGGCGAGTCCATCGCCGTTACTCAAGCACGACTATACATACGCCTTTGAATTTCTTCTCAGACGTATGCAGGTTTCCTCTCGATGTTTTCCTTCACCGTAAAGCTCGTGGTGTGACTAATCACTGTACTTAAGATCGGAAAAAACTCATTGGTACAGTCGGGATTCGAACTTGCGACCTTTGCGTCGCAGGCAACTGCTCGAACCACTCGGCCACCACGGCTTTAAGCAGGGAATCTAGGTAATGTTCCTTCATAAGTAATTTAAAGGAATGGAGTGTCTTTGCCTTGTCTTATGGACAATGGCAACGCGTTCCACAGGCGCACTGCTTGAACTGCGAAGGATTGGTCGATATAGCGTGTCGTGTGGATCGGTGTCTTCAGCTTCAAGCATTTATTAAGTACCTTACTGGAAAACATCATAGAAAGAGTTCATAAAATAGAAGAGATTTGAAATAAAGCAGCATTTATGTGAAGATATGTATTTAATCCAATTAAACATTCAATTGAGTTACACATAACTGCATGCAGCTTAGCAACTAAAACACAGTATACAGTAAAATACACACAGCGATTTCTCACGTGTTGCAAGTGTCCAAAGGCGGCGGTAACCGCTTACCACGAGGCGGGCCTCGTGCTTGTTTACCACCATATTAGTATAAAAACAGGTACATTAATATTACAATTACATAATATTAAATTAATCATACTTATAAGTAAACGTATCAATTTATCTCCAAATAAATACAGAAAAGTTTTATTTAATGACACTCATTTCGTTGTATCACGTGCAGGTGCCAAGAAGGCTGGCACTATTGCCATTAAGGCAGAGTATGCGCTAGTCCTCTTCTCACCTGATGCCCTAGTCAATAGCGTGTATTTGGAACACTTGGTGATCATCCAAACCCCGCAGTGCTAGAAGCGCCGCGATCGCAAATTGATAAAAATATCCAATTAATATTATGAATGTTTTAGCGCACTATAATCCCAGGAATTAATCATCCGATTTGTTACAATATTTTTTTGAGGAAGGCTGTAAGCGATAAGTGATGCCAACTCCCGGGGCTTTCTCCCAAAATTTTGGGGGATAAATATATAGAGAGAGCTTATAAGGGTATTTTGTTTTATAGAGGGTATTTTTAACCGACTTAAAAGAAAGAGGTATTTATTTAAGCTATTTAATCATTTCTACGAATTTAAAAACAAAAAGATCCGATTAAATGGTACCGGTTCTATCAACAATTTAATAATTTAGTATTATTTGCTATTATATATTATCAAAACAATTGTTAATGGTTTTTTTATCCTAACATAAAAAAAAATGGTTTTAAAATTGCTTTAGGGAGAAAGCTTTGATACAGTTGGTGACACTACATGTTACAGAGGTATGAAAAATTCCAACCACTTAAGATAGATCTTGGTCAACACCAACCTTAGTTCTACGTTTATTGTCTGCTGTGATAACATCGCTAAGTAAACATAATACCTCTGTCAAAATACATAAAGCGACTAAAACCGCAAACAACAAAAAATTCCTCATGCCTCCCCCAAAGGTCCCCTTAGGGGTAAGCATAGGAGAGGGCAAGATAGATACACGCCCACTTCCCACCTCAGATAAATTTTAGGTGCCAACATGACTGATGGCGAATCCATCGCCGCCAAACGAATGCAGGTTTCCTCTCGATGTTTTCCTTCACCGTAAAGCTCACGTTGAGATTAGTCTCAATGTTCCATGTTCCAATCCCAGTGATTAGTCACTGTACTAAAGTTTAAAAACTCATTGATGCAGTCGGGATTAGAACATGCAATTTTGTGTTGCAGGCAAATTACTCGAGCCACTCGGCCACCACCGCTCTAAACTAGCATCAAAAATGTTATCTATAGGTATACTAAGTGTACTTAGCAACGCTTCACTGAGGCGCTTCTTATATTGGGTCAGCGTTTTAGCTTACCTAATCGGTGCACAACTTAAAAAGTAAAGCGTAAGTTGTGGATCAATAAAAATATGGAGAATTTTGTTGGGTGTGTTATGTTATCTACACTTGGTACAACTTTTTATGATTTTAGAATTTTAAGCTTCATAATAAGCCTTTAGATCCAGTCCTTTCGAAAAGCTTTTAACGCAATTCCTGTAATAAGTATTTTTTTATTATTGAGTCTCAATTGAGACGTAAATAATGATTAAAAAGTCACAATACCGTTTAGGCGTTAACGCGAACGATTTAACGACAATTTGATCAAACCTTGCCTCAGAATGTGTACAGTCAGCTATATTTGTTAAGCACTATCATTTGCAGATGAACATTTATATTTAAAAACTTTTTTATATATTTTATAGTTGACTACAATATACTAGATTTTTTATTTTATAAATGTGAAAGTTTGTTACGACAAAACAGCCATAAAAATCATATATATATATATATCCTCACGCCTCCTGGACGACAAGGGTCCCCGAAGGGGTAGGCAGAGGTGTATAGGTAATACTAACACACCCACTTTCCGCCAGAGGTATATTAGGTGCCAACGTGACAGATGGCGAGTCCATCGCCGTTACTCAAGCACAACTATACATACGCCTTTAAATTTCTTCTCAAACGTATGCAGGTTTCATTGGTACAGTCTGGATTCGAACTTGCGATCTTTGTGTCGCAGGCAACTGCTCGAACCACTCGGCCACCATTGTTTTTTTTTTTAATTATGATTATAAAAAAATCATTTTAATTAATATTTATACATAATAATTATAAAATTAATTAGTTAATTATAAAAGTAAAATATTATCTTATTTTACTGAATTAAAATACTACATACATAATATATATACACGTAAGGCACTTTGTAACTGAATCTGACTGTACACATTGGAGAAATGCAACATACATACGAATGATACAATTTTAAGCGACCCTGATCAATCGACGAATATTCTAGAAAATTCTAGAAAGGTACAAGTAGATCCGATTAAAAGTCTATACTCCGTCTACTCATTACATTCGGTCATAAACATGAGAAAAGCCATCCATTATGAAAAGTAAACACCAATTTTCCTGTCAGTACCTAGGAACAGTATTCAGGAATTTGTTACTTTTCATGAATGTTCGCTTGAATCAGCGTGCCTTAGCTGTTCTGAAATCAGACTGAGTTAAGTATTATTTCTACGCCTTCCCAGAAATGTCCATTTAGGGTAAGACTGGGGATATATTTATGTGCCAACGTGACAGATGGCGAGTCCATCGCCGTTACTCAAGCACGACTATGCATACGCCTTTGAATGTCTTCTCAGACGTATGCAGGTTTCCTCTCGAGCACGAGCTTTACGGTGAAGGGGAACACCCTTCACCGTAAAGCTCGTGATTAATCACAGCTCAGATTTACGGCCTCTTTTTATCTTAGTTGTACAATCTCTCTCTATCTCCATAAATAATAACTTAATTGACATTCAATTTTGTAATAATATTTATAAATTGAACCTTTTATTATTCATAATTGTACCTTTTATTATTCATAATTGTACCTTCACGCCATCACATAAGGGTCTACTGTAGGTACTTAAGTTTAGAAAAACTTATCGCAATCTTTGAGGATCTATATAAATGCGAAGCTAATATTATAATTCAATATAATATATAATTTAGTTAATATAGAACATTTTAATTGGAATATAATAAAAGAAAACTACAATGAACTATCCAAATCACCCGTACAATAATTGTATTACAAGACCAAACAATTTCGATTCATATAATCTGGCCCAGCACCACCTTTTCATTAAAATTTTACATTTAATTTAACTACATGAAAATTTGGTTTGTGAAATATTTGCAAACAAATTGAAATCGTTGTTCCGTGAGGCAATTAGTTAAATGCACAATTAGCCTGACTTCACCGCTTCGGCAATTATAGAAGCTTGAAGCTAGATGCATTGAAATACGACGTATTTATGGCTCGTTTTCCTACAATATTGAGTTGAAAATCGACCCAACCCGACGAAACAAAGCGTTCTCAAATATTGAAGATATTCAGGAACGCGCAATAAGTTTTTCCCAATTTGAGTTCCGAAATAGTTCGTCTTATTGGAGAGGTCATTAGTAAAGCATTCGATTACTAGCACACTTTATTGTAGGGCACTAACAATTGTATATTTATCCTGAAACGATTGTGGTACAAAAGAAGAAAAAAATGCAAAATACATGTTATACTCTAAAATAAATTCACTCACATTGTGGAAAAGAGAATTACTTCGTATTTTTGCCAAATATATATTAAATTAGCCGGCGCGAGTGTATTTGCACTTCTTCTCACACTTATGCAGTCGGCACCGCAACGCTTTTGGTGAGAAAAGATAATTTGCTTTAAGTACAATGACTTGGCAAATGGTTAACGTGGAATTAATACATTTTAATGGAACATTCTTAAATTAATTAACACAAATAAATAATTAAGGTGTTATCATTTACTCTTACTTATAAATAAGCACGCGATCGTGTGACTATCGTTAATACATCATTAAGATTAGAACCTTATAACCTAAATACCTACCATTCCCAAAAATAAATTTCTTATTTATCTTGGCACTCGTACCTATATCACAGTTGTTTGACTAAGCTTTCATTCTTATAATTACGATATCTTAAGTAATGAAATTCTTAAGAGAGCTACATTTAAAATACATAGTCATATATTTAAAGTGTAATTTCGGCTTTAACTACATAATTCACAAATACATCATACAATTCAAGATACAGAAGAGATCGTTAAGATTGGCTTTGATCTAAAATGTGGCCGGTAGACATATAATATTAATGCAAAAAGCTTATTATACAAATATAAATGATATATCTCTTTATCACTACGTAAAAGGGAACCGGTGTCAAAATAGAAAAGCAGGAGTTTTACTGGCTGTTTTTTCTCCTGATAGGTTTCTTCGTGGAATCGGTGGGAATTGTAGTTTTCTATTTAGTATGTGACGTTCAATAAGCGTTTCCTGCGTCCTTTATTTATTAATTATATCTAGGAACTTAAACATAAATTTTATTCTAACACAAAAAGTATTTAACATAAGTAACTATAAGACTATGTGTTTCTTATTATAAATAACCAAACCACGGCTCCTCTAAATAATCATTTATTAAGGAATAGTAAACATTGAAGTATGAAAAAGCAGAAATTCCATGATTGAACGAAATATTTATGATTTCGTTTGTATTTTCTTGCCTTTTGATCTTCGAAATCAATGATATTGGACTTGGATCATAAAAGAGCAAGAAACGAAGACCGATCTAGCTTTACTAGTTTGTGTAATTTTATTGATCAAACCACGCAAGCGTAAGGGTAGTAGGTAACGACATTTACGATCGCTGTGAGACCTCTTGAGACCTACGAAACATCGTAAGTACTTTTTGTAGTCTTGACCGCCTTCCTTGGAAGCTCATTCCTTATTCAGTAAAGCGATTATCAGATTCGAGTCTGTCGAAAGCTAAGTAATATCAAGAAATTTTTGGACGTCATCTTTAATGTGAGATGATTACTTTCTTATCAGCATTTTATAATCATCAATACTGATAAATAAAGTTTCAGTGACTGTTTGTAATATCAGAACATTTTGATTGCATATGAAAGAATGCGGTACAATTTTTAAAATGTTTGTTTGTCTGTCAGTTTTTTTCGAAACAGTGGCACCGATTTTATTGGGGCCTTTTATGTCTCTATGGTTATAGGAGTATCTGTGGCCTACTATTATTTTACATATTCATGTATGCATATATCTCTTCTCTTTTCATCTCTTTCATCATATAATTAAATTTAAGCCGAGTCACAGCAAGTTTAAAGACGACACACCACATTTGACGTTAACCTTGATCCCATGTTGAAACTAGAGATTATCGATATCACTTTTCGCTTCATCACATAAGTAGCTCTTAAAACTATCCTGACCTTGCTTCGAGTCCTGGTCGAAGAGTTTTGTAATAGTATCTTTGAAAAATCCCTTAGGCTGTATGAAACTTTCTAATTTCGTCTCTATGGAAAGTTTCCTCTTTGTGTTCTCGCTTGAAATTCTATTGAAGTCTAAAGAGTAACTTTGTCTCATATTTATTTGCCTTTTGTAACTTTCACGTTCGTTTTCCGCTTTGTATATAATTATATTTTTATCTCCTACATCAGTTGCGTGTGCTTCATACGCTTCATTGCCGTATACATTCGTGCTAACACTTCCATCGATTGCCTCGTTTCGAGTCCTAGGGACTTTGCTGAACAAAAGACGTTCAGAGTCCATGAACGTGAGTACCGGCGACTTTTCATCAAAGACACCGCACGATGCGCCAAACACGTCGAACCTTTTATTACTGCTAGATTCTTCATCGCACACTGTATCGCCTGATCTCTCCGCATCTGAAGCGGTCTTATTTTCCTGTATCGTACATAGCTCTTTGTTCTTATTAAACCTTCGATGGTAATCACAGCTGGAAGCTTGCGAAATATCATCTGCGAAGACAATTTTCCTATCCTTATTCCTCGTCGGGAAGGTAGATAGATTAGTTTCTGATGAATTTAATCGATTCGTAGATTCGTTCATTCCAGACAATTTATGGGCCGGTGATACAAGCGTATTATTGTATCCCTTCTCCGTGTGAGACTGTTTTTGTTTGCTGTGTATCCCAAAAATGCGTTTGATTGACTGTCGAAACTGAAACAAAAAGCCAATTTGACGAATGGTGTTTTCAATTAACGCTCCCATAATGAATGGCTCATTGACGCAGCTAAAGTAATTACTAGAGGCACTGAACGGCAATCGTTAATGTATATAAACGGAGGTAATAACTATGAGATACGTACTTGTGTGTTCATGCCCACATAAATAAGGGGATCGTAGCAAATTGAGCTTTTGGCGACCAACGCGGGTATAACCCCAACACCGGGCGATATCTGAAACAATACATTTTCATATGCTGACTACATTTCCATTATGACTGTACATTTTACTGATTCAATCGTTTCTCGGAAAGAGAGGGTAAAAACTTATTTGAATATGATTTCGTAACGAAAACAGAGAATCTGTTCTCATTGGTTTAATTTCTTGTTCTTTGAATAACATGCTTTATGCCAAACTATTCGCTTCAATGGCATATATTTATTGAAATGGGAAAATATTGCCCGCATAGTTCTGCGTCACTTTTGTTTCATTCCTACTTTCCATTTACATTTCCATTACATAATATGAAAAAGCCATTTATTTCAAACCATAGTCCATAATGTGTTAGTAACAAAACCTTCAAATATGTTAGTACCACTGTGGTGGGGTCACACACCGGCTGCCACCCTATCAGCAATAACCTTCTGAATTCTGTTGTAATCATAGAAGTATAAAGGCAAGACTCATTTTCAGTCGATAATTTATGTAGATCTTGAAGTAAATCGACAAAGAGACACCGGATCAAGACCATTACAGCTTACGATACGGAGCCTTATTATTCTGACCCTAAAATTACAACTGAAGTAATAAAAAAATGGCAAAATTACACAACAAATTTTGTCTCGAGATAAATGTAAATTTGTATGTACTTGTACGATACAAATATCCTCCCAACCATAATACACAAGCACGCTAGCTGCTGAAAATATTTGGAACGGAGAAAGCTCAAGTCATGACTAACTGTCCAATTAATACAAGAAATTATAAAAGACATTTATCGTCGAACTTTATAAATTCAAATTAATCAAGAAGGTTAGCACAAGGGGTCTCACGAGTACGTAATGTACGTAAAAATATATTTTTAAATCAAAAAAGGTTCGTGATAATTCCAAAGTTTTGTCTCAATGGGAAACTCTTTTAGGAAAATTACAAAATATTAGTACAAGTAATTATTACGACTATGTAATATAAATTAATTGCTCGGGGTCAGGTTTTACTAATGTCGTCTTGATATTAAGCGCCCGCAAAGGGCAGGGTAGGTGTAATGTAGGTAAATGAATATTTACCTACATTACAGGAGAGTATCTTACATAATGGGAAGGCGTGAGGATATATATATCTTACATAATGGAGTCAGGCATGCAGAAGGCTGTGGGCAAATTGACAATTGATGTTTTATTTTGATAGTAGGTTACCGGGTTGTAAGGGGAGACTGCATGCAACACAAAGATTGCCAATTCCAAACCCGGCTGTACAAATGAGTTTTCTGATCAAAAGTATAGTAATATTTCCTTTATAGGAACACGTCTAGAGGAAACCTGCATATCCTTGAGAAGGAATTCAAAGACGTACACATAGTCGTGCTGGTGGAACGGTGATGGATTCGCGATCTGTCACGTTTGTACTTAAAATATATCTCTGGCGGAAAGTGGGTGGGTGTGAAGGAAACATACGCCATATTCAAAATGTAATGTTAACTATATATCATTAATATTAATTCTGTTTGAAAAGTACTTTAGTTCAGAAAAATACGTTGCTACAGTCGGGATTCGAACTTGCAATCTCCGTGTTGCAGGCAACTATTCGAAACACTGGGCAATTTTTTTTCTCCGGCGAGAAGTGAGCATCCTGTTAGGTAGAGCGCTAGTCTTTGCAAGACCAGACTTTCTCTCGAGCCACATTCAGCCCCTTTTCATACAAAACTACACAATTGGTAGTTAGGTATATAGGAGATAATATCTAAAACTACGCGACAGATAAAGGTAACCGTTTAATACCAATATTTAGAATGGACCGTCAAAGTGGACTTAAGCGGTCCCCTTTACTTTTTAAATTATCTTAGTATTTACAAAGGAGCGGACGTGGCCGTAGGCATGAATAGTATCTTTACTCATATTTGAAACTAGTTGTGCCCGCGACTTCATCCGCGTGGAATTAAAAAAAAAAATCAGTTTCTAAAATAAAAGTAGCCTAAGTTACTCATTTTTATAGCAGCTGCCAGTGAAAGTCCCGTCAAAATCGGCCCAGTCGTTTCATAGATTAGCCGGAACAAACAGACAGACAGACAAAAATTAAAAAAAAAAATTTTAGTGTATGTACCGTGTATACATCCATATGCAATTAATAAAAAGCGGTTATTTTAATATTACAAACAGACACTCCAATTTTATTTGTATAGATTAAAAAGTTGCTCTGTATGTCTAGTTACAATGAATTTCCAATGGATATAGATATGACCTTGGAGTAAAACATCTATATATGTAAAGTTCAATGTAACAGCTGCAACTCCTCGACCGATTTTCATTAAATTTGGCTGAGAGATAAGCGAAATAAAACTCAATATTTTGAGTGAAATAGGGTATGAATCTTTTTATGGGGTGCTTATTTTCAAGTAGGAATACTTCGAAGCTGGAGTAGCGGGAAATAGCTACTTGTATTCTCAATATACATTCATTCTCAATATAAAGATGAAACAGGTATTTAAATGCCTTATCTACATGTGTCTGTGTATGTGCGTAGGATAAGTGCGTATGTGTGTGTGTGTGTGTACAGTAATACCTTTTTTATATTCTTAATATGTTCCTAGTTTAATAGTATTTTTTTTTTGTAATATTTTTAAGCTTTTTTACTTAATTCTTGTAGTAGTTGTGGTTACTTGGTAATTGGGTGGACACTTATGTATGTTTTATTATGGCATATTCTGTTAATATTAAGGTGTTCTTACCTGTTGGTGATCCAAATAAATAAATACATACAAGATATAATTTATAGTTACGACTAAAAATATATACGAGAAAATTATATTCCACGTAGACGACGTCACGTGCTGCAGCTAGTATACTATGATTTTTTTTTGGTTTCTTTTCTTTTAGAGCAGCGGGTACCGACACACAAAATATAGTATTTTCCTGTTCAGATTGAGTTACGAATTGCTTTATACAGGAAAACTTAATTTGGGACAGATTCACAGAAGTGGAAACTGGGAAAACTTCCAAAGAGATCGACCATTAATCACGTGGGGGTTGAATATGGGGCTCAGAAAAATCACGAATTTTCTCAAGCCTCCCTTAGAAATATGTATATCATGCGTATTTATTTCCTTAAATGTGCATAACACGATCAAAATATAAAAGCGATGTTGGGTGGGCAGGGTGGGAAAGGAGGGTGTAGGTTAAAGAGGAGGGGGATACATTTTGTCAAACTACATCACGTGACTGTTAGCCGACCCCCAAAGTAAATAGTCGTAGCAGAAAACTATTTGAAAGTTCGTTCGTGTCTTGCGACCTTATTTTATCTCGACATTGAACACAAATATATACATGATTTATGTTCAGGGGAGTTTGGGGAAGGAATCGCGAGTACTCCAAGAGACTTGTAAAATGGTTTCGCATACGATATTAGGCGGAATGCTACTACGTCTATTGGGATTAAGCGAATGGCTTACTCGCGCGTGTAAATTCCTCATTCCCTCCTCTTCAGTGTTGATTGATAACTTGACGTGTTTCTTTTGACAAGTCATTTTTTACCGACTAAAAAAGGAGGAGGTTTCTCAATTCGACCGTATATATATGTTTTTATATTACACATTCGGGAAGCTAGCAAACGGTTACTGATTAACGCGGTGTCGACCCTAAGAAAATTGGACAAGCCATCTTATAGAATAATAATAATAATATAATATATCCTCACGCCTTCCCACAAGGGTCCCCGAAGGGGTAGGCAGAGGTGTATGGGTAATACCCACACACCCACTTTCCGCCAGAGGTATATTAGGTGCTAACGTGACAGATGGCGAGTCCATCGCCGTTACTCAAGCACGTCTATACATACGCCTTTGAATTGCTTCTCAGACGTATGCAGGTTTCCTCTCGATGTTTTCCTTCACCGTAAAGCTCGTGGTCTGAGTAATCACTATACTTGAGTTCAGAAAAACTCATTGGTACAGTCGGGATTCGAACTTGCGACCTTTGCGTCGCAGGCAACTGCTCGAACCACTCGGCCACCACGGCACTCTTATAGAATATATGGCTATATGGTGCCAACTTATATATATTTCTGAAATAATAGAAGATCGTAGCCAAATCGTACTACAAATTTTAAGCTTCAAATAAAATAGATGTGCTGGTATAAAATGGAATCGGTTTGTTTCGACATTGCAGTAAGGGTCCCTGACGAGCAAGGAGTATAATCAAATGCTATATCTAGACGTAGGGGCTAGGCATAGGTGTGAACTAACACACCCTCTTGTTTGTAACAAATATTCGTAACAAATGTTTGTAACATATGTTTGTAACGCATGTTTGAAAAACGTGTGTGTAAAATATATTTTAAAATATTAGTTAAAAAGGGGGGCATAACGGGTTTCCCGTTTAACACAATTAGTAACAAAATGTTTTGTGTTGTGTTCCTACGCGGTGAATAAGGTTTCCAAAAGTAATGAGCTCCTTGGGGAGGGGGAGGATTGTTACATTGTGTTGGAAACAGAGGGATTAAACCCATTATGCTGCCAACACACTATAACTCTCCGAACACAGAGTGGCAACGCGCAAGTGATACTTTGGTATCGTGAGCGTAAATAGGCTACGGTAACCGTTTCCCATCAGGTGGGCCGTATGCTTGTTTGCCACTCTTGTTGTATAAAAAAAAATCGTTACAAATGTTTGTAAAATATATTCGTTACAAAAGTTTGAACAAATGTTCGTAACAATGATTACCTACACATCCCAAAGATTCTTTATTAAACGTATTCGCTTATCCATTTGGGACCGTCCCTAAGAGAGTCCAATGCGATCACTATTTGATAAGTTACCTTCTGGTGGAAATTGAATTTCATATTACAATTTTACTAGCTATCTGG
Organism: Drepana falcataria; assembly: GCA_945859725.1. Lineage (NCBI taxonomy): Eukaryota > Metazoa > Arthropoda > Insecta > Lepidoptera > Drepanidae > Drepana > Drepana falcataria. Next base: position 2,246,006 of record OX243935.1, read on the forward strand.
TGGAATTATGGACGCCGGCGCTAAATTGAATAGCAATGTGGCTAATGCGCGCATCTCTCTCCCACAAAAATACTTTAAAGTTAAATTATAATCAAGATTTTGTTTGTTCTCGAATGTATAAAGTGTAATAACTAATAGAGTAACTTCCAAATTAGATGACTCCAACTGCTCAATGCATAAGGTGTTTACACGCTGGCGGCGCTTATAATTGTGGCAACATTTATCTTGTGTCAAAACTATTGTATTTTAATTGTGTTTAGCGTTTACTATGTTAGTGGCCTTTATAAATAAAATAAATAATAAAATAAAGTAAATTAAATAAATATAGAACAGAAGTTTTCTTTCTTCATTACGTAATTGTGCACTGTCAGTCACGTTGTAAAATAACATAGTTTCTTATTTAAATTGCCTTTATACTTATTTCATTAGGTTATTTATTATTATTATTTATTTCATCCTACTATCCCCTTGATGTCTGAGGAAGGTGTGAAATGGTTTTCTCAGTCAGTAGTGCGCGAGATATACCGCTACCGCTAACCGCTTACTACGAGCAGGTTTTTTATCGCTTAGTGACATAATGAGCTCCTTTGGGAGTGGCTGGATTGTTATATTGTCTTGGCAGCAGAGGGATTAGTCCCATTATGCTGACAATTCAGAATAATCCTCCGAACAAAGAGTGGCAACGCGCAAGTGATACGGTATTGTGAGCGTAGATAGGCTACGGAAACCGCGTCCCTTCAGTTTTATGACTACCGCCGCCTTACGCTTGCAGCACCAAGGGAAATCTTTTCACATTCTTTTTAAAGATATCCATGCCGTAACTTGAACGGGGAGTCCATTCCACAGCTTCATCGTTCGCGGAAGAAAACTCCTCCTGTAACTGCAGACCTGTTTCGTTCCAAGGTATGGGGGTGAATTGCTCTGCCGAGAAGTGCGTTGATAGAAGGTTAACTTGAGCATCGTTTCGAGTGTTTTGTTATAACACTATATTTAACTTATATAGAGAAGAATATATATATATATATATATATATATAGAGAGAAGAATAAAGAGTACTCGAAACCGACGAGCATGTATGAAGAGACTGATGAATGTGGACGAAGCGAAAGAGGTATGTAAGTCTAGAGAGAACTGGCGCTCTATACACTCGGCCAAACCCGTTATTGACTCGGCGTGATGATATGATGATGATGATAAATAAAGTCTCAGACTCCAAGCCCAACTCCAGTATGGTATTGTCGACATCCTAGCGATGCCCTGATGATTAATGACAGTTTAAGGTACTCACAGTGCCCGGACTGGCGAACTGTTCTATCAACGCGAACAGTGAGTAGGGAGTCCACGCTACTGTGAAGGATATTATCATGATGAACACCATAGCCGTGGCTCGAGCCTCGGCGCGGCTCACGCGGCCCAGGCGTTGCGAGTTCTGCAATGAAAAACAATAGTTCAACATATCCTTTCTGAGATAAAGTAGAATTGTTATCCTACTATTATTTATTTATTTATTTAATATTTATGCACAATTCAAGTACAATGGTGGACTTAATGTTAAAGCATTTTCTACCAGTCAACCACCGTTGACAGGAGAAACATGGAAGCATATCTATATATATTATATAAAAGAAAGTCGTGTTAGTTACACTATTTATAACTCAAGGTGGGGAGGTAGCATAGAACCGGAAGAAGGACATAGGATACTTCTTAGTATTTTTTTTTTTTATTTTTTTTTCTCAAATACGTACGATGAAATTGCGCGCTATCAACTTGGTGATGGTGATGCATTCATTAAAAGCAAGGAATATAAATACTCTCTGCCGGTTTAAAGTTTCTAATAAAAAGCCACAAAGCAAACTTAAAATTCAAAATGTCTGATACTGACAGCTGAGCATATTTAAAAGAAAAGTCTTAATGGTTGATGCATTAATTTAAAGTAAGGAATATAAATACTCTTTGCCGGTTTAAAGTTTCTAATAAAAAGCCACAAAGCAAACTTTAATATTATAAATGCGACAGTTTATGACTATGGATGTTTGTAATTCAATCACGCCGGAACGGCTGCACGGAATTGAATTAAATTTGGCGCAGAGATAGATTATTACTTGGATAAACACATTCCGAAAATAAACCTAGATAATATTATACGAATTAAATCGATTTATACGCGGGTGAAACAGCGGGGGGCCACTAGTTAGATTATGAAACTATAGCCGTGTATGGTAACTATAGCCGTGTATGGTAACTATAGTCGTGTATGGTAACTATAGCCGTGTATGGTAACTATAGCCGTGTATGGTAACTATAGCCGTGTATGGTAACTATAGCCGTGTATGGTAACTATAGCCGTGTATGGTAACTATAGCCGTGTATGGTAACTACAGCCGTGTATGGTAACGGATTGCTCCTTTCCCAATAAATGTATAAATAAATAAAATATTTCCTTTTCTCTTTCAACTTCCCTACGTGACAGGGAACCAATGTAATTATTTTGTTTTTATTTTGCTATATTTGCAAACAGTCTCGCATAAAAAAGAAAAAAACATAAATTGAATTTAGGTAAGAAACTATAACCGGCGTTTTTTTTTAATTATCAATTTAAATAATGCGATAGGAATTTTACCAAGGAAATGCTTGAACAAAAATATACCTCTAAACCGGCCAGATTACCTGGTTCGTTACCAGTTATGAGTAGAAGCCTGAAATTAAATTAGAGTCACTAAATACAGGATGCCTTAGAACATCTGTCGGTTTCTCAAATAGATGAATAAATAAAAAACATAAAAAATCTATTGTAACTATGAACTTACAATACATGTAAAATCTTTGTTTACTATTAATAAATGATTTAAAAAAAAGTCCATAGAACCTATAATGTTTCGGAGTGCAGTTTTACTTACTCCATTTAATAATTTCGTAATTTTGTTATCGACTAATTTAATATACTTTATTGCATCATCGTGTGGATATATTCAAAACACCATATAAATTCTAGAAGACAACTGTTCTATTTTCTGAGACATTCTGTATAATGATGACTTAATCTTACCCTCTTTAAAGTCCTGATGATGTTGACGTAACTAAAGGTGATGACGGCGAGGGGCACTATCTGCCCCATCGCGAACAAGAACATGATGTATGTGAGGGTGTTCCTGGACTGCTCGTGCCAGTTCACCGAGCAACTGTCGACAAAGCACTGAACTCATTCTGGGGACTCTAGCAACTGTCGACAAAGCACTGAGCTCATTCTGGGGACTCAAGCATCTGTCGACAAAGTACTGAACTCACTCTAGGGACTCTAGCAACTGTCGACAAAGCACTGAACTCACTCTGGGGACTCTAACAACTGTCGACAAAGCACTGAACTCATTCTGGGGACTCTAACAACTGTCGACTGTTCGTTCGTTGTTCAAGAGTGTGACAGATTTTCAATTATCGAATACCCTTGAATAATGATAGCATAAGCATGTCATGGTTAAGCCCTTGAATTAATGAACAGCTTTGTAAGGTCGATCAAATAATGTGAAACTTGTTCAACATTTATTAGCATATGTTAACATATATATGAGGCATTTTGATATTTACTATGTTATTTACAGGCAGATGAAAACCACATTCCAAGTACCTTGACCAAATTCGAGTTTTCTCGATACTTATATATCTCTTTCGCTTCGTCCACATTCATCAGTCTCTTCACACATATTGGCCGGTTTCGAGTACTCTTGATGTTCCCATCCTTGAGTGTCCGATCTATTTGATCTAGGTAGTTGGAACGTGGTCTTCCTCTACCTCTTCTTGCATACACGTTCGCATTGTTTCGTCAATCTTTCTTCAGACGGAATTGGATGACTTCAGGATGTCAGTTTACCTGATATTTGCGGCTTCATTGACGTAATTCCCCCACCCCATGAGAGGAGGAGTGGTCAGGGCTAAGGAGTAGGTCCAGATGAACATTATGGACAGCACTGCCCCTTTGGAGCTAAGATGGCGCGAGCTGAGTGGCCGGGTGACCATCAAGTAGCGCTCGAAGGATATCACTGTAAGCGTTGTTATTGACGTTATACCTGGAACAATAATGGTTATTTAAGGATAATTTGGAGGAGATTTAAGAGAGGTAGGGCTTAATGGGTTTCCCGTTCGAATTTGGAGCTGCCCGACTGGGGCAGTACCTCCACATTATAGAAGTCCGTAACCAAATAACACAATTTATTGTGTTGTGTTTCTACGCGGTGAATAAGGTTTCCAGTAATGAGCTCCTTGGGGAGGGGGAGGATTGTTATATTGTGTTAGCAGTCCCATTATGGCTTAGCCCATTATGCTGCCAACACTGTATAACTCTCCAAACCCAGAGTGGCAACGCGTAGGTGATATTTCGATATTGTGAGCGTAAATAAGCTATGGTAACTGCTTTCTATCAGGTGGACCATATGTTTGTTTGCTACTCTTGTGGCATAAAAAAAGGATATTAAATATTTAAATTTAAATTTAATATATTTTATTCAACATAAGGTAGAATCCCGACTTGAACTTAAGTATGTACAGTGATTAGTCACACCAAGAGCTTTACAGTGAAGGAAAACATCGAGAAGAAACCTGCATACGTCTGAGAAGCAATTCAAAGGCAATACAAATAATGTGGGTGTGTAATCTATATATATATATATATATATAGGAGATCCCATTTTTGAACTAACTCATCACGAAATCTCAGGAACTGTAAGGCCGATTGACTTGAAATTTGGTAGGAGTATTCCTTACGCGGTGTAGAGGTCAGCTAAGAACGGATTTTATGAAACTCAACTTTTTTTACTTTTTCACCCGGGCGAAGCTGGGCGGGACAGCTAGTAACCTATATACCTCTGTTACCCCTTCGGGGATACTTGTGGGAAGGCGTGAGGATAGCTAACTTCAATGTTAATAGTATTTTCATGATTATGAGTAATAGTGTATGTGGTCCTGAATGGCCGAACTAATCATTCCACACAAGCACAAACACCATTCGAACTTGCAACTATTGCATTGCCGACGACTACTTGAACCAGTAGGCTTACTATTGCGAATATATAGGCGAATTGGTACTAAAGAAATAAAAATACTTATGAACTGTAACACCTCAGTAAGGTAGATGTCAATTACATCGGGTTTGAAGCTCGAAGCTGTCTAGGAAATGGTAAATGCAGAAATACATATTGGAAAGTATTTGCGCGTGGCATGGAATATTCGGATAATACAACATGTTGGTAGCAATAAAGTTGAACATATTTTAACGAGATAGAAATAACGATCTCATAGACGTGACGTGTCGGTAAATCTAACAGATCATGAGTAGAGCTGGGCTTTTCGGAATTATTCTATTGTTATTAATATAAGGGGAGAAAAACAAATTGTTTTCTCTTTTCAACGTGCTTAACCGCTAATAGTTCTACATACAGTATATACAGTAAGATATAATAAAGGAAAAACAATATTTACGAGTGTGTGGCTGGAATACAAAGATTGCAAGTTTGAATCCCGACTCTACCAATGTGTTTTTCTGCACTTAAGTACGGTGATGAGTCACACCACGAGGTTTACGGTGAAAGAAAACATCGAGAGGATACCTGCATACGTCTGAGAAGAAATTCACAGGCCAATGTATAGTCGTGCTTGAGTAAATGTGTCTCGTTGGCACCAAATATATCTGTGGCGGAAAGTGGGTGTGTGGATACCTAACTACCTATACACCTCTGCCTACCCCTTCAGGAACCCTTCTGGGTAGGAGGACTATTAAATTTTATTTGTTAGTATTTATAAACTGAATTGCCCCGAGCTAGACAACGTGGCTATTTTTATTATGCTACCAATATTTATTTCTTGGAAGCAGATTTCGTAAAAAAATTCCATTTCAAGACAACTCGAGGTAAAAATTAACTTTGTAAGCCGTGACGTGGGTTACAAAGAGGTTAATATTAGATTATTATAACATTTTATTCGTTGTATTTGTCTCGTACGATATCTATACTAAATAGTTTTTCATAACATACCTGCATACATTTGGGAAGATGTATAATTGTTCTGTGCAAAATATATTATCTGCTGTAGGTATGTACTGATTTAGAAACCGTTTTAACTAGACGGTAAATAAACATAATGTAACTATACAATTGAAGTGACTTTGCCAATTAATAAGACCATTAATGTTGGCTTGGCAAAACATGCGGAAGACTTGGCTGATTGTAACATAGCTGAGCACTTGAAACTCTCATGCACGGCCATAGATGGCGCTGTGCCATAACAACGTGAAACTAAAACGCGCTATTGAGATCCTCTGCAGTTTTATCCTGTATGAATCTTTGACTTTTCTGAAGTAACTCTGGTTTCCCTTCAAAACGTATAAATCTTTCGCCTTTTACTAAAGATTTCCGTGGAGGGGAACACTCAAATGAGTCTAATAAATATTTTTTGATGCAACGCTAACGCGGGGCAAATTAATCCTTGAAAGAATTTGGGGACACGCACGGACGGTTTGAGGTAAGGATGTGGGTTTAGTGAAAACGAATAGATTTTTCTTTTTTTTTCTTAGTTCATAATAAATCGATTAAACAAAAATCGTTTTTTTGTACTATTTAAAATTTTTAAAAGTACATGATTTTTTTCATATTCAAATAATAAACATGGAATGTGAGTTTATTGGAGAGAATAGATTTAATTAAAACGATGTATAAAAAATCGATTTTACTAAAAATAAATCTATTTTTGCAAAAAAATAGTTTTTATTTGTATTATTTAAAAGTATAAGAAAATAATAATCGATATAAATAGAAATCGATTATTTTTAACATCCCTAGGTTAAGGTATCGATTAGAAAGTATCGATACTATACTCATTCATGCATGAGCAGTATATATGTAGGGTATCAATGTCAGTCTAGGGACACGGTATCGAACAGAAAGTATCGATACTTTTTTTTCGATACATACTCAAGCACGACTATACATGTATACGTATATTATTCCCTGTATATAAAGATTTAAAGTATATGGTATTATAAGAATATATTTAAATAAATACATTGGTACATATAATAAATACATCAGATACCTACTCAAGTCTAGAGTTCAGTCACATGTTCGAAGTCAGTGTTACTATAATTCAAGCTATTTATAAACGGTGGTTAATGAAAGTGTTTGTTGAAGTTATTGAGAAGCCTTCTAAGGAAGCCTTATAAATAAATTTAATGTAGAACTTGAAACGCGCTCTGTCTGTCACGCCAAAACCAATATTGCCGATCACTAACCTGTTGGCCTTTAGATAATAATAGTCCCAAATTTTCAAGCACTTTAAGCCATAAATGGAAATTTAATGTTGGTTGGAAATTTTATTCTTGTTGGTAGCGTTTTCTTTAATCAAGAAGAGTCGCAAACAAGCTTGCGGCCCACCTGTATGATAGAGGTTACCGTCGCCTTTTTACGCTCACTATACCACTTGCGCGTTGCCATTGTGTTCGGAGAGTTATACTGTGTAGGCAGCATAATGGGACTAATCTCTCTACTGCCAAGACAAATAAATAGCTTATAGGTTAGTGCATAGTGGGAACGACATTTGTTTCAGGTCAATCCGTTGTTATAATAAATATATCCTCACGCCTTCCCACAAGGGTCCCCGAAGGGGTAGGCAGAGGTGTATAGGTAATACCCACACACCCACTTTCCGCCAGAGGTATATTAGGTGCCAACGTGACTGAAGCACAACTATACATACGCCTTTGAATTTCTTCTCAGACGTATGCAGGTTTCCTCTCAATGTTTTCCTTCACCGTAAAGCTCGTGGTGTGACTAATCACTGTACTTAAGTTCAGTAAAACTCATTGGTACAGTCGGGATTCGAGCTTGCGATCTTTGTGTCGCAGGCAACTGCTCGAACCACTCGGCCACCACGGCTACTGTCCGTTCTAAAAGAGCCAAAGTGCCTAACCTAACTTAAATACATATATACATACAGAGCCGTGAGCGAGTGGTTCCAGTTGTTGTTTGGCACACAAAGACTGTGAGTTAGAATCCCGGCTATCCAATATTTTTTTAGCTTTTAGTAGTTTTCGATATTTCCTTAACCGTAAAGCTTGTGGTGTGAATATTCACTGTACTGATAAGACAAACTCATTGGTGCAGTTGGGATTCGAATTTGCACTTTTTGCGTTGCAGGCGACTACTAAAGCTTCTCGGCCATTACGGCTCTTTTATAATATGTTCTTTAATGTCATGTCCACCGAATGGTTTGGGAACTCATCAACGAAATCGAACTGCAGCGATCTCTCACAATTGTTTTGTTTATAACATCACGATCTTTACTCAATAGAAGAACATTTATATCAAGTATGCGGTCCATCCGATGGTAAGTGTTACCGTCTTTGTACACCGAACCGTAACCACCCGCTTTGCACAGAACGCTTGCAGCACCAGGGTAAATACCTGTGAATACCTGGGACAATTCCACACAAATTGACCTAGTCCCAAAGTAAGCAAAGCTTGTGTTATGGTAACTAGATAACGATATATTTACTTATATAGATAGATATATACATAAATACATAGGACATCCAAGACTAAGGTACAAGTACTCGTGTTCATCACACAAATATCTGCCCTCAACGGGATTCGAACCCGCGACCTCAAGTTTCGCAGTCAGGAGCTCTAACCACTAGACCAGACGGTCGTCGAAAGGGGTATCGCTCGCGCGCTGACGACCCTGCAGAAATCTTTCAGACCCTTCTTAAAGACTTTCATGCTGCACTCTCAATTCGGGTTTTTTACAATAATAATCTAATATTTAACTTTTTTTTTATTTAATATCTTGCCCAGAAATAGTTCCAGCACTGATGACAATATTTGTGTCACTTGTTTAATTTGTGAATGTGTGAACATTGTAGGCTATGTAGGTTATCAGATCTTGCTAACTTTGATATTAATTATCTTTATTTATGTATGTTTTGTACAGTAAGCAACGTGTCTGTAACTCATTTTTGAAAAAAAATTTTGTTACGTCCTTTTTCTGTATGATGGCAGCATACTTAAGTACTATTACTGAAACATAAAAATATTATTATTGTATACCTAATTACTCCACACACCCACTTTCCGCCAGAGGTATATTAGGTGCCAACGTGACAGATGGCGAGTCCATCGCCGTTACTCCAGCACGACTATACACACGCCTTTGAATTTCTTCTTAGACGTATGCAGGTTTCGTCTCGATGTTTTCCTTCACCGTAAAGCTCGTGGTGTGACTAATCACTGCACCTAATGATTTGAACAGAGTAACCATGGAGTTTCTTGCCGGTTCTTCTCCATGGAAACGACCAACCCGAACCGTGCACCTTTTTCGACGTTTTATAAGTGCCCACATAGGTCTATGTGAAATAAAAATATTTTGATTTTGAAAAGAAAAAAAGAAGAACGTAATTATGCATCCATATCTTTATCTTCTCAACAATTTAACCGGTAGCAGAAAACCAATTTAATATCAGTACGTACATAGGTAAGTTCGATTTAAGTTTATAAATTAAATCTCTTTTACTTGTACTTAGTTCAAAACTCATTAGTGCCTCGCGTAACTTTATTATCTGTGCCGTAGCTAAGGTAGCTTTCGTGTCAAGATTTATTCCAGGACATTAAATATGCCTAAGGGGTTTACATACTTGCTTTATTCCCGAAAATGTGTTTTTATTCAAAGCATCGATTACCTTTTTTAGTGTTGGCAACATTGAGACTTATTTGACGACGACCCAAGGGTTTTTTTTTGTATTGTCTCTCGTAGCGTGAGTTCCGGGAACTTTTGCTACTTAACCGGTCAATGGCGAGACCTAGGCCTCCAGCCAGGGACGACCCAAGGGGAACGACCGACCATTTTTATATTTTTAAATTCGGAATTGTTTATATCGTTCCAGTAGTTTTTGATTTTATCGTGACACACAAACAAACAAACAAAAATCTGATCTTTCCTCATTGTAATATTATACGTAATATATATTTATACAGTATATATAAATTACGTGTCACGTTGTTCGTCCGCGATGGACTCCTAAACTACTCAACCGATTTCAATCAAATTTGCACACAGTGTGCAGTTTGATCCAACTTGAAAGATAGGATAGCTTACATCACAATTTATAGTCACAATATTATTTGTCTATTATTTGATAGTCACAAATAGACGGCCGCTTGGTCTAGTGGTTAGAGCTGACTGCGAAACTCGAGGTCGCGGGTACGAATCCCGCTGAGGGCGGCTATTTGTGTGATGACACTAGTATTTGTACCTTAGTTTTGAGTGTCCTATGTATTTATGTAAATATCTCTCTATATCGTTGTCTAGTTACCATAACACAAGCTTTGCTTAATTCGGGACTAGGTCAATTTGTGTGCAATTGGCCCAAGGTATTTATTATTATTACAATTATCTGTTAGCTCCAAACGATTCTTACAGATGGAGTCGAGAATGGTTTAGATTTCACAATTGGACCCGATAGGTGGCGCTGCGATCGTTTTAGGGGCAATTTAACTTTTTCACCCAAGCGAAGCTGGTATTAGTATATAGATGACTCACCTAACAAGGCCATGAAGAATCCGTACAGTACACACATCGTGTGGCCGAATATCCAACGGTGGAAGAGAGCGGAGATGAGGGTAAACGGGTTCCCCAGTACGGAGACTGAGAAGTCTGAACACACCAGGTTGAAAAGAATGATATTGAGCGGCGTCCATAGCTGGAAACAATGAAAACTGTTTGAATAAAAATCACATTTATGTATACATATAAATAAAATTGAGGTGTATGTATGTAATATTAAAATAACTAGTATGTTTATTCGAGAAACATAAATGTGACGGTAGGTACAAAGTAATAATAAATATAAACTAACTATAAATATAATAAATGACCCAAATCTGTGTCACGCGGAAGGGTGCCAAGAAGACTAGCGGCATTGCCACGTTGTATGGCAATGCTGATTCGCTGAGCGAAATATTCGCCAGCCCTCAAAGAGTTTCCTCGAGACATTAAAATAACTGCATTTTACGCAAGGGATTTCGATGTTTGATCACATTTTAATTTGTTTTGTCTGTCTGTTTGTTCCGACTAATCTCTGAAACGGCTGGACCGATTTTGTCGGGACTTTCACTGGCAGATAGCTGATGTAATAAAGAGTACTTTGATTGTACTCAAGTTGTAACTCAAACCAAAAGCCATAATATATTTTTTCAGGTATTTATATCTCTCTTCAAAAATGGTTGTACTTGAATAAATTTGGTCTAGCCCATTTTCCAGTCCCTTGTTCAAGTAGTTAATATTGGTGAAAATATATTACAAATAGGGTAAATACTCGAGTTCATCTTTAACAACTCTTCTTAAAAACCTTTAGGGGTTAAAGTATTAACAAAGTTCCTAATGAAGGCAATATGTTTATGAAGTTTTTATTATGAAACTTCACCAACAGTCATTCAGAGCTGTACATGCTAATACGTGGGTATACAGATTAGCATTCTTAAGATAAACCATTTTTAGGGTTCCGTATTAACTACGGACCCTTGGTACTACATAACTGTATGGTAGAACAAATGAAATGGGCTGAGAAAGTTTTAAAATAAAATATGTAAAAAAAAATTTTTCGGGCACCTACACTCGTAACGACGTCGACTTTTTCGCCATTTCTGTTGTGTGGCATATCGATGCTTAAGCCTTCCCACAGGGGTCCCCGAAGGGGTGGGCCGAGGTATATAGGCAGTACCCACACACCTACATTCCGCCAGAGATATATTTTAGGTGCCAGCGTGACAGATCGCCGGCACTCAAGCACGACTATACACATACGCCTTCGAATTGCTTCACAGACGTATGCAAATTTCCTCTCGATATTTTCCTTCGCCGTAAAGCTCGTGGTGTGACTAATCACTGTACTTAAATAAAAAAAAACTCATTGGTACAGTCTGAATTGGAACTTGCGATCTTTGTGTCGCAAGCAACTACTCTAACCACTCGGCCACCACGGCTTTTTGCCCTTAACTTTTTACGGCACAAACATACACAGAAACTTTAATATAATATGGATCAATAACAATATGGGCGCGAGCCCAATCTCCCATTCCGCGAGTCCTCACCGCGCTCAACGCTCTCTTAAATCACAATCCTGAGTGCGATCTGTTTGCGGATGAATGGATGAAAGTACTGTCGGAATGCATGAAGTTTTGTGAGCGCGAAGCATGTTAGGATCCTAGATAAGTTATTTGTTATGTATTGTTAATTACATAGTCCTTTAGTTATGTGATTGGTGTATACCGTTTTAACTAAAGTAAAATAAATAAATAAATAAATAAATTTGGACTAATTAGGATTCGCAAGAAACGTAGCACGTTAAAAATTAATACCATAATGCCACGCCTTCGAAAGAAAGCTTTGAAGAAAACTTCGAAAGAAAGAAAATATTCCTCAAAACCAATAAAATTATGACAATGATGCATGAATTTTGTTATAACTTAGATGTAATGTTTATTGCTACGAATTTGTTATAGAAATATTTTTGAGAAAGAATTGAGCGTAATGCCTATTTGATGAATAGTCTGTCTACGTTATGTCATTGAGAGCAATTCTTCTTTTTTCAAATGAAACACTAAATACGGTACTTACCTACGTATGAGTAGCCTATAATAAAATAGAGTTACCTACAATAAAAAATATTGGTATATATTTTATAATAATATATCTTCACGCCTTCCCACAAGGGTCTCCGAAGGGGTAGGCAGAGGTGTATAGATAATACCCACACACCCACTTTCCGCCAGAGGTATATTAGGTGCCAAAGTGACAGATGGCGAGTCCATCGCCGTTACTCAAGCAACATACGCCTTAGAATTTCTTCTCAGACGTATGTAGGTTTCCTCTCGATGTTTTCAGTCACCGTTAAGCTCGTGGTGTGACTAATCACTGTACTTTCAGAAGTTTACTTGTACTTTGTAAGTTCAGAAAAACTCATTGGTACAGTCGGGATTCCAACTTGCCATCTTTGTGTCGCAGGCAACTGCTCGAACCACTCGGCCACCACGGCTATATATATTTTTATTCACGCCTTTTTACAAGAGTCTCTTAAGGAGCGGATGTGTACCAACTCTCTTGTCGGATAATATATCATCATCATCAACATCATCACTACATCTTTCATCACCACCATCTTTCCTTTCATCAACATCATTACCCCTATCATCACCACCATCTCCACTATCACCAGTTTAAGATTTTGATTTGATGATACTCTGATTGTCCCAACTCTCACGTATCTGTGGCAAATTATCGATCGTGAAATTTTATAAAAAGGCGTAAAAGTAATTCCGACTCCCGACTGTACCAATGTTTTTTCTGAGCTTAATCACACCACGAGCTTTACGGAGAAGGAAAACAGCGAGAGGAAACCTGCATACGTCTGAAAAGCAATTCAAAGGCGTATGTAATAAGTCTTGCTTGAGTTACGGCGATGAATTCGCCCACTGTCACATAGACACCTATTTTAGGTGCGAAAAGTTGGTGTGTGGGTACTACCTATACACCTCTGCTTACCCGTTCGAGGACCCTTATGGGAAGGCGTGAGGATATAGGAGAGATAGGAGTATTAATATGATTTCTATGGCTATTAAATAGTTGAGTGAACAATCCATACAAAATCTGTTGCATGAGGATAAATAAAGGACCTTTAAATTTAGCTGTGGTTTTCATAAATTATCGAAAAGTTGAAATATTATTTCTTCGGCCACTACAACGATGATACGAAATAATTAATAATCTTCAAATGGAGGACTGTAGCCAATACCTTCCCTTTTGTTGTATTTGACGTTAAAGGTCGACAGATTTCTGAATTAATAATACCTATGTACAATCCAGGCCTGTCAGTCAAATGGCTTATTAAAGGAACAGTCGGCATAAGAAATGATTGGTCGCCTTAAAGTCGACATTTGCTTGCACCATAGTAATAACTATCAGTGTAGATAAATTATATCATAAACTAGCTGTACCCTGCCACGCTTCGCTGTGGATATGTGACTGATGCAAAAAATAGATAAAAACAATCCTTGATGCGGATTATATATCATGCTAGACTTTCAGCTCGATCGGTGCGGAACTTGAGACTTGAACAGACTCTTTGAGGGCCCAGTGGCTAGCACCAATATAGCTAAGTTTGCTCCAATAACAAGAGCAGTTAAGCTATTAAACAGGGTAGCACAGTACACTGATATTTTCACTTGTACATTGGCGGAATTTACGAAAGTAACTATTAACCTGTTATCAGGTCCTCTGTAGCTTATTTATCGCATTAGGTACCACCTGTCATGATAATATAAGTATGTAAATAAATAAATAAATAAACTTTTCAAGTTTTTGAAGCGTACACAAACCAACGTAACATTTTAATATATATAGACTAGAAGACCCAGCCACGCGTTGCTGTGGCTAAGGTTTTTGTTATATTACATACATACATATCATCACGCCAAGTCCCCAGCGGGGTACCTGACCCGAGACAGGCATAATTGCGGCGCTTGAGGCATTCCTGCTGAGCAGCAGCGATGTGTCAGGAAGATGAGAAGGAGCTCTAATGTCATAAATGTCAGCAAATCTGTACAATCTATATTTGCCTTTTTTCTTAATTATTCTGACCTAATTAAAATTATCTTGTTAAGCGCCAAAGGGAAGTAGGACTACAATTTTACGGCATTTGAATGCAAATTGAGTGTAGTGTATTAATTAATGTAGTAGAGCACACCGTCATAATTAGGTCAGCGCGGGAGTTGATTCGGCTTTCATAATTAATGGAAATGCCAAGAATTTTAAGTGTCACCGCGAGGCTTAGGATGTAGGAAAACATCGCCTGGACAATTCCACACAAATTGTAATTAACTTGACAACTATAAATATATACTTACTTATATATATATAGCTGTCCCGCCCAGCATCTGCACACGGTGTGCAAATTTGATTAAAATCGTTTATGTAGTTTAGGAGACCATCGCGGACAAACAACATGACACGTAATTTATATATATTAAGATATAAATACATAGGACACACAAGACGAAGGTACAAGTACTCGTGTTCATCGTACAAGTATCTGCTCTCAACGGGAATCAAACCCGTAACCTACCTAGACGAGACTGCTGGTAGGTATATAATGTTGTGCTTGGAAGATGAAGACAGATTATTTGCATTGCTAGGTAACTAAATTTATATCAAAAGAAGTCAGACTATACCTCTGCCTACCCGTTAGATACAGGCCCGCCGCTAGCTGTTTCGTCGCCCGCGTGCAATACCGATTATGCCGCCCTACGCCTACTTACTCTTGAGTTTTGTCAAAAAAAGGATAATCAATGTTTTCTCATTATGGTGGGGAAAAAACAACAACCAAGATAAAACATTAATTTTAAGTAACATATGTATTTTTAGGCGGACCGCATGCTTGTTTGCCACCCAAATGATATAAAAAAATAAAAAAAATTATCTTGCATTGCTCTTGCATTCTGATCGTCAGGATCAGAATGCAAGAGCGATCCGAAAGGTTTCTCTGGGAATCCCAAGGTGGATTTAGACCAGGAAAAGGATGTATGGATCAAACCTTCTCGCTTCGAGGAATCGCGGAAAGGTTTTTGGATTGGAGCCAGAAAGTTTTCTGCGCTTTCGTCGACTTAGAGAAGGCATTTGATAGAGTCGTACGAAAGGAACTCTGGGACGTGTTGCCTGGATATGGAGTGAGCAGTTCCCTACTGCATGCCGTGAAATCACTCTATAGTGATAGCGAGGCGTGCGTTAGGGTTAACGGTGAGATGTCACTCTGGTTTGATGTGAAGACGGGGGGTCAAACAATGGTATATCATGTTTGCCTGCCTGTTCATTATATATCTAGATAACTGTATGAGAGCCTTTAAAAACGAACGGATGTGGAGTGGAAATGGGAAACTTAGTTGTCAACTGCCTTCTATACACCGATGACGCGGTTTTACTGGCGTCATCAGAGGGCGAACTGCAGTCACTAGTTACCATAATGAAAGAAGAATGTGAAAAGAAGGGGCTGCGCCTAAACGCTGGCAAGACTAAGGTTCTGACTACTGGTATTCGAAAGAGATGAACAAGTGAGTGTGCTATATCGGTAAATGGGCAAATTCTAGAGCAAGCGAATGAATTTGTATATCTAGGAAACATGTTCACACGAGATGAAAAGTATTGAAAGTATGAAAAAGATATTGAAAGAAGGATAACTGCCGGTAATAAGGTGAATGGGGCCATGTCCGCGTGTCATGTCATGTCCATGTCATGATGGGCAATAAAATTCTGAGCAAGAATTATCGAGTTGCTGTCAACCATGCGATATTGGTGCATACTTTATTGTATGGCAGCGAATCCTGGGTATGTCATAGGAAGCTTGAATGCAGTTGAGAAGCGATCTCTTAAAAAAATGTGCGGAGTAACGATCTTAGATCGAATCCACAATTAAGATATTCACAAATCAACTGGCGTGAATGAGGGTAATTCTTCTTGCCTTTACATTTGCGAAAGTTTATTTGGTTTATTTAGTTGAATGTTGAGATTTAAGTGTAAAAATAAATCCTTAACCAAATTTAATAGATCTTCACCCGTGGGTCAGCTGGTGATAGGACAGAATCCGATGAAAGTTTCTTATAATCCTCTTTGGGAGGTTTTGTAAAAAAGAAACAATATTTTAATATGAGCTACTTTGGGGTTACGGACACTATATATTTTTAGAATATGCATTAATTTTGATGTTTAATTAATAAGCTTTTATTAAAAATTTAACAGCCTAGTAATTCAAATAAGAGAAATTACCAAAAATAATAGATTTTTCTACCTAATAAAAAAAATTATGTTTCCTCCGTGATTGCTTCGCCACCTTGTAATCTTTTGCGCTTAATTATGATTATGAAAAATTAAAAAATTTATAAAATGCCTATTGGTCGCGCGCTACATAGCCGGTGACCGGCTAGCCCGCTGCAGGCGCCCCAAGTTGGTATCCTATGCGCGCCTTCTGCGTAGGAGTCGACCGTTCAGGGGTACAATGACTTGAATTAGGTATGAGTCGCTCGATTTGCCGCCCCCCTGGACGTGCCGCCCGCGTGCGGTGCACGCCTTGCACGCCCGCTTACGGCGGCCCTGGTTAGATAATACAAGTATCTAACTATAAGCACGGTGTGTTCATCTTAAATTTGTAAACGTTAAACGTATCCAGTATCATGTGATGAACCAAATAAAATAAAATAAAACTTCATCTTTATCTAAGACTTATATAAACTTCTGTGCGTGTATATGTGACTGAATTCTCTCAAACGGCTGAATCGATTTTGATTATTTTTTTGTGTATTCAACTGGATTCGAGAGTGGTTTAGATAATAATAATAATAAATAAATACCTGGGACAATTCCACACAAATTGACCTAGTCCCAAATTAAGCAAAGCTTGTGTTATAGTAACTAGACAACGATATATTTACTTATATAGATAGATATATACATAAATACATAGGACATCCAAGACTAAGGTACAAATATTCGTGTTCATCACACAAATATCTGCCCTCAGCGGGATTCGAACCCGCGACCTCAAGTTTCGCGGTCAGGAGCTCTAACCACTAGACCAGACGGTCGTCGAATAGTCGTTAGATATAGTTTAGATTCACAATTGGACCCGATAGGTGGCGCCACCATCGTATTTATCACCCGAGTGAAGCTGGGTGGGACAACTAGTAATATATTAAATATACTAGCTGTGCCGGTGACTTCATCCGCGTGGAATTTAACAAAAAAAGATTGTTCAGCTTCCAAAATAAAAGTACCTTCAGCTATTCCTTTTAACCTCAGCTATCTGCCAGTAAAAGTCCTGTTACAATCTGTCCAGCCGTTTCAGAGATTACCCGGAACAAACAGACAGACAAAACATTTTAAAAACGTTATTTTGGTGTATGTACCGTGTATACGTCCATATCTACACTAAACGAAGGAAAGATTTGTATTTTAGTATGTAACGTGTAAACTCAAAAAGTACTGGACCGATTTTAATAATTATTTTTTCAATTGAAAGCTACATTATCACTGAGTAACATAGGCTATATTTAGTACTAGATTACTATATAAATCTTTAGAAATTCCTATTAAAGCCAACCGAAGGTGTAAAAAATTAGCCATAAAATGTCTTTCATCGCATACGCTGCGAAGATTATTAATGATAGGACAAAAAAATTTTGAACAATATTATAGAATATATCAATATCTACAAAAAACTTCGCGAGACCATATGTCTAACTATTGTAGTCACTATAACTACTTTTTTACATTTAACAAATTGATAGAAATGCCGATCAAAATCAGACCGTGTTATCCATACCATTTATGCATTTTTATCCAAATAAATAATTTAATATTCAAGACTGTCTCAATACCTGATGATTACTTTTTGAATTATTGAAATCGGACATTCCATTCAAAAGATATCATGAAATTAAAATTATCGACTTAACGAAAGAGTGCTTTTCCCACGGGCAATTGTATGTGGCACTTTCTCGACTACGATCTCCTGAAAATCAATACGTTTTGTTGCCACCTACAAATACCACAGCCAACGTGGTGTACAGGGAGGCGTTAAGATAAGCATACATTTTATTTCTAATTTAGTGATTCATGGTCGTTTTAATTAACATGCTTATAACTTAAATATCTGTACCTATTTATGTCTACCCGGGCGAAGCCGGGACGGGCCGCTAGTGCATTTAATAAAAAGCGGTTATTTTAATATTACAAACAAACACTCAAACTTTATGTATTTGTATATTAGCTCGCTAACCAAAATCGATTTTTCTTGAGCGCTGTTTGTTTTTTGCCTGACAAAAAGTAATCACCATAGCTTAACTATACGGATAACTTTGCAATGAAAATCATGTAAATACAATTTGTCACAGTCACCCAAGTTGTGTATAGAATCTGATTTAATTGGATCCCTTTCAACTATCCAATCAGGAAGCTTTGTGCTCCCCTTGGCGGTACGACCTTATACAATGTATATAGGTACATTATTTTAGTACAATTATATATAAAATAATATAATATAATGTGGGTGTGTGGGTATTACCTATACACCTCTGCCTACCCCTTCGGGGACCCTTGTGGGAAGGCGTGAGGATATATTATTATTATTATATTATAGTATAATTTAGTACAATTATATATAAAATAATATAATATAATATAATATAGTATAATTTAGTACAATTATTCTCATATATATATAAAAGATCTTTTATATATATATGAGAATAATTCACGCCTTCCCACAAGGGTCCCCGAGCGTGTAGGCAGAGGTGTATAGGTAATACCCATCACCCACATTCCGCCAGAGATATATTTTAGGTGCCAACGTGACAGATGGCGAGTCCATCGCCGTTACTTTCTTCTCAGTTCAGCTCAATTGCTTCTCAGACGTATGTAGGTTTATCTCGATGTTTTCCATCACCGTAAAACTCGTGGTGTGTTAAGTTTTTCTGAACTTATATATTTTTTTTTTTTTTTTATACCTGGGACAATTCCACACAAATTGTCCTAGTCCCAAATTAAGCAAAGCTTGTGTTATGGTAACTAGACAACGGTATATTTACTTAAATAGATAGATATATACATAAATACATAGGACATCCAAGACCAAGGTACAGATACTCGTGTTCATCACACAAATATTTGCCCTCAGCGGGATTCGAACCCGCGACCTCAAGTTTCGCAGTCAGGAGCTCTAACCACTAGACCAGACGGTCGTCAAATATACAGTGATTAGTCACACCACGAGCTTTACGGTGAAGGAAAACATCGTGAGGAAACCGGCATACGTCTGAGAAGAAATTCGAAGGCGTATGTATAGTCGTGCTGAGTAACGGCGATGGACTCGCCATCTGTCACGTTGGCACCTAATATACCTCGGCGGAAACTGAACATCGCAGGAAGTCTACTAGGTAACTTTGATTGTTTTATATATACTTCACACACATGCACACAGACTCTTACACATACACCTATATCCAATGTTAAATCTTTATCCCCGAACTGTCCCAGGAAAACACCGTGTTGAAACTTGCATACGTTTAAGTTGAAATTCTGGGACGTATGCATAGTCGAGCGTAAGTAAAACCACCCGTCAATTTGACACTTTTGACATATCTTCGGCGGAGAGTGATAGTTGCTCTGTCTATCTCTCCGATGACATTTGTGGGAAAGCATGAAGGAGATAAGTAGCTACAGTAATTCGTAATTTAAGTATTTTTTCCGGTGAAGGAACACATCGTGAGGAGACATGCATACTCGTACGTGCAAGTTGAAATTCAAAGGCTTTTGTAGGTGACAGACTCGTCATTGCGTTTCACGTAGACATCTACACTCCTCTTTATATCGCTCGCTTTTGTGGGACAGCGTGCAAATATGAATTTTAAATCTATTACATTAAAGGCGAAACTCACCTGTCTGTCTTTAAACATGAGCAATATGACCATGAGATTGAGGAAGAATCCGAAGAACCCGATGAGGAAGAGCACGAAAGCGGACATCACATAACCCCATCGTGGCATTAATAGAGGAAACCCTTCGTCATACGCCCATACCACTGTTTCGTTGAAATTCTCCGGATATGACGTCATTTTTATATTACTATTACACCACTCACTTCACAGATCACATTTTGCATCTGGAAAAAAGGAGAACGATGTATGAGAGAATGTATGTATAAAGAGAAATCTAAATATACTAGCAAACCCGCCCACGCGTAGCTGTGGCTAAGGTTTTTGTTACAAACACTGTAGTAAAACGATAGAAGATAAGCTTTTTTACATATATGGAATATTATCGCCATCTGTTAGAATTGTTTGGAGCTAACGGATAATTGTGACTGTCAAATAATAGACAAATATTTATGACATAGACAATCAAATAATACTACGACTATAAATTGAGATGTAAGCTATCCTATCTTTCAAGTTGGACCAAAATGCACACGGTGAGCGCGTGACGGTGAGTCCATCGCGGACAAACAACGCGACGCGTAATTTATATATATATCAGGAAGTAATATCCTCACGCCGTTTACTGGGTAGGCGGAGAGAGCAGAGCAGCAGCTCTCTCTATACTTACAGACCTGTTTTCCTACATCTACATTCATCACTCACTGCATATATTCTCGCCGAATAGAAATACTCTTTCGGTCACTAGTTTAATAAATAGCCATTACGTTATGTCGGTCCATTAAAAGGCGAAAGATTTATACGTTTTGAAGGGAAATAAAATGACCAGTCCAGCCCAGCTCCCTTGCTCGCGATCCAGCAACGCTCTAAGCCGAGGTTCGTACCCCACAGGGGGTGCCCTTAGCTGTGTTGCTTAAAAATAAAGTGCCTGGCTGGAGGCCTAGGTCTCGCCATTGACCGGTTAAGTAGCAAAAGTTCCCGGAACTCAAGCTACGAGAGACAATACAAAAAAAAAAAAAAAAAAGGAGGTCCATTATGGAAATCATGGAAATTTCAATGGAATATCAAAAGAGATCGAGTGAAAGTGAATGATTCTCAAAAAGATCCCTTGGATTGAAGCTTAAACTCAACCACAGCTGAGAATATAAACAGTAACGCAGCTGTTCACTGAGTATCATTATATCATAACACACACAAGATTATATTTTTTCTAGAATAAAATATATCCTAGTGTTTATCGATTAATTTCTACATATACTACATAGTCTATTTCTGTGCTGTATACTGTAACTACATCCGTTTCCGGATAAGGCATTCAACATAGTAAACATCCATTAATTGTATTACATTCCAAATTGTTTTAAACTTGTTGCTGCTATGTACCTTCGGTCCGTCAATATTTACTTAACCATAAAAAACTCGTATATTTTTTGACGTGACAACGTCTAATAAATCGGTGAACACCTGGACCTGGCTGCACGCATGAAAAGGGATGACTCATTGTCCCGTTACGCACATTGTAACGTTACGATCGCAGCGAGAGCGCTACACCGACTTTACAGACAACTAATTATTTTCTGTAAGTGATCTTATGAAGTCATTTGAGAAAAAAATATGTCTCAACCATACTTAAGTATTTATATTACTAAAAATATTATTATTGTATACTTAATGATTTGAAAAGAGTAACAATGGATTTTCTTGCCGGTTCTTCTCAATGGAAACGACCAACTCGAACCGTGCACCTTTTTCGACGTTTTATAAGTGCGCACCTAGGCCTGTGTGAAATAAAATATTTTGATTTTGAACCAAACTTTAACCCAAATCAGTCTCGTTGGTAACGTAAGAAAAAAGCAGATTATGGCAGAGGCAGCTTGCCATACAGCTTACGATACTGTTTTGATTTTTACGCTGTGGTGTTGCTATCGAGGATGATACTTGAGTCCCGGATTGTCTTCTCCTGCACCCGGTAAATCCTTAAGAGGCTTATCCCGACCCTGTTTTACCATTTTTAGGAATTATGCGAAGCTCTTAGCATTTCAATCTAAAATGTTAATCTACTAATTGTTTTGTCCAACCATAATAAAGCCCGTTTAAAATTTTCTCCGACTGTAGTTTCTACGTTCGCAGAAAGTTGTAATCGTGACTGCGATTAATGTTCAGTGTTCAGTTTACTTGAAATATTCATTCAGGGACGAAATTTTATAAAAGTACGAGTCTTAGCAAAGTAGATAAGATACTTTATTGCTACAGCTGTGGTCGCCTAGTAGGCCGAGTTAACGACTGTTTACTTAATCAAGATTATCCGAACCCCGACTGTACTAATAAGTTTTCTCTGAACTAAAGTACAATGGCTACACTACGAGCTTTACGGTGAAGGAAGGCATCGAGTGGACCTGCACAGCTCGAGAAAGACTTTAAAGACGTATGTCGTGCTTGAGAAGTAATCTTGGACTTGCCATCTATCACGCTGGAATCTTATATTTCATACAAATAGAGGGTGTTGTATTACCCCTCTGCCAACCCCTTGCCCCTCACTCTTCGTCTTCTTCGTGCGTGAAGATATTTATTTATATAGAAAAATGTTCAGCGTAGCATTAGATCGAATCCGCAATGAACTGATTCGAAACTAACTGACGTGAATATATGTAGGTGTAGTTGTAAAGGCGACGAAAGATTGGTTTAGATACAGATACAGTCCTTACAGTGTGCTGTGTCTGTATTAAGAGGAAGGCTATGTTCCATCCAACATTCTAAGATAGGAGATATTGGTTCTAAATACGCATATAAAATTTCTGTCACAAATCTTTGTTTTCAAATCTTAAGGGAACGTAGTAATTATGAAAAAGAAAGCTTTGTATTGAGTTCGCAAATGACATTAAAATGTGTAGGTACCGAGATAATATTTCCTTGTCGGATCGAGTTCTCTCGCTATTTATAAGGACTTTTTATTACTTTAGCGTCGTAATTTATGTCTTGATATAAGAGGCGGCTAATTTTATAAATTTTGCTTGAAATATTCTCGCAAAGTCAAACATATTGTAAGAATGACGAGGGCCAACTTTGAACATATCATTAAAGAAAAAAAATATTAAGTACATTATTTTCAAAACATACAAAACTCATGCAGAATCCCTAACGGGGTAGGCTCAGATAAAGTGCCAGCTAGTTACTCTTTACTCTAGGTACTCTTTCGCTTTTAATTTATACAAATTCATCAGTCTCCCTATACATGCTCGTCGGTAGAGTACAAATACACACTAGTGTTAATTAAGGGATAGTCGTGCATGACAATGAATTCCTCGTCTTGTACAGAATTTATAATTAAATCTAGTCTTTTTCTACCCCTGTGTAAAAGAGTACCAATGTTAAAAAAGTAAACCGGGAGATTATTTCGCTGTTTCTTCTCCTGACAGGGTTTTCTCTTGGAAACGGTGGTAACTTTAGTTTTATATTGAAGAGAGGTAGGGCATAACGGGTTTCCCGTTCGAATTTGGAGCTGCCCGACTGGGGCAGGACCTCCACCTTATAGAAGTCCGTAGCCAAATAACACAATTTATTGTGTTGTGTTCCTACGCGGTAAATAAGTTTCCAGCAATGAGCTCCTTGGGGAGGGGGGAAGATTGTTTTGAAGATTGATTGCGTTGGCAGCAGAGGGAGTTGTCCCATTATGCTACCGACACTATAACTCCCCGAACACAGAGTGGCAACTCGCAAGTGATACTTCGGTCTTGTAAGCATAAACAGGCTGCGGTAACCGTTTTCTATCGGGTGGGCCGTATGCTTGTTTCCCACTCTTGTATAAGTGTTCCCAGTGTCCCTTACATTGAACGAACGATATATATATATATATATATATACATTGTTTCATCACAGTCGAAGTTTCCAATTAAAACTTTAGTAAGTACTTACTTACCAAAAAAAACAGTTGAAGTAACCGTGATGGCTGAGGGGTTCGAGAAGCAAGCTCGAATCCCAAATGTACAAATGAGTTTTTCTACACTCAGTACAGTGATTAGTACGTGTTTTACGGTGAAGAAAAACATCGCGAGGAAACCTTCCTCTTTTACCTTCGTTTTCTAGCATACGCTTGAGATGAAATTCCAGACGTAGATACCTATGTATAGCCGTGCTTGAGAAACGGCGATGGACTCGCCTATGACTTTGCCACCTAAATATGTATTACACACCTCTGCTAACCCCTTCCAAACGTCGCGTGACACGCTCAGTCCAATAAACGTAACCAACATTTCGCTCAATCATTATGTACGATGACAACCGCACGAGCCGCAACAGTGTCACAGCTCTTGTTACAGTATAATGTTACCCTTTGAAACGGATTATTGACGACATTGTATGGAATAAGCCGTGGTGGCCGAGTGGTTCGAGTAGTTGCCTGAAACACAAAGATTGCAAGTTCGAATCCCGACTGTACGAATGAGTTTTTCAAAACTTAAGTAGTGTTTAGTCACACCACAAGCTTTACGGTGAAGAAAAACATCGTGAGGAAACCTGCATACGTCTGAGAAGCAATTTATAGGCGTATGTATAGTCGTGCTTGGGTAACGACGATGGACTCGCCATGTATCACCTTAAATATATCTCTGGCGCAAAGTGGGTAAATCTCATTGGTACAGTCGGGATTCATACTTGCAAACTCTGTGTTGCATGCAACTACTCGAACCACTCGGCCACCACAGCTCTGATACCTATCTGAAATATACAAATGGAGAATACATTGACTAATGTAATGAGATCAGTGCCCTGGAAAATATTTCTATACAATTTTTGTTCATTGTTAATTCAAGGGCACATTGAATGAAATTATTTATTATTTCTATATCCTCACGCCTTCCCATAAGGGTTCCCGAAGGGGTGGGCAGAGGTGTATAGGTAATACCCACACACCCACTTTCTTATTATTGAACCTTTGAATATACGGAAGAAAAGTTTTCTTTGTTTTTAGTAGACTATTAGCTGTTGTGTTTACACATATAATGTACTAGCTGTGCCCGCGACTTCATCCGCATGGAATTAAACAAATAGTTTTTGTTTAGTTTCTAAAATAAAAGTAGCCCAAGTTACTCTTTTTTACATCAGCTATCTGTCAGTGAAATTCCCGTTAAAATCGGTCTCACAGTTTCAGAGATTATCCGGAACAACAGACAGACATACTGACAAAATTAAAAAATATATATTTTTAGGTATATGTACCGTGTATACATCCATATGCATTTAGTAAAAGCGGTTATTTTAATATTACAAACAGACACTCAAATGTTATTTATTTGTATGTATAGATTTTTTACCTATAGGGTGAGGGCGTAATGGCCCATAAACTTCTTAAAGCGGATGTTTAAAGTTGCGGAAATTGCTCAAACTTTCTTGTGTACCGATAGTTACGAGGACTACCAACAATATTACCCTATCCAATACACACAACCACTAACCGTACGCTAACAGATACTTTAGTTATACTAAACACAGCACGCTCATCCGATCACACAGCTTAAGCACATAAGACGCATTACCTGATGAACACATTGGCCAAAGCCTGCGCCACCAGAATACCGGTGAAAAGCTATACTATCCCACATAATAAGAATCTCGCTTAAGCTGAAAAAACAAATAAAATATCTCGTCTTGGCTCATGAGATTGTCAACATGTGGGATTGTGTACTCCGCAATAATTGTGCCGAAAGTCAACGGCTAACGGCCCAATGGAAAAGAGCCTCGACCAACACCCTAAAGAGGTAGGTAAATTCTCGTTGGTTGGATGGTCGTAATTAACAGCACGACTATATGTATATATAGTTAGTTAGAAAATGTACTGTATAAATCTATTTTAAATAAAGATAATAAAAAGAGGATAATTATTTCGATACATCTCATAAAGTACCGTTGAATACTTTTACATTCCGCTCTTGGTTGTCAGTGACAGAAATGGGAAAATGTCCGTCGCAGAACAACCTTTTCATCGTGCATGTCTAACTATAGGTACCTCGTGATTATAATACAATTGAGTTCTCTTTTCATTGTGGATTCATTGTCAATTGTGGATCGCGGACGATTTAATAGAAATTGTACGGACATAAACCTACCTTCCAACTACCTGGATCAAATCGATCGGACGCTCGAGGACGGTAACGTCATGAGTACTCGAAACCGACGAGCATGTATGAAGAGACTGATGAATGTGGACGAAGCGAAAGAGGTATGTAAGTCTGGAGAGAACTGACGCTCTATACTCTCTGCTTATCCCGTTAGGGACTCGGCGTGATGATATGTATGTTGTATGAAATGGAATAAAATTCAATAATTTATTCGCCAGAAAACGGTTAGGTATATAATATGATGTTTAAATCTATATAATGATTGGATGGCGCGTTCGGCCACATAATATGGCTTGCGAATTATTCCGTAGGTAGGTATCCGTTCGCGAATACCATAATCCATTCAGAAAAACTCATTCGCACAGCCAGGCTTCAAACTTGCAAAACGCAAAGATTGCGTTGCAGGTAACTTGCACCACTTTTTTTTTTTTTTTTTTTTTTTTTGTAATGTCTCTCGTAGCGTGAGTTCCGGGAACTTTTGCTACTTAACCGGTCAATGGCGAGACCTAGGCCTCCAGCCAGGCACTTAAGTACTAAGCAACACAGCTAAGGGCGCCCCCTGTGGGGTCGGACCTCGGCTTAGGGCGTTGCTGGTTCGCGAGCAAGGGAGCTGGGCTGGTCTGGTATTTTATTATTATTTAGTTATTTGGGGAGGGGATTTGGGCTACTGGCTCGGCTCGGGCCGGCACTTGCGAGAGTCTGGGGGGAACGTTACGGCTTATTCGCGTCGAGCCTCGCCGGCGAGGACGGAACAATGGTCGGTTTTGTGTAGTGTCGTTTGTGTGTCGTCGTCGGGCGTCCTGGAGGACCGTTATGTCGTCATCCGGTTCGATGACGGCATGTTTTGGGCGCCTTATCTTAGATATAAGGGAGGGTGTGTATCGGGCGGCCGATACGACGAGAGGGTTGGGATGATTTTCAGCAGAATCGAAATGGCGTTTCGACAGTTTTTTCATAAACTGTTTGATCGTGGGGACTTTTAGGTCAACATGAAGTTGACTGTTTCTCATGTACCACGGGGCACCTGTGGCTCTCCGGAGGAACCGGCTTTGGAGCACTTGAAGGGGGTGGAGTACTGACTTTTTGGATTGTGCGAACACAACACACGCATAAGTCATGATCGGTCTGATGCACGTCAAGTAAATCCTCACCTTGGATTTCAATGAGAGTTTACTCTTCGAATTTAGCATACAATGGAGTCTACCGAGCGCGAAGGCGGCTCGCGCGCGTACCGTCTTTACGTGGTGACGGAAGGAAAGTTTACGATCGAGGGTCACTCCCAGGTATTTGGCCTTGTCTTCCCATGGAATGGGATTGCCGAAGAGAGTTATGGGGGCTGTCCGTAGGGCATGCTTGCCTTTCCAAAAGAGGACGGCTGCGCTTTTTGAGGGGTTCACTTCTATTCTCCATTTCCGGAACCACCGCCCTAGGGCGTTGGCCGCGGTCTGGAGGTAGCCGCGAATCGCCTCGGGGGATATACCTCTGCAGTATATGGCCGTGTCATCGGCGAATAGTGCGCTTTGGACCTTTCTAAGGGTGGGGAAATCGCTCGTATACAGCGTGAATAGAAGAGGGGAGAGCACGGAGCCTTGCGGGACTCCTGCTCGTATGGGACGAGGGGAAGAGAGTGTGCCCTCCACTCTGTAGCGAAAGGAGCGATTCGACAAAAAGTCCCGCACTATGCGTACGAGACGGTCCGGCACGCCCAACTGGTACAGCTTGTATATTAAGCCGTTGTGCCAGACCTTGTCGAATGCCTTCGCCACGTCGAAGAGGAGCATACCCGTGGGATATCCGCGTTGGAAGCCGCTACTGACGTATTCCACTATACGGTGGACTTGTTGGACACACGAGTGTTTGGTTCGAAAGCCAAACTGTTGATCTGGAATTACTTTTTCAGAGTCAGCAAAACTCTTTAATCTATTATAGACAAGTCTCTCGTATATTTTGCCGAGAACGATGAGGAGACTGATAGGGCGGTAACTGGAGGCTTCGGTCTTGGGTTTCCCCGGCTTAGGAATACCTATGACCGTCGCACTTTTCCAGGATTGGGGGAACAAGTTGTTGCTCAGTGCTGCATTGAAGATGGCAGTGAGCAAAACTATCAGATAGGGGGAGAAAAGTTTGATGACTCTATTAGGGATACCGTCGGGGCCAGGAGCTTTCCTAGGGTGGAGACCATCGATCGCCTTCCGGACTTCATCGACCGTGATTGGGGCTATGGGGTGATCCGGGTGTTCGGAGGGTGGATTGGACAGTTTGCTTTCGACCTCGGCGTCCACCTTCTCGAGGTGTCGCTGGTCTACCGGCAGGGAGCTGGGCGTACATTGAGCCTCGAGACTGTCGGCCAGGCACTCGGACTTCTCGTCGTCGTCAAAGGCGGGCCCTTGATTCGGACGAGTGAGAGGAGGCATGGGCGCGGTGAGGTCAGATTTGAGTTTACGTTGGAGTTGCCAAAAGGCCATGTGACTTGGTTCAAGCTCCCCGAGGAACTTGTTCCAGCGAGCGTTACGCAGGTCCTTCATGCGGTATCTCAGCTTGCGCTGGAGTGACCACAGGAAGGTGCGGTTCGCTACAGTCGGTTGAGCTCGATGGGCTCGGAGTGCGGCATTCTTTTCCGTCACCAGTTCACGCACGTCGTCTGGAAGTTTCCAGCGATGATCTTCCGTCACCGGAACTTGTCGGGAGCAGGAGTCCACGACTGACTGTACGTGAGCTGTGAGGGAATCGATCGCCTTTTGCGTGTCGGCTGCCGACTCTATGTGGGGCGGGATACTATCTAAGTGAACAGATGAAGGGGACTTGAGGAGTTCCTCTAATTTCCTCCAGTCTGTTATCTTTTTCTGAGGTAGGGGGCGACCTGTGTCAGAGGGGCCTAATCGGGGGGAGAGCGCTAGTGTTACAGGTCTGTGATCTGAGTCTAGTTTGTCGTGAGACCTCATTGAGTGCAAACGAAGGTTCACATTCTTGAGGATCACGATGTCAAGTACGTCCGGTCGGTGGTTAATATTTGCAGGGTAGTGGGTGGGGTGCATGGGTGCAATGACGTCGAATTGGAGGAGCCCACTGAGGTCCTCCAACTGGCGTCCCCTGTTATTTCGCGAGCGGCTGTTCCAAGCATCGCTCTTGGCATTCAGGTCACCCGCGATAATAACCGAGCTACTTAGGTTGGTAAGGGCCTTGATATCATTTTTGATATCTGCCGATGTATTGACAGGGGAGCAATAGGCTGAGACTATCGTGATCGACTGATGGCCGGTCAATCCTATCCGACAGATCGAGGTCTCTATGTGGGTGAGGGTTGGAGGTTGGACGGGTATGCAGTGCAAGGCCTTCCTGTAGTAGATCAAAGTACCGCCGAGGGCGGAACGATATCTATCGTTACGAACTACATTGTAGTTCGCAATTCTAGGGTCTCGTTGTGATGGTTTCAGGAAGGTTTCTTGCACTAAAAAGATGTCTAGATTATTATCGCGGAGGAACGCGGCGATCTCCTCCCTTTGGCTACTAATGCCATTAGCATTAAAATAGCCAATTGAGAGGGATCGGGGTTTCGTTCTGCTGTTTAGGTTTGCGTCCATTATTGGTTCGCGGAGAAGGAGGCGAGGGACTCGGTGACATCGGCGTAGTCACCGAACAACTGAAGGAGGGCAATTGGGTCCTTTCGGACGGCCCTTAGGCTTCGGGCCATTTCGTTGACCCTACGGATGTTGACTGTCGCGAATAGGTCCACCAGGAACGCCATGTTGGCGGAGGTATCATTCGCGGCGTAGGAGGAGGGGGGGGGCGGTGAGGCCTTGACCGCCTGGGGTCTACGCGGAGGCGAAGCGGCCTGGGGTCGGGGTTGTTGAGGAATGGCTGTTGGAGGGGCCAGCAGAGATGGAGGCTGCTGTTGAGGGGGCGTGGATGAAGCGGGGTGAGACGCTTTTGGGAGGGGTGGGAAGTCCCTCGGAGGGAGGGGCCTCCACGGGGAAAGTCGAGGTGGAGCGGGTTGCGCGGGGGGGGCGTTACGCCATTCGCGGGCCGCTGCCCTCTTGACCAAGACCGGTCTGGGCTTGGGGGCTTTGGGACAGCCCCTGTAATTGGCCGGGTGGCCTTCCTGGCGGCATAGCACGCAACTTGGAGGCGAGTCGGCGAGTGTATGGTCCTTTGGCCGAGAGCAGTCGCTCGTGCCGTGGTCACCCAGGCACTTGACGCACCTGGGTTTTGCGCTGCAATTGCGCGAAGCGTGCCCGTAAAGCTGGCAGTTGTGGCATTGCCCTATAGGGCCGCCTTTGTGGGGGGTTTCCACCCTTATGCCAGACAGGTGGCAGAGGGTTTTGATGTTAAAGACGGCTTTGCCGTCGGGGGAGTTCTCGCAGACGACGAGGACCATGTTGAACGCCTCTCCGGCGTTTCGGCGGTGCATACGGTGGACTTCCTTCACCGCGACCTTTTGATCCTTTAGATCGTCTTTAATCGACTCGGTGTCGATTTCTCGGGGAACGCCACGGATGACGACCCGGAGTAGACGATCTTCGGGCAGGTCGTAGGTGTGGAACTCCACACTTCTTGCCTGAAGGAGTTTGGTAAAAGCCCTAAACTCCGTGGAGTTGGGCAAATGGACTTTAATGCCGTCAGCAGCAGCCGAGGCGCGAGTGAAATTTATTTTGTTGGTATTACACCAACCAGAGATCTCGGTCCATTTGTCCTTATTATGGACGAAGACGGGGGGGCAAGCTCGCTCCTTCCTCGGCTGAGTGGAGGAAGGTCGCGTGGGTCTTGGGGCCGGGGTGAACCGGTTGGCCTGAGTGGCTTCCGCGGTTTCCGGAGAGGCGAGAGGGGCGGGGGTGGGGACCGGGGAGGGCTGTGTGGAGGGCACTGGCACAGTCCGGGGGGCCTTGGTTGGGGGGGAAGGTGAGGGCGAAGCCTCCTTCTTTTTAGCGCGCCTGGCGCGCTTTTTCGAACCCGTCACGGTCGTGAATTCGTCCGAAGAATTCTCAGAATTATCGGACGTGAACTTGCACCACTCGGCCACCACGGCTTATGACAAAAATTACCCGTTAGCATGTCGTTAAGGCGGTACAATTGGGTTTAAGCGTACCACGGGGTTCCTACCTCTAGGTAAATAATAGTTCCTTTCCGCAGTAAGATGACGTTGCTAAATATTGGGGCGCACGCAACCCCGAATGATTAGGCGATTGGACTGAGCGGTCACGAAATGTGGAAGGAACGGAAAATTCCTACAAAATTTTCTTGTTACTACCGTTTTTATGACACTCGTGTATGGAGTACTATTTAACGTCATTTAATTCCATAAATACACACGTACATGAACCTATAGTAATTATGAATTTAAGTAAATATTTATCTAAATAAAACGGTGAACGAACATCGATAGAATGCCTGCATACGTTTGAGAACTAACTCAAAGGCGTATGTGTAGTCGTGCTTGAGTAACAGACGGACTCGCCATCTGCCACAATGGCACCTACAATATATCTCTAGAGGAAAGTGTACTACCAACATTCTTGTCCCTTTGGTACAGGTAAAATGTCAGACAGGGCGATATATCCGCCATTTATTACCTTAACATCTAAGTAATCTAGAAGTATTATTACGCATCTGTTTACGCATCAGTATTATTACGCAACTGTTCTAGAAAAGCGTAATTATTCTAGTCAATTCAATGAGTCAATTATTCTAAATATCATTCATAATGCTAACTTTTATCGTGTTGTGAAATTTTTGTAAGCTAATTGGTACGACATACACTTCGCTTGATGCATGATCCACATTCGTTTGGTCCCAGTCCTTTGGCAAAAAGTAACTCTTTGTCGATGGCTCGCTTTTGATGTTCGAAACCTTTTAATTCGTGTATCGCGAGCTGCGACGTGGAACATCGCCGGCGAAATATACCTACGGAAAATACAAATGAAAAATTCCAGACGATCCGACAAATAAGGCATTTGAAATTGGATGACAAACTCTCAACAGAAAATGTGTGGCATAATGGGTACCTACTTAGGGGTATGTTTTGGTTTCGGAATGAAAGAACGGAAAACACCCTTAGTGCTCGAACTACTTGTGACCTTCAAATCGGATCGATAAAGAAAACACCGGACTATAAGACAAACCACCCGAAACTTTTAAAGTCGGGAGATCTAACAGGTGACTTGGTAACCTTTATACCAAAAAATAATAGTTAAAAAAAACTAAAAAACACGCTTTTTATAGAAAACCGAACTAAAAAATAGAAAATAAATTTCGATAATATCTTAAAAAGCACCACACGCTTTTTAAGATATTATCGAAATTTATTTACAATTTTTTAGTTCGGTTTTCTATAAAAAGCGTGTTTTTTAGTTTTTTTTAACTATTATTTATTTTCTACTTTTTAGTTATTAGTGTATTGTCATCGGTCCTCGATAAGTCTACAAAGTTTGAACGAAATCTGGCCGTTTAAAGTGGGTCAAAATCGAGCTCAAAGAAGTCGGTTACATACATACATACATACATACATACATACATACATACAGGTGAAGCTAATATAAAGCGTGTAAAAAGGCAAAAACCTACCTACCTACCCTTTGGAAGGGCCTTTTTACGAAACTAGATACAATTTTTCATCCATTATATAGGTTGTGGTCTGAAAGAAGATGTAGTGATAAAAATTTAGAAAGGTATGCTGAGATGGGTTGGCCATGTCAGAATGAATGAAGAACGATTGACGAAAAAAGTGTATAAGGCGAGTGTGAATGAAAGTGTTGCAACGGGTAGACCTAGGCGGACGTTTCGAGACCAAATCAGGTATGTCTTGAAAAAAGGCCAGGTAATGAGTACCCTAAACCGAAGAGCATGTATGAAGGGAAAAATGAAAGTAGACAAAGTGAAACAAGTATGTGAGGATCGTACCAAGTGGAAAGAAAGTGGTCTCTGCCTACCCCTACGGGTAAGAGGCGTGATTATATGTATGTATCTTTGTATGATATCATCTCACAGTTCAATAACTGGAGTGCCAAATTGACAGATGAACAGTCTCTTAGGCATGATGAAAAAGCCCCTGGGACCAAAATCTTATACAGGTTATATAATAATCGACTTCATCTATGTAATGTAGTTGGAACGTGGTCTTCCTCTGCTTCTATATTATACTAGTTGTCCCGCCCAGCTTCGCTTGGGAGAAAAAATTAAAGCCACGGACCCAGTGGCGCCACCTATCGGGTCCAATTGTGAATCTAAACCATTCCCAGATCCCCTTGAACACACACAGAAAATTTCATTAAAATCGGTCCAGCCGTTTAGGAGGAGTTCAGTGACATACACACTCACAGAAGATTTTTTTTTATTTACAATAACAACAATTAATAATATTTACAAAGAACAGTTGAAACTAACTACTTACAGATAAAATATTTGTCCCAAATCGGTATCCCGAGGCAACGTGCCAATGTGATATGAATAAATAAATAAATAATAAATACCTTGCGACAATTCCACACAAATCCACATAGCCCCAATTTACGCAAAGTTTGTCTTATGGTAACTAGACAACGATATTTTTACTTATGTAGACAGATATATACATAAATACGTAGGACATCCAAGACTAAGTTACAAATACTTGTGTTCACCAAACAAATATCTGCCCTCAGCGGGAATCGAACCCGCGACCTCAAGTTTCGCAGTCAGGAGTGCATGCTCAGCAAACCAACGTAGCATGCCGCTCAAAATTTTCATTAATCACGTAGGTACATATTGAATTTCCATCGACTTGATTCGTTCATATGAACGTTTATAATCAAAACTATATTATTAATCCGACTGAAATATATCTCTTCTACCACTTATCTTCTACCACCAAACGAGCGTTGCTATGGTAACAATAGTAACACGCTCTTTTGGACAAGGAAAATGTTGTTATCGTTCATGGAAGATCCAACAGGCTGTACCAATGATGTATTATATATAAAGATAAAATCTCATTGGTCTGTACGTGCGATTTCGTCCTATAACATAGAGTAATATGAGCTGGAAATATTGATACGACCAGACAGCCGAACGGAAATATTAATAACGAAAGTGGCATGTTAATTTGAACTCTCGTTTGATGTGTGTATTCAGAGGCGCAATGTGATAAAGATATTATGTATGTAAAGATGTTATGCTCGAAGAAAAGTTCGATACGTTTCACAGATTTCTTAGTAATTACATACCTTCGCAACATTTCATAGAAAGATATTGTGTGTGTATGTTCTGCTAGATGTATTTATTTACAATAACAACAATTAATAATATTTACAATAACAACAATTAATAATATTTACAATAACAACAATTAATAATATTTACAATAACAACAATTAATAATATTTACAATAACAACAATTAATAATATTTACAATAACAACAATTAATAATATTTACAATAACAACAATTAATAATATTTACAATAACAACAATTAATAATATTTACAATAACAACAATTAATAATATTTACAATAACAACAATTAATAATATTTACAATAACAACAATTAATAATATTTACAATAACAACAATTAATAATATTTACAATAACAACAATTAATAATATTTACAATAACAACAATTAATAATATTTACAATAACAACAATTAATAATATTTACAATAACAACAATTAATAATATTTACAATAACAACAATTAATAATATTTACAATAACAACAATTAATAATATTTACAATAACAACAATTAATAATATTTACAATAACAACAATTAATAATATTTACAATAACAACAATTAATAATATTTACAATAACAACAATTAATAATATTTACAAAGAACAGTTGAAACTAACTACTTACAGATAAAATATTTGTCCCAAATCGGTATCCCGAGGCAACGTGCCAAGAAGCAGCATGGCCACGCTGGATAGCAATGCTGATTCTCTGAGCGAGATATGTTCCAGCCCGTCTGTCACGAGAGGTCTCGACTAGACGGCGCGAGACCTTTAAAATGATGGTGAGCCTCATTTCTGCTAGATACTTTTTTCTATCGCAAAGGCGGTAAAAGGTCTACCTATAACAGAGGGGAGCGAGTAGCGGACTACAAAAAAAAATTACATCACATTAAGTTCGAATTTCGACTGTACCAATGAGTTTTTCTGAAATTAAGTGCAGTGTTAAGGGTAGGGTGCGGGGTAAATTTCTACGTGTTATTTCGAATTATTATGTTTCGAAATAATTATGGCCAATAGAGCCGTGGTGGCCGAGAGGTTCGAGCAGTTGCCTGCGACGCAAAGGTCGCAAGTTCGAATCCCGACTGTACCAATGAGTTTTTCTGAACTTAAGTACAGTGATTAGTCACACCACGAGCTTTACGGTGAAGGAAAACATCGTGAGGAAACCTGCATACGTCTGAGAAGAAATTCAAAGGCGTATGTATAGTCGTGCTTGAGTAACGGCGATGGACTCGCCATCTGTCACGTTGGCACCTAATATACCTCTGGCGGAAAGTGGGTGTGTGGGTATTACCCATACACCTCTGCCTACCCCTTCGGGGACCCTTGTGGGAGGGCGTGAGGGCGTTTATTTTATTTATTTATAATTATGTATACATCGTTTTTTTATGTCGTTATGTACTAACTTTCTTATATGTGTTGAGTACCGGAAATAAAAAAAATTATAAACAGATCTTATTCTTTTCTTAAGACGGATCCCTTAGGGATCGAGTTTTACTTGCCTTTGGCCGCTTTTGTGTTATCACAAAATAAACTTGACATGACAACGTGTGGCGTGCAAAACTTAGGGTAAGTCTAAAGTTATTATTACGCACGCTTATAATGAGATTCAAATTGTTGGCGAATTTCGTATATTAGGTATTATATTATCTGAGTAATTATTCAGAAACAATAGCTAGATTAAACTTTAATACGTATAACGTCGAACATTAACATACATACATACATATCATCACGCCAAGTCCCCAATGGGGTAGGCAGAGGGTACAGAGCGCCAGTTCTCTCTAGACTTACATACCTCTTTCGCTTCGTCCACATTCATCAGTCTCTTCATACATGCTCGTCGGTTTCGAGTAATCTTAACGTTCCCGTCCTTGAGCGTCCGATCGATTTGATCCAGGTAGTTGGAACGAGGTCTTCCTCTGCCTCTTCTTGCACACACTTTTGCTTTGTACATCTGTTTTGTCAATCTTTCTTCACTCATCCGTTCAATATGTCCAAACCAACGTAACATTATACCTACGAAATATTATATGGATTAACTGCTCACGAATAATATCTCAAGCAGTTTGCTTAAAGTTTTTGGATTATACTATATTAACTTTAACAGATAAGCAATCTATTTCTGCCTTGTATATTATGTTATGTATCTTGTGGTTGCCTGCAACGCAAAGATTGTCAGTTCGAATGCTAGCTGTACCAATGGGTTATTCTAAAGCGCACGACCACTTGAACACATTATTTAATCACATCACGAGCTATATATATAGTGAATGAAAATGATTTATGTGGGTAAGGTAGCAGCCGTGGTCGAGTGGTTCGAGCAGTTGCCTGGGACACAAAGATCGCAAGTTCGAATCCCGATTGTACCAATGAGTTTTATTGAAGTTAAGTACAGTGATTAGTCACACCACAAGCTTTTACGGTGAAGGAAAACATCGAGAGGAAACCTGAATAAGTCTGAGAAGCAATTCAAAGTGCTTGAGTAACGGCGATGAACTCGCCATCTATCACGTTGGCACCTACATATATCTCTGGCGGAAAGTGGGTGAGTGGGTACTATCTATACACCTCTGCCTACCCCTTCGGGGATCCTTGTGGGAAGGCGTGAGGATATATGTAGGTGAACCTAGTTGTACTTGAGAAACGGGGATGGACTCGCCATCTGGCACGTCAACACCGTAATACATTACATATATATCATCATCACGCCAGGTCCCTAAAGGGTGGGCAGAGAGTATAGAGCGCCAGTTCTCTCTCGATTTACATACCTCTTTCGCTTCGTCCACATTCATCAGTAATACATCTCCGGCGAAAAGAGAGTGTGTAACACATTCGCCTACCCCTTCGGATCGGATTCGGATATAGATATAGGTTACCGATTGAAGGTATATTGTTATGAAGAAAACATTATAATATATGTACATATATTAAATTGGGTAGTGAGTCATATATTTTGTATTGTAGTCCATTAATTTAGGGGTAATTAATGACATATAAATGCCAACGGAATATTTCAAAGACACACAAACAAGCCTATTTACTCCATAGAAAGCTAAAGGGTAATAATACAATATGAAAACAAAGCCTTGTACGACAATGATTACATAGTAAATAAGATAAAACCGTACTTTATCTCGGGCGCTAACCACCTATATACATAGGTTCACTGTCCCTAGGGGGGCAAAGAGAGAAGAACGCTATTTCTCTCTAGCCTTACAGACCTCTATCGCGTCATCTATATTCATCAGTCTCTTCAAACACGGTCGTCGGCTCCGAATATTTGTGAAGCTTTCAACTTTGAGTGTTAGGTACCTTAGTTTGGTATAGGTATCGTGGTCTTCCTTTGCCTCTTTTTCCGTACATATGAGTTTTCAACTACGTGTGTTATACATTTATACTTCGCAAAAATAGAACCGGGGCACTCGAGGTGATGGACTCAGCATGTTGATATACATTTATGCACTTTGTATGACTGTACTTTGCAAGTGTAGGCAAGATAGAAAAACAAAAGAAAGGCTCTTTTGTTTTTCTATCTATTATCTTTTATTTTCTATCTTTATGATATCGTTATTAATGTTTTATGTCCTATCACGGCCTAGGCACGACTTCTCATACACTCTTAGATTGCAGTTAGTTTACAAGAAACATAAACTAACTTGTCACGGCATTTAGGTACAGGGGTACTGCGAGATTCACGTGATTGTGGTTATAACGCCAAGAAGCCATTTAAATGATATTAATATGTTTTATGGCATTGTATTTCAATATATTAGACTCGATAAACTCGACGAGATATTAGATTGGTCAGCATCACCATCATCATCGTATCCTCACGCCTTCCCATAAGGGTCCCCGAAGGGGTAGGCAGAGGTGTATAGGTAGCACCCGCACATCCTCGTTCCGCCATATTAGATTGAAAATAATTTCAAGATGGCCAGTTTTAACTCCAGCAATATTACCAGTTTGTATTTTTGAATCTAAGTACAGTGGTTTATAACAGAGATAGAAGATTACGCATTAGAATCGCTTTACTCATAAATAATGTAATAATACAAGGGTCCCCGAAGGGGTAGGCAGGGTAGTGCAGTACCTGCACATCCACTTTCCGCCGGAGATATATTTTGTGCCAATGTGTGTTGCCAAGCACGACTATACAATACGCCTTTAGAGTTTCTTCTGAAACGTATGCAGGTTTCCACTCAATCGATTATACAACATCAGATAATTTAAATGATAGCCTTGCATGGCAATGAATTGCTCCTCTTGCAGAGAAGGTATTATGTAAATTAAGTATTTTTCTACCCCTACGTAAAAGAGAACAAACTTTAAATCAGGTAACCGGTGAGTTTGTTACGCTGTTTCTTCTCCGACAGGTTTCTTTTTTTGGAAATGGTGGTGACTTTAGTTTTTTTATTCTGTATGTGACGTTCCGTATCTGTTACGTTGAATGAAAGGTTTGTTGTTATTATTATTTACAATATTTATTGGTCTGATTAACACATGTAAGTGTTAATATATCCCTGTCTCAAAGTTCTGACGTGATTGTGTAACAAACATGTACAGAAAATTCTTACAAACTTTAGCATTTATAGTACCTTATTTATGTATTATATTCGAATTTTATTCGAATATAATAAATGTGTTACATACATCACGATCACGGAACTTCATTTATTCGAATATAATCCTCGATCATTCATCTGCAAACAGATCGCATTCAGGGCTTTGAGCATCGAGTGCGGTGACGGTACGCGGCATGGGCGACTGGGTTCGCGCTACGATGCGTGAGGGCGGTACGGAAAAGCCCTCTGTGTCCGATTCATTAGTAGAATATACATTTAATTATCTCCTAGTGAACTTTCTGGACCGACATGTCCATTTACAACAGTAAATCCAATTTCAGGGGTGTCACGCACAGCTGTCATCGCGGCTAATTACGACAAAATGCACCCGAATACCTTTTTGTTCCCTCAGGCCTGTCTCGGTTGACATTTTTAATTTAACCCTTTTTAGCTGAGTTACTGCTACAAGGAGTTTCAATTTTGCTACTCGAATGGTTATACTTCGTCAATGACTTACTATACTAGATGTGGCCCCCGGTTTCCTTCGTGTAATTCTGTTTTGCCAAACAAACATCCTCACAAACTTTCGAGCGTATAATGTTAAGATAGGCCGTGGTGGCCGAGTGGTTCGGGTAGTTGCCTGCAACACAAAGATTGCAAGTTCGAATCCCGACTGTACCATTGAGTTTTTCTGAACCTTAAAGCTCGTGGTGTGACTTTAGTGTACTTAAGCACGCAGAGGCAGAGAAAGACTACGTTCCAACTACCTAGATCAAATTGATCGGAAGCTCAAGGACGGGAACGTCAAGAGTACTCGAAACCGGAGAGCATGTATGAAGAGACTGATGAATGTGGACGATTTTTTTTTTATACAACAAGAGTGGCAAACAAGCATACGGCCCATCTGATGGGAAACGGTTACCGCAGCCTATTTACGCTCACGATACCGAAGTATCACTTGCGTGTTGCCACTCTGTGTTCGGAGAGTTATAGTGTGTTGGCAGCATAATGGGTTTAATCCCTCTGCTTCCAACACAATGTAACAATCCTCCCCCCTCCCCAAGGAGCTCATTACTGGAAACCTTATTCACCACGTATGAACACAACACAAAAATTGTGTTATTTGGCTACGGACTTCTATAAGGTGGAGGTCCTGCCCCAGTCGGGCAGCTCCGAATTCGAACGGGAAACCCGTTATGCCCTACCTCTCTTATTTAAGGTATGTAAGCCAAGAGAGAACTGGCGCTCTATACTCTCTGCCTACTCCGTTAGGGACTCAGCGTGATGATATATCTTATTATCATTGCTATCCAGCGTGGCAATGCTGCTAGTCTTCTCGGCACGTTGCCTCGGGATACCGATTTGAGTCAAATATTTTATCTGTAAGTTGTTTGTTAGTATACAACAGTTTTGTTGTAAATATTGTTATTGTAAATAAAGTATCCTTTATTATCTAAATACCTTCCCACAAGCGATCTCCCCCTCCCCTCTGTCCCCTCCTGTTTATCGTAGATTTGGGTGCCAGCGTGTTTTGTAATATTATAAGTTTTAAGGCAGATTGTTTGAAAATAGGTTAAAAAGTTGGTTAGTCTAGAAAGTGTTTAAACGAATATTTCAATAAGCCTGATTGATCTAATATAATTGTGTTATTTGTGTAAATTTTAATATTGACTGTTTCATATTGATTGTATAATTTTGTTTGTGATTCACCGGTTTTATTTTTAATTTAGTAGATTTATGGTTAGTACCTACTTACCTCAGTATAACACTTTATATAGCCCCAAGTGTGGTTATTATAAGGGACAAACTTTTGTGACTTACATTTATTGAACTGCTTGTACTTCTTGTACAGCTTGTATCAAATTTACGTAGTTCTACAATAATTATA
This sequence comes from Drepana falcataria, assembly GCA_945859725.1. NCBI lineage: Eukaryota > Metazoa > Arthropoda > Insecta > Lepidoptera > Drepanidae > Drepana > Drepana falcataria. Next base: position 2,287,290 of record OX243935.1, read on the forward strand.
TATTTAGTTCTATTCTAATAATAATGATGACAAATGCCAATCGTTCTTTTTCTACTATAAACTATATTTGGAATCTATGCCATCCTAACTGATTTCACTCAGGTTTTTTCTCGTATTACAATTTGTTATTTGAATTATTCCCCTAGCACCAGTGATTTCTTTGTCGACTGTTTAGAATCTATTCTTCAGTATCAATGTCACCAGTATTGATAAATAGATTTGGAAATTCATAATTTACAGGACAAATTTTACTTTAATTTATTTTAGAGAGCCGTGGTGGCCGAGTGGTTCGAGCAGTTGCCTGTTCGAATCCCGACTGTACCAATGAGTTTTTCTGAACTTAAGTACAGTGATTAGTCACACCACGAGCTTTACGGTGAAGGAAAACATCGAGAGGAAACCTGCATACGTCTGAGAAGAAATTCAAAGGTGTATGTATAGTCGTGCTTGAGTAACGGCGATGGACTCGCCATCTGTCACGTTGGCACCTAATACCTCTGGCGGAAAGTGGGTGTGTGGGTAGTACCTATACACCTCTGCCTACCCCTTCGGGGACCCTTGTGGGAAGGCGTGAGGATATTATTATTATTATAATTTATTTTAATTCCTAAATTAATAAATTGTTATGAGCTTTTAAAAATGCTTAATTTGTTTTTCACACATCTAATTTTTAACGTACGTTTTTAAACGTTTAAGACTTACCTTAACACAAATCCATTTATTCACTCACTTAAAATCATTGAAGAGTAACAGACTGTTAACTAGGTAGTATACGATAGAGAAGTATCTCCGCGATTTTCCAGAGACTACGAACGCGTCCCTTCTAGTAAGAGCGCGGTGCGAGACTGGCAGATGTAAGCTTTTACCGCTATATATAGGCAAAAGTTCCTATTGCAACCACCTGTTATGAGGAAATATGCCGCTACGAAAAAGTTTGTATGGCTTAGGAGGGTAAACTCTAAGCTTTGTGATGAAATTTCCCAAAAGCCGAGGTTTTGCAACTTGCTCATTACAGGCTTCTGTTATTTCGCCCATTTTTTGTTTTCTAACTCGTTATTTTCTGGATACAGTTCAAAGGTTACGAAACGGTCATTTATAATATAATAATAATAACTTTCTTTCCATTTTAGAGATACATCGCAGAACACTTAACTAATAACATTAACTTAGAACAAAATTGTGGGTACTTAAATAATAGCACATCGTTAACGAGGCAACATACAGCGTCCTTTTTTTATCATAAATAATTTCAGATTTTAGAGCTGTGGCTGAGTGGTTCGCCTGCAACGCAAAAATTGGCAGCTCGAATCCCGACTGTACAAATTTGTTTTATTTTTAACTGACGTACAACGATTAATCACATCTCGAGCTTTGCAGTGAAGGAAAACATTAAGACTGCATACGCTTGAGAAGAATTTAAAAGATGTACCTATGCACATAGTATTTCTATCCTATTCTAATACAACTATCTACGTTTGTTTGTGTATGTGTGTTTATATATATATATATATATATATATATATAAACACACATCGGGGACATTCGGGGACCCTTGTGGGGCTTTAGGCCTTCCCACAAGGGTCCCCGAAGGGGTCAGAAAAACTCATTGGTATAGTCGGGACTCGAACTTGCGATCTTTGTGTCGCAAGCAACTGCTCGAACCACTCGGCCACAACGGCAAAACTAGCTTGCTTAAAACTTTGCTCAGTTAAATAATATTGAATTTTGGAACTGAGATTAAGGCGAGTGGTCAGAGTTGCCTGCGACACAATGATCGCAAGTTCGAATCCCGACTGTACTAATGAGTATTTCTCAACTTAAGTACAGTTACTAGTCAGGCCGCGAACTTTACGGTGAAGGAAAACATCGAGAGGAAACTTGCATATGTCTGTGAGGCGATTCAAAGGTATTAGTCGCGCTTGAGTAACGGCGATGGACTCGCCTTCTGTCACGTTGGCACCTCAGTTATTTCTTAGAGGCCCTTAGGAAAGGCGATCCTTTCTATGTCCGCAAACCAACGTAACATGCCTTTCTTCGTCTTTACAATCACACAATCGTTCACGCCAGGTGTTTTGCGAACTTCTTCATTACGGATTCGATCTAAGATTCTAAGGTTCCTCCGCTCATTTTTCGAAGAGATAGCATCACAACTGCATTCAAGCTATTTGCATACTTCCTCTGACATACTTAGGATTCGCTACCGTACAATAAAGTAGGAACCAATATCACGTTGTGGGCAGCAACTCGAGCATTCTTGCTCAGACTTTTACTGTCCATCAACGCCGACATGGCCCCATTCACCTTATTACCTGCAGTTATCCTTCTTTCACATGTCTTTTTCATACTTTCCATCTCGTGTACGAACATGCTGCCTGGATATAAATTCATTCACTTGCTCTAGAATTTGCCCATTTACCGATATAACAAACTCTTGCCAGCGTTTAGACGCAGCCCCTTCTTTTCACATTCTTCTTTCATTATGGTAACAGCTAGTGACTGCAGTTCGCCCTCTGATGACGCCAGTAAAACCTCGTCATTGGCGTATAAAATGCAGTTGACCACTAAGTTTCCCATTTTCACTCCACATCCGTTCGTTTTAATGCTCTCAGACAGTTATCTAGATATATAATGAACAGCCAGGCAGACATGATACACCCTTGTTTGACCCTAGTCTTCACAACAAACCAGGGTGACTGCTCACCCTCGACACTAACGCACGCCCTGTTATCACTATAATATAGTAATGTCACGGCATGCAGTAGGGAACTGCTCACTCCAGATCCAGGCAACACGTCCCAGAGTACCATTCGTACGATTTTATCAAATGCCTTCTCTATATTGACGAAAGCGCAGAAAACTCTCTGGTTAATATCCAAAAACTTTTCCGCGATTCTGCGAAGCGAGAAGGTTTGATCCATACATCCTCTTCCTGGTATAAATCCACCTTGGAATTCCCAGATAAACCATTTGAATCGCTCTTGCATTCTGATCGTCAGGATCAGAATACAAGAGCGTACACTTTACTAGCTCAGCTGACCAAGCCAAGCTGATGGCCTCTGTCTGTACTGTAGTTTGATTGAGCAGTCTAATCGTGATTCCTTTCCTTTATAGAAAGACACGATGACTGATCGCCTCCAGTCATCCGGAACATCACCCATTTTCCAGCAAAGACTGCATATCAAATAGATGAAATTCTAAACCGCTGGTCCACCGTACTCATATGACTATGCGCATAATAGCGCGATGTACAATGCAGCTAGCGCCATCTATTGGGAGGTGGTGAACTAAAGTCGAACAATACATGTCACCCAGTGAAATGGATAGCTATACATGGTCCAAACTATATATTACATATTATATATAACACAAGTACTCCACGATATCTATCTGTCTGTTTGCGAAATAAAGAAAAACAGCTAAAAAAAAACAGCGATTTCCAATTGACAGAATTATTCATGAGGATAGTGAATATTAAAATAATAATATCTCCTTAACAGTCCATCGCTGTTACTCCAGCACGACTGTACAAACATACGTCTTTGAATTTCTTCTCAAACATTTTCAGGTTTCCACTCGATGTCTTACTTCACCGTAAAGCTCGTGGTGTGAATATTTACTATACGTAAGTTCAGAAAACTCATTGGTACGGTCGGGATTCGAACTTGAGATCTTTGTGTTGCAGGTTGCTCAAACCACCCGGCCACCCCACAGTTGAAAATATCGCAAGTGTGAAGACACCCGGGTGCCCTCATCTTGAATGCTACCAGCTCATTGATATATTCTGGTTATGTATGGTTCCGTATATTATATGATGTTCCAAATTCCATTTTCCTATAAAAAAAACTATCATAAATATTCGATCGATTAGCAATTGTGCTAGGGTAGTGTGAACCCTATCCCTAATCGATCTAATTCAAATACATGAAATGTCAAACAGTAACTTTTAAAACAATGAGAATGCTGATTGCGATTAACTGTAAAAGTAATTTAGTACCTAAATGCTATACGTCAAAAGTACGATGAATACAATATATATATATATATATATATAAGTATGTCTGTTTGTGCCATCTTATCTCTGAAACGGCTGAACCGATTTTGACGGGACTTGCACCTTGGAGATATCTAATGCTATAAGGAGTAAGTTTTACTTTTATTAACCGACTTAAAAAAAGGATGAGGTTCTATGTTAAGCTGTATGTATTTTGTAGTTTTTTTATGTATGTTCACCGATTTGTGGATCGATAAACAAAATATTTTTTTTATTTGAAAAAGGTGGTGAGTATGAGCGACTATACATACGCCTTTGAATTTCTTCTCAAACATTTTCAAGTTTCCACTCGATGTATTCCTTCACCGTAAAGCTCGTGGTGTGAATATTTTCTGTACTTAAATTCAGAAAAACTCATTGTTACAGTCGGGATTCGATCTTGCAATCTTTGTGTTGAAACTCGAACCATTTGGCCACAACGGCACTACGGCTTAGTTTGTTAGAATAAAACTATGTCGAAACATATTTACTATATAATCATCAAACTTTCATATGAATTTGACGCAGTTGAAACCGCGAGGCACAGTCACTAACTTTGTAAAAATATAGTACTTACTAAAAACTTCATAAATAATTAACAGTTTTGACATGACTGGGTTTTAAAAGAGAGTATATAGCGTTGGTCTGTTCTTGTACAAGATGATGCTTTTAAACTACCTAACTTTGTCACGGAATATTTTATATATATACGCCTGTAAGCCCACATTTCAAAAGCTTCTATTCGTTGACTATTAGCTGGACTCATAGAGAGACCAATGGTGAAGGTCTCCGCCGAGCTGGCCAGAAACGGCAAATCATGCAGACCGTCAAGCAGGGAAAAGTTGGGTAAGAGTAACCAACTACTGCAACTTATGATGATGGGCAAAGTGGCTGGGAGAAGATCAGTGAGCCGAAGTAGAAAGTCGTGGCTGCGCAATATTCGCGAGTGGACCGGCATCAACAATGCTACTGAACTGTTTCGCCTCGCGAAGACAGAAATTTTCTTTAACTGACGACCAACCTTCACTAAATGTAGAGGGACTAAGAGAAGAAACATTTTATATATATTATATAAGAAGGCATCTAATATACCTCTGGCGGAAAGTGGGTGTGTGGGTATTACCTATTCACCTCTGCCTACCCCTTCGGGGACCCTTGTGGGAAGGCGTGAGGATATCATCATCATCATATATAAGAAGGGCTAGTCAGAGATGTAAAGGCAGCACACCCACTTTTCACAAGAGAAAAATTTTTGGTGCCAAGGTGACAGATTGTGAGTCCATCGCCGTTATTAAAGCACGACTAAACGACAACATAGCCTTTAAATTTCTTCTGAAACGTATGCATTCTTCTCGATATCCTTCACCGTAAAGCACGTGGTGTGATTAATCACTATCTATAATATGAGTAAGGAAATAAAAGAAACAGTATGTAGATATGTACATATTAATTGTATGTAATTAAATGCTATACTAATTGTATATTTATTATGATTAAGGTTAAAGGTTTTCTTAACTGCAGCATTTACTATTAGCATATACCAGACTAGTCAAATAATGTATTATTTAGTGAAAAGCGACAGTCAGTGTTTTCAAATTTCAGTACCACTTTCATATTTGAGTAAGTATTACATGACGTACGAAATGACTTGTAAATTTACAATTTCTATCTATTTTTAAAACGTTGACAAATTGAAATACTTGTGCGTAGTTCCCGTGTAATAAGTGCCGGAATCATGACGAAATATTATTCAAGAAAGCAAAATATATAGATTTACTTATGTAATAAAGATACATGCGTCATTGAATTTCTTCTCAAATGTATGCGGTACCTCTCGATGCTTTCTTTGACCTCTAGATATGACTGATCATTGTACTTAACTGGCGTTTTAAAGATGAGGTCCGTGTTCTATGCTCAGGAGTGAGCGACTGCTGATGATGATGATAGTTCATCAGTTCGAACGACGCGGTGTGAAAGTTAGTACGTCACCCTGCTAAAAAACTGTCAGATTTCATTAAAATTAAATTGCGTATGTTTGGATTTGTCTTGATCCATAGGTCGTTCCAGTGTAAAGAAGATCACGGGAGTACGAGTATACCTATACATCTTTTATGTTTTGTAAAACTGTTACCTGACGTCTCTATAAGGGTTTTAATAAAACGTATTTGTTTAAGATTGGCTGCAATGTTTCCACCTTCGCAAGAGCAACCAACGGATGGGGACCGCGTGGTTATATCTGGCATGTCAGGCCTGTACCCCAAGACACCACATGTGCAAGGCCTGTCCAACATACTTTATAATAAGGTAAACCTCAATTTCTAATCTTATTTTCAGCTTACGGACCGGTAAGAGTGAGTACTGCCAGCTCTCTTTAGACATTCATAGGGGTTTTCAGAAGTATGAGCAAGGGTCGGCAGCGCACAAACAATACCCCTGGTGATGCAAGCGTCCATAGGCGGCGGTAACCGCTTACCATCAGGCGGACCGCATGCTTGTTTGCCATCCGTGTTATATAAAAAAAAGAATACTCGAGCAGCTGTGCACAACGCCATATTGGTCCCCATTATATTATACCCAAAGGTTGACTGGTAGAGAATGCCCACGGCATTAAGTCCGCCTGTGCAATTGTTATTGCAGGAAGTTTTTAAATAAATAAATATATTATACGGCGAATCCTAGATAGTTGAGATATGAAAAATGTGTGGTGTAACATAAGCTCGAATCGAATCCGCACACCAAGGATGTGTATGGTGATTATAATGGTGAAGAAAGGCATGTTACGTTGGTTTGGACATATAGAAAGGATGAGTGAAGAAAGATTGACGAAACAGATATACAAAGCGAAAGTGTGTGCAAGAAGAGGCAGAGGAAGACTACTCTCCAACTACCTAGATCAAATCGATCGGACACTCAAGGATGGGAAACGTCAGGAGTACTCCCAACCGGCGAACATGTATTAAGAGACTGATGAATGTGGAATAAGCGAAAGAGGTATCTAAGTCTAGAGAGAACTACTTTCTTTGCTTTCCCGTAAGGGACTCGGCAGGATGATATGTATGTAAGCCGGATTGAGTACGTTTGTTGTTGCAGATTAATCCAATTTCCAAAGAGCCTGATCTCTGGAACTTCGCGCATCCAGAGTTGGTTGACTATAAAGGCAAGATTTCCGGGTTAGACCGGTTTGACGCTCAATTCTTCAAGGTTCACCCTAGATTGGCAATCAACATGGAACCATTGGCAAGGAAAGTCTTAGAACAAACGCACCAAGCTATTTATGACGCTGGTATGTACGCTACTTGATAATTTCTTCTTCGTCTTTCTATTTCTCTGTTTCTTGAAACCTTCACAAAAGAGAATCAGTTCCTGTCTCCTTATTCTTACACGTTAATTATTAACTTTTGTTAGATTGTGTTAATTGTTGTAATTGCAACACATCTACAAACGTGTTGTATTTTTTGTGAAACATTTATTCGTTCTAAACATTTAAGGGCCAAGGTAGACAAAAGTGTATCAACAAAACCACGGAGGTATATAATACATTACAAGCATATGACCTGCTAACGCTGTCTATGGATACTTGTAACACAAGAGGTATTACTCGCGCGTTGCTTAATGTAAATTTTTGAGGTTAATAAGTGACTCGTAAGGAGTATTAAAGTAATATTGTTTATCGTCACACCGAGCTCTTCGAGCTTTAGGTACTAAACAGTCCAAACAGGCTAAGCTTAGCGCCCTGGCAACTTCTAGTAGAGGGGGTCGCGGTATGAGGGTAGTATGACCTGAGTCTATTAATTGTAGTATGCGTGTTAACTCATAGGTAATCAGTGTATACCGATAATATTCAAACATTAGTGGAAGGTTGGACACTTACACTATAAACTATGAGGAAGAATAGTGGGGCGCGTGTTCGTGGAAGGCACTATCTATAGAATGTGTTTAGGGCAACGATCAATATTCGTAAACAACTAACAATACATGGTAGACACATGGTCTCATTCATCCATACCGGATGAACGTTTGAGACAGAGCTACATGAATTTTTCAGGGCTTAGCCCGAATCATCTTTGGGGGAAAAATGTGGGCGTTTACATTGGCAGTACTACCGCTGAAGCTGAAAAGATTATGTTTTACACCAGACTGAAGAGTGGATCTATTGTCGCTGGGTAAGTGTGAAAATTATGGAAAAACACCATTTATACTACTAATGCGCCAAAGACTAATGTGATCCATTTAATGGTAATCAGTTACCGCCTAGAACTCTATGCTTTATTCCCTGATGTACCAGTGAGATTTTTCTTATCTTATCACACCACAAATTAATGAAGGAAAACGTCGAGAGGTAACCTGCATGAGTTTGAGAAGAAATTCATAGACGTATATGTAGTGCTAATGGACTCCCCATCTGCTACTTTAGCATCTAAATATTTATCTGGCTACCTCTAACTACCTCTTCAGGGACTGCTGTGGTAAGGCGTGAAGATAGTGACAGTTTGTGACGACGTTCGCTACTCAATCACGCTATGGTGGATGAACGAAAGTGAATGTAATTTGTTAGATGGTTATATCATTAGCTGGATTAACAGGATTCCAGAAAACAAACTTCCAATCATATCAAATTGTACGCGGGTGCACTGATCTTCATCAATCATCTCAATTTATGAGCTTTTGTTAGTGTCTCTGATGCAATCTCTTCCGTACTCACCTCCCTGAGAAACACTTTGATCTGACTCAGATATTATTTTAATCTTGGTATATTATGTATGTAAATAATTATTACTGGCATGATCGAGGGTAAGAGGCCACGAGGGCGAAGCCCCTCAGGCTGGTCCGATCAAGTCCTCACCACTCTCGATACCAGAGTCCAACATGCGATACGCGTTGCTGAGATCCCGATGGCGCAACATTACCAAAGAAAAATTTATTCATAGGGGAGGTCACGATCCTCATTGAGGAAAACGACGCGAGGAGGGAAGATGTATGTACAAACAATTACCTAATCTGCAGGTGCAGTCGCTCCATGTATGCCAATAGAATTTCTTACTGGCTTAATGCAAAAGGCCCATCAATAGCAGTTGAAGATTCCTGTTGTAGCTCAATCGCGGCTTTGGAGCTTGCTTACTTAGCCATCAAGCGCGGAGACTGCGACGCGGCCATTGTTGGAGGCGCACACGTATGCCTGCACCCGCAGACAGCTATTGCCTGTGGGCGAGTTCTGAACCAATCATTAGACGGCAAAACTAAGTCCTTCGATCAGAACGCCGATGGCTGTGCCATTTCGGATGCTATCAATATCTTATTACTACAGAAATCTAAAGATGCTTGCAGGTATCTACTTTTTTTATGAAAATTTTAGTATTTTCTCTTGAAGCTTCGGGCTTAACAGAAGAAGATAATAATTCTTCTGTATGGAGCTGTTTTAGTCCAGAAAGGAATATAGTTTCAGTAATTCTAGTATTAAAATTTAAGAATTAAATTTATATTATATATAAAGTTTAAGTACATTTCTGCACATATCAAAATAGCAATATTTTCAAAACCCCTATGACTGAATTGATTCGAAACTGTGTTATTTTAATTAATTGAAATATATATGTATAATCAGATTTATTAAAAGCCGTGGTGGCCGAGTGGTTCGAGCAGTTGCCTGCGACGCAAAGGTCGCAAGTTGGAATCCCGACTGTACCAATGAGTTTTTCTGAACTTAAGTATAGTGATTAGTCACACCACGAGCTTTAAGGTGAAGGATAACATCGAGAGGAAACCTGCATACGTCTGAGAAGAAATTCAAAGGTGTATGTATAATCGTGCTTGAGTAACGGCGATGGACTCGCCATCTGTCACGTTGGCACCTAATATACCTCTGGCGGAAAGTGGGTGTTAGGTGTGTGTTAGTGTTTTGCGTTAGTGGGTGTGGGTGTTAACCTATACACCTCTGCCTACCCCTTCGGGCACCCTTGTGGGAAGGCGTGAGGATATATTATTATTATTTAAGGCAGGTGAAACCGCGGGCATAGCTAGTTTTGAATAAAATATAATCTCTATATTGTAATACGTATCTGTACCAATGACCATCGTCGCTAGTCGTTTACCTGTTCTTTGTCGTTCCAAGTAGAAAATAGTTCTCAATGCATGAAAAAAAGAAAGAAGAATTGACGCAAATAAAAATGTATTTTTCTAGCTGATTTTACAGCTCAATGTTTTATACATGTATCAGTACATAATAAATATAACACAGTATATAATATTACACAGTATTAAAAGATCTAATACATAAACCGCTTACTACACAGCACTTGATTAATAAAGTATATTGTTATATGTAATTATTATATGGTTAAAAGCATTGTCTGTTAGTCGGTCAAGATTATTGTAGGTACGAAATAAAGGTAAATTTTGTATTCTAGGATCTATGCTGAAATAGTACACGTAAAAAACGAATTTCACCAGCTGATACAAGGAAAAGATGGCCCCAGATTTGGCTATTATAGGGATCCTGATAGTACGGCCACCTTTCTTAAAGATTTCTACCATGAAGCTAATGTACCGCCTCATGTAGTGGAATATGTAGAGGCGTTTGGTTCAGGTACCTACGTTCTACAGAATGAAATACATACTTACATACATATAATCACGCCTCTTTTCCGTAAGGGTGGGCAGAGACCACTTCTTTCCACTTGCTACGATCCTTACATACTTCTTTCGCTTCGTCCACGTTCATTATTCTCTTCATACATGCTCTTCGGTTTAGGGTACTTTTGACCTGACCTTTTTTCAAGACGTCCCTAATTTGGTCTAGAAACGTCCGTCTAGGTCTACCCCTTCCAACACTTTCATTCACACTCGCCTTATACACTTTTTCGTCAATCGTTCTTCATTAATTCTCTCGACATGGCCAAACCATCTCAGCATACCTTTCTCAAGTTTTGTCACTACATCTTTTTTCAGACCACAACGTTTCCTTATCTCACTATTTCTTATCCTGTCACTACCAGTTTAACTCCTATCATACTTCTTAACGCTCTCATCTCAACTGCATTTATTCGGCTTTCATGCTTCTTCTGCCATAACAGTGGCCGAGTGATTCGAGTAGTTGCCTGCAATACAAAGATTGCTAGTTCGAATCTTGTATGTCCCAGATGGTGTATATTTAGGTGCCAACATGACAGATGACGAGTAAATTCTTTTTAAGCTTATACCTATACGTAAGGCTATACGTACGTTTTTGATTTTCTTCTTTAACGTATGCAGGTTTCTTCTCGATGTTGTCCTTCAGGGTGAGGTGATTAATCACTGTTCGGGAAAACTCATTGGTATAGTTTGGGTTCGAACTGGAAATCCTTGCGTTGCAGGTATCTTCTCTTTCTCGTCCTTGCATATATGTAATTATATAATTCCTCGCAGCAACCCCAGAAGCTGATAAAGCAGAATTGTTAGCCATCGAGAAAGTGTTCTGCGAGAACAGAGGTGACCCGCTGCTGGTCGGAAGTGTCATGTCCAATATTGGCCATAGCGGGGCTGCCAGCGGAATTTCAGCTATAACCAAGGTAAATTTCCTTATTTCTTGATGATAAGTCGATACAGTCACCTATGGACTTATCTGTCACAGAGGTATCACCCGCGTATTTAATTTCAACTATTAACAATTAACTTAGTAACTAAATTCCATAGTGGGACTAATCCTCTGCTCCCAACACAATATAACAATCTTCCCCCCTATCCAAGGTGTTCATTATTGGAAATCTTAAACATCACGCAGAAACACAACACAAAAAATTCTGTTATTTGGTTACGGACATCTATAAGAGAGATCATCTATCTTTAAGAGAGGTATGGCATAACCGGCTTTCCGTTCTAATTTGGAGCTGCCCGACTGGGGCAGGACCTCCACCTTATAGAAGTCCGTAGCCAAATAACACAATTTTTTGTGCTACGCGGTGAATAAGGTTTCCAGTAATGAGTTCCTTGGGGAGGGGGGGAGGATTGTTATATTGTGTTGGTAGCAGAGGGATTAGTCCCATTATGCTGCCAACACAGTATAACTCTCCAAGCACAGAGTGGCAACGCGCAAGTGATACTTCGGTATTGTAAGCGTAAATAGGCTGCGGTAACCGTTTTCTATCAGATGGGCCGTATGCTTGTTTGCCACTCCTGTTGTATAAAAAAAAAAAATTATATAAGGTGGAGGTCGGGCAATCCCAAATTGGAACGTGAAACCCGTTATGCCCTACCTTAAACCTCTTTCAACTTTCTGAACTAACCACACTGACAATATTTTTTGGTGCAAGTAGAAATTAAATTTTATGATCAGGTACTGCTAGGATACTACACAGGACAAATAGCATCCAATTTGCACTGCGACAGTCCTCGAGACGACATCAAGGCACTGAATGAAGGGAGCATGCGCATCGTCACTGACCACGAACACTTTAGCCGCACCTACACTGCTGTCAACTCCATGTCTATGACAGGAATTAACGCGCATGTTTTGCTGCGCGGACACTACAAGCCGAAGGTGCCTAACCTAACCTTAATCTTACAGTTTGTTTGAAAGGAATGGTGATGAATGAAAGGCTGACTCAACATATATACCTACATTGCGAAAGTATTCCTAATACCTAAATCGAATCGATCGAACGATCAGGGGTGTGAACACTAAGAGTAATGGAAACTGAAGAGCATTTCTGAAGAAACAGATGAGTGTGGATTAAGTAGAAGTATGATATGTATGTATATACGCTTACACAATTGGAGATATTCACCAACTGGCGTTCGAATAAGTGCTTATTACTGGAAATATGCTAATGCAACCTTATCCATTAACGTTTCACACATGTCCAAGGCTTTATATATTATGACGTCATCTTTATGCAAGAGTATTGAAGAGGACATATTTATAGATAATACATCTGTCGCTGAACCATCTAGACCCGACGGACGGATTCGAAATATTTTTCTGATTGCGCGTTCTCAGCGTTTTAGAATGTTCCAAGTTGTCTTCTGGATTATAATGTTCTTTAGTAATATGTTTTGTATATGTTTAAAATGGGATATTTTTTTATGAATTCCTTAGGATTCTAACCGGTACAAAACGAACATACCACGTCTCGTAAACATATCGGGGAGAAATGATTCCGCCGTTAAGAAAATTTTCGATGATCTGAAATCTCGCCCCATGGACGCAGAGGAAATAGATTTGTTACATAACATTCACGAATGTAAAATCTCTGGCCATTTAGAACGAGGATTTACAATTCTTGGTAAGTATGTGCTGAGTAAAGCATAGGCCTAGTTGTGGTGGCCGAGTGGCCCCACTAGTCGCCTGGAGCCCAATGTTCCAAATCCCAAGCCCAGGCCAGAATCCCGACTTTACGAATGAAATTTTTCTGATTATTGTACAGCGATTAATCGCACGAGTGTCACGGCGAAAGGAAACATCAAAAGGAAACCTGTATCAGGCCAAGAAAAAAAGAACAGAAGTATGTTTAGTTGTGTTTGAGAAACGGCAATGTAACAACTCGCCGTCTGCATTTTAGCACCTAAATATAACATACGTATACGTATACATACATATGTATCATCTATCATTACAACAAGTCCCTCACGGCAAGTAAGGTAAGCACTAAGAGATGTCTAGAGAGTACTGGGCGCCAGTACTCTCTAGACATCTCTCAGTGCTCTTCTTTCGTTAAGTCTATTCATACAATCCAGTTTCAAGTACTCTTGATTTTCCCATCCTTGATTGTCCGATTGATTACACTACCTAGGTAGTTAGAACGTGATCTTCCTCTGGCTCTTTTTGCACATTGATTATATGAGAAGTATAAGTGGGTGTGTGGGAAGTCGTGAAGATATTTTTTTAATTATATAAACTTTTACACAGGTACCACGGAAGAATCCCCTGAGAAAACCGTGAGCTTTTGTGAAAAGATGGTCTATTTTGATGACACAAAGCGTCCGCTGTGGTTCGTTTACAGTGGCATGGGTTCGCAGTGGGCCGGTATGGGCGCACAGTTAATGAAGATACCTGTCTTTGCTGGAGTCATCGAAAGGTGAGCAATGGAACAAACTTTCAATTTCTGCACCTGCGTGAAAAATTTTTCGCTTTATGCCACTGTATGACCGATACTGATGACTGATATGATGATCCACATGTTCAAACTAATATACTAAATGCTAAAGTTTTTGAGGATGTTTGTTACCTAATTATGTCAGAACGGCTGAACGGAATTGGATGAAATTTGGCGTAGAGATGATGATCTTTTCAGAAAAGAAAAGAAGACCATTACACGTCGCTTACATAAGTGGGCCGCTGCATATGTAAAAAACGTTAACATTATTTTTAAATTTTGCTTCAGATGTCACAGGGTTATGGAGCCTAAAGGCCTTGATATCGTTGATATTATATCGTCACCAGATCCAAAAACATTCGACAACATTTTAAATTCGTTCGTGGGTATTGCTGCTATTCAGGCTGGACTGACCGAAGTTCTTCAAGCTCTAGGACTCGTTCCTGATAAAATTATTGGTATTTAATGGAAGTTTTGAATAATAAAAAAACACTTCTGACTTGTGCTATGTTAAGATATAGGTACTGTAACCAAACTATTAGGTAAGATCAAAGATGAAGATTTTTTCTCTAGATCATAACCAAATTACAATTTAACCACGAGGGACAAGAAGAAGAGACACGAAGATAACGTTTCAGCAAAAAAATAGGTCACACCGATCGAATACACAAAGATTGAAACGTCAAGAATACCCGAAACCGGTGACTGATGAATGTGGATAAAGTGAAAGTCGTCTATAAGTCTACAGAATACTGACTCTAGCAGGGACTATCCTGACAGGGACTCGGTGTGATGATATGTATGGACTACTGAAAATGCCTAGAAATCACATAGACGTTTATACATATTCGTATTTAGTTTAACAAATAATTACCAGAATATATCCCTGGCGGAAAGTGGGTGTTTAGGTACTACTACCTAAACACCTCTGCCTACCCCTTCTGGTACCCTTGTGGGAAGGCGTGAGGATATATTTTTATAATTACCAAAAACGTTTATCTATTATCACAGGTCATAGTGCTGGCGAGGTCGGCTGCGCTTACGCAGACGGGTGCTTTACGGTCGAGGAAATGATATTGGTTGCATATATTCGAGGCTGGGTTTCCATGCAAACTCCTTTCATTCGAGGCTCCATGGCTGCCGTCGGAATCGGTTATCAAAAGGTGGAAATTAAATTTCGTTTTCACTATCGTTTTAAAGAGGTGTGGCAATTCTAGTAGATAGTCTTTTAAGCA
Source organism: Drepana falcataria (assembly GCA_945859725.1). Lineage (NCBI taxonomy): Eukaryota > Metazoa > Arthropoda > Insecta > Lepidoptera > Drepanidae > Drepana > Drepana falcataria. The sequence continues at coordinate 2,302,622 of OX243935.1, forward strand.
CGTTAAAATAGTATACTGATTTAAGTCTAATCTGTATGCTATCTCTAGTCTGTATGTCATATTTTTTTGGATTTTATATTTTTGGACTAATATTATAAAGAAGCAGAGTTCATTTGTTTGCTTGAACGTTTAATCTCAGGAACTTCTAATCGGATTCGAAAACATATTTTTGCAATAGGTAGCCCGTTTTTAGAAGAAAGTAAAATAATATTTTGGTTGTGGTACTCCCTAAGATCCGGAGCAAAAATCATATTTATATTTACGGGGTGAAACCACGTGGCTTCGAAGTAGATTCGTTTCATATCCAGCATATTATTTCAGATTTGTAAAATATGTCCACCTGAAATTGAAGTTGCTTGCCATAATGGTCCCGAATCGTGCACAATTTCCGGCCCAGCTGAAAAAATGCGCGAATTTGTAGCCGAATTGACAGCTAAAAACATCTTTGCGAGAGAAGTGGCTTGCTCCAATATTGCCTACCACACCCGGTACATTGCTGATGCTGGTAAGATAATCTAGGTCTTCTACTATATACATATATATTAACGCCTTTCCACAAGGGTTCCCGAAGGAATTGGCAGAGCAGGTAGTACCCACACTCCTACTTTCCGCCTGAGACATATTTTAGGTGTCAACGTGACAGATGGCGAGTCCATCGCCGTTACTCAAGCACGACTATACATACGTGTTTGAATTTCATCTCGAGCGTATATTGTTTTCCTATCGATTTTTACAATCTCGAGATTTACGGTCGTGACTAATTACTGTACTTAAGTTCAGAAAAACTCATTGATGCAGTTGGGTTTCGAACTTGGAATCTTTTTGAAGCAATAGGTACCTTATCATAATATCTAGAATCAATTTGACGCCAGTAGAACTGCGGGGCACAATTTTCAATAATTCGAGTAAGAAAATCAAAGGATGACAGTGGGGGTTGTGTAATATACTTCGTGAACGAGCATGCGGTCTTCCTGAAGCGCCTTCCGCCGCCTACAGAGGCCTAAATACAATGGGTATCGCTTGCGTTTTACCGACCCTGCATCATTTCATCCTTCATAAAGAACTCCATGCTGTAGGAACTCTCTCGCCGTCGCTAAATTTCAGGAGCTCAATGCACAGTCTGACTGTTGTCTTTTATTAAACTCCTTATTATTTACTAGCTATTAATTAAAACTCTGGAATGGTGCGACGAATTTTAATTATTTTTGTGTCTGCATGGATCCCGGGATGGCTTGGATTCACAATTGGACATGGTAGGTGGCGATGCGAACGTGTTCGGTTATTTCCATTTTAATCATGATTTGTGACAGGTCCAGTTTTACGAAAGCTCTTAAAGGACGTGATCACGACCCCAAAGCTTCGCAGTGAACGTTGGCTGTCAACTTCAGTGCCTCAGGACAAGTGGGACCTGCCCGATGCGAAGTACTGCTCGGCCGAGTATCAAGTACAGAATATGCTAGTGAGTTGGTTTCATGACTTTTTAAACCGACTTCAAAAAGGAGGAGGTTCTCAATTCAATTAGTATTTTTTTAATAGTTCGTGGTGATTGAATGGTTTCAGTCGTCGCCTGCAACGCAAATATTGCAAGTTCAAACCCTGATTATACCACTGAGTTTTTTGAACTTAAAAACAATGGTCAGTCACTGCCTGTCAGTTAACTGCGATATTCACAAACGTCGCAAAGTCGTAGTTTCCCGAACACCGGACTGTCTAGTTTCTCAAACACGACTTTGACTGGTTAATAACACGTTTATTTTCTTCGAAAATAGGATGATGCTGCACTTTTGCCCCTTTGAGGGCCTATGTGGTTACTTATTACTTAATTAAATGTAAGTCTTGTAATTAGATATCTAATTGTTTGTATTCAGAGCCCAGTACTCTTTGAAGAGGCACTACAGTTAGTGCCAGGTGATGCGGTGCTAGTGGAGATAGCTCCGCACGGACTGCTGCAGGCCATCCTAAAGCGCTCCCTGCCTACCAGCTGCCGAAACATCTCGCTCACCAGGCGAGCACATTCTGACAGCGTGCTCTTGTTCTTGCAAGCCATCGGCGAGTAAGTTCATAAGCTCATGTCAATGTCTTAACTCCATAGTGGCCGAGAGCCTTAAGTAGCGAATCAAGATTGCAAGGTCGGTCGGGAGTAGTTTTAACCAATGAGTTTCACAGTGATTTAAACCATGTTTTTGCAACCGCTTACCATCAGGCGGGCCGCATGCTTGCTTGCCACGCAAGTGGCATAAAAGAGATTCACTTTGATTAATTTGGATGAAGCGAAAATTTTGTTCCGACCAGAGTCTAGAGAGATAACATCAGTGCTAGTTCTCTTGCTGCCTACCGTGTAAAGGAGATGGCGTGATGATATCCCAATAGATATTAAAGGAAATCATTATCAGGAAATAAAAACGTTTCAGAAGATATTCAATTATGTATGTAAAGTGGTCTCTAAGAAACGGTGACCGACTCGTTCTGTAATCTCATCTGTCACATTTGAGCCCAAATATATATATATATCATTAGGTAAATATAATGATACTACACCTAAGCCTTCCCCTTCGGAAATCCTTATCACGGTGTAAGTATTTTTTCAGTTTGTACCTGGAAGGATATAATCCAAGAGTTCAAGCACTCTATCCAAAAGTAGAATTCCCCGTGTCCACTGAAACACCTATGCTGTCTCACTTGGTGGAATGGATGCATCAGGAAGAAATGTAAGTCAATTCATTTCAGCTTTCCTTACGAGTTTAGCAAAACGGTGTTTAGCAAGACTCCCATTTGAGGTCAACGCACCTTCGAATGTATATTTTTTAATTAACTCTTTTAGTACCTACCCAAAAATATATATCTGGCGGAAAGTGGATGTGCGGGTACTGCCTATATACCTCTACCTACGCCTTTAAGGACCCTTGTGAGAAGGCCTGAGGACATAGGATGTAGGATAGAGGGTAGGATAAGGATGAATGTGACTTTTTGCTATTTAACCGAACGACCTTATAGAAGTCCGTAGCCAAATAACAAAATTTTTTGTGTTGTGTTCCTACGCGGTGAATAAGGTTTCCAGTAATGAGTTCCTTGGGGAGGGGAGGATTGTTATATTGTGTCGGCGGCAGAAGGATAAGTTCCATTATGCTGCCAACACAGTATAAATCTCGGAACACAGAGTAGCAACCCGCAAGTGATACTTCGGTATTGTAAGCGTGAATAGGCTGCGGTAACCGTTTTCCATCGGGTGGGCCGTATTATTGTTTTTGCCACTGTTGTTGTATAGAAAAGAACTAAAAAAAACAATGACGAAATAGAAAGGCCCGACTTACTTCTTAGATGCTATGTTAGCTGATGGCACCTTCTGTGGGATTGTGAACGTTTTTGAAACGAGACCTGATGATGGATGGACTGGTAGTTTTTATAAAAAATATTTCAGTGCTGATTTAACGAGCACTAAAATTATTATAACGCTGATTGAATCTAATCCGTAAAAAGAAAAGAGAGGGCGTTAATTTATTTTTTAAATTTTTTCTCTTTTAATTATTTTAATTAACCTATTTCATCTATTGTCATGGAACGTATATTTATTATCAAGGTGTATCCCATACAGCCCACTCCTGTTATCAGTAGCGCTTTAAAGTGGTTTGCGTATTTCCGTTAAATCTTTGAAGCAATTCAGGAAAAAACCTAGCCTACATATGTTCCTGAAGTTCAAAGTTTCAGTTTCAAGTCAAGTTTCTTGCCGGTTCTTCTCCATGGAAGCGACCAACCCGAACCGTGCTTCTTTTTCGACGTTTTATAAGTGCCCATCTGGGCTTATGTGAAATAAAAAGATTTTGATTTGATTGATTTGATTTGATCAAAACCTTGCCAAATTTTGTAAATACGGTTCAATGGTTCCCATTTGTGGTATTTTACTATTAAGTATGTGATCAAAGGGACTTGGATATATGTGTGTTTTATTTTAGGTCCTTATCGAGTTTTGAGCGAGCCATTAAGAAAACTGCTGCAGCTTCAACATGTATTATATCTATTCACAATAAAGAACATTCATATTTGAGTGGGCATGTCATAGAAGGTAATTTAATGCTAGCTGCGAGTAGCAATTACTTATTTCTGAGCAGTTATTAATTACATTAAGAGCTTTACGGTGAAGGAAATCCAGTAAAAATCTGCCCCATCGTCATAAATTAAAGAGCTGGGATCTTGTCGGCGTCTCTGAAGTCTAGCGTAAATTAATTAAAAAGCTTATTACACAACATCAGATTATTTAAATGGTGGCCATGCATGGCAATGAATTGCTCCTCTTGTAGAGAGTTCCTATGTAAGTTTGGTTTTTCGCCCTACGTCAAAGGGATCAAATCTATTTCTAGCCTTTAAAAGGGAACAGGGAACATATATATATATATTTATAAAAGGGAACAAATGTTATAGAAGAAAACCGGGAATTTGTTTGAAGGTCCCCTTCCTTGCGTCGCAGTTCAAAGACTTTACTGTCCTTTGCATTCAAATCTGCATACGTTTGAGAGAAAATTAAATAACGAACGTATGTCGCGCTTCACATACGGTGATGGACTCACTATGTCACGTTGACCTTTGTATATCACATATAAGCAAAGAGGGTGAATATACCCCTCTTTCTATCACTACGTTTCGTAGTACCAAATTATGATTGAGTGATATATGGCTTAGAGCCGTGGTGGCCGAGTGGTTCGAGCAGTTTCCTTCGAATGCCAAGTTCGAATCCCGACTGTACCAATGAGTTTTTCTGAACTTAAGTACAGTGATTAGTCACACCACGAGCTTTACGGTGAAGGAAAACATCGTGAGGAAACCTGCATACGTCTGAGAAGAAATTCAAAGGCTTAGTCCTGCTTGAGTAACGGCGATGGACTCGCCATCTGTCACGTTAGCACCTAATATAACCTCTGGCGGAAAGTGGGTGTGTGGGTATTACTCATACACCTCTGCCTACCCCTTCGGGGACCCTTGTGGGAAGGCGTGAGGATATATATGAGATATATGGCTTTGCATTGGTAATCCTACCAAATGTTTGAATGTTTGACTTTGTAGGACCTTTTTTAATGAGGCGTTAGTATATTTACACTTTAATATGCGTGAAAAATGAAAATGTCCCAGCATTATGCGATGGGCGGCAAATTCGAATATTTATGGAAAGCCTTCATTTAGGCACATATTCTATTAAGTCGACGTCGGGTGGTTCAGTTATGACTGAACAACTTGTTAAAATTTTAATTTAATTGTAGTCATACCTAAAGCCTATATCCTAAAGCCTAGGCCTAATACCTAAAGCATAACATTATTTTAATAGGAAGAATATTGTATCCATTTGCGGCGGCGCTGGTGGCTGCGTGGGATACGTTAGCCATGAGTTTGGGATTCAAGACAAAGGAACTGCCCGTTCACTTTACCGATGTGCATTTATATGCGCAGCCAGTGCTGCATTATCAGCGGCAACTGAGGCTTAGCGTTGCCTTGCACCGGGGGACTGGCAGGTTTGAGGTCATATAAAATCCTTTCCTATAAAATTATATTCTTACTTATGTTTTACTAATTGCTTATACCTTGGGGTCAGAACCTCAAAAAAACGTATTTTATATTAATTCTTATTTAAATAAGGGCCGGTATCGTCCGAGAATAAACAAACTCGTGCGGATTAATAGTATATTTTTTTTTATTTGGAGTACATATAATACAAATATATCGCACAAATAACAATAAAAACTAACTAACAATATACGCTATACAAAGTTTATTTTATGTAGGTACATAAATAGTGGGGAAACTAAGTAGGATTTATTATTCTTTAACCAAGCTCAAAAAAGGAGGAGGTAATATTATATATCTAGATCTAGATATTATTATCGTAACAGCGCATACATGTAAATGCGCTGAAAATAGAATGAAAAAATATTGTGTGGCTATGTGTGTATAGATTTGTACATTTGTTCTTTACTACAACAGATCACTGACAACTACACAAAAATAGCAACTGGATTCGTTATTGGAACTATACCGGATGTTGGTAATGCTTACAAGAGGCAATTTGAGCCATCTACTGAAGAGACACTCGATCCTAATGTCATTTATCATACACTACTTGAAAGGGGCTATTCCTTCAGGTAAGTTTGTAACCATCGGATAGGGAAGCATGTTACGTTGGTTTGGACACATAGAAAGGATGAGTGAAGAAAGATTGACGAAACCTCTTCTTGCACACACTTTTGCTTTGTATATCACAAAGCAAAAGTGTGTGCAAGAAGAGGCAGAGGAAGGCCACGTTCCGACTACCTGGATCAAATAGATCGGACTCTAAAGGACGGGAACGTTAAGAGTACTCGAAACCGACGAGCATGTATGAAGAGACTGATGAATGTGGACGAAGCGAAAGAGGTATGTAAGTCTAGAGAGAACTAGCGCTCTATACTCTCTGCCTACCCCGTTAGGGACTTGGCGTGATGATATGTATGTATGTATGTATGGATAGGGAAGCATCGAGGAAACCTGCATACGTTTCAGAAGCAATTCATAAGCGTATGTATAGTCGTGCTTGAGTAACGGCGATGGAATCGCCATCTGTCACGTTGGCACCTAAAATATATCATTGGCGGAAAGTGGGGGTCTGAGTACTACCTATACACCTCTGCCAACCCCTTCGGCGACCCTTGTGGGAAGGCGTGAGGATATATGTTTGTAACCGTTAACCAATATATGACGAAAGCTGATATTTTTTTGCCTGGATTGCCAATCCGAATTCTGACTGTACCAGTGAAAGAAAGCATCAGGAGAAAACCTGCATACGTTGGAGAAAACATTCAAAGATGTATGTGTAGTATTTAGAAAACTCGCCATCTGTTACGTTATTTAATTTTATTTCACCTCTGTCTACCTCTCCTGGGACCCAAGTGTGAAGTATAATAAATTTCTTTGTTTTCCAGAAACGAATTCTGCAGTGTTAAAAAAGTCAATAAGTCTTTGACTGAAGCCGATATTGCTTGGTCCAACAATTGGGTGACGTTCATTGATGGCATTCTACAGTTCAATTTACTCAGGAACTTAAACGAAACCGTATCACAAATCTCATACATCAGACGATTGTGTATCGACGTGAAGGAACACACCAGGCATACATTGTTTAACACCGATGATAAGACGACTGTGAAAGCTTATGCGTGCGACGAACAAGACTACACGAGGTAAAGTTGTTCACTTTGCTATACATACATACATATCATCACGCCGAGACCATAACGAGGTAGGCAGAGAGTATAGACAGTTCTCTCTAGACTTACATACCTCTTTCGCTTCGTCCATATTCATCAGTCTCTTCATACATGCTCGTCTGTTTCGAGTACTCTTGACGTTCCCGCGCTTGTTTATACTGCTATATTGTCTTGTTTTGTCATCACTAGATGTCACTAGATGACTTGTGAATCGCGCTATAGAAACGATTCTTTCGCTAAGTAAACAGAACTTCATAGAACATTAGTTCACCAAGCTGTAGAGTGTAGATCAATCAGTTCAACAATAATTTCCCCGTCCTTCCCGAAAATCAAATCCAAACTGAGTCTAAAGGATACCCAGAGTGGAGTTGATCCTTAAATTCCTTAATCAGTTCTGTGAAAAGATTCCTGCAGGGTCGTGAATGTGCGATACCCTTAGTGTTTCAAGCATCCATAGCCGGTGGTAACCGCTTATCATCAGGCGGACCGAGCATGCTTGTTTGGCAACTTAATGGTACAAAAACAATTGTTTAAGTTGGTTTGGTTTGCACCGTTGTTGACAACACACAAGTCATATTAAGATCCCCAATTAATTGCTACTCTTGATTTCACAGATGTGGAGGAATCTTACTGAATAACATCCAATTCCGTGATTTACCTGTGACAGTAGAAAAATTTGGACTGAAGCCTTTGAAATACAGCCTAAGCAGCCACCAAAGTCGATTAACGGGTAGAGTCGTGCTTCAAAGTAGCAAGATCGGCGATCTTGACTCCCTACACTGGGTGGACAGACCTGAGTCTGGTGGACTAGGAGTTTCGGTTACGGTAAATAATAACGAAAATATCCTTAACATAATGCCACATAAATTCGACATAGTCCCAAAAGTCCCTAAGTAAAGCTTGTACTATGGCAACAACATATATTTATACAGATAGAAAAGAAAATATAGATTAGATAAAGAGGCACTATGGTGGCCGAATGGTTCGAATAGATTTCTGCAACACGAAGAACACCCCGACTGTGAATACATGGGCGGTGGTTACCCCTTACCTTCAAGCGGAGCGTAGCTCGGAGTCGGAGCGTCGGAGCGGAGCTTATTTGTAACCTAAGCGGTATCAAAGAAATAATTATTGTAATACTTGCAGGTCCAGTACGCCGGGATAAGTAATCTAGACGCCCAAAGAGCAACAGGAATTCTTTCTTTAGACTTTCGAAAAGAAATTTGTTACGGAATGGATTTTAGCGGTGTAACCGAAAAGTAAGTATATATTTTTTTTGGTATTAAGAATAAAGCCTTTTTGGGCCATGAATAGGGTATTCAATGGTTTCTTTTTCAAATCGATTTGTAGTTTTTGCGCGTTCAAAGCAACTCTCTTAACTGAGTATGTATAATTTTATATTAAAACTAATAAGATATTTAGATGTACGTATTGTATAGAGTAAGTAAAGAAAACCCGAACCGAATGATATAAAAATATTTATAAAGTAAAAGTATGAAAGAACCCTTAAGGCAATGTTCTCGTGCAGCGGCGATCGTGTGATGGGCCTTGTGCCCTGCGGGGCAGCGAGCAGTAGTGTGCGGGCGCGCTCGGACTTGCTCTGGCCGGTGCCAGCTCACTGGAGCCTTCAAGAAGCGGCCACTGTCCCGCTGGCGTATGCACATGCCTTCTACTGCTTGGTTAGTATATACATACATATCATCACGCCGAATCCTTAACGGGGTAGGCAGAGACAATGGAGTGCCAGCTCTCTCTAGACTTACATACCTCTTTCGCTCCGTTCACATTCATCAGCATTGTACAGTAATACCAACACTCAATAGCCAGGGATCAATTAATTTGTCCATGACATCCCCTGCCAGAATCGAAAGAGGTCTGTAGCGGAGAAATGGCACTTTACTCTATCTGCCTTCCCCGTGAGGGACTTGGCGTAATGGTATGATGATAATTTCCAGCCTGTTGTAAGAGAAGACAAAATGATGAATGTTAGGGCCCTGGCCGCTGTCGTATTGCGTAGCCCTTGGTTGGCGGTTGCGTGATATGGCTCAAGCTGTTTATGGTAAAGCAAGAGTGCTAGCATGTCCTAAGGGAGACTAGGTTCGTCTTTGGAACATGCAAAGTGCAGGAGGGCATTGGTGGTCACATGCCCAGAGCTCACACTGATGATCAGAGGATGGCCATTTGTGTATCTGTGTTTGTTGCGATGAATGTGGATGAAGCGAAAGAGGTAGTTATGTAAGTCTAGAGAGAACATGTACGACTCTCTCTGCATGCATGCCGATGAGAGACTCGGCGTGATAATATACATGTATGCTTGATTTTGCGACAGGTGTGTAAGTGCCAAGCTCGCTCTGACATGAGCATCCTCGTACACGGAGGAGCAGGTGCTTTGGGACAAGCTGTCATATCCATAGCGCTGGGTCTAGGATACCAAGTGTTTACAACTGTGGGTGACTCCAGTAAGAAGCGATTCCTATGCAGACTGTTTCCAGAACTGAAAGGTAAAACGCGTCTATCTCTCTGTTCCTCATATATATCCTCACGCCTACCTACAAGGGTCCACGAAGGGGTAGGCAGAAGTATATCGGTAATACCCACACACCCACTTTCCGCCAGAGGTATATTAGGTGCCAACGTGACGGATGGCGAGTCCATCGCCGTTACTCCAGCACGACTATACATACGCTTTTGAATTTCTTCTCAGACGTATGCAGGTTTCCTCTCGATGTTTTCCTTCACCGTAAAGCTCGTGGTGTGACTAATCACTGTACTTAAGTTCCGAAAAACTCATTGCTACAGTCGGGATTCGAACTTGCGACCTTTGTGTCGCAGGCAACTGCTCGAACCACTCGGCCACCACGGCTGTTTATTTCTAGTGTATATTAATTACCCCTCCCCCCCCCCTTAAATAATAATAGACAACGATATATGCACTTATAAAGATAGATATATACATAGATACATAGGACATCCAAGACTAAGGCACAAATACTCGTGTTCATCACACAAATATCTGCCCTCAGCGGGATTCGAACCCGCGACCTCAAGTTTCGCAGTCAGAAGCTATATTTTCCAACTATCCATATATTTGCAGAGGAACATATTGGTAATTCCCGTGACGGCACCTACGTAGACATGGTTCTGAATGCGACGAAAGGGAAAGGATGCAACCTCGCTATTTGCTGCTTAAAAGGAAACTTCAAAAATGTAAGTTACCCACATACATCTATAACATGACACTAAGCGCACTTTACGGAACGTTTGGCAAATTATATAGCTAAATAAGGCCGGGTGGCCGAGTGGTTTGAGTAGTGGTTGCACAAAGGTTGCAAGTTCGAATCCCGCCTGTATCAACAAGTGTTTCTGAACTTAAGTGTAGTAATTAGTCACAACACGAGCTTACGGTGAAGGAAAGCATCGAGAGGAAACCTCGTTTCGTTTCGTCGTTACGTTTGAGAAGAAATTTAAAATCGTTTGTATAGTCGTGCTGTAGTAACGGCGATGGACTAAGTAACTCGCCGTAGCTCAAGACTAAGTACATGAATACATAGGACATCCAAGACTAAGAGCAAATACTCTTGTTCATCATCTAGACATCCAATTGAAATAAAACATACACCCTCAAATGACTGTTACTCGTATCTTCACTGGATACAAACCTGCCCGATTTTGAACCTGCAGCCTTAGCTTGCTAGATTACTACGTCCATTGGGCTTTCTTTTTAATTTCAGTTATCGCTTAAATGTTGTGGGAAACGTGGTATCACCTTGGACATAGCTCGAGTCCCGGAAGAGGATAAACAGTTTGGAATGAGCTATCTTTCGCTGGATAGAAATTACGTTCGCACTGACTTTGGATCAATCTTTGAGAATGAAAACGGTGACATTTCAGTAAGTTTAAAGAATGTTAGAAGTAGGTTAAGCCTACATTTTTTACACGCTTTTTATTAGCTTCACTTGTATGTCAGTATGTCAGTATGTCAGTATGTAACTCTCCGTGGGTAATTAGCGCGCCTGCGGCCTTTCTTGGTTCTCGTAGCCGTTTCTCTGGCTCCCTTTTGAAAAATATCGAACTAAAAAGTTTATAATAAATATAGTTTAAAAAAAATACTAAAAAAACACGTTTTTTACAGAAAACTAAACTAAAAAATAAAAATAAAATTTTATAAATTTGAATTAATAATAGTGTAAAAATTCTTAATAAATAATTTAAAAAAAGCGTGGGGTGCTTTTTAAGATATTGTCGAAATAATAAATCTTCTATTCTTATAGATATAAGTATTTTATTGACAGATATCAATAAAATATTTAGAACTATTGACACCATGCACCCCACGCTTTTTTTAAATTATTTATTAAGAATTTTTACACTATTATTAATTCAAATTTATTAAAATTTATTTTTTATTTTTTAGTTTAGTTTTCTGTAAAAAGTGTGTTTTTTTAGTTTTTTTTTTTACCTAACAACCTAAATTTTATGTAGATCTAATTAAAGACTCCATGATCCGAGCTTATTGAGAGCTATTCTGGTGACTTTATTGCGGCACCGCTATTTCATAGCGAATAATTATACTTAATTCTTATTCCTTTTTTATGTGTTTGCGCGTGTATGCATGCATGCATGCGTGTGTGTGTGAATGTACGTGTGTGATGTTGAGTAAATGTTAAAAATTTACAGTAGGTAGAGTAAAAAATAAGACAGTTTTTTGTGTTTTGTTCCTACGCGGTGAATAAGGTTTCCAATAAGGAGTTTGGACAGGGGGGATTGTTATATTGTGTTGGCAGCAGAGGGATTAGTCCCATTATGCTGCCGACACAGTATAACTCTCCGGGCACAGAGTGGCGACGCGCAAGTGATACTTCGGTATCGTGAGCGTATATAGGCTACGGTAACCATTTCCCATCAGGTGGACCATGTGCTCGTTGGATACTCTTTTGGTATACAAAATGTTTCTTATAAATAATTATTGTAGAAGATTCAGAGGTTAATAAGTGAAGGCATAGCCCGCGGCTTTGTGAGGCCGTTGTCCAGTGTGACCTACGAGCTTCAGGAAGCACCGCGCGCTTTCCGGTTCCTAGCTTCCGGCCGACATCTTGGGCGCGTACTCCTACGCTTGGGAAAGCCTTTACTATTCGCCCAACCAAGGTATTGACCAATTCAATTCTATTTCGCTTATTAACCTAACCAATCAATGGAGACATATTTATATTGTTTATAGAAGATGTATCAGAGAACAGGACGATTGCTCAAATATGAATGAAAGCCAATTGTATCATATTAATAGTTTTTAGTTAGCGGAAAGTGGGTGTGTGGGTATTACTTATACACTCTGCCTGCCTACCCCTTCGGGGACCCTTATGGGAAGGCGTGAGGATATATAGTTTTTTACTTTAGTTTCACATAAAATCTGCTGTATTGCTATCAATATGTTTAGTAATTTATTTTATTTTATTTCTTCTGAAAAAAAGCATTGCTGTGCCCTCAAACAGGGTGTAATTTTATCCTTAAGCAGTGATGTCTGTGTTTTAGGTTATTTTTACATGCAATAAATATATTTGATTTGATTTGATTTGAAAACCTATCTTATCTCGCATCGAGAGTCAAGACAACGGACGAGGAAGCATGATCAATCTGGTGTTGCCTATTTTTATGATATTAAAACGAATAACGATACATTCACATATGATAACAAGAAACTAAATAAAAATAAAAATACTTCCCTTTAAATAATTTTAACGCGTATGGTACGCGTATGGCGAGGTGAAAAATATGACGTTAACAAAATAAAAAAAAACTAATCGACAGCTTCCTCCTCTTTTGAAGTCGGTTAAAATTGTTTACTACTAAAACTACTTTTAGGCTGAAGTGTACACCAGAAGGTTCGCATGTAGTAATATGCAAAGACGACGGGTTCCTCGGATTGCAGCTAACTGACTGGCTTATCAAACGCGGTGCCAAAAGTGTTAATATGCATTGTGAAATTCCACCCGCACATACGTCACTTAAGATTCGGTAAGCAATAGACTTTCTATTTTTAAATATTTTACAATTTACATAGTTACAATTAAAACACTATGCCTTACTGCGCACTAAGGCGGCTAACAAGCATGATGTTTGACTAATGCGTGATGGTAAGTATGTAGTTACGGCAGCAACACCAAGGCGGTTACCGCACGCGTGTAACCACCCCTGCAGAAATCTTTCACACCCTGAACTGAAGAATGAAGAACTCCATCCTAAACTCTAGGGACAATTCCGGAAAACCCTAACGGGGAGTTTATTCTATAAGGCTGGGCGGTCGCGGATGGGAACTCCGCCGAGAAATAATTTGCGAATAGTCGCTAATCTCAGAAAAGTAATAATAATTATTAATTATATGTAGCTTTCTAGATTGGAGTTTCAAATCCCGGTGGACTGCAGCAACATATTTTTCTAAGCCTAAGTGACATATTACACCTCGAGTTTTTCGGTGAAGAAACACCTTATGAGGAAACTTCCACATGTTCTGTCTTTCCAGCGAAGAAATTCATAGTTTTATGACAAGTAGAGAGCATAAGAAACGGCTACGTCGTTTCTGTCACGTAGCACCTAAATATATATCTGGCGAAAATAAGGTGTTGTTATTGCATTCTAGGAATGCGAGGAGAAATATAATATATTTTTTTGTATATTAGGAGAACCAATAGCTACATTAATATAAATTATAAACCATTTATAAGTGTTGAGGTTACAATGAGAGTAATAGGTTTGCCTAAGTATATAAACACATCGTATAATATATATGTATAAATGTAATAAATGGTATGTATGGTATAAGACAATATACATATGTGGATGTCCTAGGTTCACTAGTGTGCGTGCGCGCAAGGTGTATGTGTAGTGTGTGATCGATTATTCTGATGTGTGAAAGTAAATACTTTATTCATAAGCAAGGATTCTTTTCTTTATGCTTCCACTTGACTATTCCACGTTTGAAATTCAGTTATAATAACAAAAATCCCTATTTGGTTTCTCATTAGTTCGTGGCAGAAACACGGTGTCAACGTAAGTGTATCACCAAGTAAAGTATCCAGTAGCAATGATGTCGTCGAATTGCTCAAGAGTAGTGCGCGGATGGGTCCAATTGAGGGTTTATACATGGCAGCGATGACAACTGACGCAAACCGGATACGAGAACTTGCGCACGTATTGGGCGAATTGGATAATGCTTCCAGAAAGTTGTGTTCTTCTTTACGGTATTGAATTTCGATATAATATTTTGATGGCAAGAATGTTTTAATTCTAGGCGTCTACTCGAGTGTTGCCATAGTGGAGTAGTCGCCTGCAACGTAACAATTCCAAGTTGGAATCCCGTTTTCCCAATGAGGTTTTTCTGAAGTGTGTTTAATTCCGACTGTGATTAATACACTAATCAAGGAGACGGAACGAAAGTACAGCTGCATACGTTTGTGATAAAATCAAAGCAGAATATATGTAGTATAATCATGCTTGAGAAGCGGCGATGGACTTGCCATCTGCCACACTGGCATCTGAATATATCTCGCGCAAAAATAAGGTGTTTTATACCTTGTGGAATAAGGTATTTACTATTTTTTTATTATGAATAATTTCCAGGAACTTCGTAGTACTGTGCACAGATGAATCTTTCGGACAGCAAACGTGTCTAGCGAGAGCGCAAGATGGGTTGCCAACTACTCTTATCACATTGCCAGTGCAGGAAGTAAATATATTTTCCAAGAATATAAAAAAATATAACATTTAAATCACTGTTTCCTATATTTGACACTATACTGTGATTGTAATCTGGTTGCGCATGAATGATATGACACCGTGTGGGTGTGTGGAGTTTCGGATTTCGGATCAGTAAATAATGTACTCCATTGGTCAGTCAATTAATATGCTCCATTTCTTAGTGAAATATTGTCATTGGTCTCTTTTGTACCATTATAAGAATACAACGATAAACAAACGAGGTGAAGAAGCAAAAACTCACCTTGGGCCCTGATGTTTTGGGTTCAATTTCTTGCTTCAACAAAATCATTTTGAACATGCTATATCTACATATACTGTAGATTTAATAAAGGTAATAGTGGAAGTGGGTGATTAATGACCGTTGCCTAACGGTTGGGGGTCTTCAGGGATGCGTGAAGATATGAAATTTAGTTCACCAGAGTTTTTTTTTGTATTGTCTCTCGGTACCTACTTGAGTTCCGGGAACTTTTGCTACTTAACTGGTCAATGGCGAGACCTAGGCCTTAGCCAGGCACTTAAGTGCTAAGCAACACAGATTAGGGCACCCCCTGTGGGGTTCAGCAGCGTGCGATAAATATTGCCCATTACTATTTCAGGTTGTCAGACCCGACTACCCTCAAATAGATCTCCCGTGGTACCGTGGTGCTGTGGACGTTACAGAACGAGCTCTGTGCAATAGCTGGTCAGTGTCGGTGGCATATCGCCACCCTCGCCCGTCACTTCTTGAACAATTGGCTTCCGTGGCTGGTAATTTACATACATACACATCATCTTGAATTCCAACGGGGTAGGCAGCATGAGAGTGCACTCTCTATACTCTCTCTCTCTTTAGCTATAGCCATGACATGATTCGATCTAGGTAGTTGGAACCTAGTCTTTGTACAGACAATCTTCTTCTGCGCGGTTTTCACTATGTATCCGTTGCATACATATCATCACACCGAGTCCCTCACAGGGTAGGCAGAGAGTATGTAATGAGAGTAATAAATAAAATAAAATAAATAAATATATATGCATTATAATATTGGAGTTGTTTATTATACAGGAATAACTGTTCCCGTTGATGCACCAGTCACTACCACTCTTGAAGATATGGGCTTAGAACGAGCTAAAGCTGATACGGTCGCTGTCTATTTGCGTGATGTTCACAATGTATACTGGTCACAGGAGCAAGTCATGACACTGTCTATTGAGGGGTGAGATGAAATATATTTAAGTAGTTCGATTTAAGTGGAGAAATGGTGAAGTTCGATGGAATAGCCATCTGTCACGTTGACACCTGGCGTGGCCTGAGAATAGAGACCTAGAAAGAGGGTGCGTTGGGTACTACGTGTGGGTGCTACGGCTGTGTGTGTAGATTCTCGCCCCTGCCTACCCCTTCGGGGACTTGTGGGAAGACATGAGGCTATTAATATATGATGAATTTAAAAAGATAACTACTATGGCCAAGTTGGCTTTACAGGTTAACCAGTTATATTCGGGCAACGGAACCCTAAATTGTGCAGGGCCCGACACACTCTTGTTTGAAGTGAAAGTAATGTTTTATTATGGTTGCAGAATGTTTGATCTAGAGACGGGGTTGTCTGACTGCATACCTAAGAAACTGACCGGGTTAGACGCATTAATCTCGTATGTGGATGATGAAGCTGCGATAATGAGTACCAATGTGATATTCCTACCGACTCTTACCCAAAGTGACGAAATGGTGAGCGTCAGGCGTAATTAATTTTACACACACAGTTATCACACACGCAAACATTCACTTTACACACATAATGTCTTGTACAGTGTAGTGTCGCCCCCTTATAACAATACTTGCGACCCGCCCCGGCTTCGCACGGGTGCCATGTAGAAACTAATAATATGTAAAAGATCTGAGCGAACAGACAGCGAAATCGAATTTATTTTATGTAAGGAAAATATCGACAGGAGACCGGCATACTGTTTGAGAATATACGTAAGTAAGAAAAGAAATATATAATAAGTTATCCCCAACGAAAAGGGGTAGGCAGAGGTGTGTAGGTAAAACCTATCCCTTATATCCCTGGAACTTGTCCCAAGATTTTTTTTTTTTTTTTTTTTAATTAATTTAATAATTTCGGTCGCGTTGAATCACTCGGTACAGCTAGTTAATAAAAAAGCAAAGCAAAAACATTCTTACTTAACTACAGGCATCACAATTTCTCGGAATTCAAATCGTATTTTTCTTTTATAATTGAATTTATTACTAAAATTGTTAATACATTTTCAACAGGCGATAGCCTAGGGCTGTAACAGAACTTGCTTTTGTCATCATTATTCATTCGTCAAGTATATTGATCCGTTTCGGTCTGTAAGCGTAATAAGCTGGTAAAAGATATCTGCTCTATGCAGAGCATATAATATATTCAAAATTCGAAATTTAAAAAAATATGACGAACGCACAGTCAAGGATGGGAAATTCAAGAGTACCTACTACTCGTAACCGACGAACATTTATGAAGGGACTGGCGAATGTGGACGAAGCGAAAGAGTATTGTAAGTCTAGAGAGAACTGGCGCTCTACTCACTTCTCCTGCCTGATAATATGTATGAATTTAAGAAACCACTTTCTCTAAATGTCATCAGTTAATTTGAGTGTTTTCTCCCAGAGTCAAGAATTTGATGTCACCAAGTCACATATGATTTTGATTCCTGGGATCGAAGGGCACCACGAACGGTTTCGAGCTCTATGCGAATGCTTGAAACTGCCCGCTCTTGTGATGCAGACCGGCATCGACCACCCACATGAAACAATTCAAGATACCGCACAACGCTTAGCGGAGGTACCTACATAGATTTTACAATAACGATATTTTACTATAAGTTCGCCGGTTTCGAGTACTCTTGACGTTACATTCGTTGAGTGTTCGATCGATTTGATCTAGGCAGTTGGAACGTGATCTTCCTCTGCCCCCTCATGCACACACTTTCGCTTTATAAATCTGTTTCTTTCTATTTATAGACTGATGAATGTGGACGAAGCATAAGAGGTATGTAAGTCTAGAGATAACTAGCGGTCTACTCTCTCCACCAATGGCATGTATGTATGTATATATATATATATATATGTACGTATGTATATATATGTACTATAATACTACCAAGGTACTGGCGTGAACGAGGGTGTGATAATGAAGATGAATAAAAGCATGTTACATACCGAAATTTAGGAAGGGTAGGTGAGGAAAGATTGATGAAATTCATAGCCCAAATGCAGGACCATTTGGCTGCAATCTTCTGTAAGGTGAAGGCCATTCCCCTATTGTGTAAGTAAAATTCTGAATTGGCTGTTCCGTTGTGCAAAATTTCCGTCTGTCTGTCTCTCTATCGTGGCTACTCTTCAAAACGGCTACTCCGATTTCGACGATACTTTCACCAACAAGTAGCTGGTGATATGAGCAGTAACTTAAGTAAATGTGTATTAGGGATTGGCCCAAAAAATAGAACCCTTGATTCTACACGAGTGTAACCACGAGACTTTAGTTACTACATAATTTTGCAGGTACTTTTAAAACATGGAGGACTGAAAGATAACTTTTATTTACTTGGCTACGAATCTGGTGTCATGGTTGCTTTAGAAATCGCATCCATATTGGAAGATCACGGTCAGTATGTTTACAAACAACTCAACAGTTTTTATTTATCTTCTATAATATTAAGACTTCCCACAAGCTCCCCCCGAAGGAGCATATAAAGGCGTTTCGCCATTTCCACCGGAGATATGTCTAGATGCCAACGCGACAGATTGAAAGTCCGTTGCCGTTTCTCAAGCACGACTATACTTATAACGATCTTAATCATCACGCTTTCCCACAAAGATGCAGAAAGATGAAAGAGTAGGCAGGTGTGTGTAGTATCACACCCACCTTTCGCCGGAGATATATTTAGGTGCTAACGCAACTGATATCTGTACATACTTCTTTGAATTGCTTCTTAAATGTATGCAGGTACCCTCTAGATTTTTCCTTCATAGTAAACTTTGTGTTCTTATGGTAATTAAAATTAATTAAAAGCCTAGAAAACCTAATTGGTAAAATCAGAAAACAATCCCGCTGCAATCTTGGCGTCGCAGCTGACCACAAAGACTACTCGGCCAGCAGGGCTAATAAATCAGCAATTAAATAAACGCTTTTGGCTTTAGGTGCGACCGGAACAGTGTTTTGCCTGGGCGGCGGGCCTGATGAGATAGTTGGTGAGGTCCTGGCACAGATCAGCGCCTACAGCTCAGAGGAAGAGCTTCAGGATGCAGTTCTGCGTCACATGTACGCGCTGCTGACGGGCGGCAGCACCACGGGCCTGGACTTTGCCTTGCGAGGCTCCAACTGGTCCATGAAGCTGGAAGCCTATGTGCGCTTGCTGCTCAACCACGTACCCCTCTCTGCTCAGTATACTCGCACCCTTATCGAAGCTGTGTATGGCAAGATCATAGCTGTAAGAAGCTACAAGGGCCAGCCACGACCGCTTCGCTCCCGTGTGGTAGTACTCCGTGCTTCTTTCGACTCCGCGTCAGCGCCGAATGTGGCCAGTCTTCAACAATACTCTCAACTACCCGTCACAGTGTACCAGCTGGCTGCGTCTCTTGCGCAGGCGCCCGCAGATCTTCAGTGCGCAGCCATCATTGACAAACATCTCGGCGCGGATGTCTTGGATGCCTATGATTGTAGGAATATATGTGACACTTATTCTATGACCACCTAAGTCATTTAATTAGCTTTTTGTATTGTTTTTGAATTATAACAGAGTTTACTATTACACAGTGTATGATTTGAACTATGTACTTACTTATATGCTACTAATCCCACTAATAACATATAGCCGATGTTGACATCTTTCATGACACTTTAAAACAATTTAAATCGAATGCACTGAAATCTTTTCACCCTTAAACATCTAATTTAAACCTCATATGGAATTGATACATACGTAGTAAAAACATATTTAATTTATTAAGAGTTGTGTATACCTATAATTGGTTCATATATTAGACCTATTTATCGCCATCTGTCACGTTAGCACCTAATATGGCGGAAAGTGGGGTTTGGGGTATTACCTATACACCTCTGCCTACCCCTTCGGGGACCCTTGTGGGAAGGCGTGAGGATATTTATGTGGCAATATTTATTATTAGTTTTTGCAATATATGTACTGTTGGTGTACCTTAATAAATAAATATTATAAATGCGAAAGTTTGTGAGTATGGATGTTTGTTACAATGAATATTTGGCGCCGACAGATTATTAGCTGGATTAACAAGTACGACATGTTTAGTTGCGAAAATAAATCTACAACAAATTATACAAATGAAGTCGACTTTTACGCGGAAAAATCTCGGGAACTAATTTTGGTTTTGAAATATTTTTAGCAGGACAAGGTAGGTTTAAACGATGAGAAAATATATGGTAATTAAAAGGAAAGCAGTAAACACAGCGATTTTATTTTCCCATACAAACTGTTCGTACCTATCAAACAGGATGCGTTCAAAAATGAATTTTAGGAATGCCCCAGACTTATTTGGGCTCGCTTTAAAATAGGCCTTACCCGACTATTTTTAGTCGCGGTGTATGCTCCGGTGGCCTCAGCGGCCACTTGCGACCTGAATAAGTTCTGGGAATGTGTGAGTAATGTTCTAGAGACGAAAGAAGGGAATGAAAAGCTGATTATTTGTGGTGATCTGAATGGATGGGTCGGGACAGCCCGTAAGTATTACGAGGCAGTACTCGGCAAGTATGGTGATGAGAGAGTGAACGAGGCAGGCAAGCTGATATTAGATGTATGCATGGAGAGAGACCTTTTTGTGGCGAACACCATGTTCGACCACAAGAGGATTCATCAGTATACATGGGAACGGAAAAATGAGCGAAGCATGATAGATCTGTTTCTAATAGATCAGCGACTCAGAACACAGGTGATGGACACCAGGGTGTATAGGGGAGCCGACCTGGGAACGGACCACTTTCTAGTTATAACTAGAATAAGAGGTCTGTTCGCGGGCTGGCGATCCCGTGCTGGGGGTCCCTGTTCTGCAGTCGCAGACCGCATCAAAAGCTGGAGGCTTCAAGATGCGGCTATTAGAGACAGATATCAAGAAAGGGTATCTGAACAGCTAGCCTGTCCCCCGAAAGATGTGTTTGAGAGTGTCGATGTTTGTTGGCAGTTCCTTAAGTCCAGCATTTTATGCGCCGCGAAAGAGGTTTGTGGCATTTCGAAAGGGCGGACAACCAAAAATGGCGATGGTTGGTGGGATGATGAAGTGAAAGAAGAAGTTAAAAAGAAGAAGGATGCAAGGCAAGACATTTTGGCTATGTCCAGCTCAAGTGAAAGTATGAAAGAAAAGATGAAAGAAAAATATCGCCTGCAAAAAAATCGTACGAAAGAGATAATAGCTCAGAAGCGTGAGAGGTTCCAAATGACTGTAGACGAAAAACTGTCGCATAATTTCAAGGACAATGCAAAACTTTTTTGGAGAGAAGTTAAGAAGTCCAGAAATTGTGTTACAGCTAGTAGTAGGATGAATGTGATTATTTCGAAGGACAGTGACATACTGACTGACAAAACTGACGTCCTCAGGCGATGGAGTGAATTCTACAAAGATATGTATGATGATGATGCCGCTGATCTACTCATAGAGCTGCCTCCAACAGAATCTGTCGAGGATCCTATAGCGGATAAAATAAGTATGGGAGAGATTGTAAGTGCGATAAGAAGTCTGAAATGTGGAAAAGCTGCGGGAATAGATGGGATTACGGCTGAGATGATCAAGTACGGTGGACCAGCGGTCTGGGACGTCATCTATTTGCTATGCAATCTTTGCTGGGAAATGGGTGATGTTCCGGACGACTGGAGGCGAGCAGTCATCGTGCCTTTCTATAAAGGAAAGGGATCACGATTGGACTGCTCCAACTACAGAGCCATCAGCTTGGTCAGCTTAGCTAGTAAAGTGTACACGAAGATCCTGACGATAAGAATGCAAGAGCGATCCGAAAGGTTTCTCTGGGAATCCCAAGGTGGACTTAGACCAGGAAGAGGATGTATGGATCAAACCTTCTCGCTTCGCGGAATCGCGGAAAAGTTTTTGGATATTAACCAAAGGGTTTTCTGCGCTTTCGTCGACTTAGAGAAGGCATTTGATAGAGTCGTACGAAAGGAACTCTGGGACGTGTTGCCTGGATATGGAGTGAGCAGTTCCCTACTGCATGCCGTGAAATCACTCTATAGTGATAGCGAGGCGTGCGTTAGGGTTAACGGTGAGATGTCACCCTGGTTTGATGTGAAGTCGGGGGTCAAACAAGGGTGTATCATGTCTGCCTGGCTGTTCATTATATATCTAGATAACTGTCTGAGAGCACTAAGAACGAACGGATTTGGAGTGAAAATGGGAAACTTAGTGGTCAACTGTCTACTATACGCCGATGACGCGGTTTTACTGGCGTCATCAGAGGGCGAACTGCAGTCACTGGTTACCATAATGAAAGAAGAATGTGAAAAGAAGGGGCTGCGCCTAAACGCTGGCAAGACTAAGGTTCTGGTATTCGAAAGAGATGAACAAGTGACCGAGTGTGCAATATTGGTAAATGGGCAAATTCTAGAGCAAGTGAATTAATTTGTATATCTTGGAAGCATGTTCACACGAGATGGAAAGTATGAAAAAGATATTGAAAGAAGGATAACTGCCGGAAATAAGGTGAATGGAGCCATGTCGGCGTTGATGGGCAGTAAAAGTCTGAGCAAGAATGCTCGAGTTGCTGTCCACAACGCGATATTGGTACCTACCTTATTGTATGGCAGCGAATCCTGGGTATGTCAGAGGAAGTATGAAAATAGCTTGAATGCAGTCGAGATGCGATCTCTTCGAAAAATGAGCGGCGTAACGATATTAGATCGAATCCGCAATGAAGAGATTCGCAAATCAACTGGCGTGAATGAGGGCGTGATTGTAAAGATGAAGAAAGGCATGTTACGTTGGTTTGGACACATAGAAAGGATGAGTGAAGAAAGATTGACGAAACAGATATACAAAGCAAAAGTGTGTGCAAGAAGAGGCAGAGGAAGGCCACGTTCCAACTACCTGGATCAAATAGATCGGACTCTCAAGGACGGGAACGTTAAGAGTACTCGAAACCGACGAGCATGTATGAAGAGACTGATGAATGTGGACGAAGCGAAAGAGGTATGTAAGTCTAGAGAGAACTGGCGCTCTATACTCTCTGCCTACCCCGTTAGGGACTTGGCGTGATGATATGTATGTATGTATGTAACTAAAAGAAATGTAGATATTAATTTCTTAACTTTTTTACCATTGTTTATTATCAAGACAGCTATTTTATTTTGTGACTCGATATATCTTTTTAAGTTTAGGCACTGAAATACATTTCTGAACGCACTATTTTACAATAAACAAAAATGACACTTTATTCCTTTCCCTATAGCCACAATATTAAGATTTAATTGAATTTGTTTGTGGCTTTGTGAAGTGTGAAGAAACTTTATTATGGTCTTACTGATGATCAGCGAGACACATACAATGATTTGCAATCCACGAAAGGCATAGTACTACCAGTAGTCCATTTGGCAATTCATTTAGAAAATCTAGTTAATTTTTTTTAGAATTTTATTTCTGACAAAATGAGGTTGATGTCAAACAAGTCTGTTCTCTGCGTGATTATATGTGCGTATGGGAGCGTATTAACGGATTCAGATGAAATTTGGCACAGAGATAAATTATTAGTATAATATATCGTCACGCCTTCCCATAAGGGTCCCCGAACGTAACCTATACACCTCTGCCTACCCCGGCAGAGGTGTATAGGTAGCACCCACACACCCACATTATTATTAGTATTATATATAAAATAAAATATTTAGGCCAGTAAAATACCATAATTATGGAACCACATAATTATATTCAGTCATCACCGCGCTTGATTGACTTTGTAAAAACCTTTTGACACTCTTCTTGAGCACCTCCATGCAAGTATATAATTAATTAATATTTTATTTTCAACTACACTAAATTGTCTGAACAAACTTTGGGTCTACATTTATCGAGCAAGTTTTACTGTTGGCATAGCAACATTTTTGTTTAGCCGCTTCAAAAGCTGATAATCCGTGCAAACAGGCAATATCCTAGCTATTATATACTCGTAACTATATAAGTACCTATTGTTCGCTTGAAAAAGATGAAAGACATACTTTAAGAGCGAGATAATCCGTTCAAAGCTGGCTCTGTAAAGCTGTGGAAGGCGCCCTTCAAATTTACTAAGACTTTAATTGTGTTTACTGGTATTCATATCTATTTCTATACTAATATTATAAAGAGGAAAGATTTGTATGTAAGAACGTTTGTAACGTTGAGAAGGGTAGCTCAGGACAGACCACAGTGGAAGTTATTAGAGGAGGCCTATGCCAAGAGACACACTGAGATAAGAGATATTATATAAGCAGTATCTAAATGGACATATTTTTCTTATCCTTACTAATATTATAAATGTGAATGTAAGTTTGTTTGTTACCCTTTCACGTAAAAACTACTTAACAGATCATCATAAAACTTTGCAAACATATTCTTGGAGGTATTAGAAGTAACATAGAATACTTTTTATTGAAAAAAATATAATTTTAATGAAAGATAAAAAATCCGTCCACGCCGACGAAGTCGCGGGCACAGCTAGTCTCAGAATAAAGGGCTTTATTATTATTATGTATGTAACGAATTGGCTCAAAAAGTACTGGACCGATTTGAAAAATTCTTTCACTATTGGAAAGCTACATTCACCTTGAGTGACATAGGCTATATTTTCATTTATTAAAAAAAGTATGTCCACCCGTGCGAAGCCGGGACGGACCGCTAGTATTTTATATCAAGCCTGAGCTTCAAACTAGCTACCAATGAGTGTATCAGAACGTAAGTACAGTGATTAGTCACACCACGAGATTTACGGTGAAGGAAACTTTCGAGAGGAAACCTGCATACATCTGAGAAGCAATTTATAGGCGTATCTATAGTCGTGCTTGAGTACCTTAAAATATGTATATATCTGGCGGAAAGTGGGTGTGTGGGTACTACCTATACACCTCTCCATACCCCTTCGGGCCCCTTGTGAGAAGATGTGACCATATAAAATTTGTTGAGAAGTCGTTAAAATTATTAATGGGTTTATTGATTTTTGTTCTATTCGTAATAGATTTTTTAATTTATTTATTTACTTTATGAGGCATGTAAAAATTACTCAATTTAACAGGACACCACAAATGGAAAATCATTGTATTTTCCTTTCGCACTATTACTTAAATGAACAACTGTGAGAATCGCCTCCCGAGAATCTATTGTATTCGAGAATATATTGTAAATTACTAAGTGTACCTTTAGATACCTAAGTATAGAGCTAAGTTAACATTATTGAGTTAACATTGTAAATTGAGATTTAAGACGGGATAAGGGTTAAATTACGGGTACATAGACAAACTTGGGCTCCCTTGTTAATGTCTATGGATTAGGCCAGTAGCTGTTAATGGATTATTGCTTCAGTGTGAAAAGCTGAGAGACGATCTTAATTGATTAATGATTTTCTGTTACTTAAGAGAGCAGTAGTGGCCGAGTAGTTCGAGTCGCCTGTAATAATAATAATAATTCATTTATTTCAAATACCAAAATCCATACATTAAAATGCGAGGATTGCAAGTTCGAATCC
Organism: Drepana falcataria; assembly: GCA_945859725.1. NCBI lineage: Eukaryota > Metazoa > Arthropoda > Insecta > Lepidoptera > Drepanidae > Drepana > Drepana falcataria. Next base: position 2,328,309 of record OX243935.1, read on the forward strand.
CGACAGTACCAATGAGTTAGATTTGAAATTAAGTACTGCGATTGATCAAGTCACGAGCTTTGCAATAAAAGAAATCAAACAAAAGAAAAAAATCAAAAAACATCGACAGGAAATCTGCATACCTGATGAGGATAAATTCAATGACGTGTGTATAGTCAGAGAGATTGCGACAGGCTCTTTCTCTGACACTAAATTAATATCTGATGTTTTAACACCACTGCCCACCCCTTCGGGGACCCTTGTAGGACGGCGTGCTAAAACATAATATGATTCGTCACTAGGGTAATCGAAACTAAAAACAAATGAAGTAGTGCGTTGCTGTCGCACCCGCCTTACATTTCACCCGTGGGTTTTACCTTTCACTTTGCTAAATTTCATCCTATTCCGCTCAGCCGTTCTGGCGTGATTGAGTAAAAACCGAGTCCTAACGAACTTGCGTATTTATATTATCTTATCAGGATAATGATACTAAATTCGATAATAATACGATCGGACGCTCAAGGACGGGAACGTCAAGAGTACTCGAAACCGACGAGCATGTATGAAGAGACTGATGAATGTGTGGACGCGAAAGAGGTATGTAAGTCTAGAGAGAACAGGCGCTCTATAATCTCTGCCTACCCCGTGAGGGAATTGGCGTGATGATATGTATATGGATGTACTAAGTTCCTTTTAAAAAGACCGCATCAAGATGATGATGATGATGTTAGCCTGGTACATCCCACTGCTAGGCAAAGGATTGATGATTTCCAAGTGTTTCAGTACAATGCTAGTATTAGCCAGTCCACAGATAAGACTTGACTATAATTAATTAAGTAACTTGTCGGGTTAAACCTAGGATGTTAAGAACTAGACTTCAGTGCTCGAGAAGTTCTGTTTAATCAACAACGTTCACCTTTGGAGGAATCCTTGCATTTGGAAACTTTTCTTAATTTAACTTGTACAGTTTAATTAATTCCAAACGTGAAAATTCAAATATTTTAGTACAAACTCTAGCCGGGTCACGCGTTAAATTTAATAATGTTACGTATGACTTCAATTCGAGTCTTAGCATATTTTTTTTTAAATTTATACATTTTCATAGTTATTCCGTGGATACCAATACAACAAATCAAAGATAATAAAATTCGTTCTAGGAGTTCTTATATACATATCATCATGCCAGTCCCTAACGGGGTAGGCAGAGGGTCGAGCGGTAGTTCTCTCTAGACTTGCAAGCCTCTTTCGCTTCATCTCTCTCGGTGACTCGGTGTGTATATAATTTTTCATCACCCGTGTCCAAATTCTGTGGCCTGTAACTGCATTCTAGACCTGAAATATAAGAAGTAAAACTATTTGATATTTAATTTAACTAAAGGTATACCTAATGCTATTAATTATTATGTAATGTTTATTAGTTATTTGCTGAACCCCATATTCTCCAAAATAACCACTTGGAATTGAAACAAACTCACGAAATGTATACCAAAGGCAGTATATATTTGTTGCAAAAATATTGCCTTTGCCTATTCCACAACATTGTAACAATTTTTTGCAAAAAATATATATTGCCTTTGCCTATTCCACCGCATTGTAACAATTTTTTGCAAAGAATATATATTGCCTTTGCCTACTCGCCCGCATTGTGACAATTTTTGAAAAAAATATATGTAACCTTTGCCTATTCCACCGCATTGTAACAATTTTTTGCAAATAATATATATTGCCTTTGGCTATTCTACCGCATTGTAACAATTTTGGCACATGTTTTTTGGTATATGCAAGTAAACCGTCGGACAGTGTTTTATAAATGAGGATATTTAGATGTTTTTTTTCTATGCTGTTTATAATTGCCAGTGTCAAGAATGTAAGATGTAATATAATGTAAAGGTAATAGGAGACTGTTAGGCAAAGTAATTCAGAATGTATTGAAATATATAAGCGAAGTTTTTGGGTATAACTTTTTTGGTAATACTTTTTTCTCAATAAGTATTTAAATAATTTAATATATTTCATTAATTAATTAATTAGTCGAGACCTCTCGTGACAGGCGGGCTGGCCCATATCTCGCTCAGAGAATCAGCATTGCTATCCAGCGTGGCAATGCTGCAATATTTTATCTTTATGTAGTTAGTTTTTTTTCTACCACATGGGTGGCAAACAAGCATGCGGTCCGCCTCATGGTAAGCGGTTACCGCCGCCTATGGACGCTTGCAACACCAGGGGTATCACTATCGCGCGTTGCCTTACACACCCCAGTTGTGCAACTGTTCTTTGTAAATATTGTTAATTGTTGTTATTGTAAATAAATATTAACTTTTCAATAATTTTGTATTGATTGCAAGCTAACGTCCTTCTGAGCACTAACAATTATCTAGTTGTTTACCTGACAACATAGAGATGTTTTCCACAATTTACATTTCCGCTTAAATTGAAACAAGGTAAACTGAAAGTGAAGCCAATAAAACACCAAGTCGAGTTTTATTGTAACCAAATTAAAATCGAAAAATTTTCCCCCTTCGCAGTGTCGTAAGCAGAAAATTTTATACTCAAAGCTTGTTTGTTCGAGTTTGTATTTGGTAGGATTCTTGAAAAGTTAGATCAAAACAACCTATAATTTTTTGCTTGAGCAATTTTGTATTTGTTGTGCTTCGCGAAAACGTGTCTTTTTTCCGCCAAGCTTTGGTCAAACCCGAAAGGAGATTAAAATGAGTGTATCTCTTTAATTAATGATTAAGCAAATTTGTAAATATATGTGGCAGAAGTAGCATAGGAAGACCACGTCCTAAACACCTCTTGCAAAATGATTGAGTACTCAAGGATGGGGTCGTTAAAACTACGCAAAACCGGCGAGCATCTATGAAGAGATTGGCTGTGATTGAAGTCATAAGCTTACCCCATGCGGAACTGGACGTTATATCATGTAGGTATGTAGTCAAATTGTTACGAAAAAATACGTTTGAAAAAAGTTATTAAAAAAACTCTTTGCTCAAACAAAATATTCGCAAATCCCATAGCACCACTAACTACGCTTGTCACGTTACAAGTCCTGTCGCGGCTAATTGGATTAATCCGGATAAAGCTAGTTAAAACCGGATTCACGCGGCTTTTTCGAGCGAACTGAACCGGACCAACGTGTCTTTCAATACCAAGTATTGAAAAATCTACAAGGGTTTGTTTTGGTTACAGTTACGTACGGATTATAAAGTGGTACAGGCGGGAACTTCTTGTAAGCTGTAAGCAATCTTTGCTTGCAGGCGACTGCTCGAACCACTGCCTATCCCTTTGGGGTCCCCAATGTCCATATGTGAAGATATGTATACAAATAGTTTTAAATAAATTAAAGTAAATAAAATTGGAGTGTCAGTTTGTAATATCAAATTAACCGCATTTTAATATGGATGTAATACACGGTACATATACCATAATTTGTCTCTCTGACTGTCTGTTTGTTCCGGCTAATGTCTGAAACGGATTGACCCTATTTTGGGACTTTCACTAGCAGATAGCTGACGTAAAAAGGAGTACCTAAGATCGGCTACTTTTATTGTAGTAACTAAATAATAACTTTTTGTTAAATTCCACGCGGACGAAGTCGCGGGCATATATATATATATATATATGCCCGCGACATATATTATACATAACTCTAAAGTCCCAAAATTCACAACGATATTTCAGTCGTTTTATAAACGTTAATTCCTTTTTTTATACAAGCAAAGTTATTTGGCAATACTAGTTAATACATAATACATTGCAAAACTGCAAAGTTCAAAAGGCCCATGAAGCTCATCCATGTGTGAATATAATTGTTAATAAAAAAAAGATTACGCTGTGTTTAACAATTTCATGCTGGCCTGGGAAAAATCTTTGATGTTCAAAAACAGTGTATTTCATTGTCATAAAGTATGACAACAAGCTAATTTCAACCTTCCGTAATAAGCATAATTAATAAGGTTATCATAATTTTAATGAAAATTTGTCAGCTAAATGTATATAAATATATATATAAATCTCGTGTCACAATGTTTGTCCTCAATGGACTCCTAAACTACTTAACCGATTCCAATGAAATTTGCACACCGTGTGCAGTTTCATCCAACTTAAAAGATAGGATAGCTTACATCACAATTGGATACGATAGGTGGCGCTGCGATCATGTTTCAGGAAATTTTACTTTTTCACCCGGGCGAAGCTGGGCGGGGCAGCTAGTAAATATGTATAAATTTAATAATCTACTAGTGGTCCCGCCCAGCTTCGCTCGGGTGGAAAAAAAAAAGATGGTGGCGCCACCTATCGGGTCCAATTGTGAATCTAAACCATTCCCAGATCCCCTTGAACACACACAAAAAATTTCATCAAAATCGGTCCAGTCGTTTAGGAGGAGTTCAGTCACATACACACGCACACAAGAAATATATATATTAAGATATATATAAACATGAATCACCGAAATGTTTGTAGGCGCATAACTTCCAAGGGACTGCACCAAATTGGATAAATCTTTCTTTTATGTATTCTGTATTGTCGGGAGAGGTTTGTATGAAAAAAAAATGATTTCTTCTGTGCGTGTGTATGTCGCTGAACTCCTTCTAAACGGCCGGACCGATTTTAATGAAATTTTATGTGTGTCCTCAGGTGGATTCGAGAAAGGTTTCAATTCACAATTAGACCCGATAGGTGGCGCTGCGATCGTGTTTCAGAAACTGTTACTTTTTCACCCAGGCGAAGCTGGGCGGGACAGCTAGTAATCATAATAAAAAAGGACACTCAACAACTGGAACGTCAAGAGTACTCGAAACTGGCGAGCATGTATGGAGAGAATGATGAATGTGGACGAAGCGAAGGAGGTATGCAAGTCAACACCACTCGGCGTGATGATATGTAGGTATGTATGTATAAAAAAAAGCCCTAGCGACAAATGGTTTAAATAGACCAATCGGGCATGAATATTGGAATACTGCGGTCTATACCAATTAGTTTTTCAGGAATATGTCTTTTGTATGCCGCTAAAGTGGCAAGCAAGCACACGGCCTGATGGTAAGCTGCTACCAGTGTGAACACAAGGAACATCGATCGCATGTTGCCAACTAAAAGCGAGCCACATTGCTTCCTGCGCTGTAAACCGATGTTACATTCACTGTAATTAAATATTTAAAGCTTCCCACAAGGGTCCCCGAAGGGGTAGGCAGAGGTGTATAGGTAATAACCACACACCCACTTTCCGCCAGAGGTATATTAGGTGCCAACGTGACAGATGGCGAGTCCGTCGCCGTTACTCAAACACGACTATACATACGCCTTTGAATTTTTTCTCAGGCGTATGCAGGTTTCTTCTCGATGTTTTCCTTCACCGTAAAGCTCGTGGTGTGACTAATCACTGTACTTAAGTTCAGAAAAACTCATTGGTACAGTCGGGATTCAAACTTGCGACCTTTGCGTCGCAGGCAACTGCTCGAACCACTCTGCCACCACGGCTATTTTAAAGCTCATTGTAACAAATTACGGTAGTTTGAAACTGCTACCCTAACATAATTTATGTCACCCATTTTCCTCAGTATAAAATGCCATGCAAAATATTATACCTAGTGGAATTCAAAGTAACAACTTTAGAATATCGAAGAATAAAAAAGAAGAAAATAAATAGTTAATCAAATGTTTTCTTTTAAAAAGTTTGTGGCATAGAAGTCTAATTGTCTATGTCATATTTCATGTCAAAAATGTCATCTCGAGAGCGTGTTTGTTTCTTGATCCTCTTTCATGATACCAATACGAAAATTTAAGCAAAATGACCGCCTTAGACGATTTGCCTGAGGTGGACTCATTTTTCGGAATCGATTTGAAGACAGGATCTTTGATTATCGCCGCCATTGGAATGGTAAGGCACTATGTTTGATCATTATGATGTTTTCATTCACCGTAAAGCTTGTGGTTTGACTAATCACTGTACTTAAATGCAGAAAAACTAACAGTTTTTTTAAATACCTTTAAATACCTGGGACAATTCCACACAAATTTACCTAGTCCCAAATCAAGCAAAGCTTGTGTTATGGTAACTAGACAACGATATATTTACTTATATAGATAGATATATAATTAAATACATAGGACGTCCAAGACTAAGGTACAAATATTCGTGTTCATCACACAAATATCTGCCCTCAGCGGGATTCGAGCCCGCGACCTCAAGTTTCGCAGTCAGGAGCTCTAACCACTAGACCAGATGTTCGTCAAAGTTACAATCGGAATTCGATCTTGCAATCTTTGTGTTGCATGCAACTAACTACACCAACGCGCATGCATGGTGATGCATACTCTGAACCAAGTATCACAGAATTTGGATGGTTCTCCTGTTCTTTGAGTCAATTACATACATACATACATACATATAATCACGCCTCTTTCCCGTAGGGGTAGGCAGAGACCACTTCTTTCCACTTGCTACGATCCTCACATACTTCTTTCGCTTCGTCCACTTTCATTATTCATACATGCTCTTCGGTTTAGGGTACTCTTGTCCTGACCTTTTTTCAAGACGTCCCTAATTTGGTCTAGAAACGTCCGCCTAGGTCTACCCTTCCAACACTTTCATTCACACTCGCCTTATACACTTTTTTCGTCAATCGTTTTTCATTCATTCTCTCGACATGGTCAATTCACAAAGGGTACATTAATTGTATTGTGGTATTAAATGCGTTAATTATGCTGCACTATTGTATTGGGACCAACCGCACAACAAAATATACCACACAGATTCACTTAATAGTGAACTTTTAACCTAAACATAAAATAAACTGGTTTCTCAAGAGACAGGCCTAGTCTAATTTGAGAACCTTTGGCAATATTTTTTATTACATTTTTGTTCTCATTAATTACTCTTTTTTTTACCTGTAATGGTAGATGTATACGTGTACATAAATACATACTTCATGGGTTGAATAGTCAAACAAACGACAAAAGACATCATAACTCTATGAAAATACAAACCTTGAAGTCCAACGTCTTGGAAAATTTTATTTCGTTCAAGTAAAAGATTCGGTACACAAATGGCACCCCCTTTTGCAACAATGTTTTTAAACGGTTGGTTTCTAAACGTGACTCAAACTTGGATTCACGTTAAATTTCGCAAGCCGCTTTTTAATCGAAAGGGAAACAAACTCGCTAACATTTCGTTGAGCAACTTAATCGCCGAGTTTGTCTGGCTTCTTTTTAATTTTTTCCTTTACGCAAAGGTGATTTCGCAACCAGTATTCGAATTGCTATGTTCAGTGTTTTAATTATTTCCTACTAGCTGTTGTACTCTACGAGTTCACCCTAGTAATTTTTTTTCACAATAAATGGGCTATCCAATTGCGCCTGCCCACATAGGTCCCCGAGGGAGTAGGCGTAGGTGCTTATGAAGTACCAAAGTTTACATGTAGTACCCACATACCCACTCTTCATCGGAGATATAATTTGTGTGCCAACGTAACTGATGGCGAGTCCATCGCCGTTTTTGTAGCACAACTATAGATATTTCAATGTGTTCTCAAACGTATGAAGGTTTCCTCTCGATGATTTCCCATCGAAGGTTTCCTTCACGGTAAAGCTCGCATGTGACTGTACTTAAGTTCAGAAAAACGCATTGGTACAGTCGGGATTCGTACTTGTAATCTTCGTGTTGAAGGCAACTGTTCGAAATCCTTGGCCACCTCGGCTCTTGATACCTTTTTTGCAGGTCCACCCTATGGCTTACGGCTGTACTTTCTATCTGCCATTGAACTACCTCCTTGTCGTCCTGTGGATAATGGTAGCTTTGTTCTTTGCCGCCAGTGTCGTGTTGTTCTGTGGCATTGCTAAGGTGAGTATAAAAGTACCTTGCAATCAATGCAGTTTATTGTAGTGTGAATGTTTTCGAAGACAAATAACTCATGTTTAAATAATCAAACGGTATTTTTGTGTTAATGGAAAGGAACCTAAGCGAAGCATAAGGTAATAGTGTCCGTTCCTCAAAATGGTAGCACTGCGAACTCGGCCCATCATAAGGTCGGTAACGCACAAATGCGCCTATAGTCTAGGATAACGTTTACTTCCAGAATAGCCGTTGCTTGTTTGGCACTCTTGCAGGATAAAAAAAGTTACACATAAAATATGAAGTTCATAAAATTTGACTGCAATGAGTTAAGGTATACATGGACATCGACGATAAGGATATATATCTTTATTTAATATATAATAATAATCACGCCTTCCCACAAGGATCCCCGAAGGGGTAAGCAGAGGTGTATAGGTAATGCCCATACACCCACTTTCCACCAGAGGTATATTAGGTGCCAACGTGACAGATGGCGAGTCCATCGCCGTTACTCAAGCACGACTATACATACGCCTTTGAATTTCTTCTCAGACGTATGCAGGTTTCCTCTCGATGTTTTCCTTCACCGTAAAGCTCGTAGTGTGACTAATCACTGTACTTAAGTTCAGAAAAACTTATTAGTACAGTCGGGATTCGAACTTGCGACCTTTGCGTCGCAGGCAACTGCTCGAACCACTCGGCCACCACGGCTATATATATCTTTATGTATATATTTCTTCTGTGCGTGTGTATGTCAGTAAACACCTCCTGTTAAGGAGTTCAGTGGCATACTCACTCACCGTGGCTGAATGTGGCTGGACCGACTTTAAAGAAATTTTCTGTGTGTCTTCGGGTGGATTCGACAATGGCTTAGATTCGCAGTTGGACCCGATTGGTGGCGCTGCGATCGTGTTTCAGGAAATTATTTTTTTTCCCAAGCAAAGCTGGGCGGGGCAACTAGTATATGTACATATATTAGGATAAACATTTAACCCGTGCAAGCCGTGATAGTCGATTGGTTCGAGTGGTTGCATGAAATGTGGATACGTTTGAGAAGTAATTTAAAGACGTATATAATGTATAGTCATCGAGTAACGGCGATAGACTCGCCATCTGTCACGTTGTCAGCTTAAATATCTCATATGCACTACTGCCCACGCCTTCGTGGACCTTTAAGAAAGGCGTGAAAATAGATCAATATGATTTTTTTATCTTTTCAGGCCAACTTTTTCCTGTGCATGATTTGGATATGGTACGCGTTAATATTCGTGGTGATCATGCTCATGATGATGATAGTGTTAGCTCTGCTGTTCACGTCCCGGAAGCAGAGGAACCAAGTGATTGTCGTCATACTTGGCATGCTCTGGTACATTTGTAAGTACTTATTTAATTCTAGCATAAAATCTCAGAGCCTTGGTGGCCGAGTGGTTTGAGTTAGTTGCCTGCGACACAAAGATCGCAAGTTCGAATGCCGACTGTACCAATGAGTTTTTCTGATGTTAAGTACAGTGATTAGTCACACCACGAGCTTTATGGTGAAGGTTAAAATCGAGAAGAAACCTGCATACGTCTGAGAAGCAATTTAAAGGTATGTATATTCGAGCTTCAGTAACGGCGATGAACTCGCCATCCGGCACGTTAGCATCAAAAATATATATTCGGCGAAATGTGTCGTTGAATAATTTGATAAATTTAGAAAATTATAATCTTGTCAGTAGCGATCTCTCAGGCACAAGTGCAGGCAGGAGGCTGTAAGAATTTATTTTGGTGAGTAATCTTATAGGATGCTTTATCATAAATTTTGTGTTGTGGTTTAGGTAATAGATCGTACCGTCTTGAGCTCCCTGAGTGAAGGAAAATTTCGCATTTCACTACCACGAAGGATTGCTTAGTTTCCCTTATCTAGAATAGCTCCGAAATAAACCAAACATAAAAAAATACTTGTTACGTAAACTTGTAAAAGTGTGTAGAACTTAGATCCTAATCCTGTTACAATCATAAATGCGGTAAGTTTGTTAGTAAATTTGTTTCACTTTCACGTAAAAACTACGAAATTTTACATAGAGATAGATTACAAGCTGAATTACCAACTGGGGTATTTGTAGATCGGAATTGTGTACCGGCGTTATAGGGATGCGTGCAAGAGGATATGTACTAACTATATATGTTGTTAGTATTTAAGGTATTTATTGTAATATAGTTCGTATGTGTGTTACGTAAAGGTATATTGTGTAAGTGTATATTTATGCGTGTACTTTTAATGTGTTGCCTGCAATAAGTTTCCTCCCGCGAACGCTTAGACTGTGGAATGTTTAGGTTTTCCCTGGAGTGTACAGCATGGAGTCCTTCAAGGAGCGTGTGAAAAGATTCCTGCAGGGTCGGCAACGCGCTAGTGATACCCCTGGTGTTGCAAGCGTTCATAGCCGGCTTACCCGATGGTAAGCCGGCTATGAACGCTTGAGCATGCGGTCGGCCTGATGATAAGCGGCGATCCGCTTATCATCAGGCCGACCGCATGCTTGTTAACCACCCATGTGTTATATAAAAAAAATTGACAGAGATTACAAGCTGAACAAATGGAATATTTCTGAAATACAGAAAAAGAAATTAGTCTAATTTTACGCGGGTGATACCCCGAGGCCCAGCTGGTGATGTATGTTTTGAGCGATTGGAGTATAATTAGTCTGGAATTTAATTTGGGTAAAAATACAAAGGAATATCAAAAACATACACAAAACTATTTGCTATAAAAAATACATAGCGCGCTTGGAGTCCAGCCTTCGGTCAAATCCAAAACTGTTCTGGTCTTTTGTTAAGCATAAAAAAAGAGAAAGTAGTAATTATCCGGCCCAAATGTTTCTTAACCAGAGTGTTGCATCTGATGGCCCAGCAATATGTAATCTATTTGCGAAAAACTTTTCCTCAGCCTACAGATCAGCGACAAACAGTACATACTCTGCCAAAGCTGAACAAAATTTGTCCGCAAGCTACCTATCTACTTTATTTTTTGACAAAAACCAAATTCTCCGCGTTTTAAAAAGACTTGATCCTACGAAAGGTCCTGGTGCAGATGGTATCCCGTCTGTTTTTGTCGTAAAATGCGCTTCTGCTCTTGTTCATCCACTATTTCTAATATATAATAAGTCTTTAAGCACCGGTACCTTCCCGACGTTATGGAAAAAAGGTTTAATCATCCCATTGTACAAAAATGGCAGTAAAGAGAATGTACAAAATTATAGACCCATCACTATCCTATCTGTATTTTCAAAAGTATTAGAAAAACTTGTGTACCCTAAACTCACGTGGCATTTCAAACAGACTTTCAATGTCCACCAACACGGCTTTATAGCAGGAAGATCAACTGCCTCGAATCTTGTATCTTTTGTTAATGATCTATCTAAATCTGTAGATGAACGATTCTCGGTAGATGCAATTTACACCGATTTTAATAAGGCTTTCGACACAGTAACCCATAAAATACTTGTGCAGAAACTAAATTACAATGGGATCATTGGAAACTTGCTTGATTGGTGCCGGTCGTATTTGAAAAACAGAGAGTCATCTGTTGTCATTAACGGCTTTACCTCGAGCCCAATTGATGCATGCTCTGGTGTTCCTCAGGGCTCAATCTTGGGACCAGTACTTTTTAATATTTTTATAAATGATATTAGCAGCTGCTTCATACATTCTAAACATCATTTATTTGCGGACGACCTTAAATTTTACAGAACTATCAGATCTGACAGTGATTCTCTGCTTTTGCAAGAGGATCTCAATCGATTATCTACCTGGTGTGATTTACATGGCATGACTTTAAATGTATCTAAGTGCTTCGCAATTCGCTTTACTCGTAAAAAAGATACGGATCAGACCAATTACAATATCAATGGTATTAATTTGAAGGAGGTGAATAGTATTCGAGACCTCGGCGTGACTTTGGACTCGAAACTGCGTTTTAATATTCATATTGACAATATTGTAAGCAAAAGTTTAAAAAATTTGGGTTTTGTTATTCGCAACAGTAGAGAGTTCAAATCACCCTGCTCAAAAATCACACTATACAATGCACTTGTTCGCAGTGGTCTTGAATACTGCACTACTGTTTGGAACCCCCACTATGCTATCTACTGTAAAAGAATAGAATCGGTACAAAAGCGATTTATGTGGCACATGGTTTTTGGTTTCAATCTGGGGAAGAAACTTAGCAACTATGAACAGAGGCTTTATCACTTCGAAATGGACTCGCTTTCGGATCGTAGACAAATGCTGGACAACCTGTTTCTCTACAAACTCGTAAATGGCACTTTAGATGCTCCTGATTTGCTTCAGTCGTTGAATTTCTCTGTACCTTCTCGCTTGCCGAGACCGTCAAAATTAAAATTATTTCAACCATCTTCATCGAAGACCAATCTCGGCTATAATTCACCCTTAAACAGAATGACCAGGGAATTCAACGAAGTTGCAAAGTCACGAGACATCAATATTTTCTGCAATAGCTATCGTAAGTACGGATTTGATTTGAGAAAGAGACCGTAACACGGGAATGCATAGGATATGTTAAATTTGTCTGTATCAACATACTTTGCTTTGTTTTGTTTTGTTTTATTTCAGTTTTTCATTATTTCATTATTTTATGTTGTGTATGTTAACTGCCTAATTTAGCTTCCTTTTATCATATATTTCTATTACTATTATTTTATCTATCCACATTTTTCTATGCTCTTAATTAATTTGTGTGCATGCTGTCGCCGCTTGTAAGTGTAGTGGCATTCAACTAATATTTAGCATCTAGTTGTAAGCTATTTTTAGTGTCTACTATGTAAGTGGCCTTAAATAAATAAATAAATAAATAAATAAATAAATGTTATGAACTAAAAAAATACAAAGGAAAATCAAAAACAAACAAAAAGTTTTATAATAAACACTTTAGTTTATGATCAAACTTCGTTGATAGGTTCGTGGAAGTTGTATAGTTCCAATGGATATGGAGTTATGATATTTTTAGCTGAATTTACAAAACAGATTTTATTTGTTTAAAAAAAACGCCGTGGTGGCCGAGTGGTTCGAGCAGTTGCCTGCGACGCAAAGGTCGCAAGTTCGAATCCCGACTGTACCAATGAGTTTTTCTGAACTTAAGTACAGTGATTAGTCACACCACGAGCTTTACGGTGAAGGAAAACATCGAGAGGAAACCTGCATACGTCTAAGAAATTCAAAGGCGTATGTGTATAGTGCTTGAGTAACGGCGATGGACTCGCCATCTGTCACGTTGGCACCTAATATACCTCTGGCGGAAAGTGGGTGTGTGGGTATTACCTATACACCTCTGCCTACCCCTTCGGGGACCCTTGTGGGAAGGCGTGAGGATATATTATTATTATATATTATATTATATAATATATTATAAAATAATATAATATCGTCACGCCTTCCCGCAAGAGTCCCCGAAGGGGTAGGCAGAGATGTATAGGTAGTACCCACACACCCACATGTGACAGATGGCGAGACCGTGGCCGTTACTCAAGCACGACTATACATACGCCTTTGAATTGTTTCTCAGACGTATGCAGGTCTCCTCTCGAAGAAAACTCATTGGTACAGTCGGGATTGGAACTTGCGATCTTTGTGTAACACTCGAACCACTCGGCCACCACGGCTCTATTTAATATATTGTTATCTCATTTCCAGTGACGATATACTTCATTCTGGTTGTGAACAGTTACCGTAAGAAGACATTTAATATGATGAGCTTCGAAGCCTTAAAGGAAAAACTAGTGGATAAAAACAAACTTTTATACTAACTTCTAACTGTATTCGAACTTGGACTTAGATTTGCAGTGTTATTTTATAATTAAACACTATAGCACAATAAACGATTTATTTCTTTATATTTTACTTTGATCGCGTTTCCCATGTATCAAAGAGCTTTGTCTACCATGTTTAATCAAGCCAAGCTTTTCTTCACTGAAAATATTAAATGCAAACCTACATGTACCATCCAGTGAGTGCCATCCATGAAGAACCGCCCCACTATTCTTCCCTATCTATATAAATTAAAATGAATCACTAAATGTGTTGCTACGCGCAAAACTCTAGAACGGCTGACCGATTTGGATGATTTATTTTTTGTTGTGTTTCATGAAGTCTGAAGGAAGGTTCTTATGGAGAGAAATTTTTTAAAATACGAGGGAATAAGTAAAAATATAAATTTTCGTGACTTTTTAGGTGGTACGAAGTTCGCTGGGGCAGCTAGTAGTTTATAGTTTTAGTGTGCAATCTTCCACAAATGTGTGAGTATTATCGGTACAAGCCGCTTCGAAATTGAATTATTAGAAATTGATGATTTATGTTTTGAGCGATTGGAGTATAATGAGTCTGGAATTTAATTTGGGTCAAAATTTAAAAATTAGTCATCCACGAGCTTTACGGTGAAGGAAAACATCGAGAGGAAACCTGCATACGTCTGAGAACAAATTCAAATGCGTATGTATAATCGTGCTGGCGTAACGGCGATGGACTCGCCATCTGTCACGTTGGCACCTAATATACCTCTGGCGGAAAGTGGGTGTGTGGGTATTACCTATACACCTCTGCCTACCCCTTCGGGGACCCTTGTGGGAAGGCGTGAGGATATATTATTATTTTTATTATAAATTGATGGGTCTTCGCGGATGGCACTATTTGTATATATACATTTTTAACGTAAATCATGAATGTATTTGTGATTCATATGAATGCCGCTAATATAATGTGAGAACCCCGATGTTTATCAAGCGCTTGCATTGTCCGCATAAGGCTTCTTGCTCTTCAGCTCCAAATAGTAGCCATATGCCACCAGCAAGCCGTATAGGGGTATACCTGCAAAAGAGTAAGAACCTTATTGTATGGCAGCGAATCCTAGGTATGCCAGAGGAAGTATGAAAGTAGCTTAAATGCAGTTGAGATGCGATCTCTTCTGTACGTAAAAATTTACGGAGTAACGATCATGATCGAATCCGCATCGATCCACATCGATAATGTTAAACTAATAAATTTTAGAAGATTTTAGAATATTAATTACATATAAATATTTATATGTAATAAATCTTCTTCTAGAATCACTGTCATATGTAGGTAAATACTAACAGAACCCCATCAATCCAAAAATAAGAGCAAATATCCAAGCCACTAGTGACGTCTCCTGCATGTACATTATGAGGAGTACGATCATCAACACAAACATTTGTGCAAGTCTCATTGCCGTTAATACCACCGATGTCAGCACCACCGATGATTTCTCCTGTAAGTTTATAAAACAGGCTTAGTGACCGTTTTGTTTTGCCAAGATTGCAGGTGGAAACCTTTTTTAAACACTACACTACACATTTAAAAAAAAAACTGCTTTTTTCATTTATAGATTGTTATATAGATTTTTGGTATTGATTGCCAGATGCAAATAATCTTTTTTAGATATTTGGTATTGATTTGGAGGTACAAAGCTCTTTTGTACACTACACTACACTCTTTTTCTAATTATTTTGTGCTTTTCTTTCCACTATGGTGGCAGAAGCTTGTGGTCTTCCAAAGGTTACTGCCCTTTTAGAACTTTCTTCTTGTAGTTTCTCTGAACGAAATACCGGGACTTATCATAATACGACCTTTAATGTTAAGGAAAACGTCGCAAAGAGATCTGCATGCAATTGAGAAGAAATTAAAAAACGTCTCAAATGTTAAAAGTTCGCCTTTTGACAGATTGGTATCTTGGTTCTCTCTAGACTTACTGAACTCTTTCGCGTCATCCATACTTCTCAGACTCTTCATAAATGAGCACCGATTTCAACGTTTTTTAAAATTGCGTTTCTTTTAATGTACACGATTCGATTCCTGATGCGCAGAACCTGTCATTGTCAAATGTCAGATGTCATTTGTCAATGTCAGATGTCATTTGTCAATGTCAGATGTCATTTGCTCAATGTCAGATGTCATTTGTCAATTTCAATGTCACAGGAGACCGAAGAGCTGGCAGCTACCTCGGACAATGAATTAGCCTAGCTATTCAAAGGGGGAACGCTGCCAGTATCTTCGGAACCCTACCTAAAGGGACTCCTTTTAAGAATATTTTTTAGTTATTATATTATTATTATTATTTTTTTCTTCTTTTTAGTAGTAAGTTTTTCATGTTATGTCAACCATGTAATTTTGTAATGTAAATATCAACGTCAATGTCAAGTCAAATGTCATTCCAATTAACAGATACATATTTATTTATTTATTTATTTATTTATAAGGTACACCAACAATACACATATTAAACATTAAAGTACACTTAATCATAAAATATAGTCCTGATATGTGTATCAATGACAGGTATACACAACATTCGCCTTATATAGCTACATAATATTATAATAGATAATTATAAAAGAAGAATATTAAATAAACATTTATAGAGAATAATGACAAATTGTTTCAACTTTAATTAATATAAATGTAGATGTTTTTTTAGCACAGTTTTTAGATAACCCAATGGATGGTGGAATAGATATATATATACATATACATATAGATACATACCTTTGTAACCCCAGAGACGAACCATAAACTAACAACTACCATAAACAGGTAGTATATAATTTCGGTAACACTCAGCGCATACGCATTCTTCCACATATGGTAACTATCTGTACTGTTGGAGCAAGTTGTGAAGTTGAGCAGTTGGAACAATATTACTATCGCGCATACGCCCATGAGACACTAAAACATTATTAATATATACATAAGCCATTAGTAATATACTTCTCATCAGAAATGATATAATAATTTATCCTCACGCCTTCCCTCAAGGGTCCCCGAAGGGGTAGGCAGAGGTATATAGGTAATACCCACACACCCACTTTCGGCCAAAGGTATATTAGGTGCCAACGTGACAGATGGCGAGTCCAAACGTCATTTCGATTCTGCTGTAATTCACCCCAACGATGACGACATAACGGTCCTCCAGGACGCCCGACAAAAACATACCAACACTACACACAACCGACCACTGTTCCGTCCTCGCCGGCGACGCTCGACGCGAATAAGCCGTAATGTTCCCCCCCGACCTCCGCCGCAAACGCCGGCCCGCGCCGAGCCAGACGCGCAAATCCCGCCCCAAATAATATTTAAAAAAAATTACCAGTCCAGCCCAGCTACCTTGCTCGCGATCCAGCAACGCCCTAAGCCGAGGTTCGTACCCCACAGGGGGTGCCCTTAGCTGAGTTGCTTAAAAATAAAGTGCCTGGCTAGGTCTCGCCATTGACCGGTTAAGTAGCAAAAGTTCCCGGAACTCACGCTACGAGAGACAATACAAAAAAAAAAAAAAGATGGCGAGTCCATCGCCGTTACTCAAGCACGACTATACATACGCCTTTGAATTTCTTCTCAGACGTATGCAGGTTTCCTCTCGATGTTTTCCTTCATCGTAAAGCTCGTGGTGTGACTAATCACTGTACTGTCGGGATTGGAACTGGCGACCTTTGCGTCGCAGGCAACTGCTCGAACCACTCGGCCACCACGGCCCTTCATTCCCATCAGAAATGAGCTCAATCGAAACACCTTGCAAGTTTATGTTTTGTATGGATTATAAAGGTAGTACACACACACCCACTTTCCGCGAGAGATAGATATATTTCATGTGCCAACGTGACAGACGGCGAGCCTATCCTCGTTACTCACACACTACTATTATACTGGCCTTTAAATTAAGTAATAGGTAAGTCTGTACGGTAGGTACCAGCTGCTGATATTTTGGAAGGCACTGCCCCAGTCGGAAAATGAATTTTGAACTGGGTTTTCTATCATGCCCTACCTCTCTTACAATTCTCTGTAA
The DNA here is from genome assembly GCA_945859725.1 of Drepana falcataria. Lineage (NCBI taxonomy): Eukaryota > Metazoa > Arthropoda > Insecta > Lepidoptera > Drepanidae > Drepana > Drepana falcataria. The sequence goes on from OX243935.1 coordinate 2,345,969, forward strand.
TCATACTCTCAGATACTACACTATACTTACTGCAAAGCTTATTCCATAAATCAGAGTTCCCAGTTTGAGAGTATATCTGCACAAGAATTTTGTCGGTGTTATTGTATTCAACCACATTTTTAAAATACTGTCTCTACTTTACCGAAAGGAAAATTGACGTATTACGATTTTGACAAAACCTAAGCCTACTTGAAATGTTCGTGTTATTATTACCATATTCAATGGCAAAGTGTATGGAATAACAGACAGAGGAAGACGACGTTCCAACTTCCTATATAAAATCGATCGGACACTAAGCGAACTCCGGGAGTATTGAAACTGGCGAGCTTATTTGAAGAGACTGATCAATGTGGATGAAGCGTAAAAGATCTGCAAGTCTAAAAACAACTGGCTCTCTACTCTCCCTGCGTAACCCGCGATGGACTCGAAGTTATAATATGTATCTATATATATATTACTGTTGCATGTTTATTAAACGACAAAAGTACAAGTTGATCATCATGATAAATTTCGGCCGCCAAAGCTGTACGGCGGACAACTGATTTAATAAACATAATTTCGCATTTACTTCAATTTAATTCAAATCGAATTTGTTCTACTAAGTTTCGGCTAAGCTCTGAAACGGCTGGACCGATTTGACGTACTATCACTACCTACAAAGGAGTTACTTTTATTTAAGAAATTGAATAATATTTACATACATACATATCATCACGCCAAGTCCCTAACGGGGTAGGCAGAGAGTATAGAGCGCCAGTTCTCTCTAGACTTACATACCTCTTTCGCTTCGTCCACATTCATCAGTCTCTTCATACATGCTCATGAATAATATTTTTCTTTGTTAAATTCCACGCGGACGAAGTCGCGGTCACAGCTAGTATATTAATAAATATTGAGAAAAAAATCCAACTAATTACTAAATTTACACAGACGAACTCGCAGGACTCAGCTAGTGCAGTAAATGTAATGATACCGTCCCTGTTCATGTGTTACCAAGTGTACAATTTCAGGTTGAGTTCTACTCCTATTGTGTCGCATTCGTTATCCCAACGTAAAGTGTTCTACAAGTTGTTACAAGTATGTGGGTATTTCAATGTAGTTTTTGAAAGTGCTCTTTATTTATTCAATCTATTATATTTAATTACACCCTCACGCCTTACCACAAGGGTCCTAGACGGTATACCATCACCCTCTTTTGGCTAACGATATATTTTACCAGCGCCATGGCAAGTCCGTCGCCGTTTCTCAAGCAAGTACATACACACGAATTCTTCTAGAAGGGTGTGAAAGGATTCCAGGGTCGGCAGCGCGCGAGCAATACACCTGGTGCTGCTAGCATCCATAGGCGGCGGTAACCGCTTACCATCAGGCGAACCGCAAGCTTGTTTGCCACCCGTGTGGTTTAAAGAAAAAACTTTGAATTACTTATCAAACGTATGCAGGTTTCTTCACGAGGTAGTCACTAAACAATCATTGTTCAAACGATTGAAAGAGACAGATTTATAAACGTAATATACATCTATCGCTTAAAAATACAACTTCCTAGTGATACTATAATGCAAAAGATTGTGAGAATGTTTGTCCTTTCACGCAAGAACTGTTAGATGTAATTTGGAAAAGAGACAAATTAATAGCTATATTAACAGTAGAACATGTCTTATTCTGGAAAATCTATTTATAGTAATACAATTTTATTCGGGTAAAACCGTGGGGCAAAGCTAGTTCTCAATAAAACTTGAATTTAAATATCATGGTAATGGTATCAAGATGGCTTATGGAGAGAGTTTAGTATATCAGCACAAGTAATGTCACATTATATAAAATGAACTTTGAATTTTTTAAGTCCTTCTTTCGGTTGCAAAGCTCTGCATTGTCTGTAATTCCTCTCCAATTGCGACAATCCACGTTAATACCTTCAACAACTCTTGTCATTAAGTATGACCATAGTATAAAGAGAGGGAGTAGGCTATCTCCGGCCCAATTCCCGATATAATTGCCTACTGTCTTAGGGTTGTCACTTTTAGCTAAATATTAGGCGCGGCTGTTCGCGCTTCGCTAGCAACCGCATGATGAAGCGGCAAACCAATTGCCTGATCAAAAGTACCTAATACATTCTAGTAGGAAATTAGGCCTACCTACCTACTTCCTGTGTGATAGAAAACTAATACAAACAAAAAATATGTAAGTACGTAGGTATCTCATCATCAAGTAAAATTATATTATGCTAGAATAAGTGACTAACTTACCTTTCCTGTTCAATAGGTAATCTGAACAGAGACAGATCTGGAATCGATGAATTATTAAGACACCCAAACACACAGCAATACGTTCTTCTGCGATTATCAGACATTTTGATGATGATATTGATGAATAAATCATTTAGCGGTGCCGAAAAGCCGTGACGCGCGCGCGAACCTTGTGCAGTGTTAGCCCCGACTGGCGCACTGAGAAACGGGTCGAGATCTTGTTAAAGTGTGCGTGCGTCGACACAGATACAATAGCGCACACATACAAGCCGCGCGCGGTGCGTTTGTATGAAGATAACCTACTTCTCTTCTTTATACTATGGTATGACTGTCGCAAACAAAAGATTTACGGGGAATTGTAGTAGTGGAGACAAAAGAAAGAGCCTTCGCAAAGGTTTAATAGGGCTGTAGGTCGCAGACTCGTTTATAAGTGTTTGTCCAGAGAGTAATTAAGTTTGCTTCTGTATTTAATGACTATATTACTTTGCCTTTTCTAAATTATTGCCACGCATGGCATCCATACAAAATTCCTATTAATGTTATAAATAGAGGAGCCGAGGTGGCCGAGTGGTTCGAGTAGTTGTCTGCAAAGATCGAAAGTTCGAATCCCGACTGTGAGTGAGTTTTTCTGAACATAAATACAATGATTAGTCACACCCAGAGCTTTACGGTGAAAACCTGTATACCTACGTTTGAGAAGCAATTCAAAGGCGTATGTAAAATCGTGCTTGAGTAACGGCGACGGACTTGCTTGCACCCAAAATATATCTCTATCTCGCGGAAAGTGAGTGAAGTAAGTGAGTGAGCCTCTGCCAACACCTTCGGGGACCCTTGTGGGAAGGCAAGAAGAATATATATATGAGGAATTTGGATGCAATTTGGCACAGAAATATATTGGTCGACTTTTGGTCGAATACCTTAGATACAAAAGTAACTCTGTCATTTGCTTATAACCTAGTCACGACTAAATAGATTCTAATGAAATTTTACAAAGAGATATGAAATGGGCAAGGGCATTGGAGTAATTTACAATATTATTAACAATATTATATATATATAGGAGGTAATACCTGTGTTCAGAAGATCGTGGAGCCATACGTAGGTCAGTATTTTGAGGTGGGAATAATCCCATAGGCCTATTGCTTAACATTCTTTATATACATAAACACAAAGTATCCGTTATCTTTATATAAACAGATTAATATTTGGTTTAAATTTCTGTTTATAAAAACGTTAATATGATATTGAAGAATGGTACAGTTGTGTTTATTTTCCTTTTGCAAAGTTTAGTATAAATAAATCCTACTCTCCTACATTTGTTTTAAGTGTTAGTAGTCTGAATGATTAATTTAGAAACTTTGGGTGTATATTATATGGTTGAATTCTTTTTATGAATAAATAATATCCATACTTAATGCATTCAAATTGTTGAACATTCCGGCTATTTTGATAGGACTCAATTCGTTTCGGTAATACATTTTGCATGTTTATTTTGTTTAGTATTATTTTTGTTTCAAGCGTTGAGAAAGCATGATCAAGTCATATCATTATTTTATCTGCGAAGTTTAAACGGTGAAACACGAGAAAACACGTGAAACAAGAGAATGAAAGAGCTCTGTATATCTAGTGAGATCTGCTCTCACCTTCTCTGCTTTTCTTACCCCTTCGGGGACCCTTGTGGGAAGGCGTAAAATATTATATACACTTTTTCATTCTTAGTTGTGCAAATGATAGTAATGGCTTGTCACGGTATGGCACTTAGTTTCATTTCAGTACAAGAGTCTTGAGCTTTTAAATCAATATATAGCGAAACGTGGATGTAGCAAAAGAGGTCTATATGACTAGAGAGAACTGGCGCGCTACTCTCTCTGCCTACTCCGCAAGGACCTGGGTATGTTGGTCGCGTAGCTCTGATTGGCGTCTGTCAAATGAGCACCAATTTCTAAAGAAGCCCTCCACTTGCCTAGTTTTCATAACACAAGCTTTGCTTACTTTGGGGCTATGTCAATTTGTGTGGAATTTTCTCAAGACAAGGTATGGTGGCGCTGCGATCGTGTTAATTTTTTTTCACTCAAGCAAATCTTTGCGGGTCTGCTAGTATCCGTTCATAGCCCTTAGTGTTCCTTCGTCAAACTTTTTTTTTTTTTTATACAACAAGAGTGGCAAACAAGCATACGGCCCACCTGATGGGAAATGGTTACCGTAGCCTATTTACGCTTACGATACCGAAGTATCACTTGCGCGTTGTCACTCTGTGTTCGGAGAGTTATAGTGTGTTGGCAGCATAATGGGTTTAATGCCACTGCTTCCAAAACAATGTAACAATCCTCCCCCCTCCCCAAGGAGCTCATTACTGGAAACCTTATTCACCACGTAGGAACACAACACAAAAAAATGTGTTATTTGGCTACGGACTTCTATAAGGTGGCTATGCCCTACCTCTCTCTCAAAATATACATGAATTAATATATGTACCTAATAATTAAGCGGTAACATAACATGCCGGCCATTATGAAGTGTATGTAAACAGGCAGATACAACAATATAAATGTTTGTATTTAATTATTGTGTGGTAGCCATGTGTGAGGCTTTATTGCGGTATAAGGGTTGTCACCCATAATATGCTGCAGTGGGAAAAGACATATATAATTAATTCCTCGTATACGTCTATTTATATAGTGTCTATAATAGCGCAGAGTAATATAGTGTCTGAATAATTAAACAGCCGTGGTGGCCGAGTGGTTCGAGTAGTTGCCTGTGACAAAATCATCGCAAGTTCGAATCCCAACTGTAGGTACCAATGAGTTTTTCTGAACTTAAGTTCAATGATTAGATGACACGAGCTGTGCGGTGAAGGAAAGTATTGAGAGAAAACATGCATACGTCTGCAGTATGCAGGTTTTATCTCGACAGTGTGACTAATCACTGTACGTAAGTTCAGGTCAACCCAATGGTACAGTCTGGATTGAACTTGTAATTTTTGTGTTGCAGGCAACCACTCAAACCACTCAGCCACTACGGCTTAGTAATATATAATGTAAAATTTATTTTATTTATGGAACACCCCTAAACTTATTACAAGCTTGGAAAAACAATTTAGACCCGTCATGTTTGTAAACATTAAGCTGTGTGCTCTTTGGAATGTAATGTGTGGTTTTTACTTAATTTTCCGTGAACCCTTCTTCATTGGAAGGCTTTGAAGTGGAAGCTTCAGACCTAGCGCCGCTTCCATTGTAATACAGATTTACTGAGGTAAGTTTCTACCTTCTATCTCTACGTACCTCTGCCTACCCCTTGTGGGAAGGCGTGAGGATATTTATTATATCCTCAAGCCTTCCCATAAGGGTCCCTGAAGGGGTAGGCAGAGGTGTATAGGTAATAAACACACACCCACTTTCCGCCAGAGGTATATTAGGTGCCAACGTGACAGATGGCGAGTCCATCGCCGTTACTCCAGCACGACTATACATACGATTTTTTTCTCAGACGTATGCAGGATATAAAATAAGATCTATATGTATACATGTATATGATTTATTGCTTAGCTTATTTCAACAGGCGTTCTGTATTTAAACATGAATGTTACTCTGCAAGTGGGTTGTCTTTACAACTGTGACACAATAATGCAAGAGCCTAGACCATTTGACCCGATATGGAGACAAACAACTGTAGGATGCAGGGTCATCAGCTTGCTACAAGAGATACATCACTTCAAGTAAGTACAAAAGAGTGTTTACTGCTTGTGTGGTTTCGTATATTCTGTCCATCCTTTGCAGATAATAGCAAGAGTCATTCGGTGTCATATTTCTTCTATGGATAGTTAGTCTCACTTAACCGGCACTTCAGTATAGATTGTGTCATCCACGAAGACACGCCCCACTTTTTTCTTCCCTAGGTGTGCAACCTTCCACTAACGTTATATATATTACACGCTGATTTCCTATGAGTGCACACGCACACTACAATTAAGAGACTAAGGTTATACTCCCCGCATCCCGAGACCCCTCGGCTAGGAGTTGATGGGGCACGTCGTCGTGGATGGCAGTATCTATAGTCCGGTACGTCCACTTACGTCGACTTTTCCGCGCTTGCACACTAGCATCAGTATGACCTCAAAAATTATCACTATTGCACCTACATAATTATATAAGTGTGATTTTCTGAAAATATAATTATCACTTAAATGCAATATACGTAACTTATGTAAAATTTATGGTTTTTCTCTATAAAATACTTTATTTTTTTTAGATATTATAATTTTTTTCTATGCAGTCCGAATATTCCAATAATTCGGCGCCCTCAAATTTTTAATAGTGCCGGATTAGTGCGACTCTCCTCTTTTAAGTAAGAAAAGAATAAGAAAGAAAGGGGCACATAATGATAGACTAGAATAAAATATTAATTTCAATATCACAAGATTTCATGCCTTCCCCTCAAGTAGAAAAAGTAGTTCAACACTCCTCTTTCGCCAGAGATTTAGGTGCTACGTGACAGATGGCGAAGCCATCACCATTTATCAAACACGTCTACACATATGTCTTTGAATTTCTTCTCATTGGAGAAACTCCGGAATTTGAACCTGGAATCTCGATCTTTCTAGGATTTTACAGGCGGCTCAAATCAATTGGCCACCACGGCTCTATTTACTCAAAATTTCCGTTCTCGTTAACATAAAGCTTTCCTATTGAATCCTTTATATTATATTTTATTATATAATATAAAGGATGTTTTCACTTATTACATAATAGGTAAAAACGCTAAGTAGGTAATTCTTACAAATAATTATATAATGATTTCTGATAACTGGATAAAAGCCGGATAAATATTTAACGATATCTTGGTGCTTGTATTTTTGTAACAAAACAGGAAAATAAGACCATTTTCCTTGTGTCCTAGAAAACATTTTTTCCGTCAAAAACACAGTAATATATTTTTTCCATGAGTAATTTCGATGTACAAGCAAAAATATGCCTTATTAATCTATGAGCACAAGATTTATTTTTACCCAGTAGTGATGGGATGAATCTGCAAGTAGACCTTGACATAATGCCACTAGAAGCAAAAGTTCTCTTGTTGCACATCATCATCAATTTAAGAACTCTTGTCGGCATCTCCCGTCCATTTACTTCAATACCGCGATCTCTTTGGCTCTCTTTTACGTCATGAGAGACACTTTATTCTAGATCTGAATCACATACATCGATCTACCTTATCCTCTCTTCCCCCCTAAGGTAGAGGGGAAGAGGAAGAGGGATCCTTCCAAGATATACCTAAAGACTCGACAACAATCTTGATTCATCAATTCTTTTCGGCACGTTTTAATTTTTCCGTCTTTGCTCCTAAACATGTGTAAGTCTAGTGAGAACTGGCGCTCTATACTCTCTGCCTACCCCGTTAGGGACTTGGCGTGATATTCTTTTTCATGACACAGACCGCCAGGTTTGAACCTGCTATCCTGCATTTGCAAGCGAATACTGAAACTATCTGTCGATTGTCGACTTTGCGGAACTTGTCTGATATAACTATCGATATTTACGTAAACTAACCATAGCTGTTTACAATAACCAAAAGTTTAATCGACCTTTCAAGCAACTATTTAGGTAAGCCGGTATTATTCTAAGAACCTTCGTGCTATGTGCGTTGATGAGGATGTTTGTTACACGATCACGGCAGAACGTCTTAATGGAATTGAATGAAATTTGACACAAAGATAGATTATTAGCTGGATTTACACATAGTATTTATAATATCGGCATTAAATAACAATGAAATCAAATATAACGCGGGCGAAACCGCAGGGTTCGTAGATAGCTAGTAGAATTAATAAATTCCAAGAAACATCAGAAGGATAGAGATTGGATCATAAAGAAAGGATCACCCCATGTAACAAGTAAAAAAGGGGTTCTTAATCTTTAGCATTTTAAATAAATCCTACATACCATTACACCGCGTCGAGCGGGTAGGGCGCCAATTGTCTCAGACATCTTTCGCTACATCGATTTGTCTTTTAAAAATGTACAATTTACAATAAATGTATGTCTAAAATTTCAAAATATATTTCATATATTGCATATTCCCATAAATGCTTTATGTATTCCCACTTGTTTTTATTAGAGTAAGATATTTGTCAACCTACTTTTATAATTATTTGTTTTTTTATTGAGTCTAGTTATCAGTGTTAAGTGATTACTCTGTGTAAGCTGTCTCACACCTGTTATTAGTGAGTAGGCTAGTCTGTATTATAGTTATACTATTTTTTTATGTAACATTTGCCTATGAACTGTTGGTGTGTCAATAAAGTAAATAAATAAATAAAATATATAATAATATAATATATCCTCACGCCTTCCCACAAGGGTCCCCGAAGGGGTAGGCAGAGGTGTATAGGTAATATACCGACACACCCACTTTCCGCCAGAGGTATATTAGGTGCCAACGTGACAGATGGCGAGTCCATCGCCGTTACTCAAGCACGACTATACATACGCCTTTGAATATCTTCTGAGACGTATGCAGGTTTCCTCTCGATGTTTTCCTTCACCGTTAAGCTCGTGGTGTGACTAATCACTGTACTTAAGTTCAGAAAAACTCATTGGTACAGTCGGGATTCGAACTTGCGTCGCAGGCAACTGCTCGAACCACTCGGCCACCACGGGCTATTTTCAAAATATCTCTGGTGGAAATTGGATGTGGGTAATTCACATCTGCCTACCCCTTCGGGGATGTTGTTGGAAGGCGTGAGGTGAAGATTCCTTTTTAATTCTCAGTATAACCTACAAATCTATTCGTCATGAAGGAAATGTGACGACAGTTGATGGTTCCGGAAAATTGTTAGCACTGGCCGATAGCAATGCTATTGATTTGTACGCGAACCCGATGGGTTTAAACACGGCAGTGCTGGATGATCTGTATCCTCTGGGAGCTATTCTTACGTGGAGGTGAGGATAATCCGTTTTTTAAGGTTCAATAGCAAATCGAACTTATTAACCCCATGATTTCGCTTAGCCTTTGTCTTTGGTATTCGTTTTTTTATTCTTCCTGCCAATATCCGATACAGCTCATACATACCTACCCGGGTTTTACCCGAGTAAAATTTTCTTTTAACTGATTTTTCCTGCAATATAATTACATACTCACCGACTTCTTGGCAGGGATCTATTTTAGGTAGCAAAGTGACAGATGGCGAGTTTTCATCTGTAGACGTCTATCGTACTACGTATTTGAATTTCCTCTCAAACGTATGCAGGCTACCTCTCAATGTTTTCCTTCACCGTAAATCTCGTGGAGTGACTTATCACCGTACGCACATAAGTTCAGAAAAACTCATTGGTACTGTCGGGGTTCGAGCTTGCAATCTTTGTCTTGCAACTACTCGAACCACTCGGCCACCACGGCTCTATACCTATATTAATATTAAAAAGAAAGCTTTTGATATATACTTGTTGTTCCGCCCTTAGATTGGGATTCCTACTCCAGCGCATAGAGACGGTCATATTCAGTCGGTTTTATAGCAAGCCGTTCTCAAAACCCGCGTGGAACGGCCTCTACTTGATGGCGGCCGTTGTGACTATTATCCTGTATGCGATGAAGTGGTGGGAGAAGCGCCACTTAGGGGGCTGGGAGTGCAGCCTTGTGCATGAAATGTTGATGGTGATTGGAGCGTATTGTCAGCACAGTAAGCATATTATTCGTTTGTCGAAATTCAATTACAAAAATGTATCTCCGGCGAACAGTGGCTGTGACTATACCTACCTACGGAAACGCAAGCCATTATTATGTGGCGGAACGGGTGATTCCATCACTATATACAACTTAAATATCACATTATGTTGTGATGAATAAATTTCATTTGTCAAAACAAATCGCTTTCGAAATATTTCAGTTCCGCCATTGGACGCAGTAGCGTGGTCTCGACGAATGGCGTATTTCATATTTTTCATGTACGCATTTGTCATATACACGTACTATGCATCTAACCTGCTCTCTCATTTGGTTAATGACAAGGATCACATATTAGATTTGAAAGCATTGGCGTCCAGTGATTATGACTGCATCATCGTGGATAACATCAAGTTTGCTTTGGAAGAAAGTGTGAGTACACATGAGTATGTCTCACTAATATTATAAATGCGAGGTTTGTGAGGATGTATGTTCACCTTCCCCGCAAAAACGATTGAACAGAATTGGATGGAATTAGGCTCTTAGATAGATTATTGGTTGGCTTAACCTATAGCAAATGTTTTACTCAGAAAAGAAACCCATAATTTTATAACCAATGAAAACGCAGTTGAAACCACAGCACATCGCTAGTAAAATTATATTAACGATTTTCCACACGGATCCTCGAAAGGGTAGGCAGATGTGTAACACAAAACCCCCTTATCGCTTAATATATTTATGTGACAGATAGGGAATCTATCGCCGTTTCTCAAGCACGGCTATACGTCTTTCAATTTCTTCTGAAACATATTCAAGTTTATCCTTGTTTTTTAAACAAAGCACGTGGTGTAATAAAAGGCACACTAATAAGGCACATACGAGTGGTTACAGTCGGGATTTAAGCTTACAATCTTTGCAATGCAGGCGATTAGTTGAACCATGCGGCCACTGCACTTTTTAACAATGAATGTTTTTTATTGGTTGTTGACAGTGCTTCATTTAAATTTAAATGCCAGAAATGTCAAAATTCCGCCCCAACAACTACATACTACTCCATAGTACATAACGTGCCCCACTATTCTTCCCTATAGTCTATAGTGTAAATGTGCAACCTTCCACTAATGTTGAGTATTATCGATGCACACGCACACTACAGTTAATAGACTCCGGTCATATTCGCCGCATCCCGCGTCCCCCTCGACTAGAAATTGTTCGGGCGCGTCTTCGTGGATGATACACTCAACCCGGCAGTTTACCAATCTCTTGACACTCCACAGATCCAAAGATATGGCAAGAACATCAGCGTGATTATAAAAAAACTAGTAATGTTGAAATCTGTCACGGCGACAGATGGCTTGGAGGCTGTCAAGGATGGGAGAACTGCACTTCTATCCGATTTTAGCACAATATACCCTATTATCAAACAAGGTAAGTATGAATGTCCTTTGTAATATTTATACCCTCGTGCCTTTCCACAAGGGCCCACGAAGGGGTAGGCAGAGGTGTATGGGTAGTACCCGATCGCGTCAATCGTCGAGCCGCACTGTTGAGCGAGCGCGCTCTCCTGTTCCGCGCACCTCTCTGAACGCTCTTCTGGCCGAATATCCTGAATGTGATCTGTTTGCGGATGACTGCATGGATACCTTGTCGGTATGTCTGGAGAACTGTGAGAAGACACTATGAATGTGTGATTCTATTAGTATATTTGGCTGTGTGCCGTTCGAGTGCGAGTATGGAAATAAATAATAAAATAAATTTCTTTATTTACATAATTCTTTCGTAGGCACGGGTGTTGTGTGCGACTGATCTCCTGAACGACTGGACCAATCTTGATGATTTCTTTTGTATGTTCCGGTAGATTTAAATCGTCAACATTTACAATTTGATCCGATAGATGGCGCTGCGATTATATTTTAGGAACTTTTATATGTTTTTCATTCAAGCGAAGCTAGGCGTGATAGCTAGTCTATGTAAATAAATATGTATATCGTTCTCATAGACATTTTCTTAGCGTTGGATTACGTCAAGGTACGTCAACAAGTTTTTTCCCGAAAATGGTGCTAACGGTAATTTAATATTCAACTAACTTTACTTAACGGTATTATTCGCCAAAATTTCAATTCCGTTTTTTTAGAATGAACACATCCTATGTGCTAATCTAGCTTTAAATCTAACCCTTTGCCAAATTTCATCCATTTCCGATTTGCTGTTCTGGCGTGTTTAGTGACAAACATCGTCAAAAAAACTTTCACATTTATGATACATAATGTAGGTTACATAACGTTCAATAAGGGTACCCTGTGTCCCTCGTACCCCTGTTCCCTGGTCGCGTGAGGTATGTACATTGAAGCGAATATGTTCGTGTACATAAGTTGTAAGTAGCAGTCGCTGGTCGATGAAGAATAATTGATTTTACTTTATACTGCTAGCACGTATGGTTAAATTCAGTTGTGCGCCCAAATCTAATTTAATTTATTGTAAGTAATTGATATTGAGGTTTTCCCTGGAGAGTATAGCATGGAGTTCTTCAAGAAGGGTGTGTATAGATTCCGTCAGGGTCGGCAACGCGCGAGTGATACCCCTGGTGTTGCAAGCGTCCATAGGCGGCTGTAACTGCTTACCATCAGGCGGGCCGCATGCTTGTTTGCCAACAATGTGGTATAAAAAAAATGCGTTTTTGTATACATGATGATAATTGTATTGATGTTTTTTTATTTTATTTATTTTTTATACAACAAGAGTGGCAAACAAGCATACGGCCCACCCGATGAAAAACCGCAGCCTGTTAACGCTTACAATACCGAAGTATCACTTGCGCGTTGCCACTCTGTGTTCGGAGAGTTGTACTGAGCATAATGAGACTAATCCCTCTGCTGCCAACACAATACAACAATCCTCCCCCCACCCCAAGGAGCATTACTGGAAACCTTATTCACCGCGTAGGAACACAACACAATAAATTGTGTTATTTGGCTACGGACTTCTTTAAGGTGGAGGTCCTGCCCCAGTCGGGCAGCTCCAAATTCGGACGGGAAATCCGTTATGCCTTATGTCTCTCATGTATTTTTATGGTTGCCAATGTGACTGAAACAAAACTATTACTATTATTATTATGTTCTAAGCTTTTGTATCGTTTCAGTGCTTGACAATGAAGACATCTGCAAGTTAATTCAGATCGACTTGTTCTCCAATATCAAGAAGTATTTGTACACGTCTAAAGATTTTGCATACAAAGAACAACTTAAGATTGGGTATGGCATACTATATATATTTTTAGATATATTATTTGTAAAGTTAATTTGAAGTAACCTTAAAAAAAACTCCCACTGATTTATATATAGTGACATAGATTAGCGTAATCAGACAATGAAAACAAAATAAGTATATTTTTAAGAATGGTCATTTAAAAAAATGCCAGTGACGGCCGAGTCGTTACGACACGTACAAGAATCGCCTTGATATTGTTACTCAGGCTTAAATTAAATGTATTTGTAGCTACTTGGTATCTCTTGGTTAGGTTAATTTACTTGAAGAACTGGGTACGCTTTACTGATAACGCCAAATAGATAGTTTGTGCCAGAGTCCTCAATAATATCAACAGGGTTGTATGTATATTTCTAGTTTACTTCGAGCTCGAGAAGCGGGTATACTACACCGCTTAATACAAGCGGACCTGATAGCGGCGCCACTCTGCGACCCATCGCCCCACGTGGAAGCAAAACTGGTGCAGATTTCAATACCACTGACGATAGTAGGAGTTGCGTACTTCGTCTGTTTTTTCATACTGTGTTGCGAAAAGTTGTACTTCAAAAGGTACAGAGTATGGCCTTATGTAGAATAGATTGACTGCTTAAAAACAAGTCAACAATACTTGTGAAACTAATCTTGAAACTTAATTTAGTAGTAGTATACCATACCTTATTGTAGTATAGATACATACATAATCATCACGCCGAGTCCCCAACAGGGTAGGCAGAGATTATAGAGCGCCAGTTCTCTCTAGACTTACATACCTCTTTCGCTTCGTCCACATTCATCAGTCGCTTCATACATAATTGTAGTATAGATGTAGTTATCATCACGATAGATAACTAACATATAAGTTTTGCTACATCTAAATACATCAGTTTCTTCATTAATATTACACGACTTTCATTTATTTCCATCTTGTTATTTGTTGGAAAGTCTTTGTAAACTCTTAAACTGGCTTAACGTTAAGTATAGTCAGTAAAAGATTTTTTCGTTTAACGTTACTGCAAACACCGAAGTCGAATCATCTCATCGATCATCAATCAATCATCGATTCATTACTCGACTATCTGTGAGCCGCGGTTTCTCCCGCGTATAATTTCATAATCTTTTCTAGTAATAAATATAGCCTATGTCACACAAGGTGAATGCAGCTTTACAATGGTGAAAGATTTTTTGTAATCGATCCAGAAGTTTCGGAGCCTATTACAAATAAACAAACAATTAAATCTTTCCTCTTTATAATATTAGTACAGATTAGTATAGATAACGATGAAACGCTTGAAATTATTTGAATAGAATTGAAAGGTATTAAAATAATCTCTTGAAATTATAAATAGGACACTTCCCCTTATCTTTTAATTGACAAATTTGAACAAATGAAACTGGGAGCACCGTTTCCCTCGGAAGGAACTTACAAACTTTCCTTACCAACTGTCACAGGAATCCAGGAAAGTCGGCGTATAAATGCATATTATTGAATTTACTTTACTTTTACTACAGTAACTAAATCCACCACCTTTACCGTGAAGGAATACATTGACAGAAAACTTGCAGACGTTCGAGGCTTAACTCAGACGTATGCTAAGTTGTACTTGAGAAACGGCGACGGACTCTCCATCTGTCCCGTTGGCACCTAAATAATATGTCCAATGAAAAGTGGGTGTGTGAGTACTACATACTTCAGTCTGCCTCTTCAGGGAGCCTTGTGGGAAAGCGTGGAGCTTCATCATTCTTTCGAACGTTTCTTTGGGACTGATAACGAGGCTTCGCATTAGCTAACTACTTCAGAGTATCGTAATAAAATACGAGCAGAAGTTCGACGAAGTACTTAAATTAACATGTACATAACGCTCTAGGCTCACTTGCCCTTATACCCTTAACCAGGGTACAGCAGCATTGTCCATGTACTCAATTCATGTACCGTACTAAAGTTTGGCAAAATAATTCTTACCAAGAAACATGATGCCCGAGATATTTCTTATTTTGAAATGTGAATGTACTTTAATTTTTTCATAAAAATAATAGAAAAGAAATAAAAAAAAGTTTTTTTCTAAATGTTTTTCGAACTGACTGTACTTAAAAGCAGTCGTAATCTCCACTTAAGCTTTATCCACTCTGTTTTAATCTCATTTCTTTGTAATTACGATCTTTATGGAATCCTTTTCATAATATACATACTATGGAGATTGCGTATCGTGTGCCAGCTACGTGATAAACTCATCATTGATATTAAGAGGCTTGTACCTCTTCGTTAAAATACCTACAAACCCACTTATAGAGATGTAGGGCATAACGGGTTTCCCGTTCGAATTTGGAGCTTTTTTTTTTATACAACAAGCTGCCCGACTGGGGCAGGACCTCCATCCTTTTAGAAGTCCGTAGCCACACAATTTATTGTGTTGTGTTCGTACGGGTGAATAAGGTTTCCAGTAATGAGGTCCAAGTGATACTTCGGTATTGTAAGCGTAAATAGGCTGCGTTAACCGTTTTCCATCGGGTAGGCCGTATGCTTGTTTGCCACTCTTGTTGTATAAATATAAATAAATAAATAAATAAATATATATATATATATATATATATTTATATATATATATATATGTATATATATAGATATATATATATATATATATATATATATCCTCGCGCTTTCCCATAAGGGTCCCTGGGTCTTCAGAAAAAGTAATGGTTTTAATTAATAATCCATCTCTGGGCCAAATTTTATCCAAATCCATTCAGTAGCTGTTGCGAAAGAGGAACAAAGCCTCCTCACAAATTGACGCGTTAAATATGTCTGTTGTTAAGTATATCAAGTAATTCTATCATGTAGAGCCGTGGTGGCCGAGTGGTTCGAGCAGTTGCCTGCGAAGCAAAGTTCGAATCCCGACTGTACCAATGAGTTTTTCTGAACTTAAGTACAGTGATTAGTCACACCACGAGCTTTACGGTGAAGGAAAACATCGAGAGGAAACCTGCATACGTCTGAGAAGAAATTCAAAGGCGTATAGTCGTGCTGGAGTAACGGCGATAGACTCGCCATCTGTCACGTTTGCACCTAATATACCTCTGGCGGAAAGTGGGTGTGTGGGTATTACCTATACACCTCTGCCTACCCCTTCGGGGACCCTTGTGGTAAGGCGTGAGGATATATTTATATCTAACATGTAATATGGTTAATTAAACAGTGACAAAAAAACATATATTTACAATAACAACGTTTTCAATTACCCACTTCCAGCAGCTCCTAATCCAAAAGGCGAAGATGATGTAGTACTGAGGAAGTATAATCCTTGACTACCTCCTCCAGAATGCATTCCCATATATGATATCTCGTTCTTAGAGCACAATCCTTTCGTGAACATTGTCCAGTTATCGCATTTGCGAGCTGTGGAAATGTAGATAGTTACTGAGGGAAGAAAGACGAAACAGATATACAATGTTGGCGAAGACCACGTTCATATTATAAAAGTTCATATATATATACATATTAAAAATGTTTAAAAAAAGTTTTTGCGACCCTCAAGAATAACTGTCTGAAACCATTTTAAAAATATTATAACTTACATACATATAATCACGCCTCTTTCCCGTAGGGGTAGGCAGAGACCACTTCTTTCCACTTGCTACGATCCTCACATACTTCTTTCGCTTTGTCCACTTTCATTATTCTCTTCATACATGCTCTTCGGTTTAGGGTACTCTTGACCTAACCTTTTTTCAAGACGTCCCTAATATGGTCTAGAAACGTCCGCCTAGGTCTACCTTCCAACACTTTCATTCACACTCGCCTTATACACTTTTTTATGTACATACATACAGACAGGCAGAAAATTAAAAAAGTGGTACAAAATATCTTCATGCCATGTGGGGAGTAGAGAAGTAATGAGTGCAGTACACTAACTTTTCATCGGAAATATACTTTAGGTGCCAATGTAATAGATGGCGAGTCTATCGCTGTTCCTCAAGCACGACATGATATATACTCATACATCTTTGAATTTCTTCTCAAACGTGTGCAGGTTTCCTCTTGATGTTTTCTTTGACTTTTTTTTTATACCACTTGGGTGGTAAATAAGCATGCGGTCCGCCTGATGGGAAGCGGTTACCGCCGCCTATGGACGCTTGCAACACCAGGGGTATCACTCACGCGTTGCCGACTCTGCAGGAATCTTTTCACACCCTTATGAAGAACTCCATGCTGTACTCTCCAGGGAAAACCTCAACGGGGAGCTCATTCCACAGCCTGAGCGTTCGCGGAAGAAAACTCCTTTGGAAGCGCACAGTGCGAGACCTTTGTGGTTTCAAGGTATGGGGATGAATTCCCCGTCGATGGCGAGAGGTGCGGTGGTAGAAGGTGGAAGTGGGCATCATGTCGAACAATTTTGCAGAACACTCCCCGTTATACAAGCGGTAGAACACACACAGGGAGGCAAAGTCTCTCCTCAGACTTAGTGATTCCAAGCCGCTTGTGAGCATGGGATCATCGACAATTCTAGCGGCGCGTTTCTGAACCGCGTCAAAAGGCCCTAGCTGGTATCCAGGGGCTCCAGCCCACAGGTGGCAGCAGTACTCCATATGTGACTGTAAAGGTCGTTGTGTGACTAATCACTGTACTTAAGTTTAGAAAGACTAATGGGAACAGGCTGGGTTGGCACGGGATAGGCACGAGAATAGAGCGCCAAATCTCTCTAGACTTACATACCTCTCGCTTCGGCCACATTCATCAGTCTCTTCACACATGCTCGTCGGTTTCGAGTACACTTGACGTTCCCGTCCTTGAGCGTCCGATCGATTTGATCTAGTTAGTTGGACCGTGGTCTTCCTCTGCCCCTTCTTGCACACACTTCGCTTTGTATATCTGTTTCGTCAATATTCACTTCACTCATCCTTTCTATATGTCCAAACCAACGTAACATTATTTTCTTCAACTTTACAACAGCGTTGTTTACCTGGAAAGTGTTTGGGTGCATTGACGGATTCAGCTAGCAGTTCCCATGCTCTGCTGTGATCGCAAGTCGACAAGAAGCATCCCGGTTGGGAACTCCCTCCATTTGGGTAGAAATCCTTGTGACCTTTAACAAAGCTGACAACTGAATTCATTTTATTAATCCGAAAGACTCACGCAAAATGTTGCTCTAAAGTGGCTTATTTAATTATATGTATATGTTTATTTATCCTCACGCCTTCCCACAAGGGTCCCCGAAGAATAAGGCAGCAGTGTATTTGTATGCAGTATCCAAACACTCACTTCCGTACATTATTGCTTCCTACATTTAAAGTATATGTTTAGTTATTATTAGGGGTAGCAACAGTTTCGTCGTTTTTCAATCGTGACTCTATTTATTTATTTATTTATTTAAAAAACTTCCTGCAAAATTATTTACATAGGCAGACTTAATGACTATACATGCGTCTTTGAACGTATGCATATTTCCTTTCGATGTTTTCTATTTCTTATAGCTCGTAGGGTGTTTACGTACTGTACTTAGTGACCTTTGTGATTAGTTAATGTTTAAAAAAATAATTACCTACAGGTTCCTTCAGCCCTAGGATGCCGCCATTGGTATGTATAACGTCGACATACTCTGCGTCGCTTCGATTGATCCTTCTTGAGGGATGGATATTGCTGAAGCAGGGGCCGGCCGGGTCTAGGGCAATGATTCTTCCTAATAACTTGCCCGTTAGATGATGAGCTGTCTTAGCAGCCACTGCTGCGATGTGGGCGCCGAGGCTGTGCCCAATAAGGGTAATTTTCGATGAATCCTGACCTTCTGGGAAAAAAATCATGCATTTTGAAATGAGTTTATATTAAAATATATTATAAGAGTACGCTATTATTTAGCTAAAATTCTATGTATTCATTAAGTAAGCCTTTCTCAATGCAAAGAAGCCATTAAACGAATCCAATATTCAAAAGTAGTCCACTAAGTACGATAAATGTAAAAGCACTTTCTACATGAATCTACTTACACATAATTTTGTAAATAATGTAATAAAATTTTACATTATTTTGATTGTCTTTTGTCATGATATACTACATTCTTGACTGACTGCATTCACACAAACATATAGAGTAAACATTTATTTATTTATTTTATTTTTGAAATACACATTAGAACGGCCAGTAGCCAATTACTCTAAATAGGTAAAATTATATACACCGATATAGATATATACATAGCATATAGAGTAGCGCCAGCTCTTTCTTGACTAACTGACCTCACGCATTCCCACAAGGTTCCCCGAAGGGGTAGGCAGAGGTGTATAGGTAATACCCACACACCCACTTTCCGCCAGAGGTATATTAGGTGCCAACGTTACAGATGTCGAGTCCATCGCCGTTACTCCAGCACTATACATACGCCTTTGAATTTCTTCTCAGACGTATGCAGGTTTCCTCTCGATGGTTTTCCTTCACCGTAAAGCTCGTGGTGTGACTAATCACTGTACTTAAGTTCAGAAAAACTCATTTTTACAGTCGTGATTAGAACTTGCGACCTTTGCGTCGCAGGCAACTGCTCGAATCACTCGGCCACCACGGCTCTCGACTAGCTGACCAATTGCGCTTTATCCACTTAAATAAGTTTCTCCACTTAAACTCATTCTCAACATGCTCGCCGATTGTGAGTACTCTCGAAGTACTTCTATGAGATCGATTATTACATTAGTATATATGATGTTTTCGTATACATATATGTATTACACAGGTGGCTCAGAATGGGACAGTTGTGCACATTTGGACATTGGACATTAAAATGCACATTGGATATTCAATGGAAGCAAAAAAATACATTCTAAATTGGCTTATTTGGCTAGTCGGCAATAAGTTTTTATCTTATTAATAGTTTTATATATACTTTTAATGTATGTACTTAATACTGTAAATAAAATGTAAATGGATCATGTATCTGATAAATAAATAAAAATTTATTATAATTATTTCCGAAAGAATTACATGTTTCAGAAGAAGTCATGTTATCTTTGAAACTATTTGTTTTATTGCATCGTCTTGAGGATATATTCAATTTTCTAAGACAACCTACTACTAGTTAATTATCTTCACGTCTTCCCATAAGGGCCCCGAAGGGGTAGGCAGAGGTGTATATTTAATACCAACTTACCCACTAGTAACTTAACCGGACCTAAATGATTCTAGGATAGAACGCAATGCTAAAATGCTAAATGCTAAAAACTCACTATTAATAACTTCACTCAAAAACGTTCCCAGGAGCTCTCCCATAAATCTGGCATAGGTTGAGGACCTGAAATACTCCAGATTTATCACCCTCCTTCCATCAAGGGCAAACAGCCTTAGCCCTGGTATTTTCAAAAGCTCAGGAGCTAAAGCTTGGACCATTAGACCATCAGAACTCTCCATAAAACCATGGATAAGTATTATTACTTCCGTTGCTGGTTCCATAAGTTTTTTGGCGTGTCTCGTCGCTGTCAAATTGTATTTCCTATTACCATCTTTGGTGATCCAATCTATATTGAGTTCTTCGTAAAAGTTCGTTGAATTTTTCACTTGCATCTGCTCGTACGTAAGCCCGAAGAAACTTTTCAGCGCTTCACCTATAATACAGTATTTATTACCAATTTTGTACACCGTCAACTTCAATCGGACGCTCAAGGACAGGCAACAGGGTAGGCAGAGAGTATAGAGCGCCAGTTCTCTCTAGACTTATACCTCTTTCGCTTCGTCCACATTCATCAGTCTCTTCATACATGCTCGTCGGTTTCGAGTACTCTTGACGTTCCCGTCCTTGAGCGTCCGATCGATTTGATCTAGGTAGTTGGAACGTGGCCTTCCTCTATAGCCTTGTTATATAGCCTATAGGTTATGTAACATCACGCCACGTCCAATAGGAGCGGTGCATTCATGAAAAATGTCGCAGAGAATTCCTTCCTTACCTTTGTAAAATTCGCTTGAACAGTTTTATTCCATAAAATAATATATAATATATCCTCACGTCTTCCCACAAGGGTCCCCGAAGGGGTAGGTAGAGGTGTATAGGTAATACCCACACACCCACTTTCCGCCAGAGGTATATTAGGTGCCAACGTGACAGATGGCGAGTCCATCGCCGTTACTCCAGCACGACTATACATACAACCTTTGAATTTCTTCTCAGACGTATGCAGGTTTCCTCTCGATGTTTTCCTTCACCGTTCAGCTCGTGGTGTGACTAATCACTGTACCTACTTAAGTTCAGAAAAACTCATTGATACAGTCGGGATTCGAACTTCCGACCTTTGCGTCGCAGGCAACTGCTCGAACCACTCGGCCACCACGGCTCTATACTAATAAATAACTACCAATGAATTAATTTTTTACAAGTGAAGCCACAGGGCACCACCAGTATACCATCTAGGAATCATCGAATAACACAGTATTTAACTTTGAAATGTATTCCATGTTTATAAAGCTACGTAAAAAAACGTATTTCGTGTCTGTAAGTGAATATTTTTTTAGAATTTACTTAGCTTTTTCTAAAATGACAAGATGTCGCAGGAAGAAAAGATAAGTGATTTTTTAAGAATGGAAGGTTGTTTCTGTAAATGAATTAAGTGGAAAAAGCCTCGAAAAAATTTGTTATGCAGTTGCACTTGGTTATACATACATACATATAATCACGCCTCTTTCCCGTAGGGGTAGGCAGAGACCACTTCTTTCCACTTGCTACGATCCTTACATACTTCTTTCGCTTCGTCCACTTTCATTATTCTCTTCATACATGCTCTTCGGTTTAAGGTACTCTTGACCGGGCCTTTTTTCAAGACGTCCCTAATTTGGATATATATATATATATATTCTTTCTTTATTGACCAAACAAACTCATCTAAAAAACAAATAGATAAGACATAAAAAAAATTATTAAGAAAAACATGTTGTTGGCACAATAGGCGGCTTTATCGCAAAAGCGATTTCTACCAGGCAACCCAAGTGTAGAGAAAGAAAGGAAACAGAGAAAGAAAAGGTAGGTGTGACAGTTGAGAGGATGAAATATACACAATTAATATAATACACAAATAAATAGGCAATCTAAATAAATAAATACGAAACAATGGTTTTTTTTTTATAAAATCATTTACCATATGTAAATCCAGCTAATAAAAATGATAAACATAAGTTAACAGCCGTGATGGCCGAGTGGTTCGAGTAGTTGTCTGCGACACAAAGATTGCATGTTCGAATCCCGACTGTATCAATGAGTTTTTCTGAACCTAAGTACAGTGATTAGTCACACCACGAGCATTACAAGGTGAAGGAAAACATCGAAAGGAAACAATTCAAAGCCGTATGTATAGTCGTGCTTGACAAATTGCGATGGACTCGCCATCTGTCACATGGCACCTATAATATATCATCGGAGATAAGTGTGCGTGTAGGTATTACACCTGAGCATACCCCTTCGTCGTGAAGATATAGGACAGTGGGATACAAGAGCAAACCTACGTTGCTGTTTTCTGCATTGCGTTGCATTTATCTCTCTATTGAAATCTGTTTGCCTGACTCTCATAGATCAATACGCTAATACGTAGTGACTCCAATCATACTTTTTATTAACTTGAACTTTGAACCAAGTAAGTCGTAAGTTGTGAAGAAATAAATAACTTTGAAGGTCATTAAAAAACTAACCTAACCGCGATCAAGTACTCACATCATTAGTCAATAAAAAACAGCTAACAGTAACCTTACCGCGATCAAGTACTTAGTCAATAATGCGAAATAGATAGATGTGTATTTCAAAATATGCCCGTCTCTTTCTTACTGTAGAATTATTATGGCAAAAGAGCCGTGGTGGCCGAGTGGTTCGAGCAGTTACCTGCGACGCAAAGGTCGCAAGTTCGAATCCCGACTGTACCAGTCAGTTTTTCTGAACTTATGTACGTACAGTGATTAGTCACACCACGTGCTTTACGGTGAAGGAAAACATCGAGAGGAAACCTGCATACGTCTGAGAAGAAATTCAAAGGCGTATGTATAGTCGTGCTTGAGTAACGGCGATGGACTCGCCATCTGTCACGTTGGCACCTAATATACCTCTGGCGGAAAGTGGGTGTGTGGGTATTACCTATACACCTCTGCCTACCCCTTCGGGGACCCTTGTGGGAAGGCGTAGTTGCGGTAGAGTCCAAGATTAAGTGCTCGTAAAAAGTTATTTACTCTATGATGCTGATTATACAATGCATTCGCGTGATTCTAAGGCTTTTTCTGTAATGACTAAGTAACCTTTTACGATCGTCTATGGCTAGGCAGGGACTCTGTATATATTAATATGATGTTTGGTTTATGATACCCGTATTGAAATTGATCAATGGCATGCTTCAATGGGTAACATGTGGGTGGGAACGAATAACTTTGTCTAGGCGAATATTATTTTAATGGTTATTAGTCACACCACGAGCTTTACGGTGAAGGAAAACATCGAGAGGAAACCTGCATACGTCTGAGAAGAAATTCAAAGGCGTATGTATAGTCGTGCTTAAGTAACGGCGATTGATTCGTCATCTGTCACGTTGGCACCTGAAATTCTTGTGGCGGAAAATGGAACTGCTTATACACCTCTGCCAACCCCTTCGGCGACCCTCGTGGGAAAGCGTGACGATATATTTTTATATAAATACAAATATAAGCTATGCTCCACGTTATCACCACAGTAAAATTTAATTTGAAAGTGTGAACTGCTCACAAATTTTCTCATTCTTAGCATTGGTAATATTATATAGTATACGACACCCACATTTGTTAGAGCCCGCCGCAACAAGAGGATGTATCACAGGCAGAGCCGCATCCATAATTGAACTGACGCTGAAGGGAGCATTCTGGTGGCTCCTGCTCGCTGCGTCACCTATCAGAAATACGGCGTAGAACAAGTATCCAAATTCTAGAATTTGATCTGAAAACCAAAAGATAATTTTACTTAAATTCGAAGCGTAAGTTGTCTGTTCGTCTAAAGATAACTCGGCATGATGATTATACATGTATGTATTTGAATTATATGTTTTTTGTGTTCGCATATAGCCCATTAGTTAGGAGATAATTATCATACCTATACACACTATAGGTATCTCGTGATTTAAAATGGTTCCAGTCGAATCAATGGTCAAACACGTTTTATTTACTGACATACATATTAGATCCTTCAGCTGGTATTAAAAACAAAATATATACTCACAACCACTCATTGCACTCTACAACAGAATGGAGACACGTTACATGTAACAATACTTATCCGCAAAACTGTCCAGCGAATGCAACCACTATATCTATAGACCTAAGCATATTTTATTCACAAAGCTATGGTGGAAATGATTCGAAACAACTGGCCTGCAATGCAAGGATTACAAGTTTAAGCAAAGCTAAGCCCTATTGTATATTTTTCTGTAATTTCTTACGGTTTTCGGTAATGGAAAACTTAGAGGAATCTGCATACGATTTAGATGAAATTCAAAGATGTATGTATAGTCGTGCTTGATAAACTTCGATGGAATCACCATCTGTCACGTTCGCACCGAAATACATCGCCGGCGAAGGCAGTCTACCTCTGCCTACCCCCTCGGAGCCTTTTGTAGGAAGGCGTGAAGATATTTAGGTGTATACTTCCGCCCAACAAAATTCATTTCGGTTCCCTTATTCCAAAAGTAATTGCAAAGTAATAAGCTTTTATTAAGTGCCTACATAATAATGAAATTTCGTCTGCTAAATGTTGGAGCAGAACCATCATAAAAACGTAATTAAGAAAGCGAATTACATTTTTTCGAGTACTGCGCTGTTATTGACTGTCAAATCTGTTTTTAGGGATTACGCAGGATTGTCAGGTAAAGTTCTTCTCTAGCATAACTAGATACGTCTTTGAATTTGTTGACAATCGTGTGCAAGTTACCTCTCGATGTTTTCCTGCACCGTAACATTCGAGGTATGATTAATTACTGTACGTTCAGAAACACTAATTGGTACATTCGGGATTCGAACTAGCAACCTTTACGTCGCAGGCGACTATATTTAGGTATATATCGGTCATCGCGGCAACCTTTAGTGTCAGAGTTCGGTAATTCTTGAGGGTCAGCTAAAGTAGTCAAAACTGTTAGCCAGCCAAAAGTACGATTAACTAACCCAATCCGTGATATGTATATTATGTATATATGTATGTATGTATGTAAAATCCGTCAATCTTTGGTCTGATCAGGTTGATCAAAAGTACTCTTCAATGAACGGGTTGTCAAAAAAACATTTGAATGAACAGGTTGGTCAAAAGTAGTTTTGACTGAAATATCACGTACATACATAACATATCATCACGCCGAGTCCCTAACGGGATAGGCAGAGAGTATAGAGCGCCAGTTCTCCCTAGACTTACATACCTCTTTCGCTTCGTCCTCATTCATTCCGTTCCGTACTCTATGAATTATCCGACTGGATCATAATAGGATAGCTTAAGTGATAGTTTTTAAACAACTTTACCGTAAAATTGTAGTCGCAAGAGCCATATTAAGATTTCAGTCAAAGCTACTGTTTCCGACCTGTTCAGTCAAAACTTATATTGACTGATTTCGTTAGTTATACGTACTTTTGATTAGTTCAGAGTTTTGACTGCAATAACATACCTACATATCTACATAAATACATGAACTAGTTATGTGATGCACTCACGAATTGTCCATAATTTGCTTGCATTTCCGGATATGATCACGAGTTGGAATCGCGAATTTACCAATGTGTTTTTCTGAACTTAAGTACAGTGATAAATCCCACCACGAGCTTTACGGTGAAGGAAAACATCGAGAGCAAACCTGCATATGTCTGAGAAGCAATTCAAAGTCGTATGTATAGTCGTGCTTGAGTAACGGCGATGGACTCGCCATCTGTCACGTTGGCATCTTAAATATATCTCCGGCGGAAACTGGGTGTGTGGATACTACCTATACAAAAAACTTAAGATAAACACCTGCTTATGTTTGAGAAGAAAGAGTCATGCTTCAGTAACGGCTTTGTACTTGCCATTTGTCACGTGAGCACCTAATATATGTTATATCTCCGGCGAATAGTTTGTTTAGGCCAAGTTTTGGTGCTAGGTGTGGAACTGTCTCCAGGTCCTCCATTTTATTTTGTTAATTTAGTGAATATTTTATTATAATGGCCAGACTCATAACCCCCCTTTCTGCGGTTGTTGGTAAAGCCGCAGTTCACAGTATGACCAGTAGCTAAGCATTACACACAGATACGATCTCTACCTATTGATGTGTAGTGTTTAGTTCCGCCAGTGTAGCAATAGATTGTATCACCGCGCGTATGACGTAAGCATGGATTTCATGGATGAAAATATTTTGTGAAATGGCGAAGTGACTATGATCGATGGGACACGATGTTACACAACCGATCAATCCATCGCTCCATTTTTTATTAATTAATTAAGTAAAAATAAATGTTGACGATTGGTTACGCAGTTTGGGTATTCGCGTACGAAGTCAAAATCAATCAAAAGTACAACAAAGTACATAAGACACACACAAGCTGTACGGTGAAGGAAAACATCGAGAGGAAACTTGCAAACTTTTGAGAAGGAAATCAAAGACGTATACGTACACTAATAATAGTGCTTGAGAAACGGCGTCGGACTCGCCATCTGACGCGTTCACACCTGAAAATATATCTCCGGCGAGAAGAGCGCGTTGTACATCTCGGCCTACCTTCTCGGGGACTTGGGTAGGCGTGAAGATAAAATGATATATTATATATATATATATATATATATATATATATCCTCACGCCTTCCCACAAGGGTCCCCGAAGGGGTAGGCAGAGGTGTATAGGTATATTATATATATTATATATTATATATTGTAGATATATTATAGTTTTTAAGTATTTTTAGTTTTAATATTTATATTGAATACGCGTCGTGGTCTAGTGGCCTGCAACACGAAAGATTGCAAATTCGACCGTATCAATCCCGACTGTACCAATAAGTTTTTCTAAACTTAAGTACAGTGATTAGGAAGGAAAACATCGAGAGGAAACCAGAATACGCATGAGAAGAATATCAAAGGTGTATGTATAATCTAGAGAGAACTGGCGCTCTATACTCTCTGCCTACCCCGTTAGGGACTCGGCGTGATGATATGTATGTATGTATGTATAATCGTGCTTGAGTAACGGCGACTGACTCACCATCTTTCACTTCACTTTAGCACCTAAAATATATCTCTTGCGGAAGGTGGGTGTGTGGTTTATTTTTTATTCATTAACAAAATTACTATGATTGTGTCATCAAAAGTGGAAACCGTCACCTATTTTAAGTAATGTAGTTTTAATGAATCGAATCCCCAATTGCACACAAAATGACAGGAAGTGACAAGGTTGCAAGTCGTTAGACTGACAGATTGACAATATAATACTATCGGTTAAATTTGAGCAATTTGATAAGGCTTTGACGAAATAGTTCTTTGTACTTTATAAATATACTAGCTGTTCCGCCCAGCTTCGCCCGGGTGAAAAAGTAAAATTTCCTGAAACACGATCGTAGCGCCACCTATCGGGTCCAACTGATATAAGCCATCCTATCTTTTAAGTTGGATCAAATTGCACACGGTGTGCAAATTTGATTGAAATCGGTTAAGTAGTTCAAGAGCCCATCGCGGACAAACAACGTGACACGTAATTTATATATATTAAGACTAGTGGTCCCGCCCAGCTTCGCTTGGGTGAAAAAAGTAAATGCCCTAAAACACGATCACAGCGCCACCTATCGGGTCCAATTGTGAATCTAAACCATTCTCGAATCTCCACGAACACACACAAAAAATTTCATCAAAATCGGTCCAGCCGTTTAGGAGGAGTTCAGTCACATACACACGCACACAAGAAATATATATATCAAGATGTATATACACTGTAAGGTATTTATTTGTCTACATTTGTCTACGCCCATTGGCACATTCGGTAGATTTGAAAAGAAAAATGTAAACCAACCATAATTAAAAAAAAACTATCGACAAATTCAATTATTTTTTCTATTCCACTAATATGAACGGTTGTAAGCGGCGATGACCAGTTATTGCCGGCTATGGACGCTTGCAACACCTGTGATATCGACCCTGCAGGAATCTTTTCATGCCCTTCTTAAAAGAACTCTAAACTGTACTCTCCAGAAAAAACCTCAACCGTGACTGACTACAATCATGACCAAGATTAGTCATCATGACCAAGTTTAGTCCAGGGTGCTTATCTGTGTCATATAACGTCACTTTGTCATAGTACAGTCTATACTTATGCCATTACGCTATTGTCTCTAACGACGTCACAACACTATTAATTACGACTAAATGTAAGGCTATATCAAACCATCCATTAAGTTGTTTGTCCTTTGATTGCTGATTGCGTTGGTGCAGTACAATTTGCAAGCAAATATAATAACTTCAGGTCTTGAAAACAAATTGACACGAAAGAGGCTTTTGAAATTATTAAATAAATGATTAAATAAATCGACGATCGAAACCGACGAGCATGTATGAAGAGACTGATGAATGTGGACGAAGCGAAAGAGGTATGTAAGTCTAGAGAGAACTGGCGCCTACTCTCTCTCTCTCTCTGCCTACCCCGTTAGGGACCGTGATTATATGTATGTATGTATGTATGATTAGATATCTTGAGGCAATTCCACTCAAATTGACCTAGTCCCAAACTACTAGCTTGTACTACGAAAACTAGAAAATGATATACATACTTATATAGATAGATATATACAATACATAGGACATTCGAGACTAAGGTGCAAATACTCATGATCATCACACAAATATCTGTTCTCAGCGGGAATCGAACCCGCGATCTCAAGCTTCGCAGTCAGGTGCTCTGACCGCTAGACCAGAAGGCCGTCAATTTTAATGTTTCAAATGATCTATGGTCGTATACAATTAGGCCGGGTCCAATTGTGAATCTGATCCATTCTCGAATCCACTTTTAAACACACAAATTTTCATAAAAACCAGACGTTTAGCAGGAGTTCAACAGACATGAACCCAAGAAATATATATAATAGAATAGATTTTTAGGGTTGATTTAGTGCAACTCTTCACGCCTTTGCACAAGCAAATTAATAGGGCTTAGGCCCAAAAAAGCTCCCAAAGGTGATGATATATTTTAGGTGCCAACCGGACAGATAGCGAGTGCATCGCCATTTCTCAATCATGACTATATTTGAATATATTTTCAAACGTACGGAGGCTTCCTCTCGATGTTCTCCTTCACCACAAAGCTCGTGCTTTAACTGATCCGGGAACATAAGTTCAGTAAAACTCATTGGTACAGTCGGGATTCGAACTTGCAATTTTTGTGTTGCAGGCGACTACTTGAACCGCTCAGCCTTTACAAGAAAATAAATAATAGTGCATAGTGTTAAAAACAAAATATTTTTTATATAATAATAATATAATAAATATAATAATATAATAATAAATAATATATCCTCACGCCTTCCCACAAGGGTCCCTGAAGGGGTAGGCAGAGGTGTATAGGTAATGCCCACACACCCACTTTCCGCCAGAGGTATATTTGGTGCCAACGTGACAGATGGCGAGTCCATCGCCGTTACTCCAGCACGACTATACATACGCCTTTGAATTTCTTCTCAGACGTATGCAGGTTTCCTCTCGATGTTTTCCTTCAGCGTTCAGCTCGTGGTGTGACTAATCACTGTACTTAAGTTCAGAAAAACTCATTGGTACAGTCGGGATTTGAACTTGCGACCTTTGCGTCGCAGGCAACTGCTCGAACCACTCGGCCACCACGGCTTCTATAATATTTTCTTTCTAAAATATTTTTTAATTCCGTATATACACGGAACCTTACTCAGAATTTGCTTAGAGTAATCTTCAACGGACTGACGTACGATAATATTAGATTGATTTGTGTGTGTATAAGAAGGTAAGCATCTGGGTGTGTACTGCCACTCATAACACAGTACCTCATGATCTCTGAAGACAAAGTGTTGTGTGCAAAATTGTATTATGATGGATAATTAAAAAAAATTTTTTCATGATCGTACAAACATATTATCTAATTGTTCAGTGTTAATTTTAATTAAGATTTTAGTTTTTTTTTATTTATACGTTACATCACATTTCTTGATACTTTATAAAGTATCAAGAAATCTTAATTGTGTTGATATAGACTATACGCATATCATGGCTAAAATTGTGTTTAAAATAAATGGAAAAGTACACGAAGGTAAGACTGAAAATGAAAATCACGATATCGCAGTTTCACTCGCGCGTTGCCACTATGTATTCGGAGAGTTATAGTGTGTTGGCAACATAATGGGACTAATGCCAACTGCCTCTGATGCCAACACAATATAACAATCCTCCCCAAGGAGCTCATTATTGGAAACCTTATTCATCGCGTAGGAACACAACACAAAAAATGTGTTATTTGGCTACGGACTTCTATAAGGTGGAGGTCCTGCCCCAGTCGGGCAGCTCCAAATTCGAACGGGAAACTCTTTATGCCCTACCTCTTAAATACAAAAATATCGAATACAATTCTAAATCAAAATATTTTATTCAACGTAAAAGACAAAGAAAATAAAAGTTAAAGTTACCACAGTTTCCAAAAAAAACCCTGCCAAAACCTGGCGAAACAAACTTCCCGGTTTTCTCTTCTAACATTTGTTCCCTTTTACGTAGGGGTAGGAAAAGTTTAGATTTACCTATAAGTTCTGAAAAATAGGTAACTACCTACAGAGGCTTAGTAAAATTAAGTTAACATAACTATGTTAGACATTATAATGTAACATAAAAGTAAAATAATAACTTACCTAAGTGCTTGCAACATATAGTTATTTTTTTTCTGGAACAAACATTTTCTACGCGTTACTCCAGCTTATGAATCTCTCTGCCAAATTTGATCCAATTCCGTCCAGTAGATTTTTCGAGAAAGAGGTAGAAACATCCTCACCAACTTTCGCATTTACCTGTAGCCTTCCCCGAGTGCTTCAAAGGGTATAATAACTTATCCTCACGCCTACCCATAAGGGTCCCCGAAGGGGTATGTAAGAGGTGTATAGGTACCCACACATCCACTTTCCGACAGAGATATATTTTAGGTGCCAACGTGACAGATGGCGAGTCCATCGCCGTTACTCAAGCACGACTATACATATACCTTTGAATTTCTTCTCAGACGTACAGACCGTAAAGCTCGTGGTGTGCTTAATCACTGTACTTAAGTTCAGAAAAACCCATTGGTACAGTCGGGATTCGAACTTGCGATCTTTGTATCACAGGCTACTACTCGAACCACTCGTCCACCACGGCTCTTTCAATGGGTAATGTGAGATCCTCATATTTGCTTCACTTATGTTCCACAGTGGATGGCAAGTTTGGTCCTGACGTGTCCCTAAACGAGTACATTCGCAATGTGGCCGATCTGCGCGGCACCAAAGCGATGTGTCACGAGGGTGGCTGTGGCGCGTGCGTGGTGGCCGTTACGGCTGCTCTCCCACCCTCCAACGCAGAGAAGATATTCGCTGTGAATTCTGTACGTATTCAATGCTCATTATTTATTTTTTCCAAGACGTTTAAGTATGCTGTACCTGATGGTAAGCGGTTACCGAAGCCTTAGGACGCAACAACGGGGCTATTGCTCGCTCCCGACCCTACAGGAATCTTTCCATCCCGTTGAAGAGCTCCATTGTACTCCCTTGGCAACTTAACCTAACCTAAACTAAAATCTCTTCATTTATTCATTAAATTGCTCTCTTGGCCTCTAGGTCTTATATTTAGGTCTAGGAATATATTTCACACATACTTATATATTACAGGTTTTGCAGATGATAAAATCTTGCCGATAGTAAGCGAATACTGCATGCATAATTTATGTAAGCCATATGCAGAATTAAAACGAAGGACTAATTGGCTAATTGGACTTAATATCTTATACTCCTTTTACACCATACAAAATTACAAAGATTCGTTTTCGTTTCGTTGGTTTATTAAAATGAGAATCATTTTATACAAGCCGTGGTGGCCGAGTGGTTCGAGCAGTTGCCTGCGACACAAAGATCGCAAGTTCGAATCCCGACTGTACCAATGAGTTTTTCTGAACTTAAGTACAGTGATTAGTCACACCACGAGCTTTACGGTGAAGGAAAACATCGAGAGGAAACCTGCATACGTCTGAGAAGAAATTCAAAGGCGTATGTATAGTCGTGCTTGAGTAACGGCGATGGACTCGCCATCTGTCACTTTGGCACCAAATATACCTCTGGCGGAAAGTGGGTGTGTGGGTATTTATTACCTATACACCTCTGCCTACCCCTTCGGGGACCCTTGTGGGAAGGCGTGAGGATATATTATATTATTATTTTATACATCGAAACATCGAATATACATTACAAACTAGTGATGAGCGTTGAATCAACGAACTAGTTGAATCAACCGCTGATCTCCTGTCAACGTATTAACGTTTACTGTTTATGAATCAACTAGTTGAATTCGTCAACGACGTTTATGAATTTAACTCGTGCGTTTCGTTCAATAGACGAGAACGCAAACGCAACGAGCTGAGCAATTTAAAAAACTTACGTTGAAAATAACGTCATAGATTGCGAGTGACGGTCATATCATATCATACAATTTGAACTCTTAAGTAACGGATGAAAGAGCTGATTTTCAAAATATTTATTTTAAGAATAGTACAAGATATTGGTGGAAGGAATGGCGCGGCGGGGTACGTTTTCTAATACTTAAATTGAACCAAATTGTTTCTAAAATTTAACGCGCAATCGTTGAATAAAAACCGTTCAATGAATCAACGGTTTACGTTGCAAGTTGATATTAGTAGCACGTATTAATTAACTCGTTGACGAATTTAACTAGTTGACAAACGTAAATCGACGTTAACGTTTCATTAATGGAAAAACCGTCAACGACCCATCACTATTACAAACAAAATATACACAAAATATTTAAGTCAAAGGTTCAAATATAGTAATTAATATCCACCTATGTATCCTAGCATTCCTAGGTTTTAATTCTATAAAGCGACATCTTGTGTCAACTAAGTTAGTATTTACTAAGCCGGAAACAACCAGAAAATTACAACTTCACACACGCTTTGAATTGTCAATTAGTATTAATTCAGTTCGCTTTTATGTCGCGAGAAATATTACGTAGAGAATTCAAGATTTAACCAGACATTTATGTACGGTTTTAAGTACATTTTATTTGAGGTGAAAAGCGAATCTGGAAAATTTAGGGAAGCATTCCTTTACTGATTAAGTCGTGCGTGATGTTAGTAAAGTGGGTTTGAAAGGTGACACTTGTTTGTCCTTTCATGATAAGAATACATACATACATACATATCATCACGCCGAGTCCCTAACGGGGTAGGCGGAGAGTATAGAGCGCCAATTCTCTCTAGACTTACACACCTCTCTCGCCTCGTCCACATTCATCAGTCTCTTCATACATGCTCGTCGGTTTCGAGTACTCTTGACGTTCCCGTCCTTATAAGAATATGTTATATTATATATCTTAAAGCAGCATCTAAAGGGTTCCCGAAGGGGTAGGCAGATGTGTAATAGCACCTATATATGAAGGTGCTAATGTGACTGGTGGCAATTCCGTTGCCGCTTCTCAAAAACGACTATACATAATTACGAAACTATGTAGGTTTCCCTTCACCGTAAAGCTCGCGGCTTGATTCAACCCTGTACTTAAAGCTCAGGAAAACTCATCGCCACAGTCGGGAATCAAACTAGCAATCTTAGGCTAGGCTACTACTACACTACTACTCTACTACTACCTAACTACTCGAACCACTTAAGTACTTAAGAAAATAACATATACATAGAGCGCCAGTAAATGACGACAAATAATAAAAAATGTAATAACAATTAATTAATTAATTATATTATTTGCCTCAACGACCTTAGATGACAAAAATCTGGCTTGTGTGAGACCCGGATGAGAGAATATTAAAGGTCAAACTATGAAATACTTTGTAACGATTGTACATCAAATGTGTTACATCATTATAGCTTCAAGGAAATATTATTGTGTTCGTTCAATACGTTCGTAATTACGAGTAAGAAATAATATTACGCAATGAAGTGATTGCATAAAAAGTGTTATGGATGCAAAAACAGGTAAAAAGTTGTTTTTGCATCGTAACATATGAACTTAGATGTGGCCGTAGTTTTACCCGCGATAAATTTGTGTATATATATATATATATATAGGTATACATATAATTACTGCTCCCTACGTTATATATATATATATATATATATATATATATATATATATATCTAAATCCAATATAATTTTGCCAATCGGATGAGTGTTTAAACAAACACACTCTGCCTCTGTATAATATTACTAGCAGTGCTGTTTTTACTGTTAAGCATTTATTTGCTTAATACTTACTTACTTAATAAATACTACCCAAAAAATTTGTTAGATTATTCATTATTGAAACGGATTCTACCTATTTTGTGCCCAAATTTCAACTCAATCGGTATAGTTTTTTTTTAAATCACAAACGGACACGAAATAGTCAAATATTTATGAAATATAGACTTTGTACTTACGATCACTTGAGTACTTACGGTGATTTATCACACCACGAGCTTTATGGCGAAGGAAAACATCTAAAAGAAACCTATATACGTTTGAGAAGACATTCAAAAACGTATGTTTAGTGGTACTTGAGAACGATGGACTGGCATTGACATATCACATTGGCACTTCGTAAAAACCTGTTACTCTTCCTACTACCTACTTCCCCTCTCTACTCCTTTGGGGACCGGAGTGGGAAGTGGTGAAGACAGTACTAATACAAGAATTGCAATAAAATCTAACATAATAATCATTGCTTATATTGTTAGTGTAACGTATGATCGAGTTGACTGGAGGATTTCTCTTAATGTAGCTGTAACAAGACGTTTGAGGTTCTTTTTCTCCCACATATAGACTCTTCGATCCTGCCGAACCAACACTCGTGCATGCTGGTTTCATTTGACCATTCGAAAATCACTCTTATGTTTTCAGTGCCTAGTGTCCGTCTTGTCTTGTCATGGCTGGGAGGTGACTACAGTAGAAGGTATTGGAAACAAAAATATTGGCTACCACGAGATTCAGACGAGGCTCGCCAAGTTTAATGGCACGCAGTGTGGCTACTGCACGCCGGGATGGGTCATGA
The DNA here is from genome assembly GCA_945859725.1 of Drepana falcataria. Taxonomy (NCBI): domain Eukaryota; kingdom Metazoa; phylum Arthropoda; class Insecta; order Lepidoptera; family Drepanidae; genus Drepana; species Drepana falcataria. Next base: position 2,381,330 of record OX243935.1, read on the forward strand.
ATATGTACAGGTATTTATATCCTCGCGCCTTCCCACAAGGGCCCCAAAGGGGTAGGTGGGTGTGTAGTACACACCCACTTTCCGCCAGAGATATATTTCAGGTTCCAACGTGACAGATGGCGAGTCCATCGCCGTTACTCAAGCACGACTATACATACGCCTTTGAATTGCTTCTCAGACGTATGCAGGTTTCGTCTCGAGGATTTCCTTCACCGTAAAGCTCGTGGTGTTACTAATTACTGTACTTAAGTTCAGAAAAACTCATCGGTACAGTCGGGATTCGAACTTGCGATCTTTGTGTCGCAGGCAACTACTCGAAGTACTTAGCCACCACGTATTTACACGATATTATACGAAGCTGACTAAGCAGTGATCATTTTGGTACACCGTACTTTGTAGTACAATAAATATCGTAAATATCGAAAAATTTCAACTATAGATAATTTCAATGTCCAAGGTCAGCAAGTGTTTTGGTTCATACTTTGAATTGTCACATCTTTTGTCAGAATTCTAAAATGCAATTTTATTAATAGTATACAAAAAGTTTGTTATCTGGTCATTTACATATTGATTTTTTATTGGTACTCTTTAGTTATCACTTTCTTTATTTTTGAACTACAAATCCTTTAGAGACTCGCATATACAAAATAAACATCAGAATACAAACCAAATTCGCATTGCAGCCTCTACCAATCAAAGAAGAAAAAATTAAGCTCAAAGGAAGTAGAGAATTCCTTTGCCGGCAACATTTGCCGATGTACAGGCTACCGACCAATCGCCGACGCTTTCAAATCATTCGCCACTGACGCAGACGAGGAGTTGCTCAACCGACTTTGCGATCTTGAAGATCTTTCCTTGATCAAAAACTGTGGGAACAAATGCGAGAAAAAATGCGCAGCTAACAAAGAAATAAAAGGCGAAATGAATAACTACGATGAAAGCTATGTCTTTCTCGATGATAATAAGATGATAATCATAGACAATGGAAACCATAAATGGTATAAGGCGTACAGTCTTCCCGACGTGTTCAAAGCCATGAGCAATGGGGAGTATAAATTGATTGCAGGTAACACTGGACAAGGTAAGAAATAATTTTTCAATGTTTGTACGTAGAGGTTTATAAATCCTTATTAGAGAGAGAGAGAAATAACTGGATATTCGTCCGATGATACACAAAAAAACAAAAAAGTTGAAGTTTTAAAACCAACTAATTTAAAAATAAAATATTTGACCCAAATCGGTATACTACGGCACGGTGCCAAGAAGACCAGCAGCATTGCCACGTTGGATGGCAATGCTGATACTCTGAGCGAGTTAAATTTCAGGCCGTTTGTCACGACAGGCTTCGATTGAACGACGCGAGATCTCAACATACGTCTTTGCAATTCTTTTAAAACGTATGCAGGTTTTCCTTTACCTATAAAACGAGCTTTATTCCCGAGTGATACCAATGCAGTTGCACGTTCTCATCTTACTAATATTATAAATGTGAAAGTTTGTAAGCTTGGATGTTTGCGGTTCTTTCACAGCCAAAAGGCTGAACCGATTTGGCTGAAAGTTGAAATCGTGATGGCTTATACTTAGGAATAGGACATAGGCAATTTTTTTTTATCCCGATAATTCAAAGTTCTAATATTATAAAGTATGATGCTCTTTCATGGCATGGCGGCTGAACTGATTCTAGCAGGAAAATACATAAGCTACTTTTTCGAAATTCACGCGGGCTAAGCCGCGGGCATAAGCTAGTAGAAATATATACTGTAAATTCTTACATCCAGGTATTTGACACCGTGTTTTTCTTCCAGGTGTTTACCACATAAAAGATTATCCACCTCATGTGATAGACATATTCAACGTAGCAGAATTAAAGGGATCGTCAATAGATGTGAATTTGATACTCGGCGCTGGAATACCCCTTTCAGAAATGATGATTATATTCCAAAAGCTATCGCAAGCCAAGGAGGAGTTTCGCTATTTGAGCCAGTTCTACGATCATATGGATCTGGTAGCGCATATTCCCGTCAGGAATGTAAGTGAATAAATACTAGCTGTCACCCGCGACTTTGTCCGCTTAGAAAACAACATTGGATGTTTTTACGATAAAGTTGGATAATAATATAATAATAATTGTGAGCCGTGAAAGCGGAGTGGTTCGAGCAGTTGCCTGCGACACAAAGAGTACCTATAGGTAGTACTCATATACCCACTTTCCGCCAGAGATATATTTTAGGTGCCAACGTGACAGATAGCGAGTCCATCGCCGTCACTCAAACACGAGTTTACCTACGCCTTTAAATTTCTTCTCAAACATATGCGGGTTGCTCTCGATGTTTTCCTTCACCGTAAAGCTCGTGGCGTGACAAATCACTGTACTTAAGAAAAACTCATTGGTACAGTCAGGATTCGAACTTGCAATATTTGTGTTGCATGCAACTGCTCGAACCACTCGGCCACCACGACGATTGAGTATAGTATCTATCTATCTAATATCTATGTATTTATATTGCTTTTTTGTACTGTTTTCTGTCTTCCAATCGCGAAAAATCGCACGCATTGGCTTTTATAAATTTACTTCTTGATTTTTTATTATTTTCCAGCTAAATCAATTGTGTCAATCAATCAATGCAATTAAAGGTTGTTCAATAAATTGCCTACAATTTGTTGCAGATCGGAACAATAGGCGGCAACTTGTTCTTGAAGTATTTAAACAACGATTTTCAATCGGATTTGTTCCTGCTCTTCGAAACTGTAGGAGCTATGCTTACAATTGGTACACAATAATATCCACAAATTTTCTTATTACAATTTTCAAATTAATTAACATGTTCATCATGATTTTAAATGGTTATAAATATTAACTGAAATCTCTTTATCTTCGATATTTATATACGTCTTCAAATTTCTTCTAAAATGTATGTTGCTACCGTGGTTCGAATAATCAATGAATTTATATAAAAAAAAACTCAGTGGTACAGTCGGAGTTCGATCTTTACGGTGCCGGTGCACCCCGACACTCACCAAACACTCGACCACCATGCCAATATAAATAGGCTGTATAAAACCTCTTAGATACTTGAATATTACCCCGTTCGATCGCGGGAAGTGGAAAGACAGGAAAAAGGCCTTTGTCCAGCAGTGGGACATGGATGGCTATAAATAATTATATAGGTTGGACTGCATTTTTCGCGGGCTTGTGGGCCAAACGTAAAATGGAGAAAATATTATTATATAAAAAAACGTTATTGTTATTATTATTAATATTTCAGCTGAGTCTCCGAATAAGAACACAATAGTTATGCTACCTGATTTCCTTAAGACCAATATGAAGGGGAAAATCATACTCAACGTTATGCTACCACCCCTGTCTCGCAAATACACCGTGAAAACTTACAAGGTACGATATTATGTAAATTCTGTAATTTCCCTACAAAGATATTCAGTAAGTACAATGAATTAGATGAGCTACCATTACGAACTCGTCTCATCTAGATTGCCAATGCAGATTTATCAACAAGGATAGCCTTTCATGTCATTCATGTTACGATCTTCAGACGTAGAATTATTAACAGCTGTATAGTGTAAGAATTAGAATCAGTCGCTTAAGAGAAGTAAGGCGACCCTGTCAGTAGCAAAAATATATCTTAGGTGAAAAGATTATGTTGTGTTACACCTCTGTCTACCCCTTCGAAGACCCTTGTAGGAAGGCGTGAAGATATCGCCTTGTCTCTCCCATAAATGCTTATACGAATACTTAAATAGCATACAAATACATGCTATTTGTAGAAAGTTAAATGCTGTGTTTTCTTATACGGCTCCCATGATGGTAAGCGGTTACCGCCGGCTTTAGCCCCTTGCAACGGCAGGGGCAGCACACGAGCTTAGCCCACTTTTTTAAATTTTCCAGATAATGCCTCGATCGCAAAACGCCCATGCCGTAGTGAACGCCGGTTTTATGTTCAAATTCAGGAAGAACACAACAATACTGAAGAAGGTTAACATTGTATACGGCAGTATATCAGCAAATTTTATTCATGCAGCGAATACGGAAGCTCTATTAGTTGGCAAAGATCCATATACAAACGAAACATTACAATTGGCTTTGAAGTCCTTATCAGGCGAAGTTAACCCAGTGGAAGCGCCGCCCGAACCATCGGCAGCGTACAGGAAAATGCTAGCATTGGCTCTGTTTTATAAAGTAAGTTTAATGACTGTCCTAGTGGTCAGCAGACTGTATAGCTAGAAACCGCGGTTCGATTCCCGCGGAAGCAATTCGAAGAAGTATAAGTAAATAAATAATAAACACCTTAAGATAATTCCACATAAATTGACGTCGCCCCAAATTAAGCAAAGCTTTTGTTGTAAGGTTACAACCGACGAGCATGTTTGGTGAGACTGATGAATGTGGACGAAGCGAAAGAGGTATGTAAGTCTAGAGAGAACTGGCGCTCTATACTCTCTGCCTACCCAGTTAGGGACTCGGCGTGATGATATGATGATGATATTCACAAATACATAGGTATGACATCCAAGATTAAGGTACAAAAACTTCAAATACTCCTGTTCATTACACAAACATCCCGAAGTGATCGAACCCGCGACCACAAGTTTCGCAGTCAGGAGCTCTATATATATATATATCATCAACCCAGAGGCGCCGACGTATATGATGCCGATTGCCGACGCCAATGATGATGATGATTGTTTTTTTTTTATACGACTAGTGTGCCAAACAAGCATGCGGCCCACCTGATAGAAAACGGTTACCGCAGCCTATTTACGCTTACAATACCGAAGTATCACTTGCGCGTTGCCACTCTGTGTTCAGAGAGTTATACTGTACTGGCAGCATACTGGGACAAATCCCTCTGCTACCAACACAATATAACACTCCTCCCCCCTCCCCAAGGAGCTCATTACTGGAAACCTTATTCACCGCGTAGGAACACAACACAAAAAATTGTGTTATTTGGCTACGGCTCCATAAGGTGGAGGTCCTGCCCCAGTTGGGCAGCTCTAAACGCGAACGGGAAACCCGTTGTGCCCTACCTCTCTTTATCAAAACATACATTTCATATAATTAATACCAATTTTAGGCGATACTCAGTACGTGCCCGGATGGCAGAATAGACCCGCGCTTCCGATCTGGAGGAGCAGCGATCAAAAGAAACACATCAAAAGGTACACAATCATACGAGACGGACAAGAGTGTGTGGCCGCTAAACCAGCCTGTGCCAAAAATAGAAGCTTTGGTCCAATGCAGTGGCGAAGCGGTATTTGCAAATGATTTGCCAGCGGAGAAGAATGAAGTCTTTGCCGCGTTTGTCACTGCAGATGTTGTAGCCGGAAGTGTTGTTAGAGGTTACGATACAACAGAAGCTTTTGTAAGTACAAACCCCGGCAAATAATTTCAAAGGCTGACTTTCTTTCTCTACGAACCAAGCTTTGAGTGACGCAGAGATAGCACCTTGGGCCTTTAAATATGTTCTATCGAGATGTGAAGCTTCACCCGCTTACATACATACATACATATCATCACGCCAAGTCCCTAACGGGGTAGGCAGAGAGTATAGAGCGCCAGTTCTCTCTAGACTTACATACCTCTTTCGCTTCGTCCACATTCATCAGTCTCTTCATACATGCTCGTCGGTTTCGAGTACTCTTAACGTTCCCGTCCTTGAGCGTCCGATCGATTTGGTCCAGGTAGTTGGAACGTGGCCTTCCTCTGCCTCTTACCCGCTTAAGCTGAAATTTCATTGGTAGTTTTTCTGGACTGGAATATATAATGTGTGTTAATCCAGCTAGTTATCTAACTCTGTTCTAAATGTCATCCAATTATGTAGATGAGGAAACAGTCATTCTCATCCTCCTCATAAACTTTCGCATTCTGGATAAGATATTTTATCTATACTAATATTATAAAGAGGAAAGATTTGTTTGTTTGTATTGAATATGCTCCGAATCTACTGGACCGATTTGAAAAATTCTTTCAACATTGGAAAGCTTCATCCTTCAAAGGTCATATTTTCTTTTATAAAAAATCTTATTTCCACCCATGCGAAGCCGGGACGGACCGCTAGTATTTCTATAATATAATAAATGCGATATAAATACAATAAAAAAATTAACTTTGCCACAAGGGCCCCCCGAAGGGTTAGACAGAAATGAAACAACACCCCGTTTTTACGAAATGCCAGCTGGCGATCACATTGGCTATATGCCGATAATAATTCAGGTGTATCTACTATTTTTAAAGCCGTCTTAATATAATTTGAACAGCTACCAACAACAAATATCGAACATTTCGCGAAAAATATACGGCAAAATTCGCTAGCGATAAAATGGCCGATCACTTAAAAATTACTTTGCCCGACGATAGGTGGCGCTGTGCCATTACTACGAGAAACTAAAACGCGCTATTGAGATCTCCCGCCGTTTTATCCTGTATGAATCTTTGACTTTTCCCTAGTAACTCTGGTTTCCCTTCAAAACGTATAAATCTTTCGCCTTTTACTAAAGATTTCCGTGGAGGGGAACACTCAAATGAGTCTAATAACCAATTTTTTATGCCCTGCTTATCGTGGGGTTTATCTTATTTATGGTTTACTGATAATTATGTATGTACTATGTATGTCTATGTAGTATGTATTACATTACATTAATGTCAAAATTATCGAACGTTTTAAATGAAAACTGCCTGATCTGATGACAGTTTGATGTGATTTTTTTTTTATACAACACGAGTGGCAAATAAGCATACGGCCCACCCGATGGGAAACGGTTACCGCAGCCTATTCACGCTCAGTATACCGAAGCATCACTTGCGCGTTGCCACTCTGCGTTCGGAGAGTTATAGTGTGTTGGCAGCATAATGGGTCCAATCCCTCTGCTTCCAACACATTGTAACAATCCTCCCCCTCCCCAAGGAGCTCATTACTGGAAACCTTATTCACCGCGTAGGAACACAACACAAAAAAATTTGTTATATGGCTACGGACTTCTATAAGGTGGAGGTCCTGCCCCAGTCGGGCAGCTCCAAATTCGAACGGGAATCCCGTTATGCCCTACCTCTCTTACGCAGTTAGTCTTTACTTTGCGTGATAGATATTATTGATATTAAGAAAAAAACGCGTGACACTCGATGACAGCTTGATGTGAGCAGTTAGTCTTTACTTTGCGTGATAGATATTATTGATACCTCTTAAGAAAAAAAAAACGCGTGGCACTCTGGGACTGCCGCGGTAAAGCTATGGCATAGCATTTTGTATCAACTTATACAATACACGTATATACTTTCTCACAAACAGCTGCTTACGTACTAGGCATGCTTTTTCAGTTCAGTTGTTTCCATATTTCCCGGCAAATTTAAATTTGGAACTGTTCTATATTCGAATGTGTTTAAATTTTGAATGTGTTAGGTTATTTTCGTTACGGAATTTCTGGATTCGGTCTCCACGCTCAAGGCCCGCGAAGCTATGCAATAGCTTAATAACTTCTGTATGAAATTTTATGCAGTGTATTGCTGGAGGTACCAAAAACCAAAAATAATAAATATATTTACTTTCAGGTGAATGTCGAAATCAAAATACTCGTCTCAACGATATTCTTCCCATATTCACATAATCGATACAAATTAATAAAATTGAAGTGTCAGTTTGTAATACTACAATAAACGCTTATTAATAAAATGCATATGGTTGTACGTAACACGGTACATATACCAAAATATCGTTTTTTAACAGTTTTTTGTCTGTTTGTACTGGCTAATCTCTGAAACGGTTGGACCGATTTTAACGAGACTTTCACTGGAAGATAGCTGATAATATATGGAATAACTAGGCTACTAGTGTTAAATATACATTAAATACACATACAAATTAAAAATATTAATTTCTTTACCTTCCAGAAACAACCAGGTGTAATTACCTTCTACACAGTGAAAGATATACCGGGCAAAAATACGTACACTCCGACAAATATACCTTTCATATCGGAAGACGAAGAAATTCTGTGCAATGGTCAAGTTAAATATTTCGGTCAACCAGTCGGCATTTTAGTGGCTGATAGAGAGAAAACCGCCAACAACGCTGCTAAAATGGTCAAAATATTATACTCTTCGATCAGTAAAAATAAACCACTGATGACAATTGAACAAGTTTTAAAATCTCCAGAGAGGACACAAAGAGTGCGCACCGATGCCACAATCGAACCTACTGAAATAGGCGGTGATGTTAAAACAGTTATCACGGACAGTTTCAAAATGGATTCCCAATACCATTACTACATGGAGACCCAGACTTGTGTCACGAAACCTACTGAGAATGGTATGGAAGTGTATTCGTCCACTCAGTGGCTGGATCTGACCAACGTCGCAATTGCGACTTGCTTAAAAGTTCCCGTAAACAGGTTAGATTTATAAAGTTAAATCCTAATAAAATAAATGTCTTGCAACAATTCCTCTCAAATTGACCTAGTCCCATTTTAATAAAATCTTGTGTAAGTAGTAACAAGACAACGATACATTTTTTTTTTATACCACTTGGTTGGCAAACAAGCATGCGGTCCGCCTGATGGTAAACGGTTACCGCCGCCTATGGACGCTACTATACATACATACATATCATCAAGCCAAGTCCCTAACGGGGTAGGCAGAGAGTATAGAGCGCCAGTTCTCTCTAGTCTTACATACCTCTTTCGCTTCGTCCACATTCATCAGTCTCTTCATACATGCTCGTCGATTTCGAGTACTCTTAACGTTCCCGTCCTTGAGAGTCCGATCTATTTGATCCAGGTAGTTGGAACGTGGTCTTCCTCTGCCTCTTCTTGCACACACTTTTATTACACATATTCTTATTTGTAGATATATATATATATATATATATATATATATATATATAAATATATATATATATATATATCTACAAATAAGAATATGTGTATATATATATATATATATATATAAATATATATATATGAATATATATATATATATATATATACAGAGATACATAGAACATCCAAGACTAAGGTACAAATAATCATGTCCATCACACAAATATCTGCCCTCAGTGGGAATCGAACCCGCGACCTCAAGCCTCGCAGTCAGGAGCTCTGACAGCTAGACCAGTCGGCTGCCCATCTCAATAGTTCTTCAAGAAGGGAGTGAGCCAAATAGTAACAGCTAATAATTTGGCGAACTCGTATAAAAAATCATTAATTTGGACACTTGACGTCTCCTTAAGTTGGATTTTTTGATCTTCTATTTAAATACAAACAACGCTAGTATGCTTGCGTCTGCGTCCCTAATCTATTGATCAGATTGATCTTTCAATTTTTTCAAATTTGCCTTAGAACTTAGTGGCTGTAACTTATATTGTTTTTTAATCCTGAAAAAGTTTTTATATTATAATGTATGATGCTCTTTCACGGCCTAGCGGCTAAACCGATTCTAGCAGGAAAATTTCCAAAGCGACTTTTTCTAACTCCACGCGGGCGAAGCTGCGGGCATAAGCTAGTATGTAAATAAAACTTATTAGACAAGTGTTTTTTTTACTAAAAGTAAATCAGGCATTTTATTGTGGTTCTGTCCGAAATATATGTTTTTTTTCAGTATCAACGTCATTGTGCGTCGACTTGGAGGAGCTTACGGAGGAAAAATATCTCGCTCTGTACAAGTGGCGTGCTCGGCTGCACTGGTGACACATTACCTGAACAAAACTTGCAGATTCATACTGCCTCTGAGGACCAATATGAAGGTTATCGGGATGAGGGTACCGACCAGTTGTAATTTTGAGGTAAACAGTTTTATGCTAAATAGAACCGCGTTTAAAACTGATATGCTCGAGCGAAAATCAAAATCAAAGTGAGCGGCAAAACTACAGTTACCACCGTTCCCAAGAATTTAACAAGTAGAGGAGAACGGGGAAATGAACTATCCGTTTTTTCTTTTAGAATTGGTTAATTTTACGTTCACGTTTTTCATAGTAAGTGAGACTAATGTATACACTCAGTAATATACCTGAAAGTAATTTATTAAATAATTTATTAAGCCGTGTTGGCCAAGTGGTTCGAGCAGTTGCCTGCGACACAAAGATCGCAAGTTCGAATCCCGACTGTACCCATGAGTTTTTCTGAACTTAAGTACAGTGATTAGTCACACCACGAGCTTTACGGTGAAGGAAAACATCGAGAGGAAACCTGCATACGTCTGAGAAGAAATTCAAAGGCGTATGTAAAGTTGTGCTTGAGTAACGGCGATGGACTCGCCATCTGTCACGTTGGCACCTAATATACCTCTGGCGGAAAGTGGGTGTGTGGGTATTACCTATACACCTCTGCCTACCCCTTCGGGGACCCTTGTGGGAAGGCGTGAGGATATATTATTTTTATAATTTATTAAAATTCACTACTTTTGAAGCAGAAAACTCTTCATAAAGCCACTATTTTATGGCATTTTTTGGAGAGCTATTCTGGAACCTAAATCTATAAGACTGATCTGACACTACGTGTGCTGGTTTTCCACTACCTAAAATATTTGAATTTTGAATTTATGCTGCCAGGCGAGAATCTCATTCCGGTCACATACATACATATCATCACGCCAAGTCCCTAACGGGGTAGACAGAGAGTATAGAGCGCCAGTTCTCTCTAGACTTACATACCTCTTTCGCTTCGTCCACATTCATCAGTCTCTTCATACATGCTCGTCGGTTTCGAGTACTCTTAACGTTCCCATCCTTGAGAGTCCGATCTATTTGATCCAGGTAGTTGGAACGTGGCCTTCCTCTGCCTCTTCTTGCACACACTTTTGCTTTGTATATCTGTTTCGTCAATCTTTCTTCACTCATCCTTTCTATGTGTCCAAACCAACGTAACATGCCTTTCTTCATCTTTAGAATCACGCCCTCATTCACGCCAGTTGATTTGCGAATCTCTTCATTGCGGATTCGATCTAATATCGTTACGCTGCACATTTTTCGAAGAGATTCATCCCGGTCAAATTTCAAATAATGACGTTTCATGAAGTTTTATTTACAATAGGGCACTAAATATTTTAAATCCGTATATCCTACTCATATTATAAATGTGAAAGTGTGGATGTTTGTTCCTTTGTCATGCGAAAACTACTAATAAAAGATATTATAAGATAAAAAAATCTACCAATGTAGTAAAATTTAAACGCGGGTAAACTGCGGGTCGTAGCTAACTTTAAAAAAAATCTATAATAAATACTTTGGGACAATTCCACACATATTGTCATAGATCCAAATTAGGCAAAGCTTGCGTTGGTGAGTAGAAAACGATATCTTTATATATATAATTCTTCTGTGAGTGTGTATGTCACTGAACTCCTCCTAAACGGCTAGACCGATTTTAATGAAATTTTCTGTGTGTGTTCAAGGGGATCTGGGAATGGTTTAGATTCACAATTGGACCCGATAGGTGGCGCCACTGGGTCTTAATTTTTGGGACTGGGCTTTAATTTTTTCTCCCAAGCGAAGCTGGGCGGGTAAACTAGTACCTTATATAGATAGACATCGACAATCGACAGGCTAGTTAAAACGCTTTAAATGTCGTTCCTTTGAATTTTCAGGTATAGTAATATAGTTAATAGTTCATAGTTAATGTATTAAATCTGGACGAACTGTCTTATAAAACGAAATTTAAAGCGTTTTAACTAGCTTGTCGATTCCCTGCTGCAATTATTATAACATTATAGATTTTTATCTATCAGTCTCTCCATTCTGTAAGAACTCCAATAAATTGTCATTTGTCGTTCATTATACAACTGACGCCGACTTTTCTACGTTGCCTGCACTTTGTTCTTGTTTACTAATATTCATAGGAGGCGCGATGAAAGAAATGTAATTTCTTTACATATATACTTAAATACATAGGGCATCCTAGACTAAGGTACAAATACTCGTGTTCATCGCACAAATATCTGCCCTCAGAGAAATCAAACCCGCGACCTCAAGTTTCGCAGTCAGGAGCTATAACCACTAGACCATCTTTGATTTCCATTAATTTCAGGTAGGGGTGAACAGTTCAGGAGAGATTCAATATCTGAAGAACACGTTCTATCAAAACGCTGGGTGCTCTTATAATGAGACTCTGACGCAGCTCACAATCCAACATTTCCATAACTGCTACGACAGCAAAAGGTGGTATATACAGGCTAACAGTGTAGCTACTGATCTTGCTTCGAACACCTGGTGCAGAGCTCCATGTAAGTACTAAAACTGGACTACACACTAAGTCTCAACCCGCATGCCTGAGATATTTCAACGTATGCCGACGCGACAGACGGTGAGTCCATCGCTTCTCAAGCAAGTTCAGAAAAACTTGGCAGAATAAGGGATTACACTACAGACTACTATTAGTATATATTACATTACACTACTATATTACATTTTAATCATCGCGCTGAGTCCGCGAATCAGCCAAAGAGAGATAGAGCTATATAGAGAGAGAGAGATAGAGATAGAGCGCAATATTCTCTCTAGACATACTTCTTACTCATCTACATTCAATGCTAGTTCTAAACAAGCTTTTGTGTCCTTCCTATTCAAACTTTAAGCATATATTTATTAGTGCTTGATTTTCATTTAGTAACATAAGATATTTTGTTGCTAATAATAATACTTTCATCGAATTCCAAAGTTAGTTAATAGGCAATAGACAATAAGCCGTGGTGGCCGAGTGGTTCGAACAGTTGCCTGCGACGCAAAGGTCGCAAGTTGGAATCCCGACTGTACCAATGAGTTTTTCTAAACTTAAGTACAGTGATTAGTCACACCCCGCGCTTTACGATGAAGGAAAATATCGAGAGGAAACCTGCATACGTCTGAGATGACATTCAAAGCCGTATGTATGTATAGTCGTGCTTGAGTAACGGCGATGGACTCGCCATCTGTCACGTTGGCACCTAATATACCTCTGGCGGAAAGTGGGTGAGTGGGTATTACCTATACACCTCTGCCTACCCCTTCGGGGACCCTTGTGGGAAGGCGTGAGGATATTATTATAGTTAATAGGCTTTTAACAAATATTCGCATTTACAGTTTCAACTGAAGGAGTTGCAATGATAGAATACATTATGGATATGATAGCCTTTTCCGTAAGAAAGGATCCCATAGATGTTCGTCTCCAAAACATGTCTAAAGAAAATAATCCCTTACCAGAAATTATAGCACAGTTGAGAAAAGACGCCAATTACGATGAACGGTTGAAGCAAATCAATACATTCAACCGAAACAATCGGTGGAGAAAACGAGCTATGAAACTGATACCAATTACTGTCGATATATTTTACACCGGCAACTTTAATTCAATAGTGTCGATTTACCATGGAGATGGTACTATTGTGATAACCCACGCCGGAATTGAAATGGGACAAGGAATCAATACGAAAGCCGCTCAGGTCTGCGGGTTCGTTTTAGGCGTGCCTTTGGATATAATTACCATCAAACCAAGCACAAGTAACACGTCACCAAATGCTATTGTGACCGGAGGCAGTATCGGAAGTGAATGCGTAGTATTCGCCACTATGAAAGCCTGTGAAATTCTGAAGGCAAGACTACAGCCTTTTAAAGATAAGCAGGAAGGTGCGTCGTGGGCGGATATAGTTGCTCAAGCGTTTACTGCTGGGATAGATTTACAAGCTTCGTATATGTTTTCCAATATAACCGATGGAGTTAAGCCGTACGATGTTTATGCCGTTTGTGCTTTGGAGTTGGAAGTAGACGTATTGACAGGGAACCATGATATCAGAAGAGTTGACTTGCTTGAAGACACGGGAAGAAGTTTGAGCCCTGAAATCGATGTGGCGCAGGTAATTTATATCGACGTTTTAACAAAAACGCTTAGGAAGTAATCAAAATACTGCTAATGAGACCACCATTATATCCCGCGTTGGTACACCTACTTATGCCTTCCCACAAGGCTAGGCATAAGTGTACCAACAGACTATTTTCATCAGATCTATATTAGGGCATGTACACGTGTGAAATGACCTGTCTATCGCTTTTACTCAAGACACGAATATACAAACTTGAATTTCTTCTGCAAACTATGCAGGTTTCCTCCCAATGTTTTGCTTCCCCGTAAAACTCGGGTTATTAATCGAATGCATAAGATTTAATAAAAATCAGTGGTAGAGTCAGGATTCAATCTTGCAAGTTCTGCATTGCAGGTCATTATTCAGAGTACAAGGACACCATGCCTTACAATCTATTAAAATCAGTATAGTATTTTTCGCTTCACTTTTCAGATAGAAGGAGCTTTCATCATGGGTCTTGGATATTGGACTTCTGAGAAGCTAATTTACAACCCAAATAATGGTGAACTTCTCACAGATAGGACTTGGACGTACAAACCTCCAGGGATTAAAGATATACCGGCTGACATGAGGATCTACTTCAGGAGGAACGCTAGAAATCAATTTGGTGTATTGCAGTCTAAAGGTTTGAAAATATTTTTTATAGGATAGGATTAATTCAACCACAAAGCAGAACTTAACACTATGAACTTTGATAGCCGTTTCGCTCTTACTGCGTTACATGTCATCCTCCCTCAAGTATGTCAAGTATGTCTTAAGTACCAAGCATGTGGTCTGCCTGATGGCAAGTACCGCTTACCGACGCATAAATGCTTGTATTAGAGGTGTTGCGCGATATATATCGACGAAATATGTTCGAAGCCCTATACAAATAAAAATATATGAGGCGCAGTGGCCGAGAGGTGCTGTGTTAGCGAAGTGCAAGTTCGAATCCCACCTGTACCAATGAGTTTTTCTGGGAGTTTTTCTAAGGAAAACATCGAGAGGAAACCTGCACACGTCCGAGAATAGATTCAAAGGCGTATGTATAGTCGTGCTTGAGTAACGGCGATGGACTTCTCATTGGCACTATAGCTCCTAAAATATATCTCTGGCGAAATGTGGGTGTATGGGTACTACCCCTGTACCTACTCCTTCGGGGAAGGCGTGAGGAAATCCAAAGACAAACATGTCCACGTAAAACAAATAGCTATTTTTTGTCGCTATGTCCTTCTCTAAGATGATTTTAAGGCGTTTATGAAGGCTAAAATACTGTTAGAAACTAATAAAAATTATGGAATAAAATTGTTCCTAGCAATAAAAATTCAATAATTATATATTGTATCGTAACGCTAACAAAGTAAGCTATTTAAATATAGCAATTCCAGAGAACGTATTTTATTATAAACTACGAAGTAAAATTGAGAATTGCAAATTACAACTCAAAAGAAATACAACCCTATTTAAATGAGGTTGAAGATAATGATAACTTGTGATTTGCGGGAATTCTGGGAATTAAATACTTGGTCTAGATTTTATTAGCACTCAAATATATGACACTAGGGACCCTCCACGGCTTCACACGTACTTACATCTTTGTGTTTTATCTCAAAATAATAAGGCAGCGTTTTCGATAACAACTCTCAGTCGGCTTGACATTTCCGCGATTTTCTGTAATTATTATCATATTTCATCCAATTTAAAAAACTGTTGCTCTGTTCCTCGAGTAAGTAGGTACTGGGATCGGGTTAGTAATGAAACGACATAAAATTCCCCAAAAGTGTCGAATATTTAAAATGCGTTCAACGCGAGTATATATCATGCACGTAGAACGCCATGGTAGCGCGATTCAAAATGTATCACTAAAGGTACAGTGCCATCTACCGGCCACAATACAAATAAACCTGCCATAGTACAGCCATTGCATTAATATGACATAAACGGATTGTACACATAGCCTTATTAAATTATACTCCTTAATTATATATTACACATTTAACTTAACCCTACTGTATTAATTACCTTGTCTATTGATTGAAATCGCATGTATATTTTTTTGACAGTTAGTCGCGAATAGGCAGACAGTATATGTCTATTTGTCTATCTCTAGACTTACATACCTCTTTCGCTTCGTCCACATTCACCAGTCTCTTCATACATGCTTGTCAGATACGATTACTCTTGACGTTCCCGTCCTCGAGCGTCCGCCCTATTTGATCTAGGTAGTTGGAACGTGGTCTTCCTGGGCCTTTTCTTGCACACACTTTTGCTAGATATTATGTAGTGATGAGAGAAAACTTTGATAGCGCGATTTAGACTAGATTATCAATGTATGGGACCTTATTTTATCAGTCTTTTGTCTTTCCAGCAACGGGCGAGCCATCTTTCTGCCTAGCTACTGCCTTCATCCATGCAGCCAGAGAAGCCGTAAGATCCGCGCGACTGGAAGCTGGATACCAAGATCAATGGATACACATAGGTAACATATTGTAAACGAAATTATATATAATAGTCTTTCGTGATCACGTTTCAATTACCTTGATTAAATTGAGCAAACACATAGGCAACGTCAATAGTACTCGAAACCGGCGAGCATGTACGAGAGACATGAATATGTAAACAAGACGTCCAAAAAGACCCCGGGTCCCGGGACTTTTTGGACGTCACATATTATAAACGTTAAAATTAACTTTTGCACTACAATATTCATACATTTATTTGTTAATTAAAGCACATATTGCCATTATCATGTTTTTACAAATCAAATATTTTGATAATTATTTTGACGATTTTTTTTTCAGATAATCCTTGTACATTGGAGAACATATTTATGGCAGCGGAACACAAGTTGGAGCACTTCAAGCTAAATTGAACCTTATTAACTATACCTACGTAGCTAACGATTTTTTATCTTTTCTTAAAAATAAAGGAACTACATTTGAACGCATTTATTAATCATCTTCCAACCTCAACAGCATCTCAACGCTATAGCTAGTGCCATACACGAAGACGCGCCCCACTATTCTTCCTTATAGTTTATAGTGTAAGTGTGCAACCTACCACTAATGTTTGAGTATTATCGGTACACACTGGTTACCTATGAGTGCACATGCACATTACAATTATGACTCGGGTCCTACTCCCCGCATCCCGCGACCCCTCGATTATAAATTAGTAGGGCATCATCATCATATCATCACGCCGAGTCCCTAACGTAGTAGGCACAGAGTATAGAGCGCCAGTTCTCTCTAGACTTACATAGCTCTTTCGCTTCGTCCACATTCGTCAGTCTCTTCATAAATGCTCATCGGTTTCGAGTAGGCACTCTTGACGTTCCCGTCCATGAGCTTCCGATCGATTTGATCCAGGTAGTTGGAACGTGGCCTTCCTCTGTCTCTTCTTGCACACACTTTTGCTTTGTATATCTGTTTCGTCAATCTATCTTCACTCATTCTTTCTATATGTGACTTGTTTACTGCAGTATAATATAGCTTCGAGGAATAGTTGCACTAGACAGCTGATTATCTCGCTGCACTAAATTGGCGAACAATTTTAGAACAACAAAGTTATACTCCATATTTATCCACCCTTTCTGAACTAGTGACAAACAGGAGTTCAAAACTGGTTTGTGATATCCAAGCGACCATTACGATGGAGTAGTTAATACATGGAGAGTACTTAAGCATTATTATTTAGAAATTTATATCCTCACGCTTTCCTACAAGGGTTCCTGAAGAGGCAGGTAGAGGTGTAGGTAGCACTTACATACCCACTTTCCGCCAGAGATATATTTTAAGTACCAACGTGACAGATGGCGTGAGCATCGCCGTTACTTAAGCACGACTATACATACGCCTTTGAATTGCTTCTCAGGCGTATGCAGGTTTCCTCCGCCGTAAAGCTCGTGGTGCAATTAATCACTGGTCTTAAGTTCAAAAAAACTTTGTGTCGCAAGCAACATCTCGAAACACTCTGCCACTACGGCTTTTAGGTTTTTTTTTCTTTATTTATACAGGCAGATGTGTCCTGCACTTACAGTTTCCCAAAGTGTGCAGGAAGCCGTACCTGGATCAAATCGATCGGACTCTCAAGGACGGGAACGTTAAGAGTACTCGAAACCGACGAGCATGTATGAAGAGACTGATGAATGTGGACGAAGCGAAAGAGGTATGTAAGTCTAGAGAGAACTGGCGCTCTATACTCCTTGCCTACCCCGTTAGGGACTTGGCGTGATGATATGTATGTATGTATGTATACATATATATATATATATATTTGTATATATTGTGTATATAATTAGGATATTTTTTCCAAATTTAGGTTTGTATTAGGATTTATACAAATATATATATATATATATATATTTGTATATATTGTGTATATAATTAGGATATTTTTTCCGTATATCACATAGGTGGCAAGCCAGTCTTACCTATTAGGTCAGTTCTTGCCGTCTCTGGCCGCTTGCTTACCTATTGCGCGTGTGTTGATATTACGTTTCAATAAATATTTGGGTCGTCTTTCGAATTTATACGACTGTACTTAGTTTGATATATATATATATATATATATATATATATATATATATTTGTATATATATATTTGTATATATTGTGTATATAATTAGGATATTTTTTCCGTATATCACATAGGTGGCAAGCCAGTCTTACCTATTAGGTCAGTTCTTGCCGTCTCTGGCCGCTTGCTTACCTATTGCGCGTGTGTTGATATTACGTTTCAATAAATATTTGGGTCGTCTTTCTAATTTATACGACTGTACTTAGTTTGACTATAGCATTAGTATATTTAAAGCGGCTGGAAGTAGATGTCTGACTCTGACCTATGCTCGTATTAATCGTAGAGGAGGGCCACGAAAATTAAACTTAATTTACCGTAGCTGCGATTCTAGTTAGACCATGCAAGTTCTAGACATTCTAGAGAATAAAATAATGTAGTTGTACTGTAGTAGGTAACGAAAAAAATAAAATTTTACGTTTATTTATACTAGTTGTCTGTCTTAGTTAGAGCTCCTGCCTACGAAACTTGAGGTCGCGGGTTCGAATCCCGCTGAGGGCAGATATTTTTGTGATGAACACGAGTATTTGAACCTTAGTTTTGGATGTCCTATGTATTTAAGTATATCTCTATTTATATAAGTAAATACATCGTTGTCTAGTTAAGTTACCATAACACAAGCTTTGCTTAATTTGGGGCTAGGTCAATTTGTGTGGAATTGTCCCAGGTATTTATTAGGTGTATATACCCATGATAGATATGTATATAGGTCACAGATATACAGGTTGTTACCATTACCAGGGTTAATTACACTGTCGACTGACTTTCACTATGAGTTCCACACTAAACATTTTCATTCCTTCTTGACACTTTCATTCACTTAATTTAATGTGACCTTAACAAAGATGTCAGAAGAACTATGTTTGGATGTAGCCAGGATGTGGGTCTGAGTAACAGTATCCTGGCGAACCCTAGTTCTGACGATATAAAATATTTATTAAAATTATATAAGCGTA
The DNA here is from genome assembly GCA_945859725.1 of Drepana falcataria. Classification (NCBI taxonomy): domain Eukaryota; kingdom Metazoa; phylum Arthropoda; class Insecta; order Lepidoptera; family Drepanidae; genus Drepana; species Drepana falcataria. Next base: position 2,400,677 of record OX243935.1, read on the forward strand.
GATTTTAAGTACTTTATATCCAGGTGTCCTCACGGAGTGACATAGTCGCTGTGCGACAAAACTCCTTAAGTAAATAGAAAAAAAAACCCTTACGTTTTGTTAATCTGGCATCTCACTTACACCTTATAGCATAGGATATTCCATCCTTTTCTGGCGAAGATAAATCCGGGACTGAATAATTACTGTCAAAACACCAATTCTGTAACTTGAAAGGGTTTCTAGGTCAGTGAACTGTAAAGCTAATTGTTTGCCAAATAGGTGTAAGGTGCAGTTAAACAACAAGTCGGTATAAATTGCTTTAAAGCTGTGCTTGATTTATTGCGAATTGCGCCCCTTTGGGAATTACCGCTGTGAAAGGTAATGTTGTAGGCAATTAAATTTGTCTAAATAAGCTTATAACTAAATATACCTAGCTTAAAATTCAATAGAACTATTAAATCAAATATTAAATTATTCACTTCCAACATTTTGCACATAGTTCTCTCTAGACTTACAAACCTATTAAGTATTACTGTTTAAAGTAGTCTGATTTATCTCAAATACCTTTTGGTATACCTTTTGGCCTACATATTACCAGAGCCGTGGTGGCCGAGTGGTTCAAGCAGTTGCCTGCGACGCAAAGGTCGCAAGTTCGAATCCCGACTGTACCAATGAATTTTTCAGAACTTGTGAACGGTGATTAGTCACACCACGAGCTTTACGGTGAAGGAACACATCGAGAGGAAACCTTTATTTAGTCGTGCTGGAGTAACGGCGATGGACTCGCCACCTGTCACGTTGGCACCTAATATACCTCTGGCGGAAAGTGGGTGTGTGGGTATTACCTATACGAAGGCGTGAGGATTATTATGTTGAGTGAAAAAAAAAAAAAATCTATAAGTATGCTAATATCACAAAGAGGTAGTTTGTTTATATGTTTACTAAAATGCGCTAATCTCAGGACATAAAATGTTTCCTATTAGATAGCCCGTTTAATTCAGAAGGCTATAGGATATAGGTAAATCATCATGCTATTAAACAAAGGCTGTAACCAATATGTATATCTTCAGGATACACCACAATGGTCCGCTAATAAAAAAAAACAAAAAAGTTAAATTTCAAAACCACACACCAATTTCCGACGCAGATACATATATAATTGGGTATATATACATCGTCATATCATCACGCCGAGTCCCAAACAGGGTAGACAGGGAGTATTTAGCGCCAGTTCTCTTTTGACTTACATACCTCTGTCGCTTCGTCCACATATATCAGTCTCTTCATACATGCTCGTCGGTTTCGAGTACTCTTGACGTTCCCGTCCTTACATACAATCATAATACGTCTTTCCTATTTCTTCTTATTTTATTAAGACTTCTTTACTTCATTAGTCACACCACGAGCTTTACGGTGAAGGAAAACATCGTCAGGAAACCTGCATACGTCTGAGAAGAAATTCAAAGGCGTATGTATAGTCGTGCTTGAGTAACGGCGATGGACTCGCCATCTGTTACGTTAGCACCTAATATACCTCTGGCGGAAAGTGGGTGTGTGGGTATTACCCATACACCTCTGCCTACCCCTTCATGGACCCTTGTGGGAAAGCGTGAGAAAATATTATTATTTATTATACTATTTCTTCTTAAACGTGTGCATGGTTTTATATCCATGTTTCCCATCAACGTGAAGCTCGAGTAACTATTACTGTACTTAAGTTCAGAAAAACTGGTAAGTACTCTAAACATTGGGCCACGGCTTTCATCATACATGTTTATCATCACACAGAACATCGCACAGTATCACGTGCACACTCCCCTGTACCTCCTACTCTCACTGCACTCAATGCCCTCTTGAAGTCCAACCCTGACTGTGACGTGTTTGCGGACGGATGGAAGGCTTACATTGCGGCATGTATGGAGTATTGTGAGAAGAGTGTATGAATGAGGTTCTTATAATTACTAATTAGTGTAATTGGATTTTTAGCCGTACTAATTATGTATAAATAAATAAAAAAAAATACCATTGACTTATAGAGTAGCCGGGGCATAATAGCCGAATATGTCAGATAATCATTTGTCGTCACATTTGGGTGTACACATGGTGTTATTAGTTACGCTAGTCTTATTACAGGTTTGTAATAAGCTGATAATAGCCTATTTTCCATAGTAATGATATTATACTTAAGCCATACGGCTGTGATGATGTGCCCACTTTTATTTAAGCAAGACATAAGGCAGGTCATTCGGTTTCTCAGTTTCTTTGAAAATGTCAAAAATTGTTTTCAAAATTAATGGCAAGACATTCGAAGGTAAGATTGTGAATTTTAAATAGAATATGAAACGTGTTTCGTGTATCTTATAGAAATGGTTTTAGCCTTTTTTTATGTGTTTTTTATAGACGAAGGTAAATATTATTATTGATTCGATTATGATGAACATTATGGCGACAATAACATTGAAAAACGTCTGTATAGATTGATGATTCTTGTTCATATAGTACCTAAATGATAATGAAATTGTACATCACGCCGAGTCCCTCACAGGGTAGACAGAGAGCCTAGAGCGCCAGACCGACAGAACTCTATCTTTTTATCCTCATCCATCAATCTCTTTCATGCTCGTCGGTTTGGAGGACCTACTCATTATGATTCTCAATTGTTTTATTACTAGTGGATGGCAAGTTTGGTCCTGACGTGTCCCTAAACGAGTACATTCGAAATGTGGCCGATCTGCGCGGCACCAAAGCGATGTGCCGCGAGGGTGGCTGTGGCGTGTGCGTGGTGGCCGTTAAGGCTGCTCTACCACCATCCAACGAAAAGAGGATCTTCGCTGTAAATTCGGTAACGACTTTCATATTGCCTCATTACTACATAATTTCATCATCATGATATCACCACGCCAAATCCCTAACGGTGTAGGCAGAGAGTATAGAGCGCCAGTTTTCTCTAGACCTATATACCTCTTTCGCTTAGTCTACATTCATCAGTCTCTTCTTACATGCTCGTCGGTTTCGAGTACTCTTGACGAAATTTGAATATCGAAAATGATTCTTACAGGGAACATTTATTAAATAATTTAATTTTAAGGATATTTGAATGTCTTTATCTCGTAACGCGGGATATGCGATATATTAATTCATTCCATTTATTCATTATGTAAGTGTACCGAATGTTTTTTTTTTATTTTATACAACAAGAGTGGCAAACAAGCATACGGCCCACCTGATGGGAAACGGTTACCGTAGCCTATTTACACTCATGATACCGAAGTATCACTTGCGCGTTGCCACTCTGTGTTCGGAGAGTTATAGTGTGTTTGCAGCTTAATGGGTTTAATCCCTCTGCTTCCAGCATAATGTAACAATCCTTCCCCCTCCCCAAGGAGCTCATTACTCGAAACCTTATTCACCGCGTGGGAACACAACACAATAAATTGTGTTATTTGGCTACGGACTTCTATAAGGTGGAGGTCCTGCCCCAGTCGGGCAGCTCCAAATTCGAACGGGAAACCCATTATGCCCTACCTCTCTTAAAATGTGCCAACGACAGTAATGTTTTCGTGGGTCGTGTCTGGTTACCTGTCATACAGGCTCGGCAAAGTACAGCATCAGTCTTTCCGATTCAGATGCAATGTTGCATATACTTTGGATGACAATACATGGTTCGTTAAATGACATCATTCAAAATCCAAAATGGCGGGCAGCGCAAAATGGCGAACGTCCCAAGATGGCGGACTAGTGCATACCCGTGATATATTATGTTAATTGCAGTGCCTTGTGTCAGTGTTATCCTGTCATGGATGGGAGGTAACGACAGTGGAAGGTCTTGGAAGTAGAACCAAGGGCTACCATGATGTCCAGACCAGACTCGCGAGGTTCAACGGCACTCAATGTGGATACTGTACGCCTGGTTGGATCATGAACATGTATTGGTAATAATATTTTAATAACATTTATCTGCAGATACCTAGGTAGGTCTACTATACTCTCTACTAGTGTGGTTTAAGTGAAGTTTGAGAACCAATTGGGTTTTTTATAAATTTATATAGTATTATTTGATATTAATTCTTATGTGCCTGGATCTTTCAGTAGGTATTTTGAAAATAACATTTACGTATTAGTTCAAGTTTATTCATCACAAACAAACTTACAAATAATCAAATCTTGTCTCTCTCAGTCCAGGTCAAAAATGACCAAAATAGTTACTAGCATCTCAATACAGTTTAAAAGTAACACTCGATTATAATAATAATAATATTATTTATTCTACACACACACATACAAACAAATAGGATGACAAAAAGACAGAGAATAACATGTAATAGGCACAATAGGCGGCCTTATCGCAAAAGCGATCTCTTCCAGGCAACCAAGTGAAGAGAGAAAAGATATAGAGAAAAAAAAATTATATGTATACGACTAAAAACGAAGAAAAACCCATAAACCCATTTATAACGCAATGTATAAAGAACACACCACGAAATATCCCACATCCAATTGCCAATAAATTCAACACTGTATATAAAAGTCTACCAATTGACCATCTATGGTGAGCTATCGCCCTCATAAAGGCCAGTTCAGGGGATATTGAAGCCAAGTACATATTAATTTTCTTTTGAAGAAGCCGTGGTGGCCAATAATTCGAGTGATCAGGTGAAACGCAAAAATTGCAAGCACAAACCCTGTGTATAACTTTTTTGTGCAAGTTTATATATCACTCCACGAGTTTTACAGTGAAGGAGAACATCGAGAGGAATCTTGCATACCTACATATGTATAGTCGTGAAAAACGGCGATGGACTCGCCCTCTGTCCTAAATATATATTCTAGATTATATATATATATATCCGAATATATATACATATATATATATATATATATATACATATATAGAAGCCGTGGTGGCCGAGTGGTTCGAGCAGTTGCCTGCGACGCAAAGGTCGCAAGTTCGAATCCCGACTGTACCAATGAGTTTTTCTGAACTTAAGTACAGTGATTAGTCACACCACGAGCTTTACGGTGAAGGAAAACATCGAGAGGAAACCTGCATACGTCTAAGAAGAAATTCAAAAGGCGTATGTATAGTCGTGTTTGAGTAACGGCGATGGACTCGCCATCTGTCACGTTGGCACCTAATATACCTCTGGCGGAAAGTGGGTGTGTGGGTATTACCTATACACCTCTGCCTACCCCTTCGGGGACCCTTGTGGGAAGGCGTGAGGATATATTATTATTATATATATATATATTATATTGTATTGACAGCAGAGGGATTAGTCCTATTATGCTACCAGCACAGTATAACTCTCCGAACATAGAGTGCCACGCGCAAGTGATATTTCGGTATCGTTAACGTAAATAGGCTGCGGTAACCGTTTCCCATCGGGTGCGCCGTATGCTTGTTTGGCACTATTGTGGTATAAAAATATATGTATATATATGTATATACATATATATATATTTACTTACAGTCTTCACAAAACGAAGAAACTCTCAATGAAAGACGTGGAAAACTCATTTGCGGGCAATCTTTGCCGATGTACTGGCTACAGACCTATTGCGGATGCTTTCAAAACATTTGCCACCGATGTTGATGAGACTTTAACCAATAAACTGGCTGACTTAGAAGACTTAGCGCATCTTAAACCTTGCGGCGTTCTCTGTAAGGTATCATGTCCTCACAAACAGGAATTGATCGATAATGCAGGATGTAACAATGATATCCATGAAGATAAAACGGACGAATGGTGTGTTTTAGATAAAGTAGATTCTAAAATGATAACTATTGACTGCAATGGTCATAAATGGTACAAAACGTATACTCTTAAAGACGTTTTCAAAGTTTTGAGCGATAATAATGAATACAAATTAATTGCTGGGAATACAGGTCAAGGTAAATTCCTCATTTAAAATAATATAATATATATCCTCACGCCTTCCCACAAGGGTCCCCGAAGGGGTAGGCAGAGGTGTATAGGTAATACCCACACACCCACTTTCCGCCAGAGGTATATTAGGTGCCAACGTGACAGATGGCGAGTCCATCGCCGTTACTCAAGCACGACTATACATACATACGCCTTTGAATTTCTTCTCAGACGTATGCCGGGTTTCCTCTCGATGTTTTCCTTCACCGTAAAGCTCGTGGTGTGACTAATCACTGTACTTAAGTTTTAGAAAAACGCATTGGTACAGTCGGGATTCGAACTTGCGACCTTTGCGTCGCAGGCCACTGCTCGAACCACTCGGCCACCACGGCTCTCATTTAAAATATATTTTTAAATTCATTCCGTTAAGGATTAGTTGATTTCGAAGCTTTGTTCCAGGTGTCTATCATGTTACGGAATATCCAAAAAATTTAATAGATATATTCAATGTAATTGAGCTTAAAGGGTACACGTTGGATGTAAACCTAGTACTTGGAGCAGGGATGTCACTCTCCGAAGTGATGGAAGTATTCCAAAACCTTTCAAGTTCAAAAGATGAGTTTTCATATTTAAAGCAATTTTATGAGCACATGGATTTGGTTGCTCATATACCTGTTAGAAATGTAAGTTTATATAATTACAATTCGAATTAGATTTTTCTACATGATACAAATCAATAAGAAATATGTCGGCCGTCTGGTCTAGTGGTTAGAGCTCCTGATTCCGAAACTTGAGGTCGCGGGTTCGATTCCCGCTGAGGGCAGATATGTCTGTGATGAACACGAGTATTTGTACCTTAGTCTTGGATGTCTTATGTATTTACGTATATAACTATCTATATAAGTAAATATATCGTTGTCTAGTTACCCTAACACAAGAATTGCTTTAATTTGGGGCAATGTCAATTTGTGTGGAATTGTACCAAAGTATTTATTTATTTAATAACTAAGCGCGTATTTTAAGCAAGTATCTAAGTATTTGCAATTTTTAATTTTGAAAGTATTAACAATTGAAGTCAAGCAGTGCTTTTAACTCGAGATGCATCAAATTTTAGAACAGTGTTAAAATATTTTGCATCTTTACAGATTGGTACAATCGGAGGTAACCTACACATGAAACATACAAATAATGATTTCCAATCAGATATCTTCTTATTATTTGAATTGGTTGGTGCTATGGTAACTATTGGTAAGTTTATATTAAAAACAATATTATATACAAATATTATTTACATCTTAAAATTTTACGTCCTTACAGCAGAAGGAGTAAAAAACATGAAATTGGTATCATTAATTGAGTTCCTAAAATTGGACATGAACAAGAAAATTATTGTTAATTTGATGTTACCACCTCTGTCAAATAACTGCCGTATTAAAACTTACAAGGTACTACATTTATTTTACATAAATATCATTGTGCCCTCGCGGAGTAGGCAGAGAGAGTTGGGCGCTAGTTCTCTCTAGAACGATATACTGGCCGGTTACTGATACTCTTGATATTCCCATCCTTGGGTGTTCGATCTATTTGATCTAGGTAGTTGACATGTGGTCCTTCTCTACATCTTCTTTCACGCACTTTCGCATTGTATATCTGTTTCTTCAGTCATCCTTTCTGGCACAGCTTTACAATCACACTCCCGTTCACGCCAGTTGCTTTGCAATTTGATCTTATCGTTATGCCAGACATGTTTTAAGGGAACTTTCCCCTCAAAATGTATTTTACATACCTACTAAAAAGCTCTTAAATTAATCCCTTTCAATATACAAAATTTCAGATAATGCCTAGATCCCAAAACGCACACGCTGTCGTTAATGCTGGTTTCTGCTTCAAGTTTAAATCTAACTCAAATGTACTTGATAAAGCTACAATATTATACGGCAGTATTTCAGCAAAATGTATACACGCAACGAAAACAGAAACTGCATTGGTGGGCAAAGATCCTTACACAAATGAGACGTTACAACAAGCCTTGAAGAACCTAGCTAAGGAGCTAACTCCTGAAGAAGCGCCACCTGAACCGTCTGGTGCTTACCGGAAAATGCTCGCTATTGCTCTGTACTATAAGGTGAAAAATTCTAGATACTAATCTGTATTACACATATCTTGGGCGTTATTATTCTTGCTGGGTGTAACTTTTTTAATGTTACAGGCAATCCTCAGTCTTTGTCCAGACAACAAAATAGACGTGAGGTACCAATCCGGTGGAGAAACTATTAAAAGAAGCACTTCACACGGCACTCAAGTGTTTGATACTGACAAAAGCGTTTGGCCCTTGAACCAGCCAGTGCCCAAACTGGAAGCGTTAGTGCAGTGTAGTGGTGAAGCGACATTTGCTAACGATTTGTTAAGACAAAGCGATGAAGTATATGCTGCTTTTGTAACGGCTGATGTGAATCCAGGAAGTATAATTGGCGGGTTCGATACTACTGAAGCTTTTGTAAATATATTAACTGATATTTATACTCCATAAACTACCATAAAATAATAATTAAGTTACAAAATATTTATTTGCTTCCAGAAAATTCCAGGCGTTATAAAATTTTACAACGCAAAGGATATTCCTGGAGACAATTCATTCACACCTATTAATGTGCCACTGATATTAGCAGATGAAGAGATTCTATGTTCAAAACAAATCAAATACTACGGAGAACCAGCCGGCATTATAGTTGCTGATAGGGAAAGCACAGCGGAAAAAGCTGCGAAATTAGTTAAAATAACATATGCTTCAATCAATAAACATAACCCAATACTTACCATAGACGATGTACTAAAATCTCCTGATAAAGATAAGAGAATAACAAAGAACCGAACAGTTCAACCAACTGATAAAGGTAATCGAATTAAGACTGTTCTTAGTGGAGAGCTGAAGCTTGAAACACAGCATCATTTTTACATGGAGCCTCAAACGTGTGTCGTGAAACCTACCGAAGACGGAATGGAAGTGTATTCATCAACGCAATGGCTTGATTTGACCAATGTTGCCATTGCTCAGTGCTTAGCTATGCCTGTAAATAGGCAAGTATCATTATTGTGTTTTTTAGAATCAATTAAACCCCTAAATACCCCATCAGGTTCGCTTTTGGAAATATTAATAACGACTTAGTTAAGGGGTTCGAAGAAATATAATAATATCCTCACGCCTTCCCACAAGGGTCCCACAAGGGTCCCCGAAGGGGTAGGCAGAGCTGTATAGGTAATACCCACACACCCACTTTCCGCCAGAGGTATATTAGGTGCCAACGTGATAGATGGCGAGTCCATCGCCGTTACTCAAGCACGACTATACATACGCCTTTTTCTCTCTCTGTTTCCTCTCGATGTTTTCCTTCACCGTAAAGCTCGTGGTGTGGCTAATCACTGTACTTTAGTTCAGAAAAACTCATAGGTACAATCGGTATTCGAACTTAGGATCTTTGTGTCGCAGGCAACTACTCAAATTGATTCGAACTTTTCAACTACTAAAGAAATATTATTCACATTGTTGCACCTACTTTCAGCGTGAATGTCATAGTTCGTCGGGTTGGCGGTAGTTATGGAGGTAAAATTACGCGATCTTGTCAGATAGCGTGTGCTGCAGCGTTGGTGACACATTTACTTGCCAGAACATGTAGGTTTGTTCTACCTTTGCAGACCAGCATGAAAATAATTGGAAAAAGATTACCAACTAATTTCTATTATGAGGTAAGTTCGACGGGACTTTGGCGTAGTGGTCTGAACTTATGGCTGCCAGGTCATGTGCTCGATCACACGATTATTTGTAGTTTTTTTTCTTTTATACCACTGAGGTGGCAAGCAGGCGGACCGCATTTTGGTAAGTGGTAAGCACCGTGTATGCACGCTTGTTATACCAGGGGTATCACTCGTTCCTCACACTGTACTATACTTTTTTACATTCCTCTAGGTGAACACCAAACGAACCATATCGTATGTCCGATTCCAGACTATAGTGCATCTTTGTGGACATATCGTCCAATTTCGTTTAGCTGTTCTGGCGAGGTTAAGTAACATACACCGATCCAAACATTCAAATTATTATAACAATGACATTAATAGTCTAGACAGAACTGGCGCTCTGCTCACTCTGCCTAACTCATTCGGGAATTGGCGTGATGATATGTATGAATTTATATTAGCTTACAATAGATATTTATATTAGCAATAGATACATCGGTATTGAAATCTATAGTAATACAAGCTGTGCCCGCGACTAAGTCGGCGTGGACGGCATTTTTATCTTTCGTAGAAATGTTTTTTTTTCAATAAAAAGTATCCATGTTACTTCTAATACCTCCAAGAATAATTGTACAAAGTTTTATGATGATCGGTTAAGTAGTTGTTACGTGAAAGCGTAACAAACAAACTTACATTCACATTTATAATATTAGTAAGGATTATAAAGAGGAATGATTCGTGTTTTTGTATTTGTGTGTATGTGTGTATGTTTGTAATGAATAAACTCAAGAACAACTATGCCGATTTCAAAAATTATTTCATCATTGGAAAGCTACATTCACCTTGAGTGACATTGGCTATATTTATTGCTAGAAAAGATTATGAAATTATACGCGGGAGAAACCGCGGCTCACAGCTAGTATGTAATATGAACAAAGCGATTGTTCAGTATCGTTATGAGAATCTTGAACATTTCCGAAACGATCGGATAATATCAGATTTTATTAAAGGAAAAGGCAACATTCACATACTCTACTAATATTACAGATGATAACGTTTGTGAGGATGTTTGTCACGCAATCATATCAGAACAGCTTAACGGATTTGGATGAAATTTGGCGCTGAGAAAGATAATTAGCCGGATTAACACATTTTAAACCAAAAAGAGCAATGGTGGCCGAGTGGTTCGAGTAGTTGCCTGCGACACAAAGATCGCAAGTTCGAATCCCGCCTGTACCAATGAGTTTTTCTGAATTTAAGTACAGTGATTAGTCACACCACGAGCTTTACGGTGAAGGAAAACATCGAGAGGAAACCTGCATACGTCTGAGAAGCAATTCAAAGGCGTATGTGTAGTCGTGCTTGAGTAACGGCGATGGACTCGCCATCTGTCACGTTGGCACCTTAATTATATCTCTAGCGGAAAGTGGTTGTGTGAGTATTACCTATACACCTCTGCCTATCCCATCGGGGACTCTTATGGGAAGGCGTGAGGATGTTAAACAAAAAAATACGAATATTTTGACGCGGTAGAAACCGCGGGACGTATCTAGTTCGTAATATTATGTTAATAATGTGAGTTTTTAGGTAGCGGTTAGCAAGGAAGGGGAGATCCAATATCTAAATAATACGTTTTACCAAGACAACGGCTGCGCTCCAAATGAGACCATAAGTCCAGTGACTGTGAATCACTTTTGCAACTGCTATGACACGAAGCGATGGTATATAGACGCCAATAGCGTGGCTACAGACTTGCCATCTAACACGTGGTGTAGAGCTCCATGTAAGTATCTAGTCCTACAAATATTATAAATGCGTAAGTTTGTTCTTCTTTTAGGATAAACGGAACTGGGTGAAATTTGGCACAGTGATAGGATATTAGGTGTTAGTCCAGTTCCAAAAAACTACCAGTGAAGTAACATTCACATTTAGTCACATAAATACGTGCAAATAGCAGAGGGTCGAGCAAAATTGCCAGCAACATAAAGATTGTCAGGTCGAATTCAGTCTGTACCAATGAGTTTTTCTGAACTTAAGTACAGTGATTAGTCACGCGAGCTTTACAGTGAAGGAAACATCGGGAGGGAACCTGCATACGTATAAGAAGAAATTGGAAGACCAATGTATAGTTGTGCTTCAGAAACTGCGACGGACTCGCTATCTGTCTCGTTGGCACTTAAAATATTACTCCGGGGAAAAGTGGGAAGGCAAGGCGTAGTAAGATATATATAATAATAATAAATAATAATATCCTCACGCCTTCCCACAAGGGTCCCCGAAGGGGTAGGCAGAGGTGTATAGGTACTACCCACACACCCACTTTCCGGCAGAGATACATTAGGTGCCAACGTGACAGATGGCGAGTCCATCGCCGTTACTCAAGCACGACTATACATACGCCTTTGAATTTCTTCTCAGACGTATGCAGGTTTCCTCTCGATGTTTTCCTTCACCGTAAAGCTCGTGGTGTGACTAATCACTGTACTTAAGTTCAGAAAAACTCATTCGTACAGTCGGGATTCGAACTTGCGACCTTTGAGTCGCAGGCAACTGCCCGAACCACTCGGCCACCACGGCTCTCAGATATATATAAATATACAAAAATGGATTTGGAAACGCAAGCACAAGGTTTTTTTTAAATTGGGTAAATAAATTGCGTGCCAGCGGCGGAATAGGAACTTCCGGAATGCCATACCAAGCCCATCTTATACATCATTTCAGACAATGTTTTGATCATGTTTTTACGCGTCTCAAAAGATTGCGTCATATTAATTTAATATTAAAATCAATTTTATTGCAAGTAGCTTTAGTCCGCGGTATCGCTGTGTTTTTCATTTTTATCGTATTTTCTCAAATTTTCTTTCAATTTGAATTGATTGAAGAACATACGATGTATTTATTAAATATAGGTTTTTCTTAACCTTTGAAAATGCATGTATGTTTTTGGATAAATGTAACCTCTGAGATCGAGAGTACTCGAAATTGACGTGTATGTATGGTTGGTGTAGACTCTCCCTTCTCTTTCTACCCTATCACACGGTGTGATGATAAAAGGTATGGACTTTTTGTACCCCTGGCAACGCATATGCATGGCAATCCCTTGTTGAAAAACCCACTACTTACAATAAAATATTTGACCCAAATCAGCATCACTAAGTACCAAGAACACGCAACATTACCGCGCTGGATAGCTGATCCTCTGAGCGAGTTACGAGAGAGACTCTCTACGTATTTTTGATGGATAAACATTTTGTTCGCCTTCATTATAATAATTCATACTAAATTTATATTTTTTCAGCATCAACAGAAGGATTAGCAATGATAGAATACATTATGGAAAAGATTGCTTTCACTCTAGGCAAAGATCCTTTACAAGTACGGATGTTAAACATGCTCAAAACAGACAATCCAATTCCGGATCTTATTGAACAGCTTAAAATGGATTCCAACTACGACGAAAGACTTAAGAACGTAAAAGAATTTAACGTCGCCAACCGCTGGCGGAAACGTTCACTTAAAATGCTCCCTATGACATACGACCTATTTTATCTAGGACCGTATAACTCTTTGATATCAATTTTCCACGCAGACGGTTCTGTGATGATAACCCACGGTGGAGTTGAAATGGGCCAAGGCATCAACACGAAAGCGGCACAAGTATGCGCTCATATGTTGGGCATAAATCTTGAGAAGATTAGTGTTAAGCCAAGCGCAAGTTATACGTCTCCAAATTCTATCGCAACTGGAGGTAGTATTGGCAGCGAGTGTGTGGCTTTTGCAACTATGAAAGCCTGTGAAATTATCTTAGAAAGACTAGCACCGATTAAGGAAAAAATGGAGAAGCCAGTTTGGGAAGACGTGATAGTCGAAGCCTTTAAAGCTGGGATCGATTTGCAAGCTTCGTATTTGTATTCTGCGAAAGATGACGTCAAACCTTATGATATATACGGAGTGGTTGCTATGGAAGTAGAGGTTGACATATTGACGGGGAACCATGAGGTGAGAAGAGTGGATCTGCTTGAGGATACCGGGAGAAGCTTGAGCCCACTCATTGATGTAGCTCAGGTAACGTATATATATATAGGAGATCCCATTTGTGAACTCACTCATCACGAAATCTCAGGAACTATAAGGCCAATTGAAATTTGGTAGGAGTATTCCCTACGCGGTGCAGAGGTCAGCTAAGAAGGGATTTTATGAAACTCAACTTTTTTTTACTTTTTCACCCGGGCGAAGCTGGGCGGGACAGCTAGTATAATATATGTCTTCACGCCTTACCACAGGGGTAGACAGAGTCCAATAGGTAGTATCCCTACACCTACTTTCCGCCGGTAGTATATTTTAGGTGCCAACGTGAAAGATGGCGAGTCCCATCGTTATTACACAAGCACGACGAAATAAAAAAAAATGTGGATACATTTTGAATTTCTTCTCAAACTTATGCATGTTTCCACTTAATATTTTCCTTAAGTGTTTTTTTTTTTAATACAACAAGAGTGGCAAACAAGCATACGGCCCACCTGATGGGAAACGGTTACCGTAGCCTATTTACACTCACGATACCGAAGTATCACTTGCGCGTTGCCACTCTGTGTTCGGAGAGTTATAGTGTGTTGGCAGCATAATGGGTTTAATCCCTCTGCTTCCAACATAATGTAACAATCCTCCCCCCTCCCCAAGGAGCTCATTACTTGAAACCTTATTCACCGCGTAGGAACACAACACAAAAAAATTTGTTATTTGGCTACGGACTTCTGTAAGGTCCTGCCTCAGTTGGGCAGCTCCGAATTCGAACGGGAAACCCGTTATGCCCTACCTCTCTTAAAATATGTACTCACTGTGATATGTACTCACTGTACATATTTAAGTTCAGAAAAACTTCATTGGTACAGCGGGATTCCAACTAGCATTCTTTGTCTACTGTCAAGTACTCGAACCACCTGACCACCACGGAAATTGAATATATAATATTAATTATAATATTTATAAACGATGAAATGGCACCTGATATACCTCTGGCGGAAAGTGGGTGTGTGGGTATTACCTACACACCTCTGCCTACCCCTTCGGGGACCCTTGTGGGAAGGCGTGAGGATATATTGTTATTATTATTTATAAACGAACACTGAATAATAATCTAACCTTATGAAATTAGATTATTAATGGTAATATAAGTATATGTTTCGTATTTATTTATGTAGAATGCCTATTATTTATATATTATAATAATTGTTTCTATTTCATCCCCTCAACTGTCACACCTACCTTTTCTTTCTCTGTTTCTTATCTCTCTCTACACTGGTTGCCTGGTAGAAATCGCTTTTGCGATAAGGCCGCCTATTGTGCCTGCTATATGTTTTTCATTGTCATTTCTGTTTGTTTTTGTAAATGTGTGTGTTTGTGTGTAAAGGATATATTATTATTATTATTATAGATAATATCCTCACGCCTTCCCACAAGGGACCCCGAAGGGGTAGGCAGAGGTGTATTGGTAATACCCACACACCCACTTTCCGCCAGAGGTATATTAGGTGCCAACGTGACAGATGGCGAGTCCATCGCCGTTACTCAAGCACTATACACATACACCTTTGAATTTCTTCTCAGACGTATGCAGGTTTCCTCTCGATGTTTTCCTTCACCGTAAAGCTCGTGGTGTGACTAATCACTGTACTTAAGTTCAGAAAAACTCACAGTGGTACAGTCGGGATTCGAACTTGCGACCTTTGCGTCGCAGGCAACTGCTCGAACCACTCGGCCACCACGGCTGTTATTATTATTGGTTTATTAAGTACCGATAAAGGAGTATGGAAGTAGGTACTACAGATTGTATTATAATGCATACATAAATAAACACGTTCCAACCTACACCAAATCGATCGGACTCTCAAGGATGGGAACGTCAAGAACATTCGAAACCAACGAGCATGTATGAAGAGACTGATGAAAAGTCTAGTGAGAACTGGCACTCCACCCTTTGTTCCTACAGTGTGATATGTATGTAATATGTACATTAATCATCCATCAGTAGATAGAATATACATAATGAGTGCATGTGTGTGTGTGTGTGTGAGTGCGTGTGTGCGTGTAATTATACAAATGTTTGATTTTGCAATAGATTGAGGGCGCGTTTGTCATGGGTCTCGGCTACTGGACTTCGGAAAAGACAGTTTATGATGCTGTTACTGGAAAAATACTAACTGACAGGACTTGGACGTATAAACCACCTGGTATCAAGGACATTCCGGCAGATTTCAGGGTTTATTTCAGAAGGAATTCTAAAAATCCTTGTGGAGTACTGCAGTCAAAAGGTGACCATTTACTATAAGTATTTTTATGATACTGATAAAAATGGATTAAGCGAAACGGGCCTATAAATCTAGAGAGATAATTTGCTCAAAACAAACGAGAGCCGTGATGGCCGAGTGGTTCGAACAGTAACCTGAAACACATAATTGCAAGTTCGAATTCCGACCGTAAAACAATGAGTTTCCCTGAACTTAAGTGAAATAGATGATCACGCCACGAGCTTTTCTGCAAAAGAAAACATTGTGAGGGAACCTACATACGTTTGAGAAGAATTCCAAAGACGTATGTTTAGTCGTGCTTCAGTAACGGCGATGGACTCGCCATCTGTCACGTTGGCACCTAATATATATCTCCGGCGAAAAATGGGTGTGTGCACCTTTGTGTCATGGTCTATGCTCTCGGCTGTCACCAAATATAGTAGATAATCTATATGAGATTCTGGGAGTATGTAATTTTTTGGCTAATTTGTGTGTGTAATTATATATTTTTCATTCTGACACCAGCCACAGGAGAGCCGGCTTTCTGTTTGGCGTCTGTAATTACTCACGCTCTTCGCGAAGCTGTTCGCGATGCAAAATTAGAGGCGGGATACAAAGATCTATGGGTAGAAATGCGTAAGTATCTTTTCTACATTAGGACAAACTTTCGGTAAGCCGACGTGGCTTATTCTCACGCAAGCCTAGGTAATGGGACCCGAGAATTTTAGACAAACATAGTGATAATACTAACATTATTTATGTTTATATGTTCATGAATGGTATCCAGTTGACTCAAATTTTCCTTAATGGTAATGCTAGTAATGTGATTAAACACTGCTATGAAATACTCTTTGAAATAATCAGGATTTGAATTTGCGAACTTTGTTTGCGGGCTATTACTCAGCGCACTTTGCCACCGCGGCAAAAGTATGAAATAACCAAATTCGAATCTTACAAAACTTCCCCTATTTTGTGGTAATTATTCTATCATGAAACTTCGTAATACGGTCAGACAAATTTTATAGAAGCTCTAAAAAAATATATTTCTATTTCAGAGTATCCTTGTACGGTGGAAAACATTTTCATGGCTGTGGGTCACAAGCTGGATCATTTCAAACTGAAGTAATTGGAAAGAGTAAAAAATTATCAATACATATTCGCCTTAGACGGTGTATTTGAATCTAAATATGAATGTCTACTGCTATATCTACATAAATTATAATTTTCAGTTGTTTACGATTTAAAAACATAAAAAGATCCGCACAGATTGAGCTAAAATTTTGATACAATATACAATTCACCAAAAGGATTCTTTTGATTTTCCTTATTCCTAAAAGTTTTTAACGGTCATTCCCATGCAACCACAATGTATGAAGATGGTAACCATGAAGAAAATCTTTGAATGCTAGATAGAAGGTAGGAGAGGAGGAGGAAGACCACGATTAGCATAGGTCAGTCAGTCAGTCAGTCAGAAAAAATCTCACGTGACGAAGTGGGAGGTCAAAGATATGGTCCGAAGCCATTTGCTTCGGACCTTCGGAAGGATTGCATCAGAGACGCCAACAAAAGCCCAGCTCTCAAATGCACGATGGTAATGGACAGTAATCCTTCAAATCCTGAAAGTCTAATGAAGTCCAGTCTGTCTACCCCTTTAGGTCTCTTTAGGTTAGGGGTATCATGCTCTCTCACTCTCCCTTTAGGGAGTCTTGATATGTGAGTCTACGTGTCAAGTGTTCAAACGCTAAATGACCTTTACCCACCATGAGATAGGCACAGTTTTGTTTCCAAAACACACTGTATTAGAAGTCTATACAAAATATGTCATTATACGCCCCTTATTTCGTTCGAAAACTTCTATTTATTATGGACACGTTGGAGAGGCCTGTAATCAACAAATAACTGGTTTACTTTGTCCAACTTGTAATTTTACAGACTGTGATATTTTAATTTCAATCGCTTTTGCTTTGGACTGCGACTTTACTCGTGTATTAATGTAATCTATTAGCTAATGGCCCTAAACACTCAACAAGTTGCGGATTTAATAATTATGCTTAGAATAGCGTACACTATTTTTTATTTGGGTATAAAAATTACTGTTGTTCTGCATAAAAACAGATGTATATAAAATAATTGCTTAAATTATATATCGTAGTGTGATTAATACCTGTACGTAGCTTCGGAGAAACTCAATCAAATTTAACACAAGGGTCCCCGAGAACCTACCCTTCGAGAACCTACCCTTGTTGGAAAGCGTGAAAATATGTAGATATATATTGATACTGCGATTTGTGAAAGAGAGGACAAAGTTTTGGTGCAAAGACCCGTCACCGTTGCAGTTACACTTGCAGCGACTTGAGTCTGCGAGAGAAACGAATTTCAAATCGTACGTCCTCAAGGTGCCTGCAAAGCATCGTGACATGTTCTTCCAATCCGATTTCTGGCCTGCAGGAATCGTGTACAGGCGTTATAGGGATGCGCGCAAGAGCGGAAAACCCTAAGGATATTTATTAATTATGTATGTTAGTCTTTAAGGTATATATTGTAATACAGTTTGTATGTATGTTAGGTTAAGGTATGTATTTATGGGCCCTATATTTGTACGTGTACTTTTATTGTGTTGCCTGAAATAAATGGATAAATAATAATAATATATTCCTGTGCTGTTTGGCTCGCTGTTATATTCGTGGGTAACACCTAAAATACATCTCTGACGGACAGTGGGTGTGTGGGTTATACCTACACATTTATAATCATAAATAAACCACTATACGCCAGATATATATTTTAGGTGCCAACGTGACAGATGGCGTGCCCATCGCCGTTACATAAGCAGGACTATAGACATACGCCTTTGAATTTCATTTCAAGCGTATGCAGGTTTCCTCTTAATGTTTCCTTCAGCATAAAGTTCGTGGTGCGATCACTGTACTGAAGTTCCGAAAAACTCGGTCGGGATTAATTACAATGTTTGTGTTGTAGACAACTACATGAACCACTGGGCCACCACGGCACATAGGTTATAAATAATAAACCAGTTTAAACTACAAAATATATATTCAACGACAATTTTCCAATACGCCAATGACAAGCCATTAATATTTTCCTACGGACTTTTTTTAACATGACGTGTGGTTCAGTTAGCTGGAAGGCGGTAACGGTACACTCACAATGAAATTCACAAAAGTGGTGGCTGGTTCGAGTTATCTGTTAACATAAGGATTGCGACCTCGAATTAAATTGACCAATGAGTTTTTATGGTATAATTCATACGAGAGGAAATAGCATATGTTTGAAAATAAATTCAAATACTTAGGCGTACTTGAGAAACGGCGATGGGAAAACCAATCTGTCGCGTTGGTGTCTAAAAATATATCTCCGCCAAAAAGTAGGTCTGTGGTACGACACAACCCCTTCGAGGTCCCTTGTGGGAAAGAATTCCGAGAACCAAGAATTGTTTCTTTTCATAAAAAAATTTAATATATTTTTCAATTTTTTTTTTTTGCTTTCTTACTTTAAATTTTGTAGTTTACTTAAGTGTTGTAGTTGTGAATTGAGAAATATTATTATAATAGAAACACTTATGAATTGTTATGGCATATTTCGTTCATTTTATGTTCTTACCTGTTGGTGATCCAAATAAATAACAGAGTAAAGATGTCAATCAAGTATCAATAAACTATAAACGCTTTTTGCACTCGCCTGTACCGCGCCCTCCGATGAAAGCGATGCAATACCGGTCAAGTATACTTCAGGCGTGTTCGATAGCAGACTGAGGACTTGTCGGTAGGTACTTTCATTGTTCCTCTAATTGTACCTGTTCATATTTTGAATAAAAGTTCAACTTAATTAGAATGTCTGCTAGGGTTATTTTTAATTTCTTCAGAAATGTTTGTGTGATATTTTTATTCACGTTCGTATTTATAAATATTGTACAAAAAAATATTGTTACTAATATATATAATAATCGGGCTCAGGTTTTATTTTAAAAACCAAAACCGGGAATGCAGAAATCTAATGATTTTAAATATTCCTTAATTGGTGCTGTTAGCAGCCCAACTTACCCAAGTAAGGGATTATTTTATGTATTACAAAATTCAGTTTCCCAATTTATAGATTTAACTTTTTACGCCTTATATTATTTTTATTTAATTTTTTTTTTATACTGTTAAAACCTTCATAGTTAATTTCTTTTTTAGAACGGCACGCATATTCTTTACAAATTTAAAGATCGAACAGTCAATCCTTCTCTTTTCATGAATACGCCTTTGAATTGTTCCTCAGCCATATGCAGGCTTTCTCTCGGTACACTCGGGATTCGAACTGGCGATCTTTGTGTCGCAGACAACTACTCGAACCACTCGGCCTCGGCTTCAGTGGTGGTAGCTTAATTCAGTTTCCCGAATTGCGAATATTTTATTACTAATTATTAGAAGTTTGTAAGTCTAGAAAGAAATGGCGCTCTACTTTTTATACCCGCCCCTTGAGAATTCGGCGTGATGATGTATAAGTATGGTGAGTACATACTCCTACATAATCTTAACAAGATTGCAAATTGATTTAAAAAGCGAATCTGTTGATTTAATTAGTAATTTTTCTTGTTAAATTTCATCACATTTGAAGCAGGATTTATTAAGTTATGGGCCTGTAGGGACGGACCGACCTACGGACATTGACTGTATAATAAGGCAGTGAAAATTTATATTTCCTACGACCGTAAATAAATCCTTATATGGTATGATCTAAAGCCTGTACGTCTGTACGCTTAAACCTTTTAAACTACGCAACGTATTTGAATAATCAAAGCCGTAATGACCGAGTGGTTCTAGTAGTTGCCTACCACACGTTCGAATCCCGACTGTACCAATGAATTTTTCTGAAACTAACTACGGTCAATAGTTACGGCACGCTTTACCATGAGGGAAAATATCGAGAGGAAACCTGAATACGTTTGAGACGAAATTCGAAGGCATACGCGTAGTCGTGCTTGGGTAAAGGCGATGGATCTGTCACGTTGGCACCTAAAATATATCTCATGCGTAAAGTGCGTGTGCGGGTACTACCTATACACCTCCACCCTTCGGTGATGCTTGGTACACGGGTATAACCTCGTGGTACAACTACTTGCATTTAATCCACCGTCAACCTCTCAAGGGTTAACGAGATGGCACGAAGTCTCAGGGCCGTCCGGAAGGACCCTCTGGCCCTTCTCAAGGTGCTCGGCGACTACGCCGATGTATCAGAGTCCCTGGCTACCTTCTCGTCCAACCAATAATGGACTCAAACGTAAACAGCAGAATCAAACCCCGATCACTTTCAATTGGCTACTTTAATGCCAACGACATTCACAGCCAAAAGGAAGAGATCGCCGCGTTCCTCCGCGACAACAATATCGACGTTTTCTTAGTGCAGGAAACCTTCTTGAAACCATCACACCGAGACCCTAGAATTGCAAACTACTGCGTAGTTCGCAATGATAGATCTCGATCCGCCCTCGGCGGTACTTTGATCTATTACAAGAGGTCCCTGCACTGTATCCCGATCCAACCACCAACCCTCTCCCACATTGAGACCTCGATCTGTCGATTAGGAATGACCGGCCATCAGCCGATCACGATAGTCTCTGCATACTGTTCCCCAGTTAACTCGGCGGCCGATATCAAAGCTGATATCAAAGCCCTCATTAACCTCAGTAGCTCAGTTATTATCGCGGGTGACCTGAATGCCAAGAGCGATGCTTGGAACAGCCACTCACGAAATAACAGAGGTCGCCAATTGGAGGACCTCAGCGGGCTCCTCCAATTCGACGTCATTGCGCCTATGCACCCCACCCACTACCCCGAGAATATCAACCACCGACCGGACGTACTAGACATAGCGATCCTCAAGAATGTAGACCTCCGTTTGCACTCGTTGAGGTCGCACGACGAATTAGATTCCGACCACCGACCTGTGACCTTAGCGCTCTCCCCCCGACTAGGCCCCCCGGACTCAGATCAGCCCCTGCCTCAGAAAAAGATAACAGACTGGAGAAAACTGGAGGAACTCCTCAAGTCCTCTTCATCTGTTCACTTAGATAGTATCCCGCCCCTCATAGAGTCGGCAGCCGACACTCAAAAGGCGGTCGACTCCCTCACAGCTCACGTACAGTCAGCCGTGGACGCCTGTTCACGACAAGTTCCGGTGATGGAAGACCATCGCTGGAAACTTCCCGACGACGTGCGTGAACTGGTGACGGAAAAGAACGCCGCCCTCCGAGCCCATAGAGCTCACCCGACTGAAGCGAACCGCACCTTTCTGAGGTCACTCCAGCGCAAGCTGAGATACCACATGAAAGACCTGCGAGACGCTCGCTGGAACAAGTTCCTAGGGGAACTTGAACCAAGTCACTTGGCCTTCTGGCATCTCCAACGAAAACTCAAATCGGATAAAATCTCGTCCATGCCTCCACTCACTCGTCCAAATCAAGGGCCCGCCTTTGACGACGACGAGAAGTCCGAGTGCCTGGCCGACAGTCTCGAGGCTCAATGTACGCCCAGTACCTTGCCGGTAGATCCGCGCCATCTCAATAAGGTGGATGCCGAGGTCGAAAGCAAACTATCACACCCACCCTCCGAGGACCCAGACCACCCCATCGCCCCGATCACGGTCGACGAAGTCCGGAAAGTGATCAAGGATCTCCACCCCAGGAAAGCCCCAGGCCCCGACGGGATCGCTAACAGAGTTATCAAACTCTTCTCCCCTTATCTTATAGTTTTGCTCACTGCCATCTTCAATGCAGCACTGAGCAACAACTTCTTCCCCCAATCCTGGAAAAGTGCAACGGTCATAGGTATTCCCAAGCCAGGGAAACCCAAGACCGAAGCCTCCAGTTATCGCCCCATCAGTCTCCTCAACGTCCTTGGCAAGATTTACGAGAGACTTATCTACAATAGATTAAAGAGTTTTGCAGACTCTAAGAAAGTCATACCTGACCAACAGTTCGGTTTTCGAACCAAACACTCTTGTGTCCAACAAGTCCACCGTATAGTGGAAGACGTCAGTAGCGGCTTCCAACTCGGTTATACCACGGGTATGCTCCTCTTCGACGTGGCGAAGGCATTCGACAAGGTCTGGCACAACGGCTTAATATACAAGCTGTACCAGTTGGGCGTGCCGGACCGTCTAGTACGCATAGTACGGGACTTTTTGTCGAACCGCTCCTTCCGCTACAGAGTCGAGGGCACACTCTCTTCCCCCCATCCCATACGAGCAGGAGTCCCGCAAGGCTCAGTGCTCTCGCCACTCCTATTCACGCTTTATACTAGCGACATTCCCCTCCATAGACGAGTTAAAAGCGCTCTATTCGCCGATGATACGGCTATCTACTACAAAGGTAGAACTCCCGAGGGAATTCACGACAACCTCCAATCCGCGGTCACAGCCCTGGGGCGGTGGTTCCGGAAATGGAGAATTGAAGTGAACCCCACCAAAAGCGCAGCCATTCTATTCTGGAAAGGCCTCGAACGCCCACGGGTAGCCCCCATCACCCTCTTCGGCAAACCCGTTCCATGGGAAGAAAAAGCCAAATACCTGGGTGTGATCCTCGATCAACGCCTTTCTTTCCGTCACCACGTAAAGGCGGTACGCGCGCGAGCCGCCTTCGCGCTCGGTAGACTTCACAGCATGTTGAATGCGCGAAGTAAACTCTCATTGAAATCCAAGGTGAGGATTTACACGACGTGCATTCGACCAATCATGACATACGCGGGTGTAGTGTTCGCACACACTAGCAAGTCAACACTTAACCCCTTGCAAGTGCTCCAAAGCCGGTTTCTCCGGAGAGCCACAGGTGCCCCGTGGTACATGCGTAATAGTCAACTCCACGTTGACCTCAAAGTCCCCACTATAAAACAGTTTTTGAAAAAACTGTCCAAACGTCATTTCGATTCTGCTGTAAATCACCCCAACCCCCTCGTCGTATCGGCCGCCCGATACGCTCCTTCCCTTATCTCGAAGATAAGGCGTCCAAAACACGCCGTCATCGAACCGGATGACGACATAACGGTCCTCCAGGACGCCCGACAAAAACATACCAACACTACACAAAACCGACCACTGTTCCGTCCTCGCCGACGAGGCTCGACGCGAATAAGCCGTAATGTTCCCCCCCGACCCCCGCCGCAAACGCCGGCCCGCGCCG
Source organism: Drepana falcataria (assembly GCA_945859725.1). Taxonomy (NCBI): domain Eukaryota; kingdom Metazoa; phylum Arthropoda; class Insecta; order Lepidoptera; family Drepanidae; genus Drepana; species Drepana falcataria. The sequence continues at coordinate 2,424,724 of OX243935.1, forward strand.
AGCCTGACGCGCAAATCCCGCCCCCAAATAATATTTAAATAAAATTACCAGTCCAGCCCAGCTCCCTTGCTCGCGATCCAGCAACGCCCTAAGCCGAGGTTCGTACCCCACAGGGGGTGCCCTTAGCTGTGTTGCTTAGAAATAAAGTGCCTGGCTGGAGGCCTAGGTCTCGCCATTGACCGGTTAAGTAGCAAAAGTTCCCGGAACTCACGCTACGAGAGACAATACAAAAAAAAAAAAAAAAAAAGAAAATACTTGCATTTAAAGTTACCATTACCACCGTACCACAGATATACAAAGCAAAGGTATGTGCAAGAAGAGACAGAGGAAGGCCACGTTCCAACTACCTGGATCAAATCGATCGGACGCTCAAGGACGGGAACGTTAAGAGTACTCGAAACCGACGAGCATGCATGAAGAGACTGATGAATGTGGATGAAGCGAAAGAGGTATGTAAGTCTAGAGAGAAATGGCGCTCTATACTCTCTGCCTACCCCGTTAGGGACTCGGCGTGATGATATGTATGTATGTATGTATTACCACCGTTTCCATGAAAGAACCTATCAGGAGAATAATCTGCCAGACTTTTTACGAAGTGGAGTGGAAACAATTTAATGCGCTTCAAGTTCATGTGAGTCGTAACACATTTCAAACCTGATTGATTTCAATCGACGGCAATTACGAATTGCAAACTAGGTGCCGTAATGACAGGACGGATCGCAATATAATTGGCGATTGACTGGAACTCTGCATAATGCTTGCTTTACTACTACTTAACAAGAAATTGATTTTATTTCTATTTCAAGTGCATATCCGTGGCCTTTAGTCATTGCCTCGTATGGAAGTTAATGATGAGACACATTCTATATGCAATAATGTGAAGGCCTTTTGTGCAATCAGTTTGACGAGCCTTGAGCCTTCAGCTATATATATCGTCACGCCTCCTCAAAAAGGTAGGCAGAGGTTAATAGATAGTACCCACATACCCACGTTAAACCGGAAATATAATATATAAGTGCCATTGTGACAAATCCATCGCCGTTACTCAAGCATGACTATACATACAAACACCTTTGAATTTCTTGTCATGCGTATGCAGGTTTCTTCTCGATGTTTTCCTGCAACGTAAAGCTCGTGGTGTGACTTATCACTGTTTTTAAGTTAAGAAAAACTCATTGGTACAGTCGGGATTCGAACTTGCAATCTTTGTGTTGCAAGCAACTGCTAGGACCACTCGGCCACCATGTGTCCTTTCTGAGTTATACTATTTCAGAAAATAGTAGAATTACCTTCTCTAGAGCTCAAAACTATCAATATTTGAAGACCGTCTGGTCGTCGGGTTCAGTTCCCGCTGAGGGCAGCTATTTTTGTGAACACCACTATTTGTACCTAAATCTTGGATGTTCTATGCATAAATATATATATATAAGTTAATATACCGTTGTCTAGTTACCATAAGACAAGCTTTGCTTAATTTGGGACTGGGTCAATTTGTGTGGAAAGGAATTTATTTATTATTTGACATAAACTCATATAAAAGCTTATCAAATAACAACAGAATATATTGATGATAGCCAAGAATGATAATTAATTTCTCATTTTGCAAATAATACTCAAGTATAAAAATAGTACCTACTGGATCCCGGGAGCAAGTATTTTCGAACTAGTGAATAAGTATAGAGTGAAAGAAGTCTGTAGGTCTCGATAACTTTCGCTTCTCTCTGTAGAGATTAGGATTGATGATATATATACTATCAATATTTTTAGAGGAGCATAGAAAAATATTGACGCCATCTCAATATTTTAGATCACGTAAGTTGTGTGATGGACTGTATGTTAATTTTCCTAAGTCATCATATCCGTATCGCAAGTCCAAAATCAAGCAAAGGTACAATCGGAAGAAAAAGTTTTGAACAAAAGCAAAATGTTACAGATATTGTTCTAGTCTTCAAAATGCTTATGCCTAAGGCACTGAAATATGCCGCTATTGGGGGCGGAGCGGCATTTTTCGGCCTTATTTTTGGATGGGTGTTGTTCCCGATGATACTCAAAAGTCAGCTCAAAAAGGTAAACCTTTATTTTACGTATACGAGAATCTCAGGTCTTCATAATGAAAGTATTTACACTATTGTCAGACTTCAACTTTTTTACTTATTGAGCTATAAGATAAGCCTGCTGGCTGCCATGCCATTGCCATATAATAGTGTGTATTATACATATATTAGATATATATATATATATATAAAGCCGTGATGGCCGAGAGGTTCGAGTAGTTGCCTGCGACGCAAAGGTCGCAAGTTCGAATCCCGACTGTACCAATGAGTTTTTCTGAACTTAAGTACAGTGATTAGTCACACCACGAGCTTTACGACGAAGGAAAACATCGAGAGGAAACCTGCATACGCTTGAGAAGAAATTCAAAGGCGTATGTATAGTCGTGCTGGAGTAACGGCGATGGACTCGCCATCTGTCACGTTGGCACCTAATATACCTCTGGCGGAAAGTGGGTGTGTGGGTATTACCTATACACCTCTGCCTACCCCTTCGGGGACCCTTGTGGGAAGGCGTGGGGATATATTATTATATTATATATATATACACTCCATACCACAGGGGTCAGCGAAAGGGTAGACAGAGGTGTGTCGGTACCACTTTACGCAGGAGATATATTTTTAGGTGCGCACAACTATCTATGTGTATATTTAAATATATACGTTTTTTAATTCCTTATACTCATAGGGTTCCTCTCTATGATTTCCGTGAAAGTTAAAGTTAAAAAGCCTTGACCTTAACGGTATTTACATTCAGAAAACTCATTAGTACAATCGCGATTCAAACTTGCAATATTGGGGCTGCAAGTTCGAAGCTTTGTTAAAAATATAATTTCAATTTAGCACCTTGACAGTTAAACTTGATCAAAACAAAATTAATTACTTTTGATCGAAACGAAAAGTAGATTCAAATTCAAATATCGAACAGTGAATACTTCTCTTTTCATAAATAAATGACACAGATAGTTGCAAGAGTCAATAAGGTATACCCTCCACCCTCGACCACAATACAAAATAGATTCTTTGATGTAACTAAACGGGAAATGTGACGCAGAACAAATAGCTCGTCGACATTTTTACATTCATGGCGCAATTATTTTATTTTCTCTGTTTGAACTCAGTTTAAGTACATTGCCCTACATCCCCTTTTCATAAGCATTACGTAGTGGTTCATGGAGTAGCATAGATTGCAAGTTCGAATCCCGACTGTACCAATGAGTATTCTGAATTCAATTACGATAATTAATCGGAACACGAGCTTTACTGTGAAGGATAACAACGAGAGGAAGCCTACATACGTTTGAGAAGAAAGTTAAAGTCGTGCTCGAACGGCGATGGAGTCGCCGTCTGTCATACTGGCACCTAAAATATATCTCCGGAGAAAAAAATGGGTGTTTGGGTGACACACCGCTGCCCTGCGGTGAACCTTGGAAGGCGGGAGGAAATATATTATTATTATCATGATGGACTCGCAATCGGTCACCATGCCATGTGAAAGTGGGTGTGTAGGTACTACCTATACACCTCTGCCTACCCCTTCGGTGATCCTTGTGAGGAGAGAGGAGAGAGAATATATTATTACATTCCTTCACCGTATAAATAGTACCATTACTTTTTTGTAGGAAATGGCTTTGACAAAGAAAACTGATGTCCGGCAAATGTGGGAAAAAATACCTTTTGCGCTGGACTTCAAGGTATATTTTTTCAACTACACCAATGTTGAGGAGGTTCAGAAAGGAGCTGTACCGATCGTTAAGGAAGTGGGACCTTATTATTTTGAGTAAGTAACCTTCGAACTTTATTACATTAGAGGTAGTTACGATCAGCTATTCCCCCACGTCCAAGTTCATTAAACTCAAAAATAGTTAAAAAAAACTAAAAAACACGCTTTTTATAGAAAACCGAACTAAAAAATAGAAAATAAATTTCGATAATATCTTAAAAAGCGTGGGGTGCATGGTGTCAATAGTTATAAATATTTTATTGAAAGATATTAGTAGAGTGATTATCATTTCGGTAATATCTTAAAAAGCACCCCACGCTTTTTAAGATATTATCGAAATTTATTTTCTATTTTTTAGTTCGGTTTTCTATAAAAAGCGTGTTTTTTAGTTTTTTTTAACTATTATTTATTTTTTACTTTTTAGTTATTAGTGTATTGTCATCGGTCCTCGATAAGTCTACAAAGTTTGAACGAAATCTGGCCGTTTAATGTGGGTCAAAATCGAGCTCAAAGAAGTCGGTTACATACATACAGGTGAAGCTAATATAAAGCGTGTAAAAAGCTCCATACGATTGAAAAAAAACTTAAAGTTATGTGCTAAAGTTTATATTCCCATATTTGTTTCATTATCTAAATATAGTATTAGTAGTAGTATGAACTTAAGTACGGGTTTTTTTTTTTTTTTTTTTTGTTTTTTTTTGTATTGTCTCTCGTAGCGTGAGTTCCGGGAACTTTTGCTACTTAACCGGTCAATGGCGAGACCTAGGCCTCCAGCCAGGCACTTTAGTACTAAGCAACACAGCTAAGGGCACCCCCTGTGGGGTACGAACCTCGGCTTAGGGCGTTGCTGGATCGCGAGCTAGGGAGCTGGGCTGGACTGTTAATTTTATTTATATATTATTTGGGGGCGGGATTTGCGCGTCTGGCTCGGCGCGGGCCGGCGTTTGCGGAGGAGGTCGGGGGGGAACATTACGGCTTATTCGCGTCGAGCCTCGCCGGCGAGGACGGAACAGTGGTCGGTTGTGTGTAGTGTTGGTATGTTTTTGTCGGGCGTCCTGGAGGACCGTTATGTCGTCATCCGGTTCGATGATGGCATGTCTTGGACGCCTTATCTTCGAGATAAGGGAAGGAGTGTATCGGGCGGCCGATACGACGAGGGGGTTGGGGTGATTTACAGCAGAATCGAAATGACAAGTACGGGATTAGTCACACCACGAGCTTTACGGTGAAGGAAAACATCGAGAGGAAACCTACATACGTCTGAGAAGTAATTCATAGACGTATGGTATAGTCGTGCTGGAGTAACGGCGATGGACTCGCCATCTGTCACGTTGGCACCTAAAATATATGTCTCTGGCGGAAAGTTGGTGTATCGGTATTGCCTATACACCTCTGCCTACCCCTTCAGGAACCCTTATGGGAAGGCGTGAGGATATTTAAACGTTTATCCGATAAAGAGCTACATACGTTTGAAAAAAAAGCTTAGAGTTATGTGTTTGAGTTCATTTTCCGCCATTTGTCTCATTAACTAAATATATGTTCTGCGAAAAGAGGTAATTGAACACCTCTGCCTGCTTATAAGGAAGGCTTAATATACCAACATTGAACGTGTTAATAGGATCGACAGACAGCAATCGCATTGAACTGTCACCCTCGACATGTCAACTGTCATGACAGACACGACTTTATAAACAGAGACGGCAGGTAATTTCTTTCCATTAATAAAAAATGCATTTATACTGTGATTTAATTTGACAATAAATTATAGTGTACGGCACAGAATAATATTCCACTTTGACATATTAATGGTGCCTCTTCTGTTTTTCAGTACTCTGCAGGTAGATGTAAAAGAAAGATTGTTTTTGCGAATGCAATCTGTGCTTGCAATCAATTCAAAAGGCGTTCAAATGCCCTTAAAAATTACGGCGTAGATCGAATCCAATCGATTATATTCGCTAAGGAAATTGTGTGAATGAGGATGTGATTGTAAGGACGTAGAAAGTGGGACGCATAGAGGACTAACATACGAACATTTTTTGTAATTTACATAGACTTATTGTGCCTTGCGATTACAACCACACAAAATTTGAATTCATTAGTCAATTTTTTCATAAACTTTTTTGTTTTATGCTAAGTATGTGATTTAATTCAGCTAATTATCTATCTATGTGACAAATCTCATTAATTTCAAAGTTCAGATTGTGCGAGAGCAGAATATACATTCTAAAAAAATCGTTGATAAATATATGTGGGATAATGATAAGTTTTGCTACGTGCATGCTATGCAAAGGCGGCAATTTTACGCCTCAATCACTTTTAATCTGACAACCGACCCGGTTAATATGACCCAACGGCAATAATCTCACGTTATTTCATATATTATCTATATAGCCATACATTATCTATGAATTTGTATTTTAGCGTTAGTTACTACGCCGGCTGCACCTAGTGGCTTTAATTCATATTTAATTTAATTACGTTTCTCATTCTAATAAATAATTCAAATTAGATTAATCTTCAGAAGAACCGCGGTGGTACTCAGCGCTTTATGTAGTTAATAATCAAGAATACAAGTTCAAAAGTAATGTATTCGAGCGTCTGAATAATAAACTTGATAATGTTCGATCCTTTAGGAATACTATTGTATCTACTACCTACTTATCTTATCTTGCAACAGATTTGTACTTAGGTTTTAGTAGCTGTTCCGGAAGTAACTTGTATTTTTGCTTATCCCGTTCCCGAAACAATATAATTCCTAACACACTTATTATCAAATAAGCGAATTAACACCACCTGTCCTTGTCTGTCCTCAGGGAGTGGAAAGAAAAGGTAGAAGTAGAGGACCATGACGAAAATGACACTATATCATACAAGAGACTAGATCAATTCTTCTTCAGGCCTGAACTATCCGGACCAGGTCTCAACGGCGAAGAGATTATTGTCATACCGCATATATTTATGATGGTAAGTGAAGGCTGGGATGGTTTTCGGAAGCTCTTAAAGTAAGTTGTGACAACGGTCCTGCAGGTTCGGTAACGTAACGTAACATAACGCAACGTAACGTAACATAACGTAACGTAACGGAACATTAGCGATTGGTGTTGCTTGCATCCATAGGCGGCGATGCCACCAGGCCGGCAGTATGCTTGCCATCTTTTATATGGCTGTGGTATATATATATAAAAGGATATTAAATACGTAGAACCTCCACAGAATTTTCGGTAAAAAACATCTTGACTCTCACATTACTCTGGACGTCTAGAACACTTTTCCTAAGCTTTGCCTTACCAGAGGGAGAAGAGAAGATTTATGTAATTAGGTTCAATCTTAGAACAGCTAAAAAGGTAGGATGGCCTTGTTTATAGAAAATGAACTCTCCTAACTTCTTTGAAGAGTGAAACATCTTTGCATTGTCATCTGTATTAATCCCAAATGAAATAGAATCATAAACGTAGATTTTCATATCAGTAATAAATCGATTGACTTAAGAGATCACTTAAATAATTTGACTATAAAGTTGTCACAGACTTTGAAAAACATTGGTCTGCTTTAGGTTGAAGAAAAGCAATCTTGCAAAGAGGATTTACCTTTGTACTTTCAGAGTATGATCTTGACCGTCCAAAGAGAGAAGCCTGCCATGTTGGGAATGATTGGCAAAGCCATCAATGGAATCTTCGACAATCCTTCAGACGTATTCATGCGAGCTAAAGCCTTAGATATATTGTTCAGAGGGGTTATTATCAATTGCGACCGAAACGAGTTTGCTCCGAAGGCGACCTGTACAGCCATTAAGAAGGAAAAGATCCCCGGACTAAGCTACGAGCCCAATAATCAATTTAGGTTCTCGTTATTTGGGATGGTAATGTGTTTAACTAATTAATACATTCACTTTATCTTTAGTTAGCTTTAAAGTGAAGGAAAGAATAAGAAAAGAAAAGCCGTGGTGGCCGAGTGTTTGCCTGCGACACAAAGATCGCAAGCTTGAATCCCGACTGTACCAATCAGTTTTCTGAACTTAAGTACAGTGATTAGTCACACCACGAACTTTACGGTGAAGGAAAACATCGAGAGGAAACCTGCATACGTCTGAGAAGCAATTTAAAGGCGTATGTATAGTCGTGCTTGAGTAACGGTGATGGACTCGCCATCTGTCACGTTGGCACCTAAAATATAATATCTCTGGCGGAAAGTGGGTGTATGGGTATTTCCTATACACCTCTGCCTACCCCTTCGGGGACCCTAGTGGGAAGGCGTGGGGATAACTTTACTTAGCTATAAAGTGAAGGAAAACATCGTATAGACTTCCATACGAGAGAAACATTAACAAAATTAATGAAGTCATACCATAGGGCAGGTGATAGACGCGGTATCTACAGCGTTGACAATATGAGTCTATTAGGATTTTGAATTGGTATTTGTTTAAAAGGAACTTTATAAAAGGAAACTGATAATAATCCTGTGGTACCTCTGCTGTAGGCAGTCTATAATACTAAGATATTGTTTTATAGAGAAACAACACTGTCGACCCACACGTGGTGACTGTCGATCGCGGTAAGAAAAACGTCATGAACGTAGGTCAGGTGGTGGCCTTGAATGGCGAGCCCAAACTGTCAATATGGCGAGATTCCTGCAATGAGTACCAGGGAACTGACGGCACGGTCTTTCCACCATTCCTAACGATATCTGACCGGCTACAATCTTACTCTGGTGACTTATGCAGGTAAGCGTATCAAGTAAACGCACGCTATTCACGCTAAATTAAACCTTATAATCACTAGCGTAAGGATATTAATCGACTTCAATAAAGCAGGCTATAAATTTGAAACGAATATAACGCGCAGGTTAAAACAGCTAATAATCTATCTTTGTATCATATTTCTTCCAAATCCGTTCAGCAGTTTTTGCCTGAAAGAGATACAAACATCGTTACAAACATTCGCATTTACAATATTAGTAGAATTATCGGATCTATAATTTAAATATGTTTTTTCAAGTATTTCTCGAAATTTCCCGAAACTATCAATTGGATTGAAAAATATCTTTTATTTCATAAATATTGAGGCTTCGGATTGAACTTCGAAGACAAAATAGCTTGTTGGGTAACGAAGTCGCCACAGACATGGCTTGCCCGCTAACAAGCCGAATAATTAGCATATCTTGGTGCAGCACGTGTAGATGGTAATGCATGGGCAGCCACATCCACCGCAGCAGCCGCCGCAACAACCTCCACAGGGTCACAGGGACACATCTTGGCTATTTGAATATTGAGGCTAAATATTTTTTGACGTTAATGAGTATAAAAAAATACACCTTGACTTGAAAGCGTCTTTTCTCGACAGGTCTTTTAAGCCGTGGTACCAAAAGAAGACGTCTTACAAAGGGATACGCACCAACCGCTACGTGGCAAATATTGGTGACTTTGCCAATGATCCCGAGCTCCAATGCTTCTGTGAAACTCCTGACCAATGCCCTCTCAAAGGCCTTATGGAATTAACGAAGTGCATTAAAGCGCCAATGTACGCTTCAATGCCACATTTCCTCGACAGCGATCCAAGTCTGCTTCAGAACGTAAAAGGATTGAACCCAGACGTCAATGAACATGGAATCGAAATCGATTTCGAGCCGGTCAGTTAATTCTTAAATAGCTCTCGTCTAGCCTCACCAGCGTTTCTACTAATGGTTCGAAATGAAAAAAACATTTAAATATCATCCAATTCTGTTCGACTTTCGCATTTTTAATATTAATAGGAAGAAATTTGCGTTATCACCATTTCCAATACTACCAAACTAGGGCATCGTATATACCCATGAAATTCTATTCCAGATATCCGGAACACCGATGGTAGCAAAACAACGAATTCAGTTTAACATACAACTCTTCAAAACGGACAAGCTAGAACTGTGCAAAGATCTGCCTGATACCATAGCACCGTTGTTCTGGATCGAAGAAGTAAGTGAACAATATGATTAAAGCGATTATCAACCTTATGCAAGCGAGGAAACGCTTGCGCTATTTTAATATTATTATCAATGCGGTTGATGTCAGCAGGACTTTAAGAGCGCTTTTAGGAGGTTAGGTTTTAAGAGAAGCACATGATGATCGCCTGGATAGTGATATGTACTAACCGGTGATAGTTCGTCTCTTGCCATAGAACTCCATCCAATTTAAGGTCAGCAGGCTCCACAAAGACAAGGAGTGACAATTTAGACATTCCAAAGTTCTGATTCAAATGATTCTAGGTTTTAGGAAACTACCATCATTTCAAGCCTTGGTGGCCTGTGACGCAAAATATAGCAAGTAAACCTCACGCCTTCCCACAAGGGTCCCCGAAGGGGTAGGCAGAGGTGTATAGGTAATACCCATACACCCACTTTCCGCCAGTGGTATATTAGGTGCCAACGTGATAGATGGCGAGTCCATCGCCGTTACTCAAGTACGACTATACATACGCCTTTGAATTTCTTCTCAGACGTATGCAGGTTTCCTCTCGATGTTTTCCTTCACCGTAAAGCTCGTGGTGTGACTAATCACTGTACTTAAGTTCAGATAAACTCATTGGTACAGTCGGGATTCGAACTTGCGACCTTTGCGTCACAGGCAACTGCTCGAACCACTCGGCCACCACGGCTATTTAAACCTTTAAAAACAACCGCATTCCTTTGATAAGATGTTTCCAAGACGGAACTCGCCATCTGTCACATTGGCACTTAAATATATCTTCGGCCAAAAGATGGATTTGTTATCTCTCCCATTTTTTTGGGGTCCCTAGAGGGTAGGTGTGGAGATGGTTATAAAGAAACCTTGTGTTTTTTAGGGTCTTGCATTGAACAAAACTTTCGTATGGATGTTAAAAAAGCAATTGTTCATCCCGAAACGTGCGGTGGGTGTGGTGCGCTGGTGGCTGGTCTCCACTGGCTCGTTGGCTGTTCTAGTTGGTGTGGTATTCCATCACAAAGGTACGAGGTTTAAACCTATACTATCAGAATCCCAGATCACATGATTTTCCCAGAATCAAGTTAAAATATCATGCTGAGAGATTTAAAATTCGTTCAGAAATAATATCGAAAATGTTCACATGTGTATTTTTGTTGGAAACGATAAAGATCGCAATATTACAATGATGATGAAAGGTAAATTAAATAGGGCGATAAAGTGTTTACTTTCAATTTAGGAATTTAGAATTTAATAATACGATATAGTTACGAGTATTTATAGTGTTACAAAATTAAATACGCTTATGTTTTACAAGTATATGTATACTAGAATAGAATATGAATTCCCAAAGCTGGTGATACCTGGAGAGAGAGAGATGCTTCTGTCTCTCTCAATCTGGGTACTTTTAGTCCGAAATATTTTCTGTTTTGTAGACGATATTATGCGCCTCGCTGTATCAGGAGATTCCAACACAGTATCGAAGGTCACCCCTGAAGATGTTGAGCAGAGGGACATCAGCATCATAGGTCAAGACCAAGGTCATTCGGAGCCGGCCAAGGTCAACATGTAATCCATCATCAGGCGATTCCTTATATTTTATTATATTTGGAGTCGTCAGTACAGAATTGTACAGAGGGGCGTCTGGAGGTTAGTTATGGTTATTGTGAATAGAGACTTGACGCGTAGGTAATAAGGTTGCTTATTCTAGGATGCTTTGTTTTATAATTATACGGGAGCTTTTAAATCATGGACATTAAACAACTAATTAAATCCGAGAACCTCTAGCTTAATTAGAAAATCGCAAAGCAGATACGAATTTCACTAGCAGTTTTGGGCCTAATTTATTTATTTATTGTTATATCCTCACGCCTTCCCACAAGGGTCCCCGAAGGGGTAGGCAGAGGTGTGTAGGTAATACCCACACACCCACTTTCCGCCAGAGGTGTATCAGGTGCCAACGTGACAGATGGCGAGTCCATCGCCGTTACTCAAGCACGACTATACATACGCCTTTGAATTTCTTCTCAGACGTAGGATGCAGGTTTCCTCTCGATGTTTTCCTTCACCGTAAAGCTCGTGGTGTGACTAATCACTGTACTTAAGTTCAGAAAAACTCATTGGTACAGTCGGGATTCGAACTTGCGACCTTTGCGTCGCAGGCAACTGCTCGAACCACTCGGCCACCACGGCTTCTTATTTATTATTGTAGTTATAGTATCTTATTTATTGTAGTATAGGTTATAATATTATTCATCGCATATCCAGAAGGGAAACATTGAGGAAACCTCTCAATGTTTTTCTTCACCGTAAAGCTCGTAGTGTGATTAATCACTATACTTAAGTTTCACGAAATCACATTGGTACAGTCGGAATTGGAACTAGCTATCGTCGTGTTGTAGGCATTTACACGATATAAATGATGAAACGATATAAATAAATAAGAAATAAATGATTTCTAACTACATATATCTCTATGTATGTATTTGTATGGATTTCAGAGTTGCCTAGTTCCATTATGCTGAGTTTCAGAAATTTCTGTTGATTTATTTATTAATATTTTCATTGTATTATTTCAATATTAAAATACTCAGTAATCGCAAATTAGTTGTTGCAAGAAATGGCCCGTATTTACTAAGTCTAATATTAGAGAGATTGTTTTAACATCGCTTGTTATCACTTAATAAGGTTAGTTAATAAAAATAACTAAGAGAATACACACCATTGTTTTTTAATTTAAACACTAGCAATTTCCCACAGCTTGGCTCGTGTTAATGTAGATTTTAATCTTGACCTATGAATTTAAGCTTTCGTTCGATAGGTGATGGATACCGTTTACCATCAGGCTTGTTTGCCACAACAGTCGTATGAAAAATATGTAATAACTTTTACCGATATTGAACGAACGAATGAACGATATAGAGACACAGAGGTCTTCGTGCTCTGTTGAGCTCCCCAATATCTGACATCCATCCATTTGGGACTAAAGGTAGTATTTATTCTACACACAGGCGACTATTGACCTCTCATATGCTTGCTAAAATTTTTCTTTCTTATTATAATAACTAGCTTATGCCCGCGGCTTCGCCCGCGTGGAGTTCGAAAAAGTAGCTTTTCCTGCTAGAATCGGTTTAGCCGCTATGCCGTGAAAGAGCATCATACATTATAATATAAGAACTTTGAATTTTTCAGGATAAAAAAAGTAGCCTTTGTCCTATTCCTAGGTATATGTTATCACCATTTCAACTTTCAGCCAAATCGGTTCAGCCGTTTGGCCGTGAAAGAACCGCAAACATCCAAACTTACAAACTTTCACATTTATAATATTAGGAAGATATATATTCTCTCCTTCCCACAGGTAGTGGGAAGGCGAGAAGTATGTAGGTAGTACCCACACACCCACTTTCCGACAGTGGTGTATTTTAGTGACAATACCAACGTGACAGACGGCAACTTTATCGCCGTTCCTCAAGCATGACTATAATATATCTGCGTTTGAATTTCTTTTCAAACGTATGCAGGTTTCCTCTCGATGTTTTCCTTCACCGTAAAGCTCGTGGTGTGACTAATCACTGCACCTAAGTTCAGAAAAACTCGTTGGTACAGTCGGGATTGGAACTTGCAATCTTTATGTTGCAGGCAACTACTCGAACCACTAGGTCACCTCAACTTTTCTTTCTTACTACCAAGCGACTTACATGCATGTATAACACGCATTGCTTTCTTTTAGTCGGTTCATTATGATGTGGCGCATAACTTACCAGAAATAAAATAGACTCATCTCTTTGTAAAAACAGCGTATATTAATGTATATCAATGATCTCCCCTAGATATAACTTTATAAGTTACAGTAATGAGCAAGTACATAATACATTGAACCAAAAACTTACACTATTGGACGTAATTATGTATATACAACTATATGTCTATTACATATACACTTATGTAAAGGTAACTTCAATTGCTATGCCGTCATAAGATATGTACCATCACGCCGAGTTCACACGGAGTGGGCGGAGAGAATGGACAATTACTTAATTTGTACAAGTTCAATAACTTATTTGTAATTAAGAAAATCGTTGCACTTACTCTTCGAAAACGTAAATACTCTTAGGAATTATAAAAAATCTTTTCAAGGAGTAGGCGAGTATTGTTAAAGGTAAATGCTATTTTAAGTGATCTTATTAGACTGTTTCCTAAATAGTCTGATGCAGATTTCGGTACAGAAAGTGGATCACTAAGAATACCAAATTACAGATGATTTCATAAGAAATGGAGAGAAAACATTGTTTTCCGAAAGAAAAGATTAATATAATTAATTCACACATTATGGAATTAAAGAATTAAAAGAATTTATTTCTGTTATGACGAGTTGTAACAAAAATATTGTTGAGGCCTTCTTGTAAGTATTAAGATACCTGTGATAGAAGACCCACTCTTTTTTTTTTTATACCACTTGGGTGGCCAATAAGCACGCGGTCCGCCTGATGGTAAGCGGTTACCGCCGCCTATGGACGCTTGCAACACCAGGGGTATCACTCGCGCGTTGCCGACTCTTCCATATCAAAATGTATAATCATAACAGAGAGATATATATAAAAATGTGTGTGTGTGCGTGTGCGCGCGCGTGTGTGTGTATATATGTGAATTTAATGGAGTGCAAACGTTAATTCATAGTTATAATTATTTTCAAGGTCGTAGGAGATTTTCAGTCTCATCATAAGAAAGAGTATTTAGCCATGTAACAGGAATGGATTTATTCAAACAGACATTGAAGTGAGACGGCACACAATAGCTCAGGTATTCATGTATTTGTAAAGGATCGACTTATAGAGGTAACAAAATACAAAATAGGCGTAGAGCTTCAAAAAATCCCAATACAAATTCGATTAGTCCGCTTCATTGGAGGCTTGGTAAGGAATCTCAGCTTACACGTGCAAAGTTTAGATTACAGGCAACCTATGTGTACCATTTTTCTCTGAACTTAAGAATATATTTATCATCTTAAATAAATGATTTTAAGGTTTTTTCTTTCACCGTTAAACCCATAAAGTAATCTATCACATATATTTGCTTATACAATAAGACATTTTGTTCTTCAAAAACTAACACAATACAGTGCACTCTTTTAATACAAAAATGCACTTCTTTCTTACAAAATGTTAACTTTCATTTCAACTGTGTGTTTTGCGAGATGAAGTTAATTGAAATTCCAGTCTTTTATAATATCTTCTAACTTTATACTTCGTGCTGATCACAATGTTACTTAAAGCTTTTCCGAGAACTTTGGTCTATTCATCGAGATGGAATCCATTTAATAAAAAGCACTACGTGAGCTAAACGACACATCCATAACACTGCAAAATCCTAATCAAGCTAACTGATAGCAAAGGAAACTCAAAGATGGTACCTAACCAATTTTGATAATTTATCATATCAACCATGATTCTGAATAACCCTGGTTTTACTTATCAAGTTCTTTGTCTTCGAAATTCCGTGCATCAGTGCCTGCACTTTCTACTAATAGTCAACATTTCAACACATTACACAAATAAATTAAGTATTACATCTTTTTCTTTGACATCGTCGTGTGATCAATCAGTCTCTTTGATCTCTTCAGAAGGTTATGTGACTTACCAGTCAACTTATCCATCTGCCTACCTTGCACAAAATCTACTAACTTATTGCATCCTAACCTTACGACATACGAAATAACCACAAAGACCGATACCACTAACGCAATGGCTACCAACGCTACATCTAAAAGATAATATTGGAAAAAGTTCAAATCCTTCGCTGGTGATTGCAAATGGTAAGCGCCTTTGTGCCTAATGACGTATTCCGTCCAATAAATAGCTCTTTCTAGAGGAGTCTCCTTTTGGTCTCTTAGTAAAATCTGACGTTTCTTAACATCTATTTTGTACTTAGGCTCATTGATAACTTCTTTGATGGCTTGGTAAAGTTGACTGGATGTAAGATGTTGAAGATCAAGTTTCTTAGCGTATCCGTCGAGTTCGGCTTTAGCTGCATTTGCGTCATGGTCACAGAAAACTGGTATAGATACAGTAGGCACCCCGTGGTATACTGTCTCGAACATGCTGAGGAGGCCGCCGTGGGTCACGAAGGCTTTTATCTTGGGGTGGCCTGAAAGGATACCTACATTGTAAGTTCTTAAATACGGGGATTCTGATGACGTAAAGCATACAATTATATCATCAAACTAAGTCCTTCACGAGATAAGCAAATAACTCTCTCTTGACTCAAACTATTTTTTTAATGGGAATAATGTCCTGAAGCCGAACTCAAAAGTATTTATGACTCATACCTCAAGCCCGGGACATAAGTCGTGGCCTCATACCCATCTTTATAATCACATTTCATATCTGTTAATATATACATTAAGAGTTACATTAAGTTGACAAGGAATTCCTAGAACATATGATCTTAGCAGTTTCAAAGATTTCTAGTTTGAGTAAAGCACTTAGCCTAACTTGGAGCAAATAATTGGGATCGCACGTTCTAGGAATTTTAATCGAGCGCTAGGTTGTATTATAAAAACAAATAGCATCGCGCATAGTTCGTTTACGGACAAGACAAGTACCTAGCAAATCCTGCTGCGGCAGCCATTTGTAAAGTCTGACATTTGAAGGTAGATCTGTCATGTTCTGTACTGCATCTTGTTTCCACAGCACTCTATGAGGCAGCCTTCCCAGAGCATTGACTATCAGCCGATGTGCAGCCAGCGGCATTTTGGTTGTTCTCACAGAAGAGCCCATTGAAATATATATGAAGCCTGCGTCACCAGCTCCCGATATCCATTCTTCTATATCCTGTATGAGACAATTAATTTACACAAACAACCAGACATATACATATATCAGCAAGGTGAGTTCCTCAAAAGTTCGGCAAAGAGTGAGAGAGCAGAGCGGTTCCCAGTGGACTTACAGAACTCTTTTCCTTCAAAGATGCTCGACGAATCAAGGAAATATTTGAATAATTAAAAAAAAACAGATTTAGAACATTTCACTTGGGAGTCCATACATTTTTTTTTCGATAAAACCTTCAATATATTACACATACCACCTCATAAAATAACTACCTACTCTAATACGTACATAAGTTACGTATATTTCAGGTTGGGATACAGACCGCTGAAGCCTACTTAAGGCAACCAACGTGGCTATTTAAATAATAATGGTCAATAGTAACAATTCTGCAAATACAGATAATAATATGGATTCTATCTATTTAACATCACTTCTAATAAAGATTTATTCATCTGAATTGTTGTCGTAGTTGCCTTGTCACGAGCGCTGTCTCTACAAGCGGCGGGCTCATTACGCGCTCACTGCACACATTCATGTAATAATCGTATTTATTTGTTACATATACATATACATACATCGTCACCACGAGGTAGGAAAAGAGACCTGCGGTAACTGCTTACCTTCAGGCGGACCGTATGCTTGATTGCCACCAGAATGTTATAAAAAAAAAGTGTGTGTCAGCCCCGACGCACGACTGGAGTTTACTCCTTACGAACGATTATAAAATAAATAGATTAGTTAATAAGGGTAAATTAATGTATTTCTTATATTACTTGTATGCATGACACATCTATAGATTGATTTTTATTCATTGAGTAATTTTCTCAATTTTGAAATAAATATCAATTGATATAAATTTATATTTATATCAATTATAAATAAAATATTAAATTTACGATAAAACCTCCGCAAGTTGACAGTTGTTGTAGGTTAATATCAGGTTAATACAATATGCAATTGAAAGTAAATATTAACATTAATTGCATCGCCATTCTGTTATTCTCGTTGCCATGGAGAGTACGAGAGCACCAAAAACGTAACGCTGTCATTCATCAGTAGATTTTACCTCTCATATTTTTCTCATACCGGGCGCCTTATATATGAAAATCGATTCTTAAGGAGTAAACTCCAATAAACTCCAAAAAAAGTTGTGTTCCTGCGCACTAATCGGTAATCAGTGTGTAGCGATAATACTCAAACAATAGTGGAAGGTTTCACACGTAGACTATAAATATATAAACTATAGATTAGAATAGTGAGTGTTTGTGGATGGCACTATCTATATAATTACGTACTAAAATTGTGATGTACAATTTGATAAATATTCGGCTTCGCTCTACAAGCTTAACTAGCGCCTGGCGGAGGTTTAATAGCAAGCACGCTTGATAAACACGTTCATTATAGACATTAATAATAATATACAAAATCTAATTATTTTATAACCTTAACGGAATTATCTACGTTCCTAGCATTATAAATAGGCAGCTTGTTTGAACGTGCTAGCCTCAGAAACTACAAAATACGATTTATCTGAACATTTTTTTGCAATAGACAGCCCGTATTTGAAAGAAACTTAAAGAAAATCGGATTAGCAGCTCCTGACATAAACGTAGAGGAAGACCACGTTCCATCTACCTGGATCAAATCGAACTGACGCTCAAAGACGGGAACGTCATGAGTACTCGAAACCGACGAGCATATATGAAGAGACTGATGAATGTGGACGAAGCGAAAGAGGTATGTAGAGAGGACTGGCGCTCTATACTCTCGGCCTACCCCTCCAGTGACTCTGCGTGATGATATGATGATGATGATGACATGAACGCGTCTAAATAATTATCAAACAACCAGACTGTCTGACAGACTGCATCTTTCATAATATTAATATTATTAGAGATGCAGAGTCTGGTATTAATCTATATCTACATCTATATCTGGTTGGTTACGTATATTACATGTTGGTAAATTCGCGAATATACTTACATCATCCAACCTCTTGGGCTCCTTACAATGAATGCATGCAACTTCAGCGACATTCGGCAAATACGGCCGAGGATACGACACAGAGTAATGGCCATTCTGCAGAATAAAGCTAACATTCTTAGCCATGTCGTAGACGTGAGGCATCTGAGGTCCAAAATGTCGTCTTAAAACTCTTTGCAAGATCGTGATGCTCAAGGCGTGGAAACTCATCGCTCCTAAATTCCAAGCTGTATTTAATGTTCTATCTATAATACCCATGTTGTCAGTAAATCCTTTGCCGAAGAATGGTGTCACTGAATATGGGGTAGGAGTGCCCGAGCTGCTCAGAGGAGACGCGTAGAAGCCGACCGTATTGATGTACATAAATGGCACTTTAAGGCGGTACACTACGCCCAACGCACACTCAGGGTATGCCCCGTCCAGGACGATAAGATCGAATGTTCTTCCGGAGTTGAGGAAAGACCGCGTCTCCATATCGTTCAGGAAAGCCTCACATGCCTGGAAAAGAGAATACACGTACATATGATATGTCCTGTTTTCTTACTTCCATGCTCATAAGGTCGCTGGCAAAAACCAGGTAGCAGGTACCAGGTCAACTGGTAGCGTTTGAGGACCACTGTCATTGCACTGTCTACATACACAACAGCACTGGCCACTTCTACGGTCACTATGCAGTTGGAAGATAGAAGAAAAATAAGTGACAGTAAGTAAATTTGTACAGAGATGGATTAATACATAGGATAATTATGTTTAATTCCAGAAGAAAGTCAATTTTTAGTGCTTGTTTTGCACCGCGGTTTCACCCGCTCAAGAATGCATTTCATTATATTAATGGAATGCATTTTTACGCGGATGAAATTTTATCTCGATTTATTTCGGAACAAAACATATCCTATATGTTAATCCAGCTCATAGTCTATCTTTGTGGCAAATTTCATTCAATTCCGCTAAGTCATTCTGGCGTGATTGAGTAACAAACATAGTCACAAACTTTCGCATTTATAATATTATTAGGATGTAAAAGTTCAATTTACAATTTATTCATCTAAATAATAAAAGCCGTGATGGCCGAGGGGTTCGAGCAGTTGCCTGCGACACTAAGATCACAAGTTCGAATCCCGACTGTACCAATGAGTTTTTCTGAACTTAAGTACAGTGATTAGTCACACCACGAGCTTTACGGTGAAGGAAAACATCGAGAGGAAACCTGCAAACGTCTGAGTTTATATATATATATATATATATATATATATATCCTCACGCCTTCCCACAAGGGTCCCCGAAGGGGTAGGCAGAGGTGTATAGGTAATACCTATATATATATATATATTTAAAGTTACATAGAAACATAAGCATTGTCAACAATGTATTATTATTGTCAAAAGTACTTTTTTAACCATCGTTAAGACTTATAATTTATATTTTTCCTGACACTTAACTCTTGAAGTAAAATACAAACGATTTCATTGTGTTTCAAAGACGACAGTCTTAAAAATACATCACTACTAGAACACCGTTAGTGTTTTTTCAACGAAACTAATAAAATACAACACTATGGTAGAAAAGTAAAGGACAACAAAATCCACAACAGATTTCATTTCAGTGGCCACCAATTTCTAGTCCAGGGAGTCGCGGGATGCGGGGAGTATGACCCGTCTATTAATTGTTAGTGTGCGTGTGCACTCATAGGTAACCAGTGTGTACCGATAATACTCAAACATTAGTGGAGGGTTGCAAACACTATAAACTGTAGGGAAGAATAGTGGGGCGCGTCTTCGTGGATTAACACTATACTGTAAGGAAGAATAGCGCGTCTTCGTGGATTGCACTATCAATTTACATTTTTATAAATAACTAGCTGTGCTCGCGACTTCGTCGGCGTGGACGGGTTTTTTATCTTTCGTAAAAATGTTTTTGTTTTCAATAAAAAGTACCCTATGTTACTTCTTATACCTCCAAGAATATGTGTACAAAATTGTATGATGATCTGTTAAGTAGTTTTTACGTGAAAGCGTAACAAACAAACTAACATTCACATTTATAATATTAGTAAGGATACATTTCCTAAGTCTGTGTCATGCGGAAGTGTGCCAAGAGGTCTGGCAGCATTGCCATGTTGTATGGCAATGCTGATTCGCCGAGCCAAATATTCGGCTGCCTCTCTTGTAACAGGAGAATTCTTAAAGTTTATCATTTTATATGTTTTTAAATAAACGAATATGCCAACAAAAATACTGACTAAAGTAAAATAAAACATTAAGTAACTTTAAGTATGTTAAAGAACTGTGGTGGCCGCAAATATTGCAAGTTCGAATTTTACTGAACTTTAGTTATGTAGTATATATAATAAGTGATTATTCACACCACGAGATGGCGAAGGAAATATTAAAAGAAAACTAAAAAGTTTCGGAAGAAAGTCGAAGACTATATATAGTCTGGTATGTATAGTCGTGCTTGAGAAACAGCGATGGACTCGCCATCTGTCTCTTAAAATATATCTCTGGCGACCTGGTATCTACGCACCTCTGTCTACTTGTAGATAGGTGTGAAGAAATATGAAGATTCATGAGCTCACCTCATATGAATACCTGACAATATCTCCTACTGACAGAGGTTCCTCCCCCCTCATCCTGGCCCCCACGAGGTCGCTGGACATGTAGCTCCTCACGAAGGTCACCAACCCCTCGGGAGCAATCTCCTCCAAGCCTGAGATGTGGAAGTCAGGCGGGAAAGCGCTTATGAAGGTAATATTGTGGTTTCTGAAAAGAACCAGCGGATGTATGGATTCGAGTGCTGTACATCATCAGAATTATTATTGAACGAAGTTACACACTTTCCGCCGGAGATATATATATTAGGTAGGTGCTAACGTGACAGATGGCGAGTCCGTCGCCGTAGAGTGAAGCATGACTACACATTTTCACACGTTGGCACTTAGAATATATCTCTGGCAGAAAGTAGGTGTATGGTTACTACCTATACACCTCTGCCTACCCCTTCGTGGACCCTTGTGGGAAGGCGTGAGGATATATTATTACATTATTATCATTTATATAAATGTATACCAAGATTGCTGGTATAGTGACGGCAAACTTTCGTTAAGCAGGGTATGAGACACTTGTGCGCTCAACAAAGCTCAAATGGAACCGCCGATATTTAGCTTAAGTAACCATAGTTTTATTGACAGCCCTCTGGTCTAGTGGTCAATGCTCCTGACAGCGTAACTTGAGGGTTCGATTCCCGCTTAGGGCAGATAAATGTGTCATGAACATGAGTATTTGCACCTTGGAGGTCCTTATATAGGCGACCGTCTGGTCTAGTGGTTAGAGCTCCTGACTGCGAAACTTGAGGTCGCGGGTTCGAATCCCGCTGAGGGCAGATATTTGTGTGATGAACACGAATATTTGTACCTTAGTCTTGGATGTCCTATGTATTTAAGTATATATCTATCTATATAAGTAAATATATCGTTGTCTAGTTACCATAACACAAGCTTTGCTTAATTTGGGACTAGATCAATTTGTGTGGAATTGTCCCAGGTATTTAATATTATTTTTATTATTATATATTATGATATAAGTATATAGATATATGATTGACTAATTACCATAGTACAAACTTTGTTGAATTTGGGACTATGCAAATTTGTGTGGAAGTTTTCCAGGGCTATTATTATTATTGTCTTTGTCTATCGTTTCTTTCTCGGAATATTTTTATTATTATCTATTCATCATAATTGGTAACAGTGGAATATGAATCTACTTACCTTCTAATAAGACCCCTCGCTAGCTCCCAGAATGGCATCTTATGGGATTTTGTACCACCCATGGTGATCATGAGGATATTGCTGCCGCATGCTGATGCTGCCAACAAGATCGGCAAGCATAGGATTGGCCACCTGGACCCCAACTGGAAAAAAAGGTAAATTAAAATCTAGGCGTCAGATATAGTTCAAAAAGGTTTTTTTTTCAGAATTTCCGGCTTGTTCGTCTTCACGCCTTATACGAGGCCATGATGTAGGTTAATAGCAACCTCATTTTGAAAACTATATAACCACGTTATTAGGTTTTTATACATGAACGAGGTGTAGAGGTGTATAGGTAGTATCCACACACCCACTTTCCAAATCTAGGTGCTACCGTGGCAGATGGCGAGTCCATCGCCGTTTCTCAAGCACGACTATACGCCTTAATTTCTAAACGTCTTTTTCCTTCACCGTAAGACTCGTGGTTTGACTAATCACTGTACTTAAGTTCAGAAAAACTCATTGGTACAGTCGGGACTCGAACTTGCAACCTTTGTGTTGCAGACAACGCGAACCACTCCGCTACCACGGCTTTTTATTCTAATTATCTATTTTTAACTAAGTGAAAAAAGGTATATATTATGTGTGTGACCACAAAGCGCAAAACTTCGCAAACGAATAAGTAGGTACTTGTTAAAAAAAACCTCGTTGAATTTGTTAATTGCTAGTACTCACTGAAGGTAAAAGGTCACTAGCCATTTAACTTATGAATAGCCAGTTGTCAAGGCGAACAAAGTTTCCCACGAATACCTTCGTATAGGCCTGGGAAACTATTTTTCTTAAAGTGGAAAAAGGTCGGTAGCCGCGCCAATAGCAATATTAAAAAGAAAGCATTTATCTTTAGGAAGCCCTTCCGTCTGCGCTGAAACCACGAGCTTTGACCCTCCTCACCGTCCCTTTCAAGCACCGACCCGTGCTGAGCAAGCAACATGAAACCAGCCCTAAATAAACCTCACTCGGTCTCTAGCTCAGCTCCTGTTACTGACGTCACGTCACCATCACTCACTCCTTCGCATCGACAACGACCGCACGCGCACGCATCCTCTTTACACACTTGCCTAAAATTACAGTTCATCTTATTAAGAAGCCTTGTGGTTTCAATAGTCAAGACCCCCAGCATCACAACTGGAGCTTGTCACTCAAACAACTCCCTAGCTCGCGAATCAGCAACACCCTAAGCCGAGGTCCAAGCACACAGGTAGTGCCCCTAGCTATGCTTGGACTTTAGAAGTGCCTCGCTGGAGGCATTTCGGTCACGCCATTGTACGATTTAGTAGCAAATGTTCTACAAGAGAAATTTACCCGACCGAAGCTATGTTGTACAGTTGTTCATAGATAAATGTTGCGAGATTACAAGACTACAGTCCTAAGCGTAAGATTCTTCAAATAGGTATCTTACCGAATGAACCGTACTAGTATTAAGTAGAGTAGACAGGTTCGTTACGCAAGAAAACTGGCGAAATGAGCGACCAATCTAAGAATTGCACAACCGTCGCTAGCGAGAGATCAGGTGTTTTACCAAGTTGTACTACTGTCATCCAAATGTAGGAGTGGGAGAGAGACTGATCTATAAATACTATATAGATTTCTCTTTCACACTTTTATATACGGTGGCAATAGCACGTTATGGTAAGGTAGATGGGTGATCTAAGCATCGTGCCTTTTTATTTAGTGACCTACACATTTATATACTGGCCACAACAATGCTCCTCTGGACGTTTAAATAAAGAAGAAAAAGAAAATGTCACAGGGATTGGAGAAAATTAAGATATTGATTGAATATACCAGTTATTAATAGCTATGTTTAAAAAAAATTAATTATAATTTAGATAGAATAAAAATATTATGAATATTCCAATGACTTTCAAACATAATTTGAATATAGATGGGTTAAACTTTTCAGATAAACTTTCAGATCTTTCTCAAGAAAAATAAAGGACAGACTAGATTTTAGATATCAATACAAAAAGTAGTTGAATAAACTTTTTTTTTTTTTAATTAATAATAATAATAGAAAATAATAATAATAATAAAACTTTATTCAATAAAAAACATTACAAATTAACATCTGGCCCCCACACTAGGCAATGCCTGTCCCGTGGGGGAGATTATACGATTGTACAGTTATAAGGTACTAATTAACAGCATAGTTTTGGGTAAATTATGTTAGTTACATTATTTCGTATTTTCTAGACATAAATAGGATACAAAAAATCCGTACGAAGAGTAACGTAGGGTCTCACTTTGATATTTGTCTGTCAGTCTGCCTACCACAAAGTTCCATTTCGGGACTTACTTAAGCTAAAAAGACTGTATTGTGAAAAGATTCCTGCAGGGTCGGCAACGCGCGAGTGATACCGCTGGTGTTGCAAGCGTCTATTGGCGGCGGTAATCGCTTACCATCAGGCGGGCCGCATGCTTGTTTGCCACCCAAGTGGTATAAAAAAAACTACTGTGAACAACTTGGGTGTTGGCAAAATTACGTTTATCTTTACCTGCGACTAGAGGTGCCCCGAGGTTTCACCTGCGGATTAACTCATATTCTACGTGTTAGTCCAGCTAATAATCTACCTCTGTGCCAAATTTCATCCAATTCCATTCAATAGTTTTAGTGTGAGAAAAGAACGACGGCCGTCTGGTCCAGTGGTTAGAGCTCCTGACTGCGAAGCTTGAGAAACTTGAAACACGTGTATTTGTACCTTACTCTTGGATGTCCTATGTATTTATGTATATATCTATTTATATAAGTAAATATATCGTTGTCTAGTTACCATTAACACAAGCTTAGATTAATAATAAAAAAAAAACAAACATCCTCATACCCATTCGCGTTTATAACATTGGATCATATTAAGATTCAACGCTGTAGCCAGTAAACGCTAGCAATACCGGAGATATATGTTGCTCGCGCGTTGTTAAGCTTATGTTGATAGGAATAGCTGTGCTGGTAGCAAATGGAACGATCAGGTCCCGAGGTGTTTGGGTCACGTGCTCTATAGCGAGCACTTGTTTCGATGGTTGATTCGCCGAAACAAACATTTTAATATAACAACTTGAGATGTTCACATTAACCCACTTTCGCGCAATAAAGGTAGCTATGACAATACAATGTTCAAACATTTTGCATTCGTCTCGTATGAGCGAAATTGTTTATGAATCGTTCTCGCAGCGTAGGGTTGTCGCTTTCACTTTAATAATATATACTAATAAATAAAATTGCAAGGTTTGTTTTTAATATAAAAAGAGCCTTATTTGCCTGTCTGCCGGTGTGTTCCGACAAATCTCCGATATGACTGACCGATTTTGAGGAGCCCCATTCGTTAACCGTTTACGGTTGCCTTCCTTGAGTGTCCGATCGATTTGATCTAGATAGTTGAAATGTGGTCTTCCTCTGCTTCTTCATGTTTATGTATGATTAAATTTTCATATATGTACGAATACCGCATGGCAGAAGCAGTATATATATACTGCTGCAGAACATGTGTTATTGGTACATATGTACCAATAACACATGTACCAATAACACATGTTCTCATGACAGAACTCTTAGGAGGTACAGAGGGAAGGTTAAACCGAAGCAAGTGTATCTGGAAGAAGTACACGAAGAAAGACTTCTGCAAGAAAAGTATGTTGGTGATGCGAAAGAGATCTGGCGCGCCATCTCTTTACCATCCTCGTCAGGAACTCTGTTGATTGTATGTATGTATGAATATATTTCAATGAGGCAGCCCTACAAGAATTCTGTCACAATAACACAAGACGATTGCAATCTCTGAAGCATGTACGATTGATGTCAGTCCTTCAGCGAGATTAAAAGTGAAAGCAACACGTGACTGAACCAGGAATATTCATGGAATATTATATTATTCACAAAAATATAGATTTAGTTAGTTAGATAAAAAAATTGTTTTGTATTTATACATATATTTCCATGGAGTGTGATCATCATCTGTTGCCGTTGACTTTTCAATATCGTCTGTGTGATTACTTAAGATTTAAAAAAGGATTCTTTAAAGAAGCACAATATTATTATATAACAAAGTAATCAGCTATTGGAAAGGTAGACCACGTTCCAACTACCTAGATGAAATCGATCGAGCACTCGCAGATGGGAAAGTCAAGAGTATTCGCAACCGGCGAGCATGTATGAAGAGGCTGATCAATGTGTATAAAGGGAACGAGGCCTCGTCTAGAGAGAACTGGCGTTCTGCCCTGTACCTACCCCGTTAGGGACTCAGCGTTGTGGTATATATGATAAACTTTCTTCTGGAGGGCTATCTAGTTTATTTGACAGAGGATCATTAATCTGGGGAATTAAGCTGCTATGGGGTCTTAATCATTCTGCCTACCCCGTGAGGAGGGGCTTGGCTTGATGTAGGTATATTTCTAATTATAGAAGCATGTATATGGTTGACTAGTTCTCAGCTTTGCGTAATACTTGCCCGACGGGTATAACTGGTGAGGAATTTACAATTATCAATTTACTGACCCTGGTTGAACTCCGTATGCAAGCAATAGGCTTTGATGTAAAACTGTACACCTATATACCTATGCCGATTATTACTACATAGAGATACTATTTCCTAATGTATATGTTTTTACTGTTCGATCTATGTGTCCATCAGTAATTGTCAAATCTGTTGTTCGATTTTAGTTCGCTACCTCCCACTAGATGGCGCTAGCTGCATTTTAGATCGCGCTATTATGCCATTTTGGTTGTTACCCCCGTTACACCTACCTACCTCGTAAGAAATATTATTTAAAATTAGAATTAAAATATTATTCCTATAATTTTATCTAAGCCTAACTTAGTTTAGACAAACAAATTTTAACTTAACACTTAGCTAAAGTATTGTTTATAATTTTTTTCTACAAACACACCAGGGGTTTTTTTTTCGCGCGCTGCCGACCGACCCTGCAGGAATCATTTGACATTTCACACCCTTCTTGAAGAACTCCATGCTGTACTCTCCAGGGAAAACCCCAACTATGTCGCCAATGCCAAATTGGTAAGTACCTAAGCAGAATTTACGGTATACCGGACAAACCACATTGCTTTTTGGTGTCCTTATTGCGAATGTATTTATTGTTAAGTGTTTGAGAATTTAATAAACATAAAAAACTAAAAAAACACGCTTTTTACAGAAAACTAAACTAAAAAATAAAAAATAAATTTTAATAAATTTGAATTAATAATAGTGTAAAAATTCTTAATAAATAATTTAAAAAAAGCGTGGGGTGCATGGTGTCAATAGTTCTAAATATTTTATTGATATCTGTCAATAAAATACTTATATCTATAAGAATAGAAGATTTATTAATTCGACAATATCTTAAAAAGCACCCTACGCTTTTTTTAAATTATTTATTAAGAATTTTTACACTATTATTAATTCAAATTTATTAAAATTTATTTTTTATTTTTTAGTTTAGTTTTCTGTAAAAAGCGTGTTTTTTTAGTTTTTTTTTTAAACTATATTTATTATTCACTTTTTAGTTCGATATTTTTCAAAAGGGAGCCAGAGAAACGGCTACGAGAACCAAGAAAGGCCGCAGGCGCGCTAATTACCCATGGAGAGTTACATACTGACATACTGACATACAAGTGAAGCTAATAAAAAGCGTGTAAAAAAAACACATACATCCTATATAAAATTATATTTCAGAGTGTGTTGGGATGTTTGTTCCTCATTCACGCAATGACTACTGAAAGGAATTGGATAAAATTTTGCGTAGAGATATGTTATTATATTAGCTGGATAAATACGTAGGATAATTATGCTGTAAATGTAATTTTTTGCGGGCGAAGCCATGGAGCAATGCTAGTCTATACAAATAAATAAAATTGAAATGTCTGTTTGTAATACTAAAATCACCGCTTATTACTAAATGCATATGGATGTATACTCGGTACGTATATGATTGCTGCTGTAGATGTATATATATATATATATACTAGTTGTCCCGCCCAGCTTCGCTCGGGTGAAAAAATACGATGGTGGCGCCACCTATCGCGTCCAATTGTGAATCTAAACCATTCCCAGATCCCCTTGAACACACAAAAAATTTCATCAAAAGTTCAGTGACATACGCACTCACAGAAGAATTATATATATAAAGATATCCTCACGCCTTCCCACAAGGGTTCCCGAAGGGGTAGGCAGAGGTGTATATGTAATACCCACACACCCACTTTCTGCCAGAGGTATGCGGTGCCAACGTGACAGATGGCGAGTCCATCGCCGTTACTCCAGCACGACTATACGCCTTTGAATTTCTTTTCAGACGTATGCAGGTTTTCTCTCGATGTTTTCCTTGACCGTTAAGCTCGTGGTGTGACTAATCACTGTACTTAAGTTCAGAAAAACTCATTGGTACAGTGGGGATTCGAACTTGCGACCTTTGCGTCGCAAGCAACTGCTCGAACCACTCGGCCACCACGGCTTTAGACTCACTCACTCACGGCTGTAGATGTCGACTTCAATAACCTTGAGGTCTTGACCCCTCGATCATAAAATAACCAAGAATAATGTTACACGACGGAATACGTATCTCCCCACGGGATTATGTACGTAGGGCGGCGGTAACAAAGTTCAAAATGCAAGTGTGAATTATAGATTAGCGGAGAATTTAGCGGTGAAACTTTCCACAAATGAGGATCGTATGTTAACCAAGGGAGAACTTACAAGTTTGTGAATTACCCTTAAGTCCAATTATGTAACCTTGGGTTGAGCTACTTTGTTACGTGTCTAGAAGAAAAGCTGATGAGTGTAAAGACGCCTGTCCGGTCTATTAATCAGAGCTCTTAGCTACAAAGTCGTGAGTCCGATTCGCCTATGAGCAAGATATTTCTTGGGTCGTTGGTTCGTCCATAGGCGGTAACCGCTTACCGACAGACCTTTATATTAGAAAATATGTAACATATTTTCTATTACGAATAGGCAAGTTTAAATAACCCTTGTATAATTACAGTTTAAGTACATAATACGTTGGGATTTTGTCGGTGATTTACAGTGATTATAACGACCATCATTAATTATAACGACGTTATAATTAATGATGGTGTATGATATTCTGTGAACGTGTAACGGCGATGGACTCGCCATCTGTCACGTTGTCAAATATATCTCTGGCGGAAAGTGGGTGTGTGGGTACTATCTATATATCTGCCTAACCCTTCGGGGAGCCTGTTAAAAAATATAATTTTAGTTTATGAAAAAATGTGTCCACCTAGCCAACTCTGCAGATGTGATGACCTTCAACATTAACGATCCTTTATACGCAGAACTATCATTCCTAAGCTTGAAATCGTTTATCCTAACATTGTATTTGTTCAAGTCATTAGTTCATAGAATGATCTACGTATGTTATGTTGGAAGAATTCGATCAAGTGCGAGTGGGGCCGGGTGACAGGGTTC
This sequence comes from Drepana falcataria, assembly GCA_945859725.1. Lineage (NCBI taxonomy): Eukaryota > Metazoa > Arthropoda > Insecta > Lepidoptera > Drepanidae > Drepana > Drepana falcataria. The sequence goes on from OX243935.1 coordinate 2,454,463, forward strand.
CGTACAAATTTATTCATACTAATTCCTCGCATAGATTTTTTTTTCTATGTCATATTTTTCTGTAATAAGATACCGTGTGTATAATTCAGCTTATAATATATCCCTGTGCCAAACTCTATCTGATTCTGTTAAGTAGTTTTTGCGGGAAATGAACAAAACATCCTCACAAACTTTCAAAGTTGTAATGTTAGTATGAGTAGGATTGGATGAAATATTATGTACACATTTTAAGGAAATGTTCCTTAAAATGTGAAGCCCAGAAGGCCAGCGAAACCTGATATTATTATCGAATTTCATGGTTCTAGCTGAACGGCTTCGATGAGTGGGTTCATATTCGACCAGAGTGTTTTTTAAATTATATCTATATGTTATGTAAGTCTCTCTGCCTACCCCGTTAGGGACTCGGCGTGATGATATATATGTATATATATCTTCCCGCAAACGTCGTCGAAAAGCAGAGTAGTGTAGGTCGTACCCACACACCCATTCTCGCCGGAGTTACATTTTAGGTGCTAGATGTCAGGTATTACTCAACCACGAATATACAAGACTTTTAATTTCTTCCCAAATGTATACAGGATACCTACCTTATTTATTCTTTCCTTAACGGTAAAGGTCTTGGTGTGACTGATCACTCGTTGAAAAACTCGTTGGTACAGTCGAGATTCGAACCTGCAATTTTTATGTTGCTGATAACTGCTGGAAATACTCGGCTACCACGGCTTTTATTTAAATTAATATTTCAAATTTATACTCTAGTTATCTAGTCCTGGGAAAGATATATTTACAGTCACACTGACGTCCTTGGGACGATTTTCAATGGTTCTTATTTTATAGATTGAGATACGGAACACTAAAATAGTGTTAATATTTACTTGACAAATATTAAGATTACTGACCCCTCTAGTAAATTTTATGTATTTCGACTACATGTCGGTTTGAAGGCCACACTCGTTAAGACCCATTAGTATATATATACAGTTATATATAATACATCATTGATATACAGGTATATTTTTCGGAAAGTGCCGAATTTGAAAAATAAGAATTGAACATTATAATATTTATTTCCATTAAAAACTATTAACAATATTTACAAAGAACAGTTGAAACTGACTACTTACAGGTAAAATATTTGACGCAAATCGGTATCCCGAGGCAAAGTGCCAAGAAGACTAGCAGCATTGCCACGCTGGATATACAATGCTGATTCTCTGAGCGAGATATATTCAGGACATATCTCGAAATTGAAATTTAACATTTAAATATAAAGGAGCCGCGTTCTATATTTTTACGGTGGCTAAAGGTAATTAAAAAAAACTACTTTTTTTAAAAGATTAGGAGCATCTACCAAAAAAAATGCCCTGTTTATAATACATGACGGTATATTTATAATACATAACAGGTAACCTGGACATGATGTCCACGTTACCTTCCACCACCGCACTTTTCGTCATCGACGAGGAATTGATCCTCATACCTTGAACCGGCAAAGGCCTCGCACTGCGCGGTTTTAAAAAGTTTTCTTCCGAGAACGCTCAGGCTGTGGAATGAACTCCCCGTTGAGGTTTCCCTAGAGAGTGCAGCATGGAGTTCTTGAAGAAAGATGTTGAAGATTCCTACAGAGCCCGCAATGCGCGAGCAATACTTCTTGTGTATAGATAGTGCCATCCACGAAGACGCGCCCCACCTATCTCTAGTCGATGGAGTGGGGGGGGATGCGGGATGTATAACTCGAGTGTATTAGTTGAAGTGTGTGTACCGATAATACTCAAATATTAGTGGAAAGTTGCACACTTACACTATAAACTATAGGGAAGAATAGTGGGGCGCGTCTTCGTGGATGGCACTATCTATAGCAGGCGTCCATAGGCAGCGGTAACCTCTTACCATCGGGCGGACCACTCGTTAACCACCTCAGTAATATAACAAAAACTAGTTTTTTTTTTTAAAGTTATAGTTAATTATACGTATATAATTAACTATAACTTTATAGGGTCCCCGAAAGGGTACGTGGGTAGGAGGCATATAGGTAGTACCCACACGACCACTTTTTACCGGATATATATTTCAGGTACATTCCAATTGGCTATTGTAGCACCAGCTCATTAATATTCTCATCACACATCTTATAGCAAAACGTGGCGGTCCACACCAAATACGTAAAAGTATTAATGACTCAAGTCCTCGTCGCTCATTGTCATGCCAATCTCTGTTTACAAACACTGGACCATTCACTACTAATTGGTTTTGTCTTTGAGTCTTTCTCTATGTTCATTGCGCGGTAAATGAATGTCGTTTTGTTTTCTATGCATAGTAGCATTAGTAGCTTTTCTAGACCGTTTTTTAATGGGGGGCATACACTCCCATAGCTTTTCATAGATATCACAGTATTTTTTTCTCGAAAACGGTTGTAACTGTAGTTTTTAATTAGTATGTGACGTTTAATAAGTAAATAATTGTGTCCCTTACGATGAAAGGTTCAAGCAGTTGCCTGCAACACAAACATAGCAAGTTTGAATCCCGACTGAACCAATGAGTTTTTCTGAATTTAAGTACAGTGATTAGTCACACCACGAGCTTTACGGTGAAGGAAAACATCGAGAGGAAGCCTGCATACGTTTGAGAAGAAATTCAAAAACGTATGTATGTATAGACCGACTTGAGTAATGGCAATGGATTCGCCGTCTGTCACGCTGGCACCTAAAATATATCTCTGGTGAATAGAGGTTATTGTAGGGAAGGCGGGAATATATATAAGTTCAATAAGTCTTCCCTCAGTTCATAAACTTGGGGACTCATGGCTTTGCAACTCACGTCTACCATGATTTAGTAACGAATACGTAATGGTAAATTGCATATCTTTTAAAAGATGCCAAATTTGTTCACTACCAATATATTTATCAAAGCCAATCAAACAATATTGATAAGGGGCCGAGTTCCTAAAAAGCTTTATTAACTTAATTGCATCGACCCCATGGGAGCACTTACTCGAGGCTAAGTAAACTGAGCTTTAATTTAAACCTCACGTCACGTCACCGAGGTTACTTCCAGTAAAGTTATGTAATTAACATCCTTAATCTTTTGCCAAGGTTATTTGGCGAGGTAATCGAGAAAAACCGATTCCCAGGTGCCTTGAAAAATTATATTCTTATACTCTTAAACAGTAAAAAAATATAGTTGGCGTGATGATAATCTATATCTATACTAATATTATAAAGAGGAAATATTTGTATGTTTGTAAGTATGTAAGTACCTATGTTTGTTAGGAATTGGCTCAAAAAGTAATGGGCCGATTATATTAAAATTTCACCGTTTGAATGCTATATTATCACTGATTAATATAGGCTATTTGAAATGCGAGAAAAAATAAATTTTATGCCAACATGTTTAAAAAATAAATGTCCACCCGTGCGAAGCCGGGACGGGCCGCTAGTTATGTATAATATGTAAGTTTAACGTAACTTTACGCCTTCCCACAAGGTCCCCCGAAGGGGTAGGCAGAGGTGGGTACCCATTAGACTCAAGTAATTACACTATCAGTAGTGCTAATTGAAACTTGGTACCTAAAATATATATCTGGTGAAAAGTGGTCCTGTGGGTACTACCCACGTTTTACACCAAGTTTCAATTAGCACTACTGATAGTGTCATTACTTGAGTCTAATTGGTTAGAGTACTATATTTTCAAGTTCCATAATAAACGTGAAGTATACGCAATTATGGAAACCTGTAGTTCCGGTTATAAAATATCTGTGCATTTATTGAGGTAGGTTATATGCACCGACCTTCGATTTAATCAGGCTGTGGTGGTCGAAAGGTTTGAGTATTCGCCTGTAATTAATATGAAGTACCTTGAGCTCTGTTCGTTTGTAAATATTATGTTTCCGCTTTTGGCTGCGGAGCCCTATTCAAAGACATAGAGTGAGTTCCGAATATTGGAGGTAAATTATCTTCGTATTATTTTAAGAACATCGATAGAAAGTATAATAATCGCAATACCTCAGTAACAATATGGCTTGCACTTATACCTGCATCAGTGCAATCGGTCGCACTATATACCCGTATCAGTGTCATCATTCTCACTGCATACCTGTATCAGTGCTATCGATCACACTGCATTGTTGTATCACAGGTATTATCATCACTGCAAACTCTCATGGTACAAATGTAAAGTGAACTAAGTTTATTTTGATTGGTTTTCCTCTGTCGTGTCCCATTACAACATGGTGCGGCTTCGATTTGCAAATTTGTTTAAATTATTGTTCATGTAATTTGGTATTTAGTAATAGACCGAGCTGTGGTGTCGGTGTTGAAATAATTTCAGTTTTGAAACCTATAGAAGTGTCGATATTGGGAAAACTTGCGGAATGAAACACTGATGTTAATTAGAAAAAAAACTTTGTCCAATGTTTTCCAGTTTAAACTCAATCAATTCAAGTTCAATCTTAACTAGTCCACGAGTTGCTAAAAAGATAACTATGTTTATTTAAAGGATACCCTTTACTTTACTGTACTTTGGCGATATTCGTTGCATGAATCCTCATTTTATCATTTAAGAACATTTCTACCCGACTTTAGTAAGTTCAGGTTTAGGTTTAGGTTGTAAAGCTATCATATACTGCCTTTATCGTATGCGTACATATCATCACGCCATGTCTCTCACTGGAAGGCAGTAGGCACTAGTTCCGTGTTGTTCGAGTAGTTGCCTACAACACAAATATTGCATCTTCGAATCCCGACTGTAGCAATGAGTTTTTCTATACTTATGTACAGTGATTAGTCACACCATGAGCCTTACGGAGAAGGAAAACATTGAGAGGAAACCTGCACACCTTCTGCTTCTTATGTACAGTAGTACTTGAATTACGGCGATGGACTCGCCATCTGTCACGTTGGCACCTAAAATATATCTCTGGCGGAAAGTGGGTACTACCTTTACACCTCTACCTACTCCTTCGAGGACCCTTGTGGGAAGGCGAGAGGATATATAATGTAGATATATATTTATTATTTTCTTATTGCGCCCCGCGGTTTCGCCCACGTAAAATGTATATATACATCTGCTCCGTCCCTTTAGTTTTACCATATTAGGCTATAAATATAAATTTTCCTCTGGATTCTGTCTATCTATCTATAAAATTCGCATTAAAATCCGTTGCGAATAAAAAAGATCTAAGCGTACACAGCGAAATGCGACATAGTTGATGCTACGTAAAGATGCGAAAAAGGCAAGATTTTGACAACACTGGACCACACTTGCATGACAATTAAGCCATTAAAAAATGTAATTAAAATATGAATTACACTATTAATATCAAAACAATATGGTCTGTTTGTTTGTACATCCTATATAATTAACGACGGGCATTCATAATGCACTGAATAATATAAACATACCTTATTAGGCCGAAAAGTAAGCTACTTTGGTCGTGTTTTGATTTTGTGCCTTGTGTTAAAGCTAAAAGAACTATAATTGATCGGTCTTATGGTAATGTCTAGCTTGGAATATGAAGTATAAATTAAATTATGCAGATTGAAATTTAGTAAAAGTATTTGTTAGGTGTTGGCTTTCTAAAACTAACCATTTGAAAACTGTTAGATTTCTAAAGACATACATAGAATCGGAGACTTAAGCATGGGAATGTCAATAGTCCATTTCGCCATTTAAGTAAGTGTAATATTGTATTCAATGCAAGGACACAGGGAATATTCTTCTGACAAGAGCTAAGAGTTTAAGAGAGGTAGGGCATAACGAGTTTCCCGTTCCATTTAGAGCTGCCCGACTGGGGCAGGACCTGCACCTTATAGAAGTCCGTAGCCAAATAACACAATTTATTGTGTTGTGTTCCTACACGGTGAATAAGGTTTCCAGTAATGGGCTCCTTGGGGTGGGGGAGGATTGTTACAATGTGTTGGAAGCAGAGGGATTAAACCTTATGCTGCCAACACACTATAACACTCCGAACACAGAGTGGCAACACGCAAGTGATACTTCGGTATCGTGAGCGTAAATAGGCTACGGTTACCGTTTCCCATCAGGTGGGCCGTATGCTTGTTTGCCACTCTTGTTGTATAAAAAAAAAAAAGATGTCTTTGCATATCCTATCAGAAAGCGAAGATGGAAGACAAATTCTTTCTGAAGTCTTACCTGTAGCACATAAATAACAGTAACTGTTTTAAGTAAGTAACATATCACAAGATATGTATGAACCTATACCCAGTAGCAAGTATGTGTCCCTAGGCTAACACATGACACTGTCAACCATAGATGCCAACTTTTTAATGTTTATCTTGATGCGTTTTATGACAGCAGTTGAGTAAGTAAGTACGCAATTATAAAGGTGTTTAATACTCTTGCTTTCGTCAATGTATTATGGACTCTATTTACTGCCACAAAAGCTTATCCAATTAGCACTCCAGTTCTTTTACTAGCAATTCGAAATGCTTACAATGTGGTAAGGACGACATGATTACTCAATTTACTCGCTTGTGATAATGTCATGGGCTTATACTGCAATAAACTCTTTATATGAATATACTAGCTGTCCCGCCCAGCTTCGCTCGGGTGAAAAAGTTAAATTGCCCGTAACACGATCGCAGCGCCACCTATTGGGTCCAATTGTAAATCAAACCATTCTCGAATCTAGCTTAAGACACACAGAAACACACAGAAAGCTTCGCCCGGGTAAAAAAGTAAAATTCTTGAAACTCGATCGCAGCGCCACCTATCGGGTCCAATTTAATATAGCCTATGTTACTCGGGGATAATGTAGCTTTCCAAAGGTGAAAGAATTTTTGAAATCGGTCCATTAGTTTCGGAGCCTATTCATTACAAACAAACAAACAAATCTTTCCTCTTTATAATATTAGTATAGATATCCGTACGACAGAATTGTATTTAATATCTCACACGTCATAGCGATTACAGACGCATACGCATTGTAATATATGAGAGAGGTAGGGCATAACGGGCTTCCCGTTCGAATTTGGAGCTGCCCGACTGGGGCAGGACCTCCACCTTATAGAAGTCCGTAGCCAAATAACACAATTTATTTTATTGTGTACCTGCGCAATGAATAAGGTTTCCAATAAGGAGCTCCTTTGGGAGGGGGGAGGATTGTTACATTGTGTTGGAAGCAGAGGGCTCATTATGCTGCCAACACACTATACTCTCCGACCACAGAGTGGCAACGCGCAAGTGATACTTCGGTATCGTGAGCGTAAATAGGCTACGCTAACCGTTTCCCATCAGGTGGGCCGTATGCTTGTTTGCCACTCTTGTCGTATAAAAAAAAAAGTAGTTATATATGTATTTTCACCAATTATTTTTGACCCACACAATAAATAAAAATACTTATTACAGGAATATTGAGTAATTGATTGAATTGCAGGAATCTAACCCACTCTTAGACAGAGCCACTACCAATACTACCGACGGCCTGCCCCTTACCCAAAGAGATGCTATCATCCTAAGTATGTTCCATAGTGGTATCTTTTGATCAGCGGGGTAGTGAAGTGGACTGGAGAAAGTCGCTAATTGCCAACAGGTGTTTAGTGAGCCGTGCTATGGAGGCTTAAATAACAAACTTCTGAAATTACCAAGTTGCTACTTGGTACCACTTCCTTAGTTGACACATAAAATATATCAACAAAATAAAAATAAATAAATGCCGTGGTGGCTGAGTGGGTCGAGTTGCCTGCGACGCAAAGATCGCAAGCTCAAATCCCGGCTGTACCAATGAGTTTTTCTGAACTTAAGTACAGTGATTAGTCACACCACGAGCTGAACGGTGAAGGAATAGATCGAAAGGATAACGTGTAATGTCGTGCCTGAGTAACGGCGATGGACTGGCCATCGGTCGGTCGGACGTTGAATATCACCGTTCCCTAGCCCTTCGGGGACCCTTATGGGAAGGCGTGTACTAATCACTATACTTAAGTTCAGAAAAACTCATTGGTACAGTTGGGATTCTGGGATTCGAACTGGCGATCTTTGTGTCGCTGGCAACTACTCGAACCACTAGGCAACCCAACCACGGCTCTCATATGTAGGTATGTATATTTATTTTAACTCCATACAGTTTCATGCTCTTTATATTAAGATAATAAATAGAACAGGGAAGTGAACTTTGAACGGCGCATTAGTCTGGAAAAGCGGACAAGTATTGCATCACAAAGGTATCAACAACCATGCACAGTGATATCACGTTAGTTTATTGTTCAATGCGTATGAACAATCGTATATTGTCATATTCTGAACGAAATGTCCGTACATCCTATTTTCGGAATGGGTACATAGCATCGGCGGATAGACGATAAACTTAAAGAAATGGTTATAAAATTCGAGACGCTGTCTCAAAGTATTCCCATTTGACAAACGATATTCACATTCAGAACTAATGGTAGGTACAATGTCTTCTTTTCGGCGTTGAATAAAAAAACCTGTTATAAAACGGAATTTTATGAGGCTTAAAACAGATAATGGAGGAAATGAGGATAAACATGTAAAGCATTATTTATAAATGATTCAGCTATGATCAGTTATATATAAATGAGGTTAAGGATACGCCTTCCCACAAGGTTCCCCGACGGGGTAGGCAGAAGTGCGTTGGTAGTACCAACACACCCACTTTTCACCGAAGATATATATATTTTAGGTGAGAACTGGAGAGATCGAGAGGCCATCGCCGCCACCCAAGCACTTTAAGTATCTACATACGTCTTTGAATTTCTTCTCAAACTTATTCGGGTTCCTTCTCGATGTTTTTCTTCATTGGTAAGCATTTGGCCTGTCTAATCACTGTACTTAAGTTCAGAAAAACTCATTGGTACAGTCGGGATTAGCACTTGCGTTGCATCTTTCTCTTCATCTTGCATCTTTGTGTTGCAGGCACCTGCTCAAACCACTCGGCCACCACGGCTTATAACGACTAATATTTTTTTACAAATTCCAAGACTTTCGATTTGCTTTTTTGCTAGAATTTGTTTTATATAACTACCCCTCCCCCCGTACGTAACGTACCTCGCCATTTTATGTGCGTAAATTTAAATTACATCGTTAGTTTTTTATAAGTTTAATTCGAAAAAATCCAGAAATCATGACATAAACGTATTAATCGTGTTAATCCAGCAAATAATCCACCTCTGTGCCAATTGTCATCCAAATCTGTTCAGTATTTTTTATTACAAACTATCCCATTTATCTTACTAGTGTTACGATGGAAGGTTCTGGAGGGCTTGCCGTGTGAAAGCCATGCCAAACAACAACACTAGCCGGAAATATAAACAAAAGGATGCAATTAAGAAAGGACGTAAACAACTTGTTTACGTCACCCGGCCATTGTTCTGCGGATGCATTTAAATGGCTATTCCACGAAAGTCTTAATGGCGGTCTAGAACCTTCCACCGATATCTAGAATATCGTGCCGGTGCCATATATAAGGCGGTACCCGATGGGCACAGTGAGTACAGTTGAGAGAGTCAGTTCAGTCAGAGTTAGTTAGTGAGTTCAGTTGAGAGAGTCAATTCAGTCAGTTGAGTTCAGTGCGAGTGATCACAAGTGTTTTATCAGTGACTATAGTGAGTGTACAGTGTTAGTGAAGTGTTTCAGTGTCTAGTGTTTACTGTGTTCTACTGTTACTGTGTTGTAGTGTACACAGAGTAGAAGTGTTTCAGTACCTAGGGTTTACTGTGTTTTACTAGTACTGTGTTATAGTGAATAGTGCTATAGTGATAGTGTACTGATTTATCGTACAAGACTCCGGAATTATTCTGTGTTAGAGAATAAAGTGTCGTTTAAGTGCATCAACCGGCTATCATTGATTATCCCGAACCCCAGCTCGTAACAATTGGTGTCAGAAGTGAGGGATAATCATGCCGGTTCTACCAAAAGACGATACTCCGGGAACTCGTACTAGGAGTCAAGGGCGCCAATTGGAGGCAACTCAAAGGCGCGATGCTCCGGGTCCTTCCCAGGCAGTGCAGCAAGAGCAGCAGGCTGCGGAATCGACGGCCACTGGCGATGCTAGAAATGCACCCCCAATGAATCCTCAAGTTCCAACTACCATGGACGTAGCTGCAGTCATGGCGTTGCTGAAAGGGATGGAGCGACGTCAGGAAGAGCAAATGCGAGATCAGAAAGAGCAAATGCGAGATCAGAAAGAGCAAGCCCTTCAGCTTAAAGAGCAACTGAAGCATGATAAGGAGGAACAAACTCACCTTCTTAAGGAGCTGAGTGTGAATATTGGAAAAGAACTGACGGCAGTCAAAGAAAAGGTGCAACATCAGGAGACTCGCATAACAGACGTCGAGAACAGGATTGACAAAATTGAAGCCCAGATAGCCGTAATACAGAAGACGTTGGAGGCCCTGACATCCGGAAAAGGCATTGTCGCTCCGGTAACCACATTCTCGATGCGAGGATTTAAAGTGCCGCCATTCGATGAAAAATCTTCATGGTCAGCATACAAAGTCCAGTTCGAAGCTGTTGTTAAAGCCAACGGATGGAATGAAGCACAAGCTCTGACTGCGCTCACACTGGGACTACGTGATCAGGCCTTAACCATATTGGAAGCCGTTGGGAAGGAGGTGACCTATGAACAACTACTCGAAGCTTTGGAGTCTCGCTACGGTGATGCACATTTGGAGCACGTATTTCGTGCCCAGTTGAAGGACCGAACCCAACGTAGCGGGGAAAACTTGCAACAATGGGCTCTGGAAATCGAGAAGCTTGTACGCAAAGCGTACCAGTCAGCGCCTACGTTCATAGCAGGATACCTGGTCCAAGCTTTCATCGACGGAATACGTGACCTGGAAATACGAGCTGCTGTCAGGCTTGGACATCACGAAAGCCTCAAGGATGCTTTGGCTCATGCCCTGGAAGTTGAGGCAGCACGTCAAGATTATCGGTCCCATCGTATCCGGGAAGTGATAACACCTATCCGAGATAGTCGACCGAAATTTAGTCCTCGGTGTTTCCACTGTGGTGAAAAAGGTCACCTGAAATTTAACTGCCCAGATAGAGTTAGCCGAGACGGGACCAACATAAAAGCCAGGGCTACGTGGCGAGTAGCGGATGATTTTAAAGGAGCCCCGAGACTATTGAACTCTCAAGCCTACGACAGAGGTAAATCTCACGGAAACGCAGACGCATTATCAAGAAGATCTTGCTCAGATGACTACAAACATTGTGCAAGGAAAGAAATGAAAGAGACTGTACCCATTAGAATGCTGCGAACAAATGATTGGAAGGAAGCGTTACGAACAGCGCAACGAAAGGATCTCGATATCAGGCCAATTAAGGAAAAGATGAAGACCCGTTGTAACAAATATCTTAGCAATCCTGGATTCAGCGAGGGATCCCTGGTGTGGCTTCACAATCCAGTACGCAAGAAAGGAATATCTCCGAAGCTACAAGCAAGATGGGATGGACCATACCGGATTGTCACTAGGATCAACGATGTGACATATCGGATACAAAAGGGACCACGAGGAGCTCCGAAGGTCGTCCACGTCAATCGATTGGCGCGCTACCATGGGTCTAACGATGCTCGGGACGAGCATGTCTAAGGAGGGGGCAGTGTTACGATGGAAGGTTCTGGAGGGCTTGCCGTGTGAAAGCCATGCCAAACAACAACACTAGCCGGAAATATAAACAAAAGGATGCAATTAAGAAAGGACGTAAACAACTTGTTTACGTCACCCGGCCATTGTTCTGCGGATGCATTTAAATGGCTATTCCACGAAAGTCTTAATGGCGGTCTAGAACCTTCCACCGATATCTAGAATATCGTGCCGGTGCCATATATAAGGCGGTACCCGATGGGCACAGTGAGTACAGTTGAGAGAGTCAGTTCAGTCAGAGTTAGTTAGTGAGTTCAGTTGAGAGAGTCAATTCAGTCAGTTGAGTTCAGTGCGAGTGATCACAAGTGTTTTATCAGTGACTATAGTGAGTGTACAGTGTTAGTGAAGTGTTTCAGTGTCTAGTGTTTACTGTGTTCTACTGTTACTGTGTTGTAGTGTACACAGAGTAGAAGTGTTTCAGTACCTAGGGTTTACTGTGTTTTACTAGTACTGTGTTATAGTGAATAGTGCTATAGTGATAGTGTACTGATTTATCGTACAAGACTCCGGAATTATTCTGTGTTAGAGAATAAAGTGTCGTTTAAGTGCATCAACCGGCTATCATTGATTATCCCGAACCCCAGCTCGTAACACTAGCATTGCTATCCAGCGTGGCAATGCTGCTAGTCTTCTTGGCACGTTGCCCCGGGATACCGATTTGGATCAAATAATCTGTAAGTAGTTAGACAACTGTTTATTGTAAATATTGTTAATTGTTGTCATTGTAAATAAATAGTTATTCCTAATATTAGTGGGAAGTACATCTTCATATTAACAGCTAACGGTCCTTTGAGAAAATCCTTATTCAGTTCACAACAAAGTAAATCTCATAATCGCATACTTCCCAGCAACTACAATATTACCAACCGCGTAAACGAGATAATTTCGCGTGCGACAAAAGAAACAACAATCCAGTTTTATAGCCGAGGAGCCGACTACAAAGATCCCATTAACACTTTGTATTCCGTTTGTGCAAAGTCGGACAGACATCGACCATGACCGCGGTAAATAGTGAGAGTAAAAAAATATATAAACCACCGAGCACTTTCCCCCACTCACTTATACAAATCTAGACTTTAACACAGTTGCTTAGAGTCCAATTTCTAATGTCTATACCACTACACGGATATCCGACGTCGATAAATCGAAATGAAACTCTACTAATGCTGTAACAAGATCGCTTTTCGCCAAACAGGAAGGAAGTATTGTGTAACATGTTACAATTACTCGTGGATCTTAGGTATTGAAATAAAATTATGGTATTTACATAACGATTCATGCTACATGTAAATACAATTCACAGACTCGCCTTGTGACTGTATGGCTTTAGACCACGGCATTCTAGTACACCCGGTTAATTGGGCCTTAAAAAATCTGTTCGAAGCCTAAAATTCCACATTCCCACCCTTTCCCATTCGCTTCCATATAAAGTATGACCCCTTCTCCAACCTCATTTATTATCCACTTCCATATTATCAACGAAACCTTATAATAATATGTAATAATAAAACGTTAGGACAATTCCATACAAATCGACCTAATCCCCAACTAAGCAACATTTCTATAAAGGTACTCAATAAGGACTCGGGGGAGTGCAACTCAAGAAAGCGACGCGATGTGCGGTGTGGCAAATATCGTACTACCCACAAATAATTAACGTAACTATTGATTTGTAAACACTGTTTTATTTTTTCTTGTAATGTTTCCATCCAATGTCTTGCTTTGACTTCATTTATATATATTATTATAATTACTAACAAATATACCTATTACGCTTTCCGACACTACACTAACCTAACTATAATATTATTTATCTCTGTAAGTGAATTTGTAAATTCTTAAGAGAAATAAATTTCTATAACCGTATATTATTAGGTGTCCCGTGTCGGATGGCGAATTTTCTACCCAGCCTGTAACCGCTCGGGTAAACGTGTTCTTGAGTGGAGACGATACGATACGATGTGATACGAAGAAATGTGAATGCTATAAGCAATGTCGTAATCATATAATTATGTCTGTTAGTGTCGGTATCGTGGTCACTCATTTTTTCACGCTTCCTAGGCTTACCGCATACAAACGCTGGCACAAATCTCTTTGACCATTGCCGTATTTTTTGTTTCATACATACATACATATCATAACGCCAAGTCCCAAACGGGGTAGGCAGAGAGTATAGAGCGCCAGTTCGCTTCATCCACATTCATCAGTCTCATACATGCTCGTCAGTTTCGAGTACTCTTAATGTTCCCGTCCTTGAGAGTCCGATCGATTTGATCCAGGTAGTTGGAACGTGGCCTTCCTCTGCCTCTTCTTGCACACACTTTTGCTTTGTATATCTGTTTCGTCAATCTTTCTTCACTCATCCTTTCTATGTGTCCAATCCAACGTAACATGCCTTTCTTCATCTTTACAATCACGCCCTCATTCACGCCAGTTGATTTGCGAATCTCTTCATTGCGGATTCGATCTAAAATCGTTACTCCGCACATTTTTCAAAGAGATCGCATCTCAACTGCATTCAAGCTATTTTTATACTTCCTCTGACATACCCAGGATTCGCTGCCATACAACAAGATAGGTACCAATATCGCGTTGTGGACTCGAGCATTCTTGCTCAGATTTTTACTGCCCATCAACGCCGACATGGCTCCATTCACCTTATTTCCGGCAGTTATCCTTCTTTCAATATCTTTTTCATACTTTCCATCTTTCTTTTTTTTTTTCTTTCTTTGGACGATATAATATATCGTCCAAAAGACCTTTTTTTCCATTTCAACACAATTTTTTAAATTCTTATAATGGTTTATTTTTCTTCAATAGGGATTCGCGATCTGAATTAGGTATTTGAAATTGGAATAAAATATACCCTTTGACAGCGAAGTAACGAACGTCTGTATGCAACGGAAGGTTTGCTTTTGCCTTCAATGTAACAGCCACAAGACAAAAAATGGAATGATATTCAAAATATATCGTCTGGCATTATGAAGCCCTTATTAAGCCCGTGTTTTTTAGTTATTATTGTGAATAAAAGAAAAAAATAAGTGCGCAATACCAAGAGCATAAACAAAAAAGAACTCACAATAAACTATTAAAGTATCCTTATCCCATCCGAGCAGTACATACAATAGTTACTAGAAGGCGTAAGCACCTATTGTAAATATGTAATGTGCCACACACAGACAATTAAAAGAATTATTAAGGAAGGAACATTGATTATATCGAGCCTTTAGTGGACATCCGAGGATAGAGACGTCATATACGTCTCTCTAGGAGCTATTAAAAAAAATATGACAATAAAAACTATACTTTATAGTACATTGACTTATGAGTGGACTCGCCATCTGTCACGTTTGGCGCCCAAGTATAACTCCCGTGAATAGTGGGTGTTATAGAAAACCGGGGAGTTTGCAACGGCGTTTTCTCTCCTTTCAGAGTTTTTATTCTTAAAATCTGTGGTAACGGTAATTATATATTTAATATGTGACATTAGACGTTGACGTTGACGGATGAAGAAAGGCATGTTACGTTGGTTTGGACATATAGAAAGGATGAGGGAAGAAAGATTTACGAAACAGATATACAAAGCAAAAGTGTGTGCAAGAAGAGGCAGAGGAAGACCACGTTCCAACTACCTGGATCAAATCGATCGGACGCTCAAGGACGGGAACGTTAAGAGTACTCAAAACCGACGAGTATGTATGTAGAGACATGAATGTGGACGAAGCGAAAGAGGTATATTATCTCTGCCTACCCCGTAAAGGGATGGACGTGATGATATGTATATATGTAATATGTGGAATGTGAGGAAGATATTGTATTCGATATTCGATATTCGATCGAGCATGTATCTAGAGAGAGAGACCGATAAATGTGCATGACGCCAAAGAGATGATGATAAGTACCATGCTGGGTTCTTTACTAAGTGATCAGAGAGAATAGTGATTTCATACACATTCATAAATCTTATCATACATGTTCTATTTATATTTTTATTAGCTTAAAATCTTTGTAAAAAATTTAAGGCCTTCTTATATTAAGGTCTGGTTTAGTGGTCAGAGGTCTTGGCAGCAAAGTTAGAGTTCGTAGGTTCGATTCCCACTGGTGCCGGATGGGGAATACGATATTTCTACTTTTGTCTTTTATGTTCACGTATTTTGTTGGCCATTATCCATGATGCTTTATAGGATGCTTAATTTAGGACGAGGCTAATTTATCGATCCCGCATAAACCCAGAGTATTATTATTAGAGTGGTTACTTTATTATGAAATTTAAAAAATATATATTTTGTAGTACATTGATTTAAAAATAGCAAAAAATATATTTTTTGTAATAAAAACTTTTGCTTACCATTTTCGCAGTAATCACAATTATTATGTGAAACAATATTCTTCAATCACTAAATATCACAGTGTTGTACACTATCACCAATTTTGTACCACAATCACACACCACAACACCGAATGCACCACTGCCGTCGCCAGATTTGACGCCTGCAAAAAAAAAACAGACTTATAGTGAAAGTGACTGGCCAGTTTTTGCCATCGAGATTCTAACAATAAGGTTGGCAATGGGTGATTCCGAATTCTATATTCAAATCAGTTTGACAGAAGAATCGACGGAATACTCCATTTAAGTCTCATTCTTTGCATCATGTTCCATTAAATAATTGGATGTATTACGCGTACGTTAAATGTTAATGGTTATTTTATATGTCGCAACGTAACTTGCTTCACTAACCTGATATGTATGTCAAATATATGGTCTTATTTTATACGAGAAAAACACGGTCACAATACAACACCGAAATCCTGTTTCAGAAATAAGTTGTTTACATTTCCGTCCAGAAATGCGGTAACTGTTATATATAAGTTATTACAGACGGCCTTCTGGTTTAGTGGTTAGAGCTCCTGACTGCGAAACTTAAGGTCGCGGGTTCCAATCCCTGAGGGCAGAAATTTGCGTGATCAACACCAGTATTTGTACCTTAGTCTTGGATGTCCTATACATCTATTCAAATATCTATCTAAGTAAATATATTTTATTTATTTACTTGTGTTATGTCGTATAGTTACGATAACACAAGCTTTGCTTAATCTGTCCGATGACAGATAAATTATCTGTCACATTAGTGCCTAGATTCTTTCAGGTACTATATACTTTGGAATTCCTTCTCAAACGATGTTTCAGTTACCCGCCGGAATCGTACACGAGACTAGCCTCGGATAATCGCTAAGCTCAAGGCTCATATTACAGTTATTCGCCGTATTAAATTCGCAAGATAAACAGCGGTCGTGTCAGGTTTCACAATATAATTACGTTAGTTTTAAAACCAAGACACTTTCCAGTATTTTGCATACGAAACTCCTAACGTGAACAGTGAAACGTATGATTTATGAAATCGACATATGTAATATAAAACTCGGATTCTGCAAATCCTCTTAATTAAAAGTTATGTGAATTGAAAATCCAAATCCACTGGATTTACTACGTAAAATGAAAAGAACTTAAATAGCTTCGAACTATATTCACGCCGAAGGGGTAGGCAGAGGTGTGAAGGTAGTAGTACTCACTTCCACCAGAGATATATTTTTAGGTGACAGATGGCGAATCCATCGCTGTTACTCAAGAATACTATATATAGTAAGCCTTTGAATGTCTTCTAAAACATATGCAGGCTTCCTGTCGATATTTTCCTTTACTCATGACATAAAAAGAGGTCAAAGAGGTTGCACTGGTCAGATGCAAATTGAATGAATTGCATCAGAAAACAGAGCCCAGTTCTTATATTTATAGCAGATTGCGAGACCGCCGATTGTCGACCACGAAATACATCTTTGAATGCCTTTTCAAACGTATACAGATTTCCTTGCGATGTTTTTTCTTCATCGTAAAGATCATTCAGGGACGCCGTGTAGGTACAGTCTTCAAAGAAGGTGACAGACTCACTATCTGTCATGTTGGTACCGTTTTCTTCGCCGAGTGTTGTGGGAAAGCGTGAAGAAACATAAAATACTTTTAATTAATAGGATACATAATTCATATATTATTTTATTTTTTTGTAAAGTTTCGGTCGTGTAATCGAGGCCTCATGCCAGGCGAACTGGAACATATTTTAGTGAGAAAATCATCATATGCCGAGATTGCGAGTCCATCGCCATTTCTCAAGCACGACTATACATACCTACATATCATTAAGCCGAGTCCCTAATGGGGAGGCAGAGAGTATAGAGCGCCAGTTCTCTCTAGACTTACATACCTCTTTCGCTTCGTCCACATTCATCAGTCTCTTCATACATGCTCGTCGGTTTCGCGTAGGTACACTTGACGTTCCCGTCCTTTAGCGTACGATCGATTTGATCTAGGTAGTTGGAACGTGGTCTTCCTCTGCCTCTTCTTGCACACACTTTCGCTTTCACTGTATTATTATACGCCCTTGAATTTTTGCTCAAAGGTATGCAGGTTTCTTCTCGATGTTTTCCTTCACCATAAAGCTCGTGAATATATCTGTAGTTAAGTTAAGAGGAACTCATAGATCCAAACCTGGGTTGAATCTAAAATTAAATTCTTCAGAAGGTAGTCGCCAACGGAGTAAATAGGCTGTCTAGCACAGTGTGACTATTATTACGCATAATGCTTTAGAATACAGGTGACTTAGAAACACTTCCTAACACTTTCACCACAGTAGGTAAGAAAGGCTAATGTTCGCTCGGATTGCTTTGCTTCATTAGCCCTTGTATAGTTATTACTGTATACTATGGTATTCTTGTACCTCCGTTCTCATTACGTCATGTTAAGCGACTTTTGAAGAAAAGATTCAAGATTTTTTTTTTCAGCACCATCATATGACAGACACATGTCAATAATTATGGCTAGATTAAGACGTCAATTCGAACTACTGTTCGTAAATCGACATTTTTCTTACGATTGATTGCGTTTTTTACGTGAGAAGCGTGCTGTAGTTCTTAGGGCGTCAAGGTACCAATATAAAAGGCAGTCCATTGATAAGCGGTTACCCCGATATATTCGATTAGTATGGACCATTGATGCTCTAAACTTTTCACACCGTTCTTGAAGCACACCGTACTGTCTTGCTGGTAGAAAAGTCGCCAGATAAAATTTTAAACTATAGCTTAAACTTAATCATATTCAACGATTTCCTTGATATTTTTTTCTGAAATAAAATAGATTCTATGTATTAATCCAGCTTCTTAGCTATGCACAAAATTTTAAACGATTTCGTTCATTCTTTCTGGCGTATACATCCTCACAAACTTTCACATTTATAATATTAAGTAGGATTCTGGATGGGCCTTATTGATAAATTCTCACCTGAATTATTAATTCAGTAAAACATTTGTTAGACATTTATGGTTGTTGATATTGTTGATACAGCGTCATTATTCTGTTATCTTAATTTGTAGCCATGAACACGGGAATCTCTGCTGAAATCTTAATGAATAAGTAATTCTGTTTATACACAGAGATCTCGTGTACAAATTAAGATAAGAGAATTAGGTCAATAGGGGATTTTCTGCTAAAGTTCGGATTTCGGAGCGTCACTGGGATTGCGATCGGAAGTCGGGATCGGGTTATCGGCTAATAATGTCGCCTGAACGATTATAACAATTATAATATTTTAAGAAAGGATGTAGAAATCTTTTCCGCATACGCCAACTACTTCTACTGGATTTAATCCATAAATAGATTCGCAAAGAAACTGACGAGAATAAGGGTGTGATTGTGAAAATTAAGAAAGACGTAGGTACTGAAGAGAGAGAAGAGAGAGTAAAAACATCTCAAAAATGCGAAAGTGTGTGGAAGAACATGGCAGAGGAAGACCATGGCCCAGCTGCTGGGATCAAATAGGTTAAACACTCAAAGTTGGGAACATCAAGCGTACCCAAAGCAGCGAGCATGTACAAAGGATCCAATATTGATGGACGTAGATTGATGGGTCAACAGCACGCGAGCAATACCCTGGCTGTTACAGGCGGCGGTAACCGCTTACCATCAGGCGGACCGCATACTCGTTTGCCACCCATGTGATATAAAAAAATGCGGATGTGTGCAGAGAAATCTCTGCCTGCGCCGTGGGGGACTTGTGATGATGTTTAGTACAGTCTGTATGATGTTATTAGCGTTTCTGTAGGATCATATCACTTGCTTATGAAACGCGACGGAACACAGCTGATATTTACATACTAAGTATAAAAACTTCGTGCATGTTCGCCCAGTAGCTTTTGAGTCAAGAACATACAGTGCTCTACCTTGAACCAAATAATTAAATTTAAAAAGTTGTCAACTTTATTTACGATGGCTGCTAAAGGAAAAATACGGTCAAGGAGTGTGTTTAACTTCAGCTTTTTTACTAGTATATTACCAAAATATATTGTCCAATTATTTTTCGGGAGGTTTTTAGGAAGCTGAGAGGTACAGAACTCATCGGGAGCTGCTACTGAACTACTAATATGGGCTATAGGCGCAAAATGTTAAGATTATTTTACTCAGTTGCGTTCCTAGAACTTTTCATACAGAGCTGCCAAGGACAATGATCGTCGAGCATGAAGATAAAATGGTCTATTAGTCTAGAGAGAACTGGCGCTCTACTTTATTTGCCTACCGTAAGGGACTCGTGTGATAATAATATGTATGTAAGGAAAATGTTAGTCTAGAGAGAACTGTCGCTCTCCTTTCTCTGTCTATCCCCTAAGGGACTTGTGTGATGATAATATGTATGTACTACTAGTACTAGCTTAGTAACCTAATATATAGAGGGAGTCAGTAAGCCCAATCAACCTTATATGTAAGCATTATTGTGCAACTGAAAAAAATATAGTGGGTGGCTAATAGGCTGCCATAGACCAATACCAAAAATTCGTCGATTATAGGTTTCTTCATACGCTTTTGAACAACTCCTCCCAGAATTCAGCTCATTGGGTGAGTTACGACAGCGGATAACATCAAAAAGTTGTCAAGCCATCACCTTTTTTTAGTAGTATCCGACTAAAAGTCTGTGTTCCGGGGTCATTTTCAAAGGTTTATCATGAATGTTTAAAAAAAGATTTATAAGGCCGAATACTCGAGACAAGCTCGAACAACAATACCAATGAGTGGCTTTCACTAGGTTCTTTGTGAAAAGAAATAGTTGCTTTTTAAATTGGCAAGAGTTAAATAATAAACCTTGCTGTAATTTCGTCACAAAATTTATTGATGCTGTAAGTTTTTACTTTATTAATAAGTCTGTTGGGGCTGTTCGCTACGCCAGCTAACTGTTAGGTTAATAGGAGATGAGTGCGGATTGGTTTCCCTTACTTATGAGGTAAATTAAAGGCACTGTTGTCTTGAGGAGCGTTTGTCTATATTTTATACTAGCTGTCCCGCCCAGCTTCGCTCGGGTGAAAAAGTTAAATTGCCCGTAACACGATCGCAGCGCCACCTATTGGGTCCAATTGTAAATCTAAACCATTCTCGAATCTAGCTTAAGACACACAGAAACACACAGAAAGCTTCGCCCGGGTAAAAAGGTAAAATTCTTGAAACTCGATCGCAGCGCCACTCTCGCCTAAGCGCCTCTCGGGTCCAATTTAATATAGCCTATGTTACTCGGGGATAATGTAGCTTTCCAAAGGTGAAAGAATTTTTGAAATCGGTTCAGTAGTTTCGGAGCCTATTAATTACAAACAAACAAACAAACAAATCTTTCCTCTTTATAATATTAGTATAGATACAGGCTTATTTGTAGGTAAAGTAAAAGTATCTTACTGTTAAGATGAAAAAATAAACACACAGTAGTGTTAAATTTTTGATCTTGATAAATGATGAAGTTTATTTGAATAGCATGGATTAGTTAAAGGAAAGGAGATAACCGTAATATTTTTAATAGTTGCCTACGGAGTTAAGGAGAAGTCGATTTACAGAAGTTTATAACTATGTACTTAAATAAAGAAAACTTTACATACTCCATCATGATATTTTCAATTTATGAATAAAAACCTTTTGTTTTTACTTGGTATTTTGAGACACGCTTTAAAATGCCTTTCAAAATACCTACTAACTGTAAAGTTGCTTCTGTAGCATTAAGCACTTTTCTGAGCTTCGAATTTTACTCTCCAATTTATACATACATACATATCATCACGCCAAGTCCCTATCGGGGTAGGCAGAGAGTATAGAGCGCCAGTTCTCTCTAGACTTACATACCCCTTTCGCTTCGTCCACATTCATAAAATTTATAAAATTTATAAAACGATAAAATGTTCCAAGCCTTTTTTTCCATGTTACTCGGTCACGTGATAATAACAAAAACACTCTTATGCAATAATAATAAACAAATTCGATCTCAGTTTGCATAACGTGCTGTTAGATAATATCCGTGCCAATAACAAGCCGTGGTGGCCGAGTGGTTCGAGCAGTTGCCTGCGACGCAAAGGTCGCAAGTTCGAATCCCGACTGTACCAATGAGTTTTTCTGAACTTAAGTACAGTGATTAGTCACACCACGAGCTTAACGGTGAAGGAAAACATCGAGAGGAAACCTGCATACGTCTGAGAAGAAATTCAAAGGCGTATGTATAGTCGTGCTGGAGTAACGGCGATGGACTCGCCATCTGTCACGTTGGCACCTAATATACCTCTGGCGGAAAGTGGGTGTGTGGGTATTACCTATACACCTCTGCCTACCCCTTCGGGGACCCTTGTGGGAAGGCGTGAGGATATATTTATTAGATAATATCAAACGAATCCATTACAGAGAGTTAATTAGAATTGCTCGATGGTTACTATAGGGACTCATGCTAAAATGCAGTTAATAACTACACTCGTAGTAGCTTATATAAATATCCTCACACCTTCCCACAAGGGGGACCTTTGGGGAAGGGGTAGGCAGAGGTGTATAGGTACTACCCACACACCCACTTTCCGCAAGAGATATATTTAGGTGCCACAGAGACAGGTGGCGAGTCCATCGGTCGGTTACTCAAGCACGACTATACATCGGCGCCCTTGAATTGCTTATCAGACGTATGCAGGTTTCTTCTCGATGTTTTTCTTCACCGTAAAGCTCGTGGTGTGACTAATCACTGTACTTTAGTTCAGAAAAACTCATTGGTACAATCGGGATTCGAACTTGCGGTCTTTGTGTCGCAGGCAACTGCTCGAACCACTCGGCCACCACGGCTCTTTCTTTCTTCTTTATTTCTATTATTACATACATACATATCATCACGCCAGGTCCCTAACGGGGTAGGCAGAGAGTATAGAGCGCCAGTTCTCTCTAGATTTACATACCTCTATCGCTTCGACCACATTTATCAGTCACTTCATACATGCTCGTCAGTTTCGAGTACTCTTAACATTCCCGTCCTTGAGCGTCCGATCGATTTGATCGAGGTAGTTGGAACGTGACCTTCCTCTGCCTCTTCTTGCACACACTTTTGCTTTGTATATCTGTTTCGTCAATCTTTCTTCACTCATCCTTTCTATGTTTCCAAACCAACGTAACATCCCTTTCTTCATCTTTACAATCACGCGCTCATTCAGTTGATTTGCGAATCTCTTCATTGCGGATTCGATCTAATATCGTTACTCCGCACATTTTTCGAAGAGATCGCATCTCAACTGCATTCAAGCTATTTTCATACTTCCTCTGACATACCCAGGATTCGCTGCCATACAATAAATTTGCTACCAATATCGCGTTGTGGACAGACTTTTACTACCCATCAACGCCAGTGTGTGTGTACTGTTTTAGATCACAGCACATTGTCCTAACTTTGTAACTTGCAAGCAATTTCCTGTCCGTATTTCTTCTAATATAATAATTTCCGTTTTATTTTTTGACATCTCAAATTGCAAAAAAATATGTATTCCGATGCGCCTTACACCTTTTTCACCTGTTGTGCAACATTGGGGGCCAACTGAAAACCAGTGCTGTGCTTAACACAGCGTACACTGAGCTGGTTCCATACACACACTACACACACAAATGGCCCCATTATTATCGCCCTTATAAAATAACATACAACTTGTTAAAACTATGCTATTTCTCTACTAAAATATTTATTTTGATCTTATGAAACACTGAAATGCTCGCTATTGGATAATACGCATACGAATACGTAATCGAAAGCTGTGTCAGTGTGTCACGACTCTCATCGTGCTTACGATACTGTGCTCACACCGTTTACCTAACCACCATGTGATCGAATATCAACAAGAAAATATTAAAAAAAAACAAATAACTGCCTAGAGACAACTTTTAAGCAACTACTGTAAATGTCCTAGTACCTAATTAAGAAGGGCCTTTACACAGAAATTACATGCTTAAAAGGAGACGGGTCAATAGTTTAAACTATAGAAATAAAAAAATAAACTAGAACAAAAGACACACTAATGCCCTATATCCCCAAAGAGGTAGGCAACACTAGTTGTCCCGCCCAGCATCGCTTGGGTGAAAAAAATAAAAGCCAAGGTGCAAAGCAAAAAGTAAGAACTTTTGTTAATTATTATAATTGGTGTAATCGTTATAGTTAATAATAAATAAATAAATAAATAAGTAGACTGAGATTGACAATTAAAGCATCACACACACACACACTTCTAAGTCCAAGGAAAAGATCGTTAAGGAACCTTTTCGTTTGAGGAACTGTAGTTACGGAGGACAATGCAAGGAAGACAGCTATGTTGTCATTTATTTTATCGCCGTATATCCAATAAGGGCGTCACGTACAGTAAACCATCTTGCGAAAAAAAACGCGGTTTCTTGTCCTGAACATTTTGAACTTTTTTTTTTTTTTTTTTTTTTTTTTTATACCACTTGGGTGGCAAACAAGCATGCGGTCCGCCTGATGGTAAGCGGTTACCGCCGCCTATGGACGCTTGCAACACCAGGGGTATCACTCGCGCGTTGCCGACCCTGCAGAAATCTTTTCACACCCTTCTTGAAGAACTCCATGCTGTACTCTCCAGGGAAAACCTCAACGGGGAGCTCATTCCACAGCCTGAGCGTTCGCGGAAGAAAACTTCTTTGGAAGCGCACAGTGCGAGACCTTTGTGGTTCCAAGGTATGGGGATGAATTCCCCGTCGATGGCGAGAGGTGCGGTGGTAGAAGGTGGAAGTGGGCATCATATCGAACAATTCTGCAGAACACTCCCCGTTATACAAGCGGTAGAACACACACAGGGAGGCAAAGTCTCTCCTCAGACTTAGTGATTCCAAGCCGCTTGTGAGCATGGGATCGTCGACAATTCTAGCGGCGCGTTTCTGAACCGCGTCAAAAGGCCCAAGCTGGTATCCAGGGGCTCCAGCCCACAGGTGGCAGCAGTACTCCATATGTGGCCGAACTTGCGACTTATAAAGTTGCAGCCTTTGTTGCGGTGTGAAGTACTGCTTAGCTCTGTTGAGCACACCGAGCTTCCTCGACGCCAGCTTAGCCTTGTCCTCTAAATGACCACGGAACTGAACGTCGCTAGAAATATCGACCCCAAGGATCCTAATGCTCTCCGAGATGTTCAGGGGAGTGTTCTGGAATTGTGGAGCCACAGCGAATGGAGTTTTTTTTGCGGTGAACGCGCAAACTTGTGTCTTAGTGGGGTTGAAGTGGACTAGGTTTAGTCGACCCCAATCGGAGACACTGCGAAGTGTACTCTCGATTTCAGACACAAGTCGTTCGCGACTTTCCTCCACAGTGGAACGAGGGAGATTAGCACGGCCCGTGTAGTAAGTGTCCCCAGTGCTGTCGTCTGCATAACAATGAATGCCTTCAATAGAAAGCATGTCATTAATATGCAGAAGAAACAGAGTCGGGGACAACACAGAGTCTTGCGGGACGCCAGCATTAATTTCCATGCTTTCGGAGCAGCTACCGTCAACGACGGCTCTTATGCATCTGCTGGACAGAAAGCTGGCGACCCATTTGCATAATCCCTCTGGCAGTCCGTAGGATGGAAGCTTCGATAGAAGACCGCGATGCCAGACCCGATCGAACGCTTTCGCCACATCCAAGCTAACAGCTAATGCCTCACCTTGACTCTCAATGGCGAGTGACCAACGGTGCGTGAGATATACTAGAAGGTCACCCGTTGAGCGACTGTGGCGGAAGCCATACTGTTGGTCACTCAATAAACCGTGACCCTCTAGATATCGCAGGAGTTGCGTGTTAATCACTCGCTCCATAATTTTGGAGAGGAGGGAGGTGATGGCGATCGGCCTGTAATTCGATGGGTCTGATCTATCGCCCTTTTTGGGCACTGGGTGCACGTGGGCGGTCTTCCACGAAGTTGGGACTTTTTGGGTGGAGTAGGAAAGCGCGAATAGGCGCGTCAAAACAGGACACAGTTCAGGAGCACACTGCTTAAGCACCACTGCCGGAATACCGTCTGGCCCGCTCGACTTATGGACGTCCAGAGACAGCATCTCCCGCCGGACCTCCCGTTGGGTTATGCTTATCTCCGGCATAGAGTTCTCACACCGCAGGATAGTTGGCGGTGTGGCGCCTCCGTCATCCATAGTCGAGTTCGAGGCAAAGAGAGAGCCCAATAGATCCGCTTTCTCTTTGGCACTGTGGGCCAAGTTACCATCCGGCTTACGGAGTGGTGGTAGGGACGACTGGCAAAAGTTTCCCTCAGCAGCCTTGGCAAGGGACCAAAAAGCACGGCTGCCAGAAGGGTAGCTAGCGAGTCTCTTACCAATTCTGCTGACGAAATCGAATTTCGCCCTGGCAATCGCTCGCTTACAGTGCCTCGAGGCAGCATTAAGTTTCCGCTTTGCATCAGATATGTTGGGGTCCAGATTGGATCGAGCCGTGGTCCACGCCTCATACAAGGCTTGCTTGGATAATTTAGCTTCCTTGCAGGGCTTATTAAACCACGGCTGTTTCTTTACCCCTGTAGCTACTAGCGAGTTTGGGATGTAGCATTCCATTCCCGCCAGTATCGTCTCAGCGACGGCTGCTGCACAGGGGTCTGGATCTTCTGATGCAAAGCAGATCTGCCTCCACGGGTACGATGCGTAAAACTCACGCAATCCATCCCAGTCTGCTGCCTTGTAGTGCCACATGCGCCGCCACCCCGGGGGTCGGGGCACTTCGGCCTTTGCGCACGGCACTTGCGTCCGGACCAGACAGTGGTCGGATGTGCCAAGTGACGCACCCACCGAGATGGAATAGCTGTCCGGTCGCGTGGTCAGCAGAAGGTCCAGTAAAGAGCTTGTATGGCCCTCGATATCAGGTATTCTGGTTGGTTCGTGTACCAGCTGCGAGAAGCCATAAGCCAGGGCAAGCTCGTAAGCAGCCCTCCCCGCGCAGTCAGTGGACCGAGAGCCAAGCCACAACATGGTGAGCGTTAAAATCTCCTAAAACCACCAACTCCGCGGAGGGGTACTGCTCAAGTACTTTGTCCGTTGTCGATTGCAGGTGCTCAAATAGGCGAACTGTGTCTGTGTCACCGCTATGGGACCTGTAAAGGCACGCGTAGATTCGGGTGTTGCCACCATAGTCTACGCGCACCCACAAAATTGACAGGTCTCTGTCTTCAAGGCCGTGGAGACGTCGACAGCAAATATCCTCCCGGAAGTACATACATACCCCGGCGCGGCGCACAAAATTGTGTTCCATCTTGTACCCGGGGTAGTTCAGGTACGATGTATCATCAGGGCAGGATATCTGCGTCTCCGTCAGAAATAGCAGAGTCGGCTGTGTCGTCTCAAGGTGTTGGTGGACTGCATTTAGATTAGAATGAAGTCCCCTGATGTTGCAAAAGTCCATTTTTAATATGGAAGGGGAGGCCGCTGGGAAACTTCTACTATTTTTAAATTTGGCCATTTTAGATTTCTAAGGGTGCTGAAAAGGAAGAAGAGGAGTCGTTGTGTCGGCATCAAAGAGGACAAAGCGCAGTCTCAATCCGTCGCAGTGATGTACAGGTAGTGCGGATTGCCGGAGCGGAAGTCGGAAGGGCCCCCGATCCCCCCCTGATGCAGCGGCCGGGTCCACTCCGGTCTCCTCCTCCGGCACGACCACTACACCAAGGACTTTACACACATGTGCGGGTCAGCCTCCCAGGGCGGAGATTAGGTGATCCCTGGGTTCGGGACCCCTACTATATGCGGGCGGCCAGCGGACAGCCGTTTCACCGGGTCTCCCTAACAACCGCACCGACATGCCGCGCCTGGTCACCACCACGGCGGAATTGCACCACTGGTCCTGTGCTGCCGACACACCGCTTCCTCTTGGAGCCTGGCGACCTTACTCACCACAGGAACACGACACACCCGAGGGTAATGCCATTTAGCTGCGATCTTCTGTAAGGTGGAGGTAATGGTACCAGTCGGGCTGCTCCGAATTCGAACGGGAATTAACCGTTGTGCCCTCCCTCCCTTAGGTGGAGGTAATGGTACCAGTCGGGCTGCTCCGAATTCGAACGGGAATTAACCGTTGTGCCCTCCCTCCCTTAACTACAAGTAACTACAAGTAACTCAGTAAATATTATTATTACTTGACTAAGCGAGATATAAGTTGGATATATTTTTTTCTATATAAATGATGAGCAAGCCACTTGCTTATTGCGCAGACGTGGAAGGCCAAGAAGATGGCGGGACAAACTGGAAATGCACCTGAGCAATTTTTCGTAGGTAGCGCTTGATCGCGGGGAGTGGAAGGACGGGAGGTAGGCCTTTGCCCAACAGTGGGACACCATTGGCTATAAATAAAATAGAATAAACCGAATATGCCAATATTATATTTAATAGTTTTTTTTTTTTTTCTGTACTTCTTGACAGCTCAGTGCCACAGATAATAAAGTACGTAAGTATCACATTTACGTAAACGTTATTCATGCTAAATTTAAAAGTAAAAGTTTAAAGCGATTTACCTACAAAATGTTCAAGTTCACAAGAACGGGTTTAAGCTCAAAAGTTACGTTGTGTTAACTTACTGACATAAACACCCAGTGAAGTAAGTTTAACAAGTTCATAAATCGGACAGGCTAACCCGATTTAATTAATACCTACAAATAGTACCGCGGTTCGTTTTGGAGTGGCCTGCAACGCATTTATTGCAAGTTCGAATCCCGACCGCATCAAAGTATTAATTTCAATAAGGCTCGTTCCTACACAGACAGACACTTAATTACTTTATTAAGAGAAGCCGTGTGCAAAAAGAGGCATAAGAGGACCACGTTCCGACTACCTGAATATAAATAGAGTAATAGATAAATAAATAAAAGACAAAAAGCCCTCGTGGCCGAGTGGTTTGATTAGTTGCCTGCAGCACAAATATGGCTAGTTCGAATCTCAACTATACCAAGGATTTATTCTGAACTTAAGTACAGTGACTAGTCACACCACAAGCTTTACGGTGAAGGAAAACATCGATAGAAAACCTGCAAACGTTTAAGAATAAATTAAAAGGCGTATTTACATAGGTATAGTCACCATAGCTTGATTAACGGCGTTGGACTCGCCATCGTGTGTGGGTACTACACCTACACATCTCTGCCTACCCCTTCGGGAACTCTTGTGGGAAGGCCGGACGTTATATAAAAGATATAATGGACTTGTTGTAATGGAGATGTTTTTCTGATCATTTTATTACTATTTTGCTGTATGCACATTAGTCATAGCCCCAGGGTTTCAACATGGCAGCATAATTTAGCAAGCGATTACTCAAGCCACTCGACCACTCGGCCAGGCTTATCTATTATCATGAAGTAGCTTTTAAATTATTATTCTTCTAAGTTTAATTTATTTCATCTTTCTCTATATTGCAGTTTAAGGAATGTTACCACACCATCTAGACATATAATTTTCTACACTGGTAATTAGAATATTCTATACTATGGGTATTTATTTAGCACCAAAAACAGTTAGCCCAAACAAACCAGCGTTAGAATTAATAAACTTTTGAAATATCACTGGCCATAATATTTTATAAACCGTATTACTTTTGTTTTGGATCCGTTGGTATAATTGGGCGCCTTTAAATATTCAAATATCGCAAAAATCCTGTATAGATGCGCCATCCACGAAGACCTCAAATAGAAATTGGTGGGGCATCTATTTGAGGGAGTCGCGGGATGCGGGGAGTATGACCCGAGTCTAGTAATTATAGTGTGCGTGTGCACTCATAGGTAATCAAACATTAGTGGAAGGTTGCACACTTACACTATATACTATAGGGAAGAATAGTGGGGCGCGTCTTCGTGGATGACACTGCCTATAGTCAACATACGTGTAACCAGAAGACTACTTTGCGGCTTCTGCTGACGTACATTAGGTTTTCCTCTATAGGTAGAAGCTCAGAAAAGGTCCAAATTATTAACACATTCCTTTACAAAAATGACGCTCTAATATTTCCCTTACTATTTTAATGGTTCTACTTTGTAGTCCGTGTGGTTCAGTAATTATTTTTAACGAACAATTAAACATGATACATACGCAGTCACGTCATTATCACCGTAATTAAAACTTATATATTATTTTTCCGGTCAACTTGTGCTGCATTTCACATCCAAGGCCAACAAGCGTTCAACCTTCCTGATGGTGAGCGGTTACCGAATTCAGACGCGAGCAATACGTGAGGATATCTGAAGAATCGCGCATCACCGACTAGTTTGACATTACTGTTTTATATGAATTCATTGTGAGAATTTGGACTTCCATGTTGATATCATTCATTTATTTTTCTTTTACTATTTTTACAATAGTAAAAGAATGATAGCAAAAGAGAACTAGATAGCACCAGAGAGCTAGGGGACATTTATAGATTTTTTTTGTATAGTCTCTCGTTCTCGAGTTCCGGGAACTTTAGCTACTTAACCGAGCAATGGCGAGAACCAGGCCTCCAGCCAGACACGTGCTAAGCAACACAGCTAAGGGCCCCCCCTGTGAGGTACGGACCTCGGCTTAGAGCGTTGCTGGATCGCGAGCAAGGGAGCTGGGCTGGTCTGGTAATTTTATTTATATATTTAGGGGCGGGATTTGGGATATGGATACGGCTCGGCATGGGCCGGCGTTTGCGAGGGTCGGGGGGAACTTATACCTATACGGGGGGAGCGAAGCGCGCGGGTCCCAGACGACTTGTCTCCGACTGTTCCGACATTTTTAATAATTAGCAACATGCATACGCATATTCATATTAATTTGCAATGTAATATAATTAAATAGGTAAGTTACTTAATCATGACCTGAAATTTGGGCAAAATTGCCACATTATATTGCAAAGTTTAACACCGCTTCGTTTCGCTTTGGTAACGTTGATACCGTTGCATTTTATTTTATTTTGCAATTGTTGTCTTAAATAGGTAACTGGTAAATATTTTCGAAAGACACGACACCTAATTTCCTTGAAATGTCGTAAAACCACATTTCAATAGCCACGAATGAAACAGCTTGGCCTAGAAGTCGACTTGCGGATAGAACTACCAGATCGATCAGGCACGTTAGCACCTACCTTTTAGTGTTTTTTTTTTTTCTATACAACAAGAGTGGCAAACAAGCATATGACCCACCTGATGGGAAACGGTTACAGTAGCCTATTTACGCTCACGATACCTAAGTATCACTTGCGCGTTGCCACTCTGTGTTCAGGGAGTTATACTGTGTTGGCAACATAATAGGTCTAATCCCTCGGTTGCCAACAAAATATAACAATCCTCCCCCCTCCCCAAGGAGCTCATTACTGGAAACCTTATTCGCCACGTAGGAACACAACACAAAAAAATTGTGTTATTTGGCTACGGACTTCTATAAGGTGGAGGTCCTGCCCTAGTCGGGCAGCTCCAAATTCGAACGGAGAATCCGTTATGCCCTACCTCTCTTATTATGCCCTACCTCTCTTATATGCCCTACCTCTCTTATTATGCCCTACCTCTCTTGTGTATAAAATAGTATTGTATGAAACTAAAACGTAGGGCACCATGCCTATAGCCGCTTATATTGCTGTGCCCAAAGGGTGTCATATTATCTTTAAGTATAGTATAAATTATGCCGAAATGCAAAAATCCGAAAACCGAAATGATGATGATGAAATTATTTAATAAATTAAATATAATAAATAGCAAATAGAGGGTAGTACACCTCTGCGTACCCCTGAGGAACCCTTGAGGAAAGGCCCAAAAATAAGTTATTAATTATAAAAAACTTTCATCGCGCATCTAAATTCATAATGCCGGTTTCCCTTTTTTAATCCGCTATGAATAAATTTTATTGATAAAAATCATGATATATTTACGTAATAAAAATGCCTCTTTTATAATAATTATGTTAATCCTTACGTAATTAATTAATTCGTTACAGTCATAAAAATTATGTAAAATAATGCTAGCAAGCTATAAAAAATCAATAAAAAAATAAACACTCACGTTACAACACGCAAATCCAAAAAATAGAACTATGTTCAAATTTAAAAATCGAATATCGATCGTGCGCGTTCACCACGCGCATTACCACAACTAACTTACCTGCCCTACCACACTTCTCTCACCGTCCGTACTCGCTAGACTATGATGTAATATTATGACCCTTATTGCAATGCAATAAGATCTAAGCAAGAATTCGCAAACCAAGAGCTCTGCCTACTCATTGCCCCGATCAAATAGGTATTAGTTACAAAATATTAACGCAACTTTCTTTGAGTACGCATGCTATGGTCCATTCATAACATTGTGGAATTATAAAATAGTCTGTTACGTTATACGCAAGTTACAGTCTCATTCAAGAGATGCGGTTGTGTGGTTAACATTGTGGGGTCTAAAGTCAACAGTGCAAGTTCAACGCTTTGCTTGTGTTAAAACCAACCATGTGCTTTATTGAGAAAGAAAACATCATTGACAAATCTGCTTTAGACAACTAGGATACATTCAAAGACGTAGGTATGAAGTCGATTTAATAAGCAAGGCGCACCCCTTGTAAGAAGTCGTCTACAGATTGCGGAGTAAAGCTTGTGATTGTGAATTATATAAAGACTAGCTGTGCCCGCGACTTCGTCCGTGTGGAATTTAACTAAAAAGTAATTGTTCAATTTTTTACAATGAAAGTAGCCTACGTTACTCCTTATTACATCAGCTATAAAAAGTAAAAGTCCCGTCAAAATCGGTCCAGTCGTTTCAGAGATTATTCGGATCAAACAGACAGACAAAAAAAAAATGTGATTTTTCTATATGTACCGTGTATACATCCATATGCATTTAGTAAAAAGCGGTTATTTTAATATTACAAACAGACACTTGAATTTTATTTATTTGTAAAGATAAAAAGTATAGTAAATTATCATGTATTATTTTCTCTTAGAATGTGCAATGTTTTTTTTTTTTTTCTTTATTTATTTATGGATCTCCAACAAAGGTTACACGAAAAGTACACAAACATAATCTTTACAATATTAGACAAGCGTGTCCCTTCAGTTACAGGAGACCACAGCATGCATTGATATACAGTCGCAACAGGAAGTTTGGCTATATAAAAATAAAAACATTTAAAAAAAATTATTTTGTTTAAACATTTGAAATAAAGCAGCATTAAAAACTATAAACAATGGCAGTATGAATAGACAACACACATTAAAAATATTAAGATTAAACATTTAAAATATCTATCAATTGTTTTTTATAATTGGGGAGTCGGTCACATATGTCAAGGTATGCAAGGTAAACGGGCATTTAACATCAAAGAAGTTAAAGGCCCGTTTACGTGGGATTCGCGATGGAGCATTTATTCGTAGAGCGCGTAGTAAGGGACTACAGTCTATGGTACCATTTGAGAGCTTATGTAAGAATACTAGATCAATAATTTTTCTACGTGTGGCGAGTGGTTGCATGTGATAATGTGTAAGTCTGCTGGTATAACTAGGTAATGATTTTGCAAGGTGGTCATTATACGAGAGATGGAACAAGAATCGTCTTTGAACGCTTTCCAAACGTTTGGCATATACCTCGTAATGGGGATTGCAGACTATGCTGCCGTATTCAAGGATGGGTAGAACGAGTGAATTGTACAGGTTCATTTTGGTAGATGATTTTCTTAGTTCTTTGCTAGTTTCTTTGTTCTTTTATTACGTATAACAAATCCCAGCGTTTTAAAGCTTTTTGAGGTAATGTTTTGGATGTGGACATCAAATTTGAGATCACTGTCCAACATGATGCCCAGGTCTCGAATAGTATCTACGTTGGAAACATATTGGTCATTTATATAATAGTCTAAAAATATACGTGATTTTGGGTAGAGAGGGAGGGAACTCTATACCTCTACACCTCCACACGTGTCACTTGGGAGAAGAAGGATATAGAAGTTGCTAAAAACAGCTGATTAATTTGTTTTGTCAGCCATCACATATCGCGAATAAAGAACAACGCCCTCTATCGCCTAGAGACAAAACTACTACGAGATGGAGTAAGAAAATGTAATTAAAAAAAAATATATGTAGCCAACTTTTAATATAAAATTTTATCACAATATATGTACTTGCTAACACCATATCTGATTGTTACCTCAATAATGTTATATAGAAATTCCATGTAAAAATTCACTCGTTATGACAAAATATGACTTTCTTAAAAGTTTGCAAAAGTTTGCAAAGTTTGTTGTGCGCTGTACCACCTTTCCGGTAACTTATGTATTAACAATATTAACAACCTTATTCTTAGCATTGGGAGCATTAACAACCCGTATTATAACATCGGCGGGATTAACAATATTTCTATTATAATTAAGCGTATCTACTCCTAAACTAACTCCTTGTAGTTGTGAGGAAATGTAGTGCTGTGATATATGTTGACGCAGCTCTGCTTTCAATCTGAACTTATGATTGCATTGGTTGCATCTGGAAGATAAAGTTTGTTACAGTATACAGATAAAGTAAAAAAAATTATACATCCATGGTACCAAGTATGTAATAATAATAATTTATGATGGAACTCATCTTCATATCTCAATACTCCTAGGATAGGTAAATATATTAATTGAGGGTATAATAAAATATAAAATTATATACCTATACATCTTGCCACTACATAATTTTTTTGAAGAATGACCAAAGCTCTTAGATCTAGATTTTTTATATTTTTTTAAGAATGTACAAAATTTACAAAAATAAACGTCAAGATTTATAAAACTAGAGAAACTCACTCATACAAATTGTCGCCTAAGTGCGACCTCTTATGCTTGACTAAGTCATTGCTCTGTGTGAAGGAAACCTCGCAAATATCGCATTTGTACGGACGTTCCCCTGTATGTATGCGGTAATGGCGTTTCAAGTGCGCCTTGCTTGAAAACCTGTAAAAACATCACAATATTCATTATAATAATATAATATATATATCCTCACGCCCTCCCACAAGGGTCCCCGAAGGGGTAGGCAGAGGTGTATAGGTAATACCCACACACCCACTTTCCGCCAGAGGTATATTAGGTGCCAACGTGACAGATGGCGAGTCCATCGCCGTTACTCCAGCACGACTATACATACGCCTTTGAATTTCTTCTCAGACGTATGCAGGTTTCCTCTCGATGTTTTCCTTCACCGTTAAGCTCGTGGTGTGACTAATCACTGTACTTAAGTTCAGAAAAACTCATTGGTACAGTCGGGATTCGAACTTGCGACCTTTGCGTTGCAGACAACTGCTCAAACCACTCGGCCACCACGGCTCTATAAATTATAATAATGTTGAGAATTGATTTTTAAAACCCATTGTCAAAGCACCATTTAACATAATGGTTGGATTGGTGGTGTTCCTCTGTCTTTTTTCCATGCACTTTAGCATGATATATCTTTCTTCACTCATCATTCCTATATGTCCAAACCAATGCATCATCCCTATCTTCACTGTTTTGACCACCCCAGTTTCTTTGCGAACTTCTCCAATGTGGATATCACAATTAATAATGATACATACATACATACATATCATCACGCCGAGTCCCTAACGGGGTAGGCAGATAGTATAATACCAGTTCGCTCTAGACTTACATACCTCTTTCGCTTCGTACACATTCATCAGTCTCTTCATACATGCTCCTCCCATTCCCATCCAATGATAGAGGTTTTTTTTTAAATTTTTAGGTACTCACTTCATTGGGCAAGCTTCACACTGATGTGGCCTCCACCCCAAATGGCTGCTAAGCATGTGTTTACTGAGTGAACTGCGCTGTGTAAACTTGGCACCGCATCGGTCACAGCTGAAAAGCTTCACACCTGTATGACTAATAATATGGTTCTTTAACTCACCTGGAACATAATAATAAAAATAACATTTTGTGTAGATTTTTATGTAGCCTGGCTACTCTGCTGGGGAAAAGCCTTGACTAGCTATGCTTCAGTGTTTGATACTAACCATTACTGATAAATTTCCTTGGGCACATATTGCACGCAAAATTCTTCACCCCAAGATGTCTCTTAGTATGCTGAGTAAGATTTGTATTTGAATCAAACTTCTTCCCACACATTGGGCACAAATATGCCCTTTCTTTCGTATGAATTTTTATGTGATTAGTCAATGTTGAGAGATGAGCAAATGGCTTTGAACAAATTGGACAGGTATGTGGCTTAATTCCGTTATGTTTGTTAACATGTTCATTTAAGTTACTCTCAGTTGGAAAGGACTTTTTGCAAAGTGTACATTTAAAGGGACGATTCACATCATGACAGAGCTCATGTCTTTTTAAGTGGCTCAGTTTCTTAAATACTTTACTACATAGAGAACAAATTAATTGTCTATCTTTCTTTGTGTGTTTCTTCTTGTGAGCTGACAGAGAGTTGACAGATTTAAATTTCACTGAGCACACATCGCATTCTAAATTCAGGGTGTCTTTCCTCTGGTGTGTTAACAATGTATTTGTTTTAGGGTCTTGACCATGCTCAACTAGATGCTTGACGTACCTATGGTGCTGTTCAAATGATTTATTGCACAAGTGGCAGTTATAGGATTCAAGATCAACATATTTTTGTGGCTTATTCTCCAGTTGATTTTTTTCAACATCATGTAATTTCAAATGGTCAACCAAGTCACTATGTTCCTCAAATGTGTCGTCACACTCATCGCAAATACTGAGATCAAGATTTACTTCCTTCTTTACATCTCGTATTGTGTCTCTATCCAAAACCTTACTATCACCACTAAAATTAGAAGTACTTTCTGAATTAAATTCGAGTACTTTATTAGACTGTAATGTGTTATTACCAACCTGCCAATTTTCAAAATTATTTCTTAACTTGATATCTATCATTTTGGCAACTTCTCGAAAGTTATGGAAGGTTACAAGACAAGTATAACAGATATTACATATTTCTCGTGGTAACATGTCGTCTGGCTCTACCTAGAAATATATATAATAGATTTAAGGATGTGTTGATATTTGTATGAAGTATTCTATTCTTGACTTCATTTTACCTTTACGGATGTGTACATAAATATAATTTCAGCAATATCAGTCGAATTGTACTTGGCGGCGAAAATATCATACATTATGTCGGAGCTATCAAAGCAAGTCCTACAACGACCTTCATAGTCCTTAGGCATTGTAATTGTAGCCATTAAGTAATATAAATAAATAGGTTTGTGTTATCTTCGAACTGAGTTGCCTAGCAATATAATATTAGTGACTAGTGAGTATTATTATAGTTTATATGAATATGAAATATTCATTTTATCATTCAAATTATTCATTTATTCATTCATTTCATTGATTACCCACATTATGTATAAGTCTCACAATCAATATAACTGTAATGATCTTACTAGTACTCCCGTATAAAAATAAATTACATATTTATACTTAGTATTAAGTTCTCATATAAGTGAATGTATCATTCTTTTTGAGAATAAATTATTCAAACACACTAGGATAACATAATTCACTCAATTGACATATTGACATTTGACAGGTGTCATGATAGTAGCTATAGCTAACCTGTCAGGCTACTCGACAAGAGTGCTTCAAGCGCCGCAAATATGCTACCTTGAGCCAAGAGTGGAGTATAGGTTCGAAACCTAGTATATTAATAGTAGTCTATGTTCGAAACTGTAACCCGAAACGCCGTGGGGACTAGATGTTCTTCATTTTTATAAGGATGTCTCGAGGAAACTTTTGACAAGGGGGCTGGTAAATATTTCACTCAGTGATTCAGCATTGCCACGTTGTAAGTCTTCTTGGCACACTCCGCGTGACACAAATTTTGAACTTTTATTCTATTTAATAATAATATATTTTATTTATAGGTAGTTTATCTCTCTTATTACATTATGTTAATTAGATAAAAATTATGATATATAAATAAATAAATAAATGATTGACTTAATTCATTGGTGCTAATATAAAATGATTAATTTAGAAATAAAACTACTAGACTTACTATTTGTTATAATAATTAAATAATCTAAAGAAATTACCACCCAGGTATATACTCTGTGGTGTGTCGTATTAATTTGATAGTGAGAAAGGTCTGTGTGAAGGAACTGAAGTGTCAAGCGTATGAAGGCTGAAGGGAGTGTGTCAGTCCAATGCCAGTCAGTTCAGTTCAGTTCAGTTCACTTCACTGTTCGTTCAGTAGGTAGTTAGTCAGTGTTGTGTAGTCAAGATTAATTCAAGTTCAAATAAAAAAATCCTCGGAGCAGAATAGTTGATACGTAATTTCAATTCCAATAGTATCCGCTAATATGTAAACTCATTTACTGGTGAGTATACTTGTCATCGAATTAAAGTTACAATAGATTGTCGGTATGCTAGTTAACTGTTCTATTTATGGAACGTGTATTACCAAAAGATTATTCCAAAAAAATATGCTTTTGACCTGTTAGTTAAAATTAGTTTCTATTTAATAAATGTTTTTATCGTCCGATCCGCAATAAGGAAATCTGATAAACGTAGTACATTTAATTCTTACTACCTACATATATCACCTAGTATCTGTTTTTAAAAGTTAACACATATTCTCATCTAGGTACATAATTTCGTTGCTTAGACTTAAGTAGGTACCTATATTAGTATTAAGTATTAAGTAATTGTATTAAGTCGTCACAAAATAAAAAGAAGGTATATTATTGAATTATTAGAAGCTAATAGCTTTTAATCAACAATATTATGAGATGCCTCCAGGAATTTCTAAAATATGATAAGAAAAATATAAGCAGTTAGTTGGTGAAGGAAGTATCAAGCAAATAATAATAATATAATAATATAAAATGGCACCTAATATACCTCTGGCGGAAAGTGGGTGTGTGGGTATTATCTATACACCTCTGCCTACCCCTTCGGGGACCCTTGTGGAAAGGCGTGAGGATATATATATATGTATCAAGCACCTATATTTTATAAAGGTATGCACCATATGTAATAAAATTCGAATTCAATCTATACAAATAATAAAATTGGAGTGTCTGCTTGTAATATTAAAATAGCCGCATTTTACTAACTGCATATGGATGTATACACGGTACACATACCAAAATATATATTTTTTAATTTTTGTCTGTCTGTCTGTTTGTTCCCGCTAATCTCTGAAACGGCTGGATCGATTTCGACAGGACTTCCACTGGCAGATAGTTGATATAATGAGGAGTAACTTAGGCTACTTTTATTTTAGAAAAAGAACATTTTTTTTTAAATTAAATTCCATGCGGACGAAGTTGCGGGCACAGCCAATAAATAAATATACCAACTATAAAAATTCTTACATATTTTATCAATAATTATTATTCCAGATCGTCATTAGTAATATAAAGTGCATTACAATTTACTCATAGTTGTTTTAATTAACAATATTATATTTTTTTTATCCCATTATATTACACCTAGAGAGAACTGGCACTCTATACTCTCTGCCTACCCCGTTAGGGACTTGGCGTGATGATATGTATGTATTATATTACATTTATGTACTTAGGTGTATTTAAATGTATGAAAATGAACACCTGATCCAACATTATAATTGTAGTTTTAAGCTTACACAAAACACCAATAAAGTCAGTTTTTTATGCTTATCAGGAAAAAGACATTGAGTAAGTACTTTGTAGTATATTATAACAAACCAGCTATCAAAATATAACTGGAACTTTCCTGGCATCTTGTATATACTTTTTAAAGGTAAAAGGTTGTTGCTCCAAATGATATGCTAACAAGATTAAAATAATTAAGTAATGTTTGTTCTCAAATATTGGAAGGTTTGTTATATTATTTGGACACATGAGTTACATATTTTAATCACTACAGTGTCATGCTCATGTTTTTATCTGTATGCAAGGTAGTACATATAAGCTATAAAAAACAGCCATGAAGGCTGAGTGGTTTGAGTAGGTGCCTACGATACAAAGATTGCTAGTTCTAATCCCAACAGTACTGGACTTTTCTTAAGTACAGTGATTAGTCACACCGCGAGCTTTACGGTGAAGGAAAACATTGAGAAGAAATTCAAAGGCGTATGTATAGTTGTGCTTGAGTAACGGCGACGGACTCGCCATCTGTCATGTTGGCACCTAAAATATATCTCTAGCGGAAAGTGCGTGTGTAGGTACTACCTATACACCTCTGCCTACACCTTCGGGGACCCTTGTGGGGAAGGCGTGAGGATATATATAACAAAACTGGCTATTCAGCTGATAATTAGGGTGTCCATGATAGCTGGCGAATGTGTTGACGTTTCTCTAACCCACATATTTAGCACCCATATATTTACATATTTGCGGAAAATCGGATAAAATCGCGTGGCACAGCATGTTGAAGTTTTTTTTACAAACACTTCTACATTTACAATAGTATTGAGGTTTACGTGAGGTAGAATACAAGGTTTTAAATGAATCTTAGGCAAACACAATGACAACGTACAACTGAACGTGAAAGAAACTTGGATACCTTGGTCTACTTTCGATGATTAAACGACTCAGTTGAAACGCACCTACCTACTTGAAGTAAGAAATAACTTTACTCTTTATTTAAGGCAGCTGGTCGGCGTCATTAATTATTTTGTTGTATTTTAGGTAAAATTTACACTTATGTACTAAAAGAGAGGTAGGGCATAACGGGTTTTCCGTTCCAATTTAGAGCTGCCCGACTGGGTCAGGACCTCCACCTTATAGAAGTCCGTAGCCAAATAACACAATTTATTGTGTTGTGTTCCTACGCGGTGAATAAAGTCTCCAGTAATGAGCTCTTTGGAGAAGAGGAAGGATTGTTATATTGTGTTGGCAGCACAGGGATCAGTCCTATTATGCTGCCAGCACAGTATAATTCTCCGAACATGAGTTGCATGATGAGGCAGCCAGTAAGTGATACTTCGGTATCGTTAGCGTAAATAGGCTTCGGTAACCCTATCCCATCAGGTGGGCCGTATGCTCGTTTGGCACTTTTGTGGTATAAAAAAAAATCGTCCAGACTGATCGATCGAACAAGGATGTTAACTTCAGGAGTATTCTAAGCCCACGAGTATGTATGAAGACACTGGTGAATGTGGGTAAATGGGAACTTCTCTAGAGATACTGGCGCTTTACTCACTTTGCCAATCCCGTGGGAGGTTCGGCGTAATTGTTTGTTTTTAGTTTATTTTGGGCACCTAAACCTTAAAAAATATGTATATACTTATTGAACATTAAAAGTATATATTATACTAATTGTCCCGCCCAGCTTCGCTCGGGTGGAAAAAAAAAAAGATGGTGGCGCCACCTATTGGGTCCAATTGTGAATCTAAACCATTCCCAGATCCCCTTGAACACACACAAAAAATTTCATTAAAATCGGTCCAGGTGTTTAGGAGGAGTTCAGTGACATACACACTCACAGAAGAATTATATATATAAAGATTGTCTATGTTTAATCCTCGTCATAAGGCGTTATCTGCTCACTCGCCCATAGATATTCGTAATCGCCATGATCCATGGTCTTGCTTATTCCTTTGTAGATATGCACTATATAATAAATATTGTTATATGGTCCTTGATAATAAAGCACTTAACTTACTTACACGAACGTCGTCGATAATGTTTATGTGAACATCAATATTTAATTTATGACAAAGAAAACGGAACATTAATACTTTATTTATATTAAAATAATTTTACAATTATAATAAATAATTAAGATAACCATAAATTGACCTATATTCAATTCGCCGTGTACTAGTGTCTCCAAGCTCTGGGGTCTTCGAATCTTACCTTCCTCCTTTAATACAATTGTAGCAACACGACTTTAAACATGGCAACTCATCTGAAATAATCCTCGGTAAACTTCCGTATACATATACATATCCTCACGCCAAGTCCCTAACGGGGTAGGCAGAGAGTATAGAGCGCCAGTTCTCTCTAGACTTACATACCTCTTTCGCTTCATCCACATTCATCAGTCTCTTCATACATGCTCGTCGGTTTCGAGTACTCTTAACGTTCCCGTCCTTGAGAGTCCGATCTATTTGATCCAGGTAGTTGGAACGTGGCCTTCCTCTGCCTCTTCTTGCACACACTTTTGCTTTGTATATCTGTTTCGTCAATCTTTCTTCACTCATCCTTTCTATGTGTCCAAACCAACGTAACATGCCTTTCTTCATCTTTACAACCACGCCCTCATTCACGCCAGTTGATTTGCGAATCTCTTCATTGCGGATTCGATCTAAAATCGTTACGCCGCACATTTTTCGAAGAGATCGCATCTCAACTGCATTCAAGCTATTTTCATACTTCCTCTGACATACCCAGTATTATTTCTATTGTTTTGAAATTGACCCGGTAAAACCTAAATCTTATCTAATCTTACAAATATTATAAATGTGAAAGTTTTTAAGTTTTGCGGTTCTTTCACGGCCAAACGGCTGAACCGATTTGACTGAAAGTTGAAATGGTGATAGCTTATAGGTACCTAGGAATAGGACATAGGCAACTTTTTTATTTTTTTTTAATCCTGATAAATTCAGTATGATCAATCTATGATGCTCTTCCACGGCATAGCGGCTGAACCGGTTGTAGCAGGAAAATTTCCAAAGCTACTTTGTCGAACTCCACTCGGGCGAAGCCGCGGGCATAAGCTAGCATGGTATTGCACCAGAGCCTGTAATTTAGTTCTAGATTTTCGTCAAATGTAACCAAATAATGCTAGTGAAGAGTAAAAGTTAATTTCTCTAGTCGAATCATTCGTATGCTTCGTGACACTGCATACCTGTTAACTAAGTCTATTTCTGTAGTACAATCTCTTGGCACTGTCTGAGGCGCACGAAATTTGAATGAAAACTACGTGCACGATATTACTCTACAAATGTATACAAGATCAAATAAATGCGACACCCATTAAAATTTAATCCTGTGTATTTCAGTTATTTATATTTATATATATATTTATTTCATATATACATATAGATAAGAGAAAGCCGAGTGGCGCCGTGGTGGCCGAGTGATTCGATGATTGCAATTTAGATTCAAGACAAATTCCCCATACAATATTAAAAGCATAAATATGTGCCACAATGATGCTGTTATAAAATGTCTGCTCTTTATACATTGTAATTGGAGATCTCCAATCTTATAATTATATTATTTTCACCTTAATGACTTGCGGAGAGAAATATTATCTTTGGGGGTAAGTACATACATACATACATATCATCTTCGCGGCAGTTCTCTCTAGACTTACATACCTCTTTCGCTTCGTCCACATTCATCAGTCTCTTCATACATGCTCGTCGGTT
The DNA here is from genome assembly GCA_945859725.1 of Drepana falcataria. Lineage (NCBI taxonomy): Eukaryota > Metazoa > Arthropoda > Insecta > Lepidoptera > Drepanidae > Drepana > Drepana falcataria. Next base: position 2,497,733 of record OX243935.1, read on the forward strand.
TCGAGTACTCTTAACGTTCCCGTCCTTGAGCGTCCGATCGATTGGATCCAGGTAGTTGGAACGTGGCCTTCCTCTGCCTCTTCTTGCACACACTTTTGCTTTGTATTTCTGTTTCGTCAATCTTTCTTCACTCATCCATTCCAACGGATTCCATGTGTCCAAACCAACGTAACATGCCTTTCTTCATCTTTACAATCACGCCCTCATTCACGATGATTTGCGAATCTCTTCATTGCGGATTCGATCTAATATCGACCTAAATTAGGGGGGGGGTAAGTTCCTATCAATAATCCGACAAAGCAAGTAATAATGATTCAATAATGAGTATTATGGATGGATGGCTACAGTAAGTGTATTTAATATGCCTTGTAATAGGATTATTCAAACTAATTCACCCTAATACTAACAGGCCCAGTATTTTCAGGCCTAATTACGTAATAACACCAGACCAGACTGTCTCTTGCCATTGAACCTAGGCGATAAGCCTCGTTAGAGGTCGCTCTGACCTATTTTCTGTCACTCAGACCCATCAGTCACTCAGTTGTACGGTGTCGGTGGTGTGGTGCGGACGCATGTACCTACTGTTCCTACGCACTCGCGGTGTATTTCGGTTGAGATATCTTGTCTGAGGTAACTTTATTTTGTTTTTTTTTATAGTAACCGTCAATTATTCTCAACTACGCATTTGTCTTTAATTAATTGTAGTGTTGTTACTATAAACTGAATACGAGTTATCACGATTTGTCGTGGTTTATCAAGTTTAGTGTCAAGGAATAATGATTATGGGTATATCGTCAGCTTAGAAAATTCCACATTTTGTGATTTTGTTATAAAGTTCGTCTGTGGTCAACTAAATTAAATCTGTTTTTTTTTGTTGTCACATTTGAGCAAGGGAAAAAATATTTTACGACGACATTGCGATCTATATATATATATAAACCGGCATTTTGACCTTCAATTCTATATTTATGTTTGCATTCTGCATAAAATGGTCTTAACAGCTCAAAGTCCAGTGTACTTTGTAAAAAATATCGCGAAGGATAAAGTGTAACTAGGTGCGAGCGTGTGGATAACTACGCAACAACTATCAAGAAACAACAGTTAATGTGAGAACACAGTACATTGGACCTTATATGTATAACTATAAAAGCCATGGTAATGCAAATGTAGGCAATTGCAGATAAGCAAACTATAAGCGTTGTTATGCATCACGTCTGTACCTAATGGAAAAGGACCTTATTTTGCCGGTGGATATTCGAACTCAGCATTCGAAATTCTAAATTCAAAATAACTTTTTTTTTTCTTACGATGAACTTGAACATAGCCCAAGGTTTTCTTGAACACTCAGTTTATTGCATAAATTGGAATATTCATTACAGCCAAACGGGTTATGCATTTTTATAAGCAATCCGGTTTTTTATTCTCGGTGACAAAGTTCGTTAATCTTAGTATCAACAAACACGTCGGGTCAACGTTCGGCTTTGGTTGGCACCATACATTTGCCGATCGTTTGAATGTTAAACACGTAAATGTAAATGCCGGTTTCGCTTTTGGCACGCCTCTTACAACATTTTCAATTCGTCGCGTCTTAAGCTGCTTATGAGCGAAGGCATATCTGTATTTTGTCTTCAACAATTGTCGCAACCTGTGACCGCTCCGGCCGTGGAATGAAATCCTCGTTGTAGTTTTCTTTGAACAGCATAGAATTCTACAGCAAGTGTGTTATAAAATGCGTTTCTTCACATATCCAGTGAGATTCGTCGACTCGTTTTCAGTGCCATGGTTACTTCTGATTAAATCCTTTTTGTGTATGTTCATCCGTAGCAACTTAATTAGCAAAAATTTTCTGTTTTTCACTATCACGTCATCCTATTATCATATATTTACTTACGTACATAGCAAGATGTACGGGTCAATAGGCCTTCATAACATGATTCATCATTCAATATAAGATTAAAAAAAAATCGAATTCCGTAATTTTACAAAATCAAAATATTTTTATTTCACATAGGCCTAGATGGGCACTTATAAAACGTCGAAAAAGGTGCATGGTTCGGGTTGGTCGTTTCCATGGAGAAGAACCAGCAAGAAACTCTGGTTACTCTTTTCAAATCATTGTAATTAATCAGGTAATTGCTAACCCAATTTACCTTACTCCCTGGATAAAACGTCGTAATAAAACTAATAAAATAAAACGTATCTAATAAAACGTCGAAAATATAATAATCTGTCAACATTATCAAGCTGTCCCTCGCGCAATAGGCTTATGAGTAGAGCGCTAGTTCTCTATTTAAATATCTTCCTAACATTTCGCTTTTGATTAAATGCTTTTGATTGTCCTTTTAACGTTCCCATGTGTGCATGATTGGCGTTTTTTCTCTTGGAATTTGATCACAAATCAAGGTAATAAATGTTTTAATACTGTAGATAAGATAACGTGATATGGAATAAGCCCGAATTCAAATAAGATTATTCTGAAAGATCCACCTGATAGTGTTAAAGAAAACAGCAAATTAATATTGATGACAGTAGATAAGGAATTGAGGTAATTTTATCGGCCATAGACAGACAATACTACTAGATTGACGCCGACATAAACATTCTACTTAACATACAAACACTAATTGTCAATGATTGCCGCTTTATTAAGAATCATAGAGACGAACTTGGCGGTATACAAACATCAAGAGGAAACCTGTATACGTTTAAGAAGGTATTCAAAGACATATGTATAGTTGGGCTTGAGAAACTGCACTAGACTCGCCATCTTTCACGTTGGCACCTAAATATATCTCAGGCAAAAAGAGGCTGTTGTAATCTGTGCCTATCCCTCCAGGAACCATTGACACATATGAAGACAACTTGTGGTGAATGGGACGAATGTTTTTCAAGATAAAATATGTACATATTTTTTTTTTTATTACAAGAGCTTGATTGATTAGAAGTTAGCATCTTCAGAAACCACCGAGGAAAGATATATGAAGACAACTTGTGGTGAAAATGGGACGCATGGTTTTCAAGATAAAATATGTACGTTCAAATTTTTTTTTATTACAAGCGCTTGATTTGAAGCCAGCATCTTCAGAAACCTTTGTACTTAATCATTGATTGGTTTGCCACGAACAATCAAAGGAAACCCCAACAATGTTGTTATATTATTGAAGTCGAGTACGACGCAATTTGTTTACGTACTCAATACTGGCTAATTTATATAGTCTACTTATACATAAGCCGTGGTGGCCGAGTGGTTCGAGCAGTTACCTGCGACGCAAAGGTCGCAAGTTCGAATCCCGACTGTACCAATGAGTTTTTTCTGAACTTAAGTACAGTGATTAGTCACACCACGAGCTTTACGGTGAAGGAAAACATCGAGAGGAAACCTGCATACGTCTGAGAAGAAATTCAAAGGCGTATGTATAGTCGTGCTTGAGTAACGGCGATGGACTCGCCATCTGTCACGTTGGCACCTAATATACCTCTGGCGGAAAGTGGGTGTGTGGGTATTACCTATACACCTCTGCCTACCCCTTCGGGGACCCTTGTGGGAAGGCGTGAGGATATATTATTATTTTTATTTTTACTTATACATAAAGACAAATATAATTATTGCTTTAATATAGAAACTGTTGTAGCCGAGTGGTTCTAGCAGCAGTCTACAACACAGACCACAGGCGGGATCCGAAATTGCAATATTTGCGTTGCGTGCAACCACTCGAACAAATTGGCCATCACGGCTCTTCATGAGTAGAGCATCAGCGACATAATATAGATGGAAACGATATGACGCTTATAATAGAACAGTTGATTTAATTCATAGATTTTAATTTAAGTTGATTCTATTCAATTGGTAACAGCGTCAGGAATAGACCGAGTGCCGTGTTATACGTATCAATCAACATTTTAATGAAGCCTGATTGATATAATAAAATGGCAAACATTTTTCTACTTATGTCCAATTTAGACTGCAGTCTACCTATAAATAGGATTGTCTTTTGGGCAGTGGCGTAGCCAGGTAACCAAAAGCCCTGGGGCAAAAAATAATCTTAGGGTCCCAACTAAACTATTTCCGATCGTTACGGAACGGAATACGTATATGTTCCGTATTCGTCATTTTCCGAACTCAACGTACTCCAGATTCGTCGTAAATCGTAATACAGTCGACTCCATAATAAAATTAAAAACCAAATACAAGTTGTAACTTATTTTAATGAACAAATTAAAACTAAGTTGCCATTATTAAAGTCGCATGGAATCCTGGTTTATTTAAAGTCCGAATGTGGGCGAAATGTTCACTAGTTCAATATATAGTTTGTAAGTCAGAGACCAAGGGGCCTCCTGAGCTTGGGGGCCCCGGGGTACTACTCCGTCTAGCCCTCCGGTAGCTGCGCCACTGCTTTTGGGCCGTATTATTTGTTGGAAGTATTTTAAACTACGGAATTCGTTGTCGCCATCAAAGTTATTGCTATACGGAATGAGGCGATAAAATACTGCCACATTTTCGCTGGACATAATCTTTCTCATTGGCCGGGATTCAAACTTGCAATATGCTAGTGGTTCTCTTATTTAGTCGTGGCCATGGCGCATCACTTGTCGAGGTTATCTTGCATGAAATGTATATCGAAAACCAATGTGAGTACTTGTATACTTGCAACGATGACAAGTGATAATGAAAATCCCGACGTTCGAATGATGTCCCTTTTAATCTTAGGCAAACTCATTAGATAGTTATCCCATTATTGGTGTTCGAAAGTGATATTTCGTCGTTACTGTCGATCTTTATATTCAACTAGTTGTCCCGCTCAGCTTCGCAATTTCTTGAAACACGATCGAAGCGCCACCAATTGTGAATCTAAACCATTCCTGAATCCACCTAAAGACAAATAATTTCATGAAAATCGGTCTAGCCTTTAGTAGCATACCTAATGATTTGAAAAGAGTACCCATGGAGTTTCTTGTCGGCTCTTCACCATGGAAACGAACATCCCGAACCGTGCACCTTTTTCGACGTTTTATAAGCGCCCATCTAGGCCTATGTGAAATAAAAATATTTTGATTTGATTTGATATAGGTATATATATATATGGCACAGATACATTAAGCATGCGCAAGCGCATCAAGAATCACTTTAATTAGGGCTTGCTTCACTTTCTAACCAGCAACTGTTTTAGCATTACTTTCTCTTTACGTCTCAAAATATGTCTTGGAAACGAAAACGTACCGTAGTGGTGCTGGCCACCGCGACTCTGAATGGAATACTATACGAGTTTAAAGGATTAATCTGCAATCTCAAGATTGTAGGTTCACATCCCGGCGATCGGACCAATCAGATTTTTCTGAACTTTGGTTCTGCCATCGCACTAACTGTTTTTCAGTGGTGGAAAATATCATGATAAAATCTGTGCACCGAAAGATGTTGACAGTAGACAAAATAAAAATAAAAATATTAATATTGTTTCTTACCAGTTTTCGTTTTTAAAATTGTCACTACATTCTATAATTTGCGTTTTCAAATTACAATTCAAATTTGGCTTGAAAACATCAACATAGTAATGGCGTCTCCGTAGACATCTCGCCGTCCAAATCTGTACAATCATGTCAGCATATCACACATGATTGTTATTTAATTTGGGATAATTTGTGTGGAATTGTCCCAAGGTATTTATTATTATTATTTTGGATTTTTTTATACCACACGGGTGGCAAACAAGCATGCGGTCCGTCTATGGACGCTTGCAACACCAGGGTTATCACTCGCACGTTGCCGACCCTGCAGGAATCTTTTCACACCCTTCTTGAAGAATCCCATGCTGTACTCTCCAGGTAAAACCTCAACGGGGAGCCCATTCCACAGACTGAGCGATTTAAAATGAATTTCTCTTATTACAAGTAATTTCTCGTATCGCCACAGAGTACATAGGCTTGTAGTATATACATTTTACACTTGCATATTCTTACAAAGAAGTTTGTAGTATTTCGATCAGCAAAAGTCGGTATTAAACGCAAAAAAACGCCTAGCTGTGTAAATGTTGGGCAAATTATTTGCTTTTTTATTTTAATTATTAGTTGTTTGCTTTGCTAAATCCTGATGGCATGTTCAATTATACTCGTTTTTCTGGATATAATATACCAAAACTGTATCATTAGAGAGTAAAAGCTAAAAACTAAAAAAATATCAAGACACTTGTTCTGTGTTACCGGTATACCTGCAACAACAACAATGGAGACCGCACGGTATGACGTCACACATTTTGAGCGGTGTTTACAGTCGCGCCACTGAATGTCTTGTTTTTACGCAATTGGGTTTCATAAGATATCTTATTAATAATAAATATTGTCTTTGTAATAAATTGTGTAGTTTACAGTTGTATCGATATAATGAAAAATCATTAGAATCTCCTTTTATTATTTATCTAACATCAAATCAAATCAAAGTGGACACAAGCCTATTGATTAATTGTAATCGATTTAAAGATGATGATAACTTGTTTTGTATATTTTCCTTTTAAGCTTTATCCACCATGACTTTTCTTTACTACAAATAACGCAATGCAATAAATTATTATATCTAGATCGCGAATGACGGAGCCTTACGAGTAAGGTTAAACGTATGTGTAATGCATGTCATGATCACGAGTACTATTACTAGTTAGCGATAAGCCACTACGATGTTCATTAAATGTCATGCTGTGATAACTCTATGTAAATTTTATGATGATAGTGATAGACGAATCAAGTAAGGAGCTCCGTATATGAAGTTTCATATTAACTTAAAATCCCTTGGGTCCAGTGGCGTAGCTACCGGAGGGCTAGACGGGCCTCTCGGAAAAATCTGGAGTACCTACGTTGAATTCGGAAAACGAGGAATACGGAACAAACGATTTTTTTTTTATAATTTGTTTATTAACAACAATTAATAATATTTACAAAGAACAATTGAAACTAACTACTTACAGATAAAATATTTGTCCCAAATCGGTATCCCGAGGCAACGTGCCAAGAAGACTAGCAGCATTGCCACGGATAGCAATGCTGATTTTGCAACAAACGATTTTAAATTGTTTAGTTGTTTAGTTAGTTTAGTTTATTTATTGACCCAGGGCCTTTGGTTACCTAGCTAGGCCACTGTTTGGGTCCCAGATTTTTTTGTGAGGAGCTCCGAATATGACGTTCCATTTTTAATTGAAATCATTTGAGTTTTAGAATTCAAATAAGAGCTACGTATACGGAACAAACGATTTTAAATTGTTTAGTTGTTTAGTTAGTTTAGTTTATTTATTGACCCAGGGCTTTTGGTTACCTAGCTAGGCCACTGTTTGGGTCCCAGATTTTTTTGTGAGGAGCTACGTATATGACGTTCCACATTTAATGGAAATCGCGTATTTGAGAAGAACATTCATAGTCATTAACTATCGCATATACCGCATAGGCAATATTAGTAGTATAGATTCCTAAATGGTTCGTTTGGCAAAAAATTTTTTAAATGACTATCCTTTGGAAGCTGGAAATCTAAATTTTGGATCTAAAACTCACACTGGGTTACCTGGACCTAACCCGCCATGGTTCAAACGTGTTCGGAAAACAAACTTATACTTTATGGTATTTTTGGAGTCGGAACGTCAAAGAATACCTTTTTCAAATATTTTTTTTAATAAACCTTTTTCTTATTTTTTCCTCTTTAGGTAAAACTCCGCTTTATCTTATATTTAAATTCTTGAATGTGCGTCCGATAACGTGTTTGCAATCGGGAGATCGTTTTGCTCATTTGAGAAATCCATTAACATTACCGCCTTGCGATTAAATCAACTGTTTTTTTTTTACGAGAACTGTTGCTAAGCTTCGATTTTGTAATTCAGATAGAGAACCGTGGTGGCCGAGTGGTTCGAGTAGTCCTGCAACATAGATACAATAAACTAAAGGTTCCCGACTGTACCAATAAGTTTTTCAGAACTTGAGTAAAATAATTAGACACTGTACTTGTATTCCTTCTAAACCGTTCGCAGGTCTCCTTTGGATGTTTTCCTTCACCGTAAAGCTCGTTATGCGATCAACATCTTTACTTGAATCAAGAAAAACTAAATTTTACCGTCGGGATTCGAATGCGTATTCTTCGACCACCTCTCTCTCTCTCGGCTCTCGATGTATATCATTTAAATGTACAATCTCTCTTGTTGCAGATACAGACCGAAAGCGCCAAAAGCAACGACTCGAAAACGAACATTTACATCAAATCTAGTCAACCTCTATACAATTATTCAATCGATAATGTGATTTTATGGAGCTTACTGTGTTAATATAAACCGTACAGAACGAGATAATTAATTTGATGTAAGTGAGTGATTAAACTTTAGTATTATTATTATTCTTTATTTGAAATAAATCTCATATATTCATTTTTAAATATATATATATATAAAAACATATTTAAAAATATAAAATATAGGGGCCCACCGGTATCGGGATCAGGGTCCAAGGTACCGGTGGTTAGGGTCCCAGAGAAAGAAATCTCCTCACAATACGTGCCGTTTCGAGCAGTACTGCTTTCTGCATCAGGCACTTGATCCAACCGTCTAACGAGAGCCTCTTGAGGTGTTGGTCGAGGCTCTTTGCCATTAGGCCATTGGCCGTTATTACTATCGGCAAAATGATTGCAGAGTCCACATCCCACATGCTGACAATCTCGTGAGCCAAGTCCAAATATTTTATTTGTTTGTCTTTTTCCGCTTTCACGAGATTCCCATCATGCGGGACAGTAATATCCACAATCATTGTGCGGCGCTCTAATCGATCTATCAGCACTATATCCGGCTTATTAGCGGTATTATTATTATTATTACATATTTGAATGATTTAATTTCGTCGGTAGATTTATTTCTGGAATAAAATATACCTATGTCTAGCTAATTCAGCAACAATAAATCGCTGTGCCATCACTATTACTTCCAATTCCGAACCGAAAAAATACCGAAGTCTACTTCTGACCTTATGTACTTAAATACTTACAGTGATATAACACACCCCGAGCTCCACAGTGTAGGAAAACGTCGTAGATACAAATATGTATGGCCAAAGACTTACAGGAAAAAGTTAAGAGAAATTTAAAAGTTGGCTCGTTGCCATCTGGGATTTTTTTGCGTGTTCAATTTGGTATTCCACCAATGTTGCTGTGTTGATGCATAACAAAAGGCTATTGACTACTCATAAAGATAAAGAAAATTAGTTTCAATACCTGGCGGTACCTACGAGTTACTGGTTTTTTCTGAATTAAATCCAGTGGTTTGAGTCCAGTTTCTAATCTAGTCCAATGATTTGAGGTCATTGTGGGAAAGGGAAAATCTAATCATTCCTCTCATCATTGCATAGGCTATTAAACAGCTAATATTTCATAATCTTAATCATTTATGAAAATACTGATAGAACTGGCGCTCTATACTCTCTGCCTACCGTTACGGACTCGGCGTGATGATATTCCTGATATTCTGATAAATGTTGATGAAGCGACAAAGGTCTGTAAGTCGAGAGAGAACTGAGCTCTACTCTCTTTGAATATACCTCTATGTTTATGTAATAATATTTGTTTATCTTCTTTGCAGAATAATAGCTTAAATTCGTACTTAAGTTTGTAAGAAGAAAAAGTGAGAATGCAGATATTAAAGGCAAGATTCGCGTTAAGGGCCACAGCATCACAGTTCCAGGCTTGGAGCTGTGCAAAACACAGAACTGCGTCGTCGGTAAGTGAAAATCAAATTAGTTTTAGGATAGCTGGTGCCACTCATGAAGATGATATGGTAATGAAATAAGACATCGTAAATTTAAGGGCTAGGCTCTTGTCGGCATCTTTACCACTGTCCAGCGGAATAATTTTTTCGTATACAATTGACCTGGGAGACCTAACAGATAAACAAAGCGAAAGTGTGTGCAAGAAGAGACAGAGGAAGACCACGTTCCAACTACCTGGATCAAATCGATCGGACCCTCAAGGACGGGAACGTGAAGAGACTGATGAATGTAGACGAAGCGAAAGAGGTATGTGAGTCTAGAGAGAACTGGCGTTGTATACTCTCTGCCTACCCCATTAGGGACTCGGTGTGATGATATGATGATGATGATGATGATAATTGACCTAGCTAGACAATACTGATAGTGATCTATGCAATTGGTGGGTAATTAATTAAAAATGTACTACATGCTAATTATTAATGACACTATCAGTGTGATCAAGGCATTGATAGCATATTACATGGTTATAACCCAATAATAACGTGGAATACGTACTGATAACGAGACTGAACCGTGTTGACTCAAGGAAAAATTAATTTGCGGTTATTATCGAACAGGAAAATGAAATGTTGTGTGAATTGATTAATGAGTGTTGAGGTGCCGATATCTACTGAGAGATAACAATGAGTCTTGCCTCAGATCACTTAGTAGTTTTTATATAATCGTTTATTTCAAAATCACGAACTCAATGTGAGGGTGGGCAATTAAGTTAGGATACAAATATAAGGCGCCTTGGAAAAGGAGAAAGGACACAGTGCAAGGAAGCAAATATAAAAAATCTAAATTAAAAGAAAATTACATACATTTTAAGTTGTCAATTTGTTGACATTATTTTCGCACGAATGTAATTATATCTTCACGCCTTTCCACAGGGGTCTCCTAAGGGGTAGGCAGAAGTGTATAGGTAGTACCCACCCACACACCCACTTTTCGCCAGATATATATTACAGATGTATAGATACAGATAGTATAGATAATAATATATTACAAATGGCGAGTTCATCGCCGTTTGTAATATCAGGCACAATTATACATAAGCCTTCGAAATGCTTCTCAGTCGTATGCAGGTTACCTCTCGATGTTTTCCTTCACCGTAAAGCTGGCGGTGTGACTAATGTAAATAGATGTAACTGCGTTCTCATATTTATTATGTATGAATAGATTCTGAAAAATACCCATATAACTATGTTTCGAAGCGAATATTGCTTCCTTTAGTAATGTTGTGATTTTGTTATCTTTGGAGCTATTTTTTTTTTATTTAACCGTCACGGGAATGTTTTCATCAAAACAGTTCTATCATCCAAGACATACATTAAAACTCGACGAAGTCTGAGCTTTTAAGATGATTGTCAGTCGTTCCTCGTAGTCTGGAACATAAGCAATTACCAAACAATGTAGAGACTAAAGGCCCTTGTTAGGAGCAAACGCAGCTAAGGGCCCTAAGCACCTCCGCTTTCCTGTCTTTATCCTACTTCCTATTATTATTATGAATGGCGAAAGCTTGTGAGGATTTATGTTACCTAATCACGCCAGAACAGCTCAATCGAATTGGATGACATTTGGCACAGGGAAAAATTATTAGCTACCACAGACAACAGCTAAGGGCCCTATGGAGATAGGACCTTTGCTTTCCGGTCTATATCCTACTTCCTATTATTATTAGGAATGCGAAAGGTTTTGAGGATTTATGTTACTCAATCACGCCAGAACAGCTGAACCGAATTGGATGACATTTGGCACAGGGAAAAATTATTAGCTACCACAGACAACAGCTAAGGGCCCTATGGAGATAGGACCTTTGCTTTCCGGTCTATATCCTACTTCCTATTATTATTATGAATGCGAAAGCTTGTGAGGATTTATGTTACCTAATCACGCCAGAACAGCTCAATCGAATTGGATGACATTTGGCACAGGGAAAAATTATTAGCTACCACAGACAACAGCTAAGGGCCCTATGGAGATAGGACCTTTGCTTTCCGGTCTATATCCTACTTCCTATTATTATTAGGAATGCGAAAGGTTTTGAGGATTTATGTTACTCAATCACGCCAGAACAGCTGAACCGAATTGGATGACATTTGGCACAGGGAAAAATTATTAGCTACCACAGACAACAGCTAAGGGCCCTATGGAGATAGGACCTTTGCTTTCCGGTCTATATCCTACTTCCTATTATTATTAGGAATGCGAAAGGTTTTGAGGATTTATGTTACTCAAACGCCAGAACAGCTGAACCGAATTGGATGACATTTGGCACAGGGAAAAATTATTAGCTACCACAGACAACAGCTAAGGGCCCTATGGAGATAGGACCTTTGCTTTCCGGTCTATATCCTACTTCCTATTATTATTAGGAATGCGAAAGCTTGTGAGGATTTATGTTACCTAATCACGCCAGAACAGCTGAACCGAATTGGATGACATTTGGCACAGGGAAAAATTATTAGCTACCACAGACAACAGCTAAGGGCCCTATGGAGATAGGACCTTTGCTTTCCTGTCTATATCCTACTTCCTATTATTATTAGGAATGCGAAAGCTTGTGAGGATTTATGTTACCTAATCACGCCAGAACAGCTGAACCGAATTGGATGACATTTGGCACAGGGAAAAATTATTAGCTACCACAGACAACAGCTAAGGGCCCTATGGAGATAGGACCTTTGCTTTCCTGTCTATATCCTACTTCCTATTATTATTAGTAATGCGAAAGGTTTTGAGGATTTATGTTACAGACAGATTATATTAGCAATCACATACATAGGATATGTTTTACTCCAGAAAAAAAACAACGAAATCAAATTTTATACGTGAATTAGACACATTTTTTTATGTATTGTCTCTCGTAGCGCGAGTTCCGGGATATTTTTCTACTTAACCGGGCAATGTCCGCGGGATATCGCTAGTGCAGCTCATTTTTATAAACGTCATTATACGTAGTTGCTTAAAGCTGGGCTTGAAATTATCAGTGAGGGGGCAATAGAATGATGTCGCGACTATCAGCGAGCGACGAGGTGTATGATAGCGACATGATCGGGCACACGTGGACGCAATCAAGGCTATGACAGATCACGAGTGCCTAAGGGCAGACCGTTACTTTTTGTTACCGACAAACGATAGCATATCTAATTCTACTAATATTATAAATGCGAATGTTTGTTAACCATTAACGCAAAAATTACTGAACGAAATTGGATGAAATTTGGCACAAAGTTTACACAATGGATTAAGACACGATACTATATATGTATATATATATATATATATATATATATATATATATATAGTATCACGCCTTCCCACAAGGATCCCTGAAGGCGTAGGTTCAGGTGTATAGGTAGTACCCACACACCCACTTTCCGCCAGAGACATATTTTCGGTGCCAACGTAACAGATGGCGAGTCCATCGCCGTTACGCAAGCACGACTATACATACGCCCGTGAATAGCTTCTCAGACGTATGCAAGTTTCCACTCGACGCTTTCCTTCACCATAAAGCTCATGGTGTGACTAATCACTGTACTTATGTTCAGAACAATCATTGGTACAGTCTGGATTCGAAGTTGCAATTTTTGTGTTCCAGGTCCATTCCACTCGAACCAATGGGCCACCACAGCTTAGTAATAACATCAATATTATTTTAAAATAAAATTTGATATTTAAGTGATTTAATTCTCATGTACTTGTACCTAATTCTATTGCCTCAGCAACTGCTTATCTGCTATGCTGTGCGAAGACAATTTTCGTTTAAAAATGTAATATTTGTTCCAGGATGCAAATAAAGTAGAATACAAACCAATAAGGAGCGTGTTGGTGGCTAATCGTGGAGAGATCGCAATCCGTGTGTTCCGAGCATGTACCGAACTGGGAATCCGGTCCGTCGCTATCTACAGCGAACAGGACAAACTGCAGATGCACAGGTTTGTATCGCATATTAAATAATAATGCCATAGTCAATGCTTTAGATAAATTTAAATTATTACTCAAGTAATATTCTTTTACTCCTCAAATAATAACAATTAACTGAATCTTTGCCGCCAACACAGTATAACTCTCCGAACACAGAGTAGCAACGCGCAAGTGATGCTTCGGTTTTGTGAGCGTTTTGTTTGTGTAAATAGGATACGGTAACCGTTTCCCACCAGGTGGCCCTATGCCTGTTTACCACTCCTGTAAAAAAAAAAAAGATAAAAAGGGAATTCAAAGCTGTTGAAACAAATGCTTTACCAATTGTTTGCTTAAAAATCTGCAATAACTATTAAGTTAACATGTCGAAAAAGGTTTTTCCTTCATTATATGTTGTTACCATGTTTCGGAGTGAGCACTTCCTTTAATAATGTTGTCATTTTGTTATCCTTACAGTTATATGTTTTATTGTATCGTATATTATAACATCTATTTACACTATAACTTTTAAAACACAGTCACACTGTTTTCTGAGATACCCAGAAAGTGAGGGAAGTAAGCGAACAATTGCAATGTAAACAATTTTTATTATCTCATGTCAACTTTTAGATGTTTATATTGAGACTTGTTCCGCCCAGCTTCGCTTTGTGAAACAATTAAGATCTGCAACACGATCGCAGCGCAAACTGGCCAAAAACATTACATTGTTCATAACTATGAAATACCTTACTTAACTTACATAACTTAATATACATAAATTACGTGTCACGTTGTTTGTGACGCGATGGACACCTAAACTACTTAGCCGATGTTAATCAAATTTGCACACCCTGTGCAGTTTGGTTCAACTTGAACGATAGGATATCTTACATCTCAATTTATAGTCGCAATATTATTTTATTGCAAATTCTTAACCTAAGTACAGTGATTAGTCACACCACCAGCTTTACGGTGAAGGAAAACATCGAGAGGAAACCTGCATACGTCTGAGAAGAAATTCAAAGGCGTATGTATAGTCGTGCTTGAGTAACGGCGATGGACTCGCCATCTGTCACGTTGGCACCTAATATACCTCTGGCGGAAAGTGGGTGTGTGGGTATTACCTGTACACCTCTGCCTACCCCTTCGGGGACCCTTGTGGGAAGGCGTGAGGATATCTTGCCACAGTAACGCGTGGCCGGTCTGCTAGTAGTTTAAAATATCAAGCCTATGTGCTTCACTTAGGAGCGATTTACCGTCAAGTGCCACTTGATATCTCGGAAAGTACTTGACGAGAACCTCGATAACGATATCCATGCTAATACCAAATGCTCTGATAAAAAGTTTTTAAATCTATTTACCATTCATTTATTATATCATGTGTTTACTGTAGTTTGTGACGATATCGTCAACCCGAAGTACTTTGCAATCCGAGGATGACATTCGCACTTGCTACAGGTGACGCGAAAGAGATGAAGGAACTTAGAGATACTAGATTAAATTATTTATATGGTGCTCCTTATCAAATATATATTTCGACTCAATGCATAGGCCTATCCAACACACCACCTTTCTTCCTCCTGTCCTGTGCCAAATGCAATGATTGAACTATCTGACTTCAAGTAGGTCATCGATATGGCTGCCAACGTCTGTAAACCAGATTAATTTTTATTTTCATTTACGTAAGTTCTATTTTTAATTGCAGACAAAAAGCCGACGAATCTTACATTGTCGGTAAAGGCCTGCCTCCAGTAGAAGCTTATCTGAGCATTCCAGAAATCATAAGAGTTGCCAAGGAAAATGATGTCGATGCAGTACACCCGGGATATGGGCTTTTGTCTGAAAGGTACGTAAGCAAGTGCCTTCCTGTTTGGACCATAAAATATGGTTATGTTATGGTAAAACCGTGTTGTAGGATGTCAACACGAATGCACCGTCGTGCTCAAATGACGGCGACAGACGCGCAGGCTGTCACGTCGGAAATGGAAACTGGGTGTTATTTCACCGCCGCCTACTAGACTATTTTTCCAGACTTAGGTCCTAGATGGATACGGGTGGCTTAATTGCATTTTTTCACTTCGGTTTTATCATATGAACTTTTATGTTTTGATTTGGTACTGAAAATATCGAAGTTCGAAGTCCAGATCGAATTTGGACCCTCGATGCCTGCTATTTGATACAATACTTTGAGTGTGCCGACCTCTGCTGAGTCTCTATATATACACATGTGTATATATCTAAATATTTCCATAATACTCTACTAGACGAGGAGGCCTTGAGTTATTTGCGTAGAATTGTCCCGAGGTAGTATTACAATAGTTTTAAGGCAAATAGTCTATTCTTTCAGGTCAGACTTTGCCCAAGCGATTATCGACGCTGGTATGCGCTTCATCGGTCCATCCCCTAAGGTGGTCCAGCAAATGGGAGACAAGGTGGCCGCAAGGCAAGCTGCTATCGCGGCAAGTACGTGCTTTTAGCAGTTCACATTATATTATTTAGCAATTCACAAATAAGGTAGTCACCTGCAAAATTACGAATATGGATTCAAAACTCTCTTGTCTGTACCTAATGGTTTTCTGATTTTAGTACAGTGACTAGTTACACGATGAGATTTAAGGTGAAGGAACACCTTGATAGGAAACCTGAATACGTTTGAGAAGTAATTCAAAGACATTTCGTGCTTGACTAACGGAGATAGACTCGCCATCTGTCAAGTTGGCACCTGAAATAGATCACAAGCGAAAAGTGGGCAGGAGTAGGGTGGGGTAAGGTGCCTCTGCATTGTTAATAACATCTCTCTATTTGTAGAAGTCCCGATCGTCCCCGGTACCGACGGACCGATCAACACCAAAGAAGAGGCGATGGAGTTCTGCAAGCAACATGGTCTTCCAGTCATCTTCAAGGTATACCTTCGTAGGCCTTCTGGTCGGGCGGTCACAGCTCCCGATTTTCGGGCTGGATGCTCGTGGAATTGGATATTTGTGTGATTAATATGTATAATCTATATAACTCAAAGGTGACTGACTGACTGACAGTGATCTATCAACGCACAGCCCAAACCACTGGACGGATCGGGCTGAAATTTGGCATGCAGGTAGATGTTATGACGTAGGCATCCGCTAAGAAAGGATTTTGATTTATTCTACCCCCAAGGGGATAAAATAGGGGATGAAAGTTTGTATGAAACTTTGTAAATTTTAAACCGATCGGGCTGAGACTTTGCGTGCATAAAGCTACTATGACGTAGGCATCCCTTATATACACACACATCCAAAATAAATAAAAAAATACTGCGCAAAGTCACTATCCCACGCGGACGAAGTCGCGGGCACAGATAGTGTATAATTAGCCTGTATAATATAAGCTATGTATAATATAGTGATAAATACTGTGTGAACTTGTCATATAGTTTTTCTTGACTCGTCTTTGATCTATGACCCGAGACCGGCTTTTGTTGGTTACGGGATATATGCCAAGAATACCTTGCTTATTATACTTCACGTCTAATTTATAATTATGTATCTTATTAATATTATAATGGGAAAGTTTGTTCTTTTTTCACACAGGCTACTGAATAGATAAACGTACAGGATTTTTATTAAAGAAAAAAATCTCCCAGATCAATAAAATTTACGCAGGTAACACCGCAGGACACAGCTAGGTATAGATAGTGCCATCCAAGGAGTCGCGCCCCAACAATTACTAATCGAGGGGGTGTGTGATGCGGGTAGTATGACCCGAGTCTATTAATTGTAGTGTACGTGTGTACTTATAGGTAATCAGTGTCTACCGATAATAACATTAGTGGAGTGTGCTACCTACACTTACAATATACATTTTAGAGGAGAAAGTGGGGCGCGTCCTCGTGGACGGCATATGTAGCTGTAATAAGTTATTACTATTAAAAGTAAAATCATTCCATATTTAAAGTTGAAGGTAGATTCAAATAATGTGTTCTTTGTCCAGGCCGCGTATGGTGGCGGCGGGCGCGGTATGCGAGTGGTGCGGGAGATGAGTGAGGTGGCATCGTCCTTCGAGCGAGCCTCCTCCGAGGCGCTGGGGGCCTTCGGCAACGGGTCCATGTTCATTGAGAGGTTCATCGAGAGGCCTAGGCATATTGAAGTGCAGTTGCTTGGTAAGGAAGCCTCGAAAAAGATAAACTTTATTGTGAACCACAAGTAATTATAATATTTCCTATATGAAGGATTTGACCCTATGTCAATTATTCTGGAATTGGACCAAGGTATTTATTAATCTATTATCTGCGTTTCAGGAATAAAAGATTTATTTTCGACATATTTACAAAAGTAATTACCTTCTTTAATATATATAAATTACGTGTCACGTTGTTTGTCCGCGATGGGCTCCTAAACTACTTAACCGATTTCAATCAAATTTGCACACCGTGTGCAGTTTGATCCAACTTGAAAGACAGGATAGCTTACATCACAATTAGACCCGATAGGTGGCGCTGCGATCGTGTTTCAGGAATTTAAACTTTTTCACCCGGGCGAAGCTGGGCGGGACAGCTAGTACATAATAAAAATATAATATATAAAAGAAACTTCATTTAACGCCTTTAATTCCATCATTTAAAAAATACAAACCTTTATGTCACTAGTGGTACTTATAACAAAATTCGGTCTAATTAAAAAAAACTACTTTCAAGAAAAGCAGTTGCGGTACAAATATCGGTTTTCTTTTAATAGACGGCAACATTTATAACTATGTAAAATAATATTTAATTATCCAATACTACTCAAAAGCTGCGATCATTTATGAAATGACCGATGTATGATGCGATATGGATGAAGTGAAAGAAGTCTGTGAGTCTAGAAATGGCGATCTACTCACTCTGCCTACTCCGTGTGTGTATCTATGTATGTAATTATCCAATGTAATATCAGGTGACAAGGCCGGCAACGTGGTACACCTGTACGAGCGTGACTGCTCTGTGCAGAGACGTCACCAGAAAGTTGTCGAAATTGCGCCGGCTCCCAAATTGGACTCTGTGGTAATTATTAATAGGGTGTATTTTGCATGTAGAAAGGTTTGGACATATAGAAACAGATATACAAAGCGAAAGTGTGTGCAAGAAGCAGAGGAAGACCACGTTCCAACTACCTGGATCAAATCGATCGGACACTTAAAGACGGGAACGTCAAGAGTACTCGAAACCGACGAGCATGTATGAAGTGACTGATGAAAGTGGATGAAGCGAAAGGGGTATGCAAGTCTAGAGAGAACTGGCGCTCTATTCTCTCTGCCTGTTAGGGTCTCGGCGTGATGATATGTATGTGTATTCTGCAGTTAATTGATTACCACGCCCCTCGCAACGCCAATAGCATGCAGCTCGCTAATACACAATGCCCTAAGCTAAGCTGATCTTGCCCAAATGAGGTGTTCTGTGTTTACATACGACCTAAGACTGGCTGGAGGTCTTTGCGTATACTGATCTGGTTAACTAGCAAAAGTTTAGCACTCACCCTACGATAGTATTATAAGAAATATTGTTTGATCTTTAGATAAAGATAGTGAATGTATCTATATAAATATAAATTACGTGTCACGTTGTTTGTCCGCGATGGGCTCCTAAACTACTTAACCGATTTCGATGAAATTTGCACACCGTGTGCAGTGTGATCCAACTTAAAAGATAGGATAGCTTACATCACAATTGGACCCGATAGGTGGCGCTGCGATCGTGTTTCAGGAAGTTTACTGTTTCCCCCGGGCGAAGTTGCTCCTCTCTGTGTGTCTTAAGGTGGATGCGAGAATGGTTTAGATTCACAATTGGACCAGATAGGTGGCGCTGCCGTCGTGTTTCAGAAAATTTATTTTTTTCTGTCATGTATTAATAATAATAATAAAATACACAGACTCGTCAGAAGATGCTGGACTGTGCGGTGCACTTGGCGAAGCACGTCGGCTACGAGAATGCTGGCACTGTCGAGTTCCTACTCGATGACAAGGGGAACTTCTACTTCATCGAAGTTAATGCCAGGTATCTTAGCAACATTTTCTCTGCATAATTATTTAAAAACATTTCTCCATGCTCATCAAAATCAAACAGAATAATAGATGAATAAATATGCAGTGTCTGTTTGTACAGAATAACAGGTATTTTTGTCATTTTATTTGTTCCGTCAAATCTCCGAATCGGCTTGACCGATTTTGATGGGAATTTTATATTAGAAAAAAAATTGCACCCCTCATAAATAATTTTTTTGGTCGATTCGATTAGATTGATCGATTTTTCGATCAAGCTAATCTGTACCTTATCAACCCCTTTTTAGGTTGCAAGTTGAACACACAGTCACAGAAGAAATAACGGGTATTGACCTCGTACAATCCCAGATTAGAGTGGCCGAAGGGATGACTCTGCCAGAACTGGGCCTCACACAGGATAAAATCCACGCTCAAGGCTTCGCCATACAATGCCGCGTTACCACTGAAGATCCGGCCAACAATTTCCAACCTAGTACGGGCAGGATTGAAGTGTTCAGGTGAGCTTTAACACCATTGCATAAGGTTTATATTAGCTTGTTATCCATGTTATAATAAGGATGATTTTCTACTGAATGTTTGTGTAGTATATGTTTAAGTAATATTTCCTTGACATCGGTGAAGGCAAGGTCTTAACCGGCTACGCAGTCTTGAATGATATAAAATTTGATCTGTCATTGTAAATTAAACCGTAGATATCTAGTAAATAAGGTTTATATTACGACAGATCTGGTGAGGGTATGGGCATCCGTCTCGATTCGGCATCAACATACGCCGGAGCAGTTATTTCTCCCTACTACGATTCTCTTCTAGTTAAGGTAAGGACTTAGGGTTCATTATCGAAGCGTTGTACCTCTTGACTAGAAGTGTAAGATAGCCTAAACCTAATTTTACCACATTTTACAAACCCTTAAATTTGCCCAATGCTCAATTGCCATCCACGAAGACGCGCCCCACCTATTTCTAGTTTAGGGGACCGCGGGATGCGGGGCGTATGTCCCGAATCTATTAATTGTAGTGTGCGTGTAAATCATAAGTAATCAGTGGGTACCGATAATACTCAAACATCAATGGAAGGTTGCACACTTACACTATAAGGAAGGTATAGTGGGGCGTCTTCGTGGATGGCACTAGCTAAAGCACAGACGTGCTGCCTCGGTATTTGTGAAAAAAAAAATGGTTGAAATTTTAAACCCTTAGTGTTGGAAGCATTCATAGGCGGCGATGACCGCTTACCATCAGGTGGACCGTGTGCTTGGTTGTTTTAGTGGTGTCAAATAAATTACTCGTGCAGGTTATATCCCACGCCCACGACCTGCACGGCTCGGCCGCTAAGATGAGCCGCGCCCTGCGTGAGTTCCGCATCCGGGGGGTGAAGACCAACATCCCCTTCCTCTTGAATGTACTTGAGAACCAGAAGTTCTTGAACGGTGAGATATTTTGGCATGTCTTATGTGGCCACATTTTGTATCATACCGTTTCTCATCACGCTGAGTTTGAAAGTGATAAATATTTTTGCTTTAGTGTATCCTCTCGCCTTCCCATAAGGATCCCCGAAGGGGTAGTCAGAGGTGTATAGGTAGTTTCTGCCAGAGATATATTTTAGGTGCCAACGTGACAGATGGCGAGTCCGTCGCCGTTACTCAAGCACGACTATACATACGCCTTTGAATTACTTGTCAGACGTATGCAGGTTTCCTCTCGATGTTTTCCTTCACCGTTAAACTCGTTGTGTGACTAATCACTGTACTTAAGTCGTACAGTCGGGATTCGAACTTGCGATCTTTGTGTCGCAGGCAACTACTCGAACCACACGGCCACCACCACACGGCTTCTAAGCTTCTAGTGTTAGCCCGTTTATTGAGGATGTCTATACTCATGCTTCTTCCCAAGAGAGCGGAGTAGTCTAATTGATCGCGGGTGCATCCGAAGGGAACATTTAATTTGACATATTGGCAAAGAAAATATGTCAGGCCAAGTAAACACGCATACATACTAATGTATGCGTGTTTACTTGGCCACGCCGAATCGTACGGAGAGAATAGAGCGCCAGTTGCCTCTAGGCTTCCAGACCTCTTTCGATTCATCCACATTTACCGCCGGATTCGAGTACTCTTGATGTTCCCATCATTGAATGTCCGATCGATTTGATATAGGTAGTTTTGGACTTCATGGATGAAGCGAAAGAGATGGAGTAAGCATCGACCTATTGTGGGACCTACGCTGTTCCCCCATACTTAAGTACTAATGCTGTAACATAATAATATTGTTATTGTATACATAATGAGAGTAACCATAGTTTTTTACCGGTTCTTGTCCATGGAAACAACCAGCCCGAACCGCGCACCTTTTTCGACGTTTTATAAGTGCCCATCTAGGCCCATGTGAAATAAAAATATTTTGATTTGATTTGAGATCTGCTCCACTCTATCTGTCAACTGATGCATTTAGAGTGATAACTCCGTTAATATTGAAAAAAACGTGTTACCAGTAATATTTTCACCTTACAGGATCAGTGGACACGTACTTCATAGACGAACATCCTCAACTCTTCATGTTCAAGCCATCGCAGAACAGAGCACAAAAGATACTCAACTACCTCGGCTACGTACTTGTCAACGGGCCCGCCACGCCTCTGGGGACCAACATCCCCCCCGCTGATGTCAAGCCCTACATACCCCCGATTCCTCTTGGTGAGTTGGTATATTTATTCACAGCAGGGTTCTAGCTATGGCTTTTAAAATACTTAAGGGGCAGGATCAATTACTTTTTCCCTAATTAATTATAGTGAATACTTAATTTTATGGTGAAGGAAAACATATTGAGGAAATTCTGAGAAGAAATTAGAAGATTTTGAAGACTTAGTGTACCCCTTTGGGGACCTTGTGTGGGGATATATTGATACTCGAATATATCACAGAGATACAATGACAATACAAGTCAAGAGTACTCGAAACCGGCGAGCGTGTATGAAGAGACTGATGAATGTGGGCGAAGCGAAAGATGTATGCAGGTCTAGAGAGAACTGGAGTTCTATTCTCCGCCTGTTATTCTATGCCTACTCCGTTAGGGACTCAGCGTGATGATATGTATGTACAATGACTATACATACGCATAAAAACGAACGTTCCGATAGTTTCCCAACCAAAAAAAAAGTGTTTGTAATAAGTGTCCTGGAATATACAAATCGTTGTAGAAATTTGTATATATGCATTCACGCTGAGGTATAACGTTAAGTCGCTCATAAATACAATTACAAACTCTTCCCTGTGTGAATTTTAATAACATGCAGGCGGATTTCAACCTTAATGAAAGACGCTATATCTCCTATAAGTATTCCTTCGTCTCATTTTGTTGCACGTATTCGACTTGTCAATAAAGTTCTAATGATCTCTTTAGCCGTCTAGCTCAATACGGTGAATGCATAAAAGAATATACAAAGTCCCTTTATAGGATCTATGTCAGTCATTCATTTGATCACTTTTTCATTCACTCTACAGTTCAATGTAATGTGGGAATGGTACCGTGATACTTTTTTTTGTTAAGTATTTGGGAAAACACACTTCTTTAATTTTAATCTGCTGAGAAATAATAATTAGGACATATTTTTAAATGGGTTCACGATTTATATATATCTATATACATATATGAGGTGAATGATGGTCAGCGACAGTGTCGCCCTCTGCCGATTTGATACTGAATCATGCCGACGAAAATATTGAACTGCCACACCTTTGTTTTAACTTTCCTGGATCTATAATATCGTTGAATATACATATAACATTCAAATTTCTTTCCAGTTCGCTCTGGATACGGTAGGTTCAAATATCCATCAAGTAATCTTGTTTAGTACAGTTGTGTTAGTTTAACAGTTTTATTTTTACTGTATTTTTCGTTTTTTACTTACTGTTGTATTCGCACAGCAACTGGGTTCATATTAGCTGATACATAAATATTTGATACATATATATATTGTTCGGTATAGTATGCGTCGAGGTTCAACGTAACCGAACACTGACATCTAGCGGACTGGATCAGCAACTCTGGTATCACACAAAACACCTATTATGTACCCACTGATGAGCCCGAAGACGGTTCCCGTTATTGTTGTCTCATTAGATATCTCATATTATTCATAATTAATCTATCCATTGTGATCTTGCCATCAGGGGCCTTACCGTGAGGTGCTATTTCAATCATTATTCAAGAATGCTCAAGACACAGATCATATCAGGGGTGGGTTTACCAGTACATTGAGTATACTGAAACTTAAGGTGGCAGATTTTAGGGTTTTTGTATCACAAAACTTTTCGCGACAACTTTCGAATTTCATCATCATCATCATCAAATCACGCCGATCTTTCTTTAGCTTCGTCTACTTTTAAAAAATAACTTAATATGTTATATTTTAAATGTTATTCCGCCTCTGAATAGCACGCCATGGCTAGGCCCCAGGGTTATATTAATATCTCATTAAATATTATTTTTTTATTATTATTAATATTAATATTTTAATTATATTAAAATATGTATTTGAAGCACTTCACGCATATATGCACTGTCATTATTTTACTAAACATATATTTCAGACCTTTCCGCCGCGGCAATTAAAAGGCACGAACTAACTGGCGAAAACACAGGTAAGGTTACTACATTTATATATACAAAGTCATATCAAATGACTCTATGCATTTAAGTATATATCTATCTATATAAGTAAATATATCGTTGTCTAGTTACCATAACACAAGCTTTGCTTACTTTGGGACTAGGTCAATTCATGTGGAATTGTCCCAGGTATTTATTATTATTATTAAATGACTCTATTTAATATATGATATGCCTGGACGAGGCTTAATGTTATAGGGTACTAACAATACTGTCACTACTTACCTGCTAATATATCCATAAGAATAAGCTTTACCTCAATGCTTTATATTTTGTCTGAATGAATGTAATATTTTTATAATTCTACGTATATTTAAATCAATTCAGTATAGATAGTGCCATCCACAAAGGCGCGCCCCACTCCTACATTACAGTTTATAGTGTAAGTGTGCAACCTTCCACTTATGGTTGGAGTATTATCGGTACACGCTGATTACCTATGAGCACACGCACATTACAATCGATATTCGGATCATACTCCCCGCATCCCGTGACCCGTCGACTAGAAATTGGTGGGGCGCGTCTTCGTGGATGGCACTATGTATATATAACGGGTTGTTTAGAATCTCCATAAGACTATACCAGAGGAAATTTAATTTAAAAAAAAGTCAAGATTTTTTGCGATTCAAGCATTGAGGCTATTTTTAGTTTTACATCTTACGAAGCTTCTAAACATTTCCCCGGAATGGGAATGGGATACTTACAAATTTAAAATTAAAATACAACAGGAATTTCAGTCATAGAATATACATATATATGTACTTCATATCGCGTACATTGCGTTTTAATTAGTTGCCTAAGGGCTCATTTCAATGAACACCAATTTGACAAGCTAAGCGGAGTTTTGTTGCGTGTGAAATAAAATATAACGGACTTCCACGCGATTTTGTTCCTTATTCTCAAGGATAAGACCAACCAACTAAAAGTGGCCGTAATGAGTTGCTGACAGAATAATCTTAATATATATAAATCACGTGTCACGTTGTTTGTCCGCGATGGACTCCTAAACTACTTAACCGATTTCAATCAAATTTGCCCACAGTGTGCAGGTTGATCCAACTTAAAAGATAGGATAGCTTACATCACAATTGGACCCGATAGGTGGCGCTGCGATCGTGTTTCAGTAAGTTTCACTTTTTCACCCGGGCGAAGCTGGGCGGGACAGCTAGTATTATATATAGAATTACCTACGTATTGGCTACGGCAATCGTTTACCATCGAACTACATACTTTACCAAGAGGCCATTTCCGCAAATTCGTAAACATATCTACCCTTTTCAAAGAATAGACTGTATTGGTCCGTTTTTTTTCACATTTCACATCTGTCAAATATCCTCTGTATCTAATCTATAGCGGACCCTTGCACAGTATTTGTACATTAATTTTATATAAAAAAAATATTTTATAAATGTACTATATATATGTAGATATTAAACACAAATCATAAAATAAACACACATTTTACCTTAATTGCACTTGCAAAAATGCTATAGCTCGCAATTAACGACCCAGTGATACTTGATACAAGGTTTTATATCGCAAAATCATGATTGAAAACTGGTTTAATTGAATTGATAAAATGACGAACATCATCTTCTATTCTTTCTCGTCTTTCTGATCTTTATCTTTTCTATTGTTATCTTTATCGTCTTTTTATGTATTTATATGTTATTTCAGCGGTCGAACCCCCGAAGGGCTACAAACAGATCCTTAACGAGGGAGGTCCTGAGGCCTTCGCCAAAGCTGTCCGCCAGAACAAAGGCCTGCTCCTCATGGACACTACCTTCAGAGACGCTCATCAATCGCTCCTAGCGACCCGTGTGAGGACACACGATCTGCTCGCAGTGTCGCCATACGTCGCCCACAACTTCAATAACTTGTACTCTCTTGAGAATTGGGGCGGAGCTACCTTTGACGTTGCTTTAAGGTAAGGAAATTTGGTTAATCTTTAAACAGGTAAAATCTGTATTCTCTGTAGGTACTTGTGTATAAACACTACTAAATAGCTTTTCAATAATGCTTAATATGTTGAATAGTTCTGCCAAGTTATACTAGATGGCGCTGAAATTGAAACTAGAAACTTTTAAGAGTAAAACAATTTCAATAAAATTAAATAAAATCAAACACGTATAAATCGTGCATGAACAATTGTCTCGCCATCTTTCGAATTAGTCGCACTGGCACTTAAAATTGTATTCGCGTCCATAGGCGGCGGTAACCGCTTACCATCAGGTGCACCGCATGCTTGTTTACCACCCATGTGGTATATAAAAAAATATGGGAGCGAATTTTTATTACAGCTCACGTGGCATACAAGCATGCAGTAAGGTTTAATGTAATCGAATTGCTCGAAGATATTTGTTTCATTTCCTGATTATTATTATTATTATTATTTAAAAGTCGTGCCTAAAACATCCCCGGCGAAAATTTTGTGTGTGGGCACTACGTACACACTTCTGCCTTACTACCCTCCGATACCCTTGTGGGAAGGCGTGAGGATATTATTATTTATTATTACTCCAGGTTCCTCCACGAGTGTCCGTGGGAGCGTCTCCGCGACATGCGCCAGCTGATCCCCAACATCCCCTTCCAGATGTTGCTACGAGGCGCCAACGCCGTCGGTTACACTAACTACCCTGATAATGTCGTTTATAAGTTCTGCGAAATGGCGGTGAGTAACTTTACAGTTCCTTCACAGGATACATAGGAAATAGCACCATATCTTTATTAAATTAGAGATCTCTTTCACTTAACTTATCTCTTCAAATATGTCCTTTTGTGTGAAAAAAAACACATAGACTGTTGCCTCGGGGCTTTGTTAACATTCTCTATATTAATAATAAATATTATAAATGTTACTGTTTGTAACTCTTTCACTCAAAAACATGCCAAACGGAGTTGAGTAAAATTTGTCACAAAGATAGATTATTAGCTAGTCTATTACATAGGATCCTCATCATACCCATGATTTTTCTACCGAACAATATAAATTTTAAGCAGCAGGATACCAAGGGACAAACCTAGTCGCAAAATACATTTATCAATGTTCCAAGCCATAGACATCACTTTTTACAGCTGAAAAATAATTATAGACTACGCGAAATCTCAAGGCTTCTGAAATTCCAGGTCAAATCCGGTATGGACATCTTCAGGGTGTTCGATTCTCTGAACTACCTCCCCAACTTGATCCTCGGTATGGACGCGGCGGGCAAAGCCGGCGGAGTGGTCGAAGCGGCCATCTCTTACACCGGTGACGTGTCAGACCCCAGCAAGAAGAAATACGACCTCAAATACTACACCAACTTAGCTGATGAGCTGGTCAAAGCTGGCACACATGTCCTGGCGATCAAGGACATGGCCGGCTTGCTGAAACCCCAAGCTGCTAAGTGAGTACTTATATTACTCTTGCTTTATTTACTACCCATCTGTCATTTTGGCACCTAAAATTATATCTCTGGCGGAGAGGCGAGGAGAGAGGAGAGGGTGTGTGGGTAGCACCTGTACACCTCTGCCTACCCCTTCGGGGACGCATATGGAAGGCGTTAAGATATATATAAATTATTAAGAAACACACAAACAGTCTCACATGAAGATAAAGGCACACATTAAATGTATTTACTTACCTGTTGGTTTTATTTACTTAGAGAAATGTGAGGACATGTGTGTGTATGTGTGTGTGTGTGTGTTAGTGCGCGCGATGTGCTTGTGTATGGTGAGGTATAAATAAAAAAGTCAAAAGTTACGTAGAATTAGGTCAGTCAAAGACAAACAGTGGCCTCAGATATCATTCCTGCGGAAAATTGTGGAAGTCTTCATAGACAATTTTGGAAGTATTAATAAACTGGGAGCGAAGTAGGTAGATAAACTTGTTTGTTTTTATTAGTAAATGTCTTAGTTCTTAACTAGAACTACAACCTAACATACACCTGGATTTAAACGTCTTGTCGCAACGTCTGACATGTTTTAATGGTCTGTGACTGCCGCCAGTTTCGACATTACTTAATAATAATAATATATCCTCACGCCTTCCCACAAGGGTCTCCGAAGGGGTGTTTGCAGAGGTATATATTTTAGGTGCAATACTTGCCATACACTTATATCTCTCATACCTTGTGGTATCAAATATAAGTGTAAAATCAAAGGGTCGTTCAGGAGTCTCCCCCCTCTCCACCAGACTATTGATCACGGCCATCCGCGACAAGCACCCGGACGTGCCCATCCACGTGCACACGCACGACACATCCGGCGCAGGAGTGGCATCCATGTTGGCGTGCGCCGAAGCTGGGGCCGATGTTGTGGACTCGGCCGTGGACGCCATGTCTGGCCTCACATCGCAGCCCAGCATGGGCGCGCTCGTGGCTTCGCTGCAGGGCACACCGCTCGACACCAGTCAGTATAAACCCTCCCCCCCTATCTCCCCTAGGCTCACGATGGCTCCCTCATCAGCATGGGCGCCACAACAGAATCCTCTAAGGAGACCGCCTCCCGGATTCCAAGGGTTGACCTGAATCACGGCTTTAAGTAAGGCTGGAGATATAGATAGTGCCTTCCACGAAGACGCTACCCACTATTCTTTCTTATGTAAGTGTGCAACCATCCACTAATGTTTGAGTATTGTCGGTACACACGGACAGCCTATAAGTGCACACGCACAATTAATAGGCTCGGAACATACCCCCGCATCCCGCGACCCCCTCGACTACAAATTGGTGGGGCACGTCTTCGTGGATGGAACTATCTATAAAAATTTCTATCTTAAAGACCAATGTTTGTCCAACTTAAATAAACCCCTCCCCCAGTCGCCCCCTGTGGAGGTGTCTGCTACAACTAAAAGCCGATGATAAAAATGTTCGCTTTAAAGCCCAACTTCTATAAGCATAACGATCCCGTGTTCCCTTCATCAATTCAATTCATTTTCTTCTTTTATTGCAGATATAACCCTCCAGAAAATATCGGAATACTCAGCTTATTGGGAACAAGCGCGTACTCTATACGGTCCATTTGAATGTACGTCGACAATGAAGTCTGGCAATGCGGACGTTTACCTGAACGAGATCCCTGGAGGCCAGTATACCAACTTGCAGTTCCAAGCTTATTCTTTGGGCTTGGGTAACCAATTTGAAGAAGTCAAGAAGGCTTACAGGTTTGTAATTGAAACTTCAAGAACTCTAGAATCATTAATCTTTGTTGGTCCTTCGAGCTCTTTTTAATCACTAGGACATCTCACACAAGGTTGACATAACATCAGCCTAAAGAGTCTGTTAATAATAATAATAATGTAATGTTACAGACATTTCATTGTGATTATTATTAACAGACCTCCCATCAACGCGATGATGATCAACCAACGCGGATCGAACCCGAGTTAAAAGTCTACAGTACTAAGTACAGTTTCAGAAACTTAACTTTGCGTTTTGACAATGTACTATATAGTAATACTTGCTACTGTATACTAGTTAATATCATTTATTTCCACAAAACGTGGGCTTGGTATTTCGCTGTAGATATATATGTTCAGCATTATAATATAATAATTGAAAATAAACGTAAAAAACGGGTAAACGTGTTCTACAGTGGAGACCACGACTAGGCAAACGTAGTGTAGGACGCCCTCCGACCAGGTGGGATGACGATTTGCGAAGGACTGCTGGCAGATGCTGGATGCGGCAAGCTGAAGACAGGGCCCTATGGCGCTCATTAGGGGAGGCCTATGTCCAGCAGTGGACTAGAGTGGGCTGATGATGATGATGATGATGATGATGAATTGAAAATAAATAAAGGATAATATATAAGTTATGAAAACCATTAAAGGTTTAAAAAAATAAGGTTCATTTTTGGTTTGGTTTTCCACCAGGGAAGCGAACCTGCTCCTAGGCGACATCATCAAGGTGACACCCTCATCCAAGGTGGTGGGAGACCTGGCCCAGTTCATGGTTCAAAACAAGCTGTCAGCTAAAGATATTGAAGCAAGAGCTGAGGACCTGTCATTCCCCAAATCCGTGGTCGAATTCCTCCAGGGTGCCATTGGTACACCGTATATGGGATTCCCCGAACCGCTCAGGTGAGTCTTACTGGAATGTCAACCTCATATTATATTAGATTGGTACTTGTCCAATAATATAAATGTTAACGTAGACATGTTAAAGAAAGGCGACTGATCCTAAACTAGCATTCTGTAGTGACCGAATTGGTGACGACAGGGTTTTTCTTCAGAAATAGTTCCGAAGATAAGAAGAGAAGAACAAATAGAAGACAATATTTATGTCTGTTGTGCTATTTAATTTAGTGTAACTTTTCGCCAAAAGCGTTGCTTTTTTATTTTAATATTAACTTTATAACTAAGCACATTTTCATACATATCTATGAAACCTGCGTCTTGGCTTCCCAAACATGACTGATTATTATAATCCTACTAATATTATAAATGCGAAAGTTTGTGAGGACGTTACTCAATCACTAAAGAACGACTGAACGGAATTAAATTAAATTTGGCGCAGAGAGAGACATTATTACCTGGATTAACACAGGATATTTTATATCATAAAAACTACCAATAAAATTAAATATTAAGCGGGTGAAACTACGGGGCATAGTTAGTAATGGATCATTTCAAACAGATCTAAGGTGCTGAAGGACATGCCCCGTATCAACGACCGGCCCGGCAAGGAGTTACCGCCTTTGGACTTCGCCAAACTGAAGAGTGACCTCCAGGAGACCTATCCAAGCGTATGTCTTAATATAAGCTATATAAAATATCTTAGTGGGCAATTAGGTTTTTTTTTTTTTTTTTGTACAACAAGAGTGGCAAACAAGCATACGGCCCACCTGATGGGAAACGGTTACCGTAGCCTATTTACGCTCACGATACCTAAGTATCACTTGCGCGTTGCCACTCTGTGTTCAGAGAGAAGGATTTTTTGCTATTCGACACCAACTGATTTGTCGTTGTTTGTATTTGAGTTTCTTTATTTGATTTTGTACTGTTATCAACATTTAAAGATTATACTAATAAGAAATATGAAGTCTGATTGTACAATGAAAATATTATTTTATCCAAGTGCATATGATATTACATGTGTGCGATAATGTTAACAAACATATATACATACATATTGTCCCGGTGACATTCTCAAAGGTCACATGGCAGTACCTAGGGAATAAAAATGTAATATTTTAAAGTATTTTTGTCTGCCTGTCTGTCTTTCGGACGTCTGGAACTATTTTGACGGGATTTTTAAGCCGATAGCCAATTGTGGTAACTTCCTTAGGCTACTTATACATATACACATATAATTTATAATCAAAGTTGAGACTGGTGAAACCGCCGAGCGCAACTAAAATATTTTATTATTATTATTAATTACAGTTGACAGACGAGGATGTGATGTCGGCAGCGATGTACCCGCAAGTGGCGAACGACTTCTTCCGTATCCGCGAGAAGTACGGGCCCGTTAAACACTTGGACACGAAGACCTTCCTCACAGGTCCTACTGTGAGTAGCCATTGGAGGTAGTGTTAAAATATTATTTAACTTGACGGAATTAATCCGTCAAGTTAAATAATATTTTGACACATGTCACTTTTATTTCATTTTTCATACTGGACCAAAACCCCGATATACACATCTCATCAGAAAAATCGAAACCTCGCATGCAAGTAAATGTCGTTTAATACTGAATAATACCTCATATATGAGGTATTATTATATGTGGTTTAATAGTGTGTTTATATACAATTTAACCACATTTGAACTATTTTTTTATTATTAAAGATACACATTTTTCTGATAATACTTACAAAACATAAACTTGCAAGGTGATTAAATTTTTCTGATGATAAGTGTATTATCATATGCATATATGGGTATTATTGACGGCCTACTGGTCAAGTGGTGCGAGATCCTTGAAGCGAAACTTGAAGTCGCAGGTTCAATCCCGCTGAAAGTACATATTTGTGTGACGATCACGATTTGTTCCTTAGTTTCGGATGTTATATGTATATATTTAACTATATAAGTATTTATATCGTTGTATAGATCCTATAGTATAAGCGTTTTAGCTTGTGACTATGTCAATGTGCGGAACTGGTATTTATCAATCAGTTTTGTTATTGCTATTATAGGTAGGTGAATCGATAGAGGTGCACCTCGAGAGAGGCAAGACGATAGACATCCGAACAGTAGCAGTCTCCGAGGAGATGACAGCCGCTGGAGAGCTGGAGGTATTCTTCGAGCTCAACGGTCAACTCCGATCGGTGTACATCAGAGACGAGAAGGCTAGCAAGGTGAGAGAGATAAACATTCGTATTTTGAGCTACTGGCCGAGTGGTTCGGGCACTCGCCTGCAACGCAAAGATTGCGTTCGAATGCCGATGGTATTCCTGAATTTAAAAAAAAGGAAGAGGCAGACCAAGTTAAGTTAAGGTTAATTTTATATATATTTTTTAAATGTTAAAAGTTCTCGAAACCGGCGTGAAATGATGAATGTGGATGAAACGAAAGAGATCTGTAAGTCTAGAGTTAGCCGGCGCTCTACTCTCTCTCTTTGCCTACCCCGTTAGGGACTCGGCATGATGATATGTATGTCTGAACATTAGAACTTTAATCGCATGAGCTTTACGGT
Source organism: Drepana falcataria (assembly GCA_945859725.1). NCBI lineage: Eukaryota > Metazoa > Arthropoda > Insecta > Lepidoptera > Drepanidae > Drepana > Drepana falcataria. The sequence goes on from OX243935.1 coordinate 2,530,693, forward strand.
GATGGAAAACATTGAGAGAAAACCTAGATACGTTTAAGAAAAAAAACAATTCGGCGACGGACTCGCCATCTGTCACGTTGGCACCTAAAATCTTCGGCGAAAAGAGGGTGTTGTGTCTACACCTCTGGCTACCCCTTTGGAGATCCTTGTGGGAAGTGTGAAGGTCATCGTCATCATTAAATTAGGAGCCCATGGCTTCCCTGATGCAATTCCTTCAATTTCTATGTGTCCAGCTCAATCTCTTGACCCTCCCTATACTTTATCAGAGACTATTTTGTCTTTGATCTGAACCATATATGTAGATCTTAGTCTTCCTCCTCCTATGTACCATAATAAAATATAAAAATCACTCCAATTTTTATTTAATAGGAAATGAAAATCCACCCTAAAGCCGTGAAGGGCGACAAGAACCAAGTCGGTGCACCCATGCCTGGAACTGTTCTGAGTAAGTCCTTTATACTTTTCTATATATTTTTATACTTCTAAGGTGATAAACTAACACGCTGACCTGATGCGAAGTGAAAACTTGGCATCAGGTCGGCGGATGTCTTGGCACGCATCATGATCAATCAAGAGCCATAGTGGACGAATAGTTTGAGTGCAGTCTGCAACGGAATAATATTGAATTGTTAAGGTTCGAATCCTGTGTATCTATAAGCTTTTTCTCAACTTTATACAGTGATGGATCACACCGTGTACTTTACTAAAAAAATATATATATATTGCCAACGTACAATACAAAATTATTAAATTTACAATAGCAAATACGAACTGATTAATAAATGCTGAATAAAAACTGATTTTACTATTATGCCATTATATAATACCAATGAGTTTTTCTGAACTTAAGTACAGTGATTAGTCACACCACGAGCTTTACGGTGAAGGAAAACATCGAGAGGAAACCTACATACGTCTGAGAAGAAAAGGCGTATGTATAGTCGTGCTTGATTAACGGCGATGGACTCGCCATCTGTCACGTTGGCACCTGATATACCTCTGGCGGAAAGTGGGTGTGTGGGTATTACCTATACACCTCTGCCTACCCCTTCGGGGACCCTTGTGGGAAGGCGTGAGAAGGATTTTACTATTAAAGATAACAGCATGCTTTGTGATAAAAAAATCACAATATGTATGTAGGTATGAATATATTGAAGGTGAAGGAAAACATCGAGAGGAAACCTGCATACTTTGTATGTATAGTTGTGCTTGAGAGACGATCATCTCGCCATCTGTCACGTTGGCAGCCCAGCGCCTATCCCTTTGGGACTCTTATAAGAAGGCCTGAAGATTTATGAATCTATGGTGATATCAAATTTTGTCTATCAACAGCAATCAAGGTGAAGGAAGGCGATAGTGTAGAGAAAGGCCAACCCATTGCAGTTCTATCAGCTATGAAGATGGAAATGATAGTCCAAGCTCCCAAGGCGGGCACCATCAAGACTGTAGAAATCACCAACGGACAGAAGCTGGAGGGCGATGACCTTATCTGTACCATAGAGTGAACCATAGACGCACTATAATATTTTTTGCATGTGATATTTAGCACATACTTTGGGCAAAGTTATACGATCAATCTATGTTAATGCTGAATAAAATAAATTGGAATAGTTTTGATGGATGCTTGATGAATTTGGATGATACTTTGATGATCGCGCACTATGATTCAAGAGTTGAGTGATATTTAGACTTGCTTCGTTAGCTCGTACACTTATGAAACGATCGTCGCTTAATGCAATTAGATTCTTATTGTAATATACATACGCTGCTAATTTATGTGTCACAAGGATTGATCATACAACAGGGCTCGTTTAAATTGCGGTGAGAAATGTAGATAAAAAAAGCGTAATTAGAGAACCTGCATGGTAAAGATGGCATGCGGAGTCGCGGACCTGAATTTACTATAAATATACTAGTGGTCCCGCCCAGCTTCGCTCGGGTGAAAAAAAAAAGATGGTGGCGCCACCTATCGGGTCCAATTGTGAATCTAAACCATTCCCAGATCCCCTTGAACACACACAAAAAATTTCATCAAAATCGGTCCAGTCGTTTGAGAGGAGTTCAGTGACATACACACTTACAGAAGAATTATATATATAAAGATATGTATTTTAAGATTATCTTATATATGTACTTAGCACTCACCGCAGTTTAAAAAATATTACTTATATCAACGCCGATAGGTATTTGCCCTAGGAACACTTAAGTTAATTGTTAATTTTACCACAAATTTAATGTTTTACTTAGTCATATTATAGATTAAAAACCCATAGCCCTTATTGGCTATTCCTTTACACAAACCAATCACAAGTGAGGATTTCGTTTAAACAATTTACCTAGCTTGCTGCGCGCATCACAAAAACATACAAATCTTTATTTTATATTGTTCGTTTACAAATCATTTTAAAATAAGTCTGAAATAATCCGCGCCATTAATAGTTACATAGATTTGTGTTAAAGATTACTACTAACAGTATCACCATATATGGTCGGTACTACTAGTGACATCTTGTGGCGGAAATAAGAAACAAAAATAATATCAAGTTTCTCAAGAGGCAATGATGAATATCAGATTTTATAACTTAACTTTATAACAGCTTTATAAACATGCTATCAATATTCTCAAAATGCCGTTTACTGTCGGTACTTCTAGTGACATCTTGTGGCAGGATGGGGTAATTTTTCCAAAGGTGAAATATATAGATATCCGAGAGTAAATTGTGATTTATGTAGCAACTCTGGGTAAATTTAATGGCGCGTATTATAAAAAATTGTCCATATTTAGCTACAAGCATCACATTTTATACGAATAAATTCTAGTTTTCTAGGTATAAATTTGCTATCAGAATATTTATAATATATATGTCTACTGCAGTCTACAAGACAGCCGTAAAGTATCTTTCAAAAAGACATTTTATTACCTAGTACAAAAGTTAATTTGAGAGTGAAAAAGACATGAAGGCTGGATAATGTTATAGATAGATAAATATATAACGCTATGAAATAGTGGCATAATATACAATCACTGATTGAACTCGTTCACACAAAATTGTTTTTTTTTATGTTCGGATTTATTTTCTACAATTTTTTTCTATGACTCCAAGTCCTTTGTCAGTTAAACATTCTTAATGTCAACTTTCGTAATGGCAATTGCTTGCTATAAAATTATTACTATTATTATACCCCGATTAGTATATTAACAAAAAAGCTAAGAATATGGATGGTGAGTTAAGAGATCAAGTTTTCATATTAGCTACCAGTCATAGTGAGTATAGAGCCATAGGTTTTTTTAAGACTACTCGAATAAATAAAAGATTTCACGTCAAAAGAGAATGTAAGTAGCGCGTAATTCTTTCAAAGCAACACATATCATCACGCCATGTCAACAATAATAAAAATTTGCTTAAAAGGAGGCTCTGGCCACTAATTAAGATTTAATGTTTTCTTTTACCGCAATAAATACTACTATTAATATATCCTCACGTCTCCCCCTAAGGGTCCCCGAAGGGGTAGGCAGAGGTATTAATAACCAATAATTAATTTTGTTTTATTTATGTACGTCTATGATTTAAGCTCATTACTGGAGTATTATTTTTAATCATGAGAATTGTAACCGAATGATGGTTCTACCATTCGGAGATTGCAGACATTTCTGCATATTCTCGTATTTTCTCGTATCATATAAACAGACCATTGTCTGTTTATGTGATACGAGAAAATATCTACTAAACCTATTAAGTTTTGTTAACGTAATTTTGCATCTTTGTTCATGCACTCCTGAATATTGGTTCAAAGTTGCATCTATGTTCACATACCGTATAAACAGACCTTTCATTTGATTTAAGTAACGTCGTATTCTGCATGTATACTTATTCAAATGTGTATTTTTTAAAGTTTAATGTATTGTATATGCCCAGGGCAAGTGGATTCCCCTTTAGTTTTATAAAACTTTTATATTCGGTGCTCAGTTGTTACTCTATTATATTGTTATAGTTTGTTTATATTTTTTTTATTAATAAAACTTATTTTTTACTTCAGTATAGTATTTTTCTCCACTTTCCGGCAATAAATAAATAAATACCTGGGACAATTCCACACAAATTGACCTAGTCCCAAAGTAAGCAAAGCAACGATATAATTACTTATATAGATAGAAATATACATGAATACATAGGACATCCCAAACTAAGGTAGAAATACTCGTGTTCATCACATAAATATCTGCCCTCAGCGGGATTCGAACCCACGACCTCAAGATTCGCAGTCAGGAGCTCTAACCACTAGACCCGACGGTCGTCAAATATATAGAATAGAAACTGCCTTGTCTACTTATCATATTTCGAATCTCAATATTGCAGGTTAACTTTAACCACTCGGCCACCAGGATAGTAAAAGAGCTTATCAATAGTTTCAAAAGTATATTTTTGTATTCATCAATACAATATCTTGCATGGCAACTACCATAAACAACCACATAGAAAGTTAGTGTAAACCAATGTGAATGGCTTGTCAATATGCTTATATTATAAACAAAATAATATTAACCTCGAATATAAACATCATAATGGCGATGTCTAACATACAAATATAGCCCTTAAGACTTGACAATTAGGTATATAATACATCGTTATCAATGAAACATTATATCTACATTAACCTTATAACTTTAATAATAAGAAACCTTATCCTAGAACAAACATATACAGAAAAATCTTCATTCGAATGTCAAAGCCCGAGCCAGCCGGGCTTACATTAAATATGAATATTCACCATACATTCAACATTGAAACTTATTGGTGCTAACGTAAGGATCAAAACTGGTTAACACTCACCACTTAGGCGCTGTCTATTAACCACGTGATGAGTTTTTTCCCTCCGTTTACATATATTATTATTTCATGCATAAAAATTGCGCGTTCATCAAAATACGTGATATCTCTGTGATAGATAGTGCCATCCACGAGGTCGCGCCCCACCTATTTCAAGTCGAGGGGGTGGCGGGATGTGGGGAGTATAACCCCATTAATTGTAGTGTGCGTGTGCACTCATAGGTGTTCAGTGCTTAACGATATTACTCAAACATTAGTGGAACGATATACATTTACACTATAAACTGTCGGGAAGAATAGAGGGGCGCGTCTTCGTGGATGGCACCTATTGTAACACTCAACCTCACTACCAGGTTATGGGATTTGTGATAGAATGATCATATATATATATATATATATATATATATGATCATTCTATCACAAATAAATATATAATATATAATATAAATATATATATATATATATATATAATAAGATAGAAATATTAATATAATATCACAAATGATAGAATGATCATATATATATATATATATATATGATCATTCTATCACAAATCCCAAATATATATATATATATAAAAAAATTTTTTATATATACAGGTGATTGTACAAACATAAGGGGGTGTGGGTCTTGTGATATATTTTTTTTCCTTTGCCCCCCCCCCCCCCCACTTAATTAATGGACGAGCCCTTAATGAAAAAACTTTGAAACTTAACTTCATATCACAAAGTAATAACGCTTAGTTTTCTTACAACATATCCCTACATGAAGAAGAAGCATGTATGAAGAGACTGAATGTGGACGAAGCGAAAGAGATCTGTGTCTAAGGGAAACTAGCGCTCTACTCTCTGCCTAAACCGCGAAGAACTTCATTCAAATTCGTTTGATAAATATATCGTCATTCAGTTTCCATAGTGCAACTCTGCTTAGTTTGGAACTAGGTACATTTTTGTGAAAGGAATACTTGCATTACTAATGAAAAATAAACCTTAAATTAATTTTCATGATCAACTGTTTTACAATAATTAAAGCTACGCCTAAAATAAATATATAGGAATGAGCAAATTAGGAAATACATAAATGTCATAACAGATCAGTTATCAATTGTAAGAATTAAGGTCATGTTACAGTTGAAATTTCTCCAAACCCAAATAACTTCTAACAAGCATTGACATCGCAACATCAGCTTTAAAAACCATTGCAAACTCAGTCTTAATATTACTTGATTTCACACAGAGTCAGTACAATAATATTTCATTACATCAATATCTTCACGACCCTCAAGTCAAGGGTAGGCAGGGGTGTTTTGAACATACACACCTACTTTTCGGTGGATATATATGTTAGGTGGCAACGTGATAAATGGCGAGTCCGTCGCCGTTTATCACGTTGCCGCTCAAACACCACTGTACATATGTGTTTATATTTCTTCTCAAACGTTTATATACATATATGGAAGTTCCCTCTTCGATGTTTATAATACATAAGAGAATATATATATTTATATATGGAAATCCTGGATATTTCGAGACTCAAAAAAGGATCTGAATGGCATACTTTAATTCTGGGTTTATATTCGGCTTAAACCAACTTACATTAGAGGTTAGTCATACCACGAGCTTTACGGTGAAGGAAAACATATATTATATTATTACATTACATATATACATGTATCTTGGACCAGGGCGTGTACTATTTAATACTACTACCATTATTGTACTTCAAGAATGCGAAAGAGAAGTGTATTAGTCTCTCTATATATAAGTCCCTTTCGCTCTTGAGTAAAGACTGCAATAGCTTATCACAGTAAGACCCGAGTGTACGATTTAACGGTTTACACAAATGAACAAACATCGAAAGCATTAAACAACATATCTACATTGAATAGAAAAATCATTTTCCAAATCACGTTACTTATATAAAATTCAATTTCGATGCTTCGTCAGTCCTGTTACTCTGTCTGTATGTCTAATCCTAGTGTAAGCTACGCAGTAGCGGATTTACTAAGTTAGGATCAACATTTTGTTTGATTTACAATAATTAATAAATTACATATTTAGCTATAACCTAAAAGTTTTATTAGATCCACATAAATAAACATGTGTCAACTCGTTTAGTTGCGCAGGAAAGAATGACAGACGAGTGACATAACCGTTCGACAAGTGTCGCTGACATTTGAATTGTCAATGAAAGTGACAATCTATCGAATTGCAGGGTTCGACCGGGATGGCTAAAGTTGAATAGTTGATGTGTAAATCCGTCACTGAAGCTACATACCTCCTTATTAGTCTATATCGCCCGGGTGGAGAAGAGATTTGTCCACTAAGGAATGGGAGAATGTGTCGACTAAGCCATGGGTTGCCATGTCCTTTTGTCCGTCTTGCTCGTCTATGGAGTTGACAGAGTTTTGGTCGCTGAGACTGAGACTGGTGTCGGTGTCTTCGCCGTAACACCGCCGCTTGTGGTCCGATGGGAAGTTCTGATGGGAATGTTCAACGCGGATCGCTTGCATTGTGTTACTGGAAACGCCAAATGTTAGATTAAGTGCCAGACTTGTCGTTTCCTCTTTAACACGTACGACTCCGCACTTCTCAAATGAGATCGAAACTAGCGTGGTTTGGCAGGCTTCGTGGAATTCTGGCTTCCTCGCGATATTTGCTAAATCGAAAAAAAAATTGATTCGATTCTTTAAAAAAATATTAAAAAAAGTATTTCTAACTTCCTATAAAAATGCTTTCACAATACAGAATTATATAATATCGAATAACTTTGAATACAAAATTTTAATAAGCATAGGTACTAAGTTAGCACACTAATTAGTGTAACATACATACATATCATCATGCCGAGTCGCAAACGGAGTAGGCAGAGAGAGTAGAGCACCAGTTATCTCTAGACTTACATATCTCTTTCGCTTTGTCCACCATCATCATTCATCAGTCGCCAAACAACACACGGAATATTGCAAAACAATCACCTGGTTTTCCTCAAAACAGGACGGCCCATTTCAACTTGCAGTTCCAAGGAATATAACTTAGCAAGGGATTCCAATTTCTCCTTCTCCTCTGGATCTTGGAAACCGGGGAGTTTGAGCTCCGTTTGGCACGAATCTTGGAGAAATTTAGACAGTTGTTCATTTGCTGCGCTCAGGATAAGGAAACCAGGTCGCTCTTCACGAATCCGCCTACACCCCGCCCTGATTTCTCTCACTTCGGTAACCACTGCATTGCCCATAGAATGTTCGCTACAATAATGATCGCTCTGCGGCGATTTCTCGCTCAGATTCAAATCGCTAGAAGACGTCTTTTGCAACGTGAAATTAGTTCTCGGCGTCTGACTGAACGGTTCGTCCTGTTGTTCCGATTTCTCCTGAAACACCTGGAATGACTGAAAAAACATTTCGTTCGCATTGTGGCCCGAGACACCAGCATTTTTAACGTCACTAAAACTTGAAAACGTCGAATGCGGTTGTAGAATATCGCGGTTCTCCTTACAAAGTACTTCCTCCTCTAAGTCAACTACTGTTTTTGAGTCGGACATCATGGCGTCATCATCGTTGCCCGAATCGACCTTAGCTCTCTTCTTCTTGAACCTGTTCTTGCAGCCAGCCCACCCACTCTTAACCAGGCATTTCTCCTTCTTCAATCGTTTCGGTGGCGGCATGTTACTAACAGATTTAGGCGAACTGGTGTTGACAGATTTTGTGGATTTGAAAGTGAGACTTTTGTTGAACACTTTTAGTTCTTCAATCCCAGGCCAGTCCGTCAGCTCATCGTCGCCTTCTCTGTCGCTATCGTTATTAACGACGCCGTCAGAGTCACTGCTGCTTATCGAACTCGATTCATTCCCAGCGAAGTCCATACCGAGATTAGCGTCGTCAAAATGCAACGGGTTTCGTAATGTGTTCGGTGGATGACTTTTGTTCAAAATTTTGAACTTCCTATGATGGAGTTTGCTCTCGAAACTGTTTTTGCCGGTACTTGTAGTCGGGCTGAAAAATGGGGGAAGGTCTGTAGCTATTTTGTAGCCTGTCATCTTGGATAAAGTTGGCGTACCATTCTTTGAGGAATTCTTGTAAACGAAGTTGAAACTCGAGCTGCCTGGGAGCGAAGGTGTAATATTAAATGTTGACGGTTTCACACCTTCGACATTTTGCGATTTAAGCACGATTTTGCCCGGTTGGAGTACTGCGTCTTTTTTATTTCTATCTGTGTCGTATTTCTTTGATTTCAAGTCGTTTTTGAAGAATGACGATTTAGAGGAACAACCACCGCTAAAAGATCTTTCCCTCATCTCACAAATATCTCCTTTATCTCTGTGGGACCACTTTCTTTTACCACAGAAATTACTCCTGTAATATATATGTAATCATAATAGGTATATTCTACATGTAATGAGCATACATTTTACTACATTAGTAGGCAGAGGTGTTATAACAACCACTTTTCACCGGATATATCTATATTTAGATGCCAACATGACTGATGGAGTCGGTCACCATTTCATAGCATGATTTAACCTATTTCCTTTCCATAAGCTCAATTGATCTCCATACGATATTCCATTAAAAACTGTTCAGCAGATTTAATGTGAAATTTACTTATAATTTTACAGACAGACTGATCAACATCTTTAATATAAGTTACAATAAAAGACATTTAAATATACATAGCCTATTGTTATTTCTTTTAACTATTTTCTATATTAACAAAAACAGTTCATAACTAATTACTAATAGATAAAATAAATATGTCAAATCTGTACCATATTATGTAAATTAGGAAAGTCATGATGTAACGCCATATAACTATATATTAATAATGGTTATAAAAGTATGCAGTTTTAATTTTATCACAGTAGGTATTCTGGTTTCAATATGTGAATATAGAATAATAAAGAATAATATTATATTTATATGAATGCACATTCTGCAACTCACCTTTCCTGTTTCAGCAACATCTTATGCTTATGACTATGAAAAGCAGGTTGGTCTTGAATCATGATTGTTGCTGGCAACGCATTAGGCTGGGAAAAAATATTCTGTCATAACATGAACTATGCATTGTTTGCCAGTCTATCATCTTAAAATATAAAACTATGTAATTTTTCAGTATATATAGATAGTGCCATCCACGAAGACGTGCCCCACTATTATTCCTTATAGTTTAGACTAAGTGTGCAACCTTCCACTAATGTTTTAGTATTACCGGTACACAGTGATTAAATATGAGTGCACGCACATACTACAATAAATAGACTCAGGTCATACTCAGCATCGCCTAGAAAAGGACTAGAAATTGGTGGGGCGCGTCTTCGTGGATGGCACTATCTGTACTATATTTTACAAGTACCTCTATAATTATACCATCACGCCTCCTGATGAGGGTATCTGAAAGGATAGGCGTGAGGTGTGTACATTGCCTTTCGCCAAATACATATTATGATACCTAGTAGCATACTGCTATTATTTACCGTACTAAAGAAAATACGTACTTGTACATCTGTACCTGTGGCTGTTTAGTCAATATTTGCTCCATAACTAATACTAACTCCTCTCTTAATCTCTTAATTTTATATCATGAAAAACTTACCTCTGTTGTTATGCTTAATATTTCTATCGGAGGTGACCGTTTTCCATCAATATACTCAACCGGTACCTTTTTATATTTTCTTTTCCTTCTTGCATTAGCAGGTCTTGTTGGTGAAAAGTTTTCATTGAAGGAGTCCGACTCAAAGTTTCCGATGTGACAATAATGCCTGGACTTTAGGCTCGTAGACTTGTGGATGCTTAGCTGAGGATCATCAGAGTCTGACAACGGTTGTGTGATGAGCGGAGCCTGTGGTGGACTGCTGGAACTGCCATCTTCAACCAAACTTACAGCTACTGCGGCCGCTGCAATATTTTATAACATAATCACACAAATAATCATCAGGCATTGATAATAGAGCATCAGTTCTCTGAAGACTTACAAGACTTTAGCTTCAACCACATCCATAAATATTTTTTTAACTTGAAAAATTATGCATGTTAATAAATGTAGCATACTTTCATTAATTCAAACTAGACTGTTTGTTTAGGTAACCCGTAACTTACACATATACATATCACGCTGAGTCCCTAAAGGAGAATGCGTAGGACCAGTCCTCTCCAGACTTACAGGTTTATATCGTAATTAATATAAATATTTGATCTATGTAGTTGGAATGTGGTCTTCCTGCTTTTGCTTACACACACTTTATGCATTCAAATCGATCAGACACAGAAAACAACAAGAGTGTTTAAAGAGATGAATAAATGTGGACAAAACCAATGCTATATGTAAATCTGAAAAACTGGCAATCTCTTCTATCTACCTACCCCATTAGGGACCCGGCGTGACAATATGTTATGATGATGAATATAAACATTTATTTACGACAAAGAAAACTCATCAAAAGGCTGACTGATAAAGGAACATGTGGTAATATTTAGAATATACACAAGCAGTGGACTGGCCAACACTAGCATTGGACAAAAACACTTGGGAATCATGGGGGGGCCTTTGCCCAGCAATGGGGTGTACCAGGCTAACAATAACAACATCAACAACACAACTAGGTGAAAGTATCAGTTCAAGGAATGATGAATAACTACTAAGTTAAGATATTTTGTATCAATAATGCCTAATATTATACAACTATAGACAAACTCTTACGCAGGTTTCCAGCGGACCTCGTTCGTCGGCGAAGCCCGAATTTGCGGCGCTCCTGCCGACCGCAGTTGCTTTCCTCCAAAGCCAGGTTCAAGTCATGCGACAACCTCTCCATGCTACTTATCTCCCAAAATCCATTGTCATGACGCTCCGAATACAGATCTAGAAACTACTATATCACCGGCATGAACATATACGGCAACTTCTATTTGACCTACTTTAAAACCCTTTCACAAACACAATCTTGCAATTCCTTAAAGTTTTTGAACATTAGTTATCGCGCACTTGACTAAATCAATCGATATTTATGGAAAATAATGAGCAATAACAATATCACTTATTCCCTTTTGCAAGGTCTTTGCGAACGTAGTGAAAATGCAAAATAATTTATTTAACAAAAATAGTCAAAGCTATAGGCCCAACATAAATGTCTATTAACAATAATGATATTTGAAAAGACTTAGCAAGTAAGTTTTTATATCGAAATAATTATTAAATCCACACACAATCGCACTATTGACATTTCATGTAAAATGTCACTCACACATACTTAAGTAATAATACACACATGACACAAAACAAGACAAAATATTATGGAATCGACCAGTTGATTACTTGATTTTACCTATATATAGGTAGGTAGATATTATGTAGCTTTATGTATTTGAGTACCTACAAACTTTACTATGTAGACATAAAGCATACTGCGATCGTGTCTCTGACTGAATTGAAGTTTCTAGATTGGTTACTAGGACTTTTTATTTTTCGCGATATAATGTAGCTTAAAAATTTTATACAAATCCTTCATATTGTAAAAAGAAATTATAGCTAGTTGAAAACGTTATATTTTATCGAAGCCAAATATACGCTACTATATCGTAGTGAAATATTCAAAAAGGTCTTTGTGGGACGACATTATACATTTGTACTATGTATCTTAATTAGATAACTGGCGCTCTATACTCTGCCTGCCCCGTTTTTTTTAATATTTTCTCTCGTAGCGTGAGTTCCGGGAACTTTTGCTACTTAACCGGTTAATGGCGAGACCAAGGCCTCCAGCCAAGTCCTACCCCGTTAGGGACTCGGCGTGATGATATGTATCTATGGATCTTAATTAATCACTTGATTGCGAATGATCTGTAGTTACCGCCAAGAGTAAGCCACTGTTGTATTCCTTTTATAAAAACATCCTAAATTCTTGAAAATGTATTTATATTATATTATAATAGATAAAAAATCTACCTAGATTATTCCGGAATCCGGAATCCTCAAAAACTTGAACTGGAACGCAACACAATAAATTGACCGTTGGTTGGATTAACGCTTTGGTTGCCACTTGCAGCTGTCATCAACAATTTGTGCGCCAATTTTCTTTTTATTATGATTATGATTACGTTTTATAGCTCATATTGTATATCATAAAAGTGTTTTTCGGGCGTAGCATAACTAAAGGACTTAAATATCAGGTGAATATCTATTAATTCCTAAAAAAATATCGAGTTTCAGTTGGAATCTCTTCTGTGTTATATGTATGAAATGTAAGGCCTAGTTTGACGTTGGGATGTTTACCTTAAAGAAACCTACTTCTTACAAATAATTTTCGTCTAAATACATCTATCTACGTGGGTTAGTCACAGAGCGGTGGATGTTCGACAATGTTGTATTGACAGAAAGCTAGTGGCAGTCGGGCGGTACGGTTGAGCAATGTATTAAAAAGACTTGTCCACACTAATCAATCCGTATGTATGTTCCAGTCTGATGGAAGGTGCGCTGACTCCGGAAGGTGGTCGCCGCACGCGCGCCGCCCTGGCCGAGATTCCCGTGCGCCTGGATCGCCTGCGTGTGACTCCCTTACAGCCAGTCACCAACACCCGAGAGCGCTCCCCCGCACTGCCTGCTGGCTACCTTAGCCCCGCACCCTCGCCTGATGAGCTCCTCATACAGCAGAGAGGTGAGAAATGAGTGCATTCTGACTGAAGATAAACCAGGATTTTTGTCTGTCCCATGAAAAGTGAACATTTCATAATTAATTGTATTGAATGTTTATTTAAATTCGAATGTAATACATATTCAAGTCTATTATCATTCATCATGTTACATAAGTGACACACTGGTGGTCTGTGGTGGCTGTAGTACACAAAATATCCACAAAGCCACATGAAAAAATATCTTTGTTACCTAACTTAATATAATATAACAGGTGCTTTAACAGGTATAACTTTAATATTGGCCACATTGGCTTTGATCATTCCAGGTCGAAAACGTCTACCAGTCACCTGGTCACCGGACATTGACCTGAAGCGCACGTCTTTCCACTCAACCATCCGCACCCCGCCCAAGGATTATCCAGACCACTCCCCAATCAAAAATGGCGTCACTCTTCGCTCCACACCTAGGAAACGCCTGCTCCTCGGCGACGTCGAACGCATACCTCTTACACCGGAAAAGATAGATTTCTCTGACATTACTACACCAAAAAAATTCAAAATTTGCAGCCCGATTAAAAGCACCCCACCTATCAAGAGACAGCGACTAGAAAAGGTCCTGAGTGCTGAATTTAAAGGCCCTATTGACACAGCCCTGAAAGGTTTGAGCCCCACTCAACTCATACACATCATCAAGAATATTACATACAAACATCCAGAGATTGAGAAAGAGATCAGATATGATATGCCTGTGCCAGACTTGGGGCCCTTGGAAGAGAAGCTCAACTACCTAAAGTCAAATATCTTCAAAAGCCTGCCAACATCTCGTCTTACGTCCAAAACTGACTCTCCCGCTTACTCTAGGGTCACAACACATTTGGTTGCGTTCAAAAAGTGTGTAGTTGATCAAGGTAAGGTTTTAGTGGACTCCCAACATTGGGATAGTGTGGTTCAGTATGTGTTCCTCGCTTGGGGCTATGTGAAAGCCACTCCGGTGTGGGATAATCATCCGCATAATGCACAGAGGAAGCAATGCTTTCGAGCATTGATTAACTTCTGCTTAACTGCTCTGAAGAAGGGCAATTTAAACCAAGACTTGCTTGCCGATATGCAAGAGAAATTGCAAGGTATGATTGCTGATAGTGAAGATGTACAATCATGTTTGAAATATGTGCAGGGAAAATTGCAAGAATACTTGTGAAGACTGCACTCACAAGATACAATTTTCGTCGTGTACAAAGCCTTAACATTTTACAGATGCGGCCTTATCTATATAATTAGCTCTTACCACGTACATTAGTATTTGAAAATAGTCCCTATTTTAGTAGAGGTTCAGATTTTCATTATTTCTACTTGTTAACCCAGTAATCTTATCTCAATGTGCCTTAAAATACTGATGTAGAATTATAAAAAAGAAAAATTGTTTATTTAAAACTAGGCGATGCTTAAAAAATCCTGATATAGATAGCGCCATCCACGAAGACGCGCCCCAATATTCTTCCTTATAGTTTAGACAAGTGTGCAACCTTCCACTAATGTTTGCGTATTATCGGTACACACTGATTACCTATGAGTGCACACGCACACTACAATTAATAGACTCGGGTTTACACTCCACGCATTCCGCGACCCCCTCGACTAGACATTGGTGGGGCGCGTCTTCGTGGTTAGCACTATCTATATCTTTGAATCGCAATCGAGAATAAACCTTCCCTATTTGGGTTGCTCATTTTATCAAAAAGAAATGTTAATCTTAAGAATTGTATCGTGATGAAGTTTGCGACTGATTTTGAAACGAATCAAATGTTATTAATAATAGCTATATATAATGTTAGTGTTGGAAGTCTTCCATAGATATGGAAGTTATTTTTAATATACATACATACATAACATCACGCCGAGTCCCTAACAGGCTGGCAGAGAGTAGAGTGCCAGTACTCTACACTAACATACCTCTCACTTCATGCACATTCATACTCATTTTTTTAATTTTGATTCTGCAATTAAGCTGTGAAAATGCCAAATCGTGTTCTAGTTGTAATCTTTTAATGAAAAAATATTATAATTTAAATAGAATGACACCATCCCATTAAAAATACCTAAAGGCATTATCCATAGATATTGCTTTTTCGTGCTCCATTTAATTCGTTCCAGTAGACATAGAATTATAATTTTTTCGTCTTGTATAGCGTTAAACCACGTACAATATAGTCTATGACGGAAGTAAGCAAACCATTAGCATTAATACCACACGGAACAAACTATGGGAACACGAGAAAATCGACCAACCTTTACGACAGCTCAACTCCGTTTAGGGTAATTTTTACTAGGATTTCGTGCTCTGTTAAGTTATAATAATAATAATAATTCATTTATATCAGATAACAAAATCCATATATTAAAAATTCCAAATCAAATCAAGTTATGCTACACGTCTGGATCAAACTGGTTTATGTGTATATGTAGGAACTAGTTTAATCCAGTTTGTTTGGAACCACACTCTCACAACAGAAATTTTGTAGATTTTCCCAAATTGCTGAAGTTGACAATTGGTTTCATCGGATCTTACCATCAGATGGTGAGTGTGGAAATTGGTGATATTGGCTTACGAATATAATACTAGTGTAAAGAATTCACTCGCTCTAAGTACATTTTAAAGTCACAGATTAATTTTACTTCCCTTATGCGATGCATTTCAATAAGTCTCAATAAAATGTTACAATACATTTTATGAAATACGTCTAATGTCGAATTGTATGTGTCTAAGCCAAATCAGAGCAGAAACGTTCAATCAGTTCTTGGAGAACGGTTCGAGTTGATTTTTAAAGTTGTACCTTTGTTTAAAGCGTCCTTGGGCGGCGCGGCGGTAACCGCTTACCATGCGGGAAATTTTGACCAGACGGAATTGAAACCAACACCAACGTAATTTTACTCACATTGGCATTGCTTAATTCTAAGTTATAAGATGCATGGTTTTAATTAAGTTCTAAGTTGTAACATTGTAAACATGCCTTATTTATGAAGTATGTTTCTCGAAGGTAAGTATGACTTGTTACAATTATTGCAGTGTTTATTTCTTTGTATTTTGTGTGGAAATAAAGGATATTTTTCTTACATTATTTTGGTTGATTAATAAAATCCTGTCTTCGTTTATCTTTAGGTATACCTACTTACTATAGTTAGGTGACTGATTATTCATATCATATACAGTGAAACTTGTTAACTGGGGCCTGGATAAGTGAGGAACCTCCATAAGTGGAACTCATGCTGAGGTCCCAATACGTTGGCACTGAATTACCTCTGTTAGTGGGACCTCTATATCTGGGATTCGTTCTGTCGATTCATCATCATAGTTACCTCTATAACTAAGACAGCGAATTTTATATGCACAAACTTTTGTAACTGAGATAACATCGTTTTTTTGTTTACCTATTTATTCTTATTCTAGGAAAACATCGAGAGGAAACCTGCATACGTCTGAGAAGAAATTCAAAGGCGTATGTATAGTCGTGCTTGAGTAACGGCGATGGACTCGCCATCTGTCACGTTGGCACGTAATAAACGTAATACCTCTGGCGGAAAGTGGGCGTGTGGGTGTATTACCTATACACCACTGCCTACCCCTTCGCGGACCCTTGTGGGAAGGCGTGAGGATATATTATTATTATTTATATTATCTTATTAATAATAATAATAATATATCCTTTATTGTACACACACATTTACAAAAACAAACAGAAATGACAAAAAAAACATATAGCAGGCACAATAGGCGGCCTTATCGCAAAAGCGATTTCTACCAGGCAACCAGTGTAGAGAGAGATAAGAAACAGAGAAAGAAAAGGTAGGTGTGACAGTTGAGAGGATGAAATAGAAACAATTATTATAATATATAAATAAAATAAAATAAATAAATATCCTCACGCCTTCCCACAAGGGTCCCCGAAGGGGTAGGCAGAGGTGTATGGGTAATACCCACACACCCACTTTCCGCCAGAGGTATATTAGGTGCCAACGTGACAGATGGCGAGTCCATCGCCGTTACTCAAGCACGACTATACATACGCCTTTGAATTTCTTCTCAGACGTATGCAGGTTTCCTCACGATGTTTTCCTTCACCGTAAAGCTCGTGGTGTGACTAATCACTGTACTTAAGTTCAGAAAAACTCATTGGTACAGTCGGGATTCGAACTTGCGACTTTTGGGTCGCAGGCAACTGCTCGAACCACTCGGCCACCACGGCTCTCATTCATTCATCTCTCATTCATCTTATTATATAAATAATAGGCTTATTCTACCCGCAAATTCCGCACTTAGCTACGTAAGTAATTTTGAGCATCACTTTTAGTTTTGCTTTATTATCATACGGATGTTTGTTTGAAAAATGACAAAACGAAAGCTATGTGTCGAATGTAATGTGCCAAAATCTAGTCTTTGTAGAATAATTCAGAATAAAGATAAAATTCAATCACTATGTTCTGAAGGACAAGGAAAGTGAAACGTGTGTGAGGTTAGGTACATTTAATGATTACCTTTGTTTATTTATTTTCATAAACCCATTTATAATGTTTACATAGCACGTTATTAAATAAACTGAAATAACCTGTATTCTGACCTCTATTAATGGAACCCTCTGTAAATGAGACATATACCTGGATATCTGAGACACTAGGTAGGTAAGTGGAATACCTCTATAAGTGAAACTAATTTGCAGGTCCCTTGATGTCTCACTTAACCAGGTTTCACTGTATAAATGGCTTTTACATGAAAACTGCAAATAAAACATTAGTCCCAGTATCCGCGGTAACGTGCAAAGACGACTAGCAGCATTGACACGCTGGTTCTCTGAGCGAGATGTGTTCCAGCTTGACACAACATGCCTCGATTAGACGACAAGAGATCCCAAATATGATGAGCTTCAGGACTCCAAGTTCCCAGAATTTCAATCCAGAGAATCATTCGCGAGGAAGGCGGTGGGAGTAGAGCTCCAGTTGTTCGCTTCGGTTCCAACGAAGTTGTAGGTATTCAAAGTATATTATTATGATCTAGTACTATCTATTACACCTCTGCCTACACCTTCGGGGATCCTTATGGGAAGGCGTGAGGATATATTATTAACAGTACCCCGCGCTTTCACCGGTGTAAAATTTAATCTTGTTATATTTTATCGAATTAACAATATTTTTATAAATTATAGCATGTTTTTTATGTATATTAATTAGTAATTGTTAAGTAATCCCACCAAAAATATTTTTATGTAATGTGGTTTGCACTGTCAAAAAGTTTTCAGATCTCATATAGAGCCAAGCTTCTAGCATTACAAGCCCTAACTTCACAAAATACACCCTTAGTCAAATACGTGGCTACTTAATAAACTCGCGAAGTAAACATGTTTGCGTTCGATAAAGGGTGATTAGCTCAAACTAATGCGGGCATATAATTAAGTGATTATTAGCTAATGATCATTAAGTAATTGTTTACCTGTTGTTACTATTATATATATTGTTATTATTAATCTCTTTAATTATACGGAAATATGTATAAAAGTCAATGCTATTATAGAATGAAATCAGTCTTTGTAAGTTTCTCAAAGAGTAAGTGCCTTTATTTCACAATGGAAGCATACGGACATTATATTAAAGTTTCAATTGACATGAAGATTGGGAATAGACAAAAGAGAGGTAAGTTTTAAACATAACTTTGATACAGTATCTGTTTACGTTAAGATATCATTTAAATCCTAACTTGTAGGTATTGAAATAGAAAATGTGGTCGATTGTTTGTAGTTTGTTACGCTGTCAAATCTGACGTCGTTATATAATCCAGACCAGTCGTTTTATAATACAATTTTGTATACACATATTTAGGTGTCCAATTCGGACGTTCATACTACAAGAAAATCTAATAAATTTAAATTAATTTTATTCTAGAAGTCATCGTGCTTCCACTATGGAGTGCAGACCCCAAGACCGAAGAAGTGACCATTCCAATTGAACCAAGTAAGCAATGCGAGCTCCAACAGCCCATGATTAGAACTACGCCGAAGAGCAGACGTTTTCGGGAGATTCTACCTAGAGGGAGGAAAATAGACTTCAATTTAATTGAAGAAAAGGACGATGTAGTTTAAAAATAAATGCTGAGCTTTAACATTAGTATGTGGTGTGACAGCCGATGTCACCATCACAAAAGACTATTTGGGCAATGAGGAACCTTTGCGAGGTTCATTATTCTGTGCTGCGAGCAGAAACTTGTAGTATTCTGTGGTATAGCAGCAGATACCACTGTGCCCAACTAGCCAATGAGCATAGACTATTGAGTACATATTCAGTATCTATGTTTACGAGGTTCAGTATACTGCGAGCAGAAGCTACTAAAGTACTTAATTAAAATCATATTCTTCAAGCTGAAAATACAATGAAAAACATATTGGGTCCCGTTGGGACTGTTTATAATGGTCCGGTGACATCATTGTACACACTAACTAGGTAGACGTGCTGAGGATAGGAACAGTACACATGTCCCTAGATGAAGAAAGGTTGACGAAACAGAAAGGTATAAAAAAGGAGTTTACTTCCGCGAACGCTCAGGTTGTGGAATGAGCTCCCCGTTGAGGTTTTCCCTGGAGAGTACAGCATGGAGTTCTTCAAGAAGGGTGTGAAAAGATTCCTGCAGGGTCGGCAACGCGCGAGTGATACCCCTGGTGTTGCAAGCGTCCATAGGCGGCGGTAACGTAAAAAAAAAACAAAGCGACTGGCTGAGGAAGACCACGTTCCAACTACCTAGATCAAATCAATCCGACACTCAAGGACAGAAACGTCAAGAGTAGGTTCTCGAAACCGGCGATGTATGAAGGGACTGATGAATGAGGACGAACTGAAAGAGTTATGTAAGTCTAGAAGAGAACTGGCGGTCTACCCTCGTTGCCTACACCTTTAGGGACTCGGCGTGATGATATGTGTATGTATGATGTTCCGTTATGATGTTTATAAATTCATACAAACAGAATATCCTCGCGCCGAGTCCCTCATAGGGTAGGCAGGGTGTAGAGCGCCAGGTGACTAGGCTAACAGACCTTTTCCCCGTCATGTTTAAAAACACGGCCCTTGGATTTACCAAATACCTACGTAAATTATAATATGTATATTATAATATATAAATATATGTAAAATGTATGTTATATTGAAGGTATGACGTATGGTATTTTTGTATTATTATTAGGTATGTATGAATACAAGATATTGTTATATTTGATTAAGTGCTAAAATTATTTAATGTGTTTTTTTTTTCTATTTATTAAAGGAGTTTAGTCGCACAGCGACTATGTCACTCCGTGAGGGCTCCTGGATATAGAAGTACTTAAAATCTACGCTTATATAATTTTATATCGTCAGAACTAGGGTTCGCCAGGATACTGTTACACAGACCCACATCCTAGCTACATCCAAATATTTAATGTTAATTTAATGTTAGAATGATATTATTAATTCCTTTTAGTTTAGACAAGTATGTAACTTAACCTAGACTAACTCAAACCTAGGTGCTTATGTATCGGTGTCTTGGTATTCTTTTCACTAAAATGAACCGAATCTAAGACCGTTAATTCCGTTGTTTTTCTAATTCTAAATAGTAGGACAGTCACAGCTTCATTAAAAACAGTTATGACAGTAATTTCCAAATAAAAAAAAATAAGTTTTCATTAATTTGCAGATGGAAAAAAGTTTATTACAAAAATGTTGGTATATATTTATACATATACTTAAATACCTACATACATATATAAAGCAACGTAAACATCTAAGGCGACCGATCAGTAGTGTGTGGTACGTACGGTTGGTATAACGTTTTTAAAAAAAAAGCACGTCGGTATCATGTCTTTTATTGAATTTACCGTTAACGAGAAAAAATGCATAGGTAAGTAGTTACCTTTCCTGTTAGAATATTAAATACTAAGGCACATAGAACCGTGGTGACGGAGTGGTTTAAGTAGCCGCCTTCTAAATAAAGTCAGGTGGTTCGAACCATTCCGGTCTTTACCAATGAGTTCTTTTCTGAACGAGCGCACGCTATCTATATATGAGAAGATAAAGCAATCCTTTCTTTCTTCCTACTTTGCTAGCGTAGTTTGGCTTGTGTAGTATGTTCTAAACATAAGTAGGTACATTTACAGAAGTAATCTCGAATCGTCTGAGTAAATCTGTTTCACGTGAACGGCTCATTTGTCCTTAGACTTGTCATTATTATAATGTTCTTCCATTATAAGGCACTTTTGCTTAAGTACTAATACTGATAGTAGTTAACCAATATAAGGTCAGCAACGCTAGAGGAGAACTTTAAATATTTTTAAGCAAGTGTTCTAACATTGTATTTTTGTAAAAAGGAAGATAAAAAAGTAATCACAAGTCACTAACACATGGTTATAATGTACAATATAACAGTTGGTTTGGACACATAGAAAGGATGAGTGAAGAAAGATTGACGAAACAGATATACAAAGCAAAAGTGTGTGCAAGAAGAGGCAGAGGAAGGCCACGTTCCAACTACCTGGATCAAATAGATCGGACTCTCAAGGACGGGAACGTTAAGAGTACTCGAAACCGACGAGCATGTATGAAGAGACTGATAAATGTGGACGAAGCGAAAGAGGTATGTGTCTAGAGAGTACTGGCGCTCTATACTCTCTGCCTACCCCGTTAGGGACTTGGCGTGATGATATGTATGTATGTATGTAAGTCACTAACGAGTTAAACAGAGAGAGTTCTCATGTATTGATTGTGCCATCTACGAAGACGCGCCCAAACAATTTTCCGCGAGGGGCCGCGGTATGTAGGGAGTAAGACCCAAGTCTATTAATCAGCGTGTACCGATAATACTCAACATTAGTGGAAGGTTATACTTAGCACTTATAAACTATAGGGGCACTTATAAGAATAGTGGGGCGCGTCTTCGTGGATGGCGCTATCTATAAGACTTACAGACCTCTTTCGCCTCATCCAAATGTGTTCATACTTGCTCGCCGGTTTCGAGTAATCTTGATGTTACCATCCTTGAGCGGTACAATTAAAAAAAAAACCTTACCGAGCTGTGCTATTGGCTGCATTTATGGCAGTACTGCCCTAGTCGGGTAAATCCAAGTTTAATGGGAGACTATTCGTCTTCACTTTAGAGCACCGTCGAGAATCATTTATGTCGAGATTACAGTAGCGCAGTCAATTCAACAGTTAATTGCTCAAATATTGGTCAACAAAAAACGTATTCTTGTTTTTAAATCGAGTAAGTATTTTGATCAAAGACCATATTTTAAACCGCCTTAAATAGCTTGTAAAGTGTTTTCCTCGGAATAACTGAATTGAAATAAATTAAAATTACGTCATTGAACCAAATTAAATAGAACAAGTTTATTGATACATTTCAAATAAAAGTATGTTGACACAAGAAAAAAATACTGTTTGCTGTCAAACCACTAACGATAGGTACCTGATTACCTATAAGTGCACACGCACACGCACAATTAATAGACTCTGGTCATACTCCCGGCATCCCGCGGACCCTCTGGTCTTGCAAATTGGTGGGGCGCGTCTTAGGGTATCTATATACTTCCCGATTCCATTGTTGCAAATTGTTTATTTTTATTTTAGTAAACATAAAAACATTCGAATTCGCATTGCAAATTTTCGGAGATTTTATTTTGAACGAATTATTTATCTTGTCTTCATATAGCGAAAAGCATATGTTTGTGACTCACAATATTTTATTATATGTATGTATTAGAATCCTGGTGACACGTGACGGTCATCCTCCATTAAAACCTTCATTCAATTGAAACCTTATTCATGAGGTTATAAACAATCAAATGTGGTTTAATATCTCAGGTGTCTTTAATAACGTGTCAAATGTTTGTACATTAAATGACGTTTAATTAAATAGTTGGTATTTTGAATGTATTTTACATATGATTATAAGTATACCTATAATAATCAATAGATAAGATACATAATGTTAGTTCATGTTACAGAAGGTTTCTGTTTGTACGCTGGGTCAACGAATATCTTGTCGAAACAGGCGATATTATATAAAATACATACATACATATCATCACGCCAAGTCCCTAGCGGGGTAGGCAGAGAGTATAGAGCGCCAGTTCTCTCTTGACTTACATACCTCTTTCGCTTCGTCCACATTCATCAGTCTTTTCATACATGCTCGTCGGTTTCGAGTACTCTTAACGTTCCCGTCCTTGAGAGTCCGATCGATTTGATCCAGGTAGTTGGAACGTGGCCTTCTTCTGCCTCTTCTTGCACACACTTTTGCTTTGTATATCTGTTTCGTCAATCTTTCTTCACTCATCCTTTCTATGTGTCCAAACCAACGTAACATGCCTTTTTTCATCTTTACAATCACGCCCTCATTCACGCCAGTTGATTTGCGAATGTCTTCATTGCGGATATATAAAATAAGATTTATTTTCAGTAATACAGCTTAAATAATATATCCTCACGCCTTCCCACAAGGGTCCCCGAAGGGGTAGGCAGAGGTGTATAGATAATACCCACACACCCACTTTCCATCAGAGATATATTTTAGTTGCCAGGGTGACAGATGGCGAGTCCATCGCCGTTACTCAAGCACTTAGATATTTTGTAGAGATTGATGTATGTGGATAAAACGAAAGAGGTCTAGGTCTAGAGAGAACTGGCTCACTACTTTCTCTACCCCGTTAGGGACCCGGGGTGATGAGGCATGTAATATAATTTATCCAGCGTCCAGCATCCAGCATTTAGATTTTCCTCACCCGCCCTTATTGCCCACAGTGGATCAGACAACATCTCGCACCACCACGCTTAGTGCGTACATTCGATACGTACTCTCCCTGCCTGGGACCAAGGCGATGTGTCACGAGGGTGGTTGTGGCTCGTGCATCGTTGCGGTGCGCGCGCGCCGGTATCCTAGCGGGAAAATCGAAACCTTTTCTGTTAATTCGGTGAGTTTAAGTTGATATGTTTGATTCTTAATTAATCATTTAATACCTACCTGCTACACAGATTATAACTACCGCACGCATTATTGCATACAATTTTGTACTTTTTATTAATTTTTGAATAAATAAAAGCCCAAGCCGTGGTCGCCGAGTGGTTCGAACCTGCGACACTAAAATCGCAAGTTTGAATCCCGACTGTAAAAATGAGTTTTTCTGAACTTAGTACAGTGATAAGTCACACCACGAGCTTTACGTTGAAGGAAAACATCAAGAGGAAACCTGCATACGTCTGAGAAGCAATTCAAAGGCTTATGAATAGTCGTGCTTGAGAAATGGCCACGGACTCGCCATCAGCACGTTAGCACCTAGAATATATCTCTGTCGGAAAGTGGGTGTATGGGTACTATCTATACCCCCTTCTTATACACCTCTGCCTACCCCTTCGGGGACCCTTGCGCGTTGGAATGCGTGAGGATATATTATTATTATGAAATATATTTTGATATGTTATTGAACCAAGTGCATTCGTAAATATGTTTATGAAGTTTATTAAAGTTTCACATACCTACCTATTTTTTTAGAATGAATAACTTGGTAATTATGTATTCATATTTTAAATTTACTTATGGTAATTATGTATCTTTTATTTAACTCGCGTTGTTTACTTTAAATTGTGTGGAAACTAACATAGCAAATTACATACCTACGTTAGTAAAGGGCACAGAGGATCGTGTGGCCATTCAACCACACACACACATTAACATAAAACACTCATCGCAATTTGTACCAATGGGTTTTTTAATTGGGTAGAGGATTTTTACAATTCTGCCTGCTTCTTCAGGAGCCTTTGTGGGAAGGCGTGTATATATTATTCTACCAGAACCAACAGTAGCGTGGCTAGGTAACCAAAGGCCCTGGTGCAACTAGGGCCCCCAACCAAACTATTTAAAATCGTTTGTTCGTCGTACTCCAGATTCGGCGGAAAACAGTCGACTCCTTTATTAATAAAAAAATTTAAACTACGTTGAATTAAAGTCGCGTGGAATCTGGTTAATTTAAATATTCCTCATCCTCACCCCTGCCCACAAGGGTCCCCGAAGGGGTAGGCGGAGGTGTATAGGTAATACCCACACACCCACTTTCCGCCAGAGGTATATTAGGTGCCAAAGTGACAGATGGCGAGTCCATCGCCGTTACTCCAGCACGACTATACATACGCCTTTAAATTTCTTTTCAGACGTATGCAGGTTTCCCCTCGATGTTTTCCTTCACCGTTAAGCTCGTGGTGTGACTAATCACTGTACTTAAGTTCAGAAAAACTCATTGGTACAGTCGGGATTCGAACTTGCGACCTTTGCGTCGCAGGCAACTGCTCAAACCACTCGGCCACCACGGCTCTATAAATATATAAATATTATAATATATAAATATTCCGAATGTGGGAAAATGTCGTTCTATTTATAGTTTGTAAGTCAGAGAGTCCGTCCCCCTGAGCTTAGGGGCCCGAGGTACTGCCCCATCTAGCCCTCCGGTAGCTACGCCACTGAGAACCAACAAACGATGAAACGGCGAAAAAAGACGAGACGAGACGAATGAACACAGTTTTTAAAA
Source organism: Drepana falcataria (assembly GCA_945859725.1). Lineage (NCBI taxonomy): Eukaryota > Metazoa > Arthropoda > Insecta > Lepidoptera > Drepanidae > Drepana > Drepana falcataria. The sequence goes on from OX243935.1 coordinate 2,556,726, forward strand.
TAACCCATAACATATAACTTTTCTATTAGATAAAATTTTATCCGTTTTCCAGTGTCTTGTGCTAGTGTTGTCGTGTCACGAATGGGAAGTGATTACGATCGAGCACATTGGCAACCGCCTCGTTGGCTACAGCGATGAGCAGAAAACGTTCACCGAGCTGGCTGCGACCCAATGTGGATTTTGTACGCCGGGTTGGATCATGCACCTGCATAGGTAAGCTTGAAGCGTTACATGGACCTGAACGACCAAACTACTTTTAGTCACACATTAATAAGATTTGCAACGAATACATCCGACAGAGAACTCAAAGAGAGCTCAAAGAATGCCTGCATACGCCTGAGAAGAAATTCAAAGGCGTAGTACAGTAGTGCTTGAGTAACGGCGACATGCTCGCCATCTGTTACGTAAGCACCTAATATATATCTCTGGAGGAAAGTGGGTATGTTTACATGGGTAAACCTTGTGGTGTAAACCCGTAAACCCGTGGGTACCTTTACACCTTTTCGTCAGGCGTGTACCACCTATTGTGACGCCGGGAACATATAATAGGTTCATATTGGTAGGCACGGGTAGCATCTAAGTAAGTTGTTCTATGGAGGTATATGTTTTTAAATTGTGTCTCCTTTTCCTAAGTTGTTTCTTACCAGAAACGTCTTTTTTACCGAACAATGTCGAGACCAAAGGTCCTCCAGACAGAAGTAGTAGATGCCCGATCTACTACTTCTGTCTGGAGGACTTTTGGTCTATATTTATAGTCATACATTATTGTATACTTATGTATTAAGTACCACGGGCTAATAGAAGCAGTCCTGGTATCTGTTGTGAATGAAATTTTAGTGGACTTTTTGTCTAATGAGTAATTTCCTTTTTGCAGCTTAAGACACAAAAACTTAACGATGGCGCAAATGGAGAAGTCTTTTGGGTCCAACACGTGCCGGTGTACTGGCTACAGACCGATCATGGATGCGGTCAAAAGGTTCGCAGTTGACGCTAGTCCTGATCTCCAAATTAGAGACATCGAGGATCTAAAGATCTGCACCAAGACAAAAACGATTTGCGAGCAAAAGTGTCCTGAGAGCGAGTATGCAGACTGGACCATTATAGAAGATTTCGTTAAAAACAATATCATTGCAATTGACTTTGGTCAGTCCAAATTCTACAAAGTATTCGAAGAGAGTGAAATCTTTGAGGTGCTGAGCAAGCAAGGTGTTGATTCGTATATGCTTGTTGATGGCAATACTGGGAAAGGTACGTTTTTCTTATTTTTATATCTAGCTGTTCCAACCAATTTCACTTCGTTGCAAAAATATCAGGGCCATAATTCCAAATTACGTGCGGTAAAATGAAGCATTATATTTTTAATTAAAAGCAATAAATCAGATATACCAAGAAACATGAAAGAAGAGAATAATTTACGTGGCTGAAGCGAAAGAGCGCTAGCTCTCTCTGGACTCACAGACATACATAGATTCCTCTAGACTTAGAGAGAACTGGCGTTCCACTCTCTCTGTCTATTCCGAGAGGGATGCGGTGTGATGTAAGTGATATTGTAATGTTAGTAGGTATTAATGAAATTAAGGCATTATCACTTTGAAGTAGTATGTGTACGAACAAACAAGTTTCTAGGCCAGCACCATAATTAATTGCGCTATAAAGATAATAAAATTAGTTAGTACCTAGGTATGTTTCATGTAATTGTATCGACTGTTATGTGTTTACGTACGTTAATTAAATGTAAATATCAAAAAGTAATTGAATTCCAAAACGATACCTTAGTAGAAGGTATTTTTAAAGGCAAGAAGGTTTAATTTTAAAGGCTCTCTTAAGAGCGTCGAGAATACATTTCGGCGCATTACTACCAATGACACGTACACGACTCCCACAAAATTGCTACATTAGAGTTCCTTCCTAGTAATTGCTTAATGCTTAGGCTTAAAATGTATGTATGCATACTAGCTGACCCGCCCAGCTGCGCTTGGGTCTAGGTTGGTACAGAACAAGAATATATATGTAAATTTGAGGGCTTATTGGTTCGAATAGCTGCCTGCAACATAAAGATTGTAAGTTCAAATCACGACTATACCGCTGAGTTTTTCTAAACTCAAGTACTGTGGATAGGTACACCACGAGCTTGACGGTGACGGACTGAGAGAAAACCTGCATACGTTTGAGAAGGAATTCAAAGAAGAAGAAGAAAGACAAAGAAAGAAGAAAAATTTATGTAGTCGGCGATGGACGGCGATTGACCACTTCTGCCTAACAACTTCGGAAAAGTGGGAAGGCGTAACGTTATACCTACTGTATGTCTTGTTCCAGGTATCCTAGACTACTTTGAATATCCCCGTGTGCTGATTGATATAAGTAGCGTCCACTCCTTGAAGCAATGGGAAGTCGATCAGAACCTGATTCTCGGAGCCAACATTGCATTAGAAGATTGCATCACAATATTTACAGACCTCGCCAAGAGTAGGAACGAGTTTGCTTACCTGGCAGAGATTGTTAAGCATTTCGAGCTCATTGCTCATATACCAGTGCGGAAGGTAATAAAGGTTTTAATGTGTTAAAAGATTCACACGGCCCAAAACAATGCGTATCTTTTGTGTTGCCTAGGTCACGTGATAATGAGCACCTAATATACCTCTGGCGGAAAGTAGGTGTGTGAGTATTACCTATACACCTCTGCCTACCCCTTCGGGGACCCTTGTGGGAAGGCGTGAGGATATATTATATTATATTATTATTATTATAAAACCACCTCGAGTCTCATTACACTCCTTGCCAAATACTGGCTAATGTCATTCAATCACCCAATATAATTCTGAGGCCACTGGCCTACGTCTTTGAATTGCTTCTCAGACGTATGCAGGTTTCCTCTGAATGTCGTAAGGGTCCCTCACCCTTATGGGAAGCGTGAAGAAGATAAGGTAAAAATCAAACTAAAAATTCCCAACACAAGTGTGCTCATCACACAAAATGTGAACATCGGTATGAAGGTCGTACCTTCATACCGATGTTCACGCAATTCAAAGACGTATGTATAGTCGTGCTTGAGTAACGGCGATGGACTCGCCATCTGTCACGTTGGCACCTATTTCTAGCGGAAAGTGGGTGTGTGGGTACTACTAATACACCTCTGCCTATCCCTTCGAGGACCCATGTGGGAAGGCGTGAGGATATGAAGACATTTCAGCTATGAATATTCGGAGCTAGCCTAGCGGTTATAATGAACTTAAAATATTATAATCATAAATATAAATACCTTGGGACAATTCCACACAAATTGGCCTAGCCCCAAATTAAGCAAAACCTGTCTAATGGTATCTATATATATAGATACACATAGATGCATATATGCATAGGACATGTTCATCACAAAATGTATGAGAAGTTCTCAGATTGTATCTTCATTATAGTTGGGTTCCTTGGCTGGCAACCTGATGATGAAGCGCCTCGTGCCTACTTACCAGTCAGACGTGTTCGTGTTGTTCGAGGCTGTCGGCGCTGTGATAACCGTCCGTAAGTCGTGATACTTCTCAATACCTGTGAGCATGTTGCTTAGCTGCTTAGGTGAAAAAAAAAACAATTCCTGAAACACTATCGCAGCGCTACCTATCGGGTCCAATTATAAATCTAATCATTCTCGAATCCACTTGATCACACAGAAAAAAACATCCAGCCAAATGGGTCCAGTCGTTTGGTTGGAATTTGATTACAAACACGCGCGCAGATGTTTTATGTATATTTGTATCTATAGATTCTTATTTATCTATCTAGGTACCTTCATTCCAAATTTGATTCAGACTTCTTCCTGCATTTCAACGTGGGCGCATAAGTGTTTGATGTGAAACATCTATAGCCGCACGTAAAACCGATTGGTGGCGTGGCGACGCATGCCATGGCGACGCGTCGCCACGCTATATGAATATAACTATGTACTACCGAAGCTATTCTAACCAACTCAATTATTTTAATCAGTGATTAAACTAATTGAGTTGTCACAATTTGAAATATTTTTTTGTAGTTTATGAAAGTAAATTATTTAATAAACTGTTATCATGTTCTGGAAAAATATCGTTATATTTTATTTTTACATTAAGTCATATTAACTTCCTGTCGTAATCTGTTCCTGTATGCATATTACTTGTACAATATAATTGCGATCTTTCACATCTATCAGGCGTCCCGTGACGCCACAATATTTTCTTATTAAAAACGTATTTTTAACTACCACAGGTGACAGCAACGGGCGAAAAACTGATTTGTCCGTGATCGATTTCATTAAATATGATATGCAGGGCAAGTTGATGGTCAATATTGAACTGCCTCCTTTGAGTAGCAGACACGTGTTCAGGAGCTACAAGGTAACATACTTTAAGCTTCCCATTAGATCCATAGCTAAATTCAAATTAAAGTATTTTAGGTAAAGGCTCGGTCCGTAAGTAACCAAGGGGCTCTTATGAAGGATAGATTTTAAATATAAATTTATCATTTAAAAAGCCACATTCCAACTACCTAGATCAAATCGATCGGACGCTCAAGGACGGGAACGTCAAGAGTACTCGAAACCCACAAGCTTGAATGAAGAGACTGATGAATGTGGACTAAGCGAAAAAGAGGTATGTAAGTCTAGAGAAAACCTCCCTATACTCTCTGCCTATCCCGTTAGGGACTCGGAGTGATGATAGGTATGTATTTAAAAAGCCGTTATGGGTTGTAGTTCCAGTACCAATTTTGTTTTAAATAATGATCTCCTTGAGGAGGGGGCAGGTTGTGTTGCCAGCAAAGGGATAGTCCCATTTTGCTGCCATTCTGCCATCTGACTCTTATGGTCCCAGAGCCACAGACGATATTGACGTTAATCCCATCTCAGAATTGAATACAAAATATTATTGTTATATATATATATATATATATATATATATATATAACAATAATATATATATATATATATATATATATATATATATATATATAACAATAATATAATGTATATATATATATATATATATAAATATATATAATTTAATTGTTGTTTGAAGATAATGCCAAGACACCAGAACTCCCTGGCAATAGTGAACTCAGCCTTCTTGATGAAATCCAATACTAAGAACATTATCGAAGAAGCATCATTAGTATTTGGCAACATTGATCCAAAGTTTGTTCACGCGAAGAAAACGGAAGCATTTTTAAAAGGAAAAAACTTGTTTAAGAATGATGTGCTTCAGGAGGCTCTACATATACTGAGTACGGAAGTTGTACCGAAAGCGAACCCCCCAGAAGCCTCCGTTGAATGTCGCAAGAAGTTGGCTATAGGCTTGTTTTACAAGGTAAGGTTAATAAATAATAAATAGGCCCTGGTCCCAAATTAAGCAAAGCTTGTGTTATGTTAAATAGACAACGATATATTTACTTATATATTGCCTTATTTACTGCCCTTGGAGTTGCAGGCATCCATAGGCGGCGATAATCGCATACCAGCTGTTTGTCCGCATGAATGTTGCCTCATAATTTCATTCATACATCAATCTCAATAGCGTATGTTTGTACTTAATACCAAATTTTCCATTCTTAGTTCGTCCTTAACATATGCCCTGCTGGTTCTACTGGTTCTAACTTTCGCACCGGGGGTGACCTTTTGACTCGCCCCGTCTCTCGCGGCGTCCAGAAGTACCAGACCGATCAAACTCTCTTTCCTCTGAACGAACCACTGACAAAGCTCGAAGCACCGATACAGTGCTCTGGGGAAGCGAGGTACACAAATGATTTACCACCAGTGAAGAATGAGGTGTTCGGTGCGTTTGTATTGTCTACTGTGCATGTGGGGGAGGTCGATCAGATTGATAGCTCCGATGTTTTGGTGAGTCTTCACGCCGTTTATTTAAGGTTGAATATTGTGTACTATGTTGTTGAAATTTGTGCCAGTATTTAGATCAGTATTTGTTGTCTTGGTTAATGTATATGTGCACTCCTTCCAACAAAAGGGTCGCCGATGTTTTCCTTCACAAGAAAGCTCGGAGAATTATAAATCATCGTACTTAAATTCGGTGAAACTTGTACAGATCTGCAGGGACTCCAATCTGTAATTTTGAGTTAACAGATGATTATTTTAAAAAATCACCATGGCTTTTTATAAAGAGTAAACGCTTTACTTGGCTATTTTGCGCCTATTTTAGTTACTGGAACTCTTTTCAGATGATATTATTAAAACAATTAAATGCAAATCTTCAAAATTACATACATACATCACGCCGGGTCCCTAACGGGATAGGCAGTGAGAGTAGAGCGCCAGCTCTCTCCAAACTTACATAAATAATCTTCATCATTAAGTATGTTATTGTGTATTCAACCTAGAATCGAGTCTATCATTGATTTGGTAAAATACATTTAATTTGTCTCCAAAGCTTAACTACGGGCTTATCATTCGTTCAGTCACTTTAATTTTTTTATTGATTTGCTCAAGAACGGTTACTCTACATTACCCAGTTAGCCACTCGGCGTGACGGTATGTATATAAGTATATATTCTTATTCGTTTCAGAAAATCAAAGGGGTATTTGCCGTATACACAGCAAAAGATATTCCGGGCAGAAACTCATTCACTTACCCCGGTATACAGCTGCAGACAGAAGACGAAGTCATTTTGGCTGTGAACGTTAAATATTACGGCCAGCCTGTAGCTATTTTAGTTGCTGACTCCCAAGAGCTAGCCGCAAGGGCTGCTACCAAAGTGGCAGTGACTTACAAAAACGTCAGCACAGAAGCTCCAGTGCTGACCATTGATCAAGCAAAGAAAGATAGCAAAAGGAACATTTCCGGCGACAGTTCGATAACACCAAAAGGTAGAGGAACCAAAGTAACGAAGGTCATTAAAGGTGTTTATGAGATCGAAGCCCAGTATCATTATTACTTGGAGCCTCTGACATGCGTTGTGATCCCTGTTGATAATAGATTGGAAGTCTATGATTCAACGCAATGGATTGATTTGACGCAAATATCTATTGCCAAATGTTTGGACATCAATGAGAGCAGGTAAGATTATCCAAGTCTTATATTTTATCCTCACGCCCTCCCAGAAGTATCCCCATAGAGGTAGACAAGGGCGTATCGACGCCCTTCTTTCGCCTGAGGTATATTAAGGTGCCAACGTGACAGATAGCCAGTTTGTCGCCATGTATCAAGGGCGTACGTCATACGTCATTGTTTCGTCTTAAGTGTGTTCGAGTTTCTGAACGATGCATTTACCAGCTCTTAAAGTAACTTTACGATGACGTCGATGACAATAAGCTCAAATGGAGACTGGAGTAGGTACAGAAAACTAGTCTTAAAATAAGCATTGCATGAACTGTATACACACATATACCTATATACTTGTAACTCATATTACTCGAATATATAGGAAAGTACATAACATAAAATCTGCCTCCAGCGGGAATGAAACCAATCGTAAATTTTGCCTTGGACACACTAAATGTCTATTTTATACGTATTTCTATTTTGTTCGTAATTCGATTCTATTCTTATGAGGGTGTGGTTATTATTTCATCGTAATTCTCTTTTTGTTTACTGAAAACTTGACGTAGAATTTGGGGGTGAAATTTTTCTTCTGCGACACATTTTCTTAATTCCCAGAGTATTAGTAAAAGTATACCGCCTGGGTGGAGGCTTCGGGGGTAAGATCAGCCGTAACGCCCAAGTGGCCACTGCCTGTGCTCTGGTGGCCAAGAAGATGGATCTACCTTGCAGATTCATCCTACCATTGCAGACCAACCTCACAATTGCTGGAAGGCGCATGCCGTGCCAGTGTGATTACGAGGTAAGATTTTATTACCATTTTAGTTGCTAAGGTGACAGATGGCGAGTCCATCGCGATTTGTCAAGCACGATTATACATAAACGTCTTTGAATTTATCTTCAAACGTTCGCAGGTTTCCTCTCGTTTTTTCCATCACCGTAAAGCTCGTGGTGCGACTAATCATTATGCACAAATTCTGAAGAACTCATTCGTACAGTCTGGATTCGAACTTGCAATCTTTGTGTTGCAGCCAACTGCTCGAACCACTCGGCCTCACTCACCACCACGTTTTCGTGGGGTCACCTTTGTAGTACTTAAAAAAATTGTACTAGAAAAATGCTTGTGCTTCAACAAAGCTTTCTCCTTGAAGGTCGGTGTTGACGACGACGGGAAGATCCAATATCTGGACGCTACCATAATTGAAGATAAAGGGTGCACAAATAACGAGAGTATCCTCAGTTACACAGCGGGTGGGTTCCCGAACTGCTATAACTCTGATTACTTCACCCTGAAGACTGCCAATGTTCTTACTGACCTGCCGTCTAACACCTTTGCTAGGGCACCAGGTAAGCCAAGTGGTTACTTTCATCCCCTTCAAAGGTTACAAGCTCTATGATACAGAACTAAATGACATTATTAGCCAGCTCTATTAATTCACTATGTTATTCTATGTTAAACCATAAGGCGATAAGTTCTAAGAATAATATACGTCAATAGCATGATGCAGATAATTAAACACGCCAAGTGCTGTGTCCTAAAGTTTACATTTTCTTTACTAATTTTAATTATTCTAATATTATAAATCTGATGCGTAACACTCAGGAACTACTAATCCGATTTGAAAAATCTTTTTGCATAAGATAGCTCGTTTATTGAAGAAGACTATGGACCATCTCACTACGTAAGAGAGCGGAGCAGTTACGCGGATACAACCGCAGGGCAGAACTGGTGTGAAAGAGGCTCTCCCTTTCTTACTAAAATTTTCCATTGTTCTATTTTAAGTATTGCTACGAATAGGAGTAGACGAAGTGATGTGGAATTGTCTCAACCTATAATAATTTCTATAAACAAATTCCAGGAACTGCTGAAGGAATTTCCAGCATTGAGCATATTATGGAACACATAGCCTTCGCAGTTAAAAAGGATTCCACAGCTGTCCGTGAAGTCAACATGAGAACTGAGGACAATGACCTTCCCGATTTAATTAAACTACTTAAACAAGAGTCAAACTACGATCAACGCTCTGAAGATATAAAAGCTTTCAACAAATCCAATAGATGGACGAAAAAGGCTTTGCATATCAGCGTTATGAGCTTTCCAGTAACTTATTACGGAAACTACACGTTAATGATGTCAATTTACAGAGGAGATGGAAGTGTTACAGTAACTACAGGGGGCATAGAAATGGGCCAAGGGTGCAACACCAAAGTGGCACAAGTCTGCGCGTACCAGCTGGGCATTTCTGTTGACCTGATCACGGTCTTGCCACACTATTCCTTCAGCGCCGCTAACGACGTGTTCTCCGGATCCAGTATCACGACTGAAAGCGTTTGCTACTGCGCAATCAACGCATGCGACACTCTCAATGCACGATTGAAGGATATCAAAGCGGAGATGAAGGGAGCCAGTTGGGCAGAGATCGTAATGGCGGCTGGTGATAAGCAAATAGACCTGACTGCCTTCTATATGATGACAGACAGTGATAAGAATCTAAGTAGTTACAGCGCATTTGCTGTTTGCGTCCTGGAAGTGGAGCTGGATGTGATCACTGGACAGTTTGAGATATCGAGGGTTGATATTTTAGAGGACTGTGGTTTGAGTGCCAATCCCAAAATAGATGTTGGACAGGTGAGCATTATATTAAGTATTGAGAGGCACTGAGAATTTTTCTGAACTTAAGTATGTATCGGTGTTTACTATGAAGGAAAACGTCGTAAGGAAACCTGCATATATATTAGAGAAAACATCAAACACGTATGATAATAGCGCTCAAAAAACACCTCCAGAATCTACATCTACATCGAAACATCTGCCAATTCGCACTTATAATATTGGTAGGATGTGTAGCTTTGTGAGGATATTTATTACTCAATAAGCTACAGCGGAATTGTATGAAATTTAGCACTGAGATAGATTATTAGCAAGATTAACACATAGGATGTGTTTTATTCCTTAAACATACCTAAAATAGGCGACACAGACGCCAGAATGTATTTGTAACGCACAGATCTTTCCCATGCAATGGTTTTGATTCGTGTGCTCTTTAATAGCTAACCAAAACTGCATTTCATTTTAGGTGGAAGGCGCGTTCATTCAAGGTATTGGTTACTTCACGACGGAGAAGTTTATTTACGACCAGTCTACGGGGAAACTACTGACAAACCGTTCCCTAACATACCACGTGCCCTTAGCGCAGGATATACCTATCGACTTCAGGGTTAAACTCAGATACAACCACAAAAACTCTAAGGGAGTTCTTGGGTCAAAGAGTAAGTGATAGTTTCACATTCACTAGTTTCTGAAGCCGTGATAACCGAGTGGTTCGAGCAGCCGCCTGCAACTCAAAGATTGCAAGTTCTAATCCCGACTGTACCAATAAGTTTTTCTGTACTTAAGTATCGTGATTAGTCACACCACGAGATTTACGGTGAAGGAAAACATTTAGAAGAAACCTGCATACGTTAGAGAAGAAATTCAAAGGCGTATAGCTGCCTGCAGGTCAAAGATTGCAAGTTTGAATCCCGACTGTACCAATAAGTTTTTCTGTACTTAAGTATCGTGATTAGTCACACCACGAGATTTACGGTGAAGAAAACCATTTAGAAGAAACCTGCATACGTTAGAGAAGAAATTCAAAGGCGTATATATGTATAGTCACGCTTGAGTAACGGCGATGAAATCGCTGGGTGTGTGGGTACTACCTATACACCTCTGCTTACCCCTTTGGGAACGCTTAACGCGATGAAAAAAAAATCTATTCTGACATACCATCGTGGCCCATGTGAACTCGTTAAACGAGCACGAAAACAAATCGACACTTGGTGCTACCGTAGGGAGTGTCGGCAGCGCTCGCGCTATAATTAGCAATTTGAGCAGATTGGCATAATTCATTTAACGTAAAAAAGTAGTAATAAAAAAAAGACGATCTCGTTCTTTTCCTAATTCTGAGAATCCTTTTAAGATTAATAACAATAGAATCTAATTTAGATGTTATTTTTTAAGCGTGTGGGGAGATGGGTATTTGCACAGCCAATGCCATCACCCATGCTTTACGGAAATGCATATATGAGTCGAGAAAAGATTCCGGCTACGATACTACGCAGTGGATATCGATAAGTAAGTACTTGGCATAAGTGTTATCTGTTTTGTATCAACATCCGGAATTCATCTTAAGGCTATAAAAAGACTGGTGCTTGACTCGTATGCTAGTCTTTTTTAGACTCAAGTCAGTGTTTCCGGTAACTTCTACTACAGTAGCGCCCTCTATATCTACCTTTTGTTTTTTGAGCCGTGACAATAGACAACTTGACGCTATAATGCCGTTAAACCTCCTCTACATGTAGTAGGTAATATGTATTTTTTTTTCAGGTATACCTTACGACACTGAGTCAATATTGAAAGCGCTTAATGTCAAGATAAAGGAATTCCTCATTAATTAAATATTGCGTAAGTTTAGTGCTAAATTTCTGTAAAGTAAAATACATGTCTGTGAATAGATATTTTTTTATATCAAGCCTTATTAAAAGGGTTCCGAAGGGTTAGGCAGAGCTGTAGGTAGTACCCACCCATATTGCGCCTGAGATTTGCCTTAGGTCCCAACGTGACTGGAGGCGAGTCCATCACCGTTACTCAAGCACGAATTCACATACGTCTTTGAACGTCTTCTCAAATAAATACAGGTTTCCTCTCGCTGTTTTACTTCACCGTAAATCTCGGGGTGTGGCTAATCACTGTACTTAAGTTCAGAAAAACTCATTGGTATAATGTGCGAATCCCGCATATTTCATTCTCCAAAATCATAAATGTTACTTCATATTTTATGGTACTATTCATAGTAATGCTTATATATTTACTGCTAATATATTTTTATTCAAATAAATGTTAAATTAAATATAGTTTTTGTTAGTTAATGTAGTAAGTAAATGTCATTGTGTATTTTTGATTACCATTTCTAGCGATAGATGACGCTTGTCAAACGTGGTTTTAGTTCATACACTGACCAAAAGATGGCGCAGAATTACAAATTCGGCACATTATAGGGCTTCCGGGTTCAAACTGGTCGTGTATTTCCTTTTCTATGAGGTGCAGGAGTAAAACAATCAGATATTAATACATGTTTATTCTCGCATTGTCAAACAAAGAAAAACGTCATACAGAAAATAATTTCATAGGCCCTCGCGTACGTAATCTTTGAGTTAGGCCTTTAATGAACAAAAATATACAAAAGCTGCCCGATTGATCATAAATAAAACTAAGAATTAGTCCAAATTATTTCAATAAACCGATTACGATACAAATAAATACTTACGCGATATAAATTACTAGATAAAATCGATCGATCAATTCGTTAAATAAAAAAAAATTCGTCATTCTAAATGTAAAATACCTATACATTATTCTATACAATGTTTATATCAACAGTTATGTGTTATGCAAATAGGTGCAATTATAATGTATCTTTATCCATACACTAAATAGCAGACCCTAATATACAATTTGTGTTATTGAACTTATATTACATTTTAACAGAGGTTTATTGTGGTAACAGTGGCAGTCCTCATTTGTAAGCTTTACGATTTTCAATCCTACTACTTCACAAATAAAGTCTACTTTTGCACGGATAGGCTATCCATTGAAGCATTTGGTCAAAAGTTTTACTTCTATCCTCTAGATCCTACGACCTTATTAAAACTAGGGGTAGTTTTGTTTGCAGCTCTTAACAATTAGCTCGTTTTGTTTGGCAAATAATGAACAAGATAAATTAAGCTTACTTACCCAAAGTATAAAAAATGAGATTCAAATAAAAACATTTTGGCAGTGACAGTAGCGCTATCTTGCGACTACAGTTACGACTACAGTCGAGATTCTGAATAGATTATTTAAAATCAGCTTAAATTTTCTTTTAGTGGTAACACAAATAATCCATTACTTATTTATAAAAGAATATAAATATATCTATGAATGCTACATCGAGTATAAAATTAGTTCGATTTGGGGTTCAACTGCACAACTATATAGATAAATATATGTATATAAAATAAACCGCGTGAATATAAAAAGGGGGTTGAAATGCTGTAATATAAATACTCATCGAATCAATTTGTTACACAATATTACAGTTGTAACCAAAGTTACAGATAGTGCCATCCACGAAGACGCGCCCTATCAATGTCTAGTCGAGGGGGTCGCGGGATGCGGGTAGTATGACCCGAGCCTATTAATTGTAGTGTGCGTGTGCACTCATAGGTATTCAGTTTGTAGCGACAATACACTTATAAGCCTTGAGGTAAAATAGTGGGGTGCGTCTTCGTGGAAGGCACTATCTATATATGTCATACACACGAAGACAGATAATTATTTTGATAAATCGTTCGTAAGAGAGCCTTTGGGCTCACTTGTACACGTGTTTTAATTAATGTGTAACTGACTTGCAGAAATTTACACATTTTTAAACACAAAATTTTCTAATAATTCTCCCTTTGCAATAAATACACTTTTTTCTGCTGCGGCAATTTGATTATAAGTCAATTAGAACTTACCTCTATAAACCTCGTTTGATGAACAATAAGTAGATTTACCTGATAATAAGAACACAGTAAGGCGACATACCATACTGACTATTTAAAACGACTTAAAAACACAAGTTTGTATTCATTACGATCTAACGCACATTAATTCGCCTAGTGTTAATACTAAACCGGCAATGTATGAGAGTCTATCCTCCTTAACTCTAAGCATCTAAGTTCACAGATTCGTTGACGATCTTATAGTATAGACAACTATCAGTCATTTTACAGACGCACCCTCCGTTTTATTTTGAACCTTAATGGCGCTGGATTAAAGTTAACATTCGATTGGACTTGGGAGGGATTCAGGTTAGATAAATATGAAATAATTTGATAGTATAGGTTGTTCATACATCATGCACCCTTTCTTATCCTAAAATGAAGTCTGTTCATACATGTAATTAATATTAAGAATAAATTAATATAAAAGATAGTATTAGTTACCACTTTTACTTCAAAGTATGCCTTTAATATTTAAAGAGTTTCATTTATTTTTTATCGCTGGGAACCCTTTTTGATGCCACTCTTCTAGTCTCTGTCCAGCGCAACCTCTCGAGCATCCCTAAACGTCGTGACAGAGACATTTTTCTGATTTGACATATACATTCTATTTTAACTCCTGTGTCAGTTTTTTAATAGATAATCGAATTTCACTAGATTTCCAGTTATCCGAGTTTTTATCAGTTGGCAGATTCTTATCAACGGAATGTATTTTCAATGGATGCAAAAAGGTTATTTAGAATTTTGTCCCAGAATAAATCCAGTTGTCTCTTTCACACGAAACTGAAACACTGAGACATGGAAGTAACGGGACTGTGTTTCAAAATATTTATGGGTTAAACAATATTACTTAATATACTAATTATTAAATATGTTGGTACAAAACGCATGTGAAGACCGATGTGAAGTTAGTTACAAGTGTTCCAACTTACGTGAACTTCGGATTGGACAAAACATTTACGCGTGCTATATATATACAATTCTTACTGACCCGTACATACATAACTCCTGAATACACTATGTATAAATATCTATACAAGCTGCCGGTTCACAAAATAGCAACTTTCATAAATAATACGAGAATATTTAAAAACTAATATTATCTTTTAAAAGCCGTTTTAAATTAGGCTACATCGTTCGACGCTACAAAATATGAGGTATATTTAGAATTATTTCGTTTCTATCAATACTATTATTATTATTATTTTAAATAGTCTGTTGGTGGAATGTTGTTACATTCATTTTTTACATTTTTTACATTCCTTTGAAATCCGATCACAAGGCTGTTTTGAAAATGTAAACAGATACATATTTTGATCATCACAATATACATGAAAAACATGCCGTAATTACAATTATTTCCGTAACTCAATAAATAACTCCAATTCACGACAAACACTCAAATGAACATCCATCGAAACATCCTAAAGTATTGGCAAGAAATAACCTAAAAATTCAAAACAGCCGAAAACTTACGCACCTGCATATCAATATTCGAATCACGCAACCCCACTATCTTGAACGTGACTTCTCTTCTTGTCGCTTCTGTGGTGATCGGGGGTCGACTTCAATATGTCGGGTTGTCCGTGGGAGATGACTCTGGCCTCGACGTGTTGGTTGAAAGTGGACGTGTGGGAGCTGAGCGTGAGAGTGGCGTTCCTGTCGGATCCGAGGGTCATGGTTGTGGCGTGCGAGTTGAGCGTGTTGTGCGTGGTGTGGGCGTGGTGTTGGTGTTGGTGTTGGTGGGGTAGGGTGGAGGGGCTGGAGTGCGGAAGAGTGCTGGGCAGGCGCGGGCCGCGGCTGGCCGAGCGCGGCAGCGAGCTCATCTGCGGCGTGCCCGCGCTGGGCCGCAGCAGCGCGTTCTTGTAGTCCGCTATCAAGTGCGTCAGCTCTGCCATCTGGGGGTTAAAGTTCGGAAATTTTAATTTGAGGTAGATTCAAATAAGCATGGCTTATTTTCAAATCAAATATATGTATTTCTTGCATGTAAAAATAACTTAAAACACAGACATCATTTAAATCACAATATACTATGCTTAAGGATTAAATTACACCCTGTTTAATTTTATCACCCTTATTTTCAAAGATATATAAATCGGTGGCCGGCACGTTCGAATCCCGACTGTCCCGACGACGAAACACTAGCTTTACGGTGAAGGAAAGATCTCCTGCATACGTTTGAGAAGCAATTCAAAGGCGTATGTATAGTCGTGCTTGAGTAACGGCGATGGACTCGCCATCTGTCACGTTGGCATCTTATATCCCTGGCGGGAAGTGGGTGTGTGGGTGCTACCTACCTATACACCTCTGCCTACCCCTTCGGGGACCCTTATGGGAAGGCGTGAGGATATATTTATTATTATTATATAAATTGTAAGTGCGTGCTGTAAGAGGCAGACCCATCCGACACTCGAGGATGGGTCTGCCTCTTATTGCACACACCAATGGACAACATTCAAGACAACAGGATTCATTCAAGTGTGATCTTGAGTAAGATTCATTAATGTGCTTAAAAGTGTTACTTACTTTAGGCTTGTTGAGACTGATCAACATCTTGTGAACCGGACTGGCCGCGTCTTCAGCGTCTATCAGCATCATCAGGTCATCCTGTGGACACCAAGCACACATAAGGGGACATATTTGAAAAGCTCTTTAATTAAATAAACAAAATTTTACAAGGCCAGCTAGACTAGATATATTAAAAGTACGTTAAAATGCTGAAATTTGAACGACGCCTAAAAATATACATTTTGTATAAAAGTCCAAGGATTAAACCAACCACTCAACTACTTAATATAAAAAAGGTTTAGAGGTTATCTGTCACACATAGGTCTCTGAGCACAAGAGCTTATCTACTAAAGTACATACTTATATATTTGTACATAATTATGTATTTAGATAAATGTTACGTTACGTTAGAGAAATACTTGGTCCCGCAAGCGTTCATAGATGCTTAGGCAGCGGTAACCGCTTACCATCAGCATCCGCATGCTCGTTTGTCGCCTTAGTGGTTAAAAAATTGGTTGTGGCATATAAAAACGTTTTTATTGCTAATCTTTTACGATTAAAAAAGTACAAAGTACCAAACAGCCTGACCGATTCTTTAATGGCTAGAAAACTAACCTGTAATCCACCGAATAGTCCAATAGAGGTGAGCGCATATCGTCCTATGACGGACATCGAAGCCAACTCTAGCACCGTGACCCCGTCCTCCGACACCGCCAGCCACACCATTGACAGGTCTGGTTGTTTTATCTGTGGAACATCAACGCCATTGGTTGAATGTAAGCCAATCAAATTCTTCGAATTTTGAATTTAGAGCCGTTATTGGAGGTGGTTATTTTATTATGCGAAGTTCAATAAGTGTTACGATGAACGAAAAGATTTTTTGACAATGTAATTTTTTGCGAGTGCAATTTTTATTATTATATCAGTCATAAATGTCTTATTCTACTTAACACTGAGACATTTTCAAATAAGTAGGTATATATTTTTTATATAACAGGGATGATATATAACAATCTGTTGTTGTCTATCTGTGACGGACAGAGTTGAAAAAATATTTTTTATTGATTTTTTGTAATCACTACCGTATTTACTTTTACATGCATTATCAAATAAAAACAGCTATTTCGATGATACAAGCAAACATTTTCATTTTTAGTAAATATTTTAGTTCAATCCCCTTACCCTAGCCTGGAACAGAGTAGCACCGAAGAAAGGCCACTTCCTAGTACAGTTGAGGTAAATCCGCACGCAGTCCGCCGTACTTCTCCCTTTTAACGCTATCCATTTCAATTTCAACTTTTCTTCCAAATCTCTGGAAAGGTCCAATCCAGTTATAATAAAATAATAATAATAATAATAATAATGATATTGAGGGATACAGGCACAGTAATAAATAAGATGGACGCATAGAACACAGTATCTAAGTAACCTATACATTACAAATAAAAAACAATTAAGCAGCATAGGCAAAGGTCAGCTAACTAGCACCTTTTGAGATCTCCGTAGCGTATCGATAAATACATCACTGAAAACTCATCTTTACGACTGAGTTATCTAAGTCCACTATTGAACAAGCCATGCTATATGTAAATAAATAAATACTTTGGGACAATTCCAAGCAAATTTACATAGTCCCAAATAAAACAGCTTGTACTATGGTAACTAGACAACGATATATATATATATATCCTCACGCCTTCCCACAAGGGTCCCCGAAGGGGTACGCAGAGGTGTATAGGTAATACCCACACACCCACTTTCCGCCAGAGGTATATTAGGTGCCAACGTGACAGATGGCGAGTCCATCGCCGTTACTCAAGCACGACTATACATACGCCTTTGAATTTCTTCTCAGACGTATGCAGGTTTCCTCTCGATGTTTTCGTTCACCGTAAAGCTCATGGTGTGACTAATCGCTGTACTTAAGTTCAGAAAAAACTCATTGGTACAGTCGGGATTCGAACTTGCGACCTTTGCGTCGCAGGCAACTGCTCGAACCACTCGGCCACCACGGCTTCAATATACTTATATAGATAGATCCAAGACTAAGGGTAATACTACCCGCGACCTTAAGCTCGCAGTCAGAAGCTCTGACCACTAGACCAAGCCACTGATAGTCTTGAATGTGTCTCATGAATGATTATTTTCAAAAATCAAAAATCAAAATCAAAATCTTTTTATTTCACATAGGCCCAGATGGGCACTTATAAAACGTCGAAAAAGAAGCACGGTTCGGGTTGGTCGCTTCCATGGAGAAGAACCGGCAAGAAACTCCATGGTTACTCTTTTCAAATCATTAGGCATATACAATATTTTTTTCGTTACAGCAATAGTACCCAAGTATGGGGGAACAACGTAGGTCCGACAATAGGTCGTTGCTTACTATACAAAGCATACATAAAACAAGATAATTATAACAATGTTAGCAAGATCTAAGAATCTACAAAGCCTACAATGTTCCTACATTACCTAAGTTCGTCATTGGTCAGTCCGGCTCTATATCTATAGGGATAGAACCTGTGCGCCAGCGGTTGGTTGTGCTGTGTGTTGGTCGGGGAATAATCACCCATGTCCAACTGAGCCATAAGCGCGCCCAACTCTGCTGATAGTTCTCTTGTTACTGGGAAACGACCGGCTACCACTGAAATTAAGACACATCATACAATAAAAAAAATTGACGTCATGAGTTCTCGAGTACCCTACTACAGATAGTGCCATTCACGAAGACGCGCCCCACCGATTTCTAGTCGAGGGAGTCGCGGGGTGTATGATCAAAGTCTATTAATTGTAGTGTACGTGATAATACTGAAACATTAGTGGAAGGTTGCACACTTACACTATAAACTATAGGGAAGCATAGTGGGGCGCGTCTTCGTGGACGGCACTATCATTACAAATGTTTAGAGGAGTAAGGGTATTTACGAGGATTCGAAACCACGAGCATGTATGGAGAGACTGATGAATGTGTATGAAGCGAAAGTGGTCTGTAAGTGTGGTGAGTTCACTCTCTGCCAATCCTTTGAGGGTCTTGGTGTGATCATTTGTATGAATGTATTAGTTTTCTAGTCCCAAGCAAGGCTGGTACTGTGGAAACAACGCTAAGATATTTAAACAGGCTGTATCAGGTTTAAAAGGAGACAGAATGTATTTCTTTGTTTGAACACGCTAATCTCAATTGATAATATTTACCTTGTTGGTTGACTTGATAGCACAGCAGCAGTCTTTCTTTGTCGGTTTCCGATCGGACTGAATTCTTGAAGTATAACCTATTCCTGTAAGTAAGTCGTATCACTCGCGAGTTTTCGAACTTTCCAGAACCTTTTTCCCTGAGCGCCGTCTCCCACTTGGATATCACATCACAAAGCTGAAAAAAAAATAGAATAATCTTTATTAGCAATTCTTGCTATCTATTGTAAACCGAGCCTTGGTGGCCGAGTGGTTCGAGTAGTTGCCTGCATCACAAAGATTGCAAGTTCGAAAACTGTACCAATGAGTTTTTCTGAACTTAAGTACAGTAATTAGTCACACCACGAGCTTCACGGTGAAGGAAAACATCGAGAGGTAACCTGCATACGTCTGAGAAGAAATTCAAAGGCGTATGTATAGTCGCGCTTGAGTAACGGCGATGGACTTGCCATCTGTCACGTTGGCACTTTAAAATATATCGGCGGAAATTGGGTATGTGGGTACTACCTATACACCTCTGCCTACCCCTTCGGGGACCCTTGTGGGAAGGCGTAAATATATTATAAGTACAATAATTTGCCAAACCACGAGCTTAAAGATAAAAGGAAATTAGCATACGTTTGAGAAGTAATTTAACTATTCATGTATAGTCTATAAGTATATTGACCAATTGCATACAATTGGTAAGATAGCATACCTTTTTATCGGGTTTTATATGGTGTTCCAAATCCTTCTCAATTGGGTCGTCGCTGAACAAGGCGAACCCGGAGGCTGTAGACTCCCTGCATCCCATTTCTGTGCTTAGTGTCGACAAGAACTCTTCTACTGTAGTTGAGCCGTCGAAACTTATCACCTGTAGAATAAGGAAATTGTTACAAAAAACGAAGGAAAACATCGCAAGGAACCTGCATGCATCTGATAAGAAATTCAAAGACGTAACGGCGATGGACCCGCCTCTCAGCACATTGGCACCTAAAAATATATCACTGGCATCTCAGCCCATTCGTTTAGGGACCCTTGTGGGAAGGCGTCAAAATATATAATTAAAAAAAATCTTGGTTTTTTAATCTTGAACAATATCAATAGCGGGATTCAGACCACGTATCAGCCTTAGAATAATAAGAAATAAATAAAATAAATACCTTGGAACAATTCCATTCAAATTGACCTAGACCCAAACTAAGCATAGTTTGTACAATGGCGAACTAGAAAACGATATACATACTTATATAGATAGATATATACAAAAATACATAGAATATCTAAGACTAAAGAAATAATATACAAATACTCGTGTTCATCACACAAGTATCTGCCTTCAGCGGGAATCGGACCCGCGACCTCAAGCTTGACCACTTGACCAGAGGCCATAAGCCGTAATCACATACTGGTGTTAAGTGGACACCGCGCCATTTTAGCTTTATATTATAAGCAATGTAATGGGGTAATACAATCGTATCTTACTTGGTAAGTATTGTTGAGCATGTGCACGGGGATGGCGTGCGGCAAACAGTGGTGGTACGGATTCTTGAGCAGTATTGAAAGGACTTCCATTCGCGAAGGTTTGTCTTCCCTCCCACCGTTGCGTATCGTACGCTCAAGTGCGCGTGCGCAGTACGCAGCGTATTTACCGCATTCCGTTCTGGACAAACATTTGTGGTTTTAATGATGGGAGAATTATAAAAATCCGCTAGATGGCGCTAGTAGTAAGTGTTATCATAATTTTGCACGCGAAAGTGATTATAACGTCACGTATTAATCAGCTGACAGTCACCTAGGCAATCTAGTTGCCCTGTAGGACATACATGGAACTCGACCTGAATGATGTAAAAAAATTGCATGACACCTATAGGACAGAAAACTAAACTTAATGTTGTGTCCCGGAAGAAAATCGTATATCCCAATATCCTGAAGAAAATCAACATTATCACAAGACAGAAAAGTCTAGGGCAAAAAGCTGGTAGTTGTAAAATAATACGCTAACGCTAGCTAAGATAGAAATAGTATCATACACAAAGACTCGCCCCACTAATCTTACTTATAGTTCATACTATTCACAGTGTAAGTGTGCAACCTTCCACTAACGTTTGAGTACTATCGGTACACACTGATTACCTATGAGTGCACACGCACACTACAGTTAATAGACTCGGGTCGGTCCCGCGAATCCCGCGACCCCTCGACTAGAAATTGGCAGGGCGCGTCTTCGTGGATGAGAGTATCTGTATCACCAGTATTGACAGCAATAATATTACGTCGTATTTCCTTAAAATCTGTTATAATGTGTATAAAGGGAAGAGTTCATGTCGTCGATACTTACTTAGAGTCCGCGTGCCTGCTTAGATGTAACTTGAGGTACCACAAGAGCCTGTTATTCCTGGGCACAAACAGACTGACGGCCAGTGCTAATAACTGCCACCCTTGCACGAAACTGTACGTAGGGGGGTTGCTCTTGCAGTCCACCGAGAGGAGGGGAGCCTGAAATGGTTCACGCTTGTGTAATAAATATATTATTGATCATATCATATCGTCCTTTTAATATTATAAATGTGAAAGTGTATTTGTTCCTCTTTCAAGCAAAAACTTCTGAATTCGATGAAATTTTGCACAGACAATATTAACTAGACAGATTATTAGCTAGATTAAGACATGACACATATTTTGTATAATTTTTTTATACTTATTTGACGGTATATAAATATATATTGATAATATATTAGAATTACCAATTAGAGTGCATTTAACGCTCAGGGACAAACTATACTGCTTTTCTCAAAGAAAGAAAATAATATAAAAGTAATCTCATGAGAGTTTAAATCCTGCTTCGGCGCTGATTGGTCGAGCCAAATATTACTTTAAGCTGATTGGTTGGCTTAAAGATGGCCGCTGATTGGTCGAGGAAGATTTTTAAATGCAGATTTATGTCATCACTGAGGGCTATTTGCGTAATATATACCACATAATTTGTAAATCCAAATCGCTTCTCATGCACATCAAACACATTTGTTTTAAGTAGTTAATTCTGCGATTTCGTTGCATTTACATTGTAAGTTAAAATTTTTCATGCCTTTCTCATATAAACCTATTAGGAAAACACTGTAATGTACTTCATAGCTTTAATTAAGAAATACATTTATTGGCTTCAGGAAATACTTGCAACTTGGAGTGATGGGATTGGCTAGTGCAGTGCTATGGTATTATATACGTTACATAGGAATATTTAAAGTTTATATTGGCTGCCAAATATGCGAATAGCAGTTACTCTGTCATGCTTAGTCAGTTCGTTAGTATTAGTCAAACTATGTTTCGTTAAAACTACAATATCAGAAAACAACCTAACTTTTTAATTAAATATTTTTTTTCACTACTAAGGTGGCAAACAAGCATGCGGTCCGCCTGATGGTAAGCGGTAACCGCCGCCTATATCGCGCGTTGCTGACCCTGCAGGAATCTTGTCACACCCCTCATGAAGAACTCCATGCTATAATCTGAGATTTTCCTCGGGGAGTTCAGTGCACAGTCTGAGTGTTCGTAGGTAGCTGTACAGCACGTTTAGTTCCAAGACGGGATCAGTTCCCGATATATTTAGAAATACTCATTGTATAATCGCTATGGTCTAAGGAGGCTTTCAACGGAGTTCCAGTTAACTGTATACCTTGGCGTTGTTCGCTTAAACACCATCATCATGTCATCACGCCGAGTCCCTGACGGGAACGGCAGAGAGTATAGAGCGCCAGTTCTCTCTAGACTTACATATCTCTTTCGCTTCGTCCACATTCATCAGTCTCTTCATACATGCTCGTCGGTTTCGAGTACACTTAACGTTCCCGTCCTTGAGCGTCCGATCGATTTGGTCCAGGTAGTTGGAACGTGGCTTTCCTCGGCCTCATCTTGCACACACTTTTGCTTTGTACATCTGTTTCGTCAATCTTTCTTCACTCATTCTTTCTATATGTCCAAACCAACGTAGCATGCCTTTGTTCATCTTTACAATCACGCCCTCATTCACGCCTTGTTGTTGTTGATTTGAGAATCTCTTCATTGCGGAGTTAAACAGCCTATATTTTAACTTTACCTGTATAGAGCTGGGCGATCCCCCCGCATTGGGTTGCACGTCACCACTCTTGTTGTCGCTGCCGACGGACGAGCCGCCGGTGTCGCAAGTGAACAGCGACTGAGTCGCGCACAGTAGTAGTTGCTGTACAAATGAAATGTTGGTGTTCGGGGCTCTACTTAGGGGGTATTAATTACTCTATGTAATTTATTATGACTTATATCGGGGTAGAGTTTCGGTGGTGCGGAGGTCACGTGGTCTTTACTTGACATAATATGTCTCAGATAATGTTTTCTATTTTAAATTTACATTTGAATTTTATTGCGGATTTAACTGTAGTTTTACATTTATGATTTGTACATTTAACTATAGTTGTTTATGGATTTGAATAGACGTTTTAATTATGCTGGAGAATCATTATAGGGTTATCTCTGAGTATAGAGAAAAATAATAATTTTTCTGTGAAAAATTGTAAGGAAATCGAAATACAGCTGAGAGGAAAGTCAAGAGCTGTCCATGACGTGTAGCTGTACTTGAAGGCACTCCCATCTTTAGCAGCAAAACTTCTTGTACAATAATACTTGACTACTACCGAATGTTTCATTGATATTGAATAAAGTAAATCCTTACACTGACGAAAAGTGGGCGTTATTACACCTCCGCCTCCAGAAAGCCTTGAGGAAAGGCACGACGATAATTTGCCCTAAATATACGTTGGACTGTCTAATGTAACTTCAAACGTAAATTCAAATCCACCAATTAATTATATCTACATTCAAAAATGAACCCTAAGGGCATTTACTCTATCTGGTATATCGTGTCTCTGGTAAATTGTTAGTGCAAGTGCAATATTGTCTGTGTGATCTTGTGCTTTTAGAACCATTTTTCAATACCCAGCTACCGGAGTGTATTTACAATGAATTTTGAAACAGTAGGTGTCTTATATTAACTGTATAAGTGCATGACTGCATATCGATATATATAATAACTAGTTGTCCCGCCCAGCTTCGCTCGGGTGGAAAAAAAAGATGGTGGCGCCACCTATCGGGTCCAATTGTGAATCTAAACCATTCCCAGATCCCCTTGAACACACACAAAAAATTTCATCAAAATCGGTCCAGTCGTTTGAGAGGAGTTCAGTGACATACACACTCACAGAAGAATTATATATATAAAGATATAAATTTTCCTTGGATGCGTCTGTCTGCACGCGATTTAGATGCTATTATCACAATCCCTTAGATATTTTTCAAGGATATTTTATACAGGTGTCTCAGAAAACAGTTGCCTTCTAGAAGTTGTGCCTATAAATAGATAGTGCCATCCACGAAGACTCGCCCCACCAATTTCTAGTCGAGGGGGTCGCGGGATATGACCCGAGTCTTTTTTATTACACAAATATTATTTTTATTAAGCACATTTCTCGGCGGGATTCGAAACCGCGATCTCGGGCTACGCAGTCAGGATCTCTGACCACTACACCAGACGGCCGACATATACATCGAATCGAATCGAATATTTTTTTATTTATAAATATTATTTTTGCTAGGTGTCCTCTGGATGATTTCTTAAATATATTTTAAATTTTTTATCAGTTATATATAAACATAATACATACATATATATAACAGATACATATATATATATATAACAGATACATATACTATGCAGTCATACATACAACTTAATCCCGCTACTTACCTTGACAGTAAGGTGCCCTAGTAATTATGTTTAAGGGTGAACAGACTAAAACTTGCAACACGAACTTCAACACTTAGGAAACACTAGCTATGATAGAGGTTTAATGATGAATGATAAAAAACATTCCCTAAAACTAGGGGAAGAGGGTACATTCTCGAATAAACAATGGAATTAAAAATAAAAACGGGGAAAAATTTACACCAACATTCCATTTGAAAGATTGCAACGCAACAAACCGCCAATACAATATGCGTCGTGGCAACATTTCGTTCGTTACATTTGAATATTGGAACGAATTGACAACTGTAGATACAGGCGATGTTGCCAGAGCTTGACGATCAAATTGGAATACGATCTTTTCCGAACGCTACCAATTTCGTTTTTGTTTTCTTTGAAACATTACAACGATGAAGCCAATAAAATATTTTCCACATTCACAATTCCAAATTGATCAACCACGACACTAAGCTTGATTGTAGCGACACACAAAGCGTTACCGTCACTATTTACATAATGGTTTGTTAGTGTATATTTACGGTACATAAACGCAAATAAATACAGTACTCAAAGCATAGTTATATTGTGCTCTTTAACGCTGGATAAAACTGAGTACAACCGGTTATTTCCGGATACTCACCATCTCTGTCAAGTAGACAGAAAATAATTCTAAGTTTAAAATTCAAGCTTGATATTTAAAGTCTAATGCCACAGCGTACACAAAATTATTTATTTATATATTTGAGAAGCTACAGAACACAATATCGATCTACATTATACAGAGTGCTATAGCGAAGCACTCGTGGTTTTTAAGTACCTATGATTGATTACATGGTTGATAGAAGAGAAACATATGAGAAAAGCATGGAAGCGTATCGCCCTTAAGCTGAAGCTATCGTGAGTATAAAGCGATTTGTTTATTTTTGTTATTTAATTGTGCTAACCAGACTTCATCAAAATCAAGTTAACCCACCTTATGTATAATTTTTACAATCCATTTGGACATAATGTTTCATTGCAAAGAAAATACCGTCTTTACTTACCGTCAGTATTAAGTTCTCATATAAGTTAATGTATCGTTCTTTTTTGAGAATAAATTATTCAAACAGTAAAAAGCCGACGGTAGAAACAGTTTTATTAAGAAGTGCATAAGCATCATGCCCTAGCTCTCATAGGGTAGGCAGTAGGCAGTGAAATCTGGTTAACGTTATCTAGTTACTTTCCCGTTAATGTTTGTTAAGAAAAGACAGTCCAGAAAATTTCCAACCCAATTTTTTGAGTTTTACTGATTGAGAATCGAACTTTTGTTTTCACGGGTTCATATTCCTGGCCTGCTTTACGAAATTAACACCAAAAGCCATGCCACAAGTAAATTATTTATTTGTCTGAGTAATTTTGTATGAAACTTGTATTTGTGAGATCTTTAGTAGAATTCGCAAACAAAATCCTAATATTAGGAGAATTTTCTGTACGTATGAAAAAATAACAAATTATATATGGTTCTCATTAATATTATTTTGTACAGATAATTCTTTTGAAACCATAGGATCACACTGGCAATTATAAAAAATATAATATATCTATTTTTTTTTCCTATTCCACCTGCCGGTATTATCCTTATGGTACAAAGAACTTGTTCGCTGCAAATAAGTGAGGATAAACCTTATACAATACAGATTTTTAAACCTGTATTATATATATATTCTCACCTTGGCTCGGCATTTATATACAGTTCATTCAAATAAATACGTTATTAGCTGGTATACTTCTAACAGAATTTCTTTTTATTAATATAAGATTTCATGTAATGCATATAAGATTTTCATTAGCAATCTGAATAATCAGAGTTTGAAAATTTGCTAAGAAAACTTTACTGTATATTAGAACTGTATTCTAGAGATTATAAGACCAAACTGTATATCAATGTTGTTTGAGGCTCGTTACAACACTTATAGAGGGAAATTTAATATCATTTATCTTTATATAATCTTTATATAGAATGAAGCGCAAATACTGTTGCAAACATTTGGACATAAACAAATAAGTTATGTGTCAAGCGCCACCCAACCCGAGCCAAAACGCCGACAAAGAAATAAAAAAACTAAACTTACATTCTTAAGCTTGGCGGCTTTAACGTTTAGCTTAGCGTTCCTGCGTTGCGTGAGCGGCGTTACCTGCACGCCGTGCTTGGTGTGCGTGTGCGGCGTGGTCTGCTTGGCCAACACCGAGGCCAACTCGTCGGCCAACTCGCCAGCCTCCAGGCACTGCTGCAGGGCGTTCTGCGCCAACACCACGTGGTAGTCGATGCCCGCTTGCTCCACCGCCACCGACATGAACAGTTGAACGCACTGGAAACATATAGTCCCATTAACGTACATACTAATATATATAATAACGTATACAAATAAATAAAATTTGAGTGTCTGTTAAATAAAATTGTGTGTTGTGTTAAATAAAATGTTAAATAAAAATTAAGATAACCGCTTCTTACTAAATGCACATGGATGTATACACGGTACATATACCAAATTAACTTAATTTTTATTTTTGTCTGTGTGTCTGTCTGTATGTTGCGGCTGAAACAGCTGAACCGATTTTGACGGGACTTTCATGATGCTGGCAGATAGCTGATGTAAAAAGTAGTACTTTGCGTACTTTAGGAGACGTCGATATTCCCCATTGACACGCTGGCACTTAAATATATCTTATGCGTAAGGGGGGTGTTTTAACTCGTGAAGTTACAATCACTATATACTCTCTGTCTACCCCGTTAGGGACTACATATTATGTATGTATGTATCTAAGTTACCATAACTTACGAGAGACCCTTCTAGAAGAGCGTAAACATTGATGAATATTTTTTCTGTTTAAGGTCAAAGTTTGATAACCGTTAAGTGAAAAATCACCATCGACAAACCTTACAAATAACATTTGAATGAAAATTAAACGTCGACTATTGACAAACCTTAAATAGTTTCAAAGCCTCAGCCTGCAGAGCCTCAGAGTTAAGTGACGTCAGAGGCGAGGTAAGGTTTTCCTTGGAGTATAATAGAGTAGGGTGCCTCCATAAAACGCAATCTGAAATCGAATAAACATATTCTTCTTATTATATAAATAACATTTAATGGGCTCGGAACGCATTGATCATATTGTGATGGAACTTTGGTAAGGCGTTGTCAAAACGCCGGAGTTCCAGGCCCAAAAGAAAAAAAATTAAGACGCTAGATGGCGCTGCAGAGCACTAACTTTTATACCGTTCAAACGAACGCAATGAAAACTATAGTATGCCGCTCGCTTATTATATAAACATATCTTGGTATTAGAAAATGAACGAATTTTATAATACTCGAGAATGGCACGACCGATTTTGATGAATATTATTGTTTGCATTTGAATTGAAACCTGGATGGTTTAGATTCACGACTGGACCCGAGAGATGGCGCTGGGATCGTGTTAGATTTTTATTTAATCACCCAAAACGAAATATTTTATAAAACATACTTAATTGAATCGAAGCCGTGGTGGCCGAGTGGTTCGAGAAGTTGCCTGCGACACAAAGATCGCAAGCTCGAATCCCGACTGTACCAATGAGTTTTTCTGAACTTAAGTACAGTGATTAGACACACCACGAGCTTTACGGTGAAGGAAAAAATCGAGAGGAAACCTGCATACGTCTGAGATGCAATTCAAAGGCGTATGTATAGTCATACTTGAGTAACGGCCATGGCCTCGACATCTATCACGTTGACCACCTAAAATATGTCTTTGGCGGAATGTGGGTGTATTGGGTATTACCTATACACCCCTGCCTACCCCTTCGGGAACCTTTTTGGTAAGGCATGAGATTATGTACTTAATTATCAAATCTGTTTAAACCATCATTTTACAAATATCATACATACATATACATACATATAATCACGCCAACTCCCTAGCGGGGTAGGCAGAGAGTATAGAGCGCCAGTTCTCTCTAGACTTACATACCTCTTTCGCTTCGTCCACATTCATCAGTCTTGTCATACATGCTCGTCGGTTTCGAGTACTCTTAACGTTCCCGTCTTTGAGAGTCCGATCGATTTGATCCAGGTAGTTGGAACGTGGCCTTCCTCTGCCTCTTCTTGCACACACTTTTGCTTTGTATATCTGTTTCGTCAATCTTTCTTCACTCATCCTTTCTATGTGTCCAAACCAACGTAACATGCCTTTCTTCATCTTTACAATCACGCCCTCATTCACGCCAGTTGATTTGCGAATCTCTTCATTGCGGATTCGATCTAAAATCGTTACTCCGCACATTTTTCGAAGCGATCGCATCTCAACTGCATTCAAGCTATTATCATACTTCCTCTGACATACCCAGGATTCGCTGCCATACAATAAGGTAGGTACCAATATCGCGTTGTGGACAGCAACTCGAGCATTCTTGCTCAGACTTTTACTGCCCATCAACGCCGACATGGCTCCATTCACCTTATTTCCGGCATTCTCCTTCTTTCAATATCTTTTTCATACTTTTCATCTCGTGTGAACATGCTTCCAAGATATACAAATTCATTCACTTGCTCTAGAATTTAGAAATTCGTCAAATATCATAACAACTATTTACTTACTCGGATCACCATCGGTCTCCATAAGCTTCTGTATGAGTTGTTCGAAGTGGGTGCCCTGACTCAACCCACCGCCACTGACCACCGTCAGGTGGTAGAGCCAGGAGTCCTTGTCGGCCTTGCATTCGAACAACAGATACGTCGGACCCTGGAAATGCAAGTAAGCAGGCAAATAAATATGATCTTCATACTCTTATGGAATACTTCGCAGTAATTATCTGACCGTCTGGTCTAGTGGTTATAGCTCCTCACTGCAAAACTTGAGGTCACAGATTCGAATCCCGCTGAGGGCAGATATTTGTGTGATGAACACGAGTATTTGTACCTTAGTCTTGGATGTCCTATGTATTTATGTATATATCTATCTATATAAGCTAATATATCGTTGTCTAGTTACCATAACACAAGCTTTGCTTAATTTGGGACTAAGACTATCAATTTGTGTGGAATTGTCCCAAGTATTTGTTATTTATTAATTATTATTTCATTGGAGTAATAGCTAGATATCCTACGCGCTTATCCAGCTAAGAATCTATCTATAATTCCCTCCTAATTTCATATAACCAGTTGCAGTGTTAGAGTACCTGCCTTGGTGTCAGTCACGTGACCTGTATAACGCCTATTATAGAACTATATTCAATTAATAGTCTGTTCTCACTGACCCCAGTTACCTGATTCTGCGGGTAGATGGCTACAGTGAGGTGGTTGCGAGCGTCATCGTTCTTCTCCTCCGAGTCTGAATCCGAGACGTGTTCCACATCCTCCACACGAGCGTCCCGCATATTGATCTGGCCAGTTGGGTTCTGAGGAAAATGGTCCTTATGACAAAAGCAACCAGCTCAGTTACAGACACACCATTGCTATGGTAACCATCCATAGGAGATAGTGCCATCCACGAAGACGCGTCCCACAAATTTCTAATCGAAGGGGTCGCGGGATGCGGGGGTATGAATAGTGGTAGTACTTATCCTGTTTATCAATGTACCTGATCTCCTGGCGACTTGAAATACAGGAACATCTTGCCGATGAGTACGCACCAGCTTTTCTTGGCGTGGCCGTTCTTGACCTTGGTCAACCAGCCTTGGATCGTAGGCTTATTGTCTTCTTTGCTCAGCAGAAGTTTTGTTGCGTTTCGCCTTTGGACGTTCTACAAACGAATATTTTTGTTTTAATGTACAAATAGTGAACATACATCCTCACACCTTCCCACAAGGGTCCTCGAAGGGATACCCACACACCCTTTTTCCGCCAGAGATATATTTCAGGTGCCAACGTGACCGATGGCGAGTCCATCGCCGTTACTCAAGCACGACTATACATACGCCTTTGAATTGCCACTCAGACGTATGCAGGTTTCCTCTCGATGTTTTCCTTCACCGTAAAGCTAGTGTGGCTAATGAACAGTTTAAATATTTTAAAATTAAGTTGGTTGTAAGACAAATAATTTTTAATCTTTACCGCCCGTGCTAGTCATTATGATATCGAGCTGTATCGCCTTGAAAATAGAGCACAATATTGCAATAAAACGTGTATATTATGCTTCAACGAATTCCTCATTTCAGTTTGCTAAATACAATGTAGTACACGCAAAATTATCAGAGTAATATTGGTAACTTAAGATCACTGTAGTAAATTTTGTATGGCTATAGTAGTTTGAATATTCATAATTAAGCCTTGAGTTTTCATGTGCAATCGAAGAAAATTAGCAACCCTAGGTACCCTACACTTGAACCCAACGAATGCCATCGTTGTCGTGTGAAATAATGTATTCAGACTTCCAAATGGAAAGCCCGTGCTGGCAGGTAGACCGTTTGTCTAGCACAGAAACTCCACTCCTATTCTATCACAGCCCACGAGTGATGTTTCAAATATTGCTTACATCTAAAGGCTATACAGTAGCCGTTTATCATCAAAAACATTCAAAAGCAATAAACTTTTATTCGTCACATCAAAAAATCTATTTTAATCATCTTTTATTCACGTTAAAATCAAATTCAATAATCTTTTATTCACATTAAAATCAACATCAATAATCTTTTATTCACATTAAAATCAACATCAATAATCTTTTATTCACGTTAATATCAAATTCAATAATCTTTTATTTAACGTCAAATAATCAATATCAATAATCTTTTATTCAACGCGACACTACACTTATTGCATATCAGGTCTGTATGTTTTTTTAGTTTACGGCAGCAACGTACCTGTAGCACCCTGATCCAATCCTCCATAGTGGCAATGCTATCAGCCGTGAGGTAGTAAGTTCGACTCCCGGTGAATATCTCAAAAGTGGCTGCCCCTTCGTTTCGGGATATCTTGCACGCTTCGCCCAATCCTATCTGCCCTTGGGGTTTTCGACTCACTTCCGATTGTGACTTCCAATACGACAGAGTTCCATTCTTGAGAACAAACCTGATGATTACAAGTTTAAGTTTCATTATTGAACCTCATTTCATTTTTAAAGTTTCATCATTGAAATAATAATAAATAAATAAATACCTTGGGACAATTCCATACAAATTGTATGATAGTTCCAAATGAAGCAAATCTTGTGTTATGGTAACTAGACAACGATATATTTACTTATAAAGATAGATTTATACATAAATAAATAGGACATCCAAGACTAAGGTACAAAATCGTGTTCATCACAAAAATATCTGCTCTCAGCGGGATTCGAACCCGCGACCTCAAGATTCGCAGTCAGGAGCTCTAACCACTAGGCCGTCAAAATATCTGTTAGTTGTAATGGATCCTCGGTAAGTTTACCAATTTAAAGCGTAAGACTTAACATAGTAAGGTAAGTAATGTTACATGCAATATATTGGTATATATAGTGCCATCCACGAAGACGCGCCCCATTAATCTTCCTTATAGCTTATAGTGTAAGTTTGCAACCTTCTACTAATGTTTGAGTGATATCACAGACACACTACTTACTAATGAGTGCAAAAACACACTACCAATGGTCCAGGCGATAGGTGAAAATCTGTGTTTTGCTATTGCAGCAATGTCACACACTGAGCTATGGCCCTATGCCAACTGCTACAACGCACACATATGATAGAGCATTACTAACATAATTATAAGCCGATCAATTAACACTTAGTTTTAATAAACATAATTTTACTGGCTGTTTTGGAAGTCAGATTGAATACACTTTCTTTTTTATTGTGTGTGCATGCAGCGATTGAGAATAAACTTTTTTATATATCTATCTATCTATGATTAATAGACTCGGGTCATACCCGCATCAGGCGACCCCCTCGACTAGAATATGGTGCGCGTCTTCGCGAATGGCACTATCTATTCTATCTAGACTCAGGTCATACCCCGCATCTCGCGACCCCCTCGACTAGAATATGGTGCGCGTCTATCGGGGAAGTGTAGATTGAGCAGTGTACGGTACCATCTCTTCCGCCAGGTCTTGAGCTTGCCGCCCAGCTTGGCGAGGTGGCCGGCCTTCTCCAGCGGCTCGGGGCGGCGCGGCTCGGGCCCGCGGCCGCCGGGGCAGGCGCCGCCCAGCGACACGGCGTCGGGCGGGATGGCGTAGTCGTCGGACATGCCCGACTCGAACGACGTGTCTGCGCATCACGTCAATACTCACTCACTAAACGCTACTGTACTAAGTGTTAGGAAACCTAGGGGTTTCGTTGCATGCACTAGCTATACAGTGTATGAGAAAAAAATAACAGTTGTCTCCTAAAAGTTGTAGGGTGTCGTAAATATATCTTCATGACGATGTGATAAGACAAATAACTCCAAAGTTCACAAAATTACAACATTATTAAAAGATGTCAGTGGATCATGGTTGTGCGACTAATCGTGTGATTAGTCACGAAAGCACCCAATCGAAATCGTATGATGTACATTTGTGAAAAATGGGCGTGTGAGTGGGTACTACACGCTTATGCTTACCCCTTCAAGACTACCCTCTTATGTGAAGGTGTGAAGATACAATTAATTATAATAATTATTATTATTATAACAACAAAAAACATGTTTGCTATAGGACACCAAAGATCCCGAGTTCAAGAGTTCAAGAGCTAAGTATAACGCTACCTCTGGTCTTGCTGTGCTTGCTCGGGGAGCCGCTGCTGGAGCGCTTGGCGGGGCTGAGGCTGGAGCTGGTCTTGACGCTCTTGGAGGGGCTGCTGGCGCTGAGGCTGGTGTCGCTGGAGCTGCACGCGCTGGCCGCGCCCGGCGGGGCCTGCAGCGCCGGCGGCAGCGCGCTCGTCAGGTTCACGTTGTTGATGGCCGCGTGGGACGACTGGCCTGATAAGGGTTGGGAGGGGGGGATAACACATTGGTATCGTATGTAGGTATTAGTTTATCATCAGGTTCACGTTGTTGATGGCCGCGTGGGACGACTGGCCTGATAAGGGTTGGGAGGGGGATAAGACATTGGTATCGTATGTAGGTATTAGTCTATCGTCAGGTTCACGTTGTTGATGGCCGTGTGGGACGACTGGCCTGATAAGGGTTGGGAGGGGGGCTATAAGACATTGGTGTCGTATGTAGGTATTAGTCTATCGTCAGGTTCACGATGTTGATGGCCGCGTGGGACGACTGGCCTGATAAGGGTTGGGAGGGGGATAAGACATTGGTGTCGTATGTAGGTATTAGTCTATCGTCAGGTTCACGTTGTTGATGGCCGCGTGGGACGACTGGCCTGATAAGGGTTGGGAGGGGGGATAACACATTGGTATCGTATGTAGGTATTAGTTTATCATCAGGTTCACGTTGTTGATGGCCGCGTGGGACGACTGGCCTGATAAGGGTTGGGAGGGGGATAAGACATTGGTATCGTATGTAGGTATTAATCTATCGTCAGGTTCACGTTGTTGATGGCCGCGTGGGACGACTGGCCTGATAAGGGTTGGGAGGGGGATAAGACATTGGTATCGTATGTAGGTATTAGTCTATCGTCAGGTTCACGTTGTTGATGGCCGCGTGGGACGACTGGCCTGGAAGGGCAGGGGGGTGGTAAGACATTAGTATCGTATGTGTCGTCAGGTTCACACGTTGGCCGCGTGGGACGACTAGCCTGAGGGAGGATGGGGGGAGGGGGGGTTACCATAATACCATTATAATAATGTTTATATAATCAGTTGCAACTTTTTTCAAGTATCTTTTCGAAGACGAGTTTTCATGTTCCATTCATACCCATGTACGACTATGTAAGACGCATATTTCATATCGGCATTATAGTGGATGACTTAAAAATGTTCATCCAAATATGCACTTTAACATCGTCTAATTCTAAGCAAATATGTAAATTTTCGTTTGGCGTACCATACATAGTGCTGGCCAGTTGGTGATGCGGTGTGTTATGTACTGTCACTCCCATCGACTCTTCGCCGTCAGACGAATCGTCCGACGAGTCTCCGGTGAAAGGCATTGACCTTATTTGACTAGCTCGCTGGAAAATAGTTTTAATTACATATTACAAAAGATATACATTTCAATGGCGGGTAAGCTGCACCGGCGGATTTTCGATAAAAAGACTGTAAATATAGGTAAATTTAATACAATGTCATACAAATATAAGAATTATGGATTTTTTTTATTACGTTACGTTAACATTTTTGTATAAGGAAAAGAGCAAGAACTACAACTTCCCACGTCTTAAGTTAACGCAAATTATGTCTTAACGGAAAAATGGAAAAAAAGTTTCTTCGAAACTTGGAATCTTCGAGGTTCAATTCTTCTTAATTTTGAATGTATATTTTTTCTAATAACTTGCATTTAATTGTTTTTAAAATACGGTATTGTTGTTGTTGTAAGGAGGTATATAAAATTATTAAATAATAAAAATATACCTAGAGAAAAAATCGCATGCCAATATTGTCCGAACGCGATATTCAATCAAAATGTTAATTTAAACATCACATTATTTCAACAAGGATAATTGTGAGATTACTTGACAGTACCGGCCCCAATGGAGCAATAAGCAATTGGATTGTCAACTGACCCCTTTAACAGTGGCGTAGACCGGCACGGATATATCCTGGTAGCTGGTGGACTCATGCATGGGGCGAGGGCACGGCGGCGGGCTCAGTTCTTCCTCCAGTGACTGCTGGAGACCATCGTCTGCCACCTGGAAGCAAACAACATTTATATTTATATCAAGACGTATACAACGCGAAAGAGTTTGGAAGAAGAGGTGAGAGAGACGTTTCAACTACCAAGGTCAAATCGATCGGACGTTCGACTATTTTCGCCAAAGATATATTTAGTATGAAGAGACTGATGAATGTGGACGAAGCGACAGAGGTTTGTAAGTCCAGAGAGAGCTGGAGCTTTATACAGAGAGTATAGCCTACCCTGTTAGGGACTCGGCGTGATAATATGTGTGTATGTATTTATTAAGTTCCTTATTTGGTTTTATCATACCCATTGACTCGACTTCCAGCGTAACACGGAGTTCTTCAAGAATGGTGTGAAAAGATTCCTGCAGGCATCTCCTATTGTTAAAAGCGTCCTTAGGAGGAGGTTGCAGCTTACCATCAGACGGGCCGGATGCTTGTTTGTCACCTTAGCGGTTCATGTCTTCACGCCTTCTTACATGGCTGACCGAAGGGGTAAGCAGAGGTGTGCGCCACGCTCTCTTTTCCGGAGATATATTTTAGGTGCCAACGTGACATATGGCGAACCCTTCGCCGTTACTCAAACAAGACTGTATTTTTTTTATTATTGTAACACATATAACAATAATAACATTTAAGCACACCAAAAACCACTGAGGTTTGTCCGGTATGCCGTACATTCTGCTTACTTACTAACGCCTTTGAATTTCTTCTAAAGCGTAAAGAGTATTCC
Organism: Drepana falcataria; assembly: GCA_945859725.1. Classification (NCBI taxonomy): domain Eukaryota; kingdom Metazoa; phylum Arthropoda; class Insecta; order Lepidoptera; family Drepanidae; genus Drepana; species Drepana falcataria. The sequence goes on from OX243935.1 coordinate 2,593,181, forward strand.
TCTCGTAAGCAGGTTTCCTGCCGGCGTTATACTTCGAAAACGTACGCAGGTTTCCTCTCGACGTTTTGCTTCACTGTGGAGTGAATGGAGACTCACTTGGTATATCTTGGCCTCCCAGCTGGGGAACCTGTGCAGCGGCGGCGTGGGCGGGCGCGCCGGGTCGGAGGCCGAGCTGTCGCCGGTGGACGAGCCGCCGCGGCTGTTGCCCTGCACCACCACGTTGAGGGGGCCTTGCCACGCGGGCGTGCGCTCTGCTCATGGAAATGTACAGTTACATATACATACTAGCTGTCCCGCCCAGCTTCGCCCGGGTGAAAAAGTAAAAAAATAACACATTTTAAACTATTGCTTCCATAGGGGAAGCAATGGTTAAAAACGCGATTTTTTTATTTAACGATCCCGCGTTCCTCCTTGCCGGTGGAGTTTCATAAAATCCGCTGCTTAGCTTAGCTGACATCTACACCGCGTAAGGGATACTCCTACCAAATTTCAAGTCAATCGGCCATATATTTCCTGAGATTTCGTGATGAGTGAGTTCACAAATGGGATCTCCTATATCTTTATATATATAATTCTTCTGTGAGTGTGTATGTCACTGAACTCCTCCTAAAGGGCTGGACCGATTTTAATGACATTTTCTATGTGTCTTCAGGTGGATACGAGAATGGTTTAGATTCACAATTGGACCCGATAGGTGGCGCCACCATCGTATTTTTTCACCCGAGCGAAGCTGGGCGGGACAACTAGTATATATATATAGATAAGGGTGTGTTACACGTCTGTCTATGTCGAAGGGACGTATACTAGCTGTCCCGTGCACCTTAGGTGAAAATATAAAATATCACATCACCAAATTACACCGGATCAATTGTCACACCATCCAAGATGTGTGTTTCATCCAAATCGAGCCAGCCGTTTAGTAGGAGTTCAGTGACATACACACGTACAGTAGAATTATATATGTATATAAAGATAAAGGCGTGTTTTACACGCCTGCCTACCCCTAAAGGAGCCATATATATACTACCTGTCCCGCCCAGCTTCGCTTAGGTGAAAATATGACAGATTTGAATCAAGATCGCAGCACCAAATGTCACCGGATCCAATTTTTTTAAACCATCCAAGATGTGTGTGTATATTAATCCCAAAATTACATCCAAATCGAGCCAGCCGCTTAGGAGGTAAAAGTACTCAAGATATATGCTATGTATATTACAAATGCGAAAGTTATTGGCCAAACAAATTATATTAATTGTAAGCCTTAAATAACAATGTGGGCAGGTATATACCTCTGCTTGGAGTATAAATTTCAGCGTAATCATGAGTAGTGTCACCGTCCGTCGATGTGTTGGGCGTTGTTGGCAGCACCACTAGATTTTCTACCGCAGTCTGTGGAGAAAAATAACCAACATTTTCAACCAATTAATAATATAATAATATATCCTCACGCCTTCCCACAAGTAGTACCCACACACCCACTTTCCGCCAGAGAAATTATAAATATAAGCAACCAATAATTCGTTTCAACTGTAGCAATTAGTTTTTCTGAACTTAAGTACAGTGATTAGTCACACCGTGAGCTTTACAGTGAAGGAAATCATCGAGAGACAACCAGTATACGTTTAAGAAATTCAAAGACGTATGAATAGTCAAGCTTAAGAAACTGAGATTGAGTCACCATCTGTCACATAAGTAGATACCTAAAATATTTATCCCGCGGGCGTGTGGATACTTTCTTTCATCCATCTACCCCTTCGGGGGTCCTTTGTAAGAGGTGATGATATAAATCTATAATCTGATTAACGTCAAGAATACTCGAAACCGACGAGCATGTATGAAGAGACTGATGAATGTGGACGAAACGAAAGAGGTATGTAAGTCTTAAAAGAGAGGTAGGGCATAACGGGTTTCCCGTTCGAATTCGGAGCTGCCCGACTGGGGCAGGACCTCCACCTTACAGGAGTCCGTAGCCAAATAACACAATTTTTTGTGTTGTGTTCCTACGCGGTGAATAAGGTTTCCAGTAATGAGCTCCTTGGGGAGGGGGGAGGATTGTTACATTGTGTTGGAAGCAGAGGGTTTAAACCCATTATGCTGCCAACACACTATAACTCTCCGAACACAGAGTGGCAACGCGCAAGTGATACTTTGGTATCGTGAGCGTAAATAGGCTACGGTAACCGTTTCCCATCAGGTGGGCCGTATGCTTGTTTGCCACTCTTGTTGTATAAAAAAAAAAAAAAAAAAAAAAAAGTCTAGGGAGAACTGGCGTTCTAAACCTACCCCGTTAGGGACTCGTGATGATATGTATGTATGTATGATTAAACAACTTACCGCTAAGTCATCAGCCAACAGGCTGGCGGTGGTCCTCTCATCCATAGTCCTGTTCATCGTTGTCATTGTGGGGTTGGCAGCATTGACGTTATTCGCTATGTTGGTAGTTCCGATGGACAGGTTTCGCCTGTGTCGCACCGGTGTGCTGTAGTGAGGCTCTGATGAGTTGATTGGTAGCTGTTGAGGACATCTTTGCATTAGAATTGTTATCGATAGAAATATTTACTGGTACAAAGTGTTTTCGGGTATTTGATTCTGCAAATTTCTATATATAATAATGATTTAAATAGTAGGTTCCAATGATACCATCGACAACAGTTTTGCTCCTGTTATATATTTAATGCAAATTATTGCATAGAAATTTAGAGCTTTTAGTTTTTAAGCTAGACTTGTATCAGAACTGTTTGTTTGTTAATATCCTTCTGTGAAAAATAAGCAATAGACTTCAGCAATATAAATGCTATTGCCATCAGAGCAATGCAACAGAGTTCAACATTGTGAGAGAGACGAATGTATAATATGCCTATAAATATTACCTTTACATACAGTTGGCAATAATACCTATTATTGATAATAGAGACAGACGGACACCGATATAAATTTAAAAACAGTACAAATATGATCTAATAATAAAATAGCAAATTAACAACTTTACAAAGGCACTTAATAAGTGATTAAAAAAAACTATAAATGATAAGGAAGTATGAACAAGGGCCTTAGTATGACGTGCTATTGCAATCATAATTCAACAATGTTTAAGTGCAATGACATCTGTAAATCTGATCTCTTGAATAATTATGGCAATGGCATGATCATGGCACAGCCCGGGATCATAAAATTACTTCAACAATGATATTAGTATTATGTGGACAAGATGAGCCAGTCAGTGGGGTAGTCAAGTTGTACGCCTAGTAAAGGTCTTGGCTTCAATTCAGCAGTAACAATATAAGTCAGATGGTGAGAGGAAAATAGTTGATGGCTAAAAGAAATGGTGCAGGTACATTTTATAGAGCCAAATATTTGTATGATTAGGATTCTATGATATCACATACACTCATAATAATGGCTGGGTTATAATGCATTGACTAAAAAATCTTAAGAGGTAGATCAGCTAGATAGCCTTCAGGTAATATCCAGGACTATAATCGTTTTCAGACATTATTACTTGTTTCTTCTTTGGAATACTTAAATAAATAAATAAAAAATTACTGTAAATTTGGCACAGAGATTTCTATTATCACAGTTTTGACATTACAGAAATATTAAAATATCATCATCAAAAAGACATATTTGATTAAAAAGTGCAGAAGAAAATGAGTAAAAAATTATTGTAGTGCCCTAATGGCAGCATTTGTCTACCTGGGGCCCCTCTAGGCTTTCAGAACGTCGCCTGTTGGCAGCCAAGAGGCTTGATGTGGCTCGAGAACCGTCCTCGGTTCTCACCTCTAGTGATAAGCTCGCTCGGGTTGGTAGGAACTGGGGATTGATTAGCTCTTTCTCACATACAGACTGGGTAATAAGTAACTATGTTCGAAAGGCTACAAAAGTAACACATAATTGTGTATATAATTATATATGTATACATACATATATTGTGATCAAACAGTAAATGGCAATATCCAATAGCACTCAAAATGGTTTATGGCTGACAAATGTGAATGGAATGTAAGAGGACTTTAAATGTTGAGAGAACTAGCACCCTACACGCCTCTGCCTATCTTATGGCAAGCATGACATGACCTGGCAGGATATTTGCATATGTATAATCATATTTTGTTGAATATTTTGGAAAAGGTTAAAGTAGTTAGAGCTTAGGGTATTCATTAATACATGTTATCTATTGAATAGAATTGCCAGATGAAAATGGTCTCTACAACTCATCCCTAAGAGTCTGCGCTTATGTCTACATACTATTAACTAGAAACTCTATCTAATGTTTTGGTAATCATAAATTTAGATGGCTTGGTAATCTATGTCATAGCTTTGTTATCAAAATAGTTGACTAGGATATATACTTACAGTACAATTCCTACTCCCTTGAGTAGCTATATGGTTCCTGAGTAACTCTAACTGCTGGTTGCAGCGGTCGTTCTGTTCCCTCAGGAGCTGGTTCTGCTGTTCCAACTCACGGAGCTTGTTGGTCACCCACTCCTTGATGCGGGCTGCCTTTGCTTCTACTTGTTTCGCGTCCTGGAGTCTTAGCTGTTTCTGAAACAGTTAAGGATGCAAAATATATATTAATGCAATTGGCATAGTATTATTGAAATTATTCAGTCAAATTAGAGCTTACTGGTAGTTAGGACATGTGACATACTATTTATTTGCAATAATTTACATAAATATCTGTGTAGTTAAGTCTTGGCAACTGTTTGTAAATATTTTTAATTATTGCGACATACATACATATGTGGAATAAAGAAAACTTTCTGAGTCAGATAATATGAATAAATCAAATATCCTATATCCTCACGCCCCATAAGGGTCCCCGAAGGGGTAGGCATAAACCAAATATGCTATGCATATTATATATGAGATATGTTTTAGCTACATGAATATTTAATATTCAGATTAGAAGAAGCTTTATCTTAGAAATAAAACTAAAATGATTCTTCCATTGAATGAATGTGTAAAGCTAAGGTTTATGTTATTACTAAATGAAAGGTCCTAGATCTTGCTAATGCAGACCTTAAGATTAAATAAATATTGGAGAAAAGATAAAAGTTTACCACGAATTACACGATCTATGTGACGGAATTCAAATAAAGTTAGTTAAAGTATTTGAACCTTGAAAGAAGTGGGTAAAACGGAATGGTTAAAATGATAGGGGGTAGAAAACCTAGAATTACGGAATGACAAAATACCTGCATATTTTGTACCTAAGCAACCGTCATGTTTCACTGTTTATTTGTTAAAAAAACATTGCAAATGTGGCAAATAAAGTATGTATATGTGATTATATATGACATTCGCACTGATATATTTCAGTTTAAAATAGATTTTCATTCATAAATATTGAGGCATTCAAACACAAGTTTATTGTTTACATTGTCGAAACCGGTTAGCTAGCGTAGGTTTGACGTATTTTGACATTTAAAAATTGATTTTGACGTTGAGAGCTGACATTTTGAATCGCCTTGACTAAACGCCTAATGAAAAAGAGTTATTCTATTAAATCAAACCTAGAACTGTTAAATCACCATTATTTCAGTATATAATTAGTTTGGGGTATCTCAAATATTTTATATTTAAATTATCTATTATAATAACAGTTGAAATCGTTGGTATTCCAAACGCCCATCCATATGCGGTAATTTTAGCATTAACACGCAAAATGTAATCGGTTGTTTGTTAATTGGGCGTATTTTATTTGATATAAAATAGAATGTTTAAATAGTTTAATGCACTTCATCCAGTCACTGGCAAGTATTCATTTTTTAAAACGATATATAGTCAAATTGAAATGAGCAAAAGAACTCATAAATACCTGTTCTTCAATTTGGCCCTCTAAACGCGTAATAGCTCTAGGTGCACCATCAGTGCCCGTTGGCCATTCGCACAGCCTTTGCTCCATAGCGCGGACCTGAAATCAAAGGTAAAACAAAATTTTTACGCCGGTTTCGTGGCTTTACAAATATAAGTGAGAAGTGCTTTTTATGGGTATCCTGTGGAAGGTTGCCAAGAAGCAATTGCTACGGGCCCCGCGCACCATAGTTACCAAGATGTTTTTGTTTTCTATAATACCATAAAGTTGATAACTTAAAGCAACCAAAGGACCCCTTGAATAAAATGTTTACTACTGGTCCCGCATTCGCTGAATCCGGCACGGAATATAACGTGTCATATGGTAGGAAAATTACAACATTGTTTGTGCAGACCGCAGTAGTACAATAAATCCAAGTTATTATTGATACCATATCGTGAACAATGTGGTTGAGTGTAACTGTCACCACAAAAAACACTGTTCCATATCTAAATTTTATATCCTTAAGTATCTATATGGATTGCAACAAGTCTCGCGGTTTGCACCGGTCGTATATGTAACAGCTTATTGTGGCTTGGTCCGGGTTAAACCAGATATTTCGGAGTAGTCTTTAAGTAGGCATTGTAACTTATTAATTGGTTTTTAAGAAAAGCTTTGCTTTCTACTTCAAACTGACTTTGGAATCATTTTGGTACAGGGTCTAGTGATGTAATTTCTGCTGCAAACATTGGATGGATGTGTTGATCTTAAGAGTATCGTAAACCAGAGAGATGAGGTATGAGTTTTTGTATCTTCGTTCGTTCGTTTGCTCTTTTTTTTTACGTTTTGATACGAAACCCTAAAACCGCAGGTACTATATTAATATTAAAATATAAGCGACATGCACGTTCGTCATTCGATGGGGTAAATTTATCGTGTCATGGACCCGGGATTAGTGGGATTAGCAATTTAATACCTCGGAATGGTACAACCGTTATCCGAGCCGTTGGGGATTATCGGCACCTCGTGAAATTCGGTTGTATACATGTCCAAATGAGTATACAATGTCACTGAATAAGAGGGTACACATTGTCTACTTCCTTAGGACGTTTATTATTACACAATAATTTTGATCCTAATTCTGATGAAGAAAAACCATTTCAGTGAAGATTACCTCTACTACATTCTACCTATCTTTGCAGACTGACCGAATAAGAAAAATCTATCAACATTGGGATATTGTCGGGACTTTTGTGGGATATTAGACTATATAATTTTGTTAGTATATGTTATAAAATAATAATAATATATCCTCACGCCTTCCCACAAGGGTTATTATATATAATAATATATAATACGGTTATATGTTATATTATTTACAATATATATATATATATACTCTGATAGCTAGATGTAACAGACAACAGTACACATTTTTTTTCTATTATTTGGATTAACTGGTTTTGCTCAGGAAAAGAGTAACCATGGAGTTTCTTGCCGGTTCTTCTCCATGGAAGCGACCAACCCGAACCGTGCTTCTTTTTCGACGTTTTATAAGTGCCCATCTGGGCCTATGTGAAATAAAAAGATTTTGATTTGATTTGATTTGCTCAGACAATTGCGAGACTTTGACGCGATTTGCTTGCATATTGTGAGACAATTACGACAAGATAAATTAAGTAAATAAGAAGTTTACATCGACTATTTGACAGTATAATTTAATGAAGGCAAGACTTTTTCAATGCAATTTGTACTTACCAGATTATAAATTGTATCAAGAAATGTAGTAGCCTTTCACGTTAAGTTCATGTCAAAAGGAACTGGCGACGTAGCACCCGCATTCGGACAACATGAACCATTTGGAGCCTAAAAGTGGCTCCAAATAGTTCATACTTCATATTGTCTAGCCTAATAAAGTCAAATCTTTTATATTGATTAATCCCTCAATTTTATAAATGCGGCTCACTGAGCTCACTTATTCGTCTATCTATTGAAAATGTTTTTTTTAACACAGGTTTTCTGACATTTAATTAAAATCCAACTCTACCAGATGAAAATCACGCAGATTCTATTAATATTGATCTTGTCGCTATGTATAATTTATCTTTGATGACATTACTAATAAGGAAATATGTATTCAATATGTTTACAGACAGATGCTTATCAAGCCAATCCCGCCTTTGTGTTGTATCTTTTAAAATAATCCCCAATGCCCAAGCTCCATCCATAATTCTTATTGCACACCAATATGTACGCCATGGTTTCCGGCGTTATAAACGCGGGAGATATAATGTTTATTAGCTCTCTAGTAAATTAGTTCGTTGAACTTCATCAGATTAAAAGTTTTTTAATCTTTAGTGTACGCAAAAGAAATTGGATAGATACATTTTGGGATTCGACGTAACTCTGATTGCCAATGTAAAAAAAATACTATTTCGTTGCGTTGAAATATCGACCATATCAAATTGGGAATCACTTATTTTGCTGTCAGTGTTAGCAATGAAGTCTGCCGCCCTCTCTCAGAAGCAACTTCACGTATTTAATACAATCTTAAATGTATGCAGGATTCCTCACTATGTTTTTCGCCTTAAGGCTCTGGGTTCATAGTGGGTACCTACAGTTAAGGAAAACTTATTATTAAAGAACATTTTTGAATCTGCAATCTGGACTTTGCTGGTTTCGACCACTAGTCAACCTCTACAGCCTAATAGATGGCATCCAAGTACTAGGAGAACAAAGCAAGGTGAAGTTGGGTGATGGATAAAGCCAGGAATAGCTCGCATTAATCACACACCGTATAATATGCCTGACTCACGACACGAGGGGACGCCACGAATGTCGGCTACTTTCTATATCGGGCAAGGCTGGATGGACGTAAGGAGAGAATTAACTAGTCTGTGTGTAAAATTATGTTTTAAGTAATTATGAAAAGACTCGCTCTAGTTGGCAACTTAATACGGAATTTTAAAACTTGATATTATCTATACTCTGAAACATATTTCATCTGTTGTTAGTTAAAAAATATTCTCGATCTAGGTAGCTTTGGGTTGCTACTTGTACGGATACGACATAATATTTTAAAATACAAGCGTTATAAATTTTTTATGATTATAATATTTCTTAAATCAAAATCATTTTTGTACCTACTGTGCAACAATAAAAAAAAACCAAATGATTCTCGATGTTTTCCTTCACCGTAAAGCTCGTGGTGTGGCTAATCACTATACTAATCAGAAAATCTCATTGACACAGTAAAGATTGCTTAAACGTGTTGCAGGCGACTGCTCGAACCACTTTATCACCACGGCTCTGCTTAGTAACAAAATAATAAATAATAATAAATAATAGTAATATACTAAAGAGAGGTAGGGCATAACGGGTTTCCCGTTCGATTTGGAGCTGCCCGACTGGGGCAGGACCTCCACCTTATAGAAGTCCGTAGCCAAATAACACAATTTATTGTGTTGTGTTCCTACGTGGTGAATAAGGTTTCCAGTAATGAGCTTCTTGGGGAGGGAGGAGGATTGTTACATTGTGTTGGAAGCAGAGGGATTAAACCTTATGCTGCCAACACACTATAACTCTCCGAACACAGAGTGGCACCGCGCAAGTGATACTTCGGTATCTTGAGCGTAATTAGGCTACGGTAACCGTTTCCCATCAGGTGGGCCGTATGCTTGTTTGCCACTCTTGTAGTATATAAAAAAAAATACGTATTAAAGATATTTCCAAAGGGGTTGATTTCATGGTTAAATTTAGTTTAGTGCGTCTGCCTTTTGATTTATGATTTCAAAATAAGTCACCAGTCGCCAGTAGCTAAACGCATCGTTAACAACCGCGCCGGATGAACTGAAGCCATTTTCTGTCACAGTTTTTAATAAGTGAATAGCTGTTTCCGCTCACAAAAATATTTCATGTTTAAATTACATTCAGCAGAACTACGAATAAAATAAAATTGAACAAGATAGACACGTTAGCTAGCTCAATAAAATTAGTTTAAGATTAGTCGCGAAAACTAGGTACCATTACAACGACTTTCCTTCATTGCGGCTTCATAGCAAGAAATATGTTGAGAGTAATATAAAAAAAATGTAATTAAAAAAAAACTAAAAAACACGCTTTTTATAGAAAACCGAACTAAAAAATAGAAAATAAATTTCGATAATATCTTAAAAAGCGTGGGGTGCATGGTGTCAATAGTTATAAATATTTTATTGACAGATATTAGTAGAGTGATTATCATTTCGGTAATATCTTAAAAAGCACCCCACGCTTTTTAAGATACATTCGAAATTTATTTTCTATTTTTTAGTTCGGTTTTCTATAAAAAGCGTGTTTTTTAGTTTTTTTTAACTACTATTTATTTTCTACTTTTTAGTTATTAGTGTATTGTCATCGGTCCTCGATGAGTCTACAAAGTTTGAACGAAATCTGGCCGTTTAAAGTGGGTCAAAATCGAGCTCAAAGAAGTCGGTTATATACATACATACATACAGGTGAAGCTAATATAAAGCGTGTAAAAATGGTATTACCTTTATCACTCATTCAGCGACTAATATTAATGCAAGAGAGGACGAGAAGATCAATTTGAACCGCAACAGTGTTGAGACTCAAATTAACATATTTTCTGGTGCAAATACTTATTTCTAGGCGGATAAGACCACAAAGTTACTACGGCCAATATCAATTTACCAAGAGTGTGAATTTGGACCTGGATCACTGGAATCATTAGATCAAAAGTCTGGCGCCACCTCCCCTACGAGTCAAAGATAAAGATATATTAGCCAAATAATAAGAAAAGAAAGAGGATGAAGGCATTGGTTCCTAATAACACAGAGCAGAGAGAAGAGAGAGCAGAGAGAACAGGCAAGCAATTTCCTTTGTGATACTTTATCTAGCCCCATAATTAGACCCTGTCCTTCGACTCAACTAGAGACCAACCACAATTTGGATTTCGTCTAAGAAAGTAAATATTAGTCCGTAAGCTTGCGTTTCGTGTTTGAGAGCATAGTTTAAGACGTCTGGCGGACTAAGTAAGTAATATGTTGCTTGATGGAATACAATATTATTACAACACTTGATGCGTCCAGAGGTGTGCCCTAATATTTTTTTGATTTCCTTGATAGTTATCTATATATATATCTATATATATCTTTTCTGGATTCAGAATTATCATTATGTATCATGTAAACTCGCAAAATACGTATCTATTTGTGTTCCGAATTTCATCTAGTTTCGTTCAGCTGTTCTGATGTGATAATGTAATACATAATAAATACATCCTTACAAACTGTCCCATTTATTCTAGTAGTAGTAACAAGTAGCTACTAGAAGTAGTATAAGTATTCTATTCTGAGAAGACGCGAAGAAAAGAAATTTCAAACTGTGTGAAGTAACTTTAAGAAGAATTTATATACATATACATATGTATATATCTCTGCCAACGTGACAGATTGCGAATCCATCGCTGTTCTCTCTCAAGTTGTCATCTCAAGCACAATAATACAGACATACATCTCTGAATTTGTTCTGAGACGTATGCAGGTTTGCTCTCGATGTTTTCCTTCACCGTGTGGTGTGACTAATCAATTCAACTCAAATTCTAACGACATACGACTAATCACAGTCGTACTAAGTTCAGTAGGGATTCGAAATTGCAATCTTTGTTGCGACTGCTCGAGCCACTAGGCCACCACGGCTAAAAGGCTTATAAATCATCTAATAAAACGGAAATGCAAAAGATTACTTCATCCATCGGCTCCTCCCAATAACAGATTTACTAGCGACTAACGTGATCGATAATGGAATGTTACTTGAGCAATCAATTTAACACGTACCATTTGCTCACGAAAATAGATCAAAGTTTTAAGTCCTAATCGAAATTGTCTCGATCGTAAAACATCCGGACTTCGTAGTATTTGGGTTGAGGGGCTACTTGCGAACACTTCGAGGTGGGTGGCAGGATAAATAAATTCTCATTTTAAATTTGTTACACATGGTATGGGCCAAAAAAATAATTTCGAATATTATAGATGCTTAATTTAAGAAGCTGATTTAAGAGCCATGGCGGCCGAGTGGTTCGAGTAGTTGCCTGCGACATAAAGATCGCAAGTTCGAATCCCGAATGAACCAATGAGTTTTTCTGAACTTAAGAACAGTGATTAGTCACACCACGAGGTTTACGGTGAAGGAAAAATCGAGAGAAAACCTGCATACGTCTGAGAAGCAATTCAATGGCGTATGTATAGTCGTGCTTGAGTAACGGCGATGGACTCGCCATCTGTCACGTTGGCACCTAAAGCATGTCTCTGGCGGAAAGTGGGTGTGTGGGTATTACCTATACACCTCTGCCTACCCTTTCCCCTTCGGGGACCCTTGTGGGAAGGCGTGAGGGTATATTATTATTATTATAAACAAACTCTAATACGAAATGTCTTTTGTAGTGAGCGCTGTGCTCTCTCAGCTACCACAGATATAGAGCAATACATACAACTAGTCCCTAAGTAACTTGGTTAAGTAATTTGCAAATACAATTCCAACTTGTGCATTACGCCAAGTTGTAATTAACATCAGCCTGTAATTCCCTGAGAGAATATGTTATGTAGTTTTTGTTTATTCCTATAGCACTTTGCTAGCTATTGCCTGCGACATCGCTCGCGTTAATGTAGATTTTGTCAATCAATTTATGTTTTAACTTATTTCATATAGGTATTTTTTAGGACGCAGAAATATTCACGACACAGTATAATACAGATAATGTAAATTTTGGCAATCTATTTCGTTTTTAACTTATTTCACTTAAGGTATTTTTGGAGAAAAGATTTAAGCGAAAGCGATTACAATGCGAAAGTGCAGAAGGAAGCAGAGAAAGACCGCGCTAAATGTATCTTCGGCAGAAAGTGGGTGTGTGGGTACTACATAACACCCCTGCCAACCCCTTCAGGGACCCTTATGGGAAGGCGGGAGGATAAATATATACTTGTATATATTCATATGCAATATGGACATTCCATTTGTCAAACATCTAAATGAAAGCTACAATGCTTTTGAATCGTAAGCAAACATCTACGAATAGATGAAAAGTTTATCAGTAAAGGGGATCTCACACTTTGTCGTCGTGTATTGCATCATAAATGTCTTATCGGAACGTTATATCGAACGAACGTTGCCTTTGACGTCATTTCTTTCCATCACAGTAACTCTAGCCAACGACGTGGACCAAACCAAACACCACAGCTCACCGCCCTAAGCTGTTTTAAAGGAGTTTTCTTCCGCGAACGCTCAACTCCCCGTTGCGGTTTTTCCAACAGAGCACAGTATGCATTACTTCATGAAGGGTGAGAGAAGATTGTTACATGGTCGGCAACGCGTAATGACATCCTTTGTGTTGCAAGCGTCAATAAATGGGCTACTTAGCTGACACTTTAGTGGTACATTATAAATACTAATTGCATTGCAATGCGCAAGTGATACTTCGGTATTGTAAGCGTAAATAGGCTGCGGTAACCGTTTTCCATCGGGTGGGCCGTGTGTTTGTTTGCCACTCTTGTTGAGAGAAAAGAAACAAGAAAATTTTGCGCTTTTACCAACTGAATAGTCCAAGTTTATGTTCGAGACACTCAATCAAATACAATTCAATCAATCAATTGGTTAATTAGTGAAAGTGGCGAACCATGCTGTGTACTCAGGGGAACCTTTGGGCTTGGCGTTTACTTAGGTGTGTGGTTGGAACTGAGTAAGTTATATTAAACTAAGTGCGTAACTAGCCTTATAGCATATACCTTATAGGTATCCACGGTATACAAGAGGTTTCCCAACTTGGAATATAGAGGTTCAAAACAGGCCAATAGAACAGGTAAAATATTTTCTCCAGGTAACTACAGTGGGTCTGTGTAACAGTATCCTGGCGAACCCTAGTTCTGATGATATAAAATATTTATTGAAATTATATAAGCGAGGTTTTAATTAGTTTTATATCCAGGTGTCCTCACGGAGTGACATAATCGCTGTGCGACAAATCTACATATACGTAAAAAAAAACCTACATATACAATTTATTTTAAATTTAGATACTAATAAATAAAATAATAATATATCCTCGCGCCAAGGGTCCCCGAAGGTGTAGGCAGAGGTGTACATATTTTAGGTATAATTAAATACTATGTATATTATAAAAAGAATCAGATTTAATTAATTATTTTAAGAAAATATTCAAGGAATAAGAGTCCTCTTTTAGTTATTGTATTGCTGCGCCCAACAGGGTTTAGCGTCTCCTATACCTACTAATATTATAAAGAGGAAAGGTTTGTATGTAAGTATGTTTGTATTGAATAGGCTCCGAAACTACTGGACCGATTTGAAAAATTCTTTCACCATTGGAAAGCTACATTCACCGTGAATTATATAGGCTATTTTCTTTTATAAAAAAACTTATGTCCACCCGTGCGAAGCCGGGACGGACCGCTAGTAGTTTATTAGTAACTAGCGACCCGCCCCGGCTTCGGACGGTTGCAATGAAGACTAATAATATGTTAAAGGTAAAAATGGTTACTGTGGGTTATCCTTTAGAGATAAATATATACAATCTCAGACTTTTCTGTAGACCTTTTTTAGGTGTAAAATCTCGTTGGGTTACGCCAGCGTTTACTATGTAAGCGCAAAAAAATATTTTTATTTACGACATCACATAAAACTTCTAAAATTATCAGTGTTTCTCTACTATATTATACATATATGTATAAACCTCCCACTTGAATCACTCTATCTATTAAAAACAACCGCATCAAAATCAGAAGCGTAGTTTTAAAGATCTAAGCATACATACTAGGGACAGCGGACTGCGACTTTGTTTTATACTATGTAGTGATTTTAAACTGTTTCAAATATTTAAATAAATAATATTTTTCTAAACTAAGCTGAAAATTCAATAACATTGAAAAAACTAAGTAATTCACCTATCAATTTAACGTATTATGTATATACTAGGTACCCAAAGAATTATATGGGTTATACATTTTTTTAAAAGCTCTGTCCAACAATGCTCCATTAATTAAAAAGCTTATAGTCAAGGTCAAAATTACTATTTAACGATTACACATGTCAAATTGAATTTATTCCAATTGGACAGACTATCCGATTAACAGCTTTTAATCCTTAAAGGTGTTCAGTTAAATAAGGTTTCCAGCAAGCTAAGTTGAACTGAAATCGATTATCTTATTCATAAAAAAATCCTCTCAAATTCGATTCTATTTAGCAAAAATAATTTCTATACGTTACCCATCATGATTGTCAAATATTCCACACACTTAACACAATTTATAATCCCAGAAATCGGTTTAAAATCTACACAAAAACAAGGCGACACTTTAGCACTAAATTACAAAGTTAGGCCCACACTCATTGGAATTCGATTCAATCATTCATTCACCGAATCATTTAATTTTATAATTGGAATACGCGACGTGCGCGCTCCACGCGGCACGGAGGCGAACTAACTGAGCCGAGGATATCCTGCAGGACGTGCCGCGCTTACTTTACGATCGATATTTACATACTCGGTTTAATATGCAACTGTTGAGTTGTTTAGTGCTATCATTATATTTATGAGGTGACCAAATATAGGTGGTTAAATGCGGACATACGTTTCTCTCCACGCATTTAATAAACATTTAGTCCTAATATCAATTTTGACGTGGATTCATCTATGAATGAACTGTAAGTGTCTATATTTAACGCAAATACGATTCGTAATGGAATAAAAAAATGTTTATTTCTTCACTTCTAAACTGCAAATAAATTTTCCACCTACGTGCTATTTATCTTTGTTTTCTTTGATCTAGGTTTAAAGCTGTTAGTGTCTATTCTTAGTTATATTTATAAATAACAGTGAGTGAACAAGACACAAAGAAGTCCCGAGTCAGTGGGAGTGAACGAGCCGCATACCAATCACTCCCCAGTATGGTGACTTTAATCCGCGCTCGGTGGAATTTCTAATTTTGAATGAATATTTGTCATTCGAACTCAGAGACGGTTTTATATGCATGAGTTATTACATGGCATTTATCAACAGTTGGTTATCGAAAGTATTTTACAGGTTATATTGAATGAGTTTATACCTGGGATGTGTGATTAAAATACTTTATAATTATGAATTAAAAGTTATAGTTATTAACTTTTTTATACCAATTAAGTGACTGCCGCAGTGACAGACAAACCCTGGTGTTGCCCGACCGTATAAAGAATAATTTATACCTTTCTACAAGAACCCAATAATTCTGTTGTATATGGCCCAATAATGTTTTATATGGCACTAAAATGACAAAAAGCACGTTAGATGGTAAGCCATTACCACCGCCTATAGATACGCTTGCAACACAGGAGTTTGTATCATCGTGAATTAATTTCACGATCAGATTCTTCTATTCACATTCGGGTATGTATTTCCGCCATTTGTTGACAGTCAAAACAATAGGAATATAATTTAAGGGAACTTACTTGAAATTACCAACGACCTAAAGATTAAGGCATATATATTACTTCGTCCACAAAATTATGCGTTAGAAAATCCCAATTAAGACCTTTTAAGATTACAACATTTCCTAAGTCATATCCTAAATTTGCGTGTACATTAAGCTATCATCGCAAACGAGGACCATAAATAACAAAGTTGAATCAGTTTATGCACAAACAACCTTTACAGATTATGCAAATTTTCTCATTATGCAGGCAAACATTTACACAGACAAAATTATATTAACTAATATTAGTGTAGTAGTAGAGTATACAATACAATTAATCCGTCTTTATGTTTCAAGAGTGATTTTTGATGTATATTAATTTGTCTGTTTTATATTATAAAGGATGATTAATTATTGCTACACGCCTTCCCACAAGAGCAGAGGTGTCTAGGTAGTACCCACACACCTACTTTGCGCCAGAGATCTTTTTAAGGTGCCAACGTGACAGATGGCGAGTCCATCGCCGTTACTAAAACACGCCATTGAATTGCTTCTCAAACGTATGCGGGTTCCTCTCGATGTTTTCCTTCGCCGTAAAGCTCGTGGTGTCACTAATCACATACTTCAGTTCAGAAAAACTAATTGGCAAAGTCGGGTTTCGAACTTGCGATCTTTGTTTCGCAGGCAACTACTCCAACCACGGCTTTTATTTATAACTGTAATATCAATTTAACATTTTTAAGTGAAGGACAATTAATTAATGTTTGTCGCAAAGTGGTATTTACGGGAAATTATATAGGATCAATTTACAATCTTTTAAACGACTCACTACAACAAATTGTAACAATCTATCAAGTTGCACGCACCGCTATTAAAACCAAGAATGATTTACGGCGAACAGGTCAGTATTTAGCTAATCCCACCATATATCAAGTGTAAACAAACCTTACTTCCCGAAGCTACTTGCTATCACGTTTCTAACAAGCGGTTTATTTTGTTTTGAATATTATAAGCCCTCTTTTGAATGCTCAATTTCTTCTTAATCGCTGGGATCGTCATGTTTTAAGAGATTATTGCATTTAAAATGGATTTCAATCATGTTTAAACATAACCAGCCCTATTGTTTTCAATTGATTCCACAAATATCCATGTAGCTCGAAACATTTAATCTTGAATGCCACGTTTGAGAAGAAATTCAAAGGCTTATATTGTATAGTTGTGCTTGAATATCGGCGATGGACTTGCCATCGTGGGATAAAATGGACTACCTATTCACCTCTGCGTACCCCTTCGGGGAGCCTTGTCTGAAGCCTAGTTTTGTGAATCGAAATAGTATTTAAGAAGAATGATGAAGAACAGTCAAATAATAATAATAATAATGATTACCTTGGGACAATTCCACACAAATTGACATATCCCCAAATTAAGCAAAGCTTGTGTTGTGGTAACTAGACAACGATGTATTTACGATAAATTCTTTAAACCTAAACCTATGTATTTACTTACGTCAAATAAATTTCTAAAATGCGTACCAACCTTAAGATGAATGAAATTCTTGAAAATACCTTTGTTTCAACGTTTTTAACGAATATCATGACATTTGATTATATAATATTTAGGATCCAAGCAATAACTTTGGTCCAGCTATGCAATTTCCAACGCGACATTAAACCGGAGGACATTAGAATCTGCCCAAACAAAGGGTCTACATTTTTATAGCGCCGTGTCTCGACTGGTATGTAATAACAACGATATATTGCTTCTATGTGGACTTGGATGGGTTCCAGATGAAAGCCAAGGCTAGACTAGTCTCGGAAGAGGCTACATGCCAAGCAGTAGGTGGGTTTGAGCAAACCCGATAACATCTTTACGTAAGTATGACTCTAAGTTCTGCCATTGGTGTTGCGTGCTGAGAAAGTTTAACTGAAATAGGAAAATGGTTATTGGAAATACGTGTATCTAAGTCGTTTACTTTTATTGGAAAACTAAGCGAAGAAATGAACAAACTAAACAAAAATGTGGAAGGTGCCACAGAATTTAACGCTTGTGGATTCCTAAAACCGTGATTTCCACAACAAAATTTAAGCCATTTTCATACAATTTCAATTTCGCGTTGGAATACTTCCAGATTAAATAATGTATGTAAAGTAGCTGTCAGATTTTGGAATTATCACATGAAACCGTTTTTCTGCCGTAATTTGAAGGCAATCGGTCTTATGATGAAATTTATTTCAGACAATGAAACCGAAAAGATGTAGCAGTGAAACCGGTGAAACCAGTGAAAAAATGAATGATATCTTCACCCTTCCCACAAGGGTCCCCGAAGGGGTAGCCACTAGCCAGAGGTATGTAGGTATGTTAGTAGGCGCGCAGTTTCCGTTACCATAAAGCCGAACTTGTAATTATTGTCTTGCAGGCAATTACTCGAACAACTCGGCCACTACGGCTTCAAATAAAGCCTTTTTAATTTCAGCAGTAATTTTACGACAATTAAATATAAAGAAACATATAAATAATATAAATTAAACTCAATTCGTAATCAAGAAAAGAAACAACGCACAAAAACAGCTATATTTTTAATAGAATCAAATATTTTGTTTCCATATTCAGGTTTACTAATGTTTTAATTTGAAAAGGGAGGCGACCCTTTTTAATTAGTTACGCATGGACAGAGGACTGATTCAAAAGAGCTACTATTTACAGCACGAGTGAATGAACAAAACTGGAAATGAAGGTAAAGAGTTGTGTTTAGCTCTGCAATATATATTTATCTTCACGCCTTGCCATGAGGGTCCCCGAAGGGGAAAGGCAGAGGTGTATAGGTAATACCCGCACACCCACTTTCCACCAGACATATATTAGGTGCCAACGTGACAGATGGCGAGTCCATCGCCGTAACTCAAGAACGACTATACATACGCCTTTGAATTGCTTCTCAGATCTTAAATTTAATAAGCCGTGGTTGCCGAGTGGATCGAGTAGTTGCCTGCAACACAAAGATTGTGATGCGGTCAACAATCTCGTTTCATTTCAATCACAGTCTCATTTCTATAAGAATGAGAGTATAAACAGCTTTTGTTACATATATTATTGAATTGTTGCCAAATAAGGAGTGAGTACTTTCCGTCAGAGGTCAAGGTGATTTATTCTGGACTAATCCCAAAAGATATATTTTGGCACCGGAACGAATCTTTTCGTGTTTCCCGTACAAAATGTACGTGGCAAACATATCGATTGAAGTCAAGTCCAAATGTAGGGTTTTACACCCCAATCTTACTGACTCATATAGAGGGATGCTATTATAATAAAGCTAAGCAATTTTGGACCTTATTCAGTAGTGTTTAGTGAGGAAAAACCGACGTGTATTTGGGAATCCACTTGCTTTTATTACGCGTTTATTGCGGTCAAATATTTATCCATTAGTTCTATGGAACATATGTGATTTTCTTACTTACGTGTTAGTTTTGACGGAACGAATGTAGCGTAGTTTTCAGTAATAAACTAAAGAAAAAATTTACTGTTTATACAAAACATGAGTAATAAAAAAAATGCAATGGATCAATAATCTTCCGATCTTCTATCTATACTAATATTATAAAGAGGAAAGATTTGTTTGTTTGTTTGTTTGTTTGTAATGAATAGGCTCCGAAACTACTGGACCGATTTCAAAAATTCTTTCACCTTTGGAAAGCTACATTATCCCCGAGTAACATAGGCTATATGGTTTAGATTTACAATTGGACCCAATAGGTGGCGCTGCGATCGTGTTACGGGCAATTTAACTTTTTCACCCGAGCGAAGCTGGGCGGGACAGCTAGTTCATAATAAATTTGTAAAAGCACTAGTATAGATAGCGCCATCAACGAAGACGCGCGCTACTATACTTCCGTATATAGTTTAAAGTGGTGTGCAACCTTCCACTAATATCGGTACACACTGATTACCTATGAGTGCACACGCACACTACAATTAATAGACTCGAGTCATACTCCCCGCATCCCGCGACCCCCCAAATAGACACTGGTGGGGCGCGTCTTCGTGGCTGCCACTATCTGTAGTAGGTATGATTATGAAAACTAACTTTCTCGCTCACACCAAAACCAATTTACATTTTAGAAGTCAATACCATTCAATTACTGAAGCAATCGATCTCTTCCCTTCCGCTTCTAGCTAGGTGGAGATACTAATTTCGATTAACTCGCTAACGTGGGCTAGACGCATCTTGAGTTAGGTACATTCACAGGTTATGAAAGGACGTGGGGCAATTTAATTAAAATCTACTCGTAAGTATATACCGAGCTTTATTTGAACTGAGAATTTCAGGTTCGCTGGATTCAAGTGTTGTTGTATCTAGGGGTTAAATATTAATAAAAGGTAGGCAGAGGGTATAGAGCGCCAGTTCTCCTTAGACTTACATACCTTTTTCGCTACGTCCACATTCATCAGTCTCTTCATACATATTTTAATATTCTTCTGTACTTGTGCTTTTCACCTAGTCGTCCTAAATGGTAGGACCGATTTGGATGAAATTTTGTGCGTATATTCGAGTGAGTAGTGTCGTGTTTCAGTAGCTTTTATTTAGTAGCAGCGAAGCTGGGCGGGATAGCTTTTACTATTTTAATATATTTTTTTTTATATACCCACACGCCTTCCTACAAGGGTCTCCGAAGGGATAAACAGAGGTAGTACTCACACAACCACTTTCCGCCAGAGATATATTTTAGGTGCCAACGTGAAATGGCGAAACTATCACCGTTACTCAAGCACGACTATACATACCGCCTTTGAATTGGTTCTCAGACTTATGCAGGTTTCCTCTCGATGTTTTCCTTCCCCGTAAAGCTCATGGTGTGACTAAACATTAATATATATTTTATATTTACATATTATATTTAAATAACATTAATTTGAAGTCCTAGGTACTTATTTTTAGGGTAACAAATTTAAAATTAAATTTACAAATAGCTATGTAATGTATAAGATGTGTAAAACCCAATAAACTTAAAATAAAGCTATGCCGCATAAGCTCAATTAGTAAGTAAGCAGAATGTACGGCATACCGGACCAACCTCAGTGGTTTTTGGTGTGCTTCAGTGTAATTATTGCTATATGTGTTTCATTAAATAAATAAAAAAAAAAACATTTAAGTACGGAAAAATTCAGTCTCCAGTAAACTCGGATAAACAAGCTTCGCAAGCCTTGTTCAACATTGGAAACAACGTGTTTCCGACTCACGGGTCGCGTTCCCACGAGGCGCCGCCCGTTATGGCAAAGTTATTATAACAAGGAACTTTTCCTTACGTGTAAGTTAGTAATAGATTTTATAGAATCTATATTTCTTCACTTCGTAGCAAGTTGAGGGTAGGTTGTCGGTTGTGATCTTAACGTGATTCTCTGCAGAGACAATAATTTTTAAGAGAAGTAGGGCATAACGGGTTTCCCGTTCGAATTTGGAGCTGCCCGACTGGGGCAGGACCTCCGCCTTATAGAAGTCCGTAGCCAAATAACACAATTTATTGTGTGTGTTGTGTTCCTACGCGGTGAATTAGGTTTCCAGTAATGAGCTCCTTGGGGAGGGGGGAGGATTGTTACATTGTGTTGGAAGCAGAGGGATTAAACCTTATGCTGCCAACACACTATAACTCTCCGAACACAGAGTGGCAACGCGCAAGTGATACTTCGGTATCGTGAGCGTAAATAGGCTACGGTAACCGTTTCCCATCAGGTGTGCCGTATGCTTGTTTGCCACTCTTGTTGTATAAAAAAATAAAAAAGTGTGTGTCAGCTCCGACGCACGACTGGAGTTTACTCCTTACGAACGATTATAAAATAAATAGATTAGTTAATAAGGGTAAATTAATGTATTTCTTATATTACTTAGAGTATGCATGACACATCTATAGATTGATTTTTATTCATTGAGTAATTTTCTAAATTTTGAAATAAATATCAATTGATATAAATTTATATTTATATCAATTATAAATAAAATATAAAATTTACGATAAAACCTCCGCAAGTTGACAGTTGTTGTAGGTTAATATCAGATTAATACAATGTGCAATTGAAAGTAAATATTAACATTAATTACATTGCCATTCTGTTATTCTCGTTGCCATGGAGAGTACGAGAGCACCAAAAACGTAACGCTGTCATTCATCAGTAGATTTTACCTCTCATATTTTTCTCATACCGGGCGCCTTATATATGAAAATCGATTCTTAAGGAGAAAACTCCAAAAAAAAAACAATTTCAAAATGCTTCTCCGAACCTCATATCAAATTTCAAGTAATTTTTCATCGTTTCACTTCTAGTACGTTCAATGTAGTACATTTTAACAGAATAAAAAAATAAAGTAGAATTGAAGACTCAAGAATAGGAATGTCAAAGTATCAACTCGATGTATGTTTGTGGATGAAGCGAAATGGGTTTGTAAGTTTAAAGATAACTGGCCCTCCCTAACTTTTCTCACCCTGCCTACCCCCCCTCGAGGGGCTAGGCATGATAATATGTATAGATAGAGCCATCCACGAAGACGCGCCCCACCAATTTCTAGTCGAGGGGGGTTTCTACCTATGACCCGACTCTCTATTCATTGTAGTGTGCGTGTGCACTCATAGGTGATCAGTTTGCTCCGACAATACTCAAACATTAGTGGAAGGTTCCACACTTATATCATAAACTATAGGGAGAGAGAATAGTGGGGCGCGTCTTCGTGTATTTAAGGTGACAAATTGACTTAAAAAAATAGATTTTCAATCGAAAGATTAAAAGTACGTACGTAATTACCCATTTATAACCTTTCAACATCCGTGTCTTTGGTATACGTCAAGCAATCAGACCGTGCACACACAATTGTACTCTCAATTACCGATTGTTCCTTCAGAACGATTAGGTTCGACTCGACTACATCGAACAGCTCTCGTATTGCAATTATTGTGTTACTCACCACATGAGTCATTGACCTCTATATAAAGGCTTAGAAAATGCCGATCTATAAGGTGACAAGACTCATTGACAGCACAAAGTTTGACATACAATTCTCTGGTATAAAATGGGTATTCCATATTTGAATGTAAGTCGTTACGTTCCAGTATGTATCTTATTTAGTTCTATAAAATTAGTTCCATTATTTACTGGTTAAAATGTAACCTCGTAAATTTTTTTTTAGTTATCCTACTATGTTGCTCAGCTGAGCAGACTGGGCGAAGGAATAATAAATAAGATTTGCGATTTTAGCAAACACGTATTTTGTTAACTACAATAACAAAATGAATCTGACACCGTACTGAAAATATTCCATAGAAACATTTTATCCAGACAATTCATCTTTTCTAATAAATTCTTCAATCTAGAGAAAATTATAAAGGGAAAATATTGATGATGAATGTGCCGGTAAGTCATTCTGCTAATATACACTAAACTGAATTTGATTGGAGTCTGTGCCGTTCGAATCAACATATTGTAGGCTGGAAGGGTAGAAATATGGCTGCGATCACGCGATGGTATTTAGAAAATATATATTGAAATATACTGGCGCTCTACTCTCCCTGCCTTCCCCATGATGATTACAATATTATTATTTACGTCTATATTTATGTTAACGTCACGTTGGTTTCTTCAGGAACATAACATGCTGGGGACGTGACTAAGTTTCCTTCAGCTAACGATGTGATAAATACTGCATCTGCTGATATTTGATTTCATTTAAAAAGTTTCGGGAAAAGTCGCAGGCAAAGCACTTTCTTAAATACATAATTTAAGTACAACACTAAGCAAGTACTTAAGCTCGAAATCCTAACCGTAAGCAACAACAATATAATCTGCTTGAACGTAAACGTTATCTTCGTGTTCAAAATTTACAAGAGCCTAATAAACTTGAGAAGTAATTATGTTTAATGGCTTGCCATTTCTCATTCGGCCATTTTCATGAATAAAAGCCACGCTCAAGGTCAACAGTCGGCTGTAAACTTTGAAATATTAACTTAGATATACATTTTAACTTAGGAAATATTAACTTATAAACAGCCATGGTGGCCGAGTGGTTCGAGTAGTTGCCTGCGACACAAAGATCGCAAGTTCGGATCCCGACTGTACCAATGAGTTTTTCTGAACTTAGGTACAGCGAGGTACACATCGAGAGGAAACCTGCATACGCTTGAGAAGAAATTCAAAGGAGTGTTTATTCGTGTCTGAGTTACGGCGATAGAGACGCCATCTTTCACGTTGGCACCTAAAATATATCTTTGGCGGAAATTAGGTGTGCGAGTATTACTTATACAGCTCTGCCTACCCCTTCGGGGACCCTCGAGGGAAGGCGTGAGAATATATATGATTTAGTAACAAAGTTGCTTAATTAGTTGAAACCTACAAATACTCCCGATGAATTTGTTTTAACATTGATATTAGCTCGATAGTCGCGGTACCCATCCTAGTTATATATACAACGAGTAGGCAGGGGTGTATAGTAAATCAATTTATTTTCGCCAGAGATATTTTTAGATGCCAATGTGGCAGATGGCAAGTCCATCGCCTTTTCTCAAGGACGACTCTAGTCATTGATTTTCTCCTTAAACGTATACAGATGTTTCGACATTTTTCTTCACCATAAGGCCCATCGTGTGATTAATAACTGAATATAAGTTCAGAAAAAAAATATTGAAACAGATTCCAGTCGAAATTGGAAATTGCAATCTTTGCGTGGCAGGCTACTCGAGCATCGCCACAGATAGACTATGAAGTCGCCGTCTCAGTGCCTTCTACACATGTTTTTATACCACATGGGTGACAAACAAGCATGCGGTCCGCGTGATGGTAAGCGGCTACCGCTGCCTATGGGCGCTTGCAACACCAGGGGTATCACTCGCGCGTTGCCGACCCTGCAGGAATCTTTTCACACCCTTCTTGAAGAACTCCATGCTGTACTCTCCAGGGAAAACCTCAACGGGGAGCTCATTCTCCAGGGAGAAACTCGTTTGGAACCGCGCAGTGCGAGACTTTTGTGGTTCCAAGGTATGGGGATGAATTACCCGTTGACGTACCGTCGTTGAATCCCAACTCAAACGTATATTTGTATATTTACTGACGATGTTTCCTTTAACGTCACGCTCGTAGTGTGACAAAATCACACAACTCATTGGTACGGACCACCGGGTTTGAATTCTTTCGTTATTATTCGTACAGTTTTGGTCATACGAAAACCAAAACGCAAACGCAAACCAGTTTATCCGCAACGACAGCTAACAAAACAGAACTAAGCGTATCCTTGGAAGTGAGCCAACGTTGGTCGTTAGTACTTATAAAAATTCTTGTTAAAACTCAACTGAGAGCATGTAAAGGAAGTTTTACATGCTCTTCAAGCCTAAAACTGGATTGTTTATTTATAAAACTGTGTTGGACAAAGGTTTATGGGTGTTACAGCAGTTAATGAGTGTTACAATGGGTGTTTCATTATATATACGGGATGTTCAAATAAACACGACACTTACTCCAGATGTAAGGGTGAATATAAATAGATTTAGACGCAATAATTAAGAATTTCCGAGATTGAAGTTATTATAATTTTATCTGAAAAACAATATTATGCTCACAACTTTCCACTAGGGGCCCCGAATGGGTAGGCAGATGTGTCTAGGTAGTACCCACACACCTACTTTCCTCCAGAGACATATTTTAAGAACGAACGTGATGGATGTCGAGTCCATCACCGTTACTCAAGCACGACTACATACGCCTTAGAATTTCTTGGAGTTGTGGATTGTGTTCTGTTGTGGATGGAGTTCAGAAAAACTCATTGGTCAAGTCGGGATTCGAACTTGTAATCTTTGTGTTGCAGGCAACTGCTCGAATACTCGGCCACCACGGCTTTTGATGTGTGCATATGCTTCCTGTTAGCGATATATTCGCGCGTAAGGTATCTTGCGCTTGGCATGGTGCCAGATCATAACTCTGGTGTTCTAGGTCCTTTTGTCTCTGTCCTGGTCTGTTTACTCCTATATTCAGTGTTAGTGTTGATGCCTCATCAGGTTGATTTCAGCGTCTACTTTAATTTGGTTGAAGTTCCAGTTTTGATCTCCCTAAAAGCTTTTGACTTAGTGGATCAAGTTATGGGTTAAAGGTTGCCTTGTCCTAGTAGTTTCTGTAGTACGAGTATGAAGATCGCAGATGCAAAAGTTTTGTACGTCTGTACACATGAGCTAGGTCAACTAGAACGCGCTTTAAGATGATGTAAAATATCGATGTCAAGAGAACTAGAAACCGACGAGCGGAATTGAAGAGACTGAATAATGTGGACGAAGCGAAAGAGGTATGAAAGTTTAGAGAGAACTGGCGCTTAAGGGACTCGGTGTGATGATATAACATAATCAATCGAAAATTATTCTACTATACTAATATGACGAGCCGTGGTGGCCGAGTGGTTCGAGCAGTTGCCTGCGACGCAAAGGTCGCAAGTTCGAATCCCGACTGTACCAATGAGTTTTTCTGAACTTAAGTACAGTGATTAGTCACACCACGAGCTTTACGGTGAAGGAAAATATCGTGAGGAAACGTGCATACGTCTGAGAAGAAATTCAAAGGCGTATGTATAGTCGTGCTTGAGTAACGGCGATGGACTCGCCATCTGTCACGTTGGCACCCAATATACCTCTGGCGGAAAGTGGGTGTGTGGGTATTACCCATACACCTCTGCCTACCCCTTCGGGGACCCTTGTGGGAAGGCGTGAGGATATTATATTATTTTTATACTAATATGATACTAATGCATTACGAATTCAATACTGGTAAATAGGTCTCGTAGAAGGTAGGTATTTAAGTACACTATCTAAACGTTCAAAGAATACTATATATCATAAACATATACACATGGGTACTACCTACATACTACAACCAACCCCTTCGGGAACCCTTGTGGCAAAACGTGATGTTTTAGGCCTACGACACAAAGATCGCAAGTTTGAATCCGGTACCAATGAGTCAAGTACGGTGATTAATCACACCACGTGCTTTACGGCGAAGGAAAACATCGAGACGAAACCTGCATACGTCTAAGAAACAATTCAAAGGCGTATGTATAGTCGTGCTTGAGTAACGGCGATGGACTCGCCATCTGTCACGTTGTCACCGAAAATATATCTCTGGCTACCTATTTATCTCAGCCTACCCCTTCGGGGCCCTTGTGGAAAGGCGTGAGGATATATATATTATATATATTAAATCACTACAGACTAAAAGCCGCTCTGTAATAAATACCATCAACATATCTAACAACTTTAACAACCCATCACGTGTCCAAATCCAAAGTGTCAGCATCAAGCTCGTTACACCGGCTATTATGTTTCGGTCGGCATTTGGTACCGCCGTGACTGACAGACGACCGACAAATATAGATAAGGTGTACAGACACTATAAAGGAAGTTTGGTCGAGAGGCGTTTCCTGTGACAGTTTTGGACGTGACATCCTTAGCGATCTGACGTTACGTAACGTGTACGATCCAAGTGTTGAATTAATATCGTCATGGACGATAAAGGGCTACGATTTCAATGTCCATGTAGCGATTAAAATACGAACAGTCGTTAATGATCGAATCCACAATGAAGAGATTTAAAAACCAACTGGCGTGAGTGTGGGCGTGATTATAAAGATGAAGAAAGGCATGTGACGTTGGTTTGGACATATAGATAGGATGAGCGAAGAAATATGTATTGACGAAATAGATATACAAAGCGAAAGTGAGAACAAGACGAGGCAGAGGAAGACCACGTTCCAACTACCTAGATCAAAATGATCGGAAACTCAAAGGCGGGAACGACTAGATAACCTATTCGAAACCGACCACCATGTATGATGAGACTCATTAATGTGGACGAAGCGAAAGAGGTATGCAAGTCTAGGAACTGGCGCTCTATACTCTCTGCCTCCCCGTTAGGGACTCGGCATGATGATATGTATGTCTGTATGTAGTTGTTAATGATGATGCAGCTGAAAAGGGGCGACGAACTATACCATAATCAAATTAAAACATAAGATAGAATTTTTTTTGGCAATTCTTTTATAAAATTGGGTAGGTGTGGTTTATGTTCTGGCATGAAGATGTGATAGCAGATGAAGATAATTCTAATGCTGATGGTCGAAGTTAAAATTATTACCATGATAGGCAAAGTAAAAAAGAAGAATGAAAGGTACAGGGTAAGATAGGAAGAGGAAGTACGCTATTATCATAAATGATTTAGATTAGAGAAAAATTGTTTGTTATGTCACGTAAAAAAGGTTAATGAGCGTGCGCTGGAAAGAAACAAATAGATGGAGTTGTATCAGAGATGCCAACAAGAGCCCAGCTCTTAAATTTATGATGATAATAAAAAGGATTGATGATGATGATCATAAAATACAAAAGGATCCACGAAACACTAAGGATGTTTTATTTTTCGATAAGATTAATCTTAAAATAAATTGGAAAACCGTTATAAGATAGAACCTAAGAGTTGCTAGCCAAAGGGAAATTTAAATTGAAAATCTATTTTCAGTGGAAGAGAAAATAATAAAAAATGGATAACAACGGCAGCTGCGGCCGATGGCCGGGTATCTTCGGAAATCTATGTAAATGCGCAATGCGTCATACTATGCGCAGACTCATGAATTATGGAGATGAGCTGTAGGGTTGGCAATTAATATTTAGAACAGTAAGCATATTCAGAGGTCAAACAGGTTATATTCACAAGCAAAACCTGTGATTGACATAAGATGCCACTGCATGAGGCAACTTAAAGTTAACTATTGGACAGAATTTGTCATGTATGCTGTCCGATCAATTTGTTTGCACACATAAAATTTGTTTCTACCTATGTCCTAATTAGACTTTGAAACTATCCAACTGATGTGCCCAAAACTAGATTCATTTAGAAGATGAATATGCACTAAAACAATAGATAAAAAACTTTTTTTTTTAGCTTTCTCGCCAAGTATCTTCTAATTTGCCTAGGTTAGTACATTTCAACCTCATTGGGACCATTGGGTCCTGAGGCTCACCATATTTTTAAAGAGGTCCCGCACCGTCTCGATTCGAGACTTCTCGTGACAGGCGGGCTGGAACATATTACGCTCAGAGAATCAGCATTGCTATCCAGCGTGGCAATGCTGCTAGTCTTCTTGGCACGTTGCCTCGGGATACCGATTTGGGTCAAATATTTTATCTGCAAGTAGTTGGTTATACAACAGTTTTTGTAAATCTTGTTAACTTTTATTGTAATTAAATAAAAAAAAACCATTGATACATATCTAAGATTCATTATCATATAACAAAACTGATAAAAGCTAAATACAATTGAATAAACCGCCCGAGAGCCTAGCATAAATATGTTAAGAAAAATTAAGAGCAAAAACGTTCGGTTCATCTTTACTCCTATTTTATTGTCACTAGGGGCATGTTTGAACCATAACGGGAAGGGTCTGTGCTCAGCATGACCGTTCCTTCGGGTAAAGTATTTATGTTGCAGAAATTTATTTTGACACCCCTATTCCTTTGAGCTTTGGGCCAATGTAGACGATCATTACAGGCGACTTTGTGGCGCTTCTCTTGTTAGGTTTATGGCGAATAAAACTGATGTACTCTTGTCTACTTGCATGTGACATTTGATCGTATACTGACCCGTATCTCCAAACCCTAAGATTGATTTTAACGCAATGTAATGAATATTTAAATTGATGCGATATATTCGAGAGAAATCGCATTATGAGCCCCGGCCTTTCCTGCGAAACACAACATGAAAATCACACTTGCGAAGAAGTTTAAAGGTGAATTGAACACAGAAGAAAGTCTTACACACAGTTTTTTTTGTATACCAATTGGATGGCAAACAAGCATGTGGCCCGCCTGATGGTAAGCGGTTACCGCCAATGGACGCATGCAACACCAGGGTGTATCACTCGTGGGTTGCCGAGGCTGATTTTTAAATTTGGAATTTGCGTGGGCGCATGCTCGAAATCTAGCTTAAAGTACCATAGCTATCAAACTTGAATTGACTAGGCTAAATAGATGCGTACGCCAGGATATCAAAATACGCCCTTATAATGGTTCTGTAATTAGTTCGTGTGTTACTGCTTTAATAGACGGAAGAGCTAATTGTTAGTCTTAATTACTACATTCTTCTTTGATGTTACACTGCTCTGTGGAACTGATTGTCCGCGACTTCTTAGTCCTTCTTAGTCCTTCAGGGACCCTTGTGGCAAGGCGATGTGGCGAGGTAATGTGAATACGGTAGCAAATCCAGACTTGAATGACTTTTCTCTACCTATTGAAATACAAAACTACTAGAGTAACATAAATCGTAAGGTTTGTGGTCTTGTAAGTTGTATTCGATTTTGTACGCTAAGTACATAATTTTAGCGTTGAAATTACCATGTCAGAGTTCCATCGTGTTGTTCAGTTAACTGCCTAACTCCAGCGTTGGTCTAACTCGACAATAACAACGCTTTCCATGTTTTGTACTAAGTTCTGACTTTGAAATTTGTGCCATTAACGTAATCCAGGCGTGCTATTGGTCTCCTGACTCACATAACCAGCTTGCGTAGAATTTTCCTCATTGTTAATTAAAATTCATTATAAGTAGAGGGTCGTGGTGGCTGTATCTCAAGTGTTTCAAACAGTTGCAATTTAAAGTACGAACTCCGGCTGTCACAATGAGTTTACTCTAAACTTTTTACAGTGATTAATCGCAGCACGTGCTTAATGGTGAAGGAAAACATCGAGAGGAATTCTGCATATGTTTCAGAAGATACTCTTAGCCGTATTCGTGCGTGAGAAACGTCACATTGGCACCTAAAATATCTCCGGCGAACAGATACTCCTCTGCCTACCCGCTCGCTTAAATGTGTACCTAATTCTTAGTTAAACTACTTATAATTACTATCCATTTTTAACCGTCTAAAAAACCGTTTAAGCTGCAATAAACACAAACGCAATCCTCAAATAGGATTTGCGTAAACACAGTAAATCTAAACCCAATAAAAGTGCTATCTTTGGCGCCCAGCAAGTCGGCAAAAGCCCTTGAATCCACGGATAAATCCAACGACCAATCCATAGACTGGTGGGTAGTGCCATCTGTCTGGCGAGGTTATTGCTCTGTTGACTCACTCACTTGCACTATTGATGACATAGTAGGCTAGGTAGGTACAATGGTTCGGTTCACACTGAGCCATGAATTCTAGAAATATGAAAAAGTTTAATACCATTCGACTACACCCGTCGTAGGCCCGTGATAGGTCGAACGATTTTCTTATTACAAATCAGTTAATAGATTACCAATGTTTTGTTGCTAGATTGAGACATACCAATCTTGTTTGAATAAAGTGGATTGTGGCAGAGTGGTTCGAGTGGTAAACAAAGATTGAAAGTTCAAATCCCGACTGTACCAATGTGTTTTTCTGAACTTAAGTACAGTATAATGACGTATAATGTGTACATATGTGTGCTTGAGTAACGGCGATCTGACACGTTAGCACCTAATACAAATCTCTGGCGGAAAGTGGGTGTGTGGGTACTAATACAACTTACTTACACGGCTACATCGCCCAAACTAAAGTGCGCGTGAGTGATACCTCTGGTACTGCTACGGCCTGGCTTCGGTAACTGGTAACCATCTGGTATTTTGGCATGATGGATGCATGTGACTCAATCACACGTAGAATTTCTATGAAATTAGCAGCGGGAATAACAATCATCACACAAATATATCTGTATATCTGCCCTAAGCGGGAATAGAAACTGCGACGTCAAGTACCACAGTCAGAAGCCCTTACCACTAGACCGGACGGCCATCTAGTCTTTCTTTTCGAAGAGTTCTTTAAAAATTATAGTTGCTGCGTAGCACCGTGGAGCAAAACTAGTTCTTATGATTCCACAAAGCTCAAACTACGAGCAGGATTATCGTGTCCTTTACGGTCATTGATCTTGGTAAATAATCATAGTCTTAAATGAGGCTTCTGGCGTCGAGGGTCGTTTAGTTACGTCCTTTGCACAAAGCATAAAGCTTAGTCATCTCCATAATTCATGTGGGAAATGGGCTCTTGTCGCCATCTTTGATGCGACTCCTTGCATTTGTCTCTGTTTTGCACAACTTTAACCCTCTTATATACGCTACTAGCTGTCCCGCCCAGCTTCGCCCGGGTGAAAAAGTAAAAAAATACACGTTTTTCAACTATTGCTTCCCCTATGGAGGCAATAGTTAAAAACGTGTTTTAAAAAAAAGTTTCATAAAATCCCTTCTTAGCTGACCTCTACACCGCGTAAGAAATACTCCTACCAAATTTCAAGTCAATCGGCCTTTACTTTGTCACAAGTTTGTCAAAGTTCCTGAGATTTCGTGATGAGTGAGTTCACAAATCTCCTATAAATATAGATATATTTATAGGAGATTTGTGAACTCAAAGATAATTTACGGTGCAAAAGTAGATACATGAGTGTGAATGAAGCGAAAGACGCCTTTACTTGACTATTTATTATTTTACTAGACTTTATGGATTTACTAGACTATGGATTACTAGACTATAAGCTTTGCTTCCTACCTAACCTCGATTTGGCGTGATGATAATATTATGCAGGTATTTAAGTAATTATATCCATCAATTTGTTTGAGCTGTACAGAAAATAGCAGTCAGTGAAAGTGCTGCGTTACAGCGGTAAGGTTTTGACAACCCTGCAAGGAATATTTCTCCTAGATCTTTCCATTCCTAGTAGGCAATAAGATTCTACTCTATGGATAGATCTTCCAAAACACGGTTACCGTAACCGCTTATCACCATGCTTGCCCCATTAGTTATAAAACAAAACAATGCCGTATGTCATATTTCAGTGAAAGCTCATTTCTTGGGCAAATATTTTGACAAGTTATAAAAGTTCTCAAAAAATGCGTGCCGCGAAAGTTGCGTGTTTTCAATCTAATTTGCCTATCAGTTGCTACAGGAATGTCTGGCAATGAATTTTGACAAAATTATAAGGAACCCAGCGCTTAAACAAATTGTAATGAGTTCCAGGTCTTATGACAACGGTCTGAAAATAATTTGGTTAGCCTTTAAAGTAAGTTGCCGGTTTTATCGCCCGTTTTAAAATATTTTGTACGGCTATCGTCGATTGTGCTATGCCTTTTAAACATTCATAATTAAGTTTAATCGTAGCCTTCGTTCGTTTGTTTCATTTATACTTTTTCTTTTTAAATATTTACAATTTTAACCCGTCCCACATTTCGTGTTTTAAATTATGTCGAAAGAGAAGTTTTAACGTAGTAACGCAACTGGGATATTTATTTCAATTTCCATTTTTACACGCTTTATATTAGCTTCACCTGTATGTATGTAACCGACTTCTTTGAGCTCGATTTTGACCCACTTTAAACGGCCAGATTTCGTTCAAACTTTGTAGACTTATCGAGGACCGATGACAATACACTAATAACTAAAAAGTAGAAAATAAATAATAGTTAAAAAAAACTAAAAAACACGCTTTTTATAGAAAACCGAACTAAAAAATAGAATATAAATTTCGATAATATCTTAAAAAGCGTGGGGTGCTTTTTAAGATATTACCGAAATGATAATCACTCTACTAATTTCTGTCAATAAAATATTTATAACTATTGAAACCATGCACCCCACGCTTTTTAAGATATTATCGAAATTTATTTTCTATTTTTTAGTTCGGTTTTCTATAAAAAGCGTGTTTTTTAGTTTTTTTTAACTATTATTTTAAATATATTTTTCTATAATTTTTACATACTTCATTAGTTGTAATAATATTGTCTTGTCTGTTCAATAACTTAAATACGTTCAATAAGTATCCCTTGCCTTATATTTGTTTTTCATGTGAGTTTTGGCTTTAAAATCGAATTTTATACATAATTTTACACACCGCTGAGAAATATGTTCTGGCCAAGAGTGCAATGACAAGTATTTAAGTACAGAAAAGTTGCTTTACCTAAAAGTCGTGGACATAATCTATTTACATCATTGTCCTCAAAAATTTCACAATGAACACTACATGACATAACCCTACTCTACTCTACTCTTAAATTTCAACTAGCGATGTATGTAAGTGAGCAATAACGATTTTCAGTGTGCTTATAGTAATATCTTCCTCCTATATCGGGTCAAAGTTCAAAGATGGCGGGAAACCCATCACGCATGCGTACCGTAAAAAACAGCTGTGACGGCCATGTTGGATAATCGTAGAGATCATGTGCGCTTAAATTACTATCAATGTCTTGCTTACAACTACTACACGTTGTAAAATCCGATTACTACGTCAAATTCTATTTTTAAATCGACCGAATCGATGTAAAGTAACCAGTTTCTATATGCGTGTATTTATTTTTAAATATAGAATTACTATGAAATCCTCTTTAAATTTATAATTTGGTCGAGCGTGACCTAAATAGTAAAAACAAAATGCGTAGAAGCTACAAAATCACTATACTTTAGTTGAAATAGATACGAGGGATTGTTACCCTTGACCTATTAAATTATAAAGTAGATAATATAATCTATGTTACGTTATCAATAAAGAACGATACAAAGATCACAGATGTTATAAATTATTTAGATTTGGGTTAAAAGTGAAAACGAAGTAATCGGTTGTTCTAAGGCATGACTGACGACATTAGGGCAGAATATAATTAAAAACATTACTTACGGGTGGTTGCTATGAATTGGATGGGTCTGTTTTCTTCATAAGCTGACCACGCTTCTCAGCGAACTCAGCACTCAGCCTATGCGCCTTCAAAGTATTAGGCTTAGACATAATAACTATGTCTGATTGGAAACACCGAATTGACAATACGACAAACACTATGGAACTACGGACCTATACGTTCGTTGTAACACTTTATAGGCTTTAAATATAAATATCACAACGTTATCTATCACTATTTGAAGCGATGCTTATCTAGAACACAAATACATTTATAAAGAGCTCTTATTGATCAAAGCACTAGTATTTGAACATTGGCTTTTCGCGACCACGCGGCCGTACGCAGACTTCACGTTTTAAAATACGTTAACTTATAAATTACGTAAATCGTTTGCATAAAGACGGATTTGATTTCGTTCGAAAATTGAATGTTAATTTAAAAGAAGATATTGTTATGTATATACAAGTAGATCTGAAGTTGTCGCTAAAGGTGGCTTGGTTTACAGACGTGAAGTTGCCTATATTTGGCACGCATGCGTCGAGGGGTGGCAAGGTCCGTTGTATTGTTGCCAGACTTTGATATTAGAAAAAATGAATGTCAATCGTGTTTTGTTGTTTTGTTATCGTTTCTATTGCATTGATATAAAGTTTATAATTGACTGCTTTTATTTAATGTTGGGGTGATGTAGCGAGGGATAAAAATCTGTGGGGTTATTATGTCATCGTTCATGTTATGTTATACAAACAAGATTATTGAAGAAGATCGTAACATTTGATGTGCTAGGCTTTTGCCTTATTAAGTAAGTTGCAACACGTGGATTAAATATGTCATTTACCGTACGGAATAGATTTAAGTAAAAATTACGAGAATCTCATCAAAAATATCATTAAAAAAAGTATCATAATTTTAAGAGCTGGGATCTTGTTGGTCTCTGACTTAACTCCTTCTATTTGGATCTGAATAGAAATCTCTTTTACCTGTTGTTACGACATGATGTAAAAATTTGTGATTTTTAGCCGACTTGAAAAAGGAGGAAGTTAACAATACGGTCTTTTTACGTAGGTATTTGTATTATATATGTACGTTAATGAATTGCTAAACTCAATTAAGTTACTATAATTATCGTATTTATTAATCTGATTACAAAAACCTACCTCCTAACTCGAACCACTTAATAATTTGAGCTCTATGGATGTAGAAAATAATCTTACTAATATTACAAATGCGAAAGTCTGTGAGGATGTGAGAATGAGCAGAATTCGATGAAATTTGGCATAGAGATATATTATTTACTAACTGTCCCGCCCAGCTTCGCCCGGGTGAAAAAGTAAAAAAAAAGTTGAGTTCCATAAAATCCGTTCTTAGCTGGCCTCCACACCGCGTAAGGGATACTCCTACCAAATTTCAAGTCAATCGGCTTTATAGTTCCTGAGATTTCGTTATGAGTGAGTTCACAAATGGGATCTCCTATATTGTATATATATATATAGATTGGTCTAGCACATAGACGATATTTTACAGAAAAACAACTAACTACCAATGAAATCAAATTTTACGCGGGGAAAACCGCGGATCACATTCCTTGTTTACGCCAAGTGAACGACGTCTAAAGCGACCAGGGTAGTTCGGGGGTTCGATAATATGTTAGCTTTAGATTGAAAAATTTACTTTTTTTTATACAAGCGGATGGGTAACAAGCATGCGGTCCGCCTGATGGTAAGCGGTTACCGCTACGTATGGAGGCTTGCAACACTAGGGGCTTAGCTCGCGCACTGCCGACCCTGATTCTCACTGATATATTTATTAAGAAATGTATTTATTAAGAAAAACACAGTTACAAATAAATTTACTATAATGCCTGCAGTAGTACAAAACTGTGTCGCAGACATTAACATTCATCTCCAGAAAGAGGTGTTACAGAGTTCCTGGTTGACACAATAAAAGTGAAAATTAGGTTAACAAGTTATATGGCAAGATCGCACGGGTGGACAATTTTAATTTTAAAAGAAAATATAGCCTATGTCACTCAGGGTGAATGTGGTCCAATGGTGAAAGAATTTTTCAAATCGGTCATGTATTTTTTGAGCCAATTCGTTACAAACATACTCACATAAAAATCTTTTCTC
This sequence comes from Drepana falcataria, assembly GCA_945859725.1. Classification (NCBI taxonomy): domain Eukaryota; kingdom Metazoa; phylum Arthropoda; class Insecta; order Lepidoptera; family Drepanidae; genus Drepana; species Drepana falcataria. Next base: position 2,630,236 of record OX243935.1, read on the forward strand.
TTAAAATATTATAGTATAGATGGCAAGTCGTTCCAACAAAAGCATTTTGGGTAATACAATATTATTCGTAGTATACTAATTAATAAGTGCATTTGTTATACTCATAGAAATACGGCTCTGGAATGAGTCATAGTCCTGCAATAGCGAAAATCGATATAAGCCACGAACCATCCCCCTACATAGGAGACTGCACATGTTTCTCTCTAAATGAGTAGTACAGTCGGCAATCAAATCAATGCTTAGACATTTTAAATATCGAACACAATAACGGAAATAACAAAATGGCGCTATTAGAACTTATTTGGTAATTAATTTGCGTCTTATACCTTCTGTTTACATGATAAGTACGCGCGTTTTTTTTTATACCACTTGGGTGGCAAACAAGCATGCGGCCCGCCTGATGGTAAGCGGTTACCGCCGCCTATGGACGCCTGCAACACCAGGGGTATCACTCGCGCGTTGCCGACCCTGCAGGAATCTCTTCACACCCTTCTTGAAGAACTCCATGCTGTACTCTCCAGGTATAACCTATGGTTTGGATTATTGTAAGTTTAACCATACTGTCACTGTCAGTGTCATTGTCATTGCCACTTTCCAAGCTCCCCTTTCGACCAGCCAAAGATATTTTACGATTCGAATATGGATATTGATTTGAGCGATATGATGGACGCGGATCTCGTTTGCACCTAATATTGTGAGATGTCACCCGAAAATAGATTGTATGGACACTGCATATCTCTGCCCATCCATAGACGAACCTACAGACAACTCCATTGATTAAGTTTTTGGCAGAATGAAGTGGCATTATCTGCGGCATTATTATATTCTACTGTTTTGCATGAAATAAATTGTTTATCTATATACCTACCTCATATAATATATCCTCACGCCTTCCCACAAGGGTCCCCGAAGGGGTAGGCAGAGGTGTACAGGTAATACCCCCACACCCACTTTCCGCCAGAGGTATATTAGGTGCCAACGTGACAGATGGCGAGTCCATCGCCGTTACTCCAGCACGATTATACATACACCTTTGAATTTCTTCTCAGACGTATGCAGGTTTCCTCTCGATGTTTTCCTTCACCGTAAAGCTCGTGGTGTGACTAATCACTGTACTTAAGTTCAGAAAAACTCATTGGTACAGTCGGGGTTCGAACTTGCGACCTTCCCGTCGCAGGCAACTGCTCGAACCACTCGGCCACCACGGCTTTTTACCTACCTATCTATCAAAATTTCGTAGGTTCTGTGAATGTCAAACCTTGTCATGCTAGTTAATGCAACTTTTTTGCCGACCCTACTCACATGAAACGCTAGGGTAGATCGGGGTTAGAGCTTTGTTTACCCGAGCGGTATTGCAAAGCGTTATTGTTTAAAATTATTCATTATAGAAATATAATCGGTCCACTACCACGTTCTAACTACCTAGATGAAATCGATCGGATGGGAACTTCAAAAGTATTAGAAGCCGACGAGCATGTAAAAGTCTAGAGAGAACTGGCGCTCTAATCTCCCAGACTAACTCGCTAGTGTCTCCACAAACCTCAGTATTTTTAACATGTTTTTTTTTTAATAAATCTTCACAACTTTCCACAAGGATCTCCGAAAGGGGTAGGCAGCGGTGCATAGGTAGTACCCACATACCCACTTTCACATGTATGCAGGTTTTCTCTCGATGTCTTCCTGCACCGTATAGCTAGGGGTGTGTGTCTTTAAGTTCAGAAAAACTCATTGGTACAGAAGAGATTCGAACTAGCAATCTTTGCGTTTCAGACCACTACTCGAAACACTCGGTAACGTTTCAAACCATTCGGCTTTAATAAATCATTAATTACATACACACACACACATACATATCATCACGCCAAGTCCCTAACGGGGTAGGCAGAGAGTATAGAGCGCCAGTTCTCTCTAGACTTACATACCTCTTTCGCTTCGTCCACATTCATCAGTCTCTTCATACATGCTCGTCGGTTTCGAGTACTCTTAACGTTCCCGTCCTTGAGAGTCCGATCTATTTGATCCAGGTAGTTGGAACGTGGCCTTCCTCTGCCTCTTCTTGCACACACTTTTGCTTTGTATATCTGTTTCGTCAATCTTTCATCACTCATTCTTTCTATGTGTCCAAACCAACGTAACATGCCTTTCTTCATCTTTACAATCACGCCCTCATTCACGCCAGTTGATTTGCGAATCTCTTCATTGCGGATTCGATCTAATATCGTTACGCCGCACATTTTTCGAAGAGATCGCATCTCAACTGCATTCAAGCTATTTTCATACCTTCTCTGACATACCCAGGATTCGCTGCCATACAATAAGGTAGGTACCAATATCGCGTTGTGGACAGCAACTCGAGCATTCTTGCTCAGACTTTTACTGCCCATCAACGCCGACATGGCTCCATTCACCTTATTTCCGGCAGTTATCCTTCTTTCGATATCTTTTTCATACTTTCCATCTCGTGAGAACATGCTTCCTAGATATACAAATTCATTCATTCATTCATAAATGTTCAAAATTCATAAATCATTAATTTAATTTAGTTTACTTTAATATATCACTCAGGCGGCAAACGAGCAATCTTAATTAATTAATTTTAATTAATTACCTTGTCCTCAGCTTCTTCGGCTCTGCCCTCCGCTTCCAGAACTCTTTGCTCGAGTTCTGAGAGCTGTAACAATAAATAAAAATGATTAGTAAGAATAATAATAATAATAAAAACTGCTAGCTATTTCCTGTGGTTTCACCCGTCAAATTTGATTTCTATGACAGATCTTTGGAATAAAACATATAATTTGTGTTAATCCAGCTAATAATCTATCTCTGTGCCAAATTTCATCAGTTTTTGCAATCAGCAGTTCTTGCGTGAAGAACTGAGCTGATTGAGCATTGTCAACGTATTTACTTTCAGAATCATGTTTGTAGCGCCATCTGTTGGTATCCATGAATGAAAGCTCTGTTCCTCTCCACTTTCGTTAAAACATACGAACCATTTTCCAAAGTGAACTATGTGTAGAAGCCCACTTCGTAACTTTAGCACCCCCCAATAGATGGCGTTACAGTCGCACGCTATATTGAACCACGTGGTACATTTTACCATAGAGTTATATATAGGTAGATAGACGTCACAGAGGCTGTTGTAGGAAAGGTATTATTGTTATGTAAGAGAGAGTATTCGTGCGGTTTCTGAGGCGGGGGAGGCGAATCGGCTGGCGAAAGGGTGGATGCCAGTTGCAAAATGTTATAGCAGTGATATATGTACGCGAAACACAAGTTAGATTGTTTGAAAGGTTTACCGGCGTGACAAGCTGAATATGTTTGGGCAATAGGGCGTATTTAACTCGTCATAGCTACGCTACACTAGTACTTTATTCTATCTCTCTATCTATCTAAGTGTGAACGTTTTTCACGTAATAATTAATGAATGGAATTGGATTAAATTTCAGAGGTAGATTTATTTGGTTGATTTTCACATAACATATGTTCTGTTCCCAAATATGTCCAATTGTACGCGGGTCTAGTCACGAATAAAAGCTTCAGGACGTACTTATGAAAAGGAGGTCAATAAACTTAGCACGGACAGACAGTGACCATAAAGGATTTAAGGGGCAAGATAAATGTAGGAAGGAAATAGGCCACACCTCGTACTCTTTCAAATCAGACAATTCTGGTTATTGTAACACTGGTGAATGAAAACTTTTTAATTACACAGGACCGTCTGGTGGTTAGAGCTCCTGACTGCGAAACTTGAGGTCACGGGTTCGATTCCCGGTGGGCGAAAATATTTTTGTAACGAAGATATATATGCCTAATACATAATTAATAAGCCGTGGTGGCCGAGTGGTTTGAGCAGTTGCCTGCGACACAAAGATCGCAAGTTCGAATCCCGACTGTACCAATGAGTTTTTCTGAACTTAAGTACAGTGATTAGTCACACCATGAGGTTTACGGTGAAGGAAAACATCGAGAGGAAACTTGCATACGTCTGAGAAGCAATTCTAAGGCGTATGTATAGTTGTGCTTGAGTAACGGCGATGGACTCGCCATCTATCACGTTGGCACCTAATATATCTCTGGCGGAAAGTGGGTGTGTGGGTATTACCAATACACATCTGCCTACTCCTTCGGGGACCCTTACGGGAAGGCCTCAGGATATTACATTTTTTTTTATTACACCTTCGTTTTAAGGTTTAATATGACTTAAAATTAAGCATTGTATTTCAGTTCACTGCAGTAAGTAAGCCCATAAGGAACAGAATGGATCACAATAAACAATATAAAGCTATTGAATTTGTAATAAAGAAAAAACCTCAGGATTATCCGGACGTACACTGAAAACAAATAATACAGGCAAGGTAAATAAAATTTCCTTTTGACTTGTAAAAGCTCGCTTGATTTTGATTTATCGTGTATCCGACGTTCTCCTTTGCTATTGCAATGCGATGCGGAATAGTTCTTACATGTTTATTCGTTCGTTCGTTAGATTCAGTACATTTTGCTCCGACTTGGAGTCAGCATAGGTAAAAATAAACATCTGTACATTGACTTATTAAAACTGTACATATGTAACTATAGAGGAAATTGGGTAATCAGAGAGAGAGAGTAGAGCGCTAATCCTCTCTGAATTTACAGACCCCGTTCGCTTCATTCACATTCCAAATGTGCAATACTCTTCTTTTAGTACTAGGAAACGTCAAGAGTACTCGAAACCGACGAGCATGTATGTAGAGACTTATGAATGTGGACGAAGCGAAAGAGATATGAAAGCCTACAGAAAACTGGCGCTCTATACTTTCTGCTTAAGCTGTTAGGGACTCGGAGTGATGATACGTATGTAGTTTTCCAATACTCTAGACATCTCCTTCCTTGAGTGTTCCATCGATTTGAACTAAATAGTTGGACCGTGGGCTTTCTCTCTCTTCTTCCATACACTTTCGCATTTCTTAACCTTTCCGTCAACCATTCTTCATTCAATCTTTCTGAAGGACCAACGTGAAATGAAATTCACACCAAAACCCGTAATATCAATAGCAAATCGAATCAGACTGACGTACCGCATCGATGTATGTTTACGACCGAGACAAACAGGCAAGACATGGCGCGTGCCTCTTCTCTAAGTCACATATCACCACTAAATCGACCTAATGGTGAACCACGTTTACACAGACCAGATATCTTGGCCCCTTGATTTGTTACTTTAAGAGCTCATTCGGAAGGTCAAGTAACGCTGGCAGCGATGTATTTATAGCTCAATAATATGACACATTTAGGTCAGACCCTGACAAGTTCACGTGAAGAGTAATGGCAGCTTTATTGACGCTTGTTCACTATCAGTGTCGTGTGAGGATGCTTAGGCTGATGTTGTTTAATGCTTTAATTCTATAAGGTTAGAAAACCTAGAATACGAACGATAGAATGAAGAAATTTGATGATATACAAATGCTTAAAGAATTCAGATAACTTTCACACAGGTTTTTCTAAATATGTGGCCGTATAAATTTTTATATGCCCACATTTTTGGACACATAATAATTACCTTAATAGTATTATTATATTCTATAAGGAATAATGTTTATTTACAACTAGCTGTCCCGCCCAGCTTTGCTCGGGTGAAAAAGTTAAATTGCCCGTAACACGATCGCAGCGACACCTATTGGGTCCAATTGTAAATCTAAACCATTCTCGAATCTAGCTTAAGACACACAGAAACACACAGAAAGCTTCGCCCCGGTAAAAAGGTAAAATTCTTGAAACTCGATCGCAGCGCCACCTATCGGGTCCAATTTAATATAGCCTATGTTACTCGGGGATAATGTAGCTTTCCAAAGGTGAAAGAATTTTTGAAATCGGTCCAGTAGTTTCGGAGCCTATTCATTACAAACAAACAAACAAATCTTTCCTCTTTATAATATTAGTATAGATAACAACAATTAATAATATTTACAAAGAACAGTTGAAACTAACTACTTACAGATTAAATATTTGTCCCAAATCGGTATCCCGAGGCAACGTGCCAAGAAGATTAGCAGCATTGCCACGCTGGATAGCAATGCTGATTCTCTGAGCGAGATATGTTCCAGCCCGCCTGTCACGAGAGGCCTCGACTAGACGGCGCGAGACCTCTTTAAAAAGATGGTGAGCCTCAGGACCCCAAGGCCCCAGAGTTTCAACCGCAAATGCAGCAAATATGTAACCTGACCCGAGACAGGCATACTTGCGGCGCTTGAGGCACTCCTGCTGAGCAGCAGCGGCGCCGGCCGCCACCGATGTGTCAGGAAGATGGGAAGGAGCCAGTGTATCGACACACGTAGCGTCCCACACTAAGGGCCGACCCATCCTCCATGGCATCAGAGACATACCGTCCGGCCTCCGGCCATCGCCGCGAGCGAGACCGACTGGTTCCAGCACAGCAGGCACGCCGGCGCTGACCAGAGCCCGGCGTATCAAGTCATTTATGGAGGAATGACGTGATATCCGGCCGGCACTGCTGATGCAGGATAGACCATGGTGTCCGGAGTCATTGACAATATCCCCGCAGTGACACCGATGTGGGACAATACATTTAGTGCCTAAACGTAGGCTCGCACACAATCTGAAGGTTGCATCATCTAACAGCGTACCGATATTAAAAGAGGGCAATGCATGAAGCCAGAGTCCGGACTCCCATCTAGCGATTGCCAGGAGACGGGCTGTATCAGCAGAGTTGAATGCACTATCGAGAAGTGCATTATAGGCCAACCTACTGATAGGCTCATCCCATTGTTTTTGTATGTGCGGACTAAGGGGAACGTCTGTGTTTGGGCATGCCATAATCCAGGCATCTCTGGCCTCAGCCAAGTGCGAAACCTCACAGCCACTAAGTGACGTAATAAGAATATTTCCTATGAGGTCATGCACACCATGTACTGAAGCCAGAAAAGCCGGTAAAGCCACATCGGAAATTTTGCGTATTCCCAGACCTCCGAACCTAACAGGAAGGGAGGCCTGAGACCACGAGCGATCCTCAAAAGATATATTTAAAACTGATGAGAGGGTAGACCTAATTGTGTCATCTGAACTGTGTAAAATTTTACGGTCTTTCCACATATGGCTACTACGTAAAACGTAGGTAAATTTGGGTACAAATAGACAGTGCCTAATAATGAAATAAGCCATGTGGCTCTTAATTTTGACTAAGTGACTAATTTTGCTATAATTCTATACCTTATAGAATTATAGCAGTTTAGCTTTACTTCTAATATATATAATATACTTCTACAAGATTAAATATTTTTTTATGTCATCCAATTTCTGCATTTAATACAAAAGTGAATTTGTGTTTTCACGACTTTACTACTAGCGTCCAAATTATTATAAAATTTTGCTTAAATGTTGACTGAGATACAAAAAAGGACATGGGATTTTAATACAGAGATAAAATACTGCTCCCGAGGAGAGGAAAGTAACTTTAAGGCGGTCCTCCGGCAGAACGACTCGGCCGAAAGATATAAATAATTACAACATGATAGCTAAAGTAATTACAGAAGGAGGAAATGGCATCTGCATTATCCCGACACAAAGATCAAAGCGAAGCCCGGGCAAAAGATAGTCGATCCTATTTCGATATTAAAGCCTTACGCCCGACCTATGGCCGACTAAATTATACGGAACGAGTTCTCTACTCATGGGAAATTTATAGTTTCACGTACGAACTACGTACACCTAGTAAACTTATACATATAACAGGCAAATATTTCCCTTTGAGATTAAATTCTTGCACGAGAGAGTACACAAAGAACCTCGTTAACTTCAAACTTACACTGCCTTCAAAGAAACATCAAATAACCAGCTAACTCTATCCGCTGATGTATTAAGGCCCGGGACTGTATCAAATGCGAATAACAAGGATCTTGGTTTAGGAGCACGACGATTTAAATTCTAACACGACATTGCTTTTAAGAATTTGATGAGTGTTATTTTTTATCTTCAAAACTTCTTCAAAGGTCCTCGAGATAGGAGATAGGTGCAAGAAAGTCTTCTTTTCTCCAGAGATATTTTTAGGTGCTAAGGTGACAGACTGCGATTCAACGGTGTTTTTCAAGCAAATACATACGTATTTAAACATACAATATTTGTATATATATATTTTCCCCAGGATGTTTTTCTTCACTGTAAATCTCGTGGTGTGATGAATGAATCGCTGCAAGTAGCTTGAAATTTTTGCATGGGATAGAATATTTGTTACTTATGTCCTCACATCTGTCCACAACGGTCCCTAAATGGGTAATCATTGGTATTTTAGCACTGTCGTTTTCCAACCATCTTTTTATGATAGTTTTTTTTATTTTCATTTACATTCACAACATGGATACTAATCTTTTAGTCGAAATGTTAACTTCCTTTTCAAACTTCATAAAGAACGTTAAACACCATAGAGGTAGTATATCCTTTCAAAAATGGGAAACTATCATAAATACGACGTCCATTCCCCCAATGGCATTCGATTAAGCGAAGTAAAACTAAAATCCGTTTCAATTTTCTGCACCGTAGCGTCGATGGAAGATTCGAACTGTGGATATTTTCCAACGGGCTTGTACCCTTTGAACGAGCGCTCCGGCACGGAAGTAACAAGTAAGATATTAGCGAAGCAGAACTAAATGGGTGCCGCTTTGAGTGCACGAATTTTAGCGTGAATGTTTATTAAGGACTAGCTTATGCCCGCGGCTTCGCCCGCGTGGAAAGAACAACATACATATTTTTCGTAAATATGCCTTTGTAATATTAGAGCTTTGAATCTTTCGTGATTCAAATGTCTTAATCTTGGGTGTAAGCCATCACCATTTAAATTTTCAGTAAAATGGCTTCTTTCATTGTAGTGAAAATGATTTTTTTTTCTCAATGAAAAGTGTCTTATGTTACTTGTAATACCTCCAAGAATATGTGTAAAAAGTTTTATGATGTTCGCCTAAACAGTTTTTACGTGAAAGCGTAACAAACAAACTTACAATCACATTTATAATATTAGTAAGGATAACCGGTGTGGGCTGTACTCAGGTAATGAGGTATATTTTGATGATATAGTTATGCGGATGAAAATAATAATTAAGGTTGTAGGGTTAAAGCTCGACAATGCTACGGAAACTGGATGCTTAATTCCTAACGGAGCTTTTAAGTAGTATTTGTTATAAGGTACACACTTCACGCCTTCCTACACCTCCGAAGGGGTAGGCAGACATAAGTGTATAGGAGATATTTATATTAGGTGTCAACATGACAGATGGCATGTCCATCGACATACTCAACCACTACTATACATACGATGTTTCATTATAATGTGATACCTCATCACTGTACTGAAGTTGAAACCAAATATTAGAACAGACCGCCTGGTTCGATCCTGCTTCTGCTGAGTCTTTAATTTGCAGGTGATTACTCACATCTATTCGGCCAGTACGGCTCTTCAAAATACTTCATTCAAATTTAATTGCCAAGAGATATCGACATATTATTATTGGTACTTATCGATCGGACGCTCTATACTCTCTGGCTACCCCGTTAGAGACTCGTGAGCGTGGCGATATGTATTTACTTATCTTTTCCTTTAAAAAAAAATAAAAACTCAAATATTGGTAAACTGATAACCTACTTTCATCAATTTCCTTTACGATCCTAGAACCAGTATTAACCAGTTCAATTGGCATAAATTCACATTTCACCGTTTCCCTTGGGCCTGAGCTGGTCGTGATAAAGTAATTATCGCTTTCCCACGTAAGCAATTACGGCGAGCATCCATCCATCATAATACTTATCTAGCATTACTATAGAGGTATCACAGGTATCAGAGGTACCACAATGATTGTGTAAATGTGGGCTAAAAAGATAAATATCAAATATATCAATAGTTTCTAACGTGTAGTAAACACATTCGAAACTATCGCGAATCCTTCATACGTTTGATATGGGAATACTTTCAAAAGCGTGTATACAGTAATTATGTGTAGACTGCACACATAATTACACACTGGTTTTAGAGAAAAGGTGAGGGACATTTGTCACGTTTGCACCTAAATATATTTCCAGCCTTCCTCTTCACCACTCTTATGGAAAGGCGTAAAGATACAGTTTGTAATAATTTTTTTTCAAATCGAGACAGATGATATCTCAATAAATTCCAACTAAAGCGTCAGAAACTCACAACGACATAATAAACCTTCACGGCAATGACCGTAAGACGTCCGCGCCGTGCGGTGGCCGAGCGATAAATGGCCCTTTTGGTGCGACGCGACGGGCGCGCTCAAATATTTACAAACTACCCAACGTTATGGCGATTGTAGTGTAGCGGTTTATAGCTAAAACTTCACGGGTTCCCCACTAACTTTGATTTTAAAGACTAGCGTTTAAAGTACGTACTCGAATTACGTACTAATTTATCAAATCACACTATAAGTACGAGTATAAAGAAAACAACGGGTGTGTTCATTTCGCCTTCTATTAAGATTACCCGTGAAATTAAATAGAATAATATATTTTGCATAAAACTGTATGATTCTATTATTTTTTACTTTTTCCCGTACATTTAGTGTGCCGTCTAACGCCACTGTCTGCCAGGCAAAGCTTTATATAAAATACTCGTAATTGAAAATGGCTAAGAACCTCTTTAATGACTTATTAAAAAAGCATTACCAAAGCGCCAGTGCTATTAGGTACAGTATAATTTTTAATAACCTTAATAGTTTTAGAAGTATTCCGAGTTTTGAGCCAACTTGCACTTTTGCGGATTTCCATCGCTCAAACTTAGCGAGGTTCGCTATTCAAAGGTTTTATCGTGGGTTGGATCGTGCAAATTTATCACAACTCAAAGCTGACGAAAGTTTAACATAAATATATGATATAACAGTTCTTGTTTACAACCATAGGTTTCAACTTTTCTTTTGAAAGGGGCAATACGTATAATACTAAATAAAATATATCCTTACGCCTTCCCACAAGGGTCCCCGAAGGGGTAGGCAGAGGTGTATAGGTAATACCCACACACCCACTTTCCGCCAGAGGTATATTAGGTGCCAACGTGACAGATGGCGAGTCCATCGCCGTTACTCAAGCACGACTATACATACGCCTTTGAATTTCTTCTCAGACGTATGCAGGTTTTCTCTCGATGTTTTCCTTCACCGTAAAGCACGTGGTGTGGCTAATCACTGTACTTAAGTTCAGAAAAACTCATTGGTACAGTCGGGATTCGAACTTGCGACCTTTGCGTCGCAGGCAACTGCTCGAACCACTCGGCCACCACGGCTCTTCTCAAATGGTAATTTTAAATATCTATTGCTAAGCGGTATTGTAACATTAATTCAAGAATGTATAATAGGCATGTGTTTATAGACGTCAAAAGAGAATTCATGCGCATTCGGAAATTATCAGGGACGGCCTTTACACAAGGGTCCTCGAAGGTGTGCGTGTGGATAGTACCCACACACCCACTTTTCGCGGGAGATATACTTTAGGCACCAACGTGACCGATGGCGAGTCCATCGTTGTTTCTCAAGCACAACTATACATACGTCTTCATCGTCGATCAATTTGATCGAGCACTTAAGTACGTAGGTAAAAGTAAGTCGCGGTAGTTGGAACGTGGTCTTCATCTGCCTCTTCCTGCACACACTTTCGCTTTGTATATCTGTTTTGTCAATTTTACTTCTCTCATCCTTTCATGCCTTTGCATGTTACGTTGGTTTGGACATATAGATGAAGATGAAGAAGGCTTCATCTTTACAATCGCACCCTCGTTCACGCCAGCTGTTTTTCGAATCTCTTCATTGCGGATTCGTTCTGAAATCGTTACGCCGTACATTTCGCGTTACATACCTATTATTATTATTATTATATCCGCCCAAAATAGAGCTTCTTCCCTTGTACCAGCACAGCCATACTTTTAGCAGTACTAACCTATTCACTATACGAATACAAGTACAAAGCCCGTCATATTATTTTGCTACGATATTCAGCAAGAGATTATATTGGGCAAGTCACGGGCCGAACGGGATGAACGGGAGCTCCCGGCGTACGTAGGTTCGAACAACATTTCTGAAATAACAGCACATGGAATTCCAAAGTAAATTCCGTAACATTTAAAACGTTCCAGCCAGTTGCCAGCCATTTTCGTTGTTCCGTCTAATTACACACATTCGTGTCGACTGTCAACTCAACTCAGTCGCCGGTTCATTCCCCGGCGAGGTCGGGCAGTCGCAGTTTGTATGTTCACTTTAAATTAAATGAGTTCTGAAAGATGGGACTAATTGGATGAAATACAGGATGTTACATATAGGACACTTGCCCAAACGGATGCTGCTTAAATAAAGAGATAAAAATAAATTAAAAAGTAAGTAACCTAAATCAAATCAATCGGACATTCACGGAACGCTAAGAGTACTCGGAACCAACGAACATGTATGAAAAGTCTGATGAATGTAGATGAAGCAAAAAAGGTTAGTAAGTCTAGTTAGAAATGGCACTCTACTCTCTGTTTACTCCTTGGGGAACACGGTGTGATGATGTGTATGTATGTAGATAATATGTGTTGACGACCGTCTGGTCTAGTGGTTAGAGCTCCTGACTGCGAAACTTGAAGTCGCGGGTTCGAATCCCGCTGAGGGCAGATATTTGTGTGATGAACACGAGTATTTGTACCTTAGTCTTGAATGTCCTATGTATTTATGTATATATCTGTCCATATAAGTAAATATATCGTTGTCTAGTTACCATAACACAAGCATAGCTTAATTTGGGACTAGGTCAATTTGTGTGGTATGTATGTACATACATACATACCACACAAATAGGTTGTCCAAGGTATTTATTTATTATTTAATGGATCGATAATAATCGTAGAATTACTGGCAATACACAGAAGAAGTATGTAGTATGCTGCACAGTTTCTCTCTAGGGACTCCACGACCTCAGCGAAAAACTTGTTCCAAATCCAAGCCCATTATCCTAGAAACTAGCAAAAGTTATCTCAAAGCTTTCCTTACATAACCCTTCAAAGCTAAGTTCCAGATTAAACTTGAGTACTAAAGTAAACTGGGCCTTGCATCATAAACTCGGCAACTTTATAAAATCACTTTAGTTTTGCACCTGGGTTGCTTAATGATACTTGGAAATGTGTTTGCTTTACACACAGGGCTACAGAGGAAATCTCTAACACTATTTGATTCATTTATTCTATACAGGGCCGCGACTTTGTCCGCTTAATAAATCAACTTACGAATATTGAATAATTTTGCAATAAATTTTAACATGTCTTTTTTAAAAAGGTGTGTGGGCCATTTATTTGTGGGAAACTTCTGGGAAGGCGTGAGGATAAAACCTTCACACCTCTGCCCGTCCCCAACGAGAATACAACCCGCTACATCGCGTATCTCACCCAACAACTTTAACCACACGACCGACGACGATTACTTCTTTTATACTCTTTGGTGTATAATACTTGAAGAAAGATACTCTTAAAAAATAAAACGTATTTTCACTGTCTGTCAAAATGAAATTGAGTTTACAAATCGAGTTTACTTCCTGCGACGAGGCAAATATTTTTCATATTTTCCATTTTCCTCAAAAGAAAAGCTGATTTTTAACTTACTAACTGTATGCTTCGTTAGTGGCTTTTGTGCCTACTTTATGCTCAAATTGTAATAAAAGCAATTTACAGTCATTGTGATAAGGACCATTTTATATCGTCGAATTTATTAGTATTTAAGCATAGTTAGACACGTAACAGTTCCTCTGTGTATCCCCTAAGAGGTAACACGCCGGCCTATGTCCGTTATCGAAAGGTATGTAGATGAGAGCCGTGGTGGCCGAGTGGTTCGAGCAGTTGCCTGCGACGCAAAGGTCGCAAGTTCGAATCCCGACTGTACCAATGAGTTTTTCTGAACTTAAGTACAGTGATTAGTCACACCACGAGCTTTACGGTGAAGGAAATCATCGAGAGGAAGGCAGAGAGAGGCAGAGGTGTATAGGTAATACCCACACACCCACTTTCCGCCAGAGGTATATTAGGTGCCAACGTGACAGATGGCGAGTCCATCGCCGTTACTCAAGCACGGCTATACATACGCCTTTGAATTTCTTCTCAGACGTATGCAGGTTTCCGTGGTTCTCGTGGTATGACTAATCACTGTACTTATGATCAGAAAAACTCATTGGTACAGTCGGGATTCGAACTTGCGATCTTTGCGTCGCAGGCAACTACTCGAACCACTCGGCCACCACGGCTCTTTGTAAATAAACATAATATTTCCCCTAAACAAAGGGACAAACATTCTGACATAGAGAATAATGTGTTACAGTACGCAAGTGAGCATCGCACCATCGCACACTGAAATAGAAGGGAGCCGCAACAGCGACACTGGCGCCATCTTTGCATGATTGATGCTAGGACACAGGGTTGTCGACGTAGTTGATAATAAAGAAATTGGGTTACTGTTTCGAATACTTTTGTGATCGAAAATACTTTATAATTAAACCTACAAGTGGTCTAGGTTAAAATATCAATCATAGACATACTTTTGAGTCTATTAGTGGGTTACCCACACGGTAATACCTATACACCTCTGCCTCTCACTTCGGGAACCCTTGTGGGAATGCGTGAGGATATATATATGACTAGCTGTGCCCGCGACTTCGTCGAAGTAGACTGCTTTTTTATCTTTCGTAAAAATGTATTTTTTATCAATAAAAACAATCCCATGTTATTTCTAATACCTCCAAGAATATGTGTACAAAGTTTTATGATGATCAGTTAAGTAGTTTTTACAATCGTTTTTTGAAAGCGTAACAAACAAACTTACATTCACATTTATAATATTAGTAAGGATAGTAAGGATTAGAAAAAAAATCGTGCTTGAGATATGATGACAGATGTCACTTTGACAACTAAATATATATCCCCATGGAAGTGTTATTACCCCAATCTCTTAAGCAGACTCCTGTGGTGTGACTACGTAAATTTGTCATCTGACAATCAATCCCACCAACGTGCATCAAATAAGTATACGATATGCAAGTAGATATTACAAGCAGCTACGTCCCCGCGACAACCCTAAGCGTCGGCGTTCAACAAACCAACGGGTGCTTTTAATAAATTATTCTACGGAACCTGCTTTCAGTACCGTATCCATTTATTACGCAGCCTTTCAAGTTACATTCACCGGCTGATTTCAAGAAGGTTTGACGTTTTAAGGAAATCGCATCAACTTTTGACATTGCTCATTGAGTTTGACAACTTGTTATGACATTTTTGAGGGAAGGCTGCGGCTTGATTTATTTGTTTGAAAAGCCGCTTTTGTTGTTAAGAACGTAAGCTAAGGTTATAATCGCCGTTTTATCAATCTATATATATAAAAATGAATTGCTGTTCGTTAGTCTCACTAAAACTCGATAACGGCTGAACGGATTTATCTTATCTTAGTCTTGATATGTTCGTGGAGGTCTAGGGAAGGTTTAAAAGGCGAGAAAAAATCTAATAATTTCCGGTAAACCCTAAAAACAGCCCTTTTCTATTTCCCATACAAACGTTTTCTAGAGTCAATTTGAACTTTATTGCTATTCAATAAAGTTCATATTAAATTATAATCACTCACTGTTGTCTAAGCAATTTAGGTGTGTTCCTAACGTCAAAGAGTCAATTTGCAATTTATTACCGCTGCATAAAGGTCAAATCATATATATGAAAATAGTCTTCGCGTGCGCTTTGGAGGATCTAATGTCGCGTTCCGAAAATAAACAAAAGTGAATAGCGAACGCGACAAAAAATGTAATAAACTATTACTAGTACTGATTTCCAATTAATTTGGTCGGCTTCGCGAAACTTAATTTTAGCTAACTTCAGTTGTAACTGTATCAGATTATTTTTTTAAGTTTGAATAATCTTAAGTTTTGTCACAAATTAAGTTTCTGAACACACCATAATATTTGACATTAGATTTGACAACCAACTAATATGTCACTCATTCTGTCGCACTTCAGAACACGGAGATTTGTGGCTTAAAGGTAAACTCCAAAAAAATAAATACATGATGTGTCGAAAATAATAATAAAACTTCATGCTTCATTAAAAAAATGCTTTTTTATTCAATACGTTATTTTTGTTTTGAAATTAATTTATACAAAAGTTTAGGTCTTTTATTTATCGATTGAGGCAGTACGAAGTCTGCCGGGTCAGCTAGTATACGATAATAAGCGGTTACCGTACAGAAGAACAACTGAGGAGCTTCCTTCCGCGAACGCTCAGGCTGTGGAATGAGCTCCCCGTTGTGGTTTTCCCTGGAGAGTACAGCATGGAGTTCTTCAAGAAGGGTGTGAAAACATTCCTATGGGGTTGGCCGCTCGCGAGGAATACCTCTGGTGTTGCAAGCGTCCATAGACGGCGATAACCGCTTACCATCAGGCGGGCCGCATGCTTGTTAGCCACCCGTGTAGTATAAAAAAGATCATACTAAAGGTCTCTTTTTACAAAGATATATAATTTATAATTTAAACTAATTTATATCTAGAAAATAAAGCATAAAATTTAAATTATCATAGTACAATATTAATTAACACGACTAGAGTAAAAATATTCAATGGAACTAACCGTTAAAAATATCTGTTCCAACATTGGAATATGTTTCCTGAATTGGAATATCCAAATCCATTGCCATCCCACAGAACTGTCGCGTACAGTCAACATAAAAAAACTAGTAAAGAATATACAAAACAGCGACCGCCAATCAACGCGATGGCCCCAATCCATCATGTTGTCAGCGCGGCAACTTCCAATTTCCACGGCAAGTTTTCATCTGTGCTCGGAAGCAATTAAAATAACTTAGTTGGGCAATCTATCATTTAGTGTCATCGTATACCGATTGCGATAATGTTTGGAAATATTATCATACGACCGTCATCACGCCTGACATATATTTAGGTGCGTGACGGATGGAGTCCATCGCCGTCTCTCAAGCAATACACATACGTCTTTTTTTAAACGTATGCTCGTCGCATTATTGTGAATGTGACTAAACGCTGTACTTATATTTATGCAACACCATAACCCGATGCTAATAAAGAAAGAGTCTTCACACCTTCTTCTGGTGACCCTGGTGGACTCCCAAGGGATAAACAGTATGCTCTAACACACACTCTTTCACAAATGGCGAGTCTATCTTGAACTCCTTCTCAAAATAAACGTTTGGATGGAAGCGTGATGAAACGATGTATTCCTTAAAAAAAATCATTCCTCAGGCATACTGTGAACAGTAATTTTAAATCTAAGTTAGCAGGTTAATGTAAGTTCTCAAAGTGCAGGGCTATTGAGGAGGTATGTGCAGAGGTGATGCTTGAAGTTAAGTAACGTTTAGTGCAGTTTTAGCGCTAGGTTCAAGGAGCTCTTACTTACTCAGGGCTATTAGTGGTGTAAGTAAAGCCGCTGCTTTTTACATTTACCATTTTACATGAACACGTCAGGTTATGTGTACAGGAGGACGTAATTTAACGTCTTATGTATGTATGGCGCGGGAAAATGACAGATATTATTTTATATGCATGATAATTAATTTCTATTAAGTACAGTGATTAGTCACACCAAGAGCTTTATGGTGAATGAAAACTTCGAAAGGAAACCTGCATACGTCTACGAAGCATTTCAAAGGCGTATGTATATAGTCGTACTTGAGTAACGGCGATAGACTCGCCATCGTTGTTGGCACCTAAAATATATCTCTGGCGGAAAGTGGGTGTGTACTACCTATACACCTCTGCCTACCCCTTCGGGGACCCTTTGGGAAGGCCTGAGGATATATTAATTATTTTTTATCAACACGCCAATGGGATGAGAGATCACACGGAGTGGGATCCAGTTTTCTCTAGCCTTACAGACCTCTTTCCCTTCATCCACATTCATCAGTCACTTGCCGTTCCCATCCTTGAATATACATACATGCATAATGATTATTCATTTGATAGCGGTCGCTTCATCTCAAAGCTCGAAGCTTCCGAGAGCTTATGCGAAACTTTTGAATATGTAAAGGAAACATTTTATGATAAAATAGCTTTCTGAAGCTTTTTTAAAATATAATATTGGAAGTTTCCCGGAAGCTACTGGCGAGAATATGAAAGATGAAGTATATTCGAGTTTGTTCGGGAATATTTCACTAACAAATTTATTTCCACATGCAAACAATTGAGATTTCAGATAGCTACTTCAGGGCTTTCCGGAAGGAATTAAAAGAGGTTTGGCTCACACATATTAGCATAGATATAATTAGGACTCGAATCATGTAAATATAAATAAAATTGGAGTGTCTGTTTGTAACATTGAAATAACGACTTTTTACCACATGCATATGGATGGATATATACGGTACATACACTAAAATACAAATTTTTAAAATTTTTGTTTGTCTGTCTGTCTGTCAGTTTGTTCCGGCTAATCTCTGAAACGGCTGGAGCGATTTTGACTGGACTTTCACTGGTGTAAAAAGGAGTAACTGGCTACTTTTATTTTAGAAACTGAACGATTTTAATGACATGCGGACGAAATCGCGGGCAATCGGGCATTCTAACGATGCCGCGGTCTTCTCATCATCTCGTCATCTCTGTGCCAAATTTAATCTTATTCCGTTCAACAGTTTTTGCGTGAAAGAGGAAAAACAACCTCACAAACTTTAGCATTTACAATATATATCACTAGGATATATACATTTCTTTACTTCAAAATGTGTGTGGACGGTGTGATAAATGACTGCTTTAAGATCAGAAAAACTCATGACCTTCGAATCTTTAATGTATGTTTTACAATAGACTACTAGATCCAGTCGACCGCGACTCTTGTTAATTAATTCACTTTTTTATATTTGGTGGGAACAGAATCGTAAGCGGAATTTTGGATGCCGTGAAAGCAAGGCTTCGTATATCAGTACAATTTGCACAAATGCATATAAATAAATGAAGGATTTAACGAATCGAAAAGGCCTATTTGTACTCCCACTCTTTCACCTCTGCTTCTGAAATATTACATACATTCATACTTCATTAAAATCAATAAATACCCTGGGACAATTCCACACAAATTGATCTAGTCCCAAATTAAGCAAAGCTTGTGTTATGGTAACTAGACAACGATATATTTACTTATATAGGTAGATCTACTCTTTCTGAACTTAAGTACAGTGATTAGTCACACCACAAGCTTTACGGTGAAGGAAAACATCGAGAGGAAACCTGCAAACGTCTGAGAAGAAATTCAAAGGCGTATGTATAGTCGTGCTTGAGTAACTGCGATGGACTCGCCATCTGTCACGTTGGCACCTAATATACCTCTGGCGGAAAGTGGGTGTGTGGGTATTACCTAGACACCTCTGCCTACCCCTTCGGGGACCTTTGTGGGAAGGCGTGAGGATATTTTTTTTTTATAGATAGATCTATACATAAATACATAGGACATCCAAGACTAAGGTACAAATACTCGTGTTCCTAGACCTATACTTATGTAATTAAATTTATATCGATATATCTTTTCAAATCGAATTATAAAATAAAAACAAAAATATAATCGCATTTAGTTCAATATGCAACAGTCTTCCCGGAGAAAAATACTAGGTGAATTTCTATGTGAACATGCCGATATGAATACCAGCCTTTAATCTGATAGAAATCAAGTGTCAAATCTGCGTTGAATATTTGTCTATATAGAAATAAAATTTGAATTATTCTAAAAACTAATTCCTCAATTTGCTCCTGGCAACACTGAACCCTGAAAATACTATGCCTAAAATGTTAGCTCTTGTTCGCTCCATCAGTAGTTAGTTCATTCAGTAGATTCACGTGCATTTTTTGTGATTCGCTCCGGCCGCTCGTGCTGCGACCGCGTGATTATTCAGTGAGTCGTGTCTACCGCCTTTTTAGTCCAAAACTCAGCTTAAATAATTGCCTCCTCCCTTTGTTTTATCTTGCCGCATTAGTCGACGCTGATGGGCATTCACTTTTGAGCGGTTTTACTACTGCGTTTTAATGTTCGAATTTTGAAATGTTCTTTTTATGTTTTTTTTGTGGTCTCAGCAGTACAATTCTTAGGTCGGTGGGTAAAAAATGGGCGTAACATGTGACGTTTTATTCTTTATGGTACCTCTCTTTTAGAGTTTGTTAAGTCGTTATTATATATGAGTGAAGTGATGGGTGAACCCCACTTTTAGCATGTATATTTTCTAATGAACAGTTTTTTGTCTCATTACGACGTGAAGAAAACATCATTAGGAAATCTGTATATGATAGAAAAAAGTCCCGAGACGTATCTCGTGCTTGCTAGACGACTTAAGACTCGCCATTTATACGCTGCTATCAATATAATTTTAGAGGTATGCCTACCTCTTTGGGAAAAGTTTTGAGCGGCCGTAAAGAAGAACGTCAAGAGTACTCGAAACCGACGAGCAAGTATGAAGAGACTGATGAATGTGGACGAAGCGAAAGTATGTAAGTCTAGAGAGAACTGGCGCTCCATACTCTCTGCCCGCCCCGTTAGGGTTCGGCGTGATGATATGTGTAAATAAAACGACTTCAGTGGAAATTCGGAAATTCCCAGCTGAAAAAACCATTCAACTCATGATGTTTTTTTTCAACCATAAAGCTTCTGGGGTGATCAATTAGTGTACTTTTTTTCAGAAAAAAAACCTCATTGCATATAGTTGCGGCATATAGTTGGAGCTCAATCCTGCGATATTGGAGTTGCAAATTCCTAGAACTAATACACTATTACCCACCACGGTAGAAAAAGCCCTCGGAATAAATTAAAATATACTTAAAATACCACTGCCGGTCTTAAATGATGAACGCAGCCTCTTTCAACCTTCACAGTTGACATGCTATTATGCGTATGACTGCGAAATTTCGTTATTTTTCAACAATATACTGCGCAACATGCCCTTGTCAAATGAATTAGTTGAAAAGTAGGTCAGAGTGTCCCATTTGCGCTCATGTAACTTATGCTGAAAATGGTATAGAGCTACGCAAATGTGTTTTATCCTGACAACAAGTGTTGATCATATGTTGAAGACATTTTACTCAAGGGCTCGACATCGCTTTTGGCTTAGTGACGTCGCAAATTCACTGTCTTCAATATTATGATGTGATATAATGCAAGACGTGGGCAAGTTGAAAAGTGACAGGTCTTCCTAGAATGACAGACATGTTCCGCTTATAGCAATTTTTTATTATATCACTTTTTACGTGTTGTTCGCTAGTTTCGAATATCCTTGTTCGATCAATATGAACTGCCACTCTACTCCCTCTGCCTATCCCGTCATGATGGCTCGGCGATCGGTATAATTTAGGTGTTTGGAATGTACTCTTTCTCTGACTCTTCTTGCAAAAAAGACACATTTTACTTACTTTCGCACATAAACGCTTAATTCGGACCGCATGCTTGTTTGCCACACAAGTGGTATAAAAAAAAAATTCTAAGACTGTAGTGTAGTATTATCGTTTAAAAAAATAACACAATTTTAAAACTCTTAAATAATTCCACACCATTTTAGCAGAAAATACTGGAAAAACCAACTTAATCCCGTATAATCCAGTTCGATCCAGAAAGTGCGAACACGGCAGAGGCGGGTCGCTCGGCGTGACAAATGGTCAGCTGGGATGACGCCATTGACAGTAATGACGTTGCTCGCGCTATGTAAGGCTGTAAGGTACCTTTTTTCGACAAGAAAATTGAGGGTATAAGGTCAATAGAAATGAGGTTGGATGTCATTGCTGAGCCATCAGTATCAATCAAACTATAAGACTAACTGCATATTCCGAAAGTAGCTGCGACTTAACGGCAACAGGAACAACAACTAAGAAAGTTCATGAGTCAATAGAGGTTATAAGTTACCAGAATTTAAAATTTCATCGAAATCCGTTGAGCGATTGGCGCGTGATTGAGTATCAAACATTGATAAACTTAAACTTTCGCATTAATTATATAAGAAGTATTAAAATTCGGAACTTACTTGTTCAATAATTATTTAGCCTATTTTAGACGAGAATTTTTGAGACAAAAATGTTGTATATATCATATATGATTGAATTTATTTGCGTAACAAATAAAATACCTTGCATTTTACGATTATTACTGACAGGGCAAAGTGAAACATTCAATCGTAAATTATTAAGTTTCAAGTTTGAACTGGCCACTTCGCCAACGCTCCCCAGTCTCCCCATTCGCTCACCGCACCCCCACCGTTCGACACCTGTGCTAAAACTCGCGTTTATCGCTCAACTTAGCGCCGGATTAATGTTCGGGAAGCGTTTGAAAAATGTGTGTATCGCAAATTCTCGAAACAAATTGTTTTGTGACATAAGAAAAATCTGTTCGTCAGCTAGGAGCGCCAAGATTGTTGGATGAAATATCTCGTTCTACCGAACACTGCTAGGGCTGGTAGGTACTAGATAATACTACAGTTATATTAGTCTTTTAATTTGAAGATAGAAGAAGAGAGAAAGAGAGGTAGGGCATAACGGGTTTCCCGTTCGAATTCGGAGCTGCCCGACTGGAGCAGGACCTCCACCTTATAGAAGTCCGTAGCCAAATAACACAATTTTTTGTGTTGTGTTCCTACGCGGTGAATAAGGTTTCCAGTAATGAGCTCCTTGGGGAGGGGGGAGGATTGTTACATTGTGTTGGAAGCAGAGGGATTAAACCCATTATGCTGCCAATACACTATAACTCTCCGAACACAGAGTGGCAACACGCAAGTGATACTTCGGTATCGTGAGCGTAAATAGGCTACGGTAACCGTTTCCCATCAGATGGGTCGTATGCTTGTTTGCCACTCTTGTTGTATAAAAAAAGAAAAAAGATAACATTAAACATACGTATGCCTACGGTGATCGCTTACAACGAAGAGGCTGTGTCATTTTAGTTTCATGCATGTTTACAATGTTTTCCATCACCGTACTGTACTCATTGGTACAGTCAAAATTCGAACTTGCAATCTTTGTGTTGCAGGCATCTACTGGAACTAATCGGTCACCACGGCTACTGATGATAATCTATTTCTCTATTTGTTACTCAATTTCGCCACAGCTGATGAACGGTATTAGATGACATTTGGCACAGAGATAGATTTGATTCCAAAACAAACCAAGTTACCAATGAAATCAAATTTCAGTCAAAAGTCAGTGAAACCGCCGGGCACAGCTGGTATGCTAATAGAACCAGGGATCATGCGTGTAATGGTAGGCATCTGGCAAGAATTGTGGAAAATATATTAACGATTTGCAAATAGTTTATAATCAAGGCCATTTGATTCTGGATTAAAGTATTATCGACAGAAAAGACCCAAGAAGCAATATTTTTAGATTCAATTGTAGGCATATAGGAGCTTTTAGCCCCGCCATATTTAGAATCGAGGCACCGACTGTAAATATAACTTATAAATGACTTGAACTATATTGAGTGAACGCCATCCACTTCAGATGATACAAATAAATATTTAACAAAGTTGGTTTCCCGGACAGAGGGTCCAACCCTCCCCTCGCTCCTCTTTCATGTTATGATTGAGTTTATATAGATCATAACAAAAATATGTTTTACTCGAGGGTGGAATAGGGTTCGATTGTCATCTTTCAATTGTTTAATAGCGTACAAATGGTAATTTTAGGAGTCTTCGGAACCGACGTCCATGTTTGAAGTGTCTGATGAATGTGGACGAAGCGAAAGAGACATGTAAACCCACCCATGTATTAGTCACGGAGCGCTATTAATCCACGATTAAATAAAACAATAGCCGTTTTGGTGTTGCACAAATACATTACTGTAAGCCTCCGATTCCACGTAAAGCCGGCTGAAATTGTTTATTCTATCGAAGGGTAGCACTGCATTGTTTTTCAATTGACCACAAATTGTAGGTATCCGTTATATTGTGTTGTATTACAAACTCATAATGCATCGTGAGCTCTTAGGATGGCGCTTTCAGAAGGGTAGGTTACATTTTTGTGATGTAGTGGGATACTAATATTATTGAACTAGCTGTCCCGCCCAGCTTCGCCCGGGTGAAAAAGTAAAATTTCCTGAAACACGATAGCTGCGCCACCTATCGGGTCCATTTTATTGCGATGTAAGCTATCCTACCTTTCAAGTTTGATCAAACTGCACACTGAAATCGGTTAAGTTGTTTAGGAGCCCATCGCGGAATTGCGATAAAAATTGCCATAAAAAAGGTGAGTCAATCTTAAAAGATAGCCGAAGAAGAGGATTTTTTTTTCCCGTTCTTGCAACATTTTTCATTTATGCTTCGCTCCTATCAGTCGTAGCGTAATGTTATATAGCCTAAAGCCTTCCTAGAGAAATTGACTATCCAACACAAAAATAATTTTTCAATTCCAATCATTAGTTCCTGAGATTAGCGCGATCAAACAAACAAACAAACAAACAAACTCTTCAGCTTTATAATATTAGTATAGATATTAGATATCTAAATATATAAATATTGAGACAAATTGATATAAATCAAGGTCGTCGCAAACTTAGTAAAGCTTGTTCTATGGGAGCTAGACAACGATATATGGTTTATGGTTTAAGACATTTATTTCTCAAAAGAATACAATTCACTTAAATTGAGAAATACACGTTGACTTATAACTAAAATATTAAGGTTCGAAGAACGAAAGGTGGGTAGTTTTGATATTCAAATAACATAGTAAGTAAACAATACAGTAGTTCCTATTAAGTATCGCTTCGAGAAGGCATTTAGATAGCAATATTTGGAAATAATAACAGAACTAATCTACAATCGAGAAAAATCCTTTAAGATGTGGTGCTTTAGAGATTTTTTGTACTGAATATCTTTAATACTGTTAGGCAGCTTGTTATACAGGTTTGCTCCTTCATATAAAATTTTTTTCTTCCCATAGTTTGTTCTTGGTTTTTTTAAGCAAATGTTGTTTTTTCGTTTAGTAATACGTTTCTGTATTTGTCCTTTTTTGTGAACGTGAGTTTAGAGTGAATACCTTTATTTATTAATTTGTATACTAATATGCATGTGTTATATTTATATAACTGTGATAATGTAATTATTTTGGTTTCTTTGTAATTTTTTTCCGTGGGTGTTAAAAAGTGATAATGGAATAGTAGTTTAATTATTTTATTTTGACATGTTTCAATTTGCTTTAGATGGTTTTTAGCTGCTGTGCCCCATATCTCTATTAGGTAGTCTATATGTGGCTTTACCATGGAGTTGTATATGATGTACCGAACTGAAATTGGTAGACATCGAACAATACCTCGAAGCACACCCATTAAAGACGATAGTTTCGATCGCAATTTATCCAGATGCACCTGCCATGTAAGATGTTTATCCAGATGGAGTCCAAGATATTTTTCTGAGTTTACTCTGGATAAGGTTTCTTTATTTATGTACAGTTTTGAATGGTTTCCGATGGTTTTATTCTTAGAACTGAAGATAATGTAGTTAGTTAACGGTCAGCTAATTTTCCTGGAACCACCTAGCAAGAGTATCTAGATCGGGCTGAGCATGCTCGATAATATGTTCTATGCTGTCGCCAAACAAGAATAAACTGGTGTCATCAGCATATAATGTTATGTCTCCTGTCAGATTCAGATCATGTATGTCATTAACATATAATATGAACAACATAGGACCGAGGATGGAGCCCTGCGGAACACCGTAGGTTAATTTGTCGCGATTACATTCTGTTTTATCGATCCGAACAATTTGATATCTGTTGGAGAGATATGATCGGAACATGTCGTGAGCAGTTTCTCTTATGCCAATATCATACATTTTTTGGAGAAGAAGTCTGTGGCTAATTGTATCAAATGCTTTTTTGAGATCAATGAATATACCAAGCGTTTATCATCAATATGATTTTTAATATTTGTCACAAGGTCTATTGTTGCTGCAAGTGTGTTAGATTGTGCGCGGAAACCGTATTGATTTTTTGAAAAATAGTTTATTGTTCTAAGATAGTTCTCTAAACGTTTATAGAGTATTTTCTCATAGATTTTTGAGACAATTGGAAGGACTGAGATTGGGCGATAATTGCCAGAGTCGGTTTTTTTACCGGATTTGAATATAGGACTTACCTTCGCTACTTTCAGAGAGTCAGGGAATACACCGTTTTGGAGGCAGCAGTTAATACATTTTGTTAATTTGCTTCGATTTTATGACGATTCGATGTTATGACAGAGAGCGAGTTAGATGTTGTGTGCTTGTCTGAAACCAAGCGGAAGGGTAGTGGAGTAGACGAGCTCCCGGGCGGGAGTTTAGTGCTGTGGTCAGGAGTGGCAAACACCGAGCACGCCTGCCAGGGAGTGGGAATTCTACTATCCAACCGCTTGGCAGAATGTTATGATGTATGAATAAGTTATGATGCGGTGAGCCCCAGACTTATTTGGGCTCGCTTTAAAATAGGCCTTACCCGACTATTTTTAGTCGCGGTGTATGCTCCGGTGGCCTCAGCGGACACTTGCGACCTGAATAAGTTCTGGGAATGTGTGAGTAATGTTCTAGAGACGAAAGAAGGGAATGAAAAGCTGATTATTTGTGGTGATCTGAATGGATGGGTCGGGACAGCCCGTAAGGATTACGAGGCAGTACTCGGCAAGTATGGTGATAAGAGAGTGAACGAGGCAGGCAAGCTGATAATAGATGTATGCATGGAGAGAGACCTTTTTGTGGCGAACACCATGTTCGACCACAAGAGGATTCATCAGTATACATGGGAACGGAAAAATGAGCGAAGCATGATAGATCTGTTTCTAATAGATCAGCGAATCAGAACACAGGTGATGGACACCAGGGTGTATAGGGGAGCCGACCTGGGAACGGACCACTTTCTAGTTATAACTAGAATAAGAGGTCTGTTCGCGGGCTGGCGATCCCGTGCTGGGGGTCCCTGTTTGCGCGCATAACGCATTATTTTTAATTTCGTGATTGTTCGTTTGTTTTTGAGTGAGATCACGCCTCCTCACCTTTCATCCCTTCCCCGCCAAACGCACAAAGCGAATGCAAGCGCAAGATGGCGCATTGGTTCATCAATCGTCGTACTTAAGAGTTCGATCAACACGCAAGCAAGGATTGCATTAATATATTCATTGTGTACCTCAACTATAAGTTAGTGCCGTGAAACTGTAGACTAGCCTACTCCTGAAAGCAGCTCGTCTTCAAGCAAACCGGCCTGCACGTGGTGCCTAGATGTATGAAGGTATTGTGCATTTCCTTTTATTTGTTGACTGCCTATATAAATTGTCCTTTGTGTCCTATGATATCCGCAAGGCAGTCATCTTCCCGCCTGGCGTGATCGAGCTCACATAACGCACATACAGTCCACTTCTCTTTTATATTATAGGTCTAATTTTATGCCTACCGCAACGCACAACCATTTTTATGAGGTCATATTTAATACCCTCCTCACCGCACACCCAGTCCCTGTTCTGCAGTCGTAGACCGCATCAAAAGCTGGAGGCTTCAAGATGCGGCTATTAGAGACAGATATCAAGAAAGGGTATCTGAACAGCTAGCCTGTCCCCCGAAAGATGTGTTTGAGAGTGTCGATGTTTGTTGGCAGTTCCTTAAGTCCAGCATTTTATGCGCCGCGAAAGAGGTTTGTGGCATTTCGAAAGGGCGGACAACCAAAAATGGTGATGGTTGGTGGGATGATGAAGTGAAAGAAGAAGTTAAAAAGAAGAAGGATGCAAGGCAAGACATTTTGGCTATGTCCAGCTCAAGTGAAAGTATGAAAGAAAAGATGAAAGAAAAATATCGCCTGCAATAAAATCGTACGAAAGAGATAATAGCTCAGAAGCGTGAGAGGTTCCAAATGACTGTAGACAAAAAACTGTCGCATAATTTCAAGGACAATGCAAAACTTTTTTGGAGGGAAGTTAAGAAGTCCAGAAATTGTGTTACAGGTAGTAGTAGGATGAATGTGATTATTTCGAAGGACAATGACATACTGACTGACAAAACTGACGTCCTCAGGCGATGGAGTGAATTCTACAAAGATATGTATGATGATGATGCCGCTGATCTACTCATAGAGCTGCCTCCAACAGAATCTGTCGAGGATCCTATAGCGGATAAAATAAGTATGGGAGAGATTGTAAGTGCGATAAGAAGTCTGAAATGTGGAAAAGCTGCGGGAATAGATGGGATTACGGCTGAGATAATCAAGTACGGTGGACCAGCGGTCTGGGACGTCATCTATTTGCTATGCAATCTTTGCTGGGAAAGGGGTGATGTTCCGGACGACTGGAGGCGAGCAGTCATCGTGCCTTTCTATAAAGGAAAGAGATCACGATTGGACTGCTCCAACTACAGAGCCATCAGCTTGGTCAGCTTAGCTAGTAAAGTGTACACGAAGATCCTGACGATAAGAATGCAAGAGCGATCCGAAAGGTTTCTCTGGGAATCCCAAGGTGGATTTAGACCAGGAAGAGGATGTATGGATCAAACCTTCTCGCTTCGCGGAATCGCGGAAAAGTTTTTGGATATTAACCAAAGGGTTTTCTGCGCTTTCGTCGACTTAGAGAAGGCATTTGATAGAGTCGTACGAAAGGAACTCTGGGACGTGTTGCCTGGATATGGAGTGAGCAGTTCCCTACTGCATGCCGTGAAATCACTCTATAGTGATAGCGAGGCGTGCGTTAGGGTTAACGGTGAGATGTCACCCTGGTTTGATGTGAAGTCGGGGGTCAAACAAGGGTGTATCATGTCTGCCTGGCTGTTCATTATATACCTAGATAACTGTCTGAGAGCACTAAGAACGAACGGATGTGGAGTGAAAATGGGAAACTTAGTGGTCAACTGCCTACTATACGCCGATGACGCGGTTTTACTGGCGTCATCAGAGGGCGAACTGCAGTCACTAGTTACCATAATGAAAGAAGAATGTGAAAAGAAGGGGCTGCGCCTAAACGCTGGCAAGACTAAGGTTCTGGTATTCGAAAGAGATGAACAAGTGACCGAGTGTGCAATATCGGTAAATGGGCAAATTCTAGAGCAAGTGAATGAATTTGTATATCTTGGAAGCATGTTCACACGAGATGGAAAGTATGAAAAAGATATTGAAAGAAGGATAACTGCCGGAAATAAGGTGAATGGAGCCATGTCGGCGTTGATGGGCAGTAAAAGTCTGAGCAAGAATGCTCGAGTTGCTGTCCACAACGCGATATTGGTACCTACCTTATTGTATGGCAGCGAATCCTGGGTATGTCAGAGGAAGTATGAAAATAGCTTGAATGCAGTCGAGATGCGATCTTTTCGAAAAATGTGCGGCGTAACGATATTAGATCGAATCCGCAATGAAGAGATTCAACTGGCGTGAATGAGGGCGTGATTGTAAAGATGAAGAAAGGCATGTTACGTTCGTTTGGACACATAGAAAGGATGAGTGAAGAAAGATTGACGAAACAGATATACAAAGCAAAAGTGTGTGCAAGAAGAGGCAGAGGAAGGCCACGTTCCAACTACCTGGATCAAATAGATCGGACTCTCAAGGACGGGAACGTTAAGAGTACTCGAAACCGACGAGCATGTATGAAGAGACTGATGAATGTGGACGAAGCGAAAGAGGTATGTAAGTCTAGAGAAAACTGGCGCTCTATACTCTCTGCCTACCCCGTTAGGGACTTGGCGTGATGATATGTATGTATAATTTGCTTAGGATTAAGTTTTTGACACATTTTATTATTTTGCAACTAATTCCGTCTAAGCCCGTGCTAGTGTTTGTATTGAGATTATCTATAATTTTACTAACTTCCTCTTCTGTAGTAGGCATTAGGTAAAGAAGTTTACTTGTACTACAGCATGGCTTTGTCGTTGGAGAATTTGATTGCATATGTGTGTTATCGTTCAGGTTTCTGATTTTACTCGCTAAATATGCCCCTATAGTTGCAAAGAAGGTGTTGAAATAATTGCATATTTCTTTGACATCAGTGATTTGGCCTGTTGGTGTATTTAGTTTTAAGGGTGCGGAACACGATTTTGTTTTGTTTTCAGCTATGTTGCCAATAAGCTTCCACATCTTTAAAGTTATAGTATATATATATATATATATATTCTAATGAGAAATATATATACTAATATATATATATATATTAGTATATATATTTCTCATTAGAAAAATCGAAACACCCTGCAAGTTTATGTTTTTGAAGGATTATCAGAAAAATGTGTATATTTAGGACTATGTGTCAAATGTCGTTTAATAGTGTATACCCCCATTACCCCATATTATCATATTAATCACCACTGCCTACCCCCCTCTGATTACATGTTCGGCAGCCCTGGAAGTAGCTGTACGATATATGTTGATATACCGAATTCCAAATTCAAAGTCAAAATAGGCCTTCGAATTTCGAATTAACAATCACGGTTGTTATACTTCCGCCTCCTTCTTCAGACACTTGTGGGAAGACATAAGAATATTTATATGATTATATTAGATACTTTCAGAAAATAAAATCAAGATCCCAAGTCTGCTAGATCTTAAACGTCATTAGAATGCATACCCCGGCGCAAGCAACCACGTCCAATACATAAATCCACGGGTTCTAATTCTTTCCTGCAGTAGTCCTTTGAACATATAACTTTATGCGCTCTGAACATTTGATTTGTTGCAGACTCAGCCCAAGACGCCGTTTGTACCAAATATGGCTCCATATGCACAATCCCGAGATTTATTTGGTAATGACTCTGCTCACGTACGTTCAAAATAGGGACCTTGAGTCAACTCTTCAGAGAATATAATTTTGTCAATCTGGTTACAAACTAAGGGAACTGGACAACGATATACATACATACATATACAGGTAAAATTAAGATTAAACGAAATTCAACTGTTCTTTGTAAATATTATTAAGTGTTGTTATTGTAAATACATGGTCTTATATACAGGTATAAATCAATTTAAAGAACATTCAAACTAATGCACCCATACACGTTTTTATTAGGACATATCCACCCTCAAAGGAAATTCGAATCCGCGACCTAAGCCTTCTCATCTGAGAAGTCAACCCACTATATAATATCAGACAGGCGTCCATTCTGATCACGCGTTAGCGGACAACTAGAGAGTTAATGTAGTGGTATCTAGTATATCATAGTGGACAGTACATACAAATTACAGAAGATATATATAAATATAATATAAAAAAGAGGATACATATTTTCCTGCGTTCAGGGACTCTCTCTGGAGTTCAGAACTCTAACAGTGCTGGCAGAAAGGGAACAGTTCGCTACTAACTAGTGTCTCCAACCTAGTTATAAAACATTGCTATAAGTTTGAGGGAGCCGTAATTGATTCTCGAATGTACTTTACATAATGAGAGTCCGCTCTAAAGCATTTATTTCATTTACAACTTCGATAATCTAACTACTAAAGCATTTAAGAAGCTTAGAAAACCTTTCAACTCCTATAAAGATAGATTTTATGAAATACTTCTAAATTTTAAAGCATTTCGGAACAGACACGTTATATGATTGTTTTTTTCATATTTATTAGATTTATTATATAATTATTTATTTATAATATATAAGAGGTAGGCAGGTGAGTGTAGGTAGTACCCACACACCCACAACATTGATCAGAGACGCCGACAAAATCACAGCTGTTAAAT
Organism: Drepana falcataria; assembly: GCA_945859725.1. NCBI lineage: Eukaryota > Metazoa > Arthropoda > Insecta > Lepidoptera > Drepanidae > Drepana > Drepana falcataria. The sequence continues at coordinate 2,661,869 of OX243935.1, forward strand.
TTATGATGATGAATTTTGTTCTGAAATAAAAAATGGAAGCAATAACTTATCTAAATCCAATTTTCTTAAAAAGAAGTTAAAATCATTATTTAGAAACGCAAGGAGTCTGTAATACAAAGTTTACACATTAGAGAGTATGCATACTGTTGTATGAAATTTATTGTTAAATACAGAGAGAGAACTATCAAACCACTTTCAAATTCAACCGGTGTCCGCTTCTTAGTACGTGAATTATTAGGACTTGAGTGGAAATTGGTGATTGTTTTGTTTACTGGGACAAACGTGTATGTAAGACTTGAACTTTCATTGACTATTTTTGTATCCAAAGCCTCGAACACCGACTGTACAATCGGTGCCATCCAGATAGTCATTTACTGAATTGCAACCTTCAGATTCCAAATTCATCAATTGGTTTGTACCAAAGTGTTTTGGTGTACGTTAAGGGTACAAGCTTTTCTGATCAGACGGATAAATGGGATGAAGCGAAAGAGATTGGTAAATCTAAAGAGAACTGGCGCTCTACTCGCTCTCTCAACCCTGCCGTACGTCATGTTGGCACCTAAAACATAAATCAGCTGTAGGGTGGGTGTTATACCTAAGTTATTCAGCAATGATGAGACCGATTAGTGTTGATGAAACGAAAGAATTGTAAGACTAGAGAGAACTGGCGCTCTTCTCTCTCTCTCGTCTTGTATGATGATGTGGAGATATCATACACATTAGAAAGAGGTTATCATCCAGATGTTTGTTTATGAGACGTCCTGAAATAACTATTTCCAGGACTAGTAGTCTGATCCTTTCAGGAAAACATTTTGAAATGAGAACATGAAGTAGAATGCTGTATTAAAATCGATATCTTAGCCGGCATACGAACGCATCGGGCGGAATCGTGTAAAGTTATTCACTTATGAATCTTTCATAAAAATCCGATCTGGGGACATGTAAATATTTTATACGCATTTCGTTTTCATGAAATAATCATAAATATTGTATTTACTTTGATTTATCGTCTAGTGGAGAGCTAATAAGATTTTTTTTAACGTTAGATTTGTAACTTTTGGAGTAGTCATTGGTTTAGATCTCATTGGTTCGGATCACACAGGTTTGAACCCACGGAGTCTTCCCACAGGTGCAAAGATATGTGAAAAAAACGCACACCCTTGGGTGTTCTGTGCCAACGTAAATATTAACACAGAATTATATTAAAACTAATATTTTACATCTGTTAAGGGCAGGATTCAAAACCGCAAAGCTCATTAAAACAATCAGTCTATTCATAAAACCTAGCAATTATTGAATAAGAAATGTCATATCCTAAACATATCTGACGTTCTCGATAATATACTCAATACAATTTGAGGTAAAGTTGAGTATCGTTTAGTACAAACCCTACATAGAAATGCCAAAGTCAACGACGGCCATCACGCGATATGAGGAGTTTTACTCTTTTATAACGCTTTTTACCAACGGCCGTTTATTATAAACTTTATGTCGGCATAAACCATAAAATAATGGCGTATTTTTACAACCCGAAGCAATAAAACACCCTTTACGTTGACGATAACATCGTTATTGAACTGTTTGGCATGGGTATTGCATTAGCACGCGGATTGTCGTAATTTGTAATTTATATACTTTTTATTCTAATTTGGCTAATTCGTAGTTCCTAATTCGGGTGCGACACGCGAACGTTTCTTATACCTACTGGAATTAATAATCACGAGATCACGAATTTAATACAATATTTTGATTTATGAGACAACTTCATAAGGTTCAAGAATAATATTTCAATATTGTGTGTGTGAAAGAGGTTCTGAGTGCAGAGGTTACGGTTATTTTATTGGCATGATTTCTTCGCCTTCGATTTATCCTCAATTTCAAACCTTGGGTTTTTCTAGCCTATAACTACGATTAACACACGATAAATCATCGATCGACGTTCTTTGGGTGAAAAAAGCACGTTGCTAAGAAATGTATCCTCCAAATATGAAATGCGTTTAAATAATTCAGTTTCACACCATATCCTCGTATGTACTTCATGTAGAAGCAAGATAAACTTTAGCTCTAACGCAATCTTCGACTATCTGAGGCTTTTAAACTTTGGTGCAATCTGGCCGTAAGTGGCTATCCGAAGTTTAATAAAACTCCATTAGCGGTGTTGTCAATTATGTTTAAACTAAGTCTGGTTAAACCAGATTGGATCGAGATGGGGGGCTAGGAGCTTATTGAATCAGCTTCTATGTTAGTGTGTGCAGTAGCGGAGTAGTATATAAAGTTATTCCTCTACACTAAAATTTTATTATAAAGAGGAAAGAAAGTTTGTAATGGATAAACACAAAAAAGTTATTGCTTTATTGTTTTAAAAAAATATTTCATTAATGGAAAGCAAAATTGCCGGAAAAACACGGCTAAATATACATTTAAAATTATATATATCCTCACGCCTTCCCATAAGGGTCCCCGAAAGGGTAGGCAGTGGTGTATAGTTAATACCCACATTGGGTGTTAAGTATACACCACTGCCTACCCTTTCCGCCAAAGATATATTTTAGGTGACAACGTGACAGATCGCGAGTCCGTCGCCGTTACTCAAGAACGACTATACATATGCCTTTGAATTGCTTCTCAAGCGTATGCAGGTTTCTTCTCGATATTTTCCTTAACCGTAAAGCTCGTGGTGTGACTAATGACCGTACTTAAGATGAGAAAAAATCAATGGTACAGTCGGGATTCGAAATTGCGATCTTTGTGTCACAGGCAACTGCTCGAACCACTCGGCTACGACGGCCAACAATACCACATTTAAAATTGATGTACAAAATATGTTTAAACAAATTTGGCACAGGTTTAACCGTGGTATATATCTAGTATTATAAATAATTTATTTGAACTTGGACCGACGCAATCAGTCTAGCCCTAACTTAGGATCATTATCATCCTTGCTAAAATGGGTCGAAGTTACTTAATTATGCATTCTTATTCGGATCACGGATTGACTTTAAATTATCCTTTGTATGGAACAAATTGAAGGGCATTCGCCTCATCAAAGGAAATATACCACGCTTACCTTATAGAGAATTGGTACCAGTTTGATTAAAGACTAAATATGTTTGAATAATTTATATTGTCACAGAATTTTAAAAACGTTTACGACATGAAGGACCAAAATAGACATGGTCCTTCGAACATGTTGGCCTTTTTTTTTTTTTTTTTTTTTTTATACCACTTGGTTGGCAAACAAGCATGCGGTCCGCCTGATGGTAAGCGGTTACCGCCGCCTATGGACGCTTGCAACACCAGGGGTATCACTCGCGCGTTGCCGACCCTGCAGGAATCTTTTCACACCCTTCTTGAAGAACTCCATGCTGTACTCTCCAGGGAAAACCTCAACGGGGAGCTCATTCCACAGCCTGAGCGTTCGCGGAAGGAAACTCCTTTGGAACCGCGCAATGCGAGACCTTTGTGGTTCCAAGGTATGGGGATGAATTCCCCGTCGATGGCGAGAGGTGCGGTGGTAGAAGGTGGAAGTGGGCATCATGTCGAACAATTCTGCAGAACACTCCCCATTATACAAGCGGTAGAACACACACAGGGAGGCAAAGTCTCTCCTCAAACTTAGTGATTCCAAGCCGCCTGTGAGCATGGGATCATCGACTATTCTAGCGGCGCGTTTCTGAACCGCGTCAAAAGGCCCAAGCTGGTATCCAGGGGCTCCAGCCCACAGGTGGCAGCAGTACTCCATATGTGGCCGAACTTGCGACTTATAAAGTTGCAGCCTTTGTTGCGGTGTGAAGTACTGCTTAGCTCTGTTGAGCACACCGAGCTTCCTCGACGCCAGCTTAGCCTTGTCCTCTAAATGACCACGGAACTGAACGTCGCTAGAAATATCGACCCCAAGGATCCTAATGCTCTCCGAGATGTTCAGGGGAGTGTTCTGGAATTGTGGAGCCACAGCGAATGGAGTTTTTTTAGCGGTGAACGCGCATACTTGTGTCTTAGTGGGGTTGAAGTGGACTAGGTTTAGTCGACCCCAATCGGAGACACTGCGAAGTGTACTCTCGTTTTCAGACACAAGTCGTTCGCGACTTTCCTCCACAGTGGAACGAGGGAGATTAGCACGGCCCGTGTAGTAAGTGTCCCCAGTGCTGTCGTCTGCATAACAATGAATGCCTTCAATAGAAAGCATGTCATTAATATGCAGAAGAAACAGAGTCGGGGCCAACACAGAGCCTTGCGGGACGCCAGCATTAACGTCCATGCTTTCGGAGCAGCTACCGTCAACGACGGCTCTTATGCGTCTGCTGGACAGAAAGCTGACGACCCATTTGCATAATCCCTCTGGCAGTCCGTAGGATGGAAGCTTCGATAGAAGACCGCGATGCCAGACCCGATCGAACGCTTTCGCCACATCCAAGCTAACAGCTAATGCCTCACCTTGACTCTCAATGGCGAGTGACCAACGGTGCGTGAGATATACTAGAAGGTCACCCGTTGAGCGACTGTGGTGATTGTTTTATATTGCTTACTGACAGATGTAGTAGTAATTAGATAATTTTTGATATAATGTGCCTACCCCGAGGGTTTAATGTGATGGACATAATGTCATTACGTATCATATAGTTCAGTCTTTTCAAAGGCTGCCCGACGATGTTTTCCTTCACCGTAAAGTCATTAGTACAGTTGGGATACGAACTTCCAACCTCTATGTTGCAGTGTATATTATTCTTTAAATGCCTCCCCATTTACTGAAGGTTGGCCCTCAGCTCAGAAAATCTCTGTCTATCCTTCGCGAGGCGAAACAGCACAGCAACATTGTTGGGCAAAGTGATGGGAGATGGGAGTGAGTGGGAGATGATCAGTGGGCCGAAGAAGAAAGTCGTGGCTGCGCAATATTCGCGAGTGGACCGGCATCAGCAGTGTTTATATAAGCTTATAATTGTGTACAAACACAGCAAAACAACAATATACATAATTTGCAGGAGCTAAAACAAGTCACATACTCTAAGAGTATATCAACGCAATTTGTGAGCTGTTTACAGCGATACTATTTCCATGATAAAAGTCTAGATATCTAGGTCTGGACCGCAGCGTCCCAGAACTTGTGCAATAAACTAACTCTCGGTCGATTCAGTATTCAGGCCACGTGCGCCTCGTGCTCGAATTTTCGCTCATTTTTAGAAAATAGATTTCCGCAAGAGACTGTGAAAACAAATAACATTCTATCAGGATTACATTTCTATTCGTTCGTGGTTTAATTGACGCGGATAATTAGTGAAAATGCCGTGGTGGATTTGTGGTTGGAGAAGTTGCCTGAAAAATTTAGAATCAGGTCGAGCCCCGACACTATCATTGATGTTTTTGTGAACTTAAGAACTGTTTAAGAACAAATTAAAAGAGGCTGTATAGTCATTCGTGAGTAGCGATGGATTCGCCACCTATCACGATATAGTTCAATATAACGTGGGCAAAGCCCTAAGGCAGACCTAGTTTACAATAAAACATAGGACGTCATAATTTAATTGTGCATAGTATTCATCGTGTGAAAGCTCTTAAACCAGACGCGGAGCTCACTTGCGACACAATTCAATAACTGCCTTCGAACGCGTGTTAAGGTCCTTAAAAAAGCCTTTTCAAGTTGCACTTAGTGCGTGTGAAAGGGTCTTTAATGACTTCAACGGGGGGACCTAATGGGCAAGATAATTCACTCAGGGTAAAGCTGTTAGATACGAATTGAAACTTGAAAGTAGTTTTATTTGTTGGGGCCGGTAAATAAACAGCCCGTGTTTGTCTTTGAAGATTTAGTACGTATAGTTCGTTCAAATTGCTTGTTAATGTTCAAAGGCGGTGAATATAGTGCTAGAGTAACGAATTTAATTAAGGCTTGTTTTTCTTCGCGCAGTTCCACAAGCGTCCCTGAAGGGTAGGCATAGATATGTAGGTAGTACCAACCGTCTTTTCGCTGGAGATATATTTTACGTGTCAACGTGACAGATGGCGAGTCTATCGACGTAACTCAAGCATGACTATGCACACGCCTTTGAATTTCTTCTCTAATGTATGCAGGTTTCGTCTAGATGTTTTCCTACGTCGCTATATTCATATTAATACCTGTATATTAATCCACGATTAGTTGGCCATTTATAATTTTTCATTGTACTTGTTATAATAAAATTAATCTATGTCCGTCGGTTTCAATTTCATCAAATTGTGCATAATTTTTAAATATTTGTCATAATAAAACTTCTAAAGGATCAAAAAGCATGTCAAAATAGGTAGATAAAAGTCAGACCACCTGAAACAATCTCGATTTCGCTGTGTACAGTTTGTTCCATATGAGTATGTACATTTATTATAGAAATTCTGACCAAAACAGTGCGTATATTAATTACTCTGCCATATTACAGTATACCTGAAACAAATCAGATGAAATTCAATTATGTTGTATATATAAACTGAGGATGAAATTAGTGTAAATAATAAGAGGAATTGAATGAAAATTATCTTTTTCCATGAGGGTACAGCATGGGCCTTTCAAGAATGGTATTGCCACTGTCTATGGACACTCGTAACCGCCTACAATTATTAAAAGAATATGTATAAATATAGGTATGTAAGTCAGAGAACTGAGGTGGAGTCCCTACCGGGATAGGCAGAGGGTATGGAGCATACTCCCGGCCTACCCCGTTAGGGACTCGGCGTGATGATATGATGATATTAGTGCAATAGCACCAAGCGAAGTGGCCAATGAGTATGGATATAGCGAAAGAGTTTTCTTAGACTACACATAGTGTTGTCTGCCTACCCTGCAAGGGACTTGGCTTGATGTTATGTTGATTTCAGTGTATATATAAATAAATACCTTGGAAAAATTCCACACAAATTGACCTAGTCCCAAATTAAGCTAAGCTTGTGTTATGGTAACTAGAGAACGATATATTTACTTATATAGACAGATATATACATAAATACATAGGACATCCAAGACCAAGGTACAAATACTCGTGTTCATCACACAAATACCTGCCCTCAGCGGGATTCGAACCCGCGACCTCAAGTTTCGCAGTCAGGAGCTCTAACCACTAGACCAGACGGCCGTCTGTGTATCTCAAGTGAATTTAAAAAATATTTCTAGTCACATAATCAAATTAGACGCGTCCCGTAAAGCCTACGAACAGGGCTCGCCGTTCGATCAAGCCGAACATAATCAATGCGGACAACCCTATAATTGAAATTTTCTGATTGGCTAGCTCATATGGCATTCGCTGACGACATATCCGGTCGCGTCACGTGGTTAATATCCGGTTCAATTTCCTCATGCACCCGTGTGACAGTTGTAGCACGACGGATGTAACGGACATGGACATTGGCTTGTGTTATATGTTAGTCCAATAAGAATTTATGGAGTAAAAATGATAGTTTGTCGCCTGAATTGTTATAGCCCTACAACGGCAGGTTCGATCCCTGCTGAAATTTGTTTGTCTTGTCTAGTCTTAGATATTCTATGTATTTATATATAAATACCGTGGTCTAGTTTCCATAGTAAAGCTTAGCCTTGTTTGGGACTAAGTTAATTTGAGTGGAATGGTCCCAGCGTATTTCTTATTATTATTAACATCATCTCGCGTTTTCAAAAAGATCTCTACGGGGTGAGGTACAATTAACTCTTTTCGCCACAGAAACATCTAACTGCCAACGTGACAGATAGCAAGTCAATCGCCATTTCTCAAGCCCGATTGGCGCTCTATACTCTCTGCCTTCCCCGCTAGGCGTGATATGTATATGTGTATGACTTTTCATCTTGAATTTCAGATGTTTCCTATCGATGTTCTTCTCCAAAAAGCTCGCGGTATAATTAGTAAAGTTCAGAGAAAGCTCATTAGTACAGCCGGGACTCGAACTTGCAAACTTTAGGTTGCAGGCTACTCGGCCACCATGGTTCTAATATATGAAACAATCAGTAAACCCAACCGCCATTACTCCGTGCTCGTATTCAATTACATACAGTCGTATCGATGGCAGATAACATCAATTGATAGTTCCATAAATACTTTAATTATATTGTGATAGGAAAACATTTGTCATTTAATTGTCTTTGGATTAGTGTCATAATGTATGTTTTAATGGCGTATTGTTTATGTGTTACCTGAGAAGTGCTGGTCTATTCCAATTTGATTTTATGAACGTGAAGAATGTCATTAATCTCACCACCTTATAGAAGTCCGTAGCCCAATAACACAGTTCTTTGTGTTGTGTTCCCGCGCGGTGGACCAGGTTTCCAATAATGATCTTCTTGGGGAGGAGGATTGTTATATTGTGTTGGCAGCAGAGGGATTAGTCCCATTATGCTGCCAACACAGTAGAAATCTCCGAATACAGAGTAGCAACGCGCAAGTAGAACTTCGATATCGTGAGCGTAAATAGGCTACGGTAACCGCTTCCCATCAGGTGGGCTGTGTGCTAGTTTACCACTATTGTGGCATAAAAAGAAACCATAATGAAGAAACGCCGCGAGGAAACCTCCATATTCTGAGTGGACATTTTTGATAGAAGATATATTGCATCAAGTTTTTATCTAGCTTTTAAAGCATTAGCATAATGTCATCTATATATTTATATTTATCTCTTCAGGCCTTCCCACAAGGGTCCCCCCTTGTGGGAAGGGGTAGGCAGAGGTGTATATATAAGTAGTACCCACACACCCACTTTCCGCCAGAGAAATATTTTAAGTGCCAACGTTACAGATGGCGAGTCCATAGCCGCTATTCAAGCAAGACTATACATACGGCTTTGAATTGCTTCTCAGACGTATGCAGGTTTCATCTCGATGTTTTACTTCACCGCTTCTTGTGGTGTGACTAATCACTGTACATTTCAGAAATACTAATTGATACAGTGGGGATTCGAATTTGCGATCTTTGTGTTGCAGGCAACTATTCGAACCACTACGCCACCATGGCTTTTAGCTAAAATATACTAGTAGATACTCATATTTACAGCTACCACAACAATTTTTTTATAGTTGAAAGCTTATGTATCGTCTATATTTGTAAACAAACATCGCTGTTATTAATACAAATTCATAGTCTCGGTACAATTTAACCACCCACCCGTGTAGCCATTAAAAACTTCCTTATTCAAGCCCCATTACGCGTTCCGTATCGATAAATTAATTGAATTTCACTCCAACAACTTTATTATTTAGCTCGAGTTTCATAACTTCTCAAGTTGAGAGCAAGTCAGAAATCTTTTGAACAATATTGATTGTTTTGTTTACGGTGCGGTGAAAGGCGGTGCTATTAAATTTTTAGTCGAGACAAAGGCAATTGAGAGGCCTCGAATGAAGAAAAGACCCTATCTTCCTCTTGTATACAAGTCTTGTAAACAAATTAAAATAAAAGATCTCGCGTGTTCAGCAATCGACGGGAAATGAAATAATAGATGCTTTTTTTGTTTTTTCCCACTAATAGATATTGAGCGGCAGGGTCTTTGTAAATTCCTGGAACACTTTGAACATTACATATAATATATGCAATAAAGGCAAGTAGACAGAGGTGTATTTTAGGTGCCAACATGACAGATGGGAAATCCATCGCCGTTACTCAATCACAACTAAACATTTCTTCTCATACAGGTGACCTCTCCAGGTTTTCCTCCACAAAGCTTGTGGTGTGACTAATCACTCTACGTTTTTTTTTTTTTTTAGTACCACGTGACAAACAAGCATGCGGTCCGCCTGATGGTAAGCGGTTACCGCCGCCTACCCTGCAGGAATCTTTTCAAGAAAACCCTTCTTGAAGAACTCCATGCTGTACTCTCCAGGGCAAACCTCAACGGGGAGCTCATTTTATAGCCTGAGCGTTCGCGGAAGGAAACTCCTTTGGAACCGCGCAGTGCGAGACCTTTGTGGTTCCAAGGTATGGGGATGAATTCCCCGTCGATGGCGAGAGGTGCGGTGGTAGAAGGTGGAAGTGGGCATCATATCGAACAATTCTGCAGAACACTTCTTGTTCAAACAAGTAAGAAAACTCATTGGTAGAGTCGGGGTTCGAAAATGAATTAAAAGAGATGTATAATTTTTTTTATCATTGAGGAGTCGGTCATATATGTCAAGCTCGTGCAATTTGGACAGTTTTGAACAATTCTGTAGACCACTTTAGATTTATAATGTGAAGATAATGACCTTAACCAGATAGCACTTATCTAGTTAGATTTAGGGATAACACAGGCTAAGTACATTGTAATAATTAACAATGCCGTTAGCGTCAACAATTTATGAGTAATATTGTTTACTGCCACCTAGGCAATAATATCAAAGATTCATATTTGCTAGATGTGGCACGTAAAATTTGTAGGCAATTTGTTAAAAACTCTTGGAGAAGTGCTCCGTTTGAGAAGTTTTGTTTTAAGACCTGGGCAAATGTGTGTGTGCTTCCCTCCCCGGTCTCCTTTATATCCCTGGGATTCTGGTAAAAAGGTGGAATGGAAGGCCTGCATGCGTTTGAGAAGAAATTCTAGAGCGTACATATCGTGTTGGCGAGACGGCAATGGACTACCTGTCACGCTGGTACACAATGTACCTTTTGAGGACCTTTTTAGGACGCTATGAAGGTAGTAATAATAAATGGACATAATATTTGCGTGTGAGGTGTTCTCACACCTCCGCAAGGGGATGAGGAATCCGTTTCGGGGCTGCATAGTCCCCTGACGGAGGCGGCTTTCCTGGTCACTGGTCACCTGGAGGTGTTAACCGATGATGTCGTTTGTGTATGTGTCGCCCGACACGGGAGTAATGAAGAGAGGTAGGGCATAGCAGATTTTTCGTTCGAATTTGGAGCTGCCCGACTGGGGCAAGACCTCCGCCTTATAGAAGTCCGTAGCCAAGTAACAATTTTGTCTTGTAGGAAAACGTCGTGAATTCCAGTAATGAGCTCCTTGGGGAGGGGGGAAGGATTGTTATATTGTTTTGGCTACCGAGGGATTAGACCTATTATGCTGCCAACACAGTATAACTCTCCGAACATAAAGTGGCAAAGCGCAAGTAATACTTCAGGTAATACAGGTAAGCCGTATGCTTGTATGCCACTTTTGATGTATATAAAAAAACCCCTGAGCGGATATTCTTCACGATGCCCTCGGTACTAGCCAGCCGGGTGAGACCCCGTTGGGGGACAGTATTTGCCGCTTTTAGTCAATGTATATCCTTGTAAGGCAAGCCACCTGCGTCCGCGGTGTCGCGATGCTCCATCCATCACATTAACGCGTCTGCATTGTTTATTAGTTCAATGTGAAGGATGGTGTGAAATAACTTGAATATATAGTCCAATCATGAACATTATTGAATAGGCAGGTCTTTTTTTAACTGTACAACTGATGGGAATGCCAGGAGTACAAAAAAATTCTGTGAATGTGTAGAGACAGAGGAATGAAGATGATTAGAGAGGTCTGTAGTCTAGAGAGAACAGGGGTCTGTCTGTCACAGACAACTCTCATCAAATCTACTCGATCGATAAGTTGAAGTTTGGTTCTCATTTAACTGTAAATAGTATAAATAAGGTTCTCATTTAACTGTAAATAGTATAAATAACCCTACTAATAATGTAATTATAAATGCGAAATATTGTGTGGATACTCAAACACACCAGAACAGCTGTACGGAATGGCATGAAATTTGGCACAGAGATACATTATTATTATTCACTGGATAAAATCTGGGACTTATCTACTTTATTCGAGAGAGCCGTGGTGGCCGAGTGATTCGAGTAGTTGCCTGCATAACAAAGTTTGCAAGTTCAAATCCCGACTGTACATCATAAGATTTACGGTGAAGGAAAACATCGAGAGGAAACCTGCATACGTTTGAGAAGACATTCAAAATCTTTTGTATAGTCGTGCTTGAGTAAAGGTGTCATGGTACCTAAAATATATCTCTGGCGGAAAATGGGTGGGTACTACCTATATACCTCTGCCTACCCCTTCGGGGACACTTGTGGGCAGACGTAAGGATATATTATTATCTAGTTCCCAAACCATGCAGAGACACGGGACTAAGGCGATTTGAGACGAATTGGTAAAACAAAATTATGAAAAAATTATTTAAAATGACCACTCTGATCTTATTATTTTATCATTGTCATTTGATAAATAATTCAAATGGCCAAGAATTTTTATGTACAATAAACAAATTATACAATCAAGACCTTTGAAGGGATGAAATTGAGTCGCTCCTTCGACGCAACTTTAAAGTGTTTTTCTCGACTTCGTTATATCTTATTCTATTTGCAAGCTTCAAAGCATAGGAAAGTGGAAATTTCAAACAAAATTGTTTATATTTACTCCTGCAATGTCTCGTGATATCATTCGTGCGATGGTTAAAATTAATTTGGAATATTTTTTTACAATTTCAGTTCAATACTAGTCATGCGCAGCCATGCCTCCTATAGCCATAATTTCTATGACAAGCATATCTGTCACCTAACATGATTTATTGAGTCCATGTAACCGGTCAAAAAAGAGTTACCTAAACGAAAGAGCATGTATGAAGAGAATAATGTAAGTGGACGAAGCGAAAGAAGTATGTAAGGATCGTGACAAGTGCAAAGAAGTCTCAGCCTACACCTACGGGAAAGAGGCGTGATTATATGTATGTATGTATGTTTGAAACTGGTAAAAAGGGACGGATTCTAGTACCTTTAATGCACACGCCTTAAATTTTCTATACCTTTAACTGTTCGCAATGATACAGATCACTTAGTAAACGGACTACTTCTACATATACTGTAGATAACATTGGTAGTAGTCTTACGCTGAAAAGACTCGAACCCACGGCTCACATATACTGTATGTGAGAGAAAATAGGACAGTAACTCAAATATCTGATAGGGCACAAAGAACCGAAGCAAGTGAAAATAAAACTGTTGTCCTTTTTATTTTATTACTAGCTGCGCCCGCCACTTCGTCCGCGTGGACTTTAACAAAAAAATTGTTTTGTGTCTAAAATAAAAGTAGCCTATGTTACTTCTTACATCAGCAGCATAACAAATTACCTAAACAAATAAGAGAATGTCGCGATATAAATAATTTCAAACGTAAACTTTTTGAATTATTAATTGATAAGACATTAATGAGCATTTATGTGACAAATTTTACATACATACATACATATCATCACGCCAAGTCCCTAGCGGGGTAGGCAGAGAGTATAGAGCGCCAGTTCTCTCTAGACTTACATACCTCTTTCGCTTCGTCCACGTTCATCAGTCTCTTCATACATGCTCGTCGGTTTCGAGTACTCTTAACGTTCCCGTCCTTGAGAGTCCGATCGATTTGATCCAGGTAGTTGGAACGTGGCCTTCCTCTGCCTCTTCTTGCACACACTTTTGCTTTGTATATCTGTTTCGTCAATCTTTCTTCGCTCATCCTTTCTATGTGTCCAAACCAACGTAACATGCCTTTCTTCATCTTTACAATCACGCCCTCATTCACGCCAGTTGATTTGCGAATCTCTTCATTGCGGACTCGATCTAAAATCGTTACTCCGCACATTTTTCGAAGCGATCGCATCTCAACTGCATTCAAGCTATTTTCATACTTCCTCTGACATACCCAGGATTCGCTGCCATACAACAAGGTAGGTACCAATATCGCGTTGTGGACAGCAACTCGAGCATTCTTGCTCAGACTTTTACTGCCCATCAACGCCGACATGGCTCCATTCACCTTATTTCCGGCAGTTATCCTTCTTTCAATATCTTTTTCATACTTTCCATCTCGTGTGAACATGCTTCCAAGATATACAAATTCATTCACTTGCTCTAGAATTTGCCCATTTACCGATATAGCACACTCGGTCACTTGTTCATCTCTTTCGAATACCAGAACCTTAGTCTTGCCAGCGTTTAGGCGCAGCCCCTTCTTTTCACATTCCTCTTTCATTATGGTAACTAGTGACTGCAGTTCGCCCTCTGATGACGCCAGTAAGACCGCGTCATCCGCGTATAATAGGCAGTTGACCACTAAGTTTCCCATTTTCACTCCACATCCGTGCGTTCTTAGTGCTCTCAGACAGTTATCTAGATATATAATGAACAGCCAGGCAGACATGATACACCCTTGTTTGACCCCCGACTTCACATCAAACCAGGGTGACATCTCACCGTTAACCCTAACGCACGCCTCGCTATCACTATAGAGTGATTTCACGGCATGCAGTAGGGAACTGCTCACTCCATATCCAGGCAACACGTCCCAGAGTTCCTTTCGTACGACTCTATCAAATGCCTTCTCCAAGTCGACGAAAGCGCAGAAAACCCTTTGGTTAATATCCAAAAACTTTTCCGCGATTCCGCGAAGCGAGAAGGTTTGATCCATACATCCTCTTCCTGGTCTAAATCCACCTTGGGATTCCCAGAGAAACCTTTCGGATCGCTCTTGCATTCTTATCGTCAGGATCTTCGTGTACACTTTACTAGCTAAGCTGACCAAGCTGATGGCTCTGTAGTTTGAGCAGTCCAATCGTGATCCCTTTCCTTTATAGAAAGGCACGATGACTGCTCGCCTCCAGTCGTCCGGAACATCACCCCTTTCCCAGCAAAGATTGCATAGCAAATAGATGACGTCCCAGACCGCTGGTCCACCGTACTTGATCATCTCAGCCGTAATCCCATCTATTCCCGCAGCTTTTCCACATTTCAGACTTCTTATTGCTCTTACAATGGATTTGCAATTTGGATTGCAAATTTTAATTATTTCTTATTTTAATATGATTGTAATGCTATAATTGATTTGTGCCTCCTCTCGATGTAAGAACTTTTAAAATATTTTGTATGCCTACAGGCGGGACATAGTGCCCACGGTGTGTTTTTTTTAATACCTATCTGTAATGCCTATGTTCACAAAATAAAGATGATTTGATTTGATTTGATTTGCTATCTGCCAGTGTAAATCGGCCCAGCCGTTTCAGAGATTAGCCGGAACAAATAGACAGACAGATAGACAAAAAATAAAAATAAAATGTTGATATGTGTTCCGTGTATACATCCATATGGATTTAGTAAAAAGCGGTTATTTAACACTTCAATTTTATTTATTTGTTTATCGAATAGCACTAAAAGTTAACTACATTTCAAGATATGTTTATATGTACTCAAACATTACACCATGGTGAATTCAAAATAAAGTTGATATTACATCGTACCTTTATATTCAGGGAAGGAGCCAATCAGTGAGAGCGCACACAAGCTTAAGCTTTATCCCTAATTCTGCTTAAGCATCGAACGTCGTTTAAAGCTTAAAGCAAGTAACTGGGGCGGTCGTGCCAAGCATAATATAGCATTCGGCTTATGCAGTTTCCCTGCACGTAACGAAGCCGTGTTGTTCTGATATTAATATGGAATTGTAGGATTATCACGTACAGGCCCTAAGCGTAAGTCTTTGGTTATAACAATTATACAACACTAGTAGAGCACTGCGATTTTGCCTGTGATAATAAAATAATATATTTTCACGCCTTTCCACAAAGGGCTAAACCGAGGTGTGTAAATATTACTCACCCACTTTCCTCCGGAGATAAATTTGAGGTGTCAACCTGACAGATGGCGAGTCCTCCGCCGATACTCAAGCCCGATTATACATACGACTTTGAATTTCTTATCATACGTTTCCTCTCGATGTTGTCCTCTATGGTTAAGCTGTGATCGTGGTGTGACTAATCAATGTACAAGTTCAGAAAAACTCATTGGTGCATCCGGGATTCGAACATGCAATCTTTGTGTTGTTGGCAACTACTCGAACCAATCGGCCACCACGGCTTGATTATTAAACATATGAAATAAAAAATAAATATGATTGTTTCGCTTCCTTCTTTCAGCTTTTATAAATAAATAGGCTATTAATAAAAAAAGGAAAATAATGAAAGAGGATAAGTAGTTACTGAGATCAACGCGTGCAAACAAACGAACTCTGTCTCTTTACAATATTATGTAAGGTGATTTCAAAATAGTACACATAGAAAGGATGAGTGAAGAAAGATTGACGAAACAGATATACAAAGCAAAAGTGTGTGCAAGAAGAGGCAGAGGAAGGCCACGTTCCAACTACCTGGATCAAATAGATCGGACTCTCAAGGACGGGAACGTTAAGAGTACTCGAAACCGACGAGCATGTATGAAGAGACTGATGAATGTGGACGAAGCGAAAGAGGTATGTAAGTCTAGAGAGAGCTGGCGCTCTATACTCTCTGCCTACCCCGTTAGGGACTTGGCGTGATGATATGTATGTATGTATGTATTTTAAAATAGTACTTTTATTATTTCATCCCTACGATATTAGTTTTACGACGCAGGAAAACATCGAGAGGAAACCTGCATACGTCTGAGAAGAAATTCAAAGGCGTATGTATAGTCGTGCTTGAGTAACGGCGATGGACTCGCCATCTGTCACGTTGGCACCTAATATACCTCTGGCGGGAAGTGGGTGTGTGGGTATTACCTATACACCTCTGCCTACCCCTTCGGGGACCCTTGTGGGAAGGCGTGAGGATATATATATATACTTAAGAAATTCGTTCTCATTGAAAAATTTGCGGTGCAAGGATAATGGATCGAACTGAAATGACGAGATTCGCACAGCAACTTATCTGATGGAGGGTGTAATTAATTAGTAGAAACCAGGATACATTGGTGTATTGATACAAAATATGGAAGAGGCAAAGAAAAATGCGTTTCAATTATCTAGATCAAACATATCGACCAATTAAGTATAGTTCGTAAAGTCAAGAGTACTTGAATCGGGCAAGAATGAAAAAGAGACTGATGAATGTGGATAAGGCTAGAGAATTCGGAGACTAGCTCTATCTGCCTACCCCACAACGGACTCGGCGATACGATTTGTATGGTAACAGTAAATTTGTGATAAAAATGGTACCGATACTTTAACAATATTGACAGAGAGAACTCAAAACAGAACCGAAACGCTATTGCCAGTAATCCAGAGAAGCTATTGTGATTTATTTTGCATGCAAATAGCTACAAAAAATGTCAGTGTGTAAGGACAAGATGTCATTGGTGGAAAGTGGGCCAACTGAAGGCCTCTCCGACCTACATAGACCGATAAAAACAATGATCTATTTTTATAAGGGCGCTATCGGGTGTTTTTGTACAACCATTTTGTATATTTTATTGTACGTTCGTAAGGATTGTTGGCTACCCAAAAAGGTAGTGTTGTAACATATCCTTATATTTTATACTTATATTCGTTCAAATACATAAGAGTTTATAATAAGTATATAGTCTTGTATATAAGCTAACCGGTCCGATTGCAAATTGCCTATATTTGTTAACTAGCTGTCCCGCCCAGCTTCGCTCGGGTGAAAAAGTTAAATTGCCCGTAACACGATCGCAGCGCCACCTATTGGGTCCAATTGTAAATCTAAACCATTCTCGCATCTAGCTTAAGACACACAGAAACACACAGAAATCTTCGCCCGGGTAAAAAGGTAAAATTCTTGAAACTCGATCGCAGCGCCACCTATCGGGTCCAATTTAATATAGCCTATGTTACTCGGGGAGAATGTAGCTTTCCAAAGGTGAAAGAATTTTTGAAATCGGTCAGTAGTTTCGGAGCCTATTCATTACAAACAAACAAACAAATCTTTCCTCTTTATAATATTAGTATAGATATAGATAACAACTACATACATGCTAAATTTACATTACAAATAATAACCGTAATCAATCTAACTGAACGAAGGCGACAGAAGCGATGGTCTGACAGGAGCCTTAAAAAAATCTAACAGGAGCCATACAGAAGCTGACAGGATTCTTATTGAGTTCCATATAACTAGAAAAAAACTAGACACCTTATAAATCATGTCGATAAGTGAACTAGTATTGTAAAAATAGATTATTGTTACACCTTTGCCTACACCTTCGGGAAACCTTGACGGTGTGAAGGTATAAAAAAAGATCTATAAAAAGATCTATGCAATATTATTTATCGTTAATTCGAATACCGCTATACAAGTCAACATTCGTCATTTTGTATTTCCATCATGCCATTCTCATAATTGCACATCAAATAAGCAAACCTAAAGGCGAACTGTGCGGAATTAATATTCGTTTTAAAATTAACAGAAACGTAACAAAGGTATGTCACGGCCATAAATCAAAGGGCGCAAGATTAACCCGGGCGTATCTTAACCTTAACCGGCTTTACCGGGTGTCGTTCGACGTGAAATGAATACATTAGCGGATATTTCCCGTCAGGGCTGTCGCACTTCTGAAAAAATATACTAATCTATTCTCTGGCGGAAAGTGGGTGTGTTGGTACTACCTATACACCTCTGCCTACTTCTTCGGGGACCCTTGAGGGAAGGCGTGAGGATATTATTCTAATTTTAAGTCCCGATTTTTTTTACGTTGGCAGTTATACAATTGTAGCCAAACGAAGCAAAACTCATGCAGAGTAGATGCTATGATAGCTGGAATGAATGCGCGCGGAACCGGAAACCATTCCCGACTAGGACTGGTTCTTTCGCACAGAAATCTAGAATAAAACTTATAGAGAGATACAGGAGTATCCGAACCCTGCATCATAGAAATAGCTGAGAAACAAAAGGTAAATCAACCAACTCATCAATTCTCAATAACACCATATTGATTTGATTCGGCAGACTTAAGAGGGCTTGGAATCTGCTTAATACAAAAACTGTTAAACTTCTTATTAAATGTAAGCACACCACGAGTTTAACGGTGAAGGAAAACATCGAGAGGAAACCTGCATACGTCTGAGAAGAAATTCAAAGGCGTATGTATAGTCGTGCTTGAGTAACGGCGATGGACTCGCCATCTGTCACGTTGGCACCTAATATATCTCTGGGGGAAAGTGGGTGTGTGGGTATTACCTAGAAACCTCTGCCTACCCCTTCGGGAACCCTTGTGGCAAGGCGTGAGGATATATATTTACTCGAACCACTCCATCACCACAGCTTCATCATATTACATAAAATAAACACTACCAAAGTTTCGTATGATAACAACCCTAGCTCTATCCGCACATCCGCGTATCTGTGCACACGATTATCCGCGTTTTCTGGTTACTACGTAATTTCGATCGTGTTTTGTTTTTAATCTCAGACCTACTGGGATCTCGAGCTTCACATGACAGAGAGAGTATATATGGACACAACAGTATTAATTTATTAAAATAAACACTAATACACGAACCAATTATTATAGGTATACATAAAACTTAATTTTTTTTTATTTTTTATTTATTAAAACTTCCTGCAAAACATTTTGCTAAGGCGAACTTAATGCCGAAGGCATTCTCTACCAGTTAACCTTTGGGTGATGCAGAGATAGGCATGGCAGGCTATAAAAGAAATAAATAGTTGGGAAATATAATATTATTATAATATTATATTTCATCATCATCATCATCAATATCATATTATATATAATTAATTGTTATTATGTTTATTCATTTATTTATACTCAAATATGTCGAAACCATCTGCCACGTTCGCTAAATATACCTACGACGAAAAGACGTTGTATCTTCACCTCTACATACCCCTTAGGAGATTCTTGTTGGAAGGCGTGAGCATATCAATTGGTTTATGTAAAAAATCAATTAATAAATATCCTCACGCCTTCCCACAAGGGTCCCCGAAGGGGTAGGCAGAGGTGTATAGGTAATACCTACACACCCAGTTTCCGCCAGAGGTATATTATGTGCCAACGTGACAGATGGCGAGTCCATCGCCGTTACTCAAGCACGACTATACATATGCCTTTGAATTCCTTCTCAGACGTATGCAGGCTTCCTCACGATGTTTTCCTTCACCTTAAAGCTCGTAGTGTGACTAATCACTGTACTTAAATTCAGAAAAACTCATTGGTACAGTCGGGATTCTAACTTGCGATCTTTGGGTCGCAGGCAACTGCTCGAACCACTCGGCCACCACGGCTTTTATTTACCTTTAAATAAGTTAATTGATTTGAAAAGGTGTGAAGAGATGTTGAAAAGTTTATCTTCATATACGCTTTATTATATATAATAATAATATTATAATATATCCTCACGCCTTCCCACAAGGGTCCCCGAAGGGGTAGGCAGTGGTGTATAGGCAACACCCACACACCCACTTTCCGCCAGCTATTATATATACAGTTGAATGAAAGAGTTTTTACAACAAGTTACATATGAAATACAAAAACGCTTTAAGCGTACCATAAAACAACTAAACACTAAAACCTAACTCTGCAATTAGAATTAATACCGTAATCCTTTAGCCCGAAGGTCGTTAATTGATAGTTACGTACCTATGGTTAGGAGATAGAGATAAATGGACTTTATACTAGTCTTTGTTGCTTTTACACTATGGACTACAATTGCATACATAAATAATTATTATACCATCACGCCGATGCCCTTACGGGGTAGGCAGAGAGTATAGAGCGCCGGTTCTCTCTAGACTTACCTCTTTCGCTTCGTCCACATTCATCAGTCTCTTCATACATGCTCGTCGTTCGAGTACTCTTAACGCTCCCGTCCTTGAGCGTCCGATCGATTTGATCTAAGTAGTTGGAACGTGGTCTTCCTCTGCCCCTTCTTGCACACACTTTTGCTTTGTATATCTGTTTCGTTAATCTTTCTTCACTTATCCTTTCTTTATGTCCAAACCAACGTAACATGCCTTTCATTTTTACAATCACATCACACCCCCGTATTTTATGTATTTTCGTGTTTTGCGAATTTCTTCATTTTGGTTCTTTTATCAGACTTCGTATGTGTTAATCCAGCTAGTAATCTATCTCTATTCCAAATTTCATCCAATTCCGTCAAGTAGTTTTTGCGTGAAAGAGAGACAAACATCCTGACAAAGACTTGCATTATATATAGTATTGCATCTAGATACGCCATGTATCCTATAACATAATATTTTCAGATATCCTCATGCGATGTTCACGTTAGATGTCCGTACGTGCCTATTGAGCGAACAGCGTTGTCTGCGCTGATTTCGCAAGGGATGTGTAGCGCTACGAAGCCGCGGTGCTACGGCGTAGTACCACGTTCGAATTCGTAGCAACGATTTGAACTTGTTACAGTACATACTCAAAATATTGTACACTAGCAGAGCCCGCGACTTCGTCCGCGTGAAAATTAACAAAAAAAATATTGTTCCGTTTCCGAAATAAAACTAGTCTAAGTTATTATTCCTTTTTACATCAACTATCTGCTAGTGAAAGTCCCATCAAAATCGTTTTAGAGATTAGCCGGAACAAACAGATAAAATAAAAAATATATGATTTTTTGGTAGCTGTACAGTGTATGAATCCTAATGCATTTAGTAAAAGGCGGTTATTTTATTGTTACCAACAGACACCGATTTTATTTATTTGTATAGATATGTATGGACTTGGCTGCATGATAAACATGTATTTTTTTCATACGTCGGCCGCCTAGTCATGCGCGCGAAGTTGACTCAATTCGCCCTGAGGACTAGAATTTACACATTCTATTGTACCCTGGTACTTTAATGTTTTAAAATGTATAAAAGTATCTTAGTCTAGCTTCGAGAACAAGCTTGCTTTGTTTGGAATCTGTCCCAAATATTATTCCACACAAATTGACCTAATCCCAAATTAAGCAAAGCTTGTGTTATGGTAACTAGACAACGATATATTTACTTATATAGATAGATATATACTTAAAAACATAGGACATCCAAGACTAAGGTACAAATATTCGTGTTCATCACACAAATATCTGCCCTCAGCGGGATTCGAACCCGCGACCTCAAGTTTCGCAGTCAGGAGCTCTAACCACTAGACCAGACGGTCGTCAAAACGTAATTATATTACTAGTGCTTTAATGAACACTATTAATATAATATAAAATATCTTTTACTTTTTAAGTTATGGAGAGACAGCGACAGCCAGTAGTAACCCAGTAAGTGTTTCAAACGCATCTTCAGTAAGCACTAGCTGTGCTTGAGGTTTCATCCGCGTAAAAGTTCCTTGCATTGGTGGATTTTGTTCTGGATTCCGAATCCATATATGTACCAAATTTCATCCCATTGCGTTCAGTGGTTAGTGTGAAAAAGAACAACTAGCCTCACAAACTTAAGAGTAAAGTTAAAGTAAGTAAGATAATAACAATTAAGGATAATTAAAATAATAATACTTTTTATATTGGAACGAAGTTCCTTATCGCGCGTTGTGAAAGGGGGCTAGACGGAAAAAAATCTTACGAAAAGTTGTCACGACATTCTTACGAAAAGTTGTCACGACATTCTTACCCAACCGTTGGGTACGTAGGTTGGGTACGTAGGTTGGGTTAGGTAAAGGTTTGTTTGTTTATTTTTGTTTCTTGTCGTCACGTAGTCTGTTAGGTGAGAAATGGCGGCGTTAATACAAATAGGTTGTTGTCTTACAGATTACCTATTATTTGCTGTATATTTATAACCCCCGTATGAGTGACGTGTGCTTCTTGAACTTCGTTCCATCCGGGTGTCCCTTGACACCTCTCGAGTTTTTTAAATTATTATAGCACCCTCTGATGACGCGGTTCTACTGGCGTCATCAGAGGGCGAACTGCAGTCACTAGTTACCATAATGAAAGAGGAATGTGAAAAGAAGGGGCTGCGCCTAAACGCTGGCAAGACTAAGGTTCTGGTATTCGAAAGAGATTAACAAGTGACCGAGTGTGCAAAATCGGTAAATGGGCAAATTCTAGAGCAAGTGAATGAATTTGTATATCTTGGAAGCATGTTCACACGAGATGGAAAGTATGAAAAAGATATTGAAAGAAGGATAACTGCCGGAAATAAGGTGAATGGAGCCATGTCGGCGTTGATGGGCAGTAAAAGTCTGAGCAAGAATGCTCGAGTTGCTGTCCACAACCCGATATTGGTACCTACCTCATTGTATGGCAGCGAATCCTGGGTATGTCAGAGGAATATGAAAATAGCTTTAATGCAGTTGATATGCGATCTCTTCGAAAAATGTGCGGAGTAACGATATTAGATCGAATCCGCAATGAAGATATTCGCAAATCAACTGGCGTGAATGTTTGGTTTGGACACATAGAAAGGATTACGAAACAGATATACAAAGCAAAAGTGTGTGCAAGAAGAGGCAGAGGAAGGCCACATTCCAACTACCTGGATCAAATCGATCGGACGCTCAAGGACGGGAACGTTAAGAGTACTTGAAACCGACGAGCATGTATGAAGAGACTGATGAATGTGGACGAAGCGAAAGAGGTATGTAAGTCTAGAGAGAACTGGCGCTCTATACTCTCCGCCTACCCCGTAAGGGACCTGACGTGATTATATGTATGTATGTATGTTATTATAGCAAACACCTATTCCCGAGGCACGTATTCATACCATTTTCGAATTTATTGCTGTAGCAGTTGCAGTAACAACTCTGTTGAAGTGCCCTGTATATGGGACCGTGCCAAAGTGTCCGCAAGTAGCGTTCTACACACACCGCGATAGATAACATGTATATGCAATATATATCCCACAAAGGCCCCGAAGGGGTACGCAGAAGTGTATAGGTAGTACTACCTTACATTTACACATTTACTTCTGCCTACCCCTGTGGGTCTCTGTTGGGAGGGCGTGAAGACTAGGAATAAATTATCATTAGTACTTACAAGAGACAGTGGAGTAAGTACTAGGCGATCATGAAAACTAGGAGCTCTTGACCAGATTCAAGAGACACTGAACAGCATACAAGGTTATTTGTGCAAAACAAAATTTTCGCAGTGTTAGTATAATTTTGTAGGTAGTCTGAAAACCATCGTATTGCCCGCAGCGGCACACTCCAAACGGGGTACAACAGAGTATCGAACCCGTGACGTTATGGTCACATAAATTGGGCAGCCTATTAACTTTTTACGGTTCGAGTTATCTTTTATTGTTTCCCATGCCAATATTGAGTGTAATGATTTGATCTGTGAAGGGAATTACTAATCTGGGGGTAAGCTTATCGCGATTATATGGACACACTGAATAGTTTTTGAACAACGAATCTCTCAACACATTAAAAGTATTTTTTTATATATACGATTAAGGAAAACATATTTAATAAATGGTTTTTAATATCATCGTGTCATCATGCCATATTATATTCATATAAATTAATATGATTTTGTTTTATAATTTTAAAATGTGTGTTCTCTTTAAAAATAAAATAGAAGCTTTAAGCCATAAATAACAAATGTATTTCTTCCCAGTAATCGAATTTATTTCGCAAACGCATGGCCACCTATATTCGGTTGGTCTGCAGCAATTCTATATTCAAAATATTCGAATCTTTTCTGTTTAAATTCACATCAAACGTTTCAAATAGAACGAAAAATGGATTGAATATATTCAAATATGGAACATTAAACGTTGAACAATTTGTATTCGATAATTATTAGTATTTCATTATTTTCATACTATGCTAAAATCACATTTGGTAAAAATTACAAGTTCGTCTGTACAGAGATGTTAGGAGCAGGCCACGGTTTGTTAAGATTAAGACATACTGTACACGAATATGGATCTTATGTATATCGATGAAGTTTGAGTTCAATATTCATTGCTTACCTAACACAGCCAATAAACCTGTAGGATGATTGGCGACACCTTGTGATGACAAAGAAAACGTTATAACGACGATATACAGCGTCTTAGAAAACAGAACAGCTGTCTTTTAGAAGTTGCCAGGAATTGTAAATATCTTTATATAATATATTTCTTCTGTACGTGTGTTTGTCACTGAACTCCCCCTAAACGGCTGGACCGATTTTAATGAATTTTCTGTGTGTCTTCGGGTGGATTCGAGAGTGGTTTAGATTCACAGTTGGACCCGATAGATGCATATTTACACATTTTCAGTTAGTATATAAATAAGCTTACATAAGTTATGCGCTTTCTTTTAGATAAACCGAGATGCCTGTGACTTTCGACTCCTGCACACAACCCCCGAGTGGGTCATTGTAAGACTCTTTATACGGCAACCCAACTTCTTCACATGGCGATCCTGTTTCACACAGGTAAAACGGGGTAACCTAAGGTCGTACATAACAGCGGTAATTATATAAACCCAACTAAAGTTTTTGCTGAATCTTTCCCAACATTGCGTGATGTACAGACATTAATCGGTTTTAATGCATTGTGTGCACTCAGCCGATTCCCGGCTGGTGCATTGCAGAGGTGCTTATAACGGTACATTATCATCCGTCTGGTTTATTTAAATTGTATTCTAAATGCCATTACATTAAGCGTCATTATGCATTAACAATAGAACCACAGATTGTAGAAATTAGTATAATAATATTTGGATGTTCGACGCAAACTCAACTGATAAATATGAATTTTTATTTCGGGATGTATACAAACAAACAAACCTACCTATTTATTAGTACATACATACATACATATCATCACGCCAAGTCCCTAACGGGGTAGGCCGAGAGTATAGAGCACCAGTTCTCTCTAGACTTACATACCTCTTTCGCTTCGTCCACATTCGTCAGTCTCTTCATACATGCTCGTCGGTTTCGAGTACTCTTAACGTTCCCGCCCTTGATCCGATTTGATTTCAGGTAGTTGGAACGTGGCCTTCCTATGCCTCTTCTTGCACACACTTTTGCTTTGTATATCTGTTTCGTCAATCTTTCTTCACTCATCCTTTCTGTGTCCAAACCTATCTACATTGCAAATTACATTTAAATCTATTCAGCCGTTAGTGCGCGTTTTCTAAACGAATATTATAAAGAGGAAAGACTAGATTTTAAATTTTAGTTTGTTTTTGTTACAATTTAATTCGAACACTATTCGACATTTAACAATTCTTTCCATTTAGAAAGCTACATATTACCAAGAAATACCAGTGGGTGTGTGGCTATATTATAAGAAAGTTTGCTTGTTTGCTTGTTTGTTTTTTGGAAGAAACGATAAAGGAAAAAAAATTACACGAGTGCGGAGCATAGCTAACCTTTTATTATCTTCTAAGGAGGCAAAACCTGCTAACGCTTGCAACAATCTTTTATACTTCTTGAAGAACCACCACTCTCTACGGAAAACCTCAACGGGGAGTTCATTCTACAGCCTGAGCGTTCACGGAAGGGAACTCCTTTAAAGCCGCATTTTGCGAGTCCTGTTCGGTTTCGAGTTATGTGTAATTTCTCCAACGATGGAGATAAGTGCGATTACAGTCAGACACAGAGTGGCAACACGCAAGTGATACTTCGGTATCGTGAGCGTAAATAGGCTGCGGTAACCGTTTCCCATCAGATGGTTTCGTATGCTTGTTTGCCACTCTTGTAGTATAAAAAAAATATATATATATATATAATTACTCAAAACAGTAGGTAAGATAATAATATAGCGGTGGTAGGCAAGTTCGAGTTGCCTGCACCACAAAGTTTGCAAGGTAAATGCAGTCACACCACGGGCTTTGCGATGAAAGTAAACAACGTCAGGAATCCTGCATACGCATGAGAAAAAATTCAAAGATGTGTGTATAGTCGTGCTTGAGTAACGGCGATGGACTCGTGAAATATATCTCCAGCGAACAGTGAGTGTGTGGGTACTTCTATACACATCTGCCTACCGCTTCGGGGACCCTTGTGGGTAGGTGTGAAGATATATATATATATATATATAACAATAACGCATTACGCCCGCGTCGCCACGGCCGTTGCTCATGTGCCAAGTCACCACGGTCGCCATAATATATAATTTATTGTTCGCTTTAACGAGTCCTACCCGGCGTTTGCTAACAACTCGCTACGAAGATTCTGTGCAAATTCGAAAAGTCGCTTATTTATTCATCTGTACTTTGTTTGCCGAAATACCTGCGTTGAGGCCATGTTTGACGGGTTTATTAATTGAATTTTTAATTTCGCTCTTGTAAAATATGAGCTGCTTCAAATATTATTTATGAACCACGCGAACTGTTATTATATTGTTGTTCTAAAATAGGTAGTAACCACACACCCACTTTCCGCCAGAGGTATATTAGGTGCCAACGTGACAGATGGCGAGTCCATGGCCGTTACTCATGCACAACTATACATTTTATATGGAATAAGTAAGTTATGTTTATAGGAACCGTAGAGCTCGCGGCTACGCATGTGCGATACCTCTGCAAGCGTAAATATTCGGCGGTAACCGCTTACCACCAGGCGGTGAAAATGCATAAACCATCTCATTACAATGGAAACAGACGAGAGTAAATATGCAATCCAACCAAATTAATAACTCCACGATTTATTAATGAACGTTACAAATGGCGACTGGTCAAATATTAATTGATAACGCATTAATATTTGAGTAAACAAATTTCATATTTTAATCATTGTTTGCGAACTCGCCCGACCGCTTGAGCTGTAATCGATTTGCATAATCGATGTTGTTCGATTTGACTCGATACTTTTAAACTGAAACATTTCGCTAATGAGCTTACGAGTACTTATTTCATATAATACATACAATATGCAGAACAAAAAATATATATATCCTCACGCTTCCCAGAAGGGTCCCGGAAGGGGTAGGCAGAGGTGTATAAGTAGCACCCACATACACACTTTCCACCATAGATATATATTTAGGTGCCAACGTGACAGATGGCGAGTCCATCGCCGTTACTCAAGTACGACTACACATACACAGACGTATGCAGGTTTCCTCTCGATGTTTTCTTTCACCGTAAAGCTCGTCGTATGACTAATTACTGTACTTGAGTTCAGAAAAACTCATTGGTACAGTCGGGATTTGAACTTGCGATCTTTGTGTCGCAGGCAACTAACTACTCGAACCACTCGGCCACCACGGCTTATATAATTAAAATATAATATAAAAAGGTAAGCCGTTTAAACTGAAGGTATAATTAAGACAATGTTATTCTTGAACAATAAACCTCCTATGGGGTTAAAAGTAAAACTAGCAACCCACCCCTTTTTAATATCCGAGCGTTCTTTTACTAACTAATCTGTATACATGAATAAATTAATTACTTCGCCGTTTTATCACAACTGTAAGTTTATTCAGAATGCTGTAAACTATTATTGTTACTCTGTGTACATAATTAATCTAATCAGCTGAAAGGCTTAAAACACTATTTATTTATTTAAAGTTTATGCACAATGACAGTACAATGGTGGACTTAATGCTAAAGCATTTTCTCCCGGTCAACCACCCTTGACAGGAGAATCATTGAAGCGGGTGTGCATAGAAATAGATATATATATATATATATATACTGATTTATGTAGATACTTAATCATTATTATTAGATATAAAAATTAAAATATGGATGAAAAAAAAAAAAACTTACAACAAACATATACATATGACAGT
Organism: Drepana falcataria; assembly: GCA_945859725.1. NCBI lineage: Eukaryota > Metazoa > Arthropoda > Insecta > Lepidoptera > Drepanidae > Drepana > Drepana falcataria. The sequence continues at coordinate 2,690,232 of OX243935.1, forward strand.
AAAATATTATTATAGCTACTATACTAAAATAAGTGAAGTTGAGGTTGTGAACGTGCCCTATGACCCTTTCAAATAATGCTCTTTGACTAAGCGCTTAAACATTAGTTATTATTTAGTAGGTGGTTATTTTAAAAAGAAAGAAAGACTTCTGTCCAAGAGAGATGTGTACTTCACGCCTTCCTACAAGGGTCCCTGAATAGCTAGAATCAAATGAAATACACTTAAAGTGATCACGTCTTTTCACGACTTTTTATCACTCTTAGGTATGGGTTCAGAGAGCAGAAGGCTCCTGATTGCTTAGACGGCTAGAGACGTGTAGCCTTGCTTCAGTTGGAAGGAGTGCCATTCACCACGAAATACAAATTAAAGAAAAAACTGACTTCGATTTAGTGATCGTAAGGTTAAGATGCTGCCTTATTAGTTAACAGCAAATTCGAACGGGATATTTCGTTCTACCACTCGAAAGAGATAAAAATACTCGACAGTTTCCAATACGTTATGTCGTGTCGAGAGATAGACAGCGAATGAATTCAATGTGAAAAATAAAAAAGCAAACCCTCCGAGCATATTTTGTCACTGCGATATTTTCCATTTATGAAGAGAAATATTCAATTTTAACGACCGAGCCGCGTTGCGACGGTATAATATCACGATGCGTTCTTCACTGATTGCTTTTTAATCAATAGCGAATTAGAAGGCTGGCTAGCGGAGTTCCGTGGTGGGTGAGTGGTCTTAATAGTCTCCTGCAACGCATAGATTGCAAATTATAATCCCAGTACCAGTGGGTTTTTACAATACATTGATTAATCACGCCACGAGCTTCAAAGAGATGAAGAAGTAGGTGTGATCGTGCTTGAGAAAGCGCAATGGACTCGCCATCTGTGACGTACCTAAATATATCTTCGGAGAAAGTACTTCCCAAACTGACGCTCGCTCTAGCAGTACCTGAGACAGCGTCCGTACTACAAGAATACTTTATATACTTTTAAATAAAAAAATACGTCGGACAACAGGTTGGAAACCCTGACTTTTCATTTTACAGAGCCTGTCTATGAATACCTGGATCAAATCGGCCGGACGCTCAAGGAGGGGAACGTTACGAGTACTCGAAACCGACGAGCATGTATGGAGAGACTGATGTATGTGGACGAAGCGAAAGAGGTATGTAAGTCTAGAGAGAACTGAGGCTCTATAGTCCGTTAGGGACTCGGCGTGATGATACGTATGTATATAAATAAAGATAATTACCGCCGCAAGCTTGTTTGCCCCAGGTGGTATAAAAAAAGGACAAAGTGAATAAATTGATAGACTGGAATTAAAATCGAGTCGATATTAACTCGAGTATAGTGATCCTCATCTCCACTTCGGCCGGGTATCGAGTGACACTCGACAGTAATGTTACCGTACTTAATTAATGTGCGAATAAATTATTAATTCGACTCGACGTAGGCGACACTTCACGTCACATGCTAATATAGACGGAAGCAGAGGTTTGTGAGAGTAATGTTACAATTAATTAATTCGAACCACGTATTTTAATAATGAATGTATGTATCTTTACGCATTCCCATTAGGTTTCACGAAGGGGCGGGCAGAGGTGTAATAATCTTTTCGCTGGAGAATATATATCAGTGCTAACGTGACAGATGGCGAGCTTGTCTCCGTCTATAGGCAATATGAAAAACAATAATCAACAATAATCGAAACATTACGATAACATACGATCTCCACAAAAAAAACTATTTTAAAGTAAGTCTGAAACATATTATATAACTATATATACTATAACAGCACCAAAATGCACTAAAAGCGAACTTAGAATACCTTACCCTGAATTAGAATTACCCGACTGGGACACCACCTCCACACTAAAGGACGCCGACGAACGACGACGAAAGGACGAAGGACTAAGCCGAATGCCACTGCACTCGGGATGGTAGTGTTCCCATGATGTCGGGGGGTCGTTGGTAACGCCTTGTTCGCTTCGCATCAAGGTTCCTTCTTTCTGGTTCGAGAGTTAGGGAGCTAGACTTGGGTTGGTCCAGTCGTTCGTTACCTTTATAGTCCCTTTTATCCTACTTTTAATATTATAAATGCGAAGTTGTAGTGAAGTGAGTGAAAATGACTATGCAGTTTTGTTGCTTAATTACTTCTGGAATGGAATCAGATACGGTTGAAATTTAATTGAATTGAATGAAATTTGGCATAGATTTTATTATTAGCTAGATATTTCTTTTTCCGAAAAAATCTAGATAATATTACCCCGAGTCCCTAACGGGGTACGCAGAGAGAATAGAGCGCCAGTACTCTCTAGACTTACATACCTCTTTTGCTTCGTCTACATTCATCTGTCTTAACGTTCCTGTCCTTGAGTGTCTGATTTGATCTAGATAGTTTTTAAATTATATAAAATTATACTAATGAAATCGATTTTTATGCGAATGAAATCGTGGGCACAGGTAGTATAGAATATAAAGGCCTTACCTTTCGCAACATCTCTTCCAAGGACTCCATGTCTGCAGACGCGGGCTCTCCCCCGCCGCCCGCGCTGTTCACTCCGTTGTTATTATTCGTCATAGGGGCGCCGCATTAGCTCTCAAACACCACATCACTTCACTGTTATTACACCAGTGACGTTGCCAATATATATTATGCACTTTTTTTTATTCGACACTATTTTTATGATTAATTGTCTATTTGGAAGACTTTTGGAAGAACTTTATTTTCTCACTATTTTCTTATATTATTACAGTTACTAAACATAATAATGTCACATTACGAGTGTTATGATGGGGTTATACAAGAGGTGGTCCGCTCAGGTCAGTTTAGTCTAGCTATCAGAGTTTACCACAGCGAACTGAACTGGAACTTAAGATCATGTATAAAATTATGCTAATCTTCGTCTTTGTTATATATAGATTTTTGTTTGTTTTTGATTTTACACCGATTTCTATGGTTTTTCTTGTGTAGGCTTAAGTGGAGATCGGATCGAATGGATCGAGAATAGTTTAGATTCACAATTGGACCGGTAGGTGGCGCTGCAATCCTGTTTCAGAAACTTAAATATTTCCCTTAGACAGCGGGACAGATTAAACATATTTTTGAACTAATACCTTGACTTTACGTTTATGCGTAAAGTGATCAAGGTATTAGTTATATAATAATAATATATCCTCACGCCTTCCCACAAGGGTCCCCGAAGACCCCTTCGGGGACCCGGCTTGGGCAGAGGTGTATAGGTAATACCCACACACCCACTTTCCGCCAGAGGTATATTAGGTGCCAACGTGACAGATGGCGAGTATTAGTTAAAATACAATTATTTGTAGGACAGAGAGGGGACATATTTACGGAACGGGACATATTACTTCTCTCTGTCGTCTATGTAGTGTCCTCTAGATACACACTATAACTCAAAAGTAACATAGTTTATATCCGGCCTCAGTAAACACGTTCCGCAATCTTGTTTGCTATGAGATTACTTTGTGCTCCTTGAGCTACTGTCTATACATTTTGAGTACCAGGATAAACAGAGCTAGGAGCTATTGTATAAATGATTGTTTTAAATAGTTAATGCATAATAATAATAATATATCCTCACGCCTTCCCACAAGGGTCCACATAAGATATTGTAAAACGTATTTCCTACTCGTTGGTACAGTCGAGGTTCAATCTTGCAATCTTTTTTTTTATAGGCAATGTATTACTTGTTGTAAATCTTCCTGCAATAAATAAATCGTCTTCAAAACTTGCGGTCCCGGGTTTGATATAGGCTGAGGGCGGATAATTGTGTGCTTGCTAAACACGAGTATTTGTTCCTTAGTCTTGGATGTCCTATATATATATTATATATTTATCTTTGAAAGTATATATATCGTTGTCTAGTCGCAATAGTACAAGCTTTGCGTAGTTTCAAACTAGGTCAAATTGTGTGGAACCGTCCCAAGTTTTTATTTTACTTATTGACCATGTAAAAGTCAATTTAACTTTTTTCATACTGCAAAAACATGTCAAATAATTGCTCTTTTTTCAAATAAAAAGAGCAATTAATTGAAATGTTTGTATTAATAAGATATTCTCCTGAGGTAGCCTTAAACTACTAAAAAAATATGAGATTGGAACGAGTTTCTGTAGTAACTATTTACAAAGACTGTGTAAACACAGATAGCGATGGTAGGGGACACTATGTGACCGCGCATATATTTACCCTTCAAAAGGTATTTGTGTTAATTTTAATACCCCTGTTGGTCTAAGCGTCTATAGGCCGATAGACGGTTGCACTTGTCGGACTACAATGCTACCTTGGTACCTCATCATTTATTCGTATTTTTTTATTATTCGTATGCTTTTAAGCGGTTTCCGTAACCAATCGACGGGCTGTTACTATGCTAGCAGTTAAGAAAACGAACTGATCCCGCGTCTGCCATCTAACAGCCACGAGACTTCAAGGAGCAGTGCCATGTGGCTGCGATCTTCTGTGAGATATCCCAGTACGATAATATTACAGACGAGTAATATTGAACGAGAGGTTCCCTTATCGTCTTTCCTTTGCGTCTCTAATTATCATAACGAAAGGCAAACCAAAATATATCAAGTGAGCGCCTTCTCTTATCATTCAGTATACTGCAATACGCGTACTCCATACTACCACACCTACATTCTCGTTGAGTGTCAGCGGTTAACGAGGAAACGTGACACTTTAACCAACTATTGTCTGTCTGTCCATATTAACGTGTACAACGTCATGCTGCAATGAACTTGCGTTTAATGGCCTAATATGTTGATGACAGAATGTGTACGCTTCTGTACGGTTCAGTACACTGTGACGCTACTATGATTTGCTCTTTTATATCTCTATATATCAATATGTTGACATTAAAAAAAAAAGATTATTTCTTCTCAAACGTATGAATGTTTACTCTCGATGTTTTGGAAAATTAGTGTGAATAATCACAGTACAAAAGTCGGGGCGCTTATTATAATTAACCAATTTTAAACTGTTATATAATTTATAATAATATAATATATCCTTACGCCTTCCCACAAGGGTCCCCGAAGGGGTAGGCAGAGGTGTATAGGTAATACCCACACACCCACTTTCCGCCAGAGGTATATTAGGTGCCAACGTGACAGATGGCGAGTCCATCGCCGTTACTCAAGCACAACTATACATACGCCTTTGAATTTCTTCTCAGACGTATGCAGGCTTCCTCCCGATGTTTTCCTTCACCGTAAAGCTCGTGGTGTGACTAATCACTGTACTTAAGTTCAACAATATTTACAAAGAAAATAACCACGTACAGATAAAATATTTAAGCTGTTGTGTTCCAAAGACAAAGCTAAAAGTTAACCTTAGTGGTAAATAGGCCTGCATTAGCCGCCATTCATCGTGCCAAGGTCCCATCCACGCATAATATTATGCAAAATAAATCGAAATATATTCATTCATCCATTCATATACTCCCACTGAGGTCTTGCTCAAGCGCTCGATACCCTAACTATAGTCTTATGTAACCCGTATGTACACACACGTCTTTGTATTGCATCTTATACGCGCAGGTTCCACTAAGATGTACTTCACCGTAAAGCTATTTATTTATCATTAAAGTGGCAAACAATTGCGGCTCGCCTGATGGTAAACGTCTACCGCTGCATGTTACGCTTGCAACGCAATGAAAAAAGTATTGTATATGCCTAATGATTTGAAAAGAGTAACCATGGAGTTTCTTGCCGGTTCTTCTCCATGGAAGCGACCAACCCGAACCGTGCTTCTTTTTCGACGTTTTATAAGTGCCCTCCTGGGCCTATGTGAAATAAAAAGATTTTGATTTTTTGATTTTTGAATGCGTAGCGTATCTATAGATATACCTGAGTGTGGCGTGTTATCCAAACTCCTTTAATACCTAAAGTTCAGAATAAGTCATCGGTACGGGATGGGAATCTGCTGATTCAAACCCCTGATCTTTATAATAATAATAATAACTAGTGGTCGCACAGTGGTCGAAATTCGACCATAATTAGTTTAAATTATAAGTTGTACATAAATAAGGTTCTATTGTCAAATATACTTCTATAATTACAGATTTCACCAAGGCTACACTGCTCATTTGCCTATTATTCATACAAATTATATGAACTTTGATGCGTTTAAAAGAAACGCATACAGGTTTCCCATGTTTTCCTTCACCGTAAAGCTCATGTGTCGTTACTGTAATCAAGTTCATAAATACTTATTAGTACAGTCGGGATTCGATCTTCGACTCACTAATTAAAAAAATCAAAACAAAAGCTGTTGAATAATCGAGTGATGACGATCTCGATGTGAAATTAAATCGCTGTCGCATAATAGCGTATGCGTTAGGTACTATTAAACAAATGCTCATTTTAGCAGTTGTGCCTGTTTAGCAGTCTGGCTGGCAGGATATAATGGGCATTGCATCCGTCGACTGTGACCAGAATGCCAATATAATTTATTAACTGGCAATGAGGATTTATTAAGTGTTAGATTACGTGTGTTCATTGAGCGTTGGGTTCCAGATAGTGGTATAACTTTTGAACAAACGGAGTGATATCCTACGGTGTCCGGTAATACACGCATCACTTTTTATGACCTTAGTTTGGGTAAAAAAATTAAAATAGAACACAGACACAGCGCCACCTATCGGGGCCAATGGTGGATCTAAACCAATGTTGAATCCAATTGAAAATATACACACGTACAAATCTACATGCATTGGTACCTACAATAGTTCTCCCTTCAAATATTAAAATATTATACCTCTTCTTATATGTATTTAAGTGTAAAGTAAATCGCTCATTTTCTCCAGACTTTCCCCATCATTTTCGCTTCATACGCATTGACATTATATACACCTTGCATGCACCTTGTAATTATATATGTAAATAAACTTTGTTATTATTATTATTACAAATACATATATACTTAATCTGTCCATTCAATTTGACCTCACATTCCCTCTCTTCTCTATATCTCTCTCTTATCTACATTTTATGAATGGACATACTATAACGTAAGTATACACTTTTTCTTATGTAGCTCCCATACACCAAACACGATTATCTATATATATATATAGGAGATCCCATTTGTGAACTCACTCATCACGAAATCTCAGGAACTTTAAGGCCGATTGACTTGAAATTTGGTAGGAGTATTCCTTACGCGGTGTAGAGGTCAACTATGAAATTTATGAAATACATATTTTTATTTTTAAACACGTTTTTCCCCTAAGCAATAGTTGAAAAACGTTTTTTTTTTTACTTTTTCACCCGGGCGATGCGGAGCCTCCAGTAATGGAGTCTACAGAAGAAGAATTAAATGTTAATTAACGTACTATAACGTATAAAATTGTAGTAAAGTAAAAATGTAGCTTCCATACACCAAACACGTGATTTGGAACTTGATATACGATTTTAATCGCTTTTAGATCGTAAATCGACACATCTTAAAACCTTTTACAATGTAAAAGTCCTCTAAAGATAATGAGAAGTAGTAAACAAGTTTGAAATGTATACAGGCACTATAAATACCTCGTAGACTCAGTCGGCAGGGAGAGTTGTTCGCGTTGCAATTAATGTTGGATGCAACTTCTCTGAACTTCACCTGTTAGGTAACAGGTGAAGAACGAAATAATATCAACCTTTGTTTTGTGTCATAACTACTGCTTGGCATTTGAATTTAAGCTGTCAATTTGAAGACGCGAGTGTGTGATATCGTAAAGGATTTACTGTTCGTATTTTACACATATAACCTACCATATACATATTGTATGGCATCGTAGCGGCCGAGTGGCTGCAAAAGCAAAGGACACTAATTCGAATCCCGGCTGTGTCAATGTTGTGCGTGTCTTTTCCTGAACCGTGAATACTCTCATCAGCTATATGGTGAAGGGAATAGTCGAGAGGAAGCCTGCATTCTTTATATATCCTCACGCCTTCCCACAAGGGTCCCCGGAGGGGTAGGCAGAGGTGTATAGGTAATACCCACACCCATTCTTTAAGAAGAAAATATTGTCAAGTGCTTGAGTAAAGGCTATGTACTCGCCATCTTCTTCTTTGGAAACTAAATATACCTCTGGTGAAAAGAGGGTGTATACCTCTGCCTACCCTTCGGCAGTCATTGTAGCTATAATCAAGACTAGATTCGTATACGTATAAGGAATAAATTATCAAAACTAATCCAGTCACAAATCTGTACCTTCTCACGTTTTTAATGTTCTATTTTAAACAGCAATATTACGTTTTTAATAAAGCTAACCCCTTCGCTGAAATAATACGCTTTATGAAATTTTTCACGGAGCTTGCTCTGCCTGCATATTGGTAGAAGTATCGTTGTTGCACTTAATAAAACCGTTTTAAAGTGCCTTATACGTAAAAAGATAATCTTTATCTTCACAAGCAATTGTAAACATTATGAACTCAGTGTTTGATGCTAGTAAAGTTGTCCCGCCAAGCTTAGATCGGGTGAAAAAATAAATTCCTGAAACACGATCGCAGCGCCACCTATTGGGTCCAATTGATCTCTCAACGGGTTCTCGAATCCACTTGAAGGCACAGAAAATTTCATAAAAAAAAAATCTCTTCTGTAACGTACGCAGGTTAACTCAGGTTTTCCTTCACCGAAATCTCGTGGTGCGACTTAATCCTGTACATACGTTCATTAAACTCTTTGATATGGGTTGAGAAGGCTCGACATGCAATCACGACTTGGCAAGTGACTGCTTTTACCGCTCAGCCACTGCGGCTCTTATTTACATAATAAAAATTCAAAGTTCCATCTTGTATCGTCGCGCAGATTGAAACTTCCAGTATTTAAACTTGGAAATGTCTAGGGATATTTTTTGCTAGCTTTCATCACAGTCTGGTAAGTTTGAGTTTCTATTAAAATGTGGAAAAATGCAACAATTAATCCGGGTAAGCAATTAAGACTTGCAGTCTTTACTGGAGTGTTTGTTTTTAAATGGAAATTAACTTAAGCTGGGACAGTGTTTGGAAATAATCTATTATCTTATGTACTATGGAGGATGGTACATATGACTGATCAATTAATTTGTACTCAAAACTGGCGAGAATGTATGAAAAGTTTTACATACCACACGGGTGGCAAACAAGCCACCCGTGTGGTGATGGTAAGGGGTATTGCTCGCGCGCTGCCGACCCTTCCCAGGGTGAACCTAAAGAATCCAGGGAATCATCACGCCGAGTCCCTAAAGGAGTAGGCAGAGAGTAAAGCGCCAGTTCTCTCTAGACTTACAAACCACTTTCACTTCATCCATATTCATCAGTGTCTTCGTACATGCTCACCGGATTCGAGTATTCTTGACGTTTCCGTTCTTGTGTTTAATCGATTTGATCAAGGTAATTGGAATATGAGCTTCTACGCTTTGTATATCTGTATAATATTATCTGTAATAGATAATGGATTTACGGCGAATATAATTAAGAATGTACAGTGTAATAACCTGTATAGTATATATACACTGGCTCATTAAAGATAACATCTTAACAACAAACACGAAACGAGGAATAACAATCAAGCAAAATCACTTTAATTCGGCATTTTGCCGAAATTGAATCAACTCGTTTAATTGTTTAGAGACTATTGCCCTTTGATAATGAAAAGCAACATTACAATTTAACATCGAAAGCCTCTCAGATGCGTATAAGATAGTGGTGTTACCTACTGTATTATCGACAATTTACTGAATTATTAAATACAATACTCCTTCGTAATAGTAGTTAAGATCGCTTAGAACTCTTGTCTGTACCAATGAGATTTATCTGAAGCACTTTCGTAGACGAGGATAAAGCACTCACGATAGATATAGTGACAAAGTCAAAGCACTTTCGATAGTTTAAGAGACAAGGACAAAGCACTATCGATAGTTACAGTGACAAAGACCAAGCACTATCGTTAGTTAAAGTGACAAGAACAAAGAACTTTCGATAGTTGCAGTGACAAGAACAAAGCACTTTCGATAGTTACAGTGACAAGAGCAAAGCACTTTCGATATTTAAAGTGACAAGAAAAAAGCACTTTCGATAGTTACAGTGACGAAAACAAAGCACTATCGATAGCTTCTATGACAACACTAGTTCAAATGAAAACAATGGTCTTAGCAACAATGGACGTTCGTCGCAATTTTCGTTGTAAGAGCAACGGGTGGAATTTTGGGACAAGCAATAAGGTATGCGTATTTTCTACAACGCCCTCATAGAATGCTTAGAACATTTGTTACATTCTGAAAGGCTAAGTCTCGGCGTGATGATATGTATGTATGGTCAAATGTATACATATTCATAAACATACATACATATCATCACGCCAAGTCCCTAGCGGGGTAGGCAGAGAGTATAGAGCGCCAGTTCATAAACAGGTTTACAAATATTTCAACCAAATGTTTATGTAGGTACTACATTTGAATTGATATGTAACACAAACATAACACGCTCAGTATAAACATAAATAACGAATGTTGAGACAACCGAACTGGCGACATACATATCATCACGCCAAGTCCCTAGCGGGGTAGGCAGAGAGTATAGAGCGCCAGTTCATAAACAGGTTTACAAATATTTCAACCAAATGTTTATGTAGGTACTACATTTGAATTGATATGTAACACAAACATAACACGCTCAGTATAAACATAAATAACGAATGTTGAGAGAACCGAACCGGCGACCCAAACACTACTGTGACAAATTTGCATTCTTTATGTTGCAAGCGACTAATTGAACCACTCGGCCGCCTTGGTTCTTATCGGTTCGAGTGCCTGCAACACAAACATTGTAAGTCGAATCCCGACTGTTATTATTGAGTTTTTCTGAATTTACGTACACTAATTAGTCACACCACGTGCTTTTCGTCGAAGGAAAATATATAAAGGAAATCTATGTATGTTTGAGAATAAATTCAAACACATATAAATGAACATATGTATAGTCGTGCTTGTGTAACGGCGATGGACTCGCCATCTGTCACATTGGCATCTAATTATACCTCCGGTCTTACCTACCTAGTTCCTAATTATTTTATAACCTTTCGTATTTCTTGTGTTTTTCTATAATTTTAAATGTGCATGCGCTTTAGTGTCTTTTCTTTTTGTGAAATTAAAATGTCAACATCAGTTACCTACCTACTTATTTATGTATATTTAGTTACCAGCATAACGCAGACTCCTTTCGGCATTGTGGACAAACCTCAGTGGTTTATTTCAATGTTATACATGTACTTTAATAGCAATTTTATGTAATCTGTTAAATAAATAAAAAAAAAAGGGATATGCTCACACCCACTTTTCGCCAGAGTTATATTAGGTGCCAACGTGACAGATGGCGAGTCCATCGCCGTTACTCAAGCACGACTATACATACACCTTAGAATTGCTTCTCAGACGTATGCAGGTTTCCTCTCGATGTTTTCCTTCACCGTAAAGCTCGTGGTGTGACTAAACACTGTATACAGTGTTTAGTCACACCACGAAGACACCACGAAGACCACATTAAAAAGAAGGTATTAATGTTAAATAAGACTCAGGAATCTCGAAGGACATGGACCAGCCCAGAGACATGCGTCGAGACGTATTCTAAGAAATTGTGTAAAACTTTCTACATCTATACTGTAATAGCATTAAACTATAGACAGCAGACTAGATTGAACGCATTAGAGCCGACAGAAGGGAAGGACGAGAGCTATGTGATAGACTCTCAGACATTATGACTATGTATAGATATATATGTATGTGGCGTCTATGTTTCCCTTAGTTTTTAAGTTTAATGTATTGCCGAAGAGTTTCTATAAATATTTTTTTTACATCATATAACCCGATAGTTGAAGGCAATAGGTCATATATCATCTACTACTACGCAAGAGAGCGAATAATAATTTTGAACCTGCATCCAATTGAGAACAAATTCAAAGGCGTATGTAGTCGTGCTTGAATCACGGCGATGGACTCGCCATCTGTCGCGATGGCACCTTAAATATATCTCTAGTGGAAAGTGGGTGTGTACACCTCTGCCTACCCTTTCGGGAACGCTTATGGGAAAGCGTGCGTATATATTATTATCTATCTATATATATATATATATATATAGGAGATCCCATTTTTAAACTGACTCATCACGAAATCTCAGGAACTATAAGGCCGATTGACTTGAAATTTGGTAGGAGTATTCCTTACGCGGTGTTGAGGTCAGCTAAGAACGGATTTTATGAAACTCAACTTCTTTTTTACTTTTTTATCCGGCCGAAGCTGGGCGGGACAGCTAGTTATAAATATAAAAGTTTCTGAGGATGTTTATTCCTCTTTTACGCAAAAACTACTGAACAGAATTGCATGATATTTGGCATTAATATAGATTATTATGCGGATTTACACATAAGGCTTCTTTCCAAAAAATAACTAGCAATGATATCGAATTTTACGCTGGTGAAACTGCGAGGCACAGCTAATCCGTTACGGATATAGGCGTTTATTTTACACAATTGTTTTTAAAGGAAACATATGACTATCTGTGACTTTACGTAAACACCGTACTTAATATTATTTAATTTTTGAAAAAAAATTGGCTTATACTTTGACACCTTCCCACAAGGGCCCGAAAGGGGTAGGCAGAGGTGTGTTAGTAGTACCCACTCACCCACTTCCCGGCAGAGATATATTTATATATGTCAAAAAACTTCACAATTTAATTATTTATGCATCAAGGTCCATTCAATAGGTTTTGGGTTTATCGCACACAGTCGTGGCGAGAGAATTGTATTTACCTTAAAAGTAACATACCTAAGGAAATACTATAAATAGATTTAACTCAATGTAAGATCATATATGATGCAACTAATGCCCAAATGACCGGACTTACTTAGCATCAAAGCCTTAGTTATTGGATCAAGTCTAATTTGCACATTAATTAATATTAAACACGACACACGTAGACACATTCCATACAAGCACATGTGGAATATCTTAGATACTAGTTGGGCATTTCTATATATATATTTTTTTTTATTATATATTAGGGCATTTCTAGTACATAGTATAATGGGGTATTTAATAATACGCCTTCCCATAAGTATCCTCGAAGGGGTAGGCAGAGGTGTTTAGGATAAACCCACACACCCACTTTTAGACTATGCTAATACTGATAATTAAAAAAAATATTGTACCAATGAGATTTAACGAACTTAAGTCCAGTGATTAGTCGCACCACGAGCTTTACGGTGATGGAAAACATCGAGAAGAAACCTGTATACGTCGATGGACTCGCCATCTGTCACGTTAGCACTTAATATATGTCTCCGGAGGAAAGTGGATGTACCTACACACCTCTGCTTACCCCTTCGGAATCCCTATTGGGAAGGCGTGAAGATATTATTATTATTATTATAAAAAATGGGTCGATTAACCACATAATAAAAAAAAATAGAAATATGTATTTCATTCAATCACGAGCACGTATGAAGAGACTGATTAACGTGGACGAAGCAAAATAAGTAAATCTCTCTAGAACTGGCGCCTTACTCTCTCTGCCTACCTCGTGAAGGGACTCTGCATAATGATATGTATGTATATAAATAAACACTTGCCATCTTTCATTCAGGGGTCGAGCAGATAGCTAGATTTACATTAGAAATTAATTAACATTTCAATTTTCTCGTTTTGCTAAGAATCACCTCGAAATACCTTCACCATTAAATAGAATAATTAGAAGTTTCAATGTAACATCTAAAACGAAATAAGACGATATCTTCGCACGCAACCTTAATTCCTTTAAAATCTGTATTTAACGTTTATAGCTAATTTTAATTTTATTATAGTTCAATTCTTTTTTATCATGTTCAATCCTCACTAGGTTGTACATTATACTAGGTTACATTCTCTTTTATGTTCAGTTAAACTGTAATTTTAACATTCTAAACTAGTTATAATTTATCTTGTGCGGTGTAAACTAAATTACAATTATGCTCTTGTTCGTTTATTGCATGCCGTCGCTACCTATAATTGTAGTGGCACTCACCATGTATACATGTACCATGTTCATTGATAGTTGTTTAAGTGCTTTCTACGTTGGTGGCCTTTAAATAAATAAAAAAATACGACCGGAAGATCACATTGTGTTTGCCTCACTCACACACGTACTTAATAACCTCGCTTTATTCCCTATTTAAATTCATATGATATTCGTCAAGTCATATAAGAAGATGGCGCGTAAACTCACAGATTACATCCAAGATAGGTCGATTGATTTTATAGCGCAATATAAAACGCTCATGCGACTACGTTCGCACATCCCGGCCGATATTTGTATAATCGTAAAACAGAAATGACAAACTCCGTAGCCTACAGAGCCTTAGGCGCTCAAACAAAAGCCGACCCACCTCCCGTCTTCGGTACACTAACGTAATCATTACGCACACAAACACACGAAAATTCCCAAAGAAAAATATATTAATTTAAACTCTCAAAATTCACGTAAACACATTCACACTCCGACCGCATCGCCTCAAAAAGTCGGCACATTAATTAAAACCGACTTGAGTTTTTTTTTATTTAAAAAAATACTTGCGATATAAATGCATGCGGAATGTAGCGTGCGGATTCGTAGCGGCTCAGGGACGTCTACGCGGGCCGCGATCGCGACGAAAACTGGTTGTTACTATAGCAGCCGCCGGCTACGCCGTAGCTACAAGCTACGTTAGCTGCTACGATCCCCGGTACGTATGCATGATTTGAGTCGAGTTGCCGACGTGCGAATCAAGGCTCGATTAAATTTTGATGCTTCACGTCATAAGTGTCGTACCAATAATGTTCTAATACAAACTGAACAGTTTTCTACAAAAAGGAACCTTTTGACCTTTGTAAAAAGAACCTTTAACTACATTTCGAAGTATAATTTTGTACAATTTGACGAAATAAATATGAAACGCAAATGAGCATCCCATCTTCTAAAGATTTAACAACATGTGTTTAGTTTAGAATAGAATATCATTTTAACATTCTATCAAAATTTATTTTGAGTTCTTGCGTACATCCTAAATAATAGTTATATTGCAAATTTACACATTATGTACACCTCTGTCTAACGCAGATTAACGACACACACCCACCGTTCACCGAAATTATATTTTAGGTGCTAACGTGACGGATGACGACTACTCAAGCGCGGCTATACATACGTACGTACGTACCTTCTCAAACGTATGCAGGTTTCCTCTCGATGTTTTCACTTACCGTAAAGCTCTTGGTGTGACTAATCACTGAACTTCAGATCAAAAAACTCCTTGGTATAGTTGAGATTCGAACTAGCAATCTTTGCAGGCAACTACATTTAGGCAATTTAGGCTGTGAATGTCCTTGAAAAATATGTTAACACAAATTATACTCTATTTTGCCTTACACAACACTCATTTTCTAACAGATGGACCGTTTAAGAGGTCTAGAACTTCATATAGCCAAGCGATCCATCTACAAACCAATCAACCAGACAGATTTGGTGACGAATTGGCTCTGAATTAACCATGAGCCTTAATAAGGGTAAGTTAACCCTCGTAGTCTTACCTTAATGGCAATACTGCCCGTTCCAAGTTCATTACAGATTTGAAGGCCATCTGTCTATCCAATAGTGTGCTTGGAAGGCAACAAATAAATAAAAAGCTTGGTTACTTACAAGTTCGCGTGTATGCTATTATAGTAGAGTATTCCTTACCTGTAACAAAAAAACATAATTATTGGAGTTTATTGGAGTTTACTCCTTAAGAATCGATTTTCATATATAAGGCGCCCGGTATGAGAAAAATATGAGAGGTAAAATCTACTGATGAATGACAGCGTTACGTTTTTGGTGCTCTAGTACTCTCCATGGCAACGAGAATAACAGAATGGCGATGTAATTAATGTTAATATTTACTTTCAATTGCATATTGTATTAACCTGATATTAACCTACACTAACTGTCAACTTGCGGAGGTTTTATCGTAAATTTCATATTTTATTTCTAATTGATATAAATATACATTTATATCAATTGATATTTATTTCGAAATTGAGAAAATTACTCAATGAATAAAAATCAATCTATAGATGTGTCATGCATACTCTAAGTAATATAAGAAATACATTAATTTACCCTTATTAACTAATCTATTTATTTTATAATCGTTCGTAAGGAGTAAACTCCAGTCGTGCGTCGGAGCTGACACACACTTTTTTTTTTATTACAACCTCACACCATCCTTAAAGGGTATTTACAAGTCAAATGCCAAAAGCAGAATATATAATTATATATATATATATCCCACAAGGGTCCCCGAAGGGGTAGGCCGAGGTGTATAGGTAATACCCGCACATCCACTTTCCGCCTGAGGAAACCTGCATACGTCTGAGAAGAAATTAAAAGGCGTATGTATAGTCGTGCTGGAGTAACGGCGATGGACTCCACATCTGTCACGTTGGCACCTAATATACCTCTGGCGGAAAGTGGGTGTGTGGGTATTACCTATACACCTCTGCCTACCCCTTCGGGGACCCTTGTGGGAAGGCGTGAGGAGATTTTTTATAATTATAATAAAATTCTTGCGCTGAAATATTAAAAAAATTATACAAAAATAAAATCCTTTTTAAACTTTTTGTTGTTCTAATACTTTCCAAATGTGTTAGATACAATACATTATAATAGTAACAGTATTGCTGAGTCATTCTAAGTGTCTATCGTCCACCCACCAGATTCCAATGTACTCTTACATTCAGCTTGCGACATTTAAATTTCAACTGTAACGCAAAGATCTAAGGACGAAATTCACTTTGGCATCTACTTTAAATACAACTAATAGCCGAATTTGAACTTAAAACGTTAGACTATAGGGCTTACAATAGTTTTTTTATTCGTTGGGGCAACGATGAATGAACGTCGTGCGCCTACGCACACGTGGTGCAAGGCCTTGAGCTAATCAGTTGTTTAGTAATGGACAAGGTAAGGCGATTTAGGAATGAATTGAGTAATTTTTGTGTTCTAACGAGTGTTTTGTAAGAACTGTTTCATAAGTTGTGGGTCAATGACTTATACTATATATCTTTATGATAATATATCTTCACGCCTTCCCACAAGGGTCCCTGAAAATGTAGGCAGAAGTGTCCACACACCCACTTTCCGCTAGAAATATATTTTAGGAGTGACAGATGGCGAGTTCATCGCCGTAACTCAAGCACTGAAAACGTTATACTAACAATCTTTAAAATGTACAGAATTTATTAATACAATTAATTTTTATGCTTAATTGACGCGTAGCATTCGAGCTGTGCTATCCGTTTCGATACGAAACTAACATGCATATTGATTCTTATTGTCTACTAAATAAGAGTTACATTAAGTGCCGTTGCAAAAAAGATTTCCCTCCCCTTGCCAATTCAATATAGTCCTTACGCTATACTGTTTATAAGGATCATAAAGTATGCATATTATCAATTACCTAATATAAGCGCTTATGAAAGCTTTGGTTGGCTGTTGACCTAACTAGTTGCTCGGCGCAGTCCTCTGCAATTAGTGTGAAAAAAGGTCGGACAACGGGAGTGAGTTACTCGTTATCGTTAGGGTTCCGTACAATAAAAAAAAGTTGTGACACTAAAAGTAAAGAATAATAATAAAATAATAAGTCACCAATGACAAAATATGACCTATGACACAAAAATTGCACGTTCGAATCACGACTGTACCATTTTTTCTGAACTTAAGTACAGTCAACCACGAGGCTTAAGGTGAAAGGAATCCTGCCTGCATACGTTTGAAATTGTGGTGTGTGAGTACTACGTACTTCTGCCTACCCCTACCGTTGCAGGACGGCGTGAATATATAATATTACTAGCTTATGCCCGCGGCTTCGCCCGCGTGGAGTTCGAAAAAGTAGCTTGCTAGAATCGGTTCAGCCGCTATGCCGTGAAAGAGCATCATACATTATAATATAAGAACTTTGATTTGATGAAAAAAAAAGTAGCCTATGTCCTATTTCTAGGTATAAGCCACCAGATCACTATTTCAACTTTCAGCCAAATCGGTTCAGGCGTTTGGCCGTGAAAGAACCAAACTTACAAACTTTCACATTTTTAGTAAGAAAGATTACTATAAAAAATAATAAAAATATGGTTACTCTTGGGGATTTCGTTCAAACATTGTTACGATCGACTTTAACAGTCTCATTCAATGCGATTATTTACCAAAACGACTGTCTTAGCATTTTACTAAACATTATCTAGACTGCACGTATCTACTTTGTGAGAATTGGGTACTTCAATGTCAAATTAATTCATATGAGTTTGAATAAATGTTGGCAAATTGGATGTCAAGATATTGTTTTAGTATTTATATTATTTATTTATTAGAATATCCTCACGCCTTCCCACAAGGGTCCCAGAAGGGGTAGGCAGAGGTGTCTAATAACCACACACCCACTTTCCGCCAAAGGTATATTAGGTGCAAACGTGACAGATGGCGAGTCCATCGCCGTTACTCAAGCACGACTACCTATACATACGCCTTGAATTTCTTCTCAGACGTATGCAGGT
This sequence comes from Drepana falcataria, assembly GCA_945859725.1. Classification (NCBI taxonomy): domain Eukaryota; kingdom Metazoa; phylum Arthropoda; class Insecta; order Lepidoptera; family Drepanidae; genus Drepana; species Drepana falcataria. The sequence continues at coordinate 2,708,813 of OX243935.1, forward strand.
TTTTATTCATTAATATATTTTTAATTATACCTCACGCCTTCCCACAAGGGCCCCCCATGGGGAAGCCAGAGAGTTAATAGGTAGTACTCACACACACACTTTCCGCCAGAGATAACGCCAACGTGACAGATGACTAGTCAATCGCTGTTACTCAAGCACGACTATAACGTAAATATTCATATCTAATTACAAAATCTGCTAAACCATTACTATAAAACGAACTATGTAACTGTGTTTTTATTTCATCAGAGGTGCATAACCCTGAAATCGTGCGAAAACAGAGCGCCATATGCAGACATCACTTCAACTATAAATGTTTACGAGCTAAAGTATATTTTTTTACTACATAGCAGTCTCGATAGGCCTCGTGTGAAATTAAAACCATTTCGTTCGATACTTTGTATGTGTTTTAAAGTCACAATTTTTAAACGTTAGTTGGCTTTTTAAACCTATTTAAATTAAAGAAATATGTTTTCTTGGAATACGCAATAGCGAGAACAAATAGACAGGTTATATTTTAGATAGGAATGTGATGGCCGAGCGTTTTATGTAGTCCCCTGCAAAATTCACAATGCAGGTTCTATCCCTACTAGGTAGCTAGCTCTACGGCATAGGAAAACGTTGTGACGTCACGTATATAAATTACGCGTCACGTTGTTTGTCCGCGATGGACTCTTAAACTTCTTAACCGATTTTAATCAAAGTTGCACACCATGTGCAGTTTGATCCAACTTGAAAGATAGGATAGCTTAAATCTCAATTTAAGGTTTAGATTTCACAATTGATTCGCGATTTCACCCAAGCGAATCTGGGCGGGCCAGCTAGTGTTTTATAAGAAATTGATTCTTGTTTGACAGGCAGCGTTAGACATGCCACATTGGCACTTAAACATATCTCCAGCCTAAATGACGGCAGAAATACTACTACTGGGGACACTTGAGGAAAATCGTAAAAGAGTATTTTGATATAATTTATTCCAAAAAGTCATAATACTAAGTCGCATAATTCGAATGCAACGAAAGTTAATGATTGAATGAAATCTATAACAAAAAATTTTTAAAGTACAAGCATAAAACACTTTAGCATAAGGTTAATTGGAAGGGGACCAAAGCGTGGTCCGGCTATTTACTGAAAATTTTGGGCCCCTGTATCTTACGTATCTAGGCAACGGCACGTAGAAACGAAGTATTAATCCACCCTTTAGGATTACCACATAAACCATTTTCATTATTAAATGCTTACAGTTTTATTAATGACCTTCATACTATTTAATTTTATTCAAATAACGTCGTCGAATAAGGCTTCTAAAAAGACTAGAACGATAGATTAAGCTGTCTATATCTTATTATTAATATTTATTTCTCACATGACACAGTCCATTTATTTACATATAAAATTACAATATTACATACATTAACGGCGATGAACTCGCCATCTGTCACGTTGGCACCTAATATACCTCTGGCGGAAAGTGGGTGTGTGGGTATTACCTATACACCTCTGCCTACCCCTTCGGGGACCCTTGTGGGAAGGCGTGAGGATATATATTACTATTATAAAACTAAATAAAATAAACTTCCTTATCTTCGTTGGCACCTAAAATATATCTATGGCGGTAAAATATATCTAGTACAATATAAAAATGGCCGATCGTATTCTAGAATGGCAAAAGCAAGTTGTTCAACCGATATTATCTTTTTTGTGTGTATTTCTGCTCAATAGGTTTAGGTATACGATCGGGCCCGATAGATGGCACTGCTAACTTCATCGATTTTTATTTATTACCCAAACGAAAATAATTTAGGATATCCGTTCACATGGCGTAATTATACACGACATTATAAAAAAAATAACAACAAAATTAATAACCTCCTAATTTTTCAAGGTGGTTTAAAGATACTATAAGCCTACCGCTATAATAGGTGGCAGATAAGTTTACGACTCTCAATGGATTATAAAAAAAAAAAAACAAAAAAAAAAGTATTTTATTAGGAAAAATAAACTATTTTTACCGATTATTTAATTTATATTAAATTATCATTATAGTAAGGTAAAAAAAAAAGTGAAAAAAAAGTGAAAAAATGCTACCATAGCAGAGCGTAGTTTCGATCTACGGACCTCTGGGTTATGGGCCCAGCACGCTTCCACTGCGCCACTCTGCTGTTGGAGTATATCGCGAAATTAGTGAACAAGTATAGCCAATGACGTCATATCGTTGAGATTTACTTTGCAGTAAATTCGTTTTATTTCTTACAATATTGCTTCAACATTACATATTATTTCTAGTTCCTTTTACAAAAAGATGTTTTTATGTTTCATTGCGTTTTGATACACGAAAATTTTTTTTATTACGCGGCTCGCCTGATATTTACGTGTTTTCTGCCGCCTATGTATTGAAATTATTTTGAAACCGGCCAGTGCGAGACCTTTTTGGTAGGTCCTTGGGCTTTGTTATTGCTTAAGAATATATTTATGACTAGCTTATGCCCGCGGCTTCACCCGCGTTGAGTTCGAAAAAGTAGCTTTGGACATTTTCCTGCTTAAATCGGTTCAGCCGCTATGCCGTGAAAGAGCATCATACATTATAATATAAGAACTTGGAATTTTTCAGGATTAAAAAAAAAAAGTTGCCTATGTCCTATTCCTAGGTATAAGCTATCACCATTTCAACTTTCAGCCAAATCGGTTCAGCCGTTTGGCCGTGATAGCACCGCAGACGTTCATTAAATGGTACCTTTATATTTTTAATATCCTCACGCCTTCCCACAAGGGTCCCCGTAGGGGTAGGCAGAGGTGTATACGTAGTACCTACACGCCTACTTTCCGCCAGAGATATATTTTAGGTGTAATTTTTACAATTACAATTTATAAATATAATAGATACATGTAATTATTATAAATGTATAATATTACTTTTTGTGTCGCGTTATTGAAGCTAGTAAAATAGGGAATCCAACTTTTACTGGGGAATCAATAATACAAAAAACACGAGATAGCGTGCATGTTAAGATAAAACTACACGGACACTGTCGCGGGAGACCACTAGTGTTTCATAAGGGACCTCGAGTAAACCTCACGCCACACAGTGCGTACATCAAAGTAATTCTACCAGAATTACTTTTTATAATATATCCCTGGCGGAAAGCGGGTGTGTGGGCACTACCTATACACCTCTGCCTACCCCTTCAGGGACCCTTGTCGAAAGGCGTGAAGGATGAGAATTAAGCTGCCCAGCCAATTTCCGAGGCAAAAATAACAATACCTGTCTTTGCCCCAGCGTGAAATGGGGAAGATTTATTGGCTTTTACATGGAATTTTAATGTTACGACGTGTGTGGAAATGGAGAGAGTGATAATGACCATCCACATAAAATTTGTTGGGACGGAGAAAATACTGTTTCTGGACGAATGGGACCATCAAAATGGTAAAGAAAGGTAAGTCAAAACTATGTAGATCCATTGTAAAGACGCAAACTTAAGAATAGGTAAAAGAATAAGTAAAAGTTTAAAACTGGAACACTCTTTTGGAAAACTGAGTATGTACATAATGGAATTCTAAACCACAAATTGAATATGCCCACAGAGTAATAATTGATCATGCGGCATTAATAGTTGCTGAACGAAACTGACCATTGCATTTGACGTTTTCATTCCCATCACTTACACTTCATTTCTCATGTCATTCACAGTTATAGGCTGTAGTAACCAATATAAATAAACCCTCTAACATCCTTCATTGCAGCTTAGAGCTCACCCTCGAGAGGGATCAACGCAAAATGGTACCTAAACCACGTCCAATAAATTTTGACCCCTCACTTACTAAGACTTGTACTATTGCAACATTCACGCAGGCATTACGAGGGGCCTCGACGAAACGGGCGGCGACGGTCAGTGGTTCGGAAACTCGCGATAATGTGGTTGAATTATGGATTTCAGATGGGTAGGTACTTCAAATTAATTTACGTTAGTAGTAGCCTTTATGTAGTGAATGTACTTACTAGTTATGTATATTTAGTAATTTACTTAGCGGGCGTTTTTTAGACAAACTAAACTCTATGACTGATGATCATTGCCAAGTATGTTATACATATTATCGCGCAGAATCCCACAGGGGAATCTAGAAGAACGCTAGGTCTATTTGGATTTAGAGCCCTCTTTCGTTTTATGCACATTCACAATTATCTACGTATGGATTGAATGGTAATTGATGAATGCAATAAGTGGGATTGGCTTAACATTTTTCGTGTGTCCGTATAAAATTTACAAGTAGTTCACGCCTTCTCTTATGGGTCCCCGAAGGGGTAGGCAGAGGTGTATGGTAATACATTATCTTTTTGCTGGAGATTATGTTGAGGCGATCTAGACAGACAGTCTTCTGTCTCCGTTTCTCAAGCACTACTTTAAATGCGTCTTTGAATGTTTTCTAAGTCGTATGCAAGGTTTTTATAACTATTTTGGGTTTGCTTTGTAAATAAATTCTGAAAAAAGTTATTAGTTAAATTGGTATTAGAACTTACAATCTTAGTGTTCCAACTGACAACTCGAACCAGTTGGCCACCACGGCTACATATTATACATATAAGAAACGCAATAAAGAAATAACCCTGTGAAATAACCTAAAAAGCTTTGCCGCCATCTGCCCGTTCACACCGCATTGGATTTAAATATGCACTAAAATTCTTTTTACCAACACTCGTTTCGCACACGCATCTCTCCAATATACTTTTTATTTCTATTTCACGCACGTGTCGGCCATTTTAAATCCAAATGTAATTGAGAGTTATGTAAATGCACGCTTTCGGACAACGCCCGCCGCCATTTGGAAAACCCGATGGCGCCAAAATTGACGTTTTGCAAAAAGTCTACTTTTGTCTTTTAAATATAGAATGGATTTGATGCATTCGACGGCCGGATTTTTGGAGATATGTTTTTGATATTTTGTGAGGTTATTTTACAAGATGACGTGTATTTTTGTGCTTTACTTTCGATAAAAAAACTATGATAAGTTGCCAAGAAGCGCTACCCCACCGTTCTACCCATGCAAGATATGATTTCATCGGTAGATTTTCGAGATAAAACATACAATATGTTAATCTAGCTAATAATCCAACTCTGACAAATTTAAAAATCCGTTCCGTGCTAGAAATATTAGTAGGACACTATTTTAGATTCATAAATCACATAATTTGCTCAGCCAGCCAGCTCTACACAGTCGTGTTTGCCTTCCCTAGGGATCTTCTGGGAAGCGGTCGAACGCCTAGCCACGTCTGTAAACAATCAATATGCTAATTTGGTTAACCGAGCCCTCAGGTGCCTCCTGCTCGCTATAAGGATTTAGATATTCCAACCATTTTGTACTACGCAAATAGGTAGTGGGTACGTGATATTATTATGTTAAGTTCTTCGTGAGAGTGAATTCAAATTTATCTAATATCGATTATTTCTAAAACAAATTTTTTCATAGGTACCAATGTAAAATGTTGGGTGCGTGTATATTACGCAATAGAACATATTTGACAAAATCAGGCGTAACATGCATAGACAATAACACAAAAATTATGCTAATATGTACGTCAAAACCGTAACCTATAGGCGCTAGCTAGTAATACTAGATTTATCACGGCTCCTTCGTATTGGGTGGAGCTACTGTGCATAATGGCACAGCAATTCTTTGTAGATACATACATATATACATATCATCACGCCGAGTCCTTAACGGGGTAGGCAGAGAGTATAGAGCGCCAGTTCTGTCTAGACTAACTTTCTTTGTTGATATTTGGAAAAAAATACCGCAACCTTTCAAAATCTTTAAAATGTGGTTTGCTTCGATTCTAAATAGTGGCGAGAAGTTCGAACTAGAATTAGCTATCTTCTTGTTTTTTCTCGTTCAATTTCAGTTTCCCTGGGATTACTGGGGAGACTCAATCGGAATCAATACCTGGACAAAATTACAGATATGTTCAAACCGAGTCCCTCCCGTGGTAGGCAGAGAGTATAGACCGCCAGAGCTCTAGATTTACAGATTCGCTTCTGGCCATTAATTATAAGAGTATTTTTAATACAAGGCAATGTCCTCATCAATTTTTGTCCGAAACACTTAAGTCAAGGCGCCATTATCTCGTCAGTGGCGTTTTAAGCGCCATCTATTACGAGTTGCGACGCTAATGGAGGTGTCATGTTTCGCTCTCGAATTATGTCGTCCCACTTACATTCTGAAGGCATATTTTCAAGACATTTTTATAATGGCAACACAATGAAGCACTATGGGATGAATTTAATGTAGTAGATTAAAAATCATACATATCATCACGTCCAGTCCCTGATGGGCAGGCACAGAGAGTAGATCGCAAGCTCTCTCTAGCCTTACATCCATATCTCTATAGCTTCGCCTCTTCATACATGCCCGCCGGTTTCGAGTACTCTTGACGTTCCTATCCTAAGTGTCCAATCGATTTGAACTACGTGGTTATAATAGGTTGGAACGCGGTCTTCATCTGTGTGTATGTGTATGAGAATCAAGTAACTTAACGTTTTATATGTGGACAAGCTGTTCCGCTCAGCTTCGCTTGGCTGAATATAATTTAACCTGCGACAAGTTTACCCTGCTACTTAATGCAGTCAAAAGAAAGAGACCGTAATACGTAATGCATAGGATTTGTTAAATGTAACTTAAATGTAACGTTAAACTGCCTAATTTAGCCTATTTTTTTCATATACTTCTAGATATAAACCTATATATACTTTATTTACAATAACAACAATTAACAATATTTACAAAGAACAGTTGAAACTAACTACTTAAAAATATTTGTCCCAAATCGGTATCTCGAGGCAACGTGCCAAGAAGACTAGCAGCAATGCCACGCTGGCTAGCAATGCTGATTCTCTGAGCGAGATATGTTCCAGCCCGCCTACACCTATATTATTATTAACTATCCACATTTTTCTGTGCTCCTTATAAATTTGTGTGCATTCTGTCTCAGCTTGTAAATGTAGTGGCATTCAACTATTATTTAACATCTAGTTGTAGGTTATATACCTCTAATATACCTCTGGCGGAAAGTGGGTGTGTGGGTATTACCTATACACCTCTGCCTACCCCTTCGGGGACCCTTGTGGGAAGGCGTGAGGATATATTATATTATTATTTGTAGGTTATTTTTAGTGTCAAGTGGCCTGAAATAAATAAATAAATTAATAAATCATTGTGGACTTAGCCGTCTACGAAATCACGCAAACATACGACGAACAACTATCGCTAAATACGGAACATGATTTACTTCCGCATCTGCAGCATCTGCAAGGTATTTTTGTTTAAAATCATGAAGTATTTAAACTCAATCATAATCCACCATTTTCCGCCGTAGTCGGGTAAAAATAGGGCTCATGGGTCGAACTTACGCAGGGCAATGATTCATTATTTACAAGTGAGGATAGTCCTGCTAGTACTGCCGGGTCTGTCTGACATACGAGGGCGGGTGATTACACCTAGCCGCTAATTGCATTACTGCAGTTGAATTATAGCTTGCAGGGGGCAGCCAGAAACGTCTGGATACGCTAGTTATATAAACATTTACAAAACAGTTTGGCTTAATCATAGAAATAATCATATATATATATATATATATATATATATATATATATATATATATATATATCCTGACGCCATTCCACAAGGGTTCCCGAAGGCAGAGGTGTAGTGCCCACAAACCCACTTTCCACCAGAGATACAGATAATTGACTGCTAATTTGTCAGGTGGATTAACACATATTTAACAATTATATCAACTTTTACAATTGAAACCTTACGTCATCAATCTTAAAACTGAATTCCCGAAATAAAGTCCCAGATAGCATGAAATGGACCAAATTATATGCCGGGGTACAGCGGCCGGATTTCTTCGATATTTGAGGTCATTAAACGAAAAGATTCCCAGAGGACGAGAGGCAAGAATGAAGTATTGTGTCCGATTCAGACGGGAGCATTGTAGGATACACGACTGTAAGAAACTCCAAACGGTTGGGTGAATCCGTAGGAAATTATCTTTCAAATTTTGTTTTTCGTACAATTTGAGGCATTGTGGAGTCTGTCATGTCTGTAGCTTATTTTATTATATGTTAAATCGTTTTGACAGACACCTATCAGAACTAAAATTATTTGCATATAGTTATTTCAATCTCTATATAACCTCTGGCGGAAAGTGGGTGTGTGGGTATTACCTATACACCTCTGCCTACTATATTATTTATTAGTTATTTCAATAAGTTTACATAAATAAAAGCTATCGCTATATCTGACAGCTTATTTATATATATAATTCTATGAAATTAGTAAATATTAGAGAAAGTAATAATAAATATAAACTAACTATAAATATAATAAATGACCCAAATCTGTGTCACGCAGAAGGGTGCCAAGAAGACTAACGGCATTGCCACGTTGTATGGCAATGCTGATTCGCTGAGCGAAATATTCGCCAGCCCTCTTGTCACTTTCTCTAATATTTTCTAAATCGAAATAAAATTATTATTACTTAGAAATTAGTAAAAAAATACTACGTTGTGTAATAAATGTTAGCCATAACTCCAGACTTTTCCTTTTATGCCTTTTTCCTCACTCAAAACGGTGCAGGTTGTATTCGTGCATAGCAAATTGCAATTTTATCGTCTGTCGCGATCTCTACCGATGCTCCTCTGTGTGTGATTTATACCTATGTTCGTATTTCATGTCTGTTGTGCAGGTTCATTATGTCTACTTCGTTTATCTCATTACATACTCGATGAAGGAAAGCTCATCGAGAGGAAACTCAATGGCATATGTATAGTCGTGCTTGAGGGTCCCCGAAGGGGTAGGCAGAGGTGTGTAGTACCCACACACCCACTATCCGCCAAAGATATATTTTTGGTGCTACAGTGGCAGATGTCGAGTCTGTCGCCGCTACTCAAGCACGACTATACATACTCCATTGAAATTCTTCTCAGACGTATGCAGGTTTCCTCTCGATGTTTTCCTTCACCGTAAAGCTCGTGGTGTGACTAATCACTGTACTTAAGTTCAGAAAACTCTCGATGTTTTCCTTCACCGTAAAGCTCAGAAAAACTAATTGGTACAGTCGGGATTCGAACTTGTAATCTTTGTGTTGCAGGCAAATACTCGAACCTCTAGGCCACCACGGATCTTTTTATTGACATAATTTTCGATTTGTCAACAGCTTCATTACGGTCTGAGATATATAGTAAATTCTGTCAAATCGAAGCGTATGTACATTCACAACACATGTGGAACACTATCCAAATATTATTAAACCAGTGCACACCAACGGAACAATATTGCACCATGAGCTTCCCTAATCAGACGCCTTAAAAGGTGGTAACTTCAACTATGTTCAAATAAAATTTAACTTTAAGTCTGAACCTCTAAAAGTGAATCTCCCTTGCCGGTACAACAAATGATTATGCTACTAATTTGCGATGTTTCCTGAATAGCTTGGAGCAGGAATCACGGCTCGACTGTTTTCAATTGATGGTATAGTTTCGTGTGTATCGGGTTTACAAGTTGCAATAAAGGAGAGTATAGAATTCACATTTGAGTCTGTGTTAGAAAGCTTTGTTCTTTATTTGTTTCATTTCCAGACATGAACCTGCTTTAGATAAATCATAATAATAATAATATATCCCCACGCCTTCCCACAAGGGTCCCCGAAGGGGTAGGCAGAGGTGTATAGGTAATACCCACACACCCACTTTCCGCCAGAGGTATTTCCGCCAGAGAGGTAACTGAAAATCAGTAGCTTATATCGTATTAATTCTATCTCATTACACTTTCAAGAACTCAACCTCTGTAGTGTTGGCTACTCTGTAAGAAGATATACACCAGATACTTTCAATTGACGTGGCTTTTTATGGAGTGATCTGCAACGAAACCAGGTTCAAACTAATACGAGTTTCTCAATGACAGCACAAGCGCCTGAGAAGAACGAGCTTACTGAACTTTTGAATGGGTTAAATACGACCCGTCTGATTTTAAGCGATTTCAAGCGGTTTTAAGCGGTTATAAGAGAGAAAGGTTATTTGCACTAGAAATGCTCAGAAGAGAATAACGTATGAAAAGGCGTACCTTCTGATGACCTGTCACATTAGCACCTGTATCTTCTGTGAAAAGTAGAATTAAAGGGTTTATTTCCAGTATTTACATGTTGTAACAATAGTTATAACAATAGTTATAACCGTTGTAGAGGCTTCTTGTAAATAATAATAATAATAATCATAATTGATACCTGGGACAATTCCACACAAATTGACCTAGTCCCAAAGTAAGCAAAGCTTGTGTTATGGTAACTAGGCAACGATATATTTACTTCTATAAATATGTATATATATATATATATATATAAATACATAGGACATCCAAGACTAAGGTGCAAATACTCGTGTTCATCACACAAATATCTGCCCTCAGCGGGATTCGAATCCGCGACCTCAAGTTTCGCAGGCAGGAGCTCTAACCACTAGATCAGACGGTCGTCATAATATAATAAGATCCTAGTGACTGAAGACTGTTATATTAGAAAATAACAGAAGAGAAAAGAGAGAGAGAGAGAGAGTGTATTTCGTAGAGAGTAATATATCAAGAGTATCGGTGTCAACATTTGCTAACTCAACACTGCTATTTTGAGGATTGGTCTGTCCTGACAGTAATTATCAAAACATCCACTAAAGAAGGAATGCGAGAGTGTGTAGGAGTATGTCTGTGCATTTTATAACCTCTGTACCCTTTAGGGGACTCCAGTAGGAGTGCATTTCATTTCGGTAGAAGCAAAGGGATATTTTCATTTCATCACACTTCGGTAACAAGACGTAGCGTTGTTCACACCTGCGGCTAAATATGGCGCCTTGTCGACGTATGTTCGCATTTATTTATTTCCTTACATCAAGCACAGAGTAAATATCTACACAGGATATTTTCTATTTAGTCTTTGAATTTTTAGTACTCATACTAAACAAAATTGCTTAACTGACTTCTCATTACTTTTTGTTTACTTTATCTTTACAGTCACACTCTCGTTCACGCCGGTTGCTTTACGAGTATAGGTAGTGTCATCCACGAAGGCGCGCCCCACTATTCTTCATAGTATAAGAGTGCAAACTTGCACCAATGTTGATTATTGTCGGTGCATACTGATTACCTATGAGTGCACCAGCACACAAGTTGTAGAAGTTGGTGGGGCGCGTTGGTGGGGCGCGGTACCTTTCTATATCTTTATTGCGGATTCGATTTTAATATCGCTATGCCGCGAAATATATGTACATTTATATGATTTTGAAACATATAATACCCAGACTAAACCTCACATCATTTAGCTTCAATCCTTAGCCGACATAATCAATCAAGTTGAATCTAAACCACCCATAAAGTATTAAAAACACATTAGGAGTAAAATTGTGGCGTAACTCATCGCCCTCTGATAAACAGTGCTCTGTACCCGTGAGATAGAGCTTAGTGCGTAAATACGGGAACGTTCTTGAAAGGAACTAACGATGCTCAAAAAGTATTGAAAATTTATTCTAAGTACGAGGGGTGTTTGATGGTTAGTTATGTTACTGCAGAGAAACCGACCAGTTTAAAAAGAGCTCTCTCTGTGAATCGCATTCACCTCTAACGTCCACTTTTGGTATCCTCGGCGGGGATGGGGGGGTCTTCATATACTAGTGGGTGTAACAAAAGGTGTAAGAATAAAACTTTTTAAAGGCAGAACGTGTGTGTTTAGCTATTTTTTTTATTGCAAACAAGAGTTTATTTTACAATGGTGTTAACATGAATTGTTGGTGGAGTTTTGCGGGGTTTTATCTCGTACTGTGTGTATATTTTACTTTGGAAAGAAGATGTAGTGACAAAAATTGAGAAAGGTATGAGGTTTGACCATGTCGAGAGAATGAATGAAGAACGATTGACGAAAAAAGTGTATAAGGCGAGTGTGAATGAAAGTGTTGGAAGGGGTAGACCTAGGCGGACGTTTCTAGACCAAATTAGGGACGTCTTGAAAAAAGGCCAGGTGAAGAGTACCCTAAACCGAAGAGCATGTATGAAGAGAAAAATGAAAGTGGACGAAGCGAAAGAAGTATGTAAGGATCGTAGCAAGTGGAAAGAAGTGGTCTTTGCCTAAAACTACGGGAAAGAGGCGTGATTATATGTATGTATGTATGTCAGTGTTTATTTATCACAGAGGGAGTATGTTCTAAGATATATCTTAAGGGGCAGTCTTAAGTAACATAAGTATGACGGCCGTCTGGTCTAGTGGTTAGAGCTCCTGACTGCGAAACTTGAGGTCGCGGGTTCGAATCCCGCTGAGGGCAGATATTTGTGTGATGAACATGAGTAATTGTACCTTAGTCTTGGATGTCCTATGTTTTTATGTATTTATATAATATATTTATATAAGTAAATATATCGTTGTCTAGTTACCATAACACAAGCTTTGCTTAATTTGGAACTAGGTCAATTTGTGTGGAATTGTCCCAGGTATTTATTATAAGTGGAAGACGTTATCAGGCAGTCTAGGTGTATGTTATAAGAGCTAAAATATCTAAAGGCATTTCAATTGTTTAACAAACTTAACGTGTTGAATAAATCCTTTTTCTTCTTCTAAGAGTGGCAGTTAGCTTCAAACAGAATCAATTTCTATTCACCCCTTAGCTGTGTTTGCTTAGGACATAAACAGTACCACGCTGGAGGCTTTTTGTGTTCGCCATTGTTCGGTTGTGTAGTATACGTTTCCAGAACTTATCCTCAAAATCAAAATCAAAATATTTTATTCAAAGTAAGGGACACAGGGAACACTTATTGAACGTCATATACTTAACAAAAACTAAAGTTACCAACAATAAACAAAATATATAAACTCTTTGATTTAACTGCAACTGAAACGTATCGTGGTTTGATTCAACGCAAATAAATTCAGTAAAAGCTCATTGGGACTAGGTCAATTTGTGTGGAATTGTCCCAGGTATTTTTTTATTTATTTATTTATTGGTTCAGTCGCTATAACATTTTATAAGACTTTTCTATATATATATCTTTTCAGTTTTTTTTTTTATATTTGAAACCAACATACAATAAGTAATATACAATCTAGGAAACCTAGTTACAAAAGATATCAGGTCTTTTTTCTTTTCAAGGCACTCAATAAACCTCTATCATCCCAATCACTTGGAACCCAATATCAATTGTACAAGCAAACGTAGTTCGCTAATCGGGATTAATATCAGACCTCCAATTCAACACACTTTTTGATAAATTCCAGGGCAGAATTTTCCGCTGAAAGTATTCCGGGGCAAACTTCTTACGAGCAGAGGCGGATTTGGGCGCATTCTGCACGGCCACTGTGATTTATGATAGATGCCAGCACCGGCGCTTTTGCCCTTCGACATATTTTTCGCATTACTCGAGTGAAAGAAAAAGCGTTGGTATAATGCAGTGACGCGTGCTGATTCCCAGATTCAGGGCGCTCTATTGTATAAGTAGATGGCTTATAGTTTCATGAGTAAACAACGTGGAACTCCTTGGATGTATTTTTCTTTTTCCTTCGAATTTTTCAAATTTCGACCGATTCATATATGCCAGTTGCGCCACTTTTAAATTTGGAACGATTGGAATTAATTCAAAAATCGTCAATTGGCTGCTGAAATCGAAGTCTGCTAAAATAATGCATTCAATATAAAACATAATTCTAACAGAAACTAATTCCATTTTCAAACTTATGAACATCGACAATAAAATAAAACACCTGAAAAAAAATTGCCAATTACAAAAACAGATGTAAATGATTGAATATACCTCTTTAATCCACCCCGGACAGGATCCAATTTGGGTCTCAGCTATCAGGCGATAATCACAGGTCACGTTGACTGCGTCCAACAATGAACTGAAATTGCTTCCACTCTTTATAATTAAATTTGTGACGTTTCCAATGCTTCCAATGGAATTAGAAAACTTCAGTTCGCAAGGAATTCGTTCATGTCTGAAACATCTGACGAATTTGTTAATATTCCTGAGAATGGCTTTCAATTTGATATCAAAGGCTTTATTCACTTTTGTGGCGATAGATGTCGCTTTACATTTCGAACACGCTTATCACCGAGTGCATTCTCGTACATAGTGTCGCCAGCTTACTGTAATGGCTGCTATTATTTGTAGGTATACATAGTTGTTGACTTGAAAACGGGTAAATTGGCATTGGTCTGGTCGTTGTACATCGACGATAGATTATCTATGCATGTTTTTTTTAATTACATCTGTACGACTTCTCACAAGGGTCCCCGAAGGGGTAGGCAGAGGTATATAGATAGGTAGTGGACCTACCTACCCACTCAACCCCTCACTTTCCGCCAGAGATATATTTTAGGTGACAGATGGCGAGTCCATCGCCTTTACTCAAGGACGACTATAAAAACGCCTTTGAATTTCGTCTCAAACCTCCTCACAATGTTTCCTTCACCGTGAAGCTCGTGGTGTGACTAATCACTGTACTAAAGTTCAGAGAAACTCATTGGTACAATCGGGATTGTACGGGGAACTTGCAATCATTATATCGCTCACGACTGCTCGAACCACAAGTCACGCTTGCATTATTGGTTATTTATCGTGTTCATCATACAACCACTTTCTTGCTTTAAGCATGCACCGAACCTGCAACCTCTTCGCAAACTAACTACTGAACTATCAGACCGTCAACTTAACATCTATGATGTCAATAGTACCTACAAGTTAACGCGAACAGAGCTACTAAACAAATCAAATATGTCTGAACGAGCAAACGGCAAAATCAACATGAAATTTTCGAGTTGTGCCTTTCATTTGCAGTTAAACGTAAACAGTACGGACCGTTCGCTGCATACCGGTAATACCGGTAAAAGTTTGTACTTGGTTGGTACTCACTATACATTAACGTTTAAATGCATAACCAGTAACGTTTCAATTTCAACTCTATCATCTGACGAATATAAATCACATTTCCATAAACAAGAGCTGAAAGTTATGATGTTTGGAGTTTGACTTTCGAAAGCTTTTGTATTGCAGAGCAGTTTTCATAGAAAAGGTATTTAATGTTCAAAGGCTTTTTCATTTCGACGCAGACCTTCCACAGAAACCGATCGTTCGGATATTTTCACAATTTATTATTATTTTTTACTTTTTTTATATACACATATATATATATATATGCCGTACCGCAAGGGAGTAGAAGGGGTAGACAGAGGTGTGGGTTTCCACATACCAACGTGATAAATGGCGAGTCCATCGTCGATTCTCAAGCACGACTATATATATATATATATATATATATATATATACATAAATCTTTATATTTATTTTCCAACGCATGCAGCCTCGATGTTTTCCTGCACTTTAAAGCTCGTGGTGCGATTTATCACTGTACTTAAGTTCTGAAAAACTCACTGGTACATTTGGGAATCGAACTTGCTATCTTTGTGTTGCGACCACTCCTTTTTCCATTTTTTTTTGTATTTTTCTTTTTTATTATTCTGTAAATGAAGTTGAAAAAGCGAAAGTCACATCTCTATTATTAAAGAAAAGAAAACGATTGAGTAGTTTAAATATGGAACATTAGATATAGTAGCCGACCCCAAAAACGGCACCCCAAAATGCCAATACGAAACCTTAATATTTACTCTTTACTCCAAACTTAACACGATAAAGCCTATAATCCGGAGTTAATACACGAAAAATAGTTTCCCTCGCATTGTCGGAGTAGCAGACTAGTAAATAGGTAAACTTATAACAAGTAACTGTTAACTTGGACCTAACAAAAGTTAGTAATGAGATATCCCCGGCAGTGCGGATTTACTGCCTACACTTTGTAAATAAACTCCACGAGTGTGGGTACTTTCCGCGATCTTACACAGGCCGATCATAATATGAACCACTAGCTTTATCCTGCGATTTCACCCGAGTCAAATTTTTATTCATTAGTAAAAAAAAACTGGGTCCTGTCATATACATTTTAAGAGAGGTAGGACATAACGGGTTTCCCGTTCGAATTTGGAGCTGCCCGACTGGGGCAGGACCTCCACCTTATAGAAGTCCGTAGCCAAAAAACACAATTTATTGTGTTGTGTTCCTACGCGGTGAATAAGGTTTCCAGTAATGAGCTCCTTGGGGTGGGGGAGGATTGTTGTATTGTGTTGGCAGCAGAGGGATTAGTCCCATTATGCTGCCAACACAGTACAACTCTCCGAACACAGAGTGGCAACGCTCGCTACGCAACGCGTATTGTAAGCGTAAATAGGCTGAGGTAACCGTTTTCCATCGGGTGGGCCGTATGCTTGTTTGCCACTCTTGTTGTATAAAAAAAAAAAAAAAAAAACATTGATCGAATATTAAATATATGAAAAAAAGTCGCGGCGGCCGAGTGGTTCGAGCAGACGCTTGCATCACAAGGATTGCACGGCAAGGTACCAATGAGCAATTCTTAGCTAGTCACAAGCTTTACGGTGAAGAAAAACGTCGAGAGGTTCGTCCTTCTTACGTCGTCGGGACGTTTGAGAAGAAATTCAAAGGCGTATGAAGATGAAATATCCGATATTCCAGGACGTCTAATCGACTTCTCTCAACAACGAGTTAACATAAATGTCTTTGAACGTAAACTAAAGGGGGGATCTCTTGAAAAAAGGGGGCAGAGGAGGTAGAAACCGCCGCTGCTATTTGAATATAATGAACAAACAAAACACAAATCAACAGCCTGTATTTCAAGCTCACCGTGATCCGCAGTACCTTTACTTAAATTTAATTATACATATATATCCACACGTCTTCCCACAAGGGTCCCCGAAAGGGTAGGCAGAGGTGTATAGGTAGTAAACACAGCCACATTCCGCCAGATATATATTTTAAGTACCAACGTGACAGATGGCGAGTCCATCGCCGTAGTCAAGAGCACGACTATACATACGCTTTGATACATATCGCGTTAATACATAATTATATCTTATATGTATAATAACAATTCAAAGCAATTGATATAAAAAAAAAAAGATATTGGTGTTAGTGATTAGATGTCACAGTTAATCAAAGAAGAGTTTCAATATAATCAAATACAAGTCAAATACGACTTAAATACGGGTACAATAAAAAAAAAATATTACATTATTTTCATAGGGATTTCGATTAAAAAGAAGATAATATTATTTCATTATACTTTACGTTACCCCGGAACGAAGCAGCCTTCCATAGCAGAACTTTTTTTTAAATCGATAACGTATATGTATATTTATTAATTAAAAGCTTACAAACAATTAAATCTTACTTCTTTATAATATAACTGTAAGCTAACAACATGGTGTTTATCATACATACTGAACTTGTTTGAAACATACCACGTGACTCGATAAATCAAAGTTTTATACGTCGTAGCCAATCATCATAAATGACATAACCAGTAGCTCAAGAGCGGAACACTCCATATAACCGAACCCCAGGGCTAAATCACTGTTCTGATTAAGTAGGTAGTTCTGGAGATGCATTAGTAGCATAAGGGGAACTAACGACGAAGGATTTTTCTTAACTCATGCGGTGCGTTAGTAAAAAATATCGCTTTTGGACGATGCGACAATATGTTACCGGAGAATGGAGATTTGAGCTCAGATCATAGAGAAAAGGAAACGTACTTCGCTTTTCTCTATGACCAAGGGGTAGACAGAGAGAATAGAGCGTTAATACTTCTTTCGCTATGATACTTTTCGTTGCAAAAGGGGTTTTCTTAGCTTTAAGAGTTATTTTTATATAGTGATTGGACATACCAATAGCATTAATATCATGTACTCTACTCTCGCAATTCTGGGTATACTATTGTATCGTCGTGGTTAGCTAAATGTCATCTGCCAATTTTTGGTAACGCAGGCTAAGATAATGTAGAAACGTCTCGGTCTTCACGCCTTCCCATTGGTGTTCCTGAATAGGCGTCAGAACATCATCTTTTCATCAGAGATATATTATGTTGCCAACGTGACAGACGGCGACGCACACGCCAAGCACGACTACACAAACGTGTATGAATTCCTCATTAAACGCATTCAGGTAACCCCACGATGTTTTCCTTCACCCTATAACTCTTGCTGTAATAAATCACTGTAAGTATTTAATATTATTATTATTATTTAAAAAAAAACATTTGTATAGACTGTCGGGGTTCGAGCTTGCAATCTTTTTGCTTTACAGACTAACTCGTCCACCGCGGCTTTTCAACAAACTGCTAATTTAGTTAAACCCACACTGACCCACAGTAGTCGCGACCCTGCCAAATCGGCTTTTCGGCAAGTTCAGTAGAACCATTACTTACTGTCACCCGCTGACCCAGTTATGATAAACGATAGCAAAGTAAATGTATCGAACATTTTACGACATTCAAGGGACAAAGTTGGATATTAGTGTGTTAGTTCTGATCGGTATGAGGAATGGCAACAGGGTAAAAAATATTATATACATCGAGAACATCTACCACGTTGGCACCTAATATACCTCTGGCGGAAAGTGGTTGTGTGGGTATTACCTATACACCTCTGCCTAGCCCTTCGGGGACCCTTGTGGGAAGGCGTGAGGATATAAAAAAAAAAGAACATCGCGAGGAAACCTACGTACGTTTAAGAAGAAATTCAAAGGCGTATGTATAGTCGTGCTTGAGTAACGATGACGGACTCGCCATCAGTCACGTTGGCACCTAAAATATATCTCTGGCGGATAGTGGGTGTGTGGATACCACCTATAAACATATCATCACGCCGAGTCCCTTTCGAGGTAAGTAGGATTGGGCGCCAATTCTCTCTACACTTACAGACCTCGCTTCATCTACTTAATCAGTCGCTTCATGTACGCTCGCTGTTTTTAGCACTTTTGACGTTCCTGAAATGTTCCATCGATTTGATCTAGGTGCATTGCGGATGTAATCAAGACGAATGTAGGTTTAAAGGACATGCTCTTCCGTACCAAGTAGTGCTTTTACCAACAATATTTAAGGGTGCGAAAGAGACTTGCTTGGTGCTTATGATTGTATGATAAGGCTCCTTTTCTGTGTGATACACAAATATTTCAGAACATAAAATTGGAAAACGGAACAAGCGAATGACTAAAATTTAAAATTTTAAGGAACACTGCATTTACTTCTGGTTTTTTGCTTCTAAGTAAAGTAATAGTTGTAATTATGGCTCTTTGGCTCTTTATTCTCGTTAATGAATACGACAGACTTGTAAGCAATTAAAAAAAAATTATACTCTTGCAAAACTGTGATCAGGTAAAAGTATTTAGATAAAAATGAGGGTAGATAGAAATTTAAAATACATCATCATCATATCATCACGCTAAGTCCCTAACGGGGTAGGCAGAGAGTACAGAGCGCCAGTTCTCTCTATACTTACATACCTCTTTCGCTTCGTCCACATTGATCAGTCTCTTCATACATGCTCGTCGGTTTCGAGTACTCTTAACGTTCCCGTCCTTGAGACGAAATTGAAATTTAAAATACGATCTCCAATTTCTATATTCTCCTTCCAATTTCAAATCTGACACAAAAAGGCGTATTGTTTGAAACCCATACTACCCTTCAACAAAACACGTAAACGTGA
Organism: Drepana falcataria; assembly: GCA_945859725.1. Lineage (NCBI taxonomy): Eukaryota > Metazoa > Arthropoda > Insecta > Lepidoptera > Drepanidae > Drepana > Drepana falcataria. The sequence continues at coordinate 2,728,444 of OX243935.1, forward strand.
CTAAACGCTCGCTAAGTGCCACCCGTGAGTAATTGGATATTCACATTACCCTTTGGCGTGTTGAAGTGGCATCATATACGCTCCATCTATGAGATCCTGCTAGGAGTCTTGTTCCTGGCATGCTCTTGTCGTCAACGTGTGATAGAAGAGAAAATACAATTTTATGAATTTTGTTAACTATGGGGCGTTCCTGTGTCTATTCCCAGCTTCAGGTAGTGAGGTGCAATTTATGCTTGAAACGCAATAATCGCGAGAACATGAATTTCCAAGACTTATCAATATTGTTTAATATTTGCGTCTGGTTATTTGGTATATCAATTCACTCTAGTTGTTGATTGTAAATAAATAAATAAATAAATAATATCCTCACGCCTTTCCACAAGGGTCCCCGAAGGGGTAGGCAGAGATGTATAGGTAATACCCACACACCCACTTTCCGCCAGAGGTATATTAGGTGCCAACGTGACAGATGGCGAGTCCATCGCCGTTACTCAAGCACGACTATACATACGCCTTTGAATGTCTTCTCAGACGTATGCAGGTTTCCTCTCGATGTTTTCCTTCACCGTAAAGCTCGTGGTGTGACTGATCACTGTACTTAAGTTTAGAAAAACTCATTGGTACAGTCGGGATTCGAACTTGCGACCTTTGCGTCGCAGGCAACTGCTCGAACCACTCGGCCACCACGGCTCCATATACGTATACATATATTTATATAAATACCATCAGCCTGTTATATTACCAGTGTCCATTGTTATCTCTCTTTCCATTTGCCCATCAAAGGGTGCCATAAAACTAGGAATAGAAAGTGATGGCGTTGTCAGGCGCTTTTATTGTAACCACAATGTATATTGAGTACCTTCTAGTTCTTACACTTTATCGCTTTGTATACCAAAATATAATTATAATATATCCCCACGCCTTCTCACAAGGGTCCCGAAGGGGTAGGCAGAGGTGTATAGGAATACCCACACACCTACATTCTTATAAGATGTAAAAAATATTCTACCACCCGATATAAGGCTCGCGTCTGAACGCAAGTGGAAATCTAGCCAATACGCAAAGCGAAGCGAACAAGCAAAGCAGAAGTTCTCAAATTCATTCATAAACTTGAAATATGCTCAGTAGTTCTGCGGAAATATGTTTGCGTAACTATGATGAAACTCATGAACTTGCATGCATATTGTAATTGTATAGATATATAATATAATATAATAATAATAATAATATCCTCACGCCTTCCCACAAGGGTCCCCGACGGGGTAGGCAGAGGTGTATAGGTAATACCCACACACCCACTTTCCGCCAGAGGTATATTAGGTGCCAACGTGACAGATAAAATAAAATAAAATAATAAAAACGTTTATTCAAGCACAGAATGCACACGCCGGAAATAACATAATTGCTTATTAACTAATTAGGATATACTTACAGCTAAACAGAAAACAGTAACAAAGCAAAAGTGAAGAGTAAAATTGTGAAATAAGAATGTAATAAAAAAACATTGCCAGGGGTTCTCAAATTAGGCTAGGCCTGTCTCTTGAGAAACCAGTTTATTTTATGTTTGGGTTAAAAGTTAAAAAGATGGCGAGCCCATCGCCGTTACTCAAGCACGACTATACATACGCCTTTGAATGTCTTCTCAGACGTATGCAGGTTTCCTCTCGATGTTTTCCTTCACCGTAAAGCTCGTGGTGTGACTAATCACTGTACTTAAGTTTAGAAAAACTCATTGGTACAGTCGGGATTCGAACTTGCGACCTTTGCGTCGCAGGCAACTGCTCGAACCAGTCGGCCACCACGGCTTTTTATAATAATAATATTGTAGAGAAATAGAGTAAATATCATTATGTTAGACGGACGTGTGTAGACGGGACATAATTTATGTAGGTTACTTACTTATCCATTATATTAGACATGTTTGACAATTGCTCGTTAAAAGTCGTTAGTAAAAAAATCATCTTGGCAACAATATTTAAAGTGCTACACTGCTATTTGCATTCGCTCCAATTCCATAGACCAAATACCTGGCATGCAGTACAGACACTTAGATAACAAACTTATACCCAACTGGAAACAAGCAAATTGTATTTAAAAGAGCAGAGTCCTTTACGCCAACTTTCGTTAGTGGAATTCCGCCACGGTGACCACAGTGTAGGCAGAATGCTAGAAGCTGTGTTTATGACGCGAACTCCACGCAAAAGCGTTTGTGTTTCGAATAACTTTGATAAATACAGTAGTGTTTGTTGATTTCGTTATTCCATCCTGACTTCGGGCTGCGAATTGTGTTGGTCGATACAATACAAAAAGGCTTAGAAAAGGGGAATTTTTTACACAGAGGTTGATACAACAGATTGAACTGCGCTTACAATAATTACGCCGCATCAATTAAACTTTCTTAAAACAAGAAAATATTAATTCGGATTATAATTACGAATGCAAAAAAAAAGTTAACAAAGCAGAAAAAATTTAGAAGAAGCCCAGAAGAGGCAGAAGAAGATCACGTTCCAATCATCTTCTAGATCTTCTTCTAGAATCTCGTTCTAGATCAAACCAATCGAGCACTCTTATTCTTAATATATTAGAAGCCTAAATAGGATGTATAGTATACCGGGGGTGTCTTTAGCTAAGCTTTGTGACCATACCACATAAATCCATGTAGGATCCGCCTGCAATTTCCACCGACCGATAATGCAGGCAATAAAATTATACCACCACGCTATAACTGAACTGCACAAAATGGGATAGCACTGCAAACCTCAATAGCACGTTTAGAATATCAAGGGAGATAGTTGCTATGAGCTGGCCGTTTACTGCTCGTTTCGTAACACGCTCGTATTAAAGTTGTCTTGTTATAGTCGAAGTAATATTCTACGGAAAATACTTTTTCAAGTTATGTGCGCCTGGTAGCGCATCCAGTTTAATATTATCATCCGTTTAGCATTTCTAGCAGCAACTGTATGTGGAATTTGACGATAGGTTACACGAGTACGCGCAATTGGCGAGCATGTGAGAAGACACTGATAAACGTAGATGAAATGTAAGAGGTCTTTAAATCTAGGGAGAAGAGCTCTACGCTTTCACCGAACCGTGACCACATTATTGAAGGGAGTATACCCACTCCAAAAAATATGTTTTTGTATACATACACATCATCACGTCGAGTCCATAACGGGGTAGGCAGAGAAAGTACCAGTTCTTTCCAGACATATATATGTCTTCCGTTTCGTCCACATTCATCAGTCTCTTCATACATGCTCGTCGGTATCGAGCTCTTGACGTTCCCATCCTTGAGCGTCCGATCGATTTAATCTTACCTAGATCCTTCCTTCCTCTTCTTTCAAACACATTCGCTTTGTATATCAGTTTCTGCAATGTTTCTTCACTCATCCTTTTTATATTATATTATCTCCAAACCAACGTTACATGCCTTTCTTCAACATGCAATCACGCCCTTTGGCTTATTTTCTCAGGCAGCCTTAAATATAGCAGTATACAAATAAATCAATTAGTTTTGATTACTATTACGTAATGGTCCATAACGGTTAATACAACACATAGTCCGGATATATCTTGGAGTTTTAACACCGCCATCTCTATAAATCGTCTGCATTTTATTTGTACGTTTTCGCAAATACGTTTCATTGTTCCCCTTACGGTGTTGCATGCTGCACGCTATTCTAGCGCAAGTTATACAATTTTTGCACAAACATAGTAATAGGTACTCATTACATCTTCATTTTCGTGCTTGGGAATACTGCGCTAGCGTCGATTAACTTCTTAAATTTCTTACATTTGTATGTCGATACGCCACGCCAAGGCAACGTGACAGATTGATTGAGTGATTCGACTGCCGTTTCTCAAGCGAAAATATATAAACGTCTTTGATTTCTTTTCTCACACATCTATACTATAGAGACATACAAGTGTATTTTGTTATATTGTAAATTAGTTTATTAATGTTATTATTATTATTATCTTTATTTGAAATAAATCTCATATATTACATTTTTAAATATATATATATATATAGAAAAAACATATTTAAAAATATAAAATATAGGGGCCCACCGGTATCGGGATCAGGGTCCAAGGTACCGGTGGCTAGGGTTATTATTATTATAATTTTCTTTTAACATCATATTGGTATACCTACTGTAAGGATGTTAAGGTGTGTGTAAATAAATAAATAAATATCTTAAAATCAGGCGGAATGCATGCTTAACACTCAAAATGTGTAAAAACATTCTCCCCGTGTAATGACTGAACAGTTACAGCCTGTATAAACGAACCCTAAGAAAACATAAATTAGTTTTATTCTTCGGAAAATGACCCAAGACCCTTTGTCGGCCACCCCTAACACATAATACACAAAACAAATAAATAATCAAAAGAAAACAGCACGAAAGTGGTCGAAACTCGTGGCCTCCCCTAAATAATTCTTAATTAAACCTCCCATTGTTGCACCTTGCAAGCGATTCATACAAGTGCCAAGTGTTAATAGCTCAACTTGGAAAGAACTGGGCCTGTTGAGCCGAGCACCCTCGATAATTGGTTTTCCCCGGACCACCCTAAGAGTATATACGTTAATTGAATGCAAGTACTGTTTTATACATGACTATATATGTATAATGAGAATATTACTAGCGGAAGTATATTTTTAGTAGCTGTCCCGCACAGCTTTGCTTGGGTGAAGTTAAGTTCCTTAAACACGATCGCAGTGCCACCTACCGGATCCAATTGTAAACCTACACAATTCTCGAATCCAATTGATCACATACAAACATGTGTGTAATATGTTTTTTTCTATGTGATCAAGTGTGTGTTTGTGTAATGTCAAGTGTTGGCACATACACACGTTCAGAAGAATTATAAATATAAAGGTTACACAGAAAGTCACAGAAAAAAATTAAGTTGCCTTCTAGATTGTGAATATATCTTCATGACGATACATTCAAACAAATTAGAATGATATTATTTGTATTTGCTTCCTTTCGTTGTGCTTGAAAACGGAAGCGAAGAGGACTGGCGTCTCGATCTCCTTATTACGTTAAATAAACAAAAAAATTAACAAAAAAAAATTATGGTCGAATTTCGCGAATATCGGCAGTAATTTAAAATAATAAAAAAAAATGTTTTATTTTCATTAAAATCCAAAAAAAGTTACATAGCAATCATTTAGTGATGACAATCCTAGAAAGTAATACCTGTAGCAGGTTGCCAACGCTCTTCCAGCCGATTGATTTACATAGTTTTGTACAATAAAAATAAAACTGAATACAAAATAAGTTGAGCGGAAACCTGTTATGCCCTTCCTCTCTTAAAATTTTGATTAGGCGATTCATTAGTACATATAAATTAGTATAATATAAAATAATATAAAATATAATAATATAATATATCCTCACGCCTTCCCACAAGGGTCCCCGAAAGGGTAGGCAGAGGTGTATAGGTAATACCCACACACCCACTTTCCGCCAGAGGTATATTAGGTGCCAACGTGACAGATGGCGAGTCCATCGCCCTTACTCAAGCACGACTATACATACGCCTTTGAATTTCTTCTCAGACGTATGCAGGTTTCCTCTCGATGTTTTCCTTCACCGTAAAGCTCGTGGTGTGACTAATCACTGTACTTAAGTTCAGAAAAACTCATTGGTACAGACGGGATTCGAACTGGCGACCTTTGCGTCGCAGGCAACTGCTCGAACCACTCGGCCACCACGGCTATATAATGATAGACATTTCGATTACGAGCTATAATAGTACATCTCTGATAGGTCAACGACCTTCTCACCTACCATCCATCACAAAGAGGACTATGTTAACACTTAAAGTGACTTGAAAGCACGCAGGCTCGCGTGCTTTGAACATATTGTCTCGCATTAACAGACAAGGTGTCCATGTGAAGAATTGCCCTTACAATATAAAATATGCAGAACCCATGTGTACGTGAAGTAATAATAATAACTTGCGACTATTAAATACAAGACCAAGCCAAGCCAATGATACCATATGAACTAGATAACGTTATACTTATATAGGTAGATTCAAGCGACTGATAAATGTGGATGGAGCAAAAGCGCTCTTTAAATCAAGAGCCCTGACGCTGTACTCTCCCTAACTACATCTCTCTATTAATTGATGATGAACATTTAGAACAGAGAGACATAAATACATAAGCCACCCGGGACAAATGTGTAAATACTCAACTTCATGACTCCGAGTGGAGCTCGAACCCGCAACTTTCTCAAAATTCAAAACTTGAAGCTCAAACAATTCACATCGAAGTCCTATCTATCATTCACACAAAGCATATTAATAAAAAAAATGTGATCGCCATCTGTCACGTTAGCACCTAATATACCTCTGGCGGAAAGTGGGTGTGTGGGTATTACCTATACACCTCTGCCTACCCCTTCGGGGACCCTTGTGGGAAGGCGTGAGGATATATATGTGATACTTATAATCGTATCTAAAGCTCTATATGATATTACTAAACGATTCATATTAATGTAGGCCATTAGTGACTCCAATTTAATTAACACCTAGCGATATGGTAAGTTACGAGGAGACGGAAGGTGGACAAGGGCGATAACCGAATGGTGGTCAAGAAACAAAAGACAACAGACGGGCAGACCACCCGCCCGCTGGGCCGATGACATCGCTAAAGTGGCTAGAAAACTGTGGTGCAGACTGGCTCAGGACCGAGAACACTGGCGTAGAACCGGGGAGGCCTATACCCAGCAGTGGGTGCATGTGGGCTGAAAATGAATGAAGCTTGAATTAAGATTGAAAGATCATTTTTGAATAAACCGTTGCTGAAGATATTTTTAAATTTCTAGGGTGATATATTCTAGGATTCTAGATACTCTAGGATTAAAACAAGACAATTATATAATGTTTAAGAATACTTATAACTTTCAACCTCGATTTTTACCGCTAAAATGAACAACTTTTTGGATGATTTTACAATTTAGTCTAAATGACCATTTTCAGATTTCATCCTCATATCAGACTGAGATTTACTACGCGCTGAGACGGAACTCCATACTATAAATACATACAGGTTGAGCCACTATCAAGCAACATCCAGTGCAGATGAATTTAGAACTCATATTTAATAGTTTTGAATAGTACAAATACATTCTGAGCTACATTTATTCGCATTAGAGTGGGGTGCAATAAATTTGACATAAAAGTGTGAATTTTTAAATTAAAAAGCTAATTAAAAAGAAATTAGAAAGCGCCCTGTGTAAAAACATGGTTACACCGCGTCTAAGACTTAGGGATGTCGCACACTGGCGAGTTCACATAAAATCAGATTTTGTTTTAAATCACTTCTATCTTTTCCCGCTACTCTCCAAAACGACAGGATAATGACGGAATTTCCAGTGTTAGTTAATTAGCATTAAAAAGGCTATTTTATTTTAATTTATATTAATAGACCGCGGGCGAATGGCCCCACGGCTTACACAGCAAGTACCTATTATATATCCTCACGCCTTCTCAAAAGGGTCCCTGAAGGGGTAGGCAGAGGAGTATAGTACCCACACTCCCACTTTCCGCGAGAGATATATTTTAGGTGCCAACATGACAGATGGCGAGTCCATCGCCATAACTCAAGCACGTCTGTATGCCATACATACGACTTTGAATTCCTCAAACGTATGCAGGTATCCTGTATCTAGAAACCGCTATTCATTTTTTATTCTTTTAATCAACAACCATTCAAGCTAAAACTGCCGTTAGTGACTTCCTGGTGGCAGACACAGCCTGGTGTCTGTAGTCTATTCTGTCAGACACATATTACGACATCTGGTGTCTCGACTCTAGAGATAAATGTCGGACACTTTTGTCGCAAATTCGTGTCTCCGTCTAAATGAGTCTTTAGACTTCACACGCCCTCCACCTCACGTGAATTTGAATTAACCATCCGGGCCTTTTCATTACCAAGTAAATGTTCCTTTGAATATTTATGCGTTACTTCTCATTTTACACTTGTCCCTTTCTCACACAGTATGCTCTCTGTCATGTAAGGGTGGTATTTCTTAAGATCTCGCTAAAAGGTTCCGGCACACATGCTAATGTTGGGGGAATACGACATGATGGTACGGCGTGTATAATTATGGATAATTCAAATACTTGACAACCCTAAGAGTTTGTAAGACACAAAATTTCACTCCTGTATGACTATCAAATATCATACGAGGTATATTTAACTTACAGTTAAGACGACGATAGGGAAAATGTGTTTGTGTTCTATGCTCTTTTAATTAGCGGTATAATAGTATTTTCCTTGAGGTATCTATCTGCCTCCTCTATCCATTTTTTCGTGCAGAATAAATAGTACATACGTACTCATATTGTGAGCTTTTCTGCCGATTCTGTAGACTGAAAAGGTTATTTTTTACCTACCATGAGTGGCAACTCTAGATTACATTGTGCCTCAGCGGAACACTTTTCATTGGTTGATGAGTATTTTCATACGGTTCAACATAGCTCAGGTGTGCTAAACACTAGAATATATTCATCTTAATATATATAAATTACGTGTCACGTTGTTTGTTCGCTATGGGAACGGTGAAGAAAAACATCGAGAGGAAACCTACATACGTCTGAGAAGCAATTCAAAGGCGTATGTATAGTCGTGTTTGAGTAACGGCGATGGATTCGCCATCTGTCACGTTGACATCTAAAATATATCTCTGGCGGAAAGTGGGTGTATGGGTATTACCTATACACCTCTGCCTACCCCTTCGGGGACCCTTGTATATATTGTATAATAATTCTATGTTGTTTTCTACTACCCTGTAAATACTTTCTTTCCGAACCTTACCTAACTGCTATTTGGTTTGATATGTACAATGTGAAAAAGGTGTCTCACCGTGGTTCAAGTTTCTTAGTGAGACGTCACACACGAAGAAGTGACGAGTATCGTTTGATATGTAAATGCGAGAGAGTGCTCCAGTAATTATTGCATCTGTGACTCGTGCTCGAATAGCGCTATTGCGGTTCGCAGGCAACTACTTGAACCACTCAGCCACCACGGCTATTAATTTGATATTTTACATAATTTTGTATATATGTATCACGCTTTCCCGCAAGCATCCCTGAAGGGATAGGCAGAGAAAGTATGTAGATAGGTTTTTTTGACTTCCGTCTACGTCAATACAGACACCCGGACACAAAAATAATGGGTTATTTAATGTCACATTTACACTGTTTGTCGACTAATTGACAGTTGCAGTGCCTGCAAATCCTAATTGGCGTTTAATTAAATTCCCAAGATGGTTAAATCTAGACTAAGCTCGCAGTATTAGTTCGCATGTTTATTGTTGTTTATATCCACTATAATCATATAGCGACATATTATACCATATTATATTATATTTGACGACAATTAGGTTTAAAAATAAAAGAAAGAGGTTAGGACTTTTAGCTACATTGCCTCAACATGATTTGATATCTAGCTTATTATCACTTTGATTTATTCACCGCAGCCTTCGTAAAAAAATAGCATAAGAATGGCCAAAGAAATCGGCAAATCATTAATTAAGCAAGCGATAATTAAGTTATATGGATTTCAATTGCTTTGTCCCGTCGATATCGTAATGATGCTTAAATATCGCAGTGTAGGTATATACAATATGGCCCTGTATATAATGCAAACAGAGGCATTGTATATATTTCAATAGTTAGTAAATATATATTGCAATAGTAAGGCTTTCTAGACACATCAGTCACATATCTCGAGTGTACTTTTCTCTGCGAATCACGTGGCCAATGTTTCAATTCACTCATACTCGAACAGCGACTCAAAACTGGAACACTATGCAGAATTGAAATGGGCCAGCTTTCAAATAACGCTGAACTTCCTTGTTGCTAATATTGTGCTTCAGTTTTTGATATTTTGTATAAGTATATACAAAGATATACAAAGCAAAAGTGTGTGCAAGAAGAGGCAGAGGAAGACTACTTTCCAACTACCTAGATCAAATCGATCGGACACTTAAAAAGGGGAACGACAAGAGTAGAATACCTCTTTCGCTTCATCCACATTCATCAGTCTCTTCATACATGCCCGCCGGTTTCGAGTACTCTTTACCTGGCCTTTTTTCAAGACGATACACACACATGTGAAAGTGCTTGGCTAATGGCGGTGGATTCGCTATCTGTCACGTTGCCAACTAAAATATGTCTACGGCAAGGAGGCGGCAAGGAGAGGTGTGTAGGTACTACCCACAGACCCACTTTCAGCCGGAGATATATTTTAGGTGCCAACATACACGTAAAATTACCATTTAACGCTTTTGAAGTCTCGAGGCCACTTTGCAAATTATAAACCGTAAGCTAATGAATGGCTTCTAGCTAATTTCATGTGGTATTTATCTTAAGCTTTCTTCTTATTTTTATTTGATCTTGTTTTGGTTGGAGTGAAAATGGGAAACCTAGTGGTCAACTGCCTATTATACGCCGATGACTCGGTTTTACTGGCGTCATCAGAGGGCGAACTGCAGTCACTAGTTACCATAATGAAAGAGGAATGCGAAAAGAAGGGGCTGCGCCTAAACGCTGGCAAGACTAAGGTTCTGGTATTCGAAAGAGATGAACAAGTGACCGAGTGTGCTATATCGGTAAATGGGCAAATTCTAGAGCAAGTGAATGAATTTGTATATCTTGGAAGCATGTTCACACGAGATGGAAAGTATGAAAAAGATATTGAAAGAAGGATAACTGCCGGAAATAAGGTGAATGGAGCCATGTCGGCGTTGATGGGCAGTAAAAGTCTGAGCAAGAATGCTCGAGTTGCTGTCCACAACGCGATATTGGTACCTACCTTATTGTATGGCAGCGAATCCTGGGTATGTCAGAGGAAGTATGAAAATAGCTTGAATGCAGTTGAGATGCGATCGCTTCGAAAAATGTGCGGAGTAACGATTTTAGATCGAATCCGCAATGAAGAGATTCGCAAATCAATTGGCGTGAATGAGGGCGTGATTGTAAAGATGAAGAAAGGCATGTAACGTTGGTTTGGACAACATGTCACAACAAGGTTGTTTTACATAGAAAGGATGAGTGAAAAAATATTGACGAAACAGATATACAAAGCAAAAGTGTGTGCAAGAAGAGGCAGAGGAAGGCCACGTTCCAACTACCTGGATCAAATCAATCGGACTCTCAAGGACGGGAACGTTAAGAGTACTCGAAACCGACGAGCATGTATGAAAAGACTGATGAATGTGGACGAAGCGAAAGAGGTATGTAAGTCTAGAGAGAACTGGCGCTCTATACTCTCTGCCTACCCCGCTAGGGACTTGGCGTGATGATATGTATGTATGTATGTATGTTTTGGTATTATTGCGGTGAAAATTACCAGGGCTATGTGAGAACGAATGGATCACTTTCTGAGTCGAGTCACGTGAGTAGCGGTCTTGTAGGTGGAAGACACGAATTTTATCTAGGTTACAGTGCGCTTCAAGTTCCTAGGTAATACGAAATCTTTTCATTAAAGATTGAAACTGCGGATACTTTGAAGCGTTTACATATTTACTGATAAGTTTTAAAATCTTCACAAGTGTCAAATTTACACATATTTTTTTTTACCGAGAGATAAAATGTGCGTAAGAAGAGGCAGAGGAAGACCACGTTCCAACTACCTAGATCGAATCGATCGGACACTCAAGAACGGGAACGGCACGCGTACTCGAAACCGACGAGCATGTATGAAGAGACTGATGAATATGGTCGAAGCGAAAGAGGTATCTAAGTCTAGAGAGAACTAGTGCTCTTTACTCTCTGCGGAACGGTATTGTAGGAACTTTGGCAAAGCGATTTTGAGCTGGTACTTATAAATAAGTTAGGTTATATTCCAAAACAAATCTACCAATAAAAATAAATAAAAGTGAAAATGAAGCCAGCTAGATCTGGCGTAATCTTTGCCTTGCAGGCGACTCGAACCACCCGATCACTTTAATTCTGTTTTTTTTTTTATTTAAAACAAAACGGTATAGGCTAAAATGTTGTCAGCGCGATAAATAAATAGGTTAACACTGCCAATCCTGTTAGCGAGTTTAAACAGTGCGGCAACTGGTCGGACGCGAATGCGATTAGCTTTCGGATTTGCGTTAAATAAATGCTTTACATTCTACCTTTTTCGTTGATTAAACGTCCAAAAGCTTAACAAGCTTACAACGTGTGTGTTAGCGAGCCTGTTCAAAGCTGGAGAGCCAGAGCCTGGTTTATCCACATTTGTCTTTATATTTATAAAATAAAAGTAATTCCTTAAGAAAACTCGATTCCATTACGGGTAAGGCCGTAGAGCAATGAACTGTCCAAGAGATGGGTCACGAGCCGTCGACAACGCGCGGGCGATGCGTCCAGCGGTAACCGCTTACCTCCGCGTGGACCCAAATTTTTTTTCTACCATTCGTTTCATAGAAATTCAATAAAGTTTGAGCTCCTCCAATACAGACAGCACAGTCTTCAAAAAAACCATTTTTTAGAGGGAGTAATGTGCGATACTTTTGGCTTTGCATGCGTCCATAGGCGGCGGTAAACGCTTATCACCAGACGGGCCGATTGACTGTATGCTACATTGTTGGCATCCTACCTCTATTATAAAATGTGAATTTCGTTTCTTAATCACGCCAGAGCTGAATGGAATTTAATGAAGTTTGGCATAGAGATAGATAAGCTGGATGGACACAATAAGTTATTTATTTATTTAAGGCCACTTAACAGGCCTACATAGTTGACACTAAAGATAACCTTACACTACGCTTGATGTAGAATATTAGTAAAATGCCATAAATACAATTTTACCATATAGCCGCAGGGTATAGTTAATGATAAATAAATAGTAAAACCATGTACCAAAATACCAAACCTCAAATGGAATAAAACCTTTGAGTATGGTGGTATAAAATAAGTAAAAGGCGATACAAGCTATCTAGCTAGCAGTTTCCATCCTCAAGAAAAAGACGAAAAACAATCCCTAGAACGTAACGAAAACAAACAAAACATTCCGAGACAATAGCTAATACGTTCAGGGTCTCAATGTTAAGTCTATAAGGCTAGCTCGTAACCTCATGAAAATGTGTAGAAAAAATCAAAGCTCGTTCCACATCGCTCTTGTTTAGCTTGTGGTACAAAGTTGCAGAAATATATTTGTAGTAGAGATCACTGTTATGTTATTTCAAGTTTTATCAAGATTATTTTGACATTAATGTTAGTATGTGGGTACTATCTACACATCTCTGCCTGCCCCTTCGGGAAGCCTCATGGGATTTTCTTTTCTTTTTTTTTCCTATTTAGGTTTCCTTCTGCGATCAGTGTTCCCACTATGAGCAGCAAATATTGAGAGTAATTAGCGCAGGGAGATGGCCTCTTCAGTAAGAGGCTCTTCTCTTTGGATTTTAGTGACAACAGGTCATATTCTATTTGCTAGCTCACTAATGGAGTATCTTTTCAGACGTTTTACATTTTCGTTGTCACTGGTAAGAGCTACAGCCAGTTTGTTTACGTGTTGGGTAAGTCTTCCATGGTATCGCTTGGCTACGGCATTTATTTCTTCCTTTATAGTGTTCATGCTTAAATATTCATGTTTTTACCAAGGCGCGTTTAATATTGTTCGAAACGTTGAAGAATTTCCAAGTTTGAATTACTTGCTTTACCGCAAAGTTGTCATGGGATTACATATATTATTTTGACATTCGTATATATGTATGAAGAAACCAATTAATGCATTAAGGCATGTGGGTTTTGAGAGAACTGGCACTCTACCGTCTCTGCCTGTCCCGTGAGGGACTCGGCGTGATGATATATATATGAATATACACTTTATTTGCATTGAAATTGCATTGAATAGCATTGAAATTGCGCAATTGCCTTAAATAATTACATAATTTATGTATTTAAGTCTAACTGACGCTCTATACTCTCTGCCTACCCTATATAGAGATAGAGTATAGAGACCCTTGTGGGACGTGAGGATATCGGAGGAGATCTTATTATAGCGATCTAAAACAATATACTCCAAGAAATACCTAACCTAAAACCCCCATAACTTGGCACACACACTTCCTGCATAAATATTCAGTGTGGGTCGACGATCTCTTATTAATGAAAAAGGGTCACAAGGTATTTTAATTCAACTACGTGTTAAGGATTTCACTGGGGCACTTCGGGATCTTAGTGACGTCATGTTTCTTGGACGGCTTCTACAGATATTTAGAACTCGGTTTCCCGTTCATTTTCGAAGGGAAAAACGAATCCTTTTAAAACAGTGTTCAGAAACGCAATGAGGGACAGAAAGCAAGAAGGTTGACTGAGTTTAAAGGTTTTCAACTTCAAACCCTAAAAGTAGATGAATTTTCTTTTTTGATCAATTTTCTTCTCTTTATCACACCAAGTTAAGAGGGAACGTTAAGAGTACTCGAAACCGACGAGCATGCATGTAACCGACTGATGAATGTGGACGAAGCGAAAGAGGTATGTAAGTCTAGAGAGAACTGGCGCTCTATACTCTCTGCCTACCCCGTTAGGGACTTGGCGTGATGATATGTATGTATGTATGTATCACACCAAGAGCTTCATGGTGAAGAAAAACATCGAGAGGAAACCTACATATTCGCACGTTCGAAATGATATTTAAAATACGACTAAACTTTATGCATTTTGACTGCTTGCCTCCACATTTGTAGTTCATAAAAACTATACTAACCGCTATGATCCTTTTTTCGGCCGTAATCGGGTAAAAATACAGCCTAAATATACAGGAAACGACTGGAAACCCGATTTCGTACAAAATTTAAATCAAATCGCGTGAACGTCGCAGTAGAATGATTAATATAACGAAACTAGCGCGAATCGGAAGGCTTTGGCGGCGATTTGCGTTATCAACTATTGTACATGCTTTTATAGTAAGGTTATTTTAGTGCTACTGTACTTTTTATAGTATTTCTGTTACTGTGCCTTTACGGTGAAGACATCGTAAAGATATTTGTGAAACATAAAACATTATATATGTGACGAAAGGGATCGCCAACTGTCACGTTGGCACCTTAAAATATTTCAAGATACCAAACAGGGAGCTGATTCACCTCTACTACTTCTTCGTCTCACCTTGTGGTGGGGGTAGAACAGAACAAGAAAACTATTTATACAAAAAAATATATTATACAATTCTGTTTTGTTTTAGCCATGCATAGCGATCTGATACTGATCATATTGAAGTGACAATGAATTAAAAGTCTGTAAGTCTTGAGAAAACTGACATGCTACTCTCTCTATTTAACCTATGAGGAATGAGTGGGTGTGTGGGTACAAATACCTAGCTGTGCTCACCCCTCCGGGGACCAATGTGGGAAGGCGTGAAGATATTGAAGGAATGAAGAGAAGGCGTAATGATGTACGTATGAGTTGAAAAGTACAAGAAAAATATGTATTGTTCTTGAGCATAAGAATACCAAAAGATACCGAATATACTGCCAAAGATGTTTCACGAATAAAAAACTACGCAAAATAAAATTCCCACAAACCTCGAGTTTACGACCTCCATTTGTGTATCAACTGGCGAACATCTAACATGTATTTATGCTAATGATTTTGTTACAAGCCAGGGATACATCTACGAGACAAAACATATAAATTGTATCGAACTACTCTGTATAATTTGGCTACGTTCCTGATATAATGTAGATACCTACATTATTGCGGCCATTAGGAGAACTAACTTAGGACACTACAGAGGTCGTTAGATCAAAAAGGTTACGTTATCTTGGTATATTTTTTCTTTATCACCAAATCTAATTGTTCATAAGACTATTAGGTTTATTACTTTGGAAAGTAAGGACTTATGTGTGATTTTATATGAATGACACTCGGACACTCATGGATGACAATGAAAAGAGTACGTGAAACCGGCGAGCATGTATGAAGGGACTGATTAATGTAGATGAATCCAAAGAGGTCTTTCTAGAGAGAACTGGCGCTCTATTCTCTCTACCTTGGTAGGTAGAGAGACTCAGCGCGAGGATATGCATACGCAATATTCCAATAACCATCTAACAAGCTGTTGTGGTGAAATACAATTAAGAGGCTTGTATCCATGACATGGTTAAAATTTAAAAACTTAAGTTGAATCTTCAGCTGCCAGTAAAACAGCAAATGTAACCCAAGAAATACGAGGTTGTTTTACTAATTTCGCGGTATTTCAATTGTGAAGGAGAACTAACAACACAACTGTTGTTGGGAGGAGGGATATTAACTAGGAATACTCCTCCATCCAAAGGTAATCTCTCAACAATTGCTTCGGAAACAATAAGCATTGCCGTAAGCCTGCAATCCGCTTAGTATTGAGTTTTAGGTACACTGGGAGAAAGATCGTATTTCCCGTTATACATAGATAGATACCAAATAATCCTTTTATGCGTCATTGTAGTTACGTAAGCTATGTCCCGCGGTTTTACCCGCGTAAACATAGCATTCGTGGATAGATTATTTCTAGAATAAAACATGTCTTACTTTAAAATTTCGGCAGGTTTTTCGTGAAAGACCAACGAATATTCTCACAATCTTTCGCAGTATTAGATAATATTAGTAGGATCGTCACGCCACCAGGATCCCCGAAGGTAGGCAGATATAGCCACCCACTCCCACTTTCAATATGTCCGTAATAATAGTATCTTATAGGTGAGTTAGCTTTGAACTCAGTGCATCTCCAACCTCTTAGAACCCACGCATTGTACTACAGATATACTTCAGTCGTACAAAATATTATCTCTCCAATTAGTAGATACAGGGAAAACATGAGATATAATGAAAGCTAATGGACTCATTTTCTTTTCCTTGACTTACTTTACTTGCTTTGGTTGAGAAAAGGGTCTTTTAATGTAGGGTACGTATATTTCCATCCTCTTATATCAACTCACATAGTACATTGTAATGGTAGACATATATCGAAGAAAATTGTTGGTATATTCGTGTTTGAGAACGGACGGACTCGCCATCTGTCATGTTGGCAAAAATAGGGTGCTGATGCACTACTCTGTTCATTCAAGACCCATTTAGAAAGGCATGAATGAACTCCCTTGATCAAATCGATCGGACACTGAAGGTTGGGGACGTCAGTTACTCGAAACCGGCGAGCATGTATGATGAGGACTGATGAATGTGGATGAAGCAAAGAAGGTCAGTAATTCCTAAGGAACGGGCGCTGTACGCTGTAAGGGTTGCGTCGTAAGTAGGTTTATACATCATTTACATTTCTTGTATACATTGTGAGTAATTTGATCAAAAATAGCCTCAAACAGTTTAGCCACAAAATTTGTAATCAAATGATTCAGTACCCAGTTTAAAGGTCTTATTACATTATTTGTGTGAGACCTTAGCCGCTTGTCCTAAGATTTTGTGAGAACATAAACCATATAACAAAGACCTTTACGGGTATTTACTTGTAAGCCACTTAGGGGTCAACTGTCGCGGGCGATAATGTATCCCTGGGGACATTTAACACGGGCTTCGGGTCTCAACGCTTAACCCGAGTAATTACTGGGGCAGTTGTTGATGCCTCCTTCCGGATATCTTAAAATACACCAGCTTTAGTAGATTTCAAGTGAATTATTTCTCTGGAGTAATCCTTAAATCTATCTGGATCAAGTGAACATGTAATTTATCTTTACGACTACTGACAATGTACCTTTGATTTCTTCACATTATTAACAAAGAAAAACATATGACCTATAAACGTAAATTTTGATAAAATACAACCTTAAAAGATGTATGCAATCACACTTATTGAACGTCATAATGATATTTAGATTTGCTTTTACCCTCGTTCGTAATCTTTCTCGGTCGGTAACCTAATCGGTAGATTATTCTTCACATAACTTGAATTGAACAACACACCGTACTTGTACAAATACTTACTTTTCAAAGGACTTAAAGAACTACTTCAAAATCCTTTAAACAACTTTTAGACCAATAAA
Source organism: Drepana falcataria (assembly GCA_945859725.1). Taxonomy (NCBI): domain Eukaryota; kingdom Metazoa; phylum Arthropoda; class Insecta; order Lepidoptera; family Drepanidae; genus Drepana; species Drepana falcataria. The sequence goes on from OX243935.1 coordinate 2,746,434, forward strand.
ATGTTTGACCGCAGTCTAGATTTAGAAAACTACTAAGTACTACTGAGTTTGGAAAACCGGCCTGAGTATTGTGGGCAGGATTCCATTTGATATGGTATACCTATTTAAATTAACAAAGGGCTTATTTGATGTATTTTGCATAGTAGTTTCATTTTCAAGTAGATAGGTCCAAATCAATTTTAATTCATACAGCACAAATTATTTTATTATAAAACAGATTGAGCATTAAAGTCATGGGATTGTTGAGATTACTAATAGACGAATGTTACACATTATGTAATAGTGTACATATTATTATTATTATTATTATAGTTATAATGTTATGAAAAAAATCCAAAAACGCCATTCTTATGATTTTCATAAGCATTCCGTTTATGAGATCCAATCAACATTAATGAAGATCGGAATCCCTCAATAAATGAAAACATTTCTCCCAAACCCGAAAATAGAATCAGTCCAATAGTCTCAATTCCAAAGCAAAATTAGCTTCTGTACCGTCTCGAGATTTAGTCTGGTAAATTTCATCCTGGACAATAATCCACTGACTGCATCGTAAGCTATATGGGCAATGACCATCGGCAAATATATCTTGACTCTCAGTCACGTCAGATAACTGAAGCATAGAGATACATATTGGCCCAAACCAGATGTCTAGCTAAATTGGACGAAATCTCGGAAGCCGATACCTCTATTAATATAGATTTCCAATTCGTTTGTCAATATGAAACGTCGAAATTTTGGGAATCTTCGACCCAATAACGAAGCTTTAATAAGTTAGGATAGTGAACGGGAGGTTAATTTGATTTGTGAAGCAAGATGACTTTGACATATTATATGGCATTAGGATTTTCTTCTTCCTCCTACCTTTGATTTTAGTTACATGAGATCACTAGCTTGGATACAAGGTATCACTTGTCTTCATTAAATTAAAAAATAAACCTTCTCTTTAGTCATACATACATATCATCACGCCGAGTCCCTAACGGGGTAGGCAGAGAGTATAGAGCGCCAGTTCACTCTTTAGTACACTATTAAATGTATAGTTTTATCATCACACCTTCCCACAAAGGTCTCTCCACTCTTTTTTGCCGTAGATATATTTAGGTGCCATATGGCGAGCCTATCGTCGAAGACTATGCATACGTTTTTGGATATTTTCTCAACCGTGTATCTCAACACTGTACTTAAGTGCAGAAATAGCTCATTGGTACAGACTGGTTCGAACTTGCTATCTTAGCATTGCTGGCGACTCCAACCACTCGGTCAAAGCTCTGACTATTAATGGGTATCTTAATATTTTTAAGATACCTTTCCAAAAGGCTCCCGAATACTTTTTTTTCAATTTCACGCCGTAGTTACAGAAATAAATAAACTTTATTACAGTTGGATATGTTACGTCAGTAGTAAAGGTTAGAATGCACTTGAAAATAAAATGTGTGTGTCGTTGAAAATCTCATTTCATATGAGTACACTTTAAAACAACGTTCCATTCTTAAATTAAACGGAATACGTACCCTGAAGATCACGTGAGAAGTCTACCTCTGACCATATATTTAAGCGTTCGCTGAGCGGCCGTAACTGTAAAGTGTCCTGAGGGAGCAGACAGGGCCGCATTCAAAGTCACTGAATTATCTAGTGCAGGAAATCTGAGAAAAGGTTGCTCAATGCTCCGGGTTGATATGTTGAATGAAGCTGAAATAATTTATGGCATACGTTTTCTTTGGTCGGAGCAGACGATATTTTTTTAAAGGACGAAAATCTTATTGAATAATACGTTTTCGTCCAGACACTTCAAAGTAAAAAACATACAAATAAGGATTTTCCGTGTTCGGTCAGGACATAAGCTAATCCATTTATAAGCCTACTTGTGAATAAAGTATTAATGATTTCCCACAAATCATTTATTTAATTATTTTCCCAGTAAATCACGTGGTGCTATGCCAATATATATCTATACCTCGATACCAATTCGGCCCTGTAGGTGACTCCAGCAGAGATTTAAGATAGGTATTGCCTACGTTCGTACTCGAGTTGAGTGCGACTTTATGGATACTAACTGCGTGACGGAGTTAATGCGAAATCTTAATTAACGTTATATCCAACGGTAGGGGGAATTTTATATATCAAAATATTTGCATGCAGTTTTATATAACAGTACCCTCATATTAATAGTAACTGCTTCTAAAATATAAAGTACGTGTTCCGGCTCCTAATAATAATTGGCGTTGATAGCAGAAGGTCTTTTAGCTCCTTTACCTAATATACGATAGTTAATGCGCAGTATTTACGGTAACCGCTTACCACCAGACCACAAAACAAATATTTTTAGTGTCAATAATTTCGTATTCGGTTTAGGCGTGAAGAAATACTCAATTTATTTATGGTAACTTGATGAATGGTCTGCAAATATGAAATTATACCAATATCCAGAGTTCATTGTCCGCTTAGGTCCGTATCACCCCTCGACCGTAAAGTAAACATTGACGTGATCAGATAAGCGACGGTAGGTGCGCATTAGGAGCTCCCAAGGAAATCTTTATTAATAGCGGTAGGCGACAGCGGGGCAGAGGATTGGCAGAGATGGATAGCTTAAGACAAGCTGTTGGGTCAGACACGTGTTAATGCTGACGTCTTTGTGCAATGCTAGGATAATACTTCTTGTACAAACATAATTTGCAAAAACAACATTGCCTATGCAAGAGGATTTTTTAGTCTTTTCTGTTCACGGAGAGAACTTCCTGAATTTCCTGCCTACCAAAGTAGACTGGCGTGAGTAGGTTCTGGGATAGATAGATAGGTAGATTTTCCTTCCTAAAGGAGGAATATATGGATCCTTTAATTAATGGAAACCGAAAATATTTATTCAGAATTTCCTTTATGATTACGAGATTTTAGGCATACTATGTGGAAATGCGTAGTATCCTGACAGTTTTAATACGAGTATATAAATTAAATCAATTCGGTTTTCACACATTATTCCTATTCTCGCCGGGAAAAAACTGAAATGTTTGATCCGGCAAAATACTTTTTTTTGGTCACTACACCCGAAAGAATTTTAAATGTATGTCTTTTCAGACTATAAGGTTCTTTTGTCCTAAGTTCAAGCGTGAAATAGTCGTACATCCCTTCGCAGAAATTTCGCTGATATAATAATATTATTTTATCCACCCTCAGAAATGTGGGCCATTTCAAGATGTGATCTACGTCCATATCATATCATCATAATATCTTGGAAATAGCTTGCAACCAAAATAGTGGAAGCAGTTTCGAAGTTAAATTCAGCGATTTAATCTTATACAAAGTCGCTAGGCAAACGAGATCAGACGGTTTTGAAGCAACAGAAATAGAGTAGGTACAGGGATTAAGCTAGGTTATTTTAATTTCACTAAGGCTCGGTAAGTGGATAGTAAAGTAAAGTAAACAGACAGACAGAAAAGGCAGAAATAAGTGCAGCTAATATTTTAACATTTAAAGAGCTTTTGAATATTTCAACATAATGACATATTTTATTTGCGATAATACCTGAAATAACTGATCATTTCACTGATGATAATTGATCAGTTATTTCAGAGTAGTCGTTAGAAAAAATATTTTATTTGTTCGTCTGGAATAACAAGTTGGTTTCTGACATGAATGCATTGTAACATAGTATATCTGTACTATATACATATCCTAGAAGTATATTTGAAAGAACAGAATGTTTATTAATGCAAGTAAAATCGTGGGCAAGACTCCCTTTGTTGTCACTGCTCTTAGCTTTTTCTTATCAAGAATCCAATGGTATGATTTTAATCGTCCTATCTATTAAGAAGTTCAATTTAATATCGTTTCTTTTTCAAATACATATATAATCAGGCCAAGTCAAATTAGGACTAAAGAGACTAGAGCTCCAGTTATCTTTGGACTTGCATACCTATTTCGCTTCGTCCACATTTCGATTTCGGTTTCGAGTACCCTTGACGTTCCTGTACTTGAGTATTTTCCAGTCCATAATTTGAAATTTGATAGTATCAAATTTCAAATGTGGCCCAAGTAGCGCTAACCAACGTTAGAAACCGGATCCACGAAAAACTGATCGCATTAACCTTCCGAAATCCATTTAATTTCGACGAACGACCTAGACAGAAATACGATGATAAAGCCGAGGCTAATTATCTTGAAAAAAAGTTGCTCGCAATCGTACAAAATTCCTTTGTAAATTGTACAAGTTGTCCCGACTACGGCACAGGGAAATTGGGATTAGTCTTAATGACAAACAGCCCCGAATCACACTAGTGCGTGTGAGTTCACTATAAATTCTGGCTCAAAGCTCTAGGGGTGTTTCGTAACTAATATGAAGAGTAGGAGTAGTTGTTATGGGGGTCATGGTTCCCTAGCTATTGTTTATTTGTATATTTATTCACAAATGAACCGCCCCGACTTCGTACGGGTAATAGAACAAATCCGAAGAAGAAACAACTGAAGAAATTCAAAGACCGTATGCCGCGAGTATACGGTCTATGAATTTATTCAGTTTAGTAACGGCGATGGACTCACAATGTCACGTTGGCGCATTAAAAATATATCTCTGGCGGAAAGAGGGTGTGTGGGTACGACCTATACACCTCTGCCTACCCCTTCGGGGACCCTTGTGGGAAAGCGTGAAGTTAAAGTTTTTTATACCACTTGGGTGCCAAACAAGCGCGGCCCGCCTAAAGGTAAGCGGTTACCGCCGCCTATGGACTATAATTTTGAGTTCTTTTCATTTGGAAAAGTGGTGATTCAGTCAGTGGTCGAACAGTCGGTTGTCAAACCGACTGTTCTAAAGTGAACTGTACTCCGCAACCTAACGCTTCAACGAACCCCAAAACCATATTTCCCTAATTCTACGTATACACCAGTTTGGATAAACTTTTCCTCATTACGGGTTTCATTCAATTGAGTTAGTTTAACACAGGCTTACTGTGACTTACAAACAGGGGCAACGAAAACGAAACTAAAATGTATTTATTCACGTCATCAAACCATAAATATTGGCATTAAAGATACTATCAAAGCCTCTTGAAACTCCAACACACAAATCTTTTTAATTGGCTCAGAAAACGCATTAAAATGATTTAGTTTTTGGTTCTTTATAATATAGTTGTAAGCGTTACGATTGTGCGAAATTTATGACTCTTATAGATTGTGTTCAAAACATTTTAATCTTAATTTTTATTTTAAATTTTAATTCTTTATATTGCCCCAAAGGATGTAATTTACTAGATCTCTGACCCGATAAATTTAAATTACTTTCGACCGTTATGACCGAATTTCATTAAACTATAACTTCATTAAAATATATAGTGTCTTTTAATAGTCGTGTGGTTCAAGTAGACGCGTGCAACAGAAAGATTTAAATTGCGAATACCTCATATCACGTCTTCCCACAAGGGTCCCCGAAGGGGTTAAAGTTAAGGAAAACATCAAGAAGAAACCTGTATACGTTTGAGAAGAAATACAAAGACGTATGTATAGTGTTTGCGTGCTACAGTTTGACAGATGGAGAGACCATCGCCGTTTCAGGCACGACTATATATACGTCTAGATATATAGGTAGAATTACATATAGATACATATATGTAATTGTGGTGTTATATTCTTTTATCACAGTAATCAAAGCCGAGCAGCCCGCATTCTCGGAGAAGGGAGACGCTGCAAAGCGCTTTCCAGGTTTGAATTAGAACTAAACTGCACAGACAAGCACTTTATAAATGTTACAATTTTGCATTCAATTAACAAACGGATGGCTAAGTTCCGCGTGCCTTGTTCATAACTGTAATATAAATAAACTATAATTTCCTGTGTTGTCAGTATTTGTCACATTTTAAATATAGTTATTGCATTGTTCCAAGCATGGTAATGAATTATATGTAAATAAAACTATTTTAAACAAAATAATGTTTAAAAAAACCTGCGGAACTTAGTTCTCCGCCTCGTCTGGTGTCAAATTCGTTCGTGAAAGCGGTGGTAGCGGTCATTTTGCGTATAATATATAACGTTAAATAAGAATTCCCTGTCCCTGACGTTAATGAAAGTTTTAGATTTACATTTTTAACGAGCGGAACTCCGTTGAAAATTCGTCCTTTGTCTTAATTTAAATTGATTAGATTCTAATCTGTCAGATGACTGTACAAGAGCCGCAGACCTGTGAACTTAGCCTGCTAAAGGACAACAGTACACGTAACCAACAACATTATTAAAATACTGATGAATGTAAAATATACTTCTGGCGGAAAGTGGGTGTGTGGGTATTTATTACCTATACACCTCTGCCTACCCCTTCGGGGACCCTTGTGGGAAGGCGTGAGGATATGATGACTGTAAACAGTTATGTCAATATATCGAGAACTGGAGAAGTGGTTATATGATGATCAACAAAGTTATTTTGAGTATTATTATCATCATATCACGTCAGCTCATCAGCGTCAGCTGTATAGATAGTGCCATCCACGAAGACGCGCCCCACCAATTTTTATTTGAGAAGATCGCGAGATGCAGGGAGTACGACCCGAGTCTATTAATTGTAGTGTGCGTGTGCACTCCTAGGTAATCAGTGTGTACCGATAACACTCAAACATTAGTGGAAGGTTGCACACACGAACTATAGGGAAGAATAGTGGGGCGTGTCGTCGTAAATGGCAGTCACTATCTATAGCTAGTCGGTATACACAGTAGTAGAAACGTATTTTTAACTGCAAATGTACGAACAAATGTGAAATGTATCAGGACGGCAGTGGCAGTACGAGCCACGTGATAAAACCGTAAATTTTGAAAGGGACATTTAACACTCGTAGATTTTAATAACCAGCGGACATAAATCCGTATTACTAACATGTCTAGACTTAAATGATTTAAACACGTGGTCACTGGGAGGATGCGATAACGTATGGGCGTTGTTCTTAATAAAAATACACTACATTACATACACACACATCCTTATCATTACGGTGGTAGAGAATATAATGGCAGCTCCCTCTCTTACATGAGCCGTGGTGGCTGAGTGGTTCGAGCAGATCCTGCGACACAAAGATCGCAAGTTCGAATCCCGACTGTACCAATGAGTTTTTCTGAACTTAAGTACAGTGATCAGTCACACCACGACCTTTACGGTGAAGGAAAACATCGAGAGGAAACCTGCATACGTCTGAGAAGTACTTCAAAAGCATATGTATAGTCATGCTTGAGTAACGGCGATGGACTCGCCATCTGTCACGTTGGCACCTAAAATATATCTCTGGCGGAAAGTGGGTGTGTGGGTATTACCCATACACCTCTGCCTACCCCTTCGGGGACCCTTATGGGAAGGCGTGAGGATATATTATTTTATATTATATTTATAACTAAGTTCCTTGAAAGCCTGAAGGCGATAGGAGCGGATCAAAAATCGAGGGACGGTGAAATCGAACCCCCTATTAGCATAATGAAGTCGGACGCTATAAAACTCGATCGTTGCGAAGATATAGAGAATGAAACTGGAAATAACTAGATATTACTAGTTTGTAGGCTATGGAATCTTAGTTTCATGGTGACGTCCACCGCAGATGTTCAAAGTAAAGTTCAAAAAATAAAATGTCGCTTTAGCTAAATTAAGAAAAACTAAATTCAGTTTCATTTAGGGATACCTAGTAAACAATTAAAAAAAAACCGCGACCATTACCTACTAAGTTGTTTTAGCCGTTTATATATATATATATATAGTACTACTACTACTATATATATATATATAGTACCTACTAGCGCTCTACTCTCTCTGCCTACCCCGTGAAGGACTCGGTGTGATGACATGTTTGTATTAACATATTATTCATTTGAATGCATGACGTGTCTTTTGAAGGGTTAAAAAAAATATCAATTAAGCCTATTTCGGTTTGCTCTAATTGTTTCCATAAGAATCGCAGATTCCAAAAGCTTCAATCATCCAGTTTGAAAAATGTTGCAAACAAACAAAATTAAAACCTTTATCTATACTAATATTATAAACAAGGAAAGATTTGTATGTAAGTATGTAAGCAGGTTTGTAAGGAATTGGCTCAAAAAGTACTAGACCGATTTTAAAAATTCTTTCACCATTTGAATGCTACGTTATCACTGATTAATATAGGCTATTTTAATTGCAAGAAAAAAAAAAGCCAAAATGTTTAAAAAATAAATGTCCACCCGTGCGAAGCCGGGGCGGGCCGCTAGTAATGAGTAAGTCGAAACAAAAATGCGAGCGTGAGCTCCTAACACTTCAATTAAACATGTAAATTTAATTTTAACTTAAAATTATAACAAAGATATAGCTCGGACTGGTTGTAATAAGCGTAGTTAATGGCTCCAGGGCGAAGCAAATTAACACTGAAATGTTTGTAGAGCACGAATGCCGTGACACATCTAGATACTACAGCGCAATGTACTGCGGAGCACAACTTTGATTGGCAAGAGGGAAGATTGACAAGTTTGATGGCGGTGAAATGGGATTTTTAATGGTTTAACCGTATTAGGTCATGTTTTTTCCTTGTTTATTTATTTATAAGGTATTAATACCTTTTCCTATGTTTTTTTACTCATGTCCGCCGCTGTTTTAAAATTAAACATCTTGACATTAGCTTCACTGTATAACTGGGAAATTGGGGTATGTATAAAAAATACCATAATCATTATGGCAAATACACACAAAAAGTATGGATCGTGAGTTAATTATTTATGTATCGATAATCAAGAGTCGAATTATTGCCTGTAACCACAATAGTATTTCAAAAAACCGTTGTATAACTAACTTTCAGATAAAATATTAGACCCAAATCAGTATCCCGAGGCAACGTGTTAAGAAGACTAGCAGCATTGCCACGCTGGATAGCAATGCTGAATCTCTGAGCGAGATATTGTGTTCAAATATAATTAATTATTTAGATATTAAATAACTGAAGCAGAAGAGGTCTGTACATCTAAAAAGAACAGCTCTACTGCCTGCCTACCCTGTGAGGGACTCGGCTTGATGATATTCATGCCACGAAACTGGAATAAAGAAATTGTATCGGCGACGTAACGTGATCACGGAATAGGTAGACCAAATTCCATTAAGACAAGCTCTTGCATCCGAAGTTATCAACAAGGCATTGACACCCACAGCACGATATAACACACGTCACAGAAAACAATACAGACGACAATAACCCTTAACGCCTGGCGTTGCATACTCAATAACCAGATCATTGATAAGAGCAGCTCTGAATTGAACATAAAGTCTACAATGCAGTGTCCTATCTGAAATATAGACCATAAAATGCAGCGTCTGTAAGGGGTCGTTATTCGCAGATAACCTATTCAGTTATGTGAACAAATGATTTCTCCTAGTCATGTGCGGTGGAGATATGTATTTATCGAGCAATTGTTAAACTGGATAGTTTTTTTTTATATATTTATAAAATCAGGTCGTTTCAAAGTCATTGAACTCCTCCTAAACGCCGATTTTTTTTGTGTGTGTGTTCAAAATGGAGAATGGTTTAGGTTCACAATTGGATCCGATAGGTGGTGCTGCGATCGTGTTTCAGGAAATTTAAAATTGTTCCCCAAGCGAAACTGGGCGGGTCAGCGAGTATATCTATACATTTTACATTCTTTATATGTTCCATGCACCTTGTTTGTTTGTTTTAGTTTCCATTTATTTTAACTAAGCTTATGTAGTAGTTGTGGTTATCTGTAATTAGGTGGACACTTATGGATGTTTTATCAGTTATGTTCTTTTAATATTAAGGTACCTCGAAACCGACGAGCATGCATGAAGAGACTGATGAATGTGAACGAAGCGAAAGAGGTATGTAAGTCTAGAAAGAACTGGCGCTCTATACTCTCTGCCTATCCCGTTAGGGACTTGGCGTGATGATATGTATGTATGTATGTAATATTAAGGTGTTTTCACCCGTTGGTGATTCAAATAAATCAATAAATAAGCACATAAGTATGAAAATCGTTGTCTAGTTCCCATAGAACAAGTAAGCAAGATAAGGTACATTTATTTAGAATTGTGACAAGATATTACACATACATTTCACACGCCGAGCCCTTCATGGTGGGAAGAGAACCTAGAGAGCCTGCTCTGTCTAGTCCTCTTTCGATTCTTCAAATTAGTCATCAGTAGGTCGTTCATCATTTAGGGTCGGCGACGCGCGAGTGATACCCCTGGTGTTGCAAGCGTCCATAGGCGGCGGTAACCGCTTACCATCAGGCGGACCGCATGCTTGCTTGCCACCCAAGTGGTATAAAAAAAAGTTACTTCATACGCGCTCGCTGCTAACAAGCACTTTCTATTACTTGATATATTATCATTATCATTATACCAAACTCACAGATGAAGTTTTGATATTTTATTCAAATGAACCACAAAGTATCGACTTTCTTTCGATATTGCAGACATGTGACAACTGCGCATCACTACCGAACTTATTTCATATCTGCGTCTTTACTGGAGAACTTTGTAAGGTAAATCTGAATGGAGGGTCTGTTTGTAAGTTTCCCCGACTAGCGTAGTCACCGCAGTTCGCTCGTTCATTAATTAAAACTTGAAAGGAAAAAGAATATGGAGGTAGTATGATAGTATATAAGTGTGTTAAGAGAGATGATCTAAACAAATTTTATATAACAATAAAGAGGTAGAGTTCGTTTCTTGTGAATGCGCTAATCTCAGGAACAAGCGTGAAGATAAAATATGTATTTTATCTTCACGCTTTCCACAAGGGTACCTGAAGGGGTAGGTAGAGGTATAAAGGTAGTACCTCCACACCCACTTTCCGCCAGAAAAACTTACTTTTGGTGCCGACGTGAAAGATAGAGAATTCATCGCCGTTACTCAAGCACGACTACGTCTACGTATTTTGATGTATTTTCAAACGTATGCAGATTTCCTCTCGATATTTTCTTTCACCGTAAAGCTCGTGATGCGACTAAGTATTATTTATGTATGGGCATATTTACATTGAATACATTTAAATATATATAAATTACGTGTCACGTTGTTGGTCCAAGATGGACTCCTAAACTATATAACCGATTTTAAGCAAATTTGCACAACGTGTGCAGTTTGATCCAACTTGAAAGATAGGATAGCTCACAATTCAATTTATTACCGCAATCATATTTTATTGCTAATTATTTGTCTATTATTTGACAGTCACAGTATCCATTAGCTCCAGACGATTCTAACAGATGGCGATATCTGTTGACTGGATTGAGTAATGTAATTATTTATTTACAATGTAATATAACAAAAACCTTAGCCACAGCAACGCATGGCTGGGTCTGCTAGTATGTATATATAATTGAGCTGAGCTTTCGAGACAACTGTTTTATTAAATTTGTCCCGGAGTAAAACATAAACGTCTGCAACTCAAGACTACTTGGCGCCACATTTTTCGAAGCCATCCACGAAACGACTCAAATAGATAGATATTACTTGAAATAAATTCTTACAAATATTGCGAATTGTGTACTTACGAATTCTTCAGAAACTTTCAAGATTTTCATTCCTCAAGGGTGACTAACCTGTAATAAAAAGACCACTTTAGCTCTGTATTTGAAAGATAAATTATAATAGGGAACGCTGCTTCTCTTATTTTTTATACACACAAAGTACAATTGGCTTTACCCTAAAATATAAAATTATTCCACTAAGGGGCCCCTGATAGTAAGCGGTTACCGTCGCCTAAAGACGCTTAGAAGGTATAGCTTCACACCCTTCTTGAAGAACTCTATGCTGTACTCTCTAGGGAAACCTCAACGGGGAGCTCATTCCACAGCCTGAGCGTTCGCGGAAGGAAACACCTTTGAAACTGTTTCAGGGTGTGTTTGATTCCCCGTCGATGGGGAGCGCTGTGGTGATACACACCATATGCCCATGTTGTGGTCAAAGTTCGTTATTACGAAGCAAGAGTTCGCGGGTTCAATTCCCATTGGGAGCCGTGCGTTCAACACGAATACATTTCGTACGAATACATGTCACGGTGGATCCCTTCCAAGGAAAGCATTCTCTTCAGACTCACAGACTTCTTTGCCTTCATTCACAATCATAATAAAACTCTCGTATAAATGTAAATGAAGAATTATAATCCGACCAAACAGGACAAAACGTAAATTTATGATAATTTATTTACGCACACAAGAGACAATGAAAATGTAAGCCGAGTAATATACCGTAATAGTGCAGGCGACACTCGGCTTCCACATAAAGAAAATTAAATTTAAATTGTCAATTCGGTTTTACGATCTACCGGATTGAGTTCCGGATTCACTTGTAGGTAAATTTTAGAAGATTGATAAGAAAACAGAAAGACTTTTATATCAACAAATTTTCTAAATTAATTAACTGAACTAACGCTACTAACGGTGAACCCGTATATATATATAGCTCGATCTGTGATAAAGTACGACCCCCCATTGACAAAATCCCACACTCACGCTGCCCATTGAATGGCATTTATTGATTAACTGTAAGATTTACTTAGAACATTCATGTCCTCTTCACTTTGTCATCCGCGACACAGTTTTTAACTTCGCGGATGTAATTGTTACGTTTATTTTTGTGCCAAAACAATGCTACCAAATAAAATTTTATTATTATTTATTGAGATTATCAACGGAGAACTTGTTCCGCAAAGCATTGCCATACATACTCTAGATATTGGATAGATCGTGAAAGAAAAGGATTTGGTCAAGGAGGCTGATCGGTGCAACCTTTTAAGAATACAATTTACCAGATTTAAATCTATAAAGTTACTAGAGTTTCCATAACTTATTTTGGTTGCCTTACATGATTTTTTATGGTATGAGAAACATTCAACTTATCAATAAGTTTTCCTCTGTTTGTGTGTGCTCAAAAGACTTGTTTGTATTTCAAAATAAAATTAAATATAAAACATTGGATGTCACTAGTGTTGTAAAAAGTTCGGAAGTATTACCACTTGAGTAATGTATTTGCTGACAGTAATCATTATTCACGTTTGTATAAAGGTCCCATTTCCGCTATGCATGGGAAGTGGTTGGTACTACACACTGAAAAATTATACATTTGACAAGGTAATAAATAATTTGACGTTGAAATGTCAAAATGATTCTTCATGCTCGCCGGTTTCGAGTACTCTTAACGTTCCCGTCCTTCAATTTAATTTAGCAAGTATGACACTTCAATAACTATTTACGTTTCTAAGACTATAATAGATAATAATAAATAATAAAAATAAATACCAGGGACAATTCCACACAAATTGACCTAGTCCCAAATTAAGCGAAGCTTGTGTTATGATAACTGGACAACAATATATTTACTTATATAGATAGATACATACATACATTGGACATCCAAGACTAAGGTACAAATACACGTGTTCATCACACAAATATCTGCCCTCAGCGGGATTCCCTCAGGTTTATATATGTCCAAAGTAACGTAACATGCCTTCAATTGATAAGCATAAATACATATTTTACTAACGTGCCAGTCACGCGTATGTCATAGTCGTAACGTCATGTATGCTAATTACGACGTAATGAATTCCGCCCTCGAGTAATTTGTAAAGTTGTGACTGAAACATTTTTAAATTAGTTTGCGTTTCTATGGGACTAGTGGGAATTACGTATGTTGATACAGCAATGTTTACCAGGCTTCAAAGTAAAACTTTTTTCATATACCACATTGGTGACAAACAAATGTGCGGATGGTAAGCGGTTACATCCGCCTTACCTTGTTACCTTGCAACACCAGGGGTATCGCTCGCGCGCTGCCTAAGCAGCAGGAAACTTTTCACATCCTTCGTGATGAACTTCATGTTAACTTATCTATCTGTCGTGTGTTTCGTTTTAAATACATATCATCACGCCGAGTTTCAAGTAGTTTTTGCGTCGAAAAGGAACGAACACCCTCACAAACATTCGCACTTCTTATATTATTATTATTATTTTTTTCTTCTTTTTAGTTGTAAATAAATGTATTAATTATAATTTATATATAAATGTATTTACATTATATAATCCATGTGACGTTTGAATAAAAGTAGCGCAAAATAATTCGCACTTATCATTTATGTGGGATTTAGAAACAAGCTTATACAGCATATCTATACAAATAAATCAAATTGAAGTGTCTGTTTGTAATATTAAAATAACCGCTTTGTACTAAATGCATAAATGGATGTATATAGAAAAAGCATTATTTTTTAATTTTTGTTTGTCTGTTTCTCTGTCTTTCTGTTTGTACCGACTAATCTCTGGAACTGACGGGGATTTCACTGGCAGATAGCTGATGGAATAAGGAGTAACTTACTTTAATTGTAAGAATTTAAACAATAACTTTTTAGTTAAATTCCACGCGCGGCCACAGCTAGTCTAGTATGTATCTACGTACCTAAATATTGATAAAATTTTGATTCATCTCCCTTCCGGCCCGTTTTCTTTGCACTGCTTCGCTTTCCAACACCTTTGTGCATGGACGTCACAAAACCACTTTGCGCGCGTCGCCTCATGATAGAAGCTTTTATTGCACTTTCAAAGCGTGTGCACGCCTTTATACACAAATCACGAAGGTGAGCTTCTGAATAGCGCGAGATTGGATTCGAGAGGGCTTCTTGAAATATTGCCTGGTTGCAGACAAGCATACCGTAATGAGATATTTTCTGAACACTTTGCAGTTTAAGAGGTTCCTGAAAAGTGAAAATCCATTGTGATTTGTTATAACAGGCTGGATGAAAATTACTTGTTCACGCCGAATATATACTCTAGTCCAAGAGATCCCAACCGGGGGGCACGCCTCCCAAGGGGGGCATAGAGAGATGTCAAGGGCGGCAGAAAGCGTTTGCATTTTCTTTTTTTTTATACCACTAATTAATCACTTAATTAATGAAATTACATCATACATATTCACTTTTATCAACGACTGTTTCAAAACCCGACGTCGGCATCGCAATTTATACAAGCTTTAACCCGCGCGCAACCCCGCAGCGGCACCTCCTCCGCTTAAAGGAGGCGCAAGTAAAAGCGTGAAAATATTATTAATAGTCCAGTCTCAACAAAAAAAGGTTGGGTAACCCTGCTCTAGTCTTTCGCCGAAAGTACATACGCCTTTGAATTCCTTTTCAAAGAATTCAAAAATATTATTACTATTGAATGTATATATCTTTTAGGGTCTCAAGATATTCGCTTACAATAACATAGGATTCTGTTATCTCTTGCTACCTTTGAGGTACCTTACCTTTATATTATTACAATATCCTCGATAGCTATAAAAACAAGGAGAAATATTGTTAACGAAGGCCGGTGCATGTTCCCACGCCAGGCAAACACGCCCTTATTGAAAGCAAACACCGTTAGAGTAATGCTACAGGCGTTACTCTTTTGTGATTCCCAGTAGGGGTTTAAGGATTGTTGCGATTTCTTTTTATCAATCATCTTTTTTCTCATTTTTGAAGTCAGCCAGTTTTATTGATTTAAAATTTAAACTTACTAATTATGTATATATGTTGCAAGAGCCAAGTGAAGCCATAGAGGCGGACTGGTTCTAGTAGTCACCGAGTTCGAGTTCCGATTGTACATACCAATGAGTTTTTCTGAACTTAAATACTGTGATTAATCACATCCCGAGCTTTACAGCGAAGGAAAACATCGCGAGGAAATCTGCATACGTTTGATAAGAAATTCAAAGACGTAGAGCTGTGCTTAAGAAACAGCGGTGGACTCGCCATCTGTCACGTTGGCAACTTAATAAACCTTTGGCGGAGTGTTTTAACATATCTACCTCCTACTTCGAAGGCGTGAGAACATAACTTTGAAAGATTTACATATTAAATTATGAACAAGGAGTTCAACAATTTGTAATTGTACAACTATTATTCATTTTAAGGGTACAATTAGGTTATAAATTGTACTTTATAACAGAAACCGCTAGCTGTCAGTTTAAGATTCTCTCACAAAGGGAATTCGAAGAGGATCTCCTTAACATTACTAGTAGCATAGTTAACCCTGCCTTTGGTATGCTAATGCAACGAAGACGCGAGACTGCACAGCGGATTGGATGTAAAATTGAATGTAGATTCCGCCGATCCTTTGTGTAACACGTCATTGGCGTCATAACGTCATTGTACATTATTTACTTAAAGAGAGATGGGGCATAACGGGTTTCCCGTTCTAATTTGGAGCTGCCCGACTGGTGCAGGACCCACCACCTTATAGAAGTCCGTAGCCAAATAACAAAATTTTTTGTGTTGTATCCCTACGCGGTGAAGTTTCCAGTAATGAGCTCCTTACGGAGGGGGAGGATTGTTATACAGTGTTGCCAGCAGAGGGATTAGCCCCTTATGCTGCCAACACAGTATAGCTCTCCGAACACAGAGTGGCAACGCGCAAGTGATACTTCGGTATTGTAAGCGTCAATAGGCTGCTGTAATCGTTTTCCATCGGGTGGGCCGTACGCTTGTTTGCCACTCCATTTGAATAAAAAAAAAGCATGCAAAGACGCCAGATCATACTAGCGACTCTCTCACAAATATTTCCAAATGAACGCATTTCAATTGCATAGAATCAATATATTAATTAGAGATTTTTTACGAGTCCACTGTTAACTTCGTAGACTTTCCCCACTCACTGCGTTGTTAAACAGCACTTCAGAAGCTTGAAAGTTAGACATGAAACAACTTAAAGAAATATCAAAGTTAACGTATTAATCAACGAGCCCTTAAATGATCCGTCAGGCGTAGGAACATATTGCCAACTTGGCGAATTATTAGCTGTTGCCAAGTTTAATTGGGAATTGCCGCGGGGTGTTGCTCGCATAGGCCGCTTGAGATTTGTAGCGCAAACGTTCGCTTATTTATACGATTCACTTCAGAATATACCGCTGAGCAAACTTTACTCATTTAGCAGGTCATGGAACATTGGCAAGCTGTGAGCATTTGTCTACGAGGAACATTACCTAGGGACTATTCTGATACGTGTGAGAACTACTCAATTATGCCGTATAATGAGGTAGTTTCATTCATAAGCTAAGAAACACACATACATACCATCGCACCGAATCCTCACGGGGTAGGCAGAGAGAGTGGACCAGCACTTTCTAGAAACATATCTTGTTAAAATATGTTCAAAATGGAAATGGAAACCTAAATTATATCCATTTCAGTTGGATGGCAGAATTGTACCGCTACCTTAAATACCTACATCTCTAAGATCTTTTTTATTCCTTCCGGTAACGCTCAGGCTGTGGAATGAGCTCCCCGTTGAGGTTTCCCTAGAGAGTACAGCATGGAGTTCTTCAAGAAGGGTGTGTATAGATTCCTGCAGGGTCGGCAACGCGCGAGTGATACCCCTGGTGTTGCAAGCGTCTATTGGCGGCGGTAATCGCTTATCATCAGGCGGGCCGCATGCATGTTTGCCACCCATGTGGTACAAAATATATATATATATATTTGAGATAAGGGAACTGCTTGAACTTTATACATGTACATAACATAATATGTATCCCTTCCCTAAATGGTTCATGGAGGGGTAAGAAGAGCTAACACCCACTTTTAGCCGGAGTTATATTTAGGTGCCAACGTGACAGATGGCGACTATATCTCCCTTTCCAAGCACGCGGATTTCCTCTCGATGTTTACTTTTGCCGTAAAGCTAGTGGTATGACTAATCAATGTATTTAAACACAGAAAAAATGCTACAGTCCGGATTTGAACTGGCAAACGTCAACTAGCGTTTTAAGTTAGGTTAAGTTAAGTTAAGCTAATATATGAATCGAACTTCGATATATGATGCCACAGTGAAATAATCATATACATATCGAAGGGGTAGGCAGAGGTGTATAGGTAGTCCACACACTCACTTTCCGCCAGAGATATATTTAAGGTGCCAACGTGACAGATGGCGAGCCCATCGCCGTTACTAAAGCACGAGTATACGTCATACGCCTTTGAATTGCTTCTCAGACGTATGCAGGTTTGCTCCGACGTTTTCCTTCACCATAAAGTTCGTGGTGTCACTAAACACTGTACTTAAATTCAGAAAAACTCATTGTTACAGTCAGGATTCAAACTTGCGACCTTTGTTTCGCAGGCTACTTAGTAGTAAATTTATTTTGGCTGTGAATCATTTAAATTACGTAGCTCCAACTGTGTTATTTATGCATCGGCCAGCGAGCCGCCCGCGGTAATCCATCCACAAAATATACCCTCTGCAGACTGTAATGCAACACACTGTAATGGACGATATAACAAATTGAAAGGCATTATGCATTGGAGTTATATGTACCACCATAAATAGGCATTTTTTCTCTCTCTCTCTTCTACTCACCATAAATAAGCTTACATACATCCTTCGTTTCATCCACATTACACAACATTCGATTAACATACTCGTAAATGCGAAAGTCTATGATAATGTTTGTTATCGTGAACGGTCTATGATACCTGAAGATAAATATACCAATGAGAGACATTTACATACAGATTCTCTGTCTGTCTGTCTGTTTGTTCCGGCTAATCTCTGAAACGGCTGGACTGATTTTGACGGGACTTTCGCGGATAACTGATATAAAAAGGAGTAACTTAGACTACTTTTATTTTAGAAACTGTAATTTCTTTTTTTTTTAATTCCACTCGGACGAAGTTGCGGGCATAGCTAGTTTTAAATAAGGAAAACCAATCCATCACCGAGCGCAAGTTCATCATCATAATCAACCGCACCCGAGCACTATTTCCCGTCACTGACAGCGATTCATCACCCCTGATCACACTGTACCCTAATGTTGGGAGCACTCGGTTGATTTACAATCGCACCTGCACCCCTGCGATTGCGTCGTATCGCGGAAAAAGCATGCGATTTGTCTAACGAACTCCCATGTTTCAAATTGGTGCAGCTTGTAAATCTTTCTGCATGATTTGACGCTCAATTATTTGTATCGCGAGTCTTCCGTTTCACGAATATTGTGTATACAATGTGACTGAACGATCTACTTCAGTTACAAAATGTGTTCAAAGGCCGACTTGTCAATGATCGATTTCAGTTGCAGTAGGTATTTTTAAGCTGTGCGAAAACCATCACGCGGTGAGCATTATTATTAGTCACACCACGAGCTTTACGGTGAAGGAAAACATCGAGAAGAAACCTGCATACGTCTGAGAAGAAATTCAAAGGCGTATCTATAGTCGTGCTTGAGTAACGGCGATGGACTCGCCATCTGTCACGTTGGCACCTAATATACCTCTGGCGGAAAGTGGGTGTGTCGGTGTTACCCTTACACCTCTGCCTACCCCTTCTGAGAAGGCGTGAGGATATATAACGTATGAGCACCACATCAATTAATCAATCAACATTGTACTCCAATACTTAACACAGATATCTGCCATTCTGCGCCACATGCTCTAGTCAGGGTTCCGATTTCGGCTGAATTCGACCACCTTCAAATCAATCGTCTTTGTGGCGTTCTACAATCGCCTCATCAACTGCCACCTATACGGACAGTGCCTTTAGCTTTAGTGAACCAATTCTGATGAAATAAGAGGTTTATTAAAGTTATATAAGCGTAGGTTTGAATAATATTTACATTAAGGTAACCTCACGGAGTGGCATAGTCCTCTAATACTCCAACTCCTTAAATAAAGAAAAAAATAACAATTATGCATGCTTTGGCACGTACTTTAATATAAAAAAAAATTACTCAATTCACTACAAATCGCAATCAATTTCAATTTGTACCGCTCCTCACAAATTGCTATCTCTCACTCACCCCAGCATATCCCAAGTCCCGTGTAAAAACGTCTACACGGCAATGCATTACTTTATTAGGCGCGCAAGTGCCTACACATCCGTCAAAGTCTGCAATGGGAAGAGTACCTACCCATTTTACCGCAATTTGCAGTTGTCCTTTATGGCGATAGCGTTCAAGTTGTAAGTGTTAGCGTAAATAAGTCTTACGAAAAAAAAATACCAATGAGTTTTTCTGAACTTATAATAACTTATACACATAGTCTGTACAGTACAGTACAAAACACGAGCTTTACGAAATTCCAAGATGTTTGTATTATAGTCGTGCTTAAGAAACGATGATCGACTCGCCATCTGTCACGTTGGCACCTAAAATATATCTCCGGCAGTAAGTAGGTGGATACCGCGTACACACATCTGCTCACCTCTTCGTGGACCGTGGGCGGTCAGGTGGCTTCCATACATCTGTCCTTTTCGTACTCGTGAATAATGATGGCAATAGCACATCACAATACCTTAAACATCGCTAGAATTGTCAATTTCAAGTATCGAATGTCATGCATTTTTTTTTATTTCGTCGAAATAAGATTTCAAGGATACGTCCTTACTCTTTGAGCATTTTCTACTTACTACAAAATAAAAAAAAATATATTGTAAAGCATAAAACTTCAGACATTCCATTACTTTTATTTATATCTATACTAATATTATAAAGAGGAAAGATTTGTTTGTTTGTTTGTTTGTAATGAATAGGCTCCGAAACTACTGGACCGATTTCAAAAATTCTTTCACCTTTGGAAAGCTACATTATCCCCGAGTAACATAGGCTATATTAAATTGGACCCGATAGGTGGCGCTGCGATCGAGTTTCAAGAATTTTACCTTTTTACCCGGGCGAAGCTTTCTGTGTGTTTCTGTGTGTCTTAAGCTAGATTCGAGAATGGTTTAGATTTACAATTGGACCCAATAGGTGGCGCTGCGATCGTGTTACGGGCAATTTAACTTTTTCACCCAAGCGAAGCTGGGAGGGACAGCTAGTCTCAATATAAAACTGAATCGCAGACGTGTTATTCCTCTGTCGTGGTGGAGTATCGAGTGGCGTGATATCTCTCGCCGCCTCCCCGGCGCGAACGCATCCGAGCACCTCCGACAGCTCACGATTAACCCCGACCAAGATAGCGGCGCGTAACAATGTGAACTGAGATAGATAGACCTCAAAGCAGTGTCAGACATCATACTACCTTCACCTTCATAGATTGTTATTTCTCTAACAGCTCAAATATTTAGAACACTAACTTATTATTATAAGTGGCCGAGTGGTTCGAGCAGTTGCCTGCGACACAAAGGTCGCAAGTTCGAATCCCGACTCTACCAATGAGTTTTTTCTGAACTTAAGTACAGTGATTAGTCACACCACGAGCTTTACGGTGAAGGAAAACATCGAGAGGAAACCTGCATACGTCTGAGAAGCAATTCAAAAGGCGTATGTATAGTCTTGCTTGAGTAACGGCGATGGACTCGCCATCTGTCACGTTGGCACCTAAATATATCTCTGGCGGAAAGTGGGTGTGTGGGTATTACCTATACACCTCTGCCTACCACTTCGGGGGCCCTTGTGGGAAGGCGTGAGGATATATATATATGCAACTCATGCCGTATCTCCTCCATCTCTTATCCCTTCCACCATCGCAACTGCAGTAGGGGACACCGTAGCAATTCCCCAAGGATACGTACCGCAACTCACTGCAGCGTGTGTCGGTGATTTGTCTCTCCAGCGATTAAGAAATTGTGGTCCCGAGGCATTTCTCCGGCTAACGCGTCAAGCCCCATTAGGAAAGCAAGATGAATTGTTTTTCGATCGCGACTTGTAAACTAACCGGATGTGGGTGATGGATTAAGCTAATGTGGAACGCTATTAGCCTTTATTAAGGAAATAACTTCCAGATTAAGATAAAGATTTAATCATTATGACCTATGAATCGCGCTTTATTAATGAGAATTGAATTACCTTTCTAGAGTCCCTAACGGGGTAGGCGGAAAATATAAAAAGCCAGTTCTCTCTAGACTTACATACCTCTTTCGCTTCATCCACATTCATCAGTCTTTTCATACATGCTCGTTGGTTTCGAGTTCTCTTGACGTTTCCGTCCTTAAGCGTCCAATCGATTTGATCTAGGTAATTGGAATTATGTGTGTATTGTATATGTATGTATTAATGTATTAATCCAGCTAATGATAAATCTCTGTGCCAAATTTCATTCAATTTCGTTCAGCCGTTCTAACGTGATTGAGTAACAAACATGCATACATACTCATTTCTCATTTATAATATTACAAGCTTTGTCCCGCGGTTACACCCGCGTAAAAATAGATGGCATTCGTTTTTTTTGTAATAAAAATTAAAGTTTTACGTGAAAGCGAAACAAACATACAAACTTACATTCACATTTATAATATTAGTAAGGATAGTAAGATTTACATTAACATTAAATCTTATACACAGTGATCCACTAATACCGGTCCTCCATAAACACACAACAATAGAACACACCAGTCCAAAAGATATGGCTGCGTCTGTAATTCAATGGCCCTACCCTCACTGTCATTAGACATCGCCCAAGCAAACATCACTTATCAGAATATACCGCAACAGAACCTTTGTGTCAATAAATCCAAGCCTGTCGCAAATTGCATCAGCCATCAATCTAAACGGTGTTATATAGTTACGCGTCCTACCGGGGTTTGAAGTGAGGTGTGGTCCCAATGAGAGTGATTAATTGTAGTCTTTTTTTTTTTTATACAACAAGAGTGGCAAACAAGCATACGGCCCACCTGATGGGAAACGGTTACCGTAGCCTATTTACGCTCACGATACTAAAGTATCACTTGCGCGTTGTCACTCTGTGTTCAGAGAGTTATAGTGTGTTGGCAGCATGTGGGTTTAATCCCTCTGCTTCCAACACAATGTAACAATCCTCCCCCCTCCCCAAGGAGCTCATTACTGGAAACCTTATTCACCGCGTAGGAACACAACACAAAAAATTGTGTTATTTGGCTACGGACTTCTGTAAGGTGGAGGTCCTGCCCCAGTCGGGCAGCTCCGAATTCGAACGGGAAACCTGTTATGCCCTACCTCTCTTTCGAACGGGAAACCCGTTATGCCCTACCTCTCTTCAACTAGACTATTTACTTTTCCATGCCTTCTCGGAAGGGTCTCCGAAGCGGTAGACAGTGGTCGTAGAACCTACACACACACGCACTTTCTGTCAGAGAGTTATTTTTACACGCCAACGTAATAACGCCGTTTTTCAAGCACGACAATACATAAACCTTTGAATTTCTTCATTGAAGGTTCCTCTCGATGTTTTCCTCCACCGTAAAGCTCGTGGTGTGACTAATCACTATACTTCAGTTCGGAAAAACTCATTGGTACAGTCGGGATTCGAAATTGCGATATTTAGGTCGCAGGCCACCCCACGGCTTTTGAAGACAATTTTGATGAATTTTTTTTCTCCACTCGCTCGAGATGTAGCCCCGCCCATCATTCCCCTTCAGCTAAAGACAGTGGTTGTTTACGCAGTTATTTCTCTTGGTTAGATAGCGATTCATCATGAATACTTTACTGTATTGTTTTTAGATGGAGTGCCAGCCACTGGAGGGTGAGGGGTGGAAGTGTGAGGGTTGCAGCCACTTAGGGAGCTGTGGTTATTAATTAATAGCTAATTATGTAAACACGGTAAAGTATACTTTACCGTGGGGCAGGCAGAGGTGTGACGATTTTCGACGGAGATAATAGGTGCGAGCATGATAAGCGAAGACTCCGTGGTCAGTACACAAACACGACCAATACATACATCCTGACTTACGTATTAATTCTCAAACGTATCTGAAACATTTCTAGAATGACACATTATGCACTTACGCCGAGTCCCTCACGGGGAAAACAATATAAGTTAAGCGCCAGTTCTCTCTGAACTACACTGATATGTAAACTATTTTGCTTAGCTGGGTTCGAATCCCGACTGTACCAATAAGTTTTTCTAAATGTAAGTATAGTGATTAGTCACATAACGAGCTTTACGGTGAAGGAAAACATCGACAGTCATAGACATATGTATTATAGTCGTGCTTGAATAAAGGCGATTGCCTTGCCATCTGTCACGTTGGCATCTAAAATATATCTCCGGCGAAAAGTGGCTTACTTCCTGCTTACACCTTCGGGGACCCTTGTGGGAGGGCGTGAAGATGAGTTCGTTCAGTAATATTGTCTGAAGAAACTATGTATAAGTATTAAGGCCTAGGACGATGCACACGTAATGCACTTCAGTTTTATTGCCCTCTTTATACACTAGCGAACATAATGTGGGGCTTAATAGGCGGGGAATGGGAGAAGAGATGATCATTCTTTATCCTGTTTACGTGTTTATATTCTTATTAAAAATAATATTTTATTTAATCACGGAAATATTACATACATACATGTATGTATGTATACACACATACATATCATCACGTCCCTAACGTCCCGACGTAACAAGTCCCTAACGGGGTAGGCAGAGAGTATAGAGCGCCAGTTCTCTCTAGACTTACATACCTCTTTCGCTTCGTCTCTTCATACATGCTCGTCGGTTTCGAGTACTCTTAACGTTTCCGTCCTTGAGAGTCCGATCTATTTATTATAACGGATATAGATCTATTTATTTAGTCCGGAAATATTATAATAATAAATAAAATGTCCGGAAATATTACATAGCATCAAATTAAGATAAACCGTCAAACAGCTATCCTAATCTATAGAAATTAATTAAATTGTAGTGTCTAATGTATTAAAGATTAATTACAGAAAAAAAATATTATTCTACTCGGGCGAAGTAAGAGCTTTTCAAGACTGTCTCACTAGATATTACGACGTCAATAGTCGGCAGTAAACGACCGGTAGAGCAGGATAAATATGTGTTTATTCCAACTCAAACTTAATTCAATCATAGCGAGTGAATTAAGCACAACAAAGTATTAATGATAGGATCAACGCCAGACAGGCTGTATATTTTGACTCACAGATTACCTGAAACGGAGCAATAATCTCCAGATAACTCTATCGATCAATCTCTGCAACCCTCATAAATATCCCAGCGTTGAAAAATGCGCTATTTTGTACACCTCTCTCAAGCCCTCGATACATCGCCCACTGCACTTAGGTGCATCTTATCCGTAAATAATTCAGGTACATCGAGATAGAAAGCAGTAATAGCCACCATCAGTCACGTGACATGGCGTAAATCGTCTGGAACTTTCGATTGCGTTCGAATAGGTACCTGCGAGTTTACAACCCCCGCGTTTACTTTTGTTGATGGCAGTGTTATAAGTTTTGACAGCGGTTGAGCTATGATTCTTATATTTTGATGGCTTTATTGTTGGAATAACTGGGATGGGATGGGAAGGGATGTTTGTTTACCGACTGTTTATTTATGTAAGTGAGAAATCGTGAAGGGTTTTCTCACGCCTTCCCACAAGGGTTCCCGAAGGGGTAGGCAGAGGTTTATAGGTAATACCCACACACCAACTTTCCGCCAGAGGAATATTAGGTGCCAACGTGAAAGATGGCGAGTCCATCGCCGTTACTCAAGCACGACTATTACATACGCCTTTTGAATTTCTTCTCAGACGTATGCAGGTTTGCTCTCAATGTTTTCCTTCACCGTAAAGCGTCTGTACCACACATACTGTACCATATTTATTACGTATACAGTAAATTGGGAACTAAGTAAATTATTTTGAACGAATTTTACAAAGCAAAGTCAACTGAACTTCCAATCCTTGATTTCACTTTATTTGACAGTGGTCTGGTAGTAATTTATTAAACATACATACAAATACATCATCTATATACTCTATATACATTACATATAATAAAATTGGAGTGTCTGTTTGTAATATTGAAATAACCGCTTTTTACTAAATGCATATGTACACGGTACATATACCAAAATATCATTTTTTTTAGTTTTTGTCAGTCTGTCTGTCTGTTTGTTCCGGCTAATCTCTGAAACGGCTGGACCGCTTTTGACGGGACTTTCTCTGGCAGATAGCTGATATAAAAAGGAGTAACTTAGGCTACTTTTATTTTAGAAACTGAACAAATTTTTTTGTTAAATTCCACGCGGACGAAGTCGCGGGCACAGCTAGTAATATTTAGTGTGTCATATTGTATTTTCTTTAAAAATGCCCATTAACTATCATTGTATCAGACATTTATCTTTCTATAATCGAAACCGACGGGCATGTATGAAGGGACTGATGAATGGGGACGAAGCGAAAGAGATATGCAAGTCTAGAGAGAACTGGCGCTCTATTCTCTCTGCTTACCCCATTAGGGACTCGGAAGTGATGATATGTATTCCGGCGGAAAAAGTATTTTGTTCGATAGTTATTATGTGTGTATGTATGGGACAAAACTAGCCATGTTTGTACCTACTTTACTTTATTGTGAGAGAGGACAGAATAGAAATAAATCGGCGAGCGACATTAGGCAGCCATAATCCTTTCTTTATTGAATTCCCGTGTCTCGTCCGAGGTATGCACTGCACATTTTTGCAACCCCCTAGGGACTCTGTACGTGCATGAGTCGGCATGGTCTTATTGGGGTTTTATTTAAGGAGACCTTTAAAGGAATTCAGTGGTTGTAAAAGTTTCGAATCCCGACTGTACCAATGAGTTTTTCTGAACTTAACATTAGTCACACTAAGAGCGTTACGGTGAAGGAAAACATCGAGAGGATACATGCACGTCTGAGGAGCAATTCAAAAGTATGTATAATCGTGCTTGAGTAACGGAGATGGACTCGCCATCTGTCACGTTGGCATCTAAAATATATCACTGGTGGAAAGTGGGTTCAGCGCAGTTTCTTAAGCACAACATACATAGGTCTTTGAAAAATACAAAAGATTTAGGCACAAATATACACCGTTTATAAAATCGGTTAAGAACAGTAAAAAGAAAAGCAAGACATCGAAATGTCACCATCACTGAATATAAAATTCGTGTTCTAACGTAAGAGAATTAAATCGGTTATCTCAGATTCATTCGATCCGTCCAATGGCAAGACCGATTGACATGACAAAATCAGACCGCCGTCGGTAATTGAGATTGTCCTCGGTAGCCGTGAAATCAATCTATTTAGAAAAAAAGCTGATTCCATTATTAATTATTGTATAACTGAAAGGTTGTCATTCTAGTTTGCGCAACCTACATAATCTTGACGAGCTGCGTCCTAAGTTTTTGCTCGCGTATAATTGGCTTTTACTACGTACGGTTTGAAATAAAACTTGCTTATCTTCACGCCTAGGCAAAGGTGTGAAAGTCACTTACACGCCCACTTTACGGATATATATTTTAGGTGCCAACGTAACTAACAGATTTAAGAGTCCACCGAAATAAATTATATCGTATGTTAGTTCAGAAAAATCTACAGCCAAATTTCATACAATTGGGTTTGGCGTAAAAGAGGCATTAATTTTCGCATTTATAATTTTAGTAGGATGTCATCGCAATAAATAAATAAACACTTTGGGACAATTCCACACAAATTTCCACACCCCCAAATTTAGCAAAGCTTGTGTTATCGTAACTAGACAACGGTATATTTACTTATATAGATAGACCTATGTATAGATACATAGGACATCCAAGACTAAGATACAAATACTCGTGTTCATCACACACATATCTGCCCTCAGCGGGAGTCAAACCCGCGACCTCAAGTTTCGCATGCCGTCTAATATATTATGGCACATCTCCACCGGTACCTAAACACCCTTTCTAATACATTAACACCATATAAAAGATATAAAGCGTCTTGCACACGTGCGACCGTTTGTTTCCGTTCATTATGCGCAGTCACACGCTACCGATTATACGCGAGGCCCGGTCGATATAATGTGAACGTGACTTAATGCCAATTGCACACTGGTAATGAAATGGTAATAGGATTTTCGGCATGGGTTTCAACTGACTTAAACATGAATAGAAAATATAATTTATAGTCCATATGCTAGGGCGACGCTCCATTGTCTATTTGTTTGATTAATGATTGAGATTACTATGACATACCTGAAGAGATAAAATATATAGATATATTCCTACGATGGACAAACAGAAACGTCGCGCTTAAGGAATAGGTACGGACTCGATATTCGTAGTCAGGTATAACTCCGGCGAAAAGAAGCTGTTACACTTCTGCCTACCCCTAATCGAAAGGCGTGAAGGTAAATATACATAGTATCTCCACCCGTCCCCCAAGGGCCACCGCAGGGGTAGGGAGAGGCGTGTCAGTACTCACCCACTTTTCGATTGACTTTGCCTGCACCGTTAAGTTATAGTCAGGATTCTAACTAAATTATATGTTAAAATATCGTTCTATTTAAAACTATACCTACTACAAAATCGATGTTCAATTCGAACAATTTTGTATCGATACCGAGCAGGTGCGGTCTCATTAGCGGCAGGCGGCAGATCGCATACCCCAGCGAGATAGTTTACGTCGGGAACGCCGCGTGGAATTCAATTTGTAACGCCTTACAAATAACAGGGGTATTTTCTTATGCAGTTTTTGTGGTTTTGAGCTTGTAAGGGAAGCGAGGAACTGCTTACCTAATTTTACGTTTTCTGTGAATTGAAAGGCCCACCGTATGTTATATTGACACCTAAATATATCACCCGTGGTGGCCGAGTGGTTCGCGTAGTTGCCTACAACACAAAGATTGCAAGTTCGAACCACAACTGTACCAATGTGTTTTTTACAACTTAAGTACAGTGATTAGTAACACCACGAGCTTTGCGGTGAAGCAAAACATCGAGAGGAAACCTGCATACGTCTGAGAAGCAATTCAAAGGCGTATGACTCACCATCTGTCTCGTTGGCACTTCTTCAAAATATATCTCTGGCGAAAAGTGGGTGTGTGGGTTCTACCTATACACTTCTGCCTAGCCCTAGTAATGTTTCAACGCTTTATAAGTCTGTTAGGAAGTGTAAGCGATAAATGATTCATAGCTCAAGAGAGACTTACTTGCGATTAAACTTTGGTAAGTTGGAGGACGCCCGTTCGCAATGATATCTACTTGAGAGAATAATCAACTCATGCGAAACATTTTATACGTATATGTACCGAGACGCGGCAGAGGTACTAACCCGGTACAAGCATAGTGATTTATCACACCACGAGCTTTACGGTGAAGTAAAACATCATTAGAAAACCTGCATATGTTTTAAAATAAATTGAAAGACATGCATAATCGTGATTGAGAGACCCTACTTAAAAGGGAACAAATCTTTCTCTGGGAGTTTGTTTCGCCGTTTCTTCTCCTAACAGGTTTGTATTTCTTGGAAACGGTGGTAACTTTAGTTTATATTAATAGCATATGTGCCCGCGACTTCGTCCGCGTGGAATTTAACAAAAAATAAAATTTAAAATAAAAGTAGCCTAAGTTATATCAGCTATCTGCTAGTGAAAGTCCCGTCAAAATCGGTCCAGCCGTTTTAGAGATAAGCCGGAACAAACAGACAGAAAGACAGAAAGAGATAAAAAAAATATATATTTTGGTATACGTATACGTATAGCCGTGGTGGCCGAGTGGTTCGAACAGTTGCCTGCGACGCAAAGGTCGCAAGTTCGAATCCCGACTGTACCAATGAGTTTTTCTGAACTTAAGTACAGTGATTAGTCACACCACGAGCTGAACGATGAAGGAAAACATCGAGAGGAAACCTGCATACGTCTGAGAAGAAATTCAAAGGCGTATGTATAGTCGTGCTGGAGTAACGGCGATGGACTCGCCATCTTTCACGTTGGCACCTAATATACCTCTGGCGGAAAGTGGGTGTGTGGGTATTACCTATACACCTCTGCCTACCCCTTCGGGGACCCTTGTGGGAAGGCGTGAGGATATATTTATATATATTGGTATACGTACCGTGTATACATCCATATGCAGTTAGTAAAAAGCAGTTATTTTAATATTACAAACAGACACTCCAATTTTATTTATTTGTATAGATGTGACGTTTAATAAGTGTTCCCCGTGTCCCTTACGTTGAATAAAATATTTTAATTATGGCAATGGACTCGCCATCTGTCACGTCGATACCTTCAAAAACTAAATATATCTCCGGCGCGCTCACGAAGCCATATTATTATTATTATTGTAGGTACTCAGTCGCAACGTGAAACTGTCGTAATGTTAAAGCAAGTTACGTGAACTTCGGCATAATTGAAACTACGCCGAATTTAATTTAGCCCTACAGTGTACAGGGGAATGGGTAGGAAAACCTGGCAAGTATTGTACAAATGGTTTATTCCCTGGGGAATTTACACCCTACGACTTTATACAAATCTTCTTGCTAATAATAATAAAGTTGGTTAGCAAAGCCTTATACATACAAATATCAAAACAAAAGGGAGAGAGAGTAGAGCATCACTCTCTACAGACTTGCAGAAGTTGCAGACCTCTTTCGCTTCGTCCATATTCATCAAACCGTAAAGATCGTGGTGCGACTAATCTATACTAATATTATAAAGCTGAAGAGTTTGTTTGTTTGTTTGTTTGTTTGTTTGTTTGAACGCGCTAATCTCAGGAACTACTGGTTGGAATTGAAAAATTCTTTTTGTGTTGGATAGTCCATTTCTCTAGGAAGGCTTTAGGCTAAATAACATCACGCTACGACTAATAGGAGCGAAGCATAAATGAAAAATGTTGCAAGAACGGAACAAATATTCCTTTTTGAGAGCTTCTGTTGCGTACGCTGCGTAAACGGTTTAAGTTACGAAAATATCATGTATGAGGGAATTGTTCCTCTTTAAAAGTTCTAAAAAAAGGCCGCGACAGCATATGTCTATCTTTTAAGATTGACCCACTGTAACCTTTTTTATGGCAATCAAGTCCACGATGGGCTCCTGAACTACTTAACCGATTTCAATCAAATTTGCACACCGTATGCAGTTTGATCCAACTTAAAAGAAAGGATAGCTTACATCACAATTGGACCCGATAGGTGGCGCTGCGATTGTGTTTCAGGAAATTTTACTTTTTCACCCGGGCGAAGCTGGGCGGGACAGCTAGTCACTGTATATAAGTTTAGAATAACTCAATGGTACAGTCGGGATTCCAACTTGCAATATTTTTGTTGCGGGCCGAGGTGGTTCCACTCTGTCGGCTCGGCAAGGCTCACATATGCTCGACAATTTCGTGGTTCTTGTAATTTATCTATACTATTATGTAATATTATAAAGAGGAAAGATTTGATTGAATAGGCTCCATAACTACTGGACCGATTTGAAAAATTATTTCACCATTGGAAAGCTACATTCACCCTAAGTGACATAGGCTATATTTTCTTTTATAAAAAATCTTATCTCCACCCGTCCGAAGCCGGGATGGACCTAATACCTAATAAATACCTGGGACAATTCCACACAAATTGACCTAGTCCCAAATTAAGCAAAGCTTGTGTTATGGTAACTAGACAACGATACATTTACTTATATAGATAGATATATACATAAATACATAGGACATCCAAGACTAAGGTACAAATACTCGTGTTCATCACACAAATATCTTCCCTCAGCGGGATTCGAACCCGCGACCTCAAGTTTCGCAGTCAGGAGCTCTAACCACTAGACCAGGCGGCCGTCACTAGCCGCCGGACCGCTAGTTTATTATAAATAGATTTAAACTGAGTACTACAGGGACTCTACACTCCATGTAATAAATGTGGACTTAGCGAAAGAGGTATGTAAGCCTAGAAAGAACTGGCACTCTATACTCTCTGCCTACCCCGTAAGGGACACGGCGTGATGATATGTATGAATGTATGTATGTACTACAGTGACTACCCGTAAGTATAAAAATCACTTAATCAATGTAAAACCGTAAAGGTCCTTTTTAAATAAGTACCAGTAAGAGTTAAGATAAAAAGTATTAGAGTACTTAGTTAATAAAGTCTAAAATGCAATGCAATGACGTGTAGGTCCCTCGTGAAACGAGAGACCTTCAGTTTCTTATATTCCACAGAAGGCGAATTTGTACGTTTTCTGTAATTTGAAACGCAGAAAATATTGGTGTTGGTACAGCGCGACCACTTAAACTGGAAACTTTAGTACAAAGATGTACAATATCTTTTTTTATTTTAAAATTATTAAGTGGTCGCTTTTTAGTATTATAGATGGACTTATGTTTCGATACGATTTTCTACCAAATAGTCAATGCGAGGTTTAAAATTGTATTTATATGTATATATTGCGTACAATTATTAAAAAGGTTTGATTTGAAAAAAGGTCACATTACGTGAGGCAATATATATTTATATATATTGCTAAATCACACTTTACATAACCGAACACGTAGTGTGATAAAACACTATACTTAAGCGCTGACGCACGTCCACCACGTTTCTATAAACAGGTCAGTCCACTGTAATAACTATTGAGAATGGAATACGTAGCAATAAATACTCCTTTTTAAACCCACAAATTGATCCAAGTTCACAGTTTCAAGACAAGTACCATTACATTGCAACGAGAAATGAAACGTGAAGCCTTCCCTCTGCGCAAGTTCTATAGGAACAAGAAATATCGTGCAATACCGGAAAAGTCGACAATAATATATATTACCCACATACCTTTTATACAAGTATGTAATGTACTGTGTACACTGTAATCTGTAGGTCATTAGAGTTTGTGATAATTTGTGTATTTGTCATGCCATGAAATGATTGGAATGCAGACTACTATTCATGTCCATACATACATATCATCACGCCAAATCCCAAACGGGGTAGGCAGAGGCAGAGAAGGTAGGGAGCTCCAGTTCTTTCAAGACTTACCTACGTCCATCCATCATGTAAGCGCATCTTATTTATATACCGTACGTAGTATAATACTCTCCTTTTGCCACAGATATATTTAGGTGCCAACATGACAGATGACAAACCCATCGCCGTATCAAAAGCGACTATGATTAAAAAAAAATTTACGTATTCAGATTTCCTCCACTATAAAGCGGGGGACTAATCACTGTACATAAGTCCCAGATGATTAATGATATAGTCGGGATTCGAACGTACAATTTTCGCAGCTGACTACTGGAACAATTCGTCCACTATGGATCTATGTACGTATTTATATAATTCTATATACACAAATACATAGGACTTCCAAGACCAATACCTTCTAATTTAATTACACAGGTGGCAGATATTTGAGTGATCCATCGAGAATAGATCTCGCGATCACAAGCTTCGACAGGAACACCCACCACTAAGCCAGACGACCGTCGTAGTTGGCAGTAATATAATTCATAATGGAATTTTATTCGGAACAAAACTTTCCTACTTTAAAACACCTACTAACAGTCCCGCCCAGCTTCACTTGAGTCAAAAATAAAAGGTCCTGAAACTCGATCCTAGCACAATCTTTCAAATCAAATTGTGAATCTAAGCCATTCTTGAAACCATACCCACACAAAAAACACACGTACAGACGAATGATATATATGAAAATTAATCCTCACGCCTTCCCACAAGGGTCCCAGAAGGGGTATGCAGAGGTGTATAGGTAATACCCACACACCCACTTTCCGCCAGAGATATATTTAAGGTGCCAACGTGACAGATGGCGAGTCTGTCGCCGATACTCAAGCACGACTATACATACGCCTTTGAATTACTTCTCAGACGTATGCAGGTTTCCTCTCGATGTTTTTCGTCACCTAAAGCTCGTGGTGTGACTTATCAATTATATATGAAAATAAACGGTAAATATATGAATTAAACGGTAAATATATGAAAATAAACGGCTTATTGAAGATAATTTGTTACTTTGATATTGATAAGTACGCAAATTACTACTATAACGTACACGTAGATATGAAGAAATAGTTCCAATGAGAATGATATGAAATAGCTCGGAGACACTAGTTTCAAATGACAAGAGGAGTAAGGCTGCGGCCTCACTGCTAGCGGGTAAGTAAAAAAATATATATATATCCTCACGCCTTCCCACAAGGGTCCCCGAAGGGGTAGGCAGAGGTGTATAGGTAATACCCACACACCCACTTTCCGCCAGAGGTATATTAGGTGCCAACGTGACAGATGGCGAGTCCATCGCCGTTACTCAAGCACGACTATACATACGCCTTTGAATGTCTTCTCAGACGTATGCAGGTTTCCTCTCGATGTTTTCCTTCACCGTAAAGCTCGTGGTGTGACTAATCACTGTACTTAGATTCAGTAAAACTCATTGGTACAGTCGGGATTCGAACTTGCGACCTTTGCGTCGCAGGCAACTGCTCGAACCACTCGACCACCTCGGCTGTATGTATGTATGTAGTCTGTTCATGCAGCAGTTTACTTACTGGTAAGGTAGCCAGGGTCAGCCTTTGTATTGCGGATTCGCGTGAGTTGATCTGTTTTAATTATGATATCGAGAAATGTATCTTGTGTCAATCTTTTTAAGGTCTGTTTCTAAGATACAAATAATAAATGGTTAAAAATCAGTTTTGTAATGTGTAATACGAAGATTTAATAAAAACATACACTATTAGAATGTAATAGTTTCCTGCTTAACTTGTTACCCGAAGCTCCTGCAAACCAGCAGCACGTCGGCGATTGCGCGTGCCCACAGAACACAGCTGTAGGATATGTATCTACTTATGATTATCATCATCATCATCAGCCCACTCTAGTCCACTGCTGGACATAGGCCTCCCCTAATGAGCGCCATAGCGCCCTGTCTTCAGCTTGCCGCATCCAAATGATTATACTTATGTATAATATGAAAGTAAGCTAGGTAAGCCCGCTCGCACTCGTACCACAGCCTTACAGGTAAAGTTTCTGTTATCTTCTAGCGCTCGCGGGTATGTCTGCGGTTTGAC
This sequence comes from Drepana falcataria, assembly GCA_945859725.1. Taxonomy (NCBI): domain Eukaryota; kingdom Metazoa; phylum Arthropoda; class Insecta; order Lepidoptera; family Drepanidae; genus Drepana; species Drepana falcataria. The sequence continues at coordinate 2,781,099 of OX243935.1, forward strand.
AAGATGACAGGCACAGTGCTACCGGATCTGTGCACGTATTGTTCTTAAACTGCGAATAGCTTCCTATACGAATTTATTGTATAATATGTTTCATATATACAGAAGTAGGGAAGTTAGGATTGCAAGTTCCAACCACGACGGTTTGTACCTAAGATTTTTCTGAATTTAAGAACACCGCGAGCTTTACAGTTAATGAAACATGCAAACGTTTACATTAAGGAAAAATAAAGGTGCTTTATCGCTAACTGTAAAGGAAAGCATTGTGTGGCAGCTTAGGCAAAAACTCACATAAACTTAAAAATTGCCTGACTGCCTAAAACAGGATCGCCTAAGTCTGTCATCCTTGTATGAGAAATTGATTTATATCATTTAATTTTATAGTTTTATATTTTAGACTCGAAACCGTAATCACTGCAGCCTGCCATGACGGCTCAGTATATAAACTGTTCCAAACAATAAAAATTGTAATCAAAGTTCATGGACCCTCCCAAAAACCTTATCTCCCCTTCAGCCCCTCAAACTAACTACCTAATGCAGCTTTAAAAGTGGCGCACTGTGTTCCATCCACTGTCGAGATCGGTCGTGTTGGAATTTTTAATTCAATTATGATAGCGATGTTGTTTAATGATGGCAGTTCTCGCGCGACTGCCTCTTCCCCACGATCTGACTAACAATTGCGCTGAAAAAAGGTATCGCTTAATGATCGTAAGAGATTGATGCCTGTGTATTGTTTTTGGTCCTTCGAGCAAATGCCAACAACGGTTTTAATGTTTATATTTATAAAAATTTAATGAATGATTCTGGTACATCGTTGTTTCTTTAGAGTAAGTCAAGGAGTCTTTAAAGTATTCAGGATCGGCAATACGCCGATAAAAAGAGTGGTTGCAAGCGTGTATAGGCTGCGGTAATGGCTTACCATCAGGTGGACCGCACGCTTGTTTGCCACCGGTGTGGTATAGAAAAAATACATTGATTTATGTTTTACCTGCGTTTAGTGTGATGACATGTTATGTGATGACATGATGATATAAACTTCTTCAAATCGTATGTGTAGTTACTATGATTAGTACATTCAAACAAACGCATAGATATTCACGAGTATTTTCATATCGTTTGAATATTATGTATCGACCATCGATTTATACATTATGACAGTATATATCCATTTGTATTATCTGTATATAGTTTTAATAATACGAAAATTAGTACAACTGCCCTTTTATCCTACAAACGTAGAGCTAAAAAAAAAACTAAAAAAACACGCTTTTTACAGAAAACTAAACTAAAAAATAAAAAATAAATTTTAATAAATTTGAATTAATAATAGTGTAAAAATTCTTAATAAATAATTTAAAAAAAGCGTGGGGTGCATGGTGTCAATAGTTCTAAATATTTTATTGATATCTGTCAATAAAATACTTATATCGTGTTTTTTTAGTTTTTTTTTTAAACTATATTTATTATTAACTTTTTAGTTCGATATTTTTCAAAAGGGAGCCAGAGAAACGGCTACGAGAACCAAGAAAGGCCGCAGGCGCGCTAATTACCCACGGAGAGTTACATACTGACATACAAGTGAAGCTAATAAAAATCGTGTAATAAAATAACATCTGGTGCCGATAACATCGCACTGAAAATTGTGAAAAACAGAATGTACAAATTGAAAAGCATAAAAACCAGCGGAATCCCAATAAAATAAAATATGTAATTCGAAAGTTAAACTTGGTTCCTTACGAGTGGGATGGCGTAAAAATCCTATGGCGATAAATTTGTCAGGGTCCCGAAAGTTTCATGTTAATTCAATCAAACGCGCAGGCCGGCTTCAATTTGATGAAGGAAACCCTGCTTAATGCGATATTTTTTTTAATTTTACCGAATTTGTTTGTAAGAGCCAAAGGTTTCCGAGGTCGGACAAGTCATTAGTGAGTTAGGACGGCTTTTGATGGCGGCATTTGGGCGACGTTATTAATTTGCAGTTACTTTACCAGCCTAAAAATAGGGAACAGAGTAACATCTTGGTACAAAATAGATAGTAGGAGCTGTTCCCCGCGGGTTTACCCGCGTACAATTTGATTTCACTCACTCGTCGATATAATCTATCTCTGTGCCAAATTTCCTCCAATTCCGTACAGTTGTTTTTTCGTGAAAGAGGAACAAAAATATTTACCACGATAACAGGTTACAAAATCTTATTTATAAAAGTGGGATCTACTTGATATTTGTTTCTTTAAGTAAACAAGGCGCTTCAAACAATATATATCCTCACACTATCCCGCAAGGGTCCCCGACCTGGTAGGCAGAGGTGTATAGGTGATATACCCATAAACCCACTTTCCGCCAGAGATATATTTTAAGTGTAAACGTGACAGATGGCGAGTCCATCGCCGTTATTGAATCACGACTATAGATACGGCTTTAAATTTCTTCTCAGACGTATGCAGGTCTCGATGATGCCAATAAACCTACATATATATAGAAAACACATATCGGCAATTGAACCTACAAAATTGTTGTATCTATCAAATCTACCGCCTAGCCATTCCATAGTAATAGAAATAACATTTCTACCTACCACGGGGTAAGTACTGCTTACTTTGTAACTTTTACGTTACGCTTTTTAAATGTGACAATCGAATGAATATTATGGCAAAATGACCTCTATATTAAGCAGTATAAAGTACCTACCATTTCACAGCTATTTTATTTAACGTAAACAATGTAATACAAGAGTCCAGCTTTGAACCGTACATAAAACGTGACAGAGGAAGTTTTCAACGCTAATAAATGAGTACGGGGACAAAGGTCTTTTTAGTGTATTCAGCTTGAAATGAAATGTCTCTGTAATGGTTCCGGCAATGACTTCTTATAAAAGGGCCTTTTTTGCCTTTGTCATCTGAATGCGTTTTGTATTTATTCTCTACTCTAAAGGTTTGCTAATGACGTCCATCTAACTCAGTGCAGTAAGTATTTTCCAGTTTAAATAAGTGTTAATATAAATTCGGAAGCTGTATGAACAATGACTCAAGTCTCAAACTATTAGGAAAAAAACACATCACTAAATTAAAGGAATGGCTGAAAGTCTAAAGCGGCTGAACGGCTGATTAGATGTCAGTGTGATTTTGAAGTTCTATATAGAAATAAAGAGGCAGTATGAATTATCAACAATTAAAAACTGTCTCTTTAATAATTGTAGGGGTCCTAGCTTTGAACTGGATATAGAGATAGTTTTTTTTTATAATTATATAATACACAACTGTCATCAGACAAATATGACGTAGAAATCTGAATTGAGTCTTTTGTAAAACATTGATCCCAATCTTAGTGGATGAGCAAAAAAAAAGTTCCTACAAACGTACATCAAATGACATTAGACAAATAAATAACCGCGCTATAAAGTACAAAACTTTAACAATACTAATTAGTTTTCAAGAGCTCGAAGGACCGAGGAATATTAAGCATATCGCTGTAAATTTCGTGTTGTGACACATTGGCAGGTTGGTCGGACATCAGTTCTGACTTAGCATATTCATGATTGTTTAACATCACAGAATTTTTAAACAAGACGAGGGATATAATAATAATAATAAATCTTTATTACCAAAAACATTTTGACATCGTAAACATGTCCGTCCAATGGTCCCCACACTAGAAACTCCTGTATCGTGGGAACCGGAAAATATTGGCAGGCGAATGTATGAATGTTGTAATTAGTTGTTGTAAATGTATATACTATAAATATAAATAAAAATAAAAATATAAATGTATATATATAATATATAAACTGTGTATATAATTCTACAAAGCAAAAGTGTGTGCAAGTAGAGGCAGAGGAAGGCCACGTTCCAACTACCTGGATCAAATCGATCGGACGCTCAAGGACGGGGACGTTAAGAGTACGCGAAACCGACTAGCATGTATGAAGATACTGATGAATGTGGACGAAGCGAAAGAAGTATGTAAGTCTAGAGAGAACTGGCGCTCTATACTCTCTGCCTACCCCGTTAGGGACTTGTCGTGATGATATGTATGTATGTATAAATCTACCTATTGTGTACTGTATATATATATATATAGTGTACTGCATTTAGAGTAATTGGCCACTGGCCGTTCTAATGTGTATTTCAATTAATAAATAAATAAGAAGTAGATAATATAAAGCGCCAGTTCTCTCTAGACTTACATACCTCTTTCTTTTCGGCCACATTCATCTCTTTATATGTATGTACATACAGTTTCGAGTACTCTTAATTAACCCACCAATCGGAGATCGTTTTATCTAGCTAGTCAGAACGTGGTCTTCTTCTGCCTCTTTCGGCACACACCTCATTGTATAACTTTCCATGTCATGAAAGATTGAATTGCATATATAGATATAGTACTGCCATTATTGTCATCAGTATTAAAACTACCATCATACATTTAAATGCTAGTTCACGAAACGAGATATTCGTAAATTTGTCGCTGTTCTATCAGGTATCCTGTTTTGTCTGATCTTCTATTTGTGTGTTATCCCGTTATTTTAAATATAAAATTAAAATTCCTCATACTCTAATAAGAATACGAGTGGTTTTAATTGAAGTCATATAATCAAGACGACTCTTCAAACGACGAGACGTCAGCACGCAAAAATTAAACATAAAGAAGTAAACCAACATGCTCGCTCGCCAAGCTTTGCGACCTTGTGTATACGACGTATGATCCTTACGTGATTACATTACATAACAGGACACAATGACGCGACAGCGTGAGCGTGACCGACGACATTTGCGTGGGTTAATGCATATTGTCATTTCGCTTTCAATCTTACAATGTAATTAGAATGTGTTATAGGATAAAAGAAAAACATAGAAAAACTAATTAAGAATGTGCAGACGTAACAACAGAGCTGTTAGGTTGGTTGAGATAAACACAGTATACATACAGTTATACGATTATCATTCCGACACCCTCACGGGTAGGCAGAGAGAGGTAAAGCGCCAGTTTTCAACAGACTACAGATCTGTTTCGCTACAACCACATTCAAATTTGTGTAGATATATGAATGTTCTGTTATTCGATCACGCCAGAACGGCTGAACGGATCTGGATGAAGAGATAGGTTTTGAGCGGGTATAACTATAAATAAACAAAAGAAGCCGTGGTTGCCAAGTGTTATGGGTATGGGTACGGGTACCCATGGGTACGAGTAGCACAAAGATTGCAAGTTCGAATCCCGCATGTTCCTGCGGTTCCTGCTATCTTATTTTGGAGGCGAATATGTAAACTAATCGGCTACAACATTAATATTATTTGCTAACGAAATCTCGTCTAACATCTCATAGAGTTCAATGATTTATGTAAGTTCCCCTTTAAGCTTACTTATCAATACAATTAATACACGTCCATTGAAACTGATGGTATGAATGGTATGATGGTGATGGTACAACTATTCATGGTGCCATGAATATCCTACACAGCGCTCAGATGTCTTTCATAAATTCTGTGATTAGATACCAACAGAAAGTTTATTTTTATTCCCTTTAACGGATTTTTTTGAGTACGGCAGTGATAAAAGACGTAAGTGCCAGCCCAAAATTATGAATATTTTGATTAGATTTCACTGGAAATATTGTAATCGTGCCAGGCACCTACCCACACGTACGTAACACTATCAAACCGAAATATTTGTATCTCATCTTACTTATACCTACATTCAAAGTTTGTCTTTCAGGATTTTCTTAAGGAACAACCATGCACGCTTACCTGTCAGCTTAGTTTGTAAGCAATTTTTGATCCCAATTTTATCGACATTTGACAATCTCTACTTGCTTTCATAAACACTTTTCGCGGGAGACATGTTTGACAGATGACGAGTCCAACGCCTTTACTCTAGTCTAGTACGACTGTACTTGAGTCTGAATTTCTACTTAGATTGGCATGCATATTTCTTTTCGATCTTTTCCTTTACTGTGGGTTATGCTTTAGTGATAAATATATACCATCGCGGACTTTTTTATCGATCTTTTTTAAGATATACTGTTCCGTAATAAATTAATTTGATCTATCTCGTAAAGTTTAGCCAGCATTAGCAATTTACGCCCACAAAAATATGATTGTTACGACATCACATTACAAATCTTATTTCTTCAATCAATCTTCAAATGCAAAACTGCATTAAAACCCGTTAAATAGTTTAAAAAATCTAAGCCAACAGACGGCGGATGCGACATTTTATTCTATGTAAAGAGGAAATTCACTAGCATGTTTATATACATAATAGTGCAATAATGAAACTCTAGTCAGCCGCCCATCGAAAAATCATTAGCCGTAGTAATTAAGAGGGCATGCGCACACCACAAAGCGTATAAATTTGCATGCCCTGCGGTCAGCGGGCACACTCGGCGCTTATATCCTCCATTTACACTTAGCTCCAAATTACAGGTGATAGCGTGAAATATATCTAACTGCATCGTTACTGCATTTCAAGGGGCTTTGCTATCTGGTCTTGTACTGTAGATGAGGGTTGTAGGTATTCAAACATTAAGCTCATTCGGCACGAAAACTTACATACGTACATAAATGCCATAATATTTTAACATCATCGCAGGTAAAGAGAGGATGCTAGCTAATAAGCCTTATAGAAAGACCTGAAGATAAACTTCTTGCTATAAGAGTTTCTATACCAAATTAGGGACGTCTTGAAAAAAGGCCAGGTCAAGAGTATTCTATAACGAAGAGCATGTATGAAGAGAATAATGAAAGTGGACGAAGCGAAAGAAGTATGTAAGGATCGTAGCAAGTGGAAAGAAGTGGTCTCTGCCTACCCCTACGGGAAAGAGGCGTGATTATATGTATGTATGTATGTATGTATGTATAAGAGTGTCTAAAGAGAGGTGAAATGACCAAAATTTCGTCGCTGATGTACTTAGATGTAACGGTGGCAGATGGCGAAACCATCGCCTTTGAATTTCTTCTCAAATATATGCTGTTATCCTCTCGATTTTTTCCTTCACCGTAAAGCTCGTGGTGTGACTAATCATTAGTTCAGAAAAACTCATTGGTACAGTTGGGATTCAAGCTCGAACCGCTCGTCCACCACGGCTGTTCGATTATAATTCATTTCAACTTATATAGATGAAAAGAGGAGAGAAATTTCACGCAAAGTCTGCAATGCAAGTCTGACGGCCATCTGGTCTAGTGGTTAGAGCTCTTGACTGCGAAACTTGAGGTCGCGGGTTCGAATCCCGCTGAGGGCAGATATGTGTGTAATGAACACGATTATTTGTACCTTAGTCTTGGATGTCCTGTGTATTTATGTATACATCTATCTATATAAGTAATATATCGTTGTCTAGTTACCATAACACAAGCTTCGCTTAATTTGGGACTAGTTCAATTTGTGTGGAATTGTCCCAAGATATTTATATTTATTTATTTATTTAATGAACGCCGATAAGGTAGCCATACTGAAGGAACCGCAAAGATTATAACGTCGATCAATTACCTTCTTTCAATGCAGTTTAATTAATATAGTTCGTTTATTTCAAGCGTTATTGAGAATTCTATCACATGTATAATTATTATAAGAAAGTAGTCTTTATTAATATATTGCTTTGATTGAATGTAGAACGATATACCTACCGATGATCAAGCTCTAAACTCGAAATGCGATTGCCAAGCATTAGTAATGAAAACGCCGTCAGAACCCATAAAAACGTTATTAAAAAAAAACCCGGTTTACCCACGTTCAATTTGATTATACATACATAAATATGATTATTACATTATATATAAAAAATAAAAATAATATATATATATATAATATATATATAATATACACCTCTGCCTACCCCTTCGGGGACCCTTATGGGAAGGCGTGAGGATATATTATTATTATTATATAATATACTAGTTGTCCCGCCCAGCTTCGCTTGGGAGAAAAAATTAAAGCCACGGACCCAGTGGCGCCACCTATCGGGTCCAATTGTGAATCTAAACCATTCCCAGATCCCCTTGAACACACACAGAAAATTTCATTAAAATCGGTCCAGCCGTTTAGGAGGAGTTCAGTCACATACACACGCACACAAGAAATATATATATTAAGATATCCATAGACATTCACAAAATACGGGTTATCTAAGGTTATTATGTATATACAATGCACAAAAGTACAAATGTACACAAGCACTAATGTATAAAAGTACAAATTAAATAAAGAACGAATGTACAAACGTACAAATGTACAAAAGTTAAAATTAATAAAGTACGAATGTACAAACGTACAAATGTAGAAAAGTACATCTATCTCTACCCTGTATTCGTATATGTTTCAGCAAAACAAAGAAATAGCGAACGTTGCTTGAAAATAATAGTGTAACTCTAACACTGGATCCGCTACACTTACAGTTTGAAAAACAAGTATGGCGTACTATCCAGTTGGATATCTAGCGGCAATGTGACGCCATTACGGACAATTCTATTCCATTTACTCTGCGTATTGACTAGATTTGATAGTCACACTTGGAACCTTATGGCATTAATATTTTCTCATTTAGAACGGAGTTGCGACTTGGTTTGTCTTCGCAAAATTCGATTATTTATATACATTATTATTAGATGCCAACGTGACAGGTGGCGAGTCGTTTTTTAAGCGCAAGCCGAGTGGTCCGAGTAGTCGCCTACAACACAAAGATTGCAAGTTCGAATCCCGATTGTATCAATGAGTTTTTCTGAACTTAGTAGTTACATATATTGAGTAGGTGTATAGCTGTGGCTATTAACAATATTTACAGATGACAATTTTACAAATAACTACCTATTACCTACACACCTACTAAATAAAAAACTAAAGTTACCATTTATATATATCATAATAAGCTTTTTGAATAAGTTTACGTTTAATGACAGCTCTAAACTCTAGAAATGTTAATTCAAGGTAGGTACCTTAAGTACCTTATTAAAAAGCTACATATATACCTACTTTACTACTAAGAAGTAGAAGTAAATAGAAACACTTGGTGCCGTCATCAGTTTGCATCGATCGCCAATTACAACCCTGAATATTGACACTTGAAACTTCACAAATTGTCAACGACGTTTACCGAACTCCCTTTACTTAATTAAAAGTATTTGTGTTAAATTGTGTTAAATAAGATTTAACACAATTTACTTTTATTTAATGTACATAAATCGTTATTGTTTTACTAAGACTGACATTTTTACTTGACTTACTCGGGTGGATGAGTTAAGTAAGATATATAATTAATGACGGCCGTCAGGTTAGAGCTCCTGACTGCAAAACTTGAGGTAGCGGGTTCGATTCCCGATGAGAGCAGATATTTGTGTGCTGAACACGAGAATTTGTACTTTAGTCCTGCATGTCCTTTTAATTTAGGTATGTATGTATCTATCTATATAAGTATATTTATGTCGTTGTCCAGTAACCATAAGACAAGCTTTGTTAAATTTGGTGCTATGTAAATTTGTGAGGAATTGTCTCAAACATTTTTTTAACGAGCTCTTGAGCTCGAGCTTTACGGTATAGAAAAATATCCTTCACCAGCCATACGTTTGAGAATTTATTCAATGGCATATGTATAGACTACGCTACGATTAACTCGCAATTTGTCACGTTAACGACTAAATATGTCTACTAGCGACCCGTCCCGGCTTCGCACGGATGGACATAAGATCAGTCACTCAGGGTGAATGTAGGTTTCCAATGGTGAAAGAATTTTTGAAATCGGCTCACTTGATTTGGAGTTTATTGATTACAAACATACACACACACAAAAATACAAATCTTTCCTCTTTATAATATTAGTATGGAAAAGGGTGCCGTTACACCTATCCTCCATATCCATTCGGGGACCCTTATGATAAGGCGAGAAGATACATATTTAAATGGCATCCGCTAAAACACAAACGTCATTCGCTGTTTTTCTAGAATACATACATACATACATACATATCATCACGCCGAGTCCCTAACGGGGTAGGCAGAGACTATAGAGCGCCAGTTCTTTCTAGACTTACATACCTCTTTCGCTTCGTGCACATTCATCAGTCTCTTCATACATGCTCGTCGGTTTCGAGTTCTCTTGACGTTCCCGTCCTTGAGCGTCCGATCGATTTGATCCAGGTAGTTAGAACGTGGTCTTCCTCTGCCTCTTCTTGCACACACTTCTCTGTATCTTTTCTTTGTATATCTGTTTCTTCAATCTTTCATCACATCACATCATTCGCGTTCTAGAGAATGTAGAAAAATTTTAAATCTGTACCAGAACCGAGTAGCTATATCGATAAGCGTGCCCCGCATTGTTACTGTGCCCATGTGCGCAGTTCACACGACACATGGGACTAAGAGCCGCTGCTTTTACAAATCGTGTCGTTGCACTCCCGTGCACGGTGACACAGAATAGATTTCCACAGAGGTGCATGAAATTATATAACGCTTTTATTGGAACTGCATGCATTCTGGCATGTGTAATGAGCTTCCCGGTTTTTCCTGGAGTGTACAGCATGGAGTTCTTCAAGAAGGTTCCTGCAGGTTCGGAAACGCGCGAGTGATACCCGTGGTGTTGCTAGCGTCCACAGGCGGCGGTAACCGCTTACCGTTAGGCTGACCGCATACTTGTTTGCCACCCAAGTGGTATAATGAAAAAATAAACAAATGTTCTTGTGCGGTGGTCTGTACTTACACTGTAATATAAATACCTTGAAACAATTCCACTTAATTGACCTAGTCCCAAACTAAAGCTTGTTCTATGGAAACTAGACTATGGAATCTATGCTTTCTTCTCGATGTTTCCGTTCACTGTAAAGCTCGTGGTGTGGCTAATCACTTTTCTTACTTCAGAAAATGCATTAGTACAGTCGAGATTCGAACTTGCGATATTTGTGTCGCAGGTAACTACTAACTAAAACTCTGAAAACTCGAAACTATGGCAACAGGTTTCCTTTCGATGTTTTCCATCGCCGTAAAGGTCGTGGTGTGACTAATCACTGTATTTAGTTCAGAAAACGCTTTACTACACTCGAGATTCGAACTTGCGATATTTGTGGTACATCCGACCACCACGGACGTACTCTGAAAGAAATAGATACCTCCTAACATATGATATTAGAATTTTAGATGTAAGAATTCATCCAGCCCTCTGTGTAACATTACTCTGCGAAATCTCCATAGAGCCGTACATCACTCTGCTCTTGCTCAGGTCTCAATAAATCAATCGGCCCCAAACTGTTGCCGACTAAAACAGGCATTTTCGCGAGTAAGATGACCGATGCTGCGAAAGTTTTCGGAACTAATTATTCGCTGCTACCTCTTTAATTATTTTTTTAGATATATTGTAATTACCAGAGTCTATTAAATGCAGCCCAAATAATATTTAAATAAAATTAATAGTCCAGCCCAGCTCCCTTGCTCGCGATCCAGCTACGCCCTAAGCCGAGGTTCGTCGCCCCACAGGGGGTGCTTAGCTGTGTTGCTTAGTACTAAAGTGCCTGGCTGGAGCCCTAGGCCGCCCTAGCCCTAGGCCGCCATTGACCGGTTAAGTAGCAAAAGTTCCTGGAACTCACGCTACGAGACAATACAAAAAAATATATATATATTGTAGTGTGCGTGTGCACTCATAGGTAATCAGTGTGTACCGATAATGCTCGACATTTGTGGATGGTCGCACACTTACACTATGAACTATAAAACTACTCTATACGAGGTCACGAAATTGATTACTTAATGGTTACTTAAAAGAAAAAACTCATCACCAACTTTCTTCGAAGATAAGCAAAGACAAAGCTTTGCAAAATCTTACATCCTCCTCAACCAAACCACCAAAACTTGCTATCAGCTTTTTTCAAAGTTGGCTAAATTCATTTCAAGCCCGCCTTATCGGCGCTCTATACATGAGCGGGTTTTATCATATTCCAGAATTCAACCAGGAAAATATGAGCACAATCACAAATTTTCTGTAGGGTTGGCTATAACGCTACTAAATTTAGCGACAACTTTATAAAATACAACATCGCACTTCCATAGAAGTACTGGTCTTCGAAATGGTAGGCAGATATGTAAGAACAACTACATACTTTATTTCGCATTACATATATAAAACAGTACATATATAAAAATACACATATAAATATAGTATAATATAGTAATAAGTATAGTACACATATAAATATATACTTTTCATTCATGACTGTTGAGTACAGCACTTAAATTCCGAAAAACTCATTGGAACAGTCGAGATTCAAACTTGCAATCTTAGTGTTGCCAACGACGACTCGAAGCACAGGGCCACCACGGCTCTCAATGTGTTCATTTAATAAAATGTATTGCAATAAGAGGCAGAGGAAGACCACTTTCCAACTACCTAGATTAAATCGATCCGACGCTCAAGGACGGGAACGTCAAGAGTACTCGAAACCGACGAGCATATATGAAGAGACTGTTGAATGTGGGGGAAGCGAAAGAGGTATGTAAGTCTAGAGAGAACTGGCGTCTTATTTTCTCTGCCTGCCCCGTTAGGGACTCGGCTGATATGTATGTAAAGCAAAAAGCAGTACATATAAAAGTTGAAAGCGATCAAAAATATATCAGCCATCTATCACAAAACTCTTTCCATCTATAGCGATATTCTGCAGCACACAAAAACTCACCGGGACTCGTGAATAATGTCCCGCGAAATTAAATCCCGGGCAATAAAGAACAGATGACGTCACTACGGACAACTTCTGGTCCCGAGATTCGCAGTACCGTGTCCTTTTGCAGCAATTGTAGCACCCATTCGCAAAGTACTATTGACTTTGGGAAAATTATTGCGAAGGTACGCTCTGAATGACTTTAGAATGTTAATGCTTTAGAACAGCTTGTAATCTATGGACATTTCCCGAAAGTATTATTACCACTAGGTAAGCCACTCGGTTCCACCCGCGTGAAATTTCAATTAATCGTATTTTTTTTCGAAACCGAAAACCGACGAGCACGTATGAAGAGACTGATGAATGGGGACGAAGCGAAAGAGGTATGTAAGTCTAGAGAGAACTGGTGCTCTATACTATCTGCCTACCCCGTTAGGGACTCGGCGTGATGATATGTATGTATGTTTTTTTTTTCTCGACGTATTTAATTTACGTATTTGAAACTTTACGAAACCAGTTTTGGAGCGCCGAATAGGTGAGAATTTGTAGCGCTTCCTAACGTAAGCATCGTATCTATTACATAACACATCCAACAACACTTCTCTTTACTAATGACAGCTGTGAAATGTAGCACAGGGATAGATTATAAACCGTACTAACATAGCATAGATGTGTATATATTTTTTAATCTGTTGGACACCTCACAGCACGTAAAGTTACCTTACCTTATCTCTGAGCATGTCCCTGACGCGAGTGGCCTGGTTCCTGCTCCTGTGTAGCTCCAATTGTAGTTCCAGGCATCGCTCCTGCCAGTTCACATCGTTATGTTCGGCGGCACCCAATTCTAACTCCAGCGGATTGTGCCGGGACGAGTGGGCGATAGGCCTGAAGAAACAAAAGAAAACGTTTTGTACATACATACATACATATCATCACGCGGAATCCCAAACGGGGTAGGCAGAGGGTATAGAGCGCCAGTTCTCTCTAGACTTACATACCTCTTTCGCTTCGTCCACATTCATCAGTCGTATCATACATGCTCGTCGGTTTCGAGTACTCTTTAACTCTTTAAAAGTTTTGAAATGTGTAATAATAAAATATATTCACGCCTTCCCACATGGTTTTTCGAAGCTTAGGAGTAAAAATCACATTTCGCCGGAGATATATTTTAAGTGCCAACGTGGTAAGATGGTGACTCGTCGCGACGCATATACGTCTTTGAAATTCTTCTGAAACGTATGATGCATGTTTCCTATCGATGTTTCTATAAATTTTATTGATATATTTCTTAGAAAAACTTAAGTTCAAAGCACGTCCCTGACTATGTATATTGCAACTGCAACGCGGTTTCAACTGCGTAAAAATCGATTTCATTTCATTCATTATATTTTTTTGTACTAAGAAGGAAATATGAGTAAAAAGTTTAATGATGATCGATTAAGTAGTTTTTACGTGAAAGCAAAACAAACCGACTTACATTCACATTTTATAATATTGATAAGGTTTATATAAAGTGAAGGAAAACATCGAGAGGAAACCTGCATACGTCTGGGAAGAAATTCAAAGGCGTAGGTATAGTCGTGCTTGAGTAACGGCGATGGACTCGCCATCTGTCACGTTGGCACCTAATATACCTCTGGCGGAAAGTGGGTGTGTGGGTATTACCTATACACCTCTGCCTACCCCTTCGGGGACCCTTGTGGGAAGGCGTGAGGATATACTGTTATTATTATTATAAAGTGACGGTGGTATTATAACGTGTATAAATGCCACTTCGGCATTCTTGAACGACAACAGAACGGCCCATTTGATCCTCCACAGTTGAATTCCAGACTTCAGTAAAGTAGCTCCAAAACAAATCACTATTATTAATGTCCAGATATGAATTTGCACACTGATTAAACGTGTGGATTGTGTAGAGCGATGAGCTCGTGAAAAATGCGACAGTTAATCAATTTAGCTTCGCTGATCGTAGATCATGTGTTTTTAATCGGAATTCGACTCTGTAACGGTGGTTTAAATGGACAAAAGATTAAATTAAGATAATGCCTCTACATTATCTTCCAAGGTTCGAAGCTGAAATTATTCTGCTATCGCTACCTCAACTATTTTATTACAAAAAAAATATGTACATAGAGTATATTTTCCTTACCACAAGAGTGGCAAACAAGCATATAGCCCATTTGGTGGGTAGTAGCATTTGCGCGTTGCCAGTCTGTGTTCTGAGGGTTATACTGTGTTGGCATTATAATGTGACTAATCCGTCTGCTGTCAACACAATATAACAATCCTCCCCCCTCTCCAAGGAGCTCATTATTGGAAACTGCGCAGGAACACAACACAAAAAATTTTATATTTGGCTACGGTCTTCTATAAGGTGGAGGTCCTGCCCCAGTCGGGCAGTTCCAAATTCGAACGGGAAACCTGATAAGCCTACATAAGTCATACATCATTCCGCCTAGTGCCTAGGAAGCTGAGCGTCAGTTTTTTCTAGACATATAGAGTACAGACCTCTTTGGCTTCATCCACATTCATCAGTCTTTTCATACATGCTCGTCAATTTCAAGTACCTTTCCTATCCTTTATTGTTAAATGGATTTGATATTCCGACTTCTTACTCTTAAGATGCTTCCAACTCTGCTTGTTTTTCCACACACATTCGCATTGAATGTCTGTTTTGACAACATTTCGTTAATCTTTGTCAACATTGACAAATATTTAGTGTCCGCTGACAGAGTTGGTTTAAATAGAGATTCGAAACTGTAAGCAAAATAAAGCATGGTGGTCAAGGGATTCGAGTTGCCCTCGCCACGTAAAGATTGCAAATTCGAATTCCAACTGTATCAATAAGCTTGAAATATCACAAGCATTACAGCGTGAATGTGAAGTGTACCTGCTAACGGTTCAGGAGAAATTAAAAGACGTATGTATTTATAGTGGTCGGTTATGAACTTGCCGTTTGCGGTAGCACAAAATTTGTTTTCGGGGAGAAGAGGGTGTTTGCAGTGAAATTTGCAGACTACTTGTAACCTTATTTAAACCATAATAATCCCACAGAGCCACTCATGCATATCGACGGTGATTGCAATTCAAGTGCAAATTAACCCATTCAAGCATGTTAACCGTAAGACAGGCGAGCCATGGAGCTCTTTATAAAAGCATTATAAATGTAGTCACATCCCTTTACTATGCAAATCTATTTTAGAATCAAACGCAAACGGCCTCGAATCAATACAAATATGAATTAAAGGAGTATTATTAACTGGTGCCAACTACTTCGCATGCGTAGAATATGTACTTCTCAGGAGATAGCGAAATATCTTCTATCATAATTGAAAAATACCACCCAAATTGACATGGATCGAAACTAAGCGTAGCTTGTATGATGGTTTGGCTAGACAACGGTATAAATATACTTTTATAGTTATTTACATTAGGACATTTAAGACTAAGGATACATATTCGTGCCCACCATATAAATATCTGCCCTCGACGGGGATCGAACCCGCGACCATAAGCTACGCAAGAAATCAGACCACAAGACTAGACGGCCACCAAAAAATACGCATAAACTAGCTAGCGGGTTCCACCCGCGTAAAATTTTTTGTCACTGGTTAACCATTTTTCTGTAATTAAACATATTTTATGTGTTAATACAGCTTATAATCTATATGTGGGCTAAATTACATCCAATTTCGTTTAGTAGTGTTTAAGTGAAAGAGGAGAGAAGAGGAGAGGAGAATCATCCCCAGAAACTTTCATATTTTGAAATATTTGCTGATTTTTATACACTTAACTTGAATAATAGTAATCAGTATAATATATCCTCACGCCTTCCCACAAGGGTCCCCGAAAGCGTAGGCAGAGGTGTATAGGTAATACCCACACACCCACTTTCTGCCAGAGGTATATTAGGTGCCAACGTGACAGATGGCGAGTCCATCACCGTTACTCAAGTACGACTATACATACGCCTTAGAATTTCTTCTCAGACGTATGGTCAGACAGGTTTCCTCTCGATGTTTTCCTTCGCCGTTAAGCTCGTGGTGTGGCTAATCATTGTACTTAAGTTCAGAAAAACTCATTGGTACAGTCGGGATTCGAACTTGCGATCTTTGTGTCGCAGGCAACTTAACACTAACTTGAATGATAATCAATATCTATGTATAAACATAATTATGCCGAGTCGGCAAATACAGTAGAGCGCCCGTTCTCCCTAGACTTACATATTTCGTTGGCTTTAACCACATTTGTCACTTAAATCAAGATAGAATTTTTGATTCCGACGTAAAAGCGAGATACGGAACCGGATAAATAAAAAAGAATCGGAGAAACAATGCATCGTATTTCAATAGAATCTGACTTATGATATAAATACAGCCAAATGATTGGACTTATTTTCGTAAGCTTGTCGTTTCCTTTTCCTGTTATATAAAAAGTAACAGCTCTGCGTCAAAAGACTAACATTTTTATAACATTTTATACTTTTAAGCGTTATATTTTATTCGAGAATGGAAAAAGCTTTTGTGAACATTATAACATCGTGCAACTAAGTTGTTAGACATCGTAAGTGAGTGTGCGTTACACTATCACTCTTCATATAAGTACAGAATATTTTTTTATACATGTACTCAAATAGGTCCGTATAAACTAAACTATTAGAGAATATAAAAAAAAAAATTACGAATCGAATCAACACAAACAGTTTTTCTGCAACATTCATCTTGTAATCACGAGGCAGTGACCTGAGCGCGAGCTCTAAGTCCATAGAGTACTGCTATATAGACTTTCAGATTTCTTTTGTTTCATCCACATGCTAATTAAAAGAAGAAGAAGAATTTGGAATGTGATCTTCCTCTGCTGCCTGTCCCAGACACATCAATGCATACCTGTTTTGTAGACAGAGCATATTGATACTTTCAAATTCGGCATTAATAGAGAGAATAGCAGTGCAAGCT
The DNA here is from genome assembly GCA_945859725.1 of Drepana falcataria. Classification (NCBI taxonomy): domain Eukaryota; kingdom Metazoa; phylum Arthropoda; class Insecta; order Lepidoptera; family Drepanidae; genus Drepana; species Drepana falcataria. The sequence continues at coordinate 2,798,683 of OX243935.1, forward strand.
GATAATAAAAATATATCCGGTGGAATTGAGAAACCTCCTTCTTTTTTTAAGTCGGCTAACAAAATATACCTAACAGTATATTATGTAGTCTGTGGTGAAGTAAAAGCAAATAAATTTTCTTAGCAGTCTGTGACTGAACACAAAACAGTTTAATAGCGTTCTGTGGATAAAACGTTATCTGTGCCTCTGTGGACAAGACATAAAACTGCCATTAACCTAAAATGGTATTGCCTTAGATAAAAAAAAACATAGGGATATCCTTGCCTAGTTTAGGATTCATATGAAGTGGATAATGTCCTTGAATTGTGACATAATATGTTTATATTATACCTTGGCGGCGGTGGCGGTGGCTCCCTCGACCGCCTCGGGAACAGACGGGGGCTGTTGGGAGTACTGGCCGAGTGACCCGCCCCACTGTGGTCCGTGAACCGAGCCAGCGGGTCAAAGATCTGCGACAACCGTCGCGATCTTTCCTCGGACATCTTCACAACACAACACTACACAAACAACACCACATCACATAACGACACTACGCAGTCACAGTACGATCACAACTATTTCGAACGGTCCGAACGATCCGATTGAGTACTAATAGTCGCCGATAGATGGCGGGCGCACCAACGACGCGCGTTTTGGCGCGCTATATCCAACGCCATTTTTCCACTTCACGTTTTAAAGTTTGGGCACTGAAAAAGAAAGAAATGAGTTAGTTGACGTGAATTAGACAAGGTGTAGCAATTAGCTATTGGCTATGGGAAATGTTTCGCGTTAGCGTCAACGTTGGACGACAACACTCAGCTCGATGGATATATTTTGAAGTAATTAGTTAGTTTTGCAATATTATTATAAATTAATTGTATTAATTACATAAACACACGTTACATGTACGTGTGTTTATGTGTGTATAGCAGAAAGAATCGCACCAGTTCCCTCTAGTCTTACTGACCACTGTCATTTCTTAATTATAGCCAATTACTTTGCGAATTGCTTTCTTGCGGATTTGATCTAATATCCAGTATATTCTACAGTCTATACAGTACGTTGGAGTTTCCATTTTCATGATACAAAACTGTAATTCTTTTAAATATCTAATATTACAAAGCGGTATCTCATTATCGAATTATGAAAACCGCTCGCAACTCTCGAGGTCGTTGTTAGCCGTCCGTCAATTAGGTATATAAGCAATCCGAGTATATATGGGGTCTAATAACTTTCGAGATACTTGTAAATTAACTTGATTAAATTACATTCACAAGGCCCGCCTAATTTCTAAATAATGTAAATTTAGAACGATGTTTTACCAGCTGTGCTATAGCTGAGCTATATTTACCATGATACAAAACTGTCATTTTTACATACTTATATAATCTAAACTAGACAATATAATAACAGATTAAGCCCCCTATATTTTAAAATAAAAATCTATGTGTCAATACAGCTAATATACTACCTGTGTGCCAAACTTCATCAAATTCCGTTCAGCCGTATTGGCGTGATAGGAACGAAAAGATCAATGTATCTATCTTTCATATTTATCAAGCATCTTTACTTATACCATATTGTTAGATGCTTGTAGGGTTGCCAACGGTTAAAAACTCTGCACACGTCTTTCTAATTCCGGATCAACCAACCATTTTCCTTTATATATTTTGTCTAGTCTTAAAGTAATTATCTCACTGCTTATGTGTACTCGTATTGAAGTATACAAATAGGTAGGTTTTCTGGTACATAAATGAATAACCCAAGTATTTTGATAAATAAATTCGATATTTGTATATAGAACAAGTAACAACCCTGATATTAACCTATATTTCCTTCACCACAATAATAAACCAACTTTCTACAGACATAATAAACTTTATTGTGGTTAAGTAAAAGCGGAGTTTTATAATGGTTTGAAATAAAACTTTGTTAGTGGCTGTAAAAACTGGCATAATACTAACAGAAATTGTATTGCTAGATCATGATTTGTTACAACTTTACTGGATGTAGGATGCATAGAGCTCTATTATTATAAAATATTATCATTATTTATTAAAATATTATATTCTCAAACGAAAAATGGATTATATTGTAGACGTGGAGAATTATCATTATTTTTGTTTTTATTTATTCCTATATTTTATTCCAAAAAATTAAATATTGTTCCGCGAACGCACAAGTTATGGAATTAAGTCCTTGTTCAGGTTTTCCCTAGGGAGTACAGCATGGAGTTCTTCAAGAAATCGATACCCCTGGTGTAGCGTCCATAGGAGACGTTCTTTCGCTTCGTCAACATTCATCAGTCTCTTCATACGTGCTCGCCGGTTTCGAGTAATATTAAATGCAAAAAATACTATCGCAGCCGGGAGAAGGGTTGTCCCCAATTTACGCGGCCTGTCAGGATAACAAGGTTGATAACATGAATCAAAGCACATAATTCTCAGCTCGAGGTCACTTGCAATTTTCCGGCCAATGCCCTTGTAATTTCATTTTCCTTAGCAATTTTTCACTTCAACTCCTGTTATATTATAAATATTATCGGAAGTTTCGCTCGAGGTTATCTTCGGACGACGGTAGGGGGTCGGGTCTGAAGTAGGTTTTAACGATAAATTATGGATGATAACGTAATTGCGTCGTTGTACTATTTGTATGCTTAAAACCATATCAATATAAATACGCAAGTATTTAAGTGTGTTTGTTTGTTGAAATTTGACAAGCTTCGATATAAATACTTGAAACGTGATTATCTTCTGTCTCTTCTTATTCACACACCTGCGCATTGTACTTATTTATATCTGTTTCACCGCTCATTTTTCACTCATTCTTTCTATATAAAAAGTAATGGACGGTAAAAACGGAAATAGTAAGGAATTAAAAATTTGGCACCAAGTCAGAGTATTGCAAAAATTGTAAAATCCAGAAAAAAATTCTATCAATGAGATGAGATTTTACATGACTGATACCGCGAGGCACAGTAAGTTTATTAATGTATAAAGTCCATTCAATTTTCACTTAGCTCTTGGAAACCATTTTCAAATCGATTGGCTAGGAGACACTGTTTGAATTTACTCCGAATAGCTTACCAAGCGGCTGCTGGAAACTGTACAATATCTTGCATATTAAATAGATCAGAATCAAGTTTGCTCGAATATCAGGGCAAAACATAAGCACTTTTACACAAGATTGTTTTTAGTAAGTGGAGATTAAGTTGTAGCCAAGATTTTAGTATGTTTTAATAATAATAAAAAATATATCCTCACGCCTTCCCACAAGGGTCCCCGAAGGGGTAGGCAGAGGTGTATAGGTAATAAATACCCACACACCCACTTTCCGCCAGAGGTATATTTGGTGCCAACGTGACAGATGGCGAGTCCATCGCCGTTACTCAAGCACGACTATACATACGCCTTTGAATTTCTTCTCAGACGTATGCAGGTTTCCTCTCGATGTTTTCCTTCACCGTAAAGCTCGTGGTGTGACTAATCACTTACTTTCACGTACTTAAGTTCAGAAAAACTCATTGGTACAGTCGGGATTCGAACTTGCGATCTTTGTTTCGCAGGCAACTGCTCGAACCACTCGGCCACCACGGCTTTTTTGTTTTAATGTTTTAATGTATGTTTTAATGTTATGCCAAAGAGAGAGTTATTACGTAGACTGTGTATTCGAAGCAAATTGAAGTGAAAGAGATCTGTATATCTAGAGGAGAATGCCGCTCTACAATCTTTATCCAACCAGTAAGGGATCGGCGTGACGACATGTCTATATTTTCAATTTACAATTGACATACTTCTTGGTTACGCCTGTATTCCCTGGGACCAGAAGGAGAGACGATCAACAGAAAGACGTGATACAATCCTTAAACAACTGTGTCTAATCTATTCAAACTTTTCTAATGACAGTCATAGAAAATCTTCATTATAGCAAATTTCAAGTATTAATTGGAGAAAAGCAGCTTTTATAATTAAGCTTAACTATTAAATGCACGTCTTCAGGTATCGCACAAATATTAAATTTAAGACAGCACAGTTTCCACAACCTTAAAACTCCTACTTCAAGAGACGAAGCCCAAATTACCCAACTTGCAATACAAGAATTGAGTCATCAGTATCGCTAAGAGTCGGTACTTGCGACCGTAATGATAAATGGGGTGTCTCATTACTGACACAGATTCTATCCGACTTTGATGAGAGCAGTACGACGGTGTCAGATGGGATGTACGTAGAAGTATAATAATAATATAATATATCCTCACGCCTTCCCACAAGGGTCCCCGAAGGGGTAGGCAGAGGTGTATAGGAAATACCCACACACCCACTTTCCGCCAGAGGTATATTAGGTGCCAACGTGACAGATGGCGAGTCCATCGCCGTTACTCAAGCACGACTATACATACGCCTTTGAATTTCTTCTCAGACGTATGCAGGTTTCCTCTCGATGTTTTCCTTCACCGTAAAGCTCGTGGTGTGACTAATCACTGTACTTAAGTTCAGAAAAACTCATTGGTACAGTCGGGATTCGAACTTGCGACCTTTGCGTCGCAGGCAACTGCTCGAACCGCTCCGCCACCACGGCTCTTAAAGTACGTAGAAGTCTTGAATGGTTTCTAATGGAACCATATTACTAGATAATGACCTTGCCTATGCCGATATTTTAAATAAATTAACGAGTTCATTAAATTTAAAACTATAGTGGCGGAGTGGTTCAAGTAGTCAGTCGCCTGCAACGCAAAAACTACGAGTTCGAATCCCGACTGTACCAATGTGGTTCTGGAACTGATATGTATACATATACAGGGGTTATTCACACCACGAACTTCACGTGAACGCAAACATTGTGAGGAAATCTGATTACGTTTGAGAAGTAATTCAAAGAGCCGTGATTCAGAAAAGGCGATGGACTCGCCATCTGCCACGGCACCTAAATACTCGTAAAAATTCCGGCGAAAAGTCAGTGTGTTACTACACACCTTTGCTTACCCCTTCGAGCACTCTCTTGGGAAAGCATAGTGCAATGAGGAGATATATCGAGCGGGAGAGTAAAGCGTCCATTCCTCTGTAGACCTATCTCTTTTGCTTCAACCACATTGACTAGCTTCTTAAATACATGCTCGTCATTTCGAGTACGAGTACGACTATCCTTGAGTATTTGCTTTCGATTTGAAGTAGATAATTTGAACGTGTAATTTGAAACTAGTTATTGAATTTCAATCTCGTCTAGTCTTGTGAGATTACTTCATCATATCTCGTGGAACAAGAGCAATGCACTAATTAATATAATACTGATTATCTTATTAAACACTTGCACTGGATAATACCTAATTGACAATCGGTCTTTCTTTCACACACCTTTGATTGTTCTATTGATATTCAATAGCACTTCGGAATAATGAAGCCAGATTCTTATTTACATACAACTATCTTGTCTAAACAAGCCAAATAGCATGAAACTTTCCTTGAACAAGCAATCTAATTAAGTCGTGACCATTTTAGGAACATGAGTACTAAAAGTAATTTAGTCACGCAAGCCTAATGAAATGGTCGTAAAATAACAACAATCTCATCACATAAAACAATCGAGAATCGTGGTGGCCGACAGGTTCGAATCGCCTGCAACGCAAAGATTTCATGTTCGACTTTCGATTGCACCACTGAGGCTTTTCACAACTTGGAGGAAAATATCAAGAGGAAACTAGTATACATACGTTTCAGAAGACGTCAAAGACATGTGTATAATGGTGCTTGAGAAACAGCGACGGTTTCGCCATCTTTCACGTTGGCCACCTTAATTTATCACTGGCGAAATTAAAATTTTGTTACAGTACTGACTGCCTTTTCGAGAGTTCTTATGGGAAAGCGTGAAAATGTACTGAAATCTCCTAGGCTTTGGAGCGCTGATCGGATTGAAAAGTGCAATTTTTGGGTGATTTATAAAATCTTAAATAATTATGACACGGAACACTATTCGGTTCCTTTCTTCAAATTGGCTTATAGTACACTTGGGAAAGGGCTGTCACTACGTTGACAGACAGTTTGAACCACCAGGGTTTGAATCTATAATCTTTGATCGCGGGCCAATACACGTCATCACACTCAACTCATCAACATCTTTGATATAACAAAAATAGTATCGCAATCAAAACAGACCTTAGCTGGCAGCTATTTCGCTCCAACAATGTAGCGAAGTCACGCAAAACTCCGTCATAAAAAACTCATAAAACAAGCTAAACCCCTATAGTTTGAACAATTCGTCTAAAACTACGCCCTTAGAAACTGTGTACAACCAACACAATGAGACGTTGCTAATGAGCTTTGTAGACAAGGGACAAAAACGCAAAGAAAGCGAGCGCTAATCTTTACTGGACGGTGATGAATCACTAGGACTCATTAGGAATCACTAGCGTCGTTGTACTATTTGTTAACTTTAATCCATACTAATGCATATTATAAATAGGCACGTATTTATGTTTATCTGTTCCCTTTCACGACAAGACGGATCGTAATGTTTTTTTTTTTAAACAACTAGAGTGGCAAACAAGCTAACGGGCCCACCTGATGGAAAACGGTTACCGCAGCCTATTTACGCTTGTAATACCGAAGTATCACTTGCGCGTTGCCACTCTGTGTTCGGAGAGTTATACTGTGTTGGCCACACAATGGGACTAATCCCTCTGCTGCCAACACGATATAACAATGCTCCCCCCTCCCCAAGGAGCTCATTACTGGAAACCTTATTCACCGCGTAGGAACACAACACAATAAATTGTGTTATTTGGCTACGGACTTCTATAAGGTGGAGGTCCTGCTCCAGTCGGGCAGCTCCAAATTCGAAAGGGAAACCCGTTATGCCCTACCTCTCTTAAATTTGACAAGCTGATAGATTTAATCCCGAGGAAGATCTTATCTCAGAAATATATCTTTAATATATGAAATAGAGGTTAAACATGTCCATGGGCAACCATAATTGCTCAGGTTAAGGTTTTAAAAGTTCCTATCTGAGCATTTTGTAAGAATCAGAGACAGCAGTGATTCAAATGTTGAATTTATAATATGAACGTAAAGATAATAAATATACGTATTGCATATAGCATTGATTCTGTGGGCGCGATATGTTCCAGTCCTTTTGACTCTTTAAACAAGTCCGAAGTTTTGTGAGTAAGTATGGATGTTTGTTAATCACGCGGCAATGGCGGAACGAAAGATTCCTTTAACTAGGTTTGAATATAAGATTTAAAATAGTCTATCTTTTATCGGAAGAAATACTGTTCCCCAAGGATCTAGTTATTGTCGTTAAACTGCGAGTAAAACGGGTTGCAGTTTGTAACGAGTAAATCTCGAAACAGCGGACATTAATACATCGAATGTGGAGATCCAAACGAAAACTCTTCAAGATTTTCTATAAACCACTAAAGCTATTCGTGATCCCTCATTTACTTCCCTGACCCCTTCAAGGATCGATTACCCTAATTTTAGGGCTAAATATCTCTTGATACGGTGCGCCTATTTATTTTACCACGCCCTTACCTTCGAGCATTTTACGATAAGATGCCCTATGAACAGGCTCACCTCATTGACTTGTATTATAGGTAGAATGTTTTCGATAAGAGCTCATTAGGACCACATTTCGGCAACTTTAGTTATTTCCACGAAATATTTTGGGCTTTTTGTCCGAAATAAGATATTACTTAAGAGCTCTTGTCAATTGTATTCTTTGTCACTATCTTATGGATTTATTTATCTTAGAGCCTTCCCGCAAAGGCAAGGGTAGGCCTTGTAGGCAAGGGTGCTTGGACCACTAACGGACTTTTCGCCAGAGATATATTTTAAGTGCCAACGTGACAGTTGGCGCGACTGTAACGATGATTTTTCTGATCTTAAGTACACACCACGAGCTTTACGATGAAGGAAAGCAGCGAGAGGAAATCTGCATACGTTTGAGAAGAAATTTAATAAAGTATATATGTAAATAGTTGTGCTTGAGAAACGGCAGTCATATGGATAAGCGTTAAATTTATTTACCTACTAGGCCATTTGTATTAATGTTGGGTAGGATGATTTGCCTTTTAATACATCTATTTCTCTTCACATGTATTAAGATATACAGGAAACGGCAACTACATATATACATTCCGACAAAAATATGCTCTAAAATCTGACCCATTCCAGAACAAACAACCGGGGCCCGGAATCTTTGCATAGAGGTCCGTAATTAAATATTTAAAGGGTCACAACGTCAGATTAATTAAACATTGGTTTAGGTTGGGGTCGTAAAACTCGGGAGTTAACTGTATTTGAATCTTCTCCGCTGTCAACGTGCTCTTGAAAACATTATACGCCGTTCAATTGGACATTTTTATTACTAAATTATCTTCTTATACATGTCATCACGTCACGAGTCCCTAACGGGGATAGGCAGAGAGCAATCTTTCGCTTCGTCCACATTCATCAGTCTCTTCATACATGCTCGCCAGTTTCAACTCCTCTTGACGTTCCCGTCTTTAAGTGCCCGATCGATTCGATCAGGGTAGTCAGAACTTTGTTTTTCTAATGTAGTGATTCGTATTTTTTTAGATAAGGACAAATTACATTTGATATTTAAATCAGAATCATTTGATTGCTTCATAGGCGTTCATCGTATTTAAGTGTTTGAGTAACACATTTGCGGTTATATTCTTGCGAAATTTTGAATTTTGAAATTGCTCTATTCCGGCGAAAACAGAGTGTATTTACTTTTGAAAATATTCCACTTTGAAAGATGTGAAGAAGATCATGAGTCCCTAAAGGGGTATTATTATTTCGCGCAACTATTAACTGGCACCCCATTTAACTTTGGAAGATATCTTATTGAAATTTGACAGATAAACACGTCGTAACTTTTTCTTATCTTCACGCGTTCCCACAAGGGTTCTTGAAATGATAGGCAGAATACCCACATTTCGCTGGCGAGCGATCCTAGCAATATATATGCGAAAGTTTGTGAGAATGTTTGTTTCTCTTTCACGCAAAAATGTATGAACAGAATTGGATGAAATTTGGCACAGAGATAGATTATTAGCAGGCAGAAATAAAAAGAAAAAAAGTGATATACGATTTTACGCCAGCGAAACTAAACGGTTAAGCAAAAGTTCTCGGAACTCAAACTACGACGGACAATATTAAAACAAAATACTTTTATTTTCATACTAGAGCCGATTCATAGTACTTTGCTTCAATTTACGCTCGTGCTATGTCGTCATATAATAGGGGATCGAAATTCAAATCTTCAACCAAGTACCAACCAACCAACCAAATAAAGCACACTGCCACTAATGCCTCTTGCTTCAAAAGAATTTAACTTATTGACCTTTGAAAAAAAAAGATAAAGAATATGCATTTTTTTTAATGAAAACATTTTAACGACGATTCCTGTCGTAAACATCAGCAAACGAACAAATGTAGGAGAACAGTAGCACAAAGGGACAATGGGATGCGTAAGGGACCCCAGGCAGTTCCCGTAATTAAAATCTGCCTTTTCAGTTATGTCTTTTGTATTCTGTGGCATATAGTTATTGTTTGTGTGATGGCGATGAAAAACCCTAGTGGATACTTAATTAGTTGTGAAACATTTCATGACAGATAGCGTGACAATCGCATGAAATGAAGTTAGAGTCTGTTAAAGAAGAAATTCAATGGCGTGTGTATAGTCGTAACTTGACTTCGGCGATGGACTCGCCATCTGTCACGTTGGCACCTAAAATATATCTCTGGCGGAAAGTGGATGTGTGGGTACTACCATTGTGGGAAGGTGTGAAGAATTTTATTCCTTACGTAAGACCAAAACACAACAATACATTTGTATAGATTTCCGTATATATAAATATCATAATAACGAATTTCTCCTACGAGACCTTTAATTAGTCTATACGCACCATTAGCCATGCTACCAGCTATCGCCAAGCTAACGCTAGGTTATGACCGAGTAAGGAGTTGGTTAGGACATAAGATTGTACCAGCGAGCATTTCGTAGCAGGCACTGTGCCAAATCGATCGCTTACTGCTCAGCCTAAACTGGGTACTTGAGCTTGGGCTCAAATGACAATACTGAATACATGTATTATACAACGAATATTATAAAAAGTACCAACGAGTTAATCTGAACTTAAGTACAGTGATTAGTCACATTACGAGCTTGACGGTGAAGGAAAACATCGAGAGGAAACTAAACGATAATATATGTATGCAATAATATTTTTTTTTATTTGTATTTGCGTGCTGTGTTGTTTACGTGAGTTTTCATCCGCATAGAATTTAATTTAATAGATAGTTTTATTTCAGGTGTTTTCCAGTATTTAAATAAATATCCTAAGTGCTAATTAATGTATGATCTATCTGTGCTAAGTTTAATCCGTTCAGTATTTTTTTATGTGAAGGAATAACAAACAACCTTTGACATTTATAAGAAGGATTTATTTAAAACTAACTGAAGATTGCATCGCACAAGCGAATTCAATAATAAAAGAAATAATTATAGGACATAGTAAGTACGTGGCCGCCTCTTGGTCTCACCAATGTCTGGTTAGATAGAAAAAGTTCCCAGAACTCTACGAGAGATAATAAACAATAAAACCGTTTAAAAAAGCAAGCATTCCCTATCTTTGGGTGATACAGAGGCATGGCAGGCTTTATAATTAAGACCTTATCCTTTATCTTACCTTTTGATGGATGGAAATTCGAGGCAATACAAAAATTAAAATTGAAACGTCGCTAGTAAAACGTAATTAGGTCAGCGTTCCATTTGGTCTCTTCCGTGAATCCCTCACACAGAAAGTTAATTTGGCAGACGCCTAAAATTAAGCACCGTTTACAGTGTCCGCGCGCCGCCCATGATTGATGAGGGTATACGATTCCTACGGCCACGACACTAGCGGGGGGCTAAGCTTAGACTGTATGCGCGCGGTGGCCATTGCATGTATATGAAAAAAAACACTTAGAAAACTCTTCATCGGAGATATATTACGTGTCCTATGGTATATATTTATTAACTAATCGATCGAACACTCAATGGTGAACTTGCAACCTTTGGACCAACCTTGTGGATCAAGTGAAAGAGAGTTTTTCTCTGCATGCCCCAGGTATAATTTTACTTCGAAAAATTCGTTAAATTGATTATATCTCATATTCATTATTACGTGGGCACGTATGAGTATATATCTGTAAAAGTAGTAAAATTTATAGCTGTGTTTTTGTTAATATTGTTAAGTAAATGAGTAACAAAAACTATAATATTATCGATTGGTATTCCATATGGTGCGCGATAGAACAACGTGTAGAAATTTAGCTTTATGACGAAGAAGGCACGTGTAAATTTATTCTACGCAAAAATAGATAATAATAAATACCTTAGGAAAATTCCACTCAAAATTATCTAGTCCCAATAAGCAAAGCTTGTAGAATAGAGACTAGACCACAATATACACACATATATATATATATATATAAATATACACTAGCTGTCCAGGCCAGCTTCGCCAGGATGAAAAAATAAAATTTCCTGAAACACGATCGAAGCGCCTCCTATCGGGTCCAATTTTTATGTAAGTTATCCTATCTTTTAAGTTGGATCAAACTGCACACGGTGTGCAAATTTGACTGGAATCGGTTAAGTAGTTAAGGAGTCCAAGGCGGACAAACAGCGTGACACGTAATTTATATATATTAAGATGTGTACATACAAAGAACATCCAGGAGTAAGGTACAAATACTAGTGTTCATCACACAAATATCTGCCCTCATCGGGAATCGAACCTCAAGCTCGCAGTGACCGCTAGACCAGAAGATTCGTTCGCTCGCTCGTTTCGTGGCTCCAAACTAAAACGAGTGATAAACGCTGGCGTTAAAGTTTACGACGTCACCATTTGACAAGCCGGCTGGCTGATGATACGATCGCACCAACAACATTCGCGATGCTCTAATTGAATTCTGTATTTACTTTCGTTGCACAAACGGTGACATTTAATACATACACATCCTCCTTCTCACAAGAGTCCTGGAACAGCTGTCAAAAACAAGTGAAGATTATACCGTTGGAAATTTGGCGAGTCGCCGTTTCTTAAACACGATTATATGCCTTCGAATTTCATATGTACATACATATCATCGCGCCGAGTAACTCATTGGGTAGAACGGGAGAACAGAGCGCCAGTTCACAATTTGTATAGCTTAACCATTTGTATTGTACAACTTGTGGTGTGATAAATACCTTAGATCAAGTACAGAAAAAAAAACATGAAAGTTGCACCTAAAATATATCTCTAACGGACAGTGGGTGTGTGATTACTACCCATGGGGTAGGCGTGAGGATATATATTTTTAAGTTCTAAAACTTTTTGATTTTTTTTTATCATTTGGCAAATAATCATGCAGACCGACTTATATGCAGACGAATATGAAAGCTTGCAACACCCGAGGTTACTGCTCGCATGTTGCCGACTGAAAACATCGACTCAAAATCTACTTAAAAAGAGGAAAGATTGCTCGAAAAGTACTGGACCGATTTTAAAAATTCTTTCACCTCAATGCTACATTATCACTGATTAATAAAGGCAATTTTAATTGCAAGTCCACCCGTGCGAAGCGGGGACGGGCCGCTAGTCCTTATATAAATTTTCTGACAATCAGCGCCTAGATGCAAAACTATACAGAACGTTCACTATACCAGTTCGCTTATATGCCACATTATTGATGTTCAATAAACATAGAAAGACAATGTTCACTACCACTTTCGATCAATCAATTCCCACGTGCACCCACGTCACGTAAACTCTATTTTCATCTTCCATTAAATCTGTTGCAATATTCTTCTGTCGGCCTATCGATCATAGGAATAGGTTAAATTAGTTACAACGGAAACGGATCTGGGTTACGCGGCCGGTGTGAACCATCTTTTATTGTCAGTTATACTGAATTTGAGATAAATAAAATCGCTCGACGATAAAACCCTGCTATAAAAAGCGGTGTATATCTTCCTTCCTATGAGCCCTCTCCTAAAACAGATCTATTTCGATACAGAAGAGCGCTAGTCCTTTCTAGACATCAATATCATACATGCTCGCCGGCGTACTCTTGATGCTAATATCCTGGCTTGATCTTCTTCCTGCTTCTCTCTCTCTCTCTTTCTGCTTCTTCTTCCAGACACTTTCGCATCGAGTCTCTGTTTCTTCAAATTCAACGATTTTTCGCTCATCCAGACCATAAGAATTTGCAGTTCTTGATCTTAATATCACACGCTCATTCACACTAGCTTTATGTAGCTCTTCACTGCGAATTCGATATGAAATCCTCGAAAATTTCGAGGTGCATTTCTACAAAAGACAAACTAAAGCTACCAGATTCTGGCCTTAAGTACCATAAATTTATAACTTGACCGAAAATAACACAGACAATATAATAATAAATAATGACAATAAGATTTCGTAGGAGACACGTAATGTTTCATCCCTGGAGAGCAGTTAACATCAAGACGCCGTTAAGCATTACCAAGAGAGAAATTGGGGAATATTTTAAAGTAAAACTTGGCAGTTTGATAAAGCTTGTATACTGAAAAGAAACACATTTGGGGTGAAGACAAATCAAAACTCACAACCTCACACCACACACCTTTGTACATCTTCTCAATTCATGAGTGTTGTAACTAACAAGACATTGCTATATATATATATATATATATACCGATATGTCGGAAGGTGTGAGGAACAATTTCTTCTCAAATGCATACAGGATTTTTCACAATGCTTTCCTTCGCCGTAAATATCGTGTGATATATCATTGTCCTTAAGAAAACCAGAAAAATATCTACGTTTCAGACCACTGGAACAATTTTTTTCTACAATTATAACATTGTTGATAGTTACCAATAATTGCAGTTTTTTTATCATGCTTTATTTACTTAACACCTATCACTCACACTGCATAAAGGCAAAACCATAGGCTTTAATACCGTACAGCGACATCTAGTGACGAAATCATTAAACCTTTAAATTAAAATTGATCCTATCGTCAAATGCTAATGATGTGTGTTGCTAACGAGCCCTGAGCGTAGATGCAGCAATCCTGTCTGAGTGTGGCTTAAGGCTTCATAATTAAATACCATCCCCATTGTGCAGCGATGTAATTAAGTTATATCTAACAATGTATACTAGTAATATTGTAAAAAGCTTGTGAGGATGTCTGTTCCTTCATGCAAAAGTTCGTAACGGTATTGGATGCAATTTTGCTGACCTCTGTACCAAATTTCTTTCAGGTAGTTTTTACGTGAAGGGTAGAAACTTGAGTATTTATACAATTTCTAACATTAATATTATATATACAATATATATATATATATCCTCACGCCTTCCCACAAGGGTCCTCGAAGGGGTAGGCAGAGGTGTATAGGTAATACCCACACACCCACTTTCCGCCAGAGATATATTAGGTGCCAACGTGACAGATGGCGAATCCATCGCCGTTACTCAAGCACGACTATACATACGACTTTGAATTGCTTCTCAGACGTATGCAGGTTTCCTCTCAATGTTTTCCTTCACCGTAAATCTCGTGGTGTGACTAATCACTGTACTTAAGTTCAGAAAAACTCATTGGTACAGTCGGGATTCGAAATTGCGACCTATGCGTCGCAGGCAACTGATCGAACCACTCGGCCACCACGGCTCTTATATTATATTATAAATACAATAAGTATGAGTATATTATTAATACTCTGTAATGTCCTTTACAGTAGATATTTTGATACATACTATTAAAATACATGCATACAATGAATTAATTCCTATTAAAATATGTTCTCTCTCTATTTATAAACGAAACTGGAGTAAGACCGAAGGTACAGTTAACATCAAAAGTGGTTTAATTATAGAAACCTCCGGCGGCAGGTAAGCGGACTGAAATAACAGACTTCCTCTAGCGAAATTAATGTGACATTGTAATTTGCTTAATTTAAATTTTCCGTTTGATGTTACGTCTAATATTCAGTGCTTTGAAAATATGTACTTACGTTGTTTATGTAAAGACTTGCTCCAAGTAGTATAAAGCTCACGCTGTGATTAATTACTGTACTTCAGAAAAATGTAATTGGTACAGTCAGGTCCGAATTTGCAATCATTGACATTACCGTTAAGGTAATTAAGCTGATATTAAATTTATCAAACGTATTTATGTACGAGTCTTGGATGTCCTATGTATTTATGTATATATCTCTATCTTTGTAAGTATATATATCGTTGTCTAATTATCATAGTTTTTCTGAACTTAAGTACAGTGATTAGTCACACCACGTGCTTTTCGGTGAAGGAAAACATCGAGAGGAAACCTGTATTCGTCTGAGAAGCAACTCAAAGGCCTATATATGTATAATCGTGCTTAAGTACCGGCGATGGACTAGCCTTCTGTCTCGTTGGCACCTAATATACCTCTGGCGGAAAGTGGGTGTGTGAGTATTACTTATACACCTCTGCCTACCCCTTCGAGGAAGGCGTGAGGATATATTATTATTTACTTATGTACGAGCCTGTATATATATATCGTTGTCTCGTTACCAAACCACTACACTTTATTTATTATTATTATTATTGTTTCCTTTAACGGGCTTAGATTTTTCTTTTAAAGTGTGGTTATAGAAAAACTATAACGTCCTGTGGCGTGTATCGTAAACATGCCCGTATTAATGGTATCCGACTATCAGGCACGCAATAACGTCACCGTAAATCGCTTCTTCACGACCCACTAAACGAATCAACTGAAAAACTGATCAAGTTCTTAGGGGACAGTACTGTCGTGTGGAAAAGGGTTAACAATTTTTTTACTTAATACATAGATATAATTTAAAATAAAAAAAATTACATACAAACATATAGCCTGCATGTAAGTAAGCGGGTGAGTGACGTTACCGACCTTGAATTGGGGCCAATTTTTCTCCTACCCTCACAGATATCTTTATAAGTATTATAGGCCATGTGTTCAAACTGGAAATACATCGTACGTCCATAACCATTAAGGAGCGGAGGATACATGTACACAACCTCATACAAGGTATGAGGTTGTGAATGTTGTTATATTATTTTTTATATGTATAAGATGCCACAGTTAACACATTTAAAAAAGTCTAGGTAGCAATACATAATATATAGTTTTTAGTCGAATGCTTAACCAAATGTAATTAATTCTACTATAGACTTCCTACCGGAAGTCACGAGTAGAATTGAGCCTACATTGTTTGTTTGTCTTAAGAACGGCAATTTAACTAATATTTTGTTAGAAAAAACAAGAGAGAACCATAATTTTTTTTTCAAAAACAATCAAGATTTATTTCAATAACAGAAGAGCTTGTTGAAAAACCGCTTAACACTTTTCTTAACACATGTACACAACCACATATAAACAAGCACATCGATAGGGTTAGCCCCTAATGTACGCATAAATAATCATGTCGAGATCTTATCACGGGAAAATACGACGCGAACTCGGAATAGTTCCTTCCCTCCCATTTCCCTCTCCCTCTCAGTGGGGGGTGAATTCTAATTAGAAAGCCGTCCGTGCTGGAAAAATGCACGGCTTATGGCTTGAAGGCGACTTGAAAGAAGTCATTGAAGCCCGATGGGTTGGGTTATTTGAATAGTTAAAAATTTATTGAGTTTAAATATGAAGAGACAATGAACCTTTGTGGGGGATTTTTCATAAAATTATATTGAAAATAATGTGTTTAGATGAAATAGCTATTTAGATTAGACTAAGATACGTTTATCACAGTTTATAGAGGTATTTTTAAACTATAAACGTTAACTAATATGACGGCATACGACTGAGAAGAAATTCAAAGGCGTGTATATAGTCTTGAGTAACGGCGATGGATTCGCCATCTGTCACGTTGGCACCTAAATATATCTCTGGCGGAAAGTGGGTGTGTGGGTACTACCTGTACACCTCTACCTATACGCCTACCCCTTCGGGGATCCTTGTGGCAAGGCGTTATATATATAAATAACTAGCAGACCCGGCCACGCATTGCTGTGGCTAAGGTTTATATTATACTAGTTGTGGCCGCGACTTCGTCGACGTGGACGGCTTTTTCATCTTCCTTAAAAAAATTTTTTTTCAATAAAAAGTATCCTGTGTTACTTCTAATACCTCCAAGAATATGTGTACAAAGTTTTATGATGATCGGTTAAGCAGTTTTTACGTGAAAGCGTAACAAACAAACATACATTCACATTTATATTAGTAAGGATGTATCTAACTAACTTACTCTAAAACTTACTTTTAACCATTAGGTTCTAGGGGTAGGCACACAACTATGCTAACTGGCCCTTTACATCCATACATATATTCACATTTATGTCCAACAAAGACAACAATACAAAATAAAATGTATCTCCGAGACATACAGGAAACCGGGTTCAAGCTGGAATAATATTATTATGAACGGTCATATATTATGGTCGCGGTCCTTATTATAGCCGAGGTCAGAGTAGCCCTACAACAGAGGTTCTGATTAAAATATCATAAAAATATATAGGAGCAATTTCTTAATTTTAAATAGATTACTATGACACTCAAGATGTTACTTATGTATTTTTTCTAGTGGTAAGCTCCTAAGTAGGAAGAAAGTCTTTGTGGTCTCTTCGTCTTCAAGCCTTCCCACCAGGGTAGGCAAGGTGTGTAGATAGTACCCACACATATAGATGAGACTAATCACTGTTCATTAATTCAGAAAACCTCTTTGGTAGGGATTCGAACTTGCAATTTGTGCTGCAGTTGCTCAAACCACCACGGCCCCAAAGGGAGTCATATTTTAATGTCAATTGTTCCCGTCAGTAATTGTTTATAATCTAGAAGTTTGCTCTAAAGCTTGTAAACGGTACATAGGTATCATTATTTATGTATGTATTTGCTGGTTAAACCGGACCATAACATCAGCCAAAACCGCTGATTCTAGTGGAATATAAAGATCAGTTATTCAAGAGTCAAGAGCCGTGGTGGCCGATTGGTTCGAGCAGTTGCTTGCGATTCAAAGGTCGCAAGTTCGAAACCCGACTGTACCAATGAGTTTTTCTGAACTTAAGTACAGTGATTATTCACACCACGAGCTGAACGGTGAAGGAAAACATCGAGAGGAAACCTGCATACATCTGAGAGGAAAATCAAAGGCGTATGTATTGTCGTGCTGGAGTAACGGCGATGGACTCGCCATCTGTCACGTTGGCACCTAATATACCTTTGGCGGCAAGTGGGTGTGTGGGTATTACCTATACGCCTCTGCCTACCCCTTCGGGGACCCTTGTGGGAAGGCGTGAGGATATATTATATTATTCTCAATGGAAATAAGTACACGTCATTATTAAAAGATATACTATCCGGCAATATGTTCTTGAAGTGAATAAGTGCGAACGATCTCCCAAATAGCTTCTCATGAAATCCCTTAAAAGTAAACAGCCCGCGTAAATAAAAATGCAATTTCTTCCAACCCTTCGTCTATCTACCTTAGCACTATGATGTACGCGGGCGGCCGAGCTCGTGCAAATGAGCCCGCCTGACGAATGCAGGACATTTGTTCCGCGCTCGTTTGTTAACCCCCCCCCGCCGCCCGATCCTCGATCAGCTCTATTAAATTGGTCATGGCAACCCCAAGGCGCTTTTTTATGAGCTTTAGTTGGACTTGTTTATCGTGGCAGTAAGTGGAAAAATAAAATTAGGCTGCGCGTAAATATTTTGGGCTGTATATTTTTTACTAAAGCAACTAGGGTGTTTAGTTATTATGATAATGATAATGCTGATAATTATAATGATGATAATAATAATGATACTTATTTTTAACTTAGCTCTGACTGATTGAGTTGTAGATTTTTTTATGGAATAAAAAATGTCCTTTCTTTTATCTGTCTCAAATTTCATTCAGTTTCGTTCGGTAGTTCCTTAGAACATTAATGCCGCCTTATGCATGCATAAGTTCTTCGAAGTCTTCGAAGAATGCATTACAGGTTCCAAGGTAACAAATAGAAAATATAATTTCCAAATTTTTTTTTTTTTAACTGGCAGTACAAACACGTTAAGGGCGATGTAGAACAAATGGGAGCAGCATACCTGGCAGCACCGTAACAATTTCTAGGGTAATGGATGCTCGACGTAATCGCACAGATAAATCTAAAATAATCCCGCCCATATGTGTAGAATATATTCTAGAGACGTATGGAGGAGAATTACGAGAGTTTACATTTTAAAGTTCTCTTTTAAACAAACTGTAATACGCGATTTAAGTACGGTGATTTATCACACCACGGGCTTAAAGGTGTAGGAAACTTTTTTTTTTATACAACAAGAGTGGCAAACAAGCATACGGCCCACCTGATGGGAAACGGTTACCGTAGCATATTTACGCTCACGATACCGAAGTATCACTTGCGCGTTGCCACTCTGTGTTCGGAGAGTTATAGAGTGTTGGCAGCATAATGGGTTTAATCCCTCTGCTCCCAACACAATGTAACAATCCTCCCCCTCCCCAAGGAGCTCAATACTGGAAACATTGTTCACCGCGTAGGAACACAACACAAAAAAATGTGTTATTTGGCTACGGACTTCTATAAGGTGGAGGTCCTGCCCCAGTCGGGCAGCTCCAAATTCGAACGGGAAACCCGTTATGCCCTACCTCTCTTAACAAGAGAGAAAACCTGTATACGTTTAAGAAAAAAATTCAAGACATTTAAAGAGACGTACTTGAGAAATAAATTCGCCAAATAGGCCCTATACATTCACGTCTTCCCACAAGGGTCCGCGAAAGAGTAGGCAGAGGTGTGTTACACGCCCTGTTTTCACCCGAGACATATTTAGGTACCAACGTGACAGACGGTGAATCCATCGCCATTTCCAAAGCATGACTGTACACAAGTACGTCTTTGCATAACTTCTGAAACATATATGGCGTTTGAACTCCATGTTTTCCTTCACTTTAAACTTGGTGAGACTAATCACTGTAGGTACTATGTTCAAAAAAACTTATTGTTATCGGTTTTTCATTTATTTTAAAGGTATAGCCGCGGGCGCAGCTAGTAAAACCAAGCTTGAAAACAACACATCACGTCTACAAATCACAGAGTTAACAATACAGAGATCGCGAAATTAATTAAAAGACGCTCCTATCTGCGGTAAGCCGAGTCCTATTCACAAGGAATTCAGTCCGTTTAGCGAATCGAATTGAAAGGAGTGGGGTTTCAAACAAAACATCGCAGATTCACGATGTATCCATTCTGGGTTTGTTGTGTTACTTAAATAAAAAACGTTGGAAGAACTCCACACAAATCCATTAGACCCAAATTAAGCAAAGCTTGTACTATGGCAACTAGACCACGATATACATACATATATCTATAGATAGATGTATACATAGAATTTTCAAGGCTGTACAAATAGTCGTGTTCATCTACAATAATATAATATATCCTCACGCCTTCCCGCAAGGGTCCCCGAAGGGGTAGGCAGAGGTGTATAGGTACTACCCACACACCCACTTTCCGCCAGAGATATATTTAGGTGCGAACGAGACAGATGGCGAGTCCACCGCCGTTATACATACGCCTTTGAATTGCTTCTCAGACGTACGCATATTTCCTCTTGATGTTTTCCTTCACCGTAAAGCTCGTGGTGTAGCTAATCACTGTACTTAGGCTTAGAAAAACTCATTGGTACAGTCGGGATTCGAACTTGCGATCTTTGTGTCGCAGACAACTACTCGAACCACTCGGCCACCACGGCTTATTACAAAATACATGGCTTATTCTATTTATTGATCTGATAAGAATTACACAATTATGACGATCAATGCATAGGGTATATATTTAAAAAGGTTATATTATCATACTAGCCTTGCCCGCGACTTTGTCCGCGTGTAATTTAACAAAAAAAATTTTGTTCAGTATCTAAAATAAAAGTAGCCTAAGTTACTCCTTTTATCCTTATATCAGCTATCTGCCAGTGAAAAACAAAGTCCCGTCAAAATCGGTCCAGCCGTTTCAGAGATTAGCCGGAACAAACAGACAGACAGAAATAGTAAAAAATGATATTTTGGTATATGTACCGTGTATACATCTATATGCAGTTAGTAAAATGCGGTTATTTCAATATTACAAACAGACACTCCAATTTTATTTATATGTATGTATAGATGAAATTTCGTTGGATGAATTCACAACATTGAAAAGACATTCGGGGTTACAATTGAAATAACAATGCGATTTTGAAATTTGCACCGCGTCTCGCGCAACCAGCGCGGTTACACGAATTATTCTAATGTGGCCATGTTAAATGTATTAGAGTTGCCGTTTTGCAGCCCCTCCTAACGCCAATGTAATTTGTGGATTTCGGGAGATTTTATGGCAGTTTTTATTCGGTACAGTGGTGGGTTAGTGGCGTAAAATATTGATTGAAAACTATATATATATATCTTAATATATATAAATTACGCGTCACGTTGTTTGTCCGCGATGGACTCTTAAACTACTTAACCGATTTTGAACAAATTTGCACACCGTGAGCAGTTTGATCCAACTTAAAAGATAGGACAGCTTACATCACAATTGGACCTGATAGGTGGCGCTGCGATCAAGTTTTAGGAAATTTTACTTTTGCACCCGGGCGATGCTGGGCGGGACAGCCAGTATATATATATATATATATGGTCATTCATTCTTACTATCCTATATATATTTTCTCTGGAACTACGACAGAAACGGTTCGCTGTAGAATGCAAGCATGATATACAGTTATTAGAGTTGAGGCAATTACAGTAATTTGTCGGCGATATGCGTTTATCGGTTATTTGTGTCGTCAGCCGTAATTAATTCTAATTAGCCGTGGTGGCCGAGTGGTTCGAATAAGCCTGCAACACAAAGATTGCAGGTTCGAAACCCGACTTCACCAATTATTTTTCCTGTACTTCTGTACAGTGATTAGTGACACCACGAGCTTTACGGTGAAGGGAAACATAGAGAAGAAATTTGCATTTGCATTCAAAGATAAATATGTATAGTCATGTTTGAATAACGGCAATGGACTCTCCATCTGTCACGTTGGCACCAAAAATATATCTCCGACGGAAAATGAGTGTGTGTGTCCTTGAGAAATGTGAAAACCATAATCTACCAATTAAACCAATTTAAAATTTTATTTAGGATCGGCAACGCGCGAGTGATACCCCTGGTGTTGCAAGCATCCATAGGCGGCGGTAGCCGCTTACCATCAGGCGAACCGCATGCTTGTTTGCCACCCAAGTGGTATAAAAAAAATACCTCGGAACACGGCATGTGTTCAATAAAACAATAGAATGCGTCACACCTGTCAGAGCATACATACATACATACATATAATCACGCCTCTTTCCCGTAGGGGTAGGCAGAGACCACTTCTTTCCACTTGCTACGATCCTTACATACTTGTTTCGCTTCGTCCACTTTCATTATTCTCTTCATACATGCTCTTCGGTTTAGGGTACTCTTGACCTGGCCTTTTTTCAAGACGTACCTAATTTGGTCTAGAAACGTCCGCCTAGGTCTACCCCTTCCAACACTTTCATCCACACTCGCCTTATACACTTTTTTCGTCAATCGTTCTTTATTAATTCTCTCGTCAGAGCAGAGGTAGATAAATATATCGTGGTAGGAAATGATGTACATAACAGACAATAATATTTTTTTATTCAGAACATGCCGCTGAAACTGAAACTAAAGTTAGACAGTCACGCGACGTCAGTCCGTCGGCGCTACTAACGATTCTAGACACGACCACGAATTATAATGAAATTTTAACATATGAAACGATCATTGAATACAATTTTCTCACGGATTATAATTTGAATTAAAATATTAACTAATTAATCCGGAACTAGCCAAATTTTGACAACTTTTTGGGGCTCCATCAGCTCTGTATTCCTAGTGAGGAAAAGTACCAATGAAACCTAGCTTTACGTGGATGAAATTCCATGAAACAGTTTAAAAAACAGAAAAATCACCTGTATACTTGTACTAGAGAAACCAAGCGCTAATGGAATAAGGATTCGTGGATTAATGATTTATAACCTAGGTAACGAATACATAGACTAAGCACTAAATGGAAGCGCCCAGAGACATTAATCTATGACATCGCAGACAGAACCCTGCATTTGTGTTACCCGTATAGTATGCTATCTATGTAGAAACGGACCATTGTCTGCGCGCAGGATTACATACAGATTACACGTGTAATATTACGTGGATCTGACAATCTCGTACAAAGTTATTCATTGTCTCTCATAATCCAAGGATTGAATGTGCACAGTGACGACGTTGATCTCAGCGCGCGGTAGACTGAGCAGTGAAAGTTATGTGTGTATAAATATTTAAAATTAATTCTACAGATACAAAAGAATTTAAAAGCCGTGGTGGCCGAGTGGTTCGAGTAGTTGTTGGCAACACAAAGATTGCAAGTTCGAATCCCGACTGCACCAATGAGTTTTTCTGAACAGTGATTACGAATTTTACGGTGAAGGAAACATCGAGAAGAAATCTGCATACGTTTGAGAAGATTTCAAAGGCGCAAGTATAGTCGTGCTTGAGTAACGGCGATGGACTCGCCAAGAATTGTAAAACATTATATTTTGGTATATGTACCGTGTATACATCCAAATGCAGTTTATAATATTACAAACAGATACTCCAATTGTATTTATCTGTATAGATATTATATATTTTCTTGAAACAAACTCGGCATAATATGGAAAGCATTTAAACGGGAACAATTCAATGCACATAGATGTTATCAGACACCTCCAAGTTTAATGAACTTTAACAAAACAGTTGCCACGGGCCATTCAAGAACTCTTAACTAAAGCGGGCTACGGACTACGCGACGCAAGATGGTCGCTCGACTTTCATTGTTAAGCTGAACTCTTGGTGAAGTACAGGCACTATGCATGCACTGGGAGCCGCTGACTTAGTGATTTATGCACGCAGTTTGGAAACTACCAACCTATACTTAAAGCCGTGGTGGCCAAGTGGTTCGAGTAGTTGCCTGCGACACAAAAATCGCAAGTTCGAATCACGACTGTACCATTTTTCAGAATTTAAGTACAGTGATTAGTCACACCACGAGCTTTACGGTGAAGGAAAACATCGAGAGGAAACCTTCATAAGTCTGAGAAACAAGTCAAAGGCGTTTGTATAGTCGTGCTTGAGTAACGGTGATGGACTCGCCATCTGTCACGTGGGCACCCAAAATATATCTGTGACGGAATGTGGGTGTGTGGGTAGTAAATAGACGCCAGACTTATATAGATTAATCAAAGTTGATGTTTTGACTACTTTCACCTGTATATAATTCATCAGGTATAAAACAAAAGTGTTTAAGCTGAAATCTCTCCAAGCGAGTCTTTGAATTTCATCTACTCTACTAACATTCATAAAATAATTTAATTAAGACAATTCATTTGTCATGCAAATAGTATTCCATCAAAACCTCCAAACAATTCAGCCGTCTTGAACAATTTTAAATTCCGAACAGAATTAAAACAAAATGGCGTCGCCTTATTAAATTGAAACGCAAATTAAGTTTTTTCCCGCCCCTCTTTGGCAAATCCTTTCTATTCAGATTAAATCCTACTGATTATAGAAAATCTCCAGATTAACCGGACTGGCTTAAAATGAAGTGAATAGGAACAAAAGAGATCGTATCGTCCTGAAAAGTTTAATTTCTTACTTCACTTTATATCTAAAGTATATATACACTGAAATACATAGATACAATTCATCACCCCGAATCCCATCCCACATAGGGTATGTAGAGTACAGCAGCCGGTTCTTTATAGACTTGTAAACCTTTTTTGCTTAGTCCACATTCATCAGTCTCTTCATTCATGCTCGCCGGCTTCGAAACGATATTATCTCATTGTTTTCACGCGGCGGTAATCGCTTATTCGCTCGCACCGGTGGTTTATACTTTGTTTATATCTTTACATATATATATTTCTAGAGCCGTGGTGGCCGAGTGGTTCGAGCAGTTGCCTGCGACGCAAAGGTTGCAATTTCGAATCCCGACTGTACCAATGAGTTTTTCTGAACTTAAGTACAGTGATTAGTCACACCACGAGCTTTACGGTGAAGGAAAACATCGAGAGGAAACCTGCATTCATCTGAGAAGAAATGCGTATATCAAATCGATAAAAGCGCGTAAATCAAAGGCGTATGTATAGTCGTGCTTGAGTAACGGCGATGGACTCGCCATCTGTCACGTTGGCACCTAATATACCTCTGGCGGAAAGTGGGTGTGTGGGTATTACCCATACACCTCTGCCTACCCCTTTGGGGACCCTTGTGGGAAGGCGTGAGGATATCATCATCATCATCATATATATTTCTTCTGTACATGTGTATATCACTGAACTCCTCCTAAACGGCTTTACCTGATTTAAATTTTCTGTGTGTTTTCAGATAAGAGAGGTAGGGCATAACGGGTTTCCCGTTCGAATTTGGAGCTGCCCGACTGGGGCAGGACCTCCACCGTAAAGAAGTCCGTAGCCAAATAACACTATTTATTGTGTTGTGTTCGTACGTGGTGAATAAGGTTTCCAGTAATGAGCTCCTTGGGGAGGGGGAGGATTGTTACATTGTGTTGGGAGCAGAGGGATTAAACCCATTATGCTGCCAACACACTATAACTCTCCGAACACAGAGTGGCAACGCGCAAGTGATAATTCGGTATCGTGAGCGTAAATAGGCTGCGGTAACCGTTTGCCATCAGGCGGGCCGTATGTTTGTTTGCCACTCTTGTTGTATGAAAAAAAATGTATTCGAGAATGGTTTAAATTCACAATTGGACCCGATAGGTGGCGCCACTTGGCCCGTAAGTTTTATTTTTTCAGCCGAGTGTAGCTGTGCGGGAGAGCTAGTTAAAAATATATAATAATGAAATCATAATAATCCAAATCCTATCTAGTACCACTAGCATTACATCTTTATTCGATTAAAAAGCTTTGATCTACGTTATCTCCGATAAAAAAGAAGTAAAAACATGGAGGTGATCCCATCCCCCGTGTCGGCTGTCGCCAAGATAAGGATTTAGAAGACAATGACGGATAGTCCTCGACGACGAAGAGCGCCTTCGGAACTTATCACTTTTTCACTATCTATCAGGGCATGTCGCGGGGTTAGTAGGATACTTTAATTTCATTTCTGGGATCATGTGGCTGAGTGGTCGAGTAGTCGACATCGACGCAAAGAACACATGTTCGGATCACGACCACGAGCATTACGGTGAAGGAAAACAAGGGGAGAAGACCTGCATACGTTTGAGAAGGCAAAGAGGTATATGCTAATGCTAAGCTTCTCTCATCCATAAATGTCCAAATGTCCAAAGGCATGTTTGTAACCTAGCCTTCGTAACTTGTCCCCAAAGATTTTCTTCAGAACTTCCCCGTATTCAGGTCATTAGGCTAATAGCAATTTAAATTAAGTCTTCTTTGTCGAAAGAACATGTAAAATGTAGTTTATTTTTTTAATGATATATTGTAACCGGCCAGTTTTCACACTAAACAAAACGGTCCACATATATAATATTTAAGACAAAATACCACAGATTACAAACGAATATTTTATTACAGCAATAATGGTACTACCCCCTGAAATACAATTTAACAAATAAAACGAAATTATACACAGAAATAAAACGAACCGTTATCGGACACGTAGATATTACGGCGGTAATTAAGACCGGAACCGGATGCGGAGATAACGCTCACGCCTGAATTACAGTTATTACCTTTTTATATCATATTCTGAAAGATAAAAGTGAAATAAAAATAAACATAATTTTAGATGAGATATTATTGAGGGTACGATAAGGATACTTAATAATAAAGTACACGTTGTGACCCGCAATTTGATCTGCGTAATATTTGATATCTAAATATAGTCGTATATTTTGGCTAATTAACACAAATCAATCAAAAAAATATATACATACATACATATCATCACGCCGAGTCCCTAACGGGGTAGGCAGAGAGTATAGAGCGCCAGTTCTCTCTAGACTTACATACCTCTTTCGCTTCGTCCACATTCATCAGTCTCTTCATACATGCTCGTCGGTTTCGAGTACTCTTAACGTTCCCGTCCTTGAGAGTCCGATCTATTTGATCCAGGTAGTTGGAACGTGGCCTTCCTCTGCCTCTTCTTGCACACACTTTTGCTTTGTATATCTGTTTCGTCAATCTTTCTTCACTCATCCTTTCTATGTGTCCAAACCAACGTAACATGCCTTTCTTCATCTTTACAATCACGCCCTCATTCACGCCAGTTGATTTGCGAATCTCTTCATTGCGGATTCGATCTAATATCGTTACGCCGCACATTTTTCGAAGAGATCGCATCTCGACTGCATTCAAGCTATTTCCATACTTCCTCTGACATACCCAGGATTCGCTGCCATACAATAAGGTAGGTACCAATATCGCGTTGTGGACAGCAACTCGAGCATTCTTGCTCAGACTTTTACTGCCCATCAACGCCGACATGGCTCCATTCACCTTATTTCCGGCAGTTATCCTTCTTAGAAAAAAATATATATGAATGTTAAACTGTATGTCCTTTATAGAATCTTAAAAATCTGTGTTTCTTCAGGTGGATTCGAGAATGGTTTAGATTGACAACTTGACCCGATAGGTGGCGCTGCGATTGTGTTATAGCAACTTTTATTTTTTCTCCCGAGCGAAGCTGGGCGGAACAGCTACTTCTGCATACATTATAGCCTATGTTTTATTCTGATGTATGAATGAGCTATATTATTGTAAAGTTTCATTCAAATGGATTCAGCAGCTTTTGCGTGAAAAAGGTACAAACATTCGCTATACTAACACATTTATAATATTAGTAGGATTGTACGACGGACGGACGACATTTAAAGACGGCAGGGCCGACCTGGAGTAGGATCGCCGCATCAAGATCAGCTTGGAAATCCATGCAAGAGGCATATGTCCAGCAGTGGACGCATATATGCTGAGAAGAAGAAGAAGAAGAAGAAGAAGTAGGATTGTGGGCATAAAATAAACTTACTTGTGGAATAAACTAGGATGTATGATTACTTTACACACAGCAGGTTGCATCAGGGTGCAAATTGTGAGAGGTTAACGGCCGTAGGTTTAAGTCGTCAAATTGACGTAATTTTGACATTTATAGTAGGTATACTAGCTGTGCCCGCGACTTCGTCCGCGCGGAAAAGTGATATTAAGCAGCTTTAATTTTTTTCAAAATAAAGTGTAATTTTTTTACAAATTTAGAATGTAATATTAATTTATATAAATATAATAATACTAAAAAATAAGTTTCAAGCTTCTAGCTTCAAAAATGACGTAACTTCCATACAAACTTTCATCTCCTATTGCAACCCCTTCCAACCCTTCTTCGCATTAAAAAGTAGCCTATGTCCTTCCTCAAGCTCTAGGCTATTACCAAAGTACTACTAGTACCAAATTTCATTTAAATCGGTTCAGTAGTTTAGACGTGAAAAGAACAGAAGATGAAAAGAACAGAGAAGAAGTAACAGACAGACAGAGTTACTTTCGCATTTATAATATTAGTAGGGATTAGATTGCGTTCACTAACTATGATATGTCATTTCGTTGACAAATCTAGTTTCATCACAACATTTATCCTCTAATAGGGATGTCGAGACCCTCATGCAACGAATGCTCGGAAACTATAGACAAACACAGAACACGCCTTCTGGCTTAGTGATCAGATCCGGGCAGCGATCATAGAGGTTCGATTCCCGATGAAAGCAGTTATTTAAGGGATTCAGAAGAATCTTTGCTCCTTGAACCACGTAACGTATTTGCTTAGTCTGTAACCCGGCTAATATGTGTGTAATTATACCAAGGTATTTTTGTACACCTATTAAATAAGGTGACTTTAGACCGTTTTAATAAGCTACATATAGAATGCTATAGGTTTTTATCAATTTTGCCAGTTAAAAGAATTTAGACCTTAATATCTGGGTCCAAGGGTGTAATATTGTGACACAAGACACATTGTACGTAACATAAAAACACTGCACATTTTCACCAAAACAAAACCACAACATTCCACAACAGCGAGGCGAGAAGAATCTCTAGCAAAAAAATACTGCAGAGTTGCGTAACTTTGAAATATAATGCAGGAAGTTGCTGGGATGGACAAAGTTTCAGAAACTTTCAAGAAAGAATAAGAAGCAATGAAAATGCATACGTCTGAACGAGAGAAAAACATTTACCCAATAGGGACTGACCTCGCTTTGTACGGGTATACACGCCCAGTCCGTCACTGAGTAGGCAGAGAGAGTAGTGCACGGAGAAAGCGAGATCCTCGCCGTTTCTTAAGCTCTACTATAACACATCTTTAAATTTATTCCTATATCCCTAGTACGATCTCCTTTACCATTAAGCTCGTGGTATGATACATCGCTATACGTCAGTTAAGATAAGCCTTATTGGTATAGACTGCCAATGCTCGAACCTGCAATCCAAAGTGACTACTCAAACCACCAGCAACAAGACATAACAAAGAAATACTTAGTATAGATAGTGTCATTTACAAAGACGCGCCCCACCAATTTCCAGTAGAGGGGGTCGCGGGATGCGGGAGTATGACCCGAGTGTATTAAATGTAGTGTGCGTGTGCACTCATAGGCAATCAGTGTGTACCGATAATACTCAAACATTAGTGGAAGGTTGCACACTTACACTATCAACTATGAGGAAGAATAGTGGGGCGCGTCTTTGTGGATGGCGCTATCTATATCTCGTTTTGAACACGCCATCTTTAATATATAAATCCTTGCTGTACGTCCGCTTAAAAGTTATGTAATATGTATAAATATAAATATCCTCACGCCTTCCCACAAGGGTCCCCGAAGGGGTAGGCAGAGGTGTATGGGTAATACCCACATACCCACTTTCCGCCAGAGGTATATTAGGTGCCAACGTGACAGATGGCGAGTCCATCGCCGTTACTCAAGCACGACTATACATACGCCTTTGAATTTCTTCTCAGACGTATGCATGTAATATGTGTAACATTCTAAACGCTATAAAATGTATACTTTCATCATATATCCATTGCTATTTAGAATTGGATGTCTGTATACGTATCCTGCAGACACAGATTGTTTAGACAACAAAGCAATACTGTGCAATGTTAGAAAAATGTTGCACACAATATAGCCTACATTGCTGTTTTACAATAGTAACAATACAAGTTGACTACAACAATGTACGCATTGTAAAATGACATCGCAGTGAAATCAAACTGAAATATGCAATTACAACCAATCGTTATTATATCATAGAAGAGTTACATGTTAAGTTCAAATAAATCTATACTAATATGTATTATAAAAAGGAAAGATTTGTATGTTAGTATTTTTGTAAGTAAGTTTGTAAGGAATTGGCTCAAAAAGTACTGGACCGATTTAGAAAAATTATTCACTATTTGAATGTAGATAGTAGATAAATTTTTTTGTATGCCAAAATGTTAAAAACATTGTCCACCCGTGCGAAGCCGGGACTTACTTAGACCGCTAGTAATTTATAAATGGACGATCAAGTTTTATTAATATTAATCATTTTTTAAATACATACAACGCCGTGATGGCCGAGTTGGTCGAGTATTTGCCTGCACCACAAAGATTACAAGCTCGGGTCCCGACTGTACCAATGAGTTTTTCTGAACTTAAATACTTACAGTGATTAGTCACACATTAAGCTTCAAAACAAAACAACCAGAGAAATCTGCATACGATTAAGAAGATATTCAAATTCGTACATATGTATACTCGTGCTTGAGTTACCTAAAATATTTCACCTCTGCCTACCCCTTCGGGGGCGTTTATGGGTAACATTCGCTCCGAACCTGCTACGTTGTATTGCTAAGCGACTACTTAAGCCATACGGTCCAAATCACTCCACTGCTCAATTACATACCCCAAGTTAATTCTGCGCTTCTCAAATTTTACAACCGTCCTTAGTAATTTCGTTTTATTAAAATACGCCGTATTATATGGGTCCCAGCGAATTGCTAGCAATATAAAATTTAATCCTATACGTTTATATTCAACAACGGAGATTTTTTACGATATTCCGTTTAAATTTGGACTATTTTTATTGTTGTATACGAAATAAGAGTGTTTTATGACAGTCGTTTTGTTTGTCCGAAACAGTCCCCGGCTTCCATCTGATAGTTAAAAAACATTTAATTAAAAGCCCGTTTCGAGATAAAGGTTCCGAGGTCCGGGGTGAAATATAATGGTTGGTTCCAAAAAGCTTTTGAAATTAAGCAATTCCGGTAGCGCAATCTCTCTTATCTGCTTTTTTGCTGAATTTACTTCCTTCGCCACGGAAGCGCTTTAGCTTACTGGGACTGAAATCGGCTCTCAGCTTTATGAAGTAGCATTGAATACCAATAAACATCTTACTATATAAATCGAAGATAATTTTACCATATTCATATAGAGTGCTTGAGTAACGGCGATGGACTCACCATCTGTCACGTTCAAACCTAAAATATACCGGCGGAAAGTGTGTATGTGTGTGTGAGTACTCCACGCCTCTGCCTACCTAACTGTGCTTCGCGTAAAATTATTATTATAACTAGCTGCCCTTCCCAACTCCGCTTGAGTGGAAAAATGTAAGTGCCTCCTATCGGGTCCACTTGTGTTCTTCTGTGGATTCATGAATGGCTTAAAAACAATCCTTGAATCCACAAAAGGACATCAAAATCGGTCCAGTTGTTAAGGAGGAGTTCGGTCACAGAAGATTAATATAAATTTCTGGTATAAAGTATATCCAATGTGCTAATTAAGCTAATAATCTATCGCTGGGACAAAATTTCATTCAATTCCGTTCAGCCGTTCTTGCATGATTAAGGAACATCCTCACAAACTTTCACTTTTATAATGTTATTAATGTCGCTTTTATATGTATGTATCTATACTAATGAATGCAGCATAAAGCTCTTCAAGAAGGGTGTGAAAAGATCAGGGAACCACAACGCGCGAACGATACCCTTAGTGTTGCAACCGGCGACAAGCCAGTTTAAAAAAACTAAAAAACACGCTTTGTATAGAAAACCGAACTAAAAAATAGAAAATAAATTTCGATAATATCTTAAAAAGCGTGGGGTGCTTTTTAAGATATTACCGAAATGATAATCACTCTACTAATATCTGTCAATGAAATATTTATAACTATTGACACCATGCACCCCACGCTTTTTAAGATATTATCGAAATTTATTTTCTATTTTTTAGTTCGGTTTTCTATAAAAAGCGTGTTTTTTAGTTTTTTTTAACTATTATTTGTTTTCTACTTTTTAGTTATTAGTGTATTGTCATCGGTCCTCGATAAGTCTACAAAGTTTGAACGAAATCTGGCCGTTTAAAGTGGGTCAAAATCGAGCTCAAAGAAGTCGGTTACATACATTACATACATACATACATACATACAGGTGAAGCTAATATAAAGCGTGTAAAAAAAGAAGCGAACAGTAAGTCTACATAACTGAGCCCTATCGGTTAATGCTCTTTCCAGGACCAATGCCACCCCAAACCATAGAGCTAAACTAACATCCCAATTGACAGATGTCTGCAATCCCTCTTGGAAAGCCAGAGTTTCCACGACTGCGAAGCAACACCTTGCAAATGGTTAGTGCAAATCCCTCAAAGCTGAGCCGAGCTAAACTTGGCCACCATTAATCACGAGAGCAGACGATAACCGCAAGGCGCGCTCTGAAATGGGCGTACTTAAAATAATTTAAGTCTTACCGACCACAGAACTTGTGCCGTAAAGTACAGGAGACAATGTTCTGGACATTTTTCATCAGACCGGAAAAGTTTGCGCCCATTCTCGACGCAAACAATTAGAAGTATTTCCGGCGAGCTAATTGGCTGCTGTGTTGGCGCTTTATTTATTTGTTTATGGAATGTGCTATGAATATTTCAACTGACGTACAAATGTATTGTCTTAAGCTTTGTAAACGGTAAGCGGTTACCGCCGCCCAGCAACGCTTGAAACACCAAGGCTTTTGTTTGCATGCTGATGGCATGACACATTAATACATCTTCGGCGAAAGAAGGTCGACATCCAAGCTTGTCAACTCAAGGTATCTCGGCCTACCCCTTCGAGGACCCTTGTGAAGAAGCATGAAGGTATATAAATCATCAGGTCGACTTCCTCACGGGATAGGCAGAGAGAGTAGAACGCCAATTCTCTCTACACGTGAAGATATTTATATAAATATAAGCTTGCATTAGCCGTGATGGCCGAGTGGTTCGCGTATTTGCCTGCGACACAAAGATTGCAAGTTCGAATCCCGACTGTGACAATGAGTATTTTTAATTTTAAGTTCAGTGATAAGTCACATCACAAGCAGAACAGGAAAACATCTAGAGGTCTAATCTGCATACTGCAAACTCTGCAGAGGTGAACTCGCCATCCGTGACGGTGGCACCTATATATATCTCTGGCAGAATGTGGGTGTGAGCTATACACCTCTGCCTACCCTTCGGGGACATTTGTGGGACGGCGTTAAAACATATTTATTATAATAGCAATTGTACTAAATATCATTTTACTCAGCCATAGTCCACATCTGAAACTGAACACTGAAACATGCATAATGAAAAGCAAACAGAGGAACTACTGCAAATGAACTGTATTCACCAACTGAGGAGGAATTATTCGTTGAAATGAACTCAATTTGTAGCAAAACGTTTCAGACTCAATCAGCAATTATTTCTATGTAAATTAGAACTCCGCCATATTGCCTGCAATGAAATAACGAGTTTTGTATTGAAATAACTATAAAAGATGTGGTTCCTACCCGTTATTAGTAAGATTGTAACAATTCTGTTGAAACAAAATGCATTGTACCTGATTTCAGCATACAATTTATGTAAAGGTACAAAGGTGCCCTGTCTATAAGCCCATCTGTTAGTGACCATAGGTAATAAACTGCCGTGGTTTGGAACTTTATTTAAACTGTCATAGCCAATATCACAGATAACAATCATAGACATAAATGACAATTGTTTAAACAGAGGGCGCTGATGGTCATACTACATTATACTACATCATAATATTATCTTGTTAAGTAAATATCTAACAATAGGATCATCAATTTTCCATAGAGCCGCAGTACCAGAGGCAGAGGCGCATCCATGAGCATCCCGAAACGATAAGAAAGAAAGTGGACATGCTTGTTCCCCAAAGGTATGTGTAACACCCACATTTCACCGGATATTTAGGTGCCAACGTGAGAAATGGTGAGCCCATTGTCATTTCTCAAGCACTACACTTCTTTGAATTTCTTCTCAAACGTATGCAGTTTTCCTCTTCCTTCACCGTAAAGCTCGCGGTGTGACTAATTACTGTACTTGAGTTCACAAAATTTTATACGGAAGGTGCGAAAGCTGGGTAAATGGTTAGTATTCCACAAAATCTTTTACACGCGCTTATATTTTACCCGCAACAAAGGGTAATCCCGTACACTTTGGTAAAGTTTGTCAACTGCTTCCCAGGGAACGATAGCTGGAGTTGAGTAATTTTAACTAATGACACTTCGTGAAGGCTAACCCACACGGAGCTCGCACTTTGAAGGATTTTCTTCAACACTTGAGATATAGTAGTCGTGACAACTGAACAAGTCGTTATAGACTTTATAGGCTAGGACTTGCAGTCCAAAATAACTTGTTGAATCGCAAAAGTTACAAACTTTGGTATGGCTAAGATTTATCTACTTGTTCCCAGTTCTGTAGTTGAGCAATTGTTTTCCTCTTTTCATATTTAAAAGCGAAGTTTTAAAAGTATCACAATACTGATATTAAACAAAATATTAAGTTTTCATTTGTCATTATTTTCAACACTTCTGTAATGAAATTCACATTAAGTGTCGTTGTCTCCCCTTGTTGATAAAACATTACATACATATAACAACATCGGGTCCCTTTCTAGGCAGGGAGAGTAGGACACCAATTCTCTCTAGTCTTATAGACGCTTTCAAATACTCTTTACGTTACCATCCTTAAGTGAAGTCAGCCGATTTGATGTTGGTAGTTGGAACATGTTCTTCTTCTACCTTTACCTCCAGTCACTTTAATACCGACTTACCTTGTACCGACATCTGATTCGTGAATCTTTCTTCGCTCACCCTTGTATATGTTCAAACCAATGTAACTTATTCTAATTTTTTTATTTATTTTATTATTTTAAAATACACATAAGAACGGCCAGTAGCCAATTACTCTAAATAGTTAAAATTATATGCACAGCATATACACAACACAAAAGAAAATATATAAAACAACATTCATACAATCGCCTCCCAATACTCCAGACATGCCGACATAATAGTCTGCCATCCATCCGCAAACAAATCGCAATCAGAGTTGGACTCCAAGAGATCATTGAACGCAGAGAGAGTGCGAGGGACGGGAGAGTATGATCGCGACTTACTACGACAAGCCGATATGGAAAAGATACACATTTATTTTCCAATGAAATGACCATAGCCCTAGTAAATCATAGCCCGTTATATTCAAACAAATCCGGGATATCGACCATTCGACACCCAGCCGCCGAAACTATAAAATGATGCAAATTGCCTGACCGTGTCAAATCGGCAAACTTATTTACGCCACACCATAAGGACGGTAAAACTAAAGGGTCCGACCCAGTAAGTCCCCAGTTCTGGAAACCATTTAAATTGTGTATCAGACCGCTTATGCTTTACGAAACTTCGCCTAAAGGTTCACATCAAAGCTCACATGCGATATTTTTCCTCAGGCAAACGTCAAATTTTATCGCTTGTTTGAAGACGCGATCTTCGAGGTCGAGAGTTTTGCGGGATACAGGGAGTATGACCCGTGTCTATTAATTGTAGTGTGTGTTGTAGGTAATGAGTGTGTGTGCACTCATAGGTAATCAGTGTGTACCGATAATACCCAAACATAAGTGGAAGGTTGGACACTTACACTATAAACTATGAGGAAGAAATAGTGGGGTGCGTCTTCGTGAATGGCACTATCTATAGCATTGAAATATTGTAAGTTAAGTACAAGCGTACCAAAACCTTGTATATGCTATGTATGTATGTATATATCTAATCTATATAATTAATTATATCGCTGTCAAGTTACCAGAACACAAGCATTGCTTAATTTAGGGCTATGTCAATTTGTGTGGAATTGTCCCAAGGTGTTATTACTATTATCATTATTTAAAAACAAAACCTGGAGTAATTCTAACTATAAAGGACACAGATCGATCTGACACAACACCGTAGTCGAACTAGTCCTTGAACGTGAAGCATAAAAAGAACTGTGGAACATATTACGATATCGTATTTGCGAGAATTGTTCAAATACCCAATTATACTTGTCAAGATCCGATGTTTCCTCTATAGATGCAAATTGTAAAGGGTATGTTCAGAATATTTAATATGAATTCATGAAGTTATTCGCAAAGCAACTGATGTGAACGAGTGTGTGGTTGTAAAGATAAAAATACGCATGTTGCTTTATGGACGAATGTGGGTTCACCAAGCAGTTGTACAAAGTGTTCTTAGAACAAGAGGGCAGAGGAAGATAACGTTCCAAGATCAAATCGATCGGACACTCAATCTTGGGATCGTCAAGAGTATCCTAAACCGGCGAACATGTTCGAAGAGACTGATCAACGAGGATTTATCGAGTTTTGATAGACGTACGTTTAAAGCCGTGCTCGTGAAACGGCAACGGACTCGCCATCTGTCACGTTAGCGGCTATCTCTAAGATATCCCAAAGAGTAATCTAATTTATCAAGAGAGTTACAGCTCTCATCGATTTTTTATAAAAAAATCATCAATGGTAATTTTTATCTCGAGAATACAAATCATTGCTAAATACCAAAGCGTCTGGAATAGATGATGGAAGGGTATTTAAGAGGCCGGATATGAATGGAGAGGCCCAGCACTCCGGGAGTCCTAAACGTTAGGCCCTTAAACGCCCACTGGGGTCACTAATGCTCTCCAAGGACATTACACGGTCCTTTCGAGGAAGTTAATAGCCTCTCGCAGGAACAAATGGACGGAGATCAAAGATTCAACAAAATGTTTAAGTACACAAATTGTTTTCAACATATTTTATACTTAATAGCTTTTTGTTTGAAGGTTCCAGCTTATAGCTGATGTTAACATAATACCCTCTTCTGGGTCATACAGGTTGTCTTACAATAATGTAGATACATACATATCATCACGCCAAGTCCCTAACGGGGTAGGCAGAGAGTATAGAGCGCCAGTTCTCTCTAGACTTACATAACTCTTTCGCTTCGTCCACATTCATCAGTCTCTTCATACATGCTCGTCGGTTTCGAGTACTCTTAACGTTCCCGTCCTTGAGAGTCCGATCGATTTGATCCAGGTAGCTGGAACGTGGCCTTCCTCTGCCTCTTCTTGCACACACTGTCTGTCTGACTGTCTTTCAATAATGAATTATTGAAAGACTGTGTAACATGATAGTTCCCCCACTGACTCCTTTTTGTCCACTGAGTTACCAGAGACTCACAAATCTTTAATTTTTTTTTTTTTTAAAGCTTACCAACTAGTATACATTGTTTCAATTGATACAATATGTAACTAAAGTATAGATTGGCACAACATTTTTAAATAAGTTTTACAATAAAAAATGTATAACTTAAAATTAAACTGAATTAACAAACCAGCATGAATAAATATGGAAAACTGTATTTAATTAATTAGTAATCAACATTTTATCACTGAAACCTGTTTTTACACGCTTTATATTAGCTTCACCTGTATGTATGTATGTATGTATGTATGTAACCGACTTCTTTGAGCTCGATTTTGACCCACTTTAAACGGCCAGATTTCGTTCAAACTTTGTAGACTTATCGAGGACCGATGACAATACACTAATAACTAAAAAGTAGAAAATAAATAATAGTTAAAAAAAACTAAAAAAACACGCTTTTTATAGAAAACCGAACTAAAAAATAGAAAATAAATTTCGATAATATCTTAAAAAGCGTGGGGTGCTTTTTAAGATATTACCGAAATGATAATCACTCTACTAATATCTGTCAATAAAATATTTATAACTATTGACACCATGCAGCCCACGCTTTTTAAGATATTATCGAAATTTATTTTCTATTTTTTAGTTCGGTTTTCTATAAAAAGCGTGTTTTTTAGTTTTTTTTAATTATTATTTTTAAATTGGACAATACCGCCCAAAAAATTCTACATACATACTATTATCACTTCATTCACATTCATAAAACATGCTTGTCAGTTACGAGTACTTTTGACATCCCGTGATGCTTATCTACTGTAGCTACTTTGGGTATTTTTTTATCCTTTAGGTTATCAGGACAGTGGCAAACAGAAATGCTTGATGGTAAGCCGCCGCCTATAAGAACACCCGAATTATCAAACACTTTTTACAGTCAGCAAAAATGTGTTCAGCAAAAAGAAGCAAGAACGGTATTACCACCCGAAAAAAAAAATATTTGCAGAAGACTCCTTAATTCACACTGCCAACAACACTACTGTTAGCATGGGTATTAGTGCCAGACTGTGGTAATCCTACTGTGTACATACAATGGAGCTCTAACGAATATAATCCGTAGTTCTTACTCCAAGCAAATTGCAAGTGGTTCGTTCTGTAGCCCTGCTGTAATTTTCCGAGACGTCTGTCACTCATTTGTAAGAATTACTTTAATCAAGAAACCTTCATATTTTGAGATACTTTTCTTGTGTTATTTCAGACTAGAAATACGTCGGTTTCACCTGAGTTGAATTTAATTATGATTACTGCTTCGCTCTCTTGGGTAGCATAATTATGTGGTGTAGCATGATAAAGCCCTGATCAATAAGCGGGCTTTGTAATGCTAAGATATTACTTCAAATCGGTATGATAGTTCTTGAGATTATATAATATATCCTCACGGCTTCCCACAAGGGTCCCACAAGGGTCCCCGAAGGGGTAGGCAGAGGTATATAGGTAATACCCACACACCCACTTTCCGCCAGAGGTATATTAGGTGCCAACGTGACAGATGGCGAGTCCATCGCCTTTACTCCAGCACGACTATACAAACGCCTTTGAATTTCTTCTCAGACGTGTATTCAGGTTTCCTCTCGATGTTTTCCTTCACCGTAAAGCTCGTGGTGTGACTAATCACTGTACTTAAGTTCAGAAAAACTCATTGGTACAGTCGGGATTCGAACTTCCGACCTTTGCGTCGCAGGCAACTGCTCGAACCACTCGGCCACCACGGCTCAGAGAAAGACTACCCGTGCTATTAAGACGATGATGAAGAAGAATTGACTGACGGAGATGTCCATCTTTCGTTATTCGTCTGTTGTGTAATAAACATTAACCCTTAAATTTATAAATTGACGCAATTAAAAAAACCCCTTCCTTAAAATCTGCGCCAAAAATAATTAAGAGGAGAAGAGAATGAAGGGTCCTGGAATTTAGTGCGAAAGTAATTTGGACGGATTTAAAAAGGCCTCTCATGCAATGTATTATCCTGAAAATCCGGCGAAGTTAACTAAATACTTGGGGCTTAGGCGTTGAGAAACGACCTTAAATGTATGGTAAGGTTTCGCGGGGTTCCGCGAGCGCTTCGAACGCTTTACTTCAGACTGTAGAATGAACTCCTTGCTGAGATTTTCCCCTGAGACTACAGCATGACTTAAGGGTGCTCTAAGACCCTTCATGTTCTGCAATGTCCGATCGATAACCCTGGTGTTCTAAGCGTCCATAAAACAGGACTTGGAGGATTGGGAGAGACAAAATAAAGAGCTTAATTGGTTTAAAACTCTTAAGTGGCCATCAGGAGAAAGCCAGAGATGTGGAAGGCCTTAGCCCAGCATACATACACTAGTAACCAGCAACCATAGATGCCTAAAATTATATGAGCCATCCGTCATCGGTTTAGAAAGTAGTATTAAAATTCTTTGCGATAAAAAATATATTACAATTTTCAGTAATTGGACAATTTTATAACTAAGTTGAGAAAAACGCACTAGTACAAACCACTAGGGTTTGAAGCTGCAATCTTGACTTTGTAGGTGACTATTTAAAAACAACCACCACGGAACTCTGCAATCAAGATAACTGAACAACTTCGACCAACGGTACTCGGCGCCACAATATTTCTTCAGCAAAATAAAAAAGCTTATCGCGTCAATGTCCCGGACAATAGTCCTGATAAAGGGTTACCCGGAACTGCGCTCCATGAGCATCAGGAATAGATGATAACATGTCATGTGGCGGTCATACCGGCGAGCTAACACTCGTAAAGTTGCTCTACAGGCTTTGTGCTAACTGACGAGCGACTAAAACTTGCAACTTTTTAACTACTCCTGTCTTGAATAAAAAACTCATATCGTAAAAATTTCATGTTCATTGAAGTACCACAATTCTGACTAAAATTATTAACACAGTAAGTATGATATGAGTAAAACAAAAATGTTATATTTGCCGATAGATGGCGCTACTATTACGGCTACAGGATTCATTGCATGTAGAAGTGTCATAGCTAGTTCAAATCAGTCTGGATTAGACTTGTATTTAAGTTTGTTAATAATCCACAGACGAAATAATCAATAGTGCCTGTGCAGGAATACAATTTGTATCACATAATTTAAATCTTAACTTTTTTTTTATCAACATAAAGATTTTAACCTTTAGATCGCAATATCTCCACTATGACCCTTTGCACCTACTAAGAACAGTTTGAGAACAGATTTCACAGTAGTTTGATTTCCAAAGGCAAAAACTCAAAAAAATCGCGCGACAAATAAATAAATACCTTGGGACAAGTCGCAAGTGTGCAATTTTTTTTACAACCTTTATCATTACGCATTCTGCCTCCCACCCATCAAATACCCGGACCGCTATAAATAAGCTACGGGGTCTCCAGATTGCCAGGATATAAATGAAAGGGTGCAGGAAATTAGGGTTTTTTTTACAACGCAGCCCTAACTCGTGAGCGTGTCACTTTGGCCGTAAACAATTTTTCATACCCTGAAAAAGGCTGTATGGAGTAAATAGGCGGCGTGATGGAATATTTTACGACTCACTATAATGACGTTATTTCACATGGGGTCAGTCATCTTGTGACACGGAGATTACTGTCAATACAAGATTTGTTGATGACATCCTAGAAGATATATATCACACATTATTTCTTCTTATTTATTTTACAAGATCAAGAGCTACAGGAAAAATATTATTTGAAACCTTAATTTCAGTATCAGCAAAAACGATCGAAGTGGCGATAGACTCAGCATGCATCACGTTGGTACATAAATATAATATATCGGCGAAAAAAGTGTGTTTTTAAACACGGCTTTTTCGGAGACGTTTGCATGAAGACGAATATATAAAATAAAATAAGACATATACCTGTTTGTTTCACCGAGAAATAATCGCAACGCCACGTATGGGGTTCAATTGTGAATAGGATCGCAGGCAAACACAGAATAAAGCTTTGGAATTAGTTCGACGGCTTAGAAGTTCACTTCAGAATAATCCTAGTATTCTACTAATATTATAAAGCTTGTGAAGAAATAGAAAGCTTGTGAGTATGTTTAGATGTTTGATACTCAATCACGCCAGGCAGAACGGAATTGAATTAAATTTGACACAGATATTGATTATTAGCTGAAATAACACATAGACACGTTCCAACTACCTGGATCAAATAGATCGGACTCTCAAGGACGGGAACGTTAAGAGTACTCGAAGCCGACGAGCATGTATGAAGAGACTGATGAATGTGGATGAAGCGAAAGAGGTATGTAAGTCTAGAGAGAACTGGCGCTCTATACTCTCTGCCTACCCCGTTAGGGACTTGGCGTGATGATATGTATGTAGGTATGTATAACACATAGAATATGTTTTATTCCAAAAAACTAATTTACTATGTAAAAAAAAAAGTTGTACATCATTATGTACAACTTTTTTTCTTACACGCGTGAAACGGCTGGGCAAAAGAAGCTAAAATTAGTATTCAAATCTCCATTACTGTACTAAGTTTGTATGTTTGTATGTTACCAACACATTAAAGGAAGATAAGGCGAACTTGAATCCGTTAACAAAGTCTTGCTGGGGTAACTTCCGACTCCCGTCTGGGAACTTGTCTGATGCATTAATTAATTAATTATTAATACACTGCGCTGCACTCGCGGTAAACAACTTACGTACTAGGTACGTGATTTATTTACAAGTAGTATATTCATAGACCCGTATATGGGCTCACTCTGTTCTCCCGTGTGGGAAGGCCTGAAGATATATATAGATATATATATATATGTATATAGAAAAAACTCACTCATTCAACATAAAATGAGTCCCGAAGACAACGAAAAGATTATAAATTAAAAAGATTCATAACACTCAAATCGTGCCCCATACACATATAAAGGAAACGATTTACTTGTCCTGTCCATTTCAGGAAGGTGTATCAAATTAGGTGGAATGGTCCTATTCAAAGTTGGCGGGTCTGATTAGCACTGGGGGTCCATAGTTCATTATTACTGGGGTCCCCACGCGATCATTTCATTTGAGGACATAGAGTCTTAAATTAACGTAAGCTAGAATGTGTACGTGTATCTTGTGCTCCTGGGTTACATACGACTTTCAGAAGGGAGTACGTTGGCTATACGTATATTTTGTGTGTGTTTGTATTATAGTAACTGGCATCCATGATACTGTGATAAATGATTAAGCATCTCCGATTTTTAAATATATTTTGCTATTTTTACATTTGATGTGAAAGTTCTAGAATAGGATTTAGGATACATATGTTTTTATTAAGTGGTGTCCTATTGTCACTGCCTACCAGGTGATGAAATTGGTCATTTTTAATACCAACGATCTTTTAGTTACTGCAACATATGTGTGTATATATATATATATATATAAATATATACACTCATAGATATCAATACGTAATACAATATATATATTAGACACCCACGCACATAATCAAATTGCTCGACACACAAAAAAACCTTGCCATGAGCTATATTTAAAAGAAGTCACCGCCGAAAAGTTCAACAGTAACCCAAAAAGAGTCATTACCAACCTCTTTAGACTGTGTTGCCAACTTACCCGTTTCCTAAATAATTGCTCGGTAAGAACAAAACAAATTACCATAAAACCCGGAAAAGACGACAACTTAAAACACAGCTGGTCATCTGAGTAAAACACCTTATTATAATGTTGGCAGTAAAAATACGGCATGAAACTTCCGCCGATTTACGTAGAGGTTGCGAATTCAAAATGTCTCCTTCATAATGAAAATGTATTAACAAGGTTGGTTATGAGAGTGTCTACACTAATTGAAAGTCGCAAATTAACTAGACAACGATATTACCTACAAATATATACTTACAACCCGCGGCCTCAAACTTCGTAGTTTTAAGTAACACGGACCAGACGACCGTCAGCGAGAGAAGAAAACGTCCTGTTCTTGGTTGAGTGTTAGTTCGGTTCGTGTAAAATATTTAGTTTTCGATTCTGTTGTTTAGGGTCAGTTCGGTTTATTGTGAATCTAGAATATTTGTGTATATGATGTGATGATATACTAAATGATTAATATCATTTAGCTACGACAATTAAAATATTACGGCAGTTAAAAGATCACATAAGTCACAAAATATTCATACATACATATGTATACCTTATCAACGATTCCTTCGGAGTAGGCAGATAGAATTGCGCCAATTCTGTCTCATCAGCATAAATGTATGAGCTATGCAATTCCTTCTGTTTTGCAATTTCGCAAAAAATTTGTTGCGCAATTTCCCTGACCTCACTATACGTTAATGACACAGTATTTTGATCTGACTTATCTTAATTTTCGTATTGATCTTCTCGACCTCAAAAATATTCAATAGACATAAAAAGCTAGCCACAAACGAGAACACATTGGGGCACCATATTGCTCAAAAGCACAAATTGTAGCGACCGAAACATGTCAACATCGAAACCTACGTCAGCGTCAAGAGGGGCTTCGGCTCAAACCCAATTTTTCTCACTACATATTACATTAGCCGTCATAAAACGTACAAACAACTCATAAGACGTTACTGTCACGCCGATCGTTAGGAAACATGTACACGAAACTTTGAAGGCCAATAAATACACGGGGATGATGTTTTAGACAACTTTTTTTTGCATACTAATAAACCTACATATCTAATAATAATATATAATAAACTTAAAACCTAAATAGTATAATAATAAAGTCATAACGACCAACAAGCTGGCAAATAGCTTCGACCAACATCCGAAGAGGCTCTCGTTACATGGTTGGATCAAGGGCCTAATGCAGAACGCTGTGCTGCTGGACACGACATGTATCATGAACCTCCTCATGATACATGTCGTGTCCAGCAGCACGCACCCTTCTTTCTGTAGGGCCCCACCGGTACCGTGGACCTTAATTTCGATAACGGTGAGGATTTATGAACATGTATATGTCCTTTTATAAATATTTAAATATGTTTTTATAACAACTTAATTCAATGAACGAAATAATAAGTAAAAGTTTTTACTACGAATTCTTAGCTTCAATGTGGAAGGACGTCACACTGGGACTAATAAGAGCTTAAACCTATGT
Organism: Drepana falcataria; assembly: GCA_945859725.1. Lineage (NCBI taxonomy): Eukaryota > Metazoa > Arthropoda > Insecta > Lepidoptera > Drepanidae > Drepana > Drepana falcataria. The sequence continues at coordinate 2,843,381 of OX243935.1, forward strand.
CTGTATGTATATATTCTATTACTGAAATTTTCGGGATGGCACCTTTCAGTAGCCAAAGTACAGAAATGTAAAAAAAAGAGATAATTCATAAATATTCCTCAATTTTCACGTCGAAATGTCTGAGTTCGCCTCCATGTATTTATTGCCTATCTATCTTTAGAGTAAGCCCCGAGAAACAGACCGCGAGACCATCCATTACTCCAGCCCGCAGTGCACTCGCGAGCCAATCGGAAATTCAATTTCCGATATGATACGATCTGTTAAGAGATTGCTGAAATAAGAAGCGGCTAATACAAGGAGGATTCTCCAACTTCCGAATCTATGTGTAGTGTTTTGCCTAGTAAAGTTTGGATTACTCAATTTAATCCTACAGCCAGTAATTCGGTTAGAAAATACCGGCAATCTGCATGCAGTGCGAATTGCACATAACGGTGGCATGAACTCAATACTTACATACATACCACCAGGCCTCAGCTTGCCTTCTAAAGAAAATGCCCATGAGGTTTAGACACTTTTGCTAATTCTTTTACGATAAGGTATTATAGAATGTGTAATATTACCGCCGTGGTGGCAGATTGGTTCGAGCAGTTGCCTGCGACACAAAGATCGCAAGTTCGAATCCCGACTGTACGTACCAATGAGTTTTTCTGAACTTAAGTACAGGGATTAGTCACACACCGAGCTTTACGGTGAAGGAAAACATCGAGAGGAAACCTGCATACGTCTGAGAATAAATTCAAAAGCGTATGTATAGTCGTGCTTGAGTAACAGCGATGGACTCGCCATCTGTCACGTTGGCACCTAATAAACCTCTGGCGGAAAGTGGGTGTGTGGGTATTACCTATACACCTCTGCCTACCCCTTCGGGGACCCTTGTAGGCAGGCGTGAGGATATTATTATCTATACTAATATTATAAAGAGGAAAGATTTGTTTGTTTGTTTGTTTGTTTGTAATGAATAGGCTCCGAAACTACTGGACCGATTTCAAAAATTCTTTCACCTTTGGAAAGCTACATTATCCCCGAGTAACATAGGCTATATTAAATTGGACCCGATAGGTGGCGCTGCGATCGAGTTTTAGGAATTTTAACTTTTTCACCCGTGCGAAGCTATCCCTTTCTGCGTGTCTTAAGGTGGATTCGAGAATGGTTTAGATTTACAATTGGACCCGATAGGTGGCGCTGCGATCGTGTTACGGGCAATTTAACTTTTTCACCCAAGCAAAGCTGGGCGGGACAGCTAGTTATTATATAATTTTCTTCAAAGAGAAATATCGTAAAATAGCGTTCTTATTTGAAAATAAAACGATGCAATCCTTTAAAGGAGGTCAAAATCATTTTCAAAGTTCCCGTTAAATACTATCATAAGTATGAAGCTAATAAAAGCGTGTTCAAATATACGCGAATTTCGAATCGCTATAAATAAAAAAAGTCATAATTTTATTATTGTGTAGACGGAAATTTATTACACTGCATATTTATTTGGTTAACAATGTACAGTATTTCTTTCGTATACCTTCAATTCACTTGTTCACACTAGATATAAATATCGGACGCACTTTCCGAATCTTCGTGTCGTTTGAATCTAACAAAGTTGGATAATTTTCCAAGGAACAGGGAAGTTTTCTTGGGCTTTTTAATTTTTTTGGAATTTCTAGCTTTTGGCGGTCTTCCTCTTTTCTTCTTGTTAGCATTAGACTCATCTGGAGTTACTCTTTGAAACACTTCAGTGGAGTGTTGAGTTTTATTTTTATTTCTCTCTTTATTCGGCGGTGAACTTGGACGGTTGTTTTCATTATTTACATTGAACGTTATAGCCGAAAAACTGGAGTCCTCTAAAATGTGTGGTTTGCCTGAAAGCACGGCTTTTATTGCCTGCCTGGAAGTAGTATAGGAGGTACTTTATTTGTTAAAAGTCATGATCATGATAGATATGATAGCTATTGCGAAGTCTAGACCGACTCTTTGCAAAAGATCTTCATTGTATTTTTGTAAACTCAAATTTGTAAAATCAAAAATATGAATAAAAATATATTATAGTACAAAAGTAGGAAATAGTCACACGACATGCCTGATGGTAAGCTGTTATAGCTTATAGGTGCAAGCAAGCAATGTTGGATGGACTGTGCTAGGAACAAGAGGAACAAATGGTCTCCTTTGGCAAGGTCTTACCGTGTTGAGTTTTGGAAACCTTACTCTTCTCAAGAATGCGAAACTACCTATAAGTTATACCTATAAGGATGCATTGTAATAATGATACCAGTAGGGTTCGAATCCACATATTAAGATACTAATGTACAACGCGAAAGAGTGTGGAAGAAGAGGCCCTGTTACTAATGACTCGATCAAATCGATTGATCACCCAAGAATAGGAACGTCAAGAGTTCTCGAAACCAGTGAGCTTGAATGAAGAAACAGATGAATGTGGACTAAACGTAAGAGGTCTGTAAGTCTAAAGAGAACTTCCGCTCTACTTTCTCTGCCTTCACCATGAGGGACTCGAAGTGATGATAATATGTTTGTATATAATAGTACAACGCTTACAGTAAAACAATTGATGCTCAGGATTTAATCCGTCATTTAGCTTGTAACCAAATATAAGGACACGAGGCGACAAATCACAAATACAAGTAAATATTTACCTCACTTCATCTGCTGAATTAAAATCTATAGCTTTCAAGTCATTCATATTGTTAGATACATCCTCTGGGTTGTTGGTATCTCCTCTGGAGGTACAAGGCTCGGTATTATCATCACGATTACTTTGTTTATAAGAATGATCCATTAAAATTAAAATAACCTATAAAATCCGAAATAGAGTGAATCACTGTCAAAATTTGTCAATTGTGACCAAATGGTATCATAGATAGTAAGACAGACGTCTACACAAATATATAATGAAAACCTTCTTCAATATAAAATAAATACACAACGACACGACAGTCCCTGGCGAGGTAGGAAGCGCGAGTAGAGCTCCTTCTCCTTACATATAGATCTTTTGCAAACCTCTTCCGCTTCATCAATATTAATCAGTCTTTTAATACACTCTCGCCGATTTTGAGTACTTTCAGTCGCATCTTCTATTAATACACCAATTTGATTATCTAGCTAGTCGGAAGTAGGGTTCGTTCTCCTACCTCAAGGTGAGGTACCTTCTACTCTTCCTAGAACGATTTTATTTGCATTTTTCTGTGTCTAAGCCATAACATGCCTTTCTTCACCATTACATTATATCCAAATTCACACCATTGCGTTGCAAGTCTCTTCAGTGCTTATTCATCATCAACATCATCATCATTTCAGCCTGTTTCTGTCCACTGCTGAACAAAGGCCTTTCCAATCTTGCTTTATGACACAGATGATTTAAGATATTTATTTGAATTGGCAAAAAGTATTTGCTTTCTTTCGAATCTCACAGTATTTTTCTTCTTTACCACCATACCAGCAACCAAACAAAAAACAAATTGTCAGTACTATAGTTGCTTATTCAGGCAGTTTAATGTAAACAGTTCTTCTTAAACGCTACAGGTACTTATGTCGGTAGTTTTACTCCAGCGAATTACTAGTAATAACTACATGTTATTTTACTGTGAAATATAAAAAAGACATCGTTGTAACATCTGTGTTGGGCTTAAGGACTTATGCATCTTCGCTACGTATTAATTGGACCTTGTTGCCCAACACCGTATTTTTAGCCGCTTTCGTACCTGGTCTTTAAAAAATGCTGTATTGTTTTTTGTTTGCTTAGTCAAAATGCAAGGCAAATGTCACTTTTAAAATTAAATTAATCAAGTTTCTCCCCTTGGCCAGAGTACATAATTCAAGACACAAACTTGTGGTACACAAACCCAGTGTGGCGGAACATTTCATTGCTTCAGGTTACGACACACCAGGGAGCAATGGCTAATAAGCTTTATAATTTAGCGCAAATTCACCTCGGCTTGAACAGACTTATTAGTGGAAATTCTGCAGTACGGAATTAGCTGAAGCCTCACTTTACGAGCTAACAAGACAACGCCTCAGGAGTCGTGAGCGGGTATCGATCTAATAAGCTAGTTATGTTGTTCAAGTTCTATTCTGAACTTTATGAGTACTTTAAAAATGATTGCGATATTTAAAAAATATATTTTTTAATTGAATATTTACTTGTAAAACAATAATTTTCCAGATTATTCTGAACTGCGCTCGTTTGTATCCAAAATATACCAATAGGTTTTTTATTCGATTCATCCACATTCATTACGATCTTCATAAAAGCATGGCGGAGTGTTTATACGAATTTCAGATTATCATAATCAAAGAATACGTAATATAGTAGATCCCAGTAATCAAAGGCGTTCAGAGTTGTGGTCGTTACCTACAATACAATACAAGCATACAATGAATCCATGCCTTCGCTTGACAGGTCTAGAATGTTAGTCAAACAAGATAAGAAGGTATTTATCATTGCCAATGGAACAAACTACAAAGTGAATTAAAGAAACTAGCTCCATCTATTACCATTAAGAAGTATCTCAGAGGAAAAGTAACGTCGCTACAGGACGCAGATGTCGAGGGTAATTGACTGGAAGCGCTTGTCTGGATAACAGATTTATGGAACGAATCAGATTTTGCTTAGAACTTGTAGGTACCTTTGCCTACCCATTCGGGGACCCTTGTGGAAAGGCGTGAACATATCCTATTATAAATCCATGCAAAAAAATTTATTACATTCTTGTTTCACAATTTCACTCTAAACTTGTATTATTGCTTTGTTACTATTTTCTGTTTTATTTATTAGCTTTAAGTATATAATAATTAGTATATAAGCAATATTTGTCATTTCCGACGTGTGTATTTTGGGCTTGAATAAATGTTTTTATCATTATTATTATTATTGATAATAGATAGCGCCATCCACGAAGACGAGCCCTACTATTCTACCCTATAGCTTATAGTGTAAGTGTGCAACCTTCCGCTAGTGTGTGAGTATTATCGGTACACACTGATTGCCTATGAGTGCACACGCACACTACAATTAATAGAGTCGGATCATACTCGAGGCATCCCGCGACCCCTTCGACTAGAAATTGGTGGGGCGCTTCTTCGTGGATGGCACTATCTAAAGTTGTGTTATCCAACTAACAATAAATCTTAGCGCCTTTTTACATCCAATTCCATTTAGCAGTTCTAGCTGGTGATTGAGTAAGAAACATCCATTACGTAATAAGATATGTAAGCATATTAAAGTACATTAGATTTCTATATATGAATGATTTTTTAACGAAACATATCAGACAGAGCTTGTATACTGAAGCTTAATACTTGAAGCCTTTCTGAGTGATTAGTTAAACAGGTAACTTCAAATGTACAGAAAATATTAAATATAAGTAAATAATTTTTTGATTGTTAAGTTAAGAGTGGTAGGGCATAACGGGTTTCCCGTTCGAATTCGGAGCTGCCCGACTGGGGCAGGACCTCCACCTTACAGAAGTCCGTAGCCAAATAACACATTTTTTTGTGTTGTGTTCCTACGCGGTGAATAAGGTTTCCAGTAATGAGCTCCTTGGGGAGGGGGGAGGATTGTTACATTGTGTTGGAAGCAGAGGGATTAAAACCATTATGCTGCCAACACACTATAACTCTCCGAACACAGAGTGGCAACGCGCAAGTGATACTTCGGTATCGTGAGCGTTAATAGGCTACGGTAACCGTTTCCCATCAGGTGGGCCGTATGCTTGTTTGCCACTCTTGTTGTATAAAATAGATTGTTTTTTTATTCTAACCCTTTATGTAAATATCGAACTATAAAATCCATTGATTAAATCCGTTTGATTTCAGAACAAAAACCTTAATATGCTTTTTTCACGCGGGTTCCCTAAGTTAGCGTATATGTATATTCATAGAAAAGCCGTGGTGGCCGAGTGGTTCGAGCAGTTGCCTGCGACACAAAGATCGCAAGTTCTAATCCCGACTGTACCAATGAGTTTTTCTGAACTTAAGTACAGTGATTAGTCACACCACGAGCTTTACGGTGAAGGAAAACATCGAGAGGAAACCTGCATACGTCTGAGAAGAAATTCAAAGGCGTATGTATAGTCGTGCTTGAGTAACGGCGATGGACTCGCCATCTGTCACGTTGGCACCAAATATACCTCTGGCGGAAAGTGGGTGTGTGGGTATTTATTACCTATACACCTCTGCCTACCCCTTCGGGGACCCTTGTGGGAAGGCGTGAGGATATATATAGAGAAGACACAGAATGGTATAACAGACATATTGACGCAAAATGCCCGCCACTGAATGCGTAGCCTTTTGTATTAATTATGTGATAATAAAATTCCATATTAGCCCTGAAATACTTCTTTCAATTCCTTGAATAATGCTTGTTTGTAGTAACTTGAAAGAATGGCTGATTGAAAAGGGCAGTAGTGCTTTGTCTATGAAGAATAGCTTTTCATGACATAATAACTCATTCATACCTGTGACTACTTGTGACCTAATTGAAATGCCCCTGGTTCCTTTCTTATCTGCAGCGTTAAACTACCTATCTCCTTTCTACCTAGGATGGCTTATGGAAAGCCACCCAGGCCATTCCAGCCTAGCCCAATCTCGATCATTTAAGATATTACCGAAATTATAATCACTCTACTCATATCTGACAATAAAATATTTATAACTATTGACACCTTGCACCCCACGCTTTTTAAGATATTATCGAAATTTATTTTCTATTTTTTAGTTCGGTTTTCTATAAAAAGCGTGTTTTTTAGTTTTTTTTAACTATTATTTATTTTCTACTTTTTAGTTATTAGTGTATTGTCATCGGTCCTCGATAAGTCTACAAAGTTTGAACGAAATCTGGCCGTTTAAAGTGGGTCAAAATCGAGCTCAAAGAAGTCGGTTACATACATACAGGTGAAGCTAATATAAAGCGTGTAAATAATAGTTTAAAAAAAACTAAAAAACACGTTTTTTATAGAAAACCGAACTAAAAAATAGAAAATAAATTTCGATATCTTAAAAAGCGTGGGGTGCAAGGTGTCAATAGTTATAAATATTTTATTGTCAGATATGAGTAGAGTGATTATAATTTCGGTAATATCTTAAAAAGCACCCCACGCTTTTTAAGATATTATCGAAATTTATTTTCTATTTTTTAGTTCGGTTTTCTATAAAAAGCGTGTTTTTTTGTTTTTTTTAAACTATTATTTATTTTCTACTTTTTAGTTATTAGTGTATTGTCATCGGTCCTCGATAAATCTACAAAGTTTGAACGAAATCTGGCCGTTTAAAGTGGGTCAAAATCGAGCTCAAAGGGGTCGGTTACATACATACATACAGGTGAAGCTAATATAAAGCGTGTAAAAACGACAATGTACTCGCAATCTGTCACGTTGGCATCTAAATATATCTTCGGCGAAAAGGTGTACCACACTTCTGCCTACCCTTTCGTATACCCTACGAAAAGAAAGTTTGTGTACAGAAGATGAAAAAAAGTAAGTAATAAAATTTTGATTTGAAACTTACATCAACAAACGATAAATGAACTCCATCTATTTGCACTGAAAACGGAGATAAAAGCAATTCCTTTAAGATTTGTTCAACCACTGTTTGAGAGTCTGAGAGAGTGAAAATATTGAATTCTTTAGCACGAAAAATTCTTGAAAAAGAACGAGTTTCATAGCGCTCTTGTTTAAATATCATTTAGTATTCGTGTTTTAAGTGAGTTCCACGATTTTTTGTTTGATGTACGTATAAAAATTAGCAACTGACAGTTTGCGCTTATTCCTGCTGGCGCTGTCATTTTTTCTAATCGCGTGTTCGATGCCCGTCCGTAGCAAATACTTGTATTGATAACTCATATCCTTCTTATGTATCCGAGTGTTATATATGTAATTCCTATGTTCCTTAATAATAATATTTAATATTTCGTCGATACCCATATGAACGCCACCTGTCACATTGACACGACTTCTGCCTACCCCTCCTTCCCTGGACCAGGCCAAGGATGTGCCGTGCGTTACCGATCCCTGTCTTGATTTTGAGTATCTAACGTTTTGTAATAAGAAATCTTATAAAGATATATCGAGTAGGTATCTATTATTTGTAATAACATTATTCTACGTGAAAGCGGTGCATTACTAACGATGCAATATATAAGATAGCATTTGCATAATATTGTCGGCCTCAGGACGCGTCTATAGTGCACTATACACTAATGCTACACTAATGCACTTTTTGTGTATCGTCAGTTTTTATTATGTAAGTCGTAAAGTAGTCATTTTACGATCAATTTAATATGGAAGTTTTCTAAACGTAGGCAAACTTCGTGAAATATAAGGGGAGTATCACCATTTGAAAATAAAATAAAAATTACATATTTGAAGGTTTGAAAATTGCTTTTGCCACCTCAGCTTAGTCCGTCGGAGACCCATGTGGGAAAACATTAAAATATCAAACCGTTGGTCAAATAAGACACAATGAGAGGAATCAAATAAAAATATATATCCATATTCATCAGTCAGCCCTTATTACTTACATTCATTGAATTAATATCTTCACGCCTTACCACAAAGGTCCCCGAAGGAGTAGGCAGAGGCGTGTAGGTTGTACCCACTTTCTGTAAACGCTGCTCGTGGAGTGACTAACCACTGTACTTTGTGTTGCAGGCAACTACTCGAACCGCTCAGCCACAAAGGTTCTACAACTTCGATTGAATTAGTTATTAAATTCTGCTTTACATGTACACAAAATGAACTACAACACCTCAGGCTTAATCAACGAATCGCGCGAGAGTACCAACTAGAATCACAAAGCCGTATTGACAGGAGTGTTCAAAAGCGCCACTCAAATCATACAGCACAAAGCCGAGCGAATGCATTCAAACGTCAAGCAAATCCGAATATTTGGCGTTTCGCCGGGAGCAAAAGCAGACGATATATTCAGATCTCAACGAATGGAATGCCCGCGGTCCGGTTAGTGCTAAGTCCTTTGTATCCTAAATATATTTTTCAGTCGAATTTAACTAATATTATATATATATATATATATATATATATATATGTCGGAGATATTACGATAATTTAACAATAATTAGTAACTCTTTTGATATTTGTCGTAGATTACGATAATTTAACAATAATAAGTCACTCAGTTGATATTTGTGTTGATTTCAATAATTAGTAACTCAATTGATATTTGTGTCGAACACAATAATTAGTAACTCAATTGATATTTGTAGTCTGTTACAATAATTGAATACTAAATAGTCACTCAATTGATATTGTTATAACAGTGGGGTGTGAACGCCGTGACGTAACGGGTCACGTGTTCGGAATCGCTTGGAGGGAGAACTGTAACACTATAAATGTTGGAGAGCGATGATTCTAGACACACTTGATTATTGAGAGCGATACAGTTCGGTCCTTCTAAACGGGACCGTTGGTTTACACGACTCTGTTGATAATTAAGTACCTACTTTGTAACATCGTAATGTGAATTTGTGATTGCTAATAATTACCTACATATAATTCTCGTATTGTATCTTCGTGGTTTAATTGCCTGAGACCTACGCCCAGAACCTAACACCAGTACCCAGTACCAGAACCTCTCCCACTGATGTCGAGCGTGCCGCCGATCCCAATCCGAATCGATGTCGGCTATCGCTCTCGCGCTCCCAAGTTCCGACATATACCCACGAGAGATATATTTTAGGTGCCAACATGGTGAGTCCATCGCCGTTACTCAATCACGACTATACATACGTCATTGAATTTCTTCTCAAACGTATGCAGGTCTTCTCTCATTATTTTCCTTAACCGTAAAGCTCACGGTGTGACTTATCACTGAACTGAAAACTGTTCAGAAAAAGGTTAGTGCTAAGTCCTTTGTATCCTGAATATATTTTACAGTCAAATTTAACTAATATTAAAAAAAGTGCAATTTTGTGATGATCTTTTTTCCTCTTTCAAGCAAAAACAAACGACAGAATATTTATGAATTTTGGTACTTTAATTATTATTATTAGCTATATATTCGGAGAAAACTGGCACAGCAAGTAAAAAAATTTCGCGGTCAAAGGGGCCGCCCATAGATAACACTATACCTAAAAAAGTACGTTTCATCAATACTCTTTAGCAGATATATTTTTCTATCTCACCGTTTCGTTCTTCAAAGCTGAACAGAATTTCTTATCGAGCGACAAACGTATTATTGAAGGCAGGTGCGAGTTTTAAGAGCGATATGACGTATTCATTGAAATGCGTCGAGGTGAGACTTGAAGAGCCTTTGTATTGAGCCCTTTCTTAAGAACGAGGTCGGCTCGTACACGGGTGTACTAGGAATTGTGGTTTCGAGGTTCGGGTGAGTGGATTCTACTTAGTTATTCCCAACAGATTGTGTTATAAGACATATTTCGTTTCGCTCGAATGCGTGCAAATACGTAAAGAATTGCTAGATGCAAACGTTCAACAATTACATTGATAGTCGAAGCTTGCTTTTTTATGAAAACAATGTGCTTTCTAAAATATTTAAAAAAATCTACGAAGTACTTTGTACTGATCGATTGGTTTAAGTATCGAGCTGCAAAGACCAGACTGCACGTTAAAATCCCGATTATAATCCCGCATAAATACACATCAACACGCCGAGTCCCTAACGGGGTAGGCAGAGAGTGTAGAGCGCCAGTTCTCTCTAGACCCACATACCTCTTCCGCTTCGTCCACATTCATCAGTCTCTTCATAAATGATTTTCGATTTCGAGTACTCTTTATGTTCCCGTCCTAGTGTCCGATCGATTTGATCTAGGTAGTTGGAACGTGGTCTTACTCTGCCTCTTAAATGCATTAATAGCAATGTGTTTTTTCTGAACTTACAGTGATCTATTCCACCGAGATCATTACTACGAAGAGAGAGAAGTCTCTCACCTTGGAACCGTTAGTAAAACGTTCGACTTATTTTGTCCTACAGACAGCGATCATATCTGAAATAAGGCGAAAGACGTCAACAGCATAGATATCCGATGAATAAAGGACGTTATTCCCTTTCAACGACCTTTTGGCAAGACATAAAAAACTATTAATAGAAGTTAATATCAGCAACAAATGATATTCTCAAACAATAGACGTATAAATATCAACTTGTATAAAACTAAATGGATATTTACTGAGTACTGAGCTCTGTATAAATAAACAATAAGAAGTAATTCCTTCGGGAGTGACCAGCACTAAACGGTTTCCAAGTGAAGCATTTGTACCGACACCTGGGCCTGGAGTTTCCAACTGTATTGTAAGGGACAACAGCAATCAAATAAGGCCGGTCTACTAATAAGAAGAGATGATATGCAGAGCGATACTTTTTGTATCGCATTTGGCAGGCCCTATATTAACACTACATGTTATAAAAGAAGGCTAGGAACGTCAAGAGTACTTGGCGGCGAGTATGTATGAGACTGATGAGGAGTTGGTTTCGCCTTTTCTTCTCCTAACAGCGTTTTGTTTCTTGGAAACGGCGGTATTTTAAGTTTTTCATTTGTTATATAGCCCTGATGGCGTAGAGGTTCGAGCAGTTGCCTGCGACACAAAGATCGCAAGTTCAAATCCCAACTGTACCTATGAGTTTTTCTGAACTAAAGAACAGTGATGAGTCACACCACGAGATTTACGGTGAAGGAAAACATCGAGAGGAAACCTGCAAACGTCTGAGAAGCAATTCAAAGGCGTATGTATAATCGTGCTTGAGTAACGGCGACGGACTCGCCATCTGTCACGTTGGCACCTTAAATATATCTCTGGCGGACAGTGGGTGTGTGGGTACTACCTATACACCACTGCCTACCCCTTCGAGGAACCTTGTCGGAAGGCGTGAGGATGTATTATAATAATAATAGAAGAAGAAGATATTTAAATATATAAAATCAAATAAATAATGCAAGTTCGAATACGGACTACCATAAGTTTTTCTGTGTACAGTGATTAATAAAGATGTATTATAGTCGTGCTTGAGTAACAGCGATGCACTGTCTACTGCTGCCTACCTCTTGGGGACTTTTGTATGAGGACAATATATGAAGATATCTAATAGATAGAAATGGAGAAGCTAAGAGTATATTACTGAAGGAGGATTTATTCCTTCATAGGCGTAGACAATAATGTAATATAGTTTAGCTTCTACACCAGTGGAGTGTAGTCTTTATCAAAGCCCGAAGCTGAACCGAATAAAGGAATTTGTTGAAGAGCCCCTGTTGGACATTATTCAAGAAAGGAAAACGGTTGGATAGTGCCTCCCGCCATATGTCAAAATCGTTCACATGTGACAATTTAGGTAGTTGAACGCTATTCCATCTGTATTCGTTTAATCAGCGTAGATACTTTGTTTTCTTCATCATTCAATGACATTTTTGGTTGTCATCATCCAGTCAGATGTAAGTCTTATATTTATCTATAAGTACTAGTTGTCCCGCCCAGCTTCGCTTAGATGAAAAATTAAATTTCCTGAAACACGATCGCAGCGCCACCTATCGGGTCCAATTGCGAATCTAAACCATTCCCAGATCCCCTTGAACACACACAAAAAATTTCATCAAAATCGGTCCAGTCGTTTGAGAGAGGTGCAGTGACATACACACACAGAAAAAAAACTGGTGCGAAATAGTAAAGATGAAGAAAGAACATGTTAAGTTGTTTTAGACATGAAATAGATATTCAATGAGAAAGTGGGAGGAAGAGGCAAAAGAAGACCACATTCCCACTATCTAGATTAAATCGATCGTACACTCAAGGATGGGAATGTCAGGAGAGCTTGGAACCGGCGAGCATATATGAAAAGCCTGATACACGCAGACGAAGCAAAGGAAGTGAAAAATATTTATTCAATTCCTTTGCGTGGCTTGGAATTTAACAATAAGTTTGGAAGCTAGGTACAGCCGTTTCAGAGATTAGCCGGAACAAACAGACAAAACTTTAAAAATATATATATATATATATATCCTCACGCCTTCCCACAAGGGTCCCCGAAGGGGTAGGCAGAGGTGTATGGGTAATACCCACACACCCACTTTCCGCCAGAGGTATAGTAAGTGCCAACGTGACAGATGGCGAGTCCATCGCCGTTACTCAAGCACGACTATACATACGCCTTTGAATTTCTTCTCAGACGTATGCAGGTTTCCTCACGATGTTTTCCTTCACCGTAAAGCTCGTGGTGTGACTAATCACTGTACTTAAATTCAGAAAAACTCATTGGTACAGTCGGGATTCGAACTTGCGATCTTTGTGTCGCAGGCAACTGCTCGAACTACTCGGCCACCACGGCTCTTAAAAAAAAATTTTGCGATATATGCACCTTGTATACATCCATATGACTTTAGCAAAAAGCGGTTATTTTAATAATACAAACGGACACTCCAATTTTATTTAGTTGCATAGATGATATGTTGATAAATAAACCTCGGAAATGTTATATGTTCCCCAAAAGGTATTTACTCCATACAGGAATGAAATAATTCGCTCGATTATAATCCGGGAATTTATACGTGTGATATATGCATCCGGATTCATTTCCGGAAGCTTTACATATTCGCCCGGGTATTTGGTACGAAATAATCTGCTCAACCGTAAATGAGATTTTATACATATTTTACTATCCGGTTTATTCAATAACATTTTGTAATGCCGTGTCTGAGTGTAGGGCACAAGTCACCATTTGTCACGTTGGCTCCAAACTACAGGCGAAATGTGGGTGTGGGCCTTTGCTTACTTCTCAGGACTTCGACGGAAAGTCGATTCACTAAATGAATAGTATGTTTCAATGTCTAGCTAATTCCGTGAACTATTTGATAGTAAATATATATTACCTACAGTCCTGAATCAAAATGATACCAACCACACAACTAATTCATATCTGGAATTACCCAGAGCAAATCCCTCGGGACGTATATTCAATTTAAATAGAGGGAAAAAACCATCCTGCTCCCAGAGCGGAGACTATTAGTTGCTCTGGGAAATTAAGCGGGCTTCTTTTGATTTAGATTGTTGAGTTTTTTATTAATGACGCACCTACATGCAATGCACAGCTTAGTAGAAACTACTCTGTGATAAATTACTGAGCCTAAATTTTGCCGTGTTGGCCGAGTTCCTGCGACACAATCGCAAGTTCGAATCCCGACTGTACCCATGAGTTTTTCTGAACTTAAATACAGCGATAAGTCACATCACGAGCTTTACGGAGAAGGAAAACATCGAGAGGAAACCTGCATACGTCTCTTGCAATTTAAAGTCGTATGTATAGGCGTGCTTGAGTAACGGCGATAGATTCGCCATCTGTCACGTTGGCACCTAAAATATATCTCTGGAAAGTGGGTGTGTGGGTACTACCTATTCACCTCAGCCTACCCCTTCGGGGAGCCTTGTGCAAAGGCGTGAGGATATATATATATATATATCAATTTAGCAAAGATATATCGACATGTCATCATGACCGATGGCGAATCTGCACTGTTTCACGGACTCTACTTTAAATACCTACGTTTTGGAATGAATTCTCAAGATTAATATAATAATAATATAAAGAAATATGCAGGTTTTCAAATGTAATTTTTCTACAAAAAAGTACAAATAAAAGAAAGTCGAAACAGTTATGCAATTCGTTCCTACTAACTACCCACCGAATCCATCGAACACTCAAAGCTGGGAACGTAAAGAGCACTCAGAGCGAGCATGTACGTAGACTGATGAAGGCGTATGACGCGATCGAGGTCTATCGGTCTACAGACAGCTGGCCCTATCATCTCTCAGCCTATGCCATGAGAGACTCAGTGTTTTGATTGGAATTAAATAATAATAAATAAGACTTTGAATTCCTAATTTGAAAACATGATTCACTACAACCTGTTTTAATTCTATCGAAACAGGTTTGGGATATCAACAGTTTACAAATCGATCCATCCACGATGCCCCGGACATTGGCGTATAATACCCCTTTTTGCTTTAAGGGTTGAAAATTAATAATGCAACTCACTCTGCTATAGCTATTAATAACAATGCACTATAACTTAACAACAATATAAGGACCCAAAATCCGCCCTGTATTCATAAAGTGCTTAAATATAATTAACGGGGTGGCGTGCAAGTGATAAATTAAGTTATATGCAAAATAACATCGCTACAGGAATTTCTGCAATGCAGTTTTGGCCGGTGAGATATAGAGGGTTGGGTACAAAAATATGCAGACTATAGTGAACATTCTCGGTTAGTAGCGGAGTAAGAATTCGTGACGGTGCCTAGAAATACACCGCGTGAAAATATATGAAAACATAGTGATGTTTTCTTCCACGAATGATTAGACTATGGGACTTATAGTTGAATTTTAAATTCACCATCCACTTAAGCTATTCGCCACAGATCATTTATTTGCCAGATGGCGAGTCTACCGCCCGTTTCTTAAGCGCAACTATCCACACCTTTTCCTCTGGATGTTTACCTTCGCCATAAAGCTCGTAGTGTGACTAATCACTGTACTGAAGTTCAGAAAAACTGGAACAGTCGGGGTTCAAACGTATAATTTTTATGTCGCAGGCCTCAACTGTCGGCAGGTACTCAACCACTCAGGGCTTTATATTTGGTGGTGATATATTTATATAAAATAACCAATCTAATTCATGCCCCCTACTATCGGTCACTAAATGGAACCTTCCTGCGCAGTATGTTATCAAAATAAGAAGATAAACCGAAAAAAACTACAACAACTGCTTGATTCCTTAAAGGATCATGACTCACTATAGTTGAAAATCGTTTAAGTGCGAAGAATAAAGAAAAAAGTAACCATTATACATCTAGGATGCTCGAGACAGGGTTAATAAAGCATCCCCGCGTATCAGGCCAACCCCATGAGGCAGGGTTTAATTAAATAGAGCCACGATTGAAACCTTTCACCGTGAGAAACACGATATTTCATTCTTTTTCTTGCACGCTCCGTGTACGGAATAATTTAACTTTTAAGAGACTGTTTTTAAATAAAGATGTTTATAAAAGTAAATACATAAACAATATCATCACGTCGAGTGCCTCACTGGGTAGGCAGAGAAAGTATGGCGCTCGTTCTTTCTTCTTACAGACCTCTTTCGCTTCATCCAAATTCATCACTCTTCATACAATATGTTATTGAACTTACACTACTTGGGTCCCTTTTGGAGTGCCAATAAGCTTACGCACTTGTCAAAATCTG
This sequence comes from Drepana falcataria, assembly GCA_945859725.1. Taxonomy (NCBI): domain Eukaryota; kingdom Metazoa; phylum Arthropoda; class Insecta; order Lepidoptera; family Drepanidae; genus Drepana; species Drepana falcataria. Next base: position 2,859,584 of record OX243935.1, read on the forward strand.
ACGTTACTAAAGATCAAAGTAGCCAAATATTCTCAACGAAAGAACTATAAGGAGAAGTATAAGAAACGGCAGAACAAACTGCCTAGATTGTTTTGAATACAAGTTCCGTTTTCCGTATTAAATGATTGGAGGAAAAGAAAACAAAACTAGTAATTATGAACAGAAAAGAAGATTGTTGGAGAATATATTCCGTGACCTTCAGCTGAGTTGTAAAACAAAAATGATTGAAATCATAAATTGCTGTTATAATTACAAATGGCTCATAGTAGAGCAACTGAATTGTGGGGCGTCCCGTTCAAAATATATTTATCGCCGTTCTAATTAGCCATTAGTAGGGGCCTTTTTCGTGAGTTCGCAATTAATTCACAATTATGTAACAAGGGCTGCACAAAAGCCTTATTAAATAAAATGTTTCCAAGAATGCCCCACCCTCGACGCTCACGCCAATTTCTTTCTTCCGGAATCTTTCATTTCGGAGATTTATACGATTTTATTTTTTTAAATTTTTGTTTTAACTGAAATCGTCAATCGCTTTGAATCACGCCGACTCTCTCACGACATCAACCCTATCTAGACTTACCGAAATCTTTCACTTGAACCCCAGTCCTAAGTTTCCTCATATAAGTTCACCGGCTCCGAATACTCTTGACTTTGCAATAGCTACACCTTTAACCTATTTAGGTTTAAGGGTCTGAAAATCACAAATTCACAAAAACATTTTAAATTTCATAAGGTATTTAAGAGGTAAAAAATATTTTTATAAGAATGTCTCGAGGAAACTTTTTGAGGCCTCCCATGACAAGAGAGCTGGCGAATATTTCGCTCAGCGAATCAGCATTGCCATACAACATGGCAATGGCGATAGTCTTCTTAGGACCCTTCCATATGACACAGATTTGAGAAACTTGTTCAATTTATAGGTAGTTTAGATAAACTACCTACCAATTTTTTTATTCATCAAAGGTACCAGTCTTAATAGAGATCTATTAAGACTAGGTACCTTTGATGAATAAAAAAATTGGAAACAAGGTACGAATAAAACATATAAATTTATAATTATAAGTCAGTATGGTCATGTGGTTAGAGTAGTCTTCTGCAACGCAAAGACTGTAATTTGTAAGTTCAAACCCCGGCGGTCTGTATCAATATTTTTTTCTTAAGTACAGTGATTTATCGAGATGAAGAAACACTCCGAGAAGGATTGAAGTCTTCGGCACCGTCTGTCACGTTAGCACTTTAATATATCTACGACGAAAACAGGGTTTTGATGCTCATCTGCGTACTTCGAGACCCCTACTTTACCTACTTTACCTAGTCTTTAGGGTCTTTACCTAGTTTAAAATGAAATTTCAGAGAGCCAAAGGATTTACATACTAAATAGACCTTTTCCAAAGTTCAAGGTAGCGGAAAGTTATTTTACGAAGCCTTTCCATAATTCAGGCATCTAACCCCGTCAATACGGTCATAAAATGTTCAATGATGATCTCCGAGATCACTCCAGCGCCATCGCTCACGAACTTTATCCTCATATTTGAATTTTTAATAAAGTCTTACGTCCCCTGCCTCTTGCGCGAAAAATGTACGAGATATGCACTTAACGAGCTGCTTTCAGCCGAGGCGGCTGTTCCTGCCAAGTAATGAAATTATTTTACATATTTTTCAATGTATTAACGTCGTTGTTTTGTAATTAGCCTAAACAATGAAGACATCAATAACTTAAGTCGTTTCAATGGCAGTGATGTAATAGCACTGTAAAAGTAATTGGCCGTGAAGAACTTTGTTTTCTAGTATCCAGTAGAGATAAAATGGGCTGGCTCATGGAGCAGGACAATAAAAGATTAAGTAGTGCATTCAATTTCTTTAACTTCTTCTTCTTCAGTCCTTGATGAAGTTCTCCAAGCTTGAAATCTAAGATTTGAAGAACCCTTAAACTAATCTTCATCTTCTCAACTTTTTAAACCGCTAATATGTATATAGGGGACAAACAAAACCTTTTTTTTTTTTTTTGCCTAGATATATATTTAGATGGGTACGTCATAGACGACGAATCTTTCTAATTTTTTTGAGTTGAAAAAAAAGCATCACTGAATACGCTACTGCAATTTGATCTTAACCTTTTGAGACATATGTATGTAACTTGTAAACAACAAAGGATATCAAATTAAAAAGCGAATAAGAATGAAAGTTGGAGAGCAGACAATAAAGAACAGGCCCCTTGTTGTGCGCCAAAGCTTTGTTCAAGAGTGTTTAGATTTCTCTAAAGTCCACAGTAGTTGTTTAATCACCGTTTAATTAAACTCGAGTAGGTTATACGTTCCCACCCATTGGCTTTCATATGTTTCAGGAACGGGAAGGGGGAGGCTTTACTTTTATTTTCTATTTGTTTCAAGACTAGCTGAGTTTAGTGCAGATATTTTGATCTATCTTTTATGCCTATATTTTTTGTATTATTAGTTACTAAGATGAGCATTATTTTTATAAAGCCTACTTACAGGAATCATGGGTAATAGTTTATATAAATCAAATAAAATAAACCTAAAAAACTCAAACGCACGACAAAAAACCCACTCTACATACTTTCAGACAAAATAGATGTTACAGATCCGTTGCACGCGGAAGGGTGCCAAGATAGCTGGCAGCATAGTCAACTTTGTATTGCGATGCAATATATATTTCGCTGAGCGAAATATATACACTAAGATTAGATAAAGATATTAGATAAATTTTTTATATTGTTTTAATTATTTCCCACAGGAGAACTGGCGCTCTATTCTCTCTGCCTACTCGTTTAACGTGTGATGATATGTGTTGTATTTAATACCACAGAATCACTTTGACTCGGGGATTAGTTCGAAGAAGTCTTCGGATTGACGGACCAAGTATAACTATACCTGGTGTTGTTAGCTTTCATATGTGTTTCACACTCAAAATAGTCCTCAAAGAGAGTATAAGTTTAGTTTAATTTGGGACTATGTACATTTTTGTGTGGATTTGTCCCACGGTTTATTTTTATTATATCAGAATACGGAAAGGAAAACAAATTGCAAAGATCCAAGTAAAAGGTGCCGTTTAAGAACATCCCTAACTCCTAAATAAATACACGTGTCTCCTATATAGCCGAGACAGCGTGCGAAACATATGAAGATAGTTGAAGACAGTAATTTTACGCATTATATAACCCGTCCCGGGACGAACATACGGGCATTCGTCATCCTACTTCCGAGCACGGAGGATTTTCGCATCTACCCTTACATTGAAAGGATGGATAAACTTGTATCAGCTTACAGATTTATTTTGCCCACATAAATAATACGGTGACCTCAATTTATCTGTTTATGTCAAGCCGTAAATCCTGTATATTTTGCATAATTTCTTTATAAAGACCTACTAATATTATAGTGGGTGTGTGGGTATTACCTATACACCCCTGCCTACCCCATCGGGGACCCTTGTGGGAAGGCGTGAGGATATATTATTTTATTATAATATTATAAATGCGAAAGTTTATGACGAAGCTTGTTCTTTTTCACGTAAAAGCTACTGAATGGAATTGGATGAAATTTGGCACAAAGATAGATTATTGAAGAAATAATGTTTTAAGGAAGAAAAACTTCCAAACTAACAGAAAAAGAGATTCACACGCTAGAGTAGAGCTAGTACACTAAATTCCCGGTAAGGTTGGCCAGGAGTTCCCAACGTGGTCCAACCCACATCAGTGCGAGTGGGTTGGACCACGTTGGGCGCCTATTTTATCCGACTCGTGATTAATGCAAAGGAAAATCACATACGAACATGTGACTTGCATGAAGCAACGTGTGCAGCCTTTATAAATCCTAGTTAATTAAAAACGTGACTCGACAAATTAGTTAAACTTCTCGTGAAAAACATAATATTATAAAAGCTTTTTATGTACCGCGGTTTCACCGGCATTAAATTCTTGTTATTATTACTATCCCAGAGCAGCATGATGATATATAGCCTATTATAGCCTTTAATAAATGGGCTACCTTATAATTATTTTTAAATCGGATTAGTTCTTGCGATTAGCGCGTTCAAACAAAGTAATCTTTAAAATACTTGAGATATGTAGCATTATCTAACGAGTTTCTTTAAGGAAATATGATCTATATTTTCATGCTCATGAAAAACAACGTGTTACGACTACGGCAAATCGACACGTAGCTAAAGGCGAGCACATTTACTTTTAGATACAAAAGCGTACTCTCACCCTTTATTCGCTTTGGAAACTATTTGAATTTTCACCCCAACTGGAACATGCTTAAATCGATGCCACACGAGCATGACAGAGGACAATGATACATATTTATCTAACATTATTTATAGCTGCCTAGAAAAAATACAGCGATTTTCTCGTCTCTTTTCATATTTAAAATTTAGATGGTTTATGGCTGACGCTGGATTGCCGAACGGTGCGGGAATCTATAACTAGATGTCGCATGAATAATGACTATTCGTTTATTGAACACACAGCGATCGTAAAGTAAAATAAAAATCTTTTCCAAACCAGTCTGGTTAGTGAGTGTCGCAAAATGGTGAGTTCAGGTTAAAACCCCGGTCTATACCAAAGGGGTTTTTCTGAATTTAAACTCATATATTTAAAACATCACGTTAACGGAGCTTTACGGTGAAGGAAAACATCCAAGGGAAATCTGCCTACGATCGAGAAGAAATTTAAACACTATGAGTAGTCGTGCTTAAGAAACAGCATCAAAATCTATCATGTTGACACTTAAATAAATCTTCGGCAGAAAAAAGGGTGTTTTTGTAGTATTGCTTTTGCTTACTCTTTCGGGGAAATTTTCTTATAAAAAGATCCGAAAACATGAAATCATATACTTGGCGTTTTATCGTCTGGTCTACATTCATCTTATCCGATGCTAAGGTTTATCTTAAGCCAGGCGGTGTTGGCCCATATCACACAGAAATTTGTCGTGAGATGAGATATTATCAGAATTGGACGGAACCCTTCGGACAGCGGTTCGATCAGTAGCCTCGTTTATCATAAAAGCGAATGGGGCTTCATAATAAAAACTGCAACCTTGTTAGTTTGTTATATTATAAATTTGATGAACATATCTTCACGCATTCCCACGAGGATTCTCCAAGGGGTATGCGAAGGTGTGTAGGAAAAGATATTTTCGGTGCCAACTTGGGCGTCTTTGAATTTCATCTCTAACGTATGCAGGTTTCCTCGCAATGTTTTCCTTCGCCGTAAAGCCTGTGGTGTTACTTACCTCGGAAAGTAGGTGTGTGGGTATTACCTATATACCTCTATCAATCCCTTCGGGGACTCTATATATATTTAAAAATGAAATTTATAAGATCCAGGTTCATGCTCCGGACTTGTTAAAAGTCGTATAATTCTGGGTAGGATGAGAGATGAGAAGCGGTAAAGAGAAAGGTCTTAGAGATTAAAATATATCGCTGTGCAACATAATGTGAGCGTAAGTTCGTAGGCTTGTGGGGTGTGGCATGTGTTCGGGTTAGGTTAACGAGTAGATCCTTTCAGGATTGTAAAAGGACATTTAAAATTTATAATTTTGCCTGCTAAACAGGAGTGACTGGGTGTGAAATACTCAGCAGCTATACTGCAAAAAACCTAACCTAATTGAATGTGTGAGCAAGAAGAGGCAGAGGAAGACCACATGCCAACCACCTAGATCAAATCGATCGGACGCTCAAGGACGGGAACGTCAAGAGTACTCGAACCGACGAGCATGTATGAAGAGACTGATGAATGTGGACGAAGCGAGTCTAGAGAGAACTTGCGCTTTATACTCTTTGCCTACCCCGTTAGGAACTCAGCGTGATGATGTATGTACATAATTGAAATCCCCACCAACATTACAAATATAAAAGCAAGGTTGGATTGCATCCGCAGGTAAATTACAAAACATGAGCCAGTCCCCAGCATCCGCTCATGATTTCCCTGAACTAATAACCATTAGCCCCGAATTAATATGAATATTAAACGGAGAGGTGTCACTCCGGGAGCACTACCCTGAATTATTCGTTACAGGTTATTTAAAAGCCGACCGTTATGGAGATGTTATAGCAGGATCGTGTAATTGAGTCGAGCTTTCTTAATTCTTTTGGATGGCAAGCGTCAATATGCGGCGGTCACCGCGTACCATGAGGCGGGCCGATTGCTTGTTGGGCGCCATAATGATATAAAACATACATAAGTGAATACTATCACGCATAAACACGACATAAACGGAGAGAGTAGTGCGCCAGTTCTCTAGACTTACAGACCTCTTCCGTTTCATCCTTATTCATCAGCCTCGTCAAGAGTATTATTCGTAAATTCTCGTAAATTCTGGCTCGGAGGGTCCATTGCATACGTTTGAAAATAAACTCAACGCCATCTGTCATGATGGGGCCTAAATATATCTGGTGAAAACAAGTTGTTGTTAGCCCTCGGGGCGTAGGCAGACAAGAAGATATGTATAGAAAATGTATATAGTATAAAAGAAACGCACAAAAGTTGTATAATTAACGCTCTAATAAATCAATAAACCACATGTGTCATAAAACGCTTGAATAAAACGTATCGCAGTAATTCAAGAAAATGAGCTCTGTAAATCAGGGTTCCACTGCGGCTGTGGGATGGCAAAACGAATCACCTTTCCAACTGCCTACTATTATTGCTCACAGGCTCTAAATCTAAAGATAACGCGTCTCGCGTCGTAGGAGGGCCATCAAAATCCCTTTCCATGTTTAAAATAAAACTTCAACCCTAAAAGCATTCCATTTTATGAAGGTTCTTTATGCCTCGCAACATCGTAGATGCATTTATTTGTTCTTATAAAATTGTTATAACCTCGTTTCGTAATCTCGTACTAGCTCAGCGTTTGTATTAAGTCGAGATGTGGGGTATTAAAATCTGTGGGATTGTTTTCCCGTGCGGTCTCTTGGATGTAAAACTTCGCTTTTACTTTTATCCTTTTTGTCGAGACACTTTTCAGTGACCAAATCTTGGAAGAATCTAAATTAAAAGTGGACAGTGGTCTGGAGCGGAATTGCAGTAAACTTTTTCTTTCTTACGGACATAAAATCCGAGTTTTGTGCCAACTAGATCTAGGCAACTTGAAACTTTAAAATGTCGTCAAATGCAGCTGGCAATTGGACTAAACCTGCAATTATGATGAAGTATTTGAACTGAAATCCCTAAACTCTAACCTTACCTAGCAGTAGCTTAGATCACAAAAAACATACATACATGGGGATATACGCTAGGAATGGTGTTAACAGAGACAGCACACATTTGCCACAATCATCAATATTCGTGCATCATTTCAAGAAATAAAAGGTAAAACAGAGCAAACATTTACTGCTCTCCGCGACAGATGTGGAGAGACAAACATATAATATGTCGCTCCCGGGAGCAAAGTACGCTTGCTTGGATCTGCGAGAACTCGTGTCTTCTAATTTATTGTAGCAGCGACAGACTGTTATATTTCTCTGATGTGAAATTAATTAAAGAACCGGCTTTTTAAGAGCTGCATTTTTTCTGTAGCCGTGTTCTTATGTAATATACAACTCATTATATATTCAGAAATAAACGTATGGAAATTCCCAAATACACCAGCAAATATAGTACGACTAATGAATATAAAATGACCCAAGGAACCAATAAATCAGACAACTATTACGCCAATTACGCAACGGTCAGAATTCCCTTAATCCGTATGCTCCGAAAAAGGGGAAGGGACCCGACTTATATAGGCTTGCCATGATTCAAATTGATTTATGCCCGCCGATAAGCAGATCGAAAACTTTTGCGAACATTCGGGAAGCTCTTAGGAAAAACTATTGTTTCTCTCTTCACAGTTGCGTGGCTGTGAGAGCTATTGTAATAAGTTATTGCTAGAAGGATTTGTGGCTCTAAGTTAGCGCGCGGCTGACCCGATTCTACAGATGTCCGTATGGGCTGAGGAGATATTGATCTCTGCAAGCCGCCCGACTGCCAAATGAAAAACGAACAGCTCAACGCAAGGGAACTATGCTACCGAATTATTGCCGCCAGTCCCAGTTTACAGCTGTGAACTAAATTGATCACAAGAGCATTAATTGTTATACGATCAATAGCTAAATGATGGCAATTTCTATTTTACTTTGAAGGTTATATTTAATCAGAAGATATTTGAATATGAATACATGCAGATCACGGAATGTCGATACTAAAAACGTTGCTGTATACATTACAAATAGAATCTAGGTTAGAAAGCAAAGAGGCACTGAGATGTAGGTATTTATAATTCTGTGTAACACGGCACATTGTTGGTCTATAAAAGGATACTCGTCAAAATGTAGGTAGTAATTCCGTCGCAAATGCTCCCATCCGTCATGGGTAATCGGAAACGATCATTGCAAAAATGAGTATAATTTACTGTGAGCTTCGCATTTTACAGTCGCTCCAAATTGCTGCCATTACATGCTACATGACACTGAGGTGGACCATAACGACTGTGCATTTTGTATTCCAACCTTATCTGTATTCAATAAACCAGCAACTACTTTTTGCATTAAACCACCCGTTTGGTCTTCTTAATTGGAGGTCCATTGAACAATTTCTCGTCCCGCCTCCGCTTCTTAACGGGAACCACACATTTAAGAGAACTCCCAATAACAATCCTATCTATGACACGATACTGTTTCTCAGAAAACGGTCTCAGAACTGCAAAGCTAATGCCGAGCGCCTTGCCCTTAATCAAATCTTCTCGCAGCATCGGGTTATCAAATAAGCGTGTCTTAATGTATTTCAACAGGTGTTCCAAGTCTGAATTAGTCAACTTTAGTAGAGCTGCTATAGCAATTTTGTCGTGGTCTTCGGAATCCCGCATTTCCACTTCGAGTTTAACATCGTTATCTCCAGAAGGATAAATAATTTCTTGAATCTGGAAGCGGTTGGGTCCGGCTCCGACCATCAGAGCGCATCTGAAGTTATCTTGCTTGCCGACCAAGTTGTTCAGCCATGTTGAATTTCGCTCCAATGCCGCGAGTAGAAAAGTAATAAAGTCACTAACTTCTTTCTGTTTTTTGTAGGAAGCAATAGCGGCTAAAGCCACTTCGGGCAGTTCCACCGGTCTCTCGCCAAGTTCACGAGATCGTCTAAGAGGAAGTCTTTTAGCGGCCATCGTGTCAGTCAATCGCTTGACTACGCTTAAAACATTTCTCCACACGCTACTAACACGTTTATTCTGGTGACGAGAAATTTTGCCGGTTTGAATTAAATATTAGGGAAAACTAGAATTTTTTGTGACGTGTTTTTTTTACTTTTTATAACGACAGATAAATAAGGCTAGTTAAATTGACATATTGATAGCAAAAATTTACAGCCATTAAGCTAGTTCCGTGGGAGTCCAAACCTTTTATTAAATACTTTTTGCGGTGAATAAGTCAATTGCGATAAGTTATTGTTCTGAAAGAAACCATAGGAAACATGAGACCAATTTATCAAAGGCCAACAACCGACCTTACCATTTAAGAGCGCGTGGAACTTGCGGTGCGTTTAAAGAGCTTGGCGCAATTACTTCGCCTACGACACACTCGCCTAATGTTACAGCAAGCTGCAGCGTGGGCCAGTACAATTAAATCAATGTTGTTTTGCTTGTGGCTGTAATCAACGGCTATGATAGCTCTTTGATGAAACTCGTAACCGAAAAGTTCGAATAGTCGTCTAAAACGCAAAGATTACAAACTCGAATCCCGACTGTGGCAATGAGCTTTTCTGAGCTAAAGAGTCAGCTAAGGTTCAACACACGAGCTTTAAGGTGACAGAGAATGTCGTGAGGAAACATGTATACATTTGTCAAGAAATTGAGAGACTTACATATGTTATAGATAGTGCCATCCACAAAAACGCGCCCCAACAATTTCTAGTCACGGGGGTCGCGGGACGCGGGGAGCATAACCTGAGTCTATTAAATATAGTGTGCGTATATAGTTATAGTTCACAGTGTAACGATAATACTCAAACATTAGAAGGTGCAAACTTACACTATAAACTATAAGGAAGAATAGTGGGGTGCGTCTTCGTGAATGGCACTATCTAAACTTTAAGATCTTGATATTATTTTCTAAAGGCGTAGGTAATATTGACATTAATTTACGAGATCAACTGTGAATAAAATCGAATCATTACGAGACTTTGTATCTTTCGTTCGAAGCAATAATAATATTTTCGATCGTCCAATATATTTGGAGGGCCTCTTGCCTCAAGTTTCGAAATTAATTATTTGTTATTAGTAATGTTACAAATTGTTTGTAATTGAGGCTATTTTCGAAGTGTGAACAAGTAACATAATACAATGAACTATCTTCATAGCCTAAAGACACTGAGCCGTGATAGCCGAATGGTTCGAGTAGTCGACTGAAACACAAAAATTGCCAATTCGAATCCCAACTGTACCAATGAGTCCCTAAAATTTAATACAGTGATTTAATATTCTACGAGCTTTACGGCGAAGGAAAACATCGAGATGAAACCTGCATACCTACATTTGAGATTAATTTCAAAGACATTCTTATATGTATGTATATAGGCGTGGTTGAAAAACGGCCATGGAGTATCAGTAAGTATATATTTTTTTGCGTGATCTCAAATAACGTGAAAAATCTAGTTCAAATTCGAATTTTCCCTGGAGATTATACAGCATGGTGTTCTTTAAGAGGGGTGTGAAAAGATTCCTACAGGGTCGGCAACCGGAGAGCGATACCTCAGGTGTTGCAAGCGTCCATGGACGGCGGTAACCGCTTGCTTTCAGACGAACGAAAACAACAATAAGACACCCGTGGGCCATCTAAAATGCAGTACAATTGATGAACTCAATATAAACCATGATTTGCGTGTATCGTAAACACTTAAAACTGTCATAAACAGGCCTGTTCAGAAAACTTATGACCTAGCGTTGAGAATTGAGGTCTATACAGAAATGTGGGACTTGACCCGGTTAGTTTGACGTAGGCGTATATTTATTACTTAAATTGCTAGCTAAGCATGTACTTTGGTCGATATTGTTATTTATATAAATGCGCCGTGGTGGCCGGGTTGCCCAGCACAAAGATTGCAAGTTCGAATCCCGACTGTACCAATGAGTTTTTCTGATCATTGACACCAAGTGCTTTGCGGTGAAGGATAACACCGAAAGAAAACCTACATACGTTTGAGAAGAAATTCAAAGGCGTATGTATAGTCGTGCTTGAGTAACGGCGATGGACTCGCCATCTGTCACGTTGGCACCTAAAATATATCTCTGGCGGAAAGTGGGTGTGTGGGTACTACATATACACCTCCTCTCCACCTCTACATATCTCTTCAGGTTCTACCCTTGTGGAATGGCGTAAGAATACTTACATTTTATTTGCCAACAATAGTCACGTATTCAATAGCAACTTTGCAAATATCGTGGTAGGTAAGTAATTAACAATCAAGTACTTATTAACTAAACAAATATTACAATTGTTTTTATTTATATAGAAAATATATACATAGATATTCAGATAAAATTTAAAAATAAATTTTCGTTTTGAACCCTGTAGTATACATTTATTAAATAATTAATTGTATTTTATATATAATGCCATTTTATTATGGGTCAAGTACGTGAAATAAATATATTATATTTATTTCATAACTCGAAAGAGAGGTAGGGCATAACGGGTATCCCGTTCGAATTCGGAGCTGCCCGACTGGGGCAGAACCTCCACCTTACAGAAGTCCGTAGCCAAATAACACAATTTTTTGTGTTGTGTTCCTACGCGGTGAATAAGGTTTCCAGTAATGAGCTCCTTGGGGAGGGGGGAGGATTGTTACATTGTGTTGGAAGCAGAGGGATTAAGCCTATTATGCTGCCAACACAGTATAACTCTCCGAACACAGAGTAGCAACGCGCAAGTGGTACTTTAGTATCGTGAGCGTAAATAGGCTACGGTAACCGTTTCCCATCAGGTGGGCCGCATGCTTGTTTGCCACTCTCGTTGTATAAAAAAAAAAAAAAAAGAAACCGGCGAGCTTGTATGAAGAGACTGATGAATGTGGACGAAGCGAAAGAGGTATGCAAGTCTAGAGAGAACCGGCGCACTATTCTCTCTGCCTACCCCGTTAGGACGGGTGTGATGATACGTATGTATTTTATAAAATGTTGCCGCATTTATTTACAGTCATCCTCAGAAAAGCGTTTGTTGCTCGATGACGCCAGAATGGCTGGATGAAATGTGGAAAGATATATAGGTAATTAGGTATATTAGAGTGGAACAGACATGGGAAATATTCTATTGCAGAGAAAAACTATCAATGAAATTACATTTTACAAGGGTGTAATCGCAGGATACAATTAGTTTACAATGTATGTAGTAAAGTACCTTTGATAGAAATATGTTCAGTAGTTTTTGCGTGGAAAAGGAGCAAACGTCACTAGGAGTTGGGCCCACCTATGTTCAACGCTCTAAGCCGAGGCCCATCCTCCACAGGGGTGCCCTTAGCTGTGTTGCTTAGCACATTAAAGTGTTGGCTGGAGGCCTAAGTCTCGCCATTGCCCGGTTAAGTAGCAAAAGTTCCCGGAGCTCACGCAACGAGACAATTCAAACAAAAAAACCACCAAGTTCATTCGATACTTTAAGTTGACTTTTATTCATAATTACAATTTACAGATAAACTTCAATAGCTATCAGCTATGATAAACTTTCACAAGTAAGTAATTTTAACTTAGCTTAATTGGTGAACTACCAAATAATAATTTATTAACGTAAACGGAACACCGACAAAAACGGAAAAAGACGGTTAATTAGTTTGGGAAGTACTTAGTCATTTACAAGTTAATCAAAAACATTAAGTTCGTCGTCAATGTTTGTTTTCTAAAGTAAGCCCAGTGATGGATGCTTCAGTATATATTATTCATGACATAGTATGTATGTATGTATGTTAACACTAAATACCACAAACATGAAATAAAACATCAAATAAAACTAGACACAAAAAATACTTTCAAAGCGAAATAGGTAGCTTACGAGACCAAGCGAATCGAGGTCAAATAAACCACGGTTTAAGTTGTTGTCGTATGCAAAAGGCTAAACTACCGATCGTACAAATAAGATAGGTTAGGACTTAAATGAAAACAAAGTGTAACATACCAAAAATTCATATCCAGTAGGTAGGTACCTATTCCGTTAGAAGATTCGCTTCAACGGTTGTCGGCAATGCTGTCACTCACGCACACATACGCAAAAACATTATAGTAAACGTCATAACCAACGTTTACATGGTTAATTGCGCTATTTAACGTTGTTTTTCAGCACTAAAAACGATATCACATGTGCATAGCAATTTTAACTCTCACTTAAAACGCTCACAGCCACCAAAATGTCCGTAAATCATATAAAAAACTTATATTTTAAGCAAACACAGACGAATTCACCACTCCTTTTCTCTCACAGGTTTCTGTGATAGCGAACAGCTGCGGTGCGTGGTTGTACCAAAACAAATACACTTAGCGACCTCTATCGTTAAATAACGGTTACAAGTATATCCAGTATATTTGTAGCGGATAAAATAGTTTTAACTGACTTTAATAGATGGCGTTGTTTTAGTTCCAAATACGATCATTCTGTTTTAGTTCCTCACTATTTCATGATATTAATATTCAGCTATTCAGAATTTCAGATTCAGGATAAAATTGCCACCTTGCCACAAAAAAGCTAGCCACCTACCAGGTACGTCGCAAAACAAAAAAAACCGCAAAAAATCTGAATTATTAAATACATTTGTCGAATTGTCGCAAAAGGCACACGCCTTTTAAAGATAAAATAACAATACTTCTTTCATAAAAAAGGAAAAAGAATTATACTCCGCCGTAACAGCGTTCACCGCTGCCGTGACCAGGATTCGAACCTGGGTTACTACGGCCACAACGTAGGGTCCTAACCACTAGACGATCACGGCTATTGGAGTAGGTAGCTAATTTGTCGAAATTACACATTGTACTTTACAAAATACAGTTTTAAATTCGCAATCGATTATTATCTAATAACAAGAAATTCGTGAAGCAGAACTGTTGTAACATTCACTTTTGCCCGAGATATATTGGTTGAGAGACAAACTGCTTAGTTTCTGCTAGCCCCATTTTTTCTTCACATAGAAACAGCTGCACCGATTTGGTTGAAACCCTGACTTAGCACAGTTACAGCTGCAAAAATACCTAGTCAATATGAAACTTACTGAAAAACCAACCATCCAACGACCGACAATCACGTTGTTGGGTGTCTACCCAGTGATAAGCTTATAAAAGTATGGATGGGAATAGTCCTATACATACATATATAAGCATACTTCATCATCTCTTTGGCATTTAATAAATTAATGAAGGAAATGAAATCACTCATCACCCTTACTACTTCGATCCAAAAGTGTTGGCAAGATTCTTATTTATTTATTCTGCAAGAGTGGCAAACAAGCATATGGCCCACCCACTGGAAAACGGTTATTACCGTAGCCTATTTACGCTTACAATACCGAAGTATCACTTGCGCGTGGCCACTTGTTGTTCGGAGAGTTATACTGTGTTGGCAGCATAATGGGCAGCATATTCTACCAAAGTGTTATTACCAGCAGATCATGTTGCCTTATCCTAGCTATCTTCTTCTCATAAGACTTCTCTTATCTTTGTGTGGCAATGTGGAACCTATAAGCTGTTTCATTCATTTCTTAAATTTTACTCCTTTAAACAGGTTCGCTAGAATATGGTGATAAACTAGGTCTTTGCATTGGTTCCACACTGACTGCAAAATGGTTGGGTGACGAAGGTATGAGTGAAATCTGCCTCATGTCATTTTCGCACTCCTCCAGGGAACTGTATATGCAGTATTAAAACATAAACTTTCAAGCTTGTCGCCTTCTAGACAAATACACATACTTTAATAACAATAACAATGCCTCTTTCTGGTCAAGTTACATATTCTTGGTTGAAACTTTGGGACCTTAGGGTCCTGAAGCTCACCATCTTTTATAAGAGTGGGCTAATCTTGGCCTCTCATGACCAGCAGGCTAGGATATATCTCGCTCGCAAAATCAGCATTGCTATCCAGTATGGTTTATGGTAATGCTGCTAGCTTTGGCAACATACTGTGGAATACTAAGTTGGGTTAGACAACTACTTACAGATAAAATGAACTATAATGTTAGTTTTACAACTGATTTTGTAAATAATAATATTAATACATTTTACTGAAAGACATATGGCCCAGTCTGATACTAAGCAAGTATGAAAAGCTATAATTAATTTCTTCTGTGCTTTATTACACCATAATGTGTGTATTTGTTAACACAGCATGACACACTCAGGTTACAAAGGCTCATTGCTACTTACTCACAATGGCTCTCAAATAATTATATGTTACAAAATAGAATGGGGTATTTTTTTATGAGATTATAGTTAATAAATATGTTCATTTGATGTCCCCTTAATTTTGTTTAATACTCGCTGAACTGTACTATACAACTAATATACATTACTAGCAGTGCCCTGCAGTTTCGCACGCATAAAATTAGATTTCGTCAGTAGGTGGTAATCTATGTATGAGCCATATTTCATTCAATGCTGTCCTATGTGGAACAAG
This sequence comes from Drepana falcataria, assembly GCA_945859725.1. Taxonomy (NCBI): domain Eukaryota; kingdom Metazoa; phylum Arthropoda; class Insecta; order Lepidoptera; family Drepanidae; genus Drepana; species Drepana falcataria. Next base: position 2,875,220 of record OX243935.1, read on the forward strand.
GAGGTTGGTAGCACTCTCAGCCCCTCAAATCAATAGTAGTATTTGCCTCAAATCTCTGTCCGATTGTTATTGTTACCTATTTTTGTATTGTTTTGTTTAATTGCCTGACCGCCATCCGTCACTGTCAGACAATATTAACCATAGATAATACTCATAAACAGTTGACAGTCTGTAGTAGAGACCAAGTTTATTAACCGAAACTATAAAATCATGAGATCAATTAGTCAGGTTGAAAAACTGAAAAAAAATAACACTAACTGATTCGAAATAGAAAATTCTAAAAAACCGTCGTGATGTTAATATGAGAGTGAGGATAAAGGTGCTTAAATAAAAAAATGAAAATCAAATGCATTTCGCCTAAATAAAATCTTGTACCATGCGAAGACCTTAAAGGCGCATTTTCACTAGGCGACATGTCGCAGATACTTGTCGCTCGACATTCACGTAGTTGTCTCTGCAAAAGTTGTGGGACAATGTCCCGCGACATATGACTCGTTTACATTAGCCAGTCGTGATCAGTATGTCGCCCGAGGAAGTAGTGTTGTTCACAAACATCGGAACACAAAGCGACACACGTTCACACCACTCAAAGCCTGTCCGGCGACCATAGACTACTATTAAAATACCCGGCGACTGTCGAGGGACACGAAGGTCGCGCGCGTCGACGCTCGCAGACCGTCGACTAGCGACAAGTTGCGCGACCCGTAAATGTCCCAAGCGACGTCGGACGACGTCGGGCGACATCGCGCGGGACACGTGAATTTCGTGTCGAGCGACAGAGTCGCGCAACAAATGTGCCCTAATGAAAATGCCGCTTAACCCTAGTCCGTTGGGACGAAATTATGGATGCCTTGACTTGTTAAATGTTATTAGTACAGTAAAACGCTATGTACCTACCTCATCCTGAGCCTTCGGGGACCCACGTGAAAAAGCTTGAAGATTTTCGTATTTTTTTAGGTGCGTGACGTGACAGATGGCGAGTCCATCACCGTTTCTCAAGCATAAATAAGTAGGTACATACTAAAAGCTCTAAATTAAGCCGCATTTTCATTAGGGCACATCTGTTGCGCGACTCTGTCGCTCGCAAAGAGTAAAGTAATATAGACTGGTCGCTCGACACGAAATTCACGTGTCCCGCGCGATGTCGCCCGACGTCGCTTGGGACATTTACGGGTCGCGCAACTTGTCGCTAGTCGACGGTCTGCGAGCGTCGACGCGCGCGACCTTCGTGTCCCTCGACATAGGCATGAGATATACTTGCAAAATTCAATACCAGGGCTTCCAAGTCCAGGTATGTAAAAGTACCAGGGTCGAAAACCAGGTATAAAAGACTTACCTACCTACTAAACCTACAGGGCTTCGGAATATTCTAACACAGCCACCGAGTACCGAACTTGCTTCGCCTTTGGCGGCCAGATTTGAAAATACTTGCACAGGAAATTGGTCCGTATCGTTATATAAATAAGAAGCAGAATCGTATTTACAAATACAAAAACTTTGAACTGCAAAGTATTTTTTCGTTTATACGATTATGCTCCTTGTTTCTGAGGCAACTAAAATCAATTAATAAACATACATAATCAAAATACTTTCACACTTGCAAGTATTTCCTGCCCGTACCGGGGCGCCGTACTTCGAAGCAAAGCCCTGGTTTACAAACCTGGTATGGTAAATACGTCTCATACCTACCTCGACAGTCGTCGGACAGGCTTTGAGTGGTGTGAACGTGTGTCGCTTTGTGTTCCGATGTTTGTGAACAACACTACTTCCTCGGGCGACATACTGATCACGACTGGCTAATGTCAACGAGTCATATGTCGCGGGACATTGTCCCACAACTTTTGCAGAGACAACTACGTGAATGTCGAGCGACAAGTATCTGCGACATGTCGCCTATAGTACGGGAGCCAGGTACAATTTCGGTCAATTATTTCTTCTCGAGCGAAACTTCGTAAAATGCATTAGGGACTTATACTATGAATACTCACGACCGTCAGCTGCGACTCCGTGGGTGGGGCGGGCAGTGGCAGCCTCCCACGCATGAAGAAAAAAAATTTTTTTTCAGTCATTTCTTCCCATTTGAAAATTTGTCAGATTATAGTTTACCTAGTATTTTAAAGAAAAAACAAAGTCAGCTGACCATAATGTGGTGGATTATATGTCAGCTGGCTGCTTGAACATGAAAAAAAAAATGATATTTTCAATTATTTCCTCTCAACTAAAAATTTACATGGTGGTCGTTTATATGCTACTATGAATGAAAATTAATGTCAGCTTGCTGTATCTCAGTGGAAAGTTTGTCAGCTGGTACCTTCAAAGGTGTAACGCAGCAACATCGATCACCTACCTACTGTATCTTATCAGCTGACGACTTTTCCCTTGACTTACAGCTAGCTGATTTTTTTCATTATTTACTAGAGTATGTCATCTTATATATTTTCGTCCGGGAGAAAATAACATATATTAATTTATTCTTTCTTCCTATATCGCAGCTAGATTTCGGATTAAAATTACCTTCTCCAGATGCTATGCTATAGTAAAAGGTACCCTTGGAGGGGTAAGTTTTACCCATGAGTCATGGGCTATGACTGCGCGCACAAAGGGTTTTTTTATTTTATTTTTTTTTTATTGTATTGTCTCTCGTAGCGTGAGTTCCGGGAACTTTTGCTACTTAACCGGTCAATGGCGAGACCTAGGCCTCCAGCCAGGCGCACAAAGGCCCTTTGTTGTGAAGATATATAGAAGATTTTCGGTAGAAAAAAAATAGGTGGGGAATATAATGCGACTTGAAGAGAAAGTGAAACGTGTTTAGTCGACAAGAGTGTTAGTACAGTAACAGTTCGGAAAAATAAACATGTCTAATGTAATACCTTTTTGTGTCTTTTGCAAAAAAACCAATGCTCACCTAAAATTATTTAGCGAAGATCAATTAAATAAGTGCAGATATGTATTTGCAATACGAAATGCTAATAATTTAACTGGTCACGATACTGTGCTTCCTACATAACCAAACAATTTTCAGTTGTATCACAGTGATTGTTATCGACGCTACACAGCCTTGCCACCAAAATATAGAAAAAGAAGAACGACACCAGAAGACACACCTTTTTCTACATTGCACAAATTTGGTCTCACGCTAACCTTAAAGTTCCAACAACTGAAGAACCTACAGACTATGGTTGGGAAGAAATAGACACCCGATTCGAACTAGATTGGTTTTCTGGGACTCAGTTACCAACGTCAATTGAGGAGATAACCATTCATCCTGAAAAAGGTTTTTATATTTTAATTTTTTTATATAATCATGTTTTACTACATACATGGACTAATAAATTTTTTCTTTTCATCTTTTCACAGATGATGATGATGATGAAGATATGATCGCATCTAACTCTGATAGCGACTCTGACAGTGAATCAGAGAGAGATGAAAGCGACTCAAGCCAAAGCGAGAATGAAAATGATTAGTTTTGATTGTTATTTTTAATAAATTCGTTGAAATGAAAGTTAATAAATGAAAAACATATGCTACAATAAATTATTCTTTAATTCATTCACTCATACCAACATGTTCTCCATTATTTAACTTCAAATTTGTTATCAAAACACTCAAATCAAGCATACTGCCGAATAACTTAAGATACGTTATTTTCTCCTGGACGAAAATTTATAAGATGTCTGTTAACATACTCTAGTAAATAATGAAAAAAATCAGCTAGCTGTAAGTCAAGGGAAAAGTCGTCAGCTGATAAGATACAGTAGGTGATCGATGTTGCTGCGTTACACCTTTGAAGGTACCAGCTGACAAACTTTCCACTGAGATACAGCAAGCTGACATTAATTTTCATTCATAGTAGCATATAAACGACCACCAGGTAAATTTTTTGTTGAGAGGAAATAATTGAAAATATCATTTTTTTTTTCATGTTCAAGCAGCCAGCTGACATATAATCCACCACATTATGGTCAGCTGACTTTGTTTTTTCTTTAAAATACTAGGTAAACTATAATCTGACAAATTTTCAAATGGGAGGAAATGACTGAAAAAATTTTTTTTTTCTTCATGCGTGGGAGGCTGCCACTGCCCGCCCCACCCACGGAGTCGCAGCTGACGGTCGTGAGTATTCATAGTATAAATCCCTAATGCATTTTACAAATTTCTGATTGGGAGGGACTTGGTCATGAAAATCTGTCACTGGCTCCTAGACCACTAGTGAAAATGCGCCTTTAAACAAAGCTTGTGTTATGGTAACTAGACAACGATAAATTTACAGTATATAGATAGATATATACATAAAACATCCAACACTAAGGCATAAATACTCGTCTTCATCACACAAATATCTGCCCTCAACGGGAATCGAACCTGCGACATCTAGTTTGGCAGTCAAGCCCTAACCAAACATGCAAGTGCATTGTTTTAAAAAAATGGAAAGCCGGTTTTGGATTTGAAAATTGACTCAAATTCAGAAAGTGCAGAATCTGTTTTCTATAGGCATTTAGAATATATGTCAGAATAATTTCATATAGTTTGTTTTTGGTTTATTTTAAATTACAAACTTCAACTTTTTTTTAATCATTTCATTCAGGCATTTTATTTATGTTTTGTGTTTTATTTAGTTGTATGTCTCCAGATAAGCCATCACTGTCCATTACCTCGCAATCCGCCGCCTCACTCCGCACTCTCTTAGGGCGCGGCCAACTTGTCACGGACTATAATCAGGATCAGGGATTTTCCAATGTGCTGCAGGCTGATCCATTTTCGAACAGGTCAGGCAAGGCCCGATAAGAGCTATGCAAAAATAATTACACAAGAAGACAGGTTCTGGTTTGATATTGCAACAGTATCATTTACCTACTATTGCAAAAAATATTGCATATATAAAGTTACAAGTTACTGTTAGGCATTGCGCGTGCTTACCTCTTGGCATTTTATTTAGTGATACGATAAAGGGAGAGGTTTTAAAAAAGGCTCACATAATTGCTATCATTTATTGATTTAAAATACAAAACTTAGTGACATAAAGCTCTATCCTTTTATTGTTACAGTGCCTGCGAACTGACAATCCGATAGGAAATAAACACTTTAGCTCATCGCGCACCACATACCCTCACACTCTCCTCACAAACTCACCATACTGTCACGTTACAAATAAATAGTATAGTATATTACATACTCAAGCGCAAACATCTAGGGCCGTTCTTGAGTAATGGATTTAGATACAACTACAATCAACAGGTTGGTGTTGTGTTCTATATCACTGAACGTGACCCGTCACGAGTTTGTATACTATATCCAGCAGATTTCCTCACAAATAATAATAAATATTAAAACATAATTTCATTGGAAAACATTATGGTGGTCTTACCATGTCACAATATTCGAAATGGTTGCGGTGCAAACCGCATTGGAAAAGGAACTTAACAAAACATTACAATAAGGTACATAGTGTGAACACAATTACACATAAAACAATATTCACATGTGGAAATCTGCTCAGTTAATCAGTTCGATTATTGCTCTATAAATGAAAATAAACATGTTATACCATACCTATGTCTTATTCTCATTCTAACAACCCTATAACCTCATGAAGCAGAAAAGTATTACAGTATATAATTATCATACAGATATTTGAAAAATGTATACAGAATTTGTACAGAACAGCGAGATTAGAAATAGATTCAAATCTACAATCAAACTAAAGTGATAGCATACATCAAGTTAACAAATCATAAACGAGACAAATACTTTCTTGCTTCATGCACAACACAAGTAACCTGTACCATACATACACATTATATATTTTTGTATTAAAAATGTCATCGGTTTGAGTTTTTATAAAAATCCGCACCAACGATTTGCAATAACTAATTATCTGCTATCAGTTGCAATGACGTCATATCGGCGGCTCCATTCTGAACGTCAACCACCCATCACTACACAGTCGTCGTATTAACTAAATATAATTAAAAGTAACATTTCACTAAACCAATTGCGTTCAGAATGCAGCCACCAACGGTAGCCCGCCACTGACCCGACTTTTTGAACAATTCCCCTACGATTACAGGTTGCTGCACAATCAAAACAAATGATCAGCGCATTACAAACGAAATCTTAACAGTACGTGTATAAGGTTACTTTACGCGTGACAAGTTTTCTCGAAACGATAACTGTATCACACATTGAGTCAAGCGTGTTTCGCTTATATTTATAAGCTTCATTATGCAAAGTAATACGTCTAGATATACATATATAAATATATTATACAAATGTATAGTATATAACAAAAAGTTTCGCATCAGTGGCGGCAGTTGTCCATTAAATAGTTCCGGCACAATAAGGCAGTGATTCAGTGTATTCTATACAAAATATCTCGATTACAAAGATTCGACAGTCTGCTGGATTAAGGTTCACTATTGTAGATTCAAATCCAAAAAGGTTGAACAAGTCAGCAATGCAATTTTACTCCTATACGAAATACTCAAAATTTTATATATGTTTCAACATTCTCGTAGCCTACAAGTACATTTTGTGTTTTATAGGTATATATATGTATACTATTATCAGTTTAACACTTCGTCTGAATATTCCAACGGGTCAAAAATAACTTATGTGTACAACGCTTGAGACTCAAATCGCAAGCATCACGAGATTGTAAATCAACCATTTATTATATTTATACAAGTCTGAAATGCGAGGGCGTAGTTTTGGTAGTGAACAATGTAAGTGGAACCTATAGATTCCAACCGTTGCGCATTCCAAAGGTACTAAACGCTTAATTATACTATTTGTCGGCTCGTGTATAAACGAAGTGTTGGCCCTTCGAGTTTCAGTCATCAGTTGCGGACACGTCACAAAGTATAAAGCTTGCGATAATGAAAACCGAACGGAAGCCTAACTAGCATAGATCGTAACTAAACTATAGATTAACCTGGTTACGAGTTACTTCGCAGTCTGTATCCATTAGTCGGTTTCCTAACTTCTATATACAATATTTATTTTCTACCATATTGCGTCCTTGATATGCATTGCGTAACAATAAAAAAACTTAGCTTTGATGCCCTCGATGCGGCCGGCTGGCGCTCCGTCGGACGCGGCGCCGTCGAGTCAAGCGATTAAGAACAAATAATACAAGTACACGGGACAACGGAACGAATCCTCACCTTTATATTTTTTTACAGTCAGACTTATCGCATTAAATAAAATATAGAGTTATAAATATCGGGTTCAGTCCGGGGGCTCGCAGTGTGACGCGCACTTCACTGCACTGTGGTCACTGCACTGTCACTGTCACTGTCACTTAGTGCCCCGCGGGGGGGCGGCTAGTGGATGGCCACGGGGCTGTGCGCGCACACGGGCTGCAGCAGCTCGTCCTCGCGCCGCACGCCCTCCACCTCCATGCGCTCGGCGCCCCACAGTCGCGCGCCGCCCACTACACACACACACACACACATATGTTACTCAACTTGCTCGAGATACCTCCATACTATAATACTACGGATGCTATCTGTTTCACATAGCAGGTATATGTATGTTAATAATGCTAATTTGGAGGCTTCTATAAAATATATCTTAAAAGGGGCATGCAGCATATATTGTTGTTGTTGGAAACAGGTCTTTACTCGATCTTATAAAAACATGACACAGAATAGAAATACAGAATAAAAAAACACAGAGATATTGCTTAAAAAAATAATAATTTAAAATAGTACCTGCACATGCGGAAAATAAACTTGGATTGGAATGTGAATGTGCGACTATAACGACGATGCCAACAATGGAAATATTTATCTCATACTTTAGCAACAGATATGTATATGTTAAGTTTACAAGACCTAAAACCCTTTAGGAACCCATATGGGTAAACGTGAAGAAACAGTAGTTCCAAATTTTTTATGTCCATTGTAAATTGAACTTTACTGTCTGAAAACTTGAACTTGTAATGTTATGAACTCGATTTTACTATCAATTGACATCATCATTGAAACCGCTGACAAAATCAGTATAAGCCATGCGTGAACAACAGTTATCATGCAAGGAGAGAGAGGGTGTGGGGGGGGGGGGGTGTTATTAACATTCCGATATGATAGTCAGACCTGACGACGGTTAGGCCTTAGTGTGGCGGCGCTAGTGGCGCGAGGCGACGCCGCCGGACCGCTCTAGTCATCGCGAGTCCGACGGGCCATCTGCCACGGTAACATAGCACTTAGCACATTGCAATAAGGTTCATAGGACATAGTAAAACCTTAGAAATTTACCAAACAATCATTATTTAGCAAAATATTGGATTTTCATTTTATTTATAATTTCTCACCAGGCTTTGACTTATGGTGACGAATTATTAATTGTGATAAATTATTTTCAAATTTATAGTACTTTACTTTACTATTTAGTAGTAATAGTAGTATCTGCCTAAAGGGAGTTTATTATACATAGGGAGATCCCAGAAGACAAGACAGTTCATTAGTTACCAGTGAAATGATGAAGCGTTAGGTATGTGTTAGCAAAAACACGACACAAGCTGAAATGGCAATATTATCCATACATACCACATAATGGCAACACCATATAGTTATCATCATATACATATATAGTGTAATAAAAATATACGTTATCAATAAACTGACGACAAATGGTGACCTGGTGTTTGCTTAGCAATAAGGTGACTATCTGAAGACCTTAAGGTCTCGCCATGTTCAGTTAAGTTGGAAGGACGGAACTCATATTACGGAAGTCAATTAAAAAAATATCTTATATATTTTTTTATAATAAAAATGTTGCAAACAGGCATGGATGCGGTCCACCTGGTGGTAATCGGTTACCACCGTGTGTCAAATTTCTCTTAAGCATTTTTATTCACTGATCTTATTATGATTTTGATATGAAACTGCCGCCGGGGTAGGCACTCCGTTTTCCCTTCTCTATACCCGGGGCTGGTTTAAACTATCGTACCAGCTGTGCCGTTGCACCAGTTGTATTCTTAACTGCAGCGCTCCCTAGCTATAAAGTAGCACGATGGTATATAGTCTTCCGTAATAAACGAGCTTATTAGAAAAAAACAATTCAAATCTGATCAGTAGTTCCTGAGATTAGCGCGAACAAACAAACGCACTCTTTAGAGCAAAGAAGTTAGTATAGATTGTCGTCTGTGTGTACTGCATAGTGATGTGATGTAGGGGGGTACTATCACCAGTGCCTGAACAGTGTGTGGTGTGACTGACCGTGCTGGTGGTGCGCCTGCTGCGTGTTGGTGGCCTCGTCCGCGGTGCGCTTGAAGAAGTTGTGCTGCAGCGCGTAGTACGGCGTCACGCGCTGCTTGGGCTCGTACTCCAGCATGCGGAGGATGAGGTCCTGGAACGTTACACGTATTGTTCAACACCTCATCCAACTAATATTATCAATGCGAGACCGTGTGAGGTTGTTTGTCTCTCTTTCACACAAAAAGTACTAAACGTAATTAGAAGTGTTTTGGTACTTATATCCTCACGCCTTCCTACAAGGGTCCCCGAAAGGGTAGGCACGGGTGTATAGGTAGTACCCACTTTCCGCCTATTTTAGATGCCGACGTAACAGATGGCGAGTATAGATAATGCCATCCTTGAAGAAGCGCCCCACCAATTTCTAGTCGAGGGGGTCGCGGGATGCGGGTAGTATAACCCGAGTCCAGTCCATTGTAGTGTGCGTGTGCAATCATAGGTAATCAGTGTGTACCGACAATACTTTCCAACATTAGTGGAAGGTTGCATACTTACACTATAAACAATGAGAAAGAAGACATACATACGCTTTTGAATTGCTTCTCAGACGTATGCAGGTTTCCTGTCGATGTTTTCCTTCCCCGCAAAGCTCGTGGTGTGACTGATCACTGTACTTAAGCGACTGTATTTGCCACATAGATATATAATATAATATAATATATAAATCCTCACGCCTTCCTACAAGGGTCCCCGAAGGGGTAGGCAGAGGTGTATAGGTAATACCCACACACCCACTTTCCGCCAGAGGTATATTAGGTGCCAACGTGACAGATGGCGAGTCCATCGCCGTTACTCAAGCACGACTATACATACGCCTTTGAATTTCTTCTCAGACGTATGCAGGTTTCCTCTCGGTGTTTTCCTTCACCGTAAAGCTCGTGGTGTGACTAATCACTGTACTTAAGTTCAGAAAAAACTCATTGGTACAGTCGGGATTCGAACTTGCGACCTTTGCGTCGCAGGCAACTGCTCGAACCACACGGCCACCACGGCTTATAGATATAGTAGATATAGTATATAAGTGCGTGTGTTACCTTGAACTTGAGATAGTCAGACACGGAGTGTCCGGGCTCCCCGCGGCGCCTGGCGGCCGGCCCGCCGCCCTCCACGCCCAGGATGTCGTGCAGCCGCCGCGTGCCCGGCGCGCGGTACTTGCGGTACCCGCTGCACACACACACACACACACACACACGTCAAACACACATTCAAAACTTAACATCTTCCAAGTATAGTGACGTATTCCCACAAGAGTACCCGCTGGTAGAGGTGTTTAGTCGTACCCACACACACCCACTTTCTACTAACTGACATACAATATATTTTATTAATCCTACTAACACATACATATTATAAACGCAAAGGTTTGTGAGGATGATAGTTCCTTTTTCATAAATAATGGAAATCGATAAAGATGTCAGGACGACATGGACTTTCACTTTCAACAATTGCTTGGGGGTTAAAGAAAGCACAGCAGTGAGGCATCGATGGCTAAAAATATTTAGGAATTTGTGCTCTATGATACTGCACTTTTCGTGAGAGGCTGGACCTCTCACGAAACGACCTCTTAGACAGCTCACTATTGTATGGAAATTACATTAGTTGCGGAAAAAAATGACCACAACAACAATTTATAGATATAGGATAGCGTGAGCGAAATACAGAAATTGATTTTGTTTGGGGGCACTGTTCTCTTAGACTCAAGGCGTTAGCTTAGATCCAGATCCAGATTGTGCTTGTTTAATATTTAATATTTTATACCTATAATTAATAATTAATGAGGAGTTATATATAATATATAATGGATGTTATAAAGACCCACATTTTGCCGGCAATGTAATTAGGTACGAGTCCATCGCAGCCCCGGAGATACAGCCTCAGGCCGTTTTCATAAGCTTGTTTAAGCTTATTTTTATCCATCTTACTATGTAACAATAGTAAATTTACCAAAATATTTAATTCATTAATTTCTTCGAAAAGCAACTTAAAATTATACCTAATTACCGACGTGTGGTGAAAACCGGTAATAGAAATAGCAATTTGCAGGAAAGTATAATAAAAATTACCCCTTTCAGTTTCATTCAATAAATAATTGTACTCTGATTATATACACAGTGGAATGAGGACTCACCTGCCGTCTTTCCCATTCACTTTTTTCAATACGTAACCGCCGCCTTCGGACGCCGGTAGTTTGTCGAAAAACTTTCGTGTTTTGTGAGCCTGAAAGATAAATGATTTATGAAACTCAACAATGAATTCAACGTTGACAATTAAATAATTAAACCCAAGAACTGAAATGTTTCAGTTTTTAGTCATGGTGAACCCTTATATCAAGTCCAAAATACAGAAATGTATCTCATCGCTACTTGTTACCCACCAAGAAATATGTAGATAAGCTAGGCATTTCACATTAAATATTCCATGATATGAAAACATATTGAAATGTATAAATAACTATGCTCGAGGCAATTCCACAAAATGAGACCTAGTCCGAAACTAGTATTGTGGGGACAGCGAAGTACATACTTCTATAGATAAGTAGATGTAAAAATATATCTTCATGCCTTCCCACAAGGGTCCCGTCCCCGAAGGGGTAGGCAGAGGTACAGGTCATCCAAGACTAAAGGACAAATACTTCACCAAACAAATATCCGCCCCCAGCAAAATCGAACCCGCGTCGTTTAGCCTTGCATCCAGGAACTCTGACCACTATAACGCTGTCAGATATCTACACTATCTACAATCTACATAACTCGTTTCCTAATTAAATCTTCATAATGTTCTCACCTGGTCGAGTAAATGGTCCGGCGGCATGCCGAGCACTTCGACGATTTTGTTCATCTGGTCGACTTCGTTGGCGCCGCTGAACAAGGGCTCCCCCGTATGCATCTCGACCAGTATACACCCTAGGGACCACATGTCTATCGCTAAGTCGTAAGGCACGCCGAGCAATACCTCAGGTGACCGGTAGAACCTAGACTGGATGTATTGGTATATCTGGAACATATAAAACACACCAATCATGAATGAGATCGAGTTCTAGGCAAATTAAATATGTATTGAAACCTAGTAAGGAATTGATGCAATTAATGCTAAGGTGAAATAGTTCAACCGTATATCTATCTACTAATGCTGGCATGAACAACCATTGCACGTTGTTCCTTGACTGCAGGTGTCAAGGACGGCAACACATAACGGTATAGTATACACTATATTATACCTGTAAATATTTGCGGACCAACAAGTTTTGGTAGAATGTAACGAACCCTTCAAACTTGTATGTATAACAAATCTGTACTTACATTCACGCTAATAAAAATTATTCTATTGTATTTTAATATTATAAATGCCAAAGTTTGTAAGGATGTTTGTTCCTCTTTCACGCCAAAACTACTGAAGGAGATTGGATAACGTTTGGCACATATATAGCTTATACTATACAGATAGCTGGATTATATCTTAACAAATCTGTGCAAAGAATAATTTACCAAAGGAATTGTACGCGGGTGAAACAGCGGAGCACAACTAGTAATTATATATTTCTTATTTTTATTCGTAAACGATTATATATATATATATATCTGGAAATTTTCCTAATAGAATCGGTTCTACGGAAATCATAAAAAAAATCGCGCATATATATATCCCGGTAGAACCGATTCTATCAGGAAAATTTCCAGAGATACTTTTTCGAACTCCACGCGGGCGAAGCCGCGGGCATAAGCCAGTTTAGAATAAATCAATGAAAAAAAGCAACATTCCACCAAATGTATTAGATGCAATCACATTATCAGCCATCTGTCAAGAGTTAATTAATTTATGTACTACAGCTGTATCAATAACCGGAGTGTTCACAATTAATAGCAATTATCACAGGAACATTGGGCAAAAACGCTGATGTCGAGTAACAAGGGGACTGATATCAGCGATATATAACAATACATTGAATAATGGAAAGTAGGTACATAAACATTCAAGTCGCAGATGGTGATAACCCATGCCCCGGCTATTGAATCACTCTTGTAGAGTGTGATTTATATGCGCAATTAGCTCACCAAGAATTGACAATAAATCTAGCTTCTCGTTGTAAGATCGTTCACGCGGCGATAGGTGACGACGTCGCGCCGTAAATAAACAAATCAACAAATACTGATACCCTACTTTGAAGCGGGTCCATGTAATATTACTAAATCCGACGAGTCTCAAACATTGTCAGAAAAGTAAGCTTATGTTCATAAGATTTAGACATACGGCCCGCCTGAAGTTAAGGGGCCACCGTAGCTAACTATGTATAGCTAACGCGCCGCGGACTTTAGAACGAACCGATCCCGCTTCGGCTGGCAAAGCTACCACAGTAATATAAAACTACTACTAAGCTAATGCTCCTCTATCTGGCAAGTCAAGTGGGGGCTCAACGTCTATCTTACTTAAACTAGAGAATATTCTGAAGTTTATGACCAACCTAAATTGTAGGCAAACGTGTATGTAACCAAGTGCGCAAAACTAAGGATCTAACTAATCCGTTTAGGTTTTTTCAAATCAATTCACAAACATCAGAAATGAGGACCCAAGGATCCGCTGGTCTTGGCTTTGGTACGCCACTGTAGATACTATTAATACAAATGAAATGCCATAAGCCGACTTACCCTTTGACCTAGTTGACATGAACTGCCGAAATCCACAATTTTAATTGCCGACCTTTTCGGATTGCACAGCAGTATATTTTCTGGTTTAAGATCACAGTGAATTATATTTAGTTCTGAAACAGAAATAAAACATTAATAGCGTGGATGAATTAAATACATTTATTAACATGTTTCAAGTAGAATTTTATTATTTAAACTCGAACGTTGTTCCAGTTTCAAAATAGGGTTATAGTGAATTTTATGATCTGGTTTATTGAACGGTGTCCGCAAATATCGGAGCCAAAACGCAAATTCAGTTCGGATACCATGCCAATTTGTGTTCGTATTACAATTTTTTGAGTTAAAAGAGCTGTAGTGTCCGAGTGGTCAGAATAGTCACCAGCAACGCATAGATTATAAGTTCGGGCCCCGAACTCATTGAACAAATTCCGAACTTAAGTACCATGATTAATTACACCAAGAGCTTTAGGGTGAAGGAGAATATCGAGAGGAAAACTACACGTAGAAAAGAGAAGAATGAAGAAATTCAAAGACTTAAAAAACTGGTGCTTGAGAAGAAAGCATTAGCCCGCGATCTGTTACGTCGGCACATAGATAATTTTCCGGCGAAAAGTTGGTGTTACTGCCAACCTCCTCGGGGTTTGCGAGGCATAAGATATAAAAGAAGTATTCTTTATTAAACTACAAAGTGTTAATGTATATTCATAAACCATGTTTAATTAATACGTCTTCACGCCTTTCCACAAGAGTGGGCAAAGAGGTTGCCAGATGTGTGATAACGGTCCCATTTCGTCTGATATATTTAGGTGCACAGAGTGGAAGGCAGTTGGTAGCCTAACTTAAGCAGGTTCCCTCGCTGTTCCTTCGCCGTAATTGTGTGACAAATAAAAACGAGTACTTATTTTCGGAGAAACTTATTAACTGACCACCGGATTTCCAACCTGCATATTGACCACCAAGGCTCTATTTGCACACGCAACAATAATGAGGACCCTTGCTGATATACATGTAGCTTTCACTTCAATCTGTTTGACATCGGCAAGCACGACTTGCTTGCAGATGAAATGCGATAATCTATTGAGCTGACAGCTGCAGTTCCCGACAACAACAAGATCCATGTTTAGCATTGGAAACGCAGTAACTGATTACCAACAGCTGTTAAATAAAATTAAAGTCTGGTTGTAATATCAAAATTATATTTTTATTTTTACAAATGCATATGAGTGTATATACGGTACCAACTGATATAAAAGCAATTTATAACTTTTATGCCTGTCTGTTTGTTCCGGCTAATCTATGAATGGGATGTACCGATTTTCAAGAGATTTACTTTTATTTTGCATATATACAAAAATGTTATCATGTAGTAAAATGGTTGACTTTTCTGCATGATGAGCTTAACGCGGATGAAGCCGCAAAAGATGGAACAGCTAGTTGTAAGTAAACAAATAGTGGCGGATATATCATTAATTATGACGTGTTTTAACAATGTTAAGCAAACAAACAAACAACTTACCAGGTTGACTAAGGAACAATAACGCGGTGCACAGTTGCTGCGCAAATTTGCGCGTGAGATTTAGCGAGACACCGCGAAAGTTGGTGTTGCGGAGCAGATCGTACAGATTGTACGAGAGCAGCTCGAACACTAGGCACAGGTGGTTCCGCCACATAAAGTGACGTTTAAGTTTCACTGAAACAATCAAATTCATTATTACATTGCACACAAACATCAACCAAAGAATTATGGACAATTAACAGAATAATCACTCCAACCAGTGTACCTTAGTTTTTTGCATAAAGACGAATAAATTTATACAGAATTTCTCGCATTCATAATATAATCACGTATAAGATAAGATTGCGAACCTACCCAAGAATGAGCTGTTCGCGTTCAACAAACAAATCAAAAAACCAAACTCTTGTAGCCAACTTCTAAATTGTATACAACTCACCTATATAATACTTATTTTCAGCATCCGCTCTGTTCATCATTTCTAGTAACTTGACTTCTATTTGTGCCTGATTTAGGAAAGGTTTCTTATTCTTAATTATTTTTATAGCTACTTGACACTGCTCCTCGTGGTCATACGCTTTCACAACCTGTAAGTAGAGTAATAAAAAATGGTCAAACAAACTGTTGCTTCTATTAATAGTACATGATGATAATAATAATTTAAGCCATGGGATCAATGCATGCAATTGCATCAATGAATTCAGGGGTCCATTAAGGTATTTCCAATATCAGAATCATATACATTTGAAGCGTAATTGTTTTGTTCCTTTAATTTTGTGTCACCTTGCTCTTATATTACGTCATACATAAATTGTTCTTAAAGCATATATCTCGCCTTCCCAGAAGGATCCCTGAAGGGCTAGGCAGAGATGTAGCCTTATTTCACTGGACATATATTTAAGTGTAGACGTCTCCAAACCAATATGGACTCACAATTGCCGTTTCTCAAGCACGACATACACGTCTTTAAATTTTTCCTCAAACGTATACAAGTTTCCTTTTGATGTTTTCCTTCACTTTAAAACTCATATACCCTCATTCCTTCCCACAAGGGTCAGGATCCCAAAGAGAGCGGGTAGGCAGAGTTGTATAGGTAATACCCATACACCCACTTTTCGCCAGAGATATACTTTAGGTGCCAATGTGACAAATGTCGAGTGGTGTGACTAATCACTGTATTCAAGTTCAGAAAAACCCATTGAAACCACTTTGCCACTCGGCCTTATTTCAAGAAGTACAAAATGATTTCTCACCTGTCCAAACGAGCCCTTGCCAATAGGTGAGGAGATCTCGTACCGGTCGAGGAACTTCTCGCCTTGTTTGATGATGTAATCGTGATTGTCATCATCGTAGCCGTCATTGTATAATTTCCTCTCCTTCTTGTGTGAACCGTCCTCGCCCAGGTACTGTTGCGCTCTCCGCTTCTTCTTTGCATAATATACCTGAAGAACAAAAAAAAAGTAATTATTTGGATATTCATCGGGTCGACGAGTAGTCTTGAATGTTATTACAATTTTGGGATTTATACTTTTTGCCTTATGCTTATAGAGGTATACTAATATTATATCTGTGAAAGTTGTGATTATATCCGTTCCACAATCACGCCATAGCGGCTGAATGGAATTGCGTTCATCATAATATCTATAGATATAAATTATCGATCGAGCCCAAAATATCCGCGGATCAAACCGACAATATGTCGCCTGACGGGCAATATCACTGACCACTCGGCTATTATGTTGAGCGTTGATATTATTTATGTACATACATACGTATAAGGAATCGTTGTATTTATTATGGCCGTCACAGGATATCAACATACGTGGCCGCGATATTGGAAGAAAAATGTTTCCACATACATGATGCTTTTGAAGACTAGATTTAATATTTCCCAGGTTTCTATTCGGTTTTATGATAACTATCTTACATCTGTTTTTGTATTAGCTTCATTTTTAATTTAATTTCATAATTACAGTTTGACAATCATTTTGACTGTGTCAATGTGTGGCAGGTAAGTCAGCATGTTAAGACACAAAATATTCATTTGGTACATACTCCTTTGAAAAACAGTGAAATTTTATTAAACAACTATATTAGCACCCAAGTCTAATCGCCTGATTAACAATACCCAAGAAAAAAAAGTATTTAAGCACAATAAGCCGATCGCATGCGTTGTAGGAAATAAAGAATAGGGCGGGAATTCGGCTGACGGACGATGACCCAAATATGCGGTTGACATTGATCGACGACGGGTCGCGATATGCTTATATAAAACATTCGGCCCAAGTGCGTACTGAACACATGGATTTGGGACTAGGAAGTTCATTGCTACCAGCTTTTTATGCGGCATCGCGAGACTCGCCCGATTATGACTCATTGTTTGTGACTACACACTTGCTACTTAAATGGTACAACGTCGCGACGTGAAATGTTACTGTTCTGTCATACAACCAATTAGACAAGGAATACTTTATATCACTTAGATAGCAAACAAAATTATGTGCCCCGCCTACTAGAAAACGGTTACAGCCGCCTATGGCCGGTTGCAAACCAAGGGTATCCCTAGAATCCCACCTTCCTTGAAGAACTCCATGCTCTTATCTCCAGGGAAAACCTCAACGGGGAACAATCCGTATAATAATATAATAATAATAATAAAACTTTATTCAGTAACAAAAATATCAAATTACATAACTAGTGACCAGAGTCCCCTTTTAAGCATAAGCCTGTGTTAGGAGTCTCTGCTCTTCCATAGCTTAGTTTATTTACTTAAAGTACAAAATTTATTAATATTTGAATTAAAAAACAAGAGAAAATGTGTGTGTGTGTGAGCGTGTGTGTGTATGTGCGCGTGTGTGTGCGTGTATATGTGTGTGTGTGGTTGTGTGTAATTATATCATTGCAATAGGGTTTCAATTTCATCATAACTAAGGGGTACAATCCACTTAGTTATATATAATTGCACTTTGCATATTTTTCTTTTTCTTTTCGTATTAGGTTGTATTATGAATGGTTTTATCATCTAGCTTAACCAATCAGCTAGCTTACCTACACACCAGCGTATGTAGTCACATCTACGTCTACTACTACGTCACATGACCCATAATATCCTGCCGCACGGAAGCCACAATGACGTAACAAGTCATAGCAATATATTGGCCACTGCATAGCATTTGCATCGCGGCGGAATACGTACGGAAGTGTCGCATATCGACGCGGCCCAACGATAACCCAAATTTGTGACAGCGACCTACATATTACAGGTTTATATTTACAGGCGACCGAGCGTGTCCCGAAACCTGGCGGGCTGTTGCGTATCTGCCGGCTAGCAACGTTTTTGTTGACTGATGCCATGTCAACCGTGCAGACGGGGCCGATCATGCGAACGGTGAACGTTGTCAAGTGCCAGGTGACGTCCCCGGCTTCTCCGAGTATGTAATTTCAGTAGTAAATCGATCGAATTCGATAGGCACGTACGGTGATCGGGTGAGGTGAATATTAGGGGGAGCATGGAGATGTTTGTATGGTGACAATCAGTGGTGGTGGTGTGGTGAGTCAGGCCAGTGACCGCGACACGTGGCCGCGAGATGAGCGCGTCGGGCCGGGGAGAGACGGCACGCGGCGGCTGTCATTGATTTTCCCCGTTTCCCCCCAACCCCGAAGCTTGCTCCCTCCCCGCCGCGTCTCACCCACTTCCAGCGCCCGATAACGAGGTTAACGGGCGACGTGAGCGTCTCCTAAACTTTAATTATACCCGTACACCCGTCGTGCATGTTTAACCCGGCCTCTATTCAGCGTTTTGTTTGCAGCGCACCTGATAGCGAGACGTGATCTACTATTCGGTAGACGCTTAACTACCTAATGAATTCATCCGGTGATGGAAACCCAAAGAGCACAACTTGTACAACCTGTAAGCTTTAACCTTAAATCATATACTAACATACATTCAACCGAAAATAACTTTATTTCAATTGAGAGTTATCGTGCTCCGTTTAAATAGTTAATGGCCGTAAAAAAATGCAAATGTGACACGTTTAGTGAGATAATTCCTACTAATACAGTAAACCGGACGTTGTGAATAACGCGAAACGTGCCTACCCACGTTTTTTCCCCAACCTACCAGTGTTTATAACGCATTGTTTACCTTGTATTGGTGACGAATTAGTGTTTATTTATACCTTTTCTTTTTTTTCTTCAACTCTTCACATACAATCAATTCAAACTTTACGTACAGGCAGTGCTATAAAATCTATTAATGGTTTGTCATTAACTTATAATATGGAAATATAATATCCACAAGGGTCCCCGAAGGGGTGGGCAGAGGTGTGTAGGTAGTACCCAGACAGATGGCGAGTCCGCCGTTACTCAAGCACGACTATACATACGCCTTTGAATTTCTTCTCAAGCATATGCAGGTTTCCTCTCGATGTTTTCCTTCACCGTCAAGCTCGTCAATAATCCCTGAACATAAGTTCAGTAAGACTCATTGATACAGTCAGGATTCGAATTGCAATCCTGTGTTGCAGGCAACACGAGAACCACTCGACCACCACGACTCTCTTCTTGTTATTTCTCATTATAAAAGTCATTAACTTACTTGTTATTTATGCGAACTCTTTGAAAGTTAAATGTTTATATACGACATTGCATGTAAGATAAAAAAACGGAGGGGACACTCATACCGGAAACAGTACAGTTTTAAAACTCAGTTCTATAATGAAGTATTTTACTTTAAAAGAGAAAACCGCAACTTTCGAGCTATTACAATTAATTATCATTTAAATAAAAAAATATGTGAAAGTACGCATGCAGTTGCCTAAGTATGAACTCTCATTAGAGCTTAACCTTAATTAAGTATACCTCACATAGTATGGAATACAAACCAGTATTTATTATAATGAATTCCATAAATACATGGAGTAAAATTAGAGGTTCAATAACCGAATAAGTTAGGTAGTGACGTAAGGCCGGTAGCTCTGCTAGAGCGGAATAGAACATTCGCAAGCGCCTCACTAGCAACGGTACTAACTGCTTAGAATATATTATATATAAAAAAAATTTTGATATATACAGATGAAAATCACGCTTGGCATGTGTCAATGGCCTATTTGATATGGCATTAATTAATCGCCCGACACTTTTGCGGATTAGTAGATTAGATTGCCTTATACAGTGTGTGATATTTTGTACATGTGTTTATAAATGTTCAAAGGCTTCCCCACAAGGTTCAAAGGGTCAGAACAAAGTGTAGTAGCATCCTGTTTTCGCTCGGGACATATTTATGTTATGACCACCGTGACAGATTGCAAGTGTGTCGCTATCTTTTGAGCACGTCTTCACGTGCTTTTTTGAAACAAAGGTTCAAAGGTTCCCTTATTGATATCACAAACTTATTAAGGTTTCAGGATACCTTATTGGTACAGACTACGGGTTCTTTACGGTTACTGCACTAAGCACTCCGCCATCATGAATTCTGTAAGAACAACATGTTTTTGTTGGCATATTATATGAACGAAGATACAAGCAAGGGTCATCCTAAGACGATGCCTATAATACAAAGTATTGTAGTTAAATCCGGTGGCTTAGAGCTAAATAACTTTTGTTCAACACCTTATATACTTTATTCGTTCAATGCGGGCTAATTCTGTTAATTTGAATGGCCGCAACGGTCGTCTTTTAGTCTAAAAGGAAATGTCTTATCTCGCTTAGTTGTGAGGCCTAAATAGTTTATCTGCAAATTTGTGTAGGTAATTGAAGCTGTGTAGTCTTCATCCAATTAAACCAGAATTCTAAACATACCCATCAAATACGTCAAAAGTGGGCACTTATCGCGTTGCATCACACACATATGTATGTGTCCTGTTGCAAATCAATATTATGTCCATTTTTTTCTGCTCGCACGTATCACAACATTTACATTCAGTAACCCGTAACAACGTTCTCTGTTGCTTATTTAATTTACAAAATTCGTCCAATGGGAAGTGAGCACGGGTCTCCATAACGAACCCTAATTATTAAGCTTGTTCCTTCCCAGGCTTGCCTTACATTCGAGATGTCTTCTATGCATACGCGATTTTAGCCTGCATTTTCAACAACCATTTCCGCGTGCTTTTAGAGGGCTCGCCTTATTAAATTTCATACATATCATCAAGCAGTCCCTGACGGGATATGCAGAAAGAGAGTCATGCACAAACTGTCCTTTCTAAATTTATCGAATTCTTTTTGTTCCCCCACACTACATAATACATGTTCGTTCAATCAATTTGATGTAGGTAAAAGGGACGAGATTTTCTCTGCTTCTTCTTCCTAAATAACACTACCGAATAGAGTCCTTCCAGTTCTTTTTCTTTTATTGTTTGCTATTTAAAACTTCCTTAAGGATGACAAGTTTTGACATGGTCATAGAGTACGTACGGACTTCAAAAGAAAATGTATCGAGAATAGCCCCACACAGGCCACACAATGCAGTACTTTCGGGAACACAAATTTGACTATTGTGCGCTATTTTGATGCAGTCATGCCAAAAATATACGCAGTTATGATGACATTACAATCCTTCGCAACATTTTATGGCTGCATAGCTAGATATATAGTTGTAGATCCTACCAAATGTACTACTTAAGAAGATATATTTTAGAGAAATACCCGTTTTGGCTCGAGACCTAAATCTGGGACGATGCTCTGTCATTACAAGACAATATGTCATGAAAAATTCATGCAAATCTATCATGTTTAAGAATGATAACTTTGAAAGTCTGTAAACATGCAAAGTTATCTATACTCACTTTATCCACGGACAAGGCAAATTCAGACAGACATCGTTGCTAATATTATAAAAGTTTATCTCTTACATTTTGACGTTGAACTGATAGGATTTTAATCGAATTTGGTATCGTGTTAACTTGAACTTCAGGTTCAGGCACTCCGCCGCATAGCAAACAAGAAAGATATAAGTCACTGCTAAGTAAAAAAACACTTTTTCTAATTGCTTAGATTGAAGACCATAATAGAATTTCAAGAAAGGAAACGTCAAGAGTACTCGAAACCGACGAGTATGTATGAAGAGACTGATGAATGTGGACGAAGCGAAAGAGGTATGTAAGTCTAGAGAGAACTGGCGCTGTATACTCTCTGCCTACCCCGTTAGGGACTCGGCGTGATGATATGTATGTAATAGAATTTCATACTTATAAGATATTTCTTAAATAATGCATTGGGCAATTCTCTTAAGTACGCGTAATGATTATGATATCATGACTGCATTCGATGACGTAAAACTCTGATCATCGAGAACGGCCATGACTAATCAAGTTTCCTATGTTCTAGGCTTACGCAATAGTTTATCTACGAGCACATGAGGCAGGTAGTTTCTAGAAACCATGCACCAGGAATATCTACTACATTACTACAGGAACGAGCATCCTACAAGAGGATGGACAAACCACCCGAGAAAGGTTGCTGCGAAATGTCGGAAGCAGGCGGCATTTAATTTAAATTTTTAACCACCAGCAGTGCAAGAATGATTTAAATTTATTAATTACAATGTAGACAACATTGAGGTTATATAGTCTAATTTCCGTCAATGGAGCTCGATACTGCGCGCTAGAACCTAAAGAGCCTGGCTTTACAGGTTCAGCCGCAACGAGATCTCCACCCAAGTCATGGCTGCCTGACTGGGAGTCTACTTTAGTCAGACGGAAGATCAGACTCAACTAGATCACTATTACTATTATATGTCTCGGCTTGGAAGGATCCTGAAACCCCATGCTACCAGCGAATGGTCTTGCTGTTGCAACCAGGTTGGTATGCTATATACACATTGGCATGCACCTTGGTAGTATTAGGATATAAAATAGATAGGGGTTGCAAAGAGAAACCTCGAATATCTATTGTAACGTTTCACCGAGGACACTGCGACGAATGGGTATACTATGCAAATGGTTACCTATTAGTTACTCATTGGATAGTAAGCACCCCTAGTTCAAAATTAAGTCGTTGAGTATCAATTAAAACGACGGAACTGCGGAAGTTTGCATCATTAACACCATAAAAAGACAGTTATTGCGAGAAAATTTGTGCAATCAATTAGGAGTTTTAAGAGGGGTCGGGGGTGGGATGCGTGCAGAGTGCAGCGGCGACGGCGGGTTGCTGAGGGGGCGGCGCGCGCATCTGTGTGCATTCGGCATATTTACCCTGATAGTGGGCGGGCGGGTTCACTGACCCGACCCAATGCAAGGACCGCGTACGTAGGCCGCCGCGACGCACACGCCGAGGCAGTTTCATTAGTGCTACCACCACACATCGTACCGCACACATGCAAAAAGGCTGACACTGTGCCTTAAGTGGGCACGCACGCATTTTTAATCATCTGCGAATTCACCAACGAAACAATTACAATGGGTTACTCAGGAGATCCATTCTTATATCTAGTCCAGTGAATTCATATGTCTAAATATAATATAATTTTGGATATGGGTCAAATACAGAAGACGATCAAACTACTTCTACGTGGGACCATATCGATCTCGCGTTTATTTCGAACACTGCCGGTGTCTAGATAACTGATTTAAAATTTATAACAAACTAAAACGGCCGTGAGATCGATAATTGGAAACATCGTGTACAAAATTGAAACGGACATTTGTCGGTGTGCGTAAAAGTAAGCTCAGTTAACACAGCAATCGGAACATCATAAACATGACCCACGTGGAACGTCATAATTGCACCGCAGCATTCATAAATCCCAACGGTTAGACAGACACATTCCGACCCCCGGTGTACAAACAACGGTGTACAGGGTATACTTATGCAAAACCACCCTTGCACTCGGCGTATCGTCGGATGCAATACCATAACCTACCCCAAGCAAGCCCCTCGTTGAACCAGGTCGGGGAGCCTGCTGTGGTATTTCCATAATGAAAAATCATATAAACCATGATCGCAAGACAATGTAAACACCTAATCAATAGACGTATCGAAAGTGAAAACTGACAACACCGAGCCGTTTACTGACAGTCGTGTTTAATTGAATAGTAGAACGCGAAGTATTAAGGCGTTTAAAAATGTATTAGATATGTAAATTAAGCGTACTGTATGTTAATCAGTGTTCAAATAGTCCTGACAACGACGCAAACACTCGAACGTCTAGATTTTACCCTCTTTCAGCCTACATAAATCACGTAATACACGGTATAGTATCAAAAGTTGGTATTAAGTATGCAGTGATAAATGTTTTTAGATTATAAAGTAATATGCATCCTATTAATATAAAATTTTGAAAGCTTGTGAGGATCTTTGTTACTCAATCACTCCGGAACGGCTGAACGGAATTGCATGAAACTTGGCACATAGCATGTTTAGCTGGATTAACACATAGGATATGTTTACGCGGGTTAAACCCGGCGGTTTCACAGCTAGAATCAAAATAAAATTACTTGAACTCGTACCTGACATAGGAGGTAGGGCTTACAGTACAGGAAACGTTAGTTCCTTAATAGTCCGTTCAATTTGTACTATCTTTTGGGAACGTAGACTTCACGGGCTTCTGATATACGAGTTTTTACCAATTTTTCAGGACTCATTGTATGACTATAATAAACATAATTTATCATTTCATAATACACAGGCAAATAATCATAAGTCCAGTCTCCAATCACGATACAGGAATCACTGGTGTAAATTAAAAGAGAGAAAAAGCGCGTATCTTCTTATTTCTTTTTATGGGAGTATCATTTACAATGGGTATACGAGGCTTTTGTTAGGTGGGGGTTCTCGATAAATGCGGATAGCAAACAAGCTAAACTTACAATACCTGCAAATGTATATATTTAGCTAGGTCAGTTGTTTATTTTATTAATCGTGGGACTCAGTTGCTTATTGCCCTGACTTCTGCCTGCGCTTTTGTATGTTTGGTGTTTGGTTTGGTGTCCTATTTGTCGCTCATACCAAGATATAGATTATTATTATTGTGTTAATATAATACTAAACTGCAGTCGATATTACTATCGGCGGAATAACGAACATATTAACTCTGTTGTGTGTGTGTGAGTGAGAGTGTAATCTTACGGGCTTTAAGTCTCGTATGTAATTACAAGTGTATGCATTTGCAGCATGCATAAATAATTTTATATTTTTTTTTTATTGATGAATAACAAAATATATATTGATTATATACACAGGTGAAACATAGCTCGATAAATTCTAACCTTGCGCAGCCTGTCACGCGAGGTTATGCCAGTTCGGTCATCGTTGTAATGAAACGCTCAAGTGATCACATGCATGACAGGCGTCTGTCAAGCAGGGGTTTATTTTGAGTTCTTTAACTATTTTATGCAACACCCGCGATATAAAGGAAGCTTTGTGAGTAACAAAGCTTATGGTTAATAAAAGGTAAATCGGTGAATTAAGGTGGAATCGGTATCGGACAACGAATACTCTTGTTACATTGCACACAGACTTGCTTATTGTAGAAAAATATTTGCATTTCGAATGGATATTGAATAAACAACAAATCGTCGATTGGTAGCACTCAACAAACAGGATACAAATATATCCTCGCGTCAATAAATTCTTCCAGTTTCGCTGCGAAAGCATCGCACACGATAATTAAATGAACACTTGTGGAGCACGTTTCCTCCGCATTTCGAAGGATCATATACATTTAGGCGATAAGCCATCATACGAAAATGAGTTCCCCATTAAAATCATACGCGTTTAAGCAGACTGCCGTGAGCTCGCTCCACCACTCTAAAGTTTGACCTCGCAATTGCTAAAATTGGTTTGATTTACCATTTTAATTGTAACAAAAAGCCTATTTTTTCCAACAGTGTGGATGGTCACGGTGTCGTTGTAATCTCGACCGAGTGACTTTCGGCCCGAGGGTACATTAGGGATTGGAGGCGGTACATCACGCGTAGGTCGGGGATCGGAATTTTGAGCTGTGGCGTCATGTCGTTAAGGCGTAGTTTCTGTCGGAGGTGTTCGGTAGGCGCGAGAGGAGAGTACCTACTCGAGGTCGGATGCTGAGTGCAGGGGTGTGTGGAACAGTGCGGGAGGAGAGTGGGACAAAATCGATATAGTCGGGCGGCGCGCGACGTCTTGCGTCCCGGCCCTCTCGCCCCTCTAATGAATGACGCGAGCATAGTCTCTGCGTATGGCGACTCCGATACAGTTTGCAACCACTGGCGGCGTCGTCGTTGCTGCCGACGTCTACGTTACAACCCGACACAACGGCAATATATGGGAGTCTCGCACATAAAACCACATTGTAACGTTGTGCTTTCCAGTTTTACAATATTAATTCTAAAAGGTTAAGAACTCAAATTTAATGGGAACATAAGTTCTCCGGTTATAAAACCGGAGTGCACAAACTGTAATATCTATACTCATGCAAATTGGGTATTAAATATCTTCAAAGCGATATTTAAATGTGTCGTACTAACTAGGTAACAGCTTATAATCTTTACATTTTAACATTATACAAATTGATAATAAAGTTGATACCGATAAAAAATAATTATAGTAGCAGAATTATAGTGTTGGCGGCAGGTATTAGGACCCTGCCGCCAACACTGAAATTATGAGTGTAGGAGCTCGGCGACCACGCAAAATATTCATCAAATGAGAGTAATGAAAAACTTATAACAAATTATTAATCATCACTACTCCTCCGGCTTCCCACAAGGGTCCCGGAAGGGGTAGGCAGAGGTATATAGGTAGTCACACACGCACTTTCACCACAATTTTGTAGTTCTAGCGTGGAATAGGAACAAATATCCTCATAAGTATGCTGCATATAGTACCCCTTTGTGGCCTTAGCATGACTTTTCACCTTAGAGTTTTCAAGTACTATACAGACGTCTACACAGTCCCATTAGTCTCCAGACGTTGACCCAACAGGCCTACTAGCAGTTTTGTTCATGAACCCAAACCCGGAGCTTCACGTCAATTTTCTAATTTAGGGAATCATACAGAGACGCCTAAAATAAACGACCTTTAATAAGAAATTGAAACAAAAATAGACACTAATTTTAGTGAGTGTACGTACGCCTAGCTAGTGCTACATTTCTGTAATTTTAACACGACAAAAATAATTCTATCGTCATGTTTCGCATATAATTTAGAATTACATTCATTCTGCTCTACATGATTGAACATGAAGGTAATTTATATAATTATATATAAATTACCTTCTAATATTATTTAGTAGCCCAATCGTGGACATTATAATTGTACTCGATGTTACCCGAGACTTCGTCGGCTTCAAAAATATAACTTGCCGATATTGGATGATTTTTGCATACATACACACAGATCATCACGCCGCGTCCCTAACTAGGCAGTGTAACAAAAAACAAACTAACGCAGTTACCTGGCATAGGAACCGGGCCCAGGACCAACGATTACAGAACACCTGTACACATATACGTAAAATCTATGTCAATACAAAATAGACACATGGAGCAGGCAGTAAGCGATACGTTTGTAATTGTATAAACAAAGCGTGTCAAATTGTTTACTCTTGAACGTAGGTACCATATGCATTGACGCCGAGTGCCGACGTTTATATGACCTAGTTTATAGGTTCGATTATTCGCGTGATATGCGAATGCGCTCCTTTTACGAACGCCATATAAAGATAACATGTATAAAGCCAATCAAGTATTATTAGGGCCAGATAAACAAATGGCGAAGATATCCATATGGACTAAATCCTATGTTGTTTTTTAATTGTTACGCGTCCTGGTATTGGTGTCATGCCACCACAAGTTAACGACATTTAGTCTCTGATATTATTTATTTACCCAAACTTGTTAACGACAGGTTTTTTTTGTATAAATTTACATACATACATATCATCACGCCAAGTCCCTAACGGGGTAGGCAGAGAGTATAGAGCGCCAGTTCTCTCTAGACTTAAATACCTCTTTCGCTTCGTCCACATTCATCAGTCACTTCATACATGCTCGTCGGTTTCGAGTACTCTTAACGTTCCCGTCCTTGAGAGTCCGATCGATTTGATCCAGGTAGTTTGAACGTGGTCTTCCTCTGCCTCTTCTTGCACACACTTTTGCTTTATTTTTAAATTTAAACAAAAAAACCTGTCGTTATGATTACGAACAAGCAGTAGCAAAACTAGAAATTTAAATAGTGTCGGGAAATATAGAAGATGAAAAAAGAGACTCGGTATCTCATTCTATTGTAAAAGAGAACGTGAGCGTGCTCCCTCGAGGTCACAAAGACTGCGTTGGAATCTGATGAGGGAAGCCACGTGAACAAGCAGGCCGATCACACAAGGACATCATGAGCGCATGTCAAAACACAACATACCACACGTCAACGGATGATAGTGCTATCTACACATAAGTGCCGATCGATTTATCTCATTTAACAACCTGTTATCATCACTATTGTTAGGTTTTACATCCACCGTAATAAATGATATGTATTTAAGTTGACACACGAATGACGAAAGCAAACGTACTGTAGGTTATTGTTCTTTATGCAAATTATAATTACTGATTGCCGTGTAACATATGGTAATACGTAAATGTAGCCAACGTTGACGTAAATACTAAGATAAAAATACATTTAAAAATATTGTGTAATAAAATAAAATAAAGAAAAATGGTGGCCGAGTTAAGTCACGTGTAATCGGTATAGCTGACGAAAGCGTTCAAACAAGGCAAGAGTTTGTCGAACGTACCAATGTGACGGCTCGGAGAGATTGCCAGCGGACCGCGTCGGCAAGAGTCCTGAAGAGGGTTCGAGTGGACCTCTCCCCCTTGCGCACCATGGTCCCGTCCCGCCTTCACGCACGGCTGGTGGGTCACTGCACCACGCCTCGCTCGTAAGTTTGCAGCACAAGCTCACCTTACGAACACGCTGTACTTTGTCAGCATTTGCCTTGACAGTTTTAAACACAAGGCTAGAAGAAGTCTGCCGACATCCGACAACACAAGTACAAAATTTTGCGCTTCAGCGAAATTCTCGTTAACGCAAATTAGTTGTTCAATAGTTAAATATTTAAATGCGCGAGAATAAACACATTGATGTAGCAACCGCAATAATCGGCTGCGAGGACACGACTGGCTTGTTATCGCCACGATACCTATTCTCCAGCTCAAGTAGACGATTCCACATATGTGAATCAGGCCGACCTCGTTGTTTTGGTCAGTGGACGCGCGTCCCAAATGTGCCACGATGAGATCTCAACAACATTTTTTCATGTCAACACGTTTGGAAAAAAAATACATACTTGATGGTGGTATTTATGTCAGATTTTAAAATTTGTGTCTCGCCAAATGAATATGTTACGAGTTCTCAGAATGTATATGGATGTTTACTAGTCAATAACATGTAATGTTTGCTCCAGTTCAAAGTGCAACTAATGTCAACACACCTCAAGATGTGTGTATCGTGTGTCGAGATGTTGACCTCTCGGCCTTAACAAGTTATTGAAGTAGTAGGCAATCAACTCGTCACACATGATATAAAATAGCTAGCAACAACGCATTAACCGTATCTAATAGATAGGTTTGTGTGAGCAATTTTATTCTTTGGTGCGATTAGCATGGAATTGTTTATTCTATGAGCAAGTGTTTATAATTAGCTTGGCGCCGGGATCGTGGCAGGAGTCCAGGTCGATCACTCGGGTATTATAACGGGTCCGTACTTCGTACTATATCGGGTGGTCGGTCGTTGACAGGGGCATTTTCCGGAATCGCATGCAATCCGCATACTTTAGATGAGGAAAGAAAAAATAAAAGATTAACAAGATAAAGCACCGGCGGAACTGCTCTTCGGTGAGTTATTTTGACTCCGAGCACGTATTATGCCGCTTCGTGCTCAAACGATTTTTAAATAAGCACACAGTATTGTGTTGTATGAGACACAATAAACATACGAACATATTTTAAAACAACTTCATTAAGCATGCATCAATGATAACCCACGGTCTGTGATCTTGCTTTATGAACCGTCTTATCAACTCTAGTTATTATTACGTCCATAATACGAGGAGAAATGGCCCATTAGTGCATAATTTTACACAAACCTTTAAACATACAGTATATGGTTAAGTTATCGCGTATAAAGCCGTGGAGCCGTGGTGGCCGAGTGGTTCGAGCAGTTGCCTGCGACGCAAAGGTCGCAAGTCGAATGGTCGAATCCCGACTGTACCAATGAGTTTTTCTGAACTTAAGTACAGTGATTAGTCACACCACGAGCTTTACGGTGAAGGAAAACATCGAGAGGAAACCTGCATACGTCTGAGAAGAAATTCAAAGGCGTATGTATAGTAGTGCTTGAGTAACGGCGATGGACTCGCCATCTGTCACGTTGGCACCTAATATACCTCTGGCGGAAAGTGGGTGTGTGGGTATTACCTATACACCTCTGCCTACCCCTTCGGGGACCCTTGTGGGAAGGCGTGAGGATATTATTATTATTATTATATCGCGTATAAAGATGCTACGAAGTACGAGATAAAATACCAAAGACATTTGACTCAAGGAGAACTTGAATATGAAATTGCAGTGACACTATGGTTCGTCTGTAACAAGTTCTATAAAGACATGTTTTTTTCCCTCCGACCATAGTTGTTTTACGAGTGTCATAAAAATATATACATTCCATTAATTGGTGTAAGATATCATCGTCAAGTTGAACACTAGATAATCCCATTCAGGTTGGCTCGGTTACAGCGATTAAATATTAATTTCCTACAAGTGATAGCTACGTCAAACATTTGTTGATAGAGAATTGAATTCCCGGAATTTCTGGCAGCGTATGTAGCTCCGGCGCCTATTATAATCAACGTTAGTCACTTTCATCTTCAAAGCATATTCCACTGAGCAAATTACGTGGTAGCAACATATCAAAAGATTGATCACTAAATGAGCCCCGCGGTTTAACCGCGTTAAATTTAATTATACATAAATACAGGGTGCCTTACAAAATGAGGCTCAAATATGTGAAAGGAAGAAAATAACATATCTCCGGTGGAAGGAAAGTTCCATCTCAGTCAAACCATCTCTATCTGTAATGACATCTGTCTTCCACCGTTCTACACTTAACTGCCTATCCCTTCGAGGACCTTTGTGTGAGATGAGAGAGCAATATATATACCCATATACAGGCTGAGAGAGTTGCTCAAATATATCATAGGGCAATGTAAGGAAACAAATTAAAATTAATAAATAAAAATCTAAATTGAAGTGAAAACTGTTCAATAATGTTGTCATTCTGTTATCTTTAGACCTATTTGTTTTATTACACTATGAGAATAAATTCACAACACTCCTAACTTCACTAGAAGACAACTGTTCTAATTTCTGAGACACCTATATACCACGTTACTCGGAATCATGTAGCTTTTTTACAGGAGATAATTTTTTTAAATAGGTTAAGTAGTTTGTCAGTTTGTCCATTACATATTATTTAATAAACTTAAAAGCAAACAAATCTTTCCTGTACGTAATGCTAGTAGATAATATTTATACAAAATCTTTGCCCTAGATTTCGTAGCACTTTTGTCGTTAACAGATTTAGCCTACTACGGCCGGTTTTCAAGCTATACATTGGATACGTACACAGAAAACATATAGGTACACAAAGCAGTCTGGGAAATGTACGAGAGCCGTCGCATCGGAGTTTCCTCCATTCCTAGATAAAGCACGCAGTTTAGAGAATTTAATTTGATCCTCTTCAGATTAAACGGGATTCAATTTTCATTGTGCGCTACCGATTACAGACCACGTGTAATTGAATTGAGAGCATTATATATATTTGTTGCATATCTAGTGTGGACGTCCTGTGAACGTTTACATATTAATTCAATGAAGCAACTTTTGAATTGAATACTGCAATGTCAAAACAAAATAATGCATTATATCATCACAACGAGACTTTCGAGTGGTAGGCATAGGCGAACGCCAGTTCAAACCTCTTAAACCTATCCACATTCTCTCTCCTCTCATCTCTCATCTCCACATACATACTTGCCGGTTCTCATCGTGTATAACAATTCAATACTTTTACCAATAATAATTTGTTAGCTGTGTAACTAAATCGGATTGGTAATAATAACAATAAATCCGATCGCAAGGATCACTGATTTCATTCTTAAGACCACCAAGGTGGGCTTTTGTACAAGCATGCGACCGCCCGATGATAAGCGGTCACCGCCACATATGGATGATTGTAACATCAAAAGGTCGGCTATATATTAAGTGGAGTAGCTGCAGAATAGCTGCTAGCAGACACAAGGGTTAAACAGGTCTTTAATGACATTTTACAATACTTCATACTACCCAACAACAGTAGGTATTTGGTTGCGCTCTTCTGTACTCCCCCAGTCGGGCCTTATATTAATTAAAGCGATAACGATTTGTTATTATTTATTTTTTAAAAGGCCGATGTGACATCGCGTGAACTATTAGCGCGTATAAACATGTAAGGTACCATATTATACAGTATTGGTAGGCCTGTGTAGCGGGGTGAGCGGGCGAGACCAGCTGGGGCAAATGCGTAATTAACGTCTAAATGTGTTTCACCACATTCACCCTATACCATTGGAGTGTAAAGTGGGTGTTTATAACACCTTGACCCTTTTCCCAATCATCGCACCTACCGTATTTGATGTGAGTGTAAAACCAGTTCGCATCCTTGCGAATCCAGTTTTGACGAATTTTGTTTTTATCAGATTATCAAATTATGGTGTGTTGACACACTTTGATTAAAGAGCGCCAAAACAAGTGTAGCTTTCGCCTGGCGCGAGTGATAAGAATGATAAATTGCCGAGTTAAATTAGGTACTTACTAAATATTATCTACCTATATTTCTTATAGACTTTTAACATGAATCCTAATATTATACATGCGAAAGTTTTTGAGGATGTTTATTCCTCTTTCACGCAAAAACTACCAAACGACAGAGATATATTACATACTAGCTGTCCCGCCCAGCTTCGCTCGGGTGAAAAAGTTAAATTGCCCGTAACACGATCGCAGCGCTACCTATTGGGTCCAATTGTAAATCTAAACCATTCTCGAATCTAGCTTAAGACACACAGAAACACACAGAAAGCTTCGCCCGGGTAAAAAGGTAAAATTATTGAAACTCGATCACAGCGCCACCTATCGGGTCCATTTTAATATAGCCTATGTTACTCGGGAATAATGTAGCTTTCCAAAGGTGAAAGAATTTTTGAAATCGGTCCAGTAGTTTCGGAGCCTATTCATTACAAACAAACAAACAAACAAATCTTTCCTCTTTATAATATTAGTATAGATTATAGTATAGAAGTATAGATTAGCTGGATTAACACATAAGATACGTTTTATTCTATACTAGCTGCCCGCCCCGGCTTCGCACGGGTGCAATATTGATACTAATAAAAATGTTAACGATAAAAATCACGGACCATCGCGGACTTTTATATCGATTATTTGAAGATATACTACTCCGTAGTACATTCATTTGATCTATCTCGTAAGGTTTAGCCAGCGTTTGCGATTTAAGCGCACAAAAATATGTGTCTATCATCACATTACAAATCTTTGAATATTTCGTTATTTATTAAATAAGAGAAAAAGAGGCGAATTTGGAATAGTCGTGGTTTCCGATTGTCATTATTATTGTTTGATATTTGAGCGTTTTTAGCTGACCTCTACATCGTGTAAGGAATACTCCTACCAAATTTCAAGTCAATCGGCCGTAATTCCTGAGATTTCGTGATGAGTGAGTTCACAAATGGAATTTCGCCGCGTTCCACCTTGCAGGTGGAGTTTCATAAAATCCGTTCTAAGCTGACCTCTACACTGCGTAAGGAATACTCCTACCAAATTTCAAGTCAATCGGCCTTATAGTTCCTGAGATATCCTAATGAGTAAGTTCACAAATGGGATCTCCCCACACTCCACCTTGCGGGTGGAGTTTTTCAAAATCCGTTCTTAGCTGACCTCTACACCGCGTAAGGAATACTCCAACCAAATTTCAAGTCAATCGGTCTTAAAGTTCCTGAGATATCCTAATGAGTAAGTTCACAAATGGGATCTCCCCGCACTCCACCTTGCGGATGGAGTTTCACAAAATCCGTTCTTAGCTGACCTCTACACCGCGTAAGGAATCCTCCTACCAAATTTCAAGTCAATCGGTCTTATAGTTCCTGAGATATCCTAATGAGTGAGTTCACAAATGGGATCTCCCCGCACTCCTCCTTGCGGGTGGAGTCTCATAAAATTCGTTCTAAACTGACCTCTACACTGCGTAAGGAATATTCCTACCAAATTTCAAGTCAATCGGCCTTAAAGTTCCTGAGATATCCTAATGAGTGAGTTCACAAATGGGATCTCCCCGCACTCCTCCTTGCGGGTGGAGTTTTTCAAAATTCGTTCTTACCTGACCTCTACACCGTGTAAAGAATACTCCTACCAAATTTCAAGTCAATCGGCCTTATAGTTCTAGAGATATCCTAATGAGTGAGCTCACAAACGGCATCTCCCCGCACTCCACCTTGCGGGTGGAGTTTCACAAAATCCGTTCTTAGCTGACCTCTACACCGCGTAAGGAATACTCCTACCAAATTTCAAGTCAATCGGCCTTATAGTTCCTGAGATATCCTAATGAGTGAGTTCACAAATGGGATCTCCCTGCACTCCACCTTCCGGGTGGAGTTTCACAAAATCGATTCTTAGCTGACCTTTATACCGCGTAAGGAATCCTCCTACCAAATTTCAAGTCAATCGGTCTTATAGTTCCTGAGATATCCTAATGAGTGAATTCACAAATGGGATCTCCCCGCACTCCTCCTTGCGGGTGGAGTTTTACAAAATCCGTTCTTAGCTGACCTTTACACCGCGTAAGGAATACTCCTACCAAATTTCAAGTCAATCGGCCTTAATGCCTCAGATTTCGTGATGTGTGAGTTCACAAATGGAATCTCCCCGCACTCCACCTTCCGGGTGGAGTTTTTCAAAATCCGTTCTTAACTGACCTCTACACCGTGTAAGGAATACTCCTACCAAATTTCAAGTCAATCGGCCTTAATTCCTGAGATTTCGTGATGTGTGACTTCACAAATGGAATCTCCCCGCGTTCCACCTTGCAGGTGGAGTCTCATAAAATTCGTTCTAAACTGACCTCTACACTGCGTAAGGAATATTCCTACCAAATTTCAAGTCAATCGGCCTTAAAGTTCCTGAGATATCCTAATGAGTGAGTTCACAAATGGGATCTCCCCGCACTCCTCCTTGCGGGTGGAGTTTTTCAAAATTCGTTCTTACCTGACCTCTACACCGTGTAAAGAATACTCCTACCAAATTTCAAGTCAATCGGCCTTATAGTTCTAGAGATATCCTAATGAGTGAGCTCACAAACGGCATCTCCCCGCACTCCACCTTGCGGGTGGAGTTTCACAAAATCCGTTCTTAGCTGACCTCTACACCGCGTAAGGAATACTCCTACCAAATTTCAAGTCAATCGGCCTTATAGTTCCTGAGATATCCTAATGAGTGAGTTCACAAATGGGATCTCCCTGCACTCCACCTTCCGGGTGGAGTTTCACAAAATCCGTTCTTAGCTGACCTCTACACCGCGTAAGGAATACTCCTACCAAATTTCAACTCAATCGGCCTTACAGTTCCTGAGATTTCGTGATGAGTCAGTTAAAAAATGGGATCTCCTATATATATATAGATTATGTATATCCAAAATGACCAATGAAACCAAATTTTAGGCGGGTAAAACCACAGAGCATAGCTAGTTATATATGTAGTTATTAAACCACATAGTAGAATATGTTGTAACATTGTTTCTTTTGCCTTAACACCTTATATACACTATTATCAAACAAGAACGTTTGTAGTTGATAAATTTAAAATCTGTTTTTTTTTATTTCAAGTATGCAACGCTACGTTATGCCGTGGAATAGGTTGATTTCATGTAAAAAAATAAAGTCCCTAACTAAATGCCAGCAATGCAAATTTAAAAGAAACCGCGGAGCACCTCTAGTGCAATTATAGAATTCTAAATAACCTTCCCAATTATTCGGTTATTTGGTTCCATTCAATGGATAACGTTCAAGTCGCGCCGCCAAGACTGATTCCATCATTTCCTTCAGTCGTACCACTCCGAGTTCTCACTCACAGTTAAGGCAGAAAGCCTTTTAGTTCTTATGACGTGCGCTGATAGAAATATTTGTATTACAGCATAGTATTTAATTTACCGGTCTAACAAGACAAGGTATTTATTCTTCATCTAGCACAGTTATCGGGCACCAATATGGCACAATAAATACGTATCCTATAGGTGCTAACGTAAATTAATGTAAGTACATCAGTTACAGCATTATTAGCATATATATATTTCGTAGAAAACAATAAACTATACGAGGAAAGAAATGTGTATTAGCAAAGTTACGAGAGCTAGAAAGCAATAGGAATTATATGCCATCGGCATACAAAATAGAAGCGCGATTCGTTTAGGCCGCCGGCGATCGGATCACGTGACAGCATCGAGATACCATCACGGGCTTAATAGAGTTCTTCGGTGCACCCAATCATTGCCCCTGTTAGGTTCCAATCGTGACTGGGGAGGGACGATTGCGGTAACTGATACATTACATGTTCGCATATAAAATGTTCGTCAATTATTCTATTAGCAGTTTTGTGGCAACACCTGATGGTAAATGGTTACCGCCGCCTGCCGACGCTTGCAAAACCAGAGTATTACTCGCGAGTCGCTACCCTTAACACAAATATAATTCAACAACATTTGTGTGTGCCGAAATGCGACCCGCATAAATTTCGTTTCGGGCAAACATAATCAACAATATTGGCATATTGTATCAAAGCTAATCAAATAACTCATTCCGTTAACAAGATTCGGACATTCAGGTTTTGCCGATACAGAGATGGGTCGAGCCTTCGGTGTTCGATATCGGTCAATAAATCCATCGGTTGGCAGTGCGACGTACAATTCGAGCTATTAGCCGACAAATTGGCTGTAGGCAAGACGCTGGGCCAGCAACACGAATTCCACCGCGGCGGATGCCACAGTCGGCCTTCAGGCGGTGCACTAAAATAGACATGCAAATGGACACGACCATTACCTACATCAACGTTATAAAATAATATAACTTATATTACTTTAGCGCAACAAACTACTAAGCTGACATATGATGATACATTTCGAACTATATGCTGTTCTTGGACCGTCTGGTCCGCTCACGAGTTTGATTCCAGATCAAAGCACTTATTTGTGTGATTAACACGAGTATTAGAACTTAATACTTGGATATTCTATGTATTTTTCTTTACAAATATTTACTGTGTATCGTCGACTAGTTCAATTAGTAGGATTAGATAAAGAATAGGTTAATTTGTGTGGCTTGTGTCTAGATATAATTAAGACTGACTTAAAGAAGCGACCAGACCGCTAAATAGACTTTCGATATAACAAGTAGCTATAAGAACTACACATTTTAATCTCTGATGTTCAATAAAACGTACATTCATACGTGTCATCACACCTCACAGGGTAGGCAGAGAGAGATGTAAAATAATAACAAGTAATGATACGACAAACAATAACAAAACGAGAGGATGCTACGAGTTAGCTTTCCGCAAGACTATTAAAGTATCCTGTGACGTCATATTAATAAGACTTAAAGACATAAATCTAATGATCGGGTCAAAAATATTCTGTGTGAGGTCACAAACCAAGAACAGTATTTCAATGCATGTCACTGCTCCGAAATGTAAATTAATGTTTAAAAGATCTGTTTACAAACTTAAAGGTCGGCGACGCGACTACAGAGGTCAGATAACAATTAAAATGAGAATCAATTGGTCCTGACTGAGGTCGCGTGTTCCAATCTCAGTTATCAAATCTGGATTGCTGAACCAAACTTGTCCGTTTGTAAGTATTTATAATTCTTGACTGCAAGCTAGTGATCGCGGGATCGATGCATATTTGCTGGTAAGTTATACTAGTCTTATAAAGTCGAGTTTCCTTGTTTTTGAACGCGCAAATATCTATTTAGATTTACTTTTCTTACTTTTTGTATTCTATATAGTGCATTTATTGAAGAAGGCAATAAATACGCTAATAGCATCATGCTACTACCAAAATAAGCGGAGCAATTAATGTTATACGGGTGTTACCGAGGGATACGTCTTAGTTTGCTTAATTATTATATTCTATGGTTTTAATTATATCTCAAGACATTATTTTGACTTGTATTTTGTTATATTGTAAAGTAGTTTATTAATGTTATTATTATTATTGTTTTTTCTTTTAACATCATATTGGTATACTGTAAGGATGTTAATGTGTGTGTAAATATATAAATAAATAATTTTATTTGTAAGTACTCAAAATTATACACAATGTTTAGTGCATAGTTGTATCAACGGCAGTCGGGCAACAAGCGTTAATAAAAGCATGTTAGGTTCACGCAACTGTTCTGATAAAGGCGTCTGAAAGTCAACGCACCCGAGACGGTCACCTTGGGCCAAGCTCTAGCCAATGTGCTGGGGACAATTTGCCCGTCACACTATCTTTCGCAATGAGGTTAATATACTCCAAGATTAAGATACATCCCCATGTTAACCGAAAGATAACGGATGACTGAAAGAAATGGTTCATATGCTCGATTGAACGAACCGAGCTTTATATCAGCCAAGGGCTTGCAAATCTGTGGCGAGTCTCGCTAGAGGGACTGTAATAGGTTCATTAATCATCAATTCACGAAATAAAACAACCAAGAAATACATTTTAGAAAATAGATTTACAAACACAAAAATCCGGATAACAGTGATCAGATGCCCTGCCCAAGAGTTAGACGACGAATTCACATCCCCGCTGAGATTGAGATTGTCAGAGTGGAACTGTCCCAAATTAATTATTTGTTATTATTTTATACAATGAGAAAAATCCAAGATTTATTTATGTATAATGATTACTCATTCTACTGTGAACGGATACATTTCGTGTGCCCATCGTGGAAAAAATATGAGCGAATTAAAGCATGTAAAGGAAAATAAATAATATTAATATCGAGTTTGACTTGATTAATTCCGCGAATTATCGTCAGCAGCGTTATTGTTTAATTAAGGAAATCGTGAGCTTGAGGATAATGGTTAAAGGTAAATATTTGAACAGGATTGTGAGATACATAAAACACTAGAAAATACACGCTACCTTACATCGAAAACCTACATTATAACAAAGAGTTAAAAAAAATACGAATTTAAAAAAATATATGTATACAAAATGCAGTTTGTTGACATTATGTAATTAAGTAACAAATTATTTATGAGAGTTGCATGACTAAGATCGCGCTTACGGCTCACGAGTGCCAGCACAGTAGTCAAATAGACAATAGTTGCTTCAGAACTTTCGTGAAACCAAAGACTACCATTGCGTATAACTATTTGGCTGAGAAAGTATCTGACAATCTTCGGCGGGACATTCTTGCGATTGACTTCCTTTTCGGCGGCCAATTTTGTAATAACGTAACGTAAAATAACTAAACCATAGTACATTAAATCTACATGCACTACAAAAATGCAGTGTAAAAATGGTATAGTTTTAGAACCAGTACCTATGTTATTTAACTTATCTATGGGTATGTGGTTTGAGCCTTACATTAGTTTGGCTAGGCAACCAATTTAAAAATAAGCCATGCGCGTATATATTAAAGAGGAAATAGCAGCGTTCTCATACTGATATCATGACGCACGTAGATATTATATTGCCTTTGTTGTGCATGATAATGTAATGACGACGTCAAATTGGTACCTATACACAGGAGCATACGTTTCTGTCGTTGAGCGGAAATATGTTAAGCGGAAAAGTGTTGAGTAGAATTTTAGTAAGAATTACCAACAATTTGTTCATGTCAAGTTTGAATTTAGAATACACACTGCGCTATCATTAACTGATCGTTGAATATCGAAGTTATGCTTGCATTGGAGTACGATACAATTGAATTATATTTAGAGAGCTTGACTAATTTTGATATTCAAACACTTGCGTGTTTCCCAGCACTATATGTGCAAAAACCAGTTGATTGTAAGTTATGTGATACGTTAGGACTATCGAGGTCAGAAGATGTCATCACGAGCACAATGCAAGATGCAATCATGCAATCGTGGTCCGTTTCGGTCGGTGCATCATAGGTGCCAATGAGGTTGTTCCAATTCTACCTCGGATCGATGTCTACGCGCCGAAATAGCGCTCGTTGCCTCTTAAAATACGACCACAAGGTCACTACCCGGCCTGTGCCCTCTTCATGACTGTCTGGTCATCTGCTCGGGACTCCAAGCCAGTTTTTATCTTCGTGCACCGACCGAAATTAATAATGTTATATGTTTTTTTACTTTCATAAAACTATCCAATAATAACGAGTCGCGTTCTTATTGTTTAAATGTAGTAGAGTTAGAAATGTTCTAGATATAAGTAACATATCTGTGGTTGTTATTTCAGAGCAGTACTTATTGAGTCCAGACAGAATATAGAGCCGCGCCGTATAGAGAAAATAATTATCTCCCAGACAGTACATGTTCGGTATTATGTTCGGATCATGTAGGTATCATTTAATAAACAAAAAACATTTATAAAATGGCAACCACAAAGACGTAAGGGAATATTTTTTCGACGTAAGAGAGTATTTTTAATGAGGCGACCACATAGGTGGCCTAGAATATTTTGAATCAACGATCGAAGGCAAATTTTCAAAATATATCTTCGTGACCATCTGGAGAACTAGCGCTTTACTCTCTCTGGCTGACTGTAGGGGAGAGATGATATGTATGTATCTATGTAACATAATATTATACATGTAAACCAACATTATTAAATCAACCTTACTAGGCCGCGTTGGGGCGCAAGGGTAGTAAAATAAAAAAAATAAAAATATTCTTACTTTTTTCAGGTAGGTCAACATGGTTGCAGTTTTTGGCCGTATCGCTCGGCGAATGATTTTAGTGAAGACTAATCATTTTATCGTCATCAGCATTCGGGCGCAGATTATGTTTAGAGCAGAGACGGCGTTAAACTGATAATTCTTTATTTAGATTTGCCAGCCGAGAGCAGACTTCTCGAGCTATTTAAAGCTAATTACACGTTAGGCCAGTTTATTTCTGTTGCACATATTTATGAGTCACAAAGACTACATTATTGCTAGTGGTACTTTGTTTATTTTTGGCTACAGTACTTTCGATATTTACTGTAGTCTTTTTAAAGTACTTTTTGGATTATGTGACAAGCTATTTATCGTTGTATTAAAATAAAGACTGCTTAGTGTATCATGTTAAAAGCTCATGTTAATGAGTGGCTGGCTGGGCGGCAGACGCGGATAACTGGAGCGTTTCGGCGCCAGCGCCGGCCGGCGCGTGCGCTCACTTATTGTCTACCAGTATATCTTTTACCGCTACCACGACTTGTTAAAATTCAAATAACGTATGCATTGCCAATATACTGCTCACTCAGATGGAGCCAGACAAGCTATTGTTGGCTGGGTTATTAATTCATAAAATTGTAAATTCCCCTATGATGCACGAGCAAAAAAAGCGAATTAATTTCATAATACATTGCCCCTGTAGAATATCGCACCCACAATCGGTGTCAATTTCACACAATTGCGAATAAACGTTAACAATACAACAACAGCAGTAGCAACGTAACGTCCAGGAATTCCCCAATTACTCAAAACACAAAAGTTAGATCACATAACACGATTAGTGTCCGATGCATGGGGGCCAGCGGCGCGCCACGCTACCAAGTCCATCAAATAGATCGGGACTCGCGATACCGTCTCAAAATAGTCGTCTGCTGGCGAACGCCCCGTGTTTCGCATTACGATATTGCCCTTTCCATCAATTTTATTCGAATAGAGGCGAATTTGTCTTTATAGCGGTGCATTTTTGTTGAATTGGTGACGTCACACGCTATGTAACATATTGTATGTTAAATAAAGATCTGGATTTAAAAGCTCAATCATATTATATAAGCATCTAAGAAAACTTAAACTTACATTTGTACAAAAACTTGTTGAAGGATTATACTTACGTAGCAAGAATTCTAGTGACAAAAGACGACCAAACACGTGTAATGTTCACGGTTATGGTCACAATCGAGATATTCCTGAAAAATATATAATAAATTGTCCAATACGTGACTTGTTCTCACCGTGGGTCTCGATTCGAACTTGCGATCTTTGTGTCGCAGGGAACTACTGGAACAACTCGGCCACCACGGCTCTATTTATTTAGTTTGTATTAAAGTAGCATATATGCGACAAATAATTGCATAATAACTAAACATATGTAAATAAAAAGTCAATGGAGTATGTTAGTACATTCCTGTGTATATACATACATACATATATGTGTGTATATTCCGTGAGTAGCAATATTGGGCCATCAATCTCCGGGCCAAGATAATGGTGCCACGGTGGCGACGTAATAGTTCCTCGACCGCTCGATTGAAATATCTGGCTGGCCGCACGACAGCTCCGAAATAATCGGACGATGCTAATCGATGCACTTGGGCAAAGGAATGCATTCAGCAGGTGCTTCATCCTACTTACATTATAAATGGCGCTCAAAGTCTAGGGTTTTAAATGCTAAACTTTGTGAATATGTTTGTTCCTCTTTCACGCAATAAGTACTGAACGGAATCGGATGAAATTTAGCAAAGCGATAAATTATTAGCTGGATTAACATATAGGATAGGATATTAGTTTTTAGAACAAGTATCTACAAACTACAAACATTGGTACTGTAAGACTATGCGAACCGCGTGGAATTGTCCCAAGATATATTTAGATATTGATCACCCACTATAAGTCTGTAGGAAGGCATCGACTCTAGCCAGTTCATAAAACACCGTTATTATTTATTACACCGTACATATTAATTAGTACATTAGGTTGATAGTCGAGTGCTAAGACAATGATAGTATCTTTGGCGACGGTGCGTCGTCTCGTCTTCGTTATCATAGTGTACTTTAGTGAATACAAATATCGATGTTGTATTGATTGCTATGAGGTTTAATATCGCTGTTTTATGTTTGATGATGCCGGAGCAGATGCATGCCGTGCCCGTAATTAAACTGTAAGTCTGTCATAGGTCAGCGTTGTTTTGATGACTCAGCATAAAGTTATCTCTCCTAAAGGTCAAGTTAACTATAACTAGTAAGTTTCTTGCAATGATTGAAGATTCGACAAAATAGATGATGGCGCGTCGCTGTGCTTTATAAACAGACTTGAACTGGCGACTATATGTTGGGCAATAAAATAAGTTTGAGACTATAAAACTAAGTTGAGGACAGAAAATAAAATCGCATTTAGGCAATAAAAGATTTGAATAGAATTACGACTTCCAAGACTTCCGACTTTCAAATTTGTCCTGTGCTGTATAAAATTTCATTCGTATGAAATTGTTTCGAGATAATTAACTTGATTAAGTTACCCTTATATTGATAGCTCAATAAGTTTCTCGTCTAATATCCTAATATTTTTGCAATATTCAGATGCCAACAAATTCATTCACAGTCAGGAATATGACAAATTCTACCAAATTTCGGTGCCATAAAGGGCCATGGTCAAGGGCAAAGCTTGCTGATTCGTAACACGACCTTCTTCACCAATGAGTAGTTTATGAACTTAATTAAGTACAGTGATTTATGACACGGTTTAGGTGAAGGAAAACATCACAAGAAAACCCTACACATTTTTCAGAAGAAATTCAAAGCGAATGCTTTGTGTAGTAAGTAGTACTTGATTAACGGCGATGGACTGGCCACCTGTCCATTGGCACCTAAATATATATCTAGCGAAAAGAGGTAGTCGGCATACCTTTGCCCATTCCTTCGCGGACCTCGTGGAAAGGCGTAAAGATATATTATACTAAAAACCATTGATATTCGGTATTCTAACCACCCTAGTTGCTTGATTACGTTGCTTATATATATTATGATTCGTCTCATTCATGAGCAATCGAATTTCAATGTGCCCATATTTTTATAATCAAAACAAGAAATAAACCAAGCAGATGGTTACCATCACTATGTACGCAATACACGATTGATTTTAAAAGCATGAAACGTAATATTTTTATGAAGCATTGAGCTCTACTTTTCTTTCGTAAACTATCATTTTGGCTACTACGGTGTGGGTCGACGGACCATCGACCTAATTTTAAATTCGGAATCAATATAGAACCGA
The DNA here is from genome assembly GCA_945859725.1 of Drepana falcataria. NCBI lineage: Eukaryota > Metazoa > Arthropoda > Insecta > Lepidoptera > Drepanidae > Drepana > Drepana falcataria. Next base: position 2,919,869 of record OX243935.1, read on the forward strand.
ATAGACAATATGACGTATTAGCGACATTTATAACTGATTTATTATAATTGTCTATAATTAAGTACAATAGATTCAAGGCGGGGACCCAATACGCCCATAAAAATTTATCGATCTGTTGGAATTTTGTAAACAAACGTCTGCGCTAGAACTAAAATACCGTACGTCATTGAACGTAAACCATACATACGGACAGATAAACCAACTCCATATTTGATGTCTCACCTGAAATAAATGAAAATATTTGGATTAGATAGCCGTATGATTTAGCCAACTGTAAAAGACTAGCGGCACCCACTGGGATCGATAAGAGATCGGTGGAAAATGATGCAAGTCATTGGGGTCGTCAACATCGGCGCGTGTTTTCGACGTACCGACACTATGACGTCCAAAGAACAAGGTCGCCATTATTTGGAAACTGTTTTATATATTTGAATGAATATTATATATTTTTTGTAATAATAAATTGATACTCTGTAAAGTAAGTCGTTATGTAACGTCTATCTCTGCGTGGCGTAATCCTTTCTAGTTTCAGCAAAAAAGTACTGCAGTCGTATTTTTTTGCTAATAAAAATGTAGTGTAAATTTGCGACGAACGAAATAAACACAGCGTCTCACAGCTGTTCATAGGTGTATTGTCATGTTATATGTGACACAACGTACGGTACTGACTAACAGCATCGAATCGCTAGCCCCGGTCATTAATGTATCTTTAGCAAACGTCACACAGGTCATAAACTGTCCGGTCCGTTCCTACATTATCCCGTAACAGAAAGCTAAGTATAAATAATATAGTATATACACACGCGCTGGGCGATAAATACGTAGTTTGCCAAATTGCATGAGCCCCGTCGATTATCCCAACGAGCTCTCCGCATGTGGCCGGTACAGCAGGGGCGTTCGTGCACCCTATCTTATGAATTGTCTAATTTATCACACAAGATTTATGTAGAGGCGACGCGCCTACATTGATTTGCCTATTATAATACGTATCCATGTGTACAAAACCAAATAAAACACGGAATGTCATGAAGGGTACATAAAATTTATTTATTTAATATTTTTCAGGTAATACCCAACTTTACGCGAGGGATATGTTCCGGAAAAAATCGCGTTAACAGAAATTCGCGTATATCGAGGCTTATGCTTTAACATAGTCAGAATTTAATACAAAAAAATACGAATAATTTTAATCAATCACTTTAATTCTATGAACACTATGCAATACATACAATTAATTATTTTTTACGGAAAAATACATCTATTGTCTTTAGGGTAGCGTTTTTTTTACGTTCTTGTAAAATATGTTCATAACACCTAGCACTGTTCTTAATTGTTTGACACACGGTCAAGACACGGTCATAATTATTATATACTAGCTTTTACCCGCGGCTTCGCCCGCGTGAAAAAGTAGCTTATGTATATTGAAAAAAAAACAGTTGCCTATGTCCTATTCCTAAGTCATCACGATTTCAACTTTCAGCCAAATCGGTTCAGTCGTTTTGTAGTGAAAGAACCGCAAACATCCAAACTTACAAACATTCACATTTATAATATTAGTAAGATACTCTGCAATATGTCCAAACCTGAATAAATTTAGAAATTTGAAATTCGCGTTATAGTGAAACCGCGCATAACGGGGTCGCGTAAAGCGGGGTATTGCTGTACTCAAGTCTACGGAAAAGATGCGAGTAATCGTATTTGCAAGGGAAATGAAAACCAATTAATTTTTTTTTTCTCGCACTTCGCACCACATATAGTCCTCGAGAGAGATGTAATAACACTCACTTTTCGCTGGCTTCATACTAAGGTGTCTTATTTGTCTGTGTAGGGACTAGAGTTTGCGTATAAGTACATATTATAGCATATTTAGGGACACAAATCGAGCAGTCTTGCTCTACTTATCATGAGTAGATTATGCTAATAATGTAAGTACCTACATAGCGACACGATAAGTAAGACGATTGTTTATAATTCCATGTTCCATATTTGAAACCCTGTCAAAGGTCAAGCAATGATATAAACGAGCATATCTACTAGAGCGCTTAACTAAGAAAGATGCGTGGAATGTCTATTATTACCGATATCAGTCTTCATCATTTATTTTATATATCCTCACGCCTTTCCATAAGGGTCCCCGAAGGGGTAGACAGGTGTGTATATTCCCCCAGAGATGTATTTTGCCAATGTGACAGATGGCGAGTCCATCGCCGTTATTCAAGCACGACACATATTCGCTTTTGAATTTCTTCTCATACGTAGCAGGGTTTCCTCTAGATGTTTCCCTTCACCGTAAAGCCCATGGGCTTTATATCTCGATCTTTGTGTTGAACTTAGGTACCTACCTAAGTTCAGAAATACTCATATAACATAAGTATATAAGTATCGGTAGGAATACAAATCTTTACTGTAAATAAATATTATATAGCCGGCCTATTATGTTGCCTGCGACACAAAGATCGAGATATATATTATAATATAAAAAAATTAAGAAATATGTAAGGAAGCATACCTGAATAAAAAACATTGATCTTTTAAGACGTTTTCTTTACGTTAAAACCCAACAAAGAAGCAATTCAGTAAAGTAGATTACTAGCATAGTAAATATATCCCCACATAAGGCTTTATGGGTGGTATATTGAAGTTACCAATCAAGTAGAGCCCGTCAAATCTAAATGAGTGGCTGTCTCCAAAAAAGTTAACGGTCAGCGAGCACGCGTATTGGCGACCGACAATCACGACCAATTAATTAGTTTGTACCAACTTATTGTAGCAGTCAATAATGCTATGATGTCGCTACTAATGATTTCAATGTACCATTGTAATATATGGCCGTGGATAATTATGTTGTATGGATAGTATCATGGAATAAAATTTGAAGGCCCTAATAAAACGTAGGTACATATAATTTTAGTATACATAAAATATCTATACTTAATTTATAAACAGGCAGTGCTTGTTTGAACTCTCTAATCTCACAAACTACTAATCCGATTTGGAAAAATATATTTGCATTAAATAGCCCGTTTATTGAGGAAGGCTACATATCATAATAAAGGAGCGGAGCAGTAAACATACATGAATATATAAAATTTTAATTCAACTCGGGCCAAACCGCGAGGCGCGGCTAGTTTTTAATAAAACTGGTCCGCGTGTAAGTATCCCGAGAATCTCATTGATTTTCGGCCTTAACATCAGTTCAGGGAGGAACGAAAAAAAGCGTACTTGTTTGCTCTTCCACTTCCGATTCCCCTAAATTGCTAGGGAGTCGAGTTTATTCATAAAAACAACCATCAATGCGGTGCAATAAAATAGCCAAATTGACCTTATTTGCATTAAGGTCAATTTGTTCAATTTTTGCCAAATTAATATCGTTACCGTCATTATGGCGTGTCTGTTTGTTGGCAGAGACGAGGGCAGTGGTCACCCCGTCCCACTCCCCTCAGCTTCCGCTACGGTAGTGATCAAACACATTTTAAATGAAGTATCAGCGGCAAAGATTGTGGGAAAGAAAACGTTATTGCGGGAGACATGCCCAGGGCGCTTCGCCGTCGAGTTTGCACGAATACAATATCATCGCTAACTGGGAAAACTTGGGTGCAACTACATACTTAGTATCCGCATAGTACAGTATCCACCCTTAATAACATTACAATACAGATTTTTTACATAGGTATGTATATACTGAATTGCATTAACAATTCGAGAAAAGTCTGATTATAATATAGCTATTGTTTCTTAGTGGAAATTCATATACCTACAATTAGTGGCATTGGTTTTGATAAACGTAAATATTATTTAATCAATTCACTTGTTATCTCGTTAAGACATATACATGTCTAGCTCAAGCATATCTCCAAAAGTATTGTAGATTTACATTACTAGAGGTATCATATCATGAAAATTTTACATACAACGCGGTCACATTAACTTGACGCATCGCTGGAATGCGAGGCCCCGCCCGCTTCCCCCCGCATTCCCTTAGCTCGCCCGGCAATCGTCAGTATGGTTAGCATCTCTGTTACCGATACGCGCGTCGATATGTTGACTGGTTTTCTGTTGCTATCGTTGTTATTGGATATTTTGTTACGTTTTCGTTATTGTTTAAGTTTGGTCTGTTTTTGTTAATTTTGGACTATTTTTGTTACTAAAAATTTTTTGAACATGGGGAAATCTATACACAGTGAAGGGAGAAATCTTGTGTTGAAAGTGTTTTAAAACAAACAAAATAGTTTTCAATTATATTGTATAAAAAAATACATGATGCAACATATTGCAAGATTAACAAATAAAACCTATGCTCCAAAATAAAAAATATAGTTTTTATTTAGCTACATGCTTTTTTTTTCGCACCGTACCTGACCGCCAAAATGACGTCATCAAAGCCATGCGTCAAGTTAATGTGACCGCGTTGTACATACATACGCTGAGTCCTCACGCGGACTTGGACATGCAGACCTCTTTTGCTTCATCCACATTAATCAGTCTCATGTCATCAGTCATATATATGTACATGCTTGCCAGCTTCGGGTACTCTTGACATTCTCATCCTAAGTGTCTGTTCGATTTGATCTAGGTAATTGAATCGAAGTCTTCCTCTGCCTTTGTCTAAATATCTGTTACGTTTATCTTTCTTCTCTCATGTATTCCATGTATAAAATTTGCTATACTAATCACCGGTATGACGATATTTATGAAAAAACTAGGCTAACTAAGTAATAATTTATCTTTAATATTACATACATATCATCACGCCGAGTCCCTAACGGGGTAGGCAGAGAGTATAGAGCGCCAGTTCTCTCTAGACTTACATACCTCTTTCGCTTCGTCCACATTCATCAGTCTCTTCATACATGCTCGTCGGTTTCGAGTACTCTTAACGTTCCCGTCCTTGAGAGTCCGATCTATTTGGTCCAGGTAGTTGGAACGTGGCCTTCCTCTGCCTCTTCTTGCACACACTTTTGCTTTGTATATCTGTTTCGTCAATCTTTCTTCACTCATCCTTTCTATGTGTCCAAACCAACGTAACATGCCTTTCTTCATCTTTACAATCACGCCCTCATTCACGCCAGTTGATTTGCGAATCTCTTCATTGCGGATTCGATCTAATATCGTTACGCCGCACATTTTTCGAAGAGATCGCATCTCGACTGCATTCAAGCTATTTTCATACTTCCTCTGACATACCCAGGATTCGCTGCCATACAATAAGGTAGGTACCAATATCGCGTTGTGGACAGCAACTCGAGCATTCTTGCTCAGACTTTTACTGCCCATCAACGCCGACATGGCTCCATTCACCTTATTTCCGGCAGTTATCCTTCTTTCAATATCTTTTTCATACTTTCCATCTCGTGTGAACATGCTTCCAAGATATACAAATTCATTCACTTGCTCTAGAATTTGCCCATTTACCGATATTGCACACTCGGTCACTTGTTCATCTCTTTCGAATACCAGAACCTTAGTCTTGCCAGCGTTTAGGCGCAGCCCCTTCTTTTCACATTCTTCTTTCATTATGGTAACTAGTGACTGCAGTTCGCCCTCTGATGACGCCAGTAAAACCGCGTCATCGGCGTATAGTAGGCAGTTGACCACTAAGTTTCCCATTTTCACTCCACATCCGTTCGTTCTTAGTGCTCTCAGACAGTTATCTAGATATATAATGAACAGCCAGGCAGACATGATACACCCTTGTTTGACCCCCGACTTCACATCAAACCAGGGTGACATCTCACCGTTAACCCTAACGCACGCCTCGCTATCACTATAGAGTGATTTCACGGCATGCAGTAGGGAACTGCTCACTCCATATCCAGGCAACACGTCCCAGAGTTCCTTTCGTACGACTCTATCAAATGCCTTCTCTAAGTCGACGAAAGCGCAGAAAACCCTTTGGTTAATATCCAAAAACTTTTCCGCGATTCCGCGAAGCGAGAAGGTTTGATCCATACATCCTCTTCCTGGTCTAAATCCACCTTGGGATTCCCAGAGAAACCTTTCGGATCGCTCTTGCATTCTTATCGTCAGGATCTTCGTGTACACTTTACTAGCTAAGCTGACCAAGCTGATGGCTCTGTAGTTGGAGCATTCCAATCGTGATCCCTTTCCTTTATAGAAAGGCACGATGACTGCTCGCCTCCAGTCGTCCGGAACATCACCCCTTTCCCAGCAAAGATTGCATAGCAAATAGATGACGTCCCAGACCGCTGGTCCACCGTACTTGATCATCTCAGCCGTAATCCCATCTATTCCCGCAGCTTTTCCACATTTCAGACTTCTTATCGCACTTACAATCTCTCCCATACTTATTTTATCCGCTTTAGGATCCTCGACAGATTCTGTTGGAGGCAGCTCTATGAGTAGATCAGCGGCATCATCATCATACATATCTTTGTAGAATTCACTCCATCGCCTGAGGACGTCAGTTTTGTCAGTTAGTATGTCATTGTCCTTCGAAATAATCACATTCATCCTACTACTAGCTGTAACACAATTTCTGGACTTCTTAACTTCCCTCCAAAAAAGTTTTGCATTGTCCTTGAAATTATGCGACAGTTTTTCGTCTACAGTCATTTGGAACCTCTCACGCTTCTGAGCTATTATCTCCTTCGTACGATTTTTTTGCAGGCGATATTTTTCTTTCATCTTTTCTTTCATACTTTCACTTGAGCTGGACATAGCCAAAATGTCTTGCCTTGCATCCTTCTTCTTTTTAACTTCTTCTTTCACTTCATCATCCCACCAACCATCGCCATTTTTGGTTGTCCGCCCTTTCGAAATGCCACAAACCTCTTTCGCGGCGCATAAAATGCTGGACTTCAGGAACTGCCAACAAACATCGACACTCTCAAACACATCTTTCGGGGGACAGGCTAGCTGTTCAGATACCCTTTCTTGATATCTGTCTCTAATAGCCGCATCTTGAAGCCTCCAGCTTTTGATGCGGTCTGCGACTGCAGAACAGGGACCCCCAGCACGGGATCGCCAGCCCGCGAACAGACCCCTTATTCTAGTTATAACTAGAAAGTGGTCCGTTCCCAGGTCGGCTCCCCTATACACCCTGGTGTCCATCACCTGTGTTCTGAGTCGCTGATCTATTAGAAACAGATCTATCATGCTTCGCTCATTTTTCCGTTCCCATGTATACTGATGAATCCTCTTGTGGTCGAACATGGTGTTCGCCACAAAAAGGTCTCTCTCCATGCATACATCTAATATCAGCTTGCCTGCCTCGTTCACTCTCTTATCACCATACTTGCCGAGTACTGCCTCGTAATCCTTACGGGCTGTCCCGACCCATCCATTCAGATCACCACAAATAATCAGCTTTTCATTCCCTTCTTTCGTCTCTAGAACATTACTCACACATTCCCAGAACTTATTCAGGTCGCAAGTGTCCGCTGAGGCCACCGGAGCATACACCGCGACTAAAAATAGTCGGGTAAGGCCTATTTTAAAGCGAGCCCAAATAAGTCTGGGGCTCACCGCATCATAACTTATCATACATTCTGCCAAGCGGCTGGATAGTAGAATTCCCACTCCCTGGCAGGCGTGCTCGGTGTTTGCCACTCCTGACCACAGCACTAAACTCCCGCCCGGGAGCTCGTCTACTCCACTACCCTTCCGCTTGGTTTCAGACAGGCACACAACATCTAACTCGCTCTCTGTCATAACATCGATCAATTCGTTCATCTTATCAGCCATACTTCCTCTTACATTCCATACACCCATCCTACACTCCACTTAATATTAATGGCTCTATATTGTATGAAACGTGATCCAATAAACAATGAGAAACAAAAACAGGCTGAGACCGTAGCATATATGAGACCGATATGCACTGATCAGTATAAAGACTAAAATTAAAAGGTACAAAAACTAAAACAGGTGATGCTTATTCAGACAAAGAATTTTAATGAGATATGCCGGTCCAATTAAACATACATATGTTGATACACGGCTCAACTGGTATATTTACAAACTGCATCGTATTAACATTATCCATATGCTTATCACGCTTTATTATAACGAGAGCGGGTTGGATTAGCGTGAATTAAATCATTCGTTACGGATATCAGCCTATATTACCATTATTCTTAGGAAGTACCGTTGTTTAATTGAGGAAAGATTAGGCGAGAAAAGTAGAATATAAATAATACCCAATGATAATAATACTTATGACGTTCCCATCCTTGAGTGTCCGATCCATTTGATCTAATACGATAATGTAGCGCAAAATTTAATATGAATACTTTTTCGTAGAATCTAGTTAACATTTATACAAATCGGTGGTTTCCATCTTGAATGATGTATCGCTGTTAGTATAGGTGATGTATAGGTGTTTTTCTCTATTAAAAAATCCTTATCTGTATCATCATTGGTCATCTCGCATCACAAGAGCTTTAACGACATAGTAGCAAACTGGACGAATGAGGCAAGAAGCTTATGAATATATATATATATATATATAAATATATATATCCTCACGCCTTCCCACAAGGGTCCCCGAAGGGGTAGGCAGAGGTGTATAGGTAATACCCACACACCCACTTTCCGCCAGAGGTATATTTACAAAAGAGGTATATTAGGTGCCAACGTGACAGATGGCGAGTCCATCGCCGTCGTCCATCCTTATGAATAATTTTTAATATAAGATATTGCTCGGAAGCTAGGACATTCAATCGACAATCGTTATCGATAATAGCTTTTCCAAGTAAATTGTGAAAACTATTAGTATATGGCAGTAACAATTCAAGAAAAAAACTCTTAAAGAATTGAGACAAAGCAGGAAGAAATGGGAACTTTTATGCATTGCGCCGATAAAACCAGATCGTGCCTCGAGCGAAAGCTGCACCGTTTCAAATCAGATGCAGACAAGAGAAATCCACAGCAAAAGCACACTCGATACCAGTCGACTCCCGTAACAACCGCAACCGGAGAGACAATTAGCACTCGTTGCAAATGTCACGCAACGGTCGCTAGAAATTGTCGCTTCCTATAGAGCAACCTCCTTACTTAAAAGAAGGATACTTTAGAAATGCAATTTTACATCCACCAAGAAATAGGTCAGGGAAGCCAGTTTTAGATAGACCAAAAGCGCACTACACCCGTTCCGTTGAAGACACTTTTGTGACGAGATTAAAACGAGACAACTTTTCGCTAGATACCGTGGTTAGACTGTGCGTTACTCAACTTGAGGGTTACTTATGGAAATATATAATAAAATATCATAAATAATTTTTAATCGTGATCGCACCAAAATATACATACATGTACAGAATGCCTCTCTACCTACACCGTGAGGGACTCGGTGTGATAATACGTATGTATATGTACATACCCTGAGGTACCTCACCCTGAGGCCCACGCGTGGTAGGCAGAGCCAGAGTAGAGTGGCGGCAGTTGATCGCTGGCCTCTAGTACTCGTGTCTCTCCAATACTGGAGTTCTTGATCCATTTGATCAACGACACAACATTGCAGGCGGTCGTCCCTTTTGTTATTATAACAAAGGCCGAGAGATATTCTTAGTAGCTACGACGGTCTATAAATAAAACTACGAAAACGGATTTAAGTAATAGAATTCAATTACAAAATATAGATCCTAACCTTCAACGTATGTTGTAGGTATGCATATGCATATCAATATAAGTGTAGGTTTACGAATATTTTTTTTTTATCATTTTTGTAATTTTATTGTATGAAGACTTTAAATGTGACGAGCTTTTCATTTCGTTTACACTGAAATGCCACGTTCATGTCTGTAATGAGAATCTTTTTCTGCTTATACCGTAAGGGATGGTGTTCAGTTGAACAATTTTACGTCGTTGCGCTATTGTATCGTTGGTAAGTACAGTAAAAGCAATAATTGTGTGTTATTCTTAATTCCGTAACATGGCGAACCCTGCCACTGACAAACTTATTTTCCCCACTTCCACGGGGACGAAGTCGACGGCAAAAGCTAGTGTAAAATGTAAGCCTTTTATACCTATATACAATTTGACAGTGAAATAAACTCCACATATATCCCTCTGTGAGGTGAGCGTCTCGGAGTTGATCTACCTCTTATTTATGTTGATTTTAGGAGACGCACACCTGTTATTTAATTTATGTCACGTCGGGTATTGAATACTTATCGGGACACCGGCTGCGAGCTCGAACGTAAAAAACGACACATAAAACCTCAACAGACATAATTTTGTCTCGTTAAGCGTGTACCGCACAAGGGAAACGGGGGAAATGATCAAATCGTTACTGAACGCAACAGAACCGACAAATGACGTGATCTCTTATTGTTACGCCGTTACAAGTGTTGCAAACCGGATATCTTGGGTTATTCAATTGAGTAGGTCAACTAAGAAATTACATCACGTACCTATCTTAAATGCCTATGTCGATGTTGTAAATACCGTAGGTAATAAACACAGGTACGTAGTTAAAAACATACAAATACATTATGCATACCTTCTGACAAAAAAAACATCTCTAGTATTAAACCCATCTAGCATATAAGGACGAAATATATTGTGTAAAACATTGAGTAGTACATATAAATGTTGATCTTAAAAAAATCTCTCAAACAATGCCACAATGTTATAATATTTTCGAACAAGAGCGAAGACCAGTCACATCCAATACATTGTCGACGTTAAAACTAAAGTATCCCGTTTAGACAATATCATAGCATGTCTTTTGAGAGTATTACTCCTTTTGCGAAGTAATTTTATAAGCCGGGAACAATGTCGCGCCCGAGGCACGGGTCACTTTATTGAAGAGATGTTTACAAGCGCCCTCTGGTATCGTCGCCGCAAACTCATTTTGAAAAGCAAATGCTGTGACCGGTATACTTGCTCGATAATGTCCTTGAATATCCTACTAATATAAGAAATTTGTTCCTACTAATACAAATCCTACTAATATAAGTTTGAGGACGCGCAGATAAAGATTAACACGTCGGATATAATTTATTCCAGAAATGAAAATTCTTCCAATGAAATCTATTTATATATTTAGATAAATTAAAAAAGTCAACAAAACGCAGACGAAGTACCTACCAGCTAGGTTCTTCACTAGCAGTTAGCTAGTGTCAAAAGTATAATAATAATATAAAAATTACAAATGTCTAAAACTTGTTATAATTGTATTTACACTGAGAATGGCGGAAGCTAACACCTTGGGGTGAAATTAGAAAAGTTTATTCAGAATTATAACAAGGACAAAGTGATGTCGTACAAAAATTTTGGAGGCTTTAGGCTTGAGGCATTATTTTTTACTTATAATGTATCCCGGATAATTATGTATCTACACCGGATCCCGCGTCAGTGTTTTCGAATGAGGAGCATTCCTGCTCAATCCCATTGGCACACACCGTGGCAGCCAGTCCCTCACAGAAGCTTATAGAAGATATAAAAAGCGTAAGACTGTCCCTGTAGGTTATGTTATACGCGGTAGTGGTCACGAGCGTGCGTTTATTGCTCGCTTTATTGGAAAACACGCTTCCGCGTTCCTTGGCACGAGGAGTACCGTAACACATTTGCATAATGCTCGACGACATTATGTATAGCTCGGCTCATCATTACTTTGGGTTAACAATGGTCAACGATAAGCGGCGTGTACTGTCTTAAGCGGGTAAACTGTTCTTTTATAAGCTGTATTTTGTCAGGTTTATTATTGGGTTTATTAAGGTCCTTCCACATAACTACTCAAGTTAGTGACCACCGCAAGCTATAAAGCACGGTCGCGGAACAGAAAGAATTTCGTACGATAACCTATTATTACCCATCTCTGTCACTCCCGCGTAAATATAATGCGTCTCGCTCGCACAGATGCAATGACCGCTGTCGCCAGGGATTGTAAACCGTTTAATTGAGACCGTAAGGTTTGTTCTTGCTTGCGTCTGGTGTTTTGGTCGCAATTAAAAGTATTTGACATGATTCATAATTTTTGAATAACTAACGACATTCCATCTTGGGATGCGTTAGTGCTCGTTCAATTTTGAAACACATTTATCTTAGTTTGTTGTTATTTGTTAGTTTTTGTTGTCTTGTTTTAATTGTTAAGTGGTTTCGTTGATTTGTTAAGTTTAATTTACTGTTTTAAAATGGAACCAGTGCCGTCTACCTCGCGTCCATTCAAGAAGTTTGTTTCTCCGCGGAAGAAAAGAAAAATGTCACACTTTAGTGAATCTGAGAAGGTTATGATTATTAACGTTATTATAAAGGTTATGATTCAGTTTTATATTGAGATATTATTGCAAAATTGTTATAAATAAAAGTAATGGAATGTCTGAAGAGTTTATTGTTTAACAAAATACTTAATAATAATTTATTTAATAAGCTAGTTTTTTTCTATCCTTCAAATATTTCATGCAAACCACACATATAAAAATGTTTGTGACCACTGTCAGTAGGTAAAGAGGTCATTGTACGAAATTCTTCCTGCTCCGCGACCGTACTTTACATATAATCAAATACAGTCAAGCGTTTTTAACTAAAACTTTGAATAAACACAGAGACAATACAGCACAGTTTTCTTAAACTTTCTTTACTCCTTGGAAGATATATGAGCCCCATGAATGAATAATAGCGGTCGAACGGAACAAGCCAGCGGAATACCAATTTGTCCCCGAGATGCTAATAACGCGACTTTCGTATTTTTCATCACCTTCTCTACTGACGTAGATCTATCTTCTTTGGAGATGGTGTAAATGTAAATGGAAATATACCTAATACTTAACTTCAACATGACCTAACACGACAGATAAAAGTAAATATTAAACATTTAAGCAAACCTAATGCATTAGATCTAATATGTCCGAAAATGTTACAGCACGCGCCAAAGACAAAAATAAATGCCAAGATAAAATTCCCTGGATACATTTAGTTTTCACCAATCGGCAGTCAGGGTAAGCGTGAACGCATGAAAAGGCTCTTTATAATCCAATAAGCGGAACTGCGAAGACGGCGGGCACGCGGCCCCTAGATTCCGATTCCATTAAGTGTCGCCGCGACGCGCGATTTGAAAATGAAAACAACTTATTGAAATTCTCAAGCGACCCACGCATCTTTGCACCACGAAGCATCCGCAAAATTCAAGAATTCATTTGTACTCTAGCTGAAAATATCAAAATTGTTTTAAATTTTTAGCAAAGGACCGGATATTAATTCGTATACAAAATCGAATTGACACTAAAGATTATTATATGTGTAGTCGTGCTTGAGTAACGGCGATGGACTGGCCATGTGTCACGTTGGTACCTAAAATGTATCTCTGGCGGAAAGTGGGTGTGTGGGTACTACCTATACTCCTCTGCCTACCCCTTAGAGGACCCTTGTGGAAAAGCTTGTGTATAAAATAATGGAAAATATAAATGTTGCAAATGTAAGATATCCAGTACTGTTATATAAAAATGATGCATTATAAACTTGAATTAATAAGCGATAAGAGCGATAAGGGGTGCAGTCCAATCATGTGCGGTATTTCGCATAAATTACGACGTCGCAGCGAATGGGTTGGAATTTGGAAAAAATAACCGGGCGTTAAATGAGCCTCCGTGGCTGAATACAAATAATAACACCATTATATGCTAATGCGCTATGCGTTATCCCCCGCCGTAGTTTCGCGCTTATACATATATCATGCCTACCCGAATAAGCATACCAGAAATAGCAACTGAACTTCCCTAAACCGTTTAATATTGAGGGGATGACGCTTGAGTGTGTATTTTTCATAGACCTAAAATAACATTTTTTTATTTAAATGAGTTAAATCATGGTGGTTAAATCGGAGTGGCGGCGGAGTGGTTCGAGTAGTCATGCCAAGTTTCCAAGGTAGAATATCGACATATATGTATCAATGATTTTGTAAGTACTTATGTACCTACCTATTGTAATTAATCATTCCACGTATGGTAAAGAATCGAGAGGAGTCTTTCATAGGTCAGAGACGAATATCATAAAAAGTATGTATGTATAATCGTTTTTGAGAAAGGGCGATGGTTTCGTCATGTATCATATTAGCACCTAAATATATTGGCGGCGAAAAGAGAGCGTATACCATGCCTCTGCCTACCACTTCGAATACTCTTGTGGGCAGGCGAAAAGAAGAGATTAATTCAGGTTTTACAAAGATGGCATTTGTACTTACGGGTGGCAACAACGTCTGAATAACGCTATTGAGTCGAAATTAGCAGACGTCTAGACAAGGGCGAGTTGACCGCGGCCCGACCCAATGTTTTAGCAATCACTTTGATATAGTGACCGAACGGTCAAACGGGAACCAAAGTCGACTCTACAAGAGTCATTATTCCCTGATCTTTTCGTGATAAATAGGGGAAACTTTACAACACAATAGAACAACAACATCGAAAGCAAACTTTCACTTAAAAGTCAAATAACATTATTGTATCACGAGTTTACAGATTTCACTCACACGCAGATATGTAGGTATGATCCCATCGTTCTCTTATTTATTAAACGTTAATACATACATACATATCATCACGCCAAGTCCCTAACGGGTTAATAATAAAGATTTTAGAAGATTAATAATAGAGAACGAGTTTTTGCTATTTTAACTAACATAATGTACCTAGTTTTAATAGAAAACTCCTAGGGCCAGAGCTCTTTCATTAAATTCAAAAACAGAAAAAGTATACGTATTGCGTCTTATTTAAGTTCTGTCAAATATTGCAAATGGTTGAAGTGTCGACATTATCAAGTTGTTTGCAAGGGTGGGAGCGGCGCGGCGGGGGGCAATTACCCATAATATAACCCCAATAAAACGCGAACAATTGTTACACGTTTAGCATCGAGATTGGTATACACACTCCATGGAAAATACGTGCATGCGCCGAGGATACCTAGTCGGCAGCCGTAAAGCAGTTATAATAGGCGCACTGCGGAAACACAGCTTTATGAGGTCCCTGTAACACGTAACATGCGCACTGAATCGATTATCGTATGGTTTATTCTGGTATTTGAGACGAGTCACGGAACAAAAAATATTTATGACTCATAAAACGTGGTATAGGTACATGCTCGAGTTACAAGCATTGATCAAATACTTTGGGTGTCATAATTTGGGATCCAATCTACTCGGCGGGGTGAGTTGCGATGGTTAAGTTCGACTTCGGGGTAGTAAACCTGTTACGAAATTACCAAAGTCATAACAATAAAAAAACGTCTTAGGCAAGCGCAATAACAATTAGGTACGAAAATATTTATTCTAACATTTCTATCACCAACCGGGAGTGCGAGAAGCCTCGGTCTGCAGTAATAACTGTGATTATTGACGACCACTTTTTTACGGTACTTTTTTATATTCTCTCTGCGAGATCACTTCAGTAACCGAAATATTCCTTGAACTTGAACATCTGTTAACTGAAATGAATTAACGTACAAGTTTAATCGAAAAATACATAAGTACATACACAAATACACAATACATTTAAATTAAACATATTTTTATTCTAAAACAACAGCCAAATATTTTCTTTACATATAGTTGTTAGTTTGCAACCTTGCAAGCGCTGGCGCGAGCTGAGTTAAACAGCACAAAACCCGCCCTAATATGAATTAAATAAATTTACGATTTCAACCCATATCTCTAGCTTGCGAAACAACCACGCTCCAAGCTGAAGTTTTAACCCCACGGTGGGTGTTCTTACGAGTACCTGCTGGCTTAGTTCCTAAGAAGTGTCTGGCTTTTGGTATCGCCATAGGTTCCACTTCCAAGAACAGAACTGTTTGAAAAAAAGCTCTAATTGAAAAATTATAATATTTCTTTCAGGAATATAACATATGACAAGTTCGGTATTTCGGAAATATATAAAGTATTCCGGAAAAATCCAGCAAATGATCTATCTTTGTGACAAACTTCATTCAATTCCGTTGAGTATTCTATGCGTGAAAGCGAAACAAACATCCTCAGAAAATTTCGCATTTACAATATTAGTAAGACATTCACAAATGGCCAGGAGTTAGCAGATTGCATGAGGCAATCGGAGTATCGCAAAAAATACCAATTTGCGTTGGCAAGATTCAATTTTTCCGACGCTGGGGGCGGCAGCGGCTGGAAAACGCGTGAGACATAAGAAGCTAATTTCCTCTGGGATGATGTCCGGCGGCGGGAAATCCTTGCCTATGTTCTCGAGCATCAATGATCACCGAGTACAGACATTAATTTAATATCTCAGTTCCTTACTCTAGCTAGAATGCCCGAGGAGCATGAAACAGAAAATTGAAAATACAGTTTCTAATAGAGGTATATTTTCTACTTGATTTCTTTGGTTTTAGTCACGCCGCAGGTAAATTTGTTCAAACATATCGTACACAATGTCAAACCTCTGTTTACATCACGTATAAACAACCAACTTAGATTATGATTATCCCCGAGGCGCACCGGATTCGACCATCTACTCTCTTCATAAGGTCCCACTTTCCGCCCACTTTTTTAAAATTTTAGACAGATGGCGAGTCTATCGCCTTTACTCAAGCACGACTATACATACATATTGTTTTTTTCTCAAACGTATGCAGGTTTCCTCTCGATTTTTTCCTTCATCGCAAAAGCTCGTGGTGTGACTGTACTTAAATTCAGAATCAGAACTGATTTTTTATTTATCTTTTGTCAAAAACAAATCCTACATAGTTATCGGACACACAGTATGTACGACACTTCCTATCCCAATCATTCGACTATGGACTACAACGTCTACAACAACACCTGAATCTGAATTGAAATTGATAACAAAACACTTTTGTCGCAAAGCTATCAGCGCAATGAACATAGCCGTTGATGCACGGGATGGAGCATAATATTTTATATTAGTATAGATTTCTGTCCCTAATATTTATGTGATTTCGATTTATACTTATACCCTAATGCTCTATACGAGTTCTCGTATCAGACGGCTTCCTCCTACCGCCGCACCCTCGCCATCAACAGGGAATTTATTTCTATACCTTTGAACCACAAAGGTCTCGCACTGCTTGGTTTCAGAGGTGTACACAAAACAGGTTTGATTTAATAATAAAAAAACTAATATTTCTTTTTATAAATAAGCGTGTTCTTACAAATAAAACACACTTCTCTTCGGGGGGTTAGTTCGTAAGGGAATCATTCCTTAGTTTTATTATATACTAGCTGCCCGCCCCGGCTTCGCACGGGTGCAATATTGATACTAATAATAATGTAAAAGATAAAAATAGTTATGGTGGTATATTCTTTAGAGATAATAAGATACAATCGCGGACTTTTATATCGTACATTTGAAGATATACTACTCCGTAGTACATTCATTTGATCTATCTCGTAAGGTTTACCCAGCGTTTGCGATTTAAGCTCACAAAAATATGTGCCTATGATCACATTACAAATCTTTGAATATTTCGTTATTTATTAAATAAGAGAAAAAGAGGCGTTTTTAGCTGACCTCTACATCGTGTAAGGAATACTCCTACCAAATTTTAAGGCAATCGGCCTTAATTCCTGAGATTTCGTGATAGTGAGTTCACAAATGAGATCTCCCCGCACTCCACCTTGCGGGTGGAGTTTCACAAAATCCGTTCTTACCTGACCTCTACACCGTGTAAGGAATACTCCTACCAAATTTCAAGTCAATCGGCCTTATAGTTCCTGAGATATCCTAATGAGTGAGCTCACAAATGGGATCTCCCCGCACTCCACCTTGCGGGTGGAGTTTCACAAAATCCGTTCTTAGCGGACCTCTACATCGCGTAAGGAATACTCCTACCAATTTTCAAGGCAATCGGCCTTATAGTTTCTGAGATATCCTAATGAGTGAGTTCACAAATGAGATCTCCCCGTACTCCACCTTGCGGGTGGAGTTTCACAAAATCCGTTCTTAGCTGACCTCTATACCGCGTAAGGAATACTCCTACCAAATTTCAAGTCAATCGGCCTTATAGTTCCTGAGATATCCTAATGAGTGAGTTCACAAATGGGATCTCCCTGCACTCCACCTTCCGGGTGGAGTTTCGCAAAATCCGTTCTTAGCTGACCTCTACACCGCGTAAGGAATACTCCTACCAAATTTCAAGTCAATCGGCCTTACAGTTCCTGAGATTTCGTGATGAGTCAGTTCAAAAATGGGATCTCCTATATATATATAGATAATATAATAATATAATAATAATAATAAATAGTTTTATTATACTTCACCATATTTGTACATCAAAGAATGTTATTATGGTCACAACAAATTGATATTATATACAACCGCATAAACGTTTGGCAGTCATTTACAGGGAAATTTAGTAAAGATAAACACGAATGTACCCGACTAAAACAAAATTGCCACAATAAATTCAAATTTGATTTCATTTAAGAGACAATTATATTAAAGTAAAGGTTATGTTAACTTTCATGTAGATATAATATTGTAAACTTGTGTATTCTGACAATATGTATGTACTTAATTGTTTCAATAGTACATTGCTATTCAAAGTTCAACAGCCGATCGGAGCGGCGCGTGGACGGACGCGGCGCGACAACAGCTCTTATCCACGAACATTATACGTAGGTATAACTTTATCAATATGTTAATAAATAGTACATCAAAGTCCGCCACCTGACATTTAGCGGAGAGACACACTTTTTTTATTTTTACGTCACGGCAAACGTCAGGTATTGACGATGTTTCGTCGGTGTTATCAAGAATTTGTTCTACGATGCCATCTATGCGGTCGAACAGACCCCTAAGGCTCTAGGATTTTTCTACGGTTAGTATATTGCTACGATCTCCTGTGAAGTATGGTGCTGATTGGTGGAAAGGTTTACCGCCCCGGTAGCAGCGCGGGTATTACTTAAATTTTTATAAGTAACAATAAATATTAGGTAACCGGTATTCGATTCATTACCTTATTAGGCACATAGGGGAAAACAAATAAACTGTATCAGAAAGAAAAAGTGTATCATATCATCACGCCGAGGCCCTAACGAGGTAGGCAGAGAGTATAGAGTGCCAGTTGTCTCTAGACTTACATACCTCTGCTTCGTACACATTCATCAGTCTCTTCATACATGCTCGTCGGTCTCGAAACCGACGAAACCGAAAAATATGTATCTTATTCTTATATGACGTCATCGCTCTATATGTACTGCAAAATATATTCATGGTTGGTGAAAATGCGCGAATATTTCAATAATCAGCAGTCCTCCATTGAAATGTATAAAAATGTGAACAAATAACCATCGCTAACAGAATAAAAAAACATAATATCAAGACTTTTAATGGTATGTACCGATTTCTCAGCCGGTTCGAGTGAATAATATTCATAACGAATAAAAATGCATAAAATCGACGAACTAGCACCTGTGTCTTCATGTCAACGTACTTTGAATATATCCTGTTTTGACTATAAATATATCGATGAGAAAATTCACTGGGCGAGGCTCCGGGAAGGTGTATTTTCGCTTTCGTTTGTCACCAACTATCAATTCGTTTAATTGATAAGCGAGCGTCTGAATTAATTATTTCAACAATTACTTTCGTTTTAATGGTTTCCTCCTACCATAAGCCTTTGTAATCTGAAACTCTGTGTTCGACATAGAGGGAGTATTCACATAATACGCCATTGATGGCATTGAATGACTGACAGTAACGCAACTAATCATAAGCGTAACGACGAGAGAGAGGGTGTAAATTGGCGTCGCGTTACGTATATGTACATCTGCTAAGAACTGGAGGTCGTTACACCGAAGCCTTAAAAGCGCCTTGACAAAATACGATCCCGAATTCGGTCGGTTGGATTGATACAGAGTTACCGACTCAACGAACCGCCAATGAACTGGTATCAATAACAATATTGTAAGAACAAACCATTACACACAGCCCAACAAAACCTTGTAATCGGTTTTATCGTGGGGTCGGTGGAGTATCTACAACATACCTACATGTAAATAGGTTCTGTTAGATATTACCTATAGATAATAATTAAAAACAGGTTATTTTATCCACTTTCCAACTATGTAAAATCGATAGAAAATTCAAGGATGAGAAGAGAGTACTCTTAACCAGCGAGCATGTACGAAGAGTATGATAAATGTGGATGAAGCGAAAGAGGAGTACCTGTACGTCTAAAGAGAACTGGCGTTCTACTCTCTACCCTTTATTAGCGTATGTACGTAATTCATGGATATACATAAAGTTTTGGATCATAATTGTTGTTTAACCAATGAAATCACATATTTTTTTTGTATTCGTTATACCCACGTGGTAACTTATACGAACAAATATATTCTAATTAATTTGTTTTTTATTTTAAATAGGCCATACATAAGCTAAATAAACGACCTGTAAAACCTTACATTAATACATATAATTCTCACTCCTCTTTCCCGTACATTAATGGGACAAACAAATTACCAGGGAAACAGTTTTTGAGGACATTTATACCTAGTTTTGATAACGATCGAAAAAAGCCGAGAGCAGATAAATACACCTACTTTTAATCAGCCATCTACCCAAAAATCTTAATTTTCGGAGATGATGACAGTTGAAAAGCTGACTATGCTCAACTATCTAATAACAAACACGACAAGAACCGTCAATATGTAATTTATAAAAGGGAATAGAATTAGCTGACTGAGCCCGATTTTCATATGAACTGTCAAACTCCACTCAAATTGCCCAGACTTTAAGGGTATTTTCGCAAATTACTTTCCAAGTGGATGGCGAGACCCTAATCACGAATTAAAATCTAATGACTTACATATTATATAAACTGTAACTTTAACTTTCAGGGATTATTTTAGATTGCAGATTGGGTTCTTGAATCAAAATAGTACCCATTTTAGTTATTTCACTGAACTACCCGGCTATCATGTCAATAAAGTCATTACTCGTGCTATCATGTCAATAAAGTCATTACTCGTTCGGTAGGATTTGAAGATTTGAAAGCACTACTTGTAGGGTGAAAAGATACCAGGTTCGTCAAGGTAAGTCCATAGTTACCAATGTTACCATCAGGGGGCGTCATCTTAGTGGAATAAAAGAGATTATTCAAGTGAAGATTATATTGATACTGACTAGGTCCGTCATATATTTACTATATTAGCTGTGCCCGCGACTTCGTCCGCGTGGATATTAACAAAAAGATATAGTTTAGTTTCTAAAATAAAAGTAGCCTTAGTTAGTCCTTTTCACATCAGCTATCTGCCACTGAAAGTCCCGTCAAAATCGGTCCAGCCGTTTCAGAGATTAGCCGGAAAAACAGACAGACAGACACACAGAAAAAAAAATTGTCGGTATATGTATGTACCGTGTATACATTCATATGCATTTAGTAAAAAGCGGTTATTTTTATATTACAAACAGACACTCCGATTTTATTTATTTGTATAGATAGATTATTTATCATAATCACGCGTTCCATTATTTAGAAGTACGACAATAACGTCGGAGTCTTAGTTAATTCGCCACTAAGGGTATCTAAGGGATACGTTGGGGAAAGCGATGACGATATTTTTCGCTAGTCAAGCGAGAAGTAAGAACACTCTGTCGAGTGTGACAAGTGATGGCAATTTGGGTCGGAGGCGAGTGTTTGCGTAGTGGATGACGGACACTTAGTGGCGCACGCTGCGACTTCGCATACGATGCCTAAGTTTTTGCGTTATTAATGTTACATATATACAAATCTGGAACCTAGAAGGATATTCAATGCAAATCCTATCAAACTTAATTAACAAGTGTAGATAAAATAAAAAATGTAAGCCAAATGGTTCGAATACTAAACTTATATACTAACCTAACCTAAAAGTCGAGTAAGTAAAAAACTGTACTTTGGTACACCAGACCAGACCACACAAGAGTACAGTGATCAATCGCACCACATCGACGGAAAACATCGCGAGGAAACCTATAAGACGAAATTCAAGTACGCATGTTCAGTCGTGCAATCCGTGCCGTTTGTCAATAGCAATGGACTCGCCGTCTGTCATGTTGGCATAAGATCCGATATTTTTTTAAACACCTTAAGTATTTTGCGATCCGCACATAGGTTGTTATAGAATAGATAGAATAGCCCAAATAGAAAGCTCAGTCTCCGATCCCGAGGTCACTGACAGCACTCAATGCCCTCCTGGACTCAAGTGTAAATCCTGAATGTGAAGTGCTGGCAGGTGAATGGAAGGTGATTTTGAATGAGTTTCTGGCATACGCAGAAAGAAGGCCATCTTCTTCACGGTAATACATTTATATTAAATAAATATAAAAATAAATATCCTCACGCCTTCCCACAAGGGTCCCCGAAGGGGTAGGCAGAGGTGTATGGGTAATACCCACACACCCACTTTCCGCCAGAGGTATAATAGGTGCTAACGTGACAGATGGCGAGTCCATCGCCGTTACTCAAGCACGACTATACATACGCCATTGAATTTCTTCTCAGACGTATGCAGGCTTCCTCCCGATGTTTTCCTGCACCGTAAAGCTCGTGGTGTGACTAATCACTGTACTTAAGTTCAGAAAAAAATATTTATTTAATTACATTTTACACAATTACAAAATTTATTTATTTAATTACCTTATTTATTATTGCTCATATGTATTTTTTTTAACTTATACCTCCACATTAGCGTAAATGACCACGTTGTCGTGCTAATTGTAAATAAATAAATAATTTCTTGCATGCCAAGTCCATGACGGACTTTTAAAAAAATTACTTCAAACCTGGAAACCAAGTATACGGCCCGCCGACCTGATGTTAACTGGTTAGTGTACACTAAAGACGAGAGCAATGTCACTCGACCTCATCGATTTTCGGGTAGTTCCAATGTGGACTAGACCTTAACGAATATCACGTATGTAAGCAATTAGTATAAACCGAGGCGTCAATATAGACAGAGGCTAGATAGAGCGAAGCCCTAATAAGGCGAGTATGTACTTAGAAACATGACACCAATTGACGGCAAAATATCGATGCGGTATATTATCTTATATATCCAAATGGTAATTTATCACACTATTTTCTTTTAATGCACACGTCACGATGATGTTCTTAATTATTTACAATGATGGACTATAACAACAATTTTAATTTATATCTTGTACTATCTATGCCCAAGATTTGGTCTGAACGATATCAAAATGTCAGGAAACAAAAGCAATCAAATAATTAATTTTTATGTAATTAAGGTGGCAAACAAGCCACCTGATGGTAAGCGGCTACCGCTATCTATGCCTGTTGCAACACCAGGAGTATCACTCGCACCTTGCTGACCATGCAGGATATTTTTGATGTCCTTATTGAATTCGTGCTGTACTCTCTACCTCAGTATATATCCTCTATATTTAGTTACTTTAATTGTAAACGTTCAATATAACGTTTTCAATCAGCCTTCACTAAAATCACTACCAGATTCCGATCTGACCAAACCGTCAGTATTCCGCTATTGCAGTAGTTATACGGGTGGATTATTCATACAAACATCACGCCGAATCCCACACGGATACACAGAGAGAATTGAGCGCCATTTCATCGAGGATTATTCAAACATTATCATTATCTACAACGCCATTGGGCATGAAAACACGCCGATTTTTAATGAGGTATCTATAAAATAATTTTGTATTTATTACTTGACTATAGAAGGTAATTAAACCAATGGCTGTTTGCGGGACAAGTTTATTTATGGTCCAATTATGGTCGTGGTTCGATCCGACTGAAGTAACAGCACAGAGTCAATTGGCAAAGCATAACAACAATAAAATACGTCAAGTTACGAGCTCTGCACAGATTGTCTCGCGGCAATCACTTCCCACAGTAATTGTTCCTTGGAGCGTATGCTCGGCCGTGGTTTTGATTAAATTATTAGTTCTTGTCGTCCACGATTCACGTTGACAATAAACGGTTGTTATGTCGCACTCGCAGCAATTGCGGCGATGTGTATGACATATGCAACCGTTTGAACTCGCGCAATCCTATACTCAAGTCATCAAAGTACGAGTAAGGGTTAGTTCATATTAAACGGCACCGCTTCACCGGTGGTGTTGCTTCAGTAAGTAATGCCGGATATAAATGGATAAGTGTGCAAAAGGCCTTTTTATTAAGAATACGGTTCTAAATTAGTCTTTCTGTAATCTAATTACAGATCGGATATCAAGTTTTGATTAAGACGCCTCCATTCAACCCACGTTGTAGGTTGTCTACTCAGATTTCTCCTTAAACAAGTAATCCTTATATATACTTATTCGCAAAGTTTATATGAACGAAGGGAAAAAAAATCATTTCTGTTAATTTCCAATTAGTATTGTGATGGACAATACAGTTCCAATTGATGTGGTTATAAATCGAACCAAATTAATAACGCAAACAAGATAACTTATTGTTGATCTGTAATGTCGTGTAGTTGAAATATGGCAACTAGTTTTTCCCAAGCTTTCCATAATTACGGTTTGTTGGTCTTCAATTTTTATTAAAATTCTATCAACATTTTTAGAAAAAGAAATCAAATATGAAGCAGCAATAGTAAAACGTTATCTTGACTTGAACACTTATCCAGTTTTGGTAGACAATGATTTGATTTATAATTACACAAGGGAAGGAGGATTACTTGCGGATTTCGTGCAAGATTTTATAGGTGTTACGTTAGTCATTAGCACGACATTGCATACGTTTTAAGATTATTTTCTGAAACAATTGTCCTATACATATTTACAGGCCATTGGACTTCGAACATGTCACCTCAATTTTGCAGGCGACTTTAACCAGTCGGTCTCCACAGCTCTAAATGTATTTTAATGTTTAATAATGCACAATAGTGTGACAATTAACAGCCGTCGTTACGTATTGCAAACGACAAAAAGAAACAAAACAAGGATTACTTTTGTAAACCGCAGCCCTATTTGTGTAATTGCATGCGACGTCGCATCGGTATTACAATGAACAAAGTCATATTTAATTCTCCTTGGCCTTACTAGTTAATGAAGTTAGATTTACAATTCCATACATTCAATATGTGTACGTAAAGTACTGAATTCAATCTTTCTAGTTTGAATATCGACTGGATATATAAAGTAATATAATAATATATAAAAAGTAATATAAATATAAGTATAAAGCAGAGCTTCAAAGGAAAATCAAAGAATCAGAAATCTGTTATTACAATGAATTTGGACGAAGCAAGTGATCTGTATCTAAGTCTAGAGAGAATTTGCAAATTAAAGCATATAAACTATGTGTAGGATTTTTGGGTAATTCTATATCGCTATGAGATAACAAATTATATATTATTATAATATAAATATTTTCGTATACTTATTATCGTTGATGGTAACTAAATCGGTCAACGATTTTCTAATTATAAAAGTCTGGAGTGGGGTGTTGGTGTCATATTCAAGCATTGTGACAAAAACTTTAAACAGGAATTCATGAGATTATGTTTACGCTTAGTTAACACAACTTTATGAATCCCTCGCTAGAATCGATTCACATCGATATTTTAGTAAAGTCGAAATAAATAATGAGGATCGATAACTTGATACATTTACTAAGTTACCAAATATACTGTGGTATAGTTACGAGTACGGCACAGTATGTCAGTCACGCTATGTCGCGGCGCGGCCTGGCGCCCGCCATAGCGTTGCGCTATGGGAATTCCCGCCGGTAGGTATTTATTTACATTGCACACGTGCCTTTTACTGACGCACTACGCTCTAAACCATTTCAGGTTGAAATGTTCAAGCTAGTCCAATGATAAACCTGTGATAGAACTTTACAATTATAGACAACGTCGATATTTGGGTATTTCATAATCGATTAATGCTAAAATAGTCTATCGAATAAATAACCGTATCTTCATAATTTTATTAATCCGCACGAGTTCGGGTCTCAATTCTCAAGGTATAGTAACCTATATTTTGTTTATAAATATTATTTTTAAATACTGTGTTTTACTAATATAGTTAATAAGAATATTGTTACTAACAAATTATGGATAAATATCGGAAATAAAATATATAATAAAAATAATAAATCACAGCCGTGGTGGCCGAGTGGTTCGAGCAGTTGCCTGCGACGCAAAGGTCGCAAGTTCGAATCCCGACTGTACCAATGAGTTTTTCTGAACTTAAGTACAGTGATTAGTCACACCACGAGCTGAACGGTGAAGGAAAACATCGAGAGGAAACCTGCATACGTCTGAGAAGAAATTCAAAGGCGTATGTATAGTCGTGCTGGAGTAACGGCGATGGACTCGCCATCTGTCACGTTGGCATCTTATATACCTCTGGCGGAAAGTGGGTGTGTGGGTATTACCTATACACCTCTGCCTACCCCTTCGGGGACCCTTGTGGGAAGGCGTGAGGATATATTATTATTATTATTATATAATAAATCACACTACAAATATAATGGCAATTTAATTCTATTATGACCACGGCTCATGACAGCTTGCATGAGTTGCTGCCTGAACCATAACAGTAATTGATATAATCGGCATTGATTATGTTGCTATGGAATACTCGAGCCTATAAACAAATGCCTACTCGTGTCACTGTATCAGGAGCTCCCAGAATGTTAGAGCTAAGGTCTGTATAAGACTAGTAAGAATTCTGTGAGGGACTCAGTGATTATACATACATACATACATACATATCATCACGCCAAGTCCCTAACGGGGTAGGCAGAGAGCATAGAGCGCTAGTTCTCTCTAGTAAAAAGTGATTATATGTTTTATTTCTTCTCAAACGTATGCAGGTTTCTCTATGATATCTCGATATAATCCTTCACTGTAAAGCTCGTGTTGTGACTAATCGCTATACTTAAGTTCACATGAACTCAATGGTATAGTCGGAATTCGAACTTGTAATCTTTGTGTTGCAAGCAACTAGTCGAACCACTCGGCCATCTAGGCTTTACGTTTAATTGTAAACATTGATACTTGTAATATGTATCAGTCGTTATAATTTATCCAAATAATAATACAAAAGCGTATTTATGCAAATATAGAATATTGGCACCTAATATACCTCCGGCGGAAAGTGGGTGTGTGGGTATTACCTATACACCTCTGCCTACCCCTTCGGGGATCCTTGTGGGAAGGCGTGAGGATATATTATTTTTATTATTTATATATAGATGTATAAATGTTTGTTAAGCACGCGCCAATGGCTACAGGCATTTGAATGCAATAAGGAACGATAGCAGATTTAAGCTATCGTCGTCAAATCGTGGGTAACGTCGCGGGTTTCACCTAGTATTCACATATAACAACCATTATTAGCAACACACGAGTCCATTGTCTAAAACTTAAAGCGTGCCGATTAAAACATTCTCATCGGAACCAGTTTTAGTATATGAGAAGAGACATCTTGTCCATTCACACGGTCACAACGCGAGTGGTACAACAAACCTGTTTCAATAGCGACAGGTGTCCCTCTTGGCCTATGGGAGGTCGTTTTTTGTTTATTTCATGAAATTACCACGGTGCCAAGCGTGCCGGCGGCAGCGTCAGCCGCCTCTTAATTCTTAGACTTGACACGCCGACATAGACAGGACTCGTCATTGTCAATTGATCGTTTAGCCTAGTTTATCGACATGGGGATATTTGAAAAGGAGGTTTGTCTAGAAAAATATTGTACTATCAACATGTTTTGTGATTGGTAACAATAAATAACACTTATACATATATAACATACAAATAAAATATGTGATATTTTAAATACCACATTGGTGACAAGCAAGCATACGGTCCGCCTGATGGTAAGCGTTTACCGCCACCTATGGCTTGCAACACAGCTCGCGCGCTGCCGAGCCTGCAGGAATCTCTTCTCGAAGACCTCCATGCTGTACGTACTCTAATCTCCAAGGAAAACCTCAACTGGGGAACTCATTTCACAGCATGAGCGTTTCTATATACATACTAATAAATACTTCCCACAGCAGGGCAAATGTCTCCCCGCTCCATAATTAACTTATTTTTTCTTATATCTCTATGTCTAGCGTTAACGGTTTAAAAAAAACAATATGTAACAAAATGTTCGTTTTGGCGTATATAACGATATTTCAAGAAACGAGCTAATATTTCGAGCCCGATTGTTATATCCACAATGTGAAAGTTCTCAGCATGAAGTGGTTCGCTTGCTCTCTCACAGACTCGCAGACTTGAGAGGTAATGTGTATACTTTTGAGAACACATTCAAAGACGTATCTGTAAGTGTGCCTGATAACCAGCGAAGAGCTCGCATCTGCCACGTTGGGTGCTAAATAAATTTGCGGCGTTTGTTATACAACTTTGCGTCTACCCCTACCCCTTCGTCTACTTCTACCCCTTCAGGGAATTCATGTGGGCGATGACAGTATAGCACAGGGCGGCCATAGAAAAACGTTGGGAATAATCATCCTGTCCTCAAAGTGAACTCATTGTAAAAAAAATACCGTAGAGAGAGTGCCATTACTTATTCATTCATCGCTGATTTGAAGTAAACACTTTCAAAAGCGTTTCTGACAATCGTTCCTTGACACTTGTTAGATTATTTCTATTATTAAGAGCTAACACTGTAGACTGTACGAAGTATGCGTCCTACATTAGTACAATACAAATTCTAAAAATGGCTGACAGGAAGAAATGGAACGTCGAAATCACGTGGCCACTTATCGCGTAAACAAACGAGTTCATAATATTGTGCAATATTTTTATTTATCATTTATTAAATAAACGCTGTTATCTCTGCCTGGTTACGTGAGTTTGCATTGATGTAGGTATGCAATAAAGTAGATTCCTCGCCTGATAAGATATTTTTTGGCGCCTAACAATTAATTCAGTTGCATGGTACTGCATTAAATGACATGCATTTCGGTGTATTTATAGCTAAGTAATTTAGCGACGATAAAAGTCATATCTTATCGTATTCTAGATTTATCATATAAAAAATATTCTATGTGAGTGGCCAAGATAGGTACAGACGAGTAAAACATTTGCTTTTCCCAACAATAAAACTAAGCTAAAATTTTATTGTACTACCTAAGATTTGTCGAAGTCACTGCGTTTTAATACGGTTACGATCCTTTATATTGAAAATCGACTAAAAAAATCGGATTGATATAAAGAGCCACTGAGATGTATTAAGACAATGCAATAATAATTACGTCTACGACCACTATCGCAAGTAACGCACGCGCCTTTTATAAAATGAATGAAATCACTTTCAAATACCCATCTATACTAATATTATAAAGCTGAAGAGTTTGTTTGTTTGTTTGAACGCGCTAATCTCAGGAACTACTGCTTGGAATGGAAAAATTATTTTTGTGTTGGTTAGTCCATTTCTCCAGGAAGGCTTTAGGCAGATATAACAACACGCTACGACCAATAGGAGCGAAGCATAAATTAATAATGTTGCCAGAACGGGAAAAAATATTATTTTTTGAGAGCTTCCGTTGCGTGCGCTGCGTCAACGGTTTAAGTTACACAAATATCATGTATGAGGGAATTGTTCCTCTTTAAAAGTTCTAAAAAAAAGTCCGCGACAGCATATGTCTATCTTTTAAGATTGACTCACTATAACCTTTTTATGGCATATTTTATCGCAAGTCCGCGATGGGCTCCTAAACAACATAACCAATTTCAATCAAATTTGCACATTGTGTGCAGTTTGATCAAACTTTAAAGGTAGTATAGCTTACATCACAATTGGATCCGATAGGTGGCGCTGCGATCGTGTTTCAGGAAATTTTACTTTTTCACCCGGGCGAAGCTGGGCGGGACAGCTAGTATTTTATAAAAGGCGCGTCTTCAGTGGTGATCCACTAGACACACCACCACGTGATTTGAACGAGTTATCGAGTATTAACGCCAATTAAATAGTTTAATTGTTTTACGACAGGTAGCCATCAATCATGCAACAGCTTGTTAAGCGGTTACCACCGCCCTTGGACACTTGCATCCTTACTAATATTATAAATGTGAATGTAAGTTTGTTTGTTAAGCTTTCACGTAAAAACTACTAAACCGATCATCATACAATTTTGTACACATATTCTTGGAGGTATTAGAAGTAACATAGGATACTTTTTATTGAAAAAAAAAATCATTTTTATTAAAGATAAAAAACCATCCACGCCGACGAAGTCGCGGGCACAGCTAGCATTTTATACGTTCTTCTAAAACCCTCTGTTGTACTGTCCAATAAAACTGTTAATAAAATTATGACAGAGGGACTGGACACGAGCCTCAAATCTTATCACACACACAACTATAATCGCAGATCAAAGGTGAATGAGTTGCCAGAGTAGAAATGATTACTAATAGATAAGACTTCACTCGTTCATTCACAAATAAACAAGAGAATCAGTCTTCTCCTAAAACACGTTTATTTCTCTCCATACTATTCCGACTCCGATGCAAAGTTTTGAGAATAATCTCTAATTGAGACTCAAGGCAGTAAACATTTTTATATATGTACCCTATATCCTAAGGAATAGCCAAGCCACACAAGCAGTAAAGAGCATGCCGCTGTGTCGTGATGCAATAAACATTTGTTATCGCTCTGATATAATGAGCAATCAAGGAGCCTACTGGCTGTACCTACGCAATCATATACTTTACAATACATAAACTTATGAATCGTGTCGATAATCGTTGCTATCGTAGCGACAAGGATTTAAATCTGCCGATTGATTTTAGTCACTAAAGTAATTTGTATCTCGTTTAAGTTACCACTTCCAGTATTACACCTTTTTAGTGTAAATATACTAGATGGATCCTGCAGTTTTACTCACATTATCTACACATATATCTGTATAGGATGATATAAATGCGACAAGTTATTTTTCTTAATTCGGTAGTTCCTGAGATAAGCTTGTTCAAACTAACAAACTGTATTTTTATAATCTGAATCTGAATATGTGCCTGACTGAAGAAATATTTGTGTATAGCATAAAGCAAAATTAAAGTAGTCAAAAGGTTTTGTCGTCAACGGTACCTAAAGTGAATAACTTATACTATATGATAAGTGTATGTCTGTATATACATAGGTATCAATTAACACAATGAACACTCCTAGCAGACATTAGTACGGATGGATGATACAGAGTGGTTGCAATAATAAAATGGGCATAAAAATGAATATTGCAATCAGAAACATACAGAACTCGCCGCACAAACAGACATTTATCATAGTAATGCTGACAATAGACGCGTTTTTATTTTTAATCAGCAAGATTACGCTTCACCGTTGCTTAGTGCGACCACATAAAGTGCAACGTGAAACTAGGAGTGGTACGTCGATAGTCTGGCTGGATATCAAAACTGCTGAGTCACACCTGCACAATGATAAACAGACATCCAGATAACACCGGTGGAATGATCCTTTAAGGAATTTCGATATCAGTATACGGCGTACACTGATAAGGCCTATAGCAACAGGTTGTCGTCAAATCGTTATTTTGGTGATAACCAACGCGTGTCTGAATGAAAAATCATTTCCGTCGCATTGCAGAAGATCAAATAAAACTTTTGTATAGTATTACGTACGACAAATAAATAAAGTAGGAGACACGTCGTATTCTATTTCGGGGTCGCGGATTGAGAACGGTTTTCCTTATGGATGCTGAATTTATGGTCTCTCAAGGAGCGATGAGGTTACAGCGTAAAATATTTATAACAGGATTGTCACTTACGTATACATGAGTAAATATCTGCTTCACATACATACCTGAAAATAAAAAAGTGAATGAGACACGGTGAAATAAACATATGTTCCAATAATGAATATTAAAAATTCTTAATTGGCGGAAAGTAGGTGTATGGATAACACCTCTGCCTCACCCTTCGGGGAAATAAATTATATTCTCACTATAATTTATAATACATATAGGTTTACCTTCTAACGCTAAAAATAATTATATAAAATTGAGATAGACCTATGGATTTCGATGCCTAAAATAAGTTGTATTATCTGTGATGATTAATGTTGGAGAAGTAGTAAATGGAATCTCGAATTTGTATTATTACAGATTTACTCCGATCGGTAG
Source organism: Drepana falcataria (assembly GCA_945859725.1). Classification (NCBI taxonomy): domain Eukaryota; kingdom Metazoa; phylum Arthropoda; class Insecta; order Lepidoptera; family Drepanidae; genus Drepana; species Drepana falcataria. The sequence continues at coordinate 2,951,864 of OX243935.1, forward strand.
GGATTTATGGAAACCACATAAATGACCTACATTATTTTTAATATGTGATACATATTTCCAGCTATTTAATTAACGAATATCTATTGAAGCTGTTATTTATATATTATGCCATACGATTACGAAATATTAATCAAAATAACTACATTTCCTATAAATAAGTTATATTTGGAGGAAAGGTTAAGGTAAGGAAAAGGCAACTGGAGGTTTTAAATAAATGAAATGAAATTAACTTCTTGACAGTAGGTAGGCAGCTAGTCTTTTTTATATCAGACTTTTTCTATGCTAAAAGGTACCATGTATAGATATAGATACGCCTTAAAGAATGTAGGTAATATAAAGCACACGTGCATTAGGTGGGTTTAATACATTAATGATGCATCGTTCGGGGTTAACCAAAGGTCATGTTTGGGCCAGACAAGTCTCCATTAAAAGCAACCCAGCAAAAGGTCACGCTTTTGGCTTTCATCGCACATAATTACGACGTGCTCCTATACCCTCGTGTACATGTTAATAATTCCAAAGATAAATAACCGTTGACGGATACAATCACTCATGTACAAGCATTTTGTAAACATCCCCCCACCCCACCCACGATCCCAATTATAGTCCATAAATACGAAAATATTTAAGTTCTCTGGGGCAAATTGCTAAGCAACTCACAGCACTATTAGGTTATCTAGGGCACATAGTGTTGTGTTGCTAAGCTAGCTGCGATAAGAGACATATTGGAATCTTACGGTTAAAATTGGGGTTGCCAATCGGACTCCAAATATCACTGGTCCTGTTATTTGGAGTCCAATAGGACCTGGTAGTTCGGTCTTTCGGCAGTAACCGTCATATCATATCAATGTATAAACGCTTAATTGTTTACAAATGTTTCTTATTCGTTTAACTAAGGTAAACATGAATAATACTTTTCATAAGTTTTTATTCAACTATACAACCGGGCTTATTAGGCAAACCTGCATAATGTTTGCCTGTGCGTAAGGGTTGCTAGCTTGCCCACGCTACCTCCTTAGTAGGTGGAATACATATCACAATCTACACAGACATGACATTAAGATGCAATGTGTTTGTATAGTTTAGTGTATTGTTTTTCATTCCTGTCACTAGTTGTCGCTGTACTAAAATTTAAGAGACTATGGTTTCGTTCTCATTGTGTAACCTAATTATTTGAATATTTTTTACAATATAGTTTCCGAGTCACTACAATCAAGTTGTTTTATTCACCACAATGTTTTTATGAATGTTTACTTAACAAGCGACATCGAATAATCTCGTTCTTCTAAGTTATAACTAAATACAATAATAATATATATGTATCATAAATATCGTATTAATACGAAGCAAATGCCAAGCAAAAAGCCAGCTTGACCTAAACGCGTTGTCTAGATGCCTTCGTCAAAGTGGACCAACTAGTGGTAGAGGTAACAGTTACAATAGTGCGCTTGCATCGTCCATTTGCATATCTAAGCTATTGACTAGTCTAGACTTTGTTAGAATTAGTGTTCAACGAACTGGAATAAGTCTGATTTATTGGACAGTTAAATTACTGCCAACTCGTGATAGTTGGCATTGGTGTAAGATAAACTTTATTTACGTTAAATAATGTTCACTTTCATTGACCCGAATGCCTTGTTCCCACTCGTTAATCGTGTAATAAGCTCATAAAAGCCGAGCAAGCATCCCATCCAATTCTTCATCAGCACTAACACGGGTTCGCAAATTACGTGGGAATTTTTATGATAAATATGTTTGAATATAAATGCTTTCGAGTTTACTTTTCAACTTTTTTGCTGGCAGAGTTAAGGTCGTGAACTACCTAAAACTACCCATCGACCTTGATCGAAAGGTTGTAAGCAAACACAGAAAACATGAAAATGTACAAAATCCCACTCGTAGAATTCAGTTTAATAGTGAATCACAGCGTAAACTCAACAGTAATCAGAACTGATAACTCACGACACCCGCCACTCGGCCAGCAATAATAAATAAACACCCCCGGTTCTTGGTAATCAACCAACCGGTAGTGTTATCATATCTATCAATATTATACATTCTGTTTATAGGAGCATATTGAGGATCAAATTGTACTTTAACACTATATTTGGCGACGACATTGGATTAATTCGCACCGCTGTAAATTCGGGGATCCAGATGGCGTGAGAATATATAATATTTTTATTAAACACAATGCACATTGAAAGCTATTTTAGTAAAAATATGCATGTTCATCATATTATTATGTACCCTCAGTAAGTTTCGAATCAGCGAGATTCGCAGACAGGACCGCTGAGCACTGGCCCCTAAACTAGGATAAGATTTAAGTCCTTATTTCTTATTTGTTATTTTGTACGAGCGACGCTAACGTTGGGGCGCTATCCGAATACAAAACCTTAAATAACTAATAGCTAACGTCACCATAGTCTTGTATATGACGCACGTTTAGCGGAATCAAAAGCTATGGGCATATTTAAACCGACCCACGCGACCCCATCGGCCACAGACTACACGCGAGTGTTCAAATGGGATTAGGATATAGTCAATGGAGGTTCAAGGGGTGGAATCGACCGTCAAAAGGCCTTCACTCTTAATGTTATTGGAGTGTACATCGCATAGAGAGGAAATCTTAAGCCAAAATGAATATTTGTTGATTAGAAACAGTTTTTTTATATAGTTCACATTAATGCTCTACACCACGAGATTGTCTTACACTATTCCCTTTTCTTCAACATACTCCGATATGTTTACGCATAGAGATTAACGTGGGCAATGCCTCGCGTATCATCGTACCATATCGCCGTCTCTCGTGGAGATAGGCAGAGAGTGTATACAGCAAGTGCTCTTTAGAAATGCAGATCTCTTTTACTTCATCGACATTCATTAGGCTTATCATACATGTTCGCCTGTTTCGAATACTCTACACCTTCCCATCGTTAAGTACCCGATCCATTTGATCGCGATCTAGGCAATTGAAGCGTGGACTCCCTTTGATTCTTCTTCTTCTTATATAATTTTATATAAATGTTATATATTATATCATATATCACATTATATAAACACGAGTAGAGGTACCTTTAGCGATGAATCGACATTAGCTCGCGTAGTCGTAGCATTCCTAGATGGAAAGCTCCCACGCATATAGGTTTCGATACCTTTAAAGGCAATGTATTTTTGTATTGTAGAGGCTTTAACTATAAATAGATAAGGAGCGCCCTTGAAATGTTCCCGTGGGCGAATAAATGTCAACAACTAAAGTACGGGTGGTTTGTTGCCGTATTTAAACCTGTTAACGTGTATATAAGATAAACAATACTTGTTTTTATACACCACTAAAGTAAAAATAGGTATCAAACATGCGGCCCATCTGGTGGTAAGCGGTTACCGCAGCTTCTATCACTTGTAAATTGCAGAATCTGTGAAAATCTCATAGTCTTTTCTCTGTAAGTAATTTCTAGACTAATCTCAAGTAGGAGTTAATTCCATTTGTAGGAATAACCACATTGGAAACCGAGCGAGACTTATTCTGCTACAGTGCGAGGATCAGGAATTCCAGTCGATGTCGAGGCGCAGTGCCTCTAATTCGCCCGGGCCCACGTAAGAATCCGTTACGCACTAGCTCACTTGTAACAAAATATAATAATTGGTCTTAGATTATTTGTTTGAGAGCTTCACGTATACACTCTATCACAAACAAGAATACTAATATAATTTTGGAACAAATAGATTACGTTGTCTTCTCGGGCGTATAGGATAAATTTAGCAAGATGCCTTACTTGAACATTTCCAAGGAGAAAATTGTATAATAACATTGAAGGCTGCCGCTCTTGTTTACAATTCAACAAGTGAACCTACAAATGAAACCTACATACCGTCAGGAACAAAAGAAAAGGAAAACACGAACAGAATCCACTAACAAGCTTAACGAGATGGAAGTTACACATTTTGTATGAATACTTCGTCAATAACTAAGTTTTCAATATTATTCCTGAAACTAAGGATTTTTAAAGCATCATATCTTCCACTTTATACGCCCGTCGTTAGACTAGCAAAAACTATGGCACAGACGATTTTGTTGCCATATATAGACATATTTGCATGGATCCCGGAATGATTTAGATTCTTACCTAGACCCTAGGTGGCGCTGCGATCATGTTAATTTTTTTTGTCCCACCCAACTTCGTATAGGTATACGAAGCTGGGTGGGACTGCTAGTCTTTAAATGAAACGGTAGTTGAAAATAGCCATGCCCAAGTCTACAACGATCGCAACTATAACTACTCGATAACTTTCTGTTCTGACCAACCGACAGGCCCCCAATGTGGGTCAGACTGATAAAATGAACATTTTAATCTTTGCGTATAAAAAATACGAGAAATCTTACAGTGAAATATTTTCAATCAGAAAAAATATAAGCAGACGCCCGCCGCGCAAACTACGAAGCTTCGAAGCTACGAAATTGAATTTAATGATTCATTGCTCTATTTTAATTTGCGATTCGAACTGGCCGTTCAAGTTAATCGGTCTGGGAAAGAAGTAAAAATATTCAGAGTTAAATGCCTCGGCTGAATGCACTGGGCTATTTCATTGGAAAAGGAAATAGGTACAAGAGTCGCAATCATCTTCACATCGACTGTAAGACCCTAACGATCTAAGACGCGCCTATTGGATTAAACAAATTGGGAGATTTGTGCATCTATATGTTAAAAAAAAATCATAGATCTTGCTGAAAACTGAGTAGGCAAGTACCACTGTATTGTCAAACTGCCTTCTAGCAGAATCCTAACAATAAAATGCTGTGGTTTGAAGGAGGAGACAATATTTGATGCAGTTTGATAAACTAAATTTTTTGTCAAATAGTTATAAAAATGCACGATATATAATCACGAAAATTTTCTCCGCTCTAAAACTTATCGCAAGAATTTGACTCGTCATTACAGGAAATGTCGAAGTTAATTGAAGACAATGTTCGCTCATTCAATGCAGAATAAGCTCATAAAAGCGAAACTATTATTTAACGTACCATCTGCCAGCTTTTCAGAGAGGTGCCTAACTGTCTTGCTGTGCACTGATTATGTCTCATAATGAAGTTCGCTTGCGATTCCGTTTTAATTACTACGAGCGGTAACAACGCGCTTCGTTATAATCATATTATAATAAAAAAAATGACATCTAGTAAACCAGAGTACTTGAAAAATAATATCTCTCGTCGCGTTATCGAGAGACAACAAACAAAATATGAAGTATACACTGTATAATACATCATTATTGACCACTTAGGTCAGCGGCAAACATTCTCAACAGGCCAACGCCCCACCGTGTATCTCAACTGTCTCAAGCGAATTTCAGCTCAAATAAGACGTTGGAAGTCTCATTTCCACTTGGCGCCGCACGAGATAGTTGGACCAACCGCGACCGTCCGCATCAATGCATTTCCTGGAATGCACCGGTCTCCTTTGCAATATTTTTGTGTTGCGACCAATCGATTCGGTGCGCCGCGCTTTTTCCTGGTACCAGTATAATAGAAAGGTCGGTCGATAGACGTCCTTCTGAATGAGAGCAAGAGTTTCTTGAACACCTTATAAATAAATATACTTTTGTTAACTTGAAATGTAATCTTCACCAAGGTTCAATATAAGAAAATACTTTTTTTAACGAGATTTTGTAGTTCTGCATTGCGATCACACATATTTGCTGCATAAAACCACAACCGAAGTCCATGCTTTATTAAAACCTTCTGAACCTTGAGCGCGGTTTGTCCACTTCCGCGTATTTTCACTGCATACTGGTTGAATATGTCAATGATAACTTAAACTTGAAACCACCGGTAATTTACATGACAAAAATAATAAGTGTAAAGAAAAAGAATGTGTTATGAAATAATTGCACTATAATGAAAGCCTATATTAAATGTATAATGCATGGGTCAGATCAAAGAAAATGTTTCTGTCATGGCGGACAGGGAGATTGAGCATGCCAATTGACCTATAACGACTAACAGGATACCAACATATATATTTTACAATAGAAATAAGTAACCATCAAAACATTTACGCTCCAAGTTCAAATCTACGCCGCACTCCACGACCTGACGGAAGGAGCCTGACAGGGCCTTTTAAAATGTTGTATGACGCGTAAAATCTGATGAAGCGTGCAAAATCGAGTGGAACTTAACCGAAAGTCACATAAGATGTTAAGAGATCGACTTAAACCAGAGATACTTTAGAGAGCAACAGCGGTACCAAGTATTTTATGAACCAATATAATAAAAGAGCGATGGTGGCCGGGTGGTGTGAGAATTCGCAAGCAACGCGAAGATTGCAAGATCGAATATCGCCAACGAGCTTCTGGACGTCGTATGTATTCATAGTTGTGCTTGAGAAACAGCGATGGCTTGACATCTGTTACGTTGGCAGCTAATGTATCTAAGCGGGTACATTACAACACCCCTCTGCCCAGCCCTTCGGAGATCTTTGCGGGAAGGCATGGAGATTTATCAAGTATCTTAAACAGAAGTCAAGCTATGCTATCGTCCAAAATCGTACCGATATCGTTGTTCGTTTATAAATACAGCATCAAATCGAAACTTTGCATTGCCATATAATTATGCAATTCGGTTTTTATATCTCGCCTTTTAAGTTGTTAGAATTGTAGTTTAATATTATATGTGATATTTTATTCAATTCAGAAACCATTTTACTTTTGCTTTAAAAAAAGTAGTCATTATATATTAGCAAAGTTAAATATATGTTCGTGATTTTTGCTTGTTGAAGCTGCTCATACTTGGATTTACACGCAGGCTTTTCCCCCGACTGTTGTATTAAGTATTCAATCATACATCTATGATTGAAATCAAACTTTCCGTTGCTTGCGCTGCTTAAACGGTTTAAGTTACGAAAATATCATGTATGAGGGAATTATTCCTCTTTAAAAGTTCTAAAAAAAGTCCGCGACAGCATATGTCTCTTTTAAGATTGCCTCACTATAACCTTTTTTATGGCAAATAAGTCCTCGATGGGCTCCTAAATAACTTAACCGATTTCAATCAAATTTGCACACCGTGTGCAGTTTGATCCAACTTAAAACATAAGATAGCTTACATCACAATTGGATGGTCACAGTGATCACAGTGGCGCTGCGATCGTGTTTCAGGAAATTTTACTTTTTCACCCGGGCGAAGCTGGGCGGGACAGCTAGTATATTATTAAAGAGACGAGTTAAATGCACTGCATGATTACATTAATGTCGTTTATGCACATGCTAATGTAGTGACAAGCGCTTTAAACATACTGTCGTATCCTGTAGTAGTAATAGATATGTATGAAATAAGACTTTTTTTTATACCACATGGGTGGCAAACAAGCATGCGGTCCGCCTGATGGTAAGCGGCTACCGCCGCCTATGGACGCTTGCAACACACTTGATAAGCGAGACTGAGTGGTAAGTCAAATTATATTTTATTCCAGAAAAAACTACGCATACCTAGTCGCAAGCAAAAGCTCCTTCTTATGGCATTAGCAAATTAAACGCAGATTTCATATACATATTTCAGTAACGATGGGGTAATGGACAGTCACAGGAAGTGATAACCACTTCCAAAATAACAGGTTCCTTAAAAAAATCGCAACAACTCTATCGATAACCGCATAAAAAATGGATGACGAGCGGTACCGCGGACCGCGCATCTATCTCAAACAATTAAACGCACATGTAGGGAAGTAAACCGTAAGTATTTGCCGAACAACCGACACGAATATTTAACTTATTTTGCATACTAACAAGCAACGGTCGGGCGCAGGCGCGACAGGTTGCGTCACCTATCGTTGCGCAACCCACTCACGCGCATGGATACTGCCATTCATCCGGCCATGCCGCATGGTAACAGACTAGATTCACTCACTACCAATACAACACGCTTCCGACAATGTCATTAATCTATGCCGTGACGTGGTCGTTTTATTGGCTCTGCCTGTTGGAATGGCACTTCGATAGGTAGCAACTAACAGACGCATCGCCAACAATAGAACGACATACATTCGCTATTATTTTTATACTACTTGCATGCTGTATCTATATGTACGTCGCGTCGTATGCATGCCGAGTCGCTAACGGGGTAGGCAAAGAGAGTAGAACGTCATTTCTGTATATGTACTATCCACTCCATTCATAAAGCCTAAGTATTATTTAAGTATATTTCCTTATTTTTAAGGTATATCTAAACAAAGCCGTGGTGGCCGAGTGGTTCTAATAGTTGTCCGCGACACAAAGATCGCAAGTTCGCCTCAATCGCAATCCCGACTGTACCAATGAGTTTTTTATTGTTTTGGTATATGTGGTCATACCGCCCATTGAAGTAGTTTCGCCAGTCACTACATATAACAGTACCATTAGGCTCTCATCACACACATTGTCGTGTTGTGTGAAATTAAACACAATACAAAAAGCTACACAGGAAACGCAAACGCATGCCTCACAAAAAGTGGCTACGGCCATTCATGAAAGATTAGTTCATGTATCGAACTTTTACGCGCGATAACCGACCGGATGTTTGGCCATGTGTGGCATTGTTCACATTCAGCCATTCACCATTCTAAGATTACTATCGGCCATTGATTGATAAAACTAAATTCGCCTTATTATCATATTCATATCACATTAGACGTTATAAAAACAAGTATCCCAGTTTATAATCATATCGTTCTACGTATTAATTAGTGTTTTGTAAATTATGTTATCACGGTAGCGCCTTCTTACTAACTCTTATCTATATTTAAGTATGTAGATCCAAGAAACTGTTAAACTAAATATTGAATACGATATTGAGCATAAATTGTTCATTTGTCTCCACTGCGCTTTAACTAGATAATAAACAAATAGGTCAATTTGTGTGATACTGCCACACAAATTGACCTATTCCAAACTAAGCATAGTTTGCACTAAGGGAACTAGTCCACGATTTACATACTTACATAGATAGATATTACATTATACAAATATGATATCTAAGACTAAGGAACACATGCTCGTATTCTTCACATAAATATCTGCCGTCAGCGGGAATCGAACCCGCGCCCTCAAGTTTCGCAGCCAGGAGCTAATATAACCATAAAGCCAGACAGCCGTCGATATACCACCCAACCAAAGAGTAATTCCTTAAGCGCGGTAACTTAATTCTGTCGTGTGTTAACTGTTGTCTATTTGCATGTCTTGTTAGCGTGAAAATAGTTTTGTAAAACCGGACTGCAAACCGACACACATTCTTTGGTGAATGCTTTTGTACATGCTTCGCGGAAACACTCACATTGGTTGCTACGGGCACTGCCTCAAGCACCGATTTCGGATTCTGAAGTGTTATGCGAATCGAAATATATTTCGATGGTATCTAGTTATGGGCCTATATACTTTTTTATTTACTATAATGTATCGCCTGTATAATTAAACATAAAAAAATACTGTGAAATAAAATAGAATATATTATTTGGATACAGAGCTGTCAGGTTATATGTATTATTATGAGATAAATAATACATTTTATAAACAAAAAAATTTAAATATGAAGAAAGGCATGTGACGTTGGTTTGGTCATATAGAAAGGATGAGTTAAGAAAGATTGACGAAACAGATAAACAGCGCGACAGTGAGTGCTAGAAGAGGCAGAGGAAGATCACTTCCAACTACCTAGATCAAATGGGAACATCAAGAGTACTCGATAAGGGCGAGGATGTATGCAAAGACTTATAAATGTATGATGATAATTTTAGTTTAGACGAGAAAATGTAACAAACGTGAAGACACCCGTCAATATTATAACAATAGTATGGAATCGCTCCACAGACTAATCAATTATCCATGCATTAATACAGAGCATTTGAGAACTAAAGTTTAAGGCTTAAACAATACGCCCTTTAACTAAATGCCAAACACTAATTAAGTTGAACGAGTACTGACTGACTTATAATTGAGCCTACCGGATTCGCGGCACCGAGACAATTGTATTGTCGACATAATAATTATATTGTTCCAATCATTGTATTAATACCAACTAGTTATGCAAAAAAAAATATAAATAAGCAAAACAGCAAAACACAAACATGTCAATACCATTTATCGCAATACATAAGCCACGGCATAGTGGTTCGGAAAATCGCCTGCAACTGCAAAAGAAAAAAATAGAATTCCGACTATACCGATGAGCTTTTCTGAACTCAAGTACATTGATTAGTCTTGATAAAGACGGCAAATATAATTGGATCGGCAAATAACGCAAAACAAATAATATGGACGAGTATTGACTGGATATGCGTTATCGGACATTACGCTAACGGTAAACGATTGCAAAGGTGCTCTCCCATATCAGCGGATGTTTACACTAGATATGCGAATTTCACTCGGTTTATTGAACTGCTCGTCTATGGCAGGACATTATACGGTTATGATCGACAAGTGATTTCTCACATATATAACGCACTGGCTGTGTCCCGCTATTTCACTCGCGTAAAAATGTATATCATTGGTAGAGCTTCTTTCTGTTTTTTTTTCTGAAATAAAACATATCCTTTGTATTAATCTAGCTAATAATCTACATCTGTGCTAAATTTCATCTAATACCGTTCAGCCGTTCTGGTGTGATTGGGTACATATATATATATATATCCTCACAAAATTTCGCATTTATAATATGTAGTGGGTAAGTAACAGACTTGCTATTTTTTTATTATTTAAAAAGCAATAGCTGGTATCGCAATAGGCGCTTCTAAGTGTGTGGATGAAGCGGTATAAAAATGAGTACCTATCATTGCCTGAACAGTAGTATTTGCACCTCTGCATTGTGTACGAGCATGTTTATATATTTATGTAAATAAGGTATTAATAACACCGATAATTAAAAAAATATACGGAGTTCATAAAAATATTCAAGGTTTAGTCAGTGTTCTTGTTGCCTGACTATTGTGCGACCGACACTGTTCAATTCTTGGAAGCATTACCCACATTTTATAAGCGACGGGTAGATAATGTCAACAAGTATCATGTTTGTTAGATCCGTTGCTAAGCTAAATATATTTACATGCACCGAACGCCATTTATCAGCTTATCAGTGCCGACGTCAGAGGGAAATCGAGAGTGGGTCGTTATCGGCGCCTGCGTTCCAATGCGCCACGTCACACTCCGCACCCCGCTACAACTGACGTGGTCGTTGCGTAAGTCTTTATTTCGTAGAAGCAATTGTTTATTGAAACAATTCCTGAAGATTACATCACTCGGTAGAGGTGCGATACCTCTAATTCGTATGTTCGCGTTATAGACGTGTAATGCCAGATAGAATAGAAGCCGATATCGATACCGTATCTGCTAGCTGTTGCACAATGCGTCTATCGCGTGTATCTGGTTTACCAATTACAGTTGAAGTGTGTGAAGTTTGCAAACACAACCATGTCTTATTAGAGTTCTTAAAATATTATGTGCACAAGGCGTATAATATAGTTGTGTTAAATTCGAGTTTTTTTTTAACACAGGTTTGGTACAACTGTGTTCTGAGAGAAGTAACATCTCATAAAGCCTAATAATCTTCAAACTTCACTAAGCATTTTATGGGACGATATCACAACACTATCTTAAGCTGGACGGAATTAAGTACGTATCTTAATATTTTTTCTCAAATTACGACACCGCGAGAGAAAATGAAGAAGGTCATAATTCGGTTCGGTCGGATAATCGCATTGAGTACATCGCTAATGACAAGGACGCGGCTAAATCAGCGGACGCAGTTGCCTGCCATGGACACAGATCATCGAAGCTAGCCATGTACCATGGAGAAGGCAAACTAGTTCTTACCGAACAATTTGAGAGATAAAATGAAAAAATTAATTTTCCGATTTTGGGACAAATCGCGGCCATTTTGAGACAAATGCGCAGTGCCGCAGTAACAAAGAAAGGTAAAGTTAATTTAGGCACTGCATGTTTGATGTCTACTTGGTCTCGAATTCGTTCAGGAAACCAATGCAGTATTATGACAAATCTCATCTATTATTCTCGAAACTCACCTGATACTAAGCGAGTGCATTATTTCCTTGACTTATGCAATAACAACTTTGTTGCAGCGCATTATAAGTGCAGTAGGTTGCAAGTAAAGCAAGTTGTGGGAATTCATTTAAATTGACTAGCGTCTACTGTCCTTTGTTGCCATGAACATAAAACCAGTTCATCTGAGACATATGACCACGAAACTTATTTTATAGTTGAATGACAAATGTAACCGACCTTTTTAGGTAGGTACCTCCTTTAGAGACTCACGAGACCTTACATCATGTCTTGGCCAATTAATAATGGTTTAAGTGCCAATGAACGCTCTACACAAAGTTCCATTACAATAATATCGTATCCAAATTGTTCAATGTATATTCGTATCTCCTAAAACCAGCAATGAGTCACTTGAGGCCATTGCTACATCAGCTGACTCATTGAATGCCGGCAGCAAATGGGAATGGGAAACCCATTGTTTTCTATGTCCTTAGATTTTTGTATGATGTATAAAAACATAGCTGTTTCGGGAGAAAGCCCTATAAAAATTGTGCATGCGAAAACGAAAGTTAATGTATTATTATTAGTCTTCAATCCCGTGATCTCATAACAAGATAATTCAATCAGTGGTTGAACCCTACGATAATTTGGAGGGTATGGATGTACATTGGACATCGTAACTCGAGACTTCTCAAATAGAGTAATGAAATAGGTATCCACAATTCCAGACCATTCTTTTCCTGGTATTTTATTATAGCAAATGCCGACTGATACGTTTCATTTCTCTCTGGTAAACAAAGGTACGTGACAACATGAGCAATCCCACGCGATTACAGTGGGTAGGTCAAACCTATTCTCGTATTTAACACTGGACGGAACTGGATTGTATTGCGTTATATTCATCGTTATCATTCTCATTGAATTGTTTATGTATGCAGAGAAATTCCCGTGTGTTTATTATTTATGTACACACTCATGTACACGAATAGATATATAAGTATATAATCACATTGAGGCTAATATATACAAAAAATATATCCTCACGTGGGATAACGACCCTTGTGGCCCACAAGGGTCCCCGAAGGGGTAGGCAGAGGTGTATACCTAGTACCCATACACCCACTTTCCGTCAGAGATTTATTTTAGGTGCCAACGTGACAGCTGGCGAGTCCATCACCGTTACTCAAACAAGACTATACATACACCATTGAATTGCTTCTCAGACGAATGCAGGTTTCCTCTCAATGTTTTCCTTCACCGTTAAGTTTGCGGTGTGAATAATCACTGAATACATATATAATAAAAAAATGTTTTTAGAATCTTAACATTGGAACACAATACCGATTTCTTTGTTTGCCTGTGGATGGACGTCGCGCTCAGAATAATAAGGTGGGTATGGTCTGTATATATGCATTTTATATACTAAAAAAATATTACACGTGTGGGAAGTGCTAGGGCTTACTTAAATTAGACTTAGAGATAGAAGCCTGTTAGTCATGCACATTCATAGATCTCTGCATATGTACACCTTCGCCGGATTCGAATTTATAATACTTTGATAAATTTCTTCTAGAATTATTTCAGTATTATTAAACAAAATACATGCATAGAGATGAACAATTGGCTAATAGATGCGAGTTATTTTTCAATAAACACGAACATTCAATTATCAGCAATGGAATTTCCAGTAACGAGAATAAACAATCATTATACTAATTATCCCCAAAATAGTTTGCACAATCCATAAATACACGGTAATATTGGTTTATCCGAGTGGAATAGTGAGGGGAAGTCCATGTAACATCAATGTGATATGGGGGTGAACATTTTCCTGCAGTGAAACATTACGAATCCATTTATATTAATTAATATACGATTGAAATCACCAGTTCACGGTACCGGTTTTAATTTAATAAAGAATGTACTTCATCCGCAAAAAAAAAAATACATTAACGTTAAACGTTAAATGTTATTTAAACAAATACATTATCTATAATGTATTATATATTCTGGGCTTCGGTTTCAGATAGGTCGATAACATTGAAACCCATACTTCTAGTGTATTCTCAAAGAACAAACATATACTTATATTGATGCAAGTTATTCAAAATTTTAAAATTACATCAAATTGTTGGCGGATTAAGTCACAAAACAAATTCAAATCGTTATTTTAAACACTTATTCTATTTTATATGAAATCAAAAATTTTGACAAAAAAACTCTCACCATCATCTCAAAATTCGAATCAGGAGAAGTTTTTCATCGATATAGTTCATCAGGCTTTACAGGCAGTCTAGTTTAGGAACAGTTGATTATATTGTATTAGAAATTCTGTTTTTTTTTTTTTTTTTTTTTTTTTTTTTTTTTATTGTCTCTCGTAGCGTGAGTTCCGGGAACTTTTGCTACTTAACCGGTCAATGGCGAGACCTAGGCCTCCAGCCAGGAGAAATTCTGTTATACAGCAGATGTTTTTTATAGTCAGACAATGCAAGGTGCGCATGAATCAGTCGCAGACGTCAGCTGATTCACTCGGGGCCAGCGGCTTTGCATGCACTCGACTGGCGAATGAACATACAACGTTAATCACCTCCAGCGCAAGGATTTTTTAAGGTAAGTATGTGTTATTTATAACTTTAATAGGTTAGACTGATTATAGGCACGTTTTATTTATTACTGGCATAAACACAAAGTTTCGAATGTATTAAGAAAAAGTATTGACGCTTATCAGTGTTTACTGCCATGTCCACAACCATCCATTGTACTCCACACACAAATATTTGGAGACAATACGACACTTAGTTCTCAAGTGGCACACAAAAGTGAATTAACGCGTGAGAATTTCACAAAACGATGAATATATGTATTTAGAGTTCTCATAACTCGTGCAGAAATAAGGTTAAAAACGTAATAACAATGATGAATGAAAGTCAGTAAGTTCGTCCGTGCGATAACTGTCGCCGATCAAGTTTGGGAAACAAGGTGACATCGGTGACCCGAAGGTGACTCGCGCCCGACAAATACAATAAGTTCGACGAACTCTCCCACAATATTTTTGTTCGTTTTCCATTGCATTACATCCTATCAGAGTTATACATCGTGTAATCTCTAGCGAGTTTGAGTTAAATTCAGACATATTATGATAGGATTAATAGAAAACTGTACAGCGCCACAAGAAATTGCGCTAAAGTAATTGATACTGTGAACTCGAAAGCGGCTATAGAAATCAAACTCACAGTAATCTTCGTATATGTATGCGGGGCTGGCTTACAAGGGTGTCTATAAAGCTAGGTGGAAGATAAAGTAACCTTATTTCAGGCTAGTCTTCTCACAATTGTTGTAATAATACTGGCTTGAATAGTGTTCTTTAGTATTCATAATATTCCAATTATTCTAGAATGAACACGTCCCTTCTTATTAACCAATACAAAAATTACAACAACAATCAAGCAGGTTTTCCCACTGCGTAGCATTCTCAAATAGCAAAACACATTACTAGGGGTCGGGGTTAAAACAACAATCTAGAATTTTCTATAATAAGCTATAATCTTAAAACTTGTTAATGTAGTTACGTAGAGATATCCACCCACTAAAAAGGCTCGCATCGTTTTGTTTAACTAAACTTGTTTCTCGAATGCAAAGTATGTGTATATGCATCGTGCAAAAACCTTTGAAACATAGCCGAGATGCGGTCGACATGAAAAAACACTTGCTTTTAAAAATAAATATAAAAAATGTGTAGCGTATTTACCCCCACTGGGGTGGGCAATAGAGGCAGCCGCCAACTAATTGCGAAAAACGAGATTAACGCTCACTGTAGAGCCACTAAACGAGGATGGCTCTGTTTACCACCCAGTTTCATGCCTTTTACAACACCACTAATAGACTTATTTTATTAGGGAGAAACGTCGAGATAACATTTATATTAGCAACTAAGTAATCATCATAAAATCAACACTATAAAGAGTATACGCCTACTGGCGTCGTGGCCATTACATACTGTGTGTCGCCAATTTTACAAATGAGTCTGTTTGCTAAGTTTAATTAATAAGACGGTCTACAGACACGTCATCACGTGATACACTAGATACAACTGCAAAATTATAAAAATTTCAATTGATTAACAGAATGTGTCACTTAAATGTCCAACATATCGTCTAAACGCGAAAAGGGGGCAAACAATTCTGTGTCATACCAACATACCCAGTCTATTTTCAAACATCAAATCATATAATAACTTGCGTGAAGATTAATAATTGACGAAACAGCTGCGAAAAAACGCGAATGTAACTAGAAGAAGAGTGCCTCCTCACCAGAAAGAGCACGTTCCAACCTCCTAGATCAATTCGATCGAGCATACAACAATGCGAACGTCAAGAGTACTCGAATGTGCAAGCATGTATAAAGCGACTGATGAATGGAGATGAAGCGAGAGGTTTGTAAGTCTAGAGAGAACAGGCCTTCGACTCTTTTTTTTTATATTTTACTCGTGTCCCTCTGACGTGGTGGTCAGAGACACTTTTTGCCTTTTTTCTTTTATATTTGTACGTTTCTTTTTCTTTTAAAATATATTATATTTGAGATCCTTTTTTTCTCATTACATGTTTTCTTTTTCTTTCTTTCTTTTTCTCTTTTTCTTTTTTACATACAACCATCTACTCGCCTTCTACTCTTTGCATGTGAGTGACTCAGCGTTTGGAATGTATTTACTTGCATGTAGAATTTTATAAGTCTGTATAAATACGAGAGAGAATAGGGTCTAGGCGAAGCTAAATAAACAGCAACTTGTAGAAATTATTCGAAATTGTAAGTGGTTAAGTTACCTTTGTAATATTATACATACCTAAAATCAAGCTAGGCAATAACTGTCTGGTTGCAAAAGATCACGACCAACGAACAGCGGTGGCTAATTGCTGGTAACCGTACAAACGAGATTACCACTTGGCCCGCACAGCTTAAAGCTTTTACAGACTAACCGATGTGCACCGTCCGACGCGCCACCATCCCTAAACTGATTACAATGCCGGAGAATAATTAAATGTGTTAAATACGATAAATTGTAAAACTTTAATATTATGTTGATTAGAACTGCTTTTGGTTCTGCGTATCTATCAAAAGCATCAATAATAGCAATGAGAAGGTGCAGGGGATAGAGTCAACTGCCCCCGGAACAGGCCGCGGTTAACTGCAAGTGAGCACCGGTGCGTTCCAGTGCTCAGATCTCTGCGCCTCATCCATTATCCCGACAGCTTATTATCTATATTTATTTTATACTTGCAGCATATAAAGTTGATTTTATAATAGTTTTCTAGAAAAAGGTGAACCAATCACGTTAATAGCTCCTGCAAGAACAGAACAACTAGCAACATGTAGTCACAGTGGAACAAAGTCTGCCCTGATAAGTCTTCTGCTCCAATTTGAGTTTGTAATCTAGACGGGCACGTAGAACTTCGTTCTATAATTAACACTAAATGGTCGTTGCGTACAATCTTCGCATGTCTGTCTGTCTGTCCGTCTCATACTACACTTATGGCAGGGGAGGAGGAGAGGGAGTGTTTTAAACTTAAAAGAAAAGGAGACTTTATTCAAAACAGCGTGGGATAATATCTTGTTTCGAACGATGATATTCGAGTCAAGGATTCCACTGACGTCATCAACGATGAATGGTTCCAGAAACCTTTCAAAGGCTTCAAATATTTTATGTATGTTCTTATTTATTCTGATTCGTACTGAAGTTGGTCGTAACTACTTAGTGATATTCCCACGCCTTTCTTGAATATAAGAACATATTCAAGAAACGGGTGGGGGATCCCGAGAAATGTCTTGTCCGCATCGGCTCTGATTTCAAGCAACATACATGGGCCACATAAATAACTTTCTTTATTTAGATTTGCATAGAAATATATTTTTCACACAATTAGCCTAAAATAATTGCCGACAACGCGGAAATGAATTAAATACAACCAACAAATTAAATTCCTCATTTAATAAAAACACACAATTGTGGAATTTTATCAAAAAAATTATGATACTTGGTTTGTTTAAATTATAGAGGTTATTTTGGGAGTATTGCAAATATATTAATGAAGATTTTTACTATATTAACTGCCTACGAACTATATGAGGTATACAGTTATATACGCAGGAAATAATTGACTTATCTTTAAATTCTCGTCACGTGTAACCGAGGGAGACTGATATTGTCGGAGCCCGAGTTAATTGTCGAAACTTTACTCTAGTCAGTCATTTTCATGCTATTGGTAGTAATAACACTGACTTTACATCCATATGATAACAAAACCTACAATTTATTTCAATTCACTTGAGCATATCGTACAAGATTATACAGTTGAGTATGAACATGTTTAATTATTCAATTTATCTCAGCCACAAATCTTGGCACTTCCTACATGGGATGTATTTTTAAAACGCAATAGCTTCCTTGAACATAGGGTATCGAATATATTAACTGTTGCTCTAGGTAAAGAAAAACTGACCATTCATTAATTACAACACTTATATCAGCTATTAAACTACAGATGACAAGATATAGTTATTTCATCTCCGTATAATAATATATTCCAAGAAAATTTAAATTTAGGGCAAACACAATTGCACGTGGCGCTGGCCCAAAAACCTTAGTCAACGAGAACTGCAATGGGAACGGCGACTCGCCCATTTCTACGAATGAATTGAATTCTACTAATATTATATTTATTATAAATGCCAGAATTTATATTCGTGGATGGAAGCTATATTTGTAACTCAACACAAAACAGATTTACATAAAATCAGGTCTAGTGATGTTACAAGCTCGGTTACAAATGTTGTAATAAGACACAGGATCCGTTCTACTTCGGGAATAAGTGTAAGTAGATACATGTGCTGCCGTCTTTAGTCAAAAAAAGGATCGGCCTTCATAAAACAGATGATATATGAGAAGACTGGTAGCAGCCACGAGATCACGTACAGAATGATAGTGTAAAATGAGATTGATAAAAAAAATTTAAAGCTGCAGTAACGCGCAATTTATAAAGATCTTTAAAAGCGCAAGCGCAGTCAGCGACATAAAGATGAAAGAAATCTCACCCTTACGTTGATAGTGATAAGAGCCAGCAGTACATAGCATCGTTGCAAGAGTGTAATAAGTCATAAAGTTACTTAATCGTCTCCTTGAAACAGTTTATTATCAGACGGGTTATGGGCGTGACATACATTTACCAAGTAAACACCGTTAACTTATGTATGATTGAATTTTTAGCTTTCAATACATTTTAATAAAACGGAATATAGTAAGAGGAACATTGAGTAGCCAGCATTGAGTAGCTTACGATCATGTTTGTCATATAGCATTTAATAAACCAAGGGCATATCGACTAATCGGTATTTAATTAGGAAGACTACCCCAAATTCCTATTCAAATACTGCAGACGCGGCAGCACAGAAGCCAGCCACACGGCTATAGATATAGAGTACAGTATGGGGTTGTATAAAATGCCACAAGCTCAATAGAGTAACCATATACATACTAATGTGAAATAGTTGAGTGTAAACCACATTGTGAAATTCTTCGCCGAAAGTTCATAAGAAGACAAGGACCAACGATACATAAATGAAACTATAGTTACTGCGGACATTGACAAGCGGTGTGCTCATTCCCGCGAAAGTTTCCATACCTCACTATTGGGGCTATCTGTCACAAGGTTGTAAGCAGAGGACCACCTGAGAAAATACGTAGACGTAAACGTGAATGTTTCCGAGTAAATTGTGCTCACAAGCCGGTATAACGAGATCTTCGAAACGATATTGTTTTAGCTTACCAATACACCTGTACAAGAGCTCCTGCTAAACCGGGTAATGGCGAAGGTTGAGCGATGTCAAGTAAATTTTAACACGCAATTAGTAACCCGTTGGACACCTTGACACCAATCGACTGGGTGATTCAAGGACGCGCGATCTCAGCCACCCAATTTTCAATAGAACAGCCGCACAACTAGAGGGGTTAAATTGCTTCACAACATACTCGGGGAGGCCACGAATAGTTTTATTGTTGTACGCTTAACGCGCTCTTTCCGTAATAATAGGTCTTTAGTAACAATTGTTTTTGTGCACGCAATATGTCAGTTATGAACTGAACACGATATATAGAAACTTCTCTACTCGAATTCTTTTCAATTGGACATGTTAAATTAATTTACTTATCCTTCATTTCTACCACCCGTGCCGTGGTGGCCGAGTGGTTCGAGCAGTTGCCTGCGACGCAAAGGTCGCAAGATCGAATCCCGACTGTACCAATGAGTTTTTCTGAACTTAAGTACAGTGATTAGTCACACCACGAGCTTTACGGTGAAGGAAAACATCGAGAGGAAACCTGCATACGTCTGAGAAGAAATTCAAAGGCGTATGTATAGTCGTGCTTGAGTAACGGCGATGGACTCGCCATCTGTCACGTTGGCACCTAATATACCTCTGGCGGAAAGTGGGTGTATGGGTATTACCTATACACCTCTGCCTACCCCTTACCTTTACCTTTACCCTTACCCCTTCGGGGACCCTTGTGGGACGGCGTGAGGATATATATATATATATATATATATATATAATTTCATGATGAAACAAAATTCATTATACATGTTTTGGTTACCTTTACCGACTAATTGGGCGCCACAAATTAGAGAAATAGATTTTTTCTGTAGATTCAAGACAAACAATTCAATAACGAGGTAGGAGTGGAAGACCTAAATTGATTAAAATTGAAATTACCCGGTATATTGTAATAAAATTTGATGTAAATGTAAACAGCTTTGGTACAAAACACTTTATTAAATTTTTAATTTAAGTGTAATTAAAATATTATATGGTATTCGCTCGGAAGACTAAGGTTACTCAAATTGAGCACAAGCGAATTCGGTTTCAATAGAAACTTTGGCAGCATTAACAAATTATTTATTGCCGACTAGTGTTTCAGATATACGGAAATGGTTAGGCATTGTTAGAACTTATAAGGAGTATCGGACTAGATCATGCCGTCATCTGGTTGGTTTCCATTGCGCAAATACGTCACTATACTATACATACGTAATAAGTGAGTGTAATATTACATTATACAGGTAAACGACAATGAAATGAAACAATTTATTCGCCAGAACACGGTTATATAATATGATGTTTAAATATACATAGTGATAAAATCGCACGATAAAATATTGGCATGCGAATTTATCCGTATTCAATTATTATAAACAATTAAATATACGATTTTTGAAAAAATTGCTGTCAAAGAAATCACAGTTAATTTATTTTTTCAATAAAATGGGCCTATACAGAATGCAGCATATTCAAGATTTCCATAGTAATAGTAGGTAAGTTATTGTGAATTGAATCGATAGTTTACTCGTGTTCCACGTTTAGTTAAAACGGGAGCGGAGATTGTGAACTCTATTTGCACTAGCATTGGGTATGCATTGACAGACCCCTGTCATATCTTGTATACTATTGAGACTTATAAGTGTGGGAGTCCGACCGCCGTTGCCGCCATTAGTGTGCACAATCCGGGTGGCAACAGTGAGTAAGACATCGTGCACTCACCTTGACTCACTTCAGCCGGCCCGTTTACATACACTGTTTGCTAGCCGTGTACTCGTGATTAGTGTAGCTAGAGAAAGATACACGTACGTATGTGCATACATATCATATCACCGAGTTCCTCAGGAGGTAGGCAGATTAGAGTGTCAGTTCTCTCTTACGTCAAGTCTCACGCTTCATTCACATTCATTAAACTTTCCATACGTGCTCGCCGATTTCCAGTACTATTGATGCTCCGATCTTCCGAGTTTTCAGAAAAGCTTCGTAATCTCCACAATATAAGAATATATATAGACAAATAAACAGTTTAACATCTTCTAAATACAAATCACGTTTAGACGAAACATGTAGAGGAAATATGGAGAAACTAGAGATATTGAACGAGCTTATCACTAAAGCGCTATTCATTATGAATCAGTAACACTGTTGGGCGTATTTGTTGTTAGAAAATATTGATCTTGTGAAACTAAGCGTCTCTGTGAATGGGCGATATCGCAGATAACTCAAACAGCTGATGCTCCGCCATGTCGAATTTACACGATATCATTTATTATCATGGGGCGAAAACGGAGTACATACAAGACGTATGATTGGTCAAACGGTCTTTTGATATCTAGTACTTGAACTGATTTAGATTAAAGATTCCTCCACATCCGCACAAAAACATCTAGACTTTTGATAAGGTTAAAAAAAGCAATCGTTCTCGCTTTACGTACTAGATTTCGATTTGTAAGTAGTATCTCCTTGACTCGAATCGTATTGGCATCGTGCGGTTGGGTGTCGAAATCGCCCACAGGCGTTAGTCATTGTCGCCTATTGCATCCAGTGCAGGCATTGCTTCTCACCCTTACTGCATTTTAGCCAACATATACCTAGTTTGATAGGTCTTGTGGTCAAGCGAATGGGCTACCGTGATGACCCGATTTCGTTGAAGAAGAAATAAAATTGAACTATGTAATGTATTTGGGGAACGGCTATCAAAAGAAAATATCATTTATCAATTTGACTCATAAACATATCTCGGGTAAAAGAAGGTGTTGTTACACCTTTGCCTTCCCTTTCGGCGACCCTTGTGGGGAGGTTTGAAACATACATCAAAGTTGACCGAAACATTTGAATAATTAAGGCGACTTAACCTCATTTATCAATTACTAGCTGCCCGCCCCGGCTTCGCACGGGTGCAATATTGATACTACTAATAATTTAAAAGATAAAAATGGTTATAGTGGTATATCCTTTAGAGATAATTAAATACAATCGCGGACTTATATATCGATCATTTGAAAATATACTACTCCGTAGTACAATCATTTGATCTATCTCGTAAGGTTTACCCAGCGTTTGCGATTTAAGCGCACAAAAATATGTGCCTATGATCACATTACAATTCTTTGAATATTTCGCTATTTATTAAATAAGAGAAAAAGAGGCGAATTTGGAATAGTCTTGGTTTCCGATTTTCATTAATATTGTTTGATATTTGAGCTATTTTAGCTGACCTCTACATCGTGTAAGGAATACTCCTACCAAATTTCAAGGCAATCGGCCTTAATTCCTGAGATTTCGTGATGAGTAAGTTCACAAATGGGATCTACCCGCACTCCACCTTGCGGGTGGAGTTTTCAAAATCCGTTTTTAGTTGACCTCTACACCACGTAAGGAATACTCCTACCAAATTTCAAGTCAATCGGCCTTATAGTTCCTGAGATATCCTAATGAGTAATTTCACAAATGGGATCTCCCTGCACTCCACCTTCCGGGTGGAGTTTCGCTAAATCCGTTCTTAGCTGACCTCTACACCGCGTAAGGAATACTCCTACCAAATTTCAAGTCAATCGGCCTTATAGTTCCTGAGATATCCTAATGAGTAAGTTCACAAATGGGATCTCCCTGCACTCCACCTTGCGGGTGGAGTTTTTCAAAATCCGTTCTTAGCTGACCTCTAAACCGCGTAACGAATACTCCTACCAAATTTCAAGTCAATCGGCCTTACAGTTCCAGAGATTTCGTGATGAGTCAGTAAAAAAATGGGATCTCCTATATATATATAGATTGAAACTAATTTAAATTGTATCATGCAGAAAGTAAAAATAATGAATTAAATTTGCAACGTCGGGGCCCACATGCCGCTTGTCAATGCAACACTTTCGCTATAATATTGGCGTAAACAATAAAATTAATATTAGGAAATCCACAACAGGCGATTTGCGTTTCGCTACAGCAAATGAACAAATCTATTGTCCGTCAGCGGAATGCAAAAAACATGACGCAATTAGGTCATTTGACACCAATAACTTGGTCGGCGAAACCGCAAGGTGGTATCAATGGACAACTACTCATAGGCGGGTATACAGACAGACAGATTAGTTACTAGATTACGTTATTACACTGGATTTATGTAAAAATGTTAGTTCTTTATAGTTTTGCTGATACATAACAAGTCTTTTCACTGCAACATCACTTCACCTCAATCTTTTTAACTTACTAGCCAATTAGCTCGGTGGCTGGGCCATTCGCGGGTTCGCGACGGTAGTAAAAGTGTTTTAAATTATGTATATTCGTTCGTTTTGCGTCCCATACACATGTTATAATGACATCTCTATAAGTTCATCTGTGTTTGATTATTTTAGTAAGCCCCCTTTCTAGTTTAAGCTCAGCTTGAGATTTTACTTGCGTAGAAAAAGTAACAAATACATGCCCGTTCTAGAAAAAAATCTGTTGTGTATTTTGATAGTCGATAACAATGAAATCAGTTCCCGAAAGCAATCTAATACTGAATACTACACGAGTAATGAGAATAAAATGATAAGAACTATCTGTCGTCTGAGTCGAGTAATCGCTATTATACAGGTAACTCATTTCCATATTCAAAAATCTTCATCGGATTTGAGTACTCTTGGCGTTCTCATCCTTGAGTGTTTGTTCGATTTCATCACAAATCTGGTGGCAGATAGACGAAGCATGAGATATACTTTTATACTCTGCCGTACTTAAGCTAGAAAAGGGTTAACCCTCATATGGTCGTTTTTTAGGTAATGATGCAAATTTTACCACCGCAAAATTCTCTACATTTTGATCTAGGAACCAAAGCTCTATCATTATCCATAAAAGAGATACAGATACTCAGTAAACAGTTAAGTGACACATTTTTTATAATTTTCTTAACTAAAAACCAGCTAACCCACGAAACTAGTCTAAAAGAGGGCAAAAGTATCCTAACCCTAGGAAGACCCAATATGTTTTGATATAATTTGCTTAGTAAAAAAAAAAGTTATCTATTTATGCTTAACTTAATTAAAGTTAAGGTTTATTAACTCTACTAAAAGTAAGTAAAGTGTGAGCAAATTGGCGTACAAAACTAAACTATAAATAAGTTAACATAAAAAACGTAACTATAAATAGGTTAAGATCGCTTAACCCTTTTTAAATCAAGTAATACCAATTAATATTTCGGAAGAATCCTTGGTAAAAGAAGGGTTAAGCCTCATTCCTAAGCTAGAACAAAGTAAACTGCAGTAAAATGCAACGCACGAGTTATGTATGTCAGATCTATACGGCTTTTAATTCTCATCTTCCTCATTATTTAAATAAATACCGGGGCTAGTGGAACCTCTCTTTAAAATTCATGTACTTATATTTTCAAAAGGAGTGTATGCCATTTCTCCACTAAACCGGTTTTTTTTTTTTAAATAATGAGTAGTGAATTATACCCATCAAAGTCATGAAAAGAGATTAGGTGAGATGGTGAGAGAGATAATTTGAAGAAATATTAAAATAAATTAATTGGCCTATAATGCACTTGGGGCCTTGGGGTCCTGAGGCTCACCATCTTTTCAAAGAGGTCTCACGCCGTCTAGTCGGGACCTCTTGTGAAGTCTCGTGACAGGCGGGCTGGAACATATCTCGCTCAGAGAATCAGCATTGCTATCCAGCGTGGCAATGCTGCTAGTCTTCTTGGCACGTTGCCTCGGGATACCGATTTGGGACAAATATTTTATCTGTAAGTAGTTAGTAAACTGTTCTATTCTGTAATGTTCTTTGTAAATATTGTTAATTTTAATTTAACTTCTGTTATAATATTTTGTTACTTTAATTAAAAAAGTTATTTCCCGGAGTAATTTCGGGATTTTACATGCTAATTGTATACTTTTAGAATGAGCATGACCTACTGAAGTTTTGAGACAACTGGCAGGTCATTTTTTTTTTATCAACAAAGTTGAAGTGGAAGTTGTTACGCCAAATCCATAATGCAAATGGGTAGCCAACCTTTTGTCCAGTTGATGCATAAGAGCCGTCGTTGACGATCTCTGCTTCGATAGCATGGACATTAATGCCGGCGTCCCGCAAGGCTTTATGCTGTCCCTGAACTATGTTTCTTCTGCATATCAAAGACATGCTTTCTATTGAAGGAATGCACTGATATGCAGACGAAAGTACTGGTGACACTTACTACACGGGCTATGCTAATCTCCCTCGATCCACTATGGAGGAAATTCGCGAACAATTTGTCTCTGAAATCTAGAGTACACTTTGTAGTGTCTTCGATTGGGGTCTGTGTCTGTCATGTCTCCGATTAAACCTAGTCCACTTCAACCTCACTAAGAAACAAGTTTGCGGGGTGACCCCCAAAAACACTTCCATTTGCTATGGTATTACAATTCCAGTACACTCCCCTTAACATCTAGGAGAGCATTGGGATCCTTTTTGACATTTCTAGTGATGTTCAGTTCCGTGGTCATTTAGAGGACAAGGCTAAGTAGCCGTCCAGGAAGCTCGGTGTGCTCAACAAAGCTAAGCAGAACTTTACACCGCAGCAAAGGCTACAACTTTATAAGTCGCAAGTTCAGCCACATATGGAGTACTGCTGCCACATGTGGGCTAGAGCCTCAGGATACTAGCTGGTGCCTTTTGACGCGGTACAGAATCGCGCAGCTAGGATTGTCGATGATCCCATGCTGACAAGCGGCTTGGAACCACTAAATCTGAGGAGAGACTTTCCCTCCCTGTTTGTTTTCTACCACTTGTATAACGGAGTGTTCTGAAGAATTGTTCGACATGATATGATGCCCACTTCTACCTTCTACCCCCATACCTCTCGCCATCGACGGATAATTCATTCCCATACATTGGAACCGTAAAGGTCTCTTACTGCGCGGTGCCAAATGAGTTTCCTTCCGCGAATGCTCAGGCAGAATGAACTTCCGTTGAGGTTTTCTCTATAGATTACAGTATGGAGTTATTCATGAAAGGTGTGAAAAGATTCCTGCAGGGTCGGCAGCGCGTGGGCGATACCCCTGGTGTTGCAAGCTTCCATAGGTGGCCGCTAACCATCAGGCGGACCGCATGTTTGTTTGACACCCATGTGGTATAAAAAAATATTATGAAACATTGCCTCGACCAGATAACTATATAAGAGTAAAAACCTTTAAACCAGAGAGATTGCTAACTGCATGCCAATATGGCACATATTCTATTGTCAATAAGATTGTGATTTATTGTTGATATTTTATAATGTCCATGCATTATTTTTACTTATATGTGTCGACAGTGTACCACAAAGTATTTTTAGCGCTGTTGTGAGATTATATTGATCTCATTTTAATTTCATTGCATTTAAATAGTTAAATAGTTAGCCTAACGAGGGAATTTTAATTTCATTTTAAAAGTACTTATTTTATTTCCAATTTTTCAGGTATAGAATTTTATTTTAATTACCTACCTACTTACATGTTACTTTAACAGACTTACTTTTAAAGAAACGAAGTTAGCTATTGATCTGTGCATATGGTTAAGTAAATTTTGTTCTTTAGTTTAATTTAGATGGCAAAATATTACTATTTTATGGCAAAATATTTTTTTTCCTCGACTAATCATTCCACTTAGCTTAGCTGTAAAAGGGTTAACCACGAGTGATACTTACATAACCTTTTTTTAGTTAAGTAATATTGCATAAATACAAGTCATTAAAAAAAAAGTATTGCCTTTACTTACCTAAATAAAGGTTAAAATACTTTTGTCGTTATCCTATTCTGTATTATGATGTAATATCCTTAATTGTAAATGAGTTATCGGTGCATAACTTATTTATAAGTAAGCATTGTTGAATAACTTTGCAGTAAATTATTGATAGTGACATTTCCATCAAAATACTACGCTAAAAGTGGGTTAGGGTATGGTTAACCCTGTTTTAGAGTCATAATAAGTTTAACATTACGAGTGAAATGCTTAGTTAAATAAGAAAAAATAGGTTTTAGGTATTATAAAGACAATATTTTAGGATGGAAATTATTCTATAAGGTAGAGTTAAATATTAGCTAACTTTGTCTCTAAGAATGTTTACTCCATATTGAATAGATTTTTAAAGACATCAATTCCCACGTTTTTTGACGATATCTCAAAATTGACTAGTCGGGCTTAACCCTTTTCTAGCTAAAGTACGGCAGTACTAATCTCATATATGTACAATTATAAAAAGATTGTATTCCGCCATGTCTCTCTTGACTTAGACCTCTATCGATTCATCCACATTCATCAATCTCATTATACATATACATGCACGCCGGTCAGTCAGTACTCTTGATGTTCTCATCCCTTAATTTATTATTACTCATGATAAAGTTACAGTGTATGTAAAGGCAGCAGTGTGCCAGTTCGTGTATAGTTCACAGGCCAGCCCGTAGCCCAGGTGGTATTGCCGTGTTGCCTTAACACCAAACAACAAGCGTCACAGTTCAATTCGAATCCTTGGCATATCGCCATGTAAACACACCACCAAATAGGGCAATGACCATCATACAACGCAAATAGAATATTTTCTATTAATAATCGCGTTCAAAAGTAAACAGAGAGAGGGGAGACTCCACGTGTCTCCCAAATAAGAAGATTAATTGCCACGCTTAGCGAGGAGGTAACAAACTTCGGTCGAGTTTGGCTCGTGAAACTTTTTAAACAAAATTCAGAATGAAACCTTTGTTATACTAATAATAAGATTAAAAAACAATATGAAAGACTGACGTAAACGTTTCGAAGTAACAGGTTGTCGCGAATTAAATCAACCTTTTTAATTATACTGCAAATAATGGTTTAAACGCTCTCGGTAATATTGCTCATTGAAGTGACATGATAAATAGTTTTCCTGTAACATTTTTGATAAAGTGGAGATCAATGTTTTTCTGTATCCACTGCCCGACGTCATGACTGGCAGAAATGCATGAGGCATTTTATAATCTTACAAGAGACAATTACGCGTTTCACGGACGTCATTTTGTAGCTAGAAGAGAATGCTGTGCATACATAAGTATCACCTCACAATCTGTTATCAGCGCAGGCAGAGAGAAATGACAGATTGATTATGATCTAAAGACGAGTGACTCCTGTATTGTCCCGTTTGTGTAATTTTAGACCAAGTCGAGGTGCACAAGGAAATCTATGACGCAGCATTTACTAGGCAGGTAACAACAGCGACACAATGCAAACTTAACGCCCACGTGACTGTTTAAGGTCGCTCCGACGACGCCGACGCTGGAACTGCCAAGTCGTAAACAAGACATTGACAGCGAAGAAATCATTTGCGTTGCAAGGAAATTTTATTTCTAGAACAACGTCTGTTTGTTTCACTCACAACTACATTACATTGATTTTTAAAGCACACAGCGGTTTCTTGTTAAAAGTAATGAGTTTGGTATTGACTAATTGCTCGGGAGTTTACGCGACGACTTTACGTAGAAGGAACTAACTTTCCCTATTTCATTTTTACAGAATAGGTTTTGTTCCTTGCGAAAATGTATTCGAATGGGCAGTGCATTCATAATGCATTTTCCTACTTATATTATAAATGCGAATGTTAGTGGGTATTGGTGGGTATATATAAATAACAGACGAAAATTATTTCCGATTAGATCAAAAGTCCGGTGAAAAGAAATATTTACGACAAAGGAAGGCAAACTTCTTTTTCTTAATGGAAGACAACAAATAGCCTGAAGTCTTTCAATAATTAAAGAGTTTATTCAAGATCAAAATATAATTAGAAAATCCCAGTGGAATATAAATCGGGCCACGCTTTCATTGACAATAGATTTGTAGTAAAATAATTAGTCCATTGCGTTTTTTGTTATGTACGATTTAATAAATCTGCTCCCACGCGACCGCCTCCACTAAGTAGCGCCCACTTTCATCGCAAAAGGTCACGGAGTTGGATACCGGACCTCGTGATATGGTTTCCTTCCACCCTTGCACTCATTGACAGAGTGAGATCACATTTTTGAACGGATATAACAGTTTTTAACAAACATTGATTCTGGCAGGTTTATAATTAGGTAAATTAAGTACCAAAGTACTGTAATCGCTTCGAGCGAGAATCAACAATGGCGGTTGCATACACGGCGGAGTGAGTAAATTAATAACCGCAGATGACACCGGTTATTTCTGGATTAATCGAACAATCGGATGTTATTCGATGTGGTGATTGATTGTTATGCGATGTAGGTACGTAGAACAGGAACAGACTTAAATCATTACACAATATTCCTGTGATAGTTCTGTTGATGTTCCAAGTCAAATTACTATTATAATAACTTACCTCGTTTATGTGTTTATATGTTTTGATGAGGTCTACGCTGAGTTTTCTTAATGGTGCCGTCGAGGGGTCTCGAAAGTGATGAGGTATTCGGGCCTGCATAGCCTGTGCAATCGAGAAAACAATTTTATATTGACTTGTCAAAAACATTTATAGTAAAAAGCAATACAAGCGTAGATGGTGTTAAACTATACTGAAACGAATGACGGTGATAGAAATACCTATCTATTTTGATGCAATACAGTTCAGTAGTGAGGTGTAGTGCAGTGCAGTGCATGCGGATAGGTGAGTTCTACACAAACAGCATATTGGAACGAAAACACAAGGGGAAGTAAACAACCACAAAATGAAAGATACTTTGCACTACCTACGACAGAAAGTGAGTATAGGATGTTTGAAGAATTACTCTAATTAATACACGAGACGGTTTGTTTTTAATTACATTCTCAGTGGCGATTTATATGGGGATGTATGCGATTACCTTGCCTATTGTCTGGAGTAGGTACAGCTATAAAACCGGACAACTGCGCGTCTGGTTAACGCGCTGTGTTCCGTCTTATGTGTAAAATATGATTATTATCCAAAACAGTTTATAAACTCAATATATAGACCGAGAGCTATATTTATAAAATACTAATATTATATAGAGGAAAGATTTGTAAGTATGTTTGTAAGGAATTGGCTCAAAAAGTACTGGACCGATTTTAAAATTTTTTTCACCATTTGAATGCTACCTTATCACTGATTAGTATAGGCTATTTAAATTGCATGAAAAAAATATATTATGGCAAAATGTTTAAAAAATTATGTCCGAAGTGCGAAGCGGGACAAGCCGCTAGTATAAAATACAATATAAGCTTTTTTTTTCTAATTTATATCGAATCATATAATTCAACTTTTTTTTAATTTCTAAATCGAATAATATCATTCGATTTTGAATTACTATTCGAGTACTCGAATAATATTTTAATACTAGATTGTTACCAGTAACAATGATAAAGTTGATATAATTATACTTTCTTGATGGTTGAACGGAACCCTAAAATGAAGCGTATATTAGTCACGCGTCTATCAACATTACGCACACGTGCTTCTATCAAAATGTATTAACTAAGTTTAGTACAAAAACCAATTCAGTAGACACATCTTTCCACAAGTAACTCTTATCGGCCATTTATTAATTAACCCAGTCTAGCCTAGGAGTATATATTGATCGGTGTTCGTATTTGGCACACCAAATACGTCACTGGGGTTTCAGTGTAGAACGTGGTGTTGTAAGGTAATTAGTGGCACTTTACCGACTAATTTATTTACTTGCGCTTACTGTCTAGACGCGCGTTGTTAATGGCTTTTTTTAATAAAACAATAGGTGCGACACGCCCGCGGATTTAGAGTTAAAGAATAACATAACCATTTTACAAAGTTTAAATCGTATATACAATATTTCTATACAGTTAAGTTAAAAAAAAAATACATTTTTAGATTGGCCAACCGTAATTGCTTGTAAATAACATAATAAGATACGCCCTGCTTTCAGGATAACTTTCACCGATTATATTCAATTTAAATAGGAGTTGTTTTTGTCGGGATAATTTGATAATCTATCGTAGGTTACTTGATCCGATTAGAGATCATATGACCCGCGCAAACTGCCTCGTGCATCATTTACCTGGACGGGGGTACGGTAGCTGGCGAAAGCTCGGGGGTTGCGCACAGTGGCGCTCACCTGAATGTCAGACGGCGCGCTCATGGACGCCAGCTGATCTTCGCCCACCAGTCTCCCATACAGGGGCACGTGCCGCCTCTCTCCGCCAGCAGGCTCCGGCATGCCGCCGCCAACCACGCCCACTGTAACAAACACAACATATATATATATCAAATCGAATGGAACTAAAAAAACAACAAAACATTAGGTACGAGGTCTACGATATCGTACGCGACTCGAGATAGCCGGAGAAACGTTATTCGCAAAATGTCTGAGCTCAGACCGCACACGGTTACAAAATCTTCCAATAAAATCAAATTAGGCGCCAATTTCTAGCTTTTAACTTTGAAATTTCGCCTAAACTACAAAGACAATTAAGCTATAAAAAACTTATATCCCAATCTGCTATGGAAGTTATGGTCGTCGAAAGACAATTTGTCTGAAACAAGTTATTAAAGTTAGTAATTAAGAGATCGATGGACGGTGCGGGCGGCGCATCTCAATCAATCTGATATGATAATAGCTTAAATTGCCGTGTGAACGAGCCTTATTCACCTGATCACCGCCCACGTAGTGCCGGTAATGCTTTGCTTCAATAGTTGAATGAATCACAATATGACACATGGACTACGTAATTTTTTCGTTTAACTGTCATGCTAATATTCTACTTCATCATAAATTTGGAATGATACACTTTATATAAGTCACGTACCTTTTTTTTTTCAATATTAAGTCTTGTATACCTATATGTAAAGTTCTCCTATGACAAGGCTGAAGTACTATCAATGCATTTAAGACTTGGTGGCCGTGTGGTAGTGCTTACGAATTCAGTGTTGCGGGTTCAAAGATCGGTTTATATTTGTCACACCACGACTACTTACACTATAAGCGAAAACATCGTGTGGATTTTTTTATAGGTCTGACAAGAAGTTAAAAGCAGTTAGTGTAGTTTGCCCCGATAAAACACACATCGGCATAGCTTCCACCAGAGTCCCTAATGGGAAGGCTTACAAAAATATTATAGGTGAGATAAGATAAAATAACGTAAATTTTTTGTACATTGACACAGACTTCTAAAAAGCTCGAAAGAAAAGCGTACCTACAAGTATGCTAGTATCGTTTCGACGAAGTTCGCGTGCCAGTAGCCCCGAAGGGAACGCTTCAACTTGTCAGAAACCTTTGATGAGATCGTCGGCGTCGCACCTTACCTATTTACCTTTTAAATATTCATACACCGTCTGTATCATTAAAATTGCAACCTTGTCCATTTCAATTTCGTTTATGAGGCTAACACAAACACGTATCAGGTCTTTGACATTGTACCCCGAATCAGTATTATACACATCAGAACTGAACCTTAAAGTTGCAAGCATGTAATTTTTTAAAAAGCAAGTAATTCTCAGCGACCATTGACTTTACAACAGAGGCCCTAAAAAAACGGACGCATTATTACTTGTACTAAGAATATACGTACATATATTTAGTCTTAATTTATAATATAATAATAATAATATATCCTCACGCCTTCCCACAAGGTCCCCGAAGGGGCAGGCAGAGGTGTATAGGTAATACCCACACACCCACTTTCCGCCAGAGGTATATTAGGTGTCAACGCGACAGATGGCGAGTCCATCGCCGTTACTCAGGCACGACTATACATACGCCTTTGAATTTCTTCTCAGACGTATGCAGGTTTCCTCTCGATGTTTTCCTTCACCGTAAAGCTCGTGGTGTGACTAATCACTGTACTTAAGTTCAGAAAAAACTCATTGGTAGAGTCGGGATTCGAACTTGCGACCTTTGCATCGCAGACAACTGCTCGAACCACTCGGCCACCACGGCTTCTTAATTTCAGACATTGCAATAAAGCAGTTCGACTACAACCAATAGTAGTAGTAAGTTAAAATACTGATCCTGTGTATTTTTTCACCAGTTAATGTCAATGTTCGCGAGTGTAAGATGGTTATCAGACATTGTTTTAACAGTTTGTGACTTTATGTTGCGGTGAGACAAACTTTTACTTGTAATCCAAGGTGTGAATGTGAACTTTATCGTGCTCAATTCAGAGGTCACAGACAAGTTAATTCGGTCTTATTTATGTACCGTCTGGCACGAAGTGACGCTTTCATAATAAACGCTACTTACTGGTTGAGGCTCGCCGCGCCAGCTACTTTGCTGAACGTAGGTACATATACTAATTCTGCAGTACGTTACTTTCGCAAAAACTCGAAAAAGTCTACCAATATTTGAATATTTTCTTGAGTTTCGCAAAACTTTAGATCGATTGAGGGCGATGGCAGGTTTTTTTCTTGGATATGGGTGGAAACTTGTTTTTATTAAGTATATATAACGTTCAATAAGTGTTCCCTGTGTCCCTAACGTTGAATAAAATATTAAGATTTTGATTTCATAAATTTGACATGGGTCAAGTAAATGATGAATTCATAGTATACGTCAATAAATATGTGTTCGTGTTTCTAAGTCTAGAGAGAACCGGCGCTCTACTCTCTATGCCTACACCATGTGACAGCCATCGCGATTACATGTATATATGAGAATCTTATGATAAGTAAACTAAATATACCACACAACGCTACCTTGTTTTTCATGCAATGTCATACAGAAAGACATGTCAAAGTGCGACGTTTTTATAATTTCTTTTTTTTTTCGGCACGTATTGTACGTATCGCACCGTAGGTATCGACGCTAAAGGTCTAATACACTATCAATTATACACACAAACATAAGTACTTCAAGTCTAACGTCGCACATATGTACACGCATTACACACACACAGATGGAGCAATGAATATGCAACTGCGTAGATTACTGTGAAACGTATTCAGACGTGCAAAAAAACATTTTCGTTATTGGCAACTTAACATTCGTTCGACCTTAACAATATACAAATAAATATATTTTTCCGTAAGGGGCTTGGTGTGAAGATATGTATATGTATGAACAATTTCTTGATACTTTAAGTACTACATAAATGCATACAAATAAAACGTGTCAAATATGGGGTTCTTCTTACTCTTGGCATACAAAAATATGCTAAAATTATGGACATCCGCATTCACGGACGCTCAGATGAATGAATGGATGAGTACATGGCTGCGCCAACGCCGAATGAAAATCAGGCCACATCCGCCTATTAGCATTATAAACATTGTTACCAGTTCCGTCGGTAGGTATGAAATGGCAGGATATACATGCCGTTCAAGTACACCGGTCGGTTGCATAAAAACACTAAAGGCATCGTGGATCGTTAAAGATTCGCTTTCTTTGAAACGGATCCAAGTGTGCAAAGCGATTATTTTCCCCTTTTAGTGTTGTGTATTTATCGGTGGTGAAATTACTGAATTGATTGTGCTGTTCAATAGTTTAGGACATGTGACAAATCGGCGTAGAAAGACACGAGGCGAAAGCGCACGCGATCACTGCGCCTCGCGACGTGGGTCGGTGATATTATAACTAGTTTGCATTTATAGTGCGCAGTTGTGCGTCCAAGCAACACGGAGCTTCGCGATAAGATCGGAACTCCTCTGTATGGTACGATTATTGTAGTGCGAGAGAGGCGTGGAAGGGCTACATGTGACGGAGGCAGCGTCGGGCCGACGAACGGGCGGAGACGCGGGCTACGTCACCGCAGCAAGCCGTTCGGAACCGGCCGTGCCGGCCGACAACCTGTGGTAGCTATGTTAGGAATGCGACTAGCCGCCGGCCAGTAGATTGGCGTGGGAGGTGCAAGATACCGCGCTCGCTGTTTACCAACTGCACTTGCAATTTTCTACAAAAATAATATTCGTTCCCCTCGTGTGATGTCTCATGGCAAATTCTATGGATTGGAGCCATACCGAAGTTCAAAGATTTATTGTAACTTTTATTTTGACTTAGAAGTAAATGTTGCAACTAATATATGAATTACTAGTCATTGAATTAATGATATTTATAAAATGAAGAATAAGAATAAGTAAATTAAAAGTAACTGTGACTTGTTATGTACTCAGGCCCAAAAGGAGTACATAATTAAATTCTTCTTAGCGCCTAGCGAGTCGGTACTTTGTTTTGTATGTACGATATTAGTATATAATAAATAGCATTAAAATAAACAAGGCCATAATAAAACCGTGACATGGAAATTAAATGTATGGTCGGTCTCAATTCGATGTAACTGCGCAATTTTGCGGCTGAGGCTTCGAGGAATCCATTAAAAGACGATCTCCTTGACGCCTTACTGGCAGCAATGCCGCTTGGAAAACTAGAAATGATTATTCCAAACTTACTATCGCTAGTTTCGCTTTCTGGGCACACGGACATCACTTTACTCACTTGCTTTAATAGAGGAATAAAAAAAACCACTAATAATATCACCAAATACACAAATTTATCCGTTTAGGTGACCGCGCAACTCAAACGTTTTTGCACACGCACACACATCATGCATTTTTTTGTCCGTTGATATTTGTATTTTCATTGATCTGATGGATTGATTTATTGGCAGAACCATTGAAGTGGAGAACGCGATAGAGAGACTAGACTAGGATAGCCGTCGGCGGCAGCGAGTCGGTGCGGCCTTGCCCGCGTCACCCGCGTTCGGCGCGTGTTGTTATTGTGAAACAATGTTTATACACGTGGCGCTGATCATGAGTAGGTATTTAATGTCTTCGGCGCCAGGACGCTATGCCGACACGGCTTGCCCGCCACAACTAAAGCGCGGTACCATCGTTTGCTAGTAATAACCGAGCGGAAGGCCGCGTGATTCAGATGACAAATGCGTCGTGGGTCGTCTCGGTTAAACTGTTTGATCGACCAATGATTTATCACTAGCGGACTTGCTATCGAATCAACAAATAATTTATATCACAATTTCTAGCACTGCGCACATAAATGAAAGAGCTTATATTCCATTCCTTCATGTATTCAAAAGAAAGGCGTCGTCACACGAGAGTAAAATGACAAACTCTAAGTATCAGGAGAAAAGCAGAGGACCCGCACCTCGAACAGTCATATGCATAAAACGACACGAATTCCTTTTTTCTCGGCTGCCAGCCACGCAATTTCTCCGATTGTATGCAAATCCTCGACGCAAACAAAGAATGAAAAACCACCGACGCAGACGTTCGCTCCATCCCACCTGTGTTCCCGTCCCTTCCGTCTGAGCTGCGGGCAAACTAGCGACCGTTGCGACGCAATCCGACCGAGAGCCGCACCGTAAACATCCAGGATATTATTCCTGAATAGATCTCATCTCTTTACGTATCGGTCGCGGTCAGGTCGAGCACAATTTTTAGTCGTCGCCAACTTGTGAATTATTCAGCGGTATTCTATTAGCACTGAGCTAGAAGAAAAATGCATTTAAGTAGATTTTCGTGGAGGTTGGGAAGTAATGGGGACGGAATGTATAAACACGCGGAGAACTAGGCAACATTTGCATCACATTGGACAGCGGGCCGCTGACACGACGGACCGTTAAAACAAGATCAAATGCGTCGAAACTCTAGGTGATTCCTAAATTTCACATTACCTATTTTTATAATTAAAGTTGGTTCATTTCATACAAAACAAATTACCTATACCTACTTAAAACATGATAGCACTATTATAACGAAGTGCCAGACGTGATTGCGTAAAGATAAATATATACTTTTTTGTTTCACATGCTTGTGGTTTAAATTCCTTGTTTCTTATTAAATATTTATACACTCTAATTTTGTATAATATATATAATAGGATCGTAGCAAGTGGAAAGAAGTGGTCTCTGCCTACCCCTACGGGAAAGAGGCGTGATTATATGTATGCATGTATGTAATTTTGTTAGTTATTCATGTGACATTGACAATCATCTGTCCCAATCAAGTAAATTCGAAGTTTCATTGAAAATACGACGATACATAGACGGGTGACTTTCCTTAACAACATTGACACAAAACGAATGTAGATATTAAGCGTACCCAGTTGGTGTACACAATGTTGGATGACAAGCGCGCTCGTTAAGAGGTAAAACTTCATAACGGGCTTACACAGACCGTTTGTCCGGTTGTTGAAAAGTCCCAAGTACATACGCGAAGCGAGATAGTGTTGGTGGTCGGTTGGTGTTGGTGATGGCGCGAGGCCGCAGGACGGGTAAACCGCGGCAGGTTTAACGGCCGGCCGCCTGCCTGTCTGGCCGTTCACCCGAGGCCCGCGCGGGGGCGAAACGTGCGCGAAAACACCGCGCCCGCGCCGCCGTCGCCGTTATCGTTCGCCTTAGTACACATGGCCAAATGTTCGCGCGCTTACTGCTTTGCCGGCTTTAGCTCGGACTATTGCAACCTATGATATGACACTTATTAAAAAAAACTTAAACTAGCACCTGAGGCTAATGCTTTTAGAGAGTGGAATTTTATATATCCTCACGCCTTCCCTTTTCATATTACTCATCACGAACATTAATATAATTTTTACTAGCCGTGCTCCTCGGTCCGCCCGCGGTCGCGCCCGCGCCGCCGCCGTCGCCGTTATCTTTCGCCTTAGTACACATGGCCAAATGTTCGCGCGCTTACTGCTTTGCCGGCTTTAGCTCGGACTATTGCAACCTATGATATGACACTTATTAAAAAAACTTAAACTAGCACCTGAGGCTAATGCTTTTAGAGAGTGAAATTTTATATATACTCACCTTCCCACAAGGGTCCCCGAAGGGGTAGGCAGAGGTGTATAGGTAATACCTACACACCCACTTTAACACACACAGCCATTTAACAATTGGTACTTGTCAAATGTTTGGCCACACTATGTATTGGTCAAGTATGTTTGGCAAATATTATTGGGCGGTATCTCAAGACTATTGTGCGCGAGATAAGTGTGTCGCTCTAGATTGTGCAGGCGGCCACCGTTGCGGGTTTATGTGCAAAAACCGCCGGCGGTCATCGACGCTGAGGCCCGATGGGTACGGCGCACCACCAACTAAGCCTTTTCATATTACTCATCACGAACATTAATATAATTTTTACTAGCCGTGCTCCTTGGTTTCGCCCGAGTAATTATAAAAAGAAAGTTATTCCCACATTTTCCATTGATGCTACGCTCCTATACATACCTATAGTATTAGTATAGATTATATTTTAATGGCGATGTTCTCTTTTGATTAACCCTTCGCGTGAAGCTAGAAATGTTACAAATCACTCAAGTACCTAGTACACACAACAATGGTATCCAGTTCAGAAAAAGGCGTTAGACATCACTGTTCACTGCTTAGATAAATCATATTAATATTGTTCACATTACTGTTATTAATAACGTCATGAGCTTAACCGTAAAGGAAAACGTCGAGATTACACCTGCATACGTTTGCGAAGAAGGAAAGACGTATAATATACTTGTGCTTGAGGAGAAACGACGATGGATTCGCCATCTGTCACGTTGGAAACTAAATTTATCACCGGCGAAAGGAGGTTGTGTGTAGAGGCACACCCCAATGAGCGCTCTTGTGGGAAGGCGTAAAGACAAAATGACCTTAAACTCATACATGACATTTTGAGAACGTGTACTGACGGTGATGCCTGCTTTATGATAATTATTTTAATGGCGATCAATTTTGCTTGGACTTGAAAGGTCTCAAACAGGAAGTCGCTAAGGGCAATGAACACTTCGATGTGAAGGTCACACAAATAAATAAGCAACTGCTATAGGTGCCCATGTATGGGTGTGCGTATGGTGGCCAGTGCGGAAAACACCTTTATGAATAGCTAAGTAGGCTATAAAATGTATATCTACGTGGCTCGCATATTTTTTTTTATGTTTCTTACTTTGATTTATGTGATTGCTTTAAAAAAAATATCAGTTTGTTAACTGTAGGGCGCGATAAAATTTGGATTATGAGACATGACTAAGACAAAAAAAAAACAGTGTTTAAAAAATTGTGTATCTATTTTTATTACGAGATAAATAAGTAGGTAAATCATTTGTTATCTTACGGCGAATAGAATGATTTTACTTTAACTTCATAAAAAAAAAGAAAAATTCGGCCCGTATGATGATAGTTAGCGATTACCGTAAACAATCACCTTATGAATCGTTCTGCTAGCACAGCCATTCATTCATTGGCAAGTTCTGAAAAATATACAATTCTAAAACTTTACAGCAAAAACATTCGAGTGCATGTTCTTTTTCTGTCTGGTAGGACATGCCGACTGCAAAAACCATATCAATATGAGAAAGACGCAAATGAACCATACGCGAGTGGTATCTAGCACTTTTTGTCTCAAACGAAAACATAATATGAACAAAACAACCGTCATATTCATCGAGAGTGTACCGTTAACATTTGGTGCTTTCCATACTCATTCAATTATTAGTATTATTACACAGCACCGTTGGACGCGCAAAAACCTTAGTGGCCGGTCGATGACACCGAGGGGCGCTTTAGGGCTGGCTCGTCACACTTCGGCAAACTCATATCGTATTAAATATATTACTTCCATATCTTTGTATCTTCACGGCTTTACGTAGGGGTCCGCGAAGAAGTTGGCAGGCGTATAATACCACCAAAAATCGTGACCGATGGCGAGTCTGTCCACGTCTCTCAGTCGATGAAGTACGATGAAACTAATTGACCATATTGCAAATTAGCAACATTTGGGAAAGACCACCTCTCCACCACGGCTCTTCTTATTTAAGGACAAAGAAGGCCTTATAGTATATACCAATAATGGATGGCACATGTATACTTATGCAAACATAACCAGATCGAAGTAAAATTTACAGTTTGAAATGAAATTACGATTAATTACGAGCAGGCGTTTGATAGATAATTGCTCAGAAAACTAGGTACATATTATATATATACAAAAGAGACAGGGTACTTTAAAATGTATATTATATATACGCCGAAATCCTCGCTGTTCGGTGGCAACTCGTCTCAAGTTCTCCGTTATTGAAGTTTTATAACAAAATATACCCAGTTTGGATAGCTTTTGTTTGGGCGATGATGCAACTTTAAATATTAAACGTACATCCGTTCGCAGTTTTACTATTTTCACTGGGGCTTCGGCCAACAAGGGAGATAATACCTGATGTGAGCAGCTTTTTTGTACCTAAGCTTTGAGTATTTCACTTATTGCAGCGATTATAGATGAAAATAATGATACTGCAGTTCCAGGCTTAACCTCCACAGTCCACACAAATAGAAAAAAGCTTGTATGCATTAAAAACAAGCGATAGACCTTTGTTTTGCGAAAAATGAACACATTGTATGCACCAATGCCTGAGAACTAAGTAATTATTCGAGTCAATTTCGCCGATGTGGAGAGCGCAAGATAATTTGGTGGGACATGATAAATCTTTGTTCCGCATTCCAATGTGAAATTCATTCACGGGTAACGAAGTCGTCTAGACTGTATGTCGGAGAAAGGTGACCATTCACCGGCCGGCGTGACTTGAGGCGGCTACGGGAGACATCGAGTTACTGGTTAAGCGTCGACGTTATCTTATGCATGCGATTAATTACCAGCCAACACACCAACATCGTAATACTTTATGAACATGAGGATATTAAGTTTAAACATCCAAAGTCTATGAGTTCAAGACTTTTTGTTATAAGAATACAATATACTTCTCATCAGAATAATCGAATCATATTTTTATTACACACAAGTTTATGTTCACCTCATATTCTTCACTATTAAACGACATTTGACATATATTCCTAAATATACACATTATTCTGATAATCCTTACAAAACATAAACTTGGTGTGTGAAGGTGTTTCGATTTTTCAGATGAAAAGTTTATATCTAACAGATAATAAATTGGAGCCGTGGTGGCCGAGTGGTTCGAGCAGTTGCCTGCGACGCAAAGGTCGCAAGTTCGAATCCCTACTGTACCAATGAGTTTTTTCTGAACTTAAGTACAGTGATTAGTCACACCACGAGCTTTACGGTGAAGGAAAACATCGAGAGGAAACCTGCATACGTCTGAGAAGAAATTCAAAGGCGTATGTATAGTCGTGCTTGAGTAACGGCGATGGACTCGCCATCTGTCACGTTGGCACCTAATATACCTCTGGCGGAAAGTGGGTGTGTGGGTATTACCTATACATTTCTGCCTACCCCTTCGGGGACCCTTGTGGGAAGGCGTGAGGATATATATTATAATAAATTTAAGGAAATTCTGTCGCAAAAATAGATTTGCTTAGATGCCTTAATAAATTTTGGACTTTTGAATGATACCTTATTAGGTTTTAATTGATTTACAGTACAACAACACGTGCAACAACCTACATTGTTGGGCTTCGATTACAATTAGAATGCACCTGCAATGTAACAACACTTGTACAGATAATACGAACCAAGCAGTTACTTTCCAAAGAGCACGATATCATCTGGGTACATGACGGCGGTGCACGAGCATTTGGTTTTAATGACAGCGCGGAGGCCGGCATCCGCGTAGCAACAGCTTTCAGACTCTCAATGAAAGTTGATCGCTACGGGAAAAATGCGGGCCGATGGTTCCGGCACAAACGAGCGCTGTAAATATTTGGCACTCGGTTTGCCGCGGCTTGACCGCTGCCACATTATACATTTTCATCGACATACGTACTGGCGACTTATTAATCACAGCTTGCTTCGTCCCCGTTACCCTGTCCACTTTTCTATACATCGATGTGAGCTACCTAAATTATTCCACAAACAATTTTTCGGCAAACATTGTGCGACAATTGAGCGTGTTTAATTTTGCATTCAAGAATAATTTGAAGAAGGTTGGCAGAGCTTTATAATGGAAA
This sequence comes from Drepana falcataria, assembly GCA_945859725.1. Taxonomy (NCBI): domain Eukaryota; kingdom Metazoa; phylum Arthropoda; class Insecta; order Lepidoptera; family Drepanidae; genus Drepana; species Drepana falcataria. The sequence continues at coordinate 2,994,509 of OX243935.1, forward strand.
AATATTGCATTTACCTGGATCCGTCGAACATGGGGAAACCCATACCGGTATTTTTGCTATTCAGACATTTTATAGTCGCCGATTTAGGATAAGCTTTCATGGCATAAGAATATTCGATTTTGAAACACGTAAGTATGTGAACTTCTTATTGCATTTACCATGCTAAGATACGCAACTCCAATATCGTGATTCTGAAATTAATACTGAAAAAATTCATCCAACATACATCTGGGAAGAAAAAAGACTTTCGGCCTGAAAGGACGAGTCACATTGTTACCTAAATACTTATAACTGGGGCGGAAAAGTGGTTGTTATCTGCTCATACTTACGGGGAAACGTGTTGGAAGGAGTGACGATACACGTCGAGCAATGTATACTAGTATGTGGACACGAATACATAAAATGGGGAGGAATCGAAAGAGGTATGTGAGTCTAGAGAGAAATGGCGCTCTACTCTCTGTATGCTTACCCCGCGAGGGACTTGGCCTGATGATATGTATATACTTATTTATACTATAAAGAGGCAGAATTGTGATTGTTCGTTGGAACACGCTAATCTCAGGAACTACTAATATTTCTTCATTAAGCTATCTAATATGCGTTTATTATCGTTTATTGAGGAAGGCAATACGCAATAATATCATCATGTTATTGCGCAAAGGAGCGGCTAATCAAATTTAACTCGGGGCACAGCTAGCATTATATATCCTGAACATTATGTTTGCGTTACATTTAAAACCTATTAATAACTATTAGCTTTATGTGTTACCTCACATTCAAACTGCTAACACATCATATAAATACAGTTTCGGAATTCCTAGAAAATATGTATAAAGAGTACGCCTCGTGCTCGATCTTCGTGTAATCTGAATACGTCGAATGCAATAATACCTAGATAGTTCAGAGTGCCAAAAGCGTGGGACGCTAGGTTGGAATGACTAACCTAAACTTTATAATTACCTAGATATTGGCCTACTGAATACTTAAGATTTCAAATTGGTTAGGAGTTCAAGTTAAATTTCATATGGTGTCAAGTGCTTTGGGACTCCAACTTTTGAATCAGGGAGTTTTTATTTTAACTGTTGAAAAGATAATACCTTGGGACCATGACACACCAGGCACGTCATATAGTTTTTTCAGTAATAAGATACATGTGCAATCTATCTTCAATGGTGAATAGTTAAATTGAATTAATACTTTGAAGGTTTCAAAGCTTGAGTGTTTCGAAGCATAAGTGCATAGGACAATACAAAGTACAAATGTTATCATTTGTAACATACACAGTTGACTTATTGTAATATATCATATGTCAGATAGGTAAAGTACCAATAAAGATTTATATTAATTACCATAAAATTATGTCAATGTAATAAAATGAAGTAAATAGGCTTTGCTTTTAGATTTTAATAGTATGAGGTCAGTGTGACATATTGTTGTTGATGAATAATGTATTTTGCTGTTGCAAAATGCATTACTTATAAATACATCTATAATAGCTTATATATTATCATAAGTATATCATGATAAGCTAGCTAGTAAGGCTGAGAACACCAGAACGATAGAAATCTGTATGATAAAATGTACTGTCCATACCAAGCATAAGTAACTAAATACTCATTGTCCATTTAAATCAGGCCTATGGTGGGAAATATGGGACAGAGTGTGAACCCCTAGAGGTAGGTCAAGGAGGGTGGTGTGCACTCAACTATGTGCATATAATATGTATTATCTTGCAGTATTGTTGTGCAATGAAGTTGATAGACTGGATAATGTAGCCAATGAATCATAGGACCATGCAATGTCTTTGATTACTACATACTTTGACATTAAAAGGGAAATAAATAGAGCCTTCAAACTTGTCAACTAACTAACAGTTGCCTTTAGAGTGAGGTACAAGGTGAGCTGAAATTAACATTTCATTGGAACTGAGAATGTTGCATGTAATGACATAGTTGTGGCATTCAAATACATATTAGGCAAACGTGTGGTTCACTCGAATTTAGATATATCAAATATATAAACTAATTTTAGTACTGTGTTCATATATATAATTGTATATACTTACTGATAGCACAAGATAGCTAACAGAGTTGCATTATCTTTAACCCTGTTTAAATCTAGGTAATCGGTTTAAGTCAGGTAAGTAATTTTATACTTTCTGATAACATACTGAAATGATGCAGATTTTTCTTTACATAATTAAAACAGTTTTCTCAATTCCCACTTACAAATCAATTTGCTTGCAGAGTGCCAGAATAGCAACTACTCTAAAATGGTTTTGATTTATAATCTTTTGTGTTAATTGATAACAAGACAACCATATTGTCATATTATTCACCCAAGTTGTATTGTATATTTTCTGTCCTGTAGTTTCCCATTTAAGTACAATTTTGTTACTTTCATATAAAAAAATTCAATACCTATTATGAAAAATGCATATCCAAATATCAAGATTTGGGTGTCTTTTATATATTCATACCATGGGCATGTGGAAAGCATGCATGGTAAGTTGTTTGTTTACAAACTAATTTGATTTTATAAGAGTCAATGTAGTGTCAAAAAAATTGAGATTGGGATATTCAACAATAAATTATGTTCTCATTGCATGGATTAATTCAGCTGGGATGAAGGTAAGTAGCAGTGCCATACTCATACAGGCTGAAGGTAAGTAGCAGTGCCATACTCATACAGGCTGAAGGTAAGTAGCAGTGCCATACTCATACAGGATGAAGGTAAGTAGCAGTGCCATACTCATACAGGATGAAGGTAAGTAGCAGTGCCATACTCATACAGGATGAAGGTAAGTAGCAGTGGCATACTCATACAGGATGAAGGTAAGTAGCAGTGCCATACTCATACAGGATGAAGGTAAGTAGCAGTGCCATACTCATACAGGATGAAGGTAAGTAGCAGTGCCATACTCATACAGGATGAAGGTAAGTAGCAGTGCCATACTCATACAGGATGAAGGTAAGTAGCAGTGCCATACTCATACAGGATGAAGGTAAGTAGCAGTGCCATACTCATACAGGATGAAGGTAAGTAGCAGTGCCATACTCATACAGGATGAAGGTAAGTAGCAGTGCCATACTCATACAGGATGAAGGTAAGTAGCAGTGCCATACTCATACAGGATGAAGGTAAGTAGCAGTGGCATACTCATACTCACATTTATTTTTGGCATTCTCATCCATGAGCATGTTGAAGTGGTGGTGGCGGTTCCATGCAGCCATTTTGCCTTCGTGCGGAGCCCCGAGAAGCACCAGGGCCGCCCCGGCGGGCCCAACTCCGTCTAGGGGCTCCAGTGTCCTCACACTTCAACTTTGTCACAAACTCATAACCCAAGAAACATAGCTATCACACACTCGCGCTCAAAACGCCGTCGGCCTCGACGGCGATGTCATCGGCGCTGACGCGCGGCGCACATGCCTTGCACTTCCGCTACACGCACTTATGCACACGCGGGTAAACAAGAAACAAGCACGATCAAAACGGCACCGCGGTGATTCACCTCTAACGGCCGACGCGCGCTCCGCACTGCAGGCGGACTGTAGCGGCACTCGCGAGCCGCAGCCGACTGACACCCAAACACTCAGCTCTGTCACGTGTGCACACTCTGCGGTGCACCGAACGACACACTGATATTCACTAGGATACTCCACAAATTAAATCACACAAGATTAGAAACCACCGTCCTATAATAATAAATGTATAAATTAGTGCGGCAGATTGCCACGGAGCGAACAAGATACGCGACGCGATTTCGCTTCCTCGATCCGTGCTTGACTGCTACGAATCGAACTCGTGAACAAAATAATAACAAATGTGCATGAGATGCTCGCTCGCTTGTATTATGTGCACGTGGGTTGCGTCACAGACAGAACTGAACAAATGTTATGAAATCACAGCTAGTAATGAGGATGTTTCGAAAATTGCGACGGAATTTCTTTGAATACATACAGTTGCGAGTCAACTTACGAATATAAAAATTTGTGTAAAACGAACTACACAGTCGTCCGCAGAGTTTAGCGTTTGACTAACAAATAAATAATTATCATTGCGTTAATGAAAACACTATCCACTAAGTACACTATTTGTAAACAAAACACTGGCTGTAATACATTCGGAAAATTACAGTTTGAAAAGTAAACGCAAACGCGTTGATCGAGCGCGACAAATAGGACAAAACATGGCAGACTCGACTCGCAAAGCACACGAATTTTGTCTGTGGTTGTTATATTTTTAATTTAGATTTGTATCTCAACACGTTCCATTTCAAGAAATGGAAGTTAACCATTCGACATCCTTTTGAAATTAAAATTTATTTTATTTATTTATTTGGATCACCAACAGGTAAGAACACCTTAATATTAACAGAATATGCCATAATATAACATACATAAGTGTCCACCCAATTACAGGTAACCACAACAATTGTTATTTCTACCTTAAAGCTAATCTGCTTTCAAAAAAAAATATGAAATATGTACCTATCTTGTTATATTTTAAGCTTAAAGATGTTTTGTATTAATCACTTTTTGTCGATTAAATTAACGTTTGCGTAAAATGGAATGTAGTATGCGTGCACCATAGACAACTTAAACAGAAAAATAAAATGTTGTAAAAAATCGAAAATAATACATTATATTATTCCATTACAATACCGATAGTCTGGCAAGAAAATTATATTTTAGCATTATATTCATCAGCATTCACCGGAAACCACTCCTTGATACTAGCAGTACTAAAATTCCCAAATGCTTTAACTTGCCATTTCAAAAAGGGAGACAATTAACACAACATTACAAATACAGATTTTTAAACTAGCAAACAATTTATTGGTTACGATTTTCCGAATTGGAGGATATTTTGATGATAATTTGACAGCCGTTTATACGAAATAAAATTATTATTAGGTACCAGGTTATTTAATCGTGTAATAAGTTCAAATACTAGCCGTAGCCCACAGTCAATTTTTTTTTTCTCCTACAGCTCAAGCTCTAGTTAATAATCTATCTCTGTGCCAAATTTCATTCAATTCCGTACAGAAGTTTCTGAAAACATTCTCACAATCTTTTGCATTTATAATACCAGTACGATAGGCAGGGACTAAGTATGCTGTTATAGTCCATTGTCCATTTAGTGATGGTATATTGTAGGTGTATTATTATAGCTAGTATTATCTGCTAAAAGTCTTTTAGTTTTCGATTTGTTTTTCCATAAAATCTATGCCAAAGACAAATCAAGAAATTGTACATTAGAACCATAGACAAATTTTCAACTAACTAACTCTTCCATTCCATGGCGATTAAATAAGGCAATCATAGATAGAGTAAGGCAATGTGCTTGCGTGCGTAGCCTTGTCTTATAAGTTGAATTGTTTTGGTTTACTTGGAAGTGAATATATATGTTGAATTGAAGTAAGTTAAAAAGTTGCTTATTTTAGTCTTCTACCAGTCCCTTTAATTACACTATGCAAAGTTTGGTTTTGTTCAAGTGTGTACATGTTATCTGCGTCATGGATGAGTGATGCCATATTCACATAGCGCAATTTCTTTCATCTCATCTAAATTGTGTTCCTTACTGCAGGCCGCCGCACTGGGAATAAAACCTACAGGAATAAAATGCCTAAACGCGGCAGTGGACGAGTAAGAAACTGGAAAGGAGATGGCGAACATTTTGGTATGTTCCGTATTGTAATGTAATAACCAAGTGGGTGTTCAAATATCAGGCATCTGTCATTTATTTTGTATTTTCTATGGCAGTAGGTACACTTATTATTTATTATTATTATTATAGATATCACAAATGCTAACTAAACTACAATATTCTTGCAATTCGATATACTTATCTGATTATCATAATTTCTCCTCATTTCTTGTATACACAATTCTCGATAATTATAGCATGAAATATTTTATTGTGGTTTATTAGAGCACGATGATCGGTCACATGGTAACCACGCTAGGCGTGTTGTTTTCAAAACTGGAACAAACAAAGGGAAAAGTAAATTTCGAAACTGGAATGACCCTGCCAAGCTGCTACTGGATGATGATATTGACATGGGAGTTCAAGGAGGTCAAAACCGTAAAGGGTCCTTCAGAGGTAGAGGGGGACGACTTTACTCTCCTGCTCCGAGAGGCCATGGTGCCCCAAAAAAGAAGTTCATAGCCGGTCTGTTGCCTTGGTATCAAATAATCATACCTTATGGAGCAAAACATGAAAAAGATGTTGTCTTAAAGGCGTTACAGAGTTTTATTACTCCAGAAGTATTCATTCCGCACTACTACAAAGTTAATGGTAACGCAGCAGTATTTTATGTGGATGACATTAAAAGTGCTGAGAAGTTATATTATGCCGACAGAAAGATTACAATGTCAGATGGATTCAGACTTGTAGTGATTGTGCGTAATGCTGTACCAAATGTAACTATTGATGCAGACATGAAAGAGAAAATGAAACTTGCAATGGCTAAGAGGTATAACGCTGCCACAAAAGCTCTGGACCTGACAAAGTTCCATGCAGATCCAGGCAAGCTACTCAATTATTATTATGAATTAATATCACAATACATTTGGAGTGCAAATTATAATTTACAACTTGAATTTGCTTTACAGATCTAACTGATATATTTTGTGCATTGTTCCGTCCAATGATTATGTTGGCTGCCATTGATATAATAGCAGAGAACATTCCAGACTTAGAAGCTTTGAACCTGAATGACAACAAGCTTCACGGCATTGAACATTTGAAGACGCTGTCTGTAAAATTGAAGAACTTAAAGATCTTATACATGGGTGATAATAGGGTAAGACAGGCTTCTGAAGATATTCTTATTATTTTACATTAGGTGTAACAATCTAACTTCCCTTGCTTACGCCCCATTTATGGGTACAAAAATCTAGCGCCATCTTGTTCTAGGGGTCATATTTTAATATATTCTGTGATGTCATTCTCTTAATATTTGTATTAGATGTAGTTTCCATTATGTTTGAGCTCTATTGTTGTATTGTATAACCAAAAAATATGTTTTCAGGTACCATTCATTGGCTCCTTAGATTCCCTGAAGTCGCTGCCTCTCGTGGAGCTGTACCTGAAAGGAAACCCACTTGTGAACAGGTTTAATGATCACGAAATATATGTCAGGTAATGTGTCATCTCACAATGATGTTTTGTCACTTATTTAATATGAGATGAGGATGTAGTCCTGTTGTGAACATATGTCAAAGCATGCTATCACATGGGCATTGCTAAAGATACAATGGAATTGACTTATCCCATAATGAGGGGTGCTCACTATTTGAGTTTACTAATTGTATATGCATACATATATCTTACCTCCCAAGGTTGATTTGTAACTTTAGATACTCACCGGGAAGGTAGGCATATATTTGGGTGTAACCCTGATGATCCAAATTGGTTGTTAGTTACACCATGATTCTATGTTGGAAGACCTATCCCAAAGAAATTACTAGAGAGTAATTTGAAGACTTACTTACGTCCCTGAGAGACTATAACAATCGTCTTTAGGCAAAAAGTGGATGATAACAATGCCTACCCTTTCAGAGCCTTCATGAAGATACAATTACACATATTTCATGAAATTATTATTAATCACAAATTTAATCATCGAAGGTGCTCTCTAAATGTGAAAAAAAAAAAATGAAAGTGCAATCTAAATGATTATATTGCTTGCACATCCTATTATATACCTTATTTATGTGTACATACATAATTATCATCATCGGGTAGGCAGAGAGAGTAGAGCGCCTGCTCCCTCTAGCCTTACAGACCTTTCGCTCTACTTTTATCAGTGTATTCATTCATACATTGTCACCGGTTTTCGCTGCGAACATTGTTTACTATTTCCGTCGATGAACATAATTTATTTGTTGCACTTATATACATACAAAGGTATTTTGGTGTGTTACATGTTTTTGATCATTTGCAGAAGCTGGATACGAAAACCACCACAATATCTGGCACCAATTGTTACAATTGTTCCATTGTATAAAATTATTATAACTTCATTTTGAAATTTACGTTTTAAGTGTGTTTTGAAAATGTTAACAATAAAAAAAAAGTTAAGGTATTTTTACTACACGATATAAGAGGGCTATCACAATCATAAATCTAAATTCAATATTCAGAAAGCTATATCTCGTCATTTGACTTTTGGCCTTGTTTCGTTGTGATAGGTCTCTTTTTATCGAAGTACTTGAATGGGAACTATCTGTAATTATTTGTTTACGAGGTTCTTACAGATATCGATTGCAATTTATAATAACGTACAAGTGATTACTAACAGTTCGGTATCGTGAGCGTAATTAGGCTACGGTAATCGTTTCCCATCAGGTGGGCCTTATGCTTGGAGTGGCAACTCCTGTTGTAAAAAAAAAAAAAAATTGTTAACAGTGGAAATGGCAAGAAATAATTACAGTATATTATTTATTATGAGGTTCATACAAATTTGCATTTAATGACATTTGTATATAAATATTCAAAAGGTAAAGATAACCGCATCTTAAATAAGGTTTTTTTATGGACTGCAAAGTATTTTTTTGTTATATGACAGAAAGGTTTATTCAAATTGCTGACAATATTAAACCGTGTGAAACGTTACGAGACAGGACTGACAATTTACGTGACATTATCGACTCTATGTGCTTTTCCTTAGGGTATATGTTTAATTAAATACAGTATATACGAACTAGATGTATCAAATTCCGTTTAGTAGGTTTTGTGTGAAAGGGAAATAAATATACTCACAAAATTTCACATTTATGTTGTTACTACACTAATAACATTATAATAATATTTAATAATAACAGTCGCTTCCTTTAACGTCATAGTCGTACACGTACACGTGCAAGCAGTTCGCTTATCTACGTCTAATTTTAATTCAACTTATCTGAATGTCATGTCAACGATTCAAGGAAAGTCAACTTATTTATTGTAACTCTGAGGATGACATTATACATGTCGAGGGTATTTCCCCTGTGTCGTTCATTAGCAGGAAAACTATTTCTCCATTACGGTCAATATTTTAATTATTCCAGCATTTGACACGCCTTTCTGTATTGTAATAAAAAAATATTTTTATTTAGTTCTCTTTCGATCAAATTGAATTAACACGCTTATAAGCTTTTCGTTCAAATCAGTTTGTAATGTTGTAAAGTAATTTATTTGATAGAATTTACATGCCAAAGTATTTATTTCAATATGCATTTTGGTATGAACTAGCTAATGCAGGGCAAAGTATCGTCAGCGGACCAACTCCGGCCCGCTGATGGCACTTTTGAGGTAAGTAGAAATATACCCAGATGCATTTAAAATTTTAAGCCACTTGAAATATTAAATGCATATATTTGACTAGTGATAATGGAACAATATGACCATCCTAAAACTAGGTTTTGAAATGATGTTTATTTTTAATTTAACTGTCTGGTTATTGATATTATGCTAATGTTGAAATACCTAATAAACTTAGAGACTTGAGTAGGGTACGACATTAATGGTTAAGTTGCACTCTTGAATCCGACTTAACCATTGGTGTTACACGACCTAACATCCTCATAAAGTCCCCATCAGGCTAACTTCAGATGGCTTGCAGATGGGACATTATGGACCGGTAATAGATTAATCTGTAGCTTTTAGATTGGGGATACAGTTGTAAGACTGCAATTTTTAGCATAATAATGTTCAGTAATAATTGGCATTTGTAACATTATCTTCAATCTGGATTAAATACGGATGGATTTATTACCTTTGTGGTAATTTGGGCATTGCTTTGGCTGCTAACTTGATCAATACTGTTGCACAATAGGAACAGTGTCCCAATTACTATATTGATATGTTTGAGATGAATTTGTTCTCTATGTGAAGCACCTTTAAGTATTCATAGGTATCCAATTTTTCAATTTTTTTCCTAAAACGGAAATATCTTTGCTGTTACATAAAGTTCAAAAGATTCGATCTTGAGCATAATTGGTATTATTGGAGTGTTTGGATCATTGGCAAAATATCGCTATGAGTATAATAAATGAAGTACTCGCGAAATTTCCCCCTCAAGGGGGTGACACTCTAAATGCGAGTGTCAGTGTGAGTGTCAGTGACAGTGGCGCCCCCTTGTCACCTACTGTTGCAAGTATGAATGCGAGCGTCACCTCGGCGCAGTTTCGTTTCTACAGCGTTTATTATACTCATGGTGTTAGTGAACTAACTTTTGTGAGTTACAGAGATTTATACATCTGTTCCTATGTCGTTTCTTGTCTCCAGCGATGTGCGGAAGAAGTTCCCCAAGCTGACCAGACTGGTAAGTACATTCACTGCTGATTTTAGATAAAGTTAACAAATCAATTAGCCCCTGGGACAAACCCAGATTCAGGTTGGATTTCCATTTGGTTCGTCGCTTTCTTTCCGATTGCCGAGTATTTTGTATTTATTGAAAAAATACTATAATTTTAAACTAGCTGGCATTCAACTCGCGTAATAAATAATTTCATTGATAGACTTAACTGGAATGAAATCTATGTGCTAATCCAGCTTGTTATTATAAGCTATATATATATATTTATGGATCTATCTGTGCCAAATTCCGTTCAGGAGTTATTGCAGAGATATTGGAGAGACTGGAACAAACTTCTGCATTTACAATATTTTTATTTTAAAACATCGGTCTTTAGGACGGAGTAGATTTGCCCCCGGCGATTGGCTTCGACGTGGCGGAAGACGCTTCGCTGCCGGCGCGCCAGCAGTCCTTCCTGGTGCAGCCGGCAGGTCAGGAACTGGTGCGCGAGTTCCTCACCCAGTACTTCGCCATATTCGACTCTGAGTCACGGCAACCGCTCTTGGAGGCGTACCATGAACACGCCACCATGTCCCTGGCCTGCAACTATTTGAGCAATGATAACAGGAGTTCAGCTGTTACGAGGTAAGATTGTGATGTTATGTTTCCTAAAATGTATCCCCCTAGAGACGTCTTACATTGCGCACTACTTACATTCTAAGCTTGGATTGTACGATGAGATCGTGAAAGTGAAGCAAACCCATTCCCTAATCAGTCGTTCAAAGTCAGACTAGTTAGTAGTTAGCTAGAAAGCTGAAAAGACGTATCCTTGTTAGAGCTTGCAAAGGCTTCAACTGCTTGCAGATATTTCATTTACCGAGTATATAAACAGCAAATATAACAAACGTAATAAAAATAATCAATCCAATATTTCTCAATCATAAATATTTTTCAGATTAACTTCGTATATATCAAACAGTCGAAACTTAATTCGTATAACGGAGCGAGAGTCGAGGCGGAAATACCTGCGCACGGGCAAGCTGCAAGTTGTCTCGTTCCTGTCGGACCTGCCCAAGACAACACATGACTTGATGGGCTTCGCTGTTGACTTGCTGGTGTTCACTGTTAGTATTTTTCATATCACGGTGTAGTTTGGGTCGAGGACCTGCCACACTGGCACCCTAATATTTCCAAAGGTATTGTGGTTACACCACTGCCTACCGTTTTGGGAACCATTATGCAAGTCGTGAAAAAAGAAATAGCCATTAATGATGGTGCTTTTGATGCAGGAAAAATATCACGAATAGATGATGACACCTTTTAACGACAATTAAAATTTAAGAAAATAAGTTTTTCGATAACACCACTTTTTGTCCAAATAGCAGTGACTGTGTTCAAACAAACAAACTGCCTCGTTTGTAGTTTGTGAGGATCATTCTTTCAAGCAAAAACTACCAAATGAAATTGGATGAACTTTGGCACAGAGACAGATTATTCGCTGGATTTACATATACATAGTGTCATTAAATTATAATTTTACGGGTGAAACCGTGGAGCGCAGCTAGTATTAGTATAAACATATGTATATATTTGTTCATATTATACTCGGTAACAAAATACATGTATCCCCTAGCCCACGATGATAGTGCTAACAATGAACGGCGTGTACAAAGAGACTACCACCAGCGGCACCCCCACGCGCTCGTTCCACCGCACGTTCGTCATCGTCCCCAACAACGGAGGCGGCTACTGCATCATCAACGATATGCTCTTCATCACCAACACTACCAAAGAACAGGTGAGAATTTAACTAATTAAATACCTATGGATAATTCCACACAAATTACCCAGGTCCCAAACTAAGCAAAGGTTGTATTATGGACACTGGACAATGATATACAAGTAATATAGATAAATATATACTTACATAAATACATGCGACATCCAAGACTAAGGAATAGATACAGAGTAAGGAGTGTTATCCACGAAGACGTGCCCCACCAACTTCTACTAGAGGGTGTCACAGGATGCAGTATGACCTGACTCTATTAATTGTAGTGTGCGTGTGCACTCATAGGTAACCAGTGTTTACCAACATAATCAATCATAGTGGAAGGTGCATACTTACACTATAAACTAGAAGAATACTGAGGTGCGTCTTCGGGGACGGCACTATCTGTGTATGTGTATATGTTAAATATTTACAATAAAAAACAAAAATATCTCTCTTACCCTAATGGTATTATTATTTTCTTAGGAAGAAAAAATGTTCTCAAATGGTGTGGCGACCGAGGCAGCGCCCCCCGCGCCGCCCGCCGCCGCCGCCGCCGCCGCCGCCGAGGACCCCCAGAAACTGATGCTGCATATGTTGAGCCAACAGACCGGCATGAACGAGCACTGGAGTGTCAAGTTAGTATTGCTTCATGCATTAAACTAGCTGTGCCCTGCGATTTCGCCTGCGAACAATTTATTGCATTCGTTTTTTTTATTCTAAACATAAAAAATATGATGTATATCTAGCTAGTAATATACCTCAAACATATGACGCAACCCTCACGGCGTAGGCAGCAAGTAGAGCATCAGGCCTGTCTACAACTACTGTTCACTTTTGCTTCATCTACATTCAGTCTCTTACATTCTCCGGATTCGAGTATTCTTAACGTCTTTGAGTTCACTGTTGATTTAATCAAGAGAGTTGGAATTCGGTTTTACTTACACACTTTTATTGTTGAACTTTATTTCCACACTTACATGAAAACAAAAACACGACATCATCTTTACAATCCCACCATGATTTAAATTTAAAATAATAGTATGTGTGACTTTATATAAAATATCCTTGTTACAGCTGTCTTCAAGAAACTGGATGGGACTTTCAAAGAGCTTTGTTCATTTTCAACCAACTGCGGTCCGAAGGAAAGATACCTCCAGAGGCATTCGTGAAATGATAGTAATATACAAAGTAGAGGTAGGCTGCTGTATATATTAGTTACGAAGATAAGTGACGAAGATATATTTTTTACTAGAAGAGTGCGTCGCAACTGAGGAATTAACGGAGATTTTCTTAAGGAAAGAAAATAGTGATCTTCCTAAGAAAGAAGAAATTTCGTAACGCTTCGTTTCGACATCAACAATCATATGGATGTTATACTATTTTATTGTTAATACAAAGATTTATTCACAAAGAAATATGTTCAACAAAGTTGTGAAATAAAATATAACAAGAAATTTATCATCCTATTCACCTACAAATATCGAGCAATTATAGCTTCTATGCTGATGGATTAAAACAGATTTTTATCAAACTAAATTAATCATGTCATATTGAAACGGTGGCTGGAGCTTTATCGAGGTATGAGGACCTTCCAGAGATGAGTTTTGATTTTTTTACTTCACATTGAGAAGAAATGGTGTTGAAAGAAAGCGCCGTCAGAAGAATTTAGTTTAAGATTTATGCATAAAAAGACTATAAAACTAAAATTGTTTTATCTTGTTCTGTCGTGACGACTAATCAATGGGGGAAAGATAAACCAATTTGATGTTTAATTATAATAGTAAAAATACTGCCGAATCCCTTTCGAAGCAAAAACGATTCGGCATGTGCGTTACCAATTACCAATACGTATAAATACGTTAAACCACAGTTATAAAACCGCGAGGACTGTGGAAGGTTATCGATAAATTTTTGGGTGTCTTTTTGTGCATAATAAACGTAGACTAGTTAGAAGTAGTACTGAATGTGAATATTTTTTCAAGTAACTAGCCTTTATGGTTAAAATATTGATTTGTACGAAAAGTACAAGAATTGTATATTTTATTTTGCATGATGCTGAAAGAGCATTTACAATACTAATGTACATTCTTTGGTGTATGGATATTGATTGTACTTCTAATACTTAATTAGTTGGTTTTCTGAATGTATTTTTTGTTTGTAACAGTAAGTAATTTTGTAAATATGTAATTGTTAATCCTCTGAAAAAAATTAAAACAACAATATTTTCAGAGTGAAAAGAAAAAAGAATTGATCTTAAAAAAAATCTAGTAACACTACCTATAACACATGTATCGGTTTAAATGTATATTGTTGCAAGAGTTTGGGGGTTGGCAGGTCACGGATTTGGACCAAAGCGTTTGTTTCACACCGGGCGGTTGGAAAAGTTGTTGCGCCTTTTGATGGTGGAACCCTTATGGGGTTTTTGGGCTCATTTCGACCCCACAGTTGTTAGCGGCGGAACCCCTGAGAGCTTCTCGTGTGGGCTAGTCGTTATGGTGGTAATATGTTACCAGGGAGTGGAATGGCACCAGATTTTTTACCGTATCTTGGTTGTGGACAGCGCGTAATCCTTCCGTGGCCGCCGGGCGGGGATAGATAATTAAACTTTGTCTAATTATAAGACTGTTATGTTTAAAACAATAAACGTACATTTCTCATACATTTGTGTCTGTACTTCCTATACCTATTTCAGCAGGTATTATATTATATATAATACTTTATAATCAAAATTCAAAAACTAGTTTGCTAAAATTTTCTACTACCTTTCTACCTGGGCCCCGAGGTAAACTAGATACTAGCTGTCCCGCCCAGCTTGGTTGGGTGAAAGAATAAAAGCTTCTGAAACACAATCGCAGCGCCATCTAACGGGTCCTATCGAGAATCTAAAACATTCTCCAATCCACCTGAAGACAGAAAATTTTCAGGATATGTATGCAGTTACCAAAAGGCAACCTTAGGTTTCGTAACAGTTTATAAAGTGATTTTCATTTGTAAGATACGACGATACACCAACCTATAAGGAACTAGCATTGAGCAGATTTTCCTGAACCAGGTCATCATGCGGTAACAAGTCAACAGATTAATATTTCTTTTGTACAAAATACCTATATTCGATAAAGACGAAATTTTGTCTATTAGGTACTTTGATAAAAATTTACTTAGATAACTATAATCCTAGCAATGACCTTTATGATAAAGAGCATCAAGCGCTACTTCAGAAAGGTCAGAAATCTTATTGACTACTTTAATATTCGAAGGGAGGGCCAGTAAGTATGCAGGCACAGACGTACGCAATCTCAAATAAGGCGAAGCGGAGCAATCCCGAGAGTTATCTTCTGTGCCTTGTGTGCTCTGTGCTCAAGGAGGGAGTCTGTGATAGATTTTCTAAATAAATAAAAAGCTATTACATCCAAATAGTTATTTTCCATAAATCAGGGGTAAAGAAAATCTTCCATTGTTGATTACCTTTTCCATTTAACTATTTACTGGAGATAGCTGCGAGAGGTGTGGCGGAATTTAACAAGTCATTGCATGCACTCATTTATCACAGAACTACATATTTACCTTGTGATTACTAAGTGATTACATTACCAACTTGATATCTTCTTTGTCAACAGATGGTAAATGATAATTGTAAGCGAACTGGCTATATACAAAAGTTAAATATAACAAAAAACATATATATATAATACCTTTTTTGAAAAAATATTGCGTACCTATATTTATTTTTGAAATACAATCGATACAAGTTTCACAAGTAGAGAATTATTGAAAGATTTATTTAGCTTTTGTTTGGCCTGGGTGGGATAAATCATGCGACATAGCCAGAACCAAATATGTCAGACAATCTCATTAGTACATTACAGGTACTAATGAGATTGGAAAAAGAAAGAGACATACATAATTGCATACATACATCATCACGCATAACTCTAGTTCTCTCAAGACTTACACGCCTTTGGCGCTTCATATTGATATTATCATTAGATTTATAACACTACTTGTGTTACCCAAGTTATTTTGAACAATAAATATGTAATATATACAATAAATATTGCTGTAACTTTTCATATATTTAATGAACTACCTATCCTTTTGTTTGTTAGTTATTTATTTATTTTGAGGAATATAAAAATAAGTATAATGTTCGAAAGTTATGCCAAGAGTTTTCCCTCTGTGTCAACGTGTGACGTGTCATGTTGATTGGAATGTTATTTATTGTCAGTGATTCAACTTAGTTCTTAGATATTGGTATCTGATTTACTATTAACCAATACCTACGATTTATCGAAGGTATTGGTTAATAGTGACCTCTTACCAATATAGATTGACGGGAAATTCCGATTTAAAATTCAGATCATGGTAAACAGAAAATAATAATCTGATAACTTACAAATTATACAAATTATACTATTAAGGCGTGAGGATATATTATATTATATTATTATAAATTATACAAATAACAAAAAAAAAAAAATTTGGAACAATAACTTATGTTTTATGCAATAATTTAACTTTGATTTTAATTTAAAAACAGGTTCGCCTCCGCTTGCATTTTTTTCTCACGCCCTAAAATAAATAGCCTGAAAATGGGAAGGTTCTATACCATATCTATAGAAGGTAGTCAAACCATGATTATAAATCTAGACAATGATCCAGGCGTATAAATATCCTTTGTGGGATTCATCTGATGCAGCTGTAAAACCGGTCGTCTCGGGATTGGAGCGATGGCGTATCGTCTCATTCCAGCTTCCCTTCTTGCGCATCAGCAACGCCGTAAGCCGAAGTCAGAACCCACGGAGGGTGCCCTTAGTGTAGTGCTCAATACCTAAGAAGGGGGGCTTTTGGTCTCGTCATTGTGGCAAAAGTTCCCAAACGCACGCTGCGAGAGACAATTAAAAAAGAAAAACATCGTATACCCACTGAATAAATATTTACTTTGTTGATCTTAAGTGAAGTGAGAGATAAACGTATTGTTAGGTATTTATATGTAACTATAATAAACTTTATTTGTGTATTGTTTGCAGACTGCTTACTGTTTGAATAAGATTGTAGTTTGAAGGGCACGTTTGTTAAACATAGCTGTGATAAGTTAAATAACATTGCCTGGAGGTGGCGAGAGCAGAGCAACCCTTCATCTTATTCGGTAGGTGCGGACTGCTCATAAAAGTGGGTTGATTTCTCATATCCTCACGCCTTCCCACAAGGGTCCCCGAAGGGGTAGGCAGAGGTGTATAGGTAATACCCAGACACCCACTTTCCGCCAGAGGTATATTAGGTGCATATATTTATTGCATATATTACAGGTATCATATATTTACCCATATACATAATGTCCGGTGATTTGATTTTTTTTAGCTCACAGCAGCTGCAACATTGCATTTATATATAGGATGAAGCCGTGGTGGCCGAGTGGTTCGAGCAGTTGCCTGCGACACATAGATCGCAAGTTCGAATCCCGACTGTACCACTGAGTTTTTCTGAATTTAAGTACAGTGATTAGTCACACCACGAGCTTTACGGTGAAGGAAAACATCGAGCGGAAACCTGCATACGTCTGAGAAGAAATTCAAAGGCGTATGTGTAGTCGTGCTTGAATAACGGCGATGGACTCGCCATCTGTCACGTTAGCACCTAATATACCTCTGGCGGAAAGTGGGTGTCTGGATTTCTAAGCTTTCTTTTTATTTTAGTGTACATTCCTTGAGAGCCGTGGTGACCTAGCGGCTCGAGCAGTCGTAACGTCGAACTGTAACGTTATTGATATCGTTGTACCTAAATAATTAGGTAGAAACATAACCTGCATGAGTTTTTCCTATAAGCGCATTGAATGACTGGGTTTCCCCAAGCCAATATTAAAGGTACGAGGATACCGTTCTATATTCCTCAATCTCTGGCAGACGTGGCTGACGTATATAAAACATACATACAAACACATCATTACGCCGAGTCCCTAACGGCATAATATATCTTCATGCCTTACCACAAAAGCTACCGACTAAAGAGGTCTCGTACTTCGTATTTTACTCAAGTACTGTCCTTAGTAGATTTTTCACGTGAGACCAATGATGTCCTCATTGGGTTAGACTATAATATACTTATATACATATCATCACGCCGAGTCCCTAACGGGGTAGGCGGAGAGTATAAAGCGCCAGTTCTCTCTAGACTTACATACCTCTTTCGCTTCGTCCACGTTCATCAGTGTCTTCATACATGCTCGTCGGTTTCGAGTACTCTTGACGTTCCCGTCCTTGAGAGTCCGATCGATTTGATCCAGTTAGTTGGAACGTGGCCTTCCTCTGCCTCTTCGTGCACACACTTTCGCTTTGTGTATCTGTTTCGTCATCCCTTCTATATGTCTAAACTCCAAACCAACGTTACATGCCTTTATATATATAGATATATATATGAATAAAGGGATACTATTTCATCCCAAAAGTATGCAATTTTCGTGAAAACGTGTAAGAAAACATCACAATTAATGAATTGATTATTTTGTCCACAATTTGCTTTTCACCTCGACTCCATCCTCTGTCGTTGTTTTCTTTGAAATTCGTAGCGGCTTAATGTGTGATGATAAATGAATTATTCTGAGCTCGTATGTAGTCGTGTGTAATGTTTGAAATAGTTACCACATCACGTGGACTTAGAGCTCAATATGAAATAATCTTGAACATCGTGAGTGAGATAACTGCTATCAACGTTATAAGCTCGTAATAAAGCTCGTAAAAATTCACGATACAGGGGTTTCCTAGTGTGGGGACCTTGAAATGTATAATAATATAATAATATAATATATAATATATCCTCACGCCTTCCAACAAGGGTCCCCGAAGGGGTAGGCAGAGGCGTATAGGTAATACCCACACACCCACTTTCTGCCAGAGGTATATTAGGTGCCAACGTGACAGATGGCGAGTCCATCGCCGTTACTCCAGCACGACTATACATACGCCTTTGAATTTATTCTCAGACGTATGCAGGTTTCCTCTAGATGTTTTCCTTCACCGTTCTGCTCGTGGTGTGACTAATCACTGTACTTAAGTTCAGAAAAACTCATTGGTACAGTCGGGATTCGAACTTGCGACCTTTGCGTCGCAGGCAACTGCTCGAACCACTCGGCCACCACGGCTCTTGAAATGTATATTATGTAAAAATGTTGATTGGTAATAAAAATTGATAAGATTTCAGTAGGATAAGAGTCGTGTAACCTTTTAAGCACTAACAATTACACCTATTCTAAATACTGATTAAAGATATAATTATATATTTACAAGACGATAACATTTTTGGTTGATTATCTAATCAAAATAATAAAAATAACTTTTACAAAACCTTACCAACGAATGATAACTGTAGTTCATACTGAATCTCAAGTTGAACACCGAACGAGGCTAACATAGATGGTAAATATATTTCGGACAAATTAAATCAATTCGGGTAAAATATTTTCCTATACTAGTTTCCATCTGTGCAGTTGTGCTTGAAAAACGGCGGTGGATTCGCCATCTGTCCCGTTGGCACCTTTAACGTGACACATGGCGAGTCCACCTTGTGTTACGTTGGTACCTGATATATCTCTGGCGGAAAGTGGGTGTCTGGATATTACCTATACACCTCTGCCTACCCCTACGGGGACCCTTGTGGGAAGGCGTGAGAATATATATACATATATATATTTTATATCGTAAAATATATTTAGCGTTGAGGTTTTTTTCCCAGACTTTACTTAGCTACTCCATTGATGGATGTTACCGTAGTGTACTTATTTACTGCAATTATAAGTCGAGGAACTGTTCGGACGGTTGAGCAGATATCACTTTTTACACGCTTTATATTAGCTTCACCTGTATGTATGTATGTATGTATGTATGTAACCGACTTCTTTGAGCTCGATTTTGACCCACTTTAAACGGCCAGATTTCGTTCAAACTTTGTAGACATATCGAGGACCGATGACAATACACTAATAACTAAAAAGTAGAAAATAAATAATAGTTAAAAAAAACTAAAAAACACGCTTTTTATAGAAAACCAAACTAAAAAATAGAAAATAAATTTCGATAATATCTTAAAAAGCGTGGGGTGCTTTGCCGAAATGATAATCACTCTACTAATATCTGTCAATAAAATATTTATAACTATTGACACCATGCACCTACCCTTTTTAAGATATTATCGAAATTTATTTTCTATTTTTTAGTTCGGTTTTCTATAAAAAGCGTGTTTTTTAGTTTTTTTTAACTATTATTTATTTGTAATCCGGTTAATCAAATGTTGGTCGTAACAAATGGGTTTTTCATATACGACCATGGCGCCAGTATTACCAAATGATACCTTTGGTGCCCCTTTACGCGTTACGCTCAGGCTATGGAATGAGCTCCCCGTTGAGGTTTTCCCTGGAGAGCATAGCATGGAGTTCTTCAAGAAGGGTGTGAAGAGATTCCTGCAGGGTCGGCAACGCGCGAGTCATACCCCCTGGTGTTGCAAGCGTCCATAGGCGGCGGTAACCGCGTACCTACTCTCTCTCTCTCTCTCTACTCTCTCTGCCTACTACGCAAGGGACTCCCCGATGCCCGACGTGTAAATTCTAATATAAATTCTTTCATAGGGGTCTTTTTTATTTACCCTGAAGATATTTTGTTGAGGATTTTGAGAAAAAGTAAAAGATTTTTAATCAGCTTAGGTAAGTATATAAATTATCTTTTCTTAATTTATCACAGTATCAGAGGTGGCACTATTCAGGTTGAATACTGATGGAAAGATTACGACACTTAAACTGTGTGTGACTGTGCTAGATAAAATTATAGAATCATAATTTTTCGCTACGGAGTGTTCTTAATCGGTGCTTAGATAACATGTCGGCATATCCAGTCCACTTCCTCATGAATCATTACAAAGTTATTGTATAAAAAACACAATTCATATATAAATTAACCGGATAATAATAATATATAAACCTACGTTAAAGATATATAACACCGTTAGCTATAGCATAGGACGTTGTAACAAAAACATTTTACTAGGTATTTTTGGAATAAAATCACGGTTTTACAAAGATGAACCAATAAGTAACAGAATTTATAAAATTATTTTTGATGCCAGTTTGCTCTCTCGTTATTTAAAATATTGTTGCGAATACAACCTTACAAATGCGACCAGAAAAGTTGTAATACGTGACCAGAGAACATGAAAAGACATCTAGGTGAGTCTGGGGCAATATTGTGTGGTCACAGAGCACAAATTTACAAATAAATGTTGGTCGAGCTATTCTTTCCGTACCACAGTTTAACGTTTAACATCAATATTGTTTGGTCAGATCTAAATTGATGATCAGTGTAGTCCCTAATAATCTACACGCTGCCATAATTACTAGAAGCGTCAGCGGTACATTTTTCACGCTTGGCGGTCGAGTCATCGACCGTGCGCAGGCGCAGCCGACATCGCACGGAGAAAACCTCGTGTACACCGTACTTTAGTTTACTATTCCACGTTAGGCCGCGTGCATATTGCAACAAAGACATTTGGGAAATATTTTGACGCTTTTTTTTTACTTTCACAAATTCAAGCAAAGTACATGAATTTGTATATATCTAGGGTTCATTGAAGTATACCATGATTCTTAATGCTTTTTATACTTTGTATTACGCTGTAGAAGACTTTTTGTTTGGAATTTATTGTAAATTTTGCCCTGGTTTTATAACTAAATATTGTAGAGAGCCAGTTCGCTTTATTTACTATCATCAGTCTCGATATATTGTTCACTGCAATTGCACCTTAGTGTTCTATGAGGTATGATAAAGTATTGACCAACATATATCGGATATTAGGAAGGAAAACGTAGAATGTAAAAACAAAGAAGGGACTTTTTTTAAAGATTTTAATTCCTTATCGAGTGGACAGTATTAGATTGCATTGTTTTCGTACAAGTCATTATTCGTCGAGAACAATTGAATATTTAAATCATAACAAATGCTAAATTAGGGCGATTAAGATGTCAACAATCGCCATTGTCGTGAACAGTCAAAATAAAATATCCATTTGAAACTCCAAGACCTAAATCAAACGCCCGTTTTGCTCTTGCCTTCTTCTCTTTCACAAGTAAACGACCCGATTGCAGGTTGACTCAACCTCTCAATCTGAGCGATATTTTCATTTGCTAATCAGCCAGTGTGCGTACGCGTTTACACTTGCTTTTACCTTACACTATCTAGATTTTTATCTCTGCCAATATGCAGTCGAGGTGCGCACCCGTTGTTAGTCGGTCGCGGGTAATTGAAATTAAAAAGTAAAGAAAAATTATTCACTGTGCTTTGTGAGTTGCTGGAAAACGGAACATTGAAAAGGTAAGTTCAACGGTATTTCATTGTGTGTATGGCTATCCGTCGCTTAAGACAACGGGTTAAAAGTTGTAAAAAGCACAACTGATAAGTTGCTAACTTTGGTAGCCGTGGCTTCAACCACACAAGTAATTTAATACTTCGTTTATTTACGTAGTATATGTAAGAATTACCATTTTTATTCAAGATTAAACTACGATACAGGGCCACAGGCATAGTTTTACGTTTCACTAGACAGTGCTTTAATATATTTTCATGCTCTATAGACAATTTGAAGGTAGTACTTAGTGAATAAGCATTAAATATTGTGATACCCAATATTTTGGTTACTTTTGTTGAGATCCCAAAGCCTGCTCAGCTTTTAACGAATATAATTTCAGTGTTACTTAAAGAATGGTTGCACTGCCGAGTTATTGGGGTCAGTTAGATTTTAAATTACTTACTTACTATCTCGTGAGGGATGTGATGGTATCTATGTACCGAGTAAAACATCTCTCGCTCTGGGATCTCCAGAAGGCCGGTTTGTTTGACTAACATGAGCTGATTATAATTCGGTTTTCTAATGCTGCATGTTTGGTCCAGTTAGGAACTCAGATACATTTCTCGAGGAGTAATTAAATAACTAAAGAGGGGATAACAATTAACATGTGAACACAAGTTTCGCGGTGAAAGAAAAGATCGAGACGAAACATGCATACGTTTTAATTTTCAAAGACGTATGTTTAGTTGTGCTTGGGAAACGACTATCACGGACCTAAATATAACTCGGGCAAAAAAAGGGTGCTGTTAGACCTTTGCCTATCCGTTCCGGGGTCCTTGGAAGGCTTAAATACATGAAGAATAAGTGAGCATACTAGATGTATGCTAGATATAGATATCTACAAGAATAATTGAGTATGTATGTAGATATCTGGATATCTACGTACATATCATCAGGGTAGGCAGAGAGAATAAAGCGCCAGTTCTTCTTTGACTTAAATAACTCATTCGCGTCGTCCACATTCATCAGTCTCTTCATATATGCTTATACATATGTATATAAAACGAATCTAGTTAACAGTTAGAAGGTAGTCATTTTCCATTTAAATTTGATCAAATGCGTAACTTTCAAGGGTTTAGATTCACTCATATTAAAGGTTCTTAGTCACCGTAGTCACGTATACTGAAAAGTTTTTCTTACAAAACCGGAAGTGGCACATCTGAGTCTGTGGTCTAAGTAATCCATCTATATTATTGTTGCAATGGCCTCGTCAAACGTGTGTCGGTTCTGAATATGGTGATCTGGTTGATACGCTTATAGTGTAAGCATTTGCGTCACGAACGCAAGGGGTAAACCCCAGCGTGAGTGATAAGCGTTAACATTATTAGAAATACAATGGTCTGTGTTGGCTAATTGATAACTTCATTTCAAATACCTAACTAATAACAACAGCTACTATTAAAGATACCGTTTTGTTTAACTGCAGCAAATATGTTTTTTACTCAAATCCATAGCTTTGAAATATATTGAAAATATATCTCTTCTTGTCTTATAATATTATCATAATAATTCTTTCTATAAATATTATAAATCCGAAAGTTTGTCAAAATGTTTATTAGTCTGTGGTGAATTTAAGCACACTTATACATATATCTATCTATTATTAACTAATTTATGACATACGCTATTAATTCAAATCATGCGGCTGAAACCGCGGGGCGCAGCTAGTTTAATAAGTTCGACTTAATTTTGATCAATAGTTTAATAAGAGGAGCCGTGGTGGCCGAGTGGTTCGAGCAGTTGCCTGCGACGCAAAGGTCGCAAGTTCGAATCCCGACTGTACCAATGAGTTTTTCTGAACTTAAGTACAGTGATTAGTCACACCACGAGCTTTACGGTGAAGGAAAACATCGAGAGGAAACCTGCATACGTCTGAGAAGAAATTCAAAGGCGTATGTATAGTCGTGCTTGAGTAACGGCGATGGACTCGCCATCTGTCACGTTGGCACCTAATATACCTCTGGCGGAAAGTGGGTGTGTGGGTATTACCTATACACCTCTGCCTACCCCTTCGGGGACCCTTGTGGGAAGGCGTGAGGATATTTATTTTATTTTAGTTTAATATTGTCTCATTATATAAATTGGCTGAGTTAGAAAAAGAAGCGGTGATTAATGTACAGGCTTTGTTACAACTAAACTAATCAAGGATTCGGTAAATTTGCATGAAATCGCCTCAAGTTATTTACTTTTATCATACATACATACATATCATCACGCCAAGTCCCTAACGGGGTAGGCAGAGAGTATAGAGCGCCAGTTCTCTCTAGACTTACATACCTCTTTCGATTCGTCCACATTCATCCGTCTCTTCATACATGCTCGTCGGTTTCGAGTACTCTTAACGTTCCCGTCCTTGAGAGTCCGATCTATTTGATCCAGGTAGTTGGAACGTGGCCTTCCTCTGCCTCTTCTTGCACACACTTTTGCTTTGTATATCTGTTTCGCAAATCTTTCTTCACTCATCCTTTCTATGTGTCCAAAACCAACGTAACATGCCTTTTTTCATCTTTACAATCACGCCCTCATT
The DNA here is from genome assembly GCA_945859725.1 of Drepana falcataria. Classification (NCBI taxonomy): domain Eukaryota; kingdom Metazoa; phylum Arthropoda; class Insecta; order Lepidoptera; family Drepanidae; genus Drepana; species Drepana falcataria. The sequence goes on from OX243935.1 coordinate 3,019,481, forward strand.
CACGCCAGTTGATTTGCGAATCTCTTCATTGCGGATTCGATCTAATATCGTTACGCCGCACATTTTTCGAAGAGATCGCATCTCAGCTGCGTTAGAGCTATTTTCATACTTCCTCTGACATACCCATTTACTATTATCAAAGTATTAATTTCTTTAACAACTAAAATATATCTCTGGCGGAAAGTGGGTGTTTGGGTAGGTACTACCTGTACGCGTCTGCCTACCCCTTCGGGGACCCTTGTGGGAAGGCGTGAGGATTATTATCTGTATTCAAAAGATACCATAAAACAACATTTTATAATATATTTATTAAAAAACATATTTTATTATAATTATTAATATGTTCACAATCAGAAGTGGCTTTGTAATATTTTATGGTAATGTAAATATTGTGCTCTAATTACTCATAGCCTTCAAGGCAATGCCTACCAATAGAAGCCAGTTCTCGCTACTGTTATCTCCATCATTGACACTTGGTGCCTTAACTATGGTAATACATAACGAAAATGAACGCGGGGCTTATGTTTCAGGCCGTACATGCCACACGTGGTACCCACATTCCGCCAGAGGTATAATTAAGGTGCCAACGTGACAGATGGCGTGTCCATCGTTACCCTAGCACGACTAATACATGTGCCTTTGAATGTCTTTGAACGTATGCCGGTGTATGTAGGTTTCCTCTCGATATTGTCCTTCACCGTAAAGCTCGTGTGGTGTGGCTAATCACTGTACTTAAATTCAGAAAAAATCATTGGTACAGTCGGGATTCGAACTTACGTGTTGTCGCAGGCTACTACTCGAGCCACTCGGCCACCACGGCTCTTATTTTACGGCCAATTAAAGAGTACTTCCCACAATAGGCTATTTAAGTACAACGTTCAGTACTGTAACAAAAAGGCGAGTATATGGCGCAGTTTACTTTCCAAATAAATTATAATGTAATTGCCGACACGTACGGAAGCTTATAGACGGACGGACAAACTTTTTTACTCACCAAGTGTCGCGTGACTTAGCATTAGGTGCGGAACAAGTGACCGCCTGAGCTCACAGACGCTTCCGACTACAATTTGTTATGCGAATTTATCGGATCATGCATTATTTTATCGTATAAAGGTTTGTGTCCTGTTCTCATATTTTAAGTAAGAGCCGTGGTGGCCGATTGGCTTGAGTAGCCGCCTTAAACATAAATATTGCAACTTCGAATCCTGACTGTACCAATGAGCTTCTTATGAGCTTGTGTACAGCTATTAATCACATCATTCCGGGGAAGAGATACATCGAGAGGAAGCTTGCAAACGTGTGAGATAAATTTTAAGATGTTTAGTCATCGTGTAATGGGTTCGCCATCTGTCACATTGGCACCTACATATATATCCGGCTAAAACAGGGTATCCTACACACCTCTGCATACCCTCACCTTCAAGGGCCTTCGTGGGATGGCGTGAAGATATTAAGAATAATGTGTATGTTTAGTCAAGCAAACGGGTCGTTTGTAAGCAATTACTGTAGGGGTATCAATAGCGTGTTTTCGGCCTTTACTTGATATAAGTCATAGTGCTAGAAACATTGGGTATTACCATTCATTGTGCAGTTATAAACACCTTACCTACTTATATAATAATATAATAAAATAATAATATATCCTCACGCCTCCCGAAAGGGTAATACCCACACACCCACTTTCCGCCAAAGGTATATCAGGTGCCAACGTGACGTACTCACGCACGACTATACATACGCATTTGTACTTCTTCTCAGACATATGCAGGTTTCCTCTCGATGTTTTCCTTCACCGTAAAGCTCGTGATGTGACTAATCACTGTACTTAAGTTCAGAAAAACTCATTGGTACAGTCGGGATTCGAACTTGCGACCTTTGCGTCGCAGGCAACTGCTCGAACCCCTCGGTCACCACGGCTCTTTACCTACTTTACTTACTCTCCTTACCTACTTACCACAGAAATACAACACCCAGAAGTACCTATTGCAATTTGGCTCTGTTCTGGTGCACGTATGAGAGCATCTATTAACCTCCTCACTTCGCATAATTGCAACATGATTGCTACGCCCTGGTATAGTTATGCTAGAACATGCTAGATCTTTCAAAAAGAAGGAAATAAGTCGAGTTTGAGTTAGGGCTACTAACAGGTCAAAGTTAAGGATCAACTTTCATACGTACGGCATACATAAAGACGGCCTTCTGGTCTAGCGGTTAGAGCTCCTGACTGCGAAACTTGCGGTCGCAGGTTCGATTCCTGCTGAGGGCAGATAATTGTGTGATGAACACGAGTATTTGTACTATGATCTTGGATGTCCTATGCATCATATATTAGTAAATATATAATTGTCTAGTTAACTTAAGACAAGCTATGCTTAATTAGGGGCAATAATATATGTCAATTTGTGTGGAGATTTCCCTAGGTATTTATGTATTTACATTATCATAGACCTTACCTGCGTGTACCTAACGGGGTATGCAGGTATAGTTCCAGTCTCTCTTGACTGACAGAACTTTTTCGCTTCATCCGCATTCATCAACATCTCTATACATTGTTTCATTTTCATTCAAGTTCATTACAGGTTTCGAGTACTTGGCATTCCGATCGTTGGGTGTGAGATCGTTCTGATGTAGGTAGTTGTAACTCTTCTCCCCGTCACTTTCCAATTGTATTTCGGTTTCTGTAAGGAATTGTATACACCAGTGGCGAAGCCTCCTTAGAACACGATTCCTATCGGCTTCCCTTGGCAGTATGTAATTTATTGAATTTTTTTTTACAAGTTAAGTTATGACGTTTTGCTTATTCACGCGTTTGCCATTTTTTTTGTCCGGCTTTACCTTTCTTTTTTTTCACCCCACGCCACTGGTATACACGGTATTTAGTCCGTAACGGCGTGCAATAAATGATGTACAACATTTGTTATCGCGTCAGATGCGCACGCATTACAGATGCACGAATCACAAACACTTTCTCCTAATACATGAAAGTGCTGAAATATACATATTTAGGTCTGATTTGCATTTAGTTGTAGCTTAAATATTAAAGGCGTGGTGGCCGAGTGGTTCGAGCAGTTGCCTGCGACACAAAGATCGCAAGTTTGAATCCCGACTGTACCAATGAGTTTTTCTAAAACTTAAGTACAGTGATTAGTCACACCACGAGCTTTACGGTGAAGGAAAACATCGAGAGGAAACCTGCATACGTCTGAGAAGAAATTCAAAGGCGTATGTATAGTCGTGCTTGAGTAACGGCGATGGACTCGCCATCTGTCACGTTGGCACCTAATATACCTCTGGCGGAAAGTGGGTGTGTGGGTATTACCTATACACCTCTACCTACCCCTTCGGGGACCCTTGTGGGATGGCGTGAGGATATATTATTCTATAAAAATATGTGTATACCTGTTTTACAATTGGGTAAAGTGTTTCTGATTAGTTACATTACTCTCTATGAAATCACAAACGTCCCGTTGACAATTTGGTTTGATCACATTACATATCAAAGCATATAATAATAAATTAATATTATCTTGGGCCTCCTCGTTCATGTGCATATCTGACAACAATTGATACTCTCGCTAGGCTAATGTCGGGGTGGCTACGTTGGGGTTGATGTGAATGGAATTCTACTAGTGTTATGTAATGTAAACAAATACGTTTGTGAGTATGTGTGATACTCAACTACGCCAGAACGGCTAAACGGATTAGAATGACATTAGTCACAGAGATAGACACTTTAAAAAAAAACTAGATAAAGTTATACTATTTAAATCAGTTACGCGGATGAATCCGCGGGGAAGAGCTTATGTTATAATAACACTGCATACCTTATGTTATAATAAGACTATAACCCGGGTCTATTAAATTGTAGTATGCGTGTGCACTCTTGGGTAATCAGTGTGCATATTAATACACAAACATTAGTGGAAGGTTGCATACTCACACTATAAACTATGAGGAAGAATAGTGGGGCGCGTCTGAGTGGATGGCACTATCTGTACAAGATTTTAGAAAGTTCTTGCAATGCCTTAATTCTATCTTATCTTCCCGGCTATTATGTTCGACAAGGAAAATTATATGAGACATGACGATGACGACGATGAGATAAAACATTTTTATTCTGATTGCGTATACTATCCCGTGATGTCCGCACAAAAACTAGAAAAAACTAGATAGTCAAGGGGTAATTTTTAAGCGTCTAAATTGTAATTTTTTCATGAATATTGTGTAAGCGACAGTCACAGTCTAGAGTAGAAACGGCATGAATATATGTATTTTACCAGTGTAGTAACAGGGAAGTAATCTGTCTGGAGTTCCACTCACTTCAACTAGATCATCGTGTAACATAACCCTGTCAAATTATAGCTGTCACTTCGTCATCCGTTTCGTTTTAAACTGGTATCAACTTCAATTGAGCCACTGTCGTCATATCCAGCTAGCTAGGCGACAAATTGGTAATTTGCAGTTACGGATATTGTCGTCATAGTGTAGGCGGTAGATTCTTTTATCTCAATGGTACTCTGTGGAACGATAATGATCTTAAGAACATAAATCTTAATTGAAAACGAAAATAATATATTTTTGTTTTTATTCGATCGGACGCTCAAGGACGGGAACGTTAAGAGTACTCGAAACCGATGAGCATGTATGAAGAGACTGATGAATGTGGACGAAAGAGTTATGTAAGTCTAGAGAGAACTGGCGCTCAACTCTCTGCCTATCCCTACCCTACATATGTAAATTGTTTACGTATGCAGGTTTTCTGATGATATTATCCTTTACCTTAAAGCACATGGTGTGACTTATAACTGTATTTAAGTTCAGAAATACTCACCGCTACACTTGGGATTCGAACTTGCAATCTGGCGATTGCTCGAACTACTCGGCCACCACGGGTTGTGAAGTAAGCTGCAATTGTTCTGTGTTGAAATGGTATTGCTGTGACAATATTAAAATTGCTCGAAATTCTACGTTACATAATGTGTGGGAAATTTGAAGAGAATTTAAAAAGTCGTATAGAAAGTGTATTTTGGGAATGTTTGTGAATGATGAGGCATTGTTTTTTGTTGTTTCAAAGATATTCTTGTCAAAAGAGTTCCTCTTCTAGGGTCTACTGATCAAGAATCTTCATGTAAGCTCGCAGGCTACCGTAGAATTTATTTGTTACTCTATGCATATAGACATGGTGGCCGAGTGGTTCAATTAGTCGCCTACCACAAAAATTCCGACTTCACAATCCCGACTGTACCAATGAGTTCTCATGAACTTCAGTACCTACAGTAATTAGTTACACCATGAGCTTTAAGATGAAGAAAGGATTCAAAGAGGTATGTATAGACTCGCCATCTATCATGTTGACACCTAAATATATCTACGGCGAGTAGTGTTACTCCCTGTGTGAAGGCCTGTAGGTATGCCTAAATTGAGAAAATGACATTGGTATAGTCGGGATTCGAACTTCCACTCTTTGCGTTGCAGGCGACTATTTGAACCATACGGCTACCACGACCCCAGTAGATTACCTAAAGTTTATGCCTAAAGTGAAGGTTTAGGCCCTAAGCCTTCATTGTTCTTGGTATGTACGTTTTAATACAAGATTATTGCCTTATAAACAACAGTGACCGTATATTTTATTTTTATACCACATGGGTGGCAAACAAGCATGCGGTCCGCCTGATGGTAAGCGGTTACCGCCGCCTATGGACGCTTGCAACACCAGGGGTATCACTCGCGCGCTGCCGACCCTGCAGGAATCTTTTCACACCCTTCTTGAAGAACTCCATGCTGTACTCTCCAGGGAAAACCTCAACGGGGAGCTCATTCCACAGCCTGAGCGTTCGCGGAAGAAAACTTGATTGATTGAAAAAAATTGATCCTTGGGGAACTCTGACGATACTATCAAGTATCTAGTCGCCGTAATATTAAAGAAACATCATATTGTTCCCGTTTCATATTGAAAAACCCGAACATCATTATCATACAATGTTTATCTGAGAAAAACCCGCTAAAGTTCTCTGGAAAAGACGCATGCATGACCACGTGACTTGACGTAAATAATAAAACAGGAGAGTTTTGAATAAATGTTCAATCTGTTTTAAATTTTTTCCATTGAATCTGAATTATATTTTTATTTTATTTTTTTTTTTTTTTTATACCACTTGGGTGGCAAGAAGCATGCGGTCCGCCTGATGGTAAGCGGTTACCGCCGCCTATGGACGCTTGCAACACCAGGGGTATCACTCGCGCGTTGCCGACCCTGCAGGAATCTTTTCACACCCTTCTTGAAGAACTCCATGCTGTACTCTCCAGGGAAAACCTCAACGGGGAGCTCATTCCACAGCCTGAGCGTTCGCGGAAGAAAACTTCTTTGGAAGCGCACAGTGCGAGACCTTTGTGGTTCCAAGGTATGGGGATGAATTCCCCGTCGATGGCGAGAGGTGCGGTGGTAGAAGGTGGAAGTGGGCATCATATCGAACAATTCTGCAGAACACTCCCCGTTATACAAGCGGTAGAACACACACAGGGAGGCAAAGTCTCTCCTCAGACTTAGTGATTCCAAGCCGCTTGTGAGCATGGGATCGTCGACAATTCTAGCGGCGCGTTTCTGAACCGCGTCAAAAGGCCCAAGCTGGTATCCAGGGGCTCCAGCCCACAGGTGGCAGCAGTACTCCATATGTGGCCGAACTTGCGACTTATAAAGTTGCAGCCTTTGTTGCGGTGTGAAGTACTGCTTAGCTCTGTTGAGCACACCGAGCTTCCTCGACGCCAGCTTAGCCTTGTCCTCTAAATGACCACGGAACTGAACGTCGCTAGAAATATCGACCCCAAGGATCCTAATGCTCTCCGAGATGTTCAGGGGAGTGTTCTGGAATTGTGGAGCCACAGCGAATGGAGTTTTTTTTGCGGTGAACGCGCAAACTTGTGTCTTAGTGGGGTTGAAGTGAACTAGGTTTAGTCGTATATTTTATTCAAAGTATATTACGTTCTGTACCTTGCATAAGAAACTGTTTTGTTCCTACTAATATTATAAAAGCGAAAGTTTGTGGGTAAACAAACTTTGGCATTTATAAATAATATTAGTAGGAAATTAATGCGATAACTACATACATATCATCACGCCAAGTCCCTAGCGGGGTAGGCAGGGAGTATAGAGCGCCAGTTCTCTCTAGACTTACATACCACTTTCGCTTCGTCCACATTCATCAGTCTCTTCATACATGCTCGTCGGTTTCGAATACTCTTAACGTTCCCGTCCTTGAGAGTCCGATCGATTTGATCCAGGTTGTTGGAACTGGGCCTTCCTCTGCCTCTTCTTGCACACAATTTTGCTTTGTATATCAGTTTCGTCAATCTTTCTTCACTCATCCTTTCTATGTGTCCAAACCAACGTATCATACCTTTATTCATCTTTACAATCACGCCCTCATCCACTTGCTATAGAATTTGCCCATTTACCGATATAGCACACTCGGTCACTTGTTCATCTCTTTCGAATACTATGCGAATGCGAGAACTATGTATACATAATAATGAGTAACGGCGACGGACTCGCCATCTCGCCATGTCACGGTTGGCACCTAAATATACATCTGGCGGAAATTGGGTGTGTGGGTACTATCTATACACCTCTGCTTGTGGGAAGGCGTGAGGATTTTTTAGTATGATGTTTGTTCGTTTTATGTTTTTGCGAAAATATCTTCCATTAAATATTTTCCATTAATGTAAGTAATTACCATTTGCTTTTAAAAATATCTGGTACATTTGATATTGTAGATGTCTAGTGTTATTATTAATTTTGAATTTGGGTCCTAGTGTGACATGGGCGAGTCTATTGCCGATCATTGGCGCAAATCGAAATTTGGATTGGAAATTAAAATTGGGTATCCAAAAATATCAAAATGCATGCATTTTTTGTTGCAGTCCTTCAAGTAATTATCGTGCATATACATTAAGTTGTCAGATACTATGTTGCTGTAATTTTAACCATCGGGAAGTCATAATCGGTATCTCCGATTATTGACGGTGTTGTACAGACTTGGACATTATGCTTGTGGTTACAAAACTGACGTGCGATTGTTAATTGGTGATTGGTACACTTTCCACCGAATAAATTGATGTCTACATGCGAAAAAATGTTACGAAATCTTTCGGTTTTCGTTTCTCAACATAGTCAACACTTTTGTATATTATTGTACCAATTGAATCTTAGTTCATACACATTTTATATATTCTTGTTGTTCTTACAACGGTTCCTGAAGGGGTAGAGAGAGGTGCAATAAAATGCATTTCGCCGGAGATATATACAGGTGCCGACAGATGGCGAGTCCGTCGCCGTTTCTCAAGCACGACAATTCGTTGTATTATTTCTTCATCAACGTATGGAGGTTTTCCCATGATGTTTTCCTTAATACAGATGAATCGCGTGTTTAATTAATTTATCATGATCTAAAAAATATCACACGTATATCTTCGCGCCATTACAATAAAAAAATCACGATCAACGACTCAAGATGTTTGTAATTGCCACTTGTAAAGCGAATTTCGTAAACTTTTTTACTTAAACGTGGCTAGACCAAGAGACCTTCAGCCAGGCACTACTTACTTGCTACATGAACATGGCTAACTTTGTGGAGTAAAAAAATCGGCTTAGGCCGTTGAGTATTTGATATTTTTTAACAAAGATATATTTAAACGTGCCCATGCTGATGGCCAGCCTTTCGCCATCTTTTAGGCACAAGATCACACGTATCTTTGAGTTGCTACTCGGACGTAACTGGGTTTTACACAGTGTTTACCATCACAGTAAAGTGTGTGATTTTATGAACCATGCATGCCAATAAAATGTCTTAAATATATTATTGCACTGAGGATACCACGTACTCAGTCCCCGCTAAGTAGGTCTGAGTCACAGTACTGTCATGTCTGTGATAAGTGCACGCTTAGCGGTGGTACCTATACTCGTATGTGTAGCGTTGAAGTATTAAGAAAATTCATTTTTCTTAATACTTCAACGATTTTAATGTTAAAAATATGTCTTTATTACTTACAGGCCCCATGCTTGTTTGCCAACTTAGTAGGTACTATAAAAGAGAATAATTATATTAGAATCGGAGTATATTTTCACATGTACATAAATAAAGTATGCAATATTTCCACGCCGTCCTTTATAGGTTTTAATAATGTAGGTGTCGTCGGGACAGTTGACAATTCTAACGGCATTTCCACGTCAGTTCGATCAACATCTTTAACTATTTTTTTCAGAAGGTTAGGTCACCGTAGTGTGACAAATAGCTGAAGCTAAGTTTAGATAATTTCATTGAAATAAACAGGAGTTTCAAGAGTCCCGACTGCAGGTGACTTGATCACTACAAGTCTAAGACTTAAATAATACATACATACATGTCATCACGCCGAGTCTCTCACGGGGTAGCCAGAGAGAGTAGAGCGTCAGCCCTTTGTTTAAATAATGACGTGATTTAAACAACATTACTTCTCTACTTAGTATAAAATGAAGTCACTTCCGCTGTGTGTTCACTTTGATCTTTTAAACTATTCAACGGATTTTAATGTAGTTTCAGCAATCGATAGAGTGATTCAAGAGTAAGGTTTATATGTATAATAAATACATATTTTAGTACAGAAGGGCCGAAAAATTCAAAGAATTGGGATGTCTTAACAAACATATTTTTGTGCACTTAAATTGCAAACGCAAAATTTTAGGACATTATTTCCTCACGCCTTCCCACAAGGGTCCCCGAAGGGGTAGGCAGAGGTGTATAGTGTAATATATATATATATATATATATATTGTGTAATATATATATATTCTGAGAAGAAATTCAAAGGTGTATGTATAGTCGTGCTTGTGTAACGGCGATGGACTCGCCATCTGTCACGTTGGCACCTAATATATCTCTGGCGGAAGATGGGTGTGTGGGTATTACCTATATACCTCTGCCTACCCCTTCTGGGACCCTTGTGGGAAGGCGTGAGGATATATTATTTATTTATATATTTCCGCCAGAGGTATATTAGGTGCCAAAACCTGACAGATGGCTAGTCCATCGCTGTTACTCAAGCACGACTATACACACGCTTTTGAATATCTTCTCAGACGTATGCAGGTTTCCTTGCGATGTTTTCCTTCACCGTAAAGCTCGTGGTGTGACTAATCACTGTATTTAAGTTCAGAAAAACTCATTGGTACAGACGGTATTCGAACTTGCGATCTTTGTGTCGCAGGCAACTGTTCGAACCACTCGGCCACCACGGTTATCTCAAAAAGATCGATAAAAAAGCCCGCGATGGCTTACATATTATTAGTATTTACATTGCACCCTTGCGAAGCCGGGGCGGGTTGCTAGTTAAACATAAAACATTAATGTTTTAATTCCAACGACGATTCCATGACGTGTAACGCTATCGTAGTTGCGAACATACATTCAATTAGAGACCTTATCACCACACACAGTTCTAATTATCTCGCTTCGAAGCTTTCAGTACAATGGTATTGGATGATAACTGATAACATTACAGTCGTCAATGGTTAAGCGGATATGAACTTTATTGTTTAATACCAAAGATGCTGTTTCATTTGACACGGGATATGCTGATAAGGGTTGGCAATATGCGCACTTTCAAAACATAGTGGAATTAGACTTTATTTTCAGCAAGTTATAATACTTTTCTGTATGGGACGTGTGAGAGTAAAACTGTGTATGTGATATGTAGGTTGTATGGAAATTTTTGCTACCGTTGTTGTTACTTGATACTCAATTGTGATACGCATGAAAATATTATTATTGTTACATTGTTAGTGACACGATTTTTCCTTCAATATTCATAATGCATCCCTTTATTAATTCTACAGACACATTTTCTTTGATGTGATTAAGGTTTGTTAATCTTCGTCTGTCTACCCTAATTCCTATAATATGTTTAAATAATTTTTACGCCTCCACAAGAATCCCTAAAGGGGTTGTATAGGTTAAGAGTATGTAGTAAGTACAACCTATTTTCACGTGAGATATATTTACATATGTGTATAGCTTTTAAAGCTTTGTATTTCTCCTCAAACTTTTCCTGTCCTTCCGATGTTTTCCATCACCAGAAAAACTTATTGGTACCTACAGTCGAGATTCGATCTTGCTTCTTCCTTGCTTCGATCTTTATCTTGCAGGTGACTTTTCGAAACACTCGGTTACCACGGCTTATATTTACACAAAATAATACTAGTCTACTTCAAAATAGGCTTTAACAGATAAAGAGCAGCACTACACTGTCGTAGTGGCGCTATTTGCGGGAGCCCTATGACCATCAGTGGAATTATGATGAAGACAAACAAACACACACAGCCGGGGGCGACATTTTTCAGTATCTCTCCCAACTCGAAAAATATTAATACTCGGTTTCATGATAACAATAATCTTAGTATTCCTAGAAATATAATATAAATATCGCTGCTTCTGGCAATATTGTTTTCCTGCGATGAGTAACTTTGTCAGACTTTCTTTCTACGGGTATCTATTATAGTTGTCTTATATGGCACGGCCATTTTTGTTGTAATGAAAAAGCCAAACATAATCATTATTGCTACCAATTTGGGTTTGGTGTGTGCGGTATTGCAACAACAGCAAAATTTGAGGCATGAAGATGGATACGATAAAATTTTGTAACGTGTATAGATAGTCATCGTTGTTAAAATGTTTTCGACTATTCGTACTCATTGACTTTCAAGGCTAGCGGAAACCGGTTAGGGTATATTTAAATTTGCAAAATATTTGTTACGACATTTTGAAATAAATATTTTTGGTGATTCGTAGTTAATTCCACTGTGCATATGGCTCCAAAGACTAACACACACACACACACACGTATTTTCAACGGTACGGAACCCAAATCAATCCCGTATCCGACTCACCCTTTACCAAGAAGAAGTTCAAGTAATTAGTCACATTAATATTGTAACACATTCTTACTCATAAAATATTTTGTTTACTTTCTAGAATCTGGTAAAAGCAACACATTATTTTGCGTTACGGTTTCTAAAGTCTTAATGTTTTTCGAAATCAGCCCGTATTACAAAGGAATAAGATATATAATCTGGGCCGTATGTAAATGTAATTGTTAAGTTAAGAGTTCTCGTCTTGTTCTTGTAGCGTAAGAAATGATCCAATGAACACTATTTTGTGTTCTCAAAGCTTTAATCATGGGAAGTATTTTTAAATCAATGAATGATAAATAAAAAAAAATAAACAAACCATCGACAACAAACAAATAATATGGATGAGGCGTAAATAGGTCTATAAGTCTAAAGAGAACTGGCGCTTGACTCTCTTTGTCTACTCCCTTAGTGCGTGATGATGTAGAATACAACAATCCTTGAGCTGATTTTGCGAGTAAATAACGAAAAGCTTTTTGCTTCTAGACATTACTATATTTAGGACATTCTGTTTACTGTACGAGAGATGGCGTGTTACCAGCTAGGTGTACCGCGGAAGGTGGGTATCAGTACACTACTATCTATATATACATACCTTAAACGAATTCCAACTGTACCAATGTGTTCTATTGGTATTATGTCTTATAAATGATGATTATTTACACCACAAGCTTTAAAGTGAAGGAAAATATACTTACCCCTTCGGTGACTCTTGAAGAATTAATGACAAAAGTTAATTTTCAACCATGACCAGTGGATTAGCAGTGACGCACGCAGTTTATCAATGTATAATGATGTGTACAAAGTGGAGCCTGAAGTACATACATTATGGTAATCACACTTTAGCCAGACGTGCCACTGTAACTGAAGGCTATCTCGAATGATATGCAAAGAGTTTTTAATATGTGATAAGGTTAATTTCGTCAGGAATATCACCGCAAGACTTCAATTATAATAATACTATTTCATTTCATGCCATACAATCGTGAATTAGATAGGGAGCTGCCCGACTGGGGCAGGACCTCCACCTTATAGAAGTCCGTAGCCAAAAAACACAATTTTATGTGTTGTGTTCCTATGCATTCTACGGATTCTATTGTATAAAAATTAGAGCTCAATCGGAACTTCAGAACTTTTAGAGTTTTTGACGCGCGCACAAACAAACATAACATTTTTATAAAGGTGCATAAAGATAACGTTAAATTGTATTCCCGGCCAGTGTTCTTTATGTCCCTACGTTGAATAAAATACATGATCTGAATTTGTTCTATTTTAATAGGTTTAGCAACTGATATATGTACATTCAATAAGGTAGATGTAAATGCTGGGCTAGGCAGAGCAGTAGTTGGAGAAGATATTCTAAGTAGTATGGTAAGTTGTCCTTGAGGGATGAAGATGCATATGTCTTTGGGATACCTTGTGGAAAGATGAGAAGATATGTCAAAATTATAATTCGAAGTTGGAATATTATGTCATCAGGTGATCTCAGATCTCCCAAGGAGCAGGCAGGATAGGCTCACCAATACGCTGGCTAAGTTCTTCTACACACACAGTACTCGTGAAATTAAACACTAGTCTCAAATACCAACCGCGTATGTGGTTTAGGTGGCAGCATATTGCAATCGATAGTCTCAAACATGTTTTCTAACCATAATTTACATTATTAATGCAATGTTATATTTCTCTAGAAGACCGCTTGATAGTATGTAATGTTGCTTTATCACATAATTTCATCACATCGTAAAACAATCACATTGTAAAACACCACAAGCTTTATACAGAAATAGCAAAACGGTCTTAGGAGATATTAAAATCTAATCAAATCAACAATCTTATTCAACGTTAGGGACACACACGCACAGGGGGAACACTTATTGAACGTCACATACAAAACATCAAACTACTATAACCACCGTTTCCAAGAAAATAAACCTGTCAAGAAAACAAGCGGCGATACAAACTCCCCGGTTTCCTTTTTTAACATTGGTGCTCTTTTAAGTAGGGTTAGAAAAATATGAAATCTAAATATGAATTCTTTGCAGAGGAGCAATTCACTGCCATGAATTACTATCATTAAATAATCTGATATTGTATAATAAGCTTTTTGAATTAGTTTACGTTTAGTGACATCTTTAAACTCTAGAAAAGGTAATTCAATTATTTCCCGATATTATTTATTAGGGTTTTTCATCCTCTTTAGCAAACAACCTCTTCCACATTTACCAGACGGCAAAAAGCTCACAGGATTCAAGTATTTGTGAATTAGTTTGGTAATCTTAATTGGAAACTGAAATTAGAAACTTCGAAACTTTTCATTCATATTCGGGCTGTCTCGTTAATTGCCGGGGTGTCCGTGTGACTCTCTGTCTACGTGTTTGGGCACCCTTGTGGGAAGACGTCAAGATATAGTATATTATTTTATTTTATTTAAACCATTAATTTTCCATAATTTCTATTCCAAATATAATATAATAAATATAATTTCCAAAATTCCTGACTAAGCCCGTGTTCAGCAAGGCTTGACGTATGTTTGTCATGGAGGCTGATTGCTCAGGTCTTGTGTGTAATCCGTCACGCTGATATCTCTATTAGCTTAGCCTTATCAGCCGTATCTGGGTCGAGTCCATATGCAAATAACCTACCCACGTGAATTAAAAAATAATATTCCTTCCATTGTTGTTAATGTAAGCGGTTATTATTTTTTGTATAATATACCTACACTGTACTCAAGTTCAAAAAACCAATTGGTACAGTCGGGATTCGAACTTGCAACCTTTTTGTTGCAACTACTCGAACCACTTGGCCGCCACGGCTCTTAATTTTTAGGTCCGGGCTGTTTTGACATCTGCATACGGAGTCCCCCTAAATCACCCCTTATAAAATTACAGAATATTTCGACTCAAATTAATAAGTTCGCCATTTAAAATAAATGTAAAGTTGTAAGCTATAATAAAATTGTCGGCTTTCCACTTAACAACTGAGTTATGTGATTTTTAGTACGTCGTGCCCTCACCATACGCCGCCCGCCGCAAGGCTGCGTTTGACGTCAGAGGGGCATCGCGCGTCGAATGTTTGGATACGGCATTTTATTTAATAAGCAAATCCATTAATCTTTCAATGACGTACGAGCTTAATTAAACTATGCATCGGATTTATTGACCTGACCTAAAGTTACACGATTTCATTATTTGGTGAAGTTAATGAAATCGTTCGACAGTTTTTTTCCTTCATTATTACTATTAAGCATCACCAACAATTGTTATATTTATGACCGAATCCTATCTACTTCTTTTACGTAACCGAACTATGGCGAAACCATAGGTCTATGGGAACCAGCCAGGTACTTCGTAGATGTTAAGAAATAGCTATGGGAGCCTTGCCATGTGAGGTACAGACTTCGGCTTAGAACTTTGCTGGTTCGCGACATAGGGAGCTAAGCTGAACTAGTCACAAAAACCAACAAATGCATGCATATATGACGTGCTATAGCCATCATGATTCAAGTGTGCGAATAAGACAGATTGCGAATCTAAACATTTAATATAGTTCTGTTGCTTAAAAAATATTTATTTATGTTTGTTAAAGCACGGTATTGTTAGGCCCCAGTTTTACACATTTGATGATTAAGTATCGTTTTACCATATATTTGAATTGAGCCACTTGATAACTTGTGAGTACAATGCCATCTGCAAAGTAAGTTTTTACGAAAGTTTCCGTCGCTTTGCTTTATACTCCTCATCGCGGATATGTTTTCATAGAAGGTAACGGAGATTTAAGTTTCAACTTTACAATATATACGATGACGTACGCAGGTTTCTTGCTTCTTTCAGCAATCTTGATTTTGTAAGTATAGCCTCAAATCTAGATTTTTTCGAGGCAGGACCAAATCTGAAAATGCCACCCCGCCCGCCTATTTATCTAACCACGGCGAAGCAAAGTGACTGTTATGTTTTTGATCGGTATATGTGCAATATGTATTCATCTATTCCATCATAACTTCTAAATTACTTGTCATAATATGACAAATGAAATGTTTTTGGAAGGTCCTTCTTGTAGCTTTATACTCATGATCATAATTACAGTCATTAGACGCCCACCGATGGGCATTAGCCTCGTAAAAGAACGCCACAACGACCTGTGCTGCTCTTATTGTGTTAAGCCATTTTCCAAGTAGACAAGGGATTCGGCATTACCCCATCTTCATCGGGAATATAAACCATTCGGCCATTATGACCTGTTACATTGTGGCATATTAAAATGTAGTATTCGTAGATCCTGGGTCTATAACCAAACGATTCTATACACGTATTCTCACAAATTGTAGAATTGAAGTAAAAAATGTGAGGCGTACCCCGCCTGTCATACAAAACAGGGTTCATTCCGTGATGCATAAAGTATTCTTAATGGAAAATTTAGGCCTCGTTTGTGTATAATCTATACGTAATACCTACTCGTACATACGAGTTTATTTCTACTTATTAATCTGACTGTCTGTTCGTGACTGTTTTACAATTTGCACTGTAAATCTTGGCGTAGTTTGATAAGAACGTTCGAAGATACAGTTTCATTCAGTGATGTATTGTCACGCCTGCCCACACGGGTCTGCGAAGGAAGGCATAGGTGCCTAGTATTACAACTGGCTTGAAGGCAAATGATTACCCTAACTTATATGCGCTTGCGATATATAGGTACATCAAAGGACGTACAAAATACGAAGTTTTCTTTCAAGAAGTTGAATGTGATGACAGTATTTTCCACGTGACTGTACTTCTTGTACAGTCGTGATACTTGTAAACAAAGATTTTTCCCATCACATTCACATCCTACAGCGCACCTACCTAGTACCACAGTACATTAAGCATACAGTAAACTTGGTCCAACGATCACAATAAATTGTACGTTAAATTGTTTGTTTCTTTATTAGGTACTACATTCCCCAAACAAAATTCCCAGTCGCGTCTGTCTGTCTGTAGGCGATAATCCCATAAACTATTGAATATTTTTCACAAAAATATTGAGTAATTTGGTTGAAATATGGAGAAAAAAATTCGGAAATAGACAAGTCGTCTGTAATTGAACAATATAATAAATATAAATGAATGTAATTAAACAAATTATGTACCCGAGGGAAGCCGGGACGAGTCGTTAGTAAAATGTATAAAGGATATATATATATATATATATCCTCACGCCTTCCCACAAGGGTCCCCGAAGGGGTAGGCAGAGGTGTATAGGTAATACCCACACACCCACTTTCCGCCAGAGGTATATTAGGTGCCAACGTGACAGATGGCGAGTCCATCGCCGTTACTCAAGCACGACTATACATACGCCTTTGAATTTCTTCTCAGACGTATGCAGGTTTCCTCTCGATGTTTTCCTTCACCGTAAAGCTCGTGGTGTGACTAATCTTTTATAATTGTTGTCTATAAATTGTTTTTTTTAAAGTCTGCGAGCCGTACACTTAACAGGAAAAGTACTACACATTTATATTATACAGTATGTATTTAGAACGAATGTAAAGTATTTTCGGGATACGGTCGGTAGATGGCACTCGGAGCGTGATTCATTAATCTCGCTGTTGTTTTGAGACTAGTTCCATAGATGTCTTAATAATCTAAATAAATCTGTTAACGTCTGTGTAGTTTATTAATGTACCTATACCTTACTTCTGTGACATTTTTTACGGCTGGATCATTTTGCAAGCTTTTTGACAGTTAAAATCAAATCGGTACTGTATCGCTGTTGACTGTGGTATCAACACCTAAGTGTTTAAAAAATTAGTTTCCGTTACACATAATCGTTCCATGGGAACCATTCAGTGCAATTAAATCAACTGCGTAGTTAACGAGCACATAATCACGACACGATCAGTGATTCAACGGCATTGTTTATTTTAATAAGATGTTTGAAGAGAGATTTTAAACTCTACGCTATCTATATTAATATAATAAAGAGGAAGCGTTTGTTTGTTTGCTTAAACACGCTCATGATTTGTAAAAGTATTGAGAGAGAGGCTTTATTATCATCATGCTATTGTCTAAGGAGCAGCAATTATATTATATCAGCGGGAATCGAACTCGCGACCTCATGTTTCGCAGTCAGAAGCTCTAACCACTAGATCAGACGGTTGTCTAATATATTACAACCACCCATTAATAATTAAATTTTTCACATAATAATATTATAAACTAGATTAATTTTGGATATTTCGGTTCCATCGCTGGTGCATGATCATTGATCTGGTCATGAGTATCTATCAGTAAGCATACAGACATACATAGCATCGGGCCGAGTCCCTCACGGGGTAGGCAGAGAGGTTAGAACAGCAGGCGATAGCTGAAAATCAGTGTTTTGCTATTGCAGCAATGTCACATACTGAGCTATGGCCCTTTGCCAACTGCTACAACGCACACATATGATAGAGCATTACTAACATAGTTATAAGCCGATCATAACCCTTAGTTTTAATATAGTTTAGTGCTTGATTTGTTTTCTTTTTTTTTCCTTTTTTATTGTATGTGTGCATGCAGCGATTGAGAATAAACCTTTTATCTATCTATCTATCTATCTATCAGTTTACTCTAGACTTCTTGCTCTCCATTTACGTTTATCAGTTTTTTTTTATAATCATGCTGGTTTTTATTTATCTAATTAATTCTTACTTATGATCTTATTAATAAAGAGACTCTCTGCCTTATACTCTCTGCCTACCCCGTTAGGGACTCTTGACTTTCATTGTAAATTTTAATTAAACTTAGTTTTTTTTTATATTTCAGACTGCCTGGAAACGTGTGTCTGTTTGAAGGTTGAAATACATTTGCCAATAGGTATGTATCTACTACCATCCCAGTAATACGTAGATAAAATTAAACATAATTATTATTATAGTATGTATATTCAGTCCACCCCGTGAGGGACTAGGCGTGATAATATGTATGTATGTATATTTACGACAAACTTGAATGTCTTAGACATTCATCTGATCATCAGTGAATGTACTGGACCTTATTTTGTTAGATCCATTTTGAATCAAACAAGTTGCATTAACCTTAAATGTAGTAAATCAATCAAACTTGAAGTGTTGAAGTCAAAGCATTTACAATAACTAATGTAAATTATTTACAAACAGTATCTAACCATATGCCATTTTATACATTTTCCAGAATAATGCCGCGCTCAGAGCACCGGGCTCCCGAGGACTTCAGGCGAGTGTTGCGCGAGAAGGCCCTCAGTCACAGCCTGTTCTACATGAAGCTAGGCGCGGGAGTGGGAGCAGCGCAGGCGCAGCTCCAGTCGGCCGCGCCGCGCAAGCCGAACGGCAGTGCGCAGGCGCGCGCGCCTCAAACCGCACGTTTCGCGCGCCACGCACAACCCCGTGTTTCCGAACTCCTACGCAGATTTGAGCCCAGCCCCATGCAGTATCTCCGCCCCCCTCGGGCCACCTCGCCGCAAGAAGACATCTCGTCCTCCGATGACGACGACAGAGCAGCCGTGAGGAGACGCAGCCGCGACCTCAGCGACGATTCTGCTGTAGAGCTTGACACTCGTCACAGAAGACATTCTCACCCTAGAGACATTACACCCCCACCAGACGCAATGACTCCCAGAAGGGAGAGGACATTGATAGAAGCTCATGTGGTGGAGCTAGGGAGAAGGGGCAGTGAGGGTTGCGAGACTAGAGGCCGCTGTGTGCGCACACCTAGCGTGGTGGTGAGTGATTACTCCGACGGTGTGGCTGTGGGCGCAACGGCAGAGGAGGTGGACTGGTTACGAGCGAGGTCTCTTTCCGCTGATTCTGCGTGTTCGTCTTGTTCCACCCTGTCGAGCCGGGATGACGAAGAATTTGAATCGCCTACGTTGACTAAAAAGGTTAGTGCCGCTATAATTGTATTTGTTGTTTTAATCGTACATTTTTACAATTTCTGTCATACCTTAGGCTGATATTTGAACAGTATGGGTTGAAGACATAACTTACCAGTCAGTTACCATAAATATTAACCGCTTCTCAATTATATGTACGTTGTTAAATGCTGTTAATTATTGGTGATGATATGATGACGCGTTTGAACAACTGTTGAAGACATGAATTATAATTAATGACAATTTGACAAAAACCAATACACGTATGTTTATATGTAATTTGTTTTACAAATTTTTACAAAATATGTTTTAGTAATAGGTTGTTGCTTTTGGTTTAGTGATGTTATTCCCGCTTTGGACTCCACAGTAAGTTTAAATAGGATACGGTATTTACTAGCTATTCCGCTTGGTTAGTTCGATGGGCACTTCAAGATTACTCGAAACCAGCTTGCATTATGAAGAGATTGATGAATGTGGATAAAGCGAATGTAGAATGCGAATGTGGAACTGTAAGTCTGCAAGAGAAAACCGCCGCTCAACTCTCGCAACTTACCCCGTAATAATGAGGAATGATATAGTAAAGGTTTTACTCAATGTATTGAAATTAAATCAATAAGTGCCCTTTTGGCAAGCCCTCGTGGCCGAGTGGTTCGAGTCTTTGCCTTCGAGTCGAGAGGTTGCCTGCAACACTATAACCTGCCTGTATAGTCACACCACGAGCTTTACGGTGAAGAAGTCTTTCAATCAAAATCAAAGGAAATCAAAGTCGTATGTATAGATGTGCTTGAGCAACGTCGATGGTCTCGCCGTTAGGCGGAATGTGTGCATGTGGGAGCTACCTACACACGACTGCCTACCCGTTCGGGGACCCTTGTGGGAAGCCGTGAAGATATATATAAATTAATGATGTATGTAAATATTACTTTAAAAAAAATCCAATTTAAAACTCAGTTTGTGGTTTGGTTTATCGGCATTAATGCTCATCTTCATTGTATTTTGAACTTTAGGTCTGTGTTTGACGTCACACATTCATTCGAAGTGCGTATTAATTATATTTTACAAGATATATGTAAATTGTCAAGTTCGAAAACTTAGGTTATGACATCTCATTATCTACATATTATTATGACATCCTTTGATTCACCGAAGTTCCATTATTTTACCTCTTATAACTCCTTTAGTGCGACAAACACCCTTTACTTAAAACATCAGGCAAAGTTACTATATGTATAGTTGTTGTGGTCCTTTCTTCTGATACAATTGGAGGTTTGGAGGTTTGCGAACAATGCAAAGCAAATTTATGTAGGTAATATTTGTTTTGATTGTTTGGATGTGTATGTTACGAGTATATATTCTACATAAGTATGCATACATATCGTTGTCGAGTTACCAAAGCACAAGCTTTGCATAGTTTGGGACTAGATTCAATTCTGTAGAAATCTGTACTGTAGCAGTAATTATTCAGTAATTCCGTACAGTTTTTCTTGCCTGAAAGGGGATACAACATCTTCACGAACTTTCGTATTTGGATTATATTCGTATTATCTATGGACACAGAACGGCCTACTGTAAGGCCGACCAATCAGGGACAGCCATCGGACAGTTCACAATTTGACGCTCGATAGATTATAATCTGGCGAATAATAAAGTGTTAAATTGTAAACAGTGTGTTACGGTTCACAATCTATCGACAGCTTACAATCTCGCGAGATAGATTTTAATCTTACGGTATTTACAATTAACTGTGACACATATATAATAGGAAAAATATGATTTCTTGTTTGTTTAAAAATCGATCAATGCAATAAAACTGCAACTGGAACAACACATCAACCCGTATTCAATACAAAACGTATAACGGCTAGCTTTAAGCGTTTATACTTAGTTGTTGCATTTTTATCTATAAAAATAATAATATTTAAACTGGTTTCAAGAGTCACGGCTAACGCCTTGGTCTATGTCCATTTGTAACTATGTACATACATACATACATACCTGCGTATTTCAAATTTCACTATTATGTAGAGCCAGTAGTTATGTAGAGCCAGTAGTTATACAATAAACGTACTTAATTAAATAAATAACACGATGTTATATACTAATCAATATATTACACTCGCTCGCCTCGCGACTTCACTTGTGTAAAATTTAAATATATATATATCACCAGGTCGAGTCCCTAACGGGGTAGGCAGAGAGTATAGAGAGCCAGTTCCCTCTAGACTTACATACCTCTTAAGCTTCACATTCATCAGACTTATTTTTCAGATTTATAATTAGGCTCCCTCGGGTGGTAATATTATATCGCCTACAGCCTAAATAAATAACTAGAAAGAAAATGTATGTCGCCAAATTAAAGTAGTATATATATATATCCTCACGCCTTCCCACAAGGGTCCCCGAAGGGGTAGGCAGAGGTGTATAGGTAATACCCACACACTCACTTTCCGCCAGAGGTATATCTTTATATATATAATTCTTCTGTGAGTGTGTATGTCACTGAACTCCTCTCAAACGACTGGACCGATTTTGATGAAATTTTTTGTGTGTGTTCAAGGGGATCTGGGAATGGTTTAGATTCACGATTGGACCCGATAGGTGGCGCCACCATCTTTTTTTTTCCACCCGAGCGAAGCTGGGCGGGACAACTAGTTAGATATAAAGTAGTAATATTGCAAATATATTAATAACCTAGATTTAGAAGTCAAACTAATCTAGGTCCGTATTTTGAACTCTCAAACTTTGATTTCGCATTTTGTTACGTATCTGCCAATCCTTACTAATATTATAAATGTGAATGTAAGTTTGTTTGTTACGCCATCACGTAAAAACTACATAACCGATCATCATAAAACTTTGTACTCATATTCCTGGAGGTATAAGAAGTAACATAGGTTACGTTTTATTTAAACATTTTTACGACTGAAAAAAAGCCGGTTTACTGATTTTTTTTTATGGTGATGGCTTATACCCAGGATTAAGACATAGGCTACATTTGAATCCCGAAAGATTCAAAGCTCTAATATTATAAAGGCAAAAATATGTATGTTGCTCTTTCCACGCGGGCGAAACCGCGGGCATAAGCTAGTTAGGACATAAAATCATTTAAAAAAAATTCCTTTCTACAAAAGTTTAGAAGTTTAAAGCGACTTTAAGAAACATATGTTTTGAACAAATAATATCGCATTGTAACGAATCAGCTTCAAAAAGATAATTTACAATCCGCCCTCCAAACATCATTGGAACATTTGACCCCTGGTCTGGGCATAATCCATCTGCTTCCTGATGTCGCAACAGTTATTTGTAATGGAAACGGATGCTCGCTTCCGGAATTTTGTATTGTCCACAGTAAACAGAGCGAGATGTGATTAGCCACAGTGTTGACATTTGTATGTACCTTTGCTGGCTATTGTACACAACTTTCCAGAGTGAATGAAAAGAACGTTACAGTTTGAGATTTTCACCTGCTTTTAACGATGCTTTCTAGAAAGTTTTTACAATTCAGTTTAAAAAAGTATGCCTCAAAAAGCCATGTGAAATACTTAACAGAACGCTGAGTACTTGCGCCCTCATAGGGAAGGGTGAAGGGTGTAGGGAGGGACCTAGTTCTATCTTGACTTCAAGCACTTCTACTTTAACCAGAGTTTGTAAATATGAAATGCCTTTATTCCAGTCCGAACAACTAATCCGAATTCTGGAAATATAAATAAATAGCTTGGGACTGTTCCACACAAACTGTCATAGCCCTAAATTAAGCAAAGCTTGTTTTATGGTAATTAGACAACGATATATTTACTTATATAGATATATATATACATCAATACATAGGTCATCCAAAACTAAGGAACAAATAGTCGTGTTCATTACACAAATATCTGCCCTAAGCGGGATCGAACCCGCGACCTCATTTTTCGCAGTCAGGAGCTCTAACCACTAGACCAACGGGCGTCTGGTTAGAGCTATTACTACAGATAGCAGCGACCATTGGCTGCGATTTGTAAATGACTCCCTAGTAGCGCCCTAGCTCCCTAGTCCTTAAGTTACAAACGTCCTCACAAACTAACAAATTTATAACATTAGCAGGTTATTTCGACTACAATAACAGGTGGGCCTCGAAGGCGTTTTAATGCTTAGCTTTCAAGTATGAAGTATTTATAATAAATACACTTACTCGTAAATTATTAAAAACACAAATCAAGTTAACAAAGTAAATAGGTTTTTCCAAAACAGTGCGGGCGCCTATCTGTTTGATCTGTACTTGACAAGTGCTTGTTAAGTTATCGTGTTTAATGTGACTTGACTTAGTCGCTTTATGGAGTTGATCAGTTAGAGATGAGCGTTTTTCGTTCGCATATTGTTGGAAAAATATTGGCACATTGTTGGTATCAAATGTTTCAAACTATATTTTCTCGTACACCAAACAATAGACAAATCGCTGGCATCACCGAGTTACAGAGTATTAAAACACGACAGACTATCTGTGCTGTGCAGTGCTTTTCAGTCAATCAATCAGGGACTTGAAAAGTGTTGATGCACTTTTGAGAGGGCTTTAAATATGACACTGTCGTAGTGGCATTTCGGCATAGTATTTGAGACACTCATCCGAATGGCACATAAACTTTGCAAAGCAGAACTTGTAAGTTTGAACCTAAGCATTCAAAGTACCAATGTCTTTTTTTTAACTTAAGTACGCGGATTTATCGTGATACGAAATACGATCTTGGTTGGGATCTATAGCGTGGTTGTTCACTGCTTAATTTAGCATATGGGTTGTTATTGTTTTTTCATATTTTGTCGGTTTCCTACAAAATATGAAAAAACAATAACAACCCATCTGATGATAAGCGATTATCGCCGCTTAAAGATGGTTGCAATACAAGGGGTATCCCAAGCTTTGCCCACTCTAAAACTGGCCCTTCTTCAATCATTCACTCCACTTTTCGTTCTCCGGATTCGATTACAATCTATATTCTTACAAGTGCAAGCAACCAAACTCTATCGCGATTCTTATGACTTTCTGAGCATAAAAAAAAAACTACTACTATGCTACAAATTCTAATGTGTATAACAGTTTGTTGAATAATGTTATTGTAAACGTGTGTCCCCAATTCATTAGGTACCAATCTACTACATAATATGTACGTTACACAACTTCACGTGTTTGAATAAAACATACACATAGATGACATTTCTTTGTACGTATGTCTATATTAGATGTGACACAAAACAATTTCATGGACGGTATTGACGTCACGGCTTTGGCGTGTCTTGTTTCGACAGCATGGTCCTACTCGTATGTATATGCGGTAAACGTCAAAATTACCTGTTAGTATGATAGTCTAAGAGCAGCAATGGCTGAGCGATTCTAGTATTCTCATTTAAAATTAAGACAGCTGGTACAAATGAGTACTTTCCAAGCTTTAGTCCGGTTATTTATCGCTCCAACTGATTTACGGTGAAGGAAAGTTTCTTGAAGAAACCTGCTAACGGTAAAAAGGAAAGCCAAACGCTCACGAACCACACGGCTAGCAAGGCTTTTATTTTTTTTATTAAAATCCAGTATACTTTTCCCAATTTACTACCTCCTATAATCGAACCTATTATGCCTACATGTCAAGCCAGGACTCTGGATACCAAACGAGGAGACAACTGTTTAAAAAACTTACGAACTACAATTGCTTCTATAAGCATGGTTTTAAGCCTATTTTGAAATGGATTCCAGGACATGTAGAACGGGAAAATTAAATCTTCCTTGTATAGTTCATCATAATTCTCAGTTCTCTACATATAAATAATTCTGACTACATTATACACGAAAAGGCGCATAACTTTACTATGACTTATTTTGTCTATGACTTATTTTGTTGTTAATTTTTTTCGTTGCATTGGTTTAATTAAATTTAGTTAAGATGAAATAGGGATTTTATAAAGAATTATTGTTAGGTTCGCAATTTCGAAAAATGTATATGAAATGACTAACCACGCAATCCTTCTACGCCCTATCTCTTCAAGTATCCTATCCCTTCCCTCCTTCCTAATCCCTTCAAACCCTACTATACATATTATAATGTACGTAATTAACTCTCTGCCTACCCCGTTAGGGACTCGGCGTCATGATATGATGAGGATGTACGTTAACGACTTATTTTAATTTCTTCGGTTAAAATTAAAATTGCGATTCTTTTAATGATTGTGAAATTAAAAAAATCTATAGTAAAGCGAACCTTACTGTCATTCGGTATCTTCCAAGTATTTTCAAAATGACCTCAGACATAATTGGTGAAAGGTGACGTGGGAACTACACCATAAACAATACATGTAGAATGTTAATATATTCAGAAGCAAAGGAAAAGGTCATATCATCTCCTTGGAGATGTTTTATGAATTCTTTTCCTTTCAAACCTGTTCTTTTTTAATAAATCCTTTTCCTGATTTTTGTCGCGTACATTTTTCGCTGCTTTGTCTGCGGATCCATCTTGTGAGTTGGTACGTAAGATAAATTACATACCAACTTTTGTAACATATATTTTCTTGCATTTATATTATTTTACCAAAGCTTTTTTTTTTTTTTATACAACATGAGTGGCAAACAAGCATACGGCCCACCTGATGGGAAACGGTTACCGTAGCCTATTTACGCTCACGATACCGAAGTATCATTTGCGCGTTGCTACTCTGTGTTCGGAGAGTTATAGTGTGTTGGCAGCATAATGGGTTTAATCCCTCTGCTTCCAACAC
The DNA here is from genome assembly GCA_945859725.1 of Drepana falcataria. Lineage (NCBI taxonomy): Eukaryota > Metazoa > Arthropoda > Insecta > Lepidoptera > Drepanidae > Drepana > Drepana falcataria. Next base: position 3,046,020 of record OX243935.1, read on the forward strand.
AATGTTACAATCCTCCCCCCTCCCCAAGGAGCTCATTACTGGAAACCTTTCTTGCTTTGCTTTGCTTAAAATATTGCTTGCTTTGCTTAAAATATTCTGTATACCAGAATATTTTAAGCAAAAAAACCTTAATACGATTTTTTTTTAATTTGACATTAGTTTTTAGCGGGTTTAGTTGATAAGGCCTTGTCTGCAAGAGGGTGGGGGTTCAATTTCCGCCTGGTCGCAATTTGTATGATATGAAATTCTGTTTGGTGTGTGCTTGTGCTGGGTAATATTGGCTGGGTATTAGAATACCGAAAGCCATGTGGTCAATGGAAGCCCCAAAGCAACAGATCGTGGGCTTGGTTCCAACTGAGAGCAGTTTTTATGTGATTAATATGAAAAGGATGGGAATGTCAAGTACCCGAAACCAAACTGATGAATGTGGACGAAGCGAAAGAGGTGTAAGTGTAGAGAGAACTGGCGGTCCATTCTCTCTGTTTGCCCCGTTAGGGACTCGGCGTGATGATATGTATGTATGTATAGTCTTAAATGTATGTATCTATGTAGGTATGTATATGATTGTCTAGTTGACAGTTGTTGCTTAGTGTGGACCTAGATCAATATGCGTGGAATAGTCCCAAGATATTATTGTAAAACCAAGGCTTTCATTTAGATTCTCACATATTAAAGTATTTAAAGTTTTCAATATTTTAATGGCGATTGCTTTGAACTTAAATAGCCTTTCGTCTGAATGAATTAGATACGAAATCAATCGCGGGCGACTATTTGATATTATTATAGTATTTCCTCTTTTGTTTTCGCGTTAGATTAAAGCAATAAAACGGTACTCTAACAACAAGGTGTTGGCTAACAATAGTTAATAAGATGCCGTACACTTCCAACTACCAAATTAATTATCTAGATATTAATGTATTCCATCCAATGGTTGTCTGGAAGAGATCGCCGAGTGCGATAAGACCGCCAATTGTACTTTTTGCATATGATGTACTATCTAAATTAAATATAGCGTACAATAAAGCATATATAAATAAATAAAATTATCTCATACTCTATAAATGCTAGGTATGTTGTATTATATACGACTTTCACGATACAAGTACATAAGATAAGGTGTATGCTGTACACCCAAAGGAGTTAAGCTTAGTGTTCCCGACACTATGCTATAGGTCTTAGACAGTTCGGTTTCAATAGAGCTTTTTAGTAGAAGCTCCGATCATAGTAAACTGCCTTATGGCCTATTTCTCCTGGGGCCTAATATCTATTTTCCGTGTTTGTGGTAAATAGAGACATCTACAGAAATACACTATTTAAAAAAAAAAATAACACGCGATTCAATTATTTAAAAGGAGAATTTCAGTTTCCAATTGTAATATTGGGAAACTGACACATGTCAAAATGATGTTCAATTATAGAACGGCATACTCGTTACCATATGTATACATGTAGGTATGTACTGTGGTATATACGTACTAATTTTCTGTCTGTAGTAAGCCGATAGTTATTTTTTATGTCAGTCCCCACCTACCATTGACGTCAATGGACCGGTCGTTCGTAGTTGCGTGTGTGTGCGTTTATATGCAGCGTAGGGTCGGCGCGAGGTGTTAATTAAGAATTCATTGATAGTGTTTGCTTTTTTTTTTTAACAAGCTATTTACTTTTAGTGTGATGATGACATGCCTGTTGATTAGGACCTTGGGGGGATCAACAGTAGTGTTTACGCGACAATTATACAATTAGTTGTCATGTGCTAAAAAGTTTTAATTATACATGTATGGTATTAATTTTATCTCTATTTAGTGTATGCATTTGTTCAATAATTAAACTAACACACATCATCATCATCATCATCATCAGCCCACTCTAGTCCACTGCTGGACATAGGCCTCCCCTAATTAGCGCCATAGCGCCCTGTCTTCAGCTTGCCGCATCCAGCATCTGCCAGCAGTCCTTCGCAAATCGTCATCCCACCTGGTCGGAGGGCGTCCTACACTACGTTTGCCTAGTCGAGGTCTCCACTGAAGAACACGTTTACCCCAGCGGTTGTCGGTTCTTCGCGAAATATGGCCGGCCCGCTGCCACTTCAGCTTGCTAATTCTTTGAGCTATGTCGATAACTTTGGTTCTCTGTCGGATATATTCGTTGCGAATCTTATCCTTCAGAGAGACTCCGAGCATAGCTCTCTCCATAGCTCGCTGAGCGACCTTAAACTGGTGGACCAGCCCTATCGTGAGTGTCCACGTGTCAGCTCCGTAGGTCATGACGGGTAGGACGCACTGATTGAAAACTTTAGTTTTCAAGCATTGCGGTATGGATGACGAGAAGACTTGACGTAGTTTCCCAAAGCCGCTGCCCAGCCCAGCTGGATCCTCCTCTTGGCCTCCTTCTCAAAATTGTTTTTACCCAACTGCAGAATCTGCCCAAGGTACGTGTACTCGGAAACAATTTCAAGAAGGTGGCCATGTACGACAACCGGTCCCGGATCAATGTGGCCATTGATCATGACTTTGGTTTTATCCAAATTCATGCCGAGACCGATGCGTCACGAGGCTGAAGCTAGGCCGTCCAGCATCCGGTTTAGCTCCCCCAGCGACTCCGCCATAAGGACTATGTCGTCAGCGAATCGCAGGTGTGAGATGTACTCGCCGTTTATGTTGATGCCCTTACCTTTCCAGTCCAGCGTCTTAAAAACATCTTCCAACGCGCTCGTGAACAGTTTCGGGGATATCACATCCCCCTGTCTCACTCCCCTGCGCAATTGGATGGGTTTAGACTGCTGGCCCTGTACTTGGACACTCATGGTAGCGGCGTCATAGAGGCATCTCAACACCTCGATATAACGATAGTCCACTTGGCACCGCTGTAAGGATTCCAGAACAGCCCAGGTTTCGACAGAGTCAAAGGCCTTCTCATAGTCCACGAAGGCCAGACACAGGGGCAGATTATACTCTTCGGACTTCTGTATAATCTGCCTCACTGTGTGAATGTGGTCTATGGTGCTATATCCTCCGCGAAACCCGGCCTGTTCCGGTGGCTGAAACTCGTCAAGTCTCCTGGCGAGATGATTCGTGATCACTCGTGAGAACAGCTTATAGACGTGGCTCAGGAGTGTGATGGGTCTGTAATTCTTAAGAAGGGTTTTATCTCCCTTCTTAAAGAAGAGCACAACCAAACTCTCACTCGACCCCTTGGAGTTCTCCCACTGTGAAGGACGGTATTGAAAAGCTTCTGAAGCTTCTGTATAATAGGAGCTCCTCCTGCCTTCAGAAGCTCTGAAGTAATTCCGTCCTCAGCGGGGGCTTTTCCATTTTTAAGCTGCCTCAGAGCGAACACGATCTTGTCTTGACTGATGTCTGGCAGTTCGTCGGTATAGTGGCGTGTCAGGGTGGCTCTAGAATCATGGTCGTCCTGTCATGATGATCCGGTCATGAGGGGCATGGCAGCGTACAATCGGCCGTAGAAATCCTCTATCTCCGCAGAGATCTCCGGCTTCGACACTACGATCCTCCCGTCGTGCGTTCTAAGCTTCGTCAGGTGGCTCCTGCCAAGCTGCTGAATGAATACTTTGGACCGGCGGTTTCGCTCTATAGCCTCTTCAATGAGGCGAGTGTTGAAGCTCCGAAGGTCGCGCCGTACCATCTTCGCAATTTGCTTATTCAGGTCTGACCTCTCTGACGAAATTGATTGGGTGGTTTCCCGTCTTTTTGTCATCAGCCCGAGAGTCTCCTCCGATAGTTTGGATTTCTTGCCCGTACGTCGCTGTTGGCAAAACTTGATGCCCTCACCTCTCAACGTTTCGACCAGATTGTGTAGGTTCTCGTCAACGTCATCAGTGGGTTCCAAGGCAACAAATCTATCCCCGAGAAGCTGCTGAAACTTCTCGGTGCCCGCCTTGATTTGGATTGGGTTATGTCGGAGCGTGGACTTCATCAGACGGCTTCTCTCAAGCTTCAAATTAATATTCAGAAAGCCTCGGAGAAGTCGGTGATCGGATCCGGTGTTGAACCTGTTGATCACTGAGACATCTCTGAATATGTGCTTGCTATCCGTCATGATGAAGTCGATCTCATTTTTTGTCACAGTGTCGGGGCTTTTCCATGTCCACTTCCTTTGAGGCTGTTTCTTAAAGAAGGAATTCATTAAGAACAGCCCCTCTTTCTCTAGGAAGTTGACAAGCATTTGCCCCCTGTGATTCCTAACTCCATAACCATGCGGGCCTATTCGGGATTCGTTGCCACTCTGGGTTCCCACCTTGCCGTTAAAGTCCCCCATAACAACGTTGAAGTGAGCCTTAGTGGTGTTGTGTAAGGCTTTGGATATGTCTTCATACATATCCTCCACTTCATCATCCGAGTGTGTCGAGGTCGGTGCATAAACCTGTATGACCTTCATGCTATAACGTTTGGATAGCCGAAGGATCAGGTACGCTACCCTGGTCGACACACTGGAGATTTCTTGGACGTTGTTAGAGAGGGCCCTATTGACGAGGAAACCTACGCCACCCTGGGATGTTTTATCACCCTCACGAAAGTAGAGAAGATGGCCTGAGTCTAGGGTTACGGTGTCCTCCCCCTCTCTACGAACTTCACATAACCCCAGAATGTACCATTTAATGTTCTCTAACTCCACTTCCAACTGCGCTAGATGATGGTCAAGCCTCAGAGTACGTCCGTTAAACGTTTCCAGGGTCAGATTTGAGTGGTAGCCTGAAGTAGCCCGGTGATTCTTAGCACCCCCTGCCCCGCCGTTACCGTGGCCGCTACCATGGCCAGGAATAGCGAGGCGGCCGGGAACTAGGGGCCATTTCCTTTCTCCTTTCGTCATTGGGGGGTAATGCCCATAATCCCCACGCTGGGCATGCGGGTTGGGGATCGCAGTTAGGTTGTAGATTTGTTCTACGGGTGGCGCTGCTGCCCGCCTCCCGGTGTATTTCCCTTAGTCGCCTCGTACGACACCCACGGGAAGAGTTGGGTTGGTGCTATTCTAAGCCGACACCACACGACAGCACAGCAACTAACACACAACGCCTTTGAATTTCTTCTCAGACCTATGCAGGTTTCCTCTCGATGTTATCTTTCATAGTAAAGCTCGTGGTGTGACAAATCATTGTACTTATGTTCAGAAAACTGGTTAGTACAGTCGGGTTTCGAACTTGCTTTCTTTGTGTTGTAGACATCTACTCGAACCAACCACCCGGCCACTACGGTCCTTATTTTTTATATAGTTGACGATGAAATAATATTGGACCCGAAAAATATTGTCGTCGACATACTCGCAGGCAACAGCTAGCTAATGTCAGAATATTTTTTTGACAGCCCTGCACCGACCAAGTGTCAAATCGCTTTTATGCAATACTCATTACACTTATTCATATACTCAATACACGTAGGTGTGTGTGTGTGTATGGGTGGGTGTGTGTCGAATCGTGTGCATGCTTCCTTTTAGTGACTCCAGTTTAGTTATATTGTTATTAAACGAATATTACGGCTTAAATAACCACGTGAATGGAATGTTATATGTCAATATATTTTCACGACTCCTACATGGTCAACGGAGGGGTAGGCAGAGGTGTAATAACGTCCTCTTTTCGCCGGAGATATACGTTACCGATGTGGCAGATGGTGAATCCATCATAGAGCTAATATAAGTAGTAATATTAGCTCAAAGGAGTCCATCGGCGTTTTTTAATCACGGTCTTTGAATTTCGTCTTAAGCCTAGGCCAGTTCCAGCTCGATGTTATACGTCATGATAGTGATTAATCACTGTTCTTAAGATAAAAAAACTTAATGGTACACTCAGGATTCGAAATTGCAATGTTTGCGTTGAAATGCTCGCCATTTGAATGACTCGATCACTACGGCTCGCATTAAATTGTTATTATTAGTAGTAACGCTATCTAATGAGACAACCAGGTATACTAAATTAGGCAGATCTGGGGCAGAGCCATACCTTGGAACTGCCATCATTATCCAAGACTGTGATGCTGTAGATTTACAGACGATTAATGTTCATATTCCCTAATATGTCCCACAAGCATTCTTGAATAATGATTGTAATAGCACGTCATAGTAAATTCCCTGTTTTCCTTATGTTGCCATAATACTAGACGTCTACTGATTGTGGGGTCAATGACATTGGAAATACACCGATTTAATTGAAATCTTTATTGTGAACTACTTTTTTAATCTTCACCCATCCATAAGGGGTGCCGAAGGGTAGGCAGAGGTGTAAAGATGCCTTCGATTCGCTGGTCAACCTGACAGCTGATGTGTCTGTCGCGTGGCAAGAAGTTCTAGTGGCGGAAGTCTTATGTATCTTTGATCATACATTTTCCGACACAATATTCATTGATTATAGACTTCATGATATTTATTCTCACAATTTTCATATTTTGATGTCATTGTTAGGAATGCAAGACTATATTATTAGATGAAAAAAAATTCCACGCTATTATGGAATATATCTCGCTCAGAGAAACAGCATTGCTATCCGGCGTGGCAATGCTGCTAGTCTTCTTGGCACGTTGCCTGGGGATACCGATTTGGGACAAATATTTTATCTGCAGTAGTTAGTTATTATTTGATTCAGTCTGGAAATATGGCTCTCGTTTCAGTTTAAGAATGTATGACCCTGCTATAATGACTAAAGTTCTGTTTAAGCAAACAAACGTTAGTCATACGCATAGCGCAGATATCTATGCAAAGATAGTATTATCGAGTACTTTCCTGAGGATATCCTAGGTGATAATAGAGTTGCAACTGACTCAACTATGTCATGCATTTAATAAAATACAGTTTTTATTAGTGGTAGATTGTTTTAACCGTTCTTTATGCAGATCCTTAACAGTATAGCAGTCAGGAATTCTGGTGTCGGAGGCCAAGAGTCACCGTTCACCAGTGTTTCAGAATACCTTGTAAAATACCACAACACAAAGTATTCGAAACTGGCAAGTATGTATGAGGACGAAGCGAAAGAGGTATTTAAATCTAGACAGAACTAGTAGAGCGCCAGTTCTCTCTGTCTACCGTGTTAGGCATTCGGTTTGATGATATGTAATTCGCAGTAATACGTTAGTTATCCTTAAAATATTACGTTATTTCACCGAATGTCACCATAACTTGAACTTGAACTTAGCTGTCATTAATGCTTAAATTTTGACGCTATGTTGGAAGATGAAACAACTCTTTATATTAACAGGTCTTTTAGCATCATGCTTAGTTTTAAGCTATTGTCTTTGCTATTTATATTAAACAGCTATTTTATATCAAAATCTTTTATTCAACGTAAAGGACATAGGGAACACTTCTTTAACGTTACACACTAAATAAAAACTAAAGTTACCACTGTTTCCAAGAAAAAACCTTTCAGGAGAGGAAACGGCGTAACAAACTCCCCGGATTTCTTTTTTAATACGCTTAGCGTCCGTTTTAAACAAGCGGACCTTTTTCATATTATAGAAAGGCAAACATCTAATGACAGCTGCTCAATAACAGAATAAACTATGCATGTACATATTAACAATTTTTTTTATTTCAAGGCAGGTCGCTCAGGAAACTTATCCCTTTGCGTTCCCTTTTGCATTGTCAATTAAATTAAACAGTCAAATTGCTTGTTCCAGATCATGAACGCCGATTGAGGGAGTCTGAGCGACCTGCACTGACCATGTGGAGAGGAATGTACTGTCTCCGTGGGCAAAGGATATAAGGTCGATTCTACATCAAAATGAGTTTGAGATTCTTCACACTTTGTCAACAACATCCTAATTAACTTGTTTGCTAAAATAATTGTTCGACATTTTAAAATGCATAAAATACAATAATACTGAATAATTTATACCAACATATCTCCTGTATATAGGCTACATTGAAACGATATCCATAAACCCCAATGTGATTTAATAAGAAATTTCGACGAGTATAATAAAAGGAACATCCGTTTTCACCCTTACTGTTTATGAAAACCTACCGAATCGTCAGGTTCTAAGATAAAAATTGAAAGATCCTGTATTTATAGAATTGTTCTCAAACAGCGTCCTGAAAATATATTTTCAATAAATATTATCATTTTCCTCAATTCAATCATGCAAGTTTTAATTAAATCTACGCATGAGATGCTCAATAACATTAACAATAGCTAATGTTACTTCGTTAAAATAATATTTAACGAGAATATTTTTTTATGTATTTTTAATTACTTTGATCGTAGCATACGACATTGATATGTTGACAATATATGCTATATTGTACACACATTTTATTAGCGCCTGGTATTGCGATTCAGTTAAGGTTGCATGTGATGGCGATCAGTCACTATAATAAAACACCGATTATTTAATTTCACTCTGAAATCGCATTAAAAGGAGCTAATAAGTCACCTTTCTGTCAAGAATTATCGGAATAAGGTCCTTTCGTCCCATTTAATTAATATATATATATTTAATTGATATTTGCAGAATGTTTGAGTAAGACTTCATATCAGTACATAGCGACGAGCAGCGAGCAATGAAAAGTCGAATCTCATAGTAATTATTTTGATTTGGTATCGAATCTATTTCATTAAGACATAAAACCTGCTGTTTTTCTTACTCCCTCAGTATACCGCAATAGGTCCCATCATAGGCAGTTCTTGTGCGATGGGGTATTGTGAATGTGTTATCAGTAAGTTTTGATATTGAACCGGCTACTGTTTCACTAAACAAAGCCTTAACTTTTTATGTATTTAGTGATTTGTTGATTCAAGTAAGAAATCACTTTGATGCGGATTGGTTTTCATTCACTACACCACTATAAATACACAAAGCATCGCAGTCCCTCATACCTCGGCAGGGAGTGTCGCTCCTCTCTAGACATACATTTTGCGTCATCTCAATTCACCAGTCTCTTCATAAAGTAGATGTAATGTTATTGTGAACTAAGTAGGTATAGAAATATATATAAGATAGTTTTAATATGATTTTTATGTCTCGTTGCTATTCGTAATTGAAAAGGCAGCTTCTGAATGCAGTATTTTGTAATTTGGAGTCAATTATGTATAGATAGTATGGGATAAGTCTATTATAATGTATATTTTGAATGTTAATTGATGAGGCTATGTGCGCGCGAGCAATTCCATTATGTATCTATGATAATATAAGCAATTACAAGTTCTCGAAGTTCGAAGGGACTTGAAAATAACAGAGAGAAAATCGCTGCTTTCAAAAAGTAACCAACAAGAGTTTGAATTTCGAAGTTACTACTACTACTACGAATTTCGAAGTTGACAGATTGTAATCTAAAGATATTTCCTTAAATAATACCTACCTTGTTTGACTTATAATAATAATAATATCCATATATAAATGTTACTCTATTCAATTTTGTATATAAAATAATAATGAATATATTTATTTGTATAATAGCAGAGAATATAGTATTATGGGCAATAGTAACCTTATGAATACATATACATTTTTTAATGTCGTCAATGACGTTTCTTTCTCGAACTTGACAGGTCTCTATTGAACTGACTCTGTGATAGTAGTTGGAACGCTATTGATGTACGGATTTTGTATACATTTAATTGTAATTTCCAATCGCAAGAAAATCCATTGTGACACTTATAGACAACTAGCTGTCCCGCCCAGCTTCGCCTGGGTGAAATGGTGAAATTTCCTGAAACACGATCGCAGCGCCACATATCGGGTCCAATTGTGATGTAAGCTATCCTATCTTTTAAGTTGGATCAAACTGCACACGGTGTGCAAATTTGATTGAAATCGGTTCAGTAGTTTAGGAGCCCATCGCGGACAAACAACGTGACACGTAATTTATATATATTAAAGATTTATATTAGAAACGTCATAACAATTTATTCATTAAACTAACACGCTATTTAGCGACCCAAAAATGTATCAACATGGTTTCTTTTAAAACGCAATAAGGACAGAAGGAAGCGTAATTTAAACAAAAAACATTGTACCTACCCATTGGATCGATGCTAACTTTGTACACATGTACATATTACTCTTCCGTACGTATGTATGTGTATGTGACTGAACGCCTAAGCGGCTAGACCGATTGCAATGCTTTTGTGTGGAATGGAGATGGATTAAATAATAGTTGGATCTTAGTAGCGCTCCGATCGTGTTTCATATTTAATTCTTTCACCAATAAGCCAAACAGTCTACTTATAATAATCCGCCGTTTGTTCAAACCATCTGAACATGCCATTGTCACGTAGGTAGCGCATTTGCCTTCTGTGTCAATGTGTTTGGTTCTCGTCTGGAGAAAACTTTAATGTGATTAACATATTTGTGTGTCCTGTCTATGGTTTTGTTCGTTTATGTATATATGTATATATAAGTATGAAGATATATTTTTATTTGTTGATGTCTAGTTTAGTGTCAATTGTTCCATTAAAAGTTGAAAATAATTGTCGTTTTCAGTATATGATAATGATAATAAATATGATAAGAAAATGAAAGCAATATTAGGTAATAATTTGATTCTCATACGATAGTTTAAGTAATTGTTTACCGTAAAAGTATTACAATTTAGAGTAGATATTTAATGTAACATGCTTATTTTATTTACACCTTAAACCATCAAGAATAACAGAGAATAACAACATATCATTATTATTATATTATTGTTTTAAGAGTAAACCTACATATATAAGTGCATTTCAAAAATGAGTTTGACTATTTATTATGATAAATTTATTGTTACTTACCTCTATCAAACCAAAATATTCTTACCTTGAGATTATCTTAAAGCGTAATTTAGTTATAAATTGTAAAACAATTTTCTCATTCTAGTGATTTAAAAAATAAATGAAATCTATGAGATGTTAGTTTCTTTTAAGGTACCTTTACATACTGTTCTAAGAAACAGATCATTTATTCAAACGCATGGTTATTATACATCACTTTGCAAGTCTACAATTAAATCTATTTAAATACTTAATGATAAAAAAATGTGCTATATATAGATAATATGTGCTATATCCAACTAACGATGAAAACAACAAAATATCGTTCAGTTCTTTATTGCGTTAAGACGAACAGACACGGGGGTTGTTTCATGGTTTTAATGTAGTTATTATGAAGTAAATAGATATTTTAAATTATATATACATTTGTATTTAATATACATATAATAGCCGTGGTGGCCGAGTGGTTCGAGCAGTTGCCTGCGACGCAAAGGTCGCAAGTTCGAATCCCGACTGTACCAATGAGTTTTTCTGAACTTAAGTACAATGATTAGTCACACCACGAGCTGAACGGTGAAGGAAAACATCGAGAGGAAACCTGCATACGTCTGAGAAGAAATTCAAAGGCGTATGTATAGTCGTGCTTGAGTAACGGCGATGGTCTCGCCATCTGTCACGTTGGCACCTAATATACCTCTGGCGGAAAGTGGGTGTGTGGGTATTACCTATACACTTCTGCCTACCCCTTCGGGGACCCTTGTGGGAAGGCGTGAGGATATATTATATTATTATATAAAATATACATAGATTATATACACGCACGATAAATATATGTGCTCTTTCTTATCATCCGGAAGCTCATTATATCTAGATAAGATACCATTAAAAAGGCAGAGAGGGGGGCTGAGACAGTGTTCATAGATACATTTTTTCCTATCCGTTTAGGGAGCCTTGTGGGAAGGTGCGGAGATATATGCGAGTACCTTTCAACAAAGCTGCCAGCTAGAGGCTTAGATCAGAGAAGCACTGAATCTTGTAAGTTATATAACATCTTTATATAGCTACTGAATCACCATCTATCATACATACATTCATATCATCACGCCGAGACCCTAACGTGGTAGGCGTAGTATAGAGTGCCAGTTCTCTCTAGACTTGCATACTTCTTTCGCTTCGACTACATTCATCAGTACCATCGATGTACCAACCTGTTTAAAGGCTTCAGTGTTGATATGACAAGTGCTTAATTTCTACACGACATCTGTAGAAAGATAAGATTAGCAACAAAATGTTCCCGGCCGTTTAAAATATTGAAATATGAGATGTTGATCCGCTGAGTTTTGGTAGACGATTATGCTAGACGGTTCGATTTCCGCCGTGGGGTAGATATTGGTATTGTATTTTATTGTCTGTAGGTTAGGTGTCCTCTTTTTAATTTATACATGACCGTGTATAATGCATACCTATACCTATTTTCATTATGTTTATAAATAAGGTATTGGCATAATATACACACGAATTGAATTCTAATTTACATTTTAATAAAGTTGGTAATTTAACGAAGCCTGGTACCTAATCCTGTATTGTATTTCCTTTGTTCGAAATCCCTTTTCAATGAAATTACATAATGCGTGCGTGTGACGCATGTAGCGACCTCGAATCGTGATTGCTGTCTCGCTCTTGCACCAGCACCCCAAACGGATGGAATTTAAAGGCAATTGGAAATTGTATTGCCGTCTCATTTCTCCGTAACCTGTTAACCTTTACCTGCCGCTTAAGGTTGCATAGGAGAACCTATGGTATGATTATGATATGGCGGTCTTGTAAGCGTACAATTAAGTAGCTACTAGCCATGCGCCGCGATTTTAGACGCGTAAAATTCACTTGCATTTGAAGATTTTCTCTGGAATAAAACATATAATAATATGTGTTAATCCAGCTCCAAAATCTATCTCTGTGTCAAATTTCATCCAATTCTGTTCGTTGACTCATTGATTGAGTAATAACCAATCACAAATCCTCACTTTGGCACACAATTATAATGTTACTATATTGTTAACATTTTTACATCACATTAATAGTTATACATCTTCACGCCTTCCAACTAGAGTCCTCGAGGAGGTAGGCAGGTAGGAGGTAGAGGTGTGTAGTTAGTACCCAGACACTCACTTTCCGCTAGAAATATGTTTTTGGCACCAACGTGACAGATGGCGAGTCCATCGCCGTTACTCAAGCACGTCTATACAAACATAAATATCATCACGCCGAGTCCCTAACGGGGGGCAGAGAGTATAGAGCGCCAGTTCTCTCTAGACTTACAAACCTCTTTCGCTTCGTTCACATTCATCAGTCTCTTCATAGATGCTCGTCGGTTTCGAGTACTCTATACCTACCCTATTGAAATGCTTCTCTCTTTCTCAGGCGTTTGCTTCCTCTCGATCTCTCTTCACCGTGACGCTGGCGGTGTAACTAATCACTGTACTTATGTAAGTTTAGAAAAACACATTGGTAAAATCGGGATTTGAACCTGCAATCTTTGTGTCCCACCAACCACTCGACCCGTAGGAAAACATCGAGAGTAAACCTGCATACGTTTAAGAAGAAATTCAAAGGTGTTTGTATAATCGTGCTTGAGTTACGGTGATGGACTCGCTATCTGTCACTTTGGCACATGGAATTTGGAAAGTGGATCGGTGAGTACTCAGTATATAACTCTGCCTACCCTTTCGGGACACTTAAGGGAAGGCGTGAGGCTATATTAAAATTGTTATTGCTTACGAATCACATTTTCCTTTTTATTAATTAATAACACAACACGAGTTTGTTGTTACTTGCTATTATAAATTGGTCAGGAGCTTAAATAGTCCAGGTTGATGCATATATAAAATATAAAATCATAAGATTGTCATAATGTACCGTGGTGGCCGAGTGGGACAGTCACCTGCAACACAAAGGCTGCAAGTTCGAATCCTGACTGTACCAATACTTCTTATTCATTTGTAGTGAAAAAAATATGGTTAAAACTTGTTTTCTTTGTAAAAAGATTAGTATTTAATTTGTATGTTTGTGTAAATTATTGTGTAGCCATCCCCTCGAATCGTTTATCCCATTACTGACAGCCATGATACTGTGTGGATAGCACCTTCTTCTTTAGGATTATTGACATCCTGCTATTATAGTGTGTAAGGCGCTATGAAAAGTGTTATCGAGAGCAGCACGACACTGATTAATACACTTGTGCATCTCTAGCCTTCTAGTTTGCCGAAGACAGCGAGCTTCCGAGTCAGTAAAATGTGGTGCCTCCTTTCTCGACAATCATTGGCTATGGTTGTCAAACCAACCTGGCGTTTATAAAATCTAATTAAGACAGAACTGAAACAATTTTTTTTCGATTAAGTCAAATTAATTTTGATATCTGCGAAAAAAAGCCCGGTCAAGAGTACTCTAAACCGAAGAGCATGTATGAAGAGAATAATGAAAGTGGACGAAGCGAAAGAAGAATGTAAGGATCGTAGCAAGTGGAAAAAAGTGGCCTCTACCTACCCCTACGGGAAAGAGGTGTGATTATATGTATGTATGTATCTGCGTACCCTGAAACTGCCGACTAGGCCAGTTTGCCCACCAAAGATCTAGGTCTATGAGCCACTTCAAATCATCGCTTCTACTTTCAATACATTATTCATCCCTACGCTTATATTATATCTAAACGTTCAAGATTAAAAGGTGCTAATACTGTTGCATAAATCCATCCAATAAAATAGATAGATCGATATCTGAGTAATAACAAGTTTAACGGATTGATAAAAAACAATTTGAGTTGTACGAGATATATGAGGTGTCACTGCATGATTGATCTGAGCACCAGAGACCTGTCCGCATGGTAACTATGTCACTATCAGTACTGACGGAATGACGTATTGTGTTGTTGAAGGAAAACGTACCCAAAAATAAGAACACCAGAGTTTTATTTACAGTACCAAATTGAGCAGCTTCCAAAATGTCGTGTCTACATATGGAGCACGATTTGAATATGTTTCGCTACAAAAGTAACACACACAAGCTTTGTTATCGCGTATGTGAAAGGGACGGATTTATACATGTAATATACATCTGCCTCTTTCGCACTCTAAGTGACAGATGGCGAGTCCATTGCCGTTTCTCAAGCACGACTGTACACACGACTTTCAGTTTCTACTTGAACGTATGCAGGTTGCCTCTCCATGTTTTCCTTCACCTTAAAGCGCGTGGTGGGACTAATCACTGTACGAAGTTCAGTTCTTAAGTTTAAGTAACTTAAGTTCAGAAAAAACTCATCGATACGGCTGGGGTTCGAGCCTCCTGTTTTGATTTCGCAAGCGACTACTCCATGCCACTACAATTCTGGCTTGCGGCTTGCATTTAGGAATATGTATATTAAAAAAATAGATATTTTTTATTACTGTATATTTTTTTCTGCACATTTTAATTCGGTAGTCGATAAACGAGTCCATATATATTCATATTGAATTCAAATGCATTGCGCATGCGCAGGAGCGTATGTTAGGGCCTATCCGTGTGGGTACGTCAATAAATTGTGCGAATGTCATCATAAATTCATATGACTAAGTTGGGAGAAATGCTTGACATTCCGTTTTGGTTGGTACAACTTATTTTTTTTATACATCTTGAGTGGTAAACAAGCATAAGGCCCACCCGACGGAAAACGGTTACCGCAGCCTATTTACGCATACAATACCGAAGTATCACTTGCACGTTGCTACTCTGTGTTCGGAGAGTCATACTGTGTTGGCAGCATAATGGCACAATCCCACTGCTGCCAACACAATATAATAATCCTCCCCCCTCCCCAAGGAGCTCACTGGTAACCTTATTAACTTTTTTATGCGCGAAGATATACATTATTAGTACAGTTTATGAGGCGGTCCAAGTGGTCCCTCGCAGGAACGAAAAAGTCTTCTACAGTGCCCCACAAAACAGATATAGGTATATGTCTGGTTGGGCACTGTGGAAGATTCACTAAGATGCCTGGCCAGCGTGGTTTTTTATGGCTAAAAAATCCCCACCAAAATGATGGTAGATAATGAAATCAACGCGGGAATAACAGACAATTACCGCAGGTGAAACCAGAGGCACAGCTAAATCTTTTTTAGAAATACTTAAACTAATATGCCACATACGCAAACTGCCAATGTCAAAATAGTCACAAAATTGTTGTGAAACAAAGTCCTTCGCTGCGTCTGTCTGTTTGCGATAAACTAAAAAAATACTTGACTGGATTTTCATGCAGTTTTCAACAATAGAAAATATAATATAATGATTAATCAGGATGGGTTAAGTGTATAATTTGATTGAAATTAGCTGATGTCTAATTCGTTCTAATAGGCGGGCGAAGCCAGGGCGGGCTGCCAGTATTGATTAATTCAAACGTCAAAATGACATGTGACATGTCGCCATTTAATATAGGTCGACTTTTTCAAATCCAATATGTTGGAATACGATGTTTTCCTACACCGTAAAGCATACGATGGGGCACGATCCTGCTCCACTTTGCATTTAATTACTTAATCCACTCGGCCACGATGGCTGTATGTACATAATATTATCTTTTATATATAGGAAAGAAAATGTACAAAGTGGTTTTTAATTTAATACAATTTATCGGGTATCGATCACTCGGCATGTCACTTATAAGGTCTGTACCATGCCACTTTGGGGACAAATTGTTATTCTCTGATTGCAAACTATTTGTTGCAAAAATTGTTGTGACAATTACTTGTAACGACGTACTTACATTGTGATGTAAGTAGATAGAATGGAGCATGAGACCTTTTTTTTTACAATATATACCTTTCATTATTCATTCAAAGTCGATATTTGAATGAATTCGCTGAGAATACAGATAACTGCAGCTGGCCAGTTACATGGCCATATAGTGAAATATTTAAAAATTATATTATACTGTTAAAATAAATTAATATTTAGGAAACCAACGCGTAACGCGTTTTATAGATACATCATGGAATTCTTCACCAATTACAACGCAATGGCAAAGGTAACATTTATAAATTTAACAAAAAAAAACAGAATTAAGTGCTCCAAAAAGAGCGCGAACAGGCCGCTAATACGTTTTTAAATAAGGAACGTTTTTCGCGTCCCACGCGTGTTTTGTTTTTAATGTGTTTAAATTGTCCAGTTGTTTATTCGTGTACATAGATGTATTATTATTTTAATGAGCGTATTTTATATTAATGGGTGATTTATTGAATCCATTTAAATGTTAATACGCGCGTGCAAGTTAAATAGACAGATATGTGATAACGTACAAGTTTGTACAATTAGCTATAAATCCCAGCCGCTTAAAATTTTAAATCAATTATCAGAAGTTTGGTATGTATAGTTTAAAACTAATGACCGACTTAATATAACAATATTACATTTATTTTGATATTTCAGACATTTCAATTGATTGTTAAATATATCTTCATGCCCGTCCACAGTGGTCCCCGAAGGGGTAGGCAGAGTGTAGGTAGTACCTACACAGTCACACATGCAGACATGCACTCACCTTATATTTTTAATTATGAATTGCGAGTCCATTTCCGTAACTCAAGCACGACTATACATACGCCATTGAATTTCTTCTCAAGCGTATACAGGTTCCCTCTCGATGTTTTCCTTAAAGCTGATGTACTTATTATGTGGTTATTTCAGTAAAAACTCATTGCTTTTCTTAGTCTTCGAGTCTAGTGAACCTAGAACAAAATTATTTAAAAATAGTCCCCCTCTACGCTTAAAATGTCGATTGTATTTTATCTGACGAAATAAGATCAATAGTGTTTCTCTTTCAGGTAACGCAAGTGAATGTTTTTCTTCATTTCTCGACTCGGCGAGATAAGTGCCATTGAGGAATTCACCATGATTACCAAGGCAGGATTAAAAAAAAAAATTTTGCATGACCGACTAACCTGACTGAGAAGGTAAACATTTTAAATACATTTACAAAATTTATACATTTCGTGTACGGCTAAACGGCTGTACCTACCGATTTTTTGTGTTTGTTCAAGTGGAGTCGAGAATGGTTTAGATTCAAATTTCGACCCGATAGGTGGCGCTGCGATCGTGTTTCAGGAAATTTCACTAAAGCGAAGCTAGGCGGGACAGCTACTATTTTTTCTTCACAAATATGCAGGTTTACTCTCAATGTTTACGTTGAAAAACCTCATTGGTTCAGTAGGGGTTTTAATATTTAATAATTGATAGCAAATGGAAGTACATACTTTCCATTGCAATGTTTAGATTGTGAAAAGAAGTTTCAGTATTTATATAGTAAGTATCAACGTGCCCGTTATGAGTGGCGCTTGTTGCAAAGAAACATTAACAAGATTGTCTGAGTTTTGCACTGCACGTGCAAAGCGGTAGTACGCCCAACTATTGTCCTTAATGTACACAAGGGAACAATGAGAAGTGCGTACACAGTGTAACTGTTGTACCTAAATAAACGCAGGATGTGAATACTGTTTGCCGAAAGATTATCGTATCGGGGAGTCTTGTGTACAATACATGCTTATGACGTCACTGTTTGTGGTGAAAATGTACGTGTGTTTTCGGCATATTTAGCTAGTAAATAAAATGCGGTTCGAAGAAATTTAGACGTTTTATAAATAAATATAAATATCAGGACTTCTAAAGAAAAATTGATACATAGTGAAGTTACACATTTTTCACCAATAAGTTATTCCAATTTTGTCGCCACTAACGCCCTTTACTAATCGTTAGTTTTCAATTATTAAGGTTGCTTTTGCCAATGATTTCATTTTAATTTAGGTAAGCATTAAACTGGTTTTGAGCCTCCAAAGAAGTCACCTAACATGTATACACCACTAAGGTACAAAAAAGCATGCAACCCACATGGTAAGCGGGCATCGCCTATCCATCCGTCCGACCGTCCAAGAACGCTTTCAATACTTGGAGAATCAGCCGTGAAAAGCATAGGTATCACGTTTCCCAGGGATCTAGGTAGGTCGGGCCCCCTTTCAGCTCGATATCGATATCAACAAAACTTCATACAGGAAGACTACACCATACATGAAATACCTTCATTCATATTCACATTCAAGCATTAACGCCAGCGTTGGATAAGTAATAAAAAAACACATATACACATAGTATTGGGCCTTTGCACGCTAGTACGTACGCCTTAAAACAAACTGTTGTGAATAGGTCTTAATTTAATATATTCAATCCTTAACTTAGCTTATTGTAACAAAAACTCGACACGAGATGTCTTGCCTCGACCCCACACCACTGTATTTGCTGGGAGTTATCTTAAATCATGAATTAATACATCGGCCACAGCCTCAGAGCGCAACACTAGTCGTAATACAGTAAGCCCAGCCAGTAGTCAAACAACCCGTGGACTGCTTACACGTTCAAACGAACACGATGATCGGAATCGATTTGAAAAATTAAAAAAATCGTGATTGACAAATGGTGTTTGGTGATTGATAAAAGAGAAAGTGTAGCGGCGATTCGATTGGTGTTAGTGAAATTAATCGGATCAGCTGTCAGTGCGGATAAACATTGCTTGTGTTTAGTGTCACTTAACAGTTAACAGATGTGCGAAGACATGAGTGCAATGGATTGTCACGCGTGAGAGGTTAATAAAAAAATATTTCAGTTTAAATTCAATCAAAGTTTCTCTCATGTGATAGCTTAAATCCCAGAGTTTGTTAAAATTAAAAAGCGAAAATATTTTACTTATTTCAACAATCTAACGGTATATTCTTGGGAAAAGTAAGCAACTAAATTAACAGCGAGGTCAAATTTTATTGTTAAAAATAAATCTTTCATGATTTAAGGAAATTCATAACAAATACACCTCTACCTACCCTTTCGGGGACCCTTGTGGGTAGGCGTCAGGATAGATTATATTATTAGTATAACAAATATGTTCATCTCAATATCTTTGCAATAATATTGAGGTATAATTTAAAAAGGTAGTTACTTATTGGCATACTATATTAAACGCAGGATATTTTGGCACGGACCAAAATTTTGAATATAAAAAAACACATGTATGTGATCAATTTGATGACATTATCTCATAACGTATCCTGATAAATTATGCGTGAATTGTCCATTGTCATAAAACTCTTAACAATAAGTACTTAAAACTCTGGTTCGCTCAAGCCTGAACAATATTAGTAAGTAGGTAGATTTTTTGTCTTTTACTTGCGGTGAAGAAAAAATTCATGTGTATATAAAAAAATCACGAATTTTTGTCCCAAACGTGTCCAAAACGTGTTGTTCAGTAGGTAGGTAGGTAACCCAAAATAAAATCATAAATTAAAAATTGTTAAAGCAATTTTAGTTCCCGAATAAATCAATAAGCAAGTAAGTCACTTTTAAGATCAACATAACTTCTAACATCATTGTTGTTAGGTATCGATAATTACCGTGACCGATGCATGTCCGATTCTATATTTGATTGATACAATCTCTGTATCGATCTTCACGCTGTCCACGACGCTAATTGCCACTATTGCTTATCAAGGCAATGGGTTATTCGATTCTAATCGAGTCTTACATACTTGCACTGTTTAAATTTATAAGTGTTAATTGCATAGTTATTGACTCCATGTCATTTAGTTCTCAGTTAAATATTTATGCGACTCGTATACTTGGATTTGGAAGACTTCACTTCACACAGAAAAACATTTTTTTTTAAAAGCAGAGGACAAACACCATCTATTATCGCCATAAATATATTGAGATATCAACTTAATATGTGGCGAGTCTTTGGCGTTCTCCCAGACCTGATCGAAACTTCTTCTTAACTTGGCTTTTTTCCGACGCATTCCTTCGTAGTAAAGTTTTTGATGCAGTCACGGAAAGTGACTAAGCGAGGAAGAAAAATTCACATTGATACAGACTCGAACCTGTATAGTTTACTTCGCAGATGATTATAGAATAATTTAAACATCGCGCTAAATTTGCCTAGCCCTGCTCTCCATTTGGGGACTTGACTGCTCTGCCATTTCTACAATCATCATGCCAGTTTACTTTAGGCAGCTGAATCTAGGTGCTTGGTCGGTTTTTGGGAAATTCTGTTTTCGTATACATTATTTTCTACTTGTGATCTAGTCCGGGTTAATTTATTCTGTACTAATCATGATAATCAATATAAGTAAGAAAATCAGTAAAAGTACATACATAAATATCATCTGGCCGTGTCCCTCACGGATGTAATAGAGCGCCAGTTCTGGCTACTCTAGACCTCCTAGAGTCGCCGGTTACGAGTAATCTTGACGTTCCTATCCTTGAGTGTTAGATTGATTGGATCGAGGTAGTTGGATCGTGGTCTTTCTTTGTCTCCTTTTTCCACACACTTTCCAGTAAAAGTAATTGTATTGTATAACCAAATTGCCACGAGGAAATACATTTATAATTCGATTTTAATTATCCTTAATATCTTTTGATATTATGTCAATACAAAAATTCATATTTAATTGTTCTCCATTTCTTAAATAGTGTCTGAACAGTATCATTATCTTATCATCCACTTTGCCTACCAAGGTGCAATCAGAAATATGTAAGACAATCCTGTCATGGTTGTAAGTACGTACGTTGATTACGAATTTCGATCTTATGCAGAGAAATGCCAATGGCGAATTTTCTTTGACTTCTCATCGAGTATGGTAGGTAGGTAGAGGGAGTAGAGTAGCAGAGCGCCAGTTCTCTCTAGACTAACAAACCTCTTTCGCTTCGTCTACATTAATTAGTCTCTAAATATGAAATGCTACATGCAACATGCTCGCCGGTTTCGAGTGCTCTTAAGGTTGCCATCCTTGAGAGGTTTTTTGAATGATTTGATCTTTTGTTTGTTTGTTTATTGAAAAAATAACAATAAATTTAATAAATTGGACGATGGTCAAACCGCGGGGAGCAGCTTGTATCATTAATGAATACTATATATATTAATTCGATTTGCGTAAACAACCTATGCATATTCATATGAGGCGTTCTAGCAATTTATAATTTTACTGAATTAATATCTGTTTCAAAATTTACTGACAGTTTTGTTTATAAATAAGAGGATTTAAGTATAAAATTATACGTGTTTAAAATTTTTAGGCGATATGTAAGCCGTTACTTTTATGAAGCCGTGGTGGCCGAGTGATTCGAGCAGTTGCCTGCGACGCAAAGGTCGCAAGTTCGAATCCCGACTGTATCAATGAGTTTTTTCTGAACTTAAGTACAGTGATTAGTTACACCGCGAGCTTTACGGTGAAGGAAAACATCGAGAGGAAACCTATATATACATACGTCTGAGAATAAATTCAAAGGCGTATGTATAGTCGTGCTTGAGTAGCGGCGATGGACTCGCCATCTGTCACGTTGGCACCTAATATACCTCTGGCGGAAAGTGGGTGTGTGGGTATTACCTATAAACCTCTGCCTACCCCTTCGGGGACCCTTGTGGGAAGGCGTGAGGATATATTACTTTTATGAACAAGAGGTGAAGTATCTAAGTACCTACTAACTGCTGTTGCCGTTATTGTAAAAAGTTACTTCCCTATTCATTGCGCAAATAATATATCTATTGTTCTCCTCTCATTAAAGCTTTGTTACTATATAAAATTCTAGAATCATTTCCTTATGCGCGCTATCTTAATTATTAAGATTGATTATTTGCGACATAATAAATTCGCTCGAAGTAAGGCCAAAGAAAAATATGCAAAATACATACTTGTCTCTATTCTACAAACGCCTAAGCAAGACAATTCAGGATAATTTGACTTAGCGTCAGCTTATGGTTAATGCTTTAAGATGTAAGGCTGCCTAAGTAGGTATATATCCGTTCTCCTTCGTCGTTCTACTATGTCTAGGACACTTCATAGACAGAATATCAATATGATTCGAAGGACCAATGCTTCTGGGACATACGATGACAGAACATTTTGTATTGCCTAATGTAGTCTTTTACATTGGACATAAAGGCAGGATAAGTGGAGAAAGGTCAACGGAACTGAGAGAACTGAGGTCCGCAATCAGGGTTTTGCAAGTGATGATATGCATATGTATGTATACATTTTGTAACGAAACAAGCAAAAGTCACTATGTCTAGCAGTGATTCTGGACTCTGAGGCTCATGGGTCTCGTAAGACATTTTGCTCACAAATGTAGGTATACGTGTTTTTAGCATATTCTCAAATACAATGAATCATCTCAATTCCATTTACGTCACTAAAGTATACAAACCATAAATAATAAGTTTGTTTCTTTTTAAAATTAACAGTGGAATATTCAACATGGCACGCACATGGCGCGTCGGTATACCTACCCAACTGTTGAGTGTACGCATCTCTTGAACTTTATATAAAATTATTGGTTACTACTTATAATGTTTTATATACTATTGTTCATCAATGACAAGACAATGGCTGTTGACCGTGGACAAGGCAAAGTCCTAACTTGTAAATGTGTAAGTTTGTGATGCTATTTGTTACTCAGTCACTATAATAATAAACGCAATTACATATATGAAATTTGATACTGACATAGATGAGATATTTTTTTTTTTTTTTTATACAACTAGAGTGGCAAACAAGCATACGGGTCCACCTGATGGAAACCGGTTACCGCAGCCTATTTACGCTTGCAATACCGAAGTATCACTTGCGCGTTGCCACTCTGTGTTCGGAGAGTTATACTGTGTTGGCCGCACAATGGGACTAATCCCTCTGCTGCCAACACAATGTAACAGTCCTCCCCCCTCCCCAAGGAGCTCGTTACTGGAAACCTTATTCACCGCGTAGGAACACAACACAATAAATTGTGTTATTTGGCTACGGACTTCTATAAGGTGGAGGTCCTGCCCCAGTCGGGCAGCTCCAAATTCGAACGGTTTTTGTTTTTTCTTACATGGTTTTATTGTGACAAGGTACGTACCCTCTGGTCTCTGGCCTATCCATAGCTGGATGAATCAGAAGACTACGTGTCTGTATAAACGTACAAATCACACAATCACTGTGCCAACTGGAGAGTCATATATTAGAAACACTTGATGTAGTCGGTATGATAAAAAGTGCTAATGCGGGAATAGTCGATATACCTACTTTACGGGTTAAACGCTCACCATGGTGTGAACTATTTTTTTTACCACCATTGTTGTATATAAATACTTTAATTAATTTCAACTATGTTTGAAAAACTCTGTTTGAAAAATTAATTTCGCGATGTGCTAACAAAGGAATTCTAGACAATAGAATAGCTATTCGATTAATTCATGTACCTATTGTTTCTCGATTAATCGATTGTCAGATTATTGTTGAATCGATTTCGAGGCTAGTCCCAAGTTGATATAATGCGGACTCGGATTAAAATTATCGTGAAAGCTCCCATTCGTAATAGAGATTTATTAATGTTATTAATACAGCGTTGAGGTATTATTTATGAATATTATTAAGGCTGTCTGTAAACGGGCGATGCTCGGCCTCGGATTCAGTCTACACTTGGGTCTAAAAGCTATATTTTATTAGTAAACCCACTTACGTGAAGTATGATAAGTAGAAAATTTTATTGAGTGTTGAATGGTGGATGTCGTCATGCATTATTTGCTATAAGTTCGTAATGTAATGTCCGACATCTTTCTTCCATATAAAATCCCAAATTTTTAAATATGCTTGATTTAGTACTTTTTGGATATTTATTTTAAACTTTAAAGAGCCGTGGTAGCCGAGTGGTTCGAGTAGTTGCCTGCGATACAAAGATCGCAAGTTCGAATCCCAACTGTACCAATGAGTTTTTCTGATCTTAAGTACAGTGATTTGTCACACCACGAGCTTTACGATGAAGGAAAACATCGAGAGGAAACCTACATACGTCTGAGATTAAGGATTTTTATCAAAATTACAACGGTTGAAACAGAGGTTATAACCGAACAGAGGAAACAGAGGTTGTAACCGTCGATTATATATAGCAAGCCTAATAGTGGACCGAAACGAAACGGTTGCAGATAAATCATATGCACAATTAATGGGTTAGTCATTGACCCAGCAGTGGACAAGCCGCGTTTGCTAGTTTATGTTTTGTATAGAAATATCTGCCCTAATTTTGCAAAATGTACGCAAAGATAATATCAATTAAAACAACGTTACAAACGAGGTTCCCAAACATGATTACTGTACAGCCATATATCGAATTCTGTGAATATTTCTGAGAAAAAATACATATATATAAGTATTTCGCTGCAGGATTGTATATTAGGTATGTTCTACTACTGCTGTCTAAAAAAATTATTATACGTTGGTTTGGTGATAAAGGATGAGCGAAGAAAGATTGGCCAAACACATATACACGGACACGAAGAAAAAAAGAGAAAGAGGCGAAGGATTACTACCAATTACTACTATCATCTCAATCGAACACCCAAGAAAAGTCAGGAAAACTCGAAACCGCCGAGCATGTATAACGCGAAAGACTCTAAACCGGCGCTCTACTGTCTCTGCCTACCTCGGCGTGGTGATATATATATTAATGTATTCATCAATCTTAATAGTCCACCGTTAACGATAAAGACGAGCAAGCACGATACAAATATATGTAACAATTGAATTTAATTTATTTGTGATGTGACCGGTGCGTACGTTGCCATTATCATAACAAGCAAAAAGTATACAATAGGTTAGGCACGCAAAAAATATGCTCACTTTATCTCACTTCAGATCTTAAATACAATTTATTGTTGTTTGTGATATGATGTTACTTTAATTGAAATGTACTTTTTGTAATAAGAACGTGTACGATGTAACATTAGACAGCTTTCGGGCTATACCATTGTAATTTCTAGCTCCGCAGATAAACTGGTATTTATTTTTGTTTTACTTACCAACTTAACTACTAGATTCCATCCAAGGAGAATTCTGATGCGGTTGGGAACACTCTGCTCAAAGGAGCGTATACTTTAAACACGATCATTAAATTAACCACATTGGTCGATTTTGCCACTAAGGAGGTAAATAATAATAAAATCCGCCCAATACGAACTTGTAAAAGACAATACCATAAATAATGATAATTTTTTTTAATTAAGACCAATTGATAGATCTATTAAAGTATATTTAAAGTTTGTTTTCTTATTCTAGGCAGCTACTTTTACAAGTTTATATTATACCTTGTGCATATTTTTTTAGTTGTGTTTGATTGCGAAGATAAATCCAGGCACTCAATTAAAAACATATTGACACCCACCCGTGGGACCAGTTGGGATAGGCGTTTTATTTAGTTTAGTTTAATTTTGTATTTAAGTTTATTAATATTACGTTTTACAATCATAAGTTTTGTTGCGGGCGAAGATCGCGCCCTTTCCCAATTGTAGGCCGGGCTTGTGTAAGAATCATTACTCTCATACCAGGTGGTCTGTCATTGACACACTTCATTAGGTGGCCGTCAGGTCTAGTTGTCAGAGCTCCTGACTGCGAACTCTAGGTCGCGAGCTCGATTCCTGAAGTCAGATGTGATGGCTGAAGTGTTTTTTTTTTTTTTTTTTTTTTTTTTTTTGTATTGTCTCTCGTAGCGTGAGTTCCGGGAACTTTTGCTACTTAACCGGTCAATGGCGAGACCTAGGCCTCCAGCCAGGCACTTAAGTATTAAGCAACACAGCTAAGGGCACCCCCTGTGGGGTGGGACCTCGGCTTAGGGCGTTGCTGGTTCGCGAGCAAGGGAACTGGGCTGGTCTGGTATTTTATTATTATTTAGTTATTTGGGGAGGGGATTTGCGCTACTGGCTCGGCTCGGGCCGGCACTTGCGAGAGTCTGGGGGGAACGTTACGGCTTATTCGCGTCGAGCCTCGCCGGCGAGGACGGAACAATGGTCGGTTTTGTGTAGTGTCGTTTGTGTGTCGTCGTCGGGCGTCCTGGAGGACCGTTATGTCGTCATCCGGTTCGATGACGGCATGTTTTGGGCGCCTTATCTTAGATATAAGGGAGGGTGTGTATCGGGCGGCCGATACGACGAGAGGGTTGGGATGATTTTCAGCAGAATCGAAATGGCGTTTCGACAGTTTTTTCATAAACTGTTTGATCGTGGGGACTTTTAGGTCATGAAGTTGACTGTTTCTCATGTACCACGGGGCACCTGTGGCTCTCCGGAGGAACCGGCTTTGGAGCACTTGAAGGGGGTGGAGTACTGACTTTTTGGATTGTGCGAACACAACACACGCATAAGTCATGATCGGTCTGATGCACGTCAAGTAAATCCTCACCTTGGATTTCAATGAGAGTTTACTCTTCGAATTTAGCATACAATGGAGTCTACCGAGCGCGAAGGCGGCTCGCGCGCGTACCGTCTTTACGTGGTGACGGAAGGAAAGTTTACGATCGAGGGTCACTCCCAGGTATTTGGCCTTGTCTTCCCATGGAATGGGATTGCCGAAGAGAGTTATGGGGGCTGTCCGTAGGGCATGCTTGCCTTTCCAAAAGAGGACGGCTGCGCTTTTTGAGGGGTTCACTTCTATTCTCCATTTCCGGAACCACCGCCCTAGGGCGTTGGCCGCGGTCTGGAGGTAGCCGCGAATCGCCTCGGGGGATATACCTCTGCAGTATATGGCCGTGTCATCGGCGAATAGTGCGCTTTGGACCTTTCTAAGGGTGGGGAAATCGCTCGTATACAGCGTGAATAGAAGAGGGGAGAGCACGGAGCCTTGCGGGACTCCTGCTCGTATGGGACGAGGGGAAGAGAGTGTGCCCTCCACTCTGTAGCGAAAGGAGCGATTCGACAAAAAGTCCCGCACTATGCGTACGAGACGGTCCGGCACGCCCAACTGGTACAGCTTGTATATTAAGCCGTTGTGCCAGACCTTGTCGAATGCCTTCGCCACGTCGAAGAGGAGCATACCCGTGGGATATCCGCGTTGGAAGCCGCTACTGACGTCTTCCACGGTGGACTTGTTGGACACACGAGTGTTTGGTTCGAAAGCCAAACTGTTGATCTGGAATTACTTTTTCAGAGTCAGCAAAACTCTTTAATCTATTATAGACAAGTCTCTCGTATATTTTGCTGAGAACGATGAGGAGACTGATAGGGCGGTAACTGGAGGCTTCGGTCTTGGGTTTCCCCGGCTTAGGAATATCTATGACCGTCGCACTTTTCCAGGATTGGGGGAACAAGTTGTTGCTCAGTGCTGCATTGAAGATGGCAGTGAGCAAAACTATCAGATAGGGGGAGAAAAGTTTGATGACTCTATTAGGGATACCGTCGGGGCCAGGAGCTTTCCTAGGGTGGAGACCATCGATCGCCTTCCGGACTTCATCGACCGTGATTGGGGCTATGGGGTGATCCGGGTGTTCGGAGGGTGGATTGGACAGTTTGCTTTCGACCTCGGCGTCCACCTTCTCGAGGTGTCGCTGGTCTACCGGCAGGGAGCTGGGCGTACATTGAGCCTCGAGACTGTCGGCCAGGCACTCGGACTTCTCGTCGTCGTCAAAGGCGGGCCCTTGATTCGGACGAGTGAGAGGAGGCATGGGCGCGGTGAGGTCAGATTTGAGTTTACGTTGGAGTTGCCAAAAGGCCATGTGACTTGGTTCAAGCTCCCCGAGGAACTTGTTCCAGCGAGCGTTACGCAGGTCCTTCATGCGGTATCTCAGCTTGCGCTGGAGTGACCACAGGAAGGTGCGGTTCGCTACAGTCGGTTGAGCTCGATGGGCTCGGAGTGCGGCATTCTTTTCCGTCACCAGTTCACGCACGTCGTCTGGAAGTTTCCAGCGATGATCTTCCGTCACCGGAACTTGTCGGGAGCAGGAGTCCACGACCGACTGTACGTGAGCTGTGAGGGAATCGATCGCCTTTTGAGTGTCGGCTGCCGACTCTATGTGGGGCGGGATACTATCTAAGTGAACAGATGAAGGGGACTTGAGGAGTTCCTCTAATTTCCTCCAGTCTGTTATCTTTTTCTGAGGTAGGGGGCGACCTGTGTCAGAGGGGCCTAATCGGGGGGAGAGCGCTAGTGTTACAGGTCTGTGATCTGAGTCTAGTTTGTCGTGAGACCTCATTGAGTGCAAACGAAGGTTCACATTCTTGAGGATCACGATGTCAAGTACGTCCGGTCGGTGGTTAATATTTGCAGGGTGGTGGGTGGGGTGCATGGGTGCAATGACGTCGAATTGGAGGAGCCCACTGAGGTCCTCCAACTGGCGTCCCCTGTTATTTCGCGAGCGGCTGTTCCAAGCATCGCTCTTGGCATTCAGGTCACCCGCGATAATAACTGAGCTACTTAGGTTGGTAAGGGCCTTGATATCATTTTTGATATCTGCCGATGTATTGACAGGGGAGCAATAGGCTGAGACTATCGTGATCGACTGATGGCCGGTCAATCCTATCCGACAGATCGAGGTCTCTATGTGGGTGAGGGTTGGAGGTTGGACGGGTATGCAGTGCAAGGCCTTCCTGTAGTAGATCAAAGTACCGCCGAGGGCGGAACGATATCTATCGTTAAGAACCACATTGTAGTTCGCAATTCTAGGGTCTCGTTGTGATGGTTTCAGGAAGGTTTCTTGCACTAAAAAGATGTCTAGATTATTATCGCGGAGGAACGCGGCGATCTCCTCCCTTTGGCTACTAATGCCATTAGCATTAAAATAGCCAATTGAGAGGGATCGGGGTTTCGTTCTGCTGTTTGGGTTTGCGTCCATTATTGGTTCGCGGAGAAGGAGGCGAGGGACTCGGTGACATCGGCGTAGTCACCGAACAACTGAAGGAGGGCAATTGGGTCCTTTCGGACGGCCCTTAGGCTTCGGGCCATTTCGTTGACCCTACGGATGTTGACTGTCGCGAATAGGTCCACCAGGAACGCCATGTTGGCGGAGGTATCATTCGCGGCGTAGGAGGAGGGGGGAGGCGGTGAGGCCTTGACCGCCTGGGGTCTACGCGGAGGCGTAGCGGCCTGGGGTCGGGGTTGTTGAGGAATGGCTGTTGGAGGGGCCAGCAGAGATGGAGGCTGCTGTTGAGGGGGCGTGGATGAAGCGGGGTGAGACGCTTTTGGGAGGGGTGGGAAGTCCCTCGGAGGGAGGGGCCTCCACGGGGAAAGTCGAGGTGGAGCGGGTTGCGCGGGGGGGGCGTTACGCCATTCGCGGGCCGCTGCCCTCTTGACCAAGACCGGTCTGGGCTTGGGGGCTTTGGGACAGCCCCTGTAATTGGCCGGGTGGCCTTCCTGGCGGCATAGCACGCAACTTGGAGGCGAGTCGGCGAGTGTATGGTCCTTTGGCCGAGAGCAGTCGCTCGTGCCGTGGTCACCCAGGCACTTGACGCACCTGGGTTTTGCGCTGCAATTGCGCGAAGCGTGCCCGTAAAACTGGCAGTTGTGGCATTGCCCTATAGGGCCGCCTTTGTGGGGGGTTTCCACCCTTATGCCAGACAGGTGGCAGAGGGTTTTGATGTTAAAGACGGCTTTGCCGTCGGGGGAGTTCTCGCAGACGACGAGGACCATGTTGAACGCCTCTCCGGCGTTTCGGCGGTGCATACGGTGGACTTCCTTCACCGCGACCTTTTGATCCTTTAGATCGTCTTTAATCGACTCGGTTTCGATTTCTCGGGGAACGCCACGGATGACGACCCGGAGTAGACGATCTTCGGGCAGGTCGTAGGTGTGGAACTCCACACTTCTTGCCTGAAGGAGTTTGGTAAAAGCCCTAAACTCCGTGGAGTTGGGCAAATGGACTTTAATGCCGTCAGCAGCAGCCGAGGCGCGAGTGAAATTTATTTTGTTGGTATTACACCAACCAGAGATCTCGGTCCATTTGTCCTTATTATGGACGAAGACGGGGGGGCAAGCTCGCTCCTTCCTCGGCTGAGTGGAGGAAGGTCGCGTGGGTCTTGGGGCCGGGGTGAACCGGTTGGCCTGAGTGGCTTCCGCGGTTTCCGGAGAGGCGAGAGGGGCGGGGGTGGGGACCGGGGAGGGCTGTGTGGAGGGCACTGGCACAGTCCGGGGGGTCTTGGTTGGGGGGGAAGGTGAGGGCGAAGCCTCCTTCTTTTTAGCGCGCCTGGCGCGCTTTTTCGAACCCGTCACGGGCGTGAATTCGTCCGAAGAATTCTCAGAATTGTCGGACGTGTGTGACGATATGGACTCCATTTCAGAGTCCACAATGTTGGTTTCTGTCTCTGGGGACAGTGGGGAGGCCTGGCTTTTATTGACCTCGTTGGTGAGGTCAAGAATGGCGCGTCTTGACTCCTCAACCATTTCCTTGGTAGGGGTGATGGGGGTGGAGGCGTTCGCCTGTTGGGAGAACGCTTCGAAGTGGCGCTGGAGGGAGGGGACGGACTTGAAGAGTCCGTCAACGAAGTGCGCCAGTATGGCCGGGTCGGCCATTGTGGCGAGCGAAGGGAGAGGGGGAGACATTTCGTGGGCGAGGGAGGTGAGTTCGGGGCGCGGTCCCCAGGGGAAGAACTCACGAAGAAACCCCTGGTGACATCAAAACTATTATAAGGGGGCCCGATCCCCGGGGGGTTGACCCGGGGGTGTGTGCTGAACCCTCCCTGTCGGGTGTAGACAGGGAGGTGAGTGTGCCTATGGTGAGCCCTAAGCTTGTATTCCCGCTGCCAGTCTTATTGTGCAGCGGGTTCCTGACTGTTCCGGTGTAGAGAGCACTAGTCCGTGGACAGTGCCCAAACTAACACCGGAGGATAGGAGGTAAGGGATAGGTAGGGTGGGAGGTGGGTGATAACCAGGCGCGACTAGGGAGGCTGAAGTGTGATGAACATGAGTATTTGTACCTCAGACTGGATATCCTATGTATATATGTATACCTATATGTATATGTATACCTATATCGCTGTATACTTACCATACAAGCTTTGCTTAATTTGTGTGATATCATCGTAAGATATTTATTTATTTCAGCTCAGATATGTAGAGGCTCGTCAGTTTTGAGAGCTTCTTGACGTTACATTGTTCTTGATGTTTCTTGAGTGTTATATCGAGTTGATCAAAGTAGTGATATGCATGTGTGGTATGTACGTTCTATTTCAATGTAAATGCACCTTAAAGGTCACTTAATATAAGATTATTTTTAGAGTGTATATTTTTTCTAGTTCATCTGTCGGTTCACATTATCACGCCACGATAGAATGACACGCTATCATTGTTACATCTACAGATAGCCGGAATTATAATGACGACTTGATCGTGAGTACTCCAGGTAACACCTCTGGTAAACACCGGTTGAGGTTGGTGATGGAAGGGAGTTAATCTACCAGCTTCTGCGTTTTTTTCCTTTTTATTGAAACTTTAGATTTTGTGAAACAAAGCTGGTTGTCGGTTGATAGCGGAAGCCTTAAATTAAAAACTATTAAGATTTAGCCTTTCCTATCCCTCAAGAACTGTATTATTTACGGTCCGTTTGTTGAAAATATTAAGATTTTTGATTAATAATATATATATATTATATTTTATCTATATATATATATATAGGAGATCCCATTTGTGAACAAACTCATCACGAAATCTCAGGAACTATAAGGCCGATTGACTAGAAATTTGGTAGGAGTATTCCTTACGCGGTGAAGAGGTCAGCTAAGAACGGATTTTATGAAACTTAACTTTTTATAAATAAAAATCTTCCATGGGGGAAGTAATAGTTGAAAAACTAACTAGTGTTTTTTTTTCACCCGGGCGAAGCAGGGCGGTACAGCTAGTTGTAATATAAATAGAAGACAAATAAGGTGAATTTTATCTATATTTACCCCGACACAGACACATACGTTAACGGCTATTCTGTTCAGGTGTTCATGTGGATGAAGATTTCATTCAGGTGGATCCAGTCACTATTCTGAAATGTAGAAAGCATTATGATTTTTTTATTGGTAAGTATCTAAAAACCGGGGTTTGAATCTGTTGATCCACATTGTGCATTGCATTGCATAATTAGGATCTACAGGTATGTGTATGTTGTACGTAATCATCGTCGCATAGTGAGATCTGATTCGTGTGCATTTAGAGAATGGGATTAGTTTTCGCAATACGAAAACTAATCCCATCCCATCTTACACAATTCCCACGCGTGTAATGCAATAAAAATATTTGACATCACACAGTGAATTACTATCGCATTGCTAATTCGTGTTTTATTGCACTACTGCGAAATCGTTATTAGTTAACGTCAGAACGACACTGGTACACGTTTGCCTGTCACACGTCTGACGTACGCATGTTATTCGAAAAGGCTGTCCTGTATTATTTCGATATTACTTGGGGGTGACTAAACTATTACCTGTGCTATTACACGGAGATAATTCACTGTACATAATCTCATTGATCGTAAGGTAAAGGGTACGCTATGGCTCAAATTATTTGATTTTTCTGTCATGATTTAAAAACCGGCATAGCTCCTGTCGGACTCGTACACAGAGTCGAGGAACTAAGGAACTTTTACCCACACAAGGTTTCACTTATCAACATAAATTCAAACAAACTTTTTATTACAACGCTCACACTATGGGTGAACTCCCTGTTGAGGTTTTCCGTAGAGAGGGCAGCATGGAGCTCTTCAAGAGGGGGATAAAAATATTCTGCAGAGTGGCGAGCAGATAACCTGTGTATTGGCGGCCCTGGGCGGCGGTAACCGCTTACCATCAGGTCAACCGCATCCTTGTTTGCCACCTTAATGGTATGAAAAAAAATATTCACGAACCTGTCTTTTTTCAATCGGCTATTTCACTTTATATTTATGTCGGAAATGAGGCATAAAGAGATCCTGATATGCATCTCTTTATTACATGTACTACTTACCAATGAAATGTAAATAACGAGAAAACCTTTTAACATAGCACTCTGATAATTGCATACGATTAACATATCTAGAATTCTACACGCTGCATAAGGATAACACATCAAAGAACTGTAGAAAGATAAGCTGTGCGAAATGTTGACGAGGCGTGGCGGCGGCTTTCATTGAACACTTTTGAGGTCCGTTTTGAAAATGGATTACGGCGTAGGTAGGTACGTGATTACTGTCGACGGTGTCAAAACATGTTATTTTTTTAAGAGATAAGTTTATTAGCCTCTTAAACTTTCTGTTTTAATAAATAATCTCCCCGTATTAAAGGTAGATATATTTTATGAATTATGTAAGTTGAACTGTCCAGTTAAGTTGGATATGATATATTTTTGGTTAATGCATCCCAAATATACGACAATTTTTTTTATTTTAATTTATTTTATTAACAATAACAACAATAATTAACAGTATTGATAAAAGATAGTTGTACAATACGAATTAAATTGAACTAAGTTCATAAGACAGGTGACAGACAAGAAGACTTTTAACGGCAAAGTCTGATAGACAAAATAATATAGGTATCTATGTACAAATTTATTGCGCGTATATACTGCGATTTCCAATACATTTTTACGTCAATTTACCGCTCTGGTTATTAAAATAAGCGAGTGTTGAGCTACAATATTACCTCTCAACGAATGTAATAATTAGAAATTACGTTCCATAACCACGCATAATGTCTTCGTTAAAATAATTTGCTTCAGAAAAAGGAACGCTCCACTATAAAGGCGTGTTTTCACTGGGTACTTAAGTTGAAATGTTACACAAAACTAATGATTTATTGGCATGTCACGTCACCGACAGTGCCGAAACATCTGATTCTCGACTAAAATTTGTTTTTTTCTTAATACATACAGTATTAAGAGGCTGATGAATGTGGTGAAGTGAATGAAGGAAGTAAGTCTAGAGAGAACTGGCACTCTATCATTATAATATATACTCGCCGCACTCGAGAACTCTTACCGTGTCCTTACTTGAGATTAAATTTTAATTAAATTTAAATAATAATGAAATCGAGGCTAAAGCAATATATTTATCCAATCAAAGCATCGACATCGATGAATCAAAGCTCTCTTTGACATTGGGTGTGATAAAATTGCAGTTTCCCACGGCAGATTTGCATAATATTACGAGTTTTTAAATACACACGTAGCAAGTGCAATTAAAGATTTAATTAGTCGTATCAAAGTTGTTATTACAATTGTTTATGACCAAATTGGACAAGGAATCTTCACTAAATACCTATACTTATTCCCGATGGTGACATGAATTATTTAAAATATTTATGCTACAACAACTTTATTAATTATCTTTTTAAATTCTAGTTTTCTTTTATAAAATATTATTAATAAATATGCATAAATTTGATGTGTCATAAGCCTTACAGAAAGGCAGCTAAATAGGTAGATCGTCGCTTTCAGGTAGTGTTATGTGTCAGGATGTTTTAGATCATTTTAGATCAGTTCGACCTTTATACCGCTAATAGCAATTTATCATCAAGTCGGCAACGCGCGAATGATGTCTCAGTTATGTGTTTTTTTTATACCACACGGGTGGCAAACAAGCCTGCGGTCCGCCTGATGGTAAGCGGCTTGTGTCGTTTACCTTCAGGTCCATTCAGGCTACGAGAATAGCAAAAGCTAACAAAATCGCAAACTTCGTATAATGCTCCTTATATTTCCGGAATATCTTAATTATTAAACCTATAATTTCCGTACAATTTCTGGCAATGCAGTTTACCATTTTATATGCACGGAAACTGCATGCCTCTAAGAAAAAAAGGCGAACCTCATAAATAAGGTACGAAGAGTACTCGGAACTTATGAATAAAGGGGTAAACGCTCTGTCAGAATAATGAGGCGACCAGTTTTGTGTTTATACGCATTAATAAAATGTTACGATCAGAAAACGTGCAAATCAAGATTATTAAGAGGGGCATAGAGCGCATGATATGGAAGCGCACTTATGGGAAATGATGCATGATTAGAAAATAATACGATCGCTCCTCAATCTCCCAAGTAATTGACAATCACTATTCTATTATAATATGATTCTACTTTAATCGTGTTGTATTGTTTTGTCATCTTTCCTGTTATTTTATCTTTTATATCTTGTAACAATCACAATGTAACAATCCTCCCCCTCCCCAAGGAGCTCATTACTGGAAACCTTATTCACAGCGTAGGAACACAACACAAAAAATTGTGTTATTGGGCTACGGACTTCTATAAGGTGGAGGTCCTGCCCCAGTCGGGCAGCTCCGAATCCGAATATCTCTAAATTAGTCATCTTTCCTGTTATTTTATCTTTTATATCTCTAAATTAGTTATTGCGATAAGCTGTTTAAGGTGTAGGAATTATTATTAACCTATTAGTATTATAATTATTATTTTGGTGACGTTGATATTCTCTTCAAGATTTGGCTGTAATGACAGATGACAGACCCATTACGACCTAATTGTAGAATAGTATAGTATTCGTATATTAAGAGTGCGAGTATTTCTCTTAATATTCACAGTATGCACGACTCGTTTAAGGTTACATTAGGCATAATAAAAATTAAGGATTCAGTATTATTTTGTTAAACAAACAAAGTCGCCGGATCTTGACTAGAAAATAAACCGTGTACTTGCTTACAATTGGTATTGATCTTAAATAAATTTCGCAAAAAATAAACAAGTTTGTTTCGCCATTAAATCACTTTGTAAATATGTCCCACTTAATGTATGAGTATTTGATTTGACAACTCAATTTACAATCGAGTGAGTCCAAATTGCGCGTAAGAGAGACGAGTAAAGAAAAAATAAAAATAATTTCTCATATGTGCTAAAGTATGTTAAGTAAATTTGTGGTGGCCGAGTGGTTCGAGTAGTCGCCTGCCCCAGAAAGTTTGAAGTTAAGTTCAGGAATAGTTTGGATCCGATGGGTGGCGCTGCGATCAGGCCTGCGCTGTTTCAGGAACTTAATTTGTTAATCCAAGTGATGCTAGGTGGGGCAGCTAGTATCATGTAGAATTACGAAGTTCGCAGATGGGAATCTCTGGGATTATAGTATCCAGTCGTTACAAAGTGCTCTCGGGTCGACTAATCTCGAGGACTTTTGGGTTATGGCAATACAGATGGTTTTCTAGCCTTGTTATATTAACGCGATACCGATTTGGGTCAAAAATTTTGTCTGTAGTAAATTTTACTAGGTACTGGCTGCAGTGAATATTGGTAATAAATACATCGGAACAATTCCACATAAATTGATCTATTCCCAAAATAAACAAAGCTTTTACTTTTTACTTTTTTTATAGGAACTCGTTGTCATAAATATTGATAAATATCTTACATTATACATAGAACAACCAAGAGTAAGGTACACACATATACCACCGAATAATTATGAATATAATAAGTGATATATAAGTACGTATAATACGTACATAATGTACTTGTTGGTATTTAAAGTATAAGTCCCCGATAAAGCTATCATTTCCATTAGAGAACGATAAAATTAGCCAAACATGGCAAAGCGATAAATTCAACTAATAAGGTACGCGACAAATAGTTAGCATTCGCTTTGAGTTATAAATACCTAATATTATGTGCGGCGCTTTATTACTTTCAATATATTTTTATTATGAAATAAAGAAAGTTGAGGCTAATGAACAAACCAATAAGGTGCTAACAAACACGTGACTAGTTTGATGGCATGCATTTACCGCTGTCAAATGACGTCTGCGTACTGAGGACATATCAAATTTTTCTTTGCTGGGGGGAGCGGTAGAAGCTAAAGAACACAACGGATTTCACGTTAAAGAATTGGACTTCCGCAATGTAGATCTCGGGTACACAGTATTATTTCCGCGGCGAGGAAATTTTACGGAACTGCACAAGTTGAGTTGACTGGAGGGCGAACGTTAATATCTTATGCTGCTAACGCAGCTACTCCTCTCCATATCAAACGATGTAGCTCACCAATTACATTGCAAACGCCAATATAACCGCTGTAATAGGTTTACTGCTTATCACCTGTTTGTTGTGGCAAAACTGGGATCGCAATTTCCAGCGTGAGACTACTTTTTCGCATGGACATTACTTAATATAGCTACATATGGGAAACTGAGACTGAATTTACATGAAAATATTATGAAGTCGCTAATTTTACATAGCTTAGGTACAACAATAATTCTTTAAACGAAGCAATCGACTCGCTGTTAGATTCGGATCGGGTTAAATACAATGGATTGTAAGTATTTAGACTTGCTAGTGTTTCTTGTACCTATATACTAATCATATTGAAAATAAAGTACACAATTTATGCATTGCGCTTTAAGCGCTATAATAAATGAACACATTTTTACGTCTCTTTGACATGCAGTTCATTAGAATGTGAATTATCCCAATCAGTTCAAAGCCAACACATATTTCCCATTACTTACAAAGAAACCTCCTTTTTGGAATACGGGCGGTCAGTTCTAGAAAATCTACGCTATGCTCTATCGTGTTATCTGTTAAATATGTCGCAGTAGGGCAATAAATCTGTAGGATTGTTACTGGTAGGCTGCCCGCTACATGGCCA
The DNA here is from genome assembly GCA_945859725.1 of Drepana falcataria. NCBI lineage: Eukaryota > Metazoa > Arthropoda > Insecta > Lepidoptera > Drepanidae > Drepana > Drepana falcataria. The sequence continues at coordinate 3,084,109 of OX243935.1, forward strand.
GTTTGTCAAACATACAATATATATTTCATAACCGTCCCTTACTATTGGAAATTATTAACGTTAGCGTGCAACGTGAGTTTCGAGTGTGTCTTATAGTTTTTGTACGCGTTTACGCTAAGCTGGAGCCCAGCACGTGGTAAATGCGCTGATGCTGATACTTTGGGTGTCACATATTTAATTAAACCTATTAAAATTTTGACATCATATTTCCCAAAATGCGGTACTAACACTCACATTATAGGTACTATAAGGTCATTTAGATAATTACCATGTCCTGGCTCAAGTTGTCGATATCATTGTCATGTCGATGTCAACTGACGCATGTTCCTTCATTTTGTCGTAAAAAATTAATACTCTTCCTATATAGGGACAGAAATAATCTATGATACAGATCTGCAGAAAAATCTAGATTTATTTTATAACTATTGGTTAATAAACATAATGAAAGTCAATAGTAGTGGCTGGAGCTCCGATACGTGAGACGATAGCCCGATCTGAATTCATCTGTGTAACCAGCCTTTCCTTATCCAGTTTGTTTTCGTAAAGAATTTATAGCTGCGATTTAGACGTCTATCATTGGTCGTTTTTTGTACGTTATCTCTACGTATGACCATGCGAATAAACTATGAGGGTTGGCGCGAGTAAAATATATTGTGCTTGTTATAGCGACGACAAGACTTCTAAGTATGAAACATATCCAAGGGAATGAAATGCTCATCTCTTGGATGAAGCAACTCAGAACATTAATACCTGGGACAATTCCACACAAATTTACCTAGTCCCAAATTAAGCAAAGCTTGTGTTATGGTAACTAGACAACGATATATTTACTTATAATATTCCTTATCCCTTACAAAGAGTGTTAAAGCGAATATTGCGGTAATATTAAATCATCTATCAATATATACATGGATACTGAAGATGGTGTTTTTGTCATAAATACAGCTTTCAAATATTTTCAGCTGAGCTATGAGCAAATAATATCAAATAACCCTCCTCTTGGCTTAATTCTTCGCATAATTTGAAGCCTATCAGAAATAAAATATAGTTTTATAACTAAGACCTAAATTGGCAGCCCTGGATTTCAGCCAGGTGATTTGTTATGCCATTGGTTCTTTGTGTTCATGTTCGATTTTATTGCTGATATATTAATATTAATATATATAAGCAATTCCATAGCGTACTACATTTGGCCAAGGCAGGATGTTCTGAACTCAGTTTTTGTGAGGATCAATTTGTTCTTTTTATTAGAACATTCATTGCAAGCCGTGATGAGAGTATTAATACACGATGCTTAGGAAAGCAAGACATGTAACGTAGTAGAATTATATATATATATATATATATATATATATACGTATATAAGATATGGTCGCAAGCCAGTCCTGCAAAGCTTTTATTTTTAGAAATAGAAATATTATATACAGGTGATCGCCTTTTCGTGACAATTGCGATATTAAATTAAATAAAAAATGAATAGAACATTGAGAGATTGGGAAGAGTGGAAGAATTGGTAGTAATTCGTTAATATAGAATTATGTCAGTCTTGAGTTATATGGTGCGCTACTAAGCTATAATATGGCTATGTATTTCAATTTCACCATTGAACGAATTTTCCACAAACGAAGTTCCATTAAAATGTTCATGTTAAAATCTTTTAAGCTGACTCTATACGCGATTGTTATAAATCGTTTTGTAGTTGTTCATATTTCACATACTTCTCATTTATTTTCTCAAACGTTAATCAGTAAGCTGATCTCCGTAACCGCCTACTAAACTGGATACATTACTACAAGCTTACAAAAAGCCGATAAAGACGGCGTGCTTTTATCTCTCATCTTAATAGAGCCCGGGGTGCAATTAGATTAATGAATTATTTGCTTTACGCCTGAACGTTTGTCCGCTTGTCAATTTGCGTAGGTGACGGAGAGAAGTACTTTAAACAACAAATGATAGGGTTACGTAGAAAAATATATTTTATTTCCTTCATAACGTTATCGTTATATAAGATAGCCGTTGTTGGCCGAGTGGTTCGAGCAGTTGCCTGTGACACAAAGATCGCAAGTTCGAATCCCGACTGTGCCGATGAGTTCTTCTGAACTTAAGTACAGTGATTAGTCACACAACAGGCTTTACGGTGAAGGAAAACATCGAGAGGAAACCTGCATACGTCTGAAAAGCAATTCAAAGGCGTATGTTTAGTCATGCTTGAGTAACGGCGATGGACTCGCCATCTGTCACGTTGGCACCTAAATATATCTCTGGCGGAAAGTGGATGTGCGGGTACTATCTATACACCTCTGCCTACCCCTTCGGGAACCCTTGTGAGGTTATATGAGATAGCCGTGGTTGGCTGAGTGGTTCGAGTAATCAAATCAATTCATTTGTTTCGTGAACACAGGAATGCTATGAGTGAATTTACAGGTCAAGCCTCGGATCTGATAACTTTGTATAGCGATTGTTCACACCACAATTTTTTGTATAGCATTAAGGTACGGAACCCTACATCAAAACGGAGTATTTTTTCCGAACAAAATGATTAATGCGAACCGCACCCAGAATTAATTAGTAGGAGGTAGGTACATACATTTGTGTCGAGATAATCAATGCGTCAAGATAATGTATGGATGTTAATTGAAGCCTTTTACTTCTTCGGATGTATGATGTGTGTACATATGTATTGGGCTTTGACAAGCTTAAGTAGTCGAACATATCCGCTAGGTATTAACATTTTCGTTACATGAATGATGTCTTGACGTGACACTTTGGCCGGTGTCTATGTTTGGAGTGAGAATCAGGCAAAAGAAATGGATTGGAGAGGGAAATTACCATTTTGTTGGGAGAGGCGGTGGAAAGAATGTATCATAGGGTTGATTCAAATTTAGTATGGTTAATCAAACTATTACCTGTATACATATACAGGAACTGGGTGTGTTTTTCAACTGAATAAATGTATCTTTTGGTTACCTCATATATGATGTAAATTCTGTACATATTTCATGCATGTTAAAAAATTAATTCTTTCGTTTCTGTGTGTCGATTATTATCCCTTTGTTAAACTTATTGTTATTTGATGACATTTTGAAAAACAACTGTTTTACTTTTACTCAGTGATCGTAAATTATATCCTATTTGTGTGAGAATTACATTTTTGTTTTCACTTAATGCCACACAATAGTTACAAATGCGTGATAACATCAGGCCAACGCAAATACGTAAACCTTAATATATTAATTTTTCCCCTCAAATTAAGCTTAATAAGCTGTTAATAAAGTCTGAACAGTAATAAAAGCGGTACTTAAATTGGACAGCTCTTAATCTGATATTTCCATATGAAATTGTCATTAACGTTTTTTTATTTTACGACTAAAATAAACTTTAAAACCGTATTGCTTTCTCTGAAACCCGTTACGATTTGGTGCAAATGAGTACGTCATTATATGTATCGCTAACTAAAGGTGGGGTTCGTTATTTGTCTTAATTATTTTCGTACGAGCTGTTTTGACATTTAATTGGCATATATTTTAAGCTTTGCAATTCACTTATAATTTTTTTATATCATTAGGTGTCGTGCGGCCTGCCTGATAGGATGCTAGCTCCGCTGTCTATTGAAACTAAATAGTTTGTGCAATACTAACTCTGCAATAATCATTTCATACCCCCCTTGAAGAACCTCAATTTGTACTCTCTAATAAAAACCTTTAGAGAATTTATATATTATGAAAATGTCACTGAAACTTCGGCTTACCTAATGTTAGACACCGTGGCCTTAAGACGCGCGGTTTTTATTCTGAGTTTAATATGTTCAGTTATACTCAACATGAATTATCGTCCAAAAGATAAAGCACCTCATACAGACGTCTTTCTCTTCATCCACAACAATAAATCTCTTCACACATGCTCGCCGTTAGTGTCACATTAATTACTTGTTCAAAAACTGGTTGTAAGATTAACACGATTTGTGATAGACAGTATGACTGCAGATCGGCGAGGCTGCATGCAAAACGGCTTGCGTAACTGAAGAATAATAAAATAAATATATAGACTTCATGTGTTTTGCAATTGGATGTATAAGGTGTGTGTTTTACAAGTATCAATAGAAACCATTTCTGCAATTTTTTTCTAACATGCCCAAACGGCATGCATCACGTCTAATGTTGGTTGCGAATGTTGTGGACGTCTTCTAAGGACATGCACCTATCAGATGCAATATTCTGTAATCTAATTAACTATTTAAATAACTAGAGCGTCCCCGTGGAACTATAACCTTAAATAATTACCGTAAAGCCGTGGTGGCCGAGTGGTTCGAGCAGTTGCCTGCGATGCAAAGGTTGCAACCTCGAATCCCGACTGTACCAATGAGTTTTTCTGAACTTAAGTACAGTGATTAGTTGACACCACGAGCATTACGGTGAAGGATAACATCGATGGAAACCTGCATACGTCTGAGAAGAAATTCAAAGGCGTATGTATAGTCGTGTTTGAGTAACGGCGATCTCGCCATCTGTCACGTTGGCACCTATTATACCCCTGGCGGAAAGTGGGTGTGTGGGTATTTACCTATACACCTCTGCCTACCCCTTCTTGGACCCTTGTGGGATGTATATAGGGATATATATACATATATATATATATATATATATATATATATATAATTACCATCACGGGGTAGGCAGCGAGAGTAGAGCGCCAGTTCTCTCTAGAGGTACAGATCTCTTTCACTTCAAACTAATTTATTCGTTTCTTCATACATTCACCTTAAATACATATTTTTTTGACCGAGATTGATGAATAAGATAAAGAGTGAGTGTTTCAGGTCAGGACATACGAATACGTCATACTTGTTTGAAGTATTGTGTTATTCTAACATAGCATCATTAATACATTGTAGCATGTATCTTTGCAAATTGTTGCATTCAAAATCTATAAATCTTATTTAAATTCATATCATTATTATCCTGAAATTTAATTATGCTTGAATCCTTTGAGGTGAGCAGACTTCAATTGACACATTGGCAAATCGATTTTGCCAGAGCTGCGATTCAAAACGATTTATAGCATTAAGTCAGTTTTTCATAATAAGCTGTTCATTAATGCTTTCGGTAAATTTATTGTAGTTTATTGCTCGAGAAAATGTTATTAATGTGACCTGCGAAAGTTACCATTTATTTAACTTGGTATTTATAATTGGAGTACGAATGTCTTTCATAATGTACAAGCTGTATCCCGTGGGTTGCCCGCGTAAAAAATATTTTATGGAAGTTTTCTTTCTAGAACACAGTATATATATGTTAAGCTTTATATTTTATCCAATTCCGTTTGGTAATTTTTGCGTGAAAGACAAACTTACTAATTTAACATATTAACTGGGGCTAGTTGGCTTGTCTTATAGTTATAATATGTATATATCCTCACGCCTTCCCACAAGGGCCCCCGAAGAGGTAAGCATAGGTGTATAAGGTTTCATATAGTAATTGATGTGTTTAAACCTGTATGAACCTGTGGTGTATACCTGTGCCAGTCGCGCATTACGCTCCCCCCCAAAACCTCATCTGTTTTGGGGGGCCTGTGCGATTATTGTAAATGTGATTTGTATTAAGGATATTATTAAATCCTTGCCTTATTTTCGGGCCCTTGTGGGATTGCGTTACGGATACGTATACATATCCAATTGACTAAACATGCGCTCAGATACGCAACCTGCATCACATTTTATCAGAAAATGCTCGATTCATCTTAGCTATCAGTTCTGATATGCTAAGTGGATCATCGACTGCAGTTAGAATAGCTACAAACCAGTCCGGTTTGGAGTTGTGATGGGTATATTGATACAACATCACTTTTAAACTAATTAGATGGTGTTACTTATCAATTAGCCGTAAAAAGCCGTGGTGGCCGAGGGTTCGAGTTGCCTGCAACACAAATATTGCAAGTTCGAATCCTGACTGTAAAAATGCGTTTTTCTGAATTTAAGTACAGTGATCAGTAAGACCACGAGCTTTACGGCGAAGGAAAAAATGGAAAGGAAACCTACATACGTTTGGGAAGAAATTCAAAGGCGTATGTACAGTCGAGCTTAAGCGATGGACTCGCCATTTGTTACGTTATCTCTGGCGGCTTATTATCTTATATCTCTGAAGTGATTGTGTGGGTATTACCTACACACCTCTGCCTACCCCTTCGGGGCCCTCGTGGGAGGCCGTTAAGTTAATAATTACGTAGTGGGACTGGGTAATGTGTTGTTTTATGTCACAACATAATAGAATAACCTATAATATACATTATTTGAGTATTATTAAGGCACATATATGAGCTGGAGTCAACATATATATAACCAATTTAAGGGTTGAAGAGACTAATTAATGTTGACGAAGCGAAATAACTATAATATATCCTACAGATAACTGATGCTCTACTGTTTGCCTAGCCGTGCGAGACTCCATATTTACATAGCATTGACGATAAATACTACGTACTGGATTACCTATTGGTCTAACACTACCTACCAATCTCTGAAGATGGGTTTAGTAATATTCATATTTCATTAGCTTTATAAGCTTGTCATATTTTGTAAGATTTGATAGGGTGCATGTACCCTGGACCTCCAGAATCCTCCTGAATCTGACCTCCTGAATACAGTCGAAAGATCACCGCTCCCATGGGATCATACCTTTTGCCGTTCGACCGGGAATAACATGCAAATTACAGATACTGTATTGATGAATCATACTTACTATTTGATGCCAATATTTGTGAGGATGTATGAATATTTGTTATATCATCACGCCACAACGGCTAAACGGAATTGGATGAAACTTGGCACAGAGATACGTATGGATTACTATAGAGAGTGTTTTACCCAAAAAAAACATCACTAACATGTTCAAGTTTATCGCGGGTAAGATCTCAGATAACATCTAGTTACACGCACAATACAGCTTTCGGCCGATTGGACAACTCTATTATTCGGCAACACCCCGGTGGTCCCAGGAACGATACCTTAAATTACGTGAGTGGAAATTATTTACACATGATGTCGTTATGTATAATTTATATGCTATGCTACCTGTTCATGAATATGTGACTTGCTTACTAAATTGATAACAGACTAGCAATACCCCGGGATTTCTCGTGGCAAAATTCGATTTGAATGGTAGTTTTTTCATTACATACATACATACATATCATCACGCCAAGTCCCTAACGGGGTAGGCAGAGAGTATAGAGCGCCACTTCTCTCTAGACTTACATACCTCTTTCGCTTCGTCCACATTCATCAGTCTCTTCATACATGCTCGTCGGTTTCGAGTACTCTTAACGTTCCCGTCCTTGAGAGTCCGATCGATTTGATCCAGGTAGTTGGAACGTGGCCTTCCTCTGCCTCTTCTTGCACACACTTTTGCTTTGTATATCTGTTTCGTCAATCTTTCTTCACTCATCCTTTCTATGTGTCCAAACCAACGTAACATGCCTTTCTTCATCTTTACAATCACGCCCTCTTTCACGCCAGTTGATTTGCGAATCTCTTCATTGCGGATTCGATCTAAAATCGTTACTCCGCACATTTTTCGAAGAGATCGCATCTCAACTGCATTCAAGCTATTTTCATACTTCCTCTGACATACCCAGGATTCGCTGCCATACAATAAGGTAGGTACCAATATCGCGTTGTGGACAGCAACTCGAGCATTCTTGCTCAGACTTTTACTGCCCATCAACGCCGACATGGCTCCATTCACCTTATTTCCGGCAGTTATCCTTCTTTCAATATCTTTTTCATACTTTCCATCTCGTGTGAACATGCTTCCAAGATATACAAATTCATTCACTTGCTCTAGAATTTGCCCATTTACCGATATAGCACACTCGGTCACTTATCTATTAAATTATATATATATATATATATAATCTATTATATATATATATCCCACAAACATTCACATTTACAATAATAGTAAAATAGTAAAATGTTTTAAGATTGTTTTTGTAGATGTGTCTCAGACCACAGGTCAGTATAGGTACACCTGTGCATTAATGCATGGTATTCTTTTCTGCTAGCTTCCAACGTACTATCATAGGGGTCAATGTTTTGAAAGTATCTTCACGCCTCTACAAGGGTCACTGAAGCGTAGGCAGAGGTGTGTACTTTACGTCTTCTCACAATGGTATGGTTCATGAAAGGATAGACACTAGACATGACTAGATTTATCCTCACTGCGCCGGATATTTAGCTGCCAACGTTACAGATTCTGCAGCTGCCTCTTGTGCAAGATTTTATCGAGGTATTAAATTATTTTAATACATTAAATCTCAAGAGTTTATGTGTACACGCTAATCTCTAGAACTACCAGTTGGAAGTCACAGAATAATTTCCATTCTAGAAGCTTAGTTCTTAAAAGTTCGTTAATGCTACAACATTAAAGACGACCAAAAAACGGACTAATTTTGAATAAAGCGATGAGAGTAACTTGAAGCCTAAAACGACAATTTTAAAAAGTGTTTCATATTGATTTCTAGATTAGAATTAAAGTTCTAAGTACTCAGGTAAGCTACATTTGAAACTAGTACATTAACTGGCTATGTATTCCAGCCATTAGCGTCTAATGCGCACGGTTCAGAAGGCTATGATTTAGCTATTAGTTGTAACACTATCGCAATTCGTGATGAACGAGCATGTTATTGCAAATACCTATACATAATGCGTACTTATCATGATAGTGGAATGTAATGGCTTATTAATATATACATTAACATCGTTACGCAAAATGATACGAAATTGAGACGCTTAATGAGATTTTTTTGCCATGTAAAGCGAGATTGAATTAAACTAATTGTAATATATCATCAGGTTATTTGACGGGTTATGAATGGAAATCTTGTCAACTTGTGACATGATTGATGTGTGAGAAAGTTGAGGATTTTCGAAGATGACCTGGACAGGTATCTCGTTGACAACGCATAATATGGCGGGTTTGATTTCCGCTCGGATTCTGCTTGTTTTTTTTTAGTCAAAATATATGTTAATAAAGGTTAGAGTTTGTTTGTAAGAAAATAAAGCTCTCCAATTCGTGAAAATATATATCCACTGCCTCCGTACCGTACTTTTCCCACGATACCAACAAACAGATAAAATTCTAAAATAAGAAACATCGACTTTATCAAGTTCGCAGATGTATAATATATACCTTTATTTTAGGTAACAGATAAAATGACAGACAGACAGATGTATTTGTACGAGTAGAACCGGGTAACAAGTATATCTGGTTGTCAGATCTTTTATAACAATACTTTCGTTAGTTAGGTTCTGATGTAATAAAAGAGAACTTGTAAGATTTAGTATAAATAATCTGAACGGTTTCCTTAAGTGAAAATCACAAAGGTAAGTAGAAATATTTCTGAGAGCTTTTGTCTCATTCCATATTATTTAAATAAACACAATCCAATCGCCTTATCAATGACCACAACCTACATAACCATTGTAAAGTATTTTTTTCATTCATTTAAAGTGCTTAATTACATACTTTGTCGATTAAAAAAACGCATTGACTCGAATAAATCGTTGGCGATGTTGTGATTAACAAAATAATGCGGACGGTTCTCCGTAAACGCTGATTTAATGGCCGACAATCGTTCAAGTCGTTCGACAAATGCCAGGTATTTCCTGCGCTCACGTTCATATTATTTGGCGAACTCCCTAATTTTCTGAGTCAGTTAAAAGTATCAACAAGATGCCCGCGAAGTCCGTTCACGCAGTTGAAGATCGCAGGTGGACAACGAGGTATTTAGAACTCGATCGCTTTCACGTGAAATGTATTTCAATCTCTTTTCCGTTCGGTTCGTTGGTTCACAAAGGTTTTGATTTTTGGTAATATGCCATGTATTTTATAGTACCTATTACATATATATGTAGGGAAAGGGCATTCGTCAAAGAATCAAACCATCATAAACTGATGTTCTTATTTGGCTGTGGAATTGTAATTAATAATGGTTTTTGCTCGTTCGATCGACGTTTTATGTGCGCACCACCCGCGGCGCATCACCGCGCCCGTAGGCATACCGAGATCATCTGAATTAAAGGTCTCTTTTCACAATCATGGATTTGCGTCGGGACACATAAAAACAGTTAATCTTGCAAAACGGCATTGTAAAAGCTTACACCTTTTCAAAGAGAGTGTATTATCGATTGTCATATATATTATCTATATATATATAGGAGATCCCATTTTTGTACTGACTCATCACGAAATCTCAGGAACCATAAGGCCGATTGACTTGAAATTTGATAGGAGTATTCCTTACGCGGTGTAGAGGTCAGCTAAGAACGGATTTTGCGAAACTCTACCCGGAAGGTGGAGTGCAGGGAGATCCAATTTGTGAACTCCCATTAGGATATCTCAGGAACTTTAAGGCCGATTGACTTGAAATTTGGTAGGATTATTCCTTACGCGGTGTAGAGGTCAGCTAAGAACGGATTTTGTGAAACTCCACCCGCAAGGTGGAGTGTGGGGAGATCCTATTTGTGAGTTCACTCATTAGGATATCTCAGGAACTTTAAGACCGATTGACTTGAAATTTGGTAGGAGTATTCCTTACGCGGTGTAGAGGTCAGCTAAGAACGGATTTTGTGAAACTCCACCCGCAAGGTGGAGTGCGGGGAGATCCCATTTGTGAACTTACTCATTAGGATATCTCAGGAAGTATAAGGCCGATTGACTTGAAATTTGGTAGGAGTATTCTTTACGTGGTGTAGAGGTCAGCTAAGAACGGATTTTGAAAAACTCCACCCGCAAGGAGGAGTGCGGGGAGATCCCATTTGTGAACTCACTCATTAGGATATCTCAGGAACTTTAAGGCCGATTGACTTGAAATTAGTATTCCTTACGCGGTATAGAGATCAGCTAAGAACGGATTATGTGAAACTCCACCCGCAAGGTGGAGTGCGGGGAGATCCCATTTGTGAGCTCAATCATTAGGATATCTCAGGAACTTTAAGACCGATTGACTTTAAATTTGGTAAGAGTATTCCTTCCGCGGTGTAAAGGTGAGCTAAGAACGGATTTTGTGAAACTCCACCCGGAAGGTGGAGTGCAGAGAGATCCCATGTGTGAACTTACTCATTAGGATATCTCAGGAACTGTAAGGCCGATTGACTTGAAATTTGGTAGGATTATTCCTTACGCGGTGTACAGGTCAGCTAAGAACTGATTTTGAAAAACTCCACCTGCAAGGTGGAGTGCGGGGAGATCCCATTTGTGAACTCACTCATCACGAAATCTCAGGAATTAAGGCCGATTGCCTTGAAATTTGGTAGGAGTATTCCTTACGCAGTGTAGAGGTCAGCTTAGAATGGATTTTATGAAACTCCACCTGCAAGGTGGAACGCGGGGAGATTCCATTTGTGAACTCACTCATCACAAAATCTCAGGAATTAAGGCCGATTGACTTGAAATTTGGTAGGAGTATTCCTAACACGATGTAGAGGTCAGCTAAAAACTCTCAAATATCAGACAATATTAATGACAAACCAAGACTATTCCAAATTCGCCTCTTTTTCTCTTATTTAATAAATAACGAAATATTCAAAGATTTGTAATGTGATGATAGACACATATATTTGTGCGCTTAAATCGCAATCGCTGGGTAAACCTTACGAGATAGATCAAATGAATGTACTGCGGAGTAGTATATCTTCAAATATAATCGATATAAAAGTCCGCGATGGTATTAAATTATCTCTAAAGGATAAACCACCATAACCTTTTTTATCTTTTACATTTTTATTAGTATCAATATTGCACCCGTGCGAAGCCGGGGCGGGCAGCTAGTATATACAAAAAAATAATTTATATACACACATACAAAGAAACAGATATATAAAATGAAAGTGTGTGCATGAAGAGGCAGAGCAACCACGTTCCAACTACCTATATTGATTCACGATCGATCACTCAAAGACGAGAACGCCAAGAGTACTCAAAACCGATGAGAGACTGATGAAAATACACGAAGCGAGAGAGGTAAGCAAGTCTAGAGAGAACGCTGGCGTTCTATCCTCTCTGCCTACCCCGTTAGGTACTCGGCGTGATGATCTGATGATGGTGATGAATAAAGAATAAAGCTTCGTAAAATAATAAAATAAAATTGATGCCTGGCCTAGCGAATATAATACATACCTATATACAGGTATGTATTATATTGTTAGATCCAACCTAACTTTTTACGTCTTTTAATAAGCTCATTATATGTTATTTCCAAGCAAGTTTTATGTCTTCATTGTTTTTTGATCGCAGGTGTGGCTAGCAGGCCCACTCGAAGGCTATATTTTGTATGTGCTTGGCATACGTGACTACTTAATATACGTTCAAAGCAAACAATCGAACCAACTTGAATGTTCAAATTTCAAGAAGGAGAAGAACTCAATATAGTTTATACTTTGAAACCTACTGTTGTTGTTGTCTGTTGGCATTTGAATAATGTAAAATCTTATGGAAAATCGGTGAAACGAATTCACGTCAACCGAAATTTCTTTTGAACACAAGAATGCGACTTAATTGGTAGGCACACGTGCAGAATATTTAAATACGAAGGTACATTTGGACTTAGGTGTTTTCAGGGCTTGATAAAAATACGACGTAAATAAAATAATAATTTAAATAAAGTGTTTGTTTTTTGGTTACGCTTTCATGTCAGGACTACTTATCATGAAGTTCTGCAAAAGTTTTGTCAGGGGTATAGAAAACACCTGTGAAATGCCGAATATCCGAAAAACATCAAATCCAACGCGAGCGAAGCCTCATGAAAATTTCAGTTGTTTATAAAATACAGTTTAAGAGAGGTAGGGCATAACGGGTTTCCCGTTCGAATTTGGAGCTGCCCGACTGGGGCAGGACCTCCGCCTTATAGAAGTCCGTAGCCAAATAACACAATTTTTTGTGTTGTGTTCCTACGCGGTGAATAAGGTTTCCGGAAATGAGCTCCTTGGGGAGGGGGAGGATTGTTACATTGTGTTGGAAGCAGAGGGATTAAACCCATTATGCCGCCAACACACTGTAACTCTCCGAACACAGAGTGGCAACGCGCAAGTGATACATCGGTATCGTGAGCGTAAATAGGCTACGGTAACCGTTTCCCATCAGGTGGGCCGTATGCTTGTTTGCCACTCTTGTTGTATAAAAAAAAAAAATACAACTTACCGATATTATAAAAAAAACATTAAGCTGAATCATTAACTTTATTGCTTACGTTCCCTTAGCTTTTACGTCTCTATTAAAATACCAATCTTAAAAATAAATACATAAAAATAACATTACTGACAATCATAAAATGTTTTTAAAGTAGAGTGTAGTGTAAACAGTGTTAATAAAACAAAAGACCAACAAAAGTGACTTCAGCAAATAAAAAGGTTTTAAAAATTCCAACCAAATGCGGGCGACGAAGATGACATCGTCGCATTGTCGCAGTGTGACGCCACCTTTATCGCGAACATCTTCGAGTGATATAGCGTCGACGTGTCCTATGTCCCCTGATCTATCACGAAGTCGGCCAATGTCTCCGGATATATCTCTGAATTTTATAAGACACAGGCCTCTATCCCCGGATGTGTGTCGACCGTTGTCACCAGACTTGGCTCGAAGATCCCGTTCGCCGGCGCGAGCCAGGTCCTTAATGGAGTCTCTCCTCGTTGCCAAGATGGAGGCCCTAAGTACAGGGAAGTTGGTACGGACGGACTCGATGGATAGCTGCAGCAGCTTCGGGTCGATGTCCTCGCTCCCGAGTGACGTCTGCAGGTGTGACGACTGCTTGCTAGGAATCGTTGACTTCTACATGTCAAACCCGGCGGACACCAACAAGGCGTTTAAAAAGGTACATATTTTCTCTGTTATGAACTAACTTTGAAATTATATCAGGAACCTTTATTACTTCTATGAACTAACTTTAAAACCACAAATTTCGAATCCGATGATTTGCTTTGTATTAGAATATCTACTAACCATGCTTTCTGTCGTAGCGCCATCTAGTTATACAATCAAAGCAACTGTATTACTACACGCGACCAACGAGCGCATGCGCGCCAACGTGCACTCAAACCCAGACCTTTAGTAACTGTAACTGTACATAGATGGCGTTATTTACAGGCATACGTATTGTACCGTGCTGGGTGGGTGATTTATTTTACGTACATTTGTTGGTATAAAATGCTGAAATAGGAGTAGACTGCGCAATATTCTATATTATTGTATTATATTTGCCTTGCTTTATTGTTAAGTGGGTGTGTGGGTATTACCTATACACCTCTGCCTACCCCTTCGGGGACCCCTGTGGGAAGGCGTGAGGATATATATGTGTGGGTGTGCTTTATTGTTTTAGCAAATACCGAAGACTAGTATCTAGTTTGGTTTCACCTCTGAAAAAGCGTTTCTACTAAATATATAATTATATTTATATCTACTAAATAGTCATTGAATTTCAATCCTAATTAAAGTGAGTAATTTGAAGTCAGATGACGTGCGAGCGCTTCTATGTCGTTTACCTAATATAGTAGTAAGCCAACTTAAACCTTATTCTTCGAACTTAAAGTTGTCGTGTAAGTACAAATGCCGCCGCGTCCCATGACGTCACCGGACACGCTTCAAATATTCACTAGGAGGTTGTGCGTCAGAAATACGTCATTCCTTTCTCTTATGGCTTTCTCACCGTATGCGGCGTGGTGCAATTAAGTCGTTGAGAGCGTGATTGAAATGCATTTTCAAAGATTTTTTTAGACATTGTTTATTTTTAATGTATCATGTGGTATATTTATCATATGGATTATGATGATAAGTCTAGACAGAACGGCGCTTTACTCTATCTGACTACCCTGTGAACGTGAACGTGTGGGCGTGAACTCGATGATATCAATGTTTTTATTTATTTGTGTTTGGTTCATCAGAAATTACTACACACCCTTTAAATAATTGAACAATTATTAAACACTATGGTTCTTAATCTGAATGTCTAACATAACCCTGCTTACAAATCAATGGATACTTATTAAAGGCTTAAACTAAAGTGAGTTTGTTCATTGATTTAATAATTGAGAACTAATCGCCTAAGCGTGCTAATTGCTTGAACTAAACTAAAGCGAGCGATAATAAGTGAGCGTGAATCTAAAATATTCGTGTCAATTACTCTCAAGAATGTATAATTTTTATTATGTATCAAGTGGGAGGGACCGAAGGAGGTAGACAAAGGTATTAAACCACTCGCCCAAGTTTAATCTCTGTCAACTTTCATTACTAATATAAATAAAAGGGCCCCTGAACAAGAGACTAGAGTAGGAACTATAGATTCTGACTGGTCCACCATCTGTAAAGAGAAGGGAGTGCTGACGGTAAATGGTCCAATGCCGGATTGTCAGTAAGTACACTTTTTCTGTACAGGCCGTCTACGTAGGTATATATTTTTTTGTATATAGAATAGCCGTGGTGGCCGAGTGGTTCGAGCAGTTGCCTGCGACGCAAAGGTCGCAAGTTCGAATCCCGACTGTACCAATGAGTTTTTCTGAACTTAAGTACAGTGATTAGTCACACCACGAGCTTTACGGTGAAGGAAAACATCGAGAGGAAACCTGCATACGTCTAAGAAGAAATTCAAAGGCGTATGTATAGTCGTGCTTGAGTAACGGCGATGGACTCGCCATCTGTCACGTTGGCACCTAATATACCTCTGGCGGAAAGTGGGTGTGTGGGTATTACCTATACACTTCTGCCTACCCCTTCGGGGACCCTTGTGGGAAGGCGTGAGGATATATTATATATTATTATTATATATATAGAATCTCACGGTTGGTCGTCACGAGTCACGACCACAACTCTATGATTATCAGATCAAGATAAATAAGTGATATATATTTAAATTGATTGTAAAAACGCCAAGAATTAAGATATTTTCAACTTATTTTAATTGCAACTTTGCGTGTAAATAGCTTTTTGTTGGTTTTTATAATTATTTTTTGTACCGAATCCAATTACATAACAATACTCAACAAAATAGAGTTTAATAATATAATAATGTAGGTATGTACATTTACACACTTGTATAACACTCGTTATGATTGGCTATTGTAACGATATAATAAATACATACCTATATGCTCCTAATAACTTGTATTTTCGTTTGTTCGTATCTTCGTTCTCATGTTGAACTAAATTTACTTCTAAAGAAGGAAACCAATATTGCAATCACACTACAGGGAAATCAAGTTAAAACAATAAAAAAAATATGGCTCTTATAATTACTTGTTAAAGAAATTCAAAATTTGTTGAACCGGAAAATGCAGAAATTGGCGCCCATCGCGAAACACTCGCGATGAAATGCCAATAAGATTGCAGGCAAGCTCTCAATGTCGCAAATTAACTGATAATGAGTCGGTTGTGATTGATTTACGTTACTGTCGTCGGCTTCGATACTTTTTTTTTTTTTTTTTTTTTTTATACCACTTGGGTGGCAAACAAGCATGCGGTCCGCCTGATGGTAAGCGGTTACCGCCGCCTATGGACGCTTGCAACACCAGGGGTATCACTCGCGCGTTGCCGACCCTGCAGGAATCTTTTCACACCCTTCTTGAAGAACTCCATGCTGTACTCTCCAGGGAAAACCTCAACGGGGAGCTCATTCCACAGCCTGAGCGTTCGCGGAAGAAAACTTCTTTGGAAGCGCACAGTGCGAGACCTTTGTGGTTCCAAGGTATGGGGATGAATTCCCCGTCGATGGCGAGAGGTGCGGTGGTAGAAGGTGGAAGTGGGCATCATATCGAACAATTCTGCAGAACACTCCCCGTTATACAAGCGGTAGAACACACACAGGGAGGCAAAGTCTCTCCTCAGACTTAGTGATTCCAAGCCGCTTGTGAGCATGGGATCGTCGACAATTCTAGCGGCGCGTTTCTGAACCGCGTCAAAAGGCCCAAGCTGGTATCCAGGGGCTCCAGCCCACAGGTGGCAGCAGTACTCCATATGTGGCCGAACTTGCGACTTATAAAGTTGCAGCCTTTGTTGCGGTGTGAAGTACTGCTTAGCTCTGTTGAGCACACCGAGCTTCCTCGACGCCAGCTTAGCCTTGTCCTCTAAATGACCACGGAACTGAACGTCGCTAGAAATATCGACCCCAAGGATCCTAATGCTCTCCGAGATGTTCAGGGGAGTGTTCTGGAATTGTGGAGCCACAGCGAATGGAGTTTTTTTTGCGGTGAACGCGCAAACTTGTGTCTTAGTGGGGTTGAAGTGGACTAGGTTTAGTCGACCCCAATCGGAGACACTGCGAAGTGTACTCTCGATTTCAGACACAAGTCGTTCGCGACTTTCCTCCACAGTGGAACGAGGGAGATTAGCACGGCCCGTGTAGTAAGTGTCCCCAGTGCTGTCGTCTGCATAGCAATGAATGCCTTCAATAGAAAGCATGTCATTAATATGCAGAAGAAACAGAGTCGGGGACATCACAGAGCCTTGCGGGACGCCAGCATTAATTTCCATGCTTTCGGAGCAGCTACCGTCAACGACGGCTCTTATGCATCTGCTGGACAGAAAGCTGGCGACCCATTTGCATAATCCCTCTGGCAGTCCGTAGGATGGAAGCTTCGATAGAAGACCGCGATGCCAGACCCGATCGAACGCTTTCGCCACATCCAAGCTAACAGCTAATGCCTCACCTTGACTCTCAATGGCGAGTGACCAACGGTGCGTGAGATATACTAGAAGGTCACCCGTTGAGCGACTGTGGCGGAAGCCATACTGTTGGTCACTCAACAAACCGTGACCCTCTAGATATCGCAGGAGTTGCGTGTTAATCACTCGCTCCATAATTTTGGAGAGGAGGGTGGTGATGGCGATCGGCCTGTTGTCGATCGACTAAAATGTTCTGATGAAATATATACATACAACATGTAGCGTTTAAAGTTGACGTACGTATAAACTACAGTACTGGCGCCGTTCCAGAGGCCTCTAACCAGACCCTTCTATCGGTAAGCAACAGAGCTATTGGCACCCGCTGTGGTGTTTGGACTTTGGCTTAGGGCGTAGCTGACTCTCGAGTTAAGTTCTAGGCTGGGCTGGGTGATATTATTTCAATAACTTTAAGGCTGGAACCTCCGAGGAAGCACCTGCACTCTCCGATTATGTCCTGGGAAGAGCATTGAAATGAACTGTTCCCGGTACAATTATTCTTGGTGATGTTCTTGAAAACCTAAATCGCCGCAATATGTAGAGATGTACGCGTGAACGCAGTGATCTTGGGCAGTTAATTATATTCTTATACGGGCAACGAATCGTAAAGGATTTTTTATTAATTAATTATATAAAATTGCCGAAACGAGAGTTACCATATACATTGGATAAAAACTCCAATGCCGAATATGGATAAAAAATATATAAATATTTTCTGAAGACGGATAATTATTACTAAATGATGTGTGAATGTGTACAATTATTTAATGGATATTGTTTTGATTAATGTTGTGAAAAGCGGTGGCCGACTGATTCGAGTACTTGCCTGCAACAAAAAAAAATTAAAATCGAATCTCGACTGTAATACAAGAGTTTTTCTGAACTTAAGTACAGTGATTAGTCACACAACGAGCTTCACTGCGAGGAACAACAACGTGAAGAAACCTGCATACGTTTGAGAAGAAATGGTAGGCGATGAAATCGCCATCTGTCACGTTTTCATGACTGCATTTGAATCCATTTGTTTAAATGCTATAAGTGAGTGAGTCTACTGGTGAATCTACCTATATTATAGTATTATACGTAGGTATATATATATATATATATATATATATATATATACACATACATATATTCCTACGTATAATAAGTATATATATATATTCAGCAAAATTAAGGTGTCTAATTAATACACATCGTGGTGAGATGAAAACGTGAATCTTTTTAAACAATGAGTGAACCGATCACCTAAACACTGCACTAAATTATTGTTTTCCTGCGTCGCCGCAACAATAACAACAAAACTATGGTCCATTTTTCTCCTTTCAATATGCTTATTTATTTTTTCAACCAAGGTTAGCCGTAGCACGTATTGGCCTGCCTATGTGCGTCATTCAAAGCCTTACAATTACTTAGTACATAAGCGCTAAATAAGTTAACTGAAAAAACGTTCTTATTTACGGTCCAGTTGATTTATTTCATTTTCGTACTTCTTTTATGTTTTATTCGTTTCGAGATTAACATACCAGGCGTGTCCTTTCAGGAAGGGTAAACGGAAATGAAGGTAACTGTTTGAAGGTTTTAGGATATAAGAAATCCTTATTTCTCTCTTTCGCTTCGTCCACATTCATCAGTCTCTTCATACAATACATGCTCGTCGATTTTGAGTAGGTACTCTTGAGTAGTACCTACTGTGAGTGTGTGTGAGCGAAAGAGGTATGTAAGTCTAGTGAGAACTGGCGCTCTAGTCTCTCTGCCTACCCCGTTAGGGACTCGGCGTGATTATATGAACATATGTATGGATGTTTTTCTCTCTATTATTAATTAGGTCCTATTTCATGGATGCAAAGGCTGTGTAACATTTATAGGTGAAGGTTTATTATTAGCATTTAGTTACATTATTTTTTTATTTACAAGTATTACCTACTTGCTGTAAATATTTCTGCAGTAAATAAATAATAAATAAAGCCAAGAGTTAGTTTAATATTGACAAGGGTTTAACATGCCATATGCCAAGTTTGCAGCTTATATATATTATTGGGAGTAACTTGGAGGGCTGGAATGTGATTTTAAGTAAGTTTTTGTATATCATTAAGGTACAAAACAAGCATGCGACCCGCCTTATGGTAAGCGGTTATCGTATCATATTTTTTTAATTCTGACATCCTCATTGAAAGTAAATATAATTTTATAATATTAAACTTTGGGTTGAGCAAACTTGTAATGACCTCTTTGTTACAAGTTCAAGCTCAGTTATTTTGATGTATCACCGTAACATACCATACATATGTAATTATATGAAACTAAAAATAGCCAGTATGACGTCAATGAACCAAAAAACTTATCTTAATCTGGTATTTGTATTTAGTATTCAAAAGTCGTATGTGCACGTCTAAAGGTATACCTGCGAACATAAGAATTTTAATGAAACATATTTCGGTGATATATATTAAACTAAACTAAGCCGTGGTGGCCAAGTGGTTCGAGCCTGCAACACAAAGATCGCAAGTTCGAATTCCGACTGTACCAATGAGTTTTTCTGAACTTAAGTACCTACAGTGATTAGTCACACCACGAGCTTTACGGAGAAGGAAAACATCTAGAGGAAACCTGCATACGTCTGAGAAGAACTTCAAAGGCGTATGTTTAGTCGTGCTGGAGTAACGGCGATGGACCCGCCATCTGTCACGTTGGCACCTAATATACCTCTGGCGGAAAGTGGGTGTGTGGGTATTACCTATACACCTCTGCCTACCCCTTCGGGGACCCGTGTGGGAAGGCGTGAGGATATATTATTATATTTTATAGACTAGCATTCATCAGCATCATCAAAACAACCTAAGACAGGCAATAAAAGAAGTTAACTTAAATGGTTCCTTATCATGTCAGTAATAAAACAACGATCTGGAAAACTTACTTCAAAATACAGACATACATACATACCATCACGCACTCTGTAGTCTTTCCGACCTTTCTCAGATCATCCTCATTCATCAGTCTTTTCATAAATTTTTCGTGTATATCGCGATTTCGTGTATACTTGAGGTTCCATTCCTTAAGTGCCCGATCGATTTGTTCTAGGTAGAGACTGAAGAATATGGAAGAAGCGCAAGAGCTACGTTAGTCTAAGTCTAAGCCAACCCCGTAAAGGTCACGGCGTGATGATATGTATGTACGTTACTTGACAGAAAATTTCAAAAATTCATTGTTTATTTACTCTCACTTTCTCACAGTGGATGTCAACGAGGCAGATCATTTAGTAAGGGCACCCACTTTTTGCCGAGTCTGTCACCATCAGTGTTGTACCTATCGGTCTTCTTAGACGTAGCTACAGGTTTCCTCAAGATAAATCACTGTATGTGTATAGAAATTGTCATTTTTACAGACGAATATATAAGCATTAATAAAGTCAAAGGACATAATGTTATCAATATTTATCGGAGTAATTGCTCATAAGGCAAACTCATGTTTCATTGATCGGATAAATGTCAATTATTTATACTTTGTAGGTTACCAAATGCTACTAAAATACAATTACACAATTTGCAGCAACAGACGGAGGCATAAAGCGTACTTACGGGGGTTTCGGATTTCAACCGCATTTCCAACACAAGGTCCCACTTTATATACGTAATATATTATATATTACGTATATACTGGATCAAATAGATCGGACTCTCAAGGACGGGAACGTTAAGAGTACTCGAAACCGACGAGCATGTATGAAGAGACTGATGAATGTGGACGAAGCGAAAGAGGTATGTAAGTCTAGAGAGAACTGGCGCTCTATACTCTCTGCCTACCCCGTTAGGGACTTGGCGTGATGATATGCGTTGTCCCGTCCAGCTTCAGCCTGGTGAAAAAGTAAAAAAAAAACTCATTTTTGAACTATTTTTGCTTTTTGGCTTCCATTTTTGTTTTTTTTATTAAAAGACCCCGCGCGTTCCACCTTGCGAGTAGAGTTTCATAAAACCCGTTCATAGCTGACCTCTACACCGCGTAAGGAATACTCCTACCAAATTTCAAGTCAATCGGCCTTATAGTTCTTGAGATTTCATGATGAGTGAGTTCACAAATGGGATCTCCTATATATAATATAATAATATATCCTCACGCCTTCCCACAAGGGTCCCCGAAGGGGTAGGCAGAGGTGTATAGGTAAAATAAATATTAATACCCACACACCCACTTTCCGCCTAGATGGCGAGTCCATCGCCGCTACTCTAGCACGACTATACATACGCCTTTGTAATTCTTCTCAGACGTATGCACGTTTCCTCTCGATGTTTTCCTTCACCGTAAAGCTCATGGTGTGACTAATCACTGTACTTAAGTTCAGAAAAACTCATTGGTACAGTCGGGATTCGAATTTGCGACCTTTGCGTCGCAGGCAACTGCTCGAACCACTCGGCCACCACGGCTCTTAATATAAAAATATATAAAATGAAGTCGCTTCCGTGTCCTATTCGCTTAGATCTTTTAAACTATTCAACGCAGGCTAATGCAATTTTCAGCAATAGATAGAGTGGTTCAAGAGGAAGGTTCATAGGTAAAATAAATACATACATAATATAGTACAGAAAAGCCGGAAAATTCTAAGATTTGTAATGTGATGTCGTAACAATCACATTTTTGCGCACTTAAACCGCAAACGCTATAATAGTAATAATAAGCTTTATTTTCACACATTAACACGTTAGACCGACTTATGAAATTAAACTTATAATAATATTAACACAAACACAGAGTAATCTTAAGCAATACAACAATGAAATATAGTTGTAAACGCTGGCTAAACCTTACGACATATATCAAATTAACATACTACTAATTTATATCATAAAAAAAACTTGAGAGGTGTCAAGGGTCACCCGGATGGAACCCGAATTGGTCATTAAGAAAATATAAGAATTCAAAAATTTCAATATTTTCTTTACGACTGACACCAATGCAGTTCAAAGTACTACTGGCGCTATCCGCTTAATACTATTTCAGCCACATCCTAGTTTACAAACTTAACTAAGTACTAAAGTAACAGCTATTTTAATAACAATTTTAATTAAGGTGATGACGTTTTTATCCCTTCTGTCTCTATTATGGAGATAAAATTCAATGTGTTCATTGTGTATAATTTTCTTGTGAAAACAAAAAGAAATAAGAAACTAATTGAACAATTCAAACGGATGACTCTACAACTAATAAGCCGAGGTACGTGAGGTTAATGACATCTATATCCGCCTTAAATAACATTATACGCATAAATGTTTAACGAAACTGACATAATTAAAGCGTAGCGGGCGAAATGCAGTACTTCCATCCGTACAGTACAGGCCTTTCATGAGTAAAATTATAGAATAGCTCGGCGCTCCAAGCGTTGCGTATTAGGAACTAAATTCTCTATACATTTTTGACAGGCAATGGTAACAATATCATGGAAAAATTTTAAAAAAATATTGAAGAAACATAGACCTTCAATAACTAATTTCCAGTATGAGCAAGGTTCGATAGGCTCTCGAGGAGTAGTTCGTATAGAAGACCAATTAAATTTGAATGTGAGATGATTTTTGTAGCTTTGATATTTATGAATATAAACTAACTATAAATCCTTTATAAGTAAAACAAGAAACTGTCACTGTTTATTACAATGACGTCATCAATATGATGTTTGCTAAAAAAATTAAACACTACATATTTCTATGCACACAGTGCGTGTTTGCTATCACCCGCATAATATGCGCACCAACCGACGCACTAGTTGGCAAGAGGCAAGTCGCAGGGCTGCCTACTCGGTATTCTGTTGATTCAGTTACTCGGTCACTTGCGGGCGCGCACCACGTTCAGTTCGCCGCTATATCCGCGCTGCCGTTGTTATCCGCAGTCTGTGCTCAAGCCGCGTGTGTGAAACTCGGAAAGCAAAAGTGGCGATCAATGTCTACTTAAAATGTTGCTAAGCACCTTAAAGTCAGATGGTACTGGCAGGTTTGTGAAGTGATACTGTCAGTGACAATGCCTGAGTGCACGGATCAGTTTGCGTTTACGATACCCGTAATAAGTTACACCATGGAGCCGGAGGACCGCCGTACAGACGATAGACAGACGAAAACCAAGAAAATGTCCCTATTGACCCCGGTGAAGATAGAAACCCCTGACAGTGGCAGGCGGCTATCAGAACCAGCTAGGTACTACATTCCACCGCAGTGTAATAACAGATTGTCCCCTAGGAGTGCAAGGAAAAGGGATGCCAGACGCAACTCGAGGCCAGATATCAAGGACGAATCGCCTACAAAGGAGTTTGGACCAAAACCCTGCAATTGTGAAGACTGCAGAGCATCTAGTCCCTTGCCACCTGGTTATGGCCCTCAAACATTGTCGCCAGGCTACGATCAAATGAAGATTTCTCTTCTGGAAGTACCATGGAATGAAGATTACACGGAGGCATCTAGCGACGATCTCAGTTCGGAATGGGATTCAGACGTTCCAGAGCCTCCTCCTGTGACACATAAGGTAGGTAATTGTTTGGACTAGGAAAATATATAATTTGTTTTTGAAGTACTGCTACATAACATTGCAACAATTTGTAGAACTTAATCTGTAATTTATATCAAGTACAAATATTTAGAATAACCGCTTTAGTCGTTATTAGCTCTATTAGCAAATAGATTACTTAATTGCTATCCTAATTCAGATATCAATCTAAAATACCAATGAACTAAAGCCTTGTGTTGTAATAAAATTATGAATAGAACTGATACTGCCGACTACAAACGTTCGTGAAACAATAGAATGGGTAATTAAGACGCTTATTGAATTGCAAAACCCACATCAAAACATCTTTTCAAATAGTCGAGGCTACATTTTAGTTTTTACCGCAGCCATATCAAATTTACATCAAAGCGACATTCGAAATATTAAAACGCGCGTAATATGATATGGAAATTAAACGAACAATTTAAATGTTTTTGATTTTTTAAAAGGTTTCTCAATCATGAAGGTTGAATTCCTGTTAAACTTACAAATCTAAAAACGATTATAAGAAAAACATGGTGTTCTTGAAAACTGACAAGCATACCAATGTTAAGTCATTGACCCAAATTGGGGCAATAATCTTAATTCAAATTTTACACGTGGTACGTACTTTCAGTTCCATTTGTAAAAATGCGTATTTTATATCTAGTACGGACCAAAGTAGTTTCAATTCTAAGTAATTGCAGTACAAACGAGTTTTTTCAATTACCATGTCCCAGATTCGTCGACAAAAAGTGGAGCTGCTTAAATATTTAACCCGCGTGGGTTCTATTCTAGATTATATACAGAGCCTCTATATATCTCCGTTGTTAAAATATAATTTATATGTTAAAATATGAAGATTATTAGGCAAGCATAAAAAACATTTTCCACTGTTGCATATTTGTAAATTGTAAGTTTTCAACAATGGGTACAAATAAACCAACTGACTGCAATACATTATTTTGATATTTTTATGTACTTAGTCCCAAATGTCAGCTTGAATTGATAAATAAATTGAGTTGTCGTATAACAATAACGCTTCAGGTAGGAATAAATGCCCAATACAAGCAGTATTGGTGATATGAATATTCCAAGCTCTAATAGGAGTAAGCATAAGGCGGTATGCATCGTTGTTGTAAAAGAAAATAAACATTTATAAGCTCACACGAGCCTTTCGCCGCGGTTTTCTTAAGATATAAACCGACCCTAAGAGCATTGCCATGACTTGGATATTGAAATATTTATCAAATTTAGTAGCGATATTTTAAATTAAAATTGTGTATTATCGATTTAACCTGATTATAAACAGTAAAATTCTGATTGATATGTTTAAATGTTATAAAGCAGAATTCATAGTACATATTGTAAAGACGAAGAAAGGCACGCGTAACGTTATAAAGATATTTGGATATCTAGAATGGATGTGTGAATAAAGGCTGACAAACAGATATATTAAATGTGAATCTATTCTGATCTCACTCTGATAGAGTGAGCAGATCCAAGATGGGAAAGAGTATTTGAACTCGGCGAGTATAAATGAAGGGATTGATCTATAAGAATCAAGGGAGAGTGTTATCTTAGGCCAGAGAGGACTCTTGTCTCCCCCTGTTTGGGAGTCTACGATATTGAGGTTGGTCATTGAAAAGCCATATTATCACGATTTTGCATGCAGTACGGGGTTATTATATTTTTCTTAAATATTTATCACGAAATCTGTTTAAGAATTATACTGAACAATAGTTTTAGTACCTTTCGCTAATGTAAAGGCTAATTAATGGCACACTCTTACGCTGGATATTTTGTTATGACACTTTTAAAAAAGTGAATCTGTTCCCGCTAATGAGTCATGATATACATGACGATTTGTAGATTTGTTCTGGATGTTTCTAGAGAACTAGACTTTGAAATTCAACTTCAAGTGTTCAGTCCTCACGATGTCTTCTGGCGATGTTAAGGCTCGTAATGTTAATGTAAAAATTTACTTTTACAACATGAAATCATGAGCGATGAATACTGCATCGTATCTCGGAGTATCTATTAAATTCGATGACGCCATCGATCATATCAATCGATGCTTTCTCTGCAAATGGGTGTCAGTGCATGGTGCCGTTACCCGGTTGTGGCGTGCCGTTAACCTCTATACTTTCACGCTTCTTACACACCGCCATTGTTCTTATTGGCCGTCTGTCCAGCTTTTGAAGATGAGTGAAGAGCTGTTGACAAAACAGCTATATAATGAGAGAGTGTCCGGAGGAAGTAAAGAACGACCACGTTCCTACTACCTAGATATAATTGATCGATCAATAAACAATGAGAACGTACCATACGTACGTACAATACCTGTAACCGTACTTTTAACCAGTATGTAAAGACTGATGAACGTATATCAAGCGGCCAAAGTCTGTTAGTCTCGGCGTGATGATATATATAGCAAAGATAGATAGTTAATGAAGATTGTTGAGGATCATACGGCTATGCGATCAGAGCCTGACTGCGTCGATCGAGGCTTCAAGTTAGATTCAGTTCTACTTTAGTCTTTGATGCTCTATGTATTTACTTCTTAACTCAATAAGTATGACGTTGCATGGAAACTAGGGAACTTTAGGGAAAAGTTGTGTGGAATTGTTCCAAGATATTGTTATTATTATTATTCTTGTACCCTAACTGATAAAACTCCTCAAGCGTAGGTGCCTTGTGCGGTTGAATGAACTGTCAAATACCGTGACCCGGGTTGAGCACGTTTGAACCATCCTACCTACTGTTATCCGGATCAATCGGGTTATAAGCACGAAAAGATTAATAGTAACCAATGTACGTGTCTGATAATTACAACACAATTTTACATAAGTTATAGAATGTAATTAATTAAGTTCGCCTTTGCAGGAAGTTTTAGTAAAAATAAAATAAAAATAATTTGCGCTTTTATATGACAGATCGCCGGACAAACGTATTTTACACGAATAGTTTGTATTTGAGCTGTTTGCATAACCGGTTGGTTGGAGTCATAAACATTGATATGGAAGGTATATCCAGTTTTTTCTCTAATCTTATAATCACCTTGACCTTAGCCCAAGTATTGTTTACCGTTCTAGCTAACCCGTTGAGCCTAATCCTCAAATTTTCATGAAGCGACTGATTATAATCGCTTAAATTATACACGTGACCAATGTTGTGTTACTTTAAATACCTAGGGCGGTACGTAGCAATGTGAACAAAGCGAGTGGTCTGTAAGTCTTTTGGGAACTGGAACTCTACTCTCTCTCTGCCTACGTACGTATTTATATGTTTATACTTCTATTATACTTACAGTTAGTATGTATCGATCGGACGCTCAAGGATGGGAACGTCAAGAGTACTCGAAACCGACGAGCATGTATGAAGAAACTGATGAATGTGGACGAAGCGAAAGAGGTATGTAAGTCTAGAGAGAACTGGCGCTCTATACTCTCTGCCTACCCCGTTAGGGACTTGACGTGATGATATGTATGTATAAAGTTATTCTATGCCATACAAAATACCGGCCAATGGCGTGGTCATCTCATGCCTGGAGACTTAAGTTAGGAGTTAAAACTTATCAAAGTTTGAACCCCAGTTTTTGTACTGACGGACTGAAAATTTTATCGAAGCGCGACACGTGCTCCTTACGAAAAGGGGTCACGAACAAATCACACGTCACTATTTTGTAATAATTACGTCAGTGTGTTACATTTTAATTCACTTTGATTTCCTATGAATAATAACAGTAAGCACGAACTCTGTTTGAATAATGAATTACAAGGAGTAATCAATTCATTCGTTGATATACGCGATTTATTACAAGTGCATCTATTTATCACTACGACAGAAATTTGTATTTCAATGACGAATACTGGACACAGAAGCTCCATACTATCCTTAGCTTTATAACAAAGATTGTAAGTTCTAAGTTCGCCTGCACCAATGAGTTTTGTACAGAAACTAAAGCACGGTCGCGGAGCAGGAAGAATTTCGTACAATGACCTGTCTCTACCCATCTCTGTCACTCCCGCGTAAATATAATGCGTCTCGCTCGCACAGATGCAATGACCTTGCATCTGTGCGAGCGAGACGCATTATATTTACGCGGGAGTGACAGAGATGGGTAGAGACAGGTCATTGTACGAAATTCTTCCTGCTCCGCGACCGTGCTTTAGTCATACCACGAGCTTTACGGCGAAGGATACAATCGAGAGGAGACCAGCATACGTACATAGATAGTTGTGTTTGAGGACGGCGATGACTTCATTTACAGGGCGGATAAGCTCAACTACATTATTATACTCAGACTTAAACAACTGCAACTTATGAAACGTTTAACCACAAATGAATTGATTTCAAACCATATTGTGTTATTTAAATAAAGTTCATGCTTAGTTTGTGATTATCTATGAGTACACGTGGGCGTCGCGTGACGTGATTTATAGATGGAAGGAAGGACTAATATTGATGATCACGCTATTCGTTAAAAACCGACAAGCTTTGTTATAGTGTTTTGTGGCTGTTTGTAGTCACCGATGAATATTGACGATATTGTCAATGAATAAATATCGCCACGCCGTCCCTCAAGGGTCCCCAAAGGTGTGTTGGTAGCACCTACACAGCCACTATCCGCCAGAGATATAGTTTAGGTGCCACTTACTCACACTTAATTCTATTAATTCGTTAACCAATTTGCGATAAGACGATGGCAGCTTGGAGTGATCATAGACAAGTTTTTATATATCAACCCGTACTTTATCTGTTTCAAATTACGTCATACATTAACGAATTAAAAATACATTTAAATTATCTTGGGATTGTGTTGCCCACGTAGCAGTTGAGTAGGTACTAATGACGGTATTATATCATCATATGAGAATATATACCTATCATTGTATATGTATGTAACAATCATACCATAGTTCACATACTCTGTTTTTAATAAAGTACTTTAATTAGTATTAGTAGTAATTTAGTAAAATGCTCGTTTTAACAATACGACAAGATACGAGAATTTCACGTAGAAATATGGATATCAGTTACAATTGACTTAAGGAGGTTATACAAACTTTTTGTGTGACGAAGCCTGTGGTAAATACGTTTTTTGTTCATTATCATATAGAATAAAAAAATAACAATCAATTAAATATGTTCACCTCTGTGCTGTTGTTATTGTAATTGAATAACATTTTATATAACACAAATAACTCAAACACTGATGATTTAGGTTTCAAGACTAGCAAATGCTTAAGTTTCTTATTGAATACATTAGATATGTTTTTATTCACAGCAACATTTGTAAGCCGGTTACAATATTAAAGATATGCTCGTAATTGAGCAAAAATATTAACTTCTTCAATTATATTATAAGAATTTGCCGTTAAAAATTGGACTTGCCCGACCGTCGAAGTACTTCCTTTAAAGAAGCAAGTCAATTGCACTACTTCCGGGAAGTGTTGTGATCCTATGGTGAGTAAAGTTTCCAGCAATCCGTATGGAATGACTGAGCTGGCAGGATCACTTCTTGCAAGTAGTTCTCGCACTGTGCGGTTACAAAGGAATTTCCTTCCGCAAACTCTCAGGCATTGGAATAAACTCCCCGTTGAGGTTTTCCCTAGAAAGTTACAGCATAGAGAAGATGCTTGCAAGATCCAATATTCTATTAATATGTATGTAATATTCATATGGATAGTAGCTATGGACACAGGAGACAATAATATAAAGAAAAGATAGAATTTTTCGTTATTTTGTTAGTTGGCATAATATTATACATAAATTTGCCAGCCATCGTATACAATTTCAATATCGATAAATAAATATCTATACTTAATATTATAAAGCTGAAGAGTCTGTTTGTTTGAACGCGCTAATCTCAGGAGCTACTGGTTGGAATTGAAAAATTCTTTTTGTGTTGGATAGTCCATTTCTCTAGGAAGGCTTTAGGCTATATAACATTACGCTGCGACTAATAGGAGCGAAGCTAGAATAAATGAAAAATGTTGCAAGAACGGGAAAAATTATTCCTTTTTGAGAGCTTCCGTTGCGTGCGCCGCGTAAACGGTTTAAGTTACGAAAACATCATGTACGAGGGAATTGTTCCTCTTTAGAAGTTCTAAAAAAAAGTCCGGGACAGCATATATCTATCTTTTATGATTGTCTATATTTCATGCACGGAATATAGATCTACACGATAAAACATCTACTGAAATCTAATTATAATATGATAGAACATTTCAAACTCAATACATTTCGGCGAATACTAACTAAGGACACACTTAATTGGTAGTTCAATGAGAGGTGTATTCCCGAATGAAATTGGGCGTAATTAATAAATGATATTTCGTTCGACAAGTGTTCATTCTCTTGCCACGAATATGCTTAGCTAATACGATGAAAATGACGTACAGACCAAATGGAATTTAAATGGAAATATACTGTTGTTTCAGGTGTGAGTCAATATTTGTGAGATGATTCAGAGTTTGATGAGCTCTTTGGAGCATTTTGATGAGTCTGTTCCATGAGACATTCATGGGATACAATAATATTCGTCTTGAAAAAGTTGTGACTGAAAGGCTAGTTTTTAGTAGTGTCTAGTAGTTTTTCTAGTAGTGTGATTATTATAACGTATTCTTTTTATGTAACATCTAATAAACACGCCTTGTCAAACGGCCTTATAAGTAGGGAAGAGGGTAATAACAACTAACTTTTCCCCCTGCCGTGGTGGCTGAGTGGTTCGAGCCTGCGACACAAAGATCGCAAGTTCGAATCCCGACTGTACTAATCAGTTTTTCTGAAATTAAGTACAGTGAGTCACAACACGAGCTTTACGGTGAAGAAAAGCATCGAGAGGAAACCTCCATACGTCTGAGAAGCAATTCAACGGCTTATGTATTGTCGTGCTTGAGTAACGGCGATTGACTCGCCATCTTTCACGTTGGCACCTAAAATGTATAACTGGCGGAATGTGGGTGTGTGGGTACTACCTAGTTCGGGCCAGCCATTCGGAGCTTAACCGTATGAAGCAGACACATAAACGTCTGCCACAGTCGATATTTAAAAATATATGCATTTTTATCGCTACCTTATATACTTTTTATATGCATTTAGAAAAAACGATTATTTCGATATTTACTACGATACGAGTAGCATAGATAAATTACATATAACGCATGTAATGCACGCATTTGATGAGCGTGTATCTCCCTGCATCCTATAGGCTGGGTCCACTATTATGCAACGTCTGTTTGCAATCAGCCTCACAGCTGATAACACTCTGACCTGTCTGCGTATTGATGCCAAACCAACTATTTAGACCGAGCAACTTGCTGGAACAATTCCAACCTTATCCCCTCTCTATAGAGATTGACTGTTTTGCCCTAAAAATGAGGATTTTCCAATGTCTGAGACTCTTGTACTTTGAACGTGAATTTTGATAACGTGTGAGTTTGATAACTTTCGTGTATGGATTATTTATTATAAGTAAATATCCAGACTTATACCATATAACTGGCGCTCTATACCGCCACGTCGGACTCGTGGTGATGATATGTAAGCAAGTTTAAAAGCATTTGTTGTATCAATCTGTAACATATGTATGTTTACACCCCTGAAGAGGAGGTACAAAATTTTGAATTGTATCTGAATGCTCGTCTTACTAGCTTTGATATTATACAAAAAAACTCATGAATAATGAATTAGTTAATGAGATTTGTAAGCTTAGCGTTTATTTTTAGTGTTTATGTAAAAATTATGAATGTTTCGAGGCTTGTATTACTAACCTTGAAATGCATTAAAGCTAATATCCAAATACGTTGTTTGAACTTTATAATCAGTAACCTCAATTCATACCAGTACAATATAAGATATAGTACTGCACTATATATATATAGCACTGATTAAAAAGGACAATAGCCCAAAAGGTAGGGAATGGATTTTCTGCTAAGGCAGTGTAATTGTAATGTAAGGCAGTCAACGAACGAGTGATACCTCAAATATTGCTTGCGCATTCAGGCTAAGTTAACCACTAAATCAGGCGGTTCGTATTTAAAAGGGTTTTGAAGTTTCAACATCACAAAGGCATTGGAAGCCTTTTTTTGTCACCAACATTACACCATAAGTAAACATCCACAACGTAGAAACAATGTAGGCTGAATATTCCGAATTAGTGCATTCGTAATTAATGCTAAACGACTTGTTTTTCAGCACGAACCGGTATACAATTAACATTTGCTGATATCAATTGACGCATGCCTAGGTATACCTACCGACTATTTTTATTTCTTTATCAGACACGCACGTACTTTCTAAGGTGCGACAATTTTGGCAAGGGTCAGTAGCACTCAGACACTAACCAGTCAGAGATGGTAGTTTTCCATATACATAATCAATCTAGAATATTCTTTTCAAACTTGTTAGGTTAGTTTTTACCTTTACCTACGGTATTGCTGATTGCTAACCTTGATGTGACAAATATATGTAGTGCCATATTAGGCTGCAAACTTCTGTAAGCTTGTGGTACTCTCCTATTCGGTAACTCCAGTTCTGTCGTGATCCATCTCTCTTCAGGTGCTCATGTCATGTCTACGGACGAGAGCAGTATCAGCCATGTCTACTCAAGTTACTTTAGTATTATATAGACGCACATAATCTGTGCTCTATCAGGGCAAAGTATCCGTTACCTACAGGTAATCAGTTATTTCGGCATAAAGACGTTAACTACAATACTAAGGCCACAATTTGCGCATTGTCAGCCTGAATAAATCTCTTCAAACCTTATGAAGAGCCCAAGAGATCATTCAACAACCCGAGCATTACCGGAAATTCTTTGAAAACCAAGTGCAGTTTGAAAGTGCAAGTGACCTTGATTTTAAACTTATATAAAAATAATAAATAATAATAAAAAAGAAATCTGAGAATAAATACAATATTTAATTTGTTTTGTAACAGAAGACCACAGTACAGTCATGAGCAAATATGGCCAATAAATTGCTTTATAGATTGTTTTATTTTTCCGCCAACACGTTTGACATTACGCGATATAAGATATTGAAAAATAAAACGATACATTTGCGGCTGGTTCACTGTGACATTAATATCTGGTTTATATACACACATACGTGTTACCTGCAATGGTTTGTTATTTGAGTAGGTCGTGCAGTCTGAGACAAACTTTTGCAAATTGCTTTTGGCTCAGAAATGTTTATCAGTAGTGGATTTGCTTTAGGGGTTCTCGAGTCTCGAGTTGTCTCGAAGTTATTCTTGATAGCTTAAACAAACAAAAATATACTTACAATTACATAAGAGCATGTATGAAGAAACTGATGAATGTGTATGAAGCGGAAGAGGTGTGTGTGTGTATGTGCAACTACGAACAACTATCATAGAAATCATACATACATACATACATATCATCACGCCAAGTCCCTAACAGCGTAGGCAGAGAGTATAGAGCGCCAATCCGCATTGAAATACCTACTTTAATAAATTGATAAACTATATATTACACTTCCAAACATAGAACTTATAGTCAATTCCTACTTTAGAAGTATTGGAGAAATAATTATTGATTTCGATTATTGTGAGCTATCTTATTAGTCCCCGTTAGGGACTCGGCGTGATAATATGATGATGATAATAATATAATAATATATCCTCACGCCCTCCCACAAGGGTCCCCGAAGGGGTAGGCAGAGGTGTATAGGTAATACCCACACACCCACTTTCCGCCAGAGGTATATTAGGTACCAACGTGACAGATGGCGAGTCCATCGCCGTTACTCAACAACGACTATACATACGCCTTTGAATTTCTTCTCAGACGTACGCAGGTTTCCTCTCGATGTTTTCCTTCACCGTAAAGCTCGTGGTGTGACTAATCACTGTACTTAAGTTCAGAAAAACTCATTGGTACAGTCGGGATTCGAACTTGCGACCTTTGCGTCGCAGGCAACTGCTCGAACCACTCGGCTACCACGGCTCTGATGATGATTATGACGATATAATTAGTCGCAGTACCGTACAGTAAGCAATAAAACACCTCAAACTGCCCTTCTCCTGGGTAAGGCGAATGAGAGGGACGGCTGTCGGTAAGGTTTTTCGATAAATAGGTTCCCTGGGTCGTCGGAGTTCAATTAGATAACTCTTATCACAAGTAGACTTTCAATAACAGATTAGCCTTCAAATATCTTATTTACTGTTTTAATAATTTATTTACAATAACAACAATTAATAATATTTACAAAGAACAGTTGAAACTAACTACTTACAGATAAAATATTTGTCCCAAATCGGTATCCTGAGGCAACGTGCCAAGAAGACTAGCAGCATTGCCACGCTGGATAGCAATGCTGATTCTCTGAGCGAGATAAGTTCCAGCCCGCCTGTCACGAGAGGTCTCGACTAGACGGCGCGAAAAAGATGACCTCTTTAAAAAGATGGTGAGCCTCAGGACCCCAAGGCCCCAGAGTTTCAACCGCAAATGCAGCAAATATGTAACCTGACCCGAGACAGGCATACTTGCGGCGCTTGAGGCACTCCTGCTGAGCAGCAGCGGCGCCGGCCGCCACCGATGTGTCAGGAAGATGGGAAGGAGCCAGTGTATCGACACACGTAGCGTCCCACACTAAGGGCCGACCCATCCTCCATGGCATCAGAGACATACCGTCCGGCCTCCGGCCATCGCCGCGAGCGAGACCGACTTGTTCCAGCACAGCAGGCACGCCAGCGCTGACCAGAGCCCGGCGTATCAAGTCATTTATGGAGGAATAACGTGATATCCGGCCGGCACTGCTGATGCAGGATAGACTGTAGATAGATTCTGTTTTAACTATACATTTATTTATAGAATGCAATTTGGATGTGTTTATGCAACGTGATTAAATACTGATGCCGGCCAACGGAGCTTGCAATTACCAATCTTGTTTCTTATGATATCCATCAGTGTGTGTGGATAAAATATATGTTGGAGAAATTAACTGTATTTTCTGCTATCACATGCAATATACATTTTAAATAAAGCTCACCTTACTTATTCGTAATACGACCTCAATGTTCCCTTTCACCACTTTCCAATGCTAATCCTGAGTTACGATGTTTTGAGAGAAAGGCACGCAGAGGAGACTCTGTGAACAATTGTCACCATCGTTATGACTACGTCGCAATTATTGAGCAGTAGATTTTATAATTACTGGATTCTGTCTAGATTTTATTTATTTGTTTATTTATAATCCATTTTATTCTGAACTTCTGAGTTGAGTAATAATACTAGATATGTTCTTGTAGTTGTTACAATATATCCCGAAGCTCAGTTTGTCTTTTGGCATAGGCTTCCTCTCAGCCGTGAGTTTTAGGTTGTTTTCCAATCTTGTTTGTTGACGTCCTCTGCTTCTTTGCTAGACAAAGAAGCAGAGGACGTGTGGTATAAAAATCTCTCAACAGCCAGCCAGTGTCAGCTACCCTAAAGGGCTAGGCACTTTGTTATATTATTAATGCGGATATTATAACGCCTCTACTGTTAAGCAGAGCTTCCCATAAGCTTTGAAGACACTAGACTCGATGAATTATCATATACATATAATCTTATATATATAAATAAGATTACACATTTCCACTAAGTATTTGATAACACTTTTGCTTACTTTAATAATATCTATTATCGTAACTGTAGGTGATGTACTTAATACTGTTTATAAAAAAATATAAAATGTAGGGCGAGGAAATCAAGAAATCCTTTCGAAACCGACCGGATCCCTGCTGTTTTATTGTTTGTTTTTACATCATTTATACATAATCTTAATCGGATCTCGAATCGGATCTCGATCTTGAGGGCGTGATTGTAAAGATGAAGAAAGGCATGTTACGTTGGTTTGGACACATAGAAAGGATGAGTGAAGAAAGATTGACGAAACAGATATACAAAGCAAAAGTGTGTGCAAGAAGAGGCAGAGGAAGGCCAAGTTCCAACTACCTGGACCAAATAGATCGGACTCTCAAGGACGGGAACGTTAAGAGTACTCGAAACCGACGAGCATGTATGAAGAGACTGATGAATGTGGACGAAGCGAAAGAGGTATGTAAGTCTAGAGAGAACTGGCGCTCTATACTCTCTGCCTACCCCGTTAGGGACTCGGCGTGATGATATGTATGTATGTATGGATCTCGAATGTATGTGTCGATAAGAAACGAAGATAATGTTAAACACTCGATGTATATAAGCGCAGTGTACAACGTTATTGTATGAAATGAGCATAATGGACCCACTTACGTACATCGCATACAATACACATACTTGTTTCTTTGATCTTTTGATTATTCAAGATCATGTTTTCTTTACCGACTTTTATAATTATTACCGAAATGCCAAATTAATAAACTTGCATTATAATTATTTATCAAAATTTCCGAACACATGTATTAACACTTCTTAATTGCAACTCCAAAGTTCAACTACTCGTAGTATTTATTTAAAAAGCAAATCACTTATTTATACGTTGCAATAAGGTATGTCCTATATTTAGTACAGTCAATATCGTTCTCAATTTCATCACAACAAAATGAAGCCTTGAGTTAATGTCCCAATTAACAGTTAATGAAAGTCATGCAAAATAATCCAAATCATGAAATTGTGGAATATATTTCGTCATAATTTCGGGAGTGAGAGCAGAAGCCAACAGAAGCATACGTTCATAGAATCATGTATTTTGACTCCCAGCCTTTTGGAGCTCTCTGATTAATTCTCATTGGTACAGTTAGGATTCGAATCTTTTCTCATCATTTAATTATTTTCAGTAGCCATAAACTCACAATTGGTTAATTAATAAGCAGGGAGTGGTTTCCTGTTACACTTGTTTACAGAGTTCAAGAGCATGAGTCAATATGTAACTATTCATTTGCACATAAGTTTCATAAATATACATGGGTGTATATATAATTAGCGTGTCTATGGCGTTGGTACGTAATATATAATATTATTTTATTACACGTAGGTGTTCGGTATCACATGCGGTGGTCCTTTATAATGGCAGTCCTTTTACGGCGAACTGTGTAATAAGCCATTAGTTGACATAACAAGCTTCATTTATGGAAATATACCAATAGATACCTCCACGCCTGCCCGGATGGGTAGGCAGGGGTGCGTATATAGTAGTTATACCAATGGATGAATCAATCGTCCATAAATACTTATTTTGGGAGGTTTAACAGGTATGGAATTTACTTAATACTATGGGAATTTCAAAATTATATTTACCTCTTCTTCTTTAAGTGTCTCTCCATTTAGGCCGTCAGTTCAGAACGTGGTTCTCTGAACTATAGTCCAAATATCAGATTGAATGCATCCGGTGCAGCCTATTTGCTCGTTCAACCTAAAATATACTGTCATATAAAGTTCGGCGTAGTGTGTCCTTAAAATGCATACTATAACATTTTACATTCATTAAAATTATAGCCATGAATTGCTCCTGTTGAAAAGTACATGTAAATTTAATAATTCTCTACCTCTTTTTAAAAGGAGCCCAATAGAAAAAGGAAACCGGGACTTTGTATCGCCGCTTCTTCTCCTGACTGGCCTTTTTTCAGTTTTATATGACGTTTAATATTTTTTTTTGCAACAATGATTTATGATTTTGATCTTTGATTTTATCATACCTAGAAAATGTGTTTGTAAGCTATATTTCAAATGTGTATATATGGAGGTACATACATTTAAAGGGTTATGCCAAGGTATCACTAGGAAGAGTATAAAACCACAGCTTTTTAGGTAGGTATCTAACCAACGATTATGGCTCACAAATGGACCATTGTCTGACTACCCACCGGAGTCTGACGTCATACAGACAAAGCCAATGATGAAGATAATTATAAAACAATTAGGAGATAATGGCAAACGCTGTCAGCGTCTCTCAATGATCACATTGCGATGTGGTGCAGACGGCGTTTGATAAGTTTGGGGTTAGGGCTGGCAATACATTAAGGGCTGTACAGTGCGTAATGCGTGTCTTAACTAAATAAATATATTATTTTGTTGAACTCGAATTTAAAGAGACCTTCTAACCTGACCAAAAATATTTTTCTAAATTTATTACTACAAACATTTAGAAGACAAAGTATCATTCGCTCAAGCAATTAACTAAATTGGCTCTTCAGTTTTGTAGTTGCTGAACATACAACAAAATCTATAATTATTGGTACTAAAATATATGTTTGAATAGTGTAGTTAATAAAATTTTCTTGGCTTTGTGTATTATGCTTAGAAACTCTCTTTGAAATTGACGCAAGCCATAAAAGGCCCGATCCTTTAGCAAGGCAATATACAAACATATACAAAACGTAGAACCCCCCTCGACTTAACTTGAATATGTATAATTCTAATTAGATTACATTTGAAAATACATATATAATTGTAATAACAAAATTGAATATAATTTCTTTATTGTTAATCGTTAATCCAAGCTTAAATGTGCAATTGCTCTCCAAATATAACTGCGTAGTACGATGACACATTTTGTTAATTGACGGCCGTTGGTGTTGCATTGTGTGGTCTACCCTGCTTGATGACGTCACATTCATTGTCGTTAATTAACGTTCGTAACCGCACGATGTATGAAACATGACGTTTGTTATACTTAAACGTAGCGCAGGTACGCTGGGATACATATATAATTCACTGGCTTAATATTGATTGTTCTTTTTAAGACTACTTGTTGAAATATGACCACCGGTTTTGAACATCTCTTTCAAGGTCATTTGAATTCAAGTCAAGGTCTGTTGAATTATAATATAAAAATAAAACCACGTTTCAACTACCTGGGGATCAATCAAATCGGGACTTCCAAGGATGGAAACGTCAAGAGTACTCGAAATGGGCGAGCATGTATGAAGAAGCAATAAACGTATGTAAGTCTCGAGAGCTGGCGCTCAACTCCATATTTCTATCACTTGCCATACTTATATCAAAATCTTGCCATATAATTATGGTCTGGTCATCCTGGGGTGAATAATATTCTATTACTTGAATTATCCTCGTAGTTATATTTAACTGATTGCATTGTTGTGACCTGGCAAGACCCATAAGGTTACAAGGAATATATTCGTTATTATAAGTATACAAATATTCTACACATATGTAAGTAAATAATTAATGTAATAATTTTAGAAATAATTCTTACAGATTTGGTTGTAAAAAATACTTTACATTCAGGTATAACCTAGAGATGTTAGTAGTGCCTCTCTGATTACTCTGTCCTAAGAGGCTGTATATTATATTAGTGTTAGCATTGTACAACATACTTCGTGTCTGAAGAGGTCTGTCAGTCTAAAGAGAACTGGCGCTCTACATTCTCTGCCTACCCCGTGAGAGACTCAGCTTGACAGATACGTATAATTTTAATTAAAAAAACCAGCAGTTTTGGGTGAGCCGACCTTAGACTAGAGCCGGATCGCAAACATCACAAGCTAAATCAATTGTTGAAATACCAAAGTTCAAACGTGGTTTTGGTAAATAATTTGTGTAAATGAAATGGCGTACATAAAAATATTTGTGTCAATAGCGACATGAGTTTAACATTTTTCAAATATCAGCTTAGTCGTTTGAAATGAATCAATTAATCAATCAACTGCTTACTTGAATTGTAAATGTTGTTTTCTTGTTTTAAAATATCGAAGGACAACTGGATTGTGCGTATCTAACAGCGATCACAATATTGTGGTCCTAAGATTAATAGAGAAACTTCACCACTTTAGATAGAGATCTCTTCTAGCTGTCAGTCAACCATCATAAATCCACTATTACATGGAAGGCTACCTACCTAAATCATACATAATAGCTCGTTCGACATGTTTGGTAGCGAGCGATATGGATTCGATGCTATGTCAAAATTATATGTTATGCTATGCTATTTCCTGCTTCTGACATGCCCAGAATGTGCTATTATAAATAGAGACAGAGGAAGACCACGTTCCAACTATCTAGATCAAATCCATCGGACACTCTAAGATGGTTGCCATTAAGAGTACTCGAATCCGGTGAGCATGTATGAAGAGACTGATGAATGTGGACGAAGCGAAAGAGGTATGTAAGTCTAGAGAGTACTGGCGCTCTATCCTCTCTGCCTACCCCGTTAGGGGCGTCATGATGATGATGACGTATCACAAAGGTCTATGAACGGGCTAGTTAATTCTATATCATTTTAATGCAATCTTAAAGTTGTATACAACTTTGTCTTTAATGTCTTGGCCAATACGTATTAATGTATTTTAACTTCAATTTTCTGGTTGCTAAAGTATTTAATTTTCTCAAATATTTATATCTGGCTATTAAATTGTTAGTTACATTAAGCTAGTAGACTAGTTTTTGTTACGTTTGACAATATATATTTAAAATTCAAGCACTGTATGAAGTGTGATGCATTTTATGGCAAATTGTAAGCGGATATCGTAGCTTTAATGACGTTTGTGAAAGCTAATTATTATTCAAGTGTCCCTTAAAATGTTCCATAATGAGGTAATAGTAGTGGCCTCAAACCCGAATAATTGGAAAAAATCGAGTTCCCTTAATTCTTTTTCAAATAACGTCGTTGGAAATTCGTCCTTTCAAAGATACACCGTCCCAATGGACGTTCTATGTAACCATTGGGTGAATAAATAGATGTAGGTACTTGCAAGTATCGTATCCTACTAGTTCTAGAAAACAACAAAACGGCATTGAATGAAATCTCGCACAGAGATAGGTTACTATATAGATTGACACGTAGAATGCAATCTACCAATGAATTTGCCGATTTTACACGGGTAACGCTGCGGGTCTTAGCTAGTTTTAGCATAATTATTCAACTAGTTGAGGTGTGGCAAATCACTGTAATTGAGTTCGGAAAAAATCCTTGTTACCGCCTGGGCTAGAACCCGCAATATTGATTTTACTGATCCTTATTTGGGGTTTTTCTTCGCTTACCATAAGTACCTTATACGATTAGGTACATATCTGATGCAAAGCGGAAACTTAATGCTGCCTCGAGGCACTGTAAGCGAGCGATTGCCAGGGCGAAATTCAATTTCGTCGGCAGAATTGGTAAGAGACTCGCTAGCTACCCTTCTGGCAGCCGTGCTTTTTGGTCCCTTGCCAAGGCTGCTGAGGGAAACTTTTGCCAGTCGTACCTGCCACCACTCCGTAAGCCGGATGGTAACTTGGCCCACAGTGCCAAAGAGAAAGCGGATCTATTGGGCTCTCTCTTTGCCTCGAACTCGACTATGGATGACGGAGGCGGCACACCGCCAACCATTCTGCGGTGTGAGAACTCTATGCCGGAGATAAGCATAACCCAACGGGAGGTCCGGCGGGAGATGCTGTCTCTGGATGTCCATAAATCGAGCGGGCCAGACGGTATTCCGGCAGTGGTGCTTAAGCAGTGTGCTCCTGAACTGTGTCCTGTTTTGACGCGCCTATTCTCGCTATCCTACTCCACCCAAAAAGTCCCAACTTCGTGGAAGACCGCCCACGTGCACCCAGTGCCCAAAAAGGGTGATAGATCAGACCCATCGAATTACAGGCCGATCGCCATCACCTCCCTCCTCTCCAAAATTATGGAGCGAGTGATTAACATGCAACTCCTGCGATATCTAGAGGGTCACGGTTTGTTGAGTGACCAACAGTATGGCTTTCGCCACAGTCGCTCAACGGGTGACCTTCTAGTATATCTCACGCACCGTTGGTCACTCGCCATTGAGAGTCAAGGTGAGGCATTAGCTGTTAGCTTGGATGTGGCGAAAGCGTTCGATCGGGTCTGGCATCGCGGTCTTCTATCGAAGCTTCCATCCTACGGACTGCCAGAGGGATTATGCAAATGGGTCGCCAGCTTTCTGTCCAGCAGACGCATAAGAGCCGTCGTTGACGGTAGCTGCTCCGAAAGCATGGACATTAATGCTGGCGTCCCGCAAGGCTCTGTGTTGTCCCCGACTCTGTTTCTCCTGCATATTAATGACATGCTTTCTATTGAAGGCATTCATTGTTATGCAGACGACAGCACTGGGGACACTTACTACACGGGCCGTGCTAATCTCCCTCGTTCCACTGTGGAGGAAAGTCGCGAACGACTTGTGTCTGAAATCGAGAGTACACTTCGCAGTGTCTCCGATTGGGTTCGACTAAACCTAGTCCACTTCAACCGTCCATAGGCGGCGGTAGCCGCTTACCATCAGGCGGACCGCATGCTTGTTTGCCAACCAA
The DNA here is from genome assembly GCA_945859725.1 of Drepana falcataria. Lineage (NCBI taxonomy): Eukaryota > Metazoa > Arthropoda > Insecta > Lepidoptera > Drepanidae > Drepana > Drepana falcataria. The sequence goes on from OX243935.1 coordinate 3,126,529, forward strand.
GTGGTATAAAAAAAAAAAAAAAAAAAAATTTCGTGCCATTACACTAAAATTGCGTTCATTTCAATTGACGTCACAGTTGTTCTAGTTTACATTATGAGCAAACGTACTTAAGTACTATTGTCCTAAAATACTTGTCAGTTACGTGCGATGTACGTCAAAACATGTCTAGTTCGTATGAGCAAGGTTTCATAGCGCGTGTTCAGTGCTCATGTCCCCGACTGTACCAATGAGTTCTCTCAACTTAAGTATAGTGATTACTCACACCACGAGCTTTACGGTGAAGGAAAAAATCGAGAGGAAACCTGCATGCATACGTTGGAAAATATATTCAAAGACGTATGATCTATAGTCGTGCTTGAGTAACGGTGATGGACTCGCCATCTGTCACGTTGACATCTAAAATATATCTCCGGAGAAAACTTCAACTTGTGTCCTTCACCGTTACCCCTTTTATTTAAATATTGTTTGGGGGCGGGATTTGCGCGTCTGGCTCGGCGCGGGCCGGCGTTTGCGGCGGAGGTCGGGGGGAAACATTACGGCTTATTCGCGTCGAGCCTCGCCGGCGAGGACGGAACAGTGGTCGGTTGTGTGTAGTGTTGGTATGTTTTTGTCGGGCGACCTGGAGGACCGTGATGTCGTCATCCGGTTCGATGACGGCATGTCTTGGACGCCTTATTTTCGAGATAAGGGAAGGAGTGTATCGGGCGGCCGATACGACGAGGGGGTTGGGGTGATTTACAGCAGAATCGAAATGACGTTTGGACAGTTTTTTCAAAAACTGTTTTATAGTGGGGACTTTGAGGTCAACGTGGAGTTGACTATTACGCATGTACCACGGGGCACCTGTGGCTCTCCGGAGAAACCGGCTTTGGAGCACTTGCAGGGGGTTAAGTGTTGACTTGCTAGTGTGTGCGAACACTACACCCGCATATGTCATGATTGGTCGAATGCACGTCGTGTAAATCCTCACCTTGGATTTCAATGAGAGTTTACTTCGTGCATTCAACATGCTGTGAAGTCTACCGAGCGCGAAGGCGGCTCGCACGCGTACCGCCTTTACGTGGTGACGGAAAGAAAGGCGTTGATCGAGGATCACACCCAGGTATTTGGCTTTTTCTTCCCATGGAATGGGTTTGCCGAAGAGGGTGATGGGGGCTACCCGTGGGCGTTCGAGGCCTTTCCACAATAGAATGGCTGCGCTTTTGGTGGGGTTCACTTCAATTCTCCACTTCCGGAACCACCGCCCTAGGGCTGTGACTGCGGATTGGAGGTTGTCGTGAATTCCCTCGGGAGTTCTACCCTTGTAGTAGATGGCCGTATCATCGGCGAATAGAGCGCTTTTAACTCGTCTATGGAGGGGAATGTCGCTAGTGTAAAGCGTGAATAGGAGTGGCGAGAGCACTGAGCCTTGCGGGACTCCTGCTCGTATGGGATGGGGGGAAGAGTGTGTGCCCTCGACTCTGTAGCGGAAGGAGCGGTTCGACAAAAAGTCCCGTACTATGCGTACTAGACGGTCCGGCACGCCCAACTGGTACAGCTTGTATATTAAGCCGTTGTGCCAGACCTTGTCGAATGCCTTCGCCACGTCGAAGAGGAGCATACCCGTGGTATAACCGAGTTGAAAGCCGCTACTGACGTCTTCCACTATACGGTGGACTTGTTGGATACAGGAGTGTTTGGTTCGAAAACCGAACTGCTGGTCAGGTATGACTTTCTTAGAGTCTGCAAAACTCTTTAGTCTATTGTAGATAAGTCTCTCGTAAATCTTGCCAAGGACATTGAGGAGACTAATAGGGCGATAACTGGAGGCTTCGGTCTTGGGTTTCCCTGGCTTGGGAATACCTATGACTGTTGCACTTTTCCAGGATTGGGGGAAAAAGTTGTTGCTCAGTGCGGCATTGAAGATGGCAGTGAGCAAAACTATGAGATAAGGTGAGAAGAGTTTGATAACTCTATTAGCGATCCCGTCGGGACCTGGGGCTTTCCTGGGGTGGAGATCCTTGATCACTTTCCGGACTTCGTCGACCGTGATTGGGGCGATGGGGTGGTCTGGGTCTTCGGAGGGTGGGAGAGATAGTTTGCTTTCGACCTCGGCATCCACCTTATCGAGATGGCGCGGATCTACCGGCAAGGTGCTGGGCGTACATTGAGCCTCGAGACTGTCGGCCAGGCACTCGGACTTCTCGTCGTCGTCAAAGGCGGGCCCTTGATTTGGACGAGAGAGTGGAGGCATGGACGAGATTTTGTCTGATTTAAGTTTTCGTTGGAGATGCCAAAAGGCCAAGTGACTCGGTTCAAGTTCCCCTAGGAACTTGTTCCAGCGAGCGTCTCGCAGGTCTTTCATGCGGTATCTCAGCTTGCGCTGGAGTGACCTCAGAAAGGTGCGGTTCGCTTCAGTCGGGTGAGCTCTATGCGCTCGGAGGGCGGCGTTCTTTTCCGTCACCAGTTCACGCACGTCGTCGGGAAGTTTCCAGCGATGGTCTTCCATCACCGGAACTTGTCGAGAACAGGCGTCCACGGCTGACTGTACGTGAGCTGTGAGGGAATCGACCGCCTTTTGAGTGTCGGCTGCCGACTCTATGAGGGGCGGGATACTATCTAAGTGAACAGATGAAGAGGACTTGAGGAGTTCCTCCAGTTTTCTCCAGTCTTTCTCTTCTTCTCTGTCTGTTATCTTTTTCTGAGGTGGGGACTGACCTGAGTCCGGGGGGCCTAGTCGGGGGGAGAGCGCTAAGGTCACAGGTCGGTGGTCGGAATCTAACTCGTCGTGCGACCTCAACGAGTGCAAACGGAGGTTTGCATTCTTGAGGATCGCAATGTCTAGTACGTCCGGTCGGTGGTTGATATTCTCGGGATAGTGGGTGGGGTGCATAGGCGCAATGACGTCGAATTGGAGGAGCCCGCTGAGGTCCTCCAATTGGCGTCCTCTGTTATTTCGTGAGTGGCTGTTCCAAGCATCGCTCTTGGCATTCAGGTCACCCGCGATAATAACTGAGCTACTGAGATTGATGAGAGCTTTGATATCAGCTTTGATATCGGCCGTCGAGTTAACAGGGGAACAGTATGCAGAGACTATCGTGATCGGCTGATGGCCGGTCATTCCTAATCGACAGATCGAGGTCTCTATGTGGGAGAGGGTTGGTGGTTGGATTGGGATACAGTGCAGGGACCTCTTGTAATAGATCAAAGTACCGCCGAGGGCGGATCGAGATCTATCATTGCGAACTACGCAGTAGTTTGCAATTCTAGGGTCTCGGTGTGATGGTTTCAGGAAGGTTTCCTGCACTAAGAAAACGTCGATATTATTGTCGCGGAGGAACGCGGCGATCTCTTCCTTTTGGCTGTGAATGCCGTTGGCATTAAAGTAGCCAATTGAAAGCGATCGGGGTTTGACTCTGCTGTTTACGTTTGAGTCCATTATTGGTTGGACGAGAAGGTAGCCAGGGACTCTGATACATCGGCGTAGTCACCGAGCACCTTGAGGAGGGCCAGAGGGTCCTTTCGGACGGCCCTGAGGCTTCGTGCCATCTCGTTAACCCTTGTGAGGTTGACGGTGGAGAAAAGGTCCGCCAGGAATGCCATGTTGGCGGAGGTTTCGGAAGGGGAGGAAGTGGGCTGGACCACCTGGGGTCTGGGCGGGGGAGTAGCAGCCTGGGGCTGTTGAGGTTTGGCGGTGGAGAGCGACGGCAGAGGTGTAATCTGCGGGCTCGGGGCCGCTGAGGGGACAGGTGGGGACGCTTGTGGGAGGGGTGGAAAGTCCCTCGGAGGGAGGACCCTCCACGGGGAAGGTCGAGGTGGGGCGGGTTGCGCGGGGGGGGCGTTACGCCATTCGCGGGCCGCTGCCCTCTTTACCACGACTGGTCTGGGTTTGGGGGCTTTAGGGCAGCCCCTGTAATTGGCCGGGTGGCCTTCCTGGCGGCATAGCACGCAGCTCGGAGGTGAGTCGGCGAGAGTGCGGTCCTTAGGGCGAGAGCAATCGCTCGTCCCATGATCACCCAGGCACTTGACGCACCTGGGTTTTGCGTTACAGTTACGCGATGCATGACCGTATAGTTGGCAGTTGTGACACTGCCCTATAGGGCCACCCTTGTGGGGGGTTTCAACCCTTATGCCAGACAGGTGGCATATGGTTTTTATTTTGAAGACGGCTTTACCGTCGGCGGAGTTCTCGCAGATGGCGAGGACCATGTTAAATGCCTCTCCGGCATTTTGTCGGTGCATGCGGTGCACTTCCTTCACTGCGACATTCTGAGCCTTGAGGTCTTCTTTGATCGACTCTGTGTCGATTTCGCAAGGGACGCCGCGGATGACGACCCGGAGTAATCGGTCCTCCGGCAGATCATAAGTGTGGTATTCCACACTTCTGGCCTGCAGGAGCTTCGTGAAGGCTCGGAACTCGGTCGAGTTTGGGAGATGCACCTTAATGCCTTCGGCTGTGGCAGTAGCGCGAGTGAAATTTATGCGGTTGGTTTGGCACCAACCGGAGATTTCCGTCCACTTGGCCTTTGTGTGGACGAAAATAGGGGGACACGAGCGCTCCTTCGTCGAGGAGGGCCACGTGGGTCGCGGGACGGGGGAAAGCCGGCTAGCCTGAGTGGCTTCGGCTTCCGGAGAGGCCTGGGGGGTGGGAGAGGGGGGTGCTGGGGAGGGGGCTACCGTGGAGGACTGTGCGGAGGGCACGGGCACGGTCTTGGGGGCTTTAGTGGGGGGAGAAGGTGAGGTTGAAGCCTCCTTCTTTTTTGCGCGTCTGGCGCGCTTCTTGGAGCCCGTGACGGGCGTAAATTCGTCCGAGGAGCCCTCGGACGACTCGGATTGTAATGACTCCATTTCGGAGTCCACAATGACAGATTCGGGGGACAAGGGGGAGTCTTGAGACTTATTGGCCTCGTTAGTGACGGCTATGATTGCGCTCTTGTCCAGCGCTGCAGTCGCCTCGGCGGTAGGGGTACCCGCGTTTATATCGCGGGTGTACTCGTCATATTGACGTCGGAGGGTGGGCACGGCGTCTAAGAGCCGCGCGAGAAAAGCCAGTGAGGCTTGGGGGTCAACACTTGTGGACATGGTGGATGCAGACGTGGGAGGGCAAGGCGGTAAGGGAAACGTGTTTCGGGGCGCGGTCGCCCAGGGGAAGAAACACGTAAAGAAACCCCTGGTGACTTAAACGTTAGGGACCCGATCCCCGGGGGGTTGACCCGGGGGTGTGTACTGAACCCTCCCTGTCGGGTGTAGACAGGGAGGTGAGTGTGCCTATGGTGTGAGCCCTAAGCTTGTATTCCCGCTGCCAGTCTTATTGTGCAGCGGGTCCCTGACAGTTCCGGTGTAGAGAGCACTAGTCCGTGGACAGTGCCCAAACTAACACCGGAGGGTAGGAGGTAAGGGATAGGTAGGGTGGGTGGTGGGTGATAACCAGGCGCGACTAGGGTAGACCCCAAGGCCGGTGAACCTGGTCCCGTCCGTTTGTAGCCTTACCCTGAAGGGGCAAGGCTAAGAGCGCAACGGGGCAGCGCCCCACTCGGTTTCGTTGGCACCGTTTGGTTTCCACCGAGTGACCACGAAACTGTGGATTTTCCCAGAAGGGGACAAATATTATTGTCGAGAAACAAGAATTGTGATTGTTGTTGCCTTGAAAAAGGCGACCAACAATCACCACGTGCGGTGCGTAGCGGCTAGCTAACTCGTGGCGATTTGCGTAGCGGCGGGTGTGGCTTCTGCCGGTCGTAACGGGCGCAGAGCGCGGGAGCGGTGGGAGCACACGTCTGCTCGGTACGGCGGCCGGAGCGAGAATCCTCACCGTTACCCCTTTTTTTTTTTTTTTTTTTTTTTTGTATTGTCTCTCGTAGCGTGAGTTCCGGGAACTTTTGCTACTTAACCGGTCAATGGCGAGACCTAGGCCTCCAGCCAGGCACTTTAGTACTAAGCAACACAGCTAAGGGCACCCCCTGTGGGGTACGAACCTCGGCTTAGGGCGTTGCTGGATCGCGAGCAAGGGAGCTGGGCTGGACTGGTAATTTTATTTAAATATTATTTGGGGGCGGGATTTGCGCGTTTAGCTCGGCGCGGGCCGGCGTTTGCGGCGGAGGTCGGGGGGGAACATAACGGCTTATTCGCGTCGAGCCTCGCCGGCGAGGACGGAACAGTGGTCGGTTGTGTGTAGTGTTGGTATGTTTTTGTCGGGCGTCCTGGAGGACCGTTATGTCGTCATCCGGTTCGATGACGGCATGTCTTGGACGCCTTATCTTCGATATAAGGGAGGGAGTGTATCGGGCGGCCGATACGACGAGGGGGTTGGGGTGATTTACAGCAGAATCGAAATGACGTTTGGCCAGTTTTTTCAAAAACTGTTTTATGGTTGGGACTTTGAGGTCAACGTGGAGTTGACTATTACGCATGTACCACGGGGCACCTGTGGCTCTCCGGAGAAACCGGCTTTGGAGCACTTGCAGGGGGTTAAGTGTTGACTTGCTAGTGTGTGCGAACACTACACCGGCATATGTCATGATTGGTCGAATGCACGTCGTGTAAATCCTCACCTTGGATTTCAATGAGAGTTTACTTCGTGCATTCAACATGCTGTGAAGTCTACCGAGCGCGAAGGCGGCTCGCGCGCGTACCGCCTTTACGTGGTGACGGAAAGAAAGGCGTTGATCGAGGATCACACCCAGGTATTTGGCTTTTTCTTCCCATGGAATGGGTTTGCCGAAGAGGGTGATGGGGGCTACCCGTGGGCGTTCGAGGCCTTTCCAGAATAGAATGGCTGCGCTTTTGGTCGGGTTCACTTCAATTCTCCATTTCCGGAACCACCGCCCCAGGGCTGTGACCGCGGATTGGAGGTTGTCGTGAATTCCCTCGGGAGTTCTACCTTTGTAGTAGATAGCCGTATCGTCGGCGAATAGAGCGCTTTTAACTCGTCTATGGAGGGGAATGTCGCTAGTATAAAGCGTGAATAGGAGTGGCGAGAGCACTGAGCCTTGCGGGACTCCTGCTCGTATGGGATGGGGGGAAGAGAGTGTGCCCTCGACTCTGTAGCGGAAGGAGCGGTTCGACAAAAAGTCCCGTACTATGCGTACTAGACGGTCCGGCACGCCCAACTGGTACAGCTTGTATATCAAGCCGTTGTGCCAGACCTTGTCGAATGCCTTCGCCACGTCGAAGAGGAGCATACCCGTGGTAAAACCGAATTGGAAGCCGCTACTGACGTCTTCCACAATACGGTGGACTTGTTGGACACAGGAATGTTTGGTTCGAAAACCGAACTGTTGGTCAGGTATGACTTTCTTAGAGTCTGCAAAACTCTTTAATCTATTGTAAATAAGTCTCTCGTAAATCTTGCCAAGGACATTGAGGAGACTGATGGGGCGATAACTGGAAGCTTCGGTCTTAGGTTTCCCTGGCTTGGGAATACCTATGACTGTTGCACTTTTCCAGGATTGGGGGAAAAAGTTGTTGCTCAGTGCGGCATTGAAGATGGCAGTGAGCAAAACTATGAGATAAGGGGAGAAGAGTTTGATAACTCTATTAGCGATCCCGTCGGGACCTGGGGCTTTCCTGGGGTGGAGATCCTTGATCACTTTCCGGACTTCGTCGACCGTGATTGGGGTGATGGGGTGGTCTGGGTCTTCAGAGGGTGGGAGAGATAGTTTGCTTTCGACCTCGGCATCCACCTTATTGAGATGGCGCGAATCTACCGGCAAGGTACTGGGCGTACATTGAGCCTCGAGACTGTCGGCCAGGCACTCGGACTTCTCGTCGTCGTCAAAGGCGGGCCCTTGATTTGGACGAGTGAGTGGAGGCATGGACGAGATTTTGTCTGATTTAAGTTTCCGCTGGAGATGCCAGAAGGCCAAGTTACTCGGTTCAAGTTCCCCTAGGAACTTGTTCCAGCGAGCGTCTCGCAGGTCTTTCATGCGGTATCTCAGCTTGCGCTGGAGTGACCTCATAAAGGTGCGGTTCGCTTCAGTCGGGTGAGCTCTATGAGCTCGGAGGGCGGCGTTCTTTTCCGTCACTAGTTCTCGCACGTCGTCGGGAAGTTTCCAGCGATGGTCTTCCATCACCGGAACTTGTCGTGAACAGGCGTCCACGGCTGACTGTACGTGAGCTGTGAGGGAATCGACCGCCTTTTGAGTGTCGGCTGCCGACTCTATGAGGGGCGGGATACTATCTAAGTGAACAGATGAAGAGGACTTGAGGAGTTCCTCCAGTTTTCTCCAGTCTGTTATCTTTTTCTGAGGCGGGGACTGACCTGCGTCCGGGGGGCCTAGTCGGGGGGAGAGCGCTAAGGTCACAGGTCGGTGGTCAGAATCTAATTCGTCGTGCGACCTCAACGAGTGCAAACGGAGGTTTACATTCTTGAGGATCGCAATGTCTAGTACGTCCGGTCGGTGGTTGATATTCTCAGGGTAGTGGGTGGGGTGCATAGGCGCAATGACGTCGAATTGGAGGAGCCCGCTGAGGTCCTCCAATTGGCGTCCTCTGTTATTTCGTGAGTGGCTGTTCCAAGCATCGCTCTTGGCATTCAGGTCACCCGCGATAATAACTGAGCTACTGAGATTGATGAGGGCTTTAATATCAGCTTTGATATCGGCCGTCGAGTTAACAGGGGAACAGTATGCAGAGACTATCGTGATCGGCTGATGGCCGGTCATTCCTAATCGACAGATCGAGGTCTCTATGTGGGAGAGGGTTGGTGGTTGGATTGGGATACAGTGCAGGGACCTCTTGTAATAGATCAAAGTACCGCCGAGGGCGGATCGAGATCTATCATTGCGTACTACGCAGTAGTTTGCAATTCTAGGATCTCGGTGTGATGGTTTCAAGAAGGTTTCCTGCACTAAGAAAACGTCGATATTGTTGTCGCGGAGGAACGCGGCGATCTCTTCCTTTTGGCTGTGAATGCCGTTGGCATTAAAGTAGCCAATTGAAAGCGATCGGGGTTTGACTCTGCTGTTTACGTTTGAGTCCATTATTGGTTGGACGAGAAGGTAGCCAGGGACTCTGATACATCGGCGTAGTCGCCGAGCACCTTGAGGAGGGCCAGAGGGTCCTTTCGGACGGCCCTGAGGCTTCGTGCCATCTCGTTAACCCTTGTGAGGTTGACGGTGGAGAAAAGGTCCGCCAGGAATGCCATGTTGGCGGAGGTTTCGGAAGGGGAGGAAGTGGGTTGGACCACCTGGGGTCTACGCGGGGGTGTAGCAGCCTGAGGTTGGGGCTGCTGAGGTTTGGCGGTGGGGAGCGACAGCAGAGGTGGAGTATGCTGGCTCGGGGCCGCTGTAGGCACGGAGGGGGGCGCTTGTGGGAGGGGCGGGAAGTCCCTCGGAGGGAGGGCCCTCCACGGGGAAGGTCGAGGTGGAGCGGGTTGCGCGGGGGGGGCGTTACGCCATTCGCGGGCCGCTGCCCTCTTGACCACGACCGGTCTTGGTTTGGGGGCTTTGGGACAGCCCCTGTAATTGGCCGGGTGGCCTTCCTGGCGGCATAGTACGCAACTAGGGGGTGAGTCGGCGAGTGTGCGGTCCTTAGGGCGCGAGCAGTCGCTCGTCCCATGGTCACCCAGGCACTTGACGCACCTGGGTTTCGCGTTGCAGTTACGCGAAGCGTGCCCGTATAATTGGCAGTTGTGGCACTGCCCTATAGGGCCGCCCTTGTGGGGGGTTTCAACCCTTATGCCAGACAGGTGGCATAAGGTTTTTATCTTAAAGACGGCTTTGCCGTCGGGGGTGTTCTCGCAGATGGCGAGAACCATGTTAAATGCCTCTCCGGCATTTTGACGGTGCATGCGGTGCACCTCCTTTACTGCGACATTCTGAGCCTTCAAATCATCTTTGATCGACTCGGTATCGATTTCGCGTGGGACGCCGCGGATGACGACCCGGAGTGAACGGTCCTCCGGCAGATCATAAGTGTGGTATTCCACACTTCTGGCCTGCAGGAGCTTTGTAAAAGCTCGGAACTCGGTAGAGTTTGGGAGGTGCACCTTAATGCCTTCGGCTGTGGCCGTGGCACGAGTGAAGGTGATTCGGTTGGTTTTACACCAACCGGAGATTTCCGTCCACTTGGACTTAGTGTGGACGAATACTGGGGGGCACGAGCGCTCCTTTGTCGAGGAGGGCCGCGTAGGTCGCGGGACGGGGGAGAGCCGGCTAGCCTGAGTGGCTTCGGCTTCCGGAGAGGCGAGGGGGACGGGGGAAGGGGGTGCCGGGGAGGGGGCTGTCGGGGAGGACTGTGCGGAGGGCACGGGCACGGTTTTAGGGGCTTTAGTCGGGGGGGAAGGTGAGGTTGAGGCCTCCTTCTTTTTAGCGCGTCTGGCGCGCTTCTTGGAGCCCGTGACGGGCGTGAATTCGTCCGAGGAGCCCTCGGACGACTCAGAATGTAGTGACTCCATTTCGGAGTCTACGATGACAGAGTCGGGGGACAGGGGGGAGTCTTGAGACTTGTTGGTCTCATTGGTGACGTCAATGATAGTGCTCTTATCGAGCACTGCTGTTGCGTCGGCAGTGGAAGTACCCGCGTTTACATCGCGGGTGAATGCGTCAAATTGACGTCGGAGGGTGGGCACGGCTTTTAAGAGCTGCGCGAGGAATGCCAGTGAGGCTTGGGGGTCCACACTTGTGGACATGGTGGATGCAGACGTGGGAGGGCAAGGCGGTAAGGGAAACGTGTTTCGGGGCGCGGTCGCCCAGGGGAAGAAACACGTAAAGAAACCCCTGGTGACTTAAACGTTAGGAGACCGATCCCCGGGGGGTTGACCCGGGGGTGTGTACTGAACCCTCCCTGTCGGGTGTAGCCAGGGAGGTGAGTGTGCCTATGGTGTGAGCCCTAAGCTTGTATTCCCGCTGCCAGTCTTATTGTGCAGCGGGTTCCTGACTGTTCCGGTGTAGAGAGCACTAGTCCGTGGACAGTGCCCAAACTAACACCGGAGGATAGGAGGTAAGGGATAGGTAGGGTGGGCGGTGGGTGATAACCAGGCGCGACTAGGGTAGACCCCAAGGCCGGTGAACCTGGTCCCGTCCGTTTGTAGCCTTACCCTGAAGGGGCAAGGCTAAGAGCGCAACGGGGCAGCGCCCCACTCGGTTTCGTTAGCACCGTTAGGTTTCCACCGAATGACCACGAAACTGTGGATTTTCCCAGAAGGGGACAAATATTATTGTCGAGAAACAAGAATTGTGATTGTTGTTGCCTTGAAAAAGGCGACCAACAATCACCACGTGCGGTGCGTAGCGGCTAGCTAACGCGTGGCGATTTGCGTAGCGGCGGGTGTGGCTTCTGCCGGTCGTAACGGGCGCAGAGCGCGGGAGCGGTGGGAGCACACGTCTGCTCGGTACGGCGGTCGGAGCGAGAATGACCGTTACCCCACCTACGGCACTACTTATAACGGTGAAGACACAGGAGTCAACACTGAGTATATTGTACAGAAAAATTACATTGGTATAATCGGGATTCGAACTTCGTCGCGATTATTTACTTCGCTACGTTTGTCAACCCAAACAACTTACTACTCGAACCATTCGGCTAGCCAAGTCTTGAATTAAAACATGAATTGGAAAATATATTTTACTTCCCACAATACAATAGTCACCGAAGGGCCTTTATAGATTTTTCTTCTGAACAATGTACTATAGTAAGAAGCTTTTTACACATATTTCTCTCTTTGCTAGTGGATGTACATATGTGTATGTTGCTCTGTTTATTGACAGACCTTACCTATTGTACGTTTATTACACCGCACAGTTCGATGCACACGAGTGGCTTCCAATGGCAACACGTTTTTGCCATCTAATTTCCGGACTCGATTCACGTCATTCAACCAGAAATTTTATGTTTCTTTTCCACAAATGGCTGTTTTATACAACAAGCTGTCCCGCCCAGCTTCGCCCGGGTGTAAAAGTAAATATTTGCTGAAACAGGCTCGCAGCGACCCATCTATCGGGTCCAATTGTGAATCTAAACCATTCTCGAATCCACCTGAAGACACATAAAATTTCATTAAAATCTGTCCAGCCGTTTACGACTCTATAAAGGACATACAGACAAACACACATTTTTATATATACATAGATGTATTTTGGAGTCCAAGACCAAACTAATAAAACCTTTTTTTCTATTGCAGGTACATTATAAAAGAGATGAACGGTTTCCAATGTTATTGGGAAGGTGGTAAGTTTCCTTTGTGTATCATTGAAATATTAGAGACCAAGTTATTTAATACAAACATACATATCATCACGCCAAGTCCCTAACGGGGTAGGCAGAGAGTATAGAGCGCCAGTTCTCTCTAGACTTAATAATATAATATATAATAACTTACATACCTCTTTCGCTTCGTCCACATTCATCAGTCTCTTCATAAATGCTCGTCGGTTTCGAGTACTCTTAACGTTGTTAAGTGTACTCGAAGTACTCTTAACGTGTTTTTTTATTACACGTGCATACCTTTAAATTATATACTAAGCACAAATTGAGACATAAATTACAAAGTTATAGTTGTAGAGCAATTTTTTTTTTATAAATACCTTGTAAATACCTGGGACAATTCCACACAAATTGACCTAGTCCCAAATTAAGCAAAGCTTGGTTTTATGGTAACTAGACAACGATATATTTACTTAAATAGATAGATATACACTTAAATACATAGGACGTCCAAGAATAAGGTACAAATACTCGTGTTCATCACACAAATATCTGCCCTCAGCGGGATTCGAACCCGCGACCTCAAGTTTCGCAGTCAGGAGCTCTAACCACTAGACCAGACAGTAGTCGAAGTTTTAGCAGCCCTGTTGAATTCAGAATATTATAAAAATATATTTATTGCATAAATTTTAGTTCAAACTAAATGAAACCGTGGAACATTTAAATTTGTTTGCTAACATTGTACTAACGAGTTCAGGTAAGCCAGCTTACGGAGTTAAAACAGATTTAACCTACATACTCCAATGTTTGCAAAAACTTCTTATGCCCAGATAAGCGCAAGCTATTTAAATAAGACCTCATGCTAATGCCAACCACCTTGGACACTTTGCTACGAAAATATTATGTTTTTATCACTAAGTCTGTGTTAACAGGTAAAGCTTACTTTAGGTTTGGTGTGCCTAAACCTCAAAATCCTCCGAGTTTCACATAGGACGGCCACCACAGGGATTTTAGTGTGTAGAAATCCCACAAAACCCGCACATAGGACGGTCGACAAACCATTGAACATTTTGCTCCAGAAAATGTCTTGATGTTCCTCACTAGGCGAATTTATATTGTCAAGGTGAGCAAGCAGTTATCCCGGTTTGATGGTAAGCGGTTATTGAAGCAATAACTTTGATAGGAATTATTATGTTGGTGTTATGAAAAATGTTAACGGTCTTTCTGTTAAATGCAAGGTAATATAGGTTCCAAGATTAAATACTGCATCACTTTGACACTAATAGGACAATTGATACATTTGCAATGTACCTTATACGTATATCGATGGAGATGTGTGATGTGTTTAAGATGCCAACATGGCAAGTCCATCGCCTTTTACAAGCACGACTATACATAGGTCTTTAAATTTCTTCTCAAACGCATGCAGGTTTCCTCTCAATGTTTTCATTCACCGTAAAGCCGTGGTGTGGCTAACTACAGCTACTTAACTTCAGAAAAACTCATTGGTACAGTCAAGATTTAGATTTAAAATTTTAATAATTATACTCTAGACTAGAGCCAATAGGAAACTTAAATGGCTATCGACTAATATACCGCCTGGGCGAAACTATTACTACGTGTTAGTAAACATAAGTAGTTAAATGTAAATAAGGATATCTATATAAACAATCAGTGTTAACTAATGCTTCACGTGCTAGCTATATAAGGCGCCGGCAATATCTCCAGTCGCAAGATTAATGCAGATAGCGACTAAAGCTACATGAATCTATCGGACCACGCTTATCGTACAGTCGCGTGCACTCGCATATAAATATTGTCGTTCTGTTTCCTTAGGTATTAAATTTAAAGTAAATATGCTTTTAACAATTAAACAACATAGTTAGGCTAGGAGCCTTTCCCGGATACAATGTAGGTTTATTTCCCTAGTATGTGCGTCATCAAATAACATTACGTACAAACGTTTCACATAATTATTCAGTTCACAAAATACATATTTATACATAATAATAGTATTATATTCTCAAATGTAGGTATACTGTTTCGTAATAAATATTTTACACAGAAAATACAACTGTTAGCACTGTTGGTTAATAAAAAACATACATTTCATCAACCCGACCCTCTTACGGGTTAGGCATAGACAGTAGAGCCAGTCAGGTGTACTTGCAGACTTCTTTGCCTTCATCCACATCAATACGCCTCTTTATTCAACGTTAATGATCATAAGCACAGAATATTGTTCGACGGGCACGGAATATATTTCTACAAAACGTGCATTCAGTCAGCTCGAATTCATTGTTTTTTATGACATTATTAAAAATAAATGTGTGTCCATGTTTAAGTGCACTCGACTGTATAAACGGCTGAAACAAGTATAAGCAGACCTCGCGTAGGTTGACCTCTTGTCGTGTTTGTGAGGTCCGCGTATGCTGGTTATGGTGTGATACCAGGCTTTATGTGCTACCAGTGCCCCAAGTTTCAATTTGTGGACCAGTATACTTGTCACCTACATTTAGCGACACCTTAACGAATTTATGACTTCGCTATGTTAATCCTTATTTTGCTGTAGTGTGGCATAAATATACTCAATGCTTTTGAAATAGCTTATGTTCTGAATATCTAAAGTTTAAACATGTACTAGATGAGAAAACTCGACGTGATGATACCTATTTTTGTAAGATGAGAATATTGTTAACAATGGATACTTGTATCAGTTCAGTGTATATTTTATACTTTAAATGTATAGTTAGTAGAAAATCCGCCTAAATGCGCGTTCACGCCAGCTGTCAAAAACTAGTGAACAGGATTGGAAGTAATTTTACACGAAGATAGATTGTAACCTACCAATAAAATTAAATTTTACCCGAGCTATACCGCGGGGCATAGCTAATAATGTGTACATAATAAATAACCCCTGATATCGTTCGCAATGGTTAAGCAATTGTATATTATTGTGTTTGGTGACCTAATTGAAGCACTCAATGGCATTGTCTTGATGTAATTGCCTACTAAATAATAAATACAATACAAATATCATTTTACTCAAAATATCGATTGACGCAATACATACCTGACTATTTCCGCATAGACTTTATACATATATGCATATAACTGCATCATGGTTCACACCTCATTGATAGAAAAAAAAATTTTTCATGTCTATCTTGTACTAAATGGTGGTTTCTAAAAGGTTTCGTAACGTCGTCGTTTTATTTATGTATATTACTTATTATTATTTATATTACTTAAGAGAAAGTCCATTAAAATTTCTTATAACACCAACATATTCATATCATGGGAATTGCTTCAATAACCGCTTACCATCAAACTGGGATAAATGCTTGCTCACCTTGACAATATAAGTTCACATGAGGCTTACTTCAGTCTTGGCCTCGCGAGGAACATTAAAAACATTTTCTGGAGCAAAGCGTTCAATGGTTGTTCGACCGTCCTGTGCGGGTTTTGTGAGATTCCTACACACTAAAATCTCTGCGATGGCCATCCTATGTGAATATCTGAAGATTTTGAGGTTTAGGCACACCAAACCTAAAGTAGGCTTTACCTGTCAACACAGACTTAGTGATAAAAACATAATATTTTCGTAGCAAAGTGTCCAAGGTGGTTTGCATTAGCATGAGGTCTTATTTAAATAGCTTGCGCTTATTTGGGCATAAGAAGTTTATACAGATGTGATTAATCACTATACTTTAGTTCAGGAAAACTCATTGGTGATTAGAATTTGCTATCTTTGTGTTGCCGACTACTCAAACCACTCGGCCACCACGGCTATTGAGTTGAGAATAATTTATATTTTCCTATGAATTTTGCTCCATGGCAGATTAAGATAATGCAAAAGGTCCCGATAGAAGGTCTTATTTCTTAGCAGATGCCTTTGGTCAAAGCCGCTCCGTGCGTCACAAATGTTCTTGACATAATACCACCTGCCCCGCCTTTGCGCCTCTTCCTCGCCTTTTGCCCTTTCACGTCCACTAGAACGAATACACAAAAATGAATAGAAGCCTTGCAATTCCGTTCGTGATCATAAAATACATAATTGCTGCAGGATGTTTACTGGACAATTTGCTAGATTCTTTGTAGTGATTCCAAAGCCAATGTTTGCTTTGAATATAAAACGCAGATGAAAGCTACGTTTATTATGAGTTTGTGTTGTTAGAGTGTTTACTGTTAGGACATGTTAATTGTGGTAGAAATTATTTCTCTGCCGTCTGGTCTATGGTCAAAGATCCTGATAGCGATGGTTAAGGGCGTGGAATTCCCACAACGTGCGGAAATTTGTGTGAAGAACACTACTATTTGCAGTTTAATCTTGGATGTCCTATGCATATTGTCTGAAAATTTATATGTATATAGATACATACATACATATCATCACTCACATTGATATATACATATAATAAAGTAATTTAATTCTCACTGTCTGTATGAAATTCTAGAGAGAACTGTTGCCCTACTCTCCCTGCATACCCCGTGAGGGAATGTATAACATCATCTAGTTACCATAATACAAGCTTGGCTTCGCTTGGGAAGATATTAATTGGTGTCATGAAAAAATCACAAACTGAAATGCGCGATGTCGTACAAGCATCCATAACACCAATAACTCGTAAACGATTATAATTCTGCAGTTACGATTTTTCCTTAATTGAAAACCTGCCATATACTTGGAACTAAATAAATAATGAAGTTATTACATAAGTTTGGATTAAATTCTTACTTAATTGAACTTAATTGAAAGTCAAATCATAGCTTTTGTTTGTGCATTTTATAGAAGCTCATTTACTTGCAGACAAACAAGGACACGGAAAGCTGTAAACAATTTTATTGTACATGGTAAAGTTATAAAACCCCGAAGGGGTAGGCAGAAGTGTTATAAGTAACCGACTCACACACTTTCCGCCAGAGATATATTTGAAGTGCCAACGTGACAGATGGCGAGTCCGTCGCCGTTTCTCGAACACGACTATACGCCTTTGAATTGCTTCTCAAACGTATGCAGGTTTCCTCTCGATGTTTTCCATCACCGTTAAGCTCGTGGCGTGATCAATTACTGTATTTAAATTCAAACTGTATGAAAAACTCATTGGTATCGTTGGGATTCGGCTCGGCACAATAAATGTATGATCGTGTGTAAGTCTTTCTTTTAAATTAACACGGTTCTGGAAAAAACTTGGTTACGTTTTCTTTTTGGTAGCTGGCAGAAAAACCGCAAGCGGATGTGGTCAGGTCAGGTGGATTGTTGACCCTAAGGTATACTGGCAAGTCATCACCTCCACTTATGGCGGGTAGCTTCGTATCTACAATAGAAGAACATTTAATTACAAGCAAGCTTAAAGACTTTTTTGTATCTAATAAACTCTGTTAATGTTGAATTATTATTAAGAATTACATTTAAAAAATGTAATCACCTTGTTTCTCATTTTCGACGGCCCTCTGGTCTAGTTGTCAGAGCTCCTGCAAGAGCAATGCGAAGCTTCTGGTCGGGTTTGATTCCCGTTTAATGCTGATATTTGTATGATGAACCGACTATTTGTATTTTAGTCTTGGATGTTCTTATTTCCGTCTGTATCCGTCGTATATAAGTATAATGAGTCTAGTTATTGAGTAATCTATGTAAGTCTAGAGAGAACTTGCGCTCTACTCTCTCTGCCTACCACGCGAGGGATTCGGCATGATGCTATGTGTGAATAAGTATACATATGTATATATCGTTGTCTAATTAGTATATTACCAGGTTTGATTAATTTGGGACTATAACTGTTTAGGCGGAGTTGTACAAAACCAAATTTGAATTTCAATTCTCGTTATTTTTTTCCTTCTTTGCGGCCAGTTCTCAAATCGTTGTGAAATTACCTATTATAAAGAGGGCATAAGCGTACATATTGCTGCGTCTACAGGATAACTTTTATGAGTATTAATAGCTACGTCGATTGGAAACTTCGTGTTTTAGTACGTTAGTGTAAAACCCAAAAATGTTTCCTCGTCCATTTTGGTATTATTCGTATTTACCCTCCATAATCAATCTTTAGGTAACATGAATTCATTGATTAAAGTTCGCGCGGAACTAGGTGGCCGCGCCTTAGGTATGTGAACAGGGACGGAGGGGCGGGGCGCTAGCTGTCATTACTCAGTAAGGAAGCACATGAGATTACAAATGCAAGATAAGTCCGTCGATAAATAGGCAAGTTACAATTTAATTTAATTTTCAAAGTGCATGTGCTTTTTCAAAAAAAGGGAAGCCGATTTGGGATATATTGGAATATAAAACTAGCTCAAATTCAGATCAAGAAACTTTGAAGATATGACAGAATAATTTCATTCAATTTATTTTTGGTTTATTATAAAATACCCTAAACCGAAGAGCATGTATGAAGAGAATAATGAAAGTGGACGAAGCGATAGAAGTATGTAAGGATCGTAGCAAGTGGAAAGAAGTAGTATCTGCCTAACCCCACGGGAAAGAGGCGTGATTATATTTATGAATGTATGTATAAAATACTACAATGAAAACTTCAAAAAGTTCAAAAGTTTCTAAATTGTTCAATTCACTTCTATTGTTCAATTACAAGGCATGATACTTTCTTTATCTCGAGATACGTCATCTTCATTCATCATCATCACAGTCTCATGTGCGTTGCGATCACTAGACCACCCGCCGCCTCACCCCCATCTTCACCTCAGGCGCAGACAACTAGTTCCACGCGGACCATTAAAAGGTGATTCACAATAATGTTCCAAATTGTATTTATGACATCATCTCTTGAAAATTTCGAACACATGAAATATAGTTTTAAAAAAAAGTATTATATTAATGTCGATCCCTGAACACGATCTACGCATGTATCATAATGAATGCATACTATTCCTTTCTTTTTAAAATTTGTTTATTTTATTTTATTTATTTACATAATTAAAACGGCATAAACATACCAATTACATTAATTAGGATAAAATTATTCAACAACACAATCATATTATACTACAAAAATAAAATAAAAATATACACAATTACGTCACTGTCATGCACCCCGCTCGCAAAACTTCTTGCACTCCAACAATATTTTGAGCCAC
Source organism: Drepana falcataria (assembly GCA_945859725.1). NCBI lineage: Eukaryota > Metazoa > Arthropoda > Insecta > Lepidoptera > Drepanidae > Drepana > Drepana falcataria. The sequence continues at coordinate 3,145,744 of OX243935.1, forward strand.
GCATCCGCAAACACATCGCAATCAGGGTTCCGGTTCAGGAGAGCGTTGAGCGAGGCCAGGACTCGCGGGATGGGAGATTGGGCGCGTGCCGAGGTGCGAGACGGTGGCACGGCGAACAGTCTGTGCTTCCGGCCTCGAAGGTAATTATCGGGGACAAAAAATCGACACAACTCATCGCTCAAGTTCGGTGCATCTATTTTCCCGCGTAATATCTTACACGCTATTATCAACTGGCTATAGTCTCGGCGAACTTCCAAAGAGTTGTAACCTAAATATCCCAAAAGAAATTGAGTGGGATATAGGTAAGGGTAATACCCACAACATCGCTTGTATAAGGCCCTCAAGTATATCGTATCGTATCGTATCGTATTTCACAACTCATTTGGTTGCTTGGTTCGACGGTAAATAAATTTTAAAGGATTTTCTTAGATTGTTTTTTATGGTAAAAACACATGTATAAGAAAAACATTTTAAGAAAACGGCTCAAACATATATAGAATTTTAACTCGAATCCATTAATCATATCTAATCCATAAATGCAATGGACAAAACGCAGCAAGTCAATCGGATGCGTGACTCACTTTCCAAGAAACATTTAATATTTAATGATGACTCTTGCTTTAAGGGATAAAAATGAAATTTCAAAAAAATTATATGGGTTTTCCAACCGGAATTCTTTGATATTTCTAGCGTACTGAGTGGTGTGCCATAAGGCTCTCGGGAAGTAGACGAAATGTTAGATGGAATTTAATGAAATTTGCCACAGTTTATTAGCTGGATTAAAACAATAGAATAACTTGTATTCTAGTAAATTTTTAAACCTAATGAGAAGCATATGCGTCTAGATGGATTCTCGCAAGCGTGCCATGGAGTTATGCAATTCATCATCATGTCCAGTTTAATGACCACTTGGTTAAATTTGATTCATCATCTTTATGGGTAAAATCATTGTCTCAAAGTGAAGAGGTCAATTGCTTCACCTTTGTCTATCATGACACGACCCATTTTCTATGGTTGTTGAAGGTTATATAAAATCAGCCAATTCTAAGTTTGGGATTTTGTACCTTTTACGAACAAATAATATTTTATTATTAGTATTATTTATTAATAGCATACTACATATATTGTATACCTAATTATATTGTACTTAGCGAATGAGCTAATAATTAAGTAAGTTATCATCCATTTTGAAACTACAATGGTTGTATCATCAATGTATCCGTCATTATCCGTATTATTGCACCGACTAAGTGCTATGCTATGTACACAACTTATTCGCTCCAGTGTTGTTATGAACTCAAAGGATGTTAATGCAAATAAACCAAGCATCATAGACATGTCTATCAAAATCTGTATACCTACTTTCGAAGCCAGATAGTAGGTAGTAGGTAGAAGCAATACAAGTTACTACAGATCGTAATTCTAGAACTTCATATTAAATAATCAGTTCTCCCGATTGCGTCACGCGATAACTACAATTGACGTACGATTTTTCATATATATAACATATATTTACCACGTATACGCCCTCCGCAAAACTGGAAATCCACCAATAGGAGGAATTATTGAATCCAACGCATTTACTTGACGTCATCGTTGTGGTCTTTGCCTACTACCATCTGAGTCAGTGGAATTATAATATGGTTTTATATTGAGGACGTAGTATTTTATCGTACAGTGTTTCGCTATACGTTGTGTAAGAAACAGTTGAGTGTTGCAAAAATGTATTCTGGAAATATTTGTTTCACCATTGAAAACTTCGTGGATGTTGTGTTTTATGTTTACGTGTTCAATAAAAAGGTTTGTCTCTTTTAAATACTTTACCATCAATGTTGATTGTAGCCTGTGTCATTAAATTACATTCAATTGTTCCTCCATATTCCTGACACATCGGTAGCGTCCGGCAACGCAAAGCAGTAGAGCCCCAAGAGCCGCAAGTATATGTATATATATGTAACCCGACCCGAGACAGGCTCGGGTCGGGTTGCGGTTGAAACTCTGGGACCTTGGGGTCCTGACGCTCGTCATCTTTTAATAGACGTCTCGCGCCGTCTAGTCGAGACCTCTCGTGACAGGCGGGCTGGAACATATCTCGCTCAGAGAATCAGCATTGCTATACAGTGTGGCAATGCTGCTAGTCTTCTTGGCACGTTGCCTAGCGATACCGATTTGGGTCAATTATTTAATCTGTTAATAAACTGTTTTTTGTAAATATTGTTAATCGTTGTTATTATAAATACATTGTTTCCATTATTATACCTATTTAAAATATCTTAGATTATTTTATCAGTACATTGTACAAGATTTTATCTCTGAACACAAAAGATAACATAGAATTTTTCGAATGTTTATTTAATCGGTATTCAGTATTTTGTTACCAGAGTGTTACTTGGCAAGGAAGAGCAGTGGTGAAGGCCACCAAACAAGGAGTTAAACTAGGCGCCTATAAAATGTCGAAAGCAGGCTTCATACTCGGGTGTTCCTATAAATTAGTTTTTTTTGCAAAGTACATCATCTTTATTAAACCACAAGCTTTACGGTGAAAGAAATCATCGTTAGGATACCCTGCATACTTATGTTGGTATATAGTAACGGCATAAAGCCTTGAGTAGCGGCACCAGACTTGTCATGTGTCACGTTGTCACCTAAATGTATCTCCGGCAAAAGCAGGATGATATTACACCTGCCTACCCCTTCAGGGATCCTTGTGGTGATGCGTCACAATATTTGGCGATTATATTAAAGTACAAGTCTCAACATAGGTAACATTAAATTAAATTTTCTCAAACCTTAACCCGAAATTATATTACATATCATATGCAAGTAAATAAATTGTTTATTTTCACATAAAACGAACTCATTCCTATCATTGAATACTTGCTTGTGCTGTATGTGAGGCGTAATCATTTTAGTCATTGTAATTAAAGGTAATTTTAGTACGTGCGTACGTACGTTAGTGTGAAAAGAATGTCATTTTCCGCTTTGCAATTCTTGTTAGAGCTGGCATCGTGAGAAAAATACTTTGATTACACTTCATATGTTTGCTAAAAATTATGCTATATTATTCACTTTATAAAGGTCTTCGTTAAAGTTGAAATGCCTTAAATGGTGCTTAAATTATTTCTGTAACCTTCTGGTTTTAGAATAAAATATTCGCTTTTCACGCTCTAGAGGATTTGAAAAGACCTTTGTAAGAAATAAAGCAAAGTCATTTATTTTGTCTTCTTTTCTTTGTCTCGTGGTATTAAAAGATTAAGAAAGTTAACTTTTCGATGTAGTTTTGAACTTGTTCTAATAGATTCTCTTCTCCTTTCAGCAATCAGAACGCTGGCGAAAGCTCCGCAACATAGTGCAGTGGACGCCGTTCTTCCAAACCTACAAGAAGCAGAGGTACCCTTGGATTCAGCTCGCTGGACACCAAGGCAACTTTAAAGCCGGCCCTGACCAGGGAACGATTTTAAAGAAACTTAGTCAACAAGAGGAAAAATGTTTTCAGGTAACATTTTGAATTATTAATAATAAATTACTCAAGGACTCGAATGTCAATTGTACTGACTGGTAGGCGAATAAAGTAGAACTGACGTTCTACTTTATTCTCCTACCATACGCGCGACACAGCGTTAAGTTATCAGAGTATGTTTAGAAAATAATTAATTAATTTAGTGCCTCGGGATACCGATTTGGGACAAATATTTTATCTGTAAGTAGTTAGTTTCAACTGTTCTTTGTAAATATTATTAATTGTTGTTATTGTAAATAAAACATTTATTAATTTATAATATATAAATTATTTATCTTCAATTATATATATATATATATATATCCTTAAGCAGGAAATTATTCCTATTTAGAACAAGAATCCACACAATTGGTCCACACTTTATAATGGGGTTTTTTATGGTTTGTAAATTGAACGTCATTATCCTTATAAAACATTATACACAGATCGGTAAATGGTATTACCATTTACCGATAATAATTGTATTAAATCCACAACGGGGAAATCTTTGGAATTATTTCAACGAACCTTTTTTTTTTTCGAGGGGGAAACCTCCTATAGGTACCCTGGGGGGGGGGGGGACGAACGGGTTATGTGAGATTTCTACTCACTAAAACCCCTTCGATGGCCATCCTCTGTGTATATAGGAGGGCTCTGGGATCTCCTGAGGAACGCACCAGTGCCCTCCTGCACTTTGCTCACAATTAAAATGTTAGTAAGGTTTATATAGCTATTGTGTCTCTTCTTTTAAGTAACGATATAGGTACTGACCGTACCCCGCGATTTCATTCGACTTTTTTCGAGCACAAATCATATCCAATGTGTTAATCCAGTTAATTATCTATTTCCTCGCCTACTTTCAACCGATCCCGTTCAGCCGTTCTGTTGTGATTGCTTAACAATGGATCACCCGTCGTGACTACCCGATTGGGGCACCATATAATTTCACGTGCTCATCTTAACTGACAGCCAAATGGCACTGCTTCTGGCTAATGTTATGTGCCTACGCGGAGTAAGGTTTCGAAAATTCTACTAGGGAAAGGAAGTAAATTCAGAAGTAGTACCTGGTACCTCCTTTAGTTTTTAGTGTGAGAGCAACTATTCTTAGTTTATCGTCAGCAGCGCACAACTGACACTAAACACGTAGGCTACGGTTTAATTCCGCGTATCATCAGACGGTAAATAACAAAATATCTTGTTTTTTGAAAAATTGGCACGTGGCACACATATACATCTCACGCTAACTTCCAACAGTTTTTACTACATTTTCTTGAGCCGCAACGTGATCTCCATCACGCCACCTCGCGTGCGTAATTGTCCTCAAGTCGTGCCCTATTTCTTTACTTGCGTGGGAAAAGATGCTTGATGCAACTACAATTCTATAGGCTGAAGGCGTAAAAACCGGTGATATAAAAATACTTTCTACATAACGGGGTCAACGGGCTATATTCTGTAGGTAAGTGTTATATTCCTCGTTTACAAACCTCCGTTTTCTCAGCTCGAGGTATTCTAATGCAACTTATTTATTTATTTAAAATGGCAATGCAATGGCATTATCAGCCTGTGTCATTATACAGGACACATTATTGTGCAAAGAATTTGTAGATAGTGGGTCTGCCTTCTGAATCATGCAGCAAACATTTATGTGTGTCCTGTCTATGATTGTATATTGGCTATAGATGTGGTACACCGCTATACTGAAGCATTAATTCATTGAACCACTTTAAGGGAAACACCGAGAGCAAATACATACGATTGAGACGAAATTCTAAGATGTATTTATAGTCATTTGGCCGAATGGTGACTTCCTATTTTGAAGAGAAAAGCTGAAACTTGACAAATATATAGCTGATATTATTCTATATTATGCACAAAGATGGCAATAAAGCATTTAGCTCCCAAATTACTTCATTGTAAGTAATAAAACCTTGTACAAGCTCGATTGCGGTTTAGCCGAACTCATTCCGAGGGTAAACTAATTGGTAGCTATTTAGCTACCAATTATATACTATATTTGAAATAAATACTATATTTGAAATATATACTATATTTGAAATATATACTATATTTGAAATATATACTATATTTGAAATATATACTATATTTGAAATATATACTATATTTGAAATATATACTATATTTGAAATATATACTATATTTGAAATATATACTATATTTGAAATATATACTATATTTGAAATATATACTATATTTGAAATATATACTATATTTGAAATATATCCCGCCGATGACGATCAGAGGAGTTCACATAAGCAACTTGGTACTCTCAATATTTTTTGAGTCCTTGAAATGCCGATAATCTCTCGTCATTTTATTCCGGAGTCATATGGAGTCAGAACAGAACCACCACACTTCTAATGATCATTTCTTGTTTTACAATTAAAGAGAAAAATATAAATATAAAGGCCTTTGTAACAAAATAATGGCATGTAATTTGGGCTCATAAAGCTACGTCGGATGAGCCAATGCTCCGACGGAATAAGACTCCGACCAACAAGCCATAATACACGAATAAGCGATGTTTTATATTCGTTAAATTTGTAATAGTGACCTAACCAAGAGGAGGTTGCAAATTCTAAGCTCATTGATGGAACCATTGTAACCAGTTGTCCTTTGGCATTAGTGGGTAAACCTGCGTTTTTTGCCTGAGAGTCGCAAACGGCGGGTCTATTACCCCGCCGGGTTAAATATTAACCCGTCGGTGTCCTCATTAGAATGCGTGATGATAAATAATGCGGGAATTCATTATCATCAATTTCTATAATTCAATTCAATTTATATAATTATGTTACGTCCATGCAAAAACTTTCTGCATTGACGTCATTCGAGTATAATATGAATTATCATTATAACACATTGTCATTAATCATTAAATTAACAGAACGCTAGAATTCATCGGGTTTTTATTCATTATCAATAAAAAAACTTGGAAGAACATTGAACTAAATTGGTTATAAAGCTCATGTCTAACTTAATTTTTGGGGCCGTTCTGGGGTCAAAAGTCCCTTTTGCATCATATTGCCTTTTGTGTCTTATCTCTTTTTGCTTGAATTTTCTATCTATAGTTATCATTATAAGTTTAGAAACTACTGTAAATACATATTCCATTGTCGTCGATTCATTTCCCCAATAAAAATTTTGTATGTTGGATTGGATAGGATTGGAGAGCATTTCTGAAACCCAAAATTTACTATTTACATTTTGTTCAAGTTAAAAAACTTTTAACATTCGGATGCGAAACATATAATTATCGAAAATCATCTTTGGTTAAAATTATTTCATATCCAGTCGTTATTTTACTAAGCCGGAAATTATTCTTAAGACCTGTTACGATATGGTCACCACTAATAATACCGAGATGATATATGTAATATGAAACGTTTGACGAAACAGATTTATATTCCCATTATTTCTCCAACGTTTGTCACACCAATGTGACTAAATCATTAATAAAACGGCCGACAAAATATACATCAAATATGCTCTTGTTATAATTACAATACAATGTATAAACAAAAGTGATATTTGCTTAGCGACAAGCGATGTGACTTGAAATATTTTAAGAGTCACAGATAAATGGGGTGACGTCAATCCTGACAGTCGGCAACAATAGCCAATGACGCCGTCGCCTTTGGAAATGGATTGAACGTGCAAATTACTTGGCTGGTCGTGTTTGTGAACATGTTAATTGCTTCACTAATTGTCCCAACCACTGTCTACGTGCTATACTTAAAGCGTGCAATACTTAGCCAGTTGCAAATGCAAATTAATATAAAATTTCATTTATATCATATATTCATATTTAATATTTCAAATATCATCACATATTTTACAATATACATACATATATATCCAATTTATTTCTTGATAACCAGTTCGCGACATTACCGCTTTTTATTGTACAATTTCGAGAGCTATGATCGGCTGGTTTAAGTAGAGTAGAAAAGCTATGTCTAGATACAGTATTAAACCACCAGCAGAATCAAAAAATAATTCTGAATATAAGTTCACCACAGGTTTTACGGTGAAGAAGAAACCTCTTGAGGATATCTGCATACTTCTGAGGCAAATTTCAAAGTCGTTTAATGTCGTGTCGCATGCCTTGCACTCATGCGAGCATTGTGCAAGGAATGCCAGTTATCACGTTGGCATCCATTATATTGGATGTGTAGAGTTAACACTCTACACATTTGCCACCTTGGCGACGCTTGTGGCGTAAAGATACCTATTATCTCCCTAGAAAGGTATTTAAAGTAAAGCGTTGACATTTGACCAATGGGTAGATAGTATATCACCCAATTGGCAAAACAATAGTTAAATATACACTATCGTTTATTTATAGTTGTTATTAACATATTATTTTTATTTTTCAGTTGCTGATGAAGGACGTTCTTCGACCTTTCGTGCCCGAATACAAGGGACAAGTGACGTGCGATGACGGCGAATGTATCCTTTTATCAAACAACTCAATGCGTCATAATACATTTAAGGGAATGCTTTAACTCTACACCACCTACTAACATCTTCTTCTGTGCGTCTTAAACGGGTGCACCGATTTGAATGCGGAATTTATCTGTGCCAAATTTCATTCAACTCCGTTCAGCCGTTCTGGCGTGATTGAGTTACAAACATCCGTACTCACAAACTATTGCATTTAAAATATTGATAGGATTTCTACTCACTATGCTCGGAAAAAGAAGCGCACCCTAATCCTTTACTTAAGAGCAAAGGGATTCTCGACAGCACGGGCCATATGATTCATAATAACAATTATAATATATCCTCACGCCTTCCCACAAGGGTCCCCGAAGGGGTAGGCAGAGGTGTATAGGTAATACCCACACACCCACTTTCCGCCAGAGGTATATTAGGTGCCAACGTGACAGATGCGAGTCCATCGCCGTTACTCAAGCACAACTAAACATACGCCTGTGAATTTCTTCTCAGACGTATCCAGGTTTCCTCTCGATGTTTTTCTTCACCGTAAAGCTCGTGGTGTGACTGTACTGTACTTAACTTCAGAAAAACTCATTGGTACAGTCGGGATTCGAACTTGCGATCTTTGTGTCGCAGGCAACTGCTCGAACCACTCGGCCACTACGGCCTAATATGATTCATGAACGCATGTAATATTTTCAGACCTTACACTATGCTTTAAAGGTCCATAGAATTTGCAATTTTCTTAACCAAGCACAATACAGTATACCTACAACTTCAAGACCTTCTGAGCGATTTCGACAGCCCGTGCGTGATGGACTGCAAAGTCGGAGTGAGGACTTATCTTGAAGAGGAGTTGGCTAAAGCCAAGGAGAAGACTAAGCTTAGAAAAGTAAGTATAGAAAAAGCCGCATATGATAAGTATTTAAAAAAGAAGACGGACTGTTCGCGCCTACGCTCAAGCTGATTAGGTGGCAAAATAAACAAAAGCATGCTTCAAACTTTAAATATAGCGCTGTTACAAATACATTTGAAATTAGAGAACCACGGGATCAATTGGAACGTTTGGACATGATTTAAGATAATCTATATACCACAAGCTTACGGATTTTAGGACAAGAAACAGATTAAGTCATTCAAGTAATAGAACAAGAGTCATGTTCACTTGTTCCTTCATGATATAATATAATAATATAATATACTTTTAAACCCCGTAAAAATAGTCATACTATGAGCCAGGTATACCAACTCTCCTTTTGATGCCTAAAAATATATTTCCCTTTAGGAAAACCAGTGCAGAATGGCATTAATATTTATTTTGATTGTATACCTTGTTTACATACAAGGCTACACTAGTCTTTTGATACCGATTAGTTTATAAGCTAAATATATCATCTCTAATTACAGGACATGTACGAAAAGATGATACAAATAGATCCAAAAGCGCCCACAGAAGAAGAGCATCGGAGTAAAGGAGTGACGAAACCAAGGTACATGATTTGGAGAGAAACGATCAGCTCGACATCGACCCTGGGCTTCAGAATAGACGGAGTTAAGAAAGCTGATGGAACCAGCTCCAAAGACTTCAAGACAACCAAAACGAGAGATCAAATTGTCGAAGCATTCAAAGACTTCACTAGTAACTGTCCCAATTCTGCGGTAAGTTAATTTTTATGCACTTACATTGTCAAATATAATTATCTAAAAATGGACTAGGGTTATATTGATTTGCCACGAAGACGCGCCCCACCAATTTCTAGGCGAGGGGGTCGGGGTATGCGGGGAGTATGGCCCGAGTCTATTAATTGTAGTGTGCGTGTGCACTCATAGGTAATCAGTGTGTACCGAGAATACTCAAACAATAGTTAGGAATTAGGAAGGCTGCATACTTATACTCGAAACTGTATGGAAGAATAGTGGGGCGCGTCTTCATGGATGGCACTATCTATACATATAGGTTACCTACTTCATAGATTCTAAGACTTCTAAGTTTTTAAGATTCTTCTATTTAAACTATTTATAATATACATTCAAATGAACTGCACAAAATTAAATTACAAAATCTTAAATATAATAATATAATATATCCTCACGCTTTCCCACAAGGGTCCCCGAAGGGGTAGGCAGAGGTGTATAGGTAATACCCACACATACCCAGAGGTATATTAGGTGCCAACGTGCCGGATGGCGAGTCCATCGCCGTTACTCAAGCACGACTATACATACATACACCTTTGAATTTCTTCTCAGACGTATGCAGGTTTCCTCACGATGTTTTCCTTCACCGTAAAGCTCGTGGTGTGACTAATCACTGTACTTAAGTTCTGAAAAACTCTTAGAGATAAATATATTTCCAGACTAATTTAAAAAACCAGCTTTCAACTGCTTTCATTGATATTGAGCATTTGGAGTATTTCATAGCATAGTATTTCACATCAATGAACCTGTGACATTCTTCTGTGTGCAGTCCATTCACTTCGGCTCCATTTAACGTCAATATCCTTTCACTTACTTTTTAACACGTTCTTTGGAATACCCGTTCACTTTTAATGAGAAACTGATTCATTAATCGCAATAGCTTCAATTATGCTTCGAAACCAGTTAATCGTTGCATGTAATGATAGCCAATTAGGTCTCGCAACTTTAATGATAGGTTGTTGATTGTTGTGTGTAGCGAGCTCGTTGCCGGTGGCTGTGTTGCTAGCTTGCGGATCCATTTATAAGTAGAAATGAGGTAGATGCTACCTGCTGTAGTAATGTTTCTTTTCTATTCTTTCTTGGCTACTTAAATGTTTCAGCAATTTTTTTCCATCAAATTTTTTAGAAATTTCCGATCATCACGTTGCGTGTTTGGATTAACAGACTTATTTAGCTTCATCAATAATCATCAGTCTTTCATGTTCGCCGGTATGAAAATATTTTTACTACACTTCTTCTTACACTATTGGTTTCGTTTTTGGAACTCGAAGTGGTTGGTTGGAGCGTGATCTTTCTTGAGCGCATTGTGTCTCTTTAGTCAACATTTCTCACGCATCACATGTCCATATACATTACTACATTCACACTATCATTCAGTATTACTACTACCCAGTATATTCAAAACTCATGTTCAGCTTATGGTGTTCACAATTTATTCCAATACTAGCTTAGCCCCGCGGTTTTAGCAATATTTATTTTCTGAACAAAACATAACCTATGTGCTAATCCTATTCCTCCTCCTCATTCAATTCATTCAGTCGTTCTGGTATGATTGAGTAACAAACATATATACAAACACACAAACTTTCGCATTTATTATACTAGCAGGATATAATTAGTAATTTTCTTTCTGATATCATAACTTTGTTTCCGTTCTTGCAGCCGAGATACCTAGAAAGGTTGAAGAATATACGAGCAACAGTCAATGAATCCCACTTCTTCAGAACACATGAACTAATCGGGAGCTCCTTATTATTTGTTCACGATAAAAGAAAAGCTTCCATTTGGATGATAGACTTCGCGAAGACTGTACCTGTCCCGGATAACATCAGCATAGACCACAACACCACATGGAAAGTTGGAAACCACGAAGATGGCTACTTGATTGGACTCAATAACGTTATATCCATGTTTGAGTCCCTTATTAAAGACGACAATGGGAATATAGATCAGTGTTATTCAAATATTAGAATAGATAAAGATGAACGACCGAATAACTTAAATACTTGAAACTATTTGACTAGAGAGAAGGCTCTCTCGCATTTTGACCTTTTGTACAGAACACAATGATGTGTGTAATTCTAGCAGTAGTTGATACTGCACTGTATAGACATGGAGAATGTACTCCAAATTCACGATGACGTACCTTTATTCTATAGTCAGTCCTTGTAAATAATTATTATAGTATACAAACCACTTTGTATTATTTATAAGTTCTTAAATACTCATGCTAGCTTAGAATAGGGACCACTATATTTATAAGCTGTTATTATAACTACAATATTTACTGCCTACTGATATTATGTACAATCACAGTTCGTCAATCGAATCAAAATTGTAATCGCCACAAGCAGAAACGTAGACAAGCGACGAAAGAAAATACTTGAAAGAAAATTATATGTCTGCGGTACTAAAATAATATGTAATTGATCTTACATTATGTATTTTTAATAGTACACTGTATTAGTGTAATTAATGGATTGACTACAATGAGAATACGAGTCCATAAGGCTATATACGTACATATCTGGAGGTACTAAATAAAAATAACTGACATTTATTCTGCTTTTTTTTTCCTAATCACCATTGTAAAACAAATTCCTTCGTCGTGTCGAAAGATTACTGATTGCATTTTGATGCGATTCACCGTCAGTTACGTGTTTAATGAGTACGTGTCAATGTGACAGATGGTGGGTCCATTGCCGAGTTCCTCAATCACGAGTACCTACACATACACCTTTGAATTTCGTCACAAACGTATACAGACTCGTTGTGTGACAAATTACTGTACTTAAGTTGAGATACAAATCATTAGTACAGTCGGGATTTCAATTACATATTGCTTTCTGTAGCCACTTTTTATTTTTATTGCTCTCGTGCTATAAATCAAACAAAATGCATATTTGGACGGCTCATTTAATTATACGTAACATTTGGTTTTTAATTCTCGACTTAACTAGAAAATAAATATTAAATAATGCTTACATTAATTATGCTATTAAGGCACAACGTTACGTTTTGTCTTTAGGATTATCAATGACTATGTCAGTGAGACTACTGCGCCTGGAATCTCCTTCACTCTCCTTTCTCATGCGCGAGAAAAGTCTGGGCACTGGTCCCGTGTTTGATCGTCCAGCGTCATAAGGGGCTGGAGAATACCGCCTTACTCTGGGTTTCTCTTCCTCTTCACTTGGAGTTTCCGTGTAAGGAGGAGGAGGTTGCGACAGCATCGACATACGATTTTCTCTCGCTGATGTTGCAGTTGGCAACTGTAGCTCCGCCCCAGCAACAACCGTCGCTAAAGTAGGCGTAAACTGCGGTGCAGACGCTCTAGCTGACACCCGTCTACGTCTAGGGCCACTTGTATCTTCAGTACTCTCTCGAGTTGGCATTGTTGGTAAGGTAAAGTCAGGCCTGATTGATCCGCGTCTTCTTGTCGGTGCAGCAGGCTCCGTTATCATATCCAAGAGTCCATGGACTTCATTCGAGCAATGCGGACCTTGAGCAGCTGTCTCCAAAACTGCTAAAGCACGTAGCAAATCTGCAACACTCGTATGTTCTAATACTTCAACTTGTTCCGATTCTGGAAGACTTGATATATTTACGTCCGGGTCAAAAAGACTTGGGCGGCCACGCTTAGTCTTATTTCTATAGTTTTCTAAATCATTAGCAAATAAACTACCACGTCGAGACCCAGCGTTACTGTCGAATAGACTTTTTCTGCCTTGACTGCTCTGTTGTTGGTATTGCTTTATACTAGCTTCGAGATCACTCCTACTCCCTTCGGGTGAGCTGGAGTTCTTTCGATCTCGTCCAAACGACGGGAATAGGCTGGTACGACCGCGACTAGTCTTATTTTTATAATCAACAAGTTCATCCGAACTTTCTGGCATAACATCGTCGTCGTTTTTCTTAGATTTACCAAATGTAGGGAATAGGCTGAATCGTCCTTTGTTCGTTCGGCTTTTATATTTTTGTACTTCTTCCTCGTCTACTGTATCTGTATCCTCGTCGTTACTAGTCAAACCACTGAAATTAAACGAAGGGAAAATGCTTCGTCTACCTCGTTTTGTACTTTCTTTGTACTTTTCAGCAGTGTCATCTTCTGGATCACTGAAATCAAAAGTTGGGAATAAACTGCGCCTACCTGACCTAGTTTTGTCTTTATATGCTTTGGCTGCGACTTCATTCTCATCTTCACTAAAATCAAACGTGGGGAATATACTGTGTCTTTTGGTTTTCTGCTGATAAGCTTTGATGGCTGCCGTATCTTCGTCTTCAGAGAAGTCGAAAGTAGGAAAGATACTGTGTCGTCCACGCTTCGTGCTTTCTTTGTATCGATCCAAATCTTCGTCTTCGTCTTGACTGAAATCAAATGTCGGGAATATGCTGTGTCTTCCACGTCGCGTCTTCTCTTTATAAGTGTCTGCGCTGTTTTTGTCTTCTCCTCCGAAGCCTAATGCAGCAAATATACTGCCACGTCTGGGTTTAGTAGTTTCCTTGTGCTCACTCATTCCTTGAGCAACACTGACTCTCCCTTTCATTGTATTTTTTATGTAATCCGCAGGATTTTCACTCGTACTTGGATCTTTTAATAAACCCTTACTGATGAAGCTTTGAGGTTGAGAACCTTCTTCTGGATTTGCGAAAGAGATACGGGAAGGCAGCGATATTTTACCAGTGCGCAGGTTAGCTTCCCTTCGAAACTTTTCAGCGGATTCGCCGTTTGTCCACGTGTGCTCATTGTTTACTTGGGGTATCGATTCTTTACGATAATTCGGCACAGCCACGCTCAGCGCTCGTCCCCTTCTTGGGGCATTAGGGATTATATCTTGTCCAATACTAAATTGGGGATGTTTTTCATTAGCTAAAATGTGTTCATCGTCAAATAAGTGAACCCCTTTATCACGTTGTGGTTGATCTAAGCCTCCTAGTACATTAACTACTCTAGCTAGAAGCTCGGCGGGTCTTACTAGAGCGGATGCAGTAAACGTCTTCTCTTTATCTATACCAAGTAGATCAGTGTCAGATTGTATTCGAAGCATGTCTTTTGCGGAGAGATAAATATTCTCTGAGTTAGCTCGTCTTCGTCTTACTATAGGGCCTCTTGGTTCGACGTCAAAAGTAAGTATTGGACAACTTGCACTCCTGTAGAGGTGCGGGCTGGAGTCTACGTACACTGGCTAGAAAAAAGGAAGGATACTTCAATCATCAAATCAAAAATTCATCAATTTGGTAGTCTGTAATGTAGGCAACACATGGCCTCGTGAAATTTGTCGACACGGGACATATTTTTAATTAATTTGCAATCGTCCATAGATTATTTATTAAGTTTACTAATTTGAAATAAACAGATTTCAAAACTGTTAAGTAATCTCTAGAAAAAATAAATTAGACAAAAATTAAAAGATATTTTAAAGAAATAATATTTAGTTTAATTTCCTCTGTTCGGCACTGAATATGCATCTGAGCGATTGTTTGCCAACTGGCTGAATAATATTACTAAATAAACAGGCGCTTCTAGCAGTATGAAGACAGTTCCATACCTATATATTTGGACTATTAAGGGTAACTGTTAATACCCTAGGATCTATTGATTGTTACATATAAGTTAATAATACGTAAGTAAAAACCTTGATCTTTATTAAGTTTGCTTCATTGATGATCTTCCTCAAGGCAGAAAGGTCTTTAGTGAAACCTTGCAGAATTCTGTTTTGCGTGTTTTTGAATTGGTAGACAAATTTCTGCTCTATCCTGTGGATCCTCTCGGATCTCATACCACTGGTGATGAAGCCGAGCAACATGACGATGTATCCCAGGCCGAAGGTGATCCAGACGATGAGGAATATTTGGTAAGTGAAGAAATAGCCATATTTGAAGCCGTTATTAACGGTGCCTGGAAAATAGGGTTAATTTAAAATGTTAGCTAAAGAAACATAATGTTCTGATGCCTTTGCTTAATGGTATATATAAATATATAATATCAAAATATTCATAGCTTTAAGAACGCGGTCTTTATTCATGCGCGAAGCTAAAAATTAATATTATCAAATACATGAAAAATTAGAACGAGAACTTTAATTTTTAAAAATAAGTTTTTACTTTCTTTACAGTATCTGTTTAGGTGTACTATTGAGTAACAGAATATAAAATAAAAATCTTTTTAATTTAGTTACAATAAGAGAAGCACAGAACTGATCTATATCCTCACGCCTTCCCACAAGGGTCCCCGAAGGGTTAGGCAGAGGTATATTTTAGGTGACAGATGGCGAGTCCATTGTCGTTACTTAAGCATGACTATAAATAATACGCCTTTAAATTGATTCTAAGACGTATGCAGGTTTCCTCTCGATATTTTCCTTCACCGTAAAGCTCGTGGTGTGGTGGATTTTGAACTTGTGATCTTTGTGGCGTAGGCAACTACTCGAACCACTAAGCCACCACGGCACTGAACTGATATTACTTTATATATACGTTACTTCTAGCATAGTTACCTGCGACCAAATCACCAAATCCGATAGTGGTGAGGGTGACGAACGCGTAGTATATTGAAGCCACGTAGTCCCAGCCCTCGAAGACGACAAATATGCAAGCCGGCAGGAATATGAAGAATAGAAACCCAGGAACCAGGTAAAGAAATATTTGACCAAGCATGCCCAGGTTGTAGAAAAAGAAGTTGAATTTATTCGCTCGCTTTTCATTACTTCTCTTGTACTTTCTGTATATTTTTATTATCTGAAATTCCATAAACATACATCAATTTACTGCTCTTAGAGTAGATAGTAAAATATAGTTTTACAGCTTAATGCTAGTAAGATTAGTATAATTATCTGCAAATTAAGCGTAATCAAACTACCTTATCACACGCATATTGTTAAAAGATTTCAGGAAATTCTAAAAGTGGATCCATTTGCATTAGTTCATCACATAGTGACTTTTGGAGACAGTAACAAGTACGAAACGAAATGCAAAATAGCTTTCATATAAAAAAAAGTAAGGTAAGTAAGATATGCGGATATTTTACTTACCTTACTTTTTTTTTTAATTAAGCTTGCTTGCCACCTTTGTGGTATATATATTATTTTAAGATTCAAACACACTCTCGACCTACCGTCAATTCCATACATATATCTCCTTTATCACACAGTGCAAGATTTAAGTCTAGGTGTTGGAATGCAATTCTCGTCGATGGCGATAGTAGTTATTTATACGTCACAGCTAGCTACCAATGCCACGTGCTAGCAGATCTAGAATGTGTGATTTACCTGCAATCCAAAGTATTCACCCAAGTTGGCGAGCAATATACCATTGATAGGTATGCCAAATAAACCATAGAATATCATCAGGATTCTCGACAAATGAGTTGTGGGAGCCAAGTTACCATAACCTGAAAATGAAAGGTTTAGATGATGTTAATGACTGTATAAACGGAAAGATTCTGTAGAGAGATTTAATGAAGAGTAGATAAAATAATACAATGTTTTGCATTGTGTTCCTGCGCGATGAAAATTTCCAATAATGAGCTCCTCGGGGAGGGGGAGGATTGTTATATTGTGTTGGCACAGAGGGACTAGTCCCATTTTGCTGCCAACACAGCATAATTTTCCGAACGCAGAGAGGCGCGCAAGCGATACTTCGGTATCATGAGCATAAATAACTACGTAAACCGTTTCCCGTTAGGTGGGCCGAGTGCTCGTTTGCCATATTCATCATATAAAAAAAAATTTGTGTGTCAGCTCCGACGCACGACTGGAGTTTACTCCTTAAGTACGATTGTCTAAACATACGCAAAAAGAGTTTATCCAACTGAAAATAAGATTAATACCATATGAAAGGGTAAATTAACAAATTAATGAAAATAATATACATAATATGTATATTATTTTCATTAATTTGTACTTTGAGTACAGTGATAAGTCACACCACGAGCTTTACGGTGAAGGAAAACATCGAGAGGAAACCTGCATACGTCTGAGAAGAAATTCAAAAGACGTATGTATATTCGTGCTTGGGTAACGGCGATGGACTCGCCATCTGTTACGTTGGCACCTAAAATATATCTCGTGCGGAAAGTGGGTATGTGGGTATTACCTATATACCTCTGCCTACCCCTTCGGGGACCCTTGTGGGAAGGCTTAAGGATATATTATATTATATATAAGAACACAAATTAATGTCGATTCTTCATTTGTCATTTTACGGCATTCTACAGAAGTTTGTTCGATACTAAAAGCTTCGCACAGTAAATCTCAAATTAAGTAAATAAATTACATAGATCTTACCAATAGTACTGACGACCGTATACGAGAAGAAAAAAGAATGGTAGAAGTCCCATTTGAAGGGTGGCTCTTCATCCTCCGTCGTGTAATTGAACATGGACTTGCCGCAGTAGTCTGATAGCTTGCGCAGGATCACGTCCTGTTTCTCTGGATCATCCGGAATGTAATATTCGTACAGAAGATCTGGAATGAAATGTAATGGATTAGTATGAAATTTAATTCCTCTAATAGCTCTGCTTGGAACGCACGTTTAAATGTACCTTTGAATTGATAAAGCGATTTCGTATTATACTCCCAGTTGGATTTAAACTAAACGATACTATACTATGGTTGCGGTACCGCACCACTGGATCGGATGTGTGAAGAAAGGATTTTTGAAAAGAGCGGCCGAGGAAGTCCCCATTCATATCATCAATCGGACATTCAAGGATGGGCACGTCTAAAGAACTGGCGCTCTACTCTCTGCCTATTACGATAACGATATATGCCTAATGATTGAAAAGAGTAACCATGGAGTTTCTTGCCGGTTCTTCTCCATGGAAGCGACCAACCCGAACCGTGCTTCTTTTTCGACGTTTTATAAGTGCCCATCTGGGCCTATGTGAAATAAAAAGATTTTGATTAGATTTTGATTTGATGGATTTAATACCAAAGGAACTTTAATTTGAATATATTGCAGATTTTTAAGAGATTCTAGGATTTAGCAAATTTAATATAATATATATGTATAATGTGTATTAGATTCATAATAGCAATAATTATTCATGCTATTAACCTCCAAGTCATCGGGAGATGGCAAACTGTCATGTAGAATACTAATGGAGAATTACAATGAATAGGAATAGGTTCGATGACTTCACTGTGCTGGGTCATGTACCTACAGAATGTTGGTAGAAAAATACCCCATAATGTTTAGCGAGCTATGGCAATTTTTACACAAATATTGCAGGAAGACGGGCTATGAATAATATTATAATGTCTCATACCTTGATCAAATTGATCGGACGCTCAAGGACGGGAACGTCAAGAGTACATGAAACTGACGAGCATGTATAAAGAGACTGATGAATGTGGAAGAAGCGAAAGAGGTATGTAAGTCTAGAGAGAAGTCTAGAGATGATTTGTATATACGTATGTCTCATAGAACTATATAAATATATAATGTCCCAATATTTCCGCACAAATCTACGTATATACGAGTAGTATTATAGTGTTGATAGCACAAAAACTTCTCTCAGAGGAACGAACTTCGGCCTTATGCTGTACAACCCAAATCACTGACCACTCAGCTACCTGGCAATCGATCTCGTATCGTCTTAACTTCTGAAGCGAATGTATTAAACGCAATTTTCGTATTCGAAAAGATTGAATAATTGTACTGAATGTAATCCTATTGTGTCAGAGTATTTTATTTATTTATTTTAGAAGGTAACAACTAATTCAACAGCACAATAAAAATAAGACTGATTCCAAATAAAATCAAAACAAAATATTTTATTTCACATAGGTCTAGAGTTGGTCGTTTCCATGTACTTAAGTACTTATGCAGTTACATAATTTTAAATGTAAATAGATTTTGTTATCTGAGGAATAAATAAATAAATAATAATAATAATAATATTGCTTAAATTAATTAAATTAAATAATAATAATGATAATAATAATAAAGAGCCGTGGTGGCCGAGTGGTTCGAGCAGTTGCCTGCGACGCAAAGGTCGCAAGTTCGAATCCCGACTGAACCAATGAGTTTTTCTGAACTTGAGTACAGTGATTAGTCACACCACGAGCTTTACGGTGAAGGAAAACATCGAGAGGAAACCTGCATACGTCTGAGAAGAAATTCAAAGGCGTATGTATAGTCGTGCTTGAGTAACGGCGATGGACTCGCTATCTGTCACGTTTGCACCTAATATACCTCTGGCGGAAAGTGGGTGTGTGGGTATTACCTATACACCTCTGCCTACCCCTTCGGGGACCCTTGTGGGAAGGCGTGAGGATATATTATTATAATATTGCAATACCAAATTATTTAAAAAAGAGTAACCATGGAGCTTCTTGCCGGTTCTACTCTATGGTAGCAACCAACCCGAACCGTGCACCTTTTTTGACGTTTTATAAGTGCCCAACTAGGCCTTATAGAAATAAAATATTTTCATTTTGATTTTGCTCGTGCACCTTTTTCGACGTTTTATAAGTGCCATCTAGGTCTATGTGAAATAAAATATTTTTAGTTTCATTTTGCTCTATGACTCATAATATTGTCTAGTGAAAAACTATTTATACACGTCTCATTAACGTCAGAACCAGTATTTCTGCTAGATTATACCTATGTATTATCATGTTGACAATACATGTCTTGACTAAGTAAATGAGAGTAAATTATCATAGACGGTTAATTCTCCCGGAACCATTGTTTCGTGATGTCGTGAGGCTCTGCAACTAACGAGGATGTTAAAAACTAACAAAGTAATTGCATCGTGATGTTCCATTTAGCTCTACCAGTGTTGGGAAAGTATTTGTTGCAGGCGTTTGAGAAGCTCCTATTTTATCATTAAATACGTATTTAATAATAATAATGGTTTTAATGATACTGTCGTAGTTAGTTGTATGCGTTAAGTAGCTAGCTACCTGTAATGTTAAGCCCCTAACGGGGTAGGCAGTGAGTATAGAGCTCCAGTTCTCTCTAGACTTTCATAACTTTTCGCTTCGTCCGCACTCATCAGTCTCTTCATACATGCTTGTTGGTTTCGAGTACTCTTAACGTTCCTGTCCTTGAGCTCTGACCGATTTGATCCAGGTAGTTGGAACGTGGTCTTCCTCTACCTCTAAAGTTAAGACAGCAGGTTTAAATTTATTTTTTACTACATTATAATGCATTGTGATGGTGTTGTTACGCCATTGCCTACCATTTGGGTTCCTTGTGGGGAAGGGGTGTATAGCATTTAATTTTCACCAGGAATTTGATTTTAAATTCTTAATTCAAAAAACAGAAGGAATGTGCCCGTCACACTTTTTATAGATAGTGAAGAGAGTATTGCATTTAATCACTGCCAATCCCTGGCGATTGCGCGAGATCTCGTGAACTCTCGTGAACAGGGGATTGTTCAAATTCATATTAGAGAGAATAATAGAGTTAGACAAAATTACACTAGCCGTGCAAATTTGGCCTAGCTAGTGACATATAAAAGCTAGAAGTAATATCTTCGAACAGGTATCAAATAATATAGAGACCCTTTAATAATATAGTTACCCCTACTCTTAACTCACAACACACACAGGAACTACGTGTCAACAAAAACTATATTGTAGGGCAGTAATTAATGACTAACTTGGACTTTTTACAAAATGACAATTTTACGCGCGATTTAACACAAATTAGATAGTTTTTGTAATCAATTATGGTGTTTTGTAATCGGTCAGGTCAAATCAGAGCGTACAGTTTGTTGGCAGACACCAATTGTGGACAAGAAAGATCGTAACACAGATGTAATGTTTTTTTTTGATGTGAAAGAATCAATTAAGAACTTGGTTATCTCAATGTCAAGTGTCATAATCATGGTTTAAACAGGCGTTACAACTTCGAATATACAGTTCAAACATGTTTTGCTGAATGTATTCCAGCGTGCAAATATTGTGTTTTTTTTAAGAACTATCTTCTAAGAATTCTTGTATTGCCTAAACATTTTGTTCCTCAGACTAGTGCTTAAGTTAAAGTTGTGTGTATCATTCTGGTTAAAGGTGGTCTAGCAGTTAAAATATACCAATTTTAAAGTTGTTAGTGCGGGACAGTTGCAAGATCGGACAACGCTCAGGACATTGATTTAACTCCCCTTCAAGCGTACCAGAATTCCAAACCATATTTTTTCTCATAGCCTATAAATAGTGCGATGCCCTACTGATATAAATTTAACCATATAAAGGCTTGCGGTCGCGGAAGTCATTTGTGGTCGTTCACAACAATTTATTGAATCGCCATGGAGTTTAGTGAAGGAGTGCCAGGACAATTGCTGGCAAACGGACATAAACTCCATTTACGATGCACAAATTGAATGGGACTATTGTAACGAAGGTCGGTGTCACTGTCAAGACCAGGAACCGACACTATGGGGCTCATGCCCTCGTCAACGAGGATTTTAATCACCATATCCGGTTATAATTGGGAGTTGAACAAAATCTGGCGCTCACTGTCAACAATAAAATAATACGCACAATTTCAATAATTACATTCATTAACCCCACCGTCTGTCCCAAGAAGTCCTCTCTACTTATTTTGTAGAAATAAGAAGAGAGAAGAAAAAATCCCGAATGTTAAAATGTTGAAGTAACATAGCCTTAGTGAGAGAACAATTTCTAAGACCTTTTTAAAGTTATGCTTGAGAAACTGTTGTCCTACCTGAGTTACGCGACTAGAAGGAATTATGAGAAGGAATACGTTTTTTTTATTATACCACAGAGTGGCAGACAAGCATGCAGCAGTTGAGTCATTGATGCAAGTCCCACAAGGGTCCCCGAAGGGTTAGGCAGAGGTGTATAGGTAATACCCACACACCCACTTTCCGCCAGAGGTATATTAGGTGCCAACGTGACAGATGGCGAGTCCTACGCCGTTACTCAAGCACGACTATACATACACCTTTGAATTTCTTCTCAGACGTATGCAGGTTTCCTCTCGATGTTTTCCTTCACCGTATAGCTCGTGGTGTGACTAATCACTGTACTTAAGTTCAGAAAAACTCATTGTTACAGTCGGGATTCGAATTTGCGATCTTTGTGTCGCAGGCAACTACGTAAGTTTTCGTGTGCAGCCGTATCACCGAGTAGCCATTATGTCTATAGGTGCTAATTATCAGTAATCACGTTTACCCACATCTGTGACATCTGCGGATTTTATCCAAAAATTAGTATTATCGTGAATGCCTCGTCATAACACCACTTACGCACAGTGACCATTGGAAAAGACCTTTTAAAATAGGTCTTTGTGTAGGCCTGGTATATTCCCATTCACGAAAACGCGCCCTACTTATGTCTAGTCAGAGGGGTCGCGGGATGCGGGTATGACCCGAGTCTATTAATTGTAGTGTGCGTGTGCACTCATACGAAATCAGTGTGTATCGATAATACTCAAACATTAGTTGAAGGTTGCACATTTACACTATAAGCTATATATAGGGAAAAATATCTTCGTGGATGGCACTATCTATATTTAGTGCTTAGTTTAAATACGTGATAAGTATACTGTGTCCGGGAATGCTGTAGTGATACCAAGAAACATAAATGCAATTCTGTTCAAAGAAGTGTGTATAGTCTTTATTGAAAAATCAACGAGATATCTACAAATAAACAGCAACTTTTAACGAATTTCAATATTAATCTCTCGATGAGCAGGGATCTCGAATTTCAAACAGCTCAGAATTACATGACTCGCAACTTTGTCAAAAAAGTTGGATTAAGTCATGAAAGTCCTACTTCTCATAGACATTTTTAGAGGTCTGTAACTAGCTACCGCTCTACTCCCCGTGAGGGGCTCGGCGTGATGTATATACTCGTACTACTTAAGGGTACTTTAGTTTTTCTTAAATCCCAAACAAACATAAGATGAACTTCTTTTTTTTATCCACCACTATATACCACTTGGGTGGCAAACAAGCATGTGGCCCGCCTAGGCGGCGGTAAACGCTTACATTTGAAGCGCAATCATTGTAAAAATCCATCCTATAAAATGGAATTTATCAATTACAATTTTATATTGCACGTTAACACAGCGTATACAATTAACTTTATATTGACAATTAAATACGGTATTAATGTACTCTACCTACCTCATTATGAATTGCAGAGTCCGACCGTTTTCTGAGTGATTCACTTAATGCTATGATGGGTCGCTTAATGTCTGCCTACCCCGTAAGGGAATCGGAGTTCAATATCTTACTAATATTGAAAAATGCGAAGGTTGTTTGTTCACTACATCATGGCAGAAAGACTGAACTTTGAAGGTTGAATTTTGGCACAGATATAGCGTATCAGCTAGATTAGAAAAAACTACATATGAAAAACTAATTTACGCGGGTGATACTGCGGGACACAGCTAGTACAGAAATACGTGACGTATTCCCTGTTCCTATATTTGAATTTGATATTTACACCAAATATGTTTTCGTTAGTGTGACAGGGGACATGTGTAATTGGGGGGCTAATTCTCAAATCACGATGCCTCACGGAGGCCGTTTTGTTGCACGACACGTGTCACATGATAGCACCGTGAAATGGGTTCGATATCATTTACAAATTTGTAGCCTTAATTTTGGTGATCTTCGGGCATGTAATTCATGGCATTGGCACTACGATATGAAGTAGCATAGTAACTAGTGGCGTAGCTACCGGAGGGCTGGGCGGGGCAGTGCCCCGGGACGAATCTGGATTACGACAAATCTTGAGTACGTCGAATTCGCAAAACAACGAATACGGAACAAACGATTTTAAACAGAATAGTTGGGGCCCTAGTTTATTTTTTTGCCCCAGGGTCTTTGGTTACCTAGCAACGCCACTGACAGTAACGAATGCAGCGATGGCAGGTTCGGAAAAGCTTCTGAGTGGACTTGATAGGTTACATCCTGTAGTTTCAATTACAGTGATGCAATTTATATGGAGTTGTGACTATCGAGGAGCTGGTTATTCAAAAACAATTTATTAGCCTTAGGAGAAAGCTTTATTATTATATTTTTTGGCCTTCCAAAGGAATGTAATCTATACACACATATATATCTTCACGCCTTCCCGTAAGGGTCCCTGAAGGGTTAGGCAGTGTGTAGTATCCACACAACCTATTTTTGCCTGAGATACAGACACATACACATCATCACCCCGAATCCCTAACGGGGTAGGTAGAGTTACCCTCTAGACTTACATACCTCTTTCGCGTCGTCCACATTCATCAGTCTCTTCATACATACTCGTCGGTACCGAGATATACTTGGAGACTGGAGGCGAGTCTATCGCCCTTTCTCAATCACGACTATACGTCATGTATTTGATTTTTCTCTCAAACATATGCAAGCTTCCTCTTTATGTTTTCCTTGATTTTAAATGTATGCTCGTAGCATAACTAATCACTGTGTGTAAGTTCACAAAAACTTATTGGTGCAGTCGAGATTCGCACTTGCATTCTTTGCGTTACAGGTGAGTGAGTCGAACCACTCGGCCACCACGGTTCACATACATAATAAAAATATTACGAATTTGTAATTAAATCGTAAAGTACTTTTGAGTAAACACGCATTTGATCTACGAAGTTATATATCAAGTAGATAAGGATAATGGTCCATCATCAGATATTCAATGGCCCGCCCGTTGGAGGACGCCCCGTCATACACCCATGATTTTCCTCTTTCCTCGCACGGCGTCTGAATATCAATTATATCTGGAAACTTCTCCTATATTTTTTATTTTAACAACGTTGATGGTAAGCGGTCCTCGCCACCTAAGGGCGCCTGTAGTTCCAGGGCTTTCTTTTCACGCCCTTGAATAATTATATGCTGTTCTCTCCCTAGCGGACTATTTGTATACAGAAACATGGATTTTAGAAGCTATTTTTTTATCCTATTCCATATCTATACATTAAACAAGATTATATTATACTTGGGTTCAGTTTCTCAAATTATGTTATTTAATTATTATATTGGTTTTCTTCAAACCTTTTATATGGAAAATGTGACTAAGACGTGTGCTAAGAATTTAAATAAGTAAAAAAATTACCATAATAGAACAACAGCCATAACAATTAAATATAATGAGCGACCAGTTAACAAACAAACAGGGATAAGACCACGTTTAATATATTTAGTGGAACAAGCCGGATTGCCTTAAAATCAAGTCGGTCATGTGCAGTGTGTAAGAAACACGTTTTGATATATTAAATACTTAGTGTGCAGTATGTGACGTTGTGGCCGAGTGAGTATATCTGTACGAATAAAACCAATAATTGTTTCTGAACACAATCATCCCGCTACAAGCTTTACTGTGAAGAAAAATATCGAGAGGAATGGACTCTCTAAGAAGACAAAGAGTTCAATCCACAGCCTGAGTACTTGTGCAGGAAAACTCCACTGAAACCGCACAGTGCGAGACCTTTTTTTTGGTTCCAAGATAGTTAATGACGAGAGGTGCGTTGGTAGAAGGCAGATTTGTATACGTTGTTTTTTATTGGCGAAATCGTCGAACCCGAAGGGGTAGGCAGAGGTTTTCAGGTAGTACCCATACCTTCCGCCGAAGATATATATTAGGTGCCAACGTGACATATGGCAGGTCCATAACCGTTTCTCAAGCAGCCCTATCATACGTCTTTGTCTTTCTTCTCAAACGTATGTAGGTTTCCTCTGGATGTTTTCCTTCACCGTAAAGCTCGTGGTGTGACTAATCACTGAACTTAAGTTTGGATAAAATTATGATTTATGTTATTTTCGTTTTAAGTCCAAGATCTAATAAAATCACGCATCTAGGTTTTAAACACATTCTATCATATCTAGGCTTGATATCACCGTATAAGGAGCCAACAACATTCTGTCAAGTTCTAGTAATACGTTATATTTACTATTCATTATTCGTTTACTTAACTTAGGTAAAGCTAAATTATGCTTGTACTTATAGTTAAGTTGGAACAGACGATTATTAAGTAACGAACATCCATGAACCGTAGTGGATCGAGTAGTCGTAAGATTGTAAGTTCGTATCCCGATTGTACCAATGAGTTTTTCTAAACTTAAGAACATCGATTAGTCACACCACGAACTTTATGGTGAAGGAAAACATCGTTAGGAAACCTGCATACTTTTGGGAACAAATCCAAAGACGTATGTATACTTTTGCTTAAGAAACAGCGATAGACTCGCTATCTATCACGTCGGCACTTATAATATATCTCCAGCGTGAAGTGTGAGTAATACCTGCACACCTCTGCCTACACCTTCGGGGTCTCTATAGGAAAGACATACAATTAAAAATATTCCCATACATTCTCACAAATTTACTCATGAAATATATTAGTAGGATACGCTAAGTATTATGCTTAGTAATGATACTAACATTATTCTGACTTCCTTGTGACCGCAAACACCGTTTTCCCTTCCTACGTGATTGGGTGGTTTGCTTACGTCTTTACTCCATAACTTTGCGTCAAATTGAGGAAATTTGAAGTAGCCAACTCAACATTTTATTCTAATAAATACTTCCTTTAGTGACGTGGGGTCGTAGGTCGGAAATAAATGCGTGTCGACTGGTGCGTATAAATCTATGTACCTTCGTGGTAGTACCTCTTACTGTAGGACATAGATATATGCCAGCTGACTACCACACTGTTTGGCCGGACATAACTTTTACTCATAACGTGGATATTTATTGTGATCAACCTGGCAAGCTCCGAAAAGTTATTCTTGAAAATAGTTTTTAATTATTCTTTACTTTTTATTTTTGCTTAGTTTTTTATTTTATTTTTTTGTCATATACACTGCGTCTTGAACATTCCAATTAATGGTGCAACTGGTGTTACCTGTAATTATTTGCTACATTTAGCTCTAAGTTATGTGATGATTTAGATGTAGTATCGATGTAAGCAAGTGTTGGTAATCCTTTAAACAATAAATAAATAAAATAACAAAAATGGCCGTGAAAATCTTCACGCCTTCCGACAAGGGTCCCCGAAGGGATAGGCAGAGGTGTATAGGGTAGTAGCCACACACCCACTTTCCGCCAGAGGAATTGATATATATATATATAGATGTATAATTTTCTGAGAATGTAGGGGTATATTTGTAATTTCTAGTTGAAATTCAACTTTGAAATGGTGACATAATCTTCTTAAATGTTTGCACCTTTGCCTGTCCCCTTCGGGAGCCTTGTGGAGATGATTGACGATAGTAAACGAGCACGTTGAAACATAGTCCCATTTGCACAAGAAACTTCATTTGTTTTTCATTTGACTACGAACTTAAGGGAAGCAACTTGACAGTTTGAAGTGAGGCTTAAAGCACGTACCTAATAAATGCATGCTTGTATTGTAGAAACCTGGGACGTAAATCTTGACAATGTTATATTATTATTATTACATTAATTATCACTAAAAAAAGAAGCACTGTTTCTTGTCAAAATTTCAACGGCAAATTTAGTGTGTTCATTTTAAACTATCCTATTATTGTGCTATTAACTGGACACCAGAAACATACAACTCTTCAAATGATCGTTCCGACGGTATGATCATATTCAGGCAAATGTATTCTTTAATGACCCATATATTAGCTGTAATTACCCATTGAATCTCTTTTGTGCACGCCCATTCGCTCTGTGTCGTCGCAGGAATGTTTGTGTCACAACTTCAGCCATTCATTGCTTACTTCACTATTCTGTTAATCTCTTTGTAATATAACACATACACATAACATCAAAAAAAAAAGCAGAGTGGTTCGAGTAGTCGTCTGGAACGAACAGATTGCAAGTTCGAAATCCAATTTTACCAATTTGCTTCTGAACTTAACTTGGTTGGTAAGGTTGTGACACGGTCATTTGTCTTACCACAAAGTTTACGGTAAAAGAAGAAATTGATAGGAAACCAGCATGCGTTTGAAAAGAGATTCAAAGACATATGTAATAGCCATGTTAAGTATACGGCCACAGACTCACTTTCTGTCATGTTGGCAACTAAGGATGTCCCCGACGAAGAGGCAGTTGTTAAATCTCTACCTACTCCTTCGGTAATTCTTGTGATGGCGAGTCGTAATAGACTGTACTATCAAGAATAACAGATAATATATTCTCGTTGCTTTATGGCCTCTTTGAGTCTGACCAGCTAATAAACAATGTAATTAAATGTCACTTTCTTGTCGACAATCGTTAAGGAAATCTGACGAAGTATTAGCCAATAATCTAGCAACAACAGTTGTTAGTACTTATTTGAGGTAAATAACAATAGCGGTACATAAGCCATTTGCAATAGACTTTCAATAATTATGTGTTGATACGGCTTTGTATATAGCTATTGTATAAATGAGGATAAATAGATCGGGATGTAGTCATAGATAGCGACTAGAAACTGTCCTGGTTGAATTGACAATGAGAAAAAATATATTGTAATTTATTTATCCTTACTAATATTATAAATGTGAATGTAAGTTTGTTTGTTACGCTTTCACGTAAAAACTACATAACCGATTATCATGAAAGTTTGTACACATATTCCTGGAGGTATAAGAAGTAACATAGGATACTTTTTATTGAAAAAAAAAAACATTTTTACAACTGAAAAAAAGCCGGTTTACTGATATTTTTTTATGGTGATGGCTTATACCCAGGATTAAGACATAGGCTACATTTAAATCCTGAAAGATTCAAAGCTCTAATATTATAAAGGCAAATATGTATGTTGCTCTTTCCACGCGGGCGAAGCCGCGGGCATAAGCTAGTAATATTATAAATGTGAATGTAAGTTTGTTTGTTACGCTTTCACATAAAAACTACTTAACCGATCATCATAAAACTTTGTACACATATTCTTGGAGGTGTTAGAAGTAACATAGGATACTTTTTATTGAAAAAAGAAATCATTTTTTACAAGATCAACTGATTTATCTATTATTATGACTATCTTCATTAATGATCTGTCGGAATTCTCATTACTCTTTGACGGGTCAAGTGTTATCAAAACGCATAGCGAAGCTGCTATCACTGCGAGTTCGTTCTTTATCACATACTCATCAGTTGTGGAGTCAGCTATTGACAGTTGATAAGTTGGCGCTAGCAAAGAAAAATGGTTTCCTTTTGCTTGCGTTTATGGAATAAGGTAACCGCTTACGATCAGATGTGACTTCTCTGCCAAACTTTTAATGAACTAGTAAAATTTGAGGAAAATACCAAGATTTGAATGCATTCCGTTATATTCGGACAACGCTCTTTGATAATTTAAATACGGAAAATAAGGGTTATTAGCATCAGACAAAATATGAACAAAACAACTGGGCTTGTAAACATAACAAGAGATAAATCTCGTTTGTTGGTTCGCACCGGGAATTTTATTAGATTCTTTAATGATATATTCCTGTTGATGTGTCATTCGTAATTTTGACTCTCATTGAGCGTATCATTTCGTAATTCACAAGCAGTATCTTAACTAATCTAAAAAGACAGGTAGGACCAAAGGTGATCTTCAGTTCAAAATTGAACTTGCCCCACTGGGGAATTACCTACCTCCATTATACAGAACATGCTACGAATTTCCTCGTTCGTAGTCGGATTCCAGAAATTCACAGAAATAGTTATGCTGGTGGGAGTGGGATCCAATACTTCCATATACTGCTAACCCAGAAACTTCACTTACCTTAATCGCTTAGGGCGAGAGAGGAAATGCCTCGTTTAGTTCTTTCTCGTAGGCTTTACGCTGATCCTCATTAATTTATGTCCTTCGTTGGCCACTTCGAACACATTTATGTGCATGTTCGTTCCTCGCTTGTTTCGTTACCGTTTCTATTGTGTACTGTGGCTATTTTATAAAGTTGGTATAAACACTATCTACTACACTGAGTAAACATTTGTAAATAAAGGCTTTATTTTCATTAAAATCTTTTGCTTTTCTTAATTATGAGAATTGTACCGATACTAAAATAACTTTGTTTCACGCGTACTATTTCTGTATCACTGAGAATAAATTATAATGATGAGTATTTGTAAAACGTTGGCCCACTCCCTAGTTGCGTGGGGTTAGCCTCACGATTTCCCACGAAGTTTCTCAGGCAAAGATCTAATATCACCAACATTTCCCCAGATCATGCTTTCAAATGGCAGATGGTGAATCTGTCGCGCGCAGTATCAGGCGCATTTTCTAAAAGTACATAATAATCGTCTTATGTAATTGATTTTACTTCTCTGAGGTACAGGATTAATGATTTCTTCTCAACGTTATCTCATGGCGGTCGTGAATTTTTGGTACTAAACAAATCATTATAATAAAGGTAACGGTAATGTTGGTCCATGAATTTATCTGTGATCATACATAGATTAACTGCATATTTATTAGTTTTTCTATTATTTATATTGGTATATATTCACATAAATAGGTTTACTTTTGTCTAGTAAGGAATCAATTGATTTTGTGCTACATTTCCAGATAATAATAATAATAATATCCTCACGCCTTCCCACAAGGGTCCCCGAAGGGGTAGGCAGAGATTGTTTTTTAAATATCCTTTACAGACTAACATTATCTTTTTTTAAGATATTTCGTTACACTCGTTAACAAGGATTATATTTTTATAAACTCAGACGTTTGAACGTACCTTAACTTAGTTAACTTCTAAACAATTAAACTGAAAAACAACTGGACCAATTCAAAAAATTCTTCCACTATTCGAAACATGATTACCAAGCAGTATACTATATAGGAAAGATTTGATTTTTATTATTGAAAAACGATAAATGAAATTACATCGTCCGCGGGTGAAACCGCGGGGCACGTCTAGTAAGCAATAAAATAAAATTATTAAGCGATATACCACTTTGTGATTGCCATCCCTCAGACGATAAGCACGTTATCAAACCTGCATAGAGACAGGAATAGAGCTGAGACGGATTATGTGATGAGATAAATGAACGGTTTAATTACATGTGTGTATTTGTATTGCACTGTAGTTTTAATCAGCACGACACGGTCTAATAGATATCCTGGTTCCTAATAATATGTTAAATGTTTTTACGTTGTGGGGCTGTTTGTTCCTCTTTCTCGCAAAAACTACTGGACGGAATTGGATGAAAATTCGACTACCGTCTAGTGGTTAAAGCTCCTGACTGCGAAACTTGAGGTCGCGGGTTCGAATCCCGCTGAGGGCAGATATTTGTGTGATGAACACGAGTATCTTGTCTAGTTACCATAACACAAGCTTTGCTTACTTTGGGACTAGGTCAATTTGTGTGCAATTGTCCCAGGTATTTATTTATTATTATTATTATTAAATTTGCCACAGAGAGTGATTATTAGACGCTTTAATACATGATTTATTCCAGGCAGTTATCTATCATTTCAATCTAATTTTACGCGGGCTAAGCCGCGGAACACAGCAAGTGTAATATAAACTGATGACTAATTAAGACTTGGATTTTAATACGACACCAAGATATGTGTATAATAAATATACCAATATAACGCAGTTTCAATTGTTTTTCCTTGAACGCGCTTTTTCTTTGAGATATTTGGTACTGCTGGACGGTTTTTTAAATGCTAGACGGTTTTGGAACTGCCAGATCGATTTGAAAAAATCCTTTTGCATTAGATACCCTATTAATTGACATTTTACTGTCATCAAATTAATTTTTATTTTTTTATGAATTTATAAATTTCACACAAATTGTCTTAGTCCAACATTAATATGGTTAAATAAATACATACGCAAGTACATAACTCACACACAGCTAGAATAACACTCGTGTTAAAAGTTAGTGCTTTACTACACACCTCTGCCTACACCTTCAGGGTCCCCTTGTAGCTAGGCGTGAAAATATAGTTAACTTAGCTCAAACTTGGAATTGTATTTCCAAGGTATAGCTTCCGACGCAATTCAAAGAATTAAGATGTGACATAGCTCGCCCTTGAACTTATTGAAGATTAATCTCTCAAAAAATCCATTCCTTCCTTGATATTTCAAGGAAAAGCTGACGTTGATATACGTTCGACCACTATGCTGCCAGCAGCATGCTATCGTGGCGTATTATACCTACGCCACGATAATCCACGATATCTTCTTACCATTGGCCGTATACTTGTGTGCATGTTCAATTACAAATGTAGATAATCGTAACAATATTGTGGCCATCTCACACAAAACCGAATGACCCTAAAAGTCTTTACTATGACCAATAGATAAATATACCTATCTGGGTGTAAATATGTACTTATATAGACACTACATCCAAACGCACAAACATATATCCTCATCTATACTAATATTATAAAGAGGAAAGATTTGTATGTAAGTATGTTTGTATTGAATAGGCTCCGAAACTACTGAACCGATTTAAAAAATTCTTTCACCATTGGAAAGCTACATTCACCCTGCGTGACATAGGCTATATTTTCTTATACAAAAAAAACTTATGTTCCGCCGTGCGAAGCCGGGACTATAGTCACTTATACAGGTACTGTAAAAATAATAATAATTATGTATATTTCGTAAAAAAAACCTCTTCCTTGAAAACCTGGCAAATATTTTTTTAAGTTCCGGGAGGTTAGTCTATTTTTCTGGATGAATTGCATTATCTATTACTTTTTTGTCTCCTTTGTTAATTTATGTTTCTTTTTTACGAGTGTTATCTATCTTGTTTTTTACTGTTTTATAACCTTTATAATTTGTATTTTTTTTGTATACACGGTATCCATTTTGTGGATATGTCATGTCTAATTCTTATTTACCTTAATTTTTTTAAATCGGTCAAGCAATTTTGTGTTAAATTGACAAATAAAGAACAAATAATTCCTCTTTATAATATAAAGTTTAGATGACAATTGCTTGGGTAGTTTAGACAAGATGACTGCGTAACAAAATGACTGCCGCATTTCTAACATTAGATAGAATGATATAATTCTCAAATTACAACGCAACTACTAATTAATTGAATATAAAACATATTAAGGAATTTGCGATTAGAATAACCTCATCCCCATTTTGATATCGTGCGAAGGTAATATCGAAGTGTGTAGCTATATCTACAGGTCTACCTGTTTCGAGTGCTGGCGTCAATTGAACTCAATTGTCTTTTTTATCGATTCTCATGGAAAAATATACACAATAGGATGGAACACGTAAACTGGAGCACTTTACAGTAGCTGCAAGTGATGCAAACAGGCTTTAAAAGGTATTTCTTGATAGCAGGATGTATTTTTTTATTTATTTTTACTTATATCCGAAAGTGTGTGCAAGAAGAGGCAGAGGAAGACCACGTTCTAACTAGCTAAATCATGTCGATCGGACGCTCAAGGACAGGAACGTCAAGAGTACTCGAAACCGACGAGCATGTATGAAGAGACTGATGAATGTGGACGAAGCGAAAGAGGTGTGTAAGTCTAGAGAGATCTGGCGCCCTATACTCTCTGCCTACCCCATTAGGGACTCGGCGTGATGTTATTTATGTATATCCTTAAATCACATCAAATCAACACACTTTTATTCAATGTAAGGGACACAAGGAACACTTATTGAACGTCACATACTAATTAAAAAACTACAGTTTTCGACAAAAAAAACCCGTCAGGAGAAGAAACCCGTCAGGAGAAAAAACGGCGAAACAAACTCCCCGGTTACCTTTCTTAAAATTTGTTCCCTTTTATGTAGGGTTAGAAACATATTGGAGGATAGTTGTTACGGGAGAGAGTGCTAATGCTCTGTAGACTTACAGACCTCTCGCTTCATCCACATGGTTGCCGATTTCGCACGTAGCACTTGAGTTTTCGATAGACTTGATCGAACAACTACGATTAATTCTAATCCGTGAGAAGAAGAAGGAGCCGTGGTGGCCGTGTGGTTCGAGGAGTTGCCTGCGACACAAAGATCGCAAGTTCGAATCCCGACTGTAACAATGAGTTTTTCTGAACTTAAGTACAGTGATTAGTCACACCACGAGCTTTACGGTGAAGGAAAACATCGAGAGGAAACCTGCATACGTCTGAGAAGAAATTCAAAGGCGTATGTATAGTCGTGCCTGAGTAACGGCGATGGACTCGCCATCTGTCACGTTGGCATCTAATATACCTCTGGCGGAAAGTGGGTGTGTGGGTATTACCTATACACCTCTGCCTACCCCTTCGGGGACCCTTGTGGGAAGGCGTGAGGATATATTATTATTTATACAAACATTACACTTTATACCTGATGGTGATGAGGTAAGCAGGTTAAAGCTTAAGCTAAGTAAAACTGAGCTAAACTTGTAGCTTAATTACATAGTAATACTTTTTTTATATTATTAGCCTTACGTAAATGTATAATAAACATAACTGGCAAGAGAGCAATTAATTCCATTATTAATTGACTCAAAAAGGCATAGATCTCATCTCGTTGAGGTCTGGGTTCAGATTCAGATGCGTGAGTTAAGTATTTTATAATCAAAATAATATTAATTAAATAATGTTTAATAACTAAGTAATCTACTATCACTTAAATTCACTTTCTCTATAATGTGTACTAAGCATTTAGTATTTTTAAATACTTTTTTTTATTTAAATTAAAACGGCACAATGTTTCTGACTCTTGCAACTTTGTGCCTACCCTCCTTTTTTATTTCGGTGTTCTATTGAATTTCGTATTATTAAGAACACTAATAACAATCAACTAATTATTATGTATCATCACTTTAATAATTATTATGTATCATCACTTTAATAATTATTATGTATCATCACTTTAATAATTATTATGTATCATCACTTTAATAATTGGAGTAATATGTTTTCAAAAATATATATATAATATACATGCTCGATATAGGCATTAACAAAATCGGTTTAGTACATTTTGTTGATGGAGTTGTGAAGTGGACAGATAAGTACATATGTGTAGAGCTAATGTGAGTAATAATAAGTCAAGTGCATTGGAAACTGTGTTTTATTTACTTATGTGATAAGTATATTACTCAAGAGTGACTGCGACCTATTTAATTAAATATAAAATAACTATAAAAAAAAACACGGCTACTTACTTTGAATTTCAAGTCTTTCCAACTTATCATCAGCTCTTTGCGCAACTTCTAGAGGACTCTCGATGTGGTAGAAAATACTCGCCCCTACCAACAAGTACACTATATGGAGGGCCAGCATACACGCCAACTGCTTCTTGGACATCATCTTGACTAGTTAGGGTTGACAAGAAAATCGAAAGAAAATCCACAATAAATTCTGTCCAAGTAATATTCGTATCACAAATCACTAATTGTAATCCATAATGTCCAAGGCAGGTCTAGTCGCAGCATCAGTAATCGTAGCGTCTCTAAACTCTTCGTAAAACGATTCTGATTTAAACTGAGGTCATAGTGACACTGGTTCCCCGTTTTGTACCGCATGTTTGAAAGACATTGAAGCTGGTGACACTGGTGTTAGCACTTGTTTTACTTGCGTTCGTATTATGGAAACTTGTGAAAGAACTTGACTGTTATATATAGTGTTCGTTTTCGATGACACTTCCCGATTGGTTGACGTTCGAACGCCCGACTCGAGGCGATTGAATGATTTTCCGTGCGCGTGCGCTCGCGAATCGTTTGCCGCTTGCGATCTCGTCCTTTTTTTATACGCTCAGCTCTAAATATTTGAGTGACAACGCTACGCATTAACTCGTCGTAAAGGATAAGTAAGGTTATTACCGACATAGTTATAAGGCAACTCAGTACTGACGCAGTGGTAATACTAACACGTTCAGGCGAAAGATTTCGTTTACGACCAGGGATTAAATGGATTCTGCGTTTGATAATGGCCCGTGTTGAGAACAGTTACATCATTTTGTACTCCGATAGCGAATTCTTGTGTTTGACGTAATTTCAGGAAACTGTCTATTGACTATTACTTAATTACGTAGGGGCAAATTTTTTACCCTCCCCCTACCCTTATACACGTAAGAGCAGTTAAGATTTCTCGGACTCCAAGAAAGACTCCGAAACAGAAGATTAGAAAATTTTAACCGGGTCTTAAAAAAGGATCACAGAATCTTGAAAACTTTTATTTACGTTAAATAATAACGTAAATAAAAGTGTTCATCATCATCATATCTATGTTAGACATCGATTAAAAAATTTGTTTAACGTAACGTTTGTTATTTGTTTAAGACTAGATGAGTAAAAACTCCGATATAACTATATTCGAGTCTTAGAAATCGTTTGTTTGTATGGATCAAAATACATTCTATGTATGAATCCAAATTATAAACTACCTCTGTGCCAAATTTCATTCTATTCCGTTCACCAGTTTAGTATCACTAGGATTAAGTAAGAATTAATGTTACCCCCTCCTCCCCGAATGGACCGTCATCGTACCCCCGCCTCTACCTAATTGGGTTTAAAGAATTTATTTCTCATAAGAACATTAGGGGGCGTCCATAAATTACGTGAGGTATATTTTTTAATTTACTGTCCCTCCCTCCCCCGTGGTGAGATATCGTGAGATTTTATTCAACCCCCTCCCCCATCCCCCAATCTCACGTGAGATTTTTCAAAATGTGGGTTTCTGACGTAAATGCGTTGGATTTTTATTGTAAAAAGAAAAAAAAATTGCTTTTTGCTTTTATTTACGACTAGTTAAGACTAGTAATCAATATTGCTGAAAGTTTAATTACAAGATTAAATCTTACGCATGTTAAATCTGGATTAAATGGACCATGATATTTGCCGAGACCCCCCCTCTCTCCAACGAAGATTAGATGAGATTTGACGCGACCCCCTCCCCCCCTTAAACATCTCACGTAATTTATGGACGCCCCCTTACATGAGTTCACTTAAAATGAGATATAAAAGATTTACAATAAATATAACGTACATTCTATCTCCTGACGTGTTAGTATCTAGTAAGCTAGTTACAGTGTGTATACAAATTTCTTCAATTTATTTTTGAACATGTTTGTGTTATCACAGTCCCTAATTTCATTTGGCAATTTGTTATAAAGCTGTTTATTATTTAATGGTTATAAATATTGTATGGTGGTTATAAATTAAGTATTAATTAATGGCCCCTAAGACCGTCGCGACTAGGATACATTGAAGGCTTGTAGGTCTTGTGAGGAATACTAAATCACGTAGGAAGCCTAAATGGAATATTTTGAGGCGACATCAGGATATATAAAGCTTTATCGATACATCACATACTACTGTCATATTTTCATATCCTTCATCATCAGTGAGGATAAACTTCCAAAACCAATACGTCTGTTTAAAAAATTATATTTCCCATTTAGGTAGATATCACCAGCCAAATCAACACTTAATCAACACACCTCAACCGACATGAACCTTACGAAAGCAGTACAGCACTATTAAAAAATCTCCATGACTTTGTCAATACCGATCAAATACCGACGTAATTACATGAAACATAAAGTTTAAAATAGCGTGTAAAGATAGATGATCAAAGGTTTAATTTTTTTTAATAAACTTATAAAAAATCTGAACTTTCTAAAGTTACCTGTGTTCGATTAGGTACCTATTCGAACACACGAAAACATTAATTAAAAGAAAAATACATTGAATCATACATACATACATATCATCACGCCAAGTCACTAACAGGGTAGGCAGAGAGTATAGAGCGCCAGTTCTCTCTAGACTTACATACCTCTTTCGCTTCGTCCACATTGAAACATGTATTCTAATATTCAACTCTCTCTGGTTATAGTGAACTAATTTAAAACCAAATAGCCTAATCTTGAATCAACAGTCGAGTCCTTGAGTAATACAAAGCGACTGAGCGGCTTAAAATTGTATCATTACAACCATATTTTTTACAATTTCACTTAATAATTTACAATACATTTATTTTGGTATTGTATTCACCCGAAACACAAAAACACGCCAGTTTGAACATTATTCACTATTCTTATTTCAAAATATTCAACCTGATCCTCATTTCTTTACTTCTATTCTTATCAGCTGCTAAGCAAACACAGCTAAGGTCATCCTCTATGGGGTCTCGGCTCCCGATATTTCTGTCTGCTCTTTCGACGACGTTGAACATTGAAGCTCCAAAGTAGGAAAGGAATAACGTGTGTGGGACGCATTCGACATATAGTTAGCAGTTCATACGCCTTAAAACGACAGAATGGTATGACTAATTAAGTTTTCAGGAGAACGTCAATCCGACTTGATGGCGTATGCTTGATTGTTGTGGCTTTTCACATATGTCTTTTACACAGGTCTTTACAAATGTATATACCTAATAATATTAATATGGTTTGTATAGTAAGCAACGACTTAAGAGAGGAAGGGCATAACGGGTTTCCCGTTCGAATTTGGAGCTGCCCGACTGGGTCAGGACCTCCACCATACAGAAGTCCGTAGCCAAATACCACAATTTTTTGTGTTGTGTTCCTACGCGGTGAATAAGGTTTCCAGTAATGAGCTCCTTGGGGAGGGGGGAGGATTGTTATATTGTCGCAGCAGAGGGATTAGTCGCATTGTGCGGCCAACACAGTATAACTCTCCGAACACAGACTGGCAAGTGATACTTCGGTATTGCAAGCGTAAATAGGCTGCGGTAACCGTTTTCCATCAGGTGAGCCCGTATGCTTGTTTGCCACTCTAGTTGTATAAAAAAAAAAAAAACTTATTGTCGGGCCTACGTTGTTCCCCCATACTTGGGTACTATTGCTGTAACGTAAAAATATTGTTATTGTAGTGAAATAAAAATTTTTGATTTGATTTTGATTTTGAATATTAAGATCCGTGGTGGCTGAGTGGTTCGAGTCGGCTTCGAACACAAAGATTGCATATTCTAATCTCCACCTTAATTCGAATTCAGATGAGAAAAAATGAGTGGGCATTTGGGTCGATCAATGTATTTAATGCATGTCAGTGCATGCAGTCAATTATAGATTTTACATATCATTTGGGGAGGGTTGTTTCACATCGTCTGTTTACTTAAGATTTGCATGATAAAGATTGGAGCGGGCTGTTCCAAACTCTTAATTATGCATATGTAGATATCGACGTAAAAAAGTAACAATTTATCACTTTAATAATAATAATAAAATAAATAAGAAATACCTGGGACAATTCCACACAAATTGACCTAGTCCCAAATTAACCAAAGCTTGTGTTATGGTAACTAAACAACGATATATTTACTTATATAGATAGATATATACTTAAATACATAGGACATCCAAGACTAAGGTACAAATATTCGTGTTCATCACACAAATATCTGCCCTCAGCGGGATTCGAACCCGCGACCTCAAGTTTCGCAGTCAGGAGCTCTAACCACTAGACCAGACGGTCATATATATATATCTATATTGATGTATATATATCTATATATACATCAAATAACTAGCTATCAAATATGTATAGTTTTTCTGTTAAATGAGGTGAGATTGTACTTTAATACACTACACCCGAAAATATAGGTCAGACTTTACTTGGTGTATATTAGCGCTGACATTAGGTAGAACAACCGGCCTCTCAGGTATCAAATTAGTAGGTTGTGTCTTCCATATAAGGAAACAGTAAAACAAACTTATATCTATACTAGCTGTCCCGCCCAGCTTCGCCCGGGTGAAAAAGTTAAACTTCCTGAAAACGATCGCAGCGCCACCTATCGGGTCCAATTGTGATGTAAGTTATCCTATCTTTTAAGTTGGATCAAACTGCACACGGTGTGCAAATTTGATTGAAATCGGTTAATTGGCTTAGGAGCCCATCGCGGACAAACAACGTGACACGTAATTTATATATATTAAGATAATATATACAAAAATATACACATATAAGTAAGTATTAACAAACAAACATAAATGACTCACGCGTCACTGATTACAGTAAGTATTACAACACTAAGGTACTATTTTTTCAGTGATAAAAGCCTTGTTGCTTATTTCAGATTTATTTGTACTAATCAAATGTAATGTAAAAGGTAAGTATGAACGTTCTGAGAAACGGTACTAAGGTAAAATTCTATAACATTACCCAAGTTTATAACGTCAGTATTTTTATCCACGAAGGTGATCCAATGAACATGCCGGCCGCCTGATGGTAAACGGTCACCGCCTCGTATTGACGCTTGCAACACGCGCGTTGCCGATCCTGCGATCATCTCTTCACAACCTCCATGAAGAACTCCATGCAGTATAATGTAAAGCCGTGTTATGCCTAAGTTAAGTGTATGTATAGTCGTGCTTGCGATTGGCGGTGATAGACTCACCATCTGTCACGTTGGCAACTAAAATATACCTCTGGAGGGAAGTGGGTGTATGAACACTACCTATACACCTCTACCTACCTCTTCGGGGCCCTTTGTGGGAATCCCGTGAGCATATATTGTATTATTATAATAATAATAATATATCCTTTATTGTACAAACACACACATTTACAAAAACAAACAGAAAAGACAAAGAAAAACATATAGTAGGCACAATAGGCGGCCTTATCGCAAAAGCGATTTCTACCAGGCAACCCAAGTGTAGAGAGAGATAAGAAACAAAGAAAGAAAAGGAAGGTGTGACAGTTGAGAGGATGAAATAGAAACAATTATTATTATATATAAATAATAGGCATTCTACATAAATAAATACGAAACATATACTTATATAACATACATACAATAATATATACATGTATACATATATATAAACAAGTTAAAAAGATAAATAGTGTTCAAATAAAAGCTTTTTGAAGGAGATTAATGTCTGTGCAAGCCTGATGTTCTGGGGCAACGAGTTCCAAAGACGGACAGCTTGCGCAGTGAAAGACTTGGAATAGGAAGAAGAGGTGAAGGTAGGAGTTTTAAGGACAAGTTCTCTGGTTTTACGGAGTAGGTGCAGGTTGGAAAAAAGAAATTCAAAGCGTTATCTATATATATATATATATAGGAGATCCCATTTTTGAACTGACTCATCACGAAATCTCAGGAACTGTAAGGCCGATTGACTTGAAATTTGGTAGGAGTATTCCTTACGCGGTGTAGTGGTCAGCTAAGAACGGATTTTGTGAAACTCCACCCGGAAGGTGGAGTGCAGGGAGATCCCATTTATGAACTTACTCATTAGGATATCTCAGGAACTATAAGGCCGAGTGTCTTGAAATTTGGTAGGAGTATTCCTTACACGGTGTAGAGGTCAGGTAAGAACGGATTTTGTAAAACTCCACCCGCAAGGTGGAGTGCGGGGAGATCACATTTGTGAACTCACTCATTAGGATACCTATCTCAGAAACTATAAGGCCGATTGACTTGAAATTTGGTAGGAGTATTACACGATGTAAAGGTCAGCTAAAAACGCTGAAATATCAAACAATATTAATGAAAATCGGAAACCAAGACTATTCCAAATTCGCCTCTTTTTCTCTTATTATTATTCTCTCACCTGCTATTATTATTATTTTATATAGATATATATTATTCGACGAGAATGTATGAAGAGACTGATGAATATGGACGAAGTGAAAGTGGTATGTAAGTCTAAAGAGAACTGGCGCTCTATTCTCTCTGCCTACCTCGTTAGGGACTCGTCGTGATGATATGTATCTTAATATATATATTTCTTGTGTGCGTGTGTATGTGACTGAACTCCTCCTAAACGACTGGACCGATTTTGATGAAATTTTTTGTGTGTGTTCAAGGGGATCTGGGAATGGTTTAGATTCACAATTGGACCCGATAGGTGGCGCCACTGGGTCCGTGGCTTTAATTTTTTCTCCCAAGCGAAGCTGGGCGGGACAACTAGTATATGTATATTTTACTCCCTGATAAACGTGCTTTCAAATGCAAAGAGAATTTCAGATGCTTATTTAATGAATAACGAAATATTCATAGATTTATAATGTGATGATAGGCACATATTTTTGTGCGCTTATATCGCAAACGCTGGGTAAACCTTACGAGATAGATCACGATCACTACGGAGTAGTATATCTTCAAATGATCGATATAAAAGTCCGCGATTGTATTTAATTATCTCTAAAGGATATACCTCCATAACCATTTTTATCTTTTACATTATTATTAGTATCAATATTGCACCCGTGCGAAGCCGGGGCGGGCAGCTAGTATTATTATAATATATTCACCAAGAGTTCTCACTTTAACAGTATATTCTGTCAAACTCACGCTATTCTGGATATGTAATTTATTCGTTTTCTGCAGGGGAATCCCATCTTCAAAGTTTCCTTTCTCCTTCTTCTTGAATGACCAGTAGCGGTTCTGCAGTTCCAGATTCTCTAGCGTTGCGTAATTCCCATAATTCTACAGTCAATTTGATTAATGACACTGACAGCGTCATAACGAGTCCCTTCGAGTCAGAAAGAGGTCTAGTTTTTGTAGACTTACAGTCTTCTCCGATAAAACCTCATTGGTCCTCTCCCGCTTTATTCACAGTCATCTTTTCATGCATACCGGTTTTGAGTATTTCTAACTAATGAGCATTAGCATTGATACAAATTATTGCACTATAATTTTTGTATGTAGCTGCTGAAGAATATTTTTAAGTACCTTGACGGGAACCTAAAATAAATTTAATTGTACGATTTTATAGATATACCAGTGTTGTTATAGGACTGTATTTATTGTATGAAGACGCTGAAACACAAACATCCGACGGATTAGTGTTTACAATCTCTCTATCGAGAGATGCCAGCAACCTTGACAGCTTGAAGAAACCGTCATTGGTCACACGTCACAAATATTTGCCTTCGACCACTAATCCTCGGATTAATCCACCTTCAGGCATTAAGGTATTAGCCGGAAAGCCTTAGTACGTCATTTGGAAGATTCTGATAACTTTTCTCAGACCACGGAATAGTTGATAATTCAAATTGTTAAGTCTTGAAGACCTTGTAAAGTGAATTTTAGAAAACAGTTTAATTTCTTGAACCATCGAATGAAATCGATGGTCGAAAACTTATTAGCAACAGAAATTAAATGTCAACAGTAGACTATCCATTGTTTTTGTTACTGGTTATAGAAATTTAACGTTAACCTACAAAATGAGTTGAAGTATCCTATATATATAAATACGTATTAATGGATATTTCCATTGCTAGTTGTAATATAATATTTATCCCATAGGTAGGTAGGTATGATTTGTCCCTTGGTGCATCGACCGCACAAAATGTAGATATTTTATAGTTAGTTGTTGTCAGTGAAAAGGATTAAGGTATTATCATTATTTCCATCAATGCCACGAGTCCAAAAGCTTTTATAATTTTTTGATAAAACGCGAAATGGATCTGTCTGTGTGCTGTGTTAACCACATCAACTGGAGTAATTAAATAATGCCGCCACGTCCCGTGACTTGCATACCTTTAGCTTCGTCCACGTTCATCAGTACTCTTTAATTTTACTCATTCATTACACGTTTAG
Organism: Drepana falcataria; assembly: GCA_945859725.1. Lineage (NCBI taxonomy): Eukaryota > Metazoa > Arthropoda > Insecta > Lepidoptera > Drepanidae > Drepana > Drepana falcataria. Next base: position 3,189,749 of record OX243935.1, read on the forward strand.
GAAAAATCCCCACAAAACCGTGTCCTTTCCGCAGTTTTATAATATCCACGGATCTGCTCATCAGGACAAGGTAAAAACTAATCCGTTGTGTATTTAAAGCGAATGGTGGCCGATTTTACGAGCTTGTTAACCTTAATTATTGCACTAAATGTGAACACGACAAATTGAGTGTTTTAATAGATCATACATTCATTTCGGGTGTTTAAAGAGACACCAAATGACGGCTGAATTTAAAAATTCTATTGGAACAGCTCGATTCAAATAAAAATAATTGAATATCTAAATAGGTAGCTGCGGTCCCTACGAAAAATTTAACAAGTTCGTGGGATCGATATTAAATCGAATCGGATTTGAAGAGATTTGCAACTGATTAGCTTGAACGACAGCGTAATTGTGAAGATGAAGAAATGAGTAAAAAATATCGACACGATATCAAATTTGAAAGTATCTAGAAAAGAGGCAGCGGAAGCGCACGTTCTGTCTACTTAGATCAAATCGATCGGATACTCATGAAAGAGGAAAATACCGAACCAAGAACTCTACAACATATTATATATAAATAAACACAGTAAGAGGGAAAACAAACAAAATTGAAAGGGAAAATACTTGTTAAAGTCGGTCATCATTACGTAAGAGGGTAAATAGAAACGCAAGTCAAGATGTAAGTAAATATTATAAACAATTTATTGTAGGTACCGCTTACCATTTATCAAATACCTACATTTATGCGACTACTAATATCTTAAAGATACTACTTATACCTATACCTAGATGAAGAAAGGCATGTTACGTTGGTTTGGACACATAGAAAGGATGAGTGAAGAAAGATTGACGAAGCGTATATACAAAGCAAAAGTGTGTGCAAGAAGAGGCAGAGGAAGGCCACGTTCCGACTACCTGGATCAAATCGATCGGACGCTCAAGGACGGGAATGTTAAGAGTACTCGAAACCGACGAGCATGTATGAAGAGACTGATGAATGTGGACGAAGCAAAAGAGGTATGTAAGTCTAGAGAGAACTGGCGCTCTATACTCTCTGCCTATCCCGTTAGGGACTTGGCGTGATAATATGTATGTATGTATATATACACATATATCAACTGTCAAATGAAATTATTTTCCCCTAACCTCAACATTGATCGTGTCTTCCTAGCACTTCCTTCTCATCTTCCCAGCAGTATTAGTATTCTAGTCAGTAGCTTAATCGCACAGAACGCTTGTATTTGTGCGCCATTTGGCGGCTGTACCACCGATCTTGAATACTAAGTATACGGGGACATCAAATAGTCGCAAGCGTTGGATCAAATAGTTAGCTTCACTCCGTCCCACATGGATCCTTGAAGGGGTTGGCAAAGGCGTAATAACACGATCCAGTCCTCAAAAAAAAATTTTTTTAAAGGTTTATGTAGTAGTATCAACACACTCACTTTTCGCGATATATTTTAGTTTGGCACTTAACAGATTGTGAGTGCATACGTCTATAATTTTTTAATTTTTTTTTTATTAATATAATTCATATTATGCAAGTATCTTAGTGTTTCCTTCATGCTAAAGCTTGTGGAGTGTTTAAACAAGTTCAGAAAAATCATTGGCACATCATTCAAAATTCGAACTTGCAATCGCTGCGTTGCAAGCAAACTACTCGAACCATCATGGCTTAGAGAGATAGGGCTTCGGCGCCCGTTGAAAAACACATTCACACAAAAAATATAGGTAATTTTAATACTTATTTGTTCCTCAAACAAAAACCTAGATATTCTTCCATAAAAGCTACGGGGTGGTGGTATCATGGACGCTAGGATACATTTTATTATCTTGAATGCAATTTTCAATTTTGATTTGTAAATAGCACTGAAGGAATCACAGCAGGAAAAAAAGGAATATGAACACCAAGACTATACATGAGTCATGAGCAAAAAATTATGGAGAACAGAAAGAGAGAGAAGAAAAGATATCGTGCAGCATAAAATCATTAGAGACACAGTCCCACAAGAGCCCAGCTCTTAAATATATGATGAACAACTGGCGCTAATAAGGTCGTAATTGTAAATATTTAGAAGTACCAGCCATGGTGGCCGAGTGGTTCAAGCAGTCGCCTCAAACACAAAGATTGCAAGTTCGAATGAGTTTTTCTGAACTGAAGTATAGTGATTAGACACACCATAAGCCTTCGAGAAGGAACACATCGAGCGGAAATCTGCATACGTTTGAGAAGAAGTCCAAAGATGTTGTATACCTGGCCGTGCTTAGGAAACGGCGATGGACTCGCCAACTGACACGTTGGCAACTAAATTATACGTCCAGCGAAAAGTGAGTGTGTAGATTACTACACACCTCTGCCTACCCCTTCAGGGATCCTTGTGGGAAGGCGTGAAGATATACTACTAATGACCCAATACTAAATTGGATATAATTTTGAACTATCTTTAATTTTCATTATCGTTAATAACTACTTCAATAAGATAGTTATTTTCATAAATTATGGAGATTTCGAGGCACACCTAACGCCTAAGAAGAACGTACGTAATACTTCTTTCGTTTCCACTATATTATTATAGTTGCACGAAAGCTCAAGGCGATAAATATATTCATAACCTACCTACTAACTTGCAATACTGGTTTTATCTAGTTTTCCATTTCATTTCCATACACGCTACGTACGTTTTTACGTACGTAGCTAGTGTACCTAAATTAAGTGCGTATGTACCTTCATATTAGCACTGGTCATTCGGAAGCAGTGTGACATACCAATGTGTATTTAGCACGTTGGTTGGTGACATTGCCGTTAGAGCTAATTAGATTTTATATAGGCCAAGAGCTAGGTACAAAATATCGTCTTTCATAACGTGATCGTGTCACGTGACAAAGTTTTGGTCAAAATCTTCGAACCTATTAACCCAAGCTAACATGAATAGTGACAAACTGCTATTGGTCTATATATCTGTAGGCAGTATAAGCAGACTATGTCCACGAGCAAGGGGTTAATGTCTTGACACTTTGTAACAATAACAAAAAGAGCGTGAAAAAGATTCCTGCAAGATCGGCAGCGCGCGACCGATATCTCTAATATTGCAAGCGTCCATAGGCGGCGGTAACCGCTTACCATTAGGCGGACGGCATGCTTCTTTGTCACCCCTGTGGTATAAAAAAAATTGAACTCAATAGTACAGCTCGGATTTAAACTTCAAATCTTTGCGGTGCAGGCAGCCACTCGGCCACCAAAGCTCCGTTATATTAAAAACTTTACCTAAATCTTTTGAATACATTAAATACCTACACACTTTGCCTACACAGCTAGTCCGTTTGCAAGAATTGGCCAGTGCCTAAAATCCGTAATTGCAATTGAGTTATTGATATATTTTCATAAGCTCTAAGACTATAAAATTAAATACGTGACGATACGAACCCTGGATTCGCTCACGACTTCACATGATCAACGCAACAATTTACAAAATATATAGATTAAAAAAACAATTTCGAGATGAGACGAGAAACACACACAAAGGAGTATAATATATAATTTGTATTTTTTTTATTAGATTTTGGTTAGGTGCTTACATCAAATACTTATTGTTAAATAATTACTATGTACAGTCTGTCACCAGTTATCAGCTTAAGGGAAGGCGTGAGGATATATTTTAACTTTACGTATGTACGGAACGCTTTTGACGTATTATAGAATCTCATAATTTGACATTGACATTGACTTTGGACGTGCATTTAGGCATCCATGTGTCTTCTTTTGCAATACTTTTGTCCTTCTGTTTAGTATAATCAAAGTTTCTACCGTTCTTTACAACCATGGATTACCAGAGCAGACAGTTGGCTGAAGATTTCTTCCTTCGTGAGCCAGCAGACGCCAGAATAAGGTGACGGTTAACTCATAAAACATATTTTGGCTTACATAGTAATGTTCTATGCGATTAATGACCACTCTGAATGTTATTATTTGTTAGAAAACCGAAGAATGAGCCCGAGGAAGATCCTCACCCTAACCTCAAAGTGGAAATGCAGACTGTCCGGCTCAATCCGGACTCCCAAAAGCTTGTCCTGGATACTTTGAGGTTTATACACGGACCTGAGTTTAAACTTGGTAGTGCTAGCCTTTATAAAGTACGTACCTATTTTAATACTTATTTAATTTATATATGCTAGCTAGACCCCACGACGAAGTCATATATATAATTACTCCTTTATTCACATGGGTGTACATAACACCTTTCTCTTTCATTGCTATCTGCTAGCTGACTATCAATGAAAACTGCATAATAATCCGTGCTTAAAAGATCTAAGCATACTGACAGGGGAAAGTGACTTAATACTTTGTATCAAATATTCAAAGAATTTGTGTTAGCAGTTGAAGCAATTGTGCAATATTTCTTCATATATTTAAAACAGGAAAATGTTTATTATCTGATTAGATCTGACCTAAATCGGTTTCCTTAGTAAGTTGGCTAAATTCCTTAAGCAGCAATTGTAATTGTTAAATTTATAATCTATTCATATACTATTTCATGATTACAATTCCATAGTAAAAAAGTCTTAAACAATTTCAGGATAAAGGCAGTAACCTGAGTAACCGCTATTGGATGGAGCGGGGAAACCTTGTGGTTCAGGGAGGCTGTGACTACTCATTGACTGTCAAACCTGATATACAGACTTCTGAAGCCCGGCTCCGAGCCTTTGCTCTCGCAAAATTAGAAAGGTATAAGAATACTTGTTTTAAAGAATACTTCTTTGTCAAAAGTTAGATAAATCTCTCTCCCTCTCTCTCGAGAACTGGCAAAATAAATGTGAATTTGATGTTAAACATCATTAATTTTAAATGCAGAGATTAGTCACACTACAGCTTTATGGTGAAAGGAAAAATCAAGACAAAACCTGCATCTGAGAATAAACTCAAAGACATATGTATCATGCTTGAGAAACAGCGATGGGATCAATGGGCTTGCCATCAGTCACATTGGCACCTAAAATATCTCTGGCAAAAATTATGCAAATATAATAAATATTTAATATGGGTGGGTGTATGAATATTCAAGTAAAGTGCTGAACAGTCAAACCCAGCTTTCTTTAATGCAGTTACAAACATACATGCAAAAATTTTATTAATTTTGGACTGTGATATTTTAATTCATTCAAAAACTTGTCACAGACGAAAACATTAAAATGTTTATTAAAAATATGAATGTAAGTAAATTTTTGTTTCAGATACCATTTCCACAAAGCCCATTGCGCAGAAGCCTTAGGAATGGCTGCTGAAAGTTTAGAGAAAGCTCTAGAAATACTTTTCTATAAATATTTCAAAATTGATGTAAATGACAAACCTAAGAGTGTTCCACCAAGATCTGAATTACTTGAAATGAGGAATGATGAAGAGGCTGTGCTAGAGTCTATTTATGATACATGTTTTAAGGTTAAAGAAGACAATGTATGGATTGTGAAGCTTACTTTGGATTACTTAACAAAAATGTATGAAAGTAAAAATGTTGACGTACCCAAGAAGAAAACCAACATCAACTACAATAGTAACTTTAAAACGAAACCTAAGGAGGCTTGCAAACTGTTTCTGAAAGGACCTTGCAGATTTGGTGCTAAATGCAAATTTTTACATGAAGTCAAAACAGAAGAAATACCCTCAGACAATACCGAAAATAAGGAGAGCTTAAAAATTACATATGAATTAGAAATAAGACTTACAAAGGACACTTTATATCCTTATGAACCACCATTAATGTTCTTTAAAACTGAACACAAAACAGATGTTATACCAGACTTAACTTGTTTACGAATTACTGGTAGATTATTAGATGAAGCTAGAGTATTAGCTCAGGATGGTATACCAAGTGTATACTCATTAGTAGAATTACTTAATAATGAAGAGGAAATAGTTAATTTTATACAATTTGATACCAGAACATTTCCAGAACCATCTGATGCTTTGTGCCCGCAATTGATAGAAGGTAACGCTAATAAGGAAAAGTTACCCTCACACTACAAAAAAGGACAAGCAAAAGCTAATAGAGCCAAGATTAACTTTGAAGAGGTATTGAGAGAGAATAAGGAGATAGCTAAAAGGTGGTTGGAGAAGAGAGACAACAATAGGTACAGTAAAATGATGTCTGGTAGAAGAAAATTGCCAGCTTGGCAGAAGAAGAATGAAATTCTAAATGCTATAAAGAAATCTCAGGTAAGCTCTCAGGATTTCATAATTCCATAACTATTTAAACCATTCTAAATTATTTACAGTTGGATCTACTGCTAAAATAAGATTCTTTTGAATTTTAAGTTGCACAGTGATTTATCATACCACAACCAAAAAGAGTAACTTATTTGAATCTCTGTACTAACCAATTTCATACAGTTTCATATTATCTTTGTATTAAATAATTATACTGCCATTGATTTATATTTTGCTCACCACACAACACAAATGTCCCCAAATGGGTACCCAGAAGTAACAATACCCTCTTCCCTCCAGTAGTTGTGCCAACATGGCGAGTCCATCGCCATTTCTTAAGCATTACATATGTGTTTTGAAGGAGCTTAAATGTATGTACAGGTTTCCGCTTGATTTGTTCCTTACATTTATACAATATTTATATTATTATTGTCTTTTTCACGTCATTTCTAGGTAGTAGTGATAAGTGGTGAAACTGGTTGTGGTAAAAGTACCCAAGTACCCCAGTATATACTTGACAATTGGTTGGACAACTTCGACAAAGGCGGGCCTGAACACGTGGAGATTGTATGCACTCAGCCGAGGAGGATATCGGCTATAGGCGTTGCTGATAGAGTGGCCGATGAACGGGTCGAGAAGACTGGACAAGTAGTTGGTTATCAGGTAATAATAATAATAAATCGTTTTATTTCAGGCAACACATTTAAATAGATGTTACAATTTAAAGGGCCCATATAATATATACCTTATCCTAAAATATATATAGCTATATTACATAAATACCTTACAATGTTTAGTTAAATATTTAGTAATATTTAGTTAAATTTACAGAAGGGATGTGTCCTGCGGTTTTATCGGCGTAAAATTTGATTTTTTATTTCAATCTAGCTAATGTCCTCTTTGCCAAATTTCACCGAATTCCGTCCAGTAGTTTTTTGCGTCATATCGGAACAGACTTCCAAATTCTTATACTTAAAAAAAATCCGCATTTATAATATTGGTAGGGAGAGTTGATTGGAACTGGTGGAGCGAGAGGTGTGAGGTCGCTACCCAGTAGACTCAATAATAATAATAAAAAGGTTAATCTGCACTTAAATATTTGCTACAGTAGCTTCTTCCACATATACAGGTACTAATAGTTTGATAGTGTATTTCATCTGCAGATGAACTAAGAAAAAAACGGACACTAGCGCCACCTATCGAGCCAATCTATGACTCAGAACTATCCATAGGAGCTATAAGGTAAAAAATGTGGTCAAGGAATTGAAATAGGAGAATTACAAACACATATCAAGAAACATCCTGGTCAAACCAACCCTTGCTATTGTAAACTTTGAAGTTTAGAATAAAAACTTATTGCATTTAGCAAATATGTGTCTTTTGCCTGTATCCTTAAAACCGTTATTTTATTATGCCTTAAATTATCCAGATACGATTGGAAAGCAAGGTGTCTTCGAAAACGCGACTTACCTTCTGCACCACGGGTATTTTACTCCGAAGACTGGAATATGATTCTCAGTTGAAATCTGTCACTCACGTGTTGGTCGACGAAGTCCACGAGCGATCCGAGGAGAGCGATTTCCTCCTCCTCATATTGAGGGACCTTATCAAAGTAAGGAAAGACCTCACGGTCATATTGATGAGCGCTACTCTCAATGCCGAACTGTTCTCCACTTATTTCGAAAACGTTCCTGTGCTGGAAATACCAGGTTAGTTGTATTTTGGTCATAAACTGTAATGCTATAGAGTGCGATATGAATTGTTCGATGTTTAAACACTTAAAATTACAGGCAGGACTTTCCCAGTAGAACAATTTTTCTTAGAAGATATAATGGAAACTACCAATTATGTGCTGGAAGAAAATGGACCTTATGGACGGAAGGTTAAAAAAGGTATTTATTTATCGTATCTAGCTAATTTACGGGCGATAGCAAAAAGAACAAGCATGCCTCCTTAATTATTCTCACTTTTCTTTACAAAATGGATCGTTAATATTTTCCTTAATCATTTCTAGCGCGGCACATAGCCTAACTAAAGCACGGTCGCGGAGCAGGAAGAATTTCGTACAATGACCTATTATTACCCATCTCTGTCACTCCCGCGTAAATATAATGCGTCTCGCTCGCACAGATGCAAGGTCATTGCATCTGTGCGAGCGAGACGCATTATATTTACGCGGGAGTGACAGAGATGGGTAATAATAGGTCATTGTACGAAATTCTTCCTGCTCCGCGACCGTGCTTTAGACGTAGTATGTTCAAGAAACATGGACCAAATATGAATCCATTTCCATTCAGTATTTTTGCGTGAAACTGAAGTGAAGGAACAGACAAGTTCACAAACTTTTACACATTCATGGGATATATTTTAAATTGAATATATGTATATGTATTTCATTTAGTACAAGTTTTGTCTAGTTCGCTATAGATAGTGCCATCCACGAAGACGCGCCCCTCTACTCTTCCTCATAGTTTATAGTGCAACCTTCCCATAATTTTTTGAGTAGTGTCGGTACACACTGATTACCTATGAGTGCACACGCACACTACAATTAATTGAGTCTGGTCATACTCCCCACATCCCGCGACCCCCGCGACTAGAAATTGGTGGGGCGCGTCTTCGTGGATGGCACTGTCTATTATACTGGGCGATTTGTTTGGTGTAGTCCAAGGTATTATTATTACAATTATTTACATACTTACATACATATCATCACGCCACGTCCCTAACGGGGTAGGCAGCGAGTATAGAGCGCCAGTTCTCTCTAGACTTACATAGGTACCTCTTTCGCTTCGTCCACATTCATCAGTCTCTTCATACATGCTCGTCGGTTTCGAGTACTCTTATTTTTAGCGCCAATATTATTAAGGATTTTACTAACGTACATGCAAATTTATCTCCAGGTGATAAAGAAAAACGCCACGATCTAGAACTAGAATTGGAAACGAGCGACGTCCGCGCCGAGGCGATGGAACCACCCAAAGTGTCGATTCGAGACGAGAACCTCACCATAGCGCAAATGTTGGCTCGTTACCCGAGCTGTAGCAAAATGACTTGCAAGAATATGTACCTTATGGATACTGAAAAGGTTATTACATATTTCATATTTACACTAGCTGTCCCGCTCAGCTTGGCTTGGGAAAAAATATGAATGTTTCGAAAACGATCCGTCCTAGTCCGCTTAGGAGTAAGCTGACAAACTCGTACACGAGAATTATAGACCTACACTAGCCGTCTCGCCCAGCTTCGCTTGGGTGAAAAAATAAAAGTTGCTAGAATACGATCGCAGCGCCACCGGGTCCCGTTGTGAATCTAAATTCCTGAATCCACCTGAATACACACAGAAAGTACATTAAAATCGGTCCAGCCGTTTAGGAAGTGTTCAGTGACATACACACGTACACAAGAAATATCTTAATATATATAAATTACGTGTCACGTTGTTTGTCCGCGATGGGCTCCTAAACTACTTAACCGATTTCAAGCAAATTTGCACACAGTGTGCAGTTTGATCCAACTTAAAAGATAGAATAGCTTACACCACAATTGGACCCGATAGGTGACGCTGCGATTGTGTTTCAGGAAATTTTACATTTTCACACGGGCAAAGCTGAGCGGGACAGCTAGTATGTATATAAAGTTTAAGATGGTCGGCGATGGACTTGTCGTCTGCCACATTGGCACTTTAAAATATAACTCCAGCGTATTCGCTGAACTGAGAGATAGAGGTTATGAACTGAAATTTGAAAATAATTGCGAGCTATATTATTTCAGATCAATATGGAGCTTATAGAACATGTGCTACAGTACATAGTTGAAGGCAAACACAAGTGGCCCAAAGAAGGGGCTATATTAGTGTTCTTGCCTGGCATTGGGGAAATTATGTCCCTGCACGATCAACTCGCTGAAAGTCACACTTTCAGTCCTAAGTAAGTGTTTTTAAAGTTCACTTTCAATTGTAGTTGTAGTTTATACATGTATGTGTATAGTTATCGTTGATACTTACGTACCTACATGATGCCTAATGATTTGCAAAGAGTAACCAAGGAGTTTTTCTTGCCGGTTCTTCTCCATTAACGACCAATCCGAACCGTGCACCTTTTTCTACGTTTTATAAGTGCCTACCTAGGCCTATGTTTTAATAAAAATATTTTGGTTTAGATATTACATAATAGCGTAGTTAGTTAAAGAGAGGTAGGGCATAACGGATTTCCCGTTCGAATTTGGAGCTTCCCGACTGGGGCAGGACCTCCACCTTATAGAAGTCCGTAGCCAAATAACACAATTATTTGTGTTGTGTTCCTACGCGGTGAATAAGGTTTCCAGTAATGAGCTCCTTGGGGAGGGGGAAGGTTGTTATATTGTGTTGGCATCGGAGGGATTAGTCCCATTATGCTGCCAACACAGTATAACTCTCCGAACACAGAGTGGCAACGCGCAAGTTATACTTCGGTATTGTAATCGTAAATAGGCTACGGTAACTTTTTTCCATCGGGTGGGCCGTATGACATTGTAGCTGTAAAAAAAATATTATTAGTCTTGTTTATTTTTCAGGACTGGCAAATACGTGTTAGTACCCCTCCACTCAACGCTGTCGAGTGAGGAGCAGGCCTTAGTATTCAAGAAGCCTAAGCCGGGCGCCCGCAAGATTGTCCTGTCGACCAATATAGCCGAGACTTCGGTCACTATTGATGACTGTGTGTTTGTCATCGACTGTGGTCGGATGAAGGAGAAGAGGTATTTCAAGCATTCATATCTTTTTAATCGAGTATGTATGAAGAGATGAATGTGGACGAACCGAAAGAGGTATGTAAGTCTAGAGAGAACTGGCGCTTTACACTCTCTGCCTACCCCGTTACTGACTCGGCGTGATGATATGTATGTGTGATAAGTCACACCACGAGCTTTACAGTGTAGGAATCACAAATTCAACGGCGTATGTATAGTGGTGTTTGAGAAATGGCGATGGACTCGCCTTCTGTCACAGTAATAGTAATATTTATTTAATGAAATTAGTGTGATTAGTCACACCAAGAGCTTTACAGTGTAGGAATCACAAATTCAATAGCGTATGTATAGTCGTGTTTGAGAAATGGCGACGGACTCGCCATCTGTCACAGTAATAGTAATATTTATTTAATGAAATTAGTGTGATTAGTCACACCAAGAGCTTTACAGTGTAGGAATCACAAATTCAACGGCGTACTATGTATAGTCTTGTTTGAGAAATGGCGACGGACTCGCCATCTGTCAGAGTAATAGTAATATTTATGTAATAAAATTAGTATGATTAGTCACACCAAAGCTTTACAGTGTAGGAATCACAAATTCAACAGCGTATGTATAGTGTTGTTTGAGAAATGGCGACGGACTCGCCATCTATCAAAGTAATAATAATGTTTATTAAGTAAAAATAACAAATTTAAACAAAGTGTGGTTGGTGAACCCTTTTCAGTATCATCAGACACCCGTGCACTGCTTTTCCTTATGTATGTTGCTACACAACACACCTCTGCTTACCCCTTCCTGCAACCTTTTGGACAGGCGTTAAAAATTGTTTTTAGTCATCCGTATCGTAAAGGGGTAGGCAGAGATATAATGAAACCCATACGCGTTCCCCACGGATAACCTGTTTCTCTCATCTAATCGGTCTCATTCCTTGTGTACCTCTAGAAACTTTAAGAAATACAACACTGTTCTCAAACTCTCAAACTCCTATTAAGAATGAGAGATCGTTTCAGTCTTACTTCTCTTCAGCTGTTCGTTTAGTATCACGGATACAAAATTACTATAACATCATCATGCCGGGTAGGCAGAGAGTATACAGCGCCAGTTCTCTCTAGACTTACATACTTCTTTCGCGTCGTCCGCATACATCAGTCTCTTCATACATATATTACTGGATTACTATATATAAAGAACTATTCCAGATTTGATTCGAACCGCAATATGGAGTCGCTGGAGTTGGTATGGGTATCACGCGCTAACGCAAAGCAGCGGAAAGGTCGCGCCGGCAGAGTGATGCCCGGGGTCTGCGTGCACTTGTACACGTCACACAGATACCAGCACCATTTCCTGGAGCAACCGGTGCCTGAGATACACAGGATACCACTGGAACAGCTGCTGCTTAACGTCAAGATACTGCCTCTGTTTCAGGGCATGAGTGTTCACGAGGTTCTAGGTGAGTTCAGCTTAGAAGGAAGAGAGGAGTGGATCTGGCGCTCTGATTTCTCTACTTACACTGGGAAGTCGGTGTAGTTACATAATATTTACGAATAGGACCCGTGGTAGCTGAGTAGTTGCCTGCAAGAGAAAGATTGCAAGTTCGAATGCCGACTGTACCAATGAGTTTTTATGAACTTCAAAACGGTGGTTAGTCTTACCAAGAGTTTTACGGTGAAGGAAAACATCGCCAGGAAAAAATTCAAAGGCGTATGCGTAGTCGTGCTTGAATTATGGCGATGGACTAGCCATCTGTCACGTTGGCACCTAAAAATATATTTCTGGAGGAAGTGGTTGTGTGGGTACTACCTATACACTTCTGCCTACCGCTTCGGGGACCCTTGTAGGGCGTGAAGATGTATACTTCTCATCATGATAATACTTATCGTTATTTATTATCTTTAATGATAATAATATGAGGTATTATTCACTATTAAACGACATTTGACATATATTCCTAAATATAAAAAAAAATCTGATAATCCTTACAAAACATAAAACTTGCAAGGTGTTTCGATTTTTCTGATGAGAAGTATATATTTATGAATATTAATATTTACAGGTAAAACAATAGAGCCACCAGCAAAGATGAATATAGACGGCGCGCTCTGTCGCCTCCAGGATGTGGGAGCGTTGGACAAGGCATACGCTCTCACCGCGCTCGGGAAGCACTTAGCAGCTCTACCGGTCGATGTTAGGATTGGCAAGCTAATGCTGTTCGGTGCTATATTCTGCTGCGTCGATTCCGCTCTCACTATGGCAGCTTGTTTGAGCCACAAAAGTCCGTTTGTGGCGCCTTTTGGAAAGAAGGTAAGAACTTAAGACTACATACTACAAAATGATAGCAAGTATAATACTATAACCACTTCGATTAGAAATAAAATAACGATAAAAAATTCTTACGCTTTGTTTGATATACAATAACAATTGCTTAATTCTGATTTTTAAGATCCGTTTAATCGTGTTAAAAAAAATGTCTCGGAGTAATTATTATTATTACGTTCAAACTTCCAAATTTACGTCAGGCTCAATCAGGCTTGGGTAAAATATATATAGGCCTTAATTTTTTTTGTGTCTAGATTCGAACCTGTCTTAAGTATCATGGAAGAGCTTCTAGGTATCTTGATACCGTCTTGATAACATAATAGACGAGACCTTGTTTCAACCGAGGAAGGCATAATTATGCTTAGTCAAGTTTTTAAACTACAACTGCAAATGATTTCAGACTGAAGCTGACGCAAAGAGGAAAGAGTTTGCATGCTCCAACAGTGACCAGTTAACTACATTAAGAGCTTATCGGGTAAGAAATAATAATAACACCAGTTGTTTATATTGAAATGGTGAAATTGTGTGTAGTAGATTTGGTCCGCTACTTGATCCGCGTGGATTTTTTTATTGCAGCATTTTAACGTTTTATTTTGCCGACTAAAGCAATGTAGATTTCGCCCAAGGTCTCATTACTACATACATACATATATATAATCACGCTTCTTTTCCGTAGGGGTAGGCAGAGACCACTTCTTTCCACTTGCTACGATCCTTACATACTTGTTTCGCTTCGTCCACTTTCATTATTCCCTTCATACACGCTCTTCGATTTAGGGTACTCTTGACCTGGCCTTTTTTCACCTCATTATTCATTTATCAAAATTCATCAATATTAGTTAATCGGTTTAGCCGATGATACAAGGCGGACAAAAGACAAGAGTTGTTTTTGCAGTTGTATTTTTATTTATTTATTTATTTACATACTTTTATTATCATGACAGGTACTAAATGCCTACCTAATGCGATAAATAAGCTACAGAGGACCTGATAACAGGTTAATAGTTACTTTCGTAAATTCCGCCAATGTACAAGTGAAAATATCAGTGTGCTGTGATACCCTGTTTAATAGGTCTGTTCTGCTCTTGTTATTGGAGCAAACTTAGCTATATTGGTGCGAGCCACTGGGACCTCAAAGAGTCTTGGCCTTGGCTCCCGTCGCAGTCTGGTGTTAGGAACGAGCAGCCTCAGTGACGCCAGTACGCTAGGGTTACATAGTTTTCTTCATAGAAAATTTGGAATACGTGCTTAGCTAGTGCCAAGTCCCGCCTCACTTCTAGCTTATAGTATCCAACCATGCCCAGAACAAAAAGTTGTAAATTGTAATATTATTAGTAAAGTTCACCTAAGACGTTAGGCTCCGTCACGCTCTGATCGTGAACCACTGGTGTTGTAAACGTCCATAGGGGACGGAGACTGTTTGCCATCAGTGAAGGATGCATTGTGAAAAGAATCATTGGTATTGCCTGATGTCGCTTTGCCCCTTTGGCTATCTTCTTCAGGTGTAAGTAACCCTTCCTCGCACGCCTTCCCATAATAGTTTCTGAAGGGAGAGGCGAGAGCGAGACAGAGACAGATAAATTTAAGCCTACGTGACGGATTGCTAGCTGAATGATGCCAGATGAGCCAGATGTCGAGTCCATCGCCGTTTCTCAAGCACGAATATACATATGTCTTGTATTTTCTTCTCAGACGTATGTAGGTTTCCTCTCGATGTATTTTTATTTTCAGAAATGGCAACAAGCGATGAAAAGAAGTACGCACGCCGCTCTAGTATTCGCCAGCGAGAACTTCCTGTCCCACAAAACTCTCCTCATGTTAGCAGACATCAAACACCAGCTCCTAGGTCTGCTAGCATCTATAGGCTTCGTGCCAGACATGCCGGCTTTGAGGCGTAGAATGAGGACTGATTCGGTTGTCAGTTTGACCGGTGAAGAGGTAATGTTTTACGCATCTGTCTAATTACATTGTAATTTGAGCTTTATTGCATTCCTTTTGATTCAAACAAAAAAGTATACCAGAGAATAGAATTTACTGCTATATTTTCTCATGTGGCTTAAAAGTGTAATAAGAAAAAGGTTATGGATTCCTTACACCCGTGTAGGTTAGTTTTTATTTAGTCTTGCTGAAATGTACCTTATGTGTATCGAAACAGAGCCTGAAATTCAATGCAGTATTTACAGCAGTGTCGCGTTCTGTTGTGCGTAACAATTCGTGTGTATTACATAAATATATATGTAATTTTTTTTCAGTTAAATGCAAATGGTAACAACGATAGGCTGCTCTCTGCTATACTGTGTGCGGCGTTGTATCCCAATGTTGTGAAGGTAAAGAGATATCTTGTATTTAGAAATAAGTTTCCAATGGTTTCTTGAACAACTTGGATATTTACATTTAACACGTTAATACATTAGCATGGTTTAAGCCAAAAACTACGTATTACCACCCCAAAAATACACCTCGAAATGGAGGTGTATTTTTTAGTTTGTGAGAAGGGATTTTCGTGGATAACAGTGTCTCATGCTTTATTGTACTTGTATCGCTAGCGCTACCTACCGTAAGTACCGTAAGTATTTTCAATGCCAAGATGTGGAACATAATTGCATTTAGCTAGTGACAATAGTAGTTCCACAAGGTTTCGAGAGATGGCGTTGTACTTTAGATTTGGAATAAATTGCGGGTTTATAAAGAGAGTTTCTTCAGGTCCTGACTCCAGAGAAGTCGTTCCACATGCAAGCTGGTGGAGCCATCCCCCGTCAGCCGAATGCGGACGAGTTGAAGTTCAAGACCAAAACGGATGGCTACGTGGCTCTTCACCCTTCGTCCGTCAATGCGTCTGTAGGCCACTACACCAGCCCGTACCTCGTGTACCAGGAGAAAGTGAAGACCTCGCGTGTGTTCATCAGGGAGTGCAGTATGGTGCCGCAACTGCCTCTCGTACTCTTCTCAGGTATGCTCTACTGGATCTATCATGTTCTCTGTGAAATACGTTTCCACGTTCTTGCTCCCACAAGAGTCCCTAAAGGGGAATGCAGAGCTGTGTAGTTTGTGCAGAAACACCCACATTTCGCCTGAGGTATAAGAGATATAGTTCTTGAAATGTGTCACAGACGTATACCGAAGTAAGGAGGACATATTATGCTGTTGGACCTTTTCTTGTGGAAGTCTCATAATAATTAACATTATTAAAAAAAGAGCAGTGGTGGCCGAGTGGTTCGAGCAGTTGCCTGCGACACAAAGATAGCAAGTTCGAATCCCGACTGTACCAATGAGTTTTTCTGAATTTAAGTACAGTGATTAGTCACACCACGAGCTGCGGTGAAGGAAAACATCGAGAGGTAACCTGCATACGTCTCAGAAGAAATTTAAAGGCGTATGTATAGTCGTGCTTGAGTAACGGCGATGGACTCGCCATCTGTCACGTTAGCACCTAATATACGTCTGGCGGAAAGTGGGTGTGTGGGTATTACCTATACACCTCTGCCTACCCCTTCGGGGACCCTTGTGGGAAGGCGTGAGGATTATAAATATTATTTTCTCTTTATAAAAGGTTGCAGTTTATCGGTGGAACTGCACAACGGTACATTCATCGTGTCTCTGGAAGACGGGTGGATCATGTTCCAGGTGGAGAAACATGAGGTGACTACAAGCTATTATTTTTTTAAATGCCATCCTAACCTCAAGGTCTAGGTATAATATGCAAAGTTTCTTATAAAATATATATATACATACTAGATGTACCGCCCAAGTTCGCTTGAGTGAAATTTTAATTCCCTGAAACATGATCGCAGCGCCACCTATCGGCTCGGATTGTTAATCTAAACCTATACACATATGATGTATGTAAGTTGAGTTGAGTTGATCATAATTATGTGACTGTATGTGACTTATTTTTTCATACAGGTTGCTGAAATGCTGAAAACGATAAGAATAGAACTAATTAATCTTTTGGAAGAGAAGATCAACGACCCTTGCCTTAACTTATTACACTACGAAAAAGGTAACAAAATAATAAAAACCATAGTGCAAATAGTCTCTAAAGACTAGGTTTTGAATCCACAGGTCATACCAATACAGTTCATTATTGTCTGAAACAGTAAATTTTACGGTGCTATTAAAAAGTGTGGTCTCTAAAGCAGAAATTAATATGTAATAAATATGGTGTATGTACAACATTCAAAATTGTATCTCTGGCTGTTACATCGTTGAACTTTGAATCTTAAATCAATGAATGTAAAGTAGAAACTTGTTCAATTACTTCGGATTATGAATTTAAATAACGGTAGTCTAATCTTATAAATAATGTGTTTATAAATGAATTGATAAATTGATAAGAAACTGTAGAAAGTGTTTTGTACGAATTTATTTATTGTATGAATAGTACTTATTAAAATATGTAGTCCACAATCTATCAAGTATCTGATTTACTTTGTGGCAACACTGTATTAATTTTTATGTGATAAACTCCTTTTAAATATAAATAGCGAATGACAATGTCAAATATAATTATTTTAATTTAAACTGAATTATATATTCTAGGCAACAATTTGGACTAGTATTTTATTTTTATATCTTCACTCCTTGCCACAAGGGACTCCGAAGGGGCAAGTATAGTTATAACTTTGTATATCTATACTAATATTATAAAGAGGAAAGATTTGTTTGTTTGTTTGTTTGTTTGTTTGTAATGAATAGGCTCCGAAACTACTGGACCGATTTCAAAAATTCTTTCACCTTTGGAAATTTACATTATCTCCGAGTAACATAGGCTATATTAAATTGGACCTGGATTGGGAATTGGATTAGGTGGCGCTGCGATCGAGTTTCAAGAATTTTACCTTTTTACCCGGGCGAAGCTTTCTGTGTGTTTCTGTGTGTCTTAAGCTAGATTTGAGAATGGTTTAGATTTACAATTGGACCCAATAGGTGGCGCTGCGATCGTGTTACGGGCAATTTAACTTTTTCACCCGAGCGAAGCTGGGCGGGACAGCTAGTGTTATATACAGAGCGTTGTATATAACATACACAAAGCTTTCTTCTCGCCGGTGATATATTTAGGTGTCAATGTGACAGATGGCGACGCCATCGATCTCTAAATGTATGCAGGTTTCCTTTCCTTCACCGTAAAGCTCGTGGCGTGATGCGTGGTCACTGTACTCGGAAAAAAAACTCGTTGGTACAGTCGGGATTCGAACTTGTGCTACAGGCGACATGCGAACCCAATGCTGCCGTACTTAAGCTAGAAAAGGGTTAACCCTCATATGGTCGTTTTTTAGGTAATAATGCAAATTTTACCACCGCAAAATTCTCTACATTTTGATCTAGGAACCAAAGCTCTATCATTATCCATAAAAGAGATACAGATACTCAGTAAACAGTTAAGTGACACATTTTTTATAATTTTCTTAACTAAAAACCAGCTAACCCACGAAACTAGTCTAAAAGAGGGCAAAAGTATCCTAACCCTAGGAAGACCCAATATGTTTTGATATAATTTGCTTAGTAAAAATAAAGTTATCTATTTATGCTTAACTTAATTAAAGTTAAGGTTTATTAACTCTACTAAAAGTAAGTAAAGTGTGAGCAAATTGGCGTACAAAACTAAACTATAAATAAGTTAACATAAAAAACGTAACTATAAATAGGTTAAGATCGCTTAACCCTTTTTAAATCAAGTAATACCAATTAATATTTCGGAAGAATCCTTGGTAAAAGAAGGGTTAAGCCTCATTCCTAAGCTAGAACAAAGTAAACTGCAGTAAAATGCAACGCACGAGTTATGTATGTCAGATCTATACGGCTTTTAATTCTCATCTTCCTCATTATTTAAATAAATACCGGGGCTAGTGGAACCTCTCTTTAAAATTCATGTACTTATATTTTCAAAAGGAGTGTATGCCATTTCTCCACTAAACCGGTTTTTTTTTTAAAATAATGAGTAGTGAATTATACCCATCAAAGTCATGAAAAGAGATTAGGTGAGATGGTGAGAGAGATAATTTGAAGAAATATTAAAATAAATTAATTGGCCTATAATGCACTTGGGGCCTTGGGGTCCTGAGGCTCACCATCTTTTCAAAGAGGTCTCACGCCGTCTAGTCGGGACCTCTTGTGAAGTCTCGTGACAGGCGGGCTGGAACATATCTCGCTCAGAGAATCAGCATTGCTATCCAGCGTGGCAATGCTGCTAGTCTTCTTGGCACGTTGCCTCGGGATACCGATTTGGGACAAATATTTTATCTGTAAGTAGTTAGTAAACTGTTCTGTTCTGTAATGTTCTTTGTAAATATTGTTAATTTGAATTTAACTTCTGTTATAATATTTTGTTACTTTAATTAAAAAAGTTATTTCCCGGAGTAATTTCGGGATTTTACATGCTAATTGTATACTTTTAGAATGAGCATGACCTACTGAAGTTTTGAGACAACTGGCAGGTCATTTTTTTTTTATCAACAAAGTTGAAGTGGAATTTGTTACGCCAAATCCATAATGCAAATGGGTAGCCAACCTTTTGTCCAGTTGATGCATAAGAGCCGTCGTTGACGATCTCTGCTTCGATAGCATGGACATTAATGCCGGCGTCCCGCAAGGCTTTATGCTGTCCCTGAACTATGTTTCTTCTGCATATCAAAGACATGCTTTCTATTGAAGGAATGCACTGATATGCAGACCAAAGTACTGGTGACACTTACTACACGGGCTATGCTAATCTCCCTCGATCCACTATGGAGGATATTCGCGAACAATTTGTCTCTGAAATCTAGAGTACACTTTGTAGTGTCTTCGATTGGGGTCTGTGTCTGTCATGTCTCCGATTAAACCTAGTCCACTTCAACCTCACTAAGAAACAAGTTTGCGGGGTGACCCCCAAAAACACTTCCATTTGCTATGGTATTACAATTCCAGTACACTCCCCTTAACATCTAGGAGAGCATTGGGATCCTTTTTGACATTTCTAGTGATGTTCAGTTCCGTGGTCATTTAGAGGACAAGGCTAAGTAGCCGTCCAGGAAGCTCGGTGTGCTCAACAGAGCTAAGCAGAACTTTACACCGCAGCAAAGGCTACAACTTTATAAGTCGCAAGTTCAGCCACATATGGAGTACTGCTGCCACATGTGGGCTAGAGCCTCAGGATACTAGCTAGTGCCTTTTGACGCGGTACAGAATCGCGCAGCTAGGATTGTCGATGATCCCATGCTGACAAGCGGCTTGGAACCACTAAATCTGAGGAGAGACTTTCCCTCCCTGTTTGTTTTCTACCACTTGTATAACGGAGTGTTCTGAAGAATTGTTCGACATGATATGATGCCCACTTCTACCTTCTACCCCCATACCTCTCGCCATCGACGGATAATTCATTCCCATACATTGGAACCGTAAAGGTCTCTTACTGCGCGGTGCCAAATGAGTTTCCTTCCGCGAATGCTCAGGCAGAATGAGCTTCCGTTGAGGTTTTCTCTATAGATTACAGTATGGAGTTATTCATGAAAGGTGTGAAAAGATTCCTGCAGGGTCGGCAGCGCGTGGGCGATACCCCTGGTGTTGCAAGCTTCCATAGGTGGCCGCTAACCATCAGGCGGACCGCATGTTTGTTTGACACCCATGTGGTATAAAAAAATATTATGAAACATTGCCTCGACCAGATAACTATATAAGAGTAAAAACCTTTAAACCAGAGAGATTGCTAACTGCATGCCAATATGGCACATATTCTATTGTCAATAAGATTGTGATTTATTGTTGATATTTTATAATGTCCATGCATTATTTTTACTTATATGTGTCGACAGTGTATCACAAAGTATTTTTAGCGCTGTTGTGAGATTATATTGATCTCATTTTAATTTCATTGCATTTAAATAGTTAAATAGTTAGCCTAACGAGGGAATTTTAATTTCATTTTAAAAGTACTTATTTTATTTCCAATTTTTCAGGTATAGAATTTTATTTTAATTACCTACCTACTTACATGTTACTTTAACAGACTTACTTTTAAAGAAACGAAGTTAGCTATTGATCTGTGCATATGGTTAAGTAAATTTTGTTCTTTAGTTTAATTTAGATGGCAAAATATTACTATTTTATGGCAAAATATTTTTTTTCCTCGACTAATCATTCCACTTAGCTTAGCTGTAAAAGGGTTAACCACGAGTGATACTTACATAACCTTTTTTTAGTTAAGTAATATTGCATAAATACAAGTCATTAAAAAAAAAGTATTGCCTTTACTTACCTAAATAAAGGTTAAAATACTTTTGTCGTTATCCTATTCTGTATTATGATGTAATATCCTTAATTGTAAATGAGTTATCGGTGCATAACTTATTTATAAGTAAGCATTGTTGAATAACTTTGCAGTAAATTATTGATAGTGACATTTCCATCAAAATACTACGCTAAAAGTGGGTTAGGGTATGGTTAACCCTGTTTTAGAGTCATAATAAGTTTAACATTACGAGTGAAATGCTTAGTTAAATAAGAAAAAATAGGTTTTAGGTATTATAAAGACAATATTTTAGGATGGAAATTATTCTATAAGGTAGAGTTAAATATTAGCTAACTTTGTCTCTAAGAATGTTTACTCCATATTGAATAGATTTTTAAAGACATCAATTCCCACGTTTTTTGACGATATCTCAAAATTGACTAGTCGGGCTTAACCCTTTTCTAGCTAAAGTACGGCAGAATGTAGAACCTATGTTTTAAGTGGTTATAACATAACTTTTTCTCGAAGGAAAACATATAGTACAACTAACATCACGGCAAGTCCCTAACTGGGTAGGCAGAGAGAAAGGAGCGCCAGTTCTCTAGTCTTAGATTATACCTCTTTTGAGTGAGTGTATTTGACATTCCCAACTTGAGTGTCCGATCGATTTGATCTAGGTAGTTGGAACGTGGTCTTTCTCTGCCTCTCCTTGCACACACTAAATAAATCGAAGTTATAAATCAAAATATAACGTTCGAAAGATTGAAAGCAGTCCGACCGAAGTAATATACAACGCATAGCACCTTATATGTGGTAGAAGTAAAAAATATTGCGTCGATCAATCACGCCGCTCGCTCGCACAATGTCCGACTAAACGTCCTAACGAGCGTACGCCACGAACTTTAAGATATATGGATTGTCTGTTTTAGGACAGGGTTCTTGATATAAACCCCTTATACTACCATTACTATATAAGGCCGACAGATTGATATCTCAAGAATTGCCTTATAGGCTATGGTAACCGCTTACCTGCAAGCGGCATGCTTGTTTGCCACTCTAGTAGTATTAAAAAAGATACTGAATTCATGTTATGATGACCAAATTGTATGAAGAGACTGATGAATGTGGATGAAGAGAAAGTGGTCTGACGTCTAGAGATAATTGGCGCCGTACTCTCTACCCCGTGAGGGACTCCGCGTGATCAAATGTATGGCTTGTGATTCAACAACCCTTAATATTTACTCATAATTGGAAACTTCGTGCATTACCCATAGTTATATAAATTGAATATCGGCATCTGCAAGAAGGAACATGGCATTAAAATAAGTTGTTTTTCCAAATTTTGCTGTTAATCTACATATATTACTAGCCAGCATGATGCGCGCTGCCAGGTCCTTTCAAGGGGGCACCAATATCTGAAGAAGAAGAAGAAATTGAGGGTATGAAAAGGTTCTTGCAGGGTCGGCCACGCACTAGCGATACCCCTGGTGTTGCAAGCGTCCATTGGCGCCGGTAACCGCTTACCATCAGACGGGCCGCGTGCTTGTTTGCCACCCTAGTGGTATAAAAAATGCTTTAAAACCTATTGTTTAAGCCAAAGTAGTTTTAGTTCCAAGTAACCGTGGAGCATAGCACAATATCTAGTATTATTCGAACTGAATTATGGCTCGGAGAATTAGCATCGCAATCCAGTGTGGCAAGTCTTCTTGGCACTTTTATTATTCCTAATTAAAAATTAAATTGTGTTTTGCCCCGACTAAGGGATGTCGATGCACCCATTGGAGGGTCCAAGGGGTGCTGCCTTCATATTACAATTTTACTAGAAAATATGAAAATCTTTTATAGTTTTCTGGTCCGCCATCAAAGGCAACCCCAACAATTTTAAAGGCCTCCATTCGCGGCTGATTCCAATAGTGCGAGCCCCAGTCGTAAAACGCACGTGTTTTGGCAGGGATACATGTGTATTTTAAACGGCCAAGTTTTGGGTTAGGACCGTCCGAGTTTGTGTGCTGTTGAGATTATGTGGATAAGCCACTTGTGGAATATTGGATCTTCACTTTTGATAATAGTCATTCGATGTTTTCCTTCACCGTAAAGCTAGTGGTGTGACTTATCACTGTACTTAAGTTCAGATAATTTTGGTACAGTTGGTACAGTCGGGATTCAAACTTGGGATCTTTGTGTCGCAGGTAACTCGAAAAATTCGGCCACCACGGCTTCTAATAATATAATATATATCCTCACGCCTACCCACAAGGGTCCCCGAAGGGGTAGGCTCCTAATATTATATTAAAAATTTGAATCGGATCAGTATTTTCTGACATTAACGCGTTTAAACAAGAAACAAGAAAACAACAAACAAATTTATAATATTTAATGTAGATGTAACCATACTCACTCTGCCATCTATTATCGAAATGTGTAATAATTGATCAATTATGACAATGCACCGCTAGATGTCGCTAGTGAATTTTTAACCTTATTGGATTCCGTTTATATTTTGATCTGTGAGCGCTAAAATGTCACTCAGGCCAATATCATTCGACACCTTAATAAATTTCTGACGCTACATTATATTAAATACATTTTGCAGATCCTTTAGTTATTCCCAGTAATTGTAGCTGAGCAAGAATCAAAGTAAACCAGACCGTCGGATCTTTAATAATAAACCAATAATATCAGACTGAGTAAACTCATGTCAGTCTGACAGCAGCATCTGTCAATTGCTATTTGACAATTAAGTCCGGCTAATCGCGGGTACTAAGACACAATTGTGTAATTTTCAATAGTTAAGTGCAGTTATAGTGATAAGGTAAGATTATCCACCGTAATCCCAGCGTGTGAGCCAGTGCGTCATTCCGAGTCCCATCACGTATCGCCCGACGCCGTAATTGGCACCATTTAGGCACCGTCCCATGCCTACTCGTTCGTCGGACCCAATATGTCGCTCCGGATGAAATATGGCCGTTTCGTCCCATAAATACGTTGTAGGTGACGAAAATATCACGCCACCCAAGCCCTGACACGCACTCTTATTGTTGTAGATGGAAACATCAGACTTCAGTAATTTATATGCTATCTGTTTACCAACCAAAGACAAAAGTTTTCAAAAAAGGAATCCCGTGGTGGCTAATACATCGCAACGATTGCAAGCTAGAATCCAGTTGCAGGCAACTGCTAGAACCATTCGGCCAACACGGCTCTATTCTATATTAACAGTACCTGTACAAGCAAAAGTTTGTGAGGATATTTGCTCGTCTTACACGCAAAACCTACTGGATAGAATTGAATGAAATTTTACACAAAGATTGATTATTAGCTGGATTAAGTCATAGTATAGGAGTAAAACACTTATTATTTACATATATTTTACGAGATTACGATTTACAATTATTTTTATTTTAGAGCCGAGGTTGCAAGTTCGAATCCCGACTGTATGACCAATGAGTTTTTGTGAACTTAAGTACAGTTTTTATTCACACCACGAGCTTTACGGTGAAGTAAAACATCAAGAGCAAACCTGCATACGCCTGAGAAGCAATTCAAAGACGTATTTATAGCCGTGCTTAAGTAAAAGCCGTGCCTAAAATATATCTCTGGCGGATAGTGGGTATGTATGTTCTATCTATACACCTCTGCCTACCCCTTCCTAAGACCCTTCCTAAGACCCGTGTGGGAAGGCGTGACGATATTTATTATTTATATTATATATTTTACGAGAGTGAAACCGCGCAGCACAGCTATTATATAATATTAGTTGAGATATAAGTATGGGGCTTAGTTCACAGCGTTATCTGTGCGCAAGAAGCGTCCACAGTCCGTTATCGCAGGCGGCCGGCTGATTCCATTCACGGGGGGCGAATAAATCAAGGGTAAGGCCCAAAGCCCACAATAAATTTGGCCCAATCCTGGTCATCGCCGACCCAAAAGGCGTTTTAGCGCTAACCCGGGACGGACCTTTCCGCTAAATAAATCCCTTATCTGCATACGGCAACCTTTCTAGGGTCCGGCTTAATAAATTCAGGTTGGGTTCTGCGAAGTTTCTTGGGGAAATATAACGAGATGTTCGTTTTAATTTATTATTATAATATTGTTGAATGGCGACAGGTATGATCATACGGGATGATCATTATTGAGGATGAACGGTTGCGAATGTGTTTACCAAGTTCTCTCCTTTGCTAATTTCATCCAAACCACTTTAGAGCGAAAGAGGTCTGTAAATCTACCCCTCGAGGGAGTCAGCGTGATATGCATGAATGTATAGTTAAAAACTCTATAAGCTACTATTTCTTGCGGAGCATATGTCGAATTGATATAATTTAAGTCTTGACCTATTTTGCACGTTATATACACGGCCCAAGTAAACAGATTTTAATATGTAGCTACCACACTGCTGACAGCACTATATATATGTATAATATATATTGTAGATTAAAAACTAGAAAAATCTATTTTTAAATTTAATAATATTGTTCTTGACGATTATATGAAGCTGTACAAGAATAAGACCAAGTACAAATGTTTAAGTGAGAACTTTTAGGAAATAATAATTATGTAGTATCTGTAGGTAACTAACCATCGAAATGCTAAAC
Organism: Drepana falcataria; assembly: GCA_945859725.1. NCBI lineage: Eukaryota > Metazoa > Arthropoda > Insecta > Lepidoptera > Drepanidae > Drepana > Drepana falcataria. Next base: position 3,215,775 of record OX243935.1, read on the forward strand.
ATTGCCATACCCTATGTTTTAATAAAAAATATATTTAATAGATAGTCGATATCGAATTAACATCTCTTTAAATTTCTCAACGGTTGGCTCATTTGAAAAGCGGTCGAGCGGGTAGGCTCCCAAATCAATAGTAATTCTGTGGGTAATCCCCCGACCCACTGAAAAATACATATCTAACTAGGCAGATAGCTTTGTTGATATTACCAATTTCTGCTACCTAACTCCGTAGTTTGTTCAGCTAATAATGAAAATATGGTTTGCTTGAATTTGTGAATAATAATTTATCCTTCTTATATACACGGTGGCTAGGAACTGTGCCTTTTATTCTACGTAATAATTTTATACGAGTATTTCAGTTGATCCCTTGTACATAAGTACGTCCGTCCTTGTGATAAATGGTTACGCCTTTAGACGCAACACCAAGGGTAACACTCGCGCGTTGACGATGCCCGATGCCCGATTAGTAGGAAAAAAAGTACGGAAAAATTATGTGTAATGTTTTATGCGTAGCTGTCGGTTTGGTCCGTCTAAACTCCGAATCAACTGAACTGTTTACGATGGCACTTTAACGGGCAGATAATTGTATAATAAGGATTTGTGCTATCGCATTTCAAATACTGCCTATTTTTACGTATAACTCATCAAATTTAACGTGTGTGACACCGCAGCTAGATAAATTATAATATCACGAAGAAATGGCAACTTCCAAGACTATACTCGCCTAGATAGATGGGACAAATCTGTTAAATCACTTTAAACTGCCATCCTTCGTGCCCAAAAGTTTTAGGACCGACCCGAGCCGACCGGCCGAGACGTTGTTGTGTAACTAAGTATCATACTCACAAATTTTGAAATGTATGTTATTTACACACGAATTATATCAATTGTAATTAAAGCTTTAATATTATCGCTTAGTACAGATAGTGCCATCAACGAAGACGCGCCCCACTAATTTCTAGTTGAGGGGGTCGAGGGATGCGGGGAGTATGACCCATACATACAAACATTATATATCATCACGCCGAGTCCCTAACGGGGTAGGCGGAGAGTATAGAGCGCCAGTTCTCTCTAGACTTACATACCTCTTTCGTTTCGTCCACATTCATCAGTCTCTTCATACATGCTCGTCGGTTGCGAGTACTCTTAACGTCGGGAACGTTAAGAGAGCGTCCTTGAGCGTCCGATCGATTTGATCCAGGTAGTTGGAACGTGACCTTCCTCTGCCTCTTCTTGCACACACTTTTGCTTTGTACGTCTGTTTCGTCAATCTTTCTTCACTCATCCTTTCTATATGTCTAAACCAACGTAACATGCCTTTCTTAATCTTTACAATCACGCCCTCATTCACGCCAGTTGATTTGCGAATCATTTTCGAGTACTCTTGACGTTCCCGTCTTTAAGTAACCGTTTGATTCGATCTAGGTAGTTGGAACATGGTAATAATATATAATACTAAATGTGTGTTATACACCTATAAGGCTGTAATTTATGAGCAATATGTTTTATTGAAGCGGTCATTGTTATATTAGGTAGGTATAGGTACTCACTTAGCTATGATTCAACAACTTTATATTTATATATAGCTATAGAAGGCGAAATCTCTCTACCTGTTCCAAAATAACCTTTTTCCTCCGCCCACGAACACACAATAAGAAGTCCATTTCAAACACACACACATCCCATGTCCATATATATGTGTGCGAACTCGTTCTATCAGCCAATGGTCAAGCGGTCAACGAAAGGGACAGCACATGAAAAATGCAATTGGTTAGAACAAGATGGCTATACATGTTTTATGAGGGGACTCAACCCGTTTCATAGTAAGGGGCATTTTCTGCACTGATAGTTGCGACAATTTAATCGATATCAACTTTGTTCCTTTGGTTAATCAGTGGTGCCTTAAGTGACGATAAGAATGCAAGAGCGATCCGAAAGGTTTCTCTGGGAATCCCAAGGTGGATTTAGACCAGGAAGAGGATGTATGGATCAAACCTTCTCGCTTCGCGGAATCGCGGAAAAGTTTTTGGATATTAACCAAAGGGTTTTCTGCGCTTTCGTCGACTTGGAGAAGGCATTTGATAGAGTCGTACGAAAGGAACTCTGGGACGTGTTGCCTGGATATGGAGTGAGCAGTTCCCTACTGCATGCCGTGAAATCACTCTATAGTGATAGCGAGGCGTGCGTTAGGGTTAACGGTGAGATGTCACCCTGGTTTGATGTGAAGTCGGGGGTCAAACAAGGGTGTATCATGTCTGCCTGGCTGTTCATTATATATCTAGATAACTGTCTGAGAGCACTAAGAACGAACGGATGTGGAGTGAAAATGGGAAACTTAGTGGTCAACTGCCTACTATACGCCGATGACGCGGTTTTACTGGCGTCATCAGAGGGCGAACTGCAGTCACTAGTTACCATAATGAAAGAAGAATGTGAAAAGAAGGGGCTGCGCCTAAACGCTGGCAAGACTAAGGTTCTGGTATTCGAAAGAGATGAACAAGTGACCGAGTGTGCAATATCGGTAAATGGGCAAATTCTAGAGCAAGTGAATGAATTTGTATATCTTGGAAGCATGTTCACACGAGATGGAAAGTATGAAAAAGATATTGAAAGAAGGATAACTGCCGGAAATAAGGTGAATGGAGCCATGTCGGCGTTGATGGGCAGTAAAAGTCTGAGCAAGAATGCTCGAGTTGCTGTCCACAACGCGATATTGGTACCTACCTTGTTGTATGGCAGCGAATCCTGGGTATGTCAGAGGAAGTATGAAAATAGCTTGAATGCAGTCGAGATGCGATCTCTTCGAAAAATGTGCGGCGTAACGATATTAGATCGAATCCGCAATGAAGAGATTCGCAAATCAACTGGCGTGAATGAGGGCGTGATTGTAAAGATGAAGAAAGGCATGTTACGTTGGTTTGGACACATAGAAAGGATGAGTGAAGAAAGATTGACGAAACAGATATACAAAGCAAAAGTGTGTGCAAGAAGAGGCAGAGGAAGGCCACGTTCCAACTACCTGGATCAAATAGATCGGACTCTCAAGGACGGGAACGTTAAGAGTACTCGAAACCGACGAGCATGTATGAAGAGACTGATGAATGTGGACGAAGCGAAAGAGGTATGTAAGTCTAGAGAGAACTGGCGCTCTATACTCTCTGCCTACCCCGTTAGGGACTTGGCGTGATGATATGTATGTATGTAAGTAGGATTATTCAATTGTTTTTGTTCCGTTTAAATGTAGTCGTCTCGATATCTTTTTGTATCCTTTCCATTTCCGTCAGTCCGTACGAGCGGTGGGTGTTTGGTCACTGCCTGAAACATACATATGGGGCGTTTAACTGAAACATGTAGGGTTGTCGACGCTCATATAAGTACATATATATATATGTATCATATTTTTGTTGTAGAGTCTTGAACACTAATATTTTAGCTTAAGCATAATAAATAATTTCGCCTTATATTAAGGACTACTTTCTCGTTAATTAATTGTCGAAATAGGTATACCTAGGCTTAAGTCTAGGATACTTAAGTTTACATTACGTAGCGTAGATAAATCAATTGTTGATTTCAAGTTACAAATAGCACGTAGTCAATCGATTTGTAAGTAATTAAAATATTATCATATAATATAATCAATAAATATTTTATATAGGTACCTAATTCTCCTCCATTACATAATACATACATACATACATATCATCACGCCAGGTCCCTAACGAACTCTAGACTTACATACCTCTTTCGCTTCGTCCACATTCATCAGTCTCTTCATACATGCTCGTCGGTTGCGAGTACTCTTAACGTTCCCGTCCTTGAGCGTCCGATCGATTTGATCCAGGTAGTTGGAACGAGGCCTTCCTCTGCCTCTTCTTGCACACACTTTTGCTTTGTATATCTGTTTCGTCAATCTTTTTTTTTTTATATTACATAATATATTTACCATTATATTAGAAATAAACGAAATAAAAACGGATATCTCATGACATGAAACCAAAGGTCACGAAGGGTCACCACACATTGACCGCAAGACAAGTGATCTCTTTTGAATAGAAGATCAAAATTGTTTCAAGGGTGATGCTGGCGCATACCGGTTCAAACCAGTTTCGGTCAGTCACGTGCCACCTGTATTGAGATCAAATCTATAATAAGGGAAGCTGAGGTCATTGGGTTAAATAGATTCGGGGAGCATTTACATAAAATAGGGCTTATTTGACCCGTTGAATCGAGAAGGGATTTTATTAATTAAATTAAATTAAATTAATTTTATTTATAAATTAAATGTTAATTGGGTCAAATAGGGTTTTTAATTACATATCCCTCAGAGTGATTTTAATCATAAATATTTATTAATATTTTAAAGTATTTTAAAATAAAATCCTTAAAATGTTATTTGTATAACCCTATATACAATTTTAAGGGGTTTTTACATTCGGATGTCGGAGGGATAAGGAAAGGTATCAACGTCCTCTTTATCATATTATTATTCTGTATTAATTACGAAATGGACTATGAATAACCTTTTTATGAACCTGGAACACTCATAATATTTCCACGATTTGAAAGGACTAAGCGGAAAAAAAAAACCTGAAAAAGTTACGCGGTATCTAACCGCGTAACTTTTTCATAGTTTGTTTGTAGGTAATTAAAACGGCCTATAGTCTAATTACGACGTACATTCCAGTACCACCCTATCGATAGAAGGTCAGGAGCAAATGAGATGTACAGTTACTGTGCTGTTGAATAGCACCTGCTATGCCACCTCTTATGCTGCTAGTACAGCTAACTTGCAACATGTGATAGAGAACGCGTGAGTTTCACCCCTGGTACCGCGAGATATTGTATGTAGCCAAATACTGGCTTAGAGTGTAAAACAAGAATGAGATAAAACACGTGAAAAATTGGTTAGTGCTAGTAATTTATATAATTTTTTCATACCAACCTTTATTGCGAATAAATTTGTACTTATGCATCTTCACGCCTTCCCACAAGGGTCCATGAAGGGGTAGTGCCAACGTGTCAGATGGCGAGTCCATCGCCGTTACTCTAGCATGCTTCATATATCTATGTACATCATCATACATATGTACTCCTAATCCCTCATTGGGTAAACAGAGAGAGTAGATTGCCAGTACTCTCTAGACATAGGTACAGACTGCTTCATCCACATTCTTCAATCTCTCCTTAAATGCTCGCCGGTTTGGAGTCGGAAAGACTCTCAAAGTTACCATTCTTGGGTGATCAATCCATTAGATATAATTGAAAGCTTCATCAAAATTGCATTATTCATTGTAATATCAATTTCTCATCGAAGGCAGCCCTAACCCCATTCCGAGATAAGTAACACAGTGTCTTGATGTAACACATTTGTTACGCAGATGTAAACAGAGATACGCCGACCTATTCAACGCCTCTACGGCAATTTCCTTCGTTCAGGGCTTGGCAATGCAAGATGGGTTATTGTAGGGAATTGTTTTGATTAAGCAACTAGGAATGTTGGTCGACATAGCCTGTAAGGTAATCAGTAAAGGGATGATGGATACAATGAGATCTGCATCCATGAAAGTATCGATCTAGGTATATAAGTACTCGTATTATGTTTGATTTTTGGGCCGTGGCGGCAGAGAGGCTCAGGCAGCAATGTCAATAATAAAGAGAGGATCTTTTTTATCTAATGTTAAGGTCTGTTTTTGATATCTGTATGTACATAGTATAAAATGAAGTCGTTACCGCTGTCTGTTCGCTTAGATCTATTGAACTATTCAACGAATTTTAATGATGTTTTCAGTAATAAAGTGATTCAAGAGGAAGGTTTATATGTACAGAAAAGTAGAAACACTCAAAGATTTCTAATGTGATGTCGAAACAAAAATTTTTTTGTGCGCTTTGAATTGTATATCTCAAAAAAAACTATAAATAGTTCATCGATGGTATATATTTATATCTTAAGGATAACCCACAGTAACGTTTTTTATCTTTTACAAATTATTAGTATCTACGTACAGTTACAGTATGTAGAAGTCTCAATTCTAAAACTTTTTATTTAGTGTAATTTTTATACGTATTATGAACGCAAATATATAAAACATCAAAACAAAATAGCGAGGAAGGTATATAAACGGGTTGCAATCGTAGTATCCAAATGATTCGGGTCGGCGCAAATTAATGGCTAAATCGTCGAAAGCCGAGCCTACGATATTTTAGACCTCACTAACCTGACAACCTTCCATATACAATGTATTATTTACATAATTATAAATGGCAATATTTGCTATTAAAGCTGTGGCGAGTAGTCAAAGTAAAGACTGCAGTTTCAAGTCTCTGAGACATAAAGTGATATGACAGATCAATAAATTTTAAGACGTTGACGTGAATAAGTTGCGACGTCAATCCTTCTTCGTCATCTGTCACGTTTTAACCCCCGAAACAAAAACAGTAGTGTAATAAGTTATCCACGTCTGTCTGTGGCATCGTAGCCAATAAACGATTGGATTTTCTTATTTATTGATTTAATAATGCACAAAATACAAATCAAGGCATTGAGTGTTTCATTAAACGTATAAATAAAGCCGTGATATACGTATCAATAGGTATACATCTCATTCACGTAACAATATTACGTACACGTAACGTAATGTCTGGTATTCCATCGTATTCAGCACAGGGTTTGTCTCCTTCAGATATTTATCGAAGTTTTCATAATTCAGCGGAGGGGACAGGCGCGACACATTTTATTTGCCGAGCCCTAGTTTAAGATTCATGATCTCATGAGATATTGGGTGTAGATCTAGGGACGTTGTAGACATGACAGCCACAACTTATCTATATATGTATTTATATTTATGGAAATTTCTTAGAAAAAAATTCAATATGATTATAAATAGTTCGCCACCTGTTTTACATTGAGAAACGGCATCGAATGCAGTAGCGGTGTGCATATTGTATACATATTGTATATGTAGGTATTCCTTTGAATTTATTTGCAGTATGCATGTTTCTTCTCTATGTTGTCCTCCGAATAGCTCGTGGTGTGACTAATCACTGTACTGAAGATTCGAACTTGCAACATTTGTGTTGCATACGACCTTCCCAAGTCCTATATATTCTAAGCGAAAGTGAAACACATCTCCTATTCTCCGAAGTAATATTAAGGTGCTAACCCGACAGATGGCAAGATCGACGACGTAATTCCTTATAATATACATATAAACATATCATCACGCCGAGTCCCTAATGGGGTAGGCAGAGAAAATGCCTGTTCTTTCTGGATTTACGTCCATACCTCTTTCGCATCGTCCACATTAATCAGTCTCTTCATCCATGCTTGCCAGTTTCGAGTAAGTACTCTTGACAGTCAAGTCCTTGAGTTCGATCGATTAATGCATACTTTTTTATATATACTTAGAAAAATATGCAAATACACTTTTTTTTTTTTTTTTTTTTTTTTTTTTTTTATTTGTCTCTCGTAGCGTGAGTTCCGGGAACTTTTGCTACTTAACCGGTCAATGGCGAGACCTAGGCCTCCAGCCAGGCACTTTATTTCTAAGCAACACAGCTAAGGGCACCCCCTGTGGGGTACGAACCTCGGCTTAGGGCGTTGCTGGATCGCGAGCAAGGGAGCTGGGCTGGACTGGTAATTTTATTTTAATATTATTTGGGGGCGGGATTTACGCGTCAGGCTCGGCGCGGGCCGGCGTTTGCGGCGGGGGTCGGGGGGTTACATTACGGCTTATTCGCGTCGAGCCTCGTCGGCGAGGACGGAACAGTGGTCGGTTTTGTGTAGTGTTGGTATGTTTTTGTCGGGCGTCCTGGAGGACCGTTATGTCGTCATCCGGTTCGATGACGGCGTGTCTTGGACGCCTTATCTTCGAGATAAGGGAAGGAGTGTATCGGGCGGCCGATACGACGAGGGGGTTGGGGTGATTTACAGCAGAATCGAAATGACGTTTGGACAGTTTTTTCAAAAACTGTTTTATAGTGGGGACTTTGAGGTCAACGTGGAGTTGACTATTACGCATGTACCACGGGGCACCTGTGGCTCTCCGGAGAAACCGGCTTTGGAGCACTTGCAGGGGGTTAAGTGTTGACTTGCTAGTGTGTGCGAACACTACACCCGCATATGTCATGATTGGTCGAATGCACGTCGTGTAAATCCTCACCTTGGATTTCAATGAGAGTTTACTTCGCGCATTCAACATGCTGTGAAGTCTACCGAGCGCGAAAGCGGCTCGCGCGCGTACCGCCTTTACGTGGTGACGGAAAGAAAGGCGTTGATCGAGGATCACACCCAGGTATTTGGCTTTTTCTTCCCATGGAATGGGTTTGCCGAAGAGGGTGATGGGGGCTACCCGTGGGCGTTCGAGGCCTTTCCAGAATAGAATGGCTGCGCTTTTGGTGGGGTTCACTTCAATTCTCCATTTCCGGAACCACCGCCCCAGGGCTGTGACCGCGGATTGGAGGTTGTCGTGAATTCCCTCGGGAGTTCTACCTTTGTAGTAGATAGCCGTATCATCGGCGAATAGAGCGCTTTTAACTCGTCTATGGAGGGGAATGTCGCTAGTATAAAGCGTGAATAGGAGTGGCGAGAGCACTGAGCCTTGCGGGACTCCTGCTCGTATGGGATGGGGGGAAGAGAGTGTGCCCTCGACTCTGTAGCGGAAGGAGCGGTTCGACAAAAAGTCCCGTACTATGCGTACTAGACGGTCCGGCACGCCCAACTGGTACAGCTTGTATATTAAGCCGTTGTGCCAGACCTTGTCGAATGCCTTCGCCACGTCGAAGAGGAGCATACCCGTGGTATAACCGAGTTGGAAGCCGCTACTGACGTCTTCCACTATACGGTGGACTTGTTGGACACAAGAGTGTTTGGTTCGAAAACCGAACTGTTGGTCAGGTATGACTTTCTTAGAGTCTGCAAAACTCTTTAATCTATTGTAGATAAGTCTCTCGTAAATCTTGCCAAGGCCGTTGAGGAGACTGATGGGGCGATAACTGGAGGCTTCGGTCTTGGGTTTCCCTGGCTTGGGAATACCTATGACCGTTGCACTTTTCCAGGATTGGGGGAAAAAGTTATTGCTCAGTGCGGCATTGAAGATGGCAGTGAGCAAAACTATGAGATAAGGAGAGAAGAGTTTGATAACTCTGTTAGTGATCCCGTCGGGACCTGGGGCTTTCCTGGGGTGTAGATCCTTGATCACTTTCCGGACTTCGTCGACCGTAATTGGGGCGATGGGGTGGTCTGGGTTTTCGGAGGGTGGGAGAGATAGTTTGCTTTCGACCTCGGCTTCCACCTTATCGAGATGGCGCGGGTCTACCGGCAAGGTGCTGGACGTACATTGAGCCTCGAGACTGTCGGCCAGGCACTCGGACTTCTCGTCGTCGTCAAAGGCGGGCCCTTGATTTGAACGAGTGAGTGGAGGCATGGACGAGATTTTGTCCGATTTGAGTTTTCGTTGGAGATGCCAGAAGGCCAAGTGACTCGGTTCAAGTTCCCCTAGGAACTTGTTCCAGCGAGCGTCTCGCAGGTCTTTCATGCGGTATCTCAGCTTGCGCTGGAGTGACCTCAGAAAGGTGCGGTTCGCTTCAGTCGGGTGAGCTCTATGAGCTCGGAGGGCGGCGTTCTTTTCCGTCACTAGTTCACGCACGTCGTCGGGAAGTTTCCAGCGATGGTCTTCCATCACCGGAACTTGTCGTGAACAGGCGTCCACGGCTGACTGTACGTGAGCTGTGAGGGAATCGACCGCCTTTTGAGTGTCGGCTGCCGACTCTATGAGGGGCGGGATACTATCTAAGTGAACAGATGAAGAGGACTTGAGGAGTTCCTCCAGTTTTCTCCAGTCTGTTATCTTTTTCTGAGGCGGGGGCTGACCTGAGTCCGGGGGGCCTAGTCGGGGGGAGAGCGCTAAGGTCACAGGTCGGTGGTCGGAATCTAATTCGTCGTGCGACCTCAACGAGTGCAAACGGAGGTTTACATTCTTGAGGATCGCAATGTCTAGTACGTCCGGTCGGTGGTTGATGTTCTCAGGGTAGTGGGTGGGGTGCATAGGCGCAATGACGTCGAATTGGAGGAGCCCGCTGAGGTCCTCCAATTGGCGTCCTCTGTTATTTCGTGAGTGGCTGTTCCAAGCATCGCTCTTGGCATTCAGGTCGCCCGCGATAATAACCGAGCTACTGAGGTTGATGAGGGCTTTGATATCAGCTTTGATATCGGCCGTTGAGTTAACTGGGGAACAGTATGCAGAGACAATCGTGATTGGCTGATGGCCGGTCATTCCTAATCGACATATCGAGGTCTCAATGTGGGAGAGGGTTGGTGGTTGGATCGGGATACAGTGCAGGGACCTCTTGTAATAGATCAAAGTACCGCCGAGGGCGGATCGAGATCTATTGTTGCGAACTACGCAGTAGTTTGCAATTCTAGGGTCTCGGTGTGATGGTTTCAAGAAGGTTTCCTGCACTAAGAAAACGTCGATATTGTTGTCGCGGAGGAACGCGGCGATCTCTTCCTTTTGGCTGTGAATGCCGTTGGCATTAAAATAGCCAATTGAAAGTGATCGGGGTTTGATTCTGCTGCTTACGTTTGTGTCCATTATTGGTTGGACGAGAAGGTAGCCAGGGACTCTGATACATCAGCGTAGTCGCCGAGCACCTTGAGGAGGGCCAGAGGGTCCTTCCGGACGGCCCTGAGGCTTCGTGCCATTTCGTTAACCCTTGAGAGGTTGACGGTGGAGAAAAGATCCGCCAGGAATGCCATGTTGGCGGAGGTTTCAGAGGGGGAGGAAGTGGGCTGGACCGCCTGGGGTCTACGCGGGGGAGTAGCAGCCTGGGGCTGGGGCTGTTGAGGTTTGGCGGTGGAGAGCGACGGCAGAGGTGTAATCTGCGGGCTCGGGGCCGCGGAGGGGACAGGTGGGGACGCTTGTGGGAGGGGTGGAAAATCCCTCGGAGGGAGGACCCTCCACGGGGAAGGTCGAGGTGGGGCGGGTTGCGCGGGGGGGGCGTTACGCCATTCGCGGGCCGCTGCCCTCTTAACCACGACTGGTCTGGGTTTGGGGGCTTTAGGGCAGCCCCTGTAATTGGCCGGGTGGCCTTCCTGGCGGCATAGCACGCAGCTCGGGGGTGAGTCGGTGAGAGTGCGGTCCTTAGGGCGAGAGCAATCGCTCGTCCCGTGATCTCCCAGGCACTTGACGCACCTGGGTTTTGCGTTACAGTTACGCGAAGCATGACCATATAGTTGGCAGTTGTGACACTGCCCTATGGGACCGCCTTTGTGGGGGGTTTCAACCCTTATGCCAGACAGGTGGCATATGGTTTTTATTTTGAAGACGGCTTTGCCGTCGGGGGAGTTCTCGCAGATGGCGAGGACCATGTTAAATGCCTCTCCGGCATTTTGTCGGTGCATGCGGTGTACTTCCTTCACTGCGACATTCTGAGCCTTTAGGTCTTCTTTGATCGACTCGGTGTCGATTTCGCAAGGGACGCCGCGGATGACGACCCGAAGTAAGCGGTCCTCCGGCAGATCATAAGTGTGGTATTCCACACTTCTGGCCTGCAGGAGCTTCGTAAAGGCTCGGAACTCGGTCGAGTTTGGGAGGTGCACCTTAATGCCTTCGGCTGTGGCGGTAGCGCGAGTGAAATTTATGCGGTTGGTTTGGCACCAACCGGAGATTTCCGTCCACTTGGCCTTTGTGTGGACGAATACGGGGGGGCACGAGCGCTCTTTCGTTGAGGAGGGCCGCGTGGGTCGCGGGACGGGGGAGAGCCGGCTAGTTTGAGTGACTTCGGCTTCCGGAGAGGTGAGGGGGGCGGGGGAAGGGGCTGCCGGGGACGGGGCTGTCGGGGAGGACTGTGCGGAGGGCACGGGCACGGTTTTGGGGGCTTTAGTCGGGGGGGAAGGTGAGGTTGAGGCCTCTTTCTTTTTAGCGCGTCTGGCGCGCTTCTTGGAGCCCGTGACGGGCGTGAATTCGTCCGAGGAACCCTCGGACGACTCGGATTGTAGTGACTCCATTTCGGAGTCTATGATGACAGAGTCGGGGGACAGGGGGGAGTCTTGAGACTTGTTGGCCTCATTTGTGACGTCATTAATAGCGCTCTTGTCGAGCGCTGCTGCTGCGTCGGCAGTGGAAGTACCCGCGTTTACGTCGCGGGTAAATTCGTCAAACTGACGTCGGAGGGTGGGCACGGCTTCTAAGAGCCGCGCGAGAAATGCCACTGAGGCTTGGGGATCCATACTTATGGACGTGACGTTGGGCGAGGGAAACGTGTTTCGGGGCGCGGTCGCCCAGGGGAAGAAACACGCAAAGAAACCCCTGGTGACTTAACGTTGGGAGACCGATCCCCGGGGGGTTGACCCGGGGGTGTGTAATGAACCCTCCCTGTCGGGTGTAGACAGGGAGGTGAGTGTGCCTATGGTGTGAGCCCTAAGCTTGTATTCCCGCTGCCAGTCTTATTGTGCAGCGGGTTCCTGACAGTTCCGGTGTAGAGAGCACTAGTCCGTGGACAGTGCCCAAACTAACACCGGAGGATAGGAGGTAAGGGATAGGTAGGGTGGGCGGTGGGTGATAACCAGGCGCGACTAGGGTAGACCCCAAGGCCGGTGAACCTGGTCCCGTCCGTTTGTAGCCTTACCCTGAAGGGGCAAGGCTAAGAGCGCAACGGGGCAGCGCCCCACTCGGTTTCGTTGGCACCGTTTGGTTTCCACCGAGTGACCACGAAACTGTGGATTTTCCCAGAAGGGGACAAATATTATTGCCGAGAAACAAGAATTGTGATTGTTGTTGCCTTGAAAAAGGCGACCAACAATCACCACGTGCGGTGCGTAGCGGCTAGCTAACGCGTGGCGATTTGCGTAGCGGCGGGTGTGGCTTCTGCCGGTCGTAACGGGCGCAGAGCGCGGGAGCGGTGGGAGCACACGTCTGCTCGGTACGGCGGCCGGAGCGAGAATCCATGCAAATACACGTGTAAAAGTTGAATTTGACGTTGAGCGCAGTAATTAATGTTTTGAAACAATAAGTAAAATTGATATCAGCTTTTAATTTTTTTACGTGTTTTATGTAAAGCTCTTGTCATAACGTTGTATTGTATCAATAATGTAAAAAATATTCTTCATTTTGATAATATGGGATTAAAATACGGTGTACCTATCATTCGTGATAATCGTGACGCTAAATCGCGTCGTGTCTACCCATTATGAACTCTACAAAGAAGTCATTTTTGCGCCCCAAGTATAAATTTATATTATTTGGACATCACATGCGAAGCTAATAGCATTAGAATTGTAAATCTTTTCTCTTTTAGCTTCTTTTTGCTTCAAGGAAAAGGGAGGATTAAGGGACTTTATAAAATAAACTTTATTACAATAATTACGGTGTAATTTGGAATATTGCTAGCTACTTATAAATCTTTGTGGTAATTTTGATTTCAAGCGTCTAATGCCCGATACTAGTCAGTCAGGTAAGTCTATAGTTATATAGTTTTAGATTCTTATTACCTGGTTTACTTTCCTTCGCTATAAAGATGAGCAAGCTCGCATTCCGCCTGCTGGTTACCGCCATTAGCCGTTAGCGTTAACAATACCGTAGGGAATGCACCTAATTGGCAACAATAGGCATCATTTGCAATATTGACATTGATCACAGGATCTAGTTAAGCAAAACTCGGGATTCGACCGTGTAACTATTTATGTGATGGAACCACTCGTCCATAGCGGCACCTCTTAAATATTCTTACTGTTGTCTATATATCGCGTTATGTTAGCAGGAAAATATACAAATACTATGAGCCATATTATGTTCTAATCTCCTCAGAAGGTTTAATGGGAGTCGACGGAGTAACTAACTATGTGTGGGACATAGTTTATGTGAAGATACTAGCTGTGCCCGCGACTCCGCCCTCGTGGAATATAAAAAAAATGTTATTCAGTTTCTAAAATTAATAGAGGCCTAAGTTACTCCTTTTACATCAGCGATCTGCCAGTGCGTAAAAACGGTCCTGCCGTTTCAGATATTAGCCTCAACAAACAGGCAACAGAAACAGAACAGATAACAACAAAACAGACAGGCAGAAATTATAAACATATTTTTTTTTCTAATTCTAAATTTTTTGAGAATTTCTTCTCAAACGTATGCAGTTTTTTTTTATTAGATCAGATTTGATCTAAGTAGTTGGGCATGGTCTTTCTCAGTCTCTTATTTCAGTCAATTTCGCATTGTACGATCAGTTCCATCACCTGTTTGGGGGATTTGGTTTACAAAAAAATATAAATCATATTTTTTGCTTTAACATCAGACTATTTTCGACCATGTACCTACAGTCGAAGCAGCTTAGTAGTGTAAGAAACCCATTGCCTAGTGAGGGGGATGGGGGGTTGAATCAAGAGATATCATAATGGGGCGCCGCCGAGCGGTGGATTTGCCTGGCTCCGGGCTGCTTCTATTTTTATTTGCGAGCCACGAGGTGGGCTGGGCACTCTAGTAACAAATGTAATAAGTAAAGAACTAAATATTTTACATTTTATTGAAATGTGTTAATCGTATGGCCGCAGATTATTGCAGTAACATTGAAATGTTATCGCTTCTATTTAAGCCTTTTATTGGTCTTTCATAAAAATAAATACATTTGTCTTTTTATACGCGTTGCCTTATAAGCCATACCCAACATATACCTATGACTTTTTATAACAATATTTAGTATAGTGTCTCAATATATGCAGGGCTTTAGGTTTTTGTAATGAAGTACGAACAAGTAAAATACTTTTCAACCTGACTAATTCTTATCATAAATGATCGATTCTACAGAATAAGGTCATAATGTCTTTAAATGAATTAGTGAAGTGTTTAAAGAATTTCAAACTTTATTGTCACTACGCCGAATCTCTCACAGATTAGGCAGAAAGTGTAACGCGCTAGTTCTCTCTAAACTTACAGACCTGTTTCGCATCAAATGTCGTTAATTTGAAATGCATGCTTTCTGAGTTAGACCGTTTCGGCACGCGAGCTCAATGGAGAGCGAGCATTATTACCGATAAGTATATGGGGCGGTGAGCTCGAGTGTGGATTTTGAATAATATATTATTTTCTTATGTAAAATGCCCGATTGCTCCCATCTCAGAGATTTCTGCGGCGGCACAAAGAAAAGCTCCTTTATGGCACTTTATACGTTTTTTGTTCTTAAATTCCTTTTATTTCTTGTTGTGAGTACATGCGGCAAGGCCTTGTTGAAATGAAAATATTCCACATAATATTTAATATGCGAGACAAGCGCTTCTTGCAATATTTATCAGTACACTTATCTATTACTTGTTTCAATAAGCAACAGTACAACAAAGTAATATTTTTTATATGTTACAGCCGAGATTGTAAACGAATTAATTGCGACAACCCTGTTTCGAGCGCACGGTGACCGCGATCAACTCCGTGAAAGGTGGCGTAAAAAGAGGTATATTATTTTATTATCTGAAGCCAGCCAGGACTGGAAGACGGCAATATCACCGTATATAGATTCGATTTTCTACGTGAATTCGTTTGACGGCCTTCATAATGCGACATATAAAACCGGGGACTTACGGACCCCGAAGCCAATTTCGGGTTATGACCCGACGACTCTCTGATAATATTCTCGGGTTATTAGGTACGGATAGGAGTTTTTACTATGGCTATTTTTTTCGCCGACGTTGGATTATTGGGAACGAGTTTACGAGGTACTGTTCTCTACTCCTCTTGCGGGCTTACATTTGTTTTATGACGTCATCGGGGCCGATGCTTCGTGCTTTACACCCCGCATGTCGTATAAGCTAATTTGGTTTCGCCAACTTTGCCGTTGGCATCAACTTTGGTGGGCAAATGTCGAATGTTATTCAGTTTCAAAGAAGCTGTGCAAAAGCGAATCTCATTTGATTTTGGAATAGCTTTTTGTTGGAAATTACTTGCTTTTAATGCTAATACAATATAGCAGGTATTTGATTACAAAATAGTTGTAGTTATATACTCGAATCGTTACGTTTTGTATCAAGTAATTTTTTTTGTTGCTTAGAATGCTTGCCTGGCGCCTATTTTTTTGTATGGTTTCTGACATAATAAAAACCCAAACCAAATATGAATATGCGAACTTTTTAATCAGAAAAACACTTGTGCTTAATAGAATACACACTTAATATTATAAAGTTGGAAAGTTTGTTTGTTTGTGTACTGGTCCGATTTGAAAAACACTTTTTCATTTGATAGCCTATTTATTGAGGAAGATGGGCTAGATAACATTACGCTACGACCAATAGGAGCGGAGTCTACATGAAAAATTATGATATCAAATTGTACGAGGCACATCTAGTACTTAAAAAAAATCTTGTTGAACAACGCATCTTACTGTCTTACTAATATTATAAATGTGAAAGTTTGTAAGTTTGGATGTTTGCGGTTCTTCCACGGCCAAACGGCTGAACCGATTTGGCTGAAAGTTGAAATGGTAATAGCTTTTACCTAGGAATAGGACATAGGCCACTTTTTAATCCTGAAAAATTCAAATTTCTAATATTCTTAAAGTTCTTAAAGTGTGAACCGATTCTGGCAAGAAAATACATAAGCAAATTTTATCGAACTCGACGCTAACGGTAAACGTTTGCAAAGGTGCTCTCCCATATCAGCGGATGTTTACACTAGATATGCGAATTTCACTCGGTTTAACTCGGCGAAGCCGCGGGCATAAGCTAGTATTAAATAGAATTGAGATTTTTTTGAAACTCGAACGCCGGCTTTCTCACGACATAGGCAGAGAGAGCTGAGCGCCAGTTCTCTAGACTTACATTCCAGTTTTGCTTCATTCACGTACATCTTCATTCATCTCTCTCTTCATCAAATGGCCTTATAGATCTCTATCTCTTGTCAAACGTGATCTTACCTGAAAACCACTTATCCATATATTTTCGTACTAAACCCCCTCAGCACATATTCCTTATGGTCACGTATCATTTAAAGTACTCGATTCGATACACATCGAGAATCAAACGATACTCGATGTGGCGAATCGTAAAGAGTATAGCTTTTAGGTGTATATACGGTACGTGATCGGATCTTAGATGAGGCTATGATCTCTCCATATACCTACGGTAAATCGATTGGTTTTTTGCTTGGCAGCTTCGCTCATATGGTACGTTTTATCTTAAAAATACTAAAAGAGAGAGCGTGTGGGGATTTGCTCTTTCACTTTTATACGATTTAGATGAAATTAGGCAAAGAGATTATACTTGGATTAATAGTTTAAAGTGTATGACGGCTGTCTTTCTAGTGGTTAGAGCTCCTGACTGCTAAACTAGAGATCGTGGGCTCGAATCCCGCTGAGGGCACATATTTGTGTGATGAACATGAGTATTTGTACCTTAGTCTTGGATGTCCTATGTATTTATGTATATATCTATCTATATAAGTAAATATATCGTTGTCTAGTTACTATAACACAAGCTTTGCTTAATTTGGGACTAGGTCAATTTGTGAGGAATTGCCCTAAGGTATTTATTTATTTTAGAAGTCTATATTATATTTCAGAATAAAAATTGACTATAAAAGAGCTGTTTGCCGAATGGTTCGAGTAGTTGCCTGCAACGCAAAGATTGCAAGCTCGAATCCCGACTGTACTAATTAGTTTTACTAAACTTATATACAGTGATTTAGTCACACCACGAGCTTTACGGTGAACGAAAACATCGAGAGGAAACATGCATACGTCTGAGAAGACATTCAAAGGCGTATGTAGGCTGGGCTTGAGTAACGGCGACGGACTCGGGTATTACACATACACACCTCTGTCTTCCCCTTCGGGAACCCTTGTGGGAAGGTGTGAGGATATAGGCTATTATTTATACGTATTATTATTATTTATACGTGAGTGTAACTTCGGGGCACAAGCACAGGTTGTAAATAGGTTTTATTTTTTTACAGGTTTTAAATACTTCAGTGTCCTAGTGGCAGACTGTTCTAATGAGTTGTTTCCTAGTTGCAATTTATTTATCACACTCGAGCTTTACAGTTACAATCAAAATTTTTAGGAAATGTTTGAGAAGATTTTAAAAGACGTATATACATTAACTGATGCTTGAGGAGCGGCAATAGACTCGCCATTTATAAAGTGGTCAAATAAAAATTCCATCAAGTCGGGGGTATTCAAGGATCCTTGTGCGAAGAGTTGTTCGCAAAATTTCGTAACCATACGAACGAAATTTAGTTGTGTGTTTTGTTTATGAAAGAAGGTATTAGGCAAACTTTATATTAAGTAACTGAAAGTTTCTTTATACTAGTCAAAAGTATTATTTTATCATCACTTGGCGTGATGATATGTATGTATGTACTTATATGTGTATGCCAAACCTGATCAGAATAGAACAGGCTCAAATCAAATCTTTGTGCTATAAAACTAGGTATTTTATTAAAACTCGCTCTATATTCATAACACATCAGTTACACCATCACACAAGTAATATCTCCCCTGAAGATGCATTGGAAGAGAAATGTATCAGAAAATGTATAAAAAAAGCAGTATTGTCAATGTAGTTTACCATTGCTTTATAAGCTCTGGATGTGACTCTCTTATGTTTGTGTGTGTGATGAGCACGAATATTTGTACCTTAGTCTTGGATGTCCTATGTATTTAAGTATATATCTATCTATATAAGTAAATATATCGTTGTCTAGTTACCATAACACAAGCTTTGCTTAATTTGGGACTCGGTCAATTTGTGTGGAATTGTCCCAGGTATTTATTTATTTATTTCTTATAGTAAGCATTTATGTCTAACCGAGTCCCTGGCGGTCACTCCTTGTTCTCCTTGTTTGCTTAGCATTTAAGAAATGCCTGACTGGAGGCCTTTGATCTTGCCATTGTTCGGTTAGTTGAAGTTTCCGGACCTCACGCTACGAAAAACTCATTTTTTTTTATTTACGAAATATTTATTAGAAAGTAGTTTTAAATCTTCAAGCTTTCCCGGAGAAGTAGGCAGAGGCAATTCTTCTTTTTGCGGGAATTATAGGTATACATAGCTGGCGTAGTCTTTCAAGCACGGATTAACATACAACTTTAGGTTTTTTTCTCAAAAGTATGCGCGTTCATAATATTTTCCTTTACAGTAAAGCTCCTGCCCTTCCTAAGTTTAGAAGTAATTGGTCAACTTCTTAGCGATACCATAGCTCTTCATCAAAAAACATCAAAAAACAAGAACATGGAGATTACATTTATTTAGGTACATGTATCTCCTATTTTAAATCTATATACAAGTACGCTTTGGCCCGCGACTTTAACTGCGTTAAATGCTATTTGCGCATTTCTACTGGTCCCCCTTTAGTGTTAAGTATGTATTTCTTTAATAAGTACACGGCTGCTCCTAAGATTTGCGAGTTCAATCAAACAAACTTTATACTATTATTTATTTCATTTGGTGTCATATCCAGTTTGGTATAGTCCTAGTATATATGTAGGCGTGTGCGGCGACCGTATGATTCTAGTAGGGAGATATTTTTCACAGATACACCGGCCGACTAGTCCGAGGGTGGCGACTGGCGGCGGACGAAGTTTGGTACCGCATGCCAATAAAGTTACAGCCTTATGTTTGTGCAACTGTAGCTTAGCGGCTTAGCGAACTTATTATATTTAATATCGATTCTAAAGGATAGTATTTCAAATGATTTAAAATTGGAGCTACAAGATAACGAATGACATACTCCATGAGGCAGGTCTAGGCTTGATAGAATACGCATGCCGTATGGTCTTAATGCTGCTAGCATAGAAAGTAATTCAATTGTAATACGTCAATTGAGAAACATGGGTTAAATATGTTACCTATCTGGTCCTAATGCTTAAATCGATGTGATAGCAATCATACAAACAAACAGATTCTTTCTGGTTGTTCGTATGTATGTAGTTGCTTGCAACACAAAGATTGCAAGTTCGAATTCCGACTGTACCGACTGAACTTTAGTACAGTGTAGTACAGAAACCTGCGAAATGTCTGAGAAGAAATTCAAAAACATAATTGTGTATGTTCGTTCTTGAATTACGGCGATGGACTCGCCATCTGTAACGTTGGTACCTTAAATATATACCCCCGGCGTTATTGTAGGTGTATAGGTTTTACCTTCACACCTCAGTCTATCCCTTCCGGCACCCTTGGGGAAGGCGCGAAGAAGATAATAAGGAAATATGTAAAAATTTATGTATATATAATAATATATATCCTCACGCCTTCCCACAAGGGTCCCCGAAGGGGCAGGCAGAGGTGTATAGGTAATACCCACACGCCCACTTTCCGCCAGAGGTATATTAGGTGCCAACGTGACAGATGGCGAGACCATCGCCGTTACTCAAGCACGACTATACATACGCCTTTGAATTTCTTCTCAGACGTATGCAGGTTTCCTCTCGATGTTTTCCTTCACCTTAAAGCTCGTGGTGTGACTAATCACTGTACTTAAGTTCAGAAAAAGTAATTGGTGCAGTCGGGATTCGAACTTGCGACCTTTGCGTCGCAGGCAACTGCTCGAACCACTCGGCCACCAGGGCTATATATTGTACACATGTATATATTATTATCCTTTTTTGCTCTATATTCAATTAATTTTGAAAGAATTTCGATAGGACAGCGATATTGAAATTTGTTCACCATACGTTGTGTATCGTCATCTAAAATAAAAATTATACACCCTCGCGTTGTCCCAAGTTGGGCGCCAAATGGGCAATTTTTTACATTCAATTATTATTGACCCTCCTGCATGTATCTATATAAATTGGTCTGTCGCTCCCTTATAAATGGTATCTGCGATGCACTGTGTGGGAGGTGCGTTTGATAGATTGCTCTGTATGTACGATTGAGATTGGTCCGACAAAAGGATCTCTTTAATGTACAGAGTAATGAGATAATTCAATCATGCTAATGGCTCTCGTAGAGCTTTTGAACTACTTTTTCTCAAATTTAGGGTAGGAAAGGCCATTGTTAGTCTTGCCTTCTTAAAGTACAAACAATTTTACATACCTATGACTAGACTGGTATATATATCTTGAATTCTCATATTCGGAAATCGTTATTCTTTTATGAAATTCGGTTGTCAAATAAACGATTTCCGAACTACAACATACAATCACATAAATAATAATAATAATTATAACATGAAGTATTCTTCACTATTTAACGACATTTGTCATATATTCCTAAATATACACATTTTTCTGATAATCCTTACAAAACATAAACTTTCGATTTTGCTGATAAGAAGTGTACATCAATTACTTACATCCTTAAGTTCTAAATTTGAAATAATCCTCAATTTAATTATGTAATAATAATAACATTTATATGTACACTAGCTGTGCCCGAGACTTCATCCGCGTGAAATTAAAAAAAATGTTCAGTTTTTTTAAATAAAAGTAGCCTAAGTTACTCTTTTTTATGTCAGCTATCTGCCAGTGAAAGTTCCGTCAAAATCGGTTTAGCCGTTTCAGAGATTAGCCGGAACAAACAGACGGACAGACAGATAAAAATTGTAAAAAAATATATTTTGGTATATATACCGTGTATACATTAAGTAAAAAGCGGTTATTTCAATATTACAAACAGACACTCCAATTTTATTTATATGTATGTATATGTATATTATATACATAATTACTAATCTTTTTAACTTCCCCGTCTGCAACACAGACAACTAAGCATTCAACTTAAAATTTCATCTAAAACGTTGCAAGTTACGTCACAATATTTTCCTTCACCGTAAAGCGATCACTATAGGAAAACTCATTAGTGCAATAGGATCTTAACATACAACCATTGTGTTACATGCAGCTATTCGAATCGCGGGCACTCTTTAACAAATAAAATATATTTACCATGATTCCCTCCGTAGCCTCCACAAGCTCAGCTTTATTTACCTTTTATCGGGCATTGTGCTCTAAATCCTACAGGGTTGGCTAGCTTGATCTCTGGATTATAGGAAGAAAACGACCACCTCTCATGCAGTCAACCCGTATGGTGCGAACTTATTAAATATTCACTATCAATGTCAATGGATTCGATAACTTTGATGCTATTTCGTTTCGTATATGGGGTGCGAGAGTGGGCTTAGTGGAAAGATAGGGATTTGAAAATCACGTCTTTTAAGAAATGTAACCATACCTGGCGAAGGTTCATTTAAATCGAAATCGTCGCAGGTTCGATTCTCACATTTACGAAAGTGAAATAAATAATAAAATATAAATACCTTGGCTTAGATTGATTGATTCCTAAACTAAGCAAAGCTTGTACTCTGAGAACTAGGCAAAATATTTACATGCCTATATAGCTAGGTATATACATAAAAATATAAATAGGACTCGCATAAACATTACTCCACTTCATTCACACACTTGCTTTCATACTCACATGTATACGCAGATGTTGAGTCTGTCATAGCTACGATAAATTCGTTCATATTCTCAGCCATACGTCCTCTGACATTCCATTCACCCATCCTACACTCCACTTCTGATTGAGTTAATAGTATTCACTGGAACAGAACGCTGGATTCCGAACCTATAATCTTGACATTACCTGCGGCTACTTAAACTTTTCAGCTCACGGCTCCTATACATTATTACAAAGTAAAATTATATATGTATATCTATATATCATCACGCTACCCATAAATTAAGCCCACTTTTCACGGGAGATAGGTATATTTAGGTGCCAATGTGACAGATGGCAAATTCGAGTACTGCTGCCACCTGTGGGCTGGAGCCCCTGGATACCAGCTAGGGCTTTTTGACGCGGTTCAGCAACGCGCCGCTAGAATTGTCGATGTTCCCAGGCTCACAAGCGGCTTGGAATCACTAGTCTAAGGAGAGACTTTGCCTCCCTGTGTGTGTTCTACCGCTTGTATAACGGGGAGTGTTCTGCAGAATTGTTCGACATGTTGCCCACTTCCACTTTCTACCACCGCACCTCTCGCCATCGACCGGGAATTTATCCTCATACCTTGGAACCACAAAGGTCACGCACTGTGCGCTTCCAAAGGAGTTTTCTTCCGCGAACGCTCAGGCTGTGGAATGAGCTCCCCGTTGAGGTTTTCCCTGGAGAGTACAGCATCAAGAAGGGTGTGAAAAGATTCTGGCAGGGTCGGCAACGCGCGAGTGATAGCCCTGGTGTTGCAAGCGTCCATAGGCGGAGGTAACCGCTTACCATCAGGCGGGCCGCATGCTTGTTTGCCACCCAAGTGGAATATAAAAAAAAATCATTATAGATTTTCAAGCACGACTATACATTACGTCTTCTCATCTCAATAAGTTAAACAGGCCTTTTATTTTATTAACTTATGCTATATGTACGAAATGATGATGTACTGTTAAATAAATACGTTAAAAAACGCCACCTAATTACGATTCTATCTCATAAGCCATTAGCAGAAGCGAGCACGCAAGCTGTCGCGTTTAAATCAATGGGTTTTTTTTATTATTAATGGTTAACCCTTTGTCGCTACGGCACCAATCGATTTCCGATCCCTGCCGTTCAATACAATGCACATTTTAAATTTAAAATCCGATATCTGTTTTGTGAAGTTTTTTTTATGCAACTACGATGCATTTTTAACCCTTCACCGTATGTCTGTTGCCATGGCTCTCAAATTGTTGAAGAATTAGGCAACGAGAAATTGATAAAAACTATATTCGGCCAAAATGCGAACACATAAGCAAAGTGTAATTACTTATATTTAAAATTATTATCTTCTTTTTTATATAAGTCTAGAGAGAACTGGCGCTCTATACTCTCTGCCTACCCCGTTAGGGCGTGATGATATGTATGGATCTTCTTTTTTGCAAGTGCATAGACTGTAGTATCCGGTATCAACAGACGGGACCTAAGTTTGTTTCCCTACAACTGAATAAAATTACATAATGTTCATGAATTTTCCTTTTGTTAAAGTTTTTCTTTTCAATTCTATTGCAATGCAAAAGTCCGTTAAAGCATTGTTTGTGAGCGAAAACCTGCGATGTCGCACGTGACAAAACTTTGAAATGAAAGATCGACAAAAACCAGTGTTTTTCGCAACAAATCGTGTTACGTATTCGGTATTTAACCTTTTGCTGTGTTTTGCGTAATGTTTGAAGCCAAATAAGTAAAAGTTTGAACAATTAATTATTTAACTTTGAGTACCTCTGTCCCCGGATTGTGTAACCGCTCGTAGTCTGTACGTGACAATTTAAACAAATTCTGGGCCATTTGGCTTCAAGGGTAGCTCGGTTTTTGCTCTTTATTTTGAATAAAAACTCTTTACACTGTGCATGTGGGACTAGTGTGTGGCCCGTAAGCCTTGATAGATGGGATCAACTTTATTTTTTTAGGTTTGGTTTGCATGTAAACAGTCACTTAAAAAGCATAAATAAAATTCCTTAGTACCTATTGCAAACTTGAATTGAGATTAGAGAGAGAGAGAGATTGAAGTAAGTATAATGTACTTTAGTATATGAAGTACCGGCGATGGACTAGCCTTGTGTCTCGTTGGCACCTAATATACCTCTGGCGGAAAGTGGGTGTGTGGGTATTACCTATACACCTCTGCCTACCCCTTCGGGGACCCTTATGGGAAGGCGTGAGGTTTATGAAACTATTTCAATATAATATATTATTGTCATAGTGTTGTTGTAGTGTAAGTGAATGTCCTCACGCCTTCCCACAAGACCTTTACGCAGGTTTCCTCTCGACGTTTTCCTTCACCGTAAAGCGCGTGGTTTGACTATCTAAGTGCAGAAAAACTCATTGGTACAGTAGGGATTCGAACTTGCGATCTTTGTGTCGCAGGCTAACCGAACTACCCGAACCCGTAAGTGGTAAAAAATAATTTTAAGTTATAGGTTATACTTATTTGTCAACAATAGAACATATATACGTCCCACTGTGCTGTAATTTTGCCGGTGAATTTGGGTTAGACTCCTACCGAGGCGTTAACATGAGGGTACGTAAAAATACTATTTTAATATATCAACAAAAATAATTTTGGTGGTTAAGGACAGGCATTCGCGCATATTAAATTCCAGCACAGTTAAATAAGTGGTTATTTACTTGATGTTCCCGCGATTTCACCCGCGTAACTTATTATTTAATTGTCGAATAAAATAAAATAAATAAATAAATTTTTTTTTTATATTTTTTTTTATTGTCGAAGAAGTTTCAGGCATTAGCTATAAATAGTATCTAATGAATAATATTCAATGCCAACGTTGTGTTGGCGGAAAACGGATATTATAAAGATTGTTTTCTTTCGCGAATCAGTTGCTAAGATCTTTGGTATATTTCTCCTCTCCTTTATATAATACACACGCAACAAAATTACAAGTCACCGCGCTGGCGACAACCCTACTTTCTTCCCCTGTATTTTTAAATCGCCGCACATATCGAAAAACCACAGAAATACTTTCCATTGGCGCCTCAGTACAACGTGACGACAGTTTATGTCATTCAAAGCCAGCTATGTATGTAGTCTAGCACGATATAGTAATAAAATATTCCACGAAAAATATTCGGGGTGTCGAGTGCTTATTGTATTCAACATTCCGGAACCATTAATCAGTCTGTGCCAGTATCATCAATATAGCATTATAGAGGATACGTCCAAGAATTCGATTCCGTATTCTATGTATCGATTATGTATAGTTAATTCGATTATGGTGACTCGTATTGTGAGGAGGCAGTTCATCATCTGGGAAAAGCGCTTGTCATCGCGTTGGCAGGGTTACCGCATCCGAGATGAGATGCAGTAATGATATTTGGGGCATAGTTTTTTCAGTTGCACACACACACAATTGCAATAAAAAGTATATATATATATCCTCACGCCTTCCCACAAGGGTCCCCGAAGGGGTAGGCAGAGGTGTATAGGTAATACCCACACACCCACTTTCCGCCAGAGGTATATTAGGTGCCAACGTGACAGATGGCGAGTCCATCGCCGTTACTCGAGCACGACTATACATACGCCTTTGAATTTCTTCTCAGACGCATGCAGGTTTCATCTCGATGTTTTCCTTCACCGTTCAGCTCGTGATGTGACTAATCACTGTACTTAAGTTCAGAAAAACTCATTGGTACAGTCGGGATTCGAACTTGCGACCTTTGCGTCGCAGGCAACTGCTCGAACCACTCGGCCACCACGGCAATAAAAAGTACAATTATTTTATTTACTCGAATTCGGAACATTATAACAATAATATGGTGCAGTAGGGGCACGAAATAGAAATCCTCTTCTTCAACACGAAGTTATGTCGATTTGTGTGCTGTGATCACTGAAGATCTACTAAAAAATATTTCGTGCTTTTTTTAAATATCACGACTCAGCATTAATAAGAATAAGATAAGGGATATTTAGGGAGCACAAATATTATCACACCAAGTCCCCTGCGGAGTAGAGATATCCCATTGAGAGTATAGCGCCAGTTTTCTCTAGACTTAAAAACCTCTGACTGTCCTCTGATAGATCTGCTTTGTTTCATGCATTCAGCACTGTCTCCATACATACCTACACGCAGGCATCGAGTATTCTTATACGTAAAATCTTTATTGAATTAATAAGGCTAAGTACTTAATAGGTCTTATTATTGGTCCTAATAAGCCTAAGTACTTACTATTGGTCTTATTATTGGTCCTAATATTTAAGGATGAGTTAAAGCAGCATAATATAGAAATACTCGCAGGCACTGAATCCGCAACATAGATGGTACTACATACCTCTGAACGGTCGGGCTTGAACTTTAATTCAGACGATCTTTAAGTAAAACTGCCTTCGGTGGGCTACAAAATGGTACGGCTTGGTGTATTTAATATTAAGGTGCTCTTCAATATTCCATACATGGATGGATTAAAACCATATCAATAACGAGCGAGTGCGCGAGCGGGCCTTTGTGAGCCGATCCATGAAATATTACGTTTCATTTTTGCTCCACATATTGTTGTTAAAAGGTTTTGATGTTAAAATAATGAGCGGAAAATCTTATAAATAAGGATTATGTTCGCTTGTAAAAATATACATGACATGGACTACGATGGTATTCGTAATATATATATATATATAATATATAATAATAATAATATATATATATATATATATCTTAAAAGGAATTAATTAGGAATAATTTCAAAAGCCGTGGTGGCCGAGTGGTTCGAGCAGTTGCCTGCGACGCAAAGGTCGCAAGTTCGAATCCCGACTGTACCAATGAGTTTTCCTGAACTTAAGTACAGTGATTAGTCACACCACGAGCTTTACGGTGAAGGAAAACATCGAGAGGAAACCTGCATACGTCTGAGAAGAAATTCAAAGGCGTATGTATAGTCGTGCTAGAGTAACGGCGATGGACTCGCCATCTGTCACGTTGGCACCTAATATACCTCTGGCGGAAAGTGGGTGTGTGGGTATTACCTATACACCTCTGCCTACCCCTTCGGGGACTTTTGTGGGGAAGGCGTGAGGATATATTATATAGTATTATTATATAATTTAAAAAAATTGGTTGATATCGAAAGTGTTTTATAGTTTACTAGCGGCCCGCCCCGGCTTCGCACGAAGGCAATGCTGTTACTGAATATACCTACCTATTACAGAATGTCCTCTAAAAACAACGTTTACAGCTTTTTTGTCATTAGACAATACAAATATGTTTTTTTAAGAGGCGAACACTCAACTCTCAAATCTAAGCCCGCAACGTTGAAGTTGAAAGTTTAACCCTGCGGTTTATTAATGGTCATTGCAAAAGAAACGAATAAGTCAGTATGTCTGATTGATCTAATATAATTGTAGGAATTTGTGTTAGGGCCCTTGAGGGTAGCCGTGAAGATGTTATCACATGATTTTACTTGAAAACTCATATATTTTTTCGGTATTTTCGATCTAAATCGTTCAAGCTTCGCTACGAACTCCCGGTTGGGGTTTAGCCTAGAGAGTACAGCATGGAGTTTTTTAAGAGTGTACAAAAATCCTGCATCGTTGTCAGCCTGCAGTCTATACTCTTGGTGTCGCCAGCGTCCAAAGGTAACCGCATACCATCAAGTGGTCCATTGTTTACCACATATACATAGATATGTTTTTCTAGGGTGTCTTTACGCAACATTAACCAGATCAAGAAAAGAACAGTTGGTTTGCAGCGATATTATTTGTTGGGAACCAACGGACATTATTCATCCCTGTTGAGAGGTATCCTGAGGGAAATTACGCGACCGCGACCACCCCGCTCCTGGGGTTGTGTAATATTGTGTTGCCAACTTCCGTTGGCAGTGTGTGAGGCTGAAAAGTAATACTGAAATGCCTGTGTATTTGGTTACAGGCTACGATTTGCTAGCATCGACAATTGATCATTCCTCTCCGTATCCCGGTCTACACTATCGCATTGAATAAACTTATCCAATGCAATAGCGTAGACAAAGTTTATCCGAGATAAAGTGATAGTTGTAAGTGGGAATAATTAAATACCATTGTGTCAATATTAAATTTATTACTAAATAAAAAAAAATTTTTTTTATTTCATTTTATTTCTAAACTGCCTTATTAATGTTATTAACATTACTTTATTCAAATCAATCTTCAGCGCTTAAAAACGCGACAGCTGTCGACTCGACGAGGTTCACTAAAATGCTAAGGTACCATCTTAAAAAAAATTATTTACACTTGGGAAAAACTTAGCCACTTCTTATAAAAAGGTGCACAGATGCTGCAAGGTGAACGGCGGTGGTCCTAATCCGTCCCGTTACTGCTAGACGCATCACCGTCTCAATTTCTTCCCACACATCCACAAAGGGTTAAAAAGCCCGACATTGTAAGAGGATATCTAATTTCCTTGAAAGCAAAATTGGCGTAACATTGCCAAGGTACTTCTTTTTACTTTTTTTGTGTGCCACTAACCCTTTTTGCCGGCGCTTTTGTCAGTTTTTTTTCTTTTTTAAGCGCAAAGAAAAGGCGGTTAGTTTATATCCGGCCTCTTTGACATTTCGAGGGTTGACCGATGCGTTCCCAATGACGTATTAATTATTTGAAGTGGTATTTGGCTCTTAAGGAGATTGACGTGAGCTGTGGGCGTTGTGAATAAATGCTTTTAATTTCTACTAATATTATTAATGCGAAAGTGTGTGAGGATGGATGCTTTTTACTCACACTAGAATGTCTGAACGGAATTGGATTAAATCTTGTTGAGAGATAGAATTGTTAGCTGTGTTGGTTATCCAAAAAGAAGTCTATAATAATATCCTCACGCCTTCCCACAAGGGTCCCCGAAGGGGTAGGCAGAGGTGTATAGGTTAAACCCACACACCCACTTTCCGCCAGAGGTATATATTAGGTGCCAACGTGACAGATGGCGAGTCCATCGCCATTGCTCAAGCACGACTATACATACGTCTTTGAATTTCATTGTAAACATGTGCATGTTTCCTCTCGATGCTTTTCTTTACTCAAAGCTTGTGGTGTGACTGTACATATTTTTAGAAAAACTCGTTGGGACTCGAACTTGCAATTTTTTGCGTTGCAGAACCACTCGGCCTCCACGGCGTTTTAGATACGTTACTGAAACGGTAAAATGATAAAAAAATGATAAGCTATTTATAACTTAATCTCCGAAATTTAAAAGAAGACCATTAATTTTCACACCTCATTTGTCGACGTGAGATCGGATCGCAAGCATGTTGCATAAGAAAAAATAGATAGGAAAATAATTTCACGCGAATCAGGAAGCATCTGCCGACACCTGCGTGCAACCCTTGATTGCCCTTCAACTTTTTAATTCCTCCTCGACCCAAGTCGGATGTCAAAGGGTTTGTCTATTGTATAGTGAACAGTTATATTACGGTATACGACCAGGTGAATCTTACTAAGGGACCGCGTTCTCACGAGATGATGGCGGATTTTGGAATTTTTGTTCGGTAAGGGTTAAGTTAAGCGGCAGTGATATATGCTTTAGTCGAAGGGCTAAAATATGATTTGCCAAGTACAGAAGTGAATATAGCTGTGAGGTTTTTTGAATATAAGACGGCCGTTTGGTCTCGTGGTTAGAGCTCCTGTGCGAAAAACTTGTGCGTAATTGTCAAAAAATATTCATTACAAAAATTATTTTATTAATTTGCCGAAGGAAAACGTGGAGAGGAAACCTGCATACGTCTGAGAAGACATTCAAAGAGGTATGTATAGTCGTGCTTGCAATACCGCGATGGGCTCGCCATCTGTCACGTTGGCACCTTACTATTTGCACAGTTGTAGTAAAAATTAAGACACGATCTGTAAGGAAGCCAGCATGCCATTGAGAAAAAAAAACAAATAATTAAACACAGCATGAAAGCGTCAGATTCGATTTATGTCATGCTGACATTGACAAATTAAGACGGAAAAAGTTACATATTTTGTAAAAGAATAAAATTGTGTTTTAAAATATACAAACTTTTTTGACAAACAAAATTCTATTTTTATTATTTTTAATATTCTATTTAAATTTATTCAAAACATGAATATACGTTCCGTTTTCAAAAGTCATAAAACGGTCTTGGTGTTTCGCGCTTCGCTTTTATTCCAGTAGACGAAGCGAACTGAAGACGCGACGGGCGTGTGTGATTGACTGTTTGAAGTCCGACTTTTAATCTATATACAGCCTTGATTGCCTAATGGAGTCGTGACTCTTTGAGGCATAAGAGTAATACTGATGTGGCTAATTCTTCAGTAGGTTCATTATTTTATTGGTAAGATAATGATTTCAACAAATGTTTGAGCTGACATTCAGACATGATTGTATCTATATAAAGCGAAAAAAGTATTCAAGTCTAGAAATAACAGGCGCTCTACTCTCTCAGCCTGCCTCTTGAGGACTCTGCGTAATTATATTATAGATAACAATGCAGAGATTTTACAGTCTAGAGCGAGATTTTACGCTCTATACTCTCTCCCTACCCCGCTAGGGACTCGGCGTGATGATATGTATGTATATGCATACAGAGATTTTATACTCATACATACATACATATCATCACGCCGAGTCCCTAACGGGGTAGGCAGAGAGTATAGAGCGCCAGTTCTCTCTAGACTTACATACCTCTTTCGCTTCGTCCACATTCATCAGTCTCTTCATACATGCTCGTCGGTTTCGAGTACTCTTAACGTTCCCGTCCTTGAGAGTCCGATCTATTTGATCCAGGTAGTTGGAACGTGGCCTTCCTCTGCCTCTTCTTGCACACACTTTTGCTTTGTATATCTGTTTCGTGAATCTTTCTTCACTCATCCTTTCTATGTGTATTTTATACTCATCATTATATTATCATGTGTGTCAAATAAACGCAGACAAAAAAGACGCAGGTCTTTGACATTCCTCATAAATGCTGCCAATATGATTGTGCTCTACTGCGCCTTGTCTATTCTGTGATATTATGTTCGAAGAGCAAACACGAGCATATTTTTTCGGTAGGCTATAACAAGTTATCATAACTTATTTGTGAAGGTTCAGCAAACTGGATTGTACAAATAATATTAATATAGTTTTCTGACTTGGAAATGTAGTAGACCGTAGTGGCCGAGTGGTTCGAGTAGTGAACGCAATGGTTGCAAGTTCAGATTGCGACTGTACCGATAAGTTTTATTTAACTTTGTATTTACGGTGATTAATCGCTGGCGTGGAGATATCGTACTACCTAAAATT
This sequence comes from Drepana falcataria, assembly GCA_945859725.1. NCBI lineage: Eukaryota > Metazoa > Arthropoda > Insecta > Lepidoptera > Drepanidae > Drepana > Drepana falcataria. The sequence goes on from OX243935.1 coordinate 3,247,428, forward strand.
ATTCATGCAATATTTTGTGGGGTTTGTTTGTTTCTCTTTAACGAAAAATCTACTGTACTGAATCGGATGATATTTGGCATCGAGATTATTAGCTGGAATATCATTTGGGTGTGTTTTATTCCAGAAAATATCTAGGAATGTATGTTGCTCATAATAATAATAATAATCCTACTAAAACCTTATTTATATTTACCGCTCTGACGTCACCTAACGTGGGCACTGACGAAAACGCAAAGTAACGCGATAGCCAAGTGAAATTGTTTGCGATCCGCAAATGTTATTTGTCGTGCCGAATCCATCGGCCACTGGCGGTGTCACGTTGCCGAATGCTAAGCAAATAACTTAAATATTCGTTTGTACAAACGAAAACCCATATCTGCTAGCGACACTTTAACTTGTTAGGTTAATATTGGACTGTCAGTGTGTAAGGTGTAGCTCTATCTTGCGATGTTTGTTTGGAAGCAATATATACTTTAATTTAATGGGGATAAAGTGTTTGTTTGTTTGCTAACCTCTGGAATTACTACTCGGATTAGGCCGTATGTTTTTCCATATAATTGTTATTTTTAAACGGGTACATAAAATCACACTCTCACAATCATAAAATCACAATCACACATACAAGGCCTTGAGAAGCCAGAAAAAAGGCTAAACCAATGAAGAAAAGCGAAGTGGGCGAAGGACTAGAAATGTTGAATATATATATATATATAAATTTATTTTTAATTGATCGTCACTACCTTTATGTCAAATCAAAGTACTAAGTCCATATTATAAGTCCTTTACAAGGAGTATTTACAAGCCGGGGCATAAACATGCATTCACATCCAATAAGCTGTGGTCTGTTCAGAGCATAAACAATAATACACGATACCAATCCTACTCCATAAATATACCGAAGAGCAAGAGTAGCAAATTCGAAAAGTAAAAAAGGCAAATATATACGAATAGGAAGCCATATTTTCCACAGATATCCACCCCGGTTTCCGAACGTCCGAAAAAATCGTAGATAATCTAACTTTTTCTAACGCCCCTGGTCTATCATCCACCCAACGTAACCTGACCTCTTGAACTAGAACAGATATTCATCATTGGCTTAGGGCATGGAGGTCTTATTTGACTGGTGTATCGTAGCGGGGGCGTTCAATGGGGAAAAGGCAGCAAATCATTACAGACAGTTGACCAAAAGGGGTGTGTGGCCCCTAAAATATGTATGAGGCTAGGAAAGGCCTGTTATGGTGTCCGAATGTCGATAAGCCAGCAGGGCCGTGAGATTGGATGCCAATAATAGGGGAGGGTATCGCCGGGATTTGTCACATGTCGAGAATTGCAAGGATTCTACTAATGGAATTTTTGATGTGCATGTAAGTTATAGTGTTTGGGAATAATATGAGACGGCGTCCTCCTCCCTCTGTTTGTCTGTGGCCAACGATTCAAGGCCCGAGGAGTCTGAGTGCGAGAAAAAAATGTTTTTGAATTATAGACAGTTCTAAATTTGAATAATTTCAATTCATTTGTGGGGGGGGGGGGGGTAGTTGTTCAACTGCAGTCGTTAGTTCAGAAAAAACATGAGACATGCAATGGGTTATATATTATATTATTATTATTTACACTGAGTAGAGTGCCAGTTCAGTAGAGAGCCACATTCATCAATATAATTTATATAGAGAAAACATTTTAATACATAAAATCACATAGAGGGTCATCACATGAAGAAACATCCATATACGGGGTAGGCAGAGAAAGTAGATCACCAATTTTATTTATCATTATTTTTATGAAAAGCAAAATGTCTTTAAAATCGTGAGAACGCAAATTACACTAAATCAAAACAAATATCTAAACTGAACAAAATGCAATTGTTGCCACAACAATGTCTAAATCCCTTTAAATCCGAGAAATAGGATTTTACAACAAAAAAAATATACGCTCGTTGACTCCTGCAAAAAGTTACAATGGGCGTCGGAAAAAAATGTAGTTCGATGTATCGGCTCGGATGCCGCGTACACGTAAGCTACCAAAACACTAAATACAATAAAATTTATTGTACTATTTTTTGTGACAAATATTTCTGTGAAAGGATTTCAAGTGTTGTATGGGATTTGTGACACTTTACAATTATTATTATTATTATCTTTAGCCTGACTTGACACCAATAGAATCGTGTGAAAAGAATTTTCATACAAGTATGGCTCTTGAGGAAAACTGAGAAATCAAACAAAGAAGTGGCTTATTGTTGGAAAGCATTTGATTTAGATTGCCATGATGCAGAAGCATAAAAAAAAAGAAAAATCTTTTGCCACTGCTGAAAAAGTATACTAGTGGGCACCTATGTTCAAATTATTAATTAAACAGTATACGGCTTACGTGATAGTAAGCGATTACCGACGCCAATTGGTCATATTAGCACTCACGCGTTGTCGCCCCCGCAAAATCTCTTAGCCGCCATTTTAAAGTAGAGGTACTTTATGAGATCTAATCAAAAGAACTGAGATAAAATCTTGAAATTTATTTAGTGCATTGGTGTTGTTACCGTCTGAATTCTCTTTTCAAAGCTCACCAATCAATAACATATCAATAACACAAAATGATGATACGCTCGAAAATGACAAAATACGTAAACCCTATCAGTTACTAGAGCACAAATAAATGGTACAAATGACCCTTCATATCGCTAAGCCATACAAATATAATTAGTGTTGTGGGGGATAATATATCACAACTTTTTTTTACCCCAAAACACGTCGTTTTAACCCCATTTTCCGCAATTGTGTATTTTTTTGCACCAATTGACGGAATCGCAATGTCAATAGGTGTTAGCTGTGAAATTTTTGTTAACTTTTAGAAAGTTCTCATGACCTTAGTGATTTTTTTTACCGTCATTGTAGATAATCGTAATTTTTTAGGGTAAAAAAAGTTTTTGTAAAAAAAAAATCTCATATTGATCGATCTATTTAGTAATCCGACAGTACTAAAAACCGAGTTAGATATAGATTTTCATAAATCTTACTAATATTATAAATGTGAAAGTTTGTAAGTTGTATGTTTGCGGTTCTTTGACGGCCAAACGGCTGAATCGATTTGGCTGACAGTTGAAATGGTGATAGCTTATACCTAGGAACAGGACATAGGCTACTTTTTATCCCTATTCTTTATTTTTAAATTTGCCTCATTATTAGTAGTATTTCAGATTTTAATCAAAATTATATCAATACTCCTTAGTGCTTTTGATTTAAATGACATTTTATATTGACATATGTTTGAAAAATCAATCCTGTCATTACAAATATTCCAAATAATTCGATGTTCTAATATTATAAAGGCCTAAGTTCTAACAGGAAAATACATAAGCTACTTTTTCGAACTCAACGCGGGCGAAGCCGCGGGCATATGCTAGTATGTTTATATTTCTAAAAAATATTATGCGTATATTTTTCTTAATTATATTGAGTTTTTATTAGTTTTTATTAATTTTTCTTATAAAGACAAAGTAGTCTTATCTTTAATCCCTGATTACGAACTAGCGGGAACTATTTATACATTGTCTAGTAACAAGAACCTCGCGTACATACTCTCGCAAATATATAGGGAAGACCGTTATAGAAACCCATGGATACCCTATTATACTACCAACAATGGCGACTTAACCCTTGCATAGATCACGGACTAGTTTTATTATTTTATTAATTTGAATGTTGCAATTTTTGCGTATACCTGATCTATGACAATGGAAGCCGCTATTCGCTATTCAATTTTTGCATTGAGAGTCTTATTCTAATATTTAGTTTGAATATTGTTAGCAGTAAGCAGATGCTAAGCACGTGAATTGCGGTGCGCGTGCATATAATGTGACTTAAAAAAGATTGCCATAATATAGATAGCACGGTACCTACTAAGTTATAACGTTATAACTAATGTGACTAGCATAAATAATAATAATAATATATCCTCACGCCTTCCCACAAGGGTCATCTAAGGGGTAAGCAGAGGTGTATAGGTAGTACCCACACCCCCACTTAACGACAGATATATTGGTATATGTACTAGTCTATAAACTATGATTGAGAATAGTGGGCGAGTCTTCGTAGATGGCACGATGTATAAAAAAATTATAATCGGCAACACAAACAAATCTATGTATGTAATTGGAGGACCACTTCACTTTTATCGTAATATCAAAAAACCCCACAAAGAACATAAATTAGGCGAATAATTTGTAGTGCCGGCACACGCATACGTCAAGTTTAGTAGTTTGAATCTTATCTAACATCTCTTGCGAGTGTCAGAGCTCTTGACAAACAATCGGAAAACTTTTATTGTTGTTCTGGCATAAAAAAATATATTTAAAGGTAATTTGTAGAACTGAAGGATTTGTTTAACGCTATTTAAATTAAATAAACACATTAAATAATCAATATGAAATCTATAAAAATATTATTAATTAAAAGAAAAATTAAATGGTTCGATCATCAATCGATTACGCTTCGATTCATATATGGAACATATAAACCTAACGGCTTGTTATTTTCAAATTGATTTACGGCCAGTGTCAGAGGTAAAAAGGGAACGGTGTATTTTTTCTTAATATTTGTGTTTGGAACGGGTGTTTTATTTTGTGTCAAAAAATTTCGCAAGGGTCGTGTAGACAACGGGTTGTCGGTAAAGGGTTATTACTATTACTAGAAAAATGAGTTAGTGTAACCATTGTTCGATAATGAATTATTGGGTCGGGACTTTCAGGTACATTAAGTAACATGTGAAGGGTTGTCCCTGATATTGTGCAAAAATGACAGTCGAAAAATTCACACGTGAAAGTGCAGTCAGGTAGTCTCGCGCTGTTCTAAATGGAACAAATTTCAATGTTTTAATTATTTTTATTACATTCGAATTTAAATAGCTTCATGTCCTATTATTAAAGTCTTTCTAAATTTGAAACAATAAAATACTATATACCTACTCAATTATTTATAATAGAATAGTGATTACGGTACGAAATTCGGTATGAAGTACCTAAGTCATCGGGCATATTACTTGTGAATTGTATAAGAAAAAGTGAGAGCCTTATGATTATATTAACAAACCACGTGTGTAACCTCGACGTAAACCAGAACCCGTCTCAGAAAGGTCTTTTGTGTGCTCCTTAACCCTATAATAATAATTACACCTTTTGTGCGTTAACCCTTTAACGCGTCGGTAATTCTTAACCCCGCTACCTGACCCGGCTCTACCTTACTTCCTGATCCATTCCATTTTTAAACCGTCTCGAGAGTGCGTGTGCGCAATCGATCGATCTTCGATTTTTAAAATGTGGACAGTTGAAAGTGATCGAAGATTTAAATGTGGTGTTAGTGTTTTGTTTCTGTATAAAGGTGAGTGTGGAGTACTTTTTTATTATTATTATACAACGGATTTTTTCTATTTCACCAGTATCTAGGTAATAATTTTGTATTTCGAACATGTCCAATAACAAAACTCATCGCCTAATAATAAAGAGTAGCACGTTTACTCGAGAAATAACAAACAAGATGTTATACGTCAGCGTTTCCGCGAGATAATAAAAAGATGCTGGACCAGTCTCGAATGTCCTCGTATCGTGGATGATACGCTGTTATTTCCAACATATTCCAATATATTATATTTTATTGCCTCCCTAAGATGAGAGGTGGGGGAATGTAGCGTCATGCGTTATATTTGATATAAAGTCGGAACTGAACTTCGTTATGCGTACTTTTTTCAAAGGACAATGGTTCAAGACATGTTCCCTCATGCTTATATTTGTTAGAAAGCCCAATTATATCGTGACATGAACGTATGATGTTAGTTTGTTAGCGGCCTTATTTGCGCAAGGTTGGTCGGTTCTCTGCGTGTATAAAATTGCTTTGTCTGCGGTATTATGATTTAGCAAAAAAATTATTTATATGTAATCATGGGATACTAGTGACCCACCACGGCTTCGCGCGGGTGCTACATAGTATTCAGACGACCGCCTAGTCTAGTGGTTAGAGATCCTGACTGCGAAACTTGAGGTCGCGGATTCGAATCCCGCTGAGGGCAGATTTTTGTATTTTAGATATCCTATGTATTTATTTATATATCTATCTATATAAGTAAATATATCGTTGTCTAGTTACCATAACACAAGCTTTGCTTAATTTGGGATTAGGTCAATTTGTGTCGAATTGTCCCAGGTATTTAATATTATTCTTATTCTATAGGTATCATAGATAAGGGTGTTTGTAAACACAGGCATTTAAGATGAGCTTAGACATATAGAAAGAATAAGCGAAGAAGCGTTGGCCAGCTATAATAGACCATGCTAAAGTGTCTTGAAAAAAAAAAGGCAGAGGAAGACCACGTATTAATTAACTGAATGTATGTAGTCGTGCTTGAGTAACATTGGACCTTAAAATATATATCTGGTGGAAAGTGGTTCTGTGGGTACCACCTACAGTCCTCTGTCTACTCCTTCGAGCACCCTTGTGGTAGGCGTGAGGATATATGTAGTTATATAGCGTCATGGTAAGGATACAGTTGTATAGAGTACAACGTGTTTTTTTTAGTTTCGGCCATTTTGCAACTGTTGCAAAGGCAGTAGCCATGGGGTGAGGGTGGTCAGTCCCCCCTAACGGCCATTCTCCTACCCGCCGACCCTTTTTAATCTACCCCACGCAGAGTGAAAGTACGGTTAATGATGTTATTTCATTAATTAAGTTGCAATTTAAAAATGATCGCTCAAAAATAATGCAAGATGCGCTTCGTATTTCAAAATATTATGACATTCGAAAAGTTTTTATTCATATTTTTTTTACTTTACGTGACTGCCAGTTTGACATTGTATTTTAAATTTAGAATATGTATAGGAAAGATTCTAAAAAGTATTAGACACTTCCTGTCACCTTGTTATACTTTTCATACTATATGTGTAAACTACATATTCAAGCCTTTGCACTAGGGTCCCGGAGGAGCAGAGGTGGCACCACTTTTCGCGGGAGATATTAATATTTATTTTATTTTATTAATATTTTAGGTACCAACGTGAAAGATGGCGAGTCCATCGCATTACCAAAGCACGACTATACACACGTCTTTGAATTCCTTCTCAAACGTATGCAGGTTTCCTCTTGATGTTTTCCTTACCTGTAAAGCTCGTGGTGAGATTAATCAGCGTACACCAAGCTTAGAAAAAATCATCGTCAGAGTTGAGATTCGAACTTGCAATCTTAGCGTCACAGGCGAATATTCGACCAACTCGACCAACACGGCTCAGTGGGCCATTGTATTTCGAATTTAGAAAAAAGGATTGGCTGTAACTTTTTTTTAATACTCAGGAAAGTGCGTTTGAATTTCAAATATAGAATGTCATGTTATTTTATGTTCGGCCATTTTCTGGGCATTGCAAATAATGGGTCGTAGGGTGGGGGCGGTCAGTTCCCCCGCACTAACATCCAGCGGCCATTGGCCGTTCGGTGGCCCGGTCGAACCACTCGTAGAAACGGGGTAAGGGAGGTAATACAATTGAACTTTTGTCCAAATTCAAAATTTCATCTAATTTCGCTTAATAGTTTTGCGTGAAAGAGTAATAAAAATCCTCATAAACTTTCGAAATTATAATATTAGTAAGACCCTTATAAGATAATTAAACTATCAATTATATTGTTGTATTGTTGTGAAGCGATTGAAGGACGTTATGATTGATATCTTATATTAAAGAGGGACTTTACAAAATAACCCTCTATAATACAATTCTTCATAATCAAAGCCGACTAGTGTAGTTAGACTAGTTGTCTGCAATACAAAAATTACAAGTTGGAATCCCGACTGTACCAATGAGTTTTTCTGAATTTAATTACAGTGAATAGTCACACCAGCTTTACGGTGAAGGAAAACATCGAGAGGAAACCTGCATACGTTTCAAAGGCGACAAGTTACGGCGATGGACCTAAAATATATCTCTGCTGGAAAGTGGGTGTATGGCACCCACTTACCGCACCACTTATGGCACCGACCTACCTATACACCTCTGCCTACCCCTTCGGGAATCCCTATGGGAAGACGTGAGGATATATCCTCACGCCTTCCCATAGGGATATATTAAGTAAGGAGATATATTAAGTTTGTAATATACGAGGAAGAAAGTTGTAAACTTAAACACAAAAAAATTATAGTCATAAAACTGGCATAGAAGATAACAGTGCCCCAAATCCAAGCAAGATATTATTTGCACCGGTCATTCTGATCACCCTTCAGTGCTAAAACCAAGTAAACAATAGATTGCCTCAAGACACTCCCTTGAATTACACCTACACACACACACACGTGCTAGTAGTACATTACGCCCCGGTAGGGTGGACGGGCAACAAATGTCGCGGTCAGTAACCCCCCCTGCAATTCCACCGCGCGTAGCGGCGTAGAGGGCTACGCCGTAGCTACAAGACCGCTACGGATTAGTTGTAACACGATTTATATCGTATTATGTAGCTAATTTTAGGAGGTTTTGTGTTTAATGTTTGAATTAAAGTGACTTTGGAGAACTTTTTTCATATTTACACGTATTATATAGCATAAGTTAGGTTTAAAATTAATTATCCGAACATTCATGGAGATTATATTAAGGGAACGGGCAAGGGAAAAAACGTAATGGGTGTGCTTATAACCCCTTTACAGACACTGTACATACATACATATCATCACGCCAAGTCCCTAACGGGGTAGGCAAAGAATATAGAGCGCCAGCTTTCTCTAGACTCTTCACAGACACTGTCTCTCTAAGTCATTGTGGGTTTAATTCCCGCATCTTCAAGATTAATCTTTACATCTATAACATCCGTCGATGTATATATGTTCTGTCGGTTAATAAATTGAAAAAAAAACTCGCTGAAAAAATTATTCCTCTTTTCTATAGCTACCAGTAATCCAATAAATCGAATAACGTAATTTATTCGAATATCGAACGGGGTGGAATCAATTAGAGCGAACACAGATTTCAAATGCTGAACTGGCCAAATGGCCAATAAAGGCAAATGGCGCGTTGTATCTACGCATCTAGCATATTGTGACCCCTGGCCGGTTATTGCTTTGATTTTTATTTTGCAACTCTTAGGGGTCCAGGTACATTGGTCGTCTATATGTAACTTTACGATGCCATTAGTGTGTTTGCTGTTTGGCTGGGCGTTCATTTTTGCTAACATAGCTTATTGCTGCTTCCTCCTATTGACTTACGTTAGGTAAGTATATAGAAAATATGTTAGCAAAACTAGTATAGTATAACATGAGATTTAACTTAACTACCAATTTGAGTATTTATTACAAAACAAATAAGGATTTTAAGAGTACTCGAAACCGACGTGCATTTTTGAAGAGACTGATGAATGTGGACGAAGCGAAAGAGGTATGTAAGTCTAGAGAGAACTGGCGCTCTATACTCTCTGCCTACTCAGTTAGGGACTCCACGTGATGATATGTATGTATGTAAATAAGGATTTCAAAAAATATATATTTTATATAAGAAATTGGGATGGTATTTTAATGAGGTTTTATTGTCAGGTAAATTATTTATATTATATCACGCAAATAGAAATTTACTACAGCAATAAATCTTTCTTTGAGTTCCAAAGTAAAGTTTGCACCACGAACATTTCGGTGCTGGGAATAAAACTATCCAGCTGATAGAATATGGCCGAGACTGGATCATTTGTTTTATCACAGACCATTCAATCTCACCTCAGACGCACCAAGTTCGTTTTATGAACACGTTTACACAATGTAGGTTAGTTGTCAGAATTTAAAAATGGAACACAGATTTTTATTTAAATAAAAATGACATTGTAACAATGGCACTATTTTAGATACATACAGCCTTCTCTTAAATTCATATTGTTATTCGAATAAATACTTTCCTCTTTCTATTAAGTCAAATTCCAAATGAATAATCCTTCGCAGAAGCGCGGAGACTCGCTGGTCACCATCGCAACGATTACCTGGCAACCGTGTATTGTGCTATATCTCTATAAATACAAGGCATGATTTCCCCTGACAAAAGTATGGGGGATACAAATAGCTGTCCGCTCATGGAATTAAGGCTACTGGAATGACATTAACATATAAAAAAATATTTTCAAATAAGGATTTAATATATATCTAGATAAACATTAAATAAGGTTATCTGTATTTTAACATTAAATTTAGATACATTGATGATAAAAAATAATAGTTAAAAAAAACTAAAAAACGCTTTTTATAGAAAACCGAACTAAAAAATAGAAAATAAATTTCGATAATATCTTAAAAAGCGTGGGGTGCATGGTGTCAATAGTTATAAATATTTTATTGACAGATATTAGTAGAGTGATTATCATTTCGGTAATATCTTATAAAGCACCCCACGCTTTTTAAGATATTATCGAAATGTATTTACTATTTTTTAGTTCGGTTTTCTATAAAAAGCGTGTTTTTAGTTTTTTTTAACTATTATTTATTTTCTACTTTTTAGTTATTAGTGTATTGTCATCGGTCCTCGATAAGTCTACAAAGTTTGAACGAAATCTGGCCGTTTAAAGTGGGTCAAAATCGAGCTCAAAGAAGTCGGTTACATACATACATACATACAGGTGAAGCTAATATAAAGCGTGTAAAAATGTGATTCGCTTGGAAAATTACGGATTTTATTATTATTACCTACTTTCATATTCCGTTTTTATTTGGCCCATTCTCATCGCAGGACTAAAATCAAATACTTAAATACCGATATTGATTTTTTTTTTATTACAAAATACTCAATTGCGTAGTTGCTTACGGCTGACTTCCCATAATTTCATTAATATATTTTGATTCGATCACACCTTAGATTACCAGATGTTGCTGTATATATTTTTTGGGTTCAAACACTTATTAAAATGTTACAATAAAAAAACAAAAGGTGTATGCAAACGCTAGACAATAAATGAAGATAAACTCCAGACGGAACATCCATTGTTTATCACATCCGTGTAACAAAGGTAGTGGGACAGTTAATATATTTGAAGTAACGTAGAAAAAGGGTTTCTTCTCTACCTTTGTGCGGGGATGCCCTTTAGTGGGATCTAATAAAACCTTGTTACGGCCAAAGGGATACCAATCTCAATATTGAAAGTGTTCTTTTACATGATACGGAATTTAGGGACTTCTTTCTAATATTAAATCTGGGGAATCTTTTCAGTGTAATGTTGCCAGATAAGGCAATATAGTGGTTTCGCATGAGCTGTAATATTATATCTAAGAAGGGTATTTGGCAAGTGGTTGGCGGCGATATATTAAAGGTCTTATGTTGAAACTTCGGGCTTTTACTTAGTTTCTAGCTGTGGTTTTATCTGCAAAGTGTTCTTCATATATATACATATACATATATATGTTTTTCAATCTTCATGCCTTCTATACTTTTGTTTAAAAAGAAAGAAAATATGTAGTGGCGTGACCACATGTGAGCGTGTACGAATGAATACTGGCAAGTATTATATTAATTTTTTTTTCTTAAAAATTGTTTTCCCCACTGTTTTCCTTCACCATAAAGCTCCACTTTAATAAAGAAAACTTATTAGTATAACTACTGGGGCTTAATCCAGCCAGCATTTGCTCTGTAAGTTATGTATCATCAACAACTTTATAGCAGTAGTAGGTTAGGTGCTATTACGTCAACTATGGACCATTAATAGAATGAAAAACTACCGCTTTTTTCGGGAACAGTAAAAGAGAAACTCTTATATTAGCTACCTATAAAAAAATACAGAGGCAGAGAATTACATACGAATCTCTTTTCCACACCCACTTTTCACCGGGGACATATATTAGATGTTTTTCCAAACAAATGCTTTTTATTTCCCAATCACTGCAACGATCTCAACATATATTTTGGATATAGGTCCAAAATATATGTTGAGATCGTTGCAGATCTGTATTTTTCTATAGTTAGCTGATATAAGAGTTTCTCTTTTACTGTTCCCGAAAAAAAGCGGTAGTTTTTTTATTCTATTAATGGTCCATAGTTGAGTTACTTACAATGCAAGGAGTAAATACATTAATAATATTAAAGTTCATGGGGTGTCAATGCGCAAGTAAAATATCTGATATTTGAAGCTCCAAAAGAATAAGGTAAACATGTAAGCGACCAACCCGAACCGTGCTTCTTTTTCGACGTTTTATAAGTGCCCATCTGGGCCTATGTGAAATAAAAAGATTTTGATTTGATTTGATTTGATTTGATTTGTATAACGAAAAAAAGCCATAAGTTTAGTGGTATATAAAATAATCTTACATATATTACACAGGCAAAAGTTTGTAAGTTCGGATGTTTGTTGCTCTTTCACGGCATAACGGCTGAAGAGATTTAACTGAAAGATGAAATAGTGAAAAATGGTCGCCATAATGAATCCTAGGGTTAGGACATAGGCTATATTTTAATCCCGAAAATCATATTTTTTTTAGAAAGAATAAAACATCTCTTTGTCATCATCACATTAATTCATTTCTGTGCCAAATTCTAACATCCATGTTTTCTAACATCCATCCGTGCTTATATTTTTGTTTTGATATCAAATACATAAGTCAAATGTCAACAAATCGCAACTTTTTAAATACCTGTGAATATTTTTGCACGCGTTTGCAGAGTAGACATGGGTTGCATGACGCATGCGCCGCCCGCGGCTACTACCTGACCGCGGCCGGACACTGATCAATATTAAAGTCCGAGGGAGGATGCCGGGGGATGTCTGTTTGTCTGTTCAATGTGTACAGAGACGATGATACCCCAACTTGTATTTTTTATGATATATTTTATTTTACTATATATATTTGTCTACACTATCATCGTATTGGATAAACCAAGACATGCCGTCTGTCACGTTGGCACCTAAAATATATACCCGAAAGACTGATGTATGGACCTACACACCTCGGGAAATCTTGTGGGAATGCGTGAAGATATTTCTATAATCCATTTTTTATGGCGATTTTTTATTACCACTCGTATTTATATTAAGCTTCAAAGTATGAAGAATTGAACTCGTTTTGAGGCGTTATAATCCATACCTACCACGTTTGCTGTTTTTACTTGTTTTATTCCATTATTAAATAAAGTAGACTTGATCAATGCCAATGATCATCGTATGATTTTGAAGTATAAGAAAATTTAAGATAATTAATGTATACAACCTGAGACCTTATTTTTTTCCTTATTTGTCATTAACCAATCAGCTGACGCGTACTATTATATGTCATTGCAATCATAACTCATTAAAAAAAACTACGTCATTTTTTTTTCTTGCAAAAACGGCCGTTTGCAACACCAAATACCTCAATTTATATATACCTCTTATTACCAATATATACTTTTATGTGTCGTGAACTAATCGTTGGGTTGACCAGGTCACCATATAGCTGGGGACTTCTTGAAACGCCGGCATTTCGTGATTTGGCCGGCCATATAGCGATATGCCCAGCAAAAAGTCGGAAGATCGACGAACAACGTAGTTATCGATATTCCCAGCTAAACACTGGGCCGATCGTGAAGTTTTTGCATTACGCGCCGTAACATGAATATATTTGACATCAAAATTGTCAAATAGAACTGTTTTGCATTCCAACAAAACAGATATTATGTGTGCGAAGAAACACACAGCGTTGGTTGAAGAAGCTGTCTCTAGATCTCGCCATTTTGCCAAATTAAATGGAATAACTTACCAAGTTTCCATGTTTTTATACTTCTCTCTCTTTCACTCGCAGTAGCGCGCGCCAAATTTGCTCTATCCTGGAGCGCGGTGTCAACTGTCACTCATAGAAGTCTTCAATATCCACCAGCAAGCCCTTGCTGCAACGCTGTGTGTTTCTTCGCACACATAATATCTGTTTTGTTGGAATGCAAAACAGTTCTATTATGTGTTCTCCAAAACACACAGCGTTGGTTGAAGACCTGTTTGTTATCTGCTGGTGAAAGAGAATCAGTATCTGATTGTAGACGCTATGTGATAAATTAATAAATTGAGATAAACTCAAATCCTCTGTTAAACAGAACAACCAAGAGAGGATCTCTTGAAGTATTGTGCTATTTGCAAAACTTCTTACTTATTTTATGGAATAATGCTTTGATGAAATTAATATCTTTTCAACAAAAGAAACGATAATCTGAGCCAAACTGCTCCTATTGAGATAGAAGTAAAAGTAATAATACTAGGTTATCATTAAAATCTTAAATGATATCAATATTGTAAAAATAGCAGTACAACAATAACAATATTATAATTAAAAAACATGAAATTTCTTCATTCATTCCTGAGAATGATCAGATCTACCTGGGGCCAGTATAAAAGCTTCATGGCTTTGTATATAATTTTTTTCTTTATTTAACCAAAAGCTGCCTTCTAGGTAACTTCTAGAAGTGACTGCAGCCCTGATACTTCTCGAGGGAGCATCAATATTAAGCTCCTCGAATATCATTTTAATACAGCCAGTTATTGTAGTCCTTGTAGCGGTTGGTTTACCCACACTTATTATAGAGATTATCCAGCTAGTCAGCAGCCTGACTGGACCTAGTCTTTCTTGTGTGGCACGTCTAAGACATCTGATATGCTTTACAGGGCATACATTATGGTCAGGGTGAGTCAGTTCCCTCCCATCTTTAATGTGGGGCATATATTATCCCTCCCTTTCCTTTAATCATATTACATATTATATTCCGAATTATGTTAAAGAGTAAGAATGTGCCTTCCAGATCCTTACTATCTGGAATATTAAACTTGTTGTATTCTAACGCAAGGAACTGGTGTTATACCAGTACCAATTATATGGTCTTAATATTTGCTTAGTGAAAATAATACATGAAATATGTATCTGATATATTATCTACACTTAAAGTGGCACAGTAAATCAAATTACTGATCTATGAAGAATTATCATATTGCAGGCAAAGTTATTCTTAAGATATAATTTAGCAAGTAATCTAGTTACCTAGATAGTGTCAAGGCTCTATGATTTATCTTATGTGACACCTTGACACCCATTTTCTTAATTCAACTTATTACTATTTTGTACATCATCCTCAATAGTCCCTTGGGTAATTGTTACTAGCCCTGGGATACATTCTGGTCGGTATAGACCTGACTATATACATAATATATAGATACATACATAGCTTCCTGCATAGGTCCGCTTTTGATACCGATTCCTCGTAAGCTCTTGCTTTCCTCGGGCAGTGTAAACCGAATCCAATGAGGGGCAATCGATATTCTACCTGCCGTAATGAAACGGCATGGACTTAAGTTTGGCGGAGGAAAATAACTAGCCCAATTGAAACTGTCGCCTTGGACGGTACGCATCGCAAAATCATGCCAAACCATCCGAGTCCCAATGACGTTACGTCGCACAACGGCCGACTACGTCCGGGACGCCCCACTTTTGAAATTTGGCCCCCGAGGCCTGGGGCAACAGGTGTCATTCCGACACGGGTGTGTTTCTTGTAAGAGGCGATAGGTTGGGAAAGCTCTTAAGTCCGTCTGGGACCTCCCTTTCTTAGAAGTATGGCCTTCGAGGCCTAGTAACCCAGGTGCCATTCCGACACGGCTTGATTCTGAGACTCCTTTATCTTTTTAACATGGCCCCCGAGGCCAGGTAAAACAGTTGTCATTCAGGGACGGATCCGTTTCTTGAGAGGCGGTCGGCTCTGACACTTAATCTCATCAGTGAGATAGTCAGAGAGTGGTGCCTAAGTGATCTGTTAACTCCAATAGTCTGGTAGTTAGGTTTAGGAGGACACTAGATTGAGTACCGCATTAACCCTACAACACTCTAATAACATTTTGTTGCCCACCACAATCTGAGTATTCAAGAGAAGGCTATGTATATGCTTGTCTTATTGCTCCAGACATAGCCAACTTCTCCCACTGGCTTAAATGCCAATAAAACTGATCTTGCCAGGCTAATGAAAGGTAATATTCATTCAGCTGAGCACTCCAGCCCACATCTGCTGCATATGTGGTATGAAAGCGAGTTATTGGTGACTTGTATGGTGCAATAGCATTGTGATCTATGGCATCTTGCCAGCATCTCAGCTTCTGGTACACAAGATAGGGTAGTAATAGTATTTGTCCAGGTTTACCTTTGGTGACAAAGTGCTCACCCTACTACTTCATTTTGTAGTAAACAGATTGGTAAAGTCCGGCTTTATCAATTCTGTAACTGAGTTACTTAGAGACTTTCTGGACATCTATGTGCCAGCCATGGGCTGCCAAAGGCTGCAGTTTCTGAAAACTGGGAAACTAAATTGACTTGCTCTAGTAGCCAAGTAAAACATTATCTAAGTTAGCATGTACCCTGCTACCTTAACAGTACAATTCTGCTGCCAGGTAGTTAGTTTCTACTGCTATGAAGTCCGCAGCCTGACTGTATATTATACTCTCACCATTATACTTCCCATAGGTTGAATATGGACCTTGAATGCTACCTGCGTTCTTAACTATGAATAACTTAAACTTGGACAGGTTTCATGTCTCTGTAAGATCTTTGCTTCTTTAATATTGTTTTTGTCATTTCAGAGTACAGCTCTATTTAAAAATAAACTTGTTTCTCTACTTTATATCTTTCCAAACAAACTTTGTTACAATATTGTATAAGAGTCTTAGTGAAGGGTATAATACTTGCTATTATGAACTTCAGAATGAATTCATACTGTAGCTCTTTGGTTGGCTTAAGAAGCGCAACCTCCCTGAAGTTCTCATGTAAGCATGTAAGCTCTAGTGTTATTGGGAAATTTTCCCCTTGACTTACAACCTCTAAGCCCACTTAAAAAGTCATCTCTCACCTCTATTCAAATCTCAGTTCTGATCTCTGGGATTCCTTCTGGATCTTAGGTATTCTGGTGCATTTATGCATGTACATGTGTATACAATTATTGTAAATAATATATAATATATCCTCACGCCTTCCCACAAGGGTCCCCGAAGGGGTAGGCAGAGGTGTATAGGTAATACCCACACACCCACTTTCCGCCAGAGGTATATTAGGTGCCAACGTGACAGATGGCGAGTCCATCGCCTTTACATTTATTGATTAAGGATTTTATCCCCTTCTGTCTATCTCTCCTTGGTTAAGCTAAGTTAAGTTTGGAGCTTATGTCTGACAGGGATGCTCTAACCTTCTTACAGTAAATTCATACATAAATATCATTAAAGAACATTTTAACTTCTTTTTTTATCTTCACTCCGTCCCAAAAGGGGTAGGCAGAAGTGTGTAGCAAAAACCTGCTCACCCTCTTTCCTACAGACATGTATTTTCTACTTTAGGTGCCAATGTGACAGATGGCAAGTACATTATCATTACTTAAACCACAATTATATATACACCTTTCAATTTCTTCTCAAACATATGAAGGATCCTCTCAATATTTCCCTTCACCATAAATCAACTGATTGATGAATCACTGTACTTAAGCGTGGACAAGCTAATCGGGACAGTCAGGATTTAAACTTGCAATCATTGTTGCAGGCAACTACTTGAACCATTCTGCCGACACGACTTTCATTTTCAATATATACTTTCCCTTTAACTTGTACCACAAATTACCACCATGTTATTATCATAATACAGTAAGGACACCTGGACAAAAGAATGTGGCAGCTTTCTCACAAATATTTACTTAGGGATAATTCTTGTAAATTTGTTGCTGCCCTACTACTACTTATAAATCTTACAAGCCCTGCTATAATAAATCCTTTACTCTAGTAGTATATAGACCTTCTTGGCCGGAGTTAACACTGCTTCTGCAGATGCTAACTAATCCGAAGTATCTTGAACTAACATGAATCTTAATTTATTTTAAGATTGATTAATTTTAATAAGCCAAAATAAGATAGCAATCTTATTTGCCATAACGTATGCAATTTTTGCGTGCCGGAATGAGTGGTGTTAAAATGCTAAGGTTGACTTGGGAGTTACCAGCACTGGCAGAGTCAGGGAACTCCGACTTTTATTGTAGCCTATGATGAAGTTGACAATACTGTGGCAACTGTAACATATATCCTGATATAAAGTTTACCTGGTACCTTCAGTTTTCACTGCAATAATCGGAATCAGAATCTTTATGCGTAGTTCGCTTTCTTTTCTTGGCTGTTGAAGCCGCTACCTCATCCTCCGAGGATAAAAAACTCTTCTCATCCTCTTCACTCAGACTGAGAGAGGGATCACCACGGTCAGTGACTATCACGGAATACCGCTGGTCGATCATTTACCTGAGCACTGCAATCGCGGAAGCCTCGGTTTTGGTATTGGTACAAACATTAGTACCGAACAAGAATTACGCGCACTCAACTTAAAAAAAAAATTCAATCGAACTTCCACGACTATTATTTAAACATTTCCTGTAGTTTTAAGTGTATAACACTTATAATAACATAAATTTAGTTTACAAAACAAGATTTTGCATCCATTGGCGGCAAAATCTAAAGACGCTATGAGTGACAGTTGACACCGCGCTCCAGGATAGAGCAAATTTGGCGCGCGCTACTGCGAGTGAAAGAGAGAGAAGTATAAAAACATGGAAACTTGGTAAGTTATTCCATTTAATTTGGCAAAATGGCGAGATCTAGAGACAGCTTCTTCAACCAACGCTGTGTGTTTTGGAGAACACATAATATCTAATTATAAAAAAACACATCTAAGTTCCATCAGCTCTATACAAATTCGTCTTAACTCACCTTTCTGCGGACACTCGGGGGAGGGTCCAAGAGAAATGACGACCCTTAACTAAAACACACACATATACGCGCCGATCTCACACAAACACGCCCAGGCTCTTTTCACTTTACACGGCCTCTTGCTAGTGTGCGTGCGTCTGTGAACACAATTACGTGAGCTGCGTGTCCAAGTGTGTGTGTCCAGTTTCCGCACTCGTGGGTTTCGTTAATTTAATTAGAGGCACAAAAAGATTAAACCTTGAGGATGCAAGCATTAGGAAACTGCTTTTGTTGAGGTTACGCCTAGTGCGAAAGTAGGGTTTGTACTTTACCTTTAGAAGTTCGGTTTCATAAAGGGAGTCGTTTAATAAGACATGTTGGTATGAATAAGTTTGTTACTTCTCAAGTTTAGTACGTTTTGTACTAATTCCTTCATCTTCTCGCTTTCCCACAGGGGTTCCAAAGGGTAGGCAGAGGTATGTAGTAGGACACTCTTTTCACCGGGGATGTATTCAGATGGCAACGTGAAAGATGGTGAGTCTATCGCCGTTTCTCAAGCACGAGTATACATACGTGTTTAAATTTCTTCTTTAAGGTAGGCAGTGTACCTCTAATCTTAATGTTTTCATTCACCGTAAAGCTCGTGGTGTGATTAATCTTTTATTATGGTTTATTGATGTTTTTTTTAATTTCGAAACCGTTAAGACTTAGAATGAAGCTAGTGTGGATACCTCGAACCTTGGACTACGGACAATAGTCCGTAGTCCAAGGTTCGAGGCATACTTTCAGATTGGTCTCTTCATAATCCGGCTAAGTGGCAAAAGTTCCTGAAACTCAGAGAGACAGTAAAATTTTTAAGGGATTGAATTTTATTACTGATACCGATTGGTTATTTTCATAAAATTTTCCATATTCCTTTGTTGTGATTGCAGTGTTTTGAACCGGTAAGGCTAACGATATTATCCGAATTATACGTCTAGTTAAGTGTATCATATGAACTCTTACGCGGTAGGCAGATAAAGTATAGCGCCAGTTGTCTCTGTGGCAAACCTCTTTCGCTTCACCCACTTTTTTTTTCGGCTTTTTTTTGTTGTCTCTCGTAGCGTGAGTTCCGGGAACTTTTGCTACTTAACCGGTCAATGGCGAGACCTAGGCCTCCAGCTTCTACCACATTCATCAGTCTCGTCTTATATGCTCGTGACCATCACATGTTCGATCGCTTTGATCTAAATACATAGTGGGAACATGGTCTTCCTATAATTTGTGTAGTGTTGTGTTTATAAGTTTGGTAAAATTTCAGCAGTCTCTGCGTTAGCGTAATGTGAATCAGTTTTTATGTTACATCAAACATTCGCGTACTGCAAGAATACATCATTCTTACAAACATAATAAAATGTAGGGCTCTTTATAATTTTATGTACTTAATACGGTTAAAGATATAGTAAGATTTTACGAGCAATATTTATGAGTATTCATACTTTATGACCTGTAAATATTTGTGTGTCATTGTGTCATAAATTGTCAGTAGAAATGAGATGGTACTTAATTCGTTAAAGTTATTGGCCTAAATGGAAGATATAAAACAATGGGTTATTTGCCTACTTTGGTAAGTAGTTATCCAAATTATCTTTTTTTTTATATCCTTTCATCACTACATTGATTAGCGACGCCATGTGCTTTATACTGAAAAAATCACCGACATTAGCTTAAGCGGAAATTCAAATACGTATTTAAAGTTAGTGCATGAGAAACATCGATGGACATGCCATTCGTCACGTTGGTCCTTATATATATTTATATCTGGCGAAAAATCTATGTTGTGTTACATCCCTGCCTACCCCATCGAGAACCCTAGTGAGAACGCTTGTTCTTATCTGTAAATATCTATGAATTTCAGTTCCTTACTCACGTAACTAATAAAAAAAATATAAAATATCTATATGTGCTCAAATAGTTTGCGGTAATTGAAACAAGCGATTATGAACCTTAATCGAACCTAAAACCTGGCATTCTACGCCATTTTAATTCAAGTTTGCTACCGGGCAATGTATTTATATTTATGTATCTAAAATGAAAGTGTTTAATTAAACAAACGTTACTTTATCATTTTATGGTAGGTGCTCATTGCCAATTCAAATACGGCCTTAACGATTTGTCTTAATGATGATAATCGCTTCTCATTTTAAAGGAAAGAGTAATATTTGTAATTTTTATAAATATAAGAACCGTGGTGGCCGAAGGCTTCGAGTAGTTTCCTTCCTGTTTTTATTTATACATATATAAATCTTCTGTGCGTGGGTATGTGACTGAACTACTAAACGGCTGGACCGATTTTTCTGAAATTTAATGTGTGTGTCAAGTAGATTCCAGAATGGTTTAGATTGACAATTGGAGTTGCGCTGCGATCGTATTTCAGGAAATTAATTTTTTTCACCAAAGGGAAGCTGGGCGGGACATCTCCTTCATAAAATATACTTCTATAACATTCAAGCTATCTTTTAAGTCTGCAACCATATCATACGGTATAACAAAGATGTTTGATGATTATTCGTTTATTTTTGATGAGCTCCCCGTTGAGGTTTTCCCTGGAGAGTACAGCATGGAGTTCTTCAAGAAGGGTGTGAAAAGATTCCTACAGGGTCGGCAACGCGCGAGTGATACCCCTGGTGTTGCAAGCGTCCATAGGCGGCGGTAACCGCTTACCATCAGGCGGACCGCATGCTTGTTTGCCACCCAAGTGGTATAAAAAAAAAATTATGTAAGGAAAGTCCAAAGCCATCTCACATATTCTAATGATGTATTAAACCAAATAAATTAGAAAAATATAGCATAAACCCTGCTTACCCACCCTTCTATTACTGCCTACTCCCATAACCATGTATGTTTGTCTTGAAAACAGTGGCCCATTCCCGATACCACGATTCCAACGAATATAAAAAGTAAGTCGATAGCTTACCGACAAAATTTATACTTTCAGATATTCGAAATATGTTCTATACACCAGTGAAAGTTGGTACACCCCTCCCCGCGCGGATAATTGAGAAGCGCGCCACGAAAGGGTTGGCACATTGGCACGTGGGAGGTCAACTATCGCCGGTTAACAGAATACAGAGTATACCGTATAAATTCAGCCCACGGGTAAATATAACCGCGCTAGTCTTGGGTTGTTTTCACATAATAGAGCCATTTTCTTTTGTTTTTGTTACGTTGCTCGCATCTTGTTATAGGTAGGCACAATGATAACAAAAGACGGTGTCTTATTTCGCGGTTCTTACTTACGCCTTTGATAGTATATTTTATGACGTTTTTGTGGTGAATATGTTATGCATACTCTTTAGACCAGGGAATACTAGTGTCGTAGCCGTGGAGTTTCAGATCACTTCTCGTCATAATTCGTTACATCAATGGTTTCGCGGAAAGAACACCATGATTAAACTTACTATAAAATTAATTATGTACTAAATTTATTTCAAGACATAATTGAAAAAAAAAACTTTTTACTTTTATTTGTACATTATAATTAACACACGCCTGTTCTATGTTTAAAACTCTCAACAATTTTTAGAAATAAAAAGCTAAGATCACGCCGAGTGACAAAGAAAACAGTGAATTGTCTGGTGATCATTGTAATTAGAGTCTTGTCGTTACTCAATTAAGGTCATTATTACGTTTACATGAACCGTTTCGATGAATAATTACAAGTCAGACTAAAAACTGGGAACATTCCATTGAGTCCGGCTCGTGAAATGGTCTCGCAGCGACATTGGAAACGCTTGGAATTTAGTTCCATTCAGTTACCGTTTCCTCTCCAGCCTTTGGCAGCTGCCTCGAGTAGGGCGACCATGAATAGGAAATATAGGAAAATAGAAAATAGGATTAGGAAAATCCTAAAGGAAAAAAATACAATATACCTATGTTAAAATATCTACAGGCATATTTTTTGATTTTTCATCAAATATAATTCAGAAGACAAATAGCAAATTACAAATTATTCCTTTATTAAGCATTATAGGTATAAATATCGTCACTCCGGAAAACAGTAATAGTTGTAAAGATACGAACTCAGTACGGTACAAACACACATAAAAATATAGGTAAGTGTGCATAGTTAAGGAGTCTGTAAAGTTATCTCACAATTGTATCGTTATCAAAGCTTTGTCACTATATGAGATACGAAATTCAAATAAAATTTCAAAACTAGGAATCGAGTAAAAACTTTGTTCGAAATACAAAATACCACTGTGTCCTAAACAATCCTGGTACATGGTCACAAGGGCGATCGGAAACTTGCTAAAATACAAGCGCAACTTGTTACCGGTCCGTTCAGTACAAATTCGTAATATTGCACATTCTACATCTATGCTTTAAGTCTATGAAGTTGTCTAATATTCTACACGTATTCATATTAATATTATGTTCTACATGGGTTTGCAATGACATTGCCAGTCGTTATTGGCTGACATGAGAACTCTGATTCTCATAGAACAAACACGTTTTAAATTCGAATTCTAAATTCAAATATGATTGTGAAACAATTGAAAGGTACATTGCAAAATATTAAGTACCTAAATAAAAAAACTTTAATGTAAAATTAATGTTTGCACCGTTATGTTCAGAAGGCAAACACGTTAAACGAAAACTAAAAGTAGCCTTTAATGCCAACAAATAGCCATAACGGGTACAAAACGTAAATAGCATTTCCCAGTGACCCTCATCACATGCTATCGTGCTAACGTTTGCGAGTGTAACAACGGTCGGACGAGCGACGCGTTTGGAGTCCTCACTTTTTACCGGAACGTTACGCGAATGTATTTATATGTATTTACTACTAGATTTGCCCCGCGGTTTCTTTTACCTGCTTAAATTTTAAATAGTTTTAAAAAAAAAATGTAGCCTGTGTTAATGAAACATAAACTAATTAATAATTCAGGCGACTTATCAAACCACTCGGCCACCACGGCTTCTGAATTTACGTAATATATATATATTTAGAAAGGATATATATATATATCCTCACGCCTACCCACAAGGGCCTTAACTTCTTACTTAACTTCAGAAAAACTAATTGGTACAGTCGGACATTCGAACTTGCGATCTTTGTGTCGCAGGCAACTGCTCGAACCACTCGGCCACCACGGCTTTGCTTTAATGAAATGAATAATATAAAATTGATAAACTAAACGTGCACTCGTTAATTACGTAAGTGATGTACTACTGTGTGCAGTTCAAACCCTGCACGCGCTCACGCAAAAATGCAACAAAAAACCGACAAAGGGGTGTTGGGTGGTCCCCTGTACTGTCCCCCACCCACTCCCCACCCTCGTATCTCAGCACTCGCCAACGCTAATCCGTGTATTTAACAAACAGTTTTTGTCCAAGCCAAGACGGACGCATTTAATACCATAAAAATCACAGGACAGAGTTTAAATTCGCTTGCATTATACATGAGATGTGTGCGTAATGTAGTTGCCAGCCAGCGAGGGGAGTGAGGTGTGCCTAAAAACGTGGCAACACTGATGAATGTCCCCCATTAGATGGTATTTATTTAGAATGTGGCCGAGAGGGCCTCGGCCGTTTAAGTTTACCTAAAGTTTACTTAGGACTGTATTCCGTTGGGCTGAAGACGTTTTCACCAGGCCTGATAAATGACCTACAGTTATAGGGGTCCAGTTTTTCGGGTTCCCTCTTATGATGGCATTTTGTCATGACAATGTGGGAATGAGTTTGGCATGTTAGGTTTTTGGATCGTGTTTGTTTAGGTGAGGTGAATAATGTGCTGTTATAGCGCCTACGTACTGGATATGCGATGTTTTTTTATGACTCCGTTGACAGCCGAACAGATATCCACTTAGCTGAAGCTGTAAAAATAATTACATAGTTTAAGCCGCTTGATTTAAGATTTCAGAGAGTTTTGATATCTAGGCAGAGAGAGTAATTGTTATTTTTAACTTTATTCAAAATAGATCTTATAAAGTACATTATTAATTTATATAAAATCCCGTTATTTTTTTTTTTTTTTTTTTAAATAGTCCCTATTATATATACGATATCGGGATTAAACTCCAAGGTACGGGTGGTATATTTAGTAGCACTGCTTTATGCATCAGGCCAGATCCAACCATCTAACGAGAGCCTCATAAGGTGTTGCTTCAGGTTCTTTGCCATTTGCCGTGGGCCGTTATGGCTATCGGTACAATGATTACGTAGTCCAAATTTGTATTATTATTTTCATGGACATTTTTGAAATTTTATTTTTATTTTGTATGTACAAGTGGGGATGTTACACACCTCTGCCTACTCCAAAGGGAATGCTTTCGAAAAAGCATGATGGTATATCATCCGTCAGTCGGTATCAGTCAGTATCCTTTGGAACCGGGACCACCTAGAGCACCGAAGAAAAAGGTTTTCTATGATTATTTAAATTACAACCTGTGTATCAAATGAATTGTTCGAAGTTGGTGATAGTAAGGATAGTTTTTTCTTTATTTTCGTCTAAAATTTCTAAGCCACATTAATCTTCCCGACTGCCCGAGCGCGTCGTTACCACGGGTTCTCTTCTCAGAACATTATCGTTGTTTTGTTTGAACCATTCACATTGACCATTTTATTATTGTAAATATGGATGAATATTTTAGTCCCTCAAAGTGACAAATGAAACCCACTAAACAAGTTTTTGTCAAGTAACAAAACTATTTAATATTACAGCTATTTATTTATAAATATGTATTATATATATATAGGTAAAAGTATTTTTTTCCTAAAATGTATTTCTTACTTTTGAATACTTGTGGCAAATTACTCGCTTATACCGATTGCAAACAATAATAATAAATTAATGTATATAATCTGTCTTTTTTGTTTTTGTATGTGCACATATAAAAGCCGTGGTGGCCGAGTGGTTCGAGCAGTTGCCTGCGACGCAAAGGTCGCAAGTTCGAATCCCGACTGTACCAATGAGTTTTTCTGAACTTAAGTACAGTGATTAGTCACACCACGAGCTTTAAGGTGAAGGAAAACATCGTGAGGAAACCTGCATACGTCTGAGAAGAAATTCTAAGGCGTATGTATAGTCGTGCTTGAGTAACGGCGATTGACTCGCCATCTGTCACGTTGGCACCTAATATACCTCTGGCGGAAAGTGGGTGTGTGGGTATTACCTATACACCTCTGCCTACCCCTTTGGGGACCCTTGTGGGAAGGCGTGAGGATATATTATTATTATTTTTTTACATATTTTATATGATACCAAACCGTATTCCAACAAAAAAAATGTTCTAGACCGTTTTTCGATCATACAAAAAAATCTTGAGTAAAAATTCTTGTTCTAGAACCAATAGTAGCGTTTCGAGGACAACTGGCACGTACCGATCTATCTGTCAGGACGTCAATGGGTAACTAATGGCTCGCCCAGGACTGATGGAGCTCACCATCAAACTGTACTCAGATATACCGGCGTATAACCAAATCAGAAAGGGGTGTTACCGGGTGCTTAGTTTGAAAAGTTCACAATAGAATCCATCGCCGGATATATCTAAGTACTAAGGTCAAAATTATAATCTACGCACAAACCAACAAAATAATAAGGGCTATTAGATTTCGGAGATAGATAGATAGAGATAAGAAGTATTAAAAATGTGAATATTAGTTTGTTTGTGTCGCTTCACGTAAAAACTACTTAACTTATCATCATGAATGTATTAGGAAGGATATAGGATACCCTTTATTACAAAAAAACATATATACGTATGGTAAATAAATATTGATTATTAGCTGGATTAACACATTCGTTTTGTTTCGAAAATAAATCTAGGCAAAATTATGCTAATGACATCAATTTTACGCGGATGAAACCGCGGGGCACTGCTAGTGTAGTATAAAAAAAAAAGTGTGTGTCAGCTCCGACGCACGACTGGAGTTTACTCCTTACGAACGATTATAAAATAAATAGATTAGTTAATAAGGGTAAATGAATGTATTTCTTATATTACTTAGAGTATGCATGACACATCTATAGATTGATTTTTATTCATTGAGTAATTTTCTCAATTTTGAAATAAATATCAATTGATATAAATTTATATTTATATCAATTATAAATAAAATATAAAATTTACGATAAAACCTCCGCAAGTTGACAGTTGTTGTGGGTTAATATCAGGTTAATACAATATGCAATTAAAAGTAAATATTAACATTAATTACATCGCCATTCTGTTATTCTCGTTGCCATGGAGAGTACGAGAGCACCAAAAACGTAACGCTGTCATTCATCAGTAGATTTTACCTCTCATATTTTTCTCATACCGGGCGCCTTAAACCGGGCCGGCTCGCCGGGCCGAAGTAAACTCCAATAAACTCCAAAAATGCAGAGTATTCCCTGACTCATCGTATAAAAGAATGGTTCATTTTAGATACGTTAACATATTATGAAGTATGAACTAAATCACAAACAATTTTCTAAAGCTCAATTTCCCTTGAAGGCTAGATATAGAATTGAGGTAAATTGTGACGTGTAATCCTTTTCTGGTTCTTGCGATATCATACCGTACTTACCTATTATACGTAGGTAGGTACATGTAATGATATCGTATTCATGTCTAATGTATACTATTTTTAATACATCTACCTATCAACTCGCATTATGGACGAGCGAACAAGTATAGTCTGCAGAAAAATTAAAAATAATCTTTATTTTAAATGCTTTTTTAGTACATACATACACACATATAATCACGCCTCTTTCCCGTAGGGGTAGGCAGAGACCACTTCTTTCCACTTGCTACGATCCTTACATACTTCTTTCGCTTCGTCCACTTTCATTATTCTCTTCATACATGCTCTTCGGTTTAGGGTACTCTTGACCTGACCTTTTTTCAAGACGTCCCTAATTTGGTCTAGAAACGTCCGCCTAGGTCTACCCCTTCCAACACTTTCATCCACACTCGCCTTATACACTTTTTTCGTCAATCGTTCTTCATTCATTCTCTCGACATGGCCAAACCATCTCAGCATACCTTTATCAATTTTTGTCACTACATCTTCTTTCATGCTTTTTTAGTAAGGTTGTTTAAAAGATATGTAATTGTACAGAGAACTGGCGCTCAAAACTCTCTGCCTACCCCGTTAGGGACTCGGCGTGATGATATGATGATGATGATGATGTTATTTAAACATGTATCACAGTGGCTGATCAGCTTAAGTAATAACCTGCAGGTTCCAACCCCAGTGGTGACAATTAATTTCTCTGAACTTAAGCACCTACGGCAGTTTATCACACCACATTGCGGTGAAGTTAAATAATGCGTGGAAATGAATGCCTGATATCATAAGATTTAGAATTGCTACTCTTTCCTTCGAACACCCTTTTGATAAGACGTGAAGAAATATATACACACATAATATATATCCTCACGCCTTCCCACAAGGGTCCCCGAAGGGGTAGGCAGAGGTGTATAGGTAATACCCACACACCCACTTTCCGCCAGAGGTATATTAGGTGCCAACGTGGCAGATGGCGAGTCCATCGCCGTTACTCAAGCACGACTGTCCATACGCCTTTGAATTTCTTCTCAGACGTATGCAGGTTTCCTCTCTGTAAAGCTCATGTGACTAATTACTGTACTTAAGTTCGGAAAAAAATAGTATAGTCGGGATTCGAATACGCAATATTTGAATCACTCGCTCAAACCTCAGCTCGCTTATAAAGTAAATTATATATTAGGCTGGACAAGTTTAGAAAATGAAAAGCCGTGGTAGCCAATTGGTTCGAGCAGTTGCCTGCGACACAAAGATCGCAAGTTGGAAACCCGACTGTACCAATGACTTTTTCTGATCTCTGTCTCTGGCGGAAAGTGGGTGTGTGTACTACCTATACACCTCTGCTTACCCCTTCGAGGACCCTTGTGGGAAGGCGTGAGGATATATTATATTATTATAAGTTAAGAATATCCAATGAATTAAATCATATATTTTTCTGCTACCAGTCTCAGCCCACCGCCCGTCCCCAGCAAATGTTGTGGTGAATTTCATATTTTTGTAAGTATCTACTCGTCTGCTTATTCTCCATGTGTTTTGGTTCACATGGAATTTTCATGATTTTTTATGCCCTCGTAGGCTTTATACGTCCCGTCGCAAAAGAGTGTCTATATGTATTGTACTAAATACCATTTTAGAGTACGTACAGCTGAGTCATCCAACATTTACATTTTCTCAATAGGTATATTATTTACTTGACTAGTCTTAGGTACTTACATCTCATCCTTTACTATTTCAATTTGAAGACATAACATCGTGCGGCCACTCGATCTTTTCGATCTTCAAACTAGTTCCAGGCCGAGGAAGAAGGCTTTGAGAGTTTGAAAAGGTATTAAACCTTTTTTCTTAAGTATTAAACCAATTCCAAGTCCTAAAGATACTGATTCCCCTCCTGACAAGAAGACATACAGTCAAAGAAAATAAACTGTAAGCTGTCAAACATTGAAGCCCCTATAACCGATTACTTATTTTGAAAAATGACCTCTAACTCCCCAGGATTTACTAGCCCAAATGTCATTTCACCCTTTCTTAAGCAAACCTGCCTCTGAAGCGAACGGATTGCGCGTACATTGTCTAAACAATCCTTAAGTGATCACGGAATCTATCAAAATGTCGAATCTTTTTCACTTTGCTTCGCGAAGTTCAGCTTACTTAGCAAACAGCATAGAGTTTAAAATTGTATGGAGGAAAGTAAACATCGCTTTTAAAACTTTTAACGTTCCGAGTCAAAAAGATTTCAACGTATGTCTTTAGGTCATTGGAAAATCTTCACTATTTCGCGTGTGCAAAGTTTATTATTGCCCGTCGGCTATAATTTTAAAACGTCCGACGTGGCAATTTTTTCAAACAATGCAAGAAGGGCTAAACTTTTACTGAATTGCAAGATAGAAATAAATTTTAACGCACTTTAAATTAGGTTGAAATTAGCAATTTGAGATCAGATGGGTTGTTCCATTTGAATAGGGTGAACTAGCCAGTTGTTGGTCCATAACAAAACACATAAATTAAGTGCTCAATAATAAATGGAAATGTCCCTTGCAGAGGACAGGGCATTAGGGCGGGATTATGAGAAATGTGGCCCTCCTGCACTCGCCTTCGGACGGCCAAATAAAGCCTCCACAGTACAATGAACGGACCGATCAATACCAATACTGTTTGTTTCTCAACTAAAGTAATAAATACAATTTAAATCAGGAATTCACTATGTTTTACTGAAATGTCAATGATTTTTAAATATTTAGGCGAAGCTTTGTCTCAAAAGGTTGTATATAAAACATATTGGTGCCAACGTGACAGATGTCGTGTCCTCACCGTTTCTCAAACATGAATATGCACTACACAACCAACATTGAATTTCTTCTCAAACGTATGCAGGTTTCCTGTCGATAGTTTCCTTCACTGTAAAGTTTGTCATATGAATCTTATAGCAATTTAACATTACGATCTTCTATAAACACGGAATAAATCTCCCAATATCCCTTTTCATCCCATTATTTACAAACAACTAACCATTGTACGCTATCATCGCAAAACAGGTCTGGCACACGCGACCAAACGGCCCTGAATAAATGTGCGTTTAGGGAGAGAAATCTCTAAAAATTAATGTCAAGTTGCGGCCACTAAGTGGTCAGATATATTACCCGTGTCAAACTAGCTTTTGTGCTACAAGTACCTGATAAAAGGTGACAATACACAACAAAAGATAATTTTATTCGGATGGACCAACCAACATCCATGGTCCATTGTCGATTTACACGCTATGAGCCGGTCATTGGACCCACCCTACAGGACTGACGGGTCGGCGCGTGGAGCTTGGACACGTTCCAAAACCGGTCGGCCATTGGTCAACGAGGGGATGTCAAAACTAGTAACGTTCTTGATCGCTATTGGCTGATCCAAATTTTGCCAGGTGCAAATTCTATTTTTAAATTTGGATCCCTTTTTTGTATTCAAAATGAATATAAAAGATATGCTTATCTTATGTTTTAAATATTTATAATGAAATGAAAAAAAATTATACCTATATTTTATCTGTAAGTAGTTAGTTTCAACTGTTCTTTGTAAATATTGATAATTGTTTTTATTGTATATAAAGGATATAAATACCTATAGAATTTGCACCTGGCGTAATTTTAACCTGCCTATATCATCTATATAAGATCTGTCATAAT
This sequence comes from Drepana falcataria, assembly GCA_945859725.1. NCBI lineage: Eukaryota > Metazoa > Arthropoda > Insecta > Lepidoptera > Drepanidae > Drepana > Drepana falcataria. Next base: position 3,278,326 of record OX243935.1, read on the forward strand.
TATCACAGATGTTTATTATACCAAGCATTAAGCCAAGCATATTATTTATATACACACACACACACACACATTCAGAAATGTAACCGGCACAGCGTACTAAGTCCGACCGAGCGTGCGTTAGTCGCTTATGAATCAGTTTGAAATTTAATATGATGCGAGCTGCACACTCGCATATGCATGCCATGCAAGGGATGTTATGCATGCATGGGTGCATTCGGCCGGGTCGCGACTTTAGCATATCGATTTTAAATATCGAATCGAATACGTGACAGTTTGCTGATATTTTTATCGGTATCCGAGGGTGTTTGAATTTCGAATGTAGGTATGTTCATAATGTAAATTACTTCACATTATGAACATACTCTCAAACTCAAACATTTTTGCATTACACAATAGTAAGTATGCTGTCCGTCTAATGATTGACACTTGGGAAAAAAGTTTTACTACTATTTAATTAGACCTCGAGCGTTGGTGACTCTATCAATGTAATATACAGTTTTGTACTACTTATATTTAGGTTATTATGTTCACATTTATAGGTTACTAGCGATCCGCCCGGCTTCACACGGATGCAATTTACATACTATTTATAAATATATATCCTCACGCCTTCCCACAAGGGTCCCCGAAGGGGTAGGCAGAGGTGTATAGGTAATACCCACACACCCACTTTCCGCCAGAGGTATATTAGGTGCCAACGTGACAGATGGCGAGTCCATCGCCGTTACTCCAGCACGACTGACTATACATATACGACTATACTCATTGGTATAGTCGGGATTCGAACTTGCGACCTTTGCGTCGCAGGCTCGAACCACTCGGCCACCACGGCTTAAATTATTAATTACTATAATATGTATGTATTATATACTTATAAACCTTCCTCTTGTATAGTTGAATAGTTTAAGTAACCTGTTAAGTAGTTTAATAGATCTGAGCGAACAGACAGCGGAAGCGACTTAATTTTATACCATGCAAAGAGTAGAGGGCCGTGGTGGCCAAGTGGTTCGAGCAGTTGCCTGCGACGCAAAGGTCGCAAGTTCGAATCCCGACTGTACCAATGAGTTTATATAGGATATATATATGTAAAGATTAAATACATACATATCATCACGCCAGGTCCCTAACGGGGTAGGCAGAGAGTATAGAGCGCCAGTTCTCTCTAGACTTACATACCTCTTTCGCTTCGTCCAAATTCATCAGTCTCTTCATACATGCTCGTCGGTTTCGAGTACTCTTAACGTTCCCGTCCTTGAGCGTCCGATCGATTTGATCCAGTTAGTTGGAACGTGGCCTTCCTCTGCCTCTTCTTGCACACACTTTTGCTTTGTATATCTGTTTCGTCAATCTTTCTTCACTCGTCCTTTCTATGTGTAAAGATTACTTTTACTTTAATTTATTTATTAGGTTCACCAACAATTGCTAACACAAAACTTTAATCTAAGGGTACAAACTGAAACAAACAAAAGTGTAATAATTATAAATAATAATAATAATATCCTCACGCCTTCCCACAAGGGTCCCCGAAGGGGTAGGCAGAGGTGTATAGGTAATACCCACACACCCACTTTCCGCCAGAGGTATATTAGGTGCTTATTAATAATTACTTAATATAATATAATAATTACTTATAGGTAAACACCACATGTACTCAAATACTTGCAGATTATGTACCTACTACTAATCTAAGATCAAAACAAACACTTATATATATCACATAGACTCTGCACTTAACACCAAAACATACGAACATCTCATTCGTAGGCGTCACTAAATTACAATTCGTACAGTCGTTTTGGGGACAAAAAACATTTATATCAATGGCGAATAGGTTCTAAATTCCAGTAGTCATTGACAGCCAGTAAATAGGCGGGTAGTCCTCCCGAGACTCGTTCTAAACACGCCGGCAAGTAAGTAGATAAGAAAACTGGAGGCCCTTGGACGCGGGATGGGGATGTTGTAAGAGCTGTAATACCGGCATTCAGAATTAAATTGTGCAGATTTGTAAACTATACAAAAATACATGGGTGGATGTGGGTAGCGGTTATTTTTCAACGACGGTACAAGCACTCAATATTAAATTTTAGATCACTTTTATACATCTTCTTTACAATAGAAAAGGTAAACAAAGTTGGGGAATTGAAAAATGTTTTCGTTCCCCTGTCGTACATAATCACGTAAACACAAAGAAATATATGTATGTATAGACAATTTTTTTCCTTAATATAAACGTGTGTATATTATTACGGATACGGATGTAGATTAAATCTAGAATGCAGGTACTTAATAATCTGAATTAACACAAAGGCTTTTAATTCAGCTCGGGTTGCACGTAATTATAAATTATAAATATTACCTAACAGTATTAAAAAAATTGTCTTAACACTATCAGAGTTTATTATTCAATTATTATTCATTTATTTAAAGGAAACTAGCAACTCTATATATTTCAAACGGAGGGTCAAAGACAAAGTTTTCGGACGGCACGGTGGCCCTGGGGATTGCACGGGGTCGAACTCGGGATAAAACTGCGGGTAATTCTCACGTACCAACCAGCCACCCCTGTATTTGTCAGTTAGACCGCATCCTACCCAACAATATGTTTGTTTATTGCGACTATTCCAAATTTAAGTGTTTTTTTAATAAAGTTGGCTTGGAATACAAGTAAGGAGTTCAAACAAAAAAACAAGAATATTCGTAGTAATCTATGATTTGGCTTCACTGGCCGACATGTGGGTGATATTATACCACTGCCAACGCTTACAATATAACTATCATACTATAATGTAGGTATATATATTACTAAGAGTCTATAAGCATTTGATTTATTGTCACGTAGAGACACCATGTTTTGTTTTAATATTGTTTTCCTTGTATTCTCAAAAAGCTATACTATGCTGGCAACTAGTCGATCCACTCGGCCAACACGGCTCCAATCAATCAATCCAACTTATATAAGTATATATATATATATATTAATATATACTCACTCCTTTCCAGAAGGGTCCCCAAAGGGGTAGGCAGATACTTATATTACAAGTACAAAGTATGAAAGAAGTAAGAAATAGAAGTAAGAAAGTTAGTGAGGTTCTTCGTTCACCTTTCAATAAAAAATCACTAAACGGAAATAGATAAAATTTTGAGCAGAGAGAGATTACATAGAATAGATGTTCCATTCTAGAAAATCTACCAATAAAAATATTTTACAGGGATAAATACGAGTCACAGTTATACATAATATTTATATAAGTAACACAAATTTTAAGTATTTAAGAAGGATTCCATATACAAAGTGTTGTAAAGTTAGGTACGCCTCGTCAAATATTTACTCGGAGCTAGGTTAACCCTTGCCGGCGAGTGCGTCCATCAGAGACCCGCCTCGCGGGACCGGCCAGGTACTAACTGCATAGCACTAAGCACGCGTAGAAGAGAAAATCAGTTTACATACATATTTTTTAGCTGTCCCGCCCAGCTTCGCCTGGGTGAAAAAGAAAAAAAAACACGTCTTTCTACTATTACTTCCATAGGGGAAGCAATACTTGAAAACCGCGTTCCACCTTGCGGGTGAAGTTTCATAAAATCCGTTCTGAGCTGACCTCTACAATACTCCTACCAAATTTGAAGTCAATCGGCCTTATAGTTCCTGAGCTTTAGTGATGAGTGAGTTCACAAATGGGATCTCCTATATATATATATATATATATATATATATATATATAGAGCACTTAAATGAGCGCTTTGCTGATTAGATAAACCGAATAACATGTCAAAATTTTTACGTGTACTACTGGGTAGGCACAACATCTTACAGAGGATACAAACGTGTGAACACGCTGTCTTTCATGGGGTACAGAGAAAGAGTAGATCTCCATCTTTCTCTAGACTTACGGGCGTCTTTACTTATTACTTACTTATACAGATTACATTATATATATTACATGATATTCCCGTCTTTGAGTGTTCGATCGATTTTATCTAGGTAGTTGGATAGTCCTTTTAATGATACATTTACAATAATTTTATTTTTTGTTTCAGAAATCTTAACTTAAACACTGGTGCAGAAAACGGTACACGATGCGACGATACGCATCTATCAATCAGCAAAGCCAGCTCTTCACACTGGAAGAAATGCCAGCTATGAAAATAGTAAACAATCATTTATCATCTTTATGTATTTATTTATTCTGTGCGTGTGTTTGTCTCTGAACTCCTCCTAAACGGTTGGACCGATTTCAATGAAATTTCTTGTCTTCAGATTGACTCCAGAGTGGGTTAGATTCAAACATTTTTTGTACTGGTACAGCTAGTCACTTTATATTTTAGCGCCTTTCAGAGGTCAGCAATGCGCGATCAATACCCCTGGTGTTGCAAGCGACTATGGGCGGTGGTGACCGCTTTCCATGGGCTTTGCTTGTTTGCCAGCTCAGTGGTGTAAAAAGTCCTAGACAGATCTGCCACCAAAATTTTGAGTACACATTATTATTATAAACTAGCTGACCCGCCCAGCTTCGCATGGGTGAAAATTTACATACATACATACATACATATCATCACACCAAGTCCCTAAGGGGGTAGGCAGGGAGTATAGAGCGCCAGTTCTCTCTAGACTTTATACTTCTTTTGCTTCGTCCACATTCATCAGTCTCTTCATACATGATCGTCGGTTTCGAGTACTCTTTTCGTTCCCGTCCTTGAGCGTCCGATCGACTTGATCCAGGTAGTTGGAACGTGGCCTTCCTCTGCGTCTTCTTGCACACACTTTTGCTTTGTATATCTGTATCGTCAATCTTTCTTCACTCAACCTTACTATATGTCCAAGTCAGCGTAGCATGCCTTTCTTCATCTTTTCAATCTCGCCCTGATTCACGCCAGTTGATTTGCGAATCTCTTGATTCCGGACTCGAACTAAGATCGTTACTCCGCACTTTTTTCGCCGCTGATATCGCATCTCAGCTGCATTTAAGCTATCTTCATACTTCCTCTGACATACCCAGGGTTCGCTGCCATACAATAAAGTAGGCACAAATATCACGCTGTGGACAGCAACCGTTGCTGGCCATCAACACCGACATGGCCCCATTCACCTTAATACCGGCAGTTAGCCTTCTTTCAATATCTTTTTCATACTTTCCATCTCGTGTGAACATGCTTCCTAGATATACAAATTCATTCACTTGCTCTAGAATTTGTGAAAAGAATTTAAAATTTGGGTTTTCAAAAGAAAGTTTGAAAGTGATAATAAAGTGAGATATAGGGCTCGTTTAGTCGCTAAGGGCTCTACCCAAGTAGAAGGTGTGGACTATAAAGAAACATACTCACCTGTATTAACACTTTGAGAATGTTATTTTCTTTAAGTGTAAAGTTAAATTTAGAAATTACTCATCTTGATGTTAACACTGCATTTTTAAATGGCTAGGTACCTTGATGAAACAGTATACATGCTCGTACCACCTAATTTAGAATGTCAGAGTAACAGTGTACTCAAACTAAAACATGCAATTTATGGACTTAAACAATCAGCAAGGCAGTGGAATAAGAGTGTAGATGATTGTTTGTTAAGCCAGGGTTATATTAAGTCTAAATTGGAACCATGTTTATATAGAAAAGGTAAATAATGAACAAATTTTAAAAACTGTGTTTGTCGATGATTTTTTCATATTTTCCAGTAGCAAGGCATTGACAGATGAACTGAAACATAGTTTAATGTCAAATTTCAAAACTAAAGATTCAGGGCAAGTGAAAGAATGCTTAGGTATGAGAGTAAAAGTATATAAAAATGGTTGTATATCATTAGATCAGGAGCATTTTGTCGAACATATTTTAAATAAGTTTAAGATGTCAAACTGTAATGTTGTTGATACTCCTATAGAATGTAAATTGAAGTTGGATAAGTCAGAAAATGTTTGTAAATAATATCCTTATCAGCAACTGATAGGAAGTCTTATGTATTTGTCTATACTTACACACCCAGATATCAGTTACAGTGTCAGCTATTTAAGCCAATTTAACAATTGTTTTACTGCAGTTCACTGGAAAAACGCAAAGAGAGTGTTAGAATATTTAAATAAAACAGAATCTTATGGTTTAATGTTTACAAATGATAATAAAAACTTAGAAGGATTTGTAGACTCAGATTGGACATCAAATACTATTGACAGGAGATCTTATACAGGTTTCTGTTTCAAATTGTCTGGTACTGTAATATCATATGAATGCAGAAAACAACCGACAGTGGCATTGTCCAGTACTGAGGCCGAGTACATGGCAATGCCATTTTTTCAATGTCAAAATTTCAATGCCAAGGCAATTTGCCAACTACTGAAATGCCTGCTGACTTGTTAACGAAAGGGTTAAGTAGTTTGAAACATTACTATTATGTTAAAAAGTTAGGCATTAAAAGTATTGTTTAGGTGTAGTTTATATTCATTTATTGTTACATGGATATTAGATTATTTTGATAAGAGGTGAGAATTTGCCCTAATATGCTGAAGGATGATGGCATCATTTCTTGGTTACATTACAATATCGCGAGACTCCATATTCTCCCCAATCACGATTAAGGCAACATCATTTAACATTGGTGCATTGATGCCTCTCTCATGACATGTTGTCTCCTGCAGGTCGCTTGTCTGCTGTGATCACTATTTTCTGATTGTCCGATGGCATCACATTACTTGTAAGACAGTTTTGAACAATTGGATCAACTGATTATGTTCATGCAAAAGTTGTTGTAACTGCTAAATGATACTACTATATGATACTAACTGCGAACAGCGTTCATTTACCTCTTCTTCAGAATTCCCCAGGAAATAAATCTGGAGAAATTTGTATTTACCATTGCCTACGCTGTTCTTCAGTCTCATTGGCTCGAAGATTGAACTGGGCTTGCGCTACACTGCGATTGAATAGGACTTGCGTTACACTGCGATCGAACTGGTGTGCGCCAACGGACATTTTGACGCCTTATTACTAATAAAATACGACGATTAATTATGAAACTCACACTAAAACACAACAAACATCTTTTTGCTTTTGTTGTTATGAAAGAAACTGTAATTTGAGGTTTGTCAAAACTACTACTTGAATGAAATGTCAGTCTAGCTATACATAGGGTGCGTTCCACTAAGCGTTCACAATGATCACGCTCACGACCACAGTTTGCTTGTAAGCGTTACTGTCGTAACCTCAAATGGAATGGATTACAGAGCGTTTTGAGCGTGCTGGTAAATAATACAAACGGCGAGTTAGTAAAAAGAAAGCAAAAGATTTAAGATATTAGTTTATAATCTGTAAGCCTTGAAAATAAACTTGATTAATTTAAATAGATTTATATTGAAAAAAAATATGTTTTTTTTATATTTAATATTATTGGTGTTTTAAATTAATTTATGTTCAAATAGAATTAAAATGTCTTGCGGCGACACTTGGATATTTGGTAAGAGGTACAGTCGCCATTTTATATGCTTTGAGTTTTGAAAATCACGCAAATTTTCTTCGATTCAACGATCACTTCGACCCACCTTTTTAGATGGGTCGTCGTGAGCGTAAGTTATGACATTATAATTGACGTTTTCGCCGCGACCACAACGACCGCGGTCGTTATGTGGATCGATTAGGTATAGGAGAATTTTCATTGTTGTGGGCGCTTAGTGGAACGCACCTTTACCGTCAATATTTACACGTCACTCTGACAGAGTATTTGTCAATATATTGAAAACGTCTCAGTATCTTGTTGTCTGTCTCTTTCGCACACTCACTTTTCAGAGATTTTTTTAATATTAACTATTATTTATTTATATTTTATATAGCCTAAAGCCTTCCTAGAATCATGGACTATCCAACACAAAAAGAATTTTTCAATTCCAACCAGTAGTTCCTGAGATTAGCGCGTTCAAACAAACAAACAAACAAACAAACAAACTTTTCAGCTTTATAATATTAGTATAGATTGAAATGCCTTATAGGGGTACGACAGGACGTTGGCCTTTTTGTTTTTAGAGATTTGCCAAGCTTCCCACGTGACAACCATGACGACGTAGAGTTGTCTGTCTAGCAGTTCTAAAGTCTATAAGTCCGATGCGAGGGTCATCCCTGTAACCCGCAATAAAATATGCGCGGCAGGACGGCTGGATGTAAAAATGTTGTTTTTAGGGCTCTCCTCAATAATGTATCCTTTAGGAAACGTTAAGTGCCATTTCCCTTTACCTATGCATGTTTATAGTCGGCGGACTTTTTAAATTCAAATATATTTCATACTAACTCTGTCCCGCGAGTTCCCACTTGTTAAATTTGATTAAGCAAAGATATCAACACTAAAAAAATTATGAAACTCCTTAAAACTAGCTTAAGCTATCTGCCAAAGAAAGCCTCGTTAAAATCGATCCAGCTGGTTTGGAGTTTAGGTGCAACCGACAGATTAAAAAAAAAATGGTCCGTAATATATAGAAAAAAATATGGTATTTTGCTTATATAAAGGATATGAATTGTACCAACGTATTACTGTAGATTATACTAGATGTAAAAAAGCCCTGGTGGCCGAGTGGTTCGAGTAGTCAACACGAAGATTGCAAGTTTGAATCCCGTTAGTACCGATGAGTTACTCTGAGCTTCAGTACAGTTATTAGTCACACCACGAGCTTTGCGGCGAAAATACATCGAGAGGAAACCTTCATACGTTTCAAAAGAAATTCGAAGGCGTATGTGTAGTCGTGCTTGGGTAACGGCGATAGACTGGCCATCTGTCACGTTAGCACCTGAAATATATCTCTAGCGGGAAGTAGGTGTGTGTACTGTGTACACATCTCTCCCTACCCCCTCGGGGAACCTGGTTTGGAGGCGTGAAGATATATAACTATGGATGTACTAATCCGTATACTTTCTCCGTAACTTTACTATATAAGTGGATTCTTTTCTATTTCTTTATTAGTATTCACAAAATTTGTATTTACCCTTAAGCCATATTGAAATTTACATAAGTTACTACCATATGTACTCGTAACGTAATCCAGTGGATTAGTTTAAATGGTAATCAAATGATGATAGCGTTCGGATAATATGCGACTAGATCTAGTTTGATCCGGAAAAAAATATATTTTGTATAACTTTTAATATTCCCGCAAGTGCCTTAGACTACAACCTTAGAACCAAAATGGAGTCGTACGGCGAGTTTCATAGGAGTTTCCGCGAACGCTCAGGTTGTGGTATGAACTCCCCGTTGAGGTTTTCTTTAAAGGGCATGGCATGGTCGTTCTTCAAGAATTGTGTGTTAAATTTTCCTGCAGGGTTGGCAGCGCGTGAGCCATACTGTCGTAGCAAGCGACCATAGGCGTAAGCGATAACCGCTTACGCCGCTTTTATGATATAAAAAAGAACAAAAAAGGATCGTCCTTACCTAACTAGCGCAATAAATCCGTCACCCAAAAATACTTGTCTCGATAAACTCAGTGAACTATCGGTTAACATTCACTATGAATAAAGTACGAGCCGGTGGGCAAAGGGCGCCAGTGATCGATGGAACTTCTAATTTATACTCAATGCCCTGAGGCCGTATCGATTACACCTAACTTTGGCCCATGGTACCGAGCGCGTCGCTTTTTGCAAAATTTCAACCACTGTCTCTTGAGAGTTAACTTCTGTTTGAATTCCACTCGATTATGGGAACGTTAATATTTTGAAAGTGATAATTTAATACGTTATTGCGATGCGATAGTATTTTGTAGGGTTCGTTTAGGGGGTAGAGTGGTTCGAATAGTAACTGGAACGCAAAGAAAAGATGGAATGGAAAGTAAAGTTCGAACCTCGATTATACCAATGAGTTTTTCAAAAGTTTTCTAAGAACTGTGATACTAACCCAGCCAACCAAATATTACGAGCTTTTGACCTATGGACATACGTTTAAAAAGGCATTCTCTAGGCGTAGTGTATAGTCGTGTTTGAGAACAGGCGATGGACCGGCCATCATTGCGTTGGTAAAATATACATATATATATATCTATCCTCACGCCTTCCCATAAGGGTCCCCGAAGGGGTAGGCAGAGGTGTATAGGTAATACCCACACACCCACTTTCCGCCAGAGGTATATTAGGTGCCAACGTGAAAGATGGCGAGGCCATCGCCGTTAATTTGCGTATTATATTCCGTAAATTTTAATACATTGCGTTGGTACCTAGATATATCCCTGGCGTAAAGAGAAGGCATCGAGGTATATACATCTTTGTGACGTCACGTTCAACGGGATTTGTAGGTACTAGGTTATATACCTAAGAGCTTTCAAGGCTTTAATAGGTAGATACAAGTTGTAACGGATATTGAGAGCTCTACTTTTGTGGGTTTAAGGGTCTGTTATTTGAGATTTTGTTGATCAATATCGTCGTTTCATTGTACTTTGGTTGATCCAGGTTAATATATATATTTATATATTAACCGTAACTTGTGTGATACCCTTAAAATGTGCGTAGTATGAATGTATTAAAACAATAATAATAACGTAAGCACGGCTACACACAGTTTGCCTTTGAATTTCTTCTCAGACGTATGCAAGTTTCCTCTCGATATCTTCCTGTACTAAAGTTCAGAAAAACTCATTGGTATAGTTGGGGTTCGAACTTGCAATCTACATATGTATTGCAGGCAACTCGAGCCACTCAGCCACCACAGCTTCGCACGGGTGGACATAAGATTTTTTTTTATACAAGATAATATAGCCTATATTACTCAAGGTGAGTGTAGTTTTTCAATGCTGAAAGAATTTTTGAAATCGGCACAGTAGTTTTTGAGTTTATTCATTACTAGCTGTCCCGCCCAGCTTCGCTCGGGTGAAAAAGTTAAATTGCCCGTAACACGATCGCAGCGCCACCTATTGGGTCCAATTGTAAATCTAAGCCATTCTCGAATCTAGCTTAAGACACACAGAAACACACAGAAAGCTTCACCCGGGTAAAAAGGTAAAATTCTTGAAACTCGATCGCAGCGCCACCTATCGGGTCCAATTTAATATAGCCTATGTTACTCGGGGATAATGTAGCTTTCCAAAGGTGAAAGAATTTTTGAAATCGGTCCAGTAGTTTCGGAGCCTATTCATTACAAACAAACAAACAAACAAATCTTTCCTCTTTATAATATTATTAGTATAGACAAACATACACACACAAAAATACAAATCTTTCCTCTTTATACTATTAGTATAGATAGAGATAGAGATATAGTGAAGATACTCATTAAAACTATACCATATCAAAGTCTTAATAGGGTCCATAATATTCAGTTATACATGAGAAGAGGAGTTCGTTAAGATAGGGTCATCCCTCGGGTCCCTGGGTTCTCCATAGATTACCAAGCACAAGTAATAATTGCTTACAATATAAGTACTTAATCCCTTTATTTACTTTGCTTCATATTAACAGGTAGTTCGTACATACTTTGTATGAATTTAAGAGATATAGGGCATAACGGGTTTGCCGTCCGAATTTGGAGCTGCCCGATTGGGACAGGATCACCACCTTATAGAAATCCGCAGCCAAATAACACTTGTGTAGTGTTCCTGCGCGATGTATAAGGTTTCCAGTAATGAGCTCCTTGGGGAGGGGGCAGGTTGTTATATTGTGTTGGCAGCAGAGGGATTAGTCTCATTATGCTGCCAACACCGTATAACTTTCCGAACTCAGACTGGCAAAGCGCAAGTGATTCTTCGGTATCGTGAGCGTAAATTGGCTACGGTAACGGTTTCCCATCAAGTGGGCCATACGCTTGTTTGCCGTCCTTGTGGTATAAAACAATTTATCTGTATATATATTTAGAGGTAGAGACGGTAGAGGAAGACCACGTTACAACTACCTAGATCAATTCGATAGGTCGAGAAACAATAAACTGGTTAACGTACTTCATAGCCTAACCGAATATATATAGATCTACATCCAGGAGTTAAAGTAAACATGGTTTCCTTTAAGGGATTTAAATGAGTTAGGGTCGGGTCATCCTACGGGAGCAAAACTCCGGAGGTTCGAGCGATCCTGGATTAATTAGGGAATAGGGGGATACGTGTAGTGGTCTGCGTGGCTATGGGTACAGGATTGCACAAAATTGTTGGAAGCAAATAAAAACGAAAATAAAATTCCTCTTCAGCTGCGAATATCGTCATATTGTCAATTTGATTTGGTCTATGACGGTAATTTATAATAATTATTTTGAATCTTGTTACAATTGTCGGACTCGGTTCACAAAACCTGCAAATGTTTGAAAATAATAGCTGAATTTTATTTTAAAATAATTCTTGGTTTACTTTTCTTGCAATTTACGGTTATTTAAGTTACTGCGCTATAAAGAGAAGCAATTAAAACTATTCTGTCATTCATTAAGCTCTATGGAACCATCATTCAACCTTATAAATAATATAATATCAATACAGACGATAAAAACCTTTTATTAAGGCCTATTCGTATTTTAGAGATCTCAAAGGTAGAAAAGAATTATTGAGAAAAAAAATCTTTTCCAAAAACTAATGTGCTAAACACTTTTCTCCCTGCTTATACGGTACAAGGCGGTATTCGTCCAGCGGTTGTGTAACTGAATTACCTATCATTTTGATTGAGCGTTTGAGAGCCTCTGGAGTTCCTATTAGATCGAACCTCTGTTTACTTGACGTGTTAAGGACGTCGTAGTCTATAACGCCTTGCGAGCGTAGCTCAAAATGTATCACTGCAAATTGGGCTATGTTTTCATGGTACTGTAGCTCATTATACTATGCAATTGTGAGTGTTTAATTTCTTTTTACTTTTACTCTGCTCTCAGATAAGATGTAAGCGCTATCGGCAATTTTCTTTCAACGAGCATCCAACAGGCGATACATCGTTAACGTATGACATCTTGCAAATTTCGCTCTGTCTGTTAACGATCTTATTGTTATTTTATTAGTTTACACTAGTTAACTATTGTTCCCATTTTATATCCTTTCGAGGCGCACTTATTTTTCATTAATTTACATCGAACTTTCTTTTAATACTAAAAAAGAGATCTAATGGAAACGCCGTCATTGTTTAGAGACGCTAGCAGTACCTGAGGTATTAAAAACCTTGCTAAGTTAAACGCGATAAGTTGAAAAATTGCTCCACTGATTAGAATGCGGCTTAGAAATTTTATCAAGCGACGCTTAAATACCTATAGAGTTATATATACAAATTAAGTTTTATAATTTAATTGCACACGTGAAAATCTGGATTGCAAGAAGGAATGCCACATTATTGATATAAAACTAAAGTACCTGCCAATTATACACAGCCCAAATAAGATTACACATACATTAATAATACGTATAGTAAAAGGGTTTTGGGCACAATACACGTCTTAAACAAATATAAGAAGCTTGGCCGGTGACCTTTGTCCGTCGCTGTGTGCGTAAGGGACTGCAATAGCTACGAACTAATACTAGCAAAACGGTTGTATTTGCAAATGTGACCTCGAAGAGCTAAGAGAGTTGTAGATGCGGCAAGAAATGTAATGATAAAAATAATATAATATACCTATACCTCTAATAATATACCTCTCGATGTTTTCCTTCACCGTAAAGCTCGTGGTGTGAGTAATCACTATACTTAAGTTCAGAAAAACTTTTTGGTACAGTCGGGATTCGAACTTGCGATTTTTGTGTCACAGGCAACTACTCGAACCACTCGGCCACCACGGCTCTATTACATATACATAATTTTTAATAAAAAAAATATAGCCTATGTCACTCAGGGTGAATGTAGCTTTCCAATGGTGAAAGAATTTTTCAAATCGGTACAGTACTTTTTGAGCCAATTCGTTACAAACATACTTACATTAGTATAGACAAAGCATGGGTAGAATTGGTGAATATTGATATGGCTAAATAAAATAAAATAGTTTATTTCTCACCACTTGTTATAGCTATTACATTACGTTTAATTACATCAGAATAACATTCCTTTAGGTATAATACGCTTTACAATATCTGGTATAACATAATTAAGTTCTCAACCAAATGGAATTTCTTAGAATAAAACAAAGATAAAGCACTGATAAGGAGTTATAAAAGAACACTATTCGATCCAAAGCAGTTAATATGAGTTTGGTGTCTGTGCGTAATGCGTACTGTCTGTCAGGTATGCTTATGTATGTAGGTATGTATCAACAGTTGGCGCATGCATTATAAAAACTTTGTATTACCGAGCTTTTGATTTGATACACCGATCTTACCCAAATATCAGAACAACACCAACATCCTTAAAAACCAATTCACTATTTTTTTTTTTATACAACTAGAGTGGCAAACAAGCATAAGGCCCACCTGATGGAAAACGGTTACCGTAGCCTATTTACGCTCACGATACAGAAGTATCACTAGCGTATTTTTTTAATTATTGTAATTTTTAATATTTTTTTTTATTTCTACCAGCCGTGTCTATGAGTTCTAAGTCCGTCATAGTGTAAGCCCGTTAAGCCCTACCTTCCAATACAATAACAGCAGCTATTCCGCTACCCTTTCTTCTGGCGACCCGGCCCGCTTATAAATTGCGGTGTCCAATGTACTGTCCCTACAAACGGGGGTATGTTTAGAATATTGTATCGTTATGTTTGCGCTACGGATGGTTCGGGCTATTTTGGAGCTGGGTACAGGAAGCTCTATATATATATATATATATATATATATATATATAGCTATATGTGCGTGGCCCTTGTGGTGTGTGTGACCCTTCCCACAAGGGTCTCCGAAGGAGAAAGCAGAGGTGTGTAGGCAGTACCCACTTTGCGCCAAGGATATACAAGAGGTACCAACATGACAGATGGCCGTTACTCAAGCACGACAAATATTTTTTTTTATTGTCTCTCGTAGAGTTAGTTCCGGGAACTTTTGCTACTTAACCGGGAAATGGCGAGACCTAGGCCTCCAGCCAGGCACTTTAGTGCTAAGCAGCACGACTATGGCTATATACATAATATAGAGGGAAACAGTAAAAAAATAGGACATAGCAGATCCATTCAGAATCATTGTTGCCCGGATGGGGCAGTACTTCCATCTCACAGAAGATCAAATATCACTCCTAGCATAGATATCCACTTGACCCAAGGTCGGTTTCGAAGAATACCCGTAGTGTTGTAAACGGCGGTAACCGCTTACCGTCAGGCGAGCCGCGTGTTGTTTGCCGCTTAGAGTTGAAGTTCTTAAAACGGAATTAAAGTAAATAAATACTGATGAATATTCATTATTTTCGTACATACGTCTTTCGGAATATAATATTTGCTTTGTGGCATTGCTGGTGTCAAATACAGTTTTAAGTTTTTACGACAAAAAAAAACCTTTTTAAATCCTGTTGGAAGCATCATTTGAAATTAGTTCCAATTACATGTTTTCTTGATATCGTAACTAAACAACCCCTTTGTTAGTTGTTTTGTTGTGTTGTTTTGTGGACAGGTAACATCGGAAACATCGTCGCGTTGACCTTTACAATCTTTAAGGTAGCATTTAACCACCACTACTTACATTAGTCGTCAGAAACAAATATTGGTACATGAGCCGACCCTTCTAAATTGTAATAAAAACTCGCCCTGGTCCCGTCCCGTATTTACAGAACGGTACGGCCACAATACACGGTGCATATAGTACTTTAACTGCTTGAAAACAAACCAAGGACACACTTAACTTGGCATTTTTCAATATCATTAGTTATTAATGAAAATAATGAGTGACGTAAGCCTGACAAAACTTCTTGACAATGCGAATTTATTTGCTAGAGCAGTCAATAATAACTCTTTCGTCGTTCCAACTTCATCAATCAATAAAAAAGTGAATATCAGGAGTACCTACCCGAAAGTACGACTGATCAATTATGATGATGAAGCGAAAGAGACTTCTAGAGATGCTGACACCTGATGCTCTATCCTTTCTTACCAAACCGTAGCTTGTAGGTAAGCTACGGTTTGGTAAGAAGCCACTTGTAAGCAATTGTGCAAATACCCATGTTCTTCTTAGTGCTTTTACCCATTTCATTAGGGGTCCGCCCTCCTTGTCATAAGGCGACAAATACCCATATTCATTATCTACATAAATATCTACCTCCAGCAGAAATAAAACCCTCTAACCACTTTGTTGTTAAAACCTTTTACAGACCCCTAAGTGTGTGCCATTATTGCACGCCTTCTATATATATCAAACATCCTTATATATATACTTAGAATCTACGACCACTAGACTAGACGGGCGTCATTAAAAATACTTGATTAAAGAGCCGTGGTGGCCGAGTGGTTCGAGCAGTTGCCTGCGACGCAAAGGTCGCAAGTTCGAATCCCGACTGTACCAATGAGTTTTTTCTGAACTTAAGTACAGTGATTAGTCACACCTAGAGCTTTACGGCGAAGGAAAACATCGAGAGGAAACCTGCATACGTCTGAGAAGAAATTCAAAGGCGTATGTATATTCGTGCTTGAGTAACGGCGATGGACTCGCCATCTGTCACGTAGGCACCTAATATACCTCTGGCGGAAAGTGGGTGTGTGGGTATTAACTATACACCTCTGCCTACCCCTTCGGGGACCCTTGTGGGAAGGCGTGAGGATATATTATGATTAATGTTAATTAAACTAATTAACTTTGTAATTAAATTTGTGTCAATAAAACATCTACCTAGTTGTCGTGCCGAGCATACACAATTTAGTTGAAGTACTGTTAGTGTTCATTTGTTGTGGGCCGGCCCGGGGACTGCACGGACCTTTTTCATTTCTTCAGAACATGTTGTTTTTATTAAAACATTTCGCAACGGACACCCGCGTTTTGTTTTATTAAAATGTTCCTATTGCCCTTTGACTTGGGGTTTGTTGTGTAATCGTCATAGTTTGCCTGATTTATTTATTTCTTAGCTTTCCGTACGTGGCCAGTTGATACAATAAGTTTAACGTTACAGATATAATATTATTTGTTGATGGCACTAATCCACGAAGACGCGCCAGAAAAAAAGAAGACAACCAAAAGAAGACAAAAGTAAAAAAAGAAGACAACAAATGAAAAACAACCACCAAACCCTACAACCCTTTCCAATGGGAAGGTTCTGCGTTAAGCTAGCTGTCAAAATTGCAGTCTTCTGACAGACCTTAAATGATCACCAAGGATGTTCAATTGTTCAACACTCAAGTCGGAATGACAACCAAATATAGATCTAGATATCAGTAGCAGAAGGTCGAACCCAAAACAAGTACGCAAATAAATTAACTAATTTAATCCTACCGAAGACCTTTGCGATATCTGTGCCTAATGTATGCACGGCGGATGTACCGTTCCTGTCCCGTTTGATAGATCACGTTGACTCGACACATTTTTAAGCTCTCTGGTCCCAGAATAGTATGGTGTTATAATTTTATTTATGTCCATTTGGAAATATCACAGTCTGTTCATTCTTACTCATTATTACTTATTTCTTCCATTTCTCGTAATATTTTTTTCGCGCTTCCTATAAATTATATTTATCATATTAGATAGAAGAGCCACGGTGGCCGAGTGGTTTGAGTAGTTGCCTACATCACAAAGGTTGGAAGTTCGAATCGCGACTGTACCAATGAGTTTTTCTGAAGTACAATAATTAGTAACACACCACGAGCTTTACGGTGAAGAGAGAGGAAACCTGCCTAAGTTTGAGAAGAAATTCTTGAAGAATAAGTGCTTGAGTAACGGCTATGGACTCGCCATCTGGCACGTTGGCACCTAATTTTATTGGAAGGTAATATAAACTGTAGCGGATCGGATGTGTGGTTTGACAATTCACGTGAAAAGTCCGATGATACAGACTTTACCAATGGAATTAGTTTTGAAGTTCAGTACCTCTAGTGCTTTATCATTAGTTAATTATACGAAACCGTACGTGTTAAACAACTAACTCGCCACCTGTCATGTAGGCTCCTTTTGTAACTGAGAAATCAAGTAACATTTTAACTGACTCGCAAGGATCAAAAAATATATATATTCCATTTATTATCAATATAGTCAGTTGATGTGGTCTTTTGAAAATATATTCTACATAATTAATGTACTTTTTTCTCAAATTTAAACAGTATGTTATGTGACTCCACTGTGTTAACTCGTCCAATTCCCGTCATCCCCTCACAACTCGACCCGTTCAAACGAGGCATAGAACGACCGACCCTTTGCGGGCAGTTCTCCCTTGCTGTGGGCAGTACACCCTAAACAGTTGCTCAAAACAAAAACATCACATCCAAAAATTCATGGCGAAGCAAATTCGACCATGTAACAGTAAAGCAAGGGTGGAATTTGAATTGGAACGGCTCCTGGACAGTGGGGAGGGGTCGAATCGACCCATGGCTAGTGTACTGCGATTGTGTAGTTTGATTTGTTAAGTTTTCCATTTTTATGTTAGACGGTTTATTTTTGGGATGTTTTAATATGTATTTGGTTTTTGAGTAGAAAGAAGATAAGATAGATGACGAAGCTACCTTTTACTAACTTTTACTAAAGATGCTTGGCGGACCTTTTGCATACTAAAACTAAATTGTTTAGGTAGATAAGTATATAAGAATATTTCTAAGTCTCTTTTAAGAAAGTATTTCTAAATTATCTTAAAAAACAATTGGCCTAACCCACCACACGTGGGACTCTAACGGTGTACGTAGAGGTATTATACTTCTTATCTTTACGCCTTCCCCCAAGGTTCCCCGAAGGGTAGGCAGTGATGTGTAGGTAGTACCCACCCACACATCCACTTCCTTTTAAATTTTAGTTCCCAACGTAATAGATAGTAAATTAGTCAATGACGACTTTGAATATCTTCTTAAACGCCTCCCGGTTTCCATTCGATGTTTTCCTTCTGTGGTGTAATAAATTACACTTCTCACTTCAAAGAGGAATGTAAGTCTAGAGAGATCTGGCGCTCTATACTCTCTGCCTTCCCCCTTAGGGACTCGGTGATGATATGTATGTATATTAACAAATTGCTTAAAGCAAATATCGCTTTCTGTGACGGTTTTTACAGCGATAGCGACACTGTGTGCTCCCTTCGCGACCTTAAGGAATATGTCTCTCATGTGTATACGTCAGTTTGCTACAGTTTGGTGTGTAGTACAAGGTACAACACAATATCTACACTAATAAAATAATGTATCCTCACGCCTTCCCACAAGGGTCCCCGAAGGGGTAATACCCACACACCCACTTTCCGCCAGAGGTATATTAGGTGCCAACGTGACAGATGGCGAGTCCATCGCCGTTACTCAAGCACGACTATATATACGCCTTTGAATTTCTTCTCAGACGTATGCAGGTTTCCTCTCGATGATTTCCTTCACCGTAAAGCTCGTGATGTGACTAATCACTGTACTTAAGTTCAGAAAAACTCATTGGTACAGTCGGGATTCGAACTTGCGACCCTTGCTTCGCAGGCAACTGCTCGAACCACTCGGCCACCACGGCTTCTATCTACACTAATCTTAAATTAAATATAATATATTACGGACAGAAAAGATTTTACCCTTTTGTAAGTGGTCAAAATGGAATGTAATGGACAGACAAAATTGCGTACGAAAGACTAGATAGATAGTGTTCCGTTAGGTTAGTTGTTTAATTTAAATTATTTTGTTACTCCGTATTAATATTATTGCGGATATATGTAATAAAAACCTATATTAAAGAAAATCAAACACTACATAGTAAAATAACGCGGTGGTTTTTTCATTCAGAATCATACAAAATTTAGACAAACCTACCCTACCTAGAGTATATATTATTTTCAAATAGATAAACGTCAAGTTTTCCCCACATTAGTCATATGTATGTGACTAGCTGTCCCGGCCCAGCTTCGCCCGGGTGAAAAGGTAAAAAAAAGTCGAGTTTCATAAAAATCCGTTCTTAGCTGACCTCTACACCGCGTAAGGAATACTCCTACCAAATCAATCGGCTTTATAGTTCCTGAGATTTCGTTATGAGTGAGTTCACAAATGGGATCTCCTATATATATAACCAGTATAAACCTACTAGAGTTACTCTATCCAAGGTTGAAAACTGCGTTGAAATCCGTTGCGTAGTTCAAAAAATCTAAGGGTAATGGAGAAAAGCTACCTTATTTCATTCAATGTACAGTAAGTTTGTTTACTATAGACAGAAAATCTACCCATTAATGCCATTGCATTAAATATCGTGTTTTAAATACAATAGTTTAAGCGTACCGACGGTGAAAGTGGCTTTGTTTTAGTACTATGTACAGTTAGTGTTTGACACACAAAAAGTTTACTGATGTAGATGGAAAACGCTACCTCTTGTGCTCGGGTCTGCAGTATGGATCTCTCTGTGACAGACTGACACGGGTCCAGCAGTCCGAAATAGATATTTCGCCAGCTGTCGCTTTTCTTGTGTCGGCTGTAAACGAATAATGTACATGACATTAGCGTTTTTAACTCATACGAATTTTCTATTTAGTGTCTAAAGACGTGAGTTGTTCAACGTGCGGAATAAGTGCTGATGATTAGAATAGAATAGAATAGGATAGAATAGAATAGAATAGAATAGAATAGAATATTGTTTATTTTTATAACATGAGTGAACATATTTGGTGTTGGGTTTTATATAAGTGGCTACATGTTTTGCCATGAAGGCGTACAAATTGAGAGAACATGGCGATTTCATTATTACCCTAGAACTTATTTTACTTATTATGTAATTAACTTATTATTACATTAATTAACTTAAAAATTAACTTATATTGTAGTAAAATGTACTGACTAAGAATTGGCGAAGTTGTTTCTTAAATAGGTTGATATTCAGTTTTTTTATTTCATGTGGTGATTGATAGTTATAGTGTGAAATATACGTGTCAATATGTTCAAAACACGTTTGGTGGGTTTCCTTTTTAGGAGTAAATACGACATACATTTATGAACATTAAACTAGTTTAAAAAAGAATTAATACCATAGTTTTTCTGAATTTACGTACAGTGATTAGTCACACCAATAGCTTTACGGGGAAGGAAAGCATCGATAGGAAACTTGTATACGTTTGAGAACAAATTCAATGAAGTATGTATATTGCTTGAGTAACGGCGATGGACTCACCATCTGTCACGTTGGCATCTAAAATATGTCTCTGAACTGGGTGTATGGTTTTCTATTTATACACCTCTGCCTACACCTTCAGGGTCCTTGTGGGAAGACGTGAGGAATTTTATATAGCAATAAAGTTCAATGTGATGAAGACAGGATTAATGTATCAAAAGCTCCATATATTTGCATTTATGGTTGCTTAGCAAAAATAATAATTTTCATTAACTCGTGCGTAGGGCCCAGAATTGTTGAAATCACCGACGTAAACAATCAAAAATAATTTATGATATCTTATAAGCGAACAAATCTAATATGAATGAATACCTTTAACTGGATAATGCTTTCATATTAGAATGTTTGTTCGACGTCAAGCAACTTTAGATTGTAAAGCGCCATCTATTGCCGGGTAGCGAGCGAAATCTAAAACAAACTGAAGCTTACAATTCATACAGAGGGCGCTAGCTGCTTGAGGTATTACGATATTATTATTTACGATATTTTGTAAATTTGTACTAGTGACTTCATTTCACTTCATTTCAGATAATAATGTATTTTTTTGTATTATGAAAATATTATGATTATCGTCAGGGCATATTATTTTATTGAAGGGTTGAATTGAGCTACTTTCGTTTAGAACAATATGACTATGACTATAACTTCTCCGTGATGTACTGTAACATTTTTGAGCGCAGACTTTAGTAACAAACTTTCCTGTCTGTTTGTTTACAATTTTTACGGAAACTTTTAATAAAAGCACGGGAAAGCTTTATCAGAAAGTTTTCAAGTGAAAGTTAGCGGCACTGTCGGGTGAAAAATGCAAGCAAGAGTCTATGAAACTGAAAGTGAGACGTGGAGACGTGGCTTATGCAATGCTTAAGCTGAATTTAAAGTTGGATAGATTTTTTTATATTACGCCTGGGTTTTTTATACCTTTGTACTTTGCTATATGTCCCTGAAGGCGTAAAAATAGGTGCAACAACACCCTCTTTTCACCGTATATATAAAGTTTCTGAAAAAGCACATGTTTCGGAGTGAATATTACTTACTCCCTTTAATATTGTTGTCATGTTGTTATTTTTTGCGCTATTTGTTTTATTGTATCGTCGTGAGGATATATTTACCAACAATATATAACTTCTAGAAGACAACAGGTCTATTTTCTGAGGAACTGTATATTCAGGTTTTCAGGTGCCAATGTGACAAAAGGCAAGTCCATCGCCTAGAAAGAACTGGCGCCCAACACCATCTGCCTATCCAGTACGTCCTCGCATGGTGCTGTTGCTTGCACTTACAGCCTTTGAAACAACATTCTAAGTATGTTTTTTTCATATTGAGATTTCATATAAGCATGCGCCCCTGGTATTAAGCTGTGAATGCTGCTTATAAACAAATATCTATCGAGGGTCATTGGTCAGAGGACGTAAGTCCGTGCTGTTTTCTTAGTAGAAAGATATTAAAAACTTTTTACTAATAGATATGGTTTTCCAACAAGATATACGTAATTAATTAGAATTTTAAATACAATTAACCATATCCGTGATAATTCTTCATTTAAAACATATCTTCACGCCTTGCTACAACGTCCCCGAAGGAGTAAGCAGAGGTGCCAACATAACATGGCGAGTCCATCGCCGTTACTCAAGCATGACTATACATACGCCTTCGAATTTCTTCTTAAACATGAGCAGGTTTCCTCTCGATGCTTTCCTTCACCGTAAAGCTCGTAGTGTGACTCATAACTGTAGATACTAAAGTTCAGAAGAGTTTTTCTGATTGGTAGGTACAGTTGAGATTCGAACATGCAATCTTTATGTTGTAGGTAACTAATCAAATCACTTAGCAACCACGGCTCTCAATTAAATATATCACAAAGCCATAATCTATACAAATAAATATAAGTGGAATATTAATATTTTTATTTTTTATTTTTGTCTGTCTGTCTGTCTATCTACCTGTCTGTTTGTTCCGGCTAATCTCTGAAACGGCTGTACTGATTTTGACGGGACTTTCACTGGCAGATAGCTGATGTTAAAAGTAGCAACTTAGGCTACTTTTGTTTTAGAAACTAAACAATAACTTTTTTGTTAAATTCCACGCGGACCTTGTCGCGGGCACCTATAAACTATAGGTACTAGGTACTATGTTATAGATGTAAGTAAGGAGCTGCTAAGTTTAAGGCAAGTTTTTACCAAATCATACAAATACGTTGCTAGTTTGCGTGATCTATCAATTAGAATTCCACATCGAAACCGAATCGCAGAACCGCCTCCGAGCCGACCAATAGGCAGAGTAATTTCCTCGCAAAAACTCGTTTATCAGCCAGTTAAAATGGGCGGTGTTGGCACGGGCCCATATCCGCCGTGAGCCCGTGATTGATCAGAGGAATGATTGACTGTCGGACGCATACGAAACCCACTTATATAGTCGGGAACTGGCTTTACCCTCCATTTTATACGTATGCATTTGTAGTTTAACGGATTGAGTTCTTTAAATATATGTATATACTTCTCATCAGAAAAATCTAAACACAATTTAAGTGAAATGTCGTTTAATTATCCTCAAGCCTTCACATAAGGGGGGGACCCTTCACATAAGGGTCCCCCCTTATGTGAAGGGGTAGACAGGGGTGTATAGGTAGAACCCACACACCCACTTTCCGCCAGAGGTATATTTTAGGTGCCAACGTGACAGATGGCGAATCCATCGCCGTTACTCAAGCACGACTATACATACGCCTTTGAATTGCTTCTCAGACGTATGCAGGTTTCCTCTCGATGTTTTCTTTCACCGTTTGTGGTGTGACTAAAGAATTAATTGTTTGATTATTTCTGGAATAAAACATATCTTAGTTACATCCTGAGGCTCACCATCTTTTTAAAGAGGTCTCGCGCCGTCTAGTCGACACCTCTCGTGACAGGCGGGCTGGAACTTATCTCGCTTAGAGAATCAGCATTGCTATCCAGCGTGGCAATGCTGCTAGTCTTCTTGGCACGTTGCCTCGGTATACCGATTTGGGACAAATATTTTATCTGTAAGTAGTTAATTTCAACTGTTCTTTGTAAATATTATTAATTGTTGTTATTGTAAATAAATTAAAGTCTTCTTAGTTAAAAATAAGCGTGTTCGTTGCATGCCAACTGCATGCCACTGGTTTCGTGTACTCTTCCCATCTTTGAGTGTTCGATCAGTTTGATCTAGGTAGTATGCAAAAATGATTTCTTTTATTAGGAATATATTTATGTAGAAGATTCTTACAACGAACATCTCAAGGGTAATTTTACCTTATACTTTCTACATAGACAGACCATCTTTATTCGTAATGTTAGTCTGTCGATAAATTTTCTTTGTACAAGTAAGTAGTTGGTATCTCATTATTTCTGCGCTCTCGTGTGTAAGAATCCGACTTTCAAGTTATCTACTCTCGTGCGAAATTTTGCCTTTTGCACGTTCTTTGGGTAAGGGGTTTCTTTCTACTGGTACTTACAACTATGTACAAAGCTCGTGAAGCTAAATACCGTGGTGGCCGAGTGATTGACAAAGTCGCCTGCAAAGCAAATATTGCAGGTTCGAACTTCAGTGGTCTGTTTCAAATTATTTTTTCACAACTTACGCACAGTGATTTATCACTCCACGAGCTATGAAGTGAAGCAAAACGTTGCGAGGAATCCCGCATAATATTTTCAAGAAGAAATCAAAGATGTAATTTCGTACCTGAAATCTATGTCATTGCATCTCTACCTAACTATTGACTTACTTTCTATACATATACTGGTGAGACATCTTATTGGAAGAAAGTACTTAAGTACTAAACTACAAATACATATTAGTACTTTAACAACAATCGTTTTTTTTAATAATATTTTTATACCACAAGGATGGCAAACAAGCATGCGGTCTGCCTGATGGCTAGCGCACAGTGCGAGACCTTTGTGGTTCCAAGGTATGGGGATGAATTCCCCCGTAAATAACTGATGAATGTGGACGAAGCGAAAGAGGTATGCAAATCTAAAGAACTGGTGCTCTATTCTCTCTGCCTACGCCGTTAGGGACTCGGCGTGATGATATATGTATGTATGTAAATAAATAACCAATAAATATTTGATAGCTAAATAACTTAATAATACCGTGTGAGTAAATAAAATATATTTATACTAGAACATAAATCAATCACACGTTTCATCCATGGTAAGCGATTACCGTTTCCGATGGACGCTTGTACTAGGGTATCACACGTGGGTAGAGATAAGCTCTTTTACGATAGAAAAACTGTCTTCTTTTACCTAGAGCTATTCCGAATGTCATAATAGTTCTTAATTTGAATAATTGTCCCAGCCAAAGATGTACTTGAATACGTAATAAGGATTCAAATTTGAGAATCGAATGCTTAGTGTTCCACAAATGACTATAAGTACATAATATACATATCACACACAGCCCCCACACCCATCGAGCACATAACGCGTTACGTATTAATCATGGATACAAGCCGGAATGTGGTCGTTAATCATCGCGCGGACGGCTCGCCCGCAATCTGAGGGCGGGGGTTTTTGTTAATTAATCTACGGAGCTGTGTGTATCGCGTTGTGTTTATGTAATGCGTGTGTGTGGCATTTATGTGTCAATTAGGTTGAAAATGCGATGCAAGAAATTACTTGTTTTAGTCTCAACTGTATATACCTAGACTAGAAGAAGCGTGAAATAGGTTTATTTAGCTTTAAATGTATGACTAATGTTAAGGATAAAGTTTGTAACACGACTTCACTAGAGTTATTGATGACCACTCGTTATGTCTTAAAAAAATCTTGGATGACATAAAAAATCTAAATTTTTTGAAGACATAGTGAAAGATGTATCCTTAAAATACCAGGAGATTATAATTTATGAAGTGAACAGTTAGTAAACACAGATATTTGAAAATAGAATTTGGCCAGAACACAACCTAGATTCCAGAAAAAATTAGAACAATAACGGAATAACAGACTACGATTGCATTCCTAATTTGAACATACCTCCCTAGGTGCCGGCTGCCGGGAGGGTTGACTCCGGATTCCGGAATTTTGGTGGTTTAAATTCCGCATGGTCATTCTCAGACTCATAATTTCCCGGAATACATGTTGGTATGTGTAAGTAATTGTTTTTGTGAGTAGGAAACGTAAGGTCTTGACTGGGGCATGTTTCCGTAATGTTTAAATTTTTTTTAAACTACGTGAAGAGTATAAATATATATAAAGCCGTCGAGAGTTGTCTGCAACACAAAGATTGCAAGTTCGAATACCGACTTTACCACTGAGTTTTTCTGAACTTAAGTACAGTGATTAGTCACACCACGAGCTTTACAGTGAAGGAAAACATCGAGAGGAAACCTGTATACGTCTGAGAAGCAATTCAAAGGCCTATGTATAGTCGTGCTAGAGTAACGGCGATGGACTCGCCATCTGTCACGTTGGCACCTAATATACCTCTGGCGGAAAGTGGGTGTGTGGGTATTACCTATACACCTCTGCCTACCCCTTCGGGGACAGGGATAGGGACAGGGACAGGGGACGGGGATAATATATATATATATATAATATATATATATATATAATATATATATATATATATATATATATATATATATATATAAATAAATAATATATATATATATATATATATATATATATATATACATTATTTATATATATTAAGATTATCTATTGCTATTATCAATCTCAATTCGGGTTTTTTTTACAAAAATAATCTGTCAGTATTATTGTTTTTTGTTATAGTGTTACCGGCCAGATTTTGTTGATCAAGGCATTCTAATTTCTAAATATGAATTTTTACGATACGCATCTTTCACTTTTGGAGATTTAAAGCTTTTTATTCAAAGCCAGGCGTATAGAGCAAAGTTATATATATATATATATATATATATATATACACAGACCCTACCACGGCAATAGTACTTCGCTCATGGAATTTTGATGGTAACTATTCTGCATGGTCATTGCCGTTTTCACAATTTCACTTGTACTATTAACTGGGTTGGCTTACATGGAAAGCGACGTCCCGAAAATTATTTGTATATTTCATTAAATTATATAACAATCGTTTTTGAAGAATCTATTGACAGTTTTTTTTACGTTTTAGGTATGTAAAAACCTATAGTTTTTAGAACCGTAGTCTATAAAAGATGCGTTGCGTGATATATTCAGGACTCCAATAAGAATACCACGGTGTGCTGACCGCTAAATTAATATACGCCTATCATACGTTCGAGAACACACGATTGGTACTAAGTATATAATAAGCGCCCATTAGCTTTAGTAACCGTTTACTATCATGTGGTATTTAACTTTAATGTAATTTAGTATCTCATTTCATTTATATTATATCCTCACGCATTCCCACAAGGCCAGAGATATATTTTAGGTGCCAACGTGACAGATGGCGAGTCCATCGCCCATACTCAAACACGACTCTATATACGTCTTGGAATTGCTTCTCAGCCGTATACAGGTTTCCTCTTGATGATTTCCTTCAATTTAATACATGACATACCTCATTTATATCCTCACGCCTTTCCTCAAGGGTCCCCGAAGGGGTAGGCAGAGGTGTATAGGTAATACCCACACACCCACTTTTCGGCAGAGGTATATTAGGTGCCAACGTGACAGATGGCGAGACCATCGCCTTTACTCCAGCACGACTACATACGCCTTTGAATTTCTTCTCAGACGTATGCTGGTTTCCTCTCGATGTTTTCCTTCACCATAAAGCTCGTGGTGTGACTAATCACTGTACTTAAGTTCAGAAAAACTCATTGGTAAAGTCGGGATTCGAACTTGCGACCTTTGCGTCGCAGGCAACTGCTCGAACCACTCGGCCACCACGACTTTTTGACATACCTACATAGAAAAATTTACATTACTGCATAAATTGCGTAATAATTAAACTAAAGAGTCCGTTTCCATACGTTTCGTTAAAATATGCACAGAATGTGGGTCTACACTTGATATTTTACGCGACTCGTTTTAAGAGGCACTAACATTCAAATGAATAAGTACACTCTGTAAACCTATTTCATTTGGTACGATACTCTTTATAACTGTCATACAATGTAACTGAATATCCGGAACATTTATATATTGTGTACATGTGCACATGACCACTTTTTGCTGTAGGTGCCAACGTGAGAGATGACGAATCGATAGCCGATACTCAAGCACGACTATAGGTACATCTTGGAATTTTCTCTCGATGTTTTTCTTCACCGTAAAGCTCATGATTTGATGAATAATAATTACTACGGAGGCATATGTTGAATGGAAAAACTCACTTGAAATTTGCAATCGTACTTTAAGGATACTTATTTATGAGATGGTATGTAGGTATATGACGTCAATTAAACTGGCCCTTTCACACTCTTGAATAATTATTGCAATGTAACAGATTAACGGTAATGAGCTCGTGTTGTGATTTATTGGGTTTGGGTTATAACGTGTAATGGTTGGTGTAAGTTGAAAAAAAAAACAAATAATAATAATAGTACTTTCAGTTGAACTTGCAATCTTTGTGTTCCAGTGGAAAGGACTGATGGCCTTCACCCGAGGAGGGGTCCATATCCAATAACAAAAACTTACTCTGACTAACATTTAGAAATATAGCCTTTTTTATTTTTATTGTATAATATTTGGGTTTGGGTTATAACCTGTAATGGTAGCTGTAAGAAGATGAAAATAAATAAAATAATAATAAAATTAAGTCAGGATTTCAACTTGCAATCTTTGTGTTCCCGTACTGGAAGCACTATGCCACAACGGTTTCGAATGTCGCATCCAAATAATACATTCAACAGCAAGCGAGCTCTGAAACCAACTGGTGTGCAGTTGCGATACGGGCCAGACTAATTACATTAAAATCACCGACAAAGCACCGCACTAAATCACTCCACCTATTATATACCGGAGGCCTCATCCGCATCTAGACCCGACGGACGAATGTATAAATATTCTAAATATACTGAAATTTACCATTCCACCCCAATAGCACTACATTTCATTCCACGCGTCACCAATCTATATTAATCTTTAATGCAAAACAAACTGAGCTCGAATTCGCTTGTGCAGTTTTGTGTTTAAAGACTTTTCGATTCGAGACTAGATGGTCCTTACAATCCTTTCTGTTAAACTATTCTCTTTGAATAATTGCCGGGTGGACCTGAAGGGTTAGGGCATATTCATGCTATGTCCCATTGTGGTTGGGGTCCGGGGCGTGTGTGCGTGTCTGGAGTGGACATTGTGCACATAGCTTTATATTTACATCGGTACTGTATGTAACTGTCATATTACCTCCTGCAGGGTTGGCAACGCGCGAGTGATACCCCTGGTGTTGCAAGCGTCCATAGGCGGCGGTAACCGCTTACCATCAGGCGGACCGCATGCTAGTTTGCCACCCAAGTCGTAAAAAAAAACCTTTAAAAGAACTACGTATGTCTATGTAGTATGTCTATGTAGACATTAAAATTTAGATTTTTCATGCCTATAGGTGTTCCCGTAGGGGTGGGCAGGGGTGTCTTTGAGGCTTAGTACTCCCACACCCCTTTTCGGTGGACAGTTTTCACTCGCGCGTTGCTGACCCTGTTGGAATCTTTTCACACTCGTCTTGAAGAACTCCATGCTTAGAACAGGGACTTCATCCCACAGCCAGATTGAACCTATAAATTAATTTAATTATTTTTATCTAAATTAGTGTAATACATGATTTATTTGATAAATAAATAAACACGCCTTTCTTCATCTTTACAATTAAATCATCATCCTTTGTTTCGTTGCGATTATCTTAAAGAAAAAACTAATCGTCTCATCCTATTAATTTGTTACTGTAGCTTATCAGACTACTATTGTGATACGTCGAATGTCGTGTCGCCTTGCCGTTGCCAACTTAACCTCCCAAAAACCATTAAAAGTCAACATCGTTTAATTGTCGACCGTAATAAATGACAAGTTGCGACGAACCGCCCTTGGGCAAAGCTTCCCACCACCTATGTGTGCGTGTTTCAGGCATTAATTCAAACTAATATCCTACTAATATTATAAACTAGTTGTCTCAAACGGTTACACCCGCGAAAAGTTTTTTTTCATCAGTAGATTTTATATTTTATATATTTCTGAATATATATCCTATGTGTTAATGTGGCTAATAATCTATCTCTGTGCCAAAGCTCATCCAAATCCGTTCAGTAGTTTTTGCGTGAAAGCGGAACAAACATCCACACAAACTTTAGCATTTATATTTTTAGTAGGAAGCGAAAGTTTGAGAGCAGCTGATCAGAATTTGATGAAATTATTAAATGAAATCATTCGGCATTATTTAGCAAGATTATTACCATAGTAAAGGTTAATAGTGTTTTCTAATTAAGTGTAATAATCAACGAACTAAATCAAAATGTACGCACGAAGAGCCGCGGGCATAGCTAGTCTTAATATATATAAATTACGTGTCACGTTATTTGTCCGCGATGGGCTCCTAAACTACTGAACCGATTTCAATCAAATTTGCACACCGTGCGCAGATTGATCCAACTTAAAAGATAGGATAGCTTACATCACAATTGGACCCGATAGGTGGCGCTGCGGTCGTGTTTCAGGAAATTTAACTTTTTCACCCGGTCGAAGCTGGGCGGGACAGCTAGTTGTTTATATATTCCAAAACATGGTTTACAATGTAATCTTTTATTCAACGTAAGGGATACAGGGAACACTTATTGAACGTCACTATGTGAAAAAATTGTTATTACCGTTTCCAAGAAAAAACCCTGTCAGAGGAAGAAACAATCACCCAGGTTTTCTTTTTTAACATTTCGTTCCCTTTTACTGAGGGGTGGTTAAGATGAATGAAGAGAATTTAACTACAACTAACATAAAATAAATCATCATCATCATCATCATATCATCACGCCGAGTCCCTAACGGGGTAAACAGAGAGTATACCTCTTTCGCTTCGTCCACATTCATCAGTCTCTTCATACATGCATGTTCATAAAATAAATGACACGTAAAATACACTAACTACAAGGCGAGCAATTCATTGCCATATATGGCCATCATTCAAATAATTTGAAGTTGTATAATAAGCTTTTTGAATTAGTTTACGTCGAACAAAATCTCACCCCATCCGAGAATAATTCAAACCTGTGAGATAAATCTTAAACCGGATATTCAGATATTAAATGGTCATTCAGGTCAGGTTAAAGTTGCAGGTCAAATAGGGATGTATAGGGTGAGATCAAAGGTCGAATTGAGATAAATTCATGTGTGTGGATTTGAATGGCTCTTTTAATTAATATTACTAGGTCAAAGGTTGTAAGGGAATGGGTTATGAATGTTGGATCATGTAAGAATAAATTCAGGGACTTTACCGTGGCGAGATTTTCCAATCACAATTCAATAATGTTTAAGTTTTACCGACAATATGTTTTATTGTGACATATCATTACGCTGAGTCCCTAACGAGGTAGGCAGAGAGAGTAGTGCTAGTTCTTTCTAGACTTATATACCTCTCTATCGCTTCGTCCACATTCATCAGTCTCTTCATACATGCTCGCTGGTTTCGAAAACTCTTGACGTTCTCTTCCTTGAGTACCCGATCGATTTTATCGTGACATAAGCCATATTATTTCAAGAACAGTGCGTAGGTATTGTATGATCAGCTTAAGATAAGTGCGCGTTGTAATCCGGTGCGGATAAAATTTTCTATAAGCTTCAAGAAAAACGAGAAAATATCCTACTAATATATAATATAATATAACCGTGGTGGGTGAGTGGTTCGAGTGGTTGCCTACGATCGCAAGTACGAGACCCGACTGTACTACTATAAGATTTTCTGAATTTAAGTCACACCACGAGCTTTACAGTGAACGAAAACATCGAGAGGAAACCTGCATACGTCTGAGAAGCAATTCAAAGGCGTACGTATAGTCGTGCTGGAGTAACGGCGATGGATTCGCCATCGGAAACGCTGGCACCTAAAATATATATCTGGCGGAAAGTAGGTGTGTGGGTACTATCCTATAAACCGTATTCTATCTACATCTATATCTCACAAGGTGTTAGGATATACAAATAAATGGCACTAATCCTTTAGCCAGACACACATTTCAACGCTTTACAAAATTTCAATTGCAATCTCAAAAATTTATAGAATCCATCTTTTTTGTCCTAGCCTTGCCACTTACTACCCACTGATCTTTTTGATTGGACAATAAAGCAGATGTCAAATACCTAGCATGTATAACAGGACTACCATTTATGCGAATGTCTAAGGAAGTTGCTAATTGCAGACGCCGAAACTTGTTCGTCGGTCCGAGACAGTTGCAACTTGCTGTATGATGCGTAGTAGTGTACTAAGTAACTTTATATCCTGCACTTGCCTACTATGTTCATTCTGTTACCACCACGTCCGCAAACAAACACCCCAGCTTGATGGAAAACGGTCGCCGTCGCTTGTGGTCGCAACTTCTACCAAACCTGAATAAATTACTTCGCAACATTGCCATCATTTATCTCTCTATTTGTGTTCTATCACTTGTATGCAGAAGAGGGATTTAAAGAATTTGACTTTTTTCCATCTTCATCTTCAAGCCATCAGTTTAGAACTCTTCTTCTCACATCCAATCCAGGCATATCTCAATCTATGCGGTTCCAAAGGAGTTTTTCATTACGACATTTGTTTCACGTAAGTTTCCAACCGCGAACGCTTGCGTTGAAGATTTAACTCCCTGCTAAGGTTTTCAGACGCCCTTGGGAGTAAGAAATAAATCTCTTGATGAAACGCTGTGTAAATACTCATTAGCATCTATATGTCACTGAATATATATAACATATCCTCACGCCTTCCCACAAGGGTCCTCGAAGGGGTAGGCAGAGGTGATTAGGTAGTACCCACACTTTCCGCCAGAGATATATTTTAGGTGCCGACGTGACAGATAGCGAGTCCATCGCCGGTATCCAGACAACTACTCGAACCGAAAATAGTAATCGGATTATAAATCGCTTTTCTAGTCGATTGTTAAGGATTTTTTTAAGTCCCTAATCGCGAAAATATTTAAGTATGGACGTGTGTTACCAACTCAACAACGATTATCGATCAAGTATACCAACCAACACGCGAATATAAATCATACACAAACAATTCACAAACATTTCAAAGCACAAATTTTTGACCCTACATCCATTATTATCACAGCCCAAACTTAGGCACAACTTAAAGATAAGGCACTACCCCATCCCTTAACAAAGTAATCTTCACCCCCTGCGAAGGTCTCGCAACTCGAGAACAAAGTTGGAATAACTTTGGAAGACCAAGGGCTGTTTAGAAAGGACCCCAACTTGGGCCCCTGAAATATTAATGTAGTTTCGGAGAATCGTATATGAGTGTTACGCTTTCTCGATATTAGCTAATAGGAGCGGAGGAATGCGTGGGTGGCGTTGGATTACAATGTTTGGTGGTGCGAATCTAATTGTTTGGGAGATGAGATTTGTTGGAATGAACAAAAATTTGTTGCGAGCCATGTTCAAAGTCTTGTTGGTATAAGTTCAAATATGACACAGTGCAATGAAGATTAGGTATGACAATAATTCCTATACGTAATAGATACATAGCATCTAGTTTTAATTAAATTAATTTAATAGTTATTTATCTCACCGCTTTACGGTGCAGGAGAACTGTATACGTTTGAAAAGGAATTCCAAGACTAGAATAAGAATATAAATATCCGCATGCCTTCCCGCAAGGGGTAGGCAGAATTGTATAGGTACCCACACTCACTCTCCGTCGGAGATATATTTTAGTTGCCAACATGACAGACGGCGAGTCCATCGCCGTTACTTCAGTACAACTTCATCTCAAACGTATGCTGGTTGCCTCTCGATGTTTTCCTTCACCGTAAAGCTTGTGACTAATCACTGTACTTAAGTTCAGAAAAACTCATCGGTACAGTCGGAATTCGAACTTGCGAGCTTTTTTGAAGGAAAATTGCATACGTTTCAAAAATACTTTTAATACTAAAGTCCGCTAATCCGCAATATCCTCTATATTGTTATTTGTAATTTGAGTTATTTGTAGTTTGAAAGTAGGTTCGTAGGCAGCGCTATGAGCCTACTCTCAAACTTACACTACAATATTAAAACACTATTACAATACCGTTTTAAGGAATTACTTTACATACTTTATTGTAATACTAGGCATATTTCGCACGGTGATTAAATAGTAAGCTACAATTTTTTGTATCGCTTACACCAGGGCTCCAAAGCGTTCTTAAAACTCCTACCTTTGGAAGTTTACATAATATTTCGATGCTAAGTGACTGATGACCACATTTCAACTTTAAATGTAATTCTTCCATATTTAATCAATTAATTAAAAGCTACGTAGAATAATCCCATCGAAATAGCAATAAAAATATTCTACAAAGACATCCTAACGCTCAAATAAAGGCAAAGCGTGTGTGCCGCCATTATACACCGCGGCACACACACGCAAGCAAGATACGAATCGTATGCACACGCACGAGCCACGCACACAGACGCAACCTCGCAAATTTTCAACATGGCACACCAAGTTAGGGGTGGACTACACTCGTGTCCTTCCTTTTGATTGCAATTAATTCGGAAACTAGGGAGGGGGAGTGGGGGAGAAAGGAGAAAGGGTTCTCGGCCAATGCGCAGGGCCGAACTTGGAAATGAGTTGTTGGAGTTGCAAAGTTTACAAGTGTTTCGTTTGGTTAGCGGTCGTTAGTGTTTTCGAGTTTTGCTTAGATTGTTTTGCGACACAATTATGAGTTTCGGGCTCGCATCTGGTTTTTGTTGGAGTAGGCACCAGAGTGGAGTAGGTTAACAACTATATGATCAATGCAAGAAAGGTGTGAAAAGATTCCTACAGGGTCGGCAACGCGCGAGTGATACCCCTGGTGTTGCAAGCGTCCATAGGCGGCGGTAACCGCTTACCATCAGGCGGGCCGCATGGTTGATTGCCACCCTTGTGGTATAAAAAAAAACAAAAAAACATTATTAAAGTGTTGACAATACGAGAATCCTTAGTGTTGCTAGCATCCTTGGGCGGCGGTTAGCGTTTACCATAGTGTTTAGACTGTAAAAGTTATCACTATAGCTTTTTTTATTTATCAATATCGGAGACAAACAATCGCATTGAACGTTATTTTCTTCACAACTTTAAAATTGTTCAACCTCAGCTCATCCCTGCATATCAAACGGACTCCGCTTTTACTGGGTGAAAAATAACCAGACATTTTTATCCAGTGCTTATAATCTGTTAAGAGATGCTGTATCCTCCCAACAATAAGTAGCAATGGACGTTTAAAGGAGAATGTATTGCTTGATCAAATATAATTTTTTTAAAGGTATTCTAAACATGTTTGCAAATATTGGTAACTAGAGCCGTGACTGAGTTGTTCGAATCGCCTGCAACGCTTTGCTTATATAATAAATAAGCTTTTCTGAACATAAGTACATTAATAAGTCACACCACGAGCTTTACGGTGAAGGGAAACATCGAGGGCATACGTTGGAGAAAAAAAATATAAATACGGTTTAGTCTTTTAGGCAAGATTTCTTGGTAACGGGGCTAAAGGTAATTTAATATGTTTTTATTTTATTAAGAAAACCAACGGCGTTATTACAAGTATACATACATACATACATACATATAATCACGCCTCTTTCCCGTAGGGGTAGGCAGAGACCACTTCTTTCCACTTGCTACGATCCTTACATACTTCTTTCGCTTCGTCCACTTTCATTATTCTCTTCATACATGCTCTTCGGTTTAGGGTACTCTTGACCTGACCTTATTACAAGTATAAACTTAATAAATGTATTTTTTTGTATAATACATATATACATAATTATATGAAGTTCAGTAATACTTATCCTTTACGTTGAATATTTTCTTGATGAAGCACATTAACTCAAGTGCCGCGATCATTGTTAACATTCCATACATCTCTCTTCATACCTATACATATTAAATCTGATATTAAACTATTCATATTGACTCATTCCCACTGCTCACTGAGCTTTCCTATCAGAAGTACACTCGACGTCAAATTTATGTACAGTCGAGCACATACTCTAATCTGGGCAATAACGGTACATATTGTTAGCAACGATGTTATCTTTACACTCGTTGAACAAACGGCGATGCTCTAAGAGTCACTAGATTTGCTATGCTATGTGATAGGGTATGCATGATGGTGCTTTGGAAAATAGTAATATGAGACATTTATTTAACCCTGCAGGGTGGGCAACGCGCGATTTTTACCCCTGGTGCTGCAAGCGTCCATAGGTGGCAGTAACCGCTTACCATCAGGCGGACCGCATGCTTATTTGCCACCCATGTGGTATAAAAATGAATATTGATAATTATTATTTTTCGCATACCTAAGTTCCCGAAGTGGAGTTTGGACTTAAATTTTCTTGATTTTTTCTTGATTTAATTTTTTGATTTTATTTTTTTTGTTTTTTTATCAACAAGTGTGGCAAACCAGCATCCGGCCCACCTGATGGGAAATAGTACCGTAGCCCATTTATGCTCACCGATGTATCACTTGCGCGTTGCCACTGTGTTCCGAACAGAGTTATACTGTATTGGCAGCATAATAGGACTAATCCATCCGCTGCAAACACAATATAACAATCCTCCCCCTACCTAAGGTGCACATTACTGGAAACCCTATTTACTGTGTAGTTGACTACGGACTTCTATAAGGTCCTCTATAAGGTAGAGGTCCTGCCCCAATCGAGTAGCTCCAAATTCGAACGGGAAACCCGTTATGCCCTACCTCTCTTAAATAAAAATATATATATATCCTCTGTATTAATTCAGCTAATAATCTATGTTTGTGTCGAATTTCATCCAATTCTGTAGAGTAGTATTTGCGTGAAAGAGGAACAAACTTTCGCATTAATAATTTTGAAAAAACCCATTTGCACAGGTTGCCTTGCTTTCAACTTAATAATCTCGATTATGCATGTGACTACAAAAACCGCGGGCCTAAAAAAATTACATTCAACTTTCATGTTCCTTGCACCGATCGCTTCTGTCTTTATAAAACGCTATAGCACAGATTAAGAAACAGTGTAGTAAAGAGTCCCATTTAAACGTCAAATTAATGTCACCCTACTGCTTAGGCATATGTGGCAACTAGAGGAGCCAGCGAGATTTTGACCAATTTATGGTGTGCCGACTGGAAAGATAAGCAAACACCGAGGGTTGTATTGGAAAACTAATTTTGCATAAGCCCTTTGCTCACTGCATTTAAGGGGCGCTAATGAGACAGGTATCTCTCGACATGTTGACGTCTCATTAAATGTACTTATTGGCATAGTTTAAATAAGGCCTTGATACAATGTTGATTATTATTACGTTGGAGCCGGGGGTGTATTAGTTGTCTGAACAGGGCTGGGTCACACCACGAGCTTTAAAGAGAAGAAACGCAATGTATGTGACCTCGTAGCTCAAAGACTCGTCAATTTGGCGTTAGTATCTTATTAAGTTATATAAGTAGGTGCTCACAAAAAGTGGGTGCTTTTCGCTTTTCGTGCTTTGCGGTCGGCAACGAGCGAGCGATACCCCTGGTGTTGCAAGCATCTATATATAGATAATACCACTAGCCGGAGGCATGCATATTTTCAACCAAAGTAGTGTTAAAAAAGTCCTAGCTCACGCCTTCCCATAAGAGTCCCCGAAGCGGTAGGCAGAGGTGTATAGGTAATACCCATACACCCACTTAACACCAGAGATATATTTTAGGGGCCAACGTGACAGAGGGGGAGTCCTTCGCCGTCACTCTAGCACGGGTATACATACGCCTTTGAATTTCTTCTCTGAGTATGCAGGTTTAGCTCGAGGTGTGACTAATCACTTTACTTAAGTTCAGAAAAACTAATTGGTACAGTCAGGATAGTAACTTGTAATCTTCGTGTTGCAGGCATATACTCGAAACTCGGCCACCACTGCTCTGTATCCATAAAAATACGGACAAAAAAACAAAATTTCGAGTCTAACCAATGGCGATTGATCTATTTAAAGATAATATTACGATTACAGCATCTATGATCAAGCGATTCAAAACACGGAAAACTAACTGGTACCTTATAAAAGTTTAAGCTGAATTATTACATTCTCTATATACAGGCCTAAATAGATACACATCATAACGTCGAGTTCCTAACGGAGTGGACAGAGAGAGTAGAGCGTCAGTTCTCTCAAATCTTTCGCTATATGTTGTACATAAGAAGCCTTACGCTAGCATATTATGTAGTTAGTTAGGTAGACAGTCGTCGTCATCTACACAGAACGACACTTATGACCCATTCTTTGAATATTCATCAGATCCCATAGAAGGTTAACATTTCAAACGAATATCTTGCAAATTAAACGGAACCTTTTCAACCTACCTTCGTTTACATAACGCATACTAATGACTGAAGCACGCTTGGACCTCGAAGGGTGACCAGGGTCGAAAATTTAAAGGGTTTACCCCATGAGTGGGGGCCAAAAAGCGATAATTAATGCCCCAAAGTATTGTCACACGATTTTCGTCTTTAAAACAGCGTGTAGTAGAGGTTATGTTCGATTTGGTTTATTAGAAATTTAGAGTGTAGGGTGGGCAGGGCAAATAAGAGAGTTGGGTAGCTCGGTGGAAAGTTCGCTGGAGTTGTTGATGAATGACACTCCAAGGGCCTATTGCCCTTCGTGTGTTTAAATGGGTAGGATAAGAAACGTCGGATATCTAGTGAAATATGCTTGCCTATAGGCTGTTTAAGTAATTAATATGCTAAGTTATAACATATTCGTTTGCTCGATGGTCGATCTGAGACGTATTTGGCGTCGTTATTATATGTAGTATGAAATGTATAATTAATTGCTCCCTATTGCTCGTAGTTTATATGTTTATAACTTTATCTTTAATTACTAACATCTAAGCCGTGGTGGCCGAGTGGTTCGACTTTTATTGCCTGCAACACAGACATTGCAAATTCGAATCCCGACTGTACCAAAAAGTGTATCTGAATTTAAGTACCGTAATCACTATTAGTCACACCACGAGCTTTATGGTAAAGGAATACATCGATAGGAATTCTCATTAGCTTATGTTGCACGGTATGAGAAGACATTTAAAGGCGTATGTATAGTCGTGCTATGTAGCGGCGATGGACTCGCCATCACCTTAAATATATGTCTGGCGCAAAGTGTATGGGTACTGCCTTTATACCTCTGCCTACGTTTACGGGGACCCTTGTGAGAACGCGTGAAGATATATACGAGGAATTTCTATGTAATACTGTACTTATGGAAACATTAGATACAGACCGCAGGAACGTGCAACCCTCACCAACCTTCTCTGCAAATTTCATCCAAATCTATTCAGGTGTTGGATGCATACATAACAGATTGATACATAGACCCCCATCAACATAGATGACTTGCACCGATGAGCCCACGCCATATGCCGAGGGTGTGCATTAGAGACGCTAATTATCTTAGATCACCCTACGCTGTAACAATGACGTAAATTGTACTAATGGCTTGGGTTTCACGTCGTTATGGATGAAATTTGAAGCTACCAATTTTAAAGGGTTGAAGAATATTTATTGGTCATTTCTTATGACACTGCCAACTAACGGAATACTCACTTTGGAGGTTGATTTTGATGCTATCCATACTAGATCCTCACTTTCCGCCAGAGATATATTTTAGCTGCCAATGTGACAGATGGCAAGTCCATCGCCGTTACTAAAGCACGACTATACATACGCCTTTGAATTGCTTCTCAGACGTATGCAGGTTTACTCTCAATGTTTTCCTTCACCGCAAAGCTCGTGGTGTGACTAATCACTGTAATGTTCAGAAAAACTCATTGGTACAGTCGGGATTCGAACTTGCGATCTTTGTGTTGCAGGCAAGTACTCCAACCACTCGGCTACGATATGTTTACTATAATTTTATAATGTACATAGTATCTTGTTGTGATGCTAGCAAACATATCGATGTCAAAGCATTAATTAGTGACCGTGAGGAATTTTCGAAGGTATATTTAAATATACACACACATCGCGTTGTGTCACTCACCGGGTAGCTCGAGGGGTAGAGCGCCAGATCTCTCTAGCCTCAGAGATCTCCATCGCTTAATCTACATTCATGAGTCTCTTCACATATGCGCACTGCCCAGCCCGCCGGGAAAAAAAACAGTCACTTAAGAAAAATTTAAAACAATTGAACTACAAAATTTGAATTTCGATTCCCTTTGTCCGCTATGAACAGTGCGTAGGTACCCACCTACTCGTCAAATGATAACTCCATAGCTGAGTGCTCGTTATACGCAATACAAAGCAATTTATCTTACACCGTTATACTTCGATCATTAAACACACAAAGCGCCTTTACAATCCGCCGTCTTTATGAAACTATGAAAACCGTAATGACCATACGTCACTGCGCAAAATACCTACCAAAACAATGGAAGCTCGCGACAGAAATTAATATATCATTATGTCAGACCCATGTACTGGCAACCCTCACACTTATATCGCTGTCTTTTTCTATCTTTGTCACGAGTGTATCTTCGTTCTCGCTCCAGGGCGTAAAGTTAGCAATGAATATGCGATTCTCTCCCGTGATTGGGATTTGTTAATCCTCGCGTAGGCTGAAATTGTTGAATTTATAATGTGTGGTCTCATTCAGACTAGGTTATTTTTAATTACATTTATGGAAATGTATGTCAAATAGCCTCAAAATTAAGGTCCTTTATTAATTAGTTACCGTAAATACTCATAATTGTATTCCAACTACCTAGATCAAATCGATCGGACACCTACTCTAAGCCGGCGAGCATGAATGAAGAGACTGATAAATATGGACGAAGCGAAAGAGGTATGTATACCTCTAACCTACGGTGAAGAAAAACGGCGATGAACTCGCCATCTGTAATGTTGGCACCTAAAATATATCTCTGGCGGAAAGTGGTTGTGTGGATACTGCCTATACACCTCTGCCTACCCCTTCGGGGACCCTTATGAAGGGAGGCGTGAGGGTATTATTATTATTATTATATTATACATTCATTGTGAACGAATTAGTTGCTTTACAATTAAAATTAAATCAAATATTCGCTATTGCATTTGAGCTTATCTTCGGAAATATGTAGATATAGCTGTGTCCCACTGGTTCACCCACGTAAAATTTCTATCTTTGTGCAGACGTAGGTCATGCCATCATGATCGCCAACCCATCCCAACAGATCTAATTACCGTCAAAAAGCACAAACAACCGCATCCCTCGCTCTGTAAAACAACAGAGCTGCGTTCTCCGAGTCTCCGTTTGGCACGACACTTTGTGACGAGTCAGTTTTTAATTAGCGTATTTTTCTTTGTGCGCCGCCGTGTAAATTAGCCCCGGACGCAGAGTGGAGCCGCAAAGGAGTGACGCGAGTCGGAATGAGCCATATGTATCGTGCCCTGGTTTTGTGCGGTTGTGTGCCGCACCGGAGCATTAACTGATTAACATGCCTCAAAGTTTGATGGCTTTGGATTCCAGGTTGCTTTTCTTGCAAAACACAGTTTTACACTCTTTAGTCTTAGATACCTCTTTTTATTTTTTTTTTGTCATACAGACGTCTTTCAAAGATGTATATTACTCCGTTTGTAAATTTGACGTTTATTTATATATTTTAAAGACGCACGAACTATGTATAGACACATTGATAATTAT
Organism: Drepana falcataria; assembly: GCA_945859725.1. Lineage (NCBI taxonomy): Eukaryota > Metazoa > Arthropoda > Insecta > Lepidoptera > Drepanidae > Drepana > Drepana falcataria. Next base: position 3,320,148 of record OX243935.1, read on the forward strand.
AATGGGTGTGTGGATACTACCTATACACCTCTGCCTACCCCGTTAGGGACTCGGCTAGTTGATATGATAATTATAATAATAATATAGCCTCGCGCTTACCCACAAGGGTCTCCGAAGGGGTAGGCAGAGCTGTATAGGTAGTAAACACTCACCCACTTTCCGCCAGAGATATATTTTAAGTGTCAACGTGATAGATGGCGATTCCATCGCCGTTACTCAAGCACGACTATAGATACATACGCTTTTGAATAGCTTCTCAGACGAATGCAGGTTTCCTCTCGATGTTATCTTTCAATCATCTACATATTTGTCCAAACCAACGTAACAGACATTTCTTCATCTTTACATGATTGTAAAGATGAAGAAAGGTATGTTACGTTGGTGAATTGTCAAAAATAACTCATCAACATAAATCAAAATTGTCAAAAATGTTTGGTGGTTGGTGAAAAATCAACTGTCAGTCAAGCGATCACGCCCTCATTCACGCCAGTTGATTTGCGAATCTCTTAATTGCGGATTCGATCTAAGATCGTTACTCCGCACATTTTTCGAGGAGATCGCATCTCAACTGCATTTAAGCTATTTTCATACTTCCTCTGACATACCCAGGATTCGCTGCCATACACTATAGTAGGCATCAATATCGCGTTGTGGACAGCAACTCGAGCATTCTTGCTGAGACTTTTGCTGCCCATCAATGGCCCCATTCACCTTCTTTCCGGCAGTTATCCTTCTTTAAATATCTTTTTCAATCTTCCCATCTCGTGTGAACATGTTTCCTAGATATACAAATTCTTTCACTTGATCCACATTTTACTTTTCTCAAACGTATGCAGGTGTATATTAAATAAAATACAGGTTTCCAGTAATGAGCTCCTTGGGGAGGGGGGAGGATTGTCACATTGTGTTGGAAGCAGAGGGATTAAACCCATTATGCTGCCAACACACTATTACTCTCCGAACAAAGAGTGGCAACGAGCAAGTGATACTTCGGTATCATAAGCGTAAATAGGCTACGGTAACCGTTTCCCATCAAGTGGGCCGTATGCTTGTTTGCCACTCTTGTTGTATAAAAAAAAAGAAAATACACCAAAGTGCTAAAACTGCGCTATTTTTCTAAAAAGCTTCATAAGAATACAGTCTAATTAAACTAGTATGATATTATAGTGTATGGTAGCAACGAGCTCGCATTCACATTAGCTAGGATGGAGAGACGTCTGAAGGAAATGACGCGAAGACATTAATGAGCTGATTCGAGAGCTGAGTAGCTTGTCAACGTTGCAACAAAGGCCCTTTGCCGTTGCAAAAGAAAAATGAAACAACGCAGGGTTACGAGGTTTTACAGGGCTAATAGAAATGTCTTCTGCTTATAGGTATAAGTCCTTAAGGGTGAAATGAAAAATGCATTTTTTATACACATACATCATCACGCCGAGTCCTTGAAGGACCCCGGGAAGGACTCACTAGCCATCTGTAGACATACAAAAAGAAATCTACATTTGATAACTCTAAATTATTTCACTTATGTCCTATCTTTATATATATATATATATATATATATATATATATATATATATATATTATAATTAATTTAATTAATAATTATATTCTTCTATGCGTGTGTATGTCACTGAACTCCTCGTAAACGGCTGGACCGATTTTAATGAAATTTTTTGTGTGTCTTCAGTTGAGTTCTAGAATGGTTTAGATTCACAATTGGACCCGATAAGTGGCGCCACCATCGTATTTATCACCCGATTGAAGCTGGGACAGCTAGTTTAATATATATACTTCACGCCAAGGGTTCAAGGGTACCTGATGGGACAGATAGAAACGTATTAGCAACTTCATTTCGATCGAGACAATTGAAGTGCCAACTTTGCGACTTCTGACCTTATATGTGACTTTATACGTCATTAAATTTCTCTTAAAACGCAACCTGCAAACGTCGATGTTTTCCTTCACCGTCAAGATAGTGTATTGATCACTGTACTTAAGTTAAGAGAATCACATTTGCGATGCATGCGTGTACTGTAAAACTCCAAGTGATTGAAAAGTAATCCGAAATAATGTCCTTCAGAAAGTTACCCCGAACCTCGTTCAATATACTCTGTACGTCTGTACCTAATACTTACCTTTGTATTTATACCTCTATGTTCCAGATCGACGTATCGACGATGTGAATACGAAAAGCATCAAGAATTAAAAGCCTTTTAATGACAGACGTCGCAGAGGCTTTGGACCGACTTATGCTAAATGGATTCATGAAATTAAATAAAAATATAACTTAATGTTGGGGAATATTCATATCAAACTACAGGCAGAGATAAAGTTTAAGTTCGCCGCAAGTGTCTTGGGAAGGCTTAACATATTTGCGGCGTTTGTGGTTAAAACTCGGGACCTTGAGTTCTAGAAGTTCACCATGTCTTTAAAGAGGTCTCGCGTCGTCTAATCGAGGCCTTTTGTGACAAGCGAGCTTAAACATACCCCCTATCTTAAAAAGTTCTGTACTGTAACTTGTAATAAGAAATTACGATAACAAATTGACGAGGCCTATACGTTATTATGTTCAATTGTCGAAACCTGCGACGTGGATTACATTCAAAATTGTTTTTGGATCATTAATTAAAATGTATTTATTTTTAGAAAATATTTAACTAATATTTAAAACCCATCGTTTTAAATTAAACAAAAAAGTTATTAGAAATGTAACGCGACGTGGCAATGCTGCCAGTCTTTTGTCAAATATTTTAACTGTGTATGGCAATTTTTATAACAGTTCTTTGTAAATATTGTTTTGTTTTTATTCAAGTTAAATAATAAAAAATAAGTTTGCGTCTTATTTATCTTCCTTAGTATTAAATCCTGTTTTCACTGTAATAAGACCACCTAAAATATACCTCTGGCGGAAAGTGGCCGTCTGGGTACCTATACACCTCTGTCTACCCCTTCGGGGACCTAGGTGGGAAGGCGTGAGGATATGAATAAAAGCACTGTATGCTGAAATGATTAATGTACGAAGAACTGAGCAACAGTTTTGTAACATTATACAGCGAAGGAAAAAATTTGGTATTGGGATATTTATACTCAAGAGAACTCAAAGCATTCGGCCACTACGACTCTAAATACAGTGAGGCGATAATATTCATAAGGCGTCCTTGCATAAGCTTGTCCCCGCTTAAGTGCGGTTCGCTTCTTAAAACCATAGGTGGTTTTATCGAGGCATCGGGACGGGCACGAAATCGTTCAATGTTTTACATGAATGTTACTATGAAATATTTACGTGCTTTTTATATATTGCTGTTGTTTTTGAGAGAAATTCGCACTATGAAAAATATACAATGTCAAAGGTTTTTGCAATCAAATTTCATTCCTATAATTGGTAGTAACATCGACGCTTCCGTGCCCCTTCAGTCGGGGAAAACTGCTAGAAACACCCACAATAGGGGAGAAGTGGTAAAAATACCCGACAATCGAGGAAAAGTGGCAATTCCCAGCCACTCTGTGATAGCGTGCCGCTAATTAAGGTGCCACAATATTGCACTTGCTGTGGGGGGTCTGTAGGCAGCGCAAAAATCTTTTCGATATACAATTTTTGTTACTAATTTACTACTCACTAATTTTAGTAACCTTTTAAATTATGAATAAGCACTGAACAATAAAAAGATAATATAATAATAATATCACGCCTTCCCACAAGGGTGCCCGATCGGTAGGCAGAGGTGTATAGGTAATACCCACACACCCACTTTCCGCAAGACAGGCAGATGGCGAGTACATCGCCGTTACTTATTTCTGGTTCTAAATTGTTTGTGTTTAAATAGGTAAATTATCCCATTTCTACATCTGAACGCGCTATGTAGATAAATAAAAATCTATTTATGTACATTTAAATGTGAGAGTACAGCATGGAGCTCTGCAAGATGGGTGTGAAAAGATTCTGCTGTTGCAAGCGTCTCTAAGCGCACCGCATGCTTGTTTGCCACCAAGGTAGTATAGGTAATAAAAGGTATAAAAACAATATTGTACGGAACCTTAATGCAATTGGTATAATTATCGAGTATTGTTTTTTTTTCTGTTCATTAGCGCCTGTATGGAAACCTTGCTAATTGGTGATTTACACTGTATCCAAGAGGCGGTGTTATTATCCTTCTGACTTTGTATATTATTACTGTTAATTGGGTCGCTTACCTTTTTCGAGGTAGCCCTGAATGAAACCCTGTAGCTATGAAGTCCGGGTATAAAGATTCAAATCCAGGATTGCAGACACAACAAACAACTAATTACACACAGTAAGTACCTACTTACATACTTATTTTATATTGATGCCTTGCCACGAAGGATCCTTGAAAGGGTAGGCAGAAGTACCCTATATTCGCCAAAGATATATTAGAGCCAATCGCCGTTTGTCAAGCACGAATTACATACGTTTTTGAATTTCTACATCCAACTTTTCGTTGGATTTTCCCGTAAAAATACCGTGCAGTCGGGATTTGAACTTGCAACCATCGATATGCGGCATCTACTCGAACCACTCGGCCATTATTATAATTTTATTATTATATATATTATATTCATAGGTTGATTTCATTTCCGGAATAAAACATATTCTACCTACGCAGGTAGAATATGTTTCAGGTAGTTCTAGATAGTCTGTAAGTAGGTATAGGTAAGTTGATGTAGCACAGATAACACGTGTTAATTCGGCTAATCATGTATCTGTGCCAAATGTCATCCAATTTCGTTCAGCCTTTCTGGCATGATTGAAAATCAAACTTGCACTAAAACTCCACGCTTATGACATATGATTGTCGGGCAAGGTATACGCTTTTTTAATAAGCTACCTCGGAAAATAATTGAATTACCTTTTGTAGAATTTAAAGCTGTCGTTAAAAGTAAATTAATTCAAAAGGCTTATTATAAAACATCAGATTATTTGAATGATGGCCATGCATGGCAATGAATTGCTCCTCTGGTACAGAGTTTATAAATGTAATCTTTTCTACCCCTACGTAAAAGGGAACAAATGTTAAAAAAGAAAACCGGGGAGTTTGTTTCGCCGTTTCTTCTCCTGGCAGGTATTTTTTCTTGGAAGCGGTGGTTTGAACTTTAGTTTATATTAAATATGTGACGTTCAATAAGTGTTCCCTGTGTCCCTTAGGTTGAATAAAATATTTTCATTTTGATTTTGATTCATCCATTCAGCCTATCTCTGTCCACTACTGAACATAGGCCTCTCCTATCTGTCTCCAGCGTGACCAGTCTGTGGCCACCTGAATCCAACGAGGCCTAGCGATTTTCACCAGGTCGTCGGTCCATCTCGTAGGTCGGCAACTTTAATTCTTCTACGGATCTCATCCTTTCAGATTCGATCTCATAAAGAGATATTAAGCTCTTATGACATTACTTCGTTCTCAGGGTAAACCTCAGATGGGGGTATCGAAGTGTGCTGAGGCCTATCTAATAGACAAAGCGCATTCAAATTGGTTCAGTTCAAGACGGCTGATTACTATGCATTACGGATTGGATAGTTCCGTTCGGTAAGTGATTTGATTGAATTGTTAGACTTTAAGGGACATAGATACATACATGTTATTTGCTGCCTAGTCTTAATATTTATATTTCTTCTGTGCGTGTGTTTGTCACTGAGATCCTTCTAAACGGCTGGACCATTTTAATGAAACTTTCTGTGTGTCTTCAAGTGGATTCGACAATAGAGCAGAGTGTGGATCTCGTTATATTGTAAATCTTACTAATATTATAAATGTGAAAGTTTGTAAGTTTGGATGTTAGGATGTTTGCGGTTCTTTCACGGCCAAACGTCCGAACCGATTTGGCTGAAAGTTGAAATGGTGATAGCTTATACCTAGGAATAGGACATAGGCAACTTTTTTTTTAATCCTGAAAAATTCTAAGTTCTTATATTATAATGTATGGTGCTCTTTCACGGCATAGCGGCTGAACCGATTCTAGCAGGATAATTTCCCAAGCTACTTTTTCGGACTCCACGCGGGCGAAGCCGCTGGCATAAGTAGTATTTAAGATAATAATGTTATGAAGACTTTCAAGACCAAATTTTGCGAGATATTTACACCTCTACACCACAAATTTATTTTTAATAAAGAATATAAACCGAATTAATATTTATACTACAGTTATGCATCATCCATATAACCCTCAAATGATCGATGATACCAAAATCCCAAACATCAACATGTGTATTATTTTCGTTCAGTAATAATTTGTCAACGTTAACCCTGCAATAAAGGCGCCGGTCGGTCGCGCCCAGTGTTGACAAAACTTTATTACCGAAAATTAGACAATATTGCCCCAAAAACGGGTATATTTTTTTTGTATACTCACCGCGCATATGGTCACATGTCTTTACAAAAGAGTGATCTAGTTATGTGACCCCAAAACGCTGTTGAAACGCTATAAAGGAAACCCGTTATACAGGTTATGGGGATTTCATATATAATTTTGCTATCGACGTACGAGTTTTTAAACTTTATAATGTGTTTTTAATGGTATTTGACAAGTCTTTACGTTGTCCTGCTATCCTAGTACCAACCTAATATTACAAATGCGAAAGCTGGCGAGGATGTTCGTTCCTCTTTACAACACTACTGAACGAAATCATATGGAGTTTGATACAGAGAGATTATTACCTGGATCATATTTCGAATGTGGATGAAGCGAAAGAGGTATGTAAGTCTAGAGAGAACTGGCGCTCTATACTCTCTGCCTAACCCGTTAGGGACTCGGCGTGATGGTATGCATGTATGTATATCATACCTTGTAGGTATTTAAAAAAAAATTATGATTGTAATTAATTTTACGGAGGTGTACCGCAAGGCTCAGCCAGTATATTATGATGATAAATTATGAATATGGCAGCTCCATTATATTATATTTATTTTAACATTACCTTCATTTAAAAGTTTTTTACAAAAGGTATATAGTTATAAATATTGTATATCCTACTGCTCCCGTGCAGTCTAAATTAATTTTAGAAACACGTAAAGTTAGTAAATATAAAGTTATGTATTGAATTACCTCTAACGCGAGACTGGACTCTTTCGGTCTAAACCGAACCGAAAAATATTTTTGGCACAAGATAGTCCGTTAATTGAGGAAGCCTATAATATCATCGAAGGAATCATGATCATCATACATTTAAGAGCTGAGCTCTTGACGGCGTCTGTAATGCAGTCGTGCTTCCATTTGCTTCTGTCTGTCAGAAAGCCTCTTTGACCTCCCTATACGTCATGAGACACACTTTTTCTTTGATCTGACCCATGTATATTAATCTTGGTCTTCCTCACTTCCCCCTTAATTTCCTTCTAAGATATTTCTAAAGAAGTTATCATGTCGTATAAGGCCTATCATCTAAGCTAGTATATGATAATAATAATTTAGTAGTTTCAAAATTCAAACTTAGAATGCGAAAACAATGGCTACATTCGTCCAACCACAGCCCGTTCATCGAGTCAGTCTAGTGTTCCTTGGAACAATGGTCACTATTGTTAACGTCCATATTAAATTAACAAAATGGCGCCGCACCGAATTCAAACATAGAACGAGACTTGAAACAAAGCTCCTCTAATCCTTGCAAAGGGTTAAATGCATACTATTGGTCAACTGTACCCCCTCGGACAACTTGTGTGTGCCGCTGTGTGGGACGCAGACGAAGTTATAGCTTGTGTAGTTGTGCGTTAGTAGTGTTGGGGACACGGAAATATCAAATGGGTTGTTTGAAAATGCACTCGGTCTGTTATTCGAATCCTATTTCATACTTGCTTCGCCCCGCGGTTTCAACCGTTTATAAATGTATTTAATTTGTAGTTTTTCTTCTGGAATAGGTATATTATTTGTGTTTATCCAGCCAAATATTATTTATTTATGTATTTTATACAAAATTTGTGCACCTAAAAACCAGTAATACTAATTAGTAAACAAGCAATAATAATAAATAAAAGAGAGCCATGGTGGCCTAGTGGTTTGAATCGTTGCCTGCAACACAAATATTGCAAGTTGGAATCCCGCTTGTATCCACGAGTTTTTCTAAACTTAAGTATTAGTTATCCCTACAGTGATTAGTCACACCACGAGCTTTACGGGGAAGGAAAACTTCGCGAGGAAACCTGCATACGTCTGAGAATAAATTCAAAGACTGTATGTATGTATAGTCGTGCTTGAGTAACGGCGATGGACTCGCCATCTGGCAGTTCAGAAGCCATGAAAATTTACTAGCCGATAAAATGATGTGTGGTAAATTTCATTAAATTTTATTTCAATGCCAGCTAATACTAATAAAATTTAATATTACGCAGGTGAAACCGCGGGGCGCTTCTAGTAGATATGTGTAAGGAAACCAACGATGGATTTGTGGTTCATGAAAATATTGAACTTGAAAGTGAGCCCAAATAGTTTGGGAGCGCAATTGGATATAATACCGCAAAAACTTGGAGTTCCTATCTCAATTCAAACTCACATAAAAACAAAGAGCTGCGAGGACCACGGAACATGTCTCCGTCTAAGACAATTCATCGAACACGCCAACCGTGACAGCCGAACGCAATCAAAACTTCCTATCCATCCACCATCCTGGGTTACATTGTTCCCCACGCCTACATTTAAGGGTTACCATATTTACATTAATGATATCGGCAGTATTATAAAACTAGCGGTCCGTCCCAGCTTCGCACGGGTGGACATTTTTATAAAAGAAAATATAGCCTATGATAATGTCACTCGGAGTGTATGTAGCCTTCCAATGGTGAAAAAAAAAAATTAAAATCGATCCAGTAGCTTCGGAGCCTATTCAAAACAATCAATTTTTTTTAGAGAGGTTCAAAGTAGCAAAATGTTTACAGTATTGTCACAGAACTCCTAAACAAGAAAAACTCTATATTAAGGTTCCACAAAAGGGTCGCAAATTGAACAAATGTGACCTCTTGCCTGAAACTATAACCTAGATTTAAACATATATGCTAAAATTCACAAGACATTATTGCCTCGTATGAATCAAAATCGTATTTTTTTTTAATTTGCAACTTCGGCACCTAATTACCACAATTAAAAGCCGAATATATTTTGTGTCAGCGGGAATTGGTAGCCCTGAATCCGCCCCACTTTTCTCCAAAGACTATTATTTGAATGTCTTTCAACCCGTGAGAAGGGTCTCGCAGGCCCCGACGCGTGTGCCGGCCCGATAATGTAATTAAAACAACACCTTTAAACTGACTACTCGCATTTTGCTGCCAGTTTTAGTTGGATATGTCGAATGGAGGGTTAAGTGGGATTGGCCTGAAAGTAAATTTTATTAATTTAGGTAAAATTGTAAAGCAATCTTTTTTAAATGGTATTTTTCTATTAAATAAATAAATACTCTTTAATGTATAGGTACTCTATTAAAAACCATAGAATAATATTATATATTAGCGGTCCGTCCCGGCTTCGCACGGGTGGACATTCAATACAAACATGCTCACATACAAATCTTTCCTCTTTATAATATTAGTATAGATTTGGTATTTTTTGTGCTAAAACCCCTGTCTGCAACCAAATGTTTGGTGCCATGCACATATGTAAGTGTACAGTTATACAGTTATACTCATGGTTACTGTGATATGGAAAATTATAATATCGTATGTGTGAATCTACGTTATAACCTACCTCAATTATAATATCGTATGTGTGAATCTACGTTATAACCTACCTCAATTATAATATCGTATGTGTGAATCTACGTTATAACCTATCTCAATTATAATATCGTATGTGTGAATCTACGTTATAACCTACCTCAATTATAAATTTGATCCTATTCCATACAGCAGTTGCTGCGTGATTTAGTGATGGAGACCCCACACGGCTTCGCATGGGAGAAATTTAAACAAGAGCAAAGAAAATATGATACATTGAAGTACTTGCATTAAAATCGTAGTTCTGTGTTTATAAAGTTTAAAGAGACGAGAAACAGAGGCGGCGTGGATTTTGTTTATGCCAATTATTTTAGAACTAACTTAAAAATCATATGATATCCGTAATCAAAGTCGTACGCATAGTCGTGCTTGAAAAACGGCGGCATCTGCCACAATGGTACCAGAAAAACTCGTGCGAAACGGTGCTGACACATCATTGCCTATCCATACGGTGAACCTTGTGGGAAGGAGTAAAGTTAAACAATAAGTCTAAAGCATAAAAAGCATACGTCACCTAAGAAGGATCGTAAAACATTATTCTGTTACAGAAACAAAAGACTAGGCTACATAAAAGTCGACAGATTTGGGAGCGCGGCCGAATTTTCGTGAATTTTCGGGTAACATTATACCCGTACATTAAGGCTAAGTGATAGCGTCACATTTGTTGGATTAATTCATCATCTCTATTGCCGTGGCCAGACTGATGGTTCAGGACGCCCCCTCCCCTCTGGGCCCCCGTGGCTGGGCGGTCGGGGGACCCGCACAAATGGCTTTTCACGCTTCCTCTGTACGTTTTAATTGTGAGTTGTAAAAATATTTCTGGCTATAAACCACATATTGCTATATGGATTTTTTATTGGAAACAAGAAAGCTAGCTATATTCGCCTTTATATAATACCTTTTAAGGAATTTGGAGGATCATTGGGAAAGGCAGGTACGAGGGTATTTACACCCACATTTCGACTACAAATAAAAAGAACATTAGATTGAGGATGGGAGAAGCCGGCGAGCATGTAGGTATAAAGAGACTGATGAATGTGGACGAAATTGAAGGGGTTTGTAAGTTTAGAGAAATCTGGGGCTTTGTTGCCTCTACTTACTCCGTTAGAGACTCGGTGTGATGATATGTACGTATGTATTTAGGTAAACTCCTCAATTTCAACTTTTTTGTAATACATAGGTAAATTAATGAATACAAATAATATACCCTATACTTCACTAGTCACCTTACAGGTAAAAATAATATATAATAAATTATTTATTCCTAGCTATCGTTATATATAAATATCCCATGACAATAAGATCGTTATCTAACACCTCCATCAAATAAAGAAAATCTAACGAAAACACAAATTTAAATAAAGAACGCAACTCCACACATTAGCTACCGTTTAGGTGGGTGCAGCGCCCAGTGTCTCCCGAATTAGACCCCCCGTGGCCCCTAGGGCACTGAGGATAAATGGGAGGGCTGGCTCTTCTGGTTAAGTGTAGATTTTCCAAATGCGGTGTTGATGATGGTTGGCAAGTGTTAAGGAAAAATGTTATCGATAGTCAATGATTTTATTATATTCCAAGTTTAATAAGTTGGTTAAAAAACAAACACAATACGACAGGATAGAATAATGTTTAAACATCATTACATTATATTATGTACCATAATAAGTTCAGGGATTAGTCACACCACGAGCCATACGGTAAAGGAAAAACTCCAGAGGAATCCTGCATATGTTTGAGATGACATTGAAAGCAGTATGTATAGTCGTGCTTGAGAAACGGCGATGGATCGCCATTTTTTTTTTATACACCTTATATATGTATCCATATTAATCCAGTAATCTATCATCCAAGAAACATCCTCACAAATTTTTACATTTATAATTTTAATATTTTTCCCTACATTTTAAGTCTTAATAAAAGTTCACAGTTTTACTTCTTATTTCTATTTTCTTTTTTTTTATAATATTATATAATAATATAATTTTTTTTTTTCATATTATAAATTATATAATATTAATTCTGTGTCGGACATGTGATGAATAAAGTTAATTCTTTCTTTATTTATTTTTATCGATACATAAAATTTATCGACAGATACCCGTCTATATTCCGACCATTCTCCGAGACCGTTGGACAGTGGGGTTGTAAATACTCGTGTAAAGTTGTCCACATTCCGAGGAAGGCTTTTGTTAGGTACATCTATAGGTGTTTATGTGTATTTCTTTGTTATTTACCTCGCTGCGTTGGGGTGTTAGGGACAGGTACAAACGTACGCCCTAATAAGATAAACTTATCTATTGTTTACCAAATAGCTTGTTTAAACTTAGCTGACCGGTTTTACATAAGTAAGTTATTAGGATTCATTATATACCTAAGTAACCTAATAAATAAGAGCTATTGTGTTCGAGTGATACGAATCGCCCGCAACGCAAAGGTTGTAAGTTAACATACCTATCAAATAAGTTTTATTTAGCTTTTAAGTATGGTGATAAAGCACGCCACGAGCGGTGAAGAAAAAGTGGGTGTGTGGGACACTACCTACCCTCCGAGGACTATTGTCGGAAGATGTTAATACTTATATTATATACTATACTATACTTCCAATGATTGGTTAGATGATATAAAAGAAGGTTTAATGTCACCCAAACTATATGGTTAACGTTTCGTTCCAGACTTGAGGCGCAGCCGAGCGGGCCGGTAGTGATAATATATTACACCCGCCACTGTTACAGACTACCCTGGTATTACGCGTTCGCCTTACGAATCTGCGAGTTAATTGCTAAGCACAAATGAGTGCGTACCCTGCTTATAACCGGGCACCGGCCGGGTCAACGCACACTGGATCAGTGTCAATAATAAACGTACGATCTAGAAAATAAAATTGGATTTTGAACTTCGAATGCACTGTTATGGCATTTAAGGATGTGTAGCATGAGAATATCTTTGGTAAAAGTCTGTCTTTGGTAAAAAAAAAGTATATGTAGTTTTTAAATAATATCTTATATATTTGAAACATGAGTCGATTAAATGTATTTATGACAGTAAATAAAATAATGTGCTTCGTATTTTTTTTATCATTAGGATTTTATCAAAGCCATATTTTTATCATAGTGTATTTTAGCAAAACCAACCGTAAATAAGTTTTCAATAAATTATTAGCTTTTGGTCTAGCTGTCTTTAGGTCTACGAGTGTATGTGTCTAAGACATGATATGTATTTACGTATACATGTATGAATATCGTTGTCTAGTTCCTATAGTACATAGGTAGCTTTGCTTACTTTGGGACACAGGAATCGTAATAATATTCTTATAGTATTCTTACCATAATGTTTCTCGGATCCTCCAAAGGGCTCAGTCCTTTATCTGGGCTTGCGTAGGGAAATATATCCAACACGAAGAGGCCCTTTCGAGAATTTTAATTTAATTTGTACTTATATACATACATATCATCACGCCAGCTCTTTCTAGACTTACATTACATATTTACATAGCTCGTACGCTTCGTTCATATTCATCAGTCTCTTCATACATGTTCGGCAGTTTCGAATACTCATGACTTTCCCGTCCTATAATATGTAAATAGAATATAATAATGATAAAAAAATTTTTTATTTCACATAAATCATTATGCTGGTTCATAATCCTAATTCTGGCAACTGTGCGTCGCCCCTTACTACAAAATGTCTCCCTTTCACCTTGTACTTTCGCTTGGATAATCTTATTTTTCCTTGAGCCAAGGTGCTGTGATCTTATTGCTCCTTGCAATAAGGTTCAAAATATTTTAATATTACCGCAGGAGTTAAAATGTATTACCTTTTATTGTGATCCTCAACACGGATTAAGAGAGAGCGCGGTTTTGAATTTTGATTCGGATTGTAGCGTTTATCTTGCCCATTCCGTGTAGACCTCTAGTGGATCGTACTATGGCTCTTCTCCAATCTGTTTATGTAAGGACCGGCGGGGGCAGGGGAGATCTCATTAAAATGGCCTGTGTGTAACTATGCACACCTATTTTGCCTATTGCTTTGATTACATTCTACAGAATAGGCTTTAATGAAGATTTTGAATGTTAAAGGCGTGGACTAAGATGTTTGGAGATCTAAGAAGCCTTTATTGCCTAATTATTATAATTCCAAGCCCGATATGTCAAAGTTCGTATAGAGAAAGGAGCATTATTCCATTTTGAAACTGATAACATTATTGTTAGAAGTTGCATACAGAAGCAAACATGCTTGTATGAACGCGAACGTCAGAAACTTTTGATCAGATTTGATTAATCGAAATCAATTTGATTAATAGAAAATACTTAAATTATTTTCGCCCATTTTTTGAGGAAGACTATGGCTATACATCATCATGCTATTAACTAGGGATTGTGCGTAATTAAATTAAGCACGGGCAAAACCGCGGGGCGTAGTTCTGATAAAAGTAGATCCACGAAAGCCGTGATGGTCAAGTGGTTCGTGTAGTTGCTCGCATCACAAAGATTGCCAGTTCACATCCCGACTGTACCAATGAATTCTTCTAAACTTAAGTACAGTAATCAGTCGCACAAAAAGCGGAGGGAACCAGCTTACATTTGAGAAGAAATTCAAAGGCATGAGTATAGTCGTGCTTGAGTAATTCTTGAGACTCGATATCTGTCCCTTTAGTATGTCTCCGGTGAAAAATGGGTGCGTACCTCTGCCTACCCTTGTAGAAAGGTGTGAAGTAGCTTTACGTAATAAAATACAGAGTATAAATGTGAAAGTTTATGTGGATACTTTTTACTGCAATGAACGCTGACCGCTGAGACGCGAACACAACCACAAGGCTGAACGGAATTAAATGAAATTTGGCATAGTGATAGATTATTCACGGGATTAACTCCAGTTATTAGCTCAAACCCAAAAGATATATGTAAGTCAGGTAAAGCCGGGCACAAATGGTATACATACATATAATCACGCCTCTTTCCCGTAGGGGTAGGCAGAGACCACTTCTTTCCACTTGCTACGATCCTTACATACTTCTTTCGCTTCGTCCACTTTCATTATTCTCTTCATACATGCTCTTCGGCTTAGGGTACTCTTGACCTGGCCTTTTTTCAAGACGTCCCTAATTTGGTCTAGAAACGTCCGTCTAGGTCTACCCCTTCCAACACTTTCATCCACACTCGCCTTATACACTTTTTTCGTCAATCGTTCTTCATTCATTCTCTCGACATGGCATACCATTTGTATGCTGTATGCTGAGATGGTTTGCATCTCAGCATACAGCATACAAATGGTATATACTTTATTTATTTAGTACGGACTGGATGTGAGATAATAATAATAATTCGTATGCTTTTCTGTCGACGCTTAAATAACATGGGTCCATGTGGCCAGTTATTAGGGCGTTTTAACCCTTCGAAGCCAACCCGGGCGCGAGTGACCTCTCCGACCCATTTCCCTCTTCTACAAAAAAAAACTCAACCCTTCGTCGCGTGCTCTTCTCTTGCTAGGGTAAAAGCGTTAGTTTCTCGTAATAATATTTTTT
This sequence comes from Drepana falcataria, assembly GCA_945859725.1. NCBI lineage: Eukaryota > Metazoa > Arthropoda > Insecta > Lepidoptera > Drepanidae > Drepana > Drepana falcataria. The sequence goes on from OX243935.1 coordinate 3,335,373, forward strand.
ATTTATTATTAAACATATGCCCCTGCCTGTTATTTTGATGGGCTGATAATTTATTAGCTTTCATACAGCAATATTCTACCGGAAACAGAATTAAGAGCGACAGTGGCGCCACTTTTAATCAATCTTTTAAATTTGATGCTAGCGTCTGTAATTTTAACCTTGGACTAATACGTGGACAGAAAGATGTTATGATGAATGAAGAATGATGAACGACAAGCTTAAGGAACGGGAACGGAAACGGAATAGTCAGTACTCTTATCAAATAAATTATAAGCTTGTAAGGTAAAAACAGGGATACCAACATAACATTGACGGTAAAGAATGACCGTTAGAAAAAATAATATTTGAAAACTAGTTCTATTATATGTACGTATTTGACCATCTGCCATTTCCACAATGCAGTTTTTGCGAATGCATTTCGCAAGGGTTGAAAACTGGTTTCCATTTTATAAATTGCTTAATATCTATGCCACTATAATTATTTGTCGACGGATCGAAATCGAATTTTTAAAACAATTTCGGCAACGCACTAGTGACACCCCTGGTATTGCAAACGTCCATAGCCGGTGGTAACCACTTACCATCAGGCGAACAAGCACGCTTGTTTGCCACTCAAGTGGTAAATAAAAAAAACGATTAAATGTTAGCCATAAATTTAGCGTCTGTGTGCTGAGCGTCAAGACTAACCATATTGGCTCAATAGCAACTCTGTTATTTGTCGTGACGATGTCATGTGACAATTCTTTTTTTTTATTATTGATCGTAATTAATACGGCTACATGCCAATTACACTAACTAGACAAAAAAGGGTAGGCAACAGTCTTAAGACAAACATTCTTCTTGCACAACCTATATGTAAAGAGAGAAAATATGTTGCAAACAAAATGTCCATACACTCATCCCATCCATCAATTCCCATTCAGGATCATATCTTGGAAATCGTTGTCCCAAAAAAAAAACAGCTAACGCTGAATAACATGCCCTGCTTATCCGCATGCTTATATGCTGGCTTCGCAGAATAGTTGTTTCTTGGACTACATTAACCCTTAACTAAACTAACCCTCACGTGACCAGTATGGGCGGAGTCTAATGCCCATTGGTCAGATTGACCACTGGACGCGCACATGTGTGCGTGACATTCCAATTCAAGAGGGTCCATTTGATCTTATTGGAAAGTATGCGCCAAGCGGAGGGTTAAGTTGGATTCTAAATTCATCATTTTTGATAATATTCTTACAAGTTTCTATACTTACATACTATTTTTGTCGTGATCACATTTTAGTTCAATCAGCCAATATTCAAATTTGGAACTCAATACAATTGGTTTTTTACCAAAACTAACAGCTAGTATGCGGCCTGTGTTATACGGTTAAACTAAGAAGGTCTCACTACCTAGATAGACTACTTCAATTCGAATCTTATTTCTTGCCTAATAAGATTCAAAATAGAAGGAATTAGACGCCTCAACGTTAGCAGAGACAAAACTTGCTGGTACATTATGAAAGAGTTCTGTGGTCAACCCCCAGAATAAGCATAATGAATATGTCCCAAGACGGCTGTTACAGACTCAATGTAACTTTGCACACTAAATGACGTAAATTGTTAATTTACTATATGAGGTAAGGATACTTACCGTAAATATGTTCCCACAAAGGTCCCTGAATCTGTTTGTGACACCTAAGGCATTGGTATTGAGATTAATAAATTATGTTGAAGTCAATACTGCCATCTGTGATTTATTTAAAAAACTATTATAGCGCTACCGCCATCTATGGGGCCTTGCTGGTACTAATATAACAAAATCAATGTCTAATGGGCTTATAAGACTTTTCAGGATTCTTCTTGAAATATAGAATATGCGTAACATTAAATTATATTTTATGATCTTATGCTGCTAGTACAGTGATTATTTTAAGAGATGTTAAATGTCCATAGCTTTTTGATCTTTATTTTGATCCTGACGTGTATAGGTAATAAATACTAACACAGACATGCACATAATACTGCTGGTATGGACTTCTTTAGGCGCGGTAAACGACTAAAAATCATGGATCTCGCGTCGTCCTCGCTTTCAATGAGCTTTTCTTTACTGTCATGTATGTGTTTAATTTTTCGGTAAACAAAAAGCGTGAAACTCGTATTACCGTCACCGCATGCTTCCCATGAGCTAAATGCTAATTCGAATTTTGGTTTAAAAAGAAGTGTTTATAATCAAGAATTAAAGTTTAAATTTGTCATTAACATTCTTTACTAACCAAAAATAATAGCTCGGAGATACAATACACGATTAACTTAATTTTCACTTCTATCGGCAGTCCTCAAAGATTCCGCGCATGTTTTTTTATTTAAGTATATCAATAAAATGTGTAGTATTATCTGTATAAAAATCTGTAACACTAAGTTTATACATGTACAATCTAACTACGTGTTTTGAAGTTATTTATAGTTTCTAAAAAAAAGATGAGGTGGAGGGAGACCACGATCAGACTACCTAGATCAAATCAAGACCTCAAGAGACTTCGTCAAGAGTACTCGATACTGGCGAGCATGTATGACGAGACTGATGAGTGACAGACGTAGCGAAAGAGGCATGTAAGTCTAGACGAACTAGCTCTCTATTCGTTTTGCCTACCCCGTTATGCCGTGGGCGTAATGATATGTATGTATATATGAAAAAAGTCCCACAAAACCATGTTTCGGAATGAATTCGAAGTTACTCTCTTTTATCATGTTGTAATTTTGTTATCTGATATTTTCACAACACCCAAATGTTCTAGAAGAGACCTGTTTAATTAATACCGACACGCGGTTGTTCACGCGAAATCATTGGTAATTGGCGATCGGCGTGGTCATTGTAATGTTGATAGGACCTTAATTAATCAATAATAATGAATCAATAAAATCCATAAGAAATAATGATGGTATCTGATTTTATTCACTTCTTTAGACTAATGGAAAACTAATACATACTAATATGTAAAAGGTAGACTAGTAGCAGTAACACGAGTTACTTCGAAAGTCATATTAAAGAAAAGTAATAATAATATAAAATATATCCTCACGCCTTCCCACAAGGGTCCCCGAAGGGGTAGGCAGAGGTGTATAGGTAATACCCACACACCCACTTTCCGCCAGAGGTATATTAGGTGCCAACGTGACAGATGGCGAGTCCATCGCCGTTACTCAAGCACGACTATATATACGCCTTTGAATTTCTTCTCAGACGTATGCAGGTTTCCTCTCGATGTTTTCCTTCACCGTAAAGCTCGTGGTGTGACTAATCACTGTACTTAAGTTCAGAAAAATTCATTGGTACAGTCGGGATTCGAACTTGCGACCTTTGCGTCGCAGGCAACTGATCGAACCACTCGGCCACCACGGCTCTTAGCTAAAGAAAAGTATAAAACTTAAATCGCCATCTTGTCTCGGAGAGAAAGCTTGTCAAGGGGAGCTTAATAAACATATTGACAGATCTTATCTCGTTTTAATATTTAAAAGTCGAGAATCCGATATTTTGACAATTTCATTCGGCCATAATCACAAAGACACATTTTTTGCTATTCCATTTTCTACATTGCACCTAAAATTATATCTCCTGTGAGGTTCGTGGGTTGGCTACAAGTCCCTGTCTGCGTCTTTACGGACCATTGTTGGAAGACTTCAATATATATTAATAATTTAATGTCTCAATTCTAAAAATCTATTTGATCACGCCGTGAGTCAAGCACCAGGCACGTTGACAAAATTATTTCCTAATGTTCACCAAATCCTAATTGTACTGTCCCTTGTAATGTAAGCCCTTAATATTTTTATTATAATTATTTGATTGTTACACATAACACTTAATATTGGATTCAACTTCGACGACTACACAGTCCACTACATAAGCCCTTTTTCATAATTTTATGCAAGTATCTTGACTACTCGCCGATAGATGGCGCAAGTAGTAGCTCTTAAAAGTAAAGAAAAACGAAATTACGGTGCTCTAAAGATCACAATTTGTTTTATTTTTATGTTTCTCTGGTTTAATAGTTTCATTTATGAACATGTATTTCATAAAAAAAAATGCATTATATTGCTATATTTTCTATGGTTTACGACTTCAGTTATAGTTAACAAGGGTCTCTCATTGCAATTTTTATATGTAAGATGTTTTTAACGCTATCCAACAATGCTCCTCGAAGGGGTTGGAAAGTAGGTAGGTAGGGTAGTTTCCGCTAGAGATATATTTAGTTGCCGACGCACCAGTGGCGAGTCCCTGGACATCTGTCACAGTTTCTCAATTTCTTCAGTATGGTATGCAGGATTCCTCTAACGAAAACTTATACGGTAAAGCTCTAGGCGTGTTGAACCGCTGTCCAGCTTCTGATATATTTCTGGCGGAAGCTGGGTGTGTGGGCACTACCTATACACCTCTGCCTACCCCTTCGGGGAGCTTTGGGGGAAGGCATGAGGATATATCATATATAAATAATGTTATATATGATTATTTATAGGTGTTAGACAAAGCTCTAATAATTTCTTAATTCCCCGAAGATCTTTAGATCTATAAAAGTTTCATCACTATACATATAGAGTGATTCCAGAGGCAGGTTTTTTTTTTATTATTTTTTTTATATTATATTGGGACAAAAAACAGTTTTACATTAAGTACACAAGTAAAAAATTATAAATAAAATAATGGTAAATGTAAAACCCACACCATTGTCCTCGAAATAATGCATAGAAGAAAAAAACATATGTATAATAAGTTTAATATATCTTCAATCCATTCCACAAGGGTCCCCGAGCGAGAAGGCTGAGATGCTTAGGTAGTACCCACTTTGTCCGCCAGATATATATTTTAAGTGTCCATCGCAGTTTCTCAATCACAACTATGTAAATGTTTTTGAGTCACTTATCAAACTTATGCATTTTTCCACTTGATGATTTCCTTCACCGTAAATCTCGTCGTGTGACTTATCACAATTCACCACACACATTGACAGTTCAGAAAAACTCATTGGTAAACTCAGGATTCGAACATGCAATCGTGTTGCAGGCAACTACTTGAACAAATCGACCACCACAGCTCTTATATATAATATCTCTTTATTAAACGCGAGTGAAACCGGCACAGCTAGTATGTATACAGGAATCAGAAAGACAACCTGTATACACTAGCTTGATGAATGGCGAGCCTACCGAGCCTTATACATACTCACCCGTCTCTTCGATCGCAGGGTTCGATCACTAAACTAAAATCAATAAATATATATAATATATCCTCACGCCTTCCCACAAGGGTCCCCGAAGGGGTAGGCAGAGGTGTATAGGTAATACCCACACACCCACTTTCCGCCAGAGGTATATTAGGTGCCAACGTGACAGATGGCGAGTCCATCGCCGTTACTCAAGCACAACTATACAATATACATACGCCTTTGAATTTCTACTCAGACGTATGCAGGTTTCCTCTCGATGCTTTCCTTCACCGTAAAGCTCGTGGTGTGACTAATCATTGTACTTAAGTTCAGAAAAACCCATTGGTACAGTCGGGATTCGAACTTGCGATCTTTGTGTCGCAGGCAACTGCTCGAACCACTCAATCAATAAATATAGTTATCTCTATATCATCAATAAATTATTATTATAAGTAACTCGCCGATTTCTTTATCTGTCATCTTATCTTTCTGTCCATTCGCTGTAGCGATAATCTTGACCGAATATTTTAAAAGTTCATATAATTTTATCTCTTCCGCAGTCATTCTGATATAGATTTGATAATTATTATTTATCTTTGACTGACCATCGCGTTTTTTTAATAATGAAAATTTATTTGAAGGTATTCTCCTTAACGAAGAAATCTTTAATGATAAAGTTAAAATGGTACTGAATGGATTTTGATGCAGTTTTCACCATCAGATAGAATTTATATTTTTTTATTGGAACTCGAGCGTCCTCAATAATTCTAGAGTGATAGATTTAAGATAGGGCATAACTAAATATAAGACTTCTTCAGGTCTTCCCAGAAGGGTCCCTGAAGGGGTAGACCGAGTGTGTAATGCCAACGTGACAGATGGCGAGTCCATCGCCGTTACACAAGCACGACTATACAAACGCCTTTGAATTGTTTCTCAGACGTATGCAGGTTTCCTCTCGATGTTTTCCTTCACCGTAAAGCTCGTGGTGTGACTAATCACTGTACTTTATTTCCGAAAAACTCATTGGCACAGTAAAACATATCTGTGACGGAAAGTGGGTGTGTGTGTGTACTACCTACTCACCTCTGAAAACCCAAGATATACTATTTATTTGTATATCATTTCTTTACCCACATTATGTAGATTGTAGGTAATAAGTGATATCAACTTCTTTAGATTTACCCCAAATAGGTCATTTGCTGTACCACGTAAGTGTGACACAGCTGCATAGTGCATGCTTGCAAGTGGGATATGTGGAGAAAAAGTATACGTTGAACGATTTTGTTTATTATGCGTTCATCACTCGCAGCTTCTTTAAAATAGTTTTCATTAAGACATTTATGTGATATATCTCAAAAAATTATATATGCGGTGATATAAATTATTAAGGTATCTCTCATTAGCTTTGTGAATAAGAGTTTAATAGTGATAATTTAATATTTCTTAATATATGTTTTAGAAATTCAAAAACAAATAAAATAATAATATTAAAACTCTCGGCCTCTACGTGTTGAATATGTATCCCCATGTAAACCTAGATAAAGGACCCGATTCTTTTACAGGACCCGAGAATTTATGCGAACCATAACAATAACCATAAGTCTAGAGAGAACTGGCGCTCTATACTCTCTGCCTACCCCGTAAGGGACTAGGCGTGATGATATGTATTTATGTATGTACCATAATAATAAAATAATGCTGCCGCCTTAGATCTAATGAGCCCAAAGGCTTAGCAAATTAGATATTACATTGACGAGTATGTATGAAGGGAAAGAGGTCTGCAAGTCTAGAGAGAACTGGTACTCGATTAAGAGAGTGTAGACTTAGAATAGAGCTTACCCCGCGAGGGACTCAGTGTGATGATATGTGTGTACATGGTACTAATAATAATAAGGTAGGTATTACCCTTTTGAATTAAATTAAACAACAACATTGATTAACAAATCGTGGATATTTATTGAAATAAAAATAATAAAAATGAAAAATAATAAAAACAGTTCATCTTTCACGTTACACATAAAATTTGTCTTAGTTTTGTTTATTTTTCGTCCATTTGCCTGTCCTTTGAATGCAGTACATTATTATAATAAAATAATAAATACATAAATAATTTAAGTTATTATCTATTATTTATTCACAAGGAATTACCAGGTTTTTCTATTTTAACCAAAGTGACGCTTGATTGACGAAAGATTGATAAAAATATTGATGTGTGAAAAATAATTATTTCTAGGTCTCATTCAGATGACATAAATAGAAATTGTTTGACAATATATCATGGGAAGGAGACCTAATTACTCTGGTCATGCTTATGAAGGCTGTTCACAGCCAGTGAACAGAGCTACCTGCCTAAAGGATATATAAATGGACGACAAAACGATACTATTATTATAATTTACTTATTATTATCTATATAAATTCTATTATATAATTTACATTAAGTACGTATACTGAAATATTTCACGCTTGGACTAAATTTAGGTACGAGTGAAGTACATCCCAAGAATCACAAACTATCAATTTAAAAACAAAACTGGAATATTTTTCAGTCTTAATAAAACAATTGGAGTCAGCAGAAACAAAAGCGTCGAGACAGTCTCCGCGTACTAAGAATGGTTCAATAATTTAGTCACTAACTAAACATAATCTTTTACGAGCAACACCTACTATTAAAAATCGATTCCAATTTTGCTTTCTACAATGCTTCACAATTCGATTACAGGAAACTCACCGTTTTGATCAATAACTATTTCTGTTGCATGCGAAACATCATGTTTATACATATTATGAACATCAACAGGTAGGTACTCGACTTTACATATAATTATACTTACATCAATTATTTACACACGTTCATTTAACTAAGATAGGAAACATTTTGCTTATTGTACACGATATCCTAAACATTACGGAACAACTTACTGGCGAAACACTTACTACATCAAACTATGAAGATCCTAGAAAGTATTGGAAAGTTCTTATTTAATTGACAATATATTATACAGCTTATAACTAAACCGTAAGTTAAAATCAACATAGCTAACTTTGGCATTGGTTTCCACATTTTTCTATAAATAAAAAACATGTCAAAACAAGATCGAAAATACCTAACGCAATCCCTAAAGATACCTACAGCCTCCAAATGAAACAATAATTGTTGGGGAACTAACATTAACAACGCAACGAGAACTGTCAAAACAACACTGGCTCAGTACACGAGGATATGTCGCTTAATCTAATAACTAAAGTAATGCCCTTCTGTTCTTACCGTTTGGGCTTTTATTGCAATGCGTTAAACAAAACAAAATCTAATTCTTAAGACTAGAAGATCGACCTTAGTGAGCACACAGAAGGTATGCGATTTCAATGCGCTATACATGCCGTGGCTTCGAGGCCTTAGAAGATCTGGCTGGGTGGTGCGGGCGGTGGCAAACGAAGACCACCCCATGGATAGAGTCACGAAGCCTCGTCCCTACACGCGTTCGAGTCGTCGGATAACGCTAGAGGAGCACCATTGCTTTGATTTACGACACATTTACGCATATGCTTCTCCAGCGTTGACGGGACTGAGAAGGGCATCTCACAGAACCTACATCGGTATACATCTTTGCCCAGTCTCCCGTGAGTTTTCATATGCCTCGTCAGCTTCGAGCTCTGTGCGCATGCGTAAGAACACAGTTCACATTTGTACGGTTTTTCACCAGTATGAGATCTTCTGTGGACTGTCAGATTGGAACAGTTCTTGAACACTTTCCCACAGTACTCGCAAGTGTCGTTACGGCGTCCTTCTTTCGACTTGAGCAACGGGTTTTGGAGTAAACCGTTGCTGCTGTTTTTCAGACCGTCGAATATGTTTTCGGGCGGTCTCTGTGCGTGCAACGTTGGTAGCCACCAGCCTTCTCCACGCTCCATATCCAGCTTTATACGTTTGGAAGCCTCGAATGGGTTCTCAAAAGGGTTGAAGAGTGGATGTGGCTGAGGTGGCATTTTTGCAAATTCTTCCTTCAAGCGTAAAGCGGCGGTAGGTGGCATGCCATTTGGCTTGTCATTAGGAGGGCCTAGATTATTGTTGTCTCTGTCTTTTGCTAGTTGCCATTTCAATGAGTTTCCCGATTCCTGGAGTGCCTGCTTAAAGGCTTCGCTATATTGAGCAATGTTTGATAAGCCGAATTTGTCCATCAACTCGCCGACCACAGAGGCAGTGGGTGGGTGAGCTGGAATAGCAGGAGTTTGTTTCCGGGTTGGTGCAGCAGGTGCACTGCTGTTTGACACAGTCAAGTCTTCGGCTTCCTCGACATCTTCTCCCTCGTCGTTATCCTCATCTTCCTCACCATCTAATTCTTCATCTTCTAGCTCATCGTCAGTATCATCTTCACCGGTATCACCACCTGATTCCCCATCTTCAGTATTAGCGTCTGTTCCTCGATGAACTTTCATATGCCTTTTCAGCTTTGAAGCTTTCTCAAATGCTTCGTCACACTCAGTGCATTTGAAGGGCTTTTCACCAGTATGGGAACGACGGTGGACTATCAAATTGGTTTCAAAACGGAATTTCTTACCGCAAAACTCACAGGAATGCGTTGTTTCTTCTGCGTTTCTCTTTACTGGCGGTGTAGAAATTGTGCGTTCGGCTGGAGGCGCGTCAGCTGCCATCGGTTCCGTGCGGCGCTCAGGCGAAGTAGAACTGTGTGGTCTCGTTGCTTCGCGAGGCGTGTCCACCGTTCCGGGTCCGGCGCCCACCGGTGGAGTCTGGCCGACTCTGGAGGGCGACGGGGAAGCGAACGGCGGCGAATGCTTCCTGGGGCTAGGAGAGCTGGAATTGCCTGTGGCCGCCCCTGGACTGGTCGTACCGGCCAGTTGCCGCAAGCGCTGCGAGTAAAAATCCAGCTGGGGTTCTAGAGATAAGGGTTGTGATACTGGCGGAGGTCGGTCTCGGCCCGACATCGACGTCGGAACTACTGGGGGCCGGTCTGCCGGAGAAGGGAATGCTTGATGGGGGGGCAAAGAGTTTGCTGCTACAGCGGCTGCCGCGGCAGCCAAGTTGAGACCATGATGACGGAACTGCTCCGATACGAGCTGTTCCATCCTAAACCGGTCATGGTGGTTTGGCCTTGCGAACAATGGCGCTGGGGGCACCGAAGGATGAGCTAAAGGTGGCAAGCTTCCAGGCATCGGCATTCTGAGAAGCCCACCAACGCCAAAAGGGGAATGCATATCCGGAGGTGGCAGCAAGGGGTGGTGTCGAAGACTCGGCGGGGGCAGGGGCGCGCCAGTAGACGAGCAGCCCGAGCTCGACGAGGACGTGCTGGAAGACGAGTGGTTCTGTTTACTGGGCGGTTGCGGCATCGCCTCCACGTAGATTTTCACTCCATGCACGTGTTGTACATGCTGAAGCAGCCTCCACGCGGAGTGCACGCGGGCTTTGCATGTCGAACACACGTAGTTGCTCGGTTCTGTGGACAACGACAAGGCTGTTAAAAGATGCAGTATTCAAGTGATGGGCTAAGATGGAGAGGGTGCCTGTTGGGAGATTTACAGCAATATTAACACGGGCAAAGTGTCTAGTAATAGCTCTCACATATCGTGGTGTAGGGCCTAGGGATCGCGCGCGGCCCGCATGCTAAGCAGGCGGCCCTTCGGCCGGCTGACTGATCGCCCTCGCGTGATTCATGCACCTCTAAAATCTTATGAAATATACGCGGGACCAGGTCACGTACGCACGCGTTTCACTGTTGATATTGAAATCCATATATGTAACATTATACTGGCCGGAGAGAAATGAATAGCGAACGTTCTTTTTACTTAGCGTTTGGTCGCGAGGAAATTTAGATTATGCCCTCCCGAGAATGATTAATAATGAACTGACAAGATAGTGGACGAGCTGATTGATGTTCTAAGCGTCCTTAGGTAGCTGGATACGCTTCTACAAGCGTGGAGTTCGTGTAAGACAACTTTGCATACTGTCTGACGGTGCAATGCGCTTCCGCACGAATCTGTTTATTTGTCTATTGGTGAAAACCGTATAAAAATCCGTTCAGTAGTCTTCGAACTTATCGCAATAGAAGGATAGACTTGCTTCGCGGTTACGGTGCGGCGGGGTGTTTAGTTTTATTAATATTATAAACATAAAATATGGTTTTGTTTGTTTGTTACTCAATCACGCCAAAATAGAACGGTTGAACAGAATTGGATGAAGTTTGGCACAGAGATGGATACTGAGCAGGATTGACATACATAACAGGATATATAAATCCAGAAAAATTCTACAAATAAAATCTAATGTTACGCGAGTGAAACCACGGGCATGGCTTATTATATGTAGTGATATAAATCGTATGCGAGCTTTCGAGGGCACGTGGTCAAGGAGAGCCGTCAGGGGCCAGTGAGCAGAATTTGATTGCTCATTGTGAGTCGAGACATTTTATTGAAGAGACAAATCACGTCTCGCCCATTCTAGTGACGTACCTGTTGCAACTGTGATACATTATCTTGCGAGAGGAAGTTGATTAGCTATCTCAGGACAGATCTACAGTCCGTACTAATCTATGTTATATAACGAAAAATCTGTGTTCCGGTACCATTGATCAGATTATAATGAAAACTTTACTGGATAAAAAATGGTCCGCCAAATGTACATAAAATAAATATCATCTCACTTTCCCATAAGGGTCTCCGAAGGGGTAGGCAGTGATGTATAGATAGTACCCACCCACTTTCCGCCAGATGTATATTTTAGATGCCAACGTGACAGATGGCGAGTCAATCGCCGTTTCTCAAGTACGACTGTAAATACGTCTTTGAATTTCTTCTCAAACAGGTTTCCTTTTGATGTGGCTAATCAATCTTCAGAAATACTCATTAGATTCGAACATATAACCTTTGTGTGACTACCATGGCTCTCCCGGCTAAAACGATTAACAGTGAGCTAATAAATCCTATTAAATAGAACTCCTACGCATATATACAATAGTCGATATGAGTCGCATCACTAGTGGAAGGCGCGGTCGATAAGCCATCTCGACTGTTAAGAAGATTATTGAAATGTAACGGTCAGATTGTGACCGACCGGAAAGAAGGCGAATACAGGGTGTGTCTAAATTAGTTCTATAGTCAGCATGGAACTAGCTGGCCTAGGTTTAGGTTCTAGGTTGAGGCAGCGGGACTCCTAGTGATCGCATCGTACCTACACATTGATGAATTATCTCGGGATATCGTACTGAATAAAGTAGAAAAGACATGAGATTTAAAGAGGTCACGCGCCGTCTAGTCGAGACCTCTCGTCACAGGCGGGCTGGAACTTATCTCGCTTAGAGAATAAGCATTGCTATCCAGCGTGGCAATGCTGCTAGTCTTCTTGGCACGTTGCCTCGGGATACCGATTTGGGACAAATATTTTATCTGTAAGTAGTTAGTTTCGACTGTTCTTTGTAAATATTTTTAATTGTTGTTAATGTTAATAAGCATTTGTTTGTCTGAAAACAGATGTATCATGCCTAGTTAGTGAATAATAAAAAACCAGTAGTTTTTTTTGTTTTATTGTAATTATGTAGTATTTTATATAGTAGAAAACCGTGGTACGCCTTTGAATGGCTTCTCAGACGTATGCAGGTTTCCTGTCGATGTTTTACTTCACCGTAAAGTTTGTGGTGTGACTAATCACTGTACTTAAGTTCAGAAAAACTCATTGGTACAGTCGGGATTATAATAAATAAAATAACATCAGCCTGTGTATGAAGAGATCGCGATATCAATATTGTGACCTTTTTGTCCAGACCATTGTTCATTGTGTTGCGTTTTGGTCATCATAAGGTACAGTCGCAAACAAAGTTCGTATCTTAAGATTTAAAAAAAATAGCAAATGAAGAAATAGTACTCAATTTGAGACGCGAAATTGTCATCTATTTTTTTTAGGTCAAATCTACGACCTGTAATGCCCTATATCCATGTATATAAAACATTTTACTTTCAATTAAAAACTCTTGTTCGTCACAAGCGCAGGCGCTCTACTCTCTCTACCTACCCCGTGAAGGACACGGCGTGATAATATGTGCCTACCCCGTGAAGGACACGGCGTGATAATATGTGCCTACCCCGTGAAGGACACGGCGTGATAATATGTATGTACGTACATACAAGTTGGCACTTAGTAGGAATTGAAGCCACAGGCTAATTTCATAAGTATACCTACTGACCATGACTATTAACGTGCCTATGAGACAGTATATTTTATGATTATTAAAAAATAAATATAATTAAAAATGTACGCATTGGAAATCTCTTTAGTGTATTCGTAAATATTGAAGTTCAAATATACACATAAAAACAAGATTAGATACTTAATAACATAAAAGTGGTGTTCCCGACTGTACATGCTCAGATCACACTTAAGTAGGGTCAACAGAACTGTACCCGACGTTCCACGTTCGATTGATACAGGCTTACAGCGATTACAGACTCTCGGCAATTTCGACCACCGATAACATCTGTGGTCAGAATTGTCTGTTGTGCGAGGTGTATGATAATAGTCATACATAATTGAATGGAACTGGGTGGTCCGTATTAAACGGTAATTGGTATTAACTTGAGATTGATTGGTTGTTGTGCTACTTTAATATTTATAGCAACGCCTATTTGCCACCTTTAGTTTTCCTCTTCAAATTCGAATAAGTCGTTCCAAAATAGAACCTATGTCAATTGTATTTGAAAAAAATATCTTCTTTTTTATTACATGTAATGTTGATTATTTTCGACCAGTATTTTAATCGATAGCGTAAGAAAATATCCGGTCGTAGACGTCATTGACATTTATCTACATTGTACACTTTTGAATTCAGAATTGACACGAGAAAATAGAAGAAATAGATAATACGTCTAAATTAGTCTCGACCAAAACGAGTCTATTAATAGAGAGGCTATTAATAGAGAATAAAGTCAATTAATTACACATAAATTGTACATTTTTATAAATAATAAAATAGCAACACATGAACGAATAATTTGATAATACGACTAAATTGCAAATACCGAGTACCGATGTTGATTATTCGACCAAATCGAATCTCTATAAAACATTTAATCAGTAAAGGTTTTCTTCCTTCAAAGCCAATGGTCAATTTTATAAATCCAGACCACAATACATCATAGCAAACGGTTTAACGTTTAACAACCGTTTAGATTTCAAAAGGCAATCGTTGATTACCGCCATTGTGTTGCAGTGGGGGTGAAATTTTTAAGCGTGGGGGTGACCCCCGGGTGGGTAACGCTTTAGGGCAGTGGAAAGCGTATCCGGTCGTATTTGCTTGGGCAACTGGATTTCACATACACCGGTAAGCATAGACAATAGATGTGTCTATGCTTAAGCCAGCGTCACAATTTTTTTTGTTTTTACCCACTTATCCATGAAATATTTGAAATTATTTTCATAATAATCAGATAACTGCACCTAAAATACCTCTGACGGAAAGTGTGAGTATTACCTTTACACCTCTGCCTACCCCGTCGGGACCCTTGTGGGAAGGCGTGAGGATATTATTTATTTATTATAATCAGATAGTCGAGTCTATAAGCGCGATAGTCCGTTTACATTCAAGAAAAACCCAAAGACGTATTTGAGACACAGAGACAGACTCACTCTTTGCCACGATGGAGGCTAAATATAAATAAAATATATGTTTAAGTAAATCTTAAGAAAGTTAACTATGTTTTGACTCACACACCTCTTTCGTTTCTTCAACGCTCACCAAACTCTTCATACAAGCTTGGTATTAAAGGAAAATATTCTTGAAAGACATTTCCATGCCAAACACCCAATTCGTTTTAAAACTTAACAAATAAAAATTCACAACTAGAAGTGAAAATGCGAATCCTCTCCATACAGAACACTCCTCGGGCGGAAGTCGCCGGCGCTGTTTCCGGCGACAACTGTTAGCACCCCAGCGCTTCTAGCGGACGCCGCTAGAACTACAGCTTGATGCCTTAATGTATATACTCTTACGTTTCTCGCCAAGATTTAAACGAAAATTATTATTTTCATCTTTTCTTATGCATTTTTTCTACAATTAATAATATTTTAGGCATTCGTACCAAAATAAAATGAAAAAGAAATAGTCGGATATTTTTTCAAGTAAATTACATGACAACAAGAGCGTTTTCTATATTAAATCCTAAATGAAAAAGGTTGGATATCAAAATTAACCATTAAAAAAACCTTGATCTATTTTCAAAATCTATGCGAAATTCGTAATAAGAACGGCAGCGTTCCAGTGGAGTCGCCATCGACTTGTTATGCGGCGGATGTCCGTCGCGCCGCTGCGCTGAATGACCGCCTTCCCCTTCCGCCCCCACACCCCCCTTCGGCTGCGTCTAGACTGATACATATAGCGGGAGACGTATAATGGGCAATTTGAGGAATGTCTTCGCTGATTGTACGCCAATATTTACCACCAAACGAAATGTGGCCAATATTTCTTTATAACTAAGCTATTACTAAAATCGGTGTACCTATGGTTTCTGATGACAATAGTATTTAAAAAAATATTGTATGCACATTTATCATAAGCATGGTTTAAATATTACCGCTTTTTAGATTTCATAGGTAAAATATTATATGGCACTCAATTTTTAACTCGGTGTACTTCACCCTACCAACGTTCAGTGTGAACGCAGCCTAACCCTAGTGCGAAGTTATAACCCGAATGGTGCAAATTGTGAACCATAACCACGAGACATGTTGCTGGCTGGAAATAAATGTAAAAATTTGAAATTGGAACACAATAATATAAATGAGTTTAATTTTGGAATGCTTTCCAGTACGTGTACGATGCATTTTGATGACTATTTTGAGGAAACATTACGTTATACGCCATTTCGCTTTATGAAAAAATATGTTTTTCTTTATAATGTAGTCTTAAGCGGTAATTTCAATATCAAACTGCTGTGAGTACTTTAACATTTAATTAGGTAGATAACGCATACTTAAGTTCTGAAAAACTCATTGGTACAGTCGGGATTCGAACTTGCGATCTTTGTGTCGCAGGCAATTACTCGAACCATCGGACACCACGGCTCACTATAATTACTATTATTTTATGTAATATAAACAAAAACTGTAAATATTCAAGTCAACATAGACAGTAGGTACATAGCAATATATATGATGACGCACTAATTCAATGATGTCTGGGTCATACGAGCGCAACTGAAAAAATACTTATAATTTGTGAGTTATTGTTTAAATATCATACCTATTGGATTGACCGATTTGACCGACACAAGTGTTCGCTAACAAAAGATGGCGTGAGTAAGTAAAAAGTGACCCCGACCTTATGTTGTTGACTCAGTTGACTCAAAAGCCATTTTAAAACCATGCGTAAATTGGTACCTCCATATTATGTCCTTAAAACCTATTCTGCCACGTAGCAAGTAGGTATATGTCCCTAGTATGTACATGCGTGTGCGCGCATTCTAGTATGTACATGCGTGTGCGCGCATTCTAGTATGTACATGCGTGTGCGCGCATTCTTATTCTTAAATTAGGTATGTGGCATATTTTACTTCTTATTAATATTATAAATGTGAAAGTTTGTAAGTTTGGATGTTTGCGGTTCTTTCACGGCCAAACGGCTGAACCGATTTGGCTGGAAGTTGAAATGGTGATAGCTTATACCTAGGAATAGGACAGAGAAACTTTAACTTTAGGACTGAAAAATACAAAGTTCTTATATTATAATGTATGGTGCTCTTTCACGGCATAGCGGCTACTTTTTCGCCCTCCACGCGGGCGAAGCCGCGGGCATAAGCTAGTTACTATATATTACGATACTGTGCTGTCTAATGAGTAATTTTTTTTCTTAAATTAATATTATAATCCATCCTCTATGGATATACTTGAATAATTAATATTATAATCCATCCTCTATGGATATACTTGAATAATTAATATTATAATCCATCCTCTATGGATATACTTGAATAATTTATATTATAATCCATCCTCTATGGATATACTTGAATAATCATTGCGCCTGTTTTAGCTCGGTAATATTAAAATTCCTTTACTGGTAGTAATCACCTACTATTTACCTAGTACACCCGCCGATTGGTCTAGTGATCAGAGCTCCTCACAGCGAATCATGAGGTCGCAGGTTCGATTCCCGCTAAAGGCAGATATTTGTGTGATGAACGCCAGTATTCTTTTCTTAGTCTTGTGTATATTTGTATTTATTACTTTATTATTCACACCACAAGCTTTACGGTGAAGGAAAACATCGAAAGGAAAGCTGCATACGTTTGAGAAGCAATTCAAAGGCGTATGCATAGTCGTGCTTGAGTAACGGCGATGGACTCGCCATCTGTCACGTTGGCACCTAAAATATATCTCTGGCGGAAAGTGGGTGTGTGGGTGGGTACTACCTAAACACCTCTGCCTACCCCTTCGGGGACCCTTAAGGGAAGGCTTGTGGATATATTATATTAATTTATTTGTTATATGTATTTATGTGTGTATATACTATATCATTGTCTAATTACTATAGATCAGGCTTTGCTTATGTTGGGACTATGTCAATTTGTGTGCGATTGACCCGAGGTATTCGTGTATGTAGAATCCAAACTCCCCAGCTCGCGAGTAGACGGAGGTGTAATAGATCCCGCTTTGCCCAAGATATGTTAAGATGTTTAAGATAGCAACGGAAAAATAGCTCGTCGTATCATTTCATACACGCCTTTGAATTACTTCTTAAACGTATGCAGGTACCCTCGATGTTTTCCTTCACCGTAAAGTTGGTTCTACTAACCACTGTACTTATGGACAAGAAAACTCACTGGAACAGTTTTTGAAATTGTAATAGTTGTTGCAGGCAACTACGTAATATACACGTAATCTAGAGCAAAATGCCGATAAGAAAAAACTTTTAATACATTCCCTGTACCCAATTAAGGAAAATTATATTAATGTCACTCACAAATGGCGTCAGTCACCACTCCCTCACCTAAAGCCACTATGGTTATGATTTTGTAAACGATCATGTTACTCAACAAATTGGTAACGCGCCCTCCCACCAAAATCAGTTACGCCTATCTACGTTTTGGGTGTGATTTGTCATTATTCAGTTACCTAGTTACCTTGATAGGACGTTAGCTGTCGTTAGCGAAATAAATATTATTTATATGTATCTCTATATTATATATATATATATATATATATATATATATATATATATATATATATCTATGCCTTCCAACAAGGGCCCCCGAAGGGGTAGGCAGAGGTGTGTCGGTAATTCCCATGTTATATCAGAAGAAAACAAAAAGGAAAAAAATACATTTATAAAATAATTTGGTAATTGAACAGTAATTTTCTATAATACATATAAGTTTCTTATAAAAATTATATACCTAGGTACACTTTTCTTCAATATTAAAATGTATACTTAAGAAAACATTTTAAATAGATGAATATCTCATAACGGGATTAACTGTCATTCTGTTCGAATTTCGAACAAACGAATACGATTTGAAATCTTATTTCAGATTTTTTTGGTTAAGTAGTCAAATGCATGTCCAAAATCAGAGTACCCACTAAACACACCAAAATTGGTCCTCCGTTGACGGTCCTACCAACGTGTGGGCTATTTTAAACTCATAATAACGGTTCTCGGCACATGTGTGACAACCATTACCACATATTACAAAAAATGCTGGAAAAACAATAAAACACCGAGGGTGGGTGAGTGGGAAGCTTTAAAATTGATATCTGCAACCGATGTGGTTTAGTGTCAGTTTTAAATGCACGGTGTTATATTAGCTGTGGTAGCCGATCGGTTTTTGAGTGGTCGCCTACAACACAATCGCAAGTTCGAACCCCGACAGTGCAAACTGTTCTGAACTTCAGTACAGTGATTCATCAGACCACGAGATTTACGACAAAGGTAACATCGAGAGGATACCTGCACACGTTTAAGTAAATATAAAAAAATATATATGTTAGCGCCTAAATATATCTGGAGGATATAATATAAGGAAAAAGTGCGTGCTAAGCAACCTTTATCCCTTCGGAAACACTTATGGTACTTATGGGTTGGAAAAAATATATAGTTTGTTGGATGGTAATATATCAAGATACCTATATCATATGAACACGAGATCCTCTCCAAATAATATATAACCATCCATACGTATCAAAGTCGAGGTGAATGCTATAAATATTTTGCATAATACCTATAAAGACTAGCTTTGATCATTTCAAACGAAAACGTTCATTAACGAATTCTTCATAATATTGTCCAGTGCAACCCCATGTCCCCGCACAAAGCAACTATGACAACTATTCACTACACCCACGTCGGCCGAACCACAATCAATAATCAAATCCCTGACCTATCCACAATAGAATACGATCTAAAATTCACTAAACAACTCAAATACTCTCCAAAGCTATCTATCATATACTAAATCTGATATAGTGAATGTACTATCTCAATTCCTAAATCAGCTATCAACGGACTCTTTTCACTAAAAGGGTGAAGCTTACTATAGAAATGGTTGACCCCTCATAAAGACTTATCACCTCATATACAAAATAAGGTGGTACTAATCCACACGGTGGCATTGAACATTATGTTTTAGGATCTAAAGTGTAAAGTCCAAATTTGCGTGCAGAGCAACAGCAGATGGGATCTCGTCAAAGTTAGCAGTAGTTTTTTCACAACAATCTCCTCTCGGACTTAACTTACGTTATCTCACCACGAACGTCACAAGGAATAGAAACCCGCACGTACATAATAAAGACGATATTTCTAAAGAAATTTAAATTTGCCCGCAAAGGTCCCGAGATAGGATTAAAGATTGGGTGCCGAGATGGCCCTTTTGTGGCCGACCCTTAAGAAAACATGTCTTGATATGGAAATATCTTGGACGGGACTTAATCGAGGAATCATTCGCGGGGGCGATCATTTATCAAGAAAACGGTCCGTGAATGCGTAATTAGCTGGCAGATAGAGTCGATTTGGTCCTCATTCATTCAAACTCTTTTGTTGACGTTTATTTTGCATGAGCGGACCTGTAAAATGCGCGTTGTTTAGACATCTGACCGAGTGCTTTGCGGTGCGGTCAGCCAACTACATTCGAGCGTAAACGATAATTGGAGGAAAACGATCTTAATACCTACTTGAGCTCAGTCTGACAGTCGTGTCTGTCAGTGAAGATACTGATGAATGTGCATAATACAACAGAGGTCTAATTTTGGATAACATTTGTTACATAAGTAACACAATTTCTAGTATCAAATTGACAATTTAACTGTGGGCTTAGCGACGGACGGGACTCTCAATAAAATTTAGCTTTTATTTGTATCTCGACTTATGGCCAAGTGCATTCATACATACAAGGCCGTAGACATACATGTGTATGCTCATCCACATTCATGAGTCTCTTCAACTGTGCTCGCCAGTTTGTGCTTATTATTATTATTACATTACTTTCTTTACCAGAAGTCTTTAAAACGTTGACAATAATTGTATATTTGAATATGAAACACGTTAAACCCGACAATCCTTCATTAATTTGTAAGACAAACAAAGAAGACCGAACACCGGACCCAATCCACACTTGAACCAATATTTGTTTTGATGAACTGACGGCCATCGGCTCACCAGTGTTTTGTGATGGTAATCATTGTGGCGCTGTGGACACAGTATCCGTACTGCTCCTTTGTTATAACGTGAAAGACACATATATATTTGTAATGAGGTGTTGTAAAGATGGGTCCAAAAAGTCGTCCAAAAGTAATCTTCAAGAAATAAATAGCCAAATGACTACTGTTTGAAGTTGGTCATGGACAGAGTTAAGCAATGAAAAAATTTGGGAACGCCACCCCAAGTAATTGAATAAGCTTGTAAATTTTTCTCCGTCTATAGACATTCGCTTCGTCTCCAAATATAACCGGCGAGCACATTTTAAAGGACACGCGATAGGCACGAGACAGTCCACCCCTCACCTTTACAAGCCCCGACGTCACGTCTAAAATTAAAACCCACTTATTTAAAGACACTACTTAGCCACCTTCCCGTCAATACAAAAACTAAAAATATCCACGACCATTGTGTCACTCTCAAAGAAGTTCCATAGGTCACGGCGAGCGCATAAACGCACACCACGTGTCAGGAACACGCCAAACATTTTTTATCTTTGAAAAAATTATAAAAGACCGCTTCTAACAATGGGGCCTTGGTAGCATCTTTGACAATTATAATATCATACTCGCCCGCTTACGCACCGTCATTAACGGCATAGAGGCGACCTTTCACATTGAACTTTAAAAGAGTGCCACAAAGGTTGAATATTAAATAGCCGTAGGTGATGTATAGGCCTTTTTTTTCGTCAGGACTATCGTGGTTAACATAAGGGTCATCACAATAGGCAGCGGATAACAATGCGCGTACGTCAATCGTGTGCTCATGCAAATAATTTTTTTCGGCCAAAACATCCCCTATCTAGTCTCGTAATAGCGATGGGGTTAATTAATATGTATAGTATAATACAATTAAAATTAAGATACCTTTTTTAAAGTCGGCACGAGGTCGCGACTTACTGTCATCATTAGAATTATGTACTTGTTGTGACAATACGTATTATTTTTTAATGCGGTTTTAAAAGTTGACTAGATTTATGGATTTACGTGTCCATTGTTTCTGCTTACCAGTTTCAATATAATGAGATATTTTATTGCGTTGGGGCCCTTTATTGGATATGGCTGGTTTGACAGTTCACCCGAAGGGGTTAATATGAACGGTATGGATAAACTCAATAAGCTAAAGCAACTGGTGTTGAAGCAAACCTGCAATTGACACTTTGGATGATAGCGCAACAATACAACTGACTATATTAGATGAATATTGTCTTTTCACGTTTGAGCCAAAAGAGTTTAGCGGTTAAATAAACTAGATGATGAAAATTGAAAGAGGTTTTATAAGAACAAAGATCAGATCATAATATGCAATCCAACCGTTTTACATTTAAGAATATTTGCAATTACAATATTTTTTTTTTCTTTTTTTATTTATTTATTATCACTACAATCACTAACATCTATCATTACAGGTTTCCCCAATGCGATAGTGTAGAACAAAATTGCTTTTATTGTAATATTTTATCAGCAAATAAAATCCGTCATAAAATTTGTTTCAGTATTTGCACAAATGTTATTCGTTGCAAAACCGTTTACCACAATACCGGCCTAAGCGGTTGACAATGCGGGTGGAAATTCGAACGGTGCACAATTTTCGGGTTTAAGAAATCCTTTGTTGTGCAACGGGTTAATACAAAAGTGTCGAATGACAGCACATCTGCCCGCACAAAGGGTTCTCTTGGATAGAATACTTCACCAACGGCCCCCGCAAGATTTCTCGCTTATACAGATGCTGCGAGTTTCACCGTAAAAATGTTTGGTTGATTTTATTTGATCACGACACGATAAGGATAATATTCATTATACATTTTCATTTCAAAAAAAGATAAATAGAAGGTCTTACTTTCTAGGACGGACGGGCAAGGGCGGGAACGTCAAGAGTAGAGACTTATGAATGTGGACGAAGCGAAAGAGGTATGTAAGTCTAGAGAATACTGGCGCTCCATACCCTCTGCCTACCCCGTTAGGGACTCGGCGTGATGATATGTATATGTACTTTCTATTGAGTGTATTAGTGACAAACATTTTTTGAAACGCAATAAAACTAATTCTATCAAATAGTTACACCCTGCATCAACGAGTTAGTACAGTGACGATTAAGGCCCAATCCTGTATGGATGGCCGATGACGTAAGCATTATGTGACAACATTGTTATTGTGCAACTTGCACATTACACAACAAAGGGAGTCGAAAGCGACGATAAGCTTGTCTCTAAAGAATCCTTTGATGTCATAGAGGCAATAAGAATCATTAATAAAATACTAAACACCGGACCGAAAGATGACGTGAATCTTGAAAATAAAATGGATTTGTGGCACACATGTCTTTTCGTTAACTTCGGTCTTTGTGTAAAGAATACACAGTATTTAAGCTATTGCAAGTAGCCTTTTTGTAGTCTTTAACTTTGCTGTAAATCACACCCGGAAATATGAATAAATAAGATTTTTCCACAAAACGAAAGCATGCGTTTTCATAATAAGCAGGTATCACCTCCTATAGATAGATGCTTTTAACACCAAAGGTATCGTTAATGACTTCTTGAACTTCATGCTGTACCTACTACCTACCTACCAAGGAAAATTTCAATGGTAAGTTAATTCCACAGCCTGAACCGTTCACTGAAAACCCGCAAAGAGAGCTATTTGGATTTAAGGTTAGAAAATGATTTCGAAATAATTTCAATTGTTTCAAAAGGACTTACCACTATGCATAGTATTTGATTCCGCGTCAGCTACTTCTGTTCTGGACTTCTTCTGGTCTTCGGGTGACCCTGATGTGTCCATATGTTCCTGTTTGATCTTGGGCTTGATGTCCATGTCAGGGGAGCTTGAAGGCATGGGAGATGTTGATGCTCTTCTTTTGGGAGTCGATGTCTCGGCATCCGCTTCTGTTGGGAAAAAAAACCTACGGTCATGCTTCTAATTCCATAAATCCCAGCGTAATTTACTATTGATTTTTCTGAGGATGTGTAACCATGCACATCTGCCTACCCCTTACCGGATGACGCAAAACATCGCAACGTATAGAATAGATGAGAGTAAATTCGAAGGCGTATGTAAAGTCGCACGCGTTTTGACGCACATTGACAGGCTTTCTGTCACTAAAGTAGTTTTTGACGCACAGTGACAGGCTTGCTGTCACTTTGGGTCCTTATATGTATATCTCACTGCCGAAATGAGGGTATTATAACTCATTTGCCTTTCTCTAAATTTATTTCTTATACAGGGTTGTATTCCTATACTTATTTGGGTTTTCAAAGTCTACCTATATTTAAACACCTTCTTACTACAGAGGTCAGACTCATTCGTATCTTATGCTGTTAAGGCAGCCATTTCTCCCAATATCAGGTCAATGGCCTTCATTAAGTCCCCTTATTTCATATATTTTTTTTTATACAACAGGAGTGGCAAACAAGCTTGCGGCCCACCTGATGGGAAACGGTTACCGTAGCCTATTTACGCTCACGATACCAAAGTATCACTTGCGCGTTGCCACTCTGTGTTCGGAGAGTTATACTGTGTTGGCAGCATAAGGTTTAATCCCTCTGCTTCCAACACAATGTAACAATCCTCTCCCCTCCCTAAGGAGCTCATTACTGGAAACCTTATTCACCACGTAGGAACACAACACAATAAATTGTGTTATTTGGCTACGGACTTCTATAAGGTGGAGGTCCTGCCCCAGTCGGGCAGCTCCAAATTCGAACGGGAAACCCGTTATGCCCTACCTCTCTCAGATCAATATGTAAGAAAAATAATCATATACTCCAAGTTTTTCTTAGGACTTACCGTCTAATAATCTTTTCGGCGTACTCGAGGCACCTCCATCTTCTAAGAGGTCTGGAGGTGCTATAGATGGGCTGGCAAGGGGTGGAGTATGTACCCTGCTGGAGGCAGGTCTCCTTGCAGTAAGGAGAGAGGGTCTTCGGCCGGTGCTGTTGGTGGACACTTGGCCCGGGCGGGATCCATCTTCATGGTCGGAGCTTGGGCCTGGGTATCAGAAATGGTTTTGGTCATTGGTAGTGAAGCTGATACTGATTTTCATTTATTTGTAGATTTGTAGACAGTTTTAACTAATAGTAGTGGAGAGGATTATTTTCTAAGGAAGTAACGATTTAGGCTTTAGTAATAATAATATAATATATCCTCACGCCTTCCCACAAGGGTCCCCGAAGGGGTAGGCAGAGGTGTATAGGTAATAAATACCCACACACCCACTTTCCGCCAGAGGTATATTAGGTGCCAACGTGACAGATGGCGAGTCCATCGCCGTTACTCAAGCACGACTATACATACGCCTTTGAATTTCTTCTCAGACGTATGCAGGTTTCCTCTCGATGTTTTCCTTCACCGTAAAGCTCGTGGTGTGACTAATCACTGTACACTTTAGTCACTGTTTTATTTATTTATATTATAAATAAACGTATTTCTAATGCCAATGCGCCAAATATTTAATTAACTAAAAATAATAAAAAAAACATAGAAGAATATACATACACTCAAACTATGAACAAGAGACGGTAGGGAATCTGCTAAATATAAAAAAAAAACATTTTCTTTGTTCTGCCATAACTTTCGCATTGCATAACCGTTTCTTCAATCATTTCTTACTCATCCTTTGTAAATTCCCGAAGCAAAGTAACGTGTCATTCTTTACTACAAACACACCCACGTTCATGCTTTTCACGCGTAGTTTGCTACCTTCTAAGAGAAATATCTGAAAATCAATGTAAAAGAGCAATGTTTGTCCAGTTACCAGTACTATAACAATGGTAGGAGGTGATGTCCTTGTCGCACGAAGACACCTTGTGCTGTATGAACCGTACGATGTCGGCAAGGGCAAAGGCTCTCCGGCAGGCTCCGCAGGTGAGGGTGTCTGCGGGCACTCCGGTTGGAGAGCCTCCCCCCTCGGCCGCGCTGTCCGCATCCGCTGCAGATGAAAGGGAACATTCAATTACGAACATTATAAAGAAATTAACAATATTAAAAAAAAATGTATAACTAACTACTTATAGATAAAATATTAGACCCAAATCGGTATCCCGAGGCAACGTGCCAATAAGACTAGCAGTATTGCCACGCTGGATAGCAATGCTGAATCTCTGAGCGAAAGAAAAATTAAGAACTTATATGTGAAAGAATCCAAGATGTTATTACAAAATCTTTGATCAAAATCATAGATAAGTAGTAGGTTTTGTAGCCTGAACAAAAAATATTTATTGAAATATGTATATATTTGCACACGTTCAAGCTGATGCGTTTCAACACCCTCTACGTCAGACATATCTTTTTTGGTGCCAACGTTACGGATTTCTTTCCAAACGTATGCAGGTTCCTTTACCGTAAAGCTTAAAGTACATAAGTTCAGAAAACTGAAGTGTTTGAACTTGCAATCTTGGGTTCTTAACCAACTACTCAAACCACTCAGCCACCGTGGCATTTATTATTATACTGACGAACAACAGTTGCAGAATTATAGATAGTGGTTAATAGAGGGTTAATATTAATCGTGTCATAATATCTTAAATCTAGAAATAAAGAATAGTTAATCTACATAGAGTACCTATGCTAAGGAGAATATTACGGAATGTCATACTACAAATAGCTATGTACTTATATCGACAGCAATACGACGCTCCATAAGTACGTCGTATGTATGCAATGTGGCAGTAATTTTAAGAACTTTTCAACCATATGCGTGACGCGAGCAAGACGTCAAAATGTGACAGTAAAAATTAGCTTGACACCATTTCGAGAGCATTCAAGCTATTGCAAAGCAATTACCATCAAAATACTTTACAATGTTCGACATATGGTCACTTTCAGCTTAAATAACACTTAATTGCTACTTTAGCAGTCACGGTTTGGACCCAAGGTGTTGCGGTGGCCACACAACCGGAGAGATACATTATGGTGGTACAATTGCGGTCAGCGTTCTTTAAGGGTTGTTTTATATGAAAGTTAATCCTTTCTGGAGACGCGTTATTGAACATATGTTTTAGTTTTTGATTGTTTACTTTTAAACGAATAATCTTCGCATTGTATATTGAGTGTACGTTATGAGTTAAATAAATTGACAGAACTACAGTTACACATCCAAGAAACTATACCGGTTTCTATGAATAAACGAATTTGGGACCTAGTGCATCGTATGAGTTATGAGCACTGTGTATTCGCTTATATAATATATCCTTACGCCTTCCCTAGGGGTAGGCAGAGGTGTATAGGTAGTACCCACACACCCACTTTCCGCCAGATATATAATTTAGGTGCAAACGTGAAATGGCGAGTCTATCGCCGTTACTCAAGCACGACTATACATACGCCTTTGAATTGCTTTTCAGACGTGTGTAGGTTTCCTTCACCGTAAAGCTCGTGGTGTGACTAATCACTGTATTTAAGTTAAAAAAACAACTCATTGGTTCAGTCGGGATTCGAACTTGCGATTTGTGTCGCAGGCAACTACTCGAACCGCTCGGCGAACACGGCTTAAATATTGCTTATATACATGTAAATGATAATCGGTATACTCATTTGAATAGCTTTCCAACTATCCCCAAGTACCCGCAAAACTAAAGCTGCATTCACACTTATGTAATAAAGAAGCCGCTTCCACATTCAGCTCTCGCACAATTGGTCGGCACATCAAAGCCGTTTGCGAGCTAATTTCACATAAGTACCAGCCCTATTCGCTTTTATTATTATTTTTCTTCAATTTCTTTGTGAACGAAAGGCCGTACTTTCCTAAGACTAACGTCCCTTATGTACAGGGGTTCATTGTAACCCGAGTACTAAATTAATATTGTAAAAAGTGATTTGTTTGACGTACCTGGTTTATACAGGGGGTTATGTAAATGTGTCGGCTATTTTTTACGAATTTGTTGGCTCGTGGCAATGGCCCGTTTTTGTCACTTCCTATAGGAAGTTCGGGTTGCGTAGTTTTCATAACGTGTCCCTATTTGTTGAGTAAATATGGTGAGTATGGGGTATCTGATTTATTCGTTACCTAGCTACTACGGCTTGGTGCATTTAGTCAATTAAGCTACCTTTTTTTGCAGTCGTCGATTCGCATCAGCTAATATAGGAGTTAATAAGACCATCCTAATGAATCACCCTTTTTACTGGCGAAAACAGCTTGAAAATCTGTGCGGTACTTTTTTAGTTAGCGACTAGAGAAACAGACCGGTCGTAATTTTATTTTATAATATATAGTGTTAAAACATATAGTTTTAAATAAATAGATTCATGTAAAAAAAACGAGACAGAAGCAAAGAAGAAGAAAAGAATTGAATCAGAGATAAGGCTAGCTCTTAAATGTATGGCAATATGGTTTTAATTTGATTACAATATCAATATTGCTTGACTGTCATATCAGCATGCCCAGTCCCTCACGGGATGAGCAGGGAGTATAATCCTAGATATATACCTACTACAATAAATAAATACAGTACAGAAAGTATGACTTCACGAATGCAACAAAGCGGTTATATTTTGTTCAATAATCACGCCTAAATACATTACAATAGAGACCACGTTTACCTTCCACCGTATCGAACCCTATCGATATCGGTCTATTGAAGCGGAAGTGAACAGTGGGTCAAGTCCTTTACGGTGGCCACACCCTTCGCTCGCGACTGGACAGTGGTCAGTGGACGCATGCGCTCTGTATGCTCTACACCCACACTTTGTTGTCTTCAATAGCCAGTTGATTTATTGGGTGTCGAATTGGGTGTTGAATGGTATTCAAGTAGTAAAAGGTTATTTATGCCTAATTGTTATGTTATTGTGGGTGTTGTTAAAATGTAATGTGTGTCACAGTTACTGCTAAAGTAAGTGTGGATGTTTGTTCCTCGTTTACGCAAAAATTACTGACTGGAATCAAATGAACTTTGGTACAGAGGTAGACTTAGCTGGATTAATATATAGACTGTGTTTTATTCCCGAACAAAATTAGGAAAAAATCACACAAGGAAATCAAACACGGCCGAAACCGTGGAGCACAGATGTTTTATAGTACTTCTCTCTACTCTAGTGAGTCTCGTTGTGAATCTATGAGTAACGTTTGGTTATGTTTATAAAATTGCCTTCTTCTAGATATTAATTTATTAGCCCTGATAGAGGTAGGTAGGATGTCAAACCATAGTTTATATATCTTTTCATTAAGAAAAATTGTCCGTAAAATTTGGCTTGAATTACGAACAAAGCTTAATAGAACGTCCGCTTAAAACACTCGACTAGGTACGATGGCTATTTCTGATTACTGAAAAACATAGATTGTAATAAAAGCAGTCCGTTACTCAAAAGGACATACCTAATATAATAAATACATTACATGAATTAGTAGGCTTAAAATCTCAAAAATATTACACAGTATATTTTTAAAAATAGAATCCCTGGTAAAGTACCTCTCGTTCATTGAAATCTCCCAGCGGTAAGGATAGTTGGACGCCTCAGGTGTCGGTGTAGGGGGACCCACCCCAGACACGAGCGAAAAGTTTAAATTAGCTCGTTACGACACACGCGGTAACATGCCAGTTATATCTGAGTTTTGTTTTTTCGCTATAGAAAAGGTCGAGCCAACGGAGACTCGAGATTTGGTCCAACTTCGGGAGAGCAAAGTTTTCGGTCGCTGCATTAAATATTAATTACATTGTGTCCTGTCAGTGGTAAGAACTGTGTTTGGCTTTTGCTGTAGCAGGAATGGAGATTGTATATATGTAAATAACATTTACAAATTCTCCATCTACCTCGTTAGGGACTCGGCGTGATGATATCTATGTACATGTAGGTGATATTTAGGTATATCTGTCAAGTTAGTTTTAGTAATTTTTTTGCCTTCTTCTTCAGCGTAATAAGTTATTTTTATTGATATGATGATTAGTGTGCGCCAGGGACAGGTTACAAACGTCATAGAGATCAGGCTATTTCGAACTCTTGGTTTAAACAATTTTATTTAATATATAGCCGTGGTGGCCGAGTGGTTCGAGCAGTTGCCTGCGACGCAAAGGTCGCAAGTTCAAATCCTGACTGTACCAATGAGTTTTTCTGAACTTAAGTACAGTGATTAGTCACACCACGAGCTTTACGATGAAGGAAAACATCGAGAGGAAACCTACATACGTCTGAGAAGAAATTCAAAGGCGTATGTATAGTCGTGCTTAAGTAACGGCGATGGACTCGCCATCTGCCACGTTGGCACCTAATATACCTCTGGCGGAAAGTGGGTGTGTGGGTATTACCTAATATATCTATGAGGTTTATACTTAGTTTATGCTCAGGATAAGAAATAGTGAGATAAGGAAACGTTGTGGTCTGAAAGAAGATGTAGTGACAAACATTGAGAAAAATGCTGAGATGGTATGGCCATGTCGAGAGAATGAATGAAGAACGATTGACGAAAGAATTGTATAGGCGAGTGTGAATGAAAGTGTTGGAAGGGGTAGACCTAGACGGACGTTTCTAGAGCAAATTAGGGACGTCTTGAAAAAAGGTCAGGTCAAGAGTACCCTAAACCGAAGAGCATGTATGAAGAGAATAATGAAAGTGGACGAAGCGAAAGAAGTATGTAAGGATCGTAGCAAGTGGAAAGAAGTGGTCTCTGCTTACCCATACGGAAAGAGGCGTGATTATATGTATGTATGTATGTATTTATGCTTAGCTCTAAACGTGACAAATGAGTCCGTCGCCGATTTCAATAGAAAGTAACGCTATGTATTTATGGAAAGTTTGGCTATATGCTTGTTTGTATGGATGTCCGATAGTGTTCGAGTTCGATGTAACCATATGATCCGGATGGAACTGTGACTTTGTTAATTATGTATGTATGGGAAACTAAATCACTAAACTAACTACACTGTACATATTTATAAGTAGAAGAAATATTCCAACTCTTAGTCAAGCGGCAGGTTGCCAAGAAGGTTGGTAGCATTTCATGTTGTATGGCAATACTGATTCATTGAACGAAATATTCGCCAGCACTCTTATCCCGGGAGGCCTCAAAAAGTTTGTTCGAGACCTTATAAAAATGTAGAGCATCTGGACTATTCATATTTATATTTTAGATGGATTGTCACCATCAATAATTTGTGACAGAAATGCGTCACTATGACCGCCGTGACCAATGTTAATTGGCAGGGGATCACCCCAGCGCAAATCGAACGTTTTCCACAATACGTCGAGAATAAAAATAATAAAAGTATCAAGCGCGGGGGAGTCGTCTATTGTAGATGTACCTACGTCAAGTTATTATGTCCGTTCCAATATCGATGTGTACTTTGCTATAATATAAACATAATTTATATTCTTTCGGACCGAGTTATTGCTTGAATAAGTAAATTCATGCTGAGACCTATGAGTATTTCGTGTTTGTAAAATTATATATACGTATCTGAATTAGGGACTGCGATGAGTTGACCAACAAACACGTAGGCAGGTTCTTTATTTTGTACCCTGTCTAAATGTAGAAAGAGAGAAGTTTGAAAATGAAAAAAAACATCGCTGCGACAAGATCGGCAATACGCCGACATTTTAAAAGGTCTTTTACACCGTATGTCCATTTCCGACCTCTCGGGCTTAACCAGTGGCTGTCAAAGGAACCGCGTTTTGTTGATTGCAATCAAAAGATCTCCTAATAAAATAGTTGACAAGGTACTATTAATTTGCGCTCAAAGATGAATATGTTGGATGTATTGACGGTCTAGCGATGAGAGCTCCTGACTGCGAAACTTGAGGTCGCGGATTCGATTTCCGCTCAGGGCAAATATTTGTGTGATGAACACGAGTATTCGTACCTTAGTTTAGGGTGATCTTTTTTTGAGTTCTTTACATCATTTATATATAATAGGTATGTATATATCTATCTATATAGGTAAGTATGTATATCGTTGTCTTGCTTCCATAGTCCAAGCTTTGCTTGGTTTGGGACGAGATCAAATTGAGTGGAATTATCTCAAGGTATTTATTTATTATCGGTGAATTCGCATAGTGGGTATGTAGGCACTACGCAGCTCTGCCTACACTTCAGGGACCCTTGTGGGAAGGCGTGAATATATATGATTGTTATTACATTTTGATGTGTTTTCGTTTGGATTCTAAGGGTTCTAATAAGGACTTGTTTTACTTAAAATATTATACATACATTAAATTGCTATTTTGGACTTTGCTTTTACTGAAACTGCTAGACCACGTCTCTCTATGAAAGTTAATGAAATCATTTGTCATATAATTTTTCAAAGCTGACATTAAAACGACTATGTAAAGAAAACTGTGGCCATTCCAAAACCAGCAGAATCCATCTCGAATTGAGTGAAACAGCTACCAGTTGGGAATTAGAAGTAGTAGGGTAACCTCAGCAAGCAAGGTGACTTTAGATACCATATTGAGTACACCACGCCCAAAGACTCGGCTCGCCATTCACAGCAGAAGGCGGTTTATGTCAACACAGGCTAATGACGTCACTTCTCTCAACATCGCCACTCGGCGACCCTCGCTTTTTACTTATAATTTTACTCTTAACAAACGGTACGGTTATGTATTTTGTATATAATGGTACACATGTTATTAATGAGTACTTATACGGATCTTTACAAAATGGCCGTCGTTAAACTTACATTCGTGAGTAACAAATATACATATACCTACACGCCTTCCCACAAGAGACTCCGAAGGGGTAGGCAGAAGTAAATAAAAATTATAATAATATATCCTCACGCCTTCCCACAAGGGTCTCCGAAGGGGTGGGTAGAGGTAGTATACCAGATATATATTTTAGTTGCCAACGTGATAGACGATGAGTCCCTCGCCGTTCCTAAAGCACGACTTTACATAATATACGTATAACCACTTACTTATATGCAAAGAAAAAATCTCTCAAGCCTAACTAACTACTTACAAAGCCACCGTCACTTAAAACAGTTCTTAATGCAAGTCTTTTACATTTCAAACTACAGCTCAAATCAACAAGATAACAAATGAAAACCCCAATAAATATTAAATACAACATAAAACACCTAGCATCTATCGGATTAAAGGACCTACCTATAAAATAGGATTATCTCTTAAGGGGGCGCTTTCCCGCCGATAGCTAATCAAATTATACTTCGTAATTCCAAGCGACAAAAACGGCTGATTATTACATCTTGTTTTTTTAAGCGCTACTCTAGGGACCTAAAGGGATCACTGCTCAGCCCTAATTTGTTATGGTAATCTATTATTTTTAAAGTAATTTAAAATATATACCCAGATCTCTCATATCATCATATCATTTTATTTCCCATAACTCGTATTTCAACAACTATCGACATCTTTTCTCTAATTCACGCCAAGTGCTTAATCGATCGGACGCTCAAGGACGGGAACGTCATGAGTACTCGAAACCGACGAGCATGTATGAAGAGACTGATGAATGTGGACGAAGCGAAAGTAGCTAGAGAGAACTGGTGCTCTATAATCTCTGCCTACCCCGTTAGAGTGTGATGATATGATGAATTTGAGCTAATATATTACTTTAAGTTAGCCGTGGTGGCCGAGTGGTTCGAGCAGTTGCCTGCGACGCAAAGGTCGCTAGTTCGAATCCCGACTGTACCAATGAGTTTTTCTGAACTTAAGTACAGTGATTAGTCACAGCACGAGCTTCATGGTGAAGGAAAACATCGAGAGGAAACCTGCATACGTCTGAGAAGAAATTCAAAGGCGTATGTATAGTCGTGCTGGAGTAACGGCGTTGGACTCGCCATCTGTCACGTTGGCACCTAATATACCTCTGGCGGAAAGTAGGTGCGTGGGTATTACCTATACACCTCTGCCGACCCCTTCGGGGACCCTTGTGGGATGGCGTGAGGATATTATTATTACTTTAAGTTCGAATGAAAGAGTCTGGAACACTCTATATAAGACACGATCGTCATTTCTTTCTCTTCACAACAGGTAAAATTAGCTTTACCCTTGGGGGTGACAACAAAAAAACAGCGGCCACGACAGCACCTGATTAAATTAAGGTTGGGTCAGTAATCGTGTTACTGATATCCAATACTCGAATATTCCAAATAACTGGAGGAAAACACAAGCCTCTTGTGTATTGGATCGTTCGTTAGACGGATTTGAATTTTTTTTCTATCCTCTCGACGTTTTTTCGCGTTACGAACGTAACGTGACCCGTTTGGGGAGGGCTTACCCTTAATAGAAAATGTTGGTTATAAAAATTGAAAATTTATATTGTCAATTTTGGCGAGCGGTGTCGATAACGGTTAAAATCATTTAACGGTGAAACATATAATGAGAACTTTATTTGACGGCCGTCTCGTGTTAGCGGTCAGCTCCTGCGTAGATTGGGGTGCGACTTCAATTCCTGCTGGGTGGAGAAATAGTGTGATGACCGCGATTATTAGAACATAGTTTTGGGTGAATTATGAATTATATGCATGTAATTACTTATGTATGTTACTTTGTTTGGATATGTATGGAGCTTAATTCAGACCTAAGTCAATTTGTGTGGAACTGTACCATGGTATAGTTAAAATATTTCTTTACTTACCTATGTAAATGTATCATCGTCTGCAAAAGTCCAGAAAAATTTTTCCGTTTCTAATTTTTCGTATAATATCTTAGTGAAAGGTTATATTAAATATGTTGATACAATAAAATTAACAACAGACATCTCCTAAGTGTAAGCACTAAAGGGTCTGTAAGAATAAGGGAAGCATCTCGGAGATATTTGTCACCGTACAAGTATCAATAAAAATGCCACACTGGACTGCCACTGTACTACGATAATTTAGTGATGGGTATCTATAAAAATAAACATTGTCGATAATCCAAATATAACTTCAGGAGTTGATCGAACATTTTGTTTGTAAAACTCGGCTTTGTATAATTATGATAGAGCTTTGTGTACAGGTAAGTTCGTTAAAGCACTGATTTTATATAGAGCTGATATTACCCAATGGTACCCAATGTTTTTCTTTTGAAAATGTAGACTATATTCTTTTCTGCAGCTCTAGACTGTATTAAAATAACAAGATATTACATGATGAACGGCTGAGTATTTGAAATACCGCTTATATTATATTATAGAATTCGTTAATAATATTAGTAAGGATAAATTAAAGATTAAATTGTATACTTAAATGCTTATCACGGCAGATATTTCATTAGTATGTTTGTATTAGTATGTATTAGTCACGTTGGCACCTAATATACCTCTGGCGGAAAGTGGGTGTGTGGGTATTACCTATACACCTCTGCCTACCCCTTTGGGGACCCTTGTGGGAAGGCGTGAGGATATATTATTATATTTATATTATTATTATATTTATATTATTATATATAGTTAACGAGTGTATATGAAAAGAGTAACTAATATGGATAAAACTAAAGATCTTATAGATAGAATTAGGACCCTCTGCATACGTGAGAGATGTAATAATATTTACGTACACATCAAATCCTTACAGTAACCTAATTGATTTGAAGTAAGTACCTACTTCTATCGACGTAGACTATCTATCATAGCGCAGCACTACTACAATACCCGTTACGACGGACACTTAACCCCTAATCCTTGGCACGGCAGTTTTCCGGCGAGCGTTTATGGCAAAAATCTTAATCCGTCCTGCCGTTAAGTGCCGGCCACTAATTATTGCGTCCCACTGTATTTATTACAATAAGTGCCTACTTTTCTATTGTAGAGATACGTTTATATTCTATATCTATTCGCCTGAAAGATATTCCATTGAAAACGATCTACTCTCTCTGCCGTATCTTAGGCCGTGGCAGCCGAGTGGTTCGAATAGTTGCCTGCAACACAAAGATTGCAAGTTCGAATCCCGACTGCACCAATGAGTTTTTCTGAACTTAAATACAGTGATGAGTCATACCCCAAGGCTAGGGGTGAAGGAAAACATCGAGAGGAAACCTGCATACTTTTGAGAAAAAAAACAAAAGTGTATGTATAGTACCTACTCCTTAAGTAACGACGAGGGACTCGCAATCTGTTACGTTTGCACCTAAAATAAATCACACCTCTGCCTACCCCTTCTATCCACTTCGGGGACCCTTGGCAAAGCATTGGGAAGGCGTGAAGATAACAAAAATTATATGCATGTCAAAAAATTTGATGTAAAAATTATCCTGTTGAAAAGAAACGCTTTATTTACGTCATGCAATCTGTAATGCCCATCAATGATGAAAAGTTCAAAAGCTGACCTCTAAATGATGAAAGTGGAAAAGCTAATAAGAATCCTATTTCTAGGAAAATTAGGCAATCAACCTCGTTTAAATCGAGTCTCTATTGACCAATCCCATTAAAGCAGCACTTTATTTAACGAATAGGCACCTATGTACATAGCGCAAAATAGGAAAACATTTGTAGCGCAGTCTAGCCGGCATTACTTTGTGGTCATTACTTTGACATACCGCCTCCGAGGCTATATTTGCGGTCAATGCAGCCAAAGAATGCAGTTTTATATAAAATATACCTACTTTAAATATTCATCTTCGTGATATACTGTTTTTGCGTGATTGCTCGCCTTAAACTGTTTTTATAAAAGTACCTAGTAGTTGCATGCGACACAAAGATTACAAGTTCGAATCCCGACTGTACCAATGAGTTTTTCTGAACTTAAGTACAGTGATTAGTCACAACACATGCTTTTCGGTGAAGGAAAACATCGAGAGGAAACCTGCATACGTCTGAGAAGCAATTCCAAGGCAAAATCAAAAATGTATGTATAGGCGTACTTGAGTAACGGCGACGGCCATCTGCCACGTAGGCACCTAAAATAAATATCTGGTGGTAAGTGGGTGTGTGGGTACTACCTATACACCTCTGCCTACCCCTTCGGGGACCCTTGTGGGATGGCGTGATGATATATATACCTATACCTAGACCTACTTCAAATGTAGCAATAAATCATGCGTTTCGCCTGTCGGTAGACTTCTCTGGTGGAAAGTGGGTGTGTGTGTACTACCTATACACCTCTGCCTACCCCTTCGGGGACCCTTGTGGGATGGCGTGATGATATATATACCTATACCTACTTCAAATGTAGCAATAAATCATGCATTTCGCCTGTTGGTAGACTTACCTATAGACGCTTGCATTACCAGGGGTGTATAATAACCAAGAAGTTTTCGATAAATGTAATCGCAATAGGAACAAATTAAACCATATCAATTTATACAGTCGATCAAAATGGGGGACGTAAATATATATAACGGCCCGTCCACTTACGCACTCATTTATATGTTAATGCCGAAGCCAACGTATTCCATGAGATTCATACACAGATAGTCGGAGGCCAGATATCATTTTCACTGCCTTATTACTTTCCAATTTGTCTTCAGCATTGGTTATTGGGTCGTTAATAGCTACTCTCGCTTATCAAAGATTACTGATCAAATACAACAATTATAAATACATTGGGACAATTATCCATAACTTGACATAGCCCCAAAGCTAACTAGACCACGGTATAATTACTTATACAGATTGATATATACATAGGACATCCAAGACTAAGGTACAAATACTCGTGTTCATCACAAAAATATATGCCCTCAGCGGGAATCGAACCCGCGGCCTCAAGTTTAGCCTGGAGCTCTAACCACTAGACCAGATGGCCGTCAGCCGTAGAACAATTGACAATAGCTTGGAAATATTACATCAGGAAATACCTTTACGCCTTAAGTCGATGCCAGAGTCGAAAAATCTTGACTTACTCCTTGAAGACAGATCCATTTTCAATAAATATCCACGAATCCACAAGAGTTTAGGCTCACAAGTACCAGGTTGTAAGGAGTTAAAAAAGTACGAGACCCAAAGACCACTGGCCACTTCGCAACGCAACACGAATCCTCGGAGTCATAAAGCATGTGATCATCTTCGCAGATGAACACAGACTGACTGGCTAGCTCAGCAAAGTTCGAGGCCCGAAAATTAATGAAAAAGTCAGCCCCCCGAAGTCTCAGGTAAAAAATCCCGTATCAAAACCATCGTTTCCTAGTGACCCCGATCGCTCTTCTATCCTTTTGTTCGATATCCTTTATTTATAATAGTACAATTTTTTTTCACACACGGCACCCCTAATAATGTGCGAGCAAAATATGCGTAATCGTTCGCAGTGCCTTAGTATAGGGTCCGTAGCGTTAGATCCGTATAGAAAAAATGCAACTGTCCCCCATTTGAATAGCAAAAAGTGCATGTCACTCCGGCAATGGTATGAGCGGATGAATATGATTTTGCACAGATCGCCATAGATGGATGACTTTTAATTGTATCGCGATATATTAAGCATGAATTATTGGTTTGACGTTTTTTTTGTGCACACTGAAGCGATATCTTTGGTTAGCACAAATTATATTTACGTCACATTTAATAGAAAAATTTAATTGTATAATTATAATAATATCTTAGCGCGATTTTTTATACGCTAATCTCGAACTAGACAACACTTGTAGTGCATGAACTATACAACGATATAAAAATATTACCACGCCACCCTCACAGGGTAGATAAAATGTAGAGCGCCAGTTCCGCCTTCAATTACTTACTTAAAGATATATTCTTAAATCCACAGGACCTCCGAGACTAAGGTAAAAAGATATCAAAGTTCAGCACATCACTATTCGACTAAGGTATCTTTTACCTTAGCATATAATTATTCGTCCCCAGCGAGATTCGAACTGGACGAATAAAAATCACATATGAGTTAGGATATTAAATCTTCGTAAGAAAATTATGACAATCAAATTTGTCGGCTGAAATAAGCGAAATGACCCCACAAGCCCGAAATATTTGTTATTTCTAGGTAAACAAACACGGAAGATTGACACTCCGTACATGTGGTAGGCTGACGCAAATAATGGGGGTACACAGTATAATTCGATTTACCGCTCTCTGATAAAACTGGCCGTGGTATTTGGTCAGAGGCTTAATATTATTCATTGCATCATGATAAATGTTATTATCTGG
The DNA here is from genome assembly GCA_945859725.1 of Drepana falcataria. Classification (NCBI taxonomy): domain Eukaryota; kingdom Metazoa; phylum Arthropoda; class Insecta; order Lepidoptera; family Drepanidae; genus Drepana; species Drepana falcataria. Next base: position 3,374,209 of record OX243935.1, read on the forward strand.
GCTTGTATAGTAGACCCGCGGTTGCCGAATGCTTCGAGCAATCGTCTGCAACGCAAATATTGCCAGTTCGAACCCTGAATGTGCCAATAAGTTTTTTCTGAACTTATGTAAGTACAATGAAACTCTGAATACTTTTTTGTACCATCAAACTTGTAATGTAATTAATCTGTTTCAAATCATTTTTAATCTGTTTTTATATATAAAAGGCAGACTTTCCGCCAGAGATATATTTTAGGTGCCAACGTGACAGATGGCGAGTCCATCGCCGTTACTCAACGCCTTTGAATTGCTTCTGAGACGTCTGCAGGTTTCCTCTCGATGTTTTCCTACACCGTAAAGCTCGGGTGTGACTAATCACTGTACTTAAGTTCAGAAAACTCATTGGTACAGTCGGGATCGAACTTGCAATCTTTGTGTTGCAGGTTACTCGAACCACTCGGCCAGCACGACTATTATTATATAGCTGTTTTATATACATATATATTATATTTTTATTCAAGTACAATACATAGTCATAGTAATTGCTGGGCAAAAGCCTTCTGTCCTCAATCCTCACAGTCATTTATAAAATGTATGTGTACCCACAAAAAATATTGATTCTATCGACTGATTCAAAATTCGAACTAAAAACATGACGGAAGAACAAAAAGGGATACTGTTACACCGTAGTCCGAAATCCGTTTTTCGGTTACCTGTTTTGACCGTGTGAAAACTGAACAGGTGTTTGTGGTTCCGAGTCCGTAATTATAATGGACAATAGAGGCGCGTGATGCGCGGGAGTGGATGCTGCAACATTCGCGGTTTCTTTTACATTGCCCTTTGTGTATCCATATTACATACCTACACACTTACAATGTGTGAATGGAAACGAAAATTGTTTTATATACGATTAGCAACGTAAAGTTTTCAGTCAAAAGCGTAAATAATGTGTCAAGAGAATTGTTTTTAGAAAATAATCTAGTCTCTGACCGATTGTTTAATGATTTTTTTTTATAACTGTAATAGCAGTTAAGAAGCCTTTGTTTGTAAAACCTCAATTAATATCTTGAAAAAAAAAACAAAAATTACCTTAACTATTATATTTCACGGTTTAATTTGAACTAAAACGGAAGCGGCATGTCTGTATCAATTTATCATATTAAAGAAAAAAATCTCCCACACTGTGCTCTGATTCTGGTCAAGGAATCTATTGTGCACCTTTTGTCATGCTTTTAATGGGAGAAGGGTTGGCCACCTTTGCAAAAAGTTAAGAGACAGCGTGGGACTCTGTATCGATTTTGGTATGCGGACTGTACGTTCGAAGTCATGTCATCTTGCACTGGCGAATTTACTCCCACAAATATTGAAATCGTCCCCAAAAAAACTAGATACACACTTTAACAGGTGACAGAGTACAGTAATCTAGACAAACCAGACAGAATTCCATATCATTCTTTTTTTTGTTTGCATTAAAAACCTCGTGTATTTATGAAGGATAAAGAGGCTGTATATGATGATGCTACTGTTGAGAGCAGCGGAGGATGAGAGAGGTGGTATAAGGGAGGGAACAGTCATTATAAATATACATAATAATGCCAAAGAAAGCAAGGGGACAGTTAGTATGAAAAAAGATATTGCACAAGTTTTCGTAGATCTCTCTTCAGCTGATTGTTTATCAGCATAAGCATCTAATAGAAATAACGAATCTAATTAATAAAAAAGTTTTTTTTCTTAAATTACTAATTTTCTGCACAATATTTTTGCTCTTTATAAATGAACCGTTTCACATGCTCTCAATTAAGCAGTCATCACTCAGACGGATGTGAGTGCACAATCGCAGCCCGGGTCATCGCTAACAAGGCGAGCGGTCACGAACTGGCCGCTATGGGAAAGCTCCCAGCATACAAATGCAGTTACGTCTTTATGAAGATGCACCGACGCCGGGACGACTACAGAGGTTTGAATATCGCCATTATATTTGCGAATAGGTTCCATGATTAAACGATCCTAATAGAATCTCCGAAAGGCTAGGCTGTGTTTGTCCATTCACATTTCGCTGGAATATGAAGGTGTGAGCGTTGACGATGGCGACTGATGGCGAGTCTGCGTTGCTCAGGATGCTCCAGACAGAATTCTCAGACGTATGGAAATTTTCTCACGGTTCTTTCACTATAATACTTGCAATGTGAAATCACTACCGCGGCTCAAGACTAGAAAATCTCATGTATCACAAGCCAATTGGTTTTGAATCCACAATCTTGACTATGAACACTACTTTAACCATGAGCCAGTACGGATTCAAATGTTTATGTGAATGTCTTAACGCCTTCCCAAAAGAAGTGGTAATAGCTAACACACTCTTTTCTCCGTGGATATGTTTAGGTGCCCACGTGAGCTGTACTTCCTAAGCGTAGGTTTAATCTCGGTGTTTTCCATCACCACTCCAATAATTGGTGTCAATAACGTATATATTTGAGGGAAAATTTGATACGATATCTGTTATACGGTGTACGCGGATTAAAGATCCCACATCTACCACGCATGACCACAAACGGTATATATAACTGCCGGCCTGGAAGGACTTGCGGCAATGAAGAAAGATAATGATTTGAAGTATTCTTGGCTGACATTGACTATTGATAGTAGCCATGACGTAATTTTTTCAGATGTCACCTTTTACTTGGAGCCTTATCTGAAAACTGATTGCGGTTTTAAAATTTTAATTTTAATGTTATTATAATAATATTATATAGCCTAAGCATTCGTGTTTTTGTTATAATAAAGCATTCAAATAATATTGGATTAATATCTAGCTGATAAACTATTTGTGTATCAAATTTCATCTTAATTCATTCATTCGTTTTTTGGGTGATTGAGTTTGTCACTCAATCGTCCAACCAAAACTTACCCATCTATAATATTTGGATGATTATAAATAAACATAATTATAATAAATTATTATTGAAAATGGTGGCCGAGTGGTTCGAGCAGTTGCCTGCGACGCAAAGGTCGCAAGTTCGAATCCCGACTGTACCAATGAGTTTTTCTGAACTTAAGTACAGTGATTAGTCACACCACGAGCTGAACGGTGAAGGAAAACACCGAGAGGAAACCTGCATACGTCTGAGAAGAAATTCAAAGGCGTATGTATAGTCGTGCTTGGGTAACGGCGATGGACTCGCCATCTGTCACGTTGGCACCTAATATACCTCTGGCGGAAAGTGGGTGTGTGGGTATTACCTATACACCTCTGCCTACCCCTTCGGGGACCCTTGTGGGAAGGCGTGAGGATATATTTTTATTATTGAAAAATTGAAATATACTTACAAATTATGGCTAGATATAAATTGAATGATACAGTGTTAACAGCATTTAGTCAAAGAACAATCTATTATAAATCTATCACAACGCCCACACCGCACATGTGAAGGCGAAACAATACTAGCCACAAGCTAAAACAGAACATAAATCATAAACTTACATCAAGCTATCATCTTTCACTCCGTCGGCTGTGTGTCTTACGATTTTTAACACCCATTTAATCTCTTAGAGAAACAATAAGCCTTCGAAATGTTGTTGTATCGTGCGGCTTATTGAAAAGAGAATTTTACTATTTAATATTCCATTGGAAAATTTATTTAATTTCAATAAATGTTTACTTTGGCTCAATATGACTTATTCAGTCACGAACACGGAGGTTTTATTAAAAAAAAGATTGCAAAAAGTATTAAGAGTATTTTTCCACCATTGATCCTAATCTACTTGCTTAACTCGTTTAGACTAAAATCTTAATTATAAAAAAAAAACTTTTTTCTTGGAACAGTGGTAACAGTAATTATTATTACTTCAATTATGTGACGTTCAATAGGCGTGCCCTTATATGCTTATGAAATATATTTTTATTGATTTGTTCAATTTAGGTTAACAAACACTTAGATTTTGGCATCATAACAGCGAAAAACCTTCGACCAATTAAAGCAGAGAAGCTTTCAAAACTGCTGGTAATTCAACACAATACAATGCTATCCGCTATTAAAAGACCGCGTTTGTCCAACTTGACGTGTATGCCATATGGCAAACGATTAAAAAATAAATTCGGAGTTTACGCTCAAGCGGATCAAAAGGTATTGGACAATGGTCACGATGGAATCATTCATGTAGTCAGACAGTTTGGGATGAGGAATGCTCGATATAAAGGCTCAGGTAGAATTTGACACGTAGCAATCTTCTATTCAATCAAAAATTGCTGATTCCAAATGAAAAAACTTCCTAAATATACTAAGTTTGACTGAATGATGGAAATTTGAGATACATATTTGAATTTTGAAACGTTCCTCTTTAATTACCTTAGGATTTACCGCGATTTTTTTACAACACACGGAGTCAGTCACGCCTAGTCTAATCTTGTCTACCCTACCATACCATTTAAGTGGCGAACACGAATACGATCTGACTTCTCCATTTTATACCAGGATTGTATTCGCGCATAAATTTATAGAAGTAATCGAATTATTTAACAATTTTTTTAAGCATTATGATTAATCCAAGTTCGCATAAAAAAAAAGGTGGGAATAAAACTCAAATACCTTACGCTACAAGCCGGGACAGCCAACTAGACAAAGATACGATACCATCCAATGCATCACATATTTGTAAAAAAAAATCTAGTAACTTAAACAGTAAAGTAAGTAACTAGTAATTAAATTAATTAAAAATAAGCCAGAGCAAGGGTTGAACGAAATCCAGTCGAAGAAAGTGACACTTGTAAGCCCTTTTCTATTAAAATTGATGAAAGGGTGACACATAATGATGCACAATAGTTATTTTGCCATTGGATACCAACCCTATTCAGTATTGTAAAGTTATAGAAAATTCAACTCATGTAGGTGCGGACTTTAGGCTTGTTTTGCAAAAAAAAAAGCCTATTGACCAATTGTTTGTGAAAGGCAGGCTGGCATTATTTTTTGTAAAGGTGTTTATCGAGGTTTGACCATGGGAAAATATTGGAGATTCAGGTGCCTCTATCGAAATCGGGTCCATTGTCAACCTGTTGTTGGGATTCTGTCGATAAAAATCTTTGCAGCTTTTGTTAGGCTCCTAATATTTGTACAACATGTGCCTCATTTGAGATTAATGTTCTTGTTTAAATCTTTATTACAGTTAAATGCTTTATCCAAAGGCCGCTAACACCTACCAAACTTTGAATCGCTTCTAACGTTGAAAGGCCGACAATAACAAATTGGTATCAAAGCCTGACAAAGATGGACTCTTGAGAATCTGTCCACCCACTCCTAGCCTATTGATCGTGGTCTGTTCACAATAAATTAATTCTTGTTATGAACATTTTTTAACCCATTGTACTGCAGCCATGTATTTATTTAACCGGACTAGTAATAGAGGCTAATGGGCGGTCATTGGTCAAATGAGATTAAGTTCCAAATACATTTTGAATAGGACCAATTCTTTCAAATCTTTTTATTAATAGCCAGCAGAACAAATGTGTTTTTCAGACAAGGTTATCTGAAGAAAAAGGCAGAAGATTTTCGCTATTCCAGTTAGCTACGTGTATTTAAGCGCAACAATATTATTTTCATGTTATTGTTGATAAAAAAAACCAACATACAGTACTTGAGTTTCCTAAAATAGATCTTTACGTAAACGACAGATCTATAAACGCATCCAAATATGATTTATCGTGATAGTAATACACAATGAAGATTACCAGTTCAAGATAAGTTAGCATGAAGTGTTAAATTATCTTACTGCCTCATCTAAATGTAATAGATTACGTTTGAGCCTTCAATAAAAAGTTCAATGTTTATGCCACTGTTATTATTGTCAGTAACACGATTTGTATTGTTAAGAGTGTTAATCCTTTTCCCAAAGAAAGGAGTGTTTGTCTCTAACAAAAACTTTACGTTCACAAAAGGGCTTAAGTATTTTCATCATACCAAGAAATCAATATTGACATTGATTTCTTAAATATCTATCTTCACAGGCTTCTCTGTATCTTTACGTTTTCCCACTCCGGGTCTCCGAAAGGATTGGTGAAGGTGTAGTGAAAGGCTCTTTTCACTGACGATATATTTAGATGCTATACTCGAGGTGTATTTAATCACTAAACTTAAGTTCAGAATAAATTCATTGATAAGGCTTGCGTTGCAGGCGACTATTCGAATGACTCGGCCAGCCGCCATGGTTTTTGCAAATATAAAATTACTTTTCAAAATGTAATTATTCTAAGTTTTCTATCTTCAATAAAACTTCTAGTGATAAATTACTATTCAGAAAAATTTAATCAGCTTGTGCTGAGTCTTCGATCATTATTTTGTAGGCGACTACTTAAACTATTCTAAAAACATCGGAAGCGAGATCATAATTCCTTTAAACCATCAAACTGCTTGTACCCATGCCTCCAACGATGCTGTGTCGTTTTGTTCTGCTTAATAGGACCGGACTAATAAATCCAATTTAAATGTTACCCGGACCTCCGCTGACATAACATATGTAAATCCATACGTCTTTATCTTTGGAATCTCAAATACAAAACGCCGATCGATCCGGTAGTGCAAAATGAAAAAAAGGTCAGTTGGTATTATAAGATGGGTGGCCGTCGTCCGCGGGATCATTATTCTAAATAAGAAAATTAACTTTATTCCCATAATTTAAATATCAGATCGTTGGTATTTGGAGACATAAATTATTTGATGCACCTCCTCTCCCTTTCTCCTGATCTAATGGACGTCGGTTGTCAATTGCTAAATTTATATGCTCACTTGACGAGTTCAATTTATTGGGATCCCGTTCTACTACCAGTTTGGCATGAAGATCTGATGCTTTCCCACGATGGTTCGCTCAGATTTCTTCTAGATTATTTTTATCAACTTATATTGTCACATTGCTGGCCTAGGTTACACGGATTTCTTCATATATGTAGCAATATGTCCGCAATGATATCCACTCAGGTATTGTGACAGGTAAATATTACCCAAAATCAATTTTATTATTACAGAGTTTAGTTAAACTGCGAGTTTTACAGTGACAGAAAACATCGACAGATAACCTGGATACTTTTGAGAAGAAATTCTTAGACGTCTAGACGTGCTTCAGAAACGGTGACGGACCCTCCACAGGGAACTTAAAAATATCGTATCGCTGGTAAAAAGAGGACGATGAGGAAAGGCATGAAGCTAAGATATTTCGCTTATATTCACTCAAATACATAGTTGCCGTGAGCCGTTATGGCCGAGTGGTACTAGTGGTTGCATGCGATACAAAGATCGTAAGTTCAAATCCCGAAGTGTACCAATGAGTTTTTATGAACTTAAGTACAGTAATTAGTCACACCACGATGTATAGTCGTGTTTGAGTAACGGCGATGGACTCGCCATTTGTCACGTTGGCATCTAAAATATATCTCTGGCCGAAAGTGAGTGTGTGGTTACTTCCTATACAGCTCTGCCTACCCTTTCGGGGACCCTTGTGGGAAGGGGTGAGGATGCATATTATAAATACATAGTTACTTCGAATTAAACAGGTAATTCATATAAAATGTACTAAGAGCTCCTTGATGCTACATACATTTTCTAAGGAATCCTGGATCAAAGAGGATCAATAATTCTGAACAGGGATCAAGATTGAAGGAACGGTTTGTAAATGCGATGCTTCGATATTCACTTAATGAAGACATATTGAATCGCCAAGCGGCAAAGGACAAGATGTAGCCAATGTTTAAATTGACAAGCGGACTTTTATGCGACATCCGCTCGGTTTGGATAGAGGTATAAATAAATCGATGATAAAATAGTGGTGACCGATATAAAAAACAAATTCGGATTTTGATTTCTACTATGTTCTGCTAGACTCCCAATGTCATAAATCAGATTACATTTTTAATAATACGCACTACAAAATATGTAAGACGTAAGTTATTTTAGTACTTTGGCTTATGTACTAAATGTTAGGTAATTTTTTTTAATACGTTTATGAAAAAATTCAGACACATGTATCGTCGAGCTTCTGTCACGTTGGCACTTAAATATATCTCCGATGGATCGGTGTTGTTATACCCCTACCAACCCCTGCGGGTACTTTTGTCGAGAAAGAGTGAAGAAGTATAAAGATTTTTAGACATACAATTTTATTTTCGTTGCAATTGAAATGTAGTAGATTGATGAAACACAGAACATTGTACTGACAAAGTCTTCAAAATGATGGGAGTCATGAATAAACGTGTTAGAGTTTCATCAAAACAAAACATTTCTAATTTAAAAGTTGACAGAGGACACAAAACCCACATCAATTAGTGACAAACGTTCCAAAGTTAAAACAAAACTGTGCTTTGGTTAATGTTTTATTTAGATCTGCCGCTCCAGGGCAAGCGGAGAGTAAACTTGGATTTTTAAAAGTTTGCTCCAAAGTTAGCGCCGCGGCATCCCCCGTCCGTTCGGTCTCGCACCTGATAAAGTAATTTTACGATTCCCTAATTCACACTTTTGAGGAGGGTTTAAAAAAGCCAGAAGGTTTCCTGTCCCCAGTCGTAATTGGGATCGCGTTAAAACTTAACGAGTCTTTAATTTTTAATTCCTTCTATCTGTTCATTATGCAGCGTCAGATTTGATCAGTATTTGTGTGTTATTGCATTACAATCGTCAATTAATGTCACATAAATAATAATTATTGCTTATGGGTTTTGCAACCGTATGTGCCTCGCGTACCTCGTATAACAAGCATCGAATTTCATGTAAGCACATAAAAATGGGGTCCCATTGTTATTTACGACAAAAACCAAGTACCTCAAACTTCTTGCGTTCAAAATAAGAACAAACGTGTCATCGATGAAATGACGCGTGTCGACCAATCAGGCGAGACGGCCACAGACGTTGATGACGTCACTGTGCCACCGACCAATAGGGATCGACCGTCGCCTCCGGTCAACTTGGACTAATTGCTCATGTGTGCGATAACGCCAGTTTTGTTTTGAGAGGAATCCATGCGCATGAGTCGACGATCGATCTGCGTGCATTTTTATCAGACAAAAAGGTAAGGAAAAATATAGCGTAGGTATTTTAAAATATATGTAAATATCTACTAGTGGAAAATATTACTGTTATGGCATTAAATAATTCAAAAGCGTAGGTCACAAGACAACAATTGAAATGTCTTGGAAAGTTTATTCTTGAGACTCTCAAAGCTGATATTAATAATTTTGACCATTCCATTGTTGGCTAAGTAAAGCATGTGAAAATATAAAGCCACACTTTTGCTTATAAATGCTTAATTAAATTAACTAATTGTCGGCCAGTGGGAATCGTGGCCATTTGAACAATAGAGGTATGTATCCTCAAAACAATGTCTAATGTTTGCGCAGATTTATAAACTAAATTAAATACCTAATTACCTTTTTAACGATATAATATTTTTTCCTTTGGCGTCACAAATCATAGGTCTTTTTAGCCACCTCTATAATTATGATGAGCTAGATTTACTGTAATATCTTCATCTACATACAACATTGTTGCATGAATGCTCTTGTAAATTGAACTTCCTAACCTATTATACCTTAATTATGTACAGTGTAGTGTTAATGAAGGCTTAAGGGTCAAGAATGGGGTTTATTCTTCATTGATGAAGATCAGAGGTGCATTCAAATCAAGGGCTTAAAAGTTTTTACAATAATAATAATATCTCCTCACGCCTCCCGACAAGGGTCCCCGAAAGGGTAGGCAGAGGTGTATAGGTACTACCCACACACCCAGTTTCCGCCAGAGATATATTTTAGGTTTTTAAACAAGGATTAATGTTAATATTCCTTGTAGCTTCATCGTCACGACTTTTCACAAAGGTTGCCGAAGGTTTGTACAGAAGTGAAATAATTCAATTTTTTTGGGGTCTACGGGACATAAGGCGAGTCGAGTCACTCGCCATATCATATTTTAGTTTAGACATTAGGCAAATTTCCTTTAAGGGTTTTCCTTCGCCTCAAAGCTCGAGGAGTATTACTTAAATACATAAAATTCTTCACATCGAGTTCCTGACAGGGTAAGCAAAGAAAATATAGCACCAGTTCCCTCTAGACTTTCAGACTTCTCGCTCATATGTCTTTTAATTTCTAAATAAATTTACATCTAATAATGGTAATTTTACTGACCGTTATTTTACTAACATATTTTATTGAAATCGTGGCCATCGTGTTTTTTATCTATATTATTGTTCTGGTTCTTTGTATTAACGTGCAGAAGTTTTAGCTTTTTAGAAATAAGCTGGGCATTGAGTGGTTTAATTTAACATAAAAAAATGCCAATAAATGCAATTTCGACAAATTATTTTAATACTCTACAATAATACCTACATTCAATTTTCAAATGTGTACTAATTCAAAGTTTGAGAATGGTTGAAGCAATTAAAAAAACGACAGTTTTTTTTTGTAAATTTGAACTTCGAATTTTTATTTGGTTTCGCTATTCCAAATTTCAAAACTTTTAAACTTGCACCCTTAGTTGCTTTTTTAAATCCTCCAACTGTCAATCTGCATGTGGGTATGACTAGCTAGAAGGTTTTTTAAATATTTCAAGGCGGCTACTCAACAGTCTTTTCATGTGTCCCTTTCGGACAGGCAGTGACCACATTCATGAGTGTCAATATTGACACGCAAGCTCGGGTATTAAGTAGCTCGTTGCCAGTGAATAGAGGCTTGCCGGCACAGATGGGATAGTGCGGATGCGGTCTGTTTGTTTAGATGTTTTAGCATGTTACAATTTACCGTGTTTATAGATAAAAAAAGGTGCAACAATGTTGTCAGGCAAAAGTTTTTGTTTTCATGTCATGCAAAAAAAATTTGATCTAACCTTGCGCGATGCGTACAGCTGGCATTTTGATTCTCATCTTGATTTGGTCACCTATTTTTAGATCTTCAACAACTTCTTTTATCCTCAGAAATCTTTATCTCGCTATCCGGCGACAGTTCTGTTGGATCACTTCACACGTGCCGCCGTCGGTCCAGCGGCTTATCGTCTTATTTTTTAAAACGTGTTTGATAAGAGAGGTCGCGGTATCACAAATCCCCCCTTAAAAGTCCGACGGTAAACTTCAATTATTTTTTTTGTCATTTTCTTAATGTCTTCATATTAAGCGTAACGAAGGTCTAGAATGTCCGTCGTTACTTTTTCCTTTTCATGTTTTGATGATTCAGCACACACGTCACCAGAATGTTTGCGGCCAAAATCGGCTGGTCATAAAGTGGGTCTTATCAACACTTCAATGAATGTCTCAGAGCCCTATCTAATCTGTCCACACCTAGTGGCGATCCTGCGATTTGACAAAACGAGCCCGTTGGTCACACTCCATTTATAAACATCTGAACAAACTTCGTCACTTTTCAGTCCGAACAAAATTTCAGTCACTGTCCGTAAAAAAAATATACCCCTTTCAAATTTCTAGTTCGAATTACAGTAGCAATAATTTAAAGAAATTATAAAAAAAATCGAGATAGAAGTAACGTTGTGTTTACTATATTCAAAGTGGCGTCTCGCGATCGAGTACGTCGCGCGTGCGGAGCGGTGCGAAGCAGGTGCGCGGCCGGCCGCCCGCTCTCGCCCGATGTCCGAGAGCGTCTGTCCTGTGTCCCTTTACGCGAGGGCTCCGCGGCCTCCGCATGTCCACGACTCGCGCCGTCTCACTCCGCCGGCCGACGACGGCGCGTGCGAGTCCATACGAAGTGGCCAGGGGTTACTCGCGGTCGCCGTCGCGTCGGCTGCTCGACAGAGACCGTGACGCCCGCTCACTGCCGTTACCCGCGTCGGAGTAAAAGAGACGGCCATAAATCACAAGTGCCGTGCGTCGGTGTGCGTGCGCGGGTGGGGCGAAGATGCAGCGCGTACAAAAGAAAAGGGATAATATTTGCTTGCATATTTCATGACTCGATTAGGAGATGGAATTTTTAATTGAATGGACCATAGCGCGGTCAGTCTATGCTTTTAAGGTGGTTTAAAACTTCACGAAAAAGATTTTTATTTCAGTTTATAGTGACTTTAAATATGAGTTTTCATAGAAGGGAAATCGAAAACTTCTACATACCTGCACTTAATATAATCTTAATATTTTTTTATATTACTGACGGTCTATCCATTCTATTTCTAGAGGACATTTTATATTCTTTTTTATAGGCTACAGCCGCGCGCGAAGTAAATGCAAAAGTAAATGCTACGGAGCACGTAGCGCTACGATTCATTCGTAGCTAAGCGTAATTAAAGCATTTTATTCAAGTGACCCATTATTGGCATGTATTAGCTTACACGGTAGTAATCGTAGTAAATACATATAATCCTTAGAGTCTTACAAATAAGACCACATATGAACACATGCATTACAAAAACTTGTAGAAAATAAACTCAAAGCATGCCTATAAAGAAGTGCGCTAAACGCACGCCAAGTTACGGAAGGCTTCACTCTCACTTGTACAAGTTTCAGTACGTTTTTTCCTCCCGACGTTATTTTACTTAAGACGCCACGAGCAACTTATCTCGGTCCTTGACTTTAATAAGTTTTATGAGTGTCAGTCGGGACTTAACTGCCGCGAGAACGGGCGGCGAAAAAGAACTTTTTCATAATTGTTTCCCAACTGTGTCGGGAAGTTCGCGGAATGAACGCGTTCGATTATTGAAATTTCAAATTGGTCTTTGATTGATTGTTTATCGATTTTGTTATATTGTTTACAGAATTTTGATGTTTTGTTTTTATGGTCAGACGATTCGTTAGACGTTCGGTTCTATGAGTTATAATACAATTGTTATACTTCTTATTTGCTTCTTTATGTAACTACTACATATGTACTGTAATAAAATCCTAATTTCCGTCGTTAGTAAAGTAATTTTAATACAATATGTTTCCGATGTTTTTTGCTATAGGTACATACCTAGATTTAATGCAACAGTTTAATTTCATTCTCGAACTAAACCTACTTAGATGAGTGGTCACACAGGTTGTATTCTAATATTTTTGGAAATATAAAAATCCAGTTATTTTCTTAAGAACTTGACCAAGCCTGTCTATCATTTAGTGTCCAGCGGCATAGCCTTCATATTCCTGTCTCGTTCTAATCGCCCACATATGATACCCGAAAATAGAGACAGGTAAAGGGTAGTCCGTTTTCTCGAGTGGAAAGCGGGGGACATAATGTCCGTTGTACGTCTATCTCGCTCATGTGTAGGGGTGTGTGGGCGGGAGAGAGGGATGGTGATGTGTGGGGGAGATTTTCCGACGCTACTCGACGCCAGGCGGCGTGAAAACGGAGTTTACTTTGATATGAACCCGGAGGGTTCTTTTACAGGTAGAATATTTCGATTTAATATACCAAATTTTAGGCACCTAATATACCTCTGGCGGAAAGTGGGTGTGTGGGTATTACCTATACATACACCTCTGCCTACCCCTTCGGGGACCCTTGTGGGAAGGCGTGAGGATATATTATTATTATTTTTTTATATTTCGATTTGTACAGTTAATACAACTTGTTCACTTGTTAAGAATTATATTAAAGTGAATTTACTCAGAGTAGGTACTTATTATGTATCAGAGTCACATCAATTACTATAATTATTTTGTGTTATTATGCATATATGTTGGTGTTATAATATATATGTAGATATTTATATAAGTAGTCGAGCAACATTCATCAGTCTCGATGAGTGTGGATGAATCCAAAGACTGAAGTCTCAAATGTTAAAGTTCTGGCGCTCTACTCTCTCTGCTGTATCCGTAAAGGGTTCGGCGTGATGTATGTAGATGTATATATATGTATGCAATGTAAGGTTAGATCTTTAAAACGAATATGGTTGCCAAAGTAGGTACTTACTTTAAGAATGCTTTTGAAACTAGAAGCAGATACCTACGTACCTAGCCTACTACTATACTACCTATTATCTATATAAAATATATATATATATATATATATATATATATATATATATATATATATATACACGCCTTCCCAGAAGGGTCCCCGAAGGGCAGGCAGAGCTGTGCTCGGAGTACCTCTGTACCCACTTTCCACTGGAGGTTTTTTTTTCTTTTTTTTATACAACAAGAGTGGCAAACAAGCACACGGCCCACCTAATGGGAAACGGTTACCGTAGCCTATTTACGCTCACGATACCTAAGTATTACTTGCGCGTTGCCACTCTGTGTTCAGAGAATTATACTGTGTTGGCAACATAATAGGTCTAATCCCTCGGTTGCCAACACAATGTAACAATCCTCCCCCCTCCCCAAGGAGCTCATTACTGGAAACCTTATTCACCACGTAGGAACACAAAAAAAATGTGTTATTTGGCTACGGACTTCTATAAGGTGGAGGTCCTGCCCCAGTCGGGCAGCTCCAAATTCGAACGGAGAATCCGTTATGCCCTACCTCTCTCAAAGATTTAGATTTATTTTATTTTAGGTGCCAACGTGGCTGACGAGTCCATCGCCATTACTCAAGTACTAATACGACTTTGAATTTCTCTTCGAATGTATGCAGGTTTCCTCTAGTATCCTATAGTAACCGCAAACTTTTTTTAAGCTGGCGACAAGCCTATGGTAGATGCAACATTTCAACGTACACTTTTTATTATTCCTTAGCGACAGATGCTGCATATACAGGATACAGAAAATTGCTCAATTTGAGACACGTAACATTATATTTGGGAAAGTATCGAGTTCTGTGATTTGTGTCGACGTCGGTTTTTGTGGGAATTTTTTATTTTGCATATTTTTTTTCTGGATGTAGCAATGTTGATGGTATTAATTTAGGTATAATATAAAGAGCGGTCGCCGAGTGGTTCAAGTAGTTGCCTGCAACACAAAGATTGCAAGCTCGAATCCCGACTGAACCAATGAGTTTTTCTGAACTTAAGTGCAGTGATTATTCACACCACGAGCTTTACGGTAAAGGAAAACATATTGAATATATGTCCCTATGTCAAAACATAAAAAACCACTTAAGATAACTTTACAATATTCTGTAAAATATAGGTAAGTAAATATTCTTCTATTTGTATGTTATGTAATAAAATGTGTCGTATTGGGTATATATTAATGTATGTTCTGATTAAAAAAGCATATTATAAAATCAAGGACTACGTTGAAGATAAAGAAGTTTGGCTCTAGTTCCTTCTGCGCATGCGGCTTCCTTGGTAGCTCATAAACGGCACAAATTTGTGGATGTCTCTAACTATTCTGAATCTTTTTCTTTTCTCAATTCGGGTTTTTTTTTATACAATAATAATTTTCCTTTTTTTTATTTTAATTTATTCCATATCTTGACCAGAATTAGTTACAGTACTGATGACAATATTTGTGTCACTTGTTTAATTTGTCTAATTTGTGAATGTGAGAACATTGTAGGCTTTGTAGATTCTTAGATCTTGCTAACATTGTTATAATTATCTTGTTTTATGTATGCTTTGTATAGTAAGCAACGACCTATTGTCGGACCTACGTTGTTCCCGCATACTTGGGTACTATTGCTGTAAGGAAAAAAATATTGTATATGCCTAATGATTTGAAAAGAGTAACCATGGAGTTTCTTGCCGGTTCTTCTCCATGGAAGCGACCAACCCGAACCGTGCTTCTTTTTCGACGTTTTATAGGTGCCCATCTGGGCCTATGTGAAATAAAAAGATTTTGATTTGATTTGATTGATTTGATTGATATTGTCATTTTGAATTATGTGCCATTTATCTCTAGACTTACATACCAATTTCATTTCCTCCACTTTCATCAGTCTCTTCATACATGCTCGCCATCCTCGGGTACATATCTACATACCCTGGTAGGGACGCGGCGAGATGATATGTATGCATTTATAATTATGTATAACTTCAGTAATTAAAAAAAATGTCAATAAACTCTTAAAAACCAAATAAATTATAACCCTATACTAACCCAACCCTATATTAACGTGCGATTGTTTTACTAACACACAAAAACAATAAATCAAAACCTAAATTCAAACTAAGCTTAATTAAAATTATTCGAAAATAGAACGAAAAAAGTTTATCTAAGCCAAACTTCGATCCATAAATAATGGCCAAAGTAACGGAGTCACTTTATCCTAGTAACTTAAGGGGGTTCTAAATCGGGTCTAAGGGACACCAAGGGCAAGGTATGGGCCACACGTGTGTCCGACAGAAATTAATGTCACTATGTGAGAAACCCACGTCAAAGTTACAATTACCGCTGCTGAGGCCGAATTCTCATACATATTGCCCCGAGCTCTCCTGAAACGGCCGCAATGGGGTTGGCATCGACTCTTGTCCCTTAGTTAAAAATAGATAATGGATTTGGTGACTGTCTACAAATTTACAAGATAATCCTCTCTGAGTATAGTCGTATTACTTCGACCATTTAAGAAAATATTTTACAAGTAATTACTTTTTTATTTTTTATTTAAGCTAGCGAGTATGAATGAAGACTGACGGTGGATGAAGCAACAGAATTTTTTGAAAACTGCCTCTACATACCTCGTGAGGAGCTTAATGTGATGATATATTACGTAACAATCGATATTATATATATATATATATATATATATATATATATAAGTAACTATTTTCGATGCCCTGTTTCTGTAATGCATCAAATATAGAAAAGTGTTTCAAACAGTCAAAAGCCGTAGTATAGTCAATAAATGCCAGATACAAAGGGAGTTGAAATTCGGCATTTAAGGCAGAGTAGGTTATCTGTTGTGGAAATCCTGCTTGTTCGGGGGGTTGGTTTTAATCCAGTTTTCCTGAGATGCGACCTTCTATCACTTTTATGGAGGCTTTGTAAAGGTGTTAAATTAAGCAAATGGGCGATAGTTATTTATGTCTGACTTATCCGCCTTTTTGTATAAAATAATAATGTCTGAATGGCAGAAATTTTCTGGGAATGAGCCAGTTTGATAGTATTGAATAGCCTTGTAATATGTGGTAAAAGTATTGATTCTTCGCATCTCAGTGCATCGGTGGTAATCCCATCAGCACCAGGACACTTACTTTATTTCATACTCCGAACTATGTCTTCTTCGTATTCTAAGATAGGTGGAATATCTTTAGGACATGAATAGGCTTCAGTAGTCGGTTTGGGTATTGAGGCTGATAATGCAGGATTTGCCAGCACCCCTGATGGCCGTTCTTAAGGAGCTGTTTTTGGAACGAAGTTCCTTATCGCGCGTTGTGAAAAGGGGGCTAGACGGAAAAAAATCTTACGAAAAGTTGTCACGACATTCTTACGAAAAGTTGTTACGACATTCTTACCCAACCGTTGGGTACGTAGGTTGGGTACGTAGGTTGGGTACGTAGGTTGGGTACGTAGGTTGGGTACGTAGGTATGGTACGTAGGTTGGGTACGTAGGTTGGGTACGTAGGTTGGGTACGTAGGTTGGGTACGTAGGTTGGGTTAGGTTAGGTGACGTGTGCTTCTTGAACTTCGTTCCATCCGGGTGTCCCTTGACACCTCTCGAGTTTTTTTTTAATGCCTCTTGGACTACGCGCATATTATAGCGGCGATAATCTTTGCTTTCACTTGTCTATCTATTGCACTGTATTCAGGAGTATGGATGGTTAATGTCTGTCTTTCTCCTATAAGCTGGCAACAGCGGTCACTTAGCTTTTTCATTCCATTCTTTGTTGTTTTCATTCTATGGCTGGCATTCTTAATGCTGTCTCTTATAACATATAATAAATATATAATATATATTTATATACCTATACACCTCTGCCTAGCCCTTCGGGGACCCTTGTGGGAAGGCGTGAGGATATATTATTATTTTATTATTGTCGGTTTTTTTCGCTTGCAACACCAGAGTTATCACTCAAGCTTTGCCCGCCCTGGATTGGGACTTTGGAACGGAAATAGTTCTGTAAAGTAAGGGTGACGAACATATTCAGCTTTTAAATGTAAAACGGTCGCTTAAGTACTTGGTTTTTATTAACTTCGTATAAACAAACGGTAGATAATTGTCATAAACTGTTTATGTATTTATCTTGTCGTGAGTCAATTTAACAGTTAAAACAAGTCGTGTTCAGTTTTCGAATTCTTCTTTTTTTTTTTTTTTTTTTTTATAAAATAGGAGTGGCAAACAAGCATACGGCCCACCTGATAGAAAACGGTTACCGCAGCCTATTTACGCTTACAATACCGAAGTATCACTTGCGCGTTGCCACTCTGTGCTTGGAGAGTTATACTGTGTTGGCAGCATAATGGGACTAATCTCTCTGCTGCCAACACATACTTTTTGTTTTGCTCTTCCTTTTTGTTTTGTAATTCAAACCATTTGTTTCATTTTAGAACATCAATGTGTACAGGCTAGGAACATTTTCATAAAAAAAAACAAATTTTAGAAGTTACTTTTTTATATATACAACAAGAGTGGCAAACAAGCATACTGCCCACCCGATAGAAAACGGTTACCGCAGCCTATTTACGCTTACAATACCGAAATATCACTTGCGTGTTGCTACTCTGTGTTCGGAGAGTTATACTGTATTGGTTCGGAGAGTTATACACAAGGCCGAGGTGCCGTGATGGCCGAATGACTAGAGGCTGCAATGTACAGATTGCAAGTTCAAACCCTGACTGTACCAATGAGTTTTCCTGAACTTAAGTACAGTGATTAGTGACACCACGAGCTTGACGGTGAAAGAAAACATCGTGAGGAAACCTGCATACGTCTGAGTAGCAATTCAACGGCGTATGCATAGTCGTGCTTGAGTAATGGCGATGGACTTGCTATCTGTCACGTTGGCACCTAATGTAAGAAGAAAAAAAGAAGCCGTGGTGGCCGAGTGGTTCGAGCAGCTACCGACACAAAGATCACAAGTTCGAATCCCGACTGTACCAAAGAGATTTTTCTGTACTCAAGTACAGTGATTAGTCACACCACGAGCTTTACGGTGAAGGAAAACATCAAGAGGAAACCGCCATACGTCTGAGTAGCAATTCAAAGGCGTAGTCGTGCTTGAGTAACGCCGATTAACGATAACGGCACCCAAAATATATCTCTGACGGAAAGTGGGTACTACCTATACACCTCTGCCTACCCCTTCAGGAACCATTATGGCAAGGCATCAGAATACATGTACATATATGGTTAGGCGTAACATGTATACGTAAAAGATCGTATTGTTACACTTCTCCTTACCTCTTTGAAAACCCGTGTGGGAAGCTGTGGAGATACAATCAAAAGGTTTATTTGGTTTAATGAGTAGATTCATAGCATTTAGCTTATTTTATGAATGGAGCAGCACTAATTCGGATGGATGTACACAGTGTGAATCAACGTGCGAAACGCGCCTACGTGCGCAGTGCACCTAATCAGCTACCAAGCCAAATATGTTTAGTTTAGGGATGTCCTTAATATATCGATATATTTACGTTCTGTTTTTCTGTGCATGCGGTTATGGAAACCGGTAAGGTTGTCGTGGAAACGACACCAGGGGTATCGCTCGCGCGCTTCCGACCATTCTACTTCTATATTAGATATACCGGGCGCAAATTGCTGAGATAAATAACTTGTCACAATTAGTGATCAGCTTGGATTTAACCTATACGTAATATTATAAATATGAATGTTAGAATAAATTCATTATATCCAAGAAAAAATATATATAAAATAATATAACCTCAAGATTCCTGAGGAGTCCCCAACTGGGTAGGCAGAGAAAGTAGACCGCCAGTTCTCTCTAGACTCACATACCTCTTTCGCTTCAACCACATTTATCAGCATTTTCATAAATCCTGAGGGTACTCGAGACCGGCTACGGTCTCGAGTACCCTCAGAAGTAGGTTCTACTATTCTCTAGATGTTATTCTGAAAAATATAAATTATCATGAAATAATTAATGAATAATGCGCGGGGCACAGCTAAACGCATGGAAAAAATCTATGAAATGTATATTAATTGAAATTCCACCTATAAAATAAAATTTTACACGAGCGAAACCGCGGAGCACATGTCTAAAAATCTAAACATATTATTATGTTATGAAGATCCCAAAAAAACTCGTATATAATTTCATCGACATGTCCCATCACTAGGATCAAAACCCCCGCGAGCTAAGCTCGGTAGCTAAGCGTTAAATGCTGTCTGCCAACGTGCACTATAAATTTAAAGAAGGCTTCATATTTACTTATTACTTACCTGAGCTTAACTTGGTAATTGGGAGACGAAACCTCTTTGATTGGTAGTTAAAGGCTGTGTTATTTAAATATAGCAAATCATACTAATAATGTTTTCCTTCACCGTAAAGCTCGTGGTGTGACTAATCACTGTACTTAAGTAATCAAAGCACTTGGCCACTATAGCTGTGTGATGTATGTTGATATGAAGATGCCGTCTTATATATATATATATATATATATATATGTATATATATACTACAATCGGTTGGTCGTGTCATGTTTTCAGTGCATAGTTGAACATTTAAATGTCAATTGGATGTACAATTTTCAATTTTGGTAAAATGAAAAATTCTCATATATAGAATAAAATCTACAAATGTTATCCACGTCGCAGGCTTCGTCGGTTGAACATAAAACGTATTCGCCACAGGCTTCGTCGCTAAGGTAGGTATCTAAATGTCAATTAGATACCTACCTTAGCTCTTCAATTTGTTACCTACCTAAAATGGGTTCTGGTTTGATTTTGTAGTTACATCAAAAATATGGCCTGATTGTATGTGGTTACCATATGATGGGAGTACAACGCGAAAGTGTGTGGAAGAGGCAGAGGACGACCACGTTCCAACAATCTACATCAAATCAAGCAGACCCTCAAGGATGGGAATGTCAAGAGTACTCCAAACCGACGAGCATGTATGAAGAGACTGATGAAAGGACGAAGTCAAAGAGTATGTAAGTCTAGAGAGAACTGGCGCTCTATTCGTCCTGATTACTCCGTAAGGGACTCTTCGTGATGGTATGTATGTACGTGGGATGGGTAGTATTGGGTAGAGTGGCTGAGCAAGCCACTGAACTAGCAAAGAACGAACTGTTTTTTAAGTGGGTGGGTAGGTACTACCTATACACCTCTGCTTACCCCTACGGGGACCCTTGTGGGATGGTAATAATAAATTAAAAAAAACGATTATTTTCACGATGATATAACCCAAGGCCTAAATCATTAAATCTATCGTCTGTTACCAATAAATGTTTATTTATTTATTTATTTAATATTTTGCAACAGCTTACAATTTTTATAAACTGACAATATACCCTGATGGGCGTAGCAACACAATAATTTTCTTATTCCTTAAATTAATACATACTTCAAATAATTAAATTTACTTAAAATTATGATAACATTTATACTAATAAAATTGAAAATGTTTTGAGATCAAGGCTAGTTAGAATTTAATATTATGTATAATGTAATCCCTATAACTAATGACAACAACTATGCAATTACTAAATGCAAGTCAATTATTTAAGGTCTTAGTTGTGGCTTCGTTTGCTTACTCCCACGCAGAAGTAACGTTCTCACAGAGTTACTCATCGTTGCAAAACCGAATACGCATAGTTAGCATTTGTTAATAAGCCTTTTGGGCGTAACTATAGAAATTATCGTTTGTTTCTAAACGAATATTTTTTGCAGAAGTATAAAACCTTTTTTGTAAAGTAATCTGTACAAATATCTGTAATCTGTGCAAGAAGAGGCAGAGGAAGGCCACGTTCCAACGGGAACGTTATGAGTACTCGAAACCGACGAGCATGTATATAAGTCTGATGAATGTGGACGAAGCGAAAGAGGTATGTAAGTCTAGAGAGAACTGGCGTTCTATACAGAGAGTATAGAACGCCAGTTCTCTCTAACCCGTTAACTACTAACTAACTCGCTTAACCCGTTAGGGACTTGGCGTGATGATATGATGATATGATGATGATGAATCTGTACAAATGAGTTTTGATGAAAATGAAGACACACGAGACAAATGAAGACATGTTGTACACCTGTGCCTACCCCTCCGCGGCCCCTGTGGGAAGGCGTGAAGAACTGCGTAAGCAGAGTGGAGTAACTAGTATGTGGCCTACCCCTTCGCTAAATTGCTTAGTGAGAAGGCGCGAAGAAAACCTGACCTGGTCTTAGTTAGTCGCCTACAAAAACATTTCAATTAAACTTCAAATTCCGTTATCATAATTTCCTTATCAAAGTCACTGGCCAGTGAAAACAAAGGCCGTATTGAGACAAAAGAAAAAATAAAAGCTTGCACAATTTGCGAGGTAGGCACGTGCTGGTATATTGTCCTGTGGACGATAACAATTGATAATATCTGCGGTGTGGACTGCCCTTTCTTTTTAAAATAAAATCTAGTACCATGGTTTTTTTTTAAATAAATAAAAGTTGTAGAAAAACTTGAATCTGACATGATAAGTTCAGTCAGTATATTTATTGAAAATATTTTTATTTTTAAACTAGCAACCTGCCTTGGCCTCGCACGGTATAATAAATTGTATTGTTATATTTCAAATGGATTAGGTTTTCAATGAAAGCTATCAAACGACTTGCCTTTATTTCTATCTTTGATTAAAATAATGTAATTATTCTGTCTTTTGGTAAAAGTCTCATGAAAATTTGTTTAGTAGTTTTTGAGTATGTCACGAACAGACAGACGGACACGGCCGGGGACTTGGTTGTATAATACGATTATCTAATGATATCTTGCTTATAACTTACTTAAGTATCCTACGGATTTTCACTCAAACATTAATTTCTAAGTTAATCGAAGTAACGGAGTCAATGGTAACTTCCAATATTTATAATTTTCGAAAACTTAACTCTTTTTAATCGTATCACGAAATCGGTTTACCCTCATTGGCGGGCGGTACTGGCTGGCACCAGGTATTGACCGGCGGCCGAACATCGCCCTGCATCGGGTCACTTCGCTCAGGTGAATTGTTATTTGAATTTCGAATGCTTATTTGTTTGAGAAGTACTCAACTTTTTTTTTTCGTTTACGGGCCGGGTTAATGAGCCTTTTGTTTTCATTGGGTATTTTTCAAAGGTATAATAATCCTTTTTACGTACATTTCTATGGTGTACTGTAATTTGTAGTAACGTCCCGTTATATATATTTGCTAAAATGTTCATGTTTCACCTACAACTTCCTATATCTAAAACTCGACTCTAGGACAGAAAATGTTCACAATAAGGCGGTGGTTTTTAACCTCTAAAATGACGTACAATTGAAATAATTAAATTAAATATTCGCCAGAACACGGTTAGTTACAGAATGTACATCACTTTATGTACCTACATAGGTAGGTATTTTATATATTGTAGATATGTACCTCCTTACTACAACTACAATGCGATATTTAAATTAATTTTTAAGGAAAATATACGTTTTCTGTTTTCTGTTTCACAGTTTTCTGGCTGTCATTTTTTTTAGTTCCTTTTAAAGAAATTGAATGGTTTCTCTTTAATGTTCATTAAGTATTTAATTTAAATTTCTTATCATAAATACATTGCAATTTTTTGCATTCAAAGCAGTTTTAGAAGAAGGAAGTAGAATTTGTGTTGGATACCGCGATCAATAATTGGTAAAGTGCACGTCAAGACGATAACCGCTTACCACTGGGTGTACCGAACGTTTATTCATATAAATTGTAGTACAATATAAAAATAGTCCACATAATAACCTGCACATATTCGTGTATAAAACAGATATAAAGCCATTTACGAGGGCAGTATCGCCCTAAAGGAGATTCGGGGTAAGGTACCGCCCGACACCATATATTGACCGCCCAAGCCCAAGCCACTACCATCACTGTAGCCATAGCTAGTTAAAACGAAATTGACAACGCGTGTGTGATAACCACTTACCATGACGCAGACTACATGGTTGCTTGAATTGACGTTGATGACGAATCCATCGCCGTAAGTTAAACACGACTCTGCAAACACCGTAAAATAAAAGTAAATAAATTTTAGCTATGTATATAAAAGAGCCGTGGTGGCCGAGTGGTTCGAGCAGTTGCCTACGATGCAAAGGTCGCAAGTTCGAATCCCGACTGTACCAATTAGTTTTTCTGAACTTAAGTACAGTGATTAGTCACACCACGAGCCTTACGGTGAAGGAAAACATCGAGAGGAAACCTGACCTGGAGAAAAACAGAATTAATCACTGTAGTTAAGTTCAGTAAAACTTTAGTTAATTAGTACAGATATCATTGTTACAGAGAGTGCCATCCACGGAGACGCGCCCCACTAATTTCTAGTCGAGGGGGTCGCGGGATGCGGGGAGTATAACCCGAGTTTAGTAATCGTAGTGTGCGTGTGCACTCATAGGTAATCAGTGTGTATCGATAATACTCAAACATTAGTGGATGTTTGCACACATACAATATGAACTATAGGGAAGAATAGTGGGGCGCGTCTTCATGGATGGCAATATCTATAGGGTTGATTCGAAATAGCTATCTGTGGAGTAGACGATGCCTTTTGAATTTCTTCTCAAACCTATGCAGTATCTCTCTCAATGTTTTCCTGCACCATAACGCTCGTGGTTGGACTTATCTGTTTACTTAAGTGGAAGCCGTGGTGGCCGAGTGGTTCGAGCAGTTCCCTGCGACGCAAAGGTCGCAAGTTCGAATCCCGACTGTACCAATGAATTTTTGAATTGATTAGTCACACCACGAGCTTTACGGTGAAGGAAAACATCGAGAGGAAAATGTTACTGTCACGTTGGCACCTAATATACCTCTGGCGGAAAGTGGGTGTGTGGGTATTACCTATACACCTCTGCCTACCCCTTTGGGGACCCTTGTGGGAAGGCGTGAGGATATATATTATACTTAAGTTCAGAAAATTCATTCGTACATTCGGCATTCGAACTTGCGATCCTTGTGTGCAGGAAACTACTCGAACCACTAAGCCACGGATCACGATGATAAATTAATTATTCACTCCATAACGGCTCAAAGTTCTTGTACCAGACGTGAATTCCGAGCAGAAGACATGTCGCAGCAGAGATAAACAATTCTTGGCAGAACCTCAACAAAAAAAGTCGTTAGCGTCACAGTGAGTGTCAATCATTACCTGACCCCTATAACCCCATGGTCAAGTTCGATTCCTAATGACTGAGGCTAGAGGTCAAGGTCACTGTTGATGAAGCCTGCAATTTACATACAAACACACTAGTTGAATAATGACCACCTTGTTCTACCCAGGTCATAGTTTTTGTAGAGTTTTGCCTATTGTAATAATTTGCCGAGTGTACATTCCACTTGTGACTCTTATTGCTACTGTTTTAAAGTCCAGTTTGGAATATTTGCAGTTAGTAGTACATTTTGTGGGATTTATATACTTAACGTAATGTATATTTCTCGAAAATTTTTAACAATAGCGCGGAAATGTCTCCTTAGATAAGTAACATACGTATTTTGAATTTATTAAATTAATATAAGTAGGTACTTTGGTCAAATTTATGCGTAATGCGTATAGTCGTGGGGGCCGAGTGGTCCAAGTAGTTAGCCTGAAACCTAAAGATTGCACGTTCGAATCCCGACTATACCAATGATTTTTTTTTTTTTTTTATACAACAACAGTGCCAAACAAGCATACGGCCCACCTGATGGGAAACGGTTACCGTAGCCTATTTACGCTCACGATAGCGAAGTATCACTTGCGCGTTGCCACTCTGTGTTCAGAGAGTTATACTGTGTTCTAAGTTGAGTCTGAGTTTTCTGAACTTAAGTACAAAGATTACATTGAGAGAGATCCTGCATACGTTTGAGAAGAAATTCATAAGACGTATATAAATTCGTGCTTGAGTAACGGCGATGGACTCGCCATCTACCACACTAGTACCTAAAATATATCTTTGATGGAAAGTGGGTATGTGGGTACTAACTCCTCTGCCCGGGGAGTCTCTAAACACGGGGAGGCTATAGGATATTCTTTTGACAAATTACTCAAATGTAATTTTTTGTCGTAATTTCCCAGGTGGTACCGTCATATCGAATTGAACAATCGAGAATTCGCAACACGATATACAGTGTTATCTTAAGATCTATCGTCGGAACGTATCGTCGATTCTCGAATAACGCGTATTATCATACAAAAGAAGAAAGAACAGACGAAATTAAAATGACAGTCGTTTGCTTCGGATTTGAATGGGCGCTCTATAGTATTATTAGTGTCAGCAGCTATTGTTAAATTTCGTCGGGTAAAGTAAATATTGTGACAAAAGTTCATTGCGCTATATTGAGTTACTTAAGTGTACTTAAATGGGCTACTGAACAAAAAAGCTACAGAAAAAAAGCAAGATCAGCGATACCTCCCGCTAAGGAAAACGTCACAGCATTTGCAAAGGATAATGCAACTCTCCTTGACACATTTGATCAACTGCCAAACTATCTAAATGATTCGATTGAA
The DNA here is from genome assembly GCA_945859725.1 of Drepana falcataria. Lineage (NCBI taxonomy): Eukaryota > Metazoa > Arthropoda > Insecta > Lepidoptera > Drepanidae > Drepana > Drepana falcataria. The sequence goes on from OX243935.1 coordinate 3,400,586, forward strand.
AATTCTACATACAGTGTAGAAAGTATCGCCAATATTTGCCACTGACCAAATGCTTTTTGCATTGACCAACTTAATTTGACCTCGCTTTACTACTGTATCAGAAAATACTATGAAGTATCAATCAATTTGAAGGGTCTTCGTATATTTGACGATGTAGTTTGATATGACAAGCCCTCTCAGCTGTCGAAACATCGGGATTCCAAATTCAAATAAAAGTAAAACAATGGGTATGCGCCCCGAATCACAAATGAATGGCTGGTGTGGGCTGACAGCCATGTGGGCTGGAGGTCATGTACGTTCTAAATTTAAATTATCGAATTTGAAATCCGTTTTCAGAGAGTTTGTTGAACGAAATGAACTTAATTCGAAATTCAAAATTATTTATTATCTTGTTTTTTTTATTCTTTAACGAAACCCTGATATGCCTAATATCTGAGATCAATAAATCCTAACTAACTTAATGCGGAAGTGAATTTATTTATATCGCTTAAACGTTACTAGTCTGCCCATTATGAGGAAAATTTGCATAAACGTTGTCAAGGGGTTAACATAAGGCATATTTTGAACCTAGAAAAAGTATCTACTGATAATGAGGGATTACAAAATAAGTCAGACGGCTTCTGATATTCAAAAAGATTAAGACCTGCATTGATTACACTAAGAGTAATGAAGAAGCAGGAATAAAATAAAATGTTATGGAAAAAAAATACAGTGCCTAGTGCCACTTCATAAAAGCGACCTGTCTGAACAAAAACACCATTATTTGATTAACTACTTATAAAAAATTATACAGCTGGAGTCATGATCAAAATGTCTTTATTACATTTACATTGGGTAAATTCGAGTCGGCCAGTATTATTTACGTTTTTTTTTTATAAAAAGAATCCGTTCGATAATGACGCGCCAGCCGAAGACCGTGTGTCAAACAATGATGCCAACAATCCTACTTTCGCGGTTCAGCCAAATGTTGCCATTGTCGTGTGGTCAAAGTGGATTACGTGGAGTTGCCAAGGTTTGAATATTAAATAAAATAATGCTAAAGAAATATTTTATTTTTTGCGGAGTAAACACGCTTTTAATTAAATACAATTTAGCTATATCTCGGGTCAGGTTACATATTTGCTGCATTTGCAGTTGAAACTCTGGGGCCTTGGGGTCCTGAGGCTTACCATCTTTTTAAAGAGGTCTCGCGCCGTCTAGTCGAGACCTCTCGTGACAGGCGGGCTGGAACATATCTCGCTCAGAGAATCAGCATTGCTATCCAGCGTGGCAATGCTGCTAGTCTTTTTGGCACGTTGCCTCGGGATACCGATTTGGGACAAATATTTTATCTGTAAGTAGTTAGTTTCAACTGTTCTTTGTAAATATTGTTAATTGTTGTTATTAGAGAACATGTTTCTTTACAAAAAATATTTACATAGGACATACAATTATTACGTTATAAGAGCATGCCATATTTAACTGAGAAAATTAAATTTATGGAATTCATAGTTTAAACTCATAGTTTACTTAACTTCTTTACTTAACTTACAAACATAGTTTACTTAACTTAGGCACGTACACTAAAAATATTTTATATTGTTAAATATTTTATGATTCAAAAGTGTAATGTCCAATTTGGAAATATTAAATTAATTTATAAAAAAATTATAATATAAAATAAATTCAATGTTCACTCCACAGTCATATTGTTCTGAGGATAATTTTTCCTCGGACCGGCAAGTATAATGTTTTGCATTGTCAATAAAGTGATTACCACACACGGTCTCCTTGACAGCCGGTCTCTATTCAGGCTACTGTGGACTTAATGGGGATCCAACAAGCTCTTAATTTATATAAAAAAATATAATATATCACGCCTTCCCACAAGGGAATTAATTTAATTTATCTTAATAAAATAATAAAACAAAGCAGAGGTGTAAAGAAACAAAATTACTTCAGAATAGATCTGGGCTGGAAATAATAGATTAATAATTATTAAGGAAATAGATAGCTTTACTTTGTCACGATACCAGACCTTTTCGAATAAACATGCAAGGAACTTATTTATAATAATAATAATTTATCCTCACGCCTTCCCACAAGGGTCCCCAAAGGGGTAGGCAGAGGTGTATAGGTAATACCCACACACCCACTTTCCGCCAGAGGTACATTAGGTGCCAACTTATTTATTTGTCTAATTATATATATTTCTTAGGAAATGTTCTACATTTGAACTACCAGTTCTGAGTTCAGTGACCTTTTTTAAGCCCGAGAATAATAAAAAAATAATGATTTCCAGACAGCACGTTAGGCTCTCTTGTTTGAATTTAGAAGACTTTGAAAAAAGGAACACTTGGCAAATTGAAAGGTACACAATGACTATTCGGCAAATTACCGACCAAATACGAATTATTACGAATGAAATCATTAACCATCTGCTTATATGCGGTTATGTCATAATGAAGCTAGTGCACTAAGTAAATTCCTGAGCTTTGCGGTCTGATCATGTGGATTAAGTATTTAGGCGGTTGTTTTCGTGGTCAGTTGGCTTTCACCAGCTGTGTAGTTACTGGAGAAACAGATGGGCTTTAGTAAAATTTATTTAGGAAAAAATATTCATATGTATGCTTCCATACCTAAGTTAAGGGGCTAAGTTGTCGCTAATGGCACACAATTAGGTAAAGTACAGGGCACTGGTGCGTTCCACAAGCGATCCCAGAGCCCTTCTATATAAATATGTACTTAAATATTTTTTGGGACAATTCCACACAAATTGACATAGCCCTAAATTAAGCAAAGCTTGTGTTATGGTAACTAGACAATGATATATTTACTTATATAGATAGATAGATATATACATAAATAATAGGACATCCAAGACTAAGGTACAAATACTCGTGTTCATCGCAAAAATATCTGCCCTCAGCGGGAATAGAACCCGCGACCTCACGTTTCGCAGTCAAGAGCTCTAACCACTAGATCAGACGGCCGTCATTTGCATAGAAGACAAACCGTCAAGGGGGATTTCATAAGTAGAAATCTCACATAACAGAGAACGGTCAGAAAACTATTGAAGATTCCACCCGCAGTAGAGTCACTTCACAATGGCAGAACTCAAAATCAAAATCAATATATTTTTATTTCACATAGGCCTAGATGGGTACTTATAAAACGTCGAAAAAGGTACACGGTTCGGGTTGGTCGTTTCCATGGAGAAGAACCGGTAACTCATCCACTTCATCTATATTCATCAGAGTTTTCTTCTCTCTCATCCTGTATTAACCAATCCCGATGCGCAATACGTACCTTAGCATTTAGAGTGATAAAAAAACAAGGAGCCGTGGTGGCCGAGTGGTTCGAGTAGTTGCCTGCGACACAAAGATCGCAAGTTCGAATCCCGACTGTACCAATGAGTTTTTCTGAACTTAAGTACATTGATTAGTCACACCACGAGCTTTACGGTGAAGGAAAACATAGAGAGGAAACCTGCATAGGTCTGAGAAGCAATTCAAAGACGTATGCATAGTCGTGCTTGAGTAACGGCGACGGACCCGCCATCTGTCACGTTGGCACCTAAAATATATCTCTGGCGGAAAGTGGGTGTGCCGGTACTACCTATACACCTCTGCGTACCCCTTCGGGGACCCTTGTGGGAAGGCGTGAGGTTATATCATAATAAATGTTATTATGTTGCCAACACAGTATAACTCTCTGAACACAGAGTGGCAACGCGCAAGTGATACTTAGGTATCGTGAGCGTAAATAGGCTACGGTAACCGTTTCCCATCAGGTGGGCCGTATGCTTGTTTGCCACTCTTGTTGTATAAGAAAAAAAAAAAAAAAGCAAAAGCTTCACTTTCAATAATGATTCATAATATTACGTAAACATCGTACATGAAACCTCGTTTAGCGTCAGTACAGTCAGCTGAGAAAAAAGGTGAAATAAATCATTGAGCATCACAATACAGTGTTGGATATTGTGAAATTAATAATTGCTTTTGTCTATTTATAATGAGAAGTAAACGGCGTGTAATTAATGGGGCTTACAATGATGAACTGTGGATAGCTACGTTGCCAAACGGACCGTCTGCCCACTGAATGCGTAGGCTAGCGGTGTTACACTAAACTGTACAGTCGGCCTGGTGAAATTGTTGAACGTTGAACTTATGACGATTATTTTATTATTATTATTTCTCCACTCTTCCTCAAAGAAGCCCCACTGGTAGGGGTCTAATACATTATAGTACACTAAATAAATTCCAGACCTTTGCGGTCTTACTCTCTGGAGCAAACATAAGCAGGTGTTTATCTATACAAATAAATAAAATTGGAGTGTTTGTTTGTAATATGTATTAAGATAATCGCTTTTTACTAAATGCATGTATGGAGGTACAATGTATACACGGTACATATACCAAAATGTATATTATTTTTATTTTTGTCTGTCTGTTTGTTTGGGATAATCATCTGAACTGGCTGATATCACATGTAAGTTAGGCTACTTTTATTTAAAAACTTCGTATAAATCTTTTGTTAAATTCCACGCGGACCAAGTCGCGGGCACATCTAGTTCTACATATTTGCATCCGCGGAGGTTGTCTCCACCAATGTGGATTGGGTGTGAGGATTCCCCACTGATGGTTAAAGGTCCATTCATTCCTCACTCAGCCTTCTATCTTTCTCCTTTGTCGGCAATGTATTCAATTCATTTCATCACAGTGACGTCATAGAATATTTTCTACAACGATCAGTCGTATTGCTACATTCAACAAGTGTTCGCAGAAAATTGCTCACAAACCGAGTGACACAAGGAAACAGTAGAAATTTGCATATTTTGCGGTTATTGTACCGTACATGCTTTATTCGCAACATTGGACATTTCAATTCTACCCACAATTTTAATGCTAATAATAATATTCTATAATAAAAATAATATATCCTCACGCCTTCCCACAAGGGTCCCCGAAGGGGTAGGCAGAGGTGTATAGATAATAAATACCCACACACCCACTTTCCGCCAGAGATATATTTTAGGTGCCAACGTGACAGATGGCGAGTCCATCGCCGTTACTCAAGCACGACTATACATACGCCTTTGAATTTCTTCTCAGACGTATGCAGGTTTCCTCTCGATGTTTTCCTTCACCGTAATATATAATATTCTGATATTATAATATTCTAATATTCTGACACAATTCAAAACAAATTGACTTATACTCGCAATAAGCTTTGTATGTATATAGTTACTAGTATAGGTATATGTATACAGAATGAAGTATTCAATAATAATATAAATATTAAGAATTAAATAATAAGTATTCAATGCTTATTAAATTAAATAAAAAAGGGACTTAAACTTCCTTTATCTCAGATTTTAGGATGAACCTAATTATAAGTTTAACAGTCTAGATAAATAAAAATATAAACAAATATACAAGATACGCGCCAGTAATATAACCCTTTTTTTATATGTTGACCATAAATGTAGTCGACTGTACTATACAACTAATCGTATCGCCCACGTTTAAGCCATTGTGTATTAAAATAATAAAAAAAAGTTTGAATCGACGAACAATTAGAAATGCATCTTAATGAGTTCGTATAGGGATCAATTCATTGCGGCATTGAGTATTGCGCCAACTTTAAAGTTGCACGCTCAAGGTATAATTAATTACTTTAACTAAACCTAAAGAGTCTGTCCATCACGTTTATCAAAAAGTTCAATTCAAATGGAAATCCAAATTTATTTTAGACCCTTGTCAACCAACATCCATTCTTAAACAAGAATGAATTCAAAATCTAAATAACTTTATGAATGAAATCTATCTACTTAATATACATATTGTGATGACCCTTAATATTTTGACGTGTCCGTGTGTCAAAAAAAGGGAGTGGTCTCAAAAATGTACAGTCATCAACACAGCACGCTTGAATAGTTTGACATTTCATATTGTTACTACATATTAGCATACTAGCCAACGGACTCGCCCTTGTTCTTAATTTAAATAATTTAAACTGTATTCTAAAAGAAAAAAAATATAACAGTTTGTTTCATAACAGCCAGTTGCGAATTAAAAGAAAAAGTCGTATCTATTTCAACTTACGTGTGTGCTATATCGGTAAATGGGCAAATTCTAGAGCAAGTGAATGAATTTGTATATCTAGGAAGCATGTTCACATGAGATGGAAAGTATGAAAAAGATATTGAAAGAAGGATAACTGCCGGAAATAAGGTAAATGGAGCCATGTCGGCGTTGATGGGCAGTAAAAGTCTGAGCAAGAATGCTCGAGTTGCTGTCCACAACGCGATATTGGTACCTACCTTATTGTATGGCAGCGAATCCTGGGTATGCCAGAGGAAGTATGAAAATAGCTTGAATGCAGTTGAGATGCGATCTCTTCGAAAAATGTGCGGCGTAACGATATTAGATCGAATCCGCAATGAAGAGATTCGCAAATCAACTGGCGTGAATGAGGGCGTGATTGTAAAGATGAAGAAAGGCATGTTACGTTGGCTTGGACACATAGAAAGGATGAGTGAAGAAAGATTGACGAAACAGATATACAAAGCAAAAGTGTGTGCAAGAAGAGGCAGAGGAAGGCCACGTTCCAACTACGTGGATCAAATAGATCGGACTCTCAAGGACGGGAACGTTAAGAGTACTCGAAACCGACGATCATGTATGAAGTGACTGATGAATGTGGACGAAGCGAAAGAGGTATGTAGAGAGAGCTGGCGCTCTATACTCTCTGCCTACCCCGTTAGGGACTTGGCGTGATGATATGTATATATGTATTTCTACTTGTAGTAAGCTTACTTAATAAGTTCCTAAGCTGAGATAGAGGTTAACAGATGGGCTCTTTAGTATAAATGTTGTACATCACAATAGATCCGTGACCCTAATATCCGAACGATTAACCGTCATTTTTAAAGTACAAAACAAAACGTCTTCCCACTCATGGCCGTTGAAAATAAATAAAAAATCAGTCCAGATATGTATGAATGGACCGTGTAAGAGTTGAGATAGGTGTGATTAGAACAAGCTTGCGCGTGGGTAGGCGGCCTGTCATCGCGCAAAGGGTCATTGTGTGTGAAGATAAAGACTGCAGCATTTTATAGAGCAGTCTTTTATGTGGGTAATGTGTTTTGATGTAATGCATTCAAACTTGCCCTGAACTTTAAGGGGACATTAATTAGTACTAAATGCAGTTTCACATTTATTTGGACAAATCGTCAAGTAAGAAAAAAAAAGTACTATTAAATATAGGTAAGTAAGTACCAAACGTGATAAAATTAAAATCTTGAAGAAAACATCTTTCGACAACAAACAATGCATTGTTTTAACGTCGACATCACCTTTCTACGACGGCCGAGTACATATTTTACAAGTCCAGTTATAAAATTCATTATTTTTGACACGTTAACGTTACACAATCGTGTATATTTTGTCGTGTCTAACAGTTACAGCTCGCGACCCAGGTGGATTTGCATTGAATGAGCGCGGGCTGGACACACGAGCACGGCGGCCTGTCATTAACGGACGCGCGCAATCTGTTGCTGCTCCACCCTGTTCCAAACTCAAATTATTGTGTTTGAGCGCGCTCGCGATCGCTTGCGACATGAGCGACGCGCGCCCAATGAGCTGGCATTCATGCACGTGACTGTACAACCGATTTGAGCTTACCAAACCTAAAGCGGAACCTTCATATTTTTTAAATTTGAGGTCAAGGTTATGCCTTCGCAGTCATTTCGAAAATCTATTTGTTCACGTGATCTTCTGCAATAAATTAAAACATTTGTGATTCCTGGGAATCACAAATGTTTTAATTAAGAAATAGGCTTTAGAAACTGCATTGTTGAAATCGCAATAAGTACTTACTTGAAATTTTTCATGGAAATTTGTCCTTGAATTTGTTTGATTTAAGGCTATCAAATCAAGGTGTTGCAAGCGTCCATAGGCGGCGGTAACCGCTTACTATCAGGCGGACCGCATGCTTGTTTGCCACCCAAGTCGTATAAAAAAAATATCGCTAGAAAACATGAAAAATTACCATATAGTTCTTAAATATTAACTAACTTGTGCAAACTAATATGTCGATTTCATATACTGCACATTCATAATCATTTTCATGCACTTTCAAAGCCAAACTTGCTGATATCATATAAGTTCGTACTATCTAACTATATATGGTCTGCGAAGTAATTATGTATCTGCGAAGTAAAGGTAAATAGGATAAGATAAGGTAAGAAGGGGTAAAAAAGCCTCTAAGGTTATAAAAAAATAGAGTTTTTAAAATGAGAATGTCAGAAATACCAACTCAGACTTACAGGTAATCGCAGAGCAATATGAACTAGATCAAACACCATGCGGGCTCGACGGTCATCAGAAAAAGCTGCATAGTACCTCCTTTGTACCCCGCCTTTTGTCCAACGCTTTTTTCAACCTCCCACCCTCATTTATACTTTTTTGCAATGAAAAAACTATTCTATAAAGTCTCAAAGGAAACGATGCGAATAATTCTCGAGTTTCACGTTTCCAAGTTTTTTAAGACGGTCCCTATTTTAAACCGCCCACTGGTATTGTTGTCCTTCGGCGATCTAATCTCCTTTTGATAGACCTCCTTAGCGATATGGACCCGGGCCTATTGTCCAGGTTACTTAATTTTTTCCTGTCAAATATCACGAAAGAGTTTGATTGATGGCAAAAGTTTGATACATCCTATTCAGAGGTTTCCATGTAATCTCCAGCTTTTTCATAGATCTTCGACTAGATGGACAATCTTCCAGAGATCTTATTATGCCATATATTAAAACATACTAACTACTACTGTTAACATAATATATGTATGTATAATATTTACGAGTTCAATTTTCAATCGAAATATAAATTAAATAACTCAAAAGTAACATATACCTAATACAAAAAGCAGTTGTAACTAACTCATAACAGATACAATATTTGTCACAAATCGTATCCCAAGGCAACGTGCCAAGAAGACTAGCAGCATTGCCAAGCTGGATAGCAATGCTGATTCTCTGAGCGAGATATGTTCCAGCCCGCTTGTCCCGAGAGGTCTAGATTAGATGGCGCGAGACCTCTTTAAAAAGATGGTGAGCCTCAGGACCCTAGAGTTTAAATCTTAAATTTATGATTTATGAGTAAGTATACCTCGTGTAGGTGCGACTGTTGAAGCTCTTACCTTCATATATATATAAAAAGACCATTATCAGCTAGAACACTAGTCATAAAGCCGTGGTGGCCGAGTGGTTCGAGCAGTTGCCTGCGACGCAAAGGTCGCAAGTTCGAATCGCGACTGTACCAATAAGTTTTTCTGAACGTAAGTACAGTGATTAGTCACACCACGAGCTTTACGGTGAAGGAAAACATCAAGAGGAAACCTGCATACGTCTGAGAAGAAACTCATAGGCGTATCTATAGTCGTGCTTGAGTAACGGTGATGGTCTCGCCAACTGTCACGTTGGCACCTAATATACCTCTGGCGGAAAGTGGGTGTGTGGATATTACCTATACACCTCTGCCTGCCCCTTCGGGGACCCTTGTGGGAAGGCGTGAGGATATATATACACTAGTCATTTTATTTCTCTATCGCTAAAACATTTGAAAGTATCAGTAATTTATTGATGTTGAGGTCATCCAAAACGTGTCCCATCTCTGGCCACAATAAACATTATTTTTAATGACCGCTGTCCCTGATTGTATCTGAAACACATGTTGCGCAGTCTAATGATTCCAAACTTTTTCTGATAACTATTATACGGTGGCGACCTGTGCCGACAAAAATTTTGATGCAAAAAATTTAGACGCTGCGCCTGTCAAGCTGAATTTCGTTAAATTTAAATCACGAAGCTCTGTACTCGGTTTTTTCCTACATTAAATCACTGCTGGGCAAAGGTCTTCTCCCATTCTTCCACTGTTTTATATAAATTTACACGTTCATTACAAGTATCCCTTTGACGAAGTTCAGAGTAGAGCGAAGCATTATGATGTAACTGGACGGGAATTTCATATCAAAATAGGAGCTAAGAGCTCTTGATCGCTCTTAGAAATGATTGCAGATAGTTCTGGTCTACTGAGGTATAAAAAAATTTAAGTAGGATGACTGAGCAAAGAGGGACTAAAACCCCCTTACTTCAATGCCTGTTTGCTAAGAACTTGTTAGCTAAAAGGATGCAATAACTCTCCAATGTAGCTACCACTTGAGATGATTTATGCAAGCCACGTTGGTTCGTAACGGTAACTTTTTTTGGTCCACAGGAACTATGGACCTTAGAAAATATTTGGTTTCGTTCTTTTTTTTTTATACAACAAGAGTGGCAAACAAGCATACGGCCCACCTGATGGGAAACGGTTACCGTAGCCTATTTACGCTCACGATACCGAAGTATCACTTGCGCGTTGCCACTCTGTGTTCGGAGAGTTATAGTGTGTTGGCAGCATAATGGGTTTAATCCCTCTGCTTCCAACACAATGTAACAATCCCCCCCTCCCCAAGGAGCTCATTACTGGAAACCTTATTCACCGCGTAGGAACACAACACAAAAAATGTGTTATTTGGCTACGGACTTCTGTAAGGTGGAGGTCCTGCCCCAGTCGGGCAGCTCCGAATTCGTTCTCTCAACCAAATGAGTCTGTAAGCTACGGGTTGGTTATTGCGTCAAACTTAGGATCTATAATTACTATTTGTTTTCTTTTTACATTAGATAAAAACTATATAGACAACAATTGTTATGAATTGTTACGATCAACGTGACAAGTTTTAGGTCTGGCGTCTGTTTCTCAAGCTCGACCAGTAATCGTCAGTAGTAAATAATCACTAACATTTTTGCATTCGATGGCCTGTTTATTGAGGGAGGCTATATATTATTATGCAACACCAAGACTACGATGAGTTTTTCTGATTTAAGTACAGGTATTAGTCACATCACGAGCTTAACAGACGAGGAAAACATTGAGAGGAAACTTGCGTACGTTGGAGAAGAAATTCAATGACGTTACTATAGCTGTGCTTGACAAAAGGTGGTAGACTCGCCATCCGTCACGTTGGCACCTTAAATATATATCTCCGCTGAAAAGTGCTCTAATGGGATGGCACGATCAAATCATGATGATGATGGCATGATGTCAATCAAACCGAGAAGTGGTCATATATTATATCAATTGATCGTGGGTGAGACCGCAGATCGCAGTAAGTATGCAATGAGGGAATTAATTTTAATTAAAATAACAATTAATGCAAAACGTAGTGTGTTTTCTTTAAAAGTCTAGCTCACCAAACTTATCCGTTCAATATAGTTATTATCCATAAGTTTTTTAAATTATGTTTGCGACTTCGCTTCGAATTCCACAAAACATCAACCCTTAGATACCGATCAGCGAACCTTTTCGTCCCGTTTTTTGTATCCTCATATTTTGTGAAACTGTAGGTCATTTCGGCCGCTATATTTTGATTCTCACGTGGGTGACCGTGATTTACAACCTGTAGGCTTTACATGTCACCTGAACAAACGTGGTATCACGCCTGGGTGTTTTATCATGAGGGTGTCTGTCAAATGTTTATATTACTATGGATTCATATTTTGATTTGTTGCTTTTTATGCGCCGGTTTTTCGTATTAATTTATTGTTACTGCAGGTTTTGGTGTATCTATATTTATACGCATATCACCACGCCGAGTCACTCGTAGGAAATCCAGAGTGCATAGAGCAGGCATCGAGATACAACTACTTATTCTTAACGGATGCATCTTTGTTGATACGATTAAGAACGTGTTCTCCTTATGTTTTTGCCTACCGCGTACATTAGCAATATATATTTGTTTGTCAATCTTTATCCTTTCAACATGTCCAAACCTACGTAACAAACCTTTCTTCCCGCATGCAAATTCGTTCTTTGCGATTCATTTTGCGATTGTCGCGAAAGACATACGCGGTGAGGGACTTTGTATAGTTATATAGTGTTTTATGTGTCATAATATAATATATCAATAGTTAATACGGTCTTTGCCTATTTAACAACCTTTGAGGATCTTCGAGGAGAAGCATCCTTGCATCATTCTTTGACAAATAAAATATCTAAGGATATTTGGTCCTCTTTCACGTCGCTCTTCTCTTTCATCCTGAACGAAATTGGATGAAAATTTGCACAAATATATATTATAAAATAACTCATAGGAAATCATGAAAAAATTCAGACTATTAAATTAAATTTTGCGCTAATGAAGCCGCGCGGCTTCTACATCTTGTTATTTATACGTGTGCTTTAAGAGAATCCTTGAATCTTTCTCCAAGCTAGGATGGGAACGATTCCCACACATGGTCACCAGACATACACACATGTGCTACCAACTGGCCGCATGTGCTGGACATAGGGGCAGAGCACGCGGCTGAGCGGGTGACAAGTATCCATATTGAGTAGGTATTTAGGTGCAGCTTCGCTTCGTTGTAAAAATTTAATCTAAATAAATAACTTTGCCCTGTTCCACACAAATTGAACTAGTCTGTAAGCAGTGCTTATACTATGGGAACTTCACAACGATATATATACTTATATATTAAGATAGATTTATTGGTTAGTATATATATATATATATATATATATATCCGACGCCTTCCCACAAAGGTCCCCAAACGGGTAGGTAGAAGTGTATAGATAGTACCCACACACCCACTTTTCGCCAGATATTTTAGGTGCCAACGTGATGTTCCCTCGAACGAGGCGAATTCATCGCCGTTACTCAAGCTCGACTATACATACGCCTCCGAATTGCTTCTCAGACGTATACAGGTCTCCTTGTTTTGCTTCACCGTAAAGCTCGTGGTGTGAATAATCACTGTACTAAAGTTCAGAAAACTCACTAGTACAGTCGGGATTCGAACTTGCGATGTTTGTGTCGCAAGCAACTTCTCAAACCACTGTGCAACCACAGCTTTTAGAAAAAAAAATCCACGCAGTAGTTTTTGCGTGATACTTACATACATACATACAGACAGAGGGACGGGTATACTAGGTCTGTCCTGAGGCCCTGAGGTCCTGAGGGATTTGGCTTGATGATATATGTGTAAGAATCAAAGTCATATGAGTCAGATCAATGGAAAAGTGTATCTCATGACGTATAGGAAGGTCAAAGAGATTACGCTGGACAGCAAATGGAAGGAGCTGCATCCATAACAATTTATTTCCACTAATGCGTAGGTTTTTGAGACCGACTAGGATATAATTTTGAATAGACCATTGGCTAGATTAACATAATTATATTACAAGTTTTATTCCAGATAAAATATTTCTTTACGCGAGTGAAACTGCGTGCACAGCTAGTGTATCAACAAATTTATGATGATTGCCCTGTATTGACAATTCTCACCACATACTGCAAGCTCCTCGGAGATGACAAAAAACCATGCACGAATACCGCTAGTCGCATCTGTTTGTCGTTCAACTCTCACCGTTATATGATAGCAAAAAATCTGTTGGAGGTCGCGTAGGCTGATAGGAGTGTTCGGTGCAAAGAAATCCAACAACTTAGTAATTGTACTCATGGGAGAAATTACATAGCGCTTCATTGTATCTACGGCTTGGTTTACATTGTCCAAGTTCTCAATAAGCATTTCCTATAAGTACTTATAAAATAAATAAAAAAACGATCTCTCTATATAGGCTATTTATATATAAAAATTGAATCTTTAAATATTATGGCCGTGAGAAAGCCGTGGTGGCCAAGTGGTTCGAGCAGTTGCCTGCGACACAAAGATCGCAAGTTCGAATCCCGACTGTACCAATGAGTTTTTCTGAACTTAAGTACAGTGATTAGTCACACCACGAGCTTTACGGTGAAGGAAAACATCGTGAGGAAACCTGCATACGTCTGAGAAGCAATTCAAAGGCGTATGCATAGTCGTGCTTGAGTAACGGCGATGGACTCGCCAAATGTCACGTTGGCACCTAAAATATATCTTTGACAGAAAGTGGGTGTTGGTTACTACCTATACACCTCTGCTTACTCCTTCGGGGACTCTTAGGCGTGAGGATATTATATAAAAAAAGTTTATCTTATTAATATTATAAATGCGAACGTTTTTAAGGAGGTTTGTTCAGCCTCATGTTATTTTTTCTGGAATAAAACATTAAAATGTGTTTGTACAACATTGTAATCTATCTTTGTGTCAAATTTCATCTAATTCTGTTCAGTAGTTTATGCGTCAAAAAGCCTCAAAATCTATAACTTTAAATATATTAGTTATATAGTATAGTTTTTTTATCACAGAAAAGCTTAAAAGCATTAAATTTCATCTTGGAGCTAGGAAGAGCACCCTATAGCAAAATCCCACAGGATAAGCCGATGATAAAACAAATATCCGCTGGTTATAGGGTCAAAAACCATATTGCGTAGTCGGCCAGATGAGGCGGTCGCGTTGTTTTTTGTCCATCTCGCTATTTTTAACCAGCTTTTGGCCTAACAGATGCAGTATGGGAGGCGGGTCAAATCAACCTTGGAAATTACACTATTGATTTTGTATAATAATTACACTTCTTCATACCTTCCCCGAAGAGTCTTCGAAGGGGTAGGCAAAGGTGTTTACCTGGGTACCTGCAGACCCACTTACCGCCAAAGATATCTTTTAGCTGCCAACGTAACAATTTATTTTTTATTTTATTTATTAAAGGAACAAAAATATAGAGTACAAAAGTGTATGCGATAATGCCTGCAGTAGTTATAAACTGTATCGCAGACATTAACACTCATCCCCGGATAGAGATGGTCACAGTTCCTTTAGGTACAGGATATACAGAAAATAACAGTGTGTGTGTGTATGTGCGTGTGTGAGTGGCGAGTCCATCGCCGTTAATCAAGCACGACTATACATACGCCTTTGAATTGCTTCTCAGACGTATGCAGGTTTCCTCTCGGTGACGTAAACTAAGTAAACGCTGTACTCAACTCCAGAAAACTCATTGGTACAGTCGGGATTCTAACTTGCAATCTTGCAGGCGTGGTGGTCGAATTACTTCTCGAACCAGAATTACTACCCGAACCACTCGACCTTCACTGCTAATAATTACACCAAAAATAATATAGGTAGGTTTATACAACCACAGTGGAGGAGTGGAAATAGGTATATAGAACATCCAATACTAAGGTACAAACACTCGAGTTCATCACACAAATATCTGCCCTCAGAGGGAAACGAAACCGCGACCTTAAGATTCGCAGTCAGGAGCTCTACCAGACCGCTGCCGTACCGCTGTACCAGATGCCGTGTAATAAATATATAATATATAAAATAATATATATATAATAATATATATCCTCACGCCTTCCCACAAGTGTCCCCGAAGGGGTAGGCAGAGGTGTATAGGTAATACCCACACACCCACTTTCCGCCAGAGGTATATTAGGTGCCAACGTGACAGATGGCGAGTCCATCGCCGTTACTCAAGCACGACTATACATACGCCTTTGAATTTCTTCTCAGACGTATGCAGGTTTCCTCTCGATGTTTTCCTTCACCGTAAAGCTCGTGGTGTGACTAATCACTGTACTTAAGTTCAGAAAAAACTCATTGGTACAGTCGGGATTCGAACTTGCGACTTTTGCGTCGCAGGCAACTGCTCGAACCACTCGGCCACCACGGCTTCTAATAAATACATTTAAACTAATTTTGTTTAAATTATATTTTAGTAAGGATCTCCAAAATAACGGCAGATATCGATTGAAATGGAGTATGCATTCTCATAAAATATTTAGAAGGAAACAAACACAGCTTTCCGTCAAAAACAAAGCTTCCTTTATCAATATAACACGACAAATGTGGTTTATTTTGTCGCCTGGACCGTTAGGAGACGGCTGCACCTTGCATCGGCAAATAACCTGCGACCTTAATATCCTGCGATGAAAAAAACCCGCAGCGAACAATCTACTATATCCAACTGCTATTTAAAAAATCATCCCAAATTCGACTTTACTCAAAGATAATAAGGATTCACCTTTGAATTTCAAACCACGTAATTAACTTGTTACTGTCAACCACACATGGTATGATTTTCGTAAGTTTTTATAAGTTTCGTTTGTGACGGATGTTTGAGCGTTTTCAGGTCTAATAGTTAAATTTGAATTTGGAATTAGCGACACGTTAGACTATACGATTTTTTAATTAGTGAGTTGGCGCTTGAGCTGAAATTCATAAATATATCTCTAAATATAAATTTGGCGCCACTTAAGTTCCTACCTTTCACTGATTAACGAATCAAAAATATGCGGTTCAATCCAGTCCAGCCCAGCTCCCTTGCTCGCGATCCAGCAACGCCCTAAGCGGAGGTTCGTACCCCACAGGGAGTGCCCTTAGCTGTGTTGCTTAAAAATAATGTGCCTGACTGGAGGCCTAGGTCTCGCCATTGACCGGTTAAGTAGCAAAAATTACCGGAACTCACGCTACGAGAGACAATACAAAAAAAATGCGGTTCAATACAACGTCCGAATCAGAATTCTTATGGCCAGGTCTTTCGTCAACGGCATTAACGGTAGGCAGAAGTGCCATAGTACTATCAAGACGTATGCAATCTATATAAATGTATCATAGTATCTATGACAAGCGAACTACCGTTACCTATCGACCTATACCTACGTCTGTACTAATATCCATACGTACACAATTACGTGACGTGCCCGTCCCGTGGCGGTCACGTCCCGGAGCCGCGGCCTCTGTGAAGCGGGACCGATTTATTGCCTTATACAGACGCACAGACCGAATTCTGGGACGATCTCTTTGAATTATTATGGAAATCTTAGAAGCATTGCCGGAATTATTGCAGCGCGGTACGTACGTACAGGCATATTTTAGCTTATAGGTACCAAGCGTTAGGATGAGGGCGAGAAGCTCCTGGTACTTTCCATGGAACGATATTGTGTTTCTATTAATGGGATAGTCGAGTGGTAAAGTCGATAGCAAATAATAATATACCAGTCCAAATCTTAATTTATTTTTTGGTAACTCCTAATGACCAGTTATTAAACTACAGTAAATTTGACAATTTCATTAGTTATATTTAGCCTTATATATCTTATGGATTAGAGTCTGTCTATTCGCACCTTAGTCTTGGATACCCTACATTGTATATATATATATATATATACAATTGTATTTACTTGTATATATATATATATATATACAAGTAAATACATTGTTGTCTAGTTCATAACACAAGCTTTGCTTAATATGAGGCTATGACAATTTGTGTGGAATTATCCCGAGGTATTATTAATTTATTATTTACCTTAGTTTGACATATCTTATAAAGATCATTTATGCGGGAGGCTGTTAAAAGTTTGATGTCTGTTTATGATTTCCTTGTAATTTTTACGGTAAAAACACAAATTTCAACACATATGCATCTCACGTAACCGGGTCCAGCGTACATCCCTCACGTATAAAGGTATGTTTACACTAAGCCATCCATCTCCATCACCTCGCATTATCAGACATCCGTTGATGTTGGATTTAGAAGACGTAGAGGCTCTGAACAACGTGTAGTCGGTGATGTTAATTCTACTGACACAGCTATTTCTAGTGGAGTTTTAAGAAGCTGGACCTATTTTAAGCTATGCCATTTAATTGAAATCTTTTGTAAACACGCGCAATTCGAAATGTGTTTGTATTTTGCGCAAAGCCACATGGAATAAGGCGTTGTGTATTTTTTTAAGGAATGTAAAATTCCTTGCTTGAAGATATTTTGAATAAGTACTTAGACTTACTTCGTACTGCGAAAACTAACTACACTAAGACATAGTTTTAATCCCTCACGGAGTAGTAGAAGAGAGTGGAACACCAGTTCTCTCCAGACTTAGAGACATTTGGAAACATTTCTTAACAAAATAATCATTATTATGATATATCAAATATTATTAAAAATATAAGACTCATATTTAAAATTATTATATATTTTAATCAGCATTGCCAAATCCACTTACTGATACGAGTTATTTGTAAAAAACTGTGTTAGAGAGCTTCATCGGATTGTCCAATAGAAACCTATCAAGAATATCCACTTCTATACTTTCTTAAGTGTACCGTGAGAAAGAGCTGCAGCGTGATCGTCCATCACGGTTTATCGCGCATGCGTTCTCTCGGTATTATCTCGAGATATGAAAGTGACGAAAAATTTACTGTACACCCACACAAAGCACGCGTTGGCGAATTTTTCGGAAAGAACGTGCACATTGTGGTGAGCGCGAACGAGCCGTGGTGGCCGAGTGGTTCGATTGCTGCCTGCGACACGAAAATCGAAAGTTCGAATCCCGACTGTACCAATGAGTTTTTCTGAACTTAAGTACAGGGACTAATCATACCACGAGCTATAAGGTGCAGGAAAACATCGATAGGAAACCAGCATACGTCTGATAAGCATTTCAAATGCGTATGTATAGTCGTGCTTGAGTAACGGCGATAGACTCGCCATGTATCACATTGACGCCTAAAAATATATCTCTGGCGGAAAGTGGGTGTGTTGGTTCTTACCGATATATCTTTGCCTACCCCTTCGGGGACCATTGTGGGCAGGCGTGAGGGTAAAGAAAGAAAACGTGCACATTTGTCCTTATTTGTGTTAAGCATTTACATACATTACCAAAACACTAGTAGTATCTATCCACTTTATTATTTAACATACCCGAATGGAACCCCTAACAGAAGATCACTGCCAAATAGCACTGCTTTTCGACAATGTGCTCCTGCGGTTTTGAGCACTGTACAAAGAAAGTCTAACTATATGACTTCACAGACGTCTCGAATTTCTTCTAAGCCATCTGCAAGTTTCCTCTCTATATTTCTTCACAGTAATGCTCGTCGTATGATTAATCACTGTACATTTCGAACTTATGATTTTTGAGTTTCACTTTTGAGTAATCAAACCACTAGGTCACCAGGATTCATTTATTGCCTTAAATTGATATTAAATAGGCTGCAAAAATCGTAGGAATAATAATTTCAAACTCACTTTTAATTCATAGAACCGAAAGTTGAACTGTGTCGCTCAGCGGACAGAACAAAGAGTAATATGTAGCTCTGGATTTGCCATTCATTCTTTGACAACTATATATGGTAATAATTCTTCTTAATGTCCTATTTGATTAGAGACGTGCACTCACAACATCGTACAATAGACTTAACAGTAACGCGCAGGCTATTCACAAGGCAAACTATGATTTATAATTTGTTTAATTCAAAATTCGTGGCTTAAGCACCGCTTATACTTATGCTATTGTTAGTTTACGTAACTTGCGGCTTGACAAAACGAGCTTCAGTTGTTTTTAAGTAACCCTAATTAGGGTTATTTATTACTGAATGGATCCCCACTACGAGACTTCATATTGGCACAATAGTGTGGGACTGCCTACCCGCTAAAAGAAATATATATCAGCGTCATATGTAGTGGGTATCTCAGTAAATAGAACAATATATCTTCTAGGAGTTTTGTCGGGTATTTATACTAATATAATATTATAAAGAGGAATGATTTGTATGTTTGTATTGAATAGGCTCCGAAACCACTAGAAAAATTCTTTCACCATTGGAAAGCTACATTCACCCTGACTGACATAGGCTATATTTTTCTTATATAAAAAAAATTATGTCCACCCGTGCGAAGCCGGGAAGGACCTCTAGTTGTGAATAAATTTTTATTTATTTATTTATCGTTAAGACGATTAGCTCCAAAAATAACAAAATGACAAATGATGAAAAGAGGTATAATATTCACTCTGAAACATGGTATTATGTTCTTTTTTAAATAGCAGTTAGATTCTACATGTATATATTTTTGTGACAGCTTTGTTTTTATGCGAAAATAAAATAAAAAAATTCACCACAATGAATGTTTTATATTTTTTGTTTTCTTTAATTGTACACTATCATACATATTCAGCAACTGCATTTTCTGATATATCCAAAATTGGTTCAGGAGCAACAATTTTCATTTTTTTTTATTTACCTTCTCTCAAAGAAGTTCGTGTACTTAATCTAGTGGCTTCTTTAGACTCACTCAACTTTACACATACCTACGTTTATGTATTGATTTTGGAACGTTACATTACCTAAGTTGTCTTCCTTCATCGACAAGTTGACTGAAATATACCTGTACACTACTCATCAAAATTATTTACGCAAGTAATATAATTTTTTTTTTATACAACTAGAGTGGCAAACAAGCATACGGCCCACCTGGGAATGGGAAACGTTTACCGTAGCCTATTTACGCTCACGGTACCGAAGTATCACTTGCGCGTTGCCACTCTGTGTTCGGAGAGTTATAGTGTGTTGGCAGCATAATTGGTTTAATCCCTCTGCTTCCAACACAATGTAACAATCCTCCCCCCTCCCCAAGGAGGTCATTACTGGAAACCTTATTCACCGCGTAGGAACACAACACAATAAATGTGTTATTTGGCTACGGACTTCTATAAGGTGGAGGTCCTGCCCCAGTCGGGCAGCTCCAAATTCGAACGGGAAACCCGTTGTGCCCTACCTCTCTTATATAAATTTATTAAAACACACAACAAGTTGCCAGAATCTCTTAGATAATTGTTAAAGATAAAAAGGGACACAGGTATCATCGCAGAAACGATTTGCTACCGATTGAAAGACGTCATAAACATCCCTTTAATATCTTGGGGTGATTTATATTTAGGTGCAACTATGACCGCGAGTTGATGAGTAAGGTTGAAGAAACAAATGAAGTTTGGGCTCGATTTGAATTTGGAAACCGGAGTTTTCACTCTTCTTGGAGAAATTCATGTTTCACTCTTCAGGGTAAACATCAACGCGAAAGTTATTTGTCGGCCTGGGCGTTGGTAGAAGGAACCTCAAACTTTAATTTTATTTATTTGAAAACAACTGTACATTGCAAGGCTTATTAGCTTCACTCCCCGTCGATGGCGGGTGCCTGCCATGGCCTTTGAGAGCAGAAGGCCATTACAAAGCAATATTTACATCACTTGACCACCTGTTATTATAACTATGAATCCTGTTATATCAAAATATCGTATTCTTGGTCCATTAATTATAGAGAAATTTATACGTAGGGACAAATTGTCAGGAGTTTTTTTTTTAGGAAGGGCTTGGAGAGACAGCAAAATGATCAGAGATTTCTATTGGATTTTTTAATTTACTTTATCCATATTTCGTAGTTATTGCAAACTACGTATATTGCGTGTGTGGGTACAACCTGTACACCTCTGCCTACCCCTTCGGGAACCCTTGTGGAAAGGCGTGAGGATATAATAATAATTATTATTATATTATATATGAAGCCGTGGTGGCCGAGTGGTTCGAGCAGTTGCCTGCGACGCAAAGGTCGCAAGTTCGAATCCCGACTGTACCAATGAGTTTTTTCTGAACTTAAGTACAGTGATTAGTCACACCACGAGCTTTACGGTGAAGGAAAACATCGAGAGGAAACCTGCATACGTCTGAGAAGAAATTCAAAGGCGTATGTATAGTCGTGCTTGAGTAACGGCGATGGACTCGCCATCTGTCACGTTGGCACCTGATATACCTCTGGCGGAAAGTGGGTATGTGGGTATTACCTACACACCTCTGCCTACCCCTTCGGGGACCCTTGTGGGAAGGCGTGAGGATATATTATTATATTATTTTTATTATTATTATATTATCATGCTGAATACCTCACGAGCTAGGCAGAGATATTATAACACCTATCTATTTAGATTTAAAGACCTTTTTCACTTTAACCACATTTATCAGCTTTTAACGATTAAATCTGTTGGAATTCACTGGCAATAATATTAATTAACCAAATTATGTTTAAAATATTTTTTTAGGGGGAAGAACTTGGGGGAAGCCCTGATATTAGAAATGATTTATTATCGAAATCGTTGTCCCTCTGATTTGTCTGCTAACGCTCCTTGCACAAAATTCGGGCACGCACAGTTTTTTTGCCACTAAACGCTACGGCCATCTGGTAAGATTTTTTTTTCTAACAAAAAACAGTTAGCCTGACCCTTTCTTACCTTTTGTGCTGGCCCTCGTTTTTTACGAAGCACTGGGACCCTCACAATATGTTGAATTAGCGTATTAGTAAAAGGACTGATGAAACTTATGATTGAACGGAACAAACGGATTGTGCTGTAACGGTTTTGTACTCCGCGTCATTTTTTATTCAAATCTATTAGAAATTTAATAATGCACGATATCACTTTTCAATAACGTTTTTGGTAATTATAAGCATCTGCTTTTATTTCCTTATTTTTTTAATTGAAGGTTGTCATCAAGAAATACACTTTACATACAAAATAAAAAACACGAATGAAATATTCTTAGATATTTCTCAATTTTCTGGCGGAAAGTGGGTTACTACCCATATGCCTACCCCTTCAAGGACCCTTGTGGGAAGGGCTGAGAATATTATTATTCCTCAATTAAAGGAGACTATGGCGTGAAGGAGAAAGGCGACAATGACGTATATCATTAGCTAATGAGTAAGTAGTATTCAATTAAGACTATTCGCAAGAACTAAAAAATCCAGGAAATCGATACGCGCTAATAGATGTTTGAGGGTCGGCAACGCGCAAGCGACTGGTGTCGCAAAAGTCCATTGGCGGCGGTAACCGTTTAACATCAGGATGCATCATACATACAGAAATCAACTTCACCATACATTTCTACATCTCTTTTCTATACCTGCTGATATTATGAAGAGGCAAAGTTTGTTGGTGAAAATAAATTATAATATTATACAATATTGTTCTTTCATTCTCTTGTTAGCAAATCCTCATGCTAAATAAAAGTGTTTGCGGATACTAACATACCTACTAATATTATTATTGCAAAAGTTAGTGAGGACGTTTGTTCCTCTTCCAAGCAAAAACTACTGAAAGAACTTGAATAATAATTGGCACAGAGATATTTATTCCATAGAAAATTTACTTTTTTCACCGATAAAGCCGCGTGCTACAACTAGTTGTACAAATATACAGCTGCTAACTGTGTATACATTCATTGGTAGGCATTCGCAAAGCATCGCTCTCGATTTGAGAGTCTACGTAATC
This sequence comes from Drepana falcataria, assembly GCA_945859725.1. NCBI lineage: Eukaryota > Metazoa > Arthropoda > Insecta > Lepidoptera > Drepanidae > Drepana > Drepana falcataria. Next base: position 3,423,647 of record OX243935.1, read on the forward strand.
TGTCTCCATAATCAAAGCGACAAGCAGCAGAAATTCGCAATTCTCAAGTTTAAAGGCGCGCCGACTGTAGTACCAATCGAACCACTTGAAAATTAAAAAAAAATCCCGGTTGCCGACCGGTGAGTGAATGATTGGAGTGAACGATCCAATGAATGTAATATCGCGACGCGGATCTCTCTGTTTATTGTATTAACAACTTCGCACAAAGCGTTAGCTCGAGCTTTGTTCGTGAGGCGGGGGAAGGAATGCGATGCATTGAATTGCATCACTGCGGTGAGGGTTGCATTCGAATATGTTAATTTGATGATTGATTTATTTGAACACAATCGATTTTAGCACAGCTCTATCGAATACTAGCGATTGATTGCTTTGCTCAATTGTAACGTTTGATAGCGTATTACATAAGACAGCAAAAAATAAAAATTGAAATATTACACACCACAATGAATGATAAACAAATATGCCTTATTAACAATATTATATATTCAGGGTCACTTGGAATTTACAGAAAAGTATATGCATTTAAGGCAGTAACACATTAGCCTGTGGTGTATTTGTCATCAAATAGATTTCATACTGCAGGAAATTGTGCAGGGATGGCAGCAAGCGATTTCCTTGGTGTTGCAAGTGTTCGTAGAAGGCAGTAACCTCTTAACAACAGGCGGACCGCATGCTTGTTTGCCATTTAAGAAGTATAGAATACCATGGTCATTATAAAATGCATTTTCCTATAATACAATTATAAAGTATAAATTATAGTAAGGATGAGAGAAGAAAGATTGACAAAATAGATATACAAAGCAAAAGTAGAGGCAGAGGAAGGCCACGTTCCAACTACCTGGATCAAATCGATCGGACGCTCAAGGACGGGAACGTCAAGAGTACTCGAAACCGACGAGCATGTATGAAGAGACTGATGAATGTGGACGAAGCGAAAGAGGTATGTAAGTCTAGAGAGAACTGGCACTCTATACTCTCTGCCTACCCCGTTAGGGACTTGGCGTGATGATATGATGATAATGACAATTAAAAGATGACGAAAGTAAATGTGTTCCTTATGACGTTCTCTGAGAAGTCCTATATCCCACTAGAGAGAGAAGAGGTTGAAAGACTTTTCTCTTCTTCCGAACATTAACAAATGTAGCTTATGTTGCATGTCAGCCATTCTTGTGGCCTTCGTGACTGACTGAGCCATTTGCCTTTGTATTTATCGGAACGTTTCGTGCGACACGCCGCGAACGCCCGGTACGCTATCTTCGATCAAAATATGTGCAATTCATATTTGCATGTAAATCCTTCAGATGCCAGGATATTTAGTTAATATCACTTTGAGGTCAAGTAATGGTTTGGAATACTAGACTTTCACAGGTGCTATAAATGTTTGTTCTCTCTTTGATGAAAAGATTTAAGATTTGGAAAGAGTTGTTTGGATGAACTTTTTAAAATAAACACAATAAAATTGTAATAACAATAAACTTTTTTATTCCTTAAAGTGAGGAAATAAGTACCAATTTTAAATGTAGCAAGAAATTTGTTTATAATTTTAATTTACGTGTTTACAAAATAACCACCAATTGTACTATGGGTGTTGTGTTTAAATATATCGTAAGTAACCTAAAGCACCTAATGCCTGCAGTAGTAAAGTGTATCAGAAATGTCTTTATTTATTTTTAAATTTCATTAAAACTTAAGTTAAAAAAGTACTTATATAAATTTAAGTGTCGCACCTTATTCCATCGTATGTGAGGTACAGGTGGGCAGAGGCCACAGGTCACACGTCGTGGCACGGCCATCTCCGCCCCGCCCAGGCCGGCCGCTAGTGTGGCGGCCTTACCAATCGATCTTTTAGTGCTCAGTCCGCTACCATCAAATTCTTGTATACATACATACATGCATATATATAAAATCCACTACCATCAAATATCGCTTCAGTCTTTACAAAATATAAAAAACTGTATCAGGCTGAAGTATGTATTAACATATATTATGATGTATGAAGAGGTAGATTAATGTGGATGTAGGGAAGATGATTGTAAGTCTAGAGAGCGAGCGTGCTTAATTCTCTCTGTCCAGCCTTTGGGGGACTCGGTGTGGTGATATGTATATATGCAACAGGCTGGTATCTGTACTGTAGAGCCGTGGTGGCCGAGTGGTTCGAGCAGTTGCCTGCGACGCAAAGGTCGCATGTTCGAATCCCGACTGTACCAATGAGTTTTTCTGAACTTAAGTACAGTGATTAGTCATACCACGAGCTGAAGGAAAACATCGAGAGGAAACCTGCATACGTCTGAGAAGAAATTCAAAGGCGTATATATAGTCGTGTCTGAGTAACGGCGATGGACTCGCCATCTGTCACGTTGGCAACTAATATACCTCTGGCGAAAAGTGGGTGTGTGGGTATTACCTATACACCTCTGCCTACCCCTTCGGGGACCCTTGTGGGAAGGCGTGAGGATATCATCATCATCTGTACTTTGTGGATATTGAAGAAAAATGAAAACGGTGGGCCTTCATTAGTGCATCAGAGACTAAAATAATTATGACTGTAAGTATTTTTATGTGTCTGTCTGTACACGTATCACGCAAAAGAAGCTGCTGATAATTGAGTGCAGTTGTCATCGATGTATTGCTAATGGCTTATCTTAATATAAAGGGGGCTTAGTGCAGGAAAATTTCAACCGATAGGCGGCGCTGTAATTCAGTGTGGGTAGATAATTTTTTTTACACCGAAGCGAAGCCGACTGGGATGGATAGATTGGTAATAAAAAGAGAGCTTATACTTTTGAATTGCCTGTACTGCGGATTCGTCCAGCTCTCAGTCCATAATGTCTTTTTCGAAGTCACGTGCGTTTGCGTATAAAAATAACTTTATGTATTTTTAAGGTCTCCGAGGAATTCTCATAATTTTTAATGTATTTTTTATTTAAGCGTATAAGATAAGAATGCCGTTGTTTGTAAAATAACAAATCAATTTCGTTTGTGTGCATAAATTATACACGTAGGTACATTATCACACTACGCTGAATCCATAACGGACTGTGAAAAAACTGGCGCTCTACGCCTGTTTTCTCTAGACTTGTTTTGCTTAAACCCTATTCACCTGTCTTTAAAAGAAATGTTATGTAATATTTTATTAAGAAACAATTTACTGCTGTTCTTGTATCTCCGTTACTGAAACTGCACATCTTTGAATTTCATCAAAAATGTATACAGGTTTCCTATCGATGGTTTATTCATTGTAGAGCTCGTGGTGTGACTGAATCGTGAATCACTGTATTTAAATTCATAATAAATGGTATAACGTCAATGTCAAGTATACTTCTGTATCTAGGGATTGAAGGCCTATGTTAACATCTAACAGTCACTATCAATTGATACTTAGATTTTCAGGTACCCAAAAAAAAAAAATCAAGTCGTCCTTTATCCAGGCTTCGGTGGAGATACATATAGTTACTTATCATAGAGTTTTGAATATAATTAAGGGATGCACACGGTGTCATTCGGATCGGATGAGAGGAGATGATCCCGGAGTGCAAATATAGTATTGGGACAGAATACTAAAATTTGGCTATCTATTATCTATTATTTAATTAATATCTCAAGCTACGAAACAATTATATAGGGAATATAATATAGACAAGAGTTAACTAAACTATGAAAACGGTAGCCTCAACCTTTCAGGCTACAAATTAAAGCTTAACCAAGCTATTTGTAAGTTTACCTCCACTAGAGAAAGGCACGGCTAAGTAGCTATTTCCACTAGCCACCCCACAGGTCGGGGTGTGGAGAGTGGGCGGCGACGGCGGTGGCGAGCGTGACCCGTGGACATGCCGCCCTAAGTCGCCCGCCGCCCGCCCACGGCCACGATTGAGGTCATTTGCGTAATCTTTGGGGCCAAAAGGTTTTCTGTAATGCCCATAGCTGATATTCACGTGGGTTTTATTTTTGGTTTTTACGTAAACCAGTGTTAGATTGGCTGGAAGAAATATATTTTAAGTGTGTAAGTAGCTATTTATCATGATGTCCATATTCTGCTAATTATAAAAAAAAATATACTAAATTTGCTTAATAAAAAAAATGTTTATGTAACTTAGTAGGTTAGCAGAAATATTCACGCCTTCCCACGAGGTATTCCGGAGGAGTGGGCAGAGGTTTGAAATCAGTATCCGTTTTCCAGAGATATTTTGGAAATGTTCGAAAATAAATATAAGTAATAATAATAATAATAATATATCCTCACGCCTTCCCACAAGGGTCCCTATAAATATAAGTATGTTATCATAATATCAATATTATATTTAAAGAGGCTTTATTCTTATATAAACTTAAATTATATATATAGCATAATCGTCGTATAAATAGTTTAATCGTCTCTGACTTATAATTAATAAAGTTCGCTAGAACAATCGCTAGAACGATTATCAAAAAGTGACAGGAACTATAGAATAATTGCATTGAAAAATGCTAATAGAAATCCTATTTCTTTAACTTGTGAAACTTAGACCAAGTTCGCTGACACGACTTACAGACCTAATTATCTGAATTCAATAATAAATTTGATAACCGTTTAAACTTCCACAGCCGGTTATTGAAACAAGACAACTTAAAAAAAACGTATCCGTAAATTACACGGTAAGTAAGTTACAATATAAATAACAAAACACGATCGTGAATTGCTGCAAAAAATACCAGGAGTGCATATAATGCAGACGGGTTTATTTAGAATCTTTTTACAAGCGACTTTGATACCGAGATAAAGACCAAGTCGTTGTCATGATAATTTACTGTTCTTTTTTTTGTCGCAACGGAAAAATATTTATAAAAAAAAAATATGTAAAAGATACTGATAATTTCAAGGATTATTTACGGACTTACTAAATCTGAAGGTCTGTTTCTAAACATTTATAGATTTTAAAACTAAAGCTATCATGAAACGTAAACTTTTTTTAAACACATAGAGGTTTCGAGGTTTTCCTTTGCTATCGAACTCGTGCTGTGTGATAAACCATATTTACATCCAACATCAAATCTGTTGTCAGTGAGGTAGGTAGAAGACTGTAGTACTGAGTAGGTAGGTAGAAGACTCTCCGCATAGTTTAGCCCGCTGTGGTAAATACGCTTATAAAGATAATCATCACCATATCATCACGCCGAGTCCCTAAAGGGGTAGGCACAGAGCGCCAGTTCTCTCTAGACTTACATACCTCTTTCGCTTCGTCCACATTCATCAGTCATCACATATAAACATGTCTGATGAATGTACCTTTAATACCCGCTCTAACCTACATGTCATGTGGCGATTAGCTAAGTACCTATGAACTTTTAACTATGGCAAAAATAATGATAATTATTATTGTATTCATCAAGTTATGTATCGTTAACGATATAAAAACGTGATATTTAAACGTACTTTCGTGTTTTATGGTTGCCTCTTAAACATAGTCATTAAAACGTATAACGTTTTGGTTATAAAAATGCCAAACATGGTACACTATGGGACGTTTCACAATTAGCATTAACACATGACGACCGTCTGGTCTAGTGGTTAGAGCTCCTGACTGCGAAACTTGAGGTCGCGGGTTTGAATCCCGCTGAGGGCAGATATTTGTGTGATGAACACGAATATTTGTACCTTAGTCTTGGCTGTCCTATGCATTTAAGTATATATCTATCTATATAAGTAAATATATCGTTGTCTAGTTACCATAACACAAGCTTTGCTTACTTTGGGACTAGGTCAATTTGTGTGGAATTGTCCCAGGTATTTATTTATATTATTTATTTATTTATTGACAGGTGGATAATCATCTTTAAACTTTTATGATTTGAAGGTGTTTAAAAGTTTACACGTTCGAATCCTGAATGAGTTTTCGTCACACCACAAGCTGTAGCATTTAAATACAAATACAAAGAACACGAATGCAAAGCCAACCAACTGATTTTGTTTTTCCTCTACGTTCAGTAGGTGAACTAATATTGTATACCGTTCTGCGATTTTATGATCTTCCAATTTACTACTCCCGTGTTCCATGGCTTGACTTCAAATGGGCTAAGAATGTTGTTTTAGACGAACTGCTTTCAATCCGCTCTTTAAGCCGGCATACCTTCATTGCAATCGTCAACATCAAAGGGTACCTTTAGTTTCTTGGCGGGTGTAGTCTGGGTCGGTGCTTCTGCCGCTACCACTGTGTCTGCTATTATTTATTTTAGTTAAATTTATATACATATTATATACGTAAAATAATAACCATAACTGTGTTGATTAAAACACTATTAAATAACAAAAAAATACTATCATAAATTGCATGTAATTGAAGTAAGCCAGTTTATTTCCTATTTTCTGCAGAAGAATTAAGCCTGCGCCAATCTTGGATCACGTTTCGTATCAAGGCAACGGTAGTTAAGTGCACGCTAATGGACGTTCGTCTTGTTACAACTTCTTAAGTACGAACTATTGACCAAAACGGCCGAGCTTCGTCACGGCGCGACGCGTGGCCGACGGTCACATGTGTAGGAAGTTTGTCCTCCGTCACACACATGACTCCGTACACGCTCATTGTGCACCAACGGGGCTTTGGGCTGATATGACCACGTCATTAGATCTGGCAAAGAACTGATGCTGCTTAAAATATTTATATGTAAATGCAAATATAATATATACATATCCTCACGCCTTGCCACAAGGGTGCCCGAAGGTTAAGGCAAAGACACACACCCACTTTCCGCCAATGATATACAATTTAGGCGACGATAAATGGCGAGTCCATTATTTTATTTATGTACGCGTTTGAGTTTCTTCTCAAACGTATGAAGGTTTCAACTCGATGTTTTTCCCTCGCCGTAAAGCTCACCATCTGTTACCTCAACCACAATTTCCCGAGCGAGACCGTACGTCGTCCAAATGATGACTCCGCGACAGTAGTTAACGATCTTAACGCTTTGGTGCCTCGAATTATCCAAAGACCATTGCTCTTGTGCTCCCTGGCACATGACATCTTACGGTGTCCGATGCTTCCGTGTTTATTTTATCTTTTGAATGTCATAACCACACTGTATGACATAGAGCGACTGTAGGTACTTAGTTGCATTGTTTGGGGAAAACTATATTTTTCGCATTAAATTCCGAACATCGTTTGAGAAGTAATTCAAAGGCGTATGTATAGTTGTGCTTGAGTAACGGCGATGGACTCGCCAACTGTCACGTTGACACCTAAAATATATCTCTGGAAGAAAGTGGGTGTGTGGGTGCTACCATTCTGCCTACCCTTCGTGAACCCTTGTAGTGTGTGTTTTACAAATTAATTTTGCGTTTTTTTTAGAACAAAGACATTGTAAATACTTATTGAACGTCTTAAATATTCCTCTTTGATGTATTATTACAAATAGATACATATATGTATTACCGTTTAAAGATTCAGTTCAAGCGCAAAAAGATTTCCACACAATATTTTTATTCACCGTAAAGTTCGTGTTGCATCTAAGGACTGTGTTTAGCCTCAGAAAAACTAATTGGCAAGAGACCTGTGAGATTGTCGGTTTCAAACTGCAATATTCATTTGTACGCAGTATTACTTCAACCACTCGGCCACCAACGCCGACACCAATCGGCTTCTTTTAACAAATTATATTGTAACAAATTAAATTAAGTACTGTGATTAGTCACACCACGAGCTTTACGGTGAAGAAAAACATCGAGAGGAAACCTGCATACGTCTGAGAAGAAATTCAAAGGCGTATGTATAGTCGTGCTGGAGTAACGGCTATGGACTCGCCATCTGCCACGTTGGCACCTAATATACCTCTGGCGGAAAGTGGGTGAGTGGGTATTACCTATACACCTCTACCTCCCCCTTCGGGGACCCTTGTGGGAAGGCGTGAGGATATATACAGCCACAAATTTAATGACAGGAAATGGGATAAATCAAACATAGCACGACAAACACCGGTGTTTCTTTGACCACATTAATAGAGCCTTTATCATCCCTTTATCTGAGAGTGGGAACAACCAGCGATTGTTCTCATCAGACCTTATCACTATCTAACAGGTAAGCAAATATTTGCCGTCGGCTTACATTGGAATTAGTTTCATTAGCATCTGACATGGCATGCAGAATATTTTAGCTTGGATATGTGAAACAAACTAATATTAATATTGTTTTTATTATTTGTTCGACAATATTAATCCAACTACCGAAATCAAATCGATCGGAAACTCAAGAGTACTCGAAACCGACGAGTATGTTTGAAGGAACCGATGAATGTGGACGAAGCGAAAGAGGTATGCAAGTCTAGATTAAATAGAAACTTTGAAATGAAATTGAAAACTCTCTCTACCTACTCCCTGAGGGATTCGTCTTGATATGTATGTAAGAATCGTCATCCTGAGAAAGGCACACTTTGTAGTCATTTGTAACAAAGTTGTCTTAATTTCTTCAAAACTAGCTGTCCCGCCCAGCTTCGCCTAGGTGAAAAAGTAACAGTTTCTGAAACACGATCGCAGCGCCACCTATCGGGTCTAATTGTGAATCAAAATCATTCTCAAATCCACCTGAGGACATAAAATTTCATTTAAATCGGTCCAGCCGCTTAGGAGGAGTTCAGTGACATACACATGCACCGAAGAAATCTTTTTTTGTAAAATACAAAAATATTAAAAATAATTTTCATACAAACCTTTTCCCGACTTTAAAAAATACATAAAAGAAAGATTTATCCAATTTGGTGCAGTCGTATGGAAGTTATGCGCGTACAAACATTTCGGTGATTCATTTTTATATATATTGATTACCTACTGTACCCTTGTGAAGAGATGTATACAGTTGTTTATTTCACAATATAATATCCTCTATTCACCATATACATATAGACATACGGATGTAGACACTAACACCATATATGGGAATTTATGTCTGTTCCATAGCTCTACGTCGCGTCGCTACAGGACCAGTTGCCTCACCTCAAACTCAACTTCACAACGCCTTTGAGATTATTCTCAAACACTTTTTAGTTAATATTTTAACAATTAAGAGACGTGACGAATATATTTATAATTAAACCCAGCTTGCCTAGAAGAGACTGATTAACGATTGAAGACTTTCGCTTGGCCTGTCAGTCAAAAGAGGACTGGCGCTTCATACCTGCCTGCCCCGTGAGGGCCTTGGCGTTATGATATGGTTTCCTGAGGTGTTTTGACATATACATATCAGTTTGAGCTGGCCATGTTTTCTGGTTTGACACTTTACGTCAAAGTGACAGCTCTCACTGCAAAATTATAAGACATAAATTCCAACGAATGATTACATGGCCCTTGTCCGTCCCACGGGCAGATAACAAACTGTACTATTTAATTAAGAGCATTCTGTGTTTGTCAGATAACATGTAATTTATAGAGGCTAGAGGAGCCTCTCATTTTATGATTATTTAATTCTTGATTGTCTAGTCTCGTCGTATTTACATTAGCACAATATCATGTTTGCGTCCGTATGACTGCACAATCGTACATTTAGTACATATATCTTTACAACCGTAGATGTCCTTTAAAGATATTATTGCATTAATCTCTATAATAATATTATACAACTCGTAAATAGAATAAGAACAGACGTTTCTTGTCAACAATTGTGAGATGGATTTGCCCATATTTTACAGGCAACTAACTATAAGATGCTATAGATTTTGATATACATAAATACAAAATTGACGAGCATGCATGAAGATACTGATAAATGTGGACGAAGCGAAAGAGGTATGTTAGTCTAGAGAGAACTGGCGCTCTATACCCTCTGCCTACCCCGTTAGGGACCCGGCGTGATGATATGATGATGTTGATGATTTTTAAAGTCCAAATCATTTTGTACAGTTTCTGAACAAGGCACTAGGATATATAGTAATTTTGGAGCCCTACCATTAACTTGCATTACTTGGAGTGTTTTGTTTCAGTCATAGTAAGATTACTGTATAAAATATATATCTGGCGGAAAGTGGGTACTACCTATACACCTGTGACTACCCCTTCGGGTACCCTTGTGGGAAGGCGTGAGGATATAAGTCAATTTTTGCAAGTCCAAAATTATAATAACCAAAGTAGGTCTGTTTTCTTGTATTTCGCATTTAATGTTTGCACCTTCATATAACTCTGCATCCTTCTTTGCTCAGCTCCTTGAATCGCTGTACATATTACAGGGTGGCCAGCGCGGTTCCTGTCAATACAAAGTCAGCAGTCCATGTGGGACCCCTGGCCAAGTATTAGCATATCGGTCACGCCAGAAAATCAATACTAAAGAATTAATATCAAAAGCTGTGTGCGTATGAAATGCGGAAACATTGTATTTGTCCAATATAATTTATGGGCGCATTGTCCTACGGAAGCTGGAGGCCCGTTACATTAATCGTTGATCGAAAAAATGTAATAAAACGGACCCCAAACGGTCAGCACCATTAGCAACGAACCGTGATTTGTGCCAATATCAAATTATTATTCATTCCTACTTCTTTTTTCGTACAGGATCTGCAATTGGCTGGTGCGACACTACCATTTATCAGTACTATAATCTCAGATAGTTAATTATATTGAGCTCGATTTATTGTTGCGACAATGTTATGGAGCAGTGTCATGCAATGTTTTTTTAATATTTCATAATATATTCGTGTTTATATCTTCACTCCTTCCCCCAAGGATCCCCGGAGGAGTAGGCAGAGGTGTGTAAGTACACACACACCCATTTTATTTTTAATATTTTTTATTACAACTACTCTACACGTCAGTTTCAGACATGACTTTAGCCACGCACTGAGTTATTGAACTCAGTACGTTGTTTTCGAATTCCTTGATATAATAACTAAAAGACTGGAATTCTAAATCGAACACACAAATGTTGATATATATAATTTTTATTTTTAAGTAATACATATATTCAAAATTGTTTGTTCGGTGGTTTGATGATAGGTATGTAATTAATGCGACGTAAAGGTCGCAAGTTCGAATCCCGACTGTACCAATGAGCATTTCTGAATTTAAGTACAGTGATAAGTCACACCACGAGCTTTACGGTGAAGGAAAACATCGAGAGGAAACCTGCATACGTCTGAGAAGAAATTCAAAGGTGTATGTATAGTCGTGCTAGAGTAACGGCGATGGACTCGCCATCTGTCACGTTGGCACCTAATATACCTCTGGCGGAAAGTGGGTTTGTGGGTATTACCTATACACCTCTGCCTACCCCTTCGGGGACCCTTGTGGGAAGGCGTGAGGATATATATTTTATTTTATTTATGTAATTAATTATGTTTTAGATTCAAACGAAACCCAAAATCAAGAAATAAATCTCCTTGTAGAGAGGTAGTTGTTTCAAAAATTATACATAACTAATATCTACTCTATGCATTTCATTGTGCAGTCCCCTAAGGTGAAAGGTCGCGTGGGGCACACGACGGTCAGTGGCGAACTGGCGAATGGTACGGATGGGACCCCATTGAACTCCCCATGAGAACTAGCCACGGATTTACCTATCACTTTCGTGTACATCGACCCTTTTGTTCATAGCATTTATTCAATAAACAAATGAGGCGGAAAATGGTAAGCAAATTATAATTTTTCACGACTCGTGTCGCGACCTAATATTCATGTATTTTTATTTTAAAATACGGTAATAAAAACGAAGCTTAGACCGTGGCAAGTCGAGTTGCATTGTTTACATAGAAATGAATGCATAAAGTAGGCAATGTAATCAGATATTTGCGGTAAGCCGATAGAAATCTTCTGCGGCTTTTTCTATTGTCGGTTTATTCATCAAATTGTTATCACGTCTGTTTAGTTCTAATAAAATATGATATTCTATTATTTAACTTTTTATAAATAGGTACCTTTGAAGTGAAGCTTTTTTTTTCAATCGAAGCCGTATTTGAATTTGTATATGTATGGCATACTGCATCAGAGACGCCGACAAGAGCCCAGATCTTAAATTTTTGATGATGGCATACATACATGTACTGACAGACAGGCATATAACTCGATGCGATGCAGTAGATACATATAAGTATATCATCACGCCATATCCCTCATGGGGTAGGCAGAGAGAGAAGAGCTAGTTGTAGTGGTACCAGAGACATATCTTTGTAGACTATTTTGGCTACAAAATGAGTCTACCAATCTCATAACCTAACACCTAAGCGTTAGTGGTCGCACTATGTAACAACTTCATAGTGGATTAGTAGTTGATTATACACACCACGAGTTTTACGGTAAAGGAAAACATCGAGAGGAAACCTGCATACGTCTGAGAAGCAATTCAAAGGCGTATGTATAGTCGTGCTTGACTAACGGCGATGGACTTGCCATCTGTCACGTTTGCACCTAAAATATATCTCGGGAAAGCGGTGTGTGGGTACTACCAATACATCTCTGCCTACCCCTTCGGGGACCCTTGTGGGAAGGCGTGAGGATATGATGACTTCTTAGCCTCTTCGGATAGCATTTATTAATTTATTTTATGTAACATATCACTTAGGAAAATTGTTATTTTATATCAGTAAAAAATACGTATTGTTTCAATCTATAACTACCCTCAAAATATGTTGAAATTATTCCCTTAAAGTACAATTAATAAATAGTATTTACCCAAATCGCTATTCAAAATCAGAATTTACGTCCATTTATATTCAAACTTTCTGTACTAAAATGTTAACAGAACGTAAACAGCAACTCCTGTCCATCAATGATGTCAGAATTACGAGCAGCCTCCACCAGGCTTGCCCAATTTGTTTCGAGTCCAATCAAACTCTGTTAACCCTAATAATTTAATTAATTTCAACTATATTCAACATCTTCAAAACAGCCACGAGAATTGATTTTCAGTTGTTATGAAATAAGATAAATCTATTTCCAGTATTTTTTTAACACAGAACACAAAATAAAAGAAGTTTGAGTTTTAAGAGATTGAGAATTATCTGATTCCTTCGCCCTTGTAGCATAGATGTCATCTTTTTCCAGCACTAATGAGTTTCTAAACGTCAATGAGGTGTGTCAGAAGAAGCATGAAAATAGCATAAATGCATTTTAGTTACGTTTCCTTCGAAAAATCTGCGGCGTAACGATATTAGTTCGAATCCGCAGTGAAAAGATACGCACAGCAACTTATTATGAAAAGTCTGATAAATGTGGACGAAGCGAAAGAGGTATGTATAACCAGAGAGAACTGGCGGTCTACTCCCTCTGCCTACCCAGTGACTGACTCAGCGTGATGATAAGTTCATATGTATGTATGCATTAAAGATGGGGTTGTGATAGATTGAAGCTAAATAATTAGCTTCGTCCGAGTAGAATTCAGCGATGTATAGAACAATACTGATTACTTCTTTACTTCACCTATTTCAGTACCTACTGTATTTCTAGTGATAAAATCCACTATCAGGTAGCTTTGTATGACCGACAGTAACCCCGTACGTAACCCGTTCCTCTTATCTGTACGGCGACAAAATGGTCGGTGACCAGTCATCCATCTACTGACTTATTTACATGTCTATCGTAACAAGTTTGGCCATTGTCGTTCGACACGTTGTAAAATTGTTGGAAAAACTGCATTTGCGCAACCTAAAGAAAACTTTAGTCATTTCAACATACGTTTCATTTCCCCTTGGCTATGTATAGGAGAAAATGCTTCGAAAAAAAACTGTGGTGCAAATGAAATTTAGCTTTAAAATGTATGCACTAAGGTTGCAGTTTATCTGTCGTGGATATGGACGGTTACATTGAAGCAGCCTATATACCGCCCGCACGTCCTCTTTAGATAAGATAAAGGCCAACTGAAACGTAGAGAGCGACACCAATACACGGCTAATGATACCGATACTGTACCGGTAACGCCGACCGGTAATTAATTTACCGAACGATAAAGACCGGTTGGTCCGCTACTGTTTCGGGGCATTAATTTTCACTTCAATTAACTTATTTGGGTATCTTGGTATTATTGAACTGTCCTGAAAGGAAATATATTAATATTGAAAGACCTCTAAATAAAGCAATGCAGCCTGCGTTCTTACTTTGTTTTGATGCATTCACAATTACAAGTTTATCTCATATCTTCGCTTCGAGCAAGGATCCTGAAATTGTAGGCAGAGGTGCTCTAGTTAAAATAACTCTTTGCAACCTGAGGTGAAAACGTGAGGAATATCTCGCCCACTGTCACGTTAGGATAGTTATATCCTCACGCCTTCCCACAAGGGGTAGGCAGAGGTGTATAGAAAGTACCCACATACCCACTTTTTGCCAGAGATATATTTTAGGTTCGTAACAGACGACAGGATAGTTTGTTATAGAAAACAGGTTGTTCTTTATCAGAATTGTTTCTCGTTTTGAATATTATATTAACCTACCAATTTCCGTGATAACCTTCGTATGTGGGATAGTCTCGTGATACGTTATGGTTCTTAGAATAGTTCTTAGAAGACCAAGATTGCATAATGACCAGTTATTTCGCGAAGACACTGAGCCCGCATTAGAGTTGTGCTTTTGGCCTATCGACAATGTGGTATATTATTATTACTTTATTAATACGTGAGATTAAAAACATTGAACCCTCACGGCTTTCCATAAGGGTCCCCGAAGGGGTAGTAGGTAGGGGTATATCAAAGGTGCCAACTTGACAGATGGCGAGTCCATTGCCGTTACTCAAGCAGGACTATACATACGCCTTTTAATTTCTTCTCAATCTTATACAGGTTTCCTCTCGATGTTTTCCTTCACAGTAAAGGTCGTGTCGTGACTAATCACTGTACTTACTCTCACTGTTCAGAAAACCTGATTGGTAAACTTTCCATCAATTCTCTTCTTACGCACACACTAGAATTGGTAGTCACCTATAAAATTAAGATTACGGGTTGCAACCCCAGTGGTCAGTGCATTTCTAAACTCAGTACAGTTTTATGACACCGCGAGATTAGCGGTGAGAGAAATCGTTGCGAATTAATGTGTATACGTCAGAAAAGAAATCCAAAGACATGACAATTTGTGTTTGAAGGACCGCGAGAGCTTTGTCTCTCGAGAAGGCATCAAAATATATCTCCATTGAAAGGAGACTGTTACATCTCGTCTGCTTTAGAGACTCTTCTGGAACGGCTTCACGAGGAATATACCAAAATTACCAATAAATTTTTTTTTATAAAACGGACCTTATTGCCGGCCATTTATAATTTCAAACAAAGAAGGTATATATATATATATATATATATATATATATATATATATATATATATATTCATATATATTACCGAACTCTTACGAATATCTTGAAAAACATCGACCGTATCTCCGCCCTACGCTGTGTGACCATGCACCACAAGCCACATTATTTCCATGGCTAATTGCAAATTGCTTAGCTGTCAACCCTGCGCGCTAATGTGTCATAACATCGCACGCGCCGACGGGCTATCATTACTGTGGAGACCCGCACTGACCCTGGGCCATGGGTTGGCAAGGATTAGGGCAAATAATTGGCGATAGCTTTAAGCCTTATTTAAACTATGGCCAATGTTTGATCAAGGTTGGTTTGAACAGCATACTTAGCTATAGTAGAACAGGTGAAGGTAAGGAACATACAATATTAAACCCTCAATCAAATGCACTCACGTTTATTTTCTAGTGCAAGTAAAGTTGCGATTTTATAGTATTTACCGTGCTTAAGGATAGATGTAATATCAGACGTACTTAATCGACAAAGTGCTTAGTTTTTATGTACTAGCATCATAAGGATCTAACAAAAACAATAAAACCGTTAGGAAAAGAAGTTTGAACCCCTAATCTCTTCTGGAACACAATATGTAAAATAATGAGATGTTTGAGCTCTTTGGGAGGCAGAGGTAACCTCTGCCGGTTAGGTCTGATTTTGAAAGGGAATTCCAATTGCGCTTCCAATTTTTAGGAATATCTTATTATTAGAAATCGATTGTTCATTGTCCAAGTCCATAGCGAATAATTTAGGATTTTTAAGATATTGCCGGAAGTTAATTAAAAAAAACAAATGATTCCTGCTACTACAAAATTTACTGTATTTTCTCGAGCTTTTTTCGTAATGTTATAAGTAGGAGACCAGACTAAAATCCCCGCAATGGATACGGGCGAAAAGTAAACATGAGTGAGCATGCTCCAATACGCCAAATTATATTTGGCGGTGCACGTTCCAAGCATGCGATGAATCGGATAAAACGCAACAAAGGTAGCCGCCGACAGATTCATCATACAACCTGGGTTGGATCCACGAAATTTAACACTATTATTCTGGTCAAAATTTAATGCTATTATCTAACCGAGGCTCGCCAAGGAATTCATATTTTTAAGCGTTGTCCGCTGCGCAAACACGGGGGCTGACTAGAGCGAAATTCTTCGCGGTTCGTTTGACATTTTGAATAGGACTTTGCAACGCCGTACAAAGATACGTTGACTGTTATTGTCCACTTAATTCACAGAAAATTGAGCCTTCTTTTAATGTTGATAGAAGTCATTGAATATATTGGTGAAAGTAAGTGTTAAATCGGTGGGGTTTCCGAAAAATAATAATCATGTTAAAACTCCACGGTAGCTGAATCTATTTGTACGACTTTGAATGTTCTACGCGCCCAAAATTGAGGTATACCAAAGATGCTATTAGAAAAAAATTAAGATCACCAAGTTTTTATAATTCAGCTGAGTACACACGTATTTCAATTTGTGTTCCTACAGGATTTTCTATATTTATATACTGTGCATTCGAAATTTATCTAATTTTCAGACCTTGCACTATTTTTTATATTTCTTGTATTTGAAACTTTGATAATTATTCAACAAATTTCAGTACTGCTAATAATAATAATACTTTTAAATAATGTATTTAAATATACATACATACATACATACATACATATCATCACGCCAAGTCCCTAGCGGGGTAGGCAGAGAGTATAGAGCGCCAGTTCTCTCTAGACTTACATACCTCTTTCGCTTCGTCCACGTTCATCAGTCTCTTCATACATGCTCGTCGGTTTCGAGTACTCTTAACGTTCCCGTCCTTGAGAGTCCGATCGATTTGATCCAGGTAGTTGGAACGTGGCCTTCCTCTGCCTCTTCTTGCACACACTTTTGCTTTGTATATCTGTTTCGTCAATCTTTCTTCGCTCATCCTTTCTATGTGTCCAAACCAACGTAACATGCCTTTCTTCATCTTTACAATCACGCCCTCATTCACGCCAGTTGATTTGCGAATCTCTTCATTGCGGACTCGATCTAAAATCGTTACTCCGCACATTTTTCGAAGCGATCGCATCTCAACTGCATTCAAGCTATTTTCATACTTCCTCTGACATACCCAGGATTCGCTGCCATACAACAAGGTAGGTACCAATATCGCGTTGTGGACAGCAACTCGAGCATTCTTGCTCAGACTTTTACTGCCCATCAACGCCGACGTGGCTCCATTCACCTTATTTCCGGCAGTTATCCTTCTTTCAGTTGGAGTAGACTTTCAGAGGAAGTATGAAAATAGCTTGAATGCAGTCGAGATGCGATCTCTTCGAAAAATGTGCGGCGTAACGATATTAGATCGAATCCGCAATGAAGAGATTCGCAAATCAACTGGCGTGAATGAGGGCGTGATTGTAAAGATGAAGAAAGGCATGTTACGTTGGTTTGGACACATAGAAAGGATGAGTGAAGAAAGATTGACGAAACAGATATACAAAGCAAAAGTGTGTGCAAGAAGAGGCAGAGGAAGGCCACGTTCCAACTACCTGGATCAAATAGATCGGACTCTCAAGGACGGGAACGTTAAGAGTACTCGAAACCGACGAGCATGTATGAAGAGACTGATGAATGTGGACGAAGCGAAAGAGGTATGTAAGTCTAGAGAGAACTGGCGCTCTATACTCTCTGCCTACCCCGTTAGGGACTTGGCGTGATGATATGTATGTATGTATGTATCCTTCTTTCAATATCTTTTTCATACTTTCCATCTCGTGTGAACATGCTTCCAAGATATACAAATTCATTCACTTGCTCTAGAATTTGCCCATTTACCGATATAGCACACTCGGTCACTTGTTCATCTCTTTCGAATACCAGAACCTTAGTCTTGCCAGCGTTTAGGCGCAGCCCCTTCTTTTCACATTCCTCTTTCATTATGGTAACTAGTGACTGCAGTTCGCCCTCTGATGACGCCAGTAAGACCGCGTCATCCGCGTATAATAGGCAGTTGACCACTAAGTTTCCCATTTTCACTCCACACCCGTGCGTTCTTAGTGCTCTCAGACAGTTATCTAGATATATAATGAACAGCCAGGCAGACATGATACACCCTTGTTTGACCCCCGACTTCACATCAAACCAGGGTGACATCTCACCGTTAACCCTAACGCACGCCTCGCTATCACTATAGAGTGATTTCACGGCATGCAGAAGGGAACTGCTCACTCCATATCCAGGCAACACGTCCCAGAGTTCCTTTCGTACGACTCTATCAAATGCCTTCTCCAAGTCGACGAAAGCGCAGAAAACCCTTTGGTTAATATCCAAAAACTTTTCCGCGATTCCGCGAAGCGAGAAGGTTTGATCCATACATCCTCTTCCTGGTCTAAATCCACCTTGGGATTCCCAGAGAAACCTTTCGGATCGCTCTTGCATTCTTATCGTCAGGATCTTCGTGTACACTTTACTAGCTAAGCTGACCAAGCTGATGGCTCTGTAGTTTGAGCAGTCCAATCGTGATCCCTTTCCTTTATAGAAAGGCACGATGACTGCTCGCCTCCAGTCGTCCGGAACATCACCCTTTTCCCAGCAAAGATTGCATAGCAAATAGATGACGTCCCAGACCGCTGGTCCACCGTACTTGATCATGTCAGCCGTAATCCCATCTATTCCCGCAGCTTTTCCACATTTCAGACTTCTTATCGCTCTTATAATCTCTCCCATACTTATTTTATCCGCTATAGGATCCTCGATAGTTTCTGTTGGAGGCAGCTCTATGAGTAGATCAGCGGCATTATCATCATACATATCTTTATTAAATTCACTCCATCGCCTGAGGACGTCTGTTTTGTCTGTAAGTATGTTATTGTCCTTCGAATTAATCACATTCATCCTACTACTAGCTGTAACACAATTTCTGGACTTCTTAACTTCTCTCCAAAAAAGTTTTGCATTGTCTTTGAAATTATGTGACAGTTTTTCGTCTACAGTCATTTGGAACCTCTCACGCTTCTGAGCTATTATCTCTTTCGTACGATTTTTTTGCAGGCGATATTTTTCTTTCATCTTTTCTTTCATACTTTCACTTGAGCTGGACATAGCCAAAATGTCTTGCCTTGCATCCTTCTTCTTTTTAACTTCTTCTTTCACTTCATCATCCCACCAACCATCGCCATTTTTGGTTGTCCGCCCTTTCGAAATGCCACAAACCTCTTTCGCGGCGCATAATATGCTGGACTTTAGGAACTGCCAACAACATCGACACTCTCAAACACATCTTTCGGTGGACAGGCTAGCTGTTCAGATACCCTTTCTTGATATCTGTCTCTAATAGCCGCATCTTGAAGCCTCCAGCTTTTGATGCGGTCTGCGACTGCAGAACAGGGACCCCCAGCGCGGGATCGCCAGCCCGCGAACAGACCCCTTATCCTAGTTATAACTAGGAAGTGGTCCGTTCCCAGGTCAGCTCCCCTATATACCCTGGTGTCCATTACCTGTGTTCTGAGTCGCTGATCTATTAGAAACAGATCTATCATGCTTCGCTCATTTTTCCGTTCCCATGTATACTGATGAATCCTTTTGTGGTCGAACATGGTGTTCGCCACAAAGAGGTCTCTCTCCATGCATACATCTAATATCAGCTTGCCTGCCTCGTTCACTCTCTTATCACCATACTTGCCGAGTACTGCCTCGTAATCCTTACGGGCTGTCCCGACCCATCCATTCAGATCACCACAAATAATCAGCTTTTCATTCCCTTCTTTCGTCTCTAGAACATTACTCACACATTCCCAGAACTTATTCAGGTCGCAAGTGTCCGCTGAGGCCACCGGAGCATACACCGCGACTAAAAATAGTCGGGTAAGGCCTATTTTAAAGCGAGCCCAAATAAGTCTGGGGCTCACCGCATCATAACTTATCATACATTCTGCCAAGCGGCTGGATAGTAGAATTCCCACTCCCTGGCAGGCGTGCTCGGTATTTGCCACTCCTGACCACAGCACTAAACTCCCGCCCGGGAGCTCGTCTACTCCACTACCCTTCCGCTTGGTTTCAGACAAGCACACAACGTCTAACTCGCTCTCTGTCATAACATCGATCAATTCGTTCATCTTATCAGCCATACCTCCTCTTACATTCCATACACCCATCCTACACTCCACACTCCACTTCCCGCCGTGAGGCACTCTGCGTGATGGGTGGCGGTCCCCATCGCCGCACTGTGCTGTATTTTTCGCACCAGCGGGGACGGACTGGTGCGCGTCGCCTCGGGGGCACGCCCTAACAGCCGTCTGGCCAATGCGCATCGATAACGCGCATATTTAAATATTTATAATAAATATATATATACATTTTTAGTTTAATAACCAAAGTTTCCATTTCTTGTATTTCAATACAAGGAATGGAAAAATTACTGCAAGGTATGATTTTTTGTATTATATATGTATATTATACATATATTTATATATATGATTAACAAGTACTGTATAAGATATATTTTAAATTAAGATATTAATAGTACATATTATTTGCCCCTTGCACTTTGCGGCATTATGCATTTACATGCGCACAAAATTTCACCCGTATCGGTCAACCATTTAGGAGGAGTTAGGTGACAGATACATGTACATAAGATTCAATTACTTATGACTTCAAATTTACTATTAATGCGGTTTAGCCTTAAAGCTGTGCCATTTGACAGGCGTAAAGTTGAATTCGTTGGGAGAATTTGGACTAAAACATAACCATAATGGCTTTTGCCGGAAAGAGGAATTAAAAAATATAAAGTATTATTTCCCCAATTAAAAAATCTAATTGGGTACCTACCATTTGCATTTGTTTATCAAAAACAATAGTACACGCACTATCAAACGGTATAATCACGCACACAATTGCCTAGAGCCACTAGAAGGCATGTAAAGGCACACGTGTCGATGCAGCATAATCCACGGCTTTGCGTTATAATCCGACCACCCAGAGTCGCGCCCAACCATTATAATGCTGCCCACAGAAATAGTACCCCCATTATTATTTAGAATAGTACACATAGGTGCCCTTATTATTTTACGCCATAAAATCAGGACCACCTACATCACAATCTCTTTCGTATTTTTTGCAAAACACTTTTGGATGCGAATGTAATGATGCGTTCGTGATTTTTTGGCGGTTTAGGCCCATTTAGTCGGGTTTACAATTGTTGAGTTTTTTGATGTCGTAAGTATTTGACACATTTTTTTTTCTTACGTCAAAATGACCATCCAAAAATGTATGTAAAATTGTAACAATTTATATATAAAAGTTGCTAAAAACAAGTACTTAATTAAAAATTTGGTCTAATGACAACTGAGACTGGTGTGAAGTTATCTACTTATTTTTTTTTATTTTTCACTTAAAATTTGTCACTAAGATCATCGTACCGTATTTCCCTGTGCCTAATGAAGATATTAATATTTTATCAAAATATGTGTGTCGTTGAGATGATTTATCAATATCGTTAATGATAGTCCATCGCAAACAAAAGAGATATACAGTCGATACAAGTTCTGTTCAAATACAGTCAAATTGTCACCTAATATCTTACTGGTTAAGGTCTATAATGCTTTTAACACTCTTGATGCTAGTTGCAAAACTTGTGCTTCACACTGTTACCAATGTTATTGTTCATTCGGACGTATGCGAATGTGTATTAATGACTGTATAGACGGAAAAACGATTAGTTTCCATCTGTTATGAAGACATGTTCCCCTGGTACCCAAGGGATGGGTAGGCGATATATATATAGCGATATTTTGTCGCGTATTTTATCATTAGGTATCCTAAAACGTTACATGCGTTGATTGACTTAGATAAAACAGGGTTTGATTTTTTGTGTTTTTTAAAATTTTTGACGATTTTTGACATGGACCCGTCAAATTAATATTGTTTTACTTATATGTTTTTTTAAATAAACAAATTTTGTCACATACAAATTCCAAATTGAAAGGAAACAATAAATATAATTTTCGAAATCAAATTCAAAAAAGGAAAATTTTTAAGATTTTCTGAATTATTATTGTCGTCGAATACAAATCGCTTTTTAACTGAAACCTAAATATTATTCACGCCCAGTCGCTTACAGGCTAGGACACCCTGCACATGTATAGCGACTATCTTGACTTACAGACCTTCTTCGTTTCATCAAAATTTATCAGTCTATTTACATCCTGTATACAAATATAGTGCAATAAATGCATATTTTTTCACCCTGTACATAAACACCTATACATTTGCGCAGTGTGGCTTGTCGCGCTCGCCGTGTGCCCATTGCATACATTATTGGTACAAGCAGTCCTTTGCTTCGGGATAAGGACTGCCACTGAAAATGTATGCATTGGGCACAGTCGATTACGATAACACATTTGGACTAGACGGCACTCAACGAAAAGACATGCGAGTCAAATCAAAATGAGGGGTCGAAAACAGAGTTTTTTAAATAATCTTTAAAAATTGTTTTTTGCATCGTAATAGTTAGTATATAAGAACTAACTTAGAGTTACATTAATGACGGAGTACTAATATAAAGCTTATAGCTCACTTAACAGGTGACAGTAAAGATATTTTTAAGCTGTTTATTTATAAGCTAATCTGTAATACGACTCTAGATGAGGTAACAAAGCCGAGGGCAGGCTCAGAGTGCGAGCGGCGGCGTCGGGATAATATAAGTGTTGCAAACCAAACCGCAACATAATTGCGTCCATCCTTACTTAGATATTAACACATTAGGATATATTCACACTGTTGGAAATCTATACATACATAACGGGAGTCCCTAACGGGGTAGGCAGAGAGTATAGAGCGCCAGTTCTCTCTAGACTTACATACCTCTTTCGCTTCGTCCACATTCATCAGTCTCTTCATACATGCTCGTCGGTTTCGAGTACTCTTGACGTTCCCGTCCTTGAGCGTGTGATCGATTTGATCTAAGTAGTTGGATCGTGGTCTTCCTCTGCCTCTTCTTGCACACACTTTTGCTTTGTATATCTGTTGGTAATCTATACTAATCTAAAAGTAGAACTGATGTGGTCTGCCAAACCTTAAGATGGCGGACAGTATTTGCGAGTGTTACTAATTAGTCCCATTCTTTATAATAGACTCAATAAAATATCACATATTTATGCTCTTTCTTCATAAAAATGTTAACTAAAATGTCTTGAGTGGCTAAAATCTCCATCTTATTAAAATCGAAGACCTCTTAAACGTATTATTAAATAAATCCGAATAACTCACACCTGCCCACACACCTATACACACACGCACACACACATACGCACACTCACAACTCACCATATTCTATTATTATTTTGAAATGTATGTTGAGGACTTTACTTAGAACCGACATGTAGACATAATTTTACAAAGTGATAGATAGCTAGATTAACACAAAGGATATGTTTCATTACAGAAAAGCTACCGATAGAATGAAAATTAAATAATATCTATACATTAAGAAAATAAATTGATCGGACACTCAAAGACGGGACCGTCAAGAGTTCTAGTCGAAACCGGCGGGCATGTATGAAGAGACTGATGAATGGGGATGAAGCGAAAGAGTTATGAAAGCATAGAGAGAATTAGCTCTCTATTCGCTCTGCCTACCCCGTTAGGGACTTGGCGTGATGATATGTATGTATGTAATATAAAAAAATAAAAAAATAAAAAAATCGAATCTAAGTCGTCTATGGGCATGAAGTGTTCAGCCTATCAAAGATTTTAAGCCCGCGTGATTGACGTGAAGTTCTTTCACTACGTGGACTGAAATAATTATTTCACGTAATACAATTTACACTTGATGTTTTATTACTGCGTATAATATAACGCCCATTGAAATAACTGCGCTCGTAAATAGGTATTGGTTTTTGGGGTGGTCAAGCGGAAAATAGTACCGAATGCACACTTTCATACTTGACCGCAGCCGAGTGTGTTTATGTGGATTATTTCAATTAAATGATTATAGAGCCGTGGTGGCCGAGTGGTTCGAGCAGTTGCCTGCGACGCAAAGGTCGCAAGTTCGAATCACGACTGTACCAATGAGTTTTTCTGAACTTAAGTACAGTGATTAGTCACACCACGAGCTTTACGGTGAAGGAAAATATCGAGAGGAAACCTGCATACGTCTGAGAAGAAATTCAAAGGCGTATGTATAGTCGTGCTTGAGTAACGGCGATGGACTCGCCATCTGTCACGTTGGCACCTAATATACCTCTGGCGGAAAGTGGGTGTTTGGGTATCACCTATACACCTCTGCCTACCCCATCGGGGACCCTTGTGGGAAGGCGTGAGGATATATTATTATATTTTTATTATTATTATTATTATATGATTATAAAAAGAATAGAAGAGGAAAGATGATAGGCCACCTTATACGACATGATAGCTTCTTTAGAAACATCTTAGAAGGAAAGGTATAGCACGGTCGCGGAGCAGGAAGAATTTCGTACAATGACCTGTCTCTACCCATCTCTGTCACTCCCGCGTAAATATAATGCGTCTCGCTCGCACAGATGCAATGACCTTGCATCTGTGCGAGCGAGACGCATTATATTTACGCGGGAGTGACAGAGATGGGTAATAATAGGTCATTGTACGAAATTCTTCCTGCTCCGCGACCGTGCTTTAGAGGGGAAGAGAGAAAGAGGAAGACCAAGATTAACATACATGGGTCAGATCAAAGAAAAAATGTCTCTCATGACGTATAAAGAGGATCAGAGATACCGACAAGAGCCCAGCTCTTAAATGTGTGATGATGATTATAAAAACAGCCGTGGTGGCCGAGTGGTTCGAGTAGTTGCCAGCGACACAAAGATCGCAAGTTGAATCGCGACTGTACCAATGAATTCTATATGTCACTTACAAAACTAAATACGTTTTTTTATATTTACGTACATAAATATCATCACGCTCAGTCCGTAACGGGGTAGGCAGAGAATATGGAGCGCCAGTTCTCTCTAGACTTTCATGTATTTTATATTTACATGCAGGATCAGTGTACTCCAGTCTTTACCCAACGGTCGTGTCTGGACACAGCAGAGTAAATTAAAACCAAGCTCAACTAAACTCTGAGACAGCTATTACGTCGGAATGGCTTGCGAAATGTTTATTAGCATCGCTATTCGTGTGATTTTGTGTACCATCCACTAAGACGCCCCCACCAATTTCTAGTCGAGAGGGTTGCGGGATGTGGGCAGTATGATCCGAGTATATTAATTGTAGTGTGCGTGTGCCCTCATAGGTAATCAGTGTGTACCGATAATACTCAACATTAGTGGAAGGTTGCACACTTACACTATAAACTGTAGGGAAGATAGTTGAGCGCGTATTCGTAGATGGCACTATCTCTATCAATGACTCATTTTGAACATATGGTCGAAGGAAAACATCGAGAGGAAACCTGCATACGTTTGAGAAGGAATTGAAAAATGTATAGTGCATGAAATGCGTTAATGGAGTCTTCATCGGTTACGTTACCTAATTATACTTATCTCAGGTGCAAAATTTTCTGTTACGCCTTTAGGAGACCCTTATGGGAAGGTGTAAAGATACACGAAGATAATATAAATTTCATATTAAACATATTTTTTGATCCACCTCTGCCTTTACTTTCGGAGACTCATTAAGGATGGCGTTAGTGCATTAAGTACTATATACTAATCTATTACCTATACACCTCTGCCTACCCCTTCGGGGACCCTTCTGGGAAGGCGTGAGGATATATATTATTTATTATTACTAATCTATTTAGTGCCTTGAGAGGCCTAAATATACACCTTACTAATGGAATTACAGCGTCTAATAAAACAATTTTCCGTTGAAAACCCGTCCAATTGCCCGTAGATTACAACTAAACACCGTTTACGACAAGAATTACGTATAAACACGAGTCGCCACGAGAAACAAGTGACAGATTTGGAAAGCAAACATTTGTTATCGCATTTCAGCGGACTGTGTAATAAAAAAGATGTTGTATGATTGCGCTATTTAATTAAGGATATTGTGGTGACCGCGAGGAAGCAGGCGAGGACACTGCTGCAAAGCTGGGCTGTAAATTTGTCTCCAGGTATGATAGTTAGGGTAAGGACATTTAAACTATTATAGCGATTTTTTCGTACATAACATCCAATTACTTCGCGAGTTAGACTATAGGGCTCTCAGATCTCTTTTGCTTCACCAGTCTCTTCGTACATGCTCACTGGTTTATATGCTACCTTTGTATATCTTCTTTCTATCTTCAATACCTCCTTGTGTTAAGCGGTTACCGTTTACTGTACTAAAATTATCTCCGTCGCTAAATCGGCTTCTCGTATATGCCTGTCAAATATTTGTTTTAGGATATCCCGGTAAATTGAAATAGCACCTATTTTTGTCAGAGATATACATATAGATGTAGGTATGTGTTAACATTTTGCAAAAAACTTCGACTTTTAATTTCTTCTTCGTTGAATACAAGTTGAAACCCTTATTCGACTTATATTTATTTATAGGACTAATTACGAACCTTTTTTTCTATTTTTAAGTAATAATGATAGCCCACGAGTCGCTTATGAACTCGCTATACGCTATGCTTATCACTCTGACAGCAACCTAATGTACTTTCCAACCAGTATCTTATACGTGAACAAATATTAGCCGACAGTATCACCCTTGGACCACACACAATCATCATGAATCTCTCGTGTTATGAAACATACGCAATCATAATCATACATATCATACATAATGACATTGCCATGTGTGACGTCATCACATTGCCAAGCTGTCACCTTTCGCCATTATTTAACTTGCACGGCTATATTGGTCCGTTTGTTGATAACGTTTCTGTTTTCCTGGTAATATTAACATTAGACTAATTGTTGTTTTACTTGTAAATTATTGAAATACTAACTGTAAAATTAAAATAATTAAAAAATAAAAACTGTAAAAGAAGAAAGGTTGCCTATCTTGGTCATGTACTTAGGCACTCAAGATACGAACTTCTGCAATTGATTATCATGGGCAAAGTGGCTGGAAGACGAGCTGTCGGGCGCAGGAAAAAATCATGGCTGCGAAACATCCGGGAATGGACCGGAGTTACGAGTGCAGCGGAGCTTTTCAACCTCGCCATAGACCGAGAGAAATATGCGGAGCTGACTGCCAACCTTCACTAGTTGGAGAGGCACTATAAGAAGAAGAAGAAGAACTGTAAAATTTGACGTTGATGGTAGATTGTTTCTTTTTTTTTAATCTAGCTAATAATCTATTTTTATGCCAAACGACATCGAATTTCGTTCAGTCGTTCTGGCGTGATTGAGTGACAAAAATCCTAACAAACTTTAACATTTATATTAGTTGGTTTTGTTAATTATAGTAAATTAAAACAATATTGTAGGTATTTAATTGCGACTATAGCAGACTCTTAACAAGCCTTCTTCTGAGACATATTCAGGTTACCTTACCAGGCCTTTCTTCACTGTAAAGCTACCCAGTGTTGAAAATCACGAAACTTAAGTTCAGTGAATATTAATTACCGGATCACCCCTTCTAGTCATTATCGCTTTCTATTCAAGCTCTCACTAATTATTGTATGGCAATGGCATATATTATCCATAACTTATATCATTGCCATACAATTTGATAGCGTGATACAATAATTGATATTGAGCGAAAGCGTAAAGGGATCTTGTTGAGATGGGATCAATGTTGAACCACTCGGCAACCACGGATCTTACTGTTATTCACCTGTAATATTATGTGCTATTGAAAGTCGCACAAAACCAACATCTATCACTGCGCAGGACCTCATCACAGGCCCACCGCACAATCAGCAGTTCATCACCAATTACTATAAAACCATGGTGCACGATGGTTGTCTCACGACGCGGGCTTAGGTGAAACCGACCGCAGGCTTATAGCGAACTATACGAGTAAGTATATTGAATTCCTGGGGAAATTATATAAGAAATTCTGAACGGAAATTTCTTTTAGTATTGAAAGGTATGCATACAGCTGCATACAGAAGCAATTCAAAAGCGTCGTGCTTGAGTAACGGCGAGGGACTTGCCATCTGTCACGTTGCTAAAATATATCACTGGCGGAAAGTGGGTTTGTGGGTATTACCTATACACCTCTGCCTACCCCTTCGGGGAGCCTTGTGGGAAGGCGTGTGGGTATATTTATGTTTAACCGGTGAAGTTTGAAAAAAAAGAGTAAATTGCATTACATAAAATGTCCTTGAAAATAATACTAAATGAAAACCAAACCAATATCATTCAGCTGTTTTTCAGTATATCGCGTTCGTTAATTATTTAATGAACATTTTAAGCCCCAAAAATGTGGTTTAAGATTTATACTATATATTAACAAAGACTAAGTAGTTAAGCAATCAACTACGTTATTTTTCAGACTTTGTTGCTAGATAAGCAAGAATCTATCTTACATACAGTGCACCGATATCGCCCTTACGGGTAGACAGAGACAGTAGAACACCATTCCTGTATAAACTTAATCGTCGTGTGCTTCATCCACACTCCTTCATATGAAGATATTGTACTGCAGCTTTAGGCAAAATAGTTTTCTGTCTGCCTTCACGCGATCCACCTTAGACACTTTTTCCGTAGCCATTGCCATACAAGGGTCAGCGTGAACAGAAAAATATGTATTAACGACTAAAGGATGTGAAAGAGCAAAAAAGGATCTTCAAATCTCGTTAAAGGCTACCAGTGTTTCATTGTCCAATGCTGTCAAAACATAACAACACTCATTGTGAGACAACAATTCCAACAAATTTACAGTCCAGGGAGTCGGCAAAAAATGGTCAACCGTACCAGTTTGTTTGGGGCAAACAATTTAGTAATAGAACTGTTTTTTGTCTCCTCATGGACGTTCGGCATGTTAGAAGGTTGTTTAAATCTTTAGCGCAAAGGCTTGAAAATACAAATACTTTGTTTTTTATGTTTATTAAAGCTTGTGGTATTAACAATTCTCTTCTTGGTGCAGACTACTCTTGATTACTGATGTGACTTCTCAAACCTCACGGTAACCAAGGCTCTGTCAATTACACATCACCAAGTTCCACGAAGTATACAGCGAGAGAAGTGCAATTCTCGCTAGAATTTCAGATCTCTTATGCCACTGAGGTAACAAGCAAGCATATGGTCTGACGGTAAGCGGTTCCACCTGAGAACATCCGTCGCCGACCCAAACACTTCACTCTCATTCGGTCTCTACATGCGTACTCGCCTGTTTCAAATACTCTTGACGTCAGTTTCAATGGTTACAAGTTAATTAGCGGTAACCTCAATCGTTGTAGCATAGAATAACAATTAGCCCTGCGATGAAATTAGGTAAAAACGACAAAGCGCAGCGGAGTCAACAAAGCCGTCCATAAATTGTGGCGATTATGCAACGGCACGGGTTCTTCCTGGCTTTAGGACCATAAATTTCATTTCACGGCAAGGTGGTCTGACAAATTTGCGGTCGCCGCTACTGCTTACTGGTGCTTATACCCTATTAAAGAATGCAACTTGGGGATAAAAAAGTATTCACATACCTGTCTACTTTAGTAATATGGTAAAAGCGAAAAATTATGAGGATTTTGTCCTCTTTCACCCAAAAACTTGGAATAAGTTTGGAACAGAGATGTTTATTCCAGAAGAAAAACTGTCTATGTAACTATATTTATCGCGAGTAAAACCGCAGGTCACAGCTAGTATGTAAATCAAAAAAGACAGTGGTTGTTAACGGTGAGTAAAATTAATTAAATTAAAAGAACCGTGTTAGACAAGTGGTTAAAGTAGTCAATCTAAGTCAAGATTGCAGGTTCCAACCCAGTGGCCCACTAATGAGTACCTATATCTGAACAGTGATCTATCACAACTCAATTTTAACCCTTAATGTCCTTATATATCTATTGGTTTCATCAGAACATACACCCGGATGTCCAAATGCTAATTCAAAAAAGGCAGTTCCGGTCTAATCAATAAAAATCGATACGTAAAAAAAAACTCCAATCTATCTCCAAAAATCAATCACGCCCATGAAAAATCGTATTCACAATCTGCACGTGAGGCATCGCTTGGTCCTCATATTAAAGAGAGGAAATCCGGGTCTCATTGTTGTATCACTTATAGTGAGCACTTTACCTGACCGTCGGATAAAGGCCCGGCAGAATAGGCCTCCGTCTACTGTTTTTTTTTTTTAATAATTATACGGTGTCAAAATTTCGAAATGAGAAGGTCAATGAAAAAATGCAAATGATAAAACGGTTGCAACCTTTTTGCATATCAGGTTTAGTGCAAAAAAATACTGGTTTAATTTTCTCACGTTAGCAAGGCTTTTTTTTAGAAAATGTCTAATGACGGTTTAATTTGAAGAACCCTTTGGGGTTTGATTTTTGCATTTTTTTTGTTAACTTTCATTGTTTACGAAAACAGTCTCGTAACACGGTTGTCGTAAAAAAATAATTAGGTTGTTGATTTATGCATTCTTCTTGTATACTTTTTTTAAGGTAAGACATACCTTTCTTTTGAATTATAAATGATTTTTTTGGTTATCTGTACACGAAATTATATTCTGGTCTTTTTCCTTTTTTATCTCCTATACTTATATACCCAAGTTATTATTTTGAATAGGTATATCTATTTTCTTACCATTCAATTCTAATTAATAAATTGCTAAATAAATATTAGAATGAAGGAGCTTCAATAAATATGCTATATTATACAGCAAATTAGGAACTGTAGTATTTTATAAAACCTCATAAAATCCAAAAGTCTATTAAATAAAACATCTAAATATGATTGAAAAAAAAACCGGTAATTCAATTATGAACCGCTACTTCCACAACGCAATACCGTTCGGGAAACATCACTTAAAAACGGCAGTGCAACATTTTTTTACCCAATACCATGACACAACAAACAAAAGACGACCGCATCCTCTTTTGTGCATCCGAAGAAATAAATTAAACCATCCTTAGGGGAGAGATTTTTACCGTTAATTCTAATCTACATGAGAAAAAAATTGATAAAAAACTATCCTGTGGGAACGTCGTCAAAAAACTGCGGGGCAGGATGCGTTACAGAAGGTATGTGTAAATATGTGAAGTGACATACTAGTTTTATGAACGGATATTTATTTGAAAGATTTATTAAAGTCGGTCGTTCGTGATAAGACGTATGCATCTTAATATATTACTAGCTGTGACACGCGGTCCACCCTCGTAAAATCGATTTCATTAGTATAATTTTATCCGGATTTATTTTCAGAACTAAACACATCCTCATCATATGTGTTAAACCAGCTAATAATTTCTAAAGTCGAGACCTCTCGTGACAGGCGGGCTGGAACAAAATGGCTGAAAAAATATCTTGCTCAGAGAATCAGCATTGCTATCCAGCGTGGCAATGCTGCTAGTCTTCTTGGCACGTTGCCTCGGGATACCAATTGGGGACAAATATTTTATCTGTAAGTAGTTAGTTTCAACTGTTCTTTGCTAATAATTTATATTTTTTACCCTCCGTAATTTTTTTTTTTGTAATATTAATCCTATATCCTTCCCAATACCTTACAAAATGTGTACAAAGTTGCATGATGATCGGTTAAGTTTTTACGTGACAGCAAAACAAACAAACAAATTTTAATTGTTTTATAATATTTTATATATATATATATATATATATATATATATATATCACATATTTTAAATAAATCGTCACGCTATCCCACAAGGGACAAGGCAGGAGGGTGTAGGTAGTACCCATACACCCATTTTTCGCCAGATTTATTTATTTATTTGGATCACCAACAGGTAAGAACACCTTAATATTAACAGAATATGCCATAATAAAACATACATAAGTTTCCACCCAATTACAGGTAACCACAACTACTAGATATCATAGATATATATAAACATATTATTTACTTTTAACTTTTTTATGTGCCTCAAACAGTCGTCAAACTCGTAGTAAGTATATTTTTTTATTTAAACACGAAACCAGTCAATCTGTCGGAAGTTGCACGCTGCTAGCTTCCACTAAAAAACTCACAACAAGCAACAAGCCACTTACGATAATTCTCATTCATCCATCAGAATTCTCATTTTTGATAAAATTATATCTGACAGCGGTTCTGAAAGTTAAGTCTCTGTAGGATATTTATTGGACAAAACTAATAACCTAGACAGGTGACGCATCAATTGTTTTTTTTTCATGCACGCCTTTGCATATAACATTTTTCCTTCGCCATAAATAAATGTACGCCATAAATAAGAGCAGAAAAACTCATTGGAAAATCTACTACCGGGGATTTTACCTGTTAAATTGACTACGATAATAATAATAATATTTCAAAATTACAAAACAGAAATCAATTGCAATCAATTAATCAATAAAAATATCAAAATTTAACAAATTTTCAATTATAACCAAATAATTCTAGGAATACAACACAATTACGTTCATGGTTATTCGTTGTCCGAAACGTTTCGCAACCTCAGTCCCACATTTTCGACGGTACCCTATTTTTTCAAACATCCTTAGAGTCCCGTAGTGTTTACAAAAACATATGCACATTTTTTTAGTGTATCTGGGGCCAAGGTGCATGCGATTTTATTGTTCGAGGGACATCTTCGAGGGGCTTTGATTGTGCGAGTACGTTTTTTAATGTGCGAGTGTATTTTTTAAGTTTTCTCACGCAGTGTCCCATTGAGAATCAGATCTGTGGGTAGATACATCCGCATCGTATTGTCAATTACACGTCCCAATGGTGATTGTATGTACCATAAAAAATAAATGCACATTTTTATAAATGTGTTCAATAAAATTTTAAAAATAAAATTTTGACTATGGTTTAAAATAGCTTTTATTTTCGGTTAAATATTTATCGTAAACTAAAATTATATAATACTAAATGTTAGTTTTTAGTAATATTAAAAACACCAAAAGATACATAATATGTACATTCAATGTGATAAAACACATCTTTTAACTGGCATAAAAAATTATATAATATTATACTATTTTTGTTACTCGAAGTTATTAATTGCAATAAAAATCAAGCATAGTTTAGTTCCTTTAGTTCGTTTAGTTCAACAAAAAAATATGAACGTAACAAAAACCTTATTGTATCCTCAAACTGCACAAAAACAAACCCAGCCGTTATTAAAATACCCAGCGATAATGCTCGCCCATTTTCGTCAGTACACAATCACATTATGAATATGCATCCCGCATATTCATTACGCTAAAAAACACAGTAATTTAATATAAACTAGATGACAAAAATACAGCCAATGATATAAAAAGTGTTTGAAAAACATTTAGGGGAGCTACTGCTACGGAAGAAAAAATACAAAGGGGTAAAACAATGACGTAAAAAGTTGACCCATTAACGAGCTAACTGGGTTTGAGGACTAGCGGGTAATTGTAGGTTTAAAGTAATTTATGGGGTTACGGCTGTAAAATGTAGTGTTAAGTGTATTGTGCAACTAAATAGTTGCTTTTCCAAATACCTACGATTAGGGAGGTTAAAATTTACTAATTAAAACTAGAGAGACTTCAGTGGTAGGAATAACAAAATTTCAGGTTCCTATGTTGGTTTGTGTTTTTTTCTGTCACACGAAAATTCACCATTTCAGGATCCAATGAGACAGATGGCGAGTCCATCGCCGTTACTCAATCACTATACATACGCCTTTGAATTTCATCTCAAACGTCTCAAAAGTTGCGTCACGATGTCTTCCTTCACCGTAAAGCTCGTGGTGTGGTGATCACTATACTTAAGTTCAGAAAAAAATCATTTTCATGTTGAAAAAGTTCATTGGTACAGTTGGGATTCTTTCTTTGCTTGCAATGCTTCTTAACTTGCAATCTTTGTGTTGCAGGCAACTACTCGAACCACTCGGCCACCACGGCTCATTATTCATATATTACAATGACACCTAATTATGACTACCTTCTGATATTTCATGTCATGTGATATAATTAATGTATATGCATATATACTTCAAAATATGTATATATTGAAGTATCCGCCTAAATACCCTCAAACACTCATTCAATAGAGTCTAATCTATACGCCACGAGATAGATTTGCGGCTCGTTTTCTCGATCAACACGTACGATACGGGACGACAAAACTATCTCACGCCGCGCATGCACTACAGGACTCAAGGTTTTTGATACAGGGCGTACCTCTTGCCTTCACTCTTTCGTCATGTACCGACAATGATATTTATAAGCGACAATCACTGCACAATGGAGAGCATCCCTTTCACTTTCAAGTGTCAATTGAGTTGTATCATTTGGTATTAAAATACTGCTATTGTTCTTTTTAGATTGCGAGCCTTGGTAAGTAGGTACCTCCATACATACATACATACTAAAAAATAGTCCGGCTGACTTCAAGACGCGAAGTTTATACATTAGAATCAAGTAACTATGTAGTCACCCGCGTTTATATATATATATATATTCACATTACCTCCTCTCGTATGGCTTAGTACAATCTATATACATATAATAAAAATGTAACGGATCGCTGTCCGTACATGGAAGATATATGGGAATTAATGATTGGGACCTTTATCAACGCAATTAGCACCCAAAACACTGATTGCTAGAATGTTTGTCTGTTCATCAATTTGTCTGTGCGTTTTGCACGCTTATCTCAGAAACTTTTAAACATTTTCACGAATATATTGTGATTTCATTTAGTTTCACTTAGGGGGCGTCCATAAATTACGTGAGGTGTATTTTTTAATTTTCTGTCCTTCCCTCCCCCCTGGTGAGATATCGTGAGATTTTATTCAACCCCCTCCCCCATCCCCCAATCTCACGTGAGAATTTTCAAAATGTGGGTTTCTTACGTAAACGCGTTGGAGTTTTATTGTAAAAAGAAAAAAAAATGCTTCGTGCTTTTATTTACGACTAGTTAAGACTATGTAGTAATCAATATTGCTGAGAGTTTAATTATAAGATTAAATCTTACGCATGTTCAATCTGGATCAAATGGACCAAAATAGTATATATTTTTTTGTTTAATCAGAAAAAGAATTGCGTGAGATTTGCCTCGAACCCCTCCCCGCCTCAAACATCTCACGTAATTTATGGACGCTCCTTAACATAATATCTAAAATAAACCAAAATATATATCCAAAAAATGCTGCCCAAACTCACTATTCCACGCGGACGAAGTCGCGGGCTCAGCTAGTATTAAACTATAAATATAAAACTCTAGAATTACTCTATCTATTATAGCAGACTGCCTTCAAATCCGTTTTGTGGTTTAAAAGGTTTAAGCGTACAGACGACGTGATATTGTTTTACTGTGTAGCATGTATGTTTTCAAATGTTTGATACTCGTATTAACTCTACTAATTCTATGCGAATGTTTCTGAGGACGTTTGTTCCTAATCTACGCAAATAAATCGGATTGGAATCGGATGAAGTTTAGATATGATACGGCATAGAGCTAGATAATATAAGAATAGCTTAAGACACAACAATAATGTTTAATTCCAAAAAATATATAGGCTAGATCTAGTTATGTATGTGCTTATAAACTTTCCTCAAAAAATCATATGAAAACCCATTGTGTAGTTTTAAAGAGCTTACAAGCTATGTTTTTATAAGTATGGGTGGTAATTAAATTTCAGTTCAAATGTATGCTCTTAGTTGACAATAGGGTATATTGTCCACTAACACCATATAAAGCTTTTCCCATCCGGGCTTAAGCAGGTCCAATGCCATTAATGTACTAAAATTAATATTTCGAACAGCTTGCACACGTTCAGACTAGGAAGCAGATGCAAAATGTAAGTAACGAACTATGGACCACTATGTAAGACATAAATTATTTAAATTTGACTTGTAATACTGCACGGGGTGACACGGGATATGCATAAAAGGGTTGAAAAAAAATCTGGGGTGAGACTTTTTATGCATACTTTTTACTAAGGGGTCAAAATTACCGTGACGGGTCTCGTTTGGCTAACCTTCGTTAGAGCCATTCAAGTGTTGGAGAGTATAGAATATTAAAATTATTGTTTGTGCATTTTCACACGACGATTCAGGATTAGTGAAGTCATGTGATCACTCGTTTGATGATACCGTCAAAGACTTCAGGGCTAACATTCGCCAATATATGAAGCAATCCCCGCAGCTCCAAGAGCTGTGGTGGCCGAGCCGTGAACTAATGAGTTTTTTTTTACTTATGTACAGTGATTTGTCACACCACGAGCTTAATAGTGAAGGAAAACATCGAGATGAAACCAGCATATGCTTGAGAAGAAATTCCAACGCGTATATGATATTCGTGCTTAAGTCACGGCGTCAGACTCGCCATCTGTCTCGTTGGCACCTAAAATATATCCCCAAAGGGGTATGCAGAGGTGTATAGTACACACACACCCGCCTGTAATTTCTAACTTCTATTGAGATTACAAATAATTTCAAAAAACTTCAAATATAATATGGCGGCTGTAGCATCCAATTCAATTCCAACAGGACAATCTTATCATAACATCCACAAATCATACGCCCGATTCTAAAAACCCTTTTTTTAGAACTACCATCGTATTCAACTTCAAAATTTGCACCCTTACTGTCCAGTCCAGACCCCTAGTGGTTCTCAAACCATTTTTTGCAATACTGACTTTTTCAAGATATTGCTAAAAAATCTACCAGGTGCATCAGATAAAAAAAAGCAGAGTAATTCTATTCTTGGCTCGATGGTTAATCCTTTAGGATGGGTTCAATAGACATGTGTACGTATGGACAAACCTTTTGTTGATGATTAGATAGCTTTGTAAGAAGGAAGTAAGTAAAAATGTTGGTATTTCACAAAAGTTTCAGCCTGCGATCAGTTCAATTGTATAATCCTTTATTGGTTTAACAAAAAACGTGTAAGCTTGTGCAATTTATTTGTAAAGCATCCGATCAAACGACGAAGATGGAAGCCGAGTTTTATAGAAAAATAGTAAACCATTAATTACTTGACATACTTGTAACTAGTTGATTGTAATTATAAACGTTTGATAACAAAAGTGACTTGCAAAAACAATTCTAGGGCTTACATTTACCTACAGAAATTTATGATTCTATGCAGTTCTATGCTCTACTCTGTCTGCCTACACCGTTAGGGGCTCGGCGTGATAATATGTATGTATGTAAAATTATAACTGCAAAATACATAACTCGAAGACTTGTATCCAAGTTATGAATGTTTTGGTAAAATAAATATGCTTACAGACCGTACCTGCAAGTACCTGCAAGTGATATACTCGCAATATTCTTTTGTAGTACTTTTTGGTAATAAGTACCGTTTAATTTAAATTTGAAAATCGAATGTCTAACCAACAGTTCACCATAGACTATGCAGTGGCGAGTCAAAAACAAAACAGCTCACACGTGTGCATTATCGATTGCCTTCACATGCGGGTACTCGTAAATGAGTTATCGTGACGTCACGGGACACTGAGTTTTTGTTTTAGATACTCAACCGGTATTGACGTTGGATCAAGGATTTAGCCAGATTAGGATGTTAAGGATCAATCAGGATATTTTAATATACAGATTTATGTGGTCTGGTCATCTATTGGCTGCCATATATGTAGGAATTTTACTCTATACTAATAATACTCTAGTGTTGCCAGTGCTGCGATGGACCAAAACAAATAGCTGGCGATAACCGCTTACCATCAAGCGGACCGCATGCTTTGGTGATATAAAAAGGGGAGTTACAATTTGAAACGTTTTTATGAATTTAATTAATCAATTCCAATATATACTTACAGTGATAGTTTGGTAGCTGTAACGATATCAATATAATAGAGATACATATATAATATATGTGATATAATCCGTGTATATATAGTATCTAAAAGTTCCTACCCTACGGTCATACTGAATCGTTAAAATCGCAATTTCCCACGCGATAAAAAACATCAATCTTTTCAAGACACGGACGCCGGGGCAGATGTGCAAAAATGATAAAAGAATCTTTAAAAATCATCCTGAGAACTATCAGCATCACCTATGACCCCGGGCTAGCAAGCCCCTGGACCGTTATAAAAAATAAATTACTTACACGGAAGAAAAGAAGTTATTGTTTGTTAAAAAACGTGGGGTAACATTACCTTGCGATTTGAATGAAGAAAAAACCAGGGGTGGAAAAAACGTTAGGCGTAAGTCCATGTGTGATTTTTTAAAAGGACAGTATCGTGTTTTTTTTATTGCAAATTGGTTCTGGTCAGAGTTCTCACGGTGAACACATCTGCATCTCATTTCTCTAGTGTGTACTCTTTGATTGGTTGTACTATTAATATTAATTTCTCTCAAAGTCACAATGCAACGACTAGACCTAAAGGAGACATCTCTAAGGGGTTGCGATCTCGTCTTAAAGAGTGGATGATTCGTGTGATAATGATGTAATAATAATTATTATAACTACCTAAACTCTCCTATATCAAACTATCTAAAATAGACCGACCTTTGAATTCAAAACACGACACTTTTTTTGTACCTTTATATTTATTATTTATAAAACTTAACAACATAACGAGTCGTGACGGCCGACTGGTTCGAATGGCTGCCTGCTATACATATATTGCTAGTTCGAATCTTGACTGTACCGATGAGTTTTTATGAATTTGATTCATCAATCACTTACAGTAATTGGTCACACCACGAACTTTACGGTGATGTTAAACATCGAAAGGAAACCTGGAAATAATAATTACATTATTTCTTTTTAAGAGGTACATCGTACTTAACCTATTACATTAACTTTATAAGAACAAAATTGTGGGTACTCAAGTAATATCGCGTGCGTAGATAACTATAGATACTGACCAGAACTTTACTTCCCGTGATACTTTAAAACTGTGTTATTTACATACATATCATCACGCCAAGTCCCTAACGGGGTAGGCAGAGAGTATAGAGCGCCAGTTCTCTCTAGACTTACATACCTCTTTCGCTTCGTCCACATTCATCAGTCTCATCATTATGCTCGTCGGTTTGGAGGACTGTTAACGTTCCCGTCCTTGAGCGTTATTTAAATGTTAACAATTCAAGTTCTACAAAACCGATTACTCGGTTCGGACTGTGGATATACCCATAGGCACCTCCAGTACAATATGTTAAGTTAGAATCGACCAATGCGTTCTTATCAATATGTTATCAGCGTGAATGTAAATTACAAGAGACCATGCGGGCAAATGCATTTACGTGTGTTGATTGCGTGTTACGCTAAAGGAAAATTTAAACGGAAATTTCCTTATATTAACTAGGTAGTAAACTGTAGTTTCACCCAAGTATATGTCTTTATTAGTAGTTTCATACTTTGATATTTTGCTGGAATAATAATAAATAGGTACCTTGGGACAATTGCACACAAGCATAGCCCCAAATTAAGCACAGCTTGTATTATGGTAACTAGGCAACGATATATTTACTTATATAGATAGATATATACATAAATACATAGGACATCCAAGACTAAGGTTCATATACTCGTGATAATCACACAAATATCTGCCCCCGCAAGTTTCGCAGTCAAGAGCTCTAGCCACTAGACCTGATGGTCGTCAATTATAATTAAAGCATGTTCTTTTTGTTAATCCAGCTAGTAATCTACCGGTGCCAAACTTCATACTATTTTGTTATATTTTCCAGGTGACACCTAAATCCAATCGACTACGATCTACATTTATACTTCGAACATGTAATATTTAAATATACACAATCATTACATATCGCACATAAAACCTTTGTGATTCCACCGGTAGTCAAGTTACCACTGTTGTTGTTAAAAAAAAATAAAAAATTGAATATCGAACGCGGCGCGTACGCAGATGTTTTGTCCACTTTTTTGTGTGCTTTATTGAAATAATCGAAGTACTGTTATGTATGAGTTTTTTCTTACGATAGATCAAGCTGTTGACAGATGTATAATTGTCAATGTAATATGTATATTGATGGGAAGATACTCTCCAGTACTGAATTGAAGCCAAGATTATTAGATAAGATAGTAATTTAAATTGAGAAGAATTTCTCAATGTATTATCCTGATACACATGGTCATCAATATACCTACCTACATACGTAGATAATATCATCATCACCGAGTCCCTAACGGGGTAGGCAGAGAGTAAAGAGCGCCAGTTCTCTCTAGACTTACATACCTCTTTCGCTTTGTCCACATTCATCAGTCCCTTCATACATGCTCGTCGGTTTCGAATACTCTGACGTTCCCGTCCTTGAGCGTCCGATCAATTTGATCCAGGTAGTTGGAACGTGGTCTTCCTCTGCCTCTTCTTGCAGTAGATAATATCATCACATAGTAGGCAGAGAGGGTCTTTCCTCTTCGGTTCATATTCATAGGTCTGGTCATATAATATGTTTGTCTATCAATACACCCACGTATACATATACGTATATAATATACATCTGAGTTTTTTTGATTAGGCATAGTACCGGAAATAGTTGCAGCTTACTTTTTAAATTACCTAAATTGTAGTTATAAAGGCATCACTAGCGAAATCACAAACCTAAAATAAAAACATTCGAAAAATATTTTACCTTTTAATCCCTTAAAATAATCAGATCTATAGCCAATAAATATTCCACAACATTTATTATATTATCACAATTAGGTCAATCAAAAATCAATCAAATTAATTAATCCAACACTTAACGTAATTAATCTCGTACTGACAGATTTCAATAACCCTGACTAATATAAAGGTAAGTGATCCACCGAGGTAAGCGAGGCGAAAATATAATCCAACTGTAGAATTTTTTTTCTATTTATAATAATAAATACCTGTAATTAGCGTCCTTAGGAAACGGTAATCGCTTACCACCAGGACGACGGATTATATATTACGGAGGACGGAGGATAGACGCATTCTTGATAGACACTTGGGTTTTGAGTCAAATCTAACATCACCTTAATTTAAATTTAAGTTAATAATTAATTACATCCATCTAGCCTTTTGAAAGATACGAGGTAGTAAAGATTTACAAATATACAATCATACTGGATACGAGCGAAAAACACAACCCTTTCTTGGCAGTTGGGTACTACTTTGGTTTTTACTTTATACCAATAAGACAACCAAGCATGGGGTCTGCATGAAGGTAAGCGATTACCCCCTGCTTATAGAAGTTTGCAACTCCTGAGGTATCGCTGCCGACCGTGAAATTGGATACATCACGAGCGCGTTTGATCCACGCAGGCACCAAGCATTTTGGCTACGAATACATTTTAAGTGTACTATTGTGACTGCTTAGTGGTTGGCAAGCTTTACATTACCCGTGTGCTGTACCTCGACCTGCGCGGGCGCATAGTGAGTCATAGGATCTATCAAAACTTAATAGATGCATTGCAAAACGGAACTCGTGGGCGGCGGACGAGCCATAGAATTCAATGTATTTATTAACTCCATCGCTATATTTAGTTAGAGAGTTTAGAGTCTTAGTCTTATGATTCCCAATGAATATTTCATCGACACACCCACCCTTGTGAGCATTTGTTTTAATAACTATTTCTTATCGTAATTACAGTGTTTAGTCATACGTCGAGCTGCATGGTGATGGAAAACATAAAAAGGAATAAAACGCATACGTTTCGAGGGAAATATTTAAACACGTAATTACAGCGCTTGAGAAAAGGCGATGGACTGGTCATCTGTCACTGTTAATTTCAGGAAAACTTAACTGTTGGCTTTGCTCTTTATGTACCTACTAATTATTTATATATCTATCTATATACATACATACATACATACATACATATCATCACGCCAAGTCCCTAACGGGGTAGGCAGAGAGTATAGAGCGCCAGTTCTCTCTAGACTTACATACCTCTTTCGTTTCGTCCACATTCATCAGTCTCTTCATACATGCTCGTCGGTTTCGAGTACTCTTAACGTTCCCGTCCTTGAGAGTCCGATCTATTTGATCCAGGTAGTTGGAACGTGGCCTTCCTCTGCCTCTTCTTGCACACACTTTTGCTTTGTATATCTGTTTCGTCAATCTTTCTTCACTCATCCTTTCTATGTGTCCAAACCAACTTAACATGCCTTTCTTCATCTTTACAATTACGCCCTCATTCACGCCAGTTGATTTGCGAATCTCTTCATTGCGGATTCGATCTAATATCGTTACGCCGCACATTTTTCGAAGAGATCGCATCTCGACTGCATTCAAGCTATTTTCATACTTCCTCTGACATACCCAGGATTCGCTGCCATACAATAAGGTAGGTACCAATATCGCGTTGTGGACAGCAACTCGAGCATTCTTGCTCAGACTTTTACTGCCCATCAACGCCGACATGGCTCCATTCACCTTATTTCCGGCAGTTATCCTTCTTTCAATATCTTTTTCATACTTTCCATCTCGTGTGAACATGCTTCCAAGATATACAAATTCATTCGCTTGCTCTAGAATTTGCCCATTTACCGATATTGCACACTCGGTCACTTGTTCATCTCTTTCGAATACCAGAACCTTAGTCTTGCCAGCGTTTAGGCGCAGCCCCTTATTTTCACATTCTTCTATCATTATTCTTACTATCTATATATATATATATATATATATACTTACTATCTA
This sequence comes from Drepana falcataria, assembly GCA_945859725.1. Taxonomy (NCBI): domain Eukaryota; kingdom Metazoa; phylum Arthropoda; class Insecta; order Lepidoptera; family Drepanidae; genus Drepana; species Drepana falcataria. The sequence goes on from OX243935.1 coordinate 3,466,487, forward strand.
TAGTATCATCTACATATGTATATACATACATATCATCACGTCAAATTGTCGTGCTTGAGTAATGGTGATGGACTCGCCATCAGTCACGTTGCAAAGCTAAGGAGGTACTGCGTCTTAAAGAATATCGTAGTAAAGCCCTTTTCCCTGCGACCTCTAACTTCACAGGAAGAAACAGTTAACGAAAGTTAGTTCGAGCCTAACTGAGTGACACCCACTACGGCCAAATGGCCATGTCAGATTATGCTAATCGTCCTAATAAGATTCTAATAGCATACTCATATATGCCCCGCGGTCTCACCTGCGTAAAATTTGTTTTCATATGTATTTTTTTTAATAAGACTTATTAATTCATATATCCCCGTAGGTACCATATTTCGACCAATTACGTTCGACCGTTCTAACATGACCACTAACTTTCTTAAGTATGTATGAATAGCAGTGACTCGTGATTTCACCAGCGCTAAATTTAATTATACATATGTAAAACTGTTTACCGTACTTGGGGTAGTAATATAATAAAACAACCTACAGCCCCAGTATATACATATATAATCTACTGGCTTTCCTCAATTAAACGGGATAACTTAAACAATAATATTTATTCATTAGTTCCAAAGCGGATTAGCGTTCAAACAAACAAACTCTTACTCTTTAATAGTATTAGTGTAAATATTGTTCGTTAGCTTATTCTTATGATCGTATTATAAAACATCTAGTAGTAAGCAATTACTGGTAAATTTACGATTTATCTTATACGAAAATCTCCTCCTTCCATAACTTAAGGCGCCACGACGTCCTTGGGTTGTCAGTGTGTCCAACTGTTCTCGTTCCACGTCATTGGTAACGGTTGTCCCCCACGTGACCTTCGTCTGCCCTTCTTCTTGTGAGGTATTCATATTCATATTTATTGCATTGTCAGACACATAATGTACTACAAATAATACAGTAGGTACACTATAACATTATAATATCTAACACCCCGTAAATGCACAGCAACGATAGGAAGCTATTTGTAAATACCACTTACTAATCTTACTAATATTATAAATGTGAAAGTTTGTAAGTTTGGATGTTTGCGGTTCTTTCACGGCAAAACGGCTGAACCAATTTGCCTGAAAGTTGAAATCGTGATGGCTTATACTTAGGAATAGGACATAGGCTACTTTTCATCCCGAAAATTCAATGTTCCTACAGGAATAAAATTTGCCTTATTATTAGTAGTAATTCAGATTTGCATCAAAATGATATCAATACTCCTTAGTGGTTCTGATTTAAATAAAAAAATTTTTTACACATGTTTGAAATCTCAATCCTGTCATTACAAAAATTCCAAATAATTCTATGTACGATGTAATATTATAAAGGCCTAAGTTTGTATGTTGCTCTTTCACGGCATAGCGACTGAACCGATTTTAGCCGGAAACTATTGTAGCTACTTTTTCGAACTCCACGCGGGCGAAGCCGCGGGCATAAGCTAGTATTTCATAATTATGCAATATGGGTATTCTATACATTTTATTTAAAAAAGTAACTGTAACCATACAAATAACTATAATAAAGTAAAAGGTAACAAAAAGTAACTTTATAAAATTATCTTATCTCAATTATTGTATTTTCATATTTTCAATTCAATATTTATGTTCTATTAGGTATTGCTAGGCTTTATCTTATACGACAACACTACCCAGTATTTGGTCTCTACCTATCCCTTTTAGGACTTATGGAGGAAGTGTGAGTTTTTCTTTTGCAATTCCTATATGTACCTCTTACCGTTCTAAATTAATAATAAGAATTAACAATCGCCTAGTGCATCTTCAATAACGCCCCAACTTTCATACATCATGCAAATTCATTCAACTGACAATGCGCTCGTTCGTACATTACAAAGTTTTTGTGCCTTCTCAAAATCTTTTCAACGCCTTTCGCATCCTTGCAATAAAGCCTATTTTCGCATTTAATGTTCTTTGAAGAAAGATAGAGATAGCATGGTTCTTATTAAAATGTACATAGATTTACAAACGGACGGACCAAGAACAATACCGTGTGTGGGTGGGATTAACTCATTATGGCTGAGATCTGGACGCCTTGACCGATATCCTGGTGTTGGCTGATGATGTTGCGAAACTAATTTGTTATTTTAATTTTGATTGTTATCTTTCAGTAAGTTTTTTATTGAATTTTATTGCGTGTTGATAGTGGGTGGAAGAAATGTTTGAATAGAGAATGCTTTATTCTTTGCGCATTGTCGACCGTATATAGGGTCGGTGTGACATCTATGAAAAATGCCATGGTGGCTGAGTGGTTCGAGTAGTTTGCAAGTTCGAATCCCGACTGTACCAATGAGTTTTTCTGAACTTAAATACAGTGATTACACCAGCTTCACAGTGAAAGAAAACAAACACAAACAACAAACAGGACTCGCCATCTGCCACGTTGGCACGTAAAATATAACTCTAAAACTGTAAAATATAACTAAATTTTGTGTGTGGGTACTACCTATACATCTCTGCCTACCCCTTCGGGGACCCTTGGGCGTGAGGATATATTATATCATATTATTATTATGATTCGTTCCAATTACCTTAATCAAATCGATCGGACGCTCAAGGACGGGAACGTCAAGAGCACTCGAAACCGACGATCATGTATAAGAGACTGATGAATGTGGATGAAGCGAAAGAGTAATGTAACTCTAGAGAGAACTGGCGCTCTATAATCTCCGCCTACCCCGTTATGGACTCGGCGTGATGATATATATGTATGATATCTATAATGTAATAGTTTAGGGACTGTTAACTAGTGATATGGCTGACACTATTACAGGTTACCGTCACTCGATACCCGCCGTCCTGACGGGACATCCTGATAACACTGCGTGCCCGCGGACATGCTACACTGGAGGACATTAAAAGTACACTTTAAGTACATATATATTTTTTTATTAATAATAAGTGTTCTATCGACAATTGGTAGAATTCCAGGTGTAATTATGCTCCTAGGTTGGGAGCTTTAGCAAATTCCAGTTAAAACTTTTTATTGCCATATATGACAACCGCTGTTGGGTATCAATGTTAACCAATTAATTAAAAAAATCTCTCTTCAGTATCAGTTAATATAGCCTTAAGCATGTATTTCTAATTAGAATCATATTAATATTTCAAGTTAAAAGTAGAATCCTTTTGAATATATTTTAGTCAATACATAATACGTATTATATTCCACTACTTTAACGGAAATTAATGGAAAGCATTTTTATACGAACGCCGTTTAATCTAACGTCAGAGCTAACTTACAATCTAACAGCTACTCATTGTAATGAGCACACAAATTGTATTCGTCTACAATTTCCTTTGTAGCTAACTTGGTCAAACGATATTATGCCGGTGGCCTCGCATTTGTAGCGATTAGCACATTAGCAGAAACGTATGATAAAGGCTGATTTTATTGATGAATTGATTGATATCTCCGCCTAGAATTTGCCTTAATGATGGAAAAAATATATAAAACACAGCGTGCCCAAGTCCAGGCCTCGGCAGTGTACAATCATAATGGTGCGACCATTGGCGCGCGGTGGCCGCCAATTACCCTATTGGCCACAATTGTTGTGCGACACTGTCCGACATTGCTTGTATCAGGTTAGTTATGATAGATGAAGGGAACTGATACAATACTCACTGGGAAGAAATTCAAGGATAGAAGCCGTGTGGCCTAGTTAAGTCACTTGCAACGTCTAGATTGCAGGTTCCAATAGTGGTGGTTTGTATGAATGATCCTTTTCTCTCTCCTTCCGCGAACACTCTGGCTGTGGAATGATCTCCCTGTTGAGGATTTCTTTAGAGAGTACACCATGGAGTTCTTCAAGAAGGGAGTGAAGAGATTACTTTTGGTTCATACTCTCCTGGTACATTCTTAAAGGTTTTTCCTTGAGAGTACAGCATGGAGTTCGACAAGAAGGGTGTGAAAATTTTCCTGCAGAGGTCAGCGCGCGAGCAATAACCCTGGTGTTGCAAGCATCCCTAGGTGGCGGTAACGTATGTGGGCACCCTAGAAAGGTAGATTGAGGAGATATAAAACCTTTTTATCTTAGATATTTATTTCATCTTTAATTGTCCCTTGAAACGCGTGTAGGTTTCTTCGCCATAAATCTCGTAGTTCAGAAAATGCCATTGATACCGTCAACTAGGACTAATTCAGAACTAAGAATTTTCAATCTTGATTTGGTAAGCGTATTTAGACAAGCGTATTTAGAAGAAAATTCTTTAGTGTGCAGCTGCTTATACCAAACAAAATTGTGAGAACAAACAAAACAACAAAACTTATTATGCGTAAACGTTTCAATTAGCCAAGACAAGGGACGTGCACTTTAGTCCAAGGAGTGGCTTAACCACCCCTACCCATTAATAGTGGCCTCTGCAACCCCTAAATATTACTCATACATCAACTATGTTTAGTGTTGTTCCTGTTGATAAATTTCTTCTCACACCGTACTTAATAGCACTACTACAATGGAATGTAAATTTCATAAAATCCAATCCGGTCCAGCGTTCTTATATGATTGAGTAACAAACACATATACATCCTCACAGACTTTCACATTTATAATATTAGTAGGGTTTTTCCTGTCTCTTCAATCCTTGAATCAAAATCAAAATCAAAACGTTGATGATGTAAAAAGGCATGTCACGTTGGTTTGAACAAAATTTCAACGAAACGCATATAAAATGCGACAGTGCAAGCAAAGCTAGAGAAAGACCACGTTCCAACTACCTAGATCAAAGCGATCGGACACTCAAGGATGGAAACGACAGGTTACTCGAAACCAGCGTGCATCTATGAAGAGACTGATGAATGTGGATGAAACGAAAGATTTTATTAGGTTTAGGGAGAACTGGCACTATATTCTCTCTGCCTTCCCCGTATGGGACTCAGCGTGATCATATCTTTCTAATGACATTACCTCGCCGCAAACCGGACAACATTACATCAAAATCGCATCCAATAATGCCAGTATCCAATGTTCACAGTACTAATAAGTCCGTACTAATCCGTATAATCTGCCTGTCCGGCAATCCGTCACAATTAATAAGCGATCAATTGATAGTGCTCGCGCAAATTAATACTAAACTCTTCTAGTGTTTGATAATGGTATTGCCTCTTCCTGATAATATCACTGACACTTAGTACATGAAACCAGATTACCAGCGAATGCCAGTTGTATATGGAAATTTAAGATGGGTGTGCAAAAGATCCTTTCAGCGTCGGCAGCGTGTAAGTAATAATACCTCTGCGTGTTGTAAGTGTCTAATAACCGCTTATCATCACGTGTACTGCATGATTTATTGCCACTTTCATAGTCTGTCTGCTACTTACTACTTAGCCAAACTATGGCAAGACCTAAAGGCCTCCAGCCAGGAATTTCATAGGTACGATGCAAACACATCTAAGGGTTCCCTCTGTGGGGTTTTGGATCTCCGCTTAGCTGCGGCGTGCGGCGTGCTGTTTCTCCAGCTAGGGAACTGTTCAGGATATAAAAACATTATAAACTTTACGTACTTGTAAGATGATTCAAATTAGAAGGTTTTTTTCTAATTTTGGTTTTTGTTGTTTGTAGTAGTAACACTCCCAGTCCACCAGAGTTAGTTAAAAGCGCCAACATGACTGTCGAGTGTATCGGTGTCTCTCAAGCATACGTCTTTAAATATCGTCTTAAGCGCAGGTTTACTCTTGATGTTTTCCTTCACCCTACACACGGCTGATATGAAATATTGTAGGTGCTATTAGGCATATGCCTACTTACTTGAAGAAAGGCCTGTAGACGCAATAAATATTCCATGAAGTACAATTGTATAAAGGACAATTGTACCATTAATTCCCTAGTTAGAAACTATACTAGTTGAGCGTTAGCGATCCAAGTGGAACCTAATGAAGATGAACGACTCTTTGATAACCTGTTATGGTGTTGCCCTGCCCGCGAAGTCCTTAATCTGCTGTTATTTACTGGTGTATACTAAGTATATTTTGCAAGGTTTAAGGAATCGTAAGTAGCTCATACTATCTAATAATAATTAAATACCTAATGACAATTCCGAACAAATTGACATAGCCCAAAATTAAGCAAAGCTTGTACTATGGTAACTAGACAACGATACCTAACGATCTATTTAAAGATATATATACATAAATGCAAAGGATCTCCAAGACTAAGGTATTTGTGTTCATCAGACAATTATCTCCCGTCAGCGGTAATCGAAACCACGACCTCAAGTTTCGCAGTCAGGAGCTCTAACCACTACATGCTATGCCCTGCAGTTGCACCCGCGCAATATTTAATTAAAAGGCTAGTTTTTTCTGGATTAAATTATACCAATCCTTTTCTGAATTAACTGAGTTCATTATCTATCTCTGCGCCAAGTTTACTCACAAACTATTTATTGCATTCATTATATTAGCAGGGCGTATAGCTCGTCAAATTGTGTATAGTAGGAGACATGAAAGGCGAGTGGATTTTGTATTTTGTTAAAATATAAATGTTAGTTTAAACTAGTAATTATCTAGATGGCAACTACCAAAACTCACTTACAATAATAATAGAGAGATTCGTTTTGTCTGTGCTTAAAGCTGTGCTTGCCATCAGATGAAAAACCTCAAATCTTTAGGGGGCCTTATAAGTACCCTCCCCGAGATATGGATTTGGGACATATTTTACTGTCCCAAATCCGTGTATTGTATGGTTGGTTAAATCGTTTCATTTTTGTTCCTTGTTTTTAAAAAAGTAAATTTACGTATATGTACTTCGATACGAGCAGCCTAATAAAAATATAAAATGTGCAACTCCTGTGATGCTTCGAGTCAATGCATTGACAAACATTACATTGTCTCAATTGAGACATTTACGCGCATTGATAGTTAAATGGCGAATCGACATACGACCGACGGCGCCGGAGTGAAATTTGTCCCGTTACTGAATTCGGGCGGACAGACGAGCGGAGGAAACGCTACGATCTTCTGATCTTGTCCAAAATATTGTTAGCAATGTCCTTGTCATATATCTCAAGTTACTGTTAGCCTCCTCCCAAAATTTCCAGGTGTGGTCAAGCGCTATTGGACAGTTCACGGATATTATTAGTATTATCGCTATCCAGCTGCCCCTGGTGCAGCAGAATTCTTAGTAGAAAGGAAGACTAGATTAATACATGTAGAATACAATGATTCTCGTCTGGTCGGCTGCGCGCAAACCACATCTTTGGTGTTACAAGCGTCCACTAGCGAACTGAGGCGAAAAATTTGCTTCTAATTAGGTAATACCTTGGTGGTAAGTCAGAAATGACACATGATTTTTTTTTTAATATAAAAAAATGATTACACCCAAATATAGAAACTGTTAAAAGATGAGTAACTGCAACACAAATAATACACCTCTGCCTACCCCTGGGGGGAGGCGTTAGGGTATAAAGCTATTTTTAATATTATGAAACAAAAAAGCCTAAACTCAATTGATTTTTAATATATATTTTTTTTAGAACAGTATTAACAAAACCGCCTGTCTGCTCAGTTCCGCTATGACCATGGTTCGTCAGGGCACCTCAGTCGCCCACTTGGTGCCTCATTTGATTTATTGCAAATGGTGTGAAAGCGAAAACGCTCGTAAAACGCGCCGTCCGCGTTTATAGCACGTTGTTCGATGCCCGCGCGATTGCATCGTGTGCAACTACCCTTTGCGTAAATCACAATAGCGTCATGATGTATTCTGTAGATTCCTATTCCATCTATTTGATATTGTCACTTATATTACGTATAATCCATAGGTAATAACATGATATTAACTCGGCGTTTTCCAATCGCATTTTCACATAAACTCTTATTAGAATATTGAAGTCTTGTTTTGAAAAACATAAGAAAGATTGTGAGTGCTATTTACGACTTGTATCGTAACACAGTATAACATGAACACTAGATAATTGTACAAATTACTGAATATTATTATTAAAAGTTTTATCGCGTGTGTCAACCAACAAGCTCTTATAGTACGCGGTTTCAAGGAGTTTCCTTGCGCGAACGCTTACTGTGGAATGAACTCCCCGTTGAGGTTTTCTTTACAGGGCAGCATGGAGCTCTTGAAGAAGGGTGTGAAAAGATACGTGATACCCCTGGTATTTGCAAGCGTAACATCGGGCCGCATGTTTGTTTGCCATTCTGGTATAAAAATGCATTACGTTTTCGTTTGAACACAATATATAACATGTCTGTAGAGTTATTATATTAATAACATTATATATTATGTTTTCAGATAATTTGCGAAACTTTATATCTGCGCGTAATCGCTGCTTACCTTCCATAGTACATACAAGATTAGCTTAGTTCCAGTTAAATTATAGCGGAAGCTTATAGAATTGTATGTAAAGGTACCAATATTGCATATTTCGATTCGAGTACGAATAAAGTAGCTTGTTTTGTGTCTGTGAGTGTCCGTGCCGGACGCCGTGAGAGCGTCCGGCACGATCTTCACACACGACTACGGACGGTTTGCGTCATGCACGTTTCTGCCGGATTTATCACTGATATTGCAACATTATTGTTTATTTATTGGGATGTACTCTTGTTAAGAATGCCTTTGAAATCTTTGGTACAGCGTTCATTAACATGTATCGAATGAATAATAATTCTAAATGTTTGTGGCATTATTTCTAGATGAGACTGACATAAGGCTAGGGAAGAGTTATAGAGACCGGGTTCGCCTTATGTTGCCGCCTTGGCTACATTCTTCGAATTCATCTCCGAATATCCAGCTTCAAAATCAAAAAATCAAAATCAAAGTATTTTATTCAATGTAAGGGACACAGGGAACACTTATTGGACGTCACATATTTAATATAAATTAAGTTACCACTAAAGTTACTACCGTTTCCAAGAAGAAAAGTACCTGCCAGGAGAAGAAACGGCGAAACAAACTCCCCGGTTTTCTTTTTTGACATTTGTTCCCTTTTACGTAGGGGTAGAAAAGATTACATATATAAACTCTGTACCAGAGGAGCAATTCATTGCCATGCATGGCCATCATTCAAATAATCTGATGTTTTATAATAAGCCTTTTGAATTAATTTATATATATATATCCTCACGCCTTCCCATAAGGGTCCCCGAAGGGGTAGGCAGAGGTGTATAGGTAATACCCACACACCCACTTTCCGCCAGAGGTATATTAGGTGGCAACGTGGCAGATGGCGAGTCCATCGCCGTTACTCAAGCACGACTATACATACGCCTTTGAATTGCTTCACAGACGTATGCAGGTTTCCTCTTGATGTTTTCCTTCACCGTAAAGCTCGTGGTGCGACTAATCACTGTACTTAAGTTCAGAAAAACTCATTGGTGCAGTCGGGATTCCAACTTGCGATCTTTATGTCGCAGGCAACTGCTCGAACCACTCGGCCACCACGGTCACACCCGTAGCAAACAGACAAAATATAAATTGTCTTATTGTTATCAGTACCTACCCTAAATTGTTTCGTATGCATAAAACAAAACTACTGCTAATTTGATAATACAACACAAACACTTATAATTTATTTATTATATATATAGTTTATATGTGAAGTAGAGGTTTATGATCATTGGTCCTCTCTGACATAACATCATGGAGGGCAATGTAGATCATTGTTGGAAAGTGAATTGATTGACAGCCAGACACGGTACAATAAGCCGCAAACAATTATTATAGAATTATTGCCATAATGGCCACGATCGCGCAACCCGAAATATTTAAATCGCAGCAAAGGTCGTACACTCTTGACTTTGTTGTGATGCCACGGTGAGATAAAATACGATTATGTGTGATCCCACCTTATTGTAGCACTTCTTATGCACTAAACTTCTCATTGCTGTGATTCTCCACGAGGTTTACGGTGAAGGAAAACCCTATACACAAACTCCTGAGTGGGTGTGTACTACCTACACAGGCAACACTGCCTACCCCTTTGGGGACCCTTGTCTGAAGGCGTGAAGATATATATACATAGGCCAACCAAGGTGAAAATGAACTCTGAAATCTAATCCAGCTGGCCAGCAAATAATTTTTTTATAATAATAATACCCTTTATTCAGAACAACTTAACCTAATTACAATTATAAATTTAAAGTATGCAGTTAGTTATATTTTGAAGATCTGTCTGCCAATCGGCAAAAGCCTCCTCCTACCCTCCCCCACATGGGTGATAAACAAGCCTATGGACGTTTGCAACACCAGGGGTATCACTCGCGCGTTGCCGACCCTGCAGGAATCTTTTCACACCCTTCTTGAAGAACTCCATGCTGTACTCTCCAGGGAAAACCTCAACCTTTTCCATTCTGGTCTTTCTTCGGCCACTCTGTTCCACATTACTCCTGCCACTTCTTTTCTATCATCATCCCACCTTTTCTGCGGTCTGCCTCTTTTCCTTTTACCTTCCCTCGGATACCATCTTGTCACTTTCTTATTCCTTTTCATCATGGGCACATGATGAGAGGTGATGATAGATATCCATCCACCCATTTCCATTTAAGTCTTCTTATTTGTAATATTATAAAATGGTTTATACTTAGATTAATAACACACGGGCGTTTAGAAGTACATCTCTCTATATTGCGAGCCCTGCCATCAACGCTCTATGAGCGATAGGCTCGCCTCGCGCCACAATGCAAGGAGGATTATTACGACACTGCCAAATGTCAAAATAAAGTCAAAGGTACCTTGAGTACCCTTCGATATAATGTATGCAGGCATGCGCGGATGATATGCATTTGCTAATCGGCTAGTTTGTATGTTGCTTTAACGATTCGAACTCCCGTTCCACTCAACCCGTGAACTAACTCTCTCGGCCATCAAATATGTAACACAAGTACCTACCAGGATGTACCTAAACAACTCTCTGCTCTCCTGTCATCCATCTCAATTATATATCTTCACCTCTTCCCGTAGTACCCATAATCCAACATTTCACGTTCTTTCTCTAACTTTTACATCTTCGAATTCTTCTCCAACGTAAACATGTTTCCTCTCGATGTTTACCTTCACCGTAAAGCACGTGGTGTGACTAATCACTGTAGGTACTTATGTTGAGAAAACTCATAGATTCGAGTTTGCAATGAAGCAGGCAACTGCTCAAACCTAGTCAAGGCTACTACGGCTTTTTTTAATCCTTATTAGAATTCAATTTAATAGTACTCGCGTAAAGGCGGAACGAGTCGCTAGTAAATAAATATATGTTAGTAAGTGCATAAATATAAGCGAGACGTGAGTCGCAGGCCAGTCGCAGGCAATGGGTCAGTGAGCCGCTCCGCTTCCTACGGGAAAGGCCAAGCCGAGGTTCATACCAGATACACGGCTCTCCGTGTTTCGGATAAAGAGATGATAGTACCGCTTCTTAATGACACGATTTAGCCCTTGTTTACATTGTTAATGTAAGAATTGGGATTCTTATATGCGATCCTATCAATTTTGTACTGAACACAATTATATATTAACAAATACGTATGTATTCAAGGACGGAAACGTCGAAGCGAAACCGACGAGCATGTATGAAATGATGAATGTGGACGAAGCGAAAGAGGTAGAGAAAATTGGCGCTCTACACTCTCTGCATACCCCGTTAAGGACTCGGCGTGATGATATTGTATTTTTTTTGTAAATATAGGTATTGTTAATTGTTGTTATTGTGTAGAAAAAATTACTCCTGAAGTGGGTTTCTGTAGCATTATCTTTATTGTTAACTTACAATATACTTTACTTAGTCGACTAATACTTTATATGTTAATATAATATTAGTATAATAATATATATTATAATATTAGTGCTGAATAGCCGTGGTGGCCGAGGGGTTCGATTCGGTTGCCTGCGACGCAAAGGTCGCAAGTTCGAATCCCGACTGTACCAATGAGTTTTTCTGAACTAAGTACAGTGATTAGTCACACCAAGAGCTTTACGGTGAAGGAAAACATCGAGAGGAAACCTACATACGTCTGAGAAGAAATTCAAAGGCGTATGTATAGTCGTGCTGGAGTAACGGCGATGGACTCGCCATCTGTCACGTTGGCACCTAATATACCTCTGGTGGAAAGTGGGTGTGTGGGTATTACCTATACACCTCTGCCTACCCCTTCGGGGACCCTTGTGGGAAGGCTTGAGGATATATATTATTTATATACTATTAGTGCTGAATTATTAAAAAATATATATACTTATACTCGAATACACCTACAATATCATCACCCCTAGTCTCTCACAAGGCAGATAGAGCGCCGTTTCTCTCTAGACATAAATACCTCTTTCGCTTCTTTATCAATAACAAAATCAATAGAAAATATTTTGTTCAAAACCCGGAACTGTGTTCAATATAAATCATAGTTCACAGCGACCGTAATGACCGACCACAAAATGGAACCAAACTCGTCAATAAAACCGATGACACGTAACAGATTTACACTTATTAAGACGGAAAACCGCGAACACATCGTCTAATAAATAACATATTTACATATGCATGTAAAATAAGCTCTAACGTAAAGGTGCAAATACCAAAATCGTTTGCATAAACGTGTGGGCTAATTTGCAAACTCCTCCGGTCGGCAGTCCACGCGCTGTCCGCACGCTCATTGAGCTCTTCCCATGACATTATCCTCGTATACTTTCTTTATTAAACCTAACTTAATAAATAGTTCAAACAATAATCAATTCTAAAATCGAAAGTTATAAGGTTTAGATTTGAATGGTCTTTAAGTGGTGGATAAGACATGTGGATATGGATTGTAAAATAGCGCATCTGAGACTGCGATGGCCCTAGAGATGGACCTCGGTTTTATTTCCACCAACGAAGACACGACTTTAGTACGATGCATGGTGGAAAATATGGCCTCCAGACCGTTCAACCGTATTTCACAGGGTCTCAAGAGGTCGGCCGCGCGGACATTATTAAACTGTTACTCTTACTCCCCTAGAGTCGTGAGACGTGACTTATACAGATGTTAAGTAGTAGTTTGACGGATAGCACAGTGTGTACGTTTCTCATGTGAATCTGCCTTGCACGATTCCTGACGGAAATTAGTTGGAAAGCCTCGGTTTGACCGTATTCGGATGCATATTTATTGAAACCTGGGACTATTACTTTGAGACTAGCAACGATGGTTACGTTACACCACTTATTATAAATCAGTGGACATTGTATAGGTACTACTGTTAATAATGATACTGACAATGATTATGGACGATGTAACCACTATTTGTCATCGAATTTACGCAGTAGCCGAGTGGTTTGAGCAGTTGCCTGCAACACAAAGATTGCAAGTTCGAATCCAGATTGTACCAATGCGTTTTTTTTTAACTTAAGTACAGTGATTATTCTCAACTCGAGCTTTACCTGCCTCCTCCATGAACCTCCATGAAAATCGATCAGTAGTTTTTATATTTATATATGCTATTGTTATTGGTACCTGGTACATCCCACTGCTGGGCAAAGGCCTGCCCCGTGATTTCCATGTGCTTCTGTCCAATGCTAGTGTTGGCCAGTACACAGATGTGTTGTCTAGGTCTTGTAATTTAATCTATGCTTATATTACTTTTTACTTACTAGCTGTCCCGCCCAGCTTCGCCCGGGTGAAAAAGTTAAACTTCCTGAAACACGATCGCAGCGCCATCTATCGGGTCCAATTGTGGTGTAAGATATCCTATCTTTTAAGTTTGATCAAACTGCACACGGTGTGCAAGTTTGATTGAAATCGGTTAAGTTATTTAGGAGCCCGTCGTGGACTTAATTGCCATAAAAAAGGTAATTAGTGAGTCAATCTTAAAAGATAGACATATGCTGTTGCGAACTTTTTTTAGAACTTTTAAAGAGGAACAATTCCCTCATACATGATATTTTCGTAACTTAAACCGTTTACGCAGCGCACGCAACGGAAGCTCTCAAAAAGGAATAATTTTTCCCGTTCTTGCAACATTTTTCATTTATGCTTCGCTCCTATTAGACGTAACGTGATGTTATATAGCTTAAAGCCTTCCTAGAGAAATGGACTATCCAAAACATTTTTTCTATTCCAACCAATAGTTCCTGAGATTAGCGCGTTCAAACAAACAAACAAATAAACAAAAGCGATCGTGTTTCAGGAAATTTTACTTTTTCACCCGTGCGAAGCTGGGCGGGACAGCTAGTTGGAACAATATTTTTTTTATTGAGTTTTGCTTGTTTTTTTTTATGGTTTTTAATTCTGTCAATACACACGATCACACGTACATACAACATGTACGTACATCAATACGTAATGACAAGAAAAGCCACTCAAACTTTCTTCCTACTCTTTCCTATATTATCTGTGACTGGTATGTTGATTTAAGAGTTCATGAACTCAGGTGAGAAAATTATTATTCGAGCGATTTCACTTCAAGCTCAATAAAAAACTACTAAGGGCGATTCTCTCAGAACAATTGCCTAACACTAAGGAAGCCATGTCTTTTCCTGACCGAAGAAAAACCAAACGAGCGCACATAAGACATATGAGGAATTCAATTTATACGCTTTTTGCTTGTAAATCAGGAAGCCGAGTGTAACTGTAAACGGCGAAATGTGGGAAAATTGCGGTAACAATGGGAGATACGATATTTTTTCGGTTGAAAGAGCGCTCGTCGAACGCAATTACGTGCTCGGTTCATATGTGCGATGATATGAAGAGGACCGGTGCCACCGCTCTGATTAATTAACCGGTCCCTTAAACCGTTTAACAGTAAAAAAAATTCATTAATTAGCCGTTGTATTATAACCTGTAACTACTTTGGATACTTTAATAATTGTTTACTTATCCAATGCATTGCTAAGATTATTTTATTTATCAACTTTTATTTTAATATAAAACCAAAGCACAAAGACGTCCCTAGAAAATAATTTAAAGCGTTGACAGTTACCACTCTCATGCATAAGACTTTTACGTAGACTTTAATGCAAGTATGAAACAGAAATTTTCATCAAACGCCATGAAAGTACATAGTGCTGTGCACATTATACTGTTTTTTTACTAAAGCTGTATATTTACGATAAAAAATTGCCACTTTATAAATACATAATAAAGTCATTGCTATTACTATTACGATCATTATTCAACAAAGCGAAAGTGGCATATTAATAAACGCCATACCAATCATCCACATAGGTATTATTGAAATACTTTTGCAAAAGTACGCCATGGTAAGACGCGATATGTAACCGGTGTGTTAATCGCCTGGTTAACCTATTGGTGGAGCCCAACGTGCTCATAAGTTTTTCACTAGGAAAAGCGCAGACAATACCCATATCCAAGAAGCTGAGAAAAGCGACTCATTAAGTTGGACCGGACAGTTATTGTGAGCCGATCACACGATTGTGTGCCAGTTTCCCCATTCCACTATTAATTGAGTCGCGTTTTAGCGTCGTCCTTCCGTGTTGGACCTGGATGAATGATGAGAAAGAAAAGGCCACTGAGAATATAGACAATGCAAAGGCTTTTGTTAAGCTCCATCCATAAACATCTTCACGTCATCCCAAAAGGTACCACGAAGGATATTCAGGTGTCAGTGAAACTTCATAAGACCGCAGTCATTTCGAACGTGCAACTACATACGTCATTGAATTTCCTTCTTAAACGTATGCAGGTTTGCTCACGTAAGTGTTTGAGAAACGTGAATACACTCGCCAACAGTTGGCAGTTGACAGTTACTGTCAATTTGGCATCGAAATGAATCCAATGAACTGGGGGCGTTGTTAGAACTCTGTCTACCCTCCGGTCACTCTTGTGGGGAGGCATTATATAAATGCGAAAGCTTATGAGGACTTTCTGCCTCTATTAAAAATTAACTACTGACGAATCGAACTGAATTATTAGTTGTATGAATTTTTTTTTTTTGTATGGTGTCTCGTAGCGTGAGTTCCGGGAACTTTTGCTACTTAACCGGACAAAGGCGAGACCTAGGCCTCCAGCCAGGCACTTTAATACTAAGCAACACAGCTAAGGGCACCCCCTGTGGGGTACGGACCTCGGCTTAGGGCGTTGCTGGTTCGCGAGCAAGGGAGCTGGGCTGGTCTGGATTTTTTTATTATTATTTGGTTATCAGGGGGAGGGAGTTTGCGCTACTGGCTCGGCTCGGGCCGGCACTTGCGAGAGTCTGGTTACAGCTTATTCGCGTCGAACCTCGCCGGCGAGGACGGAACAGTGGTCGGTTTTGTGTCGTGTGGTTTGTGTGTCGTCGGGCGTCCTAGAGGACCGTTATGTCGTCATCCGGTTCGATGACGGCATGTTTTGGGCGCCTTATTTTTGAAATAAGGGAGGGTGTGTATCGGGCGGCCGATACGACGAGGGGGTTGGGATGATTTTTAGCAGAATCGAAATAGCGTTTCGACAGTTTTTTCATAAACTGTTTGATTGTGGGGATTTTAAGGTCAACGTGGAGTTGACTGTTTCTCTATCACACGATAAGTATTTTATAAAAACATGCGACACTCTTTGGGCACTGCCGATAGTAGTGAAAACTAAGTAACTTGCGCAATTCACAATATCTATGTACATGTATACAAAAAAAACATCGAAAACATCGAGAGGAAATCTACATACGTCTGAAAAGCAATTCAGAGGCGTATGTATAGTCATGCTTGAATAACGGCAATTAACTCGCCATCTGTTACGTTGACACCTAAAATATATCTTTGGCGGAAAGTGGGATGTGCGGGTACTACTTATACACCTCTGCCTACCCCTCGGGGACCCTTATGGGAAGGCGTGAGGATATACTATTATTATATATACACAGTATACACATATAGCTCATTGGAAGCGTTCGGTGACGATGTCGAGAGTTCCGTGATTTTGGGTGAACAAAAAATTGTTTGGTCAGAAGTTTTCACTTAAATAAATAAATAAGATAATAGCGTAAAACGTATGAATCTATCTATCATAGACTATATTACGTGTAGCCTTGTCATCACGCTTAGTATTTCACATGCGTCAAACACTCTAGCCTTGAATTCGCGATCGGATTAAAGGTTAACAATTGACACAGTTAAATATGAATTGATTTATAGACACGCTATTCAATAAGTGAAAATCGTTTGTCAGATTAATTTAGATCTTTATATTGATACATACGCACATATCATCTCGCCGACCCCCACAGAGTAGGCTGCTAGTTAATCAATAAATAATTTCGACTCGAAATAATTTCGACTTTTACTTTTGATATTATACATAAACATGAGCATAGTTATAGTAGAACAATGCCTACTGAAGAGTAAATATCGTAAAATATGTCCATATTGACATTTTTGACAGTTGAATGGAGAGCTATTTGTCCCTAGACTTAACTTTGTACACATTATAAAGTCTTTTCAAATATATAACATTTATGTATTTCCATCGCCGCGCTTGGGTAGCGTGACTATACACACGCCTTTGAATTGCTTCTCCGATGTATGCAGGTTTCCTCTCGATGTTTTCTTCACCATAAAGCTGTCACGTTGGCATCTAAATATATCTTGTGTGTGGGTGCTAAAAGTGGGTGTGTAGGTGCTACCTATACACCTCTGCCTACCCCTTCGGGGACCCTTGTCGGAAGACGTGAGGATATATTATTATTTTTTATTAATTTACAAAAAATATCATTACAAGATGCACTGTATACATTGGAATTGCCACTACTCGAACCACTTGGTCACTGTGGCATATATATATTTGCACTAGCTGTGTCCGCGACTTCGTCCGGGCGGAAAAGTGATATTCAGCAGCATAATTTTTTTTCTAAATAAAGTGTAATTTTTTTACAAACTCAGAATGTAATATAAATTTTTATGTATAATAATACAAAAAAATAAGTTTCAAGCTTCTAGCTTCAAAAATTACGTAACTTCCATACAAACTTTCATCCCCTATTGCAACCCCTTACAACCCTTATTCGCATTAAAAAGTAGCCTATATCCTTCCTCAATCTATCTCTGTACCAAATTTCATTTAAATCGGTTCATTAGTTGAGGCGTGAAAAGGTAACAGACAGACAGAGTTACTTTCGCATTTATAATATTAGTAGGGATAGTCCAAGCATTGCTTAGTTTAGGAGTAGGTCCATTCATGTGGAATTACCCTGAGGTATTATTATTCTAAGTCGCGTACAATATTACTATAATAGGGGTGTAGTTGTGAACAGCTATTTGTTCCAGTCATTAGGTGAGGTGATGCGCCGCTGATATTTAGCTGTCCCTTGCGCCATCGTGGATGACACGACCACTGCAACAAGGTCCAGTTGCACCAACGACATATTCTTAAGTGAGGATTTACCAACCTTCTCAAATTAGTAGTATTTAAATTTGAATATGTATATTAAGTTACACTCAAAAGCCCAGGTGACTGGAGCGAATAAATAGTCGGATTTTACCAATGATTCTTAATTTTACTTAAGACTAAGTACGATGATTTATCACACCACGAGGTCAAGGATCAAGGCAAACACTGTAAGTAAACCTCTACTTATACGTTTCAGAATAAAACAATGACGTAGGTCGAACCTCAATCGAAAATAATCTGTTATAATAATAAATATATTTATTTAGGTGACTATGACTCATTTTGTTAGTAATACTTCATTCCATGTTAGTAAAAAACTATATAATCATAATGTAAGTATGATTCACCGCTGTACTATCCCATGACCAGACCCCTTAATATTACCCCGGTTAATACCCCGTAGGGGTAGCCAGACCCCTACGGGGACACTTGTGGGCTTGATGGTATGGATAAATGCTTAAAACTAAGCGTATCGTGTATGTTTAATATATATATGGAAGAAGGAAATGGCAAGAATACTCGAAACAAGTAAGCATGTAACTTATGAATGCGAATGAAGGTAAAGGGCTAAATTAGTCTATTTTAGTCTATGCGTATTTTAGTGGATTTTTGGTCACTTAATCAACTGCGGATTAATCCGCGATATTGTTGCACCGGCCCCGCAAGGCCTCTGCGGGCGGCGAGTTCGTGTGGTCGTGCCTGCACTCAGATTAAACTATTGCATTGCACCTCACCGACATTTCGGTCGCCATGGTAACCGAAAATACACGACTTTCTGCAACCAACATAAAGCTCAAGCCTAAACCCATCTAACAACAATTGAGTTAAGGTTGGAAGTCGTATAGCACAGCTGCAAAGACTTCATAAAATTTTCTTCGTGAGTTTATGAAATAGGTAGGTAGGAAAGACCTGTCGAATGCTCGCACGAATTCTTGCAAACAGTTTGCTGGCTAACTGACGTGAGCGTATGAGTTTGTAGTGAATCGCTGGATAATGGTAAATTCTAACTAATGATAATTGGTTTGCTCAATTAATAGCTGGCGGAGCTTTATTTACGGTCACTCCGGCGTTTTAAGTGATACACTTTACAAGGAGTATTTGATAATATCTAACGGCTATTAGTACGTTTAATGAGGTTTGCGACAAAAATGAAAAGGTAAGATTAATTTATTGATACTGTACGTATACTTACAATTTTACGGGGAAATAGTGATCTTTTTGTCAGTTAACGCCTACTTCATCTGTTTGTAGAATTTTGCGCTTGAAGAAAGCTACTTCTTCATATTTCTTTTTTCTTATAAATATCCTCACGCCTTCCCACAAGGGTCCCCGAAAGGGTAGGCAGAGGTGTATAGGTAATACCCACACACCCACTTTGCGCCAGAGATATATTATGTCCAATGTGACAGATGGCGAGTCCATCGCTGTTACTCAAGCACGACTATACATATGCCTTTGAATTTCTTCCCAGACGTATGCATGTTTCCTCTCGTGTTTTCCTTCACCGTAAAGCTCGTGGTGTGACTAATCACTGTACTTAAGTTCAGAAAAACTCATTGGTACAGTCGGGATTCGAGCTTGCGACCTTTGCGTCGCAGGCAACTGCTCGAACCACTCGGCCACCACGGCTCTTCATTATCTTTTAATTATATAACAGCCTTACCTATGAATGTGGTGCATAATGTCAAACCAATAAAGCGTTTCAATTAAGGTGTTCATACAAGGCAATGTAAGTGTATCAAGATTACCTCGAACTGAGGAATTTTAGCAAATTAAAGTCTGCAAATCTTCTAGTGAACTCGGTGCTACGATATTGTATATCTATGTGTTTGTGCTAGAAGTGCTCTCCCTGCCTACCCCGTGAGGGACTCGGCTCGTCATTGTTGTATGTATGTGACACGTGTTTTTAATAATGTATAGTATGAACTGTATTTAGATTTCGAAGAAGAGCGTTTTGACGTTTCATCTTCTGTCAAAATTGAATTCGGAATCTGTTGTATTAATCAATAAAAAAAATAGTTCTATGTTCCATATTTGAATTTGAGTTTAATAAACCTTCCAACCACCTTCAATACAAACGCATCGACTGACCTATAACCATTTTGCCATGAAATATTACCTTTTAAACTTTCGCAAAAGCAATTCAATAACGTATTTAACATCTTAAACTAGTAGCACAATTGAAGATCATCTCTTGTTTTAACGCTTTCAATTCTGGCCATTTTATTTATAAGTCGAAAATCGCAGTTTCGTAAACAATCGTGGATTGTATGTAAGCAGGTTAAGATGCGCTGATGCAATTATGGACACTAATAGAGTTGATGTTACCATTTATAAAAAAAAACATTTATGTACCCGAGCGAAGTCGGGGCGGGCCCTACATATCCTCACGCCTTCCCATAAGGGTCCTCGAAGGGGTAGGAAGAGGTGTATATACTACCCATATACCCACTTTCCTTACCAGATATATTTTAGGGGCCAAATACACTTTGTTCATACTTAAAAAACCATAAAGATTAGATATTAATTACTTAAGTTTAAGACTAGATTAAACTTACGACCATTAATATATTAATGAACTAGGTTTACCTCCGGTATTACCCGCGTAAAATTATCTTTCGTATAATTTTAATTAAAGAAAAACATGTGTCTTATTCCAGATAATAACAAACTCGGTGCCAAATTTCATCAATCTCCATTCAGTCGTTCCGTTGTGATTGAATAACAAACTTTTATAATAGGAAAACAATTTGTCACACCACAACACACTAACGTCATCTCTATATTTATATACAGCGTGTGCTTTTCGTGACTGCATCTAGCTAATGTGTGTAGCTCGCATGGTATGACCGCAATGAAGATAGCAATGTCAGTATTAATTCATTGCTACGGGACCGCGAACACACGCCTGGCGATTATCAGCGCTTCCTGCGTGCCTCTAAACTAAGCTGCACCCTGTAGCTACATGAACTTTAGTTCGTGCGAACAGGTATTGGTATATTTTATAAGTAACGATACACACTGAGCTGTTTATTCATTGGGAATTCATAATTAATGTACATACATACATACATATCATCACGCCAAGTCCCTAACGGGGTAGGCAGAGAGTATAGAGCGCCAGTTCTCTCTAGACTTACATACCTCTTTCGCTTCGTCCACATTCATCAGTCTCTTCATACATGCTCGTCGGTTTCGAGTACTCTTAACGTTCCCGTCCTTGAGAGTCCGATCTATTTGATCCAGGTAGTTGGAACGTGGCCTTCCTCTGCCTATTCTTGCACACACTTTTGCTTTGTATGTAAATATGTAATAATGTAAAAAATATTTTATTAATTAACTAGACGCTACCCAGTTAGGGTCTCCAAAGCGGTAAGGCAGGAGGTGCATAGGTAGTACCAACACACCCACATTCCGCCGAGAGATACATTTTAATTAACCACGTGCCAGATGGCTAATCCATCGCCGTTACTCAAACACGACTATACATACACGCCTCTGAATTGCTTCTCAGACGTATGCAGGTTTCCTCTCGAGCATTTTATTCACCGTAAAGCTCGTGGTGTGACTAATCACTGGCTATACATACGTTCAGAAAAACTCATTGGTACAGACGGGATTCGAACTTGCGATAATCTCCACTCAGCCACCACGGCTTTTTAAAATAGTAATCAAATATATCTGAGATGTATTGCGGATGTATTGGGATCTATGGAACTTTACTATTGGCGAGCCTAAGACGAACTTCTCTTACATAAGAATATACTGTTATGGCGATGTACAACATCCGCCGTTGCTTCGAAGAACCGACGTAACTAATATTGGTTTGGATGCTGCATCCTTAATGTTTTATAGGCAAGGGAAGGTGTTAAGAGATCTTCATGTAAATTATAATCATAGATAAGTACTTTATTTCTCAAGCACAACTATGCAGGCGTCTATGAATTTCTTCTCAAACGAATGCAGGTTTCTTCTCGATGTCTTCCTTCACCGTAAAGTTCGTAGTGCGACTAATCACTTAAATTCTGAAACTCATTGGTACAGTCGATATTCAAACTTGCGATCGTTGTGTTGCAGCGAATAATCGACCCCTCGGCAATCAGCGCTAAGTCCAGACTTACGGATCATTTTCGCTACATTCACATTTATCTGCCCCCTTAATACACGCTCGCTGATTTCGAGTCCCATCTATGAGTATTCTATAGATTTGAAATATAGTGAAATTTAAAACCCTGGTGGCCGTGTGATTCGGGCAGTCGCCTGCTACACAACGATTGCCAAGTTTGAATCGAAACTGTACGAATGAGTATCTCTGAACGAATGTGGGTGTGTAGGTACTAGCTATATACCTCGGCTTACCCCTTCGGGGACCCCTATGGGAAGGCGTGAGAATATACAATTTGAGGATATAATTTATAGTAGGTAATTGGTACATCCTCTTCTTCTACACACTTTCGCTTTGAATATATGTTTCGTAAATGTTCCTATTCTTTTCTGCTTAAATGTCTAAACTAAGTACACACAAGTGCAGTAATAATAAAACTTGTTTGATGAAGCTAAGACCGCTTTGAATGATAGGCGCGCCCACTCAAGTTTTGCAAAGTAGATGGTTTTAAAACGTGTATGGAAGTCGCAACTTAAGTTATGATCTTAGTGTGTAGAGATTAACCTTTTGATAGTAGATATCTCAGGGCATTTGACGCAGGGCACGAACTTAAGAGCACTTAATCCAGAATAACTTTAGGCGGCCGTCTGGTCTAGTGGTTAGAGCTCCTGACTGCGAAACATGCAGTCGCGGGTTCGATTCCCGCTGAGGACAGATATTTGTGCGATGAATTATTTGTACCTTAGTCTTGGATGTCATATCTATATAAATAAATATATCGTTGTCTAGTTACCATAACACAAGGGCTACTTAATTTGGGGCTGTGTTCATTTGTGTGGAATTGTCCCAAGGTATTTATTTATTTATAGCTCTTTGATACTGGAACTAACTTCAGGATTGGAATTTGCGACTTTGCACGTTCACTTAAACCACTTGACCATCGCGACCGTAACATGCGGCTTATCATTCCGAAATAAATATTACACATTAAGCGTTATCACAAGATGTGATGTAAGTAGCAAATATAAGAATCGTGCTGGTTAGTATTCTAGCTAAGTGCTAAAGTAGATTACACTGGATGACTAATAGACTGGACTAGTAATCCATATTGACGTCCAGATAGCAGAGTGCTTAGTGGCTCTAAACATCGCAGACTCCATTCCAGCTGACGGCAGATATTCGTGTTCGTATGAATTTTTTTTTTCATACATTGCCTTCGATATATATCTTCACGCTTCCCTCAAAGGCATCTAAAGGGGTAGGCAGAAGTGTAACTCTCCTTTTGCCTAAGTTATGTTAAGGTCTCAACGCGACTCTCATCGGCGTTTCGCAAGTACGTCTTTGAATTTCTTCACAAACGTAGACATCGTTTCATCTCGATGTTTTTCTTCACCGTAAAGCTCGCAGTGATTAATCAGATTAAGTTCGTACAAAGATTCAGATTAAGGACTGAAAGAAGATGTAGTGACAAAAATTGAGAAAGGTATGCTGAGATGGTTTGGCCATGTCGAGAGAATGAATGAAGAACGATTGACGAAAAAAGTGTATAAGGCGAGTGTGAATGAAAGTGTTGGAAGGGGTAGACCTAGGCGGACGTTTCTAGACCAAATTAGGGACGTCTTGAAAAAAGGTCGGGTCAAGAGTACCCTAAACCGAAGAGCATGAATGAAGAGAATAATGAAAGTGGACGAAGCGAAAGAAGTATGTAAGGATCGTAGCAAGTGGAAAGAAGTGGTCTCTGCCTACCCCTACGGGAAAGAGGCGTGATTATATGAATGTATGTATGTAGGTTCGTAAAAACTTAAAGTTCAGAGAAAACTCATTTGTAAAATCATGATTTGAATGGGCAATCTTGGCGTTGCAGATCACGGGAACCACTTGGCCTCCACGACTAATGGTCTATTCATATCTATATTCTGGTACTAATAATACAATATTTGGTAAGATTGGCACTAGGTACTAGATAGGTTAGTAGCACTAAAATCCAGAATCACGTGTAGCCAAGCCACGACAATGTTCTAATCTTAGCATCGCAGGACCTGTCAGACCCATATGTATCATGTAAACATTATACTAAACTGTACATGTCTAGGAAGATTCGAAGGAGGTTATTTTCGAAGGAGATTCCCTCTTACGGTCCTCCCATATACCGGTGAGAGGAAGTTGCGATACGGCTGTCGAGAGGTTCGGTTATACTGACCACTGACCTCGGTTTTCCCATAATCTTGCACGGTTTGATTCAACCGCCCAATAGCCAGGGCTTAAGAATTTCGGCTATGGTATCCCCTGCCTGTCGTAAGAGGCGACTAAATGGGGTTGAGGGGCTTGCGGGTAGTCAGGGTGGGGGCCCTGGCTGTCACACAACGCGGGCCACGGATTGGCGGGAGCGCCATGTGGCTCGGGCTTCCGATGGCACAGCGAGGGTAGTAGGGGCGAAGCTAGGCGCCCCTGGGATGTGCTGAAGCAAAGTGCAGGAGGGCACTGGTGCGTTCCTCAGGAGATCCCAGAGCCCTCCTATATTCACAGAGGTCCCTGTGGTCACTTCCCTTCCCTCCCTTCCATCCCTTCGGTGGCCACCGAAGGGGTTTTAGTGAGTAGAAATCTCACATAACCCGTTCGTCCCCCCCCAGAACGGTCGGGCACCTATAGAAGGTTCCCACTCGAAAAAAAAAAAAAGGTTTGATTCAAATTTGCCTTCGATTTATAGAAAGTACGCCAAACATGAAAGATAGAGTAATCTCGCTAAGCTCTCATAGATGTGGGCGTTAATAATAAGTCTGATTGATTTAGCGACCGAGATGGTGCGTGAGGTAAACATCGGGATAATTCAATGAAGGGAAAATTCATATCTGAGGGGAAAGTCCTGATATAGTACTGATAGTTTGTTAGTATCCTAGTATATATGATCATTAGAACATTTATAAAAGCCATGGTAGCCGAATAATCGACTGAAGCGCAAGTTCCAATCTTAATTGTACGTCATTTGGATTGAACTTAAATGCAGTGGTTAAATAACACCACAGGATTTGTTCTGATAAAGAGCTATTTGGTAGGAGAACATCGAGAGGGAACCTGTATAGATACGGTTTAGAAGAAATTCAAGACACGTTTATATACATGTAATTCTTGATAAATGACGACGAAATTGCCACTGTATCATCTGTATCACTGTCTAGTTCTTATAACATAAGCCGTAAAGCTCGTGGTGTGACTAATCACTGACATAAATAAATGAATTTACAAACACGAAAAAATTAAAAAAAACTCATTGGTACATTCGGGATTCCAACTTGCAATCTTTGTGTTCCAGGCAACTATTCGAACCACTTGGCTACCACGGATCAAAATATAATTAATACATACATACATATTATCACGCCAAGTCCCTAACGGGGTAGGCAGAGAGTATAGAGTATAGAGCGCCAGTTATCTGTAGATTTGCATACCTCTTTGGCTTCGTCCACATTTATCAGTCGAAGAGACTGATGAATGTGGACATGCTCGTCGGTTTCAAGTACTCTTAACGTTCCCGCCCTTGAGCGTCTGATCGATTTGATCCAGGTACGTAGCTTTCCTCTGCCTCTTCTTGCACACACTTTTGCTTTGTATATCTGTTTCGTCAATCTTTCTTCACTCATCCTTTCTATGTGTCCAAACCAACGTAACATGCCTTTCTTCATCTTTACAATCACGCCCTCATTCACGCCAGTTGATTTGCAAATCTCTTAATTGCGGATTCGATCTAAGATCGATACTCCGCACATATTACGAAGAGATCGCATCTCAACTGAATTCAAGCTATTTTCATACTTCCTCTTACATACCCAGGATTCGCTAATAATAATATAATTAATAATGAATTTAATAAAGTAATGAACATGAATAAGCGAACTAAGACAAACGAAGATGAAGGGTAGTGTAGGTCACATCGCGCTCTGCGCATGCGCGACCCTACAACCTGCGCGTCAGGCCAATTTGTTACCATCAGACTTTCTACCTAGATTTTTACGTCACATCTATACTTTTAAAGTTTACTTATTAAGTAAGTAAGTTAAGTACAGGGTTTTAGTCACACCACCAAACTTGAGAGGAACATGCACACGTTTGAGAAGAAATTTAAAGACGTATCGAGCTTGGGAAACGACTCTCAAATAAGTCAATATTTATATAGGTATATAATAATAATATATCCTCACGCCTTCTCACAAGGGTCCCCGAAGGGGTAGGCAGAGGTGTCTAGGTAATACCCACACACCCACTTTCCGCCAGAGGTATATTAGGTGCCAACGTGACAGATGGCGAGTCCATCGCCGTTACTCAAGCACGACTATACATACGCCTTTGAATTTCTTCTCAGACGTATGCAGGTTTCCTCTCGATGTTTTCCTTCACCGTAAAGCTCGTGGTGTGACTAATCACTGTACTGTTATATATATATATCCTCACGCCTTTTCACAAGGGTCCCCGAAGTGGTAGACAGAGGTGTATAGGTAGTACCCACACACTGTCCGCCATAGATATATTTTAGGAGCCAATTTGATTATTGGTAAGCAATAATACTTCCTGCCACTATGCCTAATGACTTCCTTTACCGAAATGAAATTTAAGCTACAATTACACAGACAAAGGCTTAGCGGACTCACTCCTACACTTACAAGTTAATCACTAAGTAATCGATTCTGTTCCGTGGGGCTTGTAGATGTGCCTATTGTAACCCCTACGCTTACGCATACGAAGGCGGTTGTACCAATGCAAAAACATGCCTGATCAAATAACACCGCTGTATATAATAATAATATGATATACAGGTTGACCCAGTCCCAAACGAAGGAATGCTTCCACTAAAGACCTATAGATATACCTATGGGGCTACGGTTCGAGTAGTCGCTTGTAACACAAAGATTGCAAGTTCGAATAAAGACTGTACTATACTGACGAACTACTGTATTGCCAACTTTACGGTGAAGGAAAATATCGACAGGAAACCTGTATACGTTTGAAAAGATGTATGAATAGTCATGCTTGAGTAGCGGTGATAACTCGCTATGTCTAGTTGACACTTTAAATATATCTCTAACGAGAAGTGAGTAGTATCGACACTTCCCACAATGGTATCTGAAGGTATGAGTAGTGGTACGAGTAGTTGCCTGCGACACAAAGATCGCAAGTTTGAATCCCGACTGTACCAATAAGTTTTCTGGACTTAAGTACAGTGATTAGTCACACTTCAAGCTTTACGGTGAAGGAAAACATCGAGAGGAAACCTGCATACGTCTGAGAAGCAATTCAAAGGCGTATTTATAGTCGTGCTTGAGTAACGGCGATGGACTCGCCATCTGTCACGTTGGCACCTAAAATATATCTCTGGCGGAATGTGGGTGTGTGCGTACTACCAATACACCTCTGCCTACCGCTTCGGGGCCTTTGTGGGAAGGCGTGAGGATATATTATTATAATTTTCTGTCATTAATTTGTCAATAGTTTTGAGTGAATATGGCGAATGTCGAAAGGACTGACTCACCGGCAGTATCGTAGGCTTGGGAGTTACACGCAATTATAGATACAATCTATGGATTTATCGCTTCTCGCCATAATTCAATACCCATTTAACACAATTGAACATTTATTGAAACAGATTTTGAGCTATTGAAGTCTACAAACACAGTAACAATGATCACGTTAAATATAGTTGTGGTAGCCGAGTGAGTAGTCGCTTGCGAAATCGTTCATAGGCGGTAACCGCTTGCCATCTGGCGGACTGCATGCGTACTTTAACTTAGGCCTGGTATAAAAAAATCCTCGTCTGTTTCGATTACTTCTTTCTGAACTTTAGTACTGTGATTTATCACAACACGAGCTTTATGGTGAAGGAAAACTACGTCAATAGCTGCATAACTTTGAGAAGACATTCAAGGACTTAAGGTCGTGCTTGAGTAAGCAATGGACTCGCCACGTGATAGGCGTCAGTAGACCAGTCATATCTAAACTTGCACACTTTATCAGTATCAAATTCATCAGTCTCAACACGACGTAAGAAATGTTCATGTGACCAGCTCAAATATCCGGCTCCTGTCACACACTTGTAAAAAAATATTTTTCGTTTCATAATGATCTTTATACTCGTTAAGTAGCTATAAAACGTAAAATACAAGGAAAGCAAACTGGCACACGTGATCAAGACGAGATTGTGCCAAATGATAATTTATAAACAAACTTACTTGTCTTAAGCTCAGGGAACTAAAATGAAATATCACTTACATGTACAATTAATTAGATTTTGTATATTAGGTACTAGATGTGCCTCGCAGTTACACCCAAGTCAAAAAATATTTTAGGTAGGTTTTTATTTGGAATAAAACTTTATATTCTATATATTAATCCAGCTAATAATCTATTTCTTTGCTTTTCTTTATATTCCTGTCTTTCGTTCTTGCGTGATTGACTAACAAACATCCATACATATTGATATTGTGGTTCAAAGAAGATAAAAGAAAGCAAATATAATACTGGGTAATTTTATTCCGAGCCAATTTTCCGAGCGACTGTACTCGGGCTGAGACAGCGATGACCATCAAAGTTACCATCAGCTGACCCCACGACGGTCATTTATATCCCGTACCATGGGAACTGGGAGATAACGCATCGCACGTACCACGCTGATTAGAATAAGTACGTTTTTGCCCGCAATTACGATCACTTACCACCTTACACGTTGTACATAAGTGACTTTTGAATGAATTTATATCGTAGGGCTATCTCTAGAGATGCCTTTTTAGACTAAAAAGACAATATCAATTGCAGTTCATATAAAACATACATCTAGATATATACCTACGTTGTTTTGCTTATGAAATAAATCAATATATTATAAAAAAAAGTACTATCATAAAATTTGACGGCCGTCTGGTCTAGTGGTTCCTGACAACGACACTTGAGGTCGCGGGTTCAATTCCCGCTGAGGGCAGATATTTGTGTGATGAACACGAGTATTTGTGCCATAGTCTTGGATGTCCTATGCGTCTATGTAAGTATATACCAATCTATATAAGTAAATATACCGTTGTCTAGTTACCATAACACAAACTTTGCTTAATTTGAGGCATGTCAATTTGTGTGGTTCGTTTCTTTGAACACACTAATCTCAGGAACTAGTAGTAAAAAAAATACTTTGCATTTGATATCCCGTTTATTGAGGAACGCTATGTTCAAGGGAGTGGATATATGAAATATAATATGAATTATATACATTACCGAGACACCTACGTCGGTTAGTCTGTTACGTCATAGAGCCTCAAGTACACTCAGCCGATTTCAGCAAATAAGATGCCCGTTTCATTAGTCGTTATCTAAAAATCTCCTTTGCTGTGTCTTAAATTACTAGTCCATGAAAATCTGAAAAATAAAAAACATGAATTTTCTAACAAGATTCGTATTTTTCGGTCTGTTAAGTAAGAGTAGAGTACTATACTTAATATTATTATCGCATTTATTACGTCTGTATCTATTTTAAAATTTGTGTAGAATAAATTACATCCTTCTCTGAAGTATATATAAAGTACAGTCAAGCCCAAAATTCTGACATGTCAATGTGCACAAAGCATGACAAGTATAATCGCGAGATCTGGCAACGTGTGCGCGAGCGAGAGGGCGATACGATCAGTTCTCAGGCTGCGATGGACCACGAGAACACGCCACTTCCGAATGTGTTCCATAACTTTTATTGGACATGCATTAATGAGATGGAACCAAGTATATAGCCGGCTGAAATACGTCGAACTTCAAGTCGTATGTATAACTCGGAAATCATATAAAATTTTTAGACCGGTGTCACAAGAAGTATTTCAACCCTCTTTTCACCGAAGATACATTGGTGATGGATTCGCCATGTGTCAAGTTACCACCTAATATATAGATATATGTCTCCACGTCATCCCACGAAGGTCCCCGAAGTGGTAGGCAGAGGTGAGTATAAACAAGTAAAAAAAAACTCATTGTTACAATAATCGGTATTCGAACCTGCAATCGAATCACTCGAACTTCACGGCTCGACCTTAGACTTTTCGTTTGGAGTACACGTATTTCTAGTTCGTATATTTCTACGATTTCTTCCACTATGATGATCATGGTAGGGTATTGTTTGCCATAATAACAGTTAGGTTCGCAGAGTGCACAATATCATTAACTTGTTACCGCCACTTCGCTGACAGACAGACTTTCACGATGCCAACCCACATCCGAGTTGACGTGACAATCGGCTGCAAGCACGGTAGCTAAAACGGGTCTTGTTAAGATATTTATAAGGTCGTATGTATGTACTTTTAACGCCCATGTTTAAATTAAAATGAAGACAAAGAAAACCACGTACCTAACCTAGAACCAATCTATTGGACACTCAAGGACGGAAACGTCAAGAGTACTCGAAACCGGCGAGCATGTATAAAGAGACTGATGAATGATCGACGATGCGAAGGAGGAATACATATATATGTTTATACATATATATGTATGTTTATACTAGGTGACGGTACATTCATAGGTGTACAAATAATTAATGTACATTAACGACATGGTATACAAATCCATTGCGCTTAATTTCTCGACGCTAGTCTGAGCGTGTAATTTGTTACTCTATATACGATACATTAGTGTTTGTATTCAAACAACCTTTTTCTTACTTTGGCATTATTAATATCCTTATATAGTATAAAACGGAGTCACTCCCAGCCGTATGTGCGCTTAGATGTTTTAAACTACGCAAAGATGTTTGTGTACATATATACAGTGATTAAAAATGCGGTTTAAATGTATTGCTTAATATTGTACTATTCAAGGGAGTTGAGTTGTAATCATTCTCATGAAGTTAGTTGCTTTGATACGAATAGTCTCCTTAGACTTTTTTGAGGTTATGTCTTTGATTCTACGTGTACGTTCTTTGACCTCAAATAAACACTTAGCAGATATCTAAATAGTATTTATTTTACAAATTCACAAATTGTAGATTTTCCGAATTCATCGAGCAAGTTAAAAGTGAAGCAAACAATTATGCGGAGACGAAAAATATTCAACAGACGTCACATCATACATGACAGTGTAACATTGACCTCAGAGCTAACTTGACCCTTGATCATTTTGACCTATCGGGCGGGGACGTGTACTAGACCTTACCACAGAGGAAACAGTTACAAAGCATTACATTGCCATACTGCTTATTTCTAAGTTACTTCAACTATGATATTATAGTGTGTGGTCATGGGTAAGATATTCAGAAGAATTATGGATTCTCGCTGAACCCTAGCCTCCGATTTGCGTCAGACAGAACAATTATGGCCTTTGTATCTTGTACTTTGTACATTACAATTAATGTAGCGGAATCAGGCATGTATTGGTCGTAAATTAATACAGATATATTAAAGCCGTGGTGGCTTAGTGTTCAAGTAATCGCTGCAACACAAAGATTGCAAATTTGAATCCCAATTAGAACAATGCTTTTTTCTGAAATTAACGTACAGTGAAGCCGTGGTGGCCGAGTGGTTCGAGCAGTTGCCTGCGACGCAAAAGTTGCAAGTTCGAATCCCGACTGTACCAATGAGTTTTTCTGAACTTAAGTACAGTGATTAGTCACACCACGAGCTTAACGGTGAAGGAAAACATCGAGAGGAACCTGCATACGTCTGAGAAGAAATTCAAAGGCGTATGTATAGTCGTGCTGGAGTAACTGCGATGGACTCGCCATCTGTCACGTTGGCACCTAATATACCTCTGGCGGAAAGTGGGTATTACCTGTACACCTCTGCCTACCCCTTCGGGGACCCTTGTGGGAAGGCGTGACGATATATATAACGTCCAGTGATTAATCACCGTATATAATTTACGGTAAAGGAAACCACCGAGAGATATCATACGTTTGAGAAGACATCAAAAGACGTATGTGTAGTCGTGCTTGAGGAATGGCGATGGACTCGACACGTTAGCACTGGATTGTATTTCAGGCGAAAAGAAGGGTGTGTGATGGGAACACCTGAACGTACATATATTTTCATACTTGTATATCATCACGCCGAGTCCCTAACGTGGTAGACAAAGAGAGTAGAGCTCCAGTTCTCTCTAGACTTACATACCTCATTTGCTTCGTCCACATTTATCAGCCACTTTGCTCGCCGATTTCGATTACAATATCATAGTTCATATCACATAACTACATTACACCCGAGTAAAGCCGGTGCTGGTCGCTAGTAATTCAAATAAAATGCAGTAGTAATCGGTAACAAAGGAGAAAATCAACCAATTTCATTGAAGCATCGTAATCAAGGGAAAGTGGGAAGCGATTTGGTTTTACGATTTTCGACCCGCCTCGGCAGTAACCCTCAACAGCTCGTAAACAATCGCGCGATGTGTAAATAACATGAAACTGTACTACTATATGTACCAAAGACGGAATATGGACGGAAATGAGCAGTGGCCGTGTTTCGAGCCAAGATTTTTGATTCACCTACACAAGATGGCAAGTTCGAATCTTGTTTGTAACAATGAGTTTTTTCTTAGCTGAAATACAACTAATTATCGGTAAACTCATATTGTGGACCTTTTAGCAAGTATGAAGTAAATTCGTATTTAATTTTCTTTTCATACATAACCTCACGCCTTCCCACAAGGGTCCCCGAAGGGGTAGGCAGAGGTGTATAGGTAATACCCATACACCCACTTTCCGCCGGAGGTATATTAGGTGCCAACGTGACAGATGGCGAGTCCATCGAAATTTGGTATTTCATTGAAGTGATTTGTTAGTTCAGGTACAGCTGTTCTTATTATATAATTCGTGGTATCGTTATGTATTTGTTACAAACGATTAACTTCAAACTGTATTAATAATGCCAATGCTAAATTTAAAATATTCTAATAAGGCTGCCAGACGGCGGGAGGAGGTAATATTACTTAAAGAAGATAATAATAATAATAAATAAATACCTCAAGTTAAGCAAAGCTTGTACTACGATAACTATAGTCAATGATATATATATCAATACATAAGATACACAAACTCGTGTTTATCACCCAAATATCTGCCCTCAGCGGGGAATGGAACCCGCGACGTCAAGCTTCGCAGGCAGGAGGTCTGACCACTAGACCAGACGGCTGTCAAAAACGCATACAAAATACAGCTACGTATTCAATGGTATGTATCAAAATTAACCGAATGCTAAGCCCCCGCACAATACCAACCGCGCATGCCCATAAATCTACAATCTCAAATCGGTTTCCTTATTCCTCCATCCGCGAGACTGTTTATTCGATAATATTATTATTATTATATTCGAAGTAATATAGGAATAAT
The DNA here is from genome assembly GCA_945859725.1 of Drepana falcataria. Lineage (NCBI taxonomy): Eukaryota > Metazoa > Arthropoda > Insecta > Lepidoptera > Drepanidae > Drepana > Drepana falcataria. The sequence continues at coordinate 3,500,248 of OX243935.1, forward strand.
AAGCGACGGTGACCGCAAGGGCTGCATTCGCCTCGCGCACAATGGTTCCTTCCAAATGTATTATGTCATTCGGGGACCGGTGCCACGGCCGATCGTTAACTTCTAGTTAAACTTAAAATCCAATCAAGAACATCAAATAATAGAAAAATACGCATGTCTGCCTGATGGTGAGCAGCCGCCAGACAACTCCAACACAACGATTGCGAGTTTGCATCCCGCCTGAACCAATCGTGCTTGTGAAAATGTGATGGGCTTGTCATCTGTCACGGTGGCACCTAAAATATAAAAAGAAAAAAAGAGCGGGAAAGTGGGAGTGTGGGTACACCTCTGCTTACCCCTTTAGGGACTCTTGTGGGAAGGCGTAAAGATATATGTATAATAATATTAGAAATATCCTAAAAAGTACGAATGAAATGTACTTTATAACTTATACATCGAATGTATTCAAACGAAAAAATATGTTTGAATAAGTGAAAGCGAAATTATTATCTATTAATGAATTAAATAAATCGTTTGTATTTTTCCGTCAATTGTCAAACGTCAGTTGTAAAACGCAGTTCCACTGAACATTACATAAATTTTTATTTTCTTCGATATCTCGTTAACTGACGGATGTAACCGCTTTAGTTGAACCGGTCCCTACATTTTTAGCACAGGAAATGTTTATGTATGGAAGTGTCAAAACGTTAGGTTGAGCACAAATTGCCGGTGGCTCTCTAAGGGCATCCATTTGAATACGGCGGGTCTACACAATGGTGGGTCCAGGCGTAGGGAACAGCCTGGATTAGATTGTTCCCGCTCCGATAGCCTTCTATGAAGATTTATTGAGAAACTATGCCTTATTGAATTTTAATGATTCAAAATCTATTGTCCTCGTGTCCTCTCCAATAAATGCAGTCATATTATATATCTTCATGCTTCTCATAGTTGTAACATCAACCACATTTTACCGAAAAAATATTTTAGTGGCAGATGGCGAGTCCGTGTTTTCTCACACACGATATTACATACATATCATCACGTCGAGTCCCTCACGGGGTAGGCAGAGAAAGTAAAGCGCCTGTTGTCTCTAGACTATATAATACATAATATAATATATCCTCACGCCTTCCCACAAGGGTCCCCGAAAGGGTAGGCAGAGGTGTATAGGTAATACCCACACACCCACTTTCCGCCAGAGGTATATTAGGTGCCAACGTGACAGATGGCGAGTCCGCCAGTCCAGCCCAGCTCCCTTGCTCGCGATCCAGCAACGCCCTAAGCCGAGGTTCGTACCCCACAGGGGGTGCCCTTAGCTGTGTTGCTTAAAAATAAAGTGCCTGGCTGGAGGCCTAGGCCTCGCCATTGACCGGTTAAGTAGCAAAAGTTCCCGGAACTCACGCTACGAGAGACAATACAAAAAAAAAAGAGATGGCGAGTCCATCGCCGTTACTCCAGCACGACTATACATACGCCTTTGCATTTCTTCTCAGACGTATGCAGGTTTCGTCTCGATGTTTTTCCTTCACCGTAAAGCTCGTGGTGTGACTAATCACGGTACTTAAGTTCAGAAAAACTCATTGCTACAGTCGGGATTCGAACTTCCGACCTTTGCGTCGCAGGCAACTGCTCGAACCACTCAGCCACCACGGCTTCTCTCTAGACTAACAGACCTCTTTAGCTTTATTCACATCCAATATTACTTTTCATAACTGTGAGAATTTTCAAAGGGCGACGTTTTCGTGCCGTGACTTTTAAAATAAATTTGATTTGTTAGCGATCGACAATTTGCGCTATTAGAGCGACTATTTGAATTATAGATCTGATGTAAATGTCAGCGGACACTAATAAGCCCACGTTATTGCTTATTTGTAAATGCAAATAGGCTGGAAATTTTGGGATCGTATCTCATAATCATACACCTACAGACGTTCGCACGCTGCTAAGTCATAATGGACCAAATGCTCATAACTGGAAGCGTGGAATATCACCTTTTTGCATGAATTGTGATGTTAGTACAAAATGATCACTTGCTGACACTGAACAGAGGTAAACAGTCACCGCCGCCTGTGGATGCTTGCAACATTAAGGTATCGCGTGATGCTGATAGCATAGCATATGGGGGAACCGTTTGTCGGCTATATCCATTTCTTCTCAGGCGTCTAAAGGTTTGCTCTCAATACCCTAAAGCGTATGGTGTTATCACTGTAGTAGTTGAGATCAGAAAAACTCATTGGAGCTGTTGGAAAACAAATTTGTAAAGTTTGTGTTACTCTACTCGAGCTATTTGACGACCTATGTATGTATAATTCTGCTGTGCGTGAGTTTGTCATTGAACTCCTTCTAAGATGCTGGACCGATTTTATTAAAATTTTCGGTGTGTCTTCAGGTGGATTCGAGAATGGTTTAGATTTACAATTGGACCTGATAAGTGGCGCTGCGATCGTGTTTCAGAAGCTTTTATTCTTTCACCCACGCAAAACTAGGCGGGACGACTAGTTATTTATAATATTTTTATTATTTATTTATTATCTTTATTTAAATAAATCTTATAAGGTCATGAGGATCACTTCCCTTTTATCTGGCGCACCTCTTTTGTTTCCTTCAATCATCAATCTCATTATAAATGTCCGCAGTCACGAGATAATCTACCGCGAATTGAATTAATCTATCTTCGTGCAACTTCATAGATCAGATGTGATCGTGTAGTAAATACAAGCGGTCGGGCGGAGGTCAAAGCTGTGGGTCAAACGGCCAGCCGGGCACAGATCGCAAAATGTCACCGTCCTCACTTAACATTACTGGCTTTGTATAAGGTTTATAGTATAAATATATATCCTCACGCTTTCCCACAAGGGTCCCCGAAGGGGTAGGCAGAGGTGTATAGGGAGTACCCACACACCCACTTTCGTGACAGATGTGATAGATGGCGAGTCCATCACCGTTACTCAAGCACGACTATACATACGCCTTTGAATTGCTTCTCAGACGTTTCCTTCACCGGAAAGCTACTGGTGTGCTTAATCACTTTACTTAAGGTCAGAAAAATTCATTAGTACAGTCTCGATTCGAACTTGCGATCTTTGTGTCGCAGGCAACTCGTCCACTCGGCCACCACGGCTTAATATAAGGTTTAAGATGTCTAATTATTAACTAAAACTGCATTGTATCCATTCCTGAACTAAGATTGCGAAAACAAGGAGTTAACGCATGTTTATACTTTTTTATTTATTACTGTTTCTGCTAGCCTGGTACATCATTATATACTTACCTACATATATATTAACATGAAAAAAAGTTTCAAGACTGTCGGACAAACAAACAGAGTTTGGATTTATAATATTAGTGAATAAATTAAGATATGTACGTTGTGTTTGATTTATTAACTTTTAAATATGATATAGAAACAAGAGCCGTGGTGGCCGAGTGGTTCGAGCAGTTGCCTGCGGCGCAGAGGTCGCAAGTTCGAATCCCGACTGTACCAATGAGTTTTTCTGAACTTAGGTACAGTGATTAGTCACACCACGAGCTTTACGGTGAAGGAAAACATCGAGAGGAAACCTGCATACGTCTGAGAAGAAATTCAAAGGCGTATGTATAGTCGTGCTTGAGTAACGGCGATGGACTCGCAATCTGTCACGTTGGCACCTAATATACCTCTGGCGGAAAGTGGGTGTGTGGATATTACCTATACACCTCTGCCTACCCCCTACCATATTATATATTAAATATGATATTTGTTATCCAACATAAGCCATGATGCCTGAGTGGTTCGAATACCTAGTTGCCTGCAACACAAACAAATTGACTTCATTGGTTGATTTGACTGGATTTTAAATCCGATGATCTTTTTTCAATTCCATTGAACTGTTTTCACTTGAAAGAGGAACGAAGATTCTCGCGAATTTTACTAGAAGTAGGATGTGTCTGTAGTGTAATAAATTTCAACCAACGATTAGAACCCCGAGCAATTGAAATATTCAATTGAAATAGTAGTGCCTATAAAGTAATTAATTTTCAGTTATTTCATGTAAAATAAAAATGGTTGTGGAGCTCTTCTCAGCATAAAGCTATAGAAGACCGCACCCTTGCATAGCCATACCAACACTACACACAACCGACCACTGTTCCGTCCTCGCCGGCGAGGCTCGACGCGAATAAGCCGTAATGTTTGCCTGGCTGGAGGCCTAGGTCTCGCCATTGACCGGTTAAGTAGCAAAAGTTCCCGGAACTCACGCTACGAGAGACAATACAAAAAAAACCCTTGCATAATAGCGTATATCGACAACTAAGTAATAAGTTTAACCCATTCACAACAATATTGTACTGAAAAATAACGTGCACGTTTCGACACGAAAACGAAGGTACTCCAAAGTTATTCATCGTGCTCGGCCGCATCTTCAAAGGTCGCCGGCTGACCGATAACGACTGCGGCCTTCTAAGCTTGCACCACGGGGTTACTATGCGGGCTTCACGCTTGTTGCAGTTAGGTCCGGTTTGAACCGGTTATATCCTGTTACGTACTACGTATGTGTGCATGATCGAAATTTGAATGGAACTAACACACGATCAGACACCTTACTCCGGCTTGGCAGCCCGTAGCTTGCGTTCAAGTGGACGCTCATTGCGTGAATGCTACTTATAAATTGACTTTATATCTATCAATCATTCTAATATATTATAAATCTACAATATTAATATTATTAAGGTGTAATTTGTGTGTATTGGTGGGAATTGTAAAAATTTTGTTATTTTTACAAAGAATTCCGTGGGGAACAACTAGTATAGCTTTGTTCTGGGTTCATATGATAGCGGCAAATAATCGCCAAAGCAACTACCTGTGTTGTACACGACGGCTTGATGTAAGTCCGTGTGAGACGTCCTGTAGGACAAACCACGTGGGCGAGTCTTCCGCTGTGATTATGTACACCGCTTTATGGCACCCTGGTCAGTGTGCTCTGCTTATTATTGCTATTACCAGCTTTCGGCCTCAGCTTCACTCCAATTCTCTCTTTTTACGGGCTCGTACAGGTCCCTTTTCCTTTTTAGTACTCCTATATGTAGCAATTGAAGAGCCTGTGTATTCGGGTTCTCTCGCATGCCTAAACTTATATTTTATAGGAAGATTTTTTCTGGAATCAAAATCAAAATATTTTTATTACACTAGATCGATAGCCTAGATCGGCACTTATAAAAAGTCGAAAAAGGTGCACATACCTCATTTGTTAACCCAGATAATAATCTGTCTAAAAGACGAAATATGTAATTAAAGCATAATTGGCTTTCTTTATTTTGTATATACTACCTAGATTAAATTGATCAAGCACCCTAGGATTGCAATGTCAAGAGAACCTACTCAAAATCGGCGAGCATGTATGAAGAGATTTATCACTGTGGATGAAGAGGAAGTGTCTGTAAGTATAGAAAGTACTCGCGCTCTTCTCTCACTACCCCTCGAGGGCCTCGGCGTGATGATAATATTTCTTTATGTTGGTAGAGCAACATACTCATTGCAGTAATATTCGCCCGCCAGTCCACGTAATTGATGCCGGCCAACTAAAAACCAATAGCGAGCAATGATTTACCGCCGGCTAATGCGCATGTGCGCGACTTTATTAACATTTATTATGGTAATGTCTCGCTTGAATAATGTTTCAATATGCGCGAACCATTGTCAACAATATACGTGGGACGGATCGATCTAGGTCACCTATTTCGTTGAAGGACTGGAATTACAAACACGTCCGGCTTTTAAGGAAGTGTCGGTTATGAAACAGTTCACTGCTTTTTAAATCTGCCCAGTAACCTCTAAAGATTGCATCGTGCATCGTATTTTTAGCATCGTATTTTAGCGTATTTATAGCTTAGGTACCTACAGTAATTTATTAATTAGAAATAATATATCCACACGCCTTCCCACAAGGGTCCCCGAAGGGGTAGGCAGAGGTGTCTAGGTAATACCCACACACCCACTTTCCGCCAGAGGTATATTAGGTGCCAACGTGACAGATGGCGAGTCCATCGCCGTTACTCAAGCACGACTATACATACGCCTTTGAATTTCTTCTCAGACGTATGCAGGTTTCCTCACGATGTTTTCCTTCACCGTAAAGCTCGTGGTGTGACTAATCACTGTACTTAAGTTCAGAAAAACTCATTGGTACAGTCGGGATTCGAACTTGCGATCTTTGTGTCGCAGGCAACTGCTCGAACCACTCGGCCACCACGGCTCTTTAATATAAGTATAATAAATGTGGATAAAGCGATAGATGTATGGAAGTATAGCTAGAGCTGGCGCTCTACTTTCTCTGCCTGCCCCGTTGGGGAATCGGCGTTTTTATATGTATGTATGTTCCAAATAATGTTTCTGTGGTGAGTATGGTTTCCAGAACCCCAAACAACCTTTATTAACCTTTATTAACCTTTGACGTATTATTAGGCACGAAGGCAAGCGATTTAACAGATTTCTAATTTAAAAAATAAAAGGTACATCCATGTACATAGGGCCGTGGTTGGCGGATTTATTACCATTTGTTACACGTTCAAACCCCAACCGCACCAATAAATATGTGATGTACGTAAGTTAATTAATCGGACCACGATCTTTAGGGCGAAGGAAAACATCAAGAGAAAACGTTCATATGTCCAAGAGGTTTTTATAGTTGTGCTTGTGAAACGGCGACGAACTGCTTTCTGTCCCGTTGGCACCTAAATATATTTTGTTGTTGCACTGCCTACCCCTTCGGCGTGAAGATATATACCAAGAAAATAAATGAATTATTCAGTGTTTCGTTGTTTATAAAGTGTGAACTAAGCCGGCTTTGACCAAAATGTGTAGACCGGGCAATAACCATCAATCAAGGTAGATATAACTAAATTCCTACATTAAATGCAATACCAGCGATGATGGCTGCGACAGCTCGGCGGATATGAGAAAATAGGACGAGGCTTTTAATGCCTTATGGGTAATTAATGCATTATAAAATGATGGCGAAAAATATTTTTTCCTTTCAAATTATTATTTCCTCAGGAACTAAAATTTCCCACAAGGGTTCCCGAAGGGGTAGGCATAGGTGTGTAGGTACCCACACATCCACTTTCCGACAAAAATGAGTTTTAGGTGCCAATGTGACTGATGGAGAGTCCATCGCCGCTACTGAAGCACGACTATACATACGACTTTGAATTTCTTTCCAAAAGTTTCCTCTCGATGTTTTCCTTCACCGTAAAACTAATGGTGTGACTAATCTATAGCCAAATTTTTTTATGTCTTTACAATCTCGGTAAAAGTAACATCATTTTAGTACCTTGTTGCTGGCAATATAATATTTGGTGAATAAATGAGGAAATAAGTTCATAAACAAAAATATAGTTTTGCCACGATTGTTCATACAGTTTGAATCTCTTGTCCGAATCTTCATGTTTATTTTTGAATGAAAATAATTCGTAGATCTTGGTCGGCATAATGCCAATGATAATTCATTCATGCATTGTCGTGTTTGCGCCCAACAATTAGTATATATTGTGGTCCTGCGTCGGAGTCGTGTTTCGAATTACTCTGTATAATATATTGCTTGTTTGGAACAATAAATAATAACACATTGTTTCGTTGTCTACACCCAGCCTTATGAATACATATCAACACTCCGAGTCCATTGCGGATAAGCAAAGAGATTTAGGCGTTAGTTATCTCTAGATTTAAATACTTCTTTCGCTACACATGCTTGTCAGTTGCGAGAGTAGATAGTGCTGCCAACTGCAGGAAACAGTCGACATTAGAACAGCAGAGATGATACATCACCTTATACAACACGTTAGCTTCTCTATGACGACAGTCTGGTCTAGTGGTTAGAGCTCCTGACTGCGAAACTTGAGGTCGCGGGTTCGAATCCCGCTGAGGGCAGATATTTGTGTGATGAACACGAATATTTGTACCTTAGTCTTGGATGTCCTATGTATTTAAGTATATATCTATCTATATAAGTAAATATATCGTTGTCTAGTTACCATAACACAAGCTTTGCTTAATTTGGGACTAGGTCAATTCGTGTGGAATTGTCCCAGGTATTTATTTATTATTATTATTATTCTCTATGAATATCTGGGAAGGGCAGATAGATGAAAATAATTGTGTATAATCGTACTTGAGTAACGTAAAGTCAAGATACACAAAGAGCAATGCGCAAACTGACAATTGTCCTAAAGTAGTCCGCAAACCACTGAGTACAAAGTTCAATTTAAGGTGAAAACTTTTCAATCAGGCCCCTATACCGTGCGCGGTGAATTAGGAAGGACTGTCCGCTTTGTGTGCCACGGAGCAAGTGTGGAGATAGAGTTTAAACTATATTTTTATTTTTAGCTTCATTAGAGGTTGCATAATCAACTACTCACTGGAGATATTTAAGTATTAAGTTCGAACCCCAAAGTATCAATGAGTTTTTCTGTGATTAGTACAGTGATTAGTCACACCACGAGCTTTAAGGTGAAGAAAAACATTGGGACGAAACTTGTATACGGTTAAGAAGAAATTCAAAGGCGTATGTATAGTCGCGCTTGAGTAACGGCGGTGGACTCGCCATATATCACGTTAACACGTTTTGGGTACTACCTATACACTTCTGCCTACCCCTTTGGGGAAAAGCGACTCGCCATCTGTCATGTTGGCACCTAAAATATGTCTCTGGCGGAAAGTGGGTGTGTGGGTACTAACTACACACCTCTGCCTAGCCACATGTGGGAAGGCGTGAGGATATATATTATTATAAATGGAAAAAGCATATTCCACACTAGAAGACCTCAGTTAAACTACTAGCTATGGCACCTAAGTTTAAAAAGTTGTACGCTCTTTTACAACTAGATAAGTACATTTATCGTCTATCTGAAATCTACACGAAGGCTTAGTTTGACTGTTCATGGACAATGCCCGCATCTGTTAGTATGGTGTGACTTGAATGCTCAATGTATGGGTGAAATAAGTGAGTATGAGAATTGGTACGTGCTTTAAACATTGCGAAACAACTGGCGCGGACGAGGGCGTGATTGTAATGATGAAAAAAGGCATTTTACTTTAGTAGGGATTTATAGGAAGGATGAGTGAAGAAAGATTGTCAGGGTTGGACATGAGGGCATTGAACATTGGCTAAACCGATTGGTACAACTAGTTAATAATAATATCATCATTATCGTCATATCATCACGCCGAGTCCCTAACGGGGTAGGCAGAGAGTATAGACAGCCAGTTCTCTCTAGACTTACATACCTCTTTCGCTTCGTCCGCATTCATCAGTCTCTTCATACATGCTCGTCGGTTTCAAGTACTCTTGACGTTCCCGTCCGTGAGGTAGTTGGGACGTGGCCTTCCTCTGCCCCTTCTTGCGAATTTTTGCTTAAAGACATAAGACTGTGTTTACGGAAAATGAGAAATAATTGCAATAAACGCATCATCAACGTGCATATATCAGTGGATATCTCCAACGGCAGCCAAATTCCGGCCATTCATTGTGTGGGCTAAAGTACACATTTTCGACCGAGTTAATGCACTTTGCAGACCGATGTGCGACCTAGCGGGTGTTTGAATAATAATTCTGTGATGGGCATAATTGCAAATACACAATAAAGCTTCCCGATCTGCTGGCCAGCTATCCCGGCTATCCCGGCTGATACCACACACCAATTTTTCGCCACAAAGAAATATTTTAGGTGCCAACGTGACAGCTGGCGAGTCCATCGCCGTTACTCAAGCACGACTATGCATACGCTTTTGAATTTCTTCTCAGACGTATGCAGATTTCATTTCGATGTTTTCCTTCACCGTATATCTCGTGGTGTGACTAATCACTGTAGGTACTTAAGTTCAGAAAAACTCATTGGCACAGTCTGGATTGGAACTTGCGATCTTTGTGTCGCAGGCAACTACTGGAACACCACAGTGAAATAACACTGGACATGTCATTCATAATATTCTAGCGTACAGCGTACCTATTAAATATTCTATTAAAAAATATCTATAAGAGATGTCGCAAAAACATCACACTGTAAAGAGAGGTGCAGTTAATTCCCGCGTCGCGGTCATCTGGCCGTGTGCCAACAAAAATTCGCTCCGCAAATATCCGCGCTTGTCCACCGCGCCGCGGTCATCGACGGCGACCGTGGCGGCGCAGCATACACATTACTCACTGCTTTGCTTTGTCCTGCCGCACTAAAGCATCTCGGAATGTACCAAGACGAATATTTGTTCATTTCAATTTCCATCGAGCTTTGGTCAAGGGCTACTGCGAATTGCTGAGAATAAAAACAAACAATAATACAAATATATCTACACGCTTTCCCCGCAAGAGTACCCATGTGTTTGTGACAGATGGCGAGTCTATCTGCGACTCTCAAGCACCATTATACATACTTCTTTGAATTTCTTCTCAAACGTATGCAGTTTTCCTCTCTATGTATTCCTTCAGCGTTAAGCTCGTGGTGTGACTAACGCTGTCGGGCTTCGAACTCGTAATATATCTATTGCAGCGGGCTATTTGAACCGGGCACCAAGGCTAAAAAACAATATATCTATATATATACATATCATCACGCCAAGGGCCCTCACGGCGTAAGCAGAGAGAGTAGAGCGCCAATTCTCTCTAGATATTCATGATCTCCTACGAATGAGCGTGCAGCGGAAGAGTTAATTCATGCCAATGGCTTAAGTGCTCGTGACGTTCCCATTCTTAAGTCCTCGATAAGTTTGATCAAGGCACCTATTCCTCTGCCACTTCTTCCAGACACTTTCGCATTGTATATCTATTATGTCAACCTACCGATTCAACCTTGACAATGTTTTATTCAATCTACACATCAAGTAACAGACATCAGTCTTTGTAAATATTGAAGAAGGCAGCTAAGGTCGACTCAACTTTTCTTAAAATTTTTGTTTGTCTGCCTGTCTGAACACTTTTCTATCAAAAACTGCCACATGGAAATCAATCTATTTTCGATATATGCTAATGTCTACTTTAAAATAAAGGCTCCATTTCCTCACAGGAAAGTTTGAGCCGACAGATCGTATTCCAGATTCAACACTTAAGTGAAGCTGGGCGATAAAGATAGTTCACATATACATACACAACCATATATTTATGTACACGAACATAACCACGAGACTAAACTTTAACTAACCGTCACAATGACGGCGCATCAATACGCAGCCGTCATTGACGCCACATTATATTCCCTGCGATTGAGAAAAACGGTCAATTGACAGACAATACGCAATGATTATGCATATTTTTATTGATCCAAATATGTGTGCCCTGAGATCATTCATCATACGGTCAATAATGCGTATTAAACTTGTCACTATTGGCTAGAGACGGGATTTCCAATATCGATAAGTAAGTTATTCACCAACGCCTAATATTAAAAAGCACGCTTCAATTTAAATATATGCAACACATGTATTTATTAAATACATTAATAATATCAAAAACATCCCACACACCCAATTACCGCTAGAGATATACATATATCTAATTATTAAAAATAGAGCCGTTGTGATTCGAGTAATAAGTGTTTCTGAAATTCAATCCAGTGTTAAGTTTCATAACGAGCTTTGCGGTGAAGGAAATCAGCGATACAAAACCTGTATTCGTTATAGAAGAACTCCAGAGACGCATGTATCGTGCTTGAGAAACGGTGACGTATTCACCACCTGTTAAGTCACCTAAACATATATCTCAATGGCTAAGATGTCCTATGAAAGGTGCAACATAAATCGCAAAACTATCGATAGACGTCCATCGACACCTTCGCTTCCTTACATAACACCAATGTTGTGCAAATCTCAGTGTTGACCGATGAAGCGTGGTAAATGACACGATCGATCATTGCGTTAAAGTTCCTTTGTGTCGCCTAATACCAGGTGAGACCATACCTTATCTCACCATAGACAATATTTCAAGGAAGCACGTGCGAGCAAAATGAATCTGTGAAACATAATGTTTTTTGTTAATTCAAATTAGAAAGGAACTAAGAACGCACTAGAACACAGCGTTTGGTTTCTTTTCTCTCCTTATAAGCTGGACTCTTGGTAAAAAATTGAACTCCAACATCTACTAAATAAAGCTCAAGATCAAATGAGCTACTTTATTATAACCTGGAGCTTCCTCAAGGAAATAACAAGACTACACTTACCTTGTGAAGCCTTATCATAATATTACGTTCTACTCTCCATTGGGATACCTTAATGGCTGGGCAAAGGTGAAATAACACCCTCTTTTCACTGGAGATCTATTTCGGTGTCAACGTGACATTTGGCGAGTCGTCGCCGGTTCTCATACACGAAAGTAATACAAAAGTTTTTATCTCAAACTTATGCAAGTTGACTCTCGTTGATTGCAAAGCTTGAGATAAATGGCTTAAAAATGGTATCTACAGTAGATTCAACTTGCAATCATGACTTAGCAGACATTTTCTTAAACAGGCTGTGGAATGAGCTCCCCGTTGAGGTTTTCCCTGGAGAGTACAGCATGGAGTTCTTCAAGGTGTGAAGAGATTCCTGCAGGGTCGGCAACGCGCGAGTGATACCCCTGGTGTTGCAAGCGTCCATAGGCGGCGGTAACCGCTTACCATCAGGCGGACCGCATGCTTGTTTGCCACCCGCAGTATAAAAAAAAAACCTAGGTGCCACTACGACTAGATATTTCCGTTAGTATGTATTATTATTACCCTGCAAGGTTTCTGTGCAACATACTGTGGATACACATTCATATCAAACAAACAAATCAACCAACAGTGAGTTCAAAATCAACAATAACGTCCGTAAACAAAAAGCTATCTCATCCGTTTCCATATAAACCTGTGATACAGGACCCTTCGCACCCTCACACATTGTTTGTCCAACTTTTCCCACAGAATCTCTGTTAACACGTACCCTTGTTTATACTCAATAAAAATCACTGAAAGTCCGGTCCGGATATCGAGAATTTTCTCACCCTTAAGAATTTACTCGGACCATGTTTTCCTCTGAACGAAAGCATAGGAATATCGCTCGTATAATCTGAATGGTAGAGTTCTATTCAAGTGCAGTTGCTAAGTGAGGGTGCTTGCTGTCCAAGTGATTTGCCCCATATGTCGAGACAAGCGGGCTTCTTAACACACTGGACGCCCCAAATTGAGGGAATGTAAGGGTAGTGTGGTTTATTGGAATTTCCTGTAGGTTTCACACATTGCTTAAACGATTCTCGGGGGATGGTTTATTCATTCAATCTTGTCGGCTATTTCGCTTTTGAAGGCCACTCACGTGGTTGATCGAGTAAGGGTGATGTTAGGGAAATTATTGGATTGCATTTTACGATTGAAATTATATTGTCGTGGAACCGTAGTCACTTGTAAAATCAAGATCATTAGCAAGATATCGATGTTTTTTCAATATAGATATTTAATATTGATATTGATATCCTCACGCCTTTCCACAAGGATCCCCGAAGGGGTAGGCAGAGGTGTATAGGTAATACCCACACACCCATATGTCAATATTATAATTTAAGCTGAAAGGTAATAGTCGTGCTTGAGAAACGGCCTTTCGCCATCTGTCACCTAAGCTACCAAGCCGTGTCTCGGCACCACCGTGTCACGGATGTGACAACGTTGTCTATATCTTGCAGACCTTTGTGGAAAGGCAATATATACTTTTAATTCAAATTTAACTCAAAAATAATCTTTCACCACTAGACATCTACATCTTTTGCCAAGCGTATATTATAGAAAAGATTTGATTTTTTGTATCTTGAAAAACCTATCAATGAAATAAAATTGTCGAACTAATAACCCGATTTCAACTTCTCTTATCCTATAACTATTCTTATCTTATCGTATATCCTAGGCTAATTTATAAAAATGCACAGACATTTTCTTACGCTAATATATTATAGCGGTGAATTCATATTGTCACATCCGGACCGGAAGCGTTCAATTGGGCGGAAAGGCTTGACCGTGGGGTCGAGTGACCCTTCGCTCGCCCTCAATCATAAGGGTGCCTTTTACTCCTTTGAAGAAATTTCGACAACTCTCACGTTATGATTAAGAAATGAGGGTGGAATTGCGTGCGTTTGATAAGGGAGTGGGTGGAGGCGATTGAAACTGAAATCATTTAATTTTTTTTTCTTTTAACAACAAGAGTGGCAAACAAGCATACGGCCCATCTGATGGGAAACGGTTACCGCAGCCTATTTACGCTCACGATACCGAAGTATTACTTGCGGGTTGCCACTCTGTGTTCGGAGAGTTATAGTGTGTTGGCAGCATAATGGGTTTAATCCCTCTGCTTCCAACACAATGTAACAATCCTCCCCCCTCCCCAAGGAGCTCATTACTGGAAACCTTATTCACCGCGTAGGAACACAACACAAAAAATTGTGTTATTTGGTACGGACTTCTATAAGGTGGAGGTCCTGCCCCAGTCGGGCAGCTCCGAATTCGAACGGGAAACCTGTTATACCCTACCCCTCTTAAGATAATAAGAATTATAGGCAGCATTATAATACAAAGGGCGAGTCATATGATAGTCTTGCGCTAGCCCACACCTCCCAACAAATGAATCGAATGAATCGAAAAAATCTAATGAATAGGAATCCTTAGAATGACACCGTAATTAAGTGTAATTATATTCAAATTATTAGTGTTATTAATAAAATTTCATACATAAGTTAACAAAAGTGTCTGAAAGGGGAAGCAGACGTACACCAAATTCCAAGTATCAAATAATAAATACCTTGGGACAATTCCACACAAATCGACAGACCCCAAATTAAGCAAAAATGTGTTATGGTAACTAAACAACGATATATTTTCTTACATCAAAGAATAAGGTTGTTCAAGGTTGGATACGCTTAGAGTACTTGAAACCGGCGAGCATGGATAGAGAAGTCTAGAGAGAACTGGCGCTCTATTCTCTCTAGCTAACCCGCTAGGGACTCGGCGTGATTATATATTATGTATGTATATGCCAAACTCCCCAGCACTTAGCTTTTAATGCAGCGAAATGACAACAAAATAAATAAGTCGTAAACAATATATTATAAAAAGGTTTTATAAACAAAATATAATATTACGCTTTACAAAAACATCACGTCGCGACTGGCATCACCACAAATTTACACTTTCACACGTTTATATTGGACCGCACGTAATTTTCTCAACATGATTTCACAGCGTTACGAAAAGTTCATCTTAAACGTAATCAGATATCTTTGAGTCAAAACCAATAAACACTACAACCCATGAGCGCCACCGCACTGTGACACTAACAAAACTGCATTAATGAAATTCAACTAATTGGTACATTCATATAAGTGCATCGCAAAACGCACAACGTGATTCTTATGTACTAGAATAATTGCTTTATTATCCGAGTCTTAAGGTTTCTATTCGTATGAAACACTTCAATTACAATAGTAAGAAAGGTAGAAGGCGAACATTTTGGTGGACACTGCGAAGATGACAACAAATTGAGAGTGCACACGTGCACGCGAGAGCGGCCAAGATAGCTCATAATAAATGGACGTGTTATACGAAAGCGACCTTAACGACAGTCTGTAGGACGAGCAGGATGGTGACGAAGTACACGACGCTTGGTGGAATGGCTTTGTTGGATGTCGCAGACGTGAGAGAGCGAGGCGCTATCACCGGCATCGCAAACGCTTGATTGTTGCACCGGTTTAACTGGAAGAAACGTATATGTTGCTCTAGGCTTACATACATATTATTAAGCCAACTCCCTTACAGGGTAGGCAGAAAGGGTAGAACTGGGAGAACGCGACATCTCTCTAGACTTACAGACGTCTTCCACTTTATTTACATAAATGAGTCTCTTTTATATGAACGCTGGTTTCGAATAGTTGAGCATTTGTGCGGATGTGACTTCTTAATCCACGGCTTGAACTACGCAAATTAAACAACTTCGCAAAAGATCAGATTCACGAAACACATACGAAAACAATCTATGACATACAAATGTTTATCCCCTATGCGTTGCGAAATTATTGATCAGATTGTGATTAACCTCTGATAAGTTACTGGGGCCGCAGGGGGTTCCTGGCCCAAAAGAAAAACAAGTTGTAGTAAGCCAGCTAGTCAAAGGGAAGGTCCGAAACCGAAAAGGGAACTGTGATCACTGCGTTCCTCGTTAAGGGAGGCGTGTGTTTGTACCTCACCTCACAACACGTGGTTTCGGGGGTGCCTATGCAGCCGGAGCGACAGCCCCGCACGACCGCCTCATACGTATTGCCCTTCGATATCACTGATGTGAAGCACCTGTCTTCCACGCTGTGGCATGTGATCGTGTGCACTCTGAAACGTTTTCACATTTAGCGGTGGGATAAAGCAGAAGCAAGCAATTGGCACTGCTTTTCTTCCGGCCCTTCAGCTGCTATACATAAACTAAGAGCTTTTCTTCCGGCCCTTCAGCTGATATGCATAAAATAAGTTATATCGTTTACTATCAGGAGCCTGCAATAAAAATGGGGCAAACAAAAAACAAAAGTTGTGCCTTTGCCACATTTGTGGTATCAAAAACAGCATCAATAAACATGTTGGTGCATGATTGAGCTTGCGTTGATTCTCTTGAAATAACCAAAAAATACAACTCATACATAGCAACACTAGTTGTAAAATTTCACTATATTCATAGATTTTTTACAGGATTAACCTATCTGTGTACCAAATTTAACCAGATTACGTGTCTGGCGTGATTGACTAACAAAAAAACTTAACACATTTTCACATCTATACAAGTAAATAAAATTGGAGTGTCTGTTTGTAATATTGAAATAACCGCTTTTTACTAAATGCAGGATGAATTTTTTTAAATTTTTGTCTGCATGTTTGTTCCGGCTGTTCTATGAAACGGCTGGACTGATTTTGACGGGACTTTCACTGGCAAATAGCTGATGTTAATTATTTTATTTTAGAAATATAAAAATATTCCAAGCGGTCTAAGTCGCGGGCACAATTAGTCATTAATAATATTAGGACTTTAAAGGCGGCATGAAGACAATAACCTGTATTTTGTGGGATCCAGGCAAGACCTCAATGGTGTTTCTGATTTGTAGGCACATACGTAGCACTCTAGGGGTCGTTTCTTAGGGGTGCGCGTGACAGTGACTGGCTGCGAGGAGGGTAACAGGGAGGGCGCCCGCCGCGACGGTATGCGTTCGGGCTTCTCGGCCGGTTCATCATCCTCTTCTTCCTCATCCTCGTCGTCTTCTTCATTGTCCTCACTGCCTCGGCTACAAAATTATCAATTGATTAATATTATATATGTACCTATGCCTACAGGATGTCTCAAAAGTGTGGCAGTTACTCAAATAGGTCACATGTGGAGACAATGAAAGGTAGGAAAAATATATATATACATCCTAAGTCGACAGTATTTTTACCTAATTTTGCAAAAAGAACTTGGCACAGACTAAAAGTTTATATATTTAAAAAAAAACTTGCATTACTACTAAGTACTACTACTAGTAAGTACTACTACATTAACAAAGAATGACGGTCATCACCAGTCAATCAACATTATTAGTAACAGTACATACTGTTGCAGTGGTATGAATGTTCTATATTAAATCTTCTCAACCACCTCTTACTACACACAACGACAATTACTAACATTTATAAAAAACTGTCGCAAACTACTGACAGGTAAAATATTTACATCAGTATTCCGCGACAACGTGCCATAAAGACTAGCGACGCTGGATAGCAATGCTGATTCTATGAGCGAGATATGTCCCGGCCCACCACGAGAGGCCCCGATTAGAAGACCTCTTTGAAAGGATGGTGAGCTTCAGGACCCCAAGATCCCAGAGTTTCAACCGCAAACCGCTGAGCAGCGGCGGTTTGCGGTTGCCATCTTATTTGTCTAAAATGGGTTCTGTACTCACTCTTCCTCCTCCTCATCGTCCGACTTGGAGCCGGTCCTCGCTGGCAGCAAAAGCAACATGGCTAGCACGAGGCAGTACCTCCACCGCACCATCTCAACTCCTAGTTTCTTGACGATTCCACTACACAGACCCGCACTCTGAATTTGTCATTTTATTACCAATGTTGTATGTTTATTTCTGAATGATAGCGAATTTTACATGTGACACCATCTATCAACAGATTTTCATGTTTAGAATTTGTCTTTTGATTTTGTTTTCTGTGTGACTTAAGAAGAGCCGTTGGTTTTGTCTAGGACTCTTTGATGACGGAACCGTACCACAAATATTGCTAGAGTTGCGATCGAATTTCGGTTAAATATTTATTGCTTCTGTTTACCTCTATCGTTATAATAGTTAATTATATGCCTATACCGCATTCTCTATTGTAAATAATCATTTATTTATCAGACAGCTAAAAGTCCATGTGTTAGTAAAGTTTTTTTTTGCTATAGGTAGGTTCTTATACTTCGATTCCGATGAGCATCTTGTATGCAGGGAGTGATGACGCTGAAGCGAAAGAGGTATTAAGGTAAGCTATGAGAGAGAGATAGGGAGAGAATGAGAGAGGAGCCAGTCTGGTGTACCTTCTTTGTCCCTACAAAGAAGGTACACACACAAGGTACATAGAAAGGCGTGATGATATATTTAAAGTGACCCTTCGCTCGCCCTCAATCATAAGGGTGCCTTTTACTCCTTTGAAGAAATTTCGACAACTCTCACGTTATGATTAAGAAATGAGGGTGGAATTGCGTGCGTTTGATAAGGGAGTGGGTGGAGGCGATTGAAACTGAAATCATTTAATTTTTTTTTCTTTTAACAACAAGAGTGGCAAACAAGCATACGGCCCATCTGATGGGAAACGGTTACCGCAGCCTATTTACGCTCACGATACCGAAGTATTACTTGCGGGTTGCCACTCTGTGTTCGGAGAGTTATAGTGTGTTGGCAGCATAATGGGTTTAATCCCTCTGCTTCCAACACAATGTAACAATCCTCCCCCCTCCCCAAGGAGCTCATTACTGGAAACCTTATTCACCGCGTAGGAACACAACACAAAAAATTGTGTTATTTGGTACGGACTTCTATAAGGTGGAGGTCCTGCCCCAGTCGGGCAGCTCCGAATTCGAACGGGAAACCTGTTATACCCTACCCCTCTTAAGATAATAAGAATTATAGGCAGCATTATAATACAAAGGGCGAGTCATATGATAGTCTTGCGCTAGCCCACACCTCCCAACAAATGAATCGAATGAATCGAAAAAATCTAATGAATAGGAATCCTTAGAATGACACCGTAATTAAGTGTAATTATATTCAAATTATTAGTGTTATTAATAAAATTTCATACATAAGTTAACAAAAGTGTCTGAAAGGGGAAGCAGACGTACACCAAATTCCAAGTATCAAATAATAAATACCTTGGGACAATTCCACACAAATCGACAGACCCCAAATTAAGCAAAAATGTGTTATGGTAACTAAACAACGATATATTTTCTTACATCAAAGAATAAGGTTGTTCAAGGTTGGATACGCTTAGAGTACTTGAAACCGGCGAGCATGGATAGAGAAGTCTAGAGAGAACTGGCGCTCTATTCTCTCTAGCTAACCCGCTAGGGACTCGGCGTGATTATATATTATGTATGTATATGCCAAACTCCCCAGCACTTAGCTTTTAATGCAGCGAAATGACAACAAAATAAATAAGTCGTAAACAATATATTATAAAAAGGTTTTATAAACAAAATATAATATTACGCTTTACAAAAACATCACGTCGCGACTGGCATCACCACAAATTTACACTTTCACACGTTTATATTGGACCGCACGTAATTTTCTCAACATGATTTCACAGCGTTACGAAAAGTTCATCTTAAACGTAATCAGATATCTTTGAGTCAAAACCAATAAACACTACAACCCATGAGCGCCACCGCACTGTGACACTAACAAAACTGCATTAATGAAATTCAACTAATTGGTACATTCATATAAGTGCATCGCAAAACGCACAACGTGATTCTTATGTACTAGAATAATTGCTTTATTATCCGAGTCTTAAGGTTTCTATTCGTATGAAACACTTCAATTACAATAGTAAGAAAGGTAGAAGGCGAACATTTTGGTGGACACTGCGAAGATGACAACAAATTGAGAGTGCACACGTGCACGCGAGAGCGGCCAAGATAGCTCATAATAAATGGACGTGTTATACGAAAGCGACCTTAACGACAGTCTGTAGGACGAGCAGGATGGTGACGAAGTACACGACGCTTGGTGGAATGGCTTTGTTGGATGTCGCAGACGTGAGAGAGCGAGGCGCTATCACCGGCATCGCAAACGCTTGATTGTTGCACCGGTTTAACTGGAAGAAACGTATATGTTGCTCTAGGCTTACATACATATTATTAAGCCAACTCCCTTACAGGGTAGGCAGAAAGGGTAGAACTGGGAGAACGCGACATCTCTCTAGACTTACAGACGTCTTCCACTTTATTTACATAAATGAGTCTCTTTTATATGAACGCTGGTTTCGAATAGTTGAGCATTTGTGCGGATGTGACTTCTTAATCCACGGCTTGAACTACGCAAATTAAACAACTTCGCAAAAGATCAGATTCACGAAACACATACGAAAACAATCTATGACATACAAATGTTTAT
Source organism: Drepana falcataria (assembly GCA_945859725.1). NCBI lineage: Eukaryota > Metazoa > Arthropoda > Insecta > Lepidoptera > Drepanidae > Drepana > Drepana falcataria. The sequence continues at coordinate 3,520,857 of OX243935.1, forward strand.
CCCCTATGCGTTGCGAAATTATTGATCAGATTGTGATTAACCTCTGATAAGTTACTGGGGCCGCAGGGGGTTCCTGGCCCAAAAGAAAAACAAGTTGTAGTAAGCCAGCTAGTCAAAGGGAAGGTCCGAAACCGAAAAGGGAACTGTGATCACTGCGTTCCTCGTTAAGGGAGGCGTGTGTTTGTACCTCACCTGGTACACCCCCGAAACCACAACACGTGGTTTCGGGGGTGCCTATGCAGCCGGAGCGACAGCCCCGCACGACCGCCTCATACGTATTGCCCTTCGATATCACTGATGTGAAGCACCTGTCTTCCACGCTGTGGCATGTGATCGTGTGCACTCTGAAACGTTTTCACATTTAGCGGTGGGATAAAGCAGAAGCAAGCAATTGGCACTGCTTTTCTTCCGGCCCTTCAGCTGCTATACATAAACTAAGAGCTTTTCTTCCGGCCCTTCAGCTGATATGCATAAAATAAGTTATATCGTTTACTATCAGGAGCCTGCAATAAAAATGGGGCAAACAAAAAACAAAAGTTGTGCCTTTGCCACATTTGTGGTATCAAAAACAGCATCAATAAACATGTTGGTGCATGATTGAGCTTGCGTTGATTCTCTTGAAATAACCAAAAAATACAACTCATACATAGCAACACTAGTTGTAAAATTTCACTATATTCATAGATTTTTTACAGGATTAACCTATCTGTGTACCAAATTTAACCAGATTACGTGTCTGGCGTGATTGACTAACAAAAAAACTTAACACATTTTCACATCTATACAAGTAAATAAAATTGGAGTGTCTGTTTGTAATATTGAAATAACCGCTTTTTACTAAATGCAGGATGAATTTTTTTAAATTTTTGTCTGCATGTTTGTTCCGGCTGTTCTATGAAACGGCTGGACTGATTTTGACGGGACTTTCACTGGCAAATAGCTGATGTTAATTATTTTATTTTAGAAATATAAAAATATTCCAAGCGGTCTAAGTCGCGGGCACAATTAGTCATTAATAATATTAGGACTTTAAAGGCGGCATGAAGACAATAACCTGTATTTTGTGGGATCCAGGCAAGACCTCAATGGTGTTTCTGATTTGTAGGCACATACGTAGCACTCTAGGGGTCGTTTCTTAGGGGTGCGCGTGACAGTGACTGGCTGCGAGGAGGGTAACAGGGAGGGCGCCCGCCGCGACGGTATGCGTTCGGGCTTCTCGGCCGGTTCCTCATCATCCTCTTCTTCCTCATCCTCGTCGTCTTCTTCATTGTCCTCACTGCCTCGGCTACAAAATTATCAATTGATTAATATTATATATGTACCTATGCCTACAGGATGTCTCAAAAGTGTGGCAGTTACTCAAATAGGTCACATGTGGAGACAATGAAAGGTAGGAAAAATATATATATACATCCTAAGTCGACAGTATTTTTACCTAATTTTGCAAAAAGAACTTGGCACAGACTAAAAGTTTATATATTTAAAAAAAAACTTGCATTACTACTAAGTACTACTACTAGTAAGTACTACTACATTAACAAAGAATGACGGTCATCACCAGTCAATCAACATTATTAGTAACAGTACATACTGTTGCAGTGGTATGAATGTTCTATATTAAATCTTCTCAACCACCTCTTACTACACACAACGACAATTACTAACATTTATAAAAAACTGTCGCAAACTACTGACAGGTAAAATATTTACATCAGTATTCCGCGACAACGTGCCATAAAGACTAGCGACGCTGGATAGCAATGCTGATTCTATGAGCGAGATATGTCCCGGCCCACCACGAGAGGCCCCGATTAGAAGACCTCTTTGAAAGGATGGTGAGCTTCAGGACCCCAAGATCCCAGAGTTTCAACCGCAAACCGCTGAGCAGCGGCGGTTTGCGGTTGCCATCTTATTTGTCTAAAATGGGTTCTGTACTCACTCTTCCTCCTCCTCATCGTCCGACTTGGAGCCGGTCCTCGCTGGCAGCAAAAGCAACATGGCTAGCACGAGGCAGTACCTCCACCGCACCATCTCAACTCCTAGTTTCTTGACGATTCCACTACACAGACCCGCACTCTGAATTTGTCATTTTATTACCAATGTTGTATGTTTATTTCTGAATGATAGCGAATTTTACATGTGACACCATCTATCAACAGATTTTCATGTTTAGAATTTGTCTTTTGATTTTGTTTTCTGTGTGACTTAAGAAGAGCCGTTGGTTTTGTCTAGGACTCTTTGATGACGGAACCGTACCACAAATATTGCTAGAGTTGCGATCGAATTTCGGTTAAATATTTATTGCTTCTGTTTACCTCTATCGTTATAATAGTTAATTATATGCCTATACCGCATTCTCTATTGTAAATAATCATTTATTTATCAGACAGCTAAAAGTCCATGTGTTAGTAAAGTTTTTTTTTGCTATAGGTAGGTTCTTATACTTCGATTCCGATGAGCATCTTGTATGCAGGGAGTGATGACGCTGAAGCGAAAGAGGTATTAAGGTAAGCTATGAGAGAGAGATAGGGAGAGAATGAGAGAGGAGCCAGTCTGGTGTACCTTCTTTGTCCCTACAAAGAAGGTACACACACAAGGTACATAGAAAGGCGTGATGATATATTTAAATACAAATACAAAATATATTTCTACCTTTATAGACGGAGTCATATGAAAGGCATTAATGCGAAGATGGTTTTAAACTACTAAAACAATAGATAAAATGTATTTATTTTTTTAATCAAGTAGCTAACGCCGGGTATCCACTAGTAGAATTGTAGTTACGAAGATTGAGTACCCACCCTAACTAATATTCCCGAGCCGAGATTTAGTTTGGTTTTCTCATCAAGTTCACTAATTATAATAAAACAACCGGAAACGTAATATTGTAGAAAGATGAATAGAATGATAGCCGGCTCATAGATGACTAGCGCCATCTGCAAACCATTTTAGTAAATATCCACTCACAGACAGATGGCGCTAAAAATATTTCATAATTTCTTTATATTTATAAATTTTTTTACACCTCGCTAATGCATACTTTTATTAAAGAACAAATAACATATCTCTGGCAGAAATTGGGTATTCGGATACCGCCTTTACACCTCGGCCTACAGCTTCGGGGACCATTCTGGAAAGTGGCGTGAGGATGTATTATCATCATTGCTATAATGATTTGTTGAATTCAAAAATATACTTAGAAGTATTTCTGCAACAGAGATCGTTCATACGAATTCTATTAAGACGTAAAATTGTATGGACATCTTAACAATCCGAGAACATTACCTTACATTGATCTTGTCGCATTCGCTATTAACATATCATACCTAAGTACTTTTCCGTTGAAAAATTTGAGTCATTCTGAGACAGACACACACTGCAGTCCAGCTTAGCACCCTAGCCCGCAAACCAGCACTTAAGAAACACCTGGTTGGAGGGCCTTTGGTCTCGCTAGTGTATGGTAAAGTAGCAAAAGTTTTCAGAACTCCAGTTCTGAGAGACACCTAAAAAAACCGTCGATTGTTTGACTGCAGCAAATATACTTGGGTGGTTAATACTCCGTGGTCGATTGAATTGAATGAAAAGAATTTAACGTCAATATTTAAGACAATCCAAGAGTGATTGCCGTGTCCAAATAATTGGGAATCCGCATGGTATATTATATAGGTATACATTAAATTCTCTGTTTATGCCGTGAATGGATTGCTTTTATTTTATTTTACTATGTAATGCAGGAAATTTCTTAAATTAAAATAAATCTATTTCCGAGAAACTTGTTCCGAGAAAATGTTTTGGCTGTGTCATTCTCCAGTTTATATGCCTTTATAGAATTATTCATTCTGCAGTGTCCTATAAGGTTTCCTTATAAGGATAGTAAGCCTAATGATAACTAACTATATATAAACAAGTGTATAGGTACGCAAATTTTCCCGTAGGCTCGGCATAGGTGTAAAAGAACCTAATTTTCTCCGGAAATATATTTACATGAACAAGGCGAGTGCATTGCCGTCCCCTGGCAAAGACACTTCTTTGAAGGGCTTCTCAAACGTATTCGGCCATATGTTTTTGTTCATCGTAATGCTCGTAATCGTTGTAATGCTCGCGGTCTGATAAATCACTGGAGTTGTGTTCAAACACACACACCGGTACAGTACGCTGACGCTTGGACTAGCAATCATGACTGCAGTTGATCAGTTAAGTCACTGAACTATCGCCGCTTCGTTGTAGCTGAGTGGTTGAGTACTAATGTTTTTATTTACAGTAAGGTCTACATACATCCAGAGGGAAATAAAATCCTTCTCAAGTTTTTTATATATCCTCACGCCTTTCCACAAGGGTCCCCGAAGGGGTAGGCAGAGGTGTATAGGTAATACCCATACACCCACTTTCCGCCAGAGGTATATTAGGTGCCAACGTGACAGATGGCGTGTCCATCGCCGTTACTCAAGCACGACTATACATACGCCTTTGAATTTCTTCTCATACGTATGTAGGTTTCCTCTCGATGTATTCCTTCACCGTAAAGCTCGTGGTGTGACTAATCACTGTACTTAAGTTTAGAAAAACTCATTGGTACTGCCGGGATTCAAACTTGCGATCTTTGTGTCGCAATTACCTACAAACAAACTATTTAAGGCTCTCTCTCCTAGCGTGTTATGGACTCTGCGTGATGATATGAATGTATGTATTTATTTAAGGGTCTATTTCGACCTGTATTTTCCATGTCCATAAACGTGAAGTCAAGGAGGTAGGTAAACGACAGAAGGGCGGTGCGGTAGTCTAGTTTAACAACGGCTTTGCCATCCAGAGAGCTCCATGAATAAATGAACAGCGGAGTCTAAAGTAACTCTTTCACCCACGCATACAGGCTACAGAATAGCTGGCTTTGCGTGCTGCCCCGGCCCGCACAAAGCAGGGCCCGACCGAACACACGACCTCATTAAAAAATGAAACCTCACAAACACGCCATAAGCTCTTGTCAAAGCGAAAAGCGCCGCCAAGCGGAGAGTGGCGGAACTACGCCACTCGCGGAACCAACCTCTGTACTTTTTTAATTAGCCTCATGCACTGAGTGAATGCGTGAAATACGTTAGGTTATTTTTTACTGGCGTGCGGTTAGTTTGGTTGCTTTGAGTAGAGTATGTTAATTCGCAAGTGGTCTCGTTTGACTGTTGTGGAGGGCTCGCTCGCGGCGTAAAGCTTATTTGATCATATTCAAACGTTAATTAGCGTTTATAGGGTCGCCCATTATGTGGGTAGTTTATGTTCATATTGTACGTCAGTCTAATTAACCATAATACTTACGTTCATACGTTATATCTAATATTATTATTCCTTTATACGAGGAGGTCTTGAAACCATACTACAATAGCTAAATACGCATGCATTTAATTAAACCACTCCACTTCAAGAGCAGGTTTAATGGCAGATAAGATCATCGGAAACGGTGATTTTGTGCGATTGTTATTTCTGCGTCAGATTCTTTATATACGTTGATTAATATATATATATATATATAAATAATACAAATACGTATAAATACACAAAATTAAACCAAAACAAATGTAGGCTGGAAATAAAAAAAAACTGTCGTTTCTTCTCTATAAGATTTTAAAATAGAAGTAATTTTCGGATGATAACAACTTTAAGTCTAATGAGAATTCAAATCTGGTTATAAGTTTTAAGGTTAGTTGAATATGTCATAAAAACAGTCGATATTACTTAGTATAAGAAGAATAATCAGAAATATTTTTAGATACAGATGGTATAAATTGCTACAAGTGAAGTGAAGTGAGAAGAGCTTTTGCTCTCTCAACCTCATGCGGGCTGTGCTGCACATCCCTTATAGTCCAGGGCAATTTCTTTGACCTGTCTATTCGCCTTGACAGACCTTATCCTTTGATCGGAAGTAAAAATACGAAGCCGTTTTGATGTTACGCTAACAAAACATTTTTCAGCAGTACTAGATTTGACGTACTAGACAGAGGAAATATACATAATCATTTTAATTTGGTCGTATAAATCGTTAAGATGGCGATCATATATCTTGTCCGTAAAAGAAATTGACAACATGAATGGTATCTTTATCTAGTCGGAGGTATTTGAGGCACTAGGTAGTTGACCTCCGTCGCGTCTCGTCGCAAACTTCTTAACGTCCCAGTCCACTGAAAAAGTGCAAAGTCTGTACAAAATTCACTTTCGCGTTGTGAACTAATTTTTCGCTTGGTGTCAAGTTCATGGCTGGCGGGAAGCGCGGGCGCGGGGGAGGGGGCGCCGCTATGATAAAATAAAATATTCATTATGATTGCTCAGCGCGGCAATGTTCGCGAAACGGGGAATGTCGTGCCAGCCAGTTTTGGCTACTGACTTACATTTCCCATAGATGGATAAATATTTTTAGCTGTCCCCAATCTTTTTGGTATCTTATTAGAGCGAATATGATTATTAGAACGTGTTTTGTGTGTTTGTAAAAAATCATCAATGGTGGTAAAAAAACATCAAAAAACATAATTTTGATGTTTTTTTTAGAGTATTTAATTTATACAAAATACTACCGTATTACTTTTTAACAGACAGAATACCTGTGTACAATGTTTCCTGAGAGATATTCCAAAAGTTCTTCGCCCTAGTATGTAGTAGAATCTAAAACATTAATAATTGCCTCGTAATAAATAAATTTAATACTTTTACTCATGTAAAAATCTTTAGCTAACTAAACTACATAAATTATTTAGGTGCCAAGGCGATGTTAAATATAAACACGCAATTATAAGAGAAAATTCGCTACACAAAAAAATATATAACGGACCAATTCACAGCGACAGGACATATTCAAAGAAGACTTGAAAAGTGACGTAAAAATCGTCCCCGACCTACCCCAAGCGTTGGAAAGTGAATCCATCTGTAGAATTTAAACGTTTCTTTCCTTCTTCGTAATTAGTCCATTAATCCGGACCGGCGTCTTGCGAGGTTATTGACTTGCTGAATTCCATCGGTTACTTTTTCTTTACGAAAACTTAGCAAAAGTGGGTCAGAGGTAATTTTTGTACTGAGTTTTAACTGTGCTAAAGATTTATAAACGAACTAGCGACGGGTTATGCGCTCTACTGAGCATATTACGCCTAGATGTTTTATTCTGTTTTCACTCAAAACCTTAATAAAGTAGATATACACTTAAACCTCCCTTCGTTAATCACTCTATTGACGAAAATCCGTTCAGCAGTTTTTGAGCTTATCGCAAGCAGACTGAGATGTTTAATTTTATAATAATAATAAAAAATATTAATAATATATCCTCACGCCTTCCCACAAGGGTCCCCGAAGGGGTAGGCAGAGGTGTATAGGTAATACCCACCACTTTACATACATACCACACCCACTTTCCGCCAGAGGTATATTAGGTGCCAACGTGACAGATGGCGAGTCCATCGCCGTTACTCAAGCACGACTATACATACGCCTTTGAATTTCTTCTCAGACGTATGCAGGTATCCTCTTGATGTTTTCCTTCACCGTAAAGCTCGTGGTGTGACTAATCACTGTACTTAAGTTCAGAAAAAACTCATTGGTACAGTCGGGATTCGAACTTGCGACCTTTGCGTCGCAGGCAACTGCCGAACCACTCGGCCACCACGGCTTATAATTAATTTTATAATGTCTGAAAAATAGCACTACGTACATCTTCACGACTTTCCACCAGGGTGGCACCGAAGACTCCATCAGTGATCAGCCGTTTTCGACGGAGTAGGTATTTTGGTCACAGATGGCGAGTCGGTCGGCCATTTTTCTAGTTGACCATAAAAAGTCTGAGAATTTCGTAGCCAATGAGGTTTTATTAGTAGTTGGCGAATAGTATTAGACTTATGTCTTTAATTATTATTCTAGAAAAGCCATAAAATTTAGCCTTAATACTATAAATATTATTATTACAAATATCCAGCCGTGCCTTTAATTTTTACTTCAAGGTTAGGACGGTTCTACACCATTTCAAATTTGTACCAAAACACCGACAACAAACAGACATCTACTACTAACAAACATCTCCTAATTCCAAGCCAACTACGAAGTAACTAGCACCAGTAAATGAGACCCACACATCGACACCATCCAGCGTATCAAGATCCATCATGTACTACCTCTTTAGCCAAAAGCCTACGGGCGGAGAGAGGGGGGGAGGGCTGTTTATACTGGTGATGTCGAGTACATAGTACATAGTGCCGTCAGCTTAACATCCAACTTATTAGACGTTTCGGAAATTCGGTTTTGCCCCGCAAGCACCACGGGCTATACTGACAATAGGGATGGGAACCGATCATGTAACATTTATATCGACAGATCTTATTGGAACAATTCCATAACAATTTTTTATCTGCGCTTTTATCAGTTGATGCTAATAAGAAAAAAATTAACACAAATTTTAGGTCGATATTCGTAAATTATTCAATCAAACCTATTTTGTTAATAATTAAAAATTTCTGAATCATGAAAATGCTAGAGATTATGGGAAATAATCAAACTTCGAAATTATATTTCGTTGAAATCATACATTATCTAAAACTTATTTCATAGAGACAATTAAGCAAAAATATATTAATATCGAATTCTAATTAATTTATCTTTAAAGAGGTCTGTGTGATTTTAATAGGCAGGTACATATTTGTATAATTTTTCATAAAGAGAACAAGTAATTATTTCTAACATCATCAGAATCATACATACATACATATCATCACGCCAGGTCCCTAACGGGGTAGGCAGAGAGTATAGAGCGCCAGTTCTCTCTAGACTTGCATACCTCTTTCGCTTCGTCCACATTCATCAGTCTCTTCATACATGCTCGTCGGTTTCGAGTACTCTTGACATTCCCGTCCTTGATCCATCCGATCGATTTGATCCAGGTAGTTGGAACGTGGTTTTCCTCTGCCTTTCCTTGCACACACTTTTGCTTAGTGTAATTTGAAGAAAAATCGATATCTATAATCTGCTACAATCATTGGAATAGTTGCTTAAAGTCGATATACCACCGTATCGACATCACGTGATGACTACTCTATCCAGTGGGTAATGCCAACGTTTGTAACCCGGCCTGCCTGCTTGAGGTAAATAACCCTGCACGTACTTATATAGGTACTACACGTAACGTATTTACAATGTACATATACTGATAACAACACAATTGCGACAAACATCGAACAACTACGTAGTTTATCGTAGAAACTAAATAAAATTCATGTAGATTCAGAAAACTCTTAAATTACAATTTAAAATTATAATGTTTAAGAAATGTGGAGACAACGTCAACCTCCCTTCCTTCCTGTGAGACCGAAAAAGCATTCTCATTTCAAATTTTAAACAAAGAATTAGAGCAGAGATGTTTTAGGTAATATGTATGATGATAGAAAAAATTCAAATTTCAAAATTGAGACAATGAACAGCATCCAATAATGTCTTATTGGTATTGAAGTGACGATAAAAAATATTTTTATTTCAAAATTTTAAAGAACGAAGCTAAGTCATCGAATGATTTCTTCAATTTCAGAAATACTTTACTTTGAAGTCAGACAGAAAATAATATTAAACTACGTTAATAGTCACACCACGAGATTAACGGTAAAGGAAACATTGAGAAGAAACCTGCATACGTTTGAGAAGACATTCAGAGACGTCGTACAGTCGTGCTTGAATAACGGCGATGGACACGCCATCCATCACGTTGGCACCTAAAATATATCTCCGGCAGGAAGTTGGTGTGTGGGTTCTGCCTACACGCAGATTCTGAGAGCAGAGACCTGATTGATTGATTGATTTGATTGACGCCTTTGCCTACCCTGGATGGAGGGATGGATTTTGTTACTCAATCACGCCGAATTGGTGCAGAGATAGATTATACGCTATGTTCGTCACGTCGATACCTACTTACCTAAGAATGTATCTATTCAAAGGGTAACACATCTCTGCCAACCCTTCTGGTAGATACGTTAGTGGGAAGGTATAGAATTCATGTCCTTTTTTAAGAATTTCCAGTTATATTCCCTTAGGGAAAGAATAGAAGTACATATATATGTAGATATAAAGATACATAATTGGAATTAAAAATCACTATTACAGAACTCTAGCTCAGACATTTTCACCTAAGTGCAATAACTCAACGCATCTACAATTTGATCAGAATAATTCTGCACAAGAACTAGATACGTCAAGTTTGAACATAATAATATACTTATGTATGTATGTTGGGAACTAAATTGAGCACACGTAATAGGGTGAAGGGAGGCCGGGGCGAGATGGAAGCAGGGAACTTGCTTAGATAATGTGCATACATTAAACTAAGCCGAACTAACACGAGCGGAGCTTGATGAAGGAACTTGGGGACTCGCCTGCGGTCTAATTATGGGGAGATTGGGGAAAAACTCCCACTTTGATGTACTGATGCGTTGGAATTCAATTTAGGCTTCGGTGTGTCAACAAACGAGCGTTGATGTATGGTTTCTGGTGGAACAAAGTAAGATGATGTTAATTCATAGTACTCTATGAACAGGAGAGTAACCATCTTCAACAGAAGCAGATCTGTCTCGAATGAAAAGGTGCTTAATCCTTCCTGTATATTTTGTAAAGCATTCAATGCGATGGTGTATCTTATCTTACTAATATTATAAATGTGAAAGACTGTAAGTTTGTATGTTTGGATGTTTGCGGTCCTTTCACGGCCAAACGGCTGCACCGATTGGGCTGAAAGTTGAAATGATGATAGCTTATACCTAGGAATAGGCTATACGCTTTTTTTTTATCCTGAATAATTCAAAGTTCTTATATTATAATGTATGATTCTCTTTCACGGCATAGCCGGCATTTACTAAGCTACTTTTTCGAACTCCACGCGGGCATAAGCTATTAAATATATATATTTAAAGGGTAACTCCTTCTATTTGAATCGCAAAATATGCCATTGATTTATTCAAAGGAAGTAACGGATAGTTTTTTTATAAATATGTTTCTACTACTAATCACAAGAACATTACCTTTAACAAAATATACAGATATAGTTGAGATGCATCATAGTTCACCTATGTCTGTAACCTATTTATTTACGGAGCGCGTACTTCCTCCAACGGGTATTTATTTACCCGACTGATCCGGATTATACCGGCGTAAGCCTGTTCGCCCATATATTGACGTCTAACCGTGCCGCTGCTGATCTATATTTTGAGTTTGAAATAGTATAAGTTCTACATCGAATAGTTTTTTCTTTATCTTTAGTAGATAAATAAAGAATCGAAGCAATTCAAAAGCTCAGGATTGTATATAACTGAGCCACAGATCGTGAACGCCGTTATCAAAATGTCTTATCAGGGTTGCATTTCATTAAACTATATTAATGTATATTTATATATCCTCACGCCTTCCCACAAGGGTCCCCGAAGGGGTAGGCAGAGGTGTATAGGTAAAACCCACACACCCACTTTCCGCCAGAGGTATATTAGGTGCCAACGTGACAGATGGCGAGTCCATCGCCGTTACTCAAGCACGACTATACATACGCCTTTGAATTTCTTCTCAGACGTATGCAGGTTTCCTCTCGATGTTTTCCTTCACCGTAAAGCTCGTGGTGTGACTAATCACTGTACTTAAGTTCAGAAAAACTCATTGGTACAGTCGGGATTCGATCTTGCGACCTTTGCGTCGCAGGCAACTGCCCGAACCACTCGGCCACCACAGCTCTATTATAATGTATAATTAATTATTATTTATTTGGATCACCAACAGATGGCAATGTATAGTTCCTATAAACGCAATTAAATGTATATTTAAGTGTTTCTTTGTAAATACTATGTACCATGAAAATCAATATAAGTTATCGTAACCGGTCCTAACATCAACCCAATACATATTAAATGAACCCTCTCGGCAAGATTACCGTTAGGTATGTGGAACTACAAATAATTAAACACTGTGTAGGTACAGGGACCTTTGAGCCCCGTACAACATTCTGAGGACAAATAAACAAACGAAGCGATCGCACATGTACGTCTCTCGCAAGACAAATATGGAGGTTTTTAGGATAACCATGAGTGCACACGCTTTTCCAGGACATTTACTCAAAATTATTTTCAAATAGATTCTTGAGTATAGCCACTAGTCGACAGCAGTCCATATTTTGCATTATGGATATGCTTTAAACCTTTCAGGTAACGCAAGATCATTATTCCCTCTTAAGCATTCTTCTATATATTAAAAAAGCCGTGGTGGCCGTGTGGTTCGAGCAGTTGCCTGCGACACAAAGATCGCAAATTCGAATCCCGACTGTACCAATGAGTTTTTCTGAACTTAAGTACAGTGATTAGTCACACCACGAGCTTTAGGGTGAAGAAAAACATCGAGAGGAAACCTGCATACGTCTGAGAAGAAATTCAGAGGCGTATGTATAGTCGTGCCTGAGTAACGGCGATGGACTCGCCATCTGTCACGTTGGCACCTAATATACCTCTGGCGGAAAGTGGGTGTGTGGGCATTACCTATACACCTCTGCCTACCCCTTCGGAGACCCTTGTGGGAAGGCGTGAGGATATATTATACTATATATTATTTAAAATGAAGTTATAAGACCTAACGGAACCATACGTTTTGAATCCAGCGGTATACAAAACTTCTATGCATAGGAAACGCTACGCCCGTAACATAAAGCACATGCCGTATTGACAGCAAAACTTCGCGAAAGTTTAGATTTTTATCCATTAAAACAGTACAGCACTCCATAAAGATTTGAGTCATAGTTTTTATGCCATGTTTTCTATATAATACTCAGGTGGGTATTTAAGTATAATGCCAAGGCTATTAAATTATCTTCTTAACTATATCTTCGAGTTAATTTACGTTTCCTGTTTATTCAATCTATTATTCATCATTGCTATTTTATAGACAAATCTATCTTTTTTATGAAATAGAGGCCTCGCATTACGATATAACTTACCTCTCAATGCTCGTCGACAGAACTTACTAACCTCTTTAAATATTATCTAATCCAATCGATGTGCCTTACGAACTTCCCAATTGTCTGACTATAAACGCTTGGTATATTAAATCATCCGACTTAAATGTACTAAAATTGTATCATTAATAAGACAATCCGACGAATCTGTGCCACTTGGACACCCCACTCCTCCATTCTCCCCTGCCTCCCCTATCCTTAACCCAGGCCTCACTGACAGTTGGTATTCACCTGCGGGGAAATAGCGCCGTCGTATCCTTAAAATGTTTTCAGTTGTATATTTAAGCTCAAATTGAGCAGATAGCTACCCCATTTGGCTATAATATTGTTGTGATTGATGTAATTACAGATAAATCGTACAGAGCGATCCATTTTCTGATGAGGTCATTATTCTATTAGCGACCGGTACACTAGGACTCCTATTGGAAAATTGAGTGAGACATGCTCACGCAATTTTCCATATATAAATCCATATCAATATATATATTTAGTTTATATTTATTATTACTTTGTACCTACCGTCACAGTGTATTTATAAAGAAATCTCAACTTTATAAAAATAATAATATAAAAGCAATATTATTCTAGATTCATGACTATCGTGGCATATTGAAATCAATGTAAATATGTGGCATTTAATGGAATAAAATATACCAATTTATTATTATTATTTGAAATATCCTATTATTAGGAATTAGAAATACGAAGTTTTGTGAGCATGTTAGTTTCTCTTTCACCCAGAGGGGATGGGATGGAATTTGGCTGACATGCAGATTTTTGATGTCTAAGTAGGTATTATTATTATTATTTATTTTTATTTTAGTTTTTCACGGTTTTCCACCGGTATTCTGATGGCACGGGCCTAGGCCAAGTGTTCATCAGGTGTTGTGTCCTGTTAAGCTGCGTGTGATCGGATGTGTGTGCTGTGTACTTTGGCCCTGTTCAGTTTGCAAAAATTTTCGTACTAGGCGACAAGTGTTCAGAATGGCTGCTTTTTGTAGAAGGTGGTAGGTGTTTTGGTGGAGGTTCAGCGTGGTGAGAGACTGGTGTAGTTGTTTGTAGTTGTTGTTGTTGTTGTTTATTATTATTATTATTCTGAAACATAAAGCTACAAATAAATCAAATTTAAATTATGTGAAAGCGCGGGGTAAAGCCAGTAGAAAATATGGAATATGATAGAAAAAAATTCAATTTTAATTAAATATGTTGATCAAATAATTCTATGGAATTTTATTGTGGGATTAGCTCGTCGCTATGATGATACATTGTGTCTTATTAGAACTATCATAGCAACGAATAACTCGTATATAACAGATTGATTATAATTCAAATAAGATCTAGTTTAAGAAATCCAATAAGCTACAGGCGCCATCTTTTGTCGAGTAGATTGATTGAACGATAATTCTCTTAAAGACATCAATATTTTATAGATGGCATTAGCTATGAATAGTAGAATCAAGCGATTAATTAAATTTGTGTATTTAAGTACAGTGATTAGTCACACTACGAGAGGAAACCTTAATACCTATTGCGTTTGAGAATAAATTCTTCTTCTTCAGTATATATATATATATATATATATATATATATCTATATTTTATACCACATGGGTGACAAACAAGCATGCGGTCCGCCTGATGGTAAGCGGTTACCGCCGCCTATGGACGCTTGCAACACCAGGGGTATCACTCGCGCGTTGCCGACCCTGCAGGAATCTTTTCACACCCTTCTTGAAGAACTCCATGCTGTACTCTCCAGGGAAAACCTATATATAGTCGTGCGAGAAACGGCGATGGCCTCACCGTATGTCATGAAAGTTGGTGTGTGGGTACTAGAAAGACCTGGCAAAATTTAGACAAGCATAGCACAAAATTACCTGATATAGTCAGAAGTCTATATTTTTAACGTAAACACTTGTGATAGATACTTCGCTACGTCGTAGCCATCGTAGCGTTACGGAAACAGGGATCAAGTTTCAAATAAGTTCAAAACAATCGCTTTTAATTACTTCTACTAATGTATTAAATCAAGTACCATTTGCATATCCTATATAATAAATGCGAAATTTTTTGAGAATGTTCATTACACCGGAACGTCAGAAATCACGTCAGAACAGTTGAACGGAAATTTGGCACAGGAAAGATTATTAAGATAAAAAAATATGTTTTATACCAACGAAATAAAATTTTACGCGAGTGAAACCGCGGGACATTCCTAGTTATTTTTACTTTCATGCTCGAAACCAGCACGTATGAAAGGACTGATAAAAATGTAAATGAAACGAAAAGGGTTTGCAAGTCGATTTATTTGCGCTCTACTCTCTCTCACTCTCTCTGCCTACTCCGTTAAAACTCTTCGCAATGATATGCACGTGTCAATTTCATTCGGAAACCACAACCTTACTTAGATATTATAATGAGAAATATAATTTGTCGTAATGAATGCAAGATTAGATGGTACGAAGACCCTAGATAAGTAATATTGCGAATTCTAAGGTTAATTTGTTGTGAGGTTTCAATTACATTTTCGACGACGGTTAGTTGATGTTTTATATTTATATTAACTTCAATATTCCACGCAGAGTAGAATCACAAAAAAATTATGTCTTTATGGATTCGCAAGGCACCACAAAATTTTCCGTTAATATTGGTATCCGGTAATAATTGCTCGCTTGGGGCTTCTATCTGATAGAACATAGCTTTAAGAAAATATCACTGCTTTCAGGTCGCATTATGTTCCTTCGGCAATTAAATCATAAGGCAACTAGTACGAAGACGAAAAGATGATCATAATCTGCTGGCACAGCTAGTCCACCCATCATTAAGTCGGCAACACGACAACTCTTGTGGACTAACGTAGCAGATACCCTTGTATTGCTTGATTTTAAGTTTGGTTAATATTAAGACGAATCGAAGAATCCATAAGAAAGAGCCTTGTTATCTGACACAATAAGATACAATTTTCCAAAACAGCATATAGCTAAAATGTACGCAACTGTCGCGTATTGTATGTATCTTAGGTAGATAAATCCAAACCGTAGCTACACAGCGGCCTCCCCACGGTCTAGCGGCTTTCCATCAACGGTGATTGATAAGCCGCGTCCCGTGAGATAGTCGTCACGTTCCCGTGTCGCCATAATACGGATAAGCCAATAAAACACTTTGATGTTACAAGGTTCGCTTCGGTCGGTTATTTTATAACAACTTTTTAATACATATTTTATTCCTATTTTTATTTCAGAACATCGTTAGCTTTTTATCTTCGGAACAAAAATGAGACATAAATATACATATATGTAGTAGGTAATCTTTGCTTTCCAGAGATTTTCCCTGAAAATTCTCTCGAAATCCAGGTATAAGACCGTATTAGGTACAAAATGCGCCCACATAAACCAGCTAACATAAACGAATCGTGCGCGTCTCCGTTAAGGCTTACCTCCTAACATTATTGATGACTAAAACAACCCCCCACCCCCTGTGGACCCAAATGCGAAGTGGGGTCAAACGCTAACATTCCAAGTCCGAGATCTCCGCCAAATCTATCCTAAAACCAACTCTAAATATTTGGAATCAAAGTTGATATTTCAGTGTTGAGATATGCCTTTAAAGCCCCAAGCCGCGTTACTACTTAGAGGGTGAAAGAGGGTTAAACCCCCCAGGTGGTTGGGCAATTTTACCACGTTAGGCTGTGACGGTCGCTTGTAATTTTGGAGCCTAATGCGACTATTCCTATTTCAAGTTACCCTCGGCTTAAGTGTGGGACTGACGCGAGAGATAAGGCTATGTGGCTCATTGTATACGTGTCTTGGTGTGTACGACAGTACCTACTCAAGGCAGGATGGGTATTTTTTTATGTGGCAAGATGGTGTACTAGATTTTGATTGGATTGACTGAATCATAATATTATATTAATTTTTTACATCAAAAATAAATGTACACTCACGATTTATTTCTATCAAATAATTATATAAAAATAAACCTTATTATTTATACCTATAACGGCCATAGCTGATTACCAGTGGTTAGACATGACTGTTTAAAAACGATTTAGGTATATGATATTTTTAGTCAATACCTTGTATAAACTTCTTGACATTCGTTCTAAATGTATAGTTATAAATATGTGTATATATTTTTGTATAAACAAGCGGCAAACAAGCATACGGCCCACTCGATGGAAATCGGTTACAATACCGAAGTAACACTTGCGGGAAGTATTATTAGAACATACCTACAACACATAGGTATAGGTATTGAGCTATTTATGGGCACAATTATTAATCACTTCACGAGCTTTACGGTAAGGGAAAACATCGAGTGGGAAGACATATTGAGATTTATGTATTGTTGGGTTGTGTTTGGGAAACTGTGACGTACTCGTTGGCACCCACATTACATATATCTCTGGCGACTAGTGGGTGTGTGGGTATTACCTATACCTACACCTCTGCCTACGAGTATCCCTTCGGGGCCCTTGTGGGAAGGCGTGAGGATATATATATATATATATAGCCGTGGTGGCCGAGTGGTTCGAGCAGTTGCCTGCGACGCAAAGGTCGCAAGTTCGAATCCCGACTGTACCAATGAGTTTTTCTGAACTTAAGTACAGTGATTAGTCACACCACGAGCTTTACGGTGAAGGAAAACATCGAGAGGAAACCTGCATACGTCTAAGAAGAAATTCAAAAAGGCGTATGTATAGTCGTGCTTGAGTAACGGCGATGGACTCGCCATCTGTCACGTTGGCACCTAATATACCGCTGGCGGAAAGTGGGTGTGTGGGTATTACCTATACATCTCTGCCTACCCCTTCGGGGACCCTTGTGGGAAGGCGTGAGGATATATTATTATTATTATATTATATATATAAATATATATATATATATATATATGTAAAGTAATTATAACCTCCTTACCTATTATAATCTACTTCATTTGAATTTGGATTTGAATGACAGTAATGCACACGTCATTGTGAGTTCGAAGATGATGGAGAAAATAGAAAATATGAATACTATAAAATAATATACATAAAGGAGACGATATTCGTATTAACAAATAGCTTTGAATGTTGTTTCTCTTATTACAGAAACGCAATTAAGTTATTTACGGACATCGAACCTTCATCAAGATATCTTATAAAACAACATATGCACCTTTTTCTAATGGAATTAATGAACGACTTAACCAAACCTTGGTTAATAAAATAAGGTGCAAAATAAATGAAGAAAATAAAAAAAAAACATGGACAACGGTAGCACAAAAATGCGTGGATAAGTATAATGAAACTGAGCACACTGTTACAGGCTTTGCACCTGTGTACTTGTTACAAGGAAAAGATGTTTCATTTATACCAAATGAATTAAAAGAAGAAACAACAGAAAAAGATTTATCGAGAGATAGACATTTGGCAATGAAAAACAGTATAAAATCACACAACTACAATAAAAAACTTTATGATAAAAATAGAAAATATTATGAATTTAAAGTAGGAGACATGGTATTTGTAGAAAATGGCAGTAAATTAAATAGAAGAAAACTGGATGAGTTGAAAATTGGACCATATGAAATAATAGAGAAACTGTCAAACACAATATACAGAATAAATACAGGACATAGAAAATCAGAATCAAACCTCTTCCACATCACCAAACTAATCCCAACTCCTACATTTGGAGACAACAGTTTAAAAGACATTTGATGCTGTAATATAATTCTCTCCCCGAAGGGGGGGGATGTAAAGTAATTATAACCTCCTTACCTATTATAATCTACTTCATTTGAATTTGGATTTGAATGACAGTAATGCACACGTCATTGTGAGTTCGAAGATGATGGAGAAAATAGAAAATATGAATACTATAAAATAATATACATAAAGGAGACGATATTCGTATTAACAAATAGCTTTGAATGTTGTTTCTCTTATTACAGAAACGCAATTAAGTTATTTACGGACATCGAACCTTCATCAAGATATCTTATATATATATATATATATAATAAAAGAAGCCATGGTGACCGAGTGGTTCGAGTAGTTGCCTGCGACAATAAGATCGCAAGTTCGAATCCCGACAGTACCAATGAGTTTTTCTGAACTTAAGTACCGTAATTAGTCACACCACGAGCTTCGAGAGGAAGCCTGCAAACGTCTGAGAAGCAATTCAAATGCGTATGTACAGTCACGCCTGAGTAAGGGCGATGGACTCGCCATCTGTCACGTTGGCACCTAAAATATATCTCAGAACGTGGGTGTGTTGGTTCTGCCTATACACCGCTGCCTTTCGGGGACCCTTGTGGGAAGGCGTGAGAATATATTACATATATTCTTATATATATATATGTTATGTTATTATATCTATGTTATATATTATCTATGTTCACAATAGATATATCTGTAACACGGATTCAGTCTATAGCCTTTCTACCCCCGTTAAATCCACTACAAGTCGGTCGCCTCGGGCGCACAGTAAAGTTCTAAACAAAGATAAAGGTACAAAACCCGACGTGAATATAAACGCTATAGAGGGTAACTCTTACCGAGTTAATTAATTGCCTTTGGATTTAAATCGACTTACACACAGCACGGGCGAATGTGACGAGATTCATCCCGTTTTTTGTCGTATTTACAAGCCAGAGTGCTGTGAAATCATGCAAGGACCGCTATGTATGCAAACTGAATACTCGCTCGAGCGAATAACCAAATATAGGAAGGTAACTGAGTTTGCCCAAAAAAATCTGCCATTACTTGGACGCACCTATACTATATTCTTATTTGAATTTAGAATGTTTACCGTCAATTAAGGATCAGTATTTATCAGTAGCTCGAAACCGACGAGTATGTATGAAGAGACTGATGAATGTGGACGAAGCGACTCGTATCGTCGTATAATTAGAAGTAAGTCTAGAGAGAGCTGGCGCTCTATACTCTCTGCCTACCGCGTTAGAGACTTGGCGTGATGATATGTATGTATGTATTTGAAGGATTTAGCAAAAAATATGAAACACTACGTTTACAAACGTTTCCTACGTAAGCGGTAACGTAAAATTTTTCTTATGACTATTGTTATCATGAGTGTATAGGTACATATCATTGTGCGAAAGGGACACAAATAAATAACTCATATACACACATCTTCCTTTTAAGCATTCTGGAAGTCCAGAATATAATCTCTTTAAGGAGGCCTCTCGTTGCCTCGCTTAGAGATTCAACATTGCTATCCAGCATGGCAATGCTTCTAGTCTTCTTAGCACGTCTCCGCGGGATACCGAATTTCTGTAAATATTTTAGAGGTGTACCTAGTTTCTATATTTATAGTCCTAGTACTTCTATCGACATCTCCTAAAGTGCACATTTGAACCTGCCGACACTAAACGACACAGAAAAATTACTATCTATAGATAAAGACGACCAAAGTAGATATACACAAATGAATATTATATTCAAACAACGAATAAAGAAACTACCTATAAATGCTTATCACCCAAAGATAGCAGCAGGCGGGGATCGATCCCACAACTTCTAACTAGTGACACAATCAACTAATTCTATTAAAATGGATTAATATACAAACATCTGCACTAATTTAATGGAATGAGTAAACATAACGAATTAACGTTAACAAACGGTATGAATTAACATACCTATTTCATTATAGAGAATGGACTTATAGGTAGCAATTCAAGACAAAACTTTTTTTTTTTTAAATCTCAATAAGTATTCGATTGTGAAAACTTACTAGCAATAAGATCTTTAATAATCCAGTAAAAGATTCTTTACCCGGAAATAGTTAAAAGACAGAACAATCCTAAAATACCCCATTTTCTAAAATATCCTTAGCATTTTACCTGTCTTGTCAACGATATTTAACGTCGACAAGTCGTTCTAAGTTAATATTAACCCCAATCAGACCCGAGCTTAAAAACGAGCCACTAATCCATAACGTAGCCTAAACAATAATAACCACAGGCTGACAAAAAAGCAAAAATTAAACATCCTCTTTTGTTGGCGAAAACGCTAAATTGAGGAAATTTCCATCCATTCTCCTGGCTGGCGTCATCCGCGCCTAAACCCGCTTCAATTTCAATAGCGCCCCCTACACACTCCCTACACCCTTTAGGACACCCCCACGACTATTCATCCCTCTCTAACGGACACTCGTCCTGCGGGGATGAGCGAGAGAGCGCTAGCTACAGGGCAGGTCCGAAAGTTAGACATATATTATTGTATTATACGGTCGTAGGTGGCGCGGGGGTGAAGATTGATGCCGAGGGGGGAGGGGGTAGTTTCGGCAACCCTATGGCGAGGTAACGAAATTTGCGTGACGCACGAATGTGTGCGTTACATGGCCTCATATTTCACAGGAGTGAAATTAGGAAGAGGAATTAATTTCCAAGTTTTAATATTGAACGGAATTTTTTGCCCCGTGGAGGTACCTAATGTGCTTTTAATGAATATACTTTTATACGGTTTCATTCATGTAATTGATGCCAAATTGAATATCAGGTTTTGTATGGTATTGGTTGAACTGATTAAATAGGAATATTTCTCTCTTTGAACTCACTTAACATGGTGATATCAAAATTGGATAATTTTAAATGTTTATTAATTCAACATGTCGGTGGATCTGCGAAGTTGAGCTACCTTTCACGTTGTCAGTAATTTGATTCGGCCCCGCTAATGTCACACTCCCCGTTCTTGTCTCGGAACATGACAGCCTTCAGCCCCAGTTATAGGTTACATTAACTACTAACTAAAATACTACTAACAATGTCTGATATGTGTCGCTATCATAGTATGTCGCATTGTGTCGTCGAGATCTTGAAGGTAGCCATTTATAAAAAAATAAAGCAAAATATTGATATATGAACCAGGACTGGCTCATAGGTATATCAAATACATATGGAGATAATATTATTTCAATGCCTAATTCAAAGTGCTCGTTCCAAAACAGTACCTCAAACTTAATTAAAGCCACATACAATTTTAGTACTAAATTAATATTTTCATGCGGCTATAATCACTTCAACGTTCTCAGAATATATATATGATATATACGTATGCATACATAGATATAAGTAAAAAGAATAACAATAAAAAAAAATCTCCTATTTAGTCTCTAATTCAAATCTAACAAGATACCAACATGACAACAACTAATGTCATAAAAGACTGACACAATAGGACGTGTCAAAAGGATGATGCAAAAAGTTTTGTACCCGTTCAAAAAGTTCGATAAAAACAATTAAATACTGGGTGAGACGAGGTAAAAGAGGTATAGAAAAGTTCAAAGTCAGGGAGACCATTGTGCTAATTACGCGGCAGACGGCTCGCTTTCACTCTCGATGCTCGTTTTAATTATTTTTTTTACCGTCTCGCCGCCGCCGTCTGGCGGGAGCGTCGGGAAAAACGACGACAGAATACTGATGCACTGACGCATTCTTTATATTATTAATTTATATCATTATAATAACAACCCAATGTTAAAATTCACATTACGGTGAAGGAAAACATCGAGAGGATACGTTAGTTATTAGTGTTTGAATAACGGCGATGGATTCGCCATCTGTAACTATGGTACCTAAAATATATCTCTGGCGGAAAATAGATGTGTGGTCCCCACACATTACACTTCTGCCTACCCCCTCGGGGACCATTGTGGGAAGACGTGAGGATATTAACATTCCATCACAATGCAATAGTCCTTGCACTTGGCGGAATCACAAGTGTATCGCTGGTCATCCGAAAATGTGTGATCCCACACTTAAAGGATTAATTAATATTAATCAAATAATACTAAAATTCGCTAGACGAGTAAAAAACGAGGAATTACGATCCATAAGAAGTACATAGTCACTCTTAGTGACTATGTACTTCTTATTGTGCTTAAAACCAACTCTAAACAACCCGCCGACAGGAGTATTCATATGTAGATATTTAACGTAATAATAGCCGAATTGTCACAGGAAATAAATAAAAAAGTTTTTGAATGTTGTTTTCGTGACATTGCTCGCAATTTTGCTAAACTTTTCGAAGACAAATTTTATAAAAAAAATAATAATTACGTACATATATTTATATCCTTAGTACGAAGGCGTATCAACAGTTACCTTTTGCGCGCCGTCAGCGAAGTTCGCGCGCTCAATCTTTGATACTTCCGTGCATTTTTTTAGCTCGCCTTATTAATGAAAAGTAGGTTACTAACTTGGTCCGCTTTAAGAATGAAAGTTACGACGTTGCCCTAGGTCGATGAACTTCACAGCTGTCTTTTGTTTTTGTCTTCATTCCGCACTCTAGGGCTGACAGTTGAAAGGTAGATAGTTTTTTTTTTATTTTACCAAATAGCTTTGATTAATGATAACAGTAACTGTTCTTTATTTACATGTTTGTCACAAAACGGTTTAGGCTCACGTGATCGTTCCAATGCGATAATGAGTATTCCTTATTAAAACGCAAGTTGGAGAATAAATAAGAAAGATTTAGTAACTATGGAACCAATGTTTCTTTGTGTTGTAAATGAATATGCATTTAAGTAAGACGTTTATATTGATGTAGGTGCATGAGAACTCGCTTTCCATGTTCTTATATACACCTACTTCAAACAAATTAGCGTAGTTTTCGTCCATATGACGTCATATTGTAACCCTACTTAATCAAATATCACCATGAAATATTATTACAACTTACAAAGTACACCACCGTAGCAACATCATTAATTATCTATTAGGAATAATCCTTTTATACGTCAAAACCTATTCAGTAGCGGGAGAGGACACGGGATTACCTGGACTAAAACCCATAAAAAATAAACCAAACAAACATTGGCACAATGGCAACCCTCAAACTGTAAGGTGGGTATTTTTTGCCATTGAAAAAAAATGCTACAGCGACGGTTGCGTTTCGCTAATAGTAATATTTGAATTTGGAATTACTATGAAATTAATCATTGCCTTTAATTTGAATAAAAAAAATCGCTGTCATATAGACGTTACGTTAGAACGTTTTCCTTACCCCTTAAATACTCACCCCACGTTCTTGGACGAAGGAAGTGCTCTCATACAATCAAATATCGAATTCGGCTCGACATTTCGATGTTGCCTGAGGCGAATTTAAATCCTCCTGAGAAAGCATGCATAATAATCACCTAAACTCTCCATATCACGGGTTACCCTTTAGTAAAAAAAACTCTTAGGGTCCCATTTCTACCTGAGGGTGACACTTTTTTATTCACACTTCCGTCAAAAACGCATATGCAAAAAGACTGTTATTTTCTTTGATACTCGTAGTGTATCGGAAATAATAATTATATGCATAATAGAACGGATTAAGGGTTGCCAGATTTTGTGTGTGACGTTTTTTTTCAGTTCCTGTCACCTTGCCAGTGTCAGATGTTCTTTGAACTTTTTACTCATTGTATATTTATAATAATATGCAATTCTGTGAGCAAGCTGAACGGTGGCGTATTCAACTAATCGATATGCCGCAATGCAATTCAGTCCGTCGACATTGACAGGGTTACATTTAAAGCAGATTTAAAATTCCATATAATAATAATACATATGCTAATGTATACAATCGATATTACTATTATATTTCACGATTATCGACGGTTAACCCTCAAACTGACTCGGTAGGACCTCGGTAGGTGTGAATTTGTACGTGTCGTACATTTAATAAAACTCTTGAGTGGAGTGCCTGCCCGAGTACAATGAGGCCCGGTCGGTATCTCGGTATGCAGCCTCTTGACTGCAATCAAATAATTACTGCCCCACGGTCCTGTACCACCCTCAGCTCCCCAAATATTCAAAATGGCCGAACCATTAAATTAATGCGAACGATAAGATCTGTTGACTAAGATCGATGTGCAAATAGTTAAATAGAATAGTTATAGGTTATTCAATGTATGTACGCTTTCAGAATGGATAGGTAAAGTTTTTACGACCGCCTGGTCTAGTGGTTAGAGCTACTGACTGCGAAACTTGAGGTCGCTCGGGTTCGAATCCCGCTGAGGGCAGATATTTGTGTGATGAACACGAGTATTTGTACCTTAGTCTTGGATGTCCTATGCATTTATGTATATATCTATCTATTTAAGTAAATATATCGTTGTCTAGTTACCATAACACAAGCTTCGCTTAATTTGGGACTAGGTCAATTTGTGTGGAATTGTCCCAGGTATTTATTATTGTTATTATTATTATTTTAGGGCCCACTTTTCGTCAGAGATATATTTAAGGTGCCAGCGTTATGCAATGTTCGGGTGGCGAGTCTATTGCCGTTTCTCAAGCACGACTATACATACGTCTTAGAATGTCTTCTAAGCTTATATATAATGGTGTTATTAATCACTGTATTCAAATTTAGAAAAACTCATTAGTATAGTTAGGATTCGAACTTGCAATCCTGACATTGCAGGTGAAAACGTGAACCACTCGTCCACCACGGCTTGTAGATTGTAATGGTATTATTACTAGGTATATGATAATAAAGTAGAGCTATAAAACATTACACCCTTGACACACCACATATCCGAATAACAATAGGATGCAGATTTTGATTCTGCAAAGATAAATAATACATTTTGATTCATAATAGAAGTAAAAAATACTCTTCGTTTATTGAGAATGCATAAATATACCCTATTATTCGCCATCGGGAAGTGCAAAATATGGGTGTAACTTTTTTATATTCGTTGAATACGTGTCAGTGAGCGCCGAACGGGTTGACTTACGAGGGAAGCATTTTTTATGCGACCGGAGACACAAAGTGCATTCAAAATAGTTGAAAAATATTTAACGGATGCATTCAATAGTGATTTGATTTATTCCAATGACATGCAGATGTAAGAGTCCTCGTTAGATTTATTTGGCTGCTGTTTCCGCATTGATCTCGCGTTACGCTTGATTGGTCATGTCGATTGGTTGTTAGCTGGTATTGTTGTTTGATCCCTTGACAGGAGTATACAAACGGTATACATTAACGAGAAAACTGGGAAAATTTTCTTTATATTTATACACGAGCAGTCGCAGTCGCAAAACAGCTCACCCGATGTTAAATTATTTTTTAATGTAATAATAATAATATATCCTCACGCCTTCCCACAAGGGTCCCCGAAGGGGTAGGCAGAGGTGTATAGGTAATACCCACACACCCACTTTCCGCCAGAGGTATATTAGGTGACAGATGGCGTGTCCATCGCCGTTACTCAAGCACGACTATACATACGCCTTTGAATTTCTTCTCAGACGTATGTAGGTTTCCTCTCGATGTTTTCCTTCACCGTAAAGCTCGTGGTGTGACTAATCACTGTACTTAAGTTCAGAAAAACTCATTGGTACAGTCGGGATTCGAACTTGCGACCTATGCGTCGCAGGCAACTGCTCGAACCACTCGGCCACCACGGCAACTTTTTAATGTGGGTATATAATATAATTACATATATGTAGGTATATATACAAATGAATGTGATTCTGCAATTTTCTGAGGCGCTCTGAATATTTACTACAAGTTGAAAAGGGTTTTAAAATTGGTAAGTAGTTTCAAACAATGAAACAGAAATTCATTTGCAACATGCTGTATTTTCATTCAGTCAAGAGGGACGGTGGCGAACTTGGAAATATATATTGGCAAAACGAGCCTATTTATACACCTATATCGACCCCATCGTATATCCTTGTGGCAAGGAATACAGGGCAGAGATATACCTATTAAAACTATTAAAACATGTCAATTAGACCGTTTTTAAGTCTAGATGAATTCACTATGGTATTTCTCAGTCTAGAATGAACGCAATTCATAAATTGTAACGGTTCCAATCACATTTGTCTGGATTTATTTGTCCACATTAGTTAAAATTGTTACAAATTTGCATTTGTAAATAATTTAGAAAGAAAGTTGGTAAATATCCTATTATTTGGGGACATATTCATAGGGGTGTTTGTACCGCCGTTTCTTCTCCTGGTAGGTTTTTTCTTTCTTGGAAACGGTGGTAACTTTAGTTTATATTAAATATGTGACGTTCAATAAGTGTTCCCTGTCTCCCTTACGTTGATTAAAATATTTTGATTTTGATTTCACAATATCGTTATCATCCCCATAAACATTACGTATATCAGGCATAGGTAACAGGATATAACAGACCCACCTTGGTAGGTATACAACATCCGGTTAAGGTAGTATTTTAGTTTGAACTCCGTTGCAAATGCTACACGTTAACACTCAAATGCTCTCTAAATCCGGGGCCTGATAAACTCCTAATCTGCATAATAAAAAGAAGCGTCCGGATACAAATGCAGTGATAATGCCCCGACGGCTGCAGAGACCGCGGTGCGCACCGGAAGGGTTGCATTGTCTGAACTTACAACTTCAAATTAATGAGCGACTGTAAAAAATGTAGCACAATCGCGTCATACGATCTCTTGTGGTGCTTCTCAAAGTTTTGATAATTTGACAGTACAGCAGTGCGATGCAAGATACTTACTGATTACTTAAGCAATACATACGTAGGTATATTATTTTTATTCAACGACATTTTTGTATTAATAAATGTAGCCAAAATCATGGTATGCGTGACAGTATTCTTGCGAACACTTGTTCGGACGAATAAAAAGATTTAATTAATCATATATAAGCTAAGGTTAACATAATGTTAATTGTTAACATTTAAGTGACTTTAGGGAGTGGCATTAACGAAAAGCAACCAAACTCTCTTTTAAGAAAAAAAAATTACCAATCATACATATCTATGCTTGTGTGATGGTGACCTGTAATATGGGTTTACATCCTAGACCTACTTTAGGCACCCTTCCCTCATAAAGTTTGTATTTTCATTTTACTAGTGCTAATAAGGTTACCAGTGTAATTACTTAATAGAGAACATTAATTAGCTTTGTGAACAAATGATTTACTTATTATTTATCTCAATTTTTTTTTATCAAGAAATAAATAAAATATGTATTGAATAAATCAAAATTAAAGAATTTGCGTTCGTTAATTAAATCATATTTTTTTTTTATTATTATACAAAATGTTATTAATTAAAGTTTCCGTTTGTTCAGCTAAATAATAATTCCCTTTAGTTTGCAAAATTATTATTGTGTAATTCAGTTAAAAACATGAAAATATGTCCCGAAAGTTTGAGATCCCCATCGGGCCGTCGCTACCTACTGATCTAATTTCCATGCGTACGCGCACCGAGGTAGCGAAGGGTTAACATTTTATTCACAGTTTCAATAGAATCGTTGCATTTATTAACTTTGCGCGAGGAATCAAGATTAGTTGGTGTCAAATGTTTGGTGCGAATAGTTGTTCCGCGCTGTGATTGTGTGCTTAATAATGTAATATTAACTAGTTCTCAATCAAATTGTAATAAACAATGGAAGGTGACATATATCCAAACTATATCCCGAATTGCAGCTCTTTAAACCGAGAAAGGTCCAATCCAAATTGTAAGACCCTTTATCTGAGTACAAGTTCTAGACGTCAACAAAGCAAATACCTGACCATTGCGCGTACGCATCTTTAAACAAAACAGATGATTGATCAGAAACAGTTCGACCAGTATCTAATGAAGCAAGGATACAGAAAATTTACTGTAAGCACTTACTTACTTGTAACATTTACATGAAAACAAAACACGGAAACAGTTGAAAAAAACGCACAAAAACGGCCTTGTGCAATCTGTCACTTACGTGAACCCGTACTTGAGGGCTGATGACAGTCTCGCCAATTAACACGATGACCTCATTGTTAAAGAATATTTCCGGGGAAATGTGGGTGCATTTACACCCTTACCCACTACTACAGAAATTATGTTTAACAGGCGCGAAGAAAAAATATCAATCAAACCGGATGGCACTGCGCAAGAGTTAACGCCGTCGGTCCGCCAAATTCAGACAATGTCATAGTACATTACGTACTTATTTTAAAATTGTATCACGATTTTTGTAATCAGGCGCCAAGCACCTTAAGAGAAGTGGAAACATTCATGAATAAATATTGTATGTACATATTTAATACGGCTAGGTACAAGTAGCCAATGGATCGAACAGGATGTCAGGAGGAGATTGCAAGAAAGAAATCCTCAAGACTACATTGGTAATGTTTTTTTTTGTTAGTTTTAGGCTTTATTACGTTATAAACACTTGTGTTTATAAACTTCTTCGTACTGATCTTTGCTACGTATTATTCCTAATTTGAAGGAGATATCCAAATACCTGTTATGATCGTACCCACAACTTACACTGTACTACTAACTAACACTCTACTTTAACAAATAGAGAAGTATTATATATGACTACCTTTAATACTTCTCAATTTGTTTGTTATATCGTTGGCATGGTAATGTCTATATTATTACAGTAATAATATGTTATTTAGAATCAATGCTTTGCATTTAGCCTGACGTCATATACACGTTGCGTGGTATATTACCTTCCTGCAAAGGTCACCGATGGAGTAGGCAGAGGTGACCTTTGCAGATAATACCGGAGATGTATTTAAAAGCTAACGTGACAGATGGCAAGTCCATCGCCGTTTCTATATTTATACAGGCCTCCTCATGATGTTTTTCTTTAATCAATTATGACAAATCGCTGTAAGGAAAACCGAACCGGGAATCGAACCCGTAATTTCTAATCAAACCATTCGGCCACTACTTTTATTTCAGTAAAAAAAATTAAAAGTTTTATACGTACATTTTTTCAAAATTGTAAAAACACAAAGGTATATTATATTATATTATAATTTATCCTCACGCCTTCCCACACGGGTCTACGAAGGGGTAGGCAGAAGTGTTTAGGATCGCACTTTCCGCCAGAGATATGGATAATCCATCGCCGTTACTCAAATAGGACTATACATACGCCTTTGAATGTCTTCTCAAACGTATGCAGGTTTCCTCTCGATGTTTTCCTTCACCGTAA
Source organism: Drepana falcataria (assembly GCA_945859725.1). NCBI lineage: Eukaryota > Metazoa > Arthropoda > Insecta > Lepidoptera > Drepanidae > Drepana > Drepana falcataria. The sequence goes on from OX243935.1 coordinate 3,550,764, forward strand.
AGCTGGTGTGACTAATAAAGTTTAGAAAACCTCATTGGTACAGGCGGGATTCGAACTTACAATCGTTGTGTTGCAGGCAACTACTCGAACCACTCGGCCACCGCGGCTCGGAAAATTTGTAATCGTTTTGGCTATAGCTGTAAATTTATATGTACCTAATGAAATAATAAATGAACATCGTCATATACTCTGGGTGTAGCCTTATAACCATATATATATATATATATATATGGTTATATATATATATATATATATATATATATATATATATGGTTATAAGGCTACACCCAGAGGCTGTATCTTAGGCTTAGGACGCCATTTCGCCGGGACTTCCTGTTAACATAAATCCACCCCTATTTCGGAACGGTGCGGGTGGAAACTGAAAGATGTGAGGCCGCCACTTTTCAGTATATGTTTTATATTTTGAGATGTAAGTAAAATTTTATAGTTATTTTTTGTTTAAATTAAAGTTTATTATATTCGTGACATATGGAGGTAAGCATAGTATCGCTTTTTAAAATATTTTTTATGTTGATTATAATCTTACAATCATAAAAACTTTTTCGATTGATACGTTCATAAAACACTCAATGACTATTTTTACAATAAGCAATTAAAATGTCAAATTTAATTTTCGTAGTCAATTGTAGCGTCGTAACAAAAACGTAAGTCTGCACATTTTTTATAGAACATCGACTCCACCGCACTCCTGTGCCAAATCGCCAAGCGCATAAACCAAAGAAGTGCGTCCCAAGATGATGCTCTGCCCGAAATATCCAATAACCATAGTTTTACGGGGGTCCCTCTTGTATGGGAAATCGATCATACACCCCTCCCGAAACTCACCCCCTTCACCCCCTGATGGATTACGTCGTCATGGAATAAAAAGAAAACATTAGACACCATCCCCTCAGGGAAGGAGTGGCAAAATATTTTTTATTTTCGGATGGGGCACGTCGCAACCGATTTTTGGTTAGACATTAATGTTTAATGTATGCCTGTTTCCTTTTAAGCAGCCGGCTGTCGGCTTATTTGACAGCTATGTGTGGTTTGGGATCCTCGTGCAAATGTGCACTTTATTAAAAAGGGCACTGATGTTGGTTTGGGCTTATAGAAAAGATGAGTGAAGAAAGATTGACGAGACAGATATACAAAGCGAAAGTGTGTGCAAGAAGAGGCAGAGGAAGGCCACGTTCCAACTAACCTAGATCAAATCGATCGGACGATCAAGAGCCTGTAGCGTGGACGAAGATATGTAGTATGAAGGTATGAGAGAACTGGCACTTTTTGCCTACCCCGTTAGGGACTCGGCGTGATGATATGTATGTGTGATTTTGGTATTAGGGATAGATGAGCATACCTTTATTTACGTAATTTGGATTTAAAACAAAAAGGAATTACTCAAACACAATAACATAGATACATTACAATTGCAATTAAATGTTCATCATCATCATCATCATCATATCATCACGCCGAGTCCCTACCGGGGTAGGCAGAGAGTATAGAGCGCCAGTTCTCTCTAGATTTACATAGCTCCTACGCTTCGTCTTTATTCATCAGTCTCTTCATACATGCTCGTCGGTTCCGAGAACTCTTGACGTTCCCATCCTTGAGCATAAGTTCATCGACACTAAAATTTGTCGTGCGCGGCGTTCGAACCTACGCCCTCCAATGGTATTTACGACAGAAACTCTACTCGAGCCAGACGACCAAAAATAATTTAAAACTTAATAATAATCAATGTCCATTTATATACCTACCTTCTACCTTCTACCCACTACCTACCTAGCTAAGCTGCCTTAGTTACATAGAGCGGGGGTGTCACCCCAGATGTAGATACGGGTGATTTACGGAGGGTCTTGGAGACCCTTATCGGGTGTCGTTATGACCATGTGAGGGTGAAGTTATTGTACCGTCAGGGGTGGGCCGTGGGGGGTTCGTGAAACCTCCCAACCACTTCCAAGGGATGCCATATTCTAGTATTTTAGTGGTCTCTGATTTACTCGACTTTTGGGTCCTTTCTGACCATTTGCTCTATGTTTATCTTAAAATACTTAAATTCGATTTAGTTTATAGTTTTAATTCGAATGTTTTAAATTTATATTTTTATCCCGTATGGACTAGACTACTCAAATATATTATAAAGACTTGTTCAGGTACCTACTCTTATTTCTGTTAAGTATAATGTGTATTTTATTAGATAAAATGTATATTATAATACAAAATAATAATATTATTTCTTGAATTGCTATTCTACTTGTTTAAAGAAATTGACAAAATTGTCGCCAATTCGGAAATTTTCGACTTCGAATTTCGAATATCAATTTTCAACTTACGTCTAGTTTCATGATCTAAATAAATAAAACGAAGACGGGATACGTTCCCCATTTATAACTCAAGAACTGGTGGGAACTCATGTCGCTTAGCCGTATAAGCTTCATAAAAAAATATACAAATTATCATGAAAACTAAGCTAGTGTAGTGCCACCATCGTTTCTGAAGTTTTCTCTTCGCAGCAACCAATTCAATTACATAGTACCTAGTGTTACTTTAAGAAGGAAATTCTGGTATATAGACCTAAAATGTACATGCAAATTTCCAACCATAGAAATGTTAAAATTTTAATTCATAACACTTCTCCTAATTGTTGGCAAAATTTTGCTATACATCCATAATAAGAATTTCAAGGAAAGTATTTTAATAATAAATATCAAACGGCTGACATGTTTCGCGAACCATTGGACCCTGGCAATAAAATTATATACGCCTACAAAATAACGGCGACCCCTCGGCGACGGCATTCTGCATGCAAAATTTAATTTTAGAATCCGACCGTTCCAATATAGGTAATATTAGAAATTTATGTTCCATGTTTGAATTTGAATTGCTGTCCTTATTGTCGTAAATTTTATGCGCATAACGGATACTTTGATAAAATGCTATTGCCCCGAAATTTCGTCCACATTAAATTGTACTTCATTAGTAGATTTTACTGAAATTAAACATTTATTTATTTATTTATTAACATAACCTAAGTATATGTTATTCCACCTAATAGTCTATATCTGTATATTGACGTTTGCTCGCCGTAAAACGATACATATATATATATTATATATATATATATTCAAAAATACGGCATACGCTTGTATAAACGTGTATAATTAAAAAGAAACAAAAAGTAACAATATATAAAAAACTATATCTGATTATTCTTACCATTCTTACCAAAACGTCAAATATTGATTGAGTCTAGCAAGACTTTCAAATTTCAATTAACAGTAAATTTATTTTGTAGCAACTTTACCATTCAACTGAAGGAAAGATATATTACAGTTTATTTATCAACCAACTACTTTGTTAATATTATTCACTTAAAGAGAATCTTTGTGGCGAAACAGTAATGAAAAAGGCGTCAGGCTCAACAATTAATACAATTATGACAGTGGGGGAGGAGAACACTGCGTTAAACTCTTGTTAAAAGCCAAGCAATATAATTTTTCCCGCCTTTTTCCCCCACCTAATTACAAGACGTTTTATTAATAAAGTAGATCGTTATAATGAATACCGTAAAATTATCAATAGATCTCCGTTATTGGTTGTTAAATGTAGAAAAACACACATTTGCTTCAAATTTAAATGTCATAAATCATGTCCAGTGGTGTTGCCCACCGAAAATATTTAACCATCAAATGGTCGCGTGGACTCTCGGGTCAACCATTCACTGAAATATTTGAATATGGAATGATATACGGTTTGTTTATAGGCGTGCCATCGCGTTCCTTTTTTGAATTTCATTATTCCTGTGACCGACGCGCGCTCGGGTCGCCGCCGGTCACTCAAAGGGGACGATTGGCCGGATGACCCCTCGTGTTCGCTACATTATATACAAAAGTTTTGATATTTTCGCAGCTTGGCTCTCTTAGACCGGTTTTACGGCGAGGGGTATTGGAAATTTTACGAATAATTTGTGATTTTGGTAAGGCGCGTGTGCTACGTTAAAAGGTTAATGCCGGTTTTATACGGACTTGTTGAGAGTTCTTTCAAAACGAAGGGAATCGCTTGAGTCACTTTCTAATAGGGTAGACAGAGCCGAATTGTAATACACCTAACACACTATTATTTCTTCTCGTGGTGTCTATCTACAATTTTTACATACATATTATAATTAGTATTATATTATACGTAATACATATTATAATTAGTGATCAATTATAATTCCTACTATAAGTTTAGAAAAGACAATATCTATATAATACCGCGAGTCTTTTAATAAATTTGTGATTTATAAAAGTTATCAGTCAGTTAGAATTTTATCAAATTACGCTTAGCCAGTCACCAAAAAGTAAATAATGATTACTACTCGCACGATACGGTTAAACTAAAATTGAATGAAAAAGCTATTTAGCGAGAAATTTGAGGCACGGCCCTCCAGAAGGGGAGTTCGAATGAAAAACGAGAAAACTTTCCCTGTGTTACTTTGTTTACTTTTACACTAGCTGCGGAAAAAATGTGGGGTCTTTCAGGCCCCTACGATTCCTTAAACGTGATTCGGAACGCATTTTAAAGTTGCTATCGGTAAGATTTTTTTTTTATTTATAACTGGCGAGGGTGCATAAATACCTTCGTTGCGTAGTTTTACAGGTTAAGTTTCGTTCAAAAAGATAGTGAATTGGGCATCTTGTATGTAACTCACGTTGATAGTTACTAATAAACAAAATTTAACAAACCTTTTGTATATAATATCAAAACTGACACTGTTTATTGTAAATGCATATGATATAAGATATTAGAGTAATCTCATTCGATATTAGAGCGAATTTGCAATGTGGTGTTTAAAAAGTGAAATTTCAACAAATTTCAAAAGCTTGTGTTAAAACCTCATTGATGGTAGGTATGAACTATGACCGGCCTGATCATGTAGGTAGGAAGGGACTGATCAATGTGGATGACGCGAAGTCTGTAAATTTAGAACAAACGAGCTGTACTCTTTCTGCCTATCCCATGACGGACATAATGTAGGTACCTATATAGTGGATACATAATCACACTTACAATAACATAATAATTATGTATGTAACACAGTTCCGTTGTGCGAGTACGTGCCTGCAACACAAATATTGCAAATACGAATCCCGACTGTACCAATGAGTTTTTCCAAACTTAAGTGTAGTGATTAGTCGCATCAATAGGTTGACGGTGAAGGAAAAAAAAGAGAGACAACCTGCATACGTCTGAGAAGAGATTCAAAGGCGTATGTATAGTCATACATACATACATAGGTACATACATATCATCACGCCAAGTCCCTAACGGGGAGGGCAGGGAGTATAGAGCGCCAGTTCTCTCTAGACTTACATACCTCTTTCGCTTCGTCCACATTCATCATTCCGTTCATACATGCTTGTCGGTTTCGAGTACTCTTAACGTTCCCGTCCTTAAGAGTCCGATCTATTTGATCCAAGTAGTTGGAACGTGGCCTTCCTCTGCCTCTTCTTGCACACACTTTTGCTTTGTATATCTGTTTCGTCAATCTTTCTTCGCTCATCCTTTCTATGTGTCCAAACCAACGTAACATGCCTTTCTTCATCTTTACAATGACGCCCTCATTCACGCCAGTTGATTTGCGTATGTATAGTGTTGCTTGAGTAACGGCGATGGACTCGCCATGTCAGGTTGGTACCTAAAATATACCTCAGGCGGAAAAAAATGCATATATAAAAATGCATATATAGATATATATATATATATATATATATATATATATATATATATATATATATATATATGTTATGTACCATAATGTATTCGTACGTCATGTAATAGGTGTGGCGCCAATGCGATTAGAATTTCACAAGCGCATACCAGTTTAATATTCAACACCATTCCGATTGCTCTTTAGAATGCGAGAGAGGAGTGCCAGCAATTAGCACACTCGCTATGGTGAGTTTTGACAGCTGTCAGTGTCAAAATCTACGTATTTACTTACGTGACAAAGTTTAATTAATTTAGCTGACATTTTCACCTTTGTCTATTGTCTTGGGTACATGATATTTAATTACAGCGAAAGGTTGTGTTTGGATGTTATTAGAAATAAAAATGTGCTCATCCCACAGATACTTCGTGTTGGTGGGGATTGAATCTGCTACTGAAGCATAGTAGGCAGGGCTCGTCATACTCGTAATGTCACTAATAATATCCAAATGAATATTTATGTTTTTTGCCTGTTTAAAACTTATACTCATAATTGAAATACTTCGAATTTAATTCTCAAAAAAAAAGTTTAAGAAGTTTAATTACCCAAAGAATATGCCTAATTTTTATAAATAAGGTAACTAGATACTTTTCATGACATGAACATCAATAAAAAAAATATAATAAAAAAAACTATGTAAACTACATATTTTCGATATACCAGACGACCGTCTGGTCTAGTGGTTAGAGCTCCTGACTGCGAAACTTGAGGTCGCGGGTTCGAATCCCGCTGAGGGCAGATATTTGTGTGATGAACACGAGTATTAGTACCTTAGTCTTGGATGTCCTATGTATTTATGTATATATCTATCTATATAAGTAAATATATCGTTGTCTAGTTACCATAACACAAGCTTTGCTTAACATGGGACTATGTCAATTTGTGTGGAATTGTCCCAGGTATTTATTTATTATTATTATTATTTATCTAAATTTAAATCCAGAACCTTCCTTTTTGCATTCAATGAAGTTGTATATACTTTTTAACCATAGATACCTGCTTAACGTACCTATAAGATGTTCGCTGTGAACGGTACAGATAAGACCAAACCCTAGTCTATCTAATCATCTAACGTATACACTGAAAGCACTGCTGAAATTGCGTGCGTACATAACATTCGGACCCCAACGCACACATACACACCACCCACACGCACACACGCGCGCAACACATACGGCCGTATGTGGCCACGTGCGGGTGGGACACGTGTGGGAGAGAGAGGGCGGCATGTTTATTGTTGCATGCAAGAGAGGGACGGTTGTTGCAGGACGAGCGATACAACAAATCAATACGAGCGGTGGTGACCGGTAGCCTGTGTCACTACCCCCCGCCCTCCCCCTCCGCGCCCCTTACCCCGCAGACCGCATGCCTCCACCTACATTGTCAACTGCCACAGAGTAATTTAGACCTCCCGAAACTCGTGAGTATATAAGCATTCCATTGTAACGTTTCGCATAGCTCTCTCTGTTTGATTATGGAACGCTTTGTTTGCGAATGGCAGGTGAACTATGCTTTGAGTCGTTACTACCCAAGTCTCTTGTCACAATAATAATATGTAGGTAATATCAGGTGGATTTTAGTATATAAAACGTAGGTCATTAAAAATCTTTACTGTCAATATTTGAAAAGTCTTACTAGTATGTATTATAAATGTGAAAGTTTGTTCGTCTTTCAGGGAAAACCAACATAATCGAACTAGATGAAATTTGGCACAGATTATTATTTACCTAGTTGATTTATACCACAAAAATTACTATCGAAATCAACATTTTTGCGTGTGAAATACCAGAAGATTTATATTTAGGTGTCAAAGTGACAAACAACAAAATTATATATTAAAAAACTATGTTCTTACCTAGCTAAGCCTTTTAGTCTATCAGACTCTATGAATATTGTATTTGTCTTCGGGACAAGTTTTATCTCTAAGTAAAGTTGTAATTTACGAGATACCTAAATAATTTTAATAGCATTTCTAAGCGACACATAACTCTATGAAATCTGCTTGACCGCCCTTATAGAAGGCCCGATACTAGGTAGGTAGGTTGATACTGCGCCCAAATAACTTGATACTTCTCCAACAATTTTTGTTTAAATCTTTTCGCCATGAAAAAAACAGCTTTTTCGGTGTTTTCTGTAATAACCATTACTCTATGCAATAAGATACAGTTGACCGTGTGTAGAGAAAGCGTACTTATTTTATCTACTTCTATTTTATGATCGGGACGACACAACTTGCTGTGAGCCGCGGTTTCTCCCGCGTATAATTTCATAATCTTTTCTAGCAATAAATATAGCCTATGTCACTCAGATTGTAGCTTTCCAATGGTGAAAGATTTTTTGAAATCGATCCAGTAGTTTCGGAGCTTATTCAATACAAACAAACAAAAAATCTAATCTTTCCTCTTTATAATACACTCTGTAATAGTGGCACTTTATCAATGAGCTTTACATACTCGTGGACTGCGGAAGCACCTATCTATTATATACATATATCTCTATTTATATGTATTGGTAACAAAGAGACCGTTTCTCCTAACGCATTGACCACGAAGCAAAGGGAAAACCTTTTATCCCAAACTTTTAGGGGGCGCATTCCGCTGAGTAACAGTCTAATTCAGTACCCTTCGGAGGGGACGATAAACTGTAAAACCACGGGAGGGAATAACCCCCTCCACTAAACAGGGAGTAATTTATGACACCTAAGAACCCTTGCTGGATGGACCCGCGTTGGAAAGGTTTATTCCGCGTATGTGCCAAACGGAAAATTTACGTACTTCTACTGCCTCGATCCGGAACCTCTTGTTGATTTGAACTTGGTCTTGTGATTATGGTTCAACAGAATTACTTATCACTACACTTTATTATCTATACTAAAGAGGCAAGATTTGTATGTTTGTAAGGAATTGGCTCAAAAAGTAATGAACCGATATCTTCAATTCTTTCACCATTTGAATGCTACATTATCACTGATTTATATAGACTATTTTAATTGCAAGGAAAAAATTAATTGTATGCCAAAATTTTTAAAAATATAAATGTCCACCCGTGTGAAGCCGGGACGGGCCGCTAGTTTTAAATAAAATGACACAGTTTTATATGCGCTAATCTCGTGAACAAGCCGATTTGAAAAACAATCGTTTTAGATAGTTCGTATATTGAGCAAAGCTGTTAAATCTATCATGCTACGACCCAAGGGAGCAGTAGTCACATCGGAATATGATATGAATCATGTGCCAATAGGAGTTTAAGGAGAGTAAAATCACTACTCACTAAGGTACTAGAATTAGTCACTGCCTGTTTAATAAAGACTGTGCTAACTCGCTGTTATTCTTAACGCTACTTAACTTAACTTGTCTGTCTTTACTTTCAATTAGATACATTTTCGAGGAAGGCTTTGAAGACAATTATCTGACAGGTCCAATGAAAAGAAGTAAATAAAAAATTAAATTTTACGTTTGACATATTTGTACCTTATCCTCGCATAAAAATCTGCTGTAATGATAAAGTTATACATGTTGAATCTAACAATATTTCTACTTATTTTGTGATTTAAATAGTTTCTGTAAACACCTCCATGCTCCGCGGTGAGCATTACTCCCTTTAATAAAGTTGTCAGGATAACAAATCTTCGTAGCTATTTGTTTTATTGTATCGTCATGAGGATATACTTAGAACCCTATAACTTTCAGAAGATAAATGTTGTATTTTTTTAGACAACCTGTATATAGAACTAAGTATAATGTAACCTCGCTTATTCAATTTAATTATTTTTTTCCCATTGCACGCCCGAGGCGCGTCACTTGTGAAACATAAAGTTGTTCTCATTTGGGGCTTTCTCTCATCTCAGGAGTTGGTATATGTTTGCTATGCAAAAATCCTCAATCTCATTCTTAGCGAACGATTTCAAATTACCATTCTGAAAAACCTTTTCAAATCACCTTAAATTATCTTATCACAGTAGTTTTATCTCTATTGCCATTATATTATCCAAAGTCTATAATAAAATACAGCCGACACAAATCGTCGCCAAGTCGATGACTTTGAAGTTCATCAAATAAAGTATTCGCAAAGTTTCGTTTACATTCGTGATGGAGGTAAGACGCTCTTGTGATGAAACTTCGATTTTTTTATCATGTCACTACATTTCAGATCCATATAAAGAGTGTTTCAATTAATCAATTAGGTACTATATTTAATATACAAAATATTTCAATTCATAAGAAACTAGCCTCAGGTTCAGTCAACAATTTATTTGAAAATAATTATACTACAGACGCAAACACTACGAAATTAGTTTTATAACATCCCACAACCCTTCCTGTGCTAAAAACGACCCTCACTGCAGCAATACGTACCGAAGGAAAATCGATACGAAGCTCTGACCAATACACTCACTCATATAAATATATAAAGGCTCCTATTTTACCCTTATGGCCGGCCGGCCATCTTGGATCTCTCCCCCGCCACCCAATTTACCCGGCCCCCGATATAAGGGGCTTGAAAGACCGAAACCCACTAATACTAATGCCCTCTACGTATGTTGTGTGGGTGTTTGATCCCTGTTTGGACTGGAACACGGTTGATTTTCGATTGTTTTTCTTTACCTATACTAATTCTAAATTTGATTTTCAGACACTTTTTTTTAATGTGTTCTCATTTCAAATTGGACCTCAATAAAAACTCCTTAATTAGTGACACATTTTAATTTTGAATGGTAAAGATATTCGTTTGTTTTTACTGACATTATTCAATTTGTTATTGTTGTAGAGGAGAAAATGTTTCAGTTTGACTGTCTGTCACGCAATTGTACAAGGCGATGGGACCGTTTTATTGAAATCCAAAGTCAAAATCCAAAGCAAAGTCGCATGATAAACCAAACGCACCAAAGCTAGGCCATGTGTGAGTATTAACTACACAAACAATATATAGTACACAGTATGTAAATAGGTACATATATAAAGTAAATATTTATAAATATTGTTATAACGCACTTTACGATAGAAGTTTATGGGTAACTTTATGTCGTGCGCGTTCATAAAAGCTGAGATTTACCCTAAAGGATTTGGTTGAATAACTTAGTCTCGTATATTTCCAGCCAGACAAAGTACGCATGTATTTACGAAAATACGTTTAGATCCATAATAAGAAAGCGATACAGTTCAATTTTGTATGCTAGATAAAATTTTAGTTTTAAAAGACTCGCGAATTGAAGTAATGACAAATATCTAGACACCATAGTTTTTTTTTTTAAATAAATACATACCTACTGTTTAAAAAAAAACTACGTTATTTTAGCGGTCAAATACCCCATCTGATAGTAAAATACCACCGTAATAGCTTTATGAGTACCGGTAGGTACCTATAGCTCGCGTTACTAATCTTCTATTGGGTGGATTTACTGTGCTAGCATACCTATGAATGAGCCTTATTTCACCTACAAAACGAACAGACTTTCTAATTTCTAAGCATGTATTTTTTCGTTTAGTAAAGATTCTTGTACCTCCCCACAAGGGACGCCGAATGCTAAGATAATACCGAAATTTCGCCAACAAAATGGTTGAAAGCATTGTTAATAATGTAGTTGCCCGCTAACATTTATGAACACTAGAGTCTATTTTGTCCAAAAGTGAAAATAAATCGACACCGATAAAATTTTAAGTTCATCTCTCACCTGTAATTAAATAAAAATATATAAATAATGACATTCGTTACACAAACAGCCCCAAACAGCAAACCTGGTGCCGACGAAGGCGACGCGGCTAAAAGCAGCCTTTGATTTCCAATCACTCACCTCAAAAAACATTTTCAGATATAATTGGCCGCTCCCCAGTTAAACCCCAGTACATTACTGGAATAAAAAATGTATATCAATTTCGAAGGAGATTTCCATCAGAGCCGACACGGTGGCTAAGCACAAATCCTGTGCGGCACACGTGAAATATTCAGTCGCCACTCCGATACATCATTCATCCGTCCGCCGAGAGCGGTTCGACACCAATCTTCCATTTGGCAAGAAAATCGATACACGTCCTGGCCATATAAGCATTCCGGGGGAGGCAGACGGGGTGTCTTAAGGGGGAGTTAAGGTTTAGTCCCGAATATTGAATTTCCCTTGGGACAAACCCGTTTCGCTTTGTCCCTTCGGTCGGGGTCGTGTGGGCCGTAAGATGCCCGGGCTCGAGATGCCTATATGTATTTAGAAGTATATATGTTGGTATAGGTGCGTGAGTGTACGCTCGTGCGTAAGTGTTGGATAATAACATTGCGAGGCCAGGCATACGTGACTTTCAGAGCGTTTGACGGGCCCCGGGGCTATGTACTTACATACATATGTATGTATATACTTTGTCTATGTATGAGTTTGAGTGGGCGTTCTCTATACGTGATATAGAGGCCTCCCTTCACTTCAAAGGCTTTAAATTGGCTGTCTTTAAATAAAATGCGATTTGTCATTAAACATTTGATGTTTATGGCCAAAGGATTATTTTTATTGTTTCAATGAATAATCTGTATTTACAAAATTGTTTTGTGTGACAATCACCTGTTCTTTGAACTTCGGATCAGAAGACTAATAAGCTATCTACATATTTGAATGTTATTGCGGATTGTTATTATTAAATTTATATGAATCATATAATTTTCATCCTCCAATGATTTTAACCGCTGAAATAACTTAAAAATATATTATTCATAATGTATTCGTACATCCGAATAGTTACATCGAATGACACTAGACGCCACAGACATACAGGTCGCACTTATTCGTATTCAATTTAAACTAATTACTTAGAGGCAGGCGAAGACCACATTCCAACTACCTAGATCGAATCGAACACTCGCGGATGGGAACGTCGGCGGTAGAACGGCCGATAGTTTCAAGTAGGTACTCTTTACTTGAAACTATCGGCCAAGCAAAGAGGCAGATGAACGTGGGTTAAGCGAAAGGGGTCTGTAAATATATGAACTGGCGCATTACTCTCTACTTATCCCGTTTAGAACTCGGCGTGGTAATATGTATATATAATCTACTCATATTAATTTTATCCAACTGCTTTAAGAGTGGTCTCTCTTTCTTCTTAATCTTTCAGGTCTTTTTCGTCAACCAAAGAAAACATATTGTCATAAAGATCTTCTTACAGAGTTCCCATTCTGTTCTACATAGTAGGTGCAGGGTGTATGTTGGAGTTAATGGAAATAGTCTAAATTCTCTGCCTATCCCGGGATCCTTTATGGGAAGTTATAGGAAATAAATAAGTTGTAAAAATATTATATTAGAAAACAAAATCATTAAACATTTGCGTTATAAGTCGTCTATATCTAAGTCAGTCCACGGGTGGGTAGGAAGCGCGGCCGGTATAAATCTCTGTCACGGGGAGATAGAGACAAATACTTTGTTTTGTCGCTGGCAGGTATGTTAAATGGATCAACTTAATATATATTTATGAAGGACGAAGAACATAAATATATATCTGGACCATTATTTAGTTGTGGACACATAAATATAGAGAGGTATTGGATGCATTTGAGATGTGCTGGAGAAGGGTGGAGGAAATCTGGAGAAAAGATACGTTAAATAAACCGAAATGTAGTCAAAATATTCAAAAAACCCTGATAAAGACAGTCGAGAAGAAAAGGGTAAAGATAGGCCATCTTATATGACATAAAAGGTTCTCCTGGATTAAAGTAGAGTAGATGAGAGGACGAGAAGACAAAGGTTGACATATAATGAGTCAGATCAAAGATAAAGTATCCTGCGTCAGCTGCTCATTACTGATTAAGCATCATGTGTTAATCCAGCTATTAATCTATCTCTGTGGCAAATTTCATCCAATTCCATTCTGCCGTTCTGACGTAATTGTGTAACAAACTTTCACACAGGAATTCGTAGGGTTTTGATATATTTATTAGTGGGATATTGCTAGTACTATGTTGCTAAATACATGTCTTAATGCTATGCTGTACAACCTTCTAGTTTTTCTACAAGACTGTGATGTTACCACCATGACAAAAATATATAAAGTTTTTATCACTGGCAGTGAATATTATGATATGCAATAAAATAGATATACTCTATTTTCTATGAAAGTAGGTAGTTAAGGTAAGGTTCTTGTCTGGTGGTATATTACTTGCTCACTACATAGAAGCTCGTATTTCCAATCAGTCTCACCTTTGTATAGCGAACTATCGGCGCGAGGTGACAGCATGACATATGGGCCCTGTTTACCCCGAGTTTAATCCCGCGACATCGGAACTATTGCCACTGCTGTTTATTTCTCATTGGGGAAACGAGGACTACTAAATGGGCACACGAGGATATTTTTAGATTCCCAATGAGCTAACTAATTTCGCAGTGAAAGGTAAAATTAATTATCTCTACAATTGCTACAATAGTAGGTTTTGTATAACCTAAGTTTCATGAAAATCCATCCAGCCGTTTGCGCGTGGTTGAGTAAAAGCGTTAATATGACGTAACGCTCTTCATCATTATTTTTGCAGCCTCTGCCTACCCCGTAAGGGACGCAACGTGATGATTGATACGTGTGTGTTTTATTATTGTTGTGACCAGTATGGATTGGATTTCTGGAGGCGCATCTACCGCCTACAATGAGAAATGGTTGTATCCATTCACCTTGCAATTTCAACCTAATGCTGAAAGCAGTTGTAGCTAATAAAATAACATCACGTTCATTACGTGATGTCATATTGTATTATATATATGTAAATATTATATTACAGTAGCCGTGGTGGCCGAGTGGTTCGAGCAGTTGCCTGCGACGAAAAGGTCGCAAGTTCGAATCCCGACTGTACCAATGAGTTTTCTGAACTTAAGTACAGTGATTAGTCACACCACGAGCTTTTCGGTGAAGGAAAACATCGAGAGGAAACCTACATACGTCTGAGAAGAAATTCAAAGGCGTATGTATAGTCGTGCTTGAGTAACGGCGATGGACTCGCCATCTGTCACGTGGGCACCTAATATACCTCTGGCGGAAAGTGGGTGTGTGGGTATTACCTATACACCTCTGCCTACCCCTTCGGGCACCCTTGTGGGAAGGCGTGAGGATGTTTATATTATATTATAGAAAGCGCTTACTTTAAGGTGTCCTGCTTACACCTTAAAGGTATAAAAAAAGTACTAACGTGTGCTGTCTTCACAGCATCGCCCAGTACAGTCGAGTATAGAAGCTCATGTTTTAATCAAAACTTCCAATGAAAAAGACGATATATAAATACACATACCTACCCTCAGACTCAGCACTACGAGGATCGGTCGAGAATCACGTTCACTTTGAAAAACGTCCTTTGATGCGCTCGCTTGTTACGAATGTAGCAACTAGCGTTCTCTCCACGTCACGTGTATAAAACCTTTAACTCTTTGTCACTACACTCCACGCAACTTTGAACCTTACAACCCGCGTCTCAAGGCCTAATAAGTTTAACATGAAATAAAATAATTTCGAGTAGGCTTACGTGCCTGGGAACTGAAAGTTTTCCTCCCTTGATGAGAAAATGTGTTTTTCATGACGTGTAATTCTTTCTTTTTGATGTATCGGCTTGGACTAGCGTTCGATAGAAAAAGTTTATAAGTGGTTTTATTTCAGAGGCTTTAAGGTTTAGTTTGCGACTTACAAGGGCCGTCATACTTTTTCAAATCTATAGTTAAGGTATAGTTTTGTATCTCTTTATTATATTTGTCAATTATTCTTAATATACTTAATTATTATTTCGAATCACGACTGTACAATTCAAAGGCTGTACATTTAAAATGTATTGCCGTGCTTGCGTAACGGTGATGGATTGCCGTCTAGCTAGCACCTAAACTATATTTCTGGTGGAAAGTGGGTGTGTGGGTACTACCTAGACATCCTAGGCCTACCCCTTCGGGACCCTTGTGGAAAGGCCATAGGTTTGATATACATAACATATACATATATGTTATTACTTAATTATTGAAATTATTAAATTCAAATGAAATTTACAATACAGATATAAATTTCTACACAACCATTACTTCGTATTCGTATTTTGCGTGATTGAGTACCAGAACGATTGACGAAAAAAGTGTATAAGGCGAGTGTGGATGAAAGTGTTGGAAGGGGTAGACCTAGGCGGACGTTTCTAGACCAAATTAGGGACGTCTTGAAAAAAGGCCAGGTCAAGAGTACCTTAAACCGAAGAGCATGTATGAAGAGAATAATGAAAGTGGACGAAGCGAAAGAAGTATGTAAGGATCGTAGCAAGTGGAAAGAAGTGGTCTCTGCCTACCCCTACGGGAAAGAGGCGTGATTATATGTATGTATGTATGTATGTTGAGTAACAAACATATAAACTTTCACATTTAAACTATTATTACTCGACATTTTTTGTGATTGCCTACACGTATACTATAACCCTGTGAACTATAACAGAAAGTAATCTAAAACACCAGCATAAGACATAATAACCACACGCGAGCGGGAGACGTCACAGGCCTGTGATATTTGAACCATGATGTACCTCCCCCGATGATTACCATTTGACGAACTGAATATTCCGCTCCAAGAGACATTTTGAAGCCATACTGTGGTCCGCTATTCAGATGAGAAAAAAGACAAATTGCCACCATTCCTTATATCTGAGGTGGGTACTTATTTACTTTTTCCTCTTTTATGTTACGTATACAGGCGTTCATTGAGATTTTGATTGATTGGTGCCTTCGGAAAGTTTGCGATTGCTTCGTGTTTTTGAAACTTGGATTCATTTGATTGGATTGTAATGAGGCCATATTGAGGATTAATCAAACGATGAGCACATGTCAGGCTTAGGTAGGCAGCAGCAAAGTCGAGAATGTAGGTTCGGACCATCGCCGTTACTCAAGCACGAGTATACATACGTTTATGAATTTCTTCTCAGACGTATGCAGGTTTCCTCTAGATGTTTTCCTTCACCGTAAAGCTCGTGGTGTGACTAATCACTGTACTTAAGTTCTGAAAAACTCATTGGTACAGGCGGGACAATTAAAATAGCCTATATTAATCAGTGATAATGTAGCATTCAAATGGTGAAAGAATTTTTTAAATCGGTCCATTACTTTCGAGCTAATTCCTTACAAACATACTTACATACAAATCTTTCCTCTTTATAATATTAGTACCGAAAAATAAAACTTAACCTATATGATAAATAAACACAAGAAATAAAAAGTTGCCCAATACGATCGAAGTTACTCAACTCGAACGGAACGAAAATTATTATTTTCATTCTGTCTGAAACACAGGTCATCCTATAAAAAAAAGTGTGTTGTATACGTATTGTACGTATGCTTAACGTTTGACAAGTGTCATTTGAACGAATGGAATTGTTAAAAATCATACATCCATTCGTTCAATATTACGTCATATCCCATAAGTTGTTACTCGCAGTTTGCATTTCTTACTTTTTTTATACACCCTGACGGAAAGCAGTAATCTTTATCTTACTTGCCAATTAGCGTTAATTAATCAGTACCTAACCTAACTAATGGGAGGTTTACTTATAAATAGTGAAAGAAGCCCTTTCAAGACTTAAAATAATAGGACCATACAAAAAAATACCCATCATGCACCGAATTAATTTAGTTAAACCTTTGTTTATACGCACAATCGTAAAACAATAAGTTTCCTAGTCACATGCCGAGTTATAGTCCCTTGTGAACCATTGTTGCGTGCGCATTCCTTTGTTTTCGGCGAGTTAAATTAATCTCAGTATATTTCTTTGACGGGTGGTATAAAGCGCCAGTTGACACTGGTGATGGATATGGAAATGGGTAGTTTTTGCTCACAAAGAGGTCAATTGTTTCAGCGGGACCTTGCCGCCTTAAATTGTTTGGACCTCGCTTTGTATATGAGTTGTATGACTGCTTTGTTAATTATCGCACGAATGTAAATTAATGGGGTGTTTAATTATTTTAAATTCTAATTTAAGAGTCTCTGTTTTGACTCTTGTTAAGTAAATTTAAGATTAAGGCACTATATTGAATGTAATATTAATCTATTTATTTATGCATAAATGGCTCCTGTAGTAAACACCATTAGATGTAATATACAAAGATGTATTGCACAAGATAAATGCTATTATGCTATACTTATATTTATTGAAAATTTTTAGTTGTTAAATTAATTAAATTAATTAATTAGGTTATAGGTTATAGGTTAGGTTATATTAAAATATGTTTGTCCTATGTTGTTATAATAGCCCGCGTGAGAAGTCATAATCAAAACGAGGCATATAATATAAACCATAGATAACTATTCAAAGACTCGTCTTTGTTACATTATATATCGGAGTAGGTAGGCCCCAAACTATAACGCGAAACATTCCACCCGGCTAATTTATAGCATCTAATTCAACCCTTAACAAGACGCTGTCCGTAAACTTGTATGTATACACCACACACACATACACGCCGTATATATTGAGTTAAGCCTTCCCAAAGTAGCTACACACACATGGACGCAAAGCCGCAAGGCACGTAACGTAAGGAGCTTTGAAATTAATTTAGCTCAGAACTAGCAGGCAAAATGGATAGACGTGTGAGGCGTAGGGAGTTAGCCCCCTCGGGAAGGTAGGGGTGTGTGAGGCCGGGAAAATTCGGCGTTAGAACGTTTGTGGCGAGCGCGCGCTTACCAGTAATTGTGCTTGTACAGTGTACGTGCATAATTAATGGTTCGTACGCGGCCTAATTAAGTTCACTACGTTGTTATTACCTGTAATCAATGCCAATGGGATCGATATTGTCGTAATTGAGTACTCTTTACTTATTTGAAAAAAGAATGTCGAGGCTTATTTGAATACTAACTATGCCCCATGGTTTCATCCGCGTAGCGTCATGATATATTCTTTCTCAATTGACAGGAATTAGTTCGTTCAAATGAACAAACAGACAAACTCTGCCTCTTAACTTATACCTAATAGTTTATACGTACTACAGGATTTCACACAAAATGTAATTGCTTATATATGTGAAAGGCATTAAAATCTGCTGTAACGATAATTATATAATGTAGAATCTAACTAAATTTGTATGTTAAATTAATAGTAGGTATCTGAAAAACCCCATAAAATCACGTTTCGAAATTAATATTAGGTATCCTCTTTAATAATGTTGTCATTCTGATAACATTAGATCATCATTTGACTGCTTGAAAGTGTTGTGAATTTCTTTTTTTTAATAGTGTAGTTTACTAGTGTAGTTAAGAGGCTATTAAGTCACTTTAATATAGAAAAAAAATAGCTGCTCGTTTTATTGTATCGTCATGATGTTATATTCACAATGTGAGTCCACGCTCAGAAAATCTCTGGTGATGCTCATTACGCCCCAAGGGCCTCAATATCCTCCGAGCCCACATTATGTCACACGTCCCCATCACAACAGCTACGTGCCCCGGGCAATTGCCGGATAACCCAGTTATTAATATCCGGCTGTCTTACAAGGCCTTTGATTTTCTATGCATGGTTTTCTGTTAGAAATTTCAAACATAAAACGGATATTGTATGTGGTTTATGATGACATGTTAACTTTTATCTCTGTTAGGTCGAGATTGCAAGGTGACAATAAAACTGAAAAAAAAAATACCTACCAATAATAATAAAAAATAATAAATCGTTTTATTTCAGGCAACACATTTAAATATAACAATATAATAATTTAACAATAGCAGAGTGGCAACGCGCAAGTGATACTTCGGTATCGTGAGTGTAAATAGTCTAGGGTAACCGCATCCCATCAGGTGGGCGATATGATTGTTTGCTACTATAAAATAGAAATACCAGCAATGCCCTGCGGCTTCCCCGGCTTAGTTTTTTGTAGAATAAAACTTATCTTACTTATGTATATATATATCTTTGTGCCTTTTGTGAAAGTGTGTGCAAGAAGAGGCAGAGGAAGGCCACGTTCCAACTACCTGGATCAAATCGATCGGACGCTCAAGGAAGGGAACGTTAAGAGTACTCGAAACCGACGAGCATGTATGAAGAGACTGATGAATGTGGACGAAGCGAAAGAGGTATGTAAGTCTAGAGAGAACTAGCGCTCTATTCTATCTGCCTACCCCGGTAGGGACCTGGCGTGATGATATGTATGTATGTATGTATCTTTTGCCAAATTTTATAAAACTCCGATTACCCTAAAGTTCTTACTCCTTCTACGTTAGTAATATAGTATTATGTTATAAAGTAGTCTAATACTCATTGGTACAGTCGGGATTCGAGCTTGCGATCTTTGTGTCGCAGGCAACTGCTCGAACCACTCGGCCACCATGGCTCTCAGTACAGTGATTAGTTACACCACGAGCTTTACGGCGAAGGAAAACATCGAGAGGAAACCTGCATACGTCTGAGAAGAAATTCAATGGT
Source organism: Drepana falcataria (assembly GCA_945859725.1). Lineage (NCBI taxonomy): Eukaryota > Metazoa > Arthropoda > Insecta > Lepidoptera > Drepanidae > Drepana > Drepana falcataria. The sequence continues at coordinate 3,570,895 of OX243935.1, forward strand.
GTATGTATAGTCGTGGTTGAGTAACGGCGATGGACTCGCCATCTGTCACGTTGGCATATAATATACCTCTGGCGGAAAGTGGATGTGTGGGTATTACCTCTGCCTACCCCTTCAGGGACCCTTGTGGGAAGGCGTGAGGATATTAGTCTAATACTATTTAAACAGAATTTCATGTAGGAACAGACATCCGCACAGCTTTCGCATTCATAACATTAGTAGGATACGAGGTACTATGATATTTTTTTTAATGCGCAATCCTCGACAGTCTTAAAAACACTTTTTACGATGTTGCTTTTCGCACATAAACCGCGACGTACTCTTACTGGGACACACATGATAAACTGTTGAATAGAACAGGCTAGATACATAGGGCAGGTTACACAGTTTTTATTTAAATGCCGTGGTGGCCGAGTGGTTCAAGTAGTTGCCTGCGACACAAAGATCGCACGTTCTAAATCCAGATAAAACCAATGAGTTTTCTGAACTTAAGTACCTACAGTGATTAGTCACACCATGAGCTTCACGGTGGAGAAAAACATCGAGAAGAAACCTGATACCTAAATAAAACCTCACGCCTTCCCACAAGGGTCCGCGAAGGGGTAGGCAGAGGTGTATAGGTAATACCCACACACCCACTTTCCGCCAGAGGTATATTAGGTGCCAATGTTGCACACGGCGATTCCATCACCGTTACTCAAGTACGACTATACATACGCCTTTGAATTGCTTCTAAGACGTATGTAGGATTTCTCTCGATGTTTTCCTTCACCGTAAAGCTCGTGGAATGACTAATCACCGTACTTAAGTTCAGAAAACTTAAAGGTACAGTCGGGATTCGAACTTTGAGTCGCAGTCTTTATATATGAGTGTATTAAATCGCAAAAAGGAGTGGAAATAAAAGCCTTATGAAAGCCTAATTAAATGTGACCTTTCAAGGGCTGTTTTTAGGCCATGTGATCGCACACGCGTAGCGCCCTACTTGATGAGTTTTAGATAGGAGAGCTCGCTACACTCATCTGAGGAACTCTTATTAAATCCTCCTTAACTAATCCTTCAGCGTAGCGTCGGCAAAAATTCGTCGAGAAAATTCGTAATTTAGACATTAAAAAATACATACCTACCTACTGATTGTTCAGAACTTAAATACAGATTTTTTATATATTAAATATTTTATATACATTAAAGAATATAAAAGAGTTAATTTCATGAACATTTAACAACTTGCACGGGCAGGTGTAGCGGGAAATAGGTACCTCTCCCAAAAACCTATCGGATACATTATCCTCTACTTTACCTACCTGTTGATATAAAATGAATCTTATTTGTATACATTGTCAGTAAATTTTCCATCGGTACCAGTAATTAGTGGAACCGGCGTACATATAGCCGTTGTACATAATGTAATTATGCATATATACGTATATGTAGTACCTACGCTGCTCTAAAATACTCGCGGAACAATTTGGAACTAGACGCCAAGTTGAAACCGCAGCAGACGGCGGCCATCTTGCCGTCGCCATGGCAACGGACCGCGAATTGTCTACTCACTACCTGAAAATGTAAATACTTCTCGCTTTGTTGTTTACGAGTGTAACTTGTACCTTTACATTTCGATTTCGATGTTACAAATGTACCAAAGAGGTCTGTAATTTTCAAACCGACAAAGCACTGGTTTTATATATTTTTCAAAATTCGAATACGAACAAAAGAAAAATATTTCTACTAACCTTTTTATATATTAGAGGGTTAATGAGGATGTTTGTAATTAAATCGTACCAGAACGGCTGAACAAACTTTTATGTAATAATGATTTAACAAATTAAACCAAATTTTAAGCGAGTGAAAACGCGAGGCACACTTAAGCTCTTGATATATGATGTGAGCTTTTAAAACGGGTCAGGAAGAGATACTGTGTACCTTTAATAATAAATTAAGAACAATTACGAAGCCATAAACACTATAATCTCCATTGTAATCTATAGTTTCACGGAAAGTAAACGGTAAACGCATATCGTGTACAATAGGCAGGCATTAGACAGATTGGCAGGACTAGCTGCACAGGAGACTGAGGGATGTCAAAGACATTTTCTCAAATGTGTCAGTAAACACGAATAACGCACAGGAAGACCACGTTCCCTAGATCAAATCGATCGGACACTCAAGGATGGGAACAAGAGTACCTAATACTCAAAACCGTAGAGCATGTATGAAGAGACGGAATAATGTGTATGAACCGAAAGAGCGCTCCACTCTCTCTACCTATCACATTAGCAACTCGGCGTTATGATGTATGTATGTAAGTAGGAATTATCAAATCTTAATTCAAACAAAGATACAGAATTTAATCTTAAAATTATATTTTACGGTGAGTCCTGGCTTGAAATAATTGTATGTACTGTTCTTAAGACCCCTCTCTGACTAAGTACATAATAAAAGCGACATAACGCGACAAAATTAAAGAGCTATACAGTCAGTTGAAGTGCATCTCTCGCATGCCTCCTCCTCGCATAGACATAACAATTCGATGGAGTATTTCAATATAAGCGGTGTCCGCCATTAGACGGTACCAAGATATGAGAAACTACCCGCCATTTAATATGGAGGTGAATTTTACCAATATTTTTTATTCATACACTAGCTGTGCCCGCGACTTAACTAATTCGGGATTCCGCGACTTAATTAACTAAACGGGATTTAACTAAGTTTACTTAGCCTAAGTTACTCCTTTTTACATCGGCTATCTGCCACTGAAGTCCCTTCAAAATCAGTCGAGCCGTTTCAGAGATAAGCCGGAACAAACAGACTGACAGATAAAAAATGGTATATGTACCGTGTATCCATCCATATGCATTAAGAAAAAGGCGGTTATTTTAATATTACAAACAGACACTCCAATTTTATTTATTTGTATAGATACATCGATATCATCACTCCGAGTCCCTCAGGAGATTAGAGCGCCAGTTATCTCTTCACTCACATTATCTTTCGCTTCACCCACATTCATCAGTCCCTTCATACATGCTCGCCGGTTTCAAGTACTCTTGACGTTCTCGTCCTTGAGTGGCCTAGATCCTCAATTAGATCTAGGTAGTCGGAACGTGGACTTCCTCTGCCTCTTCTTCCACACACTGCTCTGTTTATTTGTTTCATCAATCTTTCTTCACCCACTTTTTCTTAGTTTAGCTTTCATCATTCCAATGTATATTTGTTAAGTACATTATTTTTAAAGTATACTAACAATCTTATTCCACACTTTCCAGCGCTGAGGACAGACAAGGGTAGTGGTGGAGCACTCTTCATTTCGAATGCCTGTCCACGCGCCGCCTCCGCGCCCAGCGTGTGTTCACGCCCTACATTGATGTCGTCATTCACGTGGGACTTTGGAGAAGGCATATATGTACAAAATGAGCAGAGTTATAACTATCAAAATCAGTGTAATAAACTATAGTTAAATATAATCAACAAAAAGATAGAGCAACCATAATTACTAGCCATAATTTAAAATTTGTTTTACTTTTTATTTATAAGCGGGGTAGTTTTATTAATTACTGTGTTATTAATGTAGTCCTTTGCGTGGTCTGAACTATGATTGCTTTGAAATATACTTCTATATTACTTAATAATAGCTTAGATTAAGAAGTCTAACAATCATAGTTATCACGCCGATTTCCACCTCCTTTACCTTTATAGACCTCCATCGATACATCCAGATTCATTATTATATTCATACATGCTGGTTTCGAGTAGGTACTCTTGACGTTTTCAACTTTGAGGACCAAATTCCTACTATTTTTATATATACAACAAGAGTGGCAAACAAGCATTTGGCCCACCCGATGGAAAACGGTTACCGCAGCCTATTTACGCTTACAATACCGAAGTATCACTTGCGCGTGGCCACGACCTAGATCAATTTATAAATAATCTAGAATATAGATTATTAAATGGATTCAAATATTCTAGAATCAAAACATATATAACACTAGCTGTCCCGCCCAGCTTCGCTCGGGTGAAAAAGTTAAATTGCCCGTAACACGATCGCAGCGCCACCAATTGGGTCCAATAGTAAATCTAAACCATTCTCGAATCTAGCTTAAGACACACAGAAACACACAGAAAGCTTCGCCCGGGTAAAAAGGTAAAATTCTTGAAACTCGATCGCAGCGCCACCTATCGGGTCCAATTTAATATAGCCTATGTTACTCGGGGATAATGTAGCTTTCCAAAGGTGAAAAAATTTTTGAAATCGGTCCAGTAGTTTCGGAGCCTATTCATTACAAACAAACAAACAAACAAATAAATCTTTCCTCTTTATAATATTAGTATAGATTACGCAGGCAACTGTAGGGAACAAATATTACAAGAGGGTACGCAGTGATTTAGCATGTTACATATCCATAACAAATCTAGACCTGGTCGCACGCATGCCCTTCAATTTAAAAGGATATGTGATGCGTACTGTTGTGGTTGGTTTTATAGAGGGCGTAGGACTTCACTGAGGTATTATGAGGGTTCCACCTGCTATAGAGAGATGTCTTTGTTTGCACAATATTCAGATTGATCTAGCCTTACGGATATAAAGATCAAAATCCTTTGCAGCTCACAGCGATTTTTTTATGGACATTTTCAAATTTCGTAGAACACAGTTCATACAAAAAGGTTTCTTAAGTGTCGATTCAGTCAATCAAGTCAAAAAGCCGTGGTGGCCGAGTGGTTCGAGCAGTTGCCTGCGACGCAAAGGTCGCAAGTTCGAATCCCGACTGTACCAATGAGTTTTTTCTGAACTTAAGTACAGTGATTAGTCACACCACGAGCTTTACGGTGAAGGAAAACATCGAGAGGAAACCTGCATACGTCTGAGAAGAAATTCAAAGGTGTATGTATAGTCGTGCTTGAGTAACGGCGATGGACTCGCCATCTGTCACGTTGGCACCTAATATACCTCTGGCGGAAAGTGGGTGTGTGGGTATTACCCATACACCTCTGCCTACCCCTTCGGGGACCCTTGTGGGAAGGCGTGAGGATATATATATATATATATATATATATATATATATATATTCAGTCAATACAATGAAACTCTTTCAAAGAATCTCCTATGAGCTCGTTAACTATGGAGGATCAAGTGATTATAGGAATGTTTAACTTTAAGTTTACTATGGTTATAGTAACTTTTACGTAAATACCCTAAAATAGAACACATGATTACTTCAATCAAAATATTCTCACTTAACTACATTATATTTGGAAATCATTAAATAGTTAATGCCGTGGTGGCCGATTGGCTCGAGTAGTTGCGACACAAAGATCTCAAGTTCGAATCCCGACTGTACCAATGAGTTTTTATGAACTTAAGTACAGTGTAGTCATACCACAAGCTTTACGGTGAAGGAAAACATCGAGAGGAAACGTGCATACGTCTGAGAAGCAATTCAAAGGCGTATGTATAGTCGCGCTTGAGTAACGGCGATGGACTCGCCAACTGTGACGATGGCACCTAAAGGATCTATATATCCGGCGGAAAGTAGGTGTGTGGGTACCACTTATACACTTCTACCTACCCTTTCGGGTCCCCTTGTGGGAAGGCGTGAGGATATAATCTATCTATCTTCTATATATATAAAAATGTTATGTTGGTTTGTGTACGCTTCAAAAACTCAATAAGTTCTGCACCGATCGGGCTGAAATTTTAGCATGATATATAATCCGCATCAAGTGTTGTTTTTATCTATTTTTTCGATCAGTCACATATCCACAGCGAAGCGTGGCAGGGTACAGCTACTTAGTATTAATATATAAATAGTAGGCAGTTGTTCCGATACCGAGGTAGGTATACTCTAGGTAGCTAGTGATTCTTGACTTGCCTTACTATCAAACGTCTACTATCCTGCCAAAGCCAATGAACCAATAACTTGAATTGGAACTGAAGCGGTCAAGAATCGAACTACGACCACATTTTTATCCCCAATGACTGTTCTATCCTCAACATTGTCAATACCAATCGCAATATAAGTAATTACAGTGATGTTCTCTAAAAGCAATCACGGAGCGGGATCGAGTATCCGAGATTGAATTGCGAATCCACGTAATATATCAAAGGTAATCCGTTTAGTTTAAGGGGCATAGTATATCATGCAACGGTGGCTTTACTCCCCACCCCGCGATGTTTGGTCGCCTAAGCAGGGTGGCAGCTACGCATGTTTAGGCGCACGGTGCAAGGTAAAACATATCTTCTTCTGCCTGGCCTTTTTCCCATTTTAAATTGGGTCGGCCCTCCGTATCATGCGTCTCCAGGCAGCTCGGTCCTGGGTCATCTCTTTGTTGACTTGGGTATCTCTAAGGTTCTTATTTACTACGGACATCCATGTGATTCGGGGTCTTCCTCGTCATTGGGGCTTTGTTTCGATATCTAGCACCTTTTCTGGTCATATGGTCGGATGGTCGCCTCATAACATGTCCGTACCACCGCAGACGGCTCTCTTGTAGGTTATCTAGGATAGGTCTCACTCTGAGTGTCCTCGTTCGAGTTCGAATCCCGTCTTTACCAATGAGTTTTCCCGAACTTAAGTACAGTGATTAATCACACCACGATTTTTGCGGTGAAGGAAAACATCGAGAGAAAACCTGCATACAGCACAGTCGTGCTATCATAACGGAGATGGACTCGCAATCTGTCACGTTGGCACCTAAAATATAACTCTGGTGGAAATTTGGTGTGTGGGTACTACCAATACACCACTACCTTCTCCCTTCGGGAAGCCTTGTGAGATCGATTCGATCCCATCAATTTGATTTGCAAAAAGAGGCAGAGGAAGACCACGTTCCAACTACATAGTTCTTCCTTTTGCCTCTTTTTGCACATATTTTCGCTTTACATATTTTAAATTATTTTGGCTTTAATATGATATGCCAAGCAATGCTGATAAGATATATATAAGGGATATTAGTTCCTCCGTAAACCTCACTATAAAGTATCTTTGAAAAATAAATAAGCAAACCGCTTGTCACTTATTTCTTGCACCACGACCAACTAAACAGGACGAGGGTGTATCATCGGGTGGGGGGGGGGTATTTTCCTGTTTGAAGGCACACGTCGTGAGGAAATCCTGTACAGGACAGGGCACTGAAATTGCCCGCGTCTGATACAGGTATATAATATATTATTCAAAGTGCTCTTAAACCTTTTATTAAACAGGATAGTATTACGAGTCTGCATAGGAGATACTAGGAAAAAGGCTTATCAATCGGGATGACTTTGAGTGGAACCAACTACTTCCAGAGACCCTCGTGGGAAGGAGTAAAGATATATATAAGAACTAGCTGTCCCGCCCAGCTTCGCTTGGGTGAAAAAAAATAATTTCCCGAAACAAGATCGCAGCGCCGTGGTGGCCGAGTGGTTCGAGCAGTTTCCTGCGACGCAAAGATCGCAAGTTCGAATCCCGACTGTACCAATGAGTTTTTCTGAGCTTAAGTACAGTGATTAGTCACACCACGAGCTTTACGGTGAAGGAAAACATCGAAAGAAAACCTGCATACGTCTGAGAAGAAATTCCAAGGCGTATGTATAGTCGTGCTTGAGTAACGGCGATGGACTCGCCATCTGTTACGTTGGAACCTTAAATATATCTCTGGCGGAAAGTAGATATGTGGATACTACCTACCTAACCTCTGCCTAACCCTTCGGGGCCTTCAAGGGAAGGCGACTATGTATTTAATCGATCAGACACTCAAAGGAAACGTCAAGCGAAGCTACTCGATAGCGGCGAGCATGTATTAAGAGACTAATGAATGTGGATGACGCCGATAGGGTCTGTAAATCTAGAGAGAACTGGCGAGAACCTCCCTGCCTACCCTGTGAGGGACTTGGCGTGATAATATATTGTCACGAAGGAAGGAACCAACGGCTGTTATCAATTATCCCGATCCCCAGCTCATAACAATATGTTTAAGTATAGATATTTTAGTATTTAGTTACAGAGATCTAATGTGTCTCTTTAGTGTATAGTATACTAGCTGTCCCACCCAGCTTCGCCCGGGTGAAACAGTTAAACTTCCTGAAACACGATCGCAGCGCCACCTATCGGGTCCAATTGAGAGGTAAGCTATCCTATTTTTCAAGTTGGATCAAACTGCACACGGTGTGCAAATTTGATTGAAATCGGTTAAGTAGTTTAGGAGTCCATCGCGGACAAACAACGTGACACGAAATTTATATATATTTTAATATATATAATAGTGTATAGTATAAATAAATAAATAAATACTACCTTAAAATAATACCTTGGGACAATTCCACACAAATTGACCTAGTCCCAAATTAAGCAAAGCTTGTGTTATGGTAACTAGACAACGATATATTTACTTATATAGATAGATATATACATAAATACATAGGACATCCAAGACTAAGGTACAAATACTCGTGTTCATCACACAAATATCTGCCCTCAGCGGGATTTGAACCTGCGACCTCAAGTTTCGCAGTCAGGAGCTCTAACCACTAGACCAGACGGCCGTTAAATATGTGTACATATAGTATAGTAATAGTGTATACTATTGGGATAGTTACGTTCCTATTAAACGGTAATTAACCATTCACTGCCAATGAAGTTGCACTGCATGATTGAAGCCTCCCTACACCCTTCCAAAGGGATGAAAGCTCTGCGTGTAGTAAGTACATCATATGTATAACTTATGTACTACCATTTATGAATATTAAGGAGACCATCTTTCTTTGAAACGAGATAATTCTCTCATTATATGTATGTAATGTGTGTATATAAAAAAGGTCCCATGAGGGGTAGGTAGAGGTGTGTAGAGTACCCACACACCTACTTTCAACCAAGTTATATATTTAAATTGCCAATGAGAGAGATGGCGAGTCCATCGCCGTTACTCAAGTAAGGCTATATGGCCGTGACAGATTTGTTTGTTTGTTACGATTTAACTGAAAAACTACCTAGCCGATTTAAAAATTTTTTTCACTTAGAGAAAGTTACATCTTTACCGAGTAACAAGGCTACATTGTAGGAGTAATAAAAATTTTTGTTTGTTGAAAAAAACTATCAATGAAATAGAAGAACGCGGGCGATACCGCAGTGCTAAGCTGAATCGTGAAAAATACTGACTTTTGACATTGGATTAAGCGCTTACCAACATGCACGTCTTTTAATTGTTTTCCAGTTCACTAAGGTGGTATAAAAATCAAAATGGACTGCATGCTATCTGCATTGATAGAAAATAACTAGATGCTCCAACATTGTTTTGTGTCGCCAACTAGATACTCAAATATTATTAATTATGGTCGAACATCAATGTCAAACATCGGTTACATCTTTTGTTAAGCCTTGGGAAAAAATAACCTTACCCTACCAACTCTTTGATCTCATCTGTAAACCCTTTTGGCCCGGAATGCACCTTGTTGCAAATTATAGATTCAACCCTAAAAAACGTGACCCCAAAGATTCGTGGGTAAAAAAGTTTTATCTCTTTTTTTCATTATGCGTTATTGAAATGAGACACCGGGGTACGCATATAAAATTGGCCTTTTTGTCCACAGTGAAAGGGTTAGACACGTCAGAGAGTATTGAATGTATTTTTTTTTCTAATGTATGCGCACTGAAAGGAGACCCTTTCGCTACTGCGGTTCGGGATGGTTCGTTATTTCGGTGTTAAAGTTGCATTTGCGTTTGCTATCGCGTCGTAACTTTTGTAGTGCAGTTTTTTTTATTTAATATTGAGCTACTTCACTTTTATGATAGTTTAAAAGGTTTGCTATTGCGACTTTCAACATAAATAAAAGAACGGTTTTTGAAAGTTTGTTTTTAGTAGTATGGTATTCACATCGTTTGGTAAGTTCAGAAGTATATCGTTGTTATACATATACCTATTTATTTATTATTAGGTATATTATTTAAATATTTATAGCATGAGACCATGGTCATTTCTCAAAAAGTTAAAACTTTTAGTAATTACTCTTAAATTTTTCATAGATACCATTATGGTCGATAAATTGAAAATGAATGAAGCTGGAATTCAAGATTTTGCGTTCAGTAATTATCTTTTTTACAATCTTATACCACCATACATTTCTTAATCCATAATTAAATTTCGTATCTCCAAACCTCATTCACAACTGCAGTTTGCTTAGCGAATCTTTTCGGTTTAGATTCCATCAAAGGCTTTGTCTTACTTACACTACACTTTCAATGACTATATATAAATAGACATTTCAAATTTAGACGTTAAGGAAAGTTATAACGTTTTATTGAACCCTTCCAAAGAGACTTTGTCCTGAAACACAAAACGGACGGACAAAAACTCCATAGATAGCATCTCTAATTTCACACTTGGCGCGGATGCATCGCATGTTTTCAATTTGACAGGAGTGCTTTATTTCCGCAGATACAATCTGACATCATTATTATGTGGAGCAGCCCTCTATTGACTTCTTACATCATTGTGAAATTAAGATTTATCAGGGATAAAAATATACATGTCTTTTAGTCAGTATGTCAGGAGTATTTTAGCTTGCAACTTAAAGTTCCGGATAGATTTATTCAGTACAGAAATCTAAGAACATTGAAGCAACAATATTTAAGGAATTTTGTAGCGTGTCAGTAGGGAGGTACCTAGATAGCTTCTTGCGAGTTGGCATTTAACATCCTAACATGTTTATAAAGTTTATATTATTATTTATATCAATATTTCCGGTGAAAAAAAGGTTTGTGACACCTCTCTCTGCCCCTTCAGAGAACCTTGTGAGTAGGCGTGAAGATATACATATATTTTAAAAACAATAATGATTTTTAATGAGTTAATGTAATTAAGAGAGGTAGGGCATAACGGGTTTCCCGTTCGAACTTGGAGCTGCCCGACTGGGGCAGGACCTCCACCTTATAGAAGTCCGTAGCCAAATAACACAATTTATTGTGTTGTGTTCCTACGCGGTGAATAAGGTTTCCAGTAATGAGCTCCTTGGGGTGGGGGGTACTTGTTTACCCTTTGTAGTTCTTATATATTTAAGTATTTTTGGATCAGAAAATGTTGCCTTATTCTCGCTGAAATCCCTATAGCCAATTAAACTTCCCAGCAACATTTAGCAGCCTGAACAAATAAACAGGCAAGCAGAAAAATAAATAAGAACGAGTTTCTTGTAATTCCGTAATTACAAAAAGACGCTATATTAACAGATTGACCCGACAGGCATTATCCTGTGAACATATTTCCAGAACTCTAGTTTGTTCTTTTAGCAATTTAAGGATAAATTAGGAAATAAATAAATATATAATAATATAATTCCTTCCCACAAGGGTCCCCGAAGGGGTAGGCAGAGGTGTATAGGTAATACCCACACACCCACTTTCCGCCAGAGGTATATTAGGTGCCAACGTGACAGATGGCGAGTCCATCGCCGTTACTCCAGCACGACTATACATACGCCTTTGAATTTCTTCTCAGACGTATGCAGGTTTCCTCTCGATGTTTTCCTTCACCGTAAAGCTCGTGGTGTGACTAATCATTAGTCAAAATAATCATTAATATTCATTAATAATCATTAATCAAAATAAATAAATAAAAAGGATAATTAACGAAACAGATAAGTATATATATAATGCGAAAATGTGTGCAAGAAGAGGCAGAAGAAGCACGAAGCAGAAGCCCAAATGCCAACTACCTAGATCGATCGTAAACTCAAAGATGCGAAAGTCGAGAGTAGGTACTCGAAACCGGCGAACACGTATGTAGAGACTGGTTAATGTGGACAAAACAAAAGAGGGAGTCCCTTTCTCTCTGCCTACCCTATTGGGACGGCGTGATTATATGTATATGTATTTAAAGATTGAGAATGTATGAAAACAATGTAACAATTGAAAGAACTTCAACAAATATAACATTGGCATTTAGAACAAACCCTCCGCAAATAAATTCCAAATCAGTTGAAAACCCATAAATTTCTCGAAGCCCGTCCCCGGCGACATGTTGCACAACTGCGCCACCGCGTCACTCCCCTGCCAATTTACCTATTTACCAATAACCCTCGCTGACCCTTAACCCCTCTACCTAAATATGACCCGCCTGGCCCCTGGTCATTGTCCGGTGAATTAATCGTCTAGTATGCCCCATTCTCCTCGCTGCCCACCGGTTACGAACATGCGTTTCATTGTGCACGTATTATGGGGCCATAAGTGCCCCACGGCAGTTTACGGTTATGGCGAAACTGGTTTGCGAATTTTTGCAGTGTCAACCGGTTTTGAGATTAGAAAGCGGAATTTTATTCAGTTTCAATTGTTCGGTATCTACACTTTCGCGAGCCGTTGTTGGTTTCGTGGTAGCTAAGGGTTGGTTTACCGTGCTAAATAGCGCAGGTTCGTTTCCTACAAAATTCGTACCATTCGATGTCCTGTACGAACATATTTTTTTATACCTCTTGGGTGGCAAACAAGCATGCGGCCCGCTTGATGGTAAGCGGTTACCGCCGCCTATAATATATGCCACTTGCAACTCCAGGGGTATCACTCGCGCGTTGCCGACCCTATGTTGTGTTGTGTTGCAATATAGGTAACAAAACTTCGTTACCTACATTGAGATGTACCTACCTCAGCAATTCTTATTAGTATATAATTAAAATAAATATATCTTCACTCCCATTAGGGTCCCCGGAGGGGTAGACAGAAGTGTGAAAGGTAGTCGCCACACACTCATTTTTCGCCAGAGATATATTTAGTTGTCAACCTGGCAAATGGCGAGTCCATCGCCGTTACGCAAGCACGCTTATACGCCTATATATGCTTTGAATTTCTTCTCACATATATGCAGGTTTTTCTCGATGTTTTCCTTCACCGTGAAGTTCTTGGTGTGACTAATCACTATATTTAAGATTAGAAAAGCTCATTAGTACAGTCGGGGTTCGAACTTGCAATTGTTTTGTAGCAGGCTACTACTCGAACCACCCGGCCACAACCCACGGCTTACTCTAAATGGGTAAACGTAGGAGCATATAACAACTCCATAGATCAACAGCTGGCGAAAAATCGTACCTACTTCATCCTAGTTACGTGCACATGCATGCTAAACTATTTTGCATATCACCCCTTCCGAGGTATTTATTGTTATTTTTTGAAGGGCACCGATTGGGAATCGCTGCCGTGAAATCTAAATAATTTACTGCGTTACAAAAAGTTATTTAAAATCGACAGATTGTATCATCTCCAGATGTAAACGATCTAACGAATTATTTTAAAATGATCCTGGACTTTTCTCTGTTGAAGTTTGAAATTCATGTGAATTGTTAAGTACTACTTGTAAGTATATATCTACCAATAGAAGTATATAAATTGAAGTATATGATAGCCACAAAGGTGCCCAAGGGTAGGCAGGAAAGTTAGGTGTAGGTATCCCTCACACTTGCTTTACGCCGAGATATCATTTAAATGACAATGTTACAGATTGCGTGTCCATAGCTGTTTCTCAAAGACGACTATTACGTAAGTACACCTTTGAATTTCACTCAAACGCATGCAGGGTTTCCTCTCGACGTTTTCCTTCACTGTAAAGCCCGTGGTGTGACTAATCAATGTTTTTCAGTTTAGAAAAACTCATTGATACAGTCGGAATTCAATCTTGCAACGTAAAGTTGTTTTAAGTATTGTTGCCTACCCGTGTATATAGCAACGCCGATCCATTTTCTAATCTAAATAATATCCGCCATTGAATGCAAGCTGTCAGTCAAAATGCATTGAACGGATCAACCGGGGAAAGGTGTGCAATGTCCTTATGCAAATTTTTCGCCGTAAAGTATTCACGTTCTATTTTGAGTTGTATGATACATGGGATAAGGCTGATTTTAGTGTAATCATGTCATTATAAAAATAAAATTTCGCATTTAATCATTCCACTCAAATTCAAATAATGGCGTCATGATAATAGAGTCGCTATTTGCGTACAATTAAATGGATTTAAGTCGTTATAACAAAAGTTATTTTCTAATTTGCATGCTGCATTGTTGTTTTTTTTGAAATGGCCACAAAAGGTTCTTTTTTAATAAACAACATGGCAAATGCTTGCAAAAATAAAAATAGCACATCTGCTCTATACTCTATGGATGGGGATAGAAAAAGACTATGTTACAATTATTATTCTTTTCTCTTCCATTTCCTTTTTATACTAGCTGACCCGGCGAACTTTCAACAGACCTAGGTAATATTTTAATTACACATGCTCAAAAAGTTCGTCCATCGATATTTCTATCTACCTAGGTATATAAAAAAAACTCATAAAACTTAAACTTCTTGCTAAATTCTTTTGAAATTTACTTTACAATGGGAGTAGATAAATCATCATTTTGACATTTGGTAATTAACCAACCGAATAACCTAACCTCAAATAGGCTTAGAGTCCGTGTTATCCTACAAGGAACGGGTTATGTGAGGTTTCTACTCCTCATATTAAAAAAAAAAAATAACAGCCCCGAAACAACATTACGGAAACGAATTATGGAATCGAAAAATCGATATCTACCTACATCTATACAAATAAATACTTCTACCTAATTATATCTGTCTGTCCGTTTGTTCCGGCTAATCTGAAACGGCTAGATCGATTTTGACGGGAATTTCACTGGCAGATAGCTGATGTAAAAAGGAGTGACTTGACTACTTTCTTTTTCGAAACTGAATAAAATTTTTTTTTGTTAAGTTCGCTGACGATGTCGCGGTCACAGCTGCACAGCATTTAAATAACGCATGATTTCAACATAAGGTAAACTACCCATGTAGGCACCTGTCTATAATGCAACATTTATTTACAATCAAACAGCGTGAACTAGCTCAAACTAGTTCGAACAATGTGAAGCATAGAAAATCATTATGTTCGCCAAATGCTCGCAAAATTTCATAGAGAACCAACCAGAAAAACAAGTTATTCGATTAAAAACTAGTTTTGGTCACGCGCCTATTTTGCAAATTTTTATTTTGTAACAGGCAACACCGCCATTGTCCCGTGCCACATTGTCCGGAATGACCCGGTGTTGGCGAATTATTGAATTAGTTAATAATTACTGGGCTTGTCGTAAATTATTTTAAGCACGTGAAATTTATAATTTATTACCTAGATACATGATTTTATTTTTATTTATACTTTCTGAAGCCACAATTTAGCGTGTGTGAGCGTATTAATTTTATCCAATATTCTGGTTTGTTCGGAAAAAAATTATACCTACCTCTGAAATGTGGATTTTCGGGATAGTCTCCGAAATCCTGACTTGTGTGGTGACCTGATTGGTGTGGAGATATATTATGTGGGTATTATTTTAAGAGAGGTAGGGCATAACGGGTTTCCCGTTCGAATTTGGAGCTGCCCGACTGGGGCAGGACCTCCACCTTATAGAAGTCCGTAGCCAAATAACACATACGTTATCCGCCTGTTTAGCTAAATCTTGTTACCCATTGATTTAAGTATCGATACGTGCTGCCATATAAATGAAAACAAAATGATAACGCAAATTGCAAGCTTGAATATGGAACGCGTCTTGTCCAAATTGGCGCCAAAACAGTGCGTCGTGTAAAACGCGCCTCCTCACACACGCGGCCCCGCCCCACATACGCCGGCCAATCGCGCCTCTCTATACACCCCGCGCAACACGCATATTGATCTGCGGACACAGCTCGAACCGTTTACATTTCGACATATCACATGCTAAACAGCGACAAACAATAACATATGCACAATGAACAACCGAATTACAACTCTATTCATCTACAATAAAGTCTATAATAGTCTAATGTTGACTACATCACTTACGTCATTGTAAAATTTCCTGAAGGTGTAATTTATAATGTGGAAAACGTTTAATCTGAAAGGAGTCGTATCCTTGTTTCAAAAGGTAACATTTTCGATGAAGGACAGAAAATATTTAATTTTTAATGTAAAAAATAAGTTTTCGCGGTTTTATACTACATAAATAATTTAAGAAATTTTGGATACCTTTGCCCTTAATATTATCATTACTTTTTGCTACTCTTATCGCTTCTTATTTGTATTGTTTCGTTTCATAATGTCCACTTATGAAATCAAATATATATAGCAATACTTTATTTTACGATAATAGATAAAGACGAAATTATACTAGCCTCCAGTCACGTTCAGCGCCATCTATCGAGGTCGGCAAATTACTCGTCGACACTAATAAGATACTGTGGTACCTAGTTAGCAAACAGTTAGTAGTTCAATAAACACTTTAGAGATGTCGCTTTTATTTATTTTTACATTGTCAGTAATAAAATTGTATCCAAAAGAATTGAGAGTGAGAAGAAAGTTATAAATAGTTTTTTTTCAAATGAAAAGCAAATTTTATAACATTGACTTTTTAATTTCTAGTAGTTACATAAATACTCTAACATCACATTGGTTATTATGTTAAAAATATAAATCATATAATTATTAAATAAACTTTATAATCTTAATAGAAATATAATCAAACATCTAATTAGAATTTTAGATTAAACAATGAAGTAAGGTTGAACACACTGAAAATGATGTGACTCATGACATGGACTTTGTTAAAATAAAGTGCATTATTGTCCTCTACAATAAAGAGTGCAGCTGCATAAGTCCGAAGAGTCCGATAGAATTATTTCAGACATTGTCTTCATTGCCTAAAACTTTTACTGGTTCATTTAACACAAGTGGTATGTCTCCCCCTCCATTTCTTGGCACCCATCCAGCAGACTCATCATCAATCTTTTTCTTTTCTGCTTTAACTCTTTCATATTCATCAATTTCTATCTGATACTTTGGTGTTGTTATACCAAAAAAACCAGCTAGCGCCTCACCGGCAGTATCAACTGCATTCAGTACTTTAGAACCAGATCTCCATGCATAGTGGGAAAACCATGGTCCCCAAGTCAGTGTTTTCTGTAATGACAAAAACATAATTAATTACCGATACTTACTTTTTATATGTAATTTAACCAAGAGCAGTACTCAGAAATAACAAACACATTTAAAATAAAATCAAATAGATTTGTTGCATGTAAATGTACTTATGATAGCATAAGTTAAGTATTTTTTAATCAGGACACACAGTGTTGTTCAAATGGAAATGAAAAATAAGCTCATGCTTCCTAATTCTCCTGCTTTCATGTCTAGCTTATGATACAGATTCTAAAAAAATGCTCATATGTTAACTAACAAACATCAATGCAATAGGTGAGCCATAACTTTATTTCATAAATATGCATACATATTATTTTATGTATTCATAAATATTTTGTAGATAATTATTATTATGGCACTTTAAACAAAGAACACAATTATTAGTATAAAAATAGGCACACACATCACATCTATTTAAAGATTTTATGTATGCTATGATCTCAGACAAGTGTTAAACTTAACATATTTTAGAGGTCTTGCTACCATATTTGCTCCCATCAATTGCGTAAATCTCTATCGTTATAACAACAAAAGACAATAGTAGCGAAATAAACAACAAATAAAATATGGATAGGTCGTAAAAATTACCTCTTGTGTTTCAGCCCGAAATTTATCTACCAAAATGTTTACCTAGTAATCAATGATGTATTATATATAAAAACCTCATTGCTAGTAATACCTATAATTATTCATTTCGAATGAAATAATGGAGAAAATGTGTAATTAATAATTAGTAAATATTATACGCACAGGATCTACGTCTGGCTTAGAAGGATCACTTTTCAATTCATCGACATTATGCTCCTCGATTTCCTCGTCTACTCCATCACTAAAATGTAGAACTCTGGTTGGTTTGTTTATCGTCAGGTTAACTTGAGATTCTGCACTGTTTTCCTTATCCATTTTCTAGTTCCGGCTAACCGTTCATATTGTATTGTAATATCGAGAGTCGAGACTATTCGATCTTATTTAATGTAATGACCAATGACCAAAACATAGACTACTATGGATTGGAATTGAGCACTAGAAATGACAGTGAAAAAAACAAATTAATGAACTCAACAGCTTGTCAGTCTGACTGATATAAATGATATTGACAATTCTTTCCTGTTCCAAACTTGTTAACATACATACATGACATGTCATCACGACGAGTCCCTAACGAAAACGAGGCAGAGGAGCGTATTATAGAGCGCCAGTGGTCTCTAGACTGACATTGACATACCTCTTTCGCTTCGTCCACATTCATCAGTATGTTCATATTTGTTCGTCGGTTTCAAGTACAAGTACTCTTGACGTAACATATATTTTTTTTATTATACCACATGGGTGCCAAAAAAGCATGCGGTCCACCTGATGGTAAGCGGTTACCTATGCACGTTTGTTGCACGATTGCAACACCAGGGACATCACTCGTGCGTTGCCGAGTGATGTCCCTGTTCTGTTCCATTAAACCAAAAAATTATAAATATGTAGGTGACCGAAGAACTAGTTTCCATATCATTTAATTGATAATATTTATCTGTGGGCTATTTATGAAACTGTGAAACAGTAGAAATAATAGAATGAACGAATTTTGGAAGGAATTAGAGAAAAACCGCGAAATAAGAACAAAGTTCTGTTGAGATCTGATTTTAATTTGACGTAGTTTTCTGCTAGATGATAAGTTATGACATTCGATCAAGAAGGATTCTGCAGGGCTTGTTTGGTGAAGTATGAGGAGCCTAGCGAACTATTGCAGTATACCGAAAGAAATAGAAGGCTTTTTGTTTATTGTACAAGTCTGCAGGTAAAACGTTTGTTGTGTGTTAAGTACGTAAAAGGGAACAAATGTTAAAAAAGCAAACCGGTGAGTTTGTTTCGCCGTTTCTTCTCCTGGCAGGTATTTTTTCTTGGAAACGGTGGTAACTTTAGTTTATATTAAACGTGACGTTCAATAAGTGTTGCCTGTGTCCCTTACGTTGAATAAAATATTTTGATTTTGATTTTTGTTTGAGTATAGTTTTGTTTTAATACGTGTGGACCGATATTCACTGATTTCCAAGTCTGAAAAGGGTTAAATAATTAATCTTCGTCAAAGCGATCGTTTAAATCAGTCAGAGTTGCAAACCTCTAACCATTTTATTTGTCAGTGTTCATCAAACAACCTACTTTGCAAAGTAGGATTGAAATATTTTATTTTATTTATCCTCACGCCCTCCCACAAGGGTCCCCGAAGTGGGTAGGCAGAGGTGTGTAGGTAATACCCACACACCCATTTTTCGCCGGAGGTATATTAGGTGCCAACGTGACAGATGGCGAGTCCATCGCCGTTACTCCAGCACGACTATACATTCGCCTTTGAATTTCTTCTCAGGCCTATTGAGGGTTTGAGATGGAGTGAAGATATAATATGTATATGTAAAGATTTTTTGCTTTATAGATATTGTTCATATGTATGTTTCAGGTGAAGCGGACAGATGTATTCACATTTCAACTATGTAAAGACTGCTACATGAATATGAAGATGTCCTGCAGATTCAAGAAACTATGTCGGACGTCAGACAAGAAACTAAAGAACTTTTTAGCTCTAAAGGATGTTGGCGACAGTCTAGACTTCTGTACATTTCTCAAAAATACAGATAACACTGTGACATTTCAGTAATTCTACTATAATTACTAAAACCACAATTAAGAATATTTACAAAACAATTGTAAAATTGAATATTTACAGATAGAATTTTCAGTCAATCAACCTATTTTAACCACTGTACTTATTTTATTTATTTCAGAAAAACTAATTGGTGCAGGATTCGAACTTGCAATCTTTGTGCTGCAGGCAACTACTCGAACCACTCAGCGACCATAGCTATTTACAGTGATAAGTCATACCGCAAGCTTCAGTAAAGTAAAATTAAAAGTTGAGTAACGGCAATGGACTCACCATCTGTCACATTGACACCTAAAATATATCTCAGGCCAAAAGTGGGATTGTGTGTACTACCTATACAACTCTGCCTACCCCCTCCCTTATGGTATGGCGTGACTATACTTACTCACTATTTTAACCATCTTTGCTAAAAAATATAATCTTTTTGAGTTTAGTGCATCCACTGCAAAATGCAGTCAAATACTGTACATTGTTGCAGTAAAATTTATGATTTACTTCCCAGACTCCCATTGCTGAGTGGCAGCAGTACACCAGCCAACAGGAAGGATGAGGACAATGGTAATTCTCACTTTACATGCTCTAAATGCTCTCGTGATTGCTCTAAATAAAGCCTGAGGTTGGGTTAATTGATCATAAATTAATACGTGACCCTTGTAGGGAGGGTGTTATATAATATAGTCAGTTTGTGATGATGTTTACTCCTCTTTCATTCTCCACAAAAACTACTGCAAGAAATTGGAGGCAACTTGTCAAATACATAGATTATTAGGTGGTTTAACACAGGATATGTATTCGGAAAATCGGACGTCAAATTTAATGTGGATAAAAGAGCCGAGGTGTCCGAGTGGTTCGAGTAGTTGCCTACGACACAAAGATCGCAAGTTCGAATCCCGACTGTCCCAATGAGTTTTTCTGAACTTAAGTACAGTGATTAGTCACACTACGAGCTTTACGGTGAAAGAAAACATCGAGAGGAAACCGGCATAGGTCTGAGACGGCGATGGACTCGCCATCTGTCACGTTGGCACAATATATCTCTGGCAGAAAGTGGGTGTGTGGGTATTCCCTATACACCTCTGCCTACCTCTTCGAGGACCCTTAAGGGGCGGTGGGAGGATATTATTATTATCATATGCTATTATTAGATCAAGCCTTCAATACATTTCAGAATCGACATGCACAAGCATCCGCAATTTCATGACGGACATCCTCCAAGGAGAGGAGATGCCTGACGCAGAGGCGCGGATTATCCGAGAGGTGATAGAAGAGGAAGCTGATGTATTGGACGATTCTCTGGACTCTCAATGGCTGCAAGATGATGTGTCAATGGATACGGATTTTAGGCTTGATTTCAGGTACCTACAGTATATTTAGTATTTAGAAAAATACATACAAGTATAGGAAATAAGAATATTCAATGAACTGAAATGAAAAGTCAAAGGTGGCATCGCATGTAGAGTTTAAGAAATTCAAATACACGTGTATAGACGAACCGACAAGTTCTCGCGAGCATATATGAAGGGCCTAATGAATGTGGCTGAAGCCAAAGTGTCACAATATGGTGATGATGTTAGGTCTGAAGCCAAAGTGTGATGATATGGTGATGTTAGGCGACAGATTTCTCACCCCACGCTGGACAGAGTGCGAGGTCATCGTCTTTGTTGAAGCACAACTATACATTTATACGTCTTTGAATTACTTCTCAAATGTATGCAGTTTCATCTCAATGTTTTTCATTCAAAGTGGTTTGCTTAAATACTGTATATTTATTTCAATAAATGTTCCTTTCAGCTTTAGTCCGTTTTCAACCCCTCGCTCGATCAATAACGACCACTGCTATACGCCCAAGAAGTTAGACGATATAAAACCCATAGAAATACTGCCTTACTTTCCTGAAAATCATGAGATAAAAAGACTGACACAAGATGTACCTACGGGTTATGAAGCAACAGTGAAGACTAACCAAGATGTTGTCTATAGTAGCCATGATGCTGATGATGTTGGAAATCACACAGACTTAACAAACATAGACCTAGAAACTGATAGAAGTGCTTTACAAGGAAAAAAGCACCTTAATTTTTACACTGAAGGGTTTATAACTGAGCCTTTGCTGACAAATGGAGATGTTCAGAAGACATGCACTATTGATAGAAATCTAGAGGAGGCTTTAAAGAACAAGGATAGTAAGGAATTCTCGTTGGATGATATTCTAGTTTCCCCCAGAGGTAGGTGACTCGAAATTCATGTCTATACTGAATTATTCAAGTGTTTTTTTGTAACATCAATATAAGAAAGACAAAGCTTATAAAATTATTGTCTTTACTGATAAATAAGATTTAAGTATACAATAAAAAGTTAACAAAAACTAAATTTATATTCTATTGTACAAACCGACAAATCGACCGTCCTTTGCTTCTCCATTAATTTCCAAAATGGCTGGGCCAATTATGACAGGACACTGGCAGGTATGTAGTTAGTACATAGTTTTAAGGAGTAACTTCTGTAAATTAAATAATCATGTATATAGTAAATTTTTCATATACACAATTCAATTAGTGTTTCATATACATACATGAATTTAATTAGTTCTTTTGAAACCCCATGTTACAATTAGTCAATCACATTTTAATATTGTAAATACGAAAGTTACTGTCTGTTACATTATGAGGCCTAAATTGCTTAACTAATATTGTTCTATTTTTAGAACATCTTTGTTCTGTCATTCCTCTGTATACGCTCCCTTATCTCTCTCTCTCCAGTGCTGCCAGGAGTATCAGCGGCGTCGACGCCAACAATACACAACATTCTGTTCGGTGATAAACTCGACGCCAACGTTGATAGACCAGACGAACAGCAAACAGAACAATGCATAGAGGAATATGAATATGTCCAAGGCGACGATATCAAAACATTAGATGATTACTTGAAAAATGACACTGCCGATGACAAAGAATGCCAACTTGAAATCGATGAAGATATTGAGAAGCTGTTAGACACTGTAGAGTACGACTTAGACAAAGGCTATTGCCATCAATGCAGCAAACAGTACCGCAGCACGAAAGCTTTGAAAATACACCTGAATAAATTCCACCATGTTGTCCTGACTGCCAATAGGAACGATTATATTCGTGACTACAAATACCGTATGAGAATGTGTGAGGTTTGCAGCAAACAGATGCCGACGTACACGTATTATAGACATATTAAATTACACTCGAAACCTGTGAGTATTGAAACATGTACCTTAACTCCTAAGTCCTAAGGTACGGTTTCGTAGATTTACATTACGTAGGTACTTTATTATATTACTATACTTGCCCCGCCCAGCTTTGCTTGGGTGAAAGAATAAAAACTTATGAAACACGATCGCAGCGCCACCTATCGGGTCTCCAATTGTGAATCTAAACCATTCTCGATTCCACTTGGAGAAATTTCATTAAAATCGGTCGAGCCGTTTACTATTCTATAAAAGACATTTTTTTATATACTACAAGAGTGCCAAACAAATCCCGTGCAATTCCTGTTCCCGTGGATTATTAGTTAACATTGTGATTGTTACAGAAACCCCAAACCACATTCAGTTGTGCGCACTGCAAGGTATCGTGCACATCCAAAGCGCGACTAGCTCAACACTTACAGACTCACGGATTTGTGTTGTTCGATAACAAAAAAACCAAGGTAACACAGACATTATATCCTACATATACTAGCTGCTGTGCCCCTGGTTTCGCACGCGTAAAAATCGATTTCAATATTATAATTTTCTCTCTGCCTACCCCCTTAGGAACTTGGCGTGATGATATCATCACGCCGAGTCCCTAAGGGGGTACCGAAATATGCATATGTATGTATTTCGGTACTAACGTGACAGATGGCGAGTTACATGCCGTTTCTGAAGCATATTTTACGTACGTCTGAATTTATTCTCAAACGTATGAAGGTATTTCTCTAGACGTATTTCTTCACCTTAAAACGTGTGGTGTAACTAATCACTGTACTTAGAAAAAACTCATAGGTACAGTCTGGATTCCGACATGCAATTTTTGCAGGTACTGGTTACTACTGGTTTCACTCGGCACCCGTGGCTTAATACAATGGTAAATGTATAATTTTGGTTTTGTAGAAGTTCGTTTGTTCAACGTGCGGGGCGGCCGTCAATGGGGTGACGAACTTCAAAACGCACATGGCGAGACATACACAGAACTACACCAAGACTTGCTCGGAGTGCGGCAAAGGGTTCTACAAGGCGTCTGATCTTAAAGATCATTTCCGGTACACTTCCATTTTATAAAATACTAGCGGTCCGTCCCGGCTTTGCACAGGTGGATTTTTTTTAATAAATGCATGTCAATCAGGGTGAAGGTAGCTTTCCAATGGTGAAATAATTTTTCAAATCGGTCTTGTAGTTTCGGAGCCTATTCAATACAACATACTTCATACAAATCTTTCCTCTTTATAATATTAGTATAGATTTACAAAAACAACAATCCTACTAGATGCGGATGTTTCTTTCTCTTTCACGCAAACGGAACAGATATATTATTAGCTGGATTAACACATGATATTTTAATCCATAAAAAATCTACGTAAGAATATTTAAGTGGGTGAAAGCGCGGCATAAGTCAGTTTACTAAATAAAAAAAAGGTTGTGTAATACTAATTACTTACTGATAAAATATTTGCCCCGACTCGGTATCGGCCGCAATGTGCCTAAAAGACTAACAGCATTGCCACGCTGTATAGCAATACTGATTCTTTGAGCGACTCTCTCTTCCGCTTATAACTTACCGGTACGAGTATGAAACCGCATGAAAATCCGTTCTCCGGAAAGAATTTTATCGCGAACAGATGCAGACGCTGCGGTGGCTTGTTTTATATAAAAAATATACATATATTATCGTCTAATGATGAAGCATTCACATGTAGCTTGATAATTTATATTTAATATATAATAATAATTAAATATTAATCCAAGTAAATGTTTTATATCTATACAGATATATATTTTAAAGATCCATTGCATATGTAAACTTTATAATCATTTATTGTTATTTCAGGACTCACACCGGCGATTTACCGTTTTCATGCGATCATTGCCCCAAAATGTTTTCGCGACGCGCGACCCTTGTCAAGCATATAAAGCTCCACTCTTTGCCAGGTAATTTGTTAATAGTAGGCAATGGCGTAATAGAACCCACATTTCGCCGGTTATGTAGTGAAGTGTCAACAGAAGTTGAGTGTCCACGTACTCTTTACGTACCCCAATTTTCCCTGACGATGACCTCCATCATAAAGCTCCAAGTGTATATTCCAAATCCACTGTACTTGAGTACAGGTCAATTCATTGCTACAGATCGGGGTTTGAACCTGCAAATATGACTTGAATATGTCTTATGGACATGACGATCACGATTCCAAAACTATAAAAAATAAATATGTATAGCATTTATTTTCCTTTCAGCTGAAAAACGCTATAAATGTGATGATTGCGAGAATCAATTTTTCAAAAGATCAACGCTAACGACCCATAAGAAACGAAGTATATATTGTCGTAGAATAAGAAAAGCAAAGGCTCGAGCAGAAGCAAGAAATAATACAATTAAATAATTACACAATTGAGATGAGACAGAACAGCCGGTGTTGTATGGCATCCCTTGCCCTCCGGTAACCCTTAAGAAGGAAGGCGCGAAGATAAAGAAGAGATAGAAGACGAGATTAAAAATATTTTACACAGAGAAAAAAAGCTTTTTATATACACTACAAACTTGGCAAACAGACATGACCGAACTATACCTACTTACTTCATTTTATAAGGTTTCCATAGTTACCATAGATATATATATACTATTAATACTCTTAGTAGGAGTTTTGGAGAGGGAGTAGTGCTGTTTAGAAAAGATGAGTAGGGAAGAATAACGTTAGCATTCCTAGTAACAGCGACAACAAGGGTAGTATAATGAATGAAACTTCTTTATATAGCTCTCATGCGCTTTATAAAAATAAAACACGTAACATCAACAACACCTGATTATATTCAAATATGTCGGGGTCTAAAAAAATATAAAATAAATCTAATCTCAGTTGAGTTCCCAGGGTCTGTAATACACTATCCACTCTGGTTTTATAATATCTGAATATTTGGTTAAATGCAACATTCAAGCCACATTCTAATCATCCAACGACAAATTAACTCTTAACAGAACACCTACAATATAACTTATTCAATACTTAAATGTAACTATCATATAAAATGTATATGCATAGAACAACATCTTCATTAGAATGATTTATTGGACCCATTACACGTAACTTGTAACTTTTCTTAATAATCACAAATAGAAAACAATGCAATAGGGTTCCAGATATGAAACAAATGATTTTTTCCAACTATTAATTTACAAAGTTCACGTCAAAAACTATAGCAGGCGCCTGAGGTGAAAAATAAAAATGACAATGGTTTCAATATGTACCTGAGGGGCTTGTTAAGAATACCCATTGACTATAATATAAAATTTGTATTACATTTCCTTAGGCTAAGTCTAATTAGTGCCTTTAATGTTAAAAAATCGCAGACAACCCTTCACAGGTGGCCAAAGTATGTATTGCCTATTGAAATGTGGAGATATTGCCAAAAATCTGTGAAAAAATTTAACAAACGCTTGCAGTTATAATTAAACGATGAATGTAACAAGAGCAAATAACATAACTAATCCAATAAATGTTCGGAAGGCTCTATAATAACACATCACATCCTAAACTTTAAGAATTGTCTGAGGTCACTTCACAACACACTGGTGACAGCACCTTTTCTTAGTTCTCTTTTCATGTACACTGTTTAGGCCAGCATTAAGACTTTTGTCCCTTGGGCCTGTGTGTGAGCACTATGCAGTTGTCAGCCAACTGGTTACGCATGGATGAGTTCTCCTTACGCACCTCAGCCAACTCTTGGTTGAGTCTCAATATTTCTAGTACAAGTTTCTCATTCTCAACTTCCAATTTTTCTAACCTGAAATTGCACAAAAGAGAGAATGGTATTTATTCTTAGGCACATAATCTAAGCAGTAAGTTCTAATTACTACAAAAGCTGTACCGTGGTTATAATAGAATAAATAATGTATACTAACCTCTTATGTTTTTCAGTGAGATCTACAATATGATCACAAGCTTTAGCTAGTATACCCCCTTTGCTGGCAGAGTCGGGCAAACCAGAATTAGGCACTAATGCAGCCAGTTTTGTAATCCAGCTATTGATTTTATCCCTGCGCCGCCTCTCTACTTCATTGTGAGTTGCACGCCTTTTGTCGTCGCGCTGCAAATGTAATAGTAATGAGGATGAGGACAAAAGTACTTCTTTTAAGGAACAAAAAGATAAAAAGAATTATATTAATATTAAATGTCAGTGTTTAATGATCAATGCATGTTATTACTATGATTACAAAAGTACTAAAGGTAGAAATTTTTAGATTTGATACAAATATGTCTTTGAATTTCTTCTCAAATATATGCAGGTTCTCAATCAATTGAAAGTTTTTTCACTGTACTTATGTTCAGAAAACTTATAGGTAGGTTATTCGCACTTGCAATCTATGTGGCCAGCACGGCTCTAATATATAGTATATGTATAGTTATAAACATTACTTAACTATGATTGCATGTATGTCATGGTAGACTGTTTTCATTACCTCAATAAATACTAGTAGGGGACAAAATTAAATTTCTATATTTAATATTTTTCATAAAACTAACATATTTAAGGTACCTTCTTGGCAGTGACAGCTTTCATTTGCAAGGGATCCCTGCGGATAGTTTTCTTTGGCGTGCTTGGTGTTCCAAACACCTCAACTGGATTACTTATCACAAAATATTCAGCATCTGGAAGCATAAATATTGAAATATTACTTCAATTCTATAACAAACAATGTTGATAACACTCTTGACTTCATAAAGAATGGTGACTTAAATTAATTTATTGCCTCATGCCATGACAGCAGATTTCTCACCAAAGTGGTGGTAAAACTTTTTGAAAATACATAAAAAGTACATTTTAATTTTGCCCACAAATATTACACTAGCAGCTATCCCCCTGTATAAAATTTGTCTACTCCCCTCCCTAAAAAAAACTTATACAGGAGTATAAAATTTTTTTTTACCACTGGCTGGCAAACAAGCATGAGGCCCACATGTAAGCAGTTACTGCCGCCAATGGAGACTTGCAATACCAGGGGCATCACTTGCCATGGATGGAGATATATTATATGTTAGGTGCCAAGGTGACATATGCCCATCACCCTTTTTACATTATATTTTATGCCAATTACTGTATATAATTCAATAAATAGAATAAGTGTCTTACCATGGACTGGAGAATGAGCCTGATTACTGGGTGTCTGTTCACCGGTCATTGGAATTAATTTGTATGTCACTGCACCTGCTGAAACAGTAACAGGAATTCATCTGAGATCAATAAACAACTCTTAATATATTAAAAAGACAGAACAGCTTTTACAATTGCCAAGTTCATGCTCAATCTATATATATAAAAATGTTATGTTGGTTTGTGTACGCTTCAAAAACTCAAAAAGTTCTGCACCGATAGAGCTGAAATTATTAGCATGATATATAATCCACATCAAGGATTGTTTCTATATATTTTTTGCATCAGTCACATATCCACAGCGAAGCGTGGCAGGGTACAGCTAGTTCTCTATAAATTTGCATAATATATTTGAGCAGTTCTATATTGTAGCGGCTGATGCACACCACATTCATATTCAGTGTAAGGCAAACTACAGACACTAACTTTATATCTTACATGTATACAAGATTGGGATTGTGCGCTGAGGAATCACCTACTATTACTTATCATCACATACTTCTGACAAATTGAAAAAGCCATAGAAGAAAGTATGATAGTTCAATCTTATAGTAAATAGTTTATAAACACTATATCATAGGCATTAATCACATTGAAAGTATATGTTGTTATTTATGTACATTCTTACTCACAGATGTCTTTAAAGTCGTACGTAGAATTATTATCGTTGGTATCCAGATAAGTTTGTGTCACTAATTGTGTTCTTTCCTCGGTACTACCTGAAAAGGACATAATTTAATTTGAACTGGCTTCCCCAACGTATTAACTGATAATTAAATAATACATCCGACAAATTAGGGCTAATTCGCAACAGGATAAAAATACGATTATAGCTTATTTGAGTTTAGGAAAGGCTTAACTTACCATATGATCCTTCATCTACCATACCCAGGTATTCGCTGTCTGCACTGTAAATAAATGCAGTATATCAAAACACAGCACTCGAAAAAATCTAAATTCAGTACGCGGACCGAATTGCCTGCCAAGTTGCAAAACTATAAACCAATGACCTTCAGTATCATACAATTGTGATAATTATGTAATGCACTATTCACTAAAACGCAAATTTAACACTATTTTACCTGTTATCAAGTGAATTCTCATGCATGTCATCAACGTCAATTTCTACTTTGGCCATTGCGCGTAATTATTTTGAATTTCCACAATTTGATCACGGGGACAAAATAAAAGGGTCATGTGATGTAACCATAGACAAGACAAGCAAACAGGGCTGCCTAAGTAAAATATTGTACTTCAGAGCAACTCTATACATAAACAGGAGATTAAGGTTTAAGAACGTCCACTTGGTCCAATATTTTCGATTTAATTGGACATAGCACAATCTTTGATATTACTCAAAGCTTACAATATATACCGTCATATTACTATTGTTTAGACATATGAAATGTTTCCGTGCTCCTAAAATGGTAAACAAGTATATTTATAATTTACCCACTTGCAAATGTATCGCCTTAGCTTTATGACATTTGTTTGATGGTCACTCACTTTCAGATACACAGAGAAAGTTCTACATACCTCTATTTTCCATACCAAAGACTACCTTGAACAACTCCCACAACGAGCCGACGGGTAGCACAACCAAATAATAGATAGAAAAAATTATTACAGAATGTCGCCATCTCTTTCTCAGATTGAAGTATTTTTATGTGCAGCAATGACATCAACTGCACGTTTCACCTGCAATTCTCAAGTTGTATTTAAGACTTACAACTAGATGGCGTAGGCGTCAAAATTTAGTCGAGTAGTCCTACAATGTGCGAAAGTTTGTAAGTATGTTTCTCAGAACAATAACTTATTGTTCTGAGGTATGTTTGTTCCTCTTACACGCACGTATACAACTGGAAGGAATGGGATAAAATTTGGTACAGATAATAGATGATATGCTTTTTTTTTTCGATGGGGAAACCTTCTATAGGTACCCGACCGGGGGAGGGACGAACGGGTTATGTGAGATTTCTACTCACTAAAACCCCCTCGGTGGTCATTGTGGCCCAAGCCCACCGGTCACTGATTCACACGACGTATCCAGCCTCGCTTTGCTGAAATGGTTGAAGTGCGATTCGGTGATTCCGGTATTTTGAGGGTGATAAGCGAAATACACCCTAGAGCACCCCTTTCGGGGCACCTTCCCTATTCAGACTGGCGTCCAAAAACTTCTCTGATAAGCAGAGAGCTTAGAGCGGTCACCATTCCATGTCACATGTGACTGGACCCCCTAGTTTTGTTATGAGTGATTGCTTGTGAATGAGGTATATGCATGACTTTGTGTTCCTGTTGTATGTTGTGTGTGTATGTGTGTAAAGTGTTTGTTGTGTATTCTTGTGTGTATGTAGTTTCCCTGTAGAGTGTGCCCCCCTTGGCAGGCTATCCGCCACCGGTCGACAGCACGGCCCCATCAGGGTAGTGCTGTCGGCCGGTGCCCAGAGTACACCACGTGGAGGTTACCTGCCCCCGTACCCCAATAGATGATATGCTGGCTTAAGGAGGTTCTGGCATGAAAAACTTAGGGCTTGTTTTACTCCAGAAAAATAAAAAAAAACTACTAAGGATATAAAATTTTACACGGGTGAAACTACGGGGCATAGCTAGTATTATATATTTTTATATAGGATTTAGTTTTATTTGTGGATTAGTTAGGTTTTAGTTTAGTAGTAGTAGCTTTTTAGGCTTTAGTATAGCAATAGTAGGCGTAGTAGGTCAATTAAATTAAATGGTAAACAACATTTATGCAGTTACGACCAAACGACCAGAAATACATTCTGAAGCGAAACTACCTATAATAATAATAATAATTCATTTATTTCAGATATTATATTTTATTTTATTAATTTGTGGATATAGAGATTATAATATATCCATAAATTAATAAAATAAAATACATTGTTTTGTTTTTTTTACAAAAGAGGAATTAATAAGTCCATATCAAAGTGATAATTATTATAATGAAAAAGAAAAATATATTAGACACTGGTTTCTATTTACCCAAACGACGGATTGCGGGCAAAATAAAGAAAAAAATATGTACCTACCAGTGTAGGAGATGATTATCATAATTTTTGTTGGCCTGTATATTCTGGTAATCTATTCATTGATTACGATTCATAGTTACGTAGATAAGTTCCTCCAATTATTGCTAAATATTTGTCAAAATCTCTAGCAGCTGTTCTTTAAACCGACGATATTTCACATACTGTCACACTTAAGAGTAAAATAGGGTGCAAGGTTAACCCAAAAGGGGCTTATCCGAGAGAGAATTAGCCTTGCGGATCCTTAAGGGATGGTTGCCCAACCGTGTAAATACCCAAACCCTTTGGTTTTACGTATATTACCTGAATACCTACCTGAAAATCATCCAAAGGTGTTAAAATCTGTCGAGAGTCGTGAATACGTTTTTATAATTTTAGATAGGATTAAGTTAGGCATTAAGTAGTCAAAGATTAGAAAATGTTATACTTGCTGTCAATCGTGAGCGAAAGTGTTTTTTATCTGTGCGATATAGCGAATAATATTTTAGTCTACAATATTTATATAAAACATGTTTCTAGTTTAAAAAATCGTATTTTAAATGACACTCCTTTTTGTTATAGATTTTTTCTCAAAGCTTAACTGTTTCACTTAAAAGGGTAGAACTCTACCTTTTTTTATTAAGGCCTTTAATTTCGAATAATTATGTTCTGGCAAACCAAACTGCTGATTACTGAAATTCTACTCTAATATTATGGTGTATCTTAAATCCTAAAGTGCTTAAGTACTCACACGTTCAGCTCATTATTATTACGAATGGCATTGAATGAAGCCAGGCTTTATATAAAATGTTGGGCGTAATTAAGTCCAAGGCTTATAATGTTCGCTTCGTTACAAGTAGCTGTGTCATCGGCCAGCGTTTAAATTCATTATTAGCTCTACGATGCGCGCGACGTTCATTCTAAAAAGGCTAAAAACAAAGGGGGCTTTTATTTTTTAACCAACGTACGTAATACAATTGATTTGGCGAAAATTTAAGTTGATAAAAAATGCTATGCAATAGCTTTACCGCGGCAGTCCCCGAGTGCCACACGTTTTTATTATTTTATAACTAGTATTTATTACTTATTACTATCGTAGGCAAGTATTATTCGGTCTGATTTTCATTCATGCGAAAGAAATTGCTTGCAAAAGCTTATCGTAAACTAAACAAAAGGTTTATCTCAGAATTGGGTTTAACTGAAATAGCGTACAAAGGTACCCACGGTTACCTTCACAGATTCTTCTATGATTGGCTTTTAAGGGAAGTGGTTTTCTGTAAGCCATTTAACCGACTCACTAGGAGGCGCGTAGCTTTCCTATGAACATTGTGTATGTTTGTAATGTTACCTTTACTTAACGGGAGAATAATATTATATTTTCATGGCTTTCCCACAACACTGAGAAGGGATACACTACGAGGTATATTTAGATGCCAACGTAAATGGCGAGTCCGTTGCCCTTTCTCAAGTACAACTATACATTCTTTGAATTTCTACTTAAACGTATTCAGGTTTACTCAGGTACTCCTTGTATAGGTAGTACCCACATACCCACTTTCCGGAGATATATTTTAGGTGCTTACGTGACAGATATCGAGTCCATCGCGGTTACTCAAGCACGACTTTGAATTTCTGCTCAAACCTATACAGGTTTTCTCTTGATGTTTTCCTTCATCGTAAAGCACGTGGTTTAACTAATCATGCACTTAAGTTTCGAAAAGTCATTGGTACAGTCAGGATTCGGACTTGCAATTATTCTGTTGCGAGCAAATACACGAACCACTCCGTCACCAAGACTTCTTGTATTGTTAACTAACTCGAAGATAACGAGAAACTTTGCTAACTACAAAGTAATTAGCAAAAAGTTTAGGTGACAAGCATGATCAAGTTGACATACCGTTAATGTTCCTATGGTTGCTATGAACGTGGACAAAGGCGCGTACAGTTGGCACATAAAATCTGTAGCTTAGCTTCGGTACCTGCACCTTTCCGGCATAATGTACCTTTTCTTATGATAAGATTTTTTTTAAACAGTTTTATAGTTATCGAGTGTATCCGTTACAAGCAACCTAAATATTTATCTTTATAATATTGGTGTAGACAGTACAAACATATTCATCGTTACTATATTACTCTTTATTAATGTGAATTATATCCTCACGCCTTCCCACAAGGGTCCCCGAAGGGGTAGGCAGAGGTGTATAGGTAATACCCACACACCCACTTTCCGCCAGAGGTATATTAGGTGCCAACGTGACGGATGGCGAGTCCATCGCCGTTACTCAAGCACGACTATACATACGCCTTTGAATTTCTTCTCAGACGTTTGCAGGTTTCCTCTCGATGCTTTCCTTCACCGTAAGGCTCGTGGTGTGACTAATCACTGTACTTAAGTTCCAAAAAACTCATTGGTACAGTCGGGATTCGAACTTGCAATATTTGTGTCGCAGGTTTTGTATTGCAAATTGAATTAATATGTAGGTATACCGATTTCATTAAAATACAAACGAACTTTCTAGTGAAACAAAACACTATCAAGGGTTTATTCTGCCACATAACTAATTTATCCAAGACGAGCTACCGCCTCAATAATTTAAATGTCTATGCTCAATAGATCTAGTATATGTGCCCTTCAAATACTACACTCTATATAACTATCACGTAGGTCTGATAAACAATCCGGATATATCCAATTATAGCCAGCAAACATAAGTGTTGTAACAGAGTGTTGGCAAACTTTCGAAACAGATTTGCCGGGATTTGAGAGGCCGATCCATCACCCAGGCTGGGTATTTACAAGTGTGTGGCAGACGGCTACATTCGCACGGAACTGGCATGAGATTGATTCAGTCTACGTGCTCTGTTATAACTCGTTGGTAAGTTTTTTTATATCAGTACCTAATGTAAAAGGAGGAAGAGAAAGCTGTGGTGGCCGAGTGGTTCGTAAGTTCGCATCCCGACTGTACTGAGTTTTCTGAACATAAATACAGTGATTAGATACACCACGTGCTTAACGGTGAATGAAAACATCAAGAGGAAAGCTGCATACGTCTGAGAAGACATTCAAAGGCGTATGTATAGTCGTGCTTGAGTAACGGCGATGGACTCGCCATCTGTCACGTTGGCAACTAAAATATATCTCTGGCTGACAGTGGGTGTATGGGTATTACATACGTACACACCTCTCCCTACCCCTTTGGGGACCCACATAGGAAGGTGTGAGGATATAAATATAGAAAGAGGTACGTGACGTGAGTTACAAAGATAAAGTTTCTATCATGACATAATTACATAATATGGTGGTCAAAGAGACTGCGCAGGACAGAGGCAAATGGAAGGAATTGTACTTCGCAGACACGCTCAGCCCTTAATTGATGATGATGGGATGACATCGCTTAAATGTTTTTTATTGAGACAGGAACTGAATAACCTAGGAATTGGGTCAGTGTTTATTGTACGTTTTATGGTGAATGCTGAGGCGCATCACCAGTAGTCACAAAGCCTGTATTATTCAGCTGTGATCGCGAGACAGCGATACAGCCGCTGGGTTAGACATATCCGTCCGTGGTGGACTATCGCCACTAAGCCACCAGTATCGTTTGGCCTTGCAGGTAAATAGTGGTATTAATGGCGACAGGCAGTAGCAGGGAACTTGAGCTCTGTATGTTCGAGTGGTTTGAGTAGTTGCTTGCGACACAAAGATCGCAAGTTCGCATTCCGACTGTACCAATGAGTTTTTAACTTAAGTACAGTGATTAGTCACACCACGAGCTTTACGGTGAAGGAAAACATCAAGAGGAACCCTTTATATTATTTTTATGTTCATGAAAAGGAAAAAGATTGATCTTGAAAAAAATACATAGACAATGGAATATTGTATTGATCCTTTTACGTCCGTACTACACGTAAAGGTATATAACCTTTACCTGTAGTACGTTTACGTTGGAATCCAAAAAGGTGAAATAAAACCCGATGTGCCGGATTCCGAGAACCAGCATTTTCCCTTTGTAAGCAGTTATTCAAGAGGGCTTTGTTTGTGGTACTCAGGGAGGAGTAATATCTCCGCTGTTACAAATGTATACATTGATGAAAGTGAACATCGCAACGAATGCGTAAATTGGTAAGACGAACTCTGGGATTTTAGTTTACATTTCAGCAAAGTTTTGACCATCTGAACTGTCCATCCATTATGCCGAAAGTGGCATTGTTAAATAGAAGTGTAAGTATTCGTAATGAAGCAAATATTTCATCTTCAATACCGCTGATAGTCATCTTCTTTTCAATATTAGAAACTACAATGACAGCTTTGCAATACTTCTAATTAAAATAAATTATTTCAAGAAAAAAATATACTTAAGTAGGTACAAGGTATAATTCAATTCAAGGTATAACACAGCGAGACGAACATTTTACCAAACGCAATCTAAATTAAAAGAACACTGCAAGTATTGACGATTTTGATTTTCTTAAGCTCATACGTTCAAAGCTAATGCCACTAAAAACTAACCAAGCAAGAGATAGACCTCAATCAGTTTGTATGTATTTTGCAAGCAAATTGACTGAAAGGCGGCTAAGCAAAGTTCATTGGTTCGTAATCTCCGCGCGCTCTCGTTAAATTGGAAAGTTCTAGGAAATTGCTCGGCGTCAAATATAGAAGAGATACTAATAGGTATTAGGTAGTAAAGGATTGTTTGTGATTATTTTTGATTAGCGTTTCATCTCTGCCATAGAACGAATTTATGAATAGACATGGGTATAGATGAAACAAAAGAGGTCCGAAAGTCTAGAGATCTGGATGACTGGCACCGATAATTCTTACATGCGTACATATCATAACGCCGAGTCCCTAACGGGGTAGGCAGAGAGTATAGAGCGCCAGTTCTCTCTAGACTTACATACCTGTTTCGCTTCATCGTCATTCGTCAGTCTCTTCATACAATTTGGATTAGGAAGATTTTTTTTAAATTTTAAGCAATATCGTCATTAACCAAACGTCTTAAATAAACCGTCGCTGTTTCTCAAACAGGACTTAATTCTTCGAGTTATAAAGTTCATAATATAATAAAATTATTCCACATAGAGCTCGCATCAATACTCGTCCATGAAAATATATTTTTTAGAATCCATATTATTTTCAAGACTATGTGTATTAATACAAGCTTTTTACAAATCATTACAAACCTTTCAACCCGAATAAAACTTCTTGCTCAGCTTAGGGTAAGGTTACGGGTAAAACTAAGCTTTTAAGTCGAGCCAGGTGCTAGTTTTAGGCTTAGCATAAGTAAACCACTACAAATTTGATTACTATCTACATATACTATATTATATCTAGGCTGTCAGAGGTCAGACCTGCAGGTTGAGCTTTGTTTCGGAATGTTTTGTTCATTTACAATATTTACCACGACTTTGTTTGAAAGAAAACATTGAGCCTGAATCCTGAAGAAATTCAAAGCCCCTGTGCTGAGGAGACGGCAATAGACTCTGCATCAGTTATGTTGGTACCTGAATATACACCAGACAAAAAGACTAAGTACAATACGTGAGTATATTAATTTTATATAATGCCACGAAAAAAAATAAAATTGATTCTACCAGTTTACCGTAAACCATACTATATTAACTATATATTCCCATGAATGTTGTGTGGAATACATATAACCCATAATAATACAAACCATTGCTTTATATAAGCCGTGGTGGCCGAGAGAGTTCGAATCCCGACTGTACCAATGAGTTTTTCTGAACTTAAGTTTTTTAAGAACTAAGTTACTTAAGAACTTAACTTCTACAGTGATTAGTCACACCACGAGCTTTACGGTGAAGGAAAACATCGAGAGGAAACCTACATACGTCTGACAAGAAATTCAAAGGCGTATGTATAGTCGTGCTTGAGTAACGGCGATGGACTCGCCATCTGTCACGTTGGCACCTAACATACCTCTGGCGGAAAGTGGGTGTGTTGGTATTACCTATACACCTCTGCCTACCCCTTCGGGGAGCCTTGTGGGAAGGCGTGAGGATATATTATATTCTTATTATTGCTTTATATATTATTGTAAGGTTTTCAAGCAAGTTTTTATTATTAAATTCAACTGTGTTGAGTGACTACTCTCTATAAGCTGTCTCACACTATACTATTGTTAGACAATACTTTAAGTAACCTTTGCCTATGCACTGTTTGTGTGTCAATAATAAAATAAATAAACTGATGATTGCCAGAGATTCAAGAGATTCGCAAATCAACTGGCGTGAATGAGGGCGTGATTGTAAAGATGAAGAAAGGCATGTTACGTTGGTTTGGACACATAGAAAGGATGAGTGAAGAAAGATTGACGAAACAGATATACAAAGCAAAAGTGTGTGCAAGAAGAGACAGAGGAAGGCCACGTTCCAACTACCTGGATCAAATCGATCGGACTCTCAAGGACGGCAACGTTAGGAGTACTCGAAACCGACGAGCATGTGTGAAGAGACTGATGAATGTGGACGAAGCGAAAGAGGTATGTAAGTCTAGAGAGAACTGGCGCTCTATACTCTCTGCCTACCCCGTTAGGGTCTTGGCGTGATGATATGTTTGTATGTATGTATGATTATTGCCAGAGAACAAAAGAAAAAATATTATGAAATTATTACCATCACAAAATTTGAGGCATAAAGTAACTGTATGAATTGATCGTGAGAGCTCCAGTGTCATTACTTGATACAAACGGTATATTTTTCCTTTAATCATTCAAGCCTCTTCTCTTGTCTTTCTCTCCTCTATCAATTTAATATAAAATACCTCATGTAATTTCAACGTCAATCCTTGTGACCTTTACAACATCATCTCTGTAATAATTTGCGAGTACGATGTATACGTGTTAACGGAGACCTGGCTTTGTGGAAGTGTTTTTGATTCTGAGCTGTTTGGTGATAATTTTACTGTCTACAGGAGGGATCGAGAAACGTCTAGTTATATGAATCATAAAAAAGGAGGGGGAGGGGTATTAGTAGCAGTAGCTAACAAATATGCATCATATCGTAAGATTGAATGGGAAAGTAATTGTGAGGATTTGTGGGTTACTATTGAAACTCAGTCAAATAATCAATCTGATTTCTTAAAACTTGGCGCTGTTTATCTCTCCCCGCCTGTGTCTAATGAACTACTCGAGCATTTTGTAATCAATTGCAACCACGTTATAGACTGCTACCCCAATAGTTCTACGTTAATAATCGGTGCGGGAGCTTTACGGTGAAGGAAAATATCGAGAGGAAACCTGCATCAGTTTGTGAAATATAAAGCACGACTATATTTATTTATTTATTTATAAGGTACATCAACAATACACATATTAAACTTTCAAGTACACTTAATTATAAAAAGAATGTCCTGATATGTGTATCAATGACAGGTACACACAACGTGCACTTTACATTGCTACATATACTTAATATATATAATTAACTATATATATATGTATAGTCGTGCTAATATAGTAAAACATCTTTGGCACCCAAACACACCCAAACACACTTCTGCCTAACTTTAGTGTAAGGGCATGAAGGTAGATAAAAATGTGAAAAGTAGGGGCGTAAATGTCAGATGGCGTTCTATGAATGTAATACTGGAGCTCGTAAATAGAATGAACTGAATAAAGCCACTATGTATTAGTAGCAAGCCTTCACATTACAGTAATAACAAACCATTCGGTGGCGAAATTGAGGAAAAGTACGTTTAGTACCGCGTCGGTTCCATAACGAGCGTGTGATACGGAAGTCGAAAATATAACATTTCTACCTCCCAAATGGGCCAAATGCGAAGGTGAGCTTTGTAATATCACAAGAAATAGGTCAGAATGAATGATGCCCAATAGTTTGCTTTGCGAAAAATAATATTGATCAATGGCTATCTTTACCTTATAACATTATTTTTCAAAAAGGAACTTATAAAATGTATAGTAATAAATATACATGATACTTGTGAAGTTTAAATATTCAGCTTTTTTTTGTTTCATATGGGATAGCAACGAAGTTCAAAGATAGATGTGGAGTGTTCTCTCAGATGGCAATAGACTTGACAGCTGTCAAGAAAAGTCGAGTTGTCTAAAATTGTTTACGACTAAAAATGTTAATTACAAAAGAACCCGGCAAGATTCATGCCGAAATTTTTTACTTGCCTCGTCGTTTATGCCCACAAAATACGTGACGTTTGTGAAGATTTGACAGCGATAAGCCGCCAAACTGTTGTACTCACAAAGCAATTTAGTAAGTACGGTTTATTATGTTCATAATTTGTTTAAATACAG
Organism: Drepana falcataria; assembly: GCA_945859725.1. Classification (NCBI taxonomy): domain Eukaryota; kingdom Metazoa; phylum Arthropoda; class Insecta; order Lepidoptera; family Drepanidae; genus Drepana; species Drepana falcataria. Next base: position 3,610,165 of record OX243935.1, read on the forward strand.
CACAGGGATGATTTTAAGGCATACATACATTCAAAAAGTTTTCCTTTTAATTATACCAAACATTTTCTTATTGTTTGTCTACAATTATTTTAATTAAAATATCGGTAAAATGCAGGACCAAAAGGTAGAATATCAAAAGAAAATTAAATTATAAAATGAAAAGACCACCAATTTATGCAATGAAAAGAGCGATTATAATTTCAATAAAAATCGATGAGGATAATGTTCACATAGACTCTTCAGTGGAAGATGCGACGCAGCGTTCCTTCAGTTCAAAATTATTTTAATTTCGTCATTCAACAAACGGAATGCTAATAAGGCACCGGACGGAAAAAACTTTCTTGAGTCACTTATACTGAGTGAAAAATTGTCCGTAAATCGTGTAATCTAGCTACTTTTTCTTCTAACAAAGAGAACTTTCGATAGGTATTTGATGAAAGCTAGGGAGGGAGCAAGTTACGTGCTATATTCTTACTCATTAAAGCTCTAAAAAACTAACAATACTGCATACAAACATAACAAATCATATCATCACGCCAAGTCCCTAGCGGGGTAGGCAGAGAGTATAGAGCGCCAGTTCTCTCTAGACTTACATACCTCTTTCGCTTCGTCCACATTCATCAGTATCTTCATACATGCCCGTCGGTTTCGAGTACTCTTAACGTTCCCGTCCTTGAGAGTCCGATCTATTTGATCCAGGTAGTTGGAACGTGGCCTTCCTCTGCCTCTTCTTGCACACACTTTTGCTTTTTATATCTGTTTCGTCAATCTTTCTTCACTCATCCTTTCTATGTGTCCAAACCAACGTAACATGCCTTTCTTCATCTTTACAATAACACACTCATTCACGCCAGTTGATTTACGAATCTCTTCATTGCGGATTCGATCTAAAATCGTTACTCCGCACATTTTTCGAAGAGATCGCATCTCAACTGCATTCAAGCTATTTTCATACTTCCTCTGACATACCCAGGATTCACTGCCATACAATAAGGTAGGTACCAATATCGCGTTGTGGACAGCAACTCGAGCATTCTTGCTCAGACTTTTACTGCCCATCAACGCCGACATGGCTCCATTCACCTTATTTCCGGCAGTTATCCTTCTTTCATAATCTTTTTCATACTTTCCATCTCGTGTGAACATGCTTCCAAGATATACAAATTCATTCACTTGCTCTAGAATTTGCCCATTTACCGATATAGCACACTCGGTCACTTGTTCATCTCTTTCGAATACCAGAACCTTAGTCTTGCCAGCGTTTAGGCGCAGCCCCTTCTTTTCACATTCTTCTTTCATTATGGTAAATAGTGACTGCAGTTCGCCCTCTGATCACGCCAGTAAAACCGCGTCATCGGCGTATAGTAGGCAGTTGACCACTAAGTTTCCCATTTTCACTCCACATCCGCTCGTTCTTAGTGCTCTCAGACAGTTATCTAGATATATAATGAACAGCCAGGCAGACATGATACACCCTTGTTTGACCCCCGACTTCACATCAAACTAGGGTGACATCTCACCGTTAACCCTAACGCACGCCTCGCTATCACTATAGAGTGATTTCACGGCATGCAGTAGGGAACTGCTCACTCCATATCCAGGCAAAACGTCCCAGAGTTCCTTTCGTATGACTCTATCAAATGCCTTCTCAAAGTCGACGAAAGCGCAGAAAACCTTTCGGTTAATATCCAAAAACTTTTCCGCGATTCCGCGAAGCGAGAAGATTTGATCCATACATCCTCTTCTTGGTCTAAATCCACCTTGGGATTCCCAGAGAAACCTTTCGGATCGCTCTTGCATTCTTATCGTCAGGATCTTCGTGTACACTTTACTAGCTAAGCTGACCAAGCTGATGGCTCTGTAGTTTGAGCAGTCCAATCGCGATCCCTTTCCTTTATAGAAAGGCACGATGACTGCTCGCCTCCAGTCGTCCGGAACATCACCCTTTTCCCAGCAAAGATTGCATAGCAAATAGATGACGTCCCAGACCGCTGGTCCACCGTACTTGATCATCTCAGCCGTAATCCCATCTATTCCCGCTGCTTTTCCACATTTCAGACTTCTTATCGCTCTTACAATCTCTCCCATACTTATTTTATCCGCTGTAGGATCCTCGACAGATTCTGAGTAGATCAGCGGCATCATCATCATACATATCTTTGTAGAATTCACTCCATCCAACAATACTGACTGTAAATTATATATCAATAAATGAACGAATTTACATAAAACGATAAAAAGTGGTGAGCCCATGAGGCTGAAAGGTTCAAGTAGAAAAATCGAGAGAAAACCTGCACACCTCTGAGAATCAATTCAAAAGTACCAACCTGTTTAACCAATCAAGATGGCAAGTCCATCTGACACGTTGGCACCTAATAGTTTATCTTCGATGACAAAGGGGGTTGTTTCATCTCAATCTAACAACATCCTACCCCTTCGGAGATTCTTGTGAGAGCCTCTAATTTGAGAGATGTAGTATCTTGGACGAAGAGTGCATCATTCATATTTCTTGTACAAAACATATGGCAAATTCAGCGCCAACAGGTTCAGTTCATCAATACTTTAATCAACGTGACGTAATTGGAATAGGCGTGAATATGTAACTCTTGGTATATTTCATTAAGGCACAATTAAATAATTAATTACATAAATCTGTCTACATTCGTAATCAAATAAGGTGGAACTATGTACATTCATTCAATGCATTCTTTTTGTAACGGGGGACGTAATTGAATAAAATAAAATTTACTATGGACCCTTGCCACATCGATATGATTTTTTGCCGTTTCTTCTGATGGCAGGTTTAATTTAATAAATGTAATGTAGGCTTGATTTTACCTAACACTTACTACTAACACCAAGAAAGAAGGGTGGAGTAAGCAGGTGACATTATGGTACCCAAAGGGCACCACCAGGAGCTGAGGTCATAGAGCAATAAGATGGGAGGATAACTTAAAAATAACCTTAGGACCACTTTGGGTGAGAGTAGTGGCAGACAGAAAACAATGGTGAAAGTTGGAGGAGGCCTCTGCCGTAAGGCAAACATAATCAAGAGATATTTTACAAAATAAGTGCAGTTTTAGTCTTAAAAAGTCCATTACTTTAACTTTCTCTTTTAAATTAAGTTTTTTTTAGTTTTAGTTTTTCTCAAAAAAAAAAATTTAAGATACAAAATGTAAAAATGCTAATATTTCGGGAATAAAGGATGGATTTTTTGGACAACTATAGGTATATATTCCAAAGCCAACGTAGAAATAGTACAAAGTGACAGTCACTGTATCTAGGCCACAAACAACCCCGCGACCTGACCGGACGCATCTCGAGAGTTAGAAGGACGAATCGCTCGCTGCAAATGTATAATATTCTTTATATATATTTCTTCTGTTCGTGTGTATGTCACTGAACTCCTAAATGGCTGGACCTATTTTCATGAAATTTTCTGTCTTCAGATGGATTCCAGAATGGTTTACAATCACAATTGAACCCGATTGTTGGCGCCAATGGGTCCGTAGCTTTTATTTTTCATCTAAGCGAAGCTGGGCGGGAAAGCTAGTATACATATATAAAATTTGTTTACTTTTAAGAAGTTCCCTGTGTCTCTTGCGTTAAATTTGTTTTATGGTATCGCTCTCACGCACACGTCACCTTTTTATAAAAAAATATCCTTTTACAAATTTTGTACAGAAAAGCGTTTAGCAAATATAGTTCCAACTTTATTATCAATATTGCCAAGTTGAATAATGTTAAAATGCTGTTCTAGAAACCAATGAAACGTGCTCTGAATAAATGCCAAGTTATTATTTGATTCATCTAGTGCTTTTAATTAATGTTTAGCAAAGGCTTTATTAATACACTAGCTGTAGCCCGTGGCGTTACTTGCTGTTGGCAATAGATATAATCACGGGAATAGTATTTTTATGGTCAGAAAGTAGTTTAAATCCTTATATGTATCTCTGACAACAGAAGCAAGGAAACTCACTTCCTCATTTATAATATATATATATATATACTCACGCCTTCCCATAAGGGTCCCCAAAGGGGTAGGCAGAGGTGTACTGTAATACCCACACACCCACTTTTCGCCAGAGATATATTTTAGGTGCCAACGTGACAAACGTTGAGTCCATCGCCGTTACTCAAGCACGACTATACATACGCCTTTGAATTGCTACTCAGACGTAGGAAGGTTTCCTCTCGATGTTTTCCTTTTGATAATATTAGTTGGGGATATAGCGGCATCTTAGGATCCGTTGGTGATCTCTGACGTCACAGGATCGCGATGCGTACAACTTCAATGGTAGTTAGATAATTAGGTTAGGGAATATTTGTTATCCGCTTGGTGATTAATACCCACGATCTATCAGAACAATTCTTAGGAATTCATAAGTAAACAAAAATAATCACCAAACTAAAGAAACTTCCAGAAGAAAAATCTTACATTTAACCTTGCTTCTGTACAGTATAATAGGCTCTTGACCCCAAAAAAATATTATGGACAAAAGCCTAGCCTTAAATAAGATATACTAAATCTTAAGAGCATTTTATGTGCAATGTAGAAGAGAATCCGTAAAAGTCCTTGCAAAATAAAGCTTTTGTTAATCATTATGAGGATTGATATTCTGTGTAATCATAAAGAGCTTTATTTTTTTGCACTTTTTTATATATGTGGTAATAATATATACCTATAATAATATATTTCATATCCAATATATTTCCAACAAATTTCTTTATATACAAATGTATTTTTTATAAAAGGAACAAAAAAATTATGAGTACAAAATTGTATGCGATAATGCCTGCCTAATAGTTACAAATAGTTATACACAAGCAATTAGTCAAATTTTAATGTTCATCATACAAACGGAATCGTTTCGGAACCGAACCCGGGACCTCAAACTACTATACCACTTTCTCCACGACTTGTATAGACTTCAGTCGTCGCTTTGTTGACGGAGTGTTATAGGGACGAGTAACCGTTTAACCAACATATCTAAATAGGTTTTATCCTACTAACATACCAAATAATACAAACTTTCGCATTTTTAAAAAACTTAGGTCCTCTTTCGTTCAAAAACTACCGAAGGGAATTGGCACATAACACAAACAAAAATAGCAATGAATTATGAATTCAAAACAGGTGAAACCGCGAGACTCAGGTAGTATGATAATATCCTTGAAGTTACTGTGTTATTACTTGTGCAGACCGACCGGCTCCGCGGCGTCCTTGGACGGCGCCTGGCGTCTTAACGTCGCGACGCGCGGCGCCCGGGAGGAGACTGGATACCACGATGAATACGTCAGGACGGATGAGGACCAGATAATCTAAGCGTGGGTAGTAATAAATTATCTTGATTTGAGATTTTTTTTCAGAACTGCTTGCTTTGCGTCATCGCTACATAATATTATAAAATATGTCCGCTTCTGGATATCTGCTTGTTCAAGATTAACTCACATACTACTGAACGGAATTTCTATTATATTCAAAACCTTAATAATAATTTATTAAGTGTTTGAGTGTATTGGTTGAAATGAGCTGATGTTTTTGTGTTTAAACCATTAGGCATAATAATTATGCCTCCATGCAAAGCCAGGGCGGGTTGCTAGTATAAGTAAATGTCGGTGTGGACGAACGTATAGGGAAATTGCATAAAATGAGTTTAATAAAATAAAGATAATTTTATACCTTTAATATTTTCAAGTTTCACAATTTCATAAAAATCTAATACTTTTTACATATTTCGAGACTAAACATTACAGGTACCTAGTATTGTTTCCTTTCGTATTCTCTACGTTTCCTGTCTTTGTTCGTAAAGTCTGCTATATACAAATCTAATGGGATTACTGATCGCACTAAATTCAATGTAAGCTCTCAACTACCCAGTAGCAACATGCATGTTAATATGTAGCTGAAATTAACTTGAAGTAGAGATTTCGTCTATGTTTGGTCTATGCGAAGTTACTTTGAATTCGCTATTGATATTTCATTCAGCAATTGATTGATGAGTTGCACGATATTCTTGAATTTATGCTAACGTAATTCTGTATTGGTACATTACATATAAAGATGGTACATTATATATAGGACTTGTTTGTCAGAACTATTATGTTAAATCTGCAACTATTTATTCTAATATTATCTCAACCAGTAGAAGGAAATATTTCAACTCGATTATATCGGGGGCTTTACTGTAAGTAAGATTTAAAGACTTCTTATATGCCTATCTCTATCGCACAATGGAATTCGGTATTCAAATCGAAGGGTCACTCAAGGATGGGAACGAAATGAACTCTGGACTGGCCTGCATGTATGAAGAGACTGATGTATGTGGATGAAATGGAAGGAGCTTTTGGAAGTCTAGAGAGAACTGGCACTATGCACTCTACACTCTACCTTGGTACGGGGTAGGCAGAGAGAGTAAAGTGTCTAAAGTTTTCGTTTCATCGTCGTGTAGTTAAGTATGATCTTTTTACTGTATTGAATTGATTCCGTATAATTTTGAGATTTGAAAGTACAGGAACATAATTATGAAAACCACCCCATACATTAGGGACTCGGCTTAACATCATACTTATTTTGAGAATTGTCTGGTGACAGTAATTTTTATGTCATACCTTTTGTGGTCATTTGACTTCTGTCATATCGTCACACAATCGACATGGGAAGAAATAATAAGACAAACGTCTGAAGATGTGACACAAATGTCGCAAAATACGACAAACGGCGAGAAACTGACAAGTTTTTCCTCGTACTATCCCGCAATGGTAGTATATAAAATTACTATTCTGCGCACACAGTGCTGTTTACTTGATGTTTCATTAAATAAATTTATTTGATGGAGTAGTTACGTGACTAAAATACATATTCGATGAGTTTGTGTAAGGAGATATCAGCCGGGATCTGGAATTAAAAACTTTTTTTAAATCTCCTTAACTTAGAACTTTCCAGTCACAAAGGTCAAGAAGACACAGAAACAGGCCTAATAACCACTGATGGTGCTTGGTACCACGATATAGATGAACTATATAGACAGTGCCATCCTCTAAGACGCGCCCCACTATTCTTCCCTACAGTTTATAGTGTAAGTGTGCAACCTTCCACTAATGTTTGAGTATTATCGGTACACACTTATTACCTATGAGTGCACACGTATACTACAATTAATAAAGTCGGGTCATACTCCCGCATCTCGCGACACCCTCGACTAGAAATTGGTTGGGCGCGTCTTCGTGGATGGCACTATTTATATATATTTATTTCTCAGGCGATGCTACGGAATATTTGTTATGTGAGGGAAGGAGCAGTAAGATTTGAACCATTTTCAGTTGACTATCTATCATTCAACAGCAATAAGTCTATCATCTTTTAACAAAAATAAATTAGAAACGATTGCGTAAAGAATGGCTTTCAAATTCTACACTTAAAGCGTAGGAACGACAACGGAAAACAAATTAAAATTTAAAGAGAATTTCTTCCCAATCTATTACAGAATGGAAATTATTTTCCTCGACAACAGTCCGGGGAAACTGCCGTAATCAATACCTTTCTAAAGTACGAGGAATTATACCCAACCTGTTTGATAAATGAAAAGTTAGCTAGTTAAAAGTAGCAGTTCATTATCATTATTTCTTAGGTAATCCAGCTTTATTCCGAGGTATTTAATAGGGGAATATATGTATTTCAAGTAAAAATTCAATATGTAAAATATATGTGTAATCTTGTCACTTAGTAAAATGAACCCATGAATATTTATAGAAACGTATTTTTTTCTTCAAGGTCGCCTTGAACCTTACTTGACTGTGCCTGTGCTACGGTAACAGCTTAGTGTTACAATGTCGGCTAAAAATAAAAAAAAAAAAAAAATTTTTTTTATACCACTTGGGTGGCAAACAAGCATGCGGTCCGCCTGATGGTAAGCGGTTACCACCGCCTATGAACGCTTGCAACACCAGAGGTATCACTCGCGCGTTGCCGACCCTGCAGGAATCTTTTCACACCCTTTTCAATTGAAAAGCAGAAAAAAATGCAAGCGGAATGGAATAATTCATAAATGTGTAGCACTTCGCAGCTCGTGCGTAGCATTACGCTCGTAGCATGGTGCTACGCTCGTAATATTCGTAAACAGATCGTTACCCAACGAGAAATTGACTTTCGGGTTTCCCGTTTGGGTCTTATGTTAGATTTTAATTATCAGTGGACAAATGTCACTTCTATATAATTCCATTTTAAACTGTCAATGACTTTATATGAAAGGACCGCTTAATCTAGCTCTACTTATAAGTAGATATATGATATTTATATATGTATTTATTTATATTGTATTAGTACTCAAATTTCTTATCAATTTAACGTTGTTCCTCCATACTGGGTTGGGTACTATTGCTGTAATGAAAAAATATTGTTATTGTATATGCCTAATGATTTGAAAAGAAACTCCAAAGAAAAAGAAACTCCATGGTTACCATGGAGTTTCTTGCCGGTTCTTCTCCATGGAAGCGACCAACCCGAACCGTGCTTCTTTTTCGACGTTTTATAAGTGCCCATCTGGGCCTATATGAAATAAAAAGATTTTGATTTTGATATAATTCCCTAAACAGATATTTTATTTGTCCCGCCCAGCTTCGCCCGGGTGAGAAAGAAAAAAAAAACACGTTTTTTTAACTATTGCTTCCCCTATGGAGGCAATAGTTAAAAACGTGTTTTTTAATAAAATGTTGAGTTTCATAAAATCCGTCCTTAGCTGACCTCCACACCGCGTAAGGAATACTCCTTCCAAATTTCAAGTCAATGGGCCTTATAGTGCCTGAGATTTCGTGATGAGTGAGTTCACAAATGGGATCTCCTATATATAGGAGATCCCATTAGGTTTAGATAGATAATAAAAAATGCATAAGGAGCCATCAAACCTCTTTATATAAAAAAGGTAGTACATAAATATATTTAAACTTCATGATATAAAACCTCTTCGAAAGCTTTGCAATAACAATGTCGAATTGAAACACCCACAGCTTAATAATGCATACGTACAATGCGCGAACATCTTTGTAAATCTCATTTGCATACGACTCCACAAACACAACGCTGAATATTCCAAACAAGTAACACAAATAAATATTGATTCAGTAGCTCATCTCCAGAACGATCCACCAGAGCTTGTATAGATAATATTAGGTTTGGAAAGTGGTTGCGGGCACATAGTCTCTTATAAAATGTGCCCCCAAATGTTTCCCTGAATTTCCTATCAGAGACTGAAATACAACTCCATATTCTCCATAAAAAGAGTTGCACTGCAATATTGTATCTCTTTTTGTAAAATTTTTAGTAAAAACTTAAAAATAGGATGGTTAGTTGTACTTGACGCAGCAACAAGCTACGGTTTGACATTTACTATTTTAAAGTTTTGCGCCACAATATTTTTCATCTTACCGTCTTCTAACCAGTATACTGCTTTAGTTTGTGTACTATGTACATTCATGGTACTTTGTATGGTAGTGTTATGTGGTTATATACGTAGCCATGGCGTCAGACAGTTGTATTGTACATTCTGTTTTTCATTTCTTATACGACACTAATCATTTCTACTAAAATCCTTGGCGTCTACGTGCTAAGGGCACGTAAAGCACATCTGCAAAATGAATATTGCAGGTTACAACCCCTGTGGTTTGTGTCAAATATTTTTTTATATAGAATAATATATAAGAATAATATAATATCCTCACGCCTTCCCACAAGGGTCCCCGAAGGGGTAGGCAGAGGTGTATAGGTAATACCCACACAACCACTTTCCGCCAGAGGTATATTAGGTGCCAACGTGACAGATGGCGAGTCCATCGCCGTTACTCAAGCACGACTATACATACGCCTTTGAATTTCTTCTCACACGTATGCAGGTTTCCTCTCGATGTTTTCCTTCACCGTAAAGCTCGTGGTGTGACTAATCACTGTACTTAAGTTCAGAAAAACTCATTGGTACAGTCGGGATTCGAACTTGCGACCTTTGCGTCGCTGGCAACTGCTCGAACCACTCGGCCACCACGGCTCTTATCTAATATTTTTTTTATCTGAAACTATATACAATAATTGAATACACCACGGTTTGTAAGTTGAAGAAATGTATTCCTACGAAGCCTGAGACCTGCTGGAGAGACGGTAGCGGAGTCGCCATCTGTCATGTTGGCACCTACATGTGTATTTCATGTTAAGAGTGTTGTTACCCCTCTCCCTAGCTCTCTGTGAATGTCTGTGTGAAGACCTCAAGATATATTTTATATATCGTTAACCAAAACGTCTGATGGTAAGCGCTTACGTCACATTTAAATAAAAAAGCTTAAAATCTCGCACGCTGCTGATCTTGAAAAAAATACTTGCTGTACTCAAGTCTTCGGTTAAAATGTCTGAATATTAAGGTGTTCTGTTTCAAAGGGCCAAAAATAATGAATAAGTTTAGACCCAAATATAATAAATAATATCTTCAGTAATGAAAAGTGACGTTAAGCCCTTTTAATGGTAAATGCAAGTCATTGCTCAGGGATATTATTGATTTGCTACCGGGTGTTAGGGGTTGGTATCAACACGGGCTTACAAGTTATTGAATACTTATTTATTTATCGTCCATGATTGATGTCGGAACCCTTTTTTTAAGAGTATCATGCTTGGTGACGGATTAGAAATTAAAATACTGGTGACGGATTAGAAATTAAAATACTAATTTTACTACAATATAATAAAAATACCTTACTATGTCACGTTAGCACCTAATATACCTCTGGCGGAAAGTGGGTGTGTGGGTATTACCCATACACCTCTGCCTACCCCTTCCGTGACCCTTGTGGGAAGGCGTGAGGATATATTATTTATATTATTATTATTACTATAAACACAACTAAAATAAATTTTACATTATTTTCAACTAGCTGTGTCCACGACTTAGTCCGCGTGGAATTCAACAAAAAAGAATTTGTTTAGTTTATAAAATGGAAGTAGCCTAAGTTACTCCTTCTTACATCAGCTATCTGAAAGCCAATGAAAGTCCCGTTAAAATCGGTCCAGTCGTTTTAGAGATTAGCCGGAAAAACAGAAAAACAGGCAAAATTAAAAAAAATCTATTTTGGTGTATATACCGTATATTTATATATATATTCATATGTATGTAGTAAAAAGCGGTTATTTCAATATTACAAACAGACACTCCAATTGTATTTATACATACATACATACATATAATCACGCCTCTTTCCCGTAGGGGTAGGCAGAGACCACTTCTTTCCACTTGCTACGATCCTTACATACTTCTTTCGCTTCGTCCACTTTCATTATTCTCTTCATACATGCTCTTCGGTTTAGGGTACTCTTGACCTGACCTTTTTTCAAGACGTCCCTAATTTGGCCTAGTAACGTCCGCCTAGGTCTAGGTACCCCTTCCAACACTTTCATTCACACTCGCCTTATACACTTTTTTCGTCAATCGTTCTTCATTCATTCTCTCGACAAGGCCAAACCATCTCAGCAACCTTTCTCAATTTTTGTATTGTACAATTGTATTTATATGTATAAATTTGAAGATTGATCAATTAGAAGACGGTGCGTTTCAAGTATTAACTCGTATTACCATAGGTATAATAATTCACCCTCTCTGTCATTGTCAATGACAATGTGGGCGATGATCTTGCAAGCGCCGACCGGAGTTGATCCAGCCAGCCAGTCATCGAGACAGCACAAAACAAGCGCAGTAGTTTTTCATAAACTCGACTATTCAATCCAATCCAATGATTAGTGTAATGGTTGACTCACGCTGTACTAATTATAAAATAAAAAAAAACACCTCTCTAGCTTGTGATCGGCAACACTCAAAGCCGAGGTCTGCACCCTACAAGTGTGTTTGCTAAGTACCTAATGCCCGCCCTTAGGCCTTTGGTCTTGCCATAGCTCGGTTAAGTAGTAGAAGTTCCTGCTTAGAGAGATGATAAAAAAAAATATCAATGCCATTCTCTCAAATCGAATATACTCAGCATTTTGAATTGGGAATTTTTAGTTATGGATTTTATTCGGGTGGAAACAGTTTCATGGTAATTGATTTCAAAACCATTCAGCTTTTAATTTCGATGGTTTATCACGATGTTACTATGCCTATATATATATGATTTTTTATATATATTATATATATACATGATTTAATACTATAGGGAAGAAGCATTTATAACATACCAAAACATACTCTTACAACCAGACTGGATAAGTGTATGTTTAGGCTTATGACTTAACTAGCCCATATATGGTGTTATTGGTTTTTCTAGGACATAACCTTGCCCCAATATTGGTAAGAACTTTATTTTTTAAAGACCCTTATTTAGGCAATGTGTGTATGAACACAGAGCTCAAAGTACACTGGCAATGACCACAGAAACTTGGCAAACACTTTGTTAACATGACGCAATACCAGCTCCCCTGACGTAGAACGTTCTTGTTCCCATGGCCTTTGGGATAACAGCCTTTATGTTGTTGTAATAAAGTTGATAATTTGATCGGCCTGTTTATAGACTTACTGGCGCCTCTATGACCGTGTGTGGTAGGGGATTTTAAAAATGGGACTTCAGTCGAAATACCACATTCCGAGGCACAGTTTTCGTATTTAATCTCACAATTAGTTTATCTTGAATTCAAATAGAAGAATAAACAATGTAGGCACATGTGTATGGATTAAATATTTAAAGATTTTAGATATTTTATGCATATATTATGTTTTCTGAACTTAAGCAGTTACCTACAATTGTCACACTGCGAGATTTTCTGTAAGGGAAAAATCTCGAGACGAAACCTGCATATGTTTGTGAAGAAAATAAAAGACGTGTGTGTGTACACGTACGTGTAGTGGTCACATACTCTGTATTTTTCTGCTTGAGAACCGGCGATGGACTCGTGATCTGCCACAATAGTCAACAGCTAATTTGAGCACTGAACAGACCAACAGCGTTACATTTAATAGATTGACAATCTTAGGCTATTTACAATTATCAAATAGCAAGGAGCGCTCTGATAACAATACAAATTATGACAGAGACAAATGATTAGACATAAAACAAAATACTAGCTTTTGTAGTTTAGCTGCAACTTTGACGCGGCGACTGTTTGTCGGAGGGATGAAGTCATTTAGGGACATGTTATACATACATATATCATTTGATCGCCGATGGAAGGAGACAAGAGTAGACAGGATGTTTTTTTATTTTTATTTATTAGGGTTTACCAACAGTTATTTCAGAGAAACATGATTATATACATTTGTATATAATCATATAATTTATTTAAATTATAAGATTTTTCCAATCCCGACTGTACCAATGAGTGTTTCTGAACTTAAGTACAGTGATTAGTCACACCACGAGCTTTACGGTGAAGGAAAACATCGAGAGGAAACCTGCATATGTCTGAGAAGCAATTCAAAGTCGTAGGTATAGTCGTGCTTGAGTAACGGCGATGGACTCGCCATCTGTCACGTTGGCACCTAATATACCTCTGGCGGAAAGTGGGTGTGTGGGTATTACCTATACACCTCTGCCTACCCCTTCGAGGTCCCTTGTGGGAAGGCGTGAGGATATATATATATATATATAAATTATAAGATTAAAAACAATACTGCACAACCAATGACAGGTAAACACAACATGCAAAGCGGACATCATAACATAATAATAAGTGTATTAAAATATAAAAGAATTGATTTAACGATAGTAGTAGTAGTAGTTTAAAGGTAGTATTTTGATAGTATCGCGCTATTGGAGATTTGGTGCCAAACTTAGTGCGACGAAGAGGTGGAACGTTAGTACATATAAGGGTTTTGATGTAGACAAGTGACTTGAGTGTGGAATACCACACTTATGATCTGCCGGAGGACCGGCAGGCCGGCGGAGGCCCCCAAACCCAGACCGGTCGTGGTCAAGAGGGCAGCGGCCCGCGAATGGCGTAACGCCCCCCCCGCGCAACCCGCCCCACCCCGACCTTCCCCGTGGAGGGCCCTCCCTCCGAGGGATTTTCCACCCCTCCCACAAGCGTCACCCCCTGTCCCCTCAGCGGCCCCGAGCCCGCAGTTTACACCTCTGCCGTCGCTCTCCACCGCCAAACCTCAACAGCCCCAGCCTCAGGCTGCTACTCCCCCGCGTAGACCCCAGGCGGTCCAGCCCACTTCCTCCCCCTCTGAAACTTCCGCCAACATGGCATTCCTGGCGGATCTTTTCTCCACCGTCAACCTCTCAAGGGTTAACGAGATGGCACGAAGCCTCAGGGCCGTCCGGAAGGACCCTCTGGCCCTCCTCAAAGTGCTCGGCGACTACGCCGATGTATCAGAGTCCCTGGCTACCTTCTCGTCCAACCAATAATGGACTCAAACGTAAGCAGCAGAATCAAACCCCGATCACTTTCAATTGGCTACTTTAATGCCAACGGCATTCACAGCCAAAAGGAAGAGATCGCCGCGTTCCTCCGCGACAACAATATCGACGTTTTCTTAGTGCAGGAAACCTTCTTGAAACCATCACACCGAGACCCTAGAATTGCAAACTACTGCGTAGTTCGCAATGATAGATCTCGATCCGCCCTCGGCGGTACTTTGATCTATTACAAGAGGTCCCTGCACTGTATCCCGATCCAACCACCAACCCTCTCCCACATAGAGACCTCGATCTGTCGATTAGGAATGACCGGCCATCAGCCAATCACGATTGTCTCTGCATACTGTTCCCCTGTTAACTCGACGGCCGATATCAAAGCTGATATCAAAGTCCTCATCAACCTCAGTAGCTCAGTTATTATCGCGGGTGACCTGAATGCCAAGAGCGATGCTTGGAACAGCCACTCACGAAATAACAGAGGACGCCAATTGGAGGACCTCAGTGGGCTCCTCGAATTTGACGTCATTGCGTCTATGCACCCCACCCACTACCCCGAGAATATCAACCACCGACCGGACGTACTAGAAATTGTGATCATCAAGAATGTAAACCTCCGTTTGCACTCGTTGAGGTCGCACGACGAATTAGATTCCGACCACCGACCTGTTACCTTAGCGCTCTCCCCCCGACTAGGCCCCCCGGACTCAGGTCAGCCCCCGCCTCAGAAAAAGATAACAGACTGGAGAAAACTGGAGGAACTCCTCAAGTCCTCTTCATCTGTTCACTTAGATAGTATCCCGCCCCTCATAGAGTCGGCAGCCGACACTCAAAAGGCGGTCGATTCCCTCACAGCTCACGTACAGTCAGCCGTGGACGCCTGTTCACGACAAGTTCCGGTGATGGAAGATCATCGCTGGAAACTTCCCGATGACGTGCGTGAAATGGTGACGGAAAAGAACGCCGCCCTCCGAGCGCATAGAGCTCACCCGACTGAAGCGAACCGCACCTTTCTGAGGTCACTCCAGCGCAATCTGAGATACCGCATGAAAGACCTGCGAGACGCTCGCTGGAACAAGTTCCTAGGGGAACTTGAACCGAGTCACTTGGCCTTTTGGCATCTCCAACGGAAACTTAAATCAGACAAAATTTCGTCTATGCCTCCACTCACTCGTCCAAATCAAGGGCCCGCCTTTGACGACGACGAGAAGTCCGAGTGCCTGGCCGACAGTCTCGAGGCTCAATGTACGCCCAGCACCTTGCCAGTAGATCAGCGCCACCTCAAGAAGGTGGACGCCGAGGTCGAAAGCAAACTATACCACCCACCCTCCGAACACCCAGACCACCCTATCGCCCCAATCACGGTGGACGAAGTCCGGAAAGTGATCAAGGATCTTCACCCCAGGAAAGCCCCAGGTCCCAACGGGATCGCTAATAGAGTTATCAAACTCTTCTCCCCTTATCTCATAGTCTTGCTCACTGCCATCTTCAATGCAGCACTGAGCAACAACTTCTTCCCCCAATCCTGGAAAAGTGCAACGGTCATAGGTATTCCCAAGCCAGGGAAACCCAAGACCGAAGCCTCCAGTTATCGCCCCATCAGTCTCCTCAACGTCCTTGGCAAGATTTACGAGAGACTTATCTACAATAGATTAAAGAGTTTTGCAGACTCTAAGAAAGTCATACCTGACCAACAGTTCGGTTTTCGAACCAAACACTCTTGTGTCCGTAGACGTCAGTAGCGGCTTCCAACTCGGTTATACCACGGGTATGCTCCTCTTCGACGTGGCGAAGGCATTCGACAAGGTCTGGCACAACGGCTTAATATACAAGCTGTACCAGCTGGGCGTGCCGGACCGTCTAGTACGCATAGTACGGGACTTTTTGTCGAACCGCTCCTTCCGCTACAGAGTCGAGGGCACACTCTCTTCCCCCCATCCCATACGAGCAGGAGTCCCGCAAGGCTCAGTGCTCTCGCCACTCCTATTCACGCTTTATACTAGCGACATTCCCCTCCATAGACGAGTTAAAAGCGCTCTATTCGCCGATGATACGGCTATCTACTACAAAGGTAGAACTCCCGAGGGAATTCACGACAACCTCCAATCCGCGGTCACAGCCCTGGGGCGGTGGTTCCGGAAATGGAGAATTGAAGTGAACCCCACCAAAAGCGCAGCCATTCTATTCTGGAAAGGCCTCGAACGCCCACGGGTAGCCCCCATCACCCTCTTCGGCAAACCCATTCCATGGGAAGAAAAAGCCAAATACCTGGGTGTGATCCTCGATCAACGCCTTTCTTTCCGTCACCACGTAAAGGCGGTACGCGCGCGAGCCGCCTTCGCGCTCGGTAGACTTCACAGCATGTTGAATGCGCGAAGTAAACTCTCATTGAAATCCAAGGTGAGGATTTACACGACGTGCATTCGACCAATCATGACATATGCGGGTGTAGTGTTCGCACACACTAGCAAGTCAACACTTAACCCCCTGCAAGTGCTCCAAAGCCGGTTTCTCCGGAGAGCCACAGGTGCCCCGTGGTACATGCGTAATAGTCAACTCCACGTTGACCTCAAAGTCCCAACTATAAAACAGTTTTTGAAAAAACTGGCCAAACGTCATTTCGATTCTTCTGTAAATCACCCCAACCCCCTCGTCGTATCGGCCGCCCGATACACTCCTTCCCTTATCTCGAAGATAAGGCGTCCAAGACATGCCGTCATCGAACCGGATGACGACATAACGGTCCTCCAGGACGCACGACAAAAACATACAAACACTACACACAACCGACCACTGTTCCGTCCTCGCCGGCGAGGCTCGACGCGAATAAGCCGTAATGTTCCCCCCCGATCTCCGCCGCAAACGCCGGCCCGCGCCGAGCCTGACGCGCAAATCCCGCCCCCAAATAATATATAAATAAAATTTACAGTCCAGCCCAGCTCCCTAGCTCGCGATCCAGCAACGCCCTAAGCCGAGGTTCGTACCCCACAGGGGGTGCCCTTAGCTGTGTTGCTTAGTACTAAAGTGCCTGGCTGGAGGCCTAGGTCTCGCCATTGACCGGTTAAGTAGCAAAAGTTCCCGGAACTCACGCTACGAGAGACAATACAAAAAAAAAAAAAAAAAAAACAAGTGACTTGAATATATACAGCTTTTATTATTAACCTTTTCGTCTTCCCACAAGGGTCTTCAAAAGGGTAGGCAGAGGTTTAGCGACACTCTTTCGCTGGAGACATATATAGGTGCCATCTTGCCAAATTTCTAATCTGACACTGTTTTTAACCGACTTCGAAAAAGGAGGAGGTTTCTCAATTCGACCGTGTATATATTTTATATTTCTTATCGATTAATTTAAATGCAAGCTGCAATATATATTATAATTGTTATTAAACATGTATACATTTTCTAATATTTTGCTTAAACGTAGACAGGTTTCTTCACCATGATTTCTTTCCACTCAGTTGATAGTGTGATAAATTACTGTCCTGAAGTTCAGAGAAAAAAATTAACATAGCTCAAATTAGGGTTCGAACCAATGTTTAAGATGACTTTGTTATCAGGAGATCACCACGTCTGCACTGTTACAAATATTCCTCTTAAATCCATTTACAGGTGGATCTTAAGTATACTTTCCAACTCTTCTATCGACCAGTCACTATGATTCACCAGCCCACTGCCAAACTTCACCAAGGTTTGATGACAAATTTCGTAACGTAAAGTGGTTATAAATCTGCACGGTTGCTCCGAGCTATATATAACAACAAAATCCTTTTATATGATAGACTTAGATGAAAGGTGTCTGTAAATCAAAGTCGTTTTTGCCGCGACGGCGGTTATGTAATATTCATAGCCTATATTCTCAAGGCGCGATCCGGAGAGTGAATTATACATGGGCCTGTGTAAGCCACGTGTTTTCATAACTGTTTTATTTGCCACAAACGAGTTACTTTCCCCTCCTTTATGTCGCTTGATGATAGAACCAAGGGAGTTAAACTGTCCCATTTAACATCTACATGTCGTCACTGCTTTTAGTGTATTGTTACATACGCACCATTGTAGTCACATTCCTCACGCTCACAAAAACAACGATGCGGCTACTCTGGTAAGCAATAATAAAAGAGTATTAAAAATACATTGGTTGTAGTATGTTTCTGATGGTCATATCAAAACGTAGTTGCATATTAAGTTGTGCTGGCAGAGTGGTTCAAGTTCAAGTAGCCTGCAACACAAAGATTTTCAAGGGAAAGTTCCACCACTGCGTTTACTACTTAACATTACAAGAGCTTTACAGTGAAGGAAAACATCGAGAGGAGGAGGAGTCAATGTGACAGGTGGCATAGCCTATTATTGTTTAACTCACTTATAATATGTCATCATGCTGGTAACAGCTATTTCTTATAACTTTTTGTGTCTAACAGAAAGGTATTGTCGTAATTGTCAACATTGTCTCACAAAACTTATCGCCATTTCATTTAGCAAACAAGTAGCAGGTGATAAAAATATATTTCATTTTATTGACATTCCGCTAAGAGCGTGTCTTGCTCGCCGAGCGGCTGGGAGCTGCTCACCATGAATAATGTCTTCAATAAACGTGAAAATCTTGAGCAATAATAGCAGACAAACGATTTGGAACAGTTTACGACAAAATTCTAGCAAAGAACATTTACGAGTAGGAAGAATATTTAACTGCTATTTAGTCTAGTGGTTTGAGCTAGTGATTGAAAGCTTGAAGTCGCGGGTTCGATTCCCGCTTGTAGCTGATATTTGTGCTACGAACACGAGTATTTGTACTTAGCCTTAGATGTCTTATGAATGTATGTATACATTTTCAATTTAAGTATATATATATCAATGTCTAGTTTTCATGGTACAAAAATTGCTTAGTTTGGGACTAGGTCAATTTATGTGGAATTGTCCCATCTTATTTCTGTATTAATTTATTGTTTTATAGAGGTATGTCAGTCTAGAGAGAACTGTCGCTCTAGTCTGCCTACCCTACTACTTCTCAGTCAACATAAACGATTTACCAATATTGAACAATGAAGTGTCAGAATGACAGCTCATATTTCAACCGTCATGTCTGCACCAATAATAAAAGTTGAAGCATAATGAATGGAGAGTCCCGCGCCGGGAAAGACACGGTGCTCTCGTGACGGCTTTCTATGAGTCTTCAAATGCCTGAAAGCGTGTGGAATTAATTCAAATTTGCGATAGGAATAATAAAATTAAGAATCATCGCATAACACGTACCCTAACGAATGTCGAAGAATATTAGGTTGGAGCTTCATCGCTTGTAAACCGAGTGACCAACGAAAATCTGATTGATAGAAAGGGAAACAAACTAAGGCGTGCTTAAATGAACGACGAAACGAGCACTGCTAAAGACAGTCGATAATTGAAGGAGAAATCTGTGAGAGCTTCTTTAAAAATGTCTAAGAAAGAAATGTTGAAGGAAAGAGAATGGGCTATGATTATCATACAGGTGTCACAGAAAAGGTGTATGTCATAGTGCATAGAGCTAAAAGATTTTGCTGGATATAGGCTAATGCAAATATAATTAACTAGCGACCCGCCCCGGCTTCGCACGGGTGCAATATATATACTAATATATAATATGTAAACTCATTAGGGGAGGCCTATGTCCAGCAGTGGACTAGAGTGGGCTGATGATGATGATGATGATGTAAACGGTTAAAATGGTTACTGCGGGTTATACTTTGGAGACAAATATATACAATCGCGGACATTTTTATTGATCTTTTTAAGATATAAAATTCCGTAGTACATTAATTTGATCTGTCTCGTAAGGTTTAGCCAGCGTTTGCGATTCAAGCGCACAAAAATATGTTTGTTACAACATCACATTACAAATATTTTAAGTCTTTTTTTGTACTCTAATATGTGTGTTATACATATAAACCTTCATCTTGAATCACTCTATATATTGCTAAAACTGCATTAAAACCTATGAATAGTTTGACAGACAGCGAAAGCGACTTCATTTTATAGTATGTAAAGAAAACGCCGGCAAGAGCACATCTCTCAATGATACGAATGTAAATATACAAGTCCAAATATTGGGCAATCTGGATGCTATCTGAGCACTCGGAATAGCAAGTTACACTTAATTTCGGCTACAATTTTCCTATCTGGGATGGTAAGTTGTTCGCTTGCTCCTCGGGGGAATCTCCTCAAGAAAAACTGATATTTTCATAGCCGTTTTTGATACCAACATTGTATGGGAAATACCGAAAATTTACTTGTAAGATTGCAACGATGAATTGTAAAGCGGGATTTCAGAGTACACAGTTTTGGTACAATATGACGATTTAATTATGTTTGCAGTATACAACGATTCATTGTAAGTTAAACTAACAAGTACGTTAGTTTAACCAGAGTTTAGCAAACAAAGACCCCGTGTAACTGGACTGTGTAAACAGCGTGGTAAAGTTACCTAGTTTCCGAGTAAACCTACATTAACCTACATATCTACTTCACCTTTCTCCTTTCCCACTGTCATCTTCATCTAGTACGAGTTTGGGAGCTGATAATGTATTTTTTTTATAAGTATATCACGTTACACCTTAAAAATATTTCGTTATCGTTACCTTGACGTTAGAAGCGTCTATAAAGTTTACATGTGTATGCTATCGCCTCTTGTAAGTGCAGCGGCATTTAGCTAATATTTATATGTAGCTAGGGCTAAAGTAAGTAAAAAATGGTTCATCATCGCCGTTACACATTTATTTGTTACGTAGGGTGCCCATAAAATTAATCAGTGGTTAATACAGAACCGAGCACTGTGGACACTCAATTCGGTCGAAAGGGTGGATTTGTTTTCATGGTCGTTGAACGAGTCAACATGGGACATAACAATAGTATGTTTGTGTATAAATATTTTTAGTGTTAATATATTCTTCTATAAGTTTATATAAATAGAATTAAGTACTCCTTTTTTTCAACGCATTGGGTCTAAGATTCTGTAAAGATGGAAAATGTAAATAAATACATATTTGGATTCCACCTCGAACATCTGTTGCCGTTCCCCAGATACGTCTTCATATGCACATTCTTTTAATTCCTTGCACAGTTCAAAAAAACTCTATATTATTGAAGCGTTAGAACATGCAATCATGGTATTCCAGGCGTCTATTTAAACCACTTAGCCACAGCGGTTCGACAATCTTTACAGATGTAGAACTCTCAATTACATTCTCCCCACATCGATGAGAAGTTTACATTTAATTATTCTAAAGAGTTTGCTTCGTATTCTACGTAAGGCAAAGATTTACTTAAAACCGCGCTTTATACAGTACCAACACGTAATTGTTTGCTTAAAGTGGAATGGAAAATTTGATATGTTTACAATCCATTTAGACTTGAGTTCTCAGCGTGAAGAGTAGCATGCTTGCGTCAAGTTATAATGGCCTGAAAGACAGACTCAAAAGGCAGCGGAAATTTGGAATCACTGTAAAATCGAAGCTTTAGCGTATTTTTTTTAAATCTATACATATAATAATTATGTAGAAGTTATTTTAGGTGGCAAATATGCGGCCCGCTTCTTGGTAAGTTACGCATAAGGGTTGCAGCAGGATACGGCTCCTGCGTCGCCGACCCTGCAGGAGTCTTTAAACTGTATACGTTATTCGCGAGACAATATGCGGACAAAAATACAGTGGTTTCTTATAGATTCATTTCTTTCAGTATAGATATAGTCTATATATATACTATAGTAATATAAAGAGGAAAGATTTGTATGTAAGTATGTTTGTAAGGAAGTGGCTCAAAAAGTACTGGAGCGATTTTAAAATTCTTTCACCCTAGAAGGCTATGTATATTAATATTAATTAATAAGTATAAATGAGTTTATAAAGAATCATTAGAGAATTTGATAGCTCAAGTGCTCTAATTGTTCTAAAGTAAACATATAAAAAGGCTACTTCTTTTGATAAGTTTAAACTGTTATTGATCGAATTATTTTTCCCTGCAAAAGGACTTCACCTTTAGCTAGGTTTCCCTGCCGGTTCGTAAATTAAGTTTAAATGACTTTTGTAAGGATGGGGGAGCGCGTGCGAGGGTTCCGACAAAGAGGGAGTCCTAGGGAACTTTAATAATATGGAACGTAGTTTATATTGTATGGGGTATTTAGGTATAGGACGCCATTGCGTAATTTTCCCTTTTGCAAATTGACTAAAACTCGACGAGAATATTTTTGAATTGCCTCTCAGACATATGCTGGTTTCCTCTCGATGTTTCCTTCACCGTAAAGCTCTTGGTATGACTAAGCACTGTACTTAAGTTCAGAAAAACTTATTGCTACAGTCGGGATTCGAACTTGCGATCTTTGTGTCGCCGGCTACTACGCGACCACTCGGCAACCACAGCGGCGTATTTTCACTTGCATCTAAAAATATTATATTTACAATAAGGGTCCCATCATCTTCATTCATCAGTCTCTACTTACATGCTCTCTGATTTCGAATTTTGACACTCATATACTTAAGTGTACAAGTTAATTTGATTTAATCAAGTTTGTTAAAATGTGATTGTTCTATCTCTTCGTGCAAACCTTTTCACATTGTATATCACGAAAATAAGTACATGAATTTAATGTATTTACATACAAATTTGATAGAATTAGATCCTTAGCGTCATCAAATTTCTTGTATCGATGAATTAATATCTATCTATACCGTTAGGGTAGCAAAGTATCAAACGTTAACCGTAGAACGAGTTTTTGTATGCAGCTAGGAGGCACGTTCCAGCCATACACTACCTCCGTACGAATCGTAAATGGATGCAGACGAGAGCCGAATTGTAATCAGCTGCTTTATGTAGACCATAATAGTTTCAGGTTATCAAATGTAATCATATATTTATTAAAACGACCTATCTATCCATTACGATTCCAATTAAGACTAGTTCACTCGCGTAATTTTTTTTATGCTTTTATTTTTTTGCAAGAATATTTTCAGGAAAAAAAATATCTCTGTGTCAGAAAACATCCTCCCAAACTTTGAATTTAAAATATCCTCACGCCTTCCCACAAGGGTCCCGGAGGCGGTAGGCAGAGGTGTATAGGTAGTACCCACACACCAACTTTCCGCCAGAGATATATTTTAGGTGCCATCGAGACAGATGGCGAGTCCATCGCCGTAACTCAAACACGACTATATATTCGCCTTGAATTGCTTTTCAGACGTATGCCGGTCGGTTCCCACTCGATGTTTCCTTCACCATAAAGCTCGTGGTGTGACTAATCTCTGTACTTAAGATCAGAAAAACTCATTGGTACAGTCGGGATGATTACTCACACCACGAGCGTTATGGTGAAGAAAAACATCGAGAGGAAACCTACATACGTCTTCTGCGCCATCTATCACGTTGGCACCTAAAATATATCTATATGGCGGAAAGTGGGTGGGTACTACCTATTCGCCTCTGCCTACCGCTTCGGGGACCCTCGTGGGAAGGAGTGAGGCAAATATATACTACTAGTCAAATATCTTGTCATTTGCAATCACAATAATGTGGAATAATGAACGAATAAACGAACTTCAAGAAGTCAATTTAATTAACTCGATTCAAATTAACTGACCATGCACAAAATTGAGTGTATAATAAAAAGAAAAACAGCTTACCGATCATTTGTATCGAGTTCATTGGATAAACACTCGATACGAGTGTGGTGTGTATCAAGGTAGAAAGGGTATGATAGCAATCGAGAGCGAGCGAGTAATCGAATCGAATTGTAACAATATGGCGATAATATTTGTCCCAATACACAATGGATACGTGACATTCGATTATGAGGAAGTATTGAACGAAAATATACGAGTGTTTACATTGATAGCAAGCTCAGAACCCTAAAGTAACGTGTAATTGTAAGTTCAAGAGTGGCTATTGGATAGCTTTTTAGACGTCATCATATATATGGGTGGCAAACAAGCATGCGGTCTGCCTGATGGTAATCGGTTACCGCCTATACGCTTACAACACCAGGGGTATCGCTACGCCAGTGAGGAGGCGTAAATAATACTTCTTGGTGGTTATATATATCCCCACGCCTTCCCATAAGGGTCCCGAAGGAAGGCAGAGGTGTATAGGTAGTACCCATACACTCACTCTCCGCCAGAGATATATTTAAGGTGCCAACGTGACATATTGCGTGCGAGTCTATCGCCGTAACTCAAGCACAACTATTACATACGTCTTTGAATTTTTTTCTATGTTTTCCTCTCGATGTATTCCTTTACCGTAAAGCTCGTAGTGTGACTAATCGCTGTCCTTAAGTTCGAAAAACTCAACACTCATTCATTCACTCATACAGTCGGGATTCAAACTTGCAATCTTTATGTTGCAGGCAACTACTCAAACCACTCGGCCAACACAGTTCTTCTTGGTGGTTAAATCAAATACATACTATATATTCGCTGTATAATCGTAATTTCTATAGGTCACAAATCATCAAATATCTGGCGCCTCCAGGTCGCGCCATGGTGGCGCCACGCTAGTCTCCACTCCTTTCATATCCTTCTGATAACATGTTATTATTATTGTCAAACTCATGTTTGTACATAGCAAGTGTCGTTTCAACACTAGTACCTTAATGAAGAAAAGAACTCTTTTTTCAAATTGTATTTATATTTAGATGTAAGACAAGTATCTATGTATATATTCGCAAAAGCTCTTACTTAAGAGATCTTACGATGTACTCAGTTTGGTATATGGAAGCAAAGACAAGTATTACCTAAGTAGTAGTTCAAAGAGCATATCTCTGTATTATACCTTTTTTAGTAGTAGATAACTATATAACCACTAGATTAAACCTCATTGATAACAACCTCGAAAAAAATCTATAGTAGCTGTGCCCCGCGTAAACTTTGTATTCAATTATTTTTTTGCAATAAAACCCAATAATAAGACCATGTGTGTTAGTCCAGCTAATAATCTATGTGTATGCCTGTGCCAAATACCATGGAATTCCTATCAGCCAATTTTGCGTGGCAGAGGAACAAATACCCTCACAAATTTTTGCTTTTATAATATAGCTTGCTATGCCTCCCAGTTTGGCCCGCATTAATATTGATTTTAATCGTGATTATTGATGATACTGATTATTGATGAATTAATTATAGCCTATATTATATTATAGCCTATTCTGGCGTATTACTTTACGACAATAGAGCTCATATTGTCGAAAAGTTTCATTAAAATCCATCTAGCTTTTAAAAGAGGTCACATATTTCACATTTGGAGCATGAATAGGATAAGTAGAAAGTTCGATCATTAAAATATCCGATATAAAGACAACGCTTTATAACAACAATGGTACTTGTCTTATACGTTCAAAGAGGTCCTCTTTCCTAATTTGTATAAATTGACGTCAAACCAGATCGGAGATACAACACGTAGCGATGAGGCTGAATCGTTAAATAAAATTCCCTTTGTCCGTCTAGGCGCATGAAATTGACATTTTGAGGTAGGTAAGGTAGACAAAACAGAGGAATGCCTCCAACTGCGCGCCTGAATTTGCTGCCATTGTAGCAATTTGTATCGTGAATCGAGTATTTGTTGGAAATTATTTCAATTTGTTTGCTCAAGGTAAATCGAAATTGTTGATGAGGAATATGGGCCATTTAATGTAATACTAATAAAACGCAAACATAATGTGAAAGTTCGTGAAGATATTTGTAACTCCATCAAAACAGAACGGATGAATGGAATAGGATGAAATCTGGCTCTGAGAGATGATAGGTTATACTACAGTAATAATAATAATAATAATAATAATATCCTCACGCCTTCCCACAAGGGTCCCCGAAGGGGTAGGCAGAGGTGTATAGGTAATACCCACACAACCACTTTCCGCCAGAGGTATATTAGGTGCCAACGTGACAGATGGCGAGTCCATCGCCGTTACTCAAGCACGACTATACATACGCCTTTGAATTTCTTCTCAGACGTATGCAGGTTTCCTCTCGATGTTTTCCTTCACCGTAAAGCTCGTGGTGTGACTAATCACTGTACTTAAGTTCAGAAAAACTCATTGGTACAGTCGGGATTCGAGCTTGCGACCTTTGCGTCGCAGGCAACTGCTCGAACCACTCGGCCACCACGGCTACAGTAATTCGCGGGGCAAATAAAGTTGAAATATAACTTCAGTTAATAATTTTTGAATAAATTCAGTTATTTAAGGCCTATCTTTATTGGTCTTAATTAATAGCGTACTTGTGTTTTAAATATACAATATACAAAACTTCAATTGGATTGGGACTACTCAGCAATCCTGAAGATTACCCCATATGCTTCAGAAAGTACCAACTAGTAATACCGCGTTTAAATTAGTAGAATAATAATAAGGATAATAATATAATATAATATATCCTCACGCCTTCCCACAAGGGTCCCCGAAGGGGTAGGCAGATGTGTATAGGTAATACCCACACACCCACTTTCCGCCAGAGGTATATTAGGTGCCAACGTGACAGATGGCGAGTCCATCGCCGTTACTCAAGCACGACTATACATACGCCTTTGAATTTCTTCTCAGACGTATGCAGGTTTCCTCTCGATGTTTTCCTTCACCTAATAATAAGGAATGGAATAATAAACGGGTTTGTTAAATATTTGTTTAATTATTTGAGTTGAAAGATGACGTCGGTTATATTTACTGTAAATAGCCAGTAATATGTCGCGAACAGACTAATCAAATAACGGCCGTGTGTATATCATTGATATCGTTTTATTACGATATAATATTGCGTAAGTGCCTTGAGGATTCGTATTGTTATCCCATGTAACCCTGAGTGTTCTGTTGTCAAGTTTTGGTTATCATCTGAACAGAGAGCAATTTTCTTCTTTCCGCGTGGAATTTTTCATATCACAAAAATCTTACTTTGTCAAGAAACCGAAAGCTTCCCACTTTGGTATGTAATTTGCTTCATTTAGATAAAGTATTTCTTGTATTTCCAAAGTACCTACAAAGTTATATTAAAATATTAAATAAAGCGGTATGAAAAAAACCAGGGCGTGTTTGGTCGGCATCGGTGTTTGAGCGGGTTGGGCCCGGCGCTCCGCTTGGCGGCACATCAAAGGCTTTGATCCTGCCGACACGGCCCACCGCCCCCGTGCGGCCGGGTGCACCACTTACCTGTTGTAGGTTCAATATCGATTTTATAACGGAACAGCTGATTGTTTGTTTGCAAACATTGATACTTGGAAGGGTGCACAAATGTGTTCTGAATCTTATATATTTTAGTAAATAATATAGTCCATAGTACTACTAGAAAGCGAAGAGCGTGTATTAAATTAAGATGCTGCTGAACGTGGATGTGGCGAAAATGTTCTATGAATTCTGTGAGATATGTATTTTCCAACCAATTTGTTCCTTCACTACGAAAACATCATTTATTGTCAATCAATGTATTTTATATTTCGTTTATTTCCTATCAGCCATACTTCCGTCAGCCTTATAAAGTTCCCAAAACCTAACTCACCGCATGAAACTCTCCCAAGAGCAGCCTAATTCAGCAGAGATTTTTATACGGTCGGATAATTCAAATTTTTAAGGAAGCAAGCGGTTTACCTGTCGTTAGTTCATTACCTAGTTTAATAATACGGTAAAGCAAATGTTAACCTTTTCGTTTATTGACTTCTAATGTTTAGGAAACGCAATTTATTGTTGGCCCGGTGTTGTACGCACTGCCTACATATATATGAAGCTTAGCGTATTATTAATAAGCCACAGCGAACTTTTTCGTCCTGAAGCAAAAACGTCAACGGATATTCAAAAAACAACATTAAATTGTTCGAATAAACGATTTTCATCGTGGAAATGTAAGCGAGTGGAATAATGTTGTTTGTTGTCTTTTAAAAATGTTTATTCTACCTCTCGGCTCATTTGCTTTGGTCCCATTGTGAGTACAATTTTGTTGTATATCTTCCTCACTGTTATCGGACCAATTATTTTATACAAATGATACTATTTGGAGGGATACTTTAAATGTTTACTGGAAAAATATGCCTCTGGCGTCCTATTGATTTTACGGATTTACGACGTCGTAGGATCCAACCGCTATGTCAGCTATGACATACCTTTTGATTAAGTTCCGCCTTTGACCGTTCATTAACTCGTTTAGAAGACGAACTTCACTAAAGTAAGCTTACTGATGTTTCGGACATTAAGACGATAAGACCACATCGCATATGTACTCAGTCTATGCTTCACAATTTCATAAAAAGTAATGACGTAATATAATAAAATATACAATACTCACGCCTTCCCACAAGTGACCCCGAAGAAGTAGAGCAGGGAGAGAGGTAGAGAGGTAGGCAGTAGTGTCCATCAGAGATATATTATAGGTGCTTACGTAACAGATGGCGAGTCCATCGCCGTTACACAAGCACGACTATACATACGCCTTTGAATTTCTTTTAAACGTATGCAGGTTTCCTCCCGATGTTTTCCTTCGCCGTTAAGCTCGTGGTGTGACTAATCACTGTACTTAAGTTCAGAAAAACTCATTGGTACACTCGGGATTCGAATGTGATGATGATGAACCACTCGGCCACCACGGCTCTATATTCACACAAATATTTTAATCAAAATAATCCGTGTTAATTAATTCGAATGGCAGTGGCACATCAATAATTGCTTTTGGACGTCATCCGACCGATAACGAGGATTGTCCTGTCAATTAGTTGATCACAATACAGCCTCTGAATATTGTTCCCTTATTGTGTTATTGCGAATATTTTGTATGAGTAAAATTTTTTTTGGTTTCGTTAGTGTCGAGGTGAGATGCCAACCTGGTTTGATGTGGAGACGGGGGTATAACTAGGATGTGTCCGCTTGACTTTTCATTAGGCGTCTGGTCTAGGGGTTAGAGTTCTTGACTGTGAAACTTGCGGTCGCGGGTTCGATACCGCTGAGGGCAGATATTTGTGTGATGAACACGAGTATTTGCACCTTAGTCTTGGATGTCCTATATATTTATGCATATATCTATCTATATAAGTAAATACAGATCTCCAAATCATTACATTTATTGAGGTATAACTATAACATTAATACATAGGTACTACTTACTACTAAAAAGAAAAAATAATAATAATATAATAACTAAAAAATATTGTTAAAAGGAGTCCCTTTAGGCAGGGTTCCTAAGATACTGGCAGCGTTCCCCCTTTGAATAGCTAGGCTAATTCTTTGTCCGAGGTAGCTGCCAGCTCTTCGGTCTATATATATCGTTGTCTAGTTACCTTACGCCTTCCCACAAGGGTCCCCGAAGGGGTAGGCAGAGGTGTATAGGTAATACCCACTCACCCACTTTCCGCCAGAGGTAAATTAGGTGCCAACGTGACAGATGGTGAGTCCATCGCCGTTACTCAAGCACGACTATACATACGCATTTGAATATCTACTCAGACGTATGCAGGTTTCCTCTCGATGTTTTCCTTCAGCATATAGCTCGTGGTGTGACTAATCACTGTACTTAAGTTCAGAAAAACTCATTGGTACAGTCGGGATTCAAACTTGCGATCTTTGTGTCGCAGGCAACTGCTCGAACCACTCGGCCACATATATAGTATTATTATTATTTTATTATTATTATTATTTAGCTCTTCGTAAATGTGGGATCTATATATCTAATTCCGCCCCTCACGGGTATCATTACCACGGATCATTACTACGGATAGCATGTAAAATTATGGAAGTACGGACATCATTTCTCATTCATGACAGACAACTGCCCTCACTGGGGATCGAACCCGCATCTTCTAGCTTCCCAGTACTGGCTTATCAAACAGATTATTGATATCAAATAATTAATTAATCTTTGAAATGTTCGATATATATTAGCGATGTTAATTCAGCGAACGTCCAAAGTCGCTAATTAAATTTTCTATCAAGAGTGATAAGACCAAGTAATTGGATTATAAATAACGACCCTTGCAATTTATCTAACGAGATTATTGATTATTTAATCGTTTCCTAATATCGTACTCGAAACCGGGGAGCATGTATAAAAAGACTGATGTATGTGGATGAAGCAAAAAAGGTATGTAAGTCTAGAGAGAGCTAACGATCTTCTCCTGCCTACCGGTGAGGGATTGGTGTGACTATAAAGACGCGCTTCATCCACATTCATCAGTCTCTTCATACATGCTCGCTTATTTTAGTATTCTTGACGTTCCCTTCCTTGAGCATGAGCAAGCATTACTTTAATAAAGATATACCTAGAATATATTATCTGGCGGAAAGTGGGTGGTTACTACCTACTACCTACATACCTATGCCTACCCCTTCGGTGACACTTGTGGGAAGGCATGAGGATATGAAATAAAACAGATATACATGCAGGCTATCTCAAAAGTAGAACGTGTATTCTAGAAATTTTTGTGTGTTGTGAATATAGCTTGTTGATGATGCAATAACACAAATAGCTCCAAAGATAACAAAATCACAACATTATTATACTCATTGCGAAACCCGGTTTAATGGTTTTCATTTTGTAGAAACTATATTAAGAGGATAAAAAGCAAATACGGTAAAGTATTAGTTAATTTCACATTGTTTTTTTATCATTTTCGTTGTTTAGTTCATTGTGTATGTAGCGAATTGTGATGGGATTCTTCTAAATTAAACTTCAAATATATAGTGCGCGTAAAAACATGTATTGCCTTGGTGACGAACCAAGATGGAAGGGCAAAAAGACATTATTCACACAAAAATACACTTAAAAGTAATTACTCCTAATTAGCATTCGTGTTGCTTTGCTCGCCGTAAGCGCGTAGGCGGTCTGCTCGGACATGCCCCCGGACGTTGGAAGCAGCAGGTGCGCTTTCAACCAGATGTAGACTCAACGGGCAGTGGGCAAATCCTGTTAAAGGCTCTGCGGATGACTCCAGCGGTGGTTTTAATATCTGCCACGCGAACAATCCCATCTGACCCTGGATGGACGGCGACGACTCTTCCTAATCTCCATTTGAGAGGAGGTAGATAATCCTCCTTTATGACAACCAAGGATCCAAGCTTCAGTGTGTCTGTGCAGGTGTGCCACTTAGTCCTTTGCTGCAATTCAGACACAAACTCTTTGCTCCAACGAGCCCAAAAATGCTGGCGTAGCTGCTCGATCCGTTGAAAGCGAGACAGTGAAGTCACAGAGTAGTCCTGTACATCTTGTTGCGGAAGTGACGTAAGCGGCCGGCCAACAAGAAAATGACCCGGAGTCAGTGGAGTGCAGTCTGCTGGATCAGAAGACAGCGGCGTCAGTGGACGTGAATTTAATATAGCCTCAATCTGTACTAACGTGGTGTTAAGTTCTTCAAAAGTAAGATTACAATTTCCCAACACTCGCCTGAGATGATACTTTGTCGACTTGACACCCGCTTCCCAGAGTCCGCCAAAATGAGGGGTGTACGCTGGGATAAAATGGAATTTAATCCCGTCATTAGCTAGTTGCTCGCCCAAGGAATCACATTTTGATTTAAGGAACTTCGAAAGTTCATTGCAGGCACCAACGAACGAGGTACCGTTATCCGAGTAGATGTCAGCTGGTTTTCCCCGTCGCGAAATAAATCTATATAGTGCTAGTAAATATTTATTGCTAGTTAAGTCACTCACCAGCTCTAAGTGAATAGCCTTGGTGGTGAAGCACACAAAAATCGCTATGTACACTTTTACTAGCCTACATCCTCGACCTTGCCTACTAGCAGCCATGATGGGACCAGCATAATCCACACCAGTGCTTTCAAAAGGATAACCGCCTGGAAGGAGACGCTGCTGTGGCAAGCTACCCATCAACGGAGTAATCGTTCTACCTGACATGCGACAACAACGCACGCAATTACGATAACAACTCTTTGCTAAACTTCGTCCGCCTATGGGCCAGTATAATTCTCTAATCGAAGCTAGCAATAATTGAGGGCCCGCATGCATTAGTTTTGCATGTTCATACTCGAACAGTAACTTGGTAAATTTGTGAGTGGACTGTAAAATTATAGGGTGCTTTTTATCATAAGAAAATTCAGAATTTGCTAAGCGTCCTCCGACACGCATTATTTTATTACTATCTATAAACACATTAAATTTAATAAGAGCGCTTTTATTAGGCAACTTCTGATTGTTAATTAATAATTTATACTCGGGAAAGGATTCAATTTGACTTCTAATTATAATAACATTCAATGCATCCTGCAACTCTGATTGTGATAGAAATTTACTGAGAGGATAATTTTTTCTACACATTTTAATAAACCTTAAGACAGTTGCTATGCTACGAATAAGCCTTGAATAATTAGAAAACCGATTAAAATCTAAGAAAGCATTATTACCGTGTTTAGTTTCACTGATACTGGCGCTGAATGAAACAGGTCGAGTTTCAGGCAGCTTGGCTGACTCTAACCATTTTTGTTGCGAAGGCCAATGAGACAGTTCTTGCTTCAAAAAACTAGGGCCACTCCACCACAAATCCACTGATTGCAGAACACTAACATCCACGCCACGGGATATTAGGTCTGCTGGGTTCTGGTGGGTTGGGACGTGTCGCCACGTACAGTGTCCCGCCTTGTCTAAAACTTCAGCAACTCGATTCCGCACGAACGGCTGTAGCTTGGAAGGCAACATCTGCAACCATCCCAACACGATTGTGGAGTCAGTCCAGCAATAAATCTGACTGAACTGTAGTCTCAGTGAGTTCACGACCTTCTCGCACAAACGAGCACCTAGAACAGCCCCACACAATTCCAGTCTTGGAATGGTGGTTGGCTTAATCTGCGCCACTCGACATTTAGCGACTAATAAACTAACCTTATATTCACCTTGATTATTTGTACTACGCACATAGACGCAGGCGCCATACGCACGCTCAGATGCATCAGTGAAAATGTGTAATTCTACGTTGGTAAATAAATCACACACAACAAGTCGTGGAACACGGAAATCGTTGATAAGTGGCAATGCTTTCACAATGTTCTTCCAAATATCATGAAGTGCCGGGGTTAATAGCTCATCCCATGACAGTTTGTCCAACCACATTCTTTGTAATAACATTTTCATGGTAACTACGCAAGGAGATAAAAGTCCTAGGGGATCAAAAATACGTGCAATGACGGAAAGTACGTCTCGCTTAGTCACAGAATCTTTAGAAAGTAACGTTGAACATGAAAAGCCCAATTCGTCGGAACTAGCAACCCAGTCAAGTCCTAACAGCTTGTTGGGTTCATTAGAACCCATATCTAAATCTAATGACGACTGTGAAGTTCCAGACACTAATTCAGGTACGTTGGACCTCCATTTTCTGAGTGGCATACAAGCAGACGCTAGTGCGTTGGTGACCTCGGTGCGCATGAACTTAACCTCATTTAAATCATCACCTCCAGTCAGCAGGTCATCAACGTAGAAGTCATGCTTGATGACGTCAGCAATCCTATCCCTGATACCTGGGTATGACTCACCCGCAGAATTCGAAGACATCGTAATTGCACTGTTTTGATAGTCAATCCCTATTTGCTTAAGGCAGCGCGTAGCGAGAAATGGTGCACTAGCCGTACCATACGTTACAGTATTTAACGTGTATGTCCTAACAGGATCGCACGCATTATCACGCCACAGAACCTGCTGTAAGTGTCTATCAGATGGGTGGACGTATATACACCTATACATCTTCGCAACATCAGCTGACAAGACGAACCTGTGCTGTCGAAACCGAAGAAGTATAGATATAAGATCGTCCTGCACCGTAGGACCCACCATCTGCACATCATTGAAGGACACTCCTGAAGACGTAACAGAGCTCGCATTAAAGACTACACGGAGTTTGGTAGTAGTGCTACATTCACGCAGTACCCCGTGGTGAGGTATAAAATAACCATTGGGACTGTCATTATTCTGATTTTCGGTCATGTGTCCTAAAGTCTCATATTCGGACATGAAGTCATGATATAACTTACCTAAATCAGGTTTCGACTTCAGTCTGCGTTCCAGAGAATATAAACATTTAGAAGCTCTTTGAAAAGATTGTCCTAAGACAGAAGGACTTTGTTTTAAAGGAATACGAACACAAAAATGACCGTTCTCTAAACGTGTCGTATTCTTAACAAAATGTTCCTCACACAACTTTTCTTCAGGTAAATAATTCGAGGATTGTGAATTAGTCTCCTCTAGACTCCAAAATTTTATTAAATCGGTGTGAATTTTATTTAAATCACCGTTACCAGAAGAATCGGTTTGAGTAAAATTACATGAAATATCATGCGAATCTGATTTACTATTTTTATTATAACTAACAGGGCCAGCAACAATCCAGCCTAACAATGTTTCACGTAAAACCGGCTTATCTAAACCTAATTTAATTCCCTGTGAACCAACCAAGTCCCAAAAGAGATCAGCACCGATTAAGACATCTACTTCGGACGGCTTATAAAAGGTGGGGTCAGCTAAACACAAGTTATCAGGAATATTCAGGTCTGAAATGTCGACTTCACGACTCGGCAACACGGTCGTTAATGATGGCAAAACAAAACAATAAAACTTATTTGAATAACTATTGTCTAATGACGTCATTTTTACTTGACATATTTTGCCTACGTGAGAACTCGCGTTATTAATGCCAAATACTGAACCATTTACCTGACTAGAATTTAAGTTAAGCCGTTTACATAATCGCTCCGTCATAAAACAAGACGTGCTACCGCTATCAAGCATGGCCCGCACTATGTGCTCACGATCATTTTGATCACATAACTTGATAAGAGCGGTGGACAATAACACGCCGCGCTGTTTACGTTCGCCACAAGATGAACTAAGACCCGCAGTCAACGTTAAATTATTCGCACTAGCAGTTGCATTAGTGCTAGCCACGGCGTCAGTGGGCGAAGACGGTGATATGGAGTGAGACGAACTCCCGTGTGACATGTTTTTATGATTATTATTGTAATATTGTGTAGTACCTTTGTTCTCCGACGAATGTATTAATGTGTTATGCCGGCGCTTACATATTTTGCAACCCGGCCTTTTACATCGATTGGCAAAGTGACCTGCACGAAAACAATTATAGCAGACTTTGTAACTAGGCAATAATTTAAAATGGGCGTCTATACTGAGTGCAAGGAATTCTGAGCAATTACTTAGAATGTGATCGGCTTGACAGTGCGGACATTGCTTACTAGAACTATTAGAATCCTGTGATACAACCATAGACCTCATCGCATTATAATTGGGCTTAGGCTTAGCGACAGTGGGATTAGTGCTATTTCGTGTTATTTCTAGTGTTTCTAGTAAATCAGCGCGAGTGCAAATAAATTCAAGGAATGCATCAAATGTTATTGTGCTATTTTTGTCTATCCGACCTTTGTGTTCCTCCCACTCACGATATGTTTGCTGATTTAACTTATGAGTAACTAGGTATATAAGTAACGTGTCCCAGTGCTTAACAGGTTCACCTAAAGACTCTAAAGCACGCAAATTTTTATTAAGTTGGTCGATCATACCTTTTAACGCAACAGAGGATTCCTTTGCAATAGTGTTTAAGTTAAATAAGGATGACACATGGTTTTGTACTAACAACCTTTTATTATCGAAGCGATCACAAATAAGCTTCCAAGCTATATCATAATTGCTTGCGGAAAACCCAATAGAATTGATTACAACAGCAGCAGATCCCTCCAAAGACGCTCGCAAATAATGAAACTTGTTAATTTGATCAATTTCATCGTTACAGTGAATGAGACTAGTAAAAGTGTCCCTGAACTCCAACCAATTGCTATAGCACCCACTAAACTTTGGTAGCTGTATAGTGGGCAACTTAACAGGTTTACGTTGACTTATATGGGAACCTTTATCACTATTTATGGACTTATTATCATTGTTGTATTTACCTAACAACTCCTGTGACCTAGACAGTGTTTCGTAATACAGGGACTCAAACTCAGCACGTTCAGAGAACTGAGCTTTGACATCATCTACCAAACATTCTAATCGTAACTGTACCTCGTCGTATCGCTCATACAAAGCCTCGATTTTTCCCATCCGTAGCTGCAATTCCTTGACCTCACAACTAGTCAACTGCTTGTCACTCAATGCATCAAGGAAGTTATGAAATGTAGTTAAGCGGCCTTTGAAGCTTCCTCGTTTTTTGACTAGTTCTCTTTCTTCGGACATACTGGGAATCGAGTGGAGTCAACCTGGAATTTGTTTAATAACAATTTACGTATAGGTACTTAATACAGTGTAACTTGATCTAAGGTAGCTGTCTATCAACTCTGTAAACAATTTAAATTACAGATGTAAGTAAATGTTGTAAATAGTCACTGAATACTGTAAATATGTAAATAAATTTAATAACTTTAATAAGACTTTTATTTTGACCAAATTCCTCAATACCTATGCACTAATTACCTAACGTTGGAAATTAAGGACAATACAATAATGAATTATTAATTATATGCACTAAAACGGTTTGATTAACTGAATTATAGCAAATTAAATATATTAATATCTATCTAACGCCAACTGAACATTAATAATACCTATTGACACTAACAACTATTAAGGTGAATAATTAATTAATAATGCAACTATACAATTATAAATGTAGCAAATATCTACAGTACTTCACTGTTACAATGAGTACGTATAATTGTATTCGAAAGTAATTGTCATCAAAGACGATTATCACCAATTATTCACAATGCACAAAACATAGGTATAAATCTCAGGTAAAAACCAGCACTAACCTTATGATGTCCATAATAATGCTTAAATAGGTACTACCTGACCGAGTGTTGGGTGATGATATTATACTATAACACCGTAAATTATCTTGAAGTTTTTCCAGAAACACGTTGCCAGTTGCCGGCTTTTAACCTCAACGGCAAATTTCAGGGCAATCATTCAATTCCGCTGTATTGATAATATGTTATCTTCACAAATTCCACAATCCGAGCTCGCTGGACCAAAATGTAGCGAATTGTGATGGGATTCTTCTAAATTAAACTTCAAATATATAGTGCGCGTAAAAACATGTATTGCCTTGGTGACGAACCAAGATGGAAGGGCAAAAAGACATTATTCACACAAAAATACACTTAAAAGTAATTACTCCTAATTAGCATTCGTGTTGCTTTGCTCGCCGTAAACGCGTAGGCGGTCTGCTCGGACAGTGTAACATATCCGAGAAACTATACAATTCTATGGGGAATCCTGTTTCTTCTAGTTATATCCTTACAATTTGACTTGATTCTCTAAATGTGTCCGCGGTCCTTACCTCATCCATTCTCGGTGACAATCGAAATCCGCCCTCCATTGATCACCATTCAGAGCTTCAAAAAGAAATCTCAATGGAGCGATAACGAAGAGAGAAAATAAACTGATTTATGTACATTTTAGCCACCATACAAGCACCGTGAATAAATCCCAAGAGATTTTAGAATTCCCATATTTATTAATACAGAAGTGATCTGTTGAAGAGAAAACGAGATTTTGAATCTAATATTAAATTTCATAGTTGCGTATTTGTAGAATCGTCAAACTATCGAATTATATCTGCCCATCAGGCATACCTGTGTACGGTCACGGGTTCGGTCCCGACAATGATAGTTTACGTGCCGTGGAAGCTGTGGTGGCCGAGTGGTTCAAGCAGTTGCCTGCGACTCAAAGATCGCAAGTTCGAATCTCGGCTGTACCAATGAGATTTTCTGAACTTTAGTACAGGGATTAGTCACACCACGAGCTTTACGACGAAAAAATACATCGAGAGGAAGCCTGCATACGTTTGAGGAGAAATTCAAAGGCGTATGTATTATCGTGCTTGAGTTACAGCGGTGGACTCGCCATCTCTTATATTGGCACCTAAAATATATCTCTGGCGGAAGGTGGGTGTGTGGGTACTTCTTATAGGCTTATTTTATATAGGCTTGAGAATATACACGTATGTATACATATAATGAAACACAAATTCTTGTAACATATTTATTGAAAATAATAAACTTCTCTCCACCGACATTTCTGCCATAACTACATTCGAAAATATGTTATTTTAGCATTATTAAAACAATACAATTCATGTACAGTATAATTTGATGTTGTACTAACAACATCAAAAGCGCCGTATGTTATCCTACAATAAGGTATGTTTTCCTATGTTAATTGTACAGTTACGTCAATTGTGCTTATCGAAGCTGGCTAGCCTTGTGATTACAACTAACAGTACATGATTATTTAATACTTACTTTTGGGTCTTATGATAATATCATTGGCACTTTATAATTAATTAATTTATTTAATCTCCAGTTTATTTAATTTACATGTACGGTTTCAGAGAAAAGCTTTTGGTAAATAGCTGAATAAAAAGAGAGTATAAAAAATTAACAAAAACCATTTGAAACATTGGAGCTTTTATCTCAGCCGTCGACAATATGTACTTTTTTAATTCTCTTGAGATATTGCGCGGGATTTTTCAGACTATACAAATGCAAAGTTTAAACAACTTGCTGAATTAAAGCTGAATTTATGATCAGTATTCTGGAATGTTAAAAACGCTTTATAAACAAAAGTGTTCTATAATATTTAGGTATTTACACGACTTGACAAACGCCAATCCATGCAGCTTTCTATATACGCTGGAGTTCGTGACTATTTACTCGTATATTTGTGTTACACAAAATTTTAATGAAACCTGGATAACACTATGCATATGGTATATGCATTGTGTGGGAAAGCTTTGCCGCATAACTTGGGGACCTTCAAATATATAATACATATTCTTATAGCTATATCCTATATGCATGTTGTCAGTTGCACAGTAATTAAGTAAATAAATAGCTTATATATAATATGTTTAACCGAAGTAATTCGTTAATAGTATTATACAATCAATTCTCACTTGGTTTGGGTCCGTTTTTCATCAAAATTGAATTGAGATCTTTCTTCGCTTATTTCAATTTAATAATAATATCACTGGACATTACTTATTTATAAACTACGAACACAGCAAGAAGCAAGCTGCTGGCATTTTGAACCTTATTTATTGAATAAGCATATTTGTATGACTTATAAATATTGCAATTATGATTTCCTCATGCACAATTCCGATGCGGGGTGTCCCTATTTGCTATTCATAGCCTAGCAGTGCAATTTTTTTTATATTTCAACAATAATACATGTAATTAAAATCATTGTTTAAAAGAGACAAAATTTAAAAAAATAAATATTTGTTTTGTTTCTAAAATAAGAGTAGCCTAAGTTTCTCATTCTTACATCAGCCAAAACAAACAGACACTCTAATTTTATTTATATGTATTTATAGATGTAATGTCGGACCACGATTAAAGCCAGGATTAAACTGCCTATACAATTTATGAAATACGATATTAACCTAGCTAACTTGGTTTGATTAGTTTGGGATTGTAATCTTGTAAGTTTTGGTAGTTTTGTTTACTTTCGAGAGCAAACTATGTCTGAAGCGAGGAATACCAAACCAGGCCCCTTTAAGGAACTACTTTAGGGAACCAACTCTAGAGAACTGCTTTGTCAGATGCTTATTTACTCAGTTAAGATATAAGTTGTTCAATTTGTGATAAATGGAACTTGGGAAATTTGATTTACACTGTTCCCATCCGTTGATTTATTCTCTACACTTGATCCTCGGGTAAAGGAGAAGCTGAAGAGACGAAGGGCATTAGGAATATTCTCACCAGTACCTCTAACTTATACAGAATGTAGCAATGGCACTGCTTCTGGGTAGTGTTGTGGTGCGGAGAGTAAGTTAAATATAGTGCTTCTCGAATCAATATTATTTATTTTGCTTTTTTCACTAGCAATCAGATTTTGTCTTAAAGCATAGTACGATACTACGAGAGTACGAGAGTACGATAATTTTGTGACAAAATGAGTAGGGAGAGACTTAATGAGTTACGCTTGAAATGATGTTTGCAACAACACGAAGAGAAATAATATCCTCACGCCTTCCCACAAGGGTCCCCGAAGGGGTGGGCGGTACGAAAAGGGATACGAAGAGAAATAGTATAAGTTATAACACTCTATCTACTAATAGTAATATCTGCATACATGTTTTATGCAGATATTATTATTCTAAGAAAATAACATAATTGTAATGGTTTGCTTTTTTAAATAATATGTAGTTTTAGATTAGTGGGGAGAGAACTGGCGCTACACTCTCTTCGCTTACCTTGCGAAGGACTCAGTGTGGATATATGTAGACAATGTAACATACAATGTAGGTACGACTTTTTATACGAATTTTATATGATAAATATTAACAAAACAATGGGCAATATCTTTTTTAAATTTCACAATTTAAAAACCATGTCGATCAAGTGACGAATGGTGCATAGCAAAGGGACTTACTGAAGACTCCAATAATATTGAAGAGAAACATATTTTTACGAGCATCTTTATTATCAGACGATCTATTTTATGTCATGGGCTTCGTGATTGTATTGTTAAGCGGGAGACATCTCGACCAATGCTTTCAAATATAGTCCGGTTTTAATGTTTTAAAAACAAAAATATTTCATATAATACAGTTCGTTAAGTAGGTACAAAACTTTTTCTACGCTGCAATCAAACGTACATTAATCTATTCACTCTCGTAATTGTTTAAGTGAGAATGTTAAAAATACTCGAAACCGCATCCATGATTACCATTAACGCATTA
The DNA here is from genome assembly GCA_945859725.1 of Drepana falcataria. Lineage (NCBI taxonomy): Eukaryota > Metazoa > Arthropoda > Insecta > Lepidoptera > Drepanidae > Drepana > Drepana falcataria. The sequence continues at coordinate 3,651,222 of OX243935.1, forward strand.
CCATTAACCGCATATAATTTTAACTATTTAGCGTAATTGGCTACTGGCCGTTCTAATGTGTATTTTAAAATAATAAATAAAAAAAAAATTATGAGACTGATGAATGAGGATGAAGCGAAAGAGGTATGTATGTCTAAAGAAATCTCAACTCTACACTCTTGCTAGCCCATGACAGACTCGGGGTGGTGAAGGGCACAATTTTTTAAATGGTTAACAATTACGTCTCAAAAATATATATATTTAGTCTTTTTAATTTTAGTCTGATACTACATAATAATAGTCTTTATCCTTTGGGTAATAAATACGCAAATTGCTTTTACAGTCAACCCGTATCAACCACCACATTTATTCAAATTTTGTCCCCAAACAACCCGCAAAGGGAGGAAATTGACAAAATAGAGTCTCTATCGGGAAAACATATTTCGAAATAGACCAATCGTATATGTTTCCAATGCGATACAATTTCCAATGCAATAGAGGACCTAACGTGATGGGTGGAACGTTCTAGATTTTCTCCTCGAACAGATCCATTAAAGCACAATGCGTAGCTAATACTCGAAATAACATAGATTATTTAAAAGTATCAAGTTACAATTAATTCTGTATACTTAGCTTGAACACCTTTTCAAACGTTTACTTACAAACTTGGTATGCAAAGTAAATTACCACTCAAATGCCGTACCAGGAAGAAGCCGTGTCCAAACTTGTTTCTTGAATAATTACGAAGTTGGTATCAAGTATCTACGTATAACTTAAGCAGAAAAGTGAAGAAGACTCTACATTATTATTTTTGACCTTAAATAATCTTTAATGAATTCGAATCAGGCAAGTAAAAAAACTTAACGGTAAAAAGAACAAAATTACAATTACTAGTAAACACTGAAGAATATTGGGTCGTGGTTTCTGTAGTTGCCTGCAAGTCATAATCCTATGTTCAAACTCTAGTGGTGTATATGAATGAGACTTTCAAATTGAGTACAGTATCCCATGTGATAACGACCATGAGTAACGTGAAGGAAAACATCGCGAAAAAACCCAAATGGTTGGTGAGTAAATTCAATGAAACAAGAATTGAGGACTTTTCGTACAAACGGTACGTAAAGTTCTTAATTCTTAGAAGCAGAAGCAGGTGTCATTACGCAAAATAAGGTGTTATTACACTTCTGTGTACCACTTCTGAGAATATATAGATACATATAGTAGACCTTATGTTAAAGACAAATGAGCGCCTATGTCAATATTAACAAATTTAGCATGTTCTTAGAACATTCTCTCAAATATAATTTCACGTTTTTCTGAATTGTTTCCTGTTTTCTTTGAACTAATTAATTGGACCGAACAAAATAACAGGATGGAAATATTTCGATTAACTTGGGAAATATTTTCGTAATTAAGCATGAGGTATGTTTGGGAATCCGGGGGAACAGCCTTAGTAATATTTCGAGATGTCGTGACGAATAAAGTATAATTTTATGTTGTACAAAAATATTTATGCGTATTTAAGGTCAAGTTGATTTGGTAAACTGTCGGTTAACACTTATATACGTAAACTATTTAGTTAAAGGCGTAAAGCTCTTCGCTAAGTCGCGTTTGGATCAGGGCAGATCATGGGCTAGAACGACGGCATGATCAAAGTAGCGGGTTTAAGCCCCGCATTGATTTCTATTTCCATATCTCTAAACTATCTAATTAAATAAGCATTCAAAATAATACTTTACCTATGCTTAAGGCTAAAATTTATAATATTGGTACAATTGTTTATCAATAAGCGAAAGCTCTTCACAATTTATCAACAATTCCGCAGCATATGACACAATACGTTCATATAAACAATATATGCCTAAAGCACAGTGTCCTTAAAATAACGTAAATTTATTGCACCATACAAAGTCAATAATTGCACTATAAAAGCGCTATAGCGGAGTCTCGTCTCCAGATTCAGAATAAGGCAGCCTGACTACTTTAGCTCCCGCTAGCACTCCCACGCCCTCGAGGCATGACCTTCGATTCGCGAGGACGTCTCTTAAGAACGCCCTTCTCGGCCCAGCCAGGTCAGTCCCGGTAATTGACCTCGTCAACTTCCTTAACGCTGGAAGCTTCAATGCTTCTTCATAAGACGGTGGTTCGTCGGTTGGAGTCGTCAGCGCTCTACCACCGAACGGATCTCGGGAGCATGTAGGTGATAGTTCCCTGGAGAAGTATAAAGTATTTTCTCCATTTCTATTGGCTTCGAGCTCGGGCATAGGCTCGTAGCTTGGTGGGTTGGTCCTAAAGTCTTCTAGAATCTGCCGTGCACTCCTAGTTGTGGTGAGCACTCCCGCCCACGAGCGTCTATTCTGCTGCTTGGCCTCATTTGACCTCGCGTTGGCAGCAATGTTGTAGCTAGAATGTGTCTCGGCTATCATTACTCTTGGTCTTCTAGTGGGTTCGTCAAAGGATGCAGCCTTCACATTAGATTTGCACCGCTGTTCTGATTCTATGTCGATTGCTACCTGACTTTCAGCTGAATTTTCAGTGGGTTCTTCCCTTAAAGCAGCGTCGATTCGCATCGCTTCGGAGTATGAGGGGACTAAGGCACAATTGCCTCTAATGGCAGCAAATAGTTCTAGGCTGTCCACAGTGGAAGCGTGGGAAAGTGGGAGGGTTCTGGTTGGACGGGGTGCTGAACAAAGAACGGCACTTTGCTCGTCGGCTAGTGTCCAGGCGCAGTTCGTGGTGTTGACCGGCGGCATTGCCTCCGATAATTGCGTATCCAACTCTAACTGCCTGCTTGGATCTAGCTCATAGTTTGTACCAAATATTTTGGTTATCTGTAACAATTAACCTTAATTATTGTAAGTAGTTATCTTCTTTTATATAAGAACCATAGCAGTTCATTAGTTTCGCTAAGATAAATACATACAAAACATCACGGGGTGCCTACCCCGTTATGGACTCGGCGTTTGTGGCATACCTCAAGCTATGTACTTATAGTAGTGGAAATTTAACTTTTCTGTTTTAAATTCTTGTTATGGATTTATACGAATATTCATATTCTGTTACACAAATCTATACTAATATAATGATGAGGGATTCCCGTCTATTGAAGAGGCTGTAAGCTATATCATCATACAACTACCCAAAGTAGATCAATAATCCTATTTATGAAATAAATTCGTCACATTTGTACACATCTCAATTAAATTTTCAATAAAGATCTACTCCTCTTAATTTTAGAAAGTCAACGTACCGTATAATGTACATACGCCGTGTTACATTCTATGACGATGCGCAGCGGCCAGGACAACAGTAGACCAGATAGTGTCCAGAACAAGAACTGCGATGAATACCATGGACATCGATCGGCATCTCTAAAAACAAAGCTCATCAAACCCACAGCTCAGTTGCCAAGTCAAGCGACGTTGTTTTCGTTGATCCTCTCGAGGGTTAAGGAGACTACGGTTAAGACGGAGAAGGAGACATCACTGTGTGTGAAAGAGTGTGCAATAATATGTTAAATAAGTACACGTTTTGTCACAGGGGTAATATAAGGTCATGTTGCCAAAATTATTCTGGATTACGTAAAAGGTAAAGGTTTTTAACACGGCATACTTCTATGCGCTATAACCTCGATAAACATATCATAACCCTGTGCCTAAGCTAGCGCCATTTTGGAGGGTTTTTGCACTGTTATGTAATTGCTTCGTTCAAGGTTTTTCTATATTGTATCATATGTTATATCTGAGACGGTTCTCCTTATCTCTAACCTCCACATTTGATACGTATTTACCTGTAAGCGACCATGTACTCCTTAAATGAGCTAACTCCAATAAGATCTAACCCTTCCCGCATCTCCATGAAATCGTCAAATCGTTCATGCTCCGCGAAAAATCTTGATCTCTGGTCTTCAAATTCTGAAATTAATATTAAGGCTACATTTTGGATAAACACCTACGAAAATGATGTTTTAGAAAATCTGAATATGTATTATTCAGATTTTCTCGGAAAATATGACAATTGGCTTTTATTAAAAGGGCATTGTGAATGTATCTTCATGACGATGCAATAAAACAAATAGCTCAAAAGTTGTCAATGTTTCAACATTTTTAAAGGGCATATTGATTACTCACTTATACACCAACACTTACAAACATGTTTTGATGGGATATTTTTAGATACTATTAATTAGATTAAAATATTCTACATGCATTTACGTAATCTTACGTTCAAGCTGATTTTTATGAAGAATAAAATAATAAGAAAGAAATATATTTTAAAACGATACTTAATAATGGATTGCCTTATGTTTGTAAAAAATCTGATAAAAATCTGACACAAAAGTGAATCTAACAATATACCTATTCACCGCATCCTATAACTTCTAGATGACATCTGTTCTATTTTCCGAGGCATCCTGTACATGTCTTGTTTACTTGACTTGATGATAATGTAATTCAAGATATAGTGAGTAGGTTTAAAGTGTTACAGACTATTTGATTCTCACCACTCGCCGCCTCAATGTTAGCAAAGGCGAATCCTTTACTGAACCGGACTTTCGTGATTGGAGTCTTGACATCCAGCACCAAGTTCCTAGACGCGTCCTTCTGGCCGCAACACGCATGCGCAAATGAAGTACTCGCACTGTGCGTGTTGACTCTTTCATAATATACCTGATGAAGAAATATATATCGTACTATCCTTATATTCTATATGAGTTTTATATGTATGTACTGTCACCAAATTATAATTACGGAGTGTCTTGTTGGGAATACTTGAAGGTATACTATATATAATAATTGTGTATATAAAAGTAGATAATGTTTTTCATATTACTAGTTTTAATTTACATAAGGGATTATTACATTTTATGGCATCATTATAATCTGAGTATAGCTTCAAATATTATCTTACATCCCGCATCTCGTTTCCAAAATTTTACAACAAGAATAAACTTAAAAATAGAGTGTCGATTCCTGTCAAAGGTCACAGTTCACCAAACATCGCAATAGAAGTGCGACCTAGTCGAATGAAAGCGCTCGATGGTCGATGACACATGTTTGACGTAACAATAGCGATATGTTTCATAGAGCGAATTTTGCCAGCGATTTACAGCTTAACAATAGCTATCGTGGTGCATTGTTGGATTGAATGGGTCCTTTGAACGTTAGTATCAAGATTTTTATATAATAATATAATATAATATAAATAATAATATATCCTCACGCCTTCCCACAAGGGTCCCCGAAGGGGTAGGCAGAGGTGATACCCACACACCCACTTTCCGCCAGAGGTATATTAGGTGCCAACGTGACAGATGGCGAGTCCATCGCCGTTACTCCAGCACGACTATACATATGTCTTTTGAATTTCTTCTCAGACGTATGCAGGTTTCCTCTCGATGTTTTCCTTCACCGTTCAGCTCGTGGTGTGACTAATCACTGTACTTAAGTTCAGAAAAACTCATTGGTACAGTCGGGATTCGAACTTGCGACCTTTGCGTCGCAGGCAACTGCTCGAACCACTCGGCCACCACGGCTTTTTATTTACATGCAAATAGGCACTGCTGACTTTTTCTTTAACTAGCTGAAATTCCATGCAGTTTATCTGAAGCCGACAATAGACCTAATGTTTGTTTTTAACAGTCATACTATTTACAAAGGTATCTAATATTATGCATACATATTATAATATAATAAATATTGTATTGTATACTATCGTACACTTTGAATCGTTTTTGGTCGATTCTAGAAAAATATCAAACACTGAAAATGTATTAAGTTTAAGTTAGAATGTAACCGATTTCAGTTACTTCAGTTTTTACAGTTGTACACCTTTTTTACTGGAAATTAGAAAAAGTAGGAACAGGCTGGGCGTAGATTTGTTCAGTTGGTGTTTTATTGAAGCTAACAATTAGAGATCATTTGTGGATTTATATTTTTAGTGACTTTTATTTATTTAACAACAAAACTTACATCTATCATTACAGTACAAAAGCAAGGGTCATGTTATTTCGCGTATGTCTTGTATGTACTTTTTTATATTTGTTTTGTACCTCGTTCCAAACAGCTGGGTAGATTTTTGGGTTTGATTAGACCTTTTTGAACATATAAATCCATGTGTTTTTTATGTAATTTGCACCCGAGCAAGGTCGGGGCCAATCGCTAGTACCTTATAAAAAGACCATTTATATTAAACAAACCTGTGTGGTTGTGTAGGCATCCCCATTTCTATATCGCGTGACTTGCCTCTTTCGCCTCACGTAATGGTAGCATATTGCCTTCCACCTGAAATTATATTGGATATCAACCCTCTTTGGTTAACGAAAAAACTATTTTAATACGAACGATAGTAACTCCAAAGGTTGGCTGGAACATTTCCCTTTCTATGAAGAAAGTTGACCGAGGTTGATGAACTTTTATTATTACTAAATGTTATTATAAAGGCTTACATTATATGGAACAGAACAATTGTGATGTAAATTATACTGATATGGCAGTGAAATTACACACGTACAAAATTATTTTTATCTGTGCACGTCACGAGCTTTACTGCTTGATTCCTAGCATAAAAACTCATATTGATGAAAGCGGGAATAGCTAATGAGAAAGGGAATACCTTAAAAGGCATTTACATTATCTACCATATTGTTATCACACAGGGCATAATACAGCTTACAGCTTAGCCATTTCATTGGGTACTGGGATTATTCCCTAAGAATTTATATTATTCGAGCCAAGTAATACGTGAATATTTTTATTTCGATTAATAATTAGCTTGAGTTGGAAAGTAACTTGAGTAGGCATATGGAACCGAATGATTGCAGCTAAGAAAAAAATCTGTTGGAGTAATCCGTTTCATATTTTAACAGGATTTATAGTTTGGGATTCGTATCCATTTTCAGTCAAAGGTCATGAATATCTATTCAGAAAATTTTACGTGTAATAGAACAAGGACATAATGTCTTTTTGCAATAATTATTAGAGGATATGAAAGGGACAGATGTGTAGACATTGTGTGTATCTGTTCCTTTCTTGCGCTAGAACAAAGAGTGAGAAAAGTGTCATTATTGAAATATTATGTATGTAGTATGTAGAAGTGTTATTATAAGCGAAAGCGTTGTGCCACTTCTGCCCACGCAAAAGGCACAAAACAAAAAAGTTTTAATACGTCTGCAAAATACATGTTTTTCGTGGATTTGTGCGTAAGCATATCGTTAAAAAGTTTGTCGCGTTGTTGAAACCATGCATCTAGGGAACGTATTTGTCGGGAACTATAACCGGCTGGTGTGAAAAAGATGGATATACAATGGAATAGTGAAATTGGATACAGAAAAATCTATTCCAAACTATAATTTGCTATAAAAACAACTACTTGTGGATACATATATAATATTTGTTCCCGCAACAACGTGCCTAGAAAAGGTACTAGATGCATAGCCAAGCTGATTCTAACCTATCTTATTTTTTAAAATAATATATAATAATAATAATAATATAATATATCCTCACGCCTTCCCACAAGGGTCCCCGAAGGGGTAGGCAGAGGTGTATAGGTAATACCCACACACCCACTTTCCGCCAGAGGTATATTAGGTGCCAACGTATATACATACGCACGACTATACATACGCCTTTGAATTTCTTCTCAGACGTATGCAGGTTTCTTCTCGATGTTTTCCTTCACCGTTCAGCTCGTGGTGTGACTATGACAAATCACTGTACTTAAGTTCAGAAAAACTCATTGGTACAGTCGGGATTTGAACTTGCGACCTTTGCGTCGCAGGCAACTGCTCGAACCACTCGGCCACCACGGCTCTTATTTTTAATCTCACCTATTGAAATGAAAAATGTTATAGTTTAATTTATTAAAAACTCCGACAGCACATATATATCCTATGCCTGATAATGTATGTATGTATAACATAGGTGCCTTAAATCTCGATACACGCTTACTATGCTATCTCCTTCGTCGTCCATTTCCAGGACATGGAGGATATTAAGGACCCGACATTTCACAGAACACATGCAATAGCTTAATGGACTGCTGTAATGTTATTTCAGAGAAGCCTTGTATGCATAAGACGTAGATAAATGACGTTGATACAAATTACCTAAAGTATTTCAAAGTGGTTTTTCATTTTGGATACAGGAGCTATTAGGAGATATATATTATATATTAGTTATTTATATTAAGACGTTGAATGTAGTGTGTTTTAAAATAAAAAACTAAAATGACCACCATTTCCAAGAAAGAAAAGTTCTCATGAGTCTACAAAAGTAGCAATTCATTGCCATGCATGGCAATCAATCAAATCTGATGTTATTATAATAAGCTTTTGGAATGTAAATGACAGCTTTAAACACTTCAAAAGTGAATTCAATTTGTTTTGTCTCATTTCAATCATACCCTTCTAGCATCGGAGGGTGAAGAAACAAGCAGTCGCTCTCTCATTCGGTTCAGACCAACTCTCGAGTACATCAGGTATAAGAGCATGGAATAGTTGTAATAACTCACCAAACTGTAGGTGTAGCGCTCCTCATAGCGTGCACTCTTGCGCTGACTGCAGCGACGTCCACCCTTCGAGCCAGTTGTATCCTGGCCGTGCTGTGATAACACTCCACCAGATACACCAAGTAGAGAAGCAGGACGAAGGCAATGGGGATGTATGCGTAGCCGACGTCACATGGAGACTCACGCACAGTCCGCTTGATTGGATGCCTGATGGATATGAAACTAATTTAGACGTTAGTTGTTAGAAATTGTGATGTTTAAAACAACGACGCAACTAGTCTCTTTACATTACATCATTTTATTTCATAAATATCGCTGTGGTGGCCGTGTGGTTCGAGTAGTTGCCTGCGACACAAAGATTCGATTCGAATCCCGACTGTACCAATGAGTTTTTCTGAACTTAAGTACAGTGATTGGTCATACCACGAGCTTTACGGTGAAGGAAAACATCGAGAGGAAACCTACATGTATACACCGTGCTTGAGTAACGGCTATGAACTCGCCATCTGTCACGTTGGCACCTAAAATATATCTCTCTATATACCTCTGCCTTCCCCTTCGGGGTCCCTTACGGGAAGGCACGAGGATATATTATTTATATATATATATCTATATTAATTTATCACTGGCTAGTCAATAGTCCACAACTGGCCAAACATGTAACATGTTTGAATTATTAAATATATGTACAAACAAAAAAATTTACGATACAAGGATTTTGACGAAGGTACAATTTGGTCGAGAGTTTGTTTCAAATTTCACATGCCAGTTGAAGGTTCTAAGTTGGCGAACAATTTATTCGACCTGTCTACGATGATAAGCGATCAACCTTAGCCTGATATATATATGTTTCTAATACTATAGGAACGTCGTATTTATATTTTTTTATGTGTAGACTTAGTACCTAATGTGTGGTAGTTTTATTTCTTATTTATAAAGATGGAGAATGGCATGTTGCGTTGGTTTGGACACATAGAAAGGATGAGTGAAGAAAGATTGACGAAACAAATATACAAAGCAAAAGTGTGTACAAGAAGAGGCAGAGGAAGGCCACGTTCCAACTACCTGGATCAAATCGATCGGACGCTCAAGGACGGGAACGTTAAGAGTACTCGAAACCGACGAGCATGTATGAAGAGACTGATGAATGTGGACGAACCGAAAGAGGTATGTAAGTCTAGAGAGAACTGGCGCTCTATACTCTCTGCCTAACCCGATAGGGACTTGGCGCGATGATATGTACATACATATCATCGCGCCAAGTCCCTATCGGGTCGCGCCAAGTCCCTTACATTACATGAAAACATACATACATATGTATGTTTTCATGTAATGTAAGGACATTGGTACTTAACCGTACTAGGCCGAATGGTTCGAGCAGTCGTCTACACCACAATGATTGCAAGTTCGAATCCCTACCGTACCAATGTGTTTTTCTGAATTACAGTACAGTGGTTACAGTCACACCACGAGCTATATGATTTTAAGTACCTATAGTGTTTAGTATCACCACTAGCGGTGAAGAAAAACGTCGAGAGGTTGTATACATTGGAAATTCAAAAACGCATAAACAATGGACTCGCCATCTGTCACGTGGCACCTAAAATAAATATCCAGCGAAAGGTGGGTGTATGAGCCCTGGCTGGAGGCCTAGGTCTCGCCATTGACCGGTTAAGTAGCAAAAGTTCCCGGAACTCACGCTACGAGAGACAATACAAAAAAAAAAAAAAAAAAATGGGTGTATGAGCTCTACCTTCATACCTCTGCCTATCTCTTCGGGGACCCTAATGGAAAGGCGTGAAGATTTTCTTCATATATTTGAGCAACTTTCCCTTTCCCAGTATATAAAAATCATCAATCAATCGCCTACCATTCGTCTTACAAAACCCCGCGAATGATACATCAAATATTGCTGCTTTTTTTTGTTTGCATGACCCCCCTGATAGCTTAGACTTAGAGTCGCGATCGCTTTATCTTTTCACTCAAACAAAGCTGGGCCGGATAGCTGGTAACATAAATAATCGCGAGTATAAGGCCATGTTCATAGCATAACGCATTCATAAACTCGAAACGAAGCTCGTTTCAAAGACAGCACACCATTAAGGTTCCTATTACACGTACATTAAATAATTTGAATACATTTGAATAATTTGCGCATCAAAAGCTTTGTCGGTGTGTCATTAAGGCAGCATAAAGAGGTTTTTAAACAAATTAGAGATGTAAATATAATTATTATTATGTGTATTAGAGCCGTGGTGGCTGAGTGGTTCTAGTAGTCGTCTGCAACGCAAAGATTGCCACTTTGAATCCCGGTTGTAGCAATGAGTTTATCTACACTTAAGTGCAGTGATTAATCACACCACCAGCTTAATTAATTAACGAAATGAATTAATGACGGCCGTCTGGTCTAGTGATTAGAGCACCTGACTGCGAAACTTGAGGTCGCGGGTTCGAATCCCGCTGAGGGCAGATATTTGTGTGATGAACACGAGTATTTGTACCTTAGTCTTGGATTTCCTATGTATTTATGTATATATCTATCTCTAAAAGTAAATATATAGTTGTCTAGTTACCATAACACAAGCATTGCTTAGGGACTAGGTCAATTTGTGTGGAATTGTGCAAAGGTACTTATTATTATTAATGAAGGTCGAGAGGAAATCTGCATACATTGGAGAAGTAATTCGAAGACGTATGTATAGTCCTGCTTAAGAGACGGCGATGGAATCGTAATCTGCAATGTTATCAAACCTAAATGTGTATATCTGGTTAAAATTGTCACCCAGAGAAAGGGGAGTTACAGAGAGGAAACAATTCCATTCATACGTGCCAGCAAGCGCTCAATTATATACGCAAGCGCGGATAGATGTCCTTTAAATTAATTGGTTTTAATTGACATGTCGAATGTTTAGATGTAATTAAAATTAATTGGTTTGAATGACAACCATTCCAAGTCGAATGTTTGTTGGCCACTTAAAGTTTTATGTAAGAAGCCTTAAGCTCACTTGCTAAAGTCGATAAGGTCCCTGTCGATTTCAGCTGTGTTACACCACACGACAGAGGCGAGGCAGCCAGCTATCATTAAGGTCAGCAGGAAGCACTTCCAGTTGCCCTCCCGTCGCAACACCCCGCCCAAGCTTTGCTGCTTCGGTCGCTGTAACAAGGAAATAAATGTTGACATTACAATAATGCACTTTTTAAGCTATTATTTAGCTTGTATCGCGGGCTTTGAGCGCGGCGACCGAATCAAGAAATTTCGTAACGAAAATAAAACCTAACACCTTCAAAATTTAAACACATTCGAATATATATATATATATATCCTCACGCCTTCCCACAAGGGTCCCCGAAGGGGTAGGCAGAGGTGTATAGGTAATATCCACACACCCACTTTCCACCAGAGGTATATTAGGTGCCAACGTGACAGATGGCGAGTCCATCCAATATAGAACAGTTCCAAATTCAAAATTGCCGGGAAATATGGAAACGACAGAACTTAAAAGGCATGCCTAGTACGTAAGCAGCTGTTTGTGAGAAAGTATATAGGTGTATTGCATAAGTTGATAAAAAATGCTATGCGATAGCTTTACCGCGGCAGTAACCGAGTGAAACACGTTTTTTCTTACATACATTCTATTTAACTTTATTTTTTGTTAACAAGTTGTTATTGATATTTGGTATATAGTAAGTCATTATTATCACTAAACGATAATTGAATATTAATAGAAAAATACGTCGTATTTTTAAGTACATGTCACGCTCTGTGAATTTATGAAAGTAAACTGTAAACAAATTAAACCGAATTAAAATTGTAATATAACACTATGTTCTTCTCAAGGTAAGAAGAGACAAGAGCGCTAGCATTCTCTAGACCTCTGACGCGTTATCCCTATTCATGAGTCTCTTCATACATGCTCGCCGTTTTCGAGAACTCTTCACGTTCCCATCTTTAATTTTAATATAATTTTTTTTTACGCTAAATAATATTAAATGACAGAACATCTAAACGCTATAGGAACTTTAAAATGCTTGCTTTAAGGCGTGTAGGTGGGATATAGTCTGTATTACCTTTCTTGGCTTAAATTGTTTAAATACCTTGCCGATACATGGCAAAACTATTAAGGTATAGGCCTATATCACCGTTATTTAGAACCCAAAATATATGTTAGCAAGCAAAGAGAACAGTGTTTGAGAAAGCAAAGAAACATACTTCCACGACTCTTCTTCCGCATAGGCGTGAAGGTTTAAGCAGAATGAAATTTATTTCTGGTGAATTGAAAGTTAAAGTCATGCGCACTGAATTGAAATTACAAATGATACGCTAAAGTAACAAGTTTGAGGCTTGAATACGAACACTTAAGTGTTGGATTGTGAAAGTCAGATGCAAGTGAGCTTTCCGAAGAAAAAGCAGGTTAAATTGTAGGTGTGTAAGTATGTCCATAATCCAAGATGGATTGTTCTTGTACTACGTATCAAAAGGTATATTTCTTATGACAACTGCATGTATACGTTGACTCAGCACTTAGGTTATTGCCCAAGAATGTACTCTGACTACGAGAGAATACATAAAATATTGCTGTACGATATATATATATATACATAGTACAAGGTGTGCTCCGTGGTTTCACCCGCATAATTTTTATTTTATTGTTAGATTTTATTTTCTTGAGACAAGATAACAATCGATATCTGTGTTGAATTTCATTAAACTTTAGTATTTTTTGCGAGAAATAGGAATAAATACCCGCACAATCTATCGCATTTTTTTATATTACTAGGAAGTAGTTAAGGTACATCTAACAAATAAATAATAATAATATCCTCACGCCTTTCCACAAGGGTCCCCGAAGGGGTAGGCAGAAGTGTATGGGTAATACCCACACACCCACTTTCCGCCAGAGGTATATTAGGTGCCAACGTGACAGATGGCGAGTCCATCGCCGTTACTCAAGCACGACTATACATACGCCTTTGAATTTCTTCTCAGACGTATGCAGGTTTCCTCACGATGTTTTCCTTCACCGTAAAGCTCGTGGTGTGACTAATCACTGTACTTAAATTCAGAAAAACTCATTGGTACAGTCGGGATTCGAACTTGCGATATTTGTGTCGCAGGCAACTAGTCGAACCACTCGGCCACCACGGCTCGAACTAACTATCTAACAAATCTAATATAACAATAAGGCATTTAAATCAAGTCTTATAGCAATAATGTAATCTTTTATCTATTTACTTAAATAAAACATCTGTAGATCTGGAGATACATTAAGAGAGGTCACGGTAAAGAGTTGAATATCAAAGGGACGTAATACAATTTTATATGCTGGGTCGTAGAACCGACAGCTTAATAACTCTGCTAGATTGAAAAGGTAAGTTTGTCTATTCCGTCGAATGAGGGAACAACCGTGAATATCCAATTGTGAGGAACCTTTATTTACATTGACCTAATAACCGGTTCGGACTATCCTTTCAGGTCAAGTAAATACATTTTTCGACGAATGAAAATCTCAACAGAATCACATTCATTTTCGTACCTTCCGCTATATTATTAAAACACATGCATCTAGGTTGTAAACCTTATACCTCTAGCCTACGGTTTCACTTATAAACTTTTATTTTATAAGTAGATTTTTTGGACCTTAACTACAATGTTATGGTAGCCAATGGCCTATCACTGTGCCAAATTTCATCAAATTTCGGTCAGTAGTTTTTGTGTGAAACAGGAACGAACATGCTCACAAACTTTCGCAAATATAATCCAGAAGAACTGCAAAGCAACGGTCTACATGTGGGCAGTTATCATTGTCGTATGTATATTTATTGTCGTGTGAATCTAGGATGTGTGCTGTGTATATATCCTCACGCCCCACAAAGATACCCGAAGGGATAGGCAGAGGTGTATAGGTAGTACACACACCTACTTTTCGCCAAAAATATATTTTAGGTGCCAGCGTAACGGATGGCGAGTCCATCGCCGTTACTCAAGCACGACTACTACGCATATACATACGCCTTTTAATTGCTTCTTAGCATTATTATATTATATTATTATGTAAGATTCAAATGTCATGTCTCGTTAAAAAAAATATTGAGTTTAGTATTTCAGAGGAGAGTTGAATTGGTTTGTTGTATAATTTTCGAGAAGCGTCGAGTTTTAATTGGGTTAGGCTTTTAGCAAAAATATTATGTTGGTGCTTTTATGCTCCGTTCAAATTATAATAGCTTTTTCAGATAGATACAGTTTCCAAGAAAACAAGGCTTGTCGTCTGTCAGAATAGCACTAAAATATATTTTATAATTTTTTGCTTTTTCATGGGAAAATAAGAAGCATGCCTGTACCTCCAAATGTACCAAGCGAATACGATTTACGGTCAGAGTAATAAAACACTATAACAGTATATAAATCCAAAATTTTACTCTAAAATTATGTGACCGGAAACGTTCCCAGTGCAGACGCTATATCGTTCAATTATCAGCTTTGTGTGATAGGCAGTAAGGTTTAAAACGGCGTGTATAGTGGTTATTGTAGTACGGACAGAGAACTCTAAGATCACACTTCAAACAGATGCTGATTAAAGCAAGAGAACAAGAACTCGAACCCAGCTATTACGCAAGTAGTTCTTGAAAGTTAAATTCCAACTCAAACGGTCGTCACTCGGCTTACAGTTGAAAATTTTCCGATAGTTTCCAACTGGGAAATTTGCAAATATTTGCCCGGATTGCAGTGCTATAATACAGTAATACGAAATGCTTTATTTGAATCCCATTAAATCGTTTTAGGTAGGTTTCATACCCATTGTTTTAAAGATCAAATAAACGTCTTATTCATATCTCAATAATAATACTTCTAGAAGTGAAGTGTCGATTTCAAGGAGCTGTAAATTGGCCAAGGCTTTAAGATTATAATTAAAGAACACAAGGTGAGCTAACTTAATTTAGATTAAAAAAAAAGTACTTGATATAAAAAATACTAGTTTTCAGTCTCAAAGGTGGCAAAAAGCATGCTTCTGTCTGATGGTAAGCGGTTACCACCGCCTATGGTTGCTTGCAATAGCAGGGATATCGCGGAGCCCGCGGAGAGGGCGCTGTCGAACCTTTGTTCATGGCTTTGCAAGACTTTTGCAAGCTTTATTTGTTTTTATTCTTAAAACATTCGTTTCTGTCCTTGAACTATAAGTTATTCTTAAATCTATAACTAACGTAACTAACCGCTCGCTTTAAAATTTAGATTCGCCTAAACTTAGTTATAAGTAAATCAAAATGTATGTAAAGTACCTACACACAAAATATGATAAGACATGTATAAACAATAATATAATATTTAAGGCATGTATGTATGTACATATGTACGTGTATGTATAGGTTCAACTAGAGTGCAATCATAGCCTAGCGTCGAGTGCCTGTGGCTAAGACATAACGCGGAAACCACTATGTCAGGCATCGTAAATTCCAAAGGGATTGCACGTTGTTATAGACTATATTCTATATAAGATGAATATTGAGAGGATTATAGAAAAAGAATTATAGAGAGAAGATCAACCACGTCACATTGTGTGCTATAAGATTAATCTCATACGAAGTATATGTGGTAGAAATATTTTGTATAGCTTGTTAGTATCTTTTAATATATTTATATACCTTCACGTCTTCCCACAAAGGTCCACGATGGGGTAGGCAGATATGTGTAGTAACACTCTTTTTGCCGGATATCTTCAAGTACCAACGTGTCAGATGGCGAGTCCATCTTCATTTCTCAAGCATACCCTATACAATAAACCTTTGAATTTCATCTCTAACGTACGCAGGTTTCCTCTCAGTGAAATTCATAATTTACTCCTCCGTGTTTTAAAAAAGCATTACATCAACTCTGCCGTAACCCTAACGAATTAAATACACCCGGTTAAGGTTCTCGCAGAAAATAAAACCAAATCGGAAACGAGAGCGATGTACGTGGATAAAAATTGGTTAAACTTGGTCGGTTTAAAGCATCATTGTATTTTTTATATGGACGTATACGTAAAACGTCCTTGTTATATTCATATGAATTCAAATTCATTCAAGATCCCCATGTTATCTTTTATACAAAGACCACAGCTATCTTCTCTAAATACACTGCTAGAATTCAGGTGTAAAGTTTTCAGGATCGCTTACTACAATATAAACTGAAATGCACACAATTTTTGTTGCCTATAATTAGCGTTTCTTTCTTTTTTACAACAAACAAATAGCCCGTCTGACGCTAAGCGTTTACCGTAACCCATAGATAGACGTAATCATTCCCTTAAGTATCGACCTAATATTGGGTGGGGTTACTGTGCTAACAGCATAATGTACCGACACTCTTTTAACAAAGAAGGTATACAAGTATCTTACCAAAAGGATTCAAAGGTTTCAAAGTAGTTACCTTCCGTGATCGCTCCGGCTGTGGAATGAACTCCCTGTTGAGGTTTCACTTAGAGAGTACAGCATGGATTTTTTTTTAAGAAGGGAGTGGAAAGATACCTGCAGGATTAAACGAGCGATACCGCTGGTGCAAGCGTCCATAGGCAGCGGTAACCACTGACCAGCAGGTAGACCGCATGTTGCATGCATGCAGTATATGCGTAGAAATGTACGTAGTATTGCAAGAAGTGTCTTCTTCGTCATTATAAATCAACCCCTATTACGTATGTGCTAAAATCTACTTTAATATTGTGTATAATGGCTATTGTAAGTATGTATGTAACCCCATCGCCTTCAGAGCAGTTTGAAAGTAAGCTGATTACAAATGTCTTACCAAATCCATTGTAAACCATGCGTCTTGTAAGGATATTTTAGGGAAACATTTTTTTTATTGAAAAATAAAATGTAGCCAGGGCATCTAACAATAAAGATATCGACGAGGGCTGTGGAGGTAGTCGTGGTTTGACAACTCTGCTTTCGCACCTCTGGAATATAGAAAAAGACCCAAAATAGGTTAAATCCCATTCTACACGGGCAGAGCTTCATTTGATGGAAACATGATTTAATTAACTGCTCTTGTTACTTGAACTCGAGCTTTTGAAATTATTTTAGGGCGAGCCCAATTTTGTTTCGATAAAACAAGATCTGCTGAAATTCTTGGAATGGATTATGAATGGAATGATTTTATATGTGACTAGCTTATGCCCGCGGCTTCGCTCGCGTGGAGTTCGAAAAAGTAGCTTATGTATTTTCCTGCTAGAATCGGTTCAGCCGCTATGCCGTGAAAGGGCATCATACTTTATAATATTCGAACGATGAATGTTCGGGATTAAAAAAAAAGAAGCCTATGTCCTATTCCTAGATATAAGCCAACACGATTTCAACTTTCAGCCAAATCGGTTCAGCCGTTTTGCCGTGAAAGAACCGCAAACATCCAAACTTACAAACTTACACATTTATAATATTAGTAAGATAAATAAAATAAACTCTATAGTGATATTCATTAAATTTAATTTACAGTAGGTATATATTATTAAGTACCTCCCAAGGTCCTTAATAATATATACCTACGCGCGCCTCCCTCCCAAAGGCGCAAATGGAAGGAGATGCATCAGACACCACCGTCAAGAGATAAGCTCTTGACTCGTTTAGATGTGATTAAAGTTCGACATGTCAGGACTTTGTGCTATAATATTTAAATTATTTGCTGCTTTCACTGAAATACAATCATTTATCGAATGGGTAGGCAGAGGTATGTAGATACCCACACTCCTACGTTTCTTCAGAGATATATTTTAGGTGCCAATGGGACAGATGGCGAATCCAGCGCTGTTATTCATGCACGACTATGCATAATAATATATCCCCACGCGTTTGTTGCAGACTACTACTCGAACCACTCAGCCACATTGAAAATAAAATTGAGTGCAAGAGCTTGTAAGTTTAGATTATATTGCTTCATTGTTCTATTCATAGAAATGACTCACACCAAAAGCTTTATAGTGAAAAACATCGAAGCCTGCAAACCTTTGAGAAGATATTCAAAGACGTATTGTAAAATCGGCGATGAACTCACCATTACTCACGTAATCACCGAAATATTACTCCAGCGAAAAGAGGGTGTTGATAAACGTCTGCCTACCCCTTCGAGGACCCTTGTGGGCAGGCGTGAAGATAACCTTTGTCATACTACGAGAATTCTTCTTCGTCACTTAGCTCATAATAATAATAATAATATAATAATAATAATAATATATATTAATTCTATGTTAGTAAAAACTATATAATCATTGTGATGTACTATTCCATGTGAAATAGCACAGCAGTGATTCACGTACAGACAATCCAGCCTGATGGCTATCATGTTCAGGATGCTGTTGGAGCTGGCCCTCACCATGCGCACCAGGGAAGCGCACCTTTTCTGCATTGTAGTGTAAAAACAGTCTACACGGGCGTCAGCAAACATCCCTGATGCGCTGCAGAAGCGGGGCAGCCCCACCAGCACCCTGAACGCGTTGTTATATTGAACTCTGAGGGCGCTGTACGACTTGCGAGTGTACTTAGCCCACAGGCATATAATGAGGAAATATGTAATCTGATTTTTGACGAGAATATGACCCACAATGTTTTAAGTTCAATTAATAATGATTGAATAGTTTCCCTCGCTCCCCAGCTTTGCCTCATCGGATTACGAAGCAATCTCCGTGCGTTCGCGGGTCTTATCAAATCTCACTAACTTTAATTAGCTGTCTCACAGGAGTCTACCGGTCTCGTATTCCAGTTAAAATAGTTAGTTTGTTCTTTCTAGACAATGAAATGGTAAACTTAATAAGCCGTAGAATAATAGTTAAAGAAATAAGTGTTGGGATTTGCAGTAATGATAAATACCTTATAATTATTTATGTATATACGGAGATGGAATATTTTGCAGTATCCAGCAGTTATAAGTTATAGAGATAGGATAAAAATTTACACGATTTTTCTTACTATAATCTTTCTAATATTATAAATGCGTCGGGATGTCTATCCTTCTTTCATGCAAAATACATTGAATGTAATTGGAAGAAATTTGGTACATAGGTAGATTATTGGTATAAATTTATGTAGGATATGTTTTAAATCAGAAAATATGTACTTTTAAAATGAAATGTCACGCGTGCGACCCTACGGGACAAGGCTAGTACTCAACCTTTTATACAATAATCTTACTATACCGAATTCCAACTCTTACCTATTTATAGATATACGTTTTTGTTTCTATGTACTAACTGCTTCGAGAACTTGTTTGCCACTCTTGTTGTATAAAAAAAAAAACTTAACGTTTCGGTCATAGATTTTCAGATTATTATGTTCCAGGTCGTTGGAATACAGACATATTCGCACCGTGTTCATATTATCACACATCCAACAAATATGATCAAACCATCGGAACAATAAACCTTTTCAATGTCCTATATTTGATGTCAAAATCAATTTGATGAAAACTTTTTACAGAAAAATATATTTTTTATAATTTATCAACAAATGAGTGCTTTGAATTAAAAATATTGTCAACCAAACTAAAGCGTTTATCAAAAGCTTTTAAATAACTGAAGTAAATTCAATAGAAACTATTTTTAGACTAATCAAAGTTTTGCGATGAGTTAACAAAACAAAACACTTCAGTAGTTGTTTTGGGAAAGTTTAAAGCACCATCGAGGATGGGGTCTTACCATGGGTCTAATTTGTTTGGTGAAGAGGTAACCAGAATCTCACTCGTATTGTCATTAATGAATTAAATTGTAGCGGTGTGGGTATTCATAGTAAAGATTGCATGTCCCGGCGGTCTGTACTAATGACTAGTTCTGGGTTAGAGTATAGTAACTAATCACACCAGACCATAATTACCATAGATAGAGAAGCTGTCTTAATCAAATGGTTTATCATGACGTATTGGTATTTGGTACGTCAAAGATATTACGCGAAAAATAAGGCATAGCACAAGAGCCCTGCTCTTAAATCTATGATAGGTTTAAGAGCATTAATCACAGAGAGCCCTTTACGAAGGAAAACACTGTGAGACGTTTGTTTGAGACGAAATTCAAAGTTTGCGTCATGTCTGGGAGACGTCAACGAACTCGACATTTACACAGGAATAGAGCTCCAACTAAAATAGGTTTCATAAGAAAAATTATCTACGTACCTACCCTTGTAAAACGTGTGAAAACTTTCGCAATGGAAAGAAATGACATGGAAGGATAAATTCCTTATGCTCTATTTGGAACCTGTATGCATGCGTTGATATGAAAAAAAGAAATGATATGAAAAATAAACTTACTACAGTAAACTAGAATGTCTGGACGCTACGAAGAGAACGTGCGTCTTCTATGAAGACCTACTAAGTAACTTAATTACCTTAGCTTCAGTGTTAGCTTTATCACACACGGAGCACAAATTTAGGCTTTGGTTTCAGATAGAATATGGAAAAGGGTTGAACATTATCGTGCCGAGCGCTACAGGAAAATTATAGCTGAGGGAAATCAGTAGGTTAATGAAAACTGTGTTAAATTATGTATAGGTTGTAACAAATCATATTGGAGGTTTAAGGGTCGTTAAATTTTCGGTAATTTAAAATTGGCACTTATCGGTAATTTAAAATTGGCACTTATTTTCTGCCTTAAAAAATACAATAAAGGCGCATAAAGTTATAATTATAAATAGACTAGCTTATGCCCGCGGCTTCGCCCGCGAGGAGTTCGAAAAAGTAGCTTTGGAAATTTTCCTGCTAGAATCGTTTCAGCCACTATGCCGTGAAAGAGCATCATACATTATAATATAAGAATTTTTCAGTATTAAAAAAACAAGAGGTAGCCTATGTCCTATTCCTAGGTATAAGCTATCACCATTTCAACTTTCATCCAAATCGGTTTGGCCGTGAAGGAACCGCAAACATTCAAACTTACAAACTTTCACATTTATAATATTAGAAAGATACATAGAAAGCAAGATATAATGTATTATCCCTAATATCTCGACGCCATAAAAAAATACGAAAAACTTTTTCTTCAAAATCTTTTGTACAGGACAGGATGCATACTCAATGAACATAATTTTGTACTAATTCAATTGAAGTTTCAATAAAAAATACGTGTACAGCCGTCCAAATGATGTCTAAAAAGCCTGCCTACCCACCTGCGAGACACGACGATGCCAATTACACTTACTAGTAAAAGAGAACACTAATGTTTACTTCTCACAGAACTCCAAGGATACAGACAAGATATACATACATCCATTCATATCCATACATTTATATATAATATACGTTTTTCATGAGTCTTATATTTTCGTAACACTATCACTTTATCGTTCTCGAGAGAAAAATGAAAATGTGCACATTTTTATGGAGTACGATTATGCAAATAGTAGGCATTCTCCGTAAAAAGCGGACCCGTGTCAAATATCACGTGACGGAATGACATACTGCCTCTAAAATCCAACGTTCCTTTCCCTTTGTATGACAACATTCGCGGTAGAATTATGCGGAGACTGCGTAGCGGATCTTTGTATTACCAAGGCAAAGCCGACTTCAGTCTAAGAGTATTTGTCGAGTGCTGATCTGTGGTATCAGCTTATTTATTTAGACACAATCTAGATGACACAACATGACAATCCTTTACTTTGGTAAAACATATAAGATACAATAGACCTTGACGAGAGATAGGTAGAGACGATAAGAGTGAGAGAGAGAAAAGTTACAACGCAGTCGCATTCTCAAGGCACTTTATGTAAAGTGCCTTGAGAATGCGACTGTACGAATGTACCACCTACATCATGTGAAGATATGTATCTTCACATGATGTAGGTGGTACATTCGCAACCACTCCTCGCCGGAGATGTATTTTAGGTGGCAACGTGACAGATGATCTTTGAATTTCTTCTCAAACATATCCAGGTTTCCTCACCAGGCTTTCTTTTACCGTTAAGCTCGTTGTATGACTAATCAAAGTGCAGAAAAACTCATTGGTAAAGTCGTTTGTGTTGCAGGCCACATCAACTATCTATTTTACCTTCCAACGTTATCAAAATCAAACGTATATTGAAAGACATACTGTGTAATAAACAGCATATTTTATTTCCACTAGCAAACATGATTTCACCAAAGCCTTTACGGTGGAACTGGGTATTTCAATGTTTCCACAACATTGAGTGCATATGCCTGTTTGATCCGGATCACGGTTACTAATGCGGGCTTCCTCTTGTTTGTGTTACGTACGATGCGCTCATGCCTTGTTGTTGTGCTCATGAAATGTCTTAAGAGAGATATTTGTCAAACATTTCATTATGTGACCTCACGCCTTCCCACAAGGGTCCCCGAAGGGGTAGGCAGAGGTGTATAGGTAATACCCACACACCCACTGTCCGCCAGAGGTATATTAGGTGCCAACGTGACAGATGGCGAGTCCATCGCCGTTACTCAAGCACGACTATACATACGCCTTTGAATTTCTTCTCAGACGTATGCAGGTTTCCTCTCGATGTTTTCCTTCACCGTAAAGCTCGTGGTGTGACTAATCACTGTACTTAAGTTCAGAAAAACTCATTGGTACAGTCGGGATTCGAACTTGAGAACTTTGTGTCGAAGGCAACTATTCGAACCGCTCGGCCACCATGGCGGTGTTTGTAGTATGCTAGTAAAGTTTAATTCGCTCAATCCCCACTAGTTCAACAATATATGTTTCGCTTCTCTAACAAACTTGTTTGCAAAACAATCAGTCCCTGTTTAACAACAATATCAAAGATTATAATTACTTCAAAACCTAAAGTACTAATAACTTTAAGAGGGTATATATACTGGATTAGCTAATACGTTGATGTGAGTACTAACTATGCTGTATTAAGTACATTATACTGTACAATCGTATATTCTCCCCACACAGTCTCTGTCTGGTGTGGGGGGCAGACATTAATTTGTAATATGTTTTAGGGAATATACTTATTATTATTATCGTAATTGTAATGTCCGAGTGGCTTAAGTAGTCGTATAGTCAACATCAACTTTACAAGTTGAAACTTGTAAAGCTCAAACCCCAGCAATCTGTACCAATGAGGTTTTCTGAGCGCAAAGGAATTAATTACCACAAGATTTTCAGTGACAGAAACATCGTGAAGAGACCTGTATACTCATAGAAGTACTTAGAATATCATGCTTGAGAGACGGCGTTCGATCATATATCTCGTTGGCATACCTCTATATAAGTTTGGGGCTCCTATGGAATAGAAAATTGCGGGTCTGTGCTCTGCTGTGGTGCCTACTGCTCCTGACGAGCAACTATAACTTCAAAGAGACATTCGTTTAGCGATTTGTCTATTTTGCTTCACAGGCTTATTATTAACTATTTTAACATTATTTAAGGTGTATTAAAAATATCTAAAGCATAATGGCAATGTACAAATATGTTACTTATATTAGAAGTGCGTAATTCGTATACAAAGACACGTGAGCATTTTCAATAATAAATTGAATTACGATATAGCAAGTACGTAGTCCAAACATACATTCAACTTCCCGCGGAAAAGGTCATAAATATTAGGGGACCGAGGGCCGGAATGCATAACAAAACACGCGCAGATATTCCAGGGAATGCAAAGTGATATTCCGGTAATTTCCGGCTATTATAACGTCAAGTATTTTGGTATTATTTCAATTACTTGATAATTAAACTTATTTGTTTAAAATTTCCCAATACATATTACAAACTAGCTGTCCCGCCCAGCTTCGCTCGGGTGAAAAAGTTAAATTGCCCGTAACACGATCGCAGCGCCACCTATTGGGTCCAATTTAATATAGCCTATGTTACTCGGGGATAATGTAGCTTTCCAAAGGTGAAAGAATTTTTGAAATCGGTCCAATAGTTTCGGAGCCTATTCATTACAAACAAACAAACAAACAAACAAATCTTTCCTCTTTATAATATTAGTATAGATGAGTAAGTTAGTGAGGTTGTTTGTTCCTCTGTCACGTAAACTATAGAACGGAATTGCATTAAATTTGACAGAGATATAGATAATAAGCTGAGTTTACACAGTAGGTACCGTGATGGCCGAGTGGTTCGAGTAGCTGCCTGCAACACAAATATTGCAAGTTCGCATCCCGACTGTATCAATGAGTTTTGCTGAACTTAAGTACAGTGATTAGTCACACCACGAACTTACGCAAACGAGCTTACGCTTAGAGCACTTGCATACGTTTGAGAAGAAATTCATAAAGCGTATGGATAGGCATTCCTGAGTTACGGCGATGGACTCGCCACCTTACTAATATATATCTCTGGGTGTATAGGTAGTACCTATACTACCTATACACCTACCTACCCTCTTGGGGACCCTTGTAGGAAGGGACACGCTTACTAAAATGAGTATAAACATTATTATTTATAATAATATTAATGGTATCGTAAAGGGAACTAATCCCTAATAAAATAAAATAATAATAAGTGAGTAAAACTACCCCAGTCGGTCAAATTGTTAGTTAGGGCACGTCCCTAAGTTCGATCCGAGGTCGTGATCGATGTTTGCTGGATAAATAAACTTGGCCTGTCTTGGTGTTTTCGCCTCCTTCTGTAACGCCATAAAGAATTCCACCTTACTAATTATAGCCGAGGTTTGCCCACTTTTATGGGTTTGTAACATCATTAACTAGTTAATGGCGTTGGGATGACCAGCTATCTTCTTCTGAGAGATAAATAGCCCCCTAATAGAAGACACCGCTAACAAAAATCCTTTGAATCGCAGCCTAGCTGATTTTAATCTTGGCCGGGAACGATACTGTTCAATATTTTGGACTAAGGTCTCGTGTTTTATATTTAAGCTGAATATAGCTGAGCTAACAATTACTAAGTTGCATAAACCACCCCTTTCCAAAAGATTAAATTTCGCAAGTGATTTGAAGTATGCTTGAGCATTCCTGAGCAAATAGCTTTCTAATTGATGTATTAACAAATTGAATAAACCAATATTAGTTTTCACATAATACAAAGCCGTGGTGGCCGAGTGGTTCGAGCCTGCGACGCAAAGGTCGCAAGTTCGAATCCCGACTGTACCAATGAGTTTTTCTGAACTAAAGTACAGTGATTAGTCACACCACGAGCTTTACGGTGAAGGAAAACATCGAGAGGAAACCTGCATACGTCTGAGAAGAAATTCAAAGGCGTATGTATAGTCGTGCTTAAGTAACTCAATGTCGCGATGGACTCCCAACTGTGTCGTTGGTTCCTATAATATATTTTCACTTTCCCACCCACTTTCCGCCAGAGGTATATTAGGTGCCAACGTGACAGATGGCGAGTCCATCGCCGTTACTCCAGCACGACTATACATACGCCTTTGAATTTCTTCTCAGACGTATGCAGGTTTCCTCTCGATGTTTTCCTTCACCGTAAAGCTCGTGGTGTGACTAATCACTGTACTTAAGTCCAGAAAAAACTCATTGGTACAGTCGGGATTCGAACTTGCGACCTTTGCGTCGCAGGCAACTGCTCGAACCACTCGGCCACCACGGCTTCTCGAGCAATTTTTGAAGATACAATCAATTCGCGGGGGACAGCTGGTACTATAATCGTAATAAACTATTAGCAAGTTATGCACGAGCATGGTTATTATCGACCTTAACCTCCAACCGTGTATCGATCCACATTCTGCAATTAAATGAGTCATTAACAGGGTTTCGACGGCATAATACAACGCATTATGCTTAACAATTAAGTTATGGTCCCAAGTAGGCTCGTTAATGACGTCACGGGTAATCAGCTTTCATATTACATACAACCTTTAGTTGAACTTTACTATAGACTTAATTGTGCCCAAGCCTGCGTCATAATGGGTAGGTAACCACTTAGTTATAATAATATATATTCACGCCTTCCTATAAGGGTCCCCAAAGGAATAGGCAACATGGCGAGTCCATCGCCTTTACTCTAGCACGAATATACATACGCCTTTGAGTTTCTTCTCAAGAATATGCCGTTTCCATTCGATATTTTTGGTCACCGTAAAGTTTGGAGTGTGGTTTATCACTAAACTTCGGGAAAAATTCGCGAATCAAATCTGCAATCATTGCACTCGGCTACCACGGCTCTTTTTAAGTTATCAAATAAATTACTCATTTTTGATCAATTTGTATTTTTCTAAATATTTTTTTACTAAACAAAGCTACAAATAAAAGGATCCCAATTCTTTTGACGTAACCAAATTCCCCTGAAGCTTAGATAATAGGACTGAAAAGACAATAATATCTGAAAATTTTAAACTTTAACTAGAAAATAAGCGGATATATTTTTCGTTAATGAATAAATTGGTAAGAGAATTCGTGTATCTGCTTATTGTGTAAATTTTTCACCTGAGAGAAACCCGATGTGAATATAATTCTAAAGACGTGCAGATGTAGTAGCCGCGGTGGCTGAGTGGTTCGACTTTTTCTGAGCTAAAGTACAGTGATTTGTCACACCATGAGCTTTATGGTGAAGTAAAACATCGAGAGGAAACCTGCATACGTCTGAGAAGCAATTCAAATATGCATAGTCGTGCTTGAGTAACGACAAGGGACTCGCCAAGGTCACGTTGGCAACTAATATATCTCTGGCTTAAAGTGGGTGTATGGGTAGTACCCTATACACCTCTGCCTATCCTTGGGACCCATGTGGGAATACGTGAGGATTCAATTTGAAATATACTTTTCGGTTTGAAAATCCAGTATAATACAACACACCGTACAAAGTATTTGCTATGTACTTTGTTAAATTGCTTTCGTAAAAGTTATTCTTTTGCAAAAGTAAATGTTGTCTCCGAAACTATATTAATATTGTATAAATGAATCATGAAAGTTAGAAGAAGTTTTATCACAGCCATCCTATGTTAGAATTTGAAAATTAGTTTACAACCCAATAGCATTACGAAGCTTACAAATATATCACGTAATCTCATTTCTCATTGCTTTCAACGAAACTTAAACAGTTTGACGTTATGTAACGCAGTCATGTAACACAGTCTACTCATTAAGTATAAATGGATAACTTAATAGGAATAACATCAAGCCAGCTTTGAGGCAAGTTCCTTTGAAGGTAAGTTCGTTGGGAACCGCTAGTGCGGTGAGTTGGACATTCCAACAAGGAAGTTTACCTTACTCCGCTAGCCAGTCATGTGTTAGCACGAGTTGAAGTTTTACCTTACCGCTTCGTAAATTCATTTCATTCCTGAAGGGCTGGTTCAACTTAGAACATACTTTGCAAAGGTTTTTGGAAGGTCTAATCTGCCGCGTAGGTGTGGGTATTAATTAGGGGGTTAGGTAATTTCAATGCCTAACCGCTGTATGAAAGGTGACGTGGGTAACATTCAAGTTAAAGGTCAAAACTAGCTGTTATATGAAAGGTTAATAAGTGTACTAAGCGTGGGTAGATTTCAATGTCTAACATCTGTATGGAAGATGTAGGTATTCTTATTGTGGGTTCATAACAGTACGCTTTTGAAATACACGCATTACATAATTCAGCTTTAAGCCCACTAGTAGTTTTATAAAGGACTTAATAGACCTAACCAGATCCAAAGAAACGATTCCTGTACGAATGTTATTATCCTACTAATATTACGAAAGTGAAAGTTAAAGTGAGTTTGTTTGTTACTCAAACACGCTAGAACGGAATTGGGTGAAATTTTGCACTGAGATAGATAATAAGCTCGTTTAACATATACGGTGTTGTATTCTTGGTAAATTATCCACCAAAGAAGTAAAATTTTACGCGTGGGAAAACGCGTGACACTGTAACTACCCAGGTATTAAACCTTACAGAGTACAGAGTATTAAAGATAGCAGATATTCAAATAAAAAAGGGCTTTTATAAAACATCACTCAATTCTCTGAATTCCTTCGCCTGTTACCTGATTGATTCTAGAGAAAAGAAGAGCATTCATATTTATCCTTTATTAAATCTAATCTAAACGTCAGATGACGTCATGAAAACAACATGGCGGCTGTTCAGTACGCTTTCATTGGCAGATACGAAAATAGAAGGCAAACATCGATTTATGATTGATATCAAATCTAAATAATTTATTCGTAATTTCGTCGCTAATATCGACCTACGTATCTTTTATGTATGATATATATTATATTTATTTGAAAACTTCCAGTTAATTATTAATGAGCTTTTGGCTTGGCTTGTAACGATTTAAACAACAAATCCTTCGGATGATATTTATACATAATTTTTTTTTTTTGTATTGTCTCTCGTAGCGTGAGTTCCGGGAACTTTTGCTACTTAACCGGTCAATGGCGAGACCTAGGCCTCCAGCCAGGTTTATACATCATGTATATCTGTAACATTATATTAGACAGCCGTGGTGGCTAAGCGGTTAGTGTAGTTCCCTGCGACACAAAAATTGCAAGTTATAATCCCGACAGTGCCAATGAGTTTTTCTGAACTTAGTCACACCATGCTTTACGATGAAGGAAAACATCAAGAGGAAACCTGAAAGTCTGGGAAGCAATTCAAAGGCGTACCTACGTATAGTCGTGCTTGAGTTACGGCGATGGACTCGCCATTGGTCACCTTGGCACTTAAAATATACCTCGGGCGGAAAGTGGGTGCGTGGGTACTACCTATACACTTCTGCCTACCCCTTCGGGTCCCTGTCCCTGTCGAGTCCCTGATGGAGTGAGCAGAGAAAGTAAAGCGTCAGTTCTCTCTGGACGTACTTCCTCTGATCTCGTAAATGATATTAATAAATTATGTCTTTCTTTCAATTTAATACGTAATAAAAGACCACTTTGACACTTACTTTTAAGTTTCACAAACATTGAAAAGCAATATACTTAAACGAGCAAATGAAGTTCACTTTGCCGAGTATGTGCGCGTTCCGTCACTCACCCTGACCGGAAAAGCGTACACTCACCAATAAATATATATGTTTTATAGGTAGAATTTAATTACTTCCACAAATGAACAAAGGATATATTAAAGTTCACAACTGCAATGGTTGATTTAATTTTGTGAAATAAATTGATTTTCAGCTATAAGTTATGTACCTATACAAGATATAGAAATAAAATATAGTTGCGAGATCAAAGGTTTTTTTGATATCTTTCGACTTTCCGATTAAACCTGGATCATGTTTACGGTGAAGAAAAAAACGTGAGAAAAACCTGTAGGTACAGGTCCATATGTTTAAGAAGGATTTCAAAATAAATTGTCGTACTTGAAGCGAAGCCGGTTTGGTCATACGCTCCGAATAGCCCGCAACTAAAAGGTTATAAGTTCGAACTCGACTGTATCAATGAGTTTTTCTGAACTTAAGTACAGTCATGACACCAAGAGCTTTACGGTGAAGGAAAATATAGAGAGGGAACCTGCATACGTTTGGATGAAATTCAAAGACATGTAAGTATGTATAGTCGTGCTTGATTAAATGCGATGAACTCGCCATCTGTCATGTTGGCACCTAAAATATACCTCCGGTGGACAGGGGGCACACACCGGGTATCACCTACATACAGAGGCCCACCCTTCGGGGATCCTTGTGGAAAGGCATGAAGAATATATACGTACATTTTCAATTACCTCCTAAAGTAAGGAGCATACAAATAGGTATAATAATAGAAAAGTAAAAGCTAAATTTATGACAAAAAGCTCATCGTTATGATCAAAGCAAATCACGGCGCGTAGCTTTTGCAAATACATTAACATTTATTAAATCAAGGACAATGACATTGCTCTCCGAAAGGTACAAAGGAGGAGCGATAAAACAAGGCGAAAAACGGATTTCTCAAGCTACGTACAAAGGACTAACACCGGAAAGGTGTAGTAGGTATCTGAATTGGTCGTAAATTTTGTCCCTCCCTCGGTCGATTCATAAGAAAATATTTTCATCTTACATCTGAAGTTATCGCCGCGAGCTCGGATTTTCTTTTATTAGATATAAAGAACCCTATTCTTGAATTCTTTTTTTATACCAGTAAAATGGCAAGCTAGCATGCACTCATACATACATATAATCACGCCTCTTTCCGGTAGGGGTAGGCAGAGACCACTTCTTTCCACTTGCTACGATGCTAACATACTTGTTTCGCTTCCTCCACTTTCAATATTCCCTTCATAAAAGGTCATCGGTTTAGGGTACTCTTAACCTGGCCTTTTTTCAAGACATCCCTGTATCGAGACCTAATACGTCTCGAAAACGAACACTTTCATTCACACTCGCCTAATACACTTTTTCGTCAATCGTACTTCCCACTGCATGCACTCCCTCTGATTATACCTAAGCGTTAAATACCGTTAATAAACGCTTTCCTGACGAGAGGTAACAGTCGCACGCTGCCGACATTTCACAACCTTTTTTAAAAACTCCAAACTCCAAGGTTATGTGTACTCCGTAGGGATAACCTCAACGAGGATTTTATTCCGCAGCATGAAGCGTTCTCGAAACGAAACTCCTTTGAACTTGTTCTACCTTTTACTTGTCATTACCCTGAAAGTCAATCGTAGCATCAAGTGCCGAAATCGGTTCAAATGGCTTCGGTTTACGAGTTTACTGACATGCACACATACATATGAATTAAGCAATTCACACACATATGTATATAAAAGCATATGTTAACGCTTTCATCCCATGATATAGGTAGATACCTCTGCTTAGTGCTTCATTCGATCCTTTACTTTCTCCACATTCATACACTTACACGCACTTTCGTCGTTTTCAACCGACCTTTCTGGACGAGACCATTTATTTACACGTCATCATCATATCATCACGCCAAGTCCCTAACGGGGTAGGCAGAGAGTATAGAGCGCTAGTTCTCTCTAGACTTACATACCTCTTTCGCTTCGTCCACATTCATCAGTTTCTTCATACATGCTCGTCGGTTTCGAGTACTCTTAACGTTCTCGTCCTTGAGAGTCCGATCTATTTGATCCAGGTAGTTGGAACGTGGCCTTCCTCTGCCTCTTCTTGCACACACTTTTTCTTTGTATATCTGTTTCGTCAATCTTTCTTCACTCATCCTTTTTATATGTCCAAACCAACGTAACATGCCTTTCTTCATCTTTACAATCACGCCATCAAAAGTAAAAAGTTTATGTCCACGCATTTCTTTGTGAGTCAACTTTTTATTTATTTTTAATTATTCGTCCGCGTGGAAGTAGGTTAGCATAACGGCTGCTTTAATAAACAAAGACAAACATCCAAAGTGACTACCAATTTTCCAAAAAATACTCTATTACTTACACTTAACACAAAATGCTAGACACTTGAAGGATAAATCAAACCTTTTTCTATGAATGTTAATATGTTTATCTAAAATGACTTATATCGTAATAAAATTTGGCAATCCTATATTGTTTATACCCTATATTATACAACTAGCTGTCCCGCCCAGCTTCACTCGGGTGAAAAAGTTAAATTGCCCGTAACATGATCGCAGCGCCACCTATTGGGTCCAATTGTAAATCTAAACCATTCTCGAATCTAGCTTAAGACACACAGAAACACACAGAAAGCTTCGCCCGGGTAAAAAGGTAAAATTCTTGAAACTCGATCGCAGCGCCACCTATCGGGTCCAATTTAATATAGCCTATGTTACTCGGGGATAATGTAGCTTTCCAAAGGTGAAAGAATTTTTGAAATCGGTCCAGTAGTTTCGGAGCCTATTCATTACAAACAAACAAACAAACAAATATTTCCTCTTTATAATATTAGTATAGATAATTCAGTTTAACGTCAGTTTAAGCTAACGCTATTTATTTGCAATTTATAGTTTTGGGAAAATACATTACGAGGGACCGGATACAACCTGTTCTTGGAATAGAATCACTCCAACATGTCATCCTTTATCAAAACCCCCATTTCCTACAAGAAGTAGTAAACTACTTTATGAGGTCATTATGTAGCTGGCAGCCATAAACAACTTACTTGAAATATGTGCGCTACCAGATAGACGGTATTTTAGTTTAAGTGAAATTCTGTTTTCTCAATCAAGAGTACTCGAAACTGGCACTGACGAATGTAGATCAAAAGAGGTCTGTTAATCTAGAGAGAACTGGCGCACTACTACTGCCTACCCCTATATAAAGATCCAATAAAGATAATCGTGTGTGACCAAATATCCGCTCCAGAGAGAGCGGAGCCCGTGACCTAAAGCCCCGTAGCCAAAAATTCATCATCATAAATGTAAGAGCTGGGCTCTTGTCGGCGTCTCTAATGCAGTCCAACTATTATCCAACTAATATTACAAATGCAGAAGTGTGCGTGGACGTTCGTTACTCTTTCAACGCAATTAGATGATTGGCTCAGAGATATATAACAAGCTGGATTACCGCGTACGAAATGCACTTTCCCAAAAAAATCTACTCAAGCGAAACTGCGGGATGCAGCTAGTAATAACCTGCATTTGAGCGAGAAAAGATGTCTAGCAATCATTGTACTCAATGTCGTCGTGTTAAAGGAATCCTCTAAACATTACGTAATACACTTTTCAATTGTGAATTCCAACAAGATTTTGTAAGGAATCATTAAATTATGAAGACTTTGCTCGACAAAGGCTGAAGTGTGTACTTATCAAATCTTGAAAAGTTTCTCTGCTTCGATGTTGGGAATGTAATTTCGGGATGGCTTCCTTTCATTTATTTCCATATTTTAAGGTATGTTAAATGTAGATCTTTTCAAAATTGCGTTAATGAAGTCGATTTACCATAGAAGATCTACACTGGCTGCATCTTCCCGGCTAATTCAATGATCGCTAAGAGCAGGTTCGATTCCTGCGAAACGTATACCCTTGTCTGGTGACAATTTATTTGATTATGCATTTGTATTTTCAATTTATAGAATAATAAATATCTAGATATTCAGTTTAGAATTTGTTCCGAATATATCCTACTATACGTAGTGTAAGTTCAGAATACTTCGGGTTTGGGTGGGACTTTAAATTTTAAGTAAAGCCATAAATATCAAATAATTGTTTTGTTTCGTTCTTAGTGAGAATCGAACCCACACCGAGGAGCGGCCGGCCTGCAGTGTAGCCACAAGAAGTCACTCAACATATCTTACTATCGCGTTAATAGGTATCTATCTAATGAAACCAAACATCACTACGCAATTATGCTTAGGGCGAGATCCTCAGATAATTCTCCCCAATAATGTTGAAGCTATTTTCAAAGGACCAATGTAAATTCTGTTTTTCGCTTTCATCCGCAACAAGTATGTTTTTTCCCTAAACACTTTTTCCAATAAACCTAATTTGTATTTTGTTTTCAGAAAAAAATATATAAATATTTCGAGCGCTAACGATTTTGTTCATGGTAAATATATGACTCGGTTAATAGTTGTATAGTGTTGCACAGATGAACCAATGTTCTTCTTAATTACTTATGATGCCTATGCAAATCTGGATGTATTATGTAAAACCTTATGAGATAATTAAAGCCTTCTTTATAACTGGTAGCCATGATTTGTGTTCGCTTCTGCAATACAAAATATGCCAATGAGAGGCAGAGTGAGTAGAGCGCCAGTTCTTTCTAGACTTACGTACCTATTTCGCTTCGTCCGCATTCATCAATCTTTTCACACATGCTTGCCGGTTTCGAGTACTCTTGACGTTGCCACTCTTGTCTGATCGATATGATCTAGGTAGTTGAAACTTGATCGTACTCTGCCTCTACTTCCGCACACTTTCGCATTACGTTATCTTAGCTGTACATATTTATGAATACTAGCTGTCCCGCCCAGCTTCGCTCGGGTGAAAAAGTTAAATTGCCCGTAACACGATCGCAGCGCCACCTATTGGGTCCAATTGTAAATCTAAACCATTCTCGAATCTAGCTTAAGACACACAGAAACACACAGAAAGCTTCGCCCGGGTAAAAAGGTAAAATTCTTGAAACTCGATCGCAGCGCCACCTATCGGGTCCAAGTTAATATAGCCTATGTTACTCGGGGATAATGTAGCTTTCCAAAGGTGAAAGATTTTTTGAAATCGGTCCAGTAGTTTCGGAGCCTATTCATAACAAACAAACAAACAAGTCTTTCCTCTTTATACTATTAGTATAGATAATAATGTTTATCCCGTAAAAAGCAACAATGTTAAACCAAGTGTGGTTGGAGCACCCTCTTTCTTATGTATCTTTTACAATTAAATTGAATAAAACATAATATGTTTTTGAAAACAAAATAAAAACAAACGTTTTTGGCATTTTATGACTGAAATTAAATAAAACACAATTAAGTACTCTTTAGCTATTAGATTGGTGTACGTGGGTGTGTGAGTATATATATCCTCACGCCTTCCCACAAGGGTCCCCGACAGGGTAGGCAGAGGTGTATAGGTAATACCCACACACCCACTTTCCGCCGAGGTATATTAGGTGCCAACGTGACAGATGGCGAGTCCATCGCCGTTACTCAAGCACGACTATACATACGCCTTTGAATTTCTTCTCAGACGTATGCAGGTTTCCTCTCGATGTTTTCCTTCACCGTTAAGCTCGTGGTGTGACTAATCACTGTACTTAAGTTCAGAATAACTCATTGGTACAGTCGGGTGTGTGAGTAAATAGAACAAAAGTCCCAAACCTGTGTCACGCATTATTTGATTTTTATTCGATATAGTGAAACAATCCTGAAATTCGATTTCATCGTCAGAATTGGTAAGAATCTCGCTAGCTACCCTTCTATCAGCGCTTTTTGGTCTCTTGCCAAGGCTGCCCAGGGAAACTTTTGCCAGTCGTCCCTGCCACCACTCCGTAAGCTGGATTGTAATTTGGCTACAGTGCCACAGAGAAAGCGGATCCATTAGATCCACCATACCACCAACTTCCCCGCGTTGTGAGAACTCTATGCCGGAGATAAGGATAACCCAACGGGAGGTCCGGCGGAAGATGCGGTATCTAGAGTTGCGTAAGTTGAGGGGGCCTGACGGTTTTCCGGCTGTGGTGCTTAAGCGGTACTCTTAAATCGTGTCCTGTATTGAGGCGTCTATTCGCGCTTTCTTACTCCACCAAAAAAGTTCCCACTTCGTGGAAGACCCGTACCCGCTCTCGTATTATATATATGCCTAATGGTAAGCTAATCTAAGCTAGAAGGTAACAAAGCAATTGCCGGCGTATCTGATATATTTTCAATCATACAACTATTCAATAGAGAATTCAATAGAGGTCTCGAAGATGGGAAATAATAATAGGCAGGGGTAGCGGAGGCTATATACAATACAAGTAGGTTACCAACAGATCTAGCTGCAACCTAACCTAACCCCAGATTCATAACTGATTAAAAAATGGCCGTTTATAACACAACTCTATAATAAGCCATATAATCAATTTATTGAATAACTCATTTTCTGAGAGTCGTAGTTGAAGGACTTGAGTGGCTATTTCCAACGTAAAAATTGCAGGTTCATGTAGCAGTGATGTGTCTTTATGAGGTTTTTTTAAATGAAGTACAGTGATTTGTCACAATACGAGCGAAAGAAAACATTATTTGAAGTCCCACACATCCGATAATACATCTAAGGACGTATTTTTTTGTCATTTGTCAAGTTAACACCTATGTTTCGCATTTGTATTCATCTACCTACCCCTTCGAGGTCCCATAGGGAAAGCTTAAAAGTTTATTGGGTATACTGAGGTGATAACAACGGCATGTCCTTTTTCAGGCTTTTATACACAACTTTAAATCTTAATATAAATAAATTACGTGTCACGTTGTTTGCCCGCGATGGGCTTCTAAACTCCTAAAGATTACGATTTTAAAATTTCAATCAAATTTGCACACCGTGTGCAGTTTAATCCAACTTAAAAGATAGGATAGCTTACATCACAATTGGACCCGATAGGTGGCGCTACGATCGTTTTCAGGAAGTTTAACTTCTTCCCCCGGACAACGCTGGGCGGGACAGCAAGTATTATATATTTTAAAGCTACTTTTCTGCAAATTATTTATATGTATGTCTATATAAATAATTAGCGTGTACGACGAACGTAACTAACTTGTCAGCTTTATGTATAAGTATAGAGAAATGTTTGTTCCGCTGTTTCACCGGCGTAAAATATTTTATAACATTTATAATATACCCAGTGTTCATTCAACTAATAATTCAACTCTGTGCAAAACTTCATCCCATTCTGTTCAGCCTCTGGCGTGAATGAGTATCAAACATTTGAAGATTTTTGCTTATAGAGGTAGAGATGGTCATTGTAACTCATGAATCACTGAATTTATGTATCTATGTGCCTTAACATGCTCACAAACTTTCACATTTTCAAACACCATGATCTAACATCTCTATAACATCTAAAAAAAGCCGTGGTGGCCGAGTGTTCGAGCAGTTGCCTGCGATACAAAGATCGCAAGTTCGAATCGCGTCTGTACCAATGAGTTTTTCTGAACTTAGGTACAGTGATTAGTCACACGAGCTTTACGGTGAAGGAAAGCATCGAGAGGATATCTGCATATGTCTAAGAAGCAATTCAAAGGCGTATAGTCGTATACGTATAGTATAGTCGTGCTTGAGTAACGGCGATGGACTCGCCATCCGTCACGCTGGCACCTAAATATATCTCTGGCGGAAGGTGGGTGTGTGGGTACCACCTATACACCTCTGCCTACCCTTTCGGGGACCCTTGTGGGAACTCGTGAGGATAAAATGATCTAACATCGCGGCATGTCTCCTGTGGGCGATGATAAGTAAAGCAGCTAAAATATATAAAACTGATATTGCTAATGAAACTGCATTTCCAAACAGCCCCATTACGACGCTGCATCTGACACTGCACACAAAATGTAAGTATTTCTGTAGAAAGGCCACTTCAAGCAAAATATATATGTACCTATTATAAATATGCAAATGTGCTGTGGCCGCAAAGAGCGGAGCCGAGAGCTACAACAAACAATAGGAAACATTACAACCTGTATTTCCCTTGCATTTATTAAGAGTTGTGACGAAGTATAATAAAAGTTGGACAATCGCCTATTCCAAAGTTGACTGATAAAAGTTTCGTCGATCATTCGGAAGTTTTTTGAAATCAGAATCGTGGAATCCTTATCTCCGCTCATTGTGTTATTGAAACTGTGAAACAACTAAACTCTACGCTGAATAAGTACTGAAATGTACTTTTCAAATTATTGTATGGATATTGGATGTGTCAAAATCGATGGCGATCGAGT
Organism: Drepana falcataria; assembly: GCA_945859725.1. NCBI lineage: Eukaryota > Metazoa > Arthropoda > Insecta > Lepidoptera > Drepanidae > Drepana > Drepana falcataria. The sequence continues at coordinate 3,688,836 of OX243935.1, forward strand.
GGTTGTCTGCAACACAAAGATTGTTCGAATCCCGACTGTACCAATGAGTTTTTCTGAGCTTAAGTACAGTTAGTCATACCACGAGTTCAACGGTGACGGGAAACGTCGAGAATTGTCTTTAATTTCAAGAAAACTCATTGGTACAGGATTCGAACTTGCTTTGTGTTGCAGGTAACTACTTGAATCACTCGGATACCACGGTTGGGTATTTTTCTGACATCAAAACAGTTGCTTGTGTGTATTTGCCGTGCCAAATTTCATCCATTTCCATTCAGCCATGATTGAGTAACGAACGTCCTCGCTAACCTTATATTTGTGATATTGGTAGGATAACGAATAAGGCTCGTTTTCACGAGGTGAGCTCAAAACGACTCAGACAATACCAAAACGTATACCGACATTAGGCTGTATGTACAACATCACTGCGGCCCGAAGATTTATGTTCCCACATCACGTGATATGCAGTTTCGTTGTACGTTCTGTGTATTCGTACCCTTTGTATTCGACTGAAAAGTATCTGAAGTACTTACACGATTTTAATGGAACGGGTAAGAGATTTATGATCTGGTTTCTATGTTCGCTTTCAATTGTTTTATTTAGGTTAGATTTAATGAATGAGATTTTAGGTTAGATGTATCGGTATTACTGCAATAAAACGTATTCGCCACAGGCTTCGTCATACAAAAAGAAAAGTTATCAGCACATGTTTTGTCATAAAGTACTAACTTCAATTTAATTAATATTTATTAAAATAGATACATTAATAGACTTCGGAATGAAATGTTATTTCTTAAGCTTTTCTAAATGAAAATTTAGCGAAAATCTGCAGAAGAATTTCAAAGACGTAAAATGGCCAGTCAGTGACAGACTCGCCAACTGTCACGTGCCCAGAGTAAAATCGGCGCATTAACACCTCTACGCGCGCATCTACTCCTTAGGGAACCCTTCGGGAAGGCCAGAAGATATCTAAGAGTATTAATTTTACGTAACGATGTAATAATCTTAATTCTTTGGAGATAATGGAGACATTTTCTTCTTGCATTACAGGGTTTCTAATACCTGGAAGTTCGTACTATTCTTGGATCGCTGCCAAGGTAAGGATACTGTTATATAAGTCAGAGTGTAATTTGAAATTGGAAGCACTTACCAAGTCCTCGTCATCATCGGTGAAGATATTGGATCTTTCCTGTGCCGTCATGATTGCTGTGTAAGCATCCAATAGTATCCATTACTCACATATACATGACACCGAGCTCCATCACAAACATTATCTCCAACTGCATCCAAATTCAAACATCGAAACTTGCACATTCACGATACATACCAAAAAAAACCAAAACAAATTTCGAAACAAGATTTAAAATTGGAATTCGATACGGTATCGGGAAATTTAAGAGTAAACACGATGGGTTTTTGAGTCGCGAAGTGACAACCTCACTGGGCGGACTGTGATGGCTGACTGCGGCGGCGGGCGGGTTGTACTGCAGCGTCGCGGACGTAACCATAGCAACTGGGGCTTCTGCGGAAAAAGCACAATCGCTTGCATTTTCTGACAGGGACCCCGAATTACGCTTTCCACCAGTTTTGCGAGGGCACTTTCGTATGCAGAGATCACTTACGTAATTAGGTTTGGAGTGGAGCTTTTCGTTTGTTTTATTAGGTCGTTTTTTCTGTGGGTTTGTATAAAGTAAACATATTCATATTAGTATAAATATAAACATATAATAATAATATAATATTAATAAATTAATATAAACATATAATACTCTATACTCCCTGCCTACCCCGCTAGGGACTTGGCGTGATGATATGTATATGTATTAATATTGAAAATTCCATGCTCTACAGATTTTTATTCTCTTTGAGATGTTAACTGCAAATGTGAGTTGCTGCGGACTCTTTAGCCGAACACGTGCCGTCATTCCCGCCTCGATTAGGCCTACTGAATAGGCAATGACATCAAATAACGGGAAGATACTCCTTATCGGTGTGAGGTAATTTACACACTATATGTTTCAATGCCTATATTTGTTTAAGCCTTCCTGTAAGGCCTCCCGAAGACATAACTAGAGGTGGAAAAATACCCTCGTCTGGCCTTTGAAACTTTTAGATGCTAACGTAACAGATATCGAATCCGTCCCTGTTTCTCAAGTACGACTATTAAATACGACTTTGAATTTCTTCTCAAACGTATGCAATTTCGTCTAGATGATCTCTTCAACCATGAAGCTCGTGGTGGGATGAATAACTGGTCATAAAAAGTCGGGGTTCGAAATTGCACTCCTCTTTCAAACATAAGACCAGACAGCGTTTCTCTCAACATGGGTGTGATAACAAAAGTGTACATACAAACCGAACAAACAAAATATATTGTTAACAAAATAACATCAATATCTTGGATGTATTCATCACCTATCGGACTGGAATAGTAGTTAGTTATGTATATATATATATAATATAATAATAATAATATATCCTCACGCCTTCCCACAAGGGTCCTCGAAGGGGTAGGCAGAGGTGTATAGATAATACCCACACACCCACTTTCCGCCAGAGGTATATTAGGTGCCAACGTGACAGATGGCGAGTCCATCGCCGTTACTCAAGCACGACTATACATACGTCTTTGAATTTCTTCTCAGACGTATGCAGGTTTCCTTTCGACGTTTTTCTTCACCGTAAAGCTCGTGGTGGGACTAATCTAAAATGTGACTAAAGTGTGTTGGTACTACCTACACACCTCTGCCTACCCCTCCGAGAATCCTCTTATCGGTAAGCGTAAGGATATTATTATAATCCAATTGGACGGGCCTTGTCTGTCCATTTGAAATATTAAACTATTAACCACCGAGTTTCAATAGTAACTTATAACTGAACTAGCTGTCCCGCCCAGCTTCGCCCGGGTGAAAAAGTAAAATTTCCTGAAACACGATCGCAGTGCCACCTATCGGGTCCAATTGTGATGTAAGCTATCCTTTCTTTTAAGTTGGATCAAACTGCATATGGTGTGCAAATTTGATTGAAATCGGTTAAGTAGTTCAGGAGCCCATCGTGGACTTGATTGCCATAAAAAAGGTTATAGTGAGTCAATCTTAAAAGATAGACATATGCTGTCGCGGACTTTTTTTTAGAACTTTTAAAGAGGAACAATTCCCTCATACATGATATTTTCGTAACTTAAACCGTTTACGCAGCGTACGCAACGGAAGCTCTCAAAAAGGAATATTTTTCCCGTTCTTGCAACATTTTTCATTTATGCTTCGCTCCTATTGGTCGTAGCGTAATGTTATATAGCCTAAAGCCTTCCTAGAGAAATGGACTATCCAACACAAAAATAATTTTTCAATTCCAACCAGTAGTTCCTGAGATTAGCGCGTTCAAACAAACAAACAAACAAACTCTTCAGCTTTATAATATTAGTATAGCTTGCTTGCTTACTGGCAAATGTATAACTAATTCGCATAGGAACTATGGAAATTACACGTATAATAATTAGATTCGCGGGCATACAAGGCAGTGGACAGTAATTAATTCAGAAAGCATGAATAGCTAATTCGCAAAATTACATGCGGTACTAATGGCTCGTTAAAGGCGAATCTCATTACATGTAACGAGTAGGGGGAGATAAAGGCAAAAAGAAACAGACAGAGTTAATTACGTACTTCTACGTATTTTTCCATTCACACCGAACATACACTCCTCCAGAACAATAATATATATATACATATATATATATATATATATATATATACTCACGCCTTCCCACAATGTTCCCCGAAGGTGTAGGCAGAGGTGTATAGGTAGTACCCACATACCCACTTTAAAATATCCTTATATTTTATCTTTATCTTTACTTTTGCCGTTAAAAAAGCCGTGGTGGCCGAGTGGTTCGAGCAGTTGCCTGCGACGCAGAGGTCGCAAGTTCGAATCCCGACTGTACCAATGAGTTTTTCTGAACTTAAGTACAGTGATTAGTCACACCACGAGCTTAACGGTGAAGGAAAACATCGAGAGGAAACCTGCATACGTCTGAGAAGAAATTCAAAGGCGTATGTATAGTCGTGCTGGAGTAACGGCGATGGACTCGCCATCTGTCACGTTGGCACCTAATATACCTCTGGCGGAAAGTGGGTGTGTGGGTATTACCTATACACCTCTGCCTACCCCTTCGAGGACCCTTGTGGGAAGGCGTGAGGATATATTATTATTATTATTATTATTATCTTTACTTTTTCGCTTTTTATTTAAATGATCATATGAAGTTCGAGTAGTCGTCTGCGACGCAATGAGAGGAAGTCTATGTACGTTTAAGAAGAAATTCACAGACGTGTGATGGACGGCGATGGACTCACCAACTGTCTTGTTGGCACTTATAATCTAATATAATATCATATATACATGTTTATTGTTTGAATATTTTTTTTATCTATACTAATATTATAAAGAGGAAAGATTTGTTTGTTTGTAATGAATAGGCTCCGAAACCACTGGACCGATTTCAAAAATTCTTTCACCTTTGGAAAGCTACATTATCCCCGAGAAACATAGGCTATATTAAATTGGACCCGATAGGTGGCGCTGCGATCGAGTTTCAAGAATTTTACCTTTTTACCCGGGCGAAGCTTTCTGTGTGTTTCTGTGTGTCTTAAGCTAGATTCGAGAATGGTTTAGATTTACAATTGGACCCAATAGGTGGCGCTGCGATCGTGTTACGGGCAATTTAACTTTTTCACCCGAGCGAAGCTGGGCGGGACAGCTAGTTCTTTATAAAAATAATAATATATGTAATAATATGAAAAGAGATTCATGAAGATCGTACAATTTACAATCGGTTAAAATAATGTCGAAACGAAACGAAATTATTATTATATTATATTTGTATAAAGAAACCCATGAACGTATGAAGCAAAAAGTTTCAGCCTAGAAGGGACTTATCATCTGCCTACTTATCAAGAATCCCAGCGTCATAATTCGAATGTTGGCATGATATATTGTTTTTGTTGTGGTGGGTAAGTAAAAAGTTGATTCATTCAGCATTTTATTAAACACGTTAGATCCTATTGTATATTTTTTAAGTGCAACTTTTATTTATTTCAGGATTGTCATCGTGGCTTACGCAGAGGGCGCGCCGCCGCGTCGCGTCCTCCCGTCGCCCGCCGACGTCTTACCATATTATATAACTCTAGAAGTATCAGATAAACAACCTGTTTTTTTTTTTATTTATAAAAAGCGTTTGAGTGCCAGTTGTTAAAGTCACTAACAAAGCAGGTTTCTACCGGAGAGTTTTTCTATACTTAAGTACAGTGATATACAACGCCAGGAGCTTTCATGGGGTGAAAAAACATGGCGAAGAAAGATGCATACGCTTTTAATAAAGTTCTAAGGTATATGTGAAGTTTTGTCTGAGATACGGCGAAGAACACCCCGTCTGCCACATAAATGTATATCCGGCCAAAATAGGGTGTCGTTACTCTGCCGCCTACCCCTGTTTGAGCCTTTGAGCGACCAAATGGCGAAAATATTATTCAAACCTCATGTGTTCGGTATGCAAAGTAAAGGAAACAATGAGAACAAAGTAAATAATAATACGTAGGTATGTTTATTACATAAGTGGTGGCAATGAAAAATCTAGAACACCCCATGAGTCAGCGACGCAGTATCCAATGCGGGCGCTGCCAAATATGACGCAAGGTCACCCTCGTCTGCTATGCAGCATTTTCTTTGTATACACATATTGTACAATGGAAAGTATATAGCTGTTTGCCTAGAAAGTATAAGAGAGAGCTTTGGCTTGGGCAATCACAGATCGAAACAGTGGAAGGACTACCCTTAATACTGAACAACACTAATATATATGTATAACAATTGAAAAACACTTGATTTGTTTGGATTTAAATAAATTTTTTTTAATATGGCGTGCGTGCGTATGTGCCGTGGTGGCCGAGTGGTTCGAGCAGTTGCCTGCCACGCAAAGGTCGCAAGTTCGAATCCCGACTGTACCAATGAGTTTTTCTGAACTTAAGTACAGTGATTAGTCACACCACGAGCTGAACGGTGAAGGAAAACATCGAGAGGAAACCTGCATACGTCTCAGAAGAAATTCAAAGGCGTATGTATAGTCGTGCTGGAGTAACGGCGATGGACTCGCCATCTGTCACGTTGGCACCTAACTAGTGAACATTTTTCCCACATTCGGTATATAAATAAACCGGATTCCAGGAATGCCACTTTAATAATGAACCTAAGTAAAATTTTTTTGTTACAATGTGTATTTGGTTTTCAACTTTATTTATTACGGCGAATCTAGAGTACGACAGATCTGGAGTACGTAAAATTCGGAAAACGACGGATACGGAACAAACGATTTTAAATATGGAGCCCTAGTTTATATTTTGGCCCCCTGGCGCCCTCGAGTCAAATCCTCTTTGACCTTATTCAATGACGGCCGTGTTCTAGTCGTCAGAGCTCCTGGCTGCGGAGTTTGAGGTCGCAGGCTTGATTCCCGCTCAGGGCATATATTTGTGATACGAACACGAGTATTTGTACCTTAGTCTTGAATATCCTTTGTTGTATCTTTATATATATAATTCTTCTGTGCGTGTGTATGTCACTGAACTCCTCCTAAACGGCTGGACCGATTTTAATGAAATTTTCTGTGTGTCTTCAGATGGATTTGAGAATGGTTTAGATCCACAATTGGACCCGATAGGTGGCGCTGTGATCGTGTTTTAGGGCATTTACTTTTTTCACCCAAGCGAAGCTGGGCGGGACCACTAGTTTCTATATAAGTAAATATAGCGTTGTCTAGTTAGCATAGTACCTTTAAAATCAACGCGGGCCAAGGATTGGCGGGAGCGCCATGTGGCTCGAGCTTCCGATGGCACAGTGAGGGTAGTGGGGGCGAAGCTAGGCGCCCCTGGGATGTGCTAAAGCAAAGTGCAGGAGGGCACTGGTGCGTTCCTCAGGAGATCCCAGAGCCCTCCTATATACACAGAGGATGGCCACCGAGGGGGTTTTAGTGAGTAAAAATCTCACATAACCCGTTCGTCCCCCCCAGGACGGTCGGGTACCTATAGAAGGTTTCCCCCTCGAAAAAAAAAAAAAAAAAAAAAAAGTACGTTTAAAATATATTTCTGGCGTAGAGTGTGTGTCGGTACTACCCATACAACCTTATGGGAAGACGTGAGGATATATTATTATGTTATAATACACTTGGGGTCGTAGTGATTTCTCCGTCATGTCATATTGATTGGCAAAACGCAATGATATCCAGAGCAGAGTGCGTATCAATATGGGCAATTTGTTCGAACCGACAGCAGGTAATCGATCGACTCGATTGATGGCTTTCCCTAAGAGGGAGCAACGTTCTAGCTTTGTACTCGCTTCATAGTCAATACTTCAAATAACCTTTTGTTTTTTTAGCAAACATATCAGGTTACCACGTCACCAGGTTAGGCAGAGAGAGTAAGACCCCATCTATCCAGCTATCTCTAGACTTAATGACCTCACACATTCTCGCCGGTTTTAAGTACTATTGACGTTCCCATCCTTGAGTGTTCAAACGATTTGAACAAGTGCTTAGAACGTGGTTTTCTCTGCGTCTTTTTCAAGATACTTTAGCATTGTTTGTATATTTCGTAGATCTTTCTTCACTCATACTTTCTATATGTTAACATGTATTTTAAGACTCCACATGATGTTTTTTTAATGATTATAAAAATTGCCGCCGTGGTGGCCGAGTGGTTCGAGCAGTTGCCTGCGACGCAAAGGTCGCAAGTTCGAAACCCGACTGTACCAATGAGTTTTTCTGAACTTAAGTACAGTGATTAGTCACACCACGAGCTTTACGGTGAAGGAAAACATCGAGAGGAAACCTGCATACCTCTGAGAAGAAATTCAAAGGCGTATGTATAGCCGTGCTTGAGAAACGGCGATGGACTCGCCATCTGTCACGTTGGCACCTAATATACCTCTGGCGGAAAGTGGGTGTGTAGGTATTACCTATACACCTCTGCCTACCCCTTCGAGGACCCTTGTGGGAAGGCGTGAGGATATGAGGATTATAAAAATAGTAGTAATGTTAGCAAACAAGCAAATCTATATCTACACTAATATTATAAAGAGGAAAAATTTGTATGTAAGTATGTTTGTATTGAATAGGCTCCGAAACTACTGGACCGATTTGAAAAATTCTTTCACCATTGGAAAGCTACATTTACCCTGAGGCTCATATAGGGTATACCTATTTTTTTATTAAAAAAAACTTATGTCCACCCGTGCGAAGCCGGGACGGACCGCTAGTGTATTATATGAGAGGTTTAGTTTTAGAAGAGTTTCCTACTGGGGCCGCTCAGGCTATAGAATTAGCTTTCCTCGGAGGTTTTCCCTCGAGAGTACGGCGCGGGTTCTTCGAGGGCGTGAAGTGATATTGCGGTCTACCAACAAAACTGTTTTAACTATTATTATTACAACTTATTGCAACCTGTTTTTATTGTTACCTGGTACATGCCACTGTTGGACAAAGGCCTCCTTCATGGTCCCCCCCATTTCCAGGTGTTTCTATCCAATGCTAGTATTGGCCAGTCCACGGAGGTGTTGTCCACGTCTTGTAAACATCTTCTTCCTGGTCTACCTCGTTATGTCAGGTTGTCATTCGAAGCCAACGATGGGCAGGCATGGGGCAGACGTGACCAGCCCACATCAGTTTGGCAGCCTTAAGAGCTACGTCTGTGATTGTAGTTTGCAACCAATAAAAACATTAGGTACTTACTGAGGAAGTACTTGTTAACCATAGTCACGGGAGTTATTATTAATGTGAGTATGAGCTCCTTATAAGAGTCATAAGCAAACGTTCCGCGAGATTCAAAGAAGAATCTTTTAGGCGCTTGGAATACTTTTCCCAAGCTAGTACTCAGATACTTAGTGAGATGAGAGGGAGCCCGAGTCTCGGAGTATCTGGCGCCCCATACAAACTTATTTAATTAGCTTATTCGGTCCGTTTTAAAGAGCAATTTTGAAGACTGATGGTATAACATGGTACGTGTTTCAAGCTCTTAACGACGCATCCTTGGAACTTTGTTCCTTTTGTAAGTTGGTCAAACTTGAATATGGCTTGGCATCATAAACATTCATTGGTTATTACATTATCGTACCAATATTAAAAATATGAAAATTTGTGAAGATGTTATATCCTTTTTCACGCACAAACCATTGAATGGATTTGAATGAAATTTGGCACAATCTATATCTATACTAATATTATAAAGAGGACAGATTTGTATGTATGTATGTTTGTATTGAATAGGCACCGAAATTACTGGACCGATTTGAAAAAATCTTTCACCATTGGAAGGCTACATTCACCCCAAGTGACATTGGCTATATTATCTTTTATAAAAAAAACTTCTGTTCATGTTCATGTTCGTGCGAAGCCGTGACGGACCACTAGTTATAGAATATGTTTAATTCCTGAATAAAATTTACGCGTGCGATCCCGCGGGACTGAACAGTTAGTAAAGTTTATGTGTCTGTACCAAGTCACGAAGAACATCGGTAATATTACGATCAGCGAGCTAACCAACAAGTACGTGTAAATAGGGGGTGAAAAAACAAAATGGGAATATCTTTATGGATGTACGTGTACACAGCTTAGATGACTCACCGGCGGCGTGAAATGAGCAACGCGTAATGGCGCACAAAATGAAATCATTCACGGTGATGTACCGAACCGCGGGAATTCAATATCTTGTTGCGGAGTAAACATTCCATTTCCGATTCGCGACTGTGCTGGTCTGGCCCAAGGCACAAACAATACAGGTTGACACTTTATCAGTAGCGTAGCTTCTTGGGGCTAGACGGGGCAGTGCCCCGGGCCCCCAAGCTCAGGGGGCCCCTCGGACTCTGACTTACAAACTATGAACTAGTGAAAAATTCTCCAACATTCGAAATATAAATAAACCGAATTCCATGAATGAGACTTTAATAATAAAATAAGTTATAATGTGTTTTTGGTTTTTTATTAATTCTTTATGGAGTACCTACGACGAATCTGGATTACGACGAATTTGGATTACGACGAATTTGGATTACGACAAATCTGGAGCACCTCGAATTCGGAAAACGACGAATACGGAACAAACTATTTTCTATAGTTTAGTTGGGGCCCTAGTTTATATTTTGCTCCAGAGACTTTGTTTACCTATTATTTTTTTTTTGTTTGTATTGTCTCTCGTAGCGTGAGTTCCGGGAACTGGCTGGTAATTTTATTTAAATATTATTTGGGGGCGGGATTTGCGTCTGGCTCGGCGCGGGCCGGCGTTTGCGGCGGAGGTCGGGGCGGACTATTACGGCTTATTCGCGTCGAGCCTCGCCGGCGAGGACGGAACAGTGGTCGGTTGTGTGTAGTGTTGGTATGTTTTTGTCGGGCGTCCTGGAGGACCGTTATGTCGTCATCCAGTTCGATGACTTTTGTTTACCTAGCTACGCCACTGCACTTTATTCAAGGGAGATTCTTTCTATGAGTTTTTTTAGGCCGCATATAGCAATGGTGGTCGAGTGGTTCGAGTAGACCCCTGTAACACAAAGATTGCAAGTTCGAATTCTGACTGTAACAATAAGTTCTGCGAGCTAATATTACCTTTAATGCGATGCACTCGCATTTAAGGTAATATTGCTCGTTGCAAAAAATAAGTGTTGAATCTATGCTATTAGAGTTTTATCAGGCGTTTTGCATGTGTTCGTAAATTAATTTTACAATTTCAGATATTTGTTACTCTATGTATGTGAAATATGATTTATTTGAGGACCAGTGATGTTATAGATGCTACCATAGACACGTTACCGCTTCATCTCCTTGCTTAGCTCGTTTGACTAAACGTCGTTTCGAGGGAAACGTCTTCTGCCAATTTTCCTTCACGGTCGAATACACATTTTAAATAATATTTTCTCATCGGGAAAAGCTTTAGGGCTGATTACATTTTCTCACTTCGTCACAGTTAACGCACAAAAAGATATCCTAATGCAGCAACTTAAATTCAAAGATTATTTCTTCCCCAGTAGGTACTTATATCGTCATCGGATTTAATATCGTTTCACGTTAGTCTCATAATTTTCGGATTCAAGCTTGAGGCATGTTAAATATTTTTAAAATAGCTATGTAATAGTGCTGTGTATTAAGTATATATCCTTACGCCTTCCTACAAGGGTCATCAAACAAGACCCTATGCTTTTAAAATTCTCTAGCGTTCGCAGGTTTCTACTCCATGTTTCTTCACCGTAAAGCTCGTGGTGTGACTAATCACTGTACTTAAATTCAGATAAACTCGGGAAACTTCGGGATTCGAACATGCCATCTTTATGTTGCAAGTAAAACTCAAAGAATTTGGTATTATTTACCAACTGTACCCCACACTATCTTTATAGCTATACTCAGGGCCGCCGTAAGCGGGCGTGCAAGGCGTGCACCGCACGCGGGCGGCACGTCCAGGGGGGCGGCAAATCGAGTGACTCATACCTAATTCAAGTCATTGTACCCCTGAACGGTCGACTCCTACGCAGAAGGCGCGCATAGGATACCAACTTGGGGCGCCTGCAGCGGGCTAGCCGGTCACCGGCTAGGTAGCGCGCGACCAATAGGCATTCTATATATTTTTTTAATTTTTCATAATCATAATTAAGTGCAAAAGATTACAAGGTGGCGAAACAATCACGGAGAAAACACAATTTTTTTATGAGGTAAATAAATCTATTATTTTTGATAATTTTTCTTATTTGAATTACTAGGCTGTTATATGTTAAATAAAAGCTTATTAATTATACATCAAAGTTAATGCAGATTCTAAAAATATATAGTGTCCGTAACCCCAAAGTAGCTCATATTAAAATATTGTTTCTTTTTTACAAAACCTCCCACAGAGGATTATAAGAAAATTTCATTGGTTTCTGTCCGATCACCAGCTCCACGGGTGAAGATCTATTAAATTATGTCAAGGATTTATTTTCACAATTAAATCTCAACATTCAAAATTTCGCAAATGTAAAGGCAAGAAGAGTTACCCTCATTCACGCCAGTTAATTTGTGAATATCTTAATTGTGGATTCGATCTAAGATCGTTACTCCGCACATTTTTTTAAGAGATCGCATCTCAACTGCATTCAAGCTTCCTATGAAATACCCAGGATTCGCTGCCATACAATTAAGTATGCACCAATATCGCATGGTGGACAGCAACTCGATAATTCTTGCTCAGAATTTTATTGCCCATCAACGCCGACATGGCCCCATTCACCTTATTACCGGCAGTTATCCTTCTTTCAATATCTTTTTCATCCTTTCCATCTCGTGTGAACATGCTTCTTAGATATACAAATTCATTCACTTCCTCTAGAATTAGCCCATTTACCGAAATAACACACTCTTTCGAATACCAGAAACTTAGTGTTGCCAGCGTTTAGGCGCAGCCCCTTCTTTTCACATTCTTCTTTCATTATGGTAACTAGTGACTGCAGTTCGCCCTCTGATGACGCCAGTAAAACCGCGTCATCGGCGTATAGAAGACAGTTGACAACTAAGTTTCCCATTTCCACTCCACATCCGTTCGTTTTTAAAGGCTCTCAGACAGTTATCTAGATATATAATGAACAGGCAGGCAAACATGATATACCATTGTTGACCCCTCGTCTGCACATCAAACCAGGGTGACATCAAGGGTGATTTCACGACATGCAGTAGGGACTACTACTCCTCACCCACCCACCAGTAGGACACTACTCACTCCATATCCAGGCAACACGTCCCAGAGTTCCTTTCGTACGACTCTATCAAATGCCTTCTCTAAGTCGACGAAAGAAAACTTCCTAGCTAACATCCAAAAACCTTTCCGCGATTCCCAGATTGGGATTCCCAGAGAAACCTTTCGGATCACTCTTGCATTCTGATCCTGACGATCAGCATGCAAGAGCAATGCAAGATAAAATTTATAAAAATACATATGTTACTTAAAATAAATGTTTTATCTGGGTTGTTGTTTTTTCCCCACCATAATGATAAAACATTGATTATCCTTTTTTTGACAAAACTCAAGAGTAAGTAGGCGTAGGGCGGCATAATCGGTATTGCACGCGGGCGACGAAACAGCTAGCGGCGGGCCTGGCTATACTGTTGTATTTTTTATATAGTTTCATGTTAATCCATTCCATAGTTATTGCGAGACAAAGGTACAGATCATTAGTCAGTACAGTACAACTAGTATAATACTCGGGTGAAAAAATAAATTCCACCATTCGGGTCCAATTGTAAATCTAAACCATTCTCGAATCCACCTGAAGAAACAGAAAATTTCATTAAAATCGGTCCAGCCGTTTACGATTCTATAAAGCAGACAAACATTCATTTTTATCTATATAGAGGAATCATTTTATTTCACTGCTGGTAAACTAAGGAGATCAAAATTGTTTACTCTCTCAGAAATGCCATCATTCAAATAACTGGGTCGCCCATGCAAATTCAATTAATAACAGATTATTTTATAATACTGACAACAATAAGTGAATTTTAACTTTTGATTTAATGATCGCACCACTGGATAAGTTGTATTAATGTTGGTATTATCTTTCGTACCCCCATTCTTCTGTTGTAATTAGCCTCATACTTCGAATTGCCATACATATAATGAGGGAAGAAGTTTAAATTAGAAGTTAATTAATTAGATACATTTTGTATTCTAACAGAACAGCAGGCACAAAATAAAACGAATTGATATAATAATAATAATATCCTCACGCCTTCCCACAAGGGTCCCCGAAGGGGTAGGCAGAGGTGTATAGGTAATACCCACACACCCACTTTCCGCCAGATGTATATTAGGTGCCAACGTGACAGATGGCGAGTCCATCGCCGTTACTCAAGCACTACTATACATACGCCTTTGAATTTCTTCTCAGACGTATGCAGGTTTCCTCTCGATGTTTTCCTTCAACGTAAAGCTCGTGGTGTGACTAATCACTGTACTTAAGTTCAGAAAAACTCATTGGTACAGTCGGGATTCGAACTTGCGACCTTTGCGTCGCAGGCAACTGCTCGAACCACTCGGCCACCACGGCTGTTTGCACGAATACGGCACGAATTGATATGATATATATATATATATACATAGACGCATTGGCCATCCAAGACTAATGTTCAAATGCTCGCGTCCATCACAAAAGTATTGGCCTTCAGCGAGAATTGAACCCATGACGTTAAATTTCTAGCCTACCTAACCTCTAACTTCGTTAAAGCTCTAACCAGTAGACTAGATGGCCTACTGGCCGTTCAAAAATGGTCGGCGGGATAAATGAATTACGACGAACAAGCTTTAAAAGTATTAAGCTACTAATTTCGCACAGACGGTGACTTTACGCATAAAGCACCCTTTTATGTATGCTTAGAAGAGAAGAACATCCTCAAAGGCTGGAAACAAAACGTGAGCAGAGTGACTCGAGTAGTTCTAACGGGGTGGTTCATTGCACTCGCTCGAGGCGGCTCTTACTATGAGAACACTTTGAGCCACTTACAGCATCAGCCTGTTGGCTTCCTTTATAACTTGACAATGTAGTAGGTCGAATTAACAACTCCAGAAGAAGGGAAAGTACATTTGCTTTCGGAAATTTTAAGAGAAAACGATAAATTCTTACAATGTCTAATACAACGTGGTACTTATGTCAGGTAGGTGAATACAATTAGTTTTTTTTTACAAATTCGTTCAACCTTGTTGAATTATCTTTCTTCTTCCTTCATCCTTACAATCACGCCTTTGTTCACGCCGGTGGCTTTGCGCATCTCATACTGTAATACATACATATGCAAAACTTTTCACGTATGATCCGCCTTATTTATCGTAGCGTGATGTTAGATGCGTATAGCATTTCTCAATAAACAGCTTATATAAAAGCAAGAACAAATTTCAAATCAGATTAGTAATAGTTTTTGTTTTCATGTATTCAATTTCTACTGTTGTCATTTTGTCTTAGGGGATTCTTCAGTAGTTATGGTTACGTCACGTCGTCGTTAATTTAATCTGAAAGTGATCTCATCTGTTGGTGATCCGAATACAT
This sequence comes from Drepana falcataria, assembly GCA_945859725.1. NCBI lineage: Eukaryota > Metazoa > Arthropoda > Insecta > Lepidoptera > Drepanidae > Drepana > Drepana falcataria. The sequence continues at coordinate 3,703,929 of OX243935.1, forward strand.
ACCTAAATATCGAGAGTGCGAAGGGGACAAATGTATAGACGTTATATACGTCTATCGCGTGGCATTGCAAGTAAATATACAAATACTTAAGAACATTATGCAGTACAACGATAAATTCTGAAAACTTTGTTTCTAGTTTAGCTTCGCGTAGGTGAGGATAAGTACTTAGAACTCCCAACTATCAACTTGAATGTACCAACTACATTAAGAACTTTCCTCCTTAAGTACACACAGCGCTATGAAAGAACAATGTTTTAATCTTAAATATTAGTTCTTTGCATTCACGACTCTCAAGAGTAGAAAAAGGCAAATTTATGCCGGAATGTTGTTAGTGTGTCAAATAATAATATATCCTCAAGCCTTCCCACAAGGGTCCTCGAAGGTGTAGACAGAGGTGTATAGGCAATACCCATACACCCACTTTCCGCCAGAGATATATTTTAGGTGCCAACGTGACAGATGGCGAGTCCATCGCCGTTACTCAAGCCCGACTATACATACGCCTTTGAATAGCTTCTCAAGCGTATGCAGGTTTCCTCTCCATGTTTTCCTTCACCGCGTCACCTTCACCTTCACCGCGAAAACTCGTGGTGTGACTAATCACTGTACTTAAATTTGGAAAAAGCTTTTGGTATAGTTGGGATTCGAACTTGCGATCTTTGTGTCGCAGGTAACTAACTACTTGAACCACCAGGACACTACGGCTTCTTCGTCGCTTAAAATAATAAGTAATTTTTTTCTCAGACATTGCGAAGCTTCGTCAAAGTCCCTAAAAAGCTAGAATCCACAAACAAGGCTACAGTTATTTTTCATGACAGCTAAGCATGGCAATCAATTACTCCTTTTGGAAACAATCGCGTGTACATTAAAAAGCATTGTCTACCTCCATTTGAAACAGGAAAGTAATCTTCATTACAAATGAAAGTTTATTTGGCCGTTTCTTCTCCTAAATGTACTATATAAATAAACATAGTTGGTTTGTTTCGCTTTCACGTAAAAACTACTTAACCGATCAACATGAAACTTAGTACACATATTCTCTAATGTATTGAGAAGGATGTAGAAAAAACGGAGGGTAAAGAAATCATAGAATATTCTGGATTACCACACAGGATAAGTTTTGTTTCGAAAATAAATCTAGATAAAAATTATATAAATGAAATCGATTTTACGCGGGGGAAGCAGCGGTACACAGTTGGTATATTATAAATGTGATAGATGGATGACTGTTTGTAACACAATCACGTTAGAACAGGTGAACAGAATTTTTCACAGAGATAATTCCATAGTTAGATAATCTAGTTAAGAAACATGCTCTCATCTACTTTAATATACATATATGACGTTCAATAAGTGCTATCTACCTGTCCCTTACGTTGAATAGAAGATTTTGAAGTCCGAATTAGAATTTAATAATTCTTATTAAAATGCATCAACCTATGCATCTATTCACAGCTACTTACATTATGAGAGTGTAATTTATATTAGCAGGTACCATCCCAGCAATATGGCTGTTTATGACGTCACTAACGATCCCCTATGGCGTTTATGAGCCTCCAAGGGCGAGGTAAATTATACTTAGCGACATCTATCTACACTTTATGAAAACGCTAACAGACTTACAAGATGTCAACGGTCTTCGAAAGCACTTGTAATTTTTTTATTTAAGACTTGCTGTACCTCGGGAATTGACCCGTAAATTTGAATTCGGTTCAGTAGTTTTTGCGTGAATGAATAACAAAAATCCTCATGAACTAAAACATTCATATTATTAATATGATTAGTGGGATATAGTGTGGTGGCGGAATGGTTTGATCAGTCGAAGTTGGAACCCCGGCACCATGAGCTTTATCGCGATCGCGAGAAAACCCTTTCATACATAATACCTGGGACAATTCACACAAATTGACCTAGTCCCAAATTAAGCTAGTCCCAAATTGACCTAGTCTCGTCCCAAATATATGTCTGTAAGTGTATAAGTCCCAAAATAATGCAATCTTTGACACGCTATCTGTCATATTAGTACCTAAATATATCTCCTGAAAAAAGTGGGTGTTGTGTTACCTTCGGGGATCCTTGTGGGAAGTCATAACGATATACATACATAAGGTATAGATAGAGATAGTGCCATCCACGAAGACGCGCCCCACTATTCTTCCATTTAGTATATTAGTGTAAGTGTGCAACCTTCCACTAATGTTTGAATATTATCGGTACAAACTGATTACCTATGAGTGCACACGCATACTACAAATTAATAGAATCGGGTCATACTCCCCGCATCCCGCGACCCCCTCGACTAGAAATTGGTGGTGTGCGTCTTCGTGAATTGCACTATCTATATTTTGTATTTAATATTTTTTTATGGTTATGTTTTTGAGTTTCTCTATTTGAAGTATATCAGGTATGAAGTTAGCATAATATGGAAGGTCGAAGTAGGAGTGCGGCAGGTCCACAAAAACTGGTTGGCCTACAATTGCTCAGACGTATCCATATTAAGAATGAAACCAGCCCTTTTCTGCGATCTTTGGAACAAGCCAAGTGAATTGCAAACCTACAAAGCTATTTGCCATATTGCAGTGTTGGTTCTTTATGTTTGAACATTTATGTGACTGGTCAATGAAATATATACCTAGAGGGCTTTGGCTTTTGGGTCTAAAGCGGTTTAAGAAGTGTTTTAGTTTCAGGTTATATACTGTGCTTAAATTTTTTGGCTAGATAACGTGTGTGATTTCTGTTCGATTAGTTTTTTTTCTAATATTTGTATTTGTTAAATAGGAATAGAATAAAATGCTGTATCTAAGTCCCATAGTTCTTCTGCATACATGCAGAGTATATATGTTCTGCATATATGTTCCAAAACATAAATGTTTCCCTCGTACCAATTATATGGCGTGTCATAATTATTGAACGCTTCATTGACTAAAAACATTTTTCTTAATAAACGTTGAATTGGGCGATCTATAACTGAATGCCCACGGACCAATTTCTACGAGCACCTAAAATTAAAAGTATGTAGTAATTTTGATAAACAACCTTGGTTAGCTGTGGGGTCTGTTTATAGATAGCGCCATCATATTTTTTATTCAGCCAGCTATCACCTATCTTTCGACCAAAGCATAAAAAAGTAACATCGTACGTCAAAATGAAATGTACTCGAAACTCGAATACCGTCAGTGATACACTCGAGACCCATGTATATTTGACAACAACAAATTGCAATTAAGCGACATGTCCCCGGCGAATCAAAGACGAAGATGAGTCGCAACATGGCCTTAATATTTCTACTTTACCCATGTTGACAGCACCGAGCTGTATAAACAGACCTTAATTTACTGATTCAAGTCAATAGGTTGTGTCGAGCCAATGTCGGCCTTGCGCCATGACGTAACGACTTTGCCTTCGTCTCCCCGCCGACCGGCTGAGACATCGAACGTGCGCGCGCGCCGCACAAACTACATTTAATTTTCTAACTAATTTAAAAAAAGCGATTTCGTTTAATTTACTTTTGTAAAAAATGTTTATGGCCTGTACAGTTTGAAGTGTTATTTCTGTGACGGCATAGGAGTGAACATGTAAAGTTCTTTGGAAGGAATAATTTCATTGAATGCAAAAATAATTTGGTTCATTTTCCAATAGAGGTGAGTACCCAAACTAATATTTTTAATTATTCACTAGTATGATAATATTTCATAAAATATGTTATATTTTTACATTTTAAAAGTGGTTTCTGGTCGAACCAAGATAGCTAAAGGAACAAGTTTTGTTTAAGGTGTCTAAAATAGTAAAAACATGTTTGACACGATGTAAATGCTGCTTATTTGCGGCGACGGCGTGCGAATTATGAATTTGATCATTCGGAATACAAATAGTTCAAAGGCAAATAAAATACCTACTAGGTATAAGTTAGTACTATGAAGTGTTCACCATTATTTCAAAATTGTGCAATCTATCCTATAAATGCTTGTTCGAAAGACGACTCAACTAAATACGACAATTGCTTTAAGTAAAAGATCAATTAGAAACTTGATAATGTAAATCCTTCTAAATACTCTAATTCCAATAATGCATCTCAATCCCACGCATGACAATAGATTTCCATTTTGGTATCATTGTATCAATAATTTGGTGTGAATTCATTAACTAAACTAGTTCGATGACCTCATCTGAAATTCGACTTCTGAGCCAAGGTAATTCTTTTATATACCACTAAAATGTCTCTCCATAATAAAGTAATGAATGTTCAAGAGGGCTCATTTATACCACTGGAGTCACAAAGTAACCGGCTAAAGTACCTAGTAAGCGGTTATCGCCACTTGGTATTTTACAATATCAGAGGTATTACTCGAGCGTAGAGTGAAGCATACATACACATACGCATCATCACGCCGAGTCCCTAACGGGGTAGGCAGACAGAATAGAACGCCAGGTCTCTTTAGACTTTCATACCTCTTTCGCTTCGTCCACATTCTCTTCTCACATGATGATCGCCGGTTTCGAGTACTCTTGACGTTCCCGTCTTTGAGTGTCTGATCGATTTGATCTAGGTAGTTGAAGCGTCATCTTCCTTTGCCTCGTCTGGCACACACTTTCGCTTTGTATTTCTGTTTCCTCAATCTTTCTTCACTCATCCTTTCGATATGTCCACCATATAGAAAGGATAAAGAAAGGGCATACCAATGTAACATGCCCTTTCTTTATCTTTACAATCACACCATCGCTCACGCCAGTTGTTTTGCGAATCTCTTGCTTTTTCGAAAAGATCGTATGTCAACTGCATTTATGCTATTTTCATGTTTCTTCTGACATACCCAGGTTCGCTGCCGTACAATAATGTAGGCACCAGAGAGTGAAGCACCAGTTCTATCTAGACTTACAAACCTCTTAAGATTTGTAAGTACATATGTAAAATGTCATCGACTTTCTTTGTGGTTTCTTTATATTTGTAGTTGCTTTTAACGTAGGACGGCAACCAGTTTATCTAGTCTTCAGCCCACGCAGGATACACCGACTGTGAATGATAGCTTTATCTTCGTCTTATCGTCTCACGTTGACTTGAAATGGTAGGCAGGCAATTGTTTTATGTTGTCAGAACCAATAAGTTTAAGAACACTGATTTATCACACGAGTTTTACAGTGATTGTAAATAGTGATGAAACATGCATACGTTTGTGAAGATATTAGGGGTGAGAGGTATTCGTGGTGAGTGACAGATTCGCTATCTGTCACGATAACATCTAAATGCTTGTACGGCGAAAAAATGGTGTAATAACCCTGCCCCTCCGGGGTTTGGACGCAGGCATTAGACAGGCGTGAAGCCTCCTCCAAAACTGGAACTTAAATTACACGAACGTGGAAATTAAAACGTAACATGATCCTCTAATAGAACTTTCCTAAAATCTTGCATTACTTTATGATAATATCCTACATGATAATCCACCAAATAATCGCTCCCGATGCCAAATTTCATCTAATACCGTTCAGCATTTTTTGCGTGAAAAGGCAACAAAAATCCTCACTATGTTTTGAGTAAAGGTTAAAGTCCCTACTCCAAGAAAGGTGTGGGTGATGAATATGGACGAAACGAAAGAGGTCTAAGCTTAGTGCTACCTACGCTGACTGCCTACCCCGAGAGGAACTCAACATCACGTACGAGTATATATATACCAATATACGTAATTGTATATAAAGACACAACTTAAAATCCCTTCATAAAAGCCTCAATACATTCTCAAACTCCATTAGGTTGCGACCTATAAACACATGTTGAAGAATCTACTAAAGTCTAGTAAAATTCCCGATAACAATTCTCCCAATTTACGTTTGGCAAGCGCCCGCGAAGATTTCAACTTGACCTCGAACCTCACGAGAGGATATAAATTAATAAATAATAACGATATATGACTATGTTACACGCACTATACACACATTTTAAGTCGTAATGGTCAATGTGAAATTGATAAGCGAGAATTCCTTATAATTTTCCTTGGGAATTTTAATGACAACCATGCTAGATAAGCATCTTCGGCGCGGATTTATTGATGTCAATAGTTAAGCCACAGACTTGTCTTTGGCTCGTGTCCACAGATTCGATCCTTGCGACCATGAACACACACAATCGAAACTTGATGATCGTTTGGGTGTAATATTCAACATACATATATACTTATAAATACATATATACTTATAAATACATATATATTTATAAATACATATCATCAGCCAGCGTTCTCTCTAGATATCATTTAAGCTCATTCGTTCGCTGATACAGACAGACAGATATACCTAGTTGAGTCCAAGTTGCTCTCACGTTTAATGATAGAAAGCACGATAATAAATATGTTCCGTCGCTTCCACAGGCAAGTGCCACACGAACCCGTTGTGAAGTTACAGGATGTTGGGTCATACTGTAATGATAGTTGTAAGAGAGAAATAAATAACAAATGTACGCAGAACGATGATAGGCACCTGTCATGTTGTTAATAGTGTTAAAACTTAGGTAACGAAATTAAAAGCAAAAGTATATTAATAACTCTATACTACCTTACGACTGGTGATATCATTTTATCTATAACATTAGGGTACATACCTCAAACAGTTAGCACTCTACTTTCTCTAAGGACCCCGTGAGGGACTCGGCGTGATGATATACGTATGAAACATTAAGATTATCTTACAGCATTCCAAGCGCTTTACTTATCATTTTAATGCGTACACAAACATAGAGATTAAATGTGAGGTTACTCGCATACTTTAGCCGATTGGATGGACATCCAAAATATAGTTTTATTGTTCGGTTAGAGGCGAAGGCATCGTCTAGCCATATACATTCTAAGACTTGAGACTTGCTTGAGACATTCAGACATTTCAGACTCACCATCCGTTACCTTGGGAAAAAAAGCTTTTGTTACACAATATTGTAATGAAATAAATTTTAAACTAAACAAGACATTGCTGGAATAATATGTACTTAAATAATGACTTGTCACAAACATGGACCTAACGAGAATATTTGACAAGATGACAAGGGACCATACATACTTTTGTGAATGTATTAAAATTTTATAAAAACATTGGTTCTACCAGCTTGGAATTCTTTTCTATCATAGGTTCCTTTTGTATCAAGTACATATAGCACCATTCATCGGTATTCTAAATAACTAATATATGTTTAAAGAGTAGTTGGGCGCATAGAACCTTTTGTTCAAAATAGAAGTTGCCCAATTAGATCAGAGGGTACTTCCGCCTTACAAGAAGATCGCAGCTACATGATATGGCTCTCGGGTAGAGTCGTGTCACTGCGGCCAGTTACGCATTACTTTACGCATTACTACATTACACGCATTACTTTGGTAATGCGTGTTTTCAATAACTTTGATAAAATTTCTAGTGGACGAAAAACATTTATTGAACACTAGCTAGCGGCATTAATTTTTTAAACATTTTGCATCAGTGATTCACCATTTGAAGTCACCAATGATGAAAGAATTTTTAAAATCGGCCCAGTACTTTTTGAACCAATTCCTTACAAACATACTTACATACAAATATTTGCTCTTTATAATATTAGTCTAGTTGTTTGAACGGTCGGGTCTTTAGATGTACTTGACCTTGGCCCGTTCGTTCACTGGAACCTCACCCTACAGTAACCTTTACAAAACCGCGCGGCGAACCGTGGCGACAATTCCAAAGTACCAATCACCACAGACACCTGAAAACTCGCATCATCACTGTATCCACAGATCTACCTAAGCTGGTAATTCCTGACCAATTAAGTGCCTATGTCCTCTAAATAGCACATCGTGTTACGTTTGCGAAGGTATCGGTTGTGTACAGTTCAAAGCTAGTTTTGTTTTGGTTTTGATTCCAATTTTGAATTGTGGACGAGCAGTGAAAATGAAGTCTGAATGATTAGTTGACACGCTCGAGGAAAATTATTTGAGGTAGGTAAAGTATTGAAGACTTTTAGTTTAGACTAAGATACTTGTGTTATTTCAAACGTCGTCTATTGAAGTTTAATCAACTATTGATAGTGCCATCCTCGAAGACGCGCTCCAATAATTTCTAGTCGAGGGGGTCGCGGGATGCGTTTAGTATGAATGACCCGAGTCTATTATTGGACTGTGCGTGTACATTCATAGATAATCAGTCTGTACCAATAATACTCAAACATTTGAGGAAGGTTGCAAAATTACTCTATGAATTATGAGGAAGAATAGTGGGGCGCGTCTTCGTGGATGGCACTATCTATATCTGCGAGTAACTTTTATGAAAAGAAGATGCCGCGAAAGGACGATTACCTTAATGCATAGAATGATACTTTACTATATTATTGCTATTTATTGTCAATACAATAAATAGCAATAATATGCTAATGGAATTTATGCATTTCCTAATGGAATAGAAATTCAATGTAAACCTTATTTAAACACTAATAAGGTCAAAATCCACTTATCGATTAGATGAAATATAGGAAAAATATATTGCTTAAATTCTCCCGCAAGTTTGAACACTCGAAATTAAAAGTACCAAAAGTTACCTAAATACCTATAAATAAATAAAATAGTAAAAAGACAATTAGAAATCAAGCTTCTAAAGAAAGAAAATAAGAACGTGGAAAGCGATTCGGTTGTGTACTGTGTAAAGCTTGTCGTGAGATTTACTTACGTCTGTCCTCTGTTGTTACAATAACAGCCTCTTTTCTCGCAGATATATTTTGGTGCTAACGTGACAGATGGCGAGTCCATCGGCCTTGCACTAGCACGACTATAGCCTTTAAATTTCTTCTCAAACGTATGCAAATTTCCTCTAGAAAGTTTCCTTCGCCGTAAATTTTGCGGTGAGGTTGGATTCGATCACTATTAACTCTTATTTAATACACTTACTTGTTTACGTTCAGTAAAACTCTTTTGCTACAGTCGGGGTTCGGACTTGCTATCTTTGCGTTGCAGACGACTACTCGAACCACTTAGCCTCTATGGCTCCGTACTTAGATGATCTACTTGTTTTTTCCAGGACCACAAATGCGGCTACGATGACTAGAAAGTTCATGTTCTGCTTCCCCTTAAGGGTGGGGAACATCGTGTTTGGCTACTTTCTTATCGTAAGTATAATGTTTAAGTGTGAAAGAAACAGATGATATGAAACGTTTTAAGAGAGGTAGGTCACAACGGGTTTCCCGTTCGAATTCGGAGCTGCCCGACTGGGGCATGACCTCCACCTTATAGAAGTCCGTAGCCAAATAACACAATTTATTGTGTTGTTCCTACGCGGTGAATAAGGTCTCTAGTAATTGTGATGGAAGCACAGGGATTAAACCCATCTTGCTCACACTATAACTCTCCGAACACAGAGTGGCAACGCGCAAGTGATATACCTTCGGTATCGTGAGCATAAATTGGCTACGGTAACCGTTTCCCATCAGGTGGGCCGTATGCTTGTTAACCACTCTTGTTGTATAAAAAAAAAGTCTACTGATAGACCTTTCACGCTTTAATATTAATAACAATAGCATGTCACTGGTCCTGTTCAAATGCTTACCCGACTACGGTGAGCAAAAATAAGGACTATGATTACAAAAGGCGTGATAGGTCATATTTCTGCCCGCAATAACATTGCAGCGAATATTTCATCAGGCGATTACAGTTCTATATGATGTAAAAAAAAATGAGGACATAAACATTCGATGGGCAAAAACAATATTTCGTATTAAAATCGTTACAATAGTTTACATAATATATGACGGCCGTCTTGCCTAGTGGTTATAGCTCCAGACTGCGAAACTTGTGGCTGCGGGTTCGATTCCCGCTGAGCGCAGATATTTGTGTGAAATGAGCATTTGTACCTTAGTCTTGGATGTCCTATGTATCTATCTATATAAGTAAATATACCGTTGTCTAGTTACTATAACTCAAGCTTTGCTTTATTTGGGACTATGTCAATTTGTGTGGAATTGACCCAAGGAATTTCTTATTATTACTGAATGATCCAAAATCTCCTATTTACCTAAAACAGTATTACAACTTCATATCCGACACCCACGACCTACGCCTGAGATCCTCTGGCTCCCTCCGACTGTGTACTCCTATCCACAGAACCTCTATCGAGCACCAGTCCTTTGGAATCACTGCAGTGCGTCTATGGAATCAACTTCCACCCAATATTAGGAAAGCTCCCTCTAAACTAATGTTTAAGCGCTTAGTCAAGCAGCATTATTTGAAAGGTTCCTAGGGCACGTTCACAACCTCAACTTCACTTATGTTAGTATAGTAGCTATTACAATATATACTGTCATATGTATATGTTTGTTATAAGTTTTTTTTTTTATTTCATCCATATTTTTATTTGTACATGGATGTATATATACATCTATTTCTATGCACACCCGCTTCAATGTTTCTCCTGTCAAGGGTGGTTGACTGGGAGAAAATGCTTTAGCATTAAGTCCACCATTGTACTGTAATTGTGCATAAACTTTAAATAAATAAATAAATATTTTAAAACATATTTACTTCAAATTGGAATTCTGTTCAGAAGGTATTGATTAAGAACCTCTTCTCATTTTCAGATGATATCAATAGCAGTGATAGCTTACCATTTATATGAACTGGGACTGGCTCTGGTCGACGATAAGGAATTCAATCACAACGATGAGAAATTCAAAGGCTTCCAGAACTTGGAAAAGATATTTGGATCGTCGAGAGAATCACTAGTTCGACTGACTATCATTGCCTATTATTCCAGTTACATCATTATTGGATTTCTCTTAATGCTTATCTCTGTGATGTATACATGTGGTGCTTATAAGGTTGGTTTTTGAAAAACAATTTTCTTGTTGTTTTCTTTGCGCTAATTCACTTACTTTGCTTTTAAATTACTATAAGTTATTAACAGCTGATATATTAAGATTAATAGCCGAGAGATAAAACTAGTTACCTACAAAGTAAAAATACAGGTTAAAAGCCAGTGCCAATGTTTAACTGAATCTAGTGAATACAAAAGTATATAGTCGGATACACAAACCAAAGGAGTGTCAATTTCCGCGTTAGACGGCAAGGCAAATCGACAAATCCAGTTTGTACTAGACTTAAGAAGACTCACCTTTTAATTGCTATTGTTTTGTTTTCAGGCGAACCACTGCCTCGTGTCAACTTTCTTCGTGTACAGTTTCTTCCATTTATTCTTCACCATATGCCTAATTGTATGGGAAGCCTTAACGGCCGGCTGGATACAGCTGGGCTTAATCGTGTTCACAGACCGTAAGCTAACCATTATAATTAAATAAATAATATTATTGTTAAGAACATATACATCTCTCTACATTATGATCACAAGTGTAGAATGGTTCAAATAATCCTCTTCAGATATTACCTATCATGCTTAATCCACTTTTGATAATACATACATACATATCATCACGCCAAGTCCGTAACTGGATAGGCAGAGAGATTAGAGCGCCGGTTCTCTCTAGACTTACAGATCTCTTCAGAAGGCAGAGGTAGTATATCTCTACATATTTTTTAGGTGCTAACGTGACAGATGGCGAGTCCATCGCTGTTACACAAGCACGACTATACGCTTTTGAATTTCTTTTTGAACGTATGCAGGTTGCCTCTCGATGTTTTTCTTCACCGTAAAGCTCTTGGTGTAACTATTCATTACACTTAAGTTCAGAAAAGGCGGAACTCGAACTTGCAATCGTTGTGTCGCAGGTAACTACTAGAACCACTAGATCACCACGGCTCTTTATTTGTTTATATGTATATATTTTGTTTCATTGCAGTGCTCCTGATAATTTGCCTGTTTGGTGTCAAATATCTCATGGAAGCGATAAGAACGGGCAACATTTACTGCCGCCCCGGAGAAGTCTACTATAAATACTGAAATTAATCTATTTATGTTCATTATAGTAACTTATAATACATACCTTTACTAACGCAATTAAATATCGCTCAACCTAATTGTACTTTATGGATATTTTATTTGGAGCTAAGAGGAACTGTATGATAAAATATTTGCCTCACGACTAATGTTTTATTCGGAGTTAAGACTTTCCGAACTAAATGTTAATCTCTAATCGAAATAAAAAAATCTATTTATCTTTTTGTTGCCAATGTTTCAACATTGGCAACAAAAATAGATTTTTAATAAATAATATAACCATGTGTGGATATTAGTAAAATTATTTCTTATATATACAATCAAAACATGCCGATTCTCTCATGCGCTCTCTCATCTCTCATGCACTCCATCCGTATACGATGGAGTGAAGTATCCTTTCGTTCCTTTTGCACATTTCAAATGAATTCAGCCAGTATTCGATTATCCCTATACTTACTTAAAGTCAAATAAGTGTGTCAACTACACATAAGAAAGAAGGTATAGAAAGCTGACATCTTACAAAACAGTTTATTCAGACATAAAAATACTATAAACTTAAAAACTAGAATGATTATATGAAATAAATACCCATTTAAGCAGTATAAACATGTATTTCATCAATAAATTAGATTTCTTATTTCATTAACTATCAAGCTTAATTCTTGATCGCATCGTTCGTATCTTCGAAAAACATTCTTAAATTAATACATACACACACACACTTACACATACTCACACACGCAATCGCTCATAATAATTTTAAATTACAATCACAGCTATTAAGCAAATATCATAATATTACTTAACTTAACTTACTTAATTCTGTAATAAACGTTATTTAAATGCAACTGATCTGATATATCTCCCGTATCCCGTCGTCTTCGACGTCCAAGCATCATGGGTACCACCATGGCCATAGTGGCTGGGACCATGCCGGCACCTACAGCGGCCAACAACGTTGAGCTATCAGGCGACGCATTAGATACAACCTTCTTTCTCATAATCCTGTTCGTCTTTGGTCTATTTTGGGTCGCAGCCACTTCTAGATCATTCTGCTTATCCATATCTCGTTTGGACTCTTCAACTGTTTGAAAACTCTTCTCAACTTCCAGCATACCTCCGTGTGACGTTGTCATGTTTGTATGAGCACTGTCTATTGGCAGCACTGTCAATGCTACGGCTTGATGAGAGGTCACAGTTGTGAGATCCGAATTGTCTTCTGGGGGGGGATTCAAAGATCTTTGTCGCTTCTTGTTTCTGTACCCTTTCGTAGTCGATAGTAGAACCCACTGACCGTCGCCGTAAGGTGGTCTCGAATTTCTCTCGCTATCATATTCCGGACCAGCGTAGACCACCGGAGTAGGCCTTTGGTATGGACGCTTATTTATTGCATTCGAGGCTTGATGAAGAGCCTCATATTCATATGGGAAATTAGGAGGACGATGGTCTGTCACTACGGAATCGGACATTTCATAAAACACTCTATCATCAGAGGGAAAGTGGGAATGTGAATCGCAACTGGGCTTATGGGGGCGTCTTCCATCATCCGGAGACCAAGATTCTGGATACGTGGCGTGCTGGGAATTCATGGCGTGCTGGGAATTCACGGTGTGCTGAGAATTCATGGTTTGATGAGTATTCATTGCCCAAGTTGGTTTCGAGGGTAGTTCTTGGTCGTAGTCATTGGACATGTGCAACTTGTTGTTGATGAAGCCTGGCCGAGACAAAGCTGGCCGTTTTTGGGGGTAATTTAAGGTACTCTCTGTATCCTGTGTGGCCATTGAACTGAATCTATTGTCATTAGGAAATTGATCTTCATCCTCATTCCAATGACCTGGTTTCTGTTTTTTAATGTTTGGTTTCCACTTCGATATCTTACTAGTAGACCACGCCACCGGTTCTAACGTCACCCAACCGTCTTTGTCATCATAGGGATGTTTGTGCTGCTTTACTTTCAGGCGATTCCATGTCGTGAACACCTTTCCACTATTGTCATCATCCTCTTCGCTATCCGTGGTGGAGAACCGATCGGCTTTAAATTTTTGTTTCTTTAGTTTCGCAGCCAAAGCAGTTATAGCTTGGAGTCGTTCCTTAGAAAATTCACGATTATCCTTCATTTTATCCGCAGCAAGTAAAATTTCCTCGAATCCGTTGTGTGGACCTTCGCTACCATCGTATCCTTCTTGACAGGATGGCCCGTAACACCGCTGTCGATCTCCGTTTAAATCATGTACTATGTGCGTCATAAGGTTTTTTAATTCATCGTTTTTACCATTCACGTCGAAAGAGACGTCTTCCCATTTTCTTTTAGTCTCTTTAGCAGGTGAATTTTCTATTATTGTAATAGGATCCTTTCCAGGTACATCTAATTGGTATGATTTAACTTTGTCACCATATTTTTCAATTTGAGTGGAATCGTTCGGATCTGCCACAACCACGGCAATAATACAAAAGGCAACAAACACTATCATTTTCATTTAGATATTTTCACTTTCACCGGCTGACGTGACGGCGCACGGTAGAGGCGCGCGTGGACTGAGCGCCTGCGCAACTGTACCCCACTGATATAGTTTGGATTATGGATGCACCCTCCCTGCGCTCTAATGCAATGGTAATTTCAGTTTGGTCACGACGAATAAGCGAGATAATTATGTGGCGATTGTCGTCGCTGTCTACTATCTTAATTGACAATCGCGACTCTCTCAGGGCCATGACCCGCGCTCGTGTGAAACCGTTTTTCATTTTATGAGATATTTTCTCCGTGGATAATGGGGAAAAGTTCCGTAGTTACTTCCCACCAGATACGGACTGATTTGTCGATATAAATATCTACTGTGAAAATTTTCTCTCACACTTTTGACTGATAAATAAAGATGAAGCGAAAGAAAAGAGACACTTTTTTTTATACCACATGGGTGGCAAAAAAGCATGCCGTCCGCCTGATGGTAAGCGGTTACCGCCGCCTGTGGACGCTTGCAACATCAGGGGTATCACTCGCGCGTTGTCGACCCTGCAGGAATCTTTTCACACCCTTCTTGAAGAACTCCATGCTGTACTCTCCAGGGAAAACGGGGAGCTCATTCCACAGCCTACTACTCTCTCTCTGCCTATCACGTGAGGGACTCAGGGTGATTATATGTATGATTTTCTTACATTACAGCCTTACTTTTATTATAAGGGACATTATTGTTAATTTAAGAATAAAAATATAACAAATCTATGGTTCGTCGAATGAATAAATCAGAGTTTATAAGAAACTTCACCAAATAATGTAACTTTACAAAAAACTTTGTTACAGACAATAAACTTTTGGTTCCATCAAGAGAAAGTCAATTGCCAAGAATCTTAAGAAATTTTAATTCTTACTATAGATGATATTAAATTGAAAAGCCTTTTATTTGTGAATGTAAATTACTTATGTAATTACTAAAATAATAATCTCTATAAATAGCGTTCTACTTGCAACCAAAATTCCATAATAAATTATAGATAAGTACCATTTGATGTGGGGTCGAGAGATAGTGTCCGGTAAAAGTGCAGGTACAATTAGAGTGCGCCTGATCTCGTGATAGGGATAATAAGCGGAGGCATTACGGAGAGAGTAGAGACCACTGCGGGAATTGGAGTAAAATAATAAAACTTATAAATAAACGTTGTTATGTTGTCGTTGTATTCTTTATAACTCATATTGATCGCAAAAGATATATCTTCACACTCGACAAGGGTTCCTGAAGGGCTAGTACCTACTCATACACCCGCTTTCCGCCAGAGATA
This sequence comes from Drepana falcataria, assembly GCA_945859725.1. Taxonomy (NCBI): domain Eukaryota; kingdom Metazoa; phylum Arthropoda; class Insecta; order Lepidoptera; family Drepanidae; genus Drepana; species Drepana falcataria. The sequence continues at coordinate 3,719,583 of OX243935.1, forward strand.
TATTTAAGGTGCCAACGTGACAGATGGCGAGTACATCGCCGTTACTCAAACGCGACTATACGCATACGCCTTTGAATTGCTTCTCAGACGTATGCTGGTTTCCTCTTGATGTTTTCCTTCAGCGTAAAGTCGTGGTGTGACTTATCACTGCACTTTTGTGAGAAAAAGTAAATGGTACGGTCGGGATTCGAACTTACTACAATCCTTGCGTCGCATGTAACTACTGGAACCCCTCGGCCACCAAGGTTACCTGGGTAAATACATTGGGATACATCTGACTGATAAGACGATGAGGATTCTAGTTGATTTAGGAGCAAGAAGACAAACAATTTACAACACGCAAAAAAATCACTAGAATACTGTATTAGTCTAGAGAGAACTGGTATCTACTCTCGTGATGATATGTATGTATTTACATTTAATACGCACGTAACTAACAACAAACCAATTGCATTAAATGACATGTTTATTCTATCGGAAAATTGCCAAGCGTTCCTGAGAAATGTGAACGTACGCCGCTCACACTAGTCTATATGTCTAACTAGCTGTCCCGCCCAGCTTTGCTCGGGTGAAAAAGTTAAATTGCCCGTAACACGATCGCAGCGCCACCTATCGGGTCCAATTGTAAATCTAAACCATTCTCGAATCCACCTTAAGACACACAGAAAGGGATAGCTTCGCACGGGTGAAAAAGTTAAAATTCCTAAAACTCGATCGCAGCGCCACCTATCGGGTCCAATTTAATATAGCCTATGTTACTCGGGGATAATGTAGCATTCCAAAGGTGAAAGAATTTTTGAAATCGGTCCAGTTGTTTCGGAGCCTATTCATTACAAACAAACAAACAAACAAACAAATCTTTCCTCTTTATAATATTAGTATAGACAATGTAGATAGCTATGTTCAAGTATCTTTATTTAAAAACTAGCTGACCCGCCCAGCTTCGCATGGGTGAAAATTTACATACATACATACATACATATCATCACACCAAGTCCCTAAGGGGGTAGGCAGGGAGTATAGAGCGCCAGTTCTCTCTAGACTTTATACTTCTTTTGCTTCGTCCACATTCATCAGTCTCTTCATACATGATCGTCGGTTTCGAGTACTCTTTTCGTTCCCGTCCTTGAGCGTCCGATCGATTTGATCCAGGTAGTTGGAACGTGGCCTTCCTCTGCGTCTTCTTGCACACACTTTTGCTTTGTATATCTGTATCGTCAATCTTTCTTCACTCAACCTTACTATATGTCCAAGTCAGCGTAGCATGCCTTTCTTCATCTTTTCAATCTCGCCCTGATTCACGCCAGTTGATTTGCGAATCTCTTGATTCCGGACTCGAACTAAGATCGTTACTCCGCACGTTTTTCGCAGCTGATATCGCATCTCAGCTGCATTTAAGCTATCTTCATACTTCCTCTGACATACCCAGGGTTCGCTGCCATACAATAAAGTAGGCACAAATATCACGCTGTGGACAGCAACCGTTGCTGGCCATCAACACCGACATGGCCCCATTCACCTTAATACCGGCAGTTAGCCTTCTTTCAATATCTTTTTCATACTTTCCATCTCGTGTGAACATGCTTCCTAGATATACAAATTCATTCACTTGCTCTAGAATTTGTGAAAAGAATTTAAAATTTGGGTTTTCAAAAGAAAGTTTGAAAGTGATAATAAAGTGAGATATAGGGCTCGTTTAGTCGCTAAGGGCTCTACCCAAGTAGAAGGTGTGGACTATAAAGAAACATACTCACCTGTATTAACACTTAGAGAATGTTATTTTCTTTAAGTGTAAAGTTAAATTTAGAAATTACTCATCTTGATGTTAACACTGCATTTTTAAATGGCTTGGTACCTTGATGAAACAGTATACATGCTAGTACCACCTAATTTAGAATGTCAGAGTAACAGTGTACTCAAACTAAAACATGCAATTTATGGACTTAAACAATCAGCAAGGCAGTGGAATAAGAGAGTAGATGATTGTTTGTTAAGCCAAGGTTATATTAAGTCTAAAGTGGAACCATGTTTATATAGTAAAAGGTAAATAATGAACAAATTTTAAAAACTGTGTTTGTCGATGATTTTTTTCATATTTTCCAGTAGCAAGGCATTGACAGATGAACTGAAACATAGTTTAATGTCAAATTTCAAAACTAAAGATTCAGGGCAAGTGAAAGAATGCTTAGGTATGAGAGTAAAAGTATATAAAAATTGTTGTATATCATTAGATCAGGAGCATTTTGTCGAACATATTTTAAATAAGTTTAAGATGTCAAACTGTAATGTTGTTGATACTCCTATTGAATGTAAATTGAAGTTGGATAAGTCAGAAAATGTTTGTAAATAATATCCTTATCAGCAACTGATAGGAAGTCTTATGTATTTGTCTATACTTACACACCCAGATATCAGTTACAGTGTCAGCTATTTAAGCCAATTTAACAATTGTTTTACTGCAGTTCACTGGAAAAACGCAAAGAGAGTGTTAGAATATTTAAATAAAACAAAATCTTATGGTTTTTTAATGTTTACAAATGATAATAAAAACTTAGAAGGATTTGTAGACTCAGATTGGACATCAAATACTATTGACAGGAGATCTTATACAGGTTTCTGTTTTAAATTGTCTGATACTGTAATATCATGAATGCAGAAAACAACCGACAGTGGCATTGTCCAGTACTGAGGCCGAGTACATGGCAATGCCATTTTTTCAATGTCAAAATTTCAATGCCAAGGCAATTTGCCAACTACTGAAATGCCTGCTGACTTGTTAACGAAAGGGTTAAGTAGTTTGAAACATTACTATTATGTTAAAAAGTTAGGCATTAAAAGTATTGTTTAGGTGTAGTTTATATTCATTTATTGTTACATGGATATTAGATTATTTTGATAAGAGGTGAGAATTTGCCCTAATATGCTGAAGGATGATGGCATCATTTCTTGGTTACATTACAATATCGCGAGACTCCATATTCTCCCCAATCACGATTAAGGCAACATCATTTAACATTGGTGCATTGATGCCTCTCTCATGACATGTTGTCTCCTGCAGGTCGCTTGTCTGCTGTGATCACTATTTTCTGATTGTCCGATGGCATCACATTACTTGTAAGACAGTTTTGAACAATTGGATCAACTGATTATGTTCATGCAAAAGTTGTTGTAACTGCTAAATGATATCTGCGAACAGCGTTCATTTACCTCTTCTTCAGAATTCCCCAGGAAATAAATCTGGAGAAATTTGTATTTACCATTGCTTACGCTGTTCTTCAGTCTCATTGGCTCGAAGATTGAACTGGGCTTGCGTTACACTGCGATTGAATAGGACTTGCGTTACACTGCGATCGAACTGGTGTGCGCCAACGGATATTTTGACGCCTTACGGGTGGTATTACTAATAAAATACGACGATTAATTATGAAACTCACACTAAAACACAACAAACATCTTTTCGCTTTTGTTGTTATGAAAGAAACTGTAATTTGAGGTTTGTCAAAACTACTACTTGAATGAAATGTCAGTCTAGCTATACATAGGGTGCGTTCCACTAAGCGTTCACAATGATCACGCTCACGACCACAGTTTGCTTGTAAGCGTTACTGTCGTAACCTCAAATGGAATGGATTACAGAGCGTTTTGAGCGTGCAGGTAAATAATACAAACGGCGAGTTAGTAAAAAGAAAGCAAAAGATTTAAGATGTTAGTTTATAATCTGTAAGCCTTGAAAATAAACTTGATTAATTTAAATAGATTTATATTGAAAAAAATATAATGTTTTTTTTATATTTAATATTATTGGTGTTTTAAATTAATTTACGTTCAAATAGAATTAAAATGTCTTGCGGCGACACTTGGATATTTGGTAAGAGGTACAGTCGCCATTTTATATGCTTTGAGTTTTGAAAATCACGCAAATTTTCTTCGATTCAACGATCACTTCGACCCACCTTTTTAGATGGGTCGTCGTGAGCGTAAGTTATGACATTATAATTGACGTTTTCGCCGCGACCACAACGACCGCGGTCGTTATGTGGATCGATTAGGTATAGGAGAATTTTCATTGTTGTGGGCGCTTAGTGGAACGCACCTTTACCGTCAATATTTGACAGAGTATTTGTCAATATATTGAAAACGTCTCAGCATCTTGTTGTCTGTCTCTTTCGCACACTCACTTTTCAGAGATTTTTTTAATATTAACTATTATTTATTTATATTTTATATAGCCTAAAGCCTTCCTAGAATCATGGACTATCCAACACAAAAAGAATTTTTCAATTCCAACCAGTAGTTCCTGAGATTAGCGCGTTCAAACAAACAAACAAACAAACAAACAAACAAACAAACAAACTCTTCAGCTTTATAATATTAGTATAGATGAAAAACGTAATCTATACTATACCATATAATATGTTTATTTGTTATGTTTGTTTGTTTGAACGCGCTATTCTCAGGAACTACTGTTGGAATTGAAAAAATATTTTTGTCTTGGATAGTCCATTTCTCTAGGAAGGCTTTAGGCTATATAACATCACGGTACGACTAATAGGAGCGAAGCATAAATGAAAAATGTTGCAAGAACGGGAAAAAATCAATGAGGATCTTTTTTACATCAATGGAAAAAATATTCCTTTTTGAGAGCTTCCGTTGCGTACGCTGCGTAAACGGTTTAAGTTACGAAAATATCATGTATGAGGGAATTGTTCCTCTTTAAAAGTTCAAAAAAAAAAGTCCGCGACAGCATATGTCTAGCTTTTAAGATTGAATCACTATAACCTTTTTTATGGCAATCAAGTCCGCGATGGGCTCCTAAACTACTTAACCGATTTCAATCAAATTTGCACACCGTGTCCAGTTTGATCCAACTTAAAAGATAGGATAGCTTACATCACAATTGGACCCGATAGGTGGCGCTGCGATCGTGTTTTAGGAAATTTTAGTTTTTCACCCGGGCGAAGCTGGGCGGGACAGCTAGTCCTCTTATATATTTACTTTTACCTAATATTAATATGGCCTGCCTCTGGTGAATTTAATAAGAATTGTGAAAGCTTATAAACAATCGAATAATGAGAATGAAGCAAATTTGTGTAAAATTTTTGCACAGATTTCACTAAATATTTTAAAATTAAAACTCCTTTTAAAAATATTTAATCGCAGATTTAACCTAGAAAGCATCAATGCGCAACATACTCGCATTTTACTCGTTCTTGGCACGCGCACTCGTGTACCTACTACGTATTTGTATCTCGAACACATACGTAGATGTAACTTTGTATCTCTAATCACGCATGGAGAAAGGAAATAACATAAAAAATAAAGACTAGTAAATATTAGAAACTTCATGCAAACTACGCCGCCGGCATCCAACCAGCAAAAGTTTATATACTTTCGACCATTGTTTAGTTGTTGTATCAACAATATATTGTACTAGTTGTACCCGCCGCTTCACCCGTGTAAAATTTGAATTCATTCCATTACATTTGTACTGGTTTTCTTTTAATAATAATAATAATTCATTTATTTCAGATACCAAAATCCATACATTAAAAATTCCAAATCAAATCAACCCAACGTTTTTAACCCAACTAATAATATATCTCTGTGCCGATTTTCATCAAATTTCGTTCAGTAATACACTTACACTTAGGCAGACACACTCACAATCTTTCACGTTTATAATGTTAGTAATATGACTGTTCGTTTAAACGTTGAGAGGAGTAAGTATAAGGTAGGTATCGACTTTTATATACCTTATTTTGCTAAGGACCGAGTTCCTTAGCACAATTTTAACGATTTCTTTTTAAAGTAGGGCTGTACGGATCTGATGGTCTCTAGCAATTGTTTTGAAGCCTACCGTGTCAAGAGAGCTGGCGAATATTTTGCTCAGCGACTCGGCATTGTTATACAACTTGCCGCCAGCCTTCTTGGCACCCTTCCGCGTGTCAGACATTTTTAAATATTCATTTGATAATTTATGCATCTACATTTAATATTGCTCGTCAGTTTTTTATTATTTTGTTGAATTTTCGTTGTTTATTTCAGTAATAAAAACAGCTTGCATGTATGAATGAAAACATCGCACTCGAGCTTCCACAGAGATTAAATTAGAGCAACCAAAAAGTCTTGATGTTCTAGCTTTCCTATCCTTCACTCCTTTGTATCCATTTGTATTCTAGCGAGAAACATAACAATGTTTACTGCTAACGTAAAACATTTTGGATTCAAGTAGTATGGGTTTCAATAATAGGTCTGTGTTTCAAACCGACGCTAACCACGGTAATAAAAAGCTCTCTCTTCAGGTACATGTCGAGTTGTTAAACTTAGGTTATTGATCTTATAGTTGATGAGAGTTGATGATGAGAGTATCTTGAGCTATATTTATATGAACCAAACACTCTCAAAGATTTGCAGTATCTAAAGATTTCAAATGTGTTACTTTCTCATAGGCAAAGATAAAGAAAAATTATATGAGAAAAAAAAACTCTTCAAAATAAACATTTATATTGTTGCCGTTTTTACCGTTAAATACAAAAGGATTATAAAAATCCGAATGTAATTTAACTTTGCTTAAATACATAACTTTTCATTTGGAAGTGAAAACTAGCAATTTGTCAAATCCAATTGTCAGTTGTAGAAAGCATAAAGCTACATCTTACGCTAAGCGGAGATAGAAGTGCCTACGGAGCTACCACCGTGACCGACTCCTCTAAATAAATACAAAACGTTGGTCACATAAGAAGGATGAGTGAAGAAAGATTTTCGAAACAGATATATAATGCGAAATTGTGTGGCAGAGGCAGATAGTGAGAGAGATACAGATTGTGAGAGAGAGGCAGATAAAATAAAAGATAAGGTAGTTGGAACGTGGTCACGTTCCAACTACCTAGATCAAATCGATCGAACACTCAAGGATGGGAATGCCAAGTCTTCGAAACCGGCGAGCAGGTAATAAGAATTTGATGAATGTGGATGAAGCGAAGGTATGTATGTCTAGAGAGAATCAGAAAGACTAGAGATCTTCTGGTACTCAGTTTACTCAAACTTTTCTGTAAAAGCAACTACATCGTGCCAATCAAGTTCAAGAATCTACTCACATTAATATTCATAATTAATAGTTTCAAGGTATAGCTCCGAACATTGAACTTCGTAACACTATAATTTTATCGACCATGTTACTATGTAATAAAATGTATTAATATTTACAAACTATAGATTGAACTAGTGAAAATTTCTCCCACATTCGGAGTATAAATAAACCGGTTTCCAGGATGCGACTTTAATAATGGCAACACAGTTTAAATTTTTTTCATTGAAATAAGTTACAATGTTTATATGGTTTTTAATTTTATTATGGTGTCGACTGTATTAGGGCCTGTTCTGACTGTAATCTGGATTACGACAAATCCGGAGTACGTCGAATTTGGAAATCCCTAATGATCCCTAATTACTAATAAGTCAGTCCAGCCAGCTAAATAATCAGTTACTCAGTTCGCATCTTGAAAATGTTCACCGTTAGGAATCTATTCAAAATGGCGTAAACAAAAAAATTCACACACTTGTCCAAGCATAACAGTAAAATGTTTTGTAGATGAAATCACTGAAATTCTTTGTGTTATAATATCTCCAATTAGTTTTTATTGCTATATCTCTGGATGATGTTTCTTGATGCTAGTTTTTTGTAATGGATTGTGAACAATAATATACCAATAGATATGTGTAATGGACGGAATAAACAATATAATACGCTATACGCTCAATCTTAAAGAACATAATATTTTATTTAATACACTGGTGAAGCCGTGGTGGCCGAGTGGTTCGAGCAGTTGCCTTCGTTCAGTTCAAATCCCGACTGTACCAATGAGTTTTTCTGAACTTAAGTACAGTCATTGGTCACACCACGAGCTTTAGGGTGAAGGAAAACATCGAGAGGAAACCTACATACGTCTGACAAGAATTCAAAGGCGTAATACGTATAGTCGTGCTTGAGTAACGGCGATGGACTCGCCATCTGTCACGTTGGCACCTAATATACCTGTGGCGGAAAGTGGATGTGTGGGTATTACCTATACACCTCTGCCTACCCCTTCGGGGACCCTTGTGGGAAGGCGTGAGGATATATTATTAATACACTGGTTGCCTGGTAGAAATCGCTTTTGCGATAAGGCCGACTATTGTGCCTACTAGGTACATGTATTTTTTGTCATTACTGTTTGTTTTTTAAATCTGTGTGTTTGTACAATAAAGGGTATATTATTATAATTATTATTTTAATCTAAATATGAATTTTTATCGCTGTTATTAAGGATGTCAGAAAACTATTACACATTTTGTGAGATTATAATTTTTTTATTGATGTCATGTACGATAAAAGACGTAAGGCAATTCATTACTCTTTTAACTTTTTAATTGCATGCCTTTTACTTTTCCTTAGTTTGTTTTTTTTATTTTTAATGCGCATTTCTTTCCACGCAATCTGAATTGAATTGAATTGTCAGAAGGCGCAGATTATTTTATCATTAAATTATTATTACAGTGAGCTCTCGAAAAGCTGTATTAATGATTACGTGACTACGGTTACATACATTGCATCACTATAAGCTTGGAGAACGTAATTGTGCTAACAAATTGTTACAAAAACAAGAACTTTCGTCGCGTTCGGACCAAATTAAGACCAGCTTTCAGAATAGCGGCGTCTGTGGAAACGACAGAAGTTTATAATTTGCGTTCCTCGCTTTTGTCAGTCTTCATTCGTTTGGAAGTCGGATAACAGCACAAAATTATATTAAATACACCAATAAATTGTGATTGTTACTGAATTCGCATTAAGGATTACAAAATAATAACTTTTATTGCGTAACTAGAAAAAATAATAAATAATTAATATAAAAATAATAATATAATATAATATAATATAAACAATTATAATAAACATAACAACACCTTTATTTGCGTAGGTACCAACATCGTAAAAATAATCTACGCACGGAAGAAGAAATCACTTATTATTTTAATTATTACGAATGACGACAAATAAATAACAATTTTGCGTCACGTTATTTAAAAACATACTAAAACGAAATTGTAATTGTAAAATACATACTGGTGCAAAAAACGCGACTTTGTTTTATTTATATAGATTAAGTTAAGCTAGAAGTAGTTTTTTTAACCCACAAACAAACATTTTCACAAACAAACAGCAAAAGAAACAAAATTGTAGGAAATGGATTTATTATTCTCAAACCTCTTTTGAATATACAACGTCAAGACAACAGACTTAATTTAAAGCCTTGGGTAGCTGTTCTCTAGGTGAATGACTATTTTTAAATAGTTTTTTACATTTTATACATTGCAAATAATTTAACAAATTTCTATACAGGTACACGCCTTTCCCACAAGGTCCCCGAAGGTACCCTTCCAACACAAACAATGGAATCTTTCCTACTTATATTATTAGTAGATGTTCGTCTCCACACCTTTCTCAATCGTCGGTCAAGGCTGGCTACCCGGTTTCACTTTCTGATATCAAAACATTTTCACCGCTCTCACGCCCGAAGAAATGGCGGCTTTGTCCAATACAATGATAAATGGATTATAATGGTTTACGACACCGCTGGCCATGAAATTGTCCACCGTTGAACTTCAAACTTACTTTGCTCTCGCTTTGTTTGGTAACAATTCTTTTTAATTTACTCCAAAAGCTATTTGCACGGAACACGGAAGTACAAACTTTTTTTTCTTACCTACAAGTTTTTCTTTCCGTGTTTTCAACAAAGGAGAACAAACAAGCATACGAACTGCGGTTCTAGATTCCTCCCTTTTTTGTTAGCGTTATCCACGTGTAGTGACACTGCCATACTCTAGGATAGTGTGAACGGTATCGGAAAAGGATTTTTCTATAGCTCCTGATGTTTTAAATATGGGAAAATAAAATGGGCTAGGCCATGATAGGCTATTACAGACAATTATAACCATCTATGATCACGCCCTCCGTCACAATTACCCTCAATAGGGTAGGCGAAAGAGGAGACAGATGGCGTGTCTGTTGCCATTTGTCGGACACGACTTCACATATTAATATCAAAATTTCGACTCACAATGTGATCAAATCACTTTACAGACTCATATTCAAGGAGTCTAGCCCAGAACCAACTAGCCAACAACGCTCTAACACGAGGTCCGTACTCAACGGAGGTGCTCTTAGCTGGTTTTATTTAGCACCTAAGAAATGCCTGAGGATGTTCTTGTGTTGAAAAGATGCCGATGGTTCTGTTACATTACGTATACGTAGATACGAATAATAATAATAATTCAATGATTGGTCCAACCGACTTGAGCGTGCAATCTTGAAGTCGAAATATTCGTAAACTGGCTTGAGTCTCTCCGGTACTGGCCCAAAGTATTAAAAACTAGCTGTCCCGCCCAGCTTCGCTCGGGTGAAAAAGTTAAATTGCCCGTAACACGATCGCAGCGCCACCTATTGGGTCCAATTGTAAATCTAAACCATTCTCGAATCTAGATTAAGACACACAGAAACACACAGAAAGTTTCGCCCGGGTAAAAAGTTAAATTCTTGAAACTCGATCGCAGCGCCACCTATCGGGTCCAATTTAATATAGCCTATGTTACTCGGGAATAATGTAGCTTTCCAAAGATGAAAGAATTTTTGAAATCGGTCCAGTAGTTTCGGAGCCTATTCATTACAAACAAACAAACAAACAAATCTTTCCTCTTTATAATATTAGTATAGATAAAAATTATAATAGTGTATATATACTGCCATCTAGTAGCATTATCTAGTATTATAATGATACCTACTTAGCTTAATGTGGTGTAAGTGGAAATGCAATACTACTAGCGCCATCTGTGAACAGAACTTTAATCAACTATCACGAGATCAAATAAAACGAATGGAGTTTTACAGCACTTGTTTTATAGATGGCGCTGGCAGAGCTATTCATTATTTAATTAAATAATAAAGGTGAAGACAGACTATTACAATACATACATACCAAACTCTAACTAGAAAATATAGTATTATTGATTTAAATACGCTAATGAGCCATAGCCAGGTCCTAAACTACTTACTTACATACATCGTCTAATGCTTTCGAATTCCTATGTACATACATACTAGTAGGTAGTAAACAACCTATCGTTCATACACAAATCGTGCATTGTTCTGTGAATGATGATTTCCCTATTTTGTGCAATCGAGAAATAAGGAAAGTGATATGTTTGTATTGTTATACAGTTACAATATGATAGTGAGAGTGAACTGCCATGCAGAAAGAAATCTGTTCTGCATAGGTATACCAATGTACTGCAAGTCATGACGACTGGACCTACTTAGCTATTCTTTTATTATCTTTAAGATAGGAGCTTGTTTAGTTGAAGCTAGCTAGTAGTTAGGAGGATGGAAGTCTTTTGGAAGCAATTCTAAGCAGTATCAGAATTTCAAAGGTCTCTAAGTCGACGGTAATGTTATGAATACCACATAATATAAAGTTATCAATAGTATATTTATACCACATTGTTCCGCCTGATGGTAAGCGGTTACCGCCGCCTATGGACTTGCAACACCTGGAGTGTCGCTATTTTACTATCGTATTTATTGATGTGTCTCCTAAACAGTTTCCCCAGACGACTTCCTCTTACGCGTACGCAAAACAATAAGTCCAGGGACATAACAACATCAGCCGTCAACGTCATTTAACATGGATGTCAATAACCTGAATGATGTGACGTTACGTCACAATCGCCGAAACCGCAAGTGTGCCGTTCGTCCCCAATGCGCTCCACATATAACGATTACGGAACCAAATTGACATATCTTGGAGGCAAACAAAGATGTTCCGCTAGGTTTAGCTTCGTCGCCTCCTATTGTATTGTGACCGTCGCCGCCTAGAGATTGCACGGGGAAATGTGGTATTATTCTTGTAATGTGTTATCATGTAATTCTTGTAAGACGAGAAATCGTGGTTGCCGTAGGGTTTGAGTAGTCGCCTGAACACAAAGATTGCAAGTTCGAATCCCGACTGTACCAATGATTTCTGCACTTAAGGGCAGAGATGGGTCATCCCACGAGCTTTGCGGTGAATGACAACCTAGTAAGGAAACCTGTATACGTTTGAAAAGAAGTCCAAATACTGTATGAAGTAGGTATACTGCTTGAAACACGGCGATGTACTCACCATCTGTCATGTTGGCACCTAAATATATTTCAAGTGAAAGGATGTTATAGGCGTAGGCCAAAAATGGCTGATAGCCATTTTTGTTGCATCAGTTCATGTCTTTATTTAGTTAGATCTGTATAAACACTTAATTGTACAGATAAAGGTATGAATGTGCAATCTTGACTTCGCAACTGCCTTATTTAACCAAAGGCCATCACAACACCACAATTTAATTAGAAATCATGATAATGTACACATTCTTAGAAAACCAGGCTGCTGATTATTCTAGGAAATAATCAATTCAAGATAAATGTTTAGCGTATTAAATTCATAAATTCTATTAAGAAAAATAAGTATGCAGTTTATTTCACAAAACCGAATACAATGCCACTAAAAAGCAACAACAAAGGTGCCATTAGGAGATGTCATCGTGCGTGCACTAAACAAAAGAAGCCGGGAAGAGATAAAACAGACGACTATAGTAGAGCGCTTCAAACATATCAGTGCCATTGTGATAACACTACCTGTTTCCTAGCTTCCTACAACCAGTTCTGTCCCGACACGCAACGACAATGGTTGCTATCTACGTGTTTCTCTCCTGTGCTCTCCTGGTATCGGCCGAACACTCAGGCGCATACTCCTCCCCTCAATACGCCAAAAAGATGTATCCGAAAAAAGGATATGACACGGAAAATCTACTCCCTAGAGACAAACCACCAATACCGTTTAGAGACACTCAAGAATCCATCGCGAGATTCGATAGCGGAGTTAATGAGACCCAGTATGGGAGAAGTTCGTTTTTGGACACCGCAGGCGATTTCTTCAGTGGTACAGGAGGTCAAGTCGTGAGTTCGTTAGCCAAAGACTTCCTAGCGAGATCCGCTGGAACCAGCCAGGTTGGTTTTGACTGTGTAACGCAGGTTCGTATCGCACTTCCATTTAAAATTGCACGCGATTCTGAATAACTATTGCATGAGTAAGCTTCCTGGTATAGATAAGATTGTAACAAAAAATTTTGGGTTGATGACGTCATTATGGAAGCCCGTTGCAAACGGGATGAAGAATGCGTTTGATGTCCACAAAAAGTCCAAGTGAATTAAGGAGTTACCTAGAGTTATTATTGTTGGTTTAGATCTCGGTGGTACCTACCAATAAAATTTTGCTGAAGTACAAAAAGTGATATATACTCCGATTATCTACGGGCTTGTAAATTGAGTTCTTACTCCTCTGTTTGCAACACTCTTGGGAGAAGGTGTGAAACTTACCTAAAAAAGTATTCCGAACTGTCTCTCATAGCTTTAGTTCACAGAATAATACCCTAAGTCAGGCTCTTAGGTGCAAAGCAATTAATGAGGATAACAAAACCCCTAAATTTTGTAGCTTCACGCCTTCTCATAGGGGTCCCCGGAGTAGTAGGCAGAGATGTACACAATACCGTCTTTCCGCCAGAGATATATTTTGTTGCCACAATGACAGATGGCGAACCAATCGCTGTTTCGCAAGCAGTGTATGTCTTCATTATCAGCGTAATTTTACGAGCTATAATTTTACGGCTAGCTAGCAAATATATGGGAACTACACTCTGAATGTATTGGTATATATATTCCAGGTATTGAGCCTAAATTTGACCAACCTAGTAATCCTGATAATCCTGAAAGCCTTGATCTTGGCTGCTGGCTTCTTTGGAGCTGGAGCGTGGAAGGGAGGACACCAATATGGGAGGAGCTTAGAAGGTATGTATAAAACACCAGACTTTTGTAATAGATCTTGACACCTTCCTACAAGAGTCTCCGAAGTGGTAGGCAGAGGTGTATGGGTAGCACACGTACTTTTTGATAGAGGTTTAGGTGCACACGTGGCATATGGCAAGTCCATCGCAGTTGCTTAAGCACGATACATACGTCTTTGAATTTCTTTTGAAAAGTACAGTGAGATTCGAACTTGCGAGCTTTGTGTCGCAGGCAACTACTCCAATCACTTGGCCACCACGGCTTCCCAATAATTTTATTCATAATATCGATAATGAATCTCAAATAGTATCATTATCCACAATTTAAATCTAATACTTACTTATAGTGTAAAATATATACGAGGATTTAATTCACCACTCCTTGTAACCAAGTCCATTAATTACCCAACAACAAGCAGGAAATACCATTCATCCCTACCATCTGCTTGACCAGTTGCTATTTTGTTAGGCACGCGACAAACTGACCGCCCGTAATGGCAGATAATCCAATACACCTCCGAGATGGGTTTGTCATGTCCATGCGGCGCCTAATCCTATTGCCAAAGGATTATCTGGCCCGAAGTGGGCTCGGCTTTACTGTCGAATGACCACCGGCTCTAAAGCTAATGTAAAGGGTTTACTAGGTTATTGAGAATTGTGTGCCTAACGTGAAACGCGATTTACTTTTAAATTACCTAAACTATTGATACGAGCTACTACCTAAACTATTATTATGATGTACATTTTGTAATATTGACTTTGACTGTGGCCGATCTATTACTATTTGGCTTGGAGATTTCAGCCACCGTTGAATTTTCTTCTGTTGATGTTCTCTCAAGCGTGAGATCCGCGAACTTTTGCTAATAAGTCAAACAGAGACCAAAAGGCTTTTCTCATGTGCTTAACAAACACAGCTAAGGGCACCTCCGACGAAGTGCCGACTTCTGCTTAGAGTTACTAATTAGCGAGCTAGGGAGCTGCGCTGGACTGCGTCCGTTTAATAAAAGGAAAACGAGTTTTTTTTATACATAATTTAGAACACTCCGGTATATTTTTCAGCACACAATTAGGTACTTATTATTCATTTTGGCTTAGCGTTCTTTTTTTGCTTTTTGGCCCACAATAGTTTTAGCGTGATATAAAATCCGATTACCTGATAAATACCGTAGTACTATTTAAGATAGACCGACAGAAAGAAAACTTTGACGATGTAAATAATGCTCTCTCTTTGACGTGGTTCATTGGTTTAGTGCCAATAATTTGGTACTTAATGCTAGAAAAACGAAATGTATAAAATTTACAATGCCTAATGTGAAAAAGGTTTTTACTACCCCTATACTTATAAATACCGAGGAGTTGAACCTAGTGGATTCAACAGTCTTCCTTGGAGTCACATTGGATCACAAATTTCAATGGGGCCCCCACATTAATGGATTGGCGATTGAACCGTCGTGGCCTAGTGGTTCGAGCAGTCGTTTGCAAGGCAAAGATTGTAATTTGTGTTTAAACCTGCGTTATTTTCATCCTGCAGATAATAAAAACGCTTCGTACATCACAGAGGAAGAGATCATGCTTTACCTGACTTACCTGGCAGGCCAGCAGAGTAAGGACTTTGGCTGCCTTTATCTAATGTCTTGTAAAAAGCCCCATCAAGCCGCGCTTTACTCTTCTGGAGCTGAGCTGCTAGTACAAGGCGCTAAGCTGCTTCAAGGGTACGTAAAGATACATACATAAATCAAGCCGCCTCTCTAGACTTACATCTCTTTTGCTTCATCCACATTCACCAGTCTATTCATATATGCTCGCCGATGTCGAGTACTCTTAATGTTTCTATATGGAAAAAACTAAAGTCGTATGTGAAGACGTGTCGAAATGAAAATAGGTTGTTTTTACAACTGCTGGAGCTAGTTATCTTAAGGCATGAAGGAGCATCTTTTATAGTTTGATTACAAAAATATCGTAGATTAACTGTGTCGCGGTTTCATCTGCGTATAATTGATTTCATTGGTTTGAGATATTTTTTCTTGAATCTTCATCGTTAACAAAACATATCAGATGTGTTAAGTCCACTTAATGATCTAGCTATGTGCCAAATTTCATACAATTTCGACCAATATTTTTTGTGTGGCTTATAGACATCTAAAATATTAGTAGGATATTCTCATAGCGAATGAATGTGGGCGAAGATAAAGAGGTATGCAAGTCTAGAGAGAACTGGCTCTCTATACTCTCTGCCTAAGCGGCCTGCCTAACCGGGACTCGGCGTGATGATATGTATGTATGTATGTATTCTCATAGCTTCGTGTATATTTGTAGGTAAACACTGAATCCTTGTTTCAGGAATAGCATTGAGTTGGAACAATACGAGGACATCTCTCAAGGCATACGACAGGCGGCGGGTTGGGGGGAGAGCGGCAAGTCCTGTGAAGCTCGCTTTAAATGTGGAAAATAATACTTTCCACTTTCGTCATTAACATTGTAATTAACATTATGTGCTTAACTGCATTAGCTGATAAGCAATTACATTAGGTATAGTTAAAATAAATAGGAATTATGATATACTGGATGTCTCAGAAAATGAGAAAACTAAAAAGTACATACTTAGTTGATTTTTTACCTTATTTGTATAATAAATTGGAATGTCCGTTTGTAATATGACCATAACCGCTTTTTACTAAATGCATATGGATGTATACACGGTATAAATACCAAAATATCATATTTATCATATAAATATTTTTTGTTTGTCTGTCTGTGTATTTGTCCAAACTAATCTCCGAAACGGCTGGATCGATTTTGACGGGTCTTTCACTGGCAGATAGCTGATGTAAAAAGGAATACTAACTAACTAATAACTAGGCACAGCTAGTTTAAATATATATACGTATAAAAATCTGCTGTTACGGCAAAATCATACATGTTGAATCTAACAAGGTTTTTTCTTTTGTTATCTTAGTAGTATATAGTATTAATCTAAGGAGCTATTATTTTTATTGCATCGTCACGAGGATATAATTACTACACTCTACATCTTCTAGAAGACTACTGTAAAATTTCTGTTAAATCTGAGACACTGTATTGTAATAATAATAATATATCCTCACGCATTCCCACAAGGATCCCCGAAGGGGTAGGCAGAGGTGTATAGGTAATACCCACACACCCACTTTTCGCCAGAGGTATATTAGGTGCCAACGTGACAGATGGCGAGTCCATCGCTTGTAGTATATCTTATGTAATATATTGTATTATATTTTAATAATAAATTAAAAATAAATAAATAAATCAATGCTCGTCGATGATGATGATGATGAATGTGGACGAAGCGAAAGAGGTATGTAAGTCTAGAGAGAACTGGCGCTCTATACTCTCTGCCTACCCCGCTAGGGACTTGGCGTGATGATATGTATAAATATATAAATTAGTAAATAAATAAATAAGTAGACTTCACAGCATGTTGAATGCACGAAGTAAACTCTCATTGAATCCAAGGTGAGGATTTACACGACGTGCATTCGACCAATCATGACATATGCGGGTGTAGTGTTCGCACACACTAGCAAGTCAACGCTTAACCCCCTGCAAGTGCTCCAAAGCCGGTTTCTCCGGAGAGCCTCAGGTGCCCCGTGGTACATGCGTAATAGTCAACTCCACGTTGACCTCAAAGTCCCAACTATAAAACAGTTTTTGAAAAAACTGGCCAAACGTCATTTCGATTCTGCTGTAAATCACCCCAACCCCCTCGTCATATCGGCCGCCCGATACACTCCTTCCCTTATCTCGAAGATAAGGCGTCCAAGACATGCCGTCATCGAACCGGATGACGACGTAACGGTCCTCCAGGACGCCCGACAAAAACATACAAACACTACACACAACCGACCACTGTTCCGTCCTCGCCGGCGAGGCTC
Organism: Drepana falcataria; assembly: GCA_945859725.1. Lineage (NCBI taxonomy): Eukaryota > Metazoa > Arthropoda > Insecta > Lepidoptera > Drepanidae > Drepana > Drepana falcataria. Next base: position 3,737,399 of record OX243935.1, read on the forward strand.
GACGTGAATAAGCCGTAATGTTCCCCCTGATCTCCGCCGCAAACGCCGCGCCGAGCCAGACGCGCAAATCCCGCCCCCCAAATAATATTTAAATAAAATTACCAGTCCAGCCCAGCTCCCTTGCTCGCGATCCAGCAACGCCCTAAGCCGAGGTTCGTACCCCACAGGGGGTGCCCTTAGCTGTGTTGCTTTAAAATAAAGTGCCTGGCTGGAGGCCTAGGTCTCGCCATTGACCGGTTAAGTAGCAAAAGTTCCCGGAACTCACGCTACGAGAGACAATACAAAAAAAAAAAAAATAATAATTAATTAATTAACTGAAGATGTAAATTGACGAAAATCAATTCTATAGTTCATATTTTTTTTTCGTATTCAGACAGATACGAATCGAGGGTCTGCTTTGCAACATATTATGATAATATATGGATTTCTTATAAGGAGTTTCTTAATAAAATAAGCTCTAAGAATAGCATAGTACTGTCCTGTTGAAAATGTTTATTGTCTTAAAAATATTATTACTAAGATTATAAATATTCGTTTTTGTTCCTTTGCGTGAATCTTACGATATTGACATACATTAACGCCTTATAGTAAAATTGTTGTCGTTGTAAAATTTATATATTTTTTTTACAAACCAGTCATGTTTATTCGGACATATTATGATGTATTATTGCCATCATTATTCAAGTGTGGGAAAGAGAAAATACGGATTACAATAGCAAAAAGCTAGGCCCTAGAAATGTTGGTATGTAGTGTCTGATTTTTCCAGATACCTACGCAATTTGTAAAAACCGTAACCTGATAATTACCGTAAAGAATCTAAATGAGATAAATTCAGAGCGTGTCATTGCGCATTTTTATATTAAACTAGCTGTATCTCGCGGTTTAACCCACGTTAAATCCTGATATGTACACCTCCGCCTACCCCTTGAGGTACCCTTGTGGGAAGGCGTGCGGATAAATAAATCCGTAAGATAAGAAAACTGCTAAGGCGCGAGGCCTTCCCCGAAGGGGTAGGCAGAGGTGTATAGGAGTAAACCATCCTCTTGAATCACTATCAATTCATGAAATCCGATGCGTAATTTAAAATAGCTTTGTTTGACTTTAGCTTAACTTTGTTTTATATTAAGAAAACAGTATGACATGTAAATCATTCCATAACTACTATACTTTCCAAAGACCAACTCTAAAATTCAATAGAGAGATCCTCTTTGTTTCAATGTCAATGTCAAGATAACAACAGAACGAGCTGTTCTGTTGTTATCTTCATGTGATATTGGAAACGATCACTCTGGGTGATCGTTCGGAAGGGTTGTTGACCCTGGCAGCTCGGTACTCTGGGTACGAGACATATCCATCACCGTCTGTATCGTCCGAGGCTAACGTGCGGTCCACCAGCGCTGGAAATCATAAAACATTTGCTTTAATTATCACAAGTTTCTGTGGAACTATTTACTTTAAAAAAAAATGAAGAGGTCGTATGTTTTTTTTATTTAAGTCAACTTTATACTCGTATTCCAAATTCAAATATAAGTTATTGTTTAAGAAAGTACGTAAGCCTACGTCTAATAATAGACAAATAAAATTCAGTGGACTGGATGAATTAGTTCTTTACTTTAAGGACAACGTACTGCCCTATCCAAGAAGACATTAGTCTATCACCAACTTTTTTTATAGCACCATAACTTTAACACGGTGTAAGAAATTCCATACATTTTTTTATTTATATATAGCGGAAAAACCTTTTATCCTGAATAATTGCTATTCCATCACCGACAACGTTTTTGAATTGTTTCACAATAGTTTTTTTTTTTTATACAACAATCGTGGCAAACAAGCATACGGCCCACCTGATGGGAAACGGTTACCGTAGCCTATTTACGCTCACGATACCGAAGTATCACTTTCGCGTTGCCACTCTGTGTTCGGAGAGTTACAGTGTGTTGGCAGCATAATGGGTTTAATCCCTCTGCTTCCAACACAATGTAACAATCCTCCCCCTCCCCAAGGAGCTCATTTCTGGAAACCTTATTCACCGCAATAGTATGAATTTCCTTTAAAAAACGTTTACTATCGATATTTTTCTTCACCTTAAAACTTATAGTGTGACTAATCACTGATTATTTAAATTTGTAATTTACGACTAGATATGAAAAGGTATAATTAAAAGGTATAAAGGTATACTGTATACATACCTATGTAAGTATCTATGTCATGTGCTTCTGGCTCAATTGACGAATCATCCAATTCTGGTGTTTCGTGTTCTATGGTGTGGTATACAGCCTGGGAATGGAAAAGCAATTTTAACACTGGTGATGAAGATCCAGTTTTGAATAATTATCATCTACTATATCATTGATAATAATTATCATTAAGAACCAAGTCTAGCCCACTGAGAGTGTGTAAGAGTTTGCTCTTACAAAGATAGGTGCATTGAGGCAATGTACTCTTATTTTCAATGTCATTATCAGGCTTTATGTCAAATCGTGTCTTAGCGTCTCGCGTCCAAATATATATTTAAAAAGATATCGGCGTCGGTCACGTGATTGACGTGGACCGACGCCATTACGCAATAAACAACCGAAACATCAACACACTATTCAAATACCCTGAAACAACGGGAACAAAGAAGATGAAGATCGGCGTAATCAGATATGATAGGTTGCCCTAGCACCTAGGAATCGGGGGGTAGGCTCTTGGCCAGCAGTGGGTACATCCCAGGCAAACAATACTATCTTATTAATATAATAAATGTGAAAGTTTGTAAGTTTGGATGTTTGCGGTACTTTCACGGCAAAACGGCTAAACCGATTTGGCTGAAAGTTGAAGTCGAAGAAGAATGGCTTATAACTAGGAATAGGACTTAGGCTACATTATTTTTTTAATCTCGAAAATTCAAAGTACTAATATTATAAAGTATGATACTCTTTCACGGCATAGCGGCTGAACCGATTATGGGAAATAGGAAAATACATAAGCTACTTTTTCGAACTCCACGCGGGCGAAGCCGCGGGCATAAGCTAGTAATAATATACATTTTCTCTCTAAAATCCTTAATAATAATATTGATAGTTCCTACTTATTGAAGAAAATTAGTTTTTACTGTCCAAGTCGCAACACACGGAAACAATTCAGAAAATTGTTCCATATCCCTACATTCAAGACCAACCACGCAAAGAATTCATTCATCCCTCGAGCTTGCTGTTCTCATAATGTGCACTTCAACAGTGACTTGGACATGCTTGACAGAACCAGTTTGGTTAAATTTAAATATCATATCCGTAAAATATTGTCAGCATCATGAAATGTACATCTTGCATAATTTAGAAATATTGTTAAACAAACTGTTCTTCTTCTTCTGTTTACTGCTCTTTCGACCACATGCTCCACAGGAATTATGTTATCTGTGGACACTGTTTGTCTATGTATTAACTTTATTTTTAATTTATGTTCTTCTTTTTTTTATGTGAGACTGTTTGTGTTCCTAAATAAAGTAAAAATAAAAAAATATTTATTTCATTACACTTAATACAAATATATGAACCTACATATGAACTTGACAACAATTAAATTCAAGCTACTATATATGAAGTAATTACGCTACTTTTAATTTTGATATCCTTAATCAAATTACCTAACGGCCTATCGCTGGTTTTGACTAAATTATAATTTAATAAATGTAGTTTAAGTTTGTTACGCTTACCTTAAGAAGTTCTAGCCCGTCTAACTTAGAATTCCTATCAAAGTCGTGAGCTGAAAAGTAATGGAACTCCAATTCTTCAGGCGTCATTTTCGATAACATTTCAGGAGTGAGCACACCCGAGTCTTCTTCTAAATGTCTATTGAAGTAAAGGTAGCATTAAGATTATAATCCAACTTACAATTGATAGATATAACACGAAAATATTAATTTTCAAAAATATTGCATCTATGCTATGAAGTATTTGTAAATGCTGGCAACTTACAACTAACATTCTATTTTCAAATTTTGATTGAAGAGACTAAAAAATTAAAAAGCACCTTTTGACGCATGTCAAATTTCGACTACCTACTGCCATTAGTTCGTATGACTTTGAAATTGGAACTTAAATCTAAACAATTCTTACTTAGTATCATGCAAAAGTTGCGTGTCTCCAGTAAGCGAGTCTGTCCCCCGCGGCCTGTAGTGATGATGTGTGTGCTGCACCGGGGTTTGTCCGTGGGGGTGGTGCGGTCCTCGTCGTAGGGCTGACACCATTGTGTATAGTGTTAGCAGGCAAGGCGCTGGAAGATTAAACATGGGACTAGGTTAGTTCTTATTTCAAACTTATGTCCACAACAGCTATGTCATGTCACGTGACTTAAAATTCTCTAGTCCTCATGTTATTTAACTCGCAACAAAGAGTCAATTCTGTCTAGACTTACAGACATCTTTTACCTTCTCTACATTAATCATCCTTCTTAGATGCTCGCCGGTCTTGAGTACTACCTACACTTAATAGTAACTAGTTATATCCTTATTTATCGATATTGAAAATATTTGCCATATTTAACGAGAGTGCATCTTTTGTTTCTTTATGACGTTAATTTAATCAGACTATGACTAACGCGGCGGAATGTGGACGAAGCGAAAGAGGTATGTAAGTCTAGAGAGAACTGGCGCTCTATACTCTCTGCCTACCCCGCTAGGGACTTGGCGTGATGATATGTTTGTTTGACTAACGCGGCGACTAGTAGTACTTACATTGCTAAGAAAAAACAATGAAGAATTAAAACAGTTCTAAATTTGAACGTCCGAATTATTCGAAAGATGAACTGTCCACTTATAAATAAAATAAGCACGTGTTAACAATATTTTTCGCCCAATTGATTACAAAACCGGCAGACACGCGCCTACAATTTATCAACTAAGGATCACAACACTACAATACATTGTAGTACCTGTCGACTGGTCGTGGTGCCATAAAGGGTGAGCAGCTGGGCCCCGGCGGCCCCATGGGGCCTGGAGAGCCCCCGCGGGGCCCAATATTCACACCTCATTTCACTTCGGCCCTGCCCATTGCATTTGTCATCGTGCAAAATTATTTGCTGCATTTAAATTAGCTAGGTTCTTTCGATTATATTGTTAGTTGTATTTTAATACCATATTTAAATGTATCATTTGTCGCGCATGTGTCTTATATAAACAAAAGAGTTAGGTAATTTAAATGAAATTGTTTATTTCGTATGTACATATAATATTTTCTCTAATCATATTACACGGATCAATAGAAAATACACTTCTCATTAGAAAAATCGAAACACCTTGCATGTTTATGTTTTGTAAGGATTATCAGAAAAAAATTGGTATATATTTAGGAATATATGTCTAATGTCGTTTAATAGTGAATAATACCTCATATTATTTGTACTATTTGGCGACGCAAAATAAAATATACCTCTGTTCAAGTTGAGTACTAGGTAAGTAAGTACATTACAGTATCTTACATTAAAATTCTGTCGTCGTATTTCTGAAGTAGCTGTTTTAGAATTGTTTTGTAGTTTTTATAATTCTAGTACAGATACTAATTCTTCAGTAACCAGCAATATCCAATATCCGTACCACAATACAAGTAATAATAAACAAATTCATTTATCACCGCATTAACAAAGTACATCAAAACGAAAGCAGGTGCCGAGCCACCCCTTGCACAGAAATCTATTAAGTGCAAAAAGTTTCAATATATCGAATGCATAATTTAGTTTGGGGGTGTCCCTTGGAACATTTGTTCGGACGGAAAGACGAGACCGCTCTTTAATCGGACCCTACTTTATTAGAGACTGTATGAAATAAAGCCATAATGGGGCACAAATTATGCCCAGTGACAAGTGCGCCGTACATATGTCGGGGTGTCCGTCACAAGCGGGATGGGACTCACTGCTGTACCGTTACGCGAATAATTTTTGTTATTAAAATAAATTAATTCAAATAGTAATTATAATATCCTCATACCACGAGAATATCATGAGGAAGCCGGCATACATTTTTGAAGAAATTGAAAGTCTTGAGACAGGGATGGACTCGCCATCTGTGACGTAGACGCCTAAACTATATTTGCAGCACAAACTACCTACATACCTACCTCTGCCTACGCCCTGGGGATACCATTGTGATAACGCCGTGATATATAAATACTAGCTTATGCCCGCGGCTTCGCCCGCATGGAGTTCGAAAAAGTAGCTAAGGAAATTTTCCTGCTAGAATCGGGTCAGCCGCTATGCCGTGAAAGAGTATCATACATTATAAGAACTTTGAATTTTTCAGGATTAAAAAAAAAGTAGCCTATGTCCTATTCCTAGGTATAAGCTATCACCATTTCAACTTTCAGCCAAAACGGTTCAGCCGTTTGGCCGTGAAAGAACCGCAAACATCCAAACTTACAAACTTTCACATTTATAATATTAGTAAGATACACCTCGGGATTAAATATAAATCGAGAAACAAATTGAGACAAACCTTAAAGTATCTCTATTGAAATGCGGTTATACTTTAATAATTATTAAGGTAATAGTCAATTTTCAATTCAATTAATAATATTATCATTTTATGTTGACCGATCTTTACGACAGTGTGTCTCGAATACAAACACGACTAGGGTGGTTCGGTAGTGCTCCAGCCCACCGTATTATCGCGCGATAACACCCTAAGCCGGCGATTACAGCACATCAGCCACGGATTCCTTTATTCTCTATGAACCTTGCTTACCAAACTACAATGATAATATTATGGTTAGCCCGTAAGTACTAATCGCCGTTTCTTAACTTAGTTTATACTAGTAAGCTAGTGTAAAGCCTGGCTCAGGTTAAAACTAGGTGTAGGTATCATTCGCGTACTGATCATCCCTAAGGGCTCCCACACATAAACACGATACGTCGCGTCGTAACGTGTCGATGCACGATACGACGTCGTGACGTTAGAAACTCACGATGCAATCCTGCGCAGTTGTTATTCAAAATTCATCTTTAGGTACAGTTGATCATTACTTAGGAACGAGGACGAAGTTGAGAAACATGGTACCTACGTATTTGATCGCCAAACTGATTTTCAAGTAACAGGCGTTAGATATATAATTACATTCATTTTTAACTGTGATGCATTACTTTTTGGCATATAACTAAATGATTAAAGATGCCTTTAAGGAAAGACCTAAAGATGAATTTTGAATAACAACTGCGCAGGATTGCATCGTGAGTTTCTAACGTCACGACGTCGTATCGTGCATCGACACGTTACGACGTCGTATCGTGCATCGACACGTTACGACGCCGCATCGTTTTACGACGCGACGTCGTATCGTGTTTATGTGTGGGAGCCCTAACGCCATCCCTAATATCCTCGATTCTCGAATAATAATCCTGATAAAGATGATGTTATTGCAATAACTGTTAATTTATTCATTTTCATCTTGTTTTTGGTTTTTTACTTGGTTTTTACAGGGTTATCAAATACAATAGCGGAGTAGATAGTGCCATGCACGAAGACGCGCCCCACTATTCTTCCTTATAGTAAGTATAAGTGTAAGTGTGCAACCTTCCACTAATGTTCGACTATTATCGGTACACACCGATTACCTATGAGTGCACACGCACACTACAATTAATAGACACGGGTCATACACTCCGCATTCCGCAACCCCCTCGACTAGTAATAGCCGGGGCGCGTCTTCGTTGATGTTACTATCTATACTCCTATATTATGTGTACTCAACTTATTGTTACAATTTAAATTGAATATTTTAACATATAATATACTCGTAAACATTAATATATAATATAAAAAAAGCCGTGGTGGCCGAGTGGTTCGAGCAGTTGCCTGCGACACAAAGATCGCAAGTTCGAATCCCGACTGTACCAATGAGTTTTTCTGAACTTAAGTACAGTGATTAGTCACACCACGAGCTTTACGGTGAAGGAAAACATCGAGAGGAAACCTGCATACGTCTGAGAAGAAATTCAAATGACGTATGTAATAGTCGTGCTTGAGTAACGGCGATGGACTCGCCATCTGTCACGTTGGCACCTAATATACCTCTGGCGGAAAGTGGGTGTGTGGGTATTTATTACCTATACACCTCTGCCTACCCCTTCGGGGACCCTTGTGGGAAGGCGTGAGGATATATATTTTAACATATATATTCTACTATGGTTAAGCTAGCGAGCATATGCGAAGAGACTGAAGAATGTGGATCAGGTCTGAAGTCTAGAAATTACTGACGCTGTACGCCTTCTGCCTATTCCGATGAGACTTAGCGCGATGCTATGTCCATATGGATGGCAATCATTAACGTACATTCAAGGCAATCAATTAATTGCCGCATATTATTGCGATGCTTAATTTTATTTCCTTTAATTTTTTTTCTCATTTCATTTCATTCACTATTTTCAATGCACACGCACTGAAAAGTGAATATTGTAGTCATGGTACTTTACGATCAGTAAAAGATTGTTAGCCGGAAATAAAGGGACACCCGACACCCATAATGCTTAATTCCAGACTTTCATTTCAAACTAGAAACTACTTCTAGAAATTACAACATGCAATTAATCTCAAGTCGTAATGAGGAAATAGAACAGTAGATATATTAATTTCTAAGTAAGATTAGTCACACCACGAGTGTGCGGTGAAGGAAAACATCGAGAGGAAACCTGCATACGTCTGAGAAGAAATTCAAAGGCGTGTGTATGCGATGGACTCGCCATCTGTCACTTTGCCACCTAATATACCTCTGGCGGAAAGTGGGTGTGTGGGTGTTGCCTATACACCTCTGCCTACCCCTTCGGGGACCCTTGTGGGAAGGCGTGAGGATATATTATATTATTATTATTATTATTATATATATATTATCTATTAATATATACACTATATAACACATGAAGCCGATAACTTTGACAGGTGAAAGGTTACGAGTGCCAGTGCTGTATGTTCTTTTAAGGAAACTAATTATTTGGTAGATTTTACATTACCTTCAAATCTCATTGCGACTGTAACTGCATAACTTTGATTCTCATTGTACCAAAAAATATATTATATTATTCACACAATTTGTCTTCACTCACATCTGTCATTTGTATGAGAAAATAAAATCAATGCAACAGCGCATGCGTGATCATAACATCGCAGTTCCAACCCTAAGTGAAACACCGAGGGGTGATAATTGTATGATGTTTCGTCTTCGAGGTGCGCATGTCTTTAAGAGGAACAACTTGAATTACAAATTCGCTCTCCTAGATGGCTCTATCGGTTCTTCAACGAGGCTTTTTACATTTAGTGTCTTCGCAAATATACACTACAAATTATAATCACGGAAATTTCTTCGCGGGTAGATAGAGAACACTTTATTTAGTTTTTGTTTTTTTTTTCTTGTCAGCTTCGCCCGCGTGAAGTTCGAAAAAGTAGCTTTGGATTTTTTCCTGCTAGAATCGGTTCAGCCGCTATGCCGTGAAAGAACTTCGTAAATTATAATATAAGAACCTTGAATTTTTCAGGATAATAAAAAAGTTGCCTATTTCCTATTTCTAGGTATAAGCTATCACCATTTCAACTTTCAGCCAAATCGGTTCAGCCTTTTGGCTGTGAAAGAACCGCATACATCCTAACATCCAAACTTCCAACTTTCACATTTATAATATTAAGTAAGATTTGTGACGTTCAATAAGTGTTCTCTGTGTCCCTTACGTGGAATAAAATATTTTGATTTTGAGTTAGTCTCTCTGATTTATGGATTATTACATATATGATTTTATCTTATACTAGCTGCACCCGCGACTTCGCTCGCGTGGAATTTAACAAAAAAATATTGTTCAGTTACCAAAATAAAAGTAGTCTAAGTTATTCCTTGTAACATCAGCTATCTGCCAGTGATAGTCCCGTTAAAATCGGTCCAGCCGTTTCAGAGATTACCCGGAACAAACAGACAGACAGACAGACAGACAAAAATAAAATAAAATTGATATTTGGGTGTATGTACCGTGTATACATCCATATGCATTTAATAAAAAGCGGTTATTTTGATCTGATAAGCCGTTTCTGAGATTAGCGTGCACAAACGCACAGACAAACAGACAAAAATCCGTCTGTCGGGTGCTGATAAAGGTCCCAATGATATTTTTTCTCATATATCTTCCATGTACAGATAGCGATCCGTTTAATTTTTATTATATTAACAGATGTATAGATAGCCGTGGCCGTGGTGGCCGACTGGTTCGAGCAGTGCCTGCGACACAAAGATCGCCAGTTCGAATTGCGACTGTACCAATGAGTTTTTCTGTACTTAAGTACAGTGATTAGTCGGAGTCGGAGGAAAACATCGAGAAGAAACCTGCATACGTCTGAGAAGCAATTCAAAGGCGTATGTATAGTCGTGCTTGATTAACGGCGGTGGACTAGCCATCCGTCACGTGTAACGTTGGCACCTAAATATATCTCTAGCGGAAAGTGGGTGTATGGGTAATAATAAATAATAAACCTTTAAAACTCTGCTTACCCCTTCAGGGACCCTTGTGGAAGCGTGAGGATATTATTACCCTGGTTATAGCAAAAAAAAAGGTAATAAGAATTTAAGTTCTATGGCGTATATTGTATATATACCCTTAATATTTCAGTGATTCATTTTTATATATATAGATATGACTATAACATTAATATATAGGTACTAGTAACTACTTATTTACTACTAAGAAGAAAACAATAATAATAATAATATAATAACAAAAAATATTGTTAAAAGGAGTCCCTTTAGGCAGGGTTCCGAAGATACTGGCAGCGTTCCCCCTTTGAATAGCTAGGCTAATTCTTTGTCCGAGGTAGCTACCAGCTCTCCGGTCTCCTGTGATGTCGACCAACCTTTTTGCTATTTCTTTCAATAGCTTTGTGGCACTGGTATTTGTATCTTGTACTGTTTTAAATTTCGAATGTTTAATAATATATAGGCATTAATAAATATATTATTCACACCCTTTAAGCTACTGGATTAACGAAATCCTAACTCATCATCGTGTTTACAACCCTCTGTATATTTTTAATACACTATATACCTATTCGTACATCAAAATCGTCAACAACTGAAATCCAGGCCATTCACGTGATCACGATAATAGCCTTTGCAATTACCATATACGACTCATTTTCTTTTAACTTTGCGCTGAAATAGATCTTTATTCCTTTAAAGATAGAACCAGAATTTGCTGGCACAACAAGGGCAGCTCTTGCAATGAGAAGAGCGTATCATCTGGTCTGTGGTGATATTGTAAACTGGTCTTTCACTATTTGGAATAGAGTTGCAAGTTATAGTAGCAGAATATGTTGAGAAGGCTTTTCGTAGTGATAATATCGATGTTTATAGCGATCTGTTGTGGGGGAGTTAAAAAGGGACGGGCGTATGTAAGCGTGTGAGGGATCGTATGATCAATACGCGGCGGCTCCGCGAGCTCGAAGCCTCGCCTAATGGTCGTTTTCTTACATTTGCATGCTAATTGACTTCTCCGCTCAGGGCCCGCGATGTTCCTTTTGTCTCGTGTGACGCAAATTGCGACGAATTACCATCATGAAGGATTGTACTCGCACGAGCAGCGCTAGTGGAGCGTGAATTTAAATTTACTTCATTTTTACTACCCATGGAGATTCAATTATATGTGTATTGCATTTTATAGAGCTGAAGCTTCTTGGAGAAATCTCTTTTCGGGATCATTTTATTTGAAAGTCTTTCTCTTTGAAATCTGTAAACCGACGTCCATCTTTGCAAAGAACTGTAAACATCCTTATATGTATACGAAGTAGGACGGTGTGTCTTGGTTTTAATAATCGAAAAAGAGGAAATCGTAGAGAAGTACTAAGCACAGTTGAACTGAAATTTTCTAGATATTAAGTGCCCAGTGTAACAACACTGTAATAAACATGTGAAAGTTATATAATTATTATTTAAGTTGGCACCTATAGGTATGTACATATCTCGTGCCGTAAGTTATGCATATTAGTGCAGTAGCAAATGTTTTACGTTTTTTTGTATTTCTCACCAAGGATTTTTAAATACAAGTGGTAGCTTATTTATTATCATTAGTAAATTCTAAATCATTATCCCGCGTTCTGTATATACTATATATTCAGGTTAAACGTCATAAACTCACATAACCCCATGCGTTGGAAACAATAAATGTTCGGTTTTGAGCGCGGAGCGGAGATTTGCGGCGTGGGGCGGACTAGGTGGCGTTGCTAGGCAACGGCCCGCCCTTCAGATCACTTTTAAACTTTCATGTCGGAAAGTTTTTAAGGCTGTGGCTCGCTGGATCGCCATATTTTTGTTCAGCCTTGAGAAAACAACACCTAGCTTCAATTTATTATTTACGTGATATTTTTTTTGGTATTCTGGTAGGTATATTCTTAGTTATGAAGCATGTATGAAGAGACTGATGAATGTGGACGAAGCGAAAGAGGTATGTAAGTCTAGAGAGAACTGGCGCTCTATACTCTCTGCCTACCACGTTAGGGACATGGCGTGATGATATGTATGTATGTATATTCTTAGTTTTGAGGTTATCTCCAGTTCGTTGAGATGGCGTCATGCCGCTGATAAATCTATATATACTTAAATAAAACACAAGAACGTCTTAACCTACCTATGTCATTTATATACATTTAAAAGAACCGATGTGTATTCGATTGCAAGACATGTTATGCCAATATGGTAACAAAAGACACATCATAAAGATAGTGCCATCCACGAAAACGCGCCCCATTATTCTTTCTCATAGTTCATAGTGTAAGTGTGAAACCTTTCACTAATGTTTGAGTATTGTCGGTACACACTGATTACCTATGAGTGCACACGCCATAAGTGTAAGTGAACACCTCAATTATGGTAAAATACTATTGCATATCAAAAAAACTTTTATTTCTTGGGATATATAACTTCGGTAACATTGTTGCCCTACGTGAAAAACACATCAACTGCCACAAAATGTAAACTAAACATTATAAAGAGAGATTCTAAGAGAGAGATCTATAGATAAAGATAAGAAGAGAGATCTTTTTAATGGTTGGTTCTTTATTACGATTAAACTCAAACTACTCAACCGACTTATAAAAATCTTATTTCAGATAATCTAGAAAATAAAAATGTAATAAAATATATCAATAAGGCAATACATACATACATATCATCACGTCGAGTCCCTAACGGGGTAGGCAGAGATTATAGAGGGCCAGTTCTCTCTAGACCTCTTTCGCTTCGTCCACATTCACCAGTCTCTTCATACATGCTCGTCGGTTTCGAGTACTCTTGAAGTTCCCGTCCTTGAGCATCCGATCGATTTGATCTAGGTAATTGGAACGTGGCCTTCCTCTGCCTCTTCTTGCACACACTTTTGCTTTGTATATCTGTTTCGTCAATCTGTCTTCACTCATCCTTTCTATATGTCCAAACCAACTTAACATGCCTTTCTTCACCTTTAGAATCACGCCCTCATTCACTCCTGTTGATTTGCGAATCTCTTCATTGCGGATCCGATCTAAGATCGTTACTCCGCACATTTTTCGAAGAGATCGCATTTCAACTGCATTTAAGCTACTTTTATACTTCCTCTGACATACCCAGGATTCGCTGCCATACAATAAGGTAGGTACCAATTTCGCCTTGTGTACAGCAACTCGAGCATTCCTGCTCAGACTTTTACTGCCCATCAATGCCGACATGGCCCCATTCACCTTATTTCCGGCAGTTATCCTTCTTTCAATAACTTTTTCACACTTTCCATCTCGTGTAAACATGCTTCCTAGATATACAACTTCATTCACTTGTTCTAGAATTTGCCTATTTACCGATATGTATATATTGGTATATAAGGCAATAAAAGAGTAAGTAGTAGAGAAACAGATTCGAATCGGTTTCTTTGCCTCGGCATACTCGTTCCATTGTTTTAAGGTGACCAAGTTTCCATTATCGATAAATGTTATTATGCCGACGAGCTACCTATGCAGCCTACTAATATCATAATTGCGAAAGTTTGTCATTCAACCACGCCAGAACGGCTGAACGGAAATTGAAATTGTGCTCAGAGATAGATCATTAGCTAGATCAACACATAATAATTATTGCAGAAAAATATTACTATTGAAATAAAATTTAAGGTAATTGAAATCACAGGGCTAAATCCTCTGCCTACTCCTTGTGGGAAGGCATGAGGATATATTATATAATATTATGTTACCTAAATACGATAGTTTACTTCTATTGACCTGTAAGGCAATTGTCATGTGCCAATAGTTACATTTTATAAAAAAAAATTGTTCATACATATTATTGCCCAACCGCCAGCCCGAGAGCGGGCGGAAACGGCGGATGCACGCCGCACCGACCTCCGGAACCAATCGTCGTCTGCGCGCCAAACCGGAATCCAGCCACTATATTCCACCGATTCCGGTATAAAATAAACTGGGGATTTTAACTGGCGTTAAATGAATTTAGGACGTTAATTTATTAGTTTTTTGTACTATATATTAATTATATAATTCTTGAATAAGTATTTATGGTAGAAGTTATGGACGGTAGGGATTCGAACTTGCAATCTTTGTGTTCTCGCCCTCCCAAGGGCTAGGCGGAAGTTTAATATTTTCTTCCTAAATGCAAGTGCCTTCACTAAAAAGCTCGCGATGTACATTACTGTACTTATCAACATCATTAATGCAGATCGCCGGGGTTTGAGCCCACAATCCAAATTTTATACGCGATTATTTAAACCACACCACTGCGGCAAGTGCAACGATAAGCAGCTTATAAAAATGAATATGTATCGCTATAAGACTATATTCTGTACCGAACTGGTGTCGTATTAATTGCCCTGGATGCTCTTTAATAGGTTTTTAATGGGCTCGACGGACCGCCCGTGTAACAATGTCTGAATTCTGAATATAAACACAGCCACCTCTGTTAGAACTTATCCCAACTCTTAACTGGTACTTCAATGCAGTATTTTCGGGGTCAAGTATAACTGGACACGTTTTGACCATGATGTTTTCGCACAACGAAAAATTACTTCTTACTACAGAGGTACATTTTATACAGATTATATAATTACGTTACCAACACCTAATAGATTGAGAATATTACATTTGATATAATGTAGAACAAAACAAAAGATGAGCTATGAAATACATTGCAATGTCAAATTGATTGAGTGAGTTTTTTGCTTTGCTTAAAACTCACTATCGTGAAAACTGCTCTACAAAGAGATAAATAACATAAAGGTACACTGATCAATATCAGTAGTATCAGAAATACACCAGTTTTATCGACATATTTATTTGATAAACACGTAGACCTGGGACAATTCCACACAAATTGACCTAGTCCCAAATATAGCAAAGCTTGTGTTATGGTAACTAGACAACGATATAATAATAATAATAATATTCTTTATTGTACACACACACACATACAAACAAATAGGATGACAAAAAGACAGAGAATAACATGTAATAGGCACAATAGGCGGCCTTATCGCAAAAGCGATCTCTTCCAGGCAACCAAGTGAAGAGAGAAAAGAAATAGAGAAAAAAAAAAGGTAGGTGTGATAGTTGAGCGGATGAAATATACATATTTACTATAATATACATATACTAAGCAATCTAAATAAATAAATACGAAACATATACCTATTTTATACACATACAATAACATATAAATAAATATACTTACATATGTATAAGTTTTAAAGAAAAATAGTATTCGAATAAAAGTTTCTTGAAGGAGTTCAACGATTCTGCCAGTCTGATGTTCTGATGATATATTTACTTATATAGATAGATATATACTTAGATACATATGACATCCAAGACTAAGGGCTCCCACACATAAACACGATACGACGTCGCGTCGTGCCACGATGCGGCGTTGCGTCGTGCCACGATGCGGCGTCGTGGAAATCTACGACGTCGTGCCACGATGCGGCGTCGTGGAAATCTACGACGTCGCGTCGTGGAAATCTACGATGAGCATCGTAAAAAAACACGACATCGTAACGTAATGTGCCACGCACGATTTTCAAAAATTGTTGTTTAGTGTCGTTGATTTGTGAAATGAAAAAATATGAGAAAGTTGTTGTTTCATTTACCTTACAGTTAATCCTAGCATCTCGAGAGGTTCGATGGGTGGTCTGCCTCTGCCATATTTTCCTGCTATATGTGGCGTTATTCGATGAAGTAACTCTTCGAAACTTGATACACTCATTCTAAAGTAATCAAAAAACTTGTTGTGGTCTATTTTTAAGGCATTGTACTTCTTTATAAAGTGACTCCCGTTATTCATGTTTGAAAGAAATGGGTGGATCCAATATCTTCTGAGTATCTGTCTTTTCTTTCTTCGTCTTCTTATTAACAGCAGAAGCAGAATACGTCTAGTGCGGTCCATTTTTCGGAATGAACTAAAACATCATGGCATCGTGCCGTATATCGTGCGTGGCACATTACGTTACGATGTCGTGTTTTTTTACGATGCTCATCGTAGATTTCCACGACGCGACGTCGTAGATTTCCACGACGCCGCATCGTGGCACGACGTCGTAGATTTCCACGACGCCGCATCGTGGCACGACGCGACGCCGCATCGTGGCACGACGCGACGCCGCATCGTGGCACGACGCGACGTCGTATCGTGTTTATGTGTGGGAGCCCTAAGGTACAAATATTCGTGTTCATCACACAAATATCTGCCCTCAGCGGGATTCGAACCCGCGACCTCAAGTTTTGCAGTCAGGATCTCTAACCACTAGACCAGACGGTCGTCCATACAATACAATGTAATAATAATGCCATACAATATAAAAGTATTGTATGGCAGCGAATCCTGGGTATGTCGGAGGAAGTATGAAAATAGCTTGAATGCAGTTGAGATGCGATCTCTTCGTAAAATGTGCGGAGTATCGATCTTAGATCGAATCCGCAAAGATTGACGAAACAGATATACAAAGCAAAAGTGTGTGCAAGAAGAGGCAGAGGAAGGCCACGTTCCAACTACCTGGATCAAATAGATCGGAATCTCAAGGACGGGAACGTTAAGAGTACTCGTAACCGACGAGCATGTATGAAGAGGCTGATGAATATGGACCAAGGGAAAGAGGTATGTAAGTCTAGAGATAACTGGCGCTCTATACTCTCTGCCTACTCCGTTAGGGACTTGGCGTGATGATATGTATGTATGTAGGTATGTATAAAAGTCGTACTTAAGTAACGGCGATGTACTCGCCATCTGTCACATTGGCACCTAAAATATACGTCCGGCGGAAAGAGGGTGTTGTTACACTTCTGCCTCGAGTATAATCCGTAATCTATATATGTATATAAAAATGAATGTTTGTCTGTATGTCTTATATAGAATCGTAAACGGCTGGACCGATTTTAATGAAATTTTCTGCGTTCTTTCAGGTGGATTCGAGAATGGTTTAGATTCACAATTGGACCCGATAGGTGGCGCCACTGGACCTGTGGCTTTTTTTTTTCACCTATAACTATAATATATCCTAACCTAATTATAAAGTATAAGTAAAAGCCGTGATCTATACTAATATTATAAAGAGGAAAGATTTGTTTGTTTGTTTGTTTGTTTGTAATGAATAGGCTCCGAAACTACTGGACCGATTTCAAAAATTCTTTCACCTTTGGAAAGCTACATTATCCCCGAGTAACATAGGCTATATTAAATTGGACCCGATAGGTGGCGCTGCGATCGAGTTACGGGCAATTTAACTTTTTCACCCGAGCAAAGCTGGGCGGGACAGCTAGTCGTTTATAAATGGATTTAATATGCTTTGTACCTTAATAACTTAATCTTAAAAAAACTTTGCATCGCGAATTCATTTGGTACGAAATATCGCCGACCCTCGAAAAGGGATCCTTCAGTGACCCAAACCCAGGGAGAACAGAAAGAGACAGAAAATCGTGTGTAAAGCTCTTAAAAGCATACCCTTTTCCATGCCACGAAACGTTTGAGAGGTAATTTTATAATTCATCCTTTTTGAGCCTATTTTCCGTGATAAATTATTTATTTGCTATCCCGGATTTTAGGGAGGTCAATTGAGGTAATTAATTATTCCTATTAAATATACTTAGGTGAATTGTGTTCGAATGTACAATTGTCAACATTTTAAATATTTTTAATTGTTTATATTAAAAACATACTTTATTATTATGGAAATAATTCTACTAATATTATTTATTTATTTATAGTTTCTGAGGATCTTTGTTACTTTACCACTCTAGAACAGCTGAGATAATTTAGATGATTTTAGGAACGGGGATTATAACAATAAAACGTAGGCTTTTGTGTTTACCACGTTTTATTCCAGAAAAACTACCAAATAATTTGAGTTTTATGCGGGCGATACTGCGGGGCATAGTTAGCATAGAAATACGTATTGTAGGTTCGCAGGACGGACCTACTAGACTTTTATTGTCCTCCAACAATAAACGTTGCAACTAACTATTATGCTAATTGTGGTTTTGTTTTGTTGTCCCAAATGTGGGCGTTCGGAAGCGACATTCAATGCGAACGTTGATTGTTTGGAAAAATATTTTGACAAGAAAATTCTCAGTTATCCCGCTGTCAAAATTACCGTCTAATTAAGGGCGCGCGCCAGTCTACGCCCACCGTTAATTTTGAAATTGGAACGGTTAACTTTTATATTGTAGTCACGTGGCTAAAGCTTAGCACAATGTCCATGGCCGTCACTAAGTATTATTTTATGTTGGGGACGGATTCTATTGATTTTGATTTGAAATCGTTAGTGATTTGTCATATGTTTCGAAAACAACAGTAGGTATCCAAAGTTCGTCTTTGTGGTAAACCAAGCTTGCATTTGAACACAGCTAACAAAACCTAACTCGGTTAATGCCGATCCAAACGTCTACTCCGATTTTTACTATCCTTGTACGAGAGTACAGACGAGCGGAAATTCTCATTCGCTTTAACAATATATATATTTTTGTTAGTAGACATATTAAGACGATACTTTCAAATACCATTACCAAATACCATTATCTATAATAAGGCCATGTACCTATTAAATTAATACACTTTTATGTGATAGAACATTTTTATTGCAAAGCAACGTGAGGAAAGAAGCAAAGCTTTATTTGTATTTGATCATACATAATTTATACAGAATATAAGCATATTGTAATTCTAGGTAATACTTTTTAAGACTTCCTATAATTACTTGTGTGTGTAATTGAAGTGTAATAGACGATATTTTTGAAATCGATGATATGATATCTCTACGTAAATTGACATCCCTCTGCCAAAAATCAGTGCACCACAAGGGACAAATCTTTGTTCTTTATTATCATTTAAACTAAATGTTTAAATTAATATATTCATTATAATAAATAGGAACGTCAAGAGCTGGTGAGCACGTATGAAGAGATTCATGAATGTGGCCGAAGCGAAAGAGGTCTGTAAGTCTAGAGAGATATGGTGCTTTACTCTGTTCCGACTCAAAGTAATATATCATATATGTTAATCCGGCTAATATCTATCTCTGTGCCAAATTTCACCTAATTCTGTTTAGTCGTTCTAGTGTGATTGAGTAACAAACATGCAACATACTCACTAACTTTCGCGTTTATAATAAGTAGGATGATATATACTTTGAGGTAATAACAGGAAGCTAATAAAAAAATGAAACAAATTCTGTGGAAGCATTTTCATAAATATTTTCAAACAGGCAACGTAACTGGCTGGAAAACATCCGCTACTTTTTTATTCTTTTTAGGGGAAAATAGCGTTTCGTTTTTGCCAGTACAGGTTGCGACGTCAAACGAAAGCGGAGTCTTAAAAGCTCACCAATTATGGACTAAAAGCACCTTGGAGCCTGGTTGAGGGCCGCGGTTACCTTCCCTCATCAATTTTGTACGTTGCTCTCTCGTAAGTTAAAAACTTTACGTTCTGTATACAAAAACTCAGATCCTCTTACATTAAAAGTAGGAATGAGTTTTCTTACCTGGAAGTTGTCAGTACATGATGTTTTTATTTTTGTATGAAGAGCCGTAATAAAGTGGTTCGTGTAGTACGCAGGCTTTGTACGTTCAGTTCAATTATTTACTGAGCAATTAACGCAAGAAAAGTTTGTAAACAGATAAAATATAGTAAAGGATTTTATCGCATAGGAAAAACCAACCTATGATATATTTTTTTAAATAGGGTAAAGGTATTTTTTCGCTTTATATTTATAGTATATACATATATATACCTCTACTGCATCTTATTTTTTTTTCTAAAACCAATAAGATTGTTCATCAACACTTTATGTGGAGAAAGACGTCTGAAACAATAGTTATGCTATTTACTTGCAAGCACATCCGGTAGGTTCCGTAACGTAGAGGAGCTGTGTTTTTTTTAAAGAGTGATATAACAAAATTCCTCGACTAATGAGCGAGGGAAATGTTTTCACATTTTGTACGTGTTTTTAAGCATTTTTACGGACACACTTTGTTTCCTCTGTCCCTTTATATCTGAGAACTATGAACGTAAATCTGGTCCTTAACTGGAGTGATATAGAGTTGAGATTGTTTTGTACGTAATTTTGTTTGTAGAGTTATTTCTTTCCTTGTAGATTAGTGACCAAGTGGCAATTACCTGAAATGTCCAGATTGCACGTTCATACCCTGGCGTTCTGAACCATTAAGACTTTCAGAGCAGTATTTGATCGTAGTGAGGAAATATATTTGCCTACGTTCGAGAAGAAATTCAAAGACATTGACTACTTCTATGGACGTAGACGTAAATACGGTCACGGTAGGGACCGTTGACTCGCCATATGGAATGTTGACATAAAGTATAGCTGAATCTTCTTCTTCTCCTTCTATAAGAAAATTATAAGTGCCCACCTAGGCCTATGTGAAATAAAAATATTTTGATTTTGACTGATTTTAACGATAATGTGTAATATTTTTTCACGCAATAAATATAAATATATATATATATATATATATATATATATCTTAATATATATATTTCTTCTGTGCGTGTGTATGTGACTGAACTCCTCCTAAACGACTGGACCGATTTTGATGAAATTTTTTGTGTGTGTTCGTGGAGATTCGAGAATGGTTTAGATTCACAATTGGACCCGATAGGTGGCGCTGTGATCGTGTTTTAGGGCATTTACTTTTTTCACCCAAGCGAAGCTGGGCGGGACCACTAGTATATATATATATATGTAATAATATACATATAACACGAGTAAAGAACGCTTTTCGGGTGGTTTATAATTATGTAAAAGCTTCTTCTAACGAACATGAAAAGTCAACATGTTTTTTTGCGATTTTGTACCTTATTTACAATATACTTATTACATAATATTTAATACATCCAATTACAGTTCATTATGAACAGTATGTAATGATTATAATGTAGCTCAAATGAACGCAAATAACAAGAAATAATAAAATAAAATAAATAAAATGATACAATGAGAATAAGTAAATTTAGTAGTAAAATGTTTAGATTCTAAGGCTAATTATATCCGCATCCGCGTCAGTAGGTGGAGGAATATAGAAGTTAAATTTACCAACTTATCTCGAGGCCCTGTGGCGCAATGGATAACGCGTCTGACTACGGATCAGAAGATTCCAGGTTCGAATCCTGGCAGGGTCGCAACTTCGACTACGTTGCCCTTTTTTATTTGTAGATATTTTTACAACGTTTTGTTTCTATTTTAATTCAAGCACTTCTAAATATAAATATGACTAATAATAGGCAATATAATAGGACAATTGACAACATCTTATTATTACGAGCTCTATAATATCCATAATAATAAAAATATATTTAAATTATATTTATTTAAATTAAAAGAGAGGTAGGGCATAACGGGTTTCCCGTTCGAATTTGGAGCAGCCCGACTGGGGCAGGACCTCCACCTTCTAGAAGTCCGTAGCCAAATAACACAATTAATTGTGTTGTGTTCCTACGCGGTGAATAAGGTTTCCAGTAATGAGCTCCTTGGGGTGGGGGAGGATTGTTGTATTGTGTTGGCAGCAGAGGGATTAGTCCCATTATGCTGCCAACACAGTACAACTCTCCGAACACAGAGTGGCAACGCGCAAGTGATACTTCGGTATTGTAAGCGTAAATAGGCTGCGGTAACCGTTTTCCATCGGGTGGGCCGTATGCTTGTTTGCCACTCTTGTTGTATAAAAAAAAAAATTCTTTAATATTTTATATATTACTTTGGCAATTTGTCTGCTTTTATTTTCAAGTTCACCCCAATATAAACCCGTAGTCGCATGCAACGAAGTTTTTTTTTGGAGGCTGACTCGTTCTGATTTATTAATCATTTAATAAAATTATTATAATATTAAATTATTATGGATATTTTACTTATTACTAAAATCAGTAATCAAGAAACAACAAGAAGATCAGTGGTCTCCGATTAAGAAGAGTGAAAGAATCCTACGGATATACAGATCCCACTGCTCCATTGAAATCGAGACCAAACCCAGCTCAATAAATTATAAACTGAAGTGTTTTCGTCATCAAATCATCCCGCCAAGTCAAGTCCAACATAATAATAAAATAATTAAAAAAAACTAAAAAAACACGCTTTTTATAGAAAACCGAACTAAAAATAATAGTTAAAAAAAACTAAAAAACACGCTTTTTATAGAAAACCGAACTAAAAAATAGAAAATAAATTTCGATAATATCTTAAAAAGCGTGGGGTGGTGTCAATAGTTATAAATATTTTATTGACAGATATTAGTAGAGTGATTATCATTTCGGTAATATCTTAAAAAGCACCCCACGCTTTTTAAGATATTATCGAAATTTATTTTCTATTTTTTAGTTCGGTTTTCTATAAAAAGCGTGTTTTTTAGTTTTTTTTAACTATTATTTATTTTCTACTTTTTAGTTATTAGTGTATTGTCATCGGTCCTCGATAAGTCTACAAAGTTTGAACGAAATCTGGCCGTTTAAAGTGGGTCAAAATCGAGCTCAAAGAACTCGGTTACATACATACATATATACATACATACAAACAGGTGAAGCTAATATAAAGCGTGTAAAAATAGAAAATAAATTTCGATAATATCTTAAAAAGCGTGGGGTGCGTGGTGTCAATAGTTATAAATATTTTATTGACAGATATGAGTAGAGTGATTATCATTTCGTTAATATCTTAATAAGCACCCCACGCTTTTAAGATATTATCGAAATTTATTTTCTATTTTTTAGTTCGGTTTTCTATAAAAGGCGTTTTTTTGTTTTTTTTAACTATTATTTATTTTATACTTTTTAGTTAATAGTGTATTGTCATCGGTCCTCGATAAATCAACAAAGTTTGAACGAAATCTGGCCGCTTAAAGTGGGTCAAAATCGCGCCCAAAGATTCCGTTACATACATACATAGATACAACCCAAGCTAATAAAAGCGTGTTGAAAAGAAAAATTAACCGCCAATTCTCTCCAGGCCAAACTTATTCTAGTGCCGAAATATAACTCAACGCTATAGATAGCCGTTGGTCGACAATGCAATTTCGGTGAACTTATTTTGCGTTGTTTAAACTGTAATAACACACTGTTGTGAACATCTTAGATAAATTACAAGTTCTTCTTTGATGACCCATTTTGTTACACTAAATAAATGTATAAATAATACATCAGTTCCCATCCAAAGTTAGCTAAAGCTCTACTTCAAGGAGCGGAGAATCAATTAAAACTACTAATAAAGTTGTAAGACATTTCACTTCTCCGTACTTACACCCCGAAAACTTCTCTTTAGTCTAATATGGATTCCATTTAGCTCTGTCTTCCGTTCGCCCAATTAATAATTAACTGGCCTTATTCTCTTATCTGATGATATTTAAGCTTATGCATAAAACTATTGAAGATTTTAATATTTTTGTCATCATAGATGTTCGTATTTAAATACCAATGCTTATGTATCAAATTAATTTTACGAAATGGATTGCTATAACCTGCAACTCACATACAAACATGTACCTATAGGTATGTATTTAATTGGCAAAGAGAGTAAAGCGTCAGTTCTCTCTAGACTTACATACCTACCTCTTTCGCTTCGTCCACATTCCTCAACTAACAATTTACTCACGGAAAATGAAAAATTACATATATAATTAAGTACTGTGTCTATCTATAAAAATTGTTAATATATTTGGAAACAATTCGTATCAGTCTTTATTGTAATACTTATGTGAACGGTTGATGCACCTTAATAAATAAATAAATATATTAAGTACTCACACCTTTTCAATTCTAACCTCATGTATAGACTTTGTAAGTTAGCCCATGAGATCTTCAATCAAGTAGGTACTAACCCGTCTGTAGGTAACAAAGGAAATAACGGATATAATAATAATAATATTAATATCCTCATGCCTTCCCACAAGGGTCCCCGAAGGGGTATGCAGGTGTATAGGTAATACCCACACACCCACTTTATAACAGGATATAACTACCTATATGTTAGGCTTGTATGTATATTAAGTGCGATATCGTTATTGTGAAACGGTGCCAAACTTGCCATGTATTGCCTTCCATATAGGTACATAGGCATACGCTGAAAACGTACCATTCGCTCGTCCATCAAGAATGCGAAGACTAGAGATATACATAAATATATATAAATACTTTATAAGTTGCCATAGATAATTTATTTTTTAAGCCCGTGTTACCAAGAAATGAAACGTTATTACAGATATGGTCCGGAGTGGAACGCTTTTAGCAGCTAACTCAAGCTATCACTCACTCAGAATCACTCTGTTGATTTGATGAAACACGTATGAAAATTCATTCAGTAGTTCTTGAGTTTATTGCAATCAGACAGACTCACAGACGCGGCGGGGAACTTTATTTTTTAATATGTAATTGTTAAAAAATACCATTTCATAACCTCTTAGCTTTACTCGAGCAAGTGCGGTTCTTCAAACAAAATTTC
This sequence comes from Drepana falcataria, assembly GCA_945859725.1. Taxonomy (NCBI): domain Eukaryota; kingdom Metazoa; phylum Arthropoda; class Insecta; order Lepidoptera; family Drepanidae; genus Drepana; species Drepana falcataria. The sequence goes on from OX243935.1 coordinate 3,762,359, forward strand.
ATCTTCCTAAAATTGTTATTGTTCGTTAAGGCATTCCTTATTCAACCAACATACCATGTCTATCTCTTCTCAAATCTGTTATCAACAATGTAACTTGACATCATGCAACACGATACTGCTAATGATATTCATAACCACTGTGTCATAGGGTTATGTACGCGAAGGGTTGTGAGATCCTATCTTTAAAAATGCACGAGGGCCCCACTTGTCTTCCCTGTATTCAAATCACTGGTTACCCATATTTAATTACATGCTCTTATCATTGTAGAGGTCTGGCGCTGTTCGTACAACTTTTTTTTTTTTTATACGACAAGAGTGGCAAACAAGCATACGGCCCATCTGATGGGAAACGGTTACCGCAGCCTATTTACGCTCACGATACCGAAGTATCACTTGCGTGTTGCCACTGTGTTCGGAGAGTTATAGTGTGTTGGCAGCATGTGTTTAATCCTTCTGCTTCCAACACAATGTAACAATCCTCCCCCCTCCCCAAGGAGCTCATTATGTTGCTACCAAAATGATTTGTGAGATATTGCCTCATTATCAAATGTTATGTAGGTACCTACTTAAATTAGTGTCGTAGCTTAGAATTCGAATATAGGAGGTACTCCAAAGTCGAACTTGTGGTGTGTATCAATTAATTTTTCAATATTTTAGTATCTATGTATACCTACACTATGCTATCTATGTAAAAAACAATATACTATGTATGTATGTAAAGAATATATTCTTTATCATTAGTTGTAGTGTATAGTCTAAGGAGGTTTTAATGTTTCATTTATGTAATGATACTGGCAGGGTGTTTTTACACATTCTAGTCTTATTCTTACATAGAATCACAAGGTGAAATTCATCTTATATGTACCGCTTACCATCAGGCGGACCGCATGCTTGTTTGCCACCCAAGTGGTATACAAAAAAAAATACACAAGAACCTACTCGAAACAGAAAGACGAAAACGTGGATGAAGTATATGAAATATGTAGGTAGGAGCCGTTGTGACCGAGATGTTGCCTGCAACACAAAGATTGCAAGCTCGAATCCCAACTATGCCGATGAGTATTTCTGATCTTAAGTACCTACAGTGTGGAAAGCAGCATACGTTTAGGAAGGAATTCAATTATGGACTCGCACTCTGTCACGATAGCACCTAAAATATATCTCCGGCGAAAAGTGAATTCGTGGTTACTACTGCCTTCGGAGACTTTTGTAGGAAAATGTGAAGATATATTGGTTCTAATTTATTTTCAAATTAAATTTAAACAGTCTTAAGGAGATTCAGTAGAAGAAGAACTGCGTCTGATGCTAAGCATACTTTTAAACATAAACTATTAAAATAGCAATTGGCATTTTCTTCTGCAACAGTGTACCTAAGTATATTCTTCAACATAACATGAACACACCACAGTGAAATTGCACTCTACGAGTTAAGGCATACCCGCCTTTGATCTATGCTATACCTCGAGAACTTCATATGTGATTTTAAGATTTATCAAGTAAACATGCAATGCATAAACTTTAAACGCAACATCGACGAGAAGCCATGGGGACAATAAAACAAAGCAAAGTGTATGTAGCCCGGAGCGGTGGTGTACCGGCGGCGCGTCGGAGGCTCGCACGACTCGGGTCCCACCAATGGCACGCCACGCCACGCCCACCGCCCCGCCCCAGCGCGCATCTATTCGTATGGGGATGAATGAGACGCAGCATCCCTATAAAGATTTTACATCGATTATTAGGGTATGGGAGCAGGCCGTTTCTGTCTGTCCCGCGGGCGGCGACGTGCAGTCCTCTCGCGCAGTCGCGAACAATTAGCACGCGGGGCGGCGTAGCGTGTGGAGTGCGCACGGCGTGCGGCGTGCGGCGTCACTATAATGTGGTTAGTCAGTGAGCGTCGGGGCCGAGCCGACGGCGACGGCGAAGGTACGGAACACGAAGCGAGAAGCGCGGGAGAGCCGCGCTGGTCGCTCAGCCAGCGGACCGGCCACAGCACGGTGGAGTTCAAGAGCGCGGCGTGCGCGGGGGCCGGCGAGCCGCCCGCGCCGCCACTCTCCGCGCTGCCGGACCCTCAGCAGTTCAACATCTTTCCGGCCTTCTTCAGCCGCCAGCTCAACTTCACTGGCGGGGGAGGCTGCGGTCAGGGCTCCAAGATCATGGAGGAGCTACGGCCCAACCTTGTAGGTGGTCTGCTAGGGGTGCCGGGATTATTGGATGAGCACCAGGCAGACGCCAAATTCCTACCAGCGGGTAGTGAGAGCAAATACACCCCTGACAAGGGTCGTAAGTGCAGTAACGCATCTTCCTCTTCTGCTGAGGAGTTTGGCGGACTATATACGGGCGAGCATGCAGCGACACCGCCCGCGCCTCCACTCAGTCGCTCCTTACAGGATCATACAGGTGTGTATATACCTTTATTTCCAATACCTAGTACGTACGCTAACCTAGTAGTTCACCCTTCTGCCAGGACAGCAATTCCTTGTGTACTGAAAACCTTTCTCAATTCCGGAACACAAAACTTCTGCCCAAGTTTGGCAAGTCAAACCTCAAACCGGAAATCCCTTGGACATTAAGCACTATTAGAGATCTATGTAGCATCAAAGCCTGTATACGGAGATATGGAGTATGAATCTAATAGAGTGAAATGAAATGCAACATTGGAATGGCGTCGTGAATTTTCAATCAGGTTCTGCGAAACTAAAAAGTTCTGAGCTTCTTTAGTTACAGTTTATGTCCTTAACAGTATACATAGTGTTATGATAACATTGTTATGCTTGTAGTACATTAAAACCGTTTCCTGATTCTTAAAACAACGTTGCTTCCTGTTCGCATATTACCAGAAGATCTTTGATCCTTTAACAATGTTATGTAAAGCAGTATGAGAAAGGTAGGGTATAAAGAAATCTCTCGTTTATAATTGCAGCTTAGACAGGTAGTAACCACGTTATAGAAGATCACAGCAAAAAGGCCTTTGACTATGTTCCTACAGTGGGTTTGCAGGTCACCACAAAGAACGTCTCTGCTATCAAAATAGAGTTCATTCGATCTTACAGAAGAAGAGCTACACAACTTAATAGGCCAACGCATAAGTGGTGCCATTATATCATCATTAAATATCATCGTAGACTTTGCGCTTTTTATTGCGCCTATGGGCTATGGAAACATGCCATCAGACCGACCGTCAGCGAAATTTCTTGTTAATATCAAACTATTTATCAATCAAACTGTATATCACAGATTACCATATATATTTATTAGCGTCCAGGCATTGATTCGTTAACACATAGGTACAGATATATTATTTGCGCGAATTAACTACTTGACGATCTCTTAATCGATCGATTATACAGGTGAGGTTACAGATACAGATCTCAATTATACGGGTGAGGTTACAGATACAGATCTCAATTATACAGGTGCTTGAACCTGCCCACCAATAAGGCTTGAAATTTTTTTTGCTGTTTTTTCAACTCGAAACAGCGCAAAATAAACAATAAGTTCATAGATTTTATTAATACATAGATAATTTATCTGTATTATATTTCAATTGATTTCTTGTAGTTCGTTTTTAATTGAGATAAGTTTCGATTCGATCGGTCGAAGGTTGATAGTGTTTTAAAGCAAAGACTGAATCATTAGATTTTTTGGCTTCAAGTTAATCACCTGCTGGTTTTAGGTATATGAGGTGAAAATAAGGACAATCTATAGGAAATTTATATAGCGGTGCCATATTATATGTTTTATTATCTGTAGTGCAATTTAAGCAATAATTCGTAAATTCTATTTACCTATGTATTGAAAGATTGCAAGTTTGAATCCTGACTGTATCTACGAGTTTTTCTGAACTTAAGTACAGTGATTAGTCACGCCACGTTTGACAAGAAATTAGTCAATTACTAAAAAAGTAGTTTTATAATATTAGTAGCACAAAAATATCAAAATATTTTTTAACATTTCGACTGAATAGGTTTCACACGGCACTTGTTTAAAACAAATTCAAAAATCTTTTTTTGAATTTAAATCAAATGGTTGGTTTAAATCAAAATAACTTTTCATTTAATACTAGCATATAAATGAAGACCTAACGTTTTTTGTGTGTGCCAACACTCATATTTGTTGAGCTATAAAAATACAATTTAAGTAACATCGCATTCCTACAAGCCTGAAAGATCTGAAAGCTAGAGATGTAACGACACCTCTTTATGATAAAGTACCTTCTTGGTAAAAGAGCCGTGGTGGCCGAGTGGTTCGAGCAGTTGCCTGCGATACAAAGATCGCAAGTTCGAATCCCGACTGTACCAATGAATTTTTCTGAACTTAAGTACAGTGAATAGTCACACCACGAGCTTTACCGTGAAGGAAAACATCATAAGGAAACCTGCATACGTCTGAGAAGAATTTCAAAGGCGCATGTATGTGCTTGAGTAACGGCGATGGACTCGCCATCTGTCACGTTGGCACATATAACCTCTGGCGGAAAGTGGGTGTGTGGGTATTACCTGTACACCTCTGGCTACCCCTTCGGGGACCCTTGTGGGAAGGCGTGAGGATATATTATACCTTCTTGGTGAATTTGACATAGGTCTTCTAATATGATCACGCTTAATTTTCCGTAGTAACACCACTGCTGCCATTTTTTAAACACATTTTTAAGAGAGGTAGGACATAACGGGTTTCCTGTACGTATTTGGAGCTGCCCGACTGGGGCAGGAGGTCCACCTTATTGTTGTCCGTAGCCAAATAACACTATTTTTGTGTTGTGAACTAGCGCGATGAATAAGATTCCCAATATTGACCTCCTTGGGGATGGGGAGGATGGTTATATTTTGTTGACAATAGAGGGATTAGAGTCTTTATGCTGTCAACACATTATAACTTTCCGAACACAGAGTAGACGCGTAAGTAGTACTTCGGTATCGTGAGATTTGGTAACCGCTTTCCATCAGGTGGTCCATGTGCTTGTTTGCCACTCTTGTGTTTTACTACCTTTTGTTTATACTTATACCTACATAAGTTAGGTAAAAAAGTTCTGTGGTTATTTTAGTATTAGCCAGGTTTTATCCTTTCCTATTATACAAAAATAGTAAAAAGAAATATTTAGTTATCACAATTCCACAACTAGTAGGTATGTATCAGCGTAGAGCGAAGCAGGTATGTGTATATAATTACAATTCCAATTAGAGTAATATTGCAAACAATCGGGCTGGCTTGACGTCATGAATACGAAATGTCACTAACGACTCTCCCCCTCACCCCACCCCCGCCTCATCCCACACGCGCCGTGCGAAGCCTGAATTTTCAGTCGACCTCCATACTACATACCTATAAGCCTCTTTGTACGTGTTACGCAATGAACAGAGGAACAAAAGGCTATGAAATACAAACGAAAAAACCCCAATTGCCGTGGTAATTTGCGTCCATTTTGTCCTAATCCTAATTCAAAAATATTTACAATAAACAAATGAATAAAGATTCCGAATGTCATTAAGCCAAGGTGGCGCTAGTTCTGTTTTAAAGCTAAGGAGGGCGGAATGGTATCTTAGCCAGTACTTCAACATTAATGTAGATCACATTGAAATAGCAACGTTCCTGAGAAGCAAAGTTTCTCCATTGTTCTAATGTGGATCTATACCTACTGGTAGGAGAACCAGTATAATACCTAAGCTACATGCGCTATTACCCCAATAGGTAACGATAACGGGAAGATAGATACCTGTTTGTAAACGTAAAATAACATGCATATTTATTTGGCAATTACACAACAATATCTCATAGTAAATCAATGAATAGTAACATATTTAAATTAAGAACAGCTTCAGTAGATCAAATTCTACTTCAGCCAGACGGTCCAGAAAGGCCTAGTTATGTCTTACCTCGTTTTGACTTATTTCGACTGTCTAAACATTGTTTTGTATCTATGATTTTTTTTTTGTTAATGTACTCCTGTGAGCTTTATTGATTGATATTCTTATAATCATATTTTTTAATAATAAAGTAAACCTTAGTCCTTAATTATAAAAAATAAAACGTGTGGCACTCGGGGACTGCCGCGGTAAAGCTATTGCATAGCATTTTTTATCAACTTATGCAATATACCTATATACTTTCTCACAAACAGCTGCTTACGTACTAGGCAATGGGCATACCTTTTAAGTTCTGTCGTTTCCATAATTCCATATTTTTCAATTTTGAATTTGGAACTGTTCTATATTCGAATGTGTTTAAATTGTGAAGGTGTTAGGTTATTTTCGTTACGGAATTTCTGGATTCGGTCTCCACGCTCAAGGCCCGCGATAGAAGCTATGCAATAGCTTAAAAATAGATAATAATACTTTTTGAAAACAAATTTGCTATTTAGTGACCTGGCAGTTTAAACATGTTTTAGACAGTGTGACGGCACTGCGTGTAGTCAGTCGCTAATGTTTTTGTTACCGTCATCCCATTAGCACAGAAAAAATTACTTGATATTTTCTTGTTTTTTATCTAATCATTTCAATTATTCTCTTTTATATCTTAATAAACAAGTATAATTCGAGATATTATTAGGATTAAGCAAATAACACGGTAGTCATTCAAACCAAAATTTACACAGTTGTCCTAGGTAATTTTACAGACAAGATCTACATGATCGTCCTAATTCGTTCTCCAAGGCAAGACGTCATTCGAGACTGTACATTTATAATTACACAAAACAAATCATATTTGAAATCTGGTCAATTATAAAATAGGGTTTGGACCTCATGTAAATTAACTTCAGCTCGCTCCAGCAGCTAGTTTCTGCTTATATAAAAACGCATCTGGAGCTGCGATATTCTGATTTCGTAAATTTTGATATAATAAACCATATTTCAACTATGACTTAACGCCTTCCCATAAGTATCTTCCAAGAGTAAGGAGAGGTGTAAGCACAGCTTCCTTCGTCCGAAATGTATTTTAGTTGTCTCAGTAGCTGCCTCTCGCACACAATTTTACATTAGTCTTGAAATTTTATCTCAAGCGTTTGCAGGTTTCATTAAAATCATCTCCTATACCATTAAACTCGCAGACCACAATGGCCACCTTTTGGCCACCACGACTTTTAAGATTACTTATCATCACTCCAGATAATATATAGTCTCACTTGTTTTTGTAATTTCTTCGATAGGAACGACTGCCTTCACTTGGATATAAAATTTCCTCTTTGTGATGGAATGCATTTTATTGTAATTCTCTTTGACTACTCTGTCCGTTTCTACGTTTGTATAAGGAGTGTATGCCGGTGCTTTCTCTTTCACAAGCTGTGTAGACGGCTGCGTATAAACGGGAGCCGGTTCTGATTTATGTTGAATACTGTAGTCTGGGCTTGGCATGTAATTATTGCTCCCGTACACATTACCGCTTCCGTATTGCTTGCCTTGCCGCTGGTTATAAGAACCATCGGATAGATCATCTTCACCAATGAATAAAGGGGTAGGTTTGAAGTTAGTTCCGAATGCATTTCCTCCGTTCGAAGTGCGGAAATTGCCTGAAATATTGAAAAATGTATCATATCATCAATATCTATAATTATAAACACCTGATAAAATAAGTCGTGTATTGAATAGAAGGGGCTTTAAAGGAGAGCCTTAAAATAAATTTAATAAATTTGCTGGTCAGTAATACTTAAATAAATTACCTTATAGCAAAGCCGTTAGCCGAGTGGTTCGAGTAGCCTGAGACACAAAGATCGTAAGTTCGAATCACGACTGTACCAATGAGTTTCTCTGAACTTTAGTACAGTGATTAGTCGCACCACGAGCTTTACACTGAAGGAAAACATCGAGAGGAAACCTGGATACGTCTGAGAAGCAATTCAAAGGCGTAAGTATAATCGTGCTTGAGTAACGGCGATGGACTCGCCATCTGTCACTTTGGCACCTAGAATATATCTCTAGCGGAAAGTGGGTGTGTGGGTAGTTCATATACACCTCTACCTACCCCTTCAGTGATCTTTGTGAGAAAGAGTGAGGATATATGTTATTATATATTTTAATTTTTTTTATTTATGTAATCTTTGTAGAATTGAAGTAGAAAAAAAACACTATCTCACCAGTAAATAAACACAATGATAATAAAATATATCGTTCCATTGTTCGCTTTTCCAAAGTCATTGTCAACACCGCACAAACGACAGAAATAGACTAATTTAGGTATAACAAGCACTAATGATTCAACTCATTAAACTTTTAGTTGCCATATTCAGAAGTTTTTAATTATAACTAATAACTTATTATCATATGATAGTGCCAAGTACTTGACAGGGTGGGCAGAAAGAATAGAGCACCAGTTCTCTCTTGACTTACAGACCTCTTTCGCTTCGTCCACATTCAACTCTTGTTGTTGTCAACGTCTTCATGCATGCAATTACATACATGCTCGTCGGTTTCGAGTACTCTTGACGTTCCCGTCCTTGAGTGTCCGATTGATTTGATCTAGGTAGTTGGAACGTGTTCTTCCTCTACCTCTTCTTGCACGTACTTTCGCTTTGTATATCTGCTTCGTCAATCTTTCACCCATCCTTTCTATATGTCTAAGCTAATGTAACTTGACTTTCTTCATCTTTACAATCTCACCCTCGTTCACACCAGTTGTTTTGCAAATCTTTTCATTTCAGATTCGATCTAAGATCGTTACTCAGCACATTTTTCGAAGAGACTTCATCTCAACTGCATTTAAGCTGTGTTAATAGGCACCAATATCTCATTCTTGCTCAGACTTTTACTGCCCATTTTTTTATAAATATTACACCCAAACAACATGGGAAGACATAAATCAAAATTTTATCTGTGATTATCGTATTTCTTTGTTTTGTAACATAATATTTTTTTCCAGTAGGCAAAACGTGTAAAATTATATGCCCATGAGAATTTGACAAAACCGAATTTGACTGAACACCAAGTGATAAAATATTAAGTAAACACTAATATATGACTAATACTTACATGAAAAGGAAATCAATAAACGCCTTACTTTCGTACATAGTCGTGCAAATTCATTCGTATTAGTTGCAGACCCACTGACCACTCATCTGTCAGATAGAAAAAAAAACACATGTATTTGATCTGCTTTTAGTCTGTTTACAATTATTTACGGGTGTGTTAAATCCTTGGCGCGTGTCAGACTCGTGTCCGTCACACCTGCCTAACGACAATTTATAACCCTTATCCTTTCCAGATTTACTGGATAAAGCCGGAAATCGCCGATGTAATGTACTTATTTCAATGCTTCATCGTGTCTTTAAAGATGTGTTTGACCATCTGTTTGATGCACGATATTAATAAAAACCAGGATCTTTAACTGGAATATGTGTCGGCGATTTCATCTTAGATATACCTCCACGGCCATAAGGGCCCCCGAAGGCGTTTCAAAGGTGTATAAAACCCATTTTTTTTTGCTTGAGCTACAGCGTTTATAATGTAGCCAAAGTGATAGATAGCTAATCCGCCATCGTTTTCCAACAGGTCTTTGATGGTTCCCTCACGAACACTGAGCTTAAGTTCAGAAAAACGTATTTGTCAGATTCGAGCTAGCAATCCGAACCACACTGCCACCAAAGCACTAAGTGTTCACTACTAACAAGAGTCACATAGACATTATATGATTCGAATCCCTAGCATTGACACATATTATATTTATGTATTATCTTCGACCACAACAAGCGTATTCATATCTCTCACACCCGACGCCCGACGGTCAACGTTCTGAAGGTTGCTGAAGTTTCACTTCTCATCAGAAAAATCTAAGCAGCTTGCAATTTTATGCTTTGTAAGGATTATCAGAAAAATGTGTATATTTGTTATATTATTTGTGGCGGAAGAGGCCAAGTGATTTGAGTAGTCGCCTGCAACACAAAGATTGCAAGTTCGAATCCCAACTGTAGGTTGGAACCAATTACTTTTTCAGAACTCAAGTGCAGTGGTTATAGTGCAGTGTGCCAGTTCATCAGCCTCGTGTCAATACAGTTCTTATTTCTTGTATTTTTTGATTTACTAACTCTTTCTAGATAATGTAGTTACTTGTTGCTATTCCTGTTAGTAGCCTAGTATATCCCAAGGCACAGGTATTAACATCCCCTTCACAATTCCTTTAATAACAAAAATATTTAATTGGATTTCCAAATGGATTAAACAATTAACTATAATAGTTTAATAAGGTTTATTTATCTCGTTGACTCAAAAACATCCACTTGGGTTTTACAAGCATTATTTAATTCCAGAAAATATGTCACAATCGCATTATCGATCAGTCGACCGCAAATCGTCGATTATTGCATTTTAATTACAAATTAACTTTTGAAATAAAGATAAAAGTGGACCATGTCAGTTTGTATGAATACCGAATAATGATTTAAATTATAATAATAATAATCCTCACGCCTTCCCACAAGGGTCCCCGAAGAAGTAGGCAGAGGTGTATAGGTAATACCCACACACCCACTTTCCGCCAGAGGTGTATTAGGTGTCAGCGTGACAGATGGCGAGTCCATCGCCGTTACTCAACCACGACTATACATACGCCTTTGAATTTCTTCTCAGAAGTATGCAGGTTACCTCTCGATTTTTGAGTGATTAGACACACACCGAGCTTTACAATGAAGTAAAACATCTAGAAGTAAGCTGTATACGTTTGAGAGGAAATTCAAAGACGTATGTATGAGTGCTTGCATATCACGCCGAGTCCCACACGGTATAGGTAGAGAGAGTATAGCACTGGTCCTCTCTAGGCTAACAGACCTATTCGCTTCCACAAACAGCTTGATAAACTTACCAATAATCGCTTACCAAAGATAAAAAAAACATAATACATTTTTAGCAGTGCTTAAAAAGCTTAATCCTGTCAACAGCTCACCAATATGCGCATAACAATGTGCAAGGGTGCTCGACATAATGGAGTGTCATTGTGCCGGCGCCGGCGCAAATCCACTAAGCCCATTGTAATTACTCACGGCACGGGTGGAGGCATCAGCTGGCAACCATGACTGCTACTTCAAGTGGACCGTGTTACGCTTGTAGCCGGTTGACTTTTGATTTCAAATGTGTTCCGCGGCTTAGAAGATTTTTTAAGACTTACCTACGTGTTAATCCAGCTTATTATCTCAACTCATCTTTGATTCTTTACATATTTCATATGAGTATATTAACACCTTTCCACTAAGATCAGAGGTAGAAGCACAATAAAATTCTCTTTTCACTGACATGACATATTTAGGTATTTTACACCCGCAAGACATATTAACCAGCGATTTTTTCATATTATATATGTATGTTTTTATATATGTACTAGTGATTTAAGAGTGCTGGTCGAGTGGTTGGAATAGTTGCCTTCAATACAAAGATTGCAAGTTCGAATCCCCACTGTGCCAATGAGTTTTGCTGAACTTAAGTACAGTGATTAGTCACACTACGAGCTTAACGGGGAAGGAAAACATCCAGAGGAAACCTGCATACGTCTGAGAAGCAATTCAAAGGCGTATGCATAGTCGTGCTTGAGTAACGGCGATGAACAAGCCATCTGTCACGTTGGCACCTAAAATATATCTCTGGTGGAATGTGAGTGTGTGGGTAGGTACTACCGATACACCTCTGCCTACCCCTTCGGGGAGCCTTTTGGGAAGGCGTGAGAATATATCATTATATATTTAATTTCTGGTCCACTCACTTAAAACATTAAACAAGACATATAAACCTTCCCATTGACTCACTCTATTTATTTATGAAACATTGTAAAACCGCGTATTGAAGCGTACAGACGACGGGAAGAAGAATTAGTTTTATATTATGTAAGGATGTACATGAAGCCTGGGTTTGTTAAAAGAATTTTCACTACATAATAATAATAAATATTGTAATTATCAAGAAGAGCCACATCATGACACCAGTTGGTGTACCTAATTGCACAACGGAGGTCAACAATTGAAGATTGCAATCGGCATATTGTGGATTGCGGCGATTGTAAATCTATTAAGGGTTGTGACATACGGACGCCGGTGGAGGGCATCGCGCCCCTGCCGCTGCGCCGGAGGTGGTCTGACCCTACCAAGCAGAAATAATTACCAATTTCAATAAAAAAAATGGAAAAAAGTTCATTTAAATTACATATATATACGCTATGTGTATATAAAACTAGCTGTACACACCGATCACCCAGGTAAAATTTTATTTTCTAGAATTAAATAAGTATATTTTTTTCAACATTTTTAATTTTTAATTCACGCTTCTTTCCGTTTGGCTATAGAACGATGTTAAAGCTTATAGCCTTCTTCAATAAAGGGACTATCTATTGAAAAAATATATTTTCGCATTGGATTTGTATTTCCTGCGATTAGCGTGTTCAAAGAATCAATCTCTAATATTAAATTATATACAATATTAAATATTACTATACTATAGAGATATGTCCATATATGTATGAACTGACGCTCTACTGTCTCAGCCTACCCCGTGAGGCACCCGGCGTGATGTACCTATTTATTTACATATTTAATTCACAAGTTACAAAAATTTTAAAGCTTACAGTTTTGTACGCGTAAGATACAAACATGTTTGTCACATTGATTGCAGAATATAGTTTAGATTTAGATCATAAAAAATAATTGATATTGAGGAAAAACTTGGAGTCAATTCAAATTGGCTTCGAACACGCATATTTTCGTTGCAGGCGACTTCTCAAACCAATTGGCCGCCACGACTCATTTTATCCTAAATATTATTTATTTACATGAGAAACAATGGTTTTCATACTTGACGAATCAATTTTCACCAACTGGGTGTTTATCTGGTACAAGTCACCGGACACCTCCCGGCCGACACAGATGGCGTTTTTATGTCAATCGTCATAATTAGGGGATTACCTCCCCTAATGACGTGTTACATTCAATCTCTATCACACCCCCGAACAAATGTTACTCACTTTGGAACACAAATAAATACAGTGTACCGACTTGCAGCAAAACGTTCATTCATAGGCCCTTTGATTTCTAATAAATATTTTTTGTACAGTGTTGACGCCCCGTAAATAATACGCTTTAGTGTAAACTAAATTGTTTGACACAAGATGTCACTTTGTAAAATTGAATCGTGCAATCATTAAGTTCGAAAATATTTCCTACTAGGTGTACCCTGCCACGCTTCGCTGTGGATATGTGACTGATGCAAAAAATAGATAAAAACAATCCTTGATGCGGATTATATATCATGCTAAAATTTCATCCCGATCGGTGCAGAACTTTTTGAGTTTTTGAAGCGTACACAAACCAACATAAAATTTTTATATATATAGATTTTAGCCGTGTGACTACAATACATTCCCTCTTAGCACCTAATAAATGCTTGGCTAAACACTTCGGTCTCGCAAAAAACATAATAAATAAAATAAATACCTGGGACAATTCACACAAATTGACCTAGTCCCAAATTAAGCAAAGCTTGTGTTATGGTAACTAGGCAACGATATATTTACTTATATAGATAGATACATAGGACTATATATACTTAAATACATAGGACATCCAAGACTAAGGTACAAATATTCGTGTTCATCACACAAATATCTATTATAACAAAACCATTAAACTACTTATACTCCTAGTATTAGTAGTTTAATGGTTTTGTTCTTTTTATTTTTAACCAATGAATTTTAGTGCCAATATCGAAGTAGCGTTAAAATATTTTGCTTTATACATTCACGGATAAAAATATGAATGACAAATAAAACAGAAACCGTGCCCACGTACGCCCAAAGCATAAACGTAGAGAGTTTTTTTCTATCTCTAATGGCTTAATCACATCTCGGAAAATGGCAGGTAAAAAGCAAAACCGATATATTCGCCATCAAAGCGCCTAAAAACATAGACGACAGTGAAAAAAGCAACCTTTTAAACGTTAAAAGGCCCGTTTACCGCGGACGCAAACACTTAGCTCCATGTTAATTAGTAAGTAGCTGGCAACACCGTCAAAGGGAATGCATGAATACTTGCCAAACCGATCTCCAACGGCGCTTTTAAAATCTCCCTCGCTTAATTCTAGAGTTCAGAGAAACCGAAGGTAAACTGATTATGGCGCCAATATGGGAATTTTTCAGAAACACGAGTTCGTTTGAGGTTCGTAGAATCAGATGGGCATGTGGGAATACAATTATGACGCAGCAAGGTTTTCCTATTTCATAGTAATCCTTTTTACTTTGATTACAAGGTAATTATTTCAGCTGCATATACAATTAATATTCCAATTACAAATTCATTAGCGATGGTCTAATTTAAAAAGGGTACTCAAAGCGGTGTGCAAAGGTATATTAACACGAAAGTTTTGCTTCGCACCGATTTTATGTCTAAATCTATCGGCGGCGTAAGGTCAAATTTCTCGTATACAAATTCTTAATATTTTGTTTCTTTACCTTTAAACTCGTATTTGAGTTAAGTAGGAGAACTCAGCTTTTTGTTTAGACCACCGAACTTGAATCATGACGCTAAAGGCGTTTAGTTAAACAACTTGCCACGATGGCTTACTTGCTAAAGTACTACCAACTGCGGTAATGTAGGTACGCAATTACAATTAGAGCGAACTTGACCTCGGGCATGGGTCGATGCGCTACCTCGCTATGCAAATACGAAACGAACACTTTTCCTAGAGAGAGGACGCAATTCCCGTCCGTGTCACGTTTGGTCAAGTGCCGACTGATGGTTTATTAATGAATTAACCTTCCATTAATATAACAGACTCCTCAAGGCTAAGGGTTTCGAGTAGTCACATACAAGAAATATTTTAGCAAGCTCCAATCCCAATGCCCAATGAAATTTTTCCGAACTTGTGACTAATCACACCACGAGCTTGAAGGTGAAGGAAAATCACGACATCACGGAATCCTGCATTTCACGTTTGAGATAAATAATAATAATATCCTCACGCCTTCCCACAAGGGTCCCCGAAGGGGTAGGCAGAGGTGTATGGGTAATAAATACCCACACACCCACTTTCCGCCAGAGGTATATTAAGTGCCAACGTAACAGATGGCGAGTCCATCGCCGTTACTCAAGCACGACTATACATACGCCTTTGAATTTCTTCCCAGAAGTATGCAGGTTTCCTCACGATGTTTTCCTTCACCGTAAAGCTCGTGGTGTGACTAATCACTGTACTTAAATTCAGAAAAACTCATTGGTACAGTCGGGATTCGAACTTGCGATCTTTGTGTCGCAGGCAACTGCTCGAACCACTCGGCCACCACGGCTATGGACTAACAATACAACCAAAGAAATATGCTAATAAATATTGATGGTCGTGTGTGGGAACAAAACACAACTGTAACACAACGACTGGTCGTAACCTTCTTCTTCTTCATCTTGCTCGTTACTGGTCGTACCATAAGAAAAATTCAAATTTGTCACAGCGGAAGGAGCGTTCAAGAAATTAAAGCCAGAACCAGGTGGGGCCGGGTCTGCCACGTCGGGCGGCACATCAGCCCTATCGCCAGCGCTGGGCCCCCAGCACGCGGGCCACACACCCACCACCGCCTCCTGCCCCACGCCTGCCAGGAGACGGCATAGGACTACCTTTACACAAGTAAGACAACACCTAGCTTGAGAGAGAGAGAGAGAGACAATAGGACCTACGAAAGACTTGCTATTGCTGACATGATTATTCAGGATTGCAAAAGGGATTTATGGGTGACCTGTGACACAGGTTTCTCAAACCTACCTCAGGCACGAGTCTCTCACAATTAACGAAATTTACATAGCTGTTTCAAACAATTATTTTACTTGCTTGTTAGTAAGATGTTTTTTTTGTGAGAGAAAATAAATTAAACTTAAATACATATCATTACGTCGAGTCCCTAACGGGGTAGGCAGAGATTATAGAGCGCCAGTTCTCTCTAGACTTACCTCTTTCTACCTCCCTCCTCTTACCATAACTCTTTCGCTCTATCCACATTCATCAGTCTTAATAATTAAACTTTATTACCATTTATTATTTATATCAAAACTAGTGAGCATTTCTAAAGGACAGATGAATGTGGATGAAGCTAAGAGGTCTGCTATTCTAAAGAGTATTTGCGTTCTGACGAGGCAGGTCCTCGTGAGGAGCTTGGTGAAGTGATATGTGTAAGGTCTCAACTAAGGGAATCAGCTATTCGCTGATCAGTCATAATGATCCTTGTCATTAATCAAGTAATTAAAGACAGATTTTTTTCATTTGTCTTACTGCATAAATATTAATAATGTATTACTTCTCTCGAAACAGGAACAATTAGCGGAATTAGAAGCGGCATTCGCCAAATCACATTACCCAGATATTTACTGTAGAGAAGAACTGGCGCGGACGACGAAACTCAACGAAGCGAGGATACAGGTCAGTGCAATTAATATACACCACTGCCTGCCCCAGAGATTGGTACGTTTGCATGAAATTTTAAGAAAAAATAAAAAAACAATTGAAATTAATTGTATATTATGATCGTAATATATTTGTTTCCATAATTAGAAAGTACGGAAGTCATATTGTGATAGAATTGCAAAAGTCACATCATACGGCCAGTGTAAACATCCCCTAAAATTTCTGATTTGTCTATGGTAGGGTTAACATAGACTTTTATTTTAAAATTCCTACATATTCTATTATATATTATTTGCACTTTGATATTCATAAAGGTTCCATAAAACTTAAGTGACGTTTTATAATAACTTATCGCAAGTTTGAATCCCGACTGAACCAATGCGTTTTATTGTACTTAAGTACAGTAATTAATCACACCACCAATCAACGGTCTAAGGATTACAGCGAGAGGATACCTGCATTTTGTTTTGATGTTTAAAAATAAATAAATAGAAATTCAAAAACTTCAGTATAGTGGTTCTTGAAAAACAGCGATGAACTTGCTATCTGTCACGTTGGCACCTAAAATATATCTCCAGCAAAAAGTGGGTGCTTGGATACTACACACCTCTGCCAACCCCTTCGAGGACCCTTTTGGGAAGGCATGAAGATAAATATTGAATATTTTAATCTGTCACAAATATGTTTATATAATGACTATGGACCACCCGCTACGAGAATACAAAAAAAGAATAAAATTTTAGCGTCGCTTAAAAATAACAGTCAGCACAATGGCACGGCACCGTTGGTTTGGTTCTTGGATGGAATTGTCGAAATATCAATGATGCGCGAATACTCCAGTAATACAATTTGGAGCGTAGGCCGGAGGCGGATTGAATTAAAGCGCCATCTGTCGTCCTCGACCGTATGAATACGAAATGCTTACAGTAACTCGCGAGAGATCTTTATCTCAGTTTTAAAATTGCTCAATCCCTCGCGACCCTCGCTATTGATTTGTCCCGGAGCACCTAATTTGTCGCTTTAGATATTTTATTCAGGACGTGACTTTTAACATCAATGGGATGTTAAAGTATCTAAATAATAACGAAGAGATATTCCACTCTCATCTTGCCGTTACATTTAAGAAATTGTGTTACAAGAACCTCAACCTCCCGAAACAAAACCTTTTAACACGAAACACCTAAATTATTCAATATTAATATTGCTGGCACACATAATAATATGGTGTGAGCTATAAGTGATATTTTATTCAGAATCCTTCCATCAAGTTTCGAATTAGACGTTCTTAGAAGTGCAAAGATTGATATGCCTACGAAAAAATGAAAGGTTGTTGAAAGGAAACTTTATTATATGGGAGACGTCACAGCCTACCGTGCCGTTAAAAGCACATAAAAACGCGCTGGTGAAGCTCACTAAGTGCCTAGTAGTACATATGTGTGAAAACGTCGATATGTCGTGTATACATATGTATATGTTCGTATAAGTCAGTGTGTGTTCGCGCACCAGTAGACTATTAACGTTTAGGCGACGCTACATAAGAATGTAAACGTTAAAGGCGACAGCGACGTCGAGCTCTCTCCTTGTGGAGGAAATTTCGATATAAAAATACAACGTCGACGGGCGGGCGGTGCGGGGGCGGGCGGCCCCTGAGGCATTGCAATCCCATCAAATGGATCCGTAACGAAGTTAGCCGCTCATCCTCCCCGCGCGCCGCCGACATTGTCTCTACCCTCAAATGAATTCTACAATTGGAAATAAGAAAATGTTTTGTTGGATCCCTGTGCTTTTTCAGTTTAAAGGCAACCGTTTTCTCCGGATAACTCGATGCGCTCTTAGCTAAATGGATAGATACCTATTGCTTTTATCGCTGAACAAAGTGTTTTTAGAGAGGGATCTTTACTAAATTAAAATTTAACTGCTTTTATATTTGTTTCGCGTAGAATGTTTACGAATTTCACTTGATGTTCGTTTGTAGTGAAATTCGTTTTGAGATTTCAGTCAACAAAAACTCACCTTATTGCTATCGTTCGAATCATATCTTTGGTATATCAGTCAGTTATTTTTCTCTGTCAAAATAAACTCTATCCTTAGCAAGTTCTTAAATAAAATCATGAAAAGAGTATCAACAATCGTTTACCGCTAATAATATTGTATATATTCGATAAATAAAAGAAATATCGTTCCTTAAACCATTCGGAAATTGGTTCATTTTTCATGACAACGCTCGCTGAGGGCGGATGCTGGGTAGCTTTGCGAAAAAACTAATATCCCATTTACGTTTCCTCCCCCACCTAAACATGAAACGGTAAACGGTTCTCAACCTTCAAGGGCCTGGGGCGAACAATTATAATGTATATACATACATTATACCACCTGTACCCCGCGATTTCTCCCGCGAGAAACATGATATCATAAGTAAATTTGCATCTTCTGATCGCTATTTCAAATTTCGAACAATACCATGAAAAAGGTCATCTTTGCCTGAAAATGGAACAAACATGCTCACAAACTTCTCCATTTATATTTATATATGAGTAGGATAGAATACCTAATATATCTCCGGAAAGTGGGTGTGCACTGCTCTGCCTACCCTTTCCGAGATTATGTGGCGAGTACATCGCCGTTAGCACAACTATACATACGCCTTTGAATTGCTTCTCAGACGTATGCAGGTTTCCTCTCGATGTTGTTCCTTCACCGTAAAGCTGACTGTGGTGTGATTAATCATTGTACGATTGGTCGATTATATCCCACGGCTAGGCAGAGGCATCCCACATGATATCCAGGTGTTTGTCCGTCCAACTTTTACTTATAATTATGTTTTGACCAAAACACATGCTTCCATACATACATATCATCACACCGAAATCCGCAAGGAGTACACATAGATATTTTTTCTAAGGGACAAATTTTTACTGGTTTAATACTTCCTCTGACATACCCCTCTCACAGGATTCGGTGCCATACAATATGAAAAAATAAATTCCTTCGGACAGTTCCACGAAAATTTACCTAGCTTGGGAAACTAAGCAAATTAAATATTAACAAATACTTTTACTTGTTTGTTCACGAATTGAAAATGTGGATTTAATAAATTATGGGATATTTTTTTTATTTCCATGTTAGTCTATTTATACGAGCACAGCTTATTGAGGTGAAAGCTTTTCTCTAGCCCAGGCCTTGTATGGCATATAAACCTTTTTAATCAAGTCAAACTAGTGTCACCTAATTTGAGTAATTCACAAATTTTCTATAATAATCCCAAAACATTACTGTGACTCATACTGTGAAAGTTTTCCCTGGGAACAAAGTTTGAGAGCCACAGTAGGTACGCAGTATGTATGTATAAACGTGTTTATATAGGGAGGGAGCGAGTACAGGGTGTATCGGTTTATTTATATGGGGAGTGCGTACGCCCGCCCTCCTCTAATCAGCTCTAATCACCATATCAAACGACGTACTCTCATTCTCACTGACAGACAACACACTGATTATGACACATTTTTGTATATTTATTTTGTTAGCTAAAGTGTAACATCTCATGTCATATTTAGGTGACATAAAACTATATGGAAATATTTTCCGTTACGTATGTTTAAACGTAAAATATATATACATATATATTCTAGGTTCTTTGTTTATGATTTTGGGTGCAGCATACTTTTGAAAACTCAATGAATGAATATGGCCTTTTCTAAAAGACGTATATTTTTCTAAATTCAAACCGATGCAAATTGATAGCCAAGTTTGTAGAGAAGTCCTAAAACCGCTGGAGCAGTGTTCATATGGTGTATTACAGAAAGTAAATACCTAATATAACCTTATACCCAACAGGTCTGGTTTCAAAACCGTCGCGCGAAGTATCGGAAGCAAGAGAAGCAGTTACAGAAGGCTCTCGCGCCGGCGGTCCTGCCTGGATGCAACGGCATGATGCGCAACATCCAAGGCTACCGAGGATACCAGCCCTATCCACATCCCAACACCATCAATAGATATCCACAGGTATGGACGTCATAATTGCGCGTTATCTATACATATAAATAAAATTGGAGTGTGTATTTGTAATATTGAAATAACCTCTTTTTACTACATGTATAAGTATATAAATATTTATACGGTACATACACCAAAATAGTTTTTTTTTTAATTTTTGTCTGACTGTTTGTTCCGGCTAATCTCTGAAACGGCTGGATCGATTTTAACGGGACTTTCACTGGCAGATAGCTGATGTAAAAAGGAGTAACTTAGGGTACTTTTATTTTAGAAACTATTTTTTTTTTTATTGTCAAATTCCACGCTGACGAAGTCGCGGGCACAGCTAGTCTATCTATATATATATAAAGTAATGTTTTTCTGTATGTCCTTTATAGAATCGTAAATGGCTGGACCGATTTTAATGACTTTCTGTTTCTTCAGGTGGATTCGAGAAAGGTTTAGATTCACAATTGGACCCGATAGGCGGCGCTACTGGGTCCGTGGTTTTTATTTTTTCACCCAAGTGAACTTGGGCGGGACTACTAGTTTTAAACAAAACATTGAGAGAACAGAAGAATCTTTCTTTCGTAGTTTTTATTTTCATCTCACCAACATTATCGCTAACGGGATAGACAGATATATGTCATATATATGAAAATACACATATATAACAATCGAAAAAATACGTGTCGTGGGCAGTTCTCGCCGCAATTTGTCGCTCATTACCGTCCATCGCTAATCAGTCGCGCTGATTACGCGATAATGGGATTGCTCGCCCCGGGCGACCACCGAAAATAATGCAAATACCACCCACTGGGTATCAAATTACTATACATATAATATGTGGCACGTGTGTGTGTTCTATATTTAAAAAATATCTAGATAAAGCACCAAATAGGTATTTAAAAGGAAATTTAAAAGAGTAATTAAAGATTAGTTTATCCCTAGGTATTGTTGTTTTTACCGTCTTTCATAGAGTGAGTTTCGGAAGCTTTTCTATCTAACCAAACAATAGCGAGACCAAGGGCCTCCAGCCAAGTTCTTATTTGCTGAGTAAAGATAGCTAAGGACATCCCCTATTTGGACCTCGGCTTAGAGTGACTGGTTCCCGAGCTGGGTTGGACTTAAGCACAGTGATTGTTATAAAGCTTTACGGTGATATAAAAGATCCTGAGCAAACATACATCTTTCGATATTATCCCACATTTTCTAAGCTAAATCTTATTATTTTATTATCATTATTATGATTATTCTTTAGTATTTATTACAGCGTGCAAAAAAAAGCAATCGAAAAAAGGTATCTGTAAATATATGCTTCTTTATAGAACATTTCGCTTTTTTATACTTACTCACAATTGACAATCGCGTTGGCACCTAAAATTTAAAGTTATTATTTGGGATGAAATAAAATATATCTCCCGCCTACTTCTTGCGGGAAGGCGTCAGGATATACGTAATTGATGCTATTTTTCAGACGTATCGCCATTTCATGAATTTTATTAATAGATTAATATGTACAATGAATGTAGGTATTAAATTGTGCAGTGACGAGGTTCAGCTAACTTAATTGCTCGCCACTATTCCATTAAGTGAAGTGTTAATCGCTATAAACTCAGCCGCCGGTTAACGCGCGATTAACATAAAACAAGCCGGGAAAAATGATTAACCTACAGCTCGCCGCTTGGTAATCTACGTGGTTGCCGGATTTTGCTATGATACTTTAATTATATCTCGAATAAACGCAGGATTTTCTCATCATCGTACGGTGTGAACAACATTTTCACGTATTCCCACAAGGGAAAATCAGAGGAATAAAAACACCGTCTTTCCGCCGGCGATATATTTATGTGCTACCATGCCACAATGTGCAATGAAACATGAAAATGAAACGATGCGAATCAGCAATGCCCTAAGCCGAAGTCCGAGCCCCACAGGCTAAGGGCACTGATTAGCAGTGTTTGCTTAGCACCTAAGAAGTGCCTGATATGCGTGGCCTTTCGGTCTCGCTATTGTTCGCTTAAGTAGCAGACGTTCGCGGTAACCATGTTATGAGAGGCCATTAAAATAAGATAAGAGGAATAAAGTCTGTCATACATATTTATGTAAGACTCTACATCACACTCTACTATAAGTTGCATAGGCACTAATCTGAGCGAAAGTATAAAAATACATTGCTACATACACTATAAGGCTATATTTAAAACGTTTATAACGGTATTGTAATTAAGCTATATCTATCTTTTTCACACAGCACCACGGTAGCTACGAGGAACTGCAGAAGGACATATTCTCCTTATCCCAGATGGGAGGCGGGTCGTACCCCATGCCTCAAGGATTCTCCATGGGACACAGTGCCAACATGAGCGCGGTAGGCATGCGGCAGGACACTATGGGTGAGTTAAATAAAAGATTCGATCTTTTTGTTTCCATTTTAAGTTTTTTCTCAGTTTCATTATATATTTACATCGTTAATTCACGATGTAGTGACAAACATTGAGAAAGGTAGGCTGAGATGGTTTGGCCATGTCAAGAGAATTAATGAAGAACGATTGACGAAAACAGTGTATAAGGCGAGTGTGAATGAAAGTGTTGGAAGGGGTAGACCTAGGTGGACGTCTCGAGAGCAAATTAGGGACGTCTTGAAAAAAGGCCAGGTCAAGAGTACCCTAAACCGAAGGGCATGTATGATGAGAATAATGAAAGTGAACGAAGCGAAAGAAGTATGTAAGGATCGTAGCAAGTGGAAAGAAGTGGTCTCTGCCTACCCCTACGGGAAAGAGGCGTGATTACATGTATGTATGTATGTATGTATATGTTAATTCACCATTTCTTGCCGCAGTCGTCTATAATTAATTATTTTATTTTATAAATAAATTAATAAATACATTATAATTCACAACAAAATAACGAAGATGTAACACAAAAAAACCAGGAAGAGCAAAGGAACTAAAATATAAGTTTGTAGCGTAAAACAAAAGGCCGTAGATGGCGCGCGGCAGCTTTCATCAAGTTTCTATTAGAGCCGTCAAGGCAATTATAAAGTTGGGCGGCGGGTGATCGCAGACCTCGTTTTTATACAAATATCCTCGCGATAATGGGAAACTTGCTCTTTTCCCATCCGCTAACTCGCCGCAGATGATCTTGGGAAAGAATAAAACTTAATTACAATTTATTAATCGCCACCGCTTCTTTCTTCGTAGAGTCTACTTTCAATCGGGCTGACAATTTATTTATGGATTGATGTTTCTATGGATTGATGTATCTATTACAAATAAATTATTGCATTGTCAGTTGCAACCTCTTTCTGTTTATACCCTTTAATTTTACGACCCATTGTACTGTTAATTAAAGATATTGATATATATTTGACGACCGTCTGGTCTAGTGGTTAGAGCTCCTGACTGCGAAACTTGAGGGTTCGAATCCCGCTGAGGGCAGATATTTGTGTGATGAACACGAATATTTGTACCTTAGTCTTGGATGTCCTATGTATTTAAGTATATATCTATCTATATAAGTAAATATACCGTTGTCTAGTTACCATAACACAAGCTTTGCTTAATTTGGGACTAGATCAATTTGTGTGGATTTGTCCCAGGTATTTATTATTATTATTATTTATATTGCCTTTGTTGAAAGCAGATAAAAATTATAAACCTTATTAAAAGTAGGTATGTAACTGATATTTATAAATAGATAGTGCTATTATTAAATTGGTATTTTATCTCTGAACATATTTAGCGTGACATTATAAATGGTTTGCACTCAAGTCATCAACAGCATTGCCCGAGCTATTAATTGAACCTTAGTCTAACGAGTATTTTAAGGTATTTTATAATAATATAATATAATATATAAAATGCAAATTGCAAATGTATTATTGTAGACGTTACGTATAGTTGTATTGATATCCTCACGCCTTCCCACAAGGGTCCCCGAAGGGGTAGGCAGAGGTGTATAGGTACTACCCACACACCCACTTCCCGCCAGAGATATATTAGGTGCCAACGTGACAGATGGCGAGTCCATCGCCGTTACTCAAGCACGACTATACATACGCCTTTGAATGTCTTCTCAGACGTATGCAGGTTTCCTCTCGATGTTTTCCTTCACCGTAAAGCTCGTGGTGTGACTAATCACTGTACTTAAGTTCAGAAAAACTCATTGGTACAGTCGGGATTCGAACTTGCGACGTCACATGTATAGGTATTACCCGACTAACTTGACATGCTTCACATTCGCGTCACATTAGGTATGTAAATAGGTAACAGTAGGTTACTGGTAGGTTACTCGTCGAATACTCTAATCAAATTTTCCTTGAGTGTGTGTGGCCGGAGATTATTAATTTGCTCCTAAACTCAAGACGTACGCTAATCTCAATTTAGATTAACGTCTTAACCTTACAGTTGTCACGTTTCCATATACCTTTTATTGCTAAGAATTTCTTCTAAAGTAGGAAGACAAGCTTCGTATTCTATGGTCAAATTACAAAATATATATTTAGGGATTGTTAGAAAATTTACATCAGTAATATTTATTGTGTATTCATCGTATAATAAGAACTAGGTACTGTAGTGGCAGCCTGGTTCGAATAGTCCAGAACGCAAACACTGCTGATCAAACCGCCCGCCTGTACCCATGAGTTTTTCTGAACTAAGTTCAGCGATTGATGGCACCACGAGTTTTACGGTTAAAAATTTCGAGAAGAAACCTGCATTCTTTTCAGAAGAAATTCAAAAACGTATGTAAAATCGTGCTTGAGGAATGGTAATGGACTCGCCACTAAAAATGCTTGCTCCTAAATACATCTCAGGTAAAAAAGTATGAAAGTAAATGGCGATTCCACAAAACAGATTTCTTAACATACTTATGCGCTAGTAAATATTCTATCTAAAACTCACTAGGCGGCAAAGCGTGAAGAGAAAGAACGCACGGCCGCGGGCGAGATTCCTGCGTAAGAAAAAACGAGCTCGTAATGCGGGCGAGGCATCGTACCGTAGATATTCTAATAAGAAAATTTCCACTACATTTACTTTGGCGGGCGTCCTCGCGGCGTCTTGGCAAATATCTTATTTCCTGCGGCGAGATTGCATCTTGAGAAAACGCGAGGGTCGCACAGTATCTCACTATTCGCTTCCCTGCCTTCTCGAGCTACGTATCGACTATTTGTACATGTCTACGTATTTGTAGCAGGAGTCAACGCCTCGCTTGCTACGAGTTGCGTAGCGAGCTCGTAGCTGTTTCTTTGTTCGAAATATTCGTACTGTAAATTCAGGCTAGACTAGTTTGTGTGGCTTGAGAAATGTATATACATAATACATCGTTGTCGGTCGGAACGGTCGTTCGTATAATGTACATGATTGCCACCTTAAAATAAAAATAATATCATGAAACAAACACGAATATTCGGCATCTTACAAGATTCAGTCAAAATAAGTGGGTGTGGGTACCCTATACAGCTCTGCCTACCCCTTCAGGCTTCTTGTGGGAAGGCGTGAGGTTAAGTGAAAGAGAATAGCCGTCGGATCGTACCAAGAGATGAGATGCGGCATTGGACAGAGACTAGTGGAGCTTCATCAGTTACACCGACAAGGGTCATAACTCTTAAACTTAAGCAGAAGACGATATAGCTTGAAAAAAACAGCATATGAAAAGAGGTTACACAGTTACTGCCGTACATATCGTTCGAGCGAATGTCGAATTAGCGAACTAATTACTCGTGGTTTGTAGTTCAACGGATGACCACCTTACCAGGTGTATGTGCATTGGATTGTCCCTGCGTTAATTCTTTGTCCTTTGAGAATATCTTTGTAAACCAGTCCGCTTAGAATCGATCATCCCTATAGTCTAATCAACCTTTCATCAATTTGTTAAAAGATATGGTAGTAAGAACCGTTGGGACCCTAATATTGTTTGGGCAAAGCTAAAAATAGAGTAGGGAGTATAGATACTTCAAAGTATCCATTTTGTAAATAATAATGTGTTTACAATCGTTAAAACCGTTATATCCACATACAAATAAGAATTTTGGTAGCGGTTAATATATAGTTTAAATTTAGTAGGTTACCGTGTTCCTATAATGGCTTTCTTTTATAAACATGTCTTCAATATAACAAAAG
Organism: Drepana falcataria; assembly: GCA_945859725.1. NCBI lineage: Eukaryota > Metazoa > Arthropoda > Insecta > Lepidoptera > Drepanidae > Drepana > Drepana falcataria. Next base: position 3,788,796 of record OX243935.1, read on the forward strand.
CCGTGGAGGCCAAGAGGTTCGAATAGTCACCTGCAACACAGAGATTACAAGATTCAAATCCCGACTGTACCAATGAGTTTATCTGAACTTAAGTACAGTGATTATTCACACCATGAGCTTAACGGTGAAGAAAACACCGAGAAGAACATACGTTTGAGAAGTAATTCAAAAATGTATATCGCGTACTATGAACACACATCCTTGTGGAAAGGTGTGAAAATATAAATCTAACATTTCTTGTGCGTACCAGGTATGTCAGCGGAGGACGAGTGGTACAATAAGTCTCTGTCTGCGCTACGGATGAACAGCGGGCACCACGCAAACCTGGCGGCAGCACCGATGCTTCAGTACCAGACCTAATCGTTGCTTCACGGTGCCGACTACTCGCCGGCGCCGGCGCATGACTACGCGCCACCCTAAACATGACGGACACGACAGACGGGTACCCACGCCATAAATCTAACTTATTCCGGTTTAATACCTGCGATGGACTAATGCGATGTTCAGTCGGGGTAAGAAAAGGTTCATCACCTTAAAGTCGATATTTGCGCGAGGACAATTTATCAGTCATGACAAAATTTCTGTCCAGATGAAACAGAATAACACATAAGCGTTTGCAGATTAATTTTATAGCAAGATATGCGATGGAAAAATACAATGCACATGCAAACACTGACAATTAAATAAAACTTCGTAATGATTTGGCCATTAAAAGTTTTGATATTGCTATGAACCTAGAGCAAAGCAGTATATTATTTTGATCCTTATTATCTATAAAAGTAAATGTAATTTTATATGCAGCTATCTGCTTTCTTTCATTTCAAAAGAAACTAGCAGTCTAAGACTTGATGAAAGTTTTCTTACCCCGACTGTAGCTACTGACGCAGAATTACATGATTGTGAATAAAACCTTCGTGAAATCAATCACCTTTGATCTTTGAAATTCAGTGTTAATCCAACGTGTGATTATTCTCTTGTAATTGGCATGGATATTGCCTTGTTATGTTATTAAAATTAGGTTTTATTTTAAGTTTCTAGTTGTCATTATTATGTGCAGTATGTACTTCAGGACACACAACAAACATCTTAGCAGACAGTTTTCTATCTCCTGTATTTATATAAATATACTAGTGGTCCCGCCCAGCTTCGCTTGGGTGAAAAAAGTAAATGCCCTAAAACACGATCACAGCGCCACCTATCGGGTCCAATTGTGAATCTAAACCATTCTCAAATCCATCTGAAGACACACAGAAAATTTCATTAAAATCGGTCCAGCCGTTTAGGAGGAGTTCAGTGACATACACACTCACAGAAGAATTATATATATAAAGATATTTCGGTAAATGTTTGCGACATGTTGGCCTAGTGCAATTTATTAATTTTTAAATATTTCACGTAAATATAAAAATGGTCAAAGCTGAATGCAGATTTGCGGGTATTTTCAATAAACCCTTCAGACTGACAAATATCTTACAACAGATGACGTCAAACAGCTGTTTTGAACCGATTTGGTTCTGGTTGATCTTAATGTGTACTTTTTTCATACATTATTTGCCTCCGCTCCGCCGCGCTCCAACTAGATATAGTTACTTAGTCATACATTTTGCCGTGGTGGCTGAGCGATTCGAGTGGTCGCTTGCAACACAAAGAAAGCAAGATCAAATACCGACTGTACCAAAATGTTGTTCTAAACTTAAAGTACTTACAGTCAGTAACATGCATAACGATTAGTCTCACCACGAAAAAGCCTACATACGTTTGAGAAGAAATTTAAAGACGTATATAGTCGTCCTTGAGAAACGGCGACTCGCCATCAGTCACGTTAGCACCTTAAATATATCTCGGGCGAAGAGTACTGTAAATTACCAAGTTTAATCTTGTTTGCGTAGAAATTGTGTTTTAAAACCGGAAATTTTACTTTAAATATGAGTTAAACTGAATAAAAAGTCACACAGTTGTTGCTACGAGACTCAAGTATGTAGATATTGGCCTAATTATCTTCACCTCAATTAGATATTCAGGTACCAAGATATATCTAGTTAAGGCGCAGTGATAACAAGTCTTTTCATTCCTTGGAGTTAAATAAATAAATTAATTCATATATGTGACTAAAATTAACGAAAAAAGTACCTACATATATACATATTTATATATATATATATATATATATATAATTGGAATTGTCAAATTCGCGTTAAGTTATTATTATATAGGTACAAAATAGTTTTTATTATTTATTATGAAACATTTGTTTCATATGATATAATACGTTATGCTAGTCACAATGTACAGTACTTTATAAAATAGATGATAAGTGACATACTTTCTTGATTGTTGTACCCTTTCATTGAGATAATAATATAATAATACATCATTATCTCTGATAGCTGAGAATCATGTTGTTTGGATCGTACGTATTCTATTTTTTTTTATAAAAAAAACAAAAACGTGTTTCACTCGGGGACTGCCGCGGTAAAGCTATTGCATAGCATTTTTTATCAACTTATGCAATATACCTATATACTTTCTCACAAACAGCTGCTTACGTACTAGGCAATGGGCATACCTTTTAAGTTCTGTCGTTTCCATAATTCCATATTTTTCAATTTTGAATTTGGAACTGTTCTATATTCGAATGTGTTTAAATTGTTAATGTGTTAGGTTATTTTCGTTACGGAATTTCTGAATTCGGTCTCCACGCTCAAGGCCCGCGATAGAAGCTATGCAATAGCATAAAAATTAAAATTTCCTTCATTTACCACTTTTCTTCGGACGCGTACACTATACTATACACTGTACTATACGATACACTGTAATACATACATAAATGTTGTTTTCCATTTTTGAACGTATATTATTTGAATATTTCAAATAAAATCTATCATTATATAAATGTCTTGAATATAAAACTACCAATGTTATAACAGCGTGTAAATAATTAATGATTTTGCATGAATTTTTCTATGGTGTTACAGCTCAACGATATCGTAATTTAATTAAAGTAAATTTAAGTGGTCATTTCTCATTACATTTAGATAACAGAAAACAACGCCGAAGGAACGCTAGTCATTTAACATTCTCGTAACATTAATCAATTTCATAGTAAAATGTATAATGATATAGTACCTAAGTAAACGTAAACTCGTAATTTGGTATTTGTATAAATTAAACCCAACTATGAATAAGACTGTTCAATAAATTTCCATTCTTTTAACCAGTCAACGTGCATTCCATGCATTCCGTGCATTCCATGTAAATATAAAGTGTAAGTAACAATTGTCTAAATAATGAACATGTGTAAAATGAAATAAATTGTGTAAAATGTAACATTTTTTATTCTGTGCTGGCGACCAACACGTGCTTCGCACGGATCCAATAAAGAAAGGATTTGAACCTGAATAAAAACTTCTTCGAAAAAATAACCAACTGACAATCTTAGCAAAGTTCATTCAGTAGTTTTAGAGTTAAATGCGTTCAAATGAGGAGGTGGGACTCATGTTTTATAATTCGTAGCAATAAGTTTATTATGTATAATGGCGTGGAAGGTGACATGAGCCCAGCTCTGAAATGTATGGTCATATTGTAATATGTAAAGCTAACAAAATTCTCGTTTCGGCGTTGCGTAGTGTGGGTTGGTCACACTGTTTCTGGTGAGGTATCTCTCGAGGTGCGCCATCACGATGCGCTCCCCGCCCACAGTCCTCCAGAACGAAGCCGCATCTTCGCGGATCGCCGGACTTTGACCACACTCCTGTAAGCAATGTCAAGGACTAACTGTGAGTATATCTGTTCATATACCAGCTGAAAGTTTGTACTTTTAGCAGTAATGACAAGGCTGATAAGATTGGCGCCCTGGGCGGCAAATTTGTGACTCCATTATTTGGTCATATGGAATTAAAATTAAATCCTTGAATTTTATTGAAAAAAATGGACAGCGAACGAACGAACCAGGGCAACGAATTCTGAAGGTCGGTATGGCGACATCATTCGATTAGTCTACTCGAGGCAAATTTGTAAATCCGCCAACTCTGCGGCTGCTTGTAATACAATAGGCATAACTGTTATAATCTATATTGAATGTTGACAAGCTCTTCAAAGTTCGTAAAGTGTGAAAATAGTTCGATTTAAACGTCCAAATTGATCATTCTGAGGGCAAAGACTGTTGCTAGCATAAGGACGAAGCCTCATTTCAAACTAACAAAAGTATAATACGTCTAAACTAATAGCTTCAAACGATCGGGAAATTGTAATCTATATATATATATATATAGGAGATCCCATTTTTGAACTCACTCATCACGAAATCTCAGGAACTATATCATCAGGCCGATTGACTTGAAATTTGGTGGGAGTATTCCTTACGCGGTGTAGAGGTCAACTAAGAACGGATTTTATGAAACTCAACATGATTTACTTTTTCACCCGGGCGAAGCTGGGCGGGACAGCTAGTAGCATATAAAATCGTGTCTAAAAGATAAGAGTCTACTCGACCTGCACCACAAGTGCGTCATATCAATCTTATAAAATTGTGTTATGCAAAATATAATAAAGCCACTAACCGACGGTATATCAGCAGGATGAGAGTTTTTAACCTGTGGATAAAAACACACTAACTGGTGTATACGTGAAGTGTAAGCTTTGTACCACTTTTAAGGGATTGTAAGATTCGGAAAAGAGAAGTTGACATGTTGATTGAGTACAATAGCTAAAATTATTCATATCGTTAGTCATATTTTCTTACTTTAATTTTGTCAGTGCCAAAGACCAACGTAAGGTAAATTTATATTTGAACACGTTCGCAAGTAGGTATATAACAAATGAGAGGCATAATACTCTTTGGCAAAAAAACTCCTTAATAGGTTTAAAATAAAAAAGCCATTGGGGTCTTAGTTTATATATAACCAGTATACGGCCAGTAAACATTAATATTAAATTAAGTAAATACAGGTTTTACTCACCATTTGAGCACTGCTACTAGTCCGAGCAACGAACCTATCTATAACTGAACGGAACGTCCCGAGTTTCTTTGCTTCCTGTCAATTGATATAGAATATTTTAATGATCTTTTTAAAACAATAAACCAATAATATTATAGACTAGACTGTAATCCTACTAATATTATAAATGTGAAAGTTTGTAAGTTTGGATGTTTGCGGTTCTTTCACGGCCAAACGGCGGAACCCATTAGGCTGAAAATTAAAATCGTTATGGTAGGAATAGGACATATGCAACTTTTTTTTTTTATCTCTAAAATTCAATGTCTAATATTATAAAGTATGATGCCCTTTCACGGCATAGCGGCTGAACCGATTCTTGCAGGGAAATGCATAAGCTACTTTTTCGAAACCCACGCGGGCGAAGCCGCGGGCATAAGCTAGTTTTAGATAAGGTAGAGTTAAGTTATAGGGAGCGACGAACAACAGTACATATTAACATCAACACGCTTCTCAAGGTGCACGCACGTAAGTACCAGTTATCTCCAGACATACAAGTCTCTTTCGCTTCATCTTCAGGCATACTCTAAACATTTAATTACTTTGATCTTTAAACTAGTAATCATAAGGTTTTCTTTCCATATCTCGTATACCTTTGGTCCAAACCCGCAATCGGGCACAGTCGAGCAGGTTGAAAAGCTTATGCCACCCATTTCCTCCATGGAAGTTTTTGAGGCATCATTGTAAAGTGTGAATCTTGAACGCACCAGGTCGTATATCTGAAATATGACAATATAACGTATTCTTAAGGTGTAGGAAACATGCTAATACATACATAGATATGACGTTGACAAATTATACGTTGATTTAAATATGATGAATACATATATATTATAAAGTCATAAAATGAAGAGATTCGCAAATCAACTGGCGTGAATGAGGGTGTGATTGTAAAGATGAAGAAAGGCATGTTACGTTGGTTTGGACACATAGAAAGGATGAGTGAAGAAATATTGACGAAACAGATATACAAAGCAAAAGTGTGTGCAAGAAGAGGCAAAGAAAGGCCACGTTCCAACTACCTAGATCAAAAAGATCGGAGTCTCAAGGACGGGAACGTTAAGAGTACTCGAAACCGACGAGCATGTATGAAGAGACTGATGAATGTGGACGAAGCGAAAGAAGTATGTAAGCCTAGAGAGAACTGGCGCTCTATACTCTCTGCCTATCCCGCTAGGGACTTGGCGTGATGATATGTCTGTATGTATAAATTCAATTGATGTTTCTGAGTTATGAGCTTTGCCTTGTTATTATGAATCACAATGTGTGCTGTCATTGCTTTTTCTTCTTTTCTATATTTTTTTATTATTTTCATATATATATTAAGATAACTGGCTTTGCCCCGTAGATTCACCCGCGTAAATTACTTATTTCATTTGTAGTTTCTTTATGGACTTAAACCATACATTTTTGAGGTTATTAATGAGTTATTTGCTGAATTCTAATTGTGTAAATCCAGCTATTAACCTATCTCAGTGCTGTATTGAATACTATTTCATTCAGCAGTTTTTGCGTGAATGAGGATCAATCATCGTCACAAATTTTCCCATAAATAATATCAGTAGGAAGTTGAAATTATTGCGAACGTACCGTGCCGACATCTTGCTCATTGATATCCTTTAACAAGTCATTGAAAGTTTCCTGGTACAGAGCTGACAACCAAGGGCGGGTGAAGAAATCGTAGAAATCCTCAATCTCCTTCAACTGTTAACAGACATTTATAAAAATGAATATACATAGTTGAATGTAAAATAAGCCGAGGTTGCTGAGTGGCTTGAGTAGCTGTCTGCGACACAAAGACCGCAAGTTCGAATCCCGCCTGTACCAGTGAGTTTTTCCGAACTTAAGTACAGTGGTTAGTCACCTGCACTCATCTGAGAAGCAACTCAGAGGCGTATGTATAGTTGTGCTTGAGTAACGACGATGGACTCGCCATCTGTCACGTTGGCACCTAAAATATATCTCTGGCGGAAAGTGGGTGTGTGGGTACTACCTATACACCTCTGCCTACCCTTACGGGGACCCTTATGGGAAGGCGTGAGGTGAGGAATATAAAATAAAAACGCAAAAACATAGTATCCACATACTTATTACCCCGCCATATACCCCTTAAGGTAGGCAGAGAAAGTAGAGCACCAGTTCTCTCCAGACCTCTCTCGCCTCATCATTCATCAGTCTCTTCACATATGCTCGTCGGTTTCGAGTACTCTTGACGTTCCCATCCTTGAGTGTTCGTCTGATTTTTACCTACCTAGGTAGTTAGAACATGGTCTACCGCTGGCTCTTCTACCACACACTATCACATTATGTATCTGATTCGCTAATCTTCCTTCACTCATCCAACTCTCAAAACCAACGTAACGTACCTTCCCATATATTTACAATCACACGCAATCCTATCCTACACGCAAGTCAAATTGCGAATTTCATTTCTTCATGTCTTTCATTTCTTTTGTTATAATTATTGTATAAACATTTTATAATTAATATTACCATAAATCTTGTAAGCAGTTTGTTAAAGAACGCCTCGTGCTTCCCGTACAACTGGCTGAGTATATCCGTCGAGAAGGGCTGCTTGGACAGACAGATGATGGAGTCCACGCAGTGAAGTACGTTTAGTTGCAGTCGGAAGTAGTTACCACGCTTGTCCGTTATCAGCGTGTGACCCTAGGGTCAAAACATGAAGTTCTTCAAGAACAATATTTTGAGTAACTTTGGTAACTTTAGTTTATATTAAACGTGACGTTCAATAAGTGTTCCCTGTGTCCCTTACGTTGAATAAAATATTTTGATTTAGATTCTTTGATTTTGAGGAGATAATTGTAAGGTCTTTACGCTGTAAATATATTTGGGTGCCGACGTGACAAATGGCGAGTCCATCACTGTTTCTCCAGCAAAATGCTTTTGAATTTCTTCTCATAGGTATGCAGGTTTTCTCTCGATGTTTACCTTCACTGTATACTATTCTTAAATTCAGGTAACTCATTTTCGCAGTCAGGATTCGAACTTGCAATATTTGTGTTGCAGGCGACTGCTCGAACCACTAGGCCACCTCGGCCTTTTAATTTTCTAACTTGAACATATCAAAGACTTTTGCTGGAAGATTTTAAATTTTATTTTGATCGCCTACGTTAGCTAAAAGCAAAAACTTGCCTGATGTGGTAAGCTCATCTGAACCTCCATTGGTACTTCAATGCCCGGCTTCCTCGCCTTCATGTAGTACAAGGGTCCGGGCAACGTAGCTGAACTTATTATTGGGGAGTCGAACTTAAATACCGGCTGCCACTTACTCCTTTCAAATACAGATTTACACGGTTAATTGTTATTATTATTTTTTGATACAAGAAGAGTAGCAAACCAGCATACGGCCCACCTGATGGGAAACGGTTGCCGTAGCCTATTTACACTCACGATACCGAATAATCACTTGTACGTTGCCACTCTGTGTTCGGAGAGTTATAGTGTGTTGGCAGCATAATGGGACTAATCCCTCTGTTTTTCAACACAATGTAACAATCCTCCCCCCTCCCCAAGGAGCTCATTACTGGAAACCTTATTCACCGCGTAGGAACACAACACAAAAAAAATATTATTTGGCTACGGACTTCTATAAGGTGGAGGTCCTGCCCCAGTCGGGCAGCTCCAAATTCGAACGGGAAAACCGTTATGCCCAACCTCTCTTAATTAAAAATATCACGTGGCAGACTTACGTATCTCTTTCGCTTCGTCCACATTCATCAGTCTCTCCATACATGCTCGCCGGTTTCGAGAACTCTTGACATTCCCATCCTTGAGTGTCCGATGGATTTGATCTAGGCAGTTGGAACGTGGTCTTCTTCTGCCTCTTCTTCCACACACTTTCACAATGTATATCAGTTTCGTCAATCTTTATTCATTCATTCACGTTAAATCTTAACCATAATCTATTATATTCTTGGTGGTCGGGTAGTTAAAGTAGTTGACTACAAAATTAAGGTTGTAGGGTCGAACTCCAGTGGCTTATAGCAGATTTTTTGAAACTTTATTACGTTGACTTACACGGGAAGAGACCTGCACGTTTGAAAGCATGCGTATTGAATCATTTATATAGGTATACACACGTTGCTGAGAAACTGCAACATCAGCTTGACAGTTGTCACGATAGTACATAAAATTGTTCTACGGTGATAGATGTTGATGTTTCACATCTGTCCTACCTATTCTTGTTAGAAGACTTGGATGTGAAGACAATATAATACACAAATGTAAATACACTATAATAATATAATATATCCTCACGCCTTCCCACAAGGGTCCCCGAAGGGGTAGACAGAGGTGTATAGGTAATACCCACACACCCACTTTCCGCCAGAGGTATATTAGGTGCCAACGTAACAGATGGCGAGTCCATCGCCGCTACTCCAGCACGACTATACATACGCCTTTGAATTTCTTCTCAGACGTATGCAGGTTTCCTCTCGATGTTTTCCTTCACCGTAAAGCTCGTGGTGTGATTAATCACTGTACTTAAGTTCAGAAAAACTCATTGGTACAGTCGGGATTCGAACTTGCGACCTTTGCGTCGCAGGCAACTGCTCAAACCACTCGGCCACCACGGCTCTTAATACACTATGTAGCCTCTTATTGCAATTAAACGAAGTTATATAAAGATTACTGTAGCGTAGAATAAGGTATTTATTATTCAGGTTTACCTTCTTGAGTAGGCAAGTGTTAATCGGGTGGCACTCGACAAACTCGACTGCGAATCTTTGAACCTGAAGAAGTACATACATATAAATATGATATTCTTATAAACCACGTCTTATGTACATATAAATAAAGATTACAATGAGACAACACGACCTGATAGCTGAGTCAGTTATCTAGCTTGCGGAGCTTAATACAACGGTTCCGCTCCGTGTTCAAGGCATCTGTGTATAGGACAAGAGTGTCGGTATCGTTGTTTAGGGATGTTCTAAGTATTTATTTATCTTTATATCAATATATATATATTTCACTGAGTGTAAACATTTATGAAGAATTAATTATTGTAGAATGTATGAATGTAGAAGAATTTTGAAATGAAATATTTTTTTATTGTAGCATACATTATTTTACGTGTATGAAATCCTGAATGGAACAATTTAATAATTACGCTAAGAGACTGGAACTGAATTTCGGCAGGTTGTCCATACTCTGGTCAATGTTCTTATCAGCCATTACAAAGGGATCCATCTTCTTTAAAAATATTCGCGCTAACTGTAATTTTACCATAAGAATTAACCAAGACTTGATCAAAAGACTCTCAACAGGCGTACCAAGATAAAAGGGATCATTAACTGGATAATTACTCATACATGCATTAACTCATACGTAGATAAGCCATTTTGTTCTACCTAAAGATCGAACCCACACAGAGGAGAGATTGAAATAAATAAACATGTAATAATGGTATTCTGACGGAGCCCGTAGTCCAGTCTGCGCATCTAATAGTCGCGAGGTCGATTCCACCTAAAGCTTGTGAGACGGGACGATAGTTTAGATTGGTTAGAGCTTTTGACTGCGGGTGTATAGTCGTGCTTGAGAAACGGCGATGGACTCGCCATCTGTCACGTTGGCACCTAAAATATATCTCTGGCGGAAAGTGGGTGTATGGGTACTACATGTATACCTCTGCCTACCCCTTAGGGGAACCTTGGGGGAAGGCGTGATGATATATTAAATTATTATAGAAAAAAAATCTATGAATGAAATCAAATTTCGAAACCGCGAGATAAAGCTAGTCTTAAATAAGTTAATCTTACCGTATGTAAGTCTAGAGAGAACTGGCGCTCTATACTCTCTGCCTACCCCGTTAGGGACTTGGCGTGATGATATGTATGTATGTACGTAATCTTACCGACTCCCCGACATCCTCAGAGTTGTAATAGCGTTGCAGCCTGTTGGAAGCGTACAGCCTCCGCGAGTATCGCACGCACGTCCCCGCGCCGAAGATGTGCGGGTCGTTCGTTTCAAACTTGGGGCCCACCATCAGACCACCGTCGTAAACTAAGCCACACTCGTTTATAGCTGCATATATTAAGTACATATATTATATATAAAGTACATATATTATTATATAAAGTACATATATTTATTGTTTCTTTAATTTTGATTTGAAAAGAAGTGACATTTTAAACTACATATAAGCAGCTGTACTTGTCTCAAATCAGACACAAACAGCACAAAGCAAAAGCAGCAGGCAGTAGATATATCAGTTAACTTTATATAGATTTCGAAATGTGGTATATTTAACAAACAATACTTTTTTATACCACATGGGTGGCAACCAAGCATGCGGTCCGCCTGATGGTAAGCGGTTACCGCCGCCTATGGACGCTTGCAACACCATGGGTATCACTCGCGCGTTGCCGACCCTGCAGGAATCTTTTCACACCCTTCTTGAAGAACTCCATGCTGTACTCTCCAGGGAAAACCTCAACAGGGAGCTCATTCGAGCCTGAGCCTGAGCGTTCGCTCTCTTTTGGAAGCGCACAGTGCGAGACCTTTGTGGTTCTAAGGTATGGGGATGAATTCCCCGTCGATGGCGAGAGGTGCGGTGGTAGAAGGTGGAAGTGGGCATTATGTCGAACAATTCTGCAGAACACTCCCCGTTATACAAGCGGTAGAACACACACAGGCAGGCAAAGTCTCTCCTCAGACTTAGTGATTCAAAGCCGCTTGTGAGCTTGGGATCATCGACTATTCTAGCGGCGCGTTTCTGAACCGCGTCAAAAGGCCCAAGCTGGTATCCAGGGGCTCCAGCCAACCGGTGGCAGCAGTACTCCATATGTGGCCGAACTTGCGACTTATAATTTTGCAGCCTTTGCAGCAATGCGTTGTATTTCGAATTATAAAAGAAAAATCGAGTGGAAACCTTTGTCATGCCATTGATCGTATAAACCAAACCAATGTTAACGGGACCAAAAGACTTTGTATCTAAAAGACCTTGTTTTTAAAAATAATCAGTAGACGTTCGAAAAAAAAGATTGATTCCCACTTTCGTATATCGTATACACATGCATAATTCTTGATGAGGGACAACACTTCGTAATGATAACACACTATAGACCATCACTACCTACTTATCTATTCCAGTGCTACCACATTTCTAATTATGTGTTGACAAGAGAAGCACACGTCACGTACCTTTAAAAGCATGTATATCAATAGCCTTCCTCCCGTAGTAGAAGAGTGCGAAACACGGCAGCCGTATGGCATGCAGCGGTGTCATTAAGTGCAGGGCTTCCACGTGATCCTGTGTTTGCCGCCATCCGGCCAGCTGGCACTGGCGGAGTACACGCACTCCAAGCTTGTCAATTCTATTTTGGACTCGCTCGTCAACCTACAATTGAAGAGTAGGAATTTGTGTGGAATTGTCCCAAGGTATTTGTAATTATTTTATTCTATAAAAAAAATCTATAGCTTAAAGAAAAAATATATATAGCCGTGGTTCGAATCCCGACTGTACCGACGAGTTTTTCTGAACTTAAGTACAGTCATTAGTCACGCCACGAGCAGTACGGTGAAGGAAAACATCGAGTGGAAACCTGCATACGTCTGAGAAGCAATTCAAAGGCGTATGTATAGTCGTAATTGAGTAACGGCGACGGACTCGCCATCTATCACGTTGTCAAATATATCTCTGGCGAAAATTGGGTGTGTGGGTACTACCTACACACCACCTACATATCCATTCATTGCGTGTAGATATACATACATGTAATATAATACTATAGCTCGTACATCAGGATGAAGGGTACAATTTATAAGGGTGTTGAGTTAATTAGCCATAATCTTAATCCTTACTAATATTATAAATGTGAATGTAAGTTTGTTTGTTACCCTTTCACGTAAAAACTACTTAACCGATCTTCATAAAACTTTGTACACATATTCTTGGAGGTACCTATTAGAAGTAACATAGAAATATTTTTTTTGGAAAAAAAAAATTTACGAAAGATAAAAATGCCGCCCACGTTCGCCCATATCTGTTGATTGGATTGAGGAAGTATTCAATAGATGGCGCTATGTTAAAAGTACAAACCTTCACCCAAGCGAAGCTGGGCGGGACAGCTAGTATAACTATAAGATCATCACATTTTACGCGTATAGGTCTACGGGCTCCAGCTAGTCTATAATACGTAAAATACACGTACAGTCTCATTGTTAAAGCAGTTGATCCTCGGCTCCATGGGGTCCTCAGGCGGGAAGGGTTCGACAAAAGTGATAGTCCGAGCACTCAAGCCCAGCTCTAACAGCGCGGCGACGCAGCTGTAGGCTTCTAGGCATTCCCCGTATACGACTACTTGGTTCTCATCGCTAAGGCGTCCTTTGGTTTCTTGGGGAAATGTAATTTTCAATATTGGAAATCAGGTACAAACTACTCTACTAAAACAAATGTGAACATGAATATTGTGAGTGTGAGATGGTTTTGTAGCTCTTTCAAACTGAAACTGCATGTCTGATTCGGATGAAATTTAAAATTACGATAGCTTATTACATGATTAAATTTATCCCGAAAAATACCTTACGATATACTGCGGAATAGAACATCTTATTTACTTTAACTAGAAGGCAGCCATGTTAGTTATTTTCAGATTTCTTAATGGGTATATGAGTACTAATATGTTATTTGACATTTATGGTGGCGGCCATCTTGGATTTACAATTACATTGTTTATCAATTATTATCACAACTAAAGGTGTGTCACAAAATTTCTGATTAATCTATTCACAGGATGAGAGTAAAAATCTAAAGTTGACCTAAAAAAATAACAAAGCAGGACAAGCTAGAAAAACCGATTAATTAAAGCAACGTACTTGCATCACTTATCATACACATTAACTTTCTCAGGCATATGTTGGCGTTGAACAAGGAGTTAATAAGCATAACGTTCTCAGGAACAATCGAAGGAGGAGGCACACTGTCAGGAAGATATTGAGGGTTGTCCATCAACAGCCTATCCCATGGCTTCCCTTTCCTACAACAAATCATATAAAACTTGACAATTCATGATTTGCATCATTGGCTCTTGCAAGCCGATTGGTTCTAATAGTCAGCTGCAAACGTTCTGCAACTGCAAGTTCTAGAACTACTTACCTAAAAATCGTTCCATTCGAATCGCTTTTGTACAAATTGTTTCATTCACACTTTCAATCTTTGTTCTGTGTTATTTCGTCTGATTTTAATCAGTAGTTTTGATGTGAAAGATGATCAAATATCCTCACAGACCTTCACATTTATAACATTAGTAGGTGTTAAGTTATAGTACCAACTTCTTTTCATTTAGGAGTACGTTAATTTGCGTGTATTTGTTCTAATGTAATGCACCAGTCTCTAGACGTACATACCTCATGCACACTAGCTGTATTTATATGTATAGATAGTGCCATCCACGTCCAAGACGCGCCCCACCAATTTCTAGTAGAGTCGCAGGATGCGGGGAGTATGACCCGAGTATATTAATTATAGTGTGCGTGTGCACTCATAGGTAATCAGTGTGTACCGAAATTACTCACGCATTAGTGGAAGGTTGCACACTTAGAAAATCCTCTATAAGGAAGAATAGCGGGGCGCGTCATCGTGGATAGCTATAGCTATGAATATTATTATTATACTTACTCAATTTCTTTGACGTGTTCAAGCGACTCCGACAAATAATCTGGATGTTGGAACTGTTGACCACATGTCAGAACCAATTCATCATAGTACCTCGTTCCTCCGCCTTTCAAGTGGATACATTTTTTCTTTCTGTAATATTAACGCCCCTTTATAACGTTAATTCAAGTGAAATTTCTTTAAGTAAATCGTGAATTATATTAAGGGCAATGTCTATTAACTATGTCCTACGGTTACCCCGTGTTAAATATGATTAAGTAATTAGTCACACTACGAGGTTAACGATGAAGGAAAACATCGTGAGGAAACCTGCATACGGTTGAGAAGAAGTTCAAAGGAGTATAATCGTGCTTGAGTAACGGCGACGGGCTCGCCAAAATATATCTCCGGCGGAAAGTGGTTGTGTGGCTACTACAGACCTCTGCCTACCTCTTCGGGGTCTCTTGTGGGAAGGCGTGAAGATATATGCCTTAATCAATAAACTGGCTATCAAATGTACGAATATATTTTCAAATTGGAACAGCATTTCAGCGCGTAGAACCTAGTAAATTACATGTTTGTACGCGCTCAACAATATCTGCCACCAGTATCAATGTTTCTACATATAGAATCAATTTCAATACGAGTATATGGTGGTAAAATATTGCATCGTATTTGGAGTTACTTAAGTGGTACGTAGTAATTACTTAGAAAGTAATTTTTCCGTAGGTAGGTATTTATATACCTTCGTTAGTTAGAAGGTATATAAATACCTACCTACGGAAAAATTACTTTGTAAGTAATTACTACGTACCACTTAAGCATCACATTATGTAAAAACCGTGTTCTTGCGAATAAACTATTGCATTTCATTTCATTTACGAGGTTAGTTGGTAAGGGTCTCCTATTCTTGGGGGCCCAGTGCACGGCACCTTCGCGCCCTTCGCTATGTACACTACACGCTCAAGTTTTAACCACTTACAGTGAGATGAACCTCTTATATAATTACCGGTCAATCCCAACCATAACAGCGGGCATGACATCAACGTAGAAATAGAACGGCACGCTCTTGATGTACCGGTCCGTGTACCGGTTATCAGAAGGCACGCAGATGTCTGCCGCGCGCAAGCATTCCGTCACAGTCGGCAGGCCGTGCTCCGAAACCAGGGTCACATTGCTAAATGTCAGGTACTGGGCTGTTGGACTGGGGGATAATAACATCTTAAATTTAGCGTTAAAGTGGTAGCGGCAGGTATTTAATTAGTCCTTATATTAAGGTTGTAAAAACCATGTTTTCCCTCACTCTAAATCATTGTACTAAGGTCATCGCGGTTAGAACCTGCAGTGGAGGATTTACACAATTCACCTACCTTTACAATTCGTGCCACTGTATCAAAAACATATAACAGACATATTTTATTTGACAATGAAATATTCCATTTGTGTGAGATATTAGAAAAGCTTGGTCCCAAATTTGTGACTCCTAAAATCTGCCGCTCTCTCTCCAACTTTCTGGGAAATCCGCCACTGCCTGCAGGTTCTAACTGCGGTGACCTTAGTACCAAAGAGTTACAGTAGAGGCAAACAAAGAGATACCTTAATACAAGAATTATGAAAAAGTTAAGTGTTAACTAGGGACAATATATTTTTCGCCAAAAAGGGGGTGTTATAACAGACAATGGCGTGAAGATATACATATCATAAACATCTTCTCTGAACTGTATCTCTCGGACATATGTCCATACTGGACATACATAGTATTTATTATTTATATTGTGTCTGTTACCCTTACCCCAACAACAGGGCTTCGAGAAAGGATAGGCCAGTACAGCTGGCTCCTACAACTACAATGCTGTTGTTCACGTACACTTTCGGTAAGCTGGACAAAGGGCGCTCGAGAACCCATAAAGCGAATGGAGTAGCACTGAAAGATTTAAGCTACATTAATATTTATAGTCAAACTGAGAGCCTAGATCTATTAGGTCCGCAAAGATAAAGTAATTTGTGTGAGCCCCAAACAGCGCTATCTAGCGAAACCTTTATGAAGCTTCGGGAGTACAAAACATTATTGCTAGAAGCGCGGTGCGAGCATAGGTATGGATTATTACTAGAGTCGCAAAAATCTGCTTAAGCCTCGAAATGAAGCTATAAATAAACGTACCACAGATTTACATAGACACGCGGCGAGCATGTATGGAGAGTGTAAATAATGTGTATGAAGCAAAAGAGGTCTGTATGTCTAAGAACCTGACGGAAACTTTCTACCGTAACATGACAATGACTTACAGTTCTTGTAAAAGTTTTTCCAAATCTTTGTTCCCACTAATGTTGGGTACGGCTTTTCTTGGGTGGACTGGCGCCATGTGCCCAGCAAGCGACATCAAGTTGCGACCGGGGGCCTAGTAATAACAAATACATTTTGTGAGGTCCAACTTCTTTCTGACGATTTGCATGTTAATAAGGTTTAATAGGGTTATTCCCTATTAAACCTTATTAACATGCAAAATTTGCTCCCGTTTTCTAAAGTGGCGTGCGCATGACTTCTTCAAAAACACTGTGTACAAATCTTTGCATAGTTTTAAGAAGCTGATGGTGTGAAAAACCTACATGGACTATGCATGTGAGTAGAGGAAACGAACTCTAGACTAATATGTAACAGTAATTCAATTAAATTCGACTACATGTAATATCTACATAATGTGAAAGAGAGCATTTTTTTCAAATATAAAGATGATTTCACTCTGTGGCTCACAACCATAAACGTGTACTATGTAGTCCTACCGCATCGCCTTTAGCGAAAAGACGGCAGATCCAAAAAAGTGTTGAATACGCAGATTGTCGCAGCAGCTCTCTCATGTACCAGCGTCCATGCGGCTCTAACGCTGGTGACATCACTCCAGCTAACACCTAGCGTAAGAAAGCAACCTATTCAATTAAAATTATATATCATTAAGCCTTCCCACAAGGGTCCCCGAAGGAGTAGACACACACCCACTCTCCGCCTGAGATATATTTAAGGCGCCAACTTGACAGATGGCGAGTTATCCAAGCACGACTATACATACGACTTTGAATTTGTTTTCAAACGTATGCTGGTTTCCTCTCGATCTTTTCCTTCACCGTAAAGCTCGTGGTGTGACTGTACTTAAGTTCAGAAAAACTCATTGCTACAGTCGGGATTTGAACTCTTGCAGGCAACAACTCGAACCACTCGGACACCACGGCACCCTTTTTACGGCCGATCTAATAGCGTACTTGTTCCCCAAAGTGGGAAAGACACATTATGGCCATCGTATCGTGAAATGTGCTCCATTTGATACAGAAATGGAACTAAATTCTCCTTAAAATTCCAGATCGGTCACAACTCAAAGTAAAGGTATAGGTACTACCACTGAAGAAATGTTAAAACTTACAGTTCCGTCTGTTCCCGGCCGCCTAGGTTCGGGCTCCAAGTCGAACTGAGTCCTTATCGCTGTGCCATCTTCAAGGGGTCTAAATAAAGTTAGGTTATAACAATATTTATTCCCATAAGACATTACAAGTTCAGTTATATGAGGATTAACAATAGTTATTGTCAGACCAGACATTGACTTTGTGGTAAAAATGAAAACAAATTAATTTTACACTAACGAATGATTTTTAGGACTCAAAATCTTAAAGGAGCTTTGATTATGATAAGACAGTTTTAGAAACAGGAAGAAAACATCTGAAAATTTTAAAAATGGTATTGTATATAACAATACACAAACACATACACACACAATGAAACAAAGTTCATGAGTCACCCTTACCCAAGAACAGCCATTCCAATAGGCTGGTTCTGGCTGAGCAGTGTGAAGGACTGGAGCGCCGAGGCAGAGAGGGTAGACTCAAAAAGATTTAGAAGAGACTCTATGTTAGGAGCGTGTTCTAAAATGTCGCGCATTGCTGTTAAATCGTGCGCTTCGCCGGGACGGACTGAGACATTCCTGGACAATATAATTACATACATAAATTACAAACATTGCCAAATATATTTACCACTAGCTGTGCCCGCGACTTCGTCCGCATGGAATTTAACAAAAAAAATATTGTTCAGTTTCTAAAATAAAAGTAGCAGCTATCTGCCAGTGAGAGTTCCGTCAAAATCGGTCTAGCCGTGTCAGAGATTAGCCGGAACAAACAGACAGACAGACAAACAAAAATGAAAAAAATAATATTTTGGTGTACGTACCGTGTATACATCCATATGCATTTAGTAAAAAGCGGTTATTTCAATATTACAAACAGACACTCCAATTTTATTATATGTATGTATAGATTAGCCATCAAAAGGTAATCGCTAAGGACTTTATCAATTTAGTATATAGTAATTATAAAAAAACTAGCTACGCCTCGTAATTTCATTCCTGTAAACTTACATTTTGGTAGCTTTTCATCTGGAATAAAACTAAATATATGTGCTAATCCAGCTATACTTGTTTTTTTTTTTATACAACAAGAGTGGCAAACAAGCATACGGCCCACCTGATGGGAAACGGTTACCGTAGCCTATTTACGCTCACGATACCGATAAGTATCACTTGCGCGTTGCCACTCTGTGTTAGGAGAGTTATACTGTGTTGGCAGCATAATAGGAATAATCCCTCTGCTGCCAACACAATATAACAATCCTCCCCCCTCCCCAAGGAGCTCATTACTGGTAACCTTATTCACCGCGTAGGAACACAACACATAACATTGTGTTATTTGGCTACGGACTTCTATAAGGTGGAGGTCCTGCCCCAGTCGGGCAGCTCCAAATTAGAACGGAACCGAGAATCTTTGTGCCAATTCCATTCATACAATTCCATTCAGTAGTTTTGCGTGAAAGAGAAACACACATCCTAAATAACTTCCGCATTTTATAATATGAAGTAGGAAGTCGGATTAAGTAGTCAAATGTAAATATCCTTACCCTCTTACAGAGTTAACATGAGCCACATACAAAGTTTCATTCATATAATGCATGCGGCAGTGACATGGCGTCACCAACTGAAACCAAATTTTTGGACATATTAGCAGTTTGCATATAGCCTATATCGCAGGCGTATTCTACTTAAGTTTCATATGGCTTCTTATGGCTTACGTAAGACACAGAATATTGAAAAACAATACGACTAGAGTCAATACGAAATTTTGAATGATATTTATTTTCGTCAATAAATCAATCCATTGGTCCGCAGTTCGACGTAGGTCTATTAAGGTGCGCCAAACAAAGTCAGGATAGAAAAATTGTCTTTGTAGACTCTGATGATGAACTACCTACTCACGTAAAAAACAGTATTTTTACACGAATAGTATGTTTTTTGGTCCAAATTTATAACCATTCCGTATTAAGTGACCTGTTGATTTATGTTAGAAAAAATTTAATTTTAAAACCATCATCGTAAGTTCCAAATCGGAATGAGTTAATTTATGTAAATTTCCATCAACCATACATCTTCCTTCGGAGTCAGAGACAGTGCTGTTACATGGAGCACAATTGTTCAGTAGCTAATGAGCTGAAAGTACAGAGATGTTAGATTGGACCACATCAAAAAGCTTACATTTTATTAGCATTTTTTGTTTCTGTAATCGGTGCATGTAACTTTTATCAAAAACTGCAATACCGTTTAGACTTGTTGCAATTTGCAAATACTCTTTCTGATTACATTTTTACAACTATAATTAACGGTAAGCTCCTGATCTAATGTTTTTTGCTAAGTATGTATTCATAGCTTACCGTAAAGTGTTCGAGCAATGGAAAGGAAGAATGGTTGGAGGGCAGACATAGAACACAGTAGTCCCGGTTTGGGAACAACTCGAAGGCCACTTCTAGCATATCGAAGCCATATCTAAAATCATACAGAATAGGTTGGCAAAGACGCCTCAAATCGGTTAAATACGGCCGTCAATTTCATATTAGAAATGTCAGTAAGGGCAGATATAACTGACTATTGAAGCAAGCTAGTTCTAACAGCATGGTTTAAATAATAAAAGAGCCTTGCAATAAGTAATATTGGTTATAATTCAGAAATATTTAAGGGACACATGTATAAGACGTCTTTAGGGAAATCGGTCCAATCCGCACTCTTTGTCAACCATGGAAATAGGAAGTAAATATACCAGCTTTATGATCCTAAGATCCAGTATTGGTGCACAATAACGGTTGGCTTGTGGGACATTGTGTCCCTACATAGATATTGTCAATTTGCAAAGCCAAACATCCTTGCTTTTGGTCCGTAGTCAGAATTTGAATTTTTTTTACCCACATTTTAAATCTGCCAAGTTATGGCGAAATCTTGAGAGAAAAACACAGTTGATCACTTTCAGCACGATTAATATACATTACCTTTCATCGTAATCAGGATGCATCGCAAACAATTCCAAAAGGAATGCATTAGGAGCTCCCGAATACCGCATAGGCTCCGGGGGTTTTACTACCAGCCCAGTGACAGATGGAGCTGTTAGACCAAATTATAATTATAATAAGCTTATTGAAAAAGACTGGTTGCAAAGTTGATTATGTAGTCACGTGCAAAACTGAAATTACACGTTGGAACTCTGGTGGTCTATATCAATAATTGTTTCTGAACTGAAGTACGTATTACGGGGTACCAGAGCATGTTTTACAATGAAGGAAACCTAAGTAGTTTGAGGAGAAATTGTCGTATTTAGGTACGCGATAAGGGTCATGTGTGCAGCCATATGATCTACACTAAAATAGTGTTAAAACATCGGTTACTATCGCTTCGAGAGTCCTAGTGAGAAAGCGTGTATATACAAATGAGCCAATCTATTAATGTTGCAATTCGTTATTACCTGGCTTTCTTTGTATTTTATCTTTCCTGCCTGTTTTCTCATCAGTCATATCCATGTGAGAACGATTACCACCTTGTAATATTTTCATCACCGACTCTACAGGTCTGGAATTTATGAGTTGTAAAAAAGAGCTTTGTCTGTGACAAAATAACTATTTGAGAAGATTGCTTTAAGCCGTGGTGGCCGAGTGGTTCGAGTTGCCTGCGACACAAAGATCGCAAGTTCGAATCCCGACTGTACTAATGAGTTTTTCTGAACTTAAGTACGGTGATTAGTCACACCACGAGCTTTACGGTGAAGGAAAACATCGTGAGGAAACCTACATACCTCTGAGATGCAATTCAAAGGCGTACAGGCGTGCTTGAGTAACGGCGATGGACTCGGCATCTGTCACGTTGGCACCTAAAATATATCTCTGGCGGAAAGTGGGTGTGTGGGTACTACCTATACACCTCTGCCTACCCCATCGGGACCCTTATGGGAAGGCGTGAGTGTGTGTAGGTATGTATGCTTTAAGGATAGTGGAGGTTTTCTACCGACCCTCGTCCCATAGTGTCGTAAGAGAGCAACTTGGGCACTCTAAGTAAATCTCTGTCGATGTTAATAATGTCGAATTCGAGTTCTTCCTCATCATCTTCGATCAGCATGTTGAGTACGTCGAATTGGGCGGTGTGGGGCAGAGTCGCCAGTGGGGGCCGCCCGGACGGTGGAGTTTGAGCCGGATTGAAGTCTTTGAAATCGTCTTCCTCAAATTGCCACGATACCTGGTATACATTACAATTAGCTTTTACTCAAATCCCGTACCGTAAATATGCTGAATTTTTTTATATCTCTGTGTAGTGACACATCACAGCAAGTCCCAAGGCAGAGAGATTAGAGCGCTCGATCCGTATAAAGACTTAAATAAAGACCTCTTTCGCTTCATACACATTCTAATTGAAAAAAATATTGATGTCGCTCGCAGAGGAAAAAACTCAAAACTATAGCCCTACAAGTAAGAGTAATTAGTAAACCTATTTATATATAAATACATATTTACACCCAGACACAAACGAATATTCTCATCAAACAAACGTTTGTTCAAGGATCGCTCGATTCGACGCCAGATAGGAGAGGTTACTGAAGCCTTAAATTTCAAAATCTGGGTCACTTTCAGTACAGTACAGTACAGTGCGGTAGTTACCCAAATGGTAGCAGTGTTCTTTATGATATGACCCGTTGAACTTTCGCATATTACAACTACAACGATATTAAAGTAAGAAGCGACGGTATATAATCAAATGTAAAAACTACATTTTATATATGTATATATATAGTGTATTGTTAGCCGATATATTGAGCCTATGATTGCCTAATATGATGCGTAATATGACTTCGCTTAGCTTATTTTAGCAAACCTACGTGAGCACATCTTACATACATACATACATATAATCACGCCTCTTTCCCGTAGGGGTAGGCAGAGACCACTTCTTTCCACTTGCTACGATCCTTACATACTTCTTTCGCTTCGTCCATTTTCATTATTCTCTTCATACATGCTCTTCGGTTTAGGGTACTCTTGACCTGACCTTTTTTCAAGACGTCCCTAATTTGGTCATGAAACGTCCGTCTAGGTCTACCCCTTCCAACACTTTCATTCACACTTGCCTTATACACTTTTTTCGTCAATCGTTCTTCATTCATTCTCTCGACATGGCCAAACCATCTCAGCATACCTTTCTCAATTTTTGTCACTACATCTCGCAATGCAATATGACATTCTAAGCACCAAGTATGAAAGCATTATAATCCTGTAATTTACCCTTGGCCTGGCATCCTTTTGCTGTGTCCTCGAATCTGAATACACGGTCACATCAGCCATCGAACGGTCAGCGTGCAAACTAAAAGTATATAATTCTCATACAATGCCACGCAAATATCATATGTAAATAATTTGTAATTCAAATATTATTACATTAATACTTATGGAATGGTTAATCTTATTCTCTTATCTTATCTTATTATTACATACATACAAACATACATATCATCACGCCAAGTCCCTAACAGAGTAGGCAGAGTATATAGAGCGCCAGTTCTCTCTAGACTTAAATACCTCTTTCGCTTCGTCCACATTAATCAGTCTCTTCAAACATGCTCGTCGGTTTCGAGTACTCTTAACGTTCCCGTCCTTGAGCGACCGATCGATTTGATCCAGGTAGTTGGAACGTGGCCTTCCTCTTATTATTAAGTTGGTTAAAAATAATATGCAACGATTACCTAGCAGCAGAGTCCTGATCCTTATTCCGTGTAAGCGACAGTGGCTTCGCTGCCTTCCTAAGCCCAGCGAATGGAGATAAATCAAAGCTATCTTCAAGCCCTTCGAAATTGATCAGTGTGTTGAGACTCATCACACCTACTGCCAACTCTTTGTGCTGAAACATAAAAACAATTAGACAACTGAATATGTACCTACCTATATGGAACTGGGAAGCGAAATGCGCGCATATATTGAACTGAATAAATTCTTACTATGGGGATCAACATTGTAATATAAACCGGTTTACGTAAGGACCTATTCAGCAGATAAGTAGCAGATAGAGAGAGATGTAGGTATGTGTAGGCAGATGTATAATAATATATATTTTTCGTCCTATATTAAGATCGTCAATATATTTAGATGCGGACACGACAGCGAGTCTGTCGCAAAGTCCAAGACAGTTTCCCAAACGCCAGTTTCCTCACAATGGTTTCATAAATCTCTATACTCATGTTCAGAAAACACTCAGTGGTCCCTTAAAACAGGATTCGAACCTGCAATCTTGACTTTGCACCAGTCGGGCAACAAGTAGGTTATAAATAACATGTCCACTAATAAAGACCCTACGGGAATCCTTGTTGGATACCGTGTAGATAAAGAGTCAACAGGTTTATTTATACACACTCTGCAACTCAAGAACGCACCTCACAAACAAGCAGCACCCTATCCGAATCTGGGTGTCTGGATATCAGCTCGCTGATGTAGAATTCTCCATACATCTCCTTGAGGCGGGCTGAGTGGCGCTCGATTATCGGCACTAAGTCGTCGTTGTCTTCCTCGCTAAATGCGTAGAATCATCTTACGACGTTGCAATAATAAATAATACTATCCATAATGATCGCTGCCAGGTTGGACGGTCGTTACATGAACCATTGCTTGCAGGGTTCACGTCACTGTACTTATGCACACTACTATGTCTGCTACTATACACCCATTTTGTATGTGTCCTACTAACACATGTAGTTTTTAAGATATTGTACCTACATAAGTACTAACAATCTGGAATGTATTATATTGTGTAATTAATGATAATTTTAATTTTTGCCATCAACGTGCTAAGGATATTATTACACACATTTTTTAGTTATCCCTTTAGACCTGTCTTAGTTAAGGTTGTAATACGATTTCATAAAAAGTTTAAATAAAATCCGCTGTAGATTAAAATATTACTATAGCTTATGGAGGATGCCTTGACCAATGGAACAGTTACTGAAATATGTTATTAACAAATATAGCAAGCCAATAAAAAAAATATGTACCTACAGTTTTTTTGCCTATTGCATAAAAAAATGCAATTCGCAATCGCATACATTGTAGGTATTAAGTGAAATACTAACACAGCTCTCCTGATTCTAAGCCGAGGACTGACATCAACCCGGGATGCCACACACAATGCCGGCAGCCTGTCGCCAGGAACTCCGCGTTCTATCACTTGCATGCGTTTGAACGAAGCCTCCGCTCTCGACTGACCGGGGACAAGCGCTTTACAAAGATATACAATACTTTTAAAATGCTATGCATATATATATATATATATATATATATATATATATATATATATATATATATATATATATATATATGTATAAATCTGTAATATATATATATATATATTACAGAATCAATATATTTTATTCAACGTAAGGGACACCAGGAACACTTATTGAACGTCACATACATAAAAAAAACTAAAGTTATCAGACATTACAATACATACCTAAACATATTCATAATGTAGGTATACGTCTGTGGGTATACCATTGCCTCAGTACAACTTCCATTAATTTAATTCTGAGACTCAGTCACAAGGTCTATCGATTCTTATCGAGTGAGAACAAAATTAAAAAATGATAACGTACTGGGGTAGTTAACCATAGACTTGACGAAAGCGATGAAGTGCACGTACGAGTCGTGCATGAAGACAGATTTGAGCATATTGTCGACGATATCACGTGAGTATATTGTATTCCAGCAAAGAAGGTGAAGAAACAGCGTATTGCGAGCATTTAGCTCTATGGCCCTGAAAATTAATATTAATATGTATTATTTAAATTATAATCAACTTTAATACTTAGTCCCGACCTTTAGGTCTTTTAAGACAAGGTGAATTTTAAACGACTTACCACGTGCCTATTTCTTTCATTAATATATTATTACATGCGGGCCGGATTTGAAACCTAATTATATAGATTTTAAGGTTATGTTATACCGATATAAAAAAACAGAAAACGTTTGTAAATTTTGTTAAGTAGGTACTAATTTACAAATGGTTTTCTGTTTTTTTTTTTTTTTTATACAACAAGATTGGCAAACAAGCATACGGCCCACCTGATGGGAAACGGTTACCGTAGCCTATGTATGCTCACGATACCAAAGTATCACTTGCGCGTTGCCACTCTGTGTTTGGAGAGTTATAGTGTGTTGGCAGCATAAGGTTTAATCCCTCTGCTTCCAACACAATGTAACAATCCTCCCCCCTCCCCAAGGAGCTCATTACTGGAAACTTTGTGTTCGATGTGCCCCACTGACGTGGTGGTCAGTCCTTTTTACACGCTTTTTTAACTGAGGTTTTAAGTTACACATGGTGGTCTTGTAGGTAAGTAACTTCAAATGTCAAGATCCATCATCCACCACATAATGAAATGAATTTGTTAAGGTTAAATAAATGTATGTTTGTAATTAAGGCAAGAAATACGTAACTAGTAAATCAATTGGAAAGTAATACATGCATCCCTTTTTTTTTTTTTTTTATACCACTTGGTTGGCAAACAAGCATGCGGTTCGCCTGATGGTAAGCGGTTACCGCCGCCTATGGACGCTTGCAACACCAGGGGTATCACTATATATATCCCTAAAGAATTAATGATTTTGATACAATCTAGCTAGCATCACAAGGAAGAAATTGTGAATACAAATTTTAAGGCAGCCATTACATCGTCCTCTACCTCTTTGTCAGACTAGGTCAACCAACCTGCACAGCATTAATAATATTTCCTGAAATCTTCAAATAGCGCATCTTTGTACTTACTTGTATTTCAACCACAAATATTCCTCCCAAGAAAGCGAATGCACTGAGGGTATTAAGGGGTAGTCGCGTACAGCCAGAAATCCCACCAAAACATTGTTGACGTCAAGTTGGACTATTGATAGTATGCTGTTCTCGCTGAAAGATATATCGACCGGACGAATCAAAATAAAATAATTTACGCATTTTAGGGGAGCTTTATAAAAACATTTATATCGGATTCCACCGAATGTAATGTATGAATAATTTGGATAAAATACAACATAATAGAGATTGTGGGTATTACCTATACACCTCTGCCTACCCCTTCGGGGACCCTTGTGTGAAGGCGAGGCGTAGGCAGAGGTAAATTGCCGAAAATAGAGAACTATTATATATATATATAATAGAGATTGTTACACAACTATCTATATGGAAAATAGAGAATACGGCAATTTACAATTGGTCCATATTTCCGTGTTCCATAGAGCCGTGGTGGCCGAGTGGTTCGAGCAGTTGCCTGCGACACAAAGATCGCAAGTTCGAATCCCGACTGTACCAATGAGTAACGGCGATGGACTCGCCATCTGTCACGTTAGCACCTAATATACCTCTGGCGGAAAGTGGGTGTGTGGGTATTACCCATACACCTCTGCCTACCCCTTCGGGGACCCTTGTGGGAAGGCGTGAGGATATATTATATTATTATTTATTTCATTGTCACGTTGTCACCGAATACCTACAAATCTACTGCGCAATGTTTTAATTACATATTACATTATCTACAACCTAAAGCAAGATCTAACGTTAGATGTAGCCTCTGTCACGGTACATTTTGGTACCTAAATATTGATGCGTCTCCCTTCGGAGAGAACTTTTCATTGAAAGTAAAAAGATCTATGCAATAGTGATATTTCTTGTAACAAGCTAAATATTGGTTAGTGTGATCTTACATAAGGTAGACTATTTGAGGAACCCCATCAATGCGGAAGGTCATGGACATGGATTCATTGAGCAGATCTAAGATAAGAGGAGCATCGTCGACGCTTGCGAAGCGCAGTTGACCGAGAGCTGGCGGCCGAAATATTCGAGACACCATTTAATGTAATACTACCGTCTCAACTTCTCAAACTTAATACTTCAATCGATTATAGTAAATCAGAAATATATGCAAAATTATTGTTCAACCGAATTACTCTTCTGTCACAATAAGTACTGACATATTCCATAAAGAAGAAACACTGACACACGCCTCTTTAGTATTTAGTTATATATAGAACTATAGATAGCGCCATCCACGAAGACGCGCCCCACCAATTTCTAGTCGAAAGGTCGCGGGATGCGGGGAATATGACCCGAGTCTATTAATTGCAGTGTGCGCGTGCACTCAAAGGTAATTAGTGTGTAGGTACCGATAATACTCAAACATTAGTGGAAGGTTGCACACACACTATAAAATATGAGGAAGAATAGTGGGGCGCCTCTTAGTGGATGGCATTATCTATAATCGTTTAAGAGAGGTAGGCCATAACGGGTTTCCCTTTAGAATTAGGAGCTGCCCGACTGGTGCAGGACCTCTACCTTATAGAAGACCGTAGCCAAATAACACAATTGTGCTGTTCCTACGCGCTGTACATGGTTTCCAATAGTGAGCTCCTTGAGGAGGGGGGAGGATGGTTACATTGTGTTGGAAGCAGAGGAATTAGTCCCATTATAATGCCAACACACTATAACTCTCCGAACACAGAGTCGCAACGCACAAGTGATTATTCGGTATCGTGAGTGTAAATAGGTTACGGTAACCGTTTCCCATCAGGTGGGCTGTATGCTTGTTCGCCACTCTTATTGCATAAAAAAATCTATAAAATTTTCTACAAGTCAACAGCAATGTTGCATTGCCCGGTTTATCACAACTAACACATACAAAACTGCAAATTTAATTCACACATACGTATCATCATGGGGTACGCAAAGCTGCGCCAGCTCGCTCTGGACGTACAGACCTCTTTCGCTTTATTCACATTGTTTAATAAAGCGATACCTACTGATAACCATTATATGGTTTGACTCAATTCAATTAATAAAAAATAAGTAAAAGATAATTAATTTAAAAGTATTTGTATTCAATAAAAACGCAAATATACATACTTAGGTTTATTGAATATACTTAAAATAAACTCCCTTAGTTTCAGCACAGTTACGATATCTATGGAATCGACCATACAAGTGTCGGGAGGGGAAACAACAAAGGTAGGTTGTTTGAGCTTGCTCTTAATTATAGTAAAAAAAAACTTCATTATTGATTAATCCTTAATATACAGAACACAATAATTTCTAATAAAAATAATTTAAATCCAGTAACAATACTCTTACTAGCTCTAATTAGCATCAATAAATAAGATGACTTCATTATGTGGATCTCTTTGGAGTGATTACGTTGCGATGAAAGACATTGGTTAGCCAATTGCAAAAACAGATAAAATTATTACTTTTCAAATAGACCATTAACATTTTTTATTACAAGATATAGGTAATTTCATTTAGTTCAGAGCTTAATATTAAATTTACACACGCTCAGGTACAACTAAACTTTACATCCATACTACTTAATACGCAAGTTTACGATTGATAGGCGATAGACAGTCCAACTCACTTACATACATACATACATACAGTTCTTCCCACACCGACAGCAAACAATATTGTCAGTGACAGTTTCATTGAAGAAATATGTCCTTACTTACATTAGTAACTGTACGGTGTAGAAGCCCCAGAGAACACAACTAAAACGAAGTTTTTAAATAATTCCACGTGTCAATATTAGGCGGAAGATATAAAATAAATAAAGTGGTAATAACCATTGCTTTATACACCCCTTACTATATTGATGGATAGTAAACCATACATATTATAAAGTATTCTTTTATTCACCGTCCAAATTAAAAAAATATCCGTGACTCATATTTAAAATATTGAAAGGTACAATGTTTCCCAAAAATATGCACGTTAACGGAATTACGGATGTGGCGGGTAATACTATTTTGTAGTCGAAATCACGCCGCTTCACATTCATCTCGTTAATTCAGCTAGTAATAGTATAATTTCAAATAATAATATCGTCAAAGCAGAACTAGTCTATGTTCCTGTAAAAATGAATGGTGAATGAAAGAACACCGCAAATTGATTATATACAGCAAAAAATTATGCCAAGCTTACCAGCAAAATATCATCGGTAACAACACATTGGTTCTGTATGCTACATCTCATCTCATCTGTGATGTGTACATATTAAAACTAGTAGTACATTATGCTAAAATAATGAAGTTGGTTACAGTACAAGAAACTAAACCATTACAATAAAGTTAATCTAATTAATTAGGTTCTATAAATTAAAAAAAGCATCAAACTTTACGTTTAATACATGTATAAAGAGATGTCTTTTTTACTAGTATAAAAATATCGTCAATATTATTTTTCCAATGCTCTTCTGATCCTATAAATATGGAAACAGAATTATCTATAATTATCTGTACCTATAACTAACAAGATTAGTGTGCCTTAATTATTATATTCCAAACCAATACGTCTTCACTATTAAAATGTCACAATGCTCATTAAAAAAAAAGATTATAAATTTTTGAGGCATTTAGTTTAAAATACCATTTTCGCAACTGAGTATCGTCGAGTAAAAATGTAACTTAATTATTCAATGTTAGTTAGTAAAACTAGAAGCATAATGGACATAGTTATAAGGTTTAGATAGTATACTTAAAGATAAATAATGTTAGCCTACATGAAAATACCTACCAACTAATATTTTCTTAAATTCCCATATACAAAACTATTTGTATTGACCGCATACTCTGCTGCGTATAGTTTACCTAAGTCTAGTATCATTAAGCATGCGAGTATATGTATAAGACAAAACGATTACATAAGGCAAGTGAATAACATTATATTCTAGAGACACTATCACACAATTCCAGGGTTAATTCTGAAGAGATCATAGACAACATCATCAAGAGCACAGCTCTCAAATCGTCCGGAATAAAGCAGAGAAAGAAATGCACTCGATACTACACAAGTTTTTAAATATTCACTTTCCGAGAGGAAATATAATCTAGTGTTTAATTTGTATTTACAATCCGACAATAACATCCCTAAAGCGTATACTGACATACCTTATTCATAAATCACTCATATATTACAACCAATCGCTCCACGCTCCAGTCCCTTCGCACCAATTCATTATATAGGCAGTTTGGATAACATCCAACCTCTATGTCCACATATGATCATTGTAAAGCTGGACTAATTATTCGAGATTTGCACTAATTAAGACATTTGCACAAAATATATGTATGTAGACTCAATTTGTAAAACCTTATCATCATATACGATTAGCATCAAACTATTTTTTTTATTTCCTTTCATGATACTTAACACAGTTGTCACTCAGATATTTTAACATAATCTCATATTAAATGAAGTGTTTCTCCGCCTACAGTATATTGGCCATTGACACTACAATCCATATGAATGTGTGAGTAATGGACTAAGCAATAAAGACGGAATCCTGAGACCTACTATTAGTGTGATTTTGCTAATAAGCCAGAACTGTACTTACAAACTAGCCTGAATGATGCAGGACATGTCGTATGACGTGGCGACGTGATAAACTTATGGATTCGAAAACATTAATATTTTATGAATAATCACAGTCTTCTTGTTTAAAACAGTCCCAGTCTATGTATGAATGTATTAATAATCACAGTCTTTGTATTAATTTTTTATTTATACTGTCAGCAAGATTATAAGAAAAAAAACACTTCCGTACCTACATTTAGGTGCTAAGAGCGGTTAACACAAATTTGAGTATTTTTTTCTTTCTCTCATCGTAAATAAGACTGTATATATTTAGTATTAAGATGAATAGTGCAAGAGGTCAATGTGGAAGCTTAAATATAGTAATGAATCAAATCACGTCTGTCCACGCCATTCCACGACAGGGAAGTGTCGTTACCGTTAACCGGTTGTGGGTACAATGGTGGCGTGTGAATTCAGCGTGCGGTGGGTCGGCATCACTTGGCGGACTTGTGCTTGGGCGGCGTGGTCGGCGGCCCGCCTTGCTCAGCCGGCGCGCC
This sequence comes from Drepana falcataria, assembly GCA_945859725.1. Lineage (NCBI taxonomy): Eukaryota > Metazoa > Arthropoda > Insecta > Lepidoptera > Drepanidae > Drepana > Drepana falcataria. Next base: position 3,820,681 of record OX243935.1, read on the forward strand.
CAGAGACACGCCCTCGCTATCCACCTCCGTCTGTACAATATTATATATATATAATTAATCCAGCCAGTAAAATCATAAATAAATAAAAACCTAGGGACAATTCCACACTAATTGACATGTCCCAAAATAAGCAAAGCTTATAACAATGGTCGACAACAATATATACAGGCTGCCACAGAAAATTTGCCACTAGCTCAAATATTTGATAGGCCACAATGAAAGGAAACAAATAAGGATCATAAAGAATTACACGTAGAATCCAACTAAGTTTTTATATTTTATCTTTCTCAGAGTTTATTTATAACATGGTCATTTTGTTATCTTTGGAGCAATTTGTTTTATTGCATTGTCATGAAGATACATTCACAACACCCTATATCTTTTACTAATACGATGATATCAAGGATGGGAATATCAATAAAACGTGCAATGTATGAAGAGATTGATGAATGTGGATGAAGCAAAAACAGCTTCGGTAAGGGACTCAGCGTGATGTTATGTATGTCTATAACTTACTTTCTCATCTTTTGTGGTAGATTGAGGCGATGCAGTGCTATTATTAGTATCGGGCGCTGTCTCTGCATTCTCCGTGCTCGTAGTAGCTGCAAACGATTACAAATATTTGAGCAAATCCATCAAACTTGGTGGTGGCATGTCTTTCGATACAAAATAATAAAAAAATCTCATGCAATTTCATCAAACTTCAAGTGTCAGAAGCATGTAAAAAGATAATTCAATAAAACTAGATAATTAATTTTATAATGGGAATAAGTTTATTGAATAAAAGCCGTGGTGGCAGAGTGGTTCGAGTCGTTGCCTGCGACACAAAGATGGCAAAATCGAATCCCGACTGTGTACCGATTAAAATGATATTTAAAGTTTACATAAATCTACATGTTCATTCCGTAGAATTACAACTAGTTTTCCAGAAAATAGTTTGCAAATACGATTGATGTTAACTGACATTATGAATTTGCTAAATTCGAAACAATAAAGTACTTTCTACGAAACATTCCATAATTACATAATAAACTCCTAAAAGAATACAAAAGGATGTCCAAATTTTTAGAGAAGGGCTCAAACCATTAAGCAAGCTTACATAACGTGAGTTAAATACCGCGGGATGCAGGTACTGACATAGTAATAATATAATAATATATACTCTTACTGGCTTGTATGTGATGTGTATTGCTCCCGCGCTCAGCTTCGTGCTCGCGAACGACAGCGTCAAGGTTGTATCGGCGTCGGTACGATATGAAGAACGAGCGCACGTGAGCCTCCGTCTTTGTGCCAAGGGTCTCGGCGATGGCTTGGAAATCCTTACCTAAAAGTAGTCAAATTTTATTATTAAATATTAACATAATTATAATAATATTTCTAAATTTGCTAACTGTAAAATTATAATATAATTCGAAGTTTGTTAGACAGTTTATTATTCTATTCCCAATTCGCTTAAACCACATATAGGTTCATGTAGTCACTAAAATCATAACCAAGTGAAGCATCAATCAATACGCACAAACTCTACATTACATTGTAAGCATAAATGCTCCTGCTTCGGCACGGCGCCAGCGCGTGCACTTAATTTAAAAGACAATTATTATGAACAACTTAATAACATAAAATGATTAACGACACAGTGCAAAATACCGGGACCTAGATAAGAAAAATAATAAAGTAAGGAAAACAATAAATGTTTGAAAATCATTATCATCTCTTGGTATCGTACAACCTGCATAAATACATAAATATGTATGAGATCATTTCAATAGAAACAGTAACTAAGCGATCCCTAGAGAGCACATAAATAATATGTATTTTCATTACCCGTCTGATGCCAAGCGATAGCCATAACTTTTAAGCACTAACAATATAAAATGGATCACTAACTCACTGCAGCCTCTATATTAGTCAAGTTGCTTCACCTACTAGCAGTATTACCCCAGCTTAGTAATACCTACCCACTTGATTTTCTAGAAACTTTACTCCTTAAAGGTAGTAAGTACTCTAGTCAGGCAACAGAAGTTGAATTTAGGTAAGACTATATCTCTCCACCTTTCAAGCACAGGTCTAGTCAGGCGATTGAACGGAACGGAACCCTTGAACGGAAGAACGGTTATGCCCATCTCCCTTATGGTGCTTATTGAACACAACTCAGGGATAATGTATGTATGAATCACAAAGTATAGAGAATCATGTCCCCCGATCATGAATAGGGTCAATGTTGTTTCCATGTAATAATTTGTTTATTTTCTTGGAGTGTTAATTTTGAATTATTGGATTATCTATGTATGTAGTGTCTAGACGAATATATTTTTTCTATTTTGACAAGGTGAAAATGAAAATGACAAACAGGTGTTTAGCATACTCACCATACTTCCTGACGGCAGTGACGGCCATGAGGAGCTCGTCGTTGGTCCACCGCGAGTTGACCTTGGCGGGCGGCTCCCCGGGCCGCAGCTCCTCCACGCCGGCCTCACCAACCTTGCGCTTCATGGCACTCAGCTGCTGCTTGTTCTGCTGGACCTACACACACCGACCCTCACTTCACAAACTACTCATATTGTTCAAACGTCTAGTGCTCTGTGCATATCTGGATTATCCAAACTACAAGGGGTACACCGCACTGCCATCCTGTTAAGCGATAAAATATACGTATATAAATATTAGGGTAAGCATAAATTGAAATAAAAACTGTTTTAAATAAATAATAATATAGCTACTCATGTGTGCAGAATACATTTTGATACCACCTAATGGTACCTACTGCAATCAGCGGGACAACTACGAAAATTATTGGCTAGGTTTGAGAAACTCGACTAACGTACCACATTCTCACTTTACATGACAGACAGTGGGAGGCTCGCGAGCGAGTGTCGACGTAGGGTGAGAATGTGTGGCAACGCGGCACTACGTAGCGACATTGTGGCGGATGGCGCTTACTTGTCTCTTGAGGGAAATGATCTCTCTGTCCATGGCTTTAAGCATGGCCTCGCCCTGATTGACTCTCCCCTGCTGCGGGGGGTCGCCGGGTTGCGGGCCGGTGGCCATGGCGACCAGATCGTCGTGATTGATGTAAATGCCGCGCGGCAACCGGTGCTTGTACCGCTGCTGCTTGCCGCCCGGCCCCCGCCGGCCCGACGGCCCGCACAACGGCCGCATCGTCCCCGTGCCTCTGTCACATCACCGCCGACGTCAACAACAACACCTCCTACCCTACTAATCCGCGCTTCCACATCGCTATTACGACTCACTACTAGCAAACATACTACTCAATAGCTATCTGTGTCGGTTGTAACTATTCCTCTCAAAATTCCTAAATATCGATGTGAAGTATAAAGGCACAAACGATGTATTTAAATCTAACAGTAAATTTAAATATCACGGCCCATAGCATCACAGCTCATATAAGCCAGCGCTAACATAAATCTCAGTGTTACCACATTCGATTAAATTGATATTTTCATGCAATTGAATGCGATAAGTAATGTGCCTATATCTGCGTTATATAGTATTTTAGGTAAATGGCGTGTACCGACCTGGCGTGCACGAGGCATGCCTGACACAACTTGTGTGAATTGTGCGCCGTGGTCTGGGTGCACAGAATGCCGCACACAGTGCACCACTTGCCCGCGCCCTCGCCGCCGCCCTCGCCCTAGATCCCCAATCAACACTTTACTATCCTGCCTCAACCGACATTACATACATGTAATCATCCACTAACATTTGTTCAAGGACGGACAAAAACACATTATTAATTCTCACACACTTCTTTTAAGAACCCATTAGAATATTAAATGATATTCTGCACACATTAGAATCACTAAACAATTTTTCCCTTTACATTTGGGGCAATTAAAGGAAGCATGCGGGAATATTTGAGGATGTGCAAGGAAAGGAACAAGGATAGATTACATACATAGAACATTGAAACACAATTAAGTTACAGTGATATAGCTGCAATTCCAGTGAAACTCGTTTTATACGTTCCACCAACATATGTAACTATTACAAGGAACATCAATTATAAATAACCATGCGAAACTATTCCTATTCACTGAATAGAAATTACGAAAATATATAAAGCTTTATTACCTTTATTCAATTCTGTTGACTATTGATCTAACAAATTAATTAAATAATTATTGATTGATGAGCCTAGAGTGTTAGAACATGGCACAGTTACCTCAAATTTATGAGTATATTAACAATTAGTTGTAGATAAAAATGCAGAGCAGGGAACAATGAAAGCATCATGACTAAAGCAGCTTCAATTCTTCTATGATATGATAATATGATACAAAGACCACAGTTACTTGAGAAAGCCTTTAACTAAATACATATGTACACAAATCATTCATAGTACAGAATGTTACAAAAAGTTAAGCAAGTGCAACAGAATATTGCATGAAAGATAAAAAAAATATGTGTAGCAATCAATGTATATGACCAAATCGACGTCATGACTCACAAGGGAATTTCCAGAGCACTAACAAATGGGAATTATGATGTACATCAAATAAAGGATGACACCAAAACATTGAATAAACAGCAGAGAATGGAAGAAGACACTGAACATTAATTCTCCACGGTGACAGTGAGATCATAAGGTGTCCCCAGATATACACTCAACATGCTTGAGCCGAAATAAAATACCTTTTTATGTCAGTGTTAGAGACAGCAGACGACGCCATGAATGTCGACATTGGATAGTTAAAGCTGAAAGCTCATCTAGATAAATCTGGGGCCACTCCTACTCAATGTGGGGAAGCAGAGCACCCACCTGGGCGGCCTGCTGACCGGCGGCGCGGAGCGTTGCCCCGCCTGTCGCAGGCTTCCCTCCTCGGACTATACCACGGTGGATAGTCCACTTCTGTTTTTGAACACACCATGTCCATAACTTACTTTTACCAACATATGTACCTTCTATCCCACTACAACTTTCCACCAAATAATATGTACACATACTTAAAATTATTCAAATTATCCTCCATAGATTTGTTTATTACAACAACTAATTAATCACAAGACTCAACTACATGCAGAGTGAATAAGAAAAATGTTTTTTTTATTGTGTTAGCTATGTCAGGCATTAACAATTCATATAGCTGAGGTTGCATTAATTTCCAGGGGAGGTTTGAATATAAAACTTCACTATATCATAGAAAAATAAGAAACCAAGTGGTTAAGCACTCTGCATTTTCATCTACGACAATTGGGGCCATGGCTTTTGGACAATCCAGATATACTGTCAATGTTCAGCAATATCAAAGATTTGAAATATTAAACATAGCTTTGTTATTCATAACAATAAAGTGATACTACTTGACAAATAAAGAGTATGAGCAAAATATATCTGTTAAAAACTTGAATTGATATAGTGAAAATAAACATACCTTCTCATCATTGTCAGACTCCTTGTCGGAACCACCTGGTTCTGATCCAACTCCCGACTCCCTTTTCCCAGTTCCAGATCCAGTTGCATTACGGCCCTCACTAACTACGTCCATCAGAGAAGTACGAGCTCTTGTCTTTTTCCATGAGTAATAGTATTTGACTAAAGATGCAATTGACTTATCAGGCAGCTGTTGAATAACAATAAAACTACATTATATACCAGCAAACAGGTTTACCAACATATAGCAAAGTCAAATTAAGCAAACATGAATGTTTAGAAGGTAACACAACAACCAGATCAATAACTACCATCTGACGTATTCTGTGGAAACTCTTGCCATGGAATTGAAAAGCCTGTTCAAATAGAACTTTGTCTTCCACTGTCCACTCATCAGGGAATGGTGTGAAGTTGGCCAGATCCATTGAAGCTCGGTTAAGATCATGTTTGTGCCAAAATAGCATGCCAAGTGCTTGTTCTCCATTGTATCCATACTTTTCCTTAGCTGTTGTTATGTATTCATCCACTGAAATAATGATAAACTTTACTTGAGTTCCTGCATGTTTACAAAATAACACTAAAAGAAGATGTAGCAATGACACTTACATTTGATATCAGATATGTCAGAAGTTGGTGACCAAACAAGTAAGGCTCGGTCAGAGATTTGTTCTGGTTTCCTCTGCTCTACGGGTTCCAATTCTGGGCAGATAGCTTGATAGTCACGACCAACTCTGATCTTCTCAGCTGCAAATGGTACTACTGCTTGGTTTCGAGTATCATTGATGATGGGATGAGCGCAGCATGAAGGCGATGATGGTAAGCATAGAAAATAAAGCATGATGTCAAATGGTGGTCAAGATTACCTACATTAATAGCATAAGCGGTTAAATTTAACCATGTTATCTTGCGCGTTCAGCGACGCGTCAATCAATAGCATTGAAAAACCCAACCCACAGCGTTGGGCTGAACTGGCTGCTGAAATGCAAGCCTGTGTTAACGTGGAACACCCATATATTTAATTTTTTCATACCATTCTCGTCTTCTGAACTGGAATCTGGACTTCCATTGCCATTGGGGCTTGGCCCCCTTGACCGCTTCCCGTTTCGAACATCGCTACTTCTTTCGGCTAAAACCATGTTACGACTGTTTATAGCACAAAATTCACGAAATTTTCACACTATTCCGAAGTTCATTGGTATATTATAAAAATAAAGGTAATATAGGACTGAAATCCTCAGCTCCGCACTTAAATTCAAACGTGATTCAAACCACCGCATCAATAATCTGACAAACCAGTCTCAATGGTAATGGGTCATTTAATGGCGTCTGTAGTTGAGGCATTCACTTTCAGTATATCAGACAGAATTAAACTTTATAACTCTGCATGTCCGGCACTTATCCCAAAAAGTAACATAAAATAATTTTTTAAATTTTATATTGTAGTTTTTACATATATTTCGAGATTTATTTAGTTCTGTGATTTTACCACGTATTTTTTTAAGGCAACATTATACCCTACAGAGTTTTACAAATGTATCAATCAACCGATGATATCTTTTTTCTTAATTAACAAAGTTATAATGATTCAAACAATGAATCCACTATTGTATATTGAAATATAAAAATAGTAGAACAAGCCGAAAAATCAAATAACATTAACTTCACTGGTTGTGATTCCAAATTTGGAAAGCTTTACATTAAATACAAACTTATTTTAAGACTCTTTATATACATAACAGATGGCGCTAGTAGCTATTTTAAAAACACTAACAAAACATCGAGGCTCTCAATCTCAGATCAGCATATTCTACTTCAAAACTTCTACTAGTAAATTCATAAAAGCTTCGCTTGAACTTCCTTATCAATTGTATTCAACATGGAAGTGTTAACATATTTTTTTATAATGAAATTAAATCAGCTCAGCGTAAGCATGCCATGGCAGTACTTGTCGAAAACGATTTAATTTGACTCATTTGAGAAACTTTATTAAAACACCTATATAATGCTTTGTTATGTATAAGACGCCTAAAAAGATACATCTATCATAGTTTGGCTGATTAGACTGTACTGTAAAGAGGTTAAAGAATACCTTTAAATAAACTAATAGCGTAGGTACGATGTATCCTACTCAAGTGCGTATTTACCCTAGGGCCAAAAGGGCCATGGCCCGGGGCGTGATAAGCGGCGCATGCACCACGACCTCGTGCTCAGTTTTATTTTGACTTTAAGAGCCTTAAGTGAAAATAAAAAAAAACCCTACCTAATTGATAGAACCCGTTTCGTGGCAAGATTGATAAACACCAAGCAGCCTATCGTCGTACGTGCAGGATTTTATTTTATTTTTTCATTATTTTATGGATCGGCAAACCACATAGGTAGGCCCAGAGCACTCAATCTTAAATCTTTTTTTAACTTTTTAGCTGATTTCAGTTTTTAGTGCCTATAGGCAATAAATACACAATTATAAACACTAGTTGCTTAGTCCCTTAGTTTCGTTAAGTTTATTCTTATTATTCTTATTTTTACTATACTAGAAGCGATGGTTCTTCTGTTATAAATAAATCCAAATACACCTTGATTGTGGTATTATGAACAGCGTAATTAAGCATAATTAATATATATTATTACTGTATCAGCTAGGTACGTGTCTTGCAGAAGAGCATAGTACCTTCCCACCACAAAATTAGACCTCTTTCGCGATAAACTCAAATTTTAGGCATGCTAGTGAAATTGCTTGCGTTCGTAGTCATACCTTCAACATGCTTCGCGTGATCCCCAGATTTTGCTAATTAGCCGCTGAAGAAAGCTATGGCACGAATGTATGTATTTCTGCGGTGAGGATCGCCATAATTATAAAATATTTAATCACAAACTTCATATTTATAGCATAATTTATAAATATAATATATAGTTTTAAATGTATTTATATCATAAAATTTAAAATATGATACATATTTAGATAATTCTTCTATAAGAAATTCAAAGACGAATGGATAGTACTTGAGTAACGGCTCTCGGAGAAATGAAATGAAATGAAAAAATCGTAGGTGTCTGGGTACTACCTACACCCCTCTGCCTGCCCTTTTCGAGACCATTGTGGGAAGGCGTGAAGATTATAATTATTCTCTAAAAAACCTAAAACTTCAGTAAGAAACCTTAATCGTATGATCTACTACATATTATATATTGTATACCTGCGCAATTTTAGGTATAAACTAAGCAATGTAAATAACTAGCTATTCAGTCTATTGTGTATCCAGCGGTAAAGCCTTTAGTTAGCATACTTAGTATATTAGTATTTTTGGGAATGCGATTATTTTATTTATAAAATATATCTATGATTTTTTTCAATAATAAGTTCTCGATTGAAATATATTTCAGTGCGATGATTCTCAATTCGATATAATGTTTCTCTATTGTTCTTAATTATTAAAAAATGCCTTATGTTTCCGAACGAAACTATTTGGTGTCAGATTTTGCTACAGTGATTTTTGAGGAATATGTTACTTTTACCATTCATGAATGTTATCAGAAAATAGATAACGATTATGACACTAGTAATCTCGCCTATAGCTTTATAGGCCGCGAAGTCGCGTCAGTAGTAGTCATACCGCTGGACTGAAAAGTTGTTGTACTTGTTAGAAATGTTGCTGCCGTAAACGATACCGCGTTGTGATACGTGCTGCAGAATTTTGCCAAAAAGGGCGCACAATTATCATGAATGTTATGTAACGAGTGTTTTAGTATTCAAATAAGTGGTAATATATTAGGGCCAAGATGAGAACGGTGGCGTTGATTAGCGGGGGTAAAGACAGCTGCTACAACATGATGCAGTGCGTCGGCGCCGGGCACATTATCGTCGCCCTGGCCAACCTCCAACCTCAACATAAAGGTTACTTCTCCACTACCGATTTAGATTTATATATTAACATTTTCACTAACTATATTTGTTTGTTTTTTACTTGCTGGAAACGAAAAAAAAGTGATGTGAACATGTTATTTAAGTATTTGTCCAATTGTTAGTCACATTGTATAACACCTGTAACCAAATATAGCTATTTTGTTAGTTACTAAGTAAGTTATTTTCTTTATATAGAATGTAATGTACCTTCTGGCTAAACCTTGTAGATAAAAGCTATGATTTTACTAAGAATTTAAGACACACAGATTTTTATACTATTATGTTTGCAGATGAACTGGATAGCTACATGTATCAGACTGTGGGACACCAAGGCATTGACCTTTATGCTGAAGCTATGGGTCTCCCATTGTACCGAGAACATATATCTGGAGTAGCTGTGGAACAAGGCAGGATCTATAGACCCACAGAGAATGATGAGGTTGAAGACCTTTACAGACTCCTCTTAAAAGTCAAGGTGAGAAATATTCATAGGTTGAATTGAGTACTCCTGTTCTAGTAGGTTGAAATTTCAAATTGGAATCATAATTTTATATTATGCATAGTTTTTTAGAATATGGCCTTAGGCCTATGCAATAATTAATATTTTAATGTGAGTACAATACCAATGCCTACTTACTTAACTCTATTAATTCAATGGGCTATCTGCTTATTTAGCAAAAAATAAGTATTGTTGAACTTTGTGCTACTAATTTTAAGGCAGATTACAACATTTTCTTTTTTACTAGTGTTTGATAATTAAATAGATATGGAATATGTATATGGAAACTTTTTAAACTTAAATACTTTTACTTTCCTTCATATATTACTTTCAATTTTAGCTTTATAGTATAGTTTGTATGTAAGATAGTATTTAGCAGTTATTCTGGCCTTCACATAATATAAAATCTCAAGTCAAACTTATAATGCAGTACCTGTAGGTATAATGTCAAATTTCTACATAGAAGGTATATTTCAATATAATCTAACATGGATAATTAAGCTCTAAAATAAATTGCCTGCCATATATAGGTTGTATTATGCACAAAGAACAAAGGAATGCAAACTATGCACTTTCAAAAGAGTTTCCTTCTCCTAAAACTCCTAAAATATATCTCTGGCAGAATGTGGGTGTGTGAGTTCTAACTACACGCCTATGCCTATCCCTTCGAGGACCCTTGTGAGAAGGCGTGAAGATGTATAATAAATATTGAAGGTTTGTTCAATATGTACAATAAGTGCATCCATTGTTATAGGAGGATTTAGCAATAGAGGCTGTTGCAGTCGGTGCCATACTTTCTGATTACCAAAGAATTAGAGTTGAAAATGTGTAAGTAATAACAATAAGAATTTTTAGTATTCACAAGGTGTGCAAACATTTGTATATTTTTTTTATACAACAAGAGTGGCAAACAAGCATACGGCCCACCTGATGGGAAACGGTTACCGTAGCCTATTTACGCTCACGATACCGAAGTATCACTTGCGCGTTGCCACTCTGTGTTCGGAGAGTTACAGTGTGTTGGCAGCATAATGGGTTTAATCCCTCTGCTCCCTCCCCCCTCCCCAAGGAGCTCATTTCTGGAAACCTTATTCACCGCGTAGGAACACAACACAAAAAAATTGTGTTATTTGGCTACGGACTTCTATAAGGTGGAGGTCCTGCCCCAGTCGGGCAGCTCCCAATTCGAACGGGAAACCCGTTATGCCCTACCTCTCTTATTATGCCCTACCTCTCTTATTATGCCCTACCTCTCTTAATTATGCCCTACCTCTCTTATTATGCCCTACCTCTCTTTATGCTTTTTACATTCATCTATCTTGTACAAGTGTCACACAAAGTATGTATTGAGTTTAATTTGGCTGCTTTTGAACATAAGTTTTAAATATGGAATATTTTATCAGATAGTTGTTGCAGACGATTCATTCTTATTTTGGGGGAGATAGCAACAATAGCCATACATACTACATTGAATGTGATAGTAGATTGAGTAATTACTAAGAAAGTTCCAATTAAACTTATAGTCTTTTTTTAAATTATGTCTTGTATCATTATGTCATGCAAAGTGTAAGCTAATTTATTGGTGAAAAGACAGCTAATTAAATTCAGCCATTCTCCCCCTCAGTATGTATATGCATTTATTAAAATGACTTCATAAGTTTATACACCTGCAGTCTTGGAACAATCCCAAATGAATTGATGTATGTAATTCTATTGTAAGAAAAAATATGATACGGGACCTGGACATTTATAATGTGTAAAACATGCAAAAATAAAGTATTAATCTGAACATACCGGAGAGAATTGGGATCTTTGGTGTCGATGATCAGTTCCTTAGCAGGCGTCCAAAACGCTCAGTCTGCTCAACAGAGCTAAGCAGTACTTCACATAAGTGCAAAGGCTGCGACTTTATAAGTCCCAAATCCATTCTGATATACTGAGTACTGCTGCCACCTGTAAGCCTTCTGAGTCCTAAACTAAGAGAGTAACTAAGAAAGAGTATTCTAACGAATTGTTCGATATGATGCCTACACCCAGCTTCTACCAACGCACCTCTAACTAGAAAGGTCTTGCAATGCTCAGTTGCAAAGGAGTTTTGTTCTGCGAAAGCTCAGGTTGTGGAATGAACTTCCATTCAGGTTTTTCCAGAGAGTACAACATGGAGTTATTCTATGAATCATAAGAAACATATTTAGTTTCAAAATGTTTCAGATGTCATCGTTTAGGCCTAGTTTCCCTTGCATACTTGTGGAGGCGGAATCAAAAGGAATTGTTGCAGGAAATGATAGCGAGTGGCATTGACGCGATCATCATAAAGGTGAGTTGTTTAATATTGCACTTAATTGTTCCAAACTGTTTATGGTTAGTAAGCATAATTAAATAGCTTTGTTTGGATACTTTTACATTTTGTGCTTGGTAGCTGGCTATCAAATTAAATTACTTACCTACCTATTTATCTTTGACCTCATATAAACATTGTTTCTTTTGGCGAAGTCCGTTATATAAACAAATAATAAACATGTTTGTTTATCTACATACTAATTAAGAACACAGTTCTAACGCATTGTAAAATTAACGTCATTAGATTGTAAGATGTTATTTCAAACATTTAAGAATGAAACATTTTAACATTCTGTCTATTACGTTTTATATTTTATTTAAGTTTTTTTACGTTTTATATAATTTTCAAGAAAGTTGACTGTTGTTGCAAGTGTCCATAAGCGGCGGTAACCGCTTAACATCAGACTGACCGCATGCTTGTTTGCCACCCGTGTGGTATAAAAAAACTTACTGTACATACTTAAATATAGAAGAAACTTCATAAATTTACATATCTCCTCACGCCTTCCCACAAGGGTCCCTGAAGGCTACCCCTTCGAGGAGGAGAGACCCACTTTCCGCCAGAGATTTATTTTAGGTGCCAGGGTGGCGAGTAAATCCCCGTTACTCAAGCACGACTATACATACGCCTTTGAATGTCATTAGTTTGATCCTCAATATTGCTACCTTGCGACTCCCTGAAGTATTTTTAATCCTTCAATTAATACAGTTTAATTGAAATCATCCAGTGCACACATGGTTATCAGTGCGAATGGACGTCATACAGTGGCATCTGTGTCGTGTTTGCATTTATATATCTTATCATTCTCACTCCCTAATGCTTGGTAACAAAGTATTGGAACTCAATGCAATTGCCATGAGCTCGACATGCTCTGGTAACCAATTCAGTATCTCTTCCAGGGCGTTGTTTGAAAACAATATTTGCTACATATTAATAAATATTTGACACTACAGATAATAAGCTTTGCTCTTAACAATAAACGCAACGCGAAAATCTCTACGTTAAAGCCATTTATTTAAGCGTGCTATGAACACAAACGTATTCTTTACTTTTATAAATTTTGCCGCTCCTGCTATTCCGCTGATCTGCTCCCTTATGATGAGGCAAGGCAGGTGAAAAATTAGGTTTTTTTCCGAAGTATATTGTGGGGCCCCTCTTTTGGGGAGGCCCCGGTTGCCCTCCAATTAACGGGCTATCAAATGCATGACAATTTCAAACCGAATAAGTCTTGTAGTAGTTAGACACTGGATTTTAAATCTGAAATAAATAAATTTTCCTAACATTAGAGCGTTGAACCAAACGACCAGCGTCTTTATAATATCAGTATAGGCAGTCTTCGACTTCATTGTGACTTCAGTGCGAAAGACAGGTATATAAGTATATTTCATTCTTGTATAATTATTGCAAGTGGTGTTTGCCTTAATGTGCTAAAGCAACGTTATTGTCGTTATTAAGAATTAGAATAGGTACGTTCGTTATTTGATATACTTGCTTATGTTATCAATGTAGGTATTTACTTTGGTCATGTCAACGCTGTGCTTTTTTAAACGGTTTTATTTAGCTCGACCCGTATTTTAAGTTATATCGGTTGCAAACCAGCATACGACATATTTTATTGCAAGCGATCGCGGTAGTCTATGGCCGTTTATTGCCAGGGTTGTGTATCACATAACGTCGAGATGAATTTCTGTGTTCGTGATAGGGACGACATCACTTTAATTCTCTCATTATTGTCAAAAAACTGCCCTCCTGGAGTCCTAACTGCACGTAACAATTTTTGTGGACTTATAAACTGTGGAATGTATTTAAAAGAAGAAGCAGTATTGTAGTGTCCCTCTTTTATCAGGTGGCAGCCCTGGGCTTGGACCCAAGAATACACTTAGGTATGACGATACGCGATATCCAGCCGCACTTACTAGTCATGCAGGAGAAGTACGGCCTGAACATGTGCGGCGAAGGTGGAGAATATGAGACTTTCACACTGGACTGCCCATTGTTTAGGAAGAAGCTAGTTATGTGAGTATTTCTTTCATATTTTATAGCTTCTCACAAGGATTCCAGACGAAGGTAGAAAGGTAGAAGTATTTCGTGAAAAACATATCTTTCAGATTGTCACTTTTTTGCAGACCTACATATTTGACTTTTTGTTTTTTTAATTTATTTTCAAACATAGGCATACAGGGCCCTCGCAATATGTTCATTCACCGTTACGCTCGAGGTGTGAGAAATCACTTTATGTAGGGTAGGAAGTTCAGCTAACCGGTGATTTAATAATAATGTAGCGTTAAGAGGCCACGCGGCACTAACCAAAAAGGTATATATATCCTGTAGGTATTTGTTCTCATATTGGATTATACATGACGTCATCATATCAATGTTGTCTCTCCAAATAAGTGGTTGTAACATCTACTGCGTAAACGAGTAGAATGATAATAATTAACCCATTTAAAACTATGATTGTTTTATTCACAATTTAAATTATACAGGTATCCTTCTACAATGTTATATTGTTAACAGAGATGAAAAAGAACTTGTCATGCACACTAACGACCCGGTAGCACCAGTCGGTTATTTAAACTTGAAGCTGCATCTCGAAGCTAAAGAGAACGCCGACGGTGATATCAAACTACCGCCAACAGTAAAAAACGCATTGGATTACGTTAATGACATGAGCGATACTGTATTTAGCGATATAAGCGATATTGAGCTCAGTGAATCGGAGATAGAGTCTATAGAAAAGTTGGAGAAGGAAGAGAAGAAGAAACAAAATGAACTGAACCCTTTGCTCACTTGCACGGAGGAGACAAACGATTTGTCTGACCGTTTAAAGAGGACTGACAGCCATAATAAGAGTACGGAGACTTCGGAGGATGGGTACACGTACGAGGCCCTGCATGATAGCGAGATTATGCCGGTGTTGGACCACAGGTGTATATTCGGTAACAAGCACGGCTGGTACTTCATCGGGGGCATCGTCGGCGAAGGGGTAGACACCAGACTGGCGACGGAACAAGCTATGAAGAAACTCATTAGTAGGTAAACTTGTTCAAGAGATTTGTTACTTGAAATTATTACAAAGTATGTAATCGATGTTGACTTTCTGATAAGTCTAGTTATGTGATACACACATGTGAT
This sequence comes from Drepana falcataria, assembly GCA_945859725.1. Lineage (NCBI taxonomy): Eukaryota > Metazoa > Arthropoda > Insecta > Lepidoptera > Drepanidae > Drepana > Drepana falcataria. The sequence continues at coordinate 3,835,952 of OX243935.1, forward strand.
TAACTGCATCCTGCGGTGGTACTCTCGATTGCTACTTCGGTTCGTCAGTTTGAGTTTGCCCATCAAACTCTGACATTTCTTTAACCCTTGGACTGGAATAAAAGTGTCCATTCTTGAAATTCCCCAAATTTATTTAATATTCTTTTGGCATTTTAGACGTGAATACGTAGCAGACAGACCGATACACATTTGTATTTATGTTGATGCTTGGATAACATTGTCCAACCATAACCTTACGCCTTTGCGTTAAGGTCTAGTTTTCAAGGTCTAAAAGGCTCCACTATTTCAGAGTTATTGGAAGACTCGAGACTGCAACTTACCGACGTGTGCTCCGTCAATATATACATGCGCGATATGAATGAGTACTCGGCTCTGAACAGTGTGTACGTGGATACATTTTGCTACCCGAATCCACCCACAAGAGTCTGCGTGCAGTGCCCATTGCCTGCGGATGTCGGTCTCATATTGGATGCTGTAAGTATTTTTGATAGCTCTTAGGGCTTTCCAAATACGGTTTAAGTTTGATTGACAGAACTCCAGGGGTCTCCGTGAAGCCGTACTCATATATCCCCAGCCGCTTAGCCGTAGCGCAGGCTCAGGACCTTAAAAAGAGATACGAAAAGTTGGCAACGCCTGAAGTTAGGCTCTTTAGCAGTAACCTTTAACTATTAGACGACCGTCTGGTCTAGTGGTTAAAGCTCCTTACTGCGAAACTTGAGGTCGCGAGTTCGAATCCCGCTGAGGGCAAATATTTGTGTGATGAACACGAGTATTTGTACCTTAGTCTTGGATGTCCTATGTATTTATGTATATATCTATCTATATAAGTAAATATATCGTTGTCTAGTTACCATACCACACGCTTTGCTTAACTTGGCATTAGATCAATTTGTGTGGAATTGTCCCAGGTATTTATTTATTTATTGAGCAAACCCCCGTAGACAAATTCCCTTTTTATTTTCGCTCACGCTATCAATTGTATGGCAATGTCAAAAGGAGCATTGCCATACAATGGATAGCAATGGTCTAGGGGCAGAGGAGGCAGGCTTGTTTGCTACTATAACAATGCTTGAAAACAATTGAACCGAAGGGCCTAGTAATTGTAAATATAATGATGAATTATTTGAACTTATAAACACTTGAAGAATGATCAATTAATGATGGATCACAAACAAGAGAAAGATTAGATTTCTTATCGAGTAGTCACGGCTTGTTAATATTTATAATCTTACGTAGAAGGTTGTCAGAGGCGTGTTTATGCGCCAATGACGTTAATCGACTAATGATTGCATTTTTGTACATTTAAAAAGACGTATGTGCAGTCTTAATTATTGCGGCGAAACAGGTGTTGTTGCACCCTTTCGGGGACCTTTGTGGGCAGTCATGAAGATGCTATTTTGTAAAGGTAAAGCTTCAATGATCCTAGGCTCTAATAGTGTATTCCACGTTTGTTTGTTTTTGTTTTACACTAGCGGTCCGTACCGGCTTCGCACGGGTGGACATAAGATTTTTTTATATAGTCTATATCACTCCAGGTGAATGTAGCTATCCAATGGTGAAAGACTTTTTCATATCGGTCAAGTAGTTTCGGTGCCTATTCAATACAAAAAAACGAATCTTTCCTTTTTATAATATTAGTATAGATAACATAACTTGTAATATTAAATTAGTCTTGTCTTATTGACATACCAAACACATAAGTGTGTCAAACGACCACTTGAAATGAGTTCAAGTTGATCTAGTCTGATCCTAAAATAAGAACTTGTCGAACTACTGAATATTTATAACAATTTATTATCTTGATGCTGGCGTGTGGGCGACGTATTGGTATTTGTACGTGATGTTTTAGTAAATAATGTTAAACAATTATGTATTGGAATAACTTCGATAGTTTTTAAAATTAGTTTTCATAACAATTACTCAGAGGAAGTCACGACATTGTTACATTCAATTAATACGTATAACTATTTATTAGGTGCGCTTTAGTCTACCTATGTTATATATGTTTGTGTTAATAGGCGCTAGCCAGTTTACGCTCTGTTAAAATAGAAGATAATTTAGTCCCTTTGTCATTGTCTCTTGGAGCGTTGTTCAATAGTTTTTCGCTTCATAACATAGCAATTCATATTGCACTCTGTCTTCGTTTGTTTTCTATTTACAATCTATGAAGGTATGCGTCATAACTGACAGATATCACCATCATCATCATATCATTACGCCGAGTCCCTAACGGGTTAAGCAGAGCGTATGGAGCGCCAGTTCTCTCTAGACTTGCATACTTCTTTCACTTCGTCTTCATTCATCAGTCTCTACATACATGCTCGTCGAGTACTCTTGACGTTCCCGTCCTTGACAGATATCATTGGGATTATACGAACAGTGGCACATCAAACAAGATATTAATTCCACAGCTGTTGTCAATGCCATACAATTGTTTTATTGGAAAAGGAAGCAAAAATATTTTTTCTAGAGCCGCTGATGTGCTAGTTACGAAGGTCACAGCCGGAGGATCCAAAGAAAAGCCAAACTACTCTAAATTATTTAATACAATTACTGTTACAGTTACATTCTAACTATCCTAGGTCTGAATGCTACCGATGTTAGGTTAACACTGACTACATGATTTAATTAATACTCATACATTGGATACAATAAAGGAATAAGATTACAGTAAGTTTCCGTAGAATAAGCTGACTCGGCGCATCGTGTGTCCGACGTATCGTGGGACCTCACGAACCGTGGGAGCCATGTCCCGTGAGAGCCATGTAGTATCAGGAATATGGAAACCGAGTCAGCAGTTTCCATATGTTGCTATGGCGTAACACCTCCCCCTTCAGAACGGCATCTATTTTAGAACTTTGAGAGAAAATGTTGCCGGAGCTTTCGGCGAAGTCGTGGGTTCCTCAGCATCTTCATAATGTGAATTTCCTGTTTTGATCTTCTGAGTTTTCGTAGGGTGTTTAATGTATCGACGTATAGATAGTATGGCTCCAATTATAACTGCGCTGAGAAGTATGATGTAGACTGGTATCGTGGTGTGATTAACGATATCAGATGCGGTGTGATCCAGGTGTATCGAAGGCTGCAGCATTAACTTGTCTTGATATTCGTGGAGATCTCTGAGATCGATGGAGTTCAATTTTAACTGTGGTGGTGTTAGCGTGTTTGCAATGTCAGATTTCATTGAAATTTTCATAATTTAAGATGTAATAAAATCAGAGGTCGTCCTTCTATTCTATCATAGTTATTACTGATAACTATTTCTTCTTTATTCAGGGAACAGCTGATTGGGATTGTGATTAAGAAGCTTCCTTGTACCGTGTTGTAGCTCTCGTGTCCACAGACAGTGTGAATTTTCGTCTGGTGAGGAAACGAAACAACGTAATGTCTCTCGTCAAGGCGGTCCACGGCTTCTTTTGATAGTTTGATAGTAGTCATCACGCAGGATGGATCCAGGGACTGGTTGTTGGTGAGATTCTGGATGCGATCTGGTTGCGCCTGGATTTGATGCCTTATATTTTCTTCGCAAACGAATTTCTCGTTATACTTCGGGCATTCTGCCTCTATTGTACATGAATACCTGCCTGTTACTTGCTATTAAAGGATAGGGAGGTACAATGGATAGGTTATTACTATTAGGAAGGATAGCTAATCTATACAAGCCGAAAGTTCTTGGCAATACGAAACGAAATTAAGAAAAAGTTATAACCATAAGTTTTAAAGTAAAGTAATAGCCAGGTTTGTTATTATTACAGTAGTATCTAAAGTCAATTCCTACAATATACTTATGAGGATAAATTAATGCTGATTTCGTATTTTCTATATACTAACCATAGGATGTGTGCACGCCCAAAATTTAAAACATTCTCAAATTTCAAAAGTTCTGCCATAATATATATATATATATTATGGCTACTTGCCTCGCTGTTCAAAAGAAGCGCAAAATTTAAATTATTAATACCGTGATTCTGTACTGTCTGTGTTATAATTGTACTAAGGTGTGCCATCCAATCTTTACTTAAACTGATGTGTAATTTTCGCATGATTATTTTCCAATATTAATTTGAGTCTGAGTAATCAAAGTTATGCTCTTAATAACGGAAGACTATATTAATATAATAAGACCTATTTTATTTTATCGGGGCTTAAAGCTACTCAAATAATTTAATATTTTATGTAATCAGTCATTAAGATACTCAATTTGCAATTAATATAAAGCAAGGGATATTTTCTATTGTATATATGTTCAAAGTCAGAAAAGGGTTAGTTCGCTTTTATTGTTGTTTCAATATACTTTGAATTATATATTAAATTTTTCCTATTTAGATAAAATTCTATAGATTCGTGTAGACTTACATGTCACGGTAGTGCTTAATAAGCTTAGGCATCGATCATAAAATCTTAATTGAATCTTAAGGTCATTATAGAGGGCTGTTTCGTCGGTTTGATCTAAGAAACTATTTATAAGAGCATTTCTGATACCTTCCCAACTTTCTGGGATACCGTTTGAATATATTGTACGGGCAGCGGGCCCGATAATTTTATTATAAGAAGACTATAAGGTAATTTAATGAATTAATAAGTATAGGTTGGAAAGCTCACTACCGGGCTCGGCACGTATAATACCTACACATAATTTGCCACACAATCAAATAAATAGAGTTAGACGTTAGAGTTAACTCTGGCACAGGGCTTGAGACCTTGAGACCTTGATTATAATTGACCTTATAGGTAATATCAGGGTCCATCTCTATAAAATAATAAAATTCTCTCTAAACTTCTAATAACTATCTATCAAATAGGTTCCAATAGGATTCCCCGCTCGATGTGGGTTATCAGGAAAATTTTAAGGATCACTATACACTATGGGATGAGCAAGTACAGGAGCGATTCAAGTACTTACATGAGTTACTTCGTATTGGTTTCTTCGGAATCGATATCTTGATTTGTCCTCCAGCCGATGGCCTCCAGGTTCTTTATGAAGATATTCGGAAGGTCGTAATGCGGAGCCGAAGGTGATTCGATGTGAGAATACCCTAGCCATCCTATCTGAATATCCTACCGACTGCGCCAGTTACGAAGGTCACAGCCGGAGGATCCAAAGAAAAGCCAAACTACTCTAAATTATTTAATACAATTACTGTTACAGTTACATTCTAACTATCCTAGGTCTGAATGCTACCGATGTTAGGTTAACACTGACTACATGATTTAATTAATACTCATACATTGGATACAATAAAGGAATAAGATTACAGTAAGTTTCCGTAGAATAAGCTGACTCGGCGCATCGTGTGTCCGACGTATCGTGGGACCTCACGAACCGTGGGAGCCATGTCCCGTGAGAGCCATGTAGTATCAGGAATATGGAAACCGAGTCAGCAGTTTCCATATGTTGCTATGGCGTAACATGCTCTATAGTTATATTTGTGGATTGTTTTAGATAGGATTGTTTTCTTTATACAGGTTGCTCACAGAACAAATGTGAACAATACAAACGAGACTGATGGCTGCTGTTCGAAGGAGCGAGTCACTATGCATGTACAAGGTATATCGCACTGGGCGCCGGCCAACATCGGACCTTATAGTCAAGCTGTTAAGGTAATTATTTAATTGTGGCCGTTTTATCCGTGTAATATTTGTACTACGATTGTTACCTGATTATAAAGTCAATAGCAATGTCAAGATTGCAGCTTAGAACTCTAGTGTTCTGCACCAATGAGGTTTTCTGAACTGAAACAGACATTTACCGTATCTGAATATATCGTGAAGGAACCCGTATAAGTTCGAGAAGGAAGTCAAAAGACATATACGTAAATCGTGCATCAGCAACGAAATATCTAAAGAATCTTATCAATCTTAAGCCATACATCTATGGTTTTTAAATCACCACCCAAAACTAATGCTTCAAATAAATATGTATTTGTAATTATGTAAGGATTATTGTGTCGGCCAAATTGTTGTGATGTGTGATCAAAGTTGCAACCATTTCACTCACTATAAAGGAATATTACTCAGCTTCTTAGCGGATTCTTGGTACAAATATTTTGGTGGTGGTGAGAACAATGACTTCCGAGGTCGCGGATTGAATTCTCTTGCCCAAGGTAGTGGTTTTTTATATGTGATACGGTGTACAGGTGGGGGAAGTGATAGGCACGTGCGGCCAGATCGCCCTAGTGCCGGGCAGTATGCAGTTGGTGGAGGGTGGAGCCCGGCGGCAGTGTGCTCTCGCCTTGCGCCACCTCACTCGGGTCATACGCGCCGCGCATCCTCGCGCCACCATACGTAGTGTGGTGCAGGTACGACCCCACCCATATTATACAACTACTGTGCAACTACGGTAAATTATTCTTCTCGAATAAAACATATCCTATATGTTATGGTTAATTGTCTAGAAGAGATCGCCGAGTGCGATAAATCCTCCCCCCTCCCCTATGAGTTAATTATTGGAAACCTTATTAAAAATGTTGTTATTTACATGCTACGGATTTTTTTAGGTGGGGTCCTTCCCCAGCCGAGCAGCTCCAAATTCGAACGGGAAACCCGTTATGCCCTACATCTTAATCTAAGATCTGTATGTGTGCCAACGTGTATCCATTTCGGTGCGTGCGCAGAGCGTGTGTTACGTGCGCGAGCGCGGCGCCGTGGGCGAGGCGCGCCGCCAGCTCGAGCGGCGCACGGCCGGCGCCATCGTGCAGTACGCCGTAGTGGCGGCGCTGCCCCGCGCCGCCGCGGTCGAGTGGCACGCCTGGGCGCACACTGACAACAACCGCTTCGAATGTACGCACTTACCTTTATCCACTTCCAAATATCCTCACGCCTTCCCACAAGGATCCCCGAAGGTATAGACAGAGGTGTATAGGTAGTAATACCCACACACCCACTTTCCGCCAGAGATATATTAGGTGCCAACGTGACCGATGGCGAGTCCATCGCCGTTACTCAAGCACGACTATACATACGCCTTTGAATTGCTTCTCAGACGTATGCAGGTTTCCTCTCGATGTTTTCCTTCACCGTAAAGCTTGTGGTGTGACTAATCACTGTACTTAAGTTCAGAAAAACTCATTGGTACAGTCGGGATTCGAACTTGCGATTTTTGTGTCGCAGGCACCTACTCGAACCACTCGGCCACCACGGCCGATCTTCAGAATCATCATCTCATCATCAATCTTTAGCCATCTTCAGAAGCCATAACTCGTAAATGAAAAACATTCATGTCCGTATGAAAACATTGTTATCCGTCGGATAGTAATAAATGGAGATAGGTTACATAATTTCGTGATCGGAAACACCGCACGTTGTGTTTTGATGGCACTTAGGATAAGCTCGCTATTAATATTGCTGGCCGTAAATCAGTCTTCATATATCGTGTTTTATGGGTATATAGATATAATATTATACATACCTTTATATTTATTCATGAAAATGAGATAAAACGTAGAGTTCAAGAATTTTCCAAAATTATTAGTTATGTTTATTTGACTCGAAATCGACGAGCATGTATGAAGAGACTGATGAATGCAGACGAAGCGAAAGAGGTATGTAAGTCTAGAGAGAACTGGCTCACTATACCCTCTGCCTACCCCGTTAGGGATGATATGATGATGATATATGTTGTTTATGCAGTCCACGGAATAAGATTTCGTAATCTATCAAAATTAAATTTAATTAAACTTGATACCAGCGAGCATGTATGAATAGACAGATGAATATGGATGAATCAAAAGACGTCTATAAGTCTATAGAGAACTGCCGCTCAACCTTATATGCTTACACAGTGAGGGACTCGGCGTAAATGCGTAATGATGATGAAGTTTATACAATGACAAAGTGAGCTACTAAATATATTTCTTTTAACAAAGTAAAGTCTATTAATACCCATAATCTGGCCTTGACGCAATTGGCATTTGCAATCGCCGCTTCCGAAGCTTTCATTCCAAGTAGTCACTTGAGACGGTCAACGCCATCTATTGTAGGGTTTTACAAGTAAACATTGTTCATATGTATATCATATCTATTATAATAATTTCAGACGAAGAGACTGGGTGCAACGTAGGCGAGTATAAAGTGGCAATAACTAGGAGATGGAACTATGAAAACACTGTTGCCGCTTTCGTTTGCTACGTGGCTACAGGTATAGTTTTACAAAGATGCTTGTTGTATAATATACATAACACAACTTCCCGCCTTCCCATTGGGGCCCCGAACGTATGGTTTCCTCTCGAGTTTTTCCTTCATCGTAAAGCTTGTGGTGTGATTAATCACTGTACATAAGTGCGGAAAAACACATTTGTACTGTCGGTTGTACATTCGATCTTGCAGTCATTGCGTTGCAGGCGAATACTAGAACCACTTTGCCTCTACGGCTTGGTATAAGAGTAATCTAAATAGGGATTCGGGACTCGCGCCCAAGTGAACTCGAAAACAACATAGCCAATATATAAAATACTAGTGGCCCGTCCCGGCTTCGCACGGGTGGACATTAATTTTTTAAACATATTGGCATAAAATTTATTTTTTCTTGTAATTAAGATAGCTTATATTAATCAGTGATAATGTAACATTCAAATGGTGAAAGAATTTTTAAAATCGGTCCAGTACTTTTTGAGCCAATTCCTTACAAACATACTTACATAAAAATTTATAATATTATAATATTAGTATAGATTTCACATTTGTAAAGCAACTTGTTTCGGATTAACATGAGCTATATTGAAATCCCAATAAAAATGTCATGCAATTATTAAACGCGGGTGAAACTGCATCTCTTTTGAACAATAAACGACAGACTGTCGTTAGTCAGTGACAAGTTGTGCTGGCGGCAGAGAGATTAGATTAGTCCCATTATGCTGCCAACACAGTACAACTCTACGAACACAGAGTGGCAACGCGCAAGTGATACTTCGGTATTGTAAGCGTAAATAGGCTGCGGTAACCGTTTTCCATCGGGTGGGCCGTATGCTTGTTTGCCATTCTTGTTGTATAAAAAAAAAGATGTCCCCATATGATGTGTCCGATGTCCCCAGGGTCGTCCCCGTCAACGTGCCGCCTGTCGTTCCCCAGCGAGGAGGCGTGCCACACGCACCGCTCCCTCGCCTCCACGATGCAGCGGCCCGAGGTGGAGGAAGTGCTCGAGTACGCGCTCAGGAAACTCATTAACGACTGCCGGGACAAGGATTGCCAGCCCGCCGTCAAGATGAGGATATTTTATCAGGTTCGTTTATTTATTACCTTTATATTATAGTCTTTCGCTTCGTCCTCATCCATCAGTTACTTCATACATGCTCGTCGGTTTTGAGTACTCTTGACGTTCCCGTCGTTGAGAGATATGTGTTAGTCTACAGAGAACTGGCGCTCTATACTCTCTGCGTACCCCGTTTTGGACTCGGCCTGATGATATTATAGTCTAGACACAGAATATGTTATATTCCAGACTAAAATTTTTGACAGAAATACTCATTGAACTGCGGGACAAAGCTTGTTCTAACATAATTAACATTTAGATGAAATTAGTTTGTGAAATTCCATGCTAGCTATTCAACGCTAACATCCCTTTAATTCACAGGTATGGAGTGCGCCCCCAATGTCTGTACTGGCGGAGGCAGTGGATCGAGTGCGCAGGCGCACCGGAGTGCGAGCTGCAGCCACGCTGGTCCCAGTACTGGGGCTGCACAACGCCTTCACCTTCCTCTCCATTTCGGGCCTCCGCCTCGACGAATGACCGTATGTATTCAATTATACCTATTCATCGTACATTGGTGTGAACAATTATAATAAACTGATTCATTTGGTTCAAACCTCCAAAAGCCTATGAAATATTTAATTTGCTTTCAAAATGCAATGAGACGTCAATTTTATGTCATATATCTAATATGATGAGAGATAATAAGAAATTGCTATTTCATCCATGCACAATGAAATAGCAATTTCTCATTTTCAATTTTACAATCCTGTAGTATATCAATGGGCTATCTAGTATACCTAGGTAGTTATGCTACCTGTAACAGACTTATTAGGTTTATAGGACAGCACTAATAAAAAAATTGTTTTGGATGCAACTATATAGAATGAAACAGCATACCACAGAAATCTGGTAGTCTGCTTAATCTTTAGGCTAAGTCCGTGCATTGGTTTAAGTAGTAGCAAGTGTTTTTATAACTTAAGCTTCTTCAAACGAACTAAGTTAGTAGTACAAACATTTTTTTTTGTCCACAGATTTCCTCCGATAATAAGGACTCAGATGCTTTATTGCCAATTTATAAAATATATTTGCTGAATATTTTCAGTGTTTATAAAGTTTTGTTAATTATGCTACTACCGAGTTTACCATACTGTAAGTCAAATTATATAAATTATTTTTTATTGCAACATTGTGTGTCATTTACTGAATCTTAGTGAAAAACAACATTCAAATTAAATTTATTTTATTTTTTTTACAAAATTGACCGAACAGTGCGAGATTTCTAGAACGTTACACTTGCATTAAGTAGACATAAAGTTATCATTATTCCCTTACAAGTAAGTCTTAAGAATTCACCTGTGTCAATAAAGCAACGCTAATCTGTGTGTGAGCCACACCAGAGCCAGTTGTGTAGATCGTATAAAACATATATCATCATGATTTGATTGATGAACCGTTTTGTGGACATCAAAATTTATCTTAAAATTGTCACTAAGTTATTTATGATTAATAATTAACCGAAGCGAATAACTACAAACTAAAACATGATACATTACATGTCAGTATTCGATGACGTCACTGATCTACTCTTACACAATATTATAGTCTAATACAATGATGTATACACATGGGGATAATTGCACACAGCAGTGGTTATAAGGAGATAGCGAGAGATTACCATAAGTACAGCAAATGCATTCATTGTCGGAACGAGTGTTACGTATAACAGAGTCGCCCTGGAAATATACGAGCCACATTATTAATTACATGCAAGCTACATTATTAATACTATCATTCGTTACACCGTATCGTAAATAAATAATTTCTCATAATGAAAATAAAACATAATTATTATTATAATAATCTGAGTTAAATAATTTGATCTTTATAATAAAATCTATAATCATTGGACACATACGCTTTCCAGAACGAGGTCTTGACGTGTACATTAAGGTAGCCTATGTTTTGTACTTTGAAATTAAGTAAGGAAAATCATAGTTGAAGAGCTGCTTGATACTATTCATACAATATCTATGAGAGAACAGACTAATGGGGTATCTTAAACGTATTCACACAAATGTACAGTATCGATACTTTTCACGAGCTTCTGCATTTAGGTGGAAATATATAATTAGCAAGAATTTGTAATATCTCAAAGGACTACATACACATTTCTACATGACGAGCCTGGATCGTTTCCGTGTTCGTAACAACTCAATTATTGTAAATGACGGGGCATGAGATTGTATACAGTTGTATCCATAAAGTATAACTAAAATAAATACCTTATTAAGCAAAATTAACGATAATCTAAAAAATTAACTATATCGAAAACAAAATGCGCAGTGTTACGAAGCACGCGCACATTCCAAATGAAGTAACCAACGCAACTATTTGAAACAATCCAAATGCATTGAAAGGCAGATTTAATCATATGCGTTTATTTTCCACTTTCGAGAACTAATTCATTCGTAGACAACAACTGAATACATATAGCTATTCATCTACGGGTACACAATATGATCACACTCCATACCGTCAGTCGCGGACACAGTCAACCGCACAATTCGACGCCTCGCACCGAAACGTCAACACAACTACACATCGCCGTCTATTTCACCAATTCCTTAAAGTAAATAACAAATCGTGGACGAATACACAATACATGATTGTCTTGCACGGTACTTTAAAACAAATTCTACGAATATTAAAATAGTATGATTGCCCAGCTACCCACATAGTGAAGTTAGTATTAAGTTACTGTACAGTTTACACGTTAATGTACTGCGATCTACAGCTATCTATCTAACCACTTGATGTTTGTTGTCTGTTACAACAAACCGCCTACCTCCCGCTAGAGATACAATAATAATATACATAGTAATGTCGATCGAGCTCGCCCCCTGGGGCGCGGCGCAACACACAAGAGACAATACAACTAGGATCTCATCACTATCCTATAACTTACAAGTAGCCTACGGTTAATCGTTATATTAATCAGATTTATGCAACAGTTTACCTTACAACCGTATTACCGAAGCGAATAAGAGTACATATAGTCTAATAACTGCTAGATATATTACAGGGTCCGGCCTCGATCGCGTGGGACACTCGTATTCGCAGCGCTATCATACCGGCAGGTGCATAAACTGTCATAGGGGAAGCGCTGCCATGGGGCACCTTGGACGCCGGCGCTGCAAATCGCGGGAACGAAACTGTCACTATCAGTCCGGCAACTAGTGGTGAGAGCCACAGTCCGCAGCGGCGGGGCAGGAGTCGCACGCGGGGGGTCGCCCGAGGCGCGTTCAGTCGGCCGCGGCGTCGTCGTCGGGCTCGTCGGCGTCGGCGGCGGGCCGCGCGCGGCTGGCGAGGTACTGCCGGTGCGCGTACTTGTTGAAGCGCCGCTTGGCCATGAACAGCGTGGCGATGGTGCGCGGCGCCAGGCGCACGGCGGCGGCGCGCGACGTGATGCCCCCGCGCCGGCACACGCCGCACGTGTAGTCCAGCACGTTTAGCCGCCCGCCCGCCTGCCTAACGCACTCTGCCAACACAACAACCGCGCTCAGCATACCCATAGCTCGATGCCGCAACGCCCCTACTCCACCCCCGCCCACTCCACCCACGATTCACCAACACTTCCACGATAATACGTCGCGTTAACACACTGACTTCACAGTTCTAGAGATTTATGTAAGTAATTCGCTTCGATGTATAGCTTTTACAGGAAATATAAAACTCGTTTATCCTCATCTTCAATAAATTTTGCGAGAAGAAATTAATCGACATGTCGCCATAACCCGTATTTTTTTTTTGCAAATTAGGCTATTAAAAGTAACGATACATTTTGTACAATACTCGTCTTTTTCGGAGATCTTAACATTATGTGGAAGAGTCGGTGGTCAGTGGGTGGAGTAGGGCTGGCGTAGGGCGCGCGGTCTGCACCTAGACACGACCAGGCATGGCACACACAAACCGACAACTGGCGACGAGACCTCGTGTGAGGCTGCATCAGTACAATCCAACATGACCAACTACCGTCTAACGAGGCGGGGCGCCGCCCGTGTATTATACATCATGCGTATCCTACTCTCATCTAAACACATCTAGTTGGAACAAAAGCTCTCTGACTTATATCACTTGTGATGTCCACAATCCGACGGGAAACTCTCATTGGACTTTGTCAGGCTTACATGTATGAAGGCGATCGTTCGAGTAGCATAATGTTGTCATGAATGATGGAGGGCGATGCAGAAATAAGCATACATTATGATATAGCATGGCAATAACTAATCATGATGATGAACTAATGTTACCATGCGCACTTGCAGGGAACCAAGAAAAGCGCATACATAACACATGAGGAAACATTTTTTACCTACATCACATTCACTACATATCTTTAAAAACATACAAACGTACACATGCGAAGCGAGTATGCTCTATTATGTAAAAAATGCACCCTCATTTTGGGAATACGTTCAGGCAAGATTGTACACGAGGCTCATCACTACCAAATTACATTAATTATTTAAAAAATGTTCGTTGGTAGGTGGAGCCATTGAGTGTCGTGTGTGGTGTAAGCATTTGCGTTCTACTGGTCGGTGGTGTATGACGTACCTTGATGTAGTTGCCTATCGCAGAGCTTACAAATGACGAGCTGCATGGTCCCCTTGGGCCCGATGAAGGAGCGCTCGCAGAGCGGGCAGTAGCGACCGATGCGATACGCCCTACGTTCGCACGCACACACACATACGGACCGCACGCGCACAAGCCCCGGAACAAGAAACACGCCATTAGTATCAACACGAGACACGCCGGGCGGGGGGACTGTCTCACACTCGCTAGTTTATGGATTTTATATTACTTATCTTCCTTTGGCTCTCGTATACATAATACATCGGTACTATATAATTGATACGTGTAATTATATACTTCAAACTTAATTAAGTACATACTATATAATAAGCTCGAAAAGTATTGTGTGCAATGTTTTATAAATATCAAATATAAATATAAAAATACACAATATATATCAATACTAACATATACGTAGATATATTTTTTTAAATTCAAATATCTTGTAGAATATTTTAATTACAAATGAAATTGTATATATAAATATATAACTGTTATTATTTCACATAATTTGTGTATAAAGTATTTGCAATGCGAGTTCCATACCAGAACTAAACTAAAGCTGTGTAAAGTGATAAAATAAAAAGAATATAAACAATAAGAATTAACTTTGTGTAGAGCCCGAAGACAAGTAATAAAACGTAACGCAAGTTAGTGAACGCTAAGACAATAGTTACGCTCTACGCCCGTGTTAGTCAATACTCGTACGGATGTAAGTAATGAGTTAGTCGGGAGCGTTATCTGCAATGATGGATGAATTGTCGACACCTATTGTCATGTTCATTGACGCAGTAACAGCCATGTGCTACTTCACGAAGCAGCATTTATAAACACGGTGGTTTCAAATACGAAGGCCTATTGCGTAACTTTTTGCAGACAGTTTCCCTTCGAAACTAGTAAAATAATATCTCCCGTTTCACCTACAAACTGCAGTTCTAAGCAATATATTGCAATCGGAACCGATTCTCACATATGTAAAGTTACTAGGCAATAGGAAAAATAGAAATGGATTAAACTAAATTGTGACACAGGACTTCAGGCTGCGGTGTCCAAAATAGTTTTGTACATCAAATAAAAAAAAAAACATGGATCCAAAGAAGCATAGAACATGTTTTTACTACATAGTTGTACTGCGTCAATAGGTCAACATTACTGGATATTAATTGTCGAACTCAAATTACCAATAAACAGTAAAAAAATATATGAAAATAGAACAGTAAAGATAAAGGAGTGCAATATCAAACATAATATAATTTGTAATAGCTTCAAATAAGGCATCAAGCGCACCCCAAACACCAATGAGTGCTTACAACACCTTACTGTTCTTTTAGTCAAGAGTGTTCGCTCATAGATGAAAACATAGAACGAGAATGAGCAAACAGTCTTGCGAATGATAAAAATTAACTTAAATGTATGGATGTAGCATGCAACTTATCGAATAATACTGGGAATGTGTGCTGAGTAAGAACGCTGCGTTGGGGGCATAGAGATCTTTATGCGGGGGTCAAAATGCTACGAGGTACCAGAGACAAAGCGGATGTCGACAGAGTGAATGCAACGTCGAGACGACACTGAATGAGTCGCATATGTTAGTCCACATCAAACACAAAATGAGGTGACGTGAGTACACTTCAACTACCAATGCCAGTTAACAAATTACACATATAATAAATCATTGAAAAGACTTTGTAAAATTGTGTACTTTTTATCTGCTTCCCTGGGTACATACTCTTCTCGGTAATCGAACGTAATTGTGTTCAGGTTTTGAAGTAGCCCCTCTTGGTTTTACTTGAAAAACAATAAGGATATTATTTAATATTCCTTTGTCTGTATCATACATACAACATGTCCAGCACAGTTTGCATTTGCGTAACAAACAATGGCAGTGTTCAATGAAGTTACATAATTGATTTTTCATTTCATACAATAAAACTTCTATCGTAGCATAAATGTTCCCTAACCAACCAAATGTTTCCGTTACTATTATTATTATGAATCTTTCTTGGAAAATAATATGGTAGATTTTGAGGTTACATAAGTTGTTATAAAATAATGTACCAATAGTGACTATTTTAACATTATTATATAATGAAGAACCCACTGTACAATCCAACTAACTATATATGTACTAATTCAAAATATATTTAGTCATTAGTATATTGTGCAGAAAATATGTTAAAAGAAATACTTTGCACTTAAACAATACTTTGTGTATTGTTCTCTTATATTCGATAAAACTATTGCATTATTCATTATTCATACTGTCATTCGCACCTGATTCATAATAAACATTACACATAAAAGTTTAAAGTATGTTTGCATTTTATCATTAGGACAACAAGCAGTGCTGTTGTCTGTGTAAATAATATCATAATTTACGGTAAACACTAAGCTGCAATTGTATTCAGTTCTATACATCACAATATTACTCCATGTTTCGTTTATTCATCCAAGTAAGTCGTTTTATATGGGATTATATAGAATGCCATAAGACCATGTACACACTAGAAAAAAAGACACACATTTGTTGTGTCATAAACTCGTGATCGTCTGGCAATTCTGTACACCCCTTAGCATTGGTATGTACAACCTGTATAATATACTACCATAGTTTATACTAAATCAAGCGTAAAGCTCCGTCGCATGATTTTGACATCATGGGAATTGGAATCTATGGGCTATAAAATGGGACATGGGATGAAGCCCAGTGCTTCATTAAAGAAAATCGATCCAGTAATTGAGGGCAAGCTTCGTTAACAAGAAACTAGCTGTATATAATATAAATAAGAAATTCATATGCACGGCAATATGTTTACATGTATATATGCAGGGTTTATATGCAGTTCAAGGTATTAAGTATTTCAGTATATTCGCGTACAAGGCACTACGCACGTCGGTCATCCTGCGATATATATATAAGAAGTATAAATATCTTCCTATTTTCCTTCTTCATAAACCTCATGGTGAAGTGTCATAAAAAAAGCTCTGGTACAGTTGGGGTTCGAACTTGCAATCTTTGTGTCTAAGTCGGACCACAACCGGGCTTATTTATTTGAAACCCATACACATCTATCGCAACAGGATGTGATAAAGAGTGGGACACAATATTCAGAATATTATATATCTCATTCATATAGTAATCTCATATACGGAACTATACTAGCTTTTGGCAATAGTCTGTCTGGGAAGTTAGATTTAAATCGAAATTTAACCCAAAAATTTAGAATTTTAAAATAATAATACCGTGCGTAGTGCTTTGCGCGCCTTATCTTCCTCCTATCCTTGAAGACAAGTGTCGAGTAAAGAAGCTTGTCTTCGTGAGTGGTACGCGCGCGGGTAGTTTGTATCAAGTGGTTTGGTACTGACCTGGCGCAGGGCGTGCACAGCGAGTGCGAGTAGACCTTGTGGCCGCCGGGGCCGCGCCGCGTCTGGTGGTGCCACTCGGCCTCGGCCCCCGCTCCCGAGGCCCCCGCACTCGAGGGCCCGCTCGCCGTCCGCGCCCCGCACGATTTGCACACGGCGCATTCCACGCAGTGCCATCGACCTACCCCGCACGATTACATCATTACACTTCATTAATTTATTATCTGATGAATGTGGATGAAGCGAAAGAGGTATGTAAGTCTAGAGAGAACTGGCGCTCTATACGCTCTTCCTACCCCGTTAGGGACTCGGCGTGATGATATGTATGTACTTAATTTATTATATTTTATATCAATGTTACTGCTTTATATAACTTCTATGTATATTAACAATATTTAATTGAAATAAACACCATATATATTTTGTTAATGTAAGTTTTGGTATTAGTTTATCGCCCAAAACTACAATGCTCGAAAAATATGCGTGTAACATAAGATTGTTATAGTCAGCAAAGAAATAAATAAATTAACATCATACGTCTTCTATGTTCCCAATTTTTTTTCATAAATGTTCCATAAACGGACAGAACGTGTTATCTTCACAACGTCTATACCAAAGTCAAATTCATTCTTATTTGAAATAATACCACATAACATAACATATAATTTTTTCCAACAAATTGATCGAAAATATTTCGGTCACAGAATCAATTCCTTGGCCGCGGATTGTGTCGGAGCCTAAATGGTCATAATGAATGAGCATTTTTAGCATGTACGTACCTTGCGGCACCTCTGTTAGGCCGACGCAGTAGATGTGGAAGCCGCGGTCGCAGAGGTCGCAGAAGAGCATCTTGTCGTCGTCCTGCGGGCGGCGGCACGCGCAGCAGGACTTGCACTCGGCGCACTGCCACGGGTACTCGCGGCACTTGCGGATGGTGTCGGGGCCCAGCTCCACGCACCCGGGGTGCACTGCGACACAGAACCGACTCACTATGGTTGTTCATAGTGTTCAAGTATTACGTAACGCAATTTTTGGAGCCGTAAAGTTTTTCTGTACATCCTCTCCCCCCTAGTAAAAGGTTACGTAACCACCGAGTGTAAATTTTTACCTAAAAGTAGCACTTTTGTGAAGTAAAGTACCGCCTTACACCTGCCTCTGTTACGCGTCGTTTTACGTACGCAAGTTTACAAGACCTCCCCCCAGATTCGTAATACAATGTAGACAGAAGACGTAATACAATAAAATGTGTCAACCGAAAATATTATCCATTGCATATATATATATATATATATATGTTTTTATGAAACGAATTTCAAACGAAGTTAAAGAGGTTCGTAAGTCTAGAGAGAACTGGCGCTCTATACTCTCTGCCTACCCCGTTAGGGACTTGGCGTGATGATATGTATGTAACAAATTGGTCTGATTGTCAAATGATGTGTCAGTGTGTCCGACTCACGCTTGGCGTTGCAGTTGGCGCAGACGAGGAACCTCTCGTGCGTGTACTTGCGGTTGGCCTCGAGCCGCAGCTTGCACACGCGGCACGTGTCCACTTCCCCCTCCGCCTTCACCTCACTCGCCCCGCTGCTGCCGGCGCCTTCATTTTGACTAATGCGTTTCACTTTTGTCAACTTTTTGCGCTGAAAATATAAATTCATAATACAATTGTACAATTCATGACGACAATGAGTAATTACAGTACAACTGTGGCTGAGCAGGGTCAACCATTGGATTCTCTGCTATGAACTCTTAACATAAACACGAAGTTTTCCTTGGCCGTAAATATCGAAAATAATTTAACTAAGTTTACAAAAATTGATTGGAAAAGTTGGGATTCCTGCTTGCTCTGGAGGCGATCACTCCAAATAATTACCGCTACTTCGGCCAATGTTTTTTATTGTAAATTTTCCCGCAGTCATACGACCGCCTAGATCAGAGTTCGTAGCCGAACTGTCGCCCACTAGGGCACTACACTACACTACACAATATGTGCGCGAGTATACCTTGGGCTCGTAGCCATACTGTTTAAAAATCAAAATATTTTGTTTCACATAGGCCTAGATAGGCACTTCTAAAACGTCGAAAAAGGTACACGGTTCGGGTAGCCCGTTTCCATGGAGAAGAACCGGTAAGAAACTCCATGATTTCTCTTTTCAAATCGTTTTGTATACAATAACAATATTACTATGTTTCACCATTAGTATTTAAGTATGGGGGAACAGTGTAGGCCCGACAATATGTCATTGCTTACTATACAAAAAAAAAAACTTAAAACAAAATAAGTTCGGTGTATTGTAACCGAACACCTCTATGACACGCACCGATCTAAGTAATGGCCAAGCATTTTAATATCACTGCAATTAACGCAGCTACGGCGATAGCGTGCATTCATCAACATTCTACTAACATTTAACATTAAAATATAACATACTGTGTAACATTAATAAACATTTATAAGAACATTCCTTTGATTTCTCCTAAACTGCAGCCTCATACATAGCACCCCCAACATTGGTCCTTCGAGCTGTGGACCTAATAACAAAGCTATTAGTGTTGCCCACTGAGTCAGTATGTACAACTAGACAATACCTTAGGCGCGGGGTGTGCGTCCTCGTCGCTGGAGGAACTGCGCGAGCCCCACTCGCCCTCGGACTCGGAGCTGGAGTGCGCGGGGGAGGGCGGCGCGGGCGGCGCTGACATCACCGTGTTCAGCGGGAAGTACCTGCAGCACATACACACCACGTGTGACTATACACACTGGCAAACAATATAATACAAGTGAGGGTACCCCTGACTCTGACCACTACGTTTATTCGCGTAAGCGACATAGGCGATATTTGTGGCGAAAATGACACCAAGTGTTATGTTCGTTATATAGTATTGTAGAAACCATTTTACGAGGTACCAGCACTAGCTGTGTATGAAGAGACACGAATTGTATAAAAAAATTTACATTTGTGCCTTTTTCACGATATAACTACTGAACCGAATTGGCTGAAATTTGTCATAGAGTTTGCCGACAAACTGTCATACAGTTTGGCAGAACATACAATATTTTAGGCATGTAATTTGTGGAATTCAATAAATAAAAATAAAAAAAAGGATTATTCGCTGGACTAAAATAGAGAATATGTTTATTCTAGGACAAAAAAATCTAATCAATTTTACGCGGGGCACGGATAGCATGGTATATGAATATGGTGTGGTCACCTGAGCTGGTCGGGCGTGTAGCGCACGTAGTGGTGCTGGTACTGGCCGGGCAGCAGCGCGTGCGGGTAGAAGCCGGCGGGCGGGCGCACGTGCAGAGCCGGGGCGCGCGGCGGCGGGCGGCGGCGCAGCACGCTCAGCGCCTGCAGGTCGGCGCACGCGCCGCGCCGGGACAGGTTCGTGCGCGCGTTCCACTCGCTGGCCGACGCTATCGCCGCCGCCGCCAGGTCCTGCACATCACACTTATAGCGGTAAGAGCCCTGGTGGACGAGCGGATTGAGAGACGCAAACGATGATTTGAATCTGAATGACTCGGAAGATTGTACACATCATGAACACAGTTCACACACACGGTGAAGGTAAATTTCGACAGATCATTTTTTATAAGCCAAAAACGGCTGGACCTTACAGGAATTACCAAAAGAAAGGCGCCATTTTTTATAAGCCAAAAACGGCTGGACCTTACAGGAATTACCACAAGAAAGGCGCCATTTTTTATAAGCCAAAAACGGCTGGACCTTACAGGAATTACCACAAGAAAGGCGCTCCTAGTAAACTTTAAAGTCCATCCATATTACACAATTACACAAAGAAATATGAATCAATTGCGGAAAGATAATTTATGTAATATAATGTATCTGTAATCTTAATATTACCTGTCTTGTTTTCTCTGGATCAACTTTGGGGAGATCAGGTTTTGATTCCAGCAGTTTGGAATCCAACTTGAGCTCCACTTTGAGCACCTTCTCTTCCGCCTTGACCTCTGCCGATTCCTGAGGCTCAGTGAGTTGCCTCTGGCGTTGGTGGGAGCGATACTCTTCATACTTGTGCGGGTAGTCGGACAACATAATATCCAGGACTTCACTCGCCTCCACCGCTGTGATGCCTGCGCGCGCATACCCAATTACATCATGTAAAGCACAATGCACATATTTAAAAAGAAATTCAAAGAAAGCGTAACGAACTCGCCATTTATTTCGTTGGCAGTTGAATATATTTCAGAGTTATTAATAACACATATACTAGCCTCTTTCAGGACCTAAAAGCCTAACTTGTCAACTTAGGTCTTTCAGGACCTAACCTGATCTGTCCATCATGAGGTCCTAAGTTTTATAATTTAAGGTTGAATATTACGACAAACAAAGAATCTTATCATACCAATATTTTAAATGCGAAAATTTGTGAGGCTGAAAAAGCTACTGAACGGAATTGGAACAGAAATTTAGAATAGAGTTGGATGAGCATATCCAATGTATATTCTATTTGAAAAATCTCCTAATAAAACCGAATTACACACAGCACAGCTAGTAAAAAAATACTACAAAAGGTTTTTGGTGAATTAATTACCGAGGTCGCAGAGTGCTTCAGTGACGATTGCTTTACTGAGAACGTAGTCCCTTTCTTCGCCGCCGATCGTTCGCCGCTTTAGTTCTGGATAGCGGCGCTTGAAACTCTTCACTCCTAGGAACATCGCCACTTGTTCCTGGATCATCATTATCTGTAATAGAAGTTGTAACAAATTTTAAACTATGTATTCGACGTCGTAGCCCAGTGGTTCAGACAGTCGTCAAAAACAAGATTGCAGGTTCGAATACTATTGGTCTGTACCAATCAGTTTTTTTCTGTAAAAGGATTTATCACAGCACACACTTTGTAAAGTAAATGTGTACATTTCAAATACCGGCGTATTGTTTATAGCCTCTGCTTAGGCAATCCACTTACCTGATGCTCAACGTCTGGTTTTTCTGGAGGTGGCCATGTGTATTCTTTGACATCAGCTGCCGTCCACACTTTATTACTGTAACCGATATTAGGCAATATGTTAAGTACATTTTATTCTTCTATAGTTCATTAAGCATATTTATGTTTTATTAACATTTACCTGTCAAACAAATCTGCAAACTTAGATTTCTTCATTTTGTTGCTCTCATTCGTTGAACTTTTGACCGAACTTTGGGAGTCCTCGTCCAATAGATGAGCTGGTCTGTACACAGAGAACAAACCAATATGAACATCCAAATCCAGTTAGATTTATGATACAAGCATATATTTCGTTTATCCACATACTTGGCAGGTGTGGCATTATCGTCCATCATACACGTTTCCTCTTCAAAAAGCTGGACAGTCGTCGTCGCCGGACCACAAACTCGTCCATAAATACCCATAGTCTCCTAAAATGAATTAAGGTGTTAGTTAAGCGCAATTGGGTGTGCTAAATGACAATGCTAGGACGAGACGTCACCTTCATGTAGACGGCGCCCCTACCGCCGCCCCTTCCGCGGCCCCTCCCGCGCGGCGTACGGCCCCGCCCTCCTCGCCCTCGCCCACCCCGCGCTCGCCCGCTACCAGCCTCAGGGGACTTCATATCACTGTCATCATCCTTAGACAAGCTGTTATCCAGCCCGACCTTCAAATCTGGCGTCTCGATGAGCTGCATTTCAGCTGCGGAGGAGCGCCGACGTCGGCTCGACAGGGGGGTGGAGCACGTGCTAGGCATTTTGTCGAGGGCCTCCGTCATTCGCGGAAGCTTTATCCTCGCACTTGTGGGGTCTATGGTGCCGGAGGGGTCTTCCGGCGGGGAAGGCAGCGGTGCAGGGACAGGCGGTGGCGTGGCCGTATGCCGACGCGCGCCCCGCCCACGCCCGCGCCCTCCGCGAGGTTTTGCTAGGATGGCCGGCCGCTCCCTGAAAACCCATATTGTAATCCCATGTCATTCGCATATTTACTAAATGTATGTACTTCAATAGTATTTTAATGCGAAAGTTTGTGAGGATTTTTGTTCCTCATGTAAAAATTATTGAACGGAGTTAGATGAAACTTGGCACCGACATCGATTATTAGCTGGATTAACACGTAGGATATGTTTTTAATACAGAAAAAAGTCTAGTGATAAACCTACTAATGTATGTATCAAATGCCAAGCGAGTTAAACCACGGGACGCATCTAGTAGATAAAAAGATATTCAACAATTCATATAACATTTACCTCGTAAGGCGAAGGGATCGCTGCGGCCGCTCTTCCAGCGCTGGCACCGGCAAGCTGACGGGTTTTGGGCCCTCTGATACTGGTAGTTTTCTGGGTCGACCCCTCTTCTTGGGCTGCGGCGTCAGGTCCACTATCTTTGGAATGTTGAAAGTCTCATTGGTGCTGTCTGCTGCGCTTTTTAAATTATCAACCTCCAGTGGATCCTGTGACAAATCCTCAGTTGCTGTGCCGAAATCGCGAAAATCTGAATTTTCATTAATTATCATTTCCTGTACTTTTGGATGACAATTCTGCACGCGCTCGACTGCATTAGAACCGACCGAGGTATTCAATTCTACTTCTGATGGTATTATTGGAACTTCTAAGCAATTTGATTCACTAAATGACATTGCTTGCATTTGTTTAGCTTGCTTTGCTTGTAAATTGGATAAAATATTATGTAATTTTGAGTTTCCATTTTTAGAGCAGTTTTCATTATTTATCAGTGTATGATTTACAGTTTTAGAAGTGTCCTTTATTTCAACATCAGTTTTGGTCATCGAAGTAGTGACCCTTGCAGCAACAGGGGAAGTAGATAAACTAGGTTTATTGCCACACAGTAGTTGACCTAGCTTTAATCTCTTAGTCTCGAGCACAGAGAGTTCTGTCTCTTTACTTTGAGGGCTGATCTGGGTAGAGGGTGGCCTTTTCCCTGAATTTCGCCTTACAATTGGGGTTTTTTCTGTATTTTCAACTATCCTTGAGCTCCGTAATCTCTTTCCCGTGGGCATACTTGGAGAGTCTTCAGGATGTTTTCTTCTATTATATGCAATCTGTCTTTTCTGATTTTGCTTATCATTCAACATTTCTTGAGTATTATCATGAGAGCTTGGTTGGATAGTGTCAGGCCTAACTAACTCTTCAGTTATGATTTTTGCAGAGGCGCCATGATCAGTCTTATTAATTTTTAATATTATCCTGGGTGACTGTTGGCCAGACGTTTGGTTTGTTATCTTTTCAGATATGCTGATTTCCAAAGGCTGGGTAAGGTTTTCATTACTTTCCCTCAGAAGCCCATCTCTAGATGGAACCTTCAAATTTTCAGGCATCCTATTAGCATGGTTTACACTGTCTTGCAGGTTCCTGCTATTGTTGTCGCTATCATGACTAGGTTCAGAGCTGACCTTACTTATAGTACTTTGTTTAGCTTCATGAACCTCAGAATTTTCAATATTTTTACCACCTTCACTAGAAGCTGATTTTCCAGGTGTGAAAGTACAATTGGACATAATACGCGCTGAGTCTTCCAATCTCTTACCTAAATCCTCTTTTGTAGTTTCCAAAAGTTTTTTTAATAAAGTACAATTCTGTACAGACACTTTTTGTTTACCCGGTGAATGTATTTTGAGGGGTTCACTATTCGTATCATATGCATTTATCATAATAGTATGTACATGTAAAGGATTGGTGTCATTTATTTCATGAACTTGTATTTTTCGGTTTTCAATTCTAGAATCATAAGATGGTGCAACAGTTAGCAATAACTCATTTCTCTTGGTAATTTTTGTGCCTTCAGATTTCTGTTCAGATATTTCATGTACCTGTATTTTTTCTACTGATACCTTTGAACAATGTTCATCGTTTGAACTTGTTGGTTCTAGTTCTCCAAGATAATTGTTTGGCGACTGGTTTAAGTGAGCAAATTCGGATTGCTTTTCTGTCACAAAACTATCACTATCTGATTTACAATGTTTTCTTTCTTCCTTATCTGATGTATTTTGTCTCGGACTATCTCTACCTGTATGATTAACTGGTTTCATTGTAAGTTTTGGTACTAAAGACATGTTATCACTGAGATTGTTACAAGCATGTTCATTGTGTGACACACTATCACCAAGTGAGGAGTCAGCTCTAGCTTTCATATTAATTTTCATCACTAATGGGGGGTTCTTTACAGGCTTCTCTGCATTTTCTTCCTTAGGTGTATTAAGCTCCATTTCCTCAGGCTTCAGTACAGGCTTAATGTTCAATTTTGTAACAATAGGTATTGCACAATTACGCATATTATCTAAATTCTTTTCTTTTTTAGGTGATGAAGGTGACACATTCTCATCAGGCTTGACTAAAGGTTTTATATTGAGTTTTGTTACAACAGGAATGTTCTGATCATTAGATATGACAGACTGTGGCATATCTTCTGCTTCATCTCTCTTTACTATGGGCTTAATGTTTAATTTTGTTACAACTGGTATATGATCTGGTATATTATCATCACTTGAATTGCCCGCCTCTGATGACTGGTTTTCAGATTCTTTCATTGCATCTTCCTCTGCTGGCTTAATTATAGGCTTAATATTAAGTTTAGTAATAACAGGTATACTATTTTCATCAGTGTCGGCTTTCAATTCATCACAGTCTTTTTTTTCTGAAGTATCTACTTCAGGGTTTTTTAATGGTTTAATATTTAATTTAGTTATTTTAGGTACGGCATCTATACTAGAATCTACTTCATTATCTTTAGGCTTTACAATAGGTTTTATATTCAATTTTGAAACAACAGGAACTTTATCATCCATACTCTCTGAGGTCTCTCCTTCATCTACAGGCTTTAATATAGGTTTAATATTCAACTTTGTTACTACAGGTATATGCTCAGGACTGTCACAGGCCACTATAGACTTTTTTGGGGTCTTATTACCTGTATCAATATCTGATCTTGTGATAGGTTTTATTGTTATTTTAGGCACATGTGTATTCTCCTTTATATCCATGTTAGTCGAAAATGTTTTAGAAGTCTCACCCTCTTTATTTACAATCTCTGGAGCCTTTATGGGTTTTATTGTCAACTTAGGACTTAATGGTTGGCTTTCAGATTTTGACACAGTTTTTATGGTTAATTTAGGTATCTTTTCAGCTTGTTTGTCTTCTGATTGGCTGATTACCAATTTCAGCTTCGACATGGAATCTTGATCATCTTTTTCATTCTGATGAATGCCTTTTATAGTAAGCTTTGGAACATTTTGCTCTGTATAAAATTTTCCTTCGCTTTCAGTTCCAGGTTTGCCTAGCTTTATAGTAACCTTGGGAACCACATCAGAAGAGCCTTGATCTGACGCTGATGCCTGATCAGAGGTACTTGTGGTTTCATCATTCTCAGAATACTCTGATTCCGAAATTTCGCTGCTACTTGATTTACGATGAATGTCATAAATTTTCTCAGGAGGTTTAAGAATTGGTTTGATATTTAATTTAGTTATAGTACTCTGTATTGGTTCTTTGATTGTTGTTTTACTCTTTTCATCTGTAATCATATTTCTTGAAGAATTGTCATTCTTTTTATCCAATGGCTTAGGGATAGGTTTAATGTTTATTTTAGTTACAGAAGGTATCACCTGACTATTATCTGATTGTTTGTCAGCTTCGTCTTCACTTGGTGGTTTCAGTGGTTTTATTGTAAGTTTAGGAATTGGAGATTTCATTTCCTCAGATTGTATTGAACTCAACTTAATGGTCAACTTGGGGACTTGCTTAATAGCCTCAGAATCATCTTGAGTGATTAGATTACTTTTATTTAAAGAACTTTGCTCTTCAGAAATTGTTTGTGATGTACAAGATTCTGCAAAATTTGAAGAACACAAAGTCAATTTGATGGGTGGAACTTTCCTCTCATCATCCTTAACGGCAATAACTTTCTCACTATCTTGTGTGCTAATAGCGATTGACTCGCAAACAGTTTCTTCTTGTAAGATTGGACTACTCCTATTCATATGTAGGGGTATATAATCAAGTGCCTTTTCCACAATTTTGTCACTAATTCTACTAGTACCCTGATTTTCAGATTCTCTTACACTCGAAATTGCTTCAGATGCATTAACTGCTTCAACTTCTGATTCAACTGGTGCATCTTTACCCTCTAACAAGTCATGGCTGTGTTCAGTTTTCTCATCTAGACTTTCTTCTGCATTTCTATCAAGATCTTTTGATGATTCCAACACACAGGAGTCTCTGACAGGTGATTCAGTTTGACCTTCACAAACTTTGTTGATGTCCAGACCTTCTGAATTTGTCGCAGATACACTAGGACTTTCAATTGAATGTTCATTCTCCTTGTCCATTCTTCTTTCGTCATTGTTACTTGTTTCTTCGATTGTTGAAATTATTTGTTCATTGCCAGTTTCAGGCCGTAAATCTTCAGTTTTTGATTTTGTTGTGCTAATAACATTAGAATTTTCAGAACTTGAGGCTTGGTCCAGTAATAAGGTATCTGATGAAGTTGACTGACACTGGTCTCTTTCAGAGCTCACAGTATGAATGTCAGCTACCGTTTCCTTATGTATTAAAGGTGTTACTTTTTGCCTAATAAGTTTAATTTTTTTGGGAGTACTGATAGAAGTTTCTGCTTTGCAGATATTAATTTCACTTACATTTCTAATCTCTTCAGGCTTAACATTACCATGTACAATGGGCACAGTATCAGATGAGCTAGACACATCCTTGGCGATGTTTTCACTGCATGGCTGACCACTAGTGTGAACATCAATAATATGGGAGTCATCTGTTGAGGAGACAGTTGAATCAGGCCGCCGATCACTTGGTGCAGGCCTAACAAGCCTCCTTCGTAAAGGTGATCTCGTTTGGGGTTCCACAGAAGCAAACTTATTTTCACTAACACTACTGTCATTCGAAGTAGATTCCGCACTCTCTACAGTAACAGTGTCACAATTGTCACTAGAGGTCACACATTTAATTGTCCTTTCCAAATTATCACATTCACTCACACTGGAAGAGTCTTGTAAAATCTCTACAGAAGAGCCGAGAGCATTATAAGCCTGCGGGCAGGCAAGTGACGATTCAGGTTGCAGTTGTATTACTGACTGCTCAAGAGGTGGTGTAGGATCACTTTCAGGTACAGATGAAATCACTTGCAATTGTAGGTTCACTGTGTCAACAATTTCTGCAGTACTGCTATGCGGTGGACACTCCACTAATGTGTCAGACACACCAGGCTCAATGTTGTCACTTTTGGCACTAATAGCAGGGGTTGGTAGTTGGGGCTCTTGTAACTCTTGCGATTTGGTATACGGATCAATGTCAACTGTGTCAACTTCATGTGATGAGCTAGTACTCGCTAGTTCATTGCTCGTATCCAGGGTGGATCTGGTCACGAATGTCAATCTCTTAGGTGCCCCTGGTCCGTCAACAATTTCGTCGATCATATCCAATATCGCCTCAGTGCTCGTGTTGACATCCTGCGTCGACGGCGACGGTACACTGTCGCCGTCGAAGTTATCCTCCGACATCGCGGGGGTTCCACATGATGCCCTAGCTTCAGGTGTATTCTGTTGGAAACAACTAGTTGCATCGATGTCCTCCGCCTGCCCAACGTCCCTTTCCCGCGCCGATTCACGGCGGGAAGCGCTATTAGCGGTGCCCGCATCATCTTCTGAACTCTCCATTATCTACTAATTTGCGACGCTGTCATATCTGAAATATAAAACTCTGGCTTGGTGATATTTACGTTACAAACGGGTAACCTGACGACGTGCGAGATTGACAAGCCACAGGCACCATTCTAATTCACCATAACGCTACAAGAATTCCTTCACGGGGTCCACAGCGTTGATATTATACCTACACATGTAGTTTAATTTCATATTCACGACGTTTACGACTCGATTGAGTACGCTCGGGGTCTTGAAAACGATTCAACACCGTAAACCGGCAAACAAAAAGCTTGTATACGCCATTTTTGAAACCAAAGACATGGCAGGTTGGGATGTATGGGCCAATAAAAAATATTCTATTCGGACAATTCGGCCATTGTCGTGTTGGTAAACTGCAAGAAGCCCATAGATCGCTCCACTTGAGCTTTTAGCTTGTAAAAGAGTAATAAATATATATTTCTCCATGTGTTAAAACGAGTAGGAAAGAATAACTCATGAATAGAAATTATTTTCTATGGCAATCCATTGATTTATTTAATTACATGTCGTTCCATTTCTTCGATTTTCAGGTAGACATAAACTTTAAAGAAATATGTAAAAAGTTTTATGCCCTCTCAATATAGCAACTTCAAATGATCAAGCCAATACGAATAAAGTTCATAGTTTCTATGAATTTCAAGAGTATAATAATACAGTATAGCATTTAATACTATATACTAAATACAACAAAACAAACAATATAGTATATAGCATAGATATTGTTTGTTGTTTCCAAAACCAAGAAACACTAGTCGCAGGCAGAATACGTAAGTTATCTTTCATTAGATTTATTGAAGAAGAAGTTTTTATTACCGTCTGATCGAACTATAAATCTCTGTGACAGGCTGAAAATAGCAAAGATCAAACTCGTCGTAATTAACCAATACTTGTATTTTATTTAGTCATGGTACCTACCTACTTGGTGTACTAATCATATTATTTTCTTTTCTGTAACGAATGACACTCGATAGCTTTAGTTAAACGAGTCCATATTATGAACATGATATTTCTTTTAGAGGTATGTTTTCCTCCATTGTTTTTGGTGTGTACATTTATTTATTTATATGGTTAAGCCGTTGAACTTTGATTCAACAGACCCATCTGTATTTATTTATTTATTTAGCATAGTGTATCTCTTTAAGGAGAGAGAATTCTACTAGCCATCCTAAGTAATCTTTTACTACTATTGTAAGTCAGAATGTAGACTTTTTCTTAAAGCTTTCTAAAAGCTTAAACCTTCCTTGCTAAGTATTTAAGTTAATTTTAATATTCATTGCATGCCTAGGTATTTTTATTCTATAAATTGCGGAGTTAATGGCGACGCCTTTGATCTTACTTCTTCTGTTAACTTGGACATTAAGTATGGACAGACATTCGTCGTTGGGTAGGGATTAAAATGAAAAAATATTTATTAAAATCTTTTAGTACCCACAAAACTTGCATAGTTATAGTTAACCAAATTTATAATTTAAGCTGAGACGAATATGTGCTTGTCAAAGTAGCGCTATTTTTAAACTCTGTAATTTCTGCCAAATGACAGCTCTCAATGCTGCCTACAGACAGACTGACTGACTACTATTAATTAAGTATTAAGCTGCACATCACTGCACAGCAAAGACTACTGCACATCACGCAGTTTGTTGTTATAACTTTGCGGTAGACTAAAATTATAAGGGTTGTGTTAAGGAGATTATACGACTCGCCCAGTTTTCCCTGTTGATAATCATGACTACAATTCGACCATTCAGATGTGAGGACATGCTAAAATTCAATAATGTGTAAGTAAGAATAGGCTGCTGATATTCAGATAAGTTTAATTTGTTATTAATCTTCAATGATATACTATTCCAGGAATTTGGATCCGTTGACAGAAACTTATGGTTTGTCATTTTACACACAATACTTAGCCCATTGGCCAGAATACTTTCAAGTGGTTGAGTCCCCAAGTGGAGAGATAATGGGTTACAGTGAGTGGTATTTTATTGAGCTTTACAATAAGGCTACAGTAATTGCTTACTCTGGCTTATATTATCCATCTGCTGTGATAAGTGGGAGTGTTGTATCTTCACACCTTTGCTCTTTGGGGATCCTTGTGGGAAAGATATGCATTAATTGCTTACGAGCAGGCAGGCCATATACTTAGCAACCTGTGAAGTATATATATATACAGGACTACCAGATATTTGTGCCCTGCATTATGTTTGATTAGCTATTCAAGTAATAAACTTTTGATGTGCAATTTCAGTTAATACTATTCAGCCATTGTAGCACAATTGAGTAACAAACATCATGTAACGAGTTACACATATAAGTATATTTTTAAATATGTATAGGTGAAAAAAATATGGTGGAATTAGTGAGATTATTTTGGGTTAAAGGGTTATTGCATTTTAGTAATGGGCAAAGCAGAAGGACATGGTGAAAATTGGCATGGACATGTAACAGCTTTGACTGTGAGCCCAGATTATAGAAGATTGGGACTAGCAGCTACCTTGATGAATATTCTAGAGGATGTCTCTGAGAAGTGAGTTATTCAATAATTACAAAATATTCTTTGATATTCAGACATCTCAGCTGGTAAATTGAGAAATGTCAATGCATGACAGTTTGACGAAATAATTGAATACAAACAATACATTCGTAAATTTCAGGAAAAAGGCATATTTCGTGGACCTGTTTGTCAGAGTTAGCAATAAGGTGGCAATTAATATGTACAAAAACCTGGGCTATATTGTGTATAGAATAGTACTAGAGTATTATTCAGGGGACCCGGATGAAGATGCTTATGGTATTTATTTTCATATATCCCCTGGCATGAACTGTTTTTCAGACTCATGTAACATTATTATTATCATTTACAGATATGAGGAAAGCATGTGCAAGAGATGCCACTAAGAAATCTGTTATACCATTAACACATCCTGTTCGACCTGAAGAAGTTGACTAAAATAAAGATTACAAATTATTGTATCAGCTGTTTTATTTGATGTATTGATTAAAAAAGTTCAATTAAGAACTCTGTGGACTTTTTTCATTAGAATGTTCTGTTTGATCAACATCCTCATTATTATTTTCATTATTCTTGCTCTTTTCTCCATCATTATCATTTTCATTATTAGTAAGCTCTGATCCTGATGGTTCAGGTACTTCCTTTCGTTTGCGCCATTGCTTAGCCGCTGCAAGAAGTTTAAGGTTGGGTCTAACCATCTCATCTTCAGGGAATATGTAGTCGAAAACTTCCTCCCACCCTTCTTCAATGCCAGCCTCACTAACAATTTTCTGTCTCTTTTTCACTCTCCTTGGCATCTTAGCCATCACTTTCTCAAGTTTCATCTCATCACCAATTTCGATTTCAAAATCTTTCCATGCCTCCAAGAGAAGTACTCTTGATTCCTTTTCACCAGCACTCCTGAGGCTATCATTGGCACGCTCGTAAACTCTTCTGGCTAACTCAATGTTAATATTATCAGGATTTTCTGCATTAAGTTCGAACTTTGCATAAGACAACCACACCTTCACATGAATTGTCCTCTCCAATAATCTTTCATAAAGTTGCCTGGCTTTTTCTGTTTCTCCTTGGGACACTTCAAAATCAATGTAACTCTTCCATAACAATTCTGGCATGTCTAATCTTGGCTGACCTACAGCAATCTCGTAAATTGCCCTAGCTCTGTCTATATCACCAAGTAAAGTTTCCAGCTCTGCAAACTTTATCCATGTAATGCAGTTTTCAGGCCCATATTCCAGAAATTTCTGGTATAGTATTCTACATCTGTCAAATTCTCTTAACTGTATTTCTAAGTCAATGTAACCCCTGTAAAGTTTGTCCCTAGGACAGATGCCAAGAGCCATGCCTAATGTTTTTCTTGCTTGCTTCAAATCTTTACATCTTACTTCAAATTGAGCATACATGAGCCATATCTTGGAAAAGGTGAATATTTTGTGTGGGATTAGTTCTATGCATGTCCTGTAAACTTGTCTGGTCCGTTCAATGTCCTCTGCCTCTAATTCTTCATACAAAGCATAATTTATCCAAAGATAAATGTAGCGCCTCCAATATTGTTTATCTTTTGATGGTGGGACATTTGCTATAGCCCGCTCATAAGTATCTCTTATATCATCCACATTTCCCTCATTCTCAACCAGTCTGATGTAGTCAAACCATGCATCATAATTAGTAGGATTCTCTATAACTTCTTGCTCATACATGTATTTCCTCTTGTTCACAATTACATCTTCAATACCTGACCTATCACCATACTTCTTCTCATGAATTGTATATGCTTTGTACAGTTCTTTGTTCCTGTCTTTTGGTATGTGATCCAATGCATATTTGTAAATAACTCTTGCTCTATCATGTTCCTTTTGATTCTCCTCGAACTTAGCAAAGGCAATGAACAGTCTCTCATCAAGTTCTTCATCACCAAAGAATTCTACCGCCCTTTCAAACACCTTACGTGACCCATTGATAAATCCGTGGTTCTCCTCAAACTTTGCATATTTAATCCAATTTTTTACATCAGGGTGTACCATAACAAATCTTTCATAAATTTGCCTAGCCCTTTCGAGTTCTTTGTATCTCAATTCAAAGTTGATGTATGTTTGCCAGGCTTGTTCATCTGGTTGCCACTCCATCCAACGCTCAAAAACCTAGAAAAAAATAAAAATTATTGAAACATTCAATAACATTGCATATATTGCATATTTATTCGATAATAAAAGTGTGACTAACTTGTCTTGCACCAGCAACATTTTCCAGCATCTCTTCCATGTAGGTGTACTTGTACCAAAACTGTGATACTCGGGGCAGAATGGTAACTGCTCTATCCCACAAGTTACGAGCATGATTTACTTGTCTGTTCCTCATTTCCATTTCAGTATACTTCAACCTATAATAAATTATAAAATGTGAGGTGGCTATACCAAGTTACAATTTACATGTGACATGTACAAACAACTGGATAAAAAATATTTCTGAACATGCAATGGCAATGTATATAAGTTTTACCTTGATGTATATTATGTACAATGTATATTTTAAATGGAGCCACCATTATGAGCATTATTTGCAGTAATTTGTGTATAAAATGAGGTATTATTCACACAACATTTGCCTTCAACACAAAGATCGCAAGTTCGAATCCCGACTGTACCAATGAGTTTTTCTGAACTTAAGTACAGTGATTAGTCACACCACGAGCACGAGAAAACATCGAGAGGAAACCGGCATACGTCTGAGAAGAAATTCAAAGCCCTATGTATAGTCGTGCTTGAGTAACAGCGATGGACTCGCCATCTGTCACATTGGCACCTAATATACCTCTGGCGGAATGTGGGTGTGTGGGTATTAGCTATACACCTCTGCCTACCCCTTCGGGGACCCTTGTGGGAAGGCGTGAGGATATATTATATTATTATATACTTGCAAGGTCTTTAGATTTTTTTGATAAGAAGTATATTTATCGCAGTATATGAAAGTTAATGTCAAATGGTTTGCCAGTATGAAATAACCAGGTTGGAAATAGTACATACATACATACCATCACACCAAGTCCCTATCGGGGTAGGCAGGAAATAGTATGCTAGGGTTAAAGCCATTAAAACATGTGTGTCTATACATGTTACATACCATAGGGTAACATTCCTGTGGCCCACATCAAGTGCTCTCTCATATATTGAGCGAGCTCTCTGGACTTGCTTCTGAGATTCTTCCCATTGGGCATACTTCAGCCAGTTTCCAATAACCTATATAAAAGAAAGCTTTTTAATGACAATAGAATCTTTACTATTAATATACATTAGGCCATACAATAAAATACTGTTCCTCACCATTCTATTTTTCCGTATATTGTCTTCAAAGGCTTTTCTTTTACGGTGTTGGTAATCTCTAAGTTCTTCGGGATCAGAAATCTTCTGTTTAGGTGGTGGTGGTAATATTTCCAAATCACGCTCTTTAGCTTCTCTGAGAAGTTGTTCAGCGGTGATTTGTATCTCTGCTGGTGCTTTATTCTTTACCTATAACACATACAGTTATAATTATGTCTAGAAAATAAAGTATCTAAATGCATTTATTTGAAATGAGATTGTCAAACCTTAGCCACTTTGGGCATTTTGGATGTTTTAGCGTCCATTATGCAGACAGTTTTTACTTAATCGTCACCAGGAACTGAAATCAAAATTTAAAATTAGAAAAGTTTCAGAATAAGGATAAAGACAAATCAAATTGGTTACTATAAGTTTTCAGCTTACAACGTACCTACCAAAGGTACCTACTGTCAAAGTCTACAGTTTAGATGAAATTGTTAGTATTGTGATGGAATGTGCAGAGAGGCACAGAGTACAGAAATCTTTGGCACAGACAGAGTAGAGATGCTAACATCGATGTCTTATAAAGAGCTAGATACACCATCAGTGACAAAAAATGTCCTCACCGAATGAGCGCCCACTCGAGCATTTGGGTGCGCTCTTAATCTAGTAGCATTCGGACGCTCTAACGGTAAACACGCTCAGTGCTCGTTTAAAAAGTGCAAAAATCACACATCCAGGACGCTAAAAAGAATGGAATTTCATATTTTCGGTAAGTATTAATATTATCATTATTTAATTGTTATCACTGTATTGTAAATACTGATATTTTGTCAAGAAATAATCGTAAATACATTTTTTAAATTATGTCGTAATAAATAGCAGGAGTTATAAGGTATCCCAATTGTAAAGACACCTACTAAACGTGTTTAATCATATTATCGCATGCCCACTTAAATTGTTCGAGTTATGTGCGTTGACTCTGTTCCATTCGTTGGAGACGCTATTAAAGTAACATTGTATAGATTTTATCTTAAATATGTGCATGTAATGAAATTGAAGATGTAAGATTTTATGTTTTTTTTTGTAGCTTTCCTCGAGATCCAGTGAGGTGTAGAGAATGGATATCAGTTGTAGCACGTCAAAGATCCGAAGAATTCTTTTACTTTTTATATTAAGTAAATATTGAATTTAGATTTATTTATATATTTCAACTAGAAATTACGTCAAAACATTTGGCGACAGTTTTTAGAGAACTTTTGCATGGGATTGTGTATCTAGTTTATTATTAGTGATCGATGGATGCTAACGCATCAGACGGAAAATTCCATAGACCCTTTACCCTGACATTACCCTGACCACAGAATACTAATCAGTTGCAAAGATTACAATGTATACTGATCAGTTCTGTTGTTTCTATTCTTTTGATCAGAAGATCAGAATACTTTCTATGATTTCCTCTCACTTAGAAAATTACCTGATGATAGCTGCTATGCAACTATGAATGTACATATGCTGACATTTTAGCTTACTGAATCTCGGTGGAAGGACCCTCAGCTAATGCAATGATGATGGATGAAAGTTATAATGTTACCTACATTAAAAATCAGGAAACTGTCACCTATTTTTACACGCTTTATATTAGCTTCACCTGTATGTATGTATGTATGTATGTAACCGACTTCTTTGAGCTCGATTTTGACCCACTTTAAACGGCCAGATTTCGTTCAAACTTTGTAGACTTATCGAGGACCGATGACAATACACTAATAACTAAAAAGTAGAAAATAAATAATAGTTAAAAAAAACTAAAAAACACGCTTTTTATAGAAAACCGAACTAAAAAATAGAAAATAAATTTCGATAATATCTTAAAAAGCGTGGGGCGTTTTTTAAGATATTACCGAAATGATAATCACTCTACTAATATCTGTCTGTCTGTGTTCTTTATTAAACCGACGCAAAAAGAAGAGTGTATTCAAATTTATAATTTTAGAACCTTTTGTTAAATACTCGTGCAAAGCCGGGGCGGTCCGCTACTGTAAATAATAAAAAAACAGCTATTAGTAAGTCGACTACAGAGGAACACCTGTCAGCTGATGTATTAAAAAAAACTAAAAAACACGCTTTTTATAGAAAACCGAACTAAAAAATAGAAAATAAATTTCGATAATATCTTAAAAAGTGTGGGGTGCTTTTTAAGATATTACCGAAATGATAATCACTCTACTAATATCTGTCAATAAAATATTTATAACTATTGACACCATGCACCCACGTGACCGCGGATTGGAGGTTGTCGTGAATTCCCTCGGGAGTTCTACCTTTGTAGTAGATAGCCGTATCATCGGCGAATAGAGCGCTTTTAACTCGTCTATGGAGGGGAATGTCGCTAGTATAAAGCGTGAATAGGAGTGGCGAGAGCACTGAGCCTTGCGGGACTCCTGCTCGTATGGGATGGGGGGAAGAGAGTGTGCCCTCGACTCTGTAGCGGAAGGAGCGGTTCGGCAAAAAGTCCTGTACTATGCGTACTAGACGGTCCGGCACGCCCAACTGGTACAGCTTGTATATTAAGCCGTTGTGCCAGACCTTGTCGAATGCCTTCGCCACGTCGAAGAGGAGCATACCCGTGGTATAACCGAGTTGGAAGCCGCTACTGACGTCTTCCACTATACGGTGGACTTGTTGGACACAAGAGTGTTTGGTTCGAAAACCGAACTGTTGGTCAGGTATGACTTTCTTAGAGTCTGCAAAACTCTTTAATCTATTGTAGATAAGTCTCTCGTAAATCTTGCCAATGACGTTGAGGAGACTGATGGGGCGATAACTGGAGGCTTCGGTCTTGGGTTTCCCTGGCTTGGGAATACCTATGACCGTTGCACTTTTCCAGGATTGGGGGAAAAAGTTGTTGCTCAGTGCTGCATTGAAGATGGCAGTGAGCAAAACTATGAGATAAGGTGAGAAGAGTTTGATAACTCTATTAGCGATCCCGTCGGGACCTGGGGCTTTCCTGGGGTGAAGATCCTTGATCACTTTCCGGACTTCGTCCACCGTGATTGGGGCGATAGGGTGGTCTGGGTGTTCGGAGGGTGGGTGGGATAGTTTGCTTTCGACCTCGGCGTCCACCTTCTTGAGGTGGCTCTGGTCTACTGGCAAGGTGCTGGGCGTACATTGAGCCTCGAGACTGTCGGCCAGGCACTCGGACTTCTCGTCGTCGTCAAAGGCGGGCCCTTGATTTGGACGAGTGAGTGGAGGCATAGACGAGATTTTGTCTGATTTAAGTTTCCGTTGGAGATGCCAAAAGGCCAAGTGACTCGGTTCAAGTTCCCCTAGGAACTTGTTCCAGCGAGCGTCTCGCAGGTCTTTAATGCGGTATCTCAAATTGCGCTGGAGTGACCTCAGAAAGGTGCGGTTCGCTTCAGTCAGGTGAGCTCTATGCGCTCGGAGGGCGGCGTTCTTTTCCGTCACCAGTTCACGCACGTCATCGGGAAGTTTCCAGCGATGGTCTTCCATCACCGGAACTTGTCGTGAACAGGCGTCCACGGCTGACTGTACGTGAGCTGTGAGGGAATCGGCCGCCTTTTGAGTGTCGGCTGCCGACTCTATGAGGGGCGGGATACTATCTAAGTGAACAGATGAAGAGGACTTGAGGAGTTCCTCCAGTTTTCTCCAGTCTGTTATCTTTTTCTGAGGTGGGGGCTGACCTGAGTCCGGGGGGCCTAGTCGGGGGGAGAGCGCTAAGGTAACAGGTCGGTGGTCGGAATCTAACCCCAGCCAGTAACGCCTACAACGCATATTATGGTGCTGTCTATCTAGCCGAGCGGGGCGAGCGCCGTGCACGCGACTTATACTTATATTTTTAAACTCGTGATATCTTTCGAATTTAATAATTCAAAGAGATCCAGAGAGAAGAGAGAAAGAGACCCTAATTTTATTGAAAATATAATATAGCCTATGTCACCCGGAGATGTAGGAGTTTAGCTTTCCAACAGTGAAAGATTTTTTTTTAATCGATCTAGCAGTTTCGGAGCCTATTCAATGCAAAAAAATAAACAATAAAATTTTCCTCTTCATAACATTATATATATATATATCCTCACGCCTTCCCGAAGGGGTAGGCAGAGGTGTATAGGTAATACCCACACACCCACTTTCCGCCAGAGCTATATTAGGTGCCAACGTGACAGATGGCGAGTCCATCGCCGTTACTCAAGCACGACTATACGTACGCCTTTGAATTTCTTCTCAGACGTATGCAGGTTTCCTCTTGATGTTTTCCTACACCGTAAAGCTCGTGGTGTGACTAATCACTGTACTTAATTAGATAATTCATAGGCAATAAATTAATATTGCAGCTATAAATTGAGGTGTAAGCTATCCTATCTTTCAAGTTGGATCAAACTGTACACAGTGTGCAAATTAATGACCCGGATATAATGGCTGCAGATGTATCCAAGTTTTTGGTCGGTGGTTTGTCGAAACTGTGACGTTATAAAGACACAATTCATTTTTAAAGCGCAAACTTCGGAAACTAAAACTTACTTTATATGTAATAGAAAACACGTTTCATCCGCGATAATTTATTTATTGAGGAAGGTTATCAGACTATATAATCTTAATATATATAAATTACGTGTCACGTTGTTTGTCGGCGATGGACTCCTAACATTATATGTATAGATTATAAATAATCATGCCACAGATTTTTGAGACAGTAAATGTGAGAGAGTACGATTGGCTTAGAGTATTAACCATTAACATTGACCCCAAAGAGTAAAGTAAAATGGATTAACCCATAGAGCCAAAGACTACTATATTTCAGTATTTATTAGTTTACTCTTTGCTAATATTGTATACCTACCTACTGCCTATGCCTAACCCTACTTGTTTGAATTATATCGCGAACCAATTTACGAATTTTTCGTTGAAACTGTGTAAATGAAGATGATTTTATGGAACTAGGAGGTTTATCAATCATGTTTAATATGCGTCTTTCCTTAACTTCGCGTTATAGTAAGTTTATTAATAGAGTCCAGTGTGAAATACACTTAGTATTTATTTGTAGGTTGTTATTTTCTTAATTATTTACAAACATTTAAAATCTGTTTTCAGGTTTGTTATTGAACCTTCGTTATTCAAGTGAATTTTCGAACATCTATAGCAGTAAAAACAGTGCAAACCAGATAGAATATATAAAATCTCTAGAAGAAGGAAATAAACATGATTGGCCAGGTATAAAAAATAATGTTTTATCCCAACGAGGTGCTATAAATCAGAAAAACTTTGACGCTGTCTTGTTGAAGACACTGGTAAGCTCAAAGAAAATTGATGCAGCACTTTCTTATGCTGCTTATCTAAAGTCGTCTCCAGATGAGCTAAGTCTCGGTTCTATAAATGGCTTGTTACAACTTTACTCTCAAGTAAAAAGTATATCGGAAAAAGAACGAAATTTCATTTTACAATGCTACCATGATTTGTACAAAAAATATAAGGTATTAGATTTTAAAACATGTGAGAGACTTATTCATGCCTTGTGTGTTATTAATGAAATGGACAAAGCTTTCAAAGTTTTAGACAACTTAAAGATAAGTTGTTCTCCATCACATTCTGTATATAGCTCAATTATAGCTGCATTATTTAACAGCAATAAGAAGGCAAAAGCTCTTGAAGTAATATCTCAAAGTGTTCATGACAAGAGACCACTCCTTCACAATGCTTATGAAGCATGGATAAATTACATACTACGGAAATATAAAGACAAAAATACTATAGCAAAGTATTTGGAGGAAATTTGTTCTCATGTTGCAAGGAACTGTGCTATTGTAACACATGATACAGCAAATTTAATTATACAAGTCTACACTAATCTGGGATGGAGTGCAAATTTTACTAAGATGAAGAGATTTAAGTGAGTGAATCATGTATATTTAATTAAGGGAAGTATATATTTGTATATATAAAAATTATGTGACCTTTTCTGTTGTAGTGGAGAGTGTCATTGTTGCAAAGAAGCCCTGAAGCAGTTGGATTTGACCCAGAGTGAATTTGAACAATTGCAACAGAATGTGAAAGATAAGCTAATAGTTGGCTCCGATTTGTTCTTAAAATCGTCACCCCAGGAATTGAATAGGTTCATAGAGTTTGTGCAGAAAACTGCTCCATATGACATAGTCTTAGATTCCTTGAATATAGCACATTCTGTCAACAATAACCAGTATATGAATAAAGCTGGCTTCCTCAATGATATAGTTGACTATTTTAATCAAGGCAATAAGAAAGTGTTACTGTTAGGTAGGAAACATATGCTTAAATGGCCTAAGTGCTCTATGGAACGGTTGATGTCAAGAGCAAATTGTTTTTTTACTGAAAATATGTAAGTATTCTTGTAATATTTTTGTCTTTTGCTTAAATCCATTTTTTTTTATCATATTAAAATTAAAAGGTCCATGAAGGAATATGTATAATTAAATATAACACTTAGGGATAATTCTATGCATATTGACTTAGTTCCAAAATAAGAACCAGATATGGATATAAAGTGTAAAGAGGTAAATACATAAATAGTTTAAAAGTATTGAGTATATTAGCAAATCACCCCAAAAAATACTTAGTATGCTGAATGGTTACATTATCATCTATGCATTACTCCGGCAAGAATGTATGAAGAGCCTGATGAAAGTGGACGAAGCAAAAGAGCTTTGTAAGTCTAGAAAGGACTGGTGCTCTACTCTCTCTGCTGGCTCTATGATGGACTCAGCATTATGATATGTGTGCATTCCACAGCTCATCTAGGCACTTATCTCTTCTAGATAAATATACAAAAAAAGCATTGTCTTTTTCATTCACAATTCAGATCTGAGGATGACCCATACTTCATAGCAGCGGCACTGCTAAGTGGCTCCCATACAGACATAGTATCCAAGGATCTGCTTAGAGGACACAAGTTCCTTTTTAGAGAGGAGCACTTGATGTACCTATTCAAGCGATGGCAGTGGCAGCATCAGTGGATGGTGTTCCCCAACTTCAAAAAAGGATTTATTGTACAGGTATAATTATTTTATGCTAAACATCGTGATTATGGTTCTATTTCAATATATCACTAGTGTCTGTTTCATTCTCTTTGTCGAATATGAGGCTACAAATAATTGGTATATCGTATATCGGTATATATTTCGAGAATCGGTATATCGTATCAGTTGAAGGGGTAGGCGTTACATAGGTGCCAATATGACAGTAGAACTGGTACTCTGCTCCCTCTGCCTACCCCGTGAGGGTCTCGGCGTGATGATATTTATATATGTGACAGATGGCTAGTCCGTTTCCGTATACCTTACATCATATATCTACTACATTGTGTGTAGTGAAGAAGAGTCAAATATATATGCAGTTCTAACATTTCAGTTTTTTTGTTTCCAGGAACCCTTGAAGTTCACTCCGTGTGCCCAAAAGCTAAAGAGCGGCTGGCATCTACCGTATGAGAAGGCTGATTCTAATGTCGCAATGCCGCAATTCAACGATGGCACGCCAAATCTTTCCAGCTGGATCTGTATTAGACATAGTCCAAACAGATAAAAACTATTTTGTTATGATTAGTATCAATTATAATATTTTGCACTAAGTGTAAGGCACAGTGTTTTTTTTGTTGGTAACGTAAGAAGTGTTTATTGTTCACTGGTCTGATCTAAATGTGAACTCGAGATTTCCTAATAAAGTTAAAGCTGGATGTTCACATGTCATCCGCTAGATGGCGCTGTTTCATCAAAAACGCTGAAACTATAGGATATAGAGACAAGTAGGTAGAGGTCGCTTATCGAGTGATTTTAATCTATTTCATATTCGTTATTTAAAGCAGGGCTATCGGGGTAGCTACTTAGGTACAACTTTTTTCTCAACAAGCCCAAAGACTACTATTTAAAACTTATCTCGCCGACGGCATTGGATAGCATGCGATCCACGATCTGTCGAGCTAATTTGCTAACCTTCCATGACCCAGTCTATAGTAGTCCATCGCACTGGCAATCGCAGAGTTTAAAAAAAATAATTTAGTGAAGTAATATTGCCATAAAGATACAATTTATAAAGGGTACATGACTGACCTTTTCGCACTTTCGAATAATGATGGTAATAACATGTCATGGTACTGACCCTGTTGGCAGAAGCACACAAAGGCACGTCAGACTGTCTTACTTAACCTTCACTTACTAACTTTGAAATGTAGGTGTCTACGATTCCATAATAATTAGTGATCGTCGTTAGTGTATGATATTAAAATGCATAAGTGTCCTATATACGTTGTTTTAGTTCAAGCTATCTTTTTTTTTTATATATAACTAGTGTGGCAAACAAGCATACAGCCCACCTGATGGGAAAAGGTTTCCGTAGCCTATTTACGCTCACGATGTTCGGAGAGTTATACTCTGTTAGCAGCATAATACGACTACCACTGCTGTCATCACAATATAACAATCCTCCCCCCACCCCAAGAAGCTCATTATTGGAAACCTTGTTCTCCGCGTAGAAGCACAACACAAAAATTTTTTTGGCTACGTAGGTACTTCTATAAGGTGGAGGTACTGCCT
Organism: Drepana falcataria; assembly: GCA_945859725.1. NCBI lineage: Eukaryota > Metazoa > Arthropoda > Insecta > Lepidoptera > Drepanidae > Drepana > Drepana falcataria. Next base: position 3,879,170 of record OX243935.1, read on the forward strand.
CAGTCGGGTAGCTCCAAATTCGAACGGGAAACCCTACTATGCCCTACCTCTCTTAAAATCTCTCTCTTATCTCGATACCGAATTGCATCAAAACTGGGTAAGCTGTAATACTGATCTCAGTGTACCATTCATTGAAGTGGTGTGAAATTTACTCATTCCCGTATTATACGAAAAGGTGGTTAAGATGAATGTGTATGAAGCGAAAGAGGTCAGAAAGTCTAGAGAGAACCTGGCGCTCCACTTTCTCTGCGTGTGTATTCCGTGACGGACTCGACCTGATGAGATGATGATACGTGTACCTAGGTAAGAAAAGGTTTTATATGTGGTATCTACGTTGTTTTCAGCTATGAACAAAAGCTTGTCAAAATACATTGTCATTTTCCGGCCATCAAGATTCCTAGTCATTATAGAAATTTCGGCTTGCATTGCTTAAATTAATAGTAGTTTCCAATCTATCACCATGCCGAAGGAAAAGCCTGCGCCCACGCCTAAAGATAAAAAAATAGATAAGCCTAAACCTTCGAAGCCCAATTTAGCGACAAAATCCGAGCAAAACGTCAGAATAGTAAAGCAACCCAATGCCGGTAAGACAGTTCCACAGATTTTCGGATATTGATCTTAATTAGTAGCGAAATTGTTAATTGGATTCTTGTTTTAAGTGATCTAGATGGAAATTATCGAAAAATGCGAACTGTTATAATGAGCCTCGCGATTAGCTTTTTAAAAAAACTAATTAATTAAAAATCAAAATTATATTTGAAATAGAAAAGTATAAAAATATTATTTATTTATGTCCTTTGGCAGCCGACGCGTAAGAGAGGTGGAACGAGACTGATCTGAGCATTAGAACTAAACTGAGACACTAACATAGAACTGCTGATGCAGCAGCATCAGCTAGCACTTAGCTTTACATGTATAGGGTATAACAGCCCCCCGAAGTGAACTAAACTTTGGGGTTGATATTTCAAAGTTTATGTAAAAAGATTAAAATACTAGATTATTTCGCGAAGACGGGGAAGTCGTATAGCGTCATCTTTTTCATTCATGTTTTCATTACGCGTATTTGGTTGGATGAAATATGTCTGTAGGCTGCCGCCAGATTTACAATGGTAAATTAATTTTATAAAGGATACAATACTTAGGGCTAATACAAGAAATATCATAATAAACATTAAGACAGAGTAATGTGGTTGATATTTAACAAAGTGTGGTTCAGCAGTAGTAATTTCATCGACATTATCTAGTAGTGATTGGAATATAATATTATTTATTCTTAAGCTATCTAGGTCTGCTGATTTTAGCGGGGTTAATGTTTTGTTAAATATAATCTTATTTATTTTATCAAGTGGGCAACAAGAATCGTTAATAAGGTTAAAATCTGTATTTAATATAGAAAGGTTGATGCTAGCTGCATTATATTTTGATATTAATTTTGTACTTTTACAATATGCTGTGCAGCGAGGTGTCAAGGTTAATATACCTGTTCCTGATATTCGGAAATCATGAGAGTTTGAGTTTTCACAATCTATACTTAATTTAGTTATTTCAGACTGAACAAAAATCCATTTATTGTTTGACAAACTTTTCCAAATATCAATGTTGCCATAAATCACTTTCGTATCACATGTTCTTGGTAATGTGTCTACAACACGTGTCAACAATTCACTTTCGCAACTAGGATTTAAAGTAGTAGAGAATACATCGGTAATTTCACAGATAAAGTTTTGGTTGTACAAAATATCACACTTTTCTAAACTATATAAATTACAATAATGAGTTTTGTCTTTGGTCACGGCTGTATATACACTGCTAGGGATTACAGTGATATATGTATTTGATTTGTTATAATAGGGCATAGGCAACGGTAAGTTATGGTACAGGGTATATTCCATAGGTATAACCAAGGGTATTTGCAATACAAATACAATTTTCCTGTCATAATAATAACATAATACTTTAGATATAGTTAAAATAATATTCATATAATCTAACTCTAGACTTAAAGGTAATTGGATACCGTTAGGCAGGTGTGCGTGGCTATCAGAGAGTTCTCGGTATAGTTGCATAGATGTTATGACTGACGGGTGTACAATGTTCTTACTGCTCAACACGATTGCATTGGTTATATCATTCAATTGGAATGATAAAGTTAATAGGGCTGTCTCTAAACTAGTTATTAATGAATTAAACTTTGATCTTAATAAAAGTTCATTCGAGAAAATAGTTAAATTCTTAAAGTTTTTAGAGAGCTCTTCGATAGCATGGTTTAAACTAACTTCGTTATTTTTTATTTGATGTAGTGTTTGATTATATGCATTTAAAGTAGATCTTGTCAAAAGAACATTTTGTTTTAATAACGATGCCAGTTTTTTATCAGTTTCATATAAATGATCCAAGGCATTATTGTATTTTAAAGCATCGTCGTCGTTCAACGTGCCGAAAATCTGTTTCAAAATAGTACCTCCGACTCCAATCCAGGCTCGCTTATTTCTATTGGGTATTAAATGAGATATTGATTCGTATTCCCTTTTTACATCTTGGTATCTTACAGTAAGCGGTTCTAATATGTTGTGACATTCTATGTCATCTATAATACTTGATTGCTTACATAAGTATCTTGTTGTACTTAAGGTTGAATTTATATTTATAATATGTGGGTTTATGTGAGTAATGTCCAAAGGGATTATAACGCTAAGATAACTACTTTTAATTTTTACTTTACCTACGTAATCGAAGTACAACCCTGAACTTGAAGTTATAGGCTTGATATAATCGGAAGATGCTTCGACAGCGATACTGGAATATTAATAAGTATGTGTTAATAGTATTATCGTATAATTAATACAAGGGTTCAGTATATTATATACATATTACTTATGTAACAATATGTTATATATAATAATAGATACTTTAACATAGTAGATAACTAAAATACCGGTCTTATATAATTTTAAGTACTTTAAGTAACTTGTTAATATATATAGGATATATATCTAGTTCATTATCATTATTAAATGAACTAGACTATTCGAATTTTATGAATTAGTATCAAGGACAGCTAACTTAGTCTCATCGTAATGATGTTTAACATATCGCCTATTGATTAATAAAGAGAGAGTGTTATTACCGTGGATTTTGACCACTTTATATGGTCCTTTCCATAATGGAGATAATGCTTTCCCGAGACGAAGGTGATTCTTTAAATAAACGTAATCACCAACTTTATATGATTTTGGTCGAGTATGGGTGTCGTAACGTGTCTTAGAGTTTTCTTTAGAATTCAAGATGTTCTGGACGGCTCTCTCTCTCGAGTGCCTCATCCTATGCTGTAGCATCCTTACGTATTCAGGGTAAGTGCTGTCAGGGGTGGAGTCGAATATGGAATCAGGTATAAATGGTTTATGACCGAAGAGGAGCTCATAGGGAGTGAAATTGGTTGTACAGTGTGTGTTAGTATTGTATGTTAACATAGCAGTGTACACGTATCTTGGCCAATTGTCTTGATTAGAATCGACAAAGGATTTAAGATACTCCTTGAGTGTCGAATGACTTCGCTCTAAGGCACCTTGTGTTTGAGGATGGTAAGGTGTACACCACAATTGTTTTATTTTGAGGAAAGTGCAAGTTTTTCTAAAAAGGTCGGCTGTAAAATTTGTCCCTTGGTCGGTTAATATGGTTTTCGGAATTCCGAATAGGGAAATGAAGTGAACAAGGCAGTCAGTAGTTTCTTCAGAAGAAACACTGCGCATTGGATAGGCGACCGAATATTTTGTAAGGTCATCCTGTATGGTAAGAATGTACTTTATCTTTGCGGTACCAGATTCAGGCAGGGGACCTACGACATCAAGGGCTACGCGTTGAAAGGGGCTGGTAGAAGTGGTAGTAATTTGCATTGGCGCCCGATTCGTTTTCCTCAGTGCCTTGTTTTCCTGGCAAGATGAACATTTCTTCACATAAGACTCTATATCTGAGCGCATGCCTTTCCAATAATATCTTTCTTTAATTCTTTTCAGCATTCTAACGGTCCCGAGGTGACCTGCGATTGGTATGTCATGATTTTCTCGTAAAATCTTCTTTATTTCAGTAGGAGTGGGAAATATAATATTGTTATGGTATATGTGTACTGTTATATTGGTATTGTGAAAAAGGTAAGTAAGAATATTGTAGATTTTTATAAATGAGTGTTTTTCATAGGGGCTTTTGAAATCAGAAATAGCTATTTCATTTATATTGCTTAAAAGTGTAAATTCGTTCCTTATTAATTTTAGAACGTTGTATATTTCTTTGTATGAGGATTCGTCAAAATGATGGACTTTAGTATACAAAAGGTAGTATTCTTTATTATTTATATCGAGTTTTGTAAATGAATATAATTCTCTTTCACTATTGATAATATCTTCAGGGTTTTCTACGCTACTAAGGATTTCTTGTATATAGGGGTTAGATTCGTCGAGGTCTAAAGAAGTGGGAATTAAGATGACTTTGCAAGATGTTTTAGTTAAGTTTTCGTTATGTTCTTCAAGGTTCGTATTAAAGTTTTTATTTGTCGTAGCCATTTGTTTCAGGAAATTAGAATAATCGTCGGAATTCCAGGCTATGTCGGAAAGGGGATCTATCGTTTCAGGATTCGGAGAAGAGGTTTCAGCGTTAGTCGGAGGATTTTGAAGATTTTCTTGTAATTCAGCGTTAGGACTCAGCGAATTTTGTATTGTTTCAGGAATAGGAATGGTAGGATTTGGATTCAGCGGGTTTTCTATTGTTTCAGGAGTCGGAGATATTGGATTTGGTATGTTTGAATGTTCTGCGGGATTGGAAGGACTTGGGAAAAGGTTCGGCGGAGATGGAAGAGATGGTAAATTTGATGGACTAAGGTTCCAGTTAAGATTGTCATCGAATGGACCTAAGTCAATGGTATCGAAATCGTCGTTAGAGGTAGAAGGTTCTTTGCTTATAATTGGGTTTACTGGGAACCTAGAGAGTGCGTCAGCAGCGGCATTTAATTTACCCTTTCGGTAAAGGATTTCGTATTCGTATTCTTCTAATTTTAACCGCCACCTTTGCATTTTACTGCTCGGGTCTTTATGATTAAACAACCACTTAAGCGGTCGGTGGTCAGTTATGATTTGAAATTTCCGGCCGTAAAGATATGGACGGAAGGTTTTGCAACCAAATATTATGGCTAAAAGTTCCTTTTCCGTGGTGCTGTAATTACACTCGCTTTTGTTTAAAGTACGAGAAGCAAAGGCAATTGGTCTGTCTTTACCGACGGAACCTTGAGATAGAACTACGCCGATGGCATGATTTGAAGCGTCGCAGGTAAGGACAAAAGGCTTAGTAAAATCAGGATAACAGAGAATAGGGGCAGTAGTAAGTTTCTCTTTCAAGAGGTCAAACGCCAATTGCTGTTGGTTTTCCCATTTAAATGGGACTTCTTTCTTTAGAAGGTTTGTTAGGGGCTTAGCAGTTTTGGAGAAGTCAGGGATAAATCTGCGATAGTAAGAGACAAGACCGAGGAAGGATTTAATGTCTTTGGGTGATTTTGGTAAAGGAAATTGGGTTACGGCTTTTATCTTTTCAGGATTAGGTTTCACACCGTCTTCTGATATGATATGACCGAGGTATGCGACTTCTCGCCTTAAGAATTCACATTTGTCCGGCTGGAGTTTGAGGTTAAACTCGCGTAACCTCTGGAATACGGTGGTAAGGTTCAAGATTTGGGATTCAAGGTCGTGGGAATAGATTACAATGTCATCAAGGTACACGAAACAGCGAATACCTTGAAGACCGGAAAGGGCTGTATTCATCAATCTTTGGAATGTTGAAGGTGCATTCTTTAAGCCGAATGGCATACGGGTAAATTCGAAATGTCCTTCTGGAACATTGAAAGCTGTTTTTTCTGCATCAGCCTCATTAATTTGGATTTGATGGAAACCAGAAGCAAGGTCTAAGGTGGAGAAGTACTTGCTGTTGCCCAGCTGGTCTAAGATTTCAGTTATCTGTGGAATTGGGTAAGTATCTCCTACCGTAACATCATTGAGTTTACGATAGTCAATGACAACACGCCACTTTTGTTTACCTGACGCATCAGCCTTCTTTGGCACTACCCAAATGGGAGAGGACCAGGGAGAGATAGATGGTTTTATAATACCTTGATCGAGCATCTGGTTCATTTGACTACTAACTTCAGCTTTATGAATTTCTGGGAAACGATAGGATTTAGTATGTATGGGATTGTCAGAAGAGGTTTTTATGTCATGTTTAATAGCGTTAGTAAATGTTAGTTGTTCTCCTGGAAGATGGAAGATATCGGAAAAGGATGAACAAACTTGAAACAGTGCGTTAACTTCTTCATTGTTAAGATGTGATGTTCTTAATTGGTTCAGTACTTCTCGTGTACGTTGAACTGAAGATTTACTTTGTATAATAGAATGAATAGGTTTAGTATCATCAGAGTCATTGAATAAGTCGGGATTAGTAGGTGAAAGAGTCAAGTTAAGATTAGATTTTAAAGATATAGGAGATTCAGATGTATTTAATACGGTAAGGTTAATTCTTTTATTACGTTTTACACGAACGAGGCAATTTGCAATCAATAAATGATTAGATAGACTTTGGTCTAGTATGAGGCCTTCTTTAACTTCAGGGTTCGATACAGAGCACTCAACAACAGTTTCTGTCCTAGGGGGTATGATGTAAGTTGGTTCACTGAAATGCAATTTAATTTTCAGTTTTCCTAAACGCAAGGTATCATCAGCGTAGTCGATGGAGCATCCGAACTCTTTAAGAAGATCGTTGCCTATTATACCATCATATGGTAAATCGATTTTATTTACGACATGGAATTTATGTAAAATAGACCCGCGTGCCTGATCAGAGAGTGTAAGTTTTAATTTAAAATGTCCAGATGTTTTTGTGGTTTCTTGGACAGGATCTATTCCTTTCAATATAATCTTCTCTTTTATCAGAGTGGGGTTTTTGTGAATGCATGATTGCTTGATAAGACTTACTGATGAGCCAGAATCTACTAACATTGATAATGGAATTTCAGATACTGATGATAAAACCAGGACATGCGGAAGTAGTAATTTTGAAGGGTCACTGGATATTTCATAGACTTCAATGATGGATTCGGAGTTACTATTATTGGTTTTAAAATCAAGATCAGTGGACGTAGAATTTGATACAGTGGGACAAATATCATGCTCAGTGGTTACTTCGGCTGCAAAGGATTTGGTGTTGAGAACAGTAGGTTTAGTATTGGAGTTAGTGGGTTTGGCAATAGATACAGTGGATTTGGTACTGGATACAGTGGATTTAGTATTGGAATCAGTGGATTTAGCATTGGATACAGTGGATTTAGCAATGGATACAGTGGATTTAGTATTGGAATCAGTGGATTTAGCATTGGATACAGTGGATTTAGCAATGGATACAGTGGATTTAGTATTGGAATCAGTGGATTTAGCATTGGATACAGTGGATTTAGCAATGGATACAGTGGATTTAGTATTAGAATCAGTGGATTTAGCATTGGATACAGTGGATTTAGCAATGGATACAGTGGATTTAGCAATGGATAAAGTGCCGCTTTGTAATGATTGACATCTCGCACGACACCCAGACGAGATGTTAATTAGTTTTTTTGTATATCATCTACTTCATCACGGGAATCATCACCTTCATTTGGATCAGGACCATCATCCGTATAATGGACCCTTTGGAATTGTTTGGGTTTGAAATTGAAAGTAGATGGTTGGTTTGAGTCAACATATCGTGAATTTCTGTTATTATATTCTCTTTTCCTACAGTTTTCTATTGTGTGACCGGGAAATTTGCAATAACGACAAATAACAGGATTTTGGAGATAATTGTTATTGTTAAAACGTGCAGGGCGAAATGAACGCGCACCATCTTTAAAATACTCAGCCTTATTTGAAGAGTTTTGAGGGCGATTTACTGAATGGTTACATACTTGTGATGGAGACGCCCTTTTAAAGGTGCCAAATAAAATTTTCTCCTCTGCTGTAGCAAAGTTAATAGCAGAGTTGAGATTGTCGGGATCACGACATCTGACTATAGTAGCGAGCTTGGGGTTCAACCCAGTAATAAAGGTATGCAGTGCTAAATCTTCCATTGCCGCGACGCGGCCAGCCAGTTCCATTTTACGTTTAGTTGGAATTGATATATTTATTTCAGTTAATAGTTTAGACAGGCAAGTTTCAACCTTTAATGAAAACTGACTGACTGTTTCGTCGGGTCCCTGTTTACAGTCTTGCAAATCAGAAAGCAAGTGCGTGTAGTGTTTACGCTCCCCAAATTGAGTCTTTAAAAATTCTTCTAACTGGGGCCAATCGTCAAATTCTTTTATTGCACACGCGGCTTGAGCTCTGCCTTCTAATTTACTGACTATGAGTTTGAAGAGTACATCTTTTTGTGACGTACTAGCTAAGTTCATTGCATTCTTACAATTAGTTAAAAATGGGTTCAGTAGTTCACGACTTCCGTCGTATTTGTGAATAAATTGGATTAGAATGTTTAAATCTAATGTAGTCACACTTGTGACATCTTCCTTGGTTTTCGACATTATTCAAAATTAAGAAATGTTACAGTAAAACACAAATTATTTAAAATAAAATTAACACTGATCCCTAATAAAATTGTGACCAAAGACTCACAGTACGGAGAATACGTAGGCGATTGCGATAAGCTGCATTCCGACACAGTGGACACGGTGTTATGACACGGTGTTATGACACAGCGGACTCGGTGCGACGACACGTAGACACGGTGATGATGACACAAGGTAGCCTTGACCTCGCGTAACCGAAAAGTGGATGGACGGTTGATCAATAATTCTTGACGTTACAGGACTCCTTGGTTTGGGTCAGCGACTTGGCGAGTTTTCTCCAAGTAAAGTTTTCAGGTAAGTAACTTTATTGTAATTTCGTAGTTTAATTTATACACTTTTATTTTCAGGAACACAGGGACAACACAGAGAAAGGACTTCAAGAACTTATTGGTAATTTCTTCTCAAGTTCAATAGTAACACTTTCTTGATTTTATTGTAAAGTTAATTCTTATTGTTTTATTTTTTCAGGGTTCAATGATACAGCTCTACGCTGCCCACTTTTATATTATTTTTTGAACACTGAACTGTTTTAGATCACTGAGTTTTGAAGCGTGTAGTTTTTCATACTCGGAAACGGTTTAGCAGGATGTAGTAGGATATAGTAGACACAGAGTTTTCACGAATTTTCACACTTCACTATTCGCGAACTTGAAATACTTCGGAAACGTACCGGGGATTTACTTTTTAAAAATCCCTTAAGCTGCCACCAATGTTATAATGAGCCTCGCGATTAGCTTTTTAAAAAAACTAATTAATTAAAAATCAAAATTATATTTGAAATAGAAAAGTATAAAAATATTATTTATTTATGTCCTTTGGCAGCCGACGCGTAAGAGAGGTGGAACGAGACTGATCTGAGCATTAGAACTAAACTGAGACACTAACATAGAACTGCTGATGCAGCAGCATCAGCTAGCACTTAGCTTTACATGTATAGGGTATAACAGAACGTTACGAGTTCTCGAAACCGGCTGATATGTATGAAGAGATTGGTGAATGTCTGTGAATATTGTCTTTGCTAGATACCTACCTACTTAGCCTGGCGTGTTTTTATATATGTCTTGCGCAATGTTGTACGGTTTGTAAAAACAGCACGTAACAATAATTTGGCTATCTCACGCCAACCGTATGTAGTTAGTAACACTCTTATTAATATTCTATTACACCTAAACACCGCTAATATTATATAGGTGCTGTGAGTTGGAATTGAATCCGCAATTATAAGGACAAAAGCGTGTGTCCATTGGTCATTCTTGTTTCCCCCACAATAGTTATGTCGGCATTTCATCTATAGGCGATAAATCCTTATATTCTCACGCCTTCCCACAAGGGTTCCCAAAGGGCTAGGCAGAGGTGTATAGGTAATACCCATACACCCACTTTCCGCCAGAGATTTATTTTAGGTGCTAACGTGATAGATGGCGTGTCCATCGTCGTTACTCAAGCACAACTATATATACGCTTTTGAATTGCTTCTCAGACGTATGCAGGACGCAGGTTTCGTCTCGATGTTTTCCTTCACCGTAAAGCTCGTGATGTGACTAAATATAGTAATATTAATTAAGAATATATCTATAGGCGATGGCCCTAAAAATAAGGAGTCAAGTTCGCGTCAACGCCGCAACTTAGAACGCGTAGAGATGCTAGCCCGACCTACAGCTCGCCGACTACGTTCCTTATGGGATGAGAAGTGCGCCATACTACCACCAGAACGAAGGGACAAGATCAAGAGTGCTCTAGAAGAGGACTACTTTCTGAGCCCTGAGTTAGTGCAAATAGTCGACTCTTATGGGTTTGATAACAGCAAAGCTACACATCCAAAACGTGTAAAAATCGGTATAGGTATATCATTTGAAAACATGAGTACTAAGGAGTTTATTAATTTAATTAAGCGACTAAGTAGTGAGATCCATTCGCACAACGCGAGACAATTTTGGTCTGAGTGGACGAACTCTTAGGCCATAATGTTAAACAGTTTCTTATATATATATTGTACTCGATATACGAGCGGCAGGTACCTACCTACTGTGTGACGTAGGTGTTGTAATCGGTCAAATCAGTGTTAACCGCCTGGCATTTCAACTTCAAAAAAACGCCGTCTTCAAAAAAGAAGGTTTCTCAATTCGACCGTACAAATGTATTTTTTTTATGTGTTCGCGGATAACATCGTCGCTTATGAACCGATTTTGATGATACTTTTTTTGTTGCAAAAGAGAATATTTAACCCCACACTTGTTTGCTGCTTTACTTTGCCGCCACTAGAAGTCGCATATCACAGTAGTGTATTACTTGATTGTTCAAAAACGTACAGGCAAACAGAGCAATACTTCCAAGCACTAGGCGAGTCTTCGAAGCGCTGGTCAGGCCCCGGGGGCATGCTCGGCCGCCGAGAACAAGCCGAGAGGGCCCGAGAGCTGCGCCAGCGGCAGAAATGGCTCGTCAACTTTAGTGCTCAGGTTTCAGTTACTTATTATCTACTATTAATTCGATGTATTTTAGACGTCAACGTGACAGATGGCGAGTTCATCTTTGTTTCTCAAGCACGCAAGCTAGACTATAGCTACATATGTATATATCCTCACGCCTTTCCATAAGGGTCCCCGAAGGGGTAGGCAGAGGTGTATAGGTGGTGCCCACACACCCACTTTCCGCCAGAGATATATTTTATGTACCAACGTGACAGATAGCGAGTCCATCGCTGTTACTCAAGCACGACTATACATACGTCATTGAAATTCTTCTCAAACGTATGCAGGTTTCCTTCAGCGTAAATCTCGTGGTGGGACTAATAACAAAAGTCAGGATTCGAACTTGCAATATTTGTGCTACAGGCGGAACCACCACGGCCCTTAACAGTATTTAAAAGTTATTTTTATTCGTTTAGGTTGCCTATCGCCTATGCGACTACATCGCCAAGGGCCAGAAGGAGATGCTTGTCTCGAACAGGTTGAGGAGTATCGCGGATGTTGTTTTGGAGAGAGTCGCTGAGATTTTGGGTATTTGCTTCTCACTACTTTAATTACTTGAAGCTTTACTTTTTCTCTTTTCTTTTTTAATATATATATATATATAGGTAACAGTGTGACAGCATCTTAGTGTGTTATTCACAAATAAATATGCTTATATTTATTGGCAGTGGGAGCCCGCGACTTTTACTAAGAAGGAACCTGGGTCACTCCATTTTTTTTATACCGCAAAGGTTGCGGTCCGCCTGATGGTAAGCGGCTACCGCTGCCTGTGGTTGATTGAAACGCCAGGGGTATTACTCGTAGTCGCTGAGGGTAGATATTTTAGTGATTAATACGTATATTTTTACTTTACTTACTTTTGGATATCTCATTTATTTAAGACGTAAATATTATTAAATTAGTAGGTTTTATTTTGGAATAACACATATCCTATTGTTAATCTACCCATCAACCGATCTCTCTGCCTCTTCAAATTTCATCCTATTCTGTTCAGCTGGTCTGGCGTGATAGAATGTAACAAACGTCCTCGCAAGCTTTCGCATATATAATATTAGTTCATATTTAGTTTGAAGGTTTTTTATGCTTCTTTTTTGGGTCTATCTCAATGACTTAAGTACCTAAAGCCTACATCTGATTCCCTTTTTCTGATCAAAATTTTACTGCCACAAAATAGGGTATCTGATTTTTAATGGTATTTCAATATACAGGTGAACCCAAACCTTCACGAACGCATCCTGGCCGCTTGGCTCGTTTCATGGTCGCAATCTCGGATCGAATTGCAGTTTGGATTGAAAACGCCGTTTACAGAGCTGACGCGTTTGAACCTATAGAGGGCGCTACTGACGAACACATGCGACTGGATTCGGAAAAACCTCTCATTTGCTGATATTAATTACACAGGTAATTTTGCATAAATAAATCACGTTTATTTTGCAGTCATTTTATACCCTTCTTATCAGAAAAATCTAAACACCTTGCTTAGTTTATGTTTTGTAAGGATTATCTGAAAAATGTGTACCTATATTTTGAGATACGTGTCAAAATGTCATTTAATAGTGAAAAATACATCATATTATTCACTATCAAACGACTTAAAACTTCTGATGAGAACTCTATTTCGGTCGTCTGTTGGTTTGTTGTAGTACCCTATCGGGGCGGTTGAAATACACTTGTAATAATGCGCCAACGTTATTACGGAGCGTAGTAATTGTGCTAGCACTATAGGCATATAATAGTTTAGACTACTTAGTCGTAGTCATGTAAGTAAGTATACTAAGTCAATTTAATCATATTCGCGTCTACATATAGGTACATAATATTAATACATATTTGTTTCTTTTAGGTATGCAGTTTATTTACATTTATTAATATCCAAGTTGCATTGATATTACAAAGTTATTGATAATAGGCATTTAATCTAATCGTAGAATAACAAAATCATGACAAACGCCTACCTACTAGTCAGTCTAGTTTTAGTTTAGCATAATTATTCGTTATCTGAGTTTCTGAACTAGCACGGACGGACAAGACAAGGGTTTAATAACGAGCTACTAGTTACCACGTAGTAAAGTTATAGAGGTCAGCAGTTCCACCCTCTGATATTGAAGGGGGACTAAAATCTATGTCTAAGCACGTTAAATCATGCTGCTTCAACTCTTTGAACATATTACGTAACCGGCAATGCTATTCTGAGCACCAGTACACCTGTTGGCCTCTTTAGTCGCTTTTTATTCGTGGTTCTAGAGAGGATAGGCGAGTTTTGTGCGATTTCATTTCACTAAGACCCCTCGGTGGCCGTCTTCCGTGCATATAGGGCTCTGAGTTCTCCTGGAACGCACCTGTGCCATCCTTATCGCAGTGGCACCTTCAGCACCCATCGGCAGCATGACTTACGTCTCTCTGCCACCAACCCATGCTAAGGTTGCTTATAATAAAGCATTGAAGTAGTTATGTAAAACACTACCTACCTACTTTGATTGTTGCCTATGAACAAAAATATTAATAAAGAATAAAGTACAGTACACATAACTTGGAATTATTGATTTTAAACAATAATACAACTGATTTTAATGATAGGTATCTAAGTTATTTCATGGTGTTATACAATGTTTAAAAAACCAATATGTTCCCAAAAGGGGCGGGTCGGTAATTCCCATTATATTACCAAAAAGGTTTGGTTTTTTTATTTTATGATATGCGCTTGTGTTTTGAAATTCTGCTACTGTGAACTGTATAAACAACACGGCTTCTTTACGAGGCGCTGTGTTGTGGTTGTAGTAAGAGGACTAGGACGTCCTTTGAGCTGGTAGCTCAGCAGATTTTGATCTAAAGAAATCGGCCATACTTCTTGTAAAAATCGAACTAGTATTTTTTGTAAGGTTTGTCATTAATGTCTTCAACGCTTTACTTCATAATTTTGTGTCAGTTACAGAAACCATATTCTTCTCCAACTAATGATCCCACCAAAAACCTTTTACATGTGAAATATTGGCTTAAAATATGTGGCTTGGCTGTCTCGTTACTGCCACATGGGCGTAAGGTGAATTTTTTTTTCTTACTTTATTGTTATACTACTATATTACTTTTCTGTTATACATGGTTTTTGTAGTAACGAAATACCCAAGACACATATTTTGACGAATTTCTTGTGTATCTGTTACGAAAATATTTCTACATCGTTCTTTCTATTTGTCCAAACCAATGTATCATGCTTTTCTTTATCTTTACAATAACATCCGCGATCAAGCCAGTTGCCATATTTTAGTAAGTACGTAAGTAATTTTTTTCTATTGCAGAATTTCAAGTATTTAAAAGCCATTTATTCCGTCTGCCCGACAGTAAGTAGCAGTTTTGTACAATAGGTATTTATATAGATTGTGCGTGCCATATCTGGAGCGCATAATCTAGACTAGTATTATTTTTTCATTAGGTATTCATATAGTTGTGACCTAAGCAGGGTCCAGGCTAGAAATGAAGTGCTAGGACGACCTTCTAGGACGCTATATAACGTCTCTGTCTTCCGTAGCACGGCATAGTTTGCACCTAGAAGGCTTAAGAGCAGTTCAAGTGTTACCTACAACTAATAATCCCCATCAATCATCATGAAATACGCTGTGAGTATTTCTTGCTACTACTGGAAGCAATATACATATGTACAAAGCAGACCGTTGCTAATTGACTCTAACATTTATATATTTAGATGGGGTAGACCTAGGCGGACGTTTCTAGACCAAATTAGGGACGTCTTGAAAAAAGGTCAGGTCAAGAGTACCCTAAACCGAAGAGCATGTATGAAGAGAATAATGAAAGTGGACGGGTCGAAAGAAGTATGTAAGGATCGTAGCAAGTGGAAAGAAGTGGTCTCTGCCTACCCCTATGGGAAAGAGGAGTGATTATATGTATGTATGTATGTATGTATTTATATATATAATCGCGCCGTCTCTTATAGGTAGGCAGGCAGAGAAAACAGGGGTTGGACATGAAACCGCCTAGACTTATTCTGCAAACAATTTAATTTATTTGTATGTGTTTGATTGTCTGAGACTGAGTGTTTGGTTTGTGTATTTTATTGTTATGAGTATTTTATTATAATTATTGAAAATTGCATGAACTTACCATGGTAAAATCTCTCTTCTCATGGTAAAATCTCTCTTCTCATGGTAGAGTCTTAATATCTTGAATCACGACTGATCGATATCAATGTACATAAAGCTTGAGATGGTATAGGATAGTGCATTTAATTACGAACATACCCTGTCTATCAACCATGAAATCTCAGAGCTTCGTGAATGATATGAACCACACATAACAAAAGTATTCAAATAGCAACCGCCAACTTAAGTGATTTTTAATTCATACATATATATCTTCACGTCGAGTACCTTACGAGGTAGGCAGAGAGGAAGTATATATTCAACAGGTGATTGTTTGTGTGTTTAGGTGTTCTTCGTTCTTTTCTGCATTGCCATGGCTGCCGCCGCTCCCCAGTACATAACCACGTGGCCCGCCTGGACTGGCACCCCTGGCGTCATCCCTGCCAGTGTGAGTATAGAAATTTTTCATTCTACTTCACCGCTGAAAAGGCATGCTGAGGTATAATAATAAACACCTCCAGAGATATATATATATATATATATATATTATCAAGCACGACTGAATACGACGACTTGACGACC
The DNA here is from genome assembly GCA_945859725.1 of Drepana falcataria. Lineage (NCBI taxonomy): Eukaryota > Metazoa > Arthropoda > Insecta > Lepidoptera > Drepanidae > Drepana > Drepana falcataria. The sequence goes on from OX243935.1 coordinate 3,894,943, forward strand.
GTCTGGTCTAGTGGTTAGAGCTCCTGACTGCGAAACTTGAGGTCGCGGGTTCGAATCCCGCTGAGGGCAAATATTTGTGTGATGAACACGCGTATTTGTACCTTAGTCTTGGATGTTCTATGTATTTATGTATGTATCTATATGTAACGATATATTTACTATATAAGTAAATATATCGTTGTCTTGTTACCATAATACAAGCTTTGCTTAATTTGGGACTAGGTCAATTTGTGTGGAATTGTCAAAAAAAAACACCTCCAGATATATATCTAGGTCTCAACTTGAGAGTTCGAACCTATCATCAAGCACGACTGAATATATGTTTATGAATCTCATTTTCAAATGATAAATCACTGTAGTTGAATTTTGGGAAACTCATTTTGAATGGTCAGTTTATTACATCAAGTATTCGAAATTTACTGGATGTAATGGAGTCTAATGTAATGGAGTGTTTTGCTACCTTAGTTGTAGAAAAAAGCCGATCTGAGCTTTAGCCGTCAAGGGACGTCTGGCAGATGTGAAACATAGAAATTTATTAGCACAAGTAAAATGCATAAAAGAACAGATTACGACAGGAACTAAATATGGCATAATGTAAAAATATTAATATTACGATTTTTACCAGAAAATGATCATTATTTATTTAGTAAACATATATTTTCATTAACTCCACACCATTATAGCGCGCGGCGACGCGTCGCCACGCCAGCAATCGGCTTTACGTGCGGCTATAGATGTTTAACATCAAGCTTTGAGGTCTATGTTCATGATGATTATTGATTCATATTTTTAAGACTGTCAATTATCTTGCAGACTGTGGTAGCCGGGCCAACCGTTGTGAACTCACCCTGGGGTATCGCCGGAGCGCGCTTCATCAACCCCGGCTATGTCGGTCCAGCTATCTACTAAATAACTACCTTCTTTGCACCTCATTTTGTCTAAACACATAATCCAGAGCATGTAAATATGACCTTCCGCTTTCATACAAATATAACGTCTATTTCGAAAATAAAATATAGTTTTATTTCAACTGAAAACATATTTCAAAGCTAGGTGTGCCTCGCGGTTGCATCCGCGTACATTTTATATCATTATTAATTACATGTGTTAATCTAATAATCTATTACTGTGCCAAACTTCATCTAAGTTAGTTCAGTAATTTTTGTGTTTTTAAGGAACAATCCCAAACTTTCGCAATTACAATTTTACTAAGATAGAAGAAAATACATTTACAATTTTAAATATTGATTCAATGAGAGATCTTCACAGAAGAAATTTAAATCATATAGCACGCCATGTCATAATGACACAACTATGTTTAGCAGTAAATGACGCTACCTGCAAATCTCGTTGATCTCTGATTGTTCTTTTTTTGTTTGATTGTTTTATATCATCAGAACTAGGGTTCGCCAGGATACTGTTTTGATTGTTTTATAATGAAATATTTTTAGCCCTCAGACAAAGAACTCGAATCTGTTTACCCATTTAAGGACAACAAGTAGGTCATTGGGCATTTAATTATGACAATCTAGCGATCAATATATAATGTTATGTTAAAAATATGTTGTTGTTGCAACAACAAATAAACAAAAACTACAAATTAATTTACAATATAAACAAATGTTGAACGTACATAACCATATAAGGTCATATATTTCGAAGAGTTGATTTTAAATGTTTGTTTGTTAACAAAGAACACGAATCACAGCAAAATCTGAATAAAATCAACATCATAAATGTAATAGCTAGGCTCTTGTCGGCGTCTCTGATGCAGTTCCTTCCATTTGCTTACCTATACGTCGTGGAAGACACTTTATTTTTGATCTGATCATATATCTCAATCTTTCCTCGTCCTCTCTTTCCCTCTACATTTTCTTCTAATATATTTCTAAAGAAACTGTTATATAAGGTGGCCTTTCATCTTTTCGCTACTATTCTCAACTGTCTTTAGCAGTACCTATTCTTAATTCATCGACTCTTTTGAGCACGGCCCCGTCAGCAAAATTAATTACTATTTAAGAAATCCTTTCAAATCGTCCAATCGACCACCTGATTGAGAATGCCGTTTTTTCTCATAAGAAGCGGCCATTCAGCAATTAGGATTTAAACATGTTTATTATATTAATATTCATATTTACATTCAACGGTTTTGGAATTTTGCGTTCAGGAAATTGGTTACAATTTTCATTTTGCTTTACATACAAATCAGTGTCAAAAATCAAAATTAATTAATCTTATATAACCTGCTACAGAGGTAGATAGCTAGAGAGTCACAGTGCATCTTGGGAGTATGATACGAATGTCAGCTACTTTACGCTAGCTTTACGCCCGACATAAAGGTGGGAAGACTCGGAAACCCTGACACCACAAGCAAAAGCAGTAAAGCGTGCCAACTCAAGCATGAACGAATAAAGGGCACTTTGTAAAGAATAATGAGAAGACTGGCGTGCTTTTTGGTTACGAAACTGAATTATATCGGCATTCACTTGTTTGTATGCATCGATCGCTATAAGCCAAAAAATTGGGAAAAGTAGTGTAAATTAAACTGCTGTCTTAAATGGCAGTAAGTATTACTTAAGAAGTGAACGGTAGGTAAGTCATTAATGAAATACATGGCCCGGGTCATCGCATCGCAATTACCTAAAATCTGGGAAGATGAAGAATTATCTAACGACGACGATGCGCGGCACTTCAAGAACGAGAAAGTTGCTTCTTAATAGGAAATGTCTCGCATCTTTACAATTCAAAATTAAATTACCATAAACAGTTGTATGTCGGTGAGCAGACCACTAATTGCATAAGGTTCTGATGATCCTCTACTAAGGATCTTCTAAGCAAAGCTAAGTAAGCTAATTTATCTCGTATGGATATTTTTTCAGCCTTTTTTGGAGTTTAAAAATGTCATCATTCACATTATGATTGGAGCGTACCGCTGCGCAGACGCATGGTAGCTGGATCGCACACAAAACACGACTCTGGTTTGGCCAGTTTTTATATCGATATATGTTAATTGATTTATATGATTAGTTGTAAAAAAAAATTGGCTTGGTACTGCAAAATGCCTATACCATATCGTCAAACACCCAATCAAATTTAATAGATAACAATCTCGCACGCTCTCACGGACCTAGTTGATCGCAATCTTCTTTACAATACAAATTAATTATGGAAACTGTTAACAAAGTGAAAACAGCTCGTTAAATTGACACAATATTTTATTCAACGGTTAGATAATAAGTGTAATCTAAATATGATGTAAATGTTCGATACAAGGCGACCGAGAGTAAAAGTGGTCATTCAGGAAAAAAAGACGAAAAGCCCGTCCACGAGACGGGCCGGCCATGTCCGACCGACTTAATGGCGGTCTCATTTCGTACACAATTACCTACAAGCACGGCCCAATTGAGAATATGTACTTTAGAGCACCGTTTTTAAAGAACAAGTTCCAATACAAAATACATTCGACGGATTAAAGCGCCTAGCAATACCATCCAGTTGTGTAAGGGTTATATTATACTCGGTGAGGATTTTAGTGAATCAGCCTAGAAAGTCAAAGTCGGTGGGAAGAGTTATACAATAATATTATTAAATCTTATATGTGGTCGTCTATATATGTATAAAAGTGAAATACCTCTCGTAAAGTGACTCATCGCGGACTCAATGAAACTAGAATGCCTACATATTTGAAATATAGCTAATACGTTCTTCGTCCTATAAGGACATGCTTTAATGAAATCTACGCATAAGGGGTTGAAATATTTTTATCAGGTAACGAACTGTTAAAGGTAGAACGTTCGTACCGGTATCCCAGTGTGCTTACTTATAATATATAAACGACAGTTTGCGAGGATATTGACATTTGTTACTCAATCATGCCGGATTTGCTGGGCGATACATCAACCCACATAAATTACAATTAGAACTCAATTTTTAACAGTGCTTCAACAGGTCAAGCCTAGCCTAGCTCAGAATACTCGTAGGTACATACATACTGGACAAAATAGAATGGCAAATGCGGACTCAATTCAGTTTTCTCGAAGACGACGCGAGGCAGGAAACTACACATTGATTTCACAATGTGTTATTGAGGTATCAATTATGTGAGCTTTAATTTCTACCTATCTATCATACAAATTTGCTAAGCTATCTAACGATCTCGATATATCATGATCTTGACGGATCCTCTCCGTGTTTTAAGTTTCAGAATTACTCACGGGATGAATGAATACGTACAAATCATCATACATTCATACATTAAAAAGCCGTGGTGGCCGAGTGGTTCGAGTAGTTGCCTACAACACAAAGATTGCAAGTTCGAACTGCCCGACCGTACCAAGGAGATTTTCTAAACTTAAGTAGTGATTATTCACACCACGATCAATACGGTGAAAGAAAACATCGATGGGAAGCCTGTGTACGTCTGAGAAGAAATTCAAAGGCGTATAGTCGTGCTTGGGTACCGGCGATGGACTCGCCTACTGTCACGTTGCCGACTACAATATATATCTGGCGGAAAGTGGGTGCGTGGGTACTACCTCCGCCTACCACTTCGGGGACCCTTGTAAGAAGGCGTGAGGATATATTATTATATTATATAAGTCTAGGGAGAACTGGCGCTCTATACCTTCTGCCTACCCTGTTAGGGACTCTATTTATACTATACTATTTATAATATGTATACTATATTTATTATCTCACGAGGTTATCACAATTTAGAATATATAATTTTTTGCAGACGTGCATGCGGCCTATCTTAAGGTGAGGGGTTACTGCCATCTATGGACACTAGCAACACCAAGGGTATCGCTCGTGCATTACTTTGATATCCTTCATGAAGAAGTGTTCCTGTACCCCTCATTTTGTCACACTCTGTCAAGTAGTTTGCGTCGATTAGTAAGCTGTCAGTGGCTATGACTATAATGGCAACGACAATGACTTGCGTGATCTCGTCTTGTTAACATAGCCTGAAGCAATGGGAAAATAATGGATCAATCTCTACCGAATAAAAAGCAAAGGTAAACAGCACGTAGTGTGATAATTTTGACAACATAAGCATATTTTTAGTATGGAAATATGTCAAACATATTTCCTTTAAAGGTATTTTCAGCTGATTGACTATCAGCTTAAAAATAATGCCGCACTGTTTTTATGTAATGAAAAAATTTTGATGATACTATTTAAGTTGTAATGGGCTGGAAAAGATAATCTTCTAGAATAATACGAAGCAGCTGAATTGTACTCCTAACTATGTTATGCTTACCTATATTACTTTTCCTACAGACTATTAAGAACTACAAATCTAATTGTACCTATCCGTCCGCAGGTCGTCCGCAGTCCACAGGTTATATTATATATTTCTTGCCCGTATTCAAGAGTTTATGGTCTGATACTAAAACAGTCAACTGTAATAATAAATTGCCAATGGAAAATTTACATAAACAATGTAAATTAATCTATACCTACTCATTTACAATTATCTTTGCGTATTGAATTCCTGGAGAAAGTTTCAGTTTGTATGTGTTTTTTAAATCGGTTGCATAACATGGTTTGTTTTTTCGTTTGCCAGCTTTGTAATAATGATGGCAGTTTCAATTGTGTATTAAATTATGTGAAGTAGGTTCTTATGTAAGGAACTAAAATTTTATTGGTATTATTGTCTCGTGCTTATTCTGGATATTAAAAATTACATTACATAATATATATAGGTATATAGCATATACTGATTTCAAAAATATCTCATTTAAGGGACACTGAACTTTTATTGAATGTTGATATCCAATTTGCATATTCTGTCACGTTGGCACTTAAAATATATCTCTGGCGGAAAATGGTGTAAAGTGTGTGGGTACTACCTATACATTGCCTGCCCCCTGCCTACCCATTCACACTCACGCTTTCATCATGCTCACGATCACGCTCAAGACGTGAGATCAACGAGACTTCTCATACCTGGCTCCTTCTTAGTAAGTAGTTTTCACTTCGAGTTCATTACAAACGAGATAGTTAAGTTATTCACTAACGGGAACCTCTAATACGTCTCAATCTAAAACCTACCTTCTATGTGATAGACGTTACATACTTCCCACATACCGAACTCTCGTGAGCATATCTTCAAGCTGTACAACGCATACTACGAACTTTGAAGGTTCGTGAATGCTACATTTGGATTATCTTATCATTATGCCTTCCCCAAGAGGTCTGGTAGGTGTAGGCAAATCTTTAATAGCTTTCATATTTCACCTCAGATATATTTATACCCGAACAGTGACAAATAGGCGGTCGCTTACTCAGGCACAACTTAACATAATACTTTTTTTCCTTGGAAGAGACTTGCTAATTCTGTTTTTTTATCATCGTAAAGCTAGTGTTGTGAAAAGTCACTGAGCTAAGATTTGAAAAAAAAAAAAAATGGTTCATTTACCATTGTGTTTGAACGTAAAATTTCGACGTTTCAGAAGACTACTTAAACCACTCAGCCTATTAGGCTATTGGGAATTATTCAACAGGATATTTCACTTAATATATAGTCAGATTTGGTATACTAGCTTGAAAAAAAGTTGCATGCGAACCGTATAAACTGTACCCATGCTGATTTCACGGGCTGCTTTCAGCATGAAATCCGATACGCAACACGGACAATGCACTCGTACTTAACTATAGCGGCTTTATAACAATTAGGATATTCAATCTTTCAAACAATGAGTCAGTCGTAAGAGCTGTGCAACATTGTGCAATGTGTATTGTAGTTTTTGTGTGAGTGCGTTGCCAATCTGTAGTAAACTTTCACAGCACAATATACTATAGTACTAAACAAACTGGAAACGACGATAAAAGTGAAAATTGAGTTTTTTTCCAACGACCATGTTTTTTGACTGTGATGTAACTTGCGAAACACCTTATGAGCCGATGGAATGCCCTACTTTTGGTGGTACAATCGCTCAGATGAGTTCTACTTAATTGATGAATAAGCACGGAACTACGAACCGAAATAAGTAAAAAAGTTGAATTGATGTAATCGTTGTGGTTATATTGTTAGTGAAGTAAGCATTCAGTGAACTTTATGGTTACGTTAGTTTCGCTTAGACAGTGTTTCTATACTTTGACAAACCACTTTTGAAGCACAGTTCGCTGTTAAGTTATTGTCGCGTTACGTGTGACCAAGGACCATACCACGACATGATAAATACCAGCTAATTTAAAAAAGAGCGAAAGGGACAGATGAATAAGAGGTCTTTGATCCGACTCTTTCGCACTCGGAATAATAATGACAATACCGTGTTTCTGTATAACGCATGAGTCCCACGGCCTGTTAGGCACTAGCCAGGCTCTTATAGCCGCTAAGCAACCACATATGCAAGTCTGCATCGCCAAAGGGCAATGCGGATTCGGGAGCTTGCACTGGATAATACTATGTACAATGTCGCGTAAGGCTCTTAATTAGGTTTTTAAGGCGTCATATATTAAACTTGTAATGCTATCTAAAACCGGGTACATCTAGTCTGTACCTGTCGCATAAAATTTTAGGGCACTACAAACATTCGATGCTAATTGATCGTCTACAAAGATCTGGTTCACTGGAAGCCGTGTTCCCCACGGAAGCGTTTTAAGGTAGCTTTAAGCATTTGGTGTCGGTTTCATTTGGTTAGTCGCAGCCAGTTAGACGAAAGTCCGAGCAAAGAACGCAATGCCGGACTAGGATAGTACTGATATTACGGAATGACCTAAGTCACTGCTACTGTCTGGGCTCCTGGAAACTGGAATAAGTCAGTGCTATTGTATTCCTGCGGTGAGTATTGTATTCAGGACTTCACATGGAAGAACCGAATCCTATTTTCAGTTGTTTCTAGCTCAGAAACTCCAAATAGATTAATGGAATGAACTTTTTTATATGTTTCTATTATAGCAATTCCAACCAGGCTATAAATACCGCTTAATTACTTCCTAAGACTATCGCGTTCCAAAAATTTTACATCCTTTTTATAATGTTTTAGTTATATTGTAGGTGATGTTTTTGCATACATGAAGATGTTAATTGATTGAAGTATTTTTATTGTTGTCAATATGACTGAAATAAAACAACTATATAACATTAATAATAATAATTCATTTATTTCAGATATTAAAATCCCTAAATTAATAAAATAAAATAGATGAAAAATTAAGTAGATAAAAAGCCTTGTTAAAAAGGTCTTAGTAGCCCTAATACTTTAAAAATTGTTGTTACCATCTACCGAAAATCACCTCACAAATACGCAGCGTATTGGGCACATGCGTATACACGTAACTAATAGGTAATGTATTAATCAGCGAGTTAAGTATTCACGTATTTAACGGAGGCCTAAAATTGTTATTAGATAATTGTTCATTAGCATAAAATGAACGTAAACTCTTTGTTATTCTGTCATAAAGCTCATATAGCTCGATGTTTCACGCTGTTTAGTTTTCTAGTTATGCACGTTTCTAATGATAACTTGGACAAACGTTAATAGCTTTATTACATGGTAAAAGTATCTAAGCATATAATGCTACCGGCGGAAAATCTTGTATGATTGAGGACCTGAAATACCTACTTATATCTAGATTTCTAAGTTGGTTGGAGTTAGACATATTATAGCTCTGTATAACGTCGTTAGGTAAATCGAAAAACTTCCTATAACGTAGGAATTGGGTCACTTTGGTTGGATTACGACAAAACTATTTAATGTATGTCCAGCTAATTTGTATATTAACAAATGCTATAAAATAATAGAAAAAGTATTGTTTTTGTCATTGGGCGGTTTTCAATCGCAATGAAATCGAGTAATTTACAATGCAATACTGTAAATTTTGATAAGATTTTAATATAGTAGAGAGTAAGTGTGGTAATATTTAATATAAACGTGCCTCTTTATTATTGAACCTTGCCACTCTTAACGTAAAGTGGTTTCAAATTTTACACGGTATGAGTTATGTAGGTTCCCTAATCAAAGAATGCGATCTACATTTTGTGAAGGCGTGTTATAAGCGAGAGATAATATTCGAAAAGTGGAATAAGGCATAGGTACAATTTACTCAGTATGATGCATCACAACAACGAATTTTCATTGATCATCAATTCATATTGGACTTTCTTAATAAATTGGTAACTTTATTTTCCAAAACATTCATTTATGAAAGAGTGTTTCCAAGTTAATGAATGTTTACTTCGACAAAGACCGCAAACGTTTCGAACTTTATTTTAATTTCGAACATCAGATATCAAATTTACGATTTATAAATACCTTCTTTAAATCTAAAATTGTAAGTTGTTACGCATCTTATTTAAATCAGATAATATATTCAATTGGTGCGTAAGTCTTTTTTTTGTACACCGACAAAGAGGCAAACAAGCATACGGCCCACCTGATGGGAAGTGGTGGTCTGAAATCAAAGCATATAAAGCAAAATCTAAGGTATCGCTTCTCTTGACAACCCTAGCAACGGTTTATGAATTTGTGAGAAATGTTGATCAAATTCGGCAGAGGTGTAAGTAACAACATCCTCCTTTCGCGGAAAATAATATACATTTAGGTGATTCAAGATGATAGCGAAACTCGCTGTTGCAAGCACTACCATTAATTCTCGAACGTTTGTAATTTACTAACGATATTTTCCTTCCCCGTAAATCTCATTGAATAGTAAAACCAGGGAATAGAACCTCTGTTTATATTACTAAAGTACCTACTTTAGTGAACAAAGTGAAATAAAATACTAATTCGTTCGCCGGGATTTGGACCGCAATGTTGATTCTGCTATATAAAGCACTTACACTCACTATATTTTTTTGTTTTTCTGGAGTATTAAAACCCTAAATTGTATTACCTTCCTTGGATGGAGCATAATGTTCATATTATGTATTTTTAATTTGTTACGATTATATATACGGACTACGATCAATGTCATAACATAATGGTATTTATGTAACTGTAATTATGTTGATAGACATCGCAAATGATCTAACTTAGGTACATGCATACGTACTGTGCATGTTACTACATACATGCATATAACCGTGTACAATAGCGTAATTAGGGTTCAGACAAAATACGTTTTAATATAGAGTAATATTGTAATGTATTGATGTGAGATATATGAAAATATTTATATTTTATTATGATCATAAATTTAAGAGCTAGGCCCTTGTCGAGCCTAGCCCAGTATTTACTATACTATACTGTATTTGTGTTATAATATCAACATTTACACTAACTGGCTTAAATGTTATTATGTATATTATCTTGACAGTTACATGAGTTCTTCGATGAAGTATAATCGGTTCCACCTTTTAGACCTATCCCACGTCAAAATGTATGTTTGTGTTGTATATACCTTCACGCCTATAAACAAGGGGACCCTTGTAGTTGGTGTTGAAGGGGTTAGATAAGGTGTGTACCAACACAGTATTTTCGCCGGATATATATTTAGGTGCTAACGTGACAGATAGCGAGTCTATAGTTGTTTCTCAAGCACGACTATGACATACGTCTTACGATATCGGGTTTTCTTTTATATAGTGATTTTCACAATGTTTGTAGTGTTATAAATCAAAGTATATGAGCTCAGAAAATGCTCATTGTCATCATAGGGATTCGAAATTGCAATCTTAGCGTCATAGCGAAATTGCTACTGGAAGCCAAGCAGTCACTGCTGCCATATATGTACATAATTCTAAGAGTTCCCCCTGCCCCCTTATATGTAATAAATATGCTAAGTTAAGAATCTTTAAAATGTATTTTTATTGTTTCGTAATTAATTGCCTCCAATCTTCAATTCTTTTTAGTTTTACGTCTACGTAACTAAGTCGGTTTCACTTTTTTAAAATGCATTTAGATAATTAAAATTTTGCGCTTGAGATTTTTTTTGCGCACATTTACTATGCTAAGTTTTAGATGAAGTAGACTCATGATAAGATGATGATGAAGAAGACATTAGGGATGTCTTCTTTATGTTCATCTCGATGACATTACATGGAGATTTTGGGAATGGTATGTTGGCGCCGCATAGCACTATACACATATAGACATATATATGGAGGTGTGACCTATAGGCTCAGGAAACAGTTAGTGTAACTTTAAAATACCTACTGCATCCTGGAGCAAGCTATTGCAAGCGCCCATAGGTGGCGTAAACTGCTTACTATCAAACCAGTCTTATAAATAGTCCGATACTTGTTGTTACTAAGTTAGTGGTATAAAATAGCCCTGAAACTATCGGGACCGTTACACTGATAGAGCAACATAGGAATTGTTAAATAATGAGAAAATATTATTTTAATAGATTGACGAATAGAGCAACGTTTTTGTATTGAACATCCTGTAAGTATAAACGATAGTATGTGACCTTAATTGTTAAATAAATTTCACTTTCATGACACCTGCTTTCCCTTGGAAGATATTATTCTCGTGATCATTTGCTTTTGCCTATTCGCACTGATAATGTCACATCCAATGTCAGGTTTTCAACAGTAGGATGCACAATAGGTGTAATTCGTAATATTATTCTATAAAAATGCTTAGACTACAACTACCTAGATCAATTTGTTCAAGCACTCAAGGATGGGAACTTTAGGAGTATTCGAAGCTAGCGAGCGTGAATGAAGAGACAGACGAATATAGATCAATCGAAAAAGGTTTGTACATATTGGGAGTTTTGGCTTCTTCTCTATATCATATCCTGTGACAATATTTATAAATACTTACACATTCTCACATATTATAATATTATCCTCTATATATAATATAAGTGAGAAATTAATCTAATTATAAATATTCTGAAAATGATCATACGCCAAGATAGCTGATGCTAGTCTGATGACCCAAACAGCAGCGGAATATATAATTATAATAATATTTTAACGATCTATTGTCAGTATTACAAAAAGTTAAATTGTCTTTCCCATTTGGCGAGGAACGATTGTTCTAGTTTCATGCCTTACGTTATGAAGGTACTTATTTATTTCCCCAAAAGTGATTTGAATGACAACTGCAATTATATCTTCACGCCTTCTCGGTGTAGGCAAAAATGTAAAACCCACTTTTCACCGGAATATTTCGATGGCAGATGAAGATTCATTCGCCATCTCTCAGACTCAATTTTACTCACGTACGTACATATCTTAAAACTTAAGAGTTTCTTCAGAACTTGTAAAAGTTTCATCACGATGGGTGTTGCCAGAAATCACTACATTTAAGCTCCGACTGTAGATTAACAGAGTTCGAATCTGCAGTCTTTTTTAGCATGAGACCACTTTAACCTCTTGACAGAACGACCTGTGGTAATATTATTCTCCATTAACTTGTTTGTACTCCTCGTAATATAGATACGGTACTAAAATGAGAGTACATATATTATAGTTTAAGACTTGGCGGAGGCTATTAAATCGGCGGCATGTAAACAAAGATTACTTTGCATCACACGACTTCCAACACGCGTACAAATGGGGCAATTGAATGAAAGTGCATCTGAATCCGTGTACTCGGGCCACGAACATGACTTGTGAACTTGAGCATCTTTTAAATCTATACGATTTAAGAGTATGGCTTTTAGCCAAAAAGATTATTTCCTTTAAAACGGGGGTTAATAGCACAGAGTTATTTTTCTCAACTAAACAAGATCGGCAATGCGGCAGGGGTATCGCCCTGGTGTTCCAACCATCCAAGGCAGCGGTAACCACATACCAACAGCTGGACCTTACGCTTGCTGGCCTTAGCTTTATAAACAAAAATGAAGTATTCAACCATCGAATTTATAGCAGTGTTATCTTAATTAGTCATGTTGCAAATGTAATAGGTAAATATTTGCTCTAGAAGTGTTAGTGGCACGCGTCGCCCGAACGACATCTGAGTCGATGAGTGCACCAAACCGTGATCAGTTTGTGACGCAATAGTTCCGGTTTCTATTACCTCATTGTTGGGTTCGGAAGCTTGATGGCCCGCTCCCATTCTTTCAGCCGGCAGTGAAAGGGTCCTCCGATACACTTTTACCCTTCCGTCGGGCAGGCGGGTGCGCGCCACCGATCGCTCTCTTATAAATTCGGTGAAAACACTGCGACATCACATTACAAATTCGGCGGCTGTACAAGGCAGCCGACCGTTCTCTGACTAACATAATATATTTGTTTGTGTTGTGTATAAAGCAACGTGTAGTGATTTAGTTCCATCAAAGAGCCGAGTATTCTTAATAAGCATTCGAAATGAAATTCACGGTGAGTGTGTGTTGTGTTCTAATTAAATATTTGGACAATTAGAACAAAGTGTTTGTGGTGATTTGGAGATGCTTTGAAATAGCAAATTACTTATTTGTGATGGCGTGAGAATTGATAGGATTTTCACTTACCGCCTAAAGAGTAATTAAAAGTGTTTCAAGTGATTTACTTTTTCCGTATCTTTAATTCAGGAACTTTGAATTCCCTTATAATTATTGCCCTATTTCAATATGGATCTAACTATATTTAGATCGCACTTTGTTGTTTATCGTAAAGTAAAAGTGGAAAAAGTGAAATCAAATGTGGGCTTTAATCTTGAGCTTGTAGCAATGCCATGCGGGTCGCCGTTCAACTTGGCACTTGTCCGAGAGCGTTTCCGTTCGAAACCAGTTTCGTACTTCCCTTTAAAGTTTAGTACTAAGTAATAGTATTTTTTTATAACATTAATATTAATAGAGCTATTTATTATTTCAGGTCGCATTCGTCACGCTCTTAAGCATTTCGACATCATGGGCAGTTCTGGCTAAAAGAGTGGAAGAGAAAGATAAGAGGGAGGCTCCTGTGGGATATCCGTCATCTGGACAAAGTTACCAGGCACCATCCCTTGGACATGGCGAGGCTAGTGCTATCAGCGTTGCGGCGGGGTACAGTATCGGTGGAGCAAAGCCCAGCTACAACTTCGGTGACTTCGGTTCCGGCGCGGCTCAACTACAGCTTCCCTCTGAAGGACTACACCAAGGAGGACAAGCCACCTACCAACTTGCTCCCATCACACTCCAGCCCGGTCACGGCAGCATCTCGGGCAATGACCTCTCACAAATTATGAGCCAACTCTCCCACAGTATCAACTCTGGAGCACTCACACTTACGCCTTCAAATAACGTAGCTGAATTCCACACAGGCGCTGAAGGAGCTCAGGGCGCCCAAGAAATTTCCTACCCTCAATTTTCTTACGCAGCACCCAAATTCCAACAATACGCTCTGTCTGAACAACAAGGCAGCGTGCCATCGTACTCTGCCGGCACAAAGGGTCTTGGCTCTTACGGCTCTACTGGACCTGTTCTGTTTAACCCATCTCAAGCTCAAGTTAGCCAACCTGCCTTGACCTACAGTGCTCCTAGCTCTAGCCACTCTTTCGGTGACGCAAGCTCTATCTCACTGGGCAGCTCTGGTGGACACTCACTAGGCAGTGCTGGTGGCCACTCTTTGGGCGGTTCTAGCGGCTATTCTCTAGGCAGCTCCGGTGGCTACCCATTGGGTAGCTCTGGTGGCCAATCGTTGGGCGGACATTCACTCGGTAGCTCCGGAAATTCATTTGGTGGATCTTACAAAAGCTTGGGAGCCAGTTACATCGTACCAAGCAAGGGTTCTTTCAAGCCTTCTGCTTACCTAGGTTCGTCGATTCAAGGTGATGCAGGTCATGGTCACTCTGCCATTTCAGGATCATACGGTTCTCCATCTTTAAGTAGCTTGAGCGGTGGTTTATCCTTCGGTTCTGGCAACCACGGAGCCAGTTTTGGTAATTCATTCGGAGGATTCGGCAGCGGTTCAACTAAATACCTCGCGCCATCTTACCAGTCTCCCAAAGCAGAAGGTTTCGGATCTAACCTAGAGTCTGTCGCCTCCTTTGCATCAAACGGTCACTTGGCATCGCCCCCAGGTACTACATACGGATTCCCATCTTCATCCTACACTTCCAACAACGCTCACGCTGCTTCTTCTGCCAGCCCTCAGTACTACGTAAAGCATTCATCTCCTTCCACTTTCGGTGAAGGAAGCACATCATACAGGAGTCCAATTTCATCTCACAGTTCATTGAGCTCCTACTCTTCTGGTCCGAAGTACAGCTACGGCGGCCATGGTCCTAGCGCCCGGTATAGCTCGCCCAAGGACTCGCACGGCGCCTACAGCGAGACCTCGTACAACACCATCAAGTACAGCGAAGAACTGAAACCCCGCGCACAATAAGTAGAGCAAATAATATTCAACCTCATGAATTGATTGTTTTTTGTAAATATAGGCATTGATAGTCATTCGCCGGGGTTGGAGGCTAAGGTACAAGATTGCATGGATAAACCGGAGCGAAAGTATTGACTATTTATTTGTGTGTATCTCGCTAATTAGGTGTGCTCGGACAACCGCTTTTGATTCTCGCTGTAACAGCGTAGGAGCGTAGGAGCGTAGGTCGCGGCTCAGATGCCCGGGTGCTTTCTTTTGCCTGCGTAATTATGTATTCATAAATAATGCTCGTAGCGGTTTGATCTGAAACGGGTTTTATAAAACTTGTGATCCAGACCATGTTTCATAACTTCCTCTCATCTATCACTACATATGAATGTCTATTTTGCGCCGTGATTTTCTGTAAATATGTTAGTTTTAAGGGTGCTTATTTATTATTTGTAACTTTAGTTTAATGAATATTGTTGTTGTTTGAAATAAAATTGTTAATTATATCTCGTGTTTCATTTAAAGAGAGTAGTGACGTAACAAGATAGTGGCGGCGCCCAAAGGAAACTCATTGCTCGCTACTTGAGTAATCAACACTGCATGCAGTAACAGTTTCACTCGTGTGAAAGTAACGTTAGTGGATTTTAATATAGAAGACTAGATTTATACACTTATGTACATTAGGATATTTTAAACGCATATAATATTGAATATTATTCCGACTGAAATTTGAACTATGGTGATTCTAAACATTCTATAATTGCCTAAAAGAAGTTACACAATGAGTCTATTTAATTTGGATGGTTCCTATTCTAGCTCTATAAAAAATATGCCACGATTTGATGTAGAGAAAAATCAGTGTGCCACCAGTATCTTGCCATGACAAGAGAAACTTTAGCATACAGAGAAATACCCTATATATAAATACGTGGACGGAATTCCATAGACAGAAGCCTTGGGCTAACGTGTCCTTCGCATTATATAGGTACAGTTTCGTCCACGTTCCGTTACTGATCATTTCCTTACGTACAAACCAATGTAACATGCCTTTCTTTATCTTTCCAATCACACTACTATTCAAACCACTTGCACTGCTCTCTTAATTTGATCTAACATTGTTCTCAATGTCCCCGATATACTGAGCATTAAAGTCATATCTTATCTAAAAATATCACTAGAAAGTTGCACTCAAATAAGGAACAGCCATTTTGATGATTATCGCACATACAAGAAGATGTGATGAAAATCTCGAAGCACTTGAGTGTTTTGGAGATAGTGAATGGACATCGAGCGGTAAACCATTCACGGTAGTTGATACAGTATATGTAATACAATATCAGGTTATTTGTACGTATAATACGCGTGGTTATAATATAACAATAAAACTAGGCTTCTCAAAATACTATGTTTAGACAATGTTTGAAATTAAAAAAACAATAGACTGCGTCGATATATAACCGGATTTTTATGAGAGTTGTATTCAATTATAATAAAGAAACGTAAAGAAACAATCGATAAAAAATATGAATAATTATTCTATTTACCTATGACTTTAATTATTATCTATAAGTAGATATCAGTTTCATTAGCCTTCTGCAAAGTTAAATTATAGGTTCAAGCCCCCGGTGGTTTGTACCGATGACTTTTGTCGAATTTAAGTGCAGTGATTTTGACTACACTATGACCTGTACGGTGAAGGAAAAGTCTTCAGCAAACCTCAATACATCCTCCTTAAGCTAGCGTCAGATTGAAGTGAGCGTGAAAATTCATTACAGGACCAAATAATGGTGGCTGACTCGCTATCTTTTACATTGGCTCCTATAAATTGCTTGCGAAATTTGGGTATCATTACCGCTGTATAGTTCTTCCGAGACTCTTGTGGGAAGGCGTGAAGGAGTATTGGTGTTAGCGTATTGTCTTCAGATTACTTAATGGATTCACGGTCGAAGGCACATTCGGGCCTCCACTGTTACTGCATTGATTCACTTCCGAAGTGGCGGATCACATCATGCAATGTCATAACCAAATCGTCTGTGGAAACATGCGTAACATCAAGTTCCGTTGACTGGCTATGAGTTTCACTGAATCATAAATATTTTTGACTTAGTTAATTGGTGTGTTAAATTTACATAATTTATCTTCGTTATAAATATATATGTAAAAGGCTTTGAAGGATCCTCATATAGATAGATACTTGTGACTGAGTACGTGATTTAACACTCTTTTCGCCGAGTGGCGACGACATATGGCGAGTCTGTCGCAGTCGCTTTGGGTAAAACGTATGCTTGTTTCCTAACTAGCATTTTCTTCGCCTTAAAATGTGTGCCGTAATAATTTACTGTAATATCTTCACGCCTTCCCACAAGGCTCCCCGAAGGCGAAGGCAGAGGCGTGTAATTAGTATTCACACATCCAATTTTGCTGGAGATATATTTTAGGTGCCAGCGTGACATATGTTTTAATTTTCTTCTCAGACGTATGCAGGTTTCCTCTCGATGATCTCCTTCACCGTAAAGCTCGTGGTTGTAACTAATGTGTACTGTAGTGTACCTACTTAAATACAGAAATCGGTACTTATCCATTCGTAAATGTCTCAGCTCAGCCATCAACATTATTTAATAATTAAATTAAGCGGTTAACATTTCCGCTAATCGCATTTGGTCACGCATTACGCGTTACGCGAGTTTCATATTTGAGGTGAAGTTCAAGGTAGTTTCCGTTTTAATTTGTAGTTAAAGCATTTTATTGCACTGTTCGAGAGACTTATGGTTGGCTTAAAAGTTAAATTGATCATAATATACATGTTTCACATAAAGTGATGTTTACTAAGCAGTATTTAAGTTATTATGAGTAGGTAAATAATTAAAATATATATGTAATTGAATAAATGCTGTTGACATGCGTTCGCTTCGAAAAAATTGTGGCGTAACGATTTTAGATCGAATCCACAAGGAAGAGATTTGCAAAGCAACTGGCTTGAAAGAGATAGTGATATAAATATGAAGAAAGACATGTTAATGTAGATATACAATGCGAAGTGTGTGCAAGAAGGGCAGAGGAAGACCACGTTCCAACTATCTAGATCAAATCGATCGGACACTCAAGGATGGAAACGTCAAGAGACCTCGAAACCAGCGTAGGTGTATGCAGAGACTGATGATGAATTTGGCCAAAGGTATGTAAGTTTAGAGAAAACTGGGGCTCTATTCTCCCTGTCTACCCCGTTAGAGAATCGTTGCCAAAGAATCGGCGTGATGATTTATATGTATGTATGTAAATAATTAAGGTCTACAGGATTTTTGGATATTTTGGTGAGTAAATCAATGGATTCTAGTGAAATGGCGGAAATGTTCGTCATAGTATGGGCATGTTGATGACATTAGAATGAGTTTAAGCTGTCAAGAAACGAATGAAAATTCCTGGCTTATGTTATTTCAAGTGGTACCTATCTATTAAAAATATGCATATTTCTAAAATGTACAAGAGAAGCGTTTGCTTCTCCTTGTGTACTTCCGCTTTTTTTACACAATAAATTATTATAATTCATATTAATGAAATATTTAGAATAGATTACATTCATAAAACATAAAACTTACTTTTTAAGGAATATACTTTTTAATTTCTAAAACCGACTCTTATTATGACATAATTTATATATTATTCTTTGATGACTTATTCCCATATAGCTAGCTCCATCTGGGTTATTAAACGCACCCATAGGCCAAGATTACGCCGTTTATCAATAAGCGAAGCTAGATACAAGAAATTTCACCTGTCACACTGTAGATGGCGCTAGTTATCCAATACAAAAATTCCATATGTATGTTTATTAAACAAGATATTATTGAAAATTTATTAAGAAATTTGACGATTAGCCTAAAATTTAATTTAATATTTACGATTTAATGAGTTTATAAGAGAATATTTTACAACACTGCGTTAAAGATTTTATATTTAAATCATAACAGTTGCATAGTCACAGAAGCCTATTTAAGGTTTACGGCCAAATATTTGCGTAACAAAATATGGGAAAAAAGCACTAAATGGGACAAATCCAATAATTTCATCTCAATACTTGTCCTTTCGGTACCTACCTTGATTGTGGAGGAAAAAAATAGTTTTTCATGAAAGGTTGATGTCATTTATTAAGTTATTTCATGACTCACAATCTGAAACAAATCTAGGTTTTTTTCTGTGTTAGGAACTAAATAAATACCAGACAGAATAATTCTACGACTTAACCACAAGCTCATAAAAATAAGACAAAGCAACGTTATGAATACATCTAAAAAACAGACTATATAGAGAAACTATGTACATTTTGTTCTACATGATCGTCAGCAAGCTGTAGACCACAATTAGACTTAATATTCGCAGGTTTCGCGGCGGCAGTAGAAAGCTCTGAGATATTAGCTGATTACACGAGATATAGGCCCTTTACTCAGCTTTAATGATGTATTTCCTTTACTTTCCATAATGTCAATATAATAACTATCTAAGACAGGGTATAACATTTCGGATATATTAAAAAAACGTGGTTGTCGAGTGGCCTGCGACGCAAAGATCGCTAGTTCCAATTCCGACTGTATCAATGAGTTTTTCTAAACTTTAGTACAGTGTTTAGTCACACCACGAGCTTTACGGTGAAAGAAAACATCGAGAGGAAACCTGCATACGTCTGAGAAGTAATTCAAAGGCGTATGTATAGTCGTGCTTGAGTAACGGCTATGGACTCTCCATCTGGAACGTTGGCAGCCTAAATAGCGGAAAGTGGGTGTGTGGGTACTGCCTATGCACCTCTGCCTACCCCTCGGGGACCCTTGAGGGAAGGCCTGAGGATTACTTTTATATCGAAAAGTCGTACAAAAACAAAATTTTACGCCTATCTATATCCACGATTTTGAAAATCCCAAAGTTCAAATATTTTAGAGTAAGTCAATTAAAGGTTTTTACCGCGAGGTAGCCTTAATATGAACGTTAGCTGATATCCACAGCGAACACGCGATAGGTATAGAGTAACATAATGCTTATCCGCACGTCTGCGTGCAGGAAGTAAACGACCGCGGTGTAAACTGGATACGTTCCGATGCAGGACAAAGACCTATCGGCCACTTCCCGCAGCTCGGGATTTAGCTCCGGAGGAAAGTTGCCCTCTGCCGTTCATATAAATACATGAACTTGATACACTCATGCACTTTTCCAATCGCTCTGGTGCATGCAACACTTTTCTAATCGCAATACGCGTTAATCAAGAATATAATGTAATTAGAAGCCCTACACTATCGCTTGAAACAATTTGTACAACATGGCCAGATGGGAAGTTTTGGTGAGTTGAGAAACAAACATTACAACTAATTGTCTTAATGAAGCGAAAGAGGTATGTATGTAAGTCTAGAGAGAACTGGCGCTCTACTCTTCTTACCTACCCTGTTAGGGACCTGGCGGGATGATATGTATGTGTGTGTCTTTGCAGTTCAATGTGAGCATATATATTTAAATGTATAAAGAAGTTTGTATTAGACAACGTACCGATTCATGTCACCCATGTCAAATTAACTGTATTAAATTGTTTCAGATTTTCATCGCATTCACAGCTGTTGTTTGTGGAAACGAGGCTGAAGACGTGGAACACACGAAACGAGGCACGGAGAAGGGAACCAGTATAAACTCAATCCCTACCGGAGCTCAGAAACAAGATTACACCTACAGCATATACTCACAGAGTCCAAATTCACAAACATCAGGGAGCTCTTCGTATCAACCTCAAGTATCGAGTTCATTTTACCCGAACCAAGGGTCTGCTCAGTACTATACCTCGGCCAACCCTCAAACTGATACATCGCAAGCTACGTCTTATGCCCATCAGCCTCAAGTGAATCTGATTCCACCAGGGAGCTCATCACAGTTTGTGCCTATTAACTTCATCGCAAATCCTGGTTACCAATCCAAGTATCAAGTTGTACCTTCGAAGACAACCGGTACTTTCCAGCTAGCATTGCTTCAGCCATCGAATAACTTTCCGTCTCCTGCATTGGTTCCGTACCACCAGAGTATATTCACACAGAATCCCACGAACCAGATAAACTCCCAGCAAAATCCTCTGCTCCATCAGCTTCCTTCGCAAGCGAATTACAACGTGCCGAGTTACCAGCCTGTTTCCCTCGGTGGGCCTTACTTGGGGTCGCCTTCTACAATGCTGCTATTTGCTCAGCCCAACCCCTCGCTTTACAACAACCTCCTTTACCAAAACCCTGTTCAGAGCTTCTACCATTATTATCCGACTAATTCGCAAGTGAAGTATAGTTACTCGTCTCCAACGTCCAGTTCCGATTACGATAAGCTGCCGGGTCCAGTAGCCCAGAGCCCCAAAGATGACAACGATATAATTGCTCATAGTAATGATTACTCCGCAGCGTCTGATCCCAATACTTACAAGAACGCTTACACGGCTGCGCGTGCGTCGTACACCAAACTATAATGTATGAGTAGCTACGATAATTACATACTTAAATAGAAATTTCACGTAGCATTTAGCGATTACCACAGATTGTTTGTTTTATGACTAATGCCATTGTATTAATCTGCATATTTAATTTATTCGTTATGGTTTTATAATTACGTTTGTTAATTACTTTGTTTTATAATAATCCTCGTTGAAATATACACACGTTACAGTTTAAATGGCGTTTCTTTTAAAAGTCTCTTTTGGTTTGTACTTATTTATTGGTGATATTACGCGTTGATGTCTTTTCTTGAGAATATATAACTGAGTAAATCGGATGTTGTCGTTTCTCAGACACGACCCCGAACATAATATTATGTCTTGGCGTTTCATGTGATAACGTATCTTCAGTATGTTTTCTTTCACCGTATTCTAGAAATAATAAAAAAGTAATAAAAAAGTTAGTATTGAAACTCTTACCCGAGAGATATTTGCAGTTTAGCTATGTATCACATTGTAATGACGATATTCAATTATTATGATAATCTTACATACATACATATAACCACGCCGAGTCTCTACACGGAGTAGGCAGATAGACTAGAAACGTGCTTAGCTTCATCTTAATGCATGTCTCTTCAAAAATGAAACATTTGTCACCTCTTGAGAAGGCAATCTATACTAATATTATAAAGAGGAAAGATTTAAGGAATTGGCTCAAAAAGTACTAAACCTTATTAAAAAAAAATATTTAAAAAAATTCTTTCACCATTTGAATGCTTCATTATCACTGATTATTATCTATTTTAATTGCAAGAAAAAATATTTGCCAAAATGTTTAAACAGTAAATGTCCCCCAAATGTGCGAAGCCGGGACGGGCCGCTAGTATGTAGATAAACATGAACAACGTTTTTTTATCTTCATTAAAAACAAAGAAAAATATTTTGTATGCTTTAGGATAGCGGTACTATAACGCCCGTTTGCATCTAACCATCAGTGTCAACGTTTATCATTGCCAATGTATCTTTTACCCTTCCTTTCAACATTCCATACCATTGATGGCAAGTCAGTACACAATACAATATAATATCACTTAGTACCGCCTAATTTCTAACCGTCGTTTAGTAGAATTTTGTGGAAATATTGAACGTAAGATATAAAAGTGAAAGAGCCTTAATATATATATCAAATATATCTCTGGTGGAAAGTGCGTATATGCGTACTATCTATACGCCTCTGCATACCACGTCAGGCACCTTTGTGGGAACGCGTGAGGATGAGAACCTCGATAGTAGGTACTTGAAACCGGTGAGCATGTATGGAGACTGTTGAATGACGAGGCGAGTCTGTAAGTCTAGAGAGAATTGGTGCTGCACTGGTGATGTCCGTACATATATGTATGTATTAGAAACACGATAGCTGTTGCCACAACTATAACTTGTTAACGAAAGGGTTATGTAGTTTGAAACATTACTATTATGTTAAAAAGTTAGGCATCCAAAGTATAGTTTAAGTGTAGTTTATATTCATTTTTGTTATATGGATATTAGATTATTTTGATAAGAGGAGATGTTGAAGTGTATCAAATGTAATCCTAGTCTTTGGTACTACTAGCGTCAGTATCTATACAGTTTATAGTCTATGTATGTAAGTTTATATTTAAAAATATATAGTTAGTCTGTGGCAACAGCTATCGTGTTTCTAATAGTATGTACACAGCTTTGGTGGACGAGTGGTTCGAGTAGTTGCCCACGCCACAAAGGTCGCAAGTTCGAATCCCGACTGTAACAATTAGTTTTTCTGGACTTAAGTATAGTGATTAGTCACACCATAAGCTTTACGGTGACGGAAAATATTGAGAGGAAACCTGCATACGTCTGAGAAGCAATTTAAAGGTGTATGTATAGTCGTGCTTAAGTAACGGCGGTGAGGTCGCCATATGTCGTATTCGCACCTAAAATATATCTTTGGCGGATTGTGGGTGTCCTGGGTACTTACTACCTACACACCTCTGTGCCTAACCCTTCGGGGACACTTGTAGGAAGGCAAATATATTATTATATATATATATTAATACGCCATCTCCTCTCATCTCTCTCATCTGAATGCAGTCGAGATGCGATCTCTTCGAAAAATGTGCGGAGTAACGATATTAGATCGAATACGCAATGAAGAGATTCGCAAATCAACTGGCGTGAATGAGGGCGTGATTGTAAAGATGAAGAAAGGCATGTTACGTTGGTTTGGACACATAGAAAGGATGAGTGAAGAAAGATTGACGAAACAGATATACAAAGCAAAAGTGTGTGCAAGAAGAGGCAGAGGAAGGCCACGTTCCAACTACCTGGATCAAATCGATCGGAGTCTCAAGGACGGGAACGTGAAGAGTACTCGAAACCGACGAGCATGTATGAAGAGACTGATGAATGTTGACGAAGCGAAAGAGGTATGTAAGTCTAGAGAGAACTGGCGCTCTATACTCTCTGCCTACCCCGTTAGGGACTTGGCGTGATGATATGTATGTATGTATGTATGTATGTATGCCATCTCCCTTACAGGGTAGTTGAGGGTAGGCAGAGAAACTAGAGTGCAAGTCCTCTTGTCGCTTATCTTCCAGTAGACCTTACCAATTTTTTGTCACAAAACGTATACGATCGTAATTTTTTACCTTGATTTTACATTGATGACAAATGATTTTACGATTTTTGATTTGATTTACGATGATTTGTTACGCCTTATTTTTTGAAGAGCTGAAAGTAACTGTAATATGCATGTCTCCTATAGTATATAATTATAGCACTGGAGAGAATAATTCATGTTGACGTTCTCAAAAAGGTTTGGTTAAAAGGCCAATTAGAACCGATTAGTGTACTTCAAAACATTGACGTAACTCGTTAGAGATATATAACACACTTTTTGACACATTGTAGACATGTCGACACCTAATGAATCCTATCCGAAAATGTGAGAACATGGCAAATTAAAAAATTAAGCCTGTGTAGTTTGATGGACGTGTGAACAGGATTTTACGGTGTTCTGTGATGTAACGCTGTCATCTGCTTGATAAGTGAGATTCTTGTACTTGAGTGAGCTAGTGAAAGGGAAGCTTCGGGCTCGTTAATTGCCTCACATATTATTTGTATCACTACATTTCTAAGATGCGTAATCGGACGCACCTGCTCGTAAACATAATGTTTGGAAAGTTCCATTATAATAGCAGACATAAATGAGGAGCTTCCTTCCACTGACACGTTGTAGTATGAATTCTCTAGCATGGTTTTCTCAAGTGATTGCAAGGAAGACTCCTTTCAAAAGCCGTTTTGTACAACACCCCTTCGATTATACCTCTGGTGTTGCAAGCGTTTAATACGCTCCTTTAGTTGACCGCATTGATTTTTTTTATTCTAATTATGTGACACTTGCACATTGAATTGTCAAAGTTCTATCTATATCTATATCTATATATTATATATTCTACCGGATGATGAGACATTTTCAAGTCATAGCTTCCGGCGGATATTTACTTACTCCTTA
The DNA here is from genome assembly GCA_945859725.1 of Drepana falcataria. NCBI lineage: Eukaryota > Metazoa > Arthropoda > Insecta > Lepidoptera > Drepanidae > Drepana > Drepana falcataria. The sequence continues at coordinate 3,920,089 of OX243935.1, forward strand.
ATTAGCTATTTGCTAGAATTGCAGATTAATGTTTAGCTATTAAGCTATTAAGCTAAGATTAAGATTAAGATTTAAAATCGGAGCTCCCTTATTTGCTGCTGTTTGATGAAAGATACTGCTTAATATATGTAAAGTGAATTTAAATTTCATTACCACCTCGGGGGTGTAAAAAAAAATACACGAGTACTTACTTCTCTAAGGTTAACGAATTATTTATCATCGGCTTGTTTTATTTGCATCCGTGTACATCTTCACAACCGACGAGCATGTATGAAGAGACTGGTGAATGTGGAAGAAGCGAAAGTGGTATGTAAGTCAAGAGAGAACTGGCGCTCTATACTCTCTCCCTACCCCGTTAGGAACTCGCCGTGATGATACGTATATGTATGTATGTGTACATCTTTATTTCATACAAAATTTACAAAATTATCACTATAGGTGCGATTTTCCATAGTAGGTACCTATTACTACATACATATATATAACAATAAGCAGAGTGCGTCACGGCGTAGGTAGAGTATGTCACTTCCCTTCAGACTTATAGACCTTTTTCGCTTCATCTGCATTCATCATTCTCTTCATACACGCTCGCCGATGTTGAGTACTCAACAGTATTTCACGTATTCAAATGTAAGTGGCTATGACTTGCTCAGTCTCGCGAGCTTGTTACATTGTTGATGAGCGAGATAAGAGGTTAGAATAAACAATAAGTAATTGGTCCAGATATAAGCTCAGGCAAGCTGTCAACGTTGCCGACACAAGATGTAACCATTAGTCACGACATCACATGAATGTGCGCATGCGTGAAACAGCAGATTATTGATAAAGATAACCCCATCTATCTGCTTATCAAAGTTCCTATGTGTCAGAACATAAGCTTTGTGATTGATTGGTAGATTCACTTGTGGAGAGAGCAAATATCGAAAAAGATGTCTCTCTTTCAAATAACGTGACTAATACGAACGAACGTAGTTTTATGAAAATTGGCACAGAGATTATTAGCTGGATCCGAATTTGTTTGAATTGATTTGATTTGATTTTTTCGGAACAGCCTATATTGCTGTCATTATCGAGTAAAAGCGTATAAAACATTCCAGTTAAACTCGTTTGATGCACAATTCGGTCTCATCTCGACGCAATGCGAACAAATCTCACGTAATGGCTATTAATTGTGATTTGTTGCCTCACACGAGTCCCACATTATATTATTTGTAGCTTATAACTACTTTCTCGATAAGCGGTAATGTGATCATCTTAAAATGTTGTTGTGTTGTGTAAATTATTCACAGAATATTTTAAAGAGCTGTGGTTTGGATTGGTCTGCAAATCATGATTGCTGGATCAAGCCCCTTCCAAGTCCATTCCAGTGATATCCAAAATGGACTGATTTGTGATGAAATTGCGAATCGTTTCGAAAACGTTTTATAAGTACCCATCTAGGCCTATGTAATGTAAAATATTTAGTTTAAGCTAGTGCAAACATCCAATAGCCTATTAATTAGGTACACAATGAGAGAAAAAGATCTGGTGAAATTTGCATACGTTTGTGGAGAAATCTAAAAATGTATGTATTCATAAAAAGTCTTCGTACCTCTTCGAGAACTGTGTTTGATTTAAACTAACCAAGAATACTTACCACGCTATGCTGGTCGCAGTGTCCGGTTTTGTTAGTATACCTACATACATACATATCATCACGCCGAGTCCCTAACGAGGTAGGCAGAGAGTATAGAGCGCCAGTTCTCTATAGACTTACATACTTCTTCCGCTTGGTCCGCATTCATCAGTCTCTTCATACATGCTCGTCGGTTTCGAGTACGCTTGACGTTCCCGTCCTTGAGCGTCCGATTGATTTGATCCAGGTAGTTAGTATACAAATTTGTGTATTTCTTACCGCACAAATAGATCAACCAAACTGGATAAATTTAAAACAAACCGGAAACAGCATATTGCACCAAATTATTTTCGATCTCTTGTTGTAGTAATGTAATTAACGATCTCTAGCTAACAGTACCCTGGGAAGTATATGATGTAACTATTTTAATACTTACCCGTTTGTCTGCTATCGTAGCTCGGGCCTTCTGGTCCTTTTCCTGCCAAAGTTTGTAACTAAGAGTTTCCGCTTTACAGATGAAAAGCAAAAGGTATTTTTGCATGTAGTCCTCTTTTAGCTAACGCTTTTATTGTAATGGGTTAAAGTAACTTCAGGACTGAAAAAAAGGAAATTTATATTATAATATCTCTAACCTCAATACATACTTTATTAAAGTTATGTCCGAGAGACAATAACAGATTCTCCATATACTCGTATTAGTAAAAAAAGAGGGTGTATTTCCACCATTGCCTATCCCTTCAGGGATAATCAACAGAAAAGCTTGCGGAATTATAAATTCCATCGCTTTAAAAGTAGATATCGTCTTAATAGCTTTTGCAATTAAAATTTATAGTCAAATTTAATCTTAGGCATGCCTGAGGATATATGTCGAGGTTGTTAAGGACTATATATGTCCATATGACGTAATAACGAGTGATCAAAATAATTATGAAATGAAGAGCCGTGGGACAATACAAAGATTGCAAGTTTGAATCCCGACTATAACAAGTGATAATTACAGTGATTAGTCACACCACGAGCATTACAGTGAACAAAAACATCGAGAGGACACCTGCATAGATACTTTCGAGTAGAAATTGGAAGAGTTATGTATACGTAACGGCGATGGCTGTGTCATCTGTCACGTTGGCAACTAGCATATCTCTCCAGCAAAAAGCGAGGGTACTACTTTATTTTTTATACCTCACGGGTGGCAAACAGGCATTCGTTCCGCCTGATGGTAAGCGGTTACCGCCACCTATGGACGCTTGCAATACCAGGGGCATTTCTCGCGCACTGCTGACCCTTTTTGAAGAAATCCATGCTCTACTCTCTCTCTACTCCAGGGAAAACCTTCTTAACGGGGAGCTCATTCTACAGCCTGAGTGTTCGCGGAAGGAAACTCCTTTGGAACCGCGCAGAACGAGACCTTTGAGGTTCCAAGGTACTACTACTTACACATCTCTGCCTATCTACTCGGAGACTCTAGTGGGAAGGCGCGAACATATGTTTTATTATTATAATGATGAAATTATCTTGATATCCGTATACCTTTAAACGAGCAATTCTTGTATATATATAATCTGAATCTCGGAAACGGCTCCAACGATTTTCATGAAATTTGCTAGGGGGGGGATTTCGGGGGCGATAAATCGATCTGGCTAGGTTTCATTTTTAAAAAAAGTTGTTATATCCGTGTTTTTAGGCAATGAAAATCTCCTACAATTTCATTAGAATATGAATTTCCCCACTGCTTTACCGACACAGCAACAATAAAGCGTTGCTAAGCAACAAACTTTAAGCCAATGAGTTTTTCGTTTGACGTTATTTGACGTTATCGTAGACGTATTATATATAAAATCAATTGTTTACTTACATGACAAAATGCCTAAAAGAAGAAGAAAATAAACGCTTATACACAATCTAAATCCACGCAGCCGCGACTCGTCTCAAGAATACCTTGAAGAAAATAGTAATCGACAAGCAAGACTCATTTCAAGAAAACCATGAAAATAATCAGCTTTCCGCTCGTCCCACACGTAGTGCTAAAGTAAGAGTCTTGCAAAACTTGACTAACATTATACGAGCAGAAAGGTCTTGTGATTTAGATGTTTCACGAGAGGTTGCCTGTGGCCGCTGAAGACGAACATCGGGAACGACGACTACAAGATTTGCGGCAGCGTGCGGCACAACGTGTAGCTACTGAAAATTACGAACAACGAGAGCAACGTCTGTAAGATTTCCGGCAGCGTGCAGCGCAACGTGTAGCTACTGAAAATTACGAACAACAGGAGCGATGTCTACAAAATTTGCGGCAGCGTGCGGCACAACGTGTAGCTACTGAAAATGACGAACAACAGGAGCGATGTCTACAAGATTTGCGGCAGCGTACCTCACAACGTGTAGCTACTGAAAATTACGAACAACAGGAGCGATGTCTACAAGATTTGCGGCAGCGTGCGGCACAACGTGTAGCTCTTGAAAATTACGAACAACGAGAGCAACGTCTGTAAGATTTCCGGCAGCGTGCAGCACAACGTGTAGCTACTGAAAATGACGAACAGCGGGAACGACGTCTACTAGATTTGCGGCAGCGTGCGGCACAACGTGTAGCTACTGAAAATTACGAACAACGAGAGTAACATATGTAAGACTTCCGGCAGCGTGCAGCACAACGTGTAGGTACTGAAAATGACGAACAACAGGAGCGACAACTACAAGATTTGCGGCAGCGTACGGCACAACGTGTAGCTACTGAAAATTACGAACAACAGGAGCGATGTCTACAAGGTTTGCGGCAGCGTGCGGCACATCGTGTAGCTACTGAAAATTACGAACAACAGGAGCGATGTCTACAAGATTTGTGGCAGCGTGCGGCACAACGTGTAGCTACTGAAAATTACGAACAACGAGAGTAACATATGTAAGACTTCCGGCAGCGTGCAGCACAACGTGTAGGTACTGAAAATGACGAACAACAGGAGCGACAACTACAAGATTTGCGGCAGCGTACGGCACAACGTGTAGCTACTGAAAATTACGAACAACAGGAGCGATGTCTACAAGGTTTACGGCATCGTGCGGCACATCGTGTAGCTACTGAAAATTACGAACAACAGGAGCGATGTCTACAAGATTTGTGGCAGCGTGCGGCACAACGTGTAGCTACTGAAAATTACGAACAACGAGAGTAACATATGTAAGTCTTCCGGCAGCGTGCAGCACAACGTGTAGGTACTGAAAATGACGAACAACAGGAGCGACAACTACAAGATTTGCGGCAGCGTACGGCACAACGTGTAGCTACTGAAAATGACGAACAACAGGAGCGATGTCTACAAGATTTGCGGCAGCGTGCGGCACAACGTGTAACTACTGAAAATAACGAACAACAGGAGTGATGTCTATAAGATCTGCGGCAGCGTACGGCACAACGTGTGTTTGCGTTGATAAAGGTCCCAATCATATATCTTTCACATTATCTACCATGTACAGATAGTGATCCGTTACAGTTTTACAAACCACATCTATAAGCTGTTTCTAAGGTTAGCGAGCACAAACACACAGGCAAACAGTCAAAAATTCTAACAATAAGTGTTTTGTGTGCTGTTTGCGTTGATAATGGTCCCAATCATATCTTTTTCTTATACATCTTCTATGTACAGACAGGGATCCGTTACATTTTTATTATATGTTTAGATAGATGATTCTTTAAATTGGCATAACTTTTTCGTTTCATAACATGAAATAAACACTAAATGTTAGGTGAAGTATACCATGATATATTAGTGACAACCACAACTGTAAAAAAAGTTAGTACCTACTTTTTTCAATAAAATATTAAACTAATTGGACACGTGATTTTTTATTTAAATAACAAGTTCATATTTTTTCATTATTATGTTGGTAAGATTAAAAATATTATTAATATTTCATAAGTATGTAATTCGTACGAAATAATATTTTATATTATATTTACCGAGCTTAGCTCGGTCATCCAGGTACTAGGTATTATAAGTCAAACTACTAATCACATTCCTTACATGGTTACATAAAGTCGTAAAGATAATCCCTCCTTTCTAAACGTCTAGACTTGGCACACAAGTTTCAAAATCGAAATTCAATTTCATTTTGTATTTTGAGGAACGTTTTATTATACGTAAGTTATAGTTTATCGGATGTTATTTCCCAAGACTAATCGGTCAATCATATTGTCTATGTGAGAAACAATGCCGGTCTAGGGTTACATCCGATCGGTTTACGTCTTAATAAATAATTATCTATTGCAAAAATATGTCTGTTTCTAATATTATAATAAAGGTTTTTTTTGGTAAGCCCATATCATTGTACTGATAAGAAAACACTTATTTGCAACATTTTTGTTTAGGTATGTAGGTAATGTTATAAAGGGTAATTTACTATACACACTGCAATTCACTATTGACTATTTTATTTCATTATATTTATTGTTTTATGATTTATTTTGGATTGCAACGTACAAAATATCCTCGACATTCTGAATACACGACACAACAAATTAGTCAGCTACCAATATTAAAACATGTCAAGATGTAGTAAGATAAATAATACAGCTAAAGTCACAGATGGGCATGTTACCTGTGACTGTTAAAAAAGAAGGTTTCCATTTCCAATATTTCAATTAATTAATCAGTTAAACCAGCCCTCATCAATCGCCTGTAGGTCTCAGGCCCCTCACTCATACACCATTATTTCTGAGCATGTGCCAAACCATTGCCTTTCTGTCGCCACCACCACGATATCGTCCATACATCGGGTTGGTGTGCGTTTATTTCCCGTATACCACCATCGAATTAATAAATACCATAGAACAGTACCACACAGATTGACGTTGTCCCAAACCATATAATACTCTAATCTATGTCCCAAACCATGCCAAGCTTGTACTATAGGAACTAGACAACGATATCCATACTTGTATAGATATCCCGCGATACATGTCAAACACATTACGTTACAACAACATTAATTTAATCTAGCTTAAACTTAAAATCTTTCAAATTTGAAATTGAGAAGTTGTCTCATTATCTCATTTCTATAATATATGCAGTATGAAGAAAAGCTTGAAGCCTTCACCCAAATATGTCAAGTTTGAAAATACGAGTTTATCATCTTTTTTTGTAGTTGTGTAATTTTTTCCGAGGTTTTTTAACTGTTTTTGTGAAGAATTCTACTCGTTGAGTAATCTTTCATTAGAAATAACCACTCGATATCAAGATCTCATCGAGCCAGCCCTAAGTCACATCACATCAAGTCTGCGGCCGAAACGCCACCGCGCACCACAGGCTGTCGACTGGAACAGTTGGGTGTTGAGTAACTATACGATCGGTTATATAACGTCTTTGTCCATTGAAAACTTTGTTTCAATTCGTTGGAATATCACGATATTTTACTTACACGATAATAGACAAGTATATGGCTAGCTAAGTAACAGTACGTAGTGACTGAGTAGCTGAAGTAGAGTAGGCTTGCAACTTGCAACGTCAAGATTGCAAGTTCATAGTAAGTAAGATTAAGTAAGATTAAGTAAGTAAGATTCTCTAAGCTTCAATATTGTGCTTTATAATACCATACAAAATATCATGGAGAAGCTGGAGATATACTGAGAGGAAGTACATACATGTAAGGACTTTTGTACAGTGCATAAGAGATTGCGACATGTTCGTCATGTTTAAATACAGCTCCGGTGAGAAGATAATGCTATTATACTTTTAACTAAATTCGTCTGTGTTATGTTACTGTGTGTAAGGATTTAAGGCTGAGTAACTGTAAACCTACTCATTTCCATCAGCCTCAGGCCATATCCGTATGTTCAATAACAATAATGTTTTATGCGTGGCTTTAAGCCTTATTAGGAAAATTTGCGTCAAAGACAAGCACGTAATGCATCGACTGAATCGCAGATAAATAAGCTTCGGTTTACAAACAACCATGTGTGTTCCATCCGGTTTTTGGTTGATAAATCGACATAAACTGTACAGACTAAAATTGTTTTGTTTCAGTATTGTCTATGGATTTTTATGACATACGCAACGTTCAAGCTCAACACTTTTTGCAACAATGAGGTGTCACATCATTATGTTTCGTTACATTGTCTCTCACACATAAAATGTTGATTTAAGTGAGATAACATTAGGATTGGTATAGAATTGAGAACGATTGACGAAATTTTATTACTTTTGCGCAGCCCGAAGTGGAATTCACTTGTCATGTTTGATGGTTTAAAACTGGTGCATTCGTTTCAAAATCGATCTTATTTCATAACAGTTTCCGTTGTTCTAACACAGAATCACGTGTACATGTTACAATGCGTTGCTCCACTCTCTGAAAGTGAGGAGAAATTTAATGTTTGACTGACGATACCACGTAATATCAGTTGTTGTTATCATTAATATTACCAGTGTAATAATAATAATAAGAACAATAATTTTTTGGAACATTGTTATATTTTGGAACTTATTGAAACAGATACCTATTTAAGCCTATGGAAACAGAAATTGACATACATAACGCCAAGTTCCTAGGCTCTCTACTGTATGTACCATAGGTACCGAGCGCTGTCGTCTTTATGCTTAAACCCCTTTTGTTTTCATCATATTTGTGAGGACTCCTCGAAAAACGATGCAATACCATTGAGGCAAAAGGATATAACTATACAATTTCAATTACGGAAAGGCTACTAAAGGAAACCCACGAGTTTGTATTGAATATACAAATTACAAAAATCAACCAGTATCATGAATAAAAAAATACAATATAAACTTTCTATACTTGTTTGTTAGTTTACGGAGATTCTATTGAGAGTACTGGTCCATTGTTTCCGACTACATACCATGGCGTTCAGATAATTGATTAACGTTGTCTCACATTCAAACAATACTTTCTATGCGCATGCGCAGTGTATTACTAATTGATTTAATAATACCTCTCGAAACATACATTTGATAGTATCTATGGTAATTCACAGGCATAGTTTGTTTGACGTAAAGGTGTTGCAACTGGAATTAAGACCATGCATGAATTGCTATTGCTATCATAATTATAAAATGGCTAAGCGATAGATGTATATGACGTGATAAATCTGTCCCTTTCGCACTCCTGAATTATGATGGCAATTGAAATACGAATGTCGTGGTATAAAACAGAAGACTATTCAATGATTTGGCCTTAGTACTGAAGTGCCTGGCTGGAGGCCTAGGTCTCGCCATTGGCCGGTTAAGTAGCAAAAGATCCCGGAACTCATGCTACGAAAGATAATACATAAAAAAAAAATGATTTGGCTTATTGCTATATTGGGAACTAAACTTAGTACTTAATACCAAAAGTGGATTTTACAATATTACCTTGGCATAGACGCAAACCGAATGTAACTGAAATTAATTGCCGAAAATGGGCCTAATAATGAGACTATACCTATTTTATTCCACTTACCATTGCTTAACTAAGATATCAACACCAAGTATTTTCGCAATTGTTGCCACCTGTTAAATTAATTACACCGCCACCATTAGGCGGTGTTTCTTTTATCATTGATTGCAAATTATTGTAACAATTGAGCCATAAGCAGATGATGTTCTCAATAGTATTTATCTTATTGCATACCTACTTGAGAAATCGCGATGGACCTACGATCTATCACGTTGGCAACTAAATATATCTTCGGCGAAAAGAGGGCGCCTATAAACCCTTAAAGATATATATATCCTCACGCCTACCCACAAGGGTCCCTGAAGGGGTAGGCAGAGGTGTATAGGTAATACCCACACACCCACTTACCGCCGGAGGTATATTAGATATAAAGATACCTCTTATATTTACCCTTCTATTATTCTTCTTTATACCTATATAGATATTATATAGGTATAAAGAAACAAACCCTTAAATATACCTACTTAAACTTAATATACGTAGTAGCCCAGTGATTGAGATGAGTTAAGGCACATGCAAAAGTGGCAGGTTCCAACCACAATGATTTCAGAGTCAACACATAGAAGCAAAACAACGTGAGGAAAAATCTAAGATTTGATAAGAAAAATGTCCGTGTAATCACGTGTCACACACAGCACTTGACATCTGTCACATTGACGTTTTAGTATATTTGCGGCAAAATGAAGTGTAATGTAGCACATCCTACTAGTTTAATAAATGCGACAATTAGTGAGGATGTTTATTCCTCGTTTAAGCAAAAACTATAAAGCGGGATTGAAATAAATTTGGCACCAATGTGGATTATAAGTTGGATTAACACAAATAATACGTTTGATTAAAGAAAAAATATCTACCCAAAAAATGAGAGCAACCGTAGCATATAGCATTAATTTTCATATTATGATATATTGACACAGCCTGACTGTAGATAAATCAGCTTAGACCGATGTATGCGAGTGTATAATTGTGTCCATTCACCATTTATTCCTTTGCATTGATCTAGTGCTAGTTAGATTTTGACAAATGATCAAGCAATGTAAGTTCTTCTCACCATGACTGTGCTATAAGAGCGAAGGATTGCCTCATGCGATAGATGGGGCTGATTCATAAAACAAAATTATACCTTATAGATCAGCCCTAAGAAAAAAACAAACTACCAAGCAGTTTCAAAGCTCTTGTGGACTGGATATATTAGAAGGACCAGAGGTGAATTTGAAGTGTAAAAATGTGAACACAAAGTAAAAAATACAAGCAGCTAATAAAGAAAAAAAGTGCTGTAATTCTAAAATCAAATTCTAATTGTAATATACTAGATGTGCCCCGCGGTCTGACTCGCGTTAAATTTGATTTGATCGGTTTTTTCTAGAATAAAACATATCTTATGTGGCAATCCATCTATCCCTGAGTCAAATTTCGTTCAGTTCTGTTCTGTAGTTTTTGCGTGACAGTCGAAGAAACATCCTTACAAAGTGTTCCATTTATGATATTAGTAGGATACACCTTTTTAAATATCATTCGGTCTATATGTCTCATATGTATAACTTTTTTTAATGATACTGACAGGTAATGGGCCTGAAGCAGAGTGCCTTATCTAATAAAAATTAAGTTCGCAATAATTATTGTTTTCATATTGATGTTTGCGTTAACGATTATAATTTATGTGAGGTTAAAGGTAGTCAAGATTGTAGTCTTACGAATAAAAATATAATGACTAAGAAAGTTTGGTATAGTTCCTAGTTAGAAATCCATCTATCTTGTAGGATGAATCTCACAATTTGAAATTAATGATGCTTTAGATGAATATATCATCAAACAAAATTACAATTGCTAATTGTTGTAATTAATAATTATTTTACTAACGATTTTTGGGCGTATAGATCAAACATTTAACGATTAGCATTTGCAGTACATGGCTTGAGAAATTGAGCTTCTAGGTTCGATCCTGAGTTTGTAATTTGTTTAAAAACCAAGACAAAGTATTTATACATAAATCATTGTATTTAATCGTTCGACCTGCAGTTTATGTAAAGATATAAACCTAATGACGATATAACGTTAAGAGTATTCGAAACTGACGAGCATGTATGAAGAGACTGATGAATTCGGGGACCCTTGTGGGAAGGCGTGAGGATATATTATTATTATTAAGAGAGGTAGGGCATAACGGGTTTCCCGTTCGAATTTGGAGCTGCCCGACTGGGGCAAGACCTCCACCTTATAGAAGTCCGTAGCCAAATAACACAATTATTTGTGTTGTGTTCGGTGAATAAGGTTACCAGTAATGAGCTCCTTGGGGAGAGGGAGGATTGTTATACTGTGTTGGCAGCAGAGGGATTAGTCCCATTATGCTGCCAACACAGTATAACTCTCCGAACACAGAGTAGCAACGCGCAAGTGATACTTCGGTGGTATAAAAAAAAAAAAATATTATTATTTATAAAAGGGAATTTCGAATTATACAGAATAACGGCTAGGTAATCGAATATTTATGTTACAAGATCATACCTGTGTTTCATTCGCGTTAGATTTGTTTCGGGTCCGCTCCTTGCTACTATCACATGATGTTAACGGCCTAATGAAAAAAAAAACATTCGTAAGAAATTGTATTTTGTAAGTATTATAAGTCACGCTCAGTAATGCTTTATTTACCTCATTGTTTATAAGAAATCATTATTATTACGAGAAGCAATATTTCATTTCACGATAAACGTTGACATTTACTATCTGTCACTGCCAATTTCCCGCCAATTTGCCCCGCACTTCATTGGTGCCAACATAACAAGCAAAGAGGTTTTAGCCTCTCTTGAAATTTAATCTTTAATCTGTAGATCACTCCATAATACATTGCATCTGAGTAAGCTTTATTTACCTCATTGTTTATAAGAAATCATTATTATTACGAGAAGCAATATTTCATTTCACGATAAACGTTGACATTTACTATCTGTCACTGCCAATTTCCCGCCAATTTGCCCCGCACTTCATTGGTGCCAACATAACAAGCAAAGAGGTTTTAGCCTCTCTTGAAATTTAATCTTTAATCTGTAGATCACTCCATAATACATTGCATCTGAGTAAGCTTTATTTACCTCATTGTTTATAAGAAATCATTATTATTACGAGAAGCAATATTTCATTTCACGATAAACGTTGACATTTACTATCTGTCACTGCCAATTTCCCGCCAATTTGCCCCGCACTTCATTGGTGCCAACATAACATGCAAAGAGGTTTAAGCCTCTGTTGAAATTTAATCTTTAATCTGTAGATCACTCCATAATACATTGCATCTGAGTGCCGAGATCATACCTATCGATACGCAATAGCGCAATATCTCCTGCCGCTCCTTAAATGTGTGACATATCATTGTGTGGTTACCTTTTACAAGTGAAGTTGCCTTTTATATGGAAAATTGCATTATGTGATCCTATAAGTGATATTCAAAGTTATGTGAATAGATCTCTGCTACTAGATGACTAAGATTATCTTCTTACTTTAAATTCCCGTTGAAGTACAAGTAACAAGATTTCAAATAAATGTCTTCATCATTCACGAATGGAAGTTTACCGCTTACCATCAAGCGAGCCGCATGCTTGTTTGTCACCCATGTGGTATAAAAAGAAAAAAAAATCCCAAAGAATGTGTAAAGGTCTTCTAATCCTGCCTTTGATAATCAGGGAAGATTTCTGATTAAATTAAAAACCTTTCAAACTGTCGTATTATTTTTTAACATAGCCTGGAAATGAATACTTTTACTTTTAAAGTTTATTAAATATGAATTGAGAATAGTGTAAATAAGAAAAGAAAATATTGTAAAAAAAGCGTGGGGTGCATGGTGTCAATAGTTATGAATATTTTATTGACAGTTATCATCATTTTGATTATCATTCTACTCATATCTCGATATTATGCAATAAAAAAAAGGTGACGAAATGATTTCAAATCTGGAAATATATTAGAGGTAAAAAAAATAGATTAACTCGCTGGATTGCTATTTGTAGGAGTTAATTTTGCAAATATTTTTGTAAACTATGGAAATTTCTATGGAAATAAAAAAAAGAAGGATATTATAAGAACAAAACAGCGCGCACACTCGTTCTAGAAATCTACCAATTTAAGAATTTAATTTATTTAATAGATAAGATATCTATGAAGTAATCTTCACGCCATCCCAATTTTATTCCAATCCACTCCAATTTTATTTATCCGTAATTAACATGACAGACGGTGAGCTCGTCGCTGTTTCTTGAGAAACAGCGACGAGCTCACCGAGCTCATGATAATAATACATGTCATTAAATTTTTTCTCAAACGTATGTAAGTTTTCTGACGATGTTTTTCTTGTCCATTAAGCTCGTGACGTTATGAATCACTGTACTTAAGTTCAGAGAAGTAATTGGCTTAGACTGCCAGGGCTTGAACGACTATATAAACCACTCAGCCAGCCACGAGGTATAATTTATAATTGTAATGGCATGTAATATGTACCTTTTCTGACCGATTTCATAAGTGGTGGTCACAGATAAGCTTTTAGCTTAGTAGCACTCTAAGATGTCATTATATACCTATACTATCTATACCCGCGGTTTCACTCGCACTTAAATAGACGATCCTCTCTCCTGTGACATGGTGATATATACATACATATACATACCATCACGCCGAGTCCCTAACGGGGTAGGCATAGAGTATAGAGCGTCAGTCCTCTCTAGACTTACATACCTCTTTCTCTTCGTTCACATTCATCAGTCTCTTCATACTGTTCGTCGGTTTCGAGTACTCTTGACGTTCTCGTCCTTTAGCGTCCGATCGATTTGATATATAATAGTAGCCAATAGCATTCCTCAATAAACATACTATTTAAAGCATTTTTTTTATCGGATCAGTACGCCATCAAATAAACAAACAGCCTGTTTATATATTAGTAGAGATTTTGTGAAGACAGGTTGAAGTTATTTAATTAAGAGTGTCCATTTTGTTTGCAGAACTAAATCTCGAAGTTTTTATTTTCAAGTGTGGTAATTACGATGATTATGAAGCCAATATGAGGGAGAAAGCTTTTCGTGTTTGTTAAGCGTGACACGCAAGGATTATGGTGGAATTTAAACTGGGTGTTACTATTTAAAGGCAAAGGTCAATTTACAGAATGCATGCTGCATTACGATTTTTTTTTCGTATCCTCCGTGAAATGAGCGTATGCTTAGGACATCGGAATGTATGAATATTTTTCATACTGTTTTCTACCAAAACTAACCATCGGGCAGTGCTACAAGTCTTTGTCTTTTGTAATTATTGTAAGCTAGGATGTTTTCAATAGGAGTATCTATCACATTGTACTACTTAATACAGCATACATTAATATTATACGAAACAAAAGAACATCGCTGGTTGATCTTAATCTTTGTAGAAATAATGGGTCGGTATTTTTTGGTCCAAGAAGTGAAATAGGATCTAAGAGCTGATATAACATTTTCGTATTCGCATTTGAAGCCTTAAAATATCATGTACGAACACAAAACAAGTTTTCCCTTGTATTTTCTTCGAAAATCTTTCAATTTTGTTTTTCAACACGAGCAACTTAGTTTCCTATATCACTGGCTGGATTGGAAGTGTAGACCGCCACCGTAGCCATCCCTTGACTTATTGTTGGTGGTACATCTACTTTTTGAGTCTCCCCATATATATTTTTTTGCTTCTGTTGCTAGCTCATAGACTTCGTAAACAGTACGTTTACAGTTCTCAGTACTTAGCACGTTCAATATTTGTATTATTCATGTGAGTGAGTGAAGTTTTCATGAGTGTATAATAGAGGATGACATGCATCGATATGGGCGTATCGGTTACAAAGGGAGTGGATCGCTCCACTTGCTTAGAAAGTATTCAGTGAAACCGATTGGCGCGAGGGACAGTGGCGAGTGGCTAATACTTTTCAATCTATTCTTGACATTGTAGATCTTTTGAATTGCGATCAGAGCGCGATTTACGTTCTAAAATTAAAAAAATTATAGCACTTTATGATAAATATGGTGATTATGGTGGTTATTGGTGTAGATAAAATATAAATATTTCTGGTTATCTCGCTAACTTGCATTGTCATTGCACAAGACAGTCGACATTGCGCCAGCTATATCTAGACTTACAGACCTCTTTCGCATCATCCACATTCATCAATACATATTAGTATGTATTTACATTAGTATACAGATATCTATATCTATACGAATATTTTAAGGAGGAAAGATTTGTATGCTTGTAAGGTATTGGCTAAAAAGGACTGGAGTGATTTGAAAAATTATTTCACTATTAGAAAGCTACATTCACCTTGTTTAACATAGGTAATATTCTCTATTATAAAAAACATTATATCCACCCGTGCGAAGCCGGGACGGACCGCTAGTCTTTTATATTTTATTATGTTATTTATGTTACTCGCATTTACTACCAAAAATGTTAGTTAATGCGAAGAACAGTCAGTTAGGTGTAGATTACTCATGACCGGCGGGTATATACGCAATTATTGATGGTGGTGATTCAGGAGGTGCAAAGGATTCTGATGAAATCAAGGGGCGATCTATTTATCAATCTTATGATTCATAGCGTGCGTGAAAAGAAGAAAGCAAGTACATATTTAATCTACATTGTCACATAAATAAAAATATGTTTTAATTTACAATAATAACAATTTACTCCGGAATATTAAAAAATTTTAAGGGTGCAAGAATTTTGAAAGTTTCAGTTTCAGTTGGTTAGTTTTTGAGTAAACTTGTTTGTAAAAATAAAGATTAGAAGCACTTCACAATTCCACAAAACATAGGGTGTTTGTTAATCCTAATTCGCTTGAGGTAGAGTCCCGTTTTATGGTTGAATATTTACGAGGAATTTATTCAGAAACATCTAAGCTATTTTTATTTATAAAACAAATTTAAGGGCGATAGTAACATAAAAAACATGTAACACGATGCTCAATTCTTTATTCAAAGCACACTTCTTTCTTTTTCATCTCTCAAATGAATCTGCCAGTTAAAATGAATGATGTTCTTAAATAAAAAAAAAACTTTACAGTCGCATAATGTAATCATATTATGTTCTTATATATTGCACTATATCTGAATGATCTAGGTAATCATATTTAGATTAGCAAAAAAGCTGTTATTTTGATCTCAAAATTGGCGTATAAACTAAACGTTTTAGCTCAAACGACATGGCTACAATTTCATAAATACGTGGCATAAGGTGATTTATAACAGCCGTTATTGTTATTACTTCACATGTCAAGACAAGGAATATATAAGAAAGCTCACATATATATAAAAATACATTATTACAAGCATTATTAAAAGCAGCATTAAACATTACATAATTTTGTAGGTACACGCACGCATTAGGTTTGCTGGAAAAAAACAAGGATTTTAAACTTACATAACTGCCCAAGAAGGCAAACATTACCACGTCACTTAAAACGGTACCACAGCGAACGTGACTATATCGACAAAATCCAACTCTTACCAAGTGCCCATTACCTTAATCTCATCTCAGTTTAATACAGATTACTTCGATTGCACAAGAGTACTTTAAACGAGCTAAAGAGTACCAGCTTGGGTACTCTCTTATTTTGAACCTACTACACGTAATACTTGCACTAGATACTCGATTTTTCTAAGAGTATTCTGTGACTAAAACCATGTTGGTATGTTTATATGTCTTTATACTACCTACGATAATGACTGCTTTCGGAAATATGCTTAAGTCGAGCTCACGGAGCCCTCATAAGAACTAATTTACATTTTTTAAGCCATTAAGGTTGTAAACATGCGCGCTCGTCCAATGGTAAGCGGCTACCGTTACCAATAGCCGCTCAAAACACTAGAAGTATCGCTTAACCAGAAGTATCGTTTTCCTTAACCACAAAGCTGTTTTATGACAATTTACTGTTAATACAATAAAATTCAGACTCATACTGGTACAGAGCAGGTTTCAGAGTCTGGTTTTAAGCCTGCAATTTAGTCGTTGAGACCTAAAGCATAATGCAGCCACAGCTATTGACTTCTTTTAAAAATGGAACACCACCAACGTTTCCAAATTTAAACTTAACAAGAGAAGAATTGACGAGATTTACTCATCAGATATAATCTCTGGCACTGATTGAGCAATCAGTAAATCTTTTCGAAATCTACTTTCAGTTTCATCGAGCCTCAAAAAAAACCAAAGCTCGCCGAATACTTAATAACCCATTATAGCGAACTAATCGTTTCGAATCGTCTTAATGATAGACGTAAATATAACAACTAAATTATCCAGCGATTGGGTTTGGGTAACTGCCGTTCTGATTATTTTAAGCTTTTAGGCTTCAGTATTGCACTTATAAACGTGACTTGCAATTATTCCACGCTCTCCAACGTAAAATGAATCTTATGTACAACATGAGGGTGTACGATAATCTTATAGTATTGATGTCATTGAATAGGGTGGGTATCTAGTTGCATTGTATAATCAAATCATTTCAATGTGTAACATCGTAAGGATATTAGTAATAACGGATACGGATATTACAGTTACTGGTATCGGTATCAGTGTATTGATTATATGTTGCGATAATTTGTTACGCATGTAAATGATTAATGGGAGTATCTAATAAAATAATTAGTATCCTTTTTGAATCATGTTTGTAAATAAGTGACAAGCTGCAAAAACACTAATGATAATAAATTCTTTAAACCTCATAAATATAAAATAATACTACACCGATTCACTTCAGGAATCCACCAATAGAAGACATTCAGTCTCAGGCCCAGTCTCAGGGCAGGTGGCCCAGTGGTTCCAGAATTCGCCTTCAACACAAATATTGCAAGTTCGTGTCCCCTTATGGCAAGTTCGTGTCCCCTAAAGTCCCTGAACTTAAGTACAGCGATTAGTCACACCACGAGCTTTACGGTGTAAGAGACAAAACCTGCATACGTTTTAGAGGAACGCCTATGTATGGCTTAAAAAACGGGGATGGACTTCAATATGTCATATTGGCACCTAAAAATATTTCAGGTATGTATTCTTGTTTTTAGTATTAGTGTTGATAGTGTTGTATCCATGCTTGTTTGAAACTCAGTAAACCTTTTCTTATACATTTGGCACCTGTAAGCTATAAAGTTTTTGCCACCCCTCCTAAATCGTTACCCCAGCTCACCGCTATATTTGTTGTTAGTGTTAGCGCAACCAAAAAACGTTGACTTCAAATTTGTTACTAATAAAACTTGCTGCCCTAAGCTCCAGTCTACTAGTGCCAATAAATCCGTCATTTCCAGATGTAATTACATGCAGAGAATATGCAGTGATTCCTGACAGATCAATTAAGAGCGCTAAAGATGTTACATTAGACACTGGTAATACGACTTATCATGTTCTCTTCTGCCCTCTGTATTACTGTCCCTAAATACTATTTTAGAGATCGACGAGAGATCTCTTGCATTAAATGGAAGGCAATAATAATTTCTAAACTATGTTTTATTAAGAATTGAATAATGTATAAGATCTAATCACATATTATAATTCTCCACATCACAGGCTTCGCCCATCCAAACACCTATAGTTCACCACAGGCTTCGTAAAAAAATAAACAATGATAATAATTATACAAGTTGTAATCCGCAACCTGCTTCAGAATTTAGATTATCCCGAGATCTGGAATCAATTAGATGGATAGCAGATTAACGCCTCGTGTGGGCATTAGGAAACCACCGTCTAATAGTACGCCTTCCTGCGCCAATATGTAGAGTAGTGTATTTAACAACACTACAGCCGATACGCGCGACCACTTTCTTAGCAGGCCGCCTGCCGAACACATTCGCGCGACCTATGAATTTACACGTAAAAAAGTTCGTACGCAAATCCATTAACATCATTACATTACAATACGTCAAAGTTTAAAATATTATAATAAGGATTTAGCTAGCAATGCCATCTAAAAAAAAAATTGTCTATTTTGAAAAATAAAATAACCTAGGTACATTCAAGTCGATTGAAGTAACATCGCAGCGATTATCGAGTGTAGTCAATGGTGGTAACAATTTTTCTTTTTAATCAGTGGTTTGTTTCAATTATAGGGTTTCTTTCGGCTGCGCTTGCGTGGTTAGTTGGAAGTTGCGTCGCTGGACATGAAGACACACCGCACTGGACCGAAGACTAGGTGACTTGTGAGGACATGTGTGACCGGTGTCTGGTGACTTTCGTGTGGTGACTGTCATATACACTTAGTGTTCGTTGTTCGTGCTCTGTGGTTTCTGAGACACTGTCCTTGATTAAGTCAAGATGATGTTGTTGAAGGTAAGATTTGTATTTTATAATTTAACTATATTTAACAATTTATAATATACATACAGATCATCATTACGATTCCCTAACGGGGAACGCAAAGAGGATAGAGCGTCAGTTCTCTCTAGACTTACATACTGACGTCTGACTGAAGTCTGACGACCGTCTGGTCTAGTGGTAGAGCTCCTGACTGCAAAACTTGAGGTCGCGGGTACGAATCCCGCTGAGGGCAGATTTTTGTGTGATGAACACGAGTATTTGTGCCTAAGTCTTGGATGTCCTATGTATTTATGTATAATATAATATATATCTATATAAGTAAATATATCGTTGTCTAGTTACCATAACACAAGCTTTGCTTAATTTGGGACTAGGTCAATTTATGTGGAATTGT
Source organism: Drepana falcataria (assembly GCA_945859725.1). Lineage (NCBI taxonomy): Eukaryota > Metazoa > Arthropoda > Insecta > Lepidoptera > Drepanidae > Drepana > Drepana falcataria. The sequence goes on from OX243935.1 coordinate 3,939,846, forward strand.
CCCAGGTATGTATTTATACTTCTTTCGAAACAACTCACAAACCACCGATCATAATCTTGTTGTGATGAGTTAGTTCATGTCAACAATCCATTAGAAGCGAAAGAATAATGGTATAAAATCTCATCTGCTGTAACACATCCGTTGACCTATTCATTAAAGCCGGAAGCATACGTATTAAAACTGCTCTTAAACCTAGATCGGTCTACACTTTGATAGATGTTAATTAAGTTGTTAAAACAATCGATACTTTGACCTTTCATGGAGAGAGTGGGTTTTATGCCTAAATAGGCAATTAAATTAAACTCTAAGATTTTTTTCTTTACCTTACGTATTGACTACGATGATAGAAGATGGTCATTAGCATCTTCACGGTGCCTCTTTAGGGTAAGCATGATTATTCTAAGGCTTAAACGGATACTGGCTTTCATGTGCAGTAGAAAATTTCTCTAGGTTTTAGATCTTTGGCGGTAGTGTGTTTAAGCTAAGGCATTAAAACATACATGCATATATGCATAAGCGTAGCAGATTCTGTTATGGCTGGTTGGGAGCGAAATACACAGTACCTAAATGCTGCCGCCAAGCTGTCTATCGCAGTCGTAGGAACATAACAGTAGATTAGCATAGGCGTGCTAATTATTGAATAAATACATAACAATTTCGCTAGTTTCTTTAAAAAAATTGACGGCCGTCTAGTTTATTGGTCAGAGATCCTTACCGCGAAACTTGTGGTCTCGGGTTTGATTCACGCTGCGGGAAGATAATTGTGTAACAAACACGAGTATTTATACCTTAGTCTTGGACGTATTTAAGTGTATCGTTATCTATCAAACTGTTGCTTAATTTCGGACTATGCCAATTTGTGTAATTAGACGCAAGATTTTAAGATATAATAAGAACGACACCGTAGGAAATATTTTACTTGCCGTTTTACGCAATATCAAGGAATTCAGTTCTATCAAATATTTATACAATGTACTCCAGGTCATTATAATTGTAAGCGGCATGATAGGTATGCAATTGTGACAAACTAACTCGGTAATATTTGAGAAGCGTATTTCAACTATGCTATAAGCTCAGTAGGCTATATTTCTTCAAGTAGGGTGGGAAAAAAATATTTCAGGCTCGGCACCGCGGGAATAACGCGCACCCTTTGTGTTGCAAGCGTCCATAGGCGTCTTGTATAGCCATGTTGATGTTAAAATAAGTTCCAAATGTTATTCGATGTGCATTGTCTTTTGGCATGTATCTTTTTTATAATATTCTGTATTACTTATCAGCCAGAGCCGTGGTGGCCAAATAGTACGACTAGTTGCCTGCAAGACAAATATTGCAAGTTCCAATCCCGACTGTACCAATGAGTTGTTCTGAACTTAGGTACAATCATTTGTCACACCACGAGCTTTACGGTAAAGGTAAACACCGAGATGAAATCTGCATACGTTTGAGCAGAAATTCAAAGGCGTATAGTCGTGGTTGAGCTAGGGCGATGGACTTGCCATCTGTCACGTTGGCACCTAAGATATATCTCTGGCGGAAAGTGGTTGTGTGGGAAAGTGGGTATCGGAAGGCGAAGAAGGATATGTTTTTTTCAGCCTTGATTATTTAGGTATCAGATGATATTTCTTTTCAATACGTCTATTATTATAATACCTTTTTGATGGCGATGTATTAAGGTGTCAAGGCTTGCGTGCTGCCGTCATCCATACAAAACTTCTCATATCTATTTAAAACTATTTTTTTAAGAGAGTCTTGCGCACCATGTGATCAAATTAAAAATCGGTAAATTTACAGCAAAAGGAGAATAGAGAAATCTGTGAAAACTTATCTTCCCTAAACAACAACCATCATAGAAGGAAAACGCAAATGAAGCGATGCTCCTATACGCTTATTATGCTAATTAAATTCTATTTGTAAGTACGTGGAGAACAAAGCAGTTAAAGTAAAATTGAATTGAAAGTCTTTTGAGGATCGGTAAGACCGCGTATGGTGTCCGCATTTCTTGGTTTGTGTGTGAGGCTACTCGTAACGTTTCTTTACTCGTAAATAAATGGTTATAATTTTATTATGTCTATGAATGGGTGTGTTTTAATACAGTAATGTTTGGTTTACATACGTTTGACACACGTGAACTCACTGTTAGGCGATTTCTTAAAATCTAATTTATTCGTCGTGTTTGTGTGCTCGAATCGACTACTCACTCCCCCTCACTATTATTGTTCAGCGAATATACGTGTTTGGACATGTTTCGCAAGTTATCTAAGATTTATTATTAAACATTTTATTTTCTAAATCATTATTTGCTTCAATCTATTAGCCTCAATTAAATTGGTTTGTATATGTGTATATACGAACTCATAAATAATTCGACTTGCGTAACTCAACCGCCACATAAACCATAAGTTTGAGGTATTACTGGACCATATCATGTCCTTTAAAGGACCTTTAACTTTAAAGCAACTGGCGTGAACGAGGGTGACATTGTGAAGATGAAGTAAGGTATGTTACGTTGTTTAGGGCATTTCGAAAGGATGAGTGAAGAAAGATTGACGAAATAAAATAAAGCGGGAATGTTTACGGAAGAAGAGGCAGACGAAGAGCACTTTCCAACTACCTAGTTCAAATCGATCGGACAGTAAAAAATGGGAGCATCAAGAGTACTCGATATCGGCGAGCATGTACAAAGAGAGAATGTAGATACTGATGAAGTAAGTCAACAGAGATCTGGCGCTCTAGCCTCTCTGCCTACCCGTGCGGGACTCACCAAAGCCCGAACACTCACGCAAATATCGTCTAATAGCAATATATGATTTGGAAAGTCAGTGGGGAAATAGAAGCACTGCATTATTATATGCGTAATCCTCAAAGCATGATTATGACACCAGTTAAGTCATCACATCTTGGTCTGGTTCTGTAATTCTAGGAATAGTTCATCGCACTTGGTAATATATTCTTATAATCATAGTGTGGTTAGGTTTTTACATGGAAGTGCCGTTCAATTATAAGCCGCATATAGTGTGCTTTGCATAGTCCACTCGCTAGCACAGTATCAAAACAGAATTGTACAGTGATAAAACCGTTACGTAATCTTATCAAAATTCCTGCCAGCCAGGCACTTTATTTCTAAGCAACACAGCTAAGGGCACCCCCTGTGGGGTACGAACCTCGGCTTAGGGCGTTGCTGGATCGCGAGCAAGGGAGCTGGGCTGGACTGGTTATTTTATTTAAATATTATTTGGGGGCCAAAACATCATGTTAGACGCACAGGTATATTTATACCTAACGCAGGTGGCAATCAAGAACACGTCTACATCGCCCATAATCTACTTCCGTGACCCATAGGCGATTGCCACAGCGGTGGCATCATCTATCCATTTCACAAAACCCCACCACATAAGTTTACCATAAAAAACATTTTAGGCGATTTTAAGTAGGTTCTCGTTTAAATAAATATACTTTTAAATATTACCGTTGTTACGTATGGCAGAGATTGAGGGTGATTTGAGAATATATGTTCATATGAATTATAAGATAAATATGGTTCAAAGTAAAGTTAAGGAGGGGATCGAAAATTATGGCCGATTGGTTTCAGTTCCACCTGCAACGCAAACATTGCAAATTGGAGTTCCAAAACCAAGAGTTTAGTCTGAAATATATTCATTGATTCATTATAATTTTAGGATTTTAATATCAGAATAAATGAATTATTATTAAGAGAGGTAGGGTATAACGGACTCTCCGTTCGTTCCAAATTCGCTCCACCCTATAGAAGCCCGTAGCCAAATAATACAATTTATTGTGTTGTGTTCCTACGCGGTGAATAAGGTTTCCAGTAATGAGCTCCTTGGGGAGGGGGGAGGATTGTTATATTGTGTTCGCAACCGAGGGATTAGACTGATTATGTTGTCAACACAGTATAACTCTCCGAACACAGAGTGGCAACGCGCAAGAGATACTTAGGTATCGTGAGCGTAAATAGGCTACGGTAACCGTTTCCCATCAGGTGGGCCGTATGCTAGTTTGCCACTCTTGTAGTATAAAAAAAAATATAAATCGTGCATTGAGGCGAAAACGAGTAAATGGACATCGAAAACGACAAAAAAAAGAGTAAATCTGCATTCATCCGCCATCCTTGAGAAACTCTTTACTCACTGTCACAATGGAACCTTAATATTCATATCTTCTGCAAAAAGAGGGTGTTTTTCTTCTTCTTAGCTTCTAGTATACTTGATCTGTAGGTATAAATATAATTACTAGGCCTGGCCATAAAAACTCGTTTAAAAACTTGAAAAGGATCGACATTAAATTAATCATAAAAACCATATTTGTACAGAGAACGTCAAAAACATCTTGATTAGAGAGAGATATTTTCAAATCGATTGAAGAATTCTCCTATAACCATTTATAGTAGGTAGTAATCGTTTGGCATTATATCTTTAAATATGGCTTGTTAAAATCTGTATACTATTATGGTACAAATATGTATATTATGAACACATCGATATGATATGATTACGTAAGCTTGCTGCGTTCCTGCAGAATGATCGAAGTTATTCAGTGAAAGACATTAGATTATCCATTATATAATAAGATCACCTATCATAGTCGGAATCACTCGCCACCCCACACTTAGATCTAAGAGCTATCTTTTTTACTGAAAGAGTTAATGATAGAAATCGTTATATATAAACGATTATGAGACTAGAGTCTCGGCTATGTTATCCGGGCGGCGTATAACTACGTGACTTTATCCTATACTGCATGACAAATTTGAAAAAAAAAGTTGCATTTTTTTATTTATTGAATATCCGAATTAAACAGAGGCACCATACAAATCCTGGCAGGTTTTTTTTGTTGGAAACGGTGGTAACTTTAGTTTATATTATAGTCTCACTTACGTTGAATAAAATATATTGGTTCTGATTGATTTTGATTTCGTAATGCTAGTTTAAAGCATAGCATAAGAATGATAATCAATCAAGGCACAAGTGCAGCTTCGTATCTCTCAACTGTCAGAAATCAATAACCCACTATACACCAGCAAATGAGAGGAGCGCTTGAGCCATACCGCCTACGGGTATAGCAGTGCAATCACAACAATTTAAATAAACAATTACACGCAATAAAAAAGAGATCCATCATTAAGGAGTGGGTGAACTAATTGGAGTGTTATAAAAATAAATTATTCTTTTCGCCTACAAAGATAGATTGCATCATACATTTTTGAAATTCTTTATGGGTCTGTCTATAATTCATACCATAAAGAATGTACAACCATACGTCAAGGCCCGCGCAGTTTGGATGGGAAGGCTCTATTATCTCTGTGGCAGCCATTTAAGCTCTATTTGAATTTATCGTGTCCTATATGTATACATGTTTGAACTAATTTAATTATCGTTCTAATATTTTATCTTCAAGGCAGAACTTGCAAATATTTTGTATAGGCCTTTAAACACTCCCAACTAACGTAATATGCCTTTCTTCATCTTAATTATTACACCATCATTCACACTTTGTAGGTCGCTTTATTGGAGATTCTATCTAAACAGTTAAGTCTTTTGAAGGGAATGGAAAACGCAGATGGTTAATGTTTAAGTATCAGTTGAATATCCGGGAATCGTGCTCGCGGCTTTTAACTTCCCGGCAAGAGCTAATTACCTAAGCAGACAGTTGTCAGATAGCTGAGCAATTGTGGCTATTTATAGCATGAATGATGAATGTGGATGAAGCAAATGAGGTCAAAAATCTAGAGTGGAATTGGCGCTCTACTCTCTCTGCCTGCTCTGATGATATGCATGTAATAATAGCAAATAACCAATGGTAACACAAGAAAAAAACGCATTTCTCAGTTTGACGGTGTGAAGTAATTTAATTATGATTCACCACACGAAGCCACCACGCTGCGAGTGATGTGAAAACAATGACAATTTAGTTTCACAATTTGGTCGCATTTTTTTCGCAAAAGAAAGAAATTCACACATCAATCCGTCTTAACGCATACGAAATTGTTTTGCATAACGATACAAGCGTTGCCACAACACGCCTAATTAGTCTTCTACTTATGTTTTCACCACACCTGGCTCGCTGGCGCTTAAAGGCGCATTCGACAAGCGTGAACTCATAATCCGAAATGTTTATTTAATTATGATCTTTAATGTGACTGTACGTACGTAACTGAGTGCGAAAGTGTAGGAATTTTTAAGCCAAATGAAACGCGAGTAAAAGCTAGCTCCCGTTTCCAAGTACCTGCTGTGCGGAGTAAGCCGGTTTCATAATAGGCTCTAGTCTATTTTTTGCCGCTCACCTGTTTGTGGTAATACGAGGCGCGGCTCATCGTTTTGCCGGTCAGCGCACGCGCCGCGGCCGTCCACCTCGTACACTCACCTTTCCGCTTTTACTTTCAGGTGGCGACCATTTTTCTCCTGGTCCTCGTCGTGGGTGCTGATAAGAAAATTGAACTACAAGACATTGAAGAAGACAACTTGAAGAGCGAAAAGGAAAAGGACTTTGGGGAGTCCGACGCTCGATCACAGGGCTCGGCGCAGGGTTCCAGCCAAGGACTGGTGCCCTTGGAGTTTTTGAAAAGTGGCATTCTTCGATACTTTGAAAATTCACCATCGCAACAAACTCGCTACATCCACCAGTACGATGTCACCGAGCCGCCGGAAAAATCTCCATCGGTTGCCGCTAAGCAGCAATATGAACCTTCAGCGCCGCAGCAAGCGATGATTGGATACTTGTCCAATGTGCCGATGCAGATCTATCTAGTCCCTCAGTACTATAACGAGCATGAGCATTCTGGTCCGATAACCAGCCCGCAACCTAGTCCAGCCTACTCTGCTCCTCGCGTTTCTTACCCGACAGCCCCAGAGGTTGCCCAAACGCAAACAAACTACATACAAGTTCCGACCTATGTAAGTCCAGGGACTAAAACCTACGTCCAACAATACGTCCCACCGCCGGTGACGTACGTAAGTTATTCACCCCAACCTACCGCCACCCCAGCCCCGACAGTGGCGTCTGTTCTCACATATCAAATGCCGGTGGTACAGTACACACCTACAATTGTTGCACCTACTAGTCCAGCGAAGGGCTACCATTACCAAGCGCCACAGTACACGGAGACTAATACAGTGGATGAAGTCCAAGCGAATGACGAAGAAGCTACTAAACAATACACTGCACAAGCAGAGGTGACATACTCAAAGGCGCCGCCTAGTTCAGATTATCGGTATTATACATCTCGCACACCTCACAGGGATGAATACAGACACAGTTCTATTTCGGAACTACCTCATCCTAATCCTTTGCTACTGAAGGGTCCCCCGCCACATTTATCGCATATTCCTAAAGCTCTACCGATGTATAGGCCATTGGCAAAGCCAGTGTATAATGGAGCTCCACATGACGCTTATACACAGAGGCCTGAACCTTACGGTCCTCCATACAAAAGACGTCCTACTTCTCTTCTCGATTCGTACATACCATCTAGTGTTCAAATAGAGTACTTGAAACGTGGCTTTGCGAAGGATCCTTTGGAAGCGTACGAAGCTTTGTCGAGTGGACGACATTTGTTACATTCGCATAATGCCCCCAGACATTACGAAAGAGGTTTTCTTCCAAATCAAATGTACCACACGGCTGCCGGCGGCGTCACGTTCGGACACTACAAAAGATCGCCGAAAGTAGATAAGGTACAGCACAAATGATACTTAATAGTTCTTGAAAGTCTACTGAAACAAATAAATAAGCTGTATTATCGTTATATAATGTACGTACTGTATACTTATAGTTAAGAATTGTAAAAACAATCGACATGTACAATTAGGTTATTGAAGCGTGTAAGGAGAGATTATTGCTGAATTATATTAGATTTAAAGGTCAGTACTTCGTAAAGCTTACTTTTTGTTATTTATAATAAAGTTTTTGTTAGATGTTTTTTTTTGTTAGATGATACCTTTTTATCGTTGCATTCTTTCACTTAAAGTAGTTAAACTCAAGTGCTTAAAATCCATACATACTCTGGTTCTGACGTCAGCCTATAGCGTGTTAATTTAGTGGAATGTAGATTTAGTAAAAAGATAAGATATTTTTTACTATTCAATCATGCAAGGCCAATTGCAAGGAATAAATCCCAAATTCGGGCTGTAACCTCGCCAACTTGTTGATATCCAAGAGATAAAATATCCAGTCCATTTTTGGCAACATGCCGTGAATAAGTCCGTATTCCTAATTTTATGAATAATATTCGTTATCCGTATAAGTAAACATCCCGTTGAGGTAGACCCGCCCTGTTTTGCTCTATTCGAGAAACTAAGGAGTAATGGCCGCCTGTTATACACCTTGTCTTTCGGTTTTTATACTCCTGTGATTTAATTCACCTATGTTGGCTAACCTAACTACCTAATTCACCTATACCTAACTCAGCTGACCACGAACGACATTTACAAATTGTTGAATTATGACTGTAACAACACGCCAGTCGAATCCTTGGAATATATAAGATTCAGAAAACGAATTAAGCACTGTACTCATGCAAGTGACATGCAAATTGTACTTTTGCTGATAGAAATAAAAAAAAAAACAGGTTAGCAGTTTCATTCTTGACGCAGTAGTACTGTTATAGCGTATACAAGGCTTAGTTTTTGCAACGTCAGTAGGGTCGGAACTTACTTATTAGTATAGGGCTCTTAGAGCCAGAGTGAGTCTTACCTTCGATGATTAGATTATCCATTTGGGTCTTTTATCCTGCGATATTTCCTTCCATTCTTCAGTTTAGAGACCTCAAGTACCTGGGAACATGAAAATACTTGATAGCAGAAAACAGCAGGTATCAGATAAAGTTATGCCTTGTTGTTTTTTTTTATTCAACAAGAGTGGCAAACAAGCATACGGCCCACCCGATGGAAAACCGTTACCGCAGCCTATTTACGCTTACAATGGCGAAGTATCACATGCGCGTTGCCACTTTGTGTTCGGAGAGTTATACTATGTTGGCAGCATAATGGGACCAATCCCTCTGCTGCCAACACAGTATAACAATCCTCCAAGGAGCTCATTACTGGAAATCTTATTCACACAACACAAACAATTTTGTTATTTGGCTAAGGACTTCTATAAGGTGGAGGTCCTGCCCCAGTCGGGCAGCTCCAAATTCGAACGGTAAACCCGTTATGCCCTACCTCTCTTATCCCTGCATATATTTTTCTTCAGAAAATTTGTACCTATCCGGTCTAAATCTGGACGTCTTCCCATAAGGGTACCCAAAAACATAGGGAAAGTCACATAGTACCCATATACCCACTTTTCACTGCAGATAGAAGTTAGTCCGAAGGGGACAAGTGTTATAAAAATACTGCAGGAGAACAAATTTCATTCACAACTTAAAGATTTTTACTTATTGTAAGCATGTGACTGGTCACAAGACATTGGTCGAACGACACAAAGGTTCGTCAGAATCTCAGAGACAAAAAACAGTTATGTAAAATAGAGAGTTAACAAGTGTGTTCACGACAAAGACATGATATGCATCTATTAACTGTTGTTGACCCCTGCCAGAGCGTTATAAGATCGTGGACAAAATACCTCACCTACACATTAATGAAATGCTTCCTAACTGCTTTATCTTTGTCACGAAGTACTACGGTTTTGATTACTCTTATGTTTGTGCAGATGGTATTAAGCGTATAAAAGGCACGGACGACAATTGAATAGCTAGGGACAGCGAGCAATTTGTATTTCCGACAGCGAAGGTACTTGCCGGGGTCGTAGGGACGTGACAGCTTATAAAGCAATTCAGATACGTCTATCATCCCGAGGATAATGGTAAACGCCGTAATAAACAGGTAAACGTACCTTATAATTTCAATGGAGGTATGATTTAGAATTTATCAAAGGTCACATGACTAATATATCACCCTTTTTCAAGCACACAAAGGTCCCAGAAGGGGTAGGCAGAGGTGTATAGTTGGTACCAACACACTCTCTTTCCGCCAGAGATATATTTTAGGTGCAAACGTGACATATGTATACATACAGACGTATGCAGGTTTCCTCTCGATGTTTTCCTTCCACGTAAAGCTCGCTGTGAGACTAATCACTGTACTTAAGTTCAGAAAAACTCATTGGCTCAGTCGAGGTTTGAACTTGCGATCTTTGTGTCGCAGGCAACTACTCGAATCACTCGGCCACCAGAGCTTATTATGTCGATGGGCGCCACCTAAAATATATCTCCGACGAAAAATTTGTATGTAAGTAATACTCGCCTATACCTACCCTTTCCGAGATTCTTGAACGAAAAATATTACATACATACATATCATCACGCCAAGTCCCTAACGGGGTAGGCAGGGAGTATAGAGCGCCAGTTCTCTCTAGACTTACATACCTCTTTCGCTTCGTCCACATTCATCAGTCTCTTCATACATGCTCGTCGGTTTCGAGTACTCTTAACGTTCCCGTCCTTGAGAGTCCGATCTATTTGATCCAGGTAGTTGGAACGTGGCCTTCCTCTGCCTCTTCTTGCACACACTTTTGCTTTGTATATCTGTTTCGTCAATCTTTCTTCACTCATCCTTTCTGTGTCCAAACCAACGTAACATGCCTTTCTTCATCTTTACAATCACGCCCTCATTCACGCCAGTTGATTTGCGAATCTCTTCATTGCGGATTCGATCTAATATCGTTACGCCGCACATTTTTCGAAGAGATCGCATCTCGACTGCATTCAAGCTATTTTCATACTTCCTCTGACATACCCAGGATTCGCTGCCATACAATAAGGTAGGTACCAATATCGCGTTGTGGACAGCAACTCGAGCATTCTTGCTCAGACTTTTACTGCCCATCAACGCCGACATGGCTCCATTCACCTTATTTCCGGCAGTTATCCTTCTTTCAATATCTTTTTCATACTTTCCATCTCGTGTGAACATGCTTCCAAGTACAAGCTTACAAGAAAAATATTAAGTAATTATAAATACATTAATAAAAAATTTGGGACAATTCCACACAAATTGACACTGCCCCAAATTAAGCAAAGCTTGTGTTATGGTAACTAGACAACATGCATGTTGTCTAGTGTTGTGCATGTAGCATGTTACCATGGATATACATAAATATATAGGACATCCAAGACTTGGGTACAAATACTTATTTTCATCACACAAATATCTGCCCTCAGCGGAAATCAAACCCGCGACCTCAAGTTTATATAATAAGAATGAAAAAAATCTAGAACCCAACGATATCCATCTAGGGCTAATCAACCTTTTTACATAAGAATTTGTCATTCCTAGGACATGGGAATATTGCACGAATGCACGTATTTCTTGAAAAAATGCAAATGCTAGTGGAGAAGGCGGCCGCAAAAACTGTTTCTAATTGGAATCACCTAGACTAAACGTACTTGGTTTTAACTAATTTACCGTATGTGAAACTAGGCTAGTTTTGATTCGTTTAAAATTGAGCTTAAACGAATGAAGACTGGACTGCACTTTTTCGACGTTTTATAAGTGCCCATCTAGGCCTATGTGAAATAAAAATATTTTGATTTTGATTGGATTTTGACTCACTACTTGATAAATGTATGCCTATGTATGCCAAATACATATTTACATACATTTATACCACGCCGAGTCTCTAACAGGGTAGGCAGGGAGAGAAGAACGCCAATTCTCTCGCCAAATATATTTTGAATCCATTGTTCATATAATTGTATCTATAACACCGTGTCCCTACTGATTAGGCAGGGAGTGTAGCAATCTTCATGCAATGCAGTATGAAGTTACAACTTAAAAACAATTTTTTTTAAATTAATCTTTGAACATCTTATAATATATTATTAAACTGTGCCCACGGTTTCACCCGTGTAATATTTAATTTTGGATATAAAATATCCTATATATAAATAAATAATAATAATATATCCTCACGCCTTCCCACAAGGGTCCCCGAAGGGGTAGGCAGAGGTGTATAGGTAATACCCACACACCCACTTTCCGCCAGAGGTATATTAGGCGCCAACGTGACAGATGACGAGTCCATCGCCGTTACTCAAGCACGACTATACATACGCCTTTGAATTTCTTCTCAGACGTATGCAGGTTTCCCCTCGATGTTTTCCTTCCTTCAGAAAAACCCATTGGTACAGTCGGAATTCGAACTTGCGACCTTGCGTCGCAGGCAACTGCTCGATATATTAATCTAGGTAATAATTTATCTCTGTGCCAATTTCATTTAATTCCATTCAGCCGTGTAGCAGTTCCGCAGCCGTTCAGCAGAGTGTAATTGAGTAATAAACAGTCATTCTACTCACAAACTTTCGCATTTATGATATTAGAAGGATGTGGACCACTTAGCTTTGTCAAGTGACACTATTGTAAAGGATAGTTTTTAACTATTGATGTCAACTTGTCAGTTCATTGCATGACAGATTTAAATAATGACATAATTTCATAGTGAGGGCATGATGAAGAAATTACGAAGCCATCATAAGTGAAATATGCACCAACGCTGTTTTAGGATTTGTAATAATGTTTGTTATGTTACATTGGAACCTGCACTCAGGACTTGTCCAAGCCCCGGTGGTCTTTATCAATAAGGTTTAAACTTTAGCACAATAATTTATACCAAGAGCTTTACGGTGAAGGTAACCGTTGTTTTTTTATGAGATTGACAGAGACCCTGCGATTTGATACAGGCGTCTATGCAGACATTTTCTGCAGTTTATACCTCTGATATTGTGGTCAGAGACTTTATTTAGCGTATTTTATTTTCCACTTGGTTTGTTTGGGTAACCGTAATTTCAAATGTAATTTAAGTATTATTTTCCTTGAAGGCGGAATCGTGAGTTTGAAATAAAGCTAAGCAGTAGATTAAAATTAAACTCAGAAGTGTAGTAATAGACAAGTAAATTGGCACAGGTGGACACGACAAGGAATGCTAAGAGACGAGTTCCGTTGTTTTGATCACGATCAGTGAAGCTTGCTCTTAAATTTACCTGAATTAGGCATAATGATGTGACCTTTGACTATAATTGAGCAAAGATTAGACATCTAGGAAGGATTAGGCGTGATGAGTAGGTATGTAGATATACGACTGTTAGACATTTCCAAGCAGTGGCTGAATATGTAGCGTTTGGCTTAATTGCTGCTGCCATACAGTTGTCAACAGCAGCATAAAACCTTTTGGTATATCATAGTATGGTATGGTCACCATGGTTGATATACTTTCTAGTATATAATGGTTGCTAACAACGATAAAGTGTATGACTGACTGTGACTTCACAAAACTCCTTCACAGAAGGTCCTTTTAATAACATCCACATTCGAAAAGCTGTTAATGTATTATTCGAATACTATTTTAAATGATACAGTTGTTATTTTACATCTACAAGCCTTCCCACGAAGGTCCCTGAAAGGATAGACAGATGAAACTATACCCCTCTTTTTCTTTGCAGACGGCTACTCGACCTAATGGGCAGCCACGGATGGCTCTATAAAAAAATCAGCTAAATGTAGTAATTACATTTCTGCCTACCACTTCGGAAAGTATCTGGGACATTTAAGTTATCAACCTAAAATTTAGGTACAATCAATAAATATCATTCAGAGACGGTAAAGTACAAAGAGATTTATGAATGTTAATGAAATTACAAAGTCCACATTGGAAATCTAACGAAGGGCTCTATTTTTTACATTTAATGCTATATTCACGTACTAAAAAATGTATAGCTAATGAATGTTATTATCGCTAATGGATCACTCCATAGTAATCAAATATAATAAGAACATTAGGCGCCGGAAAATGATATCAATGATTAGAAGCCAGGAAGAACCTACGACACTTTCAATACATATAATATTATCTCTAGAAAGAAGTATTAACATTATTAAAAAAATAAAATAAAATATTAAACAAGTAGACATTTTAATAAGATCATTGAATAATAAGTAGGTATTATCATTAAAATGTTTATTATTATATATATTATAAGGATGGTACATTTTCTATTAACCAATAGACTGTCTGTATTAAAAAAACTTTCACGATGGATGCATTGGGGAATAAAGCGAAATACGTCTCAAAAGAACTGGTGCTCCACTCTCTCTGCCTACCCCGGAGGGATTGGCCTGACATACATACCGTATGTGTAACTTTTCATTGCAAGAATAGGGTTTTAGGGGGCTTTTCATACAGCAGCATAAAGCTTGCCTTATGGTGTGTTATGGTATGGTAAAGTATGTTATGGTATGGTAAGGTATGGTATGGTATGATAAGGTATGGGTATGGTCACCGTGATTGTTATACTTTCTAGTAGGTATATAGTGTTGGAGTATTATAGTTGCTAGCAACGATAGAGTGTATGACTTGAAAAAAATCTTTCACAATAGGTTTTTCTCTACATTCCAAAAGCTGTAATATTTTTCTTATTCTAGTACTATTTTAAACGATACCTAGTTTATATTTATCATATTGCTCGCGTCTCATTATTATTGTTACTTAATAGTGCCATAGTCACCTGGGTTGCGTAGCACTAAGTATCACGTGATATTAAAAGATTCATTTGTTTCTATATTTAAATCAATTAATTTCTAATTAAGATTATTTTAAATTAAAGCTACTTAACTTGTGTACCTACTAGGAATTATTGGTTCTAATTATTTTATTATATTCAATTATAGTTTTGTAGAAAATGTAAAAAAAACAAAAATAATTGGAGTAGGAACCTTTAACTCTACGATGAGGTTAAACCGCATTAGGTCATGCATCCCGTCATCGAATAAACACCCAATAACCTTACAGTAAAGGCCGTATATTTAGCTTGTTTTCACTTTTTATTTTGTATAGCGCCATCTATGGATACATATTAGCATTATTTAATAACTTTTATTCCTCACGCCTTCCCACAAGGGTCCCCGAAGGGGTAGGCAGAAATGTATAGGTAATACCCACACACCCACTTTCCGCCAGAGGTATATTAGGTGCCAACGTGACAGATGGCGAGTCCATCGCCGTTACTCAAGCACGACTATACATACGCCTTTTATTCCGTTTGATTTAATTGGCTACAATATCCTCATACGCTTTAATTGGATTTCCTGTAACGCCATCTATCGAGAACTGGCTTTAAGTATTGTAAGTTAACTAACCAGTGTTTTAGCTACCTTTAGTTATATGATCGATGTTATAATATGAATGTCAGTACTCAAGAGATATGACGCTATGCCACTAGGGGGCGCTGTCCATTTTCTATGTTTTTATTTGTCTTTTATACTTTAATAGATGTCCCGCCCAGCGTCACCCGATGAAAAAGTTAATATTTTCTGAAACAAAATGCAGCGCCACCTATTGGGTTCAATTCTAAATCTAAACCATTCTCGAAACCACATGAAGACATAAAATTTCACCAAAATCGGTCCAGCCGATACGATTACATAAAGGACATACAGACAAACATTAATTTTTATATATATAGATTAGTGTTTTGCGTCTATCTAGCACATTCTCTTTACTTTCCCGCGTTGAAATAAAAACCTTTCCTTATACCTAATTCTTGTCAACATTGGTTTTACTCTTTCTCTCGTCCCTGTTTTATTACTTCCTTAATACACTACGCTTGTACGCCTAATGTATTAAATATTCCTAATATAAGACATAATATAATGGAACACAGGAACAAGGAAACAAGGCCAGCAATTATTCGTTTTGCAATAAGACCAAAATACTATTAATATTACAAAGATCTAGATTTCAGTGTAACTTTTATTACATGTTATTGATTATTATTGCATGTATGCATACTAATTAATTGAAATACGAACGCTGATGTAAAGTAATGTTTAGTTAATATTAAATTACTTATTAAATAATATTCAGGTTTGATTCCTGTAACATTTGATTGATTTTTTTTTTTCTGTTAATGTATCATTAAAAAGTAATGGAGCCCCTTAATACGTGTATTTATCTAGTTTCTATTATTATATCTGTATACACATTATCTTTGTGATAATAAATTTGTTGATAACTTTGTTTAGAAATTTACAACAAACGATAAGGAAATTCGCCTTACCAATTATAGTAATGGTCCATTTGAAAGGTTATTTCTGCTAGAACTTTGAATACTCCTTTGTTTAAACGTCTCGCCTGAAGCGTTTGGGACACAATTTGCTCACTCCAGTCAAGAAAGGTGTTCGTTATTCAGTCAAAAGACTAGTGTTTAACACTTATTCAGTCATTGGGCATTCGTTTTGGTTGGTATCTGTCTAGTTGAAGGTTATTTGACTTTTCTTGTTGTCATTTCGCATTCACATTGATGGAACTCGGTACGAATAAATTACCTAAATTACAGACCTAGCCTAGTTGAGGAATTGATAATAATAATATTATTTATCCTCACGCCTCCAAGTAGGGTCCTTGAATGGGCAGGCAGAGGTATACAAGTAGTACCCAAACATCCTCTTTCCGCCAGAGATATATTTTAAGTGCCATCGTGACAAATGGCAAGTCCACCGCCTTTATTCAAGCATGACTGTACACACGCCTTTGAATTTCTTCTCAAACTCATGTAGTAATCCTGGCATCAATATAGTATCCTTCGTAGCGTCCAAATGTATGATCATAGTCATCATCGTACAAGTAATTTATCATACAATATAAAAATGTTAGCACTTTCCGGCTCATTTATAGAAAATCGCTCTGCACGATCCGTTTGTCCGTGCAGTGAGAGTGGGAAACCTTTCACACATTTTTATTACTGAATTAAATATGTGAGAATTGCGCGTGAAAGATGAGAAAGTACAAAAATATTTTGTGGTAGCTTTATGTGAGTTGACGTAAACAATACAATTATATGCGCGCAGATGTTACGCAACTCGCCAACGGCCAAAACCGTCGTCATGACAATGAATGGGCGCTGTCTCGATTAGACCACTGAAAGTATAAACATAACATGACACGTGCCATCGGTTATTACACCCGAATTCATACATACTAAGTGTCGGTACATGAAGCATCTCTGAGGAAAAAGTGAAAATGAACGCGAGATGTCGTGCGTTGGCGTCGCGTCGGTTCGATGCTACTGTGAGAATTACGTCTTCTTCATTAAAGAACTATGTATATTAAAGATCATTTATCTCTCTAACTAGACACAAGTCGAGATTGAATTGTTTTTCATCTAGGCCGACTTAATGCTTTTAAACTGACACATTGTTTCATATAACCCGTGTGTGTAGGTAGAATGATATTCAAAATATATTGAAGAAACGAGACGAAATTCGCAGAAAGTTCAGCTGTAATTGGGCTATTATTGGTATCTTTGTCTCGCATCTCAGTATAGCTCTCGTGCCTTTAACACTTACCACACCCAAATTTAAATTTACCCTTAAATAAAATACCGAAGTACAAGATTTTGTACAAACTTTTAAATATATATAGTTGGTTATTATTCTTACAAATGTATTTTGTTCATTATCTTCAGGCTATTTACAAGGTCCTTGGATGGTTAAAAATTTAATAGCTTCCTCTTTAATATTTAATAGGCGAAGTTAATATGTAGATAATATTTGCAAACAAAATACCCATTTGATATTATTTTGAGGTAACATTATATTAATAACCTGTAAGAAAATATCAACTCTCAATAAGTTTAATGTATCGGATAAGGATGCAAGGTAAACGTAGAACGTACATTAATTTATATACAAGGCAAAAATTTGTGACATGTAGGTAGTTAAAAAAAAAACTATTTTACAAGTCCTTTACACTTATTGTAAAATTCGTCAGCTAAATTTATAAGAGGATTTAAAGTAATTATGAAAGGTTAATCAACAGTTAGAGCCGTGGTTACCGAGTAGTTCGAGAAGTTACCTGCAACACAAAGATTGCAAGTTCGAATCTCGACTATAACAATGAGTTTTTGTGAACTTAAGTACAGAAATTAGTCACACCACGAGCTTAACGGTTAAATGAAACATCGAGACCTGGTACATCGGACATCGGTAACCTGCAAACGTTTGAGAGAAATTTCAAAGGCGTAAGTATAGTCGTCTTGAGTAATAGCGTCGGACTCGTCACCTATCACATTGGCACCTAAAATGGCGGAAAGTGGATGTGTGGATACTACCTACACACCTCTGCCTACCCCTTTGGGGACCCTTGTGGGAAGGCATGTAGATTAATCAAGAATTATGTAATATATAAATTTTCAACATTTCAATACCTTAGACAAAATATGCACTTACTTTCGTCGTTCGTATTATGTAATAAATTCACGGCTATTTCGACAATTCTGACGAATAATTGTGTGTTGCATAAAAGTAACACAATGTGTAATGAGAAAATGTAATTACCATAGATTCTATATGTAAATAAGTACGATGGTTGGAAAGTGCGGCAAGTTAGCCGTCCCTAATAATAAATCCACGTCAATTGTGTAATAGGTACTCATAAATAAACGGATTGGAAGATGTACCTTTAGTGTGAACGTATTATTTTCTGCTTTATGTAAGCTTGAGGAACATGAAAAATTAGTTTTTCCTAACTTAATAACAGTGCAGGATAACATTGAAAGGAAACCTGCAAACGTTTTAGAAAAAATTAAAATGCGTATGTGGCAATGGCGATGGACTCGCCATTTGTCACATTGGCACCTAAAATATATATCTGGCGGAAAGTAGGTACGTATATGGCGTATATGGAGGCCTGAGGCCGTAGGTACGTATATGGAGGCCTGAGGATATATATGTATTGATATTGATATATGAGTACCTCCTTACACAATACATATATATCCATATATACACATATATATATATGTCTGTTTGCTGTACCCTAATTGAGTGTATGTTTTTACTTAATAAAATACTCATTTCTAGTTTTGGATCAATGGACGCTGGTTTCCTAAAGATTTAGGTTCCATTTGCATACCGCTTCAAGAGCCATTTTAATGGGTTACGTAGCGTAACTTCACCAGCGAATATTGATTCACTGGCCCACTTTCCTCAGACGGGTATTAATATTACAAATGTCTAGTGCATTTAAAGTTACTTTTTTTGCTGTGTCATCAACACGCCTATCATTACTAGTAAAAAAAGCCATCGAGGTATGCGTGTAGCAAACATTTTGTTAGCATTACGTCGGTTGCGGTAACAACATAATCTCAATGTAACATAATCGTTGTTACCAAAGAAGAGCAGTTCATTTGCATGCGGTTTGCGACAACAAAATCTTCTTAAACGTATAATTTTGTTGGCATTCTGCTTGTGCAACTTCTTGAGGGATGACATCATGCTGTAGGTAAATAGTGCCAAGTCTTGTATGTATGGAACCCACACATACCAAACGTACTACGCGCATACTCAGCGTATTCAATGGCAAGATAACCATTCAAAGGCAAATCACAACGAATACTTTATTGAAAACTAGTTATGCCCTGCGTGGTTACCCGAACCAAATATTCTTTCCTGGAATAGAACATACATTCTCTCCATTTTTGCATTTTTTAATTATGCTCCTATTGATTTTAGCCCAATGTAATATAGCTTCTTGCCTTCCTCAATATATATCTCATGCAACAAAAAAAAATCCTCGAAATCTGACGAGAAATTAGCGCGTTAAGTCAAAAAAACAAACAGACTCTTCAGCTTTATTACATTAGTATAGATTAGAAGGACGACTTGTCTAGTAGACAAGTCGTCCTTCTAATCGGGGCTCATGCTTTGGGTTTGGTGATAATTGTTTTTTATGCAGACGAATATTTATACTACTGTTGGCGTATACCTTTGCGTTAACGTATGCAACTATGTATATCGTTGTCTAGTTCCCATATTACAAGTTTAAGTTTGTTTGTGACTAGATTAATTTGTGTGCAATCGTTAATTACAAGATTTTTATATTAATTTACTACATATATACGAGAAGGAAGAATGAAAGTGTCTTTCTTTTTTCTTATGTAGTGTGTTCTTTAGTCCATAGGCAATTGCGAAGTTCCTTCAGAAACTGTCACAGTCTGAAACACCGCCATTTATGACCATAGAACAGCAAAATTATAGAGGAAATTATTATAAATCTTAAGTTCTTACTAGTTATTACTGGTCCTAATAATGCAACAAATGTTTATCTCGAAGAAATGGTGTCTACCTTTCTAACAAGTAGGTGTTATCATCGCTGTATCAGCCACCTTTCACTTGGCAATGACAATGAACCGCTCGACTCTGACGATATAACGGTTTGTAGGAACAAAACGTGCCAATTTGAACACTGGACAATACATAGGTACAAAATACTTGTTTTAAATATTTTTAATAGATGTTAAGGTTGAAGAAGCCGTGTTTCGAGTAGTTGCCTGCGACACAAAGATAGTAAGTTTAAATCCCGAGTCACACCACGAGTTTTACGGTGTAGGAAAACATCGAGAGGAAACCTGCAGTCTGACCAGCAATTTAAAGGCGTATGTATAGTCGTGCTTGATTAACGGCGATGGACTCGCCATCTGTCACGTTGGCACCTAAAATATATCTCTAGCCGAAAGTGGGTGTGCGGGTACTACCTATACCTACACCTCTGCCTACCCCTTCGGGGATACTGGTGGGAAGGCGTGGGGATATATTATATTAAAAGAAGTTTTGTTTGGACTTTGAACTTCCAGAAGACAAACTGTTCTTTTTGTGAAGCAGCCTGTGTAAGAATGCATATATTTTACATTACATATTCAAAGTGCATACTAAATCTGACTGAATGTAGGGTGTCAGTATTACAGCTCAGGCGAATTTTGTTGGTCATCGGAGCAGCAAGATAACGAATGTATGGAAGTAGCGCACTGCGGTCAGTGCGTCTGTATTGCATTTGTCTATGACAAGAATAACTATTGCGTATTTTTATCCTACTTCACAGATGCAGGGTTATGTTTAGTGAGAATATGTAGGTATAGAAATGTTTGTAAATCTCAAGTCTAAACGACGTTCTGGATTTTATAAATACTTTAAAAAGAAAGTAGTGTAAGAGTTTGTTATTCTGTAAGGTTCTGTTTATTGACACTATACGTAGCTTGCAAAATCAACAACCTGTAACAAAATATAACTATCGAATACTATCGTATACATATATCTGAATCGGATTTATAATATATATGATGTATTAAATTGCCTTCTGCGATAATAGCTAAAAGAAGCATATTCAATTTCATCTGTTTATCAATCCATTTGATTACGCTAAAGGCATCGTGGTTATTCCTTCATACATTCTAATTTTGTATGTGTTATGTCATTACGCATTCTTTCTGTATGACCAAACAAGCTCTGCAATTCTGAAAATAAGGTTTAACTTCGGTATAATACGGTACATAGTATAAGTAGATCGTAAACACACCTCAGTCTTCACAGGTCATGTAGCAATTTCTCACAGGCCAGGTGCTGCAATCCGTCGATGGCAATAGATGCGTTGTGTACAATTAGCTTTTGTAACCAGGTCACGCGGCCGTCTGTCGGATAACTTGGAGATATTATTAATTACTTGAGATAGAGGCGTGGCAGAGTGGTGCGAGTTGTCGCCTCCAACATATAGATTGCGAGTTCGAATCCCGATTGTTTCCACTAATGAGTTTTTTTGTGGTGTTACTAACACCACGAGCTTGGCGGTGGAAAAGAAAATATCTAGAAGTAACCTGCATGAGGTTGAGAAGAAATTCAAAGACGTATTTAGAGTGGTACTTGCAACTTCAGCAAAGTATTCAAAACTCTATTTGGAATGGTAGAGTTGAAGAAGGCTATTTTACAATTACGATGTTAATACATATCAATTACGATGTTAATACATATCAATTACGATGTTAATACATATCAATTACGATGTTAATACATATCAATTACGATGTTAATACATATCAATTCTTTGTATTCCGGTCATTATAATATAGGCCTTTTTTGATATAAAAAAATGGTCGAGCTTAGTAATTCCCTCGACAGTTCAATTATTTACTAATATGACAATCAATTTATCATGCATAGACCACGGAACCGATAGCGTTGTTATTTGTGTATAAATAATTATTCAACATTATCCAATTAATATCTTCTAAGTGTCTGCATATATTAATGATGTAACAGAAAACTATGTCAGTGGAGTTTCCTCGGGTCGACAGAGAAGGAAATCGCTGGAGTCAAAGGTGCTTGGTATCGTTAATATAATATGGGTAAGTAGTAAAAGCCGTGGTTGGCCAAGTGGTTCGAGTAGTTGCCTGCGACACAAAGATCGCAAGTTCGAATCCTGACTGTACGAAAGAGTTTTTCCAAACTTAAGTACAGTGATTAGTCACACCACAAGCTATACGGCGAAGGAAAACATCGAGAGGATACCTACAAACGTCTGGGAAGCAATTCAAGGGCGTATGTATAGTCATGCTTGAGATATGGCGACGGACTCGCCATCTGTCGCGTTGGCACCGAGAGATAACTTGTTTGAGAATAAAAATAAATAAATAAAATGTATATTGCTTGGGAAATGGTGATGGGCTTGCCATCTTTGACCTAAATATACATATATCCGGTAAAAATTGTGTTGTATTATACCTCTGCCTACCCCATCTGGGACCCTTATGGGAAGGCGAGAAGATACATGCTTCTACCGTTGAAAATACTGCGTCATTAGGTACGGTAACCACATGCTCGCGTAATCAGCTTCATTGGTGAAGTGAATTTTATAATTTAACGATACTAACATTTGTCAAATATATAAAATAAAATGAACGGCTCTATAAAATGAACAGCCACCAAAATGACGACAATAAATAATAATGCTACGCTTAGTGATGTAATCACTTACCAAATTATCTCCGAGCCACGTTCCTAACAATTGCTATTTATATTCATAATTTTGTGAATGTTTTCTATACAACTTTGGCATAGTATAAAGAGAGGAAGTAGGCTATCTCCGGCCCAATTCGCGATATAATTGCCTACTGTCTTAGGGTTGTCACTTTTAGCTAAATATTAGGCGCAGCTGTTCGCGCTTCGCTAGCAACCGCATGAACAGCGGCAACGTCAAGTCAACATTAAAAACTAACGACTGTCTCTTAGACTATAATCGAATTTATTGTTATGATTCGAACTTTGTTTTATATGTATTTGATTTACTATTAGTCAATTAGGTACTCGTACATACTTATTTTGAATTACGATTTTCTGTAAGTAGGTAGGTACTTAGTTACTATACCTACAATACTGAGAAATCGGCATAACTAAACGTAAACAAAGAAATAGCGGCAAACCAATTGCCAGATCAAAAGTACCTAATACATTCTAGTAGGAAATTAGGCCTACCTACCTACTTCCTGTGTGATAGAAAACTAATACAAACAAAAAACATGTAAGTACGTAGGTATCTCATCATCAAGTAAAATTATATTATGCTAGAATAAGTGACTAACTTACCTTTCCTGTTCAATAGGTAATCTGAACAGAGACAGGTCTGGAATCGATGAATTATTAAGACACCCAAACACACAGCAATACGTTCTCCTGCGATTATCAGACATTTTGATGATGATATTGATGAATAAATCATTTAGCGGTGCCGAAAAGCCGTGACGCGCGCGCGACCCTTGTGCAGTGTTAGAGAGACGGGTCGAGATTTTGTTAAAGCGTGCGTGCGTCGACACATAGATACAATAGCGCACACATACAAGCCGCGCGCGGTGCGTTTGTATGAAGATAACCTACTTTGTTCTTTATACTATGACTTTGGTGTTCGAATTACGTTCATCTAACATTGGGTTAGAGACGCTCAATTTTATTTTTAACAACATTCAACGAAATCTTTGAATCATCTCATTGATTTGAGTGTAATAAATAATAATTACGATATTATTTTTTGCGATATTAAACATGATCTATAAAATGTATAGCATGGTCTATATGTAGTATATCAATTGGTGCTTGCAAGTATGTCGAAGAAATTGAAAGCGAGGTTCTAATTAATATTCTCGCCTTCTCACAAGGGTTGAGGCTGAGGCGTACACCCTATTTTCGCCGAATACATGACAACTAGTATCTGGATACTATATCGATCTGACACGACGATTATCAATAACGTCGTGTACACACAGACGCCTGAGAAGAAAAAGTAACTATAACCATAATAAAAAAATTATGAAGACCAAATCACTCTTATCAAATATAGTTAAAATCCTTTGAAGGTAACTATCGTTACAACACATGAAAAAGATTCAACTTATTGCGGTGAAGCAATAATAACGAGTAGTAAAGTGGTTACACACTTATTGACAAGCACCGGCCACAACTACGAGTAGGCATTGATCATCACGTAGAGAAGGCATGCTGTGACGTAACTGGGGCATCTTTAATTGAAGTGCTAATTGTAAATTGCGGATAAGAGTCAAGTCAATGGTGGTGTCACAATGATATGTAAAGCTAACACCAAATAACACAATTTTTTGTGTTGTGTTCCTACGCGGTGAAATAAGGTACCAGTAATGAGCTCCTTGGGGAGGGGGAGGATTGTTATATTGTGCATTATTTAGTCCCATTATGATGCCAACAGAGTATAACTCCAAAAACAGAGTGGCCACGCGCAAGTGATACTTCGGTATTGTATGCGTAAATAGGTTGCGGTAAACCGTTTTAAATCGGGTGGGCCGTATGCTTGTTTGCCATAATGTTGCATAAAAAATCTTTTTGTTTTTTTCCCGACATTAAAGTAGTAGGTTAGTAGTGTTCTATCGATTTGTTCATTAATGAAGTAGCAACCAATGTCATCCTAATATGAGTCTGGTCGTTGCTCACTATTGCGATTTAGTGTTTTCCTCAATTTCGTAAGTACCCGAGGAGGCGTTAACGTAACATTGGAGGAATAGTACAATTTTAAGAGCCAGAGCAAGTTGGTGGAAGTGATTGAAATTGTTGCCTGCAACACAATGATTGCAGGTATACGACGGCTATGAAGGGTAGGTAGCACCAACACACCCACTTTCCGCCAGAGATATATTTCAGGTGCTAATTTGACATCATGGCGAGTCTGTCACCGTTACTGAAGCACAACTATACATACGCCGTGGAATTCTCGTATGCAGGTTTCCTCTAATCTAATACTAATCTGTATACTTAAGTTCAGAAAAACTCATTGGCACAGTCGGGACACGAACGCACTCGAACTACTGGAAAAACTCGGCCACCGCGGCTCTTAAATAATATTCATAATATTCTATAGCTTAACATCAATGTTGCCAACTCCTGTGCTCGCTTCATTAGCTATCAGTTCTTGCGAATTGTGAGGCCTGAAACATATTGCTTGATTCAACTTTGTATGTAATTATGAGTGAGCTCCCTAATGCGTAACGAATAACATAATAGACGAAATCAGTACACGCTTGACCATTGCAGAATGCATCATAAAACTCTGATGTATTGCACAATCGTTGCGAATTTGCATCAAATTGAGAGTACGTAATTACAAATAATTATATGCTAGTTATGTAAAGTTGCTCTCAACTAATGTTTGCAAAACGTCAGATATTGACGAGTTGCCAGTATTGTGTAGAAATTTTTTTTTTTTGATCATAACATTCATCTTGTACTCTGTTATCATTAACCTTATAATAATAGTGAGAACCATTATTTCGAAGAGTCAGGGGTAACATTAATATTTGTAGAAAAAATAACTTGGTAAAAATCTTGAAAAAGTAAAAAATCAAATCCAGTAACAACGCCCTCTTATACCGGAGATAAAATTAAATCCCTATGTCAGGGGAAAACCTCTGCCCAGCAGTACTAGGCTAATAATAATAATCATGTCATGCGACTTCTACACAGTTTTCACAACTATTATAGATCCTTTGTTGCCTATTATCAACACAACTTATATATCACTGGGTAGACAGAGAGAGCGCCAGATTTCTCTAAACTTATATATCTCTTTTGCTTCGTCCACATTCACAAGTCTCTTCATACATGCTCGACGGTTTCGAGTGCTTGACGTTTCCATCCTTGAGTGTCCGATCGATTTGATCTAGGTAGTTGGAACGTGGTATTCCTCTGTATATCTGTTCCGTTAATTCTTTACTCATCTTTTCTATATGTACAAGCCAACGTAATATGCAACAGAAACTTGTGTTGTTCATACAGTTAATCACGCTCTTTTTTATATTTATTTCGTGTGTCAGATGAAATCCTAGGCTGTAGATGAACTTGTTAAAATTGATACCAGAAATCAATTGAAATAACTGCTTTACCCATTTTACACCAAATAGTTCAGAAAGTAGGTTTCATTTATGATGCAGGCAGGAGTGTTACCGCTAATTAGATAATAGCAACTACTGTTGCGTAAGAAGGAATTTATAACTGAAATCTCTTTTCTTCGCACACAGCCATTATGATGGCCGAGTTAAGGTTTGTTTATATGTACGGTGCCCATAACGTGATGTCAAAAGAATATACATTAATAACATGACAAATGGCGATGGACTCGCCATTTGTCACGTTACCTAAATTATTTCTCTGGCGGTCTTTATCTTAGTTTAACAGGCGGTCAAACCTTGTTAGTGTTCTCCTAAGTGTTCCTACCGACCTAAGTGTATTTTATACGCGACAAAGAGTTTTTTATTGCATTTCTCTCAAGGTATAATCATCGTTATTGTCATTATTAAATGGTTAATTAACGATTTCAAGCAACGTCGCGTCGTCGCGACGGAGCTGTCACATATAAACCAACCTTTAAATGGCCACCGGATTCCCGTCATTGTTTCCAAACTTACATTACGTTTTGTAAATTGCGGAACTAGGTATTACGTGATGTAAATAAATGTGATCTAGAACTTTGATCAAACGCTAGAGCACGGATAGCTTTAATTAAGCACTAAATTGTCTGAATTGCAAATATTCAAATATAATTACCATATTTTATTATTTATACTACAAAGAAGTAGTGGTCGCGAAATTTTGAGTTCTTGCCTGCAACACAAAGAATAAAAGTTTGAATCCCGACTATACCAATGAGTTTTTCCTAACTTGCGTATAGTCACACCACAAGGTGAAGGTAACAATAGAAAGGATATGCAGGTTTCCTTTCTATTCTTACCTTCACCGTAAAGCTTGAGAAGAAATTCAAAGGCGTATGTATAGTTATGCTTGAGTACCGGCGATGAACCCGACAGATGGAGATATATTTTAATATATCTCTGGCGGATAGGAGCTGTGTGGGTACTAATACCTACTCTACCAAGATATATATTAAGATAATAGAATATAATAAGCCGTGGTGGCCGAGTGGTTCGAGCAGTTGCCTGTGACACAAAGATCGCAAGTTAAGTACTTACGCAACTTAAGTACAGTGATTAGTCACACCACGAGCTTTACAGTGAAGGAAAACATCGAGAGGAAACCTGCATACGTCTGAGAAGAAATTCAAAGGCGTATGTATAGTCGTGCTTGAGTAACGGCGATGGACTCGCCATCTGTCACGTTAGCACCAAATATACCTCTGGCGGAAAGTGGGTATTTATTACCTATACACCTCTGCCTACCCCTTCGGGGACCCTTGTGGGAAGGCGTGACGATATATTATTATATTTATTATAATATAATAAAAATACTGTAATAATAAATAAGATGCTCCTTCGCACCAATATGGGGCAGCAATTTTGGAAAGGTAAATTGCTGGTGCATGTAATTTATTTTATAATCTTGTAAATATTAATATGAATTAAAATATTTTATATCATTACTTGAAATTCGATCACAAGAGCTTCTAAATTTAGAGAGTAAGTATGGCAATACATATTCATGAACACGTAACGGAGTACCATTCTTATTTGACATTTTGTTAAGTGAGTAATCGTGCTAATGGCACGCAAAATAAATATATGCTCAATACTTAACAATATAGGTGAATAAGTTAATAGTTTATCGTTAGTTAATGAGTTAGCTATCGGAGATGTATAATAGGTGTTATAATACAAAACAATTTTAGGCGTAAATTTAAAACATATTTTAAGCACCTCCTACAAATTTAGTTTAGTTTTTATATTTTTTTTAGTTTTACATCTCCGATGCAGTTAGTGGTTTTCTATTGCTACCTTACCATTGTATTTTTTACGTATATGTATATGATAACAAAGCAACAACAAAAACAACAAAAACAATATCGACAGAATCTACTGTTAAAATGGCACCAAAAAAACTCTGTATAATAACATATAACGTCAAAACACTCTCATCATATGAACGTCTGTTAGAATTAAATGAATCCCTATCAAACATTAAATACGACATAATCGGACTGGCAGAAACAAGACGTATGGGTACCAAAATTGAAGAATATGAAAACTTTATACTATGCCACACCGGTCAAACGCCTGGCTTACATGGAGTAGGTTTTTTTAAGTGAAAAAGTGCTACAAAAATAACATCGAAAGTTACATCGGCCTCACAGAAAGAGTAGCAATTCTAAACGTAGTATTCGGTGACATACGGCTATCAATCATACAAGTTTACGCCCCCACGGAAAAGTCGAATCAAGAGGAAATCGTCAATTTCTACTGTACACTTAACAAGGCTATCGATATATCATATAAAGACTACATAATGATGGGAGATTGGAATGCAAAAATCGGGACAGCAAAAATCGAAGAAGGTTATGGTGAAAGAAACGAGGGAGGACAACGTCTGGTTGATTTTGCGACTGAAAACAAACTATCGATTTTAAACACATTCTATAAGAAAAAACCTAAAAATAAATGGACGTGGATCTCACCTGATAAAAAATACAAAAACGAAATCGACTTCGTGTTATCAAATCGACCACATTTATTTCAGAACATAGAAGTCCTAAATTTAAACTACCCCTCTGACCACAGGCCAGTAAGGGCAACGATAATAATTACACAATCAAGGAAAAGTAGAATTAAATTCAATAACCAGCAATTAAAAACAATAAACAACGAAGAAGACACTTCGAAATTCAACGATCAGGTAAACCACCTAATGAGTCCACGAAAAAACGAGTCAGTCCAGAAATTTTACGATAATATAATCAAAGCCATAACTAGAAGCCTGCAAATGGTTCAAAATGCAAACAAAGATAAGAAACCCCACAAAATCTTGTCAGAGCGCACACTACGACTTCTGAAGAGACGGCAAGACCTACAAAAAATAAAAAATAAATCCAGAGCAACGAAAAACGAGATCTCTGCACTCTACAAGCTCGTTAGCAAATACATAAAAAAGGACTACGCAAATTATAGGTACAACATTATCGAAAAACATATAATTCAGACAGGAGGTACAAGAAAAGCTTACAAAGAACTGAGAACGAGCAAAACGTGGATCGATAGCCTGAAACAGGGCGAAAATATACTTAACAATCGCAAAGAGATTATCAATGCAGCAACAGATTTTTATAAGAAATTATACAGCGCTAAAGAAAAAAATAGCATAGACAACAAAGATCATCATTTAAGTTACAACGACAGCAACCTTAAAGTACCACATATTCAAGTAAGCGAAGTAAAAGAAGCAATAAAAGCTATGAAGTCAGAGAAAAGCCCAGGTTCGGACGGAATAACAAATGAAATATTAAAAATTGGTTCAACATCACTAGCCGCCCACCTGACTGAATTATTCAACCTAATTATAGAAAGTGGAGAGACACCCATCCAGTGGTCAGAATCCGACATTATTCTTATTTACAAAAAAGGCGACCCGAACGATATAGGGAACTACAGACCAATAAGCCTGCTACCTGCTATCTACAAGCTCTTCTCTACAATAATAAATAAAAGAATAAACTCTACACTAGAAACAAATCAACCCATTGAGCAAGCAGGGTTCAGGAAAGGATATTCAACGATATCCATATACACACATTAGAGCTTCTCATTGAAAAATATCAAGAAAAAAACAGACCACTCTATATAGCATATATAGATTACCAAAAAGCCTTCGATTGCATATCACATGCAAGCATATGGAGAACATTAATGTCGCAAAATGTAGAAAAAGAATACGTTCGTGTAATCAAGAGCATATACAAGAACAGTAAGAGCAGAGTAAAGTTAGAGACAGCGGGGCCATGGTTTCCGGTCGAAAGAGGAGTAAGACAGGGCGACCCACTCTCACCGCTGTTATTTATATCCACACTAGAATCAATTATCAGCCAACTAAAATGGAAAGAACGCGGTATCAAGATCAAAGAAGGTTACCTTAGTCACTTAAGATTCGCAGACGACCTAATCCTCTTCTCAGAAACAGGATCAGAACTCCAATACATGATTAAATCACTTAACGACGCTAGTAAACTAGTAGGCTTAGAAATGAATCTAACCAAAACAATGTTGATGACTAACAGCACAAAGAAAACACTATATGTTGGCAGTGAAATCCTTAAATACACGGACACCTATATATACCTAGGCAAGCAAATATTGTTTGATCAGAAAAGTAACGATCAAGAAGTGGAACGCAGGGCGCAGCTGACGTGGAACAAATACTGGAAATTGAAAGACATATTTAAAAGCACCATGTCAACTAAAATTAAAACAAAGGTACTGAACTCATGTCTTATACCGTGCCTAACGTATGCCTGCCAAACGTGGAAATTCAACAAGAAAACAAGAGACAAAATAATAGCATGCCAACGCGGAATAGAGCGCAGCATGCTTACCATTAAAAAAATAGAAAAAATTAGACGCAGTAAAATAAGAAAAATTACAAAGGCAATAGACTGCCTAACACATGCTCAATCTCTAAAGTGGAAGTAGGCCGGACATGTAGCGCGCCTACAAGACCAAAGATGGACCAAAAGGGTGACCACGTGGTCAGGCCCTCAAGGCAAAAGGAAGAGAGGTAGACCTTTAGCTAGATGGGAAGATGAGCTCAAAAAAATAGCTGGCCCAAACTGGATACAAAAAGCTCAATCTAGGGAAGGCTGGCTGTCTTTGGAGGAGGCCTTTACCTGTAGAGGGGTTCTTGCAGACAAATAAAATATATATATATTATTAATAATACTTTTTAAACTAATTACTAACAGATAATATAAATTAGATACTAACACTATAACATAGCCTTAAAAAAATTTTTGAGTAATATCTGTCAACTCGCTGCAAAGAAATAAAAGGCTTTTTTATTTTTATTTTATTTTATTATTTATTATGTATATGATAATAAGGGAATCTTAATTAAATACGTATTTTCTTATTGTGAACCGTAGCGGCAGAATGATTTCAGTACTCACCGGTAAAATCAGGTTTTTAGGGGTCGGAACAAATGGGTATTTTTAGTATAATACTCTGTCAGACCACGAGCTTTACGTTTGAGAAGAAATTTTCCTTTTTGTATTTGGATAATTTGCATTTGGTTGTCTTGTTCTTATAATAAAATCATTGGTAAGTTTGTCAATTTGTGTAGGTTATTTATATCACTTCAACATAAGTAATTTCTAAGTTCTAAGTAAGTTCTAAGAGAGGTAGGGCATAACGGGTTTCGCGTTCGAATTTGGAGCTGCCCGACTGGGGCAGGACCTCCACCTTATAGAAGTCCGTAGCCAAATAACACAATTTATTGTGTTGTGTTCCTACGCGGTGAGTAAGGTTTCCATTTATTGTTTTTCTTTTTATTTTATTTCTTGCGATTTCTCTTTGGTTATTAATTAATTGGAAAAAATATTGATATTAATTTTATTATTAGACTTTCACTTACTTGATATTTTTTCAACAATTCCAGAAATAGTGTTGATAACGAGCAACTATTGCTCGATGCCGAAGTCTAGTATATGGGAGATAAAGTATAATATAAGTCATAAATTCATGTAGTGATGAAATTACGGGGAAAAAAACTACTGTTTGTATCGAATTACTATATAATTAGAAGGTTATTATCATTAGTTAAAGTAAACTTATAGCCAGTAATTAGAAATAAAATTTCGGCAAAGCAATTCGCTGTTTCGTCAGCTCTATTTACTTGTATGCAAATAAATCGAAAGCGCCACAACAGAGCCTCAGGGTTCGTTCGCTCAACCAGGGTGTATCATATGAGTACTTTTATCTATATAATGCAAATATTTATAAACTTTGAATTAAGAACCGTAAAGTGTGTAACCCCTGCTCGCCTGCACCCTTCATGGACTCTTGTTGGAGGGTGTGAAGATATAAGGTATGAACAGTTTTTTGTACATTGAACTTTAAGATGCACTTTGAAAGGATTTTTTTTTAAACTGGCTTTGCTATTTTTATTCAATACAAGTATGGCAAACCGCCGAGTCCCCCCCAAGGGCGCCTGAAAGAGTAAAAGATATCTCTAGCGCAATATATTACATATATTAACAAAAGCATATTTTTATAGGATGTTTACATAACATAAACTTTAAATGTTAATGAATATTTATATGTCATGACAAATCAATTTAAAGAACTAATTCTAGAAAGTCACAATTCTTAATGACGAATGACGATAGAGTACAGTAATAACAAATTATATTTATGCACTGAGCTGAAATTCTGTAAGCTAAGAAAGTGTTGATAAAAAGCGCAAATAAACTTTTTGGGCGAGGCGAGATTTATTTGATAGTGAAAGTGCGCAGTCGAATCGTCCGTATCGGTCGTACCGCGTACTTATGTGAGCGCTTTCGGTCAAGTGAAGTCTGCGCATCTTGTGAGAACGTTTCCGAGGTATAAAAGAACGTAACATAGTGATTCCTCGAACCATTGCTTTACACCCGCCCGGGCTATCAGAATAAAGAGGTACATGCATACTTGTGAATCAAACGTGGTTTGCCGCTATCAGTGTTGTGTTGTGTGTGCTGTGATAACATACCGGTCTTGTTTTCTTTTGACAGAAAGTGCGGCGCAGTGACGTTTACAAGATGCGGATATTAGCGCTGGTAACTGTTTGGACCTGTTTTTCTAGATTATAGCACGTAGTATCGACAGTGCAGTGATGTCCGGTAATAGTTGTTTTATCAGACTATAGTTAGGTTCGACTCCTAACGATGTAGATAAAATAAATAAAATATGGAGTAGATTATACAAATTTTGCTAATATAATATAAATATTTTATAATATAACCTAAAATCTATATCTGGCGGAAAGTGGGTGTGTGGGTACTACCTATACACCTCTGCTTATTTCTTTGGGACCTTGTGAGAAGGTGTAAGGATATACATATACTAATATAATAGATACGT
Organism: Drepana falcataria; assembly: GCA_945859725.1. Classification (NCBI taxonomy): domain Eukaryota; kingdom Metazoa; phylum Arthropoda; class Insecta; order Lepidoptera; family Drepanidae; genus Drepana; species Drepana falcataria. Next base: position 3,973,030 of record OX243935.1, read on the forward strand.
AATTTATTAGATTTAAATGCTTGTTACATAGGGCTTACAAAAGGGCGCTATTCTCGCAAAACATATTTTTTGGTATGGGTTGGATACAATCGGAATATTATACTGGACTTTAGGCGTTGCACCTTGCATGAACAATAGATCTTTCAGAACCGTTTTTTTGTCAGGCATCGAATCCGCACCTTTATAACTCAATTTTATTTTAGGTTTTTGTATTAATACTCTTCTCTAGCTCTAAACTATTGTTCTATTTGACTCATGCAATTCTTTCCGCACTAAACTCATATCGATTCTCAATATTACGGTTATTCATATTTTTAGACAAAACATAGTAACGAATTGGGATTAGCCGTTATGGCAATACTCTTAACCTCTTAGATGATAGTGCATTAAGAACTCTCCTCAAATACTCTCCATAATATATAGAGTTCATGGATATCTAGTCGTAGAATAAGGTTACTTGTAGAATAGAACCGAAGTATCTATTCTACTGGTTAACTTAGTTTCGTAAACAAAGCTTGATAAACAAACAAATAGTAAACAGATAGTATAAGTAACAGTTTCTAAAATAAACGTAGCCTAAGTTATTCCTTTTTACATTGGCTATATGCTAGTGAAAGTCCCGTCAAAATCAGTCTAGCCGTTAAGAGATTAGCCGGAACAAACAGACAGATATAAATAAAAAAAAATGATATTTTGGTATATGTACCGTGTAAACATCATTAGATAGTTAATAAAATGCGGTTATTTTAATATTACAAACAGACAGTCCAATTTTATTTATTTGTATAGAAGTTAATACTGACTCCCCAAAGCCAGGTCATTGAACTGTCTGTTTCTATAGAATCACTGGTTATCATGTGAGCCCATACATTTTTATTTGCAACCGAGTTAGTTCCACGTTTAGGAGTTCTCGAGAGTAATCGTGAATTGGTCAGTAGAAGTGTCCTGTAGTGTAATATTAACTAACTCGTTTTCAATAAGTCAGTATTACAGAAAATTATATTATGGTTTGTTTTGTCGTTTGTATGCGTAGAGTGGTACGCTCTACTCTCTTTGCCTACTTTGTGATGATAAATATCACATTCATTGTTAGTACGTTATATCCCAATGGGAAAAGATGGGGGCCATGATTACCAGGTGTGTCTGTCCAATGCTAGTTGGTGTAGGTTAGTCCTTGGATGAGTACTCCCCGTCTAGTCCCCATTTTCTTTAAAAAATAACGTAAATAAACTAAATAAGAAGACGAATTTTTGTATGACGAAGTCTGTGGCGAATACGTTTACGTTCGTTACGTACGTTATGTTCAACCGACGAAACCTGCGACGTGGATGACATTTATAGATTTTTATTGAGAAAAAATAATTAATAAATCAATAAGAAGATAAAGAAGAGAGAAAGAAGAGAAAAAAAAAGAGCCTTGGTGGCCGACTGGTTCGAGTATGCCCGCAACGCAAATATTGCAAACTCAAATCCCGGCTGTGCCAATTATTCTTCATATTGCTCGATCAGAATAATTTCGTAAATTTTCGATATTAGCATAAATTTGCCAGATCCGTGGGCGCATCGTAAACTGTATTTATAATTTGTAAACAAGTCGACGAACTTATAAATGGAAAGTTGGATAGATAGTAGCGATTTCATTAATTGCTGATGCGGAAATAAAATTGAAAATTCGTAACTGACATATAACTTGAGTAGATCTAATCTAAATGGAAAATAGCCGTAATTATTTGTCTTTGACTGTACCTACGACGATACTACGAAGTACTTACGACTATCACTTTTATACTTGCATGTACATTAAACATTGCTTAAATAACATGATGCCGCAAACATGAAACAAAAAAAAGCTGCAGACATTTGAAGGTAGTTTTTTTGTTTCGTATAGATATTTGTCTTATTTTCTGTTACTTAACGTGCAATCATGAAATACGATCTCTAATTGACTGTTATATAATACGATGTTTGTACATCCGATTGAATCTCCCTAATGCATTGTACTTTGGTATGTATAACTACATATGAAAAAATTATCGTGTAATATACCCAACTTGATTATTGCATTTTTTAAAGCAATTAAAAAGTGAACTAATTTTCACTTGTTAGTTTTTCGGTTCTACTCCTGATCCTTCATATCGGTTCAAAATCATGGTGGCCGAGTTGTTCGGGCATTCGCCGCAACACAAAGATCGCAAGTTCGAATCCCGACTGTACCAATGAGTTTTTCTGAACTTAAGTAAAGAGAATAGTCACACCACGAGCTTTACGGTGATGGAAAACATGGACAGAAACCTGCATACGTCTGTTTATGTTCTACTATTCTGGATCAATATATATCTGGAATATTGCTTGAAAAATATGTATTTGTCTCTGTATAGAGACTGAGACTATGTACTCTATAGAGAGAGCTGTAGTGTGAAAGACAGAATATATGGAAGACATTTAATTGCTAATTACCTATTATGAAGATAGCTATCACGTACCTACTAAGACTTAATCGCATTCATAGCTTGGTTAATAGTTCGAAACCTGACTATTGCTTGGTAACAGTTTTCACTACTAGTTGTGAGTAGTTATTTTTAAGCAACAAGCAAGGGAGCTGGGCTGGACTGGTCATTTTATTTAAATATTATTTGGGGGCGAGATTTGCGCGTCTACATTTACCACTATTTCCAAGATTAAAACCTGTCGGGAGAAAATATGGCCAAACAAACTCCCCGGCTTTCTTTTCTAGCATTGATCATCTATCGAATCATCGCAGGTTCAAAGCATAGTAGCATCCTTAGGCATACGCTGATGGGAGATGTGGAGAGGAAATCAGCACGTATAGTCGTGTCTTATAGAAGGCGATATATTGCAAGTGTTGCAAGCGTCCACACGCGGTTGTAACCGCTTACCATCACTTCCATACATGGTATAAATAAAATCGTGGTGGCCGAGTGGTTCGAGCAGTTGCCTGCGACTCAAAGATCGCAAGTTCGAATCCCGACTGTACCAATGAGTTTTACTGAATTTAAGTACAGTGATTAGTCACACCATGGGCTATTCGGTGAAGGAAAACTTCAAGAGTTACAAAAAGTACAAGAGAGTAAGCAATTCAAAGGCTTTAGAATTGCTTCTTATATTATAAATAAAAGGGTATTTTGATCGCAACAAAAGGGCAACATTGTTGTAACTAAATAATGTACGCAATATTTATAACACATGTAATTTTGAGTTGCCTGTATTATTATGTCAAGTCAAAATAGGAGAAAATATTCAACAGTCATGCTGATTGCAGTAATAATAATAATAATAATGATGACTTGTATGTAGCAAGTAATATGACCGAAATGTTATTATATTATTGTTAGTTAGATAATCTCCGTCTCGCTGGTTCCTTCCATCTATCCCCAATATAGTTAGCCTGAAGGCGACCGTCTGGACTAGTGGTTAGAGATCCTGACTGCGAAACTTGAGGTCGCGAGTTCGAATCCCGCTTGAGGGCAGATATTATGTGTATGATGAACACGAGTATTTGTACCTTAGTCTTGGATGTCTTATGTATTTATGTATATATGTATCTATCTATATAAGTAAATACTCTATCGTTGTCTCGTTACCATAACAGCTTTGCTTAATTTGGGACAGGGTCAATTTGTGTGGAATTGCCCCAGGTATTTATTTATTTATTTAGTGAGCCTTTTGGGTCATTTGTGTGTTTGCCGCATTAAATAATGTGTTTACAACTCATTATGCGGTAATTTTCTAAACACGGAAGGCCATGTTCTGTGTCTGTAAATTGCTATTCGGTGCCAACCTTTCTTTGGCAGGAGCAAGCAGGAAACGTGCTTTTGAATGTTGCAATCTTGAGCCAGCCGGCGTCAGATAGTGACCAACTTTCTCTTTTATCTCAGGCCGATACATCAGTTGCAACTTGCACGGGTGGTCAAATTAAATACGCATCACTGGCAGATGTCATTAGAGTCTGATAATTATTTCTACTGGACTGAAGAGAGGTAGGGCATAACGGATTCTCCGTTCGAATTTGGAGTTGCCCGACAAGTCCGTAGCCAAATAACATTTTTTTTTATGTTGTGTTCCTACGTGGTGAATAAGGTTTCCAGTAATGAGCTCCTTGGGGAGGGGGGAGGATTGTTATATTGTGTTGGCAACCGAGGGATTAGACCTATTATGTTGCCAACACAGTATAACTCTCTGAACACAGAGAGGCAACACGCAAGTGATACTTAGGTATTGTGAGCGTAAATAGGCTACGGTAACCGTTTCCCATCAGGTGGGCCGTATGCTTGTTTGCCACTCTTGTTGTTTAAAAAAAAAAGGTATTAGCTTTAAGGAAACGAAAACCAAATGAACATCTATTTTTGATATTACTATAATGTACGATTGTATATCGAAACCGACGAGCATATATGAAGAGACTGATGAATGTAGATGAAGCGAAAGAGGTATGTATGTCTAGAGAGAACTGGCTCTCTGTACTCTCTGTCTACCCCGTTAGGGAGTTGGCGTGATAACATGACGATGTATATTAATTAAACCAACCAATACTGCTTATCAAGTTAGTACGTTACATACGTTTAGGTTCTTCTAATACATCCCATATATCTCGACTGTTCGGTTTAAGGGAAACATAATCAAAATGGCCGTTGTGTTGCTCTCGCCAGCAGAGCTCACACGATCCTAGCCCGATGTCAATTATTTTATTTTATGCGTATTCTGCGACAATTATATAATACAAATAAGCTTTCTTTACCATTTCAAGGGTTATAAATTTAAACTACCATTACAAAATACCGTAACTTTGTATACAATGAGTAGTGTTTAAATATGTATAGTTTTATAACGGCCATTTATTAATAACTGGTGTTACATAGTATGTTATATAAAAGGTAAGTCGGTAATGATAGAGAGTTGATAATTAGACAGGTTATCCCTTGTCTCGGGGGGTCGTGGAAAGTGGCTGCCGGGGCGAGTCACGCGGTCATTGCGCGAGAAAATTACTGTTGCGCAACCACACTGCAAATTACTACGATTGTGTTAGATAATGCAACAGTAGCTTCACACAACAAACATATAATAGGCTTATTTATTTATAATCATAGCACCGAGAATATACTGAGTATAATTTAAAGCCATAACTAATATATGCATGGATTATAACCGGATAAATTCCAACATTTATTTATGTAATGTGTAATAAAAACGCGGAAACGTGCAAAGATGATCTCTCGGCATAACTTCGAAACATTAGCGATATAACAGGTAGTAATTTCACAACTAGATAGGTACCATGATGGAAGATGATATACTGAGAAGTAAGAAGTAAGATAATTTAGGTAGTGTTACCTAATTGCAGTCCTCACTTAGAGAGTAAATGACATGAGTGAGTGGACACAAGCATGCAATAAATCGCTGCTAATTACAATATAGTGTCTATATAGTCGCTATACTTTATTATTATAAAAAGATTATTTGAAATTAATCCGTAATTTATATGTGAAGAATCGCTTTCAGATTACCCTTTCAGATTAGTAATATGACTTATCATGTTCGAAATTTGGATGAACTTAAACATGAATGTCCAGTTTCATCAACTTGTAAAAAAACATTTTTATTCAAATACTCATAGCTTGATCCTGAATCCACGAATTTTATTGACTTCATGTATTTAAGGAACGTGTGTTCCTTCAATACATCAATTAACGAAGTTATTTTTCATGATTTTAATCTTTGTAAAAAACAGTAACATAAAATAAAACTATATAGATGTTTGCTTTAACGACCTGTTTCTCAATTTCAGATGTTATTTTGTGTGGCGCTGATGACAGTATGCGCCGAGCCTGTCCCAAAGAAATTCAAAACTGAGATAAAAGACAGAGAAAAGCAATCTAACACAAGTCTCACTGAAGAGGAGAGGAAGTTTCTAAGAGAAGTTGAAGTCAAATTTGGAATAAAACCTGATATTGAAGAAGATAAGATAAACGTGAAAGTAGAAAAAGTCAACCATACACAAACTAAAACACCATTCCCAGCAGTGATAGCTATCGAGATTGTGAACGATACCGACTCAAAGAGTAAAGGCAAAAGAACTATTGATGCTAATCTTGGCTACGGATATAGAACTAACAAAGGGTACACTTACAATTACTTCGGGAAACCGGCTCAAGACAAAGGCAAATTCATGATATATCCCTATTCACAAGAAGATATTCCACCACCCAGTTATAACGTTCATAGCTCTAACTACGAACGACCACATGAACACTACACCAGAGTATCAACGAACGTAGAGATTCAGCCGTCGCAAGCTTTCGAACTAGTTACAGAAAAACAGGAGACCGGATATCATTACGACAAACCTGCAACTGAACTACAACAAAGCAACTATAACGACATAAAGGGTTTGGTCACTCCTCCCATTACCTCAACATATTTTCAATCTGAAAACAATCATGGTCATTCAACATTGTATACAACGTATAATGGGGAACAATTTTCGGGCTTAAGTGGACAATTCCCTACAGTTATGCCAAATTACTTCGTTGATCCATCACAACTTTTGAGGAACCCCGACTATCAAAATGCCGGACTAACACCTGATCACTTACGCCCACACGGTACAGTTTTGGACCAACGTGTTGTGCCTGTCCTGGTACTTAGAATCCCAAGTTCCTCTCTCAAGAATCCGACAGCTGAACTCTTTGCTAACTTACCTCACAACTACCCTCTGTCACAATATTTGAACAATGTAAACATACAGGAATTAGTCAACAGATACTTTAAGAAAATGGGGTACCCGTCTGCACCACACGTATTGTCGTATCAAAATTCTCACGGATCAGCCGAGGAAACGCCTACCGCCACACCAGTGGCAAGCTACGAGCCGCAACATTACGCCACCCCTTATGTTCAACCGTCCTATACGCATGCAGATCACTCTGGTGTGCAATACTCTGCTGTGCAACCAGTCATGGCTCGCTACCCGTCTAGCTATCCGCGAAAGCACTACATCCTGTCACATGGTCAGTCTCTGTACCAGCAGCCACAGCAGCAACAACGATACGAATATCAATACCAATACGTCCCTCGGTCTGCTGTGCCATCGCAGTCATACTACGTTCACCCAAAATACCAACAACAGACTCAAGCGTACCATGGACGCGAAGAAACCGTTGCTAAAGTGCATTACGAGGTACCATCGCAAATAACGAGCCACGGATCTGGTGCATCTACACTGGAGTATACCCCCCCTCAAGCAAGTAGCCCTCACTATGAAGCTGAAAAAGCTGAAGATTCTGCGCATTACGCGAGTCCAATTGTGGTTCCTTCGAGTTACGATGCTACAAAGGAAGAAGGCTCTGATGAGGGATCGACAGAATACCATTCGGCCAACGAACAAGAGTACCATTCAAAAGATGCGGTAGCTCCGCAGTATTATACTGAACAACAACCTGAACAAAAGGAAGACTTAACAGTGTACTCTTCCCCAGAGAGTGGACACAGAGAGACATTTACCCATGCTGACGCAAGTGCTGGGCCACATTATATCTACCAACAACAAATACACCAAGAATCTGACGCAAATGGTCTGGTATTGTCTGAGAACTATCCAAGCAAGGATCATACGATAGCAACAGTTCTGCCATTAAGTTACAAAAATGCAGGGATACAAAAGACTACCGCCGCGCCAGTCCAAAGTGTGAGTTACATTACTCCTTTGCCTCACTCGTACAAATACCAGTCTCCTTATAGAGTAATGGTTCCACAAACTGTGTTTAGGAGCCCATCGAGTGAAAAGGTTTCCTATGTCAATTCGCAACCAATGTCGTCGCTTTCTCAATCTAGTTTGCACCAAGATCATAATCCCGAGGAGGAATATACAGTAAGCGCCCATTTCGTACCACCTGTGAGCAAACAAAGGCCTACCTTCCCAAGAAATTATCATTCCTATTCGAAGCGAATGTCAAACGCAGACAGTAAGGCGGAGAACAGTAACAAGTCACTAGTATCTCGGAAGCAACACGATAAAAAGAAGACCTCGTAATTACTTAGTATAATAATTCACACTAAATACATTCCTAAAGAAAGTATGGCATTGTAAATATAGTATAAGTTTTACAATTATATATATAGAAATAAGATAGGCTTCAAATGAATAAGTATTTTTTGTGATTCTTATAAGGATAATATATTAAGTATAAATTTTATGGACAAGGAAGAATCGATCATGGGGGATACGTCTCGAAATGCCGTTCCTGCGCTATCATAGTATATTATTCTCAATACTTCCCCGTGCTTCGATTCCTTCCTATTTGTAAAATATTTTGTTACAAACAGTCATGTGATTTCATGCGAGTAAATATAAAAAAATCAACGTAAATCATCGTTGTCTCAAATATTTGTATTTGGACCGATGTCCGCTTCCCACAAACCTTCTGTGAGTATGATATCTTGCCATTCTTTTTTCCTTGATTATGTCTGATTGACAAGCAATACCTTCCACTGTTTTTATCAATGTTTATATCTATAACTGTTATATACGCTTGTCTATGTTAAATTCTTGAAGTGTTGTGATTTTAAACGCCCTAAACATCGAAATTGATATTCCAATTCTTTTCAAAGATACTCCTAATATGTGTAGTATCTTGGTTATTATTTATTACTGAAGAAAATTATTAGGCTGTCTATTGTGCAATATGTTTTAGATTTAGTGTTTACTACAATTAAAATTGTTTTAATAAAATTACAGAAATGGTTGTTCACATCTTCAATGTCCTAATCACCCTTCATCAGATCAGAACCTACCCTTACGCCAAATATATAGAGATTGATGCTGTATCTGATACTGCATTGGCTTAAACTAATGTCAGGAGAACACACAGTAGCTGACTGATTTGGGTCCCAAACATGCCATCATGGAATTGTACATACATTCATATATCAGGCCTCTTTCCCGTAGGGGTAGGCAGAGACCACTTCTTTCCACTTGCTACGAAGCTTACATACTTCTTTCGCTTCGTCCACTTTAATTATTGGAGTTTATTGGAGTTTACTCCTTAAGAATCGATTTTCATAATATAAGGCGCCCGGTATGAGAAAAATATGAGAGGTAAAATCTACTGATGAATGACAGCGTTACGTTTTTGGTGCTCTCGTACTCTCCATGGCAACGAGAATAACAGAATGGCGATGTAATTAATGTTAATATTTACTTTCAATTGCATATTGTATTAACCTGATATTAACCTACAACAACTGTCAACTTGCGGAGGTTTTATGGTAAATTTTATATTTTATTTATAATTGATATAAATATAAATTTATATCAATTGATATTTATTTCAAAATTGAGAAAATTACTCAATGAATAAAAATCAATCTATAGATGTGTCATGCATACTCTAAGTAATATAAGAAATACATTCATTTACCCTTATTAACTAATCTATTTATTTTATAATCGTTCGTAAGGAGTAAACTCCAGTCGTGCGTCGGAGCTGACACACACTTTTTTTTTCTCTTCAATTGTATGACAACATAGTGGTGCCCTCCAAGATGCCCGTAAACATACTGATACTACACATAACCGACCGATGTCCGTCCTCGCCGGTGAGGCTCGACGTAAAAAGCCGTAATATTCCCTTCCGACCCTCGCAAACGCCGGCCGGCCCGAGCCTAGCAAGTGATGTAAATCCAGCCGTATATAAATAAAGTTACCACTAAGGCCCAGCTGTACAGCAGTGTGCCTGGCCGACAGTCTCGAGGCTCAATGTACGCCCAGTACCTTGCCGGCTGACCCGCGCCATCTCGATAAGGTGGACGCCGAGGTCGAAAGCAAACTATCTCTTCCACCCTACGAAGACCCAGACCACCCCATCGCCCCAATCACGGTCGACGAAGTCCGGAAAGTGATCAACGATCTACACCCCAGGAAAGCCCCAGGTCCCGACGGGATCACTAACAGAGTAATCAAACTCTTCTCTCCTTATCTCATAGTTTTGCTCACTGCCATCTTCAATGCCGCACTGAGCAACAACTTTTTCCCCCAATCCTGGAAAAGTGCAACGGTCATAGGTATTCCCAAGCCAGGGAAACCCAAGACCGAAGCCTCCAGTTATCGCCCCATCAGTCTCCTCAACGTCCTTGGCAAGATTTACGAGAGACCTATCTACAATAGATTAAAGAGTTTTGCAGACTCTAAGAAAGTCATACCTGACCAACAGTTCGGTTTTCGAACCAAACACTCCTGTGTCCAACAAGTCCACCGTATTGTGGAAGACGTCAGTAGCGGCTTCCAATTCGGTTTTACCACGGGTATGCTCCTCTTCGACGTGGCGAAGGCATTCGACAAGGTTTGGCACAACGGCTTAATATACAAGCTGTACCAGTTGGGCGTGCCGGACCGTCTAGTACGCATAGTACGGGACTTTTTGTCGAACCGCTCCTTCCGCTACAGAGTCGAGAGTCATACTCTCTTCCCCCATCCCATACGAGCAGGAGTTCCGCAAGGCTCAGTGCTCTCGCCACTCCTAATCACGCTTTATACTAGTGACATCCCCCTCCTTAGACGAGTTAAAAGCGCTCTATTCGCCGATGATACGGCTATCTACTAAAGCACGGTCGCGGAGCAGGAAGAATTTCGTACAATGACCTATTATTACCCATCTCTGTCACTCCCGCGTAAATATAATGCGTCTCGCTCGCACAGATGCAATGACCTTGCATCTGTGCGAGCGAGACGCATTATATTTACGCGGGAGTGACAGAGATGGGTAATAATAGGTCATTGTACGAAATTCTTCCTGCTCCGCGACCGTGCTTTACAAAGGTAGAACCCCGAGGGAATTCACGACAACCTCCAATCCGCGGTCACAGCCCTGGGGCGGTGGTTCCGGAAATGGAGAATTGAAGTGAACCCCACTAAAAGCGCAGCCATTCTATTCTGGAAAGGCCTCGAACGCCCATGGGTAGCCCCTATCACCCTCTTCGGCAAACCCATTCCATGGGAAGAAAAAGCCAAATACCTGGGTCATGCATATGTCGAGTCATTGCTACGCTATGGACTTGTGATGTGGGGCAATAGCACTGATCATAATAGAGCCTTTATTGCACAGAAGAAATGCATTCGAGCATTTTATGGACTCTCGCCTTTAGACTCATGTAAACCAGTATTTAAAAAGCTTGGCTTACTGCCGCTGCCTTGTCTCTATATATACGAAGTTTGCATATTTGTACGGAAGCATAAAAACTTATTTAAAATGGCAAATGATGGCTGCCCTCGGAATAGAAGAGACCCATACAAACTTGTGACAAGCGACATTCCCAGACTAGCCAAGTATACTAAAAGTTGTTTAGTTTTGTGCTTAAAAGTATACAACAAAATACCGAAGTACGTTAAGTTATTAAGCTGTACACAGTTTAAAACGAATTTGTTTAAGTGGCTGAGGAACAAAAATTATTATAGTGTACAAGAATTTTTAGAAGATAGCTCTTAAAAAAGGAACACTATATTTGCACGCTGGAATATATCCAGCAAAACATGTTTGTACTGTCTATTTGAAAATTGTAACACCTGTATATACCATGTTTTTGCAAATAAAATTATTATTATTATTATTATTATTATTATTATTGTGATCCTTGATCAACGCCTTTCTTTCCGTCACCACGTAAAGGCGGTACGCGCGCGAGCCGCCTTCGGTAGACTTCACAGCATGCTGAATGCACGAAGTAAGCTCTCATTGAAATCCAAGGTGAGGATTTACACGACGTGTATTCGACCAATCATGACATATGCGGGTGTAGTGTTCGCACACACTAGCAAGTCAATACTTAACCCCCTGCAAGTGCTCCAAAGCCGGTTTCTCCAGAGAGCCACAGGTGCCCCGTGGTACATGCGTAATAGTCAACTCCACGTTGACCTCAAAGTCCCAACTATAAAACAGTTTTTGAAAAAACTGGCCAAACGTCATTTCGATTCTGCTGTAAATCACCCCAACCCTCTCGTCGTATCGGCCGCCCGATACACTCCTTCCCTTATCTCGAAGATAAGGCGCCCAAGACATGCCGTCATCGAACCAAATGACGACATAACGGTCCTCCAGGACGCCCGATAAAAACATACCAACACTACACACAACCGACCACTGTTCCGTCCTCGCCGGCGAGGCTCGACGCGAATAAGGCCCAGCTCCCTTGCTCGCGATCCAGCAATGTTCTAAGCCGAGGTTTGTACGTTAAAGGTGACCTTAGCTTTTGCTTAGCACCCCAAAAGTGCACCTGGCCTTGGTCTTGCCAATGCCCGGTAGAGTAGCAATAGTTTCCGGAACTCACGCTGCGAGAGACAATACAAAATTGCCTGATTTGCTACCCTCCACAGTAAAAAAAGGCTCACTTGAAATTTACTTGTTTTTAAATTTCGTGGTCACTGTCCACCGGTCATAAAGTTTGCTAAAAGATTGATATAGTTGTCTAAGTTTTCAATTCATACATACATTACGTGGAGTCACAGAGTAAGCGGAGTGAGGAAGTAGAGTTCCAGTTTTCCATCGAAGTATGGAATGCCTTGCATCGTCAAAATTTTCATATTTTTTACGACTGCAGGTAGCTACTCCCAAGGGGTTGCAGCAATATTTTATATCTACTAAGGTTAATAAATTGGTCGTTCAGTAACACTGACTGCTAAGGTGTTACATACAAACTCAAGGCTGTCGGGTTAATTAGCTCCTTTCGTCATTTAACTACGAGCAATATTAGCGTAATATCCAAACGGGAAAGAAATAAAAATAATATCTTCAACATTCATACACAATAATTAGATATATCTGGTCTAAATTGTGATGAATGGCGATTCGCTTATTAAATATCACGTAATTGCAACGAGCAGCATTTACTCGCGCGATCACGAACATGTCACAATTAATGACACTGAGAATCTGATTTTGCTATTAACATCAGAATGCCTTACTTTTGTATTAATTATGATTTACTTGCACCAACGAGCCGTGATGGCCGATTAAAGAACGTAAAGATAGTAGGTTCAAACCCGGAGATCAGTATTAATAAGTTTTACGAATAGTGACTTGACTCCACGGGCTTTACTCACCGCAAAGGAAAATATTTGAACTTTGAAATTTGAAAGAGGTATGTAAGTCTAGAGAGAACTCCCAGACTAGCCAAGAATAATTTAACTAAAAGTTGTTTAGTTTTGTGCTTAAAAGTATACCATAAAATACCGAAATACTTTAAGTTATTAAGTTGTACACAGTTTAAAACGAATTTGTTTAAGTAGCTGAGGAACAAAAATTATTATAGTGTACAAGAATTTTTAGAAGATAGCTCCTAAAAAAGAAACTCTATATTTGCACGCTGGAATATATCCAGCAAAACATATTTGTACTGTCTATTTGAAAATTGTAACATCTGTATATACCATGTTTTTGCAAATAAAAATATTATTATTATAACTGGCGCCCTATACTCTCTGCCTACCCCGTTAGGGACTTGGCGTGATGATATGTATGTATGTATGTATGAAATTCGAAACATATGAAGAGTTGTGCCTGATAGGCGATCATAGCTGGCCCATGACCTAAATATAACTCGAGTAAAGAAGGTTATGATGAGCTACAAGGCGTGAAAATATTGTAGTTGCAAATATATACTTCAAACCAGTAGGTAACCTAGATTCCAAATAAATATGTCTGACGTCGTTTTACAACTTACACGTATTTTTAAACTAATGTCTCAAATATTACTTTCATTTCACCGAAATTATTCGAACATTACTTAATTTAGATAAAGAGATCGATCTCTTCGAATAATGTGCGGAGTAACGATTTTAGATCGAATCCGCAATGAAGAGATTCGCAAATCAACTGGCGTGAATGAGGGTGTGATTGTAAAGATGAAGAAAGGCATGTTACGTTGGTTTGGACACATAGAAAGGATGAGTGAAGGAAGATTGACAAAACAGATATACAAAGCAAAAGTGTGTGCAAGAAGAGGCAGAGGAAGGCCACGTTCCAACTACCTGGATCAAATAGATCGGACTCTCAAGGACGGGAACGTTAAGAGTACTCGAAACCGACGAGCATGTATGAAGAGAGAGAAGAGAAGAGAGAGAAAGAGGTATGTGAGTCTAGAGAGAACTGGCGCTCTATACTCTCTGCCTACCCCGCTAGGGACTTGGCGTGATGATATGTATGTATGTAGATAAAGAGGGAACACGAAACCGGCGAGTATGAACGGAATGATACATTAATGCAGATTAAGCGAAACAGGGCTATAAGTAAATTTATTCGTAAATGGTATTTATCAAAAGCCTACTGAAACATAGTAGCTAACTTTATTCTATATGATGTAATAATGTAAGAAGCCGGAAATTTAAACCCAATCCGCAAACCTGCTAATTATCACCTTTTAAAAAGTGGCGTGTCCAGTGCGATGCTAAATCTCAAGGGTTGACTGGTTTCACTCTCATTTCCCGGATTGGTTCCGCGTTTTCCGCTTCTAAAGTACCGGTTGCGGGAATCCGGAAAAGGTAAGTGGTAAGCATGACCGGTAACCTACCATTACAGTTGATACATACGGTCGCTAACTGCATCAAACTTTGCAATGTTTAAGGTAAAATAAAAATAAATTTCGAAGTCCTGGAAACCAAATGGTTCGAGTTATCGCTTGCAAAGCAAGAATTTTATGTTATAGTTTTTAATTACACTGATTTATCAGAGTGTTATGGTGAAGGAATGCATCGAGAGTAAGCCTACATACGTAGATGAAGAAATTAATAATAAAAATGGAAAGAACAACACCCCTATTGGCAAGGTACTGGCAATGCGTCTTTCCAAAAACACCATAATGAAAATGAATTTATATAGTGGTAGATTTGTTTAAGGAGTCCAGATTATGGGGCAAATGCTGGTGGTCTAGCGAGATTCACAGCTAAGAAAAACACCGCCACAAAGAAATTCTGAAACCTATCGATAGTTGTGCTTGGGGATGGTGGCAGACTCGCCTTCTGTCCTGCCTAGGCACATGTACGGCCAAGTTAATGTCATTTGACCTTTCTTCACACCCTTTGACACCCTTGTGAGAAGCCGTAATACGTATCTTGTATTAATGTACATTATAGTATAGTATATGAAGAGACTGAGGAATGTGGACGAAGCGAAAGAGGTATGCAAGTCTAGAGAGAACTGACGCTCTATACTCTCTGCCTACCCCGTTAGGGGCTCGGCGTGATGATATGTATGTATGTATACTAATATTATAAAATTCAAAGGCGTATGCATAGTTGGGCTTTTGTAACGGCGATGGTCTCGCCATCTGTCACGTTGGCACCTAAAATATACATCTGACGAAAAGTGGGTATATACTACCTATACATCTCTACCTAAGGTGACTTCGGGTACCCTTGTGGGAAGGAAAATGAAGTTTTCAAACCATGAAATAAGTGGCAGAGCACGAGTGATAGAAGTATGATGCTTTTTGCTCTTGTTTGTTCTCAGTCTTTCGAACGTGCGCGATGCGACGAGGTTTTCGTCAGGCGCTTTACCACTGTGCTTATAAATATAAATATGAACAGAAATTGTCGGGAAATATTACAGGAATTTTTTTACGCGATTAGTTAAGGGTGTTTCATACTGGATTGATGTGAGATTACTTACAAACTTACCTGATAGGAGAAGTCGTAGTAATGGTAATCAGGTGAAATAAAAAGGGTGGCATTGTTTTGAAAGCTTGCACTTATATAAAAAACCTGCATATGTACATATGAGAAGAAGCGATGGAGTCTCCAACTTTCAACTTCATAGTTTTTGAATTGCGTTCTCAGTGACATAATGTTGGCATGTGATGTGCCGCATTGAGTTGGCCTCTGTAGGTATTTATATATTTAGATACCTCCTAACTTACCTAACTAACTCCAAATAATATGCAAAATTTGAATTTGAGTTAAATACAATATTATAAATAGAAATTACAATTTAAATATCAATCTTTCTTTAATTTATCATTAAAGTAGTCCTTTACAGAATAGTAGTTTCTTACACTGAACCATTGTTTAGTCCTTTTTAAAGAAATTTAATGGTTGCTCTCTGTTTTTCATATGGATTTTTGAATTTTATAGAATACTTGGTTGGCATTTCAATATGTGTAATTACGGTGAAAAGCGATTAATGGTGACCCCTGTGAGGCGTGAAAAAGAATATACATAAAATTTTCATTACGGAAAGTGTTAAGGCTAAGACAAGTGTGAATATAAAATCTGACTTACTTTACTTATATATATATAGTGCTTTTTACTTAAGGGGGCAAATTGGTACCAGTTGAATATTCACTTAAAGGAACCTGGTGTTACTTATTTCTGAAATCTATAAATAGAAATAGTTGTAATCGCTTAATGCAGTACTTACACTTATAGCTACTTACGTAACAATCCAGTGGTTCCCAAACAAACATTTCGATATTAAGAAACGTATTTAATAACAAACCACAAATTTGCGCTATACCTAAAAGTGAATCGATAAAACACATAAATTGCCAGCTTATAAAAATCATTAACCATTTTTACTGCTTGCAAGTGTAATTTTATCTATGAATAAACGAAAAGTTATGAATAGGTGGCGGCACATTGGCATACCATAAATAATAGTTTTGTAACATTTAACAAAATTGATGCTCATCTTACATAAGTGAAAATATATCTAAAGATAGATTATTTCAACATACTAAATATTTATATCAAAGTTAAGGTAATTAACTCAAGGTAAAACTTGCTTAACCAATGTTGAAAATAGAGTTAACTGTCGTTATATTTTGGGTATCTGTAAGTATTTAGTTATACTACTGTATATTTAAAACTGTTAACTGTTTTTATTGTAAATAAAGATATCTATTATTTAACACCAATACCTACGATTTAAAGGAATGGGGATTTATTTCGGGACGAAAATTAAATTTTATCAAGTCGTCAACTTATGTATTTCGAATTTCAAACTAATCATTCAGATCCGTTGATGATCCCTCAGGATTAACAATAAAACTTAAAGTTATAGAAACAAACCTGTAAATTAGTCGGAGATTTTTTGTAGAGTTTATTATCAAAAATCCGCTACGTTTCTTATCCAAAATAGTTAACTAGTCTGTTAGACTTCAAATAGTTCAAAAGGATAATATACAGATTGCTTCATGCAGTAGTGTGCTGAACTAACAAATGATAGACTATGTTACTAATCAAGAAAAACCATAAAACCAGTATTACAGTTTGAGAATCACATTACATGTGCAAGTGTGCATAGAATGCATCAGGTCCGTTGGTCCCACTGCATCGATGCACCCACACCATTGCACGGCCACGCTTCGCTACCCCTGTATATAAGGCTACATCGAAGTAGCCTTGAACTTCACTTCACGGCTGCAACGACAGGCGACCATCCCTTGCTAAAGGTTGCATCTTAAACTTTAAAAAAGGTTTGCCACCCCGAAAAGTAACTTTTACGAACCCTGGTTCTCGGAGTATGGTGCGAGTGAAAAACTATGTTGTGTTGTTGAACAAATTGTGATTGTTGTTGCTGAAAATTGCTCAAAATGAAGGCCGTACTGAAAATCGTAAGTACCTCTTTATATTGTATAAAACAATCTCTTTCCTCGTCTGTACGCTATTTAGCTCGAGAATCTTAAACAAAGTATTACAATGGAGTTTTCACCAATAGATGCAGAAGCAAAAGAAAGAATAGAAGCAATAGATGCAGAAGCAATAGAAAGAATGGTTAATTATGGATTAATACTCAGGGGAGCGTAGCAGAAGTTGTATATATCAATTTAAAGCGGGGTGTACCTAATTTATATTAATTACTAAAAAAGATTCCACTGCATGTCGTAATGTTACAGTCTAGCGCGTACTCACGTTTCATGAGCCTATTACTTGTCTATTCCGGTAAAAATATGAATGAGAAATTAATAAATAAGTAAATAATATAATTATACATAAAATGTGAATTAAAATTTTAATCTTTTAAATCTAATAACTATTTACGCATTTGTTTTAAGTAATTTGTTTCATTTCATTAATATAAACTGTTTTAATTTCCGATAAAATATATTTTATTTAATCCGCCTAAAACTGTTCATGAGTAAAATTCTCAAGTATAATTTTCTTCTAATTTTACATAATTGCTCATTTAATTATGTAAACTTAAAAATATCAAGTCTCTTTTTTAACGTACTTAATATGTTGTTATTTTACAAGTGTGTTAATAGATGGCGCTGATTTGTTTCTGACAATTTCTAGATCGTGCTATTGGGAGTCTCATTTGATAGATGAACCTATTGCTATTAGTTTTAAAAATTGGCATTTAATTGTTAACCCTTAGGGTCCTTATCATACAACTTAGGAGATGTTGTTAAATATAAAATAATAATAAATAATGTATAATCTGATCATATTGACGATGCCAAAATAAAGATAAATCCAACTAATTAACAAAACCCAATTAAATTAGAGGTTTCCGACTCCGTTATGCATAAAAGGCTCTTTGATATAACATATAACTATTTGATTATTATTATATAATCAAATAGTTATTTTTAGCATAAATAAATAAATATAAATGTAGTTTTAAACAAACATTCAGTCAACATATTAAGTCAATTCCTACGTCCTACTAATATTATAAATGCGAAAGTTTATAAGCATGTACGGATGTTTGTTACTCAGTCACGCCAGAACGGCTGAACGAAATTGAATGAAATATGGCACAGAGATAGATTATTAGCTGGATTAACTCATAGTTTTGTTCAGAAAATAAATCTAGATAAATTATACTAATGAAATTGATTTTTACGCGGCGAAACCGCGGGGCATAGCTATTTATACGCGGAATTAATAATATTCGTTCCAATAGAAGATACTTAAAGAAGATTAAAATGTTTTCTAGTTATGTCATACACTTAAAGCTTGTTTGTTTTATTTAAAACCGACGGTATTTAAGAGTTGGCTGTAACACTTAATTTTTTTTATTAAAAATCGAACGTTCGTCGTAATTTTATGTCTAGTGGCAGAAAAGTATTTTTGTAAATTTTTAAAAGAGCTTTACGGTGAAGGAAAACATCGAGAGGAAACCTACATACGTCTGAGAATAAATTCAAAGGCGTATGTATAGTCGTGCTTGAGTAACGGCGATGGACTCGCCATCTGTCACGTTGGCACCTAATATACCTCTGGCGGAAAGTGGGTGTGTGGGTATTACCTATACACCTCTGCCTACCCCTTCGGGGACCCTTGTGGGAAGGCGTGAGGATATTAATTTGGTTACATCCGGGGTAAGCCGAAAATTTGGTTAAATACCACATACCTCGGCTTTCTCTGGATTTTTAAAATACATTTTATACCATAATTGAGTATTATAAGACTAAGCCCAAACGTTTAATCATTTTAGACAAGGAAGTAAATAAAAAATAAAGAAGGAAATAAAGGTAAGTAAGTAAAAGGTTTATTTATACGTACAATATACATGTATAGACACTTTACATAGTGCTTCCGTTTACACTATCCAATTAACTTTGCTACAATAGCAAGGAAACTGACAAAATAACAAAGTGACAAATTAAATGAAAGTTGGATATTTTGAAGACAATATAATAATTACTGATTTTCATAAAGGAGGAAGTTGTCAATTGGCCAGTAAACGGTCCGTCAGATAGAAGACAGTTGCCGCCATCTGTCACGATTTTATATTGTTGCAGGATTGGGGATGATAAACAAGAAGGTTCAGTATAAAAAAACACTTTTTTTTTCATTTTTGATGACTCGTATTATAATTTATTTATTAAATTTCTGAACTAGTGATACACTTGCACTCAGAGTGCCTTGTTAGGGTGCATAATACTTGTGCAGTAATGACATGAAAACATTACATATCAAATTAACACACATACCAGACAATGTCTGGGATTAGGTCAATTGTAATAAAGTGTATATGCGAGGCATGTGCAGTGCAATGCAGGGTGTAGCAATATTCAAGACCATTCCCATTTAACTTCACGTTTTCTAGAAGGCAGCGATGGTAATCAGTGGATAGCCTGAACAGTGAAAGTGCATTAGCATTCAAGCAGTAACTTATGGGTTCGTCAGGGGCCGTGACATTGTCGTAACGAAAAACAAACAATACTAACCACTTCGTCGTCCATTGTTTAAGAAGATAACCTATAATTGTATGCTCTTGTGACATTTAATTTCCGACATAAACTCCAGCCTAGCCTAATACCTAATATACATATTTTTATCTCGCCTCTAGTCTCATTTCATTTGATATTCTTAACAAAATTATGAAAGATGACAGTGACTAGCAAGCGAAACTTAAATATTAACTGAAGCGTCAGAGGTTTCCTTTGTACCTTTGACAATATATGTATTCATCGGTCCCTTCAGACATGCTCGCCGAATTTGAGTATTCTAATTAAAAACAGTGTGTGCTCAACTGTTTTAGTTTAGTTTAGTTCATGACTCGACGCCTAGCCCTAAATTTTCGGTGGGTTTGGAATAAATATTTGGATAAGCTGAACTACGTAAGGGTGTTCAGTTGTCTATTAGATTTCAGTGAGTCATTAATGATCGTCAACGAGGGGATTATGTCAGCCTCGTATGCTTTTCTGATTACATATGATTTAATAAAGCTCCAATCTTTTAATGAGGTCTCGCGCCGACTAGTCGAGACCTCTCGTGACAGGCGGGCTGTAACATATCTCGCTCAGAGAATCAGCATTGCTATCCAGCGTGGCAATGCTGCCTTCTTGGCACGTTGCCTCGGTATTCCAATATTTTATCTGTAAATAGTTAGTTCTACAATTTTTTTTTGTAATTATAGTCAATTATCTAAAAAAAAACATTATTTACATTTTTGTTTATACTGGCGCTCTTCTCTGCCTACCCTGCGAGGGACTCGGCGTGATGACATGTATGAAATGTGTACTCTAAGAAATTAGTAATTAAGATGCTTTATAGGGACGGTGATACTGGATAATTTATGGGTACATACCCATAAATTATCCAGTCTGAGATTACCGTAAATATGTTTGGGCCCTGAATAATTTCTTTATTCTGCTCATACGGAGACTAAATACCCTTTGTCCCAATCATGTACCGAGTAATAATAATAATCTTCTATAAACAATGCATAACAGCATCAACACACCATAAATAACAATTAATTATTTTCATACAATCATATTCAGAATATAAAATTACATTGCTTGCTTGTTTGTTCGATCAAGTAAAAGTAAGGTGATTGATCATTGCTGCCATTGAGCCAGCTATGCTACGGACATTTGTCATGCTTGTATCATTATCATATTATACTTATCATCAATGTGATCCCATAGTAATGATTAATGATATAAAGGTGAAACTGTCGCTTGGATTATTGGTTAAGCAAAACGGTATTAATATTGTTATATACGCTTCTTGATTTGCTACCGAACTATAATTCAGTTAACTATATGAAAAGTTTCTGAAGTAGTTTTCCTGTACCCTATTATACAGATTTTTCACTCAGAGCTTCACGATAAAACATCGATAGCGTGTATGAGATTGAGAAGTATTCAACTTCGTATCTATAGTGGCGCTTAGGAGATGGCACATTGACATTAAATATATATCTGACAAAAAAGAGTTTGGTTACACCAATTACCCCTGCGAGGACAAAGCTAGTAATCCCGCGGTCGCCCTCGCCCTCGCCCTCGTAAAATTAATTTCATTGGTACATTTTTTTTTTGCTGTAGTATACATAGAATAGATAACAGGATATATTAAAACTTATCTGTTGTGTTAATTTGGCTAATAATCTATCCTTCTATAAGGATATAATCCTTTGTCCTCGTAATTATGTTAAGTAGTTTTTGTGAGTATTACCTATACTCCTCTGCCTACCCCTTCGAGGACCCTTGTGGGAAGGCGTGAGGATAAATTATTTATTTATTATTACTATTATTTTTGTGAGAAGAGAAATGAAACGTTCTCACAAACTTTCGCGTTTATATGTAAGAGAGTCGTGTTCAGGTACTCTCTCAGTTATTGTATCGCAATACATAAATTGTAGGGAACATAAATAGTTAACATTCAACCTCTACAATATAATGTGAGTGCCCTAAGCTTTCTCTACGATATTATCGATATGATGCAACTGCTGCTCGCGTTTTAGTAATAGATGCCACGTTCCACTAAACAATCGTAAATCTTAACTTTATTACAGTTGCATAAGGGCTAAGTAGGTTAATTAAGTCCCTTTTAATGTATATCTGAGTAATAAATTATACAAAATAAAATTGTTGCTACATAAAGTTTCTATAACTTAGACATGTCATTTTTTATTAAGTTTACTTAAAAGAAAATCATACAAGGTTTCTGAATCTCCAGACTGTCGGGCATGTATGAAGAGATTGATGAATGTGGATGAAGCGAAAGAGCTGAAATAACTG
Organism: Drepana falcataria; assembly: GCA_945859725.1. Classification (NCBI taxonomy): domain Eukaryota; kingdom Metazoa; phylum Arthropoda; class Insecta; order Lepidoptera; family Drepanidae; genus Drepana; species Drepana falcataria. Next base: position 3,995,509 of record OX243935.1, read on the forward strand.
GCACTCTACTATACTACTGTGCCTACCCTTGAATCGGCATCATGTATTTATGTACATTGTCAATATAGATAAACACATAAGACTAAAATACAAACCAAGTAAAAATTACTGCACGGGAAACGACAATTTATTGTCGGTCGTTAGTAACACCTTACGAATATGTTACTTCAGACGCTCGTTCTGATTACATCTCTATGCCGCTTTTGCAACAACTTCCTTGCAATTGCAAGGAAATAGATGATATAGGGATGCTTAATTACAATTTCCTGAGAATACGTTAAAAAGAAAACAACATTTCTAGCAGCTAGGTCCCTAAATCTAATGGTTCTAGTAGTGAACTTAGGCCGCTGGGCCCTTTTTCAAGCGTTCTGTACTACTAGAGGTATTTTGAACTTGTAATTTGACACAGCCTTTTCGTGGTGTATGAGACCTCACGAAGACTAAAAATCGTGCCTGTAGAATGGCGATGGAGCCGCTATCTGTCTAATTGGCACCTATGTAGGTATAATATGATTGCAAGTTCGAATCGAAAATCAATCCCGACTGTATCAATGTGCTTTTTTTGAAGTTAATGTAAAGAAAAACATCAACATATGCAAAGACGTGCTTACGAAACAGCCATGGACTCACCATCTGCCATCTGCCAAAAAGAAGGGGTTTTCCAAAAGGTAGAGGAGATGATATGAAGACAATTATGAAGGAATAAATTACGTTAAGAAGAACTGAAGACATTATTGTTATTACGATATTTTTTCTTTACCAATGAATTTCTCTACTTTATCTGCCGATTATGAATTGTATAACGAGTATTTAGTTACTAGCCACATTATCTATCGATACGACGTAGTATGTAATTTATGCAGATAAATATTAATAGGCTTTCGTTGTTACGTTCCTCAGGCTTTTGATTTATGGCTATGCAAACTGGTCAGACAGTTTGACGAGTAATGTCGTTAAAAGTCTGGCAGAATTCACATCTATGTATAATGGTAGATGATTATTATTTTAGATGAACCCGAAAATATAAATAAGTTAAAAAAATATGAAACCGTGCGTGTACAAAGGTACTGATGAATACGATGTAAGCAAAAGAGTCTAAATACCTGGAAAAACCTGGCGCTCGACTCTGCCTTCCCCTTGAAGAACTCTCTATTGATGTGTAAAATTTGTGTCTTCAAAAAGTTAATTTTTTAGTAATATTATCCCAGAGATTTTTCTGTAAATTAAATGTTTAAAGTGAATTAAATCGGAATTACAAAGTGTCCGCGCTAGTTACGTTTCAAGTCACGTATGGGATATATAATCTAGTGACAGGAGGGAATAAAGCTCAAAATTAAAAGGAACAAACTAATTAAACAGACTATTTTTAATATCCACCTTAGTGTTCTCACGATATGCCAAAGACCTGATGCAACCTTCGGTAGTAAGTATTCACTTTCCCCGACACACCCCAAGTGAAACTTGGCCTGCAAAGGGCAGAGAAATGTGCGCATCCTAGGGCCTTGTCTTCGCTCGTGTCGTCGCTTTGACCTTTAGCTTACTGGATTTATCTTATAGTTAAATCAAGGTTTTGCCTAATGCAGCTACGACTTTAACAATATACTTGGTATTTTAGTATAACATTACTCTTGAGAAATACGCCTCGATTCGAATGCATTGTTAACACATTTTATTATTATTACATGAATTTTACTGTTTTCGGAGACTGGTTTATTAAGATAAAGATATAAATGCGGATATTCATAGCATAATAATATAGTCTTATATTTTTATTTCGTATTTATACAACAAGAAATTTAAAGGTTTGAACTTAAGCATACAAACAAACTATTGCGGCAACGTATGAAACTTTTTGCCAAGCTTCAGGGAAAGTTTGAAAAATATGAAATGATACCTTCAAAAAGTATTTACTTCAAAGTTAGTTAACTAAATAATGTTAAAATATTTCGTAATCACGTATATATCATATTTGGATAACTATCCAAAGATGACTGTTTACGATCAGAATTCGTCAATCAAAGAATCGTAACCTCAGTTTTCAAGATTTCAAGATAATTGTTATTTAAGTTGTATTGACTTCACGAATACATCTTGTATTTTTTTATACTACAAGAGTGGCAATACATCATGATATCTATGAATTTATTTCAGAAATACAGTTCAAGATTCCACTATGAACTCAATATTCCGTGTGATTCTTTGCCACTTTGTTGATAAAATGACTCTAGAATTTTGCGTTCGTGTTTCTAATCTTCAGCACAGTAATCAGTTTCAACACGAGCTTTACGACGTAAAGTGTTGATGTAAAAGAAAACACTCGGACAGAAATACGACGTCGCGCCTCAACTGAGCCATAGAATCATTCATGTTGACACGTCGTTAATAAATCAATATCCTAAGCTGGATATGGTTATCTATATATCTGTGCAATGTAAAAAGGTCGAACAATTATCCATTCAACCACTTTAAAAAACAATGGCTCGCATAATTCAATTTATCGAAAGTCATGTCACACTAATCTTTAAGGATTATATGTATTTATATGTATAGATATGTGATTATATGTATTTCGCATGGCACTGTCACGCTCTTTCACCCTGACAGGTCGGCTCATGCATATGGTCACGGATTAAAACAAGCTAAGCAGAGGAACACTTTCTACAACAGAATCCGATCACGATTTCTAAGCTTATAAATCAGGGGATTCGCCACTAATAGACAGTCATCAAGCCTGTATGGCCTAAGGTTATAGGCATGTTATCGTATGTTGTATAAGTACACAATCTATTCTCAGGCTGCCGAGTTCAATACACTCTACAATTGAGATATATTTTAAAACTACCTTTATAACCATAGCTAGGATACCATTGCATATAGGTATACATACCATTGCAAACTAAGTTAACATTTTTAAACAAAGGTTCGCGATAAATTTATTTTGGAATAAAATTCATCGAGCGATTTTCTGTGATTTGTTGTTTTGCTTAGAATAAATGCTAAGAAATATAAATACTCTGCCTACCCCTCCGGGGACCCTTGTGGGAAGGCGTGAGGATATTATTATTATAAATATAAATATGCAGTTAGTAATTTTTATGAATTGTAATTTTAATGTTTAATTATCGACTGATATAGATGCGATTTGAGAGTAAATTGTATATAACAAAATTGAGTATATAACAAAATTGAGTATATATCAAAATTGAGTATACAGTATTGAGTATTGAGCCGTGGTGGCCGAGTGGTTTGAGCAGTTGCCTGCGACGCAAAGGTCGCAAGTTCGAATCCCGACTGTACCAATGAGTTTTTCTGAACTTAAGTACAGTGATTAGTCACACCACGAGCTTAACGGTGAAGGAAAACATCGAGAGGAAACCTGCATACGTCTGAGAAGAAATTCAAAGGCGTATGTATAGTCGTGCTGGAGTAACGGCGATGGACTCGCCATCTGTCACGTTGGCACCTAATATACCTCTGGCGGAAAGTGGGTGTGTGGGTATTACCTATACACCTCTGCCTACCCCTTCGGGGACCCTTGTGGGAAGGCGTGAGGATATATTATTATTATGAGTATACATCTAACAATTGAATATGAGAATATCGTTTCAAAATCAATATCAAAATATTTTATTTGACATAGGCCTAGATGGGCTCTTATAAAACCGCGAGAAAGGTGCAGCTTTCCAAAATATACCTCAAAAACATTTAAAAATATATGTACCTACCTACTAATAAACTTGACAATAATTACTTCACTAGCAGTTGCGGGCATCCTGTATCGCTTCGCTTGCGCGAGCGCAAGGTTGTCGCCCGCATAAGTTTTTTGCACTTCAAGCACATTCCGATTGCTTGCTTACAATCTAATAGAACAGTTTTTGCACCTTGGTATGTTCCGTTGGTTAGATCTTGATATATTTGTATCAGGACAGGTAGACTATAATTATAAGATAAGATATCCTTCTAATGAGAAGACAGTTCATGTCTTCCTACAAAGGGCTCCGACATATCATAAAATCTTTTCACCGAAGATATGTTTCGTTCTTCATGAGCGATGTCGAGTTACCCGCCGTCTCACAAGCACGACTTTTCATTTATCGTTAACATTTTTTCTTATAGGTACCTACTCGTACATATGCAGGTTTCTTCACAATGTTTCCCTTCACAGTAAAACTCTTGGTATGGTAAATGCACCTGCAATAATATAACACGACAAAACACTTAATTGAAACAACAAGGCTTAAGAAAACTTCATGAATAATTTCTCACATCAACATCGTTTATGGGAACTTGTATTCCCGTAGAGCCTTGCGCCACACTTGACCCTTGCCACGAGCTGTAGTTGAAAGGGAAATCGCACACCCACTATGGGAAGGAAATTAAGATAATTACTAATCTAACGTGTGCCGTAACCAGTATATGCTTTGAGGCTTTATTAGGTAACATTACGCGTATGGTTCGAAGTCAACCTCAAAGGAACTCGTTCAACAAGACAAGTATTTTAATTACTCCAAAGATTTACATTTCTCTATGCAAACGTGACAATATTTAAATTTTCTAAATGCCTTTTTACTGAGAAAGTCGTGAGGCTGAATGATATAAGAAGCTATAGAAGAATCAAAATTTTAGGTTTGTACCCCGACTGTCTGTACTACAGACGACATAAGACTGAAGAATTATTTTTAGCCCCTAATGTTTTATGTTGACCGAAAACAACGTGAGAAAATCTGCATTCATTTTAGAATGTATTTGTGCTTATGTGGTATAAATGCGTATGCTAAGTCTTACTTGAGAAACGGAGACCGACTATACCGTCATCTAAGTCCTTTTAGCATCTTAATATGTTTGGTAAAAATAAGGTGCTATTTCTCCTTTGCATACTACTTCAAGACCCCTATACCTACTACACCCCCAACTACAGTTGGGTGTGAACATATATACATATTATTAATAGAGAGTCCAAAGTAATGAATGTGAACGGAGCGGAAGAGGTATGTTAGTCTAGAGAGAACTGGCGCTCTACCCTCTCTGCCCACCCCGTTACGGATTATATATATATATATATATATATCCTCACGCCTTCCCACAAGGGTCCCCGAAGGGGTAGGCAGAGGTGTATAGGTAATACCCACACACCCACTTTCCGCCAGAGGTATATTAGGTGCCAACGTGACAGATGGCGAGTCCATCGCCGTTACTCAAGCACGACTATACATACGCCTTTGAATTTCTTCTCAGACGTATGCAGGTTTCCTCTCGATGTTTTCCTTCACCGTAAAGCTCGTGGTGTGACTAATCACTGTACTTAAGTTCCGAAAAACTCATTGGTACAGTCGGGATTCGAACTTGCGACCTTTGCGTCGCAGGCAACTGCTCGAACCACACGGCCACCACGGCTCACGCTACGGATTAGCCGCGATGATATGTATATGTGCCGAGTCTCTAACGAGGTAGGCAGAGAGTACAGAGCGCCAGTTCTCTTTAGACTTACATACTTCTTTCGATTCGTCCACATTCATCAGTCTCTTCATGTATATGTATGTACGTCCAAAATTAATTCTAATTCAATAATTTTTTCTTTGCAGATACGGATACTAGTCGTGATATTTGTCGTCAAAGCTGTGCATTGTCAAGATGGGTTCAACGATCAGGATATTCTTCGCATACAGAAAATGGCTTCCAATGACGGAGGTGTCGAAACAATTACCAACTATAGCACTAATTTAATACAAAGAGATCCAAACAGTCAGTCAGTAAGCTCATTGAGCGTGTACCAGATAACAGACGATGGTAATCGTAACGACGATTATCGTAAAGGAGATCGATCGCGTAGCAGGAAAGTGTATCGAATCAAAAACCCGTTCAATACAGAAGATAACGCCCCACAACAGGACAATAACCCCGAGCCCCAAGATAGCGGCACTGGAGCTAGTAACCAGTATGCAGCTATGCAGTACTCCCTACCACCAGAGGAATTCTTGCAACAGATTAGAGAAAATCAGTACTACCAACAACAGCAGCAAATCTCTACTCCAGCTCCAAATTTAAGTTACACAGCCACACCGCAGCCGCAATACCAGTATTCCACCATTACCGCGCCTAGCTTCGATAGTCGCAACCAACAGTCAAATCAAGCATCTTATCTAGAGCCTAAATCGCTATCCCAAGCATATCTTTCAACCCCTAATTCTTATCAGTATGGCGGACAGAATACGTTTAATGCAGACAGCGTAAGCACTCCTTTGCCAATGACCTCATATGTATCCACATCATATCCAAGCAGCCAGTTTATCGGTACACCTGCAAACTCGTATCTTTCTAGTTCTTCTCCAATGTATCTTTCAAGTCCATCAAGTTTGGCTCAATACGTTTCCTCCCCAATTTCTAATAGTCAAACTATGTCATCCGATTACGGCATAAACAGAGTTACGTCAACTTTAGGAAGTAATTCATTTAGCTATGATAATAATGATTATAATAAAAAAATGCAAATTGATCATTATGATAATTCTGCTATTGGGGTCAGATATCCAACTAATATTCAACAGCAGTTTTCGAATGATTTCGTTTCCTCAACTACAGCACCAACCTCTTCGTTATACCCAGATTCAATGCGTGATTGGCAAAATAATATGAATGCAAATATAAATGCCTTGTCTAAATCCTTACAGGAAGTTTCTATGACTCAGTATCAAAATTATCCTCAAAATAATAATAACCAAGAAAGTAAAAGTGAGACTAATACGAGAGAGAATTTGAATATTAATGGCGATATAAATCGCGTTGGAAACACACCATCTGCTAATAATGTCTATATGAATTATGCACAACCGGATTATCAAGTTGTAAGTAACACAAAAAGTCGAAGTAAAGATGTAGAACAAGACAACGGGCAGTCCGAATTCTATTCAAATGGAGATTATGGTTGGAGGATGTCTGGTAAAAAACCTTTAGTAAATTACGAGGTATTTCAATCGGGAAATCAAGCTCATTATCAAACAAACAGCAATTCTGACGGTGCTGTGAGTCAAATGAGCTTTCACATGGACACGAGCAGACCGTATAATCAAAACTCTAAGCCCACAACTGATGGTAAGGAAGCACATGATTTTGCAAAGGCTGCGGCGAAAGCACATGAGCAATTCAAGCAACAGCAGCTATATGCCAATAATTATGCAGCTAATGTTAATAACAATAACAATCAAATTGCAAATTCTGCTTACAATAGCAACTCATATTATGGTAACACTGACAAAGCCAGAAATAAATATAATGACAATTCTAATTCCAATAATTATTTGTACAGTAACTCACAAACAGATTTAATCACAGCATCACCATACTATTATTCAAATTCACGTGAAAATAATGTCGATTCCAAAAACAAGCAGCCATTCGATCACGCTAAAGCTCTGAAAAATATAGTTCCAATAGATGTATCAAATGTTGTATCCAACTCTGAATCACAGTCAAAAGCTAACGAGGATGATGCCAATAGATTTAACGCACAGAATTATAATAAAGATCAAGATCAAAGTGTAAGGACCTATTACAGACCAATAGTTGACTCTTACCAAAAGGAGAAACATTCTTTATTCGATTTTAACTTTAAAAATAAACCTGACGAATATTTAAATCACGATAACTCTAAGACCTTAGATTTAATTAATTACTATGGAAAGCAACAACAGCCTCATGAGCCAAACAATAATTCAGGCAACTATCCTGGAATATCACCACAACTTAATTATGCCAGCCAATCACCTAGTAACTATCAAGATAACATACAATCTTCCGCTAATATTCAACCAGGCTTGCAGCGCCCTCAGAACCAAATGCCTACCGATATTGCTAGTATTTTAAAGTTAAACGATATTCCGTATCGAGTAACTCAAGGGCTGATTTCAGATTCTACAAGATCACAAGCCAATAATTTTGAATTTCCATCTCAATTATCTGGAAGGATTAATCAAAATGTAGGCAGCCACCAGATTGATGTTACTAATATTTTAGGCAAATTAATGCAGGCCAAGCAGCCCACTAACAATATAAACAAGCCCGAAGTGGATTCGCAAGGAAGTAATCTACTGTCTACAATCCATGGTTATAAAGTTGCAAATCCATTCAATGTTGATCTTAAATTAGTTGCTGAATTATTGAGAAATAAACCCACTGGTGATGACTCCCACTTAATACCATTTAGAGAGCCTTTGAGAGAGATAAATAATCAATCGCCATTAAAACTGGATTTGTCACAACTACAATATTTATTGAAAAATGATAATAGCGGTAATTTCCCTTCATTTAGCGATGGTTTAAGTACACTCAACAATCCCTATTTGGACATTTATAACGGTGGAAGATTCCCATATCAAGGTATTAAATACTCTCGCAGTCAAGAGGAAGAAGAAAGTTTAATTCCGATTGCTGATGCATCAAACACGCACCCAATAGGTGCCGTTATGGAACAAGACGATCCAGATAGTGCACGAGAAATTATGACTTCTGATATGACAGCACATGGTGAAGAAGGAATAGTAACAAATATTGAAGACGACAGATCGAAAAATTCATATTTTCATGCACACAGAGAAATGGGAAGTAGACATCATCCTAATTCTTTATTATCTACACGTAATCCACATCCGAGAAAATATCCCAAGTCTAATATGGAAGAGCCTTATCCCTTATTAAAACCTCCGCCGCGTACGGCTCCCAGAGTCAGAGGTAGAGGTAAAATTGAGCGACACAGTCGCAGACGTCATGTGAACAAACCTAAGCTTGTAAGAATTTTAAAGTCTGAACCTTTATTCGAGGCTGATTCTGATGATGATGACGAAAAATCAGTCCCAATATTGTTACGACCACCGCCTCAAGTTGTCGAAGCAAAGTCCGACAATATTCAGCTTTCATAGTATTTCTCTCGTATCTTAATAAATATAATAAATAAACTATGTTTTATAAATCTTATAGTCATGTACAATGTATTTTTTAGTTTTGATTATGTACTTGTTTGTTTTAGTGTATCTGTAGTGTTTTATTTATTGTTATAATATATTTAGTCTTGTTTTGTTGTTGATTATTAATTGGACATATTGTACGTCACGATGGGTATTTGAACATTATACTGGAATCAAAGATAGATGGGAAGTGCAGAAGGAAGACTTGAGCATAAGTTACCCAAAGCAAGTAAAACATAAAATAACCGTCGGGTCTTACGAAGGGGTCATGGAGACGGCTCTGGACAGAGTAAAATGGAGGGAGATATATATCAGTTATATTCTTAAATTTAACAATAACAAGATATTTACTTATATCTTACATTGGTCTAGTGAAAAAATCATTTATTTTATTAACACACGAATTCGATGCTTTATTAAAAATTCGGCATTTATTATTGTAATATACCTACGTAAGTTTATGTTGTAAATAAGGTTATCTTGTATTTTAGTTCCAAAAGACAAAACTGTTATGTTAGTTAAGTTGTAAATAACTAAGTAGACAATAATCTGTCGAAATCTGTACCACACTTATTATTGTGATAAGTCGAATTTTATTGACGTTTGTTTATTGAGATGTTAAAACAAAATTAAATATATAAAAAGAACGAATTCGTTTCATTTGTTATCTTTAAAAAATACCTATCATTTTGTGTAATTAAAACACGTTAAATTATTGGCTAATATAACGTGACACACGATAAATGTAAAATTAATTGGATTCATTTGTTCATGTATCAAAAGAAACGTGACATCATATCACGTTAAGATCCGATCGGCGTGAAATTTTCTTCTGATTTCACTTTAGAGACGTTAATGATCTACAGCAAAGTTATTAACGATGGACATTTAGTAAAACACATTATATAATAAAGTATAAACTCCTTCGACAAAAAAAATTTTAAAACAAGTTTTTTTAACAAAAAAAAAGTGATGACAAGCTTCCCTTGCTTTCCCAATCGAGAGCAGATATCTTAGTATATAGGTCCAAGTAACAGCAGATGTATACTGGCGTGTTGCCGACTTCATGTGGAGTTAATGAACGAACGAGCTCGGCTTTTACCGACACAACTATCACTGGTTGAGTACTCTCACTTACCAGGAGCCCAACACTGCCATGGATCAGTGCCTATTGGTTGCAATGCTCTGCATGGTTGTACATATTCCAATCAAAATTTGAGTTGTACACTCATATTTACATCGGAAGCATCGGCTGTGCTGTGACTCTCAAGAGAATATATGTGGTTACTTAACTATAACTGCGTTACCATAGAGATCAAATTGTTGCCTGGTACATAGATAGATTTTCGCCCCACGAGTCTACATTAAACTGCAATAATATTCTGACTGTGTGGCAGTAATAATTTTACAAGGCATTGAAAATCTTTTTTAAATATTAATTATAATCATAGATTAACATGTAAATTAACTGCATGTTAATAATTGAGAACGATAGATGAAACGCCTAGAGTCCGTTCACGGCCAGAGTCGCGTGCGTCTCGCTTTCTTCACGCACTGGCCCCATAGTTTCATTGCCATCTGCTGAAGATGTTATGAAATTGTTTTTCTAACATCTCAGGTATTTCGCTTAGCTAACATTGTATATCATTATGCTCTTAGCTGAATCTATAATTGTAACATTCGATGATTTGCAAGTAAATATTACACAGATAAAACTGATCTGAAACCTAAGTTATATAATTTGAAATATATTATTTCTCGACGAGCCCTTGAAAGTTTATTTCATTGTCGTCCCCAAATTTCTGCAACTTTAAAACGAGTTTATTTCATTAGACATTGTCTGACTTTCACAATGGGAGTGTCAAATCTTTAGATTTTTTTATGTCCTGTTTTAACTTTCTGCGTTAAGAAAGTTATACCTAATGGCTAATTTATTTAGAATTGTATAGGCTAATACTATAACTATTATTGTATTCAGTCAAAGTAAGACACGTGAATAGTACGCCATTGTCATGATTTGATTCAAAGTCCTATAACACAGGCTTGCGTATTTGGGAGTGGTTGGAGTAGTTTACCTTCAACATAAAGATTGCAAGTTCGAATCCCGACTGTACCAATGAGTTTTTCTGAACTTAACTACAGTGTTTAGTTACGAAACCTATGCACGTTTGAGAAGAAATTCAATAGACGTATGTATAGTCGTGCTTGAGTAGCGGCGATGTAAATGCCATCTGTCACGTTGGCACCTAAAATATGTCTCCGGAGGTAAGAGGAAGTGTGGGTACCACCTGGGCCTACCCCTTGGGTACCCGGGTACGGAATTTTATTTTATTCACAGCTTCCCACTAGATGGCGTGATGTTATACCTATAACAATCTAAGCGCAGCCAAAAAGAAATCCATCTGTTAGGGGTTTTCCGACAGCTTCGTGACGGACTTGACTGTCGCACAATACTAGAACAGTGCTTCCAAACTTGCCAAGTTTGAACAATATTTCTAGGCGGTACATGGTTTAGTTAAATCTATACTCAGATGATTTTCTATATGTACCATCCATTACGTCATACTGAGCATGGTAATTAAAAATGTCACACGATTTAAAGAGTCACAAAAGTCCTATATAATGTAGACTCTTCTTCTAGAAGGCATCGCAATCTTGACATTCTAGACTACCCAGCGCCGCGAGGCTCCAATAGAATTTCAGTATACGATATTTCTTGTCTTTAATGACACTGTCTGTAATAAAATCAATATTTAGCTCAAATCATGTCTTCATGCTGTTGGTTATATGCAAATATGCAGTGGCAGGATCATTAAAACATTTCATTGGGTTTTTTATCATTATCTTAGCGCAACACGAATATCTAATTAATAATACCTAATGGTGCTCACTGCGACAGATTTTTATTTCGTAAATGTATAAGTGAATATTAATATCAAGATAAGTGATCTAAAGTGTCTGGAAGAATAGAGTTAGACCACGTTCCAACAACCTAGGTCAAATCAATTGGACACTCAATTGGACACAAGGATGACTTCAACACTACCTCGTAACCGACAAGCAGGTATGAAGGGACTGATGGATGTGGCTGAAACAAAAGAGCTCTGTAAGTATAGAGAGAACTGGCGCTCTACTTTCTTTTCCTATCAAGGAGTCGCCGTGATGGTATGAATGTAGGTTTTAATTATATTTGTAAAGTGGTAAACGACGTATTGAAAGAAGTATGTAAGGATCGTAGCAAGTGGAAAGAAGTGGTCTCTGCCTACCCCTACGGGAAAGAGGCGTGATTATATGTATGTATGTAAACGACGTATACTACGAGTATAACGATTATATCATATATCATTTTAAATTATATTTCAAAATATTGCTATGGTACTTTAAATATGTTTCAAAGCCCGAAGAAAAATTAAACAAGCTTTTTCATGGTTGCCATAGGTACTTATTAGAGAGACACGAAAATAACGTGTATTTTTGTGTCGCCTTATCGTACGGGCTTTTAAGAGTATAAGTGATTGAATTGTCTGATACGCTCTATATACCACAAATTCGAGTATATATTTATATATATATACAATAAGGCAAGAAGCATGAGAACGTCAAGAGTACTCGTAACTAGCGAGCTTGTATAAAGAGATTGTCACTGGCACATTTGGATGAATCCAAAGAAGTCAGAAAGTCTAGAGAGTTCTGGCGCTCTTCTGTTTGTCTATACCGTGAGGGTTTCGGCGTGATAATATGTATGTTTAAGCATTACACATTACACCATATTTTTTTTTAATTCTTAATCATCTGTAAAAGTACATGTACATAAGATACATACATACATACATATCATCACGCCAAGTTCCTAACGGGGTAGGCAGAGAGTATAGAGCGCCAGTTCTCTCTAGATAATGTGTGAAAATCGTGACCAAAGCGAACAGACAGCATGGCGCCAACGATGTTCAATGACATATTCACTTTCATATAGTTCCAATATTTTAAAGACTTCTTTCTTTAACTGAAAAAATAATGTTGTAAATTTTCTGATATTTTATTCAAGCGATGGGCATTTTCTAATATATTTCCATAAGGCACGTGTCCGACCTCACCCATTAAGAAATCGTCAAAATATCAAGCAGCGGCCATTATTTCTCGACCACAGGTAGTTGAGTAACCGATCGGCATAAATTTGACACTATTTCCGTTAGAAAAGGTAGGATGAACCAAAACCTGTTTTTTTACTCTCGTTCTCGATAACGCGTCAGGCTCTGCGGCATCGACTACATTGATATAAATATGATGGCAGTATACGACACAACACAAACACCCGCCGTTTGTAGTCGCACACACAAGTTCATCTCAGTGGCCAGCGATTAGCTAATCGAAATGGCTACCTTTGTAAGTTTCCGACTTTAACTACGTTACGACTAAAACTAAATCTGAAGAATTGTCAAAGATGAAAACTTAAAATGTCCTTTTAATTTTCAGACTAAATTGGTGTTCTTAGCCATCCTAGTGAGCAGCACCTATGGTGGGTTCCTTCATGGGCACCACGATCACCACGTCGAGGAACACGTGTCTCCGGGCGCCATTGCACCAGCTCCCATCGATCTGAGTGCGCATTCGAGCTTCTCTCCCAGCAGCTTCCCTATCGGATCATTGCCTTCAGCTACCTACTCCGGATCTGCATACAACGGTGGATACTCTAGTGGGTCATTTGGACCTGGCCTAAATCATGGTGACGCTGGTCTCGGTGGGGCATACGCTGGTGGAGCATACGCCGGTGGGGCATACGCCGGTGGAGCATACGCCGGTGGTGCATACGCTGGTGGCTTCTCTGGTGCTGCATACTCTGGTGCCGGTTTGACTGGATCCCTCGGTGGTATTGGCGGAGACGCGCCCCCTCTAGGCCCTAAAGCCCCCGTTATCGACGAAATCCACGGTCTTGCAAACACCAACGGCGCTCCAACTCAATACCGTTACCGCGACGAGCCCTACCAAGTATTACGTGAAGTCACCCACAGAATTCCTCAACCCGTCCCTGTGCCAGTACCTCAGCCCGTACAGGTGCGCGTGCCCCAGCCATACCCTGTGCAAGTGCCAGTCGTCAGGAACGTTCCCGTACCAGTAGTGAAGATCCAGCACGTTAAAGTTGACAAGCCCGTCCCCTATCCAGTGGAGAAGATTGTCAAAGTGCCCTTCGAGAGAGTTGTGGAATTCCCAGTCGAGCATCCAGTCCCGATCGAGAAAATCGTCGAGGTGCCAATCGTCAAGCTTATTAAGGTGCCCGTCCCATTCGTGAAGACATACCCCGTACCAGTGGTGAAGACTGTCCACCACAAGGAGCACCACCACAGCCACGGATGGTCCCACGGCGGCTGGTGAACATTCCAAGCCAGACCTAGCGGCCGCACCCCATACCTCTATCACTAGTCCGGTCTATTGTAAATATATTTCCCATGTCATAGCTCATCGAGAGGCTGCAACCTAGGGTGATAACTAAGTCATTAATTTAGGAGAATACACTTTGTGTGCATTCGTTTATTTTTGTTTCGTTTTGTAAATAGTAATATGTAGGTTTTTATTACTTTAATAAAACGATATATCCAAAGACTTACTGGCTTTCTTTCAATCTTCAAATAAACTTTAACATATTGTACATAGTAATTTTATGTTATGTTACAAAAGTTGGAAGATTAAAAACTAATTTCTATTAATATTTTTTAGCTGTATTAAAGCAAGAAATAGTTTCAGTGTTAAAATAACACACGGAAGGGGGAAATAATACCATTTAAAATAATGAGTGACTTTATAGTTTACTTTACTACATTTTAAAATGTCAATTAAAATATACACTATTCTATCAAGTTCACCATAGCATATTGCGTCACTTGTCTTGTCTAATAGACAAAAGAAATTTTTCAATGTTTATTGCATTATGGGTGATAAATTATTATATTTTCATGCCTTCTCATTAGAGTAAGCCGAGATGTGTAGTATTCACGCATACACTTTTCAACAGAGATATATTTCCTGAGCCAACGTGACAGATGGCGACCCAGCCTTTGATTTTTTCTCTAGCAAGAAGTTGCGATGCGAGTATGAGATAGTTTCTATCATCGAAATGCTCTTGTTGAGTTAAATAGTTAATATATATTCACACCGCGAGATTCACGGTGCAGAAAAACATCGAGAGGAAACCAGCATACGTTTGAGAAGCAATCCAAAGGTGTATGAATGTATAGTCGTGCTTGAGTAACGGCGATGGACTCGCGCAGAGTCTAGAGTGCCTGCGTGACAGATGTCGATCTGCACTCTATATCTCTGGCGGAAAGTGGGTGTGTGGGTACTACTTATACACCTCTGTTTACCCCTTCGGGGACCTTTGTGGAAAGGCGTGAGGATATGTATATAAATGATAATAAAAGAATTCCGAAATCAAATCATGTTATTCAATCAATCATTAATATTTTATTACAGAGAACACTAAACTTATTGAACGTAGAACACACATTAAAATTAAAATGAAGGTTACCAGTACTATTATTATTGAAATGTTATTTCATTTAGGGCTTACGTAGTTGCGTTTTTTTAATTAATTATATGTATATACTCTTTTTATATAAGAGTTTTATGTGTTGTTCTCGGCTTGTGAGGGTATTTAGCTGAGGGAATCCAAACGAACTGTCGGGCATCAAATTATTTTTATGCAAACATCCGGATCTATTGCATATCCTTGAGGTAGATAAAAATAAACATGAATATAATTAATATAGCTCCAGTGTTTCTAGAATTACCGTCATTACCGACTTATTTTCTATTGTGTTCTATGGCTACTTAAAAAAACTGCAATTTTAATTTTAAATTCCGTTATTTAATTATTTATTTATCCAGCCGCATATATTTTCACCAGTTATTTGTTTTTAGCTGGCGACTTCCTTCAAATTAATAAACCTATCCGCGTTGTTGAACAATAATAATGATAAAAATATGTATCTTTCGAATTAATCACGGACTAATTAAATAATATAATAAAAAAATAAGACGAGACTATTAATTAATTACATAAAATTTATGCAATAAAGATATGTTATGCATGTAAAATATAAGAGTAAAAGTAAAAGTTATAATTCATAAAATTCTAATTGATTACGTTCATATTATGTTGTCAAAACATCATCATAAATTAGTAATTAACTATATTAATATTCATTAATCTGGTACTCGAGTTCTCACAATGACATTGAGGACATTATTTTCACGGTTTCATAAGATCGCGTCTATGTGTAGCCGGAACTCTACAGCACAGGTGTGTGATTGGTCACTGTTAGTTATTGCCCATTAGTATTACAAATAAAATTCCGAAGGCTAGTGAAATTTTGTGTAGAAACGAATAGATCCGTAGCTGCGGGCCATTAAAATAACAAATTCGTGTTGATCAATGTAGGGACGGAGACATATTTGCGTAACATTTGCTTAAAAATATGCGGCTATAAATCTAGGCAGTGTAACCCGCCTTAATATAGGCCACGAATTGTTAGAGTTGCATAACCAAAATTGGGCAAGAGCGAGTCTGTCTCGCGTGCCGGGGTTCGGTAGTTAATATGATAATCCATTCTGTTTACGTTCCGTTTTATTCACATGATCCCTAATGTTCTTATTTCAAATCATTTCTTAAGATTATTTTACACAGCAAAAGTTTTAAAAAGCTACACAAGCATATGCCTGTTGGTAAGCGCTTACTATTAGGTAGTAATACCAAAGGTAAGACTTATGGCTGAACTAGCAGCAGTGTGAACAGACGACAATTTATGTTGGCACAACTATTTCTAGAGCCTAAATTGCCTATATCTAGAGCTATTTGACTATGATCTTCTGTGACATCAAAGAGTAGTTCTTTGTGGGGCAATTCCAATTTTGAACTGAAGTATCCGCTATTTGCGGATCGGGGGTCAGGGATATTACATATTAGTCATTTTGTGTTGTACCTGTTACTACTTAAAGTTTCGTCCTTCTTTTAGATGTATTACAACTAGCTGTCGCTCGTGACTTCGACTTTTACGAACTTAGATCTAGTATTTCGGCTAGACTATTTTTCCTACTATATTTGAGATTTTTCTATATCTTTAACAAGAAAAATAACAAGTTCCCCATACGAAGTTTATCCCATATTTTACCCCGTAAAAAATATTTTTACATAAAAAATAATTTGATTATTCTTATTGGAAGATGTTCATCAACAATAAACGCTGTTGTCAAGTCGTGTTAAAGTCATGGAGATTATTGCTGGCAATAAACTGATGAACTGAATGAAATGAAACTGAATGAAACTGAATGTTGAGGCTGTATATAAACATAAATGATCAGAGAAAATCGTTTTGTTTATAATTAGTACCTAAACTTACAAATGTTATTTCTGTGAACGAACATATTAATAATATATATATTTACATACCTAAAGCTATGTCATATACTAATTGTATAATGGCTGGCAAACAATTTTTTTTTATTTTTAAGATAAAATTGAATTTGTTAGCAAGTCTGAATATATTTCGTTCATTGTTTAAGTCATTTTATATAATATTAGAAACTTGTTCGGGGAACTTTCTGTTAAAAAATACAAGTATATACTACCTTTTATATATTGCCTTTTATTAAATATTTAAACAATATATATAATACTAGCTGTCCCGCCCAGCTTCGCATGGGTGAAAATGTACATACATACATACATATCATCACGCCGAGTCCCTAACGGGGTAGGCAGGGAGTATAGAGCACCAGTTCTCTCTAGACTTCATACCTCTTTCGCTTCGTCCACATTCATCAGTCTCTTCATACATCGTCGGTTTCGAGTACTCATGACGTTCCCGTCCTTGAGCGTCCGATCTATTTGTTACAGGTAGTTGGAACGTGGCTTTCCTCTGCCTCTTCTTGCACACACTTTTGCTTTGTATATCTGTATCGTCAATCTTTCTTCACTCATCCTTTCTATATGCACCAAACCAGCGTAGCATGCCTTTCTTCATCTTTTCAATCTGATTAATTACGCCTTCGAATTGCTTCTCAGACGTATGCAGGTTTCCTCTCGAGCTCGTGGTGTGAATAATCACTGTACTAAAGTTCAGAAAAACCCATTGGTACTGTCGGGATTCAAACTTGCGATCTTTGTGTCGCAGGCAACTACTCGAACGACTGGGCAATCTATGGCATACTATTATTAGTACGTGCTTAAGGCTATTACATTATCATAATTAGAACGGTTACAAGTCTCTGCTGGCAGATGCTGGATGCGGCAAGCTGAAGACAGGGCGCTATGGCGCTCATTAGGGGAGGCCTATGTCCAGCAGTGGACTAGAGTGGGCTGATGATGATGATGATGATGATGAAGTCTCGTGAGATCCTGGCTGACAATTTATGGTCGCGAGTTCAATTCCCGCTGAGGACAGATATATGCGTGATGAACACAAGCATACGTACCTTTGTCTTGGATGTCCTATGTTCATGTATAGCAATAACATCATTGTCTAGTAGTATAAGCTTTTAGTTCGATACTACTTTAGTTATCTCATTTCAGTTGTTTTATAAACCCTAAGATCTAAGGGGTGGCCTTAGATCCAAGTTTCGAAGACCTGTATCGCATTTTTTTTTCGATTTCCGATTCGCTGAGTCTATATGAATTCACTACGAGTATATATGTATTTACGTAGAGTATACATGCATATATACCGCACATGTACAACAATATCATTTTAATACATTTGTATATTTATACAACACCGACATATGACATCTAAACTAATTTTATATAGGCAGAGTTTCCTAATGTCTAAGATGAAATAATTGTAATTAGATGCAAGTTAATATTGACCCACATAATGAAATCGATTCGAAACTCTTCTTTTAACCTTATTACATATTGACTAATATGCCTACAAAGTATGCGTACATTTATTTTCTCAAATTTCAAGTCCTGTTAAATATTAATATTCTATAAGATAGTCTTTGCAAATATTATTTTTACGATATTATTATTAAGACGAATGCTCTAAGCTATACCTTCCTAGCTCTAAGATATACCACGAGATTTTGCGAATAGAGTACTCCGGCATAATATGTTTGAATTTCATATACATATAATATATTTAGGAATTGTATTGTGCCTTCAGACTTCGTCACTGGACATCTCGATAAAGACGGCACCTCGTTAGACCAGCAGCCAAGCTCTGGCCGACTCTGTGGATCTTTACGTAACGTCGGAAATAGCGACCACATCGAGACCAAGAGATTAGCATAATTTTGGTAGCGGCGACGTATCCGCTAATATTAATGAATTCATGGGCGTTGTTCGATTCAGCGTTGTATAAATATGTGCACCGCTCTGTTATCACATCACAACCCACAGACACTCAGAAAGGACAACAACAGCTTCTCTTTGGCTGGCTTCAAAGCGATTAGCTAAAAGCCATGGCGTTTGTTGTAAGTGACGATGGCATGTTTTGAGTAAGAGTAAAATAAATGATCCTTCTTCTAATTCTATTTCTTTTTGTTCCAGGTCAGGATACTGTTTATGTACGCGTTGGTGTACGGCGCTCGCGCTGGTCTATTGAGTGGCCTTCACGGCTCTGACTCGTATGTGTCGTCAGCACTTCATTCCCCATCTGCTTCGTTCGGCGCGCCCTCAAATTCTTATGGACCACCAGACGTGACCGGAGCCATCATCGGCGGTGCACATTCATCTAATATCCACTCTATAGATGAGACCGTCATCGAGGAGCACGGCCTTGCTCTAGACGCTCACGCTCACGCCCACGCCCACGCCCATGACCACGCCCACGCCCACGCCCACGACCACGCCCTCGACCACGCCCTCGACCACGCTCACGACCATGGGCACGCTCTTGAACATGCTCAAGCTCTCGAGCATGCGCACATTGACCTGCACGCGCACGATCAATCTCACGATAATTTCGCCAGTGGACCTGGCCCCATCGCCAGCGGCCATGGCTTCCCCAGCGGCTTTGACTCTCTAGGCAGCGGTCCTGGTCATATTGAATCTGGCCATGCCCTCGAAGGCGGATTCAGTGCATCTGGTGCCATCGGAGGTGGCGTCATCGAATCTTCTGGTGCTGCCTTTGGTGCTTCAGGTGTTGGCAGCGGCCTCTCCCTTGACACTGGCATCGCTGCACCTAGCTCTGCCTCTCTTGCTTCAGCATCAATTGGCGCCCCGAGAGTGATCGGCACCAGAGTGACAGTAGGCCGCCCCGACGCCGCTCAAACTAGATACGAGCTCCAGTCCGTCGTCCAGAATGTGATCCGTCGCGTGCCTGTTGAGGTTACCCGTCACATCCAGGTTGCTGTGCCTCACGCTGTACCTGTACCCGTGCCCCATGAGGTCAAGGTGCCTGTGCCTCAGCCCTACCCCGTCCACGTTGACGTTGTAAAGCATGTACCATACCCTGTATACAAGACCGAGCACGTTGAGGTCGAGAGGCCAGTACCCGTAGAGGTTGTGAAGCAAGTGCCTTTCGAGGTCATCCGCAAGGTGCCCGTACCAGTGGAGCGTCCCTATGAGGTCATCAAGAAGGTACATGTGCCAATTGAGAAGCACGTGGAGGTGCCCGTGGCCGTGTGGAAGCCTTACCCCCTTCACATCATCAAGCACGTCACCCACTACAAGAAGAAGAGTTGCTGCTGGTGAAACATATGACCACAGTCGTGATTATACCAAATAGTCAATAGATGTGTAAATATATAGTCATTAGCTGTACATATTGTAGATAAAAATAAAACAAGTCGTCTCTTTCTAATTTTGAATGTTTGTTTTCACCTTGTGATTGGGTCAACCATTAATAATGGCTTTATACAGGACTGTCCTCTTATGTGGCATTTAACCGCTGCTTCATTATAAGGAGCAAATTTCACTTATGTCACAATCTATAAGAGTTCAGTCTTCAATCTTCATTAAATTTATATTCATACTAGCTACAACCGGCATGCCAAGCTACGCAAATTTTGCGAGTATTCGTTTTTCTTTTTGGGTCAGTAATCCTCGCGAACCCAAAACACCTCACCAAAGTTATATCACAATACGGTCAATTGTTTAGGATTTCAAGAAAATAAATAAACAAAAGTTGTTTTTTATTTGTAGGTATAATAAATAAATAGTAGCACTCTTAGTAAGTACAATTGACTAATTTTAAAAGATGTAGAGTTCAATGGATCTCCCGTTCATAATTTGAGTTGCCCAACTGGAGTAGTCTTTATTCAATCTGTTCTGAAGGTACCTACCGGCACAGAGGATCATAGGCCAAAGACTTTTGGTATTTATGTATTCCTGCCATGAGTAAGATAAGTCAAGAACTCCATGTGTTGTAACTGTACTAGTATTAGGGGAGACGTTCGGTCCTGATCGTGCTAGCACATCAACTCCGCCCGACATAACGTAGAAATCCGTGACTAATAAATAGGTATTGGTTATACGTAAAAAGGCTACGGGAATCGCTTGCCATCATGCGGGCCATACGTTTGTTTGTCATAATTGTAGTATAAGAAAGTTACTCTGCTTAAAACAAAAGATTAAATATCAATGGATGATTTAATTAATCAGCTATCGATCAATATCGTTTCATTTGCATTCAGCTATAAGTAATATATTATGCCCGCGGCAGGTAATAGTTAGTTACATCAGACCCGCCTACAGATGTCCGATATACATAAATAATAGTTTACATCATATTGAAATAGCGCCTATTATGCCACTAGAGATCGCAGTAAGTAGGTGAATAATCGAGAGTAGGCGATTATTTCAACCTGCGATAACCACTTATTATATAATGTGATCGAATATCATGGGGTACTCAGCTGATATTTTTGTAACATCCGATAATTAATCAAAAGAAAATTCAGGGCAAAGGAAAATTTACGGTTTATGTAAGTTGTATATCTCTGAGTTGTAGCTAGCCGTTTGATGCTGGCTTCATTGAACCTTCGCACGTGTTTGGTTTTGGTTTGGTTAGCTCATGATTGTCGGTAGCCTGTCTCAATCCGACTGTAGCACCCTAGATTATTATTATACACACTATAATATACATATATATCCTTACGCCTTCCCACAAGGGTCCCCGAAGGGGTAGGCAGAGGTGTATAGGTAATATCCATACACCCACTTTCCGCCAGAGATATATTTTAGGTGCGAACGTGATGGATGACGAGTCCATCGCCGTTACTCAAGCACAACTATACATACGTCATTGAATTGCTTCTCAGATGTATGCAGGTTTCCTTTCGATGTTTTCCTTCACCGTAAAGCTCATGCTGTGACTAATCACTATATATATATAGCCTTAATACCAACATTCCAAACTCAGGATCAGGAATTAAGGAAAATACATTATCATTCTTACAGTGGTGTGATCTCTACTTCGAATATACCAAAGGTGGGTACTATCGATATACAGAAATCGATATTTTCTCTGTTCCCTTGAATAAAGCTTCACTACAACTATTGATACTCAAATATAAGATCGACAGTGTCATAGATACATCAACACACGTCATCCTTATTGATTATCCTCGAAGGAAAAAATTGATGCACTCTACATGTCGTTCTATGGAAAGCGGCTTTGGAGTACACGGCGACTCACAACTCAATACGACGCATTAATGACTTACGCAACAGAAGACCCATATCAACTTATTTGTAACTATCATTTTTTAATCTATCGCTATTGTAGCGATGGGAATAAGGAATAAACCTTACCAAGAAATACAAACAAATAACTTCACGAAAAATTGCTGGTTTATTTGAATTTCCCCGTATATCTAATATAAGATGTAAAATAATTACCACGAAAAACAAAATTGCTTTTCAAATTTTATTACCAAGCCTATACAATAAATAAAGAGTAAAAATATGTTAACATATTTGACACAAGCATTACTGCAACAATGAAAAATCGACAAATCTTTTGTATCTAACGTGTCACTTTACTTAATTTTTATTTTTGATGTTGTTTAAAGCTACGGCAACATTGAGAGTTATGGGAAATATGCGTTCCTAATATAAATAATGAAATTTATCGTAGACTAGCTGTCCCGCCCAGCTTTGCTCGGGTGAAAAAGTTAAATTGCCCGTAACACGATCGCAGCGCCACCTATCGGGTCCAATTGTAAATCTAAACCATTCTCGAATCCACCTTAAGACACACAGAAAGGGATAGCTTCGCACGGGTGAAAAAGTTAAAATTCCTAAAACTCGATCGCAGCGCCACCTATCGGGTCCAATTTAATATAGCCTATGTTACTCGGGGATAATGTAGCTTTCCAAAGGTGAAAGAATTTTTGAAATCGGTCCAGTAGTTTCGGAGCCTATTCATTACAAACAAACAAACAAACAAATCTTTCCTCTTTATAATATTAGTATAGATGAACAATATTGCATTGAATGTTTCATGTGATTGCTGGACGCTTGCAACACTAAGGATTAAATCCCCTTTGATACTATGAAACAAATATTTAATAAAGCTTTAATTTATTAAATTGGTAACTTTGATTTCAATCATTTTTGTTGACACAGAAATGATTACTCGAAATGAAATTGTCTGCGCCAAAGTCAGTCTGTCAATGAATTGTTTCTGCGTCTACAGATTACTCTTCGGCAAGATATGCTCGCGTAGTTTTTGTCTATTACATTTTATGTAGGCTTAACGTCATACAAAGCTATATTATGCGTAATTAACCACAAATATAATATTTTGTGTAATAATGTATTATTTAGAGCATCAGATATAAACCAAATTAAGTAACTGCATGCATTATAGTTCCTATAGCGGAAGCTTTGGATTATAATGAAAAGGATTACATCGAATTCCACTGTCTACTTGAAATGGGAATTATGACATAGTAAACTGGAAGGGGCTGCATCAGAGACGCTGACAAGAGCCCAGCTCTAAAATTTGTGATGAAATGGTTATCGGTTATACTGGACATTGAGTAATTCATTTGAGTTACAGATATCATAGTATCCTAACTACCTTTACTAGTAAATGATATTTTAATAAGTTGGTAGGTAAATCTGTGTACTTATTATATCATTAAATAACTTAAAAATACATCCTAATATCTTATATTCCGAAAGTGTTTTTGGTACAAGCAACAAAATATCCTTTCGCTATGTTCAGAGATTTTTTCATTTTTTCAAATGCTTGCCTACCATGGGAATATCCTAGAAATATATACCAATGCTTAGATAAAAGTATAGCAATACAACTTGTTTCAAATGTTTGCTAGTGTGGTTTGCTAAGTGCTATCGTAATTTTCCAATTGAATATTAAGGTTATTCAATATTCCTTTTCACCTCGTGAAGGACTCGTATATTCCTTTTTTATTTCAGTTTTTTCCGGAATATGTGATAATTGTCGGTACGACAAATAGATACAATTATTTTTTATTTCAACATTAAATAAATAATGACTACATTTTTCTAAAACAAAGTAGCCGCTCACGTCTGAAAGCAAAAGGCTCAGACCGTGTTGATCGGATTTTTAATGCAGTTTTTACCGCCCTTCATTTTTGCCGCCGATTTTTTCAAAAAATATACTACAGCATCATAAAAATAATTAAGATGCGTTTGTGAGCTATGCATGTTGAGTGTAACTTATTGCTATAATAATTACATAAGGCGTAATCAATCTAAAGTATGTATCTAAAGAGGACATAGTTCAGGCTCAATATTTTAGAACTACTAACTACTATATATTTTTTTACATATAGTCACTTAAGTTTATAGATTAGACACCCTACAATGACACACTTATGCATGTAATGTTTGTTTGTTCGAAGAGCCTGAATTAGTTTGTAGTCTGAACTTAAGTACAGTGATTAGTCACACCACGAGCTGAACGGTGAAGGAAAACATCGAGAGGAAACCTGCATACGTCTGAGAAGAAATTCAAAGGCGTATGTATAGTCGTGCTGGAGTAACGGCGATGGACTCGCCATCTGTCACGTTGGCACCTAATATACCTCTGGCGGAAAGTGGGTGTGTGGGTATTACCTATACACCTCTGCCTACCCCTTCGGGGACCCTTGTGGGAAGGCGTGAGGATATATATATATATATAACTTAAGGTGGGGTAAAAAATATCAAGAGGGGAGGGTGGGTGTAGTGGGTAATCATTTTGATTCACAACTTCAAACATGATATTTGGTAGAGCGGAGGGTTAGTCTAAGACCTCACCACGTATCACCAGGGGATATGACGTTAAAAAGTTTCTAAAAACACCGACTGACTTATACTTATGTCATTTTAAAACATGAAATTAGAACAGGGTTTCGGTAGAATCAAAAATCAAGACTAAAGCACAAGTTAATGTTTGCCATGTATAAGTCATATACATATAAGTCATGTAATGTATCGCCCGTATCCAACCACCAGTCCGGTAATTTG
Organism: Drepana falcataria; assembly: GCA_945859725.1. Classification (NCBI taxonomy): domain Eukaryota; kingdom Metazoa; phylum Arthropoda; class Insecta; order Lepidoptera; family Drepanidae; genus Drepana; species Drepana falcataria. Next base: position 4,020,901 of record OX243935.1, read on the forward strand.
ACAGGTGACGAGTCCATCGCCGTTTCTCAAGCACGACTATACATACTTTATGCCTTCATAATAATAAGAATATATAAATTTGTTACAAGAACAATTGTAGTTGAAGATATATACCAGAACAATCTATACATACACTATAGATATACTATAAATAGATATATATTTTTTTTTATTGTATTTGCATACAGTGCCTACTGGCACAACTACTATGAGAATTATGAACACGCCTTTCATAGGTGTACAGATCTGATACAAATTGTTATTCTTTTACTTATAAGCTTTAATGTGTATACTGTTAATGTGTCTTTAAATAAATAAATAAATAAGTAGACAGGAATAATATAGACATGTATGTATATACTACGTAGGAAGCTGGCATCCAAACTCTGCAAGGCCTTTATATCAAGTCATACATGTAGGAGCCGTGGTGGCCGAGTGGTTCGAGCAGTTGTCTGCGACACAAAGATCGCAAGTTCGAATCCCGACTGTACCAATGAGGTTTTCTGAACTTAAGTACAGTGATTAGTCACACCACGAGCTATACGGTGAAGGAAAACATCAAGAGGAAACCTGCATATGTCTGAGAAGAATTTCAAAGCCATATGTATAGTCGGCGATGGACTCGCCATCTGTCACGTTGGCACCTAATATACCTCTGGCGGAAAGTGTGTGTGTGGGTATTACCTATACACCTCTGCCTATCCCTTCGGGGACCCTTGTGGGAAGGCGTGAGGATATCATCATCATCATGTATATACTACGGAGGAAGCTGGCATCTAAACTCAGCAAGGCCTTAATATCAAGTCATATAATATGTAGGTCATTCAGACTTATACGAATTTCTTCTCAAATTAATCATAAATTTACTCGGCCACTACGACTCTAAAAAGTATATATGTACCTACACAGCGGTGTAGTAGTTAATTATTCCGATGCTATATTTTGCCCCAGTTTGAAGCCCACTATCACCCACGCGGAATACATGCAACATGCCTACGTTTTAGCTTGTGGTATATTTCATTATAGATAAGCATAAATATTCCTTAAATATTATTTAAATTTTATTCATCGTAACTATATCATCTTTAGTAGGCATCACATAGCGGTTAAAATGAAATTTTAATAAAACTTTCACAGTTCCTTTTAAGGAACTGAGTTGACACAGAATAGAAATGATTTGAGAATTTTTTTTAGAATCGAATTTTAAGCACGCTGAAAAATAATGCTGCTATCTGGGAAGTGAAGCTATACGCATTTTAAAATTATTGCTAGGGATAACTAACAATGATTTTACATGCGTATTACTTTGTGCTAATGAAACATGTAAATTGTGTTATTAGAACTTTTTAGTAAACACCAACATTACAACTCAAGCCTCACTACAAGGATCTCCGAAGGGGTAGGCAGAGGTGTATAGGTTGTACCCACGCCCGTTTCTTTTCTTATCATAAACTTTTTTACTACAACTAAACTTGCCCTAAGTTTAGCTTAGTTTAAGTATTTTTTTCGAATAATCTATTTCTAATCATCTTTCTGAACCGTGGGAGACTCAACGTGATAATAATTATGTATTACTTGTTTATATATATGTATACATGTATATATTATTGTATGTATGTTATATAAGTATATGTTTCGTATTTATTTATGTAGAATGCCTATTATTTGTATATTATAATGATTGTTTCTATTTCATCCTCTCAACTGTCACACCTACCTTTTCTTTCTCTGTTTCTTATCTCTCTCTACACTTGGGTTGCCTGGTAAAAATCGCTTTTGCGATAAGGCCGCCTATTATGCCTACTATATGTTTTTCTTTGTCATTTCTGTTTGTTTTTGTAAATGTGTGTGTTTGTTCAATAAAGGATATATTATTATTATGTATGTATGTGTGTATTTTCTGATTATATATTAGACAACACTACAGTTGACAAATGTAAGTTAAATAAAATCTGAACTACTTTGATACCAGTAAATCAAATTAACAGATGATTACGGATATCAGCTTTCAAATGAATGAAACTCGATTTTGGTTGCACGAGTTTATGTACATCCAACGAATAATATTTGCTATTTAGTGGAATATGGAATATGTTCCACTAAGACCGGTTTACTAGTCAACCGCTACTTAGCAACAGAGAGTTTGTCGACGCCTACCAAGCTATTTTTGTGCATATATATATACATATTGCAAATCTTATAAAATGTAAAATCGTACGTACATTGTGATAAGTAGGGTAGGTCTGGTGTAGCAAAGGCATCGCCAATACACTTTTATCTTTACAAAATTTTAAGTGTCCATGATTAAATTGGCATGTCTGTTAACACCCTCTTGCCACCGGGGAAATATTTAGGTGCCATACAAACATTGCAAACATTCAATCAAAAAAACTCGTAAGTGACTCCACTTACGAGTTTTTTTGATAGAGTGTAGAATGTCAGCTCTATTATTTAGTACCCGATTAGATAGTTCTTTGAATTTTTTTCTCAATACTCATATTAGTTTTTCATGATTACCTTTATCGTATAGTTCGTAGTGTTATAATCACTTAACTTATCGTTATAATATAATGGTAGCTAATGAGTATTGACTAAGATACCATTGTTAAGCGGTAACCCACTTTTTAATGCTAGTGACGTCATATAAGTCGTCTATATATCATCACGCTCCAAGGGTCTCTGAAGGGGTAGGCAGAGGTTTGTAATCAAATCAAATAAATTTCTTCTAAATTTATTTTCAAATGTACATATGTAATATATAGATATATAAAAGCCGTGGTGGCCGAGTGGTTCGAGCAGTTGCCTGCGACACAAAGATCGCAAGTTCGAATCCCGACTGTACCAATGAGTTTTTCTGAACTTAAGTACAGTGATTAGTCACACCACGAGCTTTACGGTGAAGGAAAACATCGAGAGGAAACCTGCATACGTTTGAGAAGAAATTCAAAGTATGTATAGTCGTGCTTGAGTAACGGCGATGGACTCGCCATCTGTCACGTTGGCACCAAATATACCTCTGGCGGAAAGTGGGTGTGTGGGTATTTATTACCTATACACCTCTGCCTACCCCTTCGGGGACCCTTGTGGGAAGGCGTGAGGATATATTATTATTTATATTATTATATTATATAATATATAGATTATCATTACTAAGCAATTTCCAAACTATTCTCATCACGTGATTTTGATTATTATTATTTTTAACACTTTAAACTTGAGTGACCTTTGATCTAGCGCGAAGAAGCTTATATAACGAACAAACGCACAATCAATAATTCACGTTATACTGGCATACTGCAATAAGCTAGTGTTTTTTTAATGCATTATTTAGTTATAATTTCATTATATGCATTATAATTTCAATGCATAATATTTTTAAATATAGTATGAGTTCATTTTCAAAGTATAGATATGACGTAACAGGTGGGTCATCTGTTCAAACTGAAGCTGAACCTTCGTCTTACAACTTACTTTTTATAATTTACTTTAACAGTACAGTTTTTCCAGCATTGTATATATTGTAAATATGCGTGACTCACATTACCAGATATATAAGAAAGATTAGAAGAAGATATATAATATTTCGTGCCAAATTGAAAAAAAAAATGTGAGCCGTCACGGGACGCCTGGCAGATGTGAAACATCGACATTATTTTGTAAAAGTAATATGCAGAAATGAACAGATTGTGATAGGAACTAAATATGTCATAATGATAAAATAAAATATTAAGTTTTTTTTCTAGATAACGATGACTATTTATTGAATAAACATTTATTTTCATTAAATACAAAAAAATACGAATTTATTTCAAATCGTAACGTCGTCGACTTCGGTAATAGTCAAAAATTTATTTACAATAACAACAATTAACAATATTTACAAAGAACAGTTGAAACTAACTACTTACAGATAAAATATTTGTCCCAAATCGGTATCCCGAGGCAACGTGCCAAGAAGACTAGCAGCATTGCCACGCTGGATAGCAATGCTGATTCTCTGAGCGAGATATGTTCCAGCCCGCCTGTCACGAGAGGCCTCGACTAGACGGCGCGAGACCTCTTTAAAAAGATGGTGAGCCTCAGGACCCCAAGGCCCCAGAGTTTCAACCGCAAATGCAGCAAATATGTAACCTGACCCGAGACAGGCATACTTGCGGCGCTTGAGGCACTCCTGCTGAGCAGCAGCGGCGCCGGCCGCCACCGATGTGTCAGGAAGATGGGAAGGAGCCAGTGTATCGACACACGTAGCGTCCCACACTAAGGGCCGACCCATCCTCCATGGCATCAGAGACATACCGTCCGGCCTCCGGCCATCGCCGCGAGCGAGACCGACTGGTTCCAGCACAGCAGGCACGCCGGCGCTGACCAGAGCCCGGCGTATCAAGTCATTTATGGAGGAATGACGTGATATCCGGCCGGCACTGCTGATGCAGGATAGACCATGGTGTCCGGAGTCATTGACAATATCCCCGCAGTGACACCGATGTGGGACAATACATTTAGCGCCTAAACGTAGGCTCGCACACAATCTGAAGGTTGCATCATCTAACAGCGTACCGATATTAAAAGAGGGCAATGCATGAAGCCAGAGTCCGGACTCCCATCTAGCGATTGCCAGGAGACGGGCTCTATCAGCAGAGTTGAATGCACTATCGAGAAGTGCATTATAGGCCAACCTACTGATAGGCTCATCCCATTGTTTTTGTATGTGCGGACTAAGGGGAACGTCTGTGTTTGGGCATGCCATAATCCAGGCATCTCTGGCCTCAGCCAAGTGCGAAACCTCACAGCCACTAAGTGACGTAATAAGAATATTTCCTATGAGGTCATGCACACCATGTACTGAAGCCAGAAAAGCCGGTAAAGCCACATCGGAAATTTTGCGTATTCCCAGACCTCCGAACCTAATAGGAAGGGAGGCCTGAGACCACGAGCGGTCGTCAAAAGATATATTTAAAACTGATGAGAGGGTAGACCTAATTGTGTCATCTAAACTGTGTAAAATTTTACGGTCTTTCCACATATGGCTACTACGTAAAACGTAGGTAAATTTGGGTACAAATAGACAGTGCCTAATAATGAAATAAGCCATGTGGCTCTTAATTTTGACTAAGTGGTCTGATGATTTTTGGAAATTTTTAATTTGTTCGTCCGCAAATGAGGGGAAAGCCTCGTCGAAGATAGGAGATCCTAAAAGGCGAAGTGAATTTTTGTCTAAAATATTTATATTTGGAGCCAGGGAGTTAAATTTTGAAATAGTGGAACGTTCAATCTCCGAAGTGAGATCGGAGATAAAAAGTTCGCACTTCGAAAAATTTAATTCAAGTCCGATTGACTTGAATTCGGAAATAATCAATTGGAGGTCTGACAGTACCGAATTCACGTCACCGCCCAGGGTCCCATCGTCCAAATACCAAATATTGAATTTAGAATTTAGTTTTGAAATTATAGGGTGTATCGCAAGGCTAAATATGGCCGGCCCAAGAGGGTCACCCTGCTGACAACCTACAGATGAGTTAATGAGATTGTCCTGATACATCAATTTAGTCGGAGAGCTGTAGCATTGCCACATAAAATTAAAAGCCGAAGGGATTTTTTGTTTCACCTGCGTCAACAAGGTACCCCTATCTACACTGTTGAAAGCGTTTTTAACATCCACCTTCAACACTACCTCAGCTCCTCGGTTATACAGAAGAGTTCTAAGAGAGTGAACAGCAGCCTCGCAACCACCCTTCGAACCAAAACCTAACTGCTTAGGCCGGAAATAGGTGGTCAGATCAAGAACCGCAGACTTGCAGCATAATTTAGCTGCGAGTCTGCGATACGTCGTACCGACGGCAATTGGTCTAATACCACCATCCTTCTTAGCCAAAGCACACAGGTTGGCTCCATACAGCACATCAAGGACGTCCCCGGGGACCTTACCTGACAACATTAAGTTGATCAGGTCTGTCAAGGCCTTCAACAGTGCCTCGGAGGACTCGCCTGGTGTTCCAACAAGCAAGTCCTTTAGGTGTTGTGGCGACAGACCATCTAAACCACCGGCCGAGCCACTGCGGAAGGACAAAACAGCGTCAAGAACGTCTCCAGATGATACTTGGAGTGAAACGTCGGATGGTTGGGGCGAGTCAGGGAGGTTGGAGGTGAAAGCTGGCAGCGGGTGCTTACTGCGCAACGCATCCAACGTGTCCGCATCATTTGCAGCTAGCGTATCGTTGGAAAAAAGAAGGCGAGCTGCACCCTTTACATCGCCATCACTTAATTTAGACTCTACATGTCGATACTTATTGTCACTCATCTCAAATTTTTTGTAATTTAGAACGGCTGGGTCAAGAGGATTTCGACAATTCATCTTTATATTTGAGGTGAGGGATGATGATGATGATGAAGTATTTTTCACGACATGTAGTACTGAATATGGAAAAATCAGCAGCTGTTCCCAAGCAAGCGTTGTATTGTCTGAAACCGTATCTCGAATTAATTTAGATAAAACATTTGTAACCGAAACGCGAGCCGCTCGGGGGATACGTTTAATAAGCGGAACAGAATTTTTAAGGCGACTCAGCTTATCACAAAACAGTGTATTATTAATTTGGGAAGGCGTTCTGATGCTTGAGGGTGCAACGTGGCTTTTGTGTGCCTTACCAAGATGGATCCTCAAGCCTCTCTGGCCTTTGAAATAACGCACTTGGGCACACTGGGGGCATTGTACTAAATTATTTGCCGAAACGGAATTTGGCACAACACTACTTTGTACGCCATGGTCGATGCAAGATCCAGACATTCACTTATATTAGTCACAAGAACTTATACTACACAAAAAAAAATAGAGTCTCTTATGAAGGGCTCGTTGGCCGGTGCGTTGAGGGAGAAGCCGCAGCCCCCGCGATGCTGGCCCGCAGGAGCAGCAACTGCGGCGACGCGGTGGGGACCCCCTCAAGCAGCCGCAGAGCACCTGAAAGAAATTTAAATCAATTAATTTACGAGAATTTTCATTTGACGTGTGACAAACCCGATGACAGCCGTCATTCGGTAATAGTTATATTCGATGTTTCCTCTGAGGATGGTATTACTGTGACAATTGGTCGATGGTAACTGAAGTATGGCGACGCGTCGCCACGGCATGCGTCGCCACGCCAGAAATCGGTTTTACGTGCGGCTATAGATGTTTCACATCAAAAAATTACATGCACAATTATATAATTATGGAATTGTCGATTTTATTTTTTTAATCATTGTTTCTCAATCTAATTTTGCCCACCTTCCGCTTTGTAAATGAGCCCCTAATTAAGTGTACCTACGGTCCGTAAATCCTGTAAAGTGACTCGGCTACAAGATACAATTTAGCTGATATAATGTACGATAACATAGGTTACTTATGGAATGGTAGTGAGCCGCGATTGAATTTATTTAAACGGAATTGCATAACATTTTGCACTGAGATAGATTTCGTTAGCTGCATTGGACACATAATATACAATATATATGGGTATGTCAGGTTTTTAGATTTTATTATTTCGAGGCCGGATACGCAATACCCCGAGCCACACGTCGCTACTTGTGAACTCTTGATGTGAATTAGTCTTGAGAATATTGTAATTTTTATTTATTGTATTATTGTTTTTTTATTGGCGTTGTTGCCTGAGATAAATAATACATACATACATACATATCATCACGCCAAGTCCCTAACGGGGTAGGCAGAGAGTATAGAGCGCCAGTTCTCTATAGACTTACATACCTCTTTCGCTTCGTCCACATTCATCAGTCTCTTCACATGCTCGTCGGTTTCGAGTACTCTTAACGTTCCCGTCCTTGAGAGTCCGATCTATTTGATCCAGGTAGTTGGAACGTGGCCTTCCTCTGCCTCTTCTTGCACACACTTTTGCTTTGTATATCTGTTTTGTCAATCTTTCTTAACTCATCCTTTCTATGTGTCCAAACCAACGTAACATGCCTTTCTTCATCTTTACAATCACGCCCTCATTCACGCCAGTTGATTTATGATAAATAAAAAATATTATTATGACAAATTAATCTAAAAAGCATACCTACGTACATTTAACAATACGATAACAATTTATCTAAAACTATGTTTGCAAGAAACTACTTATTATGTTAAATTATAACTGTCATAACAAACTGGCCTTCACCTACGGTGTCGACCGCGGCTATCTTAGATATTTAAAATGATTTTATATTTCTCAACGTTTACTTATACATTATTGCGAGAAAAGCGTAAAAATGTAAGCAATAAAAACCCATTTAGTAAGTTATTCGAATTTGAAATGAATTCGCATTTGATTTGAGTTAATTTACAAAAAGAGGCCACGTATTTTTTTCGTGTGATTTAGGAAATTCTTATTTCATACCACTAAGATGTCGGTAAGAGCCGTGGTGGCCGAGTAGTTCGAGTAGTTGCCTCCTCAAACTTTACTGCAGTTAGCACTAGAAATGCCAAAATGAATGTCACGTTGAATAAGATAAGTACTTAAATATTATTATCTAGATATTGACGAATGTGGATGAAGCGAAAGAGGTCTGTAAGACAGAACCGGCACTCTACTCTCTCCGCCAACTCCGTGACTTTATACATATTTGGAAGATCTATGACCGTTGTGTATTTAAACTTGTGGATGCACCCGTATTGCACCTACAAGTTTAAATCACATTCGTAGCCAGTGATCTTTACTATAATGGGTTTTCTGAACTTAAGCGCAATGATTTTACTACCTACGTCCGGTTAAGGAAAAGCTCTTTAGTAATCCTCCCCACTGTGTGAGTGAACCTTCTGCCTTCCTCTTCCCTTATGATAACGCGTGATGGAAGCGCATACGATATTGAAAAGCAAGCACAAGAGGTTACAATAAACCACAAAAATGGTTTGCAAAAAAGGGCCTATTCGATAGTGGTCTACGTCTAGACTAGCACAGTCTAAATATGGTGCCAAAGGAGTTTCCTTCCGCGAACGCTCAGGCTGTGGAATGAGCTCCCCGTTGAGGTTTTCCCTGGAGAGTACAGCATGGAGTACTTCAAGAAGGGTGTGAAAATATTCCTGCAGGGTCGGCAGCGCGCGAGTGATACCCCTGGTGTTGCAAGCGTCCATAGGCGGCGGTAACCGCTTACCATCAGGCGGACCGCATGCTTGTTTGTCACCCATGTGGTTTAAAAAAAAATGAGATCAGCTGAGCCTAAGTAATATAACTCTTGTATGTTCTACGGTAGCCACTTAATGTAAGGCGGGCATACTACCACTTTTGTAATACCAAATAATATATATAATAATAATAATAATTATAGGCACACCGTTTCATAATAACTACGAAATATCTATGTAGTGGTTGGTTATATCCTGTTTAACGTTCAATTACAGTTTCTTTAATAGTTTTACTAACTTTAACTTTTGCAATTCTACATGGTAACCGACGTGGTAACGGATTTCGATATTCAGTTCGAATAAGTTCAACTGAATATTGAAATTTAAATCTTAACCAAAAATGTAGATAGCATATATCCATTCGTAATATACTTATTAATATTTATAATGAATATTAATTGAAAACGAAATTTTGTGAGATGGTCGAAATTTTCGTCATATAGAACCATAATATTATGCAAAAAATATTTTAAGCGTAGACATCTTTAATATAATCATATATGTATACCTACGATATTTACATATCATCGATGTCGATAGTCAATATAATAATAATAATTACGAACCATAAGAAAAAAATATGAGCCGTTCACTATGAAGTTAAATTTTAATTGAACATAGTTGGTTAAAGCTTATATTTTTTTTAAATATAAGCCATACAGGAAATTACTAGTCTGAATCAGGTTTAACCTTAACCAGAAAATAATTCTGTAACAAAATAAATAATTAACTCTAATTCACACAATGACATATTGTTTGAGTAAAACTTCACTAATAAAGATTTATGTAACACTAGCTGCCCCGCCCAGCTTCACGTAGGCGAAAAAAAAAATTATTTTCGAAACACTATCGCAGCGCCACTTTTCGGGTCCAATTGTGGTTCTAAACTATTTTAGAATCCATCTGAAGACACAGAAATTTCATTAAAATCGGTCCAGCCGTTTAGGAGGAGTTAAGTGACATACAGACGCACAGAATAAATATATATGTATATAATATATGTAGTTAATAAATTATGTAGCGATAAAAAACAACAAAAGAAAATTTATTGCATACTTAATTTACATAATTGTATGCATATTTTTATTCAAAATTGTATTGACTGTGTTCCTCTCAAAATTTGAGATAAATACAATTTTCAGAATTCTTCTGTTCAGTCTTTCTAGTCCTATTGCAAAAACTGAAATTTTAAATATAAATATGCCTAATTTATTTTTTAATAAATATTCGTGACATACTAAAAGTTACTCAAGAACTTGTTATAGTTTTATTATTTGCATAAATATGTAATACGTTTCCCTTTAGAAATGTAATCGATATCGGCGCATCACCAATCATGCCGAGCTAGTTATGAATCGTACGACCAATATACGAATGCAAAAGGTGTATATAAAATTGTGCTCTTCCTAGTTTAGGTACAGACGATCACCAGCTTCCCAACAGTCCACAGGCTGCTCTCAACAGCAAAACTGCAGCCATGGAAATTCACGTATGTATTATATTGAATGACAAATATTTTATAATACAAAATTTAACATGTATTTGAAAATAATATATTAATTTATCTTTTTATTTAATTTTCAGGTGTGGTGTATATTTGCTTCGGTACTCTTAGCATCAACTCATGCGGGGCGTTATGACACAGGACCCCAAAGGTTTTACCAAAGCTCGTTGTCTGCCAGGACTCCACGCCAAGATCAACAAATAGATACAAAAGAGGTGATTCTGTATTTAACGCCTAGCCAAGTTAAGGCTTTGGAAGCCGGTGGAGCTTTAGTAAAATCCCAGCCGGAAGCTGAGCCTGGAACTGAGGAAGAGCAGAAGGTCGTAGCCGAACCAGCATCAGAAGAAGAAGAAGCTCAACCTGAAAATTCTGAAAGTTCAGAATCGTCTGAAATCTCCGAATCGTCTGAAAACTCTGTAGAGTCAGAAGCCGATGAAAGTGAAGAGAGCTCTGAAAACACAGAAAGTGCTGAAAACAACGAGAATGCAGAAGAAAACGCCTCTGAAGAAGAACTAGGATTGGAAGAAATTCTGAAAATTCTGAATGAACAACAGGACGAGGAAAACAAGAAAAACGCACCCGTCAGTGAGGAGCCACAAGAGGAAGAGCAGATTACTGAAAAACCAAAGGACTTTTTGTCTCGTTATCAAATCTTACAATCGCCCAGACAAGGGAGTAAGTATGTATCCCCGTCAGTGTTGAGGAAACAACCCCCAAGGTTCACCTACGTTCGTTTCAACCCTACTGAAGAGCCTGAAACTTTAAAGATCGTACGCGCTGAGCAGGAAGAAGCTGGCCCAGCTGAGGAAGCCCAATCAGAGCCTGAGGAACAGCAAGAAGACCAGGAGCAAGACCAGCCAAAGAGATACAAGTTGATTCCCGTAGAGCCTACTGCAACACCCCAGGAACCCGAAGCACCAATAGAAGATAAAGCGGAGGAGAAACCTCAGGAGCCAAGTGATGAAAGGCTAGCTCTGTTGCCTCTCTTACAAAACAAGAAGATCGCCGACAAGGTCGCTGAAAGACTGGCAAAGCAGAAACAACAGCTGTTGAAACATGAAATTTCACTGCAAAATACATTGCGCGAGCTGCAAGGTGCCCCTAAACACAACAACCAAAAATACGCAATTGAAGTTGAGAAGTTAAGAGCAAACTTGGAGAGACAAAACGCCCTCGCTAAGGCTGAAGTGTTGGCTAAGGCTGCCCCTATATTAATTAAGGAAGAATTACAGAAAAAGCGTCGTCCAGCGTCTGCTACAAAGCAAGGTAAAGCTCCCGGATCCGTGCTCCTCCGCATTCCTGAGTCTTATGAGATCAAAGTACCTCAGCAATTCACCCTTCCCGCACCAATCGTGAAAACTGACCAAATAGGGGCTGAAAAACCTACAGCAGTGAAAAAACGTGCCTCTAAAAATGTAGCCTTAAAAGTGAACAAACCGTTCTTTGCCCAGCGCGCGGTTCCCGAAGTGAAGAGGGAGGCCCGCAAGCCCGAGAGAGTAGCGATTATACGACATGTTTGGGAGCACTGAGTTAGTTCTAAATTGTTACATGCATCAGCATTTATTGTTATTTGTTTTCATGATAGTATGTTGTTGGTTGTTATTTCGTATTTAATTAAATAATTAAAATTTTATATCTTCTTGTTTTAACACGCACATACACTGGCATAAGGCATATTTCCACACAAACTCTGTATTGGTGAAAGCGTGGACACTTCCATGCCTTCCCCATTAGTGAGTTCAAAGGGATACGCAGAGGTAATATACACATTTAGATGCCATTGTGATAGATGGTCCCTGAGGCATACATTAACAAATTCAAACATCAAACTGCAATCATGAAGTTGTAAGTGACTACTTAAACCCCTCAGCCACGTAGTAAAAGCTATTTCAATCAAACTATTTTATCATCATTTATATCTCTGGCGGAGAGTGGGTGCGTGGGTACCTCTCTGCCTAACTTGCGGGGAACCTTGTGGGAAGTCGTAAGGATATTTATTATTATATATTTTATCATCAATAGTCAGAACTACTTTGAACTATGAAGTATCTTACCGATTTGTCCTACGTGCTTACTATATAAAGAAATGGGGTATATAATACAATATTTATTTTCAATATTTTTTTAATAATTCGCCAATCTTCCAATTTATGTAACTGCACAACGAATTTAAATATCTGGTAGGTATATCATCATGTAGAAAGTTGTGAGCGCTTATCGTTTGAATACGAAATCGTACCAGGAAGGTGAGATGTCGCCGTTTTAAAATCACAAGATTTGTATTCACAGGCATTGCGTAAATTGAATCGCGGCCATTAAACTTTGTGGCCCACATTCGTGATTTGCGCCGCATGTTTACGCATATTTTTATGATAAAAACCTCCCATAATATATATTTTTGCATAATTATGATTCTAACGCTAAATCAGCTTCTCCATAAAGAAATTGTTTAATGGAATGGTTATTTATAGATGAATAAATTTACATGATATTATTAGCTAATGCCAAGCGGCAACTTTCCGTGCCGCTAAAAAAAATTATCTTTGACCAGTTAAGTAAAGTTCAGAACATTCCATATTAGTCATATCGTTAGATCATAGAAGACCTCAACTCAATCTTCTGCGCCAACCATCGTTATCTTTTATTTACACCTAAAATTTAAGACAAATAATTTATTAATATATGAATCAATTTAATACCATTAAAACTCAAGATAATTCATTCCTCAAAAACCGACCTAGCCTCAAACTATTTTTTTTTACTTTGCGAACAAAACCACTCTATATATACATATCAACATAGATATGTATGTTTGACATCTAGGCTTATAGTAACTCGTGATTACTACGCGGACATCCCCAATGGGAATTCAACCTACGACTTTAAGTTTAGCAGTCAGGAGCTTTGGCCACTAGACCACCGTTAATTTAAAAGATACATCGGCTTGACTTAGAACTTTATTGGTCAATTAAATCCCGTTGCCTCATACTGTATACTGTGCTTTACGACACATATACATGCTAGAGTACTATTGTGAGTTATTGCTTCACCTTTCTTAACAATCTCGTGACGCAAACACGAGTACGTTTTGTATTGTCGAATGACAGAATTGCTACGGGCAGAATACGCACCTTTCACCATATTTGATCATATATATTATTATCTTTTACAAATGTACTCACCTACCTATAGTTGATAAGGTTAAGGTTTGTACCTCAAAGCATATTAATTAATTTTGAACTGCTTGTGCACGCATTTCATTCGATGCTAGGTACAAATTCATAACACCTGCTAATTCCTGTGTAATAATTACATGAAGCAAAGTTACGTGATCTGATTTAAGTAACACGCAACCAGTACTAGGATAGCATAATGTATGCTATGCGTTATTCGTTTGTAATAATTAGATAATTTAAAATTCTGTTCTTTTTTCCTAGTATTCACTTTAGAGGTTCAATTAAAGTAGAAAAAGTATTGAGTTAAAACGAACATTTTATTAATATCACAAATTCACTGGGTTTCAGTCAATAATTGCCTTAGTCATTATAATTATCAACATAGATCAAGCGAGGAGACGAGATAACAAACGAACAAGCAATCAGCCATGTACATATATACGAACAGAGCATTTCCTACAATTTACATCATACATTTTACACACAATTTCCAATCAGCATCAGTAAATTTTATAACAAACTTCTAGAAACAAGAGTTTTGCAAATCAAAGTATTCGAATTAAATCTAAATCAGGTACATACTTGTAAGACAATGAACTGAATTCAAGCGTCTATGATCTAAGAATATTTATACTAAAATCGACAGGCAAGATGTAAACCTAAAGGTATCTTCAGACTATGGAGAGGTGTTCAACATCTTGGTGAGCCCGCTATAGATTATCTAAAAGCTTAGTAACTTTCATATTTGTAGCCTTCGCCGCTGTCTCCAATGGCTTGCTGTTCTACATAATGGCCGTGAGCTTCTGGTTGGAATTCGGCGTAGCCTTTGAGCCCTTCTCCACCTTCGTAGCCTTCGAAGCCACCCAAGTGCTCATAACCACCATGCTCGAAGCCTCCGTGTTGCAAAGCAGCTGCCAGATGGTCGGTGTTATGCCTGTCATCTTCGAGTACCAGACCGCCTCCATGACTGTGCTCGGTCTCAGGGTGGATCAGTTTCAAGTTCTGCTCAGTCTTGCCTTTTTCCAAGGGGTGTTTCAGAAGGTGGCTATGCTCTTTCTTCACGTAGACAGGCACCGGATGGAAGTGTTCGAATTTAATGGACTGATGTGACTTGGCATGCTCGTGTTCAATTTGGTGATGATGTCCAGTCTCGCCGATCAAGGCCTGGTGGTCGTACTTCCCCTCTAGATGGGGCTCCTCCTGGTGGACAAAGCCCGGGTAGGCAGCCACCACAGCCAAGAATCCCAGGAAAATCTGAACAAAAATTATAGTAATAAAGTTCATATTATTTTTTAATTAGTGAAAGTCGGAACCTGCGAAAGCTTCTCTGCAATATTAAACATTTCCGTGTTAGAGTGATTGGTTTATTTCCCGTATTGCGACTGTCTGTCTGCATATTAGGATATACAGTAAACTCTGCAATACAATACAGATACTAAACCTGTTACTGTCGGTAACGATGGGAGAATTATGCAACAAGAAAGGCTTTGTGCCCATTAAGCAGGAAGAATTCTCCCCAGAAACGCTTCACCGAACTCATTTATACATGCTAATAGGTTGATTACAAGGAAACTGATTTGATTTCAAGCAAAGTCGATTTTATAGAAACGTAAAAATTTCACTTTCGTCGATCAATCCGTGAGCGTTACTTGCGGCGCACCGAGTGTGTAACCAAAAGAGATCAAGCACAAAGTAAACACAATATTTACGCACATGGTACTTCATTGCGGCGAGCTGGTACTGAACTCCTTACTCCACGAGAGGGTGGTGGGTAATGCCAACATTTGTAATTTACATCGCTTTTATACTCGTTTTCACTTAGCGGGCAGTGTGCGCGAATGCTCTGCTTGCAGTTACGTGTACGTCGAATGCTGAATTGTCAGTCTATCTGCGTCTCAACTAGAACAATAGATAGAAATTCGTTGAGAGATGCATGGAAAAAGTATACGATCGCAGTGGCGCACACATATTTTACCATAATTTATAACGTAACTACGGCGGTAAGTAAATGTTCGGTAATCAATAAATGCGCAAGAAACTAATTCATTTTCAATACATTTCCAAATATTTACTAGCAGTTAAATATTTTTTCTTTTTAGCGATTTATTATTAAATATATATAGTGAATGAGGGCGTGATTGTAAAGATGAAGAAGGGCATGTTACGCTGGTTTGGACATATAGAAAGAATGAGTGAAGAAAGATTGACGAAACAGATATACAAAGCAAAAATGTGTGCAAGAAGAAGCAGAGGAAGACCACGTTCCAACTACGTGGATCAAATAGATCGGACGCTCAAGGACGGGACGTCAAGAGTACTCGAAACCGACGAGCATGTATGAAGAGACTGATGAATGTGGACGAAGCGAAAGAGGCATGTAAGTCTAGGGTGAACTGGCGCTCTATACTCACTGCCTACCCCGTTAGGGACTCGGCGTAATGATATGATGATAATGTTTTTAATAGTTAGTTATTCTTTCACTGTAACTATCATAATAACTGCACAAATACGATATGTGTCACTTACTTACATAATATGCTTTATTGTGCAGCATGTTTAGCTCACAATATATACAATCAATATATAGATTCGAAAAATAATAACATAAATACATACATACATATCATCACGCCAAGCCCCTAACGGGGTAGGCAGAGAGTATAGAGCGCCAGTTCTCTCTAGACTTACATACCTCTTTCGCTTCGTCCACATTCATCAGTCTCTTCATACATGCTCGTCGGTTTCGAGTACTCTTAACGTTCCCGTCCTTGAGAATAACATAAATACCAAGCTTAATAACCAATAGCGCTTTCCTCGACCACTTTTGTGTTTTAGATGCATCACAAAGCTTCATCCCTGAATAAGAATCGTAATTTTTGTAAGCAATCGCTCAAGGACGGGACTATATCATGCAACCTTTATATGAAGGAGCGTGATAGGCAACATTCTAAACTTTAATGTACGCTCTGAATGTATAAAAGAATACATTCGCCAATCTTCATCGTTGCCCTTGTTTTGGTTACTGTTTTTTTATTGTCCACAGAGTTTTGTGTAAACATTATTAAAATAATAATCTCCCAAGTACATGTTGACTTTCCATTTGTGTGGCTATTCGGTGAAAGGATGTTTTATAAGTAAATTTATTTAAATAATCGTAATGTTGTATCAGTAATTTCCATTAATTAATGTACACAAACTCATCTGTATGTTATGGAGTTATTTATTTGTGAGGCTGTTTGAAGCCACTATTGGTGTCTAGAGGCATATATTTCCTGAAAGCTTAATCATTATTAACAGCACATACATGTATTTATTGTCCAATCATAGAACATAATATTTAGACTAAGAAATTTCATTCGACTTTTTCTTGCTTTGACTACCATCCAATATGTTCAACTGACTATCGATGTTGACAGACAGTCTAGACACGGAATGGACTCCGTATGGGCGGTTACCCATCCAACCACCGAGACTATACGCAAGGTTGCTTAATGCTTGCCAGAAATCCTTCATCAACTTGGGCTACAACACCCTTTCTGCATATACTATTGTGATAGATTGTATTCTCTAATATTATATATGTATCTTTTATCAATATAATTTTTCATATTATCTTATGAATGCAACTATATCAGGGTTCTTTAAATGATATCGAATCGAAATCTTTTATTCAACAACACAAACCAATAAGTGTTCCCTGAGTTCCTTACTCACTAAAAGAACAAAAAGACCGTCAGGAGAAGAAACGGTGAAAAGAAAACGGAAAAAAAGATAACGAACGCCCCGGTTATCTTTTTTTTCCCTTTTACGTAGGGATAGAAACAATTTAACTCACATATAGACAACCTAAAAGAGGAGCAATTTTTGGTCATGCATAGCCATCATTCAAATAATCTGATGTTGTATATGTTGTTCATAAACTACATAAAATATCTTAGTTGACCTTGAGTTCTATTGTGTGTTTTAATAACCGTTTATCTATGAAAGCTCATAGATACAATACAAATACGACTTTATATTTGTATGGGAAATCTGAAAGAAATCTGTGTGACTCTCTTGATCTTAACGACCAGCCGTATGACGTATTTGGTCTGCTCCAACCTGTTCAAAATATTGGCATATTAGGATATCTTCGATTACGCAATGATTGCATTAAATAATACAACCAGTACATAACCCCTACAATTATACAACCTAATTAACATTATATTTAGTCAATTAAACTTTCTAATAAACTTGCTCTGTTTAAGTTCGTTAACTCGGTCGACTCAATAATAAAAGTATCTAAATTAATTACACTCTCAACACTGAATAAATTAACACTATGTTAATTTTTGATGACTCATGGTGTGCTAACATGATTAATCATCTTAAAAATGAAATATACGATAGTTTCGCCTTAATAACCTTGTTCTTAATGAAATCCATTATTATGTTATAATTCACACTTCTTTTCTTCTAGCCATAATACAAATTGTATGCTAAATCATTAAAATTTCGAGCGCGTTGATGTCTTTTACGAGCGAAATAGACATAATAGATTATTCTTGCCAAAAAGGACGCTCAATCATCATTATGCTTTTGGATAAATACCAGGGCAAGTTACAAAATGGTGCGTGGCTAAATTTATTGAAAATTGTATGTTGTAAACAATATTTTTTTTCATACAACCAAAGTCGAGCATTCTTGTCTAACGGTATGCGATTCCCATACCCATAAGCTCCTCACAATACCCAGGGTTAAACTTACGCTTTGCCAAGTTGCAATTGAGTGTACTTTGCTGCAGAAACATAGCACCACTCACCAAAAATATAACTATTTATAGTCAATGCCAACCAAGATCTTACGAAGTAAGGCTTAACAGAAAATATTTCATATATTTTTAATAACAATCATAAATTATCAGCCTTAAAACAAACATAATTATGAAGAAGAGTCTAAGCAAGTCTAGAAAAAGCTGGTGCTCTGACCGGTCTCCGCCATTTCCCTAAGTGACTCGGCGCGATAATATACTATGTTAGAAAAAAGGTTGCGATTATAAACAATACCATCAACACTAACTGAATGTGGGTTTAACTACGAAGTAAGCTTGGTGTCAACGAAGCCCTATATTTAATAGGGCTCCGTTGACACTAGTGAAAACAATAAAATTAAACAATTAAATTTTAAGCAATTACCAATAATCGCTCACATATTATAAGGTAACACCTCAAAGAATATATAGTCGGCATTCATGTTACGTTTAGTGAATCATTGTTTAATAATCGTCATTTCTGTCTCCAAAAATGATGAGTGACGAAAGATTGACAAACAGACGTAAAACGCAAATGTATTTGGACGAGCAAGCAGAAGCCCACGTCCCAACTACTGGATCAAATAACAAAAGAGAGAAACGTTAATAGTACTCGAAATCAGCGACCGCATGAAGCCCCTGGTTATCGCGGTTGAAGCGAAAGAGTTTTGTAAGACTATACTACTCTCTGTGTTTACCTCGTGACCGTATGTCCTATTAAATAAGAACAGTTTACCTTTCGATACTGGTTTGGACGAGCTACTCTATTGTAAACTATACTAGCATCACTTCAATTAATGAATTACCAAGTTCTATAGAAAATACGTAGTTAGTGAAAAATGGTATGAATGTTACAAATCGACAGTCTGATAAAGTCACGGCTGTTAACTAAGTAATAATAGATAACAGCGTTACGTGCGACCGCTCAAAGAAAAATCTCGTCACACATAATTATTAAGCAACAATTCACTACACGTAACATGGATGCCGACTATAATCTTTGAGGTGGATCGAGCTGTAATGAGCTCCTAGTGCTACCTATAATATGTGAGCGATTATTGGGCTTGCTGATAATTGAATTATTTACTTTTATTGCATACGCTAGTGTCAACCGTGTATGATATGTGTAGTGTTTGATAAGAACATACTATACTCTATTTAATAATAGAGTTCGACTTTAGAAAAACTTACTTGTTCTCAAAAGTGCAAAGCATATTTGAATAGGGCGATTCAAAAGCCAGCTAGCGACATCTTGTGATAATAAAACGAACGTATATGATATTATAAAACATTAATTAACAGGTTTTTATACTATAAAGGTAATCAAGCTTACGACTCGACTGAAGGAGAACGGTTTCAATCTGTACACATACTTCCAACTAAGATGAGACAGAAAAAAAAATATGTATACTAAATTACACCTAAGAGCTAGAATGTATGAAGATTTGTCTTTTATAACACATAGCATAAATAGGAAGTTGATTATTCACTTTAATATATATTGAAGAGACTGATGAATGTGGACGAAGCGAAAGAGGTATGTAAGTCTAGAAAGAACTGGCGCTCTATACTCTCTGCCTACCCCGTTAGGGACTCGGCGTGATGATATGTATATGTATGTAATATATATTGAATGTGAACCACTAGCTGTCTAGGTCATACAGACGCATAAAGATAACATTTATGATTCTTACAATTTAAAAAGAACACCATTTTCCGTTTACAAAATTCGTGTATAAAGGTATAATAATTTTGAGTAACTAGCGCATTGTAAGATTCCGAATAAATTGGAATATTTTCTACCTTTACGCCTTCGCACAAGGGTCTGCGGAAACGTAGGCAGAGGTGTTACAAAACCTTCTAGTAGCCGGAGGTATATTTTGGTGCCAACGTCGCTATTTCTAAAGCACGACTATATACTATGTATGTACGCCTTTAAGTTTTTTCTCAATTTCTCTCCTTCACAGCATCCAGAAAGCTGTACAGTAATGACACTAAGATTAATTACTTATTTACTCTATTGAAATTCACTTGAAAACTCATTGACTCAGAACGAACAATCTTCACCAATGGACAGTTTAAAAAGCATATCGCTATTACACAATTTTATACCACTCGAAAAATATACGACGGTTATTTTTTGACGACCTCTGGTCTAGTGGTTAGAGCTCCTGACTGCGAAACTTGAGGTCGCGGGTTCGAATCCCTCTGAGGGCAGATATTTGTGTGATTAACAAGAGTATTTGTACCTTAGTCTTGGATGTCCTATGTATTTATGTATATATCTATCTGTATAAGTAAATATATCGTTTTCTAGTTACCATAACACAAGTTTTGCTTACTTTGGGACTAGGTCAATTTGTCAGGGTAAGGAACGAACAGTACCTTCTTCAGCCAGTACAGCTAGTTTGAGGGGTCGGGAGATTCCGTTACACGTTATCCCTTAAGTTGTTGCTCGTTTACCATTCGGAGATCAGGCGTGGAGTCTACTCTTTTAGAAGCGAACAGCAACATTAGCTCAGTTATCTTATATAGTATACATTATGTAGATAAACATACCAACTCAATACACGTGCGAGAGATGTCAACGTTAAACTATGTACTATACTATCCCGACTGTACCAATGAGTTTTTCTGAACTTAAGTACAGTGATTAGTCACACCACGAGCTTAACGGTGAAGGAAAACATCGAGAGGAAACCTGCATACGTCTGAGAAGAAATTCAAAGGCGTATGTATAGTCGTGCTGGAGTAACGGCGATGGACTCGCCATCTGTCACGTTGGCACCTAATATACCTCTGGCGGAAAGTGGGTGTGTGGGTATTACCTATACACCTCTGCCTACCCCTTCGGGGACCCTTGTGGGAAGGCGTGAGGATATATATATATATATGTTCTTGGCAAAACCACAAATTAAATTAAATTGCCTCCTAGCTTAAGTATCGACTGTCGAAGCCGTTACTTTGGAAACAAGTTAATCCATTTATCACTACGCAAATTATAGATCACAGAGTTTCAGTGAATTTTATATTTATGTTGCAACAATTATCTATTGCTCAGTTTTACCTACCTGTAATCATTACAGCGAATATTTAAACGAGCTGGTTTGTCGACAGTTAGTCTGCATTTAAACTTGCAACATGATGACATAACAAACAAAGCCCTAGACGTTTTTGTGTAAAGTCGAAAATTCACATATCATTCGCAATGTTTACTTACAAAACGTGTAGGTACACATCTAACTGATCTCAAAATGTAACGTTTATCATAAATTCAAAATAATGGCACTCAGGTAATTTTTAAGTTGATCTTAAGCTTAAAGGATCCGTTTCGTACATTTATATTTTTTTATCTATTTTAAGAGACAATATTTAATCTTGAACGATGTAGATACAAGCGATAAATGCGATACTTCATACATAGGTATTGCAAGCGTCTATAAGCGGCGGTAACCGCTTGCCATCAGGTGGATCGCATACTTTTTTTACCACCAATGTGTTATAAAAAAAGATAACATCTATTACATTTTCAACATGCTAAGTGAGTATACATAGTATATTTTAGTTTATCCCTTATTAATCATATTTAAAAATAAGCGTCAAACATCGAGAGGAAACATACCTACGCCTGAGTAGCAATTCAAAGCCGTATGCAAAGATTACAATGTATGGCGTATGTAATAGTCGTGCTTGAGTAACGGCGACGGACTCGACATCTGTCACGTTGGCACCTAAAATATATCTCTAGCGGAAAATGTGTGGGTACACATATACACCTCTGCGAACCCCTTCCCCCTACCCCCTTGTGGGAAGTTATAGCAACATTTACGAGCATGGTCCAAGTAACTCGGCGACGCTATTATAATTGCATACGACGATGTATTCCCATCTTAACCCCATAAAACAACTTTCATTGTTCCATCCGTATCTGACGCGTACTTCTTTATGCACTACATTTTATTATGTAGACGGCAGTGAATAACAATTTGCTATGCATACTTATGTATGGTTGCATCTATTACCTGCATTATGTAGGTAGAAGCAAAAGGTTCTATTTAATATTGTTAAGTGAACACCAAACCAAATAATTAGTTTGCCTACTATAAACAGAGGTAGATTTACTTGGCCGTGGTGGCCGAGTGGTTCCTGCGACACAAAGATTGGAAGTTCGAATACCGACTGTATCAATGAGCTTTCTGAAGAAAATATAGAGCGGGCGGGAATATTCAATTACATGTCGCACTCAAAGTTCATAAGCAACGGTATCTGCTTAACATCATACGGACTTTACGGACTTCCGCAAGCAAATTTTTCACCTTATTTCTATAAAAAAATGTGACAAGTAAGGACGACCGTTAACCTTATTATTTCAAAAGAATACTGATAAACACATTGTCAAACAAAGATCTTTTTCGCAACATACCGTCGCGTAAAGTAGTTTACAGTAGGACCAATTACCTGAACAATTATATTTGCAATTACCTACTGAATGTACCTACCTTTTACGAATGTAAGCTACTATGTATGTATTACGATATTTTTAAACAATACATTGAATACAAAATAATTGAATTTTGAAAGTGAACAGTATCGCCAGCTAAGTAAGGCTCTTCTGTAGAGGGCAACCCCTTCATACATCCTCGCCGATATCAAGTGTAATATATATATTTTTGAATGCAAATTGAACTCAAAACAATTGAATTTTGAAAGGAAAGACATTGAAATCAATAAATACATTATTATCGCCTGCTTAATAAGAATTCGCTTGCAATGGGCAATTCCTTCCTACATCCTCGCCGCTATACAACTATCAACTACTTCTCCCTACTATTAATGCTGCCAGCCTTGAGTATTCGATCGGTTAGGTAGTAAAACATAAAATAAAATTAATATGCTATCAGAAACTATGGAACAAAATATTGGCGATGTTCATAACATCAGGAACGATGTCGACGCATAATGCAGGTAATTAATGTATGTACCAAACATGTTATTACGTTTAACGATTATAGTGATTAAAGGCACAAATCGGCCGAGTCTGTCAAAGAAAACATTACGCCCACCAAACACGCAAGCGTATCCCACTCGTGTGACTCTACTGACTTGCTCAACTTGCTTACATAACTCAGTGTTTAGTCAAATATTATTCTATAAAGATCTTAATCTATGGCAGTGACTGATATCTTCACGCATTGCCATAGTGTCCTTGAAAAGGTAGCCAGGCGTGTAACACCCACTTCTCGATGGAGATACACTAAGTAGCCAACGTGACAGGTGGCGGGTCCATCGCCGTTTCTTTTGCAAAACTATTTATTACGCCTTAAATTTCTTCTCAAAGACTACTTGGCTACCGTAGCTCATATTGATTAATTAAAATGGATTCCAATGATTAACGTTGTATGTGCATTTTATAGGTATCGTAAGAGAACTTGCTTTTTAAGTAATGTCAACAACATTTCTTAAATTTTTTAAACCATTAAATTTAATTCATGTATTTAAATTATTATCAAGTATTTAGGATATTATATATTCGTCCCAAATATTTTTCAAATCATAATTTAAATGTAAATTAAACCCAGGACTTAGAACTAACTGTAATCGTACGCGGGTAACATTGTACGTATTATTGAATTTCTGAACGAAAAACAGGCGTAGCCTACGAACCAATCACGGCGTCGCATTGAACTTCTAATTTTAACGTATTGAAATTTGAAAACAAATGTAACGTACCGTACCGTACAACTCGTAGTCAGTCTTAGTGAAATTTCGAAAATAATCTATGAACAGTGGTGAAGTGTTTGAATGTTAGATTGAATGTATGTGCGTCAAATTGGTGAATTGTAATCGAATCCAGCAAGATGATCACGCTTACAGAAAATGAGAGTAAACTATTGTAAGTTTAAACCGGTAGTTATTTGTAAAACTTTTGAATAATTTCTGTTTAACGTGTCATTTTTATTCGAAGTAAATTTACTACTTCATGTTGAAAATGCACTTGCACGATTTTCCATTTACTTAAACGTACAATCGATTTAAAATAGCTTGATAAGCCCGACGTACAGGTCTGCACAGGCATTTGTTATTAGTTTGCTTCAGCTTTCAGACCCGCGATTACCAACAGTATATTACAAGCTAATCATATCTTCAGGGGTTGACTAGCAGTCTTGATCGCCGTATGTTTTAAAGTACTAGCCGCCCCTTTCTGAGATATCGCATACTGGAACTTATAGTGTGGATCTTTCTTGCACTTGTGTTCATTTTGTGATTCAAAGTTAGGTCGTGAAGAGTAAGATACATCTAAAAATACAAGTATTTATACCACAATAAATCCCTGTTCTATTGAGGCTACCCTAGGTACTCTTAATGGGGAATCCATCATAGCAAGTCATTCATGAATTTTGTGCAACATATAACATATGCCCATATCTTATGTATAGAACCAAACAGTATCTTTTCAATCATTGCTTGGTATACAGGTGAACCTCTGCTGTCAAGTAATTTATTGACATTCAACATCGACTATCTTTATGAGTAAAATTGTCCCTTTGCAGCAATGAAGTCATGCAAGAGATATCTCAAAATGTCCGCTCAATGATGGAAGAGTTGTGGCTAAACTGGTCACACCTTGGAGTGGATGAAAACACCAAGATCAACAATATTACAAAATTGGTTGTAATTGAGAAGGAGCTTCATCGAGATGTTATATCAGAGACTAGACTAAAGCTAAAGAATATGCAGAGTATTGTTGATAGTAAGTAGTGTTGTGTTATAGTGAAATTAAAGTTACAAGGACTCAAGATTCAACTATACAATATTATATAACCTTTGTTGGTCTGATAATATGAAATGTCATCTTACAATTCCTGTTAATAGATATAGGCCAACTATAGTTTCATAGTCAAAAAATCTAAATCAAAATATTTTATTCAACGTAAGGGACACAGGGAACACTTATTGAATGTCACGTGTAATATAAACTAAAGTTACCACCGTTTTCAAGAAAAAATACCTGCCAGGAGAAGAAACGGCGAAACAATCTCCCTGGTTTGCTTTTTTAACATTTGTTCCCTTTTACGTAGGGGCAGGAAAGATTAAAGTTGCATATATAAACTCTGTACAAGAGGAGCAATTCATTGCCATGCATGGCCATCATTTAAATAATCTGATGTTTTATAATAAGCCTTTTGAATTAATTTACTTTTAAGGACAGCTTTAAATCCTACAAAAGGTAATTCAATTATTTTCCGAGGTAGCTTATTAAAAAAGCGTATACCTTGCCCGACAAATGAGTTCCTAGTTTTGTGTAATCTAGCTGTAGGAACATGTAGTTTACCTTTGTTCCGTGTATTCACAGTATGCAAGTCGCTATTGCATCAAGACATTAAATAATTCTGTTCAACTAAATATACCTAAGTACTTACCTTGTAAAGGCTCACACAGGTAGTTAAATTATATTAAGAGAAATGTTATAGATTTGTATATTCCTGATGCCAGATTTTTTTTTCTTATCCAAAGGTAGGAAGCTTATTATTTATCCTTGTTCCCATCTGTACTGATACCTCTTAAAAGAAAATGAACATTTCTTTTTACAGAACTCAAGGAAGAAACTGATGAACTGAGCAGATGTCTGTCAGTGGACATCACTATACCAGACTTCAAAGAAGAAATGATGTTGGTTGAATACAAGAGAGAATTGGAAGAACAGATTGCTGGGTTAGTGACCTTAGTGTTCTATTAATGTTAGGCTCCAAGCCTAAGCTTAGCGTATCAAGTTTATTATTAGTTGTAGTTGTACAATTTATTGCATTATGAACCTATAGGAATGCATCTTCCACATATACCTGACTATAAGAAAAAATATTGATGTAAAATTAATTATTATAATTAAACTGGTTACTTCTCCCTTTTCTTTGAAAATCAAATATTTCTAGATAGTGAAATGTATATTTTTCTCTCCATCAAGATGATTTCATGCTTATAATGTATGATAGTATTATGTCATTCTCTGTGGTACATACATAGTATGATAGCATTATGTATTATACATACATATATATAATCATGCTATCATGGTGTAGGCAGATATTCACAGTTGTATTCTCTATATCTATTCTAAGTAGGTTTATTTTAACAGACAACAATAGATAGATCATATCTATCCTGTACTAAATATTGGGAAAGGATTATTAAAGTCAATATATAGTTTAAAAATTATACAGCCCTCATACGTAATATGCTTATAAACTTCTATCTACTTAAACTCTTCATAATGTCAGTATAGACACAATTTGAAGAGCCGTGGTGGCCGAGTGGTTCGAGCAGTTGCCTGCGACACAAAGATCGCAAGTTCGAATCACGACTGTACCAATGAGTTTTTCTGAACTTAAGTACAGTGATTAATCACACCACGAGCTTTACGGTGAAGGAAAACATCGTGAGGAAACCTGCATACGTCTGAGAAGCAATTCAAAGGCGTATGTATAGTCGTGCTTGAGTAACGGCGATGGACTCGCCATCTGTCACGTTGGCACCTAATATACCTCGGCGGAAAGTGGGTGTGTGGGTAATACCCATACACCTCTGCCTACCCCTTCGGGGACCCTTGTGGGAAGGCGTGAGGATATTATTTATTTATTACTTAAACTCTTCATAATGTCAGTATAGACACAATTTATTTAAGTAATCATTTCTGTTAATAGGTATAGAGAGCAGGTAGAGCAGAGACGTATGAAGATGGAGCGCCTTCTAGAGTGGCAGAGAGACCTCGCTGACAAGCTTGGGGTCACTATACAAGAACTGACAGATATCCCGCTACCATCCGAGGAAGAACTTGGAAGATTCAAACATCACCTTGAAGTTTTGCAAGCAGAGAGAGACAAGAGGGCTGAGATATTCCTCAACATACAAGTTGAAGTTAAGGATATTATGGGTAAGTTGTGTATGCTAATGCAATATGTTACTGAATAAGATTCCACTGTTAGTGGTATTGTTGAACATGTAATACACTTCTAATCATGTCTTGATTTATACCAGAATCCACCATGTCCTTTTTCTAGACTTCTCAGGGTACATATCCAACATATAGACGCCATTTGAGATTTAAGAAAAAGTAAGGGATACAGTTCAGTTACTATTATTTTTACATGCTTTTCTAAAAGAGCCCCTAAAGGGTATGGGGTAAGGCTTACTACACCTATTAGTAATACCATTGATTTTTTGTTTACAGATAAAATGCAGATCAAGCCACAGAACAAGTTTGAACACATTGTGATGACCTCCCTCTCGGTAGACTTCAAGGTGACTGACCTGAACATGGACCGTCTTGCTAAGCTCCAACAAGATTTGCACGAGAGATATGAACATACCAATAATAGAGTAAGTTTAAAAATTTTTTCTTTATCAATTGCATTTTATGTAATTTTATTGCTTTTCACTGTCCATATTTTAAAAATCATCAGTGTCTCAGCATTATTGTGTAGTTCTTTATAGTTAAAAAAAACATCCAGCTTAATTCCAGTAGCAGGAGCTTTTGAATTCATCATACTAATCTGTATTAATCCAAGTAAAGGTCCTTGTGTCAGTATATCTCCAGAAAATGTATTTTATATTCTATTTGTAGAAAAAGTCCTCTGCATACCGAAACCATTGATCAGATTATGATGAAACTTTAATAGGGATCTTTTGGATACGCTGAAGAAACCAGTCGCATTAACATTTGCGTGGTGCAGCTATTAATAGATACATTTTGAGACCATTCATATCAACTGTTCAGGTATTGGAACTGCGCGAGCGGCTCACCAAGTTGTGGGACTGTTTGGAGGAGGATCAAATCTACCGCGAGAACTTTCTGCAGGCTCATACAGGCTGCCATCCTCGCACCGAAGCTGCCATCAAGGAGGAGATCAAAAGGTGTGATCATATCAAAAGGCAGAAGATTCAGGTATATATTATTATATTTCTATCTTTATATTTTCAATAGCTGTCCCTTGTATTCTCATCCGCGTAAAATTAAATTTCAAGGTATTTTTTTAAATAAAACATTATTCTATTTGTTAATCCCACTAATAATCTATCTCTGCCAAATGTCATCCAACGCAACCAACGTGATTGCGTAATAAACATCTTCACAAGCTTTCGCATTTATAATATGATTGGTGATTATAATATTAGTACGACGAATGTATAGTCTTAATGTAAGCTTAGGAAACGGCAGAAACCAGGGCATACCTTTATAAAAGATTACTATTGACAGGATTAATATTGGCACCTAATATACCTCTGGTGGAAAGTGGGTGTGTGGGTATTACCTATACACCTCTGCCTACCCCTTCGGGGACCCTTGTGGGAAGGCGTGAGGATATATTATATTTTATATTATATACTATTGACATGTAGGTAATGCACAAGGTTTGGAGATCGTTATATTCTCGCTTCACAAATTCTTGTCAAAACGAATAAATTAGTGCAGCGCGCATAGCCAGCGCACAGCTATGCCCCCTGTTGCAAACGTCCAAAGGCGGTAGGTGCGGGCGGTAGGCATGCTTCTTTGCCATCCTTGTGGTATATAAAAAACAACTTAATGAGTATTGCTATCGCTATCCATAGGTGTTCGTAGCTAACGTGCGCACGAAGATAAAGCTGATGTGGGACAACATACTGTACTCGGTTCGCGAGCGAGAAGAGTTCGTACACTACTACCAAGATATATTCACCGAGGACACCCTCACCCTTCACGAATTGTATCTAGAGAAGATTACCAAGTACTACAATGAGCATAAGTGAGTATAATTTATATTACATACAAGAGACTCGCCTAGTCTTATCACGGATGTCATTGAGAAAGAATCCGGATATATGATCTATATATTCTACTCATAAATTAAATTGTGTCTGTTTGTAATATCAAAATAACAGTATATATGGCACTGATCATGACAAGTTTTTTAGAATGTTTGTCTGGATGTCTGTCGTTTTGTGTGCTTGTATTTGCAACCTGCCGTTCACTGCTTGAAAGCTAATGTGATAAGGAATAAAACTAAGTAGCGTTTTTAAATGTTCATAGTAAGCCAATTCGCCCAATCAGAGTGCTAATAACTCGTGTACCATATGTGATTATACAATGAACAACTATGCATAACTGAATATATTTTGTTAAAGGAAAACCCAGTCTAATAAAACATAGTTGTGGCATGTCACATGTTTATTCATCATAAATGTAGTTCATTAGTTTTTACATTGTTTCATGTGCGATGCTCTTTTATTCTCTTATCTATAACTGTGCTTTTAACGGCTACTTTCACAGTATATTATAAATATAAAGCCTACTTGCCTCTCTTTGTTCATAGTTAGTGAGCAATATGGGAATGTTAGGACTTTGATTTACGCATGAGTTTTCCATTCTTAATTATGCCTACTCAAGATACATACATACATACATATAATCACGCCTCTTTTCCGTAGTGGTAGGCAGAGACCACTTCTTTCCACTTGCTACGATCCTTACATACTTCTTTCGCTTCGTCCACTTTCATTATTCTCTTCATACATGCTCTTCGGTTTAGGGTACTCTTGACCTGATACAATACTCAAGATACAAACTATTTAAATGTACGCATCAAAAACTGGCCATTGTGACATTAGCACGACGATGCCTATGGGTACGGGTTCCATTTCCGCGCGTACCAAACAAGCAATATATAGGTCGAGTCTATACAACCTGAATACATACTTATATACTGTATCTGTCGTTGAGCAGACTGCTTAGCATTGGGTCGATTGAAGTTACAAGGCCAAACGACATTCTTCTTATATGTATATAAGAAGTATGTATATAAGATGTATGTATATCATCAAGCCAGCTCAGGCAGAAATGCAGATCTTCTGATCTAAGAATCTTAGTCTCTTAATTAGATCTTAAGTCTGCTGATATTAGTTCTCACAAACTCACAATTTCAAAACCAATTCTAACTTTATTAATTGGATCTAGTCTAACTACTTTCTGATAAACTTCCTGTTACCTACTAGTTATGCAACGGAACTGATGGAATGTAAATAATTGTTTCGCAACTGTCTAGTGACGATGTATATCTATGTTGTACTGAGATTATCGAGCTATTATGTGTATTGCAAAAACGTTCAGAACGCCACACATTTAATGCGATCTTTTTGAAGCTAAGTGCTTGCCGTAGTCTAACATAATAATTATATTTCACATAGTTTTCCGTGCTAGCATCGTGGGATACATAGAGATTAATAAAATTACTCAGAATAATGATAGGAGAATATTTTGAAGTTAGAAAGGACACTATGAAGATATCTACTCACCTGCAAATACCTTTGAAACAGTTTTCATTCAAAGTTATAACGTTGTTTGTAAAATAAATAAAATAAATAGGTAATATGCTAAAAGTAAACATGGTTGCCGACAAGATTGGTTAACCTATTTTTCATTAGAAAAATATTTTAGATTCTGAAAAACATGGATGATGGGGATCCATACAATATCCCACAGATTCTCACATAGATATTTCAAACTCAACAGTATTTTTTGAATTTCGGATATCAACCAGTTGTTTAAATAGTAATAAAAATTATTATTTGTTTTATAGGCATATATTCGAGTTGGTGATGACCCGCAAGAACCTATGGTTGAAGATGACTGAGCTTGAGGGACGAGCCACCGAGCCCGGCCGCTACCACAACCGCGGCGGGCAGCTGCTGCGCGAGGAGAAGGAGCGCAAGGCCATTGCTAGCAATGTGAGTCTTCTCCACCTTACATAGGGCACATTTTACTGTGGTATCTTCATGATACACTTAAGATGGTCGGGAATTGTGACGTGGGTATTGATATTTTTAATATCCTCACGCCTTCCCACAAGGGTCCCCGAAGGGGTAGGTAGAGGTGTATAGGTAATATACCCACACACCCACTTTCCGCCAGAGGTATATCAGGTGCCAACGTGACAGATGGCGAGTCCATCGCCGTTACTCAAGCACGACTATACATACGCCTTTGAATTTCTTCTCAGACGTATGCAGGTTTCCTCTCGATGTTTTCCTTCACCGTAAAGCTCGTGGTGAGACTAATCACTGTACTTAAGTTCAGAAAAACTTATTGTTACAGTCGGGATTCGAACTTGCGACCTTTGCGTCGCAGGCAACTGCTCGAACCAATGGGCCACCACGGCTTTTGATGATTAAGATAATTTTAGTTGAGTATTTTATTATAGGGTTTTTTTTTATTATAATGTAATAACCGTGAATGAAAAAATATACTGATGAATTTGATAAAGATATTACCAGTGCCGCGGTGGCCAAGTGGTTTAATTAGTAATCTGCAAAGTAGAATTGCAGTTTCCAACCCAGGTGGTCTACCAATGAGTTGTTCTGAAATTATGTACAATGATTTATTAGACTATGAACTTTTAATTTTTCTTACGAGGAAAAACATTGTTGAACCTGCATAATGTTTCGATAGAAACCAAAAGAGATGTGAGATGGTGACACACTCACCATGTAGGAATATATTTCCTCGGTAAAGAGCATAAGACAGATTTTTAACACATATGCCTTGGTCTGGAATACGTGAACATATCTATCAGTATTATTGAAATTATATACGATTTTTTATTCGTATATTCGTGTTCTTTTGATTTCTGAAGTTTCGAGCCAGTTAATAGCAGTGAAATATGGCAGACGTGTTATAGTTTAACACTTTGAGAAGAAACAGGTACTTGATGGCAATCAAATCTTAGAGACAATTTTCCATTTCACAGCTGCCAAAAATCGAAGCGCAAATACGTGACCTGGCCACAGAATATGAAGCCAAGACAGGCAACGTGTTCACTGTCGACGGCAAACCTCTATTGCAGCTCATGGAGGACGAGTGGGAGACGAGGAAAGCCGTAAGTTCTATCTTGTGTTATATTTTATCTTCCCTGGTCATAAATAACAATAATAATAATCTTTTATTATCACAAATGAGATGATGGGAATGTGATGAACACCTCGGCGTGAGGATATGTACATATATACCTATCAACTTTATTTTGCCCATCATTCACATTGAGAAATGTTTTTGTATAGTTCCCCTAAACAACAATAACGCAATGGGAGAAATAAATACGCATACTTTTTATAGATTTTTTTTACGGCTGCCTTCTGCTCCAATTTAATACCCACAATAATATGAGTCGTCTACCTCCCCTGAAGGCCTCAAACGCCTATCTTGTTCCTTGGCCTTATTAGCGGCCTTCGGTAGGCAACAATAAGTGACGTGACGTGTGACGTATGATCTAAGGTAAGCTTAATCATTGTCCAGGAGCGCCACAGCAAGCTGTCTGCCCGCAAGCAGGCGCTGACGCCCACCGCTCAGGCGCTGTTCCGTTCTCTGGCCACGTCGCCGCTCGGCAAGCGCAACCGCACCGCCGCCGGCCTCGCCGCCACAGCTGAGAAGAACAGGTGGTTAGCATTTGTATTGGTAACTAATAATGATTTTCAAATAAGAGGGATTTGAAGCTTGAGGTCGCGGTATTTTACTTTTTGAAAAGGTTTTAATTGCCCAATATTTTAGTATTGTGTAACATTGTCTAGTAGACGTTTTTCTTAACGCATTAGCCAGGTATTCTGTGTGGAATCCCACAATTAGCATAATTGGGATAAGTATCCCAGTTCCCTATATCCTTAGGGAATAATTTTTAAAAATTTTAATTTTATATTTTTTAATTTTAATTTATTAATTTTAATTTTTAATAATTTTTAGGAGGAATTTTGCTTCTTTGTTTTTAAGTTATTGTAGTAGTTAATAGTCACTGAAACCATCATTCATCGGCCGAAAAGACTCAACAATTCAATAAACGGTTTACGTGGATAAAGTAAAGGTAAAATATCATTTTGGAAATGATAAGTGACAAACAGTTTGAACACTTGCAGGCCGCCGTCAAAGCGACAGCTCATAACAGGCAGCGCAAACAAAGCTGTCACCACACTGACCAACAATCTGTCCGCGTTGAAGAGGTCTGCTATATCGACTGTTAAGAGGTATGCTTTCAGTGAATACTTCAATTTAGCCAACTGTCCTAAGTTGGCATGTTCTGTGTTCGTGTGTGTATATAATTTTTTTAATGTAGTGTGACGTGAGTTTTTCTTTACAAATCGTTGTGATGATTTCTGATGAGGATGCGAATTGTACTCTACTAAGTGACCTTAGTCTTCCTATAGTAGTTAAGTATACATAAATGTACCAAACATCAACATATAGTAATTTCTTGTTTTTACTACATCATTTATAACTGAATAAATGGTAAATAATAAGACCTGTAATATATATAAATATGACGTATAAGTCAGTGTGTGAAGAACACCAGATGACAAGGGGCCTTACTCATGATGCCCAACTAGTGAACGTTATTCAAGAATGCGAAAGGGACATCTCTTTCACACTTTAGAGTAACAATCGCAGTAGCATGTCATGATAAAAGCCCAGTATTATTGTTGTGGCTTGTATTCATTGAAAGGTACAAATTTGGAACGCGAGTTAACGGAGCCAGCGACGCATAGACCAATTAACAGTCCCAATTATCACGTCTATGTTTTTACTTCACGCATATTTTTCATTCCTTATTTGATCATTTCAGTGCTCGCTAGTGAATGCAATGCAACGTTGCATCATTATTTTACAGGCAAGTTTTTTGATTGAAAACCAAGTAGTTTTTATCAAAATTATCGCGTTTTCAGTTGTTTCCAGCTTTAGTAGAGGGAATGAAAAATAATGGCGTTGACGTAACATTGTTATTACAATAAGCTATAGTTAGTATGTCCCATGTAATAAATACACTTGTAATAATTTACTAAAATTAAAGTAGCGTATTTAGTGAATGTAACACGTAGAATATGATTTTGGAGACAAACGAGACATTGTACACAGTTGAATTACGATGTAAAGCTTTAATACAATTGAGTTAATATCATTCATTTAGTGTATCTTGAGATTGTTTGTTTTCATTAATGTTAGATTGGAACAGCATAACGATAATTAATTATATACATACATATCATCCATCGATCACTAGATATCATCACGCCAAGTCCCTAACGGGGTAGGCAGAGAGTATAGAGCGCCAGTTCTCTCTAGACTTACATACCTCTTTCGCTTCGTCCACATTCATTAGTCTCTTCATACATGCTCGTCGGTTTCGAGTACTCTTAACGTTCCCGTCCTTGAGCGTGCGGTCGATTTGATCCAGGTAGTTCGAACGTGGCCTTCCTCTGCCTCTTCTTGCACACACTTTTGCTTTGTATATCTGTTTCGTCAATCTTTCTTCACTCATCCTTTCTATATGTCCAAACCAACGTAACATGCCTTTCTTCATCCTTACCATATTAGCATATAGATAATTCGGGTCTCAAATATAAAAAGTACGTGTTTATTTGCGAAAAATTACATTATTTAACTAGTTTCAATGTTTGCAATAATTAATGTATCTTATATGATACATGCTCAAAAAGCTACGGACACATACATATACATATATGGCAGTTTATATGAATTCCAAAATTTTGTTCATATAATTTAATTATAATACGTACGTCATGGCATGCATGATATAAAAAAAATCTTATCACTTATACATCCTATATGAAAATTAACTTGCCTGTCATGACATTAAAATTGCCTCCGTAGGCGTATAAGCGGTCGCCTCGCTGCTAGAGCTGTGGAGACCCAGAGCGCGCATGCAAAGAGGAAGCTCGACTATGGCGGGGAGGCTAAGAAAACTCCGAAGGTCAATGGCAGCATTCTGAAACACAAGCGTACGGTAAGCCATCACTGCTCTTATGGTAATAGTAAAAGTCACTTCTACATATTGATATACCTTCATGTCTCTTCAAAATTTAAGGTGGAAATGCTCCCAAAAGCTTATTTCATACATATAGTATCCAGTGGCCAGTGTAATCCCATACATGACCAAACTATATACCCGAAATTATAAATACGTTTTGTAATAAATGTAAGGCTTAATGTGATTATTCACACCATCAAAGGCAAGCTATACGTAACACTGCCTGCCCCTTCGAGGACACTTGTGGCAAGGTGGGATTACTCGAAGTGAATGAATGCTACCTCCGTCCATGTGGCCGCTTAAAGGGTTGGTTGGTTGTAGTCTCACGGCAAGCGGCGTAGCTGCGGGCGGCGATCTATGAACGCCACCAGTTCTACCACCTCGCGTGAGGTCCGTACCGACTCCCGCGACCCGCTCGTCGATACTACGCTGTTGACCACGTATACAGACTTCAAGGTACGTACTCTTCGCTGAAGCGGGTAGAATTCACTGTCTATTATAGCAACCGTACAACCCACAGTTCACGTTCCATAACGACGGGATATTCAAGATTTTTAGATAAATAAATCAAAAATAAATCCTATTCTCCCTTACAAAAGATGCTTGAACCTAAAATTAAGCTAAAGCTACATTATTTTCCTTATTTGTTTTAATAATCTTTATTTTTATTAATGTTCTTGTTTTTATAGTACAAATATGTGGTTTACTTACACACTGTACAAACATATGGCTACTGCTGTGGTCGTCTACATCTTCGGGGAAGTTTTTAAGTCTATAAAGCGCGTTTTGTTTTATTCAAATTAAAATGTGAAACGAGATGAAAACTTAAAATAAAATTATTATTTACAGGATAATATCAACGATAAGCAGATAAGTCGCAGCTCGATGGCCAACACAAAAGGCCAAGATGTTCCCAATCTTCCCACCATCGTGTACCAGACCATAAACGAGAATAATACGCCCACCACCCCAAAAAAAACTCCGCGGACCAAAACCCCTTTGACGCCTAAAGTAGGAAAAGAAAACATACAACATTTAAATCTTCCATTGACGCCAAAAAACAACCTCTTATACACACCGACAAGGCTAACGAGATCTGCTTTGAAACTTAATAATGACGGATTTGCAACGCCCCGAGCCCCGCTTAGTGCTACTAAAACCAATCTCCAAAGGCAAAATACCGTTGCTAGCCTAACTGTCAAAACTACCCCCAATAATGTTAGCCGGTCTAAATCACATTCACATTTAGTTCGGGTCAAGAACTTACCGCCTCTGCTTTAACTTTTCATCTAAAGTATAATACAATATATTATAAGCTCTATTCTTATTACAATTGATTCGAATTCCGCATTCTTTCAACATGCACTTGTGAGTTACAAATTATTGGAGAATCAAATTGCTACCTGACATTTTCATTGACTACTTATTCATTGTATAAATAATAATATTTTACGTTTACGATTGTTTTCACAGCATTGTATTATCTTTTGCATTTGCGACACGCTTTTTATTCGTTTTAATTGCATCGACGTGGTTTCATTTGATCTGTTTACATTATGTGATTGAGTTTGAGTATTTTAAATATAGTTTGATAAGTTTTTACAAGGAAATAATATTTTTATTGTCTATGATTAGAATTATGTTTGTTTTAGATTAGTTTTGATCGTAAGCGTTTTAGAAATGTTTATGATTGCTCAACAGCGTTTATATGCTTGCATTTGTGAGCGCCATCGGTTGAATACATGCTCATAATTTAATTATTTGCTGCAGAAATATGCTGTGAAAGTAGAGCTTTATGCTTTATTATATCAGAAGTAATGGCAGCTTGAATCATAAACAAAAAAATACAACTCTGAGTATATGTACTTAATATCAAACAGTATTTAACGCAATGGTCGTAAAATAAATTCTCTAATAAGTGCGTTGATTTGTCGATGTTAATTTTTATTCTAAATACTAATATAATTGATAGTTGTAATGTGTAAATTATGGTTGTAATATATTCGTCATAGTGAAACTAACCTGACTTTGATTTGTAATTTTGTACCTTATCGACATGCTACCTGTCTGATATTTCAGTGTTCAAGATAATCTTCTGTTATATATATTTCCTGGGTCCGTGTGTCAGTTTATGGAACTAAACGGCTGGACCGATTGTACATACATTTCTATCATCACACCGAGTCCCTAACGGGGTAGGCAGGGAGAATAGAGCGCCAGTTCTCTGGGCCGATTGTGTTAAAGTATTTGTGTTTTTTCAGGTAGATTCGAGAATGTTTTAGATTGACAATTGGACCTGATAGGTGGCGCTGCGATCGTGTGACAGGAATAGTTTATTTTACCCAAACGAAGCTGGCTGGGACAGCTAGTATACTATAAAACCCCCACCAGGACTGCATGATGTTATTATATATCCGAGATTTTTTTTTACATGTAAATGTTAGCAGTTTGGGTCGACTTCAATCGATCGGGTGGTGTTAATAATATTTTTATAATCAAATCAAAATATTTTTATTTCACATAGGCCCAGGTGGGCGCTTATAAAACGTCGAAAAAGAAGCACGGTTCGGGTTGGTCGCTTCCATGGAGAAGAACCGGTAAGAAACTCCATGGTTACTCTTTTCAAATCATTAGGCATATACAATCTTATTTTTCGTTACAGCAATAGTACCCAAGTAAGGGGAACAACGTCGGCCCGATAATAGGTCGTTGCTTACTATACAAAGCATAGGTACATAAAACAAGATAATTATAACAATGTTAGCAAGATAGAAGATAAATATTTTAAATTATCTTAGATAATAAAGCCAGCCCTAAAAACAGACGCAGAAGTACACAGACAGCCCTAAACTAGGTTACCCTTTAATTTCCAGAATCGAACTACCTACTGATGCACAGTAAGTAATTTTACTTCTGATTTCGAAACTGAATGAATCGTGACCTAAAGCTACCAATTTTTAAAGCTGATGGCGCAAACCCGTGTTGGACGCACAGGTTGTCCCACATTTCATCCATAGCCGATTAGATTTATAACAATTCACGCATAGCTTGATCACTAGTCATGTCAATTTATTTTGATTTCGATGTCGGCCCAAAAGGTAGGAAATTCAGACGAGCAGTGGGCGACGATAGTAATGATATCAAAGCACTTTGCGACCCCCAAGATGAACAAATGTTTGGTGACGTTAATATTGGAAGTCTTATGTAAGTATGTTTGTATCCGTATCTTGAAATTATACAAGGCTAGCTCCGGTCCGCGGTTTTATCAGCGATTTTTTTTTTCTTCTGGAAAACATACCTACTGCATACTTGTACCATATCACCATCATCATACATTTCAGAGCTGGGCTTTGGTCAGCGTCTCCGATGCAATTCCTTTTGTCGCAATCTCTTTGATCAAAGAAAGTGCCTTTCATGACGTAGAGGGAGCTACGTCATGAAAGGCACTTTCTTTGATCTGATTCATATATTATATTAATCTTGGTTTTCCCCTAATAAAAATAAAAATGCTGCGAACATATTTATTACGAAATAACATGGTTTCAGTGAACTAACAACCCTCTCAATATGTATGATAAAACAGAACAAAGAAGTAGTTGGATTCATGGCTTTGTGTAACCATCCCAACGTGGCGAGCGTTGACCCCGCCGACTGGGAGATATGGATCAGGAACATGTACCAGTAAGTACTCCGCTGCTTCTAATTATGTTTTAATTATATGCAGTATTGTTACCAAGTAATACCTAAACTAGTGAGCACATTTCAACAGAGACCTGGTGAAGTTTATCCTAAACAAAATGTAGGTACGTGACGTTATAAGCAGTCCACACAAACGTGAACTTAAGTACATTTTTTTAAAGCTAAATTAACGTACAGTTCACGCCTAAGCGTATAGGAGGTATTAATAGCTGAGTAAGTGGTTAGTGTAATTTCCTGCCAATGGCCGCGGGTTTGATCCGCACTGTCCATAAGATACGAAAATATATTTCTCTAGTCACTGTCACATTACATGCTTAGTATGGGACTTGATTAATACATTTTGTTTGGATAAGTCCTATGATAATACATATTTATTATTACGCTGAATTTAAAAGCCAGTTGAACCGGTTTCTGCGACCTTTAACTCAATTTGTTTCTTTTTCAGAAAGTTCTATCTATCCAGGAATACGCTTTTCGTGCATTTTATGTGCTGCGCAGGTTCCGTGACAGACTGTTTTGTGGGTGAAGCCCTAATCTCTGTGTTTATGAATGATTTCCATATCTTGCAAATAGTTATGATAGTACCTCCCGTCTGTTCAGAAGGTGATTTTTCAAGAGCAACATTTATATATTATTAATTGACAGAAAGTGATTGAAACTAGGTACATCGTATCCAAACTATTCGAAATTATCTTGCAACTGATGACCGGAAGGTGACCGGTACACTACGATCTCTTTATCGGTTAAGAAATCTTCTCCCTACCAAGACCAAAACAATGCTTGTGCAGACTTTAATCTTTCCCATGATCGACTATGGTGATGTGTGTTATACCGACCTGAATGCAGGTCTGCTCAATAAACTGGACCGACTTCTCAACAGTTGCATTCGATTCATATTCAATCTGCGTAAGTTTGATCACGTCTCTTCTTACCGCTCCCAATTAACATGGTTACGTATTCGTCAGCGACGTAGTTTGCGGTCGTTGACTATGCTCTTCACTCTCCCAATGCTCCTTCTTATCTTACTTCTCACTTTCAGTATCGTTGCC
The DNA here is from genome assembly GCA_945859725.1 of Drepana falcataria. Classification (NCBI taxonomy): domain Eukaryota; kingdom Metazoa; phylum Arthropoda; class Insecta; order Lepidoptera; family Drepanidae; genus Drepana; species Drepana falcataria. Next base: position 4,061,116 of record OX243935.1, read on the forward strand.
GTAACCACGATATAAACTTACGCTCTGCCGACAATCGTCTCCTTCTCTGTCCTACTCATACTTCAAGTCTTGTTCATTCTTCTTTCCCTGTCCAATCTATTCTTCTTTGGAATGCACTCCCTCCGGAAATCAGGATGTGCAATAGCAGGGATACATTTAAAGCAAAAGTGAAGCAATACTACTACCGCCAAGTAGAAACAGAGTAATATTTATGTGTAATATATAATATGTATAATTATTTATGTATATAATTGTATATATATATATATATATATATATATATATATATATATGTGTATGTAGATTTATTCTATTTATTATATATATTATATTAGATGTATGATATTATTGTATGTTATATATGGCTTTTTATATATGTAAATTAAATAAAACATATAGGAATTTTATATTTCCCTATTGTAAGTATCTTTTAGCCTGCCATGATTATCTCTGCACCACCCAAAGGTTAACTGGTAGAGAATGCCTTCGGCATTAAGTTCGCCTTTGCAATAATGTTTGCAGGAAGTTTTAATTAAAAAAAAAAACTGATGTATGAAAAACATTAGAAAAACGATGAAGAAAATGGTAAATGTTAGGCTTTATAGCAAATACAGTTGCGACGACAGCTGAACCTAATAAGAGTCTAAGAAGTTATTAAGATGAGTCTAATTAATCGTATAACCCTGCGCTTCAACTAGATACCGCCATACTTTAAAAAACCTTCATTTTGGTATCTTCAGCAGCATGGGCCTTCGCTAGTTGCAGTTCTCTTTTTGGCGTGAATAGTCTTGTAAAAAATCGGTTGTCACACATTTATCTACGACTTACAGTTATGACGTATTACATTTCACTTCTTACTTTCCTGGGGGTACCTAGTTGGATCGCAGGCGGTTTATCATCAAAGTTTAGATTAAAATCTTTATTTTAGAATACCTTGATAGATACGGCACTTTCAAGAAGCACAATGTTCACAAGGTATACGCAACACAACGTGATGAAAGCGTATTCAGCAATACTTACATCTTAGTATTTGATCGAGAAGAATTTTGTCCGAAGTTGAATATCCGCCGGGCTGTGTAAGTTACAAATATGATGCAGGAGCCACTATCCGTGGCTTAAGTAGGGCCCTACAAAAAATATATGAAATCGACCCAGCTTGCTTTTGTTTCCATATCTTCTTTATATTATTCCCTTCCTCTCTTATTTATGAAGAAGCGGAATCGTCACACATACCTACCGACTTTCTAATGGCATAGTACTTCATTTCTTGTGTTAAGAATATTTAGGTACACCTAACGTTTCAACATCAACAAAAGGAACTTTCGTGTGAAAGCTAACCTATACATAGCCTATCAATAAGGTAGCATAAGTAGTAATTATCATATATATATGTAATCATTATTCAAGAGGGGGGGGGGGGGGAATGTCAAAGCGGATGGCAGTTATGGACGGATATTAAGAAAACACTTTCGAACTGATGAATATTGATAACTTAATACGCTGCTATCTATATTTTGTTTGAGGGTTTAATCATAATAATAATAGCGAGTATATAAGTATTAGTAGATAATATTTTAAATAAAGATTATTATTATCGATTTCATAGAGAAGAGGACAATGACGATATTGTGGAAATACTTGACAAGCATAGTTTGAAACTGAGGGAACAGTATGGCAACTTTTACATCAGCGAAATAATTGGTCGACATCCCGAAAGTAATAGAACAATTCTGGTGGCAGATGTAAGTTTTATTTGCTCAAATATTGTACCTATATTAAAGCAAAGTATTAGTAATTGGAAATTCGTTAGGACTCTTTATTACAATGAAATGATGAGTATAGATGAATTATGAAATGGGTAATAAATCACTTAAAAGTGTTACTAATGCAAGAAAACCGTTTGTTTGCCTGATTCGTTTTATCCGACCAGCTTTATTTTTTCGAAATTGACAATTTAATTAAAACAGTTAAAATACATTGCTCTATTTAGTGGTTCGAGTATCCCATATATTGAGTATGAGCTACTGACGACTTGAAGATTTTCAGAGTATCTTGCTTGTCATACGAAAGCCATTCTTGAATTTCATTCTTTCTAATAACAAGCTAGATACGAATAATATAAATATTGAAGAATAGACATGTATGTTGTTCGGATGCACTGTATTCCTTGATTTTTAGATCCATGGACGAGCAGTAGGAATGGTGTGTCTTAACTCGGACATTAACTATACGAATCTTCAGGAATTATATGAGTTGCAGCCTTTCTACGGCCTGAGGAAAGCCACGCCAGTTGAAAAAGAGTTGCGAAAACGCTCTAATGCTTTATTGCATACTTTTGGGTAAGTACCGAATTCTACCGAATACCGAAAAAGTTTGTCATCAACGAGAGCATAAATTTTTATGGCTTAAAGTGGTTTCTCAATTACTTTTACGAGACAATTACAAATTAAAAAATAATAGGTTATGCGAAAGAGTTAAATAGGTACCTATAAATATTCTTCTTTAAGGATGAAAATGACGAAATGTTATTCACATTGAGCCCTAGTCTCCTTTCAAAAAAATTTTTTGCATTGTATTCAGCCAAAATGGAATGTTTGTAGTTAAGCTTTTTATTCATAAGATCCTTTCCACTTTTAAATTTTAAGTGATAATGTTTATCCAAAAACGTTTAAACTGATTCGTAGGGACTCAATAATGCACGGTACAAGGAGTCCATTTGATTACTACCCAAAGGCGCCCACTAACACTGTGAACCGTGATTCCGTCGTAAGTATCTCACATTACTTAACAAGTACTATAATTAAGGCTGAGCTTAATTAAGCCTTGTGCTCGTGTGAAAGTAGTAATCGCTTGCAAAGGTTAGATTAGTAGATTCGTACCCGCCACTGCCACAATATTTTTTCTGAGTTTATTTTTAAGTACATATATATCATCACGCCGAGTCCCTAACGGGGTAGGCAGAGGGTATAGAGCGCCAGTTCTCTCTATATTTACATACCTCTAAGTGCCCGTTACGTATTACACCATGCCATTGCTTTTGATAAGGCCTTCGAAGACTTAAGTGGTCATCTATAGTTCCGTCGAAAATTGGGTCGTAAAATACTTTTGCGTGGGCCGGAAGTCTCTTTAAGGTAAAATTAAATATTTTAGCTAACAAATGCTTTTGTAATAAGATCCGCTAAAGTTAAACTTCCTCTTGAACAACAGCACAAACACTCATCCAAATCTAAGAAGAAAACAGTTGGTAAAGTCAACTTCAGTCGGGATGGAACTAGAAGACATAGTGTCTCGAAAATGCACGAGAAATTGTCTTCTGAAGATGTCAGCGAGAGAAGTTCCACAACACCGTCACTATTGGTCGGCCAATCGAAGTTATTGATCGATCTATTCGACGAAGAGGCTCTGGATTATGATATTGTCAATATCGATAATATTCTACTTGCTGGTCCTAGCGCATCGCATGTATCGCAAGTATCTTTATTCAAGCGTAGTTCCCTTATTTACAGTCCGTACGGTAAATACTATTAAAATCAATTTCTTCATCATCAATCGCTCCGATTGTAGCGCCAATGGACTTATATGTAGATACATTCTGGGAACCAACAATTTTTTTATATATTTTTGTATGCTGATTTATGATAATTATATATCACAGGTATAATGTAATTAATATAATTCGTCTCAACTTTTTTTTGTTTTCGTGAAATATATCATTATACCATTCTTATTATTTGTGTCCTAAACGTATTTATAGCGATGAGCATTTGAGTGTCACAGTAATGTGATTTCACATTGGTAGAGTGGTTCAAATGAGTCTTTCGGAACTTAAGAAAGAGTGTATTTTATCAAACCATATATTTCTATCACCACCCACCACACACACACCACCAACCACCAGCACGTTGGTGGTAAGGGCATAAAGAAATTGTCATTATCTATTTTCAGGATATCTAGAGATAGACCATTGATTCGACCCTTAACTTACAAAACTAAAAGTGAGTATCCGGAACCATATCATGACGCCATCACTATTAATTTATCATCATCATTCATCATTCATAGTCATCTGATAACTTCTATGTATATTATTAGTTAATCATGGTAAAAGCTCATAATGTCAATGCCATTATAATAGTAGCCTAATAGTCCAGTGTTTCGCTTGAATAGTCCTTTGTTTTCTCAAACGATGTATATTTACAGAGAAGAAACCAGCTTTTAGAAAGTTATTTCGAAATAAACCTGAAACTATTCACTACCAAGGTGGTCCTAATGCGTTCATGATTGAAATATTCGGTCTACGCGAAGACATTGATGAAAGGCAAGCATTTTTTTAAATACATCCTCAAGACGAAGGAATAGTAATTCACTCCGAAACATGGTTTTAAAGAAACCTTTTCAGAAACTATTAATATTAAATAAAAACGTAGTTACATCCAACATGTATTGTAATAATAACGTAATTATTTAAAAAAACAAATGTATAACAGCAATTTTTTTACTTTTTATTTATTTGCTTCCTTTCTTTGTTTATCTGATATTTGAGCAACTGTCCTATTTTCTGGGACATTCTAAATTTAAAACGGATACTAAAATCTCCGCAGTTCGTGAAGACTTGCGTGTGAATCTAAACACAATTTTCTAACTATATCCCGACCAATGGAGCTTTCGAATAGCGATACCATATCGAAATAATTTTAGCCCTAAGTTTAAAGCACATTCAGTCTAAGCCAATTGTCATTTTTGTACTAATCAGTAGTTTTTGATGATCGTTTTCAGATATGCTTTTGATTTATTGAAAGCAGCATTTGAACTCATGTTCAAATACGACTATTGCATTATCCGTGTACCTTGTGAGGAGAAAAGTCTGCACTCTCTACTTCAACATTTTTGTGTAAGAGACATTTGAACTTTGCCTGAACTCATATAATTATGCTATACTCATATAGCTATGATCTCAACGGAAAATAGACACGTTGTTTTCGGTATAAAAAGTAGCATGTGTTTACCAATCTATAAGGTCAGTCTCGCACACACTAATTAATACATGCATATCGTCATACCAAATTCTTCACGTGGGTCTTTCCATATGGGTCCCCGAAGGGGTAGACCGAGATATGTAGGTAGTACTCACACAAAAACTTCCAACTTTCGTGCCAACGTAACAGATGACGAATCCATCGCCGTTACCCTACTACACTCGTTAATTAATTAGTAATACATAAAATATAATAAAGAGAGTTTGTGAGAGAGTGTCTAGAGAGAACTGGCGCTCTATACATGTCATCACTCCGTTAGGGACTCGGCGTAATTATATGTATCTTTATATATATAATTCTTCTGTGAGTGTGTATGTCACTGAACTCCTCTCAAACGACTGGACCGATTTTGATGAAAATTTTTGTGTGTGTTCAAGAGGATCTGGGAATGGTTTAAATTCACAATTGGACCCGATAGGTGGCGCCACCATCTTTTTTTTTCAACCCGAGCGAAGCTGGGCGGGACCACTAGTATTGTATATAATTATAAATAATTGTATATTCTCTTTTAGTTTGTGCCTACAAGACCAGACGTTTGTTGCAAATACGCCCTGTATGTAGCTCACAGATGTTCTATTTTGGGGTAAGAACACTTTATATATTTATGTTTGATATTCATTACGTCCTGGACATTTTTATTTAAAGGGGCTGATACTATCGCGTCTTTGGCTTTCACTCATCGACACCCGGTGGTGCCTTAGTTGGCTACCCGGTTCATCGTGGCTGCACCATCGTCAACAAGCCACTTCTTACGTACTCACCGGTTTTGAATACTCCTGTCAGATATAGGATGAGAAATCCTTGATAATAATAATATGAATGCGGTTATTACAGTTATCTAAGAGTTCGTGAACTAGAGTTTATGGATATACCGCAGGTAGCGTACATGTTGCACGCCTTGGATTGCAATGAATCTATTTGGTCAGTAGAGAGCAGTATAATCAAAACAGGACATTGTATGGCCTATGTATTCCTCACTGGATTGACTTTAGTTGGAATAGCGATACTGGAGTAAGTTGTTTTTTAATTATTAGGTATGAACAAATAGCAACTGGTTTACAATGAGATCAGAGTCGTCACTTTCGTCTAGTCGTATATATTTTTTTATTAATTATGTTTATAGAAGGTATATTTCAATTATGATAGAAGCATTTCTAGGGTGTCTTTTTTCTCCTTTTTAGATTTTTTTCTCTTCATTTTCATATCCTATTCGAAGGGCTAAAGACTGACTGACGACTGTTGTGGCGCGCCATGGAAGAGGCCTATGTCCAGCAGTGGACTGCTGTAGGCTGATGATGATGATGATGTGTTAATCTAGCTAACAATCTATGTATCTTTGTGCCAAATTTAATTTAATTCCATTCATATAGTATTTGCGTGAAAGGTGAACAAACATCCTCACAAACTTTTGACGACGAAACTTTTTAACTTTAACAAGAGCATCGCTCCGTTTTTATATACTACAAATGTAACAGATGTTTCGAGAAGAAAGGTTAAGAGGTTGCACATTCTCACTAATCATTATATAATCAATTTTATATACCTGGACATACACCTGAATAATTGGTCGGAAGTAACGCTCGATCGCGAGTAGTGGAAAAAGAGGGAGGCCTTTGACCAGTGTTGATAGTACATAGTTGGGTATGAATAATAATAATGTAATATGATGATCATGTACTTTAATTTCAGAACACCTGAAGAGATAGACTTCATAAGATCTAAGTTCAGTCTAGATTCTATTCGTTGTCACAAATACCACTACTCTGGCAACGGTATAAAGGCAGGCTTTGGTATACTGAAGATTGTTCTGGCCTATCCAGCGTTTGAGCCGCACTTTAGGTTCTTCTCGAGAGAAATCATGCGCCTGTCTGGCTGTAATTCGCTGCTGTGGCTTTCTGCTTATAGAAATAAATGGGTAGGTTATTAAAAGTCCATTAGTTAAAACATATTTATGTATATCTTCACACCTTTCGATAAAGGTCCCCTAAAATGTAGGCAGTGTTGCAACACAATCTTTGCGCCGGAGATATATTTAGGTGCAAACGTCCCTCATGGCGAGTTTATCGCCGTTCTCATTCGAATGTGTTTATTAAACTTCATCTATGGTTAGATATAATTTTTTCCACTTCCTCTAGTGGGCGGGTAGAAGTAGTTTTTTAAGGGTATGTTTGTATTGCAGAATATCAACAGAGCCAATACAATGGTAGCCGCGATGATTCCTCTCCGGCCGAAGCAATCTGAAATTGATTGTGCTAACGTTGCCGAATTAAAAAGGATGGATAATCTTTCAAGGAATATGTGTGTAACGTACCTAATTTTTTTCCCAAATTATGATATTTTGAGGATATTTATATATGATATTTAGCATCTTCATTTCTTTTCTTCTAATCTTCTGTTCTTTCTAATTTCATCTTTTGGGAATGTTTTTTTTCAAATTTGCCTTCCCATAAAGATCTCTGACGGAATAGGCGAAGTTCAGACACACTCTTTTATCGCCGTAGATATGCTTAGGGGCCAGCGTGACAAATGGCGAGTCCATTGGCGTTTGCCAAGCACGTCTATACATACCTACATATGTTTTAGAATTACTTCCCAAACGTCTACAAGTTTCCTCTCGATGTTATCACCGTAAAGCTCATGTGTGACTAATCACATACATTTAGAGCTTATTTGTGTAGTCGGGATTCGAACTTCCAATATTTTTATTGCAGTCGACTTATTGAACCACTCGGCCACCACAGCTCCACGCTAAATTAAGTAACTTTTTCCTGTCTAGAATTGATTTCAGCGCGTGGTATATTGGGAAAAAAATTACTAGCGTACCGAAGGTCATCATAACCACCCGTATAGTAGTAGTTGGCGCTTCAAGAACTGCTGCGAGCTTCCTGAACACTTTGTTTTTCAGGTAACACCTTTAAGAAACACTAGTTGTAATGTTTTCTAATTTACTTAGCGTATAATCAATTAGTGCGCGAATAAGGGCGTGGTTGCAAAAATATAGCAATGTATGTTTGATTGGATATATATAAGAAAGATGAGTGAAGAAATTTTGACCAAATAGATCTTCAATGCAAAATTATCTGGAAGAAGAGACAGAGGAAGACTACGTTCCATTTTTCGAGTTCCGATCGAAGATTCAAGGATAGAAATGCCAATAGTATTGGAAACCAGGGAGTATGTATGTATAAAGATACTATTAATGTGGATGAAGCGGAAGAGGTCTAACTATCAAAGAGCAAATTATTATAATTATATTATATATTCCAGCGATGCCTCCTCATACTTGACATTCACAAACGTAACGCTGATATCGCCTTATGGCTTACCATTCGTGCGGTCGTCTAAGACTCCAGCCTCATTGATGTTCCCCAAATACTACTCAAAGACGGAGAAGTATCTGAAGAGTGTTCCCTACCCTTATTACATGAATGTTATATACGGGACTATGAATGAGATTGACAAGTAAAAATATGATATTTAATATAATATATTTTCACGATTTTTTTGTACATAACATAAATTGCTAACTAGCATGCGGCTCGCCTATGGACGCTTGCAGCAACCATTCCCGCGTTGCCGAGCCTGCAAAAATCTTTGAAAGATACCTCATGAGAGAAGGTCAAGTAAAAGATTTGGTCTTCAGTCTTGTTGATTAGATCGAGTTTATCATGTTTTTGAATGTATATATAATAATACATATAATCAAGAAGAGGCGGAGGAAGACCACGTTCCAATTACCTAGATCAAATCGATCGGAGGCTCAAGGACGGGAACGTCAAGAGTACTCGAAACCGACGAGCATGTATAAAGAGACTGATAAATGTGGACGAAGCGAAACACACGTAAGTCTAGAGAGAACTGGCGCTCTATATTCTCTGCCTAATCCGTTTGGGACTCGGCGTGATGATATGTATATATCATTAATACAATCAGATGGTACCTTGCGGAAACTCATATTTATATATTTAGGTGTGCTTTCAGTCACACGTGGTTTTATTACATTATATATGTGTGCTTACAATTGATTACAGACAGTCGAAGTTCATAACGTTATGTGATGGATCCAAATGCTACTACGATAGGCTTTTTCTCTTATTTGGAAAACAGTATCAACACCCCGACTATCTAAAACCTGTAATGAAGAGGGATGATGCATTCAAGTAAGTCAAATTATTATTATATCTTCTTATATCTAATCACGACATGCATGTGCAATATGCACGATATGCAAGGTTCGAGGAGTTGCCTGCAACACAAAAATTGCAAGTTCGAATCCCGACTGGTGCAAATGAGTTTTTCTGAACTCAAGTACAGTGATTAGTTATACTGCACGTATATACAGCTTTACGGTGAAAATATCGAGAAGAAATCTTAAAGTAATTCAAAAGACGTCGGTATGTTCGTGCTTGAGTAACGGTGATTAACTCGCCATCTGTTACGTTGGTATCTTGGGGATCCTTGTGAGAGGGCGTAAAGATGTATACCTAATCACATCGACGCAACAACTGTGTATGTAATGTAATTCTAAGCCCTTACTAGTGATATTGTATAAATTGTTCCGTCGAGATCTGCTTGTCGCGGGTGGCATTTTTTTAATAATAAAATTAATATGAAAACAAATACTAAAACTTTTCTTTTTCTCCATACAGATATGGTCCTCTACCTAAGTACGTGCGTTTGGACGTGCCCAGAAGGCACGGTGCAGACATAGAAGCGATGCAGTACACCACAGATGAGCTTCCTGGCAACGTGTTCATTGTTAACCATATAATAGAAGCACACAAAGCTATAAACTACATCAAGACTCTCATGTGGCAGGGAGATCATTGTATGTATTTAAAAAAACACACAAGTTATTCAGAATCTTACTAATATTACAAATGTGAAAGCTCTAGAGGTTGTTTGTTCCTCTTTCACGTTTCAAAAACTACTCAACGGGGTCACCTTATGTAAGGACCGTATTTAAGTTCTCTGTATCATTGATACGTCTCGGGAAATTTACGAGCAGTCATATCAAAACGCCAGACAAATTTTATGTGTTTCAAAGAGAGGGAATGGCCCCAACTTTCATGCCCTTCAGAAGGGTCCTCGAAGAGGTATATAGGCGAAAGTGTAATATTACACCACCTTTAATGTAAAAATATATTTAGTTAGCTATGTTTACAGCACGACAAAATTCGTAGGTGTCTTCACGATGCTATCCGTGCACGTAAAGTTCGATGTTTCTACTTAAGTTTGAAACTCCGCTATTACACGATACTGCTTGAGTATGTCTGTATTAGAGTAGAGGAAATAAGGCTATTGTATTTTCAGATAAAATTTTAGTGTATGGATCGACAATACACGCATACTGTTGTCTCACGGCGCTTTTAGAGTTGCGCGTGTCTCCAGAGAAAATTGTATTCATCGAACCATTCCCGTCCGAGGATCAGACTGAAGCTAGAATTCCCATATTTTGCAATGTGAATGTAGGTTTCCACCTTATATGCTATTAAAAAATATTACAACTAATGTGATGTAGCCACTAGGCTGGAAAACAGTAACATCTGATTTGATTGAAATATTGAGCCGTGGTGGCCAAGTGGTTCGAGTAGTTGCCTGCAACACCAAGATTGCTAGTCCGAATCCCGACGGTAGAAGGAAAACATCGAAAGGAAATGCTTGAGAAGAAATTCAAAGGCGACGGACTCGTCATCTGTCACGCTAGCACCTAAAACACCTTATAATTTATATCCTCACTGTGATATATTGAGAAAGGTTTTGTTAGTGATACAAAGCAATTTTTTTCTGTACTTTTAAGTATTTAAGATTAAAGTTTTTATGTGTGGTGAAACACCTGTATAGAAGTTCGAGAAGTATCTATGCCCCGTTAGCCTAAGTCTCCCATATTTTAACCCGCGGTTTTGGAAACTGTCCGGCCCATCACATTTTCTATTAATTTAATAATTTAGTGTGAGAATGTTAATATTATTTACTTAAACCATTTAAATTAGTTAGTTTACTTTAAGTAATGTACGTTTTATAATTGTCTAGGTTGACAAAACCGTGAGGCAAGTTCTGGACCAACTAAACATTACAGTCTACCGAGGATATTACTTCCAAGAGTGGCATGAGGACGAGAGTAGTCTCGTCACTCATGTGCAATTTTTGTCACACTTCCAAATGCTCACATTAGAATGCTCGGTGTTTTTTTATTACGGAAAGCGGGCAATTAATGCTCAGTCATTAATAGGTAAGAAAAACATATTTTGAAACGGCTGCAAAGTTCCTTTAAAAACACACTATGTATATCCCTCTTCATTACAAAAATCGACCGCCCCCAATAGGAATAGAGCTCGTCATTTCCGAGATTCGCAGTTAGCTATTAGTAGATTAGATTGCTAAGCAAAAACAATGTTTACATAAGAAAGTTTTAAGAATAGTAATACATTTCTCTGTTCGACATGTATTTAGAGTTACTGAGGTTTGCCAGCTTACGCTGACGATCAAACAAAGTAGTTTCAAAACAAACTACTCTTTTATTTCCTCATTTGTAATTTGTAAGCCTTACTACTATCCTACATCTTTAACTTACCAAATATAGATACTAATTAATCTTCGTAGCATGTTTTCCACTGATACGGCAATATACCGACGGTTATTCGCTTGTTGCTATGGATACTATATCCATAACTAGGCAATCCGTATACCTTTAAACGAGCAATTCTTGTATATATATAATCTGAATCTCGGAAACGGCTCCAACGATTTTCATGAAATTTGCTAGGGGGGGGATTTCGGGGGCGATAAATCGATCTGGCTAGGTTTCATTTTTAAAAAAAGTTGTTATATCCGTGTTTTTAGGCAATGAAAATCTCCTACAATTTCATTAGAATATGAATTTCCCCACTGCTTTACCGACACAGCAACAATAAAGCGTTGCTAAGCAACAAACTTTAAGCCAATGAGTTTTTCGTTTGACGTTATTTGACGTTATCGTAGACGTATTATATATAAAATCAATTGTTTACTTACATGACAAAATGCCTAAAAGAAGAAGAAAATAAACGCTTATACACAATCTAAATCCACGCAGCCGCGACTCGTCTCAAGAATACCTTGAAGAAAATAGTAATCGACAAGCAAGACTCATTTCAAGAAAACCATGAAAATAATCAGCTTTCCGCTCGTCCCACACGTAGTGCTAAAGTAAGAGTCTTGCAAAACTTGACTAACATTATACGAGCAGAAAGGTCTTGTGATTTAGATGTTTCACGAGAGGTTGCCTGTGGCCGCTGAAGACGAACATCGGGAACGACGACTACAAGATTTGCGGCAGCGTGCGGCACAACGTGTAGCTACTGAAAATTACGAACAACGAGAGCAACGTCTGTAAGATTTCCGGCAGCGTGCAGCGCAACGTGTAGCTACTGAAAATTACGAACAACAGGAGCGATGTCTACAAAATTTGCGGCAGCGTGCGGCACAACGTGTAGCTACTGAAAATGACGAACAACAGGAGCGATGTCTACAAGATTTGCGGCAGCGTACCTCACAACGTGTAGCTACTGAAAATTACGAACAACAGGAGCGATGTCTACAAGATTTGCGGCAGCGTGCGGCACAACGTGTAGCTCTTGAAAATTACGAACAACGAGAGCAACGTCTGTAAGATTTCCGGCAGCGTGCAGCACAACGTGTAGCTACTGAAAATGACGAACAGCGGGAACGACGTCTACTAGATTTGCGGCAGCGTGCGGCACAACGTGTAGCTACTGAAAATTACGAACAACGAGAGTAACATATGTAAGACTTCCGGCAGCGTGCAGCACAACGTGTAGGTACTGAAAATGACGAACAACAGGAGCGACAACTACAAGATTTGCGGCAGCGTACGGCACAACGTGTAGCTACTGAAAATTACGAACAACAGGAGCGATGTCTACAAGGTTTGCGGCAGCGTGCGGCACATCGTGTAGCTACTGAAAATTACGAACAACAGGAGCGATGTCTACAAGATTTGTGGCAGCGTGCGGCACAACGTGTAGCTACTGAAAATTACGAACAACGAGAGTAACATATGTAAGACTTCCGGCAGCGTGCAGCACAACGTGTAGGTACTGAAAATGACGAACAACAGGAGCGACAACTACAAGATTTGCGGCAGCGTACGGCACAACGTGTAGCTACTGAAAATTACGAACAACAGGAGCGATGTCTACAAGGTTTACGGCAGCGTGCGGCACATCGTGTAGCTACTGAAAATTACGAACAACAGGAGCGATGTCTACAAGATTTGTGGCAGCGTGCGGCACAACGTGTAGCTACTGAAAATTACGAACAACGAGAGTAACATATGTAAGTCTTCCGGCAGCGTGCAGCACAACGTGTAGGTACTGAAAATGACGAACAACAGGAGCGACAACTACAAGATTTGCGGCAGCGTACGGCACAACGTGTAGCTACTGAAAATGACGAACAACAGGAGCGATGTCTACAAGATTTGCGGCAGCGTGCGGCACAACGTGTAACTACTGAAAATAACGAACAACAGGAGTGATGTCTATAAGATCTGCGGCAGCGTACGGCACAACGTGTGTTTGCGTTGATAAAGGTCCCAATCATATATCTTTCACATTATCTACCATGTACAGATAGTGATCCGTTACAGTTTTACAAACCACATCTATAAGCTGTTTCTGAGGTTAGCGAGCACAAACACACAGGCAAACAGTCAAAAATTCTAACAATAAGTGTTTTGTGTGCTGTTTGCGTTGATAATGGTCCCAATCATATCTTTTTCTTATACATCTTCTATGTACAGACAGGGATCCGTTACATTTTTATTATATGTTTAGATAGATGATTCTTTAAATTGGCATAACTTTTTCGTTTCATAACATGAAATAAACACTAAATGTTAGGTGAAGTATACCATGATATATTAGTGACAACCACAACTGTAAAAAAAGTTAGTACCTACTTTTTTCAATAAAATATTAAACTAATTGGACACGTGATTTTTTATTTAAATAACAAGTTCATATTTTTTCATTATTATGTTGGTAAGATTAAAAATATTATTAATATTTCATAAGTATGTAATTCGTACGAAATAATATTTTATATTATATTTACCGAGCTTAGCTCGGTCATCCAGGTACTTATATATAATATTAATAATATAAGCCGTGGTGGCCGAGTGGTTCGAGCAGTGGCCTGCGACGCAAAGGTCGCAAGTTCGAATCCCGACTGTACCAATGAGTTTTTCTAAAACTTAAGTACAGTGATTAGTCACACCACGAGCTTTACGGTGAAGGAAAACATCGAGAGGAAACCCGGCATACGTCTGAGAAGAAATTCAAAGGCGTATGTATGTATAGTCGTGCTTGAGTAACGGCGATGGACTCGCCATCTGTCACGTTGGCACCTAATATACCTCTGGCGGAAAGTGGGTGTGTAGGTATTACCTATACACCTCTGCCTACCCCTTCGGGGACCCTTGTGGGAAGGCGTGAGGATATATTATATTAATAATATTAGATGTTTTAAAGGTATGTTTAGAAATCCTCATCACACATTTTTACTTAAAATTTACTAGCTATAAACAAATGCGGCATGGCATATCACGGCGGTATTTTGATTGACAACAATTTCACAACGAACGACCCATCCATATACGCCGCAGGATCAGCCACTAACTATTATAGTCGCTACTTTGTATCGAACAACAGGCAGCAGTACTTCGACTCGTGTGAAATTGGAGAAAAGGTTAGGTACTTACTTCATATATATTATAATGATCTGGAAATCGAGACGGCAATTCTTTTGCAGTCGCAATAAAGTTAAATCAATTTTATTTCACAATAGTTGGGAACTCAAATAATAAATCAACTGGACCCTCTTTTCTCTGGAATTGAGTACAATCCTGGAAGGAACACTGCTAGGCTGACAAACAGAAGAGTTAGCTTTGCAGCAACATCATCTTTTAGTAGTGATAGCTATTCATCTAGTCGAAAGTCTTCTTCATCGTAAGTCTTGCTTGTTTTTATTTTTACTAACTACCAAATAATATTTAAAAAATAAATATTTGTGTTGTTTTACAGTCGCGATTCGCAAGTCAGCTCCAACGAAAGGCTCCCAGAATTAGTCAGTCCTATTTATATTTACTGTATGTTACCCGGAGGGCTGCAATATCTGGACGTGCGTCCACCGGGATACAAAATACCACATCATTACATACAGTCTCTAGAATACAATGTTAGTACTTAACTTCGTTATTTTTAAATCAATTGTTTTAAGAATCGTAGTAGTCGAGTAGTTCTGCAACGCAAAGAATGCAAAATTAAGACCTGACTGGACCAAAGAGTTTATAATGAACGTTAATACTGTGATTTATAATACCACGAGCTTACGGTGAAGAAAAACAACTAAGGTGAGAGGAAGCCTGCATGCGTTTAGGTAGAAATTCTAATTGTATAACTGTGGTAGAGAAACAGGGATAATCGCCATCCGTCACGTTAGCTCTTATATTTGTACATATTATATATATAGAACTTTTATACTTTTTTATTAAGTCTAGTTATCAGTGTTAAGTGATTACTCTTTGTAAGCTGTCTCACACCTGTTATTAGTGAGTAGGCTAGTCTGTATTATAGTTATACTATTTTTCTATGTAACATTTGCCTATGAACTGTTGGTGTGTCAATAAAGTAAATAAATAAATAAATAAATAAATATCTCAGGCAAAAAAGCCTATCTCTTCGGAGACCCTTGCGGGAAGGGAAGGAATACAAATACATACAACTTTTTAAAGTAAAATATAAATGATTGTATAAATTTTAGGGTCATGTATTGGAAACATTCAAGGGTGGTTATTTCAAGGTGCACTTGAACAAAGATTTCACTATCGATGGCATCACATGTCTGACTTGTGAGAAGTTTAGTCTACACAACTTTAAGAAACTCTATGGCTTGTCCGCGATCGTGTTGAATAATTTTCACTTGAGACATGCTGTAAGATCAATTATTATTGTAATTTGTTTTGCAAGTTCGAATCCCGACTGTGCCAATGAGTTTTGCTTGAGTGATGTGAGCTTGGTGATGGAATCGCCATGTCACATTGGCACCTAAAATATATCTCTGGTGGAAAGTGGGTGTATTAACTATACTCCTCTGCCTACTGCCTACCCCTTCTGGGACCCTTGTGGGAAGGCGTTAGGATATACATATATTATTATAATTTTGTGAAAAATTTCATCTCCCATTAAGAAACAGCAGAATATTAATGTAAATATCGCGATATTTTTCCATGTACCTTCTAAAGACCGGGAAATTGGACGATTTCTACGAATACTTCCGTTCTCCTTGGTCCTTTTTTCTATATCAGGATCAGTCTGATGAAGTGTTTGCTATGGTCAAGGAGCTTTTGCCAAAGGTATACCATTTACTTGATAGATATTATTATAATTGTATCATGTTGTCAAAAAGCCATGGTGGCCGAATGGTTCGAGCAGTAGCCTGCAACACAAAGATCGCAAGTTCGTATCCCGACTGTACCAATGAGTTTTTCTGTACTTAAGTACAGTGATTAGTCACACGAGCTTTACGGTGAAGATAAACAGTGAGAGGAAACCTGCATACGTCTGAGAATCAATTCAGTCATCGTGCTTCACTCTCCATCACTCATCATCACATCACTCGCCATCCGTCACGTTGGCACCTAAAACATATTTCTGGCGGAAAGTGGGTGTGTGGGTACAACCTATACACCTCTGCCTACCCCTTCGGGGACCCTTGTGGGGAGGCGTGAGGATATATTATTATTATTGTATCATGCTATTTTCGTAAGTACATGCTCTATCGTAACAAGAGTTTTACGGTAAAGGAAAACCCCAAATAAGCATTTAAGAAGCATTCATGAACGTATAAATAGTCGTGCTTGAGAACCTCCCTTCATTTGTCACTTTGGCACCTAAAATATGTATATCTGTGAAGGAAAGAGGGTGTTATTACAACTCTGCCTACATTTAATATTTGTATGTATGTATCTATTATTCGCCTTAAATATATTTATTAAAGGGACAGCGCTGGGGCCAGACCATAAGACAAGCATTGCGAACAGTTGGCAAAAATCTGAGTAGCGCTGTAAGTATATTTTTGTTTATTTTAATTGTTGCATTATCCTTTAGGCTTTTATTTATACCACAAGTGACAAACAAGCATATACGCCATCTGATGGAAAGTGGTATATTTACGCTCACGATACCGAACTTACACGTTGCCACTTTGTGTTCGGAGAGTTATAATGTGTTAGCAGCATAATGGGATTAATACCACTGCTGCTAACACAATATAACGATCCTCCCACTCCCCAAGGAGCTCATTATTGGAAACAGTACTCATCGCGCAGGAACACAACATTCCTGCCGGGCAGCTCCAAATTCCAACAGGAAACCCATTATGCCCTCCAACTCTTAAAATCGAGGCTGTTAATCATAATGTTATAAATAATCACTCAGTAAACCCCGTGTCGATGTATGTAAAATCGTGCTTGAGACACGGCGAGTGAATCTTGTAATACATGTCACTTGAGTGAATTCGCACGGCGATTTGTTATATTCTGTGTAAATTGTAAAAACTGTTGTAATATTGCATTGTATTTTTATGTTATTTTATATTTTAATTTGTACTTTATTGTATAGTTTTTATGTAGTGGCTTCAGAACTGTTTTAGGTTATAACCTGTAATGGTAGCTGTAATAATATAAATATTAATACATAAATAAGAGTACTCGAAACCGACGAGCATGTATGAAGAGACTGATGTATGTGGGCGAAGCGAAAGAGGTATGTAAGTCTAGAGAGAACTGGCGCTCTATACTCTCTGCCTACCCCGCTAGGGACTTGGCGTGATGATATGTATGTATGTATGTAAATAATTATTTTATGTCAGTCCTTAGTAAACGACGCCAAAGTAGACATCCGGACTAATTTCGACGCAACCCCATACATCGAGGCAATTACGGAGTATCTGATGGAATGGGTGGCTGAAAACGATGTTCTCCTGCCTATGTATATACAGCCGTCTGACATTACCGAATTCTTGTACGGCTTGGAGCATAATCCTGTCTTTAAACGGAAGAAACAGAGTATCACTGAAATGATTGCTAAGCGACTGTAGCTTTGAAATTGCTTAGATATATTATTATGTTGCTTTAATCCCTTCCTGATTGTATACTGATTAATAAAGTCACTTCTGAGTACAAACGATTTTAATTATATGTACAGTTTCAATACTTTTATAGATATAACTAGGCATGGGGCTGCAGAAGTCTTGGGTAATATAGAACTGGATTTTGCTTTACTTACCTACTAAATTGTGTTTAAGCAAACATCACTGCAATATAGACATTTGAATTTGAAATTTGAACGACTCAAGTACATTTATACTACGAAAGTAACATAAGTGATTCATAGACTGCAAAATACTAGAAATCCATAATATATGTCTAAACCTATATGTCAGATTTCAATATTGATGGCATGCTCTTCGGAACGTCGGCGAACCGTCATCCGTCACAACTTTAGCAAACAAAGAAAATGTCATATTTGACGTAGATTTTTAGAGAGATATTATTCTTACATTCTATATGAAATTAGTTTACTGGTAGAACGTATCAAAATCATGGCAGAAACAAAGCCGTGCAAGCCTTTGGTATTGAATGAGCTTTTGATTCAAAATGTCAACACTTGGGGTAACGTCCAGTATAATATACCTCTGAGGCTCTCCAACAATGAGACGAGGTCAGGCACCAGCATTGGATTGCGGCATATACCCGCTATACCACATAGCTTGGACTGTGTAAGTATGTTTACACATACAACGAACCTCACAGAGTTCATCGACCTTTATGTAAAAACCAATTCAGACAAATACGTTTGGTTAATAGACCAACAGCCTTTGCAAAATACTAAATATTTAAATAATACGAATACGAACCGCGGAAATACATTTTCGACTCGAACTTTGTTTAAAGGGACATAATCACGAGGCCATTTAGTTATTAAATTAAGTAATTTTCACCAGAAAAGTGGTTTACTTCATTTAATATATCATTAATTTTGTGTCTTATGTGTATTGGTAAATAATCCTACAGAAAATCGACGATCCTCTTCCTGAGCGCGTGACAGGGCGTGACATGGTTGTGGAGAAGGAAACCTATAGGACCACAACAGGGGAATACTGCGTAAAGCCAAACCCAAACAAGGCAATGGAGCGAGCAGATTGCTCTATCAACTGTCGTCGAGTCATATTCCTGACCGGAGTTGAGAAACGGGTACTATACCAACTAATAACCAGTCACTTGTATGTGTTTCTAGAATTTCATTGTTATAACTAACATCAAACTGTTTCAGCTACAAGGTAAGAACATCACGCAGCCCATAATGCAGTCGGAAATGAAAGAAAACTTTAGAGGTGTTACGAAAACTCCAACTGCACCTCCGGAAATTACAGTGAGGGCTCCCGATCCTGAATATATATTTGATGTAAGTTATATTCTATCTTCATAGAATCTAAGTTTGTTATTGCTTGCAATTACTCCTGTAGAATCTATACAGTTATGGACGCAGAGACAGAGCGCCTGTTCTCTCTAGACTTGACCTTTAGCTTTTGCGACATTCATTTGTTTCTTCACACATTATCACCGGTTTCTACTACTCTTTACGTTTCCATATTTCATGGGAATTCATTCAAGTTGGGAATCAAGTGTGCACTTCAACCTGAAGCCTGATGGAGATGAAAGAGGACAGTATCAAATTGATCACGTTATCGGAATTAGTCTCGCTTTTCTCTATCTAGTAGAAGAAATTCAGTAAGTGTATACACGTACTGAATTTAATGCAACGTGTGTCTCAAATATAAGATCTCGTCATGGGTATCAGTATCGCTTTTTTCTATCTAGTAGAAGTATGTACTGAATTGAATGCAACGAGCTATTTCTAGGTGGTAGCAGCTGGAAGAAACGAAGCACCTGTTATACCAGAACATGTCGGTGGTTTCAGAAGACTGTTGGATCCTTACGTTTCAACTTATAGAGCATTTCACAAACCCTTCTCAGCTGAAGATCAATATGGAATAGGAGCGAAGGACCATATCACATTCTATTCTGAATTTGACACACCCAAGGCAAGTACTACAAAGAATCTTCCAATACGTGGTTGGTTAGTACTACCTGATTGGTTGAAAGATTTAGATTGTAATATACTTTTGATCAAACAGGTTCGTGGATTCGGTCCAAGGTTCAAGGAAATATGGATGCCTCAAACTTCCAAAGTACATAGAGGCGTTTATGATAGAATTCATGTAAAAAAAGAGTATAAGGAGGTTGCAGCGTGCCATAATCCAGTCAACAATATTAAAGGGTAAAAAAGTTCACATACCATTATAATTTTATAACAATTGTGACTTTGGGCAGCATTTTTTGGATATATGTTTAGGTTTATTTTGGATATGTTAAGTGCAGCAGGCTTACCACAATATATTAGTGAGAACCACATCTAAATTGAATAAGCCGTTTCTGAGATTAGCGTGCACAAACGCACAGACAAACATACAAAAAAATAAAATGTGGTTTAAGGTTTAAAATGTTTCGAGATATGACGCTTAAACGTAGAGGGCAAATTTGATTTTCTAATCAGAGATTACCAAACTTAGACCAGTTAGTTCCCAGTCTTGACTAAAGCAAATTTTCTATTCTTAATGTCATGTTTATTAACAGGGTGTTTGTCTCTGAAACGAAGTCAAAATACAAGATACCTTTTGCACATTCTTCGCTCGCGTCTTGGTCGCACGGAGAGGTATTTGACCTAGCGCCATATCAGCCGAATCCCTATCAGACAAATATTGCTCCGTTCATGTACTGCAGCGACTATTGTCATATTGCTAAAGGAACCCCACCATATACGGTCATCGACCAACTGTACCACGAAATGCCTCCGCACAAGAAATGCGTGGAGCGATATATAGTCTCCAAAGACTACCAAATTTAGTATTTTCGAAATAAAACACAAATTAATTTTCAGACTTTTATTATGTTTAGTTAGACCATTTTTCCACTGTTGGCATTACGAGATGCGGCAAATACCGGACTAGCTGTAAACAAAATAGTATGGAAATCAAATCGATATCTAATAATGAGACCAATGACAACAATAACAGAAAATACAGCTTGCAACAGGTTGACAGAAACAGAAAATACAGCTTGTAAACAGGTTGACAGAGGTATATAGATTTTTAGTAGTTTTTGGGTGGTTCGCTCCTGGCTGGAGGCCTAGGTCTCGCCATTGACCGGTTAAGTAGCAAAAGTTCCCGGAACTCACGCTACGAGAGACAATACAAAAAAAAAAAAAAAAAAAAATTGGGTGGTTCGAATAGTCACCTGCAACACAAAGATTGCAAGTTCGAATCCCGACTCTATCAATGAGTTTTTCTAATTAATTGCAGTTATTAGTCACACCACCAGCTTTACGGTAAAAGCAATATTGAAAGAAAAAGTTTGAAAAGAAATTCAAAGACGTGTATATGTTGCGCTTGAAAAAAAATGGATAGATGGTAATTTGATGAAAAGTGGGTGTGTGGGTACTCTGTTTCTTGATCGTAAAAGTGTTTTACCTTCCAAATTTCCCGAAGAATACGCGTCATGAGTGCATTATTTTTTAAACGACTCTTCTGTGTTTTGCGCTGCGTCAACTGATTGTGTAGGGATAACCTGTAATAAATTAAGACTTGAATTCAAGAAACCGCCTACACCTCTAAAGCCAAAATATATATTTTCAAATCAAATCAAGTCAAATCAAATGCATGATATCTGTATTGTTGGTGTTACTTTTGGTCTTAACACGAAGCAACTGACGCATGGCGGTGAATCACATTCGCAGGTACTGACTACCTTGTGTTTCTGGAAGTAGAAAAGTTACAAAAATAACACATTATCTTAGAAATAAATTCATAATCACTGAGAATACTTTTATACCTTTTTATTTTTCTTTTCATTTTGATATATTTCAGATTCGCTCTGGAATTAAATATGGTATCTCTATAAGTGCTTAAACAATATTATTCATAATTAACAATCGGCTTTTATTTATACGAAATTATGTGGAAGAAGGCAGAGGAACACTACGTTCCAACTACCTAGATAGAACCGATCAGACACTCAAGGTCGTCAATGGTACTCGAAACCGGCCAGCAAGCCTGAAGAGACAAATTAATGTAGACGAAGCGAAAGAGGTATATAAGTGTAAAAAGAGAACATGCGCTCTACTCTCTCTGCCAACCCCGTGAGGGACTAGGGATAATGATATGTAGGTAATTTAATGTGTTGAACTTGTTCTCTTTAATGAAATGTACTTATATTCACTTAAATCAGTCGGTCAGGCATAGTTTTTAATTAATGTTTCATAGGTAAAGTAAACTAATTTCCTGTTTGGTCTGTTATTGGTTGGTCATAAATATGATCAGTCCCTTTCGAGCGTTGAATATAACGTTGAACACAAGAATGCTTATATTGTTCTAGCAGATGCCTCATAAACAGACCGCGTAGTAAAATCATCCGGATTGACTCTGGTAAGGATTCCGAAATGCGCATACATAGGTACATATATCATTATTCTATGCATGTATTTTTATTTATTTATTTATTTATGCTTTATTGTACACCATATTAAATCAAGACAATAAACCATAAATGTTTGAGCATTTTTTTTACTACGAGACCAGGGTATTGATTTGGACAAATAAATATAAAATATATCCTCACGCCTTCCCACAAGGGTCCCCGAAGGGGTAGGCAGAGGTGTATAGGTAATACCCACACACCCACTTTCCGCCAGAGGTATATTAGGTGCCAACGTGACAGATGGCGAGTCCATCGCCGTTTCTCAAGCACGACTATACATACGCCTTTGAATTTCATCTCAGACGTATGCAGGTTTCGTCTCGATGTTTTCCTTCACCGTAACCGCTCGTGGTGTGACTAATCACTGTACTTAAGTTCAGAAAAACTCATTGGTACAGTCGGGATTCGAACTTGCGACCTTTGCGTCGCAGGCAACTGCTCGAACCACTCGGCCACCACGACTCTTAAATATAAAATAATTATAAAAATAAAGAAAGTTATACTTTCCCATGACATATTACTTACACAGTCGCACAAGACCTGCGGTTTTTCCTTTGTCGGAACCATAATGTATAAGTAAAATATAATTTCTCTATTGTTGATTAATATATCTGTGCTTCTTATTTCTTATTCTGAAAAATCAGCGAATGTTAAGTCGAGTAATATTTTTTTTGCATGAATAAAGTACGCTTATTGATCTTACCTTTGCGCAACTTTGATTATTACAGAGTCCTCTTTTATCTACACATGAATCGTCCTGAAAGATAGATATTGACATTTTATAATGTACTTTGCTAAATAAATATACAGTAATTATGGCGTATTTCTTGTAGAGCTTTAATTCAACCTAGCAGCACAAGCAAGTTTTACCGACAGACATATGTATATACATATATACAATACATTATTACTAACAAGCGTGCGTTTCCACCTAATGGTAAGTGGTTACCGCCAACTATCATATGGTGGTGTAAACTTTTTCATAAGAATTAAGGTGGCTAACAAAAATCCGATATCAGGACATACTATTTGATAATATATAAGTTTTTAAAGTGTATTTTGTTATATTGTAAATTAGTTTATTAATGTTATTATTATTATAAATTTCTTTTAACATCATATTGGTATACCTACTGTAAGGATGTTAAAGTGTGTGTAAATAAATAAATAAATAAATAAATAAATGTTTTATAATTATTATCTTACCGGTGGGCTTGGCGGTGGACGAGGTTTCCTCGGAGCAGGACATGGCGGGGTGTGGAAGCATTGAGCCGGGATGCTGCACGGAGCTGCGGGCCTCGCCGGCCAAAAGCAAGGCATCAAATAAGGGAAGCATGACGACGGAGGAATGCATTGAGGAATGTGGTGGCAAGATCTTGCTGCTACTGGCTAAATATAGAAATAGTATTTTTAAAAAAATACGTGAGTAATTTTATTTTTATACTACACACTGTAGGTAGGTACTCCATTTACATCTGATGACTTGCTGTCACTTAACATACATACGAAATAATATTTTGTAATACACATTTACAATCCTTGAATTTTTTTAAAGTAGAAAACTCGATATACAAAAAAAAAAATTATTTTGGTTGTATGTAAGTCATGAAAAGTACATTATGTATGTACCTACTTAAGGAGGCTAAATATAATAAAAGTTCATAGGAACAAATATATATTACTTTTTGAAGTATGCAACTGGATTTGGGTGTCAGTTCGGCCGGACCTGGCTCATAGTTTTGTGGTTTATGCAGCGAGATCTAAAAGAAACGGGAGCTTAGAAAAGAGGCGAGAGAAATGTAGATAACAACATAGCTAACACGTTTTCAGGGTGTCATTTAAACACAGAATGTTATTTTACCGGGTGATAATACTCAAGCACGACTATACAATGTTTTCTCGGACGTATGCAGGTTTCCTCTCGATGTTTTCCTTCACCGTAAAGGTAATAATAATAATTTAGCTAAATTAGGTTGGTTTGGAGCGTTAAAATAGAATCATGTACGTTAATATTTATCGGCGAATACGTTCTTCGTTACAATTCTTTACAGAAAATGCAATTATTATGTACGAATTCCACGGAAATATTTTTTACCTTCAAGCCATAACATGTGCTGCAGTCAACTAAGCATCTTGTAGGAGGACAGGGACCCTAAAAACCATGGAAATTGTATATATATTCATGGCTTCCCAAAAGAATATTTATAATACTATAAAATCTTATGTGGGAGATTAAATAAATTTCTACTATTAAGTAAAGTCGAGTACCTTGCAAATGCATTTTCCTCTTGGGCACGATGAACACTGGAATAAATGCAATTTAAAATTAGAACAAGGTAATCGTACAATATTCAATCTGTAAATTATAAAATAGTGTTTCTCACTGGTTTACTGCACGGTGTATTGTTCTGAAATGAAATATTCATGTTATAGTTATGAGTACTATTTTATTTTATATAATTTTTTTCTATCTATTCCTATCATTGTTTATGCCTAAGACATATTTGTCGGTTCTCTCTAGACTTACATACCTCTTTTGCTTCGTCCACATTCATCAGTCTCTTCATACGTGCTCGTCGGTTTTGAGTACTCTGTACAGAGTACTGGCGCTCTATACTCTCTGCCTACTCCGTTAGGGACTCGGCGTGTTAAATGTTAATTTTGACAGATTAATACGGATGGACGCGAAAGACTGCCGAAAGCCTGGGGAGAACTGTAAATCGTGAGGGGCTCGGCGTGTTAAAATTCCTCATTAAAAATGCTTGTTCTAATTGCCAAAGAAGATTTTTTTGTAAGAAACAAATGAATTTTATGTAGGTGTAAAATATAGACATACACAGGAAGCGGGTCCGCATGAACTCAAGCAAGTCGTGCAAAACGGGTCCCAGCAGCTGCGACAGCCACCACACTAAAAACAACAAATTAAATGTGTTGAGTAGCAATCTTGTCATTAGTATCTCAATGAGTACTTTACAAATTAATAATAAGTGGTTGACTAATAATCCCTATCAATAAATATTATAAAACAAAGTTATCTGTAAATACGATAAGCTCAAAAAATATTAAAGGAGAATCGGATTTCGATACGCTTTCGCCGTCAGACAAGTTCAAGGTAGGATCACGTACAATTCCTACATCCTAATTAAGCTTTCTTTCTAAATTTTGTTCGTTTGACGCTGGGAGGGTCGTTAGACCTTAATAGAAAATAAAAATTATACCAACCTTTAGGGAGCTTGGCATGTCCGTATTACTCTGAAATAAGAAACAATAATTTTAATATATTTTCAAGAAGGGTGTGAAGTTTCCTGCGGTGTCAGCAACGCGCGAGCGATAACCCTGCGCTCAGTTAAGCGGAACTGGTAACCGTTTACCATCAGGCGGGCTGCATGTTTGTTTGCTACCTTAGTGCTATAAAAAAAGGATTAGCTAATGGAGTAAAAAAATTATCGATATCTCGAGCTTAAGCAGTGTATGTTTGGAATATTAAACCTCAAACACTTCGTACCTTATGTCTGCAACATCCTCTCCCACAACATATTTGCACTATAGCAGTCTGGTGGAAGACCGGTCGATCGTCATCTTTTTTAATTTTCTTCGAAGGCCTCGACCCTACTATAGCTATGTTGGAGAGCCCGAACATGTTATGCTCTTTGTCCAGTCGGAGTATTGTGGACAAGTATCTGTCGGCGAAGCTATCATGTTTATCTACTTTCCCTTCAGATTCATGACTGCAGTTGGAGCTAGTGGTCGAGCCAGTTGGTGACAGTGAAGGGGAGCTGCAAAAGACAATTCTAGTTTTGGAAATGAGACAATTTAGTTTTTAAAAGTTCTAAAGCTAAGCTCTAAGTTTTAAAAGCATAAGTGTTTTATTTATTTCAAATTAATTACTTATAATATTTATCGATTATATATTTGACATAAATATAATAAAAATAACACCACCTGAATTAGGTACATAAGTACCTAGGCGGTTACCGTAACATATAGGAGCAAGTAATACCTGAGATATCACTAGCACTAGCTTTGCCGACCGAAAATTGTATGGAACTGTTGTGCTAATAGAATAAGTGCCGCAATAGACATTCCAAGTTTTTGTTGAACTTGCTAACTGCTAGAAAGCATCACTACTCAGGAGTTATATGTGATCAGTAAGGCGGAAGCACTGCCGCTGAACGGTAGATCTGACCTCTCTTAGATATTTATAGAATCATTAAAGTAATTTCAAAATAGATCATCTGAATATTACCTTTATGTCCTCGGCTAAAAGGCTACTTTGCTTTTCTTCCATTCAACCTTACCTGGGCACCTGTCAATGCGTTTACCCTTCTGGAACGACATCATGCCTCTGTACTAAGAAGTAAAGCTTTAAAACAAGCGTGTTGGTGATATAAGTGCTCACCTAGAATCTTGTCCGCCATCTTGTTCCTCAGACAACCACTTCATTTTGGTTAATTTAAGTATATTAGGGTTGTCGCAGCATGGTGCATTATCGTCCTGCTCTAAGTATTCGCTGTCAGCCGACGTGGTGGTTGGCTATTGATTTTCCGTTTAATTTAATTTATCGTGAAAAGTGTGTTTTAAATGTTTATGTACCTATGTTTAACTTACGTAATGTGAACATGTATCAGCCGTCTCTACTTTACTAGATTTCTTGGGTGATTCGACGAGTTCGTGCAATGCCCTGGTCCTTTCTACTTGTATCGGCTCATCTTCTGTATCCTATTACATGTTAATGCATTATTAAATTTAGTATACTTGTCTTGACATAGTGGTCTCTTTGAGCCATTTGATCACTTCAACACATGGGTGAATATTGTCAACATGGTTATGAAAATAATAGTTAAATGTGCTGCAATTCATATACTGCGCTAGATATATGGTTAGTTGTAGTATACCAATTTTTTTTTTATATATATGCACACTAGCATTTTTAAATTAGACACTCAAAAATGCTTTTGAGATATACAGCCACCTAGTGATGGCTAAGTATTCAGCCGAAGAACATCTAGTTCCTGGCGAAGGCTAAATGTTACAACCAAGCGTTATGCTACATGTGTTTCAAATTTGTTCCCTATCCATTGAAGTGGTCTCAATACGTTTGCAAGATTCAAAAGCAAACATACAAATTCAAAACTCTCACTTCTCTATATAGTATAGTACACCAGTTGCTTATCGTCGTCAGAACGCCTAGATGATTTAAACTACTTTCCCTAATCTATAGTGATTCAAGTGGTTTATGCCAAGGGAGCGGAGTAGTAACCATATTATATGAAATCTCGGCTGACACTGTGGGGTACACTAGTTGTTCATAAAGTAGATCAAACTTACTTCGTTTTCCATATCAATGTGATGAAGTGATGGTTTATTAGCTTCGTAGCTTGGATTCCTCGGCTCATTCGGTTTGATATCATTGATAAGGCACACATAAGTGACGAACACATTTTGTTCAGAGGCACTGCTGGTAAGTTTCATTAATTCTGGCACGACCATGTTAAAGTTTTTATAAACTGTTTCGGACTGCGTTTCCTCAATGCTTATGATTATTTGAAGTTACGGTGCTTCGTGTTTTATTGTTGGCATCTAGATATATTAGGGCAATTAATCATTGGTAATTTAACGGCTTTTAAGAGAATTAATGAATACGGTTGGCTTGAGGTTGGTGGGTAAAAGAGTAGTTGTGTGCTTGTCTGAAACCAAGCGGAAGGGTAGTGGAGTAGACGTACTCCCCGGCGGGTGTTTAGTGCTGTGGTCAGGAGTGGCAAGGAGTGGTCGATACTGCCTCCCCGTTAGGGAGTCGGCGTGATGATATGATAAAAGAGGTGTAAAAGTCTAGAGAAAATTAGCACACTAGTCTCTCTACCCTTGGGGGACTCGTAGTGATGATATAAATTCAGACAAATATGTGCATACTCGTACCTTGACAGAAACGTAATAGGTCCTATGAAAAAACTATTGAAATTTATCAAGCCATTTTCTGATAACCAAAACTGACTATACTATTTTGACATTGATTCAAATCTGTAAAATTTTGTCATTTTCCTTCCTTTCCTAACGGTAGAAGTTTAGGGAGGTTTTATTAATGTTCAGCTTGACTTCCCTTTTAGATTTAAGTTATAAATTTAAGATCTTGTTTGATTTTTTAAACATTTTCAACTACATAGTACGAATATAGTGCGAATTATTTCTCATTACTTTCCACAATCTGATTAATACGCCGATTAATAAACAAGTAAGAAAGTATAAAGAGTAAAAAAAGTCCTCCCTCCTTAATAAACCAATATAGGCATCATGCTTCTTAATCATGTTACTAGCCAAGGTAGTAGAGCAGTAATCATGTAATAATAATAATAATAATTAAGAAAATGTATTTTCATGATAAAAGATTACATAGCAATAATTCAGTGATAACAATCTTAAGTAAGTAAGTAATACCTGTAGCAGGCTGTCAACGCAACGCTTCCTACCGATTTGTTGTATATTTACAACTATGTTATATACATACTACCTATACACCTCTGCCTACCCCTTCGTGGACCCTTGTGGGAAGGCGTGAGGGTATATATATACGTGAGTCAATCCTTGTGAAAGACCTAGTTTCCTATAAAAATATGGACACCATTTAAAATCAGCAAACAATTCGCTCGCAATATCCGAAATTCTGGCCGTGTAATTATTTAGATTATCAGATTAGGAAGTAATTTTTCACATGCTGCGAACAATGGTATGCTATGGTGTGAATTCGGCGTTCATTGGTTGGTGACCTTTAGTCAGTGACTAGCTCTTCATTATAATATGTACATAGTATGTACATTATATGCCACCAATACGGATGTGTGTGACAGGTGTGAAATATTATGTGGTTGCAAATTAGAATGAATCTACTTAGATGTTAAAAATAAAACTTACTCGATTTGATTCAAGGATAACACTGAACACAACGAATCTTCCGCTCAAAGTTAGAGGTGACTGTAGGTTAACAATTTACCATCAGACGGATGTTGGCTTGCTCCCTTTGTTGATATTAATAAAAAATATTTTTTATTCAATTACGAGCTGTCCCGCCCAGTTTCGCTTGGGTGAAAAAAATCCTGAAACATGATCGCATCACCAATTGTGTGACAAACACACGCACAGAAGAAATATATAATATATATATATATATGCATGTGTGTGTATATGTATATATATATATATATATATATATATATAAAGGAAGAACCGAAAGAGCCAAAAGAGCTTAATTATATCGTAGGACATCAATGACTTCGGATCTTACATTCCCATTACAACGAAGGTTCGCAGTTACAAAAACTATCCAAAGCAAAGAATTCCCCTGAATATAAAACCTGAAGCGTTTTGCTAACTGTAGCAGAAACGTATTGTTATACTCAGGTCAACGATGTGAATGACACCAAACCTCGCAAAAAGTTACTATACTACAAATTAAAAAAACTGATTTCGCGTTGATTAGGTGGCTACGGTTCGTTCACTGCGCCAAGCGCTTGTTTTTTGCAAATAAAATTAAAATTATGTACTTAATTCCAACTTTATTCCATAGCTTAGTTATAATAAGCAACCTTTATCTTTCTATGCTATCTTGTATGCCCGGTTTCTATTATACGGTATAAAACCATCCCAGTATTGGGGCACATAAAACAAAAGAAAGTTATTCTAATTAGCCGAGCCATTCTTGCGTTATGTGTTACTAACCCTTGGCAATTGGTCTATAGGGTGTTTTCTGCGAACACAATAAACATACATATAATCGTGACAAATCCTACACGGGGTAGGCAGGGAGAGTAGAGTACCATTTTGTTCTACAATCACAGAAAAATATATTCATAAGCTTATTTAGGATATTGCATATATTTTTCTAAGAACTTCATCAAACTCTTTTAAGTTTGGGTTTAACAGGAGTTTGCTAGATAATTCCAGTAGTTACGTTATTAAGAAGGTATATACCAAGAAAGCCAGAATATAGATAAACAATTTATTTATTGCCATCAGTAAGAAGACATAATTATTTGGCAATTTTCACTATCAATACAACGAAATTAAATAACGGGAACGTACACGATTGAAATTAATAAGTCATTTTGCGCTCGCGTGTACCTGCTCATGTAAAAAGTACCTAAGTAATGTGAATAAATGTTAACGACTGTACTGATTATTTACGGTGCACGCTAGCGGTGATTCACATTAGTCAGGGATCGAGCACAATTTGTAACATGTAGCTTCCCCAGTAGGTATAAATTGTTTTAAATTCTAGCCATTCCAACAATATTCCATTTACGGATGGCTTGCAATTGTGTGCTTGCAAATGTTTCTGCGTGCAATGTTTAGCTTTAGTATTCATGAATATAGTATAATCATTATTCTGTTTATATTTTTAATAACGCCGATGGTTTTCTTGATAAAATATTAATTAAAGCTGCAATTACATACTATAATATTTTATTGTACGATTAAACTACAAGCGAAAAGAAATTTAATCAAGGCTTTTTTTTTTCAAAATGTAGGTATATTATTTAATGCCTTTTAGAATTTGTCCTTCAAGAGTTTTTTGGATTCCGTAATAAACATAATAACGAAACGGAGCCCTTGCATATTTATTCTATTGTAAAACTTTTGATTTAATATATACTAAAATATAATATGATATAATATATCCTCACGCCTTCCCACAAGGGTCCCCGAAGGGGTAGGCAGAGGTGTATAGGTAATACCCACACACCCACTTTCCGCCAGAGGTATATTAGGTGACAACGTGACAGATGGCGAGTCCATCGCCGTTACTCAAGCACGACTATACATACGCCTTTGAATTTCTTCTCAGACGTATGCAGGTTTCCTCTCGATGTTTTCCTTCACCGTAAAGCTCGTGGTGTGACTAATCACTGTACTTAAGTTCAGAAAAAACTCATTGGTACAGTCGGGATTCGAACTTGCGACCTTTGCGTCGCAGGCAACTGCTCGAACCACTCGGCCACCACGGCTTTTTCGATTTATTTAATATATTGTTAAATGATTCAGTCCATATTCAAGCTTGATACAAAAGGTTTTGTACCCCTGATGAATCCGGTCGAAACGGAGGCTTTGTACCGTATCATTTTTGTTGTGATCCCAGTGTCGGTCGGCGTCAGTATCATCATCTGATGATTAATGTCATTTTGAAAATATGTTGCAAAACAATTGACGGTGTAAATTTAAAATAATATAAGATTAATTAATAATAATTTTGATTTTAATTCATAAGCGAAGGAATTAAAATGAATTTCATGTGTAAATCTTCGTTATTGTTTGTTTGCTTGATGAGGTGGACTGTTCATGCTCAGTTTGGTAGTAAGTGTTTTTCATAAATTGATTAATTTTGAAGACGGATTGATATTTGCATGCATGAAGAGACTGATGTATTTGGATGAAGCGAAAGAGGTCTATAAGTCTCGGGAGAACTCTGCCTACACCATGGGGGCAGGTCGTGATGATATGTATGTAAGTGTATAATACTTGCGTATGTAGGTATGTAAAAATTCCTCAAGCATATCTTGACACACATCTTTGAACTTCTCGGATTGATCCAGGTTCCCTCATCGTGTTCCAACACCATAAAACTCACATGGACTCACATGTAGTGAAGACTCCATGAGGATATAGTATTTTAGCCCACCAGACGATGATTTGGTTCTTGATCAAGATAAATGCAGATTGCATTATTATATTCCAAAAGACGAAATGCGAAAAGATATAGATTTTTGACCAGTGGGACGTAAAGAATACGTTTATGTGATGTATCGAATACGATTTGTACAAAAATACATGCAATAAGTGTCTATAAGTAACTCGAATTCCGATATAGTCCCGATAGGTTTCCCTATTATTAGGTTGATGTAAGGTTGCTGGAATCTACAAGATGCTCAGTTGGTCAGTGAACGCGTAACAAACAAACCCAATTTCGAATTTAAAATATTTATAAGGATTAATAACCTTTATCTATTATGAGAGGCTATTGAATAAATAGTAAACGATATTTTTCTTTAAATAGCCAATACGAGTGAACGCTAAAGCGATTGTTGTCTGGAATTGTTATTCAAAGTATGTGAGGTAACTTTTTGTTACGTCATAATTATGCATTTCGATCCAATAGTTGCACATGACACAATAGCATAGCCTCAATTAGGCTGTGATCATAATATGATAACATCTATTTTCAAGGTCGGTCATGACAACTAGTAATTTTCTCGCACAGCGTACGTATGTTATATATTTTGTATGTATCTGTTTAAAAATAATTGCTGTATTTTTTTTTCAATGAAAGTGGGCAGATTTTTTCCCCTAATTTACTTTTTTTATCCGACTAAGATAGCACAGAAGTATGCGGTCCGCCTGATGGTAAGCGGTTATCGCCGCCTATGGACGCTTGCAACACTAGGGGCGCGTGCTACTGACCCTAAATGGCGTGAGACACCATGTTTATCCATAGCAATAAAGTAAAACGTTCACGTTTTCAGGTATATCCATCAGCGCTGGATTAGGAGGGGTTAAAAGTGACGACGAAGTATCAGATTTCAAGGTAAAGTGTGCTTTGGTGTTGAAATATTAAAGTACAAATTTGACGTAAGCGTTTTTCTTTATTTCAGGGCCCGTGTCCGCCTTACACGACTTGTATGCCGATCAGCTCATGTCCCATACTTTCGGACCTTATGGATTTCTCGTGCTTCTCTTCAGACAAGTAAGAGTACCTATATTCCAGACACCTCAAACAAACTTTGAGGTATAGCTATACACTTGTACATTTATGCTGATATATATGTATATCAACGCGCTCTCTCACGGAGAACCTATGCAGAGAAGAGGATTTATAATTTGTCGGTTTCCTCTTAAATCTGGTTACATATAGATGGAAATATTACACTATGAGCTGTGGTGGCGGAGTAGTTCAAGTAACACAAATTTTGCAAGTTCGAAGTTCGAATTTCGAATTTAAGTACAGTGATTATGTGCATTATGAGCTTTACGGCGAAGGAAAACATCGGGAGGAATACGTTTGAGAAGAAATCAAAAGACGTATGTATAGTCATGCTTGAGTAACGGAGATAGATTCGCCATCCATCAAGTTGGTAACTAAAATATATCTCCGTCCGACAAGTACTTTATGTTAATGTGCTAAGTAAACATAGCACTGGATGGTATTAACCATAAGAGAGAGAAGAAAGAGCAACACCTTAAGATTTGTTCAGTAGATAATTATAGCATACCTGTTACCACAAAGCAAAAACATACACTTTTTATAAAAAAAATTGGTGGGATGGATCTCTTGTTGCTATCCGTTTGTTGATGAAATCACGTTTCATATAGATTTGTTTGTATAGTATCGGCTCAAATTAAATACGTGCTTGAAAAATATTGTAATAGTGATTTTGGACATGATCAAGCTAAAGTTTTTCGTCGTTTTTAAAATTTCGTCTCTAATGAGGTACCATGAAGGAAGTGAATATTTAGTTATGTTGGTCAATCCAAGTTATGTTAATGTTATTGTAAGTCTTTAATTAATTTCGGTTAATTTAAATATTTCACATAACTATTACATTATATGTTGACGATTAATATAAGTAAGATTGTGTTACGTTAGTAGTAATGAGGAATTTTAGCAACTATAACTCTCTCTGCTACTCCCTGAGAGACTCGGTGTAATATTAACATCATGTCAGATAAGGTACTATTATTCAATACATAAATTTAAATATGTAATAATATTATTGTTAGAAATATAAAGTCATTGTGAGAAAAGATGAGTGAAGAAAGATTGACGAAAAAGTTAAAATATATACAATCCGAAAGTGTGCCCGAGGAGAGGCAGACCACGTTCCAACTCTAGGTGTTTTAAAACAAACCGATCGGACACTCAAGGATGGGAACGTCAAAAGTACTTGTAACTGGCGATGGCGAGTATATATGAAGACTGGTGAAAGTGAACGAAGTCTAAGAAGTATGTATGTTTATACATTCGATATTCCAGATATTTCCATCGCCTCAACGAGTTAACTTGTGGCAATGCTAACAACGAGGATTACGTCTGCTGTCCCTCCTGTGATTGCGGCCGGGTGTACCAGGAAGGCTCGCAGCAGTGCGGTCAGAGCATGGTGCGGGGGGTCGAGGACAATGGGCTTGGCATGCACCCCTGGGTTGCGAGGATTGGGTTTACTCGTAAGATCATTAATAATTAAGGTATCGTAAGGACGCCAGATCACTGAGGAGAAATACTTTGGCCTATAATATATATGTGAAATAAAAATAACCTAAGTTACCCCTACTCGTAACATTAGCTATCTGCTGCAAAGTTCGTGGCATGACAAATCATTTATTTAACTTTGTGGGTATTTACGGAATTTCAGATAAAGAATCTGGTAATGTTAGATTCGCCTGCAGCGGGTCTATTATATCAAAGCGCGTTGTCCTGACGGCAGCGCACTGTGCTCTTGCGAAACCTGAAGGATATAAATTGTAAGCTTTTATTGAATTTATTTTAATCCGATAGCGTTTCTGATACTATTTCTACCATTAAAATAAGGAAGTAATAACTTAATCAAGGAGAAATCGCCATAACCTTGACATTGAGAATTATTTTCTCAATATCAAGGTCATGGCGCGTGTTTATGTGCCGTGTGATAGTGTTAGATTTTGTATAGTTATTTATCAAAATATTCCGTGTAAATTTTTTTTATCACGCAGGTGGTTATACATCTTAGCCTTCTTTGGTAAGCGGACTATCTAACACAAAAATAATACATATTTAAAATCACATTAGTAGTTCCTCAGATCAGCGTGCTCAATCAACTAAACAGCAAAACTCGATGGCTTTATAATATGATGAAGTAAATGTAAAATAAAATAGTAAATGTATATTTTAAAAGGAAAACCAAGTAGCATATTTTAGTGACAATCATATTCGTAATTTATTTCAGATCAACAGTGGTTATCGGTGAATGGGATATTGGTCGTAGTCCAGACTGCAGTGACTATTTCTGTGCACCGCCAACCCAAGCTATCAAAGTGGAGAACGTAATAGTTCATCCTGGCTATGAACAGAAGATCTTCCGACATGACATAGCACTGATTGTACTGAAGGAAGAAATTAAATATTCGGGTAAGTACACACGTAAAGAATCTAGTTTTAATAACTACCAGATCCGGAGCTTATCATCAGCTTATCGTCATTATTCAAAAGTGCGATAAGAAGGATATATAAAATTATTTGCGTCATTTTGCGTATGATCGGTTATATGGTGACATGACATTTATGGCCAAGCAGAAATTGACTAGAAATAAAAAATTAAGATGCCTCTTTTGTGCACTTTTGGACAACGATCCAATAGACGTACATTCTATTTGACCATGGCAAGCCATTATATGAAAATATGATTATCGTAGTTACATTGATAGAACGACATATGAAATCGTAAACATAAAGAATGTGATGAGCTATTTATGAGATAATTAGATTTCAGCGCTTATATTATTGAAGAATGACATGCATACATAATTATATTTGTTTCCACGAGTTTGAACTTGTCAGTTATACTTGAACAGAATTACGATGACACTTGTTCAATTAGTGTCACATGGTCCTTCGAGCTAATCGCTTACATGATTTCAGTGACGGCAGCACCAATTTGTCTGAATGATAAGCCGGAAGTCGTTATAAACGAACGCGCTTCGCTTGTGGGATGGGGGAAGTTGTCTGGACAATCAAATGTGGTATGACGTTACGTAACTTTACAATAAAAATATAATATATCCTCCTACCCACCTCTCCGGAGAGGAGGGGTAGGCAGAGGTGTACAGGTAATAACCGCACATCCGACAGAGATACATTTTAGCTGCTAGCGAGACAGATTGCGAGTCCATCGCTGATACTGAAGCACGACTACGCATTTTGAATTTCTTATCAAACGTATAAAGGTTTCCTCTCGATGTTTTCCTTCGCCGTAAAGCTTGTGATGTGATTAATCACCTGGGTACACTCGAGATTCGAACTTTAAAAAAATAAATATAGATAATATTCCAAATATTTATTATATTTTGATCTTATTTATCGAATTTAACTAACATCGAAATATGGTATGATAAGATGGCAGAGCGGTATATATGCATTGAAGCAGTGCCGGAGCCGGGTATTATACTCTATATTATACTATTATATTGATTATAAATATTACCCTATTATACTGTATCGTAAAAATCTTAAAAATAAGTTAGTCAGTTCTGACACTATTATTGGTTATCATATACCTTTATTTTCGGCATTCCAGGTTAGTCGGCAGCAGCAGTTAGACGTGCCATTAGTGAGCTTAGAAACGTGTGAGAAAATCTTCGGTGAATCGGTTCCTGTTCATGAGGGCCAGCTGTGTGCTGGTGGAGAGGAAGGCAGGGACGCTTGCTCTGGCTTCGGCGGAGCACCATTGCTGCTCAGCCGAGATGGCCAGTTTGTGCAAGTAAGTATTTTTGGACAAATTGTAATATGTGAGAGGTTAAACAAAAGTCGCTTGAATCAGGTTTGGCGTTTAAACCATGATAGTCTATACCAAGGGGTTACCCCGAAATTTATTGTATTTACTTTTCATTTCACGGGCTTTACAAAGAAACATCGAGGGCAACTCGAAAATATTTGCGGGACGAAATTTAATTTTGCACAATCTACTCTACACACTTTGGGTTAGACACATCCAAATCTCAAAAACTTTTTCTTATTGCGTAGTCTTGTTAGATCTATCTTCTACGAAAGATTATCATCGCGAGTCGATGGTTACTTTCATACTGTGCGCGACACGCACACAATTTTGCCAAAAGAGAGTGGATGACGAGCCGTGCAGTGTTTGCACACTCCTAGTATCACACTTAATTCAGAAGTGTAACAGGAACAGATTTATCCACGTCAATATGCAATTACAATATACTTAAGGAATATTGTGATTGCAAAAGCACGCCATGCTAGAACATTATTATACTGAACCGCATTTGTTTTCTTGCAGATCGGCATCGTGTCATTCGGGTCTGAAAACTGCGGGAGCGAGGGAGTGCCTAGTGTTTACACCAACATCGCTCATTATTATCGGTGGATAGTCGAGAACTCTCCTTCTTAGCCGATTTATCCATTAGTGTATTAAGTTTTATAATAGAAACATAGTGAGGTATTCCGTAATTAAAATCACTTCATATCATAAACGAAATCGCTCGCCGCGTGTATCTAAAGGTAATAAAAACATGGTTTTAATTAACTGACCGGCGAATAAAGTAAAAAAGTATCCGACAGATTTTTATTCGAGTTCACCGTTTGTTAGGTATATTTAAAAAAAATTGTATGAACTATACTAGAATAATGAATAAGTCCTCATTGATTTTACAAATCGCCTCCGTGCGAAGCCGTAGCGGATGGCAATTATTAACGTTGCCTGGTAGTTTACAAGTAGGTATGTCTTATTGTGTATGAATAAGTATTATTTTGTTTTAGCTTGGTATTTTTGCGATGCAAACGGCATGCTTTGTGTGGAAATATTTACCACACGTGTCAGATAATTATGGCGAAAACGTGCCTTATTAAAAAATTCTAAATTTGATTAAAACATGTCAAGAATAGAGATTGTTAGGACGTGCATATCAGAGAACGATTGTAAGCGAATGTGGTATGACGGTAAATAAAATTAATAAACCTACTGTATTTTTTCTACCTTGTAAATATCTCCTGAAAGTACCATAACGGACACATGGTTTATCAAACATAGATGATCTCTATTTTCACGCCTTCCCACAAAGGTCCCCGAAGGGGTAGGCAGATGTATAAAAGTAGTACCCACACCTAGTTTACTATATACCTACTTCTTTGAGGAGC
This sequence comes from Drepana falcataria, assembly GCA_945859725.1. NCBI lineage: Eukaryota > Metazoa > Arthropoda > Insecta > Lepidoptera > Drepanidae > Drepana > Drepana falcataria. Next base: position 4,099,697 of record OX243935.1, read on the forward strand.
CAAGGTGACAAGAGAGTTCGCGAGTCCATCACCGTCACCGTGCTTATTTTTCGACGTTTTATAAGTGCCTACTTGGGCCTATGTAAAATAAAAATATTTTGATTTTGATTGATTTTGTGTTTGTGTGACTAATCACTGTTCTTAAGTTCCAATAAACTGGTACAGTCGGAGTTCGAACTTGCAATCTTTGTGTTGCAAGCAATTATTCTAACCATTTAGCCACCACGGCTTTCCATATTTTTTTTTTATTATATAATAATTTTATTACATTACACATGGATACTCATTTATTTATTTACGCATTAATTATAATAATAATATAATATATCCTCACGCCTTCCCACAAGGGTCCCCGAATGGGTAGGCAGAGGTGTATAGGTAACCCCCCACACACCCACTTTCCGCCAGAGGTATATTAGTAGGTATACGCATTAATTAATTTCAATATTACTATAAAGTTTTTAAAAGGTATAAAAAGTTTATTGGATGAAACTAAAATAAAATATTAATTGTATAAGATGTGATATACAAACAAGTATGTATGTTTTCGATGCGAATCTATAACTACCCCTTATATAAAATGCACTTGAAGACGTATGAAACGACACGAAATAAAAGTCCGTATAAATTTATCTCAATGTATTTCTCATGATTAGTGTGACTAGTAATATCGCAAAACTGCATTATTATAGTAATTGTCGCAAGCACTTGCGCCTTTGAGGAGAGTACAAATAGTGCCTATAAGATTTTCTTGCGCCTGATCTTGGATTCGCTGGTCAAACACCTGTAACGTTTAACATGCAAAATTATGTTTTTGTTCCAAAATATGGTTTAATTTATACAAATATCGACAGAGCGAAGACGGAAAAGGTCGACAACATGCAAGAAATCTCTGCTGCTTGGAATACCGATCTACAAATCCAGTATACATGTTTGTAACTTGTTTGACGCTTGTAACGACATTTTCGCTTATATAAAGAAAATAAGCCTTCCCCATTAGTCGGCGTGTGGATGTATGTACCAAGATACAGAAGTATTTCTAAGCTAGAGCGTTTCTGAGAGTAGCTTCTAATACTTAATTGTTTTTCAAAGAGATCAAAATAACTATGATCCGACTTCCCTATGGCACGAATACAATCAATTAAAATGATATTGGTTAATTCGACTTAAATACATAAGAAGTCTAGGAAAATAGGACATTTGTCATATATGTGATAGAAAATTAAAAATGAAAAAGGTAAGTTATATATTAATTACAGTTACATATTAATCTGACATAACGATAAAGTTATACATGTAGAGTCTAACAACGTTTTTATTTTTGTATGTTTTTAATCGTTTTTGAAAACACCTATCGATACATATTTTGGCTTATTCCCTTTTTAATAGTTGTAATTTTTTAATTTTGGAACTATTAGTTTTATTTATATATGTTTTATTTATTTCTTCGTCTTGACGAAATATTCACAATAACCGAGAATTTCTAGTAAAATAACTGTTCTATTTCCTGAGACATCCTGTATACAGATTAATATACGCACCCCATCCACGGTGATGGTGGGAACAAACTTTGGCCTGACACTTTTCGTAAGGCGTTCCGAAGCGAGTTGCAGTGTGATACCGTGGCTGGAGGTTGCACACTGTGCAACTACGTGTGCGGGTATGTTGTGTCTTTCAACACACTGAAAAAAGACATAATAAACTACAGTTAAACAACTATTAGTTTAATATGACATAAAAAAATATATAATGAACGCAACAAGTATCCATTGTACGGCACGTACAATATTGTTAAGAAAAACGAATGAAAAGAAATAAATAATAATAATATAATATAATATATCCTCACGCCTTCCCACAAGGGTCCCCGAAGGGGTAGGCAGAGGTGAATAGGTAATACCCACACACCCACTTTCCGCCAGAGGTATATTAGGTGCCAACGTGACAGATGGCGAGTCCATCGCCGTTACTCCAGCACGACTATAATACGCCTTTGAATTTCTTCTCAGACGTATGCAGGTTTCGTCTCGATGTTTTCCTTCACCGTAACCGCTCGTGGTGTGACTAATCACTGTACTTAAGTTCAGAAAAACTCATTGGTACAGTCGGGATTCGAACTTGCGACCTTTGCGTCGCAGGCAACTGCTCTAACCACTCGGCCACCACGGCAAAAGAAAAAAAAGGATCATATTATTATTTTAAAAGCTGAGAGGCGTGATAAGCCTCGTGGTCACTTTTTACCTACAACATCAAGATGGTCGGTACAATGTACGTTACGGTACATTGTACAGTACAGTACAGTACGGTAATATGTACTTATGTTCTTAGAACTGTATATATCACATCAAAAAATTAAAACATTGTGACGAATCCTCCATTCGTTCCTCCACGAAAATCTAAGACGTATTTATAGTTGTGCTTAAGGAACTAAGGACCGACGATGAGTTCGCTAACAGACACATGAGGCCTGGAATATTTATCAGACGAAAAGAGTGTGCTATTTCCTTGCCTACCATTAAGGGAAGGCGTAGGTAAAGAGATTTAAGTAACAACGCTATTTGTACACATGTATTCAATTTTTGTATGGTTAACTTTTTTTTATTCTCGTATATTTTACTGTAAATCATGTATCTATGGCGTCTTCCCACAAGGCCCATCGAAGATATAGAGTAGAGAAGAGACCATTGTTAACCAAAATATTTAAGGAGAATTTAATTAAGGGGACCTTTTATTTAAAGTTTTAGTCAATGCTCGTATTTTTTACCTGAAAATCTCCTTTCGCAGCAGCATACGTGTCCATCTCACAAGCGACATAATCCAGCTTCTCTGCATCGCTCCTGCTTTGTATCAAGTCCAGGGCGCAATCCTGGATTATATTGCCCATGCACTCCGGCGGCCCGTGCTGGCACTTGAACTCTTTTCCGTTTTTACTCTAAAGTAAATAACTATATAATACATGTGACACTAATTACATCTAAATTTGGCATAGCGATAATTTATAAGCTAGATGATAAAGACATACGATATGTTTCATTCCAGATAGAAATGAAATCCATATTCAAACAGTGGGGCTCAACTAGTAATAATATTTATTTCCATACAAAGACAATAAATTAGACAGGTAAAGGATGCATAATGGAACTCCTGGTCTTGGACGAAACAACTAGCTTCTTAAGAAGTTTATACATACAACCCGAATTAAAGAAGTTAGTTCCTTAGGTACTCTAGGAAAAGCACTTCGGAATTTCTTCGTATTCTTCAAACGTATGCAGGTTTCACTCCTGATGTTTTCCTTCACCGTATAGCTCGTGGTGTGACTAATCACTATACCTACTTAGGTTCAGAAAAACTCATTGGTACAGTCGGGATTCGAACTTGCAATCTCTGTGCAGGCAACTAGGTACTCGAACCATTCGGCGAACACTACTCTTGTATAATTATATAATTATGTGGAATAATTTTAAGTTGCATTTCTTTTTATTCGCGTAATATAAACTATAATAAGAATTTTATTTATGTTTTGTATTTAAATAATAAATTTGATTTCAACTCGTAAAAGGTGACAAAATATCCCACCGATGCTTTTCCAAACGGCACGAGCTTCAAGCTTATGTGACTTTGAAGTACGTTCATTGTAGGCAGCAGTTGGTTAATAATGAAATACTTGCTGTCTGGACACTTGCTCTCATAGTACACGGTCAGATATAACTGAAAAAAATACATAGCAATAGGTTAAATATACATACTATACCTACCAATACCTTACCATATTGTGTAGTATTCAAATTAAGTATAAGGCAGACAGGCTAAGACGCACGTCATAACCAACTCTATCGACATTGATCTATCCGGGAGCCTTAGAAAGTGCAACAACCGGTCTCAACACGCCACAGCCAGTTTTCCCAGTAAAATAAACTGGCAATGCTTTCCACCCGTAGTTTAAAGAACGACCTGATTTTACGCGGTAACAAGGTAGCCCTTTTTAAAATTTGTGTTTTATCTACCATATTGATTGAACAATCTAGGGTGGAAACGTAATATAGTCCAAACATACATACATATACAGGAATATCGATGAATTCACAAAGTATTCTTAATTTCATCCGCTTGACGGTAAGCGGTTACCGCCACCTATAGATCGCTCGCACGCTGCCGACCTTATAAGATATAAGATATTAAGGTGCCGATCTGTGTGCCCGTGCGTGAGAGACTCGGGGTGTTGATGGGTACGCACTTATTCAAAAAACATCATACCCCCAAAATGTTCACGTTAGAGTAGCTTACGAGTAAGCTACTCTAACGTGAAGCAGTCTACTGCAAGCAAATAATCTCGCAGGACAACTTTCACTGATCCACATAGCACAAGGCGATGACCTTCGATCTACTTAGGCTTCGTTTAACACTTAAAATTATTTATCATTTTATCAATGCTTTTTAAGGCTTGGCTGTATGTTTTTTAACCGCACCATAAGTTTATTTGCCGCCTTAATAGTTGTCATCTTATTAAATTAATAATGCGATAAAACGGGTTTTTAATAATCAAAAGCAAAATATTTTAATATTGCCACTTATAAAACGTCAAAAAAGGTGCACGGTCGTTTCCATGGAGAAAAACCGGCAAGAGAGTCAATTGTCTTTTCATTATATTTCTATGTTCTAATGTCTGTAGGTCTAGAGAGGATAAGCGTTCTACCTTCCTATCCTGTAATGGAGTTAGCCTGATAATTACCAGGTAAAATAATTGGTAATATTAATAGGTAAAATTTGGTCACGCCCAAATTTTACCTATGAGTATTGCCCAAGCATTTTGATAAAAAAATTACTTGATTTACTTTGGTTTCTTTATAATTTATGCGCTTTAATTAAGCTGCTTTCAGATAAGAAATAATAGCTTTTAAATTGTGTCAGTCCGTTTATAATTGCGTTTTAATTGGTGTTATGTTGGAATTATAAGGATGTTTGTATGGAAAACCGTTATAATGTACCGCTACATAGCTGTTTTATATTTACCTGTTTTTCTGTAAATACATAATCAATATTTTTATTACAAAATTTTGTTTGCCATATACAAATGTCAGTACTATAAAAATCCTTAGTTTTCATAGATCACTTTTACAGTAGATTTTTCATCACTAATGTGTCAAAATAGCATATTATTATTATTAATAATATCTTATATAGTATTCTCTCGTTAAGTGCGAGGTTGGCCTGTATTTTTAGCGGGCATTTGGTCAAACGAAATAAAAAAAAATATTGTAGACTTAGAGAGCATCATAAAGACAAAAAATTGCGATCTATTTGGCATGTGTTTAAGATTACAGCCTTTTGGAGTTGAGATAAGTTGGGAGTAAGATAGTACTATCGGGATTGTTTTTACTGTTTCTACCTTATTACTTTATTACATATGGACGCTTAGAAATCAAAGATATATCTTGCGATCTACCGATTCAGCGGGAATCTTTTCACTTTCTTGAAGAACGCTAGGAGTTACTGAGTATGTTATTTGCGATGGTTATTACGTCAGCAATATTGTCTTTGGTAAGCGAAGAGAATTTGTGCTGAATTAACCAAAAATGTGCATAGGGCTCGTTGTGTATCTAAACCAAGGGGCTTTTCGATGCTATTTACAGGCGATATTTATTTAAATTTACAATATATTGGCAAAGAGCAAATATAAGTTTCAGTGTTTTATTGTTTAATGGATACTATTATTAATTAGTAAGCTAATTAGATCTATATGACTGTCTAGTATCTTCTAATAAATGTATACTACGTTTGTTAAAAATATAATTTAACTCTAATTAGTACACAGCGTTTATGAGAGTATATTTCCAGTCAACAAAGCTCAGATTTAAACTAAAGAGCAGTTTTTGGGTGCAATTAGAGTAATGATTTCCATGATTACTTGTAAGTAACGCATTTCTATTATTTCTTGTGAGCCCATTCCTATAAACGTGTTTTGCGCTTTCTCTAGTAAGTTTGAAGCAAATATCCTTTTTTATAATCATGTCCTGTATTATTGTTGAACATGTTAATGATCTAAACTTAGTTTTCTCAACAAAATCATTTTATGTATATATATTTTTTTAAATAAATATCAATTAATGTGAAAACGATTGTCAAAGTATAACTATACATACATACATATCATCACGCCAAGTCCCTAACGGGGTAGGCAGAGAGTATAGAGCGCCAGTTCTCTCTAGACTTACATACCTCTTTCGCTTCGTCCACATTCATCAGTCTCTTCATACATGCTCGTCGGTTTCGAGTACTCTTAACGTTCCCGTCCTTGAGAGTCCGATCTATTTGATCCAGGTAGTTGGAACGTGGCCTTCCTCTGCCTCTTCTTGCACACACTTTTGCTTTGTATATCTGTTTCGTCAATCTTTCTTCACTCATCCTTTCTATGTGTCCAAACCAACGTAACATGCCTTTCTTCATCTTTACAATCACGCCCTCATTCACGCCGGTTGATTTGCGAATCTCTTCATTGCGGATTCGATCTAATATCGTTACGCCGCACATTTTTCGAAGAGATCGCATCTCGACTGCATTCAAGCTATAAATATAACTATAAAAACGTATATATGTACATATTACATCTATTATTGAAAGTAATTTGACTGACTGTAATGTAATACTTAATTCAAACTAATTGTTTTTAACATAACTAAAAATATCTACTGAGAACCTAAAACTGTAAATTTAGGTAAAATATTGCCTCTAATAACTTCCATTGATAAATAATAAATTGAAATCATACCTTTTTTTGGATATCAGCCGTCCCAATATTGAGACAAAAGGCGACGATTATAATCAACAGGTTATTGATCGCGACCATCTTCACCACACTATGACAAGAACAATGACTTCAATGGATTCTCATTAGCAGCCGCGTCTTCTACAATATCATTTGTGCAAATAAGTGATTGAGCACTGCTATAGTACCGTTTTGCGTCCGCGCTACCTTACTTATGATAATTTTGTATTCGTGTGCTTGTGCTAAATGTACCGATAGACTTGTTTAAAATGAGTTACTTGCTTACTTGTAAGTACCGTATTATTTTTAACGAGCTGTGTCCTGCGGTATGACTCAAATAAAAACGAACGAAACGTCTTATGTGTTGATCCAGCAAATAATCTATCATTGTGCTAAATTTCATCCAATTCCGTTCAGGCATGATTGGATAACATACATCCTCACACATTTTCGTATTTATAATTTTTTAAATATAATTAGGATAAAAACTTTTAAAAGCTATGGCAGGGGTAATAATAGAGTTCCCGATTGTCTGATGCTACTAGGCTTCCATTCAAAGGATTAATTAAATTAATAAATTCAAAGTATGTATTAGTCGTGCCTGAGTAATGGCAACCGCCTCGCCATCTTACGTTAGCACCTAAAATATACCTCTGGCGGATAGAAGGTGTAGTGGGTACTACTTATACATACCCCTTCGGGAACTCTTTTGGGAAGGCATGAGGATACGTTATTATTGTTATAACTAAATTAAATAATATTGTTATATAAAAAAACGGAAACATACTTACGGGTCAAGCCTGCAATGACATTGCAGGTGATTTATTACGACCATGACTCTGTTATCTTTATAAATACGACAGTTAGTTACCTTGTTCAAAATATCATACATATTTGTGTGTAAACAGTGTATATTATGGCAAGGGACAATATGAGGATCCAATATGGCTGTATTAAATATACTCCATACATTAACAGCATCACAACGATTATGAAATATACTATTTCCATTTAACTTTCTTGTACATTTTGCTATTTTTTTAATTATATATTTGTTGCATTATTTATATAGTTTTGATCGATGACAAATGTCATTATGGCACAAATTGCACATTGCGTAGTTTACGTCTATGGTTTTGCAAAAAAAAAAACAAGACATAGGTAAACCTTATTGTATATAAAATTAAAATAATCAATTTTTTCTTACAATGTCTACAAATAGTTTAGAACAATGCACAATTTCGTATACAATTAATACTTTATTAATATTAATTGCCGTGGTGGTCGAGTGGTTCGAGCAGTTGCCTGTGACGCAAAGGTCGCAAGTTCGAATCCCGACTGTACCAATGAGTTTTTCTGAACTTAAGTACAGTGATTAGTCACACCACGAGCAGAACGGTGAAGGAAAACATCGAGAGGAAACCTGCATACGTCTGAGAAGAAATTCAAAGGCGTATGTATAGTCGTGCTGGAGTAACGGCCATGGACTCGCCATCTGTCACGTTGGCACCTAATATACCTCTGGCGGAATGTGGGTGTGTGGGTATTACCTATACACCTCTGCCTACCCCTTCGGGGACCCTTGTGGAAAGGCGTGAGGATAATATTAATAGCTGGGACAATTCCACACAAATTGACCTAGTACCAAGTTAAGCAAAGCTTGTGTTATATATAAATACATAGGACACCCAAGACTAAGGTACAAATACTCGTGTTCATCACACAAATATCTGCCTTCAGCGGGATTCGAACCCGCGACCTCAAGTTTCGCAGTTAGGAGCTCTAACCACTAGACCAGACGGTTGTCAAATTAAATTACTATTTAAAATATTTATTACAATTAAATTAAATATACAAAACATCTCTACAACTAAATGTTAACCTCAACATTTTTTACTCTCATATTCTTCTCCACGAATTGGTCAAAGACAGAACACAAGGGCTTCCTTGACCCGTACTGTTTGTTTTCAGAACAATACTTCCTTAGAACAGTTGAGTATTCTTCAGGCTCGTTGGTTTTTAGATTTGCTATGGATTTCTGATAAAAGGACTTTACGTCCTCCTCGCAATTATGAATTCGGGACTCTGGACGTGATGTTTGAGCCATGTAGTTATCTCTGGATTCCGTCCGGAAGGTCCTGTAAAGTGATAATTGAAATAAATTCACCCGTAGTCGTAGAGGAACTGAAGGGCACGCAAAAAACACCTAATAAAGGTGATAAGTAGTAAGAGTGTTCTTTTGCGTACTTTTCCCCTAACAATCTTGTAAGCTTACAAATTTTCGATTCTCGGGACTTTATCCTGATGTGCTTTCATAATTAAAGAATGTGTAAGGAAGAGATATGTATATGTATGTAAGGTTTATAAGTATTTCCCTTTCGCATTCTCGAACAAACAATTATGTATGTACAGACGTCATAAATAATATATATATCCTCACGCCGTCCCACAAAGGTCCGAAGGAAGGGGTAGGGGTACCAATTACCTATACAAGTGTATAGGCAGTATTCACACACCTACTATAAGTATCTTCCTTTCGCATTCTGGAATATTGACGACAATTATGTATGTATACTATACATGTTGATATGTTGTTTACCCCGGCACCCAAAAAATCTTGTTGTGCGTCCTTATCTCCCTGAAGTCTTCATTAAATTTTTCTCTGTCGTACATGGACTTTGGTCTACTTGGCGGTAATTTCCATTCATCATACTTCGGCTTTGGTGTACGAGTCTACGAAAATTGTAAACGATATAAAGCTTCAATTGTAAAGATAAAACACATATCATGGTTAATGAAGCTCACAATTACAAAACTACGTGCATTATTGACGTTTAAACCATGGGATTTAGATGGTAAAAATGGGTTGAGAATATTCCGTTCTAAAATTACCGAAACAAAAGCATTGTTGGATAATAGTTGAAGAATTATGTTGTTAAGCCATGAGCTTCTGTTAGGTGCAGAAAGAAAGGCTCAACACTTCTCCAGTAAGCTACTGACTTTTGTAACTAATAAACAATTTTAACTAATAATAAACAATGTTAACTAATAATGCATTTAATGAAATAATTCCGTAAATATGTATATATAAAAATATTTTTTTATCTACATCAAACTTCAGATAATATATAATAGAAAAGTTTTTTTAACTTTACTAATAAGGCGATTTAGACTCAATATTATGACTACTAATAAACAAAGACGCTACTATTATTTTGGAATAATAGTAGCTAAGAAATACAATCATTAAGAAAATATTTTTCTTTCTGAATAACAAATTAATTAAAATCGAAATACAATCAAACCAACGTGTACATACCCAGGAAGTATCAGCGTATGTGTAATAAGTAACAATATCTTTTGAACACGACTGTCTCTCCAGCTGTTCAGCAGTATACGGGCGGTGAAGTAGCCGACTTGTCGTAAGATAAGGGTCTAGATACTTTTCGAAGCCGTCGTGTGTCGTGTCCAGAGGCTCCAATTCTGTTTGCCAACTTGGTTCAGACGGATGCTGGTTTAAAAAGATAAAAAATGTACATAGTATGCACTTGTTATAGACCAACCAGTTAGACTTCTGGTATTTCAGTGAGGTAGAGGTATTATGGCTCCATACATACGTAGATCTCTGGTCAATGAATTCACGTTGCAGTACGAATTAATATAGTTTGCTAGACACGGAAATTGCGACCGTACATAAATGAGAAGATCATTTATTTTCGCAATGTAATTAGTTAACTTGAACTATTTTGATGTCTTGACTTTTTTTTAATCTTTTCATTAAATTTATCACGTCAATAAAATTAACAAACGTGTATTGAAAATGGAAAACGAAGTCGTACATTTAACAAAAACGCATGAACGATACACTACAGAATATGAATGGTTGATGAAAAATATACTTTAATAAAGACGACGAACACAAAAAGTAATTTGCAGTCTAAGTGGTCTGGCTACATAGCTGTCAGTTGATACATACATATGTATATGCTATATGATTAATATAAATAAATACATACGTTCCATTACGCCGAGCCCCGTGCGAGGTTGACAGAGAATATAGTGTATTTTCATATACTACCTATAGAACTATAGGACATATAGTAATACCTCTATACGTACTAATTACCTCAACATAATGCATGTAGCTGGCAGGTAGCTTGAACTGATCTTTGTCAGTGACAAGTCTCGGTGGAGTGGTGGGTACATTGTAGGAGCTTCTCATTTCTGTTGTTCCATGCACTCTACATTGTGGAGGTCTGTCTGCAATCTAAATGTAAAAATTGGTACTCAGTGATCGTTGAACGCGGAACTATAAAACCATTGACTTGTTGTAGATTTATAAATAAAATAAATATCCTCACGCCTTCCCATAAATTTGAAGTATCATATCATATCATTTATATTATTTAATTTATTGAGCTGTTATAAGGGATGACCATTAAAAAACTATTGTTCTTCAAGAACAGTACTTTTCGCCGAATGAACGCCAAAGGAGTTTCCATCCGCGAACGCTCAGGCTGTGGAATGAGCTGAGGTTAAGTTTTTCCCCGTTAAGGTTTCCCTGGAGAGTACAGCGTAGAGTTCTTAAAGAAGAGTGTGAAAGATTCCTGTAGGGTCGGCAACGCTCGAGTAATAAATACCCCTGGTGTTGCAAGCATCCATAGGCAGCGGTAGCCGTTTACCATCAGGCGGACCGCATGCTTGTTTGCCACCCGTGTGGTATAAAAAAACAAACAATCAAAATATTGCATTTATAGCATGTATGTATTTAAGTTATGTTGCTTACTTACCCTCCTACTCAATGGATAAATAAACTGGTTTTCAATGCAGGACGTATGCTTATTAAACCTTTTCGTCTCTGGTAATTTGAATACCAAATCATGGGTAGTTTGGGATCTTGTTAATTGTTTAGTAATGTCATAATCACGCATGTAGTCCTTCAGCTGTTCTACTGGCTCCTTCTATTATTAAACAAATGAATAATTATTTTTAAGGCTATTCAGGGAAAACATTTCATATTTGTATCTTGACACATCCCACGAGTATCCTCGAAATGGTTGGCAGAGGTGCAATGATACCTTTCTTTCGCCGAAGACATGTTTATATAATTATATATAATACTAGCTGTCCCGCCCAGCTTCGCTCGGATGAATCTAAACCATTCTAGAATCTTCAGAAGACACACAGAAAATGTCATTCAAATGGGTCCAACTGTTTAGGAAGAGTTCAGTGACATCTAACGTACAGAAGAAATATATATATATATATATAAAGATGGGATATATTTGTGTTGAAGAACTACTCGAATCACTGTCACCTCAGCTACTTACATAACACCATAAATTTATATATACTGCCCGAGGGTATTTAACCTCATGCGTAGCCAAGCGCTACAAATTACGGATTATGCCATAACTCAGGCAGTTAATATCTGGCGTACAATCTAGTAGATACCTCTTAAACTGAATTCGTGTCTAGATATGAACTTACTAATCTCTTCAAGACTTCCGGCGGGTCCCTCCATTGCCTACCTATAGTCTCACTGGAGACACCAGTGCCTGGGTATTTCCTGACCGGATAGACTATGTTCACCCTGTCCCAATGAGGAGTCGGGTATTTTCTTGGATATTCTGCTTGCATATTAGCCATAGTAGTAATAAGAATTCACTATAAATATTACGCGAAGTATAAGTAAACATGGGACGGTATTGGGTTATGCCAATTGCCACGAATAATGCTGCATGCATGCATGAGCTTGGCCAACTATGTATTTATGTGTATCATAGCAATCGTAATATCGAGGTTGGTTTCCCAGGTGACTGAAAAATCCATAATGTAGGATAATAAGGGTCATTGATGCTCTTCGCATCCTCTTGGCATGTCTGTCGGTAACCTTTGCGTAATCCCGGGTGCGGCTAATCGAGCTGTTAAAAAGCGAGCAAGTTTAGACGTCATTGTTCCAGAGTATTTTTTTTGTGTTGTGTTCCTGCGTGTTAAGGTTTCCAATAAGGTTTTCTTATATTGTTGTTTTTTCAGTCGCCAGGGAAACCAGCCTCACCCACTTTCCGCCAAAGACATATTTTAGGTGCGAACGTGACAGATGGGCAGTCCATCGCCGTTACTCAAGCACGACTATACATACGCTTTTGAATTGCTTCTCAGACGTATGCAGGTTTCCTCTCGATATTTTCCTACACCGTAAAGCTCGTGGCGTAACTAATCTACTAATATTTACTTGCTCATCATGGTCAGGGTAAAGGAATAAGGACGATATAGTAGGATGTATAATGAAACAAAGTACATTTTATATGTTTGTAAAAATCCTTTACTTTTCACAAATGACTGAAAATGTTATGAAAACACAATATACGTGTTACAATATATAACTAACGTTAATACAAGTATGTAATAAATATAAGAAGGTATCGTTACAACAGTTAGGTACATAATCAGATGTCACGGGTCGCACTATGCCACGGTGAGACAAATGTGGCATGAGGCGTTAAAAGAAAAAATCCATAACATTTTCTATTGAAGTAACTAAATAGGCTTTTAGATTTTCTGCAGATCTTATAATTAAAGATCTTTTATCGCTATTTAAATTAGTAGGCAGTGATAAAAACCGTTCAAGTTCAATTCAAATAATGAGAGCGGGTGAATTAGGTACGGTACTTTGATACGGATACCAATTTTTATGCTGAAATGAGAATTCTGCAAGAGTTTATGATGTAGACATATCAATGAAAATTTTGTTCCGCATATTATTAATACGAGAGTCAATGTACGGACCTGATAGATTTTGTTCGTAAAATTCTATACGGAATTACATACGGAACTTAAAGAATTAAATGAAATTATATTTTTAATTTATATCTTTACAGCTTGCCACAGGATGCCTAAGGAGAATTAAGGAGTGTGTGTTCACAGTTTTACCTATAATAAAAAAGAGAAAGATATTTTTCGTGGTATTTTTATATCAGTTCATATTTTCACATTTAATCTGAATTCGTTTCGATTATTGAGTAATTTCAGCAAAATCGAGATTATTTTCACGTGACTGATTCTAGTGACATTAATTAGAGACTCAGTGAAATTATTATGTAGTATTAAACATTATTTAGTTATATGAACGTCGAGTTAAATACTGTTTCTAAAAACTACTTTTAAATAAATTATATTAAGAACGCCTCTACGAATATACAAAATCAATACAAATATTAAAGTACTAATACAAATTACATCACAGTTCATAAACAAGTTAGCATTAAAATGTTAAAACATATACTTCAAAAGTAAAATTTTGATTTTAGCACTAGAAAAATGTTTTGAGAAATACTTAAGATTTTAATAACTAAATTAAAACAACGATTTGGTGAGTTCATTTCAGTGTACACATACGAAGTTAGGAACAAATACTAAAGTACACTCCAGAAAAGTTACTACCTTTTCAAGGCAGATCCATTGCCCGTTTAACTTATTTATACCTTCACGACTTGCCATCCCCTAATTTCGTTGGGGTTATGTTTCGGTGCCGTGACAGACGGCGTGTCTGTAATCGGCGTTCGGTTTCAGGTTCAAAGCATTCAGGTTTTCTCACGCTGTTTTCTTTTTGCCGATAAGCTTATGAAGTGAACGATTACTGTACTTAAGTTATGAGAAACTCATTGGTACAGTTCGTGGTTCAAAACTGCAACCTTAATCTTGCAAGTGGCTATGTTAACACGGCAACCCACGATCAACTTATCTAAGTATTAAAAACATTAAATATAGTGAAAATTCTCACTCACACGCCGAACTTACGCAACACACGCTCTGCTTATATAAAATGTACAAAATTGTGGGCGCTGCTGCAAACCCGAGAATATTCAGTCGAACTATTATAAAAAATCGTTACTTACACATAATGAGTAAAAAAGCTACATTTTAAAACATTAACTCGCCCGAAATTGAAAAGCGTTGCTTTAAAAATACTGCCCTTAAGCATATGTACTTATCAGTATGAGAAGCTTATAAGAATGATAGCGTTTAAAATTGAGTAATATCGTAGAAAATATCACTTTATTTTATTGGTGATAAAAATATAGCTATTATTCATTAATAGTCCAAATGTGTCATGTGATCGCAATGGGCGATCCTTAGGCGCTTGTATATAGGTCTAAGAGGCATTGAGCGCTCTCTTTGTATCGAGAAACTAGTGTCTGGATCCGACAATCCTGCCTCATAATTGAAAGTAAGAGCAACTACCATTAGTAATAAACATTGTTACCATTAGTAAACATTATTATTATTTATTTATGGATAAGAAAGCATCGCTTGTTGAGGCCATGCGATTTTCGCGTCGATTCTTCTATAAGCCAGCGTAAAGTTCTGCCCGCTCTTTTCTGACATTACTTCTTGAGGACAATCATTCTCGTTCAACATTGTTTCTGCAAAAAAAATTAAACATCACCCTTGCGTACAATTTCATAATCCTAATCCTAATCAATATTATGATAAAAGCCTGATGAAATCGGCGCAGAGATAGATAATTATTAGCTGGGTTGATACATACATATTATGAATGCAAAGTTTGTGCCTATTTCATGCAAATACTACGGAACGGTATTGGATGAAATCGGCGCAGAAATAGATAATTATTAGCTGGGTTGATACATAAATATTATGAACGCAAAGTTTGTGCCTATTTCACGTAAATACTACGGAACGGTATTGGATGAAATCGGCGCAGAGATAGATAATTATTAGCTGGGTTGATACATAAATATTATGAATGCAAAGTTTGTGCCTATTTCACGCAAATACGGAACGGTATTTGGTTTGTCTATTCGGTCCCTGTCGGCCTTAGCTGAATATGGAGAAAACTAAAGAAGTTACCAATTTTGTTTTAGTTTTTTGCGTGATGTTACGGTCTCTCCATATCTTATGCAGCTGGGACATTGCGTTTTTGGCCATCCCTATACGTCTTCTTATCTCTTTTTCGCATGATCCGGCATGAAATCGGTGCAGAGATAGATAATTATTAGCTGGGTTGATACATAAATATTATGAATGCAAAGTTTGTGCCTATTTCACGCAAATACTACGGAACGGTATTGGATGAAATCGGCGCAGAGATAGATAATTATTAGCTGGGTTGATACATAAATATTATGAATGCAAAGTTTGTGCCTATTTCACGCGAATACTACGGAACGGTATTGGATGAAATCGGCGCAGAGATAGATAATTATTAGCTGGGTTGATACATAAATATTATGAATGCAAAGTTTGTGCCTATTTCACGCAAATACTACGGAACGGTATTGGATGAAATCGGCGCAGAGATAGATAATTATTAACTCGGTTGATACATAAATATTATGAATGCAAAGTTTGTGCCTATTTCACGCAAATACTACGGAACGGTATGGGATGAAATCGGTGCCTCCTCGCGTCGTTATCCTCATTACTGAGGGTCGTGACTCCCCCGCTGCATCAGTTTCTCCCGCACGATTTCCCTCCATTTGCTGCGATCCTTAGCTTCATGAAGAGCACCGTGGAAGTTGATGTCTAGAGAAGATCGTATTTGGTCCGACCATCTCGTGGGACTGCGTCCTCTAGGACGCTTGCCATCTACCTTGCCTGTCACCATCAGCTGTTCAAGGTTGTGACCCTCTTTACGCGCAATATGTCCGAAGAATTCCAGCACCCTACGAAGGCATACAGTAGAAAGTCTAGTTTTGACATTGAGCTCTCTCAGAATAGACACGTTGGTGCGAAAGGCGGTCCATGGAATTTGTAACATTTTTCTCCAGCACCACATTTCGAAGGCGTCTATTCGGTCCCTGTCGGCCTTTTTCAGTGTCCAGGTCTCCGCTCCATAGCTGAATATGGAGAAAACTAAAGAAGTTACCAATTTTGTTTTAGTTTTTTGCGTGATGTTACGGTCTCTCCATATCTTATGCAGCTGGGACATTGCGTTTTTGGCCATCCCTATACGTCTTCTTATCTCTTTTTCGCATGATCCGGCATGAAATCGGTGCAGAGATAGATAATTATTAGCTGGGTTGATACATAAATATTATGAATGCAAAGTTTGTGCCTATTTCACGCAAATACTACGGAACGGTATTGGATGAAATCGGCGCAGAGATAGATAATTATTAGCTGGGTTGATACATAAATATTATGAATGCAAAGTTTGTGCCTATTTCACGCGAATACTACGGAACGGTATTGGATGAAATCGGCGCAGAGATAGATAATTATTAGCTGGGTTGATACATAAATATTATGAATGCAAAGTTTGTGCCTATTTCACGCGAATACTACGGAACGGTATTGGATGAAATCGGTGCAGAGATAGATAATTATTAGCTGGGTTGATACAAAAATATTATGAATGCAAAGTTTGTGCCTATTTCACGTAAATACTGCGGAACGGTATTGGATGAAATCGGCGCAGAGATAGATAATTATTAGCTGGGTTGATACATAAATATGATGAATGCAAAGTTTGTGCCTATTTCACGCAAATACTACGGAACGGTATTGAATGAAATCGGCGCAGAAATAGATAATTATTAGCTGGGTTGATACATAAATATTATGAATGCAAAGTTTGTGCCTATTTCACGCAAATACTGCGGAACGGTATTGGATGAAATCGGCGCAGAGATAGATAATTATTAGCTGGGTTGATACATAAGATATCTCATTCAGAAAAAAACACAAATTAATGTAATATTACGCGGGTGAAACAGCTAATTTTAAATAATGCTTAAATAATCAATTGTTAGCCTTAAATGTGTACAAAATTGTATTTGATTGTTTCCAGCTAAGCTATTTGTTTATCTTAAAAATTTGCTTTGTTATCGATATAATTCGGTTGACTGGGAGAAAATGCTTTAGCATTAAGTCCACCATTGTACTGAAATTGTGCATAAACTTTAAATAAATAATTAGAAGCAATACACGAAATGTAACGCATTGAATATTTTGAGTTAGCAATAGTATTATAGCGTAATATACGCCAGCCATATATATGATTTAAATATTATTTATATCTTGATTGTCATGTTATATTTATGTTTATAATATCTAAACAAGCATATACATCGTTGTCTAGTTACAACAGTACAAGCTTTGCTTAATTTTATACTATATGAATTTGTGGGGAATCGTCCCAAGGTATGTATTAATTTATTTATTCTGTGGAAATAAGAATTTGATCAAATAGTTCTGTAAAATCTAGAATCTACCTTCATGACTACTACGTATAGGAATGGATGCCATACCATGTCCGTCATGCAACGCAAAGAGGGCGTAGTCCTGTGGGTTAGTGATGGCTGCGGCGTGTGCTAGGGCACGGCACAAGTCTCGGGCACGGGCACCCGGCCGACACGGCACCGGCACCCGCCGGATTGACCCCCGACACTCATCCGGCAACACCACGCGCACCACCGCCACAGCACACGGTCCGCCCCTGCTGTCCACCGACCCACGCCGCCACTGCTCACACCAAACACGAAACATTATTAAATTGGAAGATTTCAGCTGATATCTTAGAATAGGAAGGGTAGAGGTCTGGAGGCTGGCGGCCTACTTGACAGATTTTGAGTCCATCGTTGAGTTTGACGAGTACTTTAATAAACTAAGGACTTCACGTCTTCCCACAATGGTCAGGGCCACACCCTCTTCTATCACAACACTAAAAATAAAAAAATAATAATCAAGAATTATGGCTTTCCTGTGGTATGATATGACCAACAATTAAAGATCTACAGTAAAATAAGAACACGTAATACGTACAGCTGCTGTACTGTCTGGGCCCGGTTCGGGAGCTAGCCGCTTCAACACCGCTACTGCGGAGAACAGTGCAGTGAGGTAGTACCCTCCCTCGCCAGCCAGTAGGGCAGCAGGTAGCAATCCTGCCATCAGCTCGGCTTCTAATTCAGCGCACACCAGACGACACCGCGCTACCGTCCACGCTAACACTGGCAGGAGGTCATCGGCTCCAAGGCTGCGTTCACCTCGAATCTGGACATAAAGTGCTCTTAAAGAACTGTTATTAAATTAACTAGATTTAATCCAAATTTTCGGCGCAGCCAATACATCCACACTTCAAATAATACTTTGCTTCAATAGAACTGTGTGAATGAAGAATTGGTTTTTGACACGTCTTGGAGACATGTACATATAGGTCATGCCAATAGAATCATTTAAAAGGTTATTTCAAAACTTACAGCATTGAACATAACAGATATAGCTGCAAGAAGGTTCTCCAATTTATCCAAAGGCGAGTCAGCTTCTTGCATCTTCAGAAAGTGCTTTGAGATCACCGCTAGCACAGCTGATGACGGAACTTTGGTTGACTCCTTTAACAACAAAACACGATACTATAATACATAAATATCCTCACGCCTTCCCACAAGGGTCCCCGAAGGGGTAGGCAAAGGTGTATAGGTAGTACCCACACACCCACTTTCCACCAGAGATATATTCTAGGTGCCAACGTGACTGATAGCGCGTCCATCGCCGTTACTCAAGCACGACTATACATACGCAATTGAATTGTTTCTCAGACGTATGCAGCTTTCCCGTCGATGTTTTCCTTCACCGTAAAGCTTGTGATGTGACTAATCACCGTACTTAAGTTCAGAAACCTATGGTACAAGTGGGATTCAAAATTGCGATCTTTGTTTCGCAGGCAAGTACTAGAGTTCGAGCCGGCCGCCACGGCTTCTATACTATAATATTTTCCCAATATATTCGTTCTAAGATAGCAAGTTAATAGTATATCTACTTCTTTACGTGTAGTTCAAATGGTCAGGACAATAGCTACGGTGCTTCCAGTGGAAACCGTATCATTAATTAATTACCTCTGGCGGAAAGTGGGTGTGTGGGTATTACCTATACACCTCTGCCTACCCCTTCGGGGACCCTTGTGGAAGGCGTGAGGATGTTAATTACTCAATTCTCAGCCATGATGGCAGTTTGTTCAATGGTCAGTAGTTTGTGAAGTTGTGCTTGAGAAACGGCTCTGGAATTGCCATCTCTCATATCGGCAATATATCTCCGATGAAAAAGGTACACCTCTGCGATCAGGCGACTAACCTTAACTCCGAGCTGTAAAGGCGTGGCGTGCTGAGCTCGTTCGATAGCCGTGTGCAGTCTCCTCACATCAGAAGAATGCCACGAAGCCAATAAAGAGTACAGCCGCGACCGTAGAGGCCGCACTACTAGCCGGTGCATTACGCCTTCTAATATCGCATCGAGATTCAGGAACTCCGTTGGTTTCAACTGCAGAAATTATGTAAGTGTTTTTTAAAGCCCATGATGCTCGCTTGTCATGGTATTATCAGGTCTGAAAGCAACTACTATGGCGGTACAAATTTTGTTTGAACTGAATTTTGGATGAGAATCAGAGACAATAGCTTTGGTTCTTGAAGCTCTTTTTGACTTATTGTTGTAGGATAACGTTGCACAGTCCATGGATCATCATTTGTCTTATCTTTCTTTAATCAGAACCCATAGAAATATGCCAAAGAAGAATTTAACTCATAACGAACTTGAACCTAAATATCATCTTTACTAAATTCGAATTGAAATATTATTTCGTCCATAATTAAGAAGACGCTAATTTGATTAGGTGTTCAGAACTATAATCTTATTCGGAAATAAAAAAATCCCTTACCTTCAGCCTTTCTTTCTCCACTTCCTTTTCGAACTCCCTTTCGCCGTGTTTGACTAGGTAATTTTTCATTCCAGACATAAATTGTCTTATATTGCGCATCATGACCTGAAAATAGGACACTAATGTGATTCATTCAAGTATTTTCGGCGACGGTAATTAACCGTGGTTTTGTGGGAAAGAACCTCACGCCCCGGGTTCACGCACAAGGGTTCCTAAAGGGGAAGGCAGTGGTGCAGAGATAGTACCCATACACCCACATTCCACCAGAGATATTATATTTCAAATGCTTTTTGTTAAAAAAAAAGAACGCGTACTTTGGACGCGGGTTCACTCAAATAACACCATCAAAATCCTTACCTGCGGACAAGTTTCCTTCGAGTCAAGAGTGCACGCGATGAAATTGTCCACATTCTGGGCAAAGGTAGTACTTTTGTCCTGAGCAAGATGCAATGCGTAGGCTCGTACCGCTGCGCCGGCGCCTCTGTTCGTACGTCCACCGCGGAGTGCGCGAACGCGTCCGGCTGCTATTGGCAAACACAAAATAATATATAATAATTGCTACACCCCGCGGTCCTACAAGCGATAAATTTTATTCAGTTGGCAGATATATTTTTTTTAATATGCAAATATCAACGACATGTTCCATTAATCCAATTTTTATTCAATTCCGTTCAGTCGTCCTAACATGATCGAGTAACAAATATCGTCATAAACTTAACTTAAATTTTTAATATTAGTAGGAAAAACAATGGTACCCGAAACCGGTAATCTATAAAGAGACCGACGAATGAAAATTAAGCGAAAGAGATTTGTGAGTTTCCGATAGACCTGGCACTCTATTCTCTTTGCCCCGTGAGGGACTGGATGTGATAATATATATGGATGAAGAGACTGATGAATGTGGACGAAGCGAAAGAGGTATGCAAGTCTAGAGAGAAATAGCGCTCTATTCTCTCTGCTTACGCCGTTAGGGCTCGGCGTGATGCTAGGTGTATGTGTGTGTTTGTAAATATATCAACAAAAGACATGTGACTCAGCCAGTAATGCAATATGTATATATAGATACATTAAAGTGATTAAATAATTGATTAAACAAGTATGATTGTCGTATTAAGCATGTATTCTTTCTGAATGGATCATTATTTTGACAATAGCCGCAGCAGGTTTACTAAATAGAAATTGTTCTGCACGCTATTTACGTGATATCTCATTACAACATAGGACCTATTAAATTGAAATTAACATACTTTATTTAATTATACAGGTATTTTGAGTTTGTCAGAGTCGTAAGATAAAGAGTTATTTTCGAAGATCATGGAAATAGTAACCATAAATGATATATTATGTTCACAATTCTTTATATAATATGTAAATATATGACCAGTATATTCCTACGACGGTCCCTGGCTATAATTTCTTTTCAAACGTATGCAGGTTTCCTTTCGACGTGTCCCTTCACCGTAAAGCTTATAGTATAACTTACTTAAGTTCGGCAAAACTGATCTACGTAGTAAGCTCATTGGTACAGTCGGGATTCGAACTAACAATCTTTGTGTAGCAAGCCTGTTGAAACCACTCGGCCACCACGGTGCTTACTAATGAACTTGGCAGCTATTAAGCAAAATAGCAAATAGAATAATCATATATAATTCAGATGTAGTTGCAAGAGTACAAAATAGATATGGTAGATATTAATAGATGTAGGTAATTATCCAGTGTCTATGTTTGACAAACAGTAGATAAATTGGTGTACCTAACCTAACAATGTATAATAGCATTGTATTGTCACGTTCCGAAACAACTTTATTTAACCTACTTAGGTAAAGTTTTGCAGAACTGAATTCCGTGTCTTCTATTGTGATAGAACTTCGCGATTTCAATTCACAGTTCTGACAAGGCAGCTTCTTAAAACACCTTCGCCACACTCTCTTGATACAATTTATAAATCTTCTAAATATTCCGATACGTACAGGACTTGGCTTCCTGATACTGTCACAGTGACAATTCGGCGGTTTAGCTATCACTTCAGCTCGCTTTTTAACGATGCTGTTTTCAGCCAAGGATTTACACAACATCGCCAAAGAGTCTGTACGTGTTAAGTGTTTCTGGAACTTCGGCTCTGTTAGTTGATCTCTGGTGAGTAACACCCATTCACTCTCAGACACAAACTCGTCCAGCGTATCGCCTCGAAAATTCTTGCTCGTCGTCAACGCGTAAACTTCACTCGTCATTGGCAATTCCGAAAAGTTCTTCGGGAACTTTTCGGTTGGACTGAAACTAATCACAGAATCGAAATCTATCCATGGTTCAACTTTGCTGGTACTTGGCTTCGGGTCAGTTCGTTTCTCGCACTTTCCTCGTAACAACTTTTTGAACCAATTCATGACTGATCACTCTGCGGTTTTGCCCCGCGTGCACGAAAGACTTAAAGCGATGGTTTCTCATTCACACGAAAGCTAGAGCCGCGATGTAAGCTGTCCCCACGAAAGTCGGGAAGCAACTGCGAACGCTGCCTGACACTGACTAAGAAATTCACGGCACGAGTAGAACTTTGCCCTTTAACCATTATTAATTTATTTACTGAACTAATGTTATTGATAATAATATACGCCGCGGTCCTATTGTGTGTTCTACTAAATTAATTGATTGATACTGTGAATAATGATCGAAACGTAAATGTTATATCCGAATAGTTGAATTGCCCCTCTGCATTTGATAATAGCTTTTAGATACACCGTTATCGAACAATGCAGTCGGTTAGAACCTTTCATTGTAGTGAATTTATGGGCGTTAGACCTAATTAATATTACTGTAAGAGTTCTTTTGCATCTTATCGGTTACATGTAGTTGTGTAATTTTAAACAGATTTAAATGTACTGATTGCTATCTGTTCTGTGATTGGTGAATTGAGTGCCGGGTGAGTCAATATTGGTAACACGTGTTGGTGTTACGTATACATGTTGAAGCCGGTATGCCTCGTAATAATATTATTTACTTTAAAGTAATTAATTCATATGCAAACGACATTTGATTTTATTGGACTAGCAGAAATCTTTTTTTCTCTTTTTCAGTTGTATTTCCAAATGTGTTAATACCTTGGTAGATGATTATTTGGGAAAAGATGAAAAAAGGAGTCTTTAAAAATGCCATCAATAAGACTTATGTGTACATAGTCCTATTTAAAGCATTTTTGGTAGTAGTACTTGAAACAACGCGTTACTTATAAGATATTTACAAAAGTAAAAGACATGAGAATCTTCAAAGCCCCACCGTTTGTAGGTGAGATTTCTAGACCGCTACGTACACTAATTATTACGTACAATAATTATTAGTTTCGTGAACGTCCTTAGTACTACGCCTACCGTCAGACAGGCTATGCCTTTTATGGTATCAACCACCACATGGATGCAGGATAATCGGGATAAACCAGTTTTATAAGACTATACGTTCGATTGGTAACCCATCAAAATACATTCAAAGTTGTTTCAAATAGTACACAGTCTCGGCTATAAATAGGAAATATAATTGCTCAATCTATGGCTTACCTAGCAAAGGGTCTAAACGGTCTCTGAAGCTTTTAGCTCTTGTCGCTACTGTCGGACCTCTTCTTGGTATCGGCGACTCCCACTCGCAAGGTTCCTCCTGAAAAATATTATCTATTTATTTAAAAAACTCAAACATTAGAATTTGGATATATGAGAATTTGGATAATGGTAAGCTATAAGCATCAAGCCTTTCTCACCAATTTTTTAATTATTTTTGAGTAATTCAAACCAATTTAATAAATAACTAAATATGTTAAGTTAAATTTACTTACGGTGTCGTAGGGTTGTTGACCATTGCATGGCGGTATCAGTCCGTCCCACTGAGAGCTATCCCACGGCTCAGAAAATACTGTGCCGTCATCGCTTGCCTGTAAGAAAAATAATAATATTATTTACATGACTAATCTCACCACGAGCTTTGCGGTGAAGGAAAAATCGAGAAAAAACCTGCGTATATGCTTAAGAATAAACTGATTGTATGTGTTTAGTTTAGTTTAGTGTATGCTTAGTTAGCGGGCAAGCCATGTTTCTGGGCAACTTTGTTACCCGAGAAGGTGCTCTAATATTTGAGTTCGAAATTCAATCCGTGACGTTTGTGGAAATAAACATTCGTGCTTGTGACGGCTATTGACTCGACGTTTGTCACGTTAGCACCGTTATCTCAGGCGAACAGACGTTGTTGTATTACACCTCTGCCTACCCTTTAAGGACACTCGGAGAAAGGCGTAAAAGTTTATATAACTTTTATATTTAAATGCTGATTCTAAAAGTTGATCCTCCAAAGTATTCGGGCATTAGTAAGCCAATTCTTAGAAAATTATCCACATCTTATCTAAATAACGCTGTTGTTCTTAAGCTATTACTATTGATATTTCCGGAAACACTTGTACTGCTTAAAGAGAAACAAAGATAAGTACCTGTTCAGATAAAGGTCTCAAGTCATGAACATTGTCATAACATGACGCTCGAGGCGGCGATCTGACTTCTTCGGGCAAAGCCGATGGTTCCGCGTTGAGCCGAAGTTCTGGGAATCTATACGCAGAAGGAACAACACTTACATATATACTAATATTGAAAGGTGAAATTCAGATGTTACTGCTTCTAAGTGAACAAAAATGTAACAAAAACGAGCATCATTATTTCTATTAAGAGTTTCCGTTGCGTGCATTTTGTAACGGTTCAAAATACGCAAAAATTCTGCCGATGAAAATAATTTACGTGGGAGAAACCAGGGCACAGCTATTTGAGTATAAATAACGAACAAACAAATTTACCTAATAATATTTATCGTTAAATGTGTACATTTTTGCTTTGACGCCTATATATATACTTCAAGAAGGGCAATAAAAATTACAAAGTGTTCATCAATATTGATTGCAGACACAGACAGTGTCTTTTGTATTTTAGTTTATCAACTATCGATCAATGCTAACCTAATTTATAAAACCTAGGAACTCTCAAATCTCGGTATCTTTTAATAAAATACTTAAAACTAAATCCTGCTTATGATTTGCCCCAATTGTGACTAGCTTACTGATTAATGCGAGACACTGTGGCCAGGATATTTGAAGTAATGTGAGATGAGCGTATTATTATAAATTAATATTATTAAGACGCAGGGTTTGTTTGATCGAACGCATTAATCTCAGGATGTCCTACTGAATTAAAAAAATATCATGCCCAATAAATAGCCCGTACATTAAGTGAGACATACACATTATCATGTTCCTACCCAAGGGAGCAGCAGATATAATTTAACGCGGGTGAAGCCGCGGGCTCATCTAGTTATACCTATAGAGTACGTGTTGCGTTCCAAATCAATAATAATACTGCCCGCACCTTTGAGCAACAACTTGGTGCACGGTCAAGTGTTGCCCTCCATCATCCACTCCGCTTAATCTGGTCTCCTGTTCAGCCAACGATGGAAACATTCCACTCTCGCTGTTCAAGCCGTCTTCGTGTTTATCTGTAAAGATTTGTTTTTATTAAAGGTATGAAGAAGACAAGTTATACCGTTAGAAAAATAGTGCCATGGCAGGGTTATTTGCGCAAGAGCATCTTTGGGGTGGCCAAGGGAGTTCTCAAGCATGACTATACACATTTCTTCAATAGGTCTCAATGTCTCAATGTTGGTGTGATGAATTTCACTACTGCTAAAATCTAAGTATGAGATCTCTGAGAAAGTACCTACATGACCTGCATCGATTTGCCATCGTGATAATAATATTTAAAAGTCAACATAAACATTCATCAGAAATGACAAGTTATGTGTTATAGGTAAAATGCATTTGTGCATGAAGTCCGTATAGTGTTTTGCTGAATATTTGGTATAGGAAGGTTGGGAGTGCACAATAATTTAGCCAAGCTCTACTACACTACTTCCATCTTATCAAAACTGACTTATAAACTCCCAACTGGAATCAACAGTCCAAGTCTGGTCGTTCTTGCCTGTGGGTGGCTTGTTGGCGACTCGGGGTGGCTGCACCGGTTTCACCTTTGGTTTGCTCCGGAGAGATACTAGATTGTCCACCGAAGATGATGTGTTCGGTGAAGATGCTGAAACGATAAGGAATAAACATTAAGTACGTATAGGTATCCACTTATTCCTGCAAGAATTTTAGCTACTCCGTGAAACAACCAATGAAATGGATGTATGGAGTATACCTACCAAAAGTGGGTGTGTGGGTACTATGTTGGCCTCAAATTAAGGAATATGACTTGGATTAATATTTATAAATACTTACGCGATAGTTCTTCTATGCTGTGCATATCCCGGAGAGGGTAATAAGGATGAGTTTGTGTGGGTGGCTCCGAGTAGCGTTGCGATAAGTTAACGCCGACTCTTAGTAGTTTTCGTCGCTGTACAGGTGGTAAAGCCGCCTGTAGTTAAAATATATATTAATACCGTATAAATGAACGTATACTAATATCAGTTCTAGAACTAAGACTTACTTCTTTCAACGCATCAACAGGATCCGCGTAAAATGGACTACCAGTATTGTCTTTCTCAGAATCTTCACAAATTGGTATCTTATCATCATCATCGTCTTCTAGTTTAACTGTCTCCATACTCTCAGCGTTATAGTTTTCTCTATTTTTGAAGGCAGCCTCAATTTCTTCAGTCAATTTTTTATTCATATTCATAGAAATATTAAGTTTATCTGGTCTTTTAGGTACAACATCGCCTTTGCTGTTTGTTGTCGCAATTATTTCACCGGAACTATTGAAATTTTTCTTCTTAAAAGAGTTCTCAGAAAAGGATGTTTTATCGTTCAGACTTTCAGAGGAAGTGAGCATGTGAATGTTCTCCTTTTCTATTATTGACTGCGTACTTTTAGCTGCATTTAATTTTGCTGAAAAGAAGTTAGAAGTATTTTTTGAATTATTAACATTTAATATCGAGTTTAAAATTTGTTGTGTAAACCCAGTTAGCTCATAGTCGACACGACGTACTGCTAAGTTCATTACGATCCATATATTACTTATTTTTAATCGTGCATATTATATAAGTAAATGACTCACGTAATGTATCAGGCAAAAGGTCAGGCCTCTTACTTTTCATGAGACCATTATGAATATTATTGTCATTTTCCGGTTTTAATGGTTTAAATGTCGAACAATTATTACTCTCTGGCCCCCAAATATCTTCGTAGTCAGAAACTTTATCCACTAAAGAACTTCTGTAATACACGCCTGGTGATTCTAGTATATCAGATTCCTGGAAATAATGATGATATGTATTAGAAGCATGAAATATAGCACAACGGAAAATACTTCAAGGGAATCTAACAGGTATAACCAACATACTGTAGAATTATTCACACTAAACTATGTCGTGCGGTTAATAGTGATACGTGTTTCTAAAAGAATCTTCCCCCTACCTGATAATGTCTGGATTCCTTTCGTAGGGAGTGCTTACTCCTTCTCGATCTACCAGACGGTGTGGTACTTGTTGTGTTCGTATTGGGAGATGTTACTTTGTCTTTTCCTGTGATCGGCGATATAATTGACTGGTTTGAGGTGGGCGAAAATGTATTCTTTGAAGATATAGGAGAACTCCGGGATATTGGCGAAAATATCTCGCTTTTATTATTCAGACCGATTGGAGAAAAGACACTGCTTTTTGATGAAATTGTATCATTTGACACTGGAGAATTTATTTGACTTGTTGGTGAAAATATGCCACTGGTAACCGAGTTTGTGCCATTAGGCGAAACCAAATGATTTGGAGTAAAACTGTTAGATTTCGTTAAGCTATTTACTATGGGATCGGCAGATTCAGATGTATTCGTCTGAGATTGTTCTACTGGCGATACGGCTTCCCCAGTACTTTGCTCAGTCATTTGTCTTTTGAAGCTTCCGTGTAAGCTAGCTGTCATTGCATTGATACACTCTCCCTCTGGTGACATGCGATGCATCATGTTCTATACGGAAACAGTAAGAGTTGGTCAGTAAACACTTCGTTATCTCACAATAAAGTAACAATGTTAGAAATAAACAATCCAGCATTCAAACCACATGCCAGCATTCAGTAGGAACTTTGTGCAGTCATGCAAATTTACAGTTATTCTTACCTGAGAATCTTCATTAGTTTCAGAAATATTTTTCGCAGTATCCATTATACTGAATACGGAGTCAGAACTACTATTGTTATTATTGGCATTACCCGCAAGCGTTAGTTGCAACCTGTCACTCTGTATGCTCTCATTGATTTGATGGTTGTGTATTTGTGTATTATTGACGCAAAAGGTGACCGTAGTTGTGACTGTAATGTTTCCATTCTGCGAAGCCTTGTTAATGGGGCTAAAAGCTACACCTTCGGATTTAGGGGATGTTTTTGTAAATGGTGGTTTTGCCCACCGAGGCGGCGGGGGAGGTGGGGTAGTTTTAACATGATTCACTTGGGTGGGAGAATGTTGCGTGTTTGTTGTTGGAAATGTATGAGGATGTGTTATATGAGCCTGAAAGAGGTGGAGCATTCATTAATATACGATGGGAACACCGATTAAGCTGGATCAAGACATAATATGTATAATAAAGCGCAATGCTTACCGTACTAGATATTAAATTTAAAGTATTCGGTGGGGTTGGTCGTGGAGCTCTGATAAACGCACTGTTTGGTTTAGCTGGTGGAGACGGCGCTGTTCTTCCTTTAAATGTGCTAAGGCTCTGGGTCTGACTCGGTGGGGAACCTGATCTGTCTATTGGTGACATCTTGAGCACTACGTTTTGATCCGTCTCGGGGCTGAGAATGTGCTCACGGGAGTTTGTTCTTGTACCTGGATAATACATTATAAAAAATATGGCTTGATCGAGAATAATATTTTTTTTATCACTATTTCGGTCACTTTTATACTTACTGGTATTAAAACTACTAAGACTAGATCCAGTATCAGATGGTGTCACAGCCATGGGCACCACGCCATTGGCTAATTGACAGGGTGAGAGCAGATTTTGAGGATTGTTTTTCGGGTTAGCCATGGGGTATCCCCAGAATTCTTGACCCAAAAGTGTTAAGGAGCTGAGTTGCTGTCGGCTCTTAGCTTCACGGAGAGGGCGAGGTAATTGCAATTGTACTGGTAACTCGTCACTGTAATCAATAAAATCATGCATAAGTCCTATTAAACCTTATTTGTATTCATCATTTATAAGGTACTATAGTCACAGAAATGTTAAATATTTGGCATTCTTGAGGATACTTTGGTAATTTTGACTTTTTTACCGCCAGACTGGCCCACCTGATGGGAAGTGGTTACCGTAGCCTATTTACGCTCACGATGCCGAAGTATCGCTTGCGGGTTGCCACTCTGTGTTCGGAGAGTTATACTGTGTTGCTAGAGCATAATGGTACTAATTCATCTGCTACCAACACAATATAAGAATCTCCCCTTCTCCCCAAGGAGCTCATTATGTATTAATGTGTCATAAAATGCCACAGCAAAGTTTAGTGGACAGCTTCAAAATTAGAACATTTTCGAAGATACTTGGTCGAATGCATATGTCTGGTACTGTTAAATACTGTTATACATTTTTTTCTTTTTTTTTATACTACATGAGTGGCGCAAACAAGCATACGGGCCACCGGAAAACGGTTACCGCAGCCTATTTACACTTACAATACCGAAGTATCACTTCACACATATATTACACATATAGTATATGCCACCTGTAGACGTTGGTGACTGCTTATCCAACTCGGCCAAGTTGGATAAGCAGTAAACGTTAAGATTGTAAATTCAAAAGTAAAAGACCTTTTTCTAACCTACACAACTTACCAACATTGAGAGTAGTGAGCAATAAGTTCTGGTATATTGTCGAAGCGGTTATGAGACGTTTCTAGTCCTATCCTCCCACCAGAAGCTTGTATGAGATAGTGCTCAATGTACGGCCCTTTGTCCGCCGGCAAACGAACGCTGATCGCCATTGTGTCGGGCTGGCTTGATTGGCGAACGACGAAATTCTGGAATTATGAATTTGATAATGATATGGATGGAATTGCCTAAATACCTCCAGTATTGTCCAATAATTGGACATTATGGATTTTTTGTATAATATATTATCTAATATTGAATACAGAATTATTTATTGAAACTTGGCTATATATTTATTCATTGTATCATACAATATTAGTATTCGTATACATACATACATACATATCATCACGCCAAGTCCCTAACGGGGTAGGCAGAGAGTATAGAGCGCCAGTTCGCTCTAGACTTACATATCTCTTTCGCTTCGTCCACATTCATCAGTCTCTTCATACATGCTCGTCGGTTTCGAGTACTCTTAACGTTCCCGTCCTTGAGAGTCCGATCTATTTGATCCAGGTAGTTGGAACGTGGCCTTCCTCTGCCTCTTCTTGCACACACTTTTGCTTTGTATATCTGTTTCGTCAATCTTCCTTCACTCATCCTTTCTGTGTCCAAACCAACGTAACATGCCTTTCTTCATCTTTACAATCACGCCCTCATTCACGCCAGTTGATTTGCGAATCTCTTCATTGCGGATTCGATCTAATATCGTTACGCCGCACATTTTTCGAAGAGATCGCATCTCGACTGCATTCAAGCTATTTTCATACTTCCTCTGACATACCCAGGATTCGCTGCCATACAATTCGTATAAATACAGATATTAAGTTTCGTCTGTTCTAACTTTGATGATATTACATGACACTTTATTACAATTGTAACTGTCAAATGTGAAATTAAGTTATGAGCTTCTTACATGCACTTCGGGGACCCTTGTGGGAAGGCGTGAGGATATATTATATTATTATTATTACATGCACTAAGGGTGATTATTAAATATTTTTGTGTATTTTTATGTATTGTTCACCTAGGTTTTATAGAATAAGGAACAGGAGAGTCAGTTACTTACCCCTTCTTCTTTTCCTTGCAAAAGATGGAAGGCACCAGCCCTCTGTATTCCAGGTAGGAACCACACTGGATGTGTTCTGATGAGCCTCTCCAGCAAGCCAATGTCGCATGGCGGCTGCTCTTCAGACTCAGACCCTGACGAACCCACTGAAGAACAATCGCCTCGTGCGCCTTCACCGTCTGAGGATAGGCTCTCTCGACTCTGGAAATTAATACCAAAGAATACAAGGTTTAGTATCAAATATATATATATTATACTCTTTAGGTACACAAATATACTTTACAATAAAAAATATGCGTTGGACCTAAATTAATTATTATTTATCTTTTAGACTGTGACAGTCAGTGGTGAACGTATTCATTTTATTATAGATACGTAAATAAACATTTTTTTTTATTTTTCTTTTCTAGGGCAAAACCTCCAATAGGTCCGACCGACCTGACCGTCCTGGGAGGACGGGCGTTGTCTGTGAGATTTCTACTCTCTAAACCCCTTTGAGTGGCCTCTGGGCTATATAAACGAGGTCCCTGGGTTATCCTGTGGAACGCGCCAGTATCATTCTGCACATTGCCTGGCCACGTTCCAGGGGCGACTCACTTCGTCCCCAGCACCCTCGCTGTGCTTTCGCATCATAAGCCTCATCGCGCTTGTACCAACTCGACGTTAAACGGGAGAGTCGCAAGGAGGCCGATAGCATTGTATGAACGCTATATCTTAGAAATACGAAAAAGACTCCCGATACGATACAAAACTAGAGCTGTTTAGATTACTTTAAATAGATTTCTGATGTGTATGAATTCTCATTTACATTTAAGATTTTCAAAGATTCATTAAAAAAATACTCGCACAAAGGAGTACCTGTATTACTAATTGAGAGGAATAAATGTAAAATTATTGAATTATTATTAAACCCTTTCCGTCCCTCCTATGAAAGTCCATATTATAGCGTCGGGTAATTATTATCTGCCTGAGTGGTAGTACAAAGTGAAAACGTTGCGCTAATTGGGATGGCTCATGTTGAAATATCGTAATAGGTATGGGCCTCGCCACTTATGTCCCTTTACCGGGAACGTTCCCTGAACGTTCACTTGATACGCGTTTCATGCTACGAATATCGCCTTTATGTATGTACGGTGGCCTGTTTTTAGAATTCACATTCATACACGAACTTTATAAACAAACCAATAAAAAAATTCAAATCACAATACATCTGAATATATGCTCAATATTACAGAAAAAAATAACACTACAAACAGAAGCTTTTGTTCAGCAACTTGGAAATATTATTACGCAATTGTCCCGCCAAAGGGTCGGTGTTACAAAGGCATAGGGCAACCAATTTCATACACGCTCATCTATTCACATTTTAGATTCGCGTTTCTCTTATTTATATGTTAAAATGGTCCCTTTTTTTGGCATGGGGTCACTGCCCTGGGAGGGTATAGTCAGATATATTTGAAATATGTCGAGTCAATATTAAAGGCAATGTTTTTATGAATTTCAACCAGCCTGCGGCTACGAAACCTTTCCAAGACTTGCAAAGAGAAACATTTTTTCTTACATAGAAAAAACGAAGTTGCTTCGCTGTGATATCTTGAACTATAAGACATATCTATTCAAATGCGGCTTTTGGCAGCAGATAGAGTGATTCAAGAAGTAAGTTTTTATATTCTATAGTATTATAATGTACAGAAGCAGTAATCATATCGCATTACATGAAATGAACGCAGTCGAAGCCGCGAGGATCCGCTTGTACTAAATATGAGTCTATAAGGTTGTGGTTATAAGATGAGTAAATTAAATATGATATTCTCACGCCTTCCCACAAGGTTCCCCGAATGGAAATGCAGAGATGCATTGGTAGTACTCACACACCTACATTCCGCCAGAGATGTACTTTAGGTCCCAACGTGACAGATGGCCAGTGCATCGACGTTACTCAAGCACGACTATACATACGCCTTTGAATTTCGTCTCAAACGTATGTAGGTCGAGACATCGAGACATCGAAACATCGAGAACAAAATGTTTTCCTTCACCGTTAAGCTCATGGTTGAATGAACAGTTGAATTCGACTTTGCAATGTTTATGTTGCAGGCAACTACTAGAACCGCTCCGTCACCACGGCTAATAAAGTATTCGTTTCTGTTCAATCTTGAGTACCTATACTTTAAATGCAAGGTAACCTGATGGTTTGCACATTAGAGTTAATTATACAATGCTGGGGTGCATTTGTGTTTGTTAATTGAGCTGAAATCCCTTTAAGCTGGCTGCCATGGGATATGGTCGCGCGGCGTGTAGTTTCAAATTAAAATTCGTGAATGTTATTTAAATTTATGGACTTTGAATGCATGTACTAAAATAACATTTGCATGCACAATAATAGTACTTTTATAGACTAAATGTCTATAAAATTGAGTATTCTATTGTATAAATATATTTGAAATAAGAATTACCTACTTATAATACAGTTCGTTAGGAAGATTGCATTCGTCGTCTTTCGTCAAGTTGGCAGTTAAATATAGCTCCAGCGAAAAGTGCGTAGTTATTCCTCTATGGTACCCCTTCATTTACAACACACCACAATAGACCACGTGAAAAGATGGATTTATATAATGGATTGTGTGGATGGATGGATTTATATTATATATAATATATTAAGAAATAAAAATTAAATTAAATTAAATAAAAAAAAAATAAAAATAAAAATACCATATGTACAAAAAAATCGTTCCATAATCCTTTTAAGTGCACAATCAGCAATGTGGAAATTGGAATACAATGTATTCAAGAACTCTACATTGCAATAATTAACTACACAGAGTTCTTAAATAAATTTTAACGATAAACGTCGATTAAACTGTCTGATAAGAAGACAGCCGTCTGAAACCCATTAAAGTCCGACAAAAATAAATGAAATAATAAAATTAATGTGTAACAATTCGCGGTATTCTGTTCGCGACTATTACAAGCTGAAAACACGACAATCTGGTGGAAATTAATTCTGCGATCGGCGACAATAATAACGGCTATGAATCATGTGACAAAGGATTCCCCGGCAGCGGTAAGGTGTTAAATTTAACCGCGTACAATAGCGTAGGAGCGTAACTTCCGAATATTGCACCTCAAATACCTGGCTATGAATTTATACCAACATAAATGCAATTAGTTCTCTTCTGTGCGCCATTCCAGAGGACAATAGAACTAATTTTATGAGTGAAGTTTTGATTATTCTCGTGATAAATCGCAATAAAAGCTTAAACGTACCTTAAAATTAATATATTGAAATGATAATAACGGTATAATTTTGTATGGATATTACCGCTGAAATATTTTAGTAGATATATACTTGAAAAATGATGGATTTTTTTTAAATATGCTATAGAGAGTTATGAAGCGAAGCATATTTCATACTTAATACGGTTTATTTGGTAGGCACATGAAAATAAATAATATATATATATATATATATCCTCACGCCTTCCCACAAGGGTCCCCGAAGGGGTAGGCAGAGGTGTATAGGTAATACCCACACACCCACTTTCCGCCAGAGGTATATTAGGTGCCAACGTGACAGATGGCGAGTCCATCGCCGTTACTCAAGCACGACTATATATACTAACTTCGAAACAAAAGGCGTATATTTCTTTATTGATTTTATCAAAAAATATCATACACACGCGCATGAAACCATGGTACAGAGCTATTATCAAACTCTTGGGTCAATCACCAAGAGCCTCGTCCATTTAACGGACATTCTAAACGTGCTACATAATTAAAACTTCCCTATTCTGGAACTTGCGGTCGCAGGTGGTATCAGGGTTGTCCTAAAACGTTGTTCCAATTTGTACCGCTGTTGCACGTGAGACTTGCCACTTAGTTCAGAAGTCTCGTGAAAGCAAACGATCTCACACTTTATGTTTTCATGACCTCAAGCGCAGATGTTCTCTAAGAGATTGCTGTGCGATTTTCGTTCATTTTAAGATTAATATTTTGGTTTTTAGCCGCATACTCTTTATGTATTAAAAAAATATATATATTATACCATTTACATTTAAAATGAATAGGCATGATTTATTTGTTTGGAAGCTGTGTCTAAGAAACTATGACCCGATTTCAATAATAATAATGCTCTAGGCAGCACTATGCATTAAGCATTATGTCACTACCAAAAGGAGTTAGTAATAACGGGTGAAACCGCGGAGCACAACCCACATAGGTACCATATTTTGGTGAGTTGACGTTTTTGTAAATCATAATATATAGTGAACGATTGATTGAGAAATTAGTAGGTAACTTCATTTAAATACAGCTATTTTGATACACAACGAACATAAAGGTATGTAAGTCTATAGAGAACTAGCGCTCTCTACTCTCTGCCTTCTGTTAGGACTCGGGCGTGATGATATGTATGTATGTATTTATGTATGTAATCCGTTGTTTGTGTTTTATGAATTTCTTATGTAAGTCCGAGAAAAAATTGTGTTCTATCTACTGACTAAGTTGGGGGGGGGGGGGGGGTAAGTGTAAATAGAAGGGAACGATTTAGCTAAACCAATCAGACTGGCTCCAAGCTTCTTCGATTAAAGTAAATGCAACATAGTACGTACTACGCTGCTGTTTCTTTAAATGCTTCGTTCGATGCGATTGACGATTTAATTATAGATATAACCATTGAAATCTTTTTGTCTGGGCACTATACAAACAATTTTTGTAAATAAAATAATTTTATGTTAAAAATGTAATGGTCTAGAGCATAATTGAATAAATGTCCATGGATTTTGCAAATACTCACTTAAGTAATCAAGATTTCTTCTTTTGAATGCTAAGAAGCTCGCCTGCAAAGCACGTAGTATAAGGAGCCAAGAAAAGAAATAATTTGAAATGCAAAAAGTTTTCTGCGTGCTTCCACTTTTCATTTATTTATTACGAATCTCTTGTCACTGTCATTCAGGAACATTATAAAGTTTTAACGAGTGAGGGCGGACTTGTGATGCTGTCGATTCACACGTACCTACTCTATTCACCATTATGAAAAGGCGGCATAATAATAAGCATATCAGCTTTCATACTCTAATATTTTAAAGAGAAAAGGTTCGGTGTTCTGTATTCGAATGTTTGTTTGTAATGGACTCTAAAACTTCTAAACCAATTTAAAAAAAATCTTCCCTTATCGAAAGCTTTCCATAAGGATCCCCGGAGGGGTAGGCAAAGTAGAGTAGTAATACCCATACATCTACTTTTTTTAGCTGGAGATATATTTTAGGTCCCAACGGTACAAGGAAGATGGCAAATGGCGACGTTAGATGACGAGTCCATCGCCGTTCCTCAAGTAGTAATATTTCGGAGTAAAATTACCTTTTTTTAATTTAAA
The DNA here is from genome assembly GCA_945859725.1 of Drepana falcataria. Lineage (NCBI taxonomy): Eukaryota > Metazoa > Arthropoda > Insecta > Lepidoptera > Drepanidae > Drepana > Drepana falcataria. The sequence continues at coordinate 4,136,434 of OX243935.1, forward strand.
ATGTATTTATATAAACTTTACTCGACTTTAGAATATATAAGAGAACACGCTTTACACTAAAGTACAGAACAGTCAACACTTGGTGAACCTCAGTTCAATCAAAGAGAACAAACAGTGCTTGTGGTCCATAGAGATGCAAGGGGCGGAGAGAATGACTCACCCGGGATGTTAAAAATCAATAAGCGGAGTCACCCCCGTCGGCCGCTCCAAGTACTGTCATTGACGGTTTTATTGTGCCCTTCTAATTTACTACATAATTAAGCGGATATATTTGTTTTTACACGTACCTTTAACTATCGTAATCTTGGTATTTTATGCTAAGTCAAATTGGTCTTAAACTAGGCGAGAGCTAGAGGAATCATTGAGGTTGGTTCAATGTATTCAAAGTGAAAATTTTGATATACAAATGTATATACTAGCACACCGCTCGGTGTTTCCCGAATATAAGCCTACGGGCACTTTATTTTCGTGATAACTTACATAGTTTTCTGTATATTACAGCATCATGTGAGCATGTTGATCAATCGAACAGGTGAAACGTAAAATCAGAAAAAAACATACTCCTAGATAAATATGATTTAGGATTTTTTTGCACAAGAAGAATTTTATAAATATGTATTTAATTTTATGTGGATGAAGTGAAAAGGTATGTAAGTCTAGAGAGAACTGGCGCTCCACTCTCTCTGCCTACTCCGATACGGTCTAGGTGTGACATTACTTAGGTATGTTTCTAAGAATTTAATAACAACCCAGTTATCCTTCATCTAAACCAATAAATTGATCGTCAGCAGAAGTCTTACTTGCTTTCACTTATCTAAGGATTCATTAGTGGGACTAATCTCTTCTTAACCTGCAATATAATCGACCTATTGAATGTCTCTAGAGACTGTTCGGCCTCTATATAGTTTTATACCGGGTACTAGGGTTGTGCGCTATTAGAATAGCAAGTGTAGCGTGAAGTAAATAGGGGTGGCACGCCAGGGGTATGACGCCTGGTCGCGTATCGAGCTGACATGTGACTTATGTAGCCATTTCCTACGATTAGCTGACTAATTGGCGTATTTGAAATATTCAATGTAACCTTAAAAGCGATTAATAGAAAGTTGTCGCAATTAAACTAACGAAAGGCAGTTGTTTGATAAGGTCTACAAGTTGTCGGTTATATCTGTTCGGACAAGAACTAGTTTGTCGTTCCGGTAGTTCTTACTTGGTTGTCTGTAACAATTTCTATTAAATTATGTATGTAATGCTAAGTTTTTATTAAGAAGTTGGGCTGCGTTTGTTTGTTATGTGACGAAGATTTATTTGATTCACGTCCTGGTCTTTAGCAGTGAGTATTTCAGAACTTAAACACTATTGCGATGTAGGTATCACACCAACTTTACTTTAAAGGTAAACCTCTGTCCTAAGAGACGACTAAAATGCCATCTGTCACGAGGATACATATTATAATTATCTCTACTGAATAGGTAGTGAGTGTTATGGTACCTAAGTCTATAAGTATATTAACATGTCGAAGTTTATCCTTTTTCATATGTTAGCGAAAAAATTACTTCTACCCATACCAAAGCTTCGTACACATTTTATATATTTATTTCTCTCTTAGAATAATCATTAAAGTGTGAACCATTGCGATAGTGTAGACAAAGAATAATAATAAGGCCCATCATCACGACACTGCATAACGGGTTCGTGTGGCACTTGACCGCGGAAGCGACGGAACACTACGTACTGCGGCCATAAAAAACCCATAGTTTTTGGTAAGTACATACTCACAGATAACATTGCTTAGCAAGCATCCTTTGTATAAACATGGACTATTTTCATCGCTTTCCACCAAATACCAAAAGTTAAGTATCCAGTTCAAACGACGGGCGAGTTCATATTTCGCGACTGGAGAATTCATCCTGCTACAATATTGTTTCCACTAATCGATACTATTGCACTGCAGTGCATGCAAATTACAGTCCCATCCCCGTGTTTTTGTTCTGCGACTATTAAAAAGCACCCAGACGGGGAGGCAGGAAGTGACAACGCCCATAATCGCTCCACGTTGACAATGCTGGTAATTATGACGTAGCTACATATAAATATACCTTACGAGAGTGCAGTTTACTTCGCGAGAACCATCTGTCAATTAACGTAGATTTTAAGTAAAAAGTACTGGCTGTGAAATAAGACTAAGTATCTTATAAAGGCACTCAAGGAAGGAAACATCAAGATTACTCAAAACCGACGAGCAGGTAGTAAGTAACTGATAAATGTGTATGAAGCGAAATAGATCGCGAAAGAGAGTAAGTGTAGAAATTGGCTCTCTAATCTCTCGGCCTATCCCGTGAAGGCCTCGGCGTAGTGTTATGTATGTTTGTATGTATGCATGTTAGAAAGATAAACTCCGTGGCAGCAGTTTAAATCTCTTACAAATCCCGGTGGTATAATTAATAACACTTTCTAATTTTAAGGATAGTGTCAAACATATACACAATAATTAGAAATAGACAATTATATCTCTATGAATTGTACGGCTTACATTCCCATTCTCTTACGTTTCTATACGCCTGAGAAGCTTATCAAAAACGCATGTACAGTTGTGCCTGACAGGCGGCGCTCGCCCTTATAATAATGATATAGGGTGCCAATCGACGGTGTTACGTAAACTTTTAAAGGACGGCGTGAAGATATTCAATATGAGTGATAGATATATTTTATTGCACATCACATTTTGAGATCTTAACACATTTATATGAGTACAATATACAAGAAATATATAATAATGTCGTTCTAAAACCGAAATGTGGACAGAGAATGCAATAAAAGTCTATTACAGAGAGCAAATGTAACCGCGGCTTTTCCATCTAAAATTCTAAGTCGTTCGCACATGTCATTTACGTCCCACAAAAGGCAGTTAACTTCGGCTCGCTCGCTAATTTGAGGGTTAATAGTCAACCCAATGGACCAGTAAGTGTTGTGTAATGAATATTATGCTACCGAACGGTCCCTTCACTTCGGGAAACTGCGAAATTACGTGCATGTAAACTTTATTATGATCATGAATAAGGTACAAAAGGTTCGTACCATATATTTTTGATAGCTTGTTTTATATTACCGTTCAAGTTTAGTACATGAAAATACAACACTATACGAGTATATAGTGTTTTATTTTCATATATACATATAATTTATAGCAATAACACTATTCTTAATTGGCATGTTCCCTCAGGACACTTAACTTTGTATTTTATTTGACCTCTTGTCTATGCGTCTACCTATCTATATGTCTACACTACACTCTCAACGCGTCATTACCACCACTACGGCACCTAACCCAGGGGAAGGGTTGGGGGGCGCAGCGACCTCATGCACGGCCAGCGGCATCCCATCATTCGCCTTGACCGCTTCACACGAGAAAACACGTCCTTGTAACAGTGCTCACTTAAACTCATTATATTGCTAAAGAAGACCATCTTTAATTTAAACGCCTCAACACACATCACATCATATACACCTCTATTTAATCAGGCGGCCCGCATGCATGTTTGTCACTAATGTGGTATAAAATGTAAAAACTACTGAATGTGGATGCAGTGAAACAGTTCTCTCTAGTCCTCTTCGGTTTGTAGACTGGCAACTGGAGTTGTGCTCCCATGATTATAGTTATATACCTATGCACATATATTCTTTATACATACATACATATCATCACGCCGAGTGCCTAACGGGGTTGGCAGAGAGTATAGAGTATATTCTTTATGAGTCTAATATATACCTAATTCTTCTTCGAGAATAGTTCAGAGTCATAATCGGACCCGATAGGTGTTGCTGCGATTGTGTTTCAAGCAATTTAATTTTTTCACCCAATCGAAGCTGGGCGGGACAGCTTGTATGCTTATAATTATACTACAGTTTTTGTACACATTGAAGTACCTATCCATCAAAAAGCGAATTCTTTGAAAATACATGTAATAGGCACTCAATATTTTAAACTCGACGACGAAATACAAACGAAACCGCAAACTAAAATAGACCCTTCTCGTTGTTAATTAAAGCGTAACATTTAGTTTCGAAGGTTTTGTTGACTTGGGCTTGACGTTTATTTAGGAATAGCAATAATAATAACTTAAAGCTGATAGATATTAATTAATTTTGCAATAAAAGACATCTTAAAGAAACCTAAATACGAAGAATTTGAAAGACAGATAAGCAATGGCAGAGAAGAATTTTAACGACTTAATAGAGAATAGTTTCAAAGAAATATTAGTAAAAATGTATTTGCTCTTGTTTGTATTGCATTAATATACAATATATGAATAAATAATAAATAACGATACCGAATAAAAAAATACTAGCTCCAATGAGATTAGAATGGTTCATAAGTGTACGAGACAAATTGTACAACGAACGAAACATGTACAACATTATTTATGACATGGGTATTAAAGACATCGTTTGAGGTTGAAACTGTGTTTAAAAACAAATGCAAAAGTTGCAAGCAGTATTTAGGGCGACAATTGTAGGGTTCGGTGGGGTTTCAAGTATTCACAAAGCCGACAATTGACAGAGGTGTTTTACACCTCGAGTGTGCTCCTGTCACCGTCTGCGTGGTTGAGTGTCGTGGCTTGTGCACAAATATTGTGGCGCAACGGCTAATTCCTTGCCTTTGAGCTTTGTAAACACTGTGGTTGCACAAAACGGGTTTATTTTTTAAAGGAAGATTTTGTTATATGAGCGTGTAATGTGTTTTGAGTGAGTTAGACTCGAATATTATTAACAATAACATGGATTAGGATAGTGGTAAAAAATGGTGGCCTAGAAGTCGCACCTAAATATATGATTTCGAATTTCGAAATAATCGAATCCCGACTGTACTAAGAACTCTTCCTAGTTCTTTGAGTACCAATTGAAGCTTACTGTTAGTAAAAATAACGTGATGTAACGTAGCCGTAACGGGACGGCAAGTCATCATTGTCATCGTTTACTTGCCGTAAATGTATGAAATCATTGCTTCCTTCTCCTGTACATCAACAGTAGGTACCGTTAACTGAGGGCGTTTGAGCAATCGGGAAAAAATATAGCACGATTTCGCATATACGTCAGTAGCAAAATAAATTTTAATGTTTGCAGTGGTGAGTACATTTTGAGTTAACAAATTCGTATGAATAGCCGCGTCATGTTTGGATGGATTAATGCATTTGTGGTTTCCGCTGTGGTTTTATGCTCTACGTTATACATTTGTGTGTTGAAAATGCAGCTCAAACTAAGTGAGGTTGGTATGTTAGGAACATACCGGAAGAATGAAATGTATGACGCAATATTATTGCCTAATTAAAGGGCCTATACTCATACTAAATTCATAAATGCTAAAGTAACTGTCTGTCTACTTCGGTGTCACGCCGTTGAACCAATTTTATGGAACCATGGAGTATAATGGAATCTTGGTATATACATATATGGAACCTCAGAGTAGGACATTGACCTTTTTTCACGTAAAAAAATAAATAGAATGTGATCAATTATACCTTAAAATTTATATTATTAAGAAATTGATGATGACAAAATAAAGCCTATTATAGTAGGTACATCTGTCTACCCACTTGAAACTCATTGCTTGTAGCTTGTAGGGTTAACTTGTAGGGTCACAAACATTCACAAAAACTTTCTAACTTACTCGTATTATAAAGATTTTGCTGGAGATATTTACGCATGAGCGCACAAAAGGACATATTGAATATTTCCAGGAATAACCCATTCGCTTATTGAATTCATACATTCTCTATTGAATTGACAATTGCACCTCCGACGGCGGACGATTACATTTTTCTATTTCTTGGCTGTGTACCCATTCATCATAAAAATAACAGAAAACTTTTTATACTGGAATTTTTCATCTTCAGATCGGAAATGCAATTCAAAGACGCAATACTTTTCTTTTGGTAGACGATGACATAGGAATGGTTCAATACCTTTGCCGTCTTCTTCTCCTATTGTTATTGGAAAATCTGAACGCTAGCGTTATAAACGCTATAGATTCAAAATGTTTATATAATATTATCTTTCTACCGTAATAATATATTACATAATTCGTTATTCACCATTGAATGTAAGGAAACACAAAAGATGCGCTTCCGTTTTCTATTGATGGAGCCACAAATGTGATTTTGTGTCGAGAATTGAAAAATATTGCTTTCATATAACATTACCGTGAAGCACTCAAATGGTAATGGAAGCAAAATACGCAGCATTTCCCGGTCCTACGCCATATAGTACACGCTTTTCATTATACAGTTGGTTAAATGTAATTCCAGCTGTACCTTTGATGTACCAATAGAATTTCTTCAGACTAAAATTTTGAATGCTAGCTGCTAAATTAACCCTAAAACGTGCACGTGAATTTTAAAACTGCAGGAGTAAAGACTAAATAAGATCGCAGTAGGGTTCATTAGACAAGGTAACTTTCGAGATTCCTGATTTTAAAGTTTCCAAAAGTTTGTCTGTAGAACTTACCTGACTGAGACTGTCCCCTAGGCTGCCATCAGCGTCTAGAGGACGAAATAGTTGACTGGGCTCTTTGATAATGTCTCTTCGATTTTTTCGCTCCTGAGCTTCCCTCATCGCTTGACTCTGCAGTCTTTCGAAGAATTCTCGAGGCTTTAGCGGGGGAGGCTCGTCGTCTGGCGGAGGTGGCGGGGGTGGGGGTAGCCTAGTGCGAGGGGAGCTGCGCAAGAGCGACCGCTCGTCATCTTCTGTAGAGCGTTCATCATGATCCGAGTCCGAGCTCCGACTTTCCCTTCTCCTAATCCCTTGTAGATGCGGCTCTAGAAACGTCGCATTTCTGTAACAAGAAAACAAACTTCATCATACCAATAACTTTAATAGAGAACCGCTAATTAAGTGGTATGGAGAATTTGCAGTCAATACGAGAAAAGCGACTGGCTAGCCTGGCTAGCCTGGCCTGGCTAGTTAATTCATAGTAGCAAATCGATTTCCGCGCATCTGACTACAGCTTACGAACACATGGGGCTTCGTTGACCAGACTAGAGGGGCATTAACTAAGATTTATTTCCCGAGCACGGTTGCGGCGCATAGGTATTAATTAAAAACCTCTGCACGGTGCGACTCCACGTACGCACCACAAGTGCGTTGGACATTCTCTCCAATTACTTACTCAGCTTTGTTGGGTCAGTTGGAATGGCGCCTCGGGCGCTATTTTATTCGGAAAACTTTTAACAGGGACAATGCTGCTAATTGTTTTTTCATGTGAATCAGTCCCGTGTTTGGACTCCTCTCTTATTGGTCGTAATTTAAACTGAGATACGAAACGGTAGATGGAACATTACTCTACCATTACGCATATATTTATACAGATTAACAGACTAGCCAGGCGTCGAGCGGGTAGGTAAAACATATGTGTATACATAAGTATTATTATAATGAGTATGATTTTAATTAAGATTAATATTATGAAGAAACTGATGTATTATGTCTGACGTCTGAACTGATGTATGGAGGAAACGAAAGAGGTGTGGTCTAGGGAGAAAAAAAGCCGTGGTGGCCGAGTGGTACGAGCAGTTGCCTGCGACGCAAAGGTCGCAAGTTCGAATCCCGACTGTACCAATGAGTTTTTCTGAACTTAAGTACAGTGATTAGTCACACCACGAGCTTTACGGTGAAGGAAAACATCGTGAGGAAACCTGCATACGTCTGAGAAAAAATTCAAAGGCGTATATTTAGTCGTGCTTGAGTAACGGCGATGGACTCGCCATCTGTCACGTTGGCACCTAATATACCTCTGGCGGAAAGTGGGTGTGTGGATATTACCTATACACCTCTGCCTACCCCTTCGGGGACCCTTGTGGGAAGGCGTGAGGATATATTATTATATAATTGTATTTTACTCTACTTTAAATATATCATATCTTTACATGACAATTGTTATATATTATAAACTGTACTTCTCAATGTAAGACTGCACTGAGTATAGAAGAATAAGCCATGTAAGATCTCAGAGAAGAGCATACAAAGACTTTAGCCAAATAATTAGCTCTATAGAAGAGTTAGTTGGAAAAAGTAAGCACCCATATACTAGAGCAGTCAAAATTCATAGTCACTAACCTAACGAAGTTCCACCGTAAAGCAATTTAACCCGTCTCGCCGGACTGGCGTTAAAAATCGCTGTAATAACAATGTCCCACGTTGACACGGAACTGACACCCAATTTGTTACCGACAACGGTCTGGGACTGAAACGTCATAACAGGACGATAACGACATCGGGATATTAGTTTGAATAGCCACTTGTATGAAAACAAAATACACGAGAGTTGATCAATTCGCATATTTTTATAAAATACCTGTGAGAACGGAATATGATTATATATAGTATATTGTATTGTATTATTATAGAAGCCGTGGTGGCCGAGTGGTTCGAGCAGTTGCCTACGACGCAAAGGTCGCAAGTTCGAATCCCGACTGTACCAATGAGTTTTTTCTGAACTTAAGTACAGTGATTTGTCACACCACGAGCTTTACGGTGAAGGAAAACATCGAGAGGAAACCTGCATACGTGTGTGAAGAAATTCAAAGGCGTATGTATATTCGTGCTTGAGTAACGGCGATGGACTCGCCATCTGTCACGTTGGCACCTAATATACCTCTGGCGGAAAGTGGGTGTGTGGGTATTACCTATACACCTCTGCCTACCCCTTCGGGGACCCTTGTGGGAAGGCGTGAGGATATATATATATATATATATATATATATATTATAGATCTCCCGCCCAGGCTTGCTTGGGTGAAAAGTTTTTGAAACATGACGAACACGCAGTGCCACCTATTGCGTCCGATTGAAAATCTAAACTAAAAATCGGTCCAGCCGTTTAGAAGTTCGGTCACAAACTAAGAATTTATAAAGATCCGAATTTGTAATTTTGTTATTTTAATATGGCTTAGTTACTTTTTATACATTAGTAATACAATAATTTGATTAAATCCATGAAGTATGTTCTACTACAAGAAAATACCTTTAAATAAATATGTAACGCCTACCAACTGATTTGAAAATTCCAGTACTGGCATTTATTTATTCTTACGATGTTGGGCTAAGTAATGTAATTTCGCGTAACCTAAATTCCTCAACCAGCTTCATGAAATGAAGTGTCCTGTGAACGTCACGAGTGATCTCAGCTAGACTGGATAAATAAAAATTTGACTACTAGCGTCATCTAGCGAGTTGATGTCCATTATACCTATTACCGTTTATACCTACGTATAACATGTCTCGCAATATAGGCCACCAAGGCGCACCAAGTGAGGGGTGCCAGTGACAAATCAGCATCGCGTCACATGTCATGCCGCCAAGCCGGTCATTACCGCCCCAGCAGAATTGACCGTCGCATTAATTAAAACGTCATATTCCATGTAACATTATCACACGTGCACCAAAACCTTCATTAATTTTAATACGTTGTCAATCGCGTATATCGTTAACGATTTATTAAATATACCTATATTGTGTTAATGTAAAATATTAAACAGATAATTGGTAAGTAATAAGTCACGGAAAATATTCAAGATATTGTAGCAGTCTTCCTTTAAATGCTTTTTTCTAGTTTGCCATGAAGTTCTTATAGATCGTATGCAGGTTTTCCTACTATGACTTTCTTCACCTTTAAGCTCGTGGTTAATAAACACATATAGTCTGCCACTCACCGCCATTTATCATTTCATATAAGAAAAACATCAAACATATTTACAAATTGTTAGTACCTACATTATTCGAAATTCGTCAACCGTCCAGTGATTGTAGACGGATAACTTTTGGGTCGTTTCGTGAAAATGGAGGAAACACGCTGTGGTTAGTTAGCTGTAAAGCTGCCTTCATATGATGGAACCGGTTTTGCTTAGCATTATATTAAAATGTAAGTTGGCAAAAATCTGAATAAAACGCATCTTAAAGACAACAGAAGCTTGCACTACAAACTCTTTCGTCTGGATATTACTATTTTACATAATTAGAGTTTCATAATCGCGAGCTTATTTTATCACATAGCTACCCAATACGTTTGTAAAATAAAGGGAAACTCTTTGTTAAAGACATTCCGAAATTCGGACCTGCACTTTTGACATGAAAGGCAATAACTTATGGCTTAATTTAATACGACTTAAACTTAATACGGCTGCCTTGAGTCACGATGAAAACAGACAGTAAATTGTTACGAGAGATCAAACAAAAAGTGGAGACGAGATACAAACCATTTTATGTGTGTTCAATATAACTAGTATTTATAATCATTAACATAATTACAACGATATGGTCGTCAGGTAAATGGTACACAATAGCTGACAAGAAAAGGCTTACTGATAGACAACCTTATTACTTTATTAAATGCTTGCTATTTTACTAATTGATATACTGATTGCTCCAGTATTCATGAAGTCTTTATTTTTTTTTTCTCTTTATAGTTTTTATTTTTATTTTTTAAATAATGATTTAAACCGAACCCTATTCGTCCTACATTATTTGTCATAGTTCGGCAGCCATTGGTCGGCTATTGTTTTACTTCATTACTGACCGCCCGGGAACACACAAAAGAATGAGCCACTTTGCTGCAAAAAGGCTTTCGATATTGTAATTTACTTACCTACTTTATTTATTATTAAATTGACGAAACAAACATTAAAAATGAAATACCAAAATACATAACAATTTGTTTTAATAAGTATTCGTTGTCTAGTCTGGTTCAGTACTATATTTTTAGTAGTAATTACATTACTACTAAATATACATGTATGTAAATATACATACAGTAGTAACTACACCATACAAAGTAAGTAGATTTTTTGATTGCAGTCGATTGATTAATACCGAATCGCCCTAAACGAATGTCTTAAGTATTCCAGTGACTAGCAACTATGTGTGTAAAAAGATATTGTAGCATAAAATTCCTAAGAAGTTGGTGACATAATTTATGGGCGCACTAGGATATGAGTTGTATTCAGACTCGAACGGTAGTATTCGTTCGGGCGTGAAACGTGTTTTGGCTGCCACAAAGGGCCATGTCTAATGAAATAAAGAAGCGTCTGAAAAATTGTCCAAATGCGAGAAGGACTTTCCACACTAAGGGTGGCGTACCATCTGATGCTAATAAACTATATATATATATATATAAATATATTTGGGTTATTTTTATAAGGTTAAGGAAAACATCAAAAGGTAACCTGTATGTACGTTTGAGAAGAAATTTAAAGACTTGTGTACAGTAGTCAAAACTTCGCGTTCACGAAAACGCGATGGATTTTTCACGTTGTCACCTTACAATGTCAGCGGAAATATAAGGTGTATTACTACACACCTTTGCCGTGCCTGTGGGAAGACGTGAAGATGAATATTATTTTAATATTAAAAATAATAAAAAATTGTGGGCTTCTGATTTGAACAGTTTATATTTGACCGTATCACTTATATTTAAACGAATATATTTCAGGCGGAAATATGGTGTTGTTTCACAACCTCTGCCAACCCTTTCGAGGACCCCTGTGGTAAGGTAGAAAATACAATCAATTTATTCGTAAATCAGATATTGACCATTTTAAGCAAATAATTTAGCTCCGATAGATAAAGTGTACAAATACCAAGTGCCGTACAAACTCTTCAAGTAATTTAGCTCCAATCGAGTTTTCATAGTAAACATATTAGTGAGTAGTTACCTCGCCATGACACCTTGAAAGGCACTCGAGTGAACCGATAACAGCTCTCGGCTGCTCCCACTCCCGACGACCGTCTTTGTCATTAGGCAGACACTTGGTAACACTTAAAGTGGATTTTAGTGGTGGGAGAAGCTTAACTAATTACTTGAGAGACTCGTAATTAATCTAGATTTAAATAAAAAAAGGCCATTTCTATCGCCCATTGAAGGATGAAACATATTGAAATTTGAAATATAAAAGATTGGAAGATTTGAAGTATTGTTATTTGAGTACTTGCATCGTTCTATTGATAGTGTTTAGCCTACTTAATTGGGGGACTGCGCGTTCAAGTTGCGTGGTAATAGCATCATTTTTATTTAGTTCCCCGTTTATTCTTATAAAAAATATAGTCCAATAACTATTTTAATCCTAAAAACCGCCGTAAGCTCTGCAGTTAACTCCTTTAACACAGAAGATTTTGTACAATCAAAATTTAAAATTAGTAACTGAAACTAACCAAGAGTTTTCAAGGAAATAAGAACATCAGCATGTTGTTGAATGCATATCACAAGTGTGATGGAAATGACGCGCTTCAAGCGAACCCTATCTAGCAGGGAACACGGTACGAGCATAACGCCGGGCATAGCCAGACCCCGCTAATACGATTATAACAGCACCTAAAGCTCTTATACCGCCACGATGGAAGGCTTTTAGCTTCCATTTTGTACCTTTTAGCTTTAATACTAAAGCATTATTTATGCTGGTAACTTTGTAAATAATTTGAAGTGTAGTTTCACGAGAGTATTTAGCGACTGACGAGCAGGAGCAGGAGTTTAATATTTGTTTGAATTAGGGGTGTGGTTGTACTTCAAATGGCGTCGTTTTTTACATAATTTATGAAATGGTTTAAGAATCTTAGCGCCCCTGAGTTATCCTTTACAGTATACTCTTTGAATTGGATAAAGTTCGAGACAAATTTAGTCTAGATTTCTCATCTATGTGTATATCATCGCGTCAATTTGAATGTAAAGAGTTCTTAAATTCGAATATGTTCATACAAATATTGCGAAAGTAAGTATGTCAGTCTACAAATTTGTTTGCTACGTTTCACCGTGGTATAGAGATAGATGGGCCCTTGGAGGCATACAATTTTCGTTACGAAAATATAACTTGAAGAGGGTACAATAGTGGAAGAAACTTTTTACGGGGAATCAATAATTTCTAAGAAGGTTAAACATTTTATACGAGTAGTTAGTTATACTAATCTGTTAATACAATTAGTTTGTACCAACATACTTGCATAAATTAAATCCTGTATTTACTAACACTATGGATATGACCAGAAATAAAAGTTATTCTATTCTATTCTAATCCTCGTCATCGGTTCTAACTGTAGCAGCTTGGTGTGCAGTCCCGGGATGTACAGGAATATTTATTTTATTCGTAATGGTAAGGTAGGTCATTGTTAACTTTGTTCGCATTCCTTAAATTGAAAGAAAAGACAGAAGTTATGATCGACACTGGCCTGGAATGACCTGCGAGCATCCGCTGCGATAACAGCCACAGATACTCAACCCTTAATGGGCTCTTAACATTAACTATACTGATTGTACATTCCATCAATTGTTTTTTTACAAGAATGTAAAGAGTGTTTGTTTTTTAATTACTAGTGAATGTAATTTTATTTGTACAGTAAATTTATATTACCTATATGCAACTATTATAAAGAGGTTGAGTTTGTTTGTTTTAATACGATTTGACGTTCTATTTTTACATTGTTTAGTCCGATTTTGAAGAGAGCCATTTTTGAAAAGCATAAAGATAAAAAAATATATATCTAAGGTTGGCTTTCATTATTATGGGTAATTAGTATTTATGCAATCATATCAAATAATTAAAACTTGTTTTCTTACAGAAATGGGAATATGTTTGTTAGTGTCATACAAAAATAGACGTAAAGATAATTTGCAGTGTTATAAGCAGACCGACAAGTTTCTATGCGTTAAGAAAAACAACCGCTTTCTCGGGAAGTATGAATTCGCGACAGGTTATAATGATATGGGTAGATATACGCTTAGCTATAATAAAGTATGCATTACGACAGCTGGAGTAATTATAGTTATTATAAATTGGCTTTCCGTGAAAGCTATCAGAGAGGATTAAAGTTTATATGGGCGTACTCATCTCCGTCATGTTTCAACAAAGTCTAACGATAATATACTAAAGATAAATAATTGAGTGATGTCAAGATAGAGCACGGGGCGTGTCGTTTCATCTGAGCTTAATTATCGACCTTATTACCTTTGATGCAAAGTTGAGTTTCGTCTGATGGACGGCCTGACGAAATAGTGTTGGCTTAAACCTTTTAGAGCAAAGCCTGGTGGCCGAGTGGTTCGAAAAGTCGCTTGCGACACAAAGATCGCAAGTTTGAATCCCAACTGTACCAATGAGTTTTTCTGAACTTAAGTACAGTGATGAGTCACACCACGAGCTTTACGTTAAAGGAAAACAATTAGAGGAAACCTTCATACATCCGAGAAGCAATTCAAAGGCGTATCTATAGTCGTGCTGGAGTAACGGCGATGGACTCGCCATCTGTCACGTTGGCACCTAAAATATATCTCTAGTGGAAAGTGGGTATTACCTGTACACCTCTGCCTAGCCTACACCTTCAGGGACCCTTGTGGGAAGGCATGAGGATATATTATATATTATTTTAATATTTATGAAATATCTTGCAATTAAAATAGCCTATATTAATCAGTGATAATGTAGCAATCAAATAGTGAAAGAATTTTTAAAATCGGTCCATTACTTTTTGAGCCAATTCTTTACAAACATATTTAAATACAAATCTTGCCTCTATATAATATTAGTATTGAAAAAGGATTTTATTAACGTTGCATAACGTTGATTTTAAAATAAAAAAATTCTAGAATTCAGGTTTACTTAATTGAAAAGAGTAATCATGGAGTTTCTTGCCGGTTCTTCTCCATGGAAGCGACCAACCCAAACCGTGCTTCTTTTTCGACGGTTTATAAGTGCCCACTTGGGCCTATGTGAAATAAAAATATTTTGATTTCGATTTTGACTTAATTAACTAATGTATACATATACAAATCACGATATAGCTGCGTTAATTATTTGTAATTAACACAAGATATTTGACTGCGACAGAAATTTCTTCAAGCCGATAAAGTGAATAATTATGCAAAAGTGAGATGTATAGAGAGCTTCTGTAATCCTCAGGTTTAGAGGCAAGAGGGATGATCAAAGGGAAGCGAAATGGGAACATCCCTACTTTGGTTAATATATAATGAGAGATTCGCTTAAAGGGCCGTGTTTACATTAATTTGGAGCGTGTATTTAATCTTACTTTGAAAGTTAATTTATTTAGGAACTAACTGACCCCTCGCCCGGGTAGATTTTCTATGGTTATGTAACAATAGGTACTAATGTGTTAACATTAATATAAATTAATTATATTAAACAACCAGGCTTGCAGCAACAGGATTATATTCTATATATATTGCGCTTACTATACAAAGAAAACTTGTTCAATGAGAAGTAGACAAAGAGATATTTTTTTTTGAATACGTATACAATGCTTTAGGAGGATGCTAGTTTTATTAAGTATGTAGAGTATCAATAATAAATTTTAAATATATTATTGTCATATTTTCATAGAAACTTTGCTTAGTTTAGGATGGTATGGAATTCGCTGATACTGTGTAATTACGATTACCGCTAGACAGTCATTTGTTTATAGACCATTAGTTGTAGGTATATTGTATCACTATTGCACGTGTTTTAATTACAACAATATGCCTTTACGGTCGAGCTACCTCAATTCTCTGTTGAACGTTGTCTAAGAACAAAGTGACTACCCCAGTATTAACTTAATTGAAACTTCATAGTTTTAGAGTACTGAGATGACAATCTTGGCGCAGATTTTTTTGCTAAATATGTATATAATATGACAAAAACAAGGTAACTTTTTTCAGCAAGGGTTTATGAATATCGTTAACCAAGTTAGAACAAACTTTGACATTGCATGACAGTTTTTAAAACAAATTGTGAGACTTGCTTGTAAAGTGATTTTTAGTCCTTTAAGAGGTTTCTTTTCCACATCCAATGTCAGATGTTACATCCATATTTGTAAGGAGGCACATACACGCGTATATACACGTGACATAGGTCTTTCACCGTTATTAATGAACGGTTTATGAGAATATATAATGAAAATTAATGTCTTCTGAAAATATATTCGTAAAGCTCGTGCTGTTTCGAATCACTAGGTTTGAAACATTTTGTTTATATAACTTTTTTCGGTATAAGTACCGGGGTTTCAACCCGCACTCTTGACTTGGCAGGCAATTACTAAGTCTTACTGCCTAGGTCTCACAATGAAATCAGACAATAATAAAATGTTACGAAAGATCAAGTGGAGACAAGCAATGGTAATTGGGACGCGCTTGTAAGAGATAGGGACTCGACTAATGGGAAACTCGTTCTTATATAAATATAGCATTGTATTATTCTGCCAACCAATAAATATATTGATTGTGGTTTATTTGTTGAATCTAATTGGGATCGTCAGGACTAGGCAAACAGGTATTGTTCTTAGTTTACTGTGAGAATATAATATTGTAACTAGTAAACTATAGTATATTTATTATTATTATATTATATATATATTATATTATTATTATTATATATGTAAAGGTGTGCCTCATGGTTTTACGCGAGATAAATTCATGTTATAAATGATCACTGCTCCAGTCCCTGCCCGCGCATGAGGAATTCCTCAATACAAAGGCTATCTAATGCAATATATATTTTTAAACCAGATTAGAAGCTCTTGAGATTAGTGCGCTCAAAGCAACATACGATGCCTCTTTCTTACAATAAAAAAATACGTTTTCGCAGTTTCGAATTATAATGGCAATTTGTTGTGCTATATTCAAGTAATCATTCAAGTTAAAATTTCATAGGTGCATATTTGGTTGTTTAGACGTAAATGAGATTTCAATTCAGAGTTTTTAAAAGTTAATTTTAAACATTTGCGTCATAGTAAAGATAAAATACTTGAACCATAGAAATGATATAAGTCGAAACACTTCAGCTTGGAAACTCAGATAGTTCCATTCCACGCCGCCGCGTCTTCTTCGAATGCATTCAAATCTATTCGAAAATTACCGGAGAGCTTCGCCGTCTAAAGCGGTGCCTCTACGGCCAGACCAATAGCTTTACAATCCTCTACAAAGCCAAATGCACGGTTTATACTCAATTTTGAGTTTTTCTGATAAAGAAATAGCGCCGTACTTGCGTACTATATAATGAATTTGTCGTCACAAGTGCACAAGAATCGATCTGGGATACGCTTTGAGTATTTCGAAGTCTTTTATTGATGCAATGAGCACATGACGACCGTCCAGGACAGTTATAAAACCATACATATTTTATTAAACGAGGGTAGTGAAGTAAGCGGCTTAACTAAATAAAAGTAAATAAACATTATTTATTCAAACAGCGTATACACTGTATACAGCTTGGATTATCTCATCAGCACTCGAACAAACGCTTTCATGATTGCCGATAATTAGAGCTTAGAGCATGAGCTAAAATGATTCTGAACTTTATTCAATTCAGGTATATTTTACTAATACACTATATTATAAAAAAAACTACGAAAGTGTGTCACATACAAAATGCATTCCTTATTTTTTTTTAATATTGACTTCTGTAACCATGCTATAAACATTGCAGATCTGGGGTAGGTAGAGGAGAAACAATCTAAAAAACACGGGATTTAGGTGCCAACCTAACACCGAAATATGTAACGTATAATATTAGTATCCCTTCTTAAATTTATTCTGAAGCAAATTATACGGGTTTCCTCGAAAGAACTTATTGGTAAAGACAACATAAAGAGGTTTGAACCTGCTATCTTAAATGTAGGTATAGGTACCTACTTAAGCCTCTCAACCACTTTGTAATATTATTTGAGCAATATAAAAAATAAAAATGTTGGTATCAAAAGGCAAAATATGTAAGGAGCTCGCAAAAGTACGATATAGCGAATAACATAAGCAGCTAGAAGAGGCAGCCATGCGGGAAAATATTAAATTTAAGAAGTCGAGTAGCTGCGGCATCCTCCTTATTAAAATTTACCTCGAAGCCGCTGTAGAGCCCTCGAGGCGGGCTCCGTACAGTATTCTACATCCATTTCGCATTTCAAGAACTTCGACATTATACTAAGGGAGTGTTCTTAAGTAAAATATTGGGCATTGAGATTCGAGGCGCGCAATGCGCTTTATTGTTAGCGATTAGAGATGTTTATGAATTTTGGCAGCGCGTGATGCTAACAATATTTAATTAAAAACCACATTTCAGCGCCGCACGAATGCAGGCGCGCGTTATTTATGCAGAGGCTTCGTGCGGCTAACAGCATAATTTTGCAAAGTAGCCAGCTACACCCTATATAATACCTATACACAATTTGGCTTAACATTGGAATTCAATGTGATATAATTTATTAATGAGGCAATATAAGGCATTTACGAAGATCGCATTATCTACAATCGATTTGGAAAATCCATGTGTCAAGGAGGTCTTATATCTGACTTTGCTTTTTGTCATTTATGTAGCTACATGTGTTAGGCATGTTTGTATTAAGTTAATGATACTATCAGAATATTCTTCTGATTCCTTTTGTATGTATTATGTGAGTTTATCAGTACAGCCCTGTTAACTGAATGGTTAAAGTAAAGTTACGAACGCGAGTTGCAAGTTGAACTATGTTCTATATGGTGTGTATCAATTAGTTTTCTCTGCTCTTAAGCAAGTGCTGAGTATGACTAAAATCAACATACAAACGGCAGATAAGCCGTAAGTAAACAATCGTCATCACATATGCTTCCGACTCCATAGGCCTTTCAAGGAACCTGATGGGAGGCGTAAGTACACTACTAAGACATTTTTTGTACAGACGAGTACTTAAGTGTTTCGTCTATCGTTGTTAATAGAAACTCATTCGATAGGGATTTTAAGGAGACACATTTTAACATGTGCGAAGTGAGTCGTCGTGAGAATGACCTAGCTAAGATATCTCGGAATGGGTAAGCAAAGCAACTAAAATTTGCCTAGAATATTTCGTGTGCTATGAATTAGGTTACATTATACAAATGCTCTGTACATTGAGATTGGAAGTTCCTAGTTAAGAATAACATAACAATTGTTTTACTTGACGGCCGTCTGGTCTAGCGGTTAGAGCTCCTGACTGCGAAACTTGAGGTCGCGGGTTCGAATCCCGCTGAGGGCAGATATTTGTGTGATAAACACGAGTATTTGTACCTTAGTCTGTCCTATGTATTTATGTATATATCTATCTATATAAGTAAAATTTATTGAGGTATAACTATAAAATTAATATATAGGTAGGTACTATTAACTATTTACTACTAAAAAGAAAATAATAATAATATAATAACTAAAAAATATTGTTAAAAGGAGTCTTTAGGCAGGGTTCCGAAGATACTGGCAGCGTTCCCCCTTTGAATAGCTAGGCTAATTCTTTGTCCGAGGTAGCTGCCAGCTCTCCGGTCTCCTGTGATGTCGACCAACCTTTTTGCTATTTCTTTAAATAGCTTTGTAGCACTAGGACCCCACGGACCAAGGGTCTCGACACCGAATGGGACAAAATCATATTCGGAGCCTAGACCCCTGTATTTGCATACTTTAGCTTTTTCAGTAAATATATTGTGGTCTAGTTACCATAACACAAGCTTTACTTAATTTGGGACGAGGTCAACTTGTGTGGAATTGTCCCAGGTACTTACTTATGTTTAACATCATAATCACAATTACAAGGTACTTGTACAAGACTCGCCGTGATGCTATGTATGTATAAACGATAAGTTATCGTTTAAATAAAATCACTTGTGAGTGAAGTTATATCCTTGTGCAATGTTACGCTTTAGTGTTATGTAAATATTGCCAATAGTCCAGTCGGTGAGACAAGATCAAAAGACAAGTGCCTCTTCCTGGGATAATAAATCATTCCGCCATTCCAGACATCAAGGGAAATGTATTATGCAATGTTTTCACGAAATATATCCAAATTTAAGTCAGTAAGTTATAATGTTACATTGTACACTTGGAGACTTTTGACTAGCTTCCAGCGACTTGATCTGCGTATAAAGTTTATGCGTGCGTTTACCGGTCGTAACAAAAAACATCTATGGGTTTGCGTTCTATTGAAAGTATTTTTCTTTATAATAATATTATATAAGGGAGGGAGGGCACAACGGTTAATTGCCGTTCGAATAAGGGAGGGAGGGCACAACGGTTAATTGCCGTTCGAATTCGGAGCAGCCCGACTGGTACCATTACCTCCACCTTACAGAAGATCGCAGCTAAATGGCATTACCCTCGGGTGTGTCGTGTTCCTGTGGTGAGTAAGGTCGCCAGGCTCCAAGAGGAAGCGGTGTGTCGGCAGCACAGGACCAGTGGTGCAATTCCGCCGTGGTGGTGACTAGGCGCGGCATGTCGGTGCGGTTGTTAGGGAGACCCGGTGAAACGGCTGTCCGCTGGCCGCCCGCATATAGTAGGGGTCCCGAACCCAGGGATCACCTAATCTCCGCCCTGGGAGGCTGACCCGCACATGTGTGTAAAGTCCTTGGTGTAGTGGTCGTGCCGGAGGAGGAGACCGGAGTGGACCCGGCCGCTGCATCAGGGGGGGATCGGGGGCCCTTCCGACTTCCGCTCCGGCAATCCGCACTACCTGTACATCACTGCGGCGGATTGAGACTGCGCTTTGTCCTCTTTGATGCCGACACAACGATTCCTCTTCTTCCTTTTCAGCACCCTTAGAAATCTAAAATGGCCAAATTTAAAAATAGTAGAAGTTTCCCAGCGGCCTCCCCTTCCATATTAAAAATGGACTTTTGCAACATCAGGGGACTTCATTCTAATCTAAATGCAGTCCACCAACACCTTGAGACGACACAGCCGACTCTGCTATTTCTGACGGAGACGCAGATATCCTGCCCTGATGATACATCGTACCTGAACTACCCCGGGTACAAGATGGAACACAATTTTGTGCGCCGCGCCGGGGTATGTATGTACTTCCGGGAGGATATTTGCTGTCGACGTCTCCACGGCCTTGAAGACAGAGACCTGTCAATTTTGTGGGTGCGCGTAGACTATGGTGGCAACACCCGAATCTACGCGTGCCTTTACAGGTCCCATAGCGGTGACACAGACACAGTTCGCCTATTTGAGCACCTGCAATCGACAACGGACAAAGTACTTGAGCAGTACCCCTCCGCGGAGTTGGTGGTTTTAGGAGATTTTAACGCTCACCATGTTGAGTGGCTTGGCTCTCGGTCCACTGACTGCGCGGGGAGGGCTGCTTACGAGCTTGCCCTGGCTTATGGCTTCTCGCAGCTGGTACACGAACCAACCAGAATACCTGATATCGAGGGCCATACAAGCTCTTTACTGGACCTTCTGCTGACCACGCGACCGGACAGCTATTCCATCTCGGTGGGTGCGCCGCTTGGCACATCCGACCACTGTCTGGTCCGGACGCAAGTGCCGTGCGCAAAGGCCGAAGTGCCCCGACCCCCGGGGCGGCGGCGCATGTGGCACTACAAGGCAGCAGACTGGGATGGATTGCGTGAGTTTTACGCATCGTACCCGTGGAGGCAGATCTGCTTTGCATCAGAAGATCCAGACCCCTGTGCAGCAGCCGTCACTGAGACGATACTGGCGGGAATGGAATGCTACATCCCAAACTCGCTAGTAGCTACAGGGGTAAAGAAACAGCCGTGGTTTAATAAGCCCTGCAAGGAAGCTAAATTATCCAAGCAAGCCTTGTATGAGGCGTGGACCACGGCTCGATCCAATCTGGACCCCAACATATCTGATGCAAAGCGGAAACTTAATGCTGCCTCGAGGCACTGTAAGCGAGCGATTGCCAGGGCGAAATTCGATTTCGTCGGCAGAATTGGTAAGAGACTCGCTAGCTACCCTTCTGGCAGCCGTGCTTTTTGGTCCCTTGCCAAGGCTGCTGAGGGAAACTTTTGCCAGTCGTCCCTACCACCACTCCGTAAGCCGGATGGTAACTTGGCCCACAGTGCCAAAGAGAAAGCGGATCTATTGGGCTCTCTCTTTGCCTCGAACTCGACTATGGATGACGGAGGCGCCACACCGCCCACTATCCTGCGGTGTGAGAACTCTATGCCGGAGATAAGCATAACCCAACGGGAGGTCCGGCGGGAGATGCTGTCTCTGGACGTCCATAAGTCGAGCGGGCCAGACGGTATTCCGGCAGTGGTGCTTAAGCAGTGTGCTCCTGAACTGTGTCCTGTTTTGACGCGCCTATTCGCGCTTTCCTACTCCACCCAAAAAGTCCCAACTTCGTGGAAGACCGCCCACGTGCACCCAGTGCCCAAAAAGGGCGATAGATCAGACCCATCGAATTACAGGCCGATCGCCATCACCTCCCTCCTCTCCAAAATTATGGAGCGAGTGATTAACACGCAACTCCTGCGATATCTAGAGGGTCACGGTTTGTTGAGTGACCAACAGTATGGCTTCCGCCACAGTCGCTCAACGGGTGACCTTCTAGTATATCTCACGCACCGTTGGTCACTCGCCATTGAGAGTCAAGGTGAGGCATTAGCTGTTAGCTTGGATGTGGCGAAAGCGTTCGATCGGGTCTGGCATCGCGGTCTTCTATCGAAGCTTCCATCCTACGGACTGCCAGAGGGATTATGCAAATGGGTCGCCAGCTTTCTGTCCAGCAGATGCATAAGAGCCGTCGTTGACGGTAGCTGCTCCGAAAGCATGGAAATTAATGCTGGCGTCCCGCAAGGCTCTGTGTTGTCCCCGACTCTGTTTCTTCTGCATATTAATGACATGCTTTCTATTGAAGGCATTCATTGCTATGCAGACGACAGCACTGGGGACACTTACTACACGGGCCGTGCTAATCTCCCTCGTTCCACTGTGGAGGAAAGTCGCGAACGACTTGTGTCTGAAATCGAGAGTACACTTCGCAGTGTCTCCGATTGGGGTCGACTAAACCTAGTTCACTTCAACCCCACTAAGACACAAGTTTGCGCGTTCACCGCAAAAAAAACTCCATTCGCTGTGGCTCCACAATTCCAGAACACTCCCCTGAACATCTCGGAGAGCATTAGGATCCTTGGGGTCGATATTTCTAGCGACGTTCAGTTCCGTGGTCATTTAGAGGACAAGGCTAAGCTGGCGTCGAGGAAGCTCGGTGTGCTCAACAGAGCTAAGCAGTACTTCACACCGCAACAAAGGCTGCAACTTTATAAGTCGCAAGTTCGGCCACATATGGAGTACTGCTGCCACCTGTGGGCTGGAGCCCCTGGATACCAGCTTGGGCCTTTTGACGCGGTTCAGAAACGCGCCGCTAGAATTGTCGACGATCCCATGCTCACAAGCGGCTTGGAATCACTAAGTCTGAGGAGAGACTTTGCCTCCCTGTGTGTGTTCTACCGCTTGTATAACGGGGAGTGTTCTGCAGAATTGTTCGATATGATGCCCACTTCCACCTTCTACCACCGCACCTCTCGCCATCGACGGGGAATTCATCCCCATACCTTGGAACCACAAAGGTCTCGCACTGTGCGCTTCCAAAGAAGTTTTCTTCCGCGAACGCTCAGGCTGTGGAATGAGCTCCCCGTTGAGGTTTCCCTGGAGAGTACAGCATGGAGTTCTTCAAGAAGGGTGTGAAAAGATTCCTGCAGGGTCGGCAACGCGCGAGTGATACCCCTGGTGTTGCAAGCGTCCATAGGCGGCGGTAACCGCTTACCATCAGGCGGACCGCATGCTTGTTTGCCACCCAAGTGGTATAAAAAAAAAAAAAAAAAAAAAAAAAAAAAATATTAATAATGGCGTAATATTTTTCATAGGAAACAAAGGTTAATAAGCAGATTGTCAGCTATCAAGTTAAAAAATATATGACTCCGTTTAGCTTTGTGGCTTATATTATCGCCATATGAAAGCCAGGATTCTCTAAATATATTTAGTGAAGATAACACGTCAACGTAGATAAGGTACCTACTAATAAAGCATGTGGATTTGTTTGATATACGAAATATTATCTGATCTAGTTTCGTTTGATGATAAATCTTTTCAACAATATGTAGTACTTCTATTCTATTCGGAGTTGCATGATTAAGTAGTATACCGAATAATCGTATATCTTATTCATCTTCTATCATTATTATATATCTTCACGCCTACCCACAAGGATCCCCGAAAGGGTATGCAGTGGTGTGTGGGTGTGTGGGTACTATACCCACACACCCACTTTTCGCCGGAGATAAATCGTTATCTAACTCTTTAGATAATATCTAAAGAGTAACATATTATGTTACTATATTGTTAAGTTCATTAACAATAGCATCAAATCACATTGATCAATCAAGGATGCAATTTCACGAGACTTCAAAAGCTGCAAGCATGTATGAACTGATTTATATGGATAAAGCAGAAGAGGTCAGTAAGTCATGATTAATGTTCTACTCTCTATGCTTTCCCTTGATCCCGACTGTACCAATGAGTTTTTCTGAACTTAAGTACAGTGATTAGTCACACCACGAGCTTAACGGTGAAGGAAAACATCGAGAGGAAACCTGCATACGTCTGAGAAGAAATTCAAAGGCGTATGTATAGTCGTGCTGGAGTAACGGCGATGGACTCGCCATCTGTCACGTTGGCACCTAATATACCTCTGGCGGAAAGTGGGTGTGTGGGTATTACCTGTACACCTCTGCCTTCCCCTTCGGGGATCCTTGTGGGAAGGCGTGAGGATATATTATATATTATATTACTATAGTATAGTTGATACTGTGATTCCACCAATCATTCCCAACACAAACGAAAACAAACTTTCGAACTCACTGTATATATGAGGCGAGTCATTTTATTAATCAGCCAAATTGGTCTACGCTAATCCGTACGGTATCTCTGACCTAGTTGTAGCAATAGCTGATTGTTCAGTTCGTCACAAGGAGGAACAATATAAATTGTATGGCTGGTGGAGAAAGAAAACATATTTAGATTTTGTCGAGATTCTTTGGCAAGAAGCGCGAAAACAAGGGGCTCCTGATGAGAACCTATACACCTACTGCTATCAATATATTACTTTAATAACTATAATAAAGGTAATACATATATAAATATATTAAAATAATAGAGATCCGTGGTGGCCGAGTGGTTCGAGCAGTTGCCTACGACGCAAAGGTCGCAAGTTCGAATCCCGAGTGTACCAATGAGTTTTTCTGAACTTAGTACAGTGATTAGTCCCACCACGAGCTTTACGGTGAAGGAAAACATCGAGAGGAAACCTGCATACGTCTGAGAAGAAATTCAAAGGCGTATGTATAGTCGTGCTTGAGTAACGGCGATGGACTCGCCATCTGTCACGTTGGCACCTAATATACCTCTGGCGGAAAGTGGGTGTGTGGGTATTACCTATACACTTATGCCTACCCCTTTGGGGACCCTTGTGGGAAGGCGTGAGGATACATTATATTATTATAAAATAATATATAATAATCAAAGATAATTTATTTAAATCGTGTCTCCTTTATTTATTAACTATGAGGCTATGCTAATATGAGGAGGACATTTTAATTTTCACTTCTACAAGGTCGACTTAGTCTGTAGTTTAACGGTGATTTGATATAAAAGATCTTACTTCGCTTATCTTAAGATTAAGCCCTACTAACGCGCAAAGATAGAAAGGGTGTACTCCCCTTACAAGCCGTCAATTGTTCACAGTACATAAACTGCATTGGTTCATTGCACCGCGGAAATGTCTTTGCCCTGCGGATGTATCAGACGACAGAATACAAGTCCAGATGGAGGGTAGGAAATGGGCGAGTGATATCACTAGCTATATAGTTCTAGTTAGCTTCTTTGTGCTTTAATGTAACTTATAGACGTGTGATTCGAGAAGCAAGATCACACAGTCGGTTCCAATGAGTTTTTAACACAAGTAAACAATTAATGACACCACGCCCTTTAATATGAAGTAAATCTGTAATAATGCACTAAAATTATTTCTAGAGGACGTCATTTTCGAACCCAGACGGAACTAACTTTCTTCCGCCTCACATTTCTCGTCAACTAGCGTCCCTACCCTAGCTTTAGTAGAGAATGGAAAAACACTTTACAGTCATTTCCTGGCGATGTAGGTATTGTGAGAGGATTCATTATCAACCCCTGACAAATCCCCTGTGTTCTTAGAGGGGACTTCACGTTACTACAGAATGTCTTGAAAAATAACTCTTGGATTGTTCGTCATGTTGTAAGTTAGGAACTTTTAACTTTGAAATCGAAAGTGTATTTAAGGACTTTATTGATATTTTTAGTCTATGGATGGGAAATGTCATTATGATTATGAAAACCCTTTTACATCCATAATGTTATATAAACTATTTATAATGTTTATTAATTTTGCATTCATGATAAATGCGACAGTAATTCTGTCGCTATACCAATTTTGACGTGATTTGGTTTATCCGTTAGACGAAACTTTGGGGAAGGGTATTTGTTTTTAAACTTGATTAAATCATTGTTTATGTAAAGCCAATTGCGAAGCGGACACTCGTTTTGAATTAATATAAAACTATATTTTAGGCGAACGAACAAAGGTTAATTGTCAATAATTTTAGCGAATGCCATTAGCAAAAGGATTAATGGAGAAATTAATACCAATTCCCACATTATAAAAGTAAAGTATGGAAAATATATACAAGTCGATCGATAAACCAACATCAATTTACAAGACAACCATTGGATGAGCTTTGCCACCCTTTATTTATCTTTCGTATTACTATCGAGTATTTTCATTAGGAAACTACTTCAAAACCGACCGAAGTCGTATGTTGTTACATATAATAAAGAAAAAGGGCTTGGGAAGGGCAGAGTCGGCTATTCGTCAGGTTTTATTCTAACACCAAAACGTCATTTTAAAGGAATGGAATCTTCTGTTCAAAATTAGACTACACTCAACTTACAGAAGATCGCAGCCAAATGGCTTTGCTTCCGGGTAGTGTAGTGTTATGTTCCTATGATGACAGATTTACAGGAATGCACATGGAATAGCGGTACTAGCAAAAGCGGTATCAGTTCGTTTCGTGTACGGTCAGTAATGAGTGATATTTTCAAGCATTGATTGCTGCTTGAGGCTTATATTTGCCGGGCCGTATCCTTGTTTTTCACCTTAGTAGTATCAAAAAATATTTAAGTAAGTAAGCGTTATGGAAAACATGCTTTAACTTATCTGTTTAATCTTGATATTTACAAAATATGATGCGAATTTCATCAGGAGTCAAATTTTCACAGAGTTGGGAAATATTCACATACTTTCTTTTGCA
Source organism: Drepana falcataria (assembly GCA_945859725.1). Lineage (NCBI taxonomy): Eukaryota > Metazoa > Arthropoda > Insecta > Lepidoptera > Drepanidae > Drepana > Drepana falcataria. Next base: position 4,163,545 of record OX243935.1, read on the forward strand.
ATATATTCAATTTATTGCTTATATTGCAAATATAATACCTCCTTACGCCTTACCACAAGGGTCCCCGAAGGCAGAGGCAGAGTACTACACACACCCACATTCCACCCGAGATATATTTTAATTGCTAACGTGGCAGATGACGAGTACACTATACTATACATACGCTTCTCAAGCGTAGGCAGTTTTCCTCTCGATGTTGGCAAATATGACAAACAATCTTCATTGCACTAAATATAACCAGCGCTCCAAACACGCATTGGAATTTAAATAATTATATAGTTTTTACAAATATGCGTCTACCCAACCAGTTGGGCGTTCTTCGATAATTCAGGAAATTCAATTCCTAAAAGTAAGTAATATTCACTTTTATGATGTCATAAACTGACTATACATTAAATAAGGTTCATTATTCATCGTAAATAGAGCTGGTATGTCGACGTACACTGTATCTAGTTCAGATATTCTTAGATATTCTTCCTGGTACAACTAAATAACGCGGATCATAAACTATAGTCACGGAAGGGTGGTTGAACTTTGTTTTGAATAAGGTTGTATAAAGTTTTCAGTACTCAGAGTCAATACTTTTCAGCGTATCGTTAGTATCACTGACCGCAAGTAATTTTCTTATCGGAACTATTAAGTACGAAGAAGGCGATTAAATCTGTTCAAGGGTTTGTAGTGTAAAGAAAAAATTAATCTTGTTTGTTTACTCCTGTTTACACAAACTGTTATGACGATATTTTATAACTTCAGTACAATATTGAAGTTCTAATAATTCAAGTAGACACGGCAAATAGCAGTGCTTTTCGCTGAAAAAAAATTAATGGTACATTTTTGTACGTGACTTTATTGCCAAAAGGTGCATCCGCACTGTCCACATGTTTCCAGTGTCACACCACGTGAAAAATTCATGTTCTTCTATTCCTTGTAGTACATTACTCTTCCCGGACGTTTTGTCGGGAACGTGCGCATGACTATGCAAGGAATTTGCCAAGCTTGCAATTTCACGTGTTTATCCTTTTATGTATTCCGCGAGTACAGTGAAATTGTACTTTTGCACGGGTGTTAGAATTTGCGTAAATTTGTAAGTATGGCTACCATCAAAAGTCAATGACCGGATTAATAGGAAAGTTATCAGACTGTCAATGGTTGCTTAAATCAATTCATTATCAGTGACACAAGTATCATTATCGTAATTTTTTGCGCACTGGTATTACTGGCGTTTTAATCTACCATTCAAATGAGCTAGTTATTTGTAGTTTTATGTTTGCGATTAGGAAAATCTGCACAATGATTGGTGCATTATACGATATATACATACATATCATCACGCTGAATTCTGGGTCTGGAACCCTGGCACGGGGTCGGCAGAGAGGGTAGAGCGCAGGTTCCATCAATTTATACAGACCTCTTTCGCTTCATTCACATGACTTATTAATGTATGTAATGTACGTATATGTCTATTTTGTATACCCTAATGTATTGTCGATCCGGGTAGATCCGGGGAGATCCGGGTAGTGTTCGGAGGTCACATTTATGAAACTGTCCACTTCCGTCACAAGGCGTTAGCTGTGGGCGTGCAATTTGGCCGAACTAATAAAGTCAAATGTTTATATTTAGCTGCCATATAAATAGTTGTCGGATTTATGTCCGCGGCGGCTAGCGGCTTGCACTGTATGGAATGAATCGCCCCCAAAATATTTGTCTGTCGTGGACCTGGCTGGGCGCCAGCGATCACTTTCGGAAAACTAGATACAGATAAAATTTATTAAGAGAGTCTGGCTCGATTGTGGAAGTATGCGCTAAGCTGCTACAAGTGACTCACTCGCATGGGAATGTCTTTAATTTAGTTGTTTACTGCATTGGCTGATAAAATTATGTGCCAGTAATGATTGTGGCTACGGCAGTAATATATTATGAATGTTAACAGGCGTAACACCCGTTACACAAGATATTACAATTGTCAATTGTAATATCTTTATCGGGTGGCGCGCTGTGTAATGGAAAATGGGCTTATTTTATTGCAATCTCAGTGCCTCTTTGACAGCAACCCACATACAGCGCTTTCAACATATAGCGCTTTCATTGCGATGTTCACATCTTGAACCGCAGAATTTTAATTCTTAGTGACAGGAAAAAACGTCAAATAAATAGGGTTAATTGATTGCGTCCATGTATCGAATAGATGGTAACCGGGTGTGTAATAAGCGATCAACTATTGAATTGTAAATAGAAAGGTAGCTTAAGTTATCAGGCAGGCAACTAAACCACTTATATATTTTTTTATATTTTATTTGATTTATGATATATTTGACTTGATAATATTTAATTAATCAAATATTATCACTCGGGAGAACCCTTGAAACTTGTGCAGATTTCTTCGTGGCTTTCTTGTTCGTTGTTTTCTTGCACAAAGTCGCTGTGACTAATCGTATCGCAATAATGTGACCAACGAACTCGAACACCAGCGTATATAAACATAGATAAAAGTCGAGGTTTGAACCTAAAATCACCTCTTTAATTAGCTAGATATTATTTAACCCGGAAGCCACGCCTTTCAAATTACACACATTCATCAATATAATATATATATATGTTTATATGTTTATGAACAACAAGAGTGGCAAACAACCTTATGGCCAACCCGATGGGAAACGGTAACCGTAGCGTATTTACGCTCACGATACCGAAGTCTAATCTATTTGACCTCTAAAGACTTAATACGGGAATTTTTAAAGCAAACACTATAGGTATTCACGAAGTCTAACATTACAAACCAAACTGATATCTGGCCATAAAGTACCAGAACGCTAGGTGTTTAAAATTTACGAATACTTTTACATTCAAGTTCTGAGCTAAAATGTCCCAAAGAGGCTCTTTGAAATATCCTTTAGCTGGATTTTTGAAATCCGAAGCAAGTTCATGCTGTTCCTAACGAAACTATTTGCAGTAATTCAACGACGAAGCCGTTCGCGATCCTACGTAGATCCTAGGATTACGGTCGGCACGTGAGGTCGAGTGAACGAACTCGCTTATCGAGGACGAGTTGAAACACTTAGGTACTATATCTAATGAGTTTCCTCACAATAACAAAGTACTAAGTTACAATTTATAATTGATAAAAAGTATTTGGTACCCTGCAGTCTGCAGACAATAGGGTCTCAAGCCCATTGCTATACACAATACATTTATATCACAAGCTATGTTGACAATTAAATATCAAAACATTTATACATATATTATATTTTTTAAGCCCATCTTGCCCTGGAAATCGAATGCAGAACTTCTATAAAATATATCCAGAACTTTCTCTCTCTGTCTCTTGTCGGTTCCTCAATATGGTGGTCAATTGGTTCCGGTGCGTACTTCCTTACTGCTTGATAGAATTGGGGAGATGTGACTTTGTCATGATGAGACGATTTTGGGATGTTATGCAATATTCATAAAAAGAACATAGATTGTACTTATAGTTCCTAAATAATACTGAAATTAACCACGACACAAATAATTAAAGGTAAAATGTACAAATAATACTTATAGAAATGGACCACTCATCTCAGCTGACACTTGTAACCGCGAGTGTCACATGGCATCGAGACCGCAGTCCGACCTTGTAATATATTTTTTACATTTCATGTTTACAATTCTTAGTTACATACCTATATCAAGTGTCAACATTTCATAGCGAGCTCTCAAGATATTTTTATATGAATAAGTTGATCATTAGGGGAATCATATGTACTTCTTTAAGTCTAGAGAGAAGCTATTATACTATCTCTGCCCACTCTGTAAGGGACTAGGTATGTAAATAGAACTAGGAGGATAATTATTATTCTAAGATTTGAATCCCGACATATTTTTACGCGTGTCGTTACGTAAGTCTCACACCTTTTGGAATGTAAAAAATACAATACAGGAACATAGCTTATTAATTAATTTATAGTTTTTTATGCGTAAAATTCAGATCCATAGGTCATAGGTGATATGAAATGTTCATTAAACATACTTGAATCAAAATTTCTAAACATATCATACGACGGAGACATCCCGTATTTTAGAGGCCCGTAGTATTATAATACTACTAGTTGTCCCGCCCAGCTTCGCTCGGGTGAAAAAATACGATGGTGGCGCCACCTATTGCGTCCAATTGTGAATCTAAACCATTCCCAGATCCCCTTGAACACACACAAAAAATTTCATTAAAATCGGTCCAGGCGTTTAGGAGGAGTTCAGTGACATACACACTCACAGAAGAATTATATATATAAAGATAACTATATTCTTATCTATATGCTATTGTTTAAAAATGTCGAGCACTCATAAATGATTTTGTGAGGTGCCAACTTGGTACTGCCTGTCATGCAACTGGCCTCATGACTTAATAAACGTTTACTCCATATTCTTTCAGAATAATTGAACATGACGCGACATTAAACTCACAAGTTTTCTCTCAATGTCACGGACCAACCGACGAAAACAAGAGATAAAAAGTAACGATAAAGGCAATTTAGTTAACTGTACTGTACTCACTTTTGTATTACCAAGTTAAGGCCGGCATTATGTGAAAGTAAATAAAAGTCATACATTTCGTTGCCTCCATTCGCATGATACAATTGTTCGCTTTCTTTTGATTGGTAAATTGCGTTATGAACAGCCAGTGAGTATTGTGTCTTCCAATAATAAAGATAAATCACAGGAGAAAGAAATCGGTAACGCGTTTTATATACACACTGTAATATAGTATATTAATGCATTTAACTCATAATATAGCTGTAGTGGCCGAGAGCTCGGATAGTAAACTAATAAATAAAGAATGGGTGTTCGACCTTCGACTCTTCCTAACAAATGAGGGTATTAGCCATTAATCACACTACGAGTTTTAAGAAAACCTTCATATGGTTAAGAAAAAATCACGCTTGAGAAATGGTGGTGATGTACCTACCCACATCCCTCATGTTGGCACATAAATTCAAAATCTACGCCGAAAAAAGGGCGTTGTTATACCTCTGCCTACCCTTTCGGAACTTTTGTGGAAAGGCGTGAAGATACTAAAACAATTTAGTACATAGTAACTAGTTAAGCGAATGTTTGAAGTTCGGTATAACATCCCTAAACTGAGCTCAAAACTTAAAAGTCACAGACTATTAAATCTTAACACAAAAGTTTCAAAAGGCAATTTTCTGCAAAATTATATATATATATATATATATATATATATATATATATATCTATATATATATATATATATATATATATATATGAAAGTTCCCAGACGGAGGAAGCCGCGCTCGAGAAGAAAGCATTTTGTCTACATGAAGCGCTGATGCCCGAGGCAGCGCCGACAGGGACAAAGTGCGACTATACTTCACAGAACTCTAATTGAGCTGTCATCGATTACCTTTCTCACTTTATGGTATTTTTGTGTGTAATGATTCAAATCTGTTAAGTACCAAGTAGTTGTAAAGTAGAAATAGTCCAAAGGCACAATCACGAATAACAGCAACACGGACAGTTAATCGTAAACAAAACTTAGTTCTTAGACGAATATGATTTTCCCAACATGATTGAAGTCTGAAAGGTATAAATAGACGTACATCTTTCCCGCAAACAATCTTGAATTATTCACCTTAAACCACCGTGAACACTCGCCTGGTGCCCCGACTACAGACGCTTGAGTACCTAGGGCATGTTTTTTCAAAAACTCCATGCAATATTAACATGACCTAGTACCAAAATGAAATATAAATGAGTAATGAGATACCTACGAAGGAAACGTGCATAGACATATTCATGGCTGTAGTAATCCACGGAAATGAAACAGGAAGTAGAAATGCAGAGAGAATGTACTGAGAAGATTATTTGCTGAAACATAATACGACACCCCCAATATAACTTCCGCCTTCCGGATATTACCATGAAAGAGGTAGCGAGACATTAGCGACGCAGATGAATATGCAGCCCGCAAGGGTTGCACGCGAAAATATTATGGGAATTTCTAAAGGGCCTTAAAAGCCACAGTATGATGACAGGGGCAAGTGTAATAGTCCTCAGGCCTGCAATAAATAAGGATACGAGTTAAGGGGCCACCTTCATTGTTATTTCCTTAACGGGCCGTCTTATGGGCCTCTTAATTAATTTGAAACTTTCTGAGGTCTCCTGTGGCGTCCAATTTGAATAATAGCACGGATAGGGCGCTTAATTTGCAAATATTTATGTTAAATGGGCCCCAAGGCGGAGGATGCCTTTCTCTTATAGATATTGCAAAGTATAATATACAGTCCGAAAAGGACTACAAACTGTATTTGAAATATCGTTGTTTAAAATACATATCATTAGCGCATATTTGTTCTCTGAATTAATATCTTTTGGTTTTGTTGACAATCAAAATAGAATTTAATAAACACGATGAAATAAAAACTACGTTACTAAACTACTAAATAAAAAACCTGCTCCAACTTATGGTCGTACGAGATCGTTCCAAGTAGACTGGCAGCATTGCCATACAGACTACTAATTCTTATATCAAATCTAGGTTCAACCTGAGCTTAATTTGAAAATATGTCAATGTCGTCACGTGAAGAGGTCACAAAGTATAAATATATGTACATACTTATTCATGTTTTAAACTGATGAGTGATCATCTCCTGGCCACACCTAACACGAATACTTTTTTAAACATAGAACCCATACATTGTTATTTACTGCCGAATACATAAAGCATTGATTGTACAACCAGAAACTCGTGGAATAGACAAACCGTTTAAATTTGTTTGCAGTTCATTACCTGAAACAAAACAAGAGTATTCATTAGCAAAGTAAACAAACAGTAAGGACAACAAGTACTGCAGACAATACCAATGACTCCATGCATTATGTAACGCCAATAGATACAATGTACCCATAATATATTCAAAACCTTAAACGTTATGAGAAAGATGTCCAAGCTAATTGTTGGTGATGATATTGACACTAAAGTGACATAAGCATGTTTATCTTTAAATAGCTTTATCTCTCTGTTTCTCCTCTAACAACTTTGAAGTAATCGAGTAATTCAAGTTTCTAGTCAGTTATAAATATATAATATTACTGGCAGGGCGGGGCACGGGCGGGGCAATACTCAATAAGTATTAGAAGCTCTGCTTACCTCTTTGCAGACTAACCTTTGCGGAAATACGCCAAGATATATATTATGACGGAGAATCATAGTTAAATAGATATAATTGTCCAAGATGAATATTACACTCAGGTAAACAATAAACTAGTATGGGACCCAATCAAAGTACACGTCTCACTAAGATTATAAACATAACCATTGATTTGACTAAGAGTTTCATAAATACATTGAGCCCCTACACTATTACATTACATTATCAAGGGTACCGAATTATTATGCTGTACCAAATCATAAAGGTTCAAGCCACATGTAATCAAAGTCTCCGCAGAGTACACAATGGACGCAGTACAAATTACAAGCTCAGTAATATGTCTACGTAAGGGTGTTGACACGAAGCCTCCATCATCGCCCGTATGACTACCGATATGGGATAATGCCTGCTGCATATATATATATATATATACGAGTGGGTAGGAATGGTAGTTGAAATGTTAATTTTAATGGTTATGAATTCGTTTAAATGATTTTCAGTCAACGGGGCATAACATTAATAATAATAGGGCTAGAGCAAACGTTTTTTCAGTCGCTCAAAATCAACATCAAAATATTTTTATTTCACATAGGCCTAGGTGGGCACTTATAAAACGTCGAAAAAGGTGCGCGGTTCGGGTTGGTCGTTTCCATGGAGAAGAACCGGCAAGAAACTCCATGGTTACTCTTTTCAAAGTTCTTTGAGGTTAAAATTTTTTAAAGTTATTACTGAGCTGTTCCTAGTTAAGTGGTGCGCACTATACCATAGGATACGTTAACGAGAAGATTTTCATGATGAAAACGGGACGAAAGTTCCCCGGGCAGAAAATCAAGAGTAATCTAGACTTAGGTATGTACGTAATAATAATACTATTTTACTTCAATTAAAAATCACATATTTAATTATAACTGACCTTACACTAGCACATATCATACGTGTTCGCAGTTTACAAGACCACTTGATTTGCCTTAATAACAAGTTCTTTCAAACAAGCAGATAATTACTTTATTACTGAAACTACCGACCTGCTAAAAGAATATTCATTTGGTAACACTACGTCTTCCTTCGTAGAATCTGACAATCTGTATGATACACAACACTTCACTATACAAGCGTATAGTACCACCATAAATCCGGCACAAATGTACAATCTCGTCTAAATCTATATCAAACAATACTAGTATACCAGAATGAAAGCGTAACACTAGACTGAAGCATTGAAGATTTCATAGAAGTTTCGCACGCCACACCACTTCCATTCGTCAACGTCTAGTAATTAGGCGAGACTGGCAACAAACTTATGAGTTCGCGTTTGATAAACTTTATCTAAAGAAAGTTAAGATTCAATATTGTGCGTATCAACCGTGCTATCCGCGAAGAGACGAGAGCGTGCGACTCCCGAGACACGCTCACGCAATGACTACCAATGTACTAACTAACGTTGGAAATAATACCTTTATGTTTTAACGGCCTTAGTGCCAATGCCCGGGTGGCAATGATCGAAACACGTCATTAACAACAGTAAGGAATATTGTCAAAATATAGGTCACGCGGCTATCAATAGTAAAGGCGTGAAAGAATCAGTTATTTATTAGCATTGTCTAAGTGGGAGACGAATTGCATGTTTGTGTTATGCTTCCCGCTTGGAATGGAACATTTTCGCAACTATGGTACCTACTGTAATATTATAAATTCTAATTTGCATTTCGTTTTAATCGAGCTTTGATAATGAGCTGCCGTTTATAAAAATTTAATGGACAAAGAAAAATCTGTAAAAATTGACCGAGGGTGCAAATTGGAAAAGATTGAACAAAAATTTGCTGCGGCTAAAATTTAAAGCTATTTATGTGTTTGCTTCATTAGCCGTTTTTCTCGTTCAATTTTTCTTCTTGTGGTTTATTCCTTGTCAGGATTTAATATTGTAATTGTTATTTCATACACAGATTCACACTAGTTGTCATGCTTTAATTTTAATCGTACCTTCAAGCGTTTAGATGCAATTGCAAGTTATGCAATTTAGAAGAGTTTAATTGAACCTCTACTTGTAAAACAGATAAAACTTTGTAACTGAATAAATTATATTATTATTATTATTATAAAACAAATTCGCTTATAGCGGTAGGTTTAGCAGATTAAACTACTTATCCGTTTTCTTTAATGCAGTTTTCATCAATTGTTAGTGTTTCAAGAATGTTTTGTTTTTATACATAGTTTAATATTGTACTACCCAAGGGGCATTAGTCATGTATATGAAATAGGTATGCTCCGCGAATTCATCCGCGTAAGATATGACTGGACTGGTAGTTATTGTTAAAACAAATCTTAAAAAATTGAATAAATCCTGTGTTAATCCAATAAATAATTGATTTCTGTGCCAAATTTCATCCAATTCTGTTTTTTTTTATGCGCGAAAAGTACAAATTTACTTACGAACCTTCGCATTGAATGTAGGTAAAATGGTAGGATATAACGCCGGTGAAATCAGCGTATGGTAGGTACCCAGTATATGTATATTAATATTGTATGCTAAATGAGCAGCCATATGTGAGGCCGTTGACGCCAGGTGGCTCCCTCGGATATTGTACGCCATCCGACCGTGACCACAAAACTATGGCTTTCGATATACGAGCACGGTTCCTCAGGAAATGGGGGAAACAGCATGTGACATACTATTATTATTAACAATGAGAGCCATTATTATCTGTAAAACTAATTCGAAAATACTAATAATTAGCTTAGACCTGCAAAGCCACAAATATGGTTATCTCGGAGGTGGTTACATATTTACGACCTTTGTCGTTAATGGGGTCTTGACGGGGGCCTTTGAAGAAAAGAAACCTGGAACAATCGTTTCACGAAGTATCAGCATTGACGTACTTTCTAACGCAAACTTAACTAGCGTTGGAGGATTCCGTAGCTTCCTCGTTTTGGTCGTCTCCTTTATAAAACCGAAAAGTTCTCAGGAATAACATGAAAAACACCTATAAGCCAGAAACAAATGAATAAACATAAACCTGATTAAAAAAAACAAAGGCATGAGCTTGATGTTTGAGAAACTAATAAAACAATGGATTGCAGAATGCACGTTAAGGTCAACGTACCTAAATGTGTTTATTGTCGCCCGTACAACAAGGTAAATCATGACGCCACGCCGATTAATTAATTGTGCCTGACGAGATCGTTGGTGATTTTGTGCATAGAACCAAATATGTAATACTAACTTAACCACGTACATATCACTACATGGCGAAAATCCCTTTGGTCCCTTTACTGGCGGGCTCTGATGGTTTCGTCTTCTTCTCGATCTACTTTCGTCGCGGTTTTGATTCCCTGTTACAAAAAGAACCTATAACCACATTAATAGTTGCTAATGTAATATATATCAAAGTATATGTTGATATCTATCAGTGTACTAACATTCACTAGTCACCAAAATCAATGGTATAGTCTCATCCTAATTTATTGTCATCCTTGTTTATGACTTATCATGTTTTAAGTTCAAATTAATGTAGTTTTTATAATTCAGATTGAAGATCCAATGTCTTTTCTTTAACATTGAGCAGTGATTTGTGTCACAGTGAGGTTTACGACATAATAACCTATAGTTCTATAAAGAATATTAGAGATTAATCTGAGTTCGTGTCTGAGAAGCGGATACAGACTCTTACATTAATGTTTAAACATATGGCAGGTATATAGTGGGTTCTATTACAACTCTGCCAAAGGAAACCCTTGTGGGAAGACGTGGCATCTAAATGATTAATGTATTAAATATGAAGCACTGGATAATATTGAACTTGCGTTGTGATAACCAAACATTAGTTCGTCTTTTGGCCTAGTTGTTTATAAAAATGAAGAATACAATACATTCATTCACATGTAAAGCCTTACCTTGAATAAAAGTAGGTTCTGAAAATTACCGTCAATTTTGTCGTGCACGACATGTCATCCAGTGGTTTTAGTCTACTTACCTAGGTTATTAGATAATGATAGTCTACGGTTCTCTTCTCCGTACTTTTCTGTAATATAATTTATAATGATATCCGAACACTCATTACAGTATTTTTTTAAACCACTAAGCAAGAATAGTACCGGTTTTTGGACGACATCTACACGCGATTGATAATTAAGAATACCTCATTGCTTCAATCGCGCTCTGTCGGCCTCTTTATATGTAATCAAACCATTTTTTCTTTAAGTAGGTGTAATAAAATATATTGTATTGCAATGTCAACTGCTCGTTCTAGTATGTGTTCTAATAGAGGACCATTCTCCTGTGCTACAAACTCATCATCTCCTATTGAAGTACTGACAACTTGAATCAGCGCAGGTACGGCACTTTACTGTGGTAGCGTCATATGGCTGCAGTTTTGAAGAGGTACAGTCTCCAAACAAAAGTTCAGGAATCAGAACAAGATTCATTTTTCTCAAAACTTTTCAAACCCCTTTTTTTAATAAATTAAAAATATTTAAAGCTCCTTAATATTAGATCAAACAGTAGCAAATATTCTGTCCGCCGGCTAGAATATAATTATATTGATGTTACTGCGCGATATTGGGAAAACGTTGACATGTTTCCACCCACATATAAAGTTCTTGAATGAGACTTTTAAATAACAAAGTGAGTTTTCTAACCCTAAAAACGATGTTCATAGCGAAAGTAATTCAAGTTTTCATAGCTGAAATACTAAATACATGCTTAAATGTAACGAACAGCGAATATTATATTAAGGAAGTACATAATCTATGTCACTGTTGTTTATCGTTTATAAAATACAGTTAAGATTTACTACGAGGTAGTCTGGTGAGACTGCAGCCGGGTTGTCTTAGCTAGATGTTTTACGAGCTACAGAAGATAAGGTGAAAACAGACCGACTCAAGGGATTCGTAAGTGAGTGAATCTAAAAATGCATGCTCTAGGCTTATTCGGTAATTCAGAAGGTACCAGCATTTTTGTATATAAATAAACATAAGAACAATTTATGAAAATATGAGTAGATATGTAAATGTCTACACATATATACTACACTATACTACGCCCTAACATTAGGAACCTCATATATCCTCACGCCTTCCCACAAGGGTCCCCGAAGGGGTAGGCAGAGGTGTATAGGTAATACCCACACACCCACTTTCCGCCAGAGGTATATTAGGTGCCAACGTGACAGATGGCGAGTCCATCGCCGTTACTCAAGCACGACTATACATACGCCTTTGAATTTCTTCTTAGACGTATGCAGGTTTCCTCTCGATGTTTTCCTTCACCGTAAAGCTCGTGGTGTGACTAATCACTGTACTTAAGTTCAGAAAAACTAATTGGTACAGTCGGGATTCGAACTTGCGAACATTAGGAACCAGCAATCCGATAAGAGTTTCTTGAGGAATGCTATAAGTCTTTCATGCTACTACTCAAGGGAGCGAGAGCAGTAATCATATTTAATCGGGCAATACCGTAGGGCACAGCTAGTTACATAAATCAAACGAAATGATCGACAACAAGTGTATTTATTTATATGGAAAACATTGATAGCGATATTTAACAGCACTATTATATATGACTGGTCTCCACAGTTATATCCTGTAAAGGTACGTGTTCCGTCGTATATGACACACGGGACCCTGTAATTATGCAACTTGGGCCCAACTCTCAGTCCAGTTTTGCCGTTTTATTATTATTCAACAGATGCAAAAGAGCAGGTGCACTAAAGCTGCGATTTACAGCTGTTATATGATGCATCTGTAATGTTACATCGATATCACCTTGAAGATTAGTAGAGCGGTTCGACCGCTAACCCGATGTTTGGCAATTGGCAACCGCACGCGAGGCCGTACGGAAATTATCGTACGCAGATTACGTTTGATTCATTCGTGTGGTATGTGGTTATTATTTTAATAATATTTTTATTCGGTAGTTTTCTCAAAGTGGCAATGAAGTGCCGTTGTAATATCGTGGGATAAGAATGAAACGTTAACACATAGTTTTTCTTATTCTACTTTGAGATTTCTTTGAGGTTTGAGTCACGGGACGACGTGATTTTGGAAATTCTAAGCCCATGCTTGCAGCATTGTTGGTCTTAAAGCACTTATATAATATAAACCACAATTTATGACCCACTAGTTCTAATTCATTTCCTGGACTCAAACACAATAATAAAGAAATCGTTAAGATATAAAAACAATAGAACGTTTTTATTTATTTTTGGGCACATTGAATTTACATAAGGGAGGGAGGGCACAACGGTTAATTGCCGTTCGAATTCGGAGCAGCCCGACTGGTACCATTACCTCCACCTTACAGAAGATCGCAGCTAAATGGCATTACCCTCGGGTGTGTCGTGTTCCTGTGGTGAGTAAGGTCGCCAGGCTCCAAGAGGAAGCGGTGTGTCGGCAGCACAGGACCAGTGGTGCAATTCCGCCGTGGTGGTGACCAGGCGCGGCATGTCGGTGCGGTTGTTAGGGAGACCCGGTGAAACGGCTGTCCGCTGGCCGCCCGCATATAGTAGGGGTCCCGAACCCAGGGATCACCTAATCTCCGCCCTGGGAGGCTGACCCGCACATGTGTGTAAAGTCCTTGGTGTAGTGGTCGTGCCGGAGGAGGAGACCGGAGTGGACCCGGCCGCTGCATCAGGGGGGGATCGGGGGCCCTTCCGACTTCCGCTCCGGCAATCCGCACTACCTGTACATCACTGCGGCGGATTGAGACTGCGCTTTGTCCTCTTTGATGCCGACACAACGATTCCTCTTCTTCCTTTTCAGCACCCTTAGAAATCTAAAATGGCCAAATTTAAAAATAGTAGAAGTTTCCCAGCGGCCTCCCCTTCCATATTAAAAATGGACTTTTGCAACATCAGGGGACTTCATTCTAATCTAAATGCAGTCCACCAACACCTTGAGACGACACAGCCGACTCTGCTATTTCTGACGGAGACGCAGATATCCTGCCCTGATGATACATCGTACCTGAACTACCCCGGGTACAAGATGGAACACAATTTTGTGCGCCGCGCCGGGGTATGTATGTACTTCCGGGAGGATATTTGCTGTCGACGTCTCCACGGCCTTGAAGACAGAGACCTGTCAATTTTGTGGGTGCGCGTAGACTATGGTGGCAACACCCGAATCTACGCGTGCCTTTACAGGTCCCATAGCGGTGACACAGACACAGTTCGCCTATTTGAGCACCTGCAATCGACAACGGACAAAGTACTTGAGCAGTACCCCTCCGCGGAGTTGGTGGTTTTAGGAGATTTTAACGCTCACCATGTTGAGTGGCTTGGCTCTCGGTCCACTGACTGCGCGGGGAGGGCTGCTTACGAGCTTGCCCTGGCTTATGGCTTCTCGCAGCTGGTACACGAACCAACCAGAATACCTGATATCGAGGGCCATACAAGCTCTTTACTGGACCTTCTGCTGACCACGCGACCGGACAGCTATTCCATCTCGGTGGGTGCGCCGCTTGGCACATCCGACCACTGTCTGGTCCGGACGCAAGTGCCGTGCGCAAAGGCCGAAGTGCCCCGACCCCCGGGGCGGCGGCGCATGTGGCACTACAAGGCAGCAGACTGGGATGGATTGCGTGAGTTTTACGCATCGTACCCGTGGAGGCAGATCTGCTTTGCATCAGAAGATCCAGACCCCTGTGCAGCAGCCGTCGCTGAGACGATACTGGCGGGAATGGAATGCTACATCCCAAACTCGCTAGTAGCTACAGGGGTAAAGAAACAGCCGTGGTTTAATAAGCCCTGCAAGGAAGCTAAATTATCCAAGCAAGCCTTGTATGAGGCGTGGACCACGGCTCGATCCAATCTGGACCCCAACATATCTGATGCAAAGCGGAAACTTAATGCTGCCTCGAGGCACTGTAAGCGAGCGATTGCCAGGGCGAAATTCGATTTCGTCGGCAGAATTGGTAAGAGACTCGCTAGCTACCCTTCTGGCAGCCGTGCTTTTTGGTCCCTTGCCAAGGCTGCTGAGGGAAACTTTTGCCAGTCGTCCCTACCACCACTCCGTAAGCCGGATGGTAACTTGGCCCACAGTGCCAAAGAGAAAGCGGATCTATTGGGCTCTCTCTTTGCCTCGAACTCGACTATGGATGACGGAGGCGCCACACCGCCCACTATCCTGCGGTGTGAGAACTCTATGCCGGAGATAAGCATAACCCAACGGGAGGTCCGGCGGGAGATGCTGTCTCTGGACGTCCATAAGTCGAGCGGGCCAGACGGTATTCCGGCAGTGGTGCTTAAGCAGTGTGCTCCTGAACTGTGTCCTGTTTTGACGCGCCTATTCGCGCTTTCCTACTCCACCCAAAAAGTCCCAACTTCGTGGAAGACCGCCCACGTGCACCCAGTGCCCAAAAAGGGCGATAGATCAGACCCATCGAATTACAGGCCGATCGCCATCACCTCCCTCCTCTCCAAAATTATGGAGCGAGTGATTAACACGCAACTCCTGCGATATCTAGAGGGTCACGGTTTGTTGAGTGACCAACAGTATGGCTTCCGCCACAGTCGCTCAACGGGTGACCTTCTAGTATATCTCACGCACCGTTGGTCACTCGCCATTGAGAGTCAAGGTGAGGCATTAGCTGTTAGCTTGGATGTGGCGAAAGCGTTCGATCGGGTCTGGCATCGCGGTCTTCTATCGAAGCTTCCATCCTACGGACTGCCAGAGGGATTATGCAAATGGGTCGCCAGCTTTCTGTCCAGCAGATGCATAAGAGCCGTCGTTGACGGTAGCTGCTCCGAAAGCATGGAAATTAATGCTGGCGTCCCGCAAGGCTCTGTGTTGTCCCCGACTCTGTTTCTTCTGCATATTAATGACATGCTTTCTATTGAAGGCATTCATTGCTATGCAGACGACAGCACTGGGGACACTTACTACACGGGCCGTGCTAATCTCCCTCGTTCCACTGTGGAGGAAAGTCGCGAACGACTTGTGTCTGAAATCGAGAGTACACTTCGCAGTGTCTCCGATTGGGGTCGACTAAACCTAGTCCACTTCAACCCCACTAAGACACAAGTTTGCGCGTTCACCGCAAAAAAAACTCCATTCGCTGTGGCTCCACAATTCCAGAACACTCCCCTGAACATCTCGGAGAGCATTAGGATCCTTGGGGTCGATATTTCTAGCGACGTTCAGTTCCGTGGTCATTTAGAGGACAAGGCTAAGCTGGCGTCGAGGAAGCTCGGTGTGCTCAACAGAGCTAAGCAGTACTTCACACCGCAACAAAGGCTGCAACTTTATAAGTCGCAAGTTCGGCCACATATGGAGTACTGCTGCCACCTGTGGGCTGGAGCCCCTGGATACCAGCTTGGGCCTTTTGACGCGGTTCAGAAACGCGCCGCTAGAATTGTCGACGATCCCATGCTCACAAGCGGCTTGGAATCACTAAATCTGAGGAGAGACTTTGCCTCCCTGTGTGTGTTCTACCGCTTGTATAACGGGGAGTGTTCTGCAGAATTGTTCGATATGATGCCCACTTCCACCTTCTACCACCGCACCTCTCGCCATCGACGGGGAATTCATCCCCATACCTTGGAACCACAAAGGTCTCGCACTGTGCGCTTCCAAAGAAGTTTTCTTCCGCGAACGCTCAGGCTGTGGAATGAGCTCCCCGTTGAGGTTTTCCCTGGAGAGTACAGCATGGAGTTCTTCAAGAAGGGTGTGAAAAGATTCCTGCAGGGTCGGCAACGCGCGAGTGATACCCCTGGTGTTGCAAGCGTCCATAGGCGGCGGTAACCGCTTACCATCAGGCGGACCGCATGCTTGTTTGCCACCCAAGTGGTATAAAAAAAAAAAAAAAAAAAAAAAAAAACTTCAGGATAATACAGTTTATGATTCTGACCATCTTTTTGATTAAGTTTAATTCGCTGCCATCATTTGATGGTGCCATGTTTAATGAAGACGCATTTAAATAAATTGTTTAATAGTAATGCTAAATTGTATTTTGTCTAAATTGGTTTGATGCATATAGGTGTATAATTTATGTTAAAGTCTTTTTGATATATACAATTCTGTATAGTTAATGCAAAGAATATCTAATAGTAAAATTACTATCTGTAATCGACGTATTTTTCTTTTACATAGTGCGCTATTAGTTAAACAAAGAATTTCCATAAAATAGGTTGCGGTGAAAGTTGGAAAACGAATTCAAATTGGAGTTGCGAAACCGCGGAGAATAAAGCAAAAAGTTACGGTCAGTATTTCTGAAAGGTAGTACTCACAAAGGATTTACACCAATGCTTTGCAAGTAAATACTGAAAAAACTTTAAAGAAGTAAGCTACTTATCATTCAAGGTTTTGACACTATGGAAATCTTGATATCTCCATATAATACCCACGTCGTAAGTCGGATTGAATACTAAGCGGTTACTGCCCTTTGACCCGTTTCGGAAGATAAAACGTAGAACGTAGAACAAAAGGGCGATATACAATCCAATAATGGTATTATTAAGTGTTAATTAATATGTTAATGGCACACATTGTCTTCAAATTGAGACACATGTAAAAAAAATCTAGAATGCCAAGTTATCCGTTAACTATACCCATTAAACAGCGACCTACATAAACAGAAGTTGCGCAGGCGCAGGCGCCGCGGCGCGGCTCACATTGGTGAATGACCGTGCGTGTAAACAATGTTGAGAATCAATGAGTCGTACAACTAAACGACCACACCCAACATCAGTATTTCAGACATGACAACCGACCAATTTTTGGTAACTATAAAGATTCTTATATGCGTGATATAAAAATGAAGCGTTGATGTTGGATATGTTGAAACATCAGAGAATATCCATTAAATCGTTACGTAATGGCTCATACGCGATAGGATTGCTTTCAATCGCAGTGAATATCAAGGTTCCTTACATTGTTCTGGTTTCTCGTAAAATTATGCAAGTATCTCAATCAATCAATTAAGTATACATGCAAATAAATATTATGCTGATCCCAAAGAGTAGGGTGCCGATCCTTAGCTTAACAAACTTCTTTCGCTCCAACGACATTAATTAGTACTAACTAGCATCGAGTAGTTAGTTATTCTTGACGATTCTATTCTATCTTAATATCGAACTGGGCCTTTCTCCGCTTCACCTTCCAGAAATCGCAATTCATAGCCGTTGTATCAACTATTTAAAACTTATACTTGATAAAAATCCATCCAAAAATCACAAATAATATTACTAACCAAAAATGAGGTACTGTATCCTGTATTCAACCACTATACTTAGCAACATGTGAAAAGAAAGCAAATAAATTTAAACTTAAAACACGATGAAATTGGTTTGTATGAGAAATTACTTGAATAACTTCTCAAGTCGACCATCTGCTTACGTTTCACCGTAAACAAAGCGCGGCGAGTGTGGGCGATTGTACCACAAATGGATGCAAATCGCATGTAGGTGTTCGCATTGTTGAAGGATATAATATATTATCTATAAATACAAATGCTATGTAAGTTTTATATAAAAATATTACATAGTTGTACACTTTGTGTAGAAGGATCTCCAAAGGGACAGTCAGTAAATAAAAGCTTCTTGTTTTTAAGGATTTTGCGAATATTCATGTGTCATTGCTACTAGCAGTATAATATGAAAAAAATCACAAAAACCATCCTCAATTCGTAAAATAAATCACCGTAACAATAAATATGGAATCCTTTAAGGGTAGCGCTTAGCCTGCAGGGAATGAAAAATGCCACGTCGCTTCTTGTTGGGGGAAAATTATATACTCATCTTACAAATAGATTGTAAAGGGCATGGGTGTGCCTTGTCAAATGAATACAAGGGGTTACAACCTGAAGTCCTGAGGCTGTTGGGATCGCTACAAAGAATCTGCGGGACCCGCTCATGTGAAACTAATACGAACTCGGGGTGCTGTCGCAGAGAAATAAGATTTTTATTATCAGATGATAGCAGCAATATAAAGTGTAGTAGTTTTTTATTCGTAATGCAAAGATGTGATAAAATACAATTTTATAGAGGAAAACTAGAATGGATCCCCCGATGAATTTGAGTTTGCAGACTCCTTCTAATTACATATTTTTAAGTGTAACCGACTTAAAGTGGTTGAACGTTTATTTCTCAATCTTGCCCGAATGGCTGAACGTATATATATCCTCACGCCTTCCCACAAGGATCCCCGAAGGGTTAGGCAGAGGTGTATAGGTAATACCCACACACCCACTTTCCGCCAGAGGTATATTAGGTGCCAACATGACAGATGGCGAGTCCATCGCCGTTACTCAAGCACGACTATACATACGCCTTTGAATTTCTTCTCAGACGTATGCAGGTTTCCTCTCGATGTTTTCCTTCACCGTAAAGCTCGCTCGTTCACTAATCACTGTACTTAAGTTCAGAAAAACTCATTGGTACAGTCGGGATTCGAACTTGAGACCTTTGCGTCGCAGGCAACTCCTCGAACCACTCGGCCACTAATTGGACAAAATTGGCACAGAGATAGATTATAGTCTGAAGTAGGACATGAGAGTATTATTCAAAAAAGTAGCACACGAATGCATTGATACGCATATGAGTATAGATATATATATAATTTACTACCACTAGTATGAAATAAAAGTGTAAGTCTGTAATTTAATCGAAATGCCTTTAAAATGGCCACTCATTTGATTTCCAGCATAAAGCCTTGAAATTAATTTATCTCAAATAATCTCAATAAGTGAACTGTCCCATAGAGGGGGAATTTCTGGTCCAAACAAAATTTCTTTTCAAAGTCGTACATTGAGACATCCCTCAGGATAAGGGACACAATGAGATTTAACATAATAAAAAGAGCTACTTACTGACTGACCCTTCGGATATCGAGTTTTGAAGGTGCTTCAGGAACCTGGATTTATGACTTCATCTTTTTATCATTCAATACGTTTTTTTATCCACATCATACAGAGATATAAACGCCTTGATATAGTTTTACATTCCATTAAAAATATTATTATATACTCATATTAATCAAGAGTACTCGAAACCGACGAGCATGTATGAAGCGAAAGAGGTATGTAAGTTTAGAGAGAACTGGCGCTCTATACTCTCTGCCTACCCCGTTAGGGACTCGGCGTGATGATATGTATGTAAAAATACTAATATGTATATTGAAATCAGTAGACATGTTTAATATGCCAAGGGTGCCTACTTGAGCTCGATGGCATGACCCAACACGTGACCTGAAGATGCTGAAAAATTATCTAAAAAATCTCCAGATCCAAAACGGAGCTACCTGATTTGAGCAAAATGATGTTCAAACTAATACAGAAGTTCGCAGTCAAATACAACTACGTACTTCACGTTGAATTCCTACAGTGTGTTATCAGAACTTCTTCGACTGAGAATTTCGGGTATGGGTACATACTTACATTATTTCCATTATGGTACAAATATATGTCAATCAAAGGTAAACAGCACACTAGTGATTCTCTGGTGTTACAAGACTTTATTCGGCAGCGATGGTCAAGGAGAATTATGTGCTTACACCACCTATTGGGATATACACTTTAGTTTGTAAACGAAGTGCAGACATTTTTGCTTTAAGAAAATTGTTATGTTTCGCTATTTGGACTCGAAAGTATGTTTTTTATTATAAAGCCATTTAATTGTTTATAGCAATAAATATGATGGATCTGATTATTTGGCAATACTTCAGTTGCACGTAGAAAAGACAATTTATTACACAATCGTTGAAAGAGGTAACAATGAACTCAAAAGGCCGTAAGTACATATTTCGACATAATTAGTAGAAAGTGGATCCTGCTTCCAAACGAAAAAGCCTATGTTAATTGATGATCAACAAGTAGGCATGTAATATTGACGTGTTAAAGGTATAATTCTGAACAATATCTCAAGTTTCACAGCATAAAATTTACTATCAATTTTGAGATAGTTACTCACAAAGTTGCCTGGGAACACGCCACTAAGCCTAACTACTAACTAAGCCACGACACACATATTTATAAATTTATATATTAATACATAGGAACTTTTAGAGGCTCACCATCTTTTTAGAGGTCTCGCGTCGTCTAGTCGAGACCTCTCATGACAGGCGGGCTGGAATATATCTCGTATAGAGAATCAGCATTGCTATCCAGCGTGGCAATGCTGCTAGTCTTCTTGGCACGTTGCCTCGGGATACCGATTTGGGACAAATATTTGATCTGTAAGTAGTTAGTTTTAACTGTTCTTTGCAAATACATAGGATACTAAAGATGATAGATTCAATTTTATAAATTTCGAATAAGAATCAAACTTAACTTGCTTAAAACTGTAAAGTAATTATCAGTATGGGCACACAACTTGTCAAAGACACATGATACATTGTAAATAATGATTTTCATAAGTAAGTAACCGTAAAATTGGAAGACCAACAAATGGTTAATTTATAAGACGTACAGGAATGCCGGGATTAGCTCCAAGCAAATGTTGTCTTTACTGAAATAGTCCCTGACAATGTTGGCTCTATTTATGAAAAAGACGTTATTTATGCCTTGATAGCATCAGAATAAATAACGTAACTAAGGTATTAATGGTTAATATTGAGCTGATGTTATAAACTAATGGTATGTAAGTCAAGAAAGAACTGGCGCTCTATACTCTCTGCGTACCCCGTTAGGCGTGATGATATGTAATGTATATATAATGTTAGAAACGTACTATTATAAATTCCCAATATTTATTGATAACATAAATACATTTATATGGACAAATGTCCAAATAATGCATCGGGAATCATAGCATCGTCACAGTCATAGCACTATAAACGGTTGATTTATGTAAGCTGTGTTTTAGGATAGACTATTTTAAATTGATAAACTTAATGGATAGAGTAAGGGTCTTGCGTAAACTGGAAATAAAATCTAATCATTTTTATATTTGCAAAATATATATATTACTTAACATTGTGCAGCTGGACATAAGGAACAATAAACTAGATCGACTTCCTACATCACAGTTTCTGCGACATCAGAGAGCTTATTTTAGTTACTTTATGTGAACCGAGCCATGTCTGTGACATTTGATAGGGCAAGTTGCAACACTTTCGATCCAGACGCTTATACTTTCCCTCTTAACACATTTCAAATTAAGCCGTAGTCATAAATTCACAGAGTTCAGATTGCCGCAACCCTTTAATTTTAATTAAAAATAAACAGTTCTACAAGCTGTTTAAAGTTGAATTTGCTTTGAGAAGTAAAAATGCATCAGCGGACGAGGTCGTAGAGAAAAATATTAGCGGCGACGCTTTGCAAACATGGCTGGAGTTGATAACTTTATAGTTATTGCTTTCAAAGCGAAGCGCAAATACGATTTTGCAGTCTGGAAATACAAACATCTACAATAAGCGATATATTATTTCTTTCAAATTTTGAAACAAATTGTTTAGTTCACCTTTACAGCATAGTAACATCTGCCGTTTTATACCTGAAACAAAAAAGAGGCGCGATATTAGTACGAGTATTGTTAAAAAAGTATGTCATCATGCTATAAAGAGACATGTGCCTAGAATGATAATAAACGAGTTCTACTTGTGTTGTAATAAAACACAGATCTATATCGAGCTCGCTATCAAAAACATTTATGAGGCATGTTGCCCCACGAAGCTAAAATTTTAAGCTACCTAAAGTTGTTATTAAGTATTAAGTATATAGTTATTAAGGGAGGGAGGGCACAACGGTTAATTCCCGTTCGAATTCGGAGCAGCCCGACTGGTACCATTACCTCCACCTTACAGAAGATCGCAGCTAAATGGCATTACCCTCGGGTGTGTCGTGTTCCTGTGGTGAGTAAGGTCGCCAGGCTCTAAGAGGAAGCGGTGTGTCGGCAGCACAGGACCAGTGGTGCAATTCCGCCGTGGTGGTGACCAGGCGCGGCATGTCGGTGCGGTTGTTAGGGAGACCCGGTGAAACGGCTGTCCGCTGGCCGCCCGCATATAGTAGGGGTCCCGAACCCAGGGATCACCTAATCTCCGCCCTGGGAGGCTGACCCGCACATGTGTGTAAAGTCCTTGGTGTAGTGGTCGTGCCGGAGGAGGAGACCGGAAAGGACCCGGTCGCTGCATCAGGGGGGGATCGGGGGCCCTTCCGACTTCCGCTCCGGCAATCCGCACTACCTGTACATCACTGCGGCGGATTGAGACTGCGCTTTGTCCTCTTTGATGCCGACACAACGATTCCTCTTCTTCCTTTTCAGCACCCTTAGAAATCTAAAATGGCCAAATTTAAAAATAGTAGAAGTTTCCCAGCGGCCTCCCCTTCCATATTAAAAATGGACTTTTGCAACATCAGGGGACTTCATTCTAATCTAAATGCAGTCCACCAACACCTTGAGACGACACAGCCGACTCTGCTATTTCTGACGGAGACGCAGATATCCTGCCCTGATGATACATCGTACCTGAACTACCCCGGGTACAAGATGGAACACAATTTTGTGCGCCGCGCCGGGGTATGTATGTACTTCCGGGAGGATATTTGCTGTCGACGTCTCCACGGCCTTGAAGACAGAGACCTGTCAATTTTGTGGGTGCGCGTAGACTATGGTGGCAAGACCCGAATCTACGCGTGCCTTTACAGGTCCCATAGCGGTGACACAGACACAGTTCCCCTATTTGAGCACCTGCAATCGACAACGGACAAAGTACTTGAGCAGTACCCCTCCGCGGAGTTGGTGGTTTTAGGAGATTTTAACGCTCACCATGTTGAGTGGCTTGGCTCTCGGTCCACTGACTGCGCGGGGAGGGCTGCTTACGAGCTTGCCCTGGCTTATGGCTTCTCGCAGCTGGTACACGAACCAACCAGAATACCTGATATCGAGGGCCATACAAGCTCTTTACTGGACCTTCTGCTGACCACGCGACCGGACAGCTATTCCATCTCGGTGGGTGCGCCGCTTGGCACATCTGACCACTGTCTGGTCCAGACGCAAGTGCCGTGCGCAAAGGCCGAAGTGCCCCGACCCCCGGGGCGGCGGCGCATGTGGCACTACAAGGCAGCAGACTGGGATGGATTGCGTGAGTTTTACGCATCGTACCCGTGGAGGCAGATCTGCTTTGCATCAGAAGATCCAGACCCCTGTGCAGCAGCCGTCGCTGAGACGATACTGGCGGGAATGGAATGCTACATCCCAAACTCGCTAGTAGCTACAGGGGTAAAGAAACAGCCGTGGTTTAATAAGCCCTGCAAGGAAGCTAAATTATCCAAGCAAGCCTTGTATGAGGCGTGGACCACGGCTCGATCCAATCTGGACCTCAACATATCTGATGCAAAGCGGAAACTTAATGCTGCCTCGAGGCACTGTAAGCGAGCGATTGCCAGGGCGAAATTCGATTTCGTCAGCAGAATTGGTAAGAGACTCGCTAGCTACCCTTCTGGCAGCCGTGCTTTTTGGTCCCTTGCCAAGGCTGCTGAGGGAAACTTTAGCCAGTCGTCCCTACCACCACTCCGTAAGCCGGATGGTAACTTGGCCCACAGTGCCAAAGAGAAAGCGGATCTATTGGGCTCTCTCTTTGCCTCGAACTCGACTATGGATGACGGAGGCGCCACACCGCCAACTATCCTGCGGTGTGAGAACTCTATGCCGGAGATAAGCATAACCCAACGGGAGGTCCGGCGGGAGATGCTGTCTCTGGACGTCCATAAGTCGAGCGGGCCAGACGGTATTCCGGCAGTGGTGCTTAAGCAGTGTGCTCCTGAACTGTGTCCTGTTTTGACGCGCCTATTCGCGCTTTCCTACTCCACCCAAAAAGTCCCAACTTCGTGGAAGACCGCCCACGTACACCCAGTGTCCAAAAAGGGCGATAGATCAGACCCATCGAATTACAGGCCGATCGCCATCACCACCCTCCTCTCCAAAATTATGGAGCGAGTGATTAACACGCAACTCCTGCGATATCTAGAGGGTCACGGTTTGTTGAGTGACCAACAGTATGGCTTCCGCCACAGTCGCTCAACGGGTGACCTTCTAGTATATCTCACGCACCGTTGGTCACTCGCCATTGAGAGTCAAGGTGAGGCATTAGCTGTTAGCTTGGATGTGGCGAAAGCGTTCGATCGGGTCTGGCATCGCGGTCTTCTATCGAAGCTTCCATCCTACGGACTGCCAGAGGGATTATGCAAATGGGTCGCCAGCTTTCTGTCCAGCAGATGCATAAGAGCCGTCGTTGACGGTAGCTGCTCCGAAAGCATGGAAATTAATGCTGGCGTCCCGCAAGGCTCTGTGTTGTCCCCGACTCTGTTTCTTCTGCATATTAATGACATGCTTTCTATTGAAGGCATTCATTGCTATGCAGACGACAGCACTGGGGACACTTACTACACGGGCCGTGCTAATCTCCCTCGTTCCACTGTGGAGGAAAGTCGCGAACGACTTGTGTCTGAAATCGAGAGTACACTTCGCAGTGTCTCCGATTGGGGTCGACTAAACCTAGTCCACTTCAACCCCACTAAGACACAAGTTTGCGCGTTCACCGCAAAAAAAACTCCATTCGCTGTGGCTCCACAATTCCAGAACACTCCCCTGAACATCTCGGAGAGCATTAGGATCCTTGGGGTCGATATTTCTAGCGACGTTCAGTTCCGTGGTCATTTAGAGGACAAGGCTAAGCTGGCGTCGAGGAAGCTCGGTGTGCTCAACAGAGCTAAGCAGTACTTCACACCGCAACAAAGGCTGCAACTTTATAAGTCGCAAGTTCGGCCACATATGGAGTACTGCTGCCACCTGTGGGCTGGAGCCCCTGGATACCAGCTTGGGCCTTTTGACGCGGTTCAGAAACGCGCCGCTAGAATTGTCGACGATCCCATGCTCACAAGCGGCTTGGAATCACTAAATCTGAGGAGAGACTTTGCCTCCCTGTGTGTGTTCTACCGCTTGTATAACGGGGAGTGTTCTGCAGAATTGTTCGATATGATGCCCACTTCCACCTTCTACCACCGCACCTCTCGCCATCGACGGGGAATTCATCCCCATACCTTGGAACCACAAAGGTCTCGCACTGTGCGCTTCCAAAGAAGTTTTCTTCCGCGAACGCTCAGGCTGTGGAATGAGCTCCCCGTTGAGGTTTTCCCTGGAGAGTACAGCATGGAGTTCTTCAAGAAGGGTGTGAAAAGATTCCTGCAGGGTCGGCAACGCGCGAGTGATACCCCTGGTGTTGCAAGCGTTCATAGGCGGCGGTAACCGCTTACCATCAGGCGGACCGCATGCTTGTTTGCCACCCAGTGGTATAAAAAAAAAAAAAAAAAACAAAAAAAAAAGTTGTCGTAAATTTCGAAATCAGATTCGTAAACAAACTTCCGAAGTTTTGATCTCTGAGCACCTACTTCAAACGCGCAACGTTTTGTCTGCAAATTCACTGATGTTCTTAAGAGAGACAATTTAGCTTTGCCCTAGATTCATCGAGGAGTCTCTGGAGACGTCCCTTCAACAGGTAACTTTATAGCTGAATTAATGCGGCGAAAGCAATTTCGTGAGTGATGTAGTTGTAACATTAATATAACATCCGTGCATGGAGCGAGTACTGTAATTTCATCATTTCCTATTCACAAATTATTGTACACTTTCGAACCGCTGAGATAATAAAATGCAGGTGCATAATTTTGTTTTAGTTTTTATTATAGTTCTATCGATTTTAGTGAAGAAGATTTTTGTTCATGTATTTATTTTGTAACTCAGTTATTACACTCAACTTATTTAACTGATCTCTATCCGGGGATGAATGTTAATGTCTGCGACGCAATTGACAACTGCTGCAGGTATCATCGCATATATTTTGTAGCCTTAAGACGTAAAAGACGTGTTTGCTAAAATAAGCTTGACAGAGTTTACAAGGCAGAAGTCAAACGCAACAGGCCGTTACACTCAGCGCACTCAACCGTAAAGGCAATATTGGGAGTTACATTCTTCAATCGATTCAATTGTACGCCACCAGAGCTATTAGATACACTTCGAGTACACAAGTAATCGATTTACTTATTACTCCGACTAAATGGAAGAGCTTGTTCAATCTACTTCCATATCAAAACGGCAAGACCAAGGCAAGGCAGGGTAGACAGAGTGAGTACAGCATCAGTCGCTAGAACCAGCGACCTCCGTTCTTCATCAGTCAGTCTTGCCACACGTGTTAAATATACGGCATTTAGGGACTCGGCGTGATGATATGCATTTATCATTATGCTACATAATTAGTTTTATCGCATATATTCGTGTCAGAGGTTGTAATCTATTTAGTTCAAACCTATGGTTATATAAGATTCGAAATACCAACTCCCACAACTTGCACACAATTATTTGGCCTGGTTCTGTCAACGTGTTTATTAGAAAAAGAGTTTTGCGTGCACGTGTTCGTGAAATAAATAATTCAATACCTAATTAACTCGTCTAGTTGGAAATTCGATAGCGATTCGTAAGTCAAAGTCAAAGCTTGCGTTCAGTATAATATGCTTTAATTTAATATAACCAGTGGGGTCGATATTTTAAGGTAATCGTTTTTTTTTATTGTATATATTATATATTTTTTATATTATTTATTGCTTATACTATATATCTGGCTCTTGATTAATCTGTTGAAAACTATGATTTGTGAACAAATTCTCCTCAAAATATTATTCCAAACGTTTCTTTCTTGTGATCCAAGACCGAGTCGATTAATGTCTCCGACGGCATCTACGAACCACTACCGAATTTGGTGCCCGCATCATGGGGGTCACTGAACTCATGCCGTATGCACACTGTTTCATTTATCGCGATCTTCAACATCTATGTCGATTCGTTCCGCTCTAGAACACTTGTGCTCTAGGTTGTTCGCAGAAATATTTGTGAATTTTATAAAAAATATATTAAAGGTTATTTTATTTAATGTATACTATAATATTAGTGTATAAAGAGGAATGATTTGTATGCAAGTATGTTGGTAAGGAATTGGCTCAAAAAGTACTAAACCGATTTTAAAAATTCTTTCACCATTTGAATGCTACATTATCACTGATTAACATCCTTACACTACTTGCAAGAAAAAAAAAATGCAAAAAATGTTAAAAAAATAAATGTCCACCCGTGCGAAGCCGGGACGAGCCGCTAGTCTAGTCTTTATACATATAATTCTTCTGTGAGTGTGTATGTCACTGAACTCCTCCTAAACGCCTGGACCGATTTTAATGAAATTTTTTGTGTGTGTTCAAGGGGATCTGGGAATGGTTTAGATTCACAATTGGACCCGATAGGTGGCGCCACCATCTTTTTTTTCCACCCGAGCGAAGCTGGGCGGGACAACAAGTTATTAATAAAACTATGGTTGCTATTCTGCTCACTTACTCACTTAGATATCTTAAAATATCCGAATCTTTCAAGTATGTGAACATGAGCACGCGACCAATTTAGCGTGTTAATAAATCGTTGCATGTCTCAATTGCTCTTGGCATTCATAGCAATTATCTCAAAAACCTAATATTTGTTCAAAGTCACGTGACATCGTGTCTGCCATCACGATACTGGCAGGTAATAAATCGTTTATATTGGTCGTTAACAGATACTCGTGAGCACTACGATCGACTTCTGTGACACTTTTACTATCTGTTTATGTAATAGAATATTATTTACTATATTTGGAACTGGCTTGAAATACCATCAAATGTAAATTGAATGATGTGATACATATGATACGTAAAATCATGCCCGGTAGCCATATTTTAAATGTGAACTTACATTATTCGAAAAACGAACACCGACATCGTTCTCTTTATTTGTGTAGTTCGTTAGGATTATTAAAAGTTTTATGTCGTAATGAAGCAGAAGATCAAAGAGTAGTTGATAGCACGAAGGAAGATGATAAGACAGAGACAATATTTACACTTGCATTAATGAATAGATTTATTATAATAATTACTTGTAATGCAGGAATAGATTCCGCTTCTCTCAAATGCATATGAAAGTCCTACCAAAAACATGTAGAATTGATACGTAGTCATGTGCCAATATACAATTCCACCAGATCTCTTGCATTAAATAGCATATACGAACGTAATAATAATAATAATAAAAGAACGCAAAAAAGCTAAGTGGGAATTGAAATTCTCGAAACGTTTTGCGAGATTGAAGAGGCTTTTATGGAAATGGACTGAGCGTGAATCCGACGATAGTAGGCTCCACCCTACATGGTATTACACTGCCGATTTAAATATTTACGCAGCCTCCAGCATTTTAGATACACCTGATGTTCAATTTATTTCAACCGTGTAACACCCGTTGTGGTGGTTTCCGGTAAATACAAATGCTTAGCCTTAAAATGTATTTGCCATATGTGCATTCACACCATTCATGTTTTGCGAAATTTTAATGAAATTTCGAAGCCTTTTTAAGGCGTGAAATAATGATCTAAATGCTTCACACTGAAAGCATTTTTTTTTGTTTGTTATTTTTACACGTGTGTACTTTAAAGACACGTTGCACTAGAACATTAAAAGCCAAGAATCTTGTGATGATTTATTCTTACAACGCATACAACAGATAGGTACATAGCTAAGAGTGCAATATCACTCTTGCAGTCATTGAAACTTGCAAATATGCACTCTCGTTTTTTCAAGTCCTTGTTTGTGGCCATCACAGTTGGTCAACTGGTCGACTGACTGATATGACTCATGCGTCCTCGGAGAAATACTCATTGAATTATATTCTAGTTTATGCAAGAGCTTTGCTACTGTTTTTTTCTTTTTGTTTCACGATATACAGAATATATATTCTCACGCTTTACCACAATGGAACCCGAAGGGGTAGGCAGAGGTGTATACAATTTTGAAGATCATACCTAAAATATCTTATCAGCAATAACTTCATTCCTTTAACATATTCTGAAGAGGATTTAATGCTTTTTCAAGTGAGATTGGTGGTGGTGTGCGGTCTGCCTGATGGTAAATGGTTATCGCCGTATATGGACGCTTGCAACACCAGGGTTATCGCACCCGTAACATAAAGTTAGCCATAGATATAGTCATCATCACGCCGAGCCCTAACGGGGTAGGCAGAGAGGAACGAGCGCCAGTTTTCTCTAGACTTAACAGCTGTCTGATTATTAGCAAGTTGAGCAACAGCGACAGATATTGTAAACACACCTTGACGTTGTTTATAAGCGACCAGTAGCTGGCGATGGCAGAAGCAGTAAATATTGTGACACTGTTTCTTTGATCCCTTAACCGACATGACGTAAGCCTTATTAGGTCAAAATATCAAATCTTCACGAAGACGCAAAAAACAACATTGAAAATTATCACGGAACAAGTACCAATACTTTTAAATTTTGCTTATTACGTACATTATATAAGAATGATATAATATATAAAGAATTATATAAGAATATAAATCTGGCGGAAAGTGGGTGTGTGGGTATTACCTATACACCTCTGCCTACCCCTTCGGGGACCCTTGTGGGAAGGCGTGAGGATATATTATATTATTATTATTATATAAATGAACGTACACCTTTTGTTACTCACAGAATAGAGCACCAGTTCTCTCTACGCGTACTGTAGAAGTAATATATAAAGATATGAATATATGCAAAATTAAAAAAGTATTGGTGCTTGTTATATACATCGAGTCTGTCTCATAGTGAATAGAGCTGTAGTTGGATGTTTACGTATTATAATGCTTTGAATTGTTGAACCATACTACGCGCTGTGTGGCCGTTATCAGACGTTGCAGATCGAAGTAAGAATGGAGCCTCACTTCTTCAAAATGTAAATAATTGTAATGTATAAGAGAAACTACCAGTATACTCGATTTATCAGAGGGTTTCGTGTTTTTTATTTGTTAATATACCAAGAAAAAAATATATGAAGCAGCTAAAGTCAGCACGACAGTAAAATCATAGAACATGCGTATATACAATGTAGGTTTAAAAGCAATAA
The DNA here is from genome assembly GCA_945859725.1 of Drepana falcataria. NCBI lineage: Eukaryota > Metazoa > Arthropoda > Insecta > Lepidoptera > Drepanidae > Drepana > Drepana falcataria. The sequence goes on from OX243935.1 coordinate 4,194,586, forward strand.
TACCATAGAAATAAAAATATTTTAACTAATAAAAAAATTATAATACCTCATGTACATATCTATGAAGAAAAAACACAGCTAATAAATATTGTGTATGTTACTGACAAGAAAACGTCGCTTCATTTAGTTCTAGCCAAATAACATAATTTTTAACCAGAACACAAGTAACACCCTAAAACCATTGGTAATTATGAAATCCTAAAAGCCCTACCAAATAGAAGCTATATGTCGAACCGCTGTATTTCCATCAAAGGCTTAGTACAGGAGTTCGTATATACCACAACATAAATCCATTTGATTTGGAAATGCCATTATGGATATTAAAATATGCGCTCTCCCCCATTTGGGATTGCACGGATTGGCGCCAGGTTTGATTTAGAATGGTGACTTCCGGCTGGATGGGGCTATGAATTAAGGTTATTATTATCTGTGCCTGAAGGCAGCCTATTGGCACATTCAAATTTGAATATTATATCAATAAATTTTACCATTTTAATAATAACTTTACTGGAATACCTCTTTAAATTTCTTGCGCCTGCACTACGATATTTTCGGATAAGAAATATTTATTCAAATTGTTTTGTCTTCAATTACTAAATCCTTAATATTAATTTTTGCATGTTTGTCTAATTTTATTTATGTTATATGATCTTAATTGAAGCGAGTAGCAGAAACCACATGTCATTAATGGATTTGTTTAATACTTAAGTGCTATCCATAAAACATATCTTGCATATGACAATAAAGCTCATTCTTATGTTTCCAGTATAATTTATTTAGCTTTTTGTAATGACTACTTAATTTTAAATAAATAAATAACTAAATTTAACATTAACAATATTTATAAAATACTGTTGAAAAACGATCTAACTTATCACAGATAAAACATTAGAAAATCACTGGTAAATAAATTAAAACATTTTGAAATCCTTAAAGAATTGGTCTTGTAACACCATACCATTCACTATACATCTCTTCACGTTCCTGATTCTATGCTCTTAGCGCTCCATATAGCGCTCCAATCTAAGCAAAGTACCAACAATAAACAAATCAAGATCCTATCAAATGCATAATCGTAGATCGTAAAGGTCAAGTGTATAGAAATACTACCTCAAAGGAATAATGTTGATAATAATAATAGAGTTTATACCTTCTCAGAGATTCAATGGCCTTTAATTAAATCTTCGGTAGGCGTTAGCAAGAACTGAGTAACGGGATACACCCACTTGGTATTTTGAGATTGATAACGCGATTTCCAATTCAACGGACACATAAATGCGAAGTACAATTAGATCATCTGTGTTTAAAGTTTTTTTACCTACTACAAAATATTTTTTGGGTGTAGTTAAAATTCGCTTCCTACGAAATAACCGTATACGATAAACCATTGTGCCTCATATTTTGTTAAAAAGAGTTGTGGTAACCACAAAATAGGAGACACGAACTACTTCAAGGTACTTTTGGGGTTTTCTCAACCACTGGTTTTCATACCTTACACGGGGACCTTACTTCGGGAAGCCCTTGGCAAAGGCGCAACGCTATAATATGCTATAAAATAATAGGTAAAGGGAAAAAACAGTAAATCAAAAGCAACTTCAAATATCAATTTACAAATACAGACCATGATTTAATAATCAAAATCACTGCAGCATTCGAAGTGCAATTTCATTACTGAGAGCGGAATATTGAATTTCTCTATGGAGCGTATTTGGGAATACTCGAGGGATATAATACGCCAAACCGAATCAACTTTCCACTCGTGATTATTGTGAACGAGCCCGCCGTCATACTTGGTGGCTTTATTTTAATGGCAGCAGACAATTTTGACTTACGATGCGAGAATCATCACATTACGTTAAGTAACCTGCTACTGCTTTAGTTTAGTTTAGTTACTGCTGGTAGATGAATGTTGGGATAACATTACACTGTTAAGGGTTAGCAAGCACCTGATACACACTCACACCTATACCATGGTCTTTAACCGTAGACTATAGAATATACAATGTCATGGAAACGTCATACGTGCCAAACTTTTTGGTTATTTTTTTTTCCTATAAGTACTGCACATGATGCCACATAGCCACAATTGTTACAATATCAAGTAACGAACCGAAACGAAAGAATTATTTATAACAATATTCTATATATATTTTGGTGCAGATTTATGAAAGCATGAAAGCAATACTTATGTTTAGGAATATAAACATAACAAGCGAATGTTAATCTAACGCAGAAGATGTTACGTTACAAAATATAAAATTATCTAGTCACCGGGATTTGACAGAATCACTTAGGCAATGCTGTCATGAAACCCTCAAGGTAATAGCAATTAATGTAGCTGAGAATTCACCACGTTATCTTTAAGTTGGTATTTAAATGTGTGTTATTTTTAAATACCAATCGTTGAATGGTGGGTGACCTAGATTGGGACACCTGTCGTAAAATTTATTACACTATACCAAATGTAGGTACGTGGCTCATTTAATTTTGAATAAAGATAATTCGGTACATCGAATGAAATAGTTTTGATACTAGCAAGTGTAATTAAAATGGGTAAAAACAAGGAAGAGTTAATCAACATACTCGTTGTATGAAATGAGAGCTACCAAAGCTTTGAGAGACCATAGACTGGAATATATTTTATAACAGATTCAAAGCCAAATTTTAAAACTGTCGCCTTAGACAAGGTGCCAGATTCGCTGGCATCTAAATCTCTTTTTGGGAAATAAACCTTTTTCTTGAAACCCGTGATGATAAAATAGCCTGTCATTCTGGCGATACTATATTACTACCACACTTACACTACTACTATACTTTGTTTCTAAACCATGTAAAACACACGCATTAAATTTAAGTCTCTGCAGTGACACAACCTCAAATTAATATGAAATTTCAATCAGTTACCTGGTACGCAATCCAATCACTGTTTATGATAGTGTGCGTTGTAGGGCTATGTGTATTAAATTCCCTGTAACATGAGGGTGGGCAGACAATTAGGGGTTGTTCAGCTGTCAATCAGTATAGTATTGCGGTTATGCGATACTGTTGACCGGAACTGGGAAGCTCTTGAACGTTAACTACTTACTAGCTAACTATACTTCCATCAAATACAGTTCAAGTACTTTGTATCCAATGAGTATTGAATCCTGGCTCATAATTTCTATACTACCCGCATATTTACGAATAACACTTATTAACTTAGATAGCAAATTACAAACAAAAACATCATCAATTTGTCACTAAAGCAATGTAATGGCGCCGAAAGTAAGCCAAAAATGATGCATAGTGTATACTTATTAGTCTGTGGAGGTCGATCTCAACAGATGTTCGATCTCCGAACGAATCGAGTAATTAATTGTTTGTGTTGAAATAAGACCAACACTCAGCTCGTCGTAATTGCCGGAATCCGAAGCTTCTTCACAAAGTTCCCACTTATGTATCTATCAATGTAAGCGGGTTGCCGTGACATGAAATCACTAAGGTCCGGTGCTCAAGCCGAATTCAGCCGCGCGCCAATCGTGTTTTCCACTGGGAAACACTGATTGAACAACGCAAACCATAGTATACACAGTTGTCATACTAAATATTTTGATAGTGAAATGATTGTTGAAATGATGAACTATTAAATGATAGTTAGTTCAAAATTTTATACGCGAAAAATATCCTAAAATTCTCAAAGATTTTAGTTATATCTTTTTTGGCAGTTTTTTTATATGACTTGTTTTTTGTTAACATAAAATGTAAAATATAGCAACTATTTGTCAAATATTTCTCTACTTTAGCTTGCACAGAATAAAAATGTACCTTTATCTACTATAAAGTATAAATCCGGAAAAAAAACAAACTAAGCCGTGAACAGTAGAGTCGCTTTAGGCGAACGGTATTCCAATACTTTGCGAATTAGGTGGCGCGTTTCAAAAATACATTGGACTTTAAGCCGTGAGCGTTAAGAGTGAATATGGTATATATATTGAGTACATATTGGTACAAAAAGGGATCAGTTTGCCTGAAGCTAGGAAAAGAGTGCGCTTGTATTGTGCCGCCCTGTTTGGAATACCTACGCTTTTTACTACATAGACATTGTAAGGCTTTGTTTTCACCCGATGATTGAAAGTGAAACTAGAACTTTTTAGTTTATTAAACTTTATAAAATAATAAATCTTCACGTCTTCTCACAAGGGTCCCCGAAGGGGTAGGCACACCAACATGACAAACGACAATCGGCGAGTCCATCGCCGTTACTCAAGCTCGACTAAACATACGCCTTTGAATTTCTTCTCAAGCGTATGCAGGCTTGATGATGTTTCCCTTCACCGTAAAGCTCGTGGTGTGACTAATCACTGTCGGGATTCGAACTTGTAATCTTTGCGGTGCAGACAACCACTCGAACGACACGGCCTACTCGGCGGTTTGTTTAATATCTTTTTATTTAATAGGTTAAACCATATACCTATTTAATAAACAGGTCGGTAAGCTGATGTAAAGCGTAGTAGCAATTAAAAAGCTAAACGGTTAAATAATAAACCACAAATATAAATTTTCATTAAGTAATAGCTATCATTTAAAGAATTATATTTCCAGATTTCATTCCAACAATAATCATGATTCCCGCAAATTTACCTCAAAACACTTGCGGGCATTAACCCGATAGCCCAAGAAATTAGCTAACAAAAACAAGGGACTTTTGAAAAGCGAGAGTTCCGTTAACTAAACAAAAACTCATTATTAGGAACGAGCGAAAATCAATTAAAGAATGAAGGAGACTTAATGAAAGCCCTCGTTGAGGGTTTCTAATTACTATGAAAAGATAAAATCTTTTTATAAATTTTATAAAAAGGAGATATTGTAAGCACATCTTAAATAATTTGAACATTTTTACTATCCAGTATCGAGACGATTATTCCTTCTAGCTTTTCATACTCTATTTCTATTTTACAAGCTGACATTGTGTTATTTATACAATAAATGCCATAATATTTTCTGCAAGTAGATATTGTTAATGGGTTATATATAAACGAGTGTGACAATGAATACATCCAATAACTAAAAGCAGTGGTTTGAATGAGCTTTGCAATTCATACTATAATAGTACAAATAACTTTCATCATAGCACTAGCTATCCGTATCCAAGCGTAGCTATTAGTAGAAGTATTTTTTGAAAGAAGAAGAATTTGCTACCCTGAGAAAAATACCATAATATTTACAATGTAAAAAAGCCTACTATGTAATATTTCTTAGCCTACTGCTCTTACCTTACTCCGTGATCGCACTCACTTTGATATGCAAATTTCCTAGACACCTAACGCTGAGAAAATGACATGAGTTTCTTCATTATGAGCATTTGCATTGCCAATATTATAGGAGATCGGAAGAAGTACGGGCTTAGATCGAAGTGCTTAGCTGGCAAACTTAATGGATTTGCAAGAGATTAACTAATGTCTTTTATTCCAGATCATGTTAGTATGTACAATGTTGTGTTTATATTTTTCTGTTTTTCTTTATACATATTTATTTTTATTACAGCCAATAATATGAACTTACAGCTAAAAGCCAACACGTGCATACCTTTACATTACAAAGTTTAAAACGAATAAGATTACAGTGAATAAGATAGGGCAAAGCGTCAACGAATACACATTTGAATATGCGAGAAGTTGATGTTAATTTATTAGCTCTATATATTGAATTGCCACTCCACAAATAACAATCTGATTGTTCGAGTATTAAACCAGCTAGGTACAAGATAGTCGTCCTATGCGTTCCTTCACCCGTCAACAGTGTTTAATACGGCAAGCTCCACCGCACGATATTGACGGGGCCAATCCGCTTATATCTAGCTTAATTAACGCCTGTAGCGCTAGCCTCTAGCATTATCTTTTGATTGAACCAAGCTTTGGCGTAACAGGCAACTATGGCAGCTAAACCAATATCCATTAACGGATTGCATTGTTTAATAACGAAGTGCCGAAAATATTTTCATAATTCTTAACTGTAATATGAGATAATTCTATCACGCGTATTGTAGAATGGTGTAGGCGTACATAATTAGAAATAATATTTTAATTAAAAATTAAATCAAAAATTTTCGTTAGAACAGCGCATATAAAAATATTTGTCTTATTTAACTTATACAAAAAAGTACGAAATCACAACAGAGACTACTATTATCGGTACTGGTAATCGGTGATGTTAAATATTGATGGAGAAAATCATTGATCTATAAAGATGAATCACTGGCTAGACAGACATGTGGAATCCGTGCCGAATGCAGAACAATAAGACTCACAAAGAAAGGACACGAAAGGCTTTCCAGACACGCAAAGCCATAAGGACGTTGCGTGTCTTTGAAAAGTCTTTCATATGGTTAGTTAGGTTAGCATTAGGCACTCTCGTGATGTACATTCAAACATATCATCACGCCCAGACCCTAACGGGGTAGGCAGAGAGTATAGAGCGAAAGTTCTCTCTAGACTTACATACCTCTTTCGCTTCGTCACATTCATCAGTCTCTTCAAACATGCTCGCCGGTTTCGAGTACTCTTGACGTTCCCGTCCTTGAGCATCTGATCGATTTGATCTATGTGCTTGGAATGATCTCGTAATGTGATGTGTACAATTATATTTAACTGATGAAATAGTATAGCGGAATGAATAGAGATCAGCCTCGAGCATTAAACTCGTTAAATGGTCCATTCACAAGCTTCTAGCCAAACGGCCACTTTGCCGCAATTAGCCGTGGCGCCAATTCCGATGGACCGAGTCAATGAACACAGCGTGAACACATGACTTTGCCCATAGCGCGTCGCAAATAAGCTCAATTGATTCAATGCTCTGTCAATGGCCATTAGTAAATCTCAACGTTACTTAATGTGTATTTTCATTGACGATTCACTTTCTATACGATTGTGAGTTTCAAATAAGCGTCATGCTCCTCCTGCGAAGGGACGTAATTCATTCTTACAACCGTGACTTATTTAGCAAATAGAATACCTTTTGCGCCGTTTATGTTAAACCGAGTTACAAAATATTTGTATGGATTGTAGGTTAAGAGTTCGTCAAGTATCCTCCCTCAACCTCTTAAAATATATAATTGTTCTAGCTGACGAATGTTCAATGATATTCAAGTCGTTGTTGTATAATGTGTTTAATTCCGGAATCAGAACTAAAGAGATTTATAGTAATTAGCAACCAAGTCCAACGTTGGAACCTGGTCAATTACCGCGTATTATCACGTTAGTACCGATCGAGTTTCAGACAGCTCGTTAGAACTGTTGAGTACGTGCGAGTTGTTTTATTGTGCAAATCAGTGGCAATTACCATAACAAACAGCGGGAACCAATGGTAGGGGTGTTTGGTATCGACTTCAAGTGCGGTCGTGCTCGCCAGACCGTAGCAGGCTTTCAGCTGGAGCTCGCGAACGCATCTGCCGAATTTGATGCAAAGGTCGCATTTCCCTTTTTTCGCCAGAATGTGACTTTGTTGTAAGATTGTCTATTATAAACACCTATAGTATTGTTATACTTGGTCCGATAAATTATTTTGATCCCATATTATTATTTAGAGCCATATTTATATTTTTGAGTAGGTACCTATAAGTCTTGCGGTTGTGGCAAAAATAGTTTTTGAGATATAATATAATATAATAAAATCCGAACACTCATTGGGGTATCAGATGCATTAGCCAGGCAAATCTTAATACCGCAAGGTTGATCACTCATTAATGATGTATTCTTGATGTTGCAAGTTTCAATTAAATCCGTTACCGGTTGGTTTGTTTGTACATACGGTGCTACTACATATTTTTCGACTGTCTTTGTACCAAATCTAGATATATAGATCTAGATAGATATCAAACTATTAAATACTGCACAAAATTCGCACAATTCCGAGGCAATATGTATTTTTCTGTGTATCTGCACATGATGAGGGTTGGATAGTTTCCAGTTTTAACAAGAAAAAATATTAAACGCCAAAATCTACTGTGAAATAATTGTCCTGAAAACGACGTTGGCTTTGACGTTGTGTCCTGCGACAGAGTTATTACTGGTCAGCCTCAACCCTACCATAAATAATTAATCAACGAAATCGGTCTAGAATTCCATTACCTAAGTGAGTGACGTCCCCTGGGACGCGGCATCCGATGCAGCCTTCGGGGACGTCCAGACGAAGTTATTGTAATGAGAGCGACAGGGGATATTTATGCCTCGTCGTGCGTCCCGAATACGCAATGAGGCTGGTGTTACAAGGCTTGCACAACGGATGCTCGAATATTCAATATTAGGGCTTGTTCCTTCAATTTTGTTACTACCGACATTATTTACTTGGCAAACATTACTGTCAGGTAATGTTGGACCCTTCGTATTGACAAAGGCTTGGGCGTGTTCGCGAATGCGTAAATTGATACAAATATCAGACTGAAGTGTCTCTTTGAAGGTGGTGTTTTACAACTTATACGCTGTTTGCATGGTATCCCTACATTTATGAAAAACTTTATGTAGGATGAGAAGAGATACTTACTCCGATAAAGTATAGAAGTAGAAGTAGAAGTATAAAAGAAAGTGAATAGGACGTAAACTTATAGTAGCTGGTTTAAAAGACTAGGTTCCGATCTGTAGTTGCGATCTCGTTTTTTTTATGTTGACCATAGGTTTGTTTATAAAATATCTTTATACACACTTTGGATACAATATCAAATTCACTGCATAAAATCACATTCATTATTATTTCGAATATTTATAATATCTATAAGGTTTTTATAATATCATGAATGGTCAAAATTTTTGATTAATAGTTTGAAAAAGGAATAATTTTCCTCACTGGCTGTGAAAAGGGTCTTTCAAATCCTTTAACAATAGTGCAAGATGTCCTCTCTCAACGGAAGAAAATTATTTTCCGTCGGCCTTTTGTCCACAGTGTGCGGCGGCGCTCCGTTTAAATGTCTCGTAGGAAAATATTATTCCTTTGTATTCGAGCCTGAAAAAAGTAGCCCATGCCAATGAACTCTTGGTATATTAAAATGTCAACAATTTCTTTATAAGACGCTTTCACTAGATTATTACCCTGAAGTTAGTCATGGTAGGTATGACAGCCGTCGTAAATTCTTATCCTAAGCATGAAGATATTTAAAAAGTACTTATACGCAGCTTAGTAGCAACGTAGCAAGACTTGTATTATTTCGTGGAGATCTCATTAACTGCAATCCGTATTTAATTACAGTATCAACAATTATACGCTTCTATCTTTTACGTATACAATAAAGTATACCTACCGAGTTACGATGCCTTTACGTAAGCGTATCGTAATACTATGGAATCGATAAAGTGAGTAAATTTTGTTAGCACTTTAACTTTCTCTCGCTCAATCATCGCTTGTCGGATTTTGATGCAGGGAATGCAAGTGACGGCCCACACTGCCTCTATGCGATCATCAATCATATGACGTAAATTCAAAAGCCTAGATGTCCTTTTTAATACAGCAAATGTGGCGTTCCGACCTACTCATGATAAGCGGTACCGTAGCCTATATGGGCTGAGGGTTTCGGCATTTAAAACATTCAAGATATGGGCGTATGTATAGTCGTGCCTGAGAAACGGCGATGGACTCGCCATCTATCACGCTGGCACCTAAAATATATCAATGGCGTAAAGTGGGTACATAAATGGTGTGTGGGTACTACCTATACACCTATAGAGGTGTATAGGTAGTACCCACACACCCGCTTTCCCAAGGGTCCCCGAAGCCAAGTCCAAAGTCGAAGCGAAGGCCTGAGCATATGTATGTATGAGATATGGGCTCTATTTTTTTAAAGTCCAACAATTCATTGAAGCATGCAGGAGATAGAAAAGTATATTTTCAATTGGGCACTCAAAACAACCACTAAAATTATGTTCATTAAAACTAAGGGTTAACGATCGGCTTAAAGCTATGTTAGTATTGATCTTGGTATGTATATAACTTATACAAACAAACTTTTTGAGGTGATTATTGTTATTATAATATCATCTAATAGGATAATACAACTGCAGGTCACTTGCATATTATGTGAAAGTTAACTCAAGCCGGTATAACCAACGAGATTTTTCTAAACGTATGTGAGCTAAGTACAGTGATTTGAAGTCCTGCCTTAATGTTGATGAAGAAGCAAAGCAAGCTAGTTTAGTTCGCTTCATGCATACTGACGGAACGTTTATCTTAAATAGGGTATTTATATAATTTTAGAGTAATTATAAGGCACACTAGGTTTTTTGTACCAGTATAACTTGTCTTAATTGTAGCTATATTTAGCAAATTCTTAAGATATTATTTATTTCACTTGCTTATACTTATTATACAATACGTTACTTTACTTTATGTTACGTTCCAAATACCTAGATCAAGTCTAAAAACCTAGATGAACGGACACTTAAGGACGGAAACATCAAGCCTACTTGAAACCGGCGAGCATGCATGAAGAGACTGATTAATGTGGGCGAAGCGAAAGAGGTATGCAAGTCTAGAGAGAACTGGCGCTCTATTCTCTCTGCGCACCCCGTTAGGGACTCGGCGTGACGATATGTATGTATGTAGTATTACTTTATGATATTATAATAATATGCAAAGTTTTATGTAATTAATAAACAACCATCACTTTATCAACGTAATTGTTAAACGTTTAAGTATTAGACGAAAAAACGCAGAAGAAGCATAATTAATATATTGGAAACGGTGTGAATATTGAAGGAACAATTGCCGGTAGAGTGCTCGTTTCTAGCGAAGGCACATTCCACGCCAGTATCAGCAGCCATTGTTAAATTGTACATAATATGAGTGTAATTACAGCTATCAGTATTCATATACATACTACGGATATGTTCAAGGAAATACATGTATTGTTTAGAGAACGTAGAGGTACAATCAATTTTGTAATCCGTTCGGTATTTAAAGAGCAGCATTCAATGATAGAAGTTATTATTCAGATTGTATTTATACGCTATGAATAGATGGGGGTTTAAGGATGGAATGGAAAAGCTCTGGATGATGTTGATGTTTATAAAGAAACCTTACTAAGACGAGGAACGAGACGATCATAACGTATATACACCTGACTCTTTCGCCCTCTGAAATAAAGGCAGTACTTCTTCATGTACACCTCGGAAGTTAAGTAATCTTAAATGAAAGTTTAATCACAGCATGATTACTTTCTTTGATTATGCATATACCTATATATTTTATTGAAAGTTCCCCAAATGCAGTGCTACATTATTAAAACAAATTAAAACCGCATTACATTTGATTTGCATATTTCTTGCGTGACCTTTTGTATATCACTAAGCGTATGCAGTTTTTCTCACAAGGATTTACTTTGAACTTATATAAGCTTAATATAATATGGAGAGATAAAGACATGGAAACAATCACACAAGAAGTAGAAGAATTCTATAAATATTTGCAATGTTAATCCTGCCTGAATCACTTTAAGGTAAGCATCCCAGCCACCTTATCTCTATTCTAAAGAAGTTTCATACAAAAGTATACAAGTTCTTTGGCATGAAACTATCAGACAATGGACGTTAAAACCACGCAACCTTGATTATTTATGCAAATATGCTCGTTGAATAAGAACTCACTGAGAATAATAATCACACAAATGTACAAGGCATTTAAAAATGTAGCGAAAGTTTTATGAGAATACTGATAATGTCAAAGGTACCTTAATAATGTTAATTAGGTGAGCGATGATAGAATTTTAATTATACATTAAAAAAATATTTAAAAAAATATCCTCACGCCTTCCCACAACGGTCCCCGAAGGGGTAGGCAGAGGTGTATGGATATTACCCACACATCCACTTTCCGCCAGAGGTATATTAGGTGCTAACGTTTTACTAACGACTATACATACGCCTTTAAATTTATTTTCAGACGTATGCAGGTTTCCTCACGATGTTTTCCTTCACCGTAAAGCTCGTGGTGTGACTAATCACTGTATTTAAGTTCAGAAAAACTCATTGGTACAGTCGGGATTCGAACTTGCGATCTTTGTGTCGCAGGCAACTGATCGAACCACTCGGCCACCACGGCTTTTTTAATTGTACATATATCTGCGCTATATGAAAACAAAGCATGGGTATTGCGTGTGTCAAAATAAAACAACGGATTACTGTTTTACTTCATCAACTGGCAAAGATTTCGGGTCCTTTACCTCTCGAAAGTGTTCATATGAACGTTGATAGTGGCTAAAATATAAGTCTAATATTTCCAGGAATAGAAAGAAATTGATGTGGAAACAGAAAAGCACTAAGAAGGGAAAAGAATTAAGAAGGGAAACAACAGTATCCCCTCAGTATATAGTAATGGACGTGTGAGAGCATATACACAGGAACACGTACATAGGTACTGGTATTCGGTACGCAAGATTAGGAGGGCCGTAAGCATGTTGTACAAAATATAGTGTCGTTTTCAAAGAGAACAAACAATACCCAATTTTGAAATTCGAAGAATGATAATTACGAAGTACTGTATTTTACCTTTGCTCAAATTAGTAAGTTGGCATAGCACGTGGGTTAACCGTCTATTATAATTAAGTCGTTTCAAGTGTTGCGAATCACAGGGGATATTTTATGAAGGCAATGCTCCGAATTAATTGGCGAGGTCGAAGTAAACACTGGCTATAAATAGTGGGAGGGAGAATCGCTAACCAGCGAAACGATAACATCGCTGCGAGTGACGAGGAATCATGGAGCGATAAAGTGAGCCCCTATAAAAGCCCAAAGTACTACAGCCAGATTATTGGACGGCGCGTCTTATCGAGCTACTTAGCTCAGCCCAAATTAAGTGAACAAGAATTATGGACCAACTTTCTACATACCACGAATAAAAGATAATGAAGATTTCGATCAGATAAATGTACCAAACATTCGGTTTTATGCCCGAATACGTTTTCATTAACAGCGAAAGCATTTTGTAAGATAGTTACGTAATACAAAGCAAAAGTTTACTTTTTACCTACATAAAAGGGGAAAAAGCATGCTGTAGTCTGATTAGCCGTCTGGTAAGCCGCTATCGCAGCCTCCAAAGTAGCATGTTGCTGTCTCGAAGACTTCCTTAATGCATATTATTTGGAACGAAGAGAGAAGGCTAAACTAATATTCATTCAATGAAAATATTTGGCTTCAACTGATCACCCTTTGTTAAAATATAATGCAATCGTTATTAGATTGTGAAACCAATGTTTGTTAAACGTTTTGAGCTAATAAAAGTAATATTAAGGGAGCGAAACGCCAAACGGGAGGAAATGAAAGCGACGAGAGAATGAAATTGGAAAACTTGTTACAGAATTACTCGAGATGAAAAAAGGAGAAAATAAATAAGATCCAGTAAAAGTTAGTAGAACACGCTACGGTCAGCTATTTTTATTTACCTGAGGGAAAAGTTTGATGTTTTGTCAATACAGAAACAAATTTAAAGTTTTTACCTAGATTGAGTCTACTAAAATGTTATTTAAACTCTTTAAATATGCGCATATTCAAGTAGCTTTTTAATTCTATTAAAAGTTTCATACAATTTAAGATGAAATCCGAGGGATTGTTAAATAACCTTGCATAAATAACAAGTACCAATGTAGTTGTAAAAATATTTATCTTACGAATAAAGTTGACTTTTTTAATATCAAATAAAGTGGATCGTCACAAATGAAGTGTATGTAACCATGTCGTAATTATTGTTTAATGAAATATCAGTTTCACACTCACCTTTTGCTCCAGTTTCCGATCTCAGCGTAGCGCCGACCGTTAGTACTTCCGCTCCTCCTCACTTCATTTCCTTTAAACGTCTGAACAGAGTTGCCGTTAGGTGTTAATATTCCGTTCGCAGCACTGTTATTGTTCCGTTCCCTGTGTCTCGGGAAAGTACCAGTTCCTGAGCGGAAAGTTGCGAGCTGTGGCGTTTGTTCTACGTCTGGGGTAAACTGTTGGAGCGGAAGAGTCACATTGCCGCTCCAACTCTTGCGATTGACGGCGAAAGTTTTGAACGTTCCATTACCGTTAGTAGGCGATGGTACCGCGCCACAGAAGCTGCTTCGGTTATGACTGTTTTTTATGAACGCGCCGTTTTGCAGCGGGACTTGAGGTTTGATTGGCACCAGTGGCGACGCCTGGTCAATGGACATCGTTATAGTAAGTAGGTGCAACCTACGTGTGATCTATCTACATTTTTGGTCTGGAAAGGAAAGAAACGCTACGTTAGGACTACGGAAACAAACTAATAAGGAACGATATACATTACGTGATATCATCAACTGGGTTGCTCTCTATGACGAATAAGACTGTCATGAATTGTCACAATCGTTTGGAATGGTTCTAGCTTGTCTTATGACAAAGCAAAAGATATCATGAAGAAACCGATCAAACGATGAATTTAAATATGGGTTAATGGATGTAACGAGTTCTTAACCGTTCGCATGCATAAAAACGTCCACTAAATACCTACTTTTTAAGTTTTTGTTTTCAGGGATTTGTTTTCATACATATATATTCACAATGAGTTACTTTACCTAACAAGGTAGGTAAAGGGAGTGGATCGACAGTTCTATACTCATTCTCAGACATACAGATTTTTGCTTCATCCTCATTTTGCTTCATGCAACTTTTTTCCATATAAAGAAAGAAGGTCACTCGAGACTGATTTCCATTTAACCACATAAAATGGAGAAGCGTCCTTGACATCGAACGCTTAGATCACTTAAATAGTTAAGATAATGAAATAAATCAAACAACAAACGGAAACGAAGTAAATGTTAATGATAATACAAATAGTAAAGGCCCATATTGCATAAATAATGAAGATTGGTTTTGTAATTAGGAACATTGTTATGATTGGTACTACAATTTTATAGATTCATCTATCTGAGGGGAAAATAGGGTTTTACTCCTCCTTCTACACCTGCCTACAAGCTTCGAAGCATACATACATACCATGTCCATCCCACACACCTCATTTATCACTGAAAGTTTACAGTTAATTAAAACTACCTGGATCAAATCGGTCAGACCCTCAAGAATGGAGACGTGAAGAAGACTCGAAACCGGCGACTTTTAATGAAGAGACTGATGAATGTGGACGAAATGAAAAAGTATGTGAGCCTAGAGAGAACCTGGGGATCTAATCTCTCCTTTGTTTGAGGGTACTCCCGCATCCTTATAAAACAATATTTATTTGAATGTTCATCCTCATATTTGACTTTCGTAAAACAGACCTGCATCCTTGCCTCTGTACCTTTTGATGACAATGTTCATCTGCCTTGACTATCATAACCTTGCATATTACAACGGCAGTTAGATGCGTCCTGCGTTTGAGCATTGTAATGTTATTTAAAGTGGAAACTCTCCATTAATTCACTCGCCTTGACCTACTTGTATGAGGTGTAAATTTATTTGCGCTATAGTTAATTAACTGCATGGCTGCAACGCGTTTTCGAGTTACTAACGGCCAGGGCGGGGAACATGGCACTAGGAGTATTGCCTCATAAAACCATACACTAATTATTTAGACTTAATTGAAAAATAACATTAATTTAGTTATCAACCCAATATACTAAGTGCATGTGTGGAGTATTGTAAAGAAGTATCTATGAACTTTTTAATATTTATATATCTTAAGAAAACATGCATTTATCTTTCAAACTTTTATTTAAGTGAGAAACAAATACCTATAAGATTTTCGCTTACCAGTCTTAATGTCATGCGTATCATATGTTGCCTGAAATTGACATATCTAAGATATATACAGGGTGTCCCAAAACTCAACGATAACCTGGTACCGGGCGAGAGGCCAAGGTATACCAGTTATGAAAAAAATAAGAAAAAAAATCTATGTCACTTACTATGTAAATGTCTATTATCGCCTGACTAAGTGACATAGATTTTTTTTCTTATTTTTTTCATAACTGGTATACCTTGGCCTCTCGCCCGGTACCAGGTTATCGTTGAGTTTTGGGACACCCTATATATATATATCTCTTATTCGACTTGTTGTATTCGACATTATGCCTGCTTAAGCCTGATTTTTACATTATGATGATTATGAATTAAATCAATAGCAAGATTATAATTATGAATTGTAACTATCTAGTTGATTACTTGTATTTTAGCGTTACGCAAATTGATGTCAGGTCAACAAGAACTGACCTAGTGTTCAGCGGACACCGATGATTTGCAGCGGCTACTCTCAGGCCATCTCAATCATTATATAACCATTTCGCAACCGGTGGTTGGGCCAGTTGCACAACCGGTCTTGAGATGCGATTACGAGGTTTGCCGACCATGCCCCGATTTGGTGAAATTGATGGGCGAGAAGCGAGATACATAGAATCTGATAATAAGCTGTTAAAATATAATGATCGTCTTTTGTTCTCCTTTGGAAATAGATAATGGATATTATGAAATGAAATAGAGTTTTTGCTACTCGTTTTTTTCTTATTAAGTGTCTTGATATAAGTACATTCGATTAGATCTTCAAAAGACTAACTTTTAAGCCGTGGTGGCCGAATGGTTCGAGCAGTTGCCTGCGACGCAAAGATCGCAAGTTCGAATCCCGACTGTACCAATGAGTTTTTCTGAACTTAAGTACAGTGATTAGTCACACCACGAGCTGAACGGTGAAGGAAAACATCGAGAGGAAACCTGCATACGTCTGAGAAGAAATTCAAAGGCGTATGTATAGTCGTGCTGGAGTAACGGCGATGGACTCGCCATCTGTCACGTTGGCACCTAATATACCTCTGGCGGAAAGTGGGTGTGTGGGTATTACCTATACACCTCTGCCTACCCCTTCGGGGACCCTTGTGGGAAGGCGTGAGGATATATATATATATATATATATATATATAAGACTAACTTTTTATTAGAACAGAATTCATACTTAATAAAAATAATATTTAACTCGCTAACATCTTCAGCTTCGTAAACCTAACTATATAAAAGATATTTTTCATATTCTATTTAACGCGGGTATTGCTCGTTTCGGTCATGATTGATTGACTCGATGGAAGCAGGAAGTTTCTAATTCTTCTTACGTATTTCTAATGCATTTCAATTAAATAGCAAATTGTTGAAAAACTGACATGCTTTCTAAGTACGACAACATGTTAATTATGCAGTCTTCCCACAAGAAAGTCCTTCCTCCGAAGGGGCATTCGTAACATAACACTCGTTTTTCGCTATCTAATTTGTTGCCAGCATGACAAATGACAAGTCTTGTCAAGATTGTACTGGACTTAATTTTTACACTAAATTTTCTTTCGCATTAAAGTGTGATAAAGCAGAATACTTTGGTTTAGAAATAACTCGGGCTGCCAAGGCTCAAACCTGATATCTTGACTTGCAGGTGATTACTTAAACCACTCAGCCACCACGGTTCGAAATTATTACGTAAAATTATAGACAATGGAGGTTGCATATGATAATATCTCAACTCCAAGGTAAGGTATTATGGTACAAGTTAGTTTTATCAGAACGGCTGCAACTTATACTATTATAAAAAAAAACTGCTTCAGGATTACTCCTAGCCACATTTCAATCCTCTTTTGTAAATATAGTGTTTACTGAGTATACATTTCATGCGCCAAATTTCATTACGATGTATGAAAAATTAGCATCACTCAAATTTTTGCTTGCACTTATAATAATGATGTTTAAGTAAAATATACTTGAGTTACTTTTGCCTTTCCATCCTTCGGTGACCCTTGCCTGCCTGACCATGTTGCAATTTCGATCGCTGAAAGTCCCCGAGAGGCTGGTGAGTAACGAAACAGTTTCACTATATTTGTACAGTGAATAAATTATTAGCACCACTTGGATGTTCAAGCAGGTTTCGGTATAGATAAGTAGTGACTCAAGTACCAAAATATGTGAATTCCAAACTATCTATACATATAAATAAAATAGTCTGTTTGTAATATTAAAATTACCGCATGCATTAATGCATATGGATGTATACACCTTACATATACCAAAATATATATTTCCGTTGTTCGTCTGTTCCGTCCTCGCCGGCGAGGCTCGACGCGAATAAGCCGTAATGTTCCCCCCCGACCCCCGCCGCAAACGCCGGCACGCGCCGAGCCAGACGCGCAAATCCCGCCCCCAAATAATATTTAAATAAAATTACCAGTCCAGCCCGTCTCCCTTGCTCGCGATCCAGCAACGCCCTATGCCGAGGTTCGTACCCCACAGGAGGTGCCCTTAGCTGTGTTGCTTAAAAATAAAGTGCCTGGCTGGAGGCCTAGGTGTCGCCATTGACCGGTTAAGTAGCAAAAGTTCCCGGAACTCACGCTACGAGAGACAATACAAAAAAAAAAAAAACCTCTGCCATCACCATGAAGAACGTGGTGATATTTATGTATTTACATAATTTTCGCAAATTGAAATAGCTCCAAATATCATGGCAGTAGACCAGACACATTTTAAATTACACAATTATAATAAATTTTGATTTATAACTGGTTCGAATTAGCAAGTCTAATTCTTCATTAGCATTGACCGACATTAGTGACTGCTTTCGAACGCACAAATTATAATCGCAATCAATTCGATGATTATTTAATTATGTATATATTACAAAAGTGGCAAACAAAACTACGGTCCACCCGATGATATTTCCTTAGCCATAAACGCTAGCAACTTGAGCGTTGTGGATTATTTTCTGAGAAAAACCGCTGCAGAGACAGTAGCGAACAGACTTCGCTTTCTGTAGTTTTCTCTGACTCGGGTTAATCAGTACCTAGAAATAACGCATGACTGAAGGAAGATTGACAAAACAGATACACAATGCATAAAGTATGTGGATGAAGTAGCAGAGGAAGAAAGATCCGATGGTTGTACCTAGTATTTGGAATCTAGGTATCAAATCCATCGGACACTCAAGGACGGGCACGACAATAGCACTCGAAACTTGTATGAAGAGACTGATGAACGCGGTTGAAGAGAAAGAGATATGTGAGTCTAGAGAGAACTGAAGCTCTCTGACTAATTCGTGAGGGACTATTGCGGGTGATTAAAAAAAATGATTACAAAATGGAGAAGAGCACTGTTAAACAATGAAAGTATCATCAGAGTAGGTATACGTAGAATAGTAGTATAATATTGGATTCAAAATCTTCAGATTGAAAATGTTACAAGTTTTATGTAGGTACATCGCTATTTCTAACTAACGAAAGTAAACCCTACTATAAAATTACACGAAGCCGATCTTCAAGTTTATTTTATTTTATGCGCCAACGGAACCCGCGACGACTCAAGACTTAAAACATTTTATCTTTTTTTATTTTTTAACAGGATAAGATCGATGCATACATATAGACTAGGGCTGTCACCTGCCTACCGCACACCAGAATATTCTGCTGCTTTCTCGTTTCAGTTACGAAATATCGTAGAAAAAAAGTGTTTAAAGTAGAAAGCAATTTAACTGAAGTTTTTTAAGCATATCTTATGTCCTGGTTAACTACTTAACCTCATACCTACATAAATTATGAGCAAAGTAATTGTGATTATGATAATATGTGTCGACAAACCGTCTGCTCCAATCGTGTCATGCAAAGTAGAGAATGTTAACAACCATCTGATACATTGATGGAATAGAATAGGAAGGAGTTTGAACATAAGCAAACGCACGTGCAATTAAATCGTCTTACTTAGTCATTAGTACCACTAATTAATAGTCATATTACACGTCCTTTTGTAACAGTACACGACCCGCAAGCAATAGAAAATGGCCGTCGCTAAGTACTGACGCGTTGAAGATCCCCATGTTCGGTCTTCTAAGATTTAAGATTTTTCTTATATTTTTTAAAGCTCACAAGTTCAATAGTAAAATGTACATACATTTTGCTCAATATATTGAATTTGTTTTATAATAATGTTTAAGATCTATCGACTTGTCAATTCACGACTGTATCTAAAAATCTGTTATTTACATCCTTTTCGATTAAAAACTATTCCTCTATCATCCAATAATCTTCATTTGCAGGGATTAATACACATCGAAATAGTGATATCCCACTTTGTCTCTATACATATGTATATCTTACTCTATCTCTCAGCATATGATCTTGAAGCGTGTGTGATTTGACACGAAATGCTACAACATACACATGATATTATGAATGGTGCTGTTGTAAGTGTCAGGAAGCGACGTTTTCAAATGTGCCGTCGCCTGTCTGAGCTCTAGCTTCGCGTTTTATGTTTTATTATTTTAGAACTCGGAAATCTTCAGGTTTAGTCTTGACTATATTTTTTATCGTGCGATGTGTTTGTGAACTATCAGAAAGATCATTGATGATGTTTTTCAAACATCGTTAATTATATTTTTTACTCATAATCTGGCGACATTTAATTAGCTTATTAACCTTCCCAAGTCCTTGGCCTAGACACTCGATAAAACATTTAGCAGGTACAAACGTGACAAAATGCGAAGCGAGCTATCAACGAAACCGTGTTGCAGCCCACTCACGTATTAATTAAAGTTAATGGACAGTGATGTAACATTTTGATTGAGCCTTCGTAGAAAAACAACTTCTGATTTAATTATACTCAACCATCGTCCAAATGTTGTTTTTCTTTTTATCTGCTCAAACAAACTAGAGCAAGCACCGTTTCGCAAAACAAATGCTTAAAAACGAGCGCAACTGTCCCATCATATGGAATGCGGAACATGACAACTATTTCAAGTTTGGAACACAAAAACACTTTTTTAACGGAGAATATAAGGAATCATACATTCAATCTGCATTCGAAGCACGGTCCTCGCAGGAAGAGCGGTGCCGCAATGTGCTAGACTTCCGACACGAGCTTGATATTTTCTTTTATCGATACTTACACTTAACTAAACAACAAAACTCAATTCGATATATTGTGTATTGAAATTTTTTGCATAAAAGAAAAAAATTACAAATCCAATTCATAACATCTTCTCTTTTATATGAAGATCGAAGGTTATTATATTACAGTACCTATGTGAGTGTGTATTATTAACATTATACTCAATTTATTTATCTTTATTATGATTCTTATCTATTCGTCCTTCAGAAATTTTTAGCTTCATGATAATCGTTTCCAACGACTTATCACACGGTATGCATGAACATACCTCTCTGCAATAACAATAGCTTAGTACTCGGCACCAAAAAACTGATCCGAGGTCAGGGATAATTTTTTCCGCAAGTATCGGGCTCTATCAGACTACGTGTTTTTTGCGCTAAATTCTTGGAGCTTAGTTGAATACACAAATATTCGTTCTACTGGTATTACTGAAGATAAGCTGTATCTTATCGAAGGAGTAATAGTTATGTCTTAGGCCAACAGTGGTATATGATAATGTGGTTTAAAATAAAAAGCAGAATAAATTCTCCTTATATGTTCACATTATAACGCGATCTAGCTTTTCTAATTCTCAATCTATACAGTCTTTTAGCAGATAAGGATTCTGAATAATAATGGGACTTTTGTTATAGGATTATTTCATGTTATAGGAAGATCATTGTCATTCGACTGACGGCATGCAAACATTCTACCGACACAGTATGTAGATACCTTAAATGACTTGAATACGAATGAACGGTTAAATCTTAAGCCCACTGTAACCATTTGGATACAACTCGAGGAAGTAATCGATCACGTGCAAATGGAATAAGCGAATACATTTCAAAGATACTTTAAACCTAACGATGTATCATATATTAATATACGTATCGGTGGCTATTACCTACAACTAGACAATAATTCCATGAATGCATAGGAAAACGAAAGTGTTTAAAATCCCATCAACGTTAAAATTATTTTCTTTATCGCGAAAACGATACTTAAATTGAGGGAGGACAAGCAATCAATGAAGTGCGAACTTTTTGCAGACAGTTGAGAGCATCCTCGCTAAATGGAGTGATCATTAATCAATGTAGCAGAAAGCTGACGACCAAAGAGTTTAAAAAAGTAGAACGGCATAAAAATCTTTTATCGTCCGCTTAAGGCGCGAGCACACCCTATCAATATTCATTGTTCTCGTTACATTGAAAAGCTTTGCTTCTCAATATTTTTCTGTTTTATTTAAAAGCAAGTGAGATACATTCGCAAATAAATCATGTAGTGACAAATACGGCTACCCCATGCGGATAAAGGGAGATAAAACAATAAAGACGCAGCTCAGCGTGAGACCGATTGATTTTTTATAGGGGTCGCCCTCGTCAGTTTCTAATAGCACTTTGCTAGACGTTTGGTAAAAACTTGAAGTTGGAACCCTCTATGCAAGTAGGTCACTAAGCGGGGAACATGACGAATCGCTTCCATCACTCTTTAACGTTGTAAGTGAGAGCCAACGAGATAAGGCTTCTCTATGAGCTAATCAGAAACGCGCGATTTTGTTGATTTATGAAATCTCGGATGGTGAAATAAATCAGATGTATTTTTATCAATACTGAACATTAAAACTAAAGAATATCTTGACGAAAATTATTTGATTAGTGGCAAAGAGATTCAAACACGTTTCATTATATCCAGTAGACATTCTAAGAATTTAGGCGCATGCAATTAATTTGCTTGACCGTGGCGGGGCGTATGAAGTCGGACCGCTATGCGCAATATATGGAGTACCTTTAAACAATGGACTCCGTTGTGCTTTCCGGAGCATCCTTAACCGGCCACATTAGCAAATGTTCTGCCGTCCATATAAAAGGGTAATTAAAAAGCCATGAAGAACACTAACTACACAAGACTAAGCTACGCTATTAGCCATTATATAACCTGAATAGAATGAAACAGTGGTTAGTACTATTAAATGTACATACATAACAAATGCAGCGCAAACCTTTCTTTCAATGAAGGCAATAACGACTTCTAGATTTTGTAATAAAACGGGAATCAATGACAAATATTTCGATCAGTAAGTAATGTGGTGGTACAGTGGAGAGGCATGATTGTACAGTCATGGTATTTCGTAACCACGATCGGGCACATTCCATCGCGACGACGGTGCAACGCCCGGCTAGAATAGACCTGCTACGGTTACTGATGATGCAAATACAAAACTTGTATACTTATACATATTGAACCAAAACATACGCTACCGACTTTGCTAAAGTAATTATTATATGCAAAATGTAGGCGGATGACTAAACACCAGTTAGAATGGGCAATGTACATATATGTGAGCACTTCTAAGGAGGTGAAGGTAACGGATTGATGTACGAAAACTAATAATATTTTAATTGCCATTCTTTCATTTGTCTGTATAGCTGTGCAGTTTAGTAGCAAATGGCATGAAGATAGATGCATTGTACGCCCGCAAAAGATTGCGAAACTATTGGTATTAAGGCATTAAGGCACACGTGCGAAATTGAGGCCGTTTGCGTAATCGCCAACAAGTTATCACAGAGATTATTACCCTCGCTAATACAACTCAAATATCCGAACTCGTACCGCTCTCTAACGGTATAAACCATAGCCTCGGCGTTCTATGCTCGCATTGTTTTGGTCAATTTACCATTAGCAAGTTGAAAATGGAATGTGGTCTTTATTATGTTTGTGGCTCTTCTTTGCCTTGAGCGTTTAGCATTATATTCCTAATAGATATGTATCGATTTCTCATACAAAACTGTGTTGCTTTTGCATAAAGTCAAGATTCGGTTTAATTTTAACTATAAATTGAAGTGATCTTCAAAGATTGTATGTATATGTGGAACCGTTAAGTTTTTATTTGTTTTAAATAAATCAGATCATTCACTCTACTGTGTGACGTGTGGCGTCAATATTATTTTGTTTTAGATAGATGAATACTGATCAATTCTATTAATGATTCAAATGTATTGGAAATATGTATCATCAGGCTTAATCGTATCAAAGATTGGTTATTTTGCTATCGGAAGACAACATTTACAGGGTAACAAATAAATATTGATAATGTATATGTAAGTTTATATATACATATGTAAATTTACATGTGAATAAAATATGCCTGGCATATTATATGTATATAATATGCCAGGCAAATGACTTATGTGCAGTTAATTCTAAACGCAAGAATATGATTTATGATAAAATCGTTGAAATTTGCTAATGTCCTAGATTATGGAGGCAATGCTTTAATTAATTTAAAATACATAAAAGGATTTGGAACGAACTATTATTAATCTGCCAAACGATGCAAATTATTATGGTTGCAAATCCATAATATAGAGGGGAAGGCCAATGTCAATGACCCACACCCTATGGGTACCTATAACAATGAGACAGATCGGAAAAAAGGGTCTTGCGCCATTATGGGACCAAATTACCGCTTGAATGGTCAACCGAATGTTGGTGCCATATTTAATACGGTTGGCACGCGTTTCGATGGAAAACCTGTTCTTTATACACGAAAGGATTTCAGACCTTAGTAAAGAAACGTTATTATTTGAATATCGGCAAACGATGTCTCCTGTTGTAACACGTTTGGAAACTGAGGTATACGTAAAATCTAATTTGTAAGTGCCCCTTCGGCGTATCCCATGGCTCGGTTTACCAGAGGCTGGGGAGTACCAGCGATCAATTTCAAGGGCCCCTCGTCTTATATTCAAATCCCTCCTTTGTCTTTTGCATTTCATACAGTCGGTGATTCACAATATAGACAAGCAGACATCTCATACTTAGGCGTGCTATAAATCGATCAGTTTTGAAAGGCATACAGATAATACATATGTTTGCTAGTGTTTTGTTTATCTATGGACAATATTTTATTGTTTTGTCTTATATATTTTACCCATACCGGTAAAGTAAAATGCGAAATGTACGTAACGTATACGTATAGTAATTGAACGAATGATTTAACGACTTCAGTACATTGTTACATATCAAGAATGGTGATTATATCTGTAATTAATTATGCTTTGCAATAAGTTAATACGTTAACGTTTGAGGTAGATATTGTAGTAGCTAGGTATAAATCTAACAAGGTAATCTATCGATGTATAAAGATTGTTATGCTTTTATCACATCAGATGTAGGTAGGTATGTTTAGATTTTTTTTTTTCGATATATTGGCGTAGTTGAAGTGTCCTTAATGTGCAACACACGTTAATGCATATTCCTCATGCGGCCGGTTGATAACGCGTATCAGTGGCGATAAAGCAACTCAGTTGATGATATCATTGAGAAACAATATTTTTAAGAAAAGATGTAGGGCATTACAATATTACTTAAGAACTACGTGAGTTAAATAAACAACGAAATCTACGTACTTGTTTCATATACAACAGTTCTTATTACAACACTGAGCAACAAAAAACACAACAGCGCAAAAAAAAATATATTAAAGCACCAAATTTAAAACAGAAAAACGTCGAAAGTGAGGCAAACGTGACAAATTTACCGGTCAACGCGCGAACTTTTTCAACACTTCAAGCACGAATTCAACGACGATATCAAATTTTCGCGTGAAATTTGATATGTGTTCAATGTTTCGACAAACAGGCCTGTGGTAGGGGCAACAAGACGACACTCCGCGCGGCGAACGGGCCACTAACTGACGTTTACTATGCTTTGCTTACTCGATGGCCGGCTGTCTCCGTCCCACACCAGTACGCATGCCCGGAACTATATCCCTTCATCATTACCACATTCATTCCCTTTAACATACTCTTATGGCTATTTTATAACACCATTAACGATAATCTTATCATGTTTTGATATTTCAAAATCAGCCGTGTGGACCATAGGCAGAAATACGCTATTACGATGAAAAGAGACAGCAATAACTACAAGGCAAGGTCGATCGTAATTGTGCTGCTACGTTACCCACCACTGTAAAGGCAACAGTTCTGGTTTTACACCTGGTTGTTAAAGATAAGGAGATTTAAAGTGGTTTCATGATTTAAAATGCGGACTGATTTTTTACCGGCAAAAAAGGACAAGAACGTAATAGGATACTTATGCAAAATACACTCGTCAAATCCTTTAGTGGTATTTTAAAACTAACTGTACTATAATAATATATCCTCACGGCTTCCCACAAGGGTCCCCGAAGGGATGGGCAGAGGTGTATAGGTAATACCCACCCACCCACTTTCCGCCAGAGGTATATTAGGTGCCAACGTGATAGATGACCAGTCCATTCTCAAGCACGACTATACATACGCCTTTGAATTTCTTCTCAGACATCTGCAGGTTTCCTCTCGATGTTTTCCTTCACCGTAAAGCTCGGGGTGTGACTAATCACTGTACTTAAGTTCAGAAAAACTCATTGGTACAGTCGGGATTCGAACTTGCGATCTTTGTGTCGCAGGCAACTACTCGTACCACTCAGCCACCACGGCACTTTTAGCTGTTTTGCTGTAATTAAGTAACAAACATCCTCACACAGGTACACAGTTATAATAACTATTAATAAGAAACAGCTCAAATACATGATATCCTGTTTGATTTCAATTTCAACTTTCAACTGTTATCATTGATCTTGACGGCTAGCACTGTCTACTCAAGGGTTTGAGCAGACCACACGTCCAGTGACATGGATGAAGATACTGCGATTTATTTATTTAAAATATCCAGAACGGCCAATGTCAATTATACTACTTACAACACGATTGTTTACAAAAAAATGCATATACAAACTAATCATACGTCATTTCTCGTGGTACATCAGACATTCGGTGGTACATCGTACATCAGACAATAACCTCCTCCATCAATCTTTAAGCTCATCAACATGCGCGTCGGATTCCAAGAGACCTTTGAGAACTGATAGGGACTGAGGTATCGGAGACATTGCGCTGGCTAGCGAGCAGTTTGTGCTTACGGCCGCGATTATTAGTTGCCGGGAGTACAGAGGCGAGAAAGCTCACAAAGCAACTCGGGAGTATCAATTATTCCACGAAGAATTATCAAGATGCGATGTATATTAGGCATGAGATAGGTAGGTACTTGAGGGGACCATAGTCACGACAGAGACGCAATAGTGGATAAGCTGCAGCGAACGTAGGAAGTAGCATTGGACTCACGGTTTCTGATTAAGTCGGAAACCTACGCTTAAATCGTTAAGATCCTTCTAATAAATTTAAAATTAATGATCTTGATAATAAGCATATAATTTTCATATCTCAGATGATATCATCCTATCAGGTGATACATTAATATGACTAGTTAAATAGTACCACTCCACCTTGTTTTTTCGAGGGGGCAACCTATAAGTAGAACGTACGGGACGAACGAGATTTCTACTCATTAATTAAAACCCCCTCGGTGGCCGTCCTCTGTTATAATATAGTATCTACCACTCAACCTATTTTAATAGAACAACAATCATGAAGCATTAGCAGTATGCTGCATAAGCTAGTTATAGACACTTCGACAAAGACACATCGAGAATTCTGTTAACGATTCTACGACTGGATGATACTTTCATAACTCATCGTAAATAGTGTACACTTTCACTAGAGCGACACATACGGGTCGTATTGAAAGTGAACATTGTCACCGAGGTACAATGCACAATAGACATGGTTCGACATCTCATACTGACATTTGACCCACACTTTCGAGTGATACTGTGAAATAATTAAAAGCTAGTTACGTGGTTACTTAAATGATCTTCAACGACTATTCATTGCCCTAAATAAGTGTAAAGCTAATATGTGGGTTGCTTATAGACTACTGGCAAAAAATATATCTATGGTATAATGTTATATATCAGCAAATAAGTTAATTAATTGTGCGAAATATTTATCATTATTTACTATTGCAATAGTACATGAAATGTACTACAAAATCTACAAACTCTTTTCGCTCGAGAGGTATATTTTAGGTCAATTATTCCAATCAAAATATTCTCATATCATAATATAAAAATATTCTCATGTCATAATATAAAAAATCGTAGATTTTTTTATTTGCTTGTACACAATATTGTTGATAGCAAACACATAAAACCCTTGTAGTATAAAAATACCAACGCGATCGCTGACCGTGTGAATTCGTAAACAAGATAACTTTGAAAGTACGAACACGACCAGGTCGACATTGAACCACCTGCCCGCCATTATGTTAATTCGCTTACCTAACAGTTACTTAACGTATCTATTCATTGTCTTTTAGTTTTTGTACAACCGTTCAAAACTCCAAATACTTAGAGAGTATTTGACAAGAATTAAGAATTTCTCGCTAGTTTACGCCGACACATTTGACTGCGTTCCCGTTGCCTATGTTCTCGTTTGTCATATGTCGCGTTCATTTATTATTTATCATATATTTTTTTATACTACAAGAAGAGTGGCACACAAGCATACGGCCCACCTCATAAAGAACGGTTACCGCAGCCTATTTACGCTTACAATACCGAAGTATCACTTGCGCGTGGCTACTCTGTGTTCGGAGGGTTATACGGTGTTAGCAGTATAATGGGACTAATCCTTCTGCAGCCAACTCAATATAACAATCCTCCTCAAATAAAATCCCCTCCCCAAGGAGCTCATTACTGGAAACCTTATTCACCACGTAGGAACACAACACATCAAATTGTGTTATTTGGCTACGGACTTCTATAAGGTGGCGGTCCTGTCCCAGTTGGTTAGCTCCCCTTTACCCTCTCCTCTCTTAAAATTATTATTGTAGTATCCCATTTTAATACTGCGATACATAGGTATTATTATTATTATCTTGAATATCACTGTGTATTCATCGATGGAACGTTATTGCGCCATATGACTCAAAGTCGAAAAATTACAAAACCACAGCCAAAAACCCAGTCAAATAAAGTGCGCCATACTGAAGAGTGCAGACAGCGCCAACCACAGATTAATATTTATTAAGTATTTGAGCAAAGTATACACCAACTTTTTTTATTTGAGGTCTCAAACAAAGAATGTAATACCGCCTTGAACAAATGGCGAGCGGACCTCATGATCCCAGCGTTTCAACCGCAAAGGCCGCAAATATGCTCTCTTCCGCAAGTATATTTTCTGCGCTTGCGCAATTGAAGTGACCAGTATATATGTTTTTTCATATTACATTTAAGAGAATCGATTTTACAGAGTCGATACATACATTCATAATATAATCACGAGTGTCTGACAGGGTAGGCAGAGGGAGTGGGGCGCCAGTCCTCTTACATACCTGTTTCACCTCATTCAATAATACGATGTGCCAGTAATCCATAAAACGTCCATCAGTTATAAAACAAACAGTGTCGTCGTGGTACGGTAAATGCAACGCAAGTAGGTACAGCTCTTATGGACTACAGACGGTGGAAGAGGCCCCTGAGAACGTCTGAAATGAATTGACCTTCACGCATTGTTTAGTACATAATTTATATATCCTACTATTACTTTATAGCACGTTATGTTAGCTCTAACACAATAGCAATATCACAGGCTATTTCCAAATACCATAAGTAGGCTATGGGAATATACAAAATGGCTTAAAATTATTGTGACATTTTTTTTTTATAAAATAAAAGTATGATTTGATGATGAAGTGAATATTTATACTTTAAAATAAGTTTGTTATGAGCTCTGTGACCAGCTGCGAAAATATCGACCAACTACAGAAAGCATGTTTTTACTAATCGATCGTACACTCAGAAATGAAAAGGTAATTAAACGTAAGTAAGTACTCGATACCAGCCAGCATGTATGAAGAAAGAGTGTGGATGAAGCGAGGATGAAGTAAGTACTCCATGAAGGACTCGGCATAATTATATGTATGTTTTATTTTGTACATGAGTCTGAACAGAAGTGGAGAGTGTTATGAAAGTCAAATTTCGTCTGATAAAATAAGTATGTAGAGTAGTGTCTGAGAAACTTCAACTGTAACCTAACATCAGGGGCCACTTTTGGTAAGGCGTACATTTCTTTGAAGATCTGTGCAAGGTTCTGCTCTTCAGGGAAAACCCCAACGGGAAGCTCTTTCTCCTGAGCGTTTGTAAAAGGTCACTCCCTAGCAGCTATATTCAGTACGTCGCTTATAAAAGCTGTTTAACTTTGACCGTTACGTTCATTGTGTGATGAATCACCATACTTACTCAAAATAATAATGATGTTATTACATCTGTTGTAAAATACTCCTAAGCGTGTAACATTAAACACAAATTTATTGAAGTTTGCGGAGACAACACAAACATTGTTGTGTTCCGCAAATATATCAAGCGCGGCGCACAGCCGCAGGGCGTGTGTACAATACACTTCTACATTGAATATCTCCTATTCCTTGTTAAAACCATGCAACATTGTCCTTTAGATGGAACGCTTAATACACTTTGACTTATTCAAGTAAAGAGTACTAGTAGTCGAAGTTGAAATGTGGGAAATTATTCCTGCAGGGTCAGCAACGGGAAAGCAATCCCCTTGGTGCTGCCAGCGTATGTAGCCGGCTACCACTTACCGTTAGGTGTTTCCTACAAATGATTATAATTATTACCCTAAAAGTTAATGTAAATTTATTTCCTCTATCCATTATCTTCTATATTTAATGTTAGCGTCAAAATTCTGTTGTCAAAAACAAGTATTACAAGGGTAGGAAGAGGTATGTACTAACACTGCTATATTTAGGTCCTAACGTGATAGATGCATCGCCCCTAAATACATACATGAAATACTTCTTGGTATAAATTCCGAAACAGGTTACAAACTCAATCATACTTTGGAGGGCCGGGGCCATTGTCATTCATGGTACTTAGTACTTACTGCACATAAATCGATACTATCATATTATAAATCTCTCGATTTTCAGTATTATTCATTATATACACCAAATTGAAACACTTGCTCGTTATATAATCTCCATGACAATACGTAAACGTAGGTTTATTAGCTATGTGCAAACAACCTTAATTTACAAGCTTCGGATACGACACGTGAATATTAATGAGGCACTTACGACATGTATAGAATTTAAATGTCTAATTTTAATGCAAATTATCTAACAACAAAAAAATTGGGACGGCCGACTGCCTAGCTAAAAGCCGGAGGCTCGATTTCCGCTCTGTCCAGATTTTTGCTGGATACAGACAAACAAGTATTGAAGATTTTGGGTGCTCTGTATAAATGAAAAATGAAAATGTATTTCAGTTATAAAATGTTGTAACAAGTTGCATCTGTATCTCACTATTGTGTAGTAACCATGGTCCATACAGTCCAAACAGGTTAATTTAAGTAAACATACATATATACTCAACAACAAGGCCGATTCGAAATACTAAAAAGCTATTATTAGCGCAATAAATAAAAAATAATTTTAATCAATTAATTTATACCAGTAAATAATCATCATCATTACAATTAAAAATAACTATTAAAAAATAAATGAATGCATGTAAAGAAAAATAAGCTAAATATAAAGTAAAGTATTACTCTTGTGAATATAAATAATTATATACGAAATTGTAAAAAAACTATTATTATTATTTAAATCAGTTAATGCCAAAGAAAGCAATCCAATATAAAAAACAGCTGGAGCAGTATAATTCGAAGTTAAAACATCAAAATATAAACAATCGTAAAAGGTACTGAAAATATAAGTGAGTAAATATTGTGGCGGTATTTCAAAAGGGCCAATAAAAAAGAAAGATGCAATACAAAGTAAGTATTGAAACTGTCGATATAATATATACATAAAGATATTCATACGCTACAAACACTACAATCCCTCGTGTTTGCATTGGCTCGGCAAACAGGGTAAAGAGCGGAAACGTTATTACAGCTCAGAATCGCTACCAAGGGAAACACACATTTTTGAAAATATCCCAAAGTTCACTTACATTGCCGATTTGGTAGACATAATGATTCAAGTCTTCAATGAAAAGAGGCAATGGTCACATAGCAAAAGCGTTTGAAGTAATGAGTAACATTTTTGGATAATATTAAGTGGATGAAGTGGTGGAAGCGTGTGCTTCAAATAAACTCCCACTTAGGCTTAATTCTAATTATTTGAATATCAAGCTAAACCAACTGTTAACACTTGTGCTTATTGCTTGGTCAAATACAAAATGTATCAACACACTTTAGATTTTTTCCACAAATTTATAAGGATTTTTATTTGCCTTAGAATTTCCCTTCACGGTAAAGCCCGTGGTGTGACTAATCATACTTAAGTTCAAAAAAACTCGGGTTGGTACAGTCGAGATTCGAACTAGCAATCCTTTTGTTGCAGGCAACAAATCGAACCACTCGGCCACCATGGCTCAAAATTATGATTATTTAAAATAGCATTATCGATTTTTAGGACTTGAATCTTTGTGTCCATTCTAGCAGTGGAATATAACTGAACCGTCCCCAGTACGTCATAAATCCATAAATATGTTGTAACACCATAAACGGAGGCAGCGAGCCATATCATAAATTGTGTTGAATTGGTCCACTTTGCTCTACCATAGTCACTGTTTCCGACGCCATCGCCATAGTGCGTGGATAAATTATTAACTTTTTGGGAATTTTGTGTTTCTGCCAGGTCTAACATAATATTATACAAACTAATTTCTATGAATTTATTCCTACTGTTGACAGCATACTTGGTATTATTTAGAAGCATAATATAAGCGATTGTGCCTCTGAAAAGCTTGCTTGTCAATGAAATTAATAAATTCAAAAACTATTGTAATAATTACACCTAAAAGAAAAACCTACAAAAAAGGAAGTATGGAAACTGCAATATAAAATATTCAAATTTGGAATGGGACATCTAGATTTTTTAATAGGGATATTGGAAGCATTTACGCAGGAGGTTTTCTATATAGGCTAATCCTGTTTGATGGGGTGAATCGGGTATTGGAAGATTGTACGTTAGCTACCGACATTAAAATCATGTGAGGCAATTTTATATAATAAAATACACGCACCAGATCTATCCGAAAAGTGAGTCAGTAAAAGTTTTGTTCGGCGTATTATATTCGTATGAGGATAGTACTTCTCAATGGATAAAATGGGCACCGTTGTGTCTGCGAGCCTTACGTTTACGGGCCTTATGTTCTTAAGCTGATGAGAGAATTTGTATTTGGATGTACAAACGTTGTATGGGTCGATGCTTGTCAGATAGAATCCTCCTGATAATATAAGCTAGGCGTCTGCCCGAGGATTAACTACCGTCAAGAAACAACTATCTCTATACTCTCCCTGCCTTTGTGGTACTCGATGTATTTTTATTAATTATTTTTTTATATTTTTTTTTACATAATTAAAACGGCATAACCAATTACATGTGTCTTATTGTATATAGTATTGATATGTGTGAATTATCATATGATCAGACGGGATCATTATTATAGGATCAGACGGGATATATGTAAATATAATATATGGTATAAAAACTTCATCACGGTTACCGTGATGTGTATGAAGTGCTCAAGAATATTTGAATGGAACTGTCGTAAAAACTTACCCTATATCCCCCTCACAACTTTGCGAATAATACATTCAGGCGTGTATTTGTCACGCGCGGGAGACACAATACATGTTTATTCTTTAATTTATTACACTCAAAACTATTCCATGGCGTTCATAATCCGTAACATACGGCCATCTAAGCTAGTGGTCAAAGTAGCTCGAAGCTTAAGGTCGCTGGTTCGATTCTAGTTGGGGCAGATACTTTTGTGATGAACAGAAATAGTCATAGAACAAAACAGAACAGCCGTGTGGGCCGAGTGGTTCGAGCAGTTGCCTGCGACGCAAAGGTCGCAAGTTCGAATCCCGACTGTACCAATGAGTTTTTCTGAACTTAAGTACAGTGATTAGTCACACCACGAGCTGAACGGTGAAGGAAAACATCGAGAGGAAACCTGCATACGTCTGAGAAGAAATTCAAAGGCGTATGTATAGTCTTGCTGGAGTAACGGCGATGGACTCGCCATCTATCACGTTGGCACCTAATATACCTCTGGCGGAAAGTGGGTGTGTGGGTATTACCTATACACCTCTGCCTACCCCTTCGGGGACCCTTGTGGGAAGGCGTGAGGATATATTATATACGTAGCAAATTAATCTAGAATAAATTTTACCATAATGGAAGTGTGTGGAAGAAGAGGCAGAAGAAGACCATCTTCCAACTTCTTGGATGAAAACGATCGCGAATTCAAAGTAACGTCAAGGGTACTCGTAACCCACACGCATATATAAAGAGACTGTTGAATAGATACAGAAGAAGCGAAAGAGGTATGTAAGACTAGAGAGCGCTTGCCCTCTTCGAACCTCTGCCTACCCCGCGAGGCACTAGGAGGCACAGATAACGTTGTTTGTAAGAGCCCTTACAAGTTCTAAATTTGAATTCAAAATTATCTCTTCTCCACAAAACTACGATAGGTTATTGCAAACCCTATAATAATTAAAAGCAAAGCACGTTTTGGTGCGTACGATACAGACAGGATAATGTACGCTACGATACGCAGATTAATTAATACGTCGTCATAATTAATGCAGATACTAACTCGTATCGTAATTAATAGAGATGGGCACCGCATGTGTGTTTGGTTGTATATTAATTCTCGAGTATGATTCTTAGGTGCAGAACAACCATACTGCTACTTGCGTAATATTTGAATTAATGTCTGCCTGTCTTGTGTTGTTATGGTGGGGATATGAAATTAGCATTAATATTAGTTAGACTGTGTCATTGTCACCAGAAATTGACATTCATATATATATGAAGTGGTATACGAAAAAGTTTATCTCAAAACTGAGTTGTTTGAAAATATAAGAACTTTTTATAGTTTTCAGTTTAATATTCGTGATTTACTTGAAGATTCCACCAGAACTTGGTGATGATTGATTGAAATTGCATGATTGCTCATTATGAATATCTTCCAATGGTTGCATGTCCATATTCCATTATTTAGTCTAGGTATATTTCCTACAAATTACGACAAATGTGTTATTCTTGATTCTCATTTTAGATTAAATCAATTCCCTTCTAAAACCTAACTTAACAAAACTCTCCTAATTAAAATTTCTCACGATAACAATTATGAAAAAATCCCAGTAAATTTCTAAGGAAGGGATATGCATGCAAGAAGGGGCACATGAACTATTGTGTGAACTATAACTGAAAAATAATTCTTAGGCTTTTGTTAAGAAATAAATAATAGAAATACGTGTTAAAAAAAATTGCTAAAATCAGTAAGTTTAAAGTTAAGTTTAAGTTATAAAAGCGGACAAAGCGGGCCAGTGTCTTATAAATCCTTGTTACTTACGCTTTGCCATTCCTACAAGTATATAAAAAGTAAATACGAAGTGATATTCATTAATTTTCCACTATTTTAACAGTATCATTTTATATAACAGCATGAAATGATACCATCTGTAATGAACTTGTACAATGAAGAGCTTCGTGAAAGTTTCCAAGCTATTTCTAGAGTGGCCTTTGCAATTCTACTAACTTATTCTAATTATTCATTTAACAGGATAGAAGTAGCAAGTTCTTAATAAGAGAGCTACAATTAGCAGTGCGAAGCCTGATTGTGCCAACGAGAGACACTATAAATTGTGTTAGCAACCCGACTATAGGGCTTACAAGCATCTTTAGTAGTCTAGAAGTGTCTTACCTCGGAAAATTAATTAAGAAAAAGACGCTCAGGAATTTAGTCATAACAATATTAAAAGTAACATATCTCCTTACCTTAAATGTTGCATGTAAACCCTACTAATGGATTCGTTGAAGCCTAGTCAGGCTGTAAATTCGCTCATCATAATTATGGAAGTGATCAAGTTTAACGTGGCACCATTCATTACATCTGTGTCAATAATAGATAAATTGAATATTTACTTGCTGCCGTGGTGGCCGAGTGGTTCGAGCAGTTGCCTGCGACACAAAGATCGCAAGTTCGAATCCCGGCTGTACCAATGAGTTTTTCTAAACTTAAGTACAGTGATTAGTCACACCACGAGTTTACGGTGAAGGAAAACATCGAGAGGAAACCTACATACGTCTGAGATGAAATTCAAAGGCGTATGTATAGTCGTGCTTGAGTAACGGCGATGTACTCGCCATGTGTCACGTTGGCACCTAATATACCTCAGGCGGAAAGTGGGGTCGTGGGTATTACCTATACACCTCTGCCTACCTCTTCGGGGACCCTTGTGGGAAGGCGTGAGGATATATGAGAATATTTACTTACCTGTTATTGCAACCTCCGTTACAGAACTATAAACGGGTGCTTTGGTTTGCATCTCGTTGTGATTCTGCTAACTAATACGATTGAATGAACATGTAGTGACTTTGAGTATAATTTAATTATCGAGTTTATGGGTCCATATTAACAGCGTAAATATAAAAGAGTATATAAAAAAATGTTAAAGCGCCGAAAAAGCTGTTATTAGAAAGGAACGTTAACGAAAATATAAACGCTTTTCATTGGAGTATCGAGTGTGGACCCTCGGTTAATTTAATTTCAATCATTATTTTTGATGCCGCAATAGTGGCAAACGAGCATGTGTTCCACTTGTGGTAAGCGATTACTACCGCCTATGAACGCTTGCGACACCAGAGGTATCGCACGTGCATTGCCAACACTGGCGGAATCTTTTCACACCCTTTTGAAGAGTTCCATGAATCTCAGAATGACCACGGAATGAACCTCGCTAGAAATGTTAACTCCAAGGATCCCTATGCTCTCCGAGATGTTCAGGGGAGTGTTCTGGAATTGTCGAGTCAACTACTGCAACTGTACTGCTACCAAAAACTAGCTACGAGATGTTATCTTAAAGCATAGTAATAGATAAACACTTACAGATTAATTCTGTAACACACTACGCTCCATAAAACGTTCTTACCTGAAAGCAAAAGAAAACAGATTATTTTTATTATTAAATAAACAATACATTTTAGTTAGCTTACTTGTAATCTACGAAATTGTAAGTTTGGTCGTAGTTAAGTTGTAGTTGACCATAACGCCTGATAGTATATTATAGCAAGCGTCAGTGTTGTGCGCTCATAGAGAGAATGCGTAAGGAGTTTCTACTTACATATTCTTAAAATTAACGGGAGGCCAAAAACTACAAAATAGCCGTGGTGGGTGAGTGGTTCGAGTTGCCTGCGACACAAAGATCGCAAGTTCGAATCCCAACTGTACCAATTTATACTGTACTAAGTTCTTCTGTACTTAAGTACAGTGATTAGTCACACCACGTGCTTTTCGGTGAAGAAAAACATCGAGAGGAAACCTGCATACGTCTGAGAAGCAATTCAAAGGCGTATATATAGTCGTGCTTGAGTAACGGCGATGGACTCACCATCTGTCACAAGTCAGTCACGTTGGCACCTAAAATATATCTCTGGTGGAAAGTGGGTGTGTGGGTACTATATATACACCTCTGTTACCCCTTCGGGGACCCTTCTGGGAAGGCGTGAGGATATATATAAAAACTACAATTCTTTGAAATACAAGGTACTAACATAAAGTACTTTAGCTGTACCAACACTGGCATATCCCAAGTTCGCTTCGTTTCACATTATACCCAGAAACTTCCCAGACAATTCTTAATCTTGTTGAAAGAAGGCTTCAGAAAAATAATCTAGAAAGTCATTAAATTCTTAAGTCGCGTTTAATTAAAGACGTCACAGGCCGGTCACGGACTTGTTAAGGGGAGGTAGCAGACGACGAAAAAATACAATTACTTTATTAAAAATGTTCTCCTAGCCGACTTTTAAATCGTAGTTGAAGTATGTCACACTACTTGAACAATTTGTGTTATGTATTTTTGGCAAATATAGTATACAATTTCCAAGTAGGTTGCAAGGTAGATCATGTACCGAACATGCACTCAAGTGGTAAAAAACAATCGCGAATATACACATATGTTTTTCATATATATCACTTGCGTATTGTCAAGTATTAAGTATCCGATTGAATTAGATGAGGATCATTGCATGTTGAGTTAGCATGAATTATACAAAAATTGCCTAAAATACTTACTTGTAAACGGAATGGAGGATCCTAGTCAACAGACTAGTCCAATCCTGGTTTCTTGTTCGCAAATCAGTTGCGCTCTTAGCCGAAGTCCGTACCTACCCCACTGCTGTATTTGCTAAGAACATACGAAGGCCGTTCGGTCTCACCATGTTCGGTAAATAGCAAACATTTTCGAACTCACACTAAGAGAGAGAATAGATGTACCGTACAGGTAAGAGCTTTCTTTGGCAAGCGTAAGCATAGTATGGGCTTTGCTCAGAAGTGAAGGCCTGGAGGGAGCAGTATTGTGTTGCTCTGGAGATAAGGTCGACCCTTATTACATGCAGTATTACCGGCCAAAGGGCTTAAGTAGAAACTTATGTAGCCTGACTGAACCATCTAAGACGGTCCGATAAAGTTTGAAGAACGATCTTATAATTGATTGATTAAATAAATTATTTCAAAGTTATACGTCGAATCCTAATAATATTATGATATAAATGTTTACGGGATTGAACCATTGAGAAGTAATAAAATTTTACTATACAAAGTTTGCTTAGAGTGACACAAACCTCTGTCACTGATCTACCGATCATCATTTGTTTGACGGAGGCAAGGGACCTCTGAGACGCCTAATTGAAACAAATATTTGCTCAGAAATGTTCGAGGGGCCTTGGGGGAAGTGATAAAGCGTTTGATGTCGATACGTTCAACAACGTATCGATATAGTGAAGATGAAATTGAAAATAGCTGGAAACGTTCCCTTCTTCCTTAATCTATGTTTCAATGGATGTATTTAGTTATTTGATTATGTTAGATACAATATATGTTTAACTTAACGTTTGGCGCTCAGGCCTTTTACAGCAATACATAGACCGAGTAACATTGTCATTCATATTCATGATAAATTACAACATTTGTTTATTTTTTTTTATTATACTAATCAATAGGTAATGAACAGACCCAGATGGGGACGTTATGTAAGATCTCTACTCACTAAAACCCAGTCGGTGGCCATCCTCTGTGCATATTAGTAAGCTCTGTGTTCTTCATATCCCATATTCATATCTGTAAATTTTTTAACTTAGAAACATTATGGAAATCAAGGCTTCAACGCTAAAAGTCAGATGTGATGAAATAATAGCACCCTTACATAGATTTGTATTCTTAGTAGGTATTAGGTTAACAGAAAGCTTCCCGGGGAAGCGTGCTAGTGATGAGCGGGGCAGTAAGACCTCGTCTTTTCATCTGGCTACTCTATGCTTCGGTTAGGTCGAATATTTACAATGGATATATCAAACTTAGTTCACCTCACCACTAAGCGCCCGAAAATATTCTTACTATTGTTATATCTATACTAATATTATAAAGAGGAAAGATTTGTTTGTTTGTTTGTTTGTTTGTAATGAATAGGCTCCAAAACTACTGGACCGATTTCAAAAATTCTTTCACCTTTGGAAAGCTACATTATCCCCGAGTAACATAGGCTATATTAAATTGGACCCGATAGGTGGCGCTGCGATCGAGTTTCAAGAATTTTACCTTTTTACCCGGGCGAAGCTTTCTGTTTGTTTCTGTGTGTCTTAAGCTAGATTCGAGAATGGTTTAGATTTACAATTGGACCCAATAGGTGGCGCTGCGATCGTGTTTCGGGCAATTTAACTTTTTCACCCGAGCGAAGCTGGGCGGGACAGCTAGTATTATATATATGTTGGCATTATAACATCACTATTTCATAATATGCCTCTAGTATTAAATGTAAAAGTATTTTTATGACCAATCATAGCACGGAATCACAGTTTGTTTAGGTTACACATTGAACAGGACTGTAGCAAAACTACAAGGTACTCGTAGAATTAATCTTGAATTACATAATCGTCGTGAAGTAAATGTTCCTCAATATAAATTTTATATGACATTATTAAAATGGATTGGATGGATTATAACCAATTATTTTAATACTTACAACATAAGATGTCTGAAAATCCTGTTCAATTGCTTAAAAAGTTTGGGCATTTACTTCCCATCAATGTATTTCTATATTGATCTTTGATAATATGCTAATAGTGGACATGAAGACACAGTTATAAACTAGATTGTTATCATCGCGCCGACTCTCATACATCATAGAGAATAGAGGGTCTGATTAAATACTTTAATTACCTTTTTGATTCAACTACATTCAAAATGTCACCTATATAAGAGAGGTAGGACAATACGGGTTTCCCGTTCGAATTTGGAGCTACCCGACTGGGGCAGGACCTCCACCTTATAGAAGTCCGTAGCCAAATAACACAATTTTTTGTATTGTGTTCCTACGCGGTGAATAAGTTTTCCAGTAATGAGCTCCTTGGGGAGGGGAGAGGATTGTTATATTGGCAGCAGAGGATTAGTCCCATTATGCGGCCAACACAGTATAACTCTCCGAACACAGACTGGCAACGCGCAAGTGATAGGTACTTCAAGTGGAGACCGTTTTCCGTGTGGGCCGTATGCTTGTTTGCCACTCTTGTTGTATAAAAAAAACATTCTGGTTGGTTTCGCAAATACGTTCCATATTTGAATGAATATTCGCCTTTTCTTCTTACAGATCCAGACACAAGACACATTATTATATACGAAAGATTATTTACATAACTATGTACATAGTAGCATTGAGCATTAGTTTTTGAGCTAGTTACTAAATATGCATCTCGTAATTTACCAGCAAACACGTTGGAGTAGGCTGTAAAATTATGGGCGAGTTACTTTGCGAAATGCCAAGGATAGTCGTTTGTAATTGGCAGAACTTGGACGTTTCAAGCAGCAGTTGACACGTCTCTAAGCTCCTTTGAATTCCGGACTTTGAAGTTAATTCTGAAACTGTGTTGTAAGAACTTATTTTAAACTTGTTCTCAAATTAAACGATAACGGAACATCGTACACTATACAAAATAAAAGAATTACTTATACATAAGGAGCGTTCTGACTCACTGGTTAGTGTAGTCGCCTGCAACGCAAAGTTTGCAAGTTCGAATCCCGATTTTATTAATGAGTGTCATCTGAACGTATAACATATTATATATTCACGACTCACACAAAGGAATTTGCTTTTACTTGAATGAAACATCGAGTGAATACGTGTGCGAAGAAATTTTAAGGTAGACATATAGTCGTGCTTTAAAAACGACGGTAGTCTCGCCATCTTCCACGATGTTACCTCAATATCTAAGGGCGAAAGGCCTCTGCCTACCCTTTCGGGGATCCTTGAGTGAGTGCGTGATGATAATGAAATAACGTATTGCTTGTGTGCGTACGTTGTATTTATTTATTTAATTAAATATACAAACAAATATGTATATATATAGAGCTGCGTAATAGAGTAAGTTTAAGTATAGTGACTAGCAAAGTTTATATTGTAGGTTCAACCTTGTCAGGTATCACCGTGAATCTGGTGGCAACCAGATTTACTAAAGGTGTTAACGTATATACATCTGTGTATCTGAATCCTTCTGTAAAGACTAACAATAAGAACAAATTTATGTTAGTAGAAAAAAATAACTCACGTTCTCACCCGAACTCCTTGAAAACGACCTGAATAACGTTCAACCAATGCATTCAATCAACAAAAGGTCACCAATCGACCTGCTTAAATAAGATTGATTACTTGATCAACATGGCCTATAAGATTGTGTATAGCAAACAAGCATTTATCATGTTATTCTTCGTTGCAACGTGACGTGAATATAATAGGTACTTGTTTTTTTTCTCCTCTCAGTAGCGTTGTGAGTGCTCGAGATAATATTTCATAACAAGAAGTTTGGATACATAACATTATTGGTAGCTTGAAATTTTTCGCTAGCGCCTACATTCTGGCTATAAACTATTATTACTTCCCACTATTATATATTTTAAAGCCGTGGTGGCCGTGTGGTTCGAAAAGTCGCCTGTAACACAAAGATTGCAATTTCGAATCCCGACTGTAACAATGACTTGGTGACTGAATGAACAGTTCACCTCACCACGAGTACAACAGTGAAGGAAAACGTCGAAAGGAAGCCTGCATAACTTTGAGAAGAAATTCGTTGCCACACACACACAAATATAGTGTAATTATGTATCTTATACTATCCGGTAGGGACAAGCCTTGCTTAGTGTGGGTGGGTAGTTCAGTTATACTTTAGTTTAAAGAACTTTAAAAAAAAAATTTATACCATTAAATATATTCAACTAATATTTAGTTATTTATTTATTTGTTATAGACGCTATAGTTACTGAGAATGTTTGATCTTCTTTCACGCGAAGAGTACTGAGCCGAACTTGATGAAATTTGGCACAGATAAAAAAAAGTATAAATCTATGATGGAATTCTAACGATATATATAATGAAGCGAACTCATAAAGTGTTATAGTGTTCATAATCTGAGGCCTGTCTAGGCAGCAGAGTTTGGCGCCAGTTATAACCATCTAGAGCCAATCTAGTGTTGTTTGGACGGCAATTTGATCAAATTTATAGTGCGGTAGCTACATATGTAGGCACATCGTAACCTTGCCGAATACACATGCCTTGTGTAATTTGCAAGTATACCAATGTTTGAAGAACTGGATTAACCGTTTGAATCATGTTATTCGTGTGTGTTGGTTTACAAAAAGTGTGCTTGTAAGCTAGCGTCTCTGTTCAAATTATGAGAGTCAATATTTTTACAACGCTTAGTGTATTTCGACGCTTTTCAATTGTTATAAGAATGCAACGATATAATAGGATAAGTAAGTATAGGATTCGTATGTAATATTGTACAAGTATCATCGGACAAAAGAGGCTATGCAATAGTGTAGAGATGACTGACAACATTCACATATCAATTTGATACAAAAAAATATAAAATGAACAATTTCTCTTTGTACCTTTGATCTTTTAAATAACATTTATTCATTTATCAATGTACAAACAGAACATATTATAATGCAATAAAGACTAATAATAATCGTTTCCATACAAAAAGGCCTAATAAATATATTTAGTACTTATACACAGCATTAACAATTTAAAAAGGCAAAATATAAGTGTTAC
Source organism: Drepana falcataria (assembly GCA_945859725.1). Lineage (NCBI taxonomy): Eukaryota > Metazoa > Arthropoda > Insecta > Lepidoptera > Drepanidae > Drepana > Drepana falcataria. The sequence continues at coordinate 4,237,499 of OX243935.1, forward strand.
ATATAATAATACCACCTGTATAATATTTATGTACATACATATCATCACGCCGTGTCCGTCATACGGTAGGCAGAGAGAGTATAAGCAATACTCTGCCTACGAAGTCTGTCCTTTTCGAATTGGACCACTACAAATTTGACATATAACCGACTTAATACCTTACATATCGACGGTCCCTACGTACATAAAGACATGTCCAAAATGACATTTTTTTTTTATTGCATAATTGGGTTTAGATTTTCCAAATGCACATACCTATATATTTTTTTTCATTTTATATTACGTATTTAACTTAATTTACAAATCGTATATGAGAACAAGTATTATATTTACAACGAATAAGTGTAGTAGATGCGGATATCTATACATATCGTTTTGTACGGTGTTTTAAAATGCGCGCCACTCGGTGAGAACGCGGTCTAGTATGACATAACGTCATTTACGGCGGGAGTTCCCCATTAAGACGAGTCGATGAGTTCTGATACAGTTTAGATTTACTGGTGTGTTTTTTAGTTATAAATATTAATAATATTACCTGCAACAATACTGTAAAACATGAATAATAGTAGATCAATGTTATTGGTGGATATTGCAAACTCCAGAAATGTTATGTTATGCGTTTCTGAAGCATAAGATTTAATTTATTATATCGATGAAGCTAATGAGGGTAAGTAATAATTCAAATAAGTATATATTAAACGCTCAATGTTATACAAAACCGATATTAATACTTTTATTGTTTTTCTAACTTATAGCAGGAGAATATCAGTGTAAAAGCAGTCATATCAGACGTATCCGCTTATACTATGATGTGGTCATGAACGATCATTATTTCACAAATAATTATAATATGTTACATGCTTCTTTAAAATATGATTTCCTAAATAATTATTACAAATAAAACAAAGTTTTAATTTTTATCGAAGTATATGAAGTCATGTCCTACATGTTTGTATATATTGTGCCAACGTGACAGATGGTGAGTCCATCGCCGTCTATTAGGCACTACATACGTCTTTGAAAATCTTCTCAGACATATGCAGGTTCCCTCATGATGTTTTCCTTCACCGTAAAGCTCGTGGTGTATAAATAACTACGCAAGTTATTAGAAAAACTCATTGGTACAGGCCGGTGGGATCCAAACTGGCGTAGGCCACCACGTCTTTTAAAAAATATATTCCTTTTTTTTCTTTTAAGAGACATGACGTGAATTGTTAAACGATAAAGATGTTTCAATGGATCTTGACGATCGGCCGTTGTACGTTCCTAACAACGAAACACATGTTACCAAATCACACAGTGCTGGAGAACAAAATCATACATCAGCTAATTTATCATCGCAAAGTGATTTAAATTATATAATTGACACAGTAGTACAAGGATGTAAAAGTAGTAGGAGAAGGATGAAAGAAATGATGAAAGAAAAAATCAGCTGGACGGAATGGGTAACAAGCGAAGACGTGCTCAAAAGAATCAAGAATTCTGCTGGAAACAGTCGAGAATAGAAGAGGAAAGATGATAGGCCACCTTATACGACATGATAGCTTCTTTAGAAACATCTTAGAAGGAAAGGTAGAGGGGAAGAGAGGAAGAGGAAGACCAAGATTAACATACATGGGTCAGATCAAAGAAAAAGTGTCTCTCATGACGTATAACGAGGTCAAGGAGGTTGCGCTGGACAAAAGCGAATGGAGGGGACTGCATCAGAGACGCCGACAAGAGTCCAGCTCTTAAATTTGTGATGATGACAATAGTACACATGATGAAATTAGTGTATAACAAAAGAAAATTATTAGTATATGATTTTATCGTTTTCGATGCTGGGTTAAAGGAGGCTACGGGTTACATATGGGATGAAACAGTTGCTAAACGTGGCGCCAATGAAGTGGCTAGTTGTTTGTCTTTTTTTCTTTCGTTATAAATAAGGTAAAAGCTGGCATTAAAGATTTTAGATTCTGGTCGGACAACTGTGCCGGTCAAAATCGCAATCGCATTGATTTTTTTATATACTTGTATTCAAGCAATACATTTAAAGAAGATATGTGCCATAGATTCTTGGAAAAAAGCCATACTTAAAACGAGGCAGATAGCGTTCACGCATTAAAAGAGCGTAATTAAGAATATTAACTTATTTACATCCCCATGAATGGCACACACTGGTTCGCTGGGCGAAACAGAATAGTCCACATTATACGGTCGTAGAAGTGACCCAAGACTTAGTTCTGGATTTCTTCTGGAGCTCAATTCAAGAAAGAAGAAAACAAATTAAGAAAATTTCTTGGAATAAGATAAGAGAAGTAAAAGTGAAAAGGAATAATCCAGACATTATTGAATTAAAGTACGATGTTTTTGAAGAAAATTATAGAAAACTGAACTGTGGCAATAATTTGAAACTGACTAGAGGGAAAAAAAGAAAGAGAACGAACTAATACTAGAGAAGATGTACAATAATCCTATTCCTATGACTGAAGTAAAATATAGGGACTTGATTAGCTTATGCAATACGATGATTATCCCAAAAAAGTACCATACGTTCTATTATAGCCTTAAGCATAGTAAGGAAGAACAAGGTAATTACGAAGAAGATTGTTAAATTTATGTATACATAGTTTTTTTTCCTTAAAATTTTATTTTGTTATTTTTCTAATAAGAAAGCTTTAATAATGATAATAATATGAATCAGTCTGAGTAAAGATTTTTAATTTAATGTTTAGTTCCTGCTTCAATGAGACTACAAGTACCTATGTTTAGATGCTAAGAAGATTGTTAATTAACAATAAATATTTTTTATTAATTAACCTTGTTTAATTAATAAAACATAATCCTGAGAATTTTATTTAAGGACATGTCTTTATTGTCATTACAAGAAATACAGTCCTACCCCGGATGAATGAACCGCGTATAAAGCGATATGTCTTCATTGATGTATTTTTTATACCCATGGGTGGCGATCTTAGGATGTTAACATATCCATTTGAAAAGAATAACATAATTCTACAATTTCACAAAAGATTTTATTTAAATTCTACTTTATAAACAGTTTTCTTCTTTCCTACGTATAAAAAGCTATCACATACATGTCTGACATGCTTTTATTTTAATATCAGCGTAGAAACGGTCATCTATCAGTTTTACCATGAAAACATAAAAAAATTAAATTTGTATAAATACCATTATAAAGTTCCTAGAGCTAATAAAATATTATAAAAAAGAAATATTAATAATTGTACATAGAATTATTTCTAGAGCGGTTTGAACATTAATTGCGCTCTCCTGTAAACCTCGGTTTTTGACATGTCTTTATGTACGTAGGGACCGTCGATATAGACTTTAAGGTTTAGTGTTAAATACTCGACGCAATGTAGGCCAGCTTTTAGCTTTACTACCTTACATTATTCAACGAACAAGCTTCTCGGCAAGTTAGAGCGCTCGCTGCGCAAACTCCGCTCAACAAAGCAATTATTTAGACAATTAACCTCGGGACTAACTTCAGACAGGTGTGTTAAGTAGACTAGACATCCTGCTCGGAGTGTCTCTAAACATGTCTAAACGTCTGCCCGCTCTTCATTAAACTGTTTGCTGCAAGGGACTTCAAGCCTTGCATAGCCATAAGCTTGCATAACCTCTCAATGTTGGGTCCAGACGGTTCGATTATATTTTGTAACCAGCTGTGCCCGTGACTTCGTCCGCGTGGAACTTAACAGAAAAGTTTTTGTTTCGTTTCTAAAATAAAAGTAGCCTATGTTACTCCTTTTGACATCAGATGTCTCCCAGTGATAGTCCCGTCAAAATCGGTCTAGCCACAACACAGAACAAACAGACAGTCAATTTTTTTAATCAGAGAAACAACCCACTTGTACGTGCGATTTTGTGAGGACTGTTCCTCTCCGTTAATTATTATTAATAGTAATTGGCCGTGGTGGCCGAGTGGTTCGAGCAGTTGCCTGCGACGCAAAGGTCGCAAGTTCGAATCCCGACTGTACCAATGAGTTTTTTCTGAACTTAAGTACAGTGATTAGTCACACCACGAGCTTTACGGTGAAGGAAAACATCGAGAGGAAACCTGCATACGTCTGAGAAGAAATTCAAAGGCGTATGTATAGTCGTGCTTGAGTAACGGCGATGGACTCGCCATCTGTCACGTTGGCACCTAATATACCTCTGGCGGAAAGTGGGTGTGTGGGTATTACCTATACTCCTCTGCCTACCCCTTCGGGGACCCTTGTTTTCTGTTCCTCTCTCGCACAAAAAAGGAAGTTGTTCCTTTTCTATAAAATGTGTATCCAACATTTGATTGGATTCGATAAAATTTTAACAATGTTAATCAAGTTATTTTCTCATTTTAATATAGTTAGCCGGTCATTAGTTTGTTTAATGGCATTTACAGCTGTAAGAAAGAAAACGATTTAATGTTTATTATAACACTAAATATTTTACATCTTATTCCGAAGTATTTCAAAAGGATTATACACTTCGCGCCGCTATTTATATGGATAATAAAAAAGGCATTAGTTAAAGTAGGCCGCATTCGCTGCGAATTCTCTAAAGCTTGACAGCCATTAATCGATCTTAATCCTTCTTACTTGCACTTATGGGAAAGTTGTTAAGTGTGAGAGAAACGGGGCATTTTATCTGGCCTTAAGGTCCTGTCGTGGGTGGAAGATTTCGTAACATCCTGCGCCCGCGCGCTACTACTGTAAAATATTTACACATAAACATTTTATGCTATAATATGGTATGTATTTGCGAATAATATTTCGGTATTCGTAAAGTGTAGTTTATTAGGTTGTTCAGACAGATGTAAATTATATATTTATTTGGCCGAAATAAGTTCATAAAAATTTCCTTATTTTACCGAATTACCTACACATCTTACGTTATTTACCTAATTGCTTGCATTGGTTTCAAATTCCCATGTATCAGCATTTAGCAGCTATAATTTGAATCTCTTCCATTCTTCTTAATCTCTTCAATTTTCCATTTTCCTTAAAACCTAACTCATAATGGCAAGTTAATATTAGACATTAAACATGTGATTTTGTAGCGGTCTTCTGTTAGGTCAGGTCCAGTTTGAGATAATATAATCATCAGCTGCTTTATTAGTACCCATGGGTTGCGTCCTTAAGAATGAGCCAAGCTTAAGGAAGAAAACAGTTTCTAACGCCCAAAAGTTATTTTTATACCTTACAGAATATGTATGAGTCTACGGACGCAAAATTCATACTAAGAGGTTCCAACCTACACAAATAGTTTGCAATTCGCCACCACACATTTCTATCGGAGCAAGGCTATATTTACCGTATACGTGTACATATACGTGTTCAATATAAATTCCACTGGACGCTGCATTCCGCCACAAGATGCATTCGACCTCATATTACAGCTGAATGCCTGAAAGCGGCATGCATAGTTTGCTCTAGATGAATAGTTAGCTTAGCAGGCTCCTCAGTCTCACGTGGAATCTTAATCTAGCGATTGTATAGCTTATAACAATGACAATATGGCGAATAACTCATATCGGCAAAAAAACGAACCGAAAGAAGCCTGACCAAAACATATTAAAAATAAATGAATAATCGCTATTAATATATTGTATGAACATATCTTCACGCCATCCCACAACGTTGTAGGAATATGTCTAACAACATCCAAACTTCACCGTAGATATATATATATATACTAGTTTTCCCGCCCAGCTTCGCTCGGGTGGAAAAAAAAAGATGGTGGCGCCACCTATCGGGTCCAATTGTGAATCTAAACCATTCCCAGATCCCCTTGAACACACACAAAACATTTCATCAAAATCGGTCCAGTCGTTTGAGAGGAGTTCAGTGACATACACACTCACAGAAGAATTATATATATAAAGATATATATTTTATTGACAACGTGACATATAGCGAGTCTGTCGCCGTCCTTTATATACAACCTTTCTAAACTTTGAAATTAACATCGAAGGTAAAATAATATAAATAAATCAATCATCATCATGCAATCCTCTTGATTAATTGTTGATAAAATAGATTTATTAGTAAATAATTATACATCCCACGTGATGGAGGATGTAATCCTTCAATAAGGAGATAATTTCGCGTTACCAACAAAACCAGCTGACATATTTCAACCGAACATGTGGTTGTTAGTAAATTATAATTTACATATTCAAATAACAGCAGTAGGAACTAGGTTATGACTTATTGTTATTAGTGGTTAAGTTAGAATTATGTTAAGCAATGTTGCATAATTTATCACATTATAGAGGACTGCTTATGGCAGTAGTCGCTTACCATCATGCGGGAAGGATGGTAAAGGGTTATGTTGTAACAGTAAATTTTCCAACATCCATTTTAATACGAGGTATTTACTACAGAGAGTTTTATTTTTCTATACAACTAAGGTCCTACACATCATCGCTCGCGCGTTGCCGATCCTTCTCGTTTTTCCAAAATTCAAAAGAAGCCTCTAAACTGCTACTAAATTGGCCCGTGATAATAACCGGTGCCATTAACTATAATACCTAACGTTTTGTTAGTTTAAAACCTGAATATTGTGCGAACTCCTTCAGATACATAATAAGCACACGATTCAAGAAGAAAATTTACAAACGAGTTCTAGTAAATGTTAAGGTGTGGTCTGGGTTGGGAATAGTGACAAGCCGACAGTTAATTTCCTTGAAAGATATGAAGGAAGTTTGTAAGTAATACTAGAAGTTGTATGAGTCAGAGGCTTAACCAAAGTTAAGCAATTTACACAGATTAACTCCCGAAGGGGGATTAAGTTTTATTTGCCTTCGCACTGCGTAAGCGATAGTGGTTTACGGCAAGCAGTTATTCTTGCTGGAAAATTAACGAAATGTTCATACTTCTTTACTTGTAATAAGTATACTCAAAACCAGTGACTGAATATGGATGAAGTGCTAGAAGTCTGTAAGTATAGGGATTATAGCGCTCTTTTTGCTATGCCTACCCTGTGACAGACGGCTAGATATGGTATATCAGAATAGCAACAAGACGGATTCATCATATAAATTTCTTGCCCAATACTCTCAGTAGGTACGATATTTTCCTAACCGACTTACTCTAGGTACTGTGCTTCTCAACCGTACTTAATTGGAACATAATATAATTAGGTAATATATTAATAATTAACGATATTATGTTCAGAAGTTATTTCAAATGTACACTCAGCTTAGGGTACACTCTATCGTGTAAGAAAATGTTCTTCTTGTATCGCTTATAATTTTCTTATCATATTGATGTTATTCCTAGAGAAATCAAGATCATATATGTAATATATTTGAATTTTATTCCATTTCAACAAAGATTAATTGAAACCCAAGTTGTACTTAGTTTCAGAGAGTTCTTTTGAAACTCAAATTACCGAAGCTGTGTAACCTCCGTTTTCGCTCTAGACATATTTAACGTAGCCCAGCTCCTTGGGGCGCTGGTAAAAACCTTTGAAGCGCACTCGCTCGGGAAAGTTTTAATTGAGCGACCAATAAACTTGTCCCTCTAAAGACCATCACTATCAATATTGTTGGATTAAATATCTTATTTTCAAGGATCTACTACATTCGGATTGAATTAGGTTTTGCAAAAATTTTCCCCCATTAGCTAAGCTCTTCTGTAAGGTCTTCAAAAGCGTAGTATTTTCCACAGATAAGATAAGATAAGATAAGATAAGATAAGAGATCCACCCAACTGGTCGTCAATAACTTCGTTTAGACTAAATTCATCTGTATCTTTAAGTAGACCAACCATCTCTCATTGAATGAGGTTAGATACCTATTTCATTGAGATAACAGCTTTCATTCAATTGACCTACATCGCAAATGACATCCCCAATCAGAGTGATTACTAATAAACTGTAAAGTTCACTGACCTTTTAAACACACGATTCTGAATGATAAATCAGCAAAGGGTTTGTGAAAACTGCAATAAGACCGATTGTTATGCAAGATAGAGCATTGTCCGGTCATTATCGTACCGTATTATCTTGCGAATGTGTATCAAGATTGCGATAAGATCTTATGACCGAGCATTGTACTTTGTAATGCAATGTTTAATTACATGCGAACAAATAGTCAATGTAAACGTTAGCAACATTACAAGTGAGACATGATTTTATTTACGTAAGATTGTTGTCAGAAAAGTACATAAAATAAGGAAATATTATGACAATTTAGTTACGCCAAAATGATGTTTTTGACCGATGAAAAGCATTCCTAAAATAAACGAAAAACGTAATGGAAGAAGAAGAATAATTTACAAACACACACACACACATATCATCACGCCAAGTCCATTACAAAACAGATAATAATTGACAAAACAGATATGTAATATGAAAGTGGAGGCCATGTTTCAACATCAATTGATCAAACAATTTATGAATGGGAACGCTATAATTATTTAAATTGGTAAGCATTAAATATGCTGTGGTTAAAGCAAAAGAGGTCTGTAAGTCTAGAATGGAATAGCGTTCTATACTCCCTGCCTATTCATAATTCATCGCGTCATCGGGTTAACGACGTGGTGAATTATCCGAATGGATTTAATAAAAGGCTTAGTGTTCTAAGATATTCACAATGTTTCTTGCAGCTCAATTACTTGGAAGAAGTACTGCCCTTATTACTGCACCGAGTGTCGTGATTACGCGCCAGTAAATAATAGGATCGTCCCTGTTTCATTACACGTTGCATCCTCTTCTAATTGCAGGACACGATACTCCAACCGTGAACGTAATTTATATGCAGACGCAACTGGACTTTTTGTTGTGGAAATAGACATGGTGTTGTACGTTTTGCGGTGCAGTTACTGTGAAAGCTAGTAACAATATATTATACTTGCAAACTTGCTTTGAAATGTACTACATACTAGATGGATAATTTGTAAATTTGGTCGTTCGGCACTTTGAAGGTGGCCCTACCTTTTGTTCTAAACGTCGTGATGAATTTCTTTATAAATTTCTAAGGAGATATGATTTTCTATTGGTAAGACTTATTGTGAAAAGTCTGCTTATTTTATAGATAGTTGTAATTGCTAGATGTTCAGTAGGGGATAAAGATTAGGTAAGCTTGGGTTTGGTGGCAAATATAACTTATCAGCGTATCTAGTCGGTGAAATATCTAGTAGGTTTAAAGAAAATAAAAAGATTTCCTTATAATTTTGGAAAAATATGAAATCAAATAAACATGCATAAATACATACAGAATTCATAAGACTATATTACATACATATACCGAAAAAAGTTTTTCGTAAACTCAATAGATTTTACCATATACGATGATATATGGTAGGTTCGATAATAGTACATACAAATTGATAACCTTCCTCATGAAGTAACTTAAGTTTAATTATAATTCTAGTTTTGAATATCGTACGCGTATACTCAAAATTGGAATCATTAATTTATCTCTCATATATGACATGCCATGCTGGATCAACAGTAATATATTCAGGAATGCTGTGAGCTATGTAAAGAGACAATGCATATGATGACATGCCATTGACGTACGATTACATTAACTGGTATAAAACACTGACTCAATCAACTGAAACCAGAAACAATATACAAACAGAAATATATTAATCACGGGATTTACTTATAGGTATACCTACTTAGAATATAAAGGACATGTAGATCGTTGCAAACGGTTTGAGATCTTCCGTGCAATTATGGAGATATACGAACCCTTGACCTTGATAAAATTTAATCAAATATTTCTAAGGAGAATTTCCAAGCCAGAATATAGTAGTTGTGCCAGAGGTCATGATTGCTATTTGACAAATTAACACCTAAATATAAGTATATATTTATCTTACTAATATTATACATGTGAAAGTTTGGATGTTTGGATGTTTGCGGTTCTTACACGGTAAAACGGCTGAACCGATTTGGCTGAAAGTTGAAATGATGATGGCTTATAACTAGGATTAGGACATAGACTACATTTAAAATTCTGAAATATTCTAAGTTCTATATTATAAAGGTGAAGTTTGTATGTTGATCTTTCACGGCAGAAGAGAGCTCAGCCGATTCGGCTGAAAGTTGAAATGGTGATGGCGTATACCCAGGATTAGGACTACATTTTAATTCCTAAAAAAAATCTAAGTTCTAATATTATAAAGGCGTAAGTTGGTATGGTGCTCTATTTTCCATTTTATCAAGCAATTCTAGCAAGAAAATATTGTAGCTACTTTTTCGAGCTCCACGCGAGCGAAGCCGCGGGTGTTAGAATAGTAAATATGTCTCTGATTACGTATTTATTGTTATAAATACGTAATGAAATTAAATAGACAAACCTACGTCATTTCCGTCTCGCAAATAGCGGCACGAGCTAGTTCTCCGAAGTTGAAACTGAGTGGGGGTTTGCCTTATAAAAAGCGTTGCGACAGTGTGGATCAAGACCTTTGACGACGACGAGAAGTCCGAGTGCCTGGCCGTCAGTCTCGAGGCTCAATGTACGCCCAGCACCTTGCCGGTAGATCCGCGCCATCTCGATAAGGTGGATGCCGAGGTCGAAAGCAAACTATCTCTCCCACCCTCCGAAGACCCAGACCACCCTATCGCCCCAATCACGGTCGACGAAGTCCGGAAAGTGATCAAGGATCTCCACCCCAGGAAAGCCCCAGGTCCCGACGGGATCGCTAATAGAGTTATCAAACTCTTCTCACCTTATCTCATAGTTTTGCTCACTGCCATCTTCAATGCCGCACTGAGCAACAACTTTTTCCCCCAATCCTGGAAAAGTGCAACAGTCATAGGTATTCCCAAGCCAGGGAAACCCAAGACCGAAGCCTCCAGTTATCGCCCTATTAGTCTCCTCAATGTCCTTGGCAAGATTTACGCGAGACTTATCTACAATAGACTAAAGAGTTTTGCAGACTCTAAGAAAGTCATACCTGACCAGCAGTTCGGTTTTCGAACCAAACACTCCTGTATCCAACAAGTCCACCGTATAGTGGAAGACGTCAGTAGCGGCTTCCAACTCGGTTATACCACGGGTATGCTCCTCTTCGACGTGGCGAAGGCATTCGATAAGGTCTGGCACAACGGCTTAATATACAAGCTGTACCAGTTGGGCGTGCCGGACCGTCTAGTACGCATAGTACGGGACTTTTTGTCGAACCGCTCCTTCCGCTACAGAGTCGAGGGCACACTCTCTTCCCCCCATCCCATACGAGCAGGAGTCCCGCAAGGCTCAGTGCTCTCGCCACTCCTATTCACGCTTTATACTAGCGACATTCCCCTCCATAGACGAGTTAAAAGCGCTCTATTCGCCGATGATACGGCTATCTACTACAAAGGTAGAACTCCCGAGGGAATTCACGACAACCTCCAATCCGCGGTCACAGCCCTGGGGCGGTGGTTCCGGAAATGGAGAATTGAAGTGAACCCCACCAAAAGCGCAGCCATTCTATTCTGGAAAGGCCTCGAACGCCCACGGGTAGCCCCCATCACCCTCTTCGGCAAACCCATTCCATGGGAAGAAAAAGCCAAATACCTAGGTGTGATCCTCGATCAACGCCTTTCTTTCCGTCACCACGTAAAGGCGGTACGCGCGCGAGCCACCTTCGCGCTCGGTAGACTTCACAGCATATTGAATGCACGAAGTAAACTCTCATTGAAATCCAAGGTGAGGATTTACACAACGTGCATTCGACCAATCATGACATATGCGGGGGTAGTGTTCGCACACACTAGCAAGTCAACACTTAACCCCCTGCAAGTGCTCCAAAGCCGGTTTCTCCGGAGAGTCACAGGTGCCCCGTGGTACATGCGTAATAGTCAACTCCACGTTGACCTCAAAGTCCCCACTATAAAACAGTTTTTGAAAAAACTGTCCAAACGTCATTTCGATTCTGCTGTAAATCACCCCAACCCCCTCGTCGTATCGGCCGCCCGATACACTCCTTCCCTTATCTCGAAAATAAGGCGTCCAAGACATGCCGTCATCGAACCGGATGACGACATAACGGTCCTCTAGGACGCCCGACAAAAACATACCAACACTACACACAACCGACCACTGTTCCGTCCTCGCCGGCGAGGCTCGACGCGAATAAGCCGTAATGTTTCCCCCCGACCTCCGCCGCAAACGCCGGCCCGCGCCGAGCCAGACGCGCAAATCCCGCCCCCAAATAATATTTAAATAAAATTACCAGTCCAGCCCAGCTCCCTTGCTCGCGATCCAGCAACGCCCTAAGCCGAGGTTCGTACCCCACAGGGGATGCCCTTAGCTGTGTTGCTTAAAAATAAAGTGCCTGGCTGGAGGCCTAGGTCTCGCCATTGACCGGTTAAGTAGCAAAAGTTCCCGGAACTCACGCTACGAGAGACAATACAAAAAAAAAAAAAGTGGATCAAGACGCGGACGGTGAAGGACTACTTGTTATACAAGCTAAGTATAAGTGTGATAACTAAACTATTTAATATTATTAGCATTGTTGAACTATTTAATTTGTTGATATTAAATTACATAGGAGCCGTGGTGGCCGCGTGGTTCGAGCAGTTGCTTGCGACGCAAAGGTCGCAAGTTCGAATCCCGACTGTACCAATGAGTTTTTCTGAACTTAAGTACAGTGATTAGTCACACCACGAGCTTTACGGTGAAGGAAAACATCGAGAGGAAACCTGCATACGTCTGAGAAGAAATTCAAAGGCGTATGTATAGTCGTGCTTGAGTAACGGCGATGGACTCGCCATCTATCACGTTTGCACCTAATATACCTCTGGCGGAAAGTGGGTGTGTGGGTATTACCTATACACCTCTGCCTACCCCTTCGGGGACCCTTGTGGGAAGGCGTGAGGATATATATATATATATATATATATAAATTACATAATATATAATGCTTATAATATTCATAAATATTTGTCTGTTTCCATTTTGATTTATGCTTAATAAGATATAACATATGTAAATTTATAAGTATGTATTAACCTTCTTGAGTCTATCCTTAATTTTAGTGATTTATGTCTTAAATATAATTATGTAACTTAATGTACTTCGGTACTATTGCTGTAACGATATTGTATATGCCTAATGATTTGAAAAGAGTAACCATGGAGTTTCTTGCCGGTTCTTCTCCATGGAAGCGACCAACCCGAACCGTGCTTTTATAATATACAAATAAAACTAGTAAAACTAGATACATTTTGGTTTGGTGTTTATTATATTATTATATATATATTATAAATTGCATACTATGTATTTACAGAGTAAATGCATAACATACATATCTTTATATTCTGAATCTAACACGGGCATAAGCTAGTATGTGTATATAGATAAGTTACACACAGACAAACAGCAAACACATATATGCTCTACACACAAGTGCTTGCTGCGGCTAGGTTCAAATGTGTGATCACACATCATCACGTAGCAGGTACACAATAGCATCTTAGACATTCTCCGTTAGGATATTTTTATAAAACAACCCGTTTTTATTTAACACACATATCGAAACGGCCAAATTATAAACTGATGAAACAATGGCTATCGGTATAAATCAATGGATTGGAAAGACCATAAAAAATAATTGCTTGTAATAGACGCTGTCAGACATATGCGAGTAAATTTAGACAAATGGACCGATGGGAACAGGATGCCACCAATTTGAATTTTCTACACAGTCTTTAGTATCAAGAGCTATTCAATGGCTTGTTTAGAAGATTGCATCAGAGAGAACTTAGAATCATGGGCATTTTTGTGTCTTCTAGCCTTCCCATAAGGATCCGCGCCTCTGCCTACATCTTGTAGGCAGAGGTGTAACACAACACCGTCTTTTCATCTCAGATACTTAAAGGTGCCAACGTGAAAGATAGCATAATATGAATTATCTTATTATTTAAGATGGCGAGTCCATCGCCGTTACTCAAGCACAACTATAAATACGCCTTTGAATTTATTCTTTCTTTAGTTATTTGACTATTCACTTGTACCTACTTAAGTTAAAAAAGGTCATAGGTATATTCGGGATTGGAACTTGCAATCTTTGTGTTCCAGGCAACTACTCGAATCACTCCGGCGCCATATTTTTTGCTGGGCAGACGTGTCTCACACTGCTCGTAAATTGAAGACAATTAGAGTCATATAACGAGCAATTTGAAGACTCCTTTCTTGTCTTGTGGAGAACTGGGGCATACCACAGGCCCATGTGCGTTAAGATGCTGCTCTATTACCTCTGCCTTGTCTGTGGGAAACTTTTCTGGGTGAAGTTTAGCCTGCATGAATCAGCGTCTGGATTTCGTGAATCTCTCACTATTGTGAATAAAGTAATAAAATAATAATATATCCTCACGCCTTCCCACAAGGGTCCCCGAAGGGGTAGGCAGAGGTGTATATGTAATACCCACACACCCACTTTCCGCCAGAGGTATATTAGGTGCCAACGTGACAGATGGTGAGTCCATCGCCGTTACTCAAGCACGACTATACATACGCCTCTGAATTTCTTCTTAGACGTATGCAGGTTTCCTCTCGATGTTTTCCTTCACCGTAAAGCTCGTGGTGTAACTAATCACTGTATTTAAGTTCATAAAAACTCATTGGTACAGTCAGGATTCGAACTTGCGATCTTTGTGTCGCAGGCAACTGATCAAACCACTCGGCCACCACAGCTTTATGAATAAAGTAGCGTTCAATTATTTCCAGTGCAATCATTGAATGCCTGAAGTAACGATTGTTTTTTATTGATCTTTAGTCCAAAAGTCAGAAAATACTAAATGGAATGGCAAAGATGTGATTCTGTTTCACATACGGATAATAAACTTTACAACGTAGTAATTCGGTAGAAATGTACCGTGTTTTTCCAGCTCTCTGAATTGGACGTCATGTTTTATTTTTTGTGTGTTTACAATAAATTATTGCCATACTTTACGTTTACGACCATACATAAACGCCACAGATAACTATAAAACGAATGGTACGGACGCAAATTAACAAATACAAATCTTCTAAATATTCTTTCACTGGCTTAATTTTTTTTTTTATATGACGAAACAAACAAACAAACAAACATGTAGATCAGTATGAGTAGTCACTTGAGGGTATTGTTACACCTGTACCTATTCCTTCGGTAGCCTTCTTATTTATTTAAGATACTCAATAAAAAGTAATTTTCTATTACTCATCTATTCAATTATTAAATCAGTCTTATTTAGCAAAGGTAGAAATAGCCATTTAAAGAAGGAAACCTCACTGACAAGCCTTGCGGCCGAATGCAATCGAGACTAATAAAAATGCAATTGTCGTAATGCGACCCGTCTCTATTTACTACCTTTAATGCGGCTGCACTGATGCATACGATGAATACCTAATTCCCTTTGTGTTCGGGAGTGGTTTGTGAATTGCTTATGTCTGTCGCGACGTAAGAGTAGCCTTCGACTGAACCTAATCGGCTCATATTTCGGCGTGTTTATTGGAAGGGCTTCATGGTATTTCGAAAACCACAATTAGACTTAAGGCTTAACTTTAATTTATTATTATATCTTATTTGTTATTAGGTGCACAAAATACAGTTATGATTTAAAAATAACTTTCTGATAAAGACTGCAGTTGTAAAAAAATATGTGTCGCAGACTTATTAACACTCATCCCCAGAAAGAAATGGTTCCTCGTTTACAAAGCTCAAATTAAATTAAAATGGATAATGTGCGTAAGAATATAATTAGGTCTGCTTTGCCTCTCTTTTAGCACCATGGGAGAAGTCTATTGTCGTAAAATGATTTCTATCGTATGATAGGATTTAATGATACATACTAGAGTGATACATACTAGGATGATACATACTAGGGTCGGCAACGCGCGAGTGATAGCCCTGGTGTTGCAAGCGTCCATAGGCGGCGGTAACCGCTTACCATCAGGCGGACCGTATGCTTGTTTGCCACCCAAGTGGTATAAAAAAAAATACATATCGTTCAAATTGTTGTGATAATAACATTATTATACGCTATAAGGTCGAGAATCTCTGGTATTCCAAGCGTTCATAGGCTATTTCCTAGCATTTTTAAAATGCACCTTGATAGTCTCAACTTAATAATATCTTGTACAATTTCTGATCGAACTTATTCAGTTACCTAATACGTAAGATAACTCCAGATAGAATTTCAATTGCAAGCTGTCTTGTGTTACAAGTTCTAGCACCTTGTAATTAAGTCTGATGCCGACATATTAAGTAGCCTACTTAATTTAATTTTATATGTTATTTATTTACTACTGAATTATTCAATAACATGTTTTAAGATGATTCAAGTGTAATTTTAAACGCATATCGACAAATGGTAGCAGAAATTATTTGCTGTATTTTATTTACATTTTATTTCTAAATCATATATATATTTTGATCTTCACTCCATTCGAATAAAAAAAAAATATCGGACAGCAAAAATCTAAATCTGGTCTCGACATCAACAATTGAATGCACATACATGCTACTAGCAAGTTCCGATTGTATATAAATTAATTAACATGCTATCTTCACTTAATTTTTTTAGGTTTTAGATAATAAATACAACACAACAGGTTTTCCTTAAGCCATGTTAGTACCTAAAATCTCTCTCTCAGGAACTCTTGAAGGACGTGAAGAAGTAGAATTCTAGCGAGTACCTAAATACCAACCTGTATGCGAAATGACGTCGCCTGGACGGCCGCCTTGGTGTCGGGATACTCTCCAAAGATGAGGACCATGCCCCAGCATCACTAGATCGGAACGCAGTGTTCCGGGCTTCGGTACTCCTTGCACTTTCCAAAAGAATTGCTGTAAACTTTGTTATCAGCATTTTAACTTCACTTTCCACACTGTTTTGTTCAAGAACACACTTCTATTTTATTGTTTGACGTTCAATGTCTTTTTATAGCGATATATAAATGACTATGAACTCACATCATTACGGTATGTTTAACGTATATTAGAATTTCAATTGTTGCTCCAATGGCTAAGAAATCAATAATAAAAACTATATCGATTTTTTTTAGTTTATCGTAAAAATCGATCACGTTTCTACATGAGGAAAGAGCATTTTATTTTTCGTGCAACGCCGGTAAGCAACAAGTGTATTGTCGGACCGGTGGGCCGACATCCGTCCGCCGTCACGCTGGGCTGACCACCAGCCATCGTGCATTATGACCACGTTATGACCCTCCGACTAAACAACGGGATATTGTGAATTATGCGTGACTCCCACACGCCAGAACTAACTATCACTTTGTCGGTAATTTCCTTCTTCAATATTAAATTTGTTTCCAAGAAAAAGTCAGCATAAAAAGCCTGTTTATTTACAAACACGAACCTACAACGCATTATCACATCGTCGTACGTTCAATCTATAAGCAGTCGTATAATAATTTACTGAGCTAAATGCAATACTTGCCGAATGGCATATTAATATGAATTGCTATTAACATAATTAATGAAGATATCAGACGTATGCAGGTTTCCTCTTGGTATTTTCCTTCACCTTAAAGCTCGTTGTGTGTATAATCACTGTACTTAAGTTCAGAAACACTCATTAATACAGTCGGGATTTGAACTTGCGATCTTTGTGTCGCGGGCTACCACGGCTTTTTACTGAATGTTGACCTTTAACTGTATATGGTATTTGTTCAAACAACTAACATATTACACTGAACCTCAAATGGTATTTGATAAAGCTTTTTACTTTCACCTGGATATGACTCCCAAATTTCAAAGCGCTACCAAATAGGTTTGATCCTTGTAGGCCACAAGTATAACATAGACCAATCTGAAGCAGGAAATTTGTTAAGACCTAACAAAGTATCAAGCGTAATTAAAGGATTAGGATATTCAAATTAATAAGGAAACTGCTAGCATTACCGGTAATTGTGTGAGATGTTACGTCCAACTAAACTGTGGTGCCAATAACTAAAAGGACGGAACTCCATTAGTAGATAATGTTGGTAAATGCTTTACAAATGTACCTACGTGCAGAGTGAAAAGCGTTTTTAGCCCAAGGGTATAATTTCCAGTCAATGTTTATTTATCCCCGTTTGTTTTAGTTAACAGTTGTGGAAACACAAGTAATGGCAGATCCACGAGAACTTAAACAGTCAGTTTCGTTTGTGTCTGTTCGTTATCATAGGCTTTTCGTAATTCTAACCTTGTTCGATTTAGTCGAATTACTGTCTGTATCAGCATAGATTTGCTTGTTTCGGGACGTTGTAATCCTGGGGAGACCAGTTATATTCAGTGGTTGTACGACAGCTATAAACTGTCGTATAAATCATAGTTTAAGTTCAGGAGGTGGCTTTCATAATGTTGTAGATTATAACTTTATAATAGCATTATCATGATCAGCATTGACGAATTAAGCCTAAAGTACAAATATTCACGCTCATTGCACAACTATCCGCTCCAAGCAGGAATCGAACCCGCGACCTCTAGCTATGCTATCAGAAACTCCTGAACTAGACTAGAAGGCTGTCATATATTAAACAAATTTCTTATTTTGGAGACAATTATGGTACTGATAATCATTATCACCAATATACTTATTTCGATACGGGTGTTTAGTAAATTGAACATCAGTAAATTAATAAAGGTTTACTGCAAATGCTGTACGTATCCTGATCATTGACATAAACATCTTTCACGGCGTACTAACCATAATGTCGGTAAGAACCGTTTGTTGTTATCGGATTACTTATCTCTCAGATCTGCCGAGGTAATTGCCATATCCCAGCCTCTCTCGCTCCCATTAACTTCTAAGCTAGCGTATCAGGATATCTTATCTGTAGTGCCCTCAGATAATTATGATATTGCTATCATCAAGCTCACGTAAAATACCTTCTTAATTCGCATGTCTTATTAATATACGCTTTCAAACATTTAAGCGATTTTGAGACATAATTAATACGAAGGTAGTTATAATATCCAGATAGCATATTACTGTTATAAAGGCGAAGTTTATTTGTTACGCGTATATTGTGTACGCGTTAATCTTAGGAACCATCAATCCAATGTGAAAAAAATTACCAGTTTCTTAAGTAAGGTTATATCTATCTATATAATTATTATCATGTTCTACCAAAGGAGTTATCATATAGTACGTAGATAAACTCAGACTAAATCGGCATTAATATATATAAGTAGGTAGTGTCATTAATTTTACTTGATATCTCTGAAAAAGTTCTTGTAAAGGAATTTGGTGAAGGTTCTCAACCGCCGCTGTAAATATTCCAACTGACGGTAAAAAGTTTAATTACACACAATTGACAAATGCCATTTCACATTCTATGCGTTTACACCACCTAACATATTATGTTCAGAAGAAACACACTAATTTCACATGAAATTTAAATAGTCAGATAACAACGGTATAAGATCGAATCTACAATTCAAATAATTGTATTTTGAATAAAACGAAAACTGTCTGGAAGAAGAGGCAAGATAAAATACGATAGTTAGTATATATCTACATATAATAGAGCACTGGCGCTCTCCACGCGTTGCCTACTATATGAGGGATACGGCGTGAACCATAACGCCGAGTCCCTCATCATTTAAAATATAAAGCAACCTCGAACTTGATACTTTAAACGCCCAGAAGCAGACAGTTACTACACTACGTACATGGCAGGCGTAGTTGGCAGTTTATCAACTACCTTATATGGTGATCATCATTTAAATGATGACATTGCCATGCTATAGGTCATGAAGGAACTCGCCTTTTGGAATTTGTTTCGTTTTATAATGTCACTCAGTTTGTACTTAAAGAAATAAAAATCAAAAAAGCTTTTAATCATGCAAACAGATCATTATGCCCGCCACTCAATTTCTCTCTCTCTCTCTCTCTCTGCCTACCCTGGGCGAGGCTCACACCACCAGGAAAGGTATCACATACCATAGAAATAATTTCCTCAATCATACGACCTATTTGATGAACTTGCATTCGTCGAATGCTTACACAGAATTACCATGCGACAGTGGGCATGTTCGCCTTGAAATTGTCGTGTGCAACAAAATAGTATTAGTAAGCAAAACGTTGCAACTATATTACTATTGACAACTCTTTCATCATCAAGAGCCGTGGTGGCCGAGTGGTTCGAGCAACTGCTGCCTGCGACACAAAGATCGCAAGTTCAAATCCCGACTGTACCAATGAGTTTTTATGAACTTAAGTACAGGGATTAGTCACACCACGAGCTTTACGATGAAGGAAAACATCGAGAAGAAACCTGCATATGCATAAGAAATTCGAAGGCGTATGTATAGTTGTGCTTGAGTAACGGCGATGGACTCGCCATCTGTCACGTTGGCACCTAATATACCTCTGGCGGAAAGTGGGTGTGTGGGTGTATTACCTATACACCTCTGCCTACCCCTTCGGGGACCCTTGTGGGAAGGCGTGAGGATATTATTTATTATTATTATTGTATCATCATCCTAGCTTGATTGTACCTAAGCCAATCTAACCTACATAGCGGAAGGTATATTCTGGCGATTTGTTAATTTGCAATGTGGTCACTGACTTTCCCTCAATGTCATAGTAATATAAACGCTACAGTGCAAACAATACCACAAAGTTTCTCAAATATACATTTATAGGTATTAACGTATTAACCGTCCTTATGACTAAAGAAAGCAAATAATGAAGGACAAAAAAGTTTATGCATGTATTTATTGTGCAAGCAACCGCTTAGCACCCAAAAAAATTAAAGACCTGAATCGTATGTATGTGAATTGCAAATTAAGTAATCTTAATAGAAGGATAACCTTCTAGGAAACTTTCACAACACTAAACTATGCAGTTCAAACGATATGGGCAACCAGAAACACGGAGATACGTATGATAACT
Source organism: Drepana falcataria (assembly GCA_945859725.1). Taxonomy (NCBI): domain Eukaryota; kingdom Metazoa; phylum Arthropoda; class Insecta; order Lepidoptera; family Drepanidae; genus Drepana; species Drepana falcataria. The sequence continues at coordinate 4,258,319 of OX243935.1, forward strand.
TTATATCAATTCAAGATGTATTTTAATACCTCTCAAATACAAATCAATTCGTTTAGCAATAAACACAATTATTAATCATGATGTGGGTGTCGATTAGCTCATACCTAATAGTATTTGACTAGTTGTGAATCACATTAGGTAACAATCCGGCTGTTTGTATTTTACGTCCACAGTAAAATTTAAAGAACATAACCAATGCTATTTTGTTTTGTGGAGTCAATGAACTTTGATTAAGCAAGCCAAGAGCATGGGCATGTAAAATCTAAAATAGCTCATATAATCACAATCACGATGGCATTATGGGTAGCACTAGAAATAAACTGCACTTGAAACTACATAAACTGCGCAAATAGGTATAGAAGAAGCACTTGCGTAAAGAGACGGCTCGCGCGACACTTTTCACATACAATACTCAGACGGCTAATATATTTGCGGTATTTTCGCAGTTGCGCACGCGACTGCGGCGCTATCCAATCGTCCGATCGGAAACATCGGCGCGGGCGCACTGCCTCGAGGCGGCTGCTCGTGCGCCTGCAGGACGACCGACGGGTTTAATTCCAACTTTAAGCTCTACATGCGGGATGTAATTTATCCACGTCTTTTTATTGGGTTACATTCAAAGATGCGACACGGACGTTAATTTCGAATGCCACGCAAAAGGTATATGACCTATACACAAAAGATACGTTGAAAGCTCAGGCGCATTTTCCTGGATCCATTATTCTAAGAATCATAAAAAAGAATAGCTAAACGTTTGCCTTTTTAAACAAAAAATATGCACCCATGGCCGGCAAAGCCTTTGATGCCGTATGGGGACGTTCCTCTTCGCGTCCATTTTTGCAATAAAAAGTGCCCACAGAAGCCTTAAAAGGGAAGCCATCTCGAAAAATGTTATACAACTTTCCGTTTCAAAGGGATGGGGACGCATTATGTGGAATAAAGTTATCTGGACATATCCTTTTATAGCACGTAATCGTGAATCGTAGAGCAAAAAAGGTCACTCGGAATGAGTTGGTCATTACGTAGAATGGACGTTATAGTCGTATGAAAGTAAAATTTATTCCCGATGCCTAGCATTTTTGCGAGTTTTTAGGCAATTTACTTCTCCTTTCACGAAAATAAGATATTTACTGCACGTTTCGTTTAGAAGCGCCTACACAAACTGAATGATATGTGGTTCGATGGCCCTTTTGTACAGGTAATAGTGGCCGTGTCTACTGTGGTAACGAGTTCCATCCTCGCCGTTGTTATTTACATATACCTAGCTGTGTACGTTTTCACCCGCGCTAAATTTGATTTCCTTTCTTTCTTACAAAAAAAGATAAAATAAACTGTAACATATTAGCTTTTACAGAAATAAAATACATCCAACTAATTTAAATCCAAATAAGTGAATCTCCATAAAATAAATCATCCAATTCCTTTGAGTATTTTTAGCCTAAAAGTGAAAAAATATCCTCACAGAAAAATATTACTAGGACGAAGAACGTCTACAAGTATTTCATTAAATGTATTATCTACAAATTTGCATAATTATAATACGAGTATGAGCACAACAATTTTGGAAGCAATTCTATTTAGACCACGATAAAAACACTTTATTGTCTTCTCATTTTCAGTTAACAGACATTGTATGAAATTTATATCAGTTTTACCTTTCTAGTTACCTCTGGGAACAGACTAGCTAATGAAACTGGGTACCTACCATGAATACATATTGGTACATTACAGTATGCCAATGATTCTGCATAATTAATTATGACACTGTCTCATGCGCTTTCAAGGCGATTTAGTATAAAATTTTCAGGTAAATATAATATATATATATATATATATATATATATATATATATATATATATATATATATATATATATATATATATATATATATATATATATATATATATATATATAATATATATATATATATATATATATATATATAATTGTAACAAAAACATCAGTTATTTCTATCAACGCCCTCTCTATACAAACTAGCAGAGCTTGCTCTCAGTATGGCCTTCATTAAACAAAATATTTATACAAGCCGAAGTATCCTTCTAGAGGATATAATATCGATGCTGCTTCTTAACACGGTCGAATCACAGGATGCATTATAATATGTGTGTGTTATGTCATGTAAGCATAAAATATGCAACGATATGCTTAATAATATCATGCAGAGTGTAATTTTAGAACTGTTCAGTGTTCTCAGAAACGGGCAGGTCACATCGCGCGTTTAATAGCCGGTAACCATTAGTCTGCTTCGCTTATGACACAGATCGTTTTACTAAAGGATCACATATAATAAGAAAAGTTTTTTTTCAGCTCAATAAAACTCATATATTTTTCTCATAATTTTTTTTCAGCTCAACAATAATATGTGAATCATGTTATTTGACGGCCGCCTAGTCTAATTGTGAGAACTCCTGACTGTGAAACTTGAGGTCGTAGGCTCAATTCCCGCTGAGGGAAGATTATGTGTATGTCCTAAGCTTCTATGTATAAATCTACATACATATCATCACGCCGAGTCCCTAACGGGGTAGGCAGAGAGTATAGAGCGCCAGTTCTCTCTAGACTTACATACCTCTTTCGCTTCGTCCACATTCATCAGTCTCTTCATACATGCTCGTCGGTTTCGAGTACTCTTAACGTTCCCGTCCTTGAGAGTCCGATCTATTTGGTCCAGGTAGTTGGAACGTGGCCTTCCTCTGCCTCTTCTTGCACACACTTTTGCTTTGTATATCTGTTTCGTCAATCTTTCTTCACTCATCCTTTCTATGTGTCCAAACCAACGTAACATGCCTTTCTTCATCTTTACAATCACGCCCTCATTCACGCCAGTTGATTTGCGAATCTCTTCATTGCGGATTCGATCTAATATCGTTACGCCGCACATTTTTCGAAGAGATCTCATCTCGACTGCATTCAAGCTATTTTCATACTTCCTCTGACATACCCAGGATTCCCTGCCATACAATAAGGTAGGTACCAATATCGCGTTGTGGACAGCAACTCGAGCATTCTTGCTCAGACTTTTACTGCCCATCAACGCCGACATGGCTCCATTCACCTTATTTCCGGCAGTTATCCTTCTTTCAATATCTTTTTCATACTTTCCATCTCGTGTGAACATGCTTCCAAGATATACAAATTCATTCACTTGCTCTAGAATTTGCCCATTTACCGATATTGCACACTCGGTCACTTGTTCATCTCTTTCGAATACCAGAACCTTAGTCTTGCCAGCGTTTCAATCTTCAGCGTATAAATCTATCTAATAATATATCCTCACGCCTTGCTACAAGGGTCCCCGAAGGGATAGGCAGAGGTGTATAGGTAATACCCATACACCCACTTTCCGCCAGAGGTATATTAGGTGCCAACGTGACAGATGGCGAGTCCATCGCCGTTACTCAAGCACGACTATACATACGCCTTTGAATTTCTTCTCAGACGTATGCAGGTTTCCTCTCGATGTTTTCCTTCACCGTAAAGCTCGTGGTGTGACTAATCACTGTACTTAAGTTCAGAAAAACTCATTGGTACAGTCGGGATTCGAACTTGCGACCTTTGCGTCGCAGGCAACTGCTCGAACCACTCGGCCACCACGGCTCTAAATCTATCTATGTAACAAAATTGTATTGTCCCACATCGGTGTCACTGCGGGGATATTGTCAATGACTCCGGACACCATGGTCTATCCTGCATCAGCAGTGCCGGCCGGATATCACGTCATTCCTCCATAAATAACTTGATACGCCGGGCTCTGGTCAGCGCTGGCGTGCCTGCTGTGCTGGAACCAGTCGGTCTCGCTCGCGGCGATGGCCGGAGGCCGGACGGTATGTCTCTGATGCCATGGAGGATGGGTCAGCCCTTAGTGTGGGACGCTACGTGTGTCGATACACTGGCTCTTTCCATCTTCCTGACACATCGGTGGCGGCCGGCGCCGCTGCTGCTCAGCAGGAGTGCCTCAAGCGCCGCAAGTATGCCTGTCTCGGGTCAGGTAACATATTTGCTGCATTTGCGGTTGAAACTCTGGGGCCTTGGGGTCCTGAGGCTCACCATCTTTTTAAAGAGGTCTCGCGCCGTCTAGTCGAGACCTCTCGTGACAGGCGGGCTGGAACATATCTCGCTTAGAGAATCAGCATTGCTATCCAGCGTGGCAATGCTGCTGGTCTTCCTGGCACGTTGCCTCGGGATACCGATTTGGGACAAATATTTTATCTGTAAGTAGTTAGTTTCAACTGTTCTTTGTAAATATTATTAATTGTTGTTAATGTAAATAAAGTATATGTAACAAAATATACCGTTGCCTAGTTTCTCTAAAACAAGTTTTGCTTGATATGGGGTTATGTAAATTTATGTGGAATAAAATTGTCCCAAGGTATTTATTATCCCAAAACAAGAAGTACAGCGACGCGAAAATGTTACGTGGCCGTAATGTTTTAACAACTAGTGCGCTCTTTAACGCAATATAAAATACTCCATTTATACAGTGAGCTAGTGCCCGTTCGATAAAACCGAGTTTAAGCCCAGTTACAGCTGAGTTAATCGATTTATTGCAAGTGCTAGTCTGACAAATGTACTGATATGGGTTTTAGAACTATTTGCTGCGGGCGGGACTTGCTTCCTAGTACACGGTTGTAACTACAGGTAATTAAGAAGCAGACGATAAATTTAACGTGTTTCTGTTTTTATAGCCACACAAGAAGACAAATTAGTAGGAATTAAAGAAGATAAGAGAAAAAGTATACCTCAACGTTTCTCATAGTAACAAATATGTTTAGTATTTTTTATAAAAATATATCCTGACTCCTTCCCACAAGGTTTTCCGAAGGGGTGGCCAGAGGTGTATAAGTAGTACCAACACACCCATTTTATGCCAGAGATATATTTTAGGAGCGGGTGGCTCCTGTCAGATGGCGAGTCTATCGCCGCTACTCAAGCACAACTATACATACGCCTTTGAATTGCTTCTCAGGCGTATGCAGGTTTCCTCTCGATGTTTTCCTTTACCGTAAAGCTTGTAGAGTAACTTATCACTGAACTTAAGTTCAGAAAACTCATTTGTACAGTTGGGATTTGAACTTGTCATCTTTTGGTCGCAGGAAACAACTCGAACCACTCGGCCACCATGGCTATTATTTTTTATATAGGTATTATATGTTTTTATAAAAACACATTATAAAATTTATTATAAAAGGTAGGAATCCGTAAATGAAAACCTCTCGCACTCAAGGTGCTTGCAAATCCTATCACGTTCCTCGCTGCATTTTTTCCAGACATAAGATGAATATTTATTATTCATTACATAGGCTTATTTATTGCGCAGGTACAAAACCTCAAAATGTAAAAACAAATGAAGAATGCGATGATTCAACATTGTGTAGCCTACCGCTGGACATTTATGGGCGCACCGCCAGCCTCCTCACTATATTAATATGTTAGAATTAACATAAAATCAACGTTAAATGCTATGTTTATTAATTAAATTCATATGGATAGCTATTATAATACTTGATAATGAGTACTGAGCAGGTTTTACATATCGTGTTTACGTCCGATTATAAATGCGAATGTTTGTGAGCATGTTGTTAGACTTTCTCGCAAAAACTAGTAAACGGAATTAGATGAACAATATACAATGAGATGTAAGCATGATTAAGTCATAGATTGAGTATGAAACATTTCAGAAATTATTTATTTAATTCGTTTAACTACTCGCCGCCCATATTCTGTCTCCAAATCATTTTAATTCTAAATGATCATACTGTTATCGCTTAAAATTTACCTTGTATAAAGCTGTAACAGTTCAGGAGGTACATTGACCGACGCACTGGAAATTGTTTCAGTGTGAACGATCGGCAAAGGGGTGACACACATGAACGGTTATGTGATAAATTATCACTCCCATTGTCAACGGGATTTCGTAATGATTAACCCCGGAATATCAAGCGGATTCGGGCACCAACATGTATTACTCGTATTATGTTGCTCGGCGTCTGGAACTGACAATGTGTCGATCGAACAAACGAGCGTATCCGTTGAACACGTTTACAGACGTACATATTTTGGAGAATAATTTTGTGTTCTATTTGTTTGTGTCGAGAGCCGTGCCGTGCCGTTGCCTGCGACGCAAAGGTCGCAAGTTCGAATCCCGACTGTACCAATGAGATTTTCTGAATTTAAGTACAGTGATTAGTCACACCACGAGCTTTACGGTGAAGGAAAACATCGAGAGGAAACCTGCATACGTCTGAGAAGAAATACAAAGGCGTATGTATAGTCGTGCTTGAGTAACGGCGATGGACTCGCCATCTGTCACGTTGGCACCTAGTATACCTCTGGCGGAAAGTGGGTGTGTGGGTATTACCTATAAACCTCTGCCTACCCATTCGGGACCCTTGTGGGAAGGCGTGAGGATATTTTTTTTAATTTTTTTTTATTTGTTTGTGTACACAATTCGTAGGCTGTCTACTCATCGAAATGTGTTAGATAGCAAACAGACTATACATACGCCTTTAAATTGCTTTTCAGACGTATGCAGGTTTTCTCTCGATGTTTTCCTTCGCCGTAAAGCCTGTGGTGTGACTAATCACTGTACTTACGTACAGAAAAACTCATTGGTACTTTGATATGAAAGCAAAAGAATATAAAGAGGAAATCATACTATATTACCAAAGATATAATATTAACATGGCGAAAGCATGATCTACAATAAATAGCTACCCCACAAACACAACGCTGAACTTGTTACTAACAAACAACATGTTCGCAATTAATTATTACTTATACGAACCAGCTAATATCGCGGGACGTTATCGTACAATGGAACAAATAACGCAAGTTTTCTCAATAAACAATGCTAACTTTAGTTCGGAGCGAGACAAAAGTTATGAAAACTCAACGTTAAGGAGCCAACAAAATGTTAATACTACGGATAAGGAATTCATATGTATACAAAACTATATATATAAAACTTCGCTGTTTCTACACAGGCCAACTTAAAATTTGAAAATCGATAATGAAAATGAAAATGTGCAAGAAGAGGCAGAGGAAGACTAGGAACTACCTAGATCAAATCGTTCGGACACTCAAGGACGGGAACGTCAAGAGGACTCGAAACCGACGAGCACGTATGAAGAGACTGATGAATGTGGACGAGGTATGTTAGTCTAGAGATAAGTGACTTTCTATACTGTCTGCTTAGGGACTCGGCGTGATGATATTTATGTATGAAAATGAAAATATAACAAAATACTCCTGTTTTAGGTACTGTTACTTCTTTATTTAATTCTGCATGAATTGCGGCATGCTTCTGGCGCTTTTAAAAGAAGCATACGCGATCTTTGGATAACCAAAAATCGGTTTCTATAAACATTATTATGATTATAATTAATTGATCGATGCGCATTGGCCGGACGGCTGTTAGGGCGTGCCCCCGAGGCGACGCGCACCAGTCCGTCCCCGCTGGTGCGAAAAATACAGCACAGTGCGGCGATGGGGACCGCCACCCATCACGCAGAGTGCCTCACGGCGGGAAGTGGAGTGTGGAGTGTAGGATGGGTGTATGGAATGTAAGAGGAGGTATGGCTGATAAGATGAACGAATTGATCGATGTTATGACAGAGAGCGAGTTAGACGTTGTGTGCTTGTCTGAAACCAAGCGGAAGGGTAGTGGAGTAGACGAGCTCCCGGGCGGGAGCTTAGTGCTGTGGTCAGGAGTGGCAAATACCGAGCATGCCTGCCAGGGAGTGGGAATTCTACTATCCAGCCGCTTGGCAGAATGTATGATAAGTTATGATGCGGTGAGCCCCAGACTTATTTGGGCTCGCTTTAAAATAGGCCTTACCCGACTATTTTTAGACGCGGTGTATGCTCCGGTGGCCTCAGCGGACACTTGCGACCTGAATAAGTTCTGGGACTGTGTGAGTAATGTTCTAGAGACGAAAGAAGGGAATGAAAAGCTGATTATTTGTGGTGATCTGAATGGATGGGTCGGGACAGCCCGTAAGGATTACGAGGCAGTACTCGGCAAGTATGGTGATAAGAGAGTGAACGAGGCAGGCAAGCTGATATTAGATGTATGCATGGAGAGAGACCTCTTTGTGGCGAACACCATGTTCGACCACAAAAGGATTCATCAGTATACATGGGAACGGAAAAATGAGCGAAGCATGATAGATCTGTTTCTAATAGATCAGCGACTCAGAACACAGGTAATGGACACCAGGGTATATAGGGGAGCTGACCTGGGAACGGACCACTTCCTAGTTATAACTAGGATAAGAGGTCTGTTCGCGGGCTGGCGATCCCGCGCTGGGGGTCCCTGTTCTGCAGTCGCAGACCGCATCAAAAGCTGGAGGCTTCAAGATGCGGCTATTAGAGACAGATATCAAGAAAGGGTATCTGAACAGCTAGCCTGTCCACCGAAAGATGTGTTTGAGAGTGTCGATGTTTGTTGGCAGTTCCTTAAGTCCAGCATATTATGCGCCGCGAAAGAGGTTTGTGGCATTTCGAAAGGGCGGACAACCAAAAATGGCGATGGTTGGTGGGATGATGAAGTGAAAGAAGAAGTTAAAAAGAAGAAGGATGCAAGGCAAGACATTTTGGCTATGTCCAGCTCAAGTGAAAGTATGAAAGAAAAGATGAAAGAAAAATATCGCCTGCAAAAAAATCGTACGAAAGAGATAATAGCTCAGAAGCGTGAGAGGTTCCAAATGACTGTAGACGAAAAACTGTCACATAATTTCAAGGACAATGCAAAACTTTTTTGGAGAGAAGTTAAGAAGTCCAGAAATTGTGTTACAGCTAGTAGTAGGATGAATGTGATTTATTCGAAGGACAATAACATACTTACAGACAAAACAGACGTCCTCAGGCGATGGAGTGAATTTTATAAAGATATGTATGATGATAATGCCGCTGATCTACTCATAGAGCTGCCTCCAACAGAATCTATCGAGGATCCTATAGCGGATAAAATAAGTATGGGAGAGATTATAAGAGCGATAAGAAGTCTGAAATGTGGAAAAGCTGCGGGAATAGATGGGATTACGGCTGAGATGATCAAGTACGGTGGACCAGCGGTCTGGGACGTCATCTATTTGCTATGCAATCTTTGCTGGGAAAAGGGTGATGTTCCGGACGACTGGAGGCGAGCAGTCATCGTGCCTTTCTATAAAGGAAAGGGATCACGATTGGACTGCTCAAACTACAGAGCCATCAGCTTGGTCAGCTTAGCTAGTAAAGTGTACACGAAGATCCTGACGATAAGAATGCAAGAGCGATCCGTAAGGTTTCTCTGGGAATCCCAAGGTGGATTTAGACCAGGAAGAGGATGTATGGATCAAACCTTCTCGCTTCGCGGAATCGCGGAAAAGTTTTTGGATATTAACCAAAGGGTTTTCTGCGCTTTCGTCGACTTGGAGAAGGCATTTGATAGAGTCGTACGAAAGGAACTCTGGGACGTGTTGCCTGGATATGGAGTGAGCAGTTCCCTACTGCATGCCGTGAAATCACTCTATAGTGATAGCGAGGCGTGCGTTAGGGTTAACGGTGGGATGTCACCCTGGTTTGATGTGAAGTCGGGGGTCAAACAAGGGTGTATCATGTCTGCCTGGCTGTTCATTATATATCTAGATAACTGTCTGAGAGCACTAAGAACGCACGGATGTGGAGTGAAAATGGGAAACTTAGTGGTCAACTGCCTATTATACGCGGATGACGCGGTCTTACTGGCGTCATCAGAGGGCGAACTGCAGTCACTAGTTACCATAATGAAAGAGGAATGTGAAAAGAAGGGGCTGCGCCTAAACGCTGGCAAGACTAAGGTTCTGGCATTCGAAAGAGATGAACAAGTGACCGAGTGTGCTATATCGGTAAATGGGCAAATTCTAGAGCAAGTGAATGAATTTGTATATCTTGGAAGCATGTTCACACGAGATGGAAAGTATGAAAAAGATATTGAAAGAAGGATAACTGCCGGAAATAAGGTGAATGGAGCCATGTCGGCGTTGATGGGCAGTAAAAGTCTGAGCAAGAATGCTCGAGTTGCTGTCCACAACGCGATATTGGTACCTACCTTGTTGTATGGCAGCGAATCCTGGGTATGTCAGAGGAAGTATGAAAATAGCTTGAATGCAGTTGAGATGCGATCGCTTCGAAAAATGTGCGGAGTAACGATTTTAGATCGAGTCCGCAATGAAGAGATTCGCAAATCAACTGGCGTGAATGAGGGCGTGATTGTAAAGATTAAGAAAGGCATGTTAAGTTGGTTTGGACACATAGAAAGGATGAGCGAAGAAAGATTGACGAAACAGATATACAAAGCAAAAGTGTGTGCAAGAAGTGGCAGAGGAAGGCCACGTTCCAACTACCTGGATCAAATCGATCGGACTCTCAAGGACGGGAACGTTAAGAGTACTCGAAACCGACGAGCATGTATGAAGAGACTGATGAACGTGGACGAAGCGAAAGAGGTATGTAAGTCTAGAGAGAACTGGCGCTCTATACTCTCTGCCTACCCCGCTAGGGACTTGGCATGATGATATGTATGTATGTATAATTAATTATTTATATATTTTTTTAAGATAATCATAGAATCTATAGTATCTTGTACCTGCTGTACTTCAATGAATGTGTACCCTTCATTCTAAAAAAAAATATATCAAAGAAAGAATAATAATACTAAGCATATTATAACAGAGTATTTTCTAATTTTACTTGACATAAAGCCAGTGTATTTCAGATACAAAAATAAGGTCTACGGCAGAATGGTAGCTGGCTCCCATTCCAGCAAAGTGATTAATTTCCTCAACAATCAGCGTGGACACTTGATGGACGTTGCTTTGCTTTACCTAAGGGTTGCCACAAGACGCTTTGTTTTCTTATATGCATGTAAGTTTATTTGTCTCCTTGAAATATAAACGATTCCTCGTTCAATTAACCTGTTTTTACATTGTAATTTTTAAGTTCAGTAAAATATCAATGACGTGATTATAATATTTCTGACAAATTAAACATGGTTCTTTTTAATACTAGTTCTGTAGAGTTCAATTAAGTCTTTTCCTGAAAGTCAAAAGGTTTATAATGACACAAATAATATAAAAAAATTGAATCAATTAGGACAAAATAAACCCATGAAAATTGTGACATCCCTGGATAACATTGGATAACAGTATGAATAAAGCATAAAGGTTATCCCACACGGGTCCCAGTGCAATGCGTTACAAATGGACCTGGCTGTCGGAATCAACAGCAGTCACTATTCTGTGACGTCACTCAGGTGTCTCAGGTACACCAAGGGAGAACTAAATTGTATTGCTTTACAAATTTTACTTGAAAACCAGTTTTTAATTCGTGTATAACTTAATTAATGTTGTTATTTTAATATTAAAACATCATGTTGCGTTTTTCTTACCTAATAGGGCTTATTATTATATCTCAAGCATTTGTTATGTGTATGTTTAAATAAAAGACGTAAGGATGATGTTTTCTTTCAGCCAAAAGCCCTGAATCTGGAAAAGATCTGGATGAAACATTTAATTTTCTTAGTATCAAAAGTAGGTAGGTAGTCCACAATCATCATAAATTTAAGAGTCGGGCTCTTGTCGGAGCCGCCAATGCAGTTCTTTCTACTTCTTTCCAGTTGCCTTTCTCCAAAAATGTCTCCAAAATAACCTAAGTAAATAATTTCCTTATAAAAAAGCTTGTATGTTATGTTATAGTTACTTGAAGAATGATACAGCATTAGCTCTTTGTTCAATGTAAAAGCTAATAAACATGCCCATTCATTTAGTCGGGTACTCGAATTCGGCTGAGTCAGGGCATTTACACTCCCGCCCTTTCCACGTAGGAAGTGTAATGGAAAACCTTTTCAACCTTAAAAAAATACCAAGGTATATGCTGGGGAAATTAGAAGGCTTTTGTGCTAAACATGGAGGGGAAAAAGAACAATGTTAATGTTATTATATCAATTACCTACCTCACGAAAAATACCTAAAGCAAATATTATACACGTAAATATCCGCAGATTACAATTTAATATTTTTGACAGTTTTAAAACTATCCTAAGTCTAAGTTCTCTTTAAATAATAAGTTTCTGCAATTAATACTTAAGGGCTTGATATTTTTAACGACTAAAACGGTATCAATACGCTCAGGATTGGTGATTGTAAGCGGTCGCCATAGACAACGGTCGCTCACAACATTATATCTCGCGCGTATTCCCTACACACCCTTCTTACAGAACCCCATACTGTTGGGAAAACCTCAACGGGGAATTTTCTCATAACCTATGAACTACATGAATTCTTTTATCCGTATCCGTATACCTTTAAACGAGCAATTCTTGCATATATATAATCTGAATCTCGGAAACGGCTCCAACGATTTTCATGAAATTTGCTAGGGGGGGGATTTCGGGGGCGATAAATCGATCTGGCTAGGTTTCATTTTTAAAAAAAGTTGTTATATCCGTGTTTTTAGGCAGTGAAAATCTCCTACAATTTCATTAGAATATGAATTTCCCCACTGCTTAACCGACACAGCAACAATAAAGCGTTGCTAAGCAACAAACTTTAAGCCAATGAGTTTTTCGTTTGACGTTATTTGACGTTATCGTAGACGTATTATATATAAAATCAATTGTTTACTTACATGACAAAATGCCTAAAAGAAGAAGAAAATAAACGCTTATACACAATCTAAATCCACGCAGCCGCGACTCGTCTCAAGAATACCTTGAAGAAATAGTAATCGACAAGCAAGACTCATTTCAAGAAAACCATGAAAATAATCAGCTTTCCGCTCGTCCCACACGTAGTGCTAAAGTAAGAGTCTTGCAAAACTTGACTAACATTATACGAGCAGAAAGGTCTTGTGATTTAGATGTTTCACGAGAGGTTGCCTGTGGCCGCTGAAGACGAACATCGGGAACGACGACTACAAGATTTGCGGCAGCGTGCGGCACAACGTGTAGCTACTGAAAATTACGAACAACAGGAGCGATGTCTACAAGATTTGCGGCAGCGTGCGGCACAACGTGTAGCTACTGAAAATTACGAACAACGAGAGTAACATATGTAAGACTTCCGGCAGCGTGCAGCGCAACGTGTAGCTACTGAAAATTACGAACAACAGGAGCGATGTCTACAAAATTTGCGGCAGCGTGCGGCACAACGTGTAGCTACTGAAAATGACGAACAACAGGAGCGATGTCTACAAGATTTGCGGCAGCGTACCTCACAACGTGTAGCTACTGAAAATTACGAACAACAGGAGCGATGTCTACAAGATTTGCGGCAGCATGCGGCACAACGTGTAGCTCTTGAAAATTACGAACAACGAGAGCAACGTCTGTAAGATTTCCGGCAGCGTGCAGCACAACGTGTAGCTACTGAAAATGACGAACAGCGGGAACGACGTCTACTAGATTTGCGGCAGCGTGCGGCACAACGTGTAGCTACTGAAAATTACGAACAACAGGAGCGATGTCTACAAGATTTGCGGCAGCGTGCGGCACAACGTGTAGCTACTGAAAATTACGAACAACGAGAGTAACATATGTAAGACTTCCGGCAGCGTGCAGCACAACGTGTAGGTACTGAAAATGACGAACAACAGGAGCGACAACTACAAGATTTGCGGCAGCGTACGGCACAACGTGTAGCTACTGAAAATTACGAACAACAGGAGCGATGTCTACAAGGTTTGCGGCAGCGTGCGGCACATCGTGTAGCTACTGAAAATTACGAACAACAGGAGCGATGTCTACAAGATTTGTGGCAGCGTGCGGCACAACGTGTAGCTACTGAAAATTACGAACAACGAGAGTAACATATGTAAGTCTTCCGGCAGCGTGCAGCACAACGTGTAGGTACTGAAAATGACGAACAACAGGAGCGATAACTACAAGATTTGCGGCAGCGTACGGCACAACGTGTAGCTACTGAAAATGACGAACAACAGGAGCGATGTCTACAAGATTTGCGGCAGCGTGCGGCACAACGTGTAACTACTGAAATTAACGAACAACAGGAGTGATGTCTATAAGATCTGCGGCAGCGTACGGCACAACGTGTGTTTGCGTTTATAAAGGTCCCAATCATATATCTTTCACATTATCTACCATGTACAGATAGTGATCCGTTACAGTTTTATAAACCACATCTATAAGCTGTTTCTGAGGTTAGCGAGCACAAACACACAGGCAAACAGTCAAAAATTCTAACAATAAGTGTTTTGTGTGCTGTTTGCGTTGATAATGGTCCCAATCATATCTTTTTCTTATACATCTTCTATGTACAGACAGGGATCCGTTACATTTTTATTATATGTTTAGATAGATGATTCTTTAAATTGGCATACCTTTTTCGTTTCTTAACATGAAATAAACACTAAATGTTAGGTGAAGTATACCATGCTGCCGTGCTTTAGCTAGAAAAGGGTTAAGCCCGACTAGTCAATTTTGAGATATCGTCAAAAAACGTGGGAATTGATGTCTTTAAAAATCTATTCAAGATGGAGTAAACATTCTTAGAGACAAAGTTAGCTAATATTTAACTCTACCTTATAGAATAATTTCCATCCTAAAATATTGTCTTTATAATACCTAAAACCTATTTTTTCTTATTTAACTAAGCATTTCACTCGTAATGTTAAACTTATTATGACTCTAAAACAGGGTTAACCATACCCTAACCCACTTTTAGCGTAGTATTTTGATGGAAATGTCACTATCAATAATTTACTGCAAAGTTATTCAACAATGCTTACTTATAAATAAGTTATCCACCGATAACTCATTTATAACTAAGGATATTACATCATAATACAGAATAGGATAACGACAAAAGTATTTTAACCTTTATTTAGGTAAGTAAAGGCAATACTTTTTTTTTAATGACCTGTATTTATGCAGTATTACTTAACTAAAAATAGGTTATGTAAGTATCACTCGTGGTTAACCCTTTTACAGCTAAGCTAAGTGGAATGATTAGTCGAGGAAAAAAAATATTATGCCATAAAATAGTAATATTTTGCCATCTAAATTAAACTAAAGAACCAAATTTACTTAACCATATGCACAGATCAATAGCTAACTTCGTTTCTTTAAAAGTAAGTCTGTTAAAGTAACATGTAAGTAGGTAGGTAATTAAAATAAAATTCTATACCTGAAAAATTGGAAATAAAATAAGTACTTTTAAAATGAAATTAAAATTCCCTCGTTAGGCTAACTATTTAACTATTTAAATGCAATTAAATTAAATGAGATCAATATAATCTCACAACAGCGCTAAAAATACTTTGTGATACACTGTCGACACATATAAGTAAAAATAATGCATGGACATCTTATTGACTTAATCACAATCTTATTGACAATAGAATATGTGCCATATTGGCATGCAGTTAGCAATCTCTCTGGTTTAAAGGTTTTTACTCTTATATAGTTATCTGGCCGAGGCAATGTTTCATAATATTTTTTTATACCACATGGGTGTCAAACAAACATGCGGCCCGCCTGATGGTTAGCGGCCACCTATGGAAGCTTGCAACACCAGGGGTATCGCCCACGCGCTGCCGACCCTGCAGGAGTCTTTTCACACCTTTCATGAATAACTCCATACTGTAATCTATAGGGAAAACCTCAACGGAAGCTCATTCTGCCTGAGCATTCGCGGAAGGAAACTCATTTGGCACCGCGCAGTAAGAGACCTTTACGGTTCCAATGTATGGGAATGAATTATCCGTCGATGGCGAGAGGTATGGGGGTAGAAGGTAGAAGTGGGCATCATATCATGTCGAACAATTCTTCAGAACACTCCGTTATACAAGTGGTAGAAAACACACAGGGAGGCAAAGTCTCTCCTCAGATTTAGTGGTTCCAAGCCGCTTGTCAGCATGGGATCATCGACAATCCTAGCTGCGCGATTCTGTACCGCGTCAAAAGGCACTAGCTAGTATCCTGAGGCTCTAGCCCACATGTGGCAGCAGTACTCCATATGTGGCTTAACTTGCGACTTATAAAGTTGTAGCCTTTGCTGCGGTGTAAAGTTCTGCTTAGCTCTGTTGAGCACACCGAGCTTCCTGGACGGCTACTTAACCTTGTCCTCTAAATGACCACGGAACTGAACATCACTAGAAATGTCAAAAAGGATCCCAATGCTCTCCTAGATGTTAAGGGGAGTGTACTGGAATTGTAATACCATAGCAAATGGAAGTGTTTTTGGGGGTCACCCCGCAAACTTGTTTCTTAGTGAGGTTGAAGTGGTTTAATCGGAGACATGACAGACACAGACCCCAATCGAAGACACTACAAAGTGTATTCTAGATTTCAGAGACAAATTGTTCGCGAATTTCCTCCATAGTGGAACGAGGGAGATTAGCATAGCCCGTATAGTAAGTGTCACCAGTACTTTCGTCTGCATATCAGTGCATTCCTTCAATAGAAAGCATGTCTTTGATATGCAGAAGAAACATAGTTCAGGGACAGCATAGAGCCTTGCGGGACGCCGGCATTAATGTCCATGCTATCGAAGCAGAGATCGTCAACGACGGCTCTTATGCATCAACTGGACAAAAGGTTGGCTACCCATTTGCATTATGGATTTGGCGTAACAACTTCCATTATTATGTTTTTCATTATTATGTTGGTAAGATTAAAAATATTATTAATATTTCATAAGTATGTAATTCGTACGAAATAATATTTTATATTATATTTACCGAGCTTAGCTCGGTCATCCAGGTACTAAAACTTATGCGCCGTGGTGGGTAGTGGTTCGGGTAGTTGCCTGCAATACAAAGCTTGCAAGTTCAAATTCCGATGTAAAGTGAGCTGTGCTTATCTGGAAATCATTGTATCTTCACGCTTTCCCACGGGTCGTTTCGCCATATCGTTATATTTAGGCACCAAGGTGACATAATCCATTGCCGCTTCTCAAGCGGCTGTACATAATTTCTATATTTCACTTAAAACAATCCACTGAAGATCGAAAAAGAACTCATCTATACATTCAGGATTCAAACTTGCAGTCTTTGCATTGCAGGCAGGCATGCAATACACAAACTATTCAGCGACCACAACACCGGTGAAAATATCCAAACAATAATTAAAAGCAAATTAAGGTTTGAGAGATAAACGTCATAATTATGCCTATTACCCATTCAGTAAAATTATCACACCACGTTACCGCATCATGTTATTATCTGCCCACATTATCCATACCACCCAACGAACTACAGTATCCGACATACTAGGGGCATTAAAATAAAATTATCATTCAAATGTACCTTCACTGGGGTCATTAGCATATGTGCCGACGTTTATAGTATGGTACATAAAACAAACACTTTTTACGGTTTCTGAAGCGTTGAAGTACATAAATTTATTCTTAGCTATCTTAGTTATAAATTTACGGATAAATAGTCCATTCGATTTATTAGTCAGATAATAGTTATGCACGTCAAATAAATCACGAGTCTGTAGCTGAAAATCGTAATGGGTTGAAAATTTCGCAATAGTTCCACTTGACAAATAGTTTTCAGACTACAAGGGACCGAAAACTCTGGCATGAGGTAGGTACTCCAACTATTTAAGTTATTTAGAGCATGGCCGGTTGTAAATCTTAATCGCTACCCCTAGAAAGTTAAGCTCAATGACTCGTGAAGTGAGCCGCCGCAGATAAATCTGAAAAACGTTTGGTCACTCAGAGACGAAGTAAAATATTGGGCACGAAACTTGGAACATAATATTGGACTAAGGAAACCAAGGTGAAGAAATTGTGTAAGATTTCATTCATGCTTCATGAGAATCATTATGCTTCCGGTATTAATATGTGGTTAAAGTGATAAGGTAAAGTTATCCTGGAAAGAGCATGTATGGAGAGACTGTTGAATGTGGATGACGCGAATGAGGTTTTTATGTCCAGAGAACTGGCGCTCATCGCTCTCTGCCTATCCTGTGAGGGGCTTGGCGTGATGATATGGTATCTATCTAGATGGTACCTATTATATACTTTTATATATGTCCGGAGTTCCAACTTCCATCAGCTAACAAATAACATCAGCTACGTAAAACATTGTTCTTTTAATTAATTAACATAAATGACGACGTGAGCTAGTAAAGAGTGTAATCAACTCATCTGGCTTTATAGCATATGTGTTTTAATAAAATTAGGTAACAATGTTCAGTAATTTTATTATTACTCGTATGCTTTGCAAGTTTCACAATATCATGTGAAATGTTAACATAGTAACAGAACTTTAGTACTTATGGCAAATTTGTGTTCAGACGTAAAATATTATTTTGGTATTTTATACATGTCATATCCTGGAGAGTCACGAGGAAGGCAGGGAGATTACACCGCCAGCTCTCTCTAGATTTACGGACCTCTCGCTTTATGCATGAATGTAACTTCATGTAAAAATTTAATAGAATCCCAAATGGAAAGCGCAAGTTGTAATTATCCTTTAACTTCTCAAGATTCAAACACACTGCCACATACGGATAATTCTGAATCTCTATATCTCTTTTATTATATTATATTATTATATATCTATATCTCTTTATTTCTTCTTCCTTTACTAAAGTTACGTCGTTGTAAAGAGATCACAGATCCATGAACCTGCAATTTTAACTTTGCAAGTTATTACGTACGTAAGGCACTCGGACACCACAGTTGTAAATTTATTTTACAGAGTCAAGTCAATAAATACACTACAAGAAATGGAAGAAAAAAGATCTTAAATCAAATAATTGAATCAAAATAAGCATCACGTTTACCTACATCAAAACAAACAGACGCTGGCAACGTTTCATATAGCGAATACCAGTCCCACAACCAAGTGTATACTTGCATGAACAGAATACCAATTGATTGCTAACACAATTTAGCTGAACAATAAACAACGGTATCAAAGGAGCAAAGAACTTCCTATTAAAAAAAACATAGCTTAGGGGACGGGGAAGGATTGGCGAAAGAGATACGCAATGCGAAAGTTTCTGGACAAAGGGGCTAAAGTAGATTATGCTCTGACTACCTAGATCCAATTTATAGAGCACTCCAAGAGGAGAAGGTGGAATGTGAATGTCAAAAGCGTCCGAACCGGTGAGCATTTAGGATGCGACTGATGAATATGGATGAAGCGAAAGAGATCCATAAGTCTAGAGGGAACTGACGCTCTAATCTGCCTGCCCCGTGAGTGACTCAGCGTGATGATTTTATGTATGTACGTACTTATCTAAGGAGTACTAAAAAATAAAGAGCATCAAAATACCGAATACCTGACTGAGGAATCAGCATTCATGTACAACATTACAATGACAGTGATTTGGAATTACTATTGTGGTTCTAAATATAATATACACGCTTTCCCATAACGGAAGCTGATATTCGCGAGGAAACCCACATGAATCTGAGAAGACATTCAAAGACGCACCTTATTATATATATGTTCAGTGCAAAGAGGTAGGAACTACAATTCTGACTACCCGTGAACTTATGTGAACGCGTTAATATATTTAGTAACTTAGAAATACTTAATAGATAAAATTTACCTAGAAATCGGGGACTATTAAGCGGTTGCGTGATCAACAGCAGTAAACAATGAATCAATATTGGGCAATAAAAGTAGATACACAGGTGCTATGTAAGGGTCGAGCGATATTGAGACATAAATTGTCCCGACCACTTGTGTTAAGCTGTTATTTAATATTTATGTTCTTGAGCCGAGCGTGCACCATGTACGTACTCTCACCAGACAGCGGTAACAGAACCATACTTTACATGCCGGGATATTGGACCGGCCAGTGCATATGAGCATATTGGTAAGTGTACATGTACGAAGAGACCGACTGTGAATGAAAGAAAAGTAGTCTGTAAGTGTAGAGAGAGACTTGTGCTGTTAATATCTATGTCGAGAGTGTTACGAGTATATGCTAATGTTATGGTCTTTATATTAAGGTGTATAACTTACATTTAATTCGTCATGTTCTTTTTAGTACAGGCTAAGTAAGTATGTTATAAAAATTGGCGTTTCTTGAAATATTGAAACTCGTGGTAGACGTATATTTTAAGTCCTGTGCAAAACAATCTAAAAACAATGTACTACAAACTTTACAGTGAAGGGAAGCATCGTGAGGAATCAGGTGCCCGTTAAGCTTGACAGACGACGATAGCCTATTTCTCAAAAAAAAAAGGTCCTTTTTTATCAGTTGCCTGGCCATTGCAGGAATGCTTGAAAGTATAAACACTTAAATCAAATAGCAGTGGCATAGAAAAGGTTATACTGAATGTAACTTTTTACTCCTAGTTATTTAACGGGCAATCTACATAGGGCAGAATGCCAACTTCGTTAAAAAATAAAAATTCAATTGCATGTACTAGCTAGAATCTTCATACGTACTGAACGTCCAGATATTACATAGATAGCTTGTAAATAGTTAATTCGAAAACTAAAAGTTAGTGTTATGCTGCCTAGAACCAATTTGGTTCGGCGTAATGGCCTCAATAAAGGCTATGAACATTCTTTTAGTATCTTTCAGCAATTGCGGCATTCGCAGTTAATATTCTGTACTTAGAAAGGTGCTCTTACTAAGTGATATTATTTTAAAAAAAACATTCTTATAGGTTAAGGTTGAGGGTAGGCAATTATCCTCACCGGTTTCGAGTACTCTTGACGTTCCCATCCTTGAGAGTCCGACCAACTTCATCTAGGTAGTAGAACTTGGTCTTCCTCTGCCTCTTCTTCTACACACCTTCACATTATATGTCTGTTTCGTCAATCTTTCTTCACTCAATTACGAAACGGTTATAGAACGGTAATAGAAATTCTTTACCGCGGATAAATTTAAGGTAAAAAAGCAAGGCACTTCTATTTGATACTTATAATTTCAAAGCGAGAATTCTCTATCCGCCTAGGTCACGTGCCTCTTCGAACGCGATATAATGACTTGGTCCAAGAATATTTTGCTAAAATACTCTAGAGGGTCG
The DNA here is from genome assembly GCA_945859725.1 of Drepana falcataria. NCBI lineage: Eukaryota > Metazoa > Arthropoda > Insecta > Lepidoptera > Drepanidae > Drepana > Drepana falcataria. The sequence goes on from OX243935.1 coordinate 4,279,325, forward strand.
AAATTTTATCCAAAAAACAATATATTTGCGTCACTCCTTATCTTTTCCATATTCTCGTGTCATTTTTCACGTGGCGCCTACCGCAACTATTGCATGGTAAAAGTTATGAAGGATCACATCTCATTTCGATGCCGGTGTGATTTATGCACTCAATTACAGTGCCTCCCGTCGTGTCCTTAACGCCTCCTCCAGACGGTAACATTGATATTCAGTTTAACAATTTATTTTTAAGGAAAAATATGTCGGAAATCTTCCCTTTCTTTCTAAAGTAATGTTGTTGGTTTAAGCCATATTGCTAAGGAAATATGGTTATTTCTTTTCATTTCTTACTCTGTTCACGTTCGTGATATCAAAACAGTTGATTGATGAATTCTGTGCAGGTAACAGATATAGGTTAATCGTTTATCGAAATAATTAATCACTTGACTTAAAAAAATGCTGTGGTAGCCTAGTGGTTTGAGTAACAAAAAGATAGCAAGTTTGAATCCCGACTGTACCAAGGATTTTTCTGAACTTAAGTACTGTGATCAGAAAACTCATCATGTGGTGTGATATTAATCACACCATATGATGAGCTTTGCGGTCAAGGAAAACATCGAGAGGAAATCTGCATACTTTTTAGAAGAAATTCAAAGGCGTATGTATAGTCACGTTTGAGTAACGGCGATGGACACGCCCTTTGTTACGTGTTTGTATGGGGTACATCATGTATGCTTAAAAATCAGGCCAAGAAAAATCTCTTTTGGGTGCACCATATGGCCCGTAGATACAAATATAATGCCTGATTATAGGAAGCAAACGTTCAAAATAAATATGTACAGAATTATAAAACACTTTCCTATTTAGAATTATCATAATAGCTTTATCAAGATTTAAAATTAGACCGCAACCCGACCATCGTTTTCTTCACCTAGTCCTAGAGCTAGCGAGATTATTATGCAGAACAACTCACCAGTGTACAAGAAAACAAGTCGGGAACCTATTTATATCGCAAGCACTTATTAAGTTTCAGCACTAGAGAATAAACAATCGTTGAAACTTGTTTTGTCGTGTCGTTGTTAAGCGGCTGTTTCTCTTAACTTTAACTATAAATAAATTTATGCAATTATATGAAATGTTCAAGATTTTCCATAAAGGTTCTTGAAAGATAAGGCAGTAATGAAATGGCACCCATTTTTGGTGCTACTACTAATCACTGTAGTTGTAAGTTCAGAAAAACTCATTGGTACAGTCGGGATTCGAACTTGCGACCTTTGCGTCGCAGGCAACTGCTCGAACCACTCGGCCACCACGGCTTTCCTTATATTTTATTTTATCACTTCATATTATTTACTATTAAACTAGCGACCCGCCTTGCAATGATTCATATTGCAAAATTTATTTTTTTACTTTTCTGCACACAGACAGCGGAGGCGAGTACATTTTATACTATGTAAAGATTACTGTTATTTGTAATTGAATTAAACTAAATTAATTCCTTCAGTATCCTTAAAGGTTAACATGGGAGTTGACGAGGGGGAAGCTCGAGAATGTCCGCACGTTTAATTTATTACAAATATTTTGATTGACACAATAAAAGCACTACATCAAACGAAATAAAAAATACGAATAAACGTTATGGAAATACAGTTTCATATTTTGAAGGGGAAAACAGTGAAGCCATGTAAAGAGGGTGCAACTTTTTAATCGCCTTCAAACGAAAGGGCTGCAGGCTCACCGCAGGGTGCAACCAAATATAAGACTTGGCTACAAAATATAGGAGACTACTCCGCTCTCCATTCCCAACGTGCCAGGTGTCAAGAGGAAAAGTGGAAAGTTCCCATTGTGCGCAATCTTATTGTGTTGAAATATTTTACACTTGAAAGGATGCTGAATACTTCGACAGCAGTAAGCACAGACGAACCACCCCTTTACAAATGAAAATAATTCCTTACACTCGATTGAAATTTAGTCAGGTTAATGAAAAGGTAAAGGACCAATAAGTAGCCCGGTCCAATTGCATTATCGCCCCCTGGCGAACGCGGAGGACAGACGCAATAAATTGAATTACGGGACTCGCAACCTCTACTAGTCTATAAAATCGCCTTTAAGATGACGACATTCACGGAGGAGCAATCAAAGATCTTTTCTTTTATGAAATCGTCGGCGCACGTTCTAGTCAGATTTTTAACATTGTATTTTACAGAGACTTATATATTAGGAGATGTTGATTCGGACTGTTCAAGACGTATATTAGGTAAAGCTCTTATTGTGGCGAACTCAGTATTATTTGAGAGTCCCACACATTCTATACCAACATGGAAATTTCAATTCCAAAACATATGTAAGTATAAATTCAACCTTTCGCAAGTAATTAACGCTCACCCTAAATTCAATTCGGCATTGAATTAATTGGAAACTCATTACGCATCATTACATGAAATATTAGTGAGCTAAAAGCTCCTGCGTGTTGTGGCTGGGGGGCGCAACCACATCGAACCGAGCGCAGCGCAATCACGACCTATTGTTTACTACTCCGTATCGTATTTTGGATAGATATGGGGTAGCTACATACACTTATGTACTATGGACACTATTCATTATAACCTATACAATAAAATATATATTTATACGATAAATTTAACTTAAAAGCCTTGTACTAGAACTGCCCCGGGGTTTCGCCTGTGTAAAATTTGATCTGATAGGTAGATTTTTTCTAAAATAAAACATATATACTTTGTGTTATATAGGTAATACCCACACACCCACTTTACGCCGGAGGTATATTAGGTGCCAACGTGACAGATGGCGAGTCCATCGCAGTTACTCAAGCACGACTATACATACGCCTTTGAATTTCTTCTCAGACGTATGCAGGTTTCCTCTCGATGTTTTCCTTCACCGTAAAGCTCGTGTTTTCCTTCACCGTAAAGCTCGTGGTGTGACTAATCACTGTACTTAAGATCAGAAAGACTCATTGGTACAGTCGGGATTCGAACTCGCGACCTTTGCGTCGCAGGCAACTGCTCGAACTACTCGGCCACCACGGCTTTATTATTACGGCCACACTATGTGTAATCCAGCTAATAATGTATCTCTGTTTCGTTCAATTCAGTTGAGTAAGTTTAGTAGAACAAACATCTACACAAACTTTCGCATTTTATAACATCAGTTGGATACCTTCATGTTAAATAGTAGTCTTTGGATACCTTTTTCTCCATCGGAGATTTATTTAGGGCTCAACGTCACATATAACAACAATAATAAAGATAGATGTCTAGTCGAGATATCATCACTTGGACACGAATATAAGTCTTTTACTTCAACATTAAAGATATTTTGTTTTCTCTATGTCAAACATGGAGAGGAATAAATAGATCAGAACGGGCTTCATCGCTACTGATTATAAGCATATAGGTAATAACAAGTTTTTAAAATCAATTTTAGTAATATTCAGGCATGGAATATCTACCGTATGGTTTTTCCAGTCTATGCTGGTGAAGTTGCAGGCGTACGCCAAATCCTAATGATTCATTTCTCGCAATGTTCCGCGCCCATGCATCATTGTGAGACTCCCTTATATCTATGTTCACGGAACATTAAACTGCGGTTGTCTAATTAAATCCCCTTGCTTCCTACCGGCGTCGTTGTTAGCGATTTTTATACACAGGAAAATTGTAAGGAGTCCTCCACAAAGGAATGTAGAGTTAATTAGGGAGGACAAACCTTGAAGTTACAGATGTTGTGAAATTTATATAGTAACAGACTTTACAATAATCATGACATTTCAAAGAATAATACAATTATTTTACATAAGAAAATAAGAACTATTCGAATTCAAGTAACTACAGCTAATTTTATTATTCAATTGCAATTGACGCGGGTGTAATTTCAAGAGCTGATTTGGACTATGTATGTATGTATGTATGTATGTATACATATATATCCTACCTTGAGAAAATTTTACTTTCGATGGAAACTAGATCATAGACAGTTGAACAGGCTTAAATGGTCTTTGACATACCTAAATTATTTATCGTTATTAATTATCGTATAAGACGAAGACGATGAATTAAAAAAAGTTTTCTCGTTTCGCTAATTCTATAATTTTGCGGCATAATGTATGCATCCTTATACACGTATCTTAGTAATATTTTTAAGACAATAAAAAAGATTCGTAGCAGTGGGAGCGCACAGATGTGTCTGAACGCCTCCTGAATAATTACGCGTCGCCTCAGGCTCACGCCCGCTAAGGGGCTGGCCACTGAGATACCAAAATAAAAGACATTAAGTATTTTTCAAGTAAATTTATTTTCCTTATAGGATACTTTACCGGGAAGGTACGTCACAGAGATATACTAAGGGGCTTATTGTAATGAGAATTCAATATTTTTTAAGATTTACGATATTGTAAATATTTTTCTATTGGCGTTCACGCGGATAACGTGAACGCCAACAGAAACGATTTTGTCTGGAACCGTAGATGGATATGAAATCTATAAATATTTGCTCTTAAATAATGGCATGGGCATGTAGTAGTATAAAACATCTTTATTTTTTATAATCACAGTCTGTATCACCAATTATTTTCCTTAAAGTAAACTGCCAGCCATAGTTAAAAGAACATCTATAGGTATGTGGAACAAAGGCTTTTATAACTGGGCCAGTTAACTTATTTTAATTTTCATTAAAAGTTGTAACATTAAAACGAGATAAAACTGCTCTCCGGAGATTTTATTTATGAGTGAATTTTTGTATGGAACACGGCAACATTTTTGTTAATTTTGTTAATTACTTTTCTTTAGTGACGAGATAACAGGCACAGTTACCAGAGTGAGCCAGTGAGCAGAACCTAAAACTGGATAGAAATCTATCCAGATGTCGAAATCTGTTTAATTTCCAGTTTAATTATGCTGGACAGGTAGAAATAGTGTAATAATATCCTTTTCACTGTAGGATATTTAGGTGCCAATGTGACAGATTGCCATCTGTTTTGATCGTTTTGTCGTTTTTTTCAGGCATGCCTTTACCAACTTCAACTTTCTTTATCCAAATCTTCTCCAAATCTCTTTCTTAATCGTCTGTTTACCGTATTTATATTTATATAAATATATATCCTCACGCCTTCCCATAAGGGTCCCCGAAAGGGTAGGCAGAGGTGTATAGGTTAGGTAGTACCCACAAACCCACTATGGACTCGCCATATGTCACAATGGCACCTAAAATAAATCTTCAGCGAAAAGTTGATATGTGGGTTCTACCTACACACTTCTGCCTACCCCTTCGGGGGACCTTGTGGGCAGGCGTGAGGATATAAAGCAGAAAAATGTCCAATGTAGAAATAATAAATTACATCATCAATCCTTACACACTGTCTGGAGAGGCAAAAGGGGTCTACTATTCAAAGTTTGTATCCGTACAAGTCGAAATAAGTTACCGAGTCTCATGTCAAACAAGGATATGCACTCACAGGGGTCCAAGGGAGCGGTTCACCCGACTTGAACTAATCTAATCTACCGAAACTAACTTCCTTCTAGTTAGAAATGTAATATAGACTTTCAAATTGTTTGCTTGCGGTTTAAGTGATATTTAGAGTTCGAAGCTTCTAGATTTTCAGAACGCTGAGACTAAACGTTAGGCGAAATTAGTACTAGAGAATCTAAGTAAGTATTATCTTCGATTTGTATCATTTCCTTTCTACTGCCAAGTTGAGAGTTTATTGCACTTTACTTTACAGTAAAAGGCTTAACTAGACCAGAACTAGGCAGATCTGTTTGTTTAAATAAAAACATCGTAAATATAAATATGGTAAAAATATGATAAAGAAAATGATTGCCTATCTGGATAAAATATATGAAATGATTAATGTCATACATAAAAACGCAATAATAAATCGGACTGACTGACTGACTAATATCGATGTCTTTTTTCACCGTAATGCTATTAACCACTGTACTAGAATTCAGGCAAAATATTGGTACAGTCGGGGTTAGAATGCAGGCGACTACACGATCCACACGGCCACTAAATTCAGAAATTCAACATTCACATTTAACACGGCAATATGAAATGAATACCACTTAAAAGTATCTATAGCAAGCAAGTTTTCCAAGGAGTTCTACAACGTTTTTGAAACCTCAGATTTTAAGGTACATAAGCAAACAACATCTCATACATTATCCGTAAGCAGCATCTGCTACCGTTCTTTACGTTTACGGCCGTGGATCGTACGGCCGTGCCGATGCCCGAATAAATTCTCCGCTTCAATTTACAGAGTGTACTCTCTGGATATTTTATGCTAATGTCCTATACAGCTACTATGAAATAATAATATTCACTCCACGATCCGGAATCGTTCTTATATCCACCTAAAACATTACGAGTTTTATATTTAGCTGCAGTAAGTAAAAATACAGTGAATGGATACTCAAAGTAATTTTGGTTGCTCGATATAATAAAATAGTAAAATCTCGCTAGTTATAGATTCGATGGGGGACTCGTATTTGTAAACGTATATATGTGTGGAAGAGGAGGCAGAGAAATGCAACGTCTCAACTACCTAGATCAAATCAATCGGACACTCAAGGACGGGAACAACAGTACTCGAATCCGGTGAGCATGTATGAATGGACTGATCAATGTAGCTAAATCGAAAGAGATCTGGAAGTCTAAAGAGCACTGGCGCTCTACTCTCTTTGCCTACGCCGTGAAGGACTCCGTGTGATGGTATGTTTTAAGAGAGGGGGGAGGATTGTTACATTGTTTTTGAAGCAGTGGGATTAAACCCATTATGCTGCCAACACACTATAACTCTCCGAACACAGAGTAGCAACGCGCAAGTAATACTTTGGTATCGTGAGCGTAAATAGGCTACGGTAACCGTTTCCCATCAGGTGGGCCGTATGCTGGTTTGCCACTCTTGTTGTATAAAAAAAAATATATATGTACCTACATAGTATGAATGTATATTTATGGAATGTGTAACAACCTCTGAAAAGGTCTGTATATGTTATTTTCACTCGAACCGCGTCTCATATACTTATTTTATTTAATCAATGTATAACATATAGGTACGCTGAAATGCACAAGAGCTTGTTAACTCGAAAATCTTTTTGTAGCCTCGGGGCACAAAGCACTCACATTATTAGAACCTAAGCTCTCGTCGCTTTTAACAATAGGATAGCCAGGACTGTGGGAAAATACGAGACATTCCTTTCACTATTTTAGTGTCAAAGCATAGCTGAGATTTTGTCTTCAACTTATCAACTATTTCGACCTACCACCGGTCGAAAACTGCTCGTAAGCTGTGGAGATTTTATACCTACTACAAACTTACGAAACAATTTCCACAATAAAGGCCCTCAGAAATTAACGTTCCGTTATGAAAAACCCACCGACGTTAACGGCATCTAAAACATAAAAAATAAAAAGCCCTAAATCGACTCATATTAAAATAATAACGAAAGGCATGTCGTTCATATTGTGATGATATATTATAGGCATGATATATTATACATACATATTCTACCACACAGGTTAAAGGTGGTTGCTGGCTGCAGAGTATACAAGTTAGTCCTAAAATTACTCCACAAGTACATACATATCATCACGCCGAGTCCCTAACGGGGTAGGCAGAGAGTATAGAGCGCCAGTTCTCTCTAGACTTACATACCTCTTTCGCTTCGTCCACATTCATCAGTCTCTTCATACATGCTCGTCGGTTTCGAGTACTCTTAACGTTCCCGTCCTTGAGAGTCCGATCTATTTGGTCCAGGTAGTTGGAACGTGGCCTTCCTCTGCCTCTTCTTGCACACACTTTTGCTTTGTATATCTGTTTCGTCAATCTTACTTCACTCATCCTTTCTATGTGTCCAAACCAACGTAACATGCCTTTCTTCATCTTTACAATCACGCCCTCATTCACGCCAGTTGATTTGCGAATCTCTTCATTGCGGATTCGATCTAATATCGTTACGCCGCACATTTTTCGAAGAGATCTCATCTCGACTGCATTCAAGCTATTTTCATACTTCCTCTGACATACCCAGGATTCGCTGCCATACAATAAGGTAGGTACCAATATCGCGTTGTGGACAGCAACTCGAGCATTCTTGCTCAGACTTTTACTGCCCATCAACGCCGACATGGCTCCATTCACCTTATTTCCGGCAGTTATCCTTCTTTCAATATCTTTTTCATACTTTCCATCTCGTGTGAACATGCTTCCAAGATATACAAATTCATTCACTTGCTCTAGAATTTGCCCATTTACCGATATTGCACACTCGGTCACTTGTTCATCTCTTTCGAATACCAGAACCTTAGTCTTGCCAGCGTTTAGGCGCAGCCCCTTCTTTTCACATTCTTCTTTCATTATGGTAACTAGTGACTGCAGTTCGCCCTCTGATGACGCCAGTAAAACCGCGTCATCGGCGTATAGTAGGCAGTTGACCACTAAGTTTCCCATTTTCACTCCACATCCGTTCGTTCTTAGTGCTCTCAGACAGTTATCTAGATATATAATGAACAGCCAGGCAGACATGATACACCCTTGTTTGACCCCCGACTTCACATCAAACCAGGGTGACATCTCACCGTTAACCCTAACGCACGCCTCGCTATCACTATAGAGTGATTTCACGGCATGCAGTAGGGAACTGCTCACTCCATATCCAGGCAACACGTCCCAGAGTTCCTTTCGTACGACTCTATCAAATGCCTTCTCTAAGTCGACGAAAGCGCAGAAAACCCTTTGGTTAATATCCAAAAACTTTTCCGCGATTCCGCGAAGCGAGAAGGTTTGATCCATACATCCTCTTCCTGGTCTAAATCCACCTTGGGATTCCCAGAGAAACCTTTCGGATCGCTCTTGCATTCTTATCGTCAGGATCTTCGTGTACACTTTACTAGCTAAGCTGACCAAGCTGATGGCTCTGTAGTTGGAGCAGTCCAATCGTGATCCCTTTCCTTTATAGAAAGGCACGATGACTGCTCGCCTCCAGTCGTCCGGAACATCACCCCTTTCCCAGCAAAGATTGCATAGCAAATAGATGACGTCCCAGACCGCTGGTCCACCGTACTTGATCATCTCAGCCGTAATCCCATCTATTCCCGCAGCTTTTCCACATTTCAGACTTCTTATCGCACTTACAATCTCTCCCATACTTATTTTATCCGCTTTAGGATCCTCGACAGATTCTGTTGGAGGCAGCTCTATGAGTAGATCAGCGGCATCATCATCATACATATCTTTGTAGAATTCACTCCATCGCCTGAGGACGTCAGTTTTGTCAGTTAGTATGTCATTGTCCTTCGAAATAATCACATTCATCCTACTACTAGCTGTAACACAATTTCTGGACTTCTTAACTTCCCTCCAAAAAAGTTTTGCATTGTCCTTGAAATTATGCGACAGTTTTTCGTCTACAGTCATTTGGAACCTCTCACGCTTCTGAGCTATTATCTCCTTCGTACGATTTTTTTGCAGGCGATATTTTTCTTTCATCTTTTCTTTCATACTTTCACTTGAGCTGGACATAGCCAAAATGTCTTGCCTTGCATCCTTCTTCTTTTTAACTTCTTCTTTCACTTCATCATCCCACCAACCATCGCCATTTTTGGTTGTCCGCCCTTTCGAAATGCCACAAACCTCTTTCGCGGCGCATAAAATGCTGGACTTCAGGAACTTCAGGAACAGCCAACAAACATCGACACTCTCAAACACATCTTTCGGGGGACAGGCTAGCTGTTCAGATACCCTTTCTTGATATCTGTCTCTAATAGCCGCATCTTGAAGCCTCCAGCTTTTGATGCGGTCTGCGACTGCAGAACAGGGACCCCCAGCACGGGATCGCCAGCCCGCGAACAGACCCCTTATTCTAGTTATAACTAGAAAGTGGTCCGTTCCCAGGTCGGCTCCCCTATACACCCTGGTGTCCATCACCTGTGTTCTGAGTCGCTGATCTATTAGAAACAGATCTATCATGCTTCGCTCATTTTTCCGTTCCCATGTATACTGATGAATCCTCTTGTGGTCGAACATGGTGTTCGCCACAAAAAGGTCTCTCTCCATGCATACATCTAATATCAGCTTGCCTGCCTCGTTCACTCTCTTATCACCATACTTGCCGAGTACTGCCTCGTAATCCTTACGGGCTGTCCCGACCCATCCATTCAGATCACCACAAATAATCAGCTTTTCATTCCCTTCTTTCGTCTCTAGAACATTACTCACACATTCCCAGAACTTATTCAGGTCGCAAGTGTCCGCTGAGGCCACCGGAGCATACACCGCGACTAAAAATAGTCGGGTAAGGCCTATTTTAAAGCGAGCCCAAATAAGTCTGGGGCTCACCGCATCATAACTTATCATACATTCTGCCAAGCGGCTGGATAGTAGAATTCCCACTCCCTGGCAGGCGTGCTCGGTGTTTGCCACTCCTGACCACAGCACTAAACTCCCGCCCGGGAGCTCGTCTACTCCACTACCCTTCCGCTTGGTTTCAGACAGGCACACAACATCTAACTCCACAAGTAATAAAATATATCAGACTAAATTAAAAACAACATGAATTGGTATAGAAACTTTTAACTTACCTTTTTTTAACCCGTTCCATAAATTTAATATGCTAAGACAAACAGCGATATTGTAGGTAAATAATATTAATACAGATTAAATAAATATGAAGAATTCGAAATTTTAAACAGTACTGTTTTGAATTTCGAATTCTTGTGAAATTGTGAAATGTTCGTCCAGATTCGTTAACCAGTAGAATATTTAAATTAAATCAACTTAATCATGGTGACCTTAGTCGTTAATCGTGTTTAGCGCGTGATGCATGTGTCGTGTCTCTGACCGCAGTCCGGCCCGCGGGCTCTTGAGCAATGGATATTAATCGCACCTCCGGACATTAGCGTCGAGAGGCTGATATTACAACAGATGATCGCTTCAATCAGATATTGCGGCCATTTGTTAAATGATGGTAGTGAAGAAAGAATCTCTTCGCAACGCAAATCTTTACTAATAAATATAATTAAAGTATCTGTTTGCAATGTCAAAATAACAGTTTGTTGTTGAAAGGATACATGTGGTGTACTGACAACAAACATTTTTTGTTGTCTGTTAATTGTTATAATTAGTAACTTAGGCTTTTATTTTTCATATATTTTTTATACCACTAGGTTGACAAACAAGGACGCGGCCCGCATGAAGGTAAGCGATTACCCCCGCCTATGGACGTTTGCCGTACCGGGGGTATCACTCGCGCGTTGCCGACCCAAAATATATGCATATGATGAGACTGATGAATGTGAACGGTGCGAAAGAGGTATTCAAGTCTAGAGAAAACAGGCGCTCTAATTTATGGCCTATTACGGGAAATCAATCCTACATATTGTATTATGAACGCAACTGCTTAGCGTTTTTTGTTAAGTGTACTTGTTACCCAATCACAAGCCAAATAAGGAACGAGTTTGGCTGATAGTTGTTACAGAACCTCTAATCATTAGCTTATAAAGTTGGAACAGTACATGCTGCCCTTTGTCTGGAAGCAAAGACCTTGAAATAAAGTATATAGCAATATAATTGTATGAGGGTACATTTCCTATGATGGTATTGAGTCTGTTATAAGAAACAGTTCATATTCAGGGAAACAACGCATAGATTTAAACCTCTGTATTTTCATATAGATACATATGCCTACACATCGCCTTCCCCGTGGGAGACTCGGTGAGTCACGGGGAAGGCAGCCAGTTCTCTCTAGGCTTAAAAATTAATTTATATATTTTATTATGGTACACCAACAATATACATATTTACACTATTATTAGGACACTAACATAAAAATATAAAATTAAAAACCTAATATGTACATCAATAATAGACATACTCGACGCTTTTATAATCTGTTACGTAAATAATAGTAATAAATGTTTTGCTTATCTATGAACACTGTCTAAACAAAATTTTTTATCTTGCTTATTAATTTCTTTATAGAGATGTGAAAGAACACGTTTTACGTCTCCCGTCTCCGCAGATGGAATTATATTCCGAGCAAATTCGTGATAATGGCGAGTATTTACCTACATTTGTTCTACTAAAGGGTATGTGATAAAAACGGGAGAGCTTCCTTGGAAGACTTACATATCTTTAAAGCTGCATTCTCATTTATCTATGTATTTGTTTCCCATAGGTTAAATAATATTAAGTATTTGGGGTTTTTCATTCAAATCCCTTTTCTCAATAGAGGTTATAGTATGTTTCACTTAGTACCTACATTGAATTATGTAGGTACACGCAATGAGGTTTTATCTCAATGAGTACACGTAATTACTCAAGAACAGCTGCTGGTTCACATCTAGGAAGATTTTTTGTCTCGATTTTATTCACAGCCGCATACTCGGCGCCGGGATAAAGATGAAGATTACCGGGATTTGTTTTTGTGAGGATAATAATATACCCTTCAGTTTATTCTCGGTTATTGTTTTCTTAAGACTAAGGATTTGGAAATGTGTATTTATTTTTCTTGCGATGTTATTACTTACTTCAAATATTGGAATTCTTATAAGTGCTATCAAGTTTGATATATAAGTAGAACTAAGGGTCTACTTATACATCAAACTTCTGAAGTATGCAGGTTCGCCAGCGCGTGATGGATACCCCTGGTGCTGCAATAGTCAATAGACTGCGGTAACCGCTTACCATCAGGCGGCTCGCATGCTTGTTTTCCTACTTCGTGGAAGGGCTGTACTAATATATTTTTTAATGTAATCATATTGTATCGAAACTGAGACTGACTAGACAAAGAAAGTATAGAAAACAACTGAAAGAGAAAATTGCCGTTGGGTCGTACAAGGCGGCTCTGAAAAAAGACGAATAAAAGGCGCTTCATTAGTAACACTGACTAGGTCAGTCTCTTAAATTAAGAAAGATGTACGGTGATAAAAATATCGTAAAATACCTTCCGAGGAAATGTTTGGGAAGAAAGAGGCCCGAAACAATGTTCGTTTACTGAACTTAAGTACACTATGTAGTAAGTAGTTCATCACAACTCGCCAACTGTCACGTTGATGATTTAAGTATCTCCTGGGAGAAGAGGGTTACCACCTCTGCATGAAGATACTTTGTTATGTCATGGTACTGCAAGGTTTTACCTTTTTAAAAGTTAAACTAGGACAAATAAGCTAAGATAACTCAATTATATCAGTACATACATATGTACATATAACCTATTAATATTAAAAAAACAGTTTATTGCTCCTTCACCCAAAAATACTGAACGAAATTAGATCAAAGTTGGTACACCGATAGATTTATTAACTGGATTAATGCATAGGATAAGTTTTATTTCAGAAAAACTAAATCTACAAATTAAATCTAGTAATTAAGGGTGAAACCGCGGGGAATAGCATGTAAGAAATAATTGCAACACGATTCAAGTATTCCAAAAACCACAATCTATAAACCTACACAATGTTATCGATATCCGTATCTTTGCTAATCATAAAGCTTAGAATTCAAGAGCTAAGACTCAAAATCGTATTTAATTCAAGTAAGTAAACAGTAAGGTTCCCTTGTATATTTGGGAATTGGCTTGTCGACAGTCGACAAACAGAGGCGTAGACAAATGTTATTGTTATAGTTATTGCCCGCTCTTTGCCGCTTGTAATAGTTGGCAACACTTTACTCCGGCGAATTCTAACCAATATTTTATTAGGGACTATATTTGGTAATGTATTTTTGTCTTATTTGACGACAAGGATGTCTGAGAGGGGTAGGAAAATAAAATAATACTCCCCCGAGTGAAATGATTTTGTCTTGCTTTTATTTTGCATCTCAAACACCAACAGTGATCATTGTTATTAGATATTCATGTCTAAACCGAAATGTTTTATTATATGGCGTGTGAAATCAAACACATAATTCTTATTTATTTTAAATATTTTGGGAATACAAGTATTTAATCAAATTCGTGCAAAGTCAAACTATTTTCCAAGTTTAAGTGGTTTGCTATTTTGTTCGGTTTACGGGGAAGATAAATAGTAGGAGCTGGAATTTGTTTGCGAAGTACTTCAAAGAAATATTATAAATATATTCTTACTTTGGACAGACTCTCAATCTGTCAAATTTGAGCCTAAAATATATGCAAGAAAAAAGACTGTATCAAAATATACAAGGCATAAAACAAACATGAACGTTTGATAACTTTTCTGCAGTCATTTGCAACACATTTTTGGCGTATATTTTGATGACGCCATTACGCGGGGTAAACGGACCGATCGTTGTCCATCCGAGGGCTCGTTCCATTTAATTTAGCGCAGCCGGTGGTTGCCCTAGCCACAGTTAATTTGGAAATAATTACTGCCTACTGCTCACCCCTAGGTTGCTGGCAAAGAAGGAAAAAATACAATTAATTGCTTTATTTTGTTGGAGCATATAAGATATCTTCACATCGAGAATGTGTTAATTATTCGAGTAGTCGCCTACAACGCAGGGAGAGAGAGAGAGGTAGGGCATAACGGGTTTCCCGTTCGAATTTGGAGCTGCCCGACTGGGGCAGGACCTCCACCTTATAGAAGTCCGTATCCGTAGCCAAATAACACAATTTTTTGTGTTGTGTTCCTACGCGGTGAGTAAGGTTTCCAGAAATGAGCTCCTTGGGGAGGGGGGAGGATTGTTACATTGTGTTGGAAGCAGAGGGATTAAACCCATTATGCTGCCAACACACTGTAACTCTCCGAACACAGAGTGGCAACGCGCAAGTGATACTTCGGTATCGTGAGCGTAAATAGGCTACGGTAACCGTTTCCCATCAGGTGGGCCGTATGCTTGTTTGCCACTCTTGTTGTATAAAAAAAAAACTTTACCAATGTTTTTTTTCCACGAGTGTTACGCGGAAGAAAACCTGCAAGTTTGAAAACAAAAGATATAGGTGTGTATAGTGCTTGAGAAACGGCGATGGAGACGCCATCTGTCATGTTGACACTTGATACCTCTGGCTTAAGAGAGTGTTGATAGACCTCAGCTTACAGTATACATTGTAATCTTTGACCCCAGCCTACGCCTTCGAGAAGATGTAGAAAAACGTGAAGATATTATTAACAAATGAATGACATATGCACAGCAAACTCGCAATCTCAATTCTCTTTCCTATAACTAAATGGGATTATTGTATGCATAAACTCGCCCGACGCTCCTGATATTAAATTCATAGCAGCCAGTTAGGTGTTGATAGTAAATAGGAGAGGACCGGTAACTATTGATTCGCGGCCTATTCCGCCGGCACTACAGTACAGCTCCGGTATAACTACGGTGCATTTGCAGCGAGATTGACTCTCCGAGTATTGTTTGCGTACTTCGCTCACAATCACTCAAAAGCAAGGTTCGTGATGGTACATGGGATGTTTTTATCGATATCGAAGTGTTTTTGCAAACTAAATAATTAACTGTAAGTGTTTGTGAAAATAATCGTCCTCTAGTTCCGATCTAAATGAATTCTTTAATTTTATGATTCAACGAACTTACAGGTATGAAACAATTATGTATATTTCCTAACTTAAACAAATAATCCTAATATCCAAACTTAAACAAACAAAACTTATATATATATATATATATATATATATATATATATAAGTTATATATATAAGAGTTAATATTTTATGTTTATATATTATAGCAAAACTAAGTGTAAACTGTGTAACTTTTTGTCCTTACGTGCAGTGATCAGTCACACCATGGACTTTACAATGAAGGAAAACATCGAGAAGAAACCTATATACGTAATATGAGAAGAAAAGAAAAAAAATAGAAAATCAGACATGTGGATAGTTGTGCTTGGAAAACGGAGACTGTCTCGCCATCGGTCACGTTGGTACCTAAAATATACATCCGGTGAAAAGTGAGTGTGCTTCCTACATAATTCTGCCTAACCCTTCGGGGATCCTTGTAAGTGTGAAGCGATTATATGCTATCAGAAGCGTAATGTTATGATGAGCTAAGAAATGTCGATAAATCAACGGACATCACTAATACTCTCGGTACATGAGAGGGCGGGGTGGCCTGTAGAACTAAAAGCGCAGTATACATACGTAGATGTGCAGAACCACAAAGGGTATCCGTTACATTGTCTGCCACAATGGACGAATATGAGAAAGGTAGCTTTTATTTAGTGTTCACAGGTAGAAGATACCTATGTTTGTCTATCATATATCCTCCCACAAGAGTCTCCTAAGGGGTAGGCAGAGATGTATAGGTAGTACCCTACACACCCACTATCCGCCAGAGATACATTTAAGGTGCTAACATGGCAGATAAGGAGTCCGTCGCCTTTACTAAGCATGTCTATCAATACATTCGCCTTCAAGTTTCTTGTCAAAGGTATTCACGTTTGCTCTCGATGTTTTCCTTAACAGTAGAGACTAATCACTGTACTTACGTTCAGAAAACTCATTGGTATGGTCGGGATTGAAATTTGAAATCGTTGTGTTGCAGGCAAATCGAACTTTAACCACTCGGCCACCACGGATCCATTTTACCTATGTTTGTATAAAGTTGTTTAAAATGTCGTAAAATACGAAATTACACATATACACTGTAATAACTGCAATGGTATAAGAAATATTCACGACATTTAATCAACATTTATACCCAAGATGATAGTTTGAAGAAAAGAAAGTGGTCAACAAACATGACACAAATTGCTTCCTTTCGCACAAATAAATTCAGATCGTATTCTCTGAAAAGATATACAGAATTCAACTCGTAGGGGAAGGTAAGTTGGAGCATAGTATTGGAGTCACGGGCGGAAAAAATGCCATACTTCATATGCAACGCGATATTGTGAGCCTTTTGTTTCATTCCTTTATTTTAGCAAGCTAATCCCGGGAAATACTTTGTCATTTGCGTCCCGAAGTATTACATATTTTTTTCAGTACCTACGTGAAAAATAGAAGTCAATGAAACATACATACATTGTATAGAGCGTATAGAGAGTATAGAGCACCAGTTCTCTCTAGACTTGCATACCTCTTTCGCTTCGTCCACATTCATCAGTCTCTTCATACATGCTCGTCGGTTTCGAGTACTATTGACGTTCCCTTCCTTGAGCGTCCGATCGATTTGATCCAGGTAGTTGGAACGTGGTCTTCCTCTGCCTCTTCTTGCACACACTTTTGCTTTGTATATCTGTTTCGTAAATTTTTCTTCACTCATCCTTTCTATATGTCCAAACCAACGTAACGTGCCTTTCTTCATGTCAATGAAACATCTGCACAAATACATTAATATATCATCACGCAAATCTCTCACGGTGTAGGCAGATAGAATAAAGCGCCGGCTCTTTCTATAGCTACAGACCTCAATCACTTAATCCATATTCATCACAGTCTTCATACATACTCGCCGGTTCCGAGTGAATCTTTGAGGGCCAGTCGATTAATATGTATCTAGGTATTTGTATCAGTCTTCTTCTGCCTCTTTTTTCACACACTTTCGCGTTGTACATCAGTTTTATTAATCGTTTTTAATTTAACAAATATATGGACTGTTTTCAAGATCAGAAAGAAACAGGGTATTATTACAGCAAACACTTTATAGTACATTTTCTAAAATGATTCGTCTTTTATTTCCCGTATCTATCTATTATAGACCAGTAGGTACTTCGGTCTATATTGCATCCCCGTCTGTGGCACTATCTCAGCGCGGTTCACCCCACCTTAAATCACGGTACAGTCTTGCAGGGAGCCGAAATCAGGCTCCTGTGGCTAATAGTCCATTTTGCGGCTCTACGCCATTTCACTTTGAGCCCAATTGAATTTCATTTCATTGTTCTTTTCGAACATTAAGTGAATATATCTTAGGTACCTTAAGAATTATTTGACTGTGCAGCCATTTAGGAAATTATAATTTTATTTTATTTAAACAATAATTATGAATGATATGCTCATGCTTTCTTCCTCAACCTGTAGGCATAGAGGCAAAGGTTATTAACGTCGAAAGTAATATTTTATATAGGCTAGGTGCCAACTGGATATACATCGTCGTTTCTCAATCACAACTATACATACGCGTAAGAATTTCTTCACAAACGAATGAGAATTTCCTTCGAAGTTAAAGCTCGTGGTGGGATTAATTAATAAGTTCATAGAAATAATATATTAATATAATATAAGATGCTTGAAAATATTATATTATATATTAACTAGACATAATTGTATTAATAATAATATAAATTACTAATGTAATTCTATTATGGATGTACCAATGATAACGCGGATTAAACATACAGTTTATATTCAAATGCAAACAACAGGAAAGGTAAAATTCAACTTAAGTTTAAGTAATTAATTAATATAAACAACAAAATGTTCATTACTCCGACACGAGTACCGACGACGTGGCCGTCTCACCTCAGTTTAATTTATCATTCCAACACCTAACCTCAAAGTTTCACAATCAAGGAGCGGGGGACCTTTTGAGATGTCTTCTGGGAAATTCACGCTAAAGTTCCTCTTTAAATATTTTAATAAACTCGTATTAAAAGTCGTAAAAAACACTTTGCGCGCCCGTTTTTTCTGGCGACACCCTACCGCACAATTTCACTTGCGGCCTCATCCGCATATACCGCGGGTGCGGATTCCAACGCCTATGTGTGTCTATGAAGATGAACGACACACAATCATGCTTTGTACAGAGGGTGTTTCATTATTCATAATGCTTTGTTCGAAACTTCAGCCTACTGGCTCGGGCACGTTTTGTTGTTTTTGACGGGTCCCATTTTCATAGAATACAACCAAGCCTTTTACGTGTAAGTGTACACACGTCAGTATCACTGTGAAGAGTAACTTTAATTTAATTAAATTTAAGGAACAAAGTTTGACAGAACTGATATATAATGCAAAAATTTGTAGATGAAGGTGCAAAGGAAGACGATGTTTCAATTATCAAGATCAAATCGATCAGACACTCAAGGATGAGAACGTCGAGAGCACTCGATACCAGCGAACATGTATTAAGAGACTGGTGAATGTGTCCATATATTATATACCACCATATAAAATAAACTCGCAAATTATTATTGATAACAATAGCCACGTTAACCCTTCTAACCTAAATAAATATTTGTTACTTGAAATAACTAATTTATGTGCTGAAATTAATTTTGTAACTTTCGTTCGACTTTAATGTTGGTGTTTCACTCAAGGGAACGTTGCCTACCTTATTTTGGCAATAATCATATTTTGATAGGACTGAAGGAGGATTATGAATCCATGCAACCACTGTTGCATGCAAATCGATTGTACCTGGCAGGAATCGTGTATAGTATATACCTACGGTTATGATAATTTACCCACAGGTTGCATAATGTGATGGTGTGTTCGGGGACTCTTGTGGATTTTTATATGCTTAAATGGGAGTTGTAGAGCTTGTGCAAGGATTTTATGCATTACGAAGCGCGAGCGTGATTTTGGAATAATGTTATGAGATATTATATTTATATTTTAATATTCAATAAATATATAAACTAGCTGTGACCGCGACTTCGTCCGCGTGGCATTTAACAAGGTACTCCTACATCAGTTAACGTCCCATCAAAGTCTCATCAAAATCGGTACAGCCCTTTTAGAGATTAGCCGGAACAAACGGAGACAGACAAAAATTTAAAAAAAAAATTGGTATATGCACCTGTATAGATCCATATGCACTTAGGAAAAAGCAGTTATATTAATATAAACTCTACGAAAACCTCATAGGAGAGCTCATACCACAGCCTGATATCATTCGACACCATTTTATCCTCACGCCTTCCTACACATTCACTTTCCGCCAGAGTTTTAATTTATTTTATTTATTTATTAAAAATTCTAGAGCAAGTAAATGAATTTGTATATCTTGGAAGCATGTTCACACGAGATGGAAAGTATGAAAAAGATATTGAAAGAAGGATAACTGCCGGAATTAAGGTGAATGGGGCCATGTCGGCGTTAATGGGCAGTAAAAGTCTGAGCAAGAATGCTCGAGTTGCTGTCCACAACGCGATATTGGTACCTACCTTATTGTATGGCAGCGAATCCTGGGTATGTCAGAGGAAGTATGAAAATAGCTTGAATGCAGTTGAGATGCGATCTCTTCGAAAAATGTGCGGAGTAACGATTTTAGATCCAATCCGCAATGAAGAGATTCGCAAATCAACTGGCGTGAATAAGGGAGTGATTGTAAAGATGAAGAAACGCATGTTACGTTGGTTTGGACACATAGAAAGGATGAGTGAAGAAAGATTGACGACACAGATATACAAAGCAAAAGTGTGTGCAAGAAGAGGCAGAGGAAGGCCACGTTCCAACTACCTAGATCAAATAGATCGGAGTCTCAAGGACGGGAACGTTAAGAGTACTCGAAACCGACGAGCATGTGAACCGAAGCGAATGTGAACGAAGCGAAAGAAGTATGTAAGTCTAGAGAGAACTGGCGCTCTATACTCTCTGCCTACCCCGTTAGGGACTTGGCGTGATGATATGTATGTATGTATGTATTTATTACAAAAATATATAAGCCAACAGCTATATAGCCAAAGCACTTATATATGTGATGATGATCCAACCGATTTCGGTTATGGCGACCGCTTCAGGTCCGATTGAGTTGTCATGCACTCGCATGTGGATTATGTAGCCAATCTTCTTCTTGAAGATTCACTTATATATGTGCACTTATAACAAAAACATGCTATATACAAATAATAAGGCTAATTATAAACAATGAGATATATATTTTAGGTGCTAACGTAATAGATGGGGGATCCGTCGCCGTTACTTAAGCACGACTGAACGCAGATTGCAGGTTTCCTCTCAATGTTTTTCTGCACCGTAAATCTCGTCGTGTGACTAATCACTGTACAGACTAAAACTCATTGGTACAATTGGGATTCGAACTTTAAATCTTTGTCTCGCAAGAAACTGAACTCGAACCACCCGGCCACTACGGCCATTCGAATATAAGTTTATATATTTTCCTTAAACAGTGTTATACGGTCATCCCTTGCACTTGATAGCACAGCGTTACGTTGAAAGCGTGTGCGGAAGTGCAGTGATTTGTAGGGATTTCGATAACAGGGGCGTGTTTTTCTGCACATTATTTGCTGCAAGCAATATCATAATAAACAAGCGATGAACAAAGGAATCACTATTATTAGGAGGATTTATATCAGGGTATATGATGCTTTAAAAAGTTTATCTTATAAAGAAGTTAAAATATATATAGCCCTTGAATTTCTTCTAAAAATGTACATCAGTTTGAGAGGAAACCTCTTCCCTCTCGATGCTTTCCTTGCGGTTTCCTCTCGATGCTTTCCTTCACCGTAAAGCTCGTGGTGTTAGTCACACCACGAGCTTTACTGTACTAAAGTTCAGGAAAACTCATACATCAATCGGTGAAAATAATGATTTAAAATAAAAACGTTGTGATCATTAAAGCTTACGATGGTAGTTATAAACGGAACCAAAGCTAATGAGAACCATCTTAAATTTTATTAAGCCTACCTTATTATTATATAATTTCTGTGATAAGGTTTTGCGAGGAACAGAATATGAGAAACAAAGGAGATAAGCCCATTGCAGCGGCTCCATGCTTTGAATGGTGCCGAAATTGAAAGGATAATAATTGAATTTCGGTTACCATATGATTCTGTTTAATCCTGGCGGAGGGAGAGTCCTCTTTTTGTTACACGCTGGCTACTAAAGTGGATTTGTTTTACAGTAAAAGGCTTATCGCTTATGTAAATACCTACCAATTATAAGGTGTATTAAAAAAACGTGTATATTTTAATTTTTGCCAGTTTGCCTGTTTGTATTTCTGAAAGAATGGACACATCTACGGCTGTTACGGTCAGCGAAATGAAATTTTTCCACGTCTGTGTAATGCTATATTAGCATTATATTAAAGTTCCGAAAAACTTATAGGTACACCGCCGAGGATCAAACCTACGACCTTGATTTTTCAGGTGAAACCCCAAACAATTCAGCCAACAGGGTTTATTCATTTATATTTTATCAATATAACTTTGGTCCACATACAAATGAGAAGATATTTTGAGCAATAGAGTATTTAATACTAATAAGTACTAGAGCCAAATAGAATTTAATCTGAATGAGACAAAATCCGAATACGCCATTTAATACTACTTATTCATTTATTTGTTTTATTTAACTAGCACAAAATATATCACTTATGCTGATAATAATAATGATAATTAATAATGATTGCTCAAATCGATTAAGGCCACTGGTAACCTGGGGGCATGTATGAAGAGACTGACGATTGACCGGTATGGTGATATTCACTAGGTATCAGTATCAAAGCCAAAAGGCTTCATGTCAATTCAATTTATTTGCCGCTGCCGGACCATCGCTTTTCTGATAACACAATTCACTGGTCATTTGGCGAATCAATGCTCGATAGATGTGTCTCAATCTATTGCGCTGGTTACTGAAAACGATGTATGGATTCGCACGCTTGAATTCACACTGTACAAAGTCGTGTCAACCGAGCTGTCAGGTACAGGGTTGTTAATATAAGCCCACACTGTATAATTTCGATTAGGTGTTAATACTTATCAGACGGTCGTGTGGTCTAGTGGTTAAAATTGAGATGAGAGCGTAAAGAAGTATGATAGGAGTTAAACTGAGTGACAGGATAAGAAATAGTGAGATAAGGAAACGTTGTGGTCTGAAAGAAGATGTAGTGACAAAAATTGAGAAAGGTATGCTGAGATGGTTTGGCCATGTCGAGAGAATGAATGAAGAACGATTGACGAAAAAGTGTATAAGGCGAGTGTGAATGCAAGTGTTGGAAGGGGTAGACCTAGGCGGACGTTTCTAGACCAAATTAGGGACGTCTTGAAAAAAGGTCAGGTCAAGAGTACCCTAAACCGAAGAGCATGTATGAAGAGAATAATGAAAGTGGACGAAGCGAAAGAAGTATGTAAGGATCGTAGCAAGTGGAAAGAAGTGGTCTCTGCCTACCCCCACGGGAAAGAGGCGTGATTATATGTATGTATGTATGTATGTATGTATGTATGTATGTATTAAGTCATAAAATCTCACGCTAAGACTGCTGGACTCATATAATAATAATAATAAAATTTTCGACCAACACCTCAAGAGGCTTTCGTTAGACAGTCGGATTAAGTGCCTGATGCAGAAAGCAGTACTGCTCGAAACGGAACGTATTGTGAGGAGATTTCTTTCTCTGGGACCCTAACCACCGGTACCTTGGACCCTGATCCCGATACCGGTGGGCCCCTATATTTTATATTTTTAAATATGTTTATATATATATATGTTTAAAAATTTAATTTATAAGATGTATTTGAAATAAAGAATAATAATACAATATCAATCAGTAACATTGTTTTGGCATAGAAATAAACGTAACGATGACATCTGCAGAAATTAAAAACTGTGTCGCTCTCTGTTTCAAAGAAAATGAAGGTCAGTCGACTCACCTGGCACTATGTCGTTCTTCATAGAGCTCCGTCAGCATATCTTCAAGATCAGTCGACAGGGTGTTCAACAACTGTAACAAATTAATATTGAAATTAAGCCAACGTCCGACACAGTAGATCCGTTGCGTATCAAAGCTCAGTAGCAAATTTACGTGCAGAATTTCAGCCTTACCTAATGGATAACTTTATTTAATACAAAAAGAGTGGCAAACAAGCATAGGACCCACCTGATGGGAATCGGTTGGCAAAGCCTATTCACGGTCACGATACCGAAGTATCACTTGCGCGTTGCTACTCTGTGTTGGCAGCATAATTGGACTAATCCCTCTGCCAACACAATATAACAATCCTCCCCCACCACAAGGAGCTCATTATTGGAAAACAACTTATCAGAAGTGGTAAAAAGAGCCGTGGTGGCCGAGGGGTTCGAGCAGTTGCCTGCGACGCAAAGGTCGCAAGTTCGAATCCCGACTGTACCAATGAGTTTTTCTGAACTTAAGTACAGTGATTAGTCACACCACGAGCTTTACGGTGAAGGAAAACATCGAGAGGAAACCTGCATACGTCTGAGAAGAAATTCAAAGGCGTATGTATAGTCGTGCTTGAGTAACGGCGATGGACTCGCCATCTGTCACGTTGGCACCTAATATACCTCTAGCGGAAAGTGGGTGTGTGGGTTTTACCTATACACCTCTGCCTACCCCTTCGGGGACCCTTGTGGGAAGGCGTGAGGATATTATTATTATTATTTATAATTTAGTTTGTACTTTTGTTTTACAATGTTTTTTTTAAATAGCTTAACTCCCTGTTGCGACTGAATCCCAATGCATGCTGTGGTCTCATGTAACTGAAGGGACACGCCTGCCTAATATTATAAAGATTATGTTTGTCCACTTTTCATGCATCATCATAGCAACGCCATGCTAGGTAACTTACAGGTAGGCAGTGAATGGAGCGCCATTCCAAACGATGTTTTTGCTGTCAATATGAAAGTTCTTAACATACATACATACATAACATCACGCCAAGTCCCTAACGGAGTAGGCAGAGAGTATAGAGCGCCAGCTCCCTCTAGACTTATATACCTCTTTCGCTTCGTCCACATTCATGTCTCTTCATACATGCTCGTCGGTTTCGAGTACTCTTAACGTTCCCGTCCTTGAGAGTCCGATCTATTTGATCCAGGTAGTTGGAACGTGGCCTTCCTCTGCCTCTTCTTGCACACACTTTTGCTTTGTATATCTGTTTCGTCAACCTTTCTTCAGTCATCCTTCTATTCTTAACAGTTCTTAACAGTTTGTAGACCTTACGCACACACATATATTATGAACATGGCTGTGATGTGTTCAAACTGTTCGATATCCAATCCACCCCCGAGCACATATTGGAGACCGGAAATGAGTTAAACCTTGTTCACCACAGGTCTAGGGCGGTCCCGATCTAAGTCTGTTATACGGTTATCATGGATATCGAACAAGTTAACAAGATAAGTATAAGGTAATTCAATAAGAATAGGAGTGCTCATTATTTTCAGGAAATTTAAATATATTTCACCTATACATTAATTCTATACTGAAATTATAAAAACAAAAATGCGGCGGAAATTATATGTATCGATTTACTTGTAATTCTACAAGCAGATTATTACGATGATTCTTCTATTTTCCTTTAGAAGTACGACTTTAAAACTAGCTTTCTTTAAATTATACACACCAAAACTACTTTTAAAACTGACATATGTGTATTTGATAATAACGTGCATGAAATATTGTGTAATTTTATTCTAGGAAGCATGTGAAATTTTATTTTAGCAATGATTATGTTGTTAAATGTCTCAAAAATACAACAACTTCAGATATACATTATAATAGTTTTTTTTTGAAGTTATACTTCTTTAGGCGCGTTATGAAAAAATGATGGGAGTGAAATTTTAAGATGCGCGCGCACCTGTGACACAAAATTAACAGTATGAAGCCGTCTGCTTAACCGCTCATTAAGTCTCGAAAAACAGTGCCATCTAGTGTTTAATTTTTTTTGCTGTATATTTATAACCCCCGTGTGAGTGACGTGTGTCCATACATACATCCATATATCCATCCATACATCCATACATCCATCCATACATCCATCCATACATCCATCCATACATCCATACCTACATCCATACATACATCCATACATTCATCCATACATCCATACATACATCCATACATACATCCATACATGCACCCATACATCCATACATACATCCATACATCCATACCTACATCCATACATACATCCATACATTCATCCATACATCCATACATCCATACATCCATACATACATCCATACATACATCCATACATGCATCCATACATCCATACATACATCCATACATACATCCATACATGTATCCATACATACATCCATACATACATCCATACGTCCAAACACACAACAGCGGGTGTATGGGTGTATGGGAGTAAGGATGTATCTATGGATGTATGTATGGATGTATGTATGGATGTATGTATGGATGTATGGATGGATGTATGGATGGATGTATGGATGGATGTATGGATGTATGGATGGATATATGGATGTATGTATGGATGTATGTATGGATGTATGTATGGCATACATACATCCTTACTCCCATACACCCATACACCCGCTTTTAACAAAGTACCTTTGATAGTAAACTGTATCGTATCAAAGCCTGTATAAAGTAACAGGATAACCTTGGGTTGATGTCTCAATACGCGGATAGATCATGGACAATATAAGGATGTTAGACTGACTAGTGTTGGCTCGCGACTTCACTCGTGGCAATAAGCATACGACTCTACGTGAGGGGAAACGGTTACCATTGTCTAAACTCTAAATGGAGTGTTTGGAAAGAACTTAATATTTTTTTGCTGTATATTTATAACCCCCGTGTGAGTGACGTGTGCTTCTTGAACTTCGTTTTTCTCCATAGAAGGGCCACGCCCCCGTAAGGTCGTCCTCGCAATATCCCCGTTGATGTATCCACAGCAGATTTCCCACTATAACCGAACATAAAATCTAGACTACCTAGTAGTGCTATCTCGTGTGGTAAAAGCCAAGTCTCCTGTAGCGCAATAATGTCTGCGGACACACAAAGATTCTGTATACATGCAGTTTTTTTATTTATCATCTCGTTCTAACTGCTTACCCTGTGAGTGATTTGGCGTGATGATATGTATGTATGTATGTCTATTGTAAATTTTTTTTATTGTAATTAATAATTTGCATGCAATTAAAAACTATTTAATGATGCCAAAGAAGTATAACTTCTCACGCGCGTACATAAGTACACGGGTTTTAATTTTTTTATTATTTTATTGTTCATGCTTACTGGCCGTGTGTAGTTCAAGTTAGGTATTTGCTTAGTTCGCAGACGGGGTGGCAGTGAAAAAAGTTGTTCAAATAAAAATCTTTTCGTAGAGCTTCAGCCCATCCATGCGGAACACCCCACGTGCGATGCTGACTGCTGCACGCCACCTTTACTGAACATTGCTCTCACATTGTTGCGGTACAGCTTGTACTGATGACGATAGTGACATTTTAATTCAATAATATATTTATATAAGATACAGAAATAATATATTAATTACATTATCCTCACGCCTTCCCACAAGGGTCCCCGAAGGGGTAGGCAAAGGTGTACAGGTAATACCCACACACCCACCTTCCGCCAGAGGTATATTGGGTGCTAACGTGACAGATGGCGAGTCCATCGCCGTTACTCAAGCATATTTTTTTTTTTCTTTTGATCTTTGAATTTCTTCTCAGACGTATGCAGGCTTCCTCACGATGTTTTCCTTCACCGTATGACCTCCACATTATGATTAGTCACGAGTCACGTCAGTACAGTCGGGATTGAAGCTTGCAATCTTTGTGCTGCAGGTGACTACTCGAACCACTCGGCCACCACGGCTCTCAGAATATAAAGCATTATAACGCTTTTTAACTACTATATTACATGACATACTAGGTATGCTTAAGGAACGCATAATATATGACATCTTCACATAAGACCGTACCAGACTTCCAAAGAACTGGAAATATAAGGCTTCAGTTTACTTCCCAACTCTGCGCTAGAAAGCTACACCTTTCGCGATCGAATCTCACATAAAAAATACTGATAACTATAAATTACTATAACATTAGCTGCAGAAAAGTCTTCCGCAGATAATGTCATTGGTAGGCAATGGTGAGCGTGAACGCCAACAGAGATAGTTTTTGTTTTAGAAATATGAACGAAGCATCTACATTTAAATTCATAATTTGTTTGACTCAATCAATTCCAGCATTTATTTGACACCCTACAACACAAAGTAAAACACTCTGCCAACGAGTGCTTGACGTCAATCCTGCATCCATGTTCCCCTTTGAGTACGAAGTTTGTGTCACGTGACACGGATAGCTTTCTTTTAAAGTATGAATGTGAAAAGGCGTTTCTGGTTCACGAACACTACTACTCACTGTAGCGCAAAATTGGGATTCGGAAGCCAAGCCAAGCAAAAGTAGGATATAATACTACTGGTATGTATTCATAGTTAACTTTTCTTTTGTATTTAGTGTTTAAAACAAATCTCGAAAAATATCACAGTTTACTTTAGAAAATATGTAAAGACAAAATTTCTGTAATTATAAATAAAAATCTATTGAATGGGATTAGGAATTTCTCCTTCCTACAGAAATTCATCTGAACATATGTAGGCTCAATAAAACGGTCCTCTTTTGTTCTCAATTTCAATTATCTTTTGAATAGAAAAACCTTTTATTCTTTTATATATATCACTAGATTATCGATAGCCATTTTTAGAAGACATTAATTCTTTGGAGGGAAGTCAACAAAAAACATATACTCATATATATTACATTTATAAATCAGTAGATTCTCATAAGTGCTACTAGCACTAAGAAAATGTAAGTAAAAACATGCATCATATGCTGTCCGATCAGGCCTAGCAAAACCAGAAAATATCTTGGAATCGAACAAAAACGTAGACAAGCAAAGGTTTATAAATAAATAAATAAATACCTGGGACAATTCCACACAAATTGACCTAGTCCCAAATTAAGCAAAGCTTGTGTTATGGTAACTATACAACGATATATTTACTTATATAGATAGATATATACTTAAATACATAGGACATCCAAGACTAAGGTACAAATATTCGTGTTCATCACACAAATATCTGCCCTCAGCGGGATTCGAACCCGCGACCTCAAGTTTCGCAGTCAGGAGCTCTAACCACTAGACCAGACGGTCGTATATGAAAATTCGTGCGTTATAAAAGCTCACCTCCGTAATAAAGATATGTAAGTGCAATCACAATAGGAATTCATACTGAAAATTCTGAATATTGGAAATGCTAATGAAATTCCTGCTTTTGCATCGGTAATGAAGAATTAATTTTGCGTATTACGCTCGTAAAACGAGAACATACATTATTTTATATCAAAATACATTGATATTGTGAATGCATATATTTCATACTAGCTGTGCCCTGCTATTCCGGTTGCGTATAATTTGATTTCATTAGGAGACTTTTTTTCTTCAATCAAAACATATCCTGTGTGTTATATTTTACTAATATTATAAATGTGAAAGTTTGTAAGTTTGGATGTTTGCGGTTCTTTCACGGCAAAACAGCTCAACCGATTTGGCTGAAAGTTGAAATCGTGATGGCCGTGGTGGCCGAGTGGTTCGAGTAGTTGCCTGCGACGCAAAGGTCGCAAGTTCGAATCCCGACTGCACCAATGAGTTTTTCTGAACTTAAGTACAGTGATTAGTCACACCACGAGCTTTACGGTGAAGGAAAACATCGAGAGGAAACCTGCATACGTCTGAGAAGAAATTCAAAGACGTATGTATAGTCGTGCTTGAGTAACGGCGATGGACTCGCCATCTGTCACGTTTAAAAAGGGTATTACTACGTAGTAGTTGTTTTTTTACTACAAATGTGGCAAACAAGCCTGTGGTACGCCTGATGGTAAGCGGTTACCGCCGGGACTGTACCAGGGGTATCACTCGCGCGCTGCCGACCGTGCAGAAATTATTGCTCACCTTTCTTGAAGGACTCCATGCTGTACTTTCCAGGGACCTTAACGGGGAGTTCATTCCACGTTTAGTTCGCGGCTACTTTTACTTACGGCGTGGTCATATATATCTCTACATAAAAAGTAAAATATTTTAAGACCAAACCATGTTCCGTGTAATTTTCCAATAAATGCCCATCGACTATGGAGTAAGGTCAAACCGAGCAGACGTGTGCTCCCACCGCTCCCGCGCTCTGCGCCCGCTACGACCGGCAGAAGCCACACCCGCCGCTACGCAAATCGCCACGCGTTAGCTAGCCGCTACGCACCGCACGTGGTGATTGTTGGTCGCCTTTTTCAAGGCAACAACAATCACAATTCTTGTTTCTCGACAATAATATTTGTCCCCTTCCGGGAAAATCCACAGTTTCGTGGTCATTCGGTGGAAACCAAACGGTGCCAACGAAACCGAGTGGGGCGCTGACCCGTTGCGCTCTTAGCCTTGCCCCTTCAGGGTAAGGCTAAAAACGGTTGGGACCAGGTTCACCGGCCTTGGGGTCTACCCTAGTCGCGCCTGGTTATCACCCACCGCCCACCCTACCTATCCCTTACCTCCTATCCCCCGGTGTTAGTTTGGGCACTGTCCACGGACTAGTGCTCTCTACACCGGAACTGTCAGGAACCCGCTGCACAATAAGACTGGCAGCGGGAATACAAGCTTAGGGCTCACACCATAGGCACACTCACCTCCCTGTCTACACCCGACAGGGAGGGTTCAGTACACACCCCCGGGTCAACCCCCCGGGGATCGGTCTCCTAACGTTTAAGTCACCAGGGGTTTCTTTGCGTGTTTCTTCCCCTGGGCGACCGCGCCCCGAAACACGTTTCCCTTGCCGCTTTGCCTTCCCACGTCTGCATCCACCATGTCCACAATAATGGACCCCCAAGCCTCACTGGCTTTCCTCGCGCGGCTCTTAGAAGCCGTGCCCACCCTCCGACGTCAATATGACGAATACACCCGCGATGTAAACGCGGGTACCCCCACTGCCGAGGCGACAGCAGCGCTCGACAAGAGCGCCATCATAGCCGTAACAAACGAGGCCAACAAGTCTCAAGACTCCCCCTTGTCCCCCGAATCTGTCATTGTGGACTCCGAAATGGAGTCACTGCAATCCGAGTCGTCCGAAGGCTCCTCGGACGAATTTACGCCCGTCACGGGCTCCAAGAAGCGCGCCAGACGCGCTAAAAAGAAGGAGGCTTCAACCTCACCTTCTCCCCCCACTAAAGCCCCCAAGACCGTGCCCGTGCCCTCCGCACAGTCCTCCCCGGTAGCCCCCTCCCCGGCACCCCCCTCCCCCGCCCCTCTCGCCTCTCCGGAAGCCGAAGCCCCTCAGGCTAGCCGGCTCTCCCCCGTCCCGCGACCTACGCGACCTTCCTCGACGAAGGAGCGCTCTTGCCCCCCCGTTTTCGTCCACACTAAGTCCAAGTGGACGGAAATCTCCGGTTGGTGTAAAACCAACCGAATCACCTTCACCCGTGCCACGGCCACAGCCGAAGGCATTAAGGTGCACCTCCCGAATTCGACCGAATTCAGAGCCTTCACGAGGCTCCTGCAGGCCAGAAGTGTGGAATACCACACTTATGATCTGCCGGAGGACCGTTTACTCCGGGTCGTCATCCGCGGCGTCCCACGCGAAATCGATACCGAGTCGATCAAAGATGATCTGAAGGCTCAGAATGTCGCGGTGAAGGAGGTGCACCGCATGCACCGACAAAATGCCGGAGAGGCATTCAACATGGTTCTCGCCATCTGCGAGAACTCCCCCGACGGCAAAGCCGTCTTTAAGATAAAAACCTTATGCCACCTGTCTGGCATAAGGGTTGAAACCCCCCACAAGGGCGGCCCTATAGGGCAGTGTCACAACTGCCAACTATACGGGCACGCTTCGCGTAACTGCAACGCGAAACCCAGGTGCGTCAAGTGCCTGGGCGATCATGGGACGAGCGACTGCTCGCGCCCTAAGGACCGCACACTCGCCGACTCGCCCCCTAGTTGCGTGCTGTGCCGCCAAGAAGGCCACCCGGCCAATTACAGGGGATGCCCCAAAGCCCCCAAACCCAGACCGGTCGTGGTCAAGAGGGCAGCGGCCCGCGAATGGCGTAACGCCCCCCCCGCGCAACCCGCCCCACCCCGACCTTCCCCGTGGAGGGCCCTCCCTCCGAGGGACTTTCCACCCCTCCCACAAGCGTCACCCCCTGTCCCCTCAGCGGCTCCGAGCCCGCAGATTACACCTCTGCCGTCGCTCTCCACCGCCAAACCTCAACAGCCCCAGCCCCAGGCTGCTACTCCCCCGCGTAGACCCCAGGCGGTCCAGCCCACTTCCTCCCCCTCTGAAACTTCCGCCAACATGGCATTCCTGGCGGATCTTTTCTCCACCGTCAACCTCTCAAGGGTTAACGAGATGGCACGAAGCCTCAGGGCCGTCCGGAAGGACCCTCTGGCCCTCCTCAAAGTGCTCGGCGACTACGCCGATGTATCAGAGTCCCTGGCTACCTTCTCGTCCAACCAATAATGGACTCAAACGTAAGCAGCAGAATCAAACCCCGATCACTTTCAATTGGCTACTTTAATGCCAACGGCATTCACAGCCAAAAGGAAGAGATCGCCGCGTTCCTCCGCGACAACAATATCGACGTTTTCTTAGTGCAGGAAACCTTCTTGAAACCATCACACCGAGACCCTAGAATTGCAAACTACTGCGTGGTTCGCAATGATAGATCTCGATCCGCCCTCGGCGGTACTTTGATCTATTACAAGAGGTCCCTGCACTGTATCCCGATCCAACCACCAACCCTCTCCCACATAGAGACCTCGATCTGTCGATTAGGAATGACCGGCCATCAGCCGATCACGATAGTCTCTGCATACTGTTCCCCTGTTAACTCGACGGCCGATATCAAAGCTGATATCAAAGTCCTCATCAACCTCAGTAGCTCAGTTATTATCGCGGGTGACCTGAATGCCAAGAGCGATGCTTGGAACAGCCACTCACGAAATAACAGAGGACGCCAATTGGAGGACCTCAGTGGGCTCCTCCAATTCGACGTCATTGCGCCTATGCACCCCACCCACTACCCCGAGAATATCAACCACCGACCGGACGTACTAGACATTGTGATCATCAAGAATGTAAACCTCCGTTTGCACTCGTTGAGGTCGCACAACGAATTAGATTCCGACCACCGACCTGTTACCTTAGCGCTCTCCCCCCGACTAGGCCCCCCGGACTCAGGTCAGCCCCCACCTCAGAAAAAGATAACAGACTGGAGAAAACTGGAGGAACTCCTCAAGTCCTCTTCATCTGTTCACTTAGATAGTATCCCGCCCCTCATAGAGTCGGCAGCCGACACTCAAAAGGCGGTCGATTCCATCACAGCTCACGTACAGTCAGCCGTGGACGCCTGTTCACGACAAGTTCCGGTGATGGAAGACCATCGCTGGAAACTTCCCGATGACGTGCGTGAACTGGTGACGGAAAAGAACGCCGCCCTCCGAGCGCATAGAGCTCACCCGACTGAAGCGAACCGCACCTTTCTGAGGTCACTCCAGCGCAATCTGAGATACCGCATGAAAGACCTGCGAGACGCTCGCTGGAACAAGTTCCTAGGGGAACTTGAACCGAGTCACTTGGCCTTTTGGCATCTCCAACGGAAACTTAAATCAGACAAAATCTCGTCTATGCCTCCACTCACTCGTCCAAATCAAGGGCCCGCCTTTGACGACGACGAGAAGTCCGAGTGCCTGGCCGACAGTCTCGAGGCTCAATGTACGCCCAGCACCTTGCCAGTAGACCAGCGCCACCTCAAGAAGGTGGACGCCGAGGTCGAAAGCAAACTATCCCACCCACCCTCCGAACACCCAGACCACCCTATCGCCCCAATCACGGTGGACGAAGTCCGGAAAGTGATCAAGGATCTTCACCCCAGGAAAGCCCCAGGTCCCGACGGGATCGCTAATAGAGTTATCAAACTCTTCTCTCCTTATCTCATAGTTTTGCTCACTGCCATCTTCAATGCAGCACTGAGCAACAACTTTTTCCCCCAATCCTGGAAAAGTGCAACGGTCATAGGTATTCCCAAGCCAGGGAAACCCAAGACCGAAGCCTCCAGTTATCGCCCCATCAGTCTCCTCAACGTCCTTGGCAAGATTTACGAGAGACTTATCTACAATAGATTAAAGAGTTTTGCAGACTCTAAGAAAGTCATACCTGACCAACAGTTCGGTTTTCGAACCAAACACTCTTGTGTCCAACAAGTCCACCGTATAGTGGAAGACGTCAGTAGCGGCTTCCAACTCGGTTATACCACGGGTATGCTCCTCTTCGACGTGGCGAAGGCATTCGACAAGGTCTGGCACAACGGCTTAATATACAAGCTGTACCAGTTGGGCGTGCCGGACCGTCTAGTACGCATAGTACGGGACTTTTTGTCGAACCGCTCCTTCCGCTACAGAGTCGAGGGCACACTCTCTTCCCCCCATCCCATACGAGCAGGAGTCCCGCAAGGCTCAGTGCTCTCGCCACTCCTATTCACGCTTTATACTAGCGACATTCCCCTCCATAGACGAGTTAAAAGCGCTCTATTCGCCGATGATACGGCTATCTACTACAAAGGTAGAACTCCCGAGGGAATTCACGACAACCTCCAATCCGCGGTCACAGCCCTGGGGCGGTGGTTCCGGAAATGGAGAATTGAAGTGAACCCCACCAAAAGCGCAGCCATTCTATTCTGGAAAGGCCTCGAACGCCCACGGGTAGCCCCCATCACCCTCTTCGGCAAACCCATTCCATGGGAAGAAAAAGCCAAATACCTGGGTGTGATCCTCGATCAACGCCTTTCTTTCCGTCACCACGTAAAGGCGGTACGCGCGCGAGCCGCCTTCGCGCTCGGTAGACTTCACAGCATGTTGAATGCGCGAAGTAAACTCTCATTGAAATCCAAGGTGAGGATTTACACGACGTGCATTCGACCAATCATGACATACGCGGGTGTAGTGTTCGCACACACTAGCAAGTCAACACTTAACCCCTTGCAAGTGCTCCAAAGCCGGTTTCTCCGGAGAGCCACAGGTGCCCCGTGGTACATGCGTAATAGTCAACTCCACGTTGACCTCAAAGTCCCCACTATAAAACAGTTTTTGAAAAAACTGTCCAAACGTCATTTCGATTCTGCTGTAAATCACCCCAACCCCCTCGTCGTATCGGCCGCCCGATACACTCCTTCCCTTATCTCGAAGATAAGGCGTCCAAGACACGCCGTCATCGAACCGGATGACGACATAACGGTCCTCCAGGACGCCCGACAAAAACATACCAACACTACACAAAACCGACCACTGTTCCGTCCTCGCCGACGAGGCTCGACGCGAATAAGCCGCCATTGACCGGTTAAGTAGCAAAAGTTCCCGGAACTCACGCTACGAGAGACAATTAAAAAAAAAAAAAAAAAAAAAAAGAGTAAGGTCAATAACCTGAGCTTGTTTACTGACTGTTGCTAAGCAATGAAAACAATATAAACACATGCCGACGAAATTTAATGTACCACCCTGTTAGACCTTATCACCATTAGTGAAGGTTTAAAATTACAGTTTTTGTGTATTAGAAAGGTTTAAAAGGAACTGAATTTTAATCCAGGTCAAGTAGTGCATTACAGGCATTATTTTGGTTAGGGTATTGATTTCCATCCGGTGCCAGTTTAACATAACATAACATACATATCCTCACGCCTTCCATACGGTGGTAGGCAAAGATATTAGAGCTACAGGTTGGTCCTTAGATTTATATCCTATCATTCGTTATTATAATTAACGGTATAAAACGGTGAAAACACTGAGAGTTTCTTCTCGATGTTTTCCTGGATACGTTTGAGAAGAAATTTAAAGGCGTATTAAGTTTGCACTTTGGCACCTAAAACATATCTCTAGCGTAAATTACAACTTGATTAGAATGGCATGGTTGCTGAGTCACAGATGTCTGCAACGTTATAATTGTAATAGTATCTAGTTGAAACTCCGTCTGCGGCAGTCTGCGCCAATTTTTTTTTAAAACTCAACGTCAATGATTTATCATACCTTATCATATCACGAGCATTGCGGTGAAAGTCAACTTCGTGTGGAAACCTCTATTGACAGTCACTTGCTACATCACAACTTAAATGTCGCTAACGATTACGTCTCAATTAAATAAAAAAGGGACCTGTAAACGTAAACAGTTTTATGAAGTCTAATATAATACTTTTTATGCACTAATAAAATGCACTGGAGCCGGAAGAATGCCTCAAAAACCTCGTAAAGCTAACGAGGTACGTCTAATTGTTTGGAAGAGGACGCCATGTCGCTAGGGAGCCGGGCATTATTCCCTTTTTATTTATTCCACTTCACAATTTAATGCTAAGAGATGATATTTCATCTTCCCGTGCGCCCGAATAATTATATCGAGATAAAACGATGTTTGGAAAAGGTAAACATATTTTTTCTCTTTGGTTCTTCTATTGTATTATGTAGCGGTGTGTTTATTATATAAATACATTGCGAAGTCTTAATTCCAAAGACGGTTTTTGTCTTCCTTAGGGAGTCTGAAGCTTGCGATTCGTATCTTACCGATATTTAGGCTAATTTGTGTCATGAAATTGCTCGTGTGCTTGTCAATTTGTGATACAATATTTATCTTCATCATAACCAAAGATGGGATTGACAAGAGCATTGACCGGCAAGGACGCATAAAGAGGCTGATTTCTATTATGAAGCAAAAAAGTCTACAAGTCTTGAAAAGGCTGGCGCTCTTTCCTATGGGCCTAAACCTCGGCGAGATGCTATGTATTTATATAGAATAATTTTGCTGCATTTAATATTTATCTAATACTACGAAATGCAAATTCGCACATTAACCGTGCCTCTGGAGTGTCGGTTCAACATTCCAGTCCCTGCGTTTATGAATAATGTCTTTCGTCACATTTCTGTGTCATATTTTCGTCCATAAATTCGTTCGGTGAGAGAGACATTTGGAGCTTAGAATAACCTTCGTTATATACATCATATTCCCCAGAAACTTTAAGCTCTTGTTGGAAAATATTTAGAAATGATTTACTTAATTATTTTTTGTATTGTCTCTCGTAGCGTGAGTTCCGGGAACTTTTGCTACTTAACCGGTCAATGGCGAGACCTAGGCCTCCAGCCAGGCACTTTAGTACTAAGCAACACAGCTATGGGCACCCACTGTGGGGTACGAACCTCGGCTTAGGGCGTTGCTGGATCGCGAGCAAGGGAGCTGCACTGGACTGGTCATTTTATTTAAATATTATTTGGGGGATTTACTTAAATGAATGTAAATTACAATTTATAGTTGTTTAAGTACTAAGATATTTCTTATTACTTATCGACTGTGGTCGATATAATAAGTTATTATCTACATATTGCTTATCAGACATTTTGTAGCGAATCAGCCATGCTTAGGGCTCTGATGTCACAATAGAACTATGATAAATATATATGTATATATAACATTATTGGTTCGATGAAATGATAATGTTATTGTTAGCCATCCTCCGTATTCTATACATATAAAGAATGTAATTATCTGTCTGTGAAATCAAAACAGCCTTTTACTACATGCATAAGAATACGGCACCATAGAAACAACTTTTATTTTCTTTTTCTATATCAGGTATTCGCCCGTATTTTTTTAGAGAAATAACTGAGTTTATTTGTATTTACGAATCAGCAGAGCTAGTAAATAAATAAAAATTACTAAAATAATATTAAGAAGTATATAACAAGGCTTAATTGCAGACAAGTAACTGAACATTTACTTTATTAAATTACACTACAATAAAATAATGTGAAATAAAATGATCCTGCAATTATGTTAAAAAAATTGCATCGACGCAAAACGGTAAAGCGCTTGATACATGTACGCATTAAGGCAAATAAGCGAACACAAGTGAAGAATTGAAAACCTCATCAAGGAGAAAAATACTACGGGACAGATAAAAGGGAGACGTCAATAACAAAAAGAGACAAATGATGTCACGTCCTCGAGTCTGCCCCCTCCAGTAATAAATGACACCCTTTACTTAATGTTATTGGAACGGTGAACGCCAAGTAGAGACTTTTAATGTGGTTGTATCTTTTTACAAACTGCAAAAGACACTAGAACATAATTCCACTAAATAATAATATGTATATCACACTATCAAATAAAATCTATGTTTAGTATATCTAATACGAAAATCAATAACTATTTTATAGTTCAATATTTACTAATCTCAGATTCAAAGAAAGGTATGAAAGGCAAAGGTAGGAAAGAGTAGGCATAGGCTTAATAAGCCGTCTTTTCGCGAGTTTTTTTTTGTTTTGTATTTTCGCTGTTTCACAGGTAGCACCTTGACTTTTGCAGGTTTTCTCGCAAAGTTTGCGTGATTAATGTTCTTAAGAGTTGAACAACCTTACTGATTCATGTAGATCAACAGGATTCAAACATGTAATCTTGAACTGGAAATCTTGAATCCGAATGACTACCTGTACCATTCGGCCTCAATTAATGTCATCTAGCTCACTTGATGAATTCACCAAAAAGAGCTAGCTGACTGATGATATGTTAGATGACAAATGACTACAAACACATCACATTTATTTACATCAATATTTTCCAAATTTGATTTACACATTTGTAAATCAAATATGGAAAAGTATGTACCTAATAAATACAGTTAAATCACAAAGTTTCACTACTGTAATTGTGTTGCTCAGATTCTGTTACATTCGGAACAGATTGAAATAGTAAAATTAGATTGAAATATTATAGATTGAAATAAAAGTAAAGTTATTATCGAATAATAACAGCGGGCCCAAAAACTCCAAACATACCAGCGAGAATTAACGAGGAGTGGTATCGTGCCCGAAACATCGGGATTCTCGTTAAAACTTGTCAAAAGTCAATTACACCAGTGATGCGAAACAAAAATAATCCATGTCCAACGCCAAAATACAGCCTGGATATCAAATATTACTGTAGGTAAGGATTTGAAGTATCTACGTTGACTTTTAGCACATTAAAAAAACAATTTCAAAAACGATTTAAGGTGCCCTGGTGAATGAGAAATTTGTGTAGTTGCAAAATTAAGATTGAATGTTTGAACTCCGATCTGTATCAATGTTTTTTTTAACTTAGTACAGTGATATATCAACATCACGAAGTTGGAGTTGAGGGAACAAAAGCTCTTGATGAGACCTGCAAAAGTTTATAGAGAGATTCGTTCAAATACGTTTTTTTATTCGTTAAGTATATTGTATTACATAGTACAAGTGAAGGTCGAGTGGTTCGAGTAGTTGCCTGCGAAACAAAGATTGTAAGTTCGAATCCAGAACTGTACCAATGAGTTTTTCTGAAATGAAGTACGGTGATTAGTCACACTACGAGCTTTACGGTGAAGAAAAACATATAGCGGAAACCTGCAGTCTGGGAAGCATTTGAAAGGCGTATGAATGGAGTCGCCATCTGTCACGTTGGCACCTAAAATTTATCTCTGGCGGAAAGTGGGTGCGTGGACCCTTGTGGGAAGGCGTAAGGATATAGTTGTATATATAGTATAGGCTCATTGGCAGCGGAACAAATATCCCAATCTTTCCCATTCCAATACTTCCATTGATTCTCCCGATTCAGAAATTCCTTTAGACAAAACAAATACTAATAATATTTTTCATTGGTATTAATACATAGGTATGTATTGTTTTCTAAGTAACAGCAGGCACGCGGAGCGCAAATGAAGAAAGTTGTGTACCTACCCGTGCCCAAGACCCGTTGTTGAGTTTTCCGTTCGTGAAACGAGGTTTTTTTACTCATTGAGCAAGGCAGAGTCACGGTTGATTTGCTCTGTTATTTGTTATTTCCCCTTAGCAGCGATTGTTGGCGGCCCTTTGTTTTTCACTTCATTCTTCGGTACTAGACTGAGACGAAAAGTTTTAATTAATCGGTATTCATATCTGTGCTTGGTATTCCTTTTCGATAAATCGGTATTTATCTACACACTAGAAATGTTCAGGTATATTATAGTCGTGGCATTTATTTGTTTTCATTCTAATTAATGATACGTATTTGGTAACAAAGTGATACCTTCCAGTAAAAATGCTGAGTAACGTAAGCTGCAAACAGCACAAACTTCATACATTTAATTCTCAAGAGCGAAATCATGAGAAATGTAATGTTAATCAAACTTCCTTGCAAATGATACATACAAACTCATCTGTAGCTATCAGACTCGTAAAGGAAACGGCAGTACGAGCGGCGCCCCTTTGTGTGGTCACGGAAATTGAATACAGAACTACTTGGCAGAGAGCTTGTTTTATACTGAAACTGCTCAAACACATGACTGCTATTAATATTGCTACTTGATAATCTTGAATAATCGTAATAATATGTTAGATGTTACGTTGGAATTTTCTCTCATCATTTCTATATATGTTTAGATTTTTTTTATAACACACGGGTGGCTAACAAGCATGCAGTCATCCTGATGGTAAGCGGTTACCGCCGCCGGTATGGACGCGTGCAACGATCGAGCGCTGCCGACCCTGCAGGAAACTTTTCACAACCTTTGTGAATGAAGAATATAGAATGCATAAGTGAAAATGTCACAAAGAAAACAAAGTCACAAAAAAGTACTCACAGAGTGTGAATGTGTCTCGAAGAAGAGACAGAGGGCCTCGTAGCAAGTACCACAATCTTTAGAAAAATAAAGTATAATTTATTTTTCAAAACGTTCTTAATGTTAAACATTGTATGGAGGTATTTAAACCGCTAACACAATCTTCACATATCCGCGGATCGCGTTATCCCGGTAGTTTATAGTAATATCGTAATTTATTACTATTACGGACGGACTATTACGATTTTCGGACTACTTATTTATTAACTACGTAGGTATTTCTTAAAATATCAAAACAAAAGAAAATCATGCCACGATGTGTAATGTTATTATTATATAGATTGAAGCCGTATGTTATTAGATATGAATACTCCGGAAAAAAGCATTGCTGACATATAAAATTAAGGCGTTTGACTTTTCGATTTCTGGTTGATAGTCTTTACCTGTACTTTAAACCGTAGTAATGTTCATATATTTAGCAGGTAGGCACATATTCATAATTATTTTAGTCATGGTGACCGAGTGATTTAAGAGTTCGTCTGCAAACATCGTACTGACTACCTAGGGTTAGTAAGATGTTTGCAGACCGTAATTGAAAGGCGTGAATATTGAAATATGTATATATATATAGCTATAAACATATTTTCATTCATCATCAAATATTATTAATACTTTTTTTGTAATATTATATATTATTACTAATATTATATATTATTACTATAAAGAGCCGTGGTGGCCGAGTGGTTCGAGCAGTTGCCTGCGACGCAAAGGTCGCAAGTTCGAATCCCGACTGTACCAATGAGTTTTTCTGAACTTAAGTACAGTGATTAGTCACACCACGAGCTTTACGGTGAAGGAAAACATCGAGAGGAAACCTGCATACGTCTGAGAAGAAATTCAAAGGCGTATGTATAGTCGTGCTTGAGTAACGGCGATGGACTCGCCATCTGTCACGTTGGCACCTAATATACCTCTGGCGGAAAGTGGGTGTGTGGGTATTACCTATACACCTCTGCCTACCCCTTCGGGGACCCTTGTGGGAAGGCGTGAGGATATTTTTTTTTTTTTATTACTAATATTACCTATACCTATAAAAATGGATGATATCAATTTCCATTAGCGAAATCGATACTTACGTAAGCACACCTATTATTGTGTCCATTCAGGGTAACGGACACAAGTGCCAGCTATATAAGAGTGGATGTTACAAATGCCGTATTGTTTTGTAAAAAATACACAATAGTTTACTGATTTCCGTACAAAGTGTAAATAATCGCTTAACTTCATACAACAATTGTAATAAGGATGAAATAGGCATTCATGTTCGTGTTTTATTCGCTTTCCTAAAAGCTGACGGCTATCAATTCGGCTGCATGTTTTATTTGTAATTGTGTAACATGATACCTGCGATTAAATCTTCGACCGAATATGGTATATCCAGAGAGTAACCGTAAGTTACTTCAACATTACTTTCACCTTAGGACATGCTTAGGAAAATAAAAATAGTTCAGGTCCCATATCCAAAAGAAAACGATTCGATTATCACCATCAATCGTCATGATT
The DNA here is from genome assembly GCA_945859725.1 of Drepana falcataria. Lineage (NCBI taxonomy): Eukaryota > Metazoa > Arthropoda > Insecta > Lepidoptera > Drepanidae > Drepana > Drepana falcataria. The sequence goes on from OX243935.1 coordinate 4,321,124, forward strand.
TATCTTATCAACCATGAGAATATTTTAGAGAGATATTATTAATATTCAGTCCTTACTAATTGAATATGTTATACATTTTAATTACTATAAATATAGTCGCTCATAAGTACAAGGTACAATGTACAATGATTTACACAAGGTACAATGATTTACACCAATAAAATAGTAATTGCATGTATGTAGCAGAGTATCGTTTTAAACCAAAACTTTTCAAAAACTTTCAATCATCCCCCACTAACGAACACGAGAAGAACTACTACACGGGAAGACTACGTTCCAACTAGATTTAATCGATCGAATAAGAATAGGAACTTTAATGAACTGGCGCTCTACTCTCTCCGCCTACTCCGCGAGGTCATTGGTGTGATGACGTGCATGTAATTTCGAATCTTCAAATAATATTTTAAAGGATCACCATAGTCAGAAATAAGCATGGCAGAAGATCCAATTCAATAGCTGAAAGTGGGTGTGTCATTCCAGTAACCGGCGTATGGTCAGGGGAAAGGAAATGGAAATGTCAAAAGCATAGCCATTTGACGCTCTGCTAATCGAAGGGATGAAATTAAACGTCATGAAAAGCGAACATTCCATACACTGGTACCAGACTAATGTAAAATGAACTAGCGATTCGTTTAATAGTGTTTAATACAGGGACGAAACCAGGAAATAGTACATAGGTAGAATGGTTTTACTCGTTTCATCATCATGAATACAGTTATTCGCAAGTATTGTATGTATAGTGACATACTGATGAGTATTATAACTGCGGATATGCTATTCAAGGCTATTATAATGTTAGAGATAAGCATGAAACTACAATATAAAAATTACGCTTCTTTTTGCAATTATGCAATATCAAATAATGCAAAGCAAAACACATTTTTTTTTATACAACTAGAGTTGCAAACAAGCATACGGCCCACTTGATAGAAAACGGCTATTTACGCTTACACCGAAGTATCACTTGCGCGTTGCCACTCTGTGTTCGGAGAGTTATACTGTACTGGCAGCATAATGGGACAAATCCCTCTGCTACCAACACAATATAACAATCCTCCCCCCTCCCCAAGGAGCTCATTACTGGAAACCTTATTCACCGCGTAGGAACACAACACAAAAAAATGTGTTATTTGGCTACGGACGTCTATAATTCCTTGGGACAATTCCACTCAAATTTAACTAGTCTCAAACAAAGCAAAGCTTGTTCTATGGAAACGAGACAACGATATACATACATAAATAGATAGATATATTAAAAAATACATAGAACATCCAAGATAATGTACTAATACTCAAGTTCATCACATAAATATCTGCCCTCAGCGGGACTCGAACCCGCGACCTCAAGCTTCGCAGTCGGGAGCTCGGACCGCTAGACCAGAAGGCCGTATCAAATATTGAAGCAATTACTGGAGAACGAGGTTTAGGTTCCTACTCAATATAACAAATGAAAGTATCTTGTATATGGATAGGACATATTAGTAATATATTTGGAAAAATGCGTAGAACAAATACATATCGACAATAAAGTATTTATTTTGTTATTTCTTTAGTTGCAAATAGGTATCATAAAAATATTAACGAGGAGGTTGTTTTGTTTAGAGCTTCCTTTTATAAAAAAAAGTCGAGTTAAGGACAGTGGTGATTTTACGGGGGTAATAAGTACCTATTTAGGACCTATCTTTAAATACTTAATTCGGAATATTCCGTGCTTATTAGTAGCATGTGTGTTTGTGTGTTTCTGTCTTTCATCGGTATAATGTAATAAAACTTTAAGTAAGATTTACCTTCATGTAGGAGCCGCCATTTTTCTCGCAGCGTCGCCTAATGTACCGCTGACATATGTCTGACATGCTCTGAAAGTAGAACAAGCCTTGTTAGCTCAACAATTGCCTTGTTATTCTTGCAAGGAAAGAGCAAATATGTTTGTTACGCAACACACAGGCATTACGACAGAACAGCACAATATATATGATGAAGTTGACAAAATGAGAAAATCTAATAACGATTGAGAGCAAAGGTCTCCATGTACAAAATCATGATGATTATTACGTTATACAATACCATTATGGCTTAGCTACGTAAGGTAATACAATTACATAAAGCTTTTAATAAAATAAATATATATGTTCAAACTAATAAACAACCTAATTTTCCTCGTTGTCCCAACTCGCCGGGGGGGGGAAAGAAGACTGGCAGCATTGCCACTGTTTTATGGAAATACTGACTTTTGGCGCAAGATAAGTACCAGCCTTCTTGTCACCAGAAGCCTCGATGAAACGACCCAACTCAACGGCAAAAGCCGCAAATATGTAAGCTCTTCCGAGGCATGCATTCTTGCAACGTTTGAGGTTTTCCTGTTGCACAGCAGCGCTAGCCGCATATTTGTTTTGACTATCATGTCTGTAGGACTTGACCCTCGGCACTCAATATCAAGTATTATTATCATTATGACAGGGATGAATTAAAAAAGAAGAGTAGCACACAGCACTTTATCCAAAATCAGATAAATAAATTGAAGACTAAATGAAAGTACTGATTATGAAATAATTAAAACCTTAAAAACCGTACAAGGTGTAGATAATCACCAAATAAAATAGTCGCTGATACAAAAAAAAATTTTTTAGATATTATATTTGTTTTAGCATTCTTCTATAGCAAATTATCATATTAAATAGACTTATTAAGGCAAATAAACAAGGTGCATCTATTTTAAAAATCTAATATTATAACAATAACTACATCGCGTCGTGCTTATTTGAAGTATCCACTGTCTCAGGCTATTCATATATTTGTAGCTTTCTTGAACAAAGTATCCGTAATAGATTTCTAACAGCTTTGATTGATTGCGTTTGTTTCATCTTACAACTCTAATACAAAGAAATAATAATTAATAGGCACCTTTTAAATTCGTCTACTGTTGTCTATCGGAAATCTACAAACGCAAGTTAAATAAACTCAGTATAAATTTAAATCACACTGGCTCGTGGCTTCCGGAAAGTGTAATCAAAGACGTGTAGGAAGTATTGAATACTGAACGTGGCTGGATAAATAAAATAACAGCTATTTGTAGCTTAGCCGAGCTCTACTTGAACTTTGAGGTTAATAATAGCACCATACACAAAACCGAACAAACGCTGTTTAATAGTGGACTCAGCATACAGCATCAAGTTCAAAACGAAACGTTGACGTTTCTTTATCGAATCCCCGTGTATAGCTTTTCACCCAACAACTAAACCCTCCGAATCGGAATCCCAAGTGTGTTGTTTAACTTGTTTACGTTAAGTTGTATACGCTACAGCGTATGTCTATAATAAACGTATAATCTTTGTTCTACAAATTATTGTCTTGATGAAGTAATTCTGTAAATCAAAGGATGCGTCGCGAAGGACTTCTGAAAACCCTAAGAAACATTACGTTTTATTTTTTCGCACCCTGGGCCGCATTGTCCCCTCACTTTTAAAGGTCATCGCACAGAACGGAAAAAACATGAAATATATTTGGTGGGTTTAAATTTGTTACGCTTGTTTTGTGCAGTGAGATACCCCATCCATAAATTGTTGCCTGACTGAGGGATCTTGCAGAAGATTCCAGCATATATGCATCTACTTACTGCATACTATTTGTATGTATAACACTCAGAAATAACTACTATTAATAAGAATATACATATTATATCTTCACGGCTTCCCTCAGGATCGTCGAAGGATTAGGCAGATGTGTTAAGCAAACAGATTTTTGCCGCAGATATATTTAGTTGGCAACGTGACACTTGAACTTAAGTAAGCTAAGTTACTCAAACTATACTACACTACTAACTATTGACGACCGTCTGGTCTAGTGGTTAGAGCTCCTGACTGCGAAAATTGAGGTCGCGGGTTCGAATCCCGCTCAGGGCAGATATTTGTGTGATGAACACGAATATTTGACCTTAGTCTTGGATGTCCTATGTATATAAGTATATATCTATGTATATATATATATATATATCGTTTTCTGGTTACCACAACAAAAGCTTTGCTTAATTTGGGACTAGGTCAATTTGTGTGGAATTGTCCCAGGTATATTAAAAAACTAAACTACTATATGATAACGACCCCTTCTAGTGTCCTAGTGTGCGTTAAGGTTTAGTGGCGAGCTCGGCGATTTGCGTACAAACGTCTTGAAATATCATCCAATGCCGGGCAACGGGCAAATGGCACCACATCGCGTTTATGAGAACAAAGGCTGTTGTTTTTGTTTTTACTCAACATTATGCTTCAAGTCTTAAGTATTTAAGTGAACGTATTAATTTTTTTCAGAAATACTACAAAATTTTTGTAGTAATCATTGTGGCACAGGAAATATCTTACATTAATTCGTTGTTAACGAGTTTGTCTTCACGGTGTCACCCGCCTTAAATTTTTGTATATATTAGGTATGAAATATAGCTCATATTAGTCGGAAATAATGTTTCAAAAATCGGTTTCACTAAATCGAGTTTGACTCATTTTTGAGTTCATTCATTACAAACAATCGTTCTCGTTTTTACACGCTCTATATTAGCTTCACCTGTATGTTTGTAACCGACTTCTTTGGGCGCGATTTTGACCCACTTTAAACGGCCAGATTTCGTTCAAACTTTATCGAGGACCGATGACAATGCACTAATAACTAAAAAGTAGAAAATAAATAATAGTTTAAAAAATCTAAAAGACACGCTTTTTATAGAAAACCGAACTAAAAAATAGAAAATAAATTTCGATGATATCTTATCGAAATGATAATCACTCTACTCATATCTGTCAATAAAATATTTATAACTATTGACACCATGCACCCCACGCTCTTTAAGATATTATCGAAATTTATTTTCTATTTTTTAGTTCGGTTTTCTATAAAAAGCGTGTTTTTTAGTTTTTATTTGCATAGTAACTTATATAGGTAACTCGCTTTTGATAATAATTAAGATGTTTATAGTCCTATCCCTATAACAGACAAGACATGTGGACACGAGGCGTCTCACCTGTTCAACGCAGATGTAAAGCATGTAAAGCAGATGTTACTCGCTTTGGGAAATACACTTGGTATCATTTAACACGTGACCCTTATCGATGCTAGTGTAGTTTAAATTTATATCATTAAGGTAGCAAACTAGTGTAGCTGCCATCCTAATACTTTGTTTCGCTACTTGGTACTTGCTTGCAGTACTAGTGGTGCTCACATGTGCGCCGCGCGATACCTTTATCGCCCCGGTTTCTCGATCACAACACTCAATCAATGGAAACGAAGTCTGAAAATAAAGTTTTATTTATTTATTTATTTTATATTAAAGGATTTGATAAAATCCACAAAACTAGTCCACAATGTGCACTCTAGTATCACACTGGTACTTACGGGCGAATATCTGTGAGTTAGTTCCGCTGTGGTAACTAGCTGACTTTAAACGTATATTATTCCCGAGATGTTGGATACTCCCAGGTCCACCATTTTATCCTAATAGGGAACTACAATCGAACATCATGATTGAATGAAACTTGGCACAGAGATAGATTGATTAAAATGTTGAATTGATTAAATTAGATTAAATAATTTTTCAGAAAAAAAATACTACTTCTAAATCCATATTTAAGCGGGCGAATCCGCAGGGCACTTCTAATTTGAAATATATTCAAATTATTAATTCACGCCTGTACCTTCACACGCTGGCAAACTTTGTCAAAGCGATCCCAGCCACCCTTCGTAAACAGCGCTTTAACAAATTACCGTTTAAGCGAAAAGCGCTAAATATCATAGTTATGAGTCCTCCGCAATTTCCTAGCTGCCAAAAATGAGTGTCACTTTACAAAAAGGGTAGGATTGGCTGAGCCGTCCGTGCGTGAGCTATGTACTACGATATAAATGCTCCAATTTGCATAAGGGGATGAAAGCTTTTACGAGATGAGTGTTTATGATAGGTAAAACTCCTTTATAGCTGGTTCCTTTAGATGATTCATGGAAGTTTTTGTTTTAGGTTCATCGACATATATATTTATATATATTTACCTAAAATATACCACTGGCAGAAAGTGGGTGTTACACCTCTGCCTACACCTTCGGGGACCCTTGTGGGAAGGCGTGAGGATAAAGATCAAAAACAGTTCGAAACCAGCGAATGTTCATGAAAATCTATTTTGTATTACGTAGAGCATTTAAAAGCACGTACCTTTGTAGTGAAAGGATTAACCCTAAAACCAAAATGACGACTGTATGATTTGATCACGGATTAACCGTCCGTCTGCGAAACGTGCCGAACCGGTACCATAGATTGTATCCTGATCGAAATATCCGCTATTTTGCAATTTGAACAACCTGCTGGGCTTAAGGCTCTTATTTATAAGTACAAAATCAAAGCTGAGCTGATCGAGGGATTCGAGTATCTAACCGTCGGCTAAAGGTTGAAAGCTCGAATCCCGATTGTACCAATAAGTATTTCTTAGTAGTGCTAAGTAGAACTTCAGTAACTTTGGGTATCGCCTGATACCTGCGTTATATGTCATTCCTGACACAATTAGCATACTATTATATCCCGGAAACGAAATTCGTGTTAAAGTATTATTAAACTATAGTGAATTTATCCATGTTATATTCATTTTTTCTCTAATTTGGAGCTATTTTGAAGCAGTGAGGTCGGTTCATGTCGCGTTTGGATACCGTACGCGTTCAATAACGTGCTATTGCAATCACCAGATGAATTAATTCAATAATGTTGAAGTGACAGATGTATAAATATGATAATGTATATAAGGTTCATAAATCTATCCATTTTATGCTCTTGAATTATGCTTGTAAACGGACGTTGTAGTACAGCGCCTGTCCTTTCATCATGTTATGGAACAATACAATTTCGACGCCATTTACACTATTGGAGTATGAACCTACACAGGTCGGTATGAGGTGTAAGCTAATTGAACATTTTATTGATATGCCCTAAGCTATTATGGAGTATATTATGAGCCACAAGCTTAATTAAAAAAAAGCGCTGGCTAAACTTAAGAGTATTAATTGTATCCCTTACGAAAGTATGATGAGGATAATGTTAGCCTGGTACATCCCACTGCTGGGCAAAGGCCTCTCCCCATGATTTCCAAGTGTTTCTGACCAATGCTAGTATGTATTAGTCAGTTCACAGATGTGTTGTCCAGGTCTTGTCGCCATCTCCTTCGTGGTCTACCTCGAAAGTATATCTCCGTTTAATATTCTTACAAATGACGTAAGCAACAAATCATTTGGTTTAAAAAATTGCTGTCTAACCCCCTTGTAAGACAAACAAATCGTGGTAAAGTCGCAAGCGTCCGCAGATAGGCTTTTTATTCGTCAGGTGATGCAGGGTGCGGCTCATTAGCCGGCTCGCGCCGCTCGTTTGTCAACACCCTCACTTCCGAATTACGGTGCGTTTTTATATTAACGCCAATTCCTCTTGCCGTAACGAGAGTAATTTTTTCTCGAGGATACCTTTCCTGAGGAAAACTGTTTTTTTACGAGTTCGGGTCATTGATCTTTTATTTAACTTTAGATGCTGGGTCAGCGTGAGTTTAAGTTTATTTGTTCAACTCTCCCGGGATTCAGAACGGATGTTCAGAAGATAGAGTAAATTTATTTTTAATCATACTGTATTAACGTTTTATTATTATAGTATAGAAATACTTATTGATAGACGCCATAACTATAATAGCTTTTGAAAATCTATAAATAATAATAATAGAGCAGTGGTGGCCGAGTGGTTCGAGCAGTTGCCTGCGACACAAAGATCGCAAGTTCGAATCCCGACTGTACCAATGAGTTTTTCTGAACTTAAGTACAGTGATTAGTCACACCACGAGCTTTACGGTGAAGGAAAACATCGTGAGGAAACCTACATACGTCTGAGAAGAAATTTAAAGGCGTATTTATAGTCGTGCTTGAGTAACGGCGATGGACTCGCCATCTGTCACGTTGGCACTTAATATACCTCTGGCGGAAAGTGGGTGTGTGGGTATTACCCATACACCTCTGCCTACCCCTTCGGGGACCCTTGTGGGAAGGCGTGAGGATATTATTATTATTTATTATATAAATAATAACCCCAAAATGTCTAATTGAAAATAGGCTTGAGAATGAAGTCATCACATTAAATTGTGTAGACTCGACGTCCCTTTGAGCTCTGCATTAATAAATTCAACCACTTACGATCTATTTCAAGCGTCCAACATCCCCTTTCATATTTTTAGTTTCACCACTACTAATAAGTTACGCAAAACATTTTTGAAATATCGCTTCAAAGCCACCCCTCTAGCGGCTTTGCCCACGGTTCTATTTTAAGGTATATGAGACATTTTGCGCCCCTCTTACCCTCTATACTCAGATGTTTTAATGCCCCTGACTCAGGCAGTATTAGAAATTTTTCATATCACTCTCATATCGCAAAGATGGCTGTCTCATCGGAATATGACTGGAAATGTCGAGCTTTGAAATCACTATTTGTAGAGTGGGGGATATTTACGTACCCATAACGATAGATGGTTTGACAAATCATGAGATGTCCTTCATTTTAATGCAGAAGGACATTTTGATTCTGAGAATCTGACATTTAAGTCAGGATAGATTTTTGATTTCTTGTTACAAGTTTTATTACATGCATATAACATGGACATCTCATACAAAAGTACTCGTTGAATTAATTAACGTAATGAGTGTAAGTTAATTCAACGATCAAATAAAATACTAGGCAAATAGTTGCAGTACTGTAGCGGACATCGAACCCTTGTCCATTGGTAACGTACCTAATAGCCAATCTAAATATTGATATCAGTTACATACGGTAAAAAGTCGATCTATCGACTGTACGACACCTGTTTTTATTTTGATATGCTCTTTTGTACTCCAAGACATTGATTGATGCGTCTTACCTTTACGTACTTTGGAAGAAACACGATTCTTCAATTCGATAGCGACTCTATCGTAAAGTAATTTATTTTGATTTAACCTTCTTGCTATACCTGGATACTATTATATATTTATATATCTATGTGAAGGTAGGATCCCGAAAGAGCCGTAGGATTTCACATAATTTATTTCGCAATCAATAACCAGGTAATTAAAAATTATTTCAATCAGTTCTGTATCCATAACAAAGTAAATAGTGTATAGTAGATGAGTATTAAATAGTGACAGGCCAAATAGTGACAGGCCAAATTTAGTTAAATAGGTATTAAAATTAGTAAAAGTAGAGGCAAAAAATATATACTTTCATTCACATAAAATTTAATAGAATATGATTACATGTACCGATAGAAATAAAAGAGATCGTTAGTTGAAACTAATCACGATATGGGTAAATAAAACTTAAAATCAGCTGTTTACTCGCTATTACTTTCTGTTCTTCAAAATCCTCAGTTTTTTTGTAAAGAACATAAAAATGTTATGTCATTGATGGCGGTCAAGCGAAAGGCCTCAGAACCATATTGAATGTGCAATTTCTACGTAGATAGCTATTGAAAAAACACTCTACTTTTTCCACCTATAGAGCTCGTGAAGAATTTAAGGTCGTAAAATAAAAGGGGGTTGAACGCTACCTGTCGGAAGTCTGGAAAATGCGAGGTTAAACGAAAATATATAGACAATGGAAGTGGTAAAAGTTAAAAATAATTATATAAATAAGATCAGATAATGTGACACGCTCAAAGTACTCATTACGTAAATATTGTTCAAATATTTGCGGAAAAGTGGCAGATATTGAGAGTCAAGTCCGAATGTAATAATAATAATAATAATAATATATCCTTTATTGTACAAACACACACAATTACAAAAACAAACAGAAATGAAAAAGAAAAACATATAGTAGGCACAATAGGCGGCCTTATCGCAAAAGCGATTTCTACGAATGTATTTCCAAATTCGAGAACAAGTTTTATTAAATTTGCCGACAATGAAATGGCGTAAAGCTACTTAACGTTACTTTGTATACACAAAACGTATAAGGTGTTTTACGCCAAATTCAGTATAATATTTTCATGAACTTATGTCTGTACCTACAGTGATTTATCATACTACGACATTTGCGCTGAAGGATGTTTCTAAATAGCAACATGTAGATAATGACCCCACTGTCTTCCCCTTAGGAAGACCAAACTGTCATTATCTAACTTTCAACCTAATGACTGTGTTACATAAACCTACTTATACATTAGTAGAGAGATTAATCACACCACCAATTTCACGGTGAAGGAAAACATCAAGAGGAAACCTGTATACGTTAAGAAGAAACTCAACGATGTATGTATAAGCGTGCTTGAGAAACAGGGATGGACTCACTATCTGTCATGTTAACACCTAAAATATATTTATGGCGAAATGTAGATGTAGGTACCACACACCTCCTTGTTCGGCTTCTCTTACTCCTTGTAGGAAAAGTTAAAAAATAATATTTTTTGTATTTGTTATATCCAGAAATGTTTATCTATGTCGAGTGAATTTTATTGGCGGGCGCCTGATATATCGCGATGCCAATCGTAAATCTGTTGCGGTGAGATAAATAATTTAAAACTAATAAAACCTGTAGGTGCTCGTGGCGTGGAGGCGGCCGATTTGGCTTTATTCCTCACGAACCCAGCGCCAACCGAATACTGTGGGAGCACTTCATAATACTACTAGCACTACGGATGTGCCCATTATGCAGGAACAGATACAATATTATTATTGTTGTATTTTTTTGGCAGTGGATCCATTGTCGCCTGCAACACAAAGATACATACATACATATCATCATGCAGAGTCCTTAATAGGGTAGGCCGATAGAGCGCCAGTTCTGTCTAAACTTGCATACCTTTTCGCTTCGTCCACAATCATCAGTCTCTTCATACATGCCGGTTTCGAGTAGGTACTCTTGACGTTCGACGTTCGACGAAGATTGCAAGTTAGAATGCCGATTCTACCAAAGAGTTCTACAGTGATTAGTCACAGTACAAGCTTTACGGTGAAGGGAAACATTGAGCGGAAACCTGCATTCGTTTGATGTATATTTAGGTAAGTATAGTCGTGCTTGGCCACGACTACATCCTCGATATCTGTAGATCAACATGTTAAAATGCCTGTGGATGTCCGTCAAAAACATTTCAAAAAGTCCAATTTAATTTTAGATTCTAATGGAAAAAAATCTGGCGATTGTATCAGAATGCATTAAGACAATATTAGATGTACATGTGATTTACTGACGACTATATCTAGTTTTTAAGTGTCATTTAAATAACATCATCAATCACGTCCACGTGAACGAAACGTCAACGTCTTTTGAGAATACACAGGACACTAGAGCCGAAATAAAATCACTTTTATAAATAAATATATAGGCCGTGGTGGCCAAGTGGTTCGAGTAGTGCAACACATAGATCATAAGTTCTAATCCCGACTGTACCAATAAGTTTTACCGACCTTAAATACAGTGGTTAGTATCACCACGAGCATTACGGTGAAGGAAAACATCGAGGAAAAATCTGCATGCGTTTGAGAGAAAAATTAAAGACGTTTCTATAGGTGCGCGTAAGTAATGGCGATGGACTCGCCATCTGTCTTTTTTTTAAGCCCTCTCGCTATTTTTACAACGTAACAAACCAATCTGTATTGCTCAATGATAAAGGTACCAGCACAGTAGGTAGGTACCTCACTAAGCTAGTGCTTACCTAAGTAACCATTCTCAACATATTGTCTTACGTAAGGGCTTACAATTGTTCGAGTCAGGAGACACACAAACGATAACAATTGCAGAATTAATTCCGCGTTGTTATTCGAAAACAGACCCAAGCCCTACTGAGTTAAATTGTATTATAGCATTTAACGTGCTAATTTATGTTATCGTATAATACTGAACTGCATAATGTAGCACGGAAGCGAAATGCTTTCCAACATGCGTGCTAGCGAGCATGTGTTTTTGTGACAGTACTGGGGACTGCAAGCAATAAATGCCTATTGAATAATATCAACTCTTACAGGAAACCTTTACACATATCCTTCGGAACTGGTTATGGAGCAATGTTTTGTAAGAGTTATTTACGTAACCAGTACGAAATCCGCTTTAAGATCACATGCGAGTACAAATTTCCACTAAGCACTAGTAATAAATGGTATGGAAGATTCAATGGAGGATGGATTAATCTATGGACGTTTTAAAAGGAGATTCGCAAGAAGAAGGCCAACAGTGATTTAAGAAACATTTGACTTTAGGTGTGATCAATAACTTTACTTAAGTTCAAGAAGTCATTGTTTCATTACTGCTCAATCTAGACTTGGCATATGTGTTACTTGCTTCAAGTATAAACTTGAAACAAGGTACCTTAAGATGTTCAGAAGGTATCTTCTTCGCGCCTTCCCACAAAAGTTCTAGAAGGGGTAGGTAGAAGTGCATCGCCCTGCTTTCATTGGAGATAGATAATAAAGTTGCGATCGTACCAGATGTCGAGGCCATCGTCGTGTCTCAGGCACGAATCTTGACGTGCCCCTGCACCAAAAAGCTCGGGGTGTGGTTAATCACGGTACTTAAATTCAGACAAAACTTATTGGTACGGCAGTCGAAGTTCGGACTTGCAATTGTGTTCTAGGACTCGAACCTCTCAACCACGTCGGGTCTTTAAGTATATCGTAATAATATATCCTCACGCCTTCCCACAAGGGTCCCCGAAGGGGTAGGCAGAGGTGTAGGTATAGGTAATACCCACACACCCACTTTCCGCCAGAGGTATATTAAGTACCAACGTGACAGATGGCGAATCCATCGCTGTTACTCAAGCACGACTATACATACGCCTTTGAATTTCTTCTCAGGCGTATGCAGGTTTCCTCTCGATGTTTTCCTTCACCGTAAAGCTCGTGGTGTGACTAATCACTGTACTAAAGTTCAGAAAAACTCATTGGTACAGTCGGGATTCGAACTTGCGACTTTTGCGTCGCAGGCAACTGCTCGAACCACTCGGCCACCACGGCCTCCTTCAAGTATATCGTACCCTAATAATATGAAAATAGCTCCCGTATAATGTACATTCAGCATGGAACAATGTTCAACAAACATGACCGTCATTATAATTGATTATGAACAAAGCCGGTGAAATGTCTGCGCAATGGACTCAACTGGCTGTGACCGTATCTCGGACGCCTATTGTTTCGCCTCCTATCATACTGTCAACCGGCCCCCACTCTATGCATCTTGGCTATTTTATAAAGTATACCACACGAGACTGTAGCTCACCATACCTATACTTACAAAGTTTTGTTACTTACACCTATATTGTTTTCGTTCCATTTTGTTTGGTTGTTTGTGGTTGTATCTGTAAAGCTCTGTGGGCAAGTGATTCGGAATAATTATGTGGCTTAGTGGTGAACACTATGCAGTTATTTGGACAATTGTTTTATTGCTTAATTATCACAAATGTATAGCCATAACGAATCCCAACGCCAATTTCAACGCTAATGTCAGAGCTTACTCCGAGGCCGGAATAGGGGAAAATGACGTGAGTCACAATAGTAGTTTCGAGAATAACTATGTCTATGTGTCTAGAGAATTTTATACAATATTGATTTCAGAACTTGACGATAAAAGACAATATCAAGACCCTTCAGACGGAGCCGATTGGGAGACACACGGAACTAACCCCGATTCATACACCTATAAAATTCAAGGTTGGATCTCACTAAATTTCAAATTAATTAAGTTGATACTATTTTACTACATCTGAATGGAAACAGAGACATGACATGATGATATTATTTTGTTTTTATTATTATTAGATCTTCAGCTAATTATTTAGGTATATCAAAGGGCTCCGGTAATACGAGAGCAAATTATAAATATGAATACGTCTTTATCTGTTACATAATTATATTTATCACGCTAAATCCCATACAGGGTAGGCAGAGGGAGAAGAGCGCCGGTACTATTTCGCTTCATCCACATGAATAAGTCTCTTCATATATTTTCATTGCTTTCGAATACTCTTAACGTTCACATCCTTGATTTTTGCTTAACGAAACATCTTTCGATCAATTTTTTCTATTTATATAAGATTCATTGATTCTTAAAATTAACGAAACGAACGTATATATAATTTCTTCTAGATTGAATTTGATACTCACTCAAATATGTGCGATGTATTGAACAAAAGCTAGCGTAATAAATAACAAATTAATCGTTGGATTCAAACCTGGTATAATAAATGGACCTAGAATATTAAAAGTAGGTATGACCATGCAATAACAACACGCTTTGCCTGCCACTGGGAATATCAACTGAATGCCCCACATTCTTGATAAACTTGCTCGGACGGAAGTCTGACTCAGCTGTCAACTAATAATACAACTATTTAACATAAAAATACACACAAGATACAAACACATCAAACATGCAAGCTTACATTATTAATGTCAATCGAAAAGCAGAAAGTTTTTATTACAACTGCGTGTTCATATATGTATGAATCCTTGATTGTTTTTTGATAAAGAAAGAGTTGTTATCAAGGGCGGTATTCGTTTGTAGTCACTATAGTTAATTTTCTAGGATTACCTAAATTGTCAGCAAGTAGGATCCGCCAGCGATATTTAATCATAAAGTTCTTAGAGTCGACAGGTTCTATACTCAAAATAATTGAAGCGGCAATTTTATTGAAATAAAAATTAAATGTGACAATCGTGCAATATGTAATTTAATGTAGAATCATATGGAGGTTGAGGAGGAGAAGTGTTTGCTCCTGACAAAATTAGCTGTGCCTCGGTTTCAACCGCGTAAAATTTGTTGATGTTACACGAAGGGGCTTCAACTGAAGCCTTAGCATAATTTTTTTTATAATTACCTAGTCTATCGTTATACCAAATTTTATCCATTATCGTTTTGCCGTTCTAGTGGGAACAATTAACAAAGATAGAAACAGCCTCACAAACTTCCGCATATAAAATAGGTAGAATTATTCCTAGATCCAATTTAAACTAATAAAATACGAATGTAAAATGCGAAACTAAAATATATCTTTGGCAGAAAGTGAGTGTGTGGGCACTACCTATATGTATACCTCTGCCTACCCCTTTGGGGAACCTTGTGGGAAGGCGTGAGGATATACCTTTAAACGAATTGTCAACTGATACTTTGAACTAAAATTTGTACGGACATGGCTTGATCTTGAACAGAAATATGAATTTCTGTTCAAATCACAATATAATATATAATAATATATCCTCACGCCTTCCCATAGGTGCCAACGTGACAGATGGCGATCCATCGCCGTTACTCAAGCACGACTATTACATACGCCTTTTGAATTTTTACTCAGACGTATACAGGTTTCCTCTCGATATATGTATATATGTATGTATATGTATGTATGTATATATCACAATATATGTATAAAATTATGAAAAGTGATGTTAGAGTCTGAAACACTGACAAAGCGATCTTGATATCACTGGCAAAGTCGTGGCATGTAGCTAGTATGTAATTACTTAAAGCTGCAACACTGTCAGAGATAAGATTTAAACGTTAACGGCTCACAAAATTCCCAACATTTAAAACTTGCATTCTTCTTCTGGTAATTTTCTATGAGGCAGGTATCATCAGAACATGCATACCTGAGAATCTTTTCCCGTGACGGCCTCGACCTCACCGCAACAGTTAGTCAGATATAGGATCAGTTCTCAGTAATGATGAATAATGCTTTCGAATAAAACAATCTCAACAAGATACTTCATAAAACTTTGCATGACTCACGTGCTTTCGTGTGGATAGGAAAGCAATTTATAAATTACTAGCTGTTACATACGACTTCATTCGCTTAAAAACAATACTTACTTAAACTGGATTTTGCAATATTTACTTCTTATCAAATGCCTAAATATGAATTCATAAAATTTTAATTTAGATTTATGGATTGCACAAACTTTCAACCTGTATTGCACATACTGCATAATATTTTAGATAGCCATGTCCTTTCCCAGGATATAAATGAGTCTCCGTGCACAATTTCATTATATATCCACAGAAGTTTATTTATTTATATACAATCATATTATCATCCTCACAAAATTATAACTAATACCACGTTAAAAGAGGAATTTAATAATATTAAAGATAATTAAATATACAGATTATCAGAAATGTAGATGTCATGATATTGTGAAAAATGTGGCAGTATAAAAGGATAGATCAATTCAATAACTGTATTTATGCATGGTCATGACGAAACTGATGATGATGATGATGCTTTCATCATCATCATCATCATGACAGTTTTAACTACTGGCACTCTAATATCTCGACTGCATGTGTCCGTTGGGGGACGGCGTGATGATATATTTTATATATCAATTGTCATAATTATCCACCGACGGATTTCTATCATCAAAGTAATTAGGAGCGTGAAAACAATGTCAGGATGAGCGCAAGGTCCATATAGATAATTATTATCTTTTTGGTGCAACCCTGAACCAGCCTACTGTATATACATACATACATACATAGCTGAGTTATATTTACATTAAGCGTCATCGTTCATCGCAATAACCGTCTTCTATCCCTACACGATTTACGTATGTCGGAAGCTGCACACTCATTTTTTTAAAGCCAATAAGGTAGCTATCTAACATTCGGCTTGCCTTTTAGTATAAAGGTACCGCCGCCTTGCAACACCAGGGTGTCACACGTTAGTTGTCAGTCAAAGATGCGAAAATAACTTCATACTCTTCTTGATTATTATTTTTACATTAAACGAGTTTTTGACTTTAAAAATTTTCATGTGTATGTACACATGAAAATGTGTAAAGTCAAAAACACCTCTAAAGCGACCGTGTGAATAACGAACACTTAACATAACGTGTGAAGGAAATGCACCTGCCCATCGAACCATAACACAAGGGCCTCAGACTAATTGGACATAATAATTGTACTCAAAATAACACTTAACCATTCGGTACTCCTTAATTAATAAATAATAGCTAAGTTACTGAGTTCTTATTGCCTATATTATTTACCTAGGAGTCTACAAGCGAAAATGTAAACATTTCTAAGAACCGTGTATGAAGACCTCAGGCAAATGAGATCGATTTATAGACGATATGTAACATAATATGCTTGCTACGGGGCTTTGCTCTCTCTGCCTTTTCTTGTGGCACCAAAGCGCCAAAATATGTAGGTAAAGTGTAATTAATTTTATTTCGATTGCAAATAACACTTAAATACTAATATTATTTCCAGGAACTTTCGGACAGTGTGTTATCAAGTTCCAGCCGGGGCTTATCGCAACACGACCGTCCAGGTTTGGTGGCAAAGATTAATTAACTCTTTATGTAGCTAGTTACATTATCCACGTATCCCGCTTGCATTATATGCAATTTTATATATCTTCACGCATTCCCACAAGGGTCCCCGAAGGGGTAAGCAGAGGTGTATAGGTAGTACCCACACACCCACTTTTTGCCAGAGATATATTTTAGGTGCCAACGTGACAGATGGCGGATCCATCGCCGTTACTCAAGCACGACTATTTCTTCTCAAATGTATGCAGGTTTCCTCTACATGTTTTCCTTCATCGTAAAGCTCATGGTGTGACTAATCACTGTAGTTAAGGTAAAAGAGACTCATTGGTACAGTCGGGATGCGACCTTGTAATCTTCTTGTTGCAGGCGACTGCACGAAACACACGGCGACCACTGCTTGCCACCCCCATTCAATTTAATACTGGACCAATAACGATCCCAGAGATTATTAATCAGAACTTGTTTTTTTAGATCACGAATATGGCAAGCCAGCTTACGGCCCGCCTTCCCTCTCCGTCCCTACAAAAATCTCTTCCCACCCTTCATAAAGAACCCTGTAACCGTTCCACAACTTATCCAGAATATTATTATGTATATATGCTTCACGCTTTCTCCGGGAATCCGTATGATAGATGCTCATTTAGAGTAAAACTCCTGTCCCACTATACAAAATCCCTGTCTGTTCGTGCTGCATGGCAATGACATAACTTTCTTGGTATCATCTTTGCTATGGATTGGATATAGGAATATCTTGAGCGTGAACAGCTGTCAGTTCACGCTCATGCACATCAGCCCTGGGGGCCTATCAGAGCTGATGTGCTAAAGAACCTGTAATCTTGGCTGAACGAAACTATCTAATATTTTTTTTTATTTTGTTTCAGTATATTCTCTCAGTGATTACGATGAGCATGCCCACTACAATCCCGGCCACGAGTATCAATTACATGATCATCAACTCCACGTCGGTCCTCAAGAGTATCACTTCGAACACTCAGTTCCTCATCATACCGTACCCCACCACATAAGTTACGGTCATCATCATAAGCATTATAATCACGTAAGTTGACATCTTGCACCACCTGTACATACAGATGAGGGTAATTTGGAATACAACATTATTGTGGTCATGCTTTGTTTTTTTATGTTACTCGCGAGCTTCTGGGATAGAATCAATTTGGAAAGTTATAATGGGTAACGGTATTATAATAATAATAGGTTATATTTCCGTCTATTATTTCTTGTATTATTGTTAGTATTTGTTTGAATCGATAAGGTAAATAATTTTATTTTGTATGTTAATTCTTAGCTTTTGAGGATATATTGTATTTGTATCAGTCTGTGTTATTGGAATATTTTTTGTTACTGCTAAGAGATAAAATCTCTATACATAATCGCGTTCCTCGCGGGGTTAGCAGAGTACTTAGAGCGCAAATTATCTCTACTCTTACAGACTTCTCACGCA
Source organism: Drepana falcataria (assembly GCA_945859725.1). Taxonomy (NCBI): domain Eukaryota; kingdom Metazoa; phylum Arthropoda; class Insecta; order Lepidoptera; family Drepanidae; genus Drepana; species Drepana falcataria. The sequence continues at coordinate 4,339,872 of OX243935.1, forward strand.
TCATTCTTATTCATCAGACTGTTTGTACATGTTCGCTGGTTTCTACCAATCTTTATTCCACCTCTCATGTTTAAGCGTTCGATCGGTTTGGTCTTGTTGGAACGTGATCTTCCTCTGCTTCATTTTCCAGTCACGTTCGCATTGTACTTATGTCAGTTTCGTTACCATTCTTCTCTAATATATAATTAGACCTCTATGCTCACTGTAATAGCTTCCCAAATATATACTTTCTCTGTTCTCTTTAAATTTATTATCTTTATTACATATATAAGCGGAATTCAATAGGTATCTTAGTAACTGAAAAGTAGGTATAAATATAGTTCAGTCAATGTATCTGCTATCCAGTTTCATGTAATTACGAGTAATTTTAACTGCATAATATCTTCCCAAAGAAATACTTGACAAGAACCAGTCCATCGAGAATCCTTGTTTTTGGGTCCGGTTTGCAACTGGTATGGGTATATATGTATCGTTATTAGCTACCTCTAAGTTGTCTTAAAATAATACTTGTGATATTTGAATTTAGTGACGAACCAAACTTAATCTCTTTACGACCTTAGGTCTCAGTAATTAACAAAAAAATTACGTGTTGACATTCTTAATTAATTAAATATTTACATGATATTATTTGCTATAAAAAAGTGCCTATAAAGTCTTGAATAAAGTTAAACGTACTTATTGCTTAAAACGAGAGAAATAAGGGTATTCATTAAAATTTCAACTATAATACATATATGTATATATTAAATAATCTCTATGAATCCGATATGTCGAACCACGTCAGGTTGACAAAATTAAATAATTATACCTAGTTAAAAATATGTTACAATGTATTTTTTAATTTTGGTATTTTTTAGGCATTGGCAGCAAAAACAATACTATGGCCCATTGCGGGAATTGCTCTGTTGGGCGCTGCAGCAGCTTTAGTCAGCAATCCTATACTTCTACAGCTTGGAGTTGTATCTGGCCGAAGGCGAAGAAGAGATACCAAGACTTCCAGCACTACACCCGTATCAGATTCCATCAAAAAGCCTGATTTCTTCGCGAATAAAATTAGCACAGCTCTCAACGTACCATGTATTCAAGATACAGTTCATATCCAGAAGAATAACAGACTAGAACTAAATACTGTAGAACGTAATGCGAGAAGAGTTAAGCGCGTTAAAACAACCCCACTTGAGGGTATTTCTTATCATAATAGGAATGATGACGATGGTTTCATTCCTATACCTTTACAGATAAGAGGCAAAGAACTTGAAAAGACGCAGCTGAATTGAAGCCAATATCCAAGTTTGATTAAAAGTCGATACCAATTTTTTTAAATACAATTTTTTTTTCCTCGTACCTTACGCAGCTAAATTGATTCAGTTAAATATATCCTTTCATGTGTATTACATTGATACAACAAATAATTGTACTTACATCAGCAATATATCCAAATTACTTTAATGCACTTTTATCACACCAATTTTATACGGCTAGATGTAACGATCTCAGAAATTACTTCAAATTTCATATAAAATACGACACTTATAACACACAACCTAACCAACACATCCAATGTTTAGTAAAATACAATATCACCAATATAATTTGTGGACACAATACACAAAACAGTGGGTACGACAGGTAAACACGAAATTATTGACAAAACAAACGCTGAGCCGTCAATTGTTTGTCAAACGTCATCACAGAACTAACCGTCTGATCTGATCATACGGTGTTTAGCTTAGCTTGGAAAGGAGTGAAGTGAAAAGAATATTACGACGTAACAGAGTTGAATGAAGTTAGCCACCTATTGACCCTTTGCATGTGTGTGCGCTTACGCAGTCGATGGAACCATTCGTTCAGAGGGGGTGATAAAAACTTGCTTTTGTTTTGTACATGTGTGCGTGTGTGACTCAAGATCGGCGGAGGGAATACGCACATGTATATAGTTTGGGCATTCGTGTTGAGTCTTGGGTATTAGACATGTGGGGTTCTATTCAGGTGATATATTAATCACTATATGATTTACAAACCCCTTTCAGAATAAATGGGTTTTCAAACACTAAATATTAGGTTCTAACAAAAAGAAAATGCCAATTTAGAGTTGAAAAGTTACAAACAAACTAAATAGACCAATCTTATTTTGCAAGTCAGAAATGTCGTAAGATGAATTCGTCTGTCATTAAAATAAATAAGTAGATAGGCACAATGTATATTCTTCGGTTAACTCTAGCATAAAATGACAGAAATACGAGGTTTCTACTGATACTTTGGGGCGAAAGTTTGTGAGAATTAATGGTTGGTACTCAATCATGGGATAAAAGTGGAACGGGAAGGAAACAATTTCTGATGACGCCCGCTTATATCCCGGGTTAACATTTATAAGATAATATCCAAAATTAAAAGCACAATTTTCTTGACATTTAATCACACATCACTGAAGCAAACCGCAGAAGCAACTAAAAAGAAGTAGTATTCTTGCTGGTACAGCAGTAAGCGGATTAAAAAGTTCTTAGCCAGACATGCAGATAAGGATATATTAAAAGTGATCTTAATCAAAATTTCTTTAACGACTCTAATCAACATTGGGAGGAGATGCGAACAAAATATGTATAAGCTAAATGGCATAACAACAAATTTAACATAGTTTGCACAGAAGCGCCATCTATAAAATAACAGACAAATTACATGTAACGATATTTGGTATTACGTCCTACGCAAACAAAATACTATATTAGTTTGCAGCTTTTTACGTCTGCTGTCGCTAAAGAAACCAACATCCAATGGTGAGCATAGCATAATCTCGACTATGGCGATAACGAGATGGCGCTGGTAGTATAATATTCGCTAAATATTTATTTTACCAATATTATTGCGATATTAAGGTCGGCGACGCACGAGCGATATCCCTGGTGTTGCAAGAGTCCCTAGGCGGCGGTAACCGCTTACCATCAAGCGGGCCGCATGCTTGTTTGCCAACTTAGTAGTATAAAAAAAACTTTACCTAATTGCCACAGAACACTTAACTGAGTCAATTCACACATAAGGTCTCTCCTCTCATCTCCCTATTTGATCGTTAGGTAAAAATTAAATAAAAAACTCGAATGGAAAGTATATTATGGAAGCTACAGCTCAGTTAGATATGTGTTCCACAAGTTACCGCTAGATGTCGCAACTGTCGCTTCTAAGAGTATCCATTCATTTGTTTCAGCACTTATGCCAATTTGAATCCAAACTGAAAAAAACAATACATTTTAATCGCGTGGTATACGTCTCATCCGCAATATTTTCCCAAATAAGACATTGTGGATGAGTTCTATGATTCAGCATAAACATTTTCTTCTTTTGATCCGACCTATGGAATAACTGAGATATTTTCGGAACCGTAGACAATTAAATACAAATAAGATTAATTATACATTAGTAGCTAAATTCGTTCAGTTTGTGTTCAGTTAAAAATGACCCGAATTAGGCAGTACTTCCATCTAACAGCATTCATACCCTCAGTAAGGATTCCAGAACTCCCCAAGAAATGACTCAGCAAAACCATTTCTTGCTGCTAACATAACACAGCTTTACGATGAAGATGAAAACACTGAGAGGAAGCCGTACACGTTTAAGAAGAAATTCAAAGGTAAATGTATAGTCGTGTTTGAGAAACGGCGATGGACGTGCCTCGCCATCAGTCACACTTGAGGATGTGTAACTACACACTAGTGCCTACCCCTATGGAAAAGCCTAAAGGCTACTATGTTTTTATTAACTGTTTCTTTTAACCCACTGTTGGGTATAAACTGCCACACTTTCGCGTCGCTACAGCGAACCTAAAGTTTCATAAAGCCTACAGTGTAGAGTGATCATACGCTACGGTCGCCACAAACTAAATATACTTATCATAAAGCGTGTCGTATGGTTGTTTACGTTTGTAGATAAATAGTCTCACCTTAGTTGCATTTTCTATAGTGCATTTGAATATCAAGGCTGCTCTGTCACAGCCCTTTTCGCCGTCACTCACTTGCACCTCATTAACTGAAAAAATAATATTAAACTATACAAAGCGCCATCCATACTTTATAGTAAGCATGAAATATCGTTTAAGTGTGCAACTTTCCACTAATGTTTGATTACTGTCGGTACACACTGATTATCGATGAGCACACGCACACTACAATTAATAGACTATAATAGACTAATAGGCCGCTTACGAATAGGCGCTAACGAATCGACCCCTCGACCAGAAATTGGTGGGGCGCGTCTTCGTGAACTAGTTTTAAAAACATGAACAGATATGACAGAAAGATAAATTTATTGTAACATCCAACTTGGTAATCTCCCTCTTTATCAAATACTTCTGAAGCAGGTGGCCATATGCGACCAGGCAGTTATTAAACTATATATCCAATAACCTACACGACTTACGTTTAACGTGATTTACCTTTTACACAAACATCTGCCATCTTTTTCCCATTTTCCAGGCGTTTTTCGTCGCCATTCTTGCTTAATTCTGCTATTTTGTACGCGTGCTCGATATCATACATGCCCTTTTCTGTCATCTGGAATAAGACATATCACTATATACTATTACATATATATAAATACACTATATATAAATACATACACATCACGCCAAGTTCCTAACGGGGGATTCTTACGGTTCTCTCTAGACTTACAAGATTATTTAATGAGTCTTTTGCCTAATCTTCTCTTAAAGACCTTGAGAGCTAGTGCCTTTACGAAAAAGACGCCTGAAACACTAATTGTGTTGCTCACGCGTTGTCGACTCTGCTTCAAACCTTTTCATAACCTTCTTGAAAATCTCAAGGTCTCTCTCTCTGGTGAACACCCCAACGGGGAGTTCATTGGCAATGGTAAGGCACATCGATCGCAGACCTGTCAATCGTTGGGGAAGAAATGTTATGGAGTGGAGATGCACGTATTGGACAAAACAGACTAGGCCAGCAGACCTATGACCGGGTCAGTGTCGCGAGAACATGCAGATCATGCAGACGATGCATCAATTGCCTAATGATGATGATGAAGAAACTTGTTTTGCCCTCTTGACTTCTAGAAACTAAGAAACAGGGAACAAAGCAACGTACAATCCCTTCAGTTTTGTAAGCACAGGCGAGCAGACACTTGGTCTTGGTATCCTTCGGCACGACGTACGCTTGCAGTTTCATCAATTCTTTCATATCCACTGGATTTGTCTTCGTGCAGTCCATGATTATCTTAGTGAGCTCTGCCTTCATCTCTTCCTCCGTCAACGCCTGAAAATAAAACAAGTGAACATTACCCAAACATAAAAATATTTTAGGGCCAACGTGACAAACGGCGAGTCCATCGCCGTTACTCAAGCATGACTATACATGCATTTGAATGTATTCCTAAGAGTATGCAGCTTTTCTTCACCGTTATAAATGTAAAACGTGCAAAACCTGCTGAACTGGATGAAATATGGTACAGTGTTAGATTATTAGCTGAATTAAAACATAGGGGATCTTTTATTCCAGAAAAAAACACAAAAAAATCTAATTTTACGCGGGTGAGACCGCGAGGCACAGCTCATATGAAATAAAACTATCTTGAAATAGATTAACCAGAGAAAACTGTCTTACCTACTAATCAGTGTCATTACTGATGATAAAAGAAACTTACCAGCGAATAGGCACAAAATGTCAAAGCCATGATTAATTTCCACATGTTGTCCAAATATTATTTATGTCACCACTCACTATAATAACTTACAGCGGCTGAGTGATTGAAAGCTATGATATAGTGCGCTTAAATACTCAAATTGAACATTGCTGGTCGTTTAATTTTAATAATAACACAAAAAATTTAAATTTATTGCAATCGTTGAAATTAACATCACTATAAGACTAACTTTGTACGTGGGTTCACTCGTACATTTTTTAAATATTATTAAGATAACTTAAATTCGAAAACGTGCGTAGTCCTTCATGAGAAACAGTCAAGGCTTATTTCTAACCTCTTACTCTTCTCGCTTACCCCTTGGGAATCCTAGCAGGAAAGCGGGAAGTCATAAAATCAAAAAAAATTATCCGCTCCTATTACCGATTATGAATTTTCAAAAACATTTCCTGGGTAACGTCCACTCAGTCATCGGAATCTGGCATCGACCCCCATATCTTCAAGGCTTCCGGTGGTACTTCTATACGCACTACAACGCCCTAAAGTTAAAGTACACGATTTCATCATACACCCTCACTATTCATGAATTTTTGGTAAATATCACGCGTTATTATTTGTAGTTGTAATAACAGTAGTTAGAAGATAAAATCGTTGAATTCAACGTTTGTCATTTGATCTAATTTACTTATTTAAATTTACCGATATGTATCTATATTTGTAATGAAAAAAAACCTTTTGGTATGGAACCTGTATGTAACCACCTCACATTACTTCGACTAAATTAGAGTGACTCTGTCAGTACTTGTAACTCAATTTAATATGCTAGTCTAGAAAGAGCTGGCGCTCTACTCTCTCGGCCTAGCCGGTACGCCTGGGACTCGGCGTGATGATATGCATATAAATTGTGTATATCTTCCTTCTATATAGCACTTTTCTATTAATTATGTATACGTCTGCGCACAAGATTTCGTAAAGGTAGACAGAGGTGTATTTAGCTCTACATATGCGACTTATCAAATATCTTTAAATTTATTTTCAGACGTAAGGAGCTTCCCTCACGAAGCTTTCTTTTTCCGTTAAGTGTTGCAACTTGTATCAGATCACTGTACGTAAGCTCAGAAATTAGTTCATTATGGCTTAGATCGAGAGTTGAACTTGAATATCTCTATGAGACTGATGAATGTGGACGAAGAGAAGGAAGTATGTAAGTCTAAAGAGAACTGGCGCTCAACTTACTCTGCCTACCCCGTGAGGGACTCGGAGTTATGATATGTATGTGTGTATGTTTGTATTTTACTTATTTTGTCGTCCGAATCAGGTCGTATGGTCAATAATATTTACATCACTTGGATATTGGAGGTACATGCTCGCCGGTTTTGTGTACTCCTAACGTTCCCATTCTAGAGTGTTCTTAGTCTATTGTGATTTGATCTAGGTAATTGGAACGTGATTGCCTTCCTCTGCCTCTCGTTCCACACACTTTCTGTTTCTGTTTCATCTTGTGTCCAAATGAACATAACATGCATATTATCCTCATCTTTACCATCACTCCCGTTCACGCCTGTTCTGTTCTGTGTTCTGCAAATGTATTTACATATTGCGGATTCTATCTAAAATAGTTACGCCGTACATTTTTCGCAGGGAACGATTTTCAACTGCATTTATGCTATTTTTATGCGTTCTTTGGCATACAGGATTAACTGTCGTATAATAAAGTGGGCAATGTCGCGTAGTGTACAGCAACTCGAACATTCTTACTCAGACTTTTACTGCGCATCAATGTCGACATGTTCATTACCAGCAGTTATCCTTCTTTAAATGTCCTTTTCATACATTGTATCTCGTGTGGACATTCTTCTGAGATATATAAAATCATTCACGTTCGTAGCCGTGGTGGCAGAGTGGTTCGAGCAGTTGCCTGCGACGCAAAGGTCGCAAGTTCGAATCCCGACTGTACCAATGAGTTTTTCTGAACTTAAGTACAGTGATTAGTCACACCACGAGCTTTACGGTGAAGGAAAACATCGAGAGGAAACCTGCATACGTCTAAGAAGAAATTCAAAGGCGTATGTATAGTCGTGGTTGGGTAACGGCGATGGACTCGCCATCTGTCACGTTGGCACCTAATATACCTCTGGCGGAAAGTGGGTGTGTGGGTATTACCTATACACCTCTGCCTACCCCTTCGGGGACCCTTGTGGGAAGGCGTGAGGATATATTATTATATATTATATTCACGTTCTCTAGAATTTGCCCATAGCAGGGAAGTAACACAATAAAAATGAATTAATCATGTTTAACTAAAACTTTATTAAAACGGTGTCTACAGAACATTTAACAGGTTTGTGCTTCATTCAAGAAGCTTCAAACAAAGTCAAACTGAAACAAATAATACAGGATTAGTGAACTGAATATTAAAAATTAAATATTAAAGAAATATAATTTTAAGACACGTGTACTACCTCAGGTGACTTTTCAACGCTGCATTTAAAAATCAAAGCAGCTCGTTCACATCCTTTAGAGCGATCGTTGACTTGGGCATCGTTCACTGGAAGTAAGCATAAGTGTGAATGCGAATAATATTGTCACATCATTAATACACATCTAGTGCGCCGCGGATTAACCCGCGTTATTTTTATATACATATTAGTATATGAAAAATAATAGTATCTTTGTTATTCCTTCTAATATTAATAGTAGCAATAGCAGCCAGTAATAGTCCCGTCAAAATCGTATTGCCTTGCCGTATTGGTAATTAGCTAGAACAATACACGGGCGGACAGACATTTGTGTTTTTGGTATCGGTGCCATGTAACGTATATACTTTTATATGAGCTTTTATACACGCACATAGACGCTTTTATGGTTATTATTAGTATAGAAGGAGAATCGTGGGAGCCGAGTTGCCTGCAACACAAAGATTGCACATAATTGAACATAAATACAATGATTAGTCACACCACGAGGTTTACGGTGAAGGAAAACATCAAGAGGAAACTTGCATACGTTTCAGAAAAATACAGAATCATGATTATGAAAAAAATAATAATAATAATAACGTATGTATTGTCGACTCGCCTTGTGTTACGTTGGAAACTAAAATATATCTACGGTGAGAAAACGGGGTGTATGGATACTATGTGCATACCTCTGCAGGGGTGAAGACATAGATTTATATATAGTAAGTGAGTAAGTAGATCATCCAGTGTATTGCTGTTAAAGAACCTTCAATCGACAAGTCACGTTTTGGTATATTTGCAGGCTACCAATTACCTACCAATGTTGCAGGCTTCAGTAAACTGTTTACTTTTCATCATCTTGTCTGGATCATTTGATAGATACTGATTGGATATTTGATTAACACCATCTATTGACAAATATCCTTCCTCGTTCATCTGAAATGTACATACCGCTTTCTTTGTTACAATATTCACACAATGGCAGGGAAAATGCCCTAAATATTGTTTCGACAGCTAACCCATATAGTGTTTAGCCAAAAAAGTTTATAATTTATTATATCTGCACACCCTCTCACCAGGTAGGCAGAAGGGCCCATGGCAGACAGGTAATCCGCGTCTGACAGAAGGCGAATCTGTCGCCGTCTGCTATTCACGAATGAATATGGGGTTTTTCGCGATCTTTTCCGTTAGTACGTGTTCAAACACACACGTGTACAAATCATAAACTACCGACGTTCGACCGCAATCTTGGCTGATTAAAATAGGCAAAACGACTTCCTGCATACATAAGACTACGATAGCTAAATAATGAATGTCAATGGGGTGGAGCAAAGATGACCTGGAATATGAGTATACACTCTAAACCTACCTCAGGCACCATTCTCTGGGTTTGTCACCAACTCGACACAAGACACTGAATACACGTGTATGTAGCCCGCTGGTGAAACTCATAATTCGCATCATTTATGATTACGTCATCTGGACACGCCAAGATTTTTACGCGTGTCCACACAAGTCATACTTACAAACAATTCATTCTTTTCTTTTTACAGTATTATTGTAGAAATCAATTATTGGCATGATATACCTACGTGGTTATACCGTATGTCTAACTAGGTATAAAGGTCTTGTAGTCATTAAATCACGATAACATAATAACTTAATTAAAATAAAAAAATGCATAATTATAGACCATGCGCAAACTAGTATATTGTTATAACTTAACCAAAATAGACTTAAAATAGATATACACAATAACATTTGATATTTCAGCGGCTAATACTAGTCCACAAAAAAGCTTTTAATCTTGACATCTTCCCTCAAGGGTCCCCGAAGTGTTTCAATAATACCCTGCTTTCGCAGAAGAAATATTTAGGTGGCACGGTGTCAGGTTGCAAGCATATCGGTCTCTTACACGACTTACCAAGTCGTGTGAAAGTCTTTGAATCTCTTCTCAAACATATGTTCCTTCAAGAGTTTCCCTCACTGTTAGCTCATATTGTGACACCATGAAAGGAAAACTCATTGGTATGAATCACAGCTTGAGCCTACAAAATAATTATAATGTTTATATGTCAAAATAAACAATATTTAAACTCCATACAGGTTTGCATTGAAATAAATAGATGTATGTATGTATTGAAGTTCCTCACGGGGTAGGCAAAGTTAGTTGAGCACAGGTTCTCTCTAGACTTAGGCAAAAGCTGTTTACAATTGACGATACTATGTAGAACGAAATTATTTACATCATCCATCATAACATTGAATCATCAGATAATTTAACTGCTAGGTATATGTAAGATCAGGAGAGGTACGGCAATTGCCTCCATGTCTACGTCACATTAGTAAAAGAGGCACCTATTCTTTTGTGTTTGAATATCGCCTAATAATAATGTATTTTAAATAAAATGTTCACCTTTATTTGGACCACACAGTACGTGAACCTTTGCACAATAAGAAATGACATTGAGAACAATTATTAATAATTTAGCTGAAAGCGATAAAAAAATATGATTTACCAAATAAAGTCTTGCATATAATTTTAGCCTTTAATTTATTATTGTCATAAAATCCATTGACATACGTATTTTATTGACAGCACTACTTATGCAACTATTGTAATAAGCTAAATAATATTATTGTTTTGAAAATCTCTTGCAAACTATAAATATCTTGTACTTTCTGCTAATATAATAAAATTATTATAAATGCGAATGTTTTGAGATGTTTGTTATTCAATCACGGAATCACCAAATTTGGCGCAGAGATAGATTTATTAGCTGGATCTCTTCTCAGCTAAATTTCGTGTCGTCTTTAAAAAGCAGTAAATATCGTTTAAGAAGCGTTTGTATATCGCACAGAATTACATTGCAATAGGAATATATAACGCTAGCTTGGTAGACGTGTTACAAATATTTAAAATATTATGAAAGATAAAACAATTATAAAACATGACCGTCAAATATGTGTTTCCTGTGAGCTGAGAGCATTAGCTGTAATGGCCGCCTGGATCATTGTCCAACGGGCGTGGAGCGTGAAATTGGTACAAACCATGGTCGACCTTGCGAAATTCACAGACACTGTGTTCCAACAATATCCTGTTAGTCATGAGAAGTAGATTTTCGTTCTACAAGGTGGCAAATAAGCACAAACAGGCCAAGAATATAGCCTACAGATGTGAGGAGTGCAAGAGAAATCACTCGCGAGTCGTCGAACTTGTTTATTGAGACAAATAAAATCATGAGTTGAAACCACATCATACTGTTATTATGTGAAAATGTGATTATAGATCGATTTTGTAAAATTAATCTGCTCTACAATTTTAATTTTAATTTAATTAATTAGCTCTGTCTCAAAGATTTGAGATGACCGACACTTATTTTTCACTGAAACAACTTACACGTTAGTTAATGCAACAGGTAATAAGACCGTGGCATGTCAAAAGGATAAAATAATATACATATAATAAATAGCCGTGGTGGCGGAGTGGTTCGAGTAGTTGCCTACACTAGAAATATTACAATCTCGAATCGAATCCCGACTGTACCAATGAGTTTTTCTGAACTTAATTACAATGATTAGTCACTCCACGAGCTTTAAAGTGAAGGAAATCATCGAGAGGAAACCTGCACAATATGCGTGAAAGAATTTGAAAGATGTATATAGTGCTAGAAAAACGCTGATGAGCTTGCCATCGTCAGGTTGGCAGCCAAATATAGCTCAGGCGAGAAAACGGGACTGTAATATTATACACCTTTGCCTACCCCTTCGAAGACCCTTGTAGGAAGGCGTGAACATAAATTACCGATAAGCTGTGATTTATTTATTTCCTTACCATGCCAGCTTTTTTGTAAGCGCAAGCAAAAAGGCATTTCACAGGTTCACGATCAGGCATTTGTTTGTTTTTCAACTGCTCCAGGTCTTCAACCGTCAATGGATAGTCACTGGCACACTCCATTATCATCTCTAAGTATTTGTGTTTCAGCTCATCCAAAGACTCAGCCTGAAAACAAATGGAGCATAAATACTAAGGAGGAAAAAATTAAATCCGTTTCTTATTCGATAGGTCGGAATTCCTGTATGCGAACCTAAAGGTCGTAGGTTACCTCGATATGCGCAGATATTTCTGTGATACGTACGACGTACTGCTAATCAGACTTAGATTATCTCTATGCGTTTATATCGTTTTCTATTTTCCATAGTAGATATACACAGCTGTTTAGACGGTAGTGAAAGTTGGGTATGGAAGAAACATGAAAGCAGAATAAATGCAGTTGAGATGAGAGCGTTAAGAAGTATGATAGGAGTTAAACAGAGTGACAGGATAAGAAATAATGAGATTATGAAACGTTGTGGTCTGAAAGAAGATATAGTGACAAAAATTTAAAAAGGTATGCTGCGATGGTTTGGCCTTTTCGAGAGAATGAATGAAGAACGATTGACGAAAAAAGTGTTTAAGGCGAGTGTGAATGAAAGAAAGTGTTGGAAGAGGTAGACCTAGGCGGACGTTTCGAGACCAAATTAGGGCCGTCTTGAAAAAGCAAGTAGCAAGTGGAAAGAAGTGGTCTCTGCCTACCCCTACGGGAAAGAGGCGTGATTATATGAATGTATGTATGTTTAGTTTAGTTACTAGCACTATATCTTTGGAATTGCTGTGGTTGTCGAGTGATTCAAGTAGTTGTCTGCAACACAAAGATTGCAACTTCGAAACCCGACGAACTTAAGTACAGAGATTAGTCACACCACGAGCTTTGCGGTGAAGGAGAAAAGAGGACACCTGCATACGTTTGAAAAGAAATTCAAAGGCGTATGTATAGCCGTGTTTGAGTAACGGCGATGTACTTGCCCTCTGTCACGTTGGCACCTAAAATATAGTTTTAATAGAAGAATGCCATGCCATGCTCACTCAGCACACACATGTAGATATATTCTTCGATGGGGAGGGAACTATTTACAGGGACGTGTTGACATTCTTGGAGGGTCAGCTGTCGGCCCAAAGTTAGAATTAGGTATAATAAATTGTATTTCATTTAAAATGTTTAGTATGTAAGTGCTTTGGTTTATAATGTTGTTAGCTTACATATGTTTTGATTAATAAATAAATAAATAAATATATAATGTGGGTGAGTAGGTAGTACCCACCCTATCCCTTCGGGGAAGGAGTATCGGAGTAGACACTTGTAGGAAGACGTGAATTGTCTGAGGATATTAATCTCTAGATAAAAGGCTTCTTTAAATTAGAAGTGGTGGACTCAAATACCCCATTTACCTGAATACATGACGAAGATAAAGTGATAAATATTCCTATACATAACACGGATTTCAACATGATCACTGCTCAGCACGGGATTAACTACAAAACACCTAACGTGCAATGTGTGAATTTGTATAAATAATTCTTTATATACAGCAATTTACTATTGTGTCAAAAATAGGGTAATTGCTGATGTTTCCAAACCTAATGAAACACTTAGTTATTGTTAGGTAGAATTCATGTTAATATGTGTTTTATCACGAGTAAATACAGCATATAATAGCGGTTATTTTCGGCGATAATTGTCAAAGGGCGTTTAATGAAGAAAATATTCTAAAATTATATCACAAGTCTTTTATAGTCATTTACATCGTACTTTTTTTAGTTTCTATTAAATCACGAAATAACCTGACAAATTATAGTTTTCAGATTCAATTTGATGTATGACATAGATAATAATATCTTCTATATCGCCTTCTCACAAGGGTCCCCGAAGGGGTAGGTATATGTGTGTAGTTAGTACCGAGACACCCACATTCCGCAATAGATACTCGTATATTTTAGGTACTCAACAAGACTGATAGCGAGTCCATCGCCGTTACTCAAGCACGATTATACATACGCCTTTGAATTTCTTATCAAGCATATGCAGGTTTGCTCTCGATGTATCCTTCACTTTAAAGCTCGTGGTGTGTCTAATCACTGTACTTAAGTTCAGAAAAACTAATTGGTACTCGCTATACGAACTTATCTATCTATCTATCTTTGTGTTGCAAGTGTACTCAAACCACTTGGCCGCCACGCCTCACGACCTTAAATACCTGGGGTGACTTCCCTCAGAATTCATGATATTTTATTTTTCATAGACTATGTATAGATACATATACAATAATAATTGTTGTATTATTTATATATATATTTAATTATTAAATAAACAAGAAGAAATAAATACGTTCAATTAATCATGCCAAGTCTCTCGTGGTGTAGGCAGAGAGAGGGAGCAGGAGGGAGGTAGTACGCCAGGTTTACTTCATACATACATATCAGTCTCTTCTCATTATGATAATCAATAATGACACCTTACAAGCGTACTGCTCGTTATGCCCAAAGAGACATCCTACAGCCAATAATCATCTAAAATTAATAGCAGGTTAGCGACACATAATTGTATGTAATGATGCTAGGCATACATATAAATTCGGGTATATAACAGGGATGCCGCAATAAGCTAGCATTATTTGAAGTCAAACCAAGTGTAGTAAAAAGACTATCATGTTCACGGCATTTTTGACATATTTTATTATTCACTTTATTGTCTGGACTCCGCATCTAAGTGACGTAAGTTACGTTAAAATATCAACAACTATCAAAAAAAAGAATATATTAACTCTTTATAAATTTAGTCAAATAGATATTTTATCGAAGAGAATATGCTAGAAAGACTTATATTTTATAGAATATATTTATATAATACTTTTACAATTTTTGAAAATAATCCTCCAAGAGGTAGCCATAGTTGTAATAACGGCCTCTTTTCACTAGGTTTATTTAGAAGCCAACGCAATAGAATGCATGTCAGCGTCGCAAAGGCGATATTTTACAAAGATTTTACAAATTTTACCTTAAGGGTGCAGGTGTCATACCACGAGCTTACAGTGCAGTATGTAATGTGATAGATGTATTGTACCTAAGTTCTAAAAAAAAATTACTGGCATTTATCATCCTTCAACTTAATGTATGTTTCAGGCTCTATCACCAGAACAAAAAGCTATAATACAAGAACACTATGAGAAAGTTGCCATCTCGTGCATTAAGGATAATGTCATCACTGAAGACGATATCGCTAAGATGAGGTCTCGGCAAATCCCCAATGGACCAAAAGCGCCCTGCTTTATGGCATGCCTTATGAAGAATATTGGTATTGTAAGTTTATTCACGTTATGTTTAACTCCTAAGACTACCTACAATCCTCCTGAATTTGAACCTATAATCCTGATACTTTGTGGCTACTTAAAGCATAGCGCCCACTTTGTACCCATTTCACCAATAATACTATAAACATTGACGATTTATTAATGTATTGTTAGTAAACGACAATATGTATATATCCTCAGATGGATGATAAGGGATTGATTCAAAAAGAATCCGTTTTGGAGCTTGCAAGAACAGTTTTCAGTAATGACGAAGAGCTTAAAATGATCGAGGACTACCTCCACACCTGCTCACATGGTATTTACACATACTTTTCCTTCCTTACTTTTAAGCCTTGCTTACGCGTGATACTTGATGTGAACGATGCGGCTCGAAGGACCATCAGGAAGTTAACAACGCGATCATTGATTTATATTTATAAAATGAGCATACAAACGCTATTTATTTTAGATCATTTGGTATAACTGTTTGTTCAGTTAGGTGTGCGTGTTCTTTTTTGTATTTTCAGTGAACACAGAAGCGGTTACAGATGGTGAAAAGGGATGTGAACGGGCGATCATAGCTTTCAAATGTATGATAGACAATCACTCTCAGGTACAGTTACAATAAATTGTAGACATTATAATGCGAAACACCGTCATTTATGGTATTTTATAGGGCTCAGCACGAATGTTTGGTTTTGTTTCCAAGTTATACAGTTTTATTCACTTAGATATAATATATCTAATGAATGAAGAGATTCGCAAATCAACTGGCGTGAATGAGGGCGGGATTTAAAAGAAAATCATGTTACTTTCGTTTGGACATATAGAAAGGATGAGTGAAGAAAGATTGACGAAACAGGTATACAAAGCATATAATATACATATTTTAATAGTTATGTATATTATATACATAACTATTAAAATCTTGTGTCCTCAATGTTATCATTGTCAGTTCTTGTCCGTTTATAGCTGGACGTCAAATTTCCGAAACGTTCAGTAACTAGGCACAACTACAGATTATTTCTCACAATATACTAGACACAGATTGCATATAATATTATGCCTTTGTTATTTTCAGTTTGACTTCGAATGGTGACATCCTTCTGGTAATTTTAAAACGTATGCAAAATAGACGGATCCCGGCGAGTTAGATCAATAAACTTACAAATTATTTAATGTAGCAATAATTATATATTTTTATTAAACGTATAGTTTTCTTATAACAAAATGTTATTCTTCTTTTAAATTAAAAATACAGCTCTTGCCTGTGCAACTGATGAAGCTCCCTCTGTTTTTCTCTTTTCGTCCTTAACCTCTTTGTAAGACTTGGTGGCTATTTGTTAAACAACTGTAATAAAAATATTGAGCAGTCAACCTCTTTCGTCAAAAGTTTCTCGACTTTGTTACAGTTATTGCTATGTATTCATCCGCACTTTCGCTTGCACGTCTGGCCCTTAATTACGAGCACCTTTTTTCATACTGTGCTGTATGTCGTTCAATTAAATATATTCTTCGTTTCTAGAATAAATTTTGAGTAGTTTTTCTCTTATCCTCCTCAATTTAAGTAAATACATACCGATAAACATAGGAAACCCATTTGAATTAAAAATACACAGTCAATTATCCGGGTCGGAATTCCTGTATGCGAACCTAAAGGTCGTAGGTTACCTCGATATGCGCAGATATTTCTGTGATACGTACGACGTACTGCTAATCAGACTTAGATTATCTCTATGCGTTTATATCGTTTTCTATTTTCCATAGTAGATATACACAGCTGTTTAGACGGTAGTGAAAGTTGGGTATGGAAGAAACATGAAAGCAGAATAAATGCAGTTGAGATGAGAGCGTTAAGAAGTATGATAGGAGTTAAACAGAGTGACAGGATAAGAAATAATGAGATTATGAAACGTTGTGGTCTGAAAGAAGATGTAGTGACAAAAATTTAGAAAGGTATGCTGCGATGGTTTGGCCTTTTCGAGAGAATGAATGAAGAACGATTGACGAAAAAAGTGTTTAAGGCGAGTGTGAATGAAAGAAAGTGTTGGAAGAGGTAGACCTAGGCGGACGTTTCGAGACCAAATTAGGGCCGTCTTGAAAAAGCAAGTAGCAAGTGGAAAGAAGTGGTCTCTGCCTACCCCTACGGGAAAGAGGCGTGATTATATGAATGTATGTATGTTTAGTTTAGTTACTAGCACTATATCTTTGGAATTGCTGTGGTTGTCGAGTGATTCAAGTAGTTGTCTGCAACACAAAGATTGCAACTTCGAAACCCGACGAACTTAAGTACAGAGATTAGTCACACCACGAGCTTTGCGGTGAAGGAGAAAAGAGGACACCTGCATACGTTTGAAAAGAAATTCAAAGGCGTATGTATAGCCGTGTTTGAGTAACGGCGATGTACTTGCCCTCTGTCACGTTGGCACCTAAAATATAGTTTTAATAGAAGAATGCCATGCCATGCTCACTCAGCACACACATGTAGATATATTCTTCGATGGGGAGGGAACTATTTACAGGGACGTGTTGACATTCTTGGAGGGTCAGCTGTCGGCCCAAAGTTAGAATTAGGTATAATAAATTGTATTTCATTTAAAATGTTTAGTATGTAAGTGCTTTGGTTTATAATGTTGTTAACTTACATATGTTTTGATTAATAAATAAATAAATAAATATATAATGTGGGTGAGTAGGTAGTACCCACCCTATCCCTTCGGGGAAGGAGTATCGGAGTAGACACTTGTAGGAAGACGTGAATTGTCTGAGGATATTAATCTCTAGATAAAAGGCTTCTTTAAATTAGAAGTGGTGGACTCAAATACCCCATTTACCTGAATACATGACGAAGATAAAGTGATAAATATTCCTATACATAACACGGATTTCAACATGATCACTGCTCAGCACGGGATTAACTACAAAACACCTAACGTGCAATGTGTGAATTTGTATAAATAATTCTTTATATACAGCAATTTACTATTGTGTCAAAAATAGGGTAATTGCTGATGTTTCCAAACCTAATGAAACACTTAGTTATTGTTAGGTAGAATTCATGTTAATATGTGTTTTATCACGAGTAAATACAGCATATAATAGCGGTTATTTTCGGCGATAATTGTCAAAGGGCGTTTAATGAAGAAAATATTCTAAAATTATATCACAAGTCTTTTATAGTCATTTACATCGTACTTTTTTTAGTTTCTATTAAATCACGAAATAACCTGACAAATTATAGTTTTCAGATTCAATTTGATGTATGACATAGATAATAATATCTTCTATATCGCCTTCTCACAAGGGTCCCCGAAGGGGTAGGTATATGTGTGTAGTTAGTACCGAGACACCCACATTCCGCAATAGATACTCGTATATTTTAGGTACTCAACAAGACTGATAGCGAGTCCATCGCCGTTACTCAAGCACGATTATACATACGCCTTTGAATTTCTTATCAAGCATATGCAGGTTTGCTCTCGATGTATCCTTCACTTTAAAGCTCGTGGTGTGTCTAATCACTGTACTTAAGTTCAGAAAAACTAATTGGTACTCGCTATACGAACTTATCTATCTATCTATCTTTGTGTTGCAAGTGTACTCAAACCACTTGGCCGCCACGCCTCACGACCTTAAATACCTGGGGTGACTTCCCTCAGAATTCATGATATTTTATTTTTCATAGACTATGTATAGATACATATACAATAATAATTGTTGTATTATTTATATATATATTTAATTATTAAATAAACAAGAAGAAATAAATACGTTCAATTAATCATGCCAAGTCTCTCGTGGTGTAGGCAGAGAGAGGGAGCAGGAGGGAGGTAGTACGCCAGGTTTACTTCATACATACATATCAGTCTCTTCTCATTATGATAATCAATAATGACACCTTACAAGCGTACTGCTCGTTATGCCCAAAGAGACATCCTACAGCCAATAATCATCTAAAATTAATAGCAGGTTAGCGACACATAATTGTATGTAATGATGCTAGGCATACATATAAATTCGGGTATATAACAGGGATGCCGCAATAAGCTAGCATTATTTGAAGTCAAACCAAGTGTAGTAAAAAGACTATCATGTTCACGGCATTTTTGACATATTTTATTATTCACTTTATTGTCTGGACTCCGCATCTAAGTGACGTAAGTTACGTTAAAATATCAACAACTATCAAAAAAAAGAATATATTAACTCTTTATAAATTTAGTCAAATAGATATTTTATCGAAGAGAATATGCTAGAAAGACTTATATTTTATAGAATATATTTATATAATACTTTTACAATTTTTGAAAATAATCCTCCAAGAGGTAGCCATAGTTGTAATAACGGCCTCTTTTCACTAGGTTTATTTAGAAGCCAACGCAATAGAATGCATGTCAGCGTCGCAAAGGCGATATTTTACAAAGATTTTACAAATTTTACCTTAAGGGTGCAGGTGTCATACCACGAGCTTACAGTGCAGTATGTAATGTGATAGATGTATTGTACCTAAGTTCTAAAAAAAAATTACTGGCATTTATCATCCTTCAACTTAATGTATGTTTCAGGCTCTATCACCAGAACAAAAAGCTATAATACAAGAACACTATGAGAAAGTTGCCATCTCGTGCATTAAGGATAATGTCATCACTGAAGACGATATCGCTAAGATGAGGTCTCGGCAAATCCCCAATGGACCAAAAGCGCCCTGCTTTATGGCATGCCTTATGAAGAATATTGGTATTGTAAGTTTATTCACGTTATGTTTAACTCCTAAGACTACCTACAATCCTCCTGAATTTGAACCTATAATCCTGATACTTTGTGGCTACTTAAAGCATAGCGCCCACTTTGTACCCATTTCACCAATAATACTATAAACATTGACGATTTATTAATGTATTGTTAGTAAACGACAATATGTATATATCCTCAGATGGATGATAAGGGATTGATTCAAAAAGAATCCGTTTTGGAGCTTGCAAGAACAGTTTTCAGTAATGACGAAGAGCTTAAAATGATCGAGGACTACCTCCACACCTGCTCACATGGTATTTACACATACTTTTCCTTCCTTACTTTTAAGCCTTGCTTACGCGTGATACTTGATGTGAACGATGCGGCTCGAAGGACCATCAGGAAGTTAACAACGCGATCATTGATTTATATTTATAAAATGAGCATACAAACGCTATTTATTTTAGATCATTTGGTATAACTGTTTGTTCAGTTAGGTGTGCGTGTTCTTTTTTGTATTTTCAGTGAACACAGAAGCGGTTACAGATGGTGAAAAGGGATGTGAACGGGCGATCATAGCTTTCAAATGTATGATAGACAATCACTCTCAGGTACAGTTACAATAAATTGTAGACATTATAATGCGAAACACCGTCATTTATGGTATTTTATAGGGCTCAGCACGAATGTTTGGTTTTGTTTCCAAGTTATACAGTTTTATTCACTTAGATATAATATATCTAATGAATGAAGAGATTCGCAAATCAACTGGCGTGAATGAGGGCGGGATTTAAAAGAAAATCATGTTACTTTCGTTTGGACATATAGAAAGGATGAGTGAAGAAAGATTGACGAAACAGGTATACAAAGCATATAATATACATATTTTAATAGTTATGTATATTATATACATAACTATTAAAATCTTGTGTCCTCAATGTTATCATTGTCAGTTCTTGTCCGTTTATAGCTGGACGTCAAATTTCCGAAACGTTCAGTAACTAGGCACAACTACAGATTATTTCTCACAATATACTAGACACAGATTGCATATAATATTATGCCTTTGTTATTTTCAGTTTGACTTCGAATGGTGACATCCTTCTGGTAATTTTAAAACGTATGCAAAATAGACGGATCCCGGCGAGTTAGATCAATAAACTTACAAATTATTTAATGTAGCAATAATTATATATTTTTATTAAACGTATAGTTTTCTTATAACAAAATGTTATTCTTCTTTTAAATTAAAAATACAGCTCTTGCCTGTGCAACTGATGAAGCTCCCTCTGTTTTTCTCTTTTCGTCCTTAACCTCTTTGTAAGACTTGGTGGCTATTTGTTAAACAACTGTAATAAAAATATTGAGCAGTCAACCTCTTTCGTCAAAAGTTTCTCGACTTTGTTACAGTTATTGCTATGTATTCATCCGCACTTTCGCTTGCACGTCTGGCCCTTAATTACGAGCACCTTTTTTCATACTGTGCTGTATGTCGTTCAATTAAATATATTCTTCGTTTCTAGAATAAATTTTGAGTAGTTTTTCTCTTATCCTCCTCAATTTAAGTAAATACATACCGATAAACATAGGAAACCCATTTGAATTAAAAATACACAGTCAATTATCCGGGTCGGAATTCCTGTATGCGAACCTAAAGGTCGTAGGTTACCTCGATATGCGCAGATATTTCTGTGATACGTACGACGTACTGCTAATCAGACTTAGATTATCTCTATGCGTTTATATCGTTTTCTATTTTCCATAGTAGATATACACAGCTGTTTAGACGGTAGTGAAAGTTGGGTATGGAAGAAACATGAAAGCAGAATAAATGCAGTTGAGATGAGAGCGTTAAGAAGTATGATAGGAGTTAAACAGAGTGACAGGATAAGAAATAATGAGATTATGAAACGTTGTGGTCTGAAAGAAGATGTAGTGACAAAAATTTAGAAAGGTATGCTGCGATGGTTTGGCCTTTTCGAGAGAATGAATGAAGAACGATTGACGAAAAAAGTGTTTAAGGCGAGTGTGAATGAAAGAAAGTGTTGGAAGAGGTAGACCTAGGCGGACGTTTCGAGACCAAATTAGGGCCGTCTTGAAAAAGCAAGTAGCAAGTGGAAAGAAGTGGTCTCTGCCTACCCCTACGGGAAAGAGGCGTGATTATATGAATGTATGTATGTTTAGTTTAGTTACTAGCACTATATCTTTGGAATTGCTGTGGTTGTCGAGTGATTCAAGTAGTTGTCTGCAACACAAAGATTGCAACTTCGAAACCCGACGAACTTAAGTACAGAGATTAGTCACACCACGAGCTTTGCGGTGAAGGAGAAAAGAGGACACCTGCATACGTTTGAAAAGAAATTCAAAGGCGTATGTATAGCCGTGTTTGAGTAACGGCGATGTACTTGCCCTCTGTCACGTTGGCACCTAAAATATAGTTTTAATAGAAGAATGCCATGCCATGCTCACTCAGCACACACATGTAGATATATTCTTCGATGGGGAGGGAACTATTTACAGGGACGTGTTGACATTCTTGGAGGGTCAGCTGTCGGCCCAAAGTTAGAATTAGGTATAATAAATTGTATTTCATTTAAAATGTTTAGTATGTAAGTGCTTTGGTTTATAATGTTGTTAACTTACATATGTTTTGATTAATAAATAAATAAATAAATATATAATGTGGGTGAGTAGGTAGTACCCACCCTATCCCTTCGGGGAAGGAGTATCGGAGTAGACACTTGTAGGAAGACGTGAATTGTCTGAGGATATTAATCTCTAGATAAAAGGCTTCTTTAAATTAGAAGTGGTGGACTCAAATACCCCATTTACCTGAATACATGACGAAGATAAAGTGATAAATATTCCTATACATAACACGGATTTCAACATGATCACTGCTCAGCACGGGATTAACTACAAAACACCTAACGTGCAATGTGTGAATTTGTATAAATAATTCTTTATATACAGCAATTTACTATTGTGTCAAAAATAGGGTAATTGCTGATGTTTCCAAACCTAATGAAACACTTAGTTATTGTTAGGTAGAATTCATGTTAATATGTGTTTTATCACGAGTAAATACAGCATATAATAGCGGTTATTTTCGCCGATAATTGTCAAAGGGCGTTTAATGAAGAAAATATTCTAAAATTATAAGTACTAAGTCTTTTATAGTCACTTACATCGTACTTTTTTTAGTTTCTATTAAATCACGAAATAACCTGACAAATTATAGTTTTCAGATTCAATTTGATGTATGACATAGATAATAATATCTTCTATATCGCCTTCTCACAAGGGTCCCCGAAGGGGTAGGTATATGTGTGTAGTTAGTACCGAGACACCCACATTCCGCAATAGATACTCGTATATTTTAGGTACTCAACAAGACTGATAGCGAGTCCATCGCCGTTACTCAAGCACGATTATACATACGCCTTTGAATTTCTTATCAAGCATATGCAGGTTTGCTCTCGATGTATCCTTCACTTTAAAGCTCGTGGTGTGTCTAATCACTGTACTTAAGTTCAGAAAAACTAATTGGTACTCGCTATACGAACTTATCTATCTATCTATCTTTGTGTTGCAAGTGTACTCAAACCACTTGGCCGCCACGCCTCACGACCTTAAATACCTGGGGTGACTTCCCTCAGAATTCATGATATTTTATTTTTCATAGACTATGTATAGATACATATACAATAATAATTGTTGTATTATTTATATATATATTTAATTATTAAATAAACAAGAAGAAATAAATACGTTCAATTAATCATGCCAAGTCTCTCGTGGTGTAGGCAGAGAGAGGGAGCAGGAGGGAGGTAGTACGCCAGGTTTACTTCATACATACATATCAGTCTCTTCTCATTATGATAATCAATAATGACACCTTACAAGCGTACTGCTCGTTATGCCCAAAGAGACATCCTACAGCCAATAATCATCTAAAATTAATAGCAGGTTAGCGACACATAATTGTATGTAATGATGCTAGGCATACATATAAATTCGGGTATATAACAGGGATGCCGCAATAAGCTAGCATTATTTGAAGTCAAACCAAGTGTAGTAAAAAGACTATCATGTTCACGGCATTTTTGACATATTTTATTATTCACTTTATTGTCTGGACTCCGCATCTAAGTGACGTAAGTTACGTTAAAATATCAACAACTAGTCATACGTATATGTAATGTGTAGGTAAAAGAATATATTAACTCTTTATAAATTTAGTCAAATAGATATTTTATCGAAGAGAATATGCTAGAAAGACTTATATTTTATAGAATATATTTATATAATACTTTTACAATTTTTGAAAATAATCCTCCAAGAGGTAGCCATAGTTGTAATAACGGCCTCTTTTCACTAGGTTTATTTAGAAGCCAACGCAATAGAATGCATGTCAGCGTCGCAAAGGCGATATTTTACAAAGATTTTACAAATTTTACCTTAAGGGTGCAGGTGTCATACCACGAGCTTACAGTGCAGTATGTAATGTGATAGATGTATTGTACCTAAGTTCTAAAAAAAAATTACTGGCATTTATCATCCTTCAACTTAATGTATGTTTCAGGCTCTATCACCAGAACAAAAAGCTATAATACAAGAACACTATGAGAAAGTTGCCATCTCGTGCATTAAGGATAATGTCATCACTGAAGACGATATCGCTAAGATGAGGTCTCGGCAAATCCCCAATGGACCAAAAGCGCCCTGCTTTATGGCATGCCTTATGAAGAATATTGGTATTGTAAGTTTATTCACGTTATGTTTAGCTCCTAAGACTACCTACAATCCTCCTGAATTTGAACCTATAATCCTGATACTTTGTGGCTACTTAAAGCATAGCGCCCACTTTGTACCCATTTCACCAATAATACTATAAACATTGACGATTTATTAATGTATTGTTAGTAAACGACAATATGTATATATCCTCAGATGGATGATAAGGGATTGATTCAAAAAGAATCCGTTTTGGAGCTTGCAAGAACAGTTTTCAGTAATGACGAAGAGCTTAAAATGATCGAGGACTACCTCCACACCTGCTCACATGGTATTTACACATACTTTTCCTTCCTTACTTTTAAGCCTTGCTTACGCGTGATACTTGATGTGAACGATGCGGCTCGAAGGACCATCAGGAAGTTAACAACGCGATCATTGATTTATATTTATAAAATGAGCATACAAACGCTATTTATTTTAGATCATTTGGTATAACTGTTTGTTCAGTTAGGTGTGCGTGTTCTTTTTTGTATTTTCAGTGAACACAGAAGCGGTTACAGATGGTGAAAAGGGATGTGAACGGGCGATCATAGCTTTCAAATGTATGATAGACAATCACTCTCAGGTACAGTTACAATAAATTGTAGACATTATAATGCGAAACACCGTCATTTATGGTATTTTATAGGGCTCAGCACGAATGTTTGGTTTTGTTTCCAAGTTATACAGTTTTATTCACTTAGATATAATATATCTAATGAATGAAGAGATTCGCAAATCAACTGGCGTGAATGAGGGCGGGATTTAAAAGAAAATCATGTTACTTTCGTTTGGACATATAGAAAGGATGAGTGAAGAAAGATTGACGAAACAGGTATACAAAGCATATAATATACATATTTTAATAGTTATGTATATTATATACATAACTATTAAAATCTTGTGTCCTCAATGTTATCATTGTCAGTTCTTGTCCGTTTATAGCTGGACGTCAAATTTCCGAAACGTTCAGTAACTAGGCACAACTACAGATTATTTCTCACAATATACTAGACACAGATTGCATATAATATTATGCCTTTGTTATTTTCAGTTTGACTTCGAATGGTGACATCCTTCTGGTAATTTTAAAACGTATGCAAAATAGACGGATCCCGGCGAGTTAGATCAATAAACTTACAAATTATTTAATGTAGCAATAATTATATATTTTTATTAAACGTATAGTTTTCTTATAACAAAATGTTATTCTTCTTTTAAATTAAAAATACAGCTCTTGCCTGTGCAACTGATGAAGCTCCCTCTGTTTTTCTCTTTTCGTCCTTAACCTCTTTGTAAGACTTGGTGGCTATTTGTTAAACAACTGTAATAAAAATATTGAGCAGTCAACCTCTTTCGTCAAAAGTTTCTCGACTTTGTTACAGTTATTGCTATGTATTCATCCGCACTTTCGCTTGCACGTCTGGCCCTTAATTACGAGCACCTTTTTTCATACTGTGCTGTATGTCGTTCAATTAAATATATTCTTCGTTTCTAGAATAAATTTTGAGTAGTTTTTCTCTTATCCTCCTCAATTTAAGTAAATACATACCGATAAACATAGGAAACCCATTTGAATTAAAAATACACAGTCAATTATCCATTTTAAAATAGCTCTAATAGTATGTACCTTAGGAATGAATTTACAAGAACCCTAATGAATGAATGAGGCGGCGGATAAAATAGGATGTGACAGTAATCCGTGAATGTTCTTTCGATTGTTTTGGCTAATGTCGTACGCGTTATAATCGATTTGCCTCGGGTATCGAAGGCTTCCAGCTAATTGTGAGATGCAAGTAATCTCAGTATAAAATTGACGGACTCTTTGGACTAAACACCATATTTATCAAAGTCATTGCATTGTATACAACCTTCCATTCAGTAAATGAAAATGATGCAATCTGGACTTGTGTTTCTTTTGTTTGCCCTGCCTATTAGCCGTACCGTGGTAAGTCTTTAAGTTATTAACTTTAAAACATAGCTACATTATATTCCCAAAGGTCTAGAAAGTGTTAATATTGTTATATTATTCTCACAAGTGTCTTCGAAAAAACTGGTGCTACGACATTTTTTTCGTCACAGATATATTTAAGTGGAAGTGTGAACGATGTCAAGTCTATCTCCAACCTTTATGCAGGAAATCAAATGCAAATCCAAAATCGCTGTACTTAAGCTCAGGAGAACTCTTTGCAACAAACCACCGGGCTTGGAACCTGTAATCTAAACATCTTTGTAGGCTACTTACTACTTTAATCACTTAGCATCCGCGTGAAGACTTCATCTATCTACTGCGAAAACTAGAACCCTTTGCAGAATTTCTTTACTTTCATGGTCTTAGTTAAATAAAACTCCGTCGTACATAAATATACTTAAATGTTGATTGAATTAACATCACTTATGCCTACCTCTTTAGGACACTGAGAAGGACTACGTACGTAGTGTACTAATTCTTGGAGTCTAGGAGTTCTAGGAGTATATATCTGTAGGCATACATAAACATTAGTATTTGAATTTCAGGCTGTCACAGACGACAAAATGCAACAGCTGGCATCGAAGTTCGATGGACTGGCATCAGAATGCCTTAAGGACTATCCATTAACTGAAGACGACCTGAAATCTTTCAAGGGACAAAAATATCCCGAAGCCGAAAATGCAGGCTGTTTTGTCGCTTGTGTGTTTGGTAAAATTGGCCTAGTAAGTAGTTCATACCTATTTCTAAAAATAAACAGAGCTTGATGAATTTGACAGTGAAATGCGCCTGTGATTAGATTAGAGCCCCAATCATACACAACCTGTGTAAATTTCTTGTTTTTTCTAGTAGATCATAAATTAGCCCGTTTTGCCGCGAAATGCAACATGTTTATATAATAGCTTCCGATTTCAGTTAGACGACAAAGGAACAGTACAACACGAACCTGCTTTAGAGAAAGCCAAAGAAATATTTGAAGATGAAGAGGACTTAGAAAAAATTAAGGAACTGATTGTTACTTGTGCTAAAGGTAATATAATTCCTTTCAATTCCTACCCATTATTAACTCACTCAATCACTTTGACGGCCGTCTGGTCTAGTCTTTAGAGCTCCTGACTGCAAAACTGGAGATCACGGTACGATTCCCGCTGAGGCCAGATATTTGTGTGATGAACACGAGTATTTGCACCTTAATCTTGGATGACCTATGTATTTATGAATATAATATATAAGTAAATATATCGTTGTCTAGTTACCCTAACACATGCTTTGCTTAATTTGGGGCTATGTCAAGTAGTGTGGCAATGCCCGAAGGACGCCTTCCCACAAGGGTCCCCGAAGGGGTAGACACAGGTGTAGGTAGGTAGTACCCACACACCCACTTTCCGCCAGAGACATATTTAAGGTGCATAATGGTATTTAAGGTTTATTGTCCGAGGGTATTTATTATTATTCTTTATTTCAAATAAATCTTATAAATTACATTTTTAAATATATATATATATATATATATATATATGTATATAAAATATAGGGCTTACCGGTATCGGGATCAGGGTCCAAGGTACCGGTGGTTAGGTCCCAGAGAAAGAAATCTCCTCACGATACGCGCCGTTTCGAGCAGTACTGCTTTCTGCATCAGGCACTTGATCCAACCGTCTAACGAGAGCCTCTTGAGGTGATGGTCGAGGCTCTTTGCCATTAGGCCATTGGCCGTTATTATTATTATTATTGTAACATGTGATTTCAGTGAATGATCAAGAAGTGACAGACGGCGAGAAGGGATGTGACCGTGCCAAGCTTGCCTACGAATGTTTCGTGGAGCATTCTTCAAAGGTATTGATTTGATACCACTAAGGGTACTATAAGCATGCAGCTTGCCTTGACCATCGTACATGGAAACGTATTCTTTAAGCAATTAGAGGGGGCTGTGAGTGATAGCATTATTATTTTTATTGTTTTATCTACCCATTATTTAAATTCTTTTTTTTTTCAGTTCGGCTTTTAAATTTCGAACACCACTCGAATAACCCAAACAGTGGAACAATCTGGGCGATGATTTAGTATAAGCTACTGATAAATGATACTGATATAAATAGCAAGGATTGTGGACTCATTTAACTGTAATGTTAGAATTAAATTATAATACATTGTGTATCTTATTTAATAAAATCATTAGGTATGCATATGGTTGTTTCAGTGCGGAAAATACCACATAGATATAAATATAATATCAAAACAATAACTATATGTATTTATTACATCTGATTAAGCCAGATTAAACAGCTTAAACAATTAAGACAGTAAAGTTATTCTTATAATTATTATCATCATAGTAAAAAGACAAATACATACAAACCATTGCGGGTTGTACCAATGAGCTTTGAGGTTCATAAGTGCAGTGGTTTATCACACATCGAGCTTACCGTTGTAACAAAACCAAACTTATCAAACAAGGCAATAGTCAATGAAGGAAATAAAAACACATTTAGTACAATACCCAAGTACGGGATCTTTCGATACAGGATCTGTCAGCGCGTAATTTATGATAAAGAGTTTACCTTCTAGGTGTTGACTAGGTACTATAATTGAATACTACTATATTTTATTATTTATAACGTATTATTACAATTACGTCTAACATGACGTTGTTTGTGGTAAGGGTAGGCAGAGAGCATAGAGCGCCAGTTCTCTCTAGACTTACATACCTCTTTCGCTTCGTCCACATTCATCAGTCTCTTCATTCATGCTCGTCGGTTTCGAGTACTCTTAACGTTCCCGTCCTTGAGAGTCCGATCTATTTGATCCAGGTAGTTGGAACGTGGCCTTCCTCCGCCTCTTCTTGCACACACTTTTGCTTTGTATATCTGTTTCGTCAATCTTTCTTCACTTATCTTTTCTATGTGTCCAAACCAACGTAACATGCCTTTCTTCATCTTTACAATCACGCCCTCATTCACATATACAATAATATATATCTATATCCCTTCATACCTCCCCATTGGGGTCCCGAATGGGTATGCAGAGATGGGTAGTATCCGTGTGGGTCTTTACCCATTTTTCCTATATTTTAGGTAGCAACATAATAGATGGCGTTTCTACACATACGTAAACTTTCAGAAGGAAATCACATCTGAAACGTATTATATATATTTTTCCTCTTTATGTTTTCCTTTCATGATATTCAGAAAAAATCATTGCTAGAGTCGGGATTCGAACTTACTAGTATTAATATTGAATTCGGCTACTCTAACCACTCGGCCACTACAGCACCATTGTAAACTAGAATTCGATGATCGATTAAGTAGTAAAGCATTCGCATTGTGTAAACATATCTAATCAATTTTATAGCACCTTTACACTTAACGCGTACATCCTGGGCAATAAATCGAAGGTTTCAATAAAGTACCTATCACAATTGTCAGTTAACAGTTTGTCAATAACACCTGATTAGTATAAAACCATAAAGTTACCGAATCGACCATCAATATATCAGTTCGAGTTTGAGTCGTGAATACGTGTTGAGAACAAACACCATTGTTAGTTTATTAGTCAAAGAAAATTATAATCATGTACAAAACCATAATTATTTGTTATATTTCTGTTGTTTGGTTTGTTTCTTATAATGTTGCGGTAAGTTTCCAACTTTAACAATTTTATCATATACAAAGTACAGTGCTTACCTAAGTCATACGTCCTCAAGTTGTGGTACCTCTAATTGTAGGTTCAATCCCCAGGTAGTTACAATTATTTTCTAAACTTTCGTACAATATATTTCTGTTCTTACCAAGAGCTGTTCAGTGAAGGAAAATATA
Organism: Drepana falcataria; assembly: GCA_945859725.1. NCBI lineage: Eukaryota > Metazoa > Arthropoda > Insecta > Lepidoptera > Drepanidae > Drepana > Drepana falcataria. The sequence goes on from OX243935.1 coordinate 4,370,435, forward strand.
GTAATGAAACCGGCATAGGGCGGAAAATAATCAAAATATTCTTGGGTTGGCATGTGATTGTGAAGATGGCCCGAGAGATGGTAATTAGCCTTGCCTCTCACGTTCTCTTATTAAGATGAGATATAATGCAACGATATGATAACCTTTGTCCTTACTTTTATATTTAATTACTATTTATACTATATTTAATTACTATATTCAATAAATTATAATAATATTTATTCGAGTTTTTGACACTTCGAATTTTCGAGGCAAGACTTTTGCTTTGTCGACGATCTTTAAATGTGAATAAGGTTCTCCTGTATCTATGCACTTGATTACAATACAGGACATCACAGAAGCGCAGAAATCAGCAATTCAATCTAAGCTTTTGGCAAGCGGGATTGAATGCATTGGAAGTAACCCTCTTTCTCTCTCGGACATCAAATCATTCAAGAATAAGATGATGCCTGAGAACCACAACGCGAAGTGTTTCGCCAATTGCATGTTCAAAAAAATTGGGCTTGTAAGTATTGTAATATCCCAGCTCCTACAATTTGGTCGAGCTAGGTTCTATAATGCGTTTGTTTGTTCGACACTCCATCTTTCAATAGGATGTGTACGAAGAAAAGTAATGGTTTCTAGACTAACTTTCCACTCAACGTCTTTCGGTGGAGAGATAAAAATTGAATACGACATCAGTGCCAAATATTTTAGGTTCAATAGTAAATCAAACCATCCAAGGATCCATGGAAATACACATAAAACTTTAATCTAATCGCCAAGTGCCATTCTCGAGTTTTGGGAGTTGCGAGTAAAGGCGATCGATTTTTATATCAATATAGATAATCAATCAAAATTTAGATGTAGTCTAAATACATACTTCATACTTCTAGTATTTACCGTTATCTAATTAAAAATTGTCTCGCCATTGATTATGTTTTTAGATGGATGATATGGGCAAACTATCTAGAATGGGCGCACAGGAAATTGCCAAGGAAATATTCCAAGGAAACGCTGACTATTTGAAGAAAGTTGATGACATCATGGCAGCATGCTCGTCAGGTAGGTTCTAGAAGCATTCTTATTCATTTGTGTCGCGATCAGATGTAACATGTGGCTTCAGTTCTCGTGAACTATAATAAAAGACAAGTGGAAACAGATCTCGCCGGACGTTTGTATCCACTTTTAATGGTTTCCACGGACTTATTTTTCAACGGAGTTATTTGTGTGCGGATTTGTTATATATTCTACAAAATTCGTTCCCAAGTACCTATAGAAGATACAAATACACTAAAATATCGATATATTTACTGTAACCCAGAATGTAAAAAAAATTTAAAGGTAGTTGCAGAATTTCCCGCCAGACTATTGCCAAATAAAACCTTCCGACATTCAATAATAGATGACATTAAGAAAGATATAGATAAGCAAACAATGAAATAATAATATCAGACCATATTAATTGAATTGAAAAAAAAGCTTGGTTTTTCATACAGACTAATTATATTTTACGTGTTAAACCTACTACACAATGACGTTCTTTTTTCGTTCGAGATGCATGCTAACGTCCAGGTGCTAACCAATAGCTTGCAATCAAAACGTACAACTCCTCTTTCTGAACTTGGTTAAAAAAATATATAACACCTGATGCAGCTATTACTATTATTAATAATTAATATTCTACACTATTCTATTCAAATTTTCAGTGAACGATCAGCCAATCAGCTTTGGGGACAAGGACTGTGATCGAGCTAAGCTTGCCTTTAATTGCCTCAATACTAATGCCTCTAAAGTAAGTACTTCATAAGTAATCTATAGAATGTGTGAAAAATTTAGTGAGAAAGAATGAAATGAAAAGGAAGAAAGGGGGTTTAAGTATGGTGGTTACCACGATCAAACGGGTAATTTGAAATAGGCATAGCCTGGGCTTGGCGGCAGCACATTCAGTTTCGTGGTACATGACAAATGATTAAGCCCCAAAGATAAATATACCTATTCGTCCCCAGAAAACCCTACTAAAGTTTCAGGACAATACAATCAATGGTCCCGGAATAGATAAGCAAACAAACATTTATATATTTTTTTAATATAGAAGATGATATTATGTAGAAGTGAATTTTATGTGTCTCTGATATTTCAATCTGATTTACACATTTGCCTAGCACATAATATATCTGACTTGTTTTCGAAGCAATCCTAATTTTTTTATAAAACTTTTTTATTGTTCTTCACAATGTAATACTTTTACTTTCAGTACGGATTGGATATTAAGCTCTAACAAGAAGAAAATAAGTAAAAGAAAAAAAGATAAATTAGTCATACGTAATATATGTAACATACGTAAAGTATATAAGTTGAATATGTATAATGATTAATTACGGATCCAATACAAGTATGTATTGTACGATATTTGTAATGCAAAATAACAGCATGAATTAAATACAATTTTGGTGAACAAAATATTGACCTTTTAATTCACACCTGAAATTAAACAAACAATTATACCTAACAGTAAAAGTTACAGAGGAATTGACAGAGAGGAATTAAAAAGTATTCACAATATTCGTATTTCATATCAGTATTAGTAAAGGAGCCCACCTCGTACGTGTAAGTAAAAAATATTAAATTAAAAGGATTTGTACGCTGCAATAGTAATGGGAACCACAAATCTTTTATGCTTCTATGATATGAATGTCGGCTACGTAAGCAAGATATTTCTAGGTCTATCTTTCACCTGCGGTTATGGTCACTGGCTATCACCAAGCGGAGTATATGCACGTTTCAAGCTGTTTATAAGTGCAAGTCTGTACCAATTGTTAGTTTTTCTGAACTTAAGTACATTACAGTACAGTAAATTATCACAACCCCGAGCTACGTTCAAAACTTCATGAGAAAACCTTATTATACATTTCATGTGAGAAGGAACGGCGGACTGCATCTGTTACGTTGCCACGTTGTTTAATCTACAGTAAAAAGAGGGCATTATACCCCATTGTACCACACAGGTCTTACCACAAGGGTCCCCACCCTTGTCTTGAATATAAAATAAATAATATTACAATAGTAGTGGATATAAAGCTCTGCTTCTCTACAAGCGAAAAAAATATTGCACACAGACATACATACGCCGAATCCTTAACGAGCAGGGAGATTAAAGCTACATTTTTCTCTAAAAATATTGCAGACAAAAATAAAAAAACATATGTTTTTAAACTTATTAATTTAATGTCATAAAATATCATCACTATGAATACGTATATATATAGGTGTAGTTTATTTTCGTGAATGCAATTTTATTCAATTGCCAAAGATATGGCATACATCATGGTATTATAGACTTGACTGTAAATGTGTTTTAATTCAGCAGAAGTGTCTGAAATGATACAATAGTTAGTTACTATCAAGAATATACAAGACGTAAATCCGCGTCCTCGGCCGCTTAAAACTCATATTGGATGACTTTACGACAAAGTAGTTATTTCTTTGTATACCACTGGTGTGGCAAACAAGCATGCGGCCTGCCTGATGGTAAGCGGTTACCGCCGCCTATGGACGCTTGCAAAACTAGGGGCAAGATTGACGGCTCGCATCAGAAGGGCTAACCTTCTATTCCGTCGAATTATCACGTGATCTCCGATACCTCAAATAACTAATTTTGTTCCACGGTTTCACATGCGGTCAATTTCATTTCAATAGTAGAATATTTTTTATTATACAAATACTATCTATGTTAAAAAAAACATCCAATTGCGTTCAGTAGTTTGTAGTATTACAAACTTTTGCATTTATCAATAGCACGATGTATCAGCATAAGGATGATAAAATATTAAATGTTCATACTCCTTTGTTATCCAACGCGCACTTGAAGAGAAGCGCTGCCCTCTCGCAGCCTTTATCACCATCTGGTATTTGAGCGTCGTTCACTACAATAAAAATATTTTTGGGAATTATTATCGATATTGATAAAGTTACTATATTTTTTTACCATTCTAATACATCGTGACAATTAACCTTGGTGGCAGAGTGGCTTACATATTCCTGCAAGTCAAGATGGTAGGTTCAAGCCCCGGTGGCCTGCGGTAATGAGATTTAAGGTGAAGGAAAACATCGTAAGGAAACTTGTAATTTTTGTAATTCAATCTAAGAGATTGCGACTTGCCATCTATCTCCAGCGAAAAGAAAGTATTTAACGTTTTACTTTAATAGCAAACATTATAACTATTTCCCCGCATTGTGTTACAATTAAAACCTAAGTAAAGCGGTTTAGTAAAGACTAAGCAATTTCCAGTTTCACGGTGAAGAATATACGAATGTAAGTTTATTATAGTCGTATAAAAGACGGTAATCATACTTGTGAAAGGCGATGCATGTATATAGTGAGATTAACACGTTATCGCCAAAATATATCTCCGGGGAAAATACGGTTTTGTTACAACTCTGATTTTCTCTTCGGCATCCTTGTAGGAAAGCGTGAAGATTATTTATTAATGTTTTTACCTTTGTCACACAATTTGGCAACATTTCCGAAATTTTTCACATTTTGTTCAACCTTCAGGTGAGATTTTACTAAGTTCTCCGCCTTTTCCACGTCGTACAATCCATTTTCATTTATCTATAATCAGATTATTTAATTAAAAATGAATAAATAACAATGGACTTGCCAATATCGTTGGTTTCTTGCGGTGAGTATTTTAAAGCTATACTTTTTTTGGGAGAAATTTTTGGAAGAGAACTGGCGCTCTATACTCTCTACCTACCCTGTTAGGGTCTCAGCGTGATGATAAGATGATGATGATCATACTTTTATTAGAATTCAACAAAGAGTAAAGTATACAAACACAAAACTTATAACGCCCAGCGCCTTGAACACACAGTTCATGAGACAGTTGGTAACGCCTCCAGCGCTGCCGGACTCTTGGCCCTGCTTGGAGAAGTCTAAAGTAGATGGGAACTCCTTCGCACAGTTGAGCACATGTGGAAAAACCACCTCAGTGTACACTGACCCTTGCTCTTCATTGCCTTGGGCCTGGGAATGAAAAAAACTTACAATACGATAAGTCACTTGGTTGTTTGTCATTTGTTTTGACATATGTATGATATGTCACGAGTACTTATAATTTGTAGACCGTTCGAAATAACAATCCCTCAGAGCTAAGTTAGTCTGTTTGCACCGAATCCATATAACATGGTCTATATGTTTGATGTAATAGGTTTTATTTACTTAATTTCCTAATTTTAATAATTAGGTACCAAAATTACCTAGCAGTCGGATTGTTTAAGTAAATTTTACTATACGAGTAAGAAAAGACGAGTCTCAAACATCAGGGATTTTTCCTATATAATTTATATTATAATTACCTATATAATTTATATTCACATATTATTTACGTATTACGTTTATTTAGTAAGCGAGAAAATAATTAGAAGATGGAGCGCATGTGTGGTTTGAGTAGTAACACCTACGAGTACCTCACTGTGTGTCACGTTGACACTTAAATATATCCCAGTAAAGTACCCTTTACCCACCCACTTAAGGCGAAAGAAGCATATATTTAGGTACTTATATATCATTTATTACGTGGAATTCAATAGAATCAGAAGTCGATCAACCCCGGCTCTCGAACAACCAGCAACCCTAAACCGTGGTCCGTACACCGCAGAAAGTGCACGGCTAAGCAGCAAGTTCCCGGAGCTACGATAGATAACTCAAGAGTAATAATACAATTAGTAATGGTATGTCAAATTTACCTAAACTACATACTATGTAACCACAGAACTTATAATTATTAAAAGCAATTTATGTATAAACAAATTAAACCGAATAAAATGCTGTCTCAAAGTCACAATATGTAAGATATTTCCTTCACATTTTCCAATGGTACACCATTCATCTCATTACGGGAATTATCCTAGAATCAAATCCAAGACCGTTTAGTGATTCACCGCTCTCTCCATGAAGGCGAGACTATTAATAGGATGTACTTAAAACAACACTTACAGAAACGTACGCAATGGTCGCAGCTGCGAACAAAATAATTATACGCGTGGACATTTTGACGAACAATTATTATCAATGAAATGTCACAAACGTTTATCACCGCACACCTACTTAAAGCTAATGCTCAGCGTATAATCTAAATAAAACTATATATACTCTCAAACGAGTCACAAGGCAACTTTATATCTAAATGAATGAAATAATGTAAAGAGCAAAAACTTAGTACCGGGTAAAAAAAAGTAAGATGCTTATCGCGTAAGACCAGTTTTTATAAGAGCTCAATGAAATAATGAACACTAGTTGGTAGGAATATTTATTTTGTAGCCAAAATTACAGTAAATATGATATTTGAAAGTCAATTCATTCACTGCGAATGAACCATTGCTAGAACAACATACCAAATTACTTATTTAATAAGCTACTGTTTTTTAAATATGTAAATAATAAACCTATTTAATAATTGTTTACTAACAAAACCTATTTAATAATTGTTCACGAACAAAACCTATTTAAACCATCTATCGGCTACAGTAATAGTTAACTTAAACAGATTTACAATTGGCTCATTGTATATCTCAGTGCCAATTATATTCAGATGTTTTTACGAGAAAAGGGAACTAAGATCCTCACAAAATTTTGCGTTTATATTATTAACTAGCTGTGCCCTGCGACTTCGCTTGCAATTTATCAAGAACGTTATTGATTCGTTTCTAAAATAAAAGTGGCCTAATTTACTCTTTTTAATATCAGCTATCTGCCAGTGAAAGTCAAAATCGGTCCATTAATTTCAGAGGTTAGCGGGTACAAGCTGTTTTTTTTTCTTTTAATTTTATTTTGGTATATGTACCGTATATACTCATACGTAATAATATATCCTCACACCTTCCCGCAAGGGTCCCCGAAGGGTTAGGCAGAGGTGTATAGGTAATACCCACACACCCACTTTCCGCCAGAGGTATATTAGGTGCCAACGTGACAAATGGCGAGTCCATCGCCGTTACTCAAGCACGACTATACATAATAATAATATTATAATAATAATAATAATATCCTCACGCCTTCCCACAAGGGTCCCCGAAGTGGTAGGCAGAGGTGTATAGGTAGTACCCACACACCCACTTTCCGCCAGAGGTATATTAGGTGCCAACGTGACAAATGGCGAGTCCATCGCCGTTACTCAAGCACGACTATACATAATAATAATAATAATAATAATATGCTCACGCCTTCCCACAAGGGTCCCTGAAGGGGTAGGCAGAGGTGTATAGGTAATACCCACACACCCACTTTCCGCCAGAGGTATATTAGGTGCCAGTGACTATACATACGCCTTTGAATTTCTTCTCAGACGTATGCAGGTTTCCTCTCGATGTTTTCCTTCACCGTAAAGCTCGTGATGTGACTAATTACTGCACTTAAGTTTAGAAAACTCATTGGTACAGTCGGGATTCGAACTTGCGACCTTTGCGTCGCAGGCATCTGCTCGGTCCACTCGGCCACCACGGCTCTCACTCATATGTATTAAGTAAATAGCCGTTATATTAATATTACAAACAGACACTACAATTTTATTTATTTGTTAGGGTGTCTCGCTCGCTCATCAATAATCTGTGATTACATTGCATTAAAATTAAAGTTAGTTGAAGGCGGAATAAAAACAATTTAAACAGGATACGATAATTTATTAAACAAAAAGAAGGTAGTTCCCAATGTTATAACACCTCTAGCCGATTTAATTATGCAACCGGTTTTAGCGTTGCATACTAAGTGTATTTCATATATTCACAATGTTTGCCCATTTTCAGTGCACAGCTTCATTTACTTCGGTAGAGCGAACTGGAAAAACAAAACGATATTTTACAGGTACTGAATTACTCGATAAAAATCATGTATTCATTTACGTTTACGAGTTATTTATAGCATTTGTTTCTTTATTATTTGAGAAACAAACAATATTGACAATCGCACAGATTCACAATAAAGAATTTACACAGGTATCAGCAAAGTTCCAACCGGCATCAGTGACAGCTATGTCCTAATTTTCATCATCATTGAGTGCATAGCGGGAATCCCCTAGGAGATTCCCTGTATCAAAGGTCATTCACATTTCTACAGAGAAAATGGGTTTCATCATAAATTAGAAATGACGAACTGCTAAGACTCATCACTTCACTATGTTCTTAATTATAAATATAATAATTATAGAATCATACATCGCCTTTATTTTCAATTATGCACATTAGCAACAGTTTTGCTCGTTTACAGCCTTTTGCATCGTCGCCGACATCTTCGTCGTTTACTGAAAATAAATCAATTTAATTAACATTAATTGCAAGCAACAAGACTTATTTTATTCCTTTTTTTTAATAAGTTCCACCACACAAATATTTCCGGTCCACGGATAAAATTGTTTTAGATATCACTATCATCAGCATAAGATATCAATCAACATCAAATACATTGAAGAAATTGAACGCAATTTTCTTTGTATCTTTGCACTAGGCAGAAGTCTAGTCTCCTGGTACCCTCTGTTCTCTACATTCCGATAATAATCGGACACCATAGCCTATAGGCGAATGCAATACCTTTAGTACGGGAATTTATCAGACTACAATCTCGGAGATAATGAACAACATCTTGAGGAAACGTGCATATGTTTTAGAAGCAATATGATTGTCGTGTCCACAATGACGGTCGTGCCATTAAATCAGCGAGAGAATAGTTATGGGTAATGCGGTGGTGGCGAAAGCCAAGAATAATAAACTTTTTAAATAACTTGGGTACCCCATACCTATAATAGTAATTTTACCTTTGGTGCAAGTTTTTACAATTCCTTCGAACTTTTTTCTATCGTTTTCGTCGGACAAATACTTTTTAGATTTCTCAATGGTGGTCTCCGGGTCAATTTTTCCATCGCTGTTCATCTGTGAATTATTTTTTAGGTTTTTTAATGCAAATAGGACTTATTACAGCAGTGCCTCTAGTCAAAAACATTTTCTGCTACAAGTACATCCTGCATATTTAAGTCTCAAAGGAATCTCAATACTTACGGTACCGAAAGCTTTGAACATGCAGCTTAAGAAGCAGGGGTCCAGGCCATCAATATTCTCATTTTTCTTAGCGTCGTCTACAGCATCCTCGGTGATAGAAAATTCTTTGGCACACGCCACCATGTGAGGCTCTACTGCCTCACGAAAACCTTTTATGTCCTCTGTGCTAAGTGCCTAAAATATATCAATTTAATATTAATAATACCTCTATATGTAATCACCTATATATGTACAAACTTATTTAGATGGTTACCTACCTACCTAGCGCTGAACCTACATAAATTAACCTAGACTCCAACTGAGAGAAGCTTGTAGGTACTGTGGGAACTAGACAACTATATACGTACGTCTTCTGACAGACAGGAATATGTTACTTGAATACATATGACATCAAGACTTAGCTACAAATATACGTGTTCTGAAATGGGCAAGCAATCGAACATATTTTTATCGTAGTAATTAAGGGTTTCTACTGTTTCTACTAGATATGCAAATATATAGAAATTAATATGGAGCACACGTGTACACACAATTTTCACCCTTATTATAGTGTAGGTACTATACTATACACTATATATATATATATAGTGTAGGTAAGGTCCCTATTCAATAAAAAATTCCACTCGGCCTTCTTTCTTTTAGTTACCGATGTTTTCAAGAATATCTGCTAAAATAGCTGAAAGGAACTAAAATAATTTTTTTACAATCCCGTGAGTAACAAACGATGTACATGAATATGTATTTTTTTTATTTTTAACTTATTAAAAATAAAAGCATTTACTTACAAAAACTCCCGTTTGAGCCACGGCTATGAAACAGAATACATAAATTGACAACATGTTTGATATATAATACTTGGGAACACTACTGTGCTCTAGCTTACGCCTCCAACTGATATTTGCTCCTTGCTACAAACAGTGGCTATTTTATATAAATCTCACATAGTCGTAATTACAGCAATCGTAATGACGAAAAACAATGCAAACGAAAAAACTTAAAGGTTACATATTTTTTCTCCATTAGGTATTTGTGCAGTGCCGCGGAAATATAAACACATTGAATAGCGTTACCTATCTGAATACGCAGACGCCTAAAAGTATTTAAACTTTCTTTCGGTTCCAAATACTAAATACTTTGTACATACATATAGGAAATTGCATAAAAAGGCGTCTTTTCGATGTTTTATAAGGAATTCAAATTTATAAAAATGGGCAAGTGACAAGATGGCTGGCAAATATTTCGCTCAGCGAATCAGCTTTACCATACAACGTGGCAATACCGCCAGCCTTCTTGGCACCCTTCCGCGTGACGCAGATTTGGTAAGCCACTAGAAAAATCTGTGAAATTTCACAAAATATAAAACACAAATTAATAATCCTACTTATAATATAATAAATTCCAATGTTTGTGAGAATGATAAAGTTTGATCCTCTTTCACGCAATAATTACAGAACGAAATTAGATAAAATTTAGGCCACAGATAGAGTATTAGCTAGATTTACATATAGGATGATTACAGAAAAAAGAAAGAAAAATATACCAATGAAATTAAATTTACCAAATATTATTTGTATTGATACCTACAGAGGTGAGGCACTCTATCAATCGTGTTTTGTTTTTTTATAAAACCAGAATAATCAGATAAGAACAATTTGCGAACATCTAATTACACGTTTGTGGTCACCCAACAAGCGTCGTTATAGAACGGCGTGGTAATTACCGTCCGAGGCACCATTGAGTAGTTGTAGGAAACATGACTTGTGACTCTAGCAATAACAATTTTATCATCGCAATTTTGTGGTAAATTAGCCATAAAATAATGCTTGCATTCGCGTTTGGGTAATTTATATGGGTATTTACATGATAACCTTCAATACACAGTACAATAATTAATAAAGTAAAAACTAAACGCGTAGATGAATCCATTGGAAAATTAATTATTTTAAGAATAAAATACTGATAACAACAATTAACAATATTTACAAAGAACAGTTGAAACTAACTACTTACAGATAAAATATTTGTCCCAAATCGGTATCCCGAGGCAACGTGCCATGAAGACTAGCAGCATTGCCACGCTGGATAGCAATGCTGATTCTTTGAGCGAGATATGTTCCAGCCCGACTGTCACGAGAGGTCTCGACTAGACGGCGCGAGACCTCTTTAAAAATATGGTGAGCCTCAGGACCCCAAGGCCCCAGAGTTTCAATCGCAAATGCAGCAAATATGTAACCTGACCCGAGACAGGCATACTTGCGGCGCTTGAGGCACTCTTGCTGAGCAGCAGCGGCGCCGGCCGCCACCGATGTGTCAGGAAGATGGGAAGGAGCCAGTGTATCGACACACGTAGCGTCCCACACTAAGGGCCGACCTATCCTCCATGGCATCAGAGACATACCGTCCGGCCTCCGGCCATCGCCGCGAGCGAGGCCGGCTGGTTCCAGCACAGCAGGCACGCCGGCGCTGACCAGAGCCCGGCGTGTCAAGTCATTTATGGAGGAAATTAATACTTAAATCAAATTAAAACACAGGAGTTACTTTAGACTTTAGAAGTTTCTTTATACAAGAAATGCAAAGAAATATGCACCTGTGGTAATTTTGATCACCATAAACATTTTTATAATTATTGTAAGAGATCGATCAACTGATGTCCCGAGGAAACATGAGGGCATAGTAGTCCTAGGCTGTAACCAAAATTTCAATTGAACAATATACGTTTTGATTGAAAAAGTTCTTGCAATTGATGAAATCCCTTCTCGGGTGACAAAAATTGTTCTGATAGCGTTTGAAGGGCTACTGAACATTATAGCACTTCTAGTAAGTTTAATGAGCATGAGGACTTTTCTTTAAATTTGTGCTGAGATTATTCACTGTACTTAGATTTAGAAAAAATCCATTGGTACTCGAACAGACGGAGTTCGAACTTCGCGTTGCAGGCGATTACTCGAACTACTCGGCCAGTACGGATGTTTGTTGGCGGTCCTGTCTTAGCCTTATCAATGACTGGATTTGCTGCCATTTTCCTCCGATTTCATTAAAATCGTGCCGGGTAGAGTCTCGCGTACCATTGAGGACGGCTTAACATATTTGAAAATTTTAATTACGCGAAGAAAACACAATTGATATAGTAATAAAATGTATAATTATGAAAGAATTAAGGAAATAAAAAATCTTTTGGGTTGTCATCGTACATACACTTCGCCGTCCAATAAGATGCTTCACATAGGTCCTTGTATTTTTTAGCTGAAAAAATTTATGCCTATTACATACTATTATATTTTACAAAAATAAACATTTAGCAGTGGTGCCAAGTAGTTCCACAAATCGCCCGTAGCACAAATATTGCAAGTTCGAATCCCGACTGTACCAATGAGCGGAACAATGGACTTACGTACGTACGTACGTTACGTAAGTACGTTAGTCACAAGTTTTACGCTGATCGAAAATATCTAATATATATATAGTACCAATTACCGAAACGTTATACATTTTGGTGCCATCCTTATAACTTAGAATTCTTCCCCTACCATGAGCTTTTCGTAAGCCTTAGCGACTCACAGGCTTATGCTACGTAAAACCTCGAAAATGTTTAGTACGGCACTCTAAGTGGAAGTTAACAAACTACTGACTATCGTTACGAACCCCAAGATATACAAGGTGTTTCGGAAAATAGAACTGTTGCCTTCTAGAATAGGGCGCTGTGAATATATCATTATGACGATGTAATAAAAAATTGTTCCAAAGATAAAATTAAAACATCATTCAAGGAATACTCACTTCGTAACATAGTTTAAGGATCTATTCAGAAACTGGTGAAAAATTAAATATAAACGTGGTTAGGTTATACATGTACAACATTATCGTTAAAGCAGATATTATGCGAAAATAAGCTAAAAAATAATGTTTTTTTTTATAATTTATTTCCTTTCATTGTTTAAAAGAGGTAGGGCATAACGGGTTTCCCGTTCGAATTCGGAGCTGCCCGACAGGGGCAGGACCTTACAGAAGTCCGTAGCCAAATAACACAATATTTTGTGTTGTGTTCCTACGCGGAGCTCCTTGGGGAGGGGGGAGGATTGTTACATTGTGTTGGAAGCAGGGGGATTAAACCATTATGCTGCCAACACACTATAACTCTCCGAACACAGAGTGGCAACGCGCAAGTGATACTTCGGTATCGTGAGGGTAAATAGGCTACGGTAACCGTTTCCCATCAGGTGGGCCCGTATGCTTGTTTGCCACTCTTGTTGTACAAAAAAAAAAAATAGCAACTGTCTTTTTTCTGCGATTACCTATTTAGAAACTTTATCGTTGATATTTATAAAAACGACAGAATTATATAGTAAAGTTGATCAGAAAGTATCTTTTCGTAATTATTCTCTTTCAATAACATCCTTACTAATATTATAAATGTGAATGTAAGTTTGTTTGTTACCCTTTCACGTAAAAACTACTTAACCGATTATCATAAAACTTTGTACACATATTCTCGGAGGTATTAAAGTAACATATAGATAACATATATAAAAACTTTTTTCGAATGGTAAAAAAGCCGTCCACGCCGACGAAGTCGCGAGCACAGGTAGTTATAAAATATTGTTGACATGCGGTACTTACCAACGTTTCTGCATTTTTCTATGGAAGCCTTTGCTGAATCCTTATATTCCGGCGGATACATGATCTCTATTTGCTTGATTGATGCTTCGTAGCTCAATTTATTGTTTTTAACCTAAAAATGTAATATACTTTTATTTTCTGTAACGTATTCAACGGGTCACAGTTGGATTGTATTGGTCGTAACAAATTTATATCTATTTAAAAAATACTCACGATTTGTGTCATCTGATAAATGCATGCTATGTAGCACATCACGTCCTTCTCTTCTATAAATTTTCCCTTATTTATTTCACCGATTTTTTCTAAAATTCAAAATATCATCAGCCATATAGAATTGGTTTCTGCTTTGTTGCATACATCATTACTCAAGTAAAGGTGGAAAAGGTATGAGTATACATGTGCTGACCCCACGGTTCCCCCTTGTTGGAAGGCGTGAAGATATACAATAGATACATATATTTATTTATTTAATTATTTATAATATGTATTTATTACCATCATAAAATACAGCAAATACAAAATTACATATAGAAGTAAACGTACATGTATTTTTCAAAATTTAGTTGCTTCTTAATGAAAAAATCTCTGGCGGATCTCTCCGCGGAATGTGGATGTGTGGGTACCCTTGTGACAGGACGTCAATATATTTTTATTAGTTACATGGAAATTCGTGCTGTTTATTCTCAATCAACCCAAAAAATATATAATAATGCTAGGCCCTCACGGGTGTATCATGCATAAAGTAGCATCAATCGCCCAAAAGCAAGCCTTTCGCTGATCCTGCGTTTTTTTTTTTGCTAGTAAAACAACAGCGTCAAGCTAGACTTATTTTTAACAATTAACGAACTTAGATTAATACAATAAGCTCAATAAAGTTTACCTTCTGTGACGTCATTTTTCGCCATACAATTTTTCTTCAGCATTTTTCCTGAATTCTGCAATTGTTGCTTTGACATCTGAGAATAATAGAACGTAAACAGACCTTTTCCTGCCATACTGCATAGTCATATTTTATTTTTTATAAATGTATTATACATTTCGCACAAACATTTACTATAGTTAATATAATTGTTAATGAAACCTACGTTTTAGACAATGTTTGTTCCTCTTTCACGAAAAAACTGATCGGAGTTAAACGTAATTTGCCAAAGAAATAAATTATTAGCTGAATTAACACATAGAATATGTTGTATTGTAGTATCTGTATGCCCAGAAAAAAACAAAAAAAATATATTTTATTAATCTCATCTCGTCCATTAATGAAATCATGGTTTACGCAGGTGAAATCGAAAGCGTTGCTATAATTAATAAAGACAACTAATTTGTAAATATTATCAATTCACATTCAGATCACTCGTGAGGTATTCAAAATAGATCCAAAATCTACTCACAGCATTCGTATCGTTTGCCAGAATAACAACAATTACCAACATACACAAATCCTTTCGATACATATTCCTCTATTGGTCCGTAACGTAATAGAAATGACTGCACTTCTGTCTGTCAAAACTATATAAACGAAGCCCAGATTACAAGGTGTACGTTGCAAATCTCGAGATGTAATGTAAATACACTTATTAGGGATGCAAGTGATCTGTAATTAAACTGAAGCAAATAAAAGACACGTGTTTGAGGTGACAAGATGGGTTGGGAGTTCTGTGAAACAATGTTTGAAATGGCCACGTTTGTTACAATTACAGTACTTAATACTACTTTTAGCATTCATTCCCTAGAAACTATTATATAATTCCACAAATGTGAAAATTATCGGCTTGGTAAAATTATATATACATACACTTCACGCCGAGTCCCTAACGGTGTAGGCAGAGAGTATAGAGTAAAATTATATATTATTATGCATATATATATTTCGTTATACTTACTATTTTAAATAAAATCTTTCTCTAAGAAAGTATTAAGTACGGTAAACGAAAACGCCGAGAGGAATCCTGCATACGGCTGAGAAGCAATTCAAAGGGGTATGTATAGTTGTGCTTTGTAACGGCGATGGACTCGCCATCTGTCACGTTGACACCTAAATTATATCTCTGGCGGAAAGTGGGTGTGTGGGTATTACCTTTACACTTCTGACTACCCTTTCGGGGACCCTTGTGGGAAGGCGTGAGGATATATATAAAATTATAATAAATATATATAAAATAGAGGAGGATAAATTCACTTCCCATGTGGATTGCACGAGGGGTAGGCAAGCTTAAGTGTCACTTAGAATTATTTAAGTGTCCAAGTGACAGACAGTCTTTTCCCGTCTTTTAAGCACTTTTACTAACACCGTATAGGTGCTGGTGTAATAAATCGTAATACTAGACTCAGGAACATTCATTGGTACTGGCCCCTTAGTTAAAACCTGCAACCTTGGCATTGCAGGACACTATTAAGAAAACTAGGCCATAACGACTCTAAATAATATAATTCAAAATATGTATAAAATAGTACTGTATTAGGAGAAATTTCACAATGATATTAACATTTTCTGCCCAAAGGCGGTACATAAATTATAAGTAGATTGTTAATAAATTTTTATACGAATGCAATCTCAAATGTTTATAAAATATATGTTAGAAAATCAAAACATATCATTATAATGTATAATATATATATTCGCGAAACAAATTAAATTTAATTAAAATTCAATCGCATCATTTATATATTTATGCAAACACGAAATTGTTGGGATTATACTCGTACATACACTTCGCTGTCCAAAACGATGCTTCACAAATGTCCTTGTAATTCTTGGCTGAAAGAAATTCAATTAATTATTATCATAAGTGATAGTTGAAGGGGAAATGTTTCATAGAGTGTCTTTCTTCAATATTTGGTATCTTACCCTCTCCCCTACAGTGTTCTATAGCCGCTTTCGTAAGTTCTTTCATTTCAGGAGGAAACATCATATCCACTTGCTTTATCATTGCGTCGTGTATTATTTTGTTGTTCTTTACCTGCAATCACATAAAGAAAAAAACTATATTAATTTACTGTGAAAGAAAGGAATGGAATAATATCAATAATTTCATTATAAAACATTAAAGTAAGATAAATGTGAACATACCGCTTGGCTCAAACTGTAGACACAAGCTATGTAGCACATTACATTCCTGTCTTCAATGAATACCCCCTGGTCTATTGCCCCAACTTGATCTACAACATAGGACACATAAACAATATTAGTTGCAACATTTTGTAATAGAACAATGTAAATATGAACATTTATGTCTCATTTTTCGGATAACTTTTTGATTGAATTCATCCAAAACATAAAACGATTAATGATCTTAACATACCATATTTCTACATATATTGTCACGTCGAGTCCCTCACGGGGTAGTTTATAAGTAGAAAACTTGCTGCAGATCGCTTCACATTCATCGGTCTCTTCACAAATACTTAAGGACGCTTGTAACATAATTCGCGAATCATATTACATATTAATAGTGGGTATCTAGTATATTAAATCCAATATCACTAACAACTTCAGATTGATATTGACTAACTAACCTTCTGTTACATCGTTTTTCGGCATGCACGTTTTTTTCAATAGCTTCCCAGAATTCTTTAACTGCTGTCTCGTCATCTGTAAAATCTGTCGTCATAAAAACTGAATAAAACTTATTGATATTTGTTAATAAAATAAGTATCACTTACCGATAAAACATTTTTACACAAAACTACCAAAATGAAACAAAATAGAAGCCGTAGAGTGTGCATTGTATTTATCTATTGACACAAATCATCAAAGGTATATGGAATGAATAGGAAAGAACAGCAGAAGTATTACGGAAAGTGTATATATAGGGGTGTTTCATACGTTTAATTGATACCTCAAAGTGACAATGAAATAACATACACATATTTGTTCAAGATACACAGTTTAGTGTCATATATTGTCAGTGTAGTTGAGATCGTTGAGGATATGTCTGTTGCGATTTGCTGACCACCTTCATATGATACGAATGGAATTAGCATTATTGAATGTAAAGTAGTCATTCATCCAGACAAACACACAAATCTTCATGCCAAGTCCTCTACGGGTTAGTTTTTTAGCTATTCACGAAAAATGAAATGAAAATTGCGGTCTTATTTAGAAAAAAAACAGCAATTTTTGTTATAAAATCATATATTTGGAACCTTATACGTATCTTGGTATCTTATCTCCATGTAACAGTTTTTGTGAAGAAACCAAATTATGTATAGGTAATTCAAATTACACATTTGTAATATCAATCAATAATTATAATATACTCATTACACCACCAAGTATTATGAACAACATGCCTTGCCATTTCTTTCTATATGCCCCGATCATTGCATTGAAATACTTCTGTTCACGAAGTCACGGGAACACAAAACTAGAAGGATCGAATTCATACAAACACTTTGTAGCGTAGAATATACCTTGGCACATGTCACTATAGTTGTCCTCTGAAAGTGTGATATTACATTTTAAGTCGAAAAAAAGCCTCGTATCCATGAATTTTACATTTTCAAATGTACTTACGAATGGGCATGCACTTTACTACACCGTCCTTAACAGGCTGCTTCAGCTCAGGAGGATAAAGGATATCTACTTGTTTTGATATCAAATCCTTGTCTAACTTGTTGTCCTTCACCTAAAATCAAATCAACAAACAAATCCTTGTCTAACTTGTTGTCCTTCACCTAAAATCAAATCAACAAACAAATCCTTGTCTAACTTGTTGTGCTTCACCTAAAATCAAATCAACATCGTTTTTCTTTCATAATAAGGACGGTAAAAAAGTTGACATGCTGTCTGATGTAATACTAGTCCTGCCCTAGTCTCTGGAAACCTCACTCAACGCAGAGGCACAAAAACTACTCAAAACAAGTTCTACTTGGCCGCGATATTAATAAACAAAGCTCTGCGAATAATTCGTACATAATGTTAACGCAATGTTAATATACATAAACGTAACTTTGTGACTGAGCTTCCAAAGTAAGATGCTGTGCTACTGAGCTCTCTTGACTTGGTGAATTAGTTTCCTTTTCTATTTCTGCTCATCTGATCGTAGGTGATTGAGTTTCAATTAATCACTAAGCAAGCAATAACAATTAATGACGAAATTGCAAATCATAAGGAATTAGCTGTCAGGCCCAGCTTCGTTTTGGGGAAAAATAAAAATCAAACACGATCACAGGGCCACCATTCGGGTCCACTTGTAAATCTTTACCATCCAGGTATCCATTCCAATGCACACTTACAAATTATTTCATCAAAATCAGTCATGCTATTCTCGAAAAATTTAATTTTCCGAGAACAACGAAGGTCAGTTTTTATCTGCATAGGTATATTATGGTTTATGGGTTATCGCTTGAGCTCAATTACACGAACAAATTTCCTAGATATAAAGATACTTACAACTAGTAATGCTTTGTAGACACAGGCAATGTAGCACATAACCTTTGGATCCTCGAGGAACACACCTTGTTCAATTTGGCTTACTTTATCTGTAAAACATTCACGTAGACGGATCATTATAACGCGAACATATTATAAATTATAATATTGATGGCAAACTGTTATGTTCGTACCTTCAGTAACTCCAACTTTAGGCAAGCATTGCTTTTTCGTAACTGACATCGTCTTTTTGAGTTGTGGTCGCGTCATCTGTAAGGAATATCCTTACAGATGCAGATTTAACTGCTTAATTTACTTATTCATTAAATACGTGATGAAAGAAATATTGTATTTAATGTGTTTAAGGCTGTAGTAAGGCATATAAAAAAAACAAGATTTAGAAAAGAATTACAAACAAGAAACTCTGACGCCTAAGATAAAGTGATTGCGACGCGAAATTGAAAAGTCATTAGAAGTTACACACAGTGTAATTTTATTACTTTTCATTATACAATTTCTCAATTTTACTTCCATTTTTTCAATGAATTGTTCCATAAAATGTTAGTATGTAGCTGCCCGAGGATGACATGAAGGGCGAGGCAATTTTTGGAAAACGAAAACGATTAAAAGATGAAAACTTCTAGATGGATCATAGAACATAAAACCAAAAGAGAACATGAAACAAAACTTACCGCAAATGTGAGAGATAAAGTATAGACGATAAAAAACAATACAAAAAATCTAAACATTATTACTCTTAGCTTAATTCTACTGGCAGTATTATGCCAATCCAAAACGCAAAAGTCGCCACTCCAAACTGGAAATATTCCAAACCTTACACATCATAAATACCCAAATTCTCAATTGGACGCAAATACTTGAAACCATAAATTTTGTCCAATAAATGATACCCTACGTAAACGCTGATAAACGGTTTTAAATAATTGAGTCATTGTTGTGAACGCTACTAAGCGACGAGCAGTTATTACCGAGCAGAAACAGGTACTTAATTGCTTGTAATTCATTTCAAGCACTTGAATGGAATGGATTTTTTTTTTATCGGATTATATAATAATATAATAAT
Source organism: Drepana falcataria (assembly GCA_945859725.1). Classification (NCBI taxonomy): domain Eukaryota; kingdom Metazoa; phylum Arthropoda; class Insecta; order Lepidoptera; family Drepanidae; genus Drepana; species Drepana falcataria. Next base: position 4,390,540 of record OX243935.1, read on the forward strand.
TTATCCTCACGCCTTCCCACAAGGGTCCCCGAAGGGGTAGGCAGAGGTGTATAGGAAATACCCACACACCCACTTTCCGCCAGAGGTATATTAGGTGCCAACGTGACAGATGGCGAGTCCATCGCCGTTACTCAAGCACGACTATACATACGCCTTTGAATTTCTTCTCAGACGTATACAGATTTCCTCTCGATGTTTTCCTTCACCGTAAAGCTCGTGGTGTGACTAATCACTGTACTTAAGTTCAGAAAAACTCATTGGTACAGTCGGGATTCGAACTTGCGACCTTTGCGTCGCAGGCAACTGCTCGAACCACTCGGCCACCACGGTTCTCGGATTATGATTTTGATCGGATTAGTCCTCAAATTAGCACTTTCAAACCGATAAATAAAGAAAAAAAGGATAGCAAGGTCTCTGTATAGAGATCTGATTACTTGATAAAGATCTGGGTACTTGATGAAGTCAACTGACTCGAACAAGGGCTGACCCTTACAACATTTGGTATAACGCTACGGAATTGCGAAAGTGCAAAAAATGCAAATTTCGAATTGACCTGATGGATGTAACATATTTGTTTGATAAAAAAATTACAAGTACAGAAGTTTAGATTCCCATACTTTTATTTCATTAATAAGTTTACGGAAACACAAAATTCGCTGGATCATAATCGTACATGCACTTAGCAGTCCAATACGATGCTTCACACACGTCCTTGTACTTCTTACCTGAAAAATACAATATGTATCTTATATAAAAAATTCTCGTGTCACAATGTTTGTTACCGTACTCCTCCGAAACGGCTGGACCGATTTGTATGAAATTTTGTATGCATATTCAGTAGGTCTGAGAATCGGCCAACATCTATTTTTTATACCCCTAAGTGATAAGGGCTGTCCAACCTTAAATTTTTTTTTTATTTTCAGTACTCATTTTGTTCTTTTATTTTTTTTATAATGTGGCATTAAAATATACATACAACCCTAAATTTTCACCCTTCTGTCACCAACCCCTACTTTTTAATAGTCATTTTAGCAATTCAATCATTTATCATAACTGCTCGATAGCTGATAAATTATCACTTAGTAGGTTATCCCTGCCAGTTGAGAAGAGTAAGAGCTAATTAAAACCAGTTTATCGTCTTTTTTTTTTCCCTGAAGATTTTTCCAGAAATTTCCCTGAGCTTATGGCAAAGCTAAAGTATTTGTAAGTTTCGCTCAATTAACACAATTAACTCAACCTGACCTAACAAAACAAGAACAACCGGACGCCATCCAAGTCAAGAGACAGCATTAAGAATGCCAGCCATAGGATGAAAACAACAAAGAATAGAATGAAAAAGCTAAGTGACCGCTCTTGCCAGCTTATAGAAAAAATACAGACATTAACCATCCATACTCCTCCAAGAGGCATTAGAAAAAACAGCCCCTTAAGATCGGCCATCAGGGGCGCTGACACAGGCAAATCCTGCATTAACAACTTGAAGGATAGTAATGGGGAGAAACAAAGCGATATCTGCCTACCCCTTAGGGGACCCTTGTGGGAAGGCGTGAGGATAAATAAATTGAAACTTACCAATATCTTTACAGTTTTCAGCAGCAGCTTTTACGGCAGTTCTCATTTCAGGCGGAAACATTATGTCGACTTGTTTGACAACTGCGTCGTAACTTAGCTTGTTATTTTTTACCTAATATGTGAAAAACACCGGTATTGATATTGATTAAGGGAATTTGTGGATTGATGACCGTAGTGACCAAGAGGTTGGAATAGTTACCTGCTAGGCAAGAATTGAGAGTTCAAACCCAAACTTTATCAATGAGTTATTACTGGATTAATCTCACAACGAGCCTTACGGTAAAGGAAAACATCGAGTTGCAACCTGCATGGTTTTACTAAGAAAGTTGTGCTTCAGTTACGGTAATGGGCTCGCCATGTCACATTGGCAGCGGCTATAAGAACTCCATCGAGAACCCTTGAATAAAGATATGATTCATAAACCATTATAAAGGTTAATTTATACATAGGGCTTGAAAGGCATTTGAGCATTCTGAATAAATTAAGGATAAGTTACGCACAATTTGTGTCATTGTATAAACACATGCTATGTAGCACATGACTCTCTTGTCTTCTATAAACTTCCCTTGTTCAATCCCTCCTACTTCCTCTGAAAATGTTTCAATATATAAGATAACAATAATCCAAATAAGGTGTGTTAAATCAAAGTGTTAAATCTAAGATAAGCATTATTTTTTGTGATAAAAATTCACCACTCCCAAAAATCTAACATGGTAGAGATGGGTTCCATTTTTAAGCTTCTCCTTCCCATGATCTTCTTCTCAATATTCTTTGTGTGCTGACTTATTTATATATATAGACGTACCTTCAGTTACATCATTTTTTGGCATGCAAGATTTTTTCATCACTTTTCCGGAGTTCTTCAACTGCTGTCTTGTCATCTAAGAAGTAAATAAAAAATATATAACAATCAGAGGTTTTTTAAATATCAATTTGCCTTTGATCAATGGCCGCCGAGTGTTTAGAGTAATTTAACTTAATTAAACCTTGAAGCTTAAATGGCGATGGACTCACGTTGGCACCTAAAATATATATCAGGCGGAAAGTAGGTGTACTACCTCTGCCTCCCTTTGGAGGCCATTGTGGGATGGCGTCAGGACATATATCATAAACCTTTAAACAAGAAGTTTCCGTGGGTCTACTTTCGTAATATACTATCGTAGTATAGTTAAGTAGTATCAATATTATAAATGCGAAGGTTTATGTAGATGTTTGTTACTCACTCACACCAGAACGGCTGAGCAGAATTGGATGAAATTTGGCTCTTAAATAGATTATTGATCAACATATAAGGTATGTTTAATTCCAACGAAATGAAATGTTCGAGTACCCATAGGCCACAGCTAGTAAATACATAATATGATTGAATTGACTTACCGCGAGACAAAAACCAGGCAGCAGAAATAAAAATAAAAAAACCTTTATAGCGTTCTGTGTATTCATTTTCAGAAAAACTTTAGAGTAATCGAAAAAATACATATCTCTCCGTTTTTATATGAAAACAATATTTCCTACTTATCACTGTTAACGAGGATATGATTAAAGAGTGTAGCAGACAAAGACAGTTAAATAACTTATTATTTTTTCATCAAAACAGATAAGTAGTAATTGTACACTTGTCATAATGCGTGTTTCGTGATGTAGATACAGTATGAGGCATACTTAGAAGGTAGTTAAATCATTGACAATGAAGATGAACCTACTATGAATAATACTATGAATGAGAAACTACCTAGGAATTAGATTCCTGCCTTGTCCCATTGAACATTAACAGTATTTACAAGAGACAGTTGTACAACCTAACTATGTACTTATAGATAAAATATTTAGTTCAGCGATTCTATTGAACACAAGAATGCTTAGGCTAGAGCACTTATGATATAGCTAATTGTATTTAAAACTAAAGATGCCGCGAGCATATCTAGTATGTTTATAAGGCATATTATCACCTGCATTAGTGCCTTTCTCTTCTATTCTTTTGTAGCTCTATTTTTAGCTCTGTTGTATTATATATACTCTTCTTTCTATTTGTAGCTCTATATAAATAAATGTATGGTAATACCCCGCTTTACGCGAGGGATACGTTCCGGAAATAATCGCGTTAACTGATATTCGCGTATATCGAAGTTTATGATTAAATATAGTCAAACGTCTATCACGTTGACAGCTAATATATCTCTGGCGGATAGTGGGCGTGTAGGTATTACCTATTCACCTCTGCCTACCCCTTCGGGAACCCTTATGGGAAGGCGTGAGGATATATAATTATTAGTCAAAATTTAATACAAAAAAAATACGAATCATTTTAATCAATCACTTTAATTCTAAGAACACTTTACGGAAAAATACATCTATTGTCTTTTGGGTAGCGTTTTTTTTACGTTCTTGTATAATATTTTAAAATATGTAAAACGTTCATAACACCCAACACTCTGTTTTTAATTGTTTGACACACGATCATCATTATTGTCTATACTATGTAATATGTCGAAATTCGTGTTATAGTGAAACCGCGCATAACGGGGTCGCGTAAAGCGTAGTATAACTGTATGTATGTATGTATTAGGTTTTTTTAATATAGGACTGTATGCTCGTCGAATATATGCTCACATATTCGACTGTACTTTGAAAATTACTTTACGAACACTATCAAAGACAGTGTGAATTAAGCCAATCATCATTGTTGCTGGCACAATGATACATTAACCGTTCCAAATTAACTGAACTAGTAATTATAAAGAGACTACGTGTAGGGTAACCAAAAAGGGTACCTAATGTATTTAGGTTTTGAATTATTGTCTTTATTGCTTTTTATGCGCAATAGGCGAAGATTACAGTTACGTGCCGTATTATCCTACAGAAACCGCTAAAATGAAATAAGAATAAAATAATTAAATGTAGATTGGGAAGATTATAAGAGTTAGTTTACAAAAGACTTAAGAATTAATGTTAGTAAATACAAACTTTATATTTAGGTATACACAAACTTTACTTCATAACTAGGTGATCTCATATTATACCGAGAATGAACAAAACAAAATGAGTTTTGTTATTTAATCGTTGTATATAATGGCATCTATTTTCTTTGCCAGCACATTATTTCATCCGAACCCGTCCAGCCGATAAAAGAGTATCACTCTTTGACGGATTGCTCATTCCAAAATGTTCGTATTAATTTATTCATAGTCTTTCTTTTTCTTATAAAAAATCATGGTCACAGTACTCGGTTTGATTAGGTGCTAACAAAAGATTATCTATTACGTCGAGGTAGCAGTTAATGTATCCTCTGTTAGCAGTAGCAGTTAATGTGACTAGATATAAAGCGGTCAATGAAGATCAATTTCCACAAATTACAGGCATGTCTGCCTACCACAGTTCAATCAGAGTGACAAAATGCTTCTCGTAATTCTTAAGTTCTTATTGGTCTTGACAGTATGTGATGCGGTAAGCGACTTCGGAAGATCCTTTAAAAAAAAATATTCGATGGTGAGGAAATTTGGTACGTTATAATTACTTGTATTTCAGATGACAATGAAGCAAATAAAAAATACGGGGAAAATGATGCGAAAATCATGTCAACCTAAGAACAACGTAGACGATGGTAAGGACTAACCTTTGTACCTCTTTTATTGGACACTGTCATAAAGGTAGGTTGGCAAACCAAATGACAGCCGCCGGCTTTTGACGCTTGTAACACCAAATTATACGCGCGTGGCCAAACCAGTAAGCACTTTTTTACACCCCCGTTGAAATACCCAAGTACCCAAGTTTTTAGCATAAAAGACGACCTAGAACAATTCATTAACAAAGCAATTACTTTTTGGAATACATTTTTTGTGTCGTGAAGATAAATTAATGAAAAATCTTTGTAGGTACGTCTGTTAATTATTATTCTCCTGCACTTACAGTTGAGATTGGTGAATTTATTTTTTCTTCTATTCGTCCCTCTTTCAGCCAGTATTTTTATCCAGTCAATTATCATTGTATTTTTCATTGTTCTAGATAAAATAGACCCTATAAGTGACGGCGTGTTCATTGACGAGAAGGAAGTTAAATGTTACATTGCGTGTATTATGAAAATGGCGAATACGGTTCGTAATAAATCAGATATTCTTCTATTTTTGGAAAGGGTTTTTTGTACATACATGGGAAATGTTACGTAACAGACTGTGGAATGAGCTCCCCGTTGAGGTTTTCCCTGGAGGGTACAGCATGGAGTTCTTCAAGAAGGATGTGAAAGGTTTCCTGCGCGAGCAATACCCTTGGTGCTGCAAGCCTCCATAGGCGGCGTTAACAGCTTAACATCAGGCGGACCGCATGCTTGTTTGCCCACCGTGTGGTATAAAAAACAATAAAAAAAGGTCATTCACCATTGTATTAGAAGGTTAATTTGAGTAGAGCTGAGGTAAAGACGTTTAATCTATAGGGTTGTGAGCTGTATTGTCTTGGATAACTTCGAAGAGACAAAGTTTTATGTAGTCGAGTCGAGTGTACCTAATATGTACGTCAAAGTTACTGCAACGGCACGGCAAACATAAACGGGGAGTTCTTTCTCCACGTATGACTTTTCGCTGAAGGAATGTTGCTTCAGCGAATATACCTTAATAATTTTACTTACAAATTTTTACTTGTATGTTATCTTCTAGCTCAAAAATGGTAAACTTAATTACGAGGCAGCGATGAAACAGGTTGATTTACTATTACCGGAAGAGATAAAAGAACCTACCAAAGAAGCCATTACAGCTTGTAGAAAAGTAGGTGAGAAGTTTATCAAAGCATTTCATATCTTCAGGATCCTGATATCTTTGAAGGATGAGATATCTTTAAAGGATGAATACCTTTACTAGTCTTAAAATATACTTTTGTTTTCCAGCGGATTCTCACAAGGACATTTGCGATGCATCGTTTCACGTAACCAAGTGTATCTACAATCACAATCCTAGCATATTTTTCTTCCCCTAGCTAGTTTAAATTGTACTCTATGTCTAGGTATCTTCAACTCAATCTAGCACACCACAATGTGACACACGCAAAATATCTGATTTATTATTAACTTGCTTACCTAGCGTCCAGCGGTAATACCAGCGTAAAATAGCGTCATTGGTAGTTTTATTCTGGAAAAAATCTTATTCAGCCTATATCAGTATATTATACCAGCTAATAAAATCTATCTCTGTGCCGATTTTCATCGATTCCATTTTGTAGTCTTTGTGTGAAAAAGAAACAAACATTTTCATAAATTGTCGCTTTTATAACATTGATATTAGTAGTTTTGTACATGTTTAAATGTTAATAGAAAAACAAGTGAGCTGTGTATACATATATGTAAAAAAGATTAATGTAGTAGTTAAATACTTCAGTATCCATTCATACAAGGTATGTACCTACTTCATAACTACCTATTTAGAAATTACAATAATGTCATCTATTTACGATCGCTTAATGATTTCTATCTTAATCACAATAAAGCAGGCATAATTCATGTCGTTTGTTTAAATTATGATGAGCTCCAAAATGTAAGTATAAAAAGAAAACATCGATCTGCTATTTTAGCGTTATTTTAGTTGAACACAATGTTATTCAAACTGTTAGTTACTCTCAGTTTCCTTGCCGTTACTAACGTAAGTATATTTTTATCATACAAACATATCAATTATATTTATTTATATATATTATAAAAAATTAAAAAGTACATATATATATATATATATATATATATATATATATATATATATATGTACTTTTTAATTAATAATTATATTTTAATTATTATAATAAATAAAATATTAATAATTATATAACATTTATATATTATATAACATATATTTATATATTATTATATATGTATATATATAATAATAATAATATAATAATAATATATATAATAATATATATATATATATATGTAAAATCATGAATGGCAGGCGGCGACAGACAATCTGTCTGTAACGTGGACACCTAGACTCTATGACAAGCGATAATCATATTGAAAGTGTCTGGAAAAGAGGAAGACCATCCAACTACTTATTATATCGTCATATCTTCACGCCTTCTCATAAGGGACCCTAAGAGGTTGACAGATATAGTTTTGGTGCCAACGTGACAGATGGCGATTCCATCGTCGTTACTCAGGCACGACTATACATACGTCTTGAGAAGACATCTCAAGATGATACTCACTGCTGCCCCGTGTGGGACACAGCATATATCAACACGCAGAGGTGTTGATATATGCTGTGCCCGACAGGGTCCACTGTATACCCTGATATTATGTTTTATGATATTATTTATTATTATTTATTATATTATTATAATAGCAATAAATAATAACTACCTATAACTTTCAAATAAAAAAATGACTGTAATTGGGTATTATATGAAAACATCTACTACTTCAGGGTAAGACAGATGAAGAGATTAAATCCTGGTTCATCAACCACACCATGGAATGTAGCAAAGAACATCCCGTCTCTTCAGAAGAAATACAAATGATGCAGCAGAATAATTTGCCCGACACTGCAAATACTAGATGTCTAATGGCGTGTGTATTTAAAAAGACAGCCTGGGTAAGAGATTAAAAAAAAGCAAATAAGTATTTACTCAAAACCGTTTCACCACTGATCTAGGATATTCTGATTAAATTTATATTGAATCTAAATATAACTAACATTGAAGCTACATTAGATTTGACAATTGTTATATTTCATAAAGAAGCGACAAGAAACCGTGTTGTTTTGTAAGAAGTTAGTTATTAGCGGACAGGTTGACTTATTTATTTATAAAAAGTTGAAATCGAGTTCGTTGGTCAAGGTTAAGCTCTAATTTAAATTAGAATCGACAGTCAAACGTTATTTACTAACCGAAAGGCATGTATGGAATTAAGCAAAACACCTGATTGTGGAACCGTGCTTTCTTTCATCTACAAACATTCATTATTTTCCTCAGTTGGACGACAAAGGGATGTTTGATGTGGAACAAGCATACGCTCTTGTTGAAAAGGAGCACACAGATCCTACTAAAACAGAAAATGCTAAAAAGCTCTTTGACTTCTGCAAAAAAGGTGCATATGGTTACGCATAATATTTGGTTCAATATTGCTTCAAGTACTACATCAAGCTACAGCATCAAGTTTTTATATTTCTTTACAGTGAACGAAGAACCAGTGACCGATGTAGAGAAAGGCTGTGATCGATCCTTCTTCTTAGCCAAATGCCTCACCGAAAATGCCCCCAAGGTACATAAAACCTGACTTCCCTTAACCATTTCTAGATGCTAGATATTTAAATGGCATTTACGCCTACCATTTTTCTTGCCTTACTAATAATAATAACGATTAAAGCATCAGCTTTGGAACATTATCTTTCCGAAATTGTCTTCAAATTGTCTGTTAGTTCATTCCTGTCCATTAAAAACTTTTTGTTATCGAAGTGTATAGAGTATTTATTGTATACTGTACTATAGAGGATAGGCAGTAATACTGGCACCATAGAATGATTATGGCGTGAAAAGACAAATGTCATCGGGGGAAAAACAATATAAAACAACTATAAAAATAGACAGGGATTCATAAAATATACGAGTTATCTTACGGACGCGTTCTTGTTTTCTTTTGCTTGCAACTCATAGACTTCTCAGTTATACTTAACTGGCTGATCCGGCGAACTTCGTACCGCCAAGTCAATGAATGTATTAATAGTTTTTTTCACGTTAATCATTCCTTTATTAATAGTTAATCTGATATTCTCGGATTGACAAATCCGAGGTCATCAGAATCGGGCCACCCGATCTTGAGTGTTAAATAGTGAAAATTTTATTTGTATAGATTTATTTTTTATTTACAGTACGGATTCCCCATCTAACCTAACCGGAAGATCAACCACAGATCGGAAGCATCACTCTCTTGTCGAATTTACTACAGCTGAATGATAATTGAGCTTCAGTATCTACAATTATAATGTTTACATTATTGACATTAAATAAAATATTTGCAATAAGTAAAGTGTTTATTTAATTAAGTTTATTTAATTTAAATAATCCTTCTTTGAATAAGAAAATTGCTGATACGGTATCTTAATGATCTACCTTTTTAAATTTGCTTTAAACTATAAATAGACATACACGGATAGTAAGCAACAGCTTAGATATTGTTCCATAACAATTTTAAAGCTGGTTAGTTAGTAACCTTATCATATAGATGGTAACAATACCAGTTGTATCTTTCACCAATACTAATATTGAGTGGGAAAGATGTAGAGATGATGCAGTTTTTGGTGCCTGCAGTATACAAGTGAAACGATTTTCCCTTCTACCCGCATAGCCATCCTTGCAGCAATTGAAACCAGACGAACATTACCCCACCCTAGAGCTGAGCAATTTAGCTGCGGTTTTCTATGAGGTACACTTGGTCGAGTTGTAGGGACATTGCCAATTTTTGTAAGAGAACTAGCACACAGTTATATCACAACCAAAACGGGTTGTTTCAGAAGATATTCGTGATGAATACTACTTGTAAACCTATTTATCAGAAACCAACTACCATATACCATACTCTTTGCCGGCGATATATTTATATACCTGATATTGCTATCTCTTCTCGATATCTCTCTCTTAAACGCCTTCAAAACACATCTTTTGAAATTCTTTCACTAAAAATCTTACAACATATACAAAACATGATCGTTAAGGACCGACATCAAGAAGTGAATTTCCAAACTATATTTACCCTTTTTGTAAACGTTTATTCAACATACCATTAATACCTTAATTAAGGCTCAAAGAATATGTAACAGATTTATAAGATCAAATGGCTTCGCTTAGGACTGAATCATTATGAGTGGGTATTATTATATCATTTATTTTTAAATCAAAATCATAAGTTTTTATTATTTTTTCCCGCCGCTCTCAGTGTCAGTTTTGAAACTACTGGCGGCTTAAGTCCAAAAAAAAGGAGCCTGCTCACGCTCCATATCTACGAGCACGTATTTTGCATTGGACCCTTGATCTGACAAGAGCCTCTTCAGGTGGTCGAGGCTCTTTGCGATTGGTCCTTTGGCCGCTGCAACTATCGGCACATTTTTTGTTTTTTTATTTTTTTTACCACAAGAGTGACAAACAAGCATACGGCCCACCTGATGGGAAACGGTTACCGTAGCCTATTTACGCTCACGCTACCGAAGTATCACTTGTGCGTTGCTTCTCTGTGTTCGGAGAGTTATAGTGTGTTGGCAGCATAATGGGACTAATCCCTCTGCTTCCAACACAATGTAACAATCCTCCCCCCTCCCCAAGGAGCTCATTATTGGAAACCTTATTCACAAACGTAGGAACACAGCACAAAAAAAAATGTTATTTGGCTACGGACTTCTATAACGTAGAGATCCTGCCAGAAAATCCTGCTAGAAATTCGAAAGGGATACCCGTTAAGCCCTACCTCTCTTTACCTCATTATCAATGGTTGCGGAGTCTACATTATAGTCTACATAGTATTATTTTACAAAAGAACCAACTGGCTATTTCCGTCCCGCAACCACCACGATAGGTATTTATGATAATAACAGTCCATTAGGTTGCATATTTTCCGCGAGACGTGTAACTCGCCTCGTCACACTCGGCTTGAGTTATTAACTACGCAATTAGGTAGGTAGCGAATGTATGCAATTAAAGTATATCATTTGTGCTTCATTTTAATTTCCTCGTTCCCGGTATAAATTGATTTTGCCAATGAAGATGAAATAAACTAATTAACAAAATGTATATATGTATGAAAGAAAGCAAATCGTACTGACGTTGGCTATTGAATATATTATGTATATGAAAATGTCCGTTAGTTGATATTTCCAAAAACAATAAACATTAATATTTTCCGAAAACAACAATATTCTATTGTCTTTATTTGATTATTTTTATTAAAATATCCTCACGCCTTCCCACAAGGGTCCCCGAAGGGGTAGGCAGAGGTGTATGGGTAATACCCACACACCCACTTTCCGCCAGAGGTATATTAGGTGCCAACGTGACAGATGGCGAGTCCATCGCCGTTACTCAAGCACGACTATACATACGCCTTTGAATTTTTTCTCAGACGTATGCAGGTTTCCTCACGATGTTTTCCTTCACCGTAAAGCTCGTGGTGTACTAATCACTGTACTTAAGTTCAGAAAAACTCATTGGTACAGTGCGACCTTTGCGTCGCAGGCAACTGCTCGAACCACTCGGCCACCACGGCTCATTATTTTTATTAATATGTCTTTATTTGTAGAACACATGTTTTTACTAGTAGAGCATTACTATGTTTAATACCTACTTATTGTTTCTGTCGTACGATCATATCAGCGGTCAACCCTTCAAGTCATTCCGTCTATTGGTTAAAAAATGCGTTAAGCCGTTATCAGGAACTACAGACCCTCAGGGGGACACTGTATTTTAATATGTAGAGTATTGTAAGCTATAAGTTTGTACCTAAGTAAGACATATATGAACTGTATGAAAATTTAACGACTATGAAATAATAAAAAAATTTTGGCGAAAAGAAGGTGTGTGAATACTACCTATAGACTTCTGTGGGAAGGCGTGAGGATATATTTTTATTCGGTCCTTATGAGCCCCCATGATGCCCCATTTCCTGTATGGGTTCATACCGTTGACTTATTATGTGATTAGTCCTTTGGGTTTCAGTTATTAGTGTTTTTTAGATTAGGTAGTACCATGATAATATGCAGATAAATGTTATTATAATGGTCTGTGCGTTTGGTATTTAAATTCGGATTATTGTGACAATAAACGATCCTATAAAAGTGTTATGTGCCCAAATTATTATAGTAGTTAATATATGTATTTGGTCTAAAATGGTGCTGTTGAAGCTATTAGTATACTTAAGTTTATTAACCATTGCTTATGTAAGTATTCCTGAAAGTATCCTTCATACTACTGAATATCCTTCCCACAATTATTCCGGGACTGGTAAGCAAAGGTATATCTCCGGTGAAAAACACTTGTTCCCTGTGTTTTCGTTGGTAGTAGTGTGTGAAATTATATTATTTTATTAATACAGATGTAGGAGCTTCAATTTGCAATCTTTATTTCGTAAGTGACTACTTAGACCCGTAGGCAACCGTGGCTCATTCATCTATCAATTCTTAATTATATCGAATATGGTAACAGGGTAAAAGAAGGCCAAGAGCTAATTGACTTAAATTATCAAGCATTTTTTGTATTTTGCATGAAAAATCTTTTTGTTTTCCCTACCTACCTCATAATGGTAGGTACCTAGAATTAAAAAAAGATTGAACTTTTCGTACTAATGTATACAATTAAAGTTGTAATATCAAATTTAACAGTATTTTTCTTATATGGTATGAACATGTACATATATTCGGAATTTGTAACTAAAGCAATTTTTATATTTTTGTCTAGGTATCTGTTATCATTTGTTCCGGCTAATCTTTAAAACGGCTGCATCGATTTTGACTAGAAATTCACTTATGGATATAAAATTAAATTAAATGTAACGATATGAAATGAAATAATTTATTTGCCAGAACATGTTTAAAATACCTTGGGTCAATTCCACACAAATTGACCTAGTCCCAAATTAAGCAAAGCTTGTGTTATGGTAACTAGACAACGACATATTTACTTATATAGATAGATATATACAGAAATACATAGGACATCCAAGACTAAGGTACAAATATTCGTGTTCATCACACAAATACCTGCCCTCAGCGGGATTCGAACCCGCGACCTCAAGTTTCGCAGTCAGGAGCTCTAACCACTAGACCAGACGGCCGTTTGAATGTTTAGTTCGATAATGTGATGTTTGTATGTATGTACATATTGAATCGCGATTTCGGCTACATATAATGGGCATGCGATTTTTCCATATGTAGGTATTTATATCTATATTATAGATACCTCCTAACTAACTAGAACTACAATGCAATGTATTAAAAACAGTTAAATACAATATTTTTTGCAAAATAAATTAATTTAACAATGGTAATCTACAACATTATAGTATATTTGGTGCTTCCAGGGTAGCACTGATGAAGATCTGAAGTCAGAGTTCATCCATATGCTCGTGATATGCCATGTAGAGTATCCCGTCACGCCAAAAGAACTTGAGATGATGCAGAGACTCGAAATACCTCCCGGTACTAACGCAAAGTGCATTGTGAGCTGTGTTTTTAAAAAGATAAAGTGGGTAAGTTTTAAGGTATAGATAATGCGGTACGGATAAGATATAGGTTAACTGGTAGAGAATGCCTTCGGCATTAAGCTCGCCTTTGCAATAATGTTTGCAGGAAATTTTGATAAATGGATAAATAAATAATACCTACATTATTTTTTTATAATATATTCTCACGCCTTCCCACAAGGGTCCCCGAAGGGGTAGGCAGAGGTGTCTAGGTAATACCCACACACCCACTTTCCGCCAGAGGTACATTAGGTGCCAACGTGACAGATGGCGAGTCCATCGCCGTTACTCAAGCACGACTATACATACGCCTTTGAATTTCTTCTCAGACGTATGTAGGTTTCCTCTCGATGTTTTCCTTCACCGTAAAGCTCGTGGTGTTGCTAATCACTGTACCTAAGTTCAGAAAAACTCATTGGTACAGTCGGGATTCGAACTTGCGACCTTTGCGTCGCAGGCAACTGCTCGAACCACTCGGCCACCACGGCCCAATTTATTATTATATATTATATATTAATTTTTAAATATATTCAGAACTGTTATTTATATGAATACATTTTCATACATATGAATTAAACACGCAATGTTTAGTTTTCTTAGACACTAATATGAATTAATTATATTAGTTTTTGTCCTTAGATAACCAAAAAAGGCACATTTGATGTGAACCAAGCATACGCCCTAGCTGAAGAAAAGTATAGTGATGAACCCACCAAAATAGAGAATGCAAAAAAACTTATCGATATGTGCAAGAAAGGTACGTAACATTTAAAAGTGACTTGCATGCGTACATAGGTATCTATTTTTATTTGCTTTATTCATTTTTCAGTTAACGATGATCCAGTTACTGATGGTCAAAAGGGTTGTGATAGATCATTTTTACTAAGTTCATGCCTACTAGAACACGCTCCCCAGGTAATCAATAATCATACATATTCAAATACTAGCAAATAAAGTAAGAAGTACTAAAATATCTATACTAATAATATACATAGAGGTAAAGTTTAGGAGTTTGGACGTTTGAGATAATCACCGTGAATACAGATCCGATTTCCGAAATTCTTTCACTGTTACAAAGGTTTATCCCTGAGTGTAAGACTACATTTTTGTTATTATTAAATATGTACTTAAAGCTGAAGAGTTCGTTGGTTGAACGCGCCAATATCAGGAACAACTGGTTCGAATTGAAATGTTATTTTACTTTTGGATAGCCAATTTATTTAGGAAAGCTATAGGCTAAATAACATGCCTACATACGAGCGGAGCAGTGAAGTGTTGCTAAAATGGGGAAATTATATCCCTTTGAGTTATATATAATATCCCGTAGGGGGCGCTGCGTAAGCCGTTCAAATTATTCGTCACAAGTATTTAATTTTGAGCTAAGTTGCCCTTATTAATTTGATTAACCTCTTTTAATTTCAGTTGGGATTCACAGTTTAACTGGTTCCATGCGCGGCAACTTAACAACACTGCTAATATTGCGCTCCACATTCTTTAATTTAATGTTACATACATACATTAACATCACGCCGAGTGCCTCATGCGGGGTAGGCAGAGAGTGTAGAGCGCTAGTTCTCTCTAGAATAATAATAATAATGTAATATTCTAAGGCTTCAATAAACAAAAACCACAGTAACTTATGAGCAAAATTGTTTATTATATACCTTAAAATTATAACACAAGCAACATGAAATAATTGTACAAACACGTAATATATGTAGAGTGAGTACTTCCCTTATATTTGTAAAAAAAATTCTTCATACTAATGAAGAAAAAATTTTACAAATATGTCACGTACATTGTTCAACTGAAAAAAGGACTACCATGGATTAAGTTATTGATCTTCAGTGCCCTCCAACTAGATACCGCCCGACCTAAGAACAATTGGTACTTAGCTTCTTGAACGCGGGAACTTAATATCGTAGTGTTATAAATTGGAAATTGTCATGTTAGCCTGCAAAACGGTAATGGAAAACAGGATCGCAAACCAGGTCTCCTTGGGATATGAAGCTTGCTACATATAAACATCGATTGCTAATGACTGAAGCCCACTGACCCTAGACTGGAGAGAGCCTCTTCTATTGGTTATCAGGGACTTATTGAAATCCTTATAGACAAATATATTGAGAGATATTAAGAGAGATATATTAATTATATAATATATACTTACACCCCGACACATAACTCATCACACACGTAGGTATATTTTACTGGTGTTGATTAAACCACCATTCATTGAAGAGGGCAAAGTCTGTCGCATTATCATAAGTGCTCCGGCAGTATCTACTTAGAACGCACCCAGTCTAACGTTAATCCACGAGCTTAATTTATTATGAAGAAAATTGTGCACAATACAAAAAAAATACTTTTATTACGTTTCATAGGATTACATTCCAATATGCATCAAAGAAATATAAAAATTTTTTTTGTTATTTCCGTAAGTTATACACAGTTATGTAATTCTACATACAAGTATATGAAAAATATAGTTATACATAATATACCTTAAGCATTTGGTGATAAGGCAGATATTCGATAGTTACAGTTTAACACAACAAACCGGGCCATAATAGATTTTCTTTACAAACATTTTGTATTACGTATTAAGCCAAAATTTAAAGCCCTCTGTAGAATAAAAAACCAATACATATAGTACAATTTTATTTCATTCCCATCGTCAAATGTGTGATAGGGACAGAGCTTTATACAGCAAATAACTCATATACATCTGTCTCTTTCGCACTCTTTAACAATTATGGTAAGCACCGGGAACCATTACTTGAAAATCATGAGATAAGTATGTATAGTATATATACAAAGTATTGTTCTATTAAAAAATGGGTTTGTTTAATACAAAGGAGCTTACTAAGTAGATAATTTAAGTGCACTAGTCGCTTTTGTATCGATGGTGTTGTAAATATTATTAATTTCATTATAATGTCTAACTAAAGTAGACTTCGACTCAAAGAGATTCAAAATAATTATGTTAATGTCTTTTCAATTTAGGCAAGAATTAGTTCCTGGGGGTCAATAACTATTTATTTTAGTTCTTTAGTCTTGCTTGAGGCACTAGTGTAAAAAAACCGTTGTAGTATTGTAATTAAATGAAACGCGTAATCATCGAAATTATTGTATTATTCTGAAACGAGTTCTAGTGAATTTGGGCAAATAGAAAATTTTAGTTTTTTTTTATTAAAGAATTTTACAGATTTATAGCAAATGAACAAGGATTCAGCTATCATGTTTTTATAGTATTTATGACATACCGTCAGGCACCACCAAATAAACAACAATTAAGAGAGACCTAGAACTTTGTAAAACAATACATATATTAACGAATATAGAAATATAAATATTCCAAATTTAAATTACGTATTTGCAATAATTATAATCATACATCGTGGATAATTTACCATAGACTAAGACGACTGTGAGACATTTTGGTTTAAAGATTTCACAATAGTATAAGATATATAAAGATATATAATCATATAAAATTTTATCGAAAGGATATTGTTATACAGATATGTCAACTATTTAATACAATTATTTTACGAAAATACTTATCACCTAAATATCTTTAGATTATGAAAATAGTTATATTTAGAAAAAATATATGCAAACAATGAGACTACGTTTAAAATTGGCACATCAATAATTTTAATAAACAGGGGACCTACAATTTGGTGATATTTCAAAAATTTACAGACAAAAACAATTAAATCCAGTTAATTTTGTGTTAATCAAATGTTGTGACATACAAATGTAATTTATAATTTACATACACTTTAGGATTTGGGGGCACAAGTATGAAACTCTCAGATGTGGAATTATCTGCCGCTATCAACATAGTTTGAGAGAGGTCAATGGCCCAGAGGCCGTAATTTTTGTAAGCTATCTCAATTACTTTTACTGAATACAAATACATATGTTCAGAATATACAAAACATCACTCGTATAAACTATTGGGTTAATATCAAACAACTGCACAATAACTAAAAAAAAAAAAATCGGAAACTTTCATTGTTAATGGGGTGGATATTACTAAAAGTATACAACTATAGATTTTAAACGTGTTCTATTTTCTCACGTAGCTCGAGTTTTGAGAGCTTCTGTTACTTAGCCGGTCAAAGACATCGGGAGCTAGGCAACACAGATGTAAGAAATTTGTGGGGCTAGGATGTGGACTTAATAACTGATGGTATGATTAAGTTAGGCTATTAACATTGAAAGTTTCACTTACTCCTATACTAGCCGTATTATAAGTTCGATAACATGAGTGACAATAACATTATGAATATAACAAAGTCAGTGCCGATACAAAGTCGTCTAGAAGGCGAGCAGTGAATCTTTTGAGGTAATGTGTTCTTTCACTTTGTGTCATAATATTACCTGTATGAAAATAATGAACGGTGCCAAGGCTAGGTTTAGGCTCTTTGGAGTGAGAATATATAACATACACTTTATCTAGAAGAATGGACTTCAACCAAACACGTAATATACTATACTATATTACGTTTTCAACTTAAGCCCTATATTCAGTGCGACAGAGAAAACGCTACAGTGTGTAATAGCTACGCATATGACATTTGTTTGACATTTGACAGTTGTCATTAAATTGGACAAAGCGATGACAGATGACTATGACAGCTCGTGATGTGAATATAGAACATTGTTTGTGATAGCCCTGCTATTCAGGTATATGATAATGATAGTGTACGCTGATTACCTAATCGATCAAGACCAGCTGCCCCTCAGAGAGGGTGGCCTCGCTCGGATGTTATATGCTGTCGTAGCTGTTGGGGTCAGGCGAGGTCACGGGGCCGGCGCCGCGTGCTGGCAACTTGAATCCGTTGATTGCAAATGCCCATCCATCCTGTAATACGAGTATCGTTATTAAACCCGGTAAAGGGCGTTCACACCTCACATTTTGGACTAGCAATGTGTAATTTATTTGTAATAAAACATTGCGATTTACAACGAAAACAATTGTTAATGCTTTGATTAGTCATGTAATGGTCTTCTATACCACATACCTATATACAAAAATCTATATATATTAGTAAATATCTTCGTTCAAAATAATATATATAATACTAGGTGTGCCCGCGATTTCATCCGCGTGGAATTTAACTAAAAGGTTATTGTTCAATTTCTTACAATGAAAGTAGCCTAACTCCTTATTACATCAGCTATCTGTCAGTGTATGTCCCGTCAAAATCGGTCCAGCCGTTTCAGAGATTAGTCGGAACAAACAGTCAGACAGACAAAAAAAAATTAAAATGTGATTTTGCTATATGTACCGTGTATACATCCATTTAGTATTATGCAGTTATTTTAATATTACAAACAGACACTTAAATTTTATTTATTTGTATAGATTAAATTGACATACAAATACTATAAAATTTATTATATATATTATAATATAATAAATTAAAACTTTCTTTATACTGAACTGAAGTCGGCAATAAGTAAAGAAACTACACAAGTAGCAATACAAGTACTCACCCTGACTAGATTTGGCAAGTCGGACCAGAATGCTAGGTTAGGTATAACTTCGATACCCGTGGCCCCCATGAGGAATTTCTTGGTACAAATGCCAAGTACAAGGTAGAATATAGTGCATGAGAAGAATATGATCACCAACGTGGAGCCAAACGACCGACCAGTGTCTATCTGCTTCAGACACGCGTCTGGAGAGTAGAAGGAAAGAACCTGAAAGATAAATAATAGGTATATTTAAAATGGTGTTTTGTTAGCTGCGCAGAAAATAGCATACTTCAGTGACGAATAAAGTGTTACTAATAAGATGCAATCATTATTGTGAGAGTCGCCGCTTCTGAGGCAGTCATCAGCTCGTGGTATATTAAATCGGAGTATGTAGTAGTAAATGGTCCCGCAGTACTGACTTTCCAGTGACTACTTCAATGACTCAGTTACCAATAGATAGTGCCATCCACGAAGACGCGCCCCACCAATTTCTAGTCGGGGGGTCGCGGGATGTTGGGAGTATGCCTCGGGGCAAAATTATATCCAATATCATTCAGGAATTTTTGCGTTAAGTAGAAACAAACATCCTCACAATCGGTAACATTTATAATATTACATTTATAACACTAAAAATGCTGAAGTTTTCAATTGTTTGCTAACAAGTTCAATAACATACTACTTTCGGGCACTGAGCAACTTCATATACATTTAGTAGTGTATATCATATACATATATTTACGATATTGTGTTTCTAAAAACTCATAGTGCATAAACTGGTATAAATATTTCAACACTTCTAATAAACAACTAGTACTCACAATTTTATTAGGCTCATCCAAGGAAAAGACATGAAATTCGTTTGTTGTTTCTTCTGCACACAGAAGAAGAATTACTGTTGACCTGTAAACAAAGTAGAGTGTACATCCCCATGTTATATCATTTATAAACCTTACTGTCCATAAATTGATATGAAATAATTTCATTCTCACTCAATTAAAACATATGCAATTTGACCATGAGTTAATTAGTTGACAAAAGAATAAGTACCAATTACTTTTTCATTGTAACATGCAACTGTGATAATAAATGATTAATAAAACATAAGCCAATAATTGCCCTGTATAGTCTTGTGGCATATTTATTTAGTTGTCAAATATGGAATATTTAAACTTTGGAGTCATTTTTATGATGGTACATAAATGGAGTAAGCCATTCTGGCTATATTCATTTCCTTATTAAGATAATTTTCTTTTGTACTCTAACTTAGTATTAGTTTAGTGGATAGCCCTAGATTGGCCATACACATACCATATGTTAATTCAATGAATTAATAATTGCAATAGTACTTTCACCTTGTGGCTTTTTTACAGAGCAAAGGCGGCAAATATGCATATGGCATAAGTGGTTACCATAGTAACCTATGGGGGGTCAGGATAGTGCCTGCATGTTGTCAGCACAGTTGTGTTAGCATCATTAGGTCCTGATCCCCCTTTGCACAGATTTTGCATTCTTTGTGAAGTTTGGTTCCCGTTGCATTCAGTATTGGTATTTTAAGGTTAAGGTACTGCCTCAGTTGAACAATTCCAGCTCCATATGTGTTAGTTTAGTTCCAGTGATAGACAATCAAGTCTTGGGTCTTGAGCATCGTCAAGTATAAAGGACTAACAACTACCCAGAAAATTTGAACATAAAACTTCATTTGTGGACATTTATGTAGGGTAATAAACAAAAAAAGTGATATTACTCTGGAAATTACAAACAATTTACCCTCATCCCATAAGGAAAGATTTGGTTATCTTGAAACTGTAAATTGATACAATGATTGAAATATGTATTAACTTTAGTATTTACCTAGGTATTTAGGTTTAACTTAAACAATAGGAAACTTACGAGGGTCCATGAGACAAGATGAGAGACTTTCCATCTGCACTGAAATCGGAGGTATTTGATGATCCCAAGTAGTCATAGACCTCAGAGTCCATTTTGAATGTATTTGTGGCTGAGTCTGTAAGCAGCATGGTATACACATGCCGACATAGCTGAAAGATGAAATGGTGTTAATCACATACTATATAAAAACAACGGTTTGTGAATAGATTACCTGATGATAACATAAAAACATAGATTCACACCAAGTCCCTCACCAACTGCCTTCCCCGGGAGAGAAAGTAGAGTGCGAGATCTCCCTAGCCTTACAGGCCGCTTTTACTTCTTCCATGTGATTAACTACTAAACTAACTAAAATAACTGCCTAATTCTGGATTGTCTGATAATGTCAGTTATACATTTGAATTATTTTGCTTATCATCACACATTTATGCCTTTTAAATTCATGGTATGTCTGTCATCTAAAAACAACTGTTCCTGGGTTAAAAAAATATGTTCTACTTGTTTTTCTTTGAGAAATTTAAAATGTATTTAGTTTTTCGAAAGTGTTGAATGCTGAAATTTAAATAACAACAAATAGGAATAATACTTTAAATTATGCATAATTTGAATCTGCAAAAGATTTTTAGTTTAATCCAGAAATCACCAGTATTTATATATTCAATCTAAGATAAAAACATTCATAATGACATTTCTCAAACTTGTTGATGTTGTGTCATAGATATGCAATAACACAAATGGTCAATTTAATGTTCAAATATGTGGTCTATAAAACAGGTTTGCAATGAGCACTCTAAAACACAAAAACCCGTTTTACATTAATTTATTCTTTGTGGAAAAAACTCCACTGTAAGGATTTAATGCTATGGGTTTGAATCTTGAGAAAGAAATATATGCAAGAAAGAAAAAAAATACTTTAGAGACAAGAAGCGCAATAAAAAACTTACTGCAACTGGTCCGATGCAACTATTATTCTTCGCTGATACATTCAACGGTGTATCGTAGCATGGATGGAAAAAATACGTGCTTAACTCGTACTCTGTACTGTTTTGTTTAACATTGTAATAATTCGCTGAATAAAACGCAGTTGTAACTGTGGGAGTCAGGTCGATACCTGTGCCATTAGAAAATTCACAAATGCAAGAACTTTTTTTCACACAAACATCTTGTCCATAACTAAAATTAGAACAGCTAACTAAAACAATTAGTGCGACGCCTAAAGCCCTACAAATATAACCCATTTCAATATTTTATCGTTTTTTAATCCTTCTAAAACGATTTGTGATCAAAAACATGCAAAGTCAGGTGTCATTTGACACTGTCAAACATTACTTTCGAACCATCATGTTTTTTTATTTATTAATAATGACATGGATTTTAGTCTTTCAGTTATAAATGTGAAATTTGAATTTCTTTATAATATTTTAGCAGTTGTTAATGCCTTTATAAGTTTCTGTATGTTTTACTTGTATTACAGAGTAAATATAAACAGGTAAATTATTTTCCCTACATATAAAACAACAATTAAAATATTGATTACATTATATTTGCTTACTCTTTCGGACACCCTCGTTGGAAGCCGCGAAGGTAAGACAAACAAAGTACCTAGTTAATATTCTAGCTCGGTACTAGGTTGCGTACGCAGCGTACATAGTCGTTAGCGTTACTCGCAAGTGTTCAATAGTAGTCGCTTTAGCTCTACTCTACACACCAACACTACACAAAACCGACCACTGTTCCGTCTTCGCCGGCGAGGACGTATATAATACATAATAAGATTAATAAGCTGTAATGTTCCCCCCCCGACACCGGCACGCCGGCCCGCGCCGAGCCAGACGCGCAAATCCCGTCCCCAAATATATAAATAATTTACTACCAGATTTACTTGCTGCAAGGGAGCTGGGCCTCGAGCAAGGGCCTTGCTCGAGCTCCCGCCACGCCCTAAGCCGAGGTCCATACCCCAAATACCCTATACACCTTACTATATACACTATATACCCTAGAGTGTAGCTCCAAAATAGTAGTCTTTGTTTAGCTCGCAGTTTTGTAATTTTTCTTTCGTTCGCACCATAGATTATAGTATTATGTTTCGCACTGTTTTTGCACTTCAGTCAGAAAAGAAACAGATTCTAGAGATTGTTGCTAGAGATGGGTTATTTTTTTTATTAATATTCACATTGAAACACAATTGACATCAAAAATTTTATGGAATCTTGTTAGCAAGTTTTATTTAAATAAAGAGTGATATTATCACATTTTTTTACAATAGGCTCGACAAGTTTGGTTTACTGGTAAAAAAACAATTCTAAATAAGTTTCAATTCAACTGTACGTGTAGTTTCAATGCATTTTAATAATGGCTGATAAAAAGAAGAAAATATTCCCGTTTAAGGTTTGTATTTAAGTATTTAACACAAAAAACCTAGAACTAACAGAGTTGCAGGACAAAACTCGAAACGAATTGAAGTGAACATTGTGTACGTGAAAATCAGATAAATATTTATATATTGCAGGAAACAACAACACAAAAAAGGCCAGTAATTCTCAAATCTGATAGAGAAGTTGCAAAGGATCAAAATAAAGATAAGCCAGAAAAAGAAAAGCAACCAACAATTATTCTCAAAACAAGAGAGCAGAGTGCTCCTAAAGAGGACAGACCACATAGTCCCAAAAATTTGAAAACATATACTTCTGATGATGGACCTCATCCCTCTAAGATTGCCCAAAATGAAAATAAAGATAAGAAAGGTATTTATTTATTTATTTATAAGGTACACCAACAATACACATATTAAACATTCAAGTACACTTAATCATAAAAATAAAGTCCTGATATGTGTATCAATGACAGGTATACACTACTAAACTAAAGTTTCATAACATGTATATTGTTGAAAAATTCAAATGCAAAGTTTAAATTGCAAGTAGTTGGAGTAGCTGCAGCACAAAATGCATGTTAAAATCCCAACTGTACCATTAAGTAATGGTGAACTAAGTACAGTGATTAATCACACCCCAAGTTGTATGGTGAATGAAAATGTCAAGTGGAAATCTGGAATCTGCATATGATTGAGAAGAAATTCAATTACTTATGTGTAGTTATGCTTGAGAAGCAACTATAGACAAGCCTCACTGGCACCTAAAATATGGTAAAAATTAATCATAATGTGTATGTTTTCAGATCAAAAACCATGTCAACCTTTAAAGTTGATGACAGAACCGGTAAAGCTGTTAGATGAAAATCTAGAATTCAACAGTGCTGCCTTAGAATTTCTGCAGGATTCTAGTACTAACTACTTGGTGGTTGGAATTATTGGTATGATCTAAATTACACTTAGCTGGGCCTAAGTTGGTGTGTTTTCACTACTCACAGAGGATAATAGCAATAAACTGTTTACACAAGTACTAAATTATCATGCTGAACCTTTCATGGGGAAGGCATAGAGGGCTAGTTGGCTCTAGACTTACATACCTCTTTAGCTGCCTGCCCAGTCCATGATCAGTCTCATACATGCTCACCAATTTTGAGTAAAAGTAGGTTACACTCTTCAACATATTTCCATCTGATTTAATAAAATTTGTAGAGTACTTAAGTCACATTACCTTCTAATAATATAAATGTGAAACGTAGTGAGGATGTATGTTACTCAATCGCACCAGAACAGGTGAATAGGATGAGACGAAATTTGGCATAGAGGTAGCTTATTAGCTGGATTAATGCATACATAGGACATGTTTTAAACTAATTTACAAAAAAATATGTACATGTACATAACAGTGAATACTCAACTGATGATTGACTTTAACCCATTCTAGGTACTCAAGGTGTAGGAAAATCAATGATACTTAATCTGATAGCACAAAATGTGCATGACCAAGACCTGTGTAGACAGATACTACATTCCCACGAGTTGGCCGATGAGAGCAACTTTGAGGCCAATGATGCTGTGCTTGAGAACCAAATAGAACCTTTGGAATTCGTTGATACCTCAGAGGATAGACGGCAGGAGACGAAAAGTAATTTCAAGTTCAAAATGCAGAATATTGAACATATTGAAAGAGGTGTAAATTGTACGAAAGGTATGGGTTTATATTAATTAACTCTACTGCTCTGGGCACTCGCCTTTGCTCTAATAATTTCTGGGGTTCAATTGCATATTGATCAATTAAAAATTATTTGGAACTGACTTCTCTAACTATAATTACTTGAGAACATTAAACTTTACACATCCTAGGAACCCAAGGAAATTGCAGGACAAGGGTAGGAAAGCATAATATTATTTATTTGGTATATATTGGTTATAATAATTATTTATTTCAGATTCATTTCCATATTCATTAGTAAATTAACTTATTGCCATGCTAACATTGTATTTAGAAACCTATATTATTAATTCTTTTATGAATACCTGATGCACTAGAACTGTAACAGTGTACACTGGTCCCAGTACCCCTGGAATGAGCAATCTATCTTCCCTGGTATTATTTATATAGCTTTCTATAACTCATTAAAGTAATGTTCCAATTATAATGTATGTCATAACCCATCTGGACTAGTATTTTAAAGATATTGTTTAAGTTTTTTTTTATCTAAAACTCCTGCAATGATTTTCAAAACTTAGGTATGCTGAGGGACATGAGTGCCTAGGCGTGAATGTGATACTATGATTTATTACATCACGAACTTGATAGTAAAAGAAAACTTTGTGATAAACCAGAGTTTTAATAAAGATGAGATGTTCTCTACCGCCGCGAGTCCGCGCAAAATTAATTATTTATACTTATATTATTAATATTCGAACCTTGGTGTTAGTTACCAGAATTAAACATATTCTTCATATGTCCTAAATATAACTATCTCTGTGCCAAATTTAATTCAATTCCGTTTTAAGGCGTTCTGGCATGATTGAGCAACTAACATCAATCAAACTTGCACATCAATAATATTAGTAGGTATTCAATAATTGTTTTTATTTTCAGGTGTTGATATGTATGTGACAAGCGACCGTGTCATCTTACTGGACTGTCAAGCTCTGTGGTCCCCGTCTCTGATAGAGGAGACCAGCGCCAATCCTATAACTGCAAGAAGCGCTAACTTTGTTACTGTGGATTGTCTCCAAATAGCCTCGTATTTGATGGCGATTTGCCACGTTCTTATAGCTGTGCAAGACTGGTTTACAGATTACAACTTTTTAAGGTGATACCTCTTTTGCTAGCTTTCTCTATCACTAAACACAGTTATGATTCTACTAATATTATAAATGCAAGTTTGTGAGGATATATGAATGTTTGTTACTCAATCACCCTAGAATGGCTACATTTATGGCATACAATTAGTAGAAGCTGGGTATATAATATATCTTTTCTTTTATCCAGAAAAGAAGTTGCATTTTTGTTTTATATAAGTGTTAGTATTTCTTCTCTATGTAAAGAGATACAAAAGGTTGAGCAGATGCTCTTGTAAGTTGTATGTCATCTGGTTTTATAACAATTGTTGTCATCTTGTCAGCATCTCCGATACAATACCTTCCACTTGCTTCTGTCCAGCTGTCCGTCCTCCAATCTCTGACCTCCCTGTATGTTATGAGAGACACTTTTTATGGTACCCATACCTTTAAAAAAAAATGAATAATAACTCAAAAAAATCTACCAAGGTTAATTTTTCGGTATGGCGACATCTAATTATTGTGACGCGGTTCCATAAATAATACGTACAATTAAATATAATCAAGAAATGGCTTCCTTATGTATTCCATAGCAAGCTACAGTGTTGCCACCTGATACACTTTCAGATACATACAGGCAGCTGAGATGTTAAAACCTTCGTTGTCGTCGAACCCAGTGGCGAGCACTGAAGGGTCAGAGTCGACCAACGGAGGGGAAAACAATCCACACTTGTTACTGTTCCACAACAGGTGTCAGCTGGAAGACTTTACTCCTCAAGCAGTGCAGACCATGCAGGAAATGTACAGGTCACTGGTTTTTTTTATTGTCCCATTAAAAGAAATAAATAACATTTAATTCTACAATTTAATCAGAAATGTTATATAATTGCGAATTTATCGGTGTCCCTTTAATTTGAAGCCCTGGTGGCAGAGTGATTCGAGGTGTTGCATGCATCACAGATTGCAAGTTCGAATCCCGACCCGTTGTATCAATGAGTTTTTCTGAACTGCACTACAGATATTAGCCACACCACGATCCTTACGGTGAAGATAAAAATCGAGAGGAAACCTGCATACGTTTGAGAAGAAATTCAAAGACGTATTGTCGTGCTTGAGTAACGACGATGGACCCGCCATCTGTTACTTTAGCACTTAAAATTGTATATCTCCGGCGGAAAGTGGATGTATGATCTAGAACGACTATATACGCAGGTTTCGTCTCGATGCTTTCCTTCGCCGTAATGTCCGTGGTGACTAATCTGTTATTGTAACGTTACCCCTATATTTTGAGCTTACTCGGCCGGACTATATCTTTTTAGGTTGTATTTTCAGCAAAATATTCCAACGCTCCAACCTGCAGCTGAACTCTGGCATGTACCTCTACAGCGACACTAACAAGAACGGCCTCAACGTGGACAAGGTGTGCAAGGAGTACGGCGTCGACACCTGCGGCATGCCAATCAATTTATTCCTATTGCCAGAAATATACTGTGACTATGGTAACGTATTACATGACTATACAGTAGAATCGATAATATGACACTCAATTAGAGGAAAGTTTCAGATTACCAAGAGTTAGTCAAAATATGTAACAGGAGCTTAAATAGAGGCAGGGAGAAAACAAAACAGGCTGTGGAATGAACTCCCCGTTGAGGTTTTCCCTGGAGAGTACAGCATGGAGTTCTTCAAGAAGGGTGTGAAAAGATTCCTGCAGGGTCGGCAACGCGCGAGTGATACCCCTGGTGTTGCAAGCGTCCATAGGCGGCGGTAACCGCTTACCATCAGGCGGACCGCATGCTTGTTTGCCACCCAAGTCGTATAAAAAAAAAGTCAATATGATTTTGATTCAAAACCTTTGAGAGATTTAAATTATATAGAATCGACTGTATATACATACATAGGTATATATGTACTAATGGAATTGGACATATGAACCCAATATTCGCACCGCTTCACTTGGGTTAAACACCTTTCGGGTCCAATTGTGAATCTTAAAACCATCTATAGCGGTCTGCTGTCAGTTCTGTGACTTACATACGTACAAAAGAGTTATATATTTAAAGATCATATTATCATCCCCGAAGGGATAGGCAAATATGGATACAACATACCTACTGTTTGCTGAAGATTACTTACTAGCTGTCCCGGCCAGCTTCGCTTGGGTGAAAATATAAAAGCAACTAAAACACGACAGTAGCGTCATCAAGACCCATTCAAATATACACACAAAATTTTGGAGTATGGTGACAAACACACGTACAGACGAGTTATATATAATAATAATATATCCTCACGCCTTCCCACAAGGGTCCCCGAAGGGGTAGGCAGAGGTGTAAAGGTCAACGTGACAGATGGCGAGTCCATTGCCGTTACTCCAGCACGACTATACATACGCCTTCTTTTATTCATTTTCATACAATTTCTTTTCAGACGTATGCAGGTTTCCTCTCGATGTTTTCCTTCACCGTAAAGCTCGTGGTGTGACTTATCACTGTACTTAAGTTCAGAAAAACTCATTGGTACAGTCGGGATACGAACTTGCGACCTTTGCGTCCCAGGCAACTGCTCGAACCACTCGGCCACCACGGCCCGGAGTTATATATATATATATTAAATTTACATTATGTATGGATATGATTTTTATATGGTTTTCCAATAATTGTATATTTCAGTAAATGAAAAATACCGTAAAGATGTAAGACAACTACATTTTCATACCTACTTAAATACATACAAAGGTGTATCGGATACTTACTTTTCCGTGACTTGTGAAAATCTCCTCCACTACACTAACAAAAAGAATTCCCACAAAAACGACTCACTGACTTGGCTTTGTTTTGTTTATTAGTCATGGTATTGTTTTACGAGTATAGAACCGCCCGGCCTATTAACCTTCCAACTCATATCACACACATCGTTATGGGCTCCAGTACAAAAAGATACAAAACTAAACCCTTATAGCCCGTCTGTTACATGTATTTTTAATCTTAGAAACTATAAGAGCTGTCGCCTAGGAATTTAAGCCATATATTTAATTGTGTAGTTAAGTGTAGGTATATAATATGTGTAATAAGTCCCATGTTTTAGAGGAACTGGCGCTACACTGATTGGGGACCCCCAGTATTTGAGCTTAGTAAAATTTTTCGCAAGCATTAGCGCATTAGTGCAAGCAAAGAAAATCTACATTCGTATTTCAGTAACGAAGGCAGCGTAATTAGTCACCTGATAGCAAACATCAGATGTTAATCATGAATTACAAAGTAACGGACGCGGGAAGCATCACATATACTAATGTTTGACGTAAAATAGAGACCATAATTGCATGAAATATATAGAACAGAAATGCGTTTGTTATGTTCAGTCGTAGATTCTAATCCCAATTTTTTGCGCCCAATTTTAGACAATCGTGAAATATACCGCGGCCATCCACCTTTCGAACAACTAGCAAAACGTCTGCGATGGATGATACTCGGCGTCAACCGGCACCAAGTCACCAACGTGCCCAACCTGTCGGAGAGAGGCTGGTTCCACTACTGCAGCAAGACCTGGGAGACCATCAGAAAGTGTACCTTCTTCATGGAGTACGAAAGATTCTTACCTTGAATACTTAACAATACGTACGATTAAAACTTATATCTAATCAGATAAGCCCGCAGGTGTGTGTCTAGAATGATGAAGCCGGTTACTAATCAAGGAGTACTTTATTCAAAGCTGATAATGTACATGTGTCATTGTTCATTGGACCCAATAAACGATTAAATTATACTGACATTGTTTTATTTTGCACATTATTGCGATGCGTTATGGTGCGTTTTGCTTTATCACTGATACACGCTGTCGATTAATGGCTTACGTCTCTGCTCTGGCGGTTTGTAAGCGTGTTGATACACGCTGGCCAGTCTCCAATGCTCAGGATAACCTGTCGCATTGGCGTCACGCCATATGCTGAAAGGCGGTGCTAAGGTTGGGATTGTATATGACTTCTTGGTGTAAGGATGGCGCATCTTCGGAATTTTGACACCCTTAGAGTCAGTGGTGCTACTTACACTTTGCACCGAGTTGGGGTTGCCAGCTTTGAACGCAAACTTGTAATCTTCCTTCGGCTTACTCTCATGACATAACTTTCCACTTTGGCAGGAGTAACAGTTCTTATGTTTAGTGTTGCTATTTGTCGAGTCGCTATCCTTGTTAGAGCGAGATATTTGCGACTCGATGGGCGAGCTGTGACGTAGCTTTCCCTGGCCTAGCGCAGTCTTATCGTACGACTCCAAACTGTGTCTGTTGCGATTAACGTCGTACAAATGTTTCTTGCACGGCTCGTTACTCTTTCGTGTATCTTTTATATTGTGCAGTTTGTTCGACTTCTCATCGAGACTAGCTTTGCGGCTTGTATCGCTGGGCGTACCGCAGCCATGAATACCGTCGCACTGAGTCTTCTTCGCCGACTGACCAGAACTTCGCCTGCTAGACTGACTAGACTTAGAACTCTTATCGTTAGCAATAGCATGCTGTTGACAATACTGTACGTCGCATGAATCCTTTCTTTTATCTTTGGTCATATCTTTTTCGAAGTAAGGCACTGGATGACGTCCTACATCTTCTACTACCCGATTTTGGTTAAAAATCGGATTTGAGTGACTAATCGCATCTGGTAAAATCTCTTCTTTCGGCGTATGTACCATGGTGAATACAGCAGGTGCCTTGGACCCATTGGAGCCGTCTATGTGCTTCGGCGGTCGAGGTTCCCTCTTAGGATCGTCTGGTCTAAAATCCCAACATATCGCCAGATCCATGAGTGACATTGGCTTCGTGTTATAGCTACCGAGATCTGGTGCCGATGTTGATGGACGTTGCTTTGGATCTTTATCGCCATCAGTCTTCTTTGGATCACAAGTCTTTGGTCGGTGAACGCGCATCTTTGTGCAACATGTGGGCCCTGAAGCGCCGTATCCTTTCCACCCAATGGCGTATGGTTTAACAATTATGTCCGAATCCCGATGTTCGGCTATTTTCGTCAAGTGTCGATATCCCAACGTATCAGGTAACGGTTGATGTTCCAAATTACCGACGTGCATTTTCTTGGCAAACTGAAAATTTTGAGATACGTTAACTTGCGGTAGCTTTGTCCCGCTTTTTTTGTCACTTTTCATATCTTTTCGTATCTGTTCATTTTCCTTTGCATTTTCCGCAACTTTTCTCCAAAACTTGTCAGCCTCGTCTTCTTGTGGCCCGTGGATTTGTTCGACGGCGTCTTTTACAAGAAGTTCGTGCGTCTCATGCCGCTTGTCTGGGTCGGTCAGTGAGCCGGGCACGTAGGGTCCGTGGCCATCTGCCTCTACCGGCTCTTTCTTTACGTTTATCTCCAATGGGTCGTCCTCCTTACTTGATCGTTGTTGAGTAATTCCTTCAGCATGCGTATCATCACTCTCGACATTATTTTTATTGGTATCCTTATTGTAACAGACATGAAAACAATGAAAAAAACTAATGTAACAAACCTTTATCAATATAATTATTATAAAAAGCATTAATAAAAAAAACAATATTAATTAAAGCAAAACCAACAATTTATTGCTCTCTAATATGTGCACCTACTTCGTCGTCAGATCACTTTGGAATCTTTTTGCGTTTGTGAACGTGATACGGGCATTGGCGTGGCTGAAATAAGTGAACAAAAATAAAATTAACTCAGATAATAAGTAATCAAATAATTAAAAATACTTTTTTAAATACAACTTAAAGTTATAAGTTAATGTGTACTTTTTTTTTTTTTTTTATATAACAAGAGTGGCAAACAAGCATACGGCCCACCTGATGAGAAACGGTTACCGTAGCCTATTTACGCTCACGATACCTAAGTATCACTTGCGCGTTGCCACTCTTTGTTCAGAGAGTTATACTGTGTTGGCAACATAATAGGTCTAATCCCTCGGTTGCCAACACAATATAACAATCCTCCCCCCTCCCCAAGGAGCCCTTTACTGGAAACCTTATTCACCGCGTAGGAACACAACACAATAAATTGTGTTATTTGGCTACGGACTTCTATAAGGTGGAGGTCCTGACCCAGTCGGGCAGCTCCAAATTCGAACGGAGAATCCGTTATGCCCTACCTCTCTCTATTGTACTGTGTGTGTGTGGATTATTGTAGTACCAACTAATACGTATTTGGTTATACAATAATCCAGCGGCGATTGTGCATGAGTGACATGTCTAGTAGGTACTCGGAAAAATACGAGAAGAGGCTGTAAAATTATATAGGTAATATAATATTATTCAATATTATGAATAATTTTATCACTCAGACCTGCTAGATCACTTAATATAATAACACACGATACAGTGAACTACGGAACCTGTACATAATGTATTTAAGTGGCACATAGTAAATGCTTAAGCGTAATGTGAAAGGAACTAAGCCAAAATGTAAAAGCTAAACAAACTAAAAATAAGCGTATTAAGTTCACCCACTGACGTCGTAATAACCTACTTATAAGAAAGTTCCAAGGCGATGTGGGTGTATATGTTACGCACGCAGTCTCGCAATGAATTAAGCACAAAATAACAGGTCCTTTCGCGCGCAACTTGTCCACTGGTTAAGAAGTCGCGTGCGAGCGCGCTCACTCACCACGAATGTCTGCGGATCCTGCTCTGGTTCGGCATCCAGTTTTTTTCCTTTGGCGCGTTTCCCACCGCGCATGCGTGCAGATGCTGCAGCTGTGGCCACCGGCGCTGCTTTTGGTCTCTGCACACGGGGGTGTAACCAATCTGGGAACCTTCCATTCGGCGGCTCTTTCGCCAATTCCTCAGCTGCAATTAAATATTTGTTTTAAATGATCTTCGAATTGTGAATAAATGTCAGTGTTAGTCATTAATAAAATTCTTTTAACAATTAAACAGAAATATTATTAATAGGCATTAATAGGTCATCGATTTTAACCCTGATCTTAATTTATACATACATTCCGGTGATCGCAGGTAGCCGAAGTATTCAATGGACAGCGTCTGAATTACTTCCTAACACGGTATTATTTGGAACGGGAACTATTCGCGTGTTTGTTGACAAATAAATGACAATTGATTTTATATATTGAACAAGAAGACAATAGGATTAAACATGTACTAGATACTTTAAATACTGAAAATTACTAACGTTTTAGACTTACCTGCTTACGTTTGGGTAGAAATTCATGAGCGTATGCATAGTCGTACTAAATTAACGGCATTGGACTCGCCACCTACACACCTCTGCCTCAACTTACATTCATTCACTTCCATACATTCACTTGCTCTAGATTTTTTCCATAAAACGATAAAACACACTCACTTGTTCATCTCTTGCAAACACCAGAACTTTAGTCTTTCCTGAGTTTAGGTGCAGCCAGGCCCGCCGCTAGCTGTTTCGTCGCCCGCGTGCAATACCGATTATGCCGCCCTACGCCTACTTACTCTTGAGTTTTGTCAAAAAAAGGATAATCAATGTTTTCTCATTATGGTGGGGAAAAAACAACAACCAAGATAAAACATTTATTTTAAGTAACATATGTATTTTTATAAATTTTATCTTGCATTGCTCTTGCATTCTGATCGTCAGAATGCAAGAGCGATCTGAAAGGTTTTTCTGGGAATCCCAAGGTGGATTTAGACCAGGAAAAGGATGTATGGATCAAACCTTCTCGCTTCGCGGAATCGCGGAAAGGTTTTTGGATGTTAACCAGAAAGTTTTCTGCGCTTTCGTCGACTTAGAGAAGGCATTTGATAGAGTTGCACGAAAGGAACTCTGGGTCGTGTTGTCTGGATATGGAGTGAGCTGTTCCCTATTGCATGCCGTGAAATCACTCTATAGTGATAGCAAGGCGTGCGTTGGGGTTAACGGTGAGATGTCATCCTGGTTTGATGTGAAGACGGGGGGTCAAACAATGGTATATCATGTTTGCCTGCCTGATCATTATAAATCTAGATAACTTTCTGAAATCCTTTAAAAACGAACGGATGTGGAGTGGAAATGGGAAACTTAGTTGTCAACTGCCTACTATACGCCGATGACGCGGTTTTACTGGCGTCATCAGAGGGCGAACTGCAGTCACTAGTTACCATAATGAAAGAAGAATGTGAAAAGAAGGGGCTGCGGCTAAACGCTGGCAAGCCTAAGTTTCTGGTATTCGAAAGAGATGAACAAGTGACCGAGTGTGCAAATTCTAGAGCAAGTGAATGAATTTGTATATCTAGGAAGCATGTTCACACGAGATGGAAAGTATGTAAAAGATATTGAAAGAAGGATAACTGCCGGTAATAAGGTGAATGGGGCCATGTCGGCGTTGATGGGTAATAAAATTCTGAGCAAGAATTATCGAGATGCTGTCCACCATGCGATATTGGTGCATACTTTATTGTATGTCAGCGAATCCTGGGTATGTCATAGGAAGCTTGAATGCAGTTGAGATGCGACCTCTTCAAAAAAAGTGCGGAGTAACGATCTTAGATCGAATCCACAATTACGATATTCACAAATCAACTGGCGTGAATCTTCTTGCCTTTACATTTGCGAAATTTTGAATGTTGAGATTTAATTGTGAAAATTAATCCTTAACAAAATTTAATAGACCTTCACCCGTGGAGCTGGTGATCGGACAGAAACCAATGAAATCTTCTCATAATCCTCTTTGGGAGGTTTTGTAAAAAAGAAAAAATATTTTAATATGAGCTATTTTGGGGTTACGGAAACTTTATATTTTTAGAATCTGCATTAATTTTGATTTATAATTAATAAGCTTTTGTTTAACATTTAACAGCCTAGTAATTCAAATAAAAGAAATTACCAATCATAATAGATCTTTTTACCTCATAAAAAAAAATGTGTTTCTTTCGTGATTGCTTCGCCACCTTGTAATCTTTTGCGCTTAATTATGATTGTGAAAAATTTAAAAAATATATATAAATTGCCTATTGGTCGCGCGCTACCTAGCCGGTGACCGGCTAGCCCGCTGCAGGCGCCCCAAGTTGGTATCCTATGCGCGCCTTCTGCGTAGGAGTCGACCGGTCAGGGGTACAATGACTTGAATTAGGTATGAGTCGCCCGCCTGATTTGCCGCCCCCCTGGACGTGCCGCCCGCGTGCGGTGCACGCCTTGCACGCCCGCTTACGGCGGCCCTGGGTGCAGCCCCTTCTTTTCACATTCTTCTTTCATTATGGTAACCAGTGTCTGCAATTCACGTTCATATGACGCCAGTAAAATTGCGTCATCGGTGTATAAAAGGACTGCAATGGCTATATAGAGATTTTACGGCATGCAGTAGAGAACTGCTCACCCCATATCCAGAGTCGCTTTCGACTCTATCGAATACCTTTTTAAGTCGACGCAAGCGCAAAAATCTCTGGTTAATATCCAAAATGTATTCCACCATTCCGTGAAGCGAGAAGGTTTGATCCATGCATCTTCTTCTGGTGTAAATCCAATTTGGGATTCCCGTAGAAACCTTTCGGATTGCTCTTGCATAAATAGTAATGTACATATACTGCTAAAGTAAGTAAGGGAATTCGTCGTAATGAAAATAAACTTACCGACTTTTCTGGAGATTTTTCTAGGAAGATCCCAGGTACCGGTGTAATGACCGAAGCAGCGAGAGGTGCCACGTGGTGCGCCGGGCAGAAAGTGACCATTCATATCGCAGATTGGTTTTGGGTTGGGCCGATACTCTACAGGGCGAGCACGCGTTGGCGCCCAGCGTGGGACTTGCCAGTTACCAAGACGTTTTGGCGTAGACTCTCTGTTAAACTATTAAAAATATTCTAAATATATTATCAATTAAATTACTGTACATTTCAGTTATATTTACTAATTATTACTAGGTCACTTTCAGTGACCTCGTATACCAAAACTAGTACAAAATTCCTTATATTCCTTTTTCTTCCTTATATTCCTCATTCCTAAGAGCCGTGGTGGCCGAGTGGTTCGAGCAGTTGCCTGCGACGCAAAGGTCGCAAGTTCGAATCCCGACTGTACCAATGAGTTTTTCTGAACTTAAGTACAGTGATTAGTCACACCACGAGCTTTACGGTGAAGGAAAACATCGAGAGGAAACCTGCATACGTCTGAGAAGAAATTCAAAGGCGTATGTATAGTCGTGCTTGAGTAACGGCGATGGACTGGCCATCTGTCACGTTGGCACCTAATATACCTCTGGCGGAAAGTGGGTGTGTGGGTATTACCTATACACCTCTGCCTACCCCTTCGGGGACCCTTGTGGGAAGGCGTGAGGATATTTCCTTATACTATATTATAAAATATGAATTATGTACTTAATTTTTGTTTATCCTATGATGCACGGAGCACGAGTTTTAACTAAAATATGTATAAAACAAATTTATAAATGCCACCCTTGTTGAAAACGTATTATAAAGTCATTAAATACGTCGGTTGATTGCACTACAAGGCACGTGACTGTGGTGTCAACGCACGTGCCATATTTGACAAATAATAATATGTCAACCCCTTGACGAAATAGAACGAAATTATCGTTCATTGCTAACATATCCCTCAAGGGGTAGGTATAAAGAGTAAAGCCCCGTTTTTCTCTTACTAATGAACATAGACATTCATTAGTCACTTTCAAACGTTGATATTTTAATAAGAAGTAGGTAATTTCAGCTTATAACTACGTATCTACGAGTCAGTGATCGAAATCCAAAGAAAATAAAAGCGTAAAGTGATTACGTTCCAATTACTTAGATTAAATTGATCGATTGGAATGAAATGGAAATGAAAAAAAGGATGGGAATTTTGGGAGTACTTGTAACCAGCTGGTATGTTTATACCGATAAATTACTTTAGATGAAGCGAAGTTAACTAACCGATTTCTGTAAGTCTAGAGTACTGGCTATGACTGGCGCTCCCTCTGCCTTTCTAGTCCATGACTTTGGTAATAAAAGTCGGTGACTTTCTACTTGCATTCTAAACTTCTAAACGCTTTCATGCTACAACTACCCCCGGAGGTGTCGGCAAAGGCGTTGTAACAACGCCCTCATAAAATGTCGATGTGACGAAAATATCTTCTGTACTTTTAAGTTTATGTATGTAGTATGATCCTTGTGATTCACTTTTATGACTTAGGAAAATAATTCTTCGTTATTGAGTAAGTAAATTATCTTATCAATAAGCCTAACCAACCAGCTTATCTCGAACAGTAATTTACTTGGATAAGGCTTAGGTACCTATTCCTATTTGATAATATAGATAGGCAGATAACTAAGCTAAAATTACCGTTAATTTTTTTTTACAAGAATCTAACAATAGCCCCATTGATCAGGTGTCGGGCTCACCCCCCGTCGTCTAGCGGGCGTAACAATAATCATCACACCCCACAAAGGGTTGCAAATTGTTATTTACCCTATACGTCATGCTTCCATTTGACTAAATTATAAATGTCCGCAATAATTTAGAATTATCTTGTCAACCTATTACAAGCGTACCCATATTTACAAAAGCCATTCAAACAAAGATCCTGGTCTGTAACTTTAAGCTTTAACGTTAATGTTACATTGTACTTTTCGTAAAATCTATAGCTTTACGGTGTAGGAAAACATTTGCAAGTAGCCTGCATATATCTGAGAAGAAAATCAAAGATGTAGATAAATTGGTAGGTACCTACCTCTTATTGTTTGGGATATGGCGACGGCGCCACTTTGATATCTAAATATACCTCTCTAGCAGAGACAAGGTGTTCTTATAAATCTACCTAACTCATCCAAGAGCCGTAGTGGCCGAGTGGTTGGAGTAGTTAGTTTCCTGCCACCTGCTTACCTCCCTCCTTACGGTGAAGGAAAAGATCGCGAGGAAACCTGCATACTTCTTTATACGTCTTTTGTTTAATGTGTTTGTGTGACATAATTTCGTCATTGGCAGTCTCTAGTTTTCCTATTGTCCAAGGCCTAAGGCTAATTAATCTAATTTTCGGTGTGTATTCGTTAGTGGAAGTTGACGGTTATAAATCTTAGCATAGACCAAAAATGTCTGAAGAGAAATCCACATATCAATTTTATTTTCTTGTAGACAACTTTAACAAATTGCTTCGCAAATCCCTACTTAAATTTATTATTACTGCGCAAATTGCGTAGGTTCATAATATCAAATTGGGCCATTATGAGAGCACGCAACAAAAAGGTATCGAAATAAATAAAGCCTGAACCTACATACGGTTCTAAATTTAGCGGGTTTGACAATGACAAAGGGATTGCATGACGTTACACGTAAGGACAATCGTTTCTTCGAGCCGCAGGAACGTTGTAAGGAAATTATAAATGAAATAATGCCAAGTTCACGGCCATATGCCGTACGAATCGGGGAAAGGCTGGTTAGTTCCGGTAGTATTGTCATACGTACTTCAATTCAATTGGTTTTCTAGGAACTCATACTAGAAAGGTAAGACTTTATACATATCTTTATCGACTTCAATAGTTAAACAATACGGTGACCTATTGACAAGCTTTTATTTAACTCGTACTCGTAGTCGTATAGATATATGTAGATTGTCAAAATTCGCAACCATTTTTTTTCTACTTCAACCTGTGTTTTTCTCGCCTTTGCACAAGAGCTCCGATAAGGGCAGTGGCATCAACAAGGTGGCATTTCGCCAGGATATATTTGAGGTTTTATAAATTGTCTCCGCCTATTCATATTTATCATCTGAATTATTGATCATGTGCATAACCTTATCCTAATACTTATAGATAATCGCATTGGGCGGAAACATGTCATATATCGTCACATCGTTGCGATCTTATTAATTACAAAGAATCTTACTTTAAAAAATATAAGCTGGTGGCTGTCGTTATGACTTTGATGACACGCAGCGGGTGTATGACAAGATAATAGCTGTTTCTGTGATTATATCACGACTATTGACTTTATTTTCATTTCCATTTATGAGGGCCATAGGATGTCAGGCATGTCGTAAATATTTGCTCGTGGTAGTAACATGTGACATCATAATATTTCCTTATGATATTGTTAGGTTTAAGTACTTGGCGAAGCTATTTCAGATGACAATACGTAACACAGCCAGTAGAACGATAGATAATTGATTGCCAAATTAAGCTTGTACGATAGAGTTTCATATAAGGATCCAAATGAATAAATTGATGAAGATGTTGATGAATCATGGCGCGAAATAAATGGAAAGAGGTCTGTATCATAGATGTGTTATTATCGTGTAGGTACTTGGCAAGTACTTAGGAAATAATAGGACATGCAAACAACATAATAGAACATTTATAAAACGTAATATTGCTGACTGTTTAAAGACCACTCGGATCTTAGCCATCCACGGACTTCATCGCTGGTTGAATTCAGCAAATATTGACTCATTAGTAAAAATACTTGATTATTTACTGATAGCAGCTAATAAATCGGTAGGATGCATAATCGAAAGTCTACGACAGAATGTATTTGATACCGACAATTTCAAAGATTTTAATCGAATTAATATCGATTACCACTAATTTTGCCGCCGGGTTTTGACGTTTACCGGCGCATTTCTGGTAAAATGCAGCCGGTATGAACGCTTACAGAAAAAGGTTTTCTAGAGCAGCAGTTGTAGTTATAAACAAAACAACATTAAGTGTTATGAAAGCAATTTGTCAAACCTCCTATTTAACGACATGCGAATTCAGCTTTAAATTGTTAAGACTGATATACTGGGGAAAAAAGCTAATTTCAATAAGTGGATAATTTGAAAAGCTAAAGTCATAAAAACAATAAATCAATGGGCTTTATCACTTTTCAAATAAGGATCTCACTTTTCGCCGGAAGCTTAAGTGTCAATGTGACAGATGGCGAGTCCATCGCCATTACCCAAGCGCGACTATATGGGTTCGAACTTGCAATCTCTTTGTTGCAGGCAACTACACGAACCACTCGGCCACCACGGCTACCCACTTCCTACGTACCTACGTATTTATAGGTAGGTAAGCAAACTATAAGAATAATCGAAATCGATTAATAATTTCGGTAAACTGATAGTATTTCCATTTGCCGTGGGTTTTGTTTGAACAGATGAAAACAATTTATTTAGGGGCTGTTCTGTGCAGTTATATAAATTTATACTTATTTTTAAATAGTAAAGAATCATCAAGGGTTCGCACTGTGACGCATTATTCAAGAGTATTAAAATGTCATATTTATAAACGTCGACTAAATCTGACCTTATCGACTCTACTCCTTAATCATGGGAAAATCCCCTGTGAGCTTTAGGTATGTACATACATACATTTCATCACGCCAAGTCCATCACGGGTTAAGCAGACAGAGTAAA
Organism: Drepana falcataria; assembly: GCA_945859725.1. NCBI lineage: Eukaryota > Metazoa > Arthropoda > Insecta > Lepidoptera > Drepanidae > Drepana > Drepana falcataria. The sequence goes on from OX243935.1 coordinate 4,431,161, forward strand.
GCGTCAGTTCACTCTTGTCTTTCAGACCTGTTTCACTTCATTCACATTTATCATTATGCTTTATTACGCCAATGAGATCCAAGGTACCTGATACGAACAAAGTAAATACACATTCTGGGCCGACCTACATTTGCATTATATAAATTACTGGTGAAACAGAAATGCAAGTATTGTCTGTTTGGGCTATAAATATTTAAAGGTCGCTTGTTAAATAGTCACGTTCAGAATCACGACATTACCCCGCTCGGAAGTTTCCGACGGGCGGCGTCGCAGACACGCACGGAAAGTTTACCTTATCAGCTCGAACTAGTAAAAGCAGGGAAACTGATTACTACAGTGGCTAAAGACATATTGGAATGCTAGTTAGAAGCCTGCCAAATTTAATACGTGTGCCTGCCTTATATATAATTAGAACATGAGTAGATATTGATTTAATTCGGATTGCCTTTATAACACTCGGGTACTGAATTAAGTTCATTAATCAAAATTGCTTCTTTAAATTTTGGGTTTACCAGAATGCTGAGTAAGCTGAACCCTTGCGCGGCAAATTTGAGGCCAAATTGTTTTATTGTATTACAGAAATAAAAAGACATTGACGTAAAAAGTACACATACATACATATCATCACGCCAAGTCCCTAGCGGGGTAGGCAGAGAGTATAGAGCGCCAGTTCTCTCTAGACTTACATACCTCTTTCGCTTCGTCCACGTTCATCAGTCTCTTCATACATGCTCGTCGGTTTCGAGTACTCTTAACGTTCCCGTCCTTGAGAGTCCGATCGATTTGATCCAGGTAGTTGGAACGTGGCCTTCCTCTGCCTCTTCTTGCACACACTTTTGCTTTGTATATCTGTTTCGTCAATCTTTCTTCACTCATCCTTTCTATGTGTCCAAACCAACGTAACATGCCTTTCTTCATCTTTACAATCACGCCCTCATTCACGCCAGTTGATTTGCGAATCTCTTCATTGCGGACTCGATCTAAAATCGTTACTCCGCACATTTTTCGAAGCGATCGCATCTCAACTGCATTCAAGCTATTTTCATACTTCCTCTGACATACCCAGGATTCGCTGCCATACAACAAGGTAGGTACCAATATCGCGTTGTGGACAGCAACTCGAGCATTCTTGCTCAGACTTTTACTGCCCATCAACGCCGACATGGCTCCATTCACCTTATTTCCGGCAGTTATCCTTCTTTCAATATCTTTTTCATACTTTCCATCTCGTGTGAACATGCTTCCAAGATATACAAATTCATTCACACGTCACGTAAAAAGTAACAAATTGTAAATTTCGGTGGAAGTGCAAAATGGTATAGCCTACTGGCGGAATATGTGTAAACCCCTACTGACATCACTCTTAAATTTGAATTACCATATTTGAACTTTAGTTTAAAAACAATAATCTCATGATAATGAACGGAATTGATGAGCATGAAAATGAACTACATGTTGTGTTATATAGATTCTGTATCTTTACGATGTCCAAGGATTGCGTAGATTATGCGCCATACGTCATAATGTCTAATCACTAGCTTACATATAGTCTCATGTTGCTCCATAACAACAAAAACAATTTATCACGGATACGCGAAACTATTAACTAACGACCAGCTAGATTGTCAAACAGGGATTACCAACGGACACAATGCCGTGAAAAATTGTCATTCTCTCGCAAATAAAAAACACCCCTCGTTTTCAATGATCCAATCCCACTCCAAATTTTAAATGCAATCCTAATTGAACTCTATATACTTTCGAATAGATATAAAAATGGTTCGATAAGGGAAATGGATGAGATGTTTACGATGTAATTGGATGTATCTAACTTGGATTAAAGGAATTACAATTTGTAAGCGAGTAAAAAACGCTCTGCGTTAAGCACGGTTGGGGCAGACTGCATGAGATGCAGGTGCATTATAACAAAACGCTATATTTGATGTAATGGATTTATTCAACGAGATGATTTGTGTCTAGAATTTACATAAACAAATCAATCGTTGTTTATCTGTACTGGCTGTCTTAGTTTAATATTTATTTATAGGTACCACAGAGGTGAAAAATATGTACATACATATCATCACGCCAGTGTTCTAACGGGGACACAGAGAGGGAAGAGGTGTCAAGTAAAGTGGCTAAAACAAATTTCTATAAGCAATGGTGATACCTACGCCCTATATTTTGTTATATCATTTCCCGTAAAATGGAGTTTCAATATATTTTATTAATGTCTATTTGATGATCCCACTATAACCTAAAAGAATCCGAAGCCGGCTATCAAATAGATGTCTTCATGCAAGCTTAACATAAAATTACCCAGCAGATATTATCCTTCATAATTATTATATTTCATAATCCATATTTTAGTTAAAAATACATTACTTACTTGACCACTATCGAAATTGAATGCCATTATTTGTTTCCACACAGCACAGAAAACAGTACAAATAATATGAATTAAATAAAATCTAAATTATAACAGTTTGGTTTAACACTTTTTTTATAAATGTCAAACATTTTACACATGTGTCAAAAAATTGTGGAATACTTTCTGAAATATTTATGACCGGGAGTATGCGATGGTGTGCCGGAAAATGGGAAAGTCTATTGGCCCAACTGCGTGGTCGCTATGGCAACTGGTAGTTTCCCCTGAATTTCCCTAGGACGCACGTGACGTGGCCGGAGGTTCATTGCCTCCCCTCGATAATGACTGTCAAACTCCTTTATATCGATCTTCTTTTTCCTTTACAGTAGTTTGAGTCAGGTGAACAATTTTGATCATCCATTTGTATTTTGCGATTTCAATTAATGCTCGAACTTTTTTACGTTACTGATCTTGGGGGTTCGTTGATAATAATATGTGTATTTTTAAGTAGAATGTGAAAATATTCCTGCTGGCTTGGCAATGCGCAATCCCCTTGAAATGAAAAAAACCGAATCCCTTGGTATTGTATATTTCCTTGGTAATGTACATGGTATATATATATATATATATATATGTACATACATATATATATATACTATATATATAAATATATATATTATCGTATATATATATATATATATATGTATATATATATACGATATAATATATATATATATATATTCTAAAGGGCGATATGCGGCGATAGTCGGCTATCGCCGCTGTGTGTTTATATTCCAAGGTAGAAATATCCAAATATACAAAATAATAGATAAAAAAAACTAAAAAACACGCTTTTTATAGAAAACCGAACTAAAAAATAGAAAATAAATTTCGATAATATCTTAAAAAGCGTGGGGTGCATGGTGTCAATAGTTATAAATATTTTATTGACAGATATTAGTAGAGTGATTATCATTTCGGTAATATCTTAAAAAGCACCCCACGCTTTTTAAGATATTATCGAAATTTATTTTCTATTTTTTAGTTCGGTTTTCTATAAAAAGCGTGTTTTTTAGTTTTTTTTAACTATTATTTATTTTCTACTTTTTAGTTATTAGTGTATTGTCATCGGTCCTCGATAAGTCTACAAAGTTTGAACGAAATCTGGCCGTTTAAAGTGGGTCAAAATCGAGCTCAAAGAAGTCGGTTACATACATACAGGTGAAGCTAATATAAAGCGTGTAAAAATAAGTAGTTGAAACCGACGTGCATATATGAAGAGACTGACGACCGACCGACTGACTGTGGACGAAGCCAAAGAGGTATTAAGTTTAGAGAGAATTGGCGCTCTATACTCTCTGCCTACCCCGTTAGGGACTCGGCGTGATGATATGATGATGATGATGAAGTAAGGTTGTGTACTGATACGTCACAAATAACTTTCAAGAAATTTAAATGAATAACTAGAGTTTTAAAGTAAGGAGTACCTACTAGGTAGTTAAAATGGCCTGAACATTAAAAACCATATCTTTTAAGTTAGCTTATGCAAATATGTGTCCCAGTTACCATAGCAATTTTGCAATACCTTTTTCGCTATGCTAGTTATTTTACTAAATAACTAGCATAGCGAAGGATTTATTTCAAACAGTACCAGTATCATCACTGTCGGAGAAATACCTATTATAGTAATTAAATGGCAAACCCTACAATTGTATAAATTATTACATCGCAGATTGCATGTGGCTTAACAATGTTTGAGTATCGTCAGAACCATTTATGTTTATTCTACGTAGAAATGCAAATTATAAAATCATTTAGCATAAAAATGGGAAATTATATCTGTATTTGCATCGCGTGACCCCAAACAATGGCACGATATAGTAGCGTAGATATATATATAGATAGCGTAGTAGATAAATTAGCGTTTGCCGTGACCTTCGCAAACGTTGTGTATCTGTTTTTTACTTATATATACCTACTTAATTCGCGCAATATGTATATATGAACGGTCAATAATTCCTAATGTTATCTTCACTACTTCCCACAAGGCTCACCGAAGGAAGGGTAGGCAGAGGTGTGCATACCGTGTTTTCGTTGGAGATGTATTAAGGTTTAGTTAGGATATCACCATTTCGCAAACACGACCATACTAAATAAGTCCTTGAATTTCAGCATATGCAGGATCCTTGTATATGTAGACTTTCCCCGTAAAGTTCTTATATCCTCACGCCTTCCCACAAGGGTACCCGAAGGGGTAGACAGAGGTGTATAGGTAATACCCACACACCCACTTTCCGCCAGAGGTATATTAGGTGCCAACGTGACAGATGGCGAGTCCATCGCCGATACTCGATCACGACTATACATACGCCTTTGAATTTCTTCTCAGACGTATGCAGGTTTCCTCTCGACGTTTTCTTTTTCTCGAAGTTCTTGATGTGAATAATTACTTTATTCAAGAACTGAAAGAAGACATTGATACAATTGGGATTCGAACTCCAACCCACTCGGCCACCACGGTTCTATATCATTTATTTTATAAGAGTAAATTTCTTAAGGTATTATTGATACGATATGCGCTAGGTATGATGGTAGCGGCCGTGCCGGGACTAGCTACGTCGCCAATTTCACATATGAATGAAAGCACTGAATGGAGATTGTTCAGTGAGAGAGCAATCTAAAAATAATAAGTACACTTAACCCAAGTGACGTTTTAATTAGCAGGTGATGTGACGTACATATAAAACGTATATCCCATTAATCATTAAGAATATAAGTTGGCCTTGCTATAAATCAATACATCGAAACAAAACTGCAATCTAGTTTTTACATGGGTATAGAATCATTATTGAAATAATTCCGAGACTATCCCCGGCCGGTACTTGCTTCTTTGCATAAATTATCATACTTTGTGACCAAGTAAATCAATTTCCTATCGGAGCGAACAGTTTCGATATCGACAATTTAAATTCGTGACGTTTTGATTTACCAATTTTATAGGCCATCCGGGATCGATATAAAGGAACCGGTGAAGGTTACGCACTACTTTACCTGTTCTTGATTTCAAATGGTAATTGCATTCTTTTAAGGTTTTACTATAATGCACTAAAAATTACGTACGATAATGAATTTAGCTACGTTCCACCTAAATCAAATCTGAAGGATAGGAACGTCAAGAATACTTACTTGAAACCGGAACGCTAGAGTAAAGAGAATTATCTATGTGCATGAAGTAAAAGAGCTCTGTAAGTCTAGAAAGCATTGGCACTCTACTCTATTTGCTTACTCCGTGAGAAACTCGGCGTGAGGATATTTATGTACGTTTTGAAGAACTATACATACAAACGTATATTTCCCGTTTTTAAAGCACAAAGATGACAAACAAGGATGTGGTCAATATACATATTTATACCATGTATGTTAAGACCAAGAACTTAATCCAGCTGCTGGTCGGCTATCGTCACCACCGCAACATATCACGCACCAACAATTTTTCTAAGATTCGTTAATCTTATCAGTAGAAACGTATCGGCTAATTTTATAATGCATGAAACAATCTATTGGAATGGCAACATTTCATGCTGCCATAATTTGTATGAAAGTCCCAGGGAAAGCTGCTGTAACCTGTCAATTATCCCAGACACCTGCGTCCCCAAGCAAGGGATCGATAGGCGGGGTCGACGCGGGATTGGTCGGCCCCACATAGGCGTGGCTGGAGCAGATGCTGCGTACATCTGTGACTTTATTAAGGCTTTATTACAGCAACCATGATATAAATATTGTAAAAATAAAACAACAGCACTACTCTCTGAATACAAAGCAATGGCGACTTTTTCTGTTTTTCATTGACATTGCGGTTCCGTATTATATATGTAAGGGCAAATATACACGATAATTTAATTAATAAAAATGTATCCTACCTCTTCGGGGACCCTTTTGGGAAGGCGTGAGGATATATTTATATCCTCAACATAATTGGCCTCAATTAATCAGATATTTTAAGGAAATAAAATCGAGAACTTACGCAATTAAACAAACCAATTCTCAAAATATTATATCAGTATAAGGAATTATGTACCTTAATGCGATTCATCAAATTACTGTACTACTTACTTCCTGAGGAATATCCAAACATTCCTTCTATACAGACGTGACCTAAATTGCTCAATATTCGATAGTCACTTGTTTGGTTATCAAAGATAGCGGATGCAGGTGTCGCAATTATAGATAAAAATTTGATCCCTACATGCCGTTGCTAACTGATTGCAAAATTTAGGAACAATACCGCAAGTATGAGATGAGAGTTGTAAATGTAAGCAACTAAAGAAATTTACAATTTATATGAATTCGGTTTTAAAGTTCAATTTTGTTTGCCTATTAAGTAATCGTGCTACGAGCTACTACGAGCCGCTACGAAAGTGTAAATGGTCAATAATCACTTTTGTATGTATTGAAGCCTTTTTCTAAGAGTGGTGGCCGAGTAGTCGCTTGCAATGCAAAAATTGCTAGTTCGAATCCCGACAAGATATATAGTACCTATGTCTTCAAGTCACCTTCGGTTATAGAATCATCCGTCTTTCAACTTTTGTTCGTTACAAGAACGTACAAATATTGAGCCTTTATCTTACAAATGTTGACTTTCTTTTATTTCATTCGATTCGTAGCACCGCCCTCTCGGAGGGTTGGTCCATCCCCTTTCACAAGAGATATAAAGAGAGGGATGCTGTACTCTCATCTAGTTCGGTCTGTTGGCACGAACCGAGCGGAAGTGCACGAAAATTGTGATTACTGTGTGATTGCTTTAATGAAACGCTGATGAGTCGTCATATGTGTAGAATTTCTTGTGTTTGAGGAGCTACACAATACAGTTATATATTATGTAAGTACAATGTTCCCATTTTGGGAACTCTCATTATGGTTTTATGAAGTGTATAGAGTATTTATTGTATATTGTATCATAGAGGATAACCAGTGAAACTGGCACCATAGAATGATTATGGCGCGAAAAGACAAATGTCATCAGAGGAAAAACAATTGATGTACGACATTGATTCAATACACGAGTTATCTTACGGACCAATTTACGGACGCATTCTTGTTTTCTTTTGCTTGCAACTCATAGACTTCGCATTTTACCTTACAAGGTATTTATTAATTCATTTAAAGAGCCGTAGTGTCCGAGTGGTTCGTGCAGTCACCTACTACGTAAAGATTGAAAGTTCGAATCCCGACTGTCTCATTGAGTTTTTCTGACTTTAAGTTCAGTTATTAGTCACACGTCAAGTCAAGTCAAAGTCATGTACAACATTCTCACAATACTCGTAGATGTGTTGTGAGAATGCAAGAGCAGTTATGTTTCGAAAAAACAATTTTAAAGAATTACAAAATGTTTAAATTTAGATTACGCAAACATCTTAATCCACAATAACAACAATTTTAAGGATTTATGTAACAATATGCATCTTAGAAGTTTAGAAGGTATAATTTGTACATACATACATCATACATATCATCTCGCCGAGTCCCTACCGGAATTATTGTTACAGAAGTATTTCTGAATATTATAATCATCCGTATAATAATGGTAATTATTACGACTATTAGCAGCTTACGCATAATTTTCCTTAAAGAATAGATATGCGTGTAACATTGTGATAGCATAACAAGGACTATCTATAAAATAGTAAATCCTTAATTCCCATAGAAACGTCTGTGCTTATATACTAACGATGCTATAAATATTGAACCTAAACTAAAATTACGGTTAGGCAGACAATTACAGACATATTTGGGGAATGGTTTATAATCGCTGTATAAAACGGACCTAGGAAAATATTTACATATTCTTACAAATTCCTTTCAAGTATCGATGTGAATATTTAACATTAGAATATAATACATTTTTAGAACTGACGAGTCTTTGTAGTTGGGTATTCCTATTTATTGGGTATTCTTATTAGTTAATAATGTATAGTCAGCAGACTTATTATTTTATATTTAATTAAGGGAGAATAAAACAACGTGTTTATTTTGCAATTAACGGAGGAAGGAAGTGAATATATTTTATTTAGAATTGAACCATCATACAGTTTAGCTTCACGTGTACTTAGATGGTGTTACTAGTATCTAAATATATTTACTAGCCTAGATTTTTAGTTTATAATAATTACAACAAGCAGGTTAAGACAACGGTGGTTACACCAAATGGAATGCTTAAATTACTTAATGTTATATTCATATCTAAATATTGTTACATCGCAATTTGAGTGTCCAATCAAATCATAATTATAATGTTTAATTGTTGCTGCTACTGAATAAATACATACATACCTACATATCACCACGCCGAATCCTTAACGAGGTAGGCAGAGAGAGTAGAACGCCTGTTGTCTTTAGACTTACATTCCCTTTGTAAGTCCCATTCCCAACACGATTATTTGTACCTTATTATCGTTGTCCATTACAAGCTTTGCTTATTTTGGAACTAGATCAATTTGAGTTGAACTGATCCAAGGAATATTAAATTAGAATATTAAAGTAAATAAAAAATACGTCAAAATCTCCGCGAAATCGTATGGCGACAACTAATTCAGAACATTTAACGAGGCGACTGCATTAGATTGTAACTATAAAGTCCATCAATGAATCGATTCGATACGGTTAGTGAAGATGATTCGATTACTAGAAGGGTTGCAGCTCGCTGGGGGCGATATAAAAAGAATAAATACGGATTTATTATCCCCTAAAGAGCTCGCTTAGAGCGAGGTGTGAACGCGTGTTGTATTATTAATGTGGAGTGCTCTTTGCTGCGGGCAGTAAATTCGATTTGATCGGGAAATCTAAACAAACGTGTCTAAGGAATGTGAATGGAACATGTTCGCCGCAAATAAAAGGGTTTTATGTTTGAAGGATGCTGGTGTGTGGACTACCTATCCACCCCAGCCCTGCCTTCGGGTACCTACCCTTGTGAGAAGGCGTGAAGATATATTATATATCATTTGAAGGATAAAGGATATATTTATAGTATATTTTATTGTATTTAGTGTAATATCAGATGATTATTGAACCTTATTCTTGGATGATTTATATCAGGCAATCGAAAGGATATTCGGAAGGAATTCCAGAAGGATAAATTATACAGGCTTTGCTTTTGAATAAGGTTACCAATAATAAGCTGCTTGTTATATGGTGTTGGCAGCAGAGGGATTGGTCCCATTATGCTGCCAACACAGTATAACTCTACCACAGAGTGGCAACGTTCAGGTGATACTTCGGTATCGTGAGCGTAAATAGCCAACGGTAACCGTTTCTCATCAGGTATATGAAAAAAATAGGCGGATGATACTTATATTTATATATTTAAATTATGCACCATGGTGTTTCTTGCCAGTTCTTCTCCATGTAAACAGCTGACCCGAACCATGAACCTTATTCGACGTTTTCTAGGGGCCCATCTAAGCCTGTGAAATAAAATATTTTGATTTAGATTTTCTGATTTTGCACCATTTAAACCTGGCTAAGAAGAGCATAGCACTAGCAAAAGTGAAGTAGATACTAGAAAAGAGATTTACTTGCCCCAAGGGAAGTACTTGGGGCAAGTTAAACCCTATTTCTTTTACGGAATCAGCGTACTTACATTATCCGCCAACAATACATGTATTTGTCTGTATACACAGAATCATTATGAAGAGCTGGATGGAAAGCGGAGGCAGCATGGATGAAGGTCTGTCGTGCATGCTGGCTGAGCCGCGGGAGGCTTTGCTACCTATCACAGGCCGAGAGAACTTAGCACCTAGGAAGAGGTAGGTACCTATCCTGTCTTTATACTTTGCATACGATTATTTTTGTCACGCGGAGTGCCTTCCCACTGTTGCTCCCGCTTACGTTAGTCCTTAAATTTTATGGGACAGTAAATTTCACCGAATGCCAAATAGCTTATTTCTTGGCAAACTTGCCTAATGGGTCCTAATGTGTGTCTACATATTTCGGTAGTCATGAGTTAATTTCCGCCTAGAAATATACAACCCGAACGGTTTCCGTGCAAGAGAATAAACTTATAATAATAATATATTATAGAAACAAGAATAGTCGTGCTAAATTTCGTTTCGCAACTTAATTTTAAGCTTTATTTGGCTTTCGTTGAGTCATTTTTTAAAGTCTGTTTTTCTCACATTTGTAAAGTTTTAAAAAGTTTTTACTTCTAAAGAGTTAGAAGCACTTTTTAAAACATTACAGAATTACTTTTAATTCTACTTACCAACGACTACTTTCAGCTGTTGTGTCTTAACACACGCTTTAACAATATACAGTCATATTATGTAGTTAATTCCTCCGATAAAAGCTAACAACTCTACAGATAGCGCTTTTTATGAACTATGTGATAAGCACCTGAGCTTGCAAACGTACGTGTTACTGACAATTTTGTGAAACAGAAAAAAAATACCGACTTATGAAATTGCTTATCTGTTCTCCAGAGATAGACCGCTAGAGCCGTGTGCAATGTCCGAGGAAGCCTACCTCTCCAGTGGGGCAGGCTCTCCCTGCGCTGGTCTTTCTCGAGAAGAACGACGAAGAAGGCGCAGAGCCACACTCAAATACAGAACTGCTCACGCGACCAGGGAGAGGATCCGAGTCGAAGCATTCAATGCAGCCTTCGGATCTCTAAGGAGGCTGTTGCCAACCTTACCACCGGATAAGAAACTTTCGAAAATCGAAATACTTCGTCTGGCAATTTGTTACATCGCTTATTTAAATCATGTGTTGGAGGCGTGAATGATGATAAGTTGCCGAACAATGTTTTCTTTCGCTGGGCTACAAGTTAGCGAGATGTACCTACACAATACATGCATAAATCTTCTGTATATATAATATGAGTATTCCAGGTACATGCTGTACCTGGAACACTCATATTATCAGTAAACTTTCATATTGATGAAGACAATGTACGTGCAGTAGTACCTATATGCCGAGAACTATGTAATTTAAAACGTAAAGGAAATAGTTTTACGGTAAGCAGAGGTTATACAACGCCTACTTCTACGGAAGTATATTTGTATGCCAACGTGAATGATAAATGGTGAGTACGTCGCCGTTCCTGAACCATGACTAAACATACGTCTTGTTAGACTTAACGGTTGTCAATATTGTCGACTTAACGCGTTTGATTTTTTCTGAACGCAGGTTTCCTTAGTGTGAGTTTTGTACATCTCACATCTAATCTCTTTACATATACATATATATCATCACGCCAAGTCCCTAATGGTGTAGGCATTGTACTGTAATTGTGTAGGTACTGTAAAACTCATTTATTCTGATGAAGAGTTCGAACTTACAATCCTTATTGTATTACCACGGCCATCACGGCTCGTCTAGCACCTAAATAGAATGTACGTATTGTTAAAACCAACTTACCTAGATTGATTGATCTAGTCATATACATTTTACGTACTCTACCTTACTTGTAAATATACATATGATAAGTTTTATGTAGAAATTAAGCACAGTATTTGTTATCATTTGTTTATTTATTAAAACTTACATCTAATCTTAGTTCACCAAGGTAAGTAAATTGAACTCGTTAATAAATAATTATCACCATATATGTACAATTCTTAATTATTCTAAACAAATATGAAAGTGCATCAAATTATAACGCACAAGATTTGCCTCGATATCATTTCATGGTCTATCTAGATACTTAATTACAAGGATTTATTTCACATAATACTTATCTCTGCAAACTTGCCGAAAGATAATGGTATCTTAGTATCGTTGTGTATGTAACATTTCTAATGCTTCACAAATAAATTGTTTAGATAACTTAAGAAAACGGGGAAAAATACCATTCCATACAAAAAGCCTATTATAACTATACTGAAGAACATTCTAAAGAAGAATACTTCAATAACTTCTGTGACTGAGAATGCTAAAACTATAATAGGTAGATTGGTCAACGTGATACCAGTAATGATCGTCGCCCCTACTTCTTGAATAGCGTGCTCGATTTTGCCCCTAGGGGACCGGTTGCTGGTCGCATAGGCGTATGCTATATGACTGCAGAACTCTACTGCTATACCGATAGCCACAATGAGATTGACACAGGAAACCGCGTTTAGAGGTATACTCCAAATGTACATAACACCCATCATATTAACGACTACTAGCATCGCAGTAAATATTACTGCAAACGTCGTTAAGAAGTTGAAGCCGGTTGCTAAGAGGTTGAATCCCAAAGCGCCAATTAAACAAAAGCCAAGGGATGAAAACGTATCCTGCCACATAGTCATATATTGCTCATAGAATACATAGAAGACCGAGTATGGGAACACCTCAACATCGAGACCAGTGTGTTTCTGAATAGCGGCAGTTATGTTTGCACTTATTTCGTAACCGTAAATTAATGCTGTGATGTAGTCTTGCGAAGTTGCTAAGGCAGAGTGGTATGCCATGAAGTTAGTGTCTTGCACCGTCGCGCGGCCTTGAGAATCGAGAACATAGTTAACACTGCCCGAATAACTGGCAAGTCCGGCCTTATTGCAGGAGTCAGTAGGCTCGTCTTGCAAGAAGAAAGGAATGTACCGTTCAAATGCGTCCTTATGAGGTCGTAATTGACCATTACCAAATTCATCTCTCTCAATTACACAAGGAGCACAATCCGCAGATGTACTTGAGCTTGGGCAAAACGAGCCATCAGTTGTATTGTACCTACAACACGCCTGCAAACTGCTCCATTCGATAAAATCGTCCAACCATGAGTTAGAGCTCGATGCAAGGTAGGTGATCTCACTATGCCGAGCTGCTAAGAATACTTGAGTGATAAGCGAATCCTCGTTACAAAGTTGCGTACCGCATATAACATTTTGGTGATTGGGATCTGTGAAATTCAATCCAGTTTTAAGTACAAAATATACAGGTGGACCAATCTTCATAAGTCCGCTCACAGCTTGTAAGTAGCCGTAAACATAGGAATCGGGTGGCAGTACCATCTCTTGATCGAGACCAACTTCTATTTGTGGAATCAAAACAATACTGATGGAAGTAATGAGCATAAAAACTATAGCAACAACAATTTTCACCCGCCAATTTAGTATGACCTTAGAATATGGTTCCATAAGTCTTTGTGTGAGACTTCGGTAAGGTGTCTCAGAATGTAATGGGTTCTCGTCGTCCAGAATCTTTTTCTGAACGCAGCAAAGTATATCAAATCGATTTTGTGCAGCTCGTTTGTAATCAAGTGACAAAATTGCGACCACTGTAGTTACTTGGAAAACAAAAAGGAATGCTAATGAAACACTCGCAAATACAGCAAAGGTTACTACGGCGGGAAAGTTCGTGATGCTCCCGATGGCAAAGCATGTTATTTGTGTGACGGACGACACAAACATTGACGGACCCACTTTACGCAGCATTTTTTCAAAAACATATTTTCTTTTTTTGTCAAAGCTTAAATCCTCCTTGTAATCTGCGTAATTTACTAAATTGCTTTGAACGTCATGCAATGTATTAACCATCAAGAATACATTATCAACTCCGACTGATAGCACAAAAAATGGTATGACATTAATAGCGAGTAATGTAGCAGTAATATTGGCATATCCCATCACCCCCATAGCACAGAATATTGAAATTAAAACCACTATGATACTTCCTATCGCAACTAAAATCTTGCTATCAATAAGCCAAGTTTTGAGACTTCTTACGTTTCCTAAAGCAAGGGTTACGTATATAAACATGAGAATATAGCTTATCGCTATAGGTACTGCTTCAGCAACCGACACGCGTTGAATCTCGTCTTCAATCGATCTCTCAGCGCCATAGAAAATAGTGACGTAATCCGGTTTTGAATTTTCTATATAATTGTGAACTAAGTCTAAAAACTTTTGCTCCCATTCCAATACTGGCTGTAAATCTTCTTCTAAAAGATAATTACTGATTGGAAAATTTATTAATAAAGTGTTTGCACTCAAAATATCTTCTTCGTAGCCACCGAAAGTAATTTCCGGCTCAGAGCCACCTCCCCATGATGCTAGACAATCTAACCCGAAATAATTATTTAAACAGTTCTGGATACTATCTAGGTAAGTAACGTTATTAATGTCATTTCTCATATCGCCGAGATAAACACTAACTGACATCAACACACAGTAATCAAGTCGCGGGGGGTCGTTGCGTCCTCGCAAAGGTGCGTAGCAGACGTCTTCTAAAACTACACCGTCGGTATCTCTCCCTATGTTTAAAATTGCATCTTCAAGTTTCACTAATTCCGACACAGCTTCTATTCTGTATGCTGGACCATACGTGACGTTATTAATAGTAAAGGGCTCTAAGCCATCAAACCGCATAAAGACCTGAGCAGCTCGGTAAAATGGGCCAAACCTCGAATTAAAGTAATTTAACTCACTGCGACTGCGTGAATTTTCTGCAGACCAAAGTTCTATAGGATTCGTTGTTAAATTCAGATTATTTACTCCAAAGAACATTGCGAAAGCTACCCAAGTTGTTAACATAATTATAATGACTGGATAACTGGCCGCGATACCACCTATTGCTGAAAACGCTGTTTGGAAAAACCTTACTATAATGTTAACATCAACCTCTCCTACAGTAGGAGGCTTAGGTTCCATATTTCTCATTTTCTTATAATCTACAAGCGTTAGAACTATAAATATTATAACACTGATCACAAAGAAAGCTATTCCAACTGAGAAACTAATGCAATTAACAGACAGTACTGTGCAAATATCAGGTAATACTGGTTCAGATCCCATAGGACAGTTGTCCACACAGTCCACGCAGCCGCATGGAAGGTCGTCATAGATGGTTTCGTGACAAGGTACTGCACTCACGTTCATAGAATCTTCTTCCGTTGTCACTCTGTGGAAATTCACTTGCACTGGAGTCACAGGATTTGCAACTGTGTCACCTGTGAAGCCGAACCAGGCATCAGCGTCGCAGACCACGGCGCTACCACACATGATGTTGATGGCGGGCAGACCGGTCTGGGGAACGAGGACTCCGGCGCAGGAAGCATGCGCACCAATCATAAAATCATTGTGTAATCTAGTATTTATTTCGTTTACATACTCAATTCCGTCTTGGGTGGTCTCGGTGGTGACATTCACAAAGCGACTCTGGTCCGTGGCGCAATTCAATTCACAAACTTGTCTAGCAAAGTTTCTATAGCAAGTTGGGCATCTCCCAAGGACACCATCGGCCAACACCAAAGAAGAATCCATGTTCCGGATCTGTTCTGCATTGCAACAGCTGTATATTTCATCATTCGGTTTACGGTTTCCATATTCATCGAAAACGTACGAAGGACATCTGTGTGCAAATATATCCATCAATTCATCAGTCTCCTCAGGAGGTAGATCTCCTACCACAAGTGGCGCATCTATGTCTACCGGGCAAGGTTTACTGTGTCCACCAACTTGTGCACATACACCACGCATAACACATTTCCCCTGAACACTGCACCACAGAGTTAGGAAAATTATACACGTGTTAATGAGCTTCATTTTGACTCGAAAAGTCACTGCAACGTTTCAATAACACTTATCACGAACACATGGTTGCCACTGTTAGTGTACGTTGACCGCCTATGGGCGAATGACAATGTACCAAAAATTAATCTATATAACTATAGTGGGCTCGATAAGTTATCGTAAATTAGTGCAGGTGTGAGATAAAGAATGATTGTGATTACAACATTGATTAGACACGTGTTACGGAGATGTCACTCTTTGTCTTGGCAAAAAATATAAAGAAATCGGTACTGGGCCATGGTAAGAGCGCAGGTGTTGGTCCCCGGGCCGTACGCAAACTCCCGAGGGAGGCACATCTCTCCCTAATTCTTCCCCGCAGCTGCTTTCTGATACGTTTTCGCCAATTCGATACATTTATTATGAGCCAATAACGCTTATGCACACTGTGAAATGTTCCTATGTATTTTATGGATGCTGTTTGCAAGACGTCTTCGATCTCGATCTTCGATCTTGAAAATAGTTTGGAGGTCACGTAAAATATTTGTGCCTAACATGTTAACCGATATAATTTGCATTTTCTAACACACCGATAAAACGGATTACAAATTATTATTCATATTTTTCCTCCCTCTAACGATACGCTCCATTTTTACGTTTTTCCTTATTATTACGTCTAATAACAAGTCTACTTTTAAACAAGCCTTCTTTTTATGTAACTGCTGTAACTCAGATATAGTTTATGTAAATTTTAATTATATGAAATTGTAGATTTACGTATAAAAATAAAATAAAATATACATGCACATGCACGTCCGTTCGTATTTCTGATATAGGTTTCTATATTTGATTGAACAATGAGTCATTGGTTAGTTGCTGTGAAAGCTTTATCAATGTAGCCTGATCTTGTTACTTGAACGTCTGTAGCTACATATAAGGAAAATTTGCGACAATGTATATTGCTACATTACATAGAGGTCACAATTGCTTACTCAAAACTGCAGAGTTTTTTAAAATATAAAATAATAAAAATTATATATCCTCACGCCTTCCCACATGGGTTCCCGAAAGGGTTGGTAGAGGTGTATAGGTATATACCCATACACCCACTTTCCGCCAGAGATATATTTTAGGTGCCAATGTGATAGATGGCGAGTCCATCGCCTTTACTCAAGCACAACTATACATACGCCTTTGTAGTGCTTCTCAGACGTATGCAGGTTTCCTATCGAGGTTTTCCTTCACCGTAAAGCTCGTGGTGTGACTAATCTACTTAATCTACTAAAGTTTTTTATAGGTAGTTAAAAACTAAGACAACGAAATAAAACTTATGTCACAGACGCACAAATCGAATTCAATTTGCAAATTAGCTAAGTTCTCCTGTGAATGTGCCGACAGGCCGCGTGGCCGTAGATTGATAGCCGGCCGATTGTTGTCAGGGGAAATCAACCGGACGCTGAACGTAGTGAGAGTATGTAATTGATATCACATCAGGGGTGAGGCACTGTGCACAGTGGTCACACTTTCCCACAATCCAGAGTCATTAATAAGAGTGATAATAGACACATGCCTACAAAAATCCTACAAAGAAATAAAAAAAAGCTAGATTCAAATATTTAAGTATTAATAATAGTCATGCTTGAGATACGTCGATGGACTCGCCATCTGTCACGTTGGCATATAAAATACTAGCAGACCCGGCCACGCGTTGCTGTGGCTTAAGTTTTTATTATATTACATTGTAAATTAATATCATGCCAAAAATTATATTTTGACCACGTTTCATACCTATAGAAGCAATAGTTGAAAAACGTGTTTTTTTTTTATTTATCGCCCCCGCATTCCATCTTGCGGGTGGAGTTTCATAAAATCCGTTCTTAGCTGACCTCTACTACCGCGTAAGGAATACTCCTACCAAATTTCAAGTCAATCGGCCTTATAGTTCCTGAGATTTCGTGATGAGTGAGTTCACAAATGGGATCTCCTATATATTTATAGATATAGTCTAGTTGTCCCGCCCAGCTTCGCTTGGGTGAAAAAAATCAAAGCCATGGACCCAGTGGCGCCATCTATCGGGTCAAATTGTGAATCTAAACCATTCTAGAACCCACCTGAAGACACACGGAAAATTTTATTAAAATCCGTCCAGCCGTTTACGATTCTATAAAAGACAAACATTCATTTTTATATTAATAGAAGATTAAATAAAAGAAAAGCATTATAATAAAGATGCATATTATAAGTGTAAAAAATAAATAGGTAACATAAAAACCAATACATACATATAGTTAAATTATTAGCAAAGCAAAAGCGATTAAACGACAAACACAGTACGTTCACGTGTTACCTACGAACATTACAAAAGTATAAGAATATATATTGCTTGCAAAAATTACTGAACGGTATTGGATGAAATAAGGCACAGAGATAGATTATTAGCTGAATTAACACAGGATAGGACCGGTGTGTCACAGAGAATACAACAGTTGTCTTCTAGAAGTTATAGAGTGTTGTGAATATCGTTACAACAGATTTCTTGCCTTATAACTATAAGAGTAAAGAATTGAAAAACATACATATCATCACGCCAAGTCCCTAACGGGGTAGGCTGATAGTTTAGAGCGCCAGTTCTCTCTAGACTTACATACCTCTTGCGCCTCGTACACATTCATCAGTCTCTTCATACATGCTCGTCGGTTTCGAGTACTCTTGACGTTCCCGTCCTTGAGCGTCCGATCGATTTGATCCAGGTAGTTGGAACGTGGTCTTCCTCTGCCTCTTCTTACCTCACCTAACCTAACATGCCTTTCTTCATCTTTTCAATCACACCCCCGTTCACACCCGTTGATTTGAGAATCTCTTCATTGCGGATTCGATCTAAGATCGTTACTCCAAACGAAAAAAAAAACAAAAATTTCCCGAATTGTCCCGACTCTACTAAACGTAAGTGAAGAACGACTCTCTCGCAATTGTTTTTTCCAGAAGACATTTGTATTTCGCGCCATAATCAGTCTATGGTACGCGCCAGTCTTACTTGTTATCGTCTATGGTATCCCATTACAATATGCAATAAATACGATTCTTGGTTTCCGATTAATATTGTTTTATATTTGAGCATCATCTATGTTTATGCGTTGAAATAAATTAATTAAATTAATTAATAACTGTTTTAAATTATTATAAAGGTCACAAATAACACCTGGTTAAATGTATAAATAATGGATTACAAAAAAAAAAATTTTTAAAATCTTTAAATAATAATGAACATTGAATCGAATTCTTGTTTTAAAACGCAAGTGAAGAACGACTCTCTTGCAATTGTTTTTCCCAGATGACATTGGTACTTCGCGCCATAAAAAGCAATGGTTGAAAAACGTGTTTTTTTTTTTATTTAACGCCTTGCGGGTGGAGTTTCATAAAATCCGTTCTTAGCTGACCTCTACATCGCGTAAGGAATACTTCAACCAAATTTCAAGTCAATCGGCCTTATAGTTCCTGAGATTTCGTGATGAGTCAGTTAAAAAATGGGATCTCCTATATATATATAGATATCTCTAGCGGAAAGTGGGTGTGTGGGTACTACCTATACGCCTCTGCCTACCTCTTCCCTTAAGGGTCCCCAACCTTGTGGGAAGGCGTGAGGATATATATACTTATTATTTTCGAAATTAATTGACTCAGAAATTTTAGAATTTGAGTCTGTTTTATATTCCATCGGTATTTTTTTTGCGGCACGTACCAAAGGCGCGACTAACTAGTTCCGTGCGGACTACAACGATGAAATAGTTTGTGGGGTATGTTAAAAATATAAAAAAACGTCACTTCAACCGTGTGGTCTATAATTATCTATGCACTGTACACCGCCTAAAACGTAGCTGTCTATAATTATCTGTGCACTGTGCACCGCCTCAAAAGTCGCTTAGGAGTTCGCTTCAAAAAGCGTCAAATATAATACATATCGAGCCATCTCTTAGGAAACGATAAATACTTTACAGATTCCCGTTTGACAGTTTATCATGGTAGAAATACGAAGTGGTTCTAGAACTTAATGATAGATGTCGCTTTTAGTCCTGCCATCTAGTGTATAGTAGCAACTTTTTTACGTTATTGAGTTATCCACTTGATTACAGATGGCGCTGCAAAAAAATATTTACAATTATCAGTAAAGATAGATTTCTGTCATAAAATTGAGAAACAGTATTCTTCAATTCTGATAGATAATTTGCGGATAGAACTCCTTAATTTGATCATTTTATTGATTGAATGAATTGGCATATCTACCTAGGTGGTGGGTAGGTGTGTGCGTGTGTACTTGTTTACAAAATATAATTTTATCGTACTACTTGGACCCACTGAGTGACTTTTGCCAGCAACAACAAAATTTGTTTTTGAATCAAGCCTATACGTTCATCCTAGTTCTAAACTGTAATATCCATACTTCCGCCTTTAATTACCTATTATGATTATTTCGGTTAGACTTGGTAAGATGCGAAGGAACCAGAAGTATAATTATTCAGCAAAATTAAACAATGATTTCCGCAAGTCTTTCGTTTCATAATTCAATTGAAGTTATATGTATTGTAAGGTAAAAATTATACCTAGAATATATTTTTTAAATTCACGCCTTAAAAAATACATATAAGTATTAGCAAAACTTGCACGAACAAGCTATCCGCCGATGAACTCTGGGCCAGCTACCTACACAAAGATCACGGCCGGGAACGGGGAATTGGGATAAACAAATCTAGTGCCAACTCTGTGCCAAATGCCAGCCGCGAAGTTACCGCATGCGCCAACGTCACTATGAATCTACTGTGGGTATATGTCCAACATAACGCGATACGGCGCGATGGTACTCACCATACATACACACAAATACAATATCTTGCGACAATTCCAGACAGATCTAGCCACAAACTTAAGAAACCTTGTTACAACTATACAAAATTAAAAAATAAAGGACATCCAAGTAAGCAGGCGTTCATCTTCATTTGTGTAGCGGATACTAATCCGCCCCCAGGGGGTATCAAACCGGCCACTCAAGCTTCACTATCAGAAGTTTTAACCACTAGACCGTCCCCCCATTAGAGAGTAAGAAAATGGGTTAATGTTTTTCAGGGAAACCAAAGAGAGAGAAAAGTGGTCAGCGCGCCGCGTTATTATCTCTGCTTTGTGAAGATAGGAAATCTATTAGTTTTTGTAGTAACTAGACAATAGATTCAGAGGTTTGCTCAGCTCTTACCTACTACTATATTCAAAATTTAATATTATTATACTATGAGGTATATACATGTCCACTTAAAGATGAGAAGTCAAGAATACTCGAAACCGGTAAACACGTATGAAGAGACTGATGAATTTAGATGTGGTAACGGATCATCAAATCAGATTGTTTTAAACCCATGCGATAATTTAGTTTTCTGTTTAGGTTTGAGTAAATTTTTACTAGTCCATAAGCAATTTTGTAATGTCCGATGTGTGTATTACTTTTGCCGAATAAATAAATATGTTCATTTTTCCAACGTCACGTGAGTAACCATGGAAACGGTAGCTTTGATGTTAGATTCCGGGGCGTGTAATTTTAAAACGCTTCGTCTCCACGACGCCCCGTGACATCACCAATGTCACGTTTAAACAACAAGGGCACGGCGATAAACAAATAAACAAACAAACCTTATAAGATAATAACACATCTAGTACGTCTAGTACGTCTAGTACGTCACTTTTAGTCGTGCAATGTACCCCAACTACGTATGGTGTCACTGATGTTGCAAGCTTCGGTGGGCGACGGTTACCGTTTACCGAATGGCCTCGTATACCAACTAAATGTTATAATCAATAATTAGAGTCAATACACATCAATAAAACTTTGATTGCTTCTTCAATTTCCGTAATGATTTATTAATGTTTTTAAATTAATTACTCTTAATTGAAAATAATAAAACGAATTAAGTATGTAGTTACAATTAAACAATTAGTCAACGTACGAATATTTTATATTATGTACTCAAATAATAAATAAATGATTGATTGTTTCAAATAACAAACATTAAATGTATGAGTATGTTCTAAAATGATTCCAATAAGAAGTGTGTAGAAATGATAACCAGCATTTATTGAAGGCCAAAGGCGTGTGCGTGTACACAAATAAAGGCCCCTCTGTTTATAGTCTCGTCTGAACATATTTATTCAGATACTGCACGACCGATTCGTACAGAGAAACGCCAGGAGTGGACCAATCATGTGAGATGTTATTTTCCATACAATAACTATGCCACACAATATAAATAAATGCACAAGTAGGTACCTACTTATATTAAAGGCCGTCTGGTGCAATGCTATGGGCTTTTGGCTGAACTTAAGCTCACAAGTTTGATTCTCGCTGATGGCAGATAATTGTGAGATTTGAATTTCATCTCAAGTCGTGAAAATTATCTAAAGTTGGAAAACAACTTTTACACACATCACTGGCAATCCTTGCTGAGCAAGCCACAACTAAACCTAAGCCAAGCTATTCTGAAACATTTCAAGAATCTCTTATTTAGATTAGATTATATAGAACAGACAAAACAAATTTTTAACTCCTACTAAAAAAACTAAAATTCAAAAACATTGCATCCTCCGAATGCCAAATGACACTCAGTACTGACAACATAAATAATATGACGTCACAAATTCCAACATTCAACAAGTTGCATATTATTCCAGTACAGGTCATGCATTTTTACGAAAAAAGAACAGAAATTATCATCGATTTAACCTCATACCGCGGCCTCCATAATAATGCCACAATTATTGTTTATTTATGTTTGCATTGCTATCTGTTATATCAGTCATTAACCCCAGAGCACGTGGCGGCAGTTGTAACCTATAGTATTTTGTTGGATTTGAAGCTGTAGCTCTGTATCAAGAAAACAAAATTTACTCCATTCAAGCTCTAGAGAAAGACAGGTAACAAAAATCATTTGGCCGACGACCGAGAAGTATACATAGCGCTGAGCTATCCGTAAAATAGAACGGTAACTTACCCAAGTGAGGGAGAGAGCTTTATCGGCGAGAACTGGTGTTAGAGCAGTACATACTGGTTAGGTCAGAGCGCCTGCGTTGATTTTAAGCGAGCGAGATGGGCTTATGCTAAGTTCTTTGTGTTAGAACAGTACAGGCGAAGGTTGCATGTTTTATCGTGGAAATTTCCACTGCAGACAATTGAAACTTGAACGCACCGAAGGTAGTGTTGTTAGAGTCCCATTACTTCGATAAGTGTAAATTTAGTAACTTGAAACTCTTATTAATCCCTTTGTCTCACTCTCTCCCTCTCTAAGCACTTTTTGAGGTTATGTTATCAAATCCCATACCTAAATATAAGGAATGTATGGCTCAATGTGTAGTCCTAAATTAGGTTGACATAAGTTGAGCAGTAGTTACAGATACATCACACAACTCCTGCGTAGATGTTTTCCTTCGATTAGTAAAATAGAGGGAGTTCATAGGAACGTAGCATATGTCATATTGTCCTCTTATTGAATTAGATATTTTTTTTGCGGAAGGTTATACACAAATTTATTTCATCTTAAAATTAATATTTTTTTCTAGATAGGTAAAAAGCCAGTCGTTTGTTACATGTTTAAAGACGTTCACAACTTCAAAAGTTTGCCTAAAAGCAACTGCATTTGAACTCAATTTAACTCATCATCATAACATCATGGCGAGTTCCTCACTGGATAGAGTGAGTAGAGTGCCAGTTTCTCTAGACTTATTCCACACGCTTAATCCACATCCATCAGTCTCTTCATACATATATGTCGCCGTTGTATACAAGTAGCTGAACATGCACATGCACTCGCACTGGCATTTTTAAGGATAATATTATAGGGTTAATTCGAGTAAGAGCAACGTACATCGAGAATTAGTCGCAATAACTCACGAAAACCGTGAACGTGTGAATTCAACAGTAAGCTCAAATATAAATGCTAAAATATTTACAATAAAAATATAGGTGTAAATGGAGCAATAGTTTAATATAGCCATAAATAACATTACTTTGATGATAAGCTATAAGTCATGAGAAGCTTTTCCTTAACAATACCTACTTAGGTACATATTATGACAAATGTATGTTATTGTGTAATAATTTCTGTGAACTTATGAGCGTAGGAGACTTTTATGTGCTAATTTGATTAATAAATAAATAGTAAATCCAACAGTCGATATCGATTGTGGAATGACCTCGGTGTTCCCAGCACTAGCGGCGGAGGCAACGATGGTCGCGGGCCGTCGCGACTCAGCTCGCAAGCAAACTTGCATAATTACTTTTAACGGCCAAGCGTATCGTCTAGCAGGAATATTCCGAATGCACACTATCGTATTAAGTAACATCATGTGTATGAATGATAAACAATCCTATAAAATAATTGGCCCAAATTATGGCAGTTGGCCAAGTAATCCATCGAAATTTGACAGTATCCGTACTAGAAGAGAATATTAATAGAGTTGTCTAATAATTCTATCATCATCTTTAAATCATTAAAACACGAAAATACTTTTTTATTGTTCAATCAAAGCTTTAGGTATTTCTGTAAAGAAGAGACGGATGAATATACGAATATACCAACACAAAGCGTCAGACTTCTGCACCTTTCTAGAAAGATCGACACCAAGTTTAGACAGATAGATACCTGTACTTACATAAAATGACTATTATTTAATTGCATATTAGCAAAACGATATAAAATTCCTAAAGGCACAGTTTTACGTCACTTTATTTTTTGTTCCCGCTATGATTTTTTGACATTGAAGACTTTCGAAACGATATTTGCTAATAAAGTTATGGTATGTTCACTGTTTATGTCCCACCACACTCCTTCTTTGAGCTTTCAAAATAATAATGGAAATACTTTAAGCCAACGATAGGGGCGAATTGCTATGTTGATATTCAATAGAGAACAGGATAATAGAAGTCATTTACCGTAAGTCCCTCGTTTTCTTGGTCATGTAACGTCATGGCAAGGCCCCAGAAAATCTTTGACACTAGAAATACTTGTGCATTCTCGATTGCTTCAAAGTGGTATTTTCCTTAAATTTGACTAAGTTCTTATCAGTTGCTGCAATCTGTCATTTTAAATATTTAATTTATTGCATTGTTATTTAACACACAATTAAGCCAGAATATAACATCACACCCTGTATTAGGGCTCAGCAATACTAATTAAGTTAAAGTAGGAAGATATGTGAGTACACGGCCTAAGTTTATGTTTTATTAGTTCCGAATAAGGCTCGGTAACCATGTGAATAGACGCTTATTAAGCCAAGAACGGCATACTAATTATTGCTTAGGCATTTTTTCACGGTATACAAAATGAAAGTGAAGTATTACTTCATGATTTCATTTCTACACAACTATTCATATTTTACAGCCATGGTCCTTTTGTATGATGCAATAACATATAAAATTTTGTTATCGATAGGTTTGTACGCTACACACAAATGCCGAATGCGCCGAATTGGTTTAGGGTAAAGTAATATGTACTTAGGTATTTAATGTATCTCGTTTCTAATATCAAATGCATTGTCTTCGTCATTCGTGAGCTCTGTTTTTTTTATAAGTATCGTTATTTTAATGATACAAAGATACATTTATATCACGAAGAGTTCTTCGGGGCAAGCAGGGTCCAATTATACAGTAATATTTTAAGGTGTGTAAAAAAAATTATTTAGTGCATTTTATTTTGACAATAAATACATATTTTGTATTTAAGTCTTTGGCTTCTTATAGTGACGAATGAAATAAATATTTATTTAATTCAGTCGTTTGGAAGTTCAGTTGGTTGGTTAGTTCAGAGGAACAAACATTCGCATTTATAATATTATTATTATTAGGACTTGTTTTAATATGCAATACGTATAAGCTAAGGGAACAAGGAAAAAAATATGGTAACTCCGAGATTGTTACACATAATCGTAGGTCAGGTTTTACATAAGACGCAATAGAGCGTATGGAGTAATCACGAGTAATATGCTTTGATTACCCTTATTATGGACTGTGACAGAACTATTCAACCAACTTCAGCGGGCTTAACAGCACCCACTTAAGGAGATTTGAACTTAGAGCCACTTTTTCCACCGAAATAAATATCACTTGCATTTTCAAGGTGCAATTACTTGCACCAGGAACTGCAAAAAAAATTATAGCTTGTTGGCGCCAAATCCTCTATTGTATGAATTGGACATTGTGAATATAGTGAAGAATGCTGCAAATTTGTGTGAGAATGACGTGTCATCGACGGACTCATCATCTGTCACGTTGGTATCAAACGGTTGATAGGCCCTTCGGAGATCATTGTGTGAAGGCGTGATGACAACTATAAATTATTTTATTTATATAACATACTGTATCATTTATGGTTGACTGATTTATTGTTAAAACGGGCAGGATGATAGAATAAGGTACAGGATTCTCACTTACTATATGCCTCTTTCCTTTCCATCATGCCTTCCTCAAAGCTTTGGAAGAAAATTTCATAAAAGTTACAACTTCTTGGAACCAACAACACCCAATAACCGAGTTATGTTTTGTATATCTCAGTCACGTACCATGACGCGCTTAACCCATCGTCATTCAAGAGTGCGAAAAGGACAGATTTATCTACGTCTACACATCTATCGCTATACGCTTATGAATTACGATTGCTATAACAAGCCATTGTAAGACCCCTCAAGGCTTCTGTCAAGATCACATCCGAATTTTTCTGCACGCCCTTGCCGCTTTCTATTGAGGCGACCGGATAATTCACAGCTGGTTCAAGTGTGGCACACACTGACAGTTTTAAATATTATTGCAAAAATACAAGATACAGAACACTCGGTTAAAAATAGGTCAGGCCCTGAAAGATAGTTCCGGTTTACATTTAAAATTTAATCGAATCCTAAATTACTCTGAGCGTATAAATCCAGATTCCACCCACGGTCGAATATAAATACATTTAGTAGAATTCAATTTAGTTTTCTTCAGCTGGACCTACATAGTATGAATATTTGTCTCTTTTGTTCATACGAGTGCCAAAGACAAGCGACTTGCCAAAGATGAGCTCTCATAAATTATTATTGGGATTGTGACTGAGGTCTAGAATATGTCAGAAACGCATATATTTTAGAGAATAGGGTTGAGTAGAAAAGATTATTACAGAATTTTTATGATAATTATTTACTATATTTACTTCTCAACATTACTAGATATCCGTGTTAATTAAATATATTTCTTATCATGATTCGCGAAATACAGGTCGTTACAGGCTCCAAAAGATGTATATATATTGTCAAAACAATATTTCAGGTACCTAACCAGGTAGATCTCTTAGTTGTAGATTTTAGGTCGAAGGACCTATTTTTATTGCCATTTTCAGAAGAATCCGTCATCTTACCATATTAAGAAGTGAACAAAACTGCCATGGCTCAGTATCTCAATCCGCCTGCTCAGACATCGGTCACTGGGTTCAACGACCGCTAATGTTGCTTTCTATTTCGTGTGTTCGTCGGTTCGCACTTCGGGTCCGTTATGGCATGGCACACACTTGCCAATCTTATTCTATTTATATAACGAGCGATTTGCTAAAATCTGCGTAAATCATCCAACGATTGGGAAATTATAAAAACCGAAAATTAAATTATATTTCTTTTGTTACACCGATGGGTCAAAGGAAGTTAAAGCGAATAAGTTTCTTCTGCAAACGCTATGCTCTCTCTATTTATGTATAATTAAACATTGCTTTGCACACACACACACATAAAACAGATGAGGTGTTATTCATGTCATACCCCAACCTGACTCCCCTTATCGGCTCATAATTCAGACGTTTCGTCCTTGGGACACTCTTTTGAATGGGGTGGAATTGTATAGGCTTGTACGGGGGTACAGCAATTACTGATTCTGGGCAATAACATGAACTTTAATTTTTGTTTCTAGAATATTCTCAACGAATACACTGACATGTAGGACAATTAAAGCCAAGTGGTTCGAGTTTGCAACTGCAACACAAAGACAGTTCGCATCCCGACTGTACCAATATTTTTTCTGTACTTTATCAACTTAAGTACAGTGATTAGTCACACCTCTCCGGCTACCACACACATGCCGTGTAGGAAAGCATCGAGAGGAAACCTGCATATTGTCCCACCCAGCTTCGCTTGGGTGAAAAATAAAAGCCACGGATCCAGTGGCGCCACCTATCGGGTCCAATTGTGAATCTAAACCATTCTCGTATCCACCTGAAGAAACAGAAAATTTAATTAACGTGGTCCAGCCGATTACGATTCTTTATAGGACATACAAATAAACATTCATGTTTATATTTATATAGATACTGCGTTGTGTATGCATGCATAATCTAAAGTCTGAGGTCGACATTTATGACAAACATATATGACGATGGTTTGATATACATATATGTATGTATAATTGTTCACGTTTTATCTATTTTAGGTCAATAACAGCCCCATTCATCTACAATTCACCAATTCAGATCAATTTAATTGTTAATGATAAAGCTCGTTGACTGACATTGCTTTTTTATTTAGCCAGCATTGTATTGGGTACAGTGACACGAGCGAAGCACGTGGAAGCCAAGGTCGACCCAGCACCGTACCACATCGTGCCAACCTGCACACTGATGCCAACTGAAATTGCATCCTAACGCTCAACATTTCCTTACAATTCAACCAATATTCAAATAGCATTTAGTTTTCGTCGGTAGTTTTCTTTACGATAACCACTTAGGTATTTTTTTATGTTATGTGGGTTCTTTCTGATGAACTAAAGAGGCGGCGAAGCTCACTTTTTATTGAAAATTTTGTCATTTATTTATGAAGGGGATAGTACAGCTAGCTTTGTAGCTTTAACTAAGTATGACAGATTTTCGTTTATATATATGTATACGTTAGATAATGATCATAATCATAAGAATACCGATTTGGGACAAATATTTTATCTGTAAGTAGTTAGTTTCAACTGTTCTTTTTAAATATCTTTAATTGTTGTTAATGTTAATAAAATAAAAAGAAGAATTATAAATATATTAATTATTAGGGAAGAAAAAAAGAAAGAATTATAGGGGAACAATTTAGTCGCTAACTTATTCTAATCTTAATAGGATGAAGATGAAAGAAATTTACAGAAGAGAAGAACGTATAAGGTATTGCAGCTTTCTATAGAGTGTGAGATAATAATTGTTTTTGTTGGGACGTTAAAACAGTTACTTATTGAGACTTAAGTTTAAAACTAAAACTAGACGACATAAAGTTCAAATGTAATCCACATCAAATGTCCACAGTATAATGTGACAAAATTACTATAAATTACGCTTAACGTGCGCATACAAAGCGAGATTATTAATATATATCCTCACGCCTTCCCACAAGGGTCCCCGAAGGGGTAGGCAGAGGTCTATAGGTAATACCCACACACCCACTTTCCGCCAGAGGTATATTAGGTGCCAACGTGACAGATGGCGAGTCCATCGCCGTTACTCTAGCACGACTATACATACGCCTTTGAATTTCTTCTCAGACGTATGCAGGTTTCCTCTCGATGTTTTCCTTCACCGTAAAGCTCGTGGTGTGACTAATCACTGTACTTAAGTTCAGAAAAACTCATTGGTACAGTCGGGATTCGAACTTGCGACCTTTGCGTCGCAGGTAACTGCTCGAACCACTCGGCCACCATGTAGTGGAATATGAAGCTTACTCAACACTTATTGTTTGTGCTAATGTTGTACTTCATCTGGAGGTGAATACAATAAAAGTGGGTGTCTTTATTACTACTTTTAATTTATTTATTTTGATTAGGTTGGTATCTAGACATTCCTATCGTGAACTTATGTAATACGCCACATTTATTCTAACACCAGCTTATGCCCGCGGCTTCGCCCGCGTGGATTGCCGCTATGCCATGACAGAGCATCATACTTTATAATATAGGAACTTAGAATTTTCAGAAATTTTTAAATTTTTAGAAATTTTCGAGATAAAAAAAATTTGCCTATGTCCTATTCCTAGGCCTAGGCCTAGGCCTAGCCATCACGATTTCAACTTTCAGCCAAACGTTTAGCCGTGAAAGAACCGCAAACATCCAAACTTACAAACTTTCACATTTATAATATTAGTAAGATCTAATGCGTCTATTAAAAAGGCAACATCACGTGGTTTATATACGAGTTATGTTATGGCTATGACGTCACTGGCAAGAGTTGCAATAATCACATGACACTACGTCGTAGCACTTCTCAGCAACCCTCCCATGCCCCGTCCCGCCTTAAGGCATACGGAGCGAATCAATGCGAATGCTCACGATGACAACGCTTCAGAATAGGTCCCGTGACACAAATACACTACGTCATAGCAATACATATCATAGATAATTGAAGGAAGAAGCATTTTTTTACATATTATAATAATAAAATAGTATATCCTCATGCTTCGCCATAAGGGTGACCGAGTCAGAAAAAAAAAATATGTACAATATATTTTTTTTTTTTCTAACTCGGTGACCCTTATACTCACTGTATATATTAACCATCAGAGCCATGGTGGCCTGACTGACTGTACCAATGAGGTCTTCTAAGCTTACATAAGTACAGTGTCTAATCACTTTACGAGCTTAACGATGAAAGAAAAACATTGGAGGAGGAAACCTGCATACGATTGAGAAGAAAATCGATGACGTAAGCGTCACGTCTACCCCTTATTAGATAATACACGGGTCATAGGCAACACGGAAAAAATCTCGTTCAGGAAAATCTGTTGGAAAATCTCCGATCATAATAAGCACGATAATTGCAAAATACAATTAGCCTTTATGCAATTATATTTTGGACATTAATTGCTCAAAATAAAACTAGCAAGCTTTTTCCAAACATTGGTTATGTACAGAGTAAATATTCTTTTGAGAGGAATAATATTACGGGAAGGCGTGAGGATGTATTATATTATTATTAATAACGTTCTCCAGAAGCTTACAGGTTTACGAGTCGTGTGTGGAAATGCAATCAAAGTAATGCGTCACGAAAACCAGGACATAAAATACACAAATACGTTTCAGTAGATCTACATGAAATACATATCGAAGTTGTTTATCACCGGCTGGAATGACACACAATAATACAGTCCAATTTTATTGGAGCTACGCGGGTCAACACTTTGGATGTTCTCAGAAGGTCTATGTCCCTGGTCTGGAGACGTAACCAATTTAATAATATAGGTACAATGGGCTTGAACATGCGTCAGTTATAAGCGGCTAGTACAAGAGTGAGCCAGTTTGATCGGCCTCGACGTAGTTGCCATCACCAGACTTCCTTACCCGTTATAAATTTTATGATTTACTAGTATAAAGGCAATTGAGCTTTGCATACACATGCTGTCCGAAGACATCTACAATTAAAAACACTTTTATTTAATTGAGGTAATTGTGGGGGTTATCTTAAGCTTGATACTTTGTATACAGCAATACATTGTATTCATTGTATCTTTACGCCTTCCCACAAGTGTCCCGAAGGGGTAGGCAGAGGCGTGGGAGTAGTACCCGCACCCGCAGCCAGTTTTCGCTGAATAAAACAGAAAGGGCAGTGAATTCGCCAAACTGACACCAAAAGACAACTTTCTGAAAATTTTCTACAAATTTCTGAATAAAAGATGGAAAATTTATGTTTTGTTTTCGATAATTCTTTTCAATACAAATATGTTTAACAAATTTCCCCAGTGCGTCCTTTCAGTTGATTGTTTATAAATACAAAATAAACTTCAGGTTACTGGGTCAAGGATCAAAGAATATTGATCGTGGTATTTGTCAACCCTCATATGGGCTCCATGACGACTGTCTAATCTAGTATATTATAGTCACACCACTAGCTTTACGGTGAAACAAAACATATCTTTTTTTTAATTTAACGTGCATACGTTTGAGGAGAAATTTGTCTATATAGTCGTGCTAACGGCTATCCCTTCGGGGACCCTTGTGGGAAAGTGTTAAGATATATTATTATTATTTATTTAATTTAATTTTATATAGTCTTACTGTGTCTATGGGCCTCGTTGCCTGAAATAAATAAATAAATAAAATAAAATTATATTAAAAAGTGGTTTACTATAATGACAATATGCAATAATGAGGTTCAATCATTATTGCATATTGTCATTGTACCTTTTCAAAAACAAAATATTGATACATACATACATATCATCACGCCGAGTCCCTAACGGGGTTGGCAGAGAGTATAGAGCGCCAGTTCTCTCTAGACTTACATACCTCTTTCGCTTCGTCCACATTCATCAGTCTCTTCATACATGCTCGTCGGTTTCGAGTACTCTTAACGTTCCCGTCCTTGAGAGTCCGATCTATTTGATCCAGGTAGTTGGAACGTGGCCTTCCTCTGCCTCTTCTTGCACACACTTTTGCTTTGTATATCTGTTTCGTCAATCTTTCTTCACTCATCCTTTCTATGTGTCCAAACCAACGTAACATGCCTTTCTTCATCTTTACAATCACGCCCTCATTCACGCCAGTTGATTTGCGAATCTCTTCATTGCGGATTCGATCTAATATCGTTACGCCGCACATTTTTCGAAGAGATCGCATCTCGACTGCATTCAAGCTATTTTCATACTTCCTCTGACATACCCAGGATTCGCTGCCATACAATAAGGTAGGTACCAATATCGCGTGGACAGCAACTCGAGCATTCTTGCTCAGACTTTTACTGCCCATCAACGCCGACATGGCTCCATTCACCTTATTTCCGGCAGTTATCCTTCTTTCAATATCTTTTTCATACTTTCCATCTCGTGTGAACATGCTTCAAAAATATTGAAATTGTAACAAATGCAATGTAACAAAACCTAGACCTTGGTCCATATAATATGTATGTCCATGTAAAAAGAAAGAAAGAAGGGAAAAGAAATAAATATAGTTGAACATAATATAATTGTTTTATTTTTCATCATCTCGCAATTTTTTTATATGTATGAGCATATTTTCATTCTTTAGCCAAAAATTCCTTGGATTGGTCTCGAATTAGACTTCAGTGAATGTAGGCATTGAAATTTATTGTTAATTGTATATATTATGATAATCATCTTAGCGCACCGCTGAAGCAGAGCGATTTTAAGTAGTCACGTTAAAAACCAAGATCGAACCTTGAAGACCGATGGTCTGTACCAAGTTCTTCGTTATTTATCACACCGTGAGTTTTACGCTGAAAGAAAGACCACGAAGATAACTACATACGACTCAGGCGAGAATAAGTGTATAAGTCATGATTACCTAAGGAACGATGTTAGACTCGCTATCTGTCACGGTGATGCCTAGAATGTTTAATATATCTATTAAACATAGTAGGCCTAAGTTAAAGAAATTAAAAAGTAATAAGACACGGCGATGAAATCTCCATCAGTCACTAAAATATATCTTCGGCGAAAAGTGGGTGTGTGGGTATTACCTACCAACCTCTGTGTAACCCTTCGGGATCCCTTTTGGAAGGGCGCAAATAGATATATGAATATATATGAGAGTTAAATATATACAGTCGAATTGAGAAACCCCCTAACATTGAGAGCAGAGAACAAAGAAGGCAAAATCAACATATACTTTCGAGCCATAGCTATAGCCGTGACAAAGATAAATGAATTAGGTACTAGTGCCACCGAATCACCTACTCGCCTAAATTAAGGAAATCACGTTTGTCTGCCCGTGTACGGTGTGTAAGGTTGGAGGAAGTGATATTTATATATACAATTCCCGTCTGCATTTTATTTCAAATCTAATTAAGAATGATGGAAGACTTCAAAGATGGAATACAAGCACGCCTGATGGTAAACGGTTACCGTAGTTTACAGTTGCTCGCGCGTTGTCGGCCACGAAATTTCATGCTAGCAGTTTAGAGAACGAATTGTTCCGCTTCTATGCTCTATGTAGATTTCCGGAAAGCACTCACCGCAGGAACACAACTGCGTAAAATATATTTCTTCTGGAATAAAACCTCATCCTACGTATTTTCAATATTTTTCACCAATATTCCGCTACTATTTGTCGTAGTGAGATGTTTTATAGCCTATATCGAACAATATGTGGGCTATCTAATGCAAAAAGAATTTTTAAATCAGGTTAGTAGTTCTTGAGATTAGCGCGTTCAACCAAACAAATATACTTTTCATTTTCTTATTACATATTAGTATACGTTCAAAGAGGTTTGAGGGTGCTTAGTAAATTGAATTATTAATGTTTATTCGGTATAATATTATATTAAGAAAGGAGGTCGTGGTCACACCTCTGCTTACCGCTCTGGTAAGGGTCCCGAAGGGGTAGGCAGATGTGTATAGGTAGTATCTACCTTGATGGGCTCGCCATCTGTCACGATGGCACCTAAAATATATCTCTGGCGGAAAGTGAGCGTGTGGGTCTTTACCTATACACCTCTGCCTAACCTAATAACCTAACCTAACCTAACCGTTATGGGAAGGCGTGAGGATATATTATGTGTGTGTGTATGCATGTACTTCATATGCCTTGTAGAAATACCTTAAAACAATGTGTACTGAACGACTAAGTTGTAATTACAATAAAGAATAATATTCTCCCTGATTATATTTGATGTCCAAGCATACACTCTTAGTATCAGTGCCAGATCTAAATGCATTTTGTTTATAAATAATCACTCACCACAATTACCTCTTTATGTACTTCATATACTGACGTAGGCAAGTTGGAGCGCTCTTGATCAAAAATACCTCTGTATATTTATAATTCTTCTGTACCGCCTAATGTCAGTGGACGGAACAAAGACGAAGGATGATTTTGTGAGTTTGACAGGACCCGTGGATAGACAAGAAATGGAACTAACTAACTAAATTGTGCACCACAAGGTGGCGCTACGATCGTGTTTCAGGATTTTCATTCGCCCATGCGAACCTTGGAGAGGAGGTAGTTTCTCTGCATCTTTATTATGCAACTAGCTGTCCCGCCCAGCTTCGCTTGGGTGAAAAGGTTAAATTGCCCGTTTCACGATCGCAGCGCCACCTATCTGGTAGAATCGTTCGGAGCTAACAGAGTGACTGTCAAATATTAGACTAATAAGTATTTATATATATTAAGAAGATGTATTAACGAGCTGTACGCAGTTTCAACCGCGAAAAAGAAATATTATTGGTGATTTTTATATGCTATGTGTTAACCCAGCTTATAATCTCTGTGCCACATATCATATAATTCCGTTCAGTCATTCCAGCGTGATTGAGAACCGAACATCCTTACAAACTTTCGCATTTATAATATTAGTGGGATTTACTACGCACGCTTTCTACCGTTAAACGTAGTTTTGCAAAAGAAATTCCGATTGTAAGCAAATAAATAATTTTGTTTGTCACAATATAGGTGAAGTTTTTCATAACCAAAACACAGTAAAGGATATTTGACCGTCCTTCGACCACGCAGCAGATTGCCGCCCTTGACCGCGTGACCTAAATATCCGACTATCCTTGGAGGTGCGCGACCTCCGTAACTGAAGTCGATCGATGATAGCGTATGTTCCAAATTAGAAAAAGAAAATTGATAAGATGGATAAGTAAAGATTCGCAAATACTATCTTTTAGCTTATTAGGGCGATCGCAAGACAAAAGGAATTTTCTAAGAATTGCGAAATTATGAGAAAATTTACATTTGCCTGTGACGTATTACGTAGGTAGACGTACGAGAATATTGAAGAGTATCGGAGGGAGAAATGTTTATGACGTCATTATTATGTCGCCACACTCTTTTTTATACCACTAGGGTGGAAAAGAACCACGCGGTTTATTTGATTGTAAGTAGTTACCGCCGCCTATGAATTTTGTTCGCGCGTTGGCTGTACAGCAATATTTTCACGCCCTTCTTGAAGAATTATATGCTTAACTCTCTAAGGAAAACATCAACGGGAGCTTATTCCACAGCCTGAGAGCAGTAGTCGTAGTGATGGCAAAACATCATGGTTAAGCCTCAGGTAGCGACACATGACTTGCTTGCTAGTTTTATTGACGTCATGTACTGATCTGATCCCCGTGAGGGTCATGGTGCTATGAACCAATGTTTATATTTTTTACTATAGCAGCAATAATATATCATAATTCATGAGAATTCTCACTACATTGTTTTCAAATCAAGTGTGCACAGTACTTCAACAAATTTCCAATGATTAGACATTCTCCATCCATGTATATAATGAATCAGTCTATCAAGTAAGTAGTAGTACTTATTTAGTATAAATCTTCACGCCTTCCCACCGGGCCCCCGAAAGGGTAGGCAAAGTTTTAACACATCATTTCGCCGATAATGCAAATTTAGTTGCCAACATGACATATGAGTCCGTCATCGTTCGTCGATTCTCCAACACGACTATCTTCTTTCAATAAGTCATAATTGTTAGCTGAATCAGGTAATGAGGCAGAAGAAGGCCACGTTCCAACTACCTGGATCAAATCGATCGCACTCTCAAGGACGGGAACGTTAAGAGTACTCGAAACCGGCGAGCATGTATGAAGAGACTGATGAATGTGGACGAAGCGAAAGAGTTATGTAAGTCTAGAGAGAACTGGCGCTCTATACTCTCTGCCTACCCCGTTAGGGACTTGGCGTGATGAAATGTATGTATGTATGAATCAGGTACGTACTGAAATTGTTTAGATAAACCCAAGAAAATTCTCTAAAATTTCCCACCTGATTCACTAGCGTGGTTAATGAATCATTAATAAAAAGGTAATGAATCATTACAACCGACACGAGTGTCTCACTCACTAACGAGATGACAAGCGCAAGCGAGTGCATTAACGTAACACATTCTGTGACGCAGCCAAATACATATATAAAAGTGTCTAAAAATATTTCAGTTCGCCATCCTGAGTCGCAAAACGTTTGCCAAGAATGTTGGCCGCGACGGAGGGCGAACGCTGCGCCGCGAGGAAATGCCGATTGTCGATGTACTTTCTGTAGTTGTGGTATGCACGTAACTTGTACATAATTTATAGCTCTGCACACCTTCTGTTCTGACCATTTAATATTTGATACAGCTAGTAATGTTATTCTGCCAATCATATCAAGATATTCCAGGTGACTCCTTTAGATACTCAAACGGGAGAGTGGAAACAGTGGGAGAGCCCACGAGGGATCAATTCAAATATGTATTACAAAATAAAATCACGTTTCTATAAAAATATCCCTTCTTAGAAGGATAAAAAATACATTTAACCAACTAAATTAAACAAACCGTTTTCACAGAAATGTTAATATTTATTTATGTATGTATACTCAGTGTATGATCTAAAAACACAATTTTGTGTATTTACATTTAAAAATTGTGTGAATTCCCGGTACAATTCCGTTTTCCAATTTTAAGCTCAACTGCCTACGAATGTCGTATTACGTGGCGCAGCATTGTATTACGATATATAGACAGTGCCATCCACTAAGACGCGCCCCACTATTCTTCCCTACAGTTTATAGTGTCTGCAACCTTCCACTAATTATAATGTTGAGTATTATCGGTACACACTGATTACCTATGAGTGCGACCTATGCCCCGCTGTTTCAACCGCGTAACAATTGATATCAGTAGTAGATTTCATCTAGAATATATTTATTTTACATATCCTTTGTGTTAATACAGCTAATACTCTAATGTCTGTGTCAAATTTCATCCAATTCCATTGTGTAATTTTTGCGCGAAAGTGGAACTTGAAATTTATAATAGTAGGTAGTAGTATCCTATATTATTAGTAGGATAGGATTTTTTTTATTAGATCTAGTTTATTCAGCATTATAATTATCTTTCAACGTGCATATTACAGCGAATAAACTACTATATTTTACGTTAGATATATATTTGAAAGCACTGAAATACTACTCTCAATAATACCGTATATACCTTCACAAATAAACCATTTCTTGATCCCTTAGCGTGTAGATAAGTACCTTATATAAACGCAATAATTCCATTATCACCATCCATAAGAAGACTCGAGATTATCTAAAAGATTACTTAAAATTTCCTAGGTACTAGTGGGGCTCATCAATCTATTTCAGTCCAGCCTAGTCGGTGATTTTCCAGTGTTGTTAAATTGCGCAAGTCTGTTACATAGGGCAACGACCTCCGCACGTTGACGTCATACTTGCCCTAGGTAGGACACAGGACTTACCACGCCCAAACGTACTGTATTACCCCTGTTAGGTGGTTTACTAGGAAATTGGGAAAAGCGCCGTTGAATATGAAATTACTATTTACCATAATAGTTTTTTGTTTGTCAGCGCATTTCATAATTCTGTATCAATCGGTTTAGAAAAAAAAAGATTATTAAGAAATCAAGTTGTTGTTAGCTAAGCTGTGAATAGACACAAATATAATAATAATACCCCTTCATACAAAATACTTTAATATAACTTTATACTAAAATATATTATCTTTTCCTTCTTTGCAACTAGAACTTACTGGAGCAGTAAGTTCTAGTGCAGTGAGGGATTCGTTGGAGCGCATCTCACTGCGCCATTAAAAACTTCTGGGTGCCGGATACAAATATTCGGTTCACTGGATTAGATGAATGCTTCTCATAATGGAAGACGGTAAAAGTATTATTCATCTTAACCTTATACATTTATGAGAGCCGTGGTGGCCGAGTGGTTCGAGTCTGCAACGCAAAGATTACAAGTTCGAATCTGACTGAACCTACCGAGTTTTTCTGAACTTAAGTATAGTGATTGGTCACACCATGAGCTTTACGGTGGAGGTAAACATCGAGAGGAAACCTGCATACGCTTGAGAAGAAATTCAAAAGCGTTTGTATCGTCGTCCTTGAGTAACAGTGGCGGACTCGCCATCTATCTCGTTAGTACCTAAAATATAATATAACCTATATATCGGGCGGAAAAAGGGTGTGGTGGGTACTAGCTATACACCTCTGCCTATCCCTTCGGGAACCCTAGCAAGAAGGCGTGAGGATATATTAATATTTATATATTATTATAACATTTATCCTATTAACTAACTTATCTTAAAAATAATCCTTTAATTTTGATGATAATGAATGAAAAAGGGGCACCGGAATATTGAAGTGCTGGATTAAAACGACATATATTTTTGAGAGCATATACATAACCATATTCGTAAAATTATATATTCGCAGATTCATAAAGGTGTCCTTATAACATGTCCTTGTTAGGTACTTTCCTACGCCACAGCAAGCTGCACTACATTTTCCGTAAACAAAGTCACGCGCTATAGAATGTATCTGTTGAACGACACGTTCACCAACGGAATTACCCTTATACGTAACGTCTAAACGTCACAATTTCAATATCGTGACGTTAGGTCTTTGTTTGGCAAACCACCTGTGGTCAATAAATGTACAATGAGTGAGCCAATTAGCCAGTATGTTAATGACTGTTTTCAATAAGTACATAACCACATTTTATGAATCTATGCCTTGTTTTTATTTCCTTACAGGGTTCGCGGTTCTGAACATAACGATCCGTCTTTTACGAGAAGTGTACCATGCTCAGATGGATGGAGCTGCAAGTGTCCACCCATATATGAGAACTGTGACTGATAACTAAACGTATGTTAATGGAAATAATAACGTAGTGATATTTTTTTTTTTTTTTTTTTTATACAACAAGAGTGGCAAACAAGCATACGGCCCACCTGATGGGAAACGGTTACCGCCGTAGCCTATTTACGCTCACGATACCGAAGTGTAACTTGCGCGTTGTCACTCTGTGTTCGGAGAGTTATAGTGTGTTGGCAGCATAATGGGTTTAATCCCTCTGCTTCCAACACAATGTAACAATCCTCCCCCCTCCCCAAGGAGCTCATTACTGGAAACCTTATTCACCGCGTAGGAACACAACACAAAAAAATTGTGTTATTTGGCTACGGACTTCTGTAAGGTGGAGGTCCTGCCCCAGTCGGGCAGCTCCGAATTCGAACGGGAAACCCGTTATGCCCTACCTCTCTTGGTATAATGAATATAGAGGTATGTAAGTCTAGAGAGAAATTGTGTTCTATTATATCTACCTAATCCGTTAGGGACTCGGCGTGATGATATGTATGTATGTATAAATAATTTTCCCCAGTTATCAAACTCCCTCTCATCAACAACTCACAAAAAGATATGACACACATATATGTATATATATATATATAATCAAAGGTAAAGGTGTAGGAAAAATAGCCACCTGCCAGACTGCCAGTTCTCTCTAGAGTATTAAAAACCGGCGACTATGTCGAAAGAGTTATCTCTTCACATTCACACATTCATATGTGGATAAAGCGAAAGAGATATGTAACAAGAGAACAAATATTGCCATCAATTTATTTGTTGCAGGTTATCAAACTAGTATCCAATAGCACAGAAGTCCGTCTTTGGTATAGCCATGGATCCAGTCGACAAAATACAAGGAAGTAATTCTTTGTCTGTCAGATGTGTTTACTCTTGAGTTTTGTTGCGAAGCCTTGACCGGTAGATATGAGACAATATGCGGTACGATATGCCTGTGCATAAACAAAGCTGAAAACTTGGGAAAAATTTCCATTCGCGTATCAGTCTACTAGCTGTTCTTCAATATATTAACTGCTTTGTTTGTGGTGTATAATATTTAGAGAAATAAGTTTTGCCGTGAAAGAGCAACAAACATCCAAACATGCAAACTTACAAACTTTCGCCTTTATGACATTAATTAACATGTATATATAGGTATATGTACCATCACGCGGAGACGCATTTGGGAAGGTATCGACTGTTATGGGCATAGTTTTATGACATCTTCACTTAGACATATTTTAACGTCTGGTTTGTATCGCTCATGGAAAATAACTTTAGAAGCTGTTCATAGTGAGGTAAGATACCCAATTCTCTTGGAATAGTACTGTAAACTGATGCAAAAGGAGTTCTACGCTAAGTAGTTTCATTGACTACCAAATAAGTATAGTCGAAAGCATTGGGGATATTGTGACAAAATATATTCACGACACGTATTCGAATGGAAATCTTCTATTCGCTTTTTATGTGGAAGAAATAATGTAACGTGAGCGGTGATTCTTGGTGGTCCTTCTTTACCTTTTCTTTATAAGAAGCGTAATGAAGATATTTTTCTAAAATTTAACGATCATTGAGGGAACAAATCAATACTGATTTCGTAAATTTTGAAACAACAAGTGAGAACATCTAAAGATTAAAAGAACATGATATAATAGCACATACATAAAGTGTCCACCCAATTATAGTCAACTTCTAATGTGTGACATTGTTCTACAAAAATTTCCATTCCATCTTAATAGAGATATATTATCCCGTTCGCTAGTTAAGCAACTCATATGTTAACAGTTTAGCAAACCTTCCTGTACTAACTTTGATAGTCCATTTTGATAAATGTCTAGTTCAATATCGCCATTTCTAAAATAAAATATGTTGACAGTTTAGCAAACCTTCCTGTACTAACTTTGATAATCCATTTTGATAAGTGTCTAGTTCAATATCGCTAATTCTAAAATAAAACAATAATCTAGCTTTTCGCCCTAAACTCTATACATTTTACGTCGAGAATCAGGAATGTAAAGGTCGTTCACACCTGTGCTCATTATTATAGATAAATCATTTTAATTGATTGCTATTTTTTTAGGCTCTTTTAATAAACAAAAAAGTTTTTATAGATAGGTATGTACTTCATTTTTATGTGGATAAAAAGCAAGAGGTCTGAAAGATTCGAGAGCATTGACGCTCTATTCTCTCTGTCTACATACATTCA
Source organism: Drepana falcataria (assembly GCA_945859725.1). Classification (NCBI taxonomy): domain Eukaryota; kingdom Metazoa; phylum Arthropoda; class Insecta; order Lepidoptera; family Drepanidae; genus Drepana; species Drepana falcataria. The sequence continues at coordinate 4,472,814 of OX243935.1, forward strand.
CACATATATATAACTCAGCAAAAAAACGTCATCCATATTTTACAAATGAAATTCTTCCATCCATTGCGCCGCAACTAAGAGAAATTACGTAGTTACATTTATTAACACAAGAGTGTTAATACAATCATTTTAGCAGTCTGGTGACGTTCCAGTCACCACGATCAATTAGGGAACCATTATTTACACAGACAAGTCGATCACTTTGCAAGTGGGTACGAACCATAACGAACTAACATAAAACGTAAAAACATATAACTGTATCAAAAGAACATGACTGTACAATTGAAATGTTCAGAAGGACACACTTTTATTAGAGGAGGGACACAACGCAAATTTGCATTCAAGTTTGAGTCACGAGTATTTATTTTATATAAGTTGTTCGACCTGCTCACCCCGTACTAAGTCCCTTTCAAACTCAAGCTATCCATAGTATGACAATGAAAATTGCGGTAAAACTTATGTCGCGAGAGTGTGAACAGACAGGGATTTTGTCTAGGCGGGCGCTTGGGGTGGTCACCGTAACACATAAATAATACTTTGATCATGCAATCTGTTGAATTATCAATTAAGATTTGCATGATCCAAGATCAGATGATCAGAAGATGATGTTTCTATTTCATTAGAACTTACCTACCTCTATTTATTTAATTTATAATTTTTTTATGTCCTAATAAAAATGTTATCACTGGAAGTGGATAAAGAAAACAAACTCCCCGATGACGGACTCAGCGTGACGATATGTATGTATAAAATAAATGTCAATAACATGTGTCACTTTTATCACGACGTCATCTTTGTAACCAGCTTATGCCCGCAGCTTCGCCCGCGTGGAATTCGAAAAAGTAGCTATGGAAATTTTCCTGCTAGAATCGGTTCAGCCGCTATGCCGTGAAAGAGCTCATACATTATAATATAAGAACTTTGATTTTCAGGATTAAAAAAAAAATTAGCCTATGTCCTATTCCTAGGTATAAGCTATCATCATTTCAACTTTCAGCCAAATCGGTTCAGCCGTTTTGCCGTGAAAGAACCGCAAACATCCAAACTTACAAACATTCACATTTATAATATTAGTAAGAAGTAAGATTGTAATTGGAATTTACTGTTTTAGTATAATTTATTACCGAGTCATATGTCTGATTAGATAGCGATACGTAAAAATATTTTTAAGTGCAACACGCTGTATTGAACTGTACGAATATGGAATAGCAAGAACTGATATCATAAATAGAAAAAAAAACTGATTGTACATACGTATATTACACGCGGTAGCGGGTGGATGTGTATGAAATATCGGTACGCATGTAGCATAAAACCCAGATTGTCACTTAGGGTACTGTACCTTAAAACCCAGATTGTCACTTAGGGTACTGTACCTTAAAACCCCAAAAAAGCACTGTTCCCTTTTGGTATTATAAATATACCTATATACACATATGTATACACAGTTAATAATGAAGTAATAACAAAATTAAATACCGCTTTTTTTGCTTTTTATAATGTAAGTATTAATTCTCTCAATTTACATCGGGCTTAGATAAACGTCACTTGTGCTTTCCTACCTACTTGCGTCATGCACTTGATCGCTATCCATGCTATGGTTTTATAAGGGCATGCATTTCAGCTGATTGCAGTGAGCGGCTATCGGAAACAAAACGGAGAGTTTAAAAATGTGATGTGGCGATACAATTAGGTAGGGAGACATTCTGTCTGTCTGTCATTTCGTTTCTTGGCGGTTACTTCATTTGTTCCTATAAACTTTGGGAAAAGTTTCGAGCCTTGAGAAAATTGTGTCTTATTAATAGCAACCAGATCACCCTCGTCGTAAACAGCCGTTTCTTTCATTTCCTTATTATAATTTGTTCTTGTATCAGGGAGACCTGCCTAGCAAATCAACTCGATCTGGCCTGGCTACGTGCTAGTGTGCCACCCAGTTTAGCAAAAGCACGTTCCAACGGATGATGATGAGCAAGGTTTACACAGTAAAATGTAAAGTGGTGCAGTGAAGAAAGGCGTAAACCAACTACAACTAACCATACAATAACAGTAGTATGATGGAGGAACCGTGGTGGTCAGTGATTGAGTGTGAATTGAGAATGGGTTTAATTTGAATAATAAATATTAATAAAATATAAAAATTAAATTAAATTGAAGTTCAGTTTCTTCAATTTCAATTCAAAATATAAATAGATTTTTGATTTGGGAACATCGGGATAGCAATTGCAATACGAACAGGATGATGCCATTCGGGCTAGGCGCAATTAATACGATTCGGATAAAAGGAGTAAAAAATTAAACGCAGTCCATTTAAAATTCGTCGAATCGAGGCGACTAGATGTCGGCGGTTTGTGATTATTTACAATGACTCTACAAAGATAACACAATGATTATCTAAATCTTCATTATCTTATATACATATATTTTGCGTGTCTAGTAGTCCACAAGATAGCTTATTAGCTTAAACGTCTCTGTTTATTCACATATACCTACTTTAGATACCTAATACTATACTATACATATATATATAATAATATATATATAATATATATAATATACTTTAGATATCTATTCCTGTTACTGTATAGCTCGCACTTATATAGGTTGTGCCAGCAGCCATAAATGAACTGAGGTACGAGCTACCCAGTCCAAGCATTCTTTATCTCCATAAAAGATAAAGGTTTTCAAAACTCCTTCTGAAAAACCAATCTCACCACAGGAACACAAAACCCTACCTGAAAGCTAGTTGGCTTCCCTGTCTGCAATATTCTGTGAGTGGGAAGTGCTGTCCTACTAGGGTAAGGGTGTTCTGAACCGGATCTATTGAGCTGTAGCTCTCTTCGATCGTTCGTTTAGCATTAGCGGAAGCTGAAGCGGAAGAGACTGGTGAGGTCAAGTCCAAGGACGCGAGCAGAGTAAATAGTGATTTAATTAGAGAGAGTATAGCCAGTTAAGCCGTATATGAAAGTTTACGATGATTTGACTCGACTATGTGTAACAAAATAGATATTATTACCTACCACCACCACGTATCTAAGTATCAAGTAGGTGCTCATATCTCTCGTGGTATAAAATCACAAGCAAAAGGTGGTTTGGCTAAACGTGATTTGTTAATGTTTATTATAAAATCATAGCTTCGTTAAGCCTTACGTTAAAACTCGAAAGAAATGTTGCAACGACTTTTCGATACGCCGAGAATACAAAAAAAATATTATAATAATATAATATAATATAATATATCCTCACGCCTTCCCATAAGGGTCCCCGAAGTGGTAGGCAGAGGTGTATAGGTAATACCCACACACCCACTTTTCGCCAGAGGTATATTAGGTGCAAACGTGACAGATGGCGAGTCCATCGCCGTTACTCAAGCACGACTATACATACGCCTTTGAATTTCTTCTCAGACGTATGCAGGTTTCCTCTCGATGTTTTCCTTCACCGTAAAGCTCGTGGTGCGACTAATCACTGTACTTAAGTTCAGAAAAACTCATTGGTACAGTCGGGATTCGAACTTGCGACCTTTGCGTCGCAGGCAACTGTTCGAACCACTCGGCCACCACGGCTCCTTTATATAAAGTATTTATAATTTTCAAGCCTTCCCACGAGTGTCCACGCAGGGGTGGGCAGAGGTGTGTTTCGTTTCGCCAGAGATATATTTTAGGTGCGAATACAGACACTGTTATCTACTCAAGCATGACTAATACACCTACGTCTTTTAATTTGTACTCGAACGTATGGAGGTTTCCTCTCGATGTTTTCCATCACCTTCACAAAATACCTAGCCTACCCCAACGGGAAAGAGGCGTGATTATATGTATGTATGTTTAACTCATATAGACATATTGTCCAACTTGCTTTGAAACATACTACCAAGAGTAATAGATATACACAATACACCTATAATACTTAACTTAGCAGCGATGATTCACACTAATCACACAGTATTCGTAGATATGTTTTACACCATTACACATAATTACAAAAAAAATACATTAACACGGTAATATAAGAACAAATAAAGCATACCGAACGTCAACATAATTATCACTTAACTCATAACATTAGTAACGCTGAAGGTAAATACTTAAGTTAAAGAACTTATTGGATCGAAGTACCTAAATGATAACGTTTTATTGATTTTCAACATTTTGTAGTAATAGCTCTGCCTATGATTTCACGTGCCATTAAATTAACAAGAATAGTACTTTACTAAAGTTTGTGAGGATTTCTCACGCAAGAACTGCTAAACCATATTGGATAAAATTTGACACTGTTCGGTGTATTGTAACCGAACACCTCTATGACACGCGCCGATCTAAGTAATCGCCAAGCATTTTAATATCAGTGCAATTAACGCAGCCACGGCGATTGCGTGGCTGCGTTCAACATTCTACTAACATTAAAATATAAAATACTGTGTAACATTAATGAACATTCCTTTGACTTCTCCTAAACTGCAACCTCATACATAGCACCCCCAACAGACACAGATATAGATTCTTTTTGATAAACGTATATGTTATATTTCAGAAAAAAAAAATGAATTTATCAATTTACAAAATATATATATATACATACATTATGTATGTATATATATATTTATGTATGTATATACATACATTATGTATGTAGATATATATTTTTTGTAAATTGATAAATTAATTTTTTTTTTCTGAAATATAACATATACATACATATATATGACAAAGGTTAAGCTTAAATAACTTGAAAACTTGAAAAATAAATAACATGATCACGCCCACGTGTTGGTGTTTTGAAAAATGCAGTCAAAAACTGAGATTGACTTTGAATATTTTAGAAAAATAAATACCACAATCAACATTCAAGTATTAGAAAAAATTGATACCATAATTACACCCACGTGTTAGTGTATTGAAAAATACAATCAAAAACTGAGGTTAATTTTAAATAACGTGGAAAAATAAATACCATAATTACACCTAAGTAGTAGAAAAAGAGATGTAATTACTTACTTTTTTTAGAAATTCACTGGAATTAGAATTAAAATAAACCCTTTGATTTTGCTGATCACTTCAATATAACATATATATATATATATTTATCACGTCACTATAGAGCGTTGGGAATAAATAAGCGTGCAATAGAAAAACGGTCAAGTATAGTGGTAGGAGTAAGTCCGTTAAACCTACTCCGCTGGAGAAAGTATACTTCGAATCACGCGTGGTAGGGATAAGAAAAAGATGGCGCGTAACGGAAGAATGTGACGCGTAACGAAAAAATGTTACACTAAATTTTTTTCCAACCCCGATAAAGAAGTTTCACTTCAAAAGATGGCGCGTAACGGAAGAATGTGACGCGTAACGAATAACGGAAGAATGTGACGCGTAACGAAAAAATGTTACACAAAATTTTTTCCCAGCCCCGATAAAGAAGTTTCACTTCAAAAAAATTGTTGTTCGCGTGATTAGTACTTTCAAACAAAAGAAATTACTAACAGCTATTATATAAGAAAATATTGATATTTATAACTAAAACATTAAGTACAGGATAAGCTGAAGATTAATATATGTTCAAGGCTGTTTAGTATCGCAAAATTCACACCATTTCGAGACATTGAAACACATTGTAATGTGATTTACTGTAATTTGATTACTTGTATGGCCGGCCAAATTACGAAGTGCCGGCGTTTCAAGAAGTGCCCAGCCATATCGTGATCGGCCAATCCAACGATCTCCACGACATACACATATATTGATTTATATCACTATTTGTTAAAGGGGTGGTGAGTAAAGAAATCTGTATTGAAATAGTGTCAAGTTCTTCCACACAATCAATACTAATATGCGGAAAGTTTGTGAACGTGAAATCTCAAGCTCGAGTAGCCTCGGAACTCAGTTAATGGCTTCATAATTATACATGGCAAATCGTCGTCAAAACTACAAAGAACTTTCAAGACATAACCATAACCTTTTGTATTTTCTTAATTCTATTTTGAGTATTGTTAAATGTATGTTAAGATCTGAGCTCTTTCCGGCCGTCGTCTGTGACACAATGCTTTCATATGCCACTGTCCCGCGCAATCTCTTTGACCTCCCTATACGGCATTATAGACACATTTACTTTAACTATCGTATCTTTTCTTTAAATTATAGTACAGAGTAGTAGGCAGAGAGTATAGAGCACTAGTTTTCCTGACATACCTCTTTCGCTTCGTCAACATTAATCAGTCTCTTCATAGATGCTCGTCGGTTTCGAGTACTCTTGACGTTCCCATCCTTGAGCGTCCGATCGATTAGATCTAGGTAGTTGGGACGTGCCCTTCCTTTGGTTCTTCTTGTTGCACACACTTTCGCTTTCTTCTTCTTTCTTTAAGTCCAAACCAACTTAACATGCCTTTCTTCATCTTTACACCCTCGTTCACGCCAGTTGTATTGCGAATCTCTTAATTATAGTATCTTTCTTAATAAGATAATTTTAAGAAGCTGTCATATTGTATAAGAGGGCTTATCACCTTTCCTCTTCTATTATTCACTGTAATTCTGCACTTAATTACATGGTCCTGTACTATACATATCAGTAGGTATACCGTCATTGTGGGTTATCTGATCTTCGCCCTTCAATCATTGAATCCATTGTGGTCTGTGCGTCATTGTGGCGGGACCACATCTTTATTTAGCTCAGATCTAATGTGACATCCATTATCATACCAACATACATCATCATATTCTTTGTGTAGGTATTACTAGCACGGCTTATTGGTGTTAATAGAAAATGGTCAAAAGCTGTTTACACAATTACTTAACTTAATATATATTTACCAGATCAGAAATGTGATTAGTATCTTTAAAATTGTTATAGGTAGTTTAAGTTATATTAATATCTATGTAATATAATAAAGTTTTTTAAATGTTTTATAGGAAAATTCGTCAGCGCGTAACAGCGATTTTCTCATCCTTAAAGTTATTTATTTTATCTAACTAGTCCTATTCATAACGTATATCCCACAGTGCGTCTGCAGGATAGAACGGTATATAAATGACTGGATACTACCTATACATACCTATATACCTACCCCTTCGGAGATATAGGTATCCTCTTATGGGAAAGCGTGAGGATATATTATTATATAAATAAGTGTCAGAACGAACTTGCAGTCAACTCAAACAAATTCGGCGTTCGTTCAAAAACTGCATTTGTTTTGTGTGTCACCATGGTACTAGATGTAGTCGTCATATAGTCGTAATATAAGAACATTATTTAGTTTACAGTCCCGGCCCCCTAGCGAAAATCCCTTTCTGTTCCAACTCACGCTATGGTAATGACATTAGGTGCTGAACATGTTATGTCATTACAACACGATGGATTGCGTGAGCGTGAACAGGGATCTTCAGTTCCAAGTATTGAAGGCCGTCTGGTGGTTAGAGCTCCTGACTGTGAATTTGTGTGACGAACACGAGTATTTGTACCTAAGTCTTGGATGCCCTATGTATTTATGTATATATCTATCTATACAAGTAAATATACCGTTGTATGATTGCCATAACACAAGCTTAATTTGGGGCTATAACAATTCGTATGTATTTTAATATGTAAACATGAATATGAATAAATTAATACAAATATATATTTTATCGATCTTTATTTATGAATACCGCTTCCAATTTGATCTGCAGATAACATGCGCAAAATTTTTGTGCGTTGATAATATCGTTTTCATAACACGCTATATACGAATAAAGAAAATAATTTAAAAAATAAACAATATTCACATTCAAATAGTGTATCATACCAACCTTAACATACCGACCGACATCCGTCGATCCGGTGCAAACCGGCTCAGCTATCGAACGCCGAGCCTCGCTGGAACCGAACAATTCAACAAACTTGATCGTCAATTACACTCTATTATCTAAGAATATTGCCGTTTCATTCACATGGAAATCCAACTGACATTTGCTTAAGACGATCTAATTGTTTGCTTTGCCAGTTCCTAGACTTAACAAGTTTAACAGAAGTTCAGTAAAGTAAGTTTTAAATACATTGTGTTACGATTTTCTTATATTATTAGGTTTGCCTATTGAAGCATTATTTACACCGTGCGTTGATAGTGTTGATACTTTACAGTACAGTAAAAGCTCCTTGTTCGCGCTTCCTTCATCCGCATGTTTACTATATATATTAAATAGACTATTTTAAAGAACTCATCTATCAGTATACATATTAAATTGAAGGAGAGTTAAATAACACTTAATTTATGCTGGAGATATATTATTATAAATATCACCGATGGCGAGTTTGTCACCGTCTTTCGAGCACGACTTCGCATATATCTTTTCAAACGCGGCTTGCGTTTGAAAGGTTTCGACACAACATTATCCTTCAAAATTGATTTAGCCATGTGACAAATCACTGTATTGTACATACGCTAAAATAATGGGCGTGGCTTGAACTTGCATTTATTAGAGCTTTTAGAACTATTTACAGATATTTATTTAATTAAATATTAACTAACTAAAGGTTTATTCGTTAATTTATCTTCCCAGCCAAGTATTAGGCAATTAAATCAGTAAAAAATATCCAAATATTTTTATATTTACTTACATTATTGAATCCGGAGACGATGGAAACACTTGAATGACCCAATTTATTGGCTTAATTGGGACGGCGCTGTACAAGATTGTATTGCTGGTGCGTCACGTCTACGTCATCTGAATCTATAGCTTGACACATCATTATAATGTATGATTATTAACACGACATCCTATTCGAAATTTGGTGCGAAATTCTTGGCATTGAAGCATAATCGGGATTTCGGTTCAGAATCGAACTTCTGTAATTGACAGATCCCATATTCTATGCAGATATTCGAAAATTATCTGATACGTACGTGCTTCAGTCGCTATGTAAATTCAGCTTTAGGTAATATAAAGGCTTACCTACATCTAGGGATATATTAAGACATAATACAATCCATAATATCTACATAAGACAGTGAACTAATGTTAATATTTGATATATGTAGTTCAACATAGTAGTTTTCAAGTAATTGTGTACATCTATACTAATATAATAAAGAGGAAAGATTTGTTTGTTTGTTTGTTTGTAATGAATAGGCTCCGAAACTACTGGACCGATTTCAAAAATTCTTTCACCTTTGGAAAGCGACATTATCCCCGAGTAACATAGGCTATATTAAATTGGACCCGATAGGTGGCGCTGCGATCGAGTTTCAAGAATTTTACCTTTTTACCCGGGCGAAGCTTTCTGTGTGTTTCTGTGTGTCTTAAGCTAGATTCGAGAATGGTTTAGATTTACAATTGGACCCAATAGGTGGCGCTGCGATCGTGTTACGGGCAATTTAACTTTTTCACCCGAGCGAAGCTGGGCGGGACAGCTAGTATATATATATATATATATATATATATATATATATATATATATATATATATATATATATATATATATATATATCTATAAACCTATCTATTTCGTAATCTAGTAAGAAGACCACTTTCAAATAACAGACGCTACATTGACTGATGCATTGCATTCAATCAACGCAAAATAAATTGTTATTGTTCGTATTTGATCATTCAAGACAAACAAACTGTAATAATTGTGGTTTCCGGTATAATATAGGTACATATGCTTTTCTTCATCTTTACAATCACGCCCTCGTTCACTCCAGTTGATTTGCGAATCTCTTAATTGCGGATTCGATCTCTGTGATCGAAATCTAATCGTTCTCGAATCGTGACTGCGCACATTTTTCGAAGAGATCCCATATCAACTGCTGTTTGCCAGGATTTGCTGCCATACAATAAAGTAGGCACCAATATTGCATTGTAGAACTCGGGCATTCTTGCTGAGACTTTTACTGCTTTACTTATTACCGGCAGTTATCCTGCTTTCAATATATATATTTCATACTTTTCATCTCATGTGAACATGCTTCCTAGATATACAAATTCACTCGGTCACTTGTTCATCTCTTTCGAATGCCAGAGCCTTAGTCTTGCCAGCGTTTAGGCGCAGCCCCTTCTTTCTTTCACATTCTTCTATCATTACCGTAACTAGTGACTGCAGTTCGCCCTCTGATGACGCCAGTAAAACCGCGTCATCGGCGTATAGTAGGCAGCTTACCACTAAGTTTCCCAATTTCACTCCACATCTGTTCTTTCTTAATGCTCTCAGACAGTTATCCAGATATATAATGAACAGCCAGGCAGACATGATACACCCTTGCTTGACCCCCGACTTCACATCAAACAGGGTGACATCTCACCGTTAACCCTAACGCACGCCTTGCCATCACTATAGAGTGATTTCACGGCATGCAGTAGGGAACTGCTCACTCCATATCCAGGCAACACGTGTCAGAGTTCCTTTCGTACAACTCTATCAAATGCCTTCTCTAAGTCGACGAAAGTGCAGAAAAACTTTTGGTTATTATCCAAAAACTTTTCCGCGATTCCGCGAAGCGAGAAGGTTTGATCCATACATACTCTTCCTGGTCTAAATCCACCTTGGGATTCCCAGAGAAACCTTTCGGATCGCTCTTGGATTCTGATCGTCAGGATCTTCGTGTACACTTGACTAGCTAAGCTGACGACAACACTAGGACGCTCATGAGCATACTGATTTTAATTTGTAAACAAACATTGCTACTTACGCAGACGCACACACAATATTGCATTAGGCTATCACTACTTTACCTAACGACAGAGGATGATGATTATGTTTCGCCGTTCATTATTAGAGAAACGTTTTCTCAATCAAACGTTAGCTGCCAAACAAAGGTATATTTTTACGAGAATAAAATGACAACATCCAGAGCACTATTATTACAGACTCGTTTGCACGGGAATATTGTGGCTATCGATATTACCATTTTGATAGTAGTTGAAAATGTTTACTATTGTTATCTGGCAATTTTATTCGCGAAACTTTGTAAGTAATAAAAAACTTCGAATACTATTGCATTATTTTATAACTTTATGAGTAACGACAAATAAAATATGAAAAAAATTGTAAAGGTGTATTATGCTCCATTAGACTCGAATATGGTATAACATTAAAAACAAGACAATAGCGATTGTCATTTTGTTCTCCGGGGGCGGCGATATGTCTATGGCGAGATTGTAGGTTACATAAGCGTCGTAAGGTCACTTGTACCTCACGTTTAAGGCAGAGGGATTAAGGCGCTAATTCTCTCTAGACTCATAGCCTTCATTCGCTTCATCCAAGTTCAACTATCTCTTCATGCATACTCGCCGGTTTCGAGTACTCTTGGCGTTAGGAACTTGTCCTCGAGTGTCCGATCGATTTAATCTAGGAAGTTGGAACGTTAACACTTACTAACTAAAAAACTTCCATAGGAACTTTAAACATTATATTTTCGCACGTTAATTAATAAACAGAGGCTAAATAGAATAGTCTCGGATATACATAGATACATAGTTAATCATGAAGTCACATCGTTCGCCAAAAACGTGTAGGAAGTTGTGAACACGAAACGATAAAACGGGAAGAATAGATGGCTGACATTCGTGTTTTGATAAATATATAAGTAAATACGCAAAATAATACTAGGAAATAAAAATATAGGACAGGGACGAGACATAAACAGTATCTGACGTTAAAAATAATAACATCACACCACAGAATTTACATTTCCAAGTGAACAGCGAGCTGCCTGTCTTTAAGGGGGTTTGATCCTCATTAATTTTGTACAGATGTGATAAGTATTGAGTCTGGGTAAATTATCAAAAAAAAATGAGAAAGGTATGCTGAGATGGTTTGGCCATGTCGAGAGAATGAATGAAGAACGATTGACGAAAAAAGTGTATTAGGCGAGTGTGAATGAAAGTGTTGGAAGGGGTAGACCTAGACGGACGTTTCTTGACCAAATTAGGGACGTCTTGAAAAAAGGTCAGGTCAAGAGTACCCTAAACCGAAGAGCATGTATGAAGAGAATAATGAAAGTGGACGAAGCGAAAGAAGTATGTAAGGATCGTAGCAAGTGGAAAGAAGTGGTCTCTGCCTACCCCTACGGGAAAGAGGCGTGATTATATGTATGTATGGTAAATCATCGTTAAGGTAGCAAACAAACATGCGGTCCACCGGATGGTAAGCGGTTGCCACCTACCTACAGGCGCTTGCAATATAGGCCAGTGCATATCGCACGTTTCCGACCCTGGAGGAATCTTTTCAGACCCTTTTAGAGGAACTACATTTATCAGTTTATATTTAAACTGATAACTGGAGTATATATACTTATATATAAACTTCATAAATATCTGTCGCGGATATCAGTCGGCTATTATATTATATCCCACACTTATCGCAGCTTAAAGTTTTGCTTCAAGTAAAATGACCTGATTTTAATTAGTATTTTAAGTTATTCTTAGCACAGCGATTTGCAGAAAAATGCTTCATTAACCTTTTATTTCACGCGATCTAATATTTCAGCTATTTCTATAACTAAAATCTGTTCTATTCCTAGTGCTATTTTATTTTCTTTCTACGCTGGCAAGGTGCGTCACTCACAATGCAAGGCCATAACGATAAAGTATTCGCAACGCGGCCAATAATCAATTAAAATGTTTGTATTTTACGACTGAAATGTATACTTACATAAGAATAAGTAGTTCTCTAACACCAGTTGGATATGTAACTCTATTATATTAACTAACTATTCACATTTTCGAATGGATTCGCTTTTAAAACTTAGTCATTCAGCAAGATAATTAGCTGAATGTTGATTACTAAAATGAATTATTCACGTGTGAAGGCTTTAGCTGTTATTTTAGTAGTGTTTTATACACTGATAATAAATAGTACGGATAAAAAATACGCGGAAAGGTAGTACTATGCCTCTGCCTACCCCTATTGAGGACCCTTGTGAAATGTCGTGAAGATATATTATTACGGTATCCATTTTTATACCTACTCTTCATCCACAATTTTGTGCAATTTTAAAATTAGATTATATCCACTTAAATAGGGCTTCTTAACGGACAGCAGGACAGTAATCTAATTAGTTCTACGTGTACTTGGAACAAATGTAAAATTGTATACTTGCACACAAGAAGTACGGACAAGGTAGAGTATTGAACCATGGCACGACCGATTTTAATTTTTTATGTGTGATGGTACACACGTAATCATGGATGTTTTGGAATTCACTCCAAAACATGACTATGGGTTTTTTCAGAAACTATTAAATATAAAAAAATTAAGAACATAGTTAGATTCTACAGTTTTTACAGAAAGTACAGATTTTAATGCGAATAAGGTAAAAATCTTCTCAATTTTAGATTTTTTTTTTATTTATTCTATCACGTATTTGAGCAGCTGCCATATTTGCTGAGTGTTTTTTGGAAAAAACAGAGCTAAAAAGTGTAAGACCATCCTAGGTGTAAGCTAAGAAATAAGTTTTTTTTTATATACAACAAGAGTGGCAAACAAGCATAAGGCCCACCTGATGGGAAACGGTTACCGTAGCCTCGATACCGCAGTATCACTTGCGCGTTGCCACTCTGTGTTCGGAGAGATATAGTGTGTTGGCAGCATAATGATTATCAAGATAACTTAAAAAAAAAGAGCTGTGGTGGTCGAGTGCTTTATTTATTACTCTGTAAGCTCAAAAAAGTCGAGTCTAAAAGACGACAACAGACTCGCCATCTGCCATGTTGGAAATATACGTTCGGTGAAAAGATGCACTTACACACTACATATTAAAACGTCCCCCACTGCGTCTGTCTGCGGCTGCCTGTTGGCGATACACTCAAAACTACAGGACGGATTTTCATGAAGTTTTTACCAATAGATAAAACAATTTAATTAATAATAATTAAAAAAATTGTGCATAATGTGTAACTTGGATGAAATATGACAATACCGCTTGAGAGCTTTCATCTAAAAGGCTGCATCATCCCTTTTAGGTGAGAGAAAAAACAATATATGTATGTACCCATATAAAGCCGGGGCGAATCACTAGTATTACATAAAAGTAATACATTTGTTAAAACAACCACCAACTCGATAATAAGAAACATGATTCATAACCAAAAGTAATTGGACGGAAAATTCCATCGCTAAGGTTTATCGATGCATTTGGGTTACGTGGTTAAATTGCGCTATAGTGCGATTGATCGCTGATAACAACACTATCGCCGATGACTACTTTGTCATTATTTATTGCGTTGTTAGCTATCAGGCGTTCTATGAAATGAGTATAAAGATCAATGCCGCCAAATACTTGTGCACCAGTCCGGCTGACAACCCTCGAGCTCGCGATCCAACAACGCGCCGAGTTGCGAGGTGGTTTATCGCCTATGAAGTGCCTGGCTGGCCTGGCCATCCTTCTGATGAGTAACAAAAGTTCTCGTAGCTCATACGAGCGACTATAGAATTGTATTAAATCTTGAGCGAAAGGGATTCTCTAGTACATTGTATCCATCGTTGTTATGGTTAAAAAATGTTTTTATCAACATAATTTAAAGTTGCCTAAAAACCGAATATAAATTCTGTGACGTTATGTCACGAGGTATAGTCCCTAAGTAGTTATCGGGTTTTCAAGCAGAATTTTCCTCTTTACGTTAGATTTAGTTGTAGGTAAAAAATATGTTACAGGACAGTCACAATTTCAACTTTGGCGGTTTTGATTCTAGTACTTATATTTAAATATAATATAATAAACATATAATAACAACAGTGCATGATTTGATTGAACATGTTCTAAACTTTGGCAAAATTCAAGTCTATTCAGACTGCAGTCCGTGGATGAAGTGATCTGAAATTGTTGCGAACTGGCGATCTACACTCTACCGACCCCATGATGGATTCGCCTTGTTAATTTTATTTAATATAAATGATATTGATGTAATTGTGAGTAAATATAAATATACAATTTATTTTTATTACTGTAAAGCATAATTATTTATTACCAACAAAGTTCGCCTCTGATAAATAGTATACCCACCATTATGAATCCTATATTCACCCTTTGAGTTTCGGCTTTTACAAGAATTCAACCTACGTAATTTATGGTGGTACTGGATAAGATTATTGAGATAACCAAACCATTGTCGTCAATTACTTTATGATATTTTTTTGTCGAATATCGACAATTACCCAAGTAATCCTCAATGTGTAAATACCTTTTTAAAAGTAATAATGTATAATATTCAATGTGAAAGCGGAATTTTGAAAATGTTCATGTATTATCGCCAGTGCGGGAGCGAAGCTTCTGGTACTGCAAAGGTCTATAGTCGGAGGTAATTGCTTACCATCAGGCGCATTTTTGTTAGGTGTAATTTTATGATATTAAAAATATCCGATAGTAGGATTAATAGTAGGGCTAACAAGCACATTAGTAATTGTTCAACCAAATAATACCAAATGTTGCATCCGCCAAAATGTCTGGCAAACTGACTGTTTAAGTGTGCTTTTTTCCTTGATGAAATAAAAAGTAATAATACACTCTAGACCCGACTCAAGCAACTAACAGTCGTACGCTCGTACGGGCTTTCGAGAACCTTCCACGGTCAGCTTACTGTTTGGGCAAGCCAACCTCACGCTATCAAGATTAGCAAAATTGTTAGATTACATTTATCGTACTATGACCAACAAAACTTAGCACGTGCAATGTTCTAGTGGAAAGTAGTGTAGAAGAAAATTGACATTTATATATACATATTTATATAGTAATATCTATCAAAATTACAAGTTTTCCCAAATGCAAATGAAAATATGGTACTGTGCGGATACCAAAAAAAAATTATAGTTTTGTCGGTTGGTCTGTAGGTTCCGGCTAATCTCTAAAACGGCTGGGCCGATTTGACTTTATTTTCACTTGCAGATAGCGTATGTTATAAGGAGTGGGTAAAAAAGTTTTTTTTTATTTTATCATCCAAACTAATACCATATAGTCAGCGTTCATTTGTTTTAGATTGAGATAACCCATTTATTAAGGAAGGCAATAACAATTTTATTGCTGAAACCGCGGGACAAGTCTACCTTAATTGAAAGAATATTACAATCATATTTCAATAATGTTTAATACAATACCCAATAAGACGTGTCTATAAGTCTTTCCCTTTAGCGCAGTACGGCGTCGATTAGAAAATAATAATTAAGAAGGAATAAATAACTATAAATAAAGAAAAAATATAACAAACATCTCTAATAGTAAAAAAAATAACATATAATATTTACTTAATATAGATAATTGTGTAATAAAAAGCCTTTTTTTCAAGAAACGAAGGCCAACGCTAAACTATATTTGGCTCTTATGTGAATGTTGCTCTAATTGCCACAAAAACCGTAACGTGGTGACGACAACCCTACATATGTCATGTGCTTTTTTAACGTCGCAAAAACAAAGGCCGCGCCAAGAATAGCCACAATAAATTCTCCTCGTAGTTTTATATATAACATACATTCATTATGTTATACGCCAACATCATATTTATGAAAAAGTGCTGTATTTACGAAGATATATTTTTTACGAACTATAATCAAAATCGATAATTTTAAGAAACCCATAAGTTTATAAATGTTGCCAAAGATTCACGCAGATTATTATTTGTGTATTAATTATTAGGTACATCTATATATTCGTAGAGCTTCAAGCCTCCGCACGAGATAGACTTAATAACTATCAATAGTAGCCTTTGGGCAGAGGTTTCAACGTGACAGATGGCGAGTCCATCGCGCTTCTTAAGCACGCCAATACACAAGTTGTTGACTTTTCTTATGAATCGTTTGCAGGTTTCCTTTCATTGTATACTTCACCGTAAAGTGGTGTGATAAATCAATGCACATAATTTAACAAAGAACTCATTGATACAGTCTGGGTTCAAACCTGCAAACTTCACCTTTTTAAGCATTATCGAAACATGTTCATGCTTTGGCGTAAAAAATGATTAACATCGAATTGTAGGTTTACGTAATCCAAAATACCTAAAATCCTTTATCTAAATATATGGGTTTTTAGATTACAAATTAGATACATAAATTAAGAAGGTTCTCGAAATTTGCTTCATGCGGTAAGCCAAAGGAACACACGAACATGCCACCAGAAGATTATCATTACATTATCGGGAGAAAATAAAAAGGCTACAATTAGAATAAGCTTTATATTTAATAGATGTGTTTATATTATCTTAAAACATCAGATCAGACAATAGAGTACTGTTCACATTACATGTAAGGTAAACTATAAATGAAATAAAGATTACTAAACCTCGAAAGTAGATACAAAACGATAATATAAAATTCCGAACTTTTGGTAGATTAGCTATTAAATATATGTATATCTAAATTTTGTAAGCCTATCTTCCTATCAAAGGCAGTCCGATGGGCATAAAGGAACTTTAAAATCGAATAACACGCCCTCAGACGGTAATAGAATATATTCCACAACGATTACCATCACAAATCTCCTAGAGATGCCTTAAATATAACAATTAATATTATGACATCTTACATTTACATCACTAGCGAATTTAGTTTCGATTCAGTTTCACTGACATTTATAATGAATATCTAACTAAATACTATAGCTTAAGAAAGCTGGTCCATTTACACAGTCATTAAATATATATTATTAACATTACATTAAATAAGCAAATCCACAACAAGCCTGTTGCAATGGCTACTCCAACGAAGAGCCAACATAAATAACTATTCCGGCGACTACAACACTGCTAACAATATACAATATCGACAGTTTGCACTATGTCTTAAATTTATATCGATCCAAGGTACATGCTTATTTTAACTAGGCTGATAACTCATATTCATCAACTTTCAACTTTTATTTTTAATTTTATTATCAGAAGATTGTGGTAATCGAAACTGAAATATAAATACCAGTATTTTTTTACATTTATATGAATTGAACTTTTTAGCCAATTTCTTACAATCGTTGAAACACAACGTACTTTTTCAGCTCGAATAAATTACTCTTCATCAATTAAAACTAAGAAATAACAAAATCACAGATACCTTTTACAAACTGCCCTGAAATAAGTTTCTTTAACGGTACCATAAACTAATAATGTGTGTTCTTTAACTCAACAAACCAAGGCTGTGCTTAAACTAAACGCAGTCTTAAAATCCATACAAATCACTGTTAGGCTCTAATCCCTTACTTACATACAATACAACCTAAAATACTGACAACCCGTTCGTTAATGATGCAAATACTGAAGACATGTAACAATCATGCAATAGTTGAGGAAGCTAGCCGAATGTGTGACCACTAAAACTATTGCATTGTGTTGATGTACAGTCAATCGTGATTAGGTTCTCGGCTTTTGAAAGATCAAAGGCGGTTAGTTAGCACATTCATCAAAGTCACAAAGCGTACTCAACTCGAGATGTTCACTACCGGGAACATATCACAGATAGTGTGTCGGCGCGGGCGGCCTCGGTCACAGGTAGGGCACGCAGGCCCCGCAGCGCGAGTGCCGCTCGGGGGACTCTGCACGCGCCCTGCACACAAGCACTCGTTAGCTCACGAGGCCCGCTCCTCGCGGCGATCTGAGCGGCCAAGTGCCCGCTTCAGCTTCTCCACCAACCTGGTGTGGAACTTGTCGTCGCGCGCGCCGGCTTGCGGGCTAGCCGAGCCCTTGTCGCGCCGCGGGCTGTCGGTGGGTGCGGCGCGCAGTGAGGCCCGAGAGGCCCGCGAAGCTGGCGCGCGGCAGTAGGATAGCGAGCGCATGGTGGGCGCGCTGCGGTGCGGAGACAGCGCGGTCGAGCGCGCCAGCGTCGGGCCCTCGGACCGCGACTCTGACACTTTCCGCGCGCGACCGGCGACCGCCTTCTCCGCAGACTCCGAGGTCCGCCTCGACCTTGCTGAGTTGTATATGTCCCAATCGTTCTTCACTACTGGCATCATGAACGCCATCTCGCCGGTGGTAACGGGGACTCTTGTGCTTTACCGTTTTTGTTGAAATACCGTCGGCCTTTGAATGAAAAATTATTTTCCGATCGCGGAAATTAGCTGGCCGATCGATAGTGATGTCCGAAGAATGTTCTCACTGTATCTTGCAATTTTCACAAATATGCTAATTTTGTTGTGAAAGATTGGTCAATATTTACTTTTCTTAGTGTAAACGAAGGCAAAATCGAGGAAATGTTAGCTTTCACTTCAATGTCACAATCACTGAACCGATTACTAACGGGTGTTCACCTTAGGACGTTTTGCGGTAGAATGAAGTATTCATGAAAATACACCCTGATATAAGGAAAATATCGGCGCTACAGTCGCTGCGGCCATATATGGAAACTCTTGTCACCCTATGTGCTGACATCGGCTATCAGAGAAGAACTGATACTATACAACGACACGGTACTAATAAAGACAACATTGGCATATCATCTATTTATATTTTGTAGAGATGACTCAAAAAACAAATTCCTATTTGAGCTGCTATGGTGGTAGCAAAGCGTCTTAAATTCTAATAAGTTAAAAATGTTGTACTACTGCCCGATAGATGTCACTTTTAGAGGTGTATTTCGACACTTTCCAATAGATGTCGCGCTTAGCACGCATAATCATTAAACATTTTTCGGTAGCTCTGACCGTCTTCGCTCGCGTCAAAACATTTTTTTGTCAGAAACAGAATATATATTAGGACTTTCCGGGATTAAACAAATTCCTTTTTGTATCTAACTCTATTTCTGTACTCCAGTACGTTTTTCTAGATAAAAGAAAAGTCAGAACTATAGGTAGTCAAAACGTCGAACAGAGATCGTGAGGTAACTTTTCACAAAATGTTTCAAGATGTTTTGGGATATCCATGACGTTTATGGAAAAGGAATACAACAAGATAGTAAATATAACTAATTTATTAAACAATTACAAGCAGATCAAATTTAACAATATGATGTACACAACATTAAAGAGATTAAAAGCTTGAAAAAGCCACTATTTTATGGAAAACATAATGTTACTAGAACAATAAACAATGTCCTTTAAAATATCACATGATTAGGTGGGATAAATTGTATCGTCGCTATATGTCGTACAGTTCGAGCCAAATAAGGCGAGAATAAAATAATAATAGATACATCAATACGTGGAGTCCCCCACGAGGTAGGCTTGGCTTATAGACCTCTTTCGCTTCATCCACATTCATCAGTCTCTTAATACACGCTCACTGTTTCCAGTACTTTTTGACATTCCTGTACTTGATTGTTTTATCGATTTGATCTAGGCAGTTGGAACAACACGGTCTTCTTAAGCCACTTCTTCCACACACACACACACACTAATAATTACAATTTCCACTCTAAGCGATTTGTAAACAATTTAATTCTTTTTTTAAATGCCTTAATCCATGGAGATTCTTTTCAAACACAGTCGTACTTATTATGATATGTTATATTCTCACGACGGCGATTGTACGCTAGTGTTGGGTTCTCCCTTCGATTTGTCCAAGTCATAATACCCATTCAAATTGACCATAGTGAGTAGCTCTACAAGATGCCGCTGGTAGCCGCATTCCATCAGCTTGGTGACGACTTTGTGTAAGTACTTTGCTAATTTCTCGAACAAATGAAATAGTTCTTTCAACTGAGCGAAATTAGAGTGCGTAAAACAGCCAAATTCTTCTCTTTGCTGCCATTCACTGTAGAGAAAAATATGAAAAATTTACACAATATAAAAATATATGTATATATGTAGGTACATATATTTATGTCAATGTATGAATCGAAGCCCCAGTAAAATTACATTTAATTGATTTTACTAACAAAAGCAATGCATGTTTTTGCAACGTGCTGGTAAAGTATGCGCACACTACATAAGCAGCCGTAACGGCTTCGTCAGGCGAACCCCAGAGGTACGATTTTTTCAATACTTGAGGTATTGGATTTGGCATAATATACATATATTTATGTCAAAGTATGAATCGAAGCCCCAGTAAAATTACATTTAATTGATTTTAATGATAAAAGTAATGCCTTCAAAAACAAATTATTGCAACGTACTGGTAAAGCATGCGCACATTACATATGCAATCGTAACGACTTACCGTCAGGCGGACCTAATTATTAGCCACCCTAGAGGTACGATTTGATTCAATACTTGAAGTATTGGATTATTGGTAGAGTGTTGGATTGCCCAGTATAATAGTGGGCAATAATATAGGGATTATCGACCGTCTATTTATGGACAAATAAGGAATATTGACTACATATAGCACTTACCCAGCTTTCAAAACTCTGCTGAACTTCAAAATGACAGTGAAGATATCGTTCAGGAGTTTCATGACTGGTGTAGACCTGTTGTTGAGAAGGCAGCGGAACAACACTTTCTTTATATAGACCACGTGACACTCGTACAAGTCGTCCAGGGTGCGTGCTTTCTTCAGGTCGTTCTCGAACTCGGTCCATGAGGATAGGATGCAGGTAGTGACGATGTAGTTATCCAGCGCACGTACCATGGAGGCCATCACGTGCCGGTAGATCTGGACGGATATGTACTGAGGAGACCTTACCAGCTTTCGTGAGTGCGGTTTTGATACTTTAGCTGCCAGTTTTAAAGCCTGAAGTCAAATAAAATATCTTTCACCGTGGAAAAGTGGTGAAAAAGTGGAAAGTTGCTAATTGCAATTAGTACTGGATATGAACTGACGACCGTCTGGTCTAGTGGTTAGAGCTCCTGACTGCGAAACTTGAGGTCGCGGGTTCGAATCCCGCTGAGGGCAAATATTTGTATGATGAACATGAGTATTTGTACCTTAGTCTTGGATGTCCTATGTATATATCTATCTATATAAGTAAATATATCGTTGTCTAGTTACCATAGCACAAGCTTTGCTTAATTTGGGCCTAGGTCAATATCTAAGCATAAGAAAACCTTAATTGATGATTAAAATGTAGTTGTTCCTATAGTTTGCTTCATGAATCACGATACGTTTTTTTATGTTAAAATTGTTCATGTAATTTTTTTCCGCCATGCCTCCCTTGAACCTATGTGGATGATTTTTAAGGGGTGTAATAACACACATCTTTCCGGAGATTTATTTGCGTGTTAAAGGGACAGAGGGCGAGAGGTAAATATTAATCATCATCATCATATCATCCTCACGCCTTCCCACAAAGGTCTCCGAAGGGGTAGGCAGAGGTGTATAGGTAATTCCCACACACCCACTTTCCGCCAGAGGTATATTAGGTGCCAACGTGACAGATGGCGAGTCCATCGCCGTTACTCAAGCACGACTATACATAAGCCTTTGAATTTCTTCTCAGACGTATGCAGGTTTCCAATCGATGTTTTCCTTCACCGTAAAGCTCGTGGTGTGACTAATCACTGTACGTAAGTTCAGAAAAACTCATTGGTACAGTCGGGATTCGAACTTGCGACCTTTGCGTCGCAGGCAACTGCTCGAACCACTCGGCCACCACGGCTCTATCTTATTATTATTATTATTATTATATTATTATATTTATGATATCATCACGCCGAGTAAATATTACACTGGTATTCGTTGTAATTTTTACTGTTAAATGTTATCTAGTATACATAGTCGGAATGCAAGATAAATAATTGTTAGCTTACCTCAAAATCTTCACCTAGAACCCAAAATATCCTTCGCATTTTAACCAAAAACTGAAACACTTTAGCGTATCGTAGCAATGCCTCTTGCGACAATATGATGTTCAGAGGCCAGCTGACTGAGTAGGTGAGGGAAAGGCATTGCAACACATCCGGAGAGCTGTGCTGGAAGCTCAGAGGGGACTCCGTTATTGTAAACGACAAATTCTCCGAGAATTTGTGTACATCTACAACCAAAAAACACAAAGGTTTTATAAAGTGAAAACGTTGAAAAATAATTATATTATATGATGAATAATAGATATAAAATTATAAATAATACAGCCATGGCCAAACAGAATTTATACTCTTTGCTACAGAGTAGAGTTTGGACACGTTAATTATATAATTACTAGCTGTCCCGCCCAGCTTCGCCCGGGTGAAAAAGTAAAATTTCCTGAAACACGATCGCTAAGTAGGCTATCCTATCTTTTAAGTTGGATCAAACTGCACACGGTGTGCAAGTTTGATTGAAATCAGTTAAGTAGTTTAGGAGCCCATCGCGGACAAACAACGTGCCACGTAATTTATATATTTTAAGATTGTACAATACGTCTTACTCACGTGATATAGACGAGCCAAGAGCTTTGTCAAGTATATTGTGTAGCGTCGCAAAGTTTAATAACTCCTGCGGATTCAAAGTCTTCACTAACTTTGCGAACAGATTATGACATATGCTCCTTGAAAATTCTCCATCCATTAGGAAGAAGTAATCTTTAAGACTTCTTAAGTGCTCATACATGTCTAGGTTTACTAGGAAATATGTCAAAATTGAGTTATTCACAACCTCCAATTGGTATGTGAGAGGTAGCATCACAGATCGCTGCAGACAAGCGGTCAGTGTGGCAATGTTGTCACAGGTTATCTTCTGTTGTTCATCATCGGGACCGAAGTGGGATGAGAATATATTCGCGTAAGGTCGCTTCTTCACCTCCTCCATGATTACGGCTGGATGCGTGTACCTAGACGAGGTCATCGCCAAACTCATTTTGCTACTAAAATGGTCTTTCGAATAGTCGTCGTGGTCTCTCATTCCAAACGGATCGAACTCCTCGAGACTGTAAGACCCGTCCAATAAATTGAAAAACGAATGTTTCGCCTTCGCATCGTAAATTTCAAGGTCTAAGCTCTTCGAAGGAGAGTGTTCTGGATTCTCACTGGTTTGCATATCACTTATCACCTCAGAATCGACTGTCTCATCATCCACTAAAACAGGAAAATTGAATCCTTCCGAAGTTAAAAACTCCTTATCAGATTTTGTTTTCTCGTTACCATAATCTTTGCCAGTTTCACTGCGAGGTGTGAACACGTTGCTGGTCAGTTGACCTTCGAGTGGTATGTCAGCTGTTGTAGGCGTCTCCATATCGAGCTGAGAACAAAAAAAGCGGTGGTAGCCGAGTGATTCGAGTAGTCGCCTACGAAAAAGAACGCAAGTTCGAATCCCGACTGTACCAATGAGTTTTTCTGAACTTAAGTACAGTGATTAGTCACGCTACCAGCTTTATGGCGAAGGAATACATCGAGAGGAAGCCTGCTGTCGTCTCAGAAGAAATTCAAAATCGTATGTATAGTCTTGAGTAACGGCGATAGACTCGCCATCTGTCACGTTGGCACCTAAAATATATCTCTGGCGGAAAGTGGGTGTGTGGGTACTACCTATACACCTCTTCCTACCCCTTCGGGGACTCTTGTGGGAAGGCGTGAGGATATATTATTATTTAGAACAAAACAATTAGTACTTCTTCTTGACAGATCACTGTACGCTTGTTACTTACCTGAAAAAAGTCTCCTGGGGTGATCATACCCGTATTCGGCGTAGTCCCCAGACTGCTCGAGTTTGCGATCGTTTCGCCGTACGGTTTTAAATTCAGCGTGAGTCCTGACCGCTTAGCGATCTCGCGTTTCGGAACAGGTTCCACTGATTTAACTTCACATTGGGCTGTTTCACATTTGGTCTTATTACGTAGTGCTTCTTCTTGTGCCACATTCGCTGGATCCTTCTTAGCTACGATTACAGCGGGAAGGTTGTATTCAACTCCTAAGACTTTCTGTTTATTTATCAGCGCTTGTTTTTGTGCATCAGTTCTCGGCTCATTTGTGGGTTTCGGTTCTTCAAATACAATGTTAAATTCATCACCTAGCACTTTCAACTTATTACGTTTAGCTTCAGTAAACGGTGAGTCATCCTCGACGTTGTTTTCTTCATCAACCACAGCAGCATTTATAAGAGGCGGGTCTTTCAAATGATTATTCTCGGCGTCAATCTGTCCGAATTCATGCGCCATTACCTTTTGTTTATTCTGCAAAGCTTCAATTCTCGATTTCTGATATTGAAGATTATCATATGCCTCATCCAATTTGCCACCAATTACATCGCTAGAAGTTTTACTCGAAGGAAAATTTGAATTTACTTCAGTGTTCATTGGAATCACATTGCCTTGCATGTCGAGTCTTTTTTTGTTATCACAGTCCCTATCATCGCTTCTTGCAACACCGAAAATACTTTTGGCAACGTTACATAGAGCGCTAAAGACGTCGTTGGACTTATTTTGATTTGTTTCGCTCTCTCCTGGAGTTATTTCAGAATCGATTGTAACAACCGAAGAGGTTGACTCAACCAACTTAGGTTCACTGCTAACACATGCTTCATTTGCGTCTTTAGTATCAAGTTCATCTTCGGACCTAGTGTCCATGCTTTGTATAGACATGGCCATGTTCTCCTCGGCTTTTTGGTGTTCCAGTTCTAGTTTCTCGCGTTTTAAGTTCCGTTCCTCTGAAGACAGTAACTGGATTCTAGACTGGTCCAGTTGCAGCCGTCTGATCTTCCATTCAGTATGCATTTTACTCTTTTCCACCTCCATGTTTAGCTTTGAGTAGTATTCCATTATTTTATTTCTAGAAAGAAGAACATTTTTGAATGTGTCTGCTAAATGTGTAGTTACAGAGTAGTGAAGATTCACATAACAAATAAATTACATCTAAGACAAATGTTTGAAAAGGTTGAATCTATAACTCTTGGTTATAATGAGAATCAAGTAGTCGTCGGCAATATCGAGATTGCAATTTCTCACCCTGCCGATCCATACCGAAAAAGATATCAGAGAGATATCGTTTGAGACGAAAATTTCAATCACATATTTATCACGCTGGCACCCAAAACATTTCTTAAAAAGGTTGTTACACTTCTGCCTATCCCTCCGAGAACCTTTGAAACTCTCGAAAACCGAGAAAATGAGAAGGCGAGATAATAAATATCGTCTATCGTCGTAGACGCCGAGTCCCTCACGAGGTAGGCAGAGAGAAAGAGCGCCAGTTCTCTCTAAACATGCATACCTCTTTCGCTTCGTCCATAATCATCGGTCTCGTCCATATTCATACATGCTCGCCGGTTCCGAGTACTTTTGACATTCCCGTCCATAAGTGTCCGTTCGATTTGATCTAGGTAGTTCGAACGTGGTCTTCCTTCATCTCGTCTTGCAAATATTTAGTATTGATATTTAACCTACCTCTCGTCATCCTTTCGCCTCGAGTCGACCTCCTCTGAAGCTCTCTCGGCGAGCGTCTCCATCTCGTGTCGTTTGCGCTCGCGTTGCTTAGCCTTGCTCTTGGCTGCCTTCGCCTCAGCCATCGCGGCCTCCAACACTCGCAAAGAATGTTGCTTCTCTGCCACTATTAACTGTGCGAGTCTTTTGCGTTCCGCTGCAAATAATATACACTTAATTATAGGTCTCGACTTTAATGAATTCGGTGATTACACTTTAATGAACTCGGTGATCTACCTGCATAGGGATTCGAGGTTAGTTAGAGTGTCAATCAGTGTCTGGTCCTTGAGAAGACCTGTATTGTACTGTACCTGTATATTTTGAGCTATTTAATTCGAAAAGATGCCAAATGTCTGATATGTCGATACCAATATCAACCCCTGAAGCATAGACGGAAAGCTATAACAATCTGGAAATTGTGTTGTCAAGAGACAACTGACTGAATATCCTGTTCCATAGATATCGGCGATTCATAACAAATATGACCATCACATAGATTTTCATCGCTTGCGGGGATGGAAGCTGCGATTAGGACAGATTTTCCCAAGTGTAAGGTCTCTGTAAGATACTAGATAAACATCACGCTTTTCTCCGTCTGCCAACTCCGTGAGGAAAACGCCACAATAATATGTTGTAGCTTCTCAATAGGGACAACTCCTTACCGACAATCTTTTCTAACGTCTCCGCCTGTTTCACAGAAGCCATCTCAGTAAAGGCTTTCCTTTCGGCTTCCCTTTTGAGTAGGATCTGGTCGAAGGTCACGAGCTCGCCGCTGACGAACAGGCACCGGGTCCGGTACACGTCGAGGACTTGTTGCTGGCGCTCCAACTCCTCGAAACTGGCGCAACACTTCACCGAAGGATGGTCGGAGGATATCAACAGCACTAAGGGATCCTAAAATAATTAATTTTCAAGATTAACAAACTAGCTATGTATTAACTATATGAGAGATCGTAAATCAGTTCTAAGGGCATTGGAATTTGACTATTCAAGAGCTAAGTGGTTTTGTTTAAAAAGTCAAAGATAACTCAATTGCATAAAAGCAATGCATGGTCAACACATGTATTTTTTTATTGGTACAGTTATATAATAATCAAACTGAAATCCACTCAATAGCCAATTTCTAGACCCTGAATTTGGCTATGGTATCCTGGACGTATGCGGATAAAGTGAAAGTCTGTAAGTCTAGAGAGAACTGATGCACTACCCTCTGCCTACAGCGTGTGGGATTAGCCGTGATATATGTATTAAATTATAAATTTGCACTCACACTAGGATTACAGAGCTTCAACAGCCTCAAAGACTTCCCACACAGCAGTATGAACTTAGCAAGTGACCTCAGAAACTCAGGTATGGCAATGCTCTGCGTTATATGGAAACCTTTATCCCAGTAGCGCTTCGATCGACAATTAACATACTGAGAATCCTTTCGTATGAAGAACTCGTTGTATTTGTCCTCTAGCTCACCTTCAAAAATGAATTTTTCTATAAACCTGTTGGAACGCGAAGCAACAAACTCAATTATGTGTCTTAATATTCTCGGATCACATCGACGGGTATTATCATCATCACACTTCTTATGTTTCTGTAATATATACTTATAAGTCATTACAATAATAATACCTAATACTTGTAATATTATAATAATTTTTGTTTTGTAATTTGTAATTATTAATTAGATTAAATATTAGATATATTGCAGTGCCAAATATCATGTAATTCCGTTCAGCCATTCAGGGGTGATTGTGTAACAAACATCTTCGCAAACTTTCGCATTAATAATATAAATATTTTCGTTTTGCTTGATACCCATGCCTTAATCCACTTAAATTACATTTATGTGTAAATTTGACGAGGAAAAGGCCCAATGAAAGGTAACTTAAGAAATGAGATCAATAACATCAGCATACTTACTTGAAATAAACCTTGCAGACGGAAAACAGCGAGTTGAACATGGTTTGTGCAGTCTTCTTGTGTGTAACCAACGATATTTCGTTGAACAAGTAGGACATTAGTTCGGCGCCGTAAGGAATTGTTGTTGTTGTGTCTTCAACGAAAACATACAAGGGAATATCATTCTCATGAAGTAAGACATTTGATAATGATTATCGTATCTGCAGTACTTTAGTTCGCATCCTTTACTTTTCAATATATTCCATGCTTTTATCCGTTCCTTAAGTTCACTAATTCATAAAACAGGTCAGCAGCAGTTTTCACGAGTTAATGCTTTTAGCTAATCACATGAAAAGTGATTAATTAAATTTTGTTTTAGTTTTAGTGCACCAACGAAATTCTGAACAGTAATTTGTCACACTACCAACTTAATTGTGAAGGAACTCGTAGCACTAAGTGGCAATTAAGGCATAGTAGTTTTTTTTTAGTTTGTGATTTGTTTTTTTTTGTGTTATCTATCTTAGATACTTAACAAAACAATGGCGTGACAAAAAGCTTCCAACTACGCACTTCTTAGGTACTAAGCAGCTAAGGGCACCCCATGAGGTACGGTCCTTGGCTTGGAGCATTGTTGGTTCGCAAGCTAGAGCTGGGCTGGACTCTCTAAGTACTAAGTTCACTGGTTAATGTTAGTCAAAGTCAAAATATGAATATATATATGAGAATAGAGTACCTACCATCATCAATCATCTTATAAATGCAAGCAATAGTTTCAATCTCATATTTGAGTGGCTCCATGTGATATAATATTTGCAATAGTGTTGGCATACAGTTCATATCTTGATCACTGTTCTTACAATATTCCTCGTATATCTCCGTGGCCGTCAGGCGAAATTCCAAGAGATATCGCCTTACAACCTCTCTTGCAGCCTGCATAATTATTAGATGTGATAAACTTGACTTCTGTCATTAAAATCAATAATAGTATCAATAATCTTACTAAAATTATACATACTCGAAACCGGTACCGTACGCACATATGAAGAGACTGATGAATGTGAATAAAGCCAGAGGTTTACAAGTCAATAAAAGCTTAACTTGCACTCCACTCTCTCTGCCTACTCCGTGAGGAACTAGGCTAGATGATATAGGCTATCAATGTGAAAGTTTGTGACTTTCATACATAGGATGCTTTATTCCAGAACAAGGTCTAGGAGCATGAAACAGCGTGGCACAGCTGCATATAAAATAGCAGCAAACTAATCTTCTGAATACCAGTCCCAAAAAGCATATGCATTCTTCAGAATCCATTATATAATACATGGTTTTGCTCTTTAGGCTAACCTGATAACATACTCCAATGCAACATTGTTACCTCATAAACAAGCCCATGGCTATGAAAGTGGTCCTCCAAGGTCTGGTTAAAAGCAAACTTGAAGAGACGTCTGTAGTAGGTGCCAACTAGCATCAACTCTGCCATATATCCCCTGATTTGTTCTCTCGAAACACCTTCCAACACCAAGTTCTCCTTCATGGTGAAACAATTTTTTTCTTCACTGAATGGGAATGAATTGGTTTCCACACCAACTGAAATAATAATTAAAGTAAATGATTTCATAATACCTTTTATCACAAGAAACAGTTTCTTGACTCTCAATTTGCTTATTTATGAGTATTGCATAATTACAATAAAAATTTAGAAAAATGTATGTCCCAGCATCTACTCAGACTGTTACCTGTTTAGGGCAGATCATTCCAGCCAGTTCTCTCAGACTGTCCATTTTCATGATCAATTCGAAAAAAAATGTTTTGTCCATTGACATTGGAAATCATACATTTAGAAAAGTGAACATTTGACTAAAGACAGAAGACAAAGGGTATAAATAACTAACTTATCAAATACATGATGTGCCTTATAAATTGTTTTTCTGATATAATATTCAGCTGTGGGAGTACATCTTCGTAAGTACGCCTCCAAAGGGCTAGCTCTCTTGGTGATGTTGCGATTAGTTGCCTTTCGTTTATCGGCGGTAATTTTGCTGCAATAAAAATTAAATATTATTGAATATTGAATTGTTTTTAATCTGCCAGAAATCGTGTTTGACTAAACAAGTTTGCTGGCAAGCATATGCCCAGGCCTGCCTAATCATAGGCAGCTTAAGGGTGCATGCAATACCAAAAGCACTACTGCAACATAATAAGATGTAAGTAGGAGTTGATATTTAATTTATCACTAAGGCTTTATCACTATCATACATAGATAAGTTTGAAACTTGCTTTAGTCCACTTATTCAGCCATTCACATTCATGTAAGTTACACTCCAAAAGTACAGTACCATAGAAGGAAACATTTTACATGGGTGAAACCACGGGGACAGCTAAGCATATCAAAATATTTCTTACAAACTATCTCCCAAATATTTTCTGGTACATCCTTGTCTATCTGAGTGGCCAGCTCCCAAATATCAACAGACTCTTCACCAGTTTTTGCCCTAAATACTTCCTTCACATCTGGTTTGATGTCTGTACTTGCTAATGACACCTGGAATTGGATTGCAGAATGTAACTTTTTCAAATAAGATTGTGAGGATGTTTGTTCCTTTAATAAGCAAATACTAATGAATGGAATATGATGACATTAAGAACAGAGATCATTTGTTAGCTGGATTAACACATTCTCGTTGCAGTTCTTTGATACACGCAAACTCATTAAGTTTCTTTTGTTTCTACTAAGTGGTTTAGTGAAAATGTAACAGACGGATTTATAACATTTGTAGATTTATTTACCTTTACATTGGCCTCATGAGAAGATGACAATGGGATGTGCAGATCTCTTGGTGCTGTTAATCTTGGATAATTAAACATCTTGGTCTCCGAGTAAGGTGACATATGAGTAGATGCCAGAGAGGCTAATGACATCGGGCTTAGAAATGTCTTCAGATCTGACTGGCGATGCATCTGAGAATTTGTTGATTCTGGCAAAACTGATGCAAATATATATTAGTTAATTTTGTATACAATGAAACTAATATTGTTTTAGTTACTACTTTTAGCACTGCATTTATGTCTATGTGTTTACATGGACAAATGTACTTAAAGGCAGTAACAAAGAATAGTGACAGCACTCACATGATGCAGAATCAAAGCTCTCTACAGTATATTCCGAGTATGTTTGAGATCTGTGAGACTCCAGAACTGCTCCTGGACGTTTCAATGAAAAAGGCAGCTCAAACACATGAGATGGAAAGTATGGATATGGCTGTGGTGAGCCAAATGCCTCTCTTTGTGGCTTTGGCAACATTTCATCGAGAAGCCCATATGTGAAGGGACTCTGAGAATAAAAAACCCATAATTGATTTGAATAACATGGGAAAATATTTACTTAGTTACATTTAGAAACACTTTCATTTAGAAACAAACCTGGAAATTTTCAGAGGATAAATCCTCTTTTACAGTACCACAAAGTCCTACAAGAAATCTCAAAATGTTGCGAACATTATCTTTGTTTTCACCAAAATCTGTTTGGCGTATTGTACTTATAATTTTTTTTAACTCTAGAGCTCTTTTATATTCGGCTACATTTTTTGCATTTTGTTGAGATACGAAGTAGTAAGACAGCAACTCCACAACTGGGTCGCCTTTCCCTGTAGGAAGTTCCTTTGGTGATTTCCTCAAAATGATCTCATAAGAGTGTGAGCGCATTTTTGACATGAGCCGTTTTTGTGAAAGTCTGCTTTGAGAACAATATTTACTAGCCTCTTTGTTGCATACTTCCGTTAGAAGTTCGTAAACACCTAGGTTTTCGAGATCCATTTTATATAAGCCCTAGTGTCTGATGTCTGAAATATTCTGTTCTGTAGGCTCGGTGTGACAATGTACACATACAGCTACTTAATTGTGATTTAAATATTCCTCTAATTTCACAGTCGGTCTTTTATTATATTTGTTATTTGTTTCCTTATTCCACCCACTCGTCTGTCGTCTATCTATATATAAAATACATTACATTAATACAATATACACACACCCAAACAGAGCCAAAGAAGATACAGAATAGTAATCATAATCATAGACTACTATTATCATAATAGTAATTAATATTATATTTATACCTATCAGTCTACTACCCTAATTAAATCTATACGCTCTATGGTACTACTGTCCTTTATTTATATGTATACTCTCACTTGCGTATACAAAGAGTACAAATAGTACAAAATGAATATAACAAAACACGGTGTAGGAAAAAATCGAGAGGAATTCAATGGCGTATGTATAGTCGTGCTTGAGTAACGTTACGGCGATGGACTCGCCATCTACCACGATGGCACCAAAAATATATCTGTGACGGAAAGTAGGTGTATGGGTACCTATACACCTCTGGCTACCCCTTCGGGGACCCTAGTGGGCGTGTTAGGCTTGAGGATATAGTAACAGTATTAACATCACCGTCACAGCCATATGACATTAGGTAATCTGTGTATTTAATTAACTACCTATGACGCCCTGTTTGGTTTCTGAACTTTCTGAGCACACACATACAGAATATTAATAGTTAGAGAAGAATATCTGTATTGATCTGTATTAAACCTGCCTTAACCTCAACATTAATTTAAATTAATAATATTAACCATGAATCAAGCAGACGTTACAAAATTAGTTTCTAAACTTCGTATAAAAGTGAGGCCAGAACATCGTAAACTTAGAAATCCAAAAGGGCCCGAAGGTAGAATTGACAAATTACGCAAAACTGTGACCGGACTCTTCAAATTTGAAAGGATTGAATTAAACTATAATAGAGCTGATGAAGCACGACAATACGCTGAAAGAGTAAGCAATTGTTAAAACAATTTTGTTTTCCCCGTTATATATCATGTATAATTCTATCATTAAAATTATGGAATAGTTAGTTCAAGAGTTCTTGTTGTACACTAAATACTATATAAAACATTATTTTACAGCTTATTTCTGAAGCTATTCGCAATGGAGATTGTCATAAACCAACTATGCAAATGGCAGATTACTGGCTGCTTGAAAAAGAACTTGTACACAAACTTTTTAAAGTATTAGCTCCAAGATTTGAAGACAGTCCCGTATCTTACACCAGAATGTACAATGCACCTAAGCCACAGTATGGCAGAGTATTTGAAAAAGTAGTCCTAGAACTAAGGGGAAACCCGTTCCCACCACTACTAAACAAGCAAGCCAACAACAGGTCATTAATTCAAAATGTTCTTCTTGATGCTGCAAAATATGATTATAGACAATCCAAATATTCTGAGATGGCTGAGAAAATAGGAAAAGGTGAGGTCACACATTCACAATCAGATGCAAATGATAAAGAAAAATTGGCAATCACTAAACCTACTGCTGAAACATAATGAAGAGGGGAGTTGAGTAGTTCAAATAGTTTTAGTCAAACACTGTCTATTCAATAAGCCATTTAAGTAAAATAATAAAGTAGTAATAAAGGTAAACTAGCAAAACGTTGTAGTTTCTGTTGCAAAATTTCCTTTCTTAAAGTTTATTTAATCATTTATGGTAAGTTAAGAAGTTACAAATAAATGGCAAATCCTGAGATAGAGTACTAGTAGGATGATTGTTTTATTAAAATGTTAGTAATTTTGAATATTGGGCTAATATAATAATATATCTTCACGCCTTCCCACGGGCCTCCTCACGGTGTATAGGTTACTACCTATACACAAAATTAGTACCCACACACCCACTTTCCGCCAGAGATATATTTAGGTGCCAATGTGACAGATGGCAAGTCCATCGCCGTTACTCAAGCACTACTATACATCTTAATATTATTATGTGACAGGTTGTGTGCGTCTTTCAATAATGTCAGAATGTATGAATTTCATAATAGTTCATGAAATAGCGGTTCAATACAGCCTTCAGAAATATATCAAGAACAATATTTATTAATAGAAACAATTATGTGATACTTTCGGCTTCTACAGCCACATGATTCAAGCCCACAACTTGCTATGTTATATATATATTATAACATAGCAAGTAATAAATAATATAACATAGCAAGTTGCATGGTAAGAGAGGTAGGGCATAACAGGTTTTCCGCGAATCGCATTCGAATTTGGAGCTGCCTGTGTTGTGTTCATATGAATAATATTTCCAATAATGAGCTCCTTGGGGAGGCGACATTGTTTTACTGTGTTGGCAGCAGAGGGATTAGTCCCTTTATGTTGCCGACACTGTATAATTAGCAGTCCGTACAGAGAGTAGCAACGCGCAATTGATACTTCGGTATCGCGAGCGTAAATAGGCTATAATGACCGTTGCTCATCAGGTCATCTCCCCTACATAGTGTGATGTCACATATTTTGCAATTTTACATTTAGAAACTAACGAAATGAAAACAGCAGTGTTCCGGAAATCAACATCTAAAAAAAAAGAGGCATGAAAATAAAAAATATATATACCTATATTGTAACATTTATAACTGGCATAGTAGTCACATCGTTCTCATTTGGATCTCATCATCACATCATAATATTTCGAAAAACTATTATGTCACAAAATTTAGGATCCTCCGCACCCAATGAGGTTTTATCTACATACTATCTTCTTTTTTACATCAATGTCCGCACCCCTTGTCACATTAATGGACCCCCTTAACGTGTGACGTAATTTATGGATGGGCCCTAGTATATTAATAGTAGTCTATGGATGGCCCTTAAGACATCGCTCATGCGGCAAGCCTACGGCAGCATATCTAATGAGTCCAAAAACATGTATTATAGTACAGACAGCCTTCGACTGTGGCAGCTTGCTATTGGTATCGTATTATATAGCTTATTAAATTAATATATATTATAGCTCCGTTTGTTGCGTTTCGTATGATTCTGAATAATCCTTAGTATTCTCAGTCTATATTATTTACTCTTTGATTCTCCCCTAGGCTGTATTCTTCATAAAATGTTAGGTTAGCAGTACTCAACCTTTTTGTCAAAGAGGACATACATTGTAATCTTTGAAGGAGACACAGAAACATGCCAAAGCGTCGTGGGCCGACAAAAGAATATAATTAATTGTTTGAAGTTTTTATTTTTTTCTCATCCTGACGTATCAAGCCACGAGCAGCAAACAAAGCGACGGAAAGTAATAGAAGCCACGGAATGGGGATTCCTCCCGGCCTCGCTCGCTCGATGCGGAACTATTCCCTAAGTGCACCAAAACTGGAAATTTTAATATAAATTAATAAATGACCGTATATGAACAAATTTTACTCAGCATGCTCAAAAGGTTTTTAAAGAGCGTGAAATTCAAAATTGTTTAAATAAAGCCGTGGTGGCCGAGTGGTTCGAACAGTTGCCTGCGACGCAAAGGTCGCAAGTTCGAATCCCGACTGTACCAATGAGTTTTTCTGAACTTAAGTACAGTGATTAGTCACACCACGAGCTTTACGGTGAAGGAAAACATCGAGAGGAAACCTGCATACGTTTGAGAAGAAATTCAAAGGCGTATGTATAGTCGTGCTGGAGTAACGGCGATGGACTCGCCATCTGTCACGTTGGCACCTAATATACCTCTGGCGGAAAGTGGGTGTGTGGGTATTACCTATACACCTCTGCCTACCCCTTCGGGGACCCTTGTGGGAAGGCGTTTAAAATAAAGTAACACCAGTGTTGCAAACCAGAAAAGCCCGTTAGGCTACGGGCTTAGTATAGATAGCTCATAGGTTAGAAAATAGTATTCTATGGGTTAGAATTATTGAGAAATATATAGCTGTGTTGGGGTGCAACGCAAATTTTAGAGAAAATTTTGTTGCCATAAGAATTCCGTCAAATAATTTCTTCTTTATGCTTCTCTAATTTCTTCTTAAACCAATTACTTATCTCTAAGTTTAATTAAGTATGTTTTATTAAATATGTGTTGTACAAGTATAACAATAAAAAAATGGAAATTAAGAGTTAGATAGAGAACTATGTGATATGTTTGTCAATGTCATAATAAATTTTCGATGTTTCGAACAGTTTCAAATTATGAATGGATTCATTCATAGGTTAAATATATCTATAGAGGCAATGATGTGTTATATTAAACCTCATTGTATAGAGGTGGGTGATTTGCTCTGCTCTTATCAAGTTTACCAATCTCGAAAACTATAAAAGTGTGATGCATTAGTAGGTACTTAGTTCCTTTTAATAATTTCAATGAAGAGTAAGTTCGGTTTTCATTAACTACAGGAGTTATATAAGGATTGTTTGTATAAAATGCAGTTTAATTCAGCCAAAATTACAGAATCCTCAAAAAAAATCGTAGTTATTGGATCATGTAGTGTTGATTTCACCACGTATGTAATATGTAATGATTTATTTTACATTAATTTCTGAGTCATAAAAAATTTGTGCTGATTTATAGTATGTACTACCTGTTTAATTATTTATACATACATGATTACAGTTATGCCCCACGGCTACCAAAGCCCGGGGAAACTCTCATTGGTAATAAATTTACCACCAGTCATGGAGGAAAAGGGGCTAACCAGTGTGTAGCTGCTGCGAAATTGGGTGGTGACTGTGTCATTATATGTAGAGTAAGTAATGTTCTGTTACTTAGGAAGAATCTTATATGAACAATTTTTTTCATTACTTATATTTTTCGATATTTGTTATTCTCAACTAAACTTTTTGTTCTTATTTAAACGTTATGTTCTTAGCTAGGAAATGACCAATGGGGTGAGCAGTACAAGAAACACTTGAGTGAAGTAGGAATTGATGTGGCTCAAGTTCACACCACACCTAATGCTACAACTGGAATAGCTCAGATATCAGTTGCTGAGAATGGCGAGAATCAGATTGTAATTGTGCCTGGTGCAAACAATTATCTCAGCATTGAGGATGTTATGGCATCACAAGATTTGATAAAAAATGCTGCTGTACTTATTGGCCAGTTAGAAACTCCATTTGAGACCACATATGAAGCATTTAAATTGTGCAATGGTGTAAGTTATGAAACAAAATAAGCAACACACATGAAATTTTACTTGAAATGTATCTAGATATGAGAAGTATAATTTAGTACTTACTTATTCCAGATAAAACTGCTGAATGCTGCTCCAGCGAGATTAGACATACAAAAAATATTACCATTCTGTACCATTCTTTGTGTCAATGAATCTGAAGCATCTTTACTCACACACTTTGATGTTAATATCAAGTGAGTACTCCAACCTTGTCTACAGTGAATAAGAATAGCTTAAGTGAATAATGAAAAATATTGTATTATTCTGATTTAAGTATTCATTTTACAGCAATGCTGTGCCCGCTCTAAAGAAACTTCTGGAAACTGGTTGTGAGACTGTTATCATTACAATGGGATCAGAAGGATCTGTATATCTTTCCAAAGATGACCCACAACCCAAACATGTATTTTGTGATAAAGTAATGCCAGTGGATACAACGGTGGGTAATATCTTGGGCAGTGCTTGCTAAAAGCACCAATATTTTATGTAATGTTTAAGTGGAAACACTCTTTGGAAATTTCATTTTAATATCCTATATATAATAATAGTCCCATTTGCTGCCAACGCAGTATAACTCTCTGAACACAGTGTGGAAATGCGCAAGTGAAACTTAGGTATTGTAAGCGTAAATAGGCTGCGGTAACCATTTTCCATCGGGTGGGCCGTACGCTTGTCTGTCACTCGTTGTTGTATATAAAGAAAAATATATATATGAGAGATTACAGGATAGTTATAGTATAGTTTTTCTTTCAGGGGGCAGGTGATGCCTTTGTTGGGGCATTGGCAACATTTCTGGTGGGTTTTAAAGATATGCCAATGCATCAAATAATTGGCGCGGCCTGTGAAGTGGCAACATTGTCTGTTACCAAGGAAGGCACACAAACTAGTTATCCTACAGAATGTGATGTATTTAACAGGGAATATGGTTATGTAAAGCTATAAATAAAATAGTCGCACTTGGAATAACTTTTATTTATCTATCGTTACAATTATGTATCTACGCTAAGAATAATTGTTAAAAATTCAAAGGGAAAAACCAATATGACAAGGAAAATTGTACATAGGTATCATAACACTTGAGTTTTCTCTAAGATAAATATATTTAAAACGCTTTGTATTATGCTGTAATAACAACAATTATGTGATATATACGCGATTGACAAGTTAACATAGTAACTGCGTAATGAATGGTGCGTGAAACGGAACAACTAGTTATTATTGACCGAGACGAAATCAGGATCAATTTCAGGCAAATACAATGTGAATATTCTTATTCAATTACCTCGTGAACCACATCGTTTGTATAATTGTAAAGATAAAAACCCAAACGGAGGAATATTTTAATTACAAAATATTTGGTCATGGCAGCACTGGCAATTTTGATGTCATTTAAATTGCAATTTAGTTGCATACTTTTGCTGTTAATAGCTAATCTATGGGTATCTATTTCATTATTTATGTCTGGTGAAACGCAAACTATGGTCTTCATTAAATTTACGTGTGCAATTAATGTCAAGGACTATCAGGCCGTAATCAAAACGACTTCATAGTTGATTTAAAAACACATGCTGTACATGATTGCTAGACTTTATAATTTGGTTGGATTACATTCTCAACTATGTAAGTCTCCAACATTGAAAAAAATCGGCAGAGTATTAGGCCATTGTAACATAAACAATCTGTTACAATGGGGAAAGTAGGATAGTATTGAACTAAATAAGAAATGCGAGTATAAGCATAAGGAGTTTGGTTGCCCATTGTTTATGTAACGAAATTGATAAATTCTCACAAATGTAACTTTTTAAAATTGGAATACAGTATTTTATTACATTACTATTAATATTTTTTATCAGTGATAATTAATGATTTATGTCATGTGTACTATTTTTAAAGCAAAGATAATTTACAAATACCCACATAAATTACCCATTAAGATACTATAATGTCAGTTCTTTTGAGATCTGGTAACATTATGTTCTTGAGTAGAAAATTAAGGTATAAGGATTGAAACTCCACTTGCTATAAACCAGAACTGTAAAATGTATGTTTCATTCTTATACTATGGAGTATATTCCACATAAAGTAATAATGTAAAGCTAATGGGCTTTCATTAGCATGAATTTTAATTAGCATCCTATTTATAAATGTGAATGATAAAGTCAATTTTACTTGTTTTATAATTAGTAAAAATAGCATATATAGTTGGGTACATTGTACACATAATATATCTAATTTGATGTCAGCCCAATTAATTATAATGTAAACAAAGATAAAATATCACTAAATTGCAATGTATTTTCAATATGTTACCAATTAAGTATATACATATTTTCATATGTAACAAATGTCTATAGTTATATTACATTTCAGTCACATTAACTAAATAAAGGTAGGAATCTAACATCATTAAAATGTTAATATAGGGACACCGGCCAATTCAGGCCAGGTCTAGGAAGTGACCAATTTTACTTACTACCAGAGACCATTAGAGGCATTCTATACCTCACCAAGTAACAAGAGGCACTATTTGACAACAACTTCATTAAATTTCAATGTTTTTTGTAATAAATATCTGTCTTATGTGTTCATTGAATATTAATGCATCACATATAAACTGTTAAGTTCACTTTCATTAACAATCTGTAATAAAACTTGCAAATCTTCTAAGCTTGATAAATATTTAGGGGCGCCCAAAAACTCCACAACTTTACCATCCAGATTGATTGTATATTTAAGGTTCTTAGGGCATGTAACAGTTTTAAAGCATTTGCCGTCTTTACATTTCTTGAACACTACTTCCGTGATACCAGTTTTAAGTACCAATGGGTTTTCATTAGGTGGATCTTGTTTTAATGAATCCTCAGCTTTCTTTAATGAATCCTCTGATTTTGTGTCATTTGAGGCTATTATTTGTGCATCAGGTTCAGACTGTGCAGACTCACCAACTGTCTCACTCTCATTAAGTACTTGTGTGTCAATTACTTTGACCTCATTTTCTGTGCCACTCTCTTTCATTGCTATGGATGGCAGATGTTCTTCGATGCC
Source organism: Drepana falcataria (assembly GCA_945859725.1). Classification (NCBI taxonomy): domain Eukaryota; kingdom Metazoa; phylum Arthropoda; class Insecta; order Lepidoptera; family Drepanidae; genus Drepana; species Drepana falcataria. The sequence continues at coordinate 4,512,886 of OX243935.1, forward strand.
TTTTTGTAGTGCTTCGTCAAGTATGGAAGGACTTTGTGGATTATCTATTTCTTCAACATTAGTAGCTTCCAGAGGCTTATCTGGTATCTCTGGTATAGTTTCTTTTGTGGCATCCAATTCCACATCAGCAATCAAATTACTCATATCTGTATTATCAACCTCCATAGGTGTTGGTGGTAATGGAGTGTCGGGGGCATTTGTTTTACCCAGCAGCATAGCTTCGACATCATTTGATTCAATGTTAGTTGTAAATTCCGAGGAACTGGTTTGGTTATCAACCTTCTCAGTAGGGCTCTCATTTAAAATATCCATAATAGAAGGGAATTCATCATTTTTTGGTTCTGCTATAACTGGCTTGATATCCAACTTCTCTATTGGTTTGTCATTATACATGAGATCTTCAAGTTCAGCGGCTATCCGATCATACACTTTATCATCTTTAGGTTCATCATTTTTTGGGAAGTAGTCTATACACCATTCCTCTGAGGGCAGAATACTTGCATCTATTACAGGTAATAAATCTGTTAGACATGTTTTATTTTTAGCATCATTATTGTTTGACTTTGGATCAACAAAAATAATGGCATATTGTTTTACATTTGAACTAAATTGCTTTTTGGTATTATCATAATTAGAGTTATTGTCCTTCAATCCTGTCTTTTTTAATCTGTTGTTCTCTTTCAATATGTTACCCGTTATACGTGGCGTCGGCGTTCCAGACTTTTTCGAACCCAATAAATCTTTGACAGGATGGTGACTATGAGAGTTCCTTTGAATATGTACCATCCCATTTTCATTTCTTTTAAGCCTAGCATTAGAATTGTTCGAGGTGATTTCAGGCGATTTGGGCTTTGTACTACTTTCGTACTGAATCTTTACCTTTGTAAATTTGCCCAATATCTTGGCGAAGTTCATTCGAGTCACTACCACTGAGCACTCACGACATTTTCCTTCTTTATACAATCGTTCCAATTTTTTCGGCAGTTTAAGGGCTTTAACTCGCCGGCTCTCTCTTGTTTTACTTGGAATCATTGTCCCAGGCTCGTACTAAGAGAGCAATTATTACAAATTTACCGATAGGTACTGTTGTTGACTGTATTGATGTCGGACGCAGTCACATTTCCCGCGCAGTTGATATCCTCACCAATAAATATTAATGTGCCATACAATTATGTTATACACATAATTTAGTTACTGATAAATAATTTTAAATGCATTTAAACATTATATTGAGCTCAATTACTTTTTAAATATATTCCAATACAAGACGATACGCAACCAAGACTAACTCAACGCGAAAATGGCGTCGCTGTAGTGGTGTACTATGTGTCATTAAAATAGTTTTAATTTCATATCGATATTTCTTGTTCTCATTTCTTTTAATATCGAATTTTTTATATTTATTCTATAAGGTGTGCCAATATGAAAAAAATATTTTGTTAGACACTATCAAATACATGTGTGAGATAAAACATTGTTATTGTTATATTTATACTTTTTTAACACCCTTCAACTGCAAATATCAATGATTAGTATAATTTTAATTTTAATTATTTAAATTTTTGATATCGCCAGTCTTGTGCCGCCGTTGTTGTCGCCGCAAATCGAACACCTTTTTCACATTTTATATGAAGTTGGACTGGTAATATTGACTTAACTTAATCACAAAGTATTTAGCATTTTTTTAATTAGACATCATATCTAGAAACGTATTACAAATAAAACACAAAATGTTTTGAAGATTGAATTGTTTGTGTAATACAAGCCACACTATAGGAATCTATTGACATTCTCCCAGACCAACTCTAGGCTCTCTCTATGGAAAACCTCTCAGGGAGCTCATTCCACAGCCTGAGTGTTAGCGGAAAGAAACTTATTTGAAACTGCGCAGTGTGCAAGGGATGGGGATGAATTCTCCGTCGATGGCGAGGGGTGCGATGATAGAAGATGGACATAGGCACCATATCGATTAATTCGTCAGAACACTCGTTATACAAGCGGTAGAACACATACAGGCCAAGTCTCTCCTCGGGCTTTAGTGTTTCGAAACCGCTTGTAAGAATGTCAACACTAAGGATCCCAATGCTCTTCGACATGTTCAGGAGAGCATTGTGGGATTGTGGAGCCAAAGTGAATGGCGTTTTCTTAGCGGTGAACGCGCAAACTTGGGTTTTATTTGGGTGGAGTTGAAGTGGATTTAGTTTAATCGAGCCTAATCGGAGACACTACAAAGTGTACTCTCGATGCTAGTCACAAGTCGATCGCGGTGCCAGTATTAATGTTTATGCCATCGGAGCAACTACCATCAACGATAGCTCTTATGCACCTTTTGGTCAGAAAGCTTGCAACCCATTTTCATAATCCCTCTGGTAGCCCTTTGGATGGTATTTCGACAGAAGATCGCCATGCCACGCTCGATTAAATGCAGTCGCCCCATCCAAGCTTAATGGCTCACCTGCAATGGCAAATGACGAACGGTGCGTGAGATATTCTAGAAAGTCACCTGTTGAGCGTCTGTGGCGGTAGTTACAGTATAGCGTCGTCACTCAGAAAACCGTGACTTTCTAGATATCGTAGGAGTTGCATGTTGATCACTCGTTCCATAATTTTGAAGGAGGGAGGTAATGGCGGTCCGATCTAGCACCCTTTATGGGCTCTTTGGGCACGAAGGAGTAAGAAAGCTCGAATAGCAGCGTCAAAACAAGATACAATTCAGGAGCACGCCGTAGCAGTATTACTGCCGGTATACGGTCTGACCCGCTCGACTTATGGACGTCTAGAGATAGCATCTCAACTCTCATTTCTGAACATATACCACAGATATAAATATTCTTATTAAGTGCAAGGCTTGCGAAAACGGACGCCTTACTCACTCTGTTCACTGGGTAATCGTGAGTAGAGTGAGTACTTTAGTGATGTAGCTACCTTCTAAGCTCTTCTACTTGGCTTCTAAGCTCAGAGGACCAATAGACTCGTACCAGCAAACTTCGTTTTGTTTCACAACTCACGCAGTTAAAGAAATAGATATTGTCAATGGCATCATCATATATTGTAAACTAATGCAGTATTTTCAGTTCTTTTTATATAAAGGCTTTTTCATTCTAGTTGTTACTAAACAATGTAGCATACGAGTGGAAAAAAAAAAAAAAAAAAAAAATACTGCACATGAAAAATTTTGTACAATACTATAAACTGTTTCAAGGAGAGTAAAACCTAGGCTGTTAAAATCCTCTGGAATATAATCCAAGATAGAACATCCATGGCAATCGGATTGTCTAATAAAACATTTCCACAAATAAAGAAAGAAGGGTGGGACATACCATGAAGATTCCTATAATATTGCTATGTTCGATTATTACGATATGCATTACAGATAAGATCACTTACCTTTTAGTACATATATAAAAGTTCTATGGAAATTTATGCAATCTAACATCGACCATAGTGTAAGAAAAATTATAGTCCCGGCAGAGCAGTTCAGATTAGGTTAAGTCTAAATCAAAAGATATTGCTTTTAAGTCTAAATCGAAAGATATCGCCATGATAAAATTTCACTAAACAATTGTTTAATAGAAAAAGTGTCATAAAAGGGAAGTTATTATCTAACAGCTCTTTCAATAGCATCATGGCAATGGCAGCAATCAATCACTAATGACAATCTTGCATGTTATGGTTGGGTTCTTTAAGAGCAAAGGCTTATTATCATAAGCAGATATCTTTATTATTTTATTAGAATATATAAAAATAAGTTTGTTCCAACCAAGGGCATAGTTCTATAGGAAATTAAAAATATAAGCTAAAAAAACATGACGCTACAAATAGTGCACTAGCTGTTTATGGACATGAAGAATTAAGATGTCACCATCCATGTACACGTGATTTTAGTCCCATAAAATATGAAAGACAATGAAACAAAGGGTGGCAGAAAAGAACGTAGACCAAGAATACAATAATTTGGGAGTTAGTTCCTTAGCAATAAATTCTGAGGAATGGAAAAATAAATCAATAGCCTGTAAGAAGAAGAAATAAGAAAACTAGTATTGAACTAGAAAAACATTATTTTGTGCTTTTGCTACAACTAACGAGAGCAACTTCAAACTATCAATGTATTTATATCATTCATTGCATCAATTTTGATGCAAGGAATGATATAAATCTGACCCTCTTATTTTTTCCTATTGCCAAGCTTAGCATATACTTTTTTCACAAATGGCACAGAGAAGCATCGTGCTTAGATACAGAACTATTTTAGCAATTATCGTATAATTAGACTTCTTCAAAAGTATTTGAAGGTAACGGGATGAGAAACATTATAAAATTGAACATACATAACATTCAAATATTTAGCTAATAAGCAGACAATACTATATCGCATTGATACTACAAAAGCAGCCGCTGCGTTATGTATTCTCTCTAGATAGAGACTGTTACAGTATACATTGTAATCTTTGATAGAGACTGAGCTTCTTGACATATGCCTATTGACAAACTTGACAGAATCAACGGGTTATAATACTAGAATATTATTATTTGTCACCTAAATAAAATAATGTTAAGAATAGTAAAGTTATTAGTACTTATAGCTGGCTAAAAAGTATCAGTGTGTTCGGTTTGGTCAAAGCATAAATTTCATGTACGTAAACAAAAGGAATCGACCCAAAATGTATTGATTCGTTTAAAGTTGAATTAAAAATAAAACATTTAATGTAGATTATAATAAATGTATATATCTTTGTAGCTAATATGCCTTCCTGATTAATTACATAACTTATCAATCACATAAAATAGAATAGAGTAATAAACATATTGTTACAATCCAGGGTTAAGGAAAAATTTCACACAATTGCAATAAAAGTGATTTTAGATTTTCGTTTGTGTTTCTACGACGAAGTTACAGCTTCCTTGGTGGTTTTTTTTAAATAGGGTCTATGTCTGCCGTCTGTACGCTTAAATTTCAACATCGCAATGGGTTTTAATGCGGCTTTTGACATTATATATAATAATAATAATAATTAGATTAGATATAAAAAGGAAGGTTTATATGAATCGTTTAATATTGTACTACCCAAAGGAGCGGAGCAGTAATCGTATTTATGAACTAAACACGGATAAAAGTGTTTTTTTTTATTTTTGTATTGTCTCTCGTAGCGTAAGTTCCGGGAACTTTTGCTACTTAACCGGTCAATGACGAGACCTAGGCCTCCAGCCAGACACTTTATTTCTAAGCAACACAGCTAAGGGCACCCCCTGTGGGGTACGAACCTCGGCTTAGGGCGTTGCTGGATCGCGAGCAAGGGAGCTGGGCTGGGCTGTAAATTTTATTTAAATATCATTTGGGGGCGGGCTTTGCGCGTCTGGCTCGGCGCGGGCTGGCGTTTGCGGTGGGGGTCGGGGGGGAACATTATGGCTTATTCGCGTCGAGCCTCGACGGCGAGGACGTAACAGTGGTCGGTTGTGTGTAGTGTTGGTACGCCTTATCTTCGAGATAAGGGAAGGAGTGTATCGGGCGGCCGATACGACGAGGGGGCTGGGTAATTTACAGCAGAATCGAAATGACGTTTGGACAGTGCGGATAAAAAAGGTTTAGTATAATTAATATATATATTTGTTCGTGCTTTCCTGGTGCCATAGCGATAGACAGAAGAGTAAAACATCCTATAGTATATAATAATAAATAATAATATATATATATAATAATGTTATATCCTCACGCCTTCCCACAAGGGTCCCCGAAGGGGTAGGCAGAGGTGTATAGGTAATACCCATACACCCACTTTCCGCCGGAGGTATATTAGGTGCCAACGTGACAGATGGCGAGTCCATCGCCGTTACTCAAGCACGACTATACATACGCCTTTGAATTTCTTCTCAGACGTATGCAGGTTTCCTCTCGATGTTTTCCTTCACCGTAAAGCTCGTGGTGTGACTAATCACTGTACTTAAGTTCAGAAAAACTCATTGGTACAGTCGGGATTCGAACTTGCGACCTTTGCGTCGCAGGCAACTGCTACCACTTGGCCACCACGGCTTTTTCCTATAGTATAGTGCAATCTAATATAACTGATGGTGACATCTATCGCTTCACACTTGTATAACTTGTATGTTGGTTTCCTCACCATGTTTCCTGTCACAAATAAGCTCGTGAAATTATAAATCAATGTACATTAAAAACAAATCATTGCTATCAATCGTTAGGGCTCACATTGCATCTGGCCTTTTATTTGTAGTGAATACTTAAAGTACTGAGCTACTCAACTGCTTTATTTAATGCTACACTGGATTTAGATATCCAGGCCTGAAATAAAAAAAAAATTATACAACATTTATGATTACAGTAAATGCAGACTATGGACTCATAAGGTGGCAGGATATCATCAATAAATAATAAAATTTATTTCTTCACTCAAAGTAAAAAGCTTGACATCCCACTTAGATTCACCTCGTAAGCAGTTATTGTTGAGACAAATGCCAGCAATCGACGTTGTTCAACCATTGTTGACATCAGTAACTGACTCGTCACATAGTAGATAGACATACATAGATACAATAGGCAATGGAATTTAGAGAACATGGTAAACCCAGCGATCAAACAAGTGTAGATATTTATGCAACATTCTATCAGATCTATTATCGATACATTTCAAAATGCAGTTACATATTGACATCACTACATCTTCATGTGGGTCGCTCGCTTGCTGCCACTAGTCGTTTGATCGTTTCGTGTTAAGTGAAAACAAAATGGCGGCTGTGTCATGTATGCCATGACAGACGAAGCTGAATTTACCATAAAATAATTTGAATTGCAACTTACTACCCTTATATGTTTGTCTTGCTTCAATTACAACGTTGAAATCGGCGAAAGCAAAACAATTCGGAAAATTATTTAGGTTTAAGTGTCTATACCCGTTGGATATTCATCCTTAATAAGGTTTTCAGTTTGAAGATGGCGTGGTCAATGCCCAATCCTGGACAATGGAACCAAGGAATGGCCATAATGCCAGACATGACTAATATGGGTGCGTACACGCCTGATCAATGGGCGGCTATGCAACAACAGAACTGGCAACAATGGGCTACATGGCAGCAGCAATATGCACAGTGGCAAAGCCAGTATGGAGATAAGGTATATTTTAAGATAAACTTATCACTATGCCCAACTGTAAATACTAAAAAAATTAAGACACACAGCGTAAGAGTTTTGGTCGACCTCCAAATTAAGCATCCTATGTATGGCGGTGGCTTTGTCGTGTAGCGATCTCTAATTGTCGTTCACTATGTTTGTTAATTTATATACATATCTGCACGCTCTCCGTCAATGGTCCCCGAAGGGTTAGGCAAATATTTAACACATTTCACCGGAGATATAGTTAAGTCAGTGTTAAATACTTCTAATATAAATGGAACAAATGGTAGGCATACAATCTGATGGCTGCTAGTTTAGCATTACAAGTAACAACTTATCCTTCGCTAACATTGTGCTAAGATGAATTGCATATCCATGTACTGCAGAATATCAGTGGACTACAATATAAATGATTATTTAAAATATTTTTGGTAGTTAATAAGGCTAATACTATAGTAAATTGTTGTACTATTTCAGTATACTGAACAAATGCAGGCTATTCAAGCCATGGGAAGTATGCCACCACTGCCACCAAGTAGTGCTCCACCTCCAGCACCACCACCACCAGACAAGCCTCCGCCACCGCCTCATGAAAACAACCAACCTCTGTATAGTCAGACACCGAGGCAGCCTGTTCCAGTACCACCTCCACCACAAAAGCAACAAAGCATAGCACATATTCAAGAAAACTTTAATAGTCCTAACAGTGCATCAGGTCATAATCAAAATTGGGCTTATAATGTAGCACCACCACCTGTTGAAAAGCCTCCAACCTCAGCGGTAAATGCAGAAGCATTGAAGAAATTAGCAGAGGAGGAGAGACTTTTTGATATTCAGTTTAAAAAATGGGAAGAAGAAATTGAAAAGTGGAGGAGTGAGAATGTAAGCCATCCCGACAAACAAGCTTACAAAGAGTATGAGCAGAAATTTGAGGCATGTCGAGCCCAGTTGTTGGAGCGCCGCCTACAAATGAAGCAGAAGAGAGCTTCGCTACTTGGTAAAACTACTCAAGTGTCTGCTGCTGATACATCAAGTAATCAGATTACACTACCCTCACCACAGAATACACAGAATATACAGAATTCACAGAATAGTCAGAACAATCAGAGTTTCAATTCAAACAAGCCACAAACCCATCAACAAATCTATTCTAATGCACCAATCCCAAGTTTCAATGACCATAGTAAGCCCCAATATCAACAGTATAATCCAGCTCCATTAGTTAATCAATCATATAATAGGAATAATAACCATAATATAGACCTTCAAGACAGATATGAATCTTATCAAGAAATGGATGCAAACTACCAACAAAGACATTATTCTAACACTAATGATACCAAATCGAATTTTCTGCCAGCAAGTGGATCAAATAAGGGAATACCTGGCTTAGACTTGGTCCCAGATGCAGATAAATTATCAGCTGCTAAGAACCATGATGTTATTGATATAACAGAAGAACAAATGCCGCAACAACATAAACCTTTAGCTCCTGACTACACCACTATTTCAAAGGGCATTAATAATATACTTGGAGATGAAAAAATCATGAACATACTTTCAATGGTTCGTAGTAGCCAGTTTCCAAATGATGTTGTCAACAATCCAGGTAGCTCATATTCTGGTGGTTATAACAACCCTCCTAGCAACCAGGGGGATATGAATTCAAACAATTATAATAGTAATAATAAGCAGTATGACAACAGGCAAAATGTACCATACAACAATAGGCAAGGTTCCAACAGTGATAACTATCCTATTCAACAGAACCAGAATATTAATCAGAATTATCCACCTCAAAGCATAGGGTATGATGAAAGGCATGATGTGCTACATGAAGAATATTATGATGATGATACTCAGTATGACAATGTGGTATCTGGGAGACGAAGACCTGGTCCACCACCCATGAGACCTGATATGCCTACTTTCAGGACTCCCCTGCGTGACATGTCCGGGCAGCAAAATGCTAATGAACATGCATCAAGAATTGCTGACACAAGACCTATACATGGCCATCCAGTTGTCAGCCAGCCTACACCTAAGTGGGTTGATGAGCCTTTGTTCACTCCTTCAATCATAGTTGAATACGAACATAAACCTTTAAGGCTAAAAGGTAATTGTAATAAACAAACTACCAATTTCAATATTGTTTTCTGCAACAAACATATCAATATATATTTTATTTGGTAATTGTAATCAGTATGTATTATTTACTTCTAGCACGTGACTTTATTGAACCTGTTCATATGTTTGATTACAACCACAAGTCAAAAGATGGAGATGTTAAAATGGACTTTGAAAAGGAGGTAGATCATTTATTTTTAAGAAAACCACGACGTCTCGACAGGGATGAGGATCTGGCTTATACGGACAGGTACAGTAGGGACCCACATTCCAGAGATTATGAGAGGCGCGCCAAGCGGGATGAGGGCTATCCCGTCGCTAGAGAAGAATATCGTGTAAGAGAAGGGTTTAGGGATGATTCTCGAACGGCACCTCGTGATGACTACCGCCGCCCTTCCGACCGCCATGACGAACGGCGACGCGACGAACGGTACTCCCGCCGCGACGACGGCTTTCGGGAACGGGAACGGGACAAGGACAGGGGTCGAGATCACAGAAGAGACGATATTCACAATCGAAGCAGAAGTCGAGACAAAGACTTCCGTAAAAGGGGGCACAGCAAAGATAGCGAAATTAGTACAGGATCTAAAAGATCCAAAGAATCGTCTGCGATAAATGTCAAATCATCTGAACCAACAAAGCATGTAGTGATGATAGATGACCTGCTAGAATCTCCGGGGCGGGAAATGAGGCCTCATAAAATCGTCATAATTCTCAGAGGTAAGTGTAATATTTTGACATCTGTGTTTTCTGAATGATATCTCCTTGTACTTTTTACCAAGAAAATGTGTTTGTTTGTCGAATGCTGCAGGGCCTCCAGGAAGTGGTAAATCATATTTAGCTAAATTAATACGGGACAGGGAAGCAGAGTTTGGTGGCACTGTTAGAATTATGTCCATTGATGACTATTACATGCAAGAAGGTGAAATTGAAGAGAAAGATCCTGCAACTGGTAAAATCGTAAGTTTTAATGCTATGTTCATTATACCTTGTAGAGGGCATTATACCTCACTCAGAAAATAATTTTGTCAGGGGAGGCAGTCCAGTTGTTAAGACATGAGTATCAAATGAGTAACACTATATAATTTTCAGACAAAGAAACCATCGCTGAAATACGAATATGATGAAAAATTTGAAGAAGCATACATTAACTCTTTGAAACGAGCATTCAAAAGAAGTATAACAGATGGTTATTTCTCATTTATGATTTATGATGCTGTGAATGATCAACTGAAGTCATATGCAGACGTATGGAATTTTGCACGGCAATATGGTTTTCAGGTACCTTTCTAATGAGTATAGTCCGCGTGGAACTGGTTTGCCGCCGACCTTTTTGGGGACGGGGCTAAGGTGGCGGGTTGCCTAGTGATTGCAACACACATGGGATTATAGACAGAGATGTCTTTTCTCGAGATATCATACTTAATAAAATGATAGAACAGATATTTACTCAGATCAGATACTACACCTAGTATCTGATCTGAGTAAATATCTGACCTTGAAGTTTTTATAGTAGGCAAATTATATGAACCGACATATCCTTTAAATCACTTGATTACAGATTTTCTGAATTTGAGTTTTATATTCCAAACTATGTCGGCTTTTCGTTTTTTTTATTATGCACTTTGTCAATTTAATTTTGAACTTGTCTATTTATCGATATACTCAAATTGCCATGGAAATCCATGTGTGTCCGTCATGAGTAATGATAGCAAGCGCCACTTCGTTCCACCTTTTACATATGGCCTAATACTATAATTGAACAATAAAAAAAAATTGGCAATAATTGAATTTTCTCTATGTAGGTCTATATCTGTACAATGGAGTTGGATCCACAAACTTGTTTTAAGAGAAATATTCACAATCGGAGGTTGGAAGACATTGAAGTGATAAGTGCTCGATTTTTCGAGACTCCGTCGCACCACATACAGCTGGACGCCACAACGCTGCTGCAGAACGCAGCCATTCCCGATGTGCACATGGAGGACATCGCCGATGAGGTCGTTGTGGAAGACGACCTACCTGAGGTGAGGCCTCCTAAAAGCCACTACCGGTTCTGGCTCTGACTTTCAGTAGTTTCTAAATGCCACTTCACATATACAGAGTGATAACTCAGTATAATTCATGAGATGTATGTATAAACTGTGTAATGGATTTCTTGAAGAAGGAGGTGAAAAGATTCCCGCAGCAGCGCGCGAGTTAGGGGGCGGCTGTAACCGCTTATCATTAAGCAGACCGCATCCTTAGTGGTATTAAAAATATATAATATCAGTATTATCAATACTTTACATTATGGAAGTAATTTTATAGTCGCTATGTATTTGTGGATATCTACCTACATGCATTACCATTGACAACTCATCAAAGGGTTTAGTTTTTTAAGTGCATATTTATTTTTAATTTCAGTTTTCCCTTGTTTTCGTTTATGGGGGTTAGGCTGCGATAGGGGCTAATAACTTTTATTCCAGCTTGTAACTAAACTAGTCAGGTGCTGTCCCAACACAGGTTGAAAGCGCTTTTACATCCAAGTGGGAGAGAATGGACGACGCTGCTCAACTAGGTAGGTGGTTATGTTAATTTTATTTAATAACACTGGTAGTATTCCTAAAATAACTTTGGTTTGTTACAAATATTTGCTTGGCTAAAAAAATGGCCGGGGTGGTGTCACGGAGGATAGAAATAGTCATAGCTGCCCTGATTAAATACTGGCTTGTGTTGTTCCAGCCCGACTCGACGGCATCAGCAAGCCGCTCCGGCCGTCGCAGCTCTCCATGGAAGACTACCTCCAGATAGACGACTGGACACCGAACGCAGCGAGACCAGGGAAGAAATCTGTGAGTACAGTATTTCTAACATATACTATTATTATTGCTTTATATGATATGGTTGTGGAAATGTAATTTTTCACTATATTTTATATATGTTCAAACAAAGTTTTATTACGAAAAGCCAACCACGGTTTATTAAAACAGGATCTACTTCATACAATTTATGTTTCAAGACTGCATATATTACTTTTATTGATGTTTTATCAATTAGAGCCGAAGAGTAAAAGTTCGTCATAGAAATTAGTGACGTTACACCACGCTGAACTAATCGTACGGTAAAGGAATCCCGACATTTTTTCGTGGAGTTCCATCGCAGCGCGAATGATTTTTACCGCTCCTAGCCAAAGATGCTTGACATTTTGTGGCGAACCCGCTCATACAGTTTTACAACCATGTCTGTCTCCTTATAAATAAACCATCGGCTGCCGAATTGTTCCACCGGTTTCATTGTGATAATTTTATCTTCTTTGACTAAATTCCTTATTCGTCAACAAACATTGAGCAGACGACTTTGTTTTGCAAGTATCCTAAGTGTATATACTCATGCTAAAAAGGTTGCAAGGTGAGTTTTTAGTTCGATTCTGGATGGAGTCGTTGTCGTGTGTTTTCATCATGTTGTAATTAAAACAGGTACGGTGGGCAGACATTGAAGAACGAAGGCAGCAAGAGAAAATTCGTGCCATTGGATTTGTTGTCGGGCAAACCGACTGGAACCGCATGACGGACCCGACTATGGGCTCCAGCGCGCTCACTCAGACTAAATATATTGAACGAGTCAGACGCCACTAGTTAACTTGGCGCTCGTTATTTTTAGTATTATGAAGGCTTTTAGTATTAAAACTATAGAATGTGGTAATCCATCACTCACTGTTAACAAAAATTCGAAGTGAAAGGTGAAAACTTTCACATACACAAAAAAAACCAAGCACGTCACACAGAAATAGAGTTCAATCGGCAATTATAAGAAATGATGTGTCGATTCCGCTTGCTATTTGAACTTATTTGATCATCATTACACCTCTGGCAGGATAAATTCTGACAACTGTTTACCGAAGTAACCAACTATAAATTATCCATTTAAATTTAGGTTGCAGTGGACAGAGATCAGTTCGTGTTACCATCTGGTATTCAACCACATTCGGTGGCACCAACAAGAACAGAACTAATAATACGTGGGTCACGGCGAGAAACTAAACATTAAGAATTCGTTCCGAGATTGTCATCAATCTTCCGAAATTAATAGATATTTAGTTGACAATATCGCCTGTAATTAATATGTATAAAATAGGGCTTATGTCTCAAATTCAGGCAAGCCTTGCTTGCAACATGATTAGCCTGCAGAATTGATTTTAGGTTGCAAGCGGTATATACATTATAAAGACTAAATAGAGAAATACGATATGTACTTTAAAAGAAACAGTCATATAAAATTCAAAATTGTACATGATTATATTACGTTAATTAATAAAAATATCGCAATGACTAATCATATAATTTCAATCTCAGCATCGAACCGTTATCGCATTAAAATGGCAATATTTTTTTCTCGACTGGACTCACGATTTAAGTACAGCTGCCTGACGCCTCCTTTTGAAGTTTTAAATGATATATCCAATATAGATTAGATTATCTTGAATGTGTGAGGTTTCAATTTGTATTTAATATACATATTTATGTATGTCAAATGGATTGCTAGTAAGTACCTAGTGCATAGGATTGTATGTTGTGTATCGATTACCTCCTAATAATATCAGAAAATCTGTTGTAAGATGAAAATGTATTCGCAAGATGAAATTATATTTGTTACTTACTAGTTATTTCGAGGTATTATGGTGAAAGAACAGCTCTTATGCGTCTTATTACAGAAAAAGAAACAATTGTTGAACACGTGACTGTTTAAAAGAAGTTGGTAAGGAAATTGTGTGATCAACATGCACATAATTTTTTGTACTAAGACCGTAACAGGGACATAATAGTCATAAAAATAAATATTACAATATGTCTTGATAATGTTTTATTCCACGCCCAAAAAATTGCGCGCCTTAATAATCATCCATTGCATTTACAAATTCGGGGAATGCAGAGCTATGGTTTTGATAGTTATTAAACACGTATTTATATGTTTGTGTGTCTCTTGACGGTACGTGCTCCGCAACTTTTATTTGCGCTAGCTTTCCTTTATGCGATTGTTCTTGTCCGGGTTTATTTAAATCAACTTTTTCAGCTTTTGATTTACCTTTCTCACCTATACGCTTAGCATCATCCTGAACTCCTGTTCTGTCAATTTTATGAGAAGCAACAGACTTGGAAATATTTTCGTCTCCTTCTCTACCACCCATCACCACGATAGGAGCGTTGTTCATGTCATTAATGTGATCCTTCACACATTGCTGTAGGATGTGAAGGAAAAATAAAAATGCTAGTAATGTTAACGCAGACATAGCCGCGTTGCCTTTGTGCCCTCCGCCGTGACTACTGAAATCAAGATTGAATTATATCTGTCATCTCTGTTGCTCATGTCGTTAAAATTCTTAATTCGGACCCTAAACTGATTACATATTTGCCTTTTAAAGCATGGATGGAAAAAAATCTGACACCGAAGATAAGAAGACGATACAACTACGAATAATTAACTTTAATAGTTTTGTTTCAGCTCACGCTTCTATTTATTTATACTTATACTATATATTATACTATTTATATTTATTTATACCTATTGTAACTGGACAGTTGGAAATTGATTAGAACCATTAATATTGCGAGCTCCAGATAGCATTCCCTAATGACAGTTTATAATTCCTACTTCTAATTTCCCTTTTGGAATTCAATTGAAATAGGAAGGGAATTTTCGCTAGTCAAAACTTCAAAAACTGTGCATTAAACATACTGAAAAGTATATTCACGATATCACAAACTCAATACACCAAGTTCAAAAACAAAATTCAAATTCTCTCTACTCTACCAAAATATACAATTTATTGACCAATTGGCCATATCGGTTGGATCATCATATTATGGGAAAAATGCTACCAATACTGTTGAAAATGTGAAAAATTGCTGAGGTATATTTGTACTGTTTAAAAATATATATATATATATCTTACTGTTTTGAAGAAGCAGCATGTCCGTGAGAAGATGGAGGTTCGTAAGCATAATACACATGTTGATCATGAACCGGGGCGCCATATTCAGAGTATCTATACCAAAATGTTGAGTAAAACATATTTATAAACTTCCGGACAGTTTTAGGGTCAATCGTATTAAAAAAAATTACGAACCTGTCAGTAAGATGCTTCGTTCCTATTCCTATTTGGGACAAAAGGTTTTCCAAAGTCATTTTATCCGTCTAGTATCACTTGCGAACTGTTACAATGTCAAGGATTGACTGGCAGCAACAAGCTATGCTTGCGGTATAGGGTTCACGATTATTACGCTCTGATTATTTGCGCTTGCTCTGGAAGATGTTGATCATGTGACATTATCATAGCGGTAAATCACAATGTGAGCGTTATATTTTGCTAGAAATAATTATATGATAAGGTATTAATGAAAAAATATATTAATTAATTATTTTATTATTATAATTTACAATCACAAACACACAAGGACGTCCTCAATCACACAGTCAAACATAAATATACATAAATACTAACTTTAAAGTGATTCAAATATATTACATCACATAGAATAACTTTTTACATCAGTCGTTAATTTCGAAAAACGGGCGGATTCGTTAATCGTTTATAACAAACAATGTGCCAATAAAATATCTCCACTATCACAAGTTAATGGACGGAGTCTTTTAAGATTTGGACATAAGTTTCATCATTTACTATTTTACAGCGCCTACCTTATAACTTCTAGAATAAGTTAAATAAATAAATAATTTAATAAATTATTTAACCACTATGTACTGGATTGGGTTTATATCCGTGCGAAGATAATTTTGGAATCATATACCAATATAGTTACGGCACGGGCGGGCGGCGTTACACGTTTAAATTTTTTTTTGTATATCAAATTTCACTTAATCTGCATGGTATAAAATTATACGTGTCGTATTTTGAAATAAAAACATGCCGCGTTCTAGTATGTATTTTGTAGCGTAAGTTTCTAGTGAAATTAATCTCTAAATATCGATCAGTGATGACAAAGTCTTCTGGCATTCTCAATGGAAGTTTTTGTATAGGATCGGTGCCTATTGCATTAAGAAATTAATTTGGCGGAATTTCATATCTTAAACTTCGTTGCACTGGAGGTATAACTGGCGACAATCAACTCCGGAGCGGCCGCGACGACCTGCTTCATAAAAGTCATCGAATGTGCCTCCTGATTGCCTTTCCAGGACGAAGCTTGCTGCATAACTACAAAAAAAAATGTTTAATGTAATGGGTTTTCTATATGAAACAAAACATTTTTATAAACAGAAGTATTCGTTCACTCACGTTCCAAGTTGGCAGAATACGCTTTTAGGACCAATATCAGAAGAGCATTCATTGTTGGCGTCGCATACATATTTCTGCAGACATTTGTCGTCACTTGTACCGAAAGATCTGACGTAAGTCTTCATCATGGCAATACCAGCGATCGCCGCGTCACTCACGGAGTCCTTGCGGCCCATTGACCGCGCGGTAAGTGATCGGTGCGAGAATGACGTCTTCAGTGCGTCCAATAGGTTCACCACGATGTTGATGAACTGAGAGAAAATACATTATTTTAATTACATGTAATTCAATCAACAACACATTGTGAAATAAAAATGAATATTGTGAAGCACCAGATAAACGATGGTTGAATTATATCCAATACTAAATCTACTTGTTACCCGTTGTCTGTTACCAGTATGCGATAACTTGCACTTGTGAAAGGAAAAGGAAGGATGCATGGCCATACCTCTCCAGCCTGCTTTGCCATGGAGGCGACTTGGTCGGGATCTTTTGCACCGAGCACCGTCGACAGAACCGCAGCCAAAATACCCTGAAGCAAGCGAGAAGCGACACCGTCTCCGTAACCACACTTTACTATTTACATTTCAAACTAGGGACAGCCTCAAAGAAATCGTAACCGCTATTGAAAAATATGTTCTCCAAATTCTATGAGGTTATCCCAGGGCGTGAACACTGCTTTTCCTCGATGTGACTTGTATCTAAAACTACTCTGGCCTGCTATAGGTGAGGGCAAAAATAAATGTGCTTTTATACATTAATTGGATTGATAAGAATAATATTATATAGAGTATGAGTATATCTACACTCTACAGAGCTCGATGTTAGTGGATGGGGTTATGGATAATTTTACTTTTAATATTGTTTGTCTGTACAAATTTATACACATTCGTCAGTGGCTTATAATAATTATATCAGCTATAATTTATAATTAATAAACATGCTTAAGGCACTGCGCTTATAGGCACCTGCATGGGTGATGATCCGTTGTCCACTTTGTCTATTCCGTCGCTAGAGCCCCCTCCTCCGAGGATGGCTGTGAGGATCTTGAGTCCCATTGATAATAGATTAGCCCAAGGAGATGGCGAAACGGAATCAGTGTCAATGTTGTCGCTCTTGTTGGGACCTGTGCCTCCAGGGTTGAAAAACATTTGCATAATCATACCTGAAAATTAATATACGTTTTAATTTTTTATACTTTTGTACGTGTAATAAGAAACAATGGATTTTTGTGTTCTATGTTGAAACACAAGGTCTCCCTTAAGATTAAAAGTATAATTATTTACCTAGAGCTTCCTTACCAAGCATGTTAGACCATGAAAAGCCTCCATCGGAAATAGAGTTAGTCTGAATCTCATCAATGTCGTCGAGGGCCACCTTCTTTAGTGCGTTGGATTTTTCCGCAAACTTACGTTCCTCAGCCACTTGCGGCTCTTGTGGCGCTGGCAACGAGTTGCTGTAATATTGTGTTCGTGCACCGCTTGTCACCTGTAAACCGCATTGTTAACATATTTTAATGATAATTTATTAATTATGGCAGTTATATGCTTATGTTGCACGAAAATCGCCTATTGAATTGATGCCACTCGAAAAGACCTCTTCGATATTTTTAATGGTATCATAATCATACGTTTTTAGAGCTGGGCTCATGTCGGCGTCTCTAATGCAATCCCATTCATTTCTTCAGTCGTCAGTTCTTTCTTTAAAATTGTTTTGTCATCTTAATTCTACCTCTAAATGGTCGCTAGTGGATAGGTAAGTAATTTGTCACTAAGATTTACCTGTGAAATCTGAGGGACATACTGCGGGTACGCAAGTGTGTGCAGGATCGATGAGGAGCATATCAGGGCTAACAGCGCCCATCCGGTCACTTTGGGATGCATCCTGTTGAAAAAGTAAACAGGTAAGTAACTACGAGAGTTTGCTGGTTTGTATAAGGATTACATTAGTAAATGTAGAAATAAACAAACTTTCTTTAATTTAATTGTGCTCTCGCGTAATGGACGCCGCGTCGGTCGATTAGAAAGTGTTCTGATGAGTGATTCGCGCGAATTGATCGCTTGCTTCGGAGTTGCTTAGAAAGTCGCAGCGGCGTCAACGTTTATTTTAGGAGGTTGCTGATGCCTCTAACTGGATGATATCCATATGAGTATTTGAGAACTTTCGGAAACGCAAAAAAACCCTGGTTCCAAAAGCCTGAGTTTTGCTTGTGTTTGTGGAGAGTTGTATTGTGACAACGTGTAGATATCCACGACAATGTAGTAAAACAGAAAAACAAATAATAAGGATCGTTCTGGCCTAGCGGTGGCATAGTTTAGTCCGCAAGTTTGCACTGTGTACTCTACCAAGTAGTTTTTCAGAACGTTGTGTGTAATTAAATTTATTTGTTGGGTTTGTTTTCACGACGTGTCGAAGTTGCGTACGACCAAATGCAGGTGACCCGGTCTTCATGTGGTTACCTACCTGTCTAACCTACAATATAAATTTATATATTCAACTTAATGAAGCGCTAGTTATATAAATTGACGTAAATTTATAACTGACCGTTAGTCACGTCGCCTACCAGACTTTCTTTGACCGATTTAAGTGGACTGTTCTAAACCTGCGTGTTTTGGTGTAACGAATTGGTTGCATCACGATTCTGAGAAAGGCCACGCGTTTTGAAAATATTTTTTATACGATACTTTTTTCCTAGAAGGGAATGTTTCATTTGTGGTGCATATCCTATTTGTGATTGAGCGAGTCTCGTGGACTCAACAGAACGCCGGCGCACCGGTTGGCTATTACAACGGGTCCGCCGAGATTCTCTCTGGAGAAATTCGCTGTCGCAATTCTCTCGTCAACATCACTTATGTTTTATTCATGCTTTGTTACCGACTGCTAGGTACATCATGTGTATTGCAATTTCATAGAACGACGCAAACGTATATACAAACAATGCTATACTAATCAAAGTAAAGGCAATCGGACATTTACAGAAGGTGCGGCTTAGAAAGTAGGAAGTTGATGATGCTTTTTAGTCTTGAAGAACCACTAAAGTGTCAACTTGTTTAAAATTTGATTTGATGATTTGAAATGTGTATTGGGAATTGTTCAGTAAAAACAATGATCAAAATCGGTTTTCAATATCCGAACCGGCGACTTCGTTTTTTTCGATATCCATTGGCAAAAATTGTACTTACCATTCGGAATTTATAATTGAGAAATGAAATTAATGAACTACTGTATTTACCTTACTAATATCTTGGTTCACTAGTTGGTTAATTTCTTTCGAGTGTAATATAGGGCGTGATATGATATTATCACCATATATCCACATATATGGTGATAATATCAAGGCGTGAGGATATGAAACACGTACTTCGAGAAATTCTGAATTTATTTTTATGTTAGACATTCAACTTGTTCAGTTTTTTCGGATAATTTCTCAATGTACCTATATTTGATGTAGACCCGAAGCAAAGCTTGTACAATGGAAACAAGACAATATACAAAGAACATTCAAGACATGAAAGGTATTTATTAACATAAAAAGTAAGGCTACGAAATATATGCGATAATGCCTGCAGTAGTAGTAAACTTGTGTTGTTTTGTCGTAGACATTAACAGGTACAAATTGTCGTCACAAAAATATATGTCCTCAGCGGGGATTGAACCCACGGCATATATTTTGCAGACAAGAGCACCTTGCTATAAATACCTGCCCAAAATATCACGAAAATATATTGACATCGCAAAGATCTTATATATGGTCATACGGCGTTTCGCATATCGGGTTGATTTTAGTTGGATTATCTAAATTGAAATGCAGGTGCGCGCGTGGCAGAAGTTATACATATCTATGTCAGAACTTCTAGTATTTAATTGGAGGTGCAGGTGGAGCAACGACCACTTGACCTAGTAACCCTGCACCGAAGCGGCTCAGCACTGAACCTCACGGTACAACGCGCAGGGAACTAACCTCACTTTCGATCGACGCGGATCTTCACGTCCCAAACGACCTACAAATGAATGGTTTGTTCACAAGATACGCAACAGATTGACGGTGATTATAATCGTAAAAGATGATACACCGGTTTATGATTGTGGATTCTATGTGTGATAAAGGCCTAAACATAAATGTCCACCAGTGTGGACATTTATGTTTTAAACATTTAGGCATACAATTTATTTTTCTCTTGCAATTAAAATATATTAATCAGTGATAATGTAGCATTCAAATGGTGAAAGAATTTTTACACAGTACTTTTTAAGCCAGGACAAGAAACTTGAAAACATGTCGCCTAGTGTGTCGGTCTATAGTATTTATTTTTAAATATACTTTCATAGGTAATCAGCTTGTCGTATTTAAGTTAAATATATAATCAGGTATAATTATAGAGTGTAGTTAAGCAGATAGCGTGGTGCAAGAAGCGGGGAACATAGCAATGGGTGAAAGCAACGTAGCCGGTCGCGTGTGGTGTGTGCCACTGCCGTGCAAGGTTAACGTTTTTCTAATTTTGGATCGAGGACCTGCCTGCCATTACGCTGCATACAAACTGGTTCCCTTACTTTCATCGGAAATTAACCGTGGAAAAATAGGAATCGCAGTTTCTCCTCGTTTGTAATTTTTCTTGTATTTTATCATGCATAGATAAACATACGCATAGAAATTCTTCTTTGTACAAGACACTTCAACCATTTCATTCAATTCCTAACTTTGGTTCATATCTGTTAGTATAATATGTTTTGTTGCGAACCTATGGATAAGGGATGTTGCTTATAATTAAAAAAACCTACGTTAAGCTATTATTGCTTTACTAATTAATTGTATAAAAAAAATACTAATGAGAAAATTGCCATAACGTATACCGTATGGAATAAAACGTAATTGTTACAAACGTAATAAACTTTTATTCGTAATTTTGCGAGTCCTATGTTTTTTCTTCCGTTTCTTGTTTTTGGTTGTATTTTCGCCCGAGTGACCGGTCCAGCGCGTGCAGTCCGCTTTCTAAATCGTCCGTAACAACTACTGCGGTGCGTGTTTATACGCGGATGTGAACATGAACGCGGTTACACTGAGTCATTTCAAATTGTCAAAGGACTGTTATATTATACTAGCTGAGCGCCATGGTTTTACCAGCGTTGAAATTGATTAGCTATTGATATTTTATAAATGCGTTCAGCGTTCCCACAACATTTCTCATGAGTTATATAAGTAAGATTATCTCTGGTGGAAAGTGGGTATGTGGGTACCACCTATACACCTCTACCTACCCCTTCGGGGAACCTTATGGGAAGGCGTGAGGATATAATGCATATGATATGACATGCATATCATCAAGCCGAGTCCCTTACGGGGTAGGCAGAGAGAATAGGGCACCAGTTCTCCCTAGACTTGCATACCTCTTTCGCTTCGTCCAAATTCATCAGTTTCTTCATACAAAAACACAACGAGTTCCAAAAAAATATAAATTTTGTATTGGCTAAATCCAAACTCCATAGTAGAAATAGGAGTGGCAGGAACATTCGTTCGTTATGACCTATAAACGTAGATATAGGTATACCTACGTACTTATAGAAATATAATACCTTCATAGGAACTGGTAAATAGACAGGCACTACAAGAAAGAAAGAAAGGAACTGGTATAGTATGCGTATCTCAACATCTTTATAAACCCCAAACATACATATATACCTACATCCCGATTGCGGCTGATTGCCTCTTACACGAACCTAAGGATAACTAGAAGCACTGTAAATTGTACGGTTTTGAATGGATTGTATTGTCGATAAATGTATGGATTATGAGCCGTGGATTCTAGAGTAAGATGCAGTGGTGGTCTAAAAACAGTGGATATCTACGTGCATAATAACCGTTACTTTGCGTGCTCTCGATGCGAGTAAATCGTACGGTACAATC
The DNA here is from genome assembly GCA_945859725.1 of Drepana falcataria. Classification (NCBI taxonomy): domain Eukaryota; kingdom Metazoa; phylum Arthropoda; class Insecta; order Lepidoptera; family Drepanidae; genus Drepana; species Drepana falcataria. The sequence goes on from OX243935.1 coordinate 4,535,311, forward strand.
GACTCTAGATGTACGCGTTCGACATCTCGAATCAACAGCTTCACCTACTTGCTTGATCGTAGTGTTAGAGGAGGATTCTTAAGCTCTAATTGATTTGAATAGACTACGTTCATGAATAGGAATGAGGAAAATCAGATAGGTAATTTTGACTAAACCAGGTCTGACTAACTCAGCAGATTTTTTAAATCCTTAGCTTCACCGCGTGTAGTTATTGTTTTTGACAATCCAATTAAACGACACATAAAATGTACTATAAGGAGTATGTATACACTTAAGTAGGTTTATTAGAAAAAAACAATGATGAAACGCTACTCCAATTAACACAAAGGCTTGAAAATCAACAAATTTTGTTTTGTAAGCTGTGTTCTTTTAACCGCGAGCAACACAGTTAGTGAATATATAAATTATAGTTTCAATTTTCTGAGTGGCATACATAACAAGGCACGCTGTCTCAGTGATCCCTTGCAGTGTGAGAATAAGTTTCCCGTGATAGAATTTCTATTGATACACGTTCATAGTGAAAAAAAAAACAGTTGTTATTATATCCAATGCCGGCTCGGACCGGTGTGTAATTTCCTTTTTAAAACCATTTCGGTTACCCAACGCCACACGCGGTGAATGACGAGATTCCTCTCGGCACAACTTTCACTTTAAACTTTTGGACACAAGTGAAGTTGAATAAGAGTTGCGTTCGAGATTCTAAATACTATGCATTATTTACATATTATTTTTGATATGTCGGTTAATTATAAAATACTACTAATGAATTTTATTACCAGCGATCATATAGACTGATGAATGTGGAAAATGCAAAAGAGGTCTGTAAGAACTGGTGGTCTCCCTCTGCCTACCCCGTGACTAAGCGTAAAGATGAGTATATAAGATATGTATGTATGTATGTTGTTAAATTCCAAGTTTGTTTGTTGGTCTTATTCCTTTATATGAGAATTATATAAATATAAATATATAGTATAACGATAGTTTTAGTGAAATTGGCGCAAATACACGCGAACGTCTGGTGGTCATTCCGGACGACAGCTTTCCTCGCTACTTTCAACGCCCGCCGGTCGCGGCGCGGGCGCACGTCTCAAGACTTTTAATTACTTAAGAACCTGTCACCAGTTATACTCGTCAGCAGTGATAACTTTTGTTTACATACGCTGTAAACAGACGCTTTACGATTTCTCTTTAATAAATAAAACTCATAACATACAACATCTAATAGAGTATGTGTGGTAAGGCGTGAACATACATGTACCTACCTATATACATATAACTAACATTTCTAAAAGCCGTGGTGGCCGAGTGGTTCGAGCAGTTGCCTGCGACACAAAGATCGCAAGTTCGAATCCCGACTGTACCAATGAGTTTTTCTGAACTTAAGTACAGTGATTAGTCACACCACGAGCTTTACGGTGAAGGAAAACATCGAGAGGAAACCTGCATACGTCTGAGAAGAACTTCAAAGGCGTATGTATAGTCGTGCTTGAGTAACGGCGATGGACTCGCCATCTGTCACGTTGGCACCAAATATACCTCTGGCGGAAAGTGGGTGTGTGGGTATTACCTATACACCTCTGCCTACCCCTTCGGGGATCCTTGTGGGAAGGCGTGAGGATATATATAACATTTCTATTGAGTAGGTATTATATTATACTACTATCCTTGAGTTAGCTAGATAATTATGTATTAGTAGATAGCTAATCGGGCTTTGCAGTGGTATCTGCAATTCCCCCACGGTCCATATTTTTGTTAATGATTTAATTAGTAATTATGAAATAACACTAACGTAATTCTTAGGTGTCCTTAGGATTTACTTATCTGTTGAGATATCGCCTTGTAAGCTAATAGAACCTCTTAGGTCTTTATGTGAATTCAACGAACAGCGACGCGTAACTTTAGTCTACTGTAGACCTGTGCCGGTTATATTAAATTAAATTATTATATATAATGTTATTATATGCCCCATATAATGTTATTATTTCCCTTTTGACCAAAAGGGAAATATTAATGTTTGACAAAAATATTTTTTTCGTATTTTTAGGTATAGGTACATGTGAGTTTGTGATACTTAAGTCTTGTGGGGAGCATGTCACTAGCTCATTATTGAATTACCAACTGCTCGATTATTTATATTAGCGACGAATGGTTCGTTGTCGTCCGTTAGGTATAGGGGCTCTAATCGCTATCTTCGAAGACTTTCGTGTGTTTTTTTTTGTACAACAAGAGTGGCTTAAAATACCGAAGTACCACTTGCGCGTTGCCACTCTGTGTTCGGAGAGTATGCTGTGTTGGCAGCATAATTGGACTAATCTCTCTGCTGCCAGCACAATATAACAATCCTCCCCCCTCCCCAAGGAGCTCATTACTGGAGACCTTATTCACCGCGTAGGACGACAACACAAACAATTGTGTTATTTGGCTACGGACTTCTATAAGGTGGAGGTCCTGCCCCAGTCGGGCAGCTCAAAATTCGAATGGGAAGCCCGTTATGCCCTACCTCTCTTATTATATTTTAGAATACTCATTTGGGTCTAATTACTAGTTCTATGGCTACCGATCTCAAAATAGTAAATTCGTTGTTAAACAAACCTGAACTTGATTATAGATGTAATAAATCAATTGTTACGCTCTATTAAGATAGTGGGCTAACCCGTTAAGAATTTCATTTACGCAGCCGCTCTATTAAACAATCTAAACAAAATGCTAAATATGGATATCATTGCTAGCTAAACATTTTTCAGATATATTTGTAACATTAAAGCAACACACGCCAAGTTTTCGGTAAGAATATGAATGAAGCATATGTTTTCACATTTTAGAAAGTGAATGCCCATATTTACATGACTAAAGCAACTTGTAAGAAGAATATTATGTGTTGAAGACTACGTAAGAACTGTGAAATTTTCGTGACTGATCCAAGCCATTGTCCAAAAACGTTGTATGGTGTGTTGATTCTGAATAAACTTATGTTATTTTCGAAGAATTGTATAACCGTTCGTATTTTTTAATAAATAGATGCCTGTAATCACTGGTATATTTATTTCTTTAACGTTTTCAGCTATACCAATATGTTATTTATTTTGTTTTGTTACTTTAAAAATGTGTGTTTTCGTACATTTATTTTATAATGTCATCATAACCGAAGGAGTTAAATACTTGTTTTGTGACGTATGTGCTTCTGGATTCCTAGGTCTGAATAAGTAGGCATTAAAAGTTCTCCTGGAATTTAAAATTTACACTTAAAATCCAAATGCTGCGGCTGGTATGACGATAGGACTGAAACGATGTATTCCTAAATATCTTCTGTAAGTTGACTGAAGTTACACATTTAACAAAAAAATATTTTTTTTCATAAATGCCAGGTATTATCCACATATATTTAACAACTTAGCATGATTACTTCAGCATTCTAAGATAGTCTGATACAAATAGCTTCCGTTTAATTATGTAATACAGCATTAAGCCGAATCAACTGAATACATTCACAAAATCTTTTTGTATCATCACTAAGTCAACCACTTAACAGCACCGGATCAAGTTGATCACAACGACAAGCGTCCAGGCAAACTTTCACGTAAGGCCAAGTACCACATATCACTGACATATGTAGATATTCACCAGAGGGATGGACCTGAAAGGACTTACCTTGACGGTTGACTGGAACGTTCAATCACTGAATCACTGAACACTGATCTTCCACGAGGTAGCTATGTTGTCACCGGTGAAAGTGCGTGTTGCTTGTGCGGGAGTTTGACTTGCAATGAGCGTCGCGCCTTGAACTTCACTATATATATATAATGACCCAGATATGGTGGCAGCGGCTAACTGTGCTAGTTGGTCCATCTATACATATGTCCAACCTGTTCATCCCGTTGCCGTGGGCCGTAGTCCGTTCCCGGCCTTCCCAAGGACACTCACGCTTCATTCCTATCTCTCCCGTTGATATCGGTCCATATCCAACAAAAGCCCAATACGCGTATTCGTAATGCGTTCATTTACTACGACTATTAACTTTGATTACGTACTCTATTTAATTTATTTATTATAAGGATGTATATATTGCCAATAGTACAGTTTGAAATTGATAGAATGATTATCTTTGTTCCAGGTATGAAATGTTTGTAGAAGGGAGGTAAGTAAGCCGTTATCGACACATCCGTGGAAGATAGACCTTTCTCAGAGGTAAGGTAATAAGTAAAGGTAAGTGAAACGCAAATATGCGAGTTGAAAGTTATTCCACCATATTATCGGACGATGACCGTTCTATAGAAGTTATTAAATGCTAAAGATGCTTGTTTTACCCAGTCGATAATGTATATACAGACAGGTTCATGGAATTGATAAGGAAAAATCGGTACCCACTTTTTAAATACTACCCTTTCAGGTTTTTTTCATCTGCCTACATTAATTTTAGTAGATTAATATGATCAGTTGTTTATAAGAGAATCAATGGGAGAGACTCAATTGTGAGCCGTGGTGGCCGAGTGATTCGAGAAGTCAATGCAATGCGCATACAATGCAAAGATCGAATCTGGACAATTTGGACACTGTTTAATCATACCACGAGCTTTGCGGTGAAGGAAAGCATCAAGAGGAAACCCTACAACAATAGAGAAAATAAGGTAAAGACAGAAATAAAGACAAACCAGACTGTAAACTCATTCTCTTACAGTGAGCAAGTTGAGAGATTAATTAGTTTATGGCCTTATCTTCGACCTTGTTCACAATCAACTCTGGTAACTATATTCTAAATAAACTGTACTTATGCGTGGAAACTAAAACAAATCATGTTTTCGATCATTAATCAGCTTAGGAGGCGTTTGTTCACACGGCATAGCGCACAATGGTTCTCGATAATGAGCAAAACACCTCGCCACACTTGTACCCACAAAAAGACTAGCTTTAATAAGAAAACTTAAGGCTTAATGAAAGAAAAGTCACTCGATGAAAATCGTTCGTGTTACAAAAAACATCTATTTATTACTTTTGTTTATGACTGAGTCTTATACATCTTCATACCTACCTCCAAAAAAGTCCCCGATGGGGTAGGTGGAGGTATGTAGGTAGTACCCACACACCCGTTTTCGGTACAGTTGGGATTCGAACTTGCAATCGTTGTGTTGCAGGCAACTGCTCGTACCACTTTTGGCCACTACGGCTCTGTTTTGAATCTTGTAATCTGTATAAATTTTAGACTGAATTACTTTTTAAAACGTTTAAGACGAAATTCAATGACCTTTATGATGACGGTTTTCTAACGACGTTTTTCATTCATTGCTACATTAGTGTGAATAACGTTACTTACATATATTCAGGAACGCTCATTGGTAGACCGTGATTTGAACATGCAATCTCGACTCTGCAGGTAAATGCTTAAACTTATCGTCTACCACAACTTGTATATAATGTTTGTATTTTTTCAGGCTCATATTGGCATCTCAGAGAAAATAGTTTATCAACCTTTTAACGTATCGGTTGCTTACAATCGTATGAAGTTTATGCGTTCGAAAACAACGTGGATTTGGGTGAGTTTACAAAAAAACGTGTTTCGTCGTTAATTGCTCTTGTTATGACTGCTGTAGAATGTTTAGATCTCAATCTGTAGCTGTGCAGCAGAAGGACAACTACACACGTATGTATTTATTTATTTTGATAAATAAACATTTTGAAATCTTATTCGTATTATTCATTGAACTTACACACCGCACCCTGTTTGCGATTGCAATACGCCGAGGTATTTCATAGCTACGCTAGGGCTTCAGCGACTAATCATTCCCCCTTGTGTTAGCCCCCACCTACCTTGCGATGAGTAAGCGCAACAGGTAAATTTGGCTGCAATCTTCTCGGTGGAGGTGTTCGATATGGGTGGTCGGGTCATCGATATGGGTTGACCTCCCAGGATGTGCTATTTCTATAATTATTCAAGAAGTCATATACTAACGACTCATATATGTTTCTAGCACTTGAGGTTAGACTCCACTATAACAATTTCCAACGTTCAACTAAAGGTTTAATGTTGCAAAAATCTTAATTAGTCTCTTAAAAGTCTTGTTTTGTTTAAATTGTGTTCACTTTCGCTAGTTTCTTTGAAAGACTTGCTTAGTCAATGAAAAGGGGTCGCAATCCGTGTGCGATGAGGACATGCGCCAGAGCACTGACCTAACCGTGACTCATTTGGCTAAATTTCACTTTCTTAATTTGGGGGAAATCCAAGTGTACTTATATTTTCCATGATCAATATATTTCAGTTTTACTGTGCGTCTATAAACATAATTAACATACATACATAAATACTACCACGCCGAGATCCGCAGAGAGAGTAGGCCGCTAGTTTTCTAGACTTACAGACGTATTTGTCTGTTTATTAATTTTGGTACAGTATGTTAAAGCATTTGACCTCTTTTATGCATATTCATAATGATATTATCATGAATGCCAACTTGATAAAACGTTTAATATAAATGCGTTACACCTTTGTAATTATTCACGTAATATTTTTCTGATACCGTTCTTTATATATTTGCATACGTCAAAGATAGTATATTGACATCAGTTCAGGCACTTTAACATAGTTTTACCTACATACAAGTAAGTATATGAGTGTTGAACCGACTTAGTTCTGCTATAATTGTACGGAAAAACTGGTGTTATTTGTCAATTTACATGTTCTTGGCTGTTTGAGGGTACCTAACTGTAAAGTTGGTATGCAGTTTCTCCTTCGCTGCTACTCTACTGATCCAAATATTGCTATACTGCTTATTCAAAGACCCTAAACAAGTTTGGAACCAGCCCATAATCATAGTTGCATATCTTGTCATTGAATGTGGACATGACATAGATCTTGCCCATCTACAACCGACCAAACAGGTGTCTCGATTAGTGCCTACTCGAAATGGATATTATCCTAATTTAATAAGATATTTAGATTGTTCATATTGTCTATCGTAATATGTATTAAGGGGTAGGCAAAGGTGATATCATACTAACTAACAGATTCCTCGGTCATGCTTACCCATTACGGTTCGCTTTGAATCCCTACGCCTTTAAGCTTCTGCTGTGATAAACGTTAAGATCAGAAAAACTCATTGGTTAGAATATCATAAAAAAAATACCACCGGGTTTGAATTGGGCAGGTCATTCATAGGTCAGATCAAGGACCCAAACGATAGGACGTCATGTAAGATAATCGATTGATTGGCAGAGCATCTTAAAGGTCGGCAAGTGCCAGATGGTGACCGAAAACCATTACCGTTTTACGATTAAACAAAAAAGGCAATAATTATGATTCCTATATGATATCTTGACTTGATATCGAAGAGAACCGGAACAAGACATCTCATCTCAGAAGCGGAACTGGTTGTTATGAGGACGCCGCTTCATCTGACCCCATAGCGGTTTGTGCAAGCCGCAGGGGGCGGGCTGATTCAACTCCTTAATCGGAGACGAGGTCAAATGCAGTTGTGACGCCTCGTAGATCAGCGCCGACGATACTTGACTTGCATGAGATTACTTAAGCAAATATGTTAATAGGTAAGTATATGGTGATTAAAGAGGTCTTAAATTGTGATGTTGACAGTGTGACCAGCTTCTCTCTTGGATTCGGATGATAGGAGAGATATTCTTCACTAGTCTAACCATTAATTGCCAGATATAAATTCTTGTAAACACACGTATAATGAAAATTCTGAATTTGGATTTCGATGTCTGATTTTGTAACTATCGTCATGTAAAACATGAGGTAGTTTCCGACCAAGCAATTCTAAACTTTTTTCCCTTCTAAAATAAAATTCTTATTATGTCGAAGTAAAACTCTAGTTCTGCGACAACGATAGCGCGCATATTTGACCCCAATACCCACTCGAAATCTCACTCGCCAGCCGCTAATTCGAGTGAGTCGCAGTTTGCGGCAACTTGAGAAATGCATGTGCCGTTTCCTTTGAAGCAGTTCTATTCGTTATTTTTTATTATTTTATGAAGACAAAATGCAAATGGAAAGTGTGTAAGCATTGCTTATACAAAAAGTATCAGACTTACTTGTGCATACAATACGACGGTTTATTTGCTTTTCATATACCCTTATTTGAAGTCGTGACTCCTATCTAAATTAGTCCTTTCCGCTTTTTTTATTTAAATTTTGCCATATAATTTAAAGTGTATTTATGGAGCCGAGAATTGCCATATTAGGTACTAGAATACTAGTTCCCCTAACCTAATTGACCAAAACCGAATTGAAGTCGGATTATCCAAACTTAATGTACCTACACACTAGTACTTCAGGTGTATTCGGTGTTGGAATGCGAAGTATCCTTTTAGGTCAGCACGTTGGCGCTACTTGATTTGATAATAGACCGTCATTGACAGAACGAAAGCCACATTTCGCAGGTGCCCCACTGGCCCACTAGCGGGGCGTTTGTATGTTATTTTATTTACCTCGGATATACAGTATAAGGTTACCTATTTATTGAGATCTTCTACATTTCTCAACAATGGTTTGGAACCAGATACTTAAGAAAACATATTCCAACTACTGTCTATGATGTTCTGTTTCTTCTAGTTGTTTGATGTTCAGTTTGGAATTGGGAAGGCTTTTTGCATTCATAATAGTTGGCTGTATGTCATTTGGATTCTTACTTTCTACTGTCTAGGAAAAAAAATGTTTAATATGTGAGTGGAATCAGATTCCACACCCCGAGGGGTGACTGAGTTCAGATTTAGTTGGCACTGTCAACTCATTTAATTACAAAGCTTAATCTTACTTGAACGGTGCCGGCTCTGAGTGGAGTTTTCAGACAGTCTAATGCCAGGTAGTCAATTACGATTTCTCTTATAATATTTGTAGATGTTATTTATTTGTTATTTCTTTTTTATTAGGTATACATAAATGTAAGCTAATATTAGCTTCTAGACTAATACCTACTTGGGCATTGACTCCAAACAACTTTTTGCGAATCTAAACGTTATTATCTAATGCATCAAAACTTTAAAAAAATATAATCCCCCGAAGGAAGTTGATTAAGTACTGGACTAGGTACCTCAAGAGTGCAATGTCACTGTCACAGAAAGTGAAGACTGGTCCCAATGTGAACCAGAACGGATCACGACACAAAATAACAATGGGTTTTACGTTCGTTGTGTCAGCCACCCTTGCTTAGCGGCGTGATCATTTTTCTAGCTGAAGAAAGCCGCTAGTGTGTTGCCACCTTGGACAAATTGGTCATAGGTTCGATCCATCGTTCTACATTCCACGTTTTGCAATATCCCTGTGCTAAAAATGTATGGCATTTGTCAATTTGAGCGTAAGATATATCATGTCACAGCCATAAGTCATTATAATTTATGGTTAATAAAATAATACAATATTTATGGATATAAAAAAAAACAAATTGGTTATCAAAACATCTCCGATGAAAAATTTGTGTTATTTCCGGGTACTTATCAGCTCATATGTATTGATTATGCCTTATACCATTTATCCATGTGTTTTTGGAAGCATTTATTATTTAGACAAGATTAATCGGATCAAGGATCTTTTGAATGGAAGGAAAGTTAAAGAAAAGCGGCCATTCAGATATTATTCAAATGTACTCATATATGTGTAATTCATATAGTGCGTGTCTTCACTAATAGGCAAACGTTTGTCTGTTGATCAATATCTTAATCTTAAAAATATTTAACTAAATAGTATACTTAGAAGTCGATGCGATTTAGGATTCCCAAATCCCACGCAAAAGTAAAAAAGTATCCCGCCGGAGACCTTTTCAGAAATCTTATGTTCAACTTGCATACAAAATACCTAACACGATCTGCCTCACGGCTGAAGGTACACACATGAATAACGGGAAGGTGTAAAATATCCCCTGTAATTTACACTTACACGATAGTAACCTGTGTAGAAAAGAAATACACAATAAAAAGTAGTAAAATAATACATTACGACTAGGCTAGTTACAAAGTCACGAAGGCATATAGGTAAGTAGGCCCAAAATAGTCTGAAAGCTTTCGTTTAATTAATGAATATTGCAAAGCAAAGAATAGACGCGTAATTAGTAATGTACTGGTAGGTATGTTGTTACATTCTTAGTTGCGTGATACAAATCGTTTGCCTTTCAATAAGAATTTACATTTTATTAGTCATTGACAAGGACAAACAATTTACTTTCTCAAGCTATAAATAAAAATTGGGCTTTACTTTCAGTATTGCTCATCGAGTGAGATGAGAAAGGTAGAAATTTCATTCAAATAAATTAGGCATTCCTAGTGGTTTAACACCTAAGGTTATATTTCAAGCTTTTTCTACTTTGCGCTGTTGACTATGATGATGTCAAATATATTATTTTAGTAGTATAGATATCTAGGTTTGTGTGGCGCGTAACAAGTTGTTCTTATTATTTTATTCCAAGTATTTGATGCTGATCCCAAAACATTTCTACTTTCTGCATTAAAATCTGACACCTTATGGAACAAAAATAATTACGTGAAAGTTCGTTGTGACACAATGACCTAATGATAAAAACCTTAATTGCTTGCACGATTCATTGCACTTCTTTTTAACACGAATGTAAACTTAAAATAAACAATAAAAATCACGTCAAACCTATCCATGTTTATGACCCTGTACCGTTACTAATAGCTTATTAATTATCACTCGGGATTTACTTGTAAATGTGTGTCGAATTTCGTTCTGTTAAAAGAATCTCCAAACAAACACTTTCACTGAAAATGTTAGAGTCAGCGGTCAAGACGAAATTACATTTTGAATATACTCACCAAATCCAAATAATTGTGAGCTTAAACACTTTTTACAGCTCTTTGAGGGGCTATTCTTGAAATCACTATGGCTACAGACTCTAATTTGATACGACGCCAGTTGGTCATCGAGCATAGTAAATAAAAGATTTAATAATTTATTCTGCCGGCAATTACTTGGTGTCTAGTCTTTAGACGATGAGTGAAAGGCCTTAGTTGAGAAGGGATTATTATAAAAGTAGGTAGAGCAATATTCTCTGATTTAATAAATATTTGTAAGCCGAGAAGTAATATTACACATGAGCTATGACATGTGATGCAGCTTATTTCGGTAAACATAATTAATTAATTAAAGCTTTCCGTGCCACGCTTTCGGCAACCTCTATAAATATAACTGGACAGTACAAATGCCTACTAAGATATTCATACCTATATCTGTAATTCAGAACAGACGTGTCGTGTCATTTAAATCATAATAAGCGCCTATTTAAAGGCATATATTTTAGATGTTAATTTATCCACTTAAGCCAAATTACATAGCACTGATTCTCCCTAATTTTATTTAGTCCGGTAGTACCGGGTCCAGTCTAACTCATGACTTAGATTAGTATTAATTTTTTATCTACATATTTTTCTTTATAACATCACATCAACCATATTGTCAACATACCATGATTTTAAAGATAATATATCACTCATCACTTACACCATACGCAAATTTAAAACTACCTACAACTATGCCCACAATCATATCATCAAAACACCAAATTATTATTCAAATCGTTTAGGTTTTACTTTATTATCATATCTTATATTCATACTTCCACAACCAACACCACGCACTATTCATCCAATTAACTTTTCATCATTGCTACTTCTGTCACGGTCAATCTCGTCAACAAATACCCACAAACAATCTCAGCCAGGTACTTGTTTTTATGTTTTAATATGTCAAATTTCACTCCACTCGTTATACGTGTGTACCTCGCACATGGTGACCATTATACTTTTATCCTGCTCGCAACATGTCAGTATTTCAATCTACTCCCTTTTTCTACCCTCCTTTTTTACTTCCAATGGCTAACAAGATTAACTATAACTTTATAAGTAGCTTGGACGAACTTTCGATATCGGACGCCAGAGCATGTGATCCAGAAGACTGTAGACATATTATTGAACAACCTACCAATTACATTAAGGTCCTAACACAGAACATACGTAGTATACTGGGTAATTTTGATAGTTTCACAACACTTATATCAAGAATTCATTCTGAGATCGACATCATTGTTCTCACTGAGTGCTGGCTGAGTCATGTTACCCACATCCCAATTTTAAAAGGGTATAATACTTTTAACAACAAAACTCAACTGAACCAAAATGATGGAGTGGTGGCTTATATTAGGGCTGCGCTAACCTATACCGTTGAGGAACCACCCTTTGTTGATGGCACTTGTCTTCTAATTAAATTAGGTACAGATACAGTCCTCATAGCGATATATCGCTCACCCTCTTTTAAAAACATAACTTTATTCTTACAATCACTGAATGAAGTACTAGCTTCTGTATCTTCTTTTAAAAATATAGCAATAATAGGTGACATAAACATTGATATAAAAGATAGTACCATCAACCCGCACAAATCTGAATATCTGAACCTAGCAGCTTCTCATGGTATTCTACCTGCACACTTCTTACCAACTAGAAATGTAAACTGTCTCGACCATCTCTTACTCAAGTCTAAGTTGCCGTCACTAACCTTAGTAATAAATTCATCCATAACTGATCATAATGCTGTACTATTTTGTCTCAACCATAAACCTACTGCTACTCAATGTCGCACGTACTCAAAAATTGACTACCAAGGTTTAACTAACTCTATAAGCAATGTAGACCTTTCACCCATTTACAATACAAATAATGCTAATACAGCCATGAATTATCTTATTAATACTATACAGAAAGCTTTGGTTTCCAATACTCTTTTAACTAAACAGCCTCGCGCCAAAATTATTATAAAGCCGTGGATAACTCCAGGTCTCTTACGATGTATAAGAAATCGTGATAATATGCACAAAAAAATTAAAAAATCTCCTTCGAATTACATTCTTGAACTAACATATAAACGTTACCGTAACTTTTGTAACTCCATACTTAAAAGCGTAAAAAGACAATATGATAAAAGTGAAATTATTAAGGCTGGATCTAACAATAAACAATTATGGAAGACCATAAAAATCGTAACCAACATGAATAAACCACGTACAACCGCCGTCGAATTACTTACAGCATCCCCACATCCCCCTCCTCAAGCTGTCAATGATGTAAATAATTATTTTGCAGAAATAGGAAAGAATATAGTCGAATCAATAGACAGCCCCCCTAATGTGAAAAATATGCCCGTGAAATCGAAGAACCCAAACTCTTTCGCTATGTTTCCAACGGACTCCGCAGAAGTGAAACGTATTATTATGTCCCTTCGCCCAAACTGCGCAGCTGGTTGGGATGGTATTAGTACGAGTATATTACTGAAGTATGTTGATATTTTAGCGGCCCCCCTGAGCTATATTTTTAACCTTTGCCTGATGTCAGGCACCTACCCCCAGGCTTTAAAAAAATCACTCATTCATCCCATTCACAAGGAGGGCAATAGAAACTGTGTCAATAACTATCGCCCCATTTCAATTCTGACGGCAATTTCCAAAGTACTCGAAAAGATTATAAATTCAAGACTTATGAAATATTTAGAGTCCAACAAACTGATTGCCAACACGCAGTATGGCTTCCGAGCCTCTAAATCGACAGCTGACGCTGTTCATGACTTAACAAACTCAGTGGTAAGTTCTTTGAACAATGGAAAAAAATGTCTAAGTATATTTATAGATCTTGCAAAGGCTTTTGACACAGTTTCTATACCCATCCTTCTTCAAAAACTTGAAAATATCGGTATACGTGGTATACAACTGGAGTTGTTTAGAGATTATCTTTCAAATAGGTCTCAGTGCGTTGAGATTGCTGGCTATGTAAGCACAGACAAAGAAATTACCCATGGCGTCCCTCAGGGATCAATCCTCGGACCAAGCCTATTTTTGATTTACATAAACGATCTCGGCCTACTGAACCTGAAAAATGGAAGAGTAATCTCCTACGCAGATGACACAGCACTATTATTCACAGGGGATTCATGGGCCGATGTCTTTAACTCAGCCCAAACGGGTCTGAATAAGGTATCGGCCTGGCTTTCTCTGAATGCACTCACTCTTAACACACACAAAACCAAATATATTACGTTTTCTTTTCGCAATGCCTGCGCTTCGCACTGTTTGATCGCCCACATTTGCCAGAACTTAAATTCATCTACTTCTTGCTCTTGCTCTATACTTGAAAGGACATCATCCGTCAAGTATCTAGGAGTAATTTTGGACAGTAAGCTTAACTTTCAGCAGCATATTGACATGTTGACTAGCAGGGTCCGTAAGCTGATGTTTATATTTAAGCATCTCCGTCATATCGCCGACTTTACCGTTATCAAAAAGGTTTACTATGCGCTTTGCCAGTCATTATTTGTTTACTGCATTACCTCATGGGGTGGAGCGGCTAAGTCCTATCTTTTGAATGCAGAGAGAGCGCAACGAGCCATACTGAAGATAAGTACTTTTAGGCACTTCCTATTTCCAACTTGTGACTTATATAAATATTGTGAAGTCCTGAGTGTCCGTAAACTATTCATTTTACACACGGTTCTTAAACAACATTCTGAACTAGCATTCGATAAAAACCGCATCACTCAGATTAGACGCCACGATAGGGCTTGCGCAACAAACAGAATCCATTTTAGTCATATAAAACACTTTTTCCTCTTTCTGGGCCCCTTTATTTATAATAAGATTAACCGTATCATTAATGTTTACTCCTGCAATAAGACCTCGTTAAGAAATAAGTTGATGGATTGGTTATTGGAATTGTCTTATGAAGAAGTTGAAGAACTTTTAACAGTCACTTCATAGAATATTTCCTGTAATCTGCTTCGAGCCTAGCAGCAACCATAATATTTCCCACACACATAAATGTCACACTACATCGTTAAAATTTCTCATCTCTTACTCACATATTATCTTGTCTTAAATAACCTATACGAAGAAATGTATCGATACTGCTTAAATTAATTACTTTATGTTATTACTATTATGCAAAGACAACTGATTCTATCCCTCGTGAGCCAAATTAAAGGGAAGGAACTGGTGCCTATAATACAGGGTATCCTAGCTTAGGTGCCAGTTGCTACTTAACGATGCTTGTTATGTTAATACAATTTACCAACTACCTACTCTGTCTACTAAGTTGAGTGTATAAATTTAAAATATCTCTATATGTATCTCTAATATAATTTCTGTGCCTGTTATTTTGTTAACTTAGTTATTTAACTTGCTTTTAGACTAAATACCTATTTGTTTTATATATGTGCATAACATGTAACCAATTTTATGCTCAATAAAATTTTTATTATTATTATTATTATTTAAAGTCAGGTGAACGTCCGTCGTTCGTAAACTACTTTTTGTTTCAACAAAAATTTGGGCTTTTTTTCCGGCGGTTCGGCATCAAGCTCACTTTCTCTGGCACTACGAATTGGAAACCATAAAATAAGTTTAAGAACGTACATAAATTATTATTTTAAGATCAAGATAACTTTTAATTAAACGGTTTTTGGTTAAAGAAGTATATGATAATTATGTTCTACGTCGTAGTTGTGTTATGGCGCACGTATAAAAGTTAAGAAAAATGGAAAGTAAGAAGGCACGACTATGGAAAGTATAACGTTGCTCCATTTGAGCTAGTCGGAGGACTACATAAAAGTCACTTCAGTGCTTTGATAAATACTCCTTTATAACAATAATACCTTGGGACCGTTCCACATAAATCCATAGTCATTAACTTGTTTGGCATGTACAATATTTACTTATTTAAGATAAGCTGTGACCCGCGCATAATTGTTATAAACGAGTTAACTAATGCAAGAATCATATTAAAAATCAGTTCAGTATTTCAAAGAACTTACTATTAACAAACTTAGAAACTACCACTTTTTAATATTAGTGGAGATATAGGTAAAGTAGGTCAGTAAACCTAAGCAAGAACTGCATCGACTCATGGGATAAAATAAAGTACATATTTACTACCTGACTAGTGCATAACGAAAGGTTATGTGTTTGGTTTGTTGATAAAGGCAGACCGTCATCTGATAAAAGTCTTTTAAATGAATTACATATATGTTTTCTTACAGATTAGTAAGTTGCAGAACTTGAATACATATTAATACGTGTGTGTGTAGCTAGTAAACAGTTTTCCTTGCAAGCAGCTTTCTCTGCACTAAGAGATGTGAAAATTCACTTTTTAATAGGCGTTATTATTGGATTTATCGTAGGAGTAAACGACACGGGGATTAGTTGTTGAACGATATAGTTTTAATACAATAATACATATGTAATATTATCGTTACACCATTTTAAAAGAAAAAATGTGACAGTAGGAAAAACCGCAAAGGAAACTCCCAAAGTGTATGTAATTGCAATATTATACTGCGCGTTTATCGTCGTGACACCACTGAATACACTGCGAATAGAGTCCTAAGGTGAATCCTTATGAACGAAAAATTTATCCTAAAGGTAAAGGTATCCAAATAATGAAATATTTAGTAAAATACACTTTTCTTCTATTCTTTGTCATTGTGCCAGAAATAAAAAAATATTGAAGCAAAAGGCCTTTTAAATATAGAACACGATGGGTTTATCGTACAGGTTGATTCATATTTCAATTATATTATACCCATTATAGGTTGTCTTTGCAGCCAACAAACGGTATTCTTTTTAATGTCAACTGACATAGATTGGTAAGCAACGATGATAATCGCATTAAATTTAAAAAATGCTTTGTATAACTGTATGTAATTCATAGTGATGTTATATAGTTCTCGTTGGCTTATTTATGTAGGTGTGATTAGATGCAGACTAACAGACTTCCATTTAGTACCATCAAGTTCGGTACAATTTGATTACTACGAGTATGTATCAAAATGGCGACATTAACTATCATCAAAAGAGTGATTCGAGCGGAAAGAGATGGCTCCAAGCAGTGCGAGTAGATAGAGTTTGTACATGTTACCTTCTCTTGAAACATCACAAAAAGATAAACAACACTAGCTAGGTTATTCTCGTAGTATCTTCGGCTTATTGTCTGGCTTCCGAGTAGGTTTGTGCTTTTCACGAGAGTCCACTTTCATGTAAGCAATGCCTAAATTGATTGCGTAATACCGCTCACTGGCAGCGCGGGCGCACCGGTCATCGATCTTTACTTATTATCTAATTATTACGTAACACTTTATTATGAAACGTCAAATTTAAATATTGACACTCGACGATTTTGCAGCTTGTTAGGTGGCATGTAATGTGTTGTTATCATGGGTCATTTGGTGTTTATGTTGAGCTATCAAACTTATGATTTATTTTATACTAGCGGTCCGTCCCGGCTTCGCACGGGTGTCCATAGGGGTTTTATTATAAAAGAAGTCACTCAAGGTGAATGTAGCTTTGAAAGTCAAAGAATTTTTCAAATCGGTCTAGTAGTTTTGGAGTCTATTCAATACAAACAAACATACAAAGAATCAAATCTTTCCTCTTTATAATATTAGTATGGATAAAAAAATCTATTACAATTTGTACTGGTTGCTCTCTGAAGTCCGTTGACTTCTCCTCATAATTTACTCTTTATATTCCCGTCTTGTCTGTTTCGATTTGTACT
Source organism: Drepana falcataria (assembly GCA_945859725.1). NCBI lineage: Eukaryota > Metazoa > Arthropoda > Insecta > Lepidoptera > Drepanidae > Drepana > Drepana falcataria. Next base: position 4,552,858 of record OX243935.1, read on the forward strand.
CATCACATAGATAAATTATGTATCTCGTGGACCAATAATGATAATATTTATGTGCTACACACATACTTATCTATACGCCCAGTCCTTCACGGGGTAGGCAGCGAGAGTATATTTAAGAAGTTACATGTGGGTGGTGATCACAAAAAAAAATTATGAACACTATATAGAATATTACGAATGAAATTGGTCGCATAGAATAGCGTGGCTTAACAAATACCTATGAAAATGTCTTAGTTAATTTAGATTGTATATATATATTTAACTAGATATTATATCGAGCCTGTGTTGTTCGAACCTGCAACATAATGATTGCGAGTACACCTTCGGGGACCCTTCTGGGAAAACGTGAGGATATATATTACAATATAGTTTATACTACATCTCGTGTGAAAACGCAATTCTTATACGTGTCGCTGATCAAATTGCGCTCGTTGACGTCTTTTGTATGTCAGACGTTACATTGCACGAAGGCTTTGCTTATTCTCTTTGTATTCAGGTAATAGGTGACAAAAAACCAACACTTACTTTATCGCAAATGCTATTTGAAGACAGGATTCGTACTATCGCGTACGAACCGGAGGTTAATCGTCTAACCTTTTAAAGACTTTGTATGCGCTGAAATCGGATATATATAGATAGGTAAATAAATAAAATTACATAACCTCTCAAGTGTGAGGAAGGCAATTGTACACAGTGTAGTGCGTGGTAGTACGTCGGCGTGTAGGATTTGGGTGCCACGGTCGTTCACCCCATTCACTTTCTCCCATTCTTTAGCCACGCTACCGAGATGACATGGCCCACTTGTATAGAATAGCAGGTACTATAATTGTTACATGCTTAACCTGCAAGGTTTCAATATGTGGTTTCAAACTCGGGTTTAAGCAATGAGTATTATTGTATTGAAGTAGTACTCTACCACCACGATACGTAAACATCCAGAAGAAGTCTGCATACTGTTAAGAAATGTCTGTCAATAAATATTCAAAATCTTCTATCTTAAAGTCTTGTAAGAAAGAAAGCGACAAACTCGCCACCAAACGTGTCACGTTATATTATTATAAATGCTAAAGTTGGCGAATGTGAGTCAATATTTACGCTTTTATGGTTTAGAATAATATACTTCTCATCAGAAAAATCGAAACACATTGCAAGTTTATGTTTTGTAAGGATTATCAGACAAATGTGTACATTTAGGTATATATGTCAAATGTCGTTTAATAGTGAATAATACCTCATATTTTTATGATAATCCTTACAAAACATAAACTTGTAAGGTGTTTCGATTTTTCTGAGGAGAAGTGTATACATATATACCTTATACCCTGAATACATCATTGGTTATTTGATGAATGAGACTGGTGAATGCGGGTGAACCGAAAGAAGTCTGGAGAGAAATGGCGATCTATTCTCTCTATCCCAAGAGAGATGGCATGATGATATGTAGATGTATGATTTTAATTGAAGCGAGTTCAGCTATTAACCAATTTTAATAGTTGGTTAATAGCTGAACTCGCTTTCGTCCTAATTTTGTAATAGGAAACGTGTGTTTGTTTTTTTTATACTGATGGGATACAGTTACCGTAGCATATTTACGTTCACGATACCGAAGTATCATTTGCGCGTTGCCACTCTGTATTCGGAGAGTTATACTGTGTTGTCAGCATAATGGAACTAATCACTCTGCTGCCAACACAATATAACAATCCACCCCTCTCCCTAAGGAGCTAATTATTGGAAACCATATTCACCGCACAGAAAAATTTGTTATTTGACTACGGACTTATATAGGTGGAGGTCCTGCCTCAGTCGGGCAGCTCCAAATTAGATCGGGAAAGCCTTTATGCCCTACCTCTCTTACTAACTAACTCTCTTGGTAACTAGTACGGTAACTCGTCGAACTGCACATACATCAATCTGGCTTGATGACTTTGCAGATCAATTAACTTGCACAGCTATCTTGCTCACGGTCAGTAGTTTAGTGTGTAACCGCGCATAATGTGTCACCTATCCTCTGGAAAGCACGTCAAGCCACCGCTCGTACTTGCCAATTGAATATCATTAGCGATCGTTAATGTCCTCTCACACGCAGTAGAAAGCGATAACTGGGCTTAACTCAGCCAGCTTACTTATCTTGTAGATAGGGTTGAGTTTGTTAGATGGATCATCAACTGGCGTGAGTGAGGGCGTGATTGTAAAGATGAAGAAAGACATGTTACATTGGTTTGGACATATAGAAAGGATGAGTGAAGAAAGATTGACGAAACACATATACAAAGCAAAAGTTCAACTACCTGGATCAAATCGATCGGACGCTCATGGACGGGAGCGTCAAGAGTACTCGAAACCGACGAGCTTGTATGAAGAGACTGACGAATGTGGACGAAGCGAAAGAGATATGTAAATCTAGAGAGAACTGGCGCTCTATACTCTCTGCCTATCCCGTTAGGGACTCGGCGTGATGATATGATGATGATGATGATGATGATGGTTAGATGGAAGTCGATTCATGAAACTGAAAAAAGGCGTCATCCCGAGCCAATTTTAAGAACCTCGATGGACACTCATTTGGGCTTACGTAGTCCAAAATGTTTCTTCAGTAAACTGCTTCATAAAGATGTATGGCGGCTGGAATCCGTTTAAATTTAAAATGACCAAATTACCAAAAATATACAAACTTTACCGAAAATTACCAAATTTTGCCAGGTAATCGCAAAGTTAATTATTAGCCTGTAGGCACCGAGAATAAGGCTTATGAATGCAACATGCTTAATTGATACTTTCTGAGATAAGGGCTTTTACTATAGATATGTTAACTGTTTTGCTACCTTTAGTAAATATTTTCATATTTATAGGTGTTTATTAGCCATGTACAACCCAGCCACGTAATTTTGGTCGTAGTTATATACTAGCTTTCAAAAACGTGTCCCACTGTCTGTCCATGTAGAATTGTAGACATATTATGCAATGAATTATAAAAAAGTAATACATGTGTGAATTTCAAATAAACCCACACAACATCCGGCCAGCGCAATTTAATGGTTATATTACATAAGCGTTTATATCATTAAATTGTTTTTACCTGTGTCTTTACTTTTTGTGAATAAGAGGTAACAATGAACAAACACACTTTGTGAAACAATGATTTCCTTTACGAAATAAACCTTATGACGTATAGGTACATAAATCATCACACCGAGTCCCTAATAGGGTGGGCAGAGCGCCAGTTCTCAGTAGACTTCATACCTCATCGTCCACATTCATCAGTCTCTTCATACATACTCGCCGGTTTCGAGAACTTTTGCAGTTCCCGTCCTTGAGTGTCCGATCGATTTGATCTAGATAGTCGGAACGTGGCCTTCCTCTGCCTTTCTTACACACACTTTTGATTTGTATATCTGTTTTGACAATCTGTCTTCACTCATCCTTCTATATGCTCAAACCAATGTAACATGCCTTTCTTCATCTTTACAATCACACCCTCGTTCACGCCAGTTGTTTTGCGAATCTCTTCATTGCGGATTCGATCTGAAATCGTTACGCCGCACATTTTTCGAAGAGATCGCATCTCAACTGCATTTATGCTATTTTCATGCTTCCTCTTACATACCCGGGATTCGATACCGTACAATAAAGTGAGCACCCATTTCGCGTTGCGAACAGCTCCTAGAGCATTCTTGCTCATACTTTTACTGCTCATCAAAGCCGATATGGCCTCGTTCACTTTATTACCGGCAGTTATCCTTCTTACAATGTCTTTTTCATACTTTCCATCTCTCCATTATTCTTATTATTACCTATTACATATAATATCTATACATGGGGGAAGTTCGGAAGCGAAATTTTTATGGAAAATACTCAGATAAACTTTTGCAGTCACAATAATATTAAAAATAATAATATGTCCTCACGCCTTCCCACAAGGGTCCCCGAAGGGGTAGGCAGAGGTGTATAGGTAATACCCACACACCCACTTTCCGCCAGAGGTATATTAGGTGCAAACGTGACAGATGGCGAGTCCATCGCCGTTACTCAAGCACGACTATACATACGCCTTTGAATTTCTTCTCAGACGTATGCAGGTTTCCTCTCGATGTTTTCCTTCACCGTAAAGCTCGTGGTGTGTCTAATCACTGTACTTAAGTTCAGAAAAACTCATTGGTAGAGTCGGGATTCGAACTTGCGACCTTTGCGTCGCAGGCAACTGCTCGAACCACTCGACCACCACGGCTGTTAATATTAATCGTAATCACAAAAATATGGATCAGGTGATATGATTAGTGTAAACAGAACTATTAGGTGTTTTATTAAATTGGTTATGTTATAGGACAATAATTCTGATATAGGCACATATACACGCAAATACCTATATATATATTATATACTTCACAGTTCTAAGTTGCATTTATTGCGATATTTTCGCAGTCATGTTAGATATGTCACTCATTAAAATCGCAATCTTTATGCTCTCGTTCACAGATGTCGCTTCTTTTGTTAATTTCGTCCGCTGTCGGCAGATGGCGGTACATGGCTGCAGCTCCCCGCAGTTTCTCTTCCTCATTGAATGTTGTATTTTGTGTCCCGAACACAGCGGATTGCATTTTGTAAACAAATGGCGTTATTTTACAAACTAATAGCCTGATGCAGCTAGTTTCTTCTTCTGAGCCTTGTTCTTTTATAAGTTCTTCGATTACTTTTGGCAGGGACTCGTCCTTAGCCGCTGCCAAAAGGTGTTGTAAGTTTCGTGAGTTTTTGGTGAGAATCCATGATGTTGGGTCATCCGAGCGGAATGGCTTCGACGGACGCTTAGGTCCTGCTAGAAATGTTGATATCTGGAAAAAGAAAAAATCATAGGTTCGCTATTACTTCGTCAAAACCATGTTTTTTATAATACTGTGAATAATTATGAGTACCGCAAGCTTAGAGACGCTTGCCACATCAAAATTAATTCATTCGCCGACCCTACAGGAAACCATTCATAAGAAATTAGATAGGTGATGACAAATCTACGAACATTTTTTGTATTTGCATGTCGGTAAAAGAAACTAAGCAGGTTAATTAATATGCTAACTCACCATTTGAGCGACAAACACGAGAGCATTTACAGCAACGGCGCTAATTTGGTTCGGCTGAAGACCGAAAAGTCTCACAAGATGCCGTAATGGTGTCATGGGACTTGAAGCTTCATCAATATTAGAATTAGGCATAGATTCTTGTGCATAGATTTCGTCACCATTCGACGCATCTTGAGCTCCCTCATATGGTGCTTGACGTCTATCTGATGTTGGTTTACGGTTGTTTGTTTGAAAAGCTCGCACTACGAATTCAGCTACTTTCAATGCAACCGATTCAGAAGCTGTAAAATAGTAAGTTACATTAATTAATGATATGCCCATAATTAAAATATTTTCAGAAAGATGAAATGGGAAATAGTAACTCAGGACTCCTCAACAGAGAAGTTTAGTGACAACACACACACATATAGGTACATAAGCATATATAAAGTTATTCCGTATAATAAGAATAGAATAACAAGTTCAAATAATTATATAAAATTATAAAAAAAATACTTACAAAAGAAATCCTTTGCTAATTGCACTCCATCATTAAGTCGATCCATAAAGCCTGCTCTATAGTTATCTTTTTCACTACAAGAAACTGTATGAAGAACGAAAAGAATGAAGCACAGCATAGGTGTCGCCATCTTAAGGTCGTGGCTAAGACTACCATGAAATCTAACGCGCGTCGTATTGTCCTATGCTTCGATTCACTCTGTAATGGGTGCGCACGCGCAACTGTCGCACTAGAGCATGGCATTTGCGGGTAATTATTTTAAATTCAGATACAGGCTGTTGAATAAAATCTATAATTATCAGTTAACATTTTATCTATATTTTCTTAGAAAAGTAAAAATAAAAATAGGTAGCTTCGAAACTCTCTCATAGATGTCGCTACATGTCTTGGAAATATTCACTTAGTGACACTACGCGGCAGAGTATCAAATTACCCTATATAATACTCTAAGCTATGGTATCGAACAACAATCAGCAAAAAAACAACCCCGTATGGAGTCTTCCCACTATGGAGTACCCACACACCCACTTTAAGCCCGATATTATAGGTTCCAGTGTGATTGATGGCGAGTCCATCGCCGTTACTTAACTCGGAAAACGAACTTGCAATCTTTGTGTTGCAGGCAACTACTCGAACCACGGCATTGTTTTGTTCAAAGGTTTCATCATAAACATTTTGCAAATTCTATTGTGAGAACTTATGAAATAAAAAATAAGGATTTGTACCTTAAAGCTGTAGAGAAAATTGTTTGATCAACAGCCTCTGTCGCATCCTTGGCACCCTTAATTAAGATATTTCATCGATTTTATTTATAAAACATATTAAACATTCTGTATAACAGGCTACTGTAGAAGTACATACGAGAAATAACACAAAGACAATGGATACGGAAACATGAACATCGGGTACACTTATTCTACTTTCATATTTTATTTAAAAAAAATGAATTGTGTAACCTGTTCTTAAATTTGCATATTTGACGTCTTTAGATGTCTAATATATACATATATATCTAACCCATCTTTTTTATTAGGTACATCAAAGGGTAGAGGACAATCGCACTGGCTTGTATCTCATCATTATGCTTATTTGCATTAAAAGCTACTGAACCTATTTCATTGAATAAGGTTTGTTCTTTTTTATTTTTTATAAGTATGTATAGGACTCCTTAACGGTCTACGATCTCTACTTTGCGGGGACTGCGGGCTTCACGGAGCTACGGAATTATCGTATCCCACATTAAAAATCCAACAAAGATGATACTCATCAATTGCTCACTAAAACAAATGCAGTGACATATTTAACTTTTCCGTTAACATTTTTTCTCGCGCAGTAGACCACGAAATCATCTTTCACAGGCTCATTTCAACGTTCCGTGGTGTGCTGATTTGTCGTTTATCATGCTAACGTCTATCTTTATCATTTGTGTAGTGCACAAAGCCATGTCTTCAGACACCACAACTGAGGATATCCAGTTCCTTAACGAGCTGCCACTGAACAAACTCCTGCGCATCAAGTCCTCGCTACAAGACTTCGTCACAGAGGATTACGAAAATATTACAACAACCACCCCAAGCTACTTGCAAAGTTTTGGCGCTGAAGCCATGGCTATCAGAGCTCCTCAAATCAAACGGACGGACTATGAAGAGGCCTTATACAAGAAGGAAAGTAAGATAAGTAATATATTTTCTATGTCGGTGACGACTCTTGCGTTCCTTGCATTTGGAGGTTATTTGCTGTGTTTGATCGTGCAAGCCGTGAAGTCGAAACACCAGTACAATAATGCAGGACAACCTCAGCAACCGACTACGTTCTTTGTAAGCGCTGGTCTGAAGAAAAAGCCGCAGCAGCAGTTTGCATCATATGGACGGAGGAAAAGAGAGAGCCGCCTGAAAAGGAGCATGAGAAGCATAGACTTACCACCAGAAGAGTTATTTCAAGCTTTATTACAACTTTGCGAGGGTTACGCTAAGTGGGACGAGCGATATGAGCATTTTGATGGATAATATTCAAAATTGGAACTCATTATAGTTTTTAGTCGACAGCTTAAAAAGGTTCAACGTGGAAAAAATATATTCTCCATAGTGTAGAGGGTGTTGCAGAACAGTACACGCGCAAGTATTCCTGAATTTGCTGTATCGTGTATTGTAACTTTTGTATTATTTACTTATTTGTTATTCGAGAAGCTGTATGTATGTAAATATTCATACAAATACATAACAAGCATCAATCTTTATATATTTTCAGTATCTATCTTAACTCCCCAAAAACCGATCAATGAACACATCACTCTAAAAATTTTGTACAAAAAAAAAATCACTGCGTTTATCGTATTTTGCCTAAAACAGACGATAAACAAGTCGTCTGTTTTAGACCTGTGTGACCATTTTTTATTTACGAGCTACCTATTGAGGTTCACAAGTTATCTTTTACCAAAAACAGTTCTGGGTCATTGTTTACCAACTGGCGATTTGTTTTTAACATTAATGTTGCCGAATAATAATAATAATAATATAATATATCCTTACGCCTTCCCACAAGGGTCCCCGAAGGGGTAGGCAGAGGTGTATAGGTAATACCCACACACCCACTTTCCGCCAGAGGTATATTAGGTGCCAACGTGACAGATGGCGAGTCCATCGCCGTTACTCAAGCACGACTATATATATAATAGTTTTTAGGAAATGAAATATCTATCAAACTGAGTTTGTTAATCCCCGTCACTTCGAACATCTAACTAAAATTTTATATATCAATATATGACGCCTTAGAATTTACTTGATTCTACTCTTTACCGCCCGAATGGGGTAAGTAGCCGTTTGAAAATTATTACTGCAGGCTATATACCGGCGGTTTGCACCATAGTGTTTCTTTTAAATTAATTTATTATTAATTAAGTCATTCAACAAGCTTTATGGAGAACATATTAATGTATCTCCAGTGAAAAAGGTGCTATAATACATCTACACAACCCTTAAGGGAACCTTGTGTAAGGGCGTCAATATATTATTCTCTTTTAATCTTCAAAGCCCAGCTCCAACACCCAACTTAAATTTTCCAGCTAACATAACCATCCTTATTCCAGAAACTATATGCACATATAACAGTTGGTATATAGTATGCTTAAAATATATATGTTTAAATTGATTGGGTACTCATCAGTCGATCAATAGATGTATTACACAGGGAAACTTAGTTAGGGCTCCCCACTCCCACCTACAAAGTATTACTGCTTAATGAAACCCTTAATTTCTGTACCAGATTTTTGTATGTGGAAAGAATAAAATTCTATGGGTCCTTCTCGAAAAGGGAAAATAGCACGTTTCTAGAAATAGATATATGTGTGCGTAAATTTTCTGGTCATTTTGGGAGGATGAAGTTATTACCTGTTAAATAATCTTCTAAGGTTTATAACAATGAGCACATAATACGTTCGAAGATATTATTATTTTTCACTAAAAGCAAAGCACCACAAAACGCTGTTTACATTAAAGGCAGGAAGCCACATTGCTCCGCAATATACATACGATTTGTAAACGTTTTCAAACTGTCAAATAATCACGATAACACCTAATATTAGCTGCATCTTCGCTTTAAAGATTCCATTGTGGATTCCACTTAGCGAAGATTTGCTTTTTTCTATTACCACTAAGATTAGAGTTTTATTATTTTGTGTGTAAGGTTTAGTTTTGTGTGTTGTGGTTAAGTTTTTTATGATATTGAGATGCGTAGCGTGTGTTCTGTTCTGTCGGTTCGAGACGGGTAATGAGGGTGCTGCGTCGAGTCTGTCATCGCGCGTGCTCATTGTTTACGGGCCGGTAACAACAACGGTAGTTACCTCAAACGAAACACCCGTGCACCTATAAAGATAGTCTTATAAAAATAATTATTTAATTTATACGTCGACGATGAAACACAAATTTATTTGTACAGAATATATTGCATGCATATTGTTTTTTTTATTGTTTACAATACAAAAACAGATCTAGCGTATCCAAAATTAATTGAGGTGGATAGATGAAGAGCAGGCTGTGAAGCAATATTGTACTAATTCATGGTAAATTATGTTAACGTAATTAGTATTGGAGTGCATGAATATAGTTTATATATCTTGATTAAATTTGCAATATAAAAAATGTCTTCTACTATAATATTTGTTCGTCAAATTTTACAAATCCATCGTTAGTATATGTTTGTTATGTTATGGTCTTAAACAATTTGTGTAGCATTGTCCCCTGGTATTATTTATTTATATTATTATATATAATTTACTATTAATTCTATTCCCAAGTACAGATGGGAGAAACAATATTCACCAGTATGTTATGTGTCGTTAAGTTTAATAACTACAGTTGAAAAAACAGTGGTTTAACACATTGTGCAATAGGGCCTATCGCTGGCGAGATAAGGCCTCGTACACACCACATGTCTTCTGCCGTCGATAAAAATACAATAAATAACATCTGAAATTCACATCATCATCTGTGCTTTTTTCGTATAACACCCAAGTTGTGCTCCTGAAAGTAAATAATTGCAAGAGCAATCTCATTAAAAAGAACTGTTATAAAGCATACAAAAACTGAAAGACTAATAATTGTTAAGTTTATTATTTATAAACAATAAAAATACATATATCATAGAACCGTGGTGGCCGAGTGGTTCGTGTAGTTGCCTGCAACACAAAGATCGCAAGTTCGAATCCCGACTGAAACAATAAGTTTTTCTGAACTTAAGTACAGTGATTAGTCATACCACGAGCTGTACGGTGAAGGAAAACATCGAGAGGAGACCTGCATACCTCTGAGAAAAAAATCGAAGTCGTATATATAGTCGTGCTTGAGTAACGGCGATGAACTCGCCATCTGTCACGTTGGCACCTAAAATATATCTCTGGCGGAAAGTGGGTGTGTGGTATACTACCTATACCTATATGTGGTATACCCCTCTGCCTACCCTTTCGGGGACCCTTGTGGAAAGGCGTGATGATATATTATTATTATTATACATATATCGTAATCACAGAATGAATGCGCAGCTATAAATTGTATTTATTAGACAACTAGGGACACGGTCCGGCTCCACTCGGGTAGTAGAGAATAGACTTGTGCCAAGATGATGATGACTGATATAAATATACGCATGTTGGTGTGTATTTACTTATTCGAATTCTTAATAACATCATATACAATAAGACAAATCACTTTAAGTAATGAGCATTTAGCGGATGCAGTGTGCAAAGAAATGCATTTCCACAATTGCATAACACCTATTATAATATTTACACGGAGGTCAATTTTGTTTACCGTAACCGATCACCAATTGAATAATTTTACATTTTATTGAAATAACTCGATTTATTCGTGCTAATATGAATCGAATGGAGGAGACATAATGTGTTTAGGTCAAAGGTTTACGATTGGGGACCCTCTAAAATAAATTGAATTTGACTCGGAATCGCATCGTAAAATAATTCATCGTGAGACTTTACAATCGATCGATTCAGCGTACTATGGAACACGCTGAGCCGTAAAACAAAACATTATATAGTGGAAGTACATATTCTCCTTTATAACGTTGGCGTATCTAATCTAGTATCGTAGCCAAGAGACCCTTACCACAGGGCAACCTAGTTAGGGCTCCTGACTCCCACCTACAAAGCTAATTTACTGCTTTATTAAAACCCTTCATTTCTGTACTAGATTTTTGTATGTGGGAAGAATAAACTGTTTTGAATTTTGATATTTTGAATCTATCTCGCTTAATATCCCTAACTCTTCAAAGGTTGAAGTTTGTTAACTACTTAAATACTCTGAAAATCTTTTCATTAAATATCTTACAAATTATGTACATCTTCACGTCTGTCAACTCAAGGGTTGGCATAAGTGTAACAACATCCTCTTCATGACGAGGATATATTCATAGCCGTTTCTATACTTACTTCTTTGAATTTCGTCTTAAGCGTATGCAGGTTTCCCCACGATGTTTTCTTTTATCGTACAGCTCGTGGTATGATCATGTGATATCACACTGTATTTAAGATCAGCTAGCTATAGCTAGATAGCAAAATAATTATTATTTAAGCCCTGGATTGTGATAGGTGATGTTTAGATGATTAATAAATTTCTGTACTCCAGGCATCGATCATGTTGCAATCCTTCATGCCATAAGGCTTTTCATAGAGAAAAATCCTTTTTGTGTATGTAATTTTTATTTGTACCCCAGACAACGAATTTCATGACGACGGCTTAGCAGTACAGGCGGTAAAGCGTAAGAAACAAACAAACAAACAGACTTTCTCATATATAATATTGTCCAGGATTGCTTGTGTCAGAGACACGTCATTACAAACTCTTACTAGGTCCTCGCAGTAACATCATTAAGCACTTGTGTTGAATTGCCACCGGCACCTTTGCCAAAGGTTTATTGGTAATTACATAGAAGTCAATCTGGTTGCATTGCGAATCAGCAAGTTTTAAGTGCAAAGACATTTAACTCTGTCCTTTAGAATGCAAATTAACACATACCCTTAAATACGAGCATTCACTTATAATTATGTACAGATGAGGTACTTATGCATTCCTTAAAACTGTTATTTGTATTAAATACTAGCTGTAGCCCGCGGTTTTACTTACACTAAAATTGTTTATACATAGGGAGAGTAGAACGCCAGTTCTCTCTAGAAATACAGACCTCTTTCGTTTCATCCACATTCATCATTCTTCTTGATCTTTTGATTATTTGTTCTAGGTTATTGGACCGTAGTCTTCCTCTGCCGCTTCTTCCACAAACCTGCATATTTGTGTAATTGAATATCTGTTCTATTAATTCATTAAACATGTATAAAACTACTGTACGCTACTTTGAGTAGGTACTAAAAAAAACTGAACAGCATGATATTGATATCGAAGGAATTTGTAAGTATAGGAAGGTTATAGCCTTCCCAATAAACAGGCTATCCAATGCAAAAAAAGCCATGATGACCGAGTTCGAGTAGTTGCCTGCAACACAAAGATTAAAAGTTTTAATCCCGACTGTACCAATAAGTTGTACTGAACTTGAGTACAGTGATTAGTCACACCATGAGCTTTACGGTGAAGGAAACCTTCGAGAGGAAACCCGCATACTTTTGAGAAGAAATTCAAAGGCGTATAGTCGTACTTGAGTAACGACGATGGACTCGCCATCTGTCACGTTGGTACCTGAAATATAAATCGGGCGCAAAGAGGGTGTGTGAGTACTACCTATACATCTGCCTACCCCTTCGGGGACCCTTGTGGGACGGCGTGACGATTTATTATATTATAATGCAAAAATAATATATTTCAAGTCCGATTTGTAATTTCTGAGATTTAGGTGCATTTAAACAATCTGTAACTTGTAATATTATTATGTAGATGACCATTTACAATTACTAGTCAATATATCACGCATATGTATCGAAATACAGAGTTCAACCATTATGTGCTATTGCCATAATAAATCGCGAGTGCGAAAGGCTCGGATGAATAGATGTCATATACATCTGTCTCATTTCATTCTAGGATAATTATTTCGATAGCGCTCCATGGTAAGGGCCTAGGCCGCTGGATCAATTGTATTAATATTGCGTATAGATATCTACATAGTTACGTGGCCGTGAGCAGTCCTTTTACTTTAAGTTCAACAACTCTTGAACCCTTTAAGATAACCATAAACAACAAGTGCGTGTTACTTACGCTGACAAGTTCCACAAATTTCGTACTGGCTGACAGTAAAATTACTCCTATATTGATTATCAACTGTATGTAAGCGAAAATATTGCTATAAATATTTACAATAAAAAATATACAAAATAATATGGTCTATGATTGTAATGATAAGAAGATGGTGGGATGTCTTAATTTAAGTTTGAGGGAGATTTGAAATTACTTTTATTTAGCACGCCATCTTGCTAAATAGTGACTGTACATACCTATTTCCACTTATTCTGTTTTGCATATAGACTATAATAATGACAGCCATGAGAATAACAGCCCACTTAGGTGCATACCAGAATAGCACACAAGGTCTATGTTTTGTACCTTTCTTCAAAAATAGTATTATATAGAGGGAAGATTTGTTTGTTTGTTACGATTTAACTCAAAAACCATTCAACCGTTTTAAAAATTCTTTCCCAATTAGAATGCTACATCTTTCCCGAGTAATATAAGCTTATATTACTCTATATATATGTATATATATACATATATATATAGGAAATATTTTATTTTTTTGTGTGTTGAAAATCAATGAAATAAAATTGTACGCGGGCGAAACCGCGAGGCAGAGCTAGTCGCATACAATTTTTATTTTTAGAGACGATATTGAAACTATTTCTTATTTCATCGAGGTGGCAAATATCAAAAAGGCAAATGGCAAGCAGTTGCCGCCTATGCAATCTTGCTAAATGTTTTTTCATATAACACTATTCTAAAGAGTATGGCTTATTTTTGCTTTTTTTTTTTTATACAACAGGAGTGGCAAACAAGCATACGGCCCACCTGATAGAAAACGGTTACCGCAGCCTATTTACGCTTACAATACCGAAGTATCACTTGCGCGTTGCCACTCTTTGCTTGGAGAGTTATACTGTGTTGGCAGCATAATGGGACTAATGCCTCTGCTGCCAACACAATATAACAATCCTCCCCCCCTCCCCAAGGAGCTCATTACTGGAAACCTTATTCACCGCGTAGGAACACAACACAAAAAATTGTGTTATTTGGCTACGGACTTCTATAAGGTGGAGGTCCTGCCCCAGTCGGGCAGCTCCAAATTAGAACGGAAAACCCGTTATGCCCTACCTCTCTTTGCTTTGCATATGCCAACTACCTACATCGGATCGATCGAACAATCAGAGGTAAATCTGAAGAGACAGATAGAAAGACTAGCGCCCTATTTTCTCTGTCAACCCTGTATAAGACAGCTTGATGATACCTATATACAGACAATTCACTCAATACCGTTGGCCCCATCTTCTGTTCTGATCGGCGATCTAACCTGCAACATAGCCACGGTAGGCAGTTTGCTTGCGACCAGTCGAATCGCAGTATAAAAACGTGCTATTTTAAGCAAGAACTTCGCAGGCGGTTTGGTCAAGGTGAGTTCTACGTACAACGTGCTACATGTCAGAACAATAGCGTTACCTAATAGTTAAGTAGTTTACTAACATGGGTTTTCCGCTGAATGAAGGAAATCGTTATCCCAATAAAATGGGTCATCTTCTGTAAAATAAAGCGCTTAGCCATGTTGGAGCTGGAATGTCCGTTTAGCTCCATTGGAAGTGGTTCTACTTATTTCAGGCACAATAATTATGCGATGCTTATTCAAATAACCTTACTTGTTTCCCTATAAATAATAACCCAATATATAACGTAAATCATAATAAACCGACCAAAAAAAAACATAGTTAAAACCTCTTTTTTCAAGTGTGCCAGAATCTATTCCCATGCTTATATAGACTGTTAGTATTCTCAAAGAAATTGGGAGTAAAATCCAACTGAACGACACTTACAATGCATTCAAATATATCTGAGACAATTCATGTTTTTTTTTATTCAGCGTTATTTCCGTTCTCACCGCGAAATCTTGATTGAGTTCAAGGCTACAAAGTATTCAATTTGAGATGGTAATATAACCAATGTTATGCCAAGAACTTGATTGCTCGCAATTATTAACTTTTTTTAGTTCTATAAGTCATCATAGTAAATTTAAGCGAAGACTATCAAAAATTTTTGTGGAAATTCTAGTGCACTTACGCGCTGTAGAAATTCTAAATATTTTGATATCTAACTCATAACTCGCTATTTAGGAAACAGCATTACACAAAGATATCCATATTTGTATAACGCCATTAGTAATTAACAAGTATTGTTCATATAAATTAGGCCTTTATATTGAGGATAAGCTCAAGAACACTTATTTAATGCCAAACGCTTACATATCTTATCCGCTCTGTATAGGCTTCAGATCTACTCATCAGTTTTGATGAATGTTTGTGTGTGTCTTTCGTTTTGTATTTGGTAGCCCTCAAAAGCTGTCGAATTTATTTGATTTGTTTTTCTTTAAAACATCTCGCTTGTCTGTTTAATTGAGATTTTTCTGCCAAAGACTTTGAGATTGTCATATTCACGAAACATGTGTTGATTTGAATTCGAAAAACCCAATTAGTTTGAACTTGTGAGAAACATAGGTACGGGTAACAAAAACGTGGGGGCTTGTAAGCAAAGTGTATAATTATGGACAAGTAAGCTAAGAATTTATTGCGAGGAGCATTGACATCATTAATTAGTATACTTTAAGAACTGGAAATCAGCAACGGAGTTTGAGTAACATCTACACTTATATTATAAAGACTATAGTACTGATTGTTTGTAGGTTTGGATTAAAAAAACCTTACATCTTTGAAAGCTACATTATCCCGAAGTAATATGAGAGAACATCCTAACTCAAAGGTTTGGCTAGGTATTCAATAGTCCCTGTTTCCGTTGTATTACAGCTATTTCAGTTTAATGAATGGGTGTGGTTTCGAAAACCCCGCACATCCTCGCAAAATATTAGAGCGCAGTTTGATTACAACATCGCGGCGGCGCAGTCTGTTAGTTGGTCCATATTTGGTTGGTTTATCTCGTAGGTCCTAACGTCTAGTATAAATATAGCTTAATGTAGATAATAATTTCGTTTTTGCTATTAATTATACAAATATCCATAAGATAGATACATTAATAAATGTCGACTACAAATATAAATATTGGAATATCCGTCGCTCCGTTAATTCACATCAGAATTAATTAATTCAAGGAACTAACTTTTCAAGTTGAAAAAAACCAATTTTTTCAAAAATAGATACATACTTGATTCAAGTTTGTAAACTTACCATACTCACATACGCAACCAGACATTTAGGCCTTACATTAAGTAACTAACAATAAATATCTCAGCCAACAAAATACATCGCGCACTCTGTTGACAAATCCCGCAATAAAATATAAGCATTTACAATAAAATTAATTATTATTTACACGGCACAGTGGGCGCGACGGTCAGAGACAGATTTGTATGGATAAGGCTCTACAATTTACGATTTTCACGGACTTTTAGCAGGATGCGAAGTCAAGTGTTGTATAATTCTAGTCTCAACTGGTTTATGCACATTTTTTATACATTGTTAATGATACGGCTTGTATCCGGCATCATATTAAAGTTAATACGAGTCTTGTCAGTATGATAACTTTGCGTTCGTATAAATCCCAAACGACGAAGCGAATTGAAATAACTCGGAAAAGATACAGCTTTTTATACTAAAGGACAAGGACTTGAGAGGAGGATGCGATAAAAAGGCAAGGTTTGTTTTGTACGTATGTACTTTTGCACTTGTACTTTCACAATAATGCTTGCGATAATTGCTTTTCCTATAATTAAATTCGTAAGTAATGCGCTATTTAGTTAGATACTTAAAATCTTTAAGTGATTTTTAAACAGTTAATATATACGTATACTTGTACGTAATTATCACCGTTTTCCCAAGCTCATGGCAAAGTTAGTAAACTCGTAATTATTTTTATCGATTGGACTAAACAGAATAATAAAACAGTTGAAATGAGGTTGATCCGCCGTACAAAAATATGTTTGATATTTAAGAAAATGGCATTACTTTATACGCCGGTTATATTTTGTCAACCAGGTACTAAAGATTACAGGATATCTAAAGTTACCTTAGAAATAACGAGAAAAATAAAATGAAAAACAATGTAAGTATGTACACAAACCGACATTCAAATATAGTTATCCTTACGAACGTTAATCACTCTCTATATACATACAAAGACACAGATATCTACTTGACTGATGACACTGGACGTAGCTATATACCTACACACAATTTTTAAATTACCGATGGTTCCGCGTATACGCCTGCAAAAAGTATAACTTTAGAATTGTTATCTGTAATTAAGAAGACAAACTCTTTATTAGCTTCAAACCTTTGGCCTAACAGTCTGTCTTCCAGACCAACAACGGTTGCGGACGCAGCAACAGTGCCTTCCTCATTAACTTCAATTTCCACATTTTGTAAAGCCGTAGACACAAATAGTGGACTATCGGAAATCCCCGGTAATTCAGCCTTTTCTTGTTCGAAAATTGTTTGAATACCCGTGTATTGTAGCGGAACCTTCAAATCTGTTTGCTTCGATAATTTAAAGCGTGGAACAAAACAGTCTATTTTTGGTAAGCTGCCTTCAGATTTAAATTCGTTCATCCAGTTCAAAGACTTTGAAGCTAAGTTATTCAACAGTTTCTTTATTGGTATCCCATCGTAAGGCAAAATGATTAGCATTGAAAATTGTTCGTTTCTTCCGTATGTCATTTCCAGTACTTGTGCTTCTATTTCATCCGAATCTCCAATATTGTGCGGTGCTTTATGGAACATCATATTCACAGATCCGATTGTTTTACCCTGGTAATTGTAAAACGCTTCCTCTTTAGTCTGTGTAGGATCAAAAGGATGTGTCCAACTGGCCTTGAAGTACAATGCATCCACTAAAACCATTCTCAGATTGTCCAATTGATCCGGCCTCACAGCGTTAAGAATTTTTCCCTCTGTGGCAATACATATGTAGTAATTTATATCAAATGCCAACTTAGTCGTATTCATGGGATCCACGGAGTAAATGTCTGTACTATAAGCTTCAGCTGCTTGACAAAAGTCCTGATGTACTTGAAGTGAACGGTCAGTGAACATTGCTGATTGTCCTTTGAAAATAACGTCTTGGTCATAGCTCCTAAGAATACTTTTAGCAGCTAAGTGTAGCGCTTGCGTTGATTTCAAATCGTCCGGTAGGTTCAATTCGGTCGCAAGTTCCAGGAATGTTTGTCCTGTCGAACCTTCAGCTAATAATGCAAATATGCTCCATATCGGAAGTGGTGATATGGCAAGATTTTTCTCAACGAAATTATCTTGGAATGCATAAGTGTTATCCAGCAAACGTAAAGCAAACTTATTAATTGGTGCAAAGTGCGGCTGCCCGGCAGAGTTTGGCGGCGGTGCAGCGGTCGCTAAGCCGGCGAAGGCTGCAATAACAACGACCTTCCACATCGCGCACACGGCTGGCTTACACTAACTTAAACGCAACACTACTCCGGCAAAAAGTGATTCTATCAATTCAATGGGAGACTTCTCACGTGCGGTGCTCACAATGAGTATCACTTAACTGGTTAGGCAACGTTCACCGTGATCGGTTTATAAGGTCTATACGGTGCTGAAGATGAAAACCTGTATGGGGATACTGCAGACCCTATAGTTTTGGTGCGAATGAAATCGATTAGTCTCAGTATTCTCATTACTGTGTCAATAATAAAGCCATTAAAATAATATTCATCAATTAACTAGTATAATTAAACTGTGAGTATTTTTCCGATCACAGTCTATACATGTTTAATGACGTAAAAAACGATTGACTAGTTTACCTTGCAGCAGTTAACAGTATGCAGATATAATGTTCATTGGAGTGAAAAGAAGCAAAGATGTATCTTGTGTGAATAAACACATCTTACGAGAACTTCGTAAGCTTTTAATCTACAAACACACTAACTCTAAACAGACATATTTGATTAGTCTCTTTAAGTTCTTAGTACTAGTTAAGCTTAACGATCAACAAAGATTTCAAGAAAATTTTCCTTACGGTTGGACTTTCATATGTATCACACAAGACATTCAGACTTGCCCATTCACACATATTTAGTTTCTGTGTTTCGAAGCCACTCCCTGGGTGCATACAGCAGATCAGTTGCTTAACCACCGCACAAACAATTGCATACGTACGTTCCAATTACGATAAACGGTCAGGAAATTTGTAATGACTTAAGCCATGTCACATTTAAATTCCATTGTAGTTTTGTGCAAGTTGGTTATTCACATCAGACGTGTGACAACTTATAATATAGAATGCTCTTGACGATGATTGTAAGATATTTAAATTACTATGTTGTATTTTTATCCTTTTTCACTATTATTGTATATTTATTTCAAAACGCATTTCGGAATGGACAGAGAATCGCGGTCCACGTCCTAAACCCTAATTTCGTTCCCTTGACACTGCAATATGAGCTAATACAGTCTGCAGCAAACCACGTAGGCATACAATATAGAAAGAACAAATTCGCGAGAACTCTTTTAAAATTTAACAACAATCACGTCACGTTTCTAACACGCCTACCTAAATCAAACTTAAGCAATGGTCAAATTACTTGCCAAGTTTGAAGTAAATGAAGGAGTGTCCATATATGATGACTACGAGGTCTGCCGTGCTGGGGGTCCGGAGTCCCCGCGGCGCGTTGCTTTATCGCACGCTGCGCGCGCCGGACACCTCCCGTTCCCGTCACGTAGGGTCACCACATCCACTTACTGAAAATTTGCCTATTCAATAATTCAATAAACACCCACGATTAAAACGGTACGGACCTAATAGTTTTCCTATATTTGGAACTGACAGCCTCTACGATCAAAGTATGATTTATGATATAGACTTGCAATTTCGGTAACAGTTTCTTATTTGTCTTGGATATATGATGTAACACATGATTTATGTTTAAAACTCCACTTATATTTACCAACCAATACCTGTGTTCTAATCTGAATCTTGAAAAACACTAATCGCTCGCCCAATATCAAATGTGCTACTCGTATTCGTACCTAACCCAAAAAGTTTATATTCTTAAATCATCATATATTTTAAAGCACATAAATTGACACGTACGGACATCCTACTAATGAAATTTATTATAATCATACGATGACCTCTTGTTGTGACAAATGAAACATTACTTTAGAACGATTATAAGAATGAGGTATGCGCGTGCGCCGCTACCCCTTCTTTACGGCATCCCGCGGCAATCATAATTCGTCTCTGCCCTGCCGGCTCGCAGGCGTCTCGCCAGACTTTTATTGTGATTTACACCACCATAACCTTTGTTACTCCTAACTCTTGGTGAACTTTTTGTATTGCACGACTTGAGCTTACGATGCTGATATGACGAAACGAAAGATTTCGCATTGATAGGTGTTGGAGATTGGACAAGTATAGGACCTTTTTGATTGTATTCACATAGGTATTTATGAGATATTATCGTGCTTTTGATGGAAAAAAAAATCGTGAATGGTGACCACATTAATGTGTTTTTTACGTCACCTGCTAAGTCAAGATTGCAGGTTCGTAACCCGTTCCTTATTACTTATTTGTCGTTCTTTTTATTAATTTTTAATTTTTACCTGTAAATTTAACACTACCTTTGAATTTAAATTAAACTTCATCTGAATAAGATGCCGTCATAGAAGCATTTTCCTTATTGGGTACCGATTATAATGTCTTCTGGTCATTGATGAAAAATACGGATCACAGGCACGCATGACTAGCGGTTCACAGATTTATTAATGATGCAATTTGGAAAAAATCTGTCACCCACAGAATTGGTGAGACGATTGTGAGATGATAAGTATAATGAAGCTTGACTCTATAAATGAAAGGAGATTTTTTTTTTATTTTTTTTTATACAACAAAAGTGGCAAACAAGCATACGGCCCACCTGATGGGAAACGGTTACCGTAGCCTATTTACGCTCACGATACCAAAGTATCACTTGCGCGTTGCCACTCTGTGTTCGGAGAGTTATAGTGTGTTGGCAGCATAAGGTTTAATCCCTCTGCTTCCAACACAATGTAACAATCCTCCCCCCTCCCCAAGGAGCTCATTACTGGAAACCTTATTCACCACGTAGGAACACAACACAATAAATAGTGTTATTTGGCTACGGACTTCTATAAGGTGGAGGTCCTGCCCCAGTCGGGCAGCTCCAAATTCGAACGGGAAACCCGTTATGCCCTACCTCTCTTAAAATACTCCGCCCAATGACCACGAGGACTGATTTTTGTGTGAAAGTGAGTAAGTAAAAGTGTTTTGTCTTGGATATCCTGTGTTTTATAAGTATAAATAAGTATTTATGACGTTCATTTTCCAAATGATAAGTTTTGCTTTCTTTGGGACAAAGCCCATCTAGGCGAACTTGGAAGTAATTTTATGAAATCGGGCTCAAACGTATGCAGGTTTCCTCTCGAGGTTTTCTTTCACTGTAAAGCTCGTAACGTGATTAATCACTTTTAACCAATTGACGATTTTTGTTTAATTTAAAACAATAAAATAATGAGGATTTAGAAATAAAATCAGTAGATAGCTATTTCTCTACTAACACTGCAAACAAACGCAGTCTTCACAGTGAGAAGAGACTCGGAATCGTGTAGGTACTCATTGGTACGAGCAAGTTGTCTGGCAGTGTATTGTATAGGAAATGCGAGATTTTTAAGGCGCCTTGTAGTGTCAATACTACTTAGAATGTTCCAGGGGTTCTATTGTGGCGTAATATAATGTAAGTGTAAATGTACCCTATGCTATATATGTATATGCTGCATTTTAGTCTTACACACAAGTACCTAATATTTATGAGTATCTTCTCGCCTTCTCCCAAGGATCCCTGAAGGGGAAGACGGAACAGCACCTTCTTTTTGGTGGAAATACATTAAGCTGCCAATTTAACAGTTGGCGAGTCCATCGCAGTTTCTCAGGTACGACTCTACATAGGTCTTTGAATAACTTCTCAAAAGTATGCAGACTTCCTTTCGATTCATCGTAAAGCTCGTGGTGGTGGAATAAACACTGTTCTTAATTTCAGAAATAAACATTGGTACAGTCTGGATCGATCTTGCAATCTTTGCGATGCAGGTATCTACTCAAACTACTCGACCATCGCAGTACATGTGATGTTATATTTTATATGTGTATCATATTCAGTAGGTCTGAGAATCGGCTACTATCTATTTTTCATAACCCTTAAGTGATAAGGGTTGTCCAAACCTAAAATATGTTTTTTTTCCCGAGTGAAGCTGGGCGGGACCGCTAGTAATAATATAAAATTTGCTATAAATAATGAGTTAAAGATTGGGTAAAATATTCGTCAATCCTAGTGTTACTGCCATATTGATATTAACCTCTCCTCTTAGAGACAGCCATAATTCAGATGTTTCATTGTCCCTGTCAATACGATCGGCAGTTACACGTGGGCAAATAGAAGATGGACAGACGGATGACAATTTTATGCAAATTACACTCGTAAACTGTATAATAGTAAAATTATAAAATATCAAATGGAATGCAGAACATGAAATCTCTATCCTAAGCAATAAAAATATATACTCTCGCCCAACGTGAATACGATACTCTATTCTGTTAATGTTTTATTGATTACTGTTAATGAGTCTGTGCATTTATTATTTTATGAAATTAATTTAATATGTGTATGTATATTGGGCTAATTCACGTTATTAATGGGCGATTAATATTGAATTTCATATTGAATAATGTTTAAAATGTCGATTATGCAAATATTATTAGTTCTTAATAAACAATTTGTACTATTTGATAGGCGCGCCTCACGAAAGCCGGCGCGCTCCGTCGGGCGGCGCTCTCGTCCCGCCTCTCCGCGGCTCCGAGCATGCTTAATTACAATAAATACAACACCACATTAGATTCGATCACATCGGAAAGTTATTCTACTTATTTATCGGAACTAATAAAAGTGATGTACGACTATCGGCGTCAAATTATTTTTAGGGCTACGTTGATTTTAATTGTAAACACTTGCCTTAGCAGAATTAGATTTAAGTTCTATTTCGTTTTCCATCTATAATGAGCAAATTAGAGTATCTAAGTTCACCAAAGTAGTACTACTTTTATATACATATATATTAACTTAGTCTGTTTTAAGGCATATTTGTGAAGTCAATTTATACATACATACATATCATCACGCCAAGTCCCTAACGGGGTAGGCAGAGAGTATAGAGCGCCAGTTCTCTCTAGACTTACATACCTCTTTCGCTTCGTCCACATTCATCAGTCTCTTCATACATGCTCGTCGGTTTCGAGTACTCTTAACGTTCCCGTCCTTGAGAGTCCGATCGATTTGATCCAAGTAGTTGGAACGTGGCCTTCCTTTGCCTCTTCTTGCACACACTTTTGCTTTGTATATCTGTTTCGTCAATCTTTCTTCACTCACCCTTTCTATGTGTCCAAACCAACGTAACATGCCTTTCTTCATCTTTACAATCACGCCCTCTTTCACGCCAGTTGATTTGCGAATCTCTTCATTGCGGATTCGATCTAAAATCGTTACTCCGCACATTTTTCGAAGAGATCGCATCTCAACTGCATTCAAGCTATTTTCATACTTCCTCTGACATATCCAGGATTCGTGCGATAAAATACGTCCGATATAGCACACTTGGTCACTTGTTCATCTCTTTCGAATACCAGAACCTTAGTCTTGCCAGCGTTTAGGCGGAGCCCCTTCTTTTCACATTCTTCTTTCATTATGGTAACTAGTGACTGCAGTTCGCCCTCTGATGACATCGGCGTAAAGTAGGCAGTTGACCACTAAGTTTCCCATTTTCACTCCACATCCGTTCGTTCTTAGTGCTCTCAGACAGTTATCTAGATATATAATGAACAGTCAGGCAGACATGATACACCCTTGTTTGACCCCCGACTTCACATCAAACCAGGGTGACATCTCACCGTTAACCCTAACGCACGCCTCGCTATCACTATAGAGTGATTGCACGGCATGCAGTAGGGAACTGCTCACTCCATATCCAGGCAAAACGTCCCAGAGTTCCTTTCGTACGACTCTATCAAATGCCTTTTAATTTTCAAAATTCAATTTATACAATTATTGTAAATACAGTAACAATTTTATCACTTTTATTATGTATAAAAAACGTACATTATTCCAATACACAATTTAGAGAGAAACGCCCGGAATTCATGAGGGGAGGAGCCCTTTCCCTAACAGTGGGATGTACCAGGATAACAGTTACAGTTATCTATAAAACTTTTGTGCGCTGATAATGAACCAACATACATTTCTTTTCTAAGTTCCAATTCGTTCAGTATATTAATGATAATATTCTAATTTCGTATAATAATGATCTTATATACGGAACCGCATTGAGGTTTTTGATTATTATTTTATTCATGTTTATGAACAGATACAAACGTTATAGGATCCGCGGCTAACGCGGCGGAATTATTTATTGCGTTTATTGGGCGCGAGCTCATGCGCCGGTATAAAGCATTACCCCAGGCCACATACGCTGGCGACCCAACAAGGGGGCTTATTCTCACACTCCTTGAATTTTTAGACCTTCCAGTGGCTCGATTATTTGTGCACATGAACTCTTATCATTTTTCTCTGTGTTTTTTGTTTAATTACAGTGTAGAATAAGAACTTACTTTAATTTTTTTTATACAACAAGAGTGCCATACAAGCATACGGCCCACCTGATGGAAAACAGTTACCGTAGCCTATTTACGCTAACGATACCGAAGTATCACTTGCGCGCTGCTACTCATGTTCGGAGAGATATACTGTGGTGGCAGCATAATAGGACTAATACCTCTGCTGCCAACACAATATAAGAATCCTCCCCCTCCCAAAGAGCTCATTACAGGAGACCTTATTCACCGCGTAGAAACACAACATAATACATTGTGTTATTTGGCTACGGACTTCTATAAGGTGGAGGTCCTTCCCCAGGCGGGTAGCTCTAAATTTGAACAAAAAACAACGTTTTGCCCTAACTCTTTTGAATTACTTGCTGTAAATTGTCTTTAGATCAGCAATAAATGTCTCAAACCCTCTATTAGGGGTTATAACAGATAATCATTATGTAGGACAGTTTGACTCAGTCCTCGGCACGGTAAACGGGCATTACTTATTACCTCATATGACTTATGTATCTACTGTATTTAAGTACGTAATCTATTAATAAAATAAAATAATAAAGTAAAAAAATTAATAAATGTATATTAAAAGAAACACAGAATACTTGTATTGATTAATGGACGTGCCAAGGAAGTATTTGAGATTTAAAATTGTAAAAATTTTAAATTTTTGTAAGAAACATAGTTAACAACCCGGTTTATTTAAATATAAATTAATATAATTCTTCATAAATGGTTCCGTCTTAAGTATTTCTCATAAGAAATTCCCTAAGCTTATCAAGAATAGCTCTTTATTTTGTTTATATTTAAATGTTAAAATCCCTTTAATCCTTAGAATAGGGCCCATGCTCCGACGCAGCCTCGTTCGGCAAACTTATGAGGATAATTCACGTCAACAATACACTTTATTAACAGTTAGTTATGCTTGTCGTGATGGTATCGCGCCTACAATTAAATATTAATATGTGCAGCTCGTGGGCGGGACCGGGATTTATCAGCTGCTTAATGAGCGCGCTCTTCAGCTGAAACTCGATTTGTATGAATTTTTATTTGATATTATAACCATTGTGTATAATCATCTAATTAATTAAGACATTTTTTGTACAAATTTGTGAAAAAGTGACTCAATATGTAATTCAATTTGGATCAATATACTGAAAAAAACTCTGTTAGGAAAAGTTAGATCAAAACTTTTATACGTCTATTCTTAACATTTATATGTATGTATTTGGCCGTAAGTGTGATCAGGTCGAGCTAATTAAGATAAATCTGGATCCAAAGCTTCGTACGATCAACATAAGAGAGTGGATATGTGTGGTGGTTTTCATACAAAACCAGCATTTTAAAAAATAAGCAGAGCTCGTAATTCAAGTATCAACTACTTGCAAATTGTGTGCAGGCAGAGATCGAACACGCGCGTAACACAACTGTCATACCATACAGCCTTTCAAATATAAAAAATCTCCTATTATTACGTACATACGTATATATTTAGAACTCGTATTTGTATTTTATATACGAAATAAAACTAAGCACTTACCGGCCTATCCCTGCAAAAATATCCTTACTAGATTGATCTAGATTGATTATTGAAATTTAGTTTTAAACTTTGTTATTTCGATTTTGAGTACAAATGCAATAGGTATAATCACAAGTGGTGAAAGTAGGCATGACAGACCTACATTAATCATATAAGCGGTCGACAAACATGCAACCAATTAATTAAATATCATATTAATATTATGCAAGCAAACATTACCTATGCATATTAAGAGAAAGCGCGTGCACAATGAAACGTAAAAGCTTCCCCGCCATAAAGAAAGAACAGAAATGATTGCCGTCTCCCTACGTAAACATGTCGGCCGACGCTCTCGTAAACTGTAAGGGGATATTTTTAATGGCGTCGATATTTAATATTTATTGCGACACAGACACCCAATATGAACGAAGATTTGTATAAATAATCTTCACATATCGATATAACAGAGTAAAATACTTTGAGACTGGATAAATTGATTCGAAGCCAGGCGCTTAGTTGTCCAAGCTTATCGCTGGAGGTAGATATTTCTGTATGAAATACAAATATTTCTACCTTAAAAATGGATGTATGTTACTTTGAAAGTATGTGCCTATATTATTGACTAGTGTCCAAGAGCAAAGCTTTGCTTTGTTTAGGACTTATTAGATAAATATATACCTATATAAAATAAATGTGTGTCTGTGCACTTTGTCCCGAATAATTTAAAATAACAACATCTCTTTTTTATTTTCAAGCCTCACCCAAGGCTCTCCGAATGGGTAGGCAGAGGTGTTTTTAACACCATCTTTTCGCCTTAGATCCAATTGGTGCAGTCGAGATTCGCATTTGCAGCCTTTTCGTTGCAGGCGACTACTCGAACCACTTGGCTACCTTCGAAAAACTTCGGCTCTAACATTATCTACATTCTCAATAATACCTCAAATCAACTTAGCGCTAACTTTAATGCTAATGTATGTTCCTCATTTAGTCACGCATAATTTAATATTCATTGATTACCAATATGCAATACAGTTTTATATTAGTGAAGAAATATTTTAAAATATGATGATTATATCTGAACAATAAATCAAACGATTAATATTTAAAAAAATCAATTCAAGCTTAGATGGTATATAATTATAGCAACCGAATGGATTATTTACATTAATCTCCATTATTTGGTGACCAAGTTCTAACGGGAATATACATTTCATACAAACACCACTGCGATAAGTATAAGATGATACATACATACATACATATAATCACGCCTCTTTCCCGTAGGGGTAGGCAGAGACCACTTCTTTCCACTTGCTACGATTCTTACATACTTCTTTCGCTTCGTCCACTTTCATTATTCTCTTCATACATGCTCTTCGGTTTAGGGTACTCTTGACCTGACCTTTTTTCAAGACGTCCCTAATTTGGTCTAGAAACGTCCGTCTAGGTCTACCCCTTCCAACACTTTCATTCACACTCGCCTTATACACTTTTTTCGTCAATCGTTCTTCATTCATTCTCTCGACATGAGCCAAACCATCTCAGCATACCTTTCTCAATTTTTGTCACTACATCTTCTTTCAGACCACAACGTTTCCTTATCTCACTATTTCTTATCCTGTCACTCAGTTTAACTCCTATCATACTTCTTAACGCTCTCATCTCAACTGCATTTATTCGGCTTTCATGCTTCTTCTGCCATACCCAACTTTCACTTCCGTACATGAGTGTCGGAACCAACACTCCCCCATGCACAGCCGAACTAGAACTTGAAAGACACATTCCGACTGCCCATGAAGGAGTGCAAAGCTCCATTCACCATGTTTCCTGCATTCACTCTTCTTTCAATATCACTCTCACACTTTCCATCTCTTGTAAACTTTGATCCCAGATACACAAACTCATAACATAAGATGATATAAGTTCTAATAATAGAACTGTTGTGTAAATTTCAGGTGGAGATGCAGTAATAAATTAGTTAAGGAGACATATTCAAATTAATGTTGTACCGAGAAGCCGTGGTGGCTGAGTAGATTGAGTAGTTGCCTGCAACACAAAGATTGCAAGTCGAATCCCGCCTGTATCAATAAGTTATTCTGAACGTAGCTGTACCAATATGTGTACCAACCAATGTTTTTTTAAGTACATTGATTAGTGCCACGAGCTTAACCGTGAAGAAAAACATTGAGAATAAATTCAAAGACTGCTTGCTGATAGTCGTGCTTGAGTAACGGCGACGGACTTGCCATCTGTTAGCACCTAAAATATATCTATGGCAAAAAAGGGTACCCTAAGCGTGCCTCGAAAAGGACATACCTTTTCGAGGCACGCTTACCGACGCACACCTTCTAAGCAGGCGTAAAGTTGGTAGACACATTAAAAATCAACATAGCAGTCTAAAACCCCTCTCTATCAATAAGATGTCCTAGTGATTTTTTTACGAAAACATCGTTAGGAAACCTGCATACGTTTTAAAAGTAATTCTAAGACATGTTTATGTATGTCATTCTTGATATACGGCGAGAGGCTATTTACTCTCAGTTTGGTATCACTGACGACCGCTTCGGAAAACATTATAGGAAGGTGTGAACAAGATGCTGGTACCTATTTACATCAAGAATCTGCGCTTTAACATAAGGATCGATTTCTTACTTAATGAATCGATGCCTTTCCAATCGAACAGGCGGTATGTATCAATCATACAACAATATCCACTGAATAAACACTTTAATTTTAGAAACAAACGATGGCTCGCCGCTTCCATTGCGATCGGGCAACGCTCTCAAAAGGATGTTATCATGTTTGTTGACTCACTTATTTCTATACTGGCGGCCTAATTGTGCCGCGGCGTAACTCGGTAGACATCTACAGACATTTAACACTGGTTTAACTATCGCGCAAACAAAGGCAGACTTAATAAATCTCCCTAAGATGTGATTTCCGGAAAGCGATTTCGAACGCCATCAAATAAGGAAGTCGTTCGGGACACCCGATTCAGGATTTAATTTTATCATTATAATAAACTAGCTGTCCCGCCCAGCTTCGCATGGGTGAAAACTTACATAGTCCCTAACGAGGTAGACAGAGAGTATAGAGCGCCAGTTCTCTAGACTTACATACCTCTTTCGCTTCGTCCACATTCATCAGTCTCTTCATATATGCTCATCGGTTTCGAGTACTATTAACGTTCCCGTCCTTGAGCGTCCGATCGGTTTGATCAAGGTAGTTGGAACGTGGCCTTCCTCTGCCTCTTCTTGCACACACTTTTGCTTTGTATATCTACTTCGTCAATCTTTCTTCACTCATCCTTTCTATGTGTCTAAACCAACGTAGGTAACATGCCTTTCTTCATCTTTACAATCACGCCCTCATCCACGCCAGTTGTGTTGCGAATCTCTTCATTGCGGATTCGGTCTAAGATCGTTACACCGCACATTTTTCAAAGAGATCGCATCTCAACTGCATTTAAACTATTTTCATACTTCCTCTGAAATATCCAGGATTTGCTGCCATAAAGTAGGCACCAATATCGCATTGTGGACAGCAACTCGAGCATTCTTGCTGAGACTTTTGCTGCCCATCAACGCCGACATGGCCCCATTCTCCTTATTACCGGCAGTTATCCTTTTTTCAATATCTTTTTCATAATCTTCATCTCGTGTGAACATGCTTCCTAGATATACAAATTCATTCACTTGCTCTAGAATTTGCCCATTTACCGATATTACACACTCGGTAACTTGTTAATCTCTTTCGGCAATGAAAATAAAAATTTCATGAAACACGATTGCAGTGCTACCTATTGAGTCTAATTCAGAGTCTAAGCCATTTTCGAATCCACTTGAACACTCACAAAAAAAAAACATAAAAATCGGTCCAGCATTAAGGAGAAGTTGAACGACTAACACACGGATATTATCATATTTGCTCGACGATTTCGCATTGCCAACCTAGCCGTTTCACGAGCTGCATCACTTTGCTGGTGTGATTGAGAAGCACGAAGTCGAGCCATACTAACGCGGCGCTCTTCACGCGCAATTTCTTGTTCTTCTTCAGTCCTTTCACTCGCAATGTTTCGAATCCTAGCGGCTTCGTGGGGAAAGATTTGATTGTGTTGGTCGCGGCATGGCTTTCTTAATATTTTGTAATATCATTTTTAACAAATGAACGCCTTGACTGTTTTTGAAAATTGCTTTCAAAAACTGGTGGTGTAATATATTTGTCAATTCTGATTGATCCTATAATCCTGATGGTAATAGGTAGTCTAAAGACGGTAAAAATATCAGAGGTGGCAATAGAGCATTATACTGCGAGAATTATCTTTACTAGCATACAAGGAATGGTGCCACCTTTTACCATAACAATTGTGAAGTCCTGTAAGCTTCACTCGTCGCTACGCTGTTCCTTTGTGCGTTCCGAACCGTTAGAATCGTTCCTCTTTTGCTAGCGCACCCATCCTTGTTGGGCTCTGCCTCTCCTTACTCATCAAAGAAACAAAACACTACCTGACAGCAACGCTATTCGATATTCTGTAAGATGCTTCCCCGACCCGGCAACTCCAATTCGAACGGGATATCTTTTGTGCACGACCTTTTTTTAATTTATTTATCAGATATATGCTTATTACTTACACAGTATTTGGTATTTTGTGTGGAAAGGTTGTGTCGTATTCCAATGATTTATGTAAGTTATAGCTGGCTGAGTAATTCACACGTGTGGTCGTATCTACAAATCCTGCGGTCCTTTGGGCTTATATCAACCGAACATTTATCATCATGCTGATTTATGTACATTTAATAGTAAGCACCTCATTCGAAGAGGTGATAATTTACAAATGAATGCTATTGAATTTTATGCTGGAAGCTCAAAGAATAGTCTCTTCCAAATGTTCACTAGATTTGTACAGTGATATGGTCGTATATCACTGTTAAACGTTATGTTAAACGATAATATATTTTATAGCTTTTCCGCATAGTTCCGCATAGCATGTATTCAGCAACGTGGCTTTCCTTCCGCGATCACTCAGGCCTTGGAATGAACTCCCCGCTGAGGTTTTCCCTACATATTACAGCATGTAGTTCTTCAAAAGGGTGTGAAAAGACACCTGCAGGGTCGGCAGCAATACCCTTGGTGTTCAATAGATGGTGGTAACCGCTTACGATCAGACAGACCGCATGTTTGTTTGTAACTTTTGTAGTATAGAAAACCGGTCAATGGTGTCGGGCAACGCATATTGTAGGTTTGCGTAGTTCCTAGTACATTTTATAACTTGACGGACTCGTTAACCTGTAAAGCCAACGTAGCCGTGCTTTTCTTTATAGCTTTCCTTTAAATTCATCATAATTATATACTACTTTTTTTTATAAATCTATTAACAACGGTTTAGCTAGTAGGGGCGTGGGGGGCACATGACACTTACTATAATTATAATATATATTAATTAATTAATAACTTTAAATCTTAATATTGCGTTTATGGGACCCTAAACCAAAAAGAGCTCTTAACATAACCTTATTATTTTTAATAAGCCATCTAAAAATATGACACACAACAGGGATGGCGAAAAAAATGTTTTGACCGTTTTACGTGTGTGGGAGAAAAAAATTTTCAACTTTTCGGCGCTGTTAATGTACTACGATACTATATTTGAGCTCTGTAGTACCAAGCATCTCTGAGCTAATCCGCGGACGGACGGATGGACAGATAGACGGACGGACATGGCGAAAGTAGAAGGGTTAATTTTCTACGAAACCCTAAAAAGGGGATAAGTTTATTTTAAATTGCACGACGAATCTGGTTTTACCTGCCTGGTTAAGTTTGCAACTCCTCACCGATAAGAAGATTCTCCGATGATGATGAATGTCAGTTATAATACTTCGATTAAAATCACAGATGATCGTCAAACAACTCTACTGAAAATTATCTTCAGTATAAGCGAACAGTAACAAAATCCACACAGGCAGCAAGGTCGGGTCTCAGCTTAAAGGCTCGCCATTAGAGCGTTATTATGTCAGCTCGGGATTATCAACATGAATAATTTTTCGCTGCATTTCTTTTGAAAAAGGGTAGATTTATAAGCATCATAATATACATATGTCACTTGAGCATTCTTGAATGGTACTTGTGGGTAAGTTTAGGAACAAAAGCAGGCAGAACCGCGCAATCTCTTCTGTCTAATCTCAAGAATCTGTAAAAAAGTTTTCTTACCAATATGTTTTGAATATTTTTAGTAGATGATGTAATTAGTTGACCACTTAATTTACGATCAAATCTGTCTGTCTGCTAGTGTTAAAACATGTGTTGAAGTATAATTAGCAACAATAATGTAGCACAGGCGTAGGTACAGGCGCGTACATAATCATTTCGTTAGCCACAGATCATTGATACTTATCGAGTAAACAGCGTGGCGTGCGGCCGAGAGCTCTTTAGTAATGATGGGATCTATATCTGGTGCTGCGGATGTACCCCAGGTGCCCGCTGACAGCCAAAATAAACTGTACCGTAATCGATTTTACAGTTTTAGAGCTAACAGTTGTTCTCGAATCGATTGATTCTCTATTATCGTACCGCGTATCCAATAGCACTAGGCACACTCACAGTTTCATTCCTGGAATCGCATAGCCCATAATTGTACTCTTGTACAATGTATTTACGTTAATTTAAAATTTATTAATCGTAATCTCTTTGCTTTAAACATCGCAGTTTTGTTTGGACGTTTGCTTTACCTACGTGTAATTAGGTATATAAATTTTTCACGCAGCACACGCGCTTAACGAACATCTTTTCTGCGCTGCGAACACAATTTCGACACAGAATACACAAATAAGTATCTAAGTACATCCCGGAAACTATAATTTATATGAGGGGAAAATCAGGCGAGTTTTTTGTTTTTCCATTCATTACCTTGTACCTTTTCGACTCATGAATTCAGCCATCTGTAGTAGATCGGATCGATTGGATATCCACAGTAGTTAAAATAATTACCTCAGTTGATTTAATTCATAGCAAGCGGACTACATATTTATTTATGTTATTTATTTACGTTGAAGAAAAACATCGAGAGGAAACCCGCATATGTTTTAGAAGAAATTCAAAGGCGTATCTCCAGTCCTGCTTGAATAACGGCGATGAATTTGCTATCTGTCACGTTGGCACCTAAAATATGACATACATATCCCTTTGAATTGTTTCTCAGACAAATGCAGGTTTCCTCTCGATGTTTTCCTTCGCCGTAAAGCTCGTGGTGTGACTATTTTCCCTGTACTTATAATAATATTATCCTCACGCCTTCCCACAAGGGTCCCCGAAGGGGTAGGCAGAGGTGTATGGGTAGTACCCACACACCCACTTTCCGCCAGATATATATTTAGGTGCCAGCGTGACAGATGGCGAGTCCATCGCCGTTATTCAAGCACGACTATACATACGCCTTTAAATTGCTTCTCATTCGTTTTCCTCTCGATGCTTTGCTTCGTGGTATGATTAATCACTGTACTTAAGTTAAGAAAGAAACCTGCTTGTGTAAAAAATAAAACTGTATTTCGGGTCTTATTATAAGCACTTACCTACCGCCTTATCTTCCATTTAGTCGCAAAGTTTTCATAGTTAGGCATTTGTAGGGTGATATTGTAACAGGAGAGATCAGATGAACAAAGAATAGAAGAAAACCCAGCTTGCCTTCTTCATGTTAACTCTTTTCAATTTAGTGGCCGTAATGTAAATTGAAACTAAATTACAGTTGATCAGTGTGTGCCACGAAACTAAAGAATGACGCAAGCTTTACAGCAATGAAATTAAACTCTACTTAAATACAAAGTCATATAAAACACATTAAAGTCTGTTTATTGTAAACAAGTGCAGTGTTTGTAACTACAGGATCAGTGAATGCTTGCGCACTCCATAAGCTTCACGCGCAACGCCCAACAGCGACGCACCAATCATAACTGAGCGTTGGGGAGGACACGCCCACAGCGTGCGCCCGCGCAGGCGACGTTGCTCGATACCTCTCAGTTTTTCAGCAGCCTCCATGATAGGAGGTCCGCTTTGTGTTTGTTGTGAACGATGACGTCGTTGAATGGTGAGGTGTCGGCGAGTAAGTTGAAGTTCAGTGTGGACAGTATCTTGGGGAATAGGGAGTCGTCTCAAGGATACACAGTAGTGCCGGAAGCGCCGAAAAGTCAGGAGCCGCCGTGTGCCGGTTGTGTCGCAGCCCTGTACCGCTGTTGCAGGGATGAGCCTCCGCTATTGCAGCTGCCTCTGCCTCTAACGTACTCACATTTACATCCAGCATTAAGACCCACTAGCGGTATGTAATAATTTGTGATCAAACACTTAGTTCGGTCTAGCGAGCCTTGTTACGAGACAATTGATGAATTGATGATAAGATGTCTGACACGATACCTTAAGTTTCCACAATCGGAGCACTATGTAAATTAATGTCTATAGCTCCGGATCTTAGACAAAGTTATACATTGAACTATTTTAATACATAGCACCTATGTTGTTAAGCCTGATGGTAATTATTGTTGAAAAGATTGATGCCATGGAATGTTTCGTTAAATAAATTAATAAAAAATATGATGAGTAGTCCATAGGTGTGGATTTATATACAGAAGACCTAAAGGAATAATTTGACCTGTCTACCGCAAACAATTGAACTATGTTAGCACGCATTCCCACTAGCGTCCTGAAGGTAGGCAGGGGGATAAGAGCATCCTCCTTTAGCCGCAGATCCTATCGGTACCTATACCAACGTGACGAAAGGGTAGTGAGTCGGTCGCCGTCTGTCCGATACGACTGTCACTTGCAAGTTTAAATATTTTTCCAAACATATTTAGTAAACCTCTCGATGTTTTCCTTCATTGGAAATCATGTTATAAATCAATATACTTAAGTACATAAATAATAATGACTGCAAACATGGTTAGCTCACGGATAGTCTTTGATAAATTATGTAATTATAGCGGCCCGTCCGGATAGTAGAACATATTATCCATCAGCTAATTTCAAACAAATAAATGAATCCTGTCTATTGCTGAAAACTGCATCACACGGTGAAAACCGGTGAAAGCGGCGAAAACCGTTCAAAAGTTTTTGAGTTTATCCCGAACAGGCAGACGTGCGACAGGCGGGGGACTTTGATTTATAAAATAAAGCCGTGGTGGCCGAGTGGTTCGAGAGTACCTGCGACCCAAAGATCGCAAGTTCGAATCCCGCCTGTACCAATGAGTTTTTCTGAACAGTACAGTTTAAGTAAAGTGATATATCAACACCACGAGCTCAACGGCGAAATATTGAGAGGAAACCTGCATACGTCTGAAAAGTAATTTAAAGCCGTATGTATAGTTGTGCTTGAGTACCTAATGGCGATATGGATTTGCCATCTGTCACGTTGGCACCTAAAATGTATCTCTGGCGGAAAGTGGGTGTGTTGGTACTACCTATACACCTCTGCCACCTTATACATTACCACCCTTGTGGGAAGGCGTGAGGATATTATAATTTTTAAATTATAATATCCATTAGAAAATAAATAATAGGATGTTAAGTCCCTTGCAAAGTAAGCAGATTATCCACTGGGTTTTACTTAGCATATGTCAGCCGGGAGCTGATATTTATGTTTTCAACAGCTTTATCAGCTACTGACTTACCTAAATATATTGAGTAAATATTTTTCATTAAGAGTAGGTATAAAAAAAGCCGTGATGGCAGCGTGGTTAAGTTGAAGCGCATTAAATCAAGATTGCAGGTTCGAGCAGCTATAGTGATTTGTCACAGGAAGAGTTTTATACGGTGATCAAAAATATTTTGAGGATATATGCACACATTGGAAAGAAATTGACAGGACATCTTTAGTTGTGAAAAAAAGTTAAATTAAAAATAAGAAAATTGTTTTACTAAAACAATTACCATCAAATACAAATGTACAACACAAACCTCCAAATTATATAGCTAGAAAGAGATACAAACTGCCATATTTTACGCAAGTAATTGAACGATAAATAAATAACAGTATTTTTTAGTACATTCTATTACTAAAAAGGAAAACTTTACATTTCAAAATGTTGAACTTTCACAATTGTCCTGTTTTGATAAAATTCAGAACAATCTTATAGGACAATATAAATGTGAGAGTTTCAGAGAGTGTTTATTCCTCTTTCACCATTCATGTAAAAAAAACCTCATTGTCTTTCACACACAAATTGCGCGACGTAATTGAATAAATTTGGCATCGAGATAGATTATTAGCTGAATAAACACATATAGTTATGTTTATTATGTATAGTAATGTTTTATACTCATGCTCACGCATTCCCATAAGTGTCCCCGAAGGGGTAGGCAGAGGTGTATAGGTAATACCCCACACACCCACTTTCCGTCACAGATATATATTTTAGACGGCGAATCCATCGCCGTTACTCGAGCACGACTATACATACTGCTTTGAATTGCTTCTCAGACGTATGCAGGTTTCCTTTCGATGTTATGATAATGTTTTATTCCAGAATAAAATACCAATGAAATCAAATTTGCCGCGAGCCGTTATTAACTCTAACCTGAAAACCATGTCCACAGTTTATCGGCTTCCATTACCACCATCGTCACCGCCGCAGCAGCAGTCCGCTACGCGCTGTGACGTCACATCTAGCGGTAAAAGGAAACGATCGTGGTCTCGAGCTGTCTTCAGCAACTTGCAGAGAAAAGGCCTCGAACGGCGGTTCCAAATACAGAAGTACATCACTAAGCCTGACCGGAGACAGCTGGCTGCTACATTAGGACTTACAGACGCTCAAGTTAGTCATTTGGAACTTACACATAATCCTTACTAGAATGTACTTATGGGAGCCTATAGTGCTTGAAGTTATAAACTTGGTAAAATTTGACGGTGGACTTAGGTGTATTGTATGTTCTTTTACGAGAAGACATTTCGTTTTTCGTATATGGGTACGTAGTTATACGTACTAGTAGGTAGTTCTTTTCAATTCGCTGTTGATGAAAGCCTTCCTTTTCTTAAATACCTACCTAAGTCTAAAATGACCTATTCGAGAAAATAATATATCGCTGATTCTGCACTTCGTAAGAGTGTACTAGACACTAGTGTTAGTTAATGCAGATTGCTTTGTGCAGGTAACCTACCAACACAAATACTACACTAACAAAGTACTTAACAAGTATTATTATATAATATATTATTATATATACTAAGACTCGTCCCACTGTTTTTCCCTATAGTTTATAGAGCGAGTGTGCACCCTCCCACTAATGTTGGAGTATTATCGGTACACACTGATTCCTATGAGTACACACGCACACTACAATTAATAGACTCGGGCTATACTCCCCGTATCCCCCAACTCTCTTGACTAGAAATTGTCTGTATGCTCAAACACTTCTGATCGTATTTCAGGCGGTGTACCTAAATTGTTTCAAATGTGACGGTAATTGTTCAATGACAGAAAATCAAGCCCGCTGGGCTGAGCTTTTATCGACAACGCTGACTAATGCCTTTGGGATATAACATAATAATGTATGCGACCATGTATCAGTACCACGTACCCGTACGAAGCCGGGCGGGTTACCTTAATCTAATTATAAGTTACATACTAAGGTTTAAGTTTATGCTTAAGGTTTTAAGTTAGGTACCTACTTACACTCTACTGCATGCATACTGGCATACTTACCTATTAAACACCAATTAAGATAAGGAAAATAATTAATACTTATTCTAATGATAGGTACCTACGGTGAATTATAAGGGATCTATCTAGTCTTTAGCGCCAAGCGTATTTCTAGGTTGACGTCGCTTGGTGTAAAGACAAAGCCAGATAGTTAATTTAATACTGTTATTAAAATACTGTTCACAAGAACCTACAGTATATAAAAAAAACTTATTTTCTTTACTTTTTAATACGTTTGCTAAGATTAGATTAAGATATTAGAAATTAGATTAAGATTATAGATTAAGATATTCAGACGTATATTCGTGCTTGAGAAACAGCGATTGATTGACTCGCCATCTGTCACGTTGGCATCTCAAATATTTCTCAGGTGAAAAGTGTCTGTTATGTCTGTATGGGTAGTACTTTACACATATGGCTACCCTTTCGGGGTCCTTGTGGAAAGGCGTGATACTTATATTATTATAACTTCTTTTCCCCAGGTGAAAGTATGGTTTCAAAATCGACGCATGAAATGGCGGCACACGAAAGAGGGTCGTGGCGGGCTGGTCGGCGCTCCCATCCCGGGACGAGATCCGGATTCCACCAACGACGACAACGAGGAGGTTGACGTCGACACTCTCAGCGACTAGGCTCGCGATATCATATTTGTAGCAGATCTGCTGTCGGCAATTGTGATGGAATTTATGAGGGTAACCCAAACAAAAGAAATATCAGACGTGAGAGCCTATCGTACAAATCGCACCACCCCTGGAAGAAAGCAGCAAGTGCACTTGCGTAATTTTTGTTTTATTGCACCATTGAATAGAGTATTACGGTTTACACCTGCTGACTAAAATTCGTAAAGCTGTCGGCACAAACCAATGAATGAACGCAAAAAAAAAGATGTTTTGCGAAACTAAATGAAAAAAATATCCGTAGGTATAAAGAAGTAAGCACATATACATTTATTTAATTTTCAATTTTCCCATTTCATAAAGTCGTAATAATGCTTACGTAAAATATCCACTAAGATTATTAGTTTTTTTTTTTTGTAAATAAACTTAAACACATATTTCACCACAGTACTAATAGAGAAGAACTGTGCAAGTCCGGTTACGTACTTCTTCCACGAAAGGTTTAGCTTAATGTGTCTGTGTAGCTTTACTTACACGCATGAATTGCTCGTGGAAAAAGTACGTAACACATACTTACTTTCTTTAATTAAACTAAGATTCAATAGTGAATAAATGGATAAGTGAAGTTACTTCAGTTGATATGGCTTAAAATAGCACATAATAAATAGCATTAGCAAAAAAATTGCATTAAAATAGCATAGCAGCAAAGCAATATGTGAACTTACTGCTGCACATATGTTTAACGTTTTGAGGAAGAAATATGTAACGGTATTTTTTAAGATAATCTCGGTTTATATTTAATTATCATCAAATGTATAATATTGTGCTTACGAAGGTTAGTGTTAGCTATGACTGCTTTTTACAAGATATTTTCTAGGACTAATAATAAAAATGTGGCGCGGTTTTTTTACGCTCCTGAAAAGTTGGTGGAATACACTTACTGCTTTATTCCAGGAAAATGGTGCGAAATCACATTTAATATGTAAAATTTCCTTTTTTCATTTAATGTAAGTCACGAAGAACCCCTACTGAATATTCAAACACAGTACTTAAATTAATAAAATTAAATTTACGATTACTTTGTCACGTTGGGTCACCACAATCTGCGCCTGGTGCCTGCTACGTATGAGTCAACGTTTCGGGCACCTTCTGGAGCAGACTATGTGTGTGCGTTTTCTGTCAAACCACATAGTGGTAACTTTCCTTGAAACAGGGATTCCCAATGTGAATTGTTGTACCTACTGTAAAAATTAATAATCATAAGTAAATACTACCCATTTCAATATCTTCACACCATACCACAATCGCTGACCTGATAATGGATAACTTCCTATCAAACGTATCGAGATTTCCTCTAGATATTTTCCTATAGCGTAAAGCTTGTGGTGTGATTAGTGACTGTAGGTACTTTAGTTCAGAGGTGTAAGCAAGCAAGGTGGTAGCAAGGTGATCCTTATGTAGTTGCCTGCAAAAGGAATGTCGTAGGATCGAGTCGTGACGGTCAGTATCAATGACTAACAAATAATAGAAACACACAATTAGTCTGTAGAGTCTAAATTGTATTTAATGAGCCTTGAGATCTTTCCATCGCTCAGACCAGGAGTAGAAATTGTAGGCCGGTTATTTGGTAGAGAAAAAAATATATATTGTTGTGGATAAGCTATTTATATATGGACTATATATATATATATATATATATATATAACTTTGTAAAAAGCCTGTAAATAAAATTTTAGCCAATGTTTTTTACCTTTGTGCTAGATAAGCAAATTGAACTGTAGCCACCTGCTACAGTTCAATTATGTAACATTAACTTAAATAAAACATAACATGGATAATTCATGTCTTTATTAGATTGGTGAATGAGTTAACAAGAGCTGCTTTATATAATTTATAGTTCACACTTGTAACAACTATTCAAAACTTTACAACATGTATGGAAGTATGTATTAAACAAAAAACTGAAGACAGTAAATAAGTGAACTGTTTGAACCAACAGCATTTTGTTCTTACAGTTATAACAAGACCTATGATATGACATCGTTGAACATGAAAATAATGACAACTATCTGTGCATTTAATAATGTTGTAATGTTATATACAATGAACCCTATACTACAAACCATTTGGCAACGAATATAGACAAGAATTTAGTAATCTACAAGTTTAATTTTACTCTTTTGGCTACCTTCGGAAGTTTCTCTGTTGTATGTATACGGAGTGTTTCTGGGATTCCAATTGGAAGGTCCTTCGCCATAGCCCATGTCGGGCGGCCCTTGCCTAGGCGCTTGGCTCCTAAAACTTGGTCCCCTGTATCCAAAGGGCCGCCTCCTAGTTTGGTAACCTCTATCTTGCTCCCACCTAGTCTCGTGTCCTTGGTTAGGTTCCAAGCGGCTATCGTAACGAATACCATATTCTCTGCTCGGATACCTATCGTATCTGGGACATTGCTGCCTCGCCTCTATATCGTCCGGTCTCCTTTGCTCTTTATAATAACTTTCAACTGGTTCTTCATATTGATTGGGCGGCGGTTCAGTGTAATAAGTAGTTCCGTAATCTGGTGGGGGTTGAGGTCTAAAAGCAGCTGCTGTAGTCGGCTCCCTATTTATTTCCCAAACGGGAATGCGTTTATCTTTTGGCGATTTACTCTTTGAACGACTCCGTTCATCTCTCGTCTCAGGCGGCGGGGAGTCCCTACAAAAAGTGATTTATACAAATTTTGACCAGAAACGAAAAATATTATTCAGTTAGTCGACATGTTGTATAGTTACCTAGACGATGAGCCACTTCGGCTCTTGTCTGAATTATCATCACTGGATCTTCTGCACTGCTGGTGCCTCATTTCACGCTGCCTGTAAACAAAACTGTATCATCATATGTTTGATCTCATGAGAGAAAAGGGCGTCGTGATCTCACGGTGACATAATGGTTTCTAGAACTCTACAAAAAAATTTAATCAGTTCAGTAGAATTTGAGTATTCAGATACAGACGTCGCTTGGGGTGACTTGCTTCACAATATGTAGTGATGAGCATCACCTCCTATCTTTAGTTTTACTAGACACTGTTTTTCTTTGTAAATATTGTTAATTGTTGTCACTGTTAAGAAATATATAGGTAGATACATATTTAGTTCTATATGTGTATAGTATCGTAAATATAATTTATTAAAAGTGTTTTCTGGAATAAAAAATAATATACCAGCAAAAAAATCTATATCTTTGGCAAATTTCATTCATCTCCGTTCAGTTGTTTTTGGGTTAAAGAGATGCAAACATCCTTACAAACTTTCACATTAAAAATATGAGTAGGATTTTGTTGTCTCATGCGGGGTATTTGTGTATGAATGTGAGCGTACTTGCGGCGCAGCTTGATGGCCAGCTGTCGCATGTCCTCGTCGCGTCGCGCTCGGCGACCCCGCTCGCGCTCCACTCGCTCGGCCTCCGCACGCTTGTCGGCGCGTACTGCAATATTTTTCCAATATCTCACATTAAACACCAATGTCAAACTCCCCATGTATTTCAGACAGTCTGATGGGTACCCGACGCTACCCTTCATGCCCAGCAAGAGCTGGGCTGGGGCCCTACCCTGTTAATCATTACACTATTCACTAGTCTGTACCGCTTACGAAATACAAAAACAAAAAAATATCGCGGCAAAATAAGGCGATAACACAGGCCTTTGTTCATTCTGGGCTTATTTTTTTTGATAATCTCCCACTTTGAATTTAATACAATTATCAGAAAATTCTAACAGCATTCCACAATAAACGGCATATCTAATAAAATAAAATAGAATCATCTATTCCAGACCATAGTCCATGTACTAGTAAATACAATCTTCAACTGCAAAAAAGATATTTTCATATCATATTAGTAGTTCCTAAGATTATTACGCGTGCAACTAAGCTCTTCAACTGATGATTACCAGTAATGATGTGTTGCACCAACTCTATACAAAGTGCCTCGAAAAATACGACAGTTGTTCAAACATGTGATAGGGTACAATTAATGGAATAAAATATTAATTAAAAATCATTACATGAATTGAAAATCTGTAGTTTTGATATACATAGTTATGAGTGTAGAATCTAACTCAGTTTTTATATTAAGAATAAGAAAACATTTTTCCGGTTGAGAATTCCCTTAAATAATGTTATATTTTGTTATGTTTGGAGCAATCTGTTTATTGCATAGTCATGAGGATATATTTACAACACTCTACAACTTCTAGAAGACAACCGAATTTTCTTAGACATCCTGTATAGTGTTGGTATATAAACGAGATAACTATAAACTCACGCTGCCTCGATAATTGAGCCTGCATTTTCCTCTTGAGTTTCTCCTTTAGCGACAGAGTCTCACGCGACGGACCCTGTAAGAAACGTCGTGTTTATTTCTGGCAAAGTTTACGGAGCCTGCTCTTTACTGAGTTGTGCTCAACGAAAGTTTTTTTTTTAAACATTTTTATGCAATTTTATTTATAATTTAATATATGGGACAATACATAATGATTTAAAAGGTCTGTATACTTTTTTACACCA
This sequence comes from Drepana falcataria, assembly GCA_945859725.1. NCBI lineage: Eukaryota > Metazoa > Arthropoda > Insecta > Lepidoptera > Drepanidae > Drepana > Drepana falcataria. Next base: position 4,596,130 of record OX243935.1, read on the forward strand.
ATTATTGAGGTCACATCTTGTATCAGTCTTTAAACTATTAATATTATAACCATACATATAGGTTGGGGAGGGGCTTTAATAATTGTGGGAAAACCTTAATAATACTGTAGTGTGTGTAGTACCTTAATACTGATACTGTGAGTCAACTTAAGTCCAGCAACTTTTTAATACATTATCATAATGGGACCAGTCTTGAGAATAACTGTACTTGTACCTGGGATTAAAAGTACATGTACAACTATGTCAAGTATCAGTCGAGTGCCCACGTAAAAATGCGTTTAAGCCAACCAGATGGTGACAAAGAAGGGGTATTAGCAATTTGGCCACCAGGCCAGACTTGATAAAACCATGTCCAACTTTTTTTAACTTAACCTGATTGATCGATGGATGCCATATGTGGAGTGACTCTAACAAAGCATATTGAATTCTATAGGAAGGGAATAATAGCTTGAATGATTTCCTAGTTACTTATTCTTTCATACATTTGACAAGCCAAGTATGAAACATTCGTTTTGTTGATGATCAGAATAAGCTCCATATTCCACATGGAATTTTATATTGATAATATTGTGCTATTTGGAGTAATGATAAGCATAAAAATCATTCAAAAGTAATGGTTGTTATATCGTAAGGTGCTAAAATATAAGCTTACAAATGAAAACAAATGATTCTTACTGACTTTGGAGCTGGATCCAGATAATCGAAACTGATTCTGGTTTGTGTTGGATTTATTGCCAACCGCCGCTCTGGAATGAGAAAATACACTGCATTACTGTACTGTTTCAAAATGGAGATAACGTGATTATAACACGGCGAAATGGGGTGAGTAAAAAAAATTATATTCTTAACAAATAATACACAATAAAATCCACTACTTAAATCGAATAAATACACCTTATAAAACTAGGTCAATAAGTAAAAAAAATTTATATACAACCCAGGTAAATGATTTACAGTTAAACACTGCATCATAACTCGTAACGAAATAGTACGGATCCACTTTATGACCTACAGAAGTCGTTATGATCCCTCCATCCTTTTGGAATAACGTGTTAAGCAGAAAGCTTAGTACATACTTCTTAGTAGAGTCATCGGCCGATTCGCTCGAGTCTGAGTCGAGCGAAAGTTCGCTCGATGATTTATCTTCCTTGCGCCGGCCGTAGTACCGCGGCACTACCGGCTTGCTTACTCCGCTTCTATCGTCGCTGTAAAACAAATAAAATGTTCACTTATTATAAACAAACATCTCCCAAAGGGCAAACCATCCGCTCAATGGCTTCAAGGGAACTCACCTGGAAATTATATAAATAACGATAAAAAAATGTCAACCTACCTTTCACATGACAACGACCTGGACTTATTACGCTTGGAATAGGCACTATTACTGTGGAAAATAGTAAGGAAATATTATTACAACATTTTTAGTATAGCAATCATGTTTACTGGCCAAAGAGGTTGGATGTAATACACACTTTGCAGGACTACGAGAACGTCTACTTCTGTAAGGACGTGATCTCGACCTCGATCTTGATCTTCTGGAAGGGCTGTAAGACCTGGACCTCGAGCGCGAGGTTGCCGAGCGGGATCTTGAATACGAACGAGACTTCGAGCGGGACTTCTTCCAGGAGGGCGATAACGACCGCGAACGAAAGCGAGACGTCGACCGAGATCGAGAACGGGAATTTGGCCCACGTGGACCCATTACGGGCCGCGGACTTTCTTCGGATTTGAACCTAAAACCGAAAACACATAAATAATTCCATTATACAGTTTCAAGTATAGTATGTAGACAAGACGTATAGTCAGTTATTACCCACCTAGATTGAGGCTTACGGGCAACATCTGCGTAAAGCAACTCCGTTTTCTTCATATTCTGCTTCACCTTCTCAGCGTATAATGGTTTCGATTGTGCTGTTGATTAAAATAAGGTGAATTGAATACGGATCCAATATTCAGCCTCATATTAGATAACAGTTGCTTAATTGCAAGTGCATTTTTTTTTTACCTAGCCTATTACATAAGTATCATGTTACAACGTAAGTAAGAGATAAGAAAGCGGAGTGGTGAAAACAAGATAACTTCTAAAGAGAGTATTGTTTTTTAGGGTAAAGACATTATTGTCTAAGCTAATACTATTCTTGGTATTATTAGCGTCCACAATCTGCAATCTGCACTAACTAAATGCCACCAACCAGGCTCCATGCGTATATGCCCATCAATGACAAATTATATTATTAAATAAAGTTTTTTCTTTTGTCTAGTGTTCAGAGCTCTTGGCTGCGAAACGAAGACCTCCTACATATTTGTGTGATGAACACAAGTACTTGTAAATATATCCTGTGCATTAATGTCTATCTAGAAAAGTATATCATTCATTGACTAATTCCCTTGGCGCAAGCTTTGCTTAGTGTAGGACTATGTCAATTTGTGTGGAATCATCCCAGGGATGAAAAAGTAGGAGGCAGAGGAAGACCACATTTCAAATACCTAGATGAAAAATATCAAACACTTAATAATAGGAATGTCAAGAATATTCATGTACCAAGTAAGCATGTATGAAGAGGAAATTTCCAACGACGTTTGTAATTTTTTAGAAAACTAGTGCTCTACTCTCTGTGCCTACTTCGTGAGAGGTTTGATGATATTCTTATTTCAGCTTGAACATGATGATGAAAATTTGTTTAATTTAGTGTTTTAAAATGGCATACTGACGTTGTTTGACATCATCGTCGTCCCCGAAGGAGGTGATGAACTGTATGTCCCCAAGAGGTGCAGGAGGCGAAGGGCTGCGGCTGGGGACGGGCGAAGGTGCGCTCGGCGCGTCACGAGCCGCGTAGTGCGGCGGGCTCGCCACGCGAGTCGCCAGCCGCTTATCACTATAACACACATTCAAACGTTAATTACATAACAATATTTCCCTAGAAAGTGATTAGCTCAAAAACTACCTGAAAGATCTTGATGACCCTTCCAGTTAGAGAGGTAGGGCATAACGGGTTTCCCGTTCGAATTTGGAGCTGCCCGACTGGGGCAGGACCTCCACCTTATAGAAGTGCGTAGCCAAATAACACAATTTATTGTGTTGTGTTCCTACGTGGTGAATAAGGTTTCCAGTATTGAGCTCCTTGGGGAGGGGGGAGGATTGTTACATTGTGTTGGAAGCAGAGGGATTAAACCTTATGCTGCCAACACCGTATAACTCTCCGAACACAGAGTGGCAACGCGCAAGTGATACTTTGGTATCGTGAGCGTAAATAGGCTACGGTAACCGTTTCCCATCAGGTGGGCCGTATGCTTGTTTGCCACTCTTGTTGTATAAAAAAAAAATGATAAATATTTTATGAAGGAAAGTTTTTTTAAGATAAAATTGGTAATAGCGTAAGGATCAAATAGGCAGATGTTATTCTTAAATCTCAAGATCACCAAACCATCATACCTTACTCCAAATAGATCAGCATAGTCCTTATGGATTATATTAAGGAGTATGTGATGTGATGAAAATGTATTAATATTATACTCTAAGGGTTGGCAACGCTCGAGTGATACCCTTAATGTTGCAAGCGTCCATAGGTGGCGGAGAACACTTATTATCAGGCAGACCACATGTTTGCTTGCCACCTTAAGTTATAAAAAAAAAAAAACTAACCGATGAGCGCGTCGTTCCCTCCTACTCTTGCGTCCTGAAAACATAGCTTTCTCCTTTTCTTCGCGTAGAAGCTGTTTCTGATGTTCAGCGTCGTCCGCGTCGCCGGTGAGAAATGAGAACAGATCACACCCAGCCATGCCAAACTGTGGCCCCACTGCATTCAGCTCGTGAGCCTGTTCTCCACGAAGGGTAATTAGGATTAATTCAAGATATCCTACTAATATTATAAATGCCAAACTATGTATGTATTTCTTTGTTGTTTGATATGCCAGAACCATTATTTATTATTATATATTATTATATCCGTTAGGGACTTGGCGTGATGATATGTATGTATATGTATGTATATATTATTATATTTAAAAAAACATGATTGAAATCTAATTTAAGCAAAACATTAGATTTATATATGCCAAAAGCAACATGAGATGAGTTAGATAAATAAAAACAGCCACTTATCTCACCTGGGAAGCCTCCATCTTGTTCACATCAATGCTGAGATCAACATCAATGATCTCCAGATCCAGTTCATCATCTGAATCTTTCTGTTCCACCTTTTTAGGTTCAGGGCCTGTAATTTAACACTTAATGGTACAACTACACCCAACAACAAGAGTGTTCTACCCGATCACCGAATTGTTTGTTTTAGGCTTCAAGCATCACAGCAGGGTATAAGTAAGCTGAATCTACCGTTAGAGCAGGAGGGTTGAGCTCCTGGATCATTATAATTGTATCCTATAGCGGCACCAGTTCCTTTCCTTTCATGCAACTTCTCTTTTTGTGATTCCTTCTCGTCTATTGTAACACCAAATTGTTCTTCTATTGCTAGCTGTTGGAGAAATTTGTCTTCACCTGAAAACAAATAATTGTCAGTATTCTTGTGGTAAATAGTAATTTAAAAACAAAATTGTGAAATAAAGGATAAAAGTATAATCAGCATTCAGCTTTATGCACATTACATATAGTCTATTAGAGAAAATTTATACTCTGTCTACATTAATATACATTGTATTGTATTAAGTTTGGGAAATTGTTTGAAATGGATAAACAGAAAAACTACTCAAACAATTTAAAAAATGTTCTACATATGGTATATAGCTATTTAAATTTGTATGTTGCAGTTATTCTGTAAAAGCTATTCACTACACATGACATGTTCTGGACTTACTTATGCCAAGGAAAGCATTTTGTGCAAGAATCCTGTAACTTTCATAGTTACATTGTCTCTCTTCAGTACTAAGATCTTCAGGTGGGATGTATGGATACTTGACTTCCGGGATGTAATCTAGATGGGCTCTCACATCAAATCTATCAATCATATTGTTTGCATCTCCTTGCCATGGCATCCTGAATGTATAAAGGAGCATTGATTTACTTTTATATGTTGAGTTCTTATATTCATTGTCACAAAATAAATATATACTTTTTGCTCATACAATCAGATGAAAAACCTTTGCATGTCCATTATCAGATTTAAAGAAGGCCGTATAATAACACCCATTAGGCAAGTGTTAAAATGGACATATTTTTTGGAAATGTCATATACATATATGTCCCTGAAAATTTATTCTTGTATTGTAATTGCAAATAAATGGTAAGACTACAGAACTGACACCTAGAAAAACCTCGTTTATATAAGAAGTATGTTTGTTGGAAACTAACATAATCGCTGGCCCTTCTCCTGCCGCCGCAACCATTGGATCAAGGTGAATTTTGCATGGTCTCCCATGCAACTGCAAAAATTGTGTTGGCTCAGCTTTCTGAAAGCATAAATTTGTTAATTTGTAATGTTCTAATTATATGTGAATAAGTGCAATTGACTGCATAAATAGTATCAAAAAGTATGCTAATTCTCAAACGCCTCATTAATTTAAACTAATAATGACAAATTATTAGGTGAAAACAAACGCTTAGCTTACAATTTTCTCATAGAAATCCTTACGGCGCTCCGCCCTCCGGCGATAGTCAACTATCAAACCGCGGATCATACGCTCTTGTTTTCTCGCTTCGTGCCACATTATTATTAAATTTGTGTAGTATCATATATTCAAGATTTGTACCGAATGGTTAGTTAATCTTGAAGGCAACAAAAAATCGACTGTTACATCAAATTTATATCACAATCTTTACTATAGTCCGTACCGTCACGTCAAAAAAGAGACTACGGCCATTTTAAATATGTAATACTCTACAGACTAAAAAGCACAAGATAATATAACACTATGATATTTTTTTTTCAAATGTTTATACCAGGACACGCATACTAGCCTTCCAGTCACGTACACATCTACGTATAATTATACCAAATCAAGATTAACTGTTGGCCCAATACTGCAACATCCAATATATACATACATACATACATATCATCACGCCAAGTCCCTAGCGGGGTAGGCAGAGAGTATAGAGCGCCAGTATACAATACGTATACGTGTACAATATGTATATCCAATATATACATTAATATATATATCTATACTCTATACTCTCTGCCTACCCCGTTAGGGACTCGGCGTGATGATATGTATGTATATATATATCTATAGATGACATAAAAACATGACATGATTTTGTCTGTTATATATTCTAGTCAGGTTTAAGGTGATCTTCGTAAATATTAATTCTAGTTTTTTTTTTATCCCACTTAATGACACAAACTGCTTTGTTTATTATTCTCGCCGTATACCAAGAATAATTGGAGTGATTAAGTATAGATGTATCTTAAGAAACATACATTACACAAAATAAATAAGCATTACTAGGGATTAATAATTATAAATAATATATCCTCACGCCTTCCCACAAGGGTCCCCGAAGGGGTAGGCAGAGGTGTATAGGTAATACCCACACACCCACTTTCCGCCAGAGGTATATTAGGTGCCAACGTGACAGACGATGCAGGTTTTCTCTCGATGTTTTCCTTCACCGTAAAGCTCGTGGTGTGACTAATCACTGTACTTAAGTTTAGAAAAACTCATTGGTACAGTCGGGATTCGAACTTGCGACCTTTGCGTCGCAGGCAACTGCTCGAACCACTCGGCCACCACGGCTCTTATTAATTATATTAATTAATAATTAAAACTCAAATATTATTAATTTATAGTATATAAATATAATTCACAACACTGCTCAACATCAAAAAATATTTCATTATCCAACTGGTTGGGCTTACAAACATTTAACCAATTCATAAGATCTTCATAAATACCTAGATTGTCTAAGGTGTCTGTCATATTTCTGTTAGATATCAAATAGCTGCCTTTTTTAATATGTTTTTTGAAGAAATGCCACATTTCTCTGTGTTTATTGTTGTCCACAAAGAAATCTAAAACATTGATTATTATGATATGTGAGTTGGACACAACATCACTTCTGTCCAGAACATCAGAATGAATTACTTTTATTCTATTGTTATCCATTGCATACTGGCCTATGACTCTCTCTTGAACATCACAACACTCCCTGTTCATTTCTATTCCAATTATAGCTCCAGCATTTGAAAAGTAGTATGCCTGTAAGTAAAAATTACAATATTAGTTTCTAAGAACAAACCCTCACAACAGTCGCCTGAAGCTTGATACATACTATGTGCTGCTTAATCAGGTGGGCAATATACTTGTTTATAAAGCATTGTTTATTAGTGTATGAATAAAGAAAAAATAATTAAATGCTTACTCCATAAAGAACTGCACCTAATCTGGAACCAACATCCAATACTTGTTTATCTTCTAAATCTTTTGGAAGCAGTACTTTAAAGATATACTGCAGGGTTTGCCGTGACATTGAGTGAGAGATGTATATTAGATCCTGTAATTAAATAAAAAAAAAATTACAACAGAATAAAAACTTTTTCAATTTGACTAGATAGTGTAACATTGATTGCATACTATGTATATACATGATCAGTACATGACCAAAGCACTAAGCGGCATTAAGTCAAATCACATAAACCCAAATCCTTAATTAGTTATTAAGTCTTTTATTTATTAGTAAAAGTATGAATAATATATAGTAGCACTAAATGTATATTTTATATAAATTCAATTTTAAACTTACCTTAACATTACGGGAATTGCAATCTAGGCAATAATGCCTTTTCAATTTATCATTCTTAACTAGTTCTTCAACAGCCTCTTCATCATATAAAAACTCATCAACATGACAAGTATTAATTTTATTGCAATCTGCTTGGTCCCCCAAAGTGGGTGGGGCAATTATTTCACTTGGCATTTCTGCATCAAAGGGCACAATATTCTTAATAGTATCACCAATCTTGACTAATTTTTTTTCAGATTTTTGTAGTGCCTTCTTCAGTCCTAAATCTGGAAAAAGTTAGTTTAACTTGAAAAATACATAAATATGTATCATCTGGTCAACTGGCTAAAGGTAGCTTAAAGGTTTTATATCAGTTTCTAATATCTTCAATAGAGGCTTTGCTAAGCTGTTTACATGTGCATTTATTCGAAATTGAATCGGAAAGAATATACTAATAGTATAAATAAAATCTACAGCTTTCTGACTTCCCACAAATAGGTTCTAGAAGTAGTATGTACGCACGCTCTCGTATCGCCGGATATATTTTGGTGCTAAGGTGATACATGATCTGTCCGTCGCCGTTTCTCAAGCTTCATAGACGTAAGACCACGGTGGTCTTTGAACCTCCTTCGAGACGTTGGGTTCGTCTTTCTCACGAGCTCTACCATATTTTCTGTCACTATAAAGCTGTGTAACTGTGACAGACCACTTAGAACCTCATAAGTAGAGTAAGCGATCGGTCAGTTAGTCTGTAATGAGAATCTCACCTTTCTTGTAAGATCGATTGCAAATCCATTGTTCGATTATGTCTAATTCTAAATCATCAAGGTCGGAAAACAGTTCTAGTAGACGATATTTAACATTGACCACACTTCCATCAGACATTATTAGAGGTTATAAGTAAATTATTTTATACCCCACAAAATAAAACTATATCAATAAAAGGGAAACAAATAACTGAAATAAATTAGGTAACTTCATTCAGAAATGTAAATATATTTATGATAACAGTAGTAAGAAACCGTAACTTTATTTTAAAATTGTTTTTATGTGAGACAACAAACTTTAAAACGAATGAAGCAGAACAGAACGGAACATTGATTTTTAAAATGTTATTTTTCTTGCTTTTTTGTTAAACTTTTATTCATGACTTGGATACAAAACTTTCAATTATTTGCAATTGAATGATTTGTAAATGGGAAGATATGTCAAGACGAAATTCATCGAGAATTATGAGTCTGTTCAACAAAACAGTCTGCTGTTTGAATCGGGTATGTTAGGAAAATACTTGACTTGAATTTCTTCTCAAATGTATGCGGGCAATTCGCCATACCATAAAGCTCACCTCACTGTACTCAAGTTCAGAAAAACTCATTGGTGCAGTCGGGATTCGAACTTACAATCTTTGTGTTGCAGGCAACTGCTCGAACCACTGGGCAACCACGGCTTTAATCAATCAGTATATTTAAATAAGGAATATAATTTGTAAATTTAATTAAATATATACAATACAATCTTCTTTATCATTAAAATTGCCAAGGTATATGACGGTTTGGATAATGTATTCCCGCTTTCTTAACGAGCGAGATTGATCTTGCCTTTGATATTCTGTTAATGTATTGTCAAAATGCCGCAGACCTAATGACTTTTATTCACAGTGTTTTTTACCCTGTAGCTTGTAATATTATTCTAGATAAATATTTAAACTTCCATGCTGTGTGAGTGTTGATCTCAGTGTTGATTGAACTTCTGTTTCGCCGAATATTTAGTTCCTCAAGTATCTATAGGTAATCATAATATTTTGATTCAATAAATGAGGTTATTTTCGTTTTCATTAGTGTGATATTCGCGTCTCTAGTTGTCTCGTGAGTTTAAAAAATGTACTGAAAACATTGTAGTGATCTGATAGGTAATAGTATTTTATTATTTTCAGTGTAATTAATGTAAGTAAAATCTTTACGAATTCTGTGATATAAAACCTCCAGTAGTGACATTGAGCATATTTGGACCTGGCTGCCGATGATTAAAAAAACAAGGGATTGTTGATCGTTAGCTGGTTTTGTTATGTATAGTCCAGAAGTGTGTTAGAATTGGGTAGTATTATTTTATTAGATACGCAAGACACAATGGAGAATAAAAATTGTAATAAGACCATAGGTATATGGATGTCAGAGAAAAAAAGCCAAAAATTGAACTGGAAGGAATTAGTTCATGCATGTACTTCACATGGATATAATCTTGTTAAGGTAAGTACCTTAAATTTTAGCATTACAGTTGTTTGAATTAATGTTGTAGAGGTTTGTGAAGTTTAGAGTCATGAAATAGTTTCAATACCCATATAATAATATGAATGTACACTTCAGTTTATGCATACCCAATTGGTAAATATTTAAATCAAAAGTTGCTTTTTTATACATAAATACCCTGATCTCTAGTCAATACTTGGAAGTTAAACATGATCATATGTATATACTGTGTCATAATGACTACCAGCAACCATAAGTCCACTGATTTCTGGAGTTAAGGTTTTCCAGTTTTGGAGAGTACAGAATGGAATTCTTCCTGTGAAAAAAATCCTGTAAGGATACCGCTTGTGTTATAAGCATTTATTGGTGATAGTAGTCACTTAGCATCAGGCAGACTGCATGATAGTTAGCCACCAGGAAAATTTCAGGAGTGGCCTGTCAAACAGATCATGATTTATGAATTTTAAAATAACTAATTTAAATATATTTAATATTAGTTATTAATTTTTTTAGGACCATATTGCAAAATGAAGAAATAGGAACTCATTTACATATAAATGCCTAGCTGTTGTTATCATGGTCAACAGCTAAAAGATCTATAATTTATGTGACCTTTGTCTATTTCTTGTCACAGTTTTTGTCCTAATGAACTTATTTGACAACTATTGGGAATAGTATTATTGCTATATACTACTTATTAAACTATATAATTTAAAACAAATGTGTTTTAAATGGTTGAGCTATAAAAAAAAATTATGGCATTCAAGAATTTTTTGATAGGTTTTAAATATATATCTAAATATATATAAATTGTGTGTCACATTGTTTGTCCGCGATGGGCTCCTAAACTACTTAACTAATTTGAATCAAATTTGCACACAGTGTGCAGTTTGATCCAACTTAAAAGATAGGATAACTTACATCACAATTGGACCTGACGGTGGCACTGCGATCATGTTTCAGGAAATTTTACTTTTTCACAGCTAGTCTTTTTATATATCCACAACCATGTAACATTTAACAGTGTCTTCTATTCTTTTTTGTCAATATGTACATGTTGTTTTGTTTACAGTTGGATTTGGAGAGGCCTTTAGAAGAGCAAGGCTTTTTAGATGTTTTCCTTCATAAGCTAACTGACATCATAGCGGCAGCTGATTTGGGGGATGCTAAAGTAATTACAATATACAATTATTAAATTGGAGATGACCACCTCTAATACACTTTTATAAGATTATCTAATATTAAGTAATATGTGTCTACTTTCTTACCAAAACATATTGGTTATTAACTCAACTCAAGGTTGGGAACATCAACAGTACCCAAAGCTAGCAAGCTTATATGAACAGAATGATGAATGTGGATGAAGTGAAAGAGGTCTGTAAGTGTAGAGAGAACTGGCACTCAACTTTCTCTCTGCCTACTCTGTGAAGCGTTTGGTGTGACGATAGTTATGATGATGATGGTTTTTATCTAATCTCTTTAGGAATCTCATAATCAAAATAGAAATTTACTTTGAAGATACTTTGTCTCCATTTAATTTGTATATATTTTCGTCAACATTACATATTTCCTTCTCTGCAGTTGTGGTGGTGTGGTAATACTTTGTACATAAAAAACTGATCTTTCTTTAGTTATAAATTTTAAATTTTCACTATACAGGCTTCAGCAATCATTCGTCGAGTGGAGCAGTACTTATCGAACCATCCAAATATTGCAGTCATTGACCCTATAGATAATGTGAGGTTGTTGTTAAATAGGTAAGTCTTACACATCTATAAAAATAATTATTGCATAAATCACAGATTCAAATACTTATATTCTCATATAATCTTGTTAACAATGGATATAACCTTGTGCATCTTTCCGTGACTGAAACTGATTTCAATAGGTATGAATGGTTTTTACCAAGCAATTATTTCCGTAGTTGTTTTTATTGACTTATTGTCCTTCTAATTGTTCGATTGCCTTTACATTAAAATTGATTGATTGAACTTTAAAAATGTGTATACCTGCCTATTAGTTATTGTACAGTTGTACACCCATTTCATTTTGAAGAAAAAAATCTTAATTAGCACTATTACTAAACTTCTACCTTACGCAAACCGCTCTATTATTATTGAATTCAATTAAAAACCCTTGTCTACAAATACAAAAGACAGGACTTCATTCTCATCAACTGAATCTATTTTCCCCAGGAACTGTTACTACTCAATACTACAAGACGAACTATCGTTTCAAAAGAATGGAATTTTCACGCCTACATTTGCAGAGTTCAAAAGAAATGACGTAATTCTGAACATTGAAATAATGAAGCAGAGGGGTGTCCGATTTCCAGTCATATGCAAGCCTACGATAGCACACGGCTCCAAGTCGGCCCATGAAATGGTTGTCATATTTAATGCGAAAGGGCTAAATGTGTGCAAGCCTCCTTGTGTAGTCCAAAGCTTTGTCAATCACAATGCAGTGCTACACAAAGTATTTCTTATAGGAGACAGGTTGGTACTACAATGTTTCTTATCTTAGAACATCTTGCTTCTTGAATCATGCATACACAGTCATGTATGATTCATGAATTTAAAGATTAAAGCAAGGATCTCTGTGAAGGTCGGCTTACACAGTATGCAACGTTTCTAACATATAGTGTAACGCGCACGCCAACATTGTATTTGCTAACTTATCAATGGTATATTTTAAACAAACCCAATTTGGACTCACCACTGTTTGCTATAGGGTTTAACATAACATGATCAGATATTTCTGCGCTGGAGCTCTTCTGTATAAATCAATAATTATATGCGACGAGCATAAAGATAACACTAAGTTAATTTATTAATGTACATATATTGTCGTATGTACGAGGTAACACTGAAAGTCAACATTAATTGCCTCTGTGATTATGTATGGGGTTTGGATGAGATGCCGAGAACTAAATATTTAGTTCTGAAAATTGTTTTTTTGTCAGCCGCTGTAATGTGATTCCTAGGAAGCTATAGGTATAGGTATGGATGTACCTTAAATACATACAACGCTCTGCTTACAAAACACGCCCATTCCCTCACGAGGTAGGCTGATGAAGAAGAGCGATAGTTTACACTTACAGAGCTCTTATCGCTTCATCTACACTCATCGTTCTCTTCATACATACCTACTTACCGGTTTTGAGTAGTTACCGTTTTCTGTTTTCTTACGATTTATTAATTTTATTATTTTCAGATACCACATATGTGAGCGGCCTAGCTTAAAAAACTTCACCGCATCAGACGACTTGGAACCCATATTCTACAGCACGGGTGAAGTGTGCAAAGCGGATAGTCAGTCAACTTTGTCCATTCTCGACCCTCACGATAAGGCTGACATTACACTGACAGTTAATGAAGACAAAATCAAAGCTGTAATTCGAGTGCTCAGGAAAAGGATTGGTTTGCTTTTAGCCGGGTTTGACGTGGTCATAGACAATGTGACTGGTCACCACGCGGTCATAGATATTAATGTCTATCCTAGCTATGATAACTTCCCTAATTTCTTTGAACATCTTTTAGACTGTATAGATGATACTAGGGAGAAATGTATGAGTTATTATAGCAATGGCGATCACAAAGGTGTGAGTGAGGACTATCACTGTAAAATGAATGGTTTGATAAACGTTGGTTTGGACCCAGTGAAGTACGCCATTACGGGCATGAATATCAACTGATAATATTTTTGAATTAGGGCAAGCTTTGGCGGCTCTACATATTTATGGATGACCTGAAATATTTTTGCTTTGATCTGCCAATTATTCTGTTATATATTTTGGTGCAAACATTTAGTACTTTGGGTAGGAGGTACTAAGATTTAAGTATTATGAAATCTTTGGCAGATTAAAGCAAATTATTTGTTATTATGTGATAATGTCTCACCATAGTTTGCAAATTTATATTATCTGCTCTATGATTGTTTTTCCTATGTTAAAGTTGTGTGTCGTACAGAAATATATCTACTGCCACTATAATTATGTTAAGTAGTTAGGTAAGGTCAATGTACACGTATTCACCAGACGCCAAAGTAGTATACACACATTACGTGCAGCATTAGTAAGTTTATAATAGCGAATAACTAACTGTACTGCACAAACTCAATGTTTGCATTTAAGTGCGTTTTATATATTATTGTATCTTTATATATATATATATATTTATATGTATATGTGTACTGAATATACACATTATTGTACTGGCACTCGTGTAGCGAATCACGGTATTATATTTTTTTAGCACTTTACTTTTCTATGAATATTTAACAATGTATTTACATAATTTATATGTTATGAAATATGATTTTAGTAGTATCTATATGATAGTTACAATTAAAAACGTGTATATGCCTGTTGCGCGGGCGCAACTCTTCGCGCGTGGTAAGACATCTATTCAATTTGTTAAAATTCAGAGAACGTCTCTATAATATTGGTCTCTTTTTTTTTTTTTTTTTTCTTTCTCTTCTTGGTCTCTTAGCTCTTTAATGGTTTTAAAAGGTGACTCATGATCATATATATATAGACGGTTTTGCTCGCGCAGTATTTTGTATTGTATGTGCAGCCTGTGTATACTATGCCACAATAACTATGTAGTTAAATAATTGTTATAATCTTTTGTACAGAGGATTTAATAATAGATCGAAAGTTTTGGAGTGCTCGAATACGGTTGATCAGTTCAATACTGATAAACTTCAAATAAATGGTAACGCTCTCTGGTGTACACTACATGTCACAAATCTTGATTTAAATCTTAAATCTATGACGTCATTGTTAGCTGTTCTTGATTCGTTTTGGCAAGTGTTGCCTCACATACACACGTGTGGTTATTAACTTCACAGTATGATATATATATTATGTATATATCTATCTATATAAGTAAATATATCGTTGTCTAGTTACCATAACACAAGCTTTGCTTAATTTGGGACTAGGTCAATTGGTGTGGAATAGTCCCTAGGTATTTATTATTTATTTTCACTAAAGTCACGCACATCAGTGTAAATTGCAAATGTTATCTATATTAATGGCCGCTTCTAGTACGCAGGTATATAGAATATCAATATTTAGTAGACAGTTGATACTTCAGACCATATGCTATTAACCATAACGCCTTGAGCTATTCTATCTCAGCAGAATCAATTCAGTTCCTAAAATCGGTGTAACCGAAAATAAAGTAACATAGATACTTAGTAACAGAATTAAAATAAGTCATTATTGAAGGTGTTGACAGTTAATGGTTTTACGGAACATACCTGGGCTATATCGTTTTGTGCTCAATGCAGTATGCTTTAGTGTGATTTTTTTTGTATGTTCACCGATTTCTTTTTAAATCCAAAAATATCGTGTATGTTCTTGTGTTAGTATTAAGATTGATTACATACCAAAATAAAATTTCTTACAAAATCTTAATAAGTGCCGAGTTCCTCTTGAGATAACACCCAGTGATGGCATCACAATCTGGCCCTTTGGCTATTTCGATTTATTATAGCTACAGCACGTCTCGGTAAAGAGTTTGATTGTCAAATTTAAAAACACTGATTTACCTGGCTGTCATTTGCAAAAAACATTGATGGTTAAAATTATAAGAAAACATAAAATTATGGTCTAAAATATACTATAGATCTAAATTATGAGCAATCAATGTAGACGTAATTTTGCACTAATAAGAAAAAACTTGAGACTAATCACAACTACTTAAATAATTCTAACCTAAGTTTGAGGAATGTCGACATTAGAAACGTACATTCCTTTTATTTCGTGGGATAAAGTAACGCAATTTTTGTCCATTGCATTTAGGTGAGTAAAATTAGTCGCTTGTTCTACAGGCATAAACTGTAAATAAGTTAGTTTATAAGGAGCTATGCAAACAGAGCAACTTTGATCACCGCTTTGCGGCAATAGCTCGCAACTATCTGCTTACATAAAACTTAAAGAAACTACGCTGACATAGCAACTCTAATTGTGAGTTTCGATGATCGTCATCTTTCTTCAGATGCTTCACTCCAAGACAAAACCAGTTTCAAATTGTTAACTAAAATTCTAAAATGTGGTTTAAATATATACCATGTACTTGGATATCAGTCAAATTCATGAAAGTGTTCGATTATGAATAAAATGAAAAAAAATGTGAACCAAAAACGACGCTCATCACACATTATTTGTTGTTGTAGTTGTTGAAGCACCTTAGAGATCCAGTCACAATGAAATGGCTGACTGTTGATCATGTGTTTTTAAAGTTTATTTACATTCGATAAAGTTGATGGTTTCTTCAACTAAAGTTGCTTTGTCTGAATAGCGCCTTACCTCCGGTTAATTAAACCAGTGACCTTACCATAACGCGCTATTACTTTCGTCCTAAAAGAGTACGTAACGGACAGATATATGGAGTATGTAAATATGTATAAGGTGTCTATAAATCTGTTTCTTTCGCACTATTTAATAAATAGCAATAGGACATCATGGTATCGGCCCTGAGATTTGTTTTAATCCTGCGATGTAATGGTTGCATCCACAATATCCACACTTCTATTAGTCCTGATATCAAAATGTTACTTCATACAAAGCGAATGGCGCTGTGCGTGTAATCTGAGCTAGAACGAAGTAGAAAATATGGAACAAAACCTTTTTACTATATAAGTTTAACATTTATTGAAATATAATTTTGTGGCACTAATGATATTTGTAACTATCTATCGGCTAAGACTGAAAAATACTTATGGTTTGTGTTTTACTTATAATCAAATGATGTCACAGTCTGAGTGAAATCTTTTGTAAATACGCATTACTTTCTAAAATAATTTTCATGCTAGATTAGACTAATAAAAAACAACAATATAGTTAGTTCTGTGTTATTATAGTCCCCGTTAGGGACTCGGCGTGATGATATGTATGTATGTTATTATAGTCTGCGCGAATCTGTATAGATATATGTACATAGTTCTGTGTTATTAATCGCTTTAGATGGGGACAGGGGATAGATGACGGGTTGCATTGTGATCGCAAGGCACATGAGATTTACACAGTGACTTATCTCGAGATATCGGACTTAATATGTATAATAATGCCTGGTGAGTGAACAATAAAGGAGAATTATAAAAAACAGTTGAAATATTAGAAGTTTTTCTTATGATTATGTGGCATTTAAAATAAACCAAAAACGAATTATATTAAATAATTACTAACATCCTTAATTATGTACTTGAGATTCTGGTCTTTCCCTTCTGCCTGCTTCTGCAGCTTCCCGTAAACTCTGAGTCAGTTTTATATTCCAAACTATCGACATCAGCTTCCCGTAAGTTCATTTATCAATTTATCGTCGGACTTATTTTACAATTCAAATCTCTTGTGCGTCCGAACCGAGTAATGACAAATGCGCCTCCGCCCCTCCACCCCTCCGCTCATATATCTAAGGCGCGGCCAACAATTTCCGCGCGGACCATAGGTACCTTAGGCTTTAAGCGGCGATATTAAGATCGCTTTAGTGACTTTACTTCTATCGATCATCCTTTGTCATCCCTTAAGGGTTGAATTATATTTTGGTTTTAATTCCTGATCTTGAGTTGAGTTCTATCTCTGTACCAAAAGTCACTGAAATTACCACAGCGTGTAAACGACACATACGTGTTTATTATGATATTCTGTATATCTAAGAGTCTGAAATAGGTAGCATATAATGTTCTAAGATTTTCACTTTCAGACCGTGATATTTATTATGTAGTAATCAATGGTTAAGGAATTGAATATAATTGCGCTTATTTGTTTAAGATATCAAGTGAACTTACACATAAATTTCGTGATAATGAGTATACACAATGTTGTTATTATGTATTACCTGTTGCACTATTTAGAATTAATCTTTCATGGCACGTAGTTGTAGACTTACTTGTCAGAGGTGTTGATTTATTATTGTCGATAGATGGCGGTGGTTGTTATGTAATACCGATACGTTATCTTTTGTATCGATAGTGTATAGATTTAATTAGTGGACACGAGTCTTACTATCCTTATGAACATTGATATTACTATTTATGTTCTAGAATGATGTTCTTAACTCAGTTACTGGCACCTGTCACTTGTCAATTACCTTGTTTAGACATTTGTTAAAACAAGGTAATTGATGCGAAAGCATTCCATGCTAGCGTATATATGCATTTTTATAAGCAATCAGTTTTCATTGCATTATAAATCTACCGCTTCGGGTTGACTACAATGATATTAGCTAGATATTAGCCTAAGTATCTGCACTGAAAAATAAAAACCCCTTAATTTTTTAGTCGGCTTATAATGTTGATATCCTGGTAGCATTATACTTTAGTGTTTATATGCTTTATTTAAGATCATATCGATAAAGATTTCCAAACCAATTGAATATCAGCTGATCCTTATATTAAGTGTTATTGGATAATTTATACCATTCGAATCAAATATATTCTAATTTTATTTTTCCATTTGTTATTTTATTATATATTATTATCACTCAAAGTTCATTAATTGCATATCGTTCTGTTAGTGAGTCAGGATATGCCTGTGCCATGTAATTCTATTGACTGTATTATCTATATAACTATGGGACATGTTTAATTGCATAGATCAAATTACGAATGTTTATTTTCTTTGCGAATATAATGGATAGATAACCTAACAAGAATACAGGCAATGAACAACCCGCTTGAGAATGCGAACGAAAGAACAATTCAGTGGTAGTAATAAGTCCATTGATACCTGCACAGAACACTTATAAATCCCAAGAAACCATCCCAAAAAACCGTTGGCAAGCTGGCATTTCATTAGAATTATGGCATTATGAAGATTAGACAAAACATTTTTTTATAATAAAATAGAACCATGGTGGCCGAGTGGTTCGAGCAGTTGCCTGCGACACAAAGATCGCAAGTTTGAATCCCGACTGTACCAATGAGTTTTTCTGAACATAAGTACAGTGATTAGTCACACCACGAGCTTTACGGTGAAGGAAAACATCGAGAGAATACGTCTGAGAAGAAGTTCAAAGGCGTATGTATAGTCGTGCTTGAGTAACGGCGATGGACTCGCCATCTGTCACGTTGGCACCTAATATACCTCTGGCGGAAAGTGGGTGTGTGGGTATTACCTAAACAGCTCTGCCTACCCCTTCGGGGACGCTTGTGGGAAGGCGTGAGGATATATTATAATTATAATATAATATTTATTATTATAATAAAATATGTAAACCCAGCTAATAATCTATTTCTGTGGATTTGCAGCGTATTCCGTTGAGTAGTTTTTGCGTGAAAGAGAAACCAAAATCTTCACAAACTTGCATTTATAATAAGTAACATTAAAATCTGACGCACAATTTGAAAACAACCAGTATAAGATTATTTGCGTAAAATAAGGCGTAGGGGAGATTTATGGGGATGGAGATATAAAAACGCATAGCTGTTTTTTTTTAAACTCAAAGGCCCTTCCCTCACGGGTCCTTAAAAGGCGTAGGCAGAGGTGTGTAGCAACATGCTCTTTTCGTTAGTGGTATATTTAGGTGCCAACGTGACAGATGGCGTCCATTACCATTTCTCAAGCAAGAATATACGTCTGACGTCAAGGTGACTTAAGTACGCTATTGTTGGCGCTTAAGTATATCTCCAGTAAAATGTAGAGGTATTAGACCAAGTATTAAATAGTAGTCTTTGTATTAGGCCTCTGACTACCCCTGTTGGAAGGCGTAAAGATGTTACATGCTTCTAGTGTAGGTACTGGCGCTCAGTTTATCCAAAATGGTGTAATTATCGGTTTGTTTCATCTTGATCACTTGACACGCTTAAAGGCTTAGAAAGGCATTTTTATGATTGTACTGTAGATTTTACATTAATGTTGTTTGAAATACTACTTCATTAAGTTCACAATAACGGTGGCGGTCAGATAACACCGGTATTTAAGCAATAATTGTTAATTCAACACAGTGCTGTGCATAAATCATACATAGTTACGACCATGGGTACGTCTATACAGTTTAAAATACATTATGATATCTATCTACGCAGCAGCCGTGAGCGGCGCCTGTGTGCGTGCTGTCACAATCAAGTTAATATTCTAGATCTAAACGTAATTTAGGACTGAATCACAATGCATACGAGCCTCCATATATGAATGTCATTGAACTTCACTTAGAGTAATGATCTCAGAACGCTGGAGTGGAAAATGTGCGAAAACCCATTTTGAGCGTTCTCACGATCACTTTCTTTCAAAGCCGGGAATACCAATATGGATGGATACGAGCGCACTTCTGTGTTTGCAAACGCCTAGCCAAACTATTTAACCTAGAATTACTAAGTTACTCAATGAGTTAAGATAACACTGGTGAGGAAATAAAATATAAATTGATTTCTTCCGTTTATCCATAAACAGGTATCTCTTTTCCGCTCTTTTGTAACAATTTGTTATAGGCGTTTCTGTAGTGGCTGCATGATGCTAATCACATTGTGGTGTCGGAGGCTTCAATAGACAGCCCTAATTAAGATCTTGTTGATCCATCACAAGCTAACGGTGGTCGGTACGTGTATTGGTGTAACAAAGGTTCTTAGCGAAAAATTTGAGCCTTGTAATTGCAGCGTTGTTTTACTTATTTTGAATGGCGATTCAGTCAGCTGTCGGCACATGCGGGCTGAGCACGCGCGTCGCGCGCGCACCCGCACTCTCGCTCCGAACGAATTCGCGCGCTACGTATTACGAAAATAATTAAATTCGATATTTGAAAGAATGGAACAATAGCCGAATCGTTCCACTGCTCATAATAGTTTTTTCGTTCCTACTGTGCGCACAGGATGTAGTGGCCAGCATAATATTTTTGTGCAAACTTCAAGATTACGATCAGATTTATAGTTTTATTGTGTTTACGGAACATTGTGTTGATAGCTGCTGCTTTAATCTATACATTTAATTAAGTAACATGAGTGATGTGGATTGTTGAAAGACACCTAATTAGCGTATTTGTGTCAGAGTGTAATAGTGTGTGAATAAAGCGGAAGTGTTTGTACGTTAAATGTATTCGGACACAGGTAAGCTCTACTATTCTAGTATTACCAACTTGTATAGTGAAATATTTATGTTCTCTAACTCCAAATTAGACTAGATTCAAGGTTCAAGCTAAGACATTGAAATATCTACAGTATATCATTACTTCCAAACTTGTCAAAGGCGCCGCGTGCAAATTTTGGAGGTAGGCAGATAACGTGACGAGGGGTGGAATATCTGATCAAAGGGAATGCTCGGGTAGGTTCTATTATGAATGCGAGCATCAAGGGCTAAAGATAGTGAACACCTTTGGTAAGTTCGAATTTTGCTTGATCATATCCATCGTCAACCTACCTACAAGATTTAGATGGGTCGCCCAGATAGCAAAAATATACGTAGGCTTGCTACGTATGTAGATATCCATATTTAAGATATGAAAGTTCTCAAAACGAATATTGACAGAAAATTAACAAAATTTTCACCGAAGATCAGTTATTTTAGGGAGGTAGGTCATTTCATATCATATCTTTCTACATAGATGCCAACTTGAACTGAAAGTTGTGAAATAAACAATAGAATTAAAATAAAATTATTCCTCACTCAGTCTTGCTTCAGCGATATAAAAAAAAAAGATAAATAAGATTCTACGGCCTTCCCATAAGGGTGCCCAAGGATAAGCATATTAACACGTTCTTTTTGACGGGGACATAGATAATAAAGTGACAGAAGGCAAATCCGTCGCCAGCTTTCCGGCACTTTACAGGCTTAAAATTTTTTAAGCATAAATTTTTCACAATGCACGTTTTTCACAATGTTTTCTGTTTTTTAAATCATTATGGTGTGATAAATCACCGTTCTTCGGAAACAACTCATTGGTGAACAGAGCCTACAACGGCATTGTAAAATTATATACTTATTTAAATAAATTAATTCAGCTTATATTCAGGGGGATATTTTTGAAAAGTCGTGAAGATATGTATAAATGAATGCGGTTTTATACATTGAACGGGTAAGTACTTTACTTTAGAGACTGTTGTAATAATTTTGATAACAATAAAAACGTGAGAAATCACCTAATGTGGAAATGCAAATCAGATCGTTAAAAAGAACGCATTACTTCTCTAGTTTATGAAGCATCATTTCAAAATAGTTTTATTGCACTTTTATTATTATCGGCAGCTGAAACAACATAAATTTATATAGGTGCACGTATTTACATATAAGCCCTTTACAAATAAATTTATTGAAAACGATAGAGCACCGTACAAGAATACGATAAAGTTAAATTAATTCAAAGCTGATGCTCACGTATTGTGCTATGGGCCTACCTTTGTTATTCAAGGTAAAGTCCTTACGGACGAAAGCTAAAATTGGTTCTTCAACTAGGAGTCTTGGTGGCCACGTTGTTCGAGTTGTTAACAACACAAAGCTTGCAAGTTTGAATCCCGACTGTACCAATGAGTTTTCCTGAACTTAAGTACAGTGATGAGTCACCTTGAGCTTTACGGGGAAGGAAAAACATCGAGAGGAAACCACCATATGTATGGCACCATCAGTCACATTAGCACCTAGCATCTCTGGCGGAATGTGTGTGTGTGGGTACTATCTATCTAATAAACCTCTACCTACCCCTTCGGGAACCCTTTCGGGAAGACGTGAGGATATACAATTAGGAGTCCTACCTAGTCCTACATTATAGGTCCTAGTTATGCTAGTGTATGTGTACTTAGCGAAAGTAGCTCTGAGAAAATATTCGAAGCGAAATCCATTCTCATGGGACTCATTCTTCAACAGTAACAAGTGATGCTATAAGTGGAAATGGGAAATGGAGACGCTTAGGTATTATATTCTGTTCCCAATAAACAAGGGCGTTAGGTCTATTACCTTATTTATACATTAATATTAGACTGTCCTAAGTCGCAATTCGTTATGTATGAAGGAAGTTAGGTTCAGTTTGGGTAGAACGTATTTACTATGGGTAGGGCCAATAAAGGTTTGCGAAAGAGGTCTGTAGGTCTTTTTAGAGAACTGACTCAATGCTGCAAAGAAAAGTGTGCAGGTAAGACCCGGTTGGCCACATTAGACTGATATATTAATTATATGGTACACATGCACCGTTAGCAATAAAAACTTGTTTTTTAATAAAGTGTATTAATAGAAAATATTAAAAGGCATATTCTTTTTCATAGAACTTTCTTCCTGACAACAACAAATATTTTTAAGAGAGCACTTGGAATTTAAAGGTTCACAAGGTTGATAAAGGCCTTAACACGGACATATTATTGCATATTCAAGAGTGCAGGCGGCCGTTAGTTGCCGTGGTACAACTTACAACCACTGCATTCGACGTAATGTGACATGGTGTTGTTGACATGAATCCTTGCTCTTAATATGTTATGGCTTTGTTTGGCATGCAAGCCGACGGAAGGTTCTGTGCCATTGTGGCCGATGATCACTTCGTCGGAACCGTACTGAGCCACGGCTCAATGTCTTGCATGGTCTCGTCCAGCATACCGCCAAGTCGCAGAACGAATGCCAAATTAGTCCCGCCCGAGTTCTCGCGACCTTCGACTACGTATCGTCGCGGAATCGAGTCTTCTCAATGTAACTGTAAAGTTAAAACTAGTTTGGTTGTCGGCGGCTTCACTAATAGGATCGGACGCGTTCCGCACCGTAGGCTCTTTTTCTGTTTTTTCTTGGGCGTAGAGAAGAAATGGCGTGCTCTTGTGATGTTCGATCTGGGTCTCACACATATAGGTCCGTTCCCATTCCTCGAACCTTGTTTGTTTAGATTTATATGTCTAGGATTTCTTCGTCTGTCACATCTTGTATCATTAAAGGAAAATGCACTTTGTACCGCCTCAGAATGTGACGTGAAGTTTTATTGATGTTTCTGACTCAGGTTTCCTACGGACCTTAATTATTTTAAATTTATCTGGCTATATTAAATATTGAATATCATACGTATCATGTTTTTGGAAATTTCCCAAAAGGGTCTTTAGTTACAGGTATATTTAGGTATCAATGCGACAGGTGACGAAACTGTCGCCGTTTCTCGGGCTCGACTTTATTGATACCTGTTTTTTTTTCAGAAGCATGTAGAATTACCGTAATACTAATAATAAGCAGGATACACCGTAAGAGTCATAGTGAGATGAATCACGGTACGACAAGTGAGGTTTAAACCCGTAATCTGCGCACTGAAATCTTGACTTTGCAGTTACTCAAACCAACTACTTCAACTTCTTCAAAGCCACCTCAATAAGAAATACTTTCATCGATATTCAACTATTTACCGATGAGAATTGTTATTCTAGTCTTGTTTTGTGTAATTTGCAATAACATTGTCAATCTTCAGATTTGTATCCCCAGCACCATGATTTACAAAGAAAACATGCGAAAGATCAACAAACTGTGGTTATTTGTATTCCTATTCTGTTGGTGTAGCTACAATGAGAGCGTTGAACTCAACTCATGGGGATTCAATTTGGCACCAACTTCAATCCTACGTATCATTAATCTGTTAGGAATACTGGCAGTGCAACGCACAGAAATTTTAATATCCACCGAAGAGGCTCTTGCATGCGTGTGTACAAAAAGGTGCGACTTCGGCCATCATCGAAAATCAAAGACGTATGTATGTACATAGGTATATTCGCGCCTATCTCGCCATTCGTGACCTTGTCCTGACGTCAGGTCACCTTACCAGCACTTGAATATAGATGCCAACATCTATATTCTAGTGCTGGTAAGTTGTTAGTGGAGTGTTATTACCAACACCTAGCCTGCTTCTTCGGAAACATTAAGAGAGGTAAGAATACATCCGGTATTTTGTTCTATTTAAATGGAAATCCAAATGTTGTATCTCTGCCATTAAAGTTACTTTTGAATCCTGAGAACTATATTCGAGTCGATTTAACATACGATATGAATATTGATAACAAACAAGTCGGAATGATGGAAGTATCGCACGCCAGTGGCACCTTTTATGTGCTTCTTAGGGGCCCCGTTGGAGATGATAGCAAATATTGACACTGCATATTGGAGGCACTTTGGCGCGATAACAAATGTATAGTTATATTTATGTATGTAACAATATATGTATGTACACATTTTTTTATTTATGACGAGTTGTAACTAAATAATATAATATAATATAATATAATATAATATAATATAATATAATAAAGAGCCGTGGTGGCCGAGTGGTCCGAGCAGTTGCCTGCGACGCAAAGGTCGCAAGTTCGAATCCCGACTGTACCAATGAGTTTTTCTGAACTTAAGTACAGTGATTAGTCACACCACGAGCTTTACGGTGAAGGAAAACATCGAGAGGAAACCTGCATACGTCGGAGAAGCAATTCAAAGGCGTATGTATAGTCGTGCTTGAGTAACGGCGATGGACTCGCCATCTGTCACGTTGGCACCTAATATACCTCTGGCGGAAAGTGGGTGTGTGGGTATTACCTATACACCTCTGCCTACCCCTTCGGGGACCCTTGTGGGAAGGCGTGAGTTATAACTAAATGTATAAGTAATCGTTTTTAAAAAACAAAGTAACTTTAATAACTTTAAAAGTTTAAAGTTTCCTTGCCCTACACATATTACTTACTTACTTGTATATTTTTGATAACGACGAAGCAGAATATAATATAAGTGCCATCCAACCTAGATAGAGATTCAGTAACATATTAAACATGAATAAGTTCGTACTTGTAAAATTTTATTATCAGAAGATTTCATTGAATACCTACTCCGATTTCAATGTAATGTAAATCGCCATCTGTCACGTTGCCAGATAAATATATCCAGGGTGTTTTTCCTATTCCTTCAGACGAGACGATTCCGAAAAAAACGGGTGTAACTTTTACTGCTGACGCTACAAATGTCTTAGCTCATTATCATGATGCATGAATGCATGAAGGTACATATATAAATCATACATATCATACATGCGACTCATTTCGATCGCAAAAACGTTCGAAAATTAAAACATTAATCGGTGTTTCATCATCGAAATGTTATTAAATGACAGCTGCAACGTAATTTGTTATAGCTCGAGATCTGGAGGTCCGAGGTGACTCGCGGGTCAAGGCTGCGGGGCGGACGTGTCGAAAGTCTGTCCATCACATGCCAACAACGACTAGAGTAAAAAATGTACAGCCGACCGACAGCATCACCTTACATCACAACAGTTTAAGTGTTTTATTTTAACTACAGATAGTTAGTAAACATACATTAATACCATATTAAAAATACTACTATAATATGTAGAACTAGCTCGGTCCCGCGACTTCCTATGGAACTAAATGTTATTTGTGGTGGCGGTATAAATGGTGCTCGCAGTACACGCAGACGAAGTAGTCTGCGTGTAGGCCGCCCGATACACTCCCTCCCTTATATCGAAAATAAGGCGCCCAAAACATGCCGTCTTCGAACCGGATGACGACATAACGGTCCTCCAGGACGCCCGACGACACACAAACCACACGACACAAAACCGACCACTGTTCCGTCCTCGCCGGCGAGGCTCGACGCGAATAAGCCGTAACGCTCCCCCCAGACTCTCGCAAGTGCCGGCCCGAGCCGAGACAGTAGCGCAAACTCCCTCCCCCTAATAACCAAATAATAATAAAAATACCAGACCAGCCCAGCTCCCTTGCTCGCGAACCAGCAACGCCCTAAGCCGAGGTCCGTACCCCACAGGGGGTGCCCTTAGCTGTGTTGCTTAGTATTAAAGTGCCTGGCTGGAGGCCTAGGTCTCGCCTTTGTCCGGTTAAGTAGCAAAAGTTCCCGGAACTCACGCTACGAGACACCATAAAAAAAAAAATCGTCTGCGTGTAAGTACTTACTTACAAATGATTGGCAAAGTTTTATTTTCAAGGCATACAAATGTCCTAAAGAAATATCAATATACATCAATATACATATACCTATGCCAAAATATATCAGAGATTGTTGTACGGCGCAAAACCTGTGAAAACGTAACAGACGGACAGAGCTTAGTTATGAAAAGGGAATACAGACAAAATATCTAACCATTATTTGGCAAGAAAACCACATTCATTTTGAAATTAGATCTGAATTTAAATAAGTTAGCAATGTTTTCTACTCATGAATAATTCAATTTTTTTTGACAGCGAGAGAGACCTTAACCTAGGTTATCCTATGTATCCATTATATAGGCAATATATATTTATGGGTGTCTAGTATAACGTTGACTTATTTCCATTAAATAAGCCCTGCTGTGATTTCTTAAGGAATATTATTTTCGTGTTATAATTTAGGTACGATATAAATTACCACCTATTATTTGGTATAAAATCTAACTAGAGCAATTGTAACGAATTCTAATTCCATTCCTAGTCTATTATCGTAACCACTCATCATGCGGAGCAAGAAGTCTGGTCTAGAGACAGCAGGCGCTCTATGTATCTAAGCTTGACTACAAAGTATGACTACGTTGTGCCTTTCAATGCATACCTAGTTGAATTAAAGAGTTATACTTAATTTGTATCGTTAAAACCCTGACGCGATTTGAAACTTTACAGTAAGTTGTAAGAAAGATCTTCCGATTTCGTAATTTTCCCCAACAAATTAATAGGTTTTCAGCCTTATTTGGAGACCAATTTAGAAGCTTTTAGAAGACGTAGGTACAGAGTTAGCATAGACGTTGTGCACAGACGAAGTTTTATGTAGGATTATTTTTTTAAGTTAATGACTGATATTAGCTGACAGCTTTCATGCTGGAATGGTGGTGGCAGTTTCCTTCTTCTTCTTTTAAAAAATCCTGAAGAGTTCACACTCAACACTGACCTCTTATTATGGAGATAATATAATTCCAATCGTGACAAATGGCGAGCTCGTCAACGCTTCCTAAGCACAACTATATATCTACCAACAAACTGTCATCTGCCGACAAACTGACATACAGTTTGGCAGAACATTTTTAAGCATGTAATTTGTGGACTTCAATAAATAAAAAATATATTTCTCCTAAGTTTCCTCTAGTAAAGCTTGTGTTGAATTGTGTTGCAATACTTTAAATAAAAAGAAAAAATTGGTACTGACAGTTGGACTGAACTTGATCTCTTGATTTTGGAGCTGACAACTGAATGCACTCAACCAGCACGGTTATAGACGGAGAAAAAAGTTTTTGTTTTTATGATATGACATACTTTGGAAAACGGTACTTGAGATCCTTTTTCTAAGGAACACCTAATGGCTGACTTGAGACCTCTTTACCCTGTAAGTGTGCTTACTAGATAGTGAGAAGGATAATCCAGTGGTCACAAGGGCACCATATTGAGTGTTTACGCCTCCGCTGCCGGGAATTGGGAAATTATTGAACAATAATGTAGGTTTCGCCCTTAATGTAATACGCTTTTAATCTTGCCGCTAGTTTCGCTGGCATTTATGTTCCACTAAACTTACTAGAGTTCCAAGTTGCATGCAAATTAGCATTAGTACTTAAGGCAAACATTTGTCCATCTGGATAGTTAAATCTCCTTGTTAAAGTTGGAGAACTTCGTAAGACAAGAACTAAGTTATAAGTAACCGGCCATTACTCTTGAAAGTTTTTTAAATAGGTACCTACGTATAATGGTACTGATAATTATGGGTACAATGGTACATTACTACCATTTGTAAAATGTAATTTTTTATTGTTGGTAATCTATATCCCATTGATATAAAAAAAAACATTAATGCTTGTTTCTTTGAAAGCGCTAATCACTGAAATTAGTTGGACTCTATTTTTTATTAGCATTCGGTAGTCAATTTATTAAGGAAGGAAATGAACACACCATTTCACAAGGGTTCCCGATTCCCGGGTAGGCAGAGGCGATGTAGTTATACATCCACTTTTGCTGACTATATACAGAATGTCTCAGAAAATATAATAGTTGTTCAAATATGTAATGGGACACAATGATCGGCAGCTTATAACGAAAAAATATTTTAAAATGACTATTTCTTTCCCACAAGGGTCCCCGAAGGGGTAGGCAGAGGTGTATAGGAAAACCCACACACCCACTTTCCGCCAGAGGTATTTTAGGTGCCAACGTGACAGATGGCGATTCCATCGCCGTTACTCAAGCACGACTATACATACGCCTTTGAATTGCTTCTCAGACGTATGCAGGTTTCCTCTCGATGTTTTCCTTCGTTTATTTTTTTTATAGTTTATTTTTGCCTAAAAAAATTGCTGTAACGATATCGATGTGTAGAATCCCTACGTGTATATTTATTTATGTCATTAAAGATCTCTGAAAAATGCCGATGAAGCCATGTTTTGGAGTGAATGTTACCCCCTTATAATATATCAAAATTATAACATTATCTTTGTGTAATTTTTGAAGCATTTTGTTTTATTTCTTCGTCTTGAGAATATATGCATAATGCCTGATCACAACGGCAGAAGACAACTGTTCTATTTTCTACCACACTGTGTTAACTTTTTTAATTTAAATGAAATCGTACCTGCCGTATCCGCGGAGCTCAGCTAGCCATAAATATTTCCAGTGATATCCACATAATTTAAGATTGCGCGACGTACCTACTTCGCTTGAACTTATTTCGTTCTAATTAAAATTAAATTACTTATTTCGTTCCCTATAGGCTGTTTTTCAGATATACGCTTAATTATTTATAACGAACTTATTTGGTTGGAACACGAGCTTCTACGATGTACGTTATTCGCCATAATTAGATGCACGTATGTAAAGATCACGTTCCGCTCGGCGATTAGGCTCACCTCAAAATAAACTCACTATTAATTTGCACTTGTTATGATGACTAAACAAACTAGGTAATTTTAAGTGATTATCGTAATTATACGTCTCGAGATTAGTTCAAGAAGGCCGTTTCTTACGTTCTATGTACAAAATTATAATGCAGAGGCTATTTTGTTCCTGTTTGTGAAATAAAAAAACGATTTATTTGATAGGGACTTATTTGGGCAGATTTCAGTTTTTTTTCATTCGCCGAATAGGTCGTGGTGTGACTAATCACTGAACTTAAGTTCTGAAAACTCATTGGTACAGTCGGGTACAGTTCGAACTTGCAATCTTTGAGGTCTACTCGGCCACCACGGCTTTTTATATATGTATAATTTGTTCTTGATATTTTCCTTTTACGATTTCCGGAATTAGAATCTGCTATATATATGTATAATGTAAACTTAAAAGATTTATTCACTAATCGTAAAAGATTGCAAGTTCGAATGCCGACTGTACCATTAACATTTTCTGAACTTGAGTGATTGGGTGAAATGGGTGTGTGGGTTATACCTAAACACCTGCCTAACCTTTCCTATGGCAAGGCATGTCGATATATTATTTTATATTATTAAAAAACATTCGTCTCGAAAAACATATTCAATCTATTTAAATAAGTATTGAATATCTTAGGTTTCATACTTAAAGGTGAGGTGAGATAAAAACCTTGACAACTAGAACCTAGTAAGGCAAGCGTCCTACGAGATTCTTGCGGGGTAAATAATACTGCGTAATTTATATGAGACCTCCCCTGGCATACTTGGAAGCGATGCTGTAATATTAAGATTGCTTCAGG
The DNA here is from genome assembly GCA_945859725.1 of Drepana falcataria. Taxonomy (NCBI): domain Eukaryota; kingdom Metazoa; phylum Arthropoda; class Insecta; order Lepidoptera; family Drepanidae; genus Drepana; species Drepana falcataria. The sequence goes on from OX243935.1 coordinate 4,626,629, forward strand.
GATTCGCAAACCGACCGAAATTAAGAGAGTTTTTTTGGGAATATAGCGTGTGCTTGTCCTAGTATCTACGCAAACGGCCATATTTTTATGATTGCTATCGAGCCTGCCTATTTATAAAAGAAGTTCAGTACTACACTAATATACTATTTAAATTAACTACCTATGTCTCTAATCATATTTTTCTATATATGTATATTGATTAGTTTATGAGTCAATGATTTTGACCACCAGCCTTACGAGGAACAGTTGTTTGAGACGGCATCCAAAGGCAAATGTAAAATGATGCTTGAGAGATGGCAACATATTAGCTATCTATCACTTTTAAGCCTAATTATATCCCTAGCAACAAGAGGGTGTAGCCTTCGCCTATTGGGAATCGTGAAAAAGAATGGAGATATCTTAGTCAGGAGTAGATACGAAACCAAAAGAGAAATAAAATCTAAGGAGAAGACCGCTTCATACGATATGTTACGGCTGTGTCATATTCTACTGAAACAAACCTTTATGATACTAAATTTCATCCGCTTCCGTTCAGTATTTTTTGCTTGAAAGGGTAACCAACATGGTCACAAGCTTTCGCTTTAAATATAATTCGTTGGAAACTTATAGGACGGAACCGTTTCAACGTACTACCTGATCGCGTTTAGCCAATTTTTCTTGTTTTTTAAATAGCACTGCATCGTGTGGTCATCGGTAGAACAGAGTCGGCGACTTTTTTCGCTGTACACACAATACACGTATCCCTGCCACACCTGCCGGCAGCCACTGGGAATAATTTTCCGCCTAATGACTGGATCAACGCACCACTTATAAACCATTGCTACTGGTGTGATGTAAGTGGTCTGCATACATCATTGTAATGCTGCTGTGGCTAATGATAAAAACTTGTACAACAATCCTAGAAGGCAACGGCCCCAACCGGTCTGTTTGCCGAAAGGGCACATCGTTAAGTGAACTTACGGTTACTCGAGTAATTTGAATAATTGCTATAATTTTTTCAATGTACAGAGGTTTTAAACAGTAACGACGTTACAAACGGAGCCCTTAATGACGTTCAATTATTTCATCACAACACCAAGGGCAATTGAATAAGTCTACCTAGTGCAATGGTGGGTACGTGCAGATTCGTAGAAAGCTACAAGACGTATCTATCGTTGCTCGGGTACCAGGTTGGAGAGCACTCACCTTTTACCCAGTTACCTACCTACTCGTATTTCACGCATTGTGCTGAGAACGTTAGCAGCAGCGCCGGCGCAGCGGAACTTCCGACCTCACTGTAGATTTTACGACGTACATTAAGTCGCTTAGTTAGTGGGCGTCGAAAATAATCTCCACAACGTAAATATGAACGTAGGTATATACTTTGATGGCAAACGTTTGGAGGCAATTAGACCGATGAATAGGAACAATATAATCTCCTCACAAACGAAAATGGAACAGTACACTACACGTTACACTGAACAGCATAACAATTACTTTAGAGACGTAGTTTAATAAACTATTAAAATCAAACAACACTAGCCCGGCTAGTCAAACTAATTGGTACAAAATGTAAGACAGTACAGTAACTGTAATAAAAACAACGTTGGAGAAAAGTGAAATAAAGCTGTAAAAGCAACGGCAACAGCGCACAGAGCGGGTGTAATTACTAATTAGTAATATACAAGCTCTGTACAAGCCCACCAGCACGCGAGACCATTCCCCGCGAGACAACATTATCACTTGGCTCACACGCAACACGCCGTGAAATTACTCTATTCATACGTTTACCAATAATTATTATGTCACCGTTCATGTCTTACACTCATTTCAAAAATTTACTTACGTTATCATTTTGTTGTCAGACCTTATAAAATGCACCGTTAAAGGCTGTTCTATATTGAATCCTTTATTATATTAAACACTTTTATTTCTTCATACATTAAATTCCTATGACGTAGCACGTGACCAAATCTGTTTCTTTTGTACCCTTAGTGTGACAAACAAGTTTGCGGCCTGCCTGGTAAGCGGTTACTACGCCCATAGTCACTTGGAGCACAAGGCGAATAATTCGCGCGTTACCGATTTTAAAATGTACCTTCTTTTTTTCACACCCTTCTTGAACACTCGGTACTCTCTATAAAAAACCTCAACAGGGAGTTTATTTCACAACTGGAGCGTTCCATTGTTAAAATAAAAAAATGTTTTTTTAGGTTCAGTATTTAGGCCATTTGAAAATTGCCAGCGTAGCAGTTCAATTAGTTATTTCTAAAGCAATTTTTCTTTCGTTGCCACTGTAATTACTAGCGATCGTTAGTCATTTGGTTTGTCTAGAAATACTTCTAGCTATTGGAGTAATGGTCTTCACCTATTGGTATTACACAATCATTAGTCTGTGTTCCGTGGAGCAACGAAAGGTTCTAATATCGAAAACCACATGGTTGCTGGGAAGGCACGCGTTGAAATATTGTAAGCTCATTGTGCTCATGATTCGCGCTCACATTTCATCATAGATTATATAGTGCGAAGAAGGTGATCCGAACTCGTAAAGCAAGATGCACATTATATTATGTACAATAATAAAATAAGATCAAATATATTTTTTAAGAAAGCACATTTACATTTTCAATTTAATTAGAAATATTTGAAGCGATCAAATATTTTGATCAATTATTTTTATAGACTTGTTCATACAGGTCAGACATATTGTACAAGCTCATAATGGCTATAATGTGTTGTAATAGGGTTTCATACTTCATTGTTATAACGAAGAAGTGTAATAGTCTTTACATACCTAGACAAAAAAAATTGTTGCAGACATTTAAATAGTCGGTCTAGAGAGAACTGGCAAGAGAGGTAGGGCATAACGGATTCTCCGTTCGAATTTGGAGCTGCCCGACTGGGACAGGACCTCCACCTTATAGAACACACAACACAATAAATTGTGTTATTTGGCTACGGACAGCCAAATGGACTACGGAAAACTACGGTAATCTACGGAAAACACAATTTATTGTGTTGTGTGAACGCGGTGAATAAGGTTTCCAGTAATGAGCTCCTTGGGGGGGGGGGAGGATTGTTATATTGTGTTGGCAACCGAGGGATTAGACCTATTATGTTGCCAACACAGTTATAACTCTCTGAACACAGAGTGGCAACGCGCAAGTGATATTTAGGTATCGTGAGTGTAAATAGGCTACGGTAACCGTAGCACCGTGATCAGGTAGGCAAACAAGCATACGGCCCGTATGCTTGCTTGCCACTCTTGTAGTATAAAAAATAAACTGGCACTCTGCTCCCTCTGCTTATCCCGTGAACGAATCTATATGTATGTATGTATGTATGTATACATATAATAAATGTATACATAGGTAGATCGTATGCCGAATTCCTCACATAGTAAGCAAATACTTATACGTCATTGACACCAGTATTTTCTTACATGTTCCGGTTTCGAATAATTTTGTTATTAGAACCTATTTTCCTACGAACCAAATTATAAGTCACATCTCCATCATCTGCTCTATGTTTGCCCTTAAGAAGTGAAAGTGCGCGGGCGCGGCCGGGTGGATACGATACGATCGCGTCTCATTAGCGTCCTCACGCTCGATCTAATGAGCCTCGCGACACCTCCAGCCCATTGTCACTGCTCATACTCATTATTATACTGTGACTGCACTCTGACTGCTACACGGAGTGTTTAATTACTTGCACCGATGACCCCGAACCTCGTCATAGATTGTCGTCTTGGATTCTTATTCGACCACCATATAGCGTGTACAGATTGCAAACTTACATACGTTCCATTCGATTGTTATTGTGAAACTGCACTTTGTCAATTATGTAGTAAGTTGAGCATCTTATGATACATTTAAAACCTAGATAAGCCCTTGTTTCTATATGCGTATTCATCAGACACCCATAGAAATAAGGTATGTGTAATCTTGGTAAAAACTTTGTGGCCGAGTGGTTCGAGCAGCCTGCAACATAAAGATTGAATTTTTTTATGAACTTAAGTACCTACACTGATTAGTCACATCCCGAGCTTTACGGTGAAGGAAAACATCGAGTGAAAACCTGCATGCCTGCATATAAAATATTAATAATAATAATAATAATATAATATATCCTCACGCCTTCCCACAAGGGTCCCCGAAGGGGTAGGCAGAGGTGTATAGGTAATACCCACACACCCACTTACCGCCAGAGGTATATTAGGTGCCAACGTGACAGTTGGCGAGTCCATCGCCGTTTCTCCAGCACGACTATACATACATACGCCTTTGAATTTCTTCTCAGACGAATGCAGGTTTCCTCTCGATGTTTTCCTTCACCGTTAAGCTCGTGGTGTGACTAATCACTGTACTTAAGTTCAGAAAAACTCATTGGTACAGTCGGGATTCGAATTTGCGACCTTTGCGTCGCAGGCAACTGCTCGAACCACTCGGCCACCACGGCTTAATATTTTTAAATAAGAACGTCGATAGGTAAATAGGCATTTGTGTCAGTAGTTTTCTTGGAGCTCATTTTGAAATAAGACTTGGTCTGGTTTCCGCGATTATTGTTCCCTTAGTATGGGATAAGACTTGAATTGCTTTCGCATTTAGTTAGTGCAATTCGGCCCGTCTACATAGAACTTTAAAGTCAGTTCGTGATACCAAACCTATTGGTTTTCTATTGTATAGCGTTGTATTCTCAAAGCGACGCGAATGATTAAAATACCGGAAGAGTGGGTCTGTAGACGTTATGTATCAACTTAAAGGCAAACAAGTATAAAATACATGTAACTGCTGCAGAAGAGCTGAATTTCCTAATACAAGCAATTACTTGCTTAAAAGGAGACTCAAAACCCTGAATTGTAAACCTAATTATAAGTTACTGAAATAAATTATTATTATTAAGTATTTATTGGCTACGTCGCTGCTTGTGTATACACCGTACAGATAAGACAATATTAAAATGTACTTAAGGTTTTTAATCTACATCCAAGTACGAATTGATGTACAAAGTTCAAAGCTTAGTTCAAACAGTTGACCTTTTGGAGCACAAGGGAGCACAATTGGTTCAACTATTTTACTAATGGTTGACTGTTGAATGTGGATGAAGCGTAAGAGTTCTCTAAGTCTAGAAAGAACTGGCACTCTGCTCTATTTACCCCGAAAGTAGGGAACCAAATATAATAATATATTAATTAAATACATTGGCTTGTATGTATATGCATGTCTTTACAGCACATGTTGGTGAATAAACTAACTTTATGATTGCAGCCATAAACGTTCTATTTGGGGACTCTGCGACCGACAATTCATGCGCAAACATGACATGGTATTGTGTAAAATTATCGTAGTCGGATCCTAGCAACCAATGTCTGCTCATAGGTTTATCATTAATATACCCATACATCTTCCATTGCATACAACGATGATTTGGACATAAAGTAAAGTTTTCGAAACTTCTTTCGAAGGTTGACAAAACTTTTAAAAAATTCGAAAGTCGAAAGTGTCTGGAAGAAGACGCAAAGGTAGACCACGTTTCAATGACCAATATCAAGCAAAATATTGCATTTTATTTAATAGCTTAATGACGGGTTAAGTTAAATGGTACGTTAAAATGCAGTTTGTACTTATAAATCACATTAATTGGGGAGTTTTACTATTTCCCAGCAATATTTTTTTTATATAATCGCGTGCCCGGCAATTGCATACGGGAATACCGTTGTTTTGATAATTTATTAACAGTAACTCGAGTAGTTTAGGGGTCAACGACATGAGAGATTGTGTACCTAGCCATTATATTGTTAGGCGTAACCAATTGATTTCGTAAAGCTTCTCTTACGGGGCATAACTATGTATAATCAGTGAGGCAGTTCTATCAACCTTCACACCCTATAATAATAATAAAGTTTACAACATTTGTTTTTACTTTGATTGTAGTGTGAAAAACTAAAATTTTTCTGTTCTCTAACTTCGTATTTCAAATTTCAATTGTCCCAATTTCATAAAAAGTTTTCTTCACGTTTTAATATTATGATTACCGTGAAACCTACACGGGTGTGAATAGGTAATTCATTGATAACACTACTTATCTAAACTAATATTATAAAGAGGAAAGATTTGTATGTAAGTATGTTTGTAAGGAATTGGCTCAAAAAGTACTGGACCGATTTCAAAAATTCTTTCACCATTTTAATGCTACATTATCACTGATTAATATAAGCTAATTTTAATTGCAGGATAAAAAAACATTTTATGCCAAAATGCTTAAAAAATAAATGTCCATCCGTGCGAAGCCGGGACGGGCCGCTAGTATTACATATATTCTTAATACTCTCACTATCAGAAAAATCTAAATACCTTGCAAGTTTATGTTTTGTAAGTTCAGAAAAATGCGTATATTTAGGAATAATATGTTAAATGTCGTTTAATAGTGAATAATACCTCATATATTATATTTCTGATAATGTTTATAAAACATAAACTTGCAAGGTGTTTCGATTTTTCTGATGAGAAGTATATATACCTCGGATGACATAATGGCATACTGAGTGTGTATGAGTTCCGTTGCGTGTTCATAACTGAATATAGTTCACTCCTTAGTGAACACGCAAAGGAAATGATGGAAGTAGCCTGACTAGAATCGATCACTTTTTACACGTCAGCCAATTTGCAAGTGCAACGACTCATGTATAGTTTATAAAACGTTATAATTTACTGAGAAACCTTTGCTTTACAGTGTTCTATGGCGGAAATGTGGGTTTAATCTACGTTGTATCTATAGAAATTGAGGCTAATTTGTTTGTATGTATACGAGTATCACATCAATACACGAGATTAGAACCAATTGTAAAAGTATCACTTCCTAATTTGAATTTTAATTGATTTGCCTTATCTATAAATAAATAAATAAATAACTGGGACAATTCCACACAAATTGACCTAGTCCCAAATTAAGCAAAGCTTGTGTTATGGTAACTAGACAACGATATATTAACTTATATAGATAGATATATACACAAATACATAGGACATCCAAGACTAAGGTACAAATACTCGTGTTCATCACACAAATATTTGCCCTCAGCGGGATTCGAACCCGCTGAGGGCAAATCTATGTTTTTATCTTCGCGTTTAATAGATTGTTGCTTAATATATTGAACTAGTTGTATCCCACGGTTGCAGTTACGCGTGTAATTAGATTATCCGCTCCCTTGAAATGGGATTTACTTCCTGAGATTAGCGCCTCTAAACATACGAACACTGACTTTGTGTATAGATGTAATATAAGAGGGACATAATTATAGAGTTGACAGCGTGAAAATATACTTAATAGAACTTCAGGACTGATATATCAGAGAATCTGGCACAGCTGCATAAACAAGGAGAGAATGTTCATTAAAAAGTAGAAATGCGATGTAAATCTCCTTGGTATTCATAAACGACAAACGTGGCTTACAAACTCTGAAATGCCAGCGGCGAGTCTTACTTTGCAACGTTCTTGACACGATAAAACCAAGTTTTCTAATTATAAGAAACGTCTAAGAGGATTTCTTTCACTCTATTGTTTTTATTGTTAAGTGTATGTTGTTACAAGATCAAATACTGTTATTGCGGTTTGTAATATTAGCGTTATGGCCTTGTCTGTGGCTTAATATAATAATACTTTGGATCATGTTCTTTACTTGAACAGTTCAAGTATTACGAATAAATGATACCGAGTGATAATAATAATAATAATAATAATAATAATAATAATAATAATAATAATAATATCCTCACGCCTTCCCACAAGGGTCCCCGAAGGGGTAGGCAGAGGAGTATGGATGAATTTTTATATTATACCGAGTGATAATATAAAAATTCAGGTTTCTTTTATATGTATTTTTTCTTAAATTTTATAGATTTAATAATACGATTTATATTTATTTCTTTATAAATATTGCAGCAAACCGTCTAACGCTATTAGGTTAATCATGTAATGATAGGTGCAAGAGACATATATATATTAAAAAAAACATTGTGGGCAGCAGTGAAGACGTGTGGTCCCCTAACAACGAGTTAGTGTCTACAAAGTAATGGTCGTTGTCCATAAATTAAATCGCAAACAAAGTTTATGTATTGAAATCTTTGCAACAACAAATAGCATAATAAATAGATAGATGTGTAACCACCCACTTTTAAAGCCATCTTTTAGATTTATTCAGTAGCTAACGTGACAGATGTCGTGTCCATCGCCGTTTCCCAATCGTAACTAAGCAACATAGCTCTTTGAATTTATTTTCAAACGTATGCAGGTTCCTGTTTACCTCTGGATGTTTTCCATCGCCGTAAGGCTCGTGGTTTGTTCAATCACCGTATCTCTGTTCAGAAAAACTTATTGGTGTAGTTGGTATTCGAAAATGCAAATTATATAACTACTCGAACCACTCGGCCAACACGACTTTACTGATTCTGTCATGGCTTTACTAATTGTTGGTATAGTAAATAAGAATAGATACGTAAAATAGGGTGTTTGTATATAATTTTGGTATTTGACTCGACATAATATGACTCATACAATACCGTACATGAACAAACCCATGACATTTCCATCTCCAGCCTACGGCCCGGCAACCGGTGAACTATTTTGCGGCGGTAGTACAATATTAATGATTACAACATCTCTGTAAACAATAGCATGTTCATACTATTGTCACGGACGCGTGGGTGTGACAAATGAGCGACGGGACTCGCGACCGACCTATGTAGCCATTTTTGTCAACTAAACACAAGTATTATCTTCCTCATCATGAATTATGATCAAAATCCTACTTCGCATATTGTTGCGATTATTTTTAAGATCATTTCGTTGGCATGTGGATTTTGTAAGGTTTCGTTTGGCACTTTATCACTTGACATAACACAACTAAGGCTTCTTCGATAAACAAGTAGTTCTGTTCTATACGCAATATACCCAATTTCGTAACCGTTAACATTTTCGACTAAGCCAATAAGTACAGGATAGCAATCAACAAACTCAATTTTCATTTAAAGTGTATCAAATGAATTTCAAGCGTCGGTCAAGCAATTTGCGTATGAATGAAGTTGTTAATGTGGCCAGTTAATTGACGTCGCGGACAGATGAGAAGCAATGTATGTGAATTTCAGTAGAACTTCACGGAGTATAGACTATTGTGTGCTAATGGGGGTTACGTCACTCTGAGTGGAATGCTCTGGCAACCAACAGCATGACACTGCAATGTGAAGCTGATTTGCGTAATCATTGATTCGATCACATACATATGTAGATGCTTATTTATGCATAATGATGATGAACGTTGAGTACCCAACCGTCCATAAAACGAAGGACGATAAATAACGTATATGGGGTGCAACGGGTCATTCGATGTTATCTAATGACCATGAATGAAAGCGGAAGTAGGAAATTTCCAGTTTTTTGTACATCCAAAGTAGCAAACATCCATACAGTTCGTCTGATACAACCAGGCGGACTGTAGGACTGTATGCAGTAATGATTTAATACGCTTAAATTTTATAATATCGGAAAAGTACGATATGTGCTTCAATTGTTGTGGTATGTCTCATGTATGGTCAAAAAGTTTTGCCAGTAACATAAAATGAGGTTTCCTTAATCACTTGGGAAAATTACTAAGGATAGTATGATTTCTTACTTAATTTACAGGAAATTTCAATAAATTCTTATGTCTTAAGAAAAGGGAATATTGCTTTCATCATTTCATGAGCCGAGACCGTCACGGAGTAGACAGTGGGAGTGGAGCGTTCCCTCTGAACTTACAGGCTTCATTGGCTTCATCCACATTCATGAGTTCCTACGCACGTACTCGCCGGTTTCGAAGTTGTTGCTCAGATTGCGTATCATACTATTTAATATCGTATTAATAATTTGATCTATCAAGGTATGGTTTAGTCTATCAAGTAGTTGCGTTTTTTTCGAGCTTAAAATAAAAAGTGTCCTCAAAAAAAGAAAATAAAGAGCTAATATTTTTGTTTTATTTTTGTGTCTCTCCTTTGTCCGAGTGAACTTCGCATTCAACAGACAGTTCCTTTTGAAATTTCGAATTTGGACGCCATTGCAACCATTACCGGCGCCTCTGATTGGGAAACTTGCGTTTTTCCCACCATTTACTCTGACCTCGAGAACTCGAGACCATTACGATTTTGTTTTTTTACGGAGTAAATGTTGTTGATTTTAAAACAAAAGCAATAACCTACCGTGGAATCGCAACGTACTTAACGCAAGCTAGAGTTATTCGGAACCACTTTGCCGTTCACCTACTGAGCGATCTGACTAGAATGTATTTTTATTGATATATTGGCTTGAAAACATTTGCTTTATTTGTATCTTAGTCTGGAATTTCTTGGTCCATAAGAAGAAACACTCTTTACTGGAACAACAAAACATTTATGAAGAGCTTGATGATTGTCGATGACGCGAAAGAGGTCAATTGTTGACAAGATTGTCTAGAGAACTAGCGCTCTAATCTTTCTACTTACCCCGTGAGGGACTCGGCGTGATGATACAATCATGTATGTATAACTATAAATTAAATAACGTATGCATATTCGCTTCAGAAAATTCGACCACCATTTAGTCTCTGTCTCTCACACAGTACATATTTATAGACATATGACAAAATATTAGTATGTATATGAAACGGGGAGCTATATACCCGGTAGTGGGCGCATGTGGGATGTATATGATGATATATCTATTATTATCATAATATCTACTCATAAAAATACTCATTGTTTTTAACGAGTGATGTTCATAATAGCTCTAACAATTTCAACCTTTGAAAAACTTTTCAGTCAACTTCCCCGATACCTTCTCGAAGTAACAAAAGGTCACAGTTATTAACTTACACAAGTTGCTAATTGTGCTCGCGTTCGTATGGAATCGGCCGAAGTTATGAAATTTATCGTATGTGAGTATCTACTTAGTTGTAAAGTAAAATTAGCACCCTACTTATTAAAAGCCTACCCTACTAACATGACTAGAGATGGGCCTTTATATTTTCAACGCGAATATACTGTGATTTTATCTCATTTACTACCCTGCCGCCGCGTCGTCTGTTCCACTCAAATTCAATAATGAAACATTTGTACAGGTGTCTAAAGTACTAAAATATTTTATACATATCTCTTTCGCTTCGTCCACGTTCATCAGTCTCTTCCTAGGTAGCCATTCTTGAGCGTTCAATCTATTTGAACTGATTGATGTATTGTCACGCTAAAGTAATAAAATAAAAGTAGCAAACAGGGACCACATTCCAACTACCAAGCTCAAATCGATCGACTACTCACCTATATGAAGAAGAATGCATATGAAGGCACTTTTGGATGTAGATAAATCGAAAGGTCTGTAAGTCTAAATAGGTCTGGCGATCTGTTCTTTCTACCCACCGTGAGGGACACGATGTGATGTATATTTATATGCTAAGCTTTAGCATTACGAGGCTGGGAATCAAATTAATAAACGAAAGCGGGGCGAAAATAAGCTGAAAATATAATTCCCGAACTCACTCACAACGCCTCTTATTTAGCGATATGTAAATTAGAAAACGGCGAACGAGAAATTTGCATGTGTACGTACTTATTGTAAGAACGGAATGCCAACTCAGGAAACTTTGTTGGTGTCGGAATAAATTACAATAAATATTTGACTTGACAATGCAAGTTAAGTTAAGGCAGTTAATGGGAAGCACTGCATGGTATCTAGGAAACCATACGTCAGCCGGCATCATAAACAGTTGTAAGGTGGACTTTTTAAAAATATTTCCATGTAATTGGTACTGGAAACGAGCCATAAACTTTGTATGAATATGATTACAGTATGCCAGATTCGCTTCATTGATTTGTGTTGAAATTTATGACTTACAAATGTATTCGCTTCGAATAAGCAAAGTTATTGATTACGAATGCTTGACTTGCGATGTTTGATTTTAAATACTGAGGAATTTTCTTTGATGAATAAGTCATGTTTGTTCGATGTTAGAATTTTGTTATTCTTTCTAAGAAAGTATATTATAGACAGATATATGCAATGCAGTGATTGCCGAGTGATTGAGTAGCCCCTTGCGAAACAAGTATCGTAGGTTCGAACTCGCGCGATCTGTACCAATGTGATCTGTAACAGTGTGTGTTTCTAAACTTAAGTACAGTGAGTTATTACTACATGGCCTTTCCGGTAAAGGATCTCAAAGTGAGTAAACATCTACATACGCGTAGAAACGGCGACGGACTCGCCATCTGTCAAGTTGTCACCTAATTATATCCTTGGCGAAATGAGGGTGATGCTTAAGGCACACGTCTTAAGGGACCCTTGTGGGAAGTCGTGAAGATAAATCTAACCATATGCTCATATATTTTATATTTCGTTACGTAACGTGTATGCATCCGTTGTGACTTTCTAACGTATTCTACGGTTAATTTATCACAAGTTCTTAGCTAAACACACATATGTGTATACAGTAAAGTGGGTCGCGTCAAGTACACGAATTCTTTTGCAATTGTAGTAAAGTCAAACATACCTTTAACGTTGTCTTAATATTTGTTTGGACTCACGAAACAGTACTGAGTAGTATTACTCTTGTTGTGGTATTTATGTAAAGCTGTTTGGCATGCAAATGGTGGCGGAGATCGGTGACAGATGTTGATTGCAGTGCGCTTGAATAATCGACTTCATACCATGACATTGTGCCGGTACCTGAGCTGTTTGCGGATTTCATTCTATTGGCTGCTGAGACTAAACAAGCTGTGCCCTGTGGTTTCCCATGTAAAATTGGTATGATATATTTTTATTGATAAGTACCTTTTTATATCTATAAATTCTGGGGTCCCTTGTAGGAAGGCGTGAGGATATACATATTCTGGTAACGGGTAAACATCGAGATGTATAAAAGATATACTTTTTAAGCATAATATAACAATTACTTGAACTAATGAGCATCATGCATTATCGGTAGTAGTAATGTTAATCCAAATTAATATTATAAATGCGAAAGTGAGTTTCTGCTCTGAGGCTTTCACGAATTGACTACTCAGCCGTTATTATTTACTAGCTTATGCCCGCGGCTTCGCCCGCATGGAGTTCTAAAAAGTTGCTTATGTATTTTCCTGCTAGAATCGGTTCAGCCGCTATGCCGTGAAAGAGCATCATACATTATAATATAAGAACTTTGAATTTTTCAGGATAAAAAAAGAAATAAAAGTAGCCTATGTCCTATTCCTAGGTATGAGCTATCACCATTTCAACTTTCAGCCAAATCGGTTCAGCTGTTTGGCCGTGAAAGAACCGCAAACATCCAAACTTACAAACTTTCACATTTATAATATTAGTAGGATTATATACATACATACATACATATCATCACGCCCTAATGGGTTTCCCTAACGGGATTCCTGTTTTTGTTTGGGAGTTTGGGATTCCGTAACGGGCTAGGCAGAGAGAATAGAGTTTCTCCCACCAGTACTCTCTAGACATTGAGAGTGTTTTTTTAATCACGGAAAAAAATAACACTATTCCGAGGGATTATTAGATAATCATTTCCATACATGGATACAAAAAATATAATTCCAAAATAAACACGTCACGAGGGATTACATCGCAGGGTAATCCTTCCGTAGGCTTTATAAGTATAAGCACATGTGCATATACTCAATATTTATAGGTATGCCATGCTGACTGTGATACCGCCTGCCGGAAACAGGGTTGACTACCCAGACAGATTAGTCATGTGGGGCTTCTGAAAGGCTTCGCTTCATGAGTATACGGCAGTGTAATAGATACATGCTACACAGTAATAGAATGGGTTAGCATTACGGACGTTTACATAAGAAATACACAAGACTAGTTGTGCCCCGCGGTTCACTCGCGTAATATTTCAAATAAATGGTAGCTTTTTTAATCTCTAAATAAAATATATCTTGTGTTAATGTAGCTAATCATCGATCTTAGTGCAATTTTTTTTCTAATTCCGTTCCGTAGTTTTTGCGTGAATGAGGAACATATATCCTTACAAACGTTCGCATTTAAAATATATGTACAATATTAATATAACATAATATCACGCTGAGTCCCTAATTATGTAGGCAGAGAGAATAGAGCGCCAGTTCTCTCTAAACTTACATTCCTCTCGCTTTATTATATAAACATTCAATATGATTATCACTTCGAGTCCCTAACGGGGTAGTCAGTGTATAGAGCGCCAGTTCTCTCTAGTCCTACATACCTCTTTCGCTTAGTCCACATTCATCAGTCTCTTCATACATGCTCCTTGGTTTCGAGTACTCTTCACGTTCCCGTTCTTGAGCGTCCGATCGATTCAATCTTATTATATATCAGTGATATTTTTTAATCATGAAAAAAATAACACTAATCCGAGGGATCTCTTTCCCTTACATGTTCGACGGTTTCGAGTACTCTTGTCGTTCCCGTCCTTGTGTGTCCGATTGATTTGATACTAGGCAGTTGGAACGTGGTCCTCCTCTGACTCTTTTTTGCATACACTTTCGCTTCAAATATTAATATCGATATCGTTAAATAAAAAGACATGGTGGCCAAGTGGTGGGCAAAGCAAAAACTGTCCGTTTAAACTTTAGACTTGGTACAGAGCCGAGTGAAATAACGGAAGACAAGATTCATAATGTGTAAGCTTGTCAAAGCAGTTTATTTTATGAACCGAGTATAGTTCATGAATTTTATAAGGTTATATTATACATATAATTATTTCATACCAGTTTTGTATGAATAAATAAGGAATACTTTATATTCCCCGAGGAATTTGCCTTCCAATATGGTTAAGTGGCATTTTATAACGTTATCAAAGGTGGTCTACAATGTAAAGACTAATAAAGCTACATTTATACAGTTCTCAAGAAAGTGCCGTAAAAGGCCCTACGCGGTTTTACTTCAGAACAATAGCATGATATGAATCAAGATATATCTATGAAATGTAAAAGAAATCATTACTTGCCTTGTTGCAAATATTTTACAAAACACATTATAATTTTTGAACTTTTCTGAGTGAAAACTATGAGTTTTTCTGAACTTAAGTACAGTGATTAGTCACATTACGAGCTTTACGGTGAAGGAAAACATCGAGAGGAAACCTACATACGTCTGAGAAGAAATTCAAAGGCGTATGTATAGTCGTGCCTGAGTAACGGCGATGGACTCGCCATCTGTCGCGTTGGCACCTAATATACCTCTGGCGGAAAGTGGGTGTGTGGGTATAACCTAAACACCTCTGCCTACCCCTTCGGGGACCCTTGTGGGAAGGCGTGAGGATATATTATTTTATTATTACATTATACTTGATATGCTGTAGCTAGAAGAACTAGTCTAGAAATTGTGTACTATGTCCGTATACATATACGTACGTACGTACATATACGGACATAGTACACAATTTCGGACATACGCCTTTCCTCAAGGTTAGTACATATTTAGCCGACGTAACAGATGGCGTGTCTATCGTCGTTTCTCAAGAACAACCATTCACACGTCTTTGAATTTCTTCAAATTCTTATACAAGAAGAACTTAGGCGAATCTTGAATTGTTCACTTGATATAGACTCAAGTGAATGCAACAGCAATTTGTCATGTACGTGAGAACACGCCGAATCAATTCCGTGGCACGCGCGCCCATCACACCGTTCAGCGTAATAAAATGTCGGAATGAGAGCAAATGCACTTTACGTAATAATAAATATTTGAGGCTTTGACGCACAGATGAGCAGCGGAAATTCACATAGCGCTCGCGCGCATTCAACTCGGATTGCGAATTAATCCGCGCTTGTAAAGTGGGTAATCTTTATTAGTCTGTGATTGTGTTGGTTTATTTTAATACTCACCAGGTAGAGACATGTTCTGAATTTAATTATTTTTTAGTTCATTGGTATATATTGGGACAATAACATAAACAAAATCGTTTATCAGAGAATTTGTAAAAATCACAACTCAGGCTGTGGCTGAACTCCCTGTTGGAATTTCCTAAGAAACTATTGTATCTACAGCATAGAGTTTTTCGGGAAGGTTGAGAAGATATTCCTGACACTTAGTGTTGCAGGCGGACAGCTAGTTCGTTTGCTACGTTAGTGGTATAAAAAATTGGTTGTACTTAATCTTTGTACGATAAAAGGTACTCTAAAGCATATTATTGTTAAAATATATTACATTGTAAGAGTAATACTCAGATCAAGATCTAGACGATTTAGATCTCAAACAATACAGTTATCGGAGAACAGAACCCGCAACCCACGTGGTAAACCAACCGCTTAACCTACAGTCTAGAATGGATTTAAATTTGCATACAGCCAGCAGAAACATGAGTAGTTGCAGTTCTGTGGTATAAGATGTCTCATTCACAGAGATCAAAGTGAAATTGAGGGCAGAGGCGTTTCTGAGCCGACTTACATTTCCTGTTATATGCATCTCCATTCAAAGACTATAATTGGGAACGTGTTCATAACACTATCTTTATTTTGTAGTTACTTTAGTAAGTACCTAATTTATATTGAACATCCTACTAATATATTAAATGTGAAAGTTGGTGAGGATGTATCGATGTTTGTTAGTCAATCACACGAGTACAGCTGGACAGAATTGGATGAAAACACATAAGATATATGTTATTACAGAAAAAATCTACCAACGAAATACATTTTTGAACGGGTGAAATCGCGGCTCATAGTTAGTGTAAAAGCAACAAATTTACATTATTTAAAATTACGACAGCAAAATAGATTACAAACTAAAAACGATTTAAAGGCTTGTCCCAATCGTTGTCCCACGGAAGAGTGCAAGCAGGCTGGAAGCAATCTCGAAGTATTAGTCTAGAGAGAACTAGAGCTCCACTACCCGTGAGGGGCTCGACCTGATTATATGTATATGTATGTACGTGTTATTCTCCTTTGAAGTGGACACACGGACTAAAGTGCCGACTTCCGAGTCGTTAGGCTTAGTATAGAATAACTTAGTCACGAACTCCTCTATACAGCGGCAAAGAAATAGTATTGATCGCATTAAACATGCCTTACAAGGCTAATGTGAAACTAATGATGTAACTTAACACCGGCTTTACGAAAACGTTACAAGTAATTCAAGTAGATACCGTTGTAATTCGATAGTTAACAGCTGTCCAAACCCGATAAAGTAGCATTTAGTTAATTTTAAACTGATTTGTAAAATGTAATTGCATACAAAACAATAATAAATAGTTACATTTTATGGACACAATGGTGATGGATTTGTTGACTGCCTTATATTAAGCGGTTTTCATATATATCCTCAAGCCTTCCCACGAGGGTCTCCGAAGGGGTCGGTGTATAGGTGGTAGGTACCTACCCACGCCCCCACTTTCCGCCAGAGATATTTTTTAGGAGCCAATGTGACAAGATGGCAAGTCCATCGCCGTAACTCAAGCTCGATTATACGTAGGTCTTTGAATTGCTTCTCAGACGTATGCAGGTTTCCTCTTGATGTTTTGCTTCACCGTAAACCTGTTGGTGTGACACAAGGGTTCCCGAAGGGGCAGGCAGAGGTGTGTAGGTAGTACACATACCCACTTTCCGCCAGAGATATATTTTAGTCCATCGCTATTATTCAAGCACGACTATCTTTATATATATAATTCTTCTGTGAGTGTGTATGTCACTGAACTCCTCCTAAACGGCTGGACCGATTTTAATGAAATTTTCTGTGTGTCTTCAGATGGATTTGAGAATGGTTTAAATTCACAATTGGACGCGTGGTGGCGCTGTGATCGTGTTTTAGGGCATTTACTTTTTTCACCCAAGCGAAGTTGGGCGGGACCACTAGTAAATATATATATTTCGTACAATATTTAGCCTAGGGGAACTGATATCCTACATTATTTGCCTATCCCGCGATGGACTCGGCTTGATATGTGGGTATACATAATATTTTGAGGACGGTCAATGGAATTTTAAAGGTGTTTGATGTTTGGTTGCGTCCTTTTTCACTTTTGATGTAATATGATAGCTATAGTCAATCCATACATACAGTTAACAACTTACAGACCATTTTTCACCACAACACATACATGCAACGTCCTTAACGCTAGCTGGCAAGCATGATCGCTAAATCAATGAGGAAGTTAAGCTAAGCTTCTAAGTAAAACGAAAACATTCCCGTGACTACGCTAACTCGGGAGTCCATAAGTATTTCCACTATCAGGGACATCTGTTTCCACTTCCCACTGAACCCGAGAAACGGGCGAATTACTAGCTCCGTGCAGATTAATCTCTAGAAAAGCTGATTGCGCGTTTTTAGTACGGTACACAGTGTACTTAGCACGTGAAAAAACAAAAGTAGAGCTGATAATGATGTATATATTAGTAGTAGGTTCGATGACCGCACACAGCAAGCAAATTATGTGACCCTGATGACATTACATTGGGGATTGTCCAAACTATTTTATTGAAGTATAGTATTTTTCCTGATTTAAACTTAGAAAGCTTTCTGAGATATGTTGCGATTACGAATACGTCACAAGATAAATTGCCAAATTTCATCAACAACTTACCAAATTGATTTCATTTACCACATATTTTGCAAAGAACGGGAACGTCAAGAATACTCGAAACCGACGAGCATGTATGAAGAGATTGATTAATGTGAACGAAGCGAAAGACGCATGTAAATCTAGAGAGAACTGGCGCTCTATCTATCTGTATAATCTCTGCCTACCCCGTTGGGGACTCGGCGTGATGATATGTATGTATGTAACTTAAGTTTATCTGGTGATAAGCGGTTGTCGTAGTTTCAGGCTTGCTTACATCTTGGTTATTAAATTCTTATCCTACATAGCGTTAAGAAGTAACACAGTGTTTGAAGGGAAAAGTCTCGTGTCCCAATGTCTCCAGCAACCACAATAAAATCGAACACTTCGTCTCTACATTTTAGACTTAAATATACGGTACTCGTCCATTATTACTTAAGTAGCATTTACTTAATACATATAAGTGGCACTTAGTGATATCGCACTACTGAACCAATCATAATGCTCCAGCTTAATTATCGTCATCAAAATGCAGTTGAATTAATGTTTAATGAGCACTCACGGATAGCTACCGTTTTTACTTGACTCGTAAATTATACACGTCGAAAAGATTTAAGATTTTAATGCGTCGAAATGGCAACTCTATGCTATAACGGGTTCATTGGTTCTCACTTTTGGAATGTTTATTCCTTATTTTGTATATACATACCTTCATCCCCTCCCAACAGGGGAAAGAGAGTATCTTTTCACAACGATTATAAAATGTTCGGGATACCCATGAACAAGTAGAAGATAGTATTAGTTTAGTCGAACGCATTCGCCAGATTTGTAAGTAATAATTTTTAGAAACCGTTCACAAACATATAAGTTCATACTCCGAGTACACAACTGTAGACCATCTCTGGCAAATGGACATCAAACGTATTTACATTATGTACCTCAAATAGAATGCTAGCGAACATTGACATTACATGACAAAAGAACTGTTAGAAATCAGCTTTTCATTGGAGATCGTTGACCCGCGTTCAGGATGTGCACAGAGACAATCACGACAATACGCCACCAGTCACCACTGCGTACGTACACGCATACTCCGTGTCATATGATACGACAAAGTTTTTTCATACCAACATAATGTCAAAACCGCAGACATACAGATCCTGCACGAGGCGAAGAGTCTGTGTTAAATGCGTTCGTTCTTATTTTAAAATCGATCTTTATGCAGCATCGGCAATTTTCAGATGAATGCACATAGCAGACGGTTTTAATGCATTTAAATACGTGAATAGGATGCCGATTTTGTAAAAAGAAGTGTATATGTGTTTTGCTGTCCATACATTGAAGTGAAGCCTTATAGTAATATTGCTTAAGAAAAGTATCCAGATTCCCCTATTTGTTTACTATATAAAGTGTGCCAACTACTCAAACTTATTCTATGAATTCAATTAAGAAATATTCCTATATAGGATGAAAGTTGTCCACTGGACATTACGTGAGGCGCAGTAAATAGTATCAAAGTTAAATCCAGACGGACAGCTCTGAGCTTTAGCAATAGTAAACCAATGCTTTTAATTGGCAGAACACTCAAATAAGTTAAAAAAAATAAAGTAAGCAAGCACATATTTGCTCTGCATAAAGTCTCTGTCATGCCTTTCTTTAAAGGTGTTCGGATTAATAGCCTTAATTATAATTCAGAATATGCTTGCTATTTCCTAAATAACGTACTACGAAGTAAGTTTGGGATTCACTTTTAAATTGACAAAGTTATTCACTCAGCATGAAAAGGAAATACATTTGAATATTGAACCTTAAAGTGGACCATATAAAGGATCGATCGAACACTTTCACAAGCAATACTATGATAGGTAAAATATAGTGTTTGACTTAGCAGCTGTCACAAACAAACTTCCAAGCTTCGACGTTGAGCATTCGCGGTCTACGACTTTATTACACTGTACGTATAATACATACATATATATATCCTCACGCCTTCCCACAAGGGTCCCCGAAGGGGTAGGCAGAGGTGTATAGGTAATACCAACACACCCACTTTCCGCCAGAGGTATATTAGGTGCCAACGTGACAGATGGCGAGTCCATCGCCGTTACTCAAGCACGACTATACATACATATATATCGCTATTAAATCCTGTTTCTACGCCTTCAAGCTTTGTCAAAAGGCATCCCAAGTTAAAGGTATAGTAACATCTTCGCCGGAGACATATTTACTTGCTAACTTGACAGATGGCGAGTCTATGGCCGTTTCACATGCACGACTATATTATACGATCTTACATTTCTTCTGAAACAAATGGAGGTTTCCGCTTGATGTTGCCATCACGATAACGTTCTTGGTGGGATCATGACTGTGCAAATCAGAAAAATCGAATTTTTATAGTCGGAAGTCGAACATGCAATATTTGCGTTACAGGTGACTCTAACCACTCGGTCAGTATGGGTCTATCAAGGAGTAAATACCATTTCTTTCTGGATGGATATTCATGTACGTACAGTGTTAAGATGGAATGCTGACGAGTTAGTAGCCGGTTTTCAATTAAATATGACTTTGCAAATGTGTGTTTGATTTTCTTGTCTGTTGTTAAGTGGTTTTACGTAAATGTTATATTAGTACTGATTAGGTCAATGGTAGTTTGGTATTAAACTCACATTGTAACGATTTTTAATCAATCAATTGTAATAAAATATACATTTCGACTGACTCTGACCGAGCAAACCGCGGTAGTAATCCAATCCAAGGAGGTTTGGTTGTAAGTGATACTGTGGCCTCCTTGCTTACCTGCCAATATCGAATTTAACTTCGTTTCGTTTCAACTACTTTTTGCTCGCATTAGCAAATCAAGTTTCGAACCATTATGAAATCAAACCATATTTTTCGTAATTCTTTAAATCTTTTCCGTTGAATTGTCACAACTTTATTTCTTTTTTAGAGGAAAATAAAAGTTACGGCCTTTAGAAGTAAACTTGAACAAATTAAGCAACTGTTATTTTTATGGAGCTCGACATAGCTTCAAATGAAATGGACCATTGCGAGCTATCTTTGTAAGTACTTACTTACGTTGAGTGAGGACGTGAACATATCTTTTGTTCTACCATTATTCGTGCAGTTTGTACCTTCAGTGAAGACTTATGAGGCACAGATCAAGTTGTGCTGGTGACGTTCAACAAAATAGAACGTTCAAATGAATAATGAGAACTGTCACAGCACCCCACGTCACTCATTCACAGCCGCCTCATCCTTCGGTCAGCCTCATACGTCCAAATGAATCATCGCCATGAAAGCATTATGTTTCTGCCTGTACATTTAGTATTGCGACATGAAATAAATAATTTAATGAGTGTATCGATTGTCACTTTATTTTGTTACGATAAGTACGTCTATATAAATACAGAGAGGAGATAAATAAAATGATTAAAAGTTTCCATATGACTTGGTAGTCCTAAGAGGTTACCGGATGGTAAGACATCAGGACTTATTGTCAGTTTCCAGTATTAAAAAAAATACAACCATCACGTAGTTTTCTTTTGAAACAGAAAAGACGATTGTTCTTGATTAAGAAAGATTTTAATAATAATATTGATTTGATTTGTCACGAAGAGTAAATTTATCTTTAGAAAGCAACGTTTATATAAATATTTTTTTATTGAGATCACGTGAACATCGTGAAGGAAAGGTTTTATACTAAAAAGTATCACAACTGTACCGCTAACTTATTGTTAAATTAAAAGGGATAAATACATTGTTTCCAATTGTTTTCAAATTATGCTAGAAGTTATCGAACCATATTTCTCAAATTACCTACTATCTACTGTTAGGACAATAATGCGAGTATGTTCTCACAAATCTCTCCCACATATTTATGCTAATTTATAACCTTAGTTTGGTACTTATGTTACGTAATCTAGCTTTCACCGCTCTGAATTTGGATACGTGTGAAATAACATCTAATGAAATGATAGCCATTCTTGCGTAACGTAACTAATCACTATCACATCGACCGCAGCTCTACTTTTGCCATCTATTCGAGTGTCATAACATATTGACGTGATAACAATTTGCTTTCTTGTTTTTTTATTCCGACATTTTATTGTTATTTATGATAATGTGTTGTTTTTGTGTTGTGTTCCTATGTGGTGAATAAGGTTTCCAGTAATGAGCTCCTTGGGCAGGGGGGAAGTTTGCAACTCTTGTTGTATAAATAAAAATATATGTAGTTTGTTAGTAGAAAACAATATAATATAATATTACATACAACGAGCCTGCATATGTTTGAAAAGAAATTCAAAGACGTACATTTGTATAGTTGTGCTTGAGTAACGGCGATGGACTCGCCATCTGTCATGTTGGCATCTAAACTATACATCTCTGGCGGAAAGTGGGTTTGTGGATACTACGTACACACATCTGCCTTCTGGGACCCTTGTGGGAAGGCGTGAAGATATATAATATTTAGTTATAAAGGCATATGTAAATGGTAAAGATTATAGTGACATCTGTTGGGTATTGTAAGAGAGGTTAACGGATCAACAAACAGGCTAATATGGAAGGCAGCTTTATTTTGTGCTATGAAGAGATAGTTCCAATTTATATCGCCGCAAAGTTATCGACGTCCATCACGAGTGGCGGAGCACGCATACACGACTTCCACCTCAAAGGGCCTTTCATGGCTCGCGTGGCTGTAATTTGGCTTTTGACAGATTTACAATCACCATCTGCTAACTCGAATATCTACTTCTCACCACACGATCGAATGTTGTACGATTCGGTGCAAGTTCAAGATTATAATGTCGCTTTTGTGAGTTTGTCGTGTCATCCATGTCGAAATGTATAGCAAACTGTAAACTGTTTTGTTTGATGTCAAAATCCGAATCGTTTTATCGAGAGATGTTTGTATAAACTGACCCTAATGTAGGCAGAGGAAGTACTCAATGTATCTCAGCGATGAAGTTCGACCATCACACTGAACAAATACACAAATAACGACTGTGTACTAAAAGTAACAAAAAGTTCAACTTGCTAAATGTTTTATGTTCAATGTAGATACGTATGTACATATCGTTGTTAATTAGATTTTAAATAGGGTTATTTGCTATTAATTTTCGAACTCGTCTTATAGAATTAACGCTCTAAGTTTCTTAATCTATTATGATTAATAGGTCTGAAAGGTCAGATCATAAGAAAAGCCATAATTATATAAGAACATTTATTTTTTATTAGATTTCTCGGGTGGGAATATTTCTTTTGTCAAAATCAAAAAGGGTTCTGTCTCAGTTTTGGCTAGAGAAATTTGTGAAAGTAGGTAATTGTTTTTATACTGTTCGATAGAGAACCAATTATACCAAGCAATTAATATTATTAGCATATTTATTGGGCAAACAAAACTTTGTTGAAAACAATCAAGACTAAAACTTCCAGATTGAATTTGAATTCAATCGCTTTTCTGTCTACAGTCGAGATGTATCTATTGAAATAACACAAAATTTGTCTTTTCGTAGTTCGATTATTATTATTTCATACATTTATTATTATGCCGCAATGAAGAGATGCGCAAAACAACTGGTGTGAAAGAGGATGTGATGGTAAAAAATGAAGAAAGTTAGGATACTTTGGTTTGGACATATAGAAAGGATGAGTGAAGAAAGATTGACAAACCAGATTTACAAAACGAAAGTGTATGCAAGAAGCAAGTGTAGGAAGACCTCTTGACGGGAACGTCAAGAGTACTCGAAACCGACGAGCATGTATGAAGAGACACATTCATATGTGGACGAAGCGAAAGAGGTATGTAAGTCAAAAGAGAACTGGCGCTCTATACTCTCTGCCTACCCCGTTAGGGACTCGGTGTGATAATATGTATGTACTATTATGAAAAACACTCATATAAATATCTGCTTTGACGGTATTTATGTTTTATTTCATTTCATTTTTTTAAGTTTTATTTAATTATCGGTACTTATTTATTATATTATATTATTGCTTGTAACGTATTAAATAAAAAATACACATTATTGCATACAGATTGTTGAACTTTCAAAAACAATTAGATCAGACAGTTTTAAAATTTATGGTTTTTGGCCTTAGGGCTATCTGTCGCCTTAAAGCAACATTAAATATTATATGAGGTAAGTCCCATCAAAGCTGGCAACATTGGCAACAAATGCAAATACATACATACATACATATAATCACGCCTCTTTCCCGTAGGGGTAGGCAGAGACCACTTCTTTCCACTTGCTACGATTCTTACATACTTCTTTCGCTTCGTCCACTTTCATTATTCTCTTCATACATGCTCTTCGGTTTAGGGTACTCTTGACCTGACCTTTTTTCAAGACGTCCCTAATTTGGTCTAGAAACGTCCGTCTAGGTCTACCCCTTCCAACACTTTCATTCACACTCGCCTTATACACTTTTTTCGTCAATCGTTCTTCATTCATTCTCTCGACATGGCCAAACCATCTCAGCATACCTTTCTCAATTTTTGTCACTACATCTTCTTTCAGACCACAACGTTTCCTTATCTCACTATTTCTTATCCTGTCACTCAGTTTAACTCCTATCATACTTCTTAACGCTCTCATCTCAACTGCATTTATTCGGCTTTCATGCTTCTTCTGCCATACCCAACTTTCACTTCCGTACATGAGTGTCGGAACCAACACTCCCCCATGCACAGCCAAACGAGCCTTGAAAGACACATTCCGACTGCCCATGAAGGAGTGCAAAGCTCCATTCACCATGTTTCCTGCATTTACTCTTCTTTCAATATCACTCTCACACCTTCCATCTCTTGTAAACTTTGAACCCAGATACACAAACTCATTCACCTGTTCAATTTGTTCATCTCCAATCACGATATTGCACTCTGACACTGCCTCATCTCTTTCAAACACCAATACCTTCGTCTTCTTTACATTCATCTTCATTCCCTTTCTAATAAAAGCTCCACTCATAGCAGTTACCATCTCCTGCAACTCCTCGGCCGTAGACGCAAGTAATACTTGGTCATCAGCATACAGAAAACACTTGACGAGTAACTCATTCATTCTCAACCCACTTTCATCCTCTTTTAAATCTGTCAAGCAATTGTTCATGAACAGATTAAACAGCCACGGTGACGCAACACATCCCTGTCTAACACCTCTCTCGATATTAAACCATTCAGTGTAGGCCCCGTTTATCCTCACACAAGCACTAGAATCCCTATATAGAGATTGCAATGCCCGCACGAGGTTGCTGCTCACACCGTTCACGGACAATGCTGACATGACAGTTCATTCCTCACCACTCTAACATAGGCCTTTTCAAGATCCACAAACGCGCAATAGACCTTCTTGTTTTTAGCCAAGCTCTTTTCGGCTATGCACCGCAAGGAAAAGACCTGATTCGTACATCCCATTCCCTTTCTAAATCCCGCTTGTGTATCCCATACCTTTTCATCTGTTGCATTCACAACCCTTTCAATCAACACTTTCGCATTACCAACATTATTTTCATGACCCGAGCATGCTATTATTTCCAATTTCTGTGACAGTTTTAATAATTGCTGTGAAAGTTTATAATTTTCATGTTTCACATTGTTCGCCGGACTGGGCTGCTTCCTTTATAGGAATAATATGAATAGGCAACGTTTCCAATAAAATTACACCGTAAATTTTATTTCATTTTAATTGCACTCTATTCAACGTTTTATGTCGTGTTAGCCGAATGGATCGAGTAGTCGTCGTATCTGTACGAATTAGTTTTTTCTGAAGTTATGTACAGTGCTCAATCACACAAGATTTACAGTGACGTAAGAAACGAATGCATCGCGTTTTCTGCTGCCTTCATTTCCTGCATAAAATTAAGAAGAAATTCAAATGTAAATGGACTCGCCATCTGTCACATTGGTACCTAAACATCTACTGCGAAACAGCCCTACTACGCATTCGTGTCTTTATCTATCACCCCTTCGGGAGTCATGAGGGAATAATAAAAGTTTTGTGGCTTGTAAAAGTGTGTGGCGAAGCCGTGATGGCCGAGAGGTTCGAGTAGTTGCCTGCGACGCAAAGGTCGCAAGTTCGAATCCCGACTGTACCAATGAGTTTTTCTGAACTTAAGTACAGTGATTAGTCACACCACGAGCTTTACGATGAAGGAAAACATCGAGAGGAAACCTGGATACGCTTGAGAAGAAATTCAAAGGCGTATGTATAGTCGTGCTGGAGTAACGGCGATGGACTCGCCATCTGTCACATTGGCACCTAATATACCTCTGGCGGAAAGTGGGTATTACCTATACACCTCTGCCTACCCCTTCGGGGACCCTTGTGGGAAGGCGTGAGGATATATTATTTATTATTATTAATATATAATATGTAGTTATTTATGTATCCAGTTTTTATATTTTGCTATCAACTATTAACGTAGTTAACAGAAACAACATGAGACATTTTGAATGACAGGAATTCGTTCAAATTAACACGACCGCCTAGCATTGGACGTCAAATTAACTACTTGAAGACACAGATTATGGAACAGGCAATGGTATTCAATCTATGAATAGATTGGGAACCAGTATCAAAATGCCGATTGATATCATGACTTTTTGTCTTCCGCATATCATCAATTAAAATATTTACACGTGGCTAAAAGACGCAAAGCGGATTCTTTGTAACCGGTTCCTACAATGGGTTTGTGAGAGTGAAGTTCGGATAGCGCCACCATTTTAGTTCGACCTTCCACGGCTTGAGTACCATTTAGTGGGAATTTAGCGATCATGGTGAAGATTATACTGTTAGCCGGAGATCATCTTCTGATGGTTACTTTGTGTGTAATGATCTTGTCTTCAAGGTGACATCACGTTCGAATACAAAAAAAATTAATAATGGCGGTTTTTGTGTTCCATTCAAGGTTTCTGAACAAAAGCCGCTTTGTGGATGATCAAAGTGATCGATAACCCAGTTGACACTGATGAAAACTAACAATGTATTTCGGAAAGACTCGCCTTTCGACTTCGACTTCGACTTTCGCTCGATATGAATTGCAGGCATTGATAGTCTTAATTTCTGAAATATAAGCTTCACTGGTAGATGTGTAACAGTCTGAAATATTGCTCTTTGTTCTTGTTTTTCTAACATCTTTAGTCATGCAAAGTGTCTTGACCTCCCAGTTTTTGCCATCATTTGGCAACACATTGGCCTTGGGCGAGACGTCGGATATTTCCTCAATTAGCTATAACAACTACCCTGTTGTTGTTGTATACGCTTCATGAGCTTATTTGCTGATCGTTTGAGCCAACAACTATTTGGTCCAAATTTTTAATCCCACAGATATTATCTAAACTGCTAACATAATATTAGGCTGAGAGGAAATCATTCATCTTGTTTCTTATAAATTTATTTATGGGCACGTGAAGTTTTAATAGTGACGCAAAATGGATGTACTAGTCCATAGTAGCAAAACTGGTATGATCGGCTTTTGGTAATTCAGTGTCAGTAAGTATACATTTCGGTGAAAAGGTAAACCTCTTATGGGATAAGGTAGTGTGAATGATCTATCTAATCTTAGCAATTTATAAATTGGTTCGAATAAACATCAATGATTATTTAATATTCAATTGAATGGTTTTTATAGCCGTTTTATTTGAGCTAGTGTCTGAGCATCTATTGAGGACGTAGTCTTATTCAGCATTACTGAAATAAGCATTCACTTTTTTGTTTTTTTCTGTTATAGCTTAAAAAGAGAGACTGATGAATGTGGACGAAGCGAAAGAGGTATGTAAGTCTAGAGAGAACTGGCGCTCTATACTCTCTGCCTACCCCGTTAGGGACTTGGTGTGATGATATGTATGTAGCTTAAAAAGCGCAGTACTTGCTAAGCGTATACGGTACGGTCACATTACCTTGGTTGCTTCTACAATGCCAAATAATTACCTCGGTAATAGCTCGACAAATTTTGTATTCGAATGAATTATGATTAGCCATAAATCGAAGTAATTGTTTCATATGAGCGGAAGATGAAGACATGCCTAAGGGCCCGAGTACGGAATTTTAAAATTATTTTAATTTGCTATAAATTGGATAATATATTACTTGATTGGATAATCGCATGACGTGCAGTAGATACATACATGTGTGTCTATCTGAATAAAAGCATATTGTTCTGACCAACATGACGCCAGGAAACTTGGATAAGATACTTAATAATTTGTTGAAACCAAATTAATAACAATTTTTGTAGTTTGATCTCAAGTAATTTTATAAGAATAAAAAATAAAGTAAGTCACGCGAACGTTGGTAAAACTTATCAAGTAAGGATCAGGTTATGCAATGTCTCAAATGTCTGGCTCCGTAAATACGATGTGTTTTTATATCGGCTCAGTACGATAGCATGCCTAGCTTAGCCTTAACAATAGCTAGCTCCTAAAGTTCTTAATGTCAACCTTGCTGATAATGGAATACCTTGGGGGCCGACAATCGAATTCTTTGGGCCATACACTCTTGATATTCTTATTTTTTCAAATGATAAGCTGATGTGTCTGTAATATATATTTTCCAAATGTATGTCATAAATTACACTTATTAAAAAAAAATACAATTTCTAAATTTTATAAAACACTGGTAGGTAGATAGGCAACTTCATCCCAGAGGTCAAACACCTCAGGTGATAGTACACCTGGTAGTACCCACACCCTACTCTAGTTAAATATAACATGTTCAAATTATTGGATTCTTACAACAAAAAAATATTCACGGTCGAATTGAGAAACCTCCTCCAATTTTAAAGTGAGCTAAAATTGAGGTTTACGACCTTTATTATTCAACTTATAAACCTAATACAACAAAACTTAAGTACAAAACTAAACGTAAGCTATTTGTAACGTAACACCTGTTTGGATTGGCATATATATTTGACTGCAGGTAGGTATTCATATTTTACCAAAATGTAGCATTGCATTATTACTTCAAGGGAAATGATTTGATATTATTTTTAATTGAATCTTCCATCGAATTGTAATAACGAATTTACCAATTACCGTAATACTTAATAAGTGAAATCCAATGATATGGTTGCATGGTTGCGTGAAATCGTTTGTCATGAAATGCATATCGAATTGGAGATGTAGGCTGTAAAATGTGCGCATTTTGGCGAATATGATTGGTAACTGTAATTTTAAACGAATTATTTGTGTTGAAGTAAGCAATATAAAAGTCGTGGTGGCCGAGTGGTTCGAGTCGTTCGAGTTGCCTACGACACAAAGATCGGAAGTTCGAATCCCGATTGAACTAATAAGTTTTTCTGAACAGTACAGTGATTGAATCCTAGTCACACCATGAGTTTTACGGTAAAGGAAAACATCGTGAGGAAGCCTGCATACGTCTGAGAAGCAATTCAAAGACGTAAGTACTGACGTGCTTGAGTTGTCAAATCAGCACATTAAGTATATCTCCGACAAAAAGTGTATGTGACGCTACTTCGCACCTCTGCCTACTTGTGTGAAATATTCGTAAAATAATTATATTATACAACATCAGCTAACAAAATAGCCAGAAACGAAGTAAAATATGTTGCGACCTTTTACAATTTATGTAAATTTAACATTATTACATTAAGTTAGAATACCACGCGTAGAATAACTTTTAAGTGGAAAATCTAATCAGCCGAATATTATTTGTTACATCATCATTTGCTTTATTATATTTTGCTGTAAGTACCTAGAATTATTTATAGTTGTTTTGAATCTAAGAAGGTGTTATAAGGCTATAAGAAATGGCAAAAAGGTTGGTCGACATCACAGGAGACCGAAGAGATGGCAGCTACCTCGGACAAAGAATTAGCCTAGTTATTCAATGGGGGAACGCTGCCAGTATCTTCGGAACCCTGCCTAAAGGGACTCCTTTTAACAATATTTTTTTGTTATTATATTATATTACTTTTTTTTGTAGTAAGTAAGTAGTTACTTATAAAAAAACATTTATTATTTATATATTGGAACGAAGTTCCTTATCGCGCGTTGTGAAAGGGGGCTAGACGGAAAAAAATCTTACGAAAAGTTGTCACGACACTTTTTGTCTTGCAAAAAGTTGTCACGACACTTTTTGACGTCACGAGTCTGTCTGTCTCTCTCTCTCTCTTATAGAAAGCAAATTTTTCGTCTCGCTTGAATGCGATGTCACGCGAATTTGCACCTTAAAACTACGTTGATAGGATCTCAGCGTCGTTACGATATCACTGCTTACAGTGCGAAGGCGATGAGAGCGGGTAATACGTTCGGGATCACTCCGGCCGAGTTGAGTCGAGTGAATCCGAAGTATTACCAATATTATAATCCGATATATTTTGGATGGTCACTAGAGATATTAGTTGACTGAGAAATATTAGCATATCATAGATGGCCAGATTCTAATACATGAATACGTCAAATATTAGTGATATCTTAACTAATACTAATATATCAGCAACACCACTAGCCATTATTACGCGCGAATTTGCACGGATTGTTTTGTTATGCTAATTTATAATAAAAAATAAATACTGCGGTATTTCTGCTGGTATTGATGGTATTGGATGATGATGCTGGCAAGTTAAGTTTCACTTATTTTAGTTCTTTTTTTTTGCTGTATATTTATAACCCCCGTGTAAGTGACGTGTGCTTCTTGAACTTCGTTCCATCCGGGTGTCCCTTGACACCTCTCAAGTTTTTTTGAATATTTAAATATTATATTCCAATTACTAAGAAGGTATATACATACAAATGTCGATACGCATACGCGATTGACATATGAAATAACTGCTGTACCCCGAATTTCTTAGCTATTATAATAAGAAACTCGGAGTATTTATAGGTACCTATTTTATATGTCAAAAGATCTACGAAGTCAAGGAGCTCCTTGCAAGCAGTTGAAAGCTGTGGATATGTGACTGCAAAAACCACACTGATCTCATCTTTGGCTTAGAAAGAACATTTAACAGTTGCAAGACCAATCAACATCTTTGGCGATCATTGTACGACTGTCGAGGTCGAAAGTCTTGTCATTCCGCGTTATTATTACATGTGTTATTTTACCTTTGCCCGGTTAAGTAGTAAAAGTTCCCGGAAATCACGCTACGATAGACAATAAAAAAATATAAAAAAAAATCTAAAATAACACATATATTTTACGTCTCTTTCACACTCTTGTATAATTTGGGCACGGTTGAACGTTACGTACTAAAAATAATACCATTAACTTTTATGAAAGCTACCGTTTACGCTATTACCTACTTAAGAAATCGAGCAGAAAAGTAGAAGTAATTAGGTTGTAGCTTATACGTCGAAGCCTGAGTTAACTCAACCGGGTATTAGCCCGAGCTTGACCTTTAAGGATATTTTAAAGAGCAATGCCATTATCCTATTTGGCGATTGGCAGCTTCCCACGGGCGCGTCGCGACAGGCAGACAGTCTGACAATATGATTGGCCTTAAGCAACGGGATCCACCGCCTCCGATGCCCATACTAAATGGTTGCAACATCAATTACACCTGGCGTCCGATCACGAACTCCCCCTGGAACGCTAGTGACGTAAAGGGTTAATAACTAAAATAATTTTGTTGAATTTCTATCGAACTATGGTAATACGATCAGAAAAGCATATTCTACTGAAGATTCAGAAAGTTTTTTTTTCAATAGCCTGTTTGCTATTCAGTTGTTGGTACGTACAGGCTGAGGCTGACAGGAATCAATATACTTGCGAAGCTAATGACAATAATGGCCTTGCAAAGCACAGGTTCTACATTTACTTCGCGTAAACACACGATTTCTAGCTATTCAGAATAAGAAGAATAAGTACAAATAAATCTATTATGTGTAATAAATGGCCGTGGTTGTGATCGCAAACTTATTTTTGTAGGAAAATGCAAATAAAAACTATGCAATATATTAAAATATTATGGATACGCCCTATTATTGCCATCTACTCTTGATCAAACTAAAACATTATAAAATAGTCACAGCGAGTTCGCATAGGAAGTATTAATTCGTACGTTCTAGTCTACAAAACCAGTTCACTGCAAAAGTTACAAAAAATTTTAAATGTTGATTGTCTATATCCTTTCCAATATATGAGCGGGGCTTACAAGCATTCTGATTGCCACAATTTATAGTTTACGTACAGGATGAAACAGACCACTCCATTCGTATACATTTGGAGTGCGTTTGGAATCGCCATAAGAATATATGGGCCAATGATTTTTTTGCGTATTGTTCTGGCGTGTGTTGATACTTGCCTATGGTAATAAGAACATTGGAAAACATTGGAATTTATTTTGATATTATACTAGCTGTACTCCGGTTTCACCAGCATTCAATTTATATATATAAAATATCCTTACGCCTTCGTATAAGGGTCCCCGAAGGGGTACGTACGTGGCAGTACCTCTTTGTAACTGTAGATCTGTCTTAAAAAGTTCATAAAATAAAATTTGTCTATACTTACGTCACGAACTCAAATATTTATAGGTACACATACGATAAACAGAGAAGCTGTGAATACTGATTCGTATGTAAGGACGTACATGACTGAAGCAGATCTAAACTATATTTTGTCACGTTGTCGTCTAAATAATTACGATTTGGGGGTCACCAATACCTCCTTTTACTTATCCCTTCAGGGAGCCTTGTAGCGTATATTTATGCAGAGATGTGGTTGATTTGTTTCCACTATTACCCCGTTCAGATAAGTTACTATATCATTAATATATAATATATCCTCACGCCTTCCCACAAGGGTCCCCGAAGGGGTAGGCAGAGGTGTACAGGTAATACCCACACACACCCACTTTCCGCCAGCGGTATATTAGGTGCCAACGTGACAGATGGCGAGTCCATCGCCGTTACTCCAGCACGACTATACATAAGCCTTTGAATTTCTTCTCGGACGTATGCAGGTCTCCTCTCGATGTTTTCTTTCACCGTAAAGCTCGTGGTGTGACTAATCACTGTACTTAAGTTCAGAAAAACTCATTGGTACAGTCGTGATTCGAACTTGCGACCTTTGCGTCGCAGGCAACTGCTCGACATTCATACATTAATATCATCACACCGTGTCACTATTCATCAAGCAGAGAGGGTAGAGCGCCAGTTCTTTAGACTTTACATACCTCTTTCGTTTCGTCCATATTCATCAGTCACTTCATACATGCTCGCCAATTTCGTGTAGTCTTGACGTTCCCGGCCTTGAGTATCCGATCGCTTAAACCAGTAATGTATGAGGAATATCTTGCGATACGTTGCAAGCAGCCTATTTGTCTTAGCATTCCCAGCGTTATACAGCATGTAACAGTACAATTATCTTACTAATATTATAAATGCGACATCAAGGGAGGATGTTTGTTCAACTTCCCGAAAACAGAATAGAAGGGAATTAGACGAAATTTGGTACAGTGATAGACTATTAGCTGGAGATAATCCAGTAAACATAGGATATGTTTTATTCCAGAAAAACCGTCTGCTTATGAATTTAATGTATATCAAATAAATACCCCCACGCCTCTCGACTAGGCTCCCCGAAGGGGTAGGAGAGGTGTATAGGTAGTACTTACTCACACCCACTATTCACCAGGGATCAATTTTAGGTGCCAACCTGACAAATGGCGACTCCATCGCCGTAACTGAAACATCGACTATATTTTGTACATTTGAATTTCTTGTCAGACCTATACAAGTTTCCTCTAGGTGTATTCCTTCACCGCAAAGCTTGTAGTGTGCCTCAAATTCTGAAAAACTCTTTGGTACAGTCAGGGTTCGAACCTGCAATCTTTGAGTTGCAGGCATCTACTCCACCGGCCACCACGGCTTTAAATAAAATAAATAAGTATATGTATACCTACTTGAGAAGAAAGGTATCGCCCGGTGACAGACGAGCAGCAACTTGCAGCTTTACAATTAACTGTGAACTGTTAATTAACGGTCAGTCAGCCATAAACATTGTACACACTGTATATGAAAAAGGTATCAAGTAAAAAAAGTCAAGAATTCTCTAATAAACTTTAAGTAGCTATTGTAAGTCATTAATCCTGACTAGGTTCGTGATAAGGAGCATCGGGGTGGTCTTTAGTGTGATTAGATTACCAACTTGCCGGAATTAACAGCATTATATCGGATGCTTTTTACTGCTGTATTTTTGTGTCCATTTATATAGGAGTCAAGGCTTAATGTCTCTTTGAATAAACACTGGTGTAACTATGCGGAAACCCACATTTACATGTATGTATAATTATGATAATGAGATACACAAAGATTGCAAGTTCGAATCCCGACTGTACCAATGAGCACTCTGAATTTAAGTACAGTGATTAGTCACACCACTAGCTTTACGGTGAAGTAAAACATCGAGAGGAAACTTGCATACGTTTGAGGAGAAATTCAAAGGCGTATGTATACGGCGAGTCCATCCGTCACGTTGGCACCAAAAATATATCTCTAGCGAAAAGTGGGTGTGTGGATACTACCCATACACCTTTGCCTACCCCTTCGGTGACCCTTGTGAGAATGCGTGAGGAAATATTGTGTCTATTGAAAATTTGGTTATTTTGTACATAGGACAATCTACGGAGCTGTTTGTGTAGCCTTAAATGGATTAATGTTTCGCATGTTGTTTAATTTTGTAAATGGTAAACCATCCTACACTCTCATCGTGCTCTAACAACCATCGATAGGAAATGCTCTTTATTAAACAATGGCTTCGGTGGGAGGCTAACACACGACCTACATAATGGCAATAAATATCGGATGCCACTAGAGCGAACTTCCGAAATGTTAGTAAGACGACTGGTCTCTCGTTGGAGAACAACCCTCGCGTGTGCCGGTTTGTTTCATTGTATGCAAATCGCTGTACCGCGCCCGTCAGCTACCAAATATTTTACGGCGCGACGACTGCGACGGACGCGTGGGTTGCCCAAATTACGCGACCCCACAACTATCGAACGAACGCTCCCATAAGCATTCCAGAGACCGCTACCACCAATTTGTCCCTTCCGTGCCACTGATTTTGTAGTTCCCGCGGGCTGTGCGCTAATAAACCGCTGGCAGGCGATCCCAAATAGATTTCCACTATACGGCATTGGGTGTATTACAATCAATACCACCCGAATAACCTATTCGTAATTTGTCTCTTCACTAGCAGTAAACAGTGATCTCAATATTTAGCCCTTATACTACTTCATATACATACTACTTTCTTCTCAGATAGGCGAGAGCTGAATGATTTATGAGACATGTATTTATTTGTCATCTCTTTTAAGTATTGTGGTCCCTTTTGTTTCCTTTGTAATAAGTTAGCATATTGCATTTGTAAGACGACACAGCGATGCGACGGCAAAATACAAATTGGCTGTCAGAAATTCCACAGGTCATCGGCATTCGTGGTGAATGTAATTTGTATCGTCACCATTACTCTGCTAAGCGGCGCGTCAGCCTTTCTTCGATTCAACCACGTGTTTTTAAATATACTAGACAAGTCTCACCTTACGTTTCCCTATTCACACTCAAAAATATATATTTACGTCTGTACCTACGATGTATGTTTAAATGCGTGTGTTTACCAAAAAAATTGCTTACTGTGATAAACCATAACATTTTATTTTGAATTTTATTTAAGTTTTGCTTCAAAATGACTTATTAGATCTATCTGTCTGTACCAATGACCAAGGTACCAGGATTTCATAGACAATGACGTAGTAGTGCTTGGGAGACGGTGATAGACTAACCATCTGTCACTTTGACGCTTAAATACGCCGACAAAGTATGGGTGCCATTTTCTCATTTGAGGACTGTTTTCCAGCATGGAGGTGTATATATTCTATTACCATGTCCCAAGATGGGTGATACCTTGAACGAGTATACGAAGTCTTAATAGTAATTCTGTGGCATGGGTTGGCATCATAACAAATGTCAGTGGTATCCTCTCGCCACACCTACGGACCGTAACTACTAGCTCCTCCCGTGGCGGCGAGCCGGCTTGTCTTTAGATTTGAAATCTTAATAACACGTTTTATGTCACTCCTACACGTTTCATAAACACGGCACGCTGTTTGTGACTGGATTGTATGAATATTTAGTGCCACGCAATTTCATCTACGAGAATGTTTTTTTCACTGGTAGATTTTTGCTAAAATAAAACATGGTATGTATGTATTAATATTAATACTTCTTATCAATAGATCTCTTTGGCAATTTCGAGGAATAGACATCTTCACAAACTCTTGAATAATATTATTCAGATGTTAAGTGTTTCAAAAACTCATGCGGTGAACATAAAAATAATTGAGTGAACTTGATTGCGAGCGTAGTATAATAGTAGTAAAACTTGTAGTTCCATTCAATGAATTTCTGTGTATATGTTCATAACACAGAAAGTATTTGGGTTTGCTACGTGCGCGAATCAAACCCGCGACGGAAATAAGACCCACTAAGCATATAATTAACATACCTTCCGTTCATTCAACTAGGATTGATGGCCACAATATAATGGACGCCAATTACTGTCTATTTAGTTCAGGTTTTTCAAATTCGCCGCCCCCGGAGAACAAAATGGCAATCGCAAAATCACAACTTTTCAGGAAAAATAAAAAACCGATTTTAGCTGATTTCTGGTGATTCACTGAACAATATTGTAAGTGAATTAGCTCAAATGAAAGCTAATTTTTGAGGTATTCTTTTTGTCAAAGTATTATATTTAACAGTAGTATAATTAAATAGGATATTAACAAAATAAGATATTGATAAAAATTAATCGACGTCAAGATTTTTTAATGTCCGTTGTCCTTTTATTCTCGGTTCATCTAAGCGGAAACAAATATTGCAATGTTGCATTGTAATTTTGTTCAGTGATTATTGACAGCTAAATTATCGAAATTTAATGTCACTTATCATTGTATTCTCGTATGAATTTTTGCATTTTTGTATGGTAATAGAACTTTGGACGGTTGTTCTTGCCTTCAAAATAAAACAAATTATATGGTAACCATTGGTTGCTTTAATTTAATAGAATGTTTTAATACAATGACAATGAAAAATTTTATTATTCTTCCTCACTTTGATCATCAATAGGTCTTTCGATAAAGGTCAGAGACTCATAGAACCCATGGTAATAACTTGGGATTGCTTCGCTCTTACACAGGCTC
Organism: Drepana falcataria; assembly: GCA_945859725.1. Lineage (NCBI taxonomy): Eukaryota > Metazoa > Arthropoda > Insecta > Lepidoptera > Drepanidae > Drepana > Drepana falcataria. The sequence goes on from OX243935.1 coordinate 4,664,310, forward strand.
ATCAGGTCAGCATATAATGCCTTGGTTAAAGGCAAACGGTCGGTATACGCTGCTTTCCATTGATGTTCAGATGCAGAGTTTGGCGTGTTTGACGCAGTCTGGCGGGCACCTCGCTTTCTTCTTGCTGGCAATTTATGTTGAAATTGAGTATCCATTTGGGAATACTCTGCATCAAAATCGTACGTACAAATCGTAGGTTGCACATGTGAAACATTCACTTCCATAATTTTAGAACACGATGTTTTCTGACCAGCTACATCTTTGACCCAATTCCTATTGATTATTTGTTATTTTATGTCATAAAAGTCATTCTGCAACATTTCTTTAATTGTGTACTTTTCGCCAGTAACTTTGGCATTAATTATGATAGTGTACATCTGGCAGACCCGGATCTAGGGGGGGCAAGCCGGGGCCTATGCCCCGGGCGGCAAGTTCAAAGGGCGGGCAAATTCACACGTCCAGCCGGTTCAGACATTACCCGGAACAAACAGACAGACACACAAATAGTTCTAAAAAATATATTTTGAGATATGTATGTACCGTGTGTATACATTCTTATGCATTTAGTACATCATCACGCTTTCTTATGCATTTAGTACATCATCACGCTAAGTCCCTAACGGGTTAGGCAGAGAGTATAGAGCGCCAGTTCTCTCTAGACTTGCATACCTCTTTCGCTTCGCCCACATTCATCAGTCTCTTCGTACATGTTCGTCGGTTTCGAGTACTCTTGACGATCCCGTCCTTGAGCATCTAATCGATTTGATCGAGGTAGTTGGAACGTGGTCTTCCTCTGCCTAGTCTTGCACACACTTTTGCTTGTATATATGTTTCGTCAATCTTTCTTCACTCATCCATTCTATATGTCCAAACCAACGTAACATGCTTTTCTTCATCTTTACAATCACGCCCTCGTTCACTCCAGTTGATTTGCGAATCTCTTAATTGCGGATTCGATCTAAAATCGTGACTGCGCAAATTTTTCGAAGAGATCGCATATCAACTGCTGTTTGCCAGGATTTGCTGCTATACAATAAAGTAGGCACCAATATTGCATTGTAGAACTCGGGCATTCTTGCTGAGACTTTTACTGCTTTACTTATTACCGGCAGTTATCCTGCTTTCAATATATTTTTCATACTTTTCATCTCATGTGAACATGCTTCCTAGATATACAAATTCACTCGGTCACTTGTTCATCTCTTTCGAATGCCAGAGCCTTAGTCTTGCCAGCGTTTAGGCGCAGCCCCTTCTTTCTTTCACATTCTTCTATCATTACCGTAACTAGTGACTGCAGTTCGCCCTCTGATGACGCCAGTAAAACCGCGTCATCGGCGTATAGTAGGCAGCTTACCACTAAGTTTCCCAATTTCACTCCACATCTGTTCTTTCTTAATGCTCTCAGACAGTTATCCAGATATATAATGAACAGCCAGGCAGACATGATACACCCTTGCTTGACCCCCGACTTCACATCAAACAGGGTGACATCTCACCGTTAACCCTAACGCACGCCTTGCCATCACTATAGAGTGATTTCACGGCATGCAGTAGGGAACTGCTCACTCCATATCCAGGCAACACGTGTCAGAGTTCCTTTCGTACGACTCTATCAAATGCCTTCTCTAAGTCGACGAAAGTGCAGAAAAACTTTTGGTTATTATCCAAAAACTTTTCCGCGATTCCGCGAAGCGAGAAGGTTTGATCCATACATACTCTTCCTGGTCTAAATCCACCTTGAGATTCCCAGAGAAACCTTTCGGATCGCTCTTGGATTCTGATCGTCAGGATCTTCGTGTACACTTGACTAGCTAAGCTGACGACAACACTAGGACGCTCATGAGCATACTGATTTTAATTTGTAAACAACCATTGCTACTTACGCAGACGCACACACAATATTGCATTAGGCTATCACTACTTTACCTAACGACAGAGGATGATGATTATGTTTCGCCGTTCATTATTAGAGAAACGTTTTCTCAATGAAACGTTAGCTGCCAAACAAAGGTATATTTTTACGAGAATAAAATGACAACATCCAGAGCACTATTATTACAGACTCGTTTGCACGGGAATATTGTGGCTATCGATATTACCATTTTGATAGTAGTTGAAAATGTTTACTATTGTTATCTGGCAATTTTATTCGCGAAACTTTGTAAGTAATAAAAAACTTCGAATACTATTGCATTATTTTATAACTTTATGAGTTACGACAAATAAAATATGAAAAAAATTGTAAAGGTGTATTATGCTCCATTAGACTCGAATATGGTATAACATTAAAAACAAGACAATAGCGATTGTCATTTTGTTCTCCGGGGGCGGCGAATTGTAAATATTAATTAGACAAATGATCTCAAACTGAGCATAGTTTGTAGTATGGGAACTAGACAACGATTTACCTATATAAATGTGAAACATGATATAAAAAAGACAAGGGTCTTTTATAAATCAGCGTATAATTTCAAACAAAAACGAAAGTTTGACCGAAAACAAACAAATAGGCCTTAGTAGAGGTAAATAGATAACAAAGTTATAATGAGTCACGACAGGGCGGTAAGCGGGTGTACCTTTGGATTTGTGCATAATAAACTAGTTAAGATTTAATGCGGTTATTATTCAGGGACTAGGTCTGGGGCACGCAATGGTCGGCCCACGCGAGAGCTGTGCAATAATGACTCATAATATCCACAATGAGATGTATCGTGCCCTAACGGTCATGTCAACCCACCGCTCGCTACTCTACTGTCACCGGTTAACGCGTTAATGTTGTTTACGTGTGTAGGTGGTTCATTGCGAAGTGCACCAAATGATTTGACGAGAGTGAATAGGGTTTATTTTCGGCTCGTGTATGTATTTATAGTTGTAATGCCAATCCAGAACCATAGTTTCGTATAAACATTTTGTTACCAACGTAGATAAGACGCTGTATTAGCAATGTTAATGTTGGTATTATAATTATATATGGGACATCCAAGACTAATATACAAATATAAGTAATAACATATCATCACGTATTGTGCTTCATAGGCAAAGAAAAAGAGCCTCATATGGTAGGCAGAGAAACTAGAGCGCCAATTGTTCCTAGACTATCCGGCGGATAAATCTCGGCACAAATATTCATCACCAGCAGGATCCAACCTGCGACCTTAAGCTTCGCTGTCAGCTCTTTCCACTAATACAGGCGCTTGATAAGAATCGTAATTGTACAACTGATAGTATTTCCTTCGTATTCTCATAATAATTTTAATCGCATGTTAAAATTCGCAGCGGAAGATAAATTTTAACATGAATATCGGTTGTAGATTATAGTGCTTTACATTATAAATTAATGGTGAAGAAAGTAGTCCAACAGTAGCCACCTGACTAGCTATCATTGCCGATCAAGAGCGGGCAACGGGCCACAACCGGTTATCGGGACAGTGTCCACAACCGCTACCAACACCAATTTGTCTAAAAATACCTTACATTTTAAAATTATTTGCACTGGAAGTAGTGAACTATGTAAACAGATCATTATGAGTTGATAATTGAAAGGTTGACTCATGCACTTTTAACTTTCGTAAAGTGTCCTTTCGCAAATAAACAGTGTTTATGACTACTTACAAGGCCTGAAAGAAGGTTCTTTCAGGATTACGTTTCATATATGATTTCGATAGCACCAAATATTTGCCCCTGTATGAACAATGAGGTGTATTGTGCATTATTTTTTTTCTAATAATACATGCGTGATTCATTGGTATTTTATTTAGAGTTCACGTTCTTAAATTGAAATAGACTTTTAACGCAGCTGACTAGGTACTCTTGTATGAACTCTTTAATAAGAAAAAGCCGATGACCAGGGCTGACAATGCATCCATTTATATATTACTAGCTTTACCCCGCAGTTCCACACGAATTTAATCCAGTTACTTAATAACAATAATAAAAAAAAATGAATAGTGCTAGGAATAACGAGTTTCCCGTTCGAATTTGGAGCTGCCCGTCTGGAGCAGGACCTCCACCTTATAGAAAAAAGTCCGTAGCCAAATAACGCAATTCTTTGTGTTGTGTTCCTACGCGGTGAAAAAGGTTTCCAATAATGAGCTCCCTGGGGAAGGGTTGTTATATTGTATTGGCAGCTGCGTGATTAGTTATGTTATGCTGCCAACACAGTATAACTCTCCGAACACAGAATGGCTTCGCGCAAGTGATACTTCGGTATCATGAGCGTAAATAGGCTACGGTAATTGTTTCCCATCAGGTGGGCCGTGTGCTTGTTTTACTCTTGTTGTATAAAAAAAAACCTATATTGATGCCAAATTTCATCAAATGCCGTTCGACCGTTCTTACGTGATTGAATAATAAACATCCATACAAACTTTCGCATTTGTAATACAAGTAGGATATTGTATGTATCAAAAGACCTTCAGCGTAAATCCAAATAAAGGTAAACCTTGTCATAGTAGTAGCAAAAAGCGACAACTATCCATATAAGTTGGTCTCCATAAATGGGCCGGCGATACTTTAACTTCCACCTACTTGTGTTGGGCTTATCAGATGAGTTGATAAGAAGATTCTAAGCTGTGTACCTTTATCATATTTGATGCGGACAGAAAACCCCCAAAAAAATCCAGTTTGTACCATAATCCAACAATTGATATAAAAAAAGTATTTCATATTAAGTATAATATATCATCACGCCTTCCCACAAGGGTCCCCGAAGGGGTAGGCAGAGGTGTACAGGTAATACCCATACACCCACTTTCCGCCAGAGGAATATTAGGTGCCAACGTCACAGATGGCGAGTCCATCGCCGTTACTCCAGCACGACTATACATACGCCTTTGAATTTCTTCTCAGACGTATGCAGGTTTCCTCTCGATGTTTTCCTTCACCGTTAAGCTCGTGGTGTGACTAAAACTAATTGGTACAGTCGGGATTCGAACTTGCGACCTTTGCGTCGCAGGCAACTGCTCGAACCACTCGGCCACCACGGCTTCTTATAATATGTAAAAGATAAATGTTTTTGGTCAGTTTGATTGTATATTACACACGTAAGAATTCGCAGTTACTTTACCTATACCTTAAGGAAGCTTGGCGGGGAAGTTTGGACAAAAATATATATTTGGTTTATAGGTTGTTTATTCATTTATAAGTGAAATTCTCAAAACTCCTCTATAAAATTATTTTTTGTTTGGTTCCAGAGCTGCGGCGGAATAAAGTGCAAATCCCACATGTCCTCCAATAATGATTCCGGTAAGTTCGCAAAAGTTTGAAAAACAAAAGAACCTTGTCTGAAATGAAATCGCTTAATGCCACTCACCCCGAAGGAATAATTGCGTCAACATCTGGCCCTAGCAGCTGGCAGGTAGACTTATTGCTCACGTAATAAAGGCAGCCAGCGCATATTGAATGCCAAGCGACTTCAGTATTTCTGTGAGTATTCTTACTTTCATATTGTTTTATAGACATTGAACGGAAATCGTTTGCAAGAACAATGCTTGAAGTTATCGTTAATCTTGCGGAACAGAGAAACGTTATTCATTAATCCTCCGACGTAATATTTACTATTGAAAATAATCTTAATATACATAAATTATGTGTCACATTGTTTGTCCGCGATGGGCTCCTAAACTTCTAAACCGATTTCAATAAAATTTGCACATCGTGTGCAATTTAATCCAACATAAAAGATTGGATAGCTTACATCACAATTGGACCCGATAGGTGGCGCTGCGATCGTGTTTCAGGAAATTTAACTTTTGACCCGGGCGAGGCTGAGCGGGACAGCTAGTGTATTATATTTTGTTGTTATTGCTATGATTACTCAAATATGCAAAAGGGTCAAATTAACGTCACATCTGTCTCTTAAACATTTGCGATATATTAATGCCATAGCACCATCTACCATGATGAACTTGGTGAACTCCAAGAATATACATAGCTGATATGAAGAGGTCCCCACACCCCACTCCAGAAACCTATAAGGGTCCCCGAAAGAGTAGGCAGCGATGGATAGGTAGTACCCACACACTCACATTCCGCCCGATATATATTTTAAGAGCCAACGTGACAACGTGATGGTGTCACTAATCACTGTACTTAAGTTTAGAAAAACTCATTGGTACAGTCGGGATTCGTGCTTGCAATCTTTGTGTTGCAGGCAACTACTCGAACCACTTGGCCACCACAGCTTTCTCACTGTTTATTCCTAAATTTCATCTTTTAATTATGCCACCTAGATAACAATATTCTACACGGCTCGTCTGATGGTAAGCGGTTATCGTATCCCAATAAATTGTAAGCACTTGCACTTAAACCAATATTATGATAACATACAGAATACGATCACTGGTGAAGGCGCAATAACACGTGTGAGTTGTTTAATTATTAACTAAAAGCTATGATCCGAGCTTAATTTCGTGTGAATACATCTAATTTGAAAACAAAGGTTAAGTTTGTGTAAAGGTTACCGGAAGCTGCGGCCAGCGCCCTCTTGCAATTACGTACATGGCTATTACTTACTGTTTGGTTCTCATCCTACGATTCCTACCTACTTGATATACCTACTATCAAAATTGTTTGTACATATTTGCAAAATATATAGTCGGTTTATTTAAGTTTTTACTAACTGGCATTGTATGTGTCGGTGGTAACCGCTTACGATAAGACCTCGTGCTTGTTCGTTACATAAGTGGTATAACATTTAAAGCTTCACGCCCTTCTGATGCCCCTGGGTGAGGGTAGTCAGGGATGTAATTATGAAACTCTTTTGTCGGAGATATTTTTAGGTTACAGTTTGACAGCTGATGGCGAGCATGTCGCCGTACACATTGCTGGGTATAAATATGTAAATATAAACTCTACTCTATAGAAATTAGTTTATTCATGAAAATTCACAAACAATGGCACAATTTGAAAATAAATTTCGAAAAAGAAAACATTTTTGAAAGAAGAGTTACACAATAACCGTATTATTCATGCATCAACGGAAGGCCATTCACAATCTAACAGCAGAGATAATGATGTGTTCCTGGATAAATTAATTATTTTTGCCTCTGGAACGTGAATAATTGCACTCGTGGTAAATTGAGGCAGCGCTTCAGTATATATTTCATATTAACGACGTCAAAATATATTCAAGATTAATGTAGAGCCTCATTTTGGAGTTTAAATGCTTTTAAAATTATTAAGCAAAAAGCCAAAGTTTGACGCTAGAGACGCTATACTTTTTCCATACTATGAGTGACTCATATAGTAAATTTATTCACACAAAAACATATAATATAATAATATATATTGTGTCGAACTTACGAGTTTCTTGCCTTACCTCGTGACTTACCTCTTTATACCAATTACTCGAGATGATGTGCACACTTTTTTGTTTTATTTTAATCCATGTCATTATATTTTCCAATTTACCAAATAACATTTTCTTATTTCAGTTTCCACACCTGTTAAAGAACTTCCACCGTATACATAAATATGTGCATATCTAAATGTAGTCGATAAAAGTAGAGGAGTGTAGGAACGGTCTTGTTATTTAAAAGAAACTGTAAGCACTCGGCTACACTAAGCTTTATCAAATGGAAATAACGGCGTTATCAAGTTTGATATAGGGCTTCAAATCGCTAGATTTTGATTAGCATTGCCGATGGTGTTCTTTATAATTCAGCCTCGAAAATAAATAATAAAAGGACCACCACATTATGCATATAAGTGGGTAGAAGCGGCTCAATAATGTGATTTGTCGTTAGTTTCCCTCCAGGTGGTAGCTCGAGTGTCGGCGGTAGTTCCCAACTCGTTATCGTTCAGCGAGCGCTCCCCTTTCCTTGTAAATTGCTTGTCTCTCTGACTTTTCTTCAGTTCCACCCCCGTGTATAAAATTTCTTGCGAAATAGACGTTAGGATATTTAGCTATAGTGCAATGACTACGCTGAGAATGTTTATTTACTTTCTGAGTAGAATTTAACGATTTTTTTTCTCCATCAAGGTTGTTAAGAAAATGTTGTAGAAAATTCAGCTGGTTCTTCAAAGGGTTTAATTACTGTGTGAATGTAATTGTGTGCTCGTAGCATAATAGACGAACGCTCCACATACTGACAGCACATACATGAAATAATCACACTAATATTAAATATATTTTTTTATAAAAGAAAATATAGCCTATGTCGCTCAAGGTGAATGCAGCTTTCCAATGGTGAAAGATTTTTTCAAATCGGTCTAGTAGTTTCGGAGCCTATTCAATACAAACAAACAGACAATCAAATCTTTCCTCTTTATAAATTAGTATATATAAATGCGAAAGTTTGTGAGAATTTATCGTTTCGCTTTCACGCAAAATCGAATATTAGTTTGATCACCACATATGTTTTATTTTCGTTAAACGGTATACGTACGTATACGTACGCGGTACGGACCTAGCTAGTTGGTCATTAAATCTATATATATATATATATATATATATATATATAAATGTTATGTTGGTTTGTGTACGCTTCAAAAACTCTGTAAGTTCTGCACCGATCGAGCTGAAATTTTTGCATGATATATAATCCGCATCAAGGATTGTTTTTATGTATTTTTTGCATCAGTCACATATCCACAGCGAAGCGTGGCAGGGTACAGCTGGTCCTTTATATATTTTGCAGATGATAGTGCGAGTGTGGTGCGAGAGCGGCGCGGGGTGGGCGCCGACGCCGGTACCGGTTACCCCGCAGACCAGCTGCCGCGATGTACTGGAGTGCTGCCGCGAGCCCGGAGACGAACCTTGCCTGCTGCTCGCCGTGCACCCTCATCATGGAGGTGAGAATGGCCGCGACCACACTCTTATTAGTGATTTGACGCTTTCCAAAATGAAAATCAATTAATTGATTGCCCGCGTCCTCATGAAACAAGCTGTTGGTACAATGACTTCTTAATAACGAATAACTTCACATAGATCCGTGGTGTCCCAGTTGTTCGAGTAGCTGCAACACAAAGATTGCAAGTTGGATTCTGACTGTACCCATGAGTTTTTTCTGAACAAATTTATAGAGATTAATCTCAACACGAGCTTACCGGTGATGGAAAATATCGAGAGAAAACCTGCATACGTTGGAGAAGCAATTCAAAGACGTTTTTATAGTCTTGAGAAACGGTTATGGACTTGCCTTCTATCACTTTTGCACCAAAATAATCTCCGACAAAAAGAGAGTGTGTGTTACACCAATCTGGTTTGCCTACCCCTTCGGGAACCCGTGAAAGCTTAAATACAGTGGATTTAAAATTGTTTAATTTATTCATATAACTATATGACGATAACTGTATAAAAAAGGATCCCCAAATCAAGTCTGTCTAAAAATTCTAGTAGCTTACGGTTATATATGTAGCTTACGTTTTCCCGTGACCTCAAATATTTCTGAGAGATTGTGTACTTACATCCAGTTAGATTCGCGGTATCCACGCGGAACTCTTGCGGGACAAAAACTGCCCCGTTACCGGGAGATGTCACTTTAATTCTCGTTAATAGAATTTGATGGGACTATAACTCCTTAACCCTGCTACGTTGCCGTGGGATAGTGTAGATAGTCTTTTCCTAAGTGTACCAGTCTTTTTTGCCTTGCCTTAGTTTAACTACAAAGTTGATATTTTTATTAGTATTTGCTTACATTATTATAGATATAACAAGAACAAGGTCGGTAAAGTAAAATACGAATTTGCGATTTATATTTATTTAATTAATAAGGAGTAACCTATAGAAATTAGGTACCTACAGTAAAAACTTAATAAGAAACTAAAAGAATTATAATACTCATTTTTATTTTTATAATATTTTTTATTATCTTTCTATTATATTATATGATAAGTCGATTAGTAGTTAGTAAGCAATTGTGAAAATAAAATAAGCATTTTGTACAATGTCCCTCTTGGTATATAATGAAAAAACAAAATAAGAATGACATATTCGCATGATTTGAACAAAAATCAATGAAAGTGCAAATTAATGAAAATGAAAGAAGGTTAGGTAAGCCTTCATAGGCATGAACACTATTCAAAAGAATATGTTGCTGTGACGTAAGCTAAACAGTATATAATAATAGTAACGTTTTTGTTTTGAAATTAAAAATACATTACAATGTGGGTATTACTTATACACCTCTGCCTACCCCCTCGGGGACCCTTGTGGGAAGGCGTGAGGATATATTATTATTTATAATTCTAAATATTAAGGGAATAAGGTATAAATCCATATAAGGTATAAAACTACAAAATTATAGGCTCAACATTAACTGCATAATAGGCGGGACGTGTCGTCATATCCTCGTATGTCAATTTGACCATGTGTAGGAGCCAAGAGTAGATCACTGAAAAAAAATAGCCAAAAGATGAAGACATCCCATCAAAGACGAAAAAATAGATTAATTTAACCAAGCTCCCGATTTACACTACAGTCTGCTCGAAAAATACTACTTTTAAATAAAATATAATAATCAAAATCAAATCAAAATCAAATCAAATAATTTATTTCGTGAACATAGAAAATAAGATGGTATTAAATTACACAGGTATAGGTGCTATGTTCCGCCGCTAGGCATACAAAATATTTAAAATAGATAATATTATTTATAACACTATCTTAAGAATTATTATTTAATATCGAGTTTATGCTACTCTCATATTATATATAAAAATAAACATATTGTTGAAAGTTTCCTTAAATGACGGCTCTATAATGTTATCATATAACTTTCTTAAAATTATTAAAACTTATCAACTAGGTATTCATTAATGGTATAATATGCTTTCTCAACAAGTAAATTAAAAACTTTATTTTTAAATTCTTTTATGTTTTGGCAATGTTTAATTTGCTTTGGGAGTTTATTGTATAGCTTTGGTGCCATTGCAAACACACTTTTATGTAGAAATGTGGTTTTAGTTTTCGTTAAGGAAAGCTCTGAACGTCGTTGACTTGTAAATACTTGGAATAAGTGTATATTGGTTTTGACAAACATAATAATTTCATAAATGTAAAGTGACGGCAATGTTAATATTTTTAAAGTTTGATAATGTGGTTTACACGTGTCTCTGTGTTTAATTTGACATATAGCTCTAATATTTTTTTTTTGTGATTTGAAAACATTAGTGTTATTACTGGCATTACCCCAGAAGATTATGCCATATCTCAAAGTAGATGCTACATATCCGTGGTAAGCCGCCAAGAGTGCGCTAAGGTTGCTTACCTTTCTTAACATATATAAAGCATAAGAAAATTTGTGTAATTTATTACATACCTTTTCAGTATGTGTCAGCCAATTCATGTTATTATCTATATGTATTCCTAGAAATTTCGTTACCTTAGTTTCCTCAATAGTTTCGTTTTTATAGTTTATGCTTAAATTTGACATTGGTTTTTGTTTCAATTGAAAATTCATTATTTTAGTTTTTTTCATGTTAATTTTTAGGTTGTTCGTTTTAAGCCACGCAATGATTGATGTAAGGCTGTTATTTATATCTGTCTCTATATCTTTAAGGTTACCATTATTAAAAATTACCGTGCTGTCATCAGCAAATAGGGACATCCTGTGCTTGATGGCTTTAGGAAAGTCATTTATATAAATGAGGAAAAGCAGCGGACCCAGAACACTCCCTTGGGGTACGCCAAAAGATACCTCTTGAGCATCTGACGAGTAGATTTCTTCCGTTTTTGTTTTCATATTAATATGTTTTATTTGCGTTATTTGTTTTCTTCCTATTAAGTACGACTTTATCATATCTAATACATTGCCTCTGATCCCATAATTATATAACTTGTTTAATAATGTTTTGTGTTCCACGTAGTCAAAAGCCTTGGTCATGTCCATAAATAGTGCGACTGCGGGTTTTTTGTTGTCCATGTTATAATGGATTTTATCTAAAAAGTTATATATTGCCATATTAATGGTCTTGTTTTTTCTAAAACCCATTTGCTCTTCACATAAGATGTTGTTTTTATCAAGATACTCATTTAAGTTATAATATATTATCTTTTCAAAAATTTTGGAAAATATTGGTATTAGTGCCAGAGGTCTGTAATTCAAAATATTTGTTTTATCGTCCTTTTTGTGTAGCGGCTTTATAATAGACATTTTTAATTTTTCTGGAAATGATCCGCTAATAATGCACTTGTTTATAATATCGGATATTACTGGGGCTATTACACTGGCTACCAATTTGATAACACTAGTCTGTATTTCGTCATAGCCTGTACTGTATGTATTTTTTAAGTTATTTATTACTGTAATTATGTCTCTCATTGTCAAAACTCATTGGTACAGTCGGGATTCGAACTAGCGACCTTTGCATCGCAGGCAACTGCTCGAACCACTCGGCCACCACGGCTCTAATATAAAATATAAAATACTAAAATTATGCTTATAAAATACTACTTTAAATAAATTATACTTACCGCACATTGCAAGCAGTATGAACCACAATTCCTTTGTTAGGTAAGTCGCTTCTGCGATTATAATTAGGCCGATAATTACGACATTTCCAATGCCATGAATAAAGTAGGCTCGCACTTTTCCGGGTTGATTCTGGAAAACAATTGGAATAGAATGACTAGGTGCGAAGTGGTATTACTTTAATTGAACTGAACACTATATGCTTATGAGTTTTATATTAGCCTGTGAAGGTTATCTCTTATATTACATACCTTATGGATTCCATATATGAAGATGGTAGAAAAGGAAAACATTACACTGGAAATTATAGCAAGTCTCGGAGCAAATTCTTTAACTTCATAATGATAATATGTCCATAAGTCCTTGGATAGAAAAGCAGCAAGACTAGCGACCATAGCGATCCCAGCTGTGATCTGTAACGTAATAACAATAATTAACCTCACGTATTTGTCACACAACGAAGGAAAACTTTAAGCGTCTATTCAAATACTTCACTATGTTTATACGTGAAATTAGGCATGGATTCGCGCGCTTCTGTAATTTGGCCAATTGTATCTTCAGCTAAAAGAGGATGTTATGTCACCTGTATGGCTACCCCTTCGTCGCCTTGAAGGCGTGACGAGGTCTATAAGAGCCTAGAGAACTGGCGTTTCACTAACGTACCCCGTGAGGGACTCGGTGTGTTGATAAATATTTATATTTATATGACGATATCCATGTACATTTCAAGTCTTTTCCTCTGTGCTTCTTAAAAAAATTTGAGCGTGCAGATACATGAACAAATAACTTACAGCACTGGTATAGCCAAGAATTAGGCAGCCGGTTCTTAGAGTGAACCTATTTAGACATTTGCCATTGTAACACATTGTGAATCTGAAAGAAACTTATATTTTTAGCATGTACACAATAATCTATGAAGGGATTATGCGCGCATATAAAGCCCCACAAATCTCATCATTTCATCTTAGTTACTCTACACTATACATGACATAGATCGAATCTACAAATCAATTGAGTGAATCATGTGTATATTAAAATACACATGATAATAAAATATCTCGTGACAGGCGGGCTGGAACATATCTCGCTCAGAGAATCAGCATTGCTATCCAGCGTGGCAATGCTGCTAGTCTTCTTGGCACGTTGCCTCGGGATACCGATTTGGGTTAAATATTTTATCTCTAGGTAATTAGTTTCAGTCGTTCCATGTAAATATTGTTAATTGTTATTTTTGTAAATATGTGTATCTTACGTTTGTTAGGACATATAGAAAGGACGAGCAAATAAACATTGAGCAAATATACATAAGAAAGTGTGTGGAAGAAGTGGCCAAGAAAGACCCCGCTCCAATAACCAAGATCAAATCGATCGAACACAAGAATGGAACGGCCAAAGTCCTTAAAACTAGCGAGCATGTATGGAGAGACATGAAAGTGGATGAAGTGAACGAAGTATGTCATTGTGGAGGGAACTGGCATTGTACTCTCTCTGTTTAACCCGTGACGGTCCACGGCGTGATGATATATCGTTTTGTATATACCTATGTACTCTAAATTAAATGTTTGTAAAGAAGTCAGTACTTAAAATCAATACACGTCCTTAAGCTTCACAATGGTATGAAAACACTGTTCTAAATTTAAGGGTCGGCACTGTGACAGTGATATCCATCACTCCTACAGTGTAACTCATACCAGGCGTATACTTAGTAGTAAATAATGTGGAACTTACCAATTCGTCTGGATATTAATATTGCACAAAACCAATCTTATAATTCATGTACATATACTAAGTATGAATTGATACAAAATTCAGTGTAGTTAATGTGCTAAACACGTCTCCACCAACGGACAACACAAGAGTATATGAGCTAAGTAAGGGACTCAGCGATTGAATGAGCTAACGCAGAAAAAAATACTGAAGTGGCAAAAGTTTGTTTCTAGAATGCATACCATGTCCGCTTAAGCTAAGGGGTCATTAGAGCGATCTAAAGGAGTTTGAATTGTAGAAAGTGAAAATATTATTTTAATCATAAGTAAATGTATGCTTATTACATTTTGTTAAATAAAGGTACAGGGTGAATGAAGGGCGAGTTAATATATTTCATACACCTTTACTATGCAGAACTGCCGAATATTTAAATGTGCTAATGAACCATTTTTCAGGGAAATTTTCATACAATTACTGTTCTAGGCATTCTGTTTTTTTAATAATAAACCTATCCTTATCAATACACTGCGACAAGGCTCTCCGGAGGGGTATACAGAGGTGTGTAGTATCCAAACACACATTTATCGCTGCCGTATCCATCGCCGTTTCTCAAGCACGATTATACATACTACCTCGTTCAATTTCTTCTCGAACGTATGCAGGCAGGGTAGAGGAACATCGTGTATTATTTTACCGTCAAGCTCATAGTGTGACTAATTACTGTACATAAGTTCAGAAAAACTCATACGCGGGATTTCAACTTGCAACACTTGTGTTGCAGGTAACTACTCGAAGCACTCGGTCACCACGGCTCTTGTATTACTTTACATATGAATTATAAAAACCGTATGATTTCCCTATACGTGAAGGCTAAAAAGTAAGAAACCAAGGGATATTTGAAATCAAATTCATGTAGGTATGTTTATTAACACATTCATAGTGGGAGAATGCCCTAACTTCGATAATTATCAAGTTCTACGAAGTTCAGTTTCAAGCAAACAACGACACCCTTGTGTTTAAGTACTTCCAGGTCTGTAATAAAAATACCCAAGAGTGATTATTAATATATGACGCCTTCAAGGGTCCCCAAAGAGGCAAGCAGAGTAATTTATTTATATTTTGGTGACAAATAACACGACCTTTCCTTTACCCAAAAGCACGTAGGTACTTATTAGTTCGGGAACCGTAAATTAAAGAAAGTTGTGGTGGACCTGGTGAGATTTAATATTAAGGCTTGATGACACATCCCTAAGACCAAGGGGTAATACAGTTATGATGCCAAGGTCGTAAAATTCACTTAATATCTTACTTGAAACTTTTTTTTATTTATACAACAAGAGTGGCAGACAAGCATATGGAAAACGGTTACTGCAGCCTATTTACACTAACAATACCGAAGTATCACTTGCGCGTTGCCACTCTGTGCTCGGAGAGTTTATTATACTGTGTTGGTAGCATAATGGGACTAATCCCTCTGCTGGCAACACAATATAATAATCCTCCCCCCTCCCCAAGGAGCTAATGCTGGAAACCTTATTCGCTGCGTAGGAACACATCACAAAAAAAATGTTATTTGGCTACAGTTTTCTAAGCTAAGATGGAGATCCTACCCTAGTCGGGCAGCTCCAAATTCGAACGGGACTGAAACCCGTTATGCCATACGGCCTACCTCTCTTCTACCTACCTCATGCCACTCTTTTGAGAAAACCACAACGTGGATAGGCATGAGCTCATGAGGTTGCAAGAGGATTGCAAGTGGAGCGTTCGCGGAAGAAAACGCACAATTTTTTAAACTGAACTGTGCCGTCCCTGTGGAAATACAATCCTAGTCGATAGTCTGTATTTTTTTAAAGGGCTGCCCTCCGTATTGAAAAAAGGGTGCAGATTTGCTGAGTGCAGTCATAAAGTATACACGTAAGAGGCTCTAGCAACACGTGCATTAGTGGGCGTTATTTCAAGTATGTCGCAATCGGGAATTTTTAAATATTTTGAACTAGCCCCGTGGCTCACCCGCGTAAAATTTGATTCCATTGGTAGAAGATTGGTAGAGGTTTAATTATTCTGGATTAAAATATCAGCTGAGTTAACAGAATCCTATGTATTAATCAAGCTAATAATATATTGGTATCTGTTCAAAATTTCATACAAATCCGTTCAACAAATATTCTCACAAACTTTTACATTATAATTGCTAGGATCCCATTATAGATTTACGGATATTTGCAGTAGATTTTACATGCTAATTTACATGTTGTCACAAATACCGGGCACTTAAACATCGCCAGAGTTTTTGGTAAATGTCTCGGGGTAAAAACTCAAGTCGATGTAATTGCATCCCGATTGAGCTGGCCGTGGGAAAGATATGGTCGAAATGTAATTTTCTCTCGTTCACTCTTGGAGTCGTTTTGACCTTATTATAAAATTAATCTTGCAATACTATATTGGTAGGCATTCTGCTGTCTATGATTGTCTGGGTTCATTTGTTTTGACTATGATATGAGGTACCTACTAGGTACTATTCTTTCATAAGCAACCAATGGGCTCACCTACGATATTGCCACAAAGTAACGAATTGATTTTAGCTTATCCAAATAATAATAATAATAATTATATATCCTCACGCCTTCCCACAAGGGTCCCCGAAGGGGTAGGCAGAGGTGTATAGGTAATACCCACACACCCACTTTCTGCCAGAGGTATATTAGGTGCCAACGTGACAGATGGCGAGTCCATCGCCGTTACTCAAGCACGACTATACATACGCCTTTTAAATTTCTTTTTTCAGACGTATGCAGGTTTCCTCTCGATCCAAATAAGGCGTATCAAAAAAAAAAAAAAAAAATATATATATATATATTAATTTATAAACACAATTTGACACGTTATAAAAAACACTGACGCGAAAGTACGTTTTTCTCAAGTAATCAATTACGAAAACAGTGTAAGTGGAACGGGAATGTCCATAAAAAAGTTTAAAGTGATGATCTTGCTCATCAGTGAAACGAACAATTCGCAAATTGCAGCAATACAACTATAATTTGGCATAATGATCATTATTCAAAGAATAGCCAAGATAAGGCAAACACGAAGAAAAGGGGTGCGATAAATATAAGTTACGTGGGAACCATTTCATGACAGCTTAGTTTTAAAAACTTAATTAAAAATAATTTGTAACATAATAGGTACCTTTACAAATGATTTTTAACTGACTTTCTATTGACGAGAGATTGCGCTCGATCCAAGCCAATTAAAGAAATTCCGTTATAGACGTGGCCAGGAGCAGGAGTCCAGATCTAAAATGTATGATATTCATGAGACCTTATTAGTAGGAAATACTTGTATAGCTCCTGCGGCTAGTAATGACAAACAACGTTTCGTTGTATTATTTATTGCTATCAGATTATCGGTAGGCGCTGTGAACACAATAATTTATATTAGTGACAGTTAAAGTACATTCTTTTTATCTATTATTTTCATACTTAGATATTTCATGTACAATAGAAAAATTTACATACCATAAGAGTTCTTCATGGAGTAGGCAGTTGGGTTTGTTACTTTGAATACTGATTTCTAAGTCAGTCTGTCCAACGTTCGTATTGGCTAGTCTATCGATGTAATGTCCAGGTCTTGTTTGCCAGCTTCTACGCCGTCCATTACGCTGGCGTATGTCACCGAAGTTATATATCACATTATTTGATAATTCTGAACAGTCTGTGATTTTGATGTTCTGTGATGCAGATACAGGTGTTTCCCGAGCGACACTGTGTTTTTTATCAAACTAATAATTTTATGGCAAATCTGTAATGGCAATTTGATCAAATACCACGAAACAGAAGCGGCGTTATATTTTTGTTTTTGCTGTTTTTCATAGGTATAGTAATTATTTTGCTTCTGAAATAGAATTAGTAAAAAATAGGTCATAATAATAAGGTCATAAGCCGTGGTGGCCGAGTGGTTTGAGCAGTTGCCTACGATGCAAAGGTCGCAAGTTGGAATCCCGATTGTACCAATGACTTTTTTCTGAACTTAAGTGGGTACATTGATTAGTCACACCACGAGCTTTACGGTGAAGGAAAACATCGAGAGGAAACCTGCATACGTCTGAGAAGTAATTCAAAGGCGTATGTATAGTCGTGCTGGAGTAACGGCGATGGACTCGCCATCTGTCACGTTGGCACCTAATATACCTCTGGCGGACAGTGGGTGTGTGGGTATTACCTATACACCTCTGCCTACCCCTTCGGGGACCCTTGTAGGAAGGCGTGAGGATATATATATATATTTTTTTTTAATATTTTTTTATACCACTTGGTTGGCAAACAAGCATGCGGTCCGCCTGATGGTAAGCGGTTACCGCCGCCTATGGACGCTTGCAACACCAGGGGTATCACTCGCGCGTTGCCGACCCTGCAGGAATCTTTTCACACCCTTCTTGAAGAACTCCATGCTGTACTCTCCAGGGAAAACCTCAACGGGGAGCTCATTCCACAGCCTGAGCGTTCGCGGAAGGAAACTCCTTTGGAACCGCGCAGTGCGAGACCTTTGTGGTTCCAAGGTATGGGGATGAATTCCCCGTCGATGGCGAGAGGTGCGGTGGTAGAAGGTGGAAGTGGGCATCATGTCGAACAATTCTGCAGAACACTCCCCATTATACAAGCGGTAGAACACACACAGGGAGGCAAGATCTCTCCTCAAACTTAGTGATTCCAAGCCGCCTGTGAGCATGGGATCATCGACTATTCTAGCGGCGCGTTTTTTTAGGCCATAATAAAATAAAAGGCAGACTAATATATTTCTCGTATGCCGCTTTATTACTGTAATAAAGTTATAGGATTGATGTATTATTACTACTACTAAGCCGTGGTGGCCGAGTGGTTCGAGCAGCTGCCTGCGACGCAAAGGTCGCAAGTTCGAATCCCGACTGTACCAATGAGTTTTTCTGAACTTAAGTACAGTGATTAGTCACACCACGAGCTGAACGGTGAAGGAAAACATCGGGAGGAAACCTGCATACGTCTGAGAATAAATTCAAAGGCGTTTGTATAGTCGTGCTGTAGTAACGGCGATGGACTCGCCATCTGTCACGTTGGCACCTAATATACCTCTGGCGGAAAGTGGGTGTGTGGGTATTTCCTATACACCTCTGCCTACCCCTTCGGGGACCCTTGTGGGAAGGCGTGAGGATATATTATTATATTTATTATATATTTATATATATTATATTATTACTACTACTAGCTTTGCTCCACAGTTTCACCTAGTAAAAGTTGTTTTTTTTTTAGTTTTTGCGTGAAAGACGAGCACACCACCTCATAAACTTTCGCATGTTTATATTAGTAGAATTGACATTACGGTTACAATGCCATTGTTGTATTCATAACCTAAGCTAAGATTGTAAACCAACATCTCTGGTTGTGAGATCTTTCTTCAAAACACACAATCAGACTAGATTAATATTTTTAGAGCACAGATCAAAAGTCAAGCAACTAAGAAATATTTCAAAAGCCAATTAAAACACGACAAATGCAATGCGATAGCATTGTATGATCTCATAAGATCGTCCCTTCTTATTTTCTTATCTTGATAGTTGTATTTTTACTTGACAATCGCTTTTCACATTAGGGCGAGGAGAGACTTAAAAATGCTTATTTGATTTTATTCACGAAAGCCAAGGAATGGCTGAAAATGTGTCTCGAACACGCATCTTCAAATATCAAACAATACAATAATCTTGTAAATATATGAGCGTTGGGGTTTTTCTCTTTTAAGTACTCAAAGATATTTTTGTTTGATAACAAGAGAGAGGTAGGGCATAACGGGTTTCCCGTTCAATTTGGAGCTGCCCGACTGGGGCAGGACCTCCACCTCATAGAATTCCGTAGCCAAATAACACAATTTATTGTGTTGTGTTCCTACGTGGTGAATAAGGTTTCCAGTAATGAGCTCCTTGGGGAGGGGGGAGGATTGTTACATTGTGTTGGAAGCAGAGGGATTAAACCTTATGCTGCCAACACACTATAACTCTCCGAACACAGAGTAGCAACGCGCAAGTGATACTTCGGTATCGTGAGCGTCAATAGGCTACGGTAACCGTTTCCCATCAGGTGGGCCGTATGCTTGTTTGCCACTCTTGTAGTATAAAAAAAAAAAAAAAAACAAAGAAGAGATTGTTTGCATATATGAATAAACAACCTTATATTCAGTGTGGTTCCCTTAAATCTCAGCTACTTGTAATTGTATGTATTTGTTTCGTATGAATATTATCTATATATATAAAAATTAATTGAGCCGTGGTGGCCGAGTGGTTCGAGCAGTTACCTGCGACGCAAAGGTCGCAAGTTCGAATCCCGACTGTACCAATGAGTTTTTCTAAACTTAAGTACAGTGATTAGTCACACCACGAGCTTTACGGTGAAGGAAAACATCGTGAGGAAACCTGCATACGTCTGAGAAGAAATTCAAAGGCGTATGTATAGTCGTGCTTGAGTAACGGCGATGGACTCGCCATTTGTCACGTTGGCACCTAATATACCTCTGGCGGAAAGTGGGTGTGTGGGTATTACCCATACACCTCTGCCTACCCCTTCGGGGACCCTTGTGGGAAGGCGTGAGGATATTTATTTATTTATTATTTATAAAAATGAATCACCAAAATGTTTGTACGCGCATAACTTGCAAACGACTGAACCAAATTGGATAAATCTTTCTTTTATGTATTCTTTATTGTGAGGAGAAGGTTTGTGTGAAAAAAAATATTTAAAAAAAATAATAGTAAAAATTAATAGATCTCAGAAAAGTGAGTGTGCGAAAGAGACAGAAGATTGTGAGACGTTTTCAATATATTGACAAAACTCTGTCAGAGTGACGTTCAGTTGTTAAGCCAGTGTATCTTCAAAAATGTTGACAGTAAAGGTGCGTTCCACTAAACGCGCACAGCGATAAAAATGCTCCTATAACCGTTCACATAAGGACCGCGGTCGTTGTGATCGCGGCGAAAACGTCAATTATAATGTCATAACTTACGCTCACGCGACGCTCACGACGACCCATCTGAAAAGGTGGGTCGAAGTGATCGTTGAGAAAATTAGCGGCATTTTCAAAACTCAAAAGATATAAAATGGCGACCGTACCTCTTACCAAATATCCAAGTGCCGCCGCAAGACATTTTAATTCCATTTGAACGTAAATTAATTTAATACACCAATAAATTTTCATACTTTTTCATATAAAGTATGAAAAAGATATTGAAAGAAGGATAACTGCCGGAAATAAGGTGAATGGGGCCATGTCGGCGTTGATGGGCAGTAAAAGTCTGAGCAAGAATGCTCGAGTTGCTGTCCACAACGCGATATTGGTACCTACCTTGTTGTATGGCAGCGCATCCTGGGTATGTCAGAGGAAGTATGAAAATAGCTTGAATGCAGTTGAGATGCGATCGCTTCGAAAAATGTGCGGAGTAACGATTTTAGATCGAGTCCGCAATGAAGAGATTCGCAAATCAACTGGCGTGAATGAGGGCGTGATTGTAAAGATGAAGAAAGGCATGTTACGTTGGTTTGGACACATAGAAAGGATGAGCGAAGAAAGATTGACGAAACAGATATACAAAGCAAAAGTGTGTGCAAGAAGAGGCAGAGGAAGGCCACGTTCCAACTACCTGGATCAAATCGATCGGACGCTCAAGGACGGGAACGTCAAGAGTACTTGAAACCGACGAACATGTATGAAGGGACTGATGAATGTGGACGAAACGAAAGAGGTATGAAGTCCAGAGAGAACTGGCGCTCTATACTCCCTGCCTACCCCGTTAGGGACTTGGGCGTGATGATATGTATGTATGTATGTATGTAAATT
The DNA here is from genome assembly GCA_945859725.1 of Drepana falcataria. Taxonomy (NCBI): domain Eukaryota; kingdom Metazoa; phylum Arthropoda; class Insecta; order Lepidoptera; family Drepanidae; genus Drepana; species Drepana falcataria. The sequence continues at coordinate 4,686,284 of OX243935.1, forward strand.
TTCACCCATGCGAAGCCGGGCGGGACAGCTAGTATAAAAATATAAACATGAATATAATATGTACTTCTTGTCTTGGATGTCCTATATTAAAATGTAATTTATAAAAAGGTTTTGGAAAATAAATTATTACTATTACTATGTATTTACGTGTATAATATATCGCGTCAAAGTACAAGCTTAAGAATACGTTAAGTATAATACATACATATCATCACACTGAGTCCTTACCAGCGTACGCAGAGAGAGTAGAGCGCCCGTTCTCTCTAGACTTGTCTACCTATTTCGCTTCGGCTACATTAATGAGTCCCTTCATACATGCTCACCGGTTTCGAGTACTCTTGACGTTCCCACCCTTAAGAGTCCGTTCGATTTGATCTAGGTTGTTGGAACATGCGCTTCGTCCGACTCATCTTGCACACACTCTCGCATTGTACATATATCTGTTTCGTCAGCCTTTCTTCGCTCATCCCTTCTATATATCCAAACAAACGAATTTGTCCTAAATATATATATAACTAATATATATATATATATATATATATATATATATATATATATATATATATATATATATATATATAACTAATTTTGAATTTATTACTGAAATTTATATGTTTTTGGTTTCAGTGCATATTTTGCGAGACACGGAGCTACCCTTGGAAGTCGCTTCAGCGCTTGGACCTGATGTACAGTTTGCTCTCAAGTATGTAGACACGGGTGAGTACATTCTTCAATAATATGAACCAAAAATCAACTTTATATCACAATTATTTGTAAATAACTTCGCCTCGCTGCCTTTTTCACCTGCGTAAATTACATTTAATTGGTAGATATTTTGCTGGATTTAAATATCTAAAATATTTAGGAAAGAGCTTTGTAAGTCTAGAGAGAACTAGTTAGGGACTCGGCGTGATGATATGTATGGATGTATCTATCGAGCAAATAAACAGAGTTCTACAAGACAGGTATGAAAATTTTCCTGCAGAGTTGGCAGCGCGCGCGCCGATACCCCTGGAGTTTGCAAGCGTCCATAGGCTGCGGTAACTGCTTACCATCAGTCGGACCGCATGCTTTTTTGCCACCAATGTGGTTTAAAAACAAGCCTGTTCATCTTCATCCTTTCAAACTTGCATTTATAATATTAGTAATAGAATATAGTCTTAGTTAAATGACCACCTTACCTGGGTATTGTAAAAATTATTAATGTCGTCGTTCCTTGTACACGTCTTTACCAACGCTTATGAAATCTTCTTACACTTATGCTGGTTTCTTTCACCGCAAAGTGGTATGACAAATCACTATACTTAAAAAAAGTTTAGTGAAACGCTTCGTTACTAATACTGGGGTTTAACAAAGTAGTAACAAGTAATTTGTCTAACTAAGGTCAGCTAAAGCCGTGGTGGACGAGTGGTTCGGGTAGTTGTCTGCATCACAAAGATTGCAAGTTCGAGTGCTGACTGTACCAATGAGTGAACGTAAGTATTGTGATTCATCACACCACGAGCTTTCGGGTGAAGGAAAATGTCATGGAGAAACCTGCATACGTTTGTGAACAAATTCTAATACAGTATATATACATATAGTCGTGCTTGAGTAACGAAGATGGACACGCCATATGTTACATTGGCAACTAAAATATATCTCTGGCGCAATGCGGGTGTGTGGGTACTACCTACACACCTCTGCCTACCCTGGCACTTGTGGGAAGGCAAGAAGAGTTCAGTTAACTTTGCATTAGGTACTAGAGTATCATAATGACCTACATTCCACAAGACGCATTATATAAAGGACACCCCATGAAATTAAATCGATTTGGTCGCATAGGAATTAACAACAGTTCGTGTAATTGCACTGTTAATTTAGGTGGCATTAGTACATCAAAGTTTATCAAATTTATATGTATAATAAGATATGAATAGTGATATACAGTGTGGTAGTAGTTCAATTAAAACTTGTATATAATTGTCGTTGATCAGCCAACGCCCCAAGCGAGACCTTCCGAACGAATTACGAATTGGCCCCTTTTATTTTTGCTTGATTTCGTCTGACTGATGGACGGATAAAGATTAATGGGAGGGAGCACTCTTTCCAAATTGGACAGGCCCGGCTTTCAAACGGATTATTAGTTTTTCATTTATTGCGTAAACTTCCAGTATCGGGTCACTTGTCACCATGTTTATTTATACGATGGATAATTTGAAAATACATTGGAACGACACTTTTTTAGAAGATATCTTGAAACTACAAGACGAGTTAACTACCCTGTAAGTGCAATTTATAAATAAATGTATGTCCCAATTCTGTGTAACACGGAAGGGTGCCAAGAAGGCTGGCGGCGAATCAGCATTGCCACCTTGTGGGGCCTGATTGAGCTGAGTTTATAGTTTATCTTAGTATCTCGTTAAGTATCATGGCTGTCGAGCTGGCAAAGGGAAAAAATCGCGTTGCTTTTAGATTGGTCCCCTCACTGATCTTTAGTAATCTCTATTAGTTTGAATTTAATTGAATATAAACTCAGTACTCAGAACATGGTGATGTCTGACAGCTTTCATATACTTAAACATGGCCGGTTTTAATCATTTTGTATGAAAGTTTAGTGTATAAATTTGTTATATGATTTTCATAGCATTCCTCGAGAAGTATTTAAATTCGAGTTTTGAAAATGGTATGAAAATGTTATTTAATAGCAATATTTTGTAAATTAGAAGAGATAGTTTAAAAGTATCTAGCTGTATCTGTGTTAGTCAAAACGATCATTTATTTTGAGGAAAAAACTCTTGTCTGCCAGTTAATTGTACTTAAGTACGTTATGATTATATTTTATTGCGATAGCCGCAGCAGTATCTACATTAAATTTAGGTACATTGAATTAAATGCGGCTTAACCAAACGTTCTAATTGTTAATACAAATCTTTATAAAGTTTTATTTAAATCTTGTACAGCAAGATATTTAGTGTATAGGAGAAATCCAGTTTACAAACTTGACTCGGTATATTTTTAAGTTTATCTGCTCATGATCTCTCTGTCAGTTGAATTCAAAGGTCTTTATAAAATAAGCTATAATAGGTTTTCAAATTTACAATTAAAAATTATTATGCTATAAAGTATCCGTATAGGTTTGAACCCTTTTGATTTGTGAAGCACTTCGCTGGTCGGATCGTTACCGTGACGGGGAGCTGATAAAATAGCACCGAATGAAATACTACGTTATCATTAAACCACAATCAAGAAAGCATACACACAGATAAAAAACGACACACGCACACACTCGCATAATTCACCTGTTTCTGTGGTTGTATTGAGAGGCTTTGCGCAGACGCAGGTTGTAAGTTCTCCCACTATAGTGTCATACTTCTGTTGTTCTCTCCGTCGCTCCGCTGCTGTGTGAACGAGACGCCTATTTCCACTTTTGAGCGTCGGTAAAACAGTTCGGGCCTGCTGTACCGACACACGGACTGGATCAACGGTCTTTCTGGCATATAGCGGAGTTACTTAGTTTTAACTTAACATCGCAGCACGGCGATTGTTTAAAACTTTACAACTGCCGGTTTATCAGCAATGTTGTGTTCAATGCGTATAATTTGAATTAGAGGAACGTTTGATTGAGTTTTGTGTGTCTAAGTGTAGGTTTTTTGTGTTGTTTGTGACCGAGAAGTTAGTAATGTAGCCTTCGCCCAAGTGAATGCTTAAATCACGCCATGTACCACAGTGCTATGTAGGTTCGTTAAAAGTGCCAGTGCGAAGTTAAAGTTCAAATTTGTGGTGGTTTAAAAAGGTTTTATACCTGAATTGGTACTTTATGTGCAACGTGCAACTGTGTTTTGTGTGTTTAACTATACCTTCCTTGGTAACGGATTCTGATCGACTTCAACACAAAAAAAGGGTATGTACTTATGTGTTTAAGTGTTACTTTCTATTATAAAGGTGGTATCTGTTAACGGTATAACTAGAAAAGTGTAGGCGTGTAAATCATGTGCTGATAAATAAATGTTTCAGTGAAAACTTACCTTAAACAATCTCGGGTATCTACGTTTTATTTACGATTGTTATCATGTAGCTACCTTCTAAAGTCGCTGTCACTATCAAACCATTCGATAGTTTACGTGTCATACTAGAACCTACTATTGCCTAGAAGCATTGGCATACAATCACCATTAACATAACATCGACAAATCAATAATAACCTCCACTCGAATCCGGTTATAAAACTTGAGATGTTGGCTGTAGATACGTTGAAGCTAAATGATAGCAAAACGTGCTTCGACTGGCTGGTTAATTGATATGGCTTCATTGGCAATAAATTGTTGGTATCTATACATAAGTAGATATATAATATATGTATTGTATTATATAATATTCAAGTTCAATGTATTGATAAGTGTCTTAGTTATTAGACCTAAGTAAATATTGCGGGTAAAAGTAAATATAATATATTGAGCCTCGGGAGTCTGCAATAAGGAGATTTTCTTAAGGACACGCGGCTTAAACCACATACTTCGCGGATAGGAAAAATATCTAAGAAGCCTGCATACGTCTGAAAAGAAATTCGATAACGTGAATTCGTACCGTTAGCAGCTTATATATATATATCTATATATATATATATATATAATATATATCTGGTGATATGAGTGTTATAACAACGTTGTCTGATCAATTTGTGGACTTTGGTATGCATTGCGCATGATATTTATACCTATACACCTCTGCCTACCCCTTTGGGGACCCTTGTGGGAACGCGTGAGGATACATAATATTTAATAACATATTTTTTTGTATTATATTAATGCAATCTTTATCTAGTATAATTAAATTAAGGATACCTGCTCCGTTGCTCCGATGAGATATTTTGAGAAGAAAGGAAAATACTGCATTTAACTTGATGCATGCAGAACCCTAAAGTAAATTCAGATTATAGGTTAAAATAGCATGTTAAGTCTATGACATCACTTCAACCTATTTTGGTGACTTTCATTCATAATTTTATTTGTAACAAGTAATAAAGTTTATTTCCTAATTAATGTAACCATTTAAGTGGTTGTGCTACATATTTTATGGGTTCATTGACTTGGTTAAATAACAGTGAAATTTATAAATACTTCAAAACACTTTGCGTGATATGGATGCGGCCAAATAGATACATACACTTACTCTTATCGTGCGTAAGTTTATTGCGTAAACATATATGTATTAACCGGTAATAACTCGATAATTATCTCTATAATTGCAAAACACAAATTTATAGCAGATAGAGGTAGGTGAAAAATCGTCACGAAGCATACATTTCCAACGAACGCTTACGCACATATTGTACAAATGTCATATATTAAATAATATGCTTGAAGTTATCTTAAATTACGATATTCAAAGGTATTTAAGAATATTCGTAGGGCTAAATCGTGGTGTCGGCGAGAGGCGTTCCGGTCGACTCTGCCTTTGTAAGAACATCAACGCGCTGCATACTAAAGTAGACATGAATTTAAAATGGATTATCGAGAAATAGGTGCCCAACCTACACTGGAATTTATGCCAGCATATTTGAATAATTACAGTTTACTATTTTTATATTGAATGTTTGCTTTAAAATATACTTGTTTACTTGCTTTTAAAGTTAAATAAATGTATCACCAATAATGCTGATTTTATAAAAAAATAATGTGTCATAAAAGGTTAAGGATTAAAATATAAAATTTTGTTTTCAACTGTTACGATTCCTAAAAGTCTAAAGTCTTTCGAGATACCAACTTACATTTGGAAACGCAAGTGGAAAACGAAAAGCAAATAGTTTCGCGCCTAAGAAGAAATAACAAACTAATTGCAATACCTGAGCTCAATTAATTCATAGATATGTATTAAATAATGATATAACCAAAACTCAAAACCAAAAGGGTAGCGGTTAATATCGTTCTTGTATTGTAATGGAAAAGTAGAAAAAAAAACTTGCACCGATACGACCGACGCAGCACATTCCTTACGTGCCTTTAATTAGTGGCAGGTAAAGTCAGGCGCACGGCTGTATCCCGGCACATTGAATAGCTTCATGTTTTTAGCCGCTTTCGTCTCATTATTTAGTGAATACCTTACTACTAGGAGCCGTGGTAAGTCTAAAGAATCGATACTTTATTCTCTACAATATGAAAAATGCTTTTCTTAAGCATTACTTGGAATGCACCATTTACCGATACGAAATATTTTTGCTTAGAACAGTCACAAATTAGAAATGCGGGCTATTAGGAACTTTACGTAGTCACACCTAGCCACTCGTCTTTCTGGAAAGGAACTGGTTGTTTGTAAACCTATGATTATTCGCCATTCCAAGGATGGTATTACAACTAACTTTATTTTTTTAGATGTATCTATATTCAATAATTATATAATAAAGGAATAGGCTTTAATTAATACCGTAAAAAATATAATATACTAGCGGCCCGTTCCGGCTTCGCACGGATGGAATAATTTTTTTTAAACATTTTGGCATAAGATTTTTTTTTTTTTGCAATAAAATAGCCTATATTAATTGGTGATAATACATTATCACCAATGTAATAAATTTCTTTTTAAAAGAAAAAAAGTTTAATGCTACAGCATTCCAATGGTGAAAGAATTTATTATATTGGGCTAGTGCTTTTTGGGCAAATTCTTTACAAACATACAAATCTTACCTCTTTATAATATTAGTATAGATAGGTATATATCAAAATATATATTTTGCCATATTAAACCAGACTCATGTACCAAACAAACCAAGTAGAATAAAACATAGTATACGGAAGTCAAATAAAAAAAAGGTATTTCTTTTTAATTATGCTTAGCTGTGTTTTTGGTTATCATAGAACTTAGGACGTTCTGTATTTTTACCAGTATTATTCAATAAGACGAATACGAGACGAGATATATTAACATGGGGTTTAGAAATTAACTACGCTCCCATGGATAGTGATGGCCATATAGCATACCATTGTGAGGCCCTCAAAACCCCAACATATGCCACATATACTTGATTTTATATAAAAAAATATGTAGTAGATAGAGTAGATGATTTACAACTACAACAATTATTAAGCAAGGTTCATTATTGCTTAACACGTTAGTTGTTTGTTGTATGATTAATATTCCCGAGCGATAGAAGAACGCAAAAAATCAAATACCACATAATCGTGTGGTAAGGATACTGGAAAAACGAGCTTCTAGCCGGCAAAGTAAGCTTTTGTAGCAGCCTTCTTAACTAGCTAGTTATCCATTATTATTTTACACTTGGTCATAACGTGTTCTAATATTGGTAATGATTGTTTAGGTCTACTTATATACTATTCAGAAAATATCTGTAGACATTCCAATAATTTCTGTAATATTTATTATAAATCCGAAAGTAACTCTGTTTGTTTGTTTGTCTGGCTGAACAGATCAAGCCAAGGTAAGTAATATCCTGGGGAAGGATATGGCTATTGCTATCTTTTATATAAAAAAATATATTCAAGATGGTGAAATAGGGGTTTAATTTTCAATGGGCTTTGTCTGCCTACTTTATGTGGTTATACGGTATGCATGTCATTTATTTTCAAACTATATATCATTAATAAACATAAATATTTGTACAGTCCGTACAAAGAGTAAGCGAGGTTGAACAAGAAAATAATTTGGTAAGCTCTATGTTGTAAGGTGTTTGCTGTCTAGGTGTATCAGATCAAAGGCACTAACCGCCCTGTGTAACCCCATCGCTGCCGACGTCACGTCACTTGTTCTTACGGAGAGGCGGTCGCGGGCCCGTGTGGAATCTCGTGAAAGTTGGCCAACACGCGTCCAACATAAAGTGGATGGCCCACCGGAACCAGTTTCGTGAATCGGCAAGTGTTACCAACGATCATCGCCTTTTTTTTTTTTTTTTTTTTTGTATTGTCTCTCGTAGCGTGAGTTCCGGGAACTTTTGCTACTTAACCGGTCAATGGCGAGACCTAGGCCTCCAGCCAGGCACTTTATTTTTAAGCAACACAGCTAAGGGCACCCCCTGTGGGGTACCAACCTCGGCTTAGGGCGTTGCTGGATCGCGAGCAAGGGAGCTGGGCTGGACTGGTAATTTTATTTAAATATTGTTTGGGGGCGGGATTTGCGCGTCTGGCTCGGCGCGGGCCGGCGTTTGCGGCGGAGGTCGGGGGGAAACATTACGGCTTATTCGCGTCGAGCCTCGCCGGCGAGGACGGAACAGTGGTCGGTTGTGTGTAGTGTTGGTATGTTTTTGTCGGGCGACCTGGAGGACCGTGATGTCGTCATCCGGTTCGATGACGGCATGTCTTGGACGCCTTATTTTCGAGATAAGGGAAGGAGTGTATCGGGCGGCCGATACGACGAGGGGGTTGGGGTGATTTACAGCAGAATCGAAATGACGTTTGGACAGTTTTTTCAAAAACTGTTTTATAGTGGGGACTTTGAGGTCAACGTGGAGTTGACTATTACGCATGTACCACGGGGCACCTGTGGCTCTCCGGAGAAACCGGCTTTGGAGCACTTGCAGGGGGTTAAGTGTTGACTTGCTAGTGTGTGCGAACACTACACCCGCATATGTCATGATTGGTCGAATGCACGTCGTGTAAATCCTCACCTTGGATTTCAATGAGAGTTTACTTCGTGCATTCAACATGCTGTGAAGTCTACCGAGCGCGAAGGCGGCTCGCGCGCGTACCGCCTTTACGTGGTGACGGAAAGAAAGGCGTTGATCGAGGATCACACCCAGGTATTTGGCTTTTTCTTCCCATGGAATGGGTTTGCCGAAGAGGGTGATGGGGGCTACCCGTGGGCGTTCGAGGCCTTTCCAGAATAGAATGGCTGCGCTTTTGGTGGGGTTCACTTCAATTCTCCACTTCCGGAACCACCGCCCTAGGGCTGTGACTGCGGATTGGAGGTTGTCGTGAATTCCCTCGGGAGTTCTACCCTTGTAGTAGATGGCCGTATCATCGGCGAATAGAGCGCTTTTAACTCGTCTATGGAGGGGAATGTCGCTAGTGTAAAGCGTGAATAGGAGTGGCGAGAGCACTGAGCCTTGCGGGACTCCTGCTCGTATGGGATGGGGGGAAGAGAGTGTGCCCTCGACTCTGTAGCGGAAGGAGCGGTTCGACAAAAAGTCCCGTACTATGCGTACTAGACGGTCCGGCACGCCCAACTGGTACAGCTTGTATATTAAGCCGTTGTGCCAGACCTTGTCGAATGCCTTCGCCACGTCGAAGAGGAGCATACCCGTGGTATAACCGAGTTGAAAGCCGCTACTGACGTCTTCCACTATACGGTGGACTTGTTGGATACAGGAGTGTTTGGTTCGAAAACCGAACTGCTGGTCAGGTATGACTTTCTTAGAGTCTGCAAAACTCTTTAGTCTATTGTAGATAAGTCTCTCGTAAATCTTGCCAAGGACATTGAGGAGACTAATAGGGCGATAACTGGAGGCTTCGGTCTTGGGTTTCCCTGGCTTGGGAATACCTATGACTGTTGCACTTTTCCAGGATTGGGGGAAAAAGTTGTTGCTCAGTGCGGCATTGAAGATGGCAGTGAGCAAAACTATGAGATAAGGTGAGAAGAGTTTGATAACTCTATTAGCGATCCCGTCGGGACCTGGGGCTTTCCTGGGGTGGAGATCCTTGATCACTTTCCGGACTTCGTCGACCGTGATTGGGGCGATGGGGTGGTCTGGGTCTTCGGAGGGTGGGAGAGATAGTTTGCTTTCGACCTCGGCATCCACCTTATCGAGATGGCGCGGATCTACCGGCAAGGTGCTGGGCGTACATTGAGCCTCGAGACTGTCGGCCAGGCACTCGGACTTCTCGTCGTCGTCAAAGGCGGGCCCTTGATTTGGACGAGAGAGTGGAGGCATGGACGAGATTTTGTCTGATTTAAGTTTTCGTTGGAGATGCCAAAAGGCCAAGTGACTCGGTTCAAGTTCCCCTAGGAACTTGTTCCAGCGAGCGTCTCGCAGGTCTTTCATGCGGTATCTCAGCTTGCGCTGGAGTGACCTCAGAAAGGTGCGGTTCGCTTCAGTCGGGTGAGCTCTATGCGCTCGGAGGGCGGCGTTCTTTTCCGTCACCAGTTCACGCACGTCGTCGGGAAGTTTCCAGCGATGGTCTTCCATCACCGGAACTTGTCGAGAACAGGCGTCCACGGCTGACTGTACGTGAGCTGTGAGGGAATCGACCGCCTTTTGAGTGTCGGCTGCCGACTCTATGAGGGGCGGGATACTATCTAAGTGAACAGATGAAGAGGACTTGAGGAGTTCCTCCAGTTTTCTCCAGTCTGTTATCTTTTTCTGAGGTGGGGACTGACCTGAGTCCGGTGGGCCTAGTCGGGGGGAGAGCGCTAAGGTCACAGGTCGGTGGTCGGAATCTAACTCGTCGTGCGACCTCAACGAGTGCAAACGGAGGTTTACATTCTTGAGGATCGCAATGTCTAGTACGTCCGGTCGGTGGTTGATATTCTCGGGATAGTGGGTGGGGTGCATAGGCGCAATGACGTCGAATTGGAGGAGCCCGCTGAGGTCCTCCAATTGGCGTCCTCTGTTATTTCGTGAGTGGCTGTTCCAAGCATCGCTCTTGGCATTCAGGTCACCCGCGATAATAACTGAGCTACTGAGATTGATGAGAGCTTTGATATCAGCTTTGATATCGGCCGTCGAGTTAACAGGGGAACAGTATGCAGAGACTATCGTGATCGGCTGATGGCCGGTCATTCCTAATCGACAGATCGAGGTCTCTATGTGGGAGAGGGTTGGTGGTTGGATTGGGATACAGTGCAGGGACCTCTTGTAATAGATCAAAGTACCGCCGAGGGCGGATCGAGATCTATCATTGCGAACTACGCAGTAGTTTGCAATTCTAGGGTCTCGGTGTGATGGTTTCAGGAAGGTTTCCTGCACTAAGAAAACGTCGATATTATTGTCGCGGAGGAACGCGGCGATCTCTTCCTTTTGGCTGTGAATGCCGTTGGCATTAAAGTAGCCAATTGAAAGCGATCGGGGTTTGACTCTGCTGTTTACGTTTGAGTCCATTATTGGTTGGACGAGAAGGTAGCCAGGGACTCTGATACATCGGCGTAGTCGCCGAGCACCTTGAGGAGGGCCAGAGGGTCCTTTCGGACGGCCCTGAGGCTTCGTGCCATCTCGTTAACCCTTGTGAGGTTGACGGTGGAGAAAAGGTCCGCCAGGAATGCCATGTTGGCGGAGGTTTCGGAAGGGGAGGAAGTGGGCTGGACCACCTGGGGTCTGCGCGGGGGAGTAGCAGCCTGGGGCTGTTGAGGTTTGGCGGTGGAGAGCGACGGCAGAGGTGTAATCTGCGGGCTCGGGGCCGCTGAGGGGACAGGTGGGGACGCTTGTGGGAGGGGTGGAAAGTCCCTCGGAGGGAGGACCCTCCACGGGGAAGGTCGAGGTGGGGCGGGTTGCGCGGGGGGGGCGTTACGCCATTCGCGGGCCGCTGCCCTCTTTACCACGACTGGTCTGGGTTTGGGGGCTTTAGGGCAGCCCCTGTAATTGGCCGGGTGGCCTTCCTGGCGGCATAGCACGCAGCTCGGAGGTGAGTCGGCGAGAGTGCGGTCCTTAGGGCGAGAGCAATCGCTCGTCCCATGATCACCCAGGCACTTGACGCACCTGGGTTTTGCGTTACAGTTACGCGATGCATGACCGTATAGTTGGCAGTTGTGACACTGCCCTATAGGGCCACCCTTGTGGGGGGTTTCAACCCTTATGCCAGACAGGTGGCATATGGTTTTTATTTTGAAGACGGCTTTACCGTCGGCGGAGTTCTCGCAGATGGCGAGGACCATGTTAAATGCCTCTCCGGCATTTTGTCGGTGCATGCGGTGCACTTCCTTCACTGCGACATTCTGAGCCTTGAGGTCTTCTTTGATCGACTCTGTGTCGATTTCGCAAGGGACGCCGCGGATGACGACCCGGAGTAATCGGTCCTCCGGCAGATCATAAGTGTGGTATTCCACACTTCTGGCCTGCAGGAGCTTCGTGAAGGCTCGGAACTCGGTCGAGTTTGGGAGATGCACCTTAATGCCTTCGGCTGTGGCAGTAGCGCGAGTGAAATTTATGCGGTTGGTTTGGCACCAACCGGAGATTTCCGTCCACTTGGCCTTTGTGTGGACGAAAATAGGGGGACACGAACGCTCCTTCGTCGAGGAGGGCCGCGTGGGTCGCGGGACGGGGGAAAGCCGGCTAGCCTGAGTGGCTTCGGCTTCCGGAGAGGCCTGGGGGGTGGGAGAGGGGGGTGCCGGGGAGGGGGCTACCGTGGAGGACTGTGCGGAGGGCACGGGCACGGTCTTGGGGGCTTTAGTGGGGGGAGAAGGTGAGGTTGAAGCCTCCTTCTTTTTTGCGCGTCTGGCGCGCTTCTTGGAGCCCGTGACGGGCGTAAATTCATCCGAGGAGCCCTCGGACGACTCGGATTGTAATGACTCCATTTCGGAGTCCACAATGACAGATTCGGGGGACAAGGGGGAGTCTTGAGACTTATTGGCCTCGTTAGTGACGGCTATGATTGCGCTCTTGTCTAGCGCTGCAGTCGCCTCGGCGGTAGGGGTACCCGCGTTTATATCGCGGGTGTACTCGTCATATTGACGTCGGAGGGTGGGCACGGCGTCTAAGAGCCGCGCGAGAAAAGCCAGTGAGGCTTGGGGGTCAACACTTGTGGACATGGTGGATGCAGACGTGGGAGGGCAAGGCGGTAAGGGAAACGTGTTTCGGGGCGCGGTCGCCCAGGGGAAGAAACACGTAAAGAAACCCCTGGTGACTTAAACGTTAGGGACCCGATCCCCGGGGGGTTGACCCGGGGGTGTGTACTGAACCCTCCCTGTCGGGTGTAGACAGGGAGGTGAGTGTGCCTATGGTGTGAGCCCTAAGCTTGTATTCCCGCTGCCAGTCTTATTGTGCAGCGGGTCCCTGACAGTTCCGGTGTAGAGAGCACTAGTCCGTGGACAGTGCCCAAACTAACACCGGAGGGTAGGAGGTAAGGGATAGGTAGGGTGGGTGGTGGGTGATAACCAGGCGCGACTAGGGTAGACCCCAAGGCCGGTGAACCTGGTCCCGTCCGTTTGTAGCCTTACCCTGAAGGGGCAAGGCTAAGAGCGCAACGGGGCAGCGCCCCACTCGGTTTCGTTGGCACCGTTTGGTTTCCACCGAGTGACCACGAAACTGTGGATTTTCCCAGAAGGGGACAAATATTATTGTCGAGAAACAAGAATTGTGATTGTTGTTGCCTTGAAAAAGGCGACCAACAATCACCACGTGCGGTGCGTAGCGGCTAGCTAACTCGTGGCGATTTGCGTAGCGGCGGGTGTGGCTTCTGCCGGTCGTAACGGGCGCAGAGCGCGGGAGCGGTGGGAGCACACGTCTGCTCGGTACGGCGGCCGGAGCGAGAATTCACGATCATCGCCGAGAGGTTCAAATTTTATATATAAAAATATTTTACGACCAACCTTAAGAACTATTTAGCAAATCGATATGCACTTAACCGTAAAATCTCCTTGAAAACGAATTGAGCAATTTTGTTATCAATAAATGTTAAACTTGAATATTTAGCTACTCTACCAATCTGACTTATAATTACGTTTGTAAATAGCCACAAAAAAGTTTTATGAATTTAATACCGGTACTTGATTAGGTGTCATTCGTTTATTTAAATTAAACATTGCGACTTCATTACAATTTTATATGTAAAAACTTGACGAAACAGATTTACAAAACGAAAGTGTGTGCAAGTCGAGGCAGAGGAAGACCCCGTTTCAACTACCTAGATCCAATCGATCGGATACTCAAAGAAGGGAACGTCAAGAGTACTCGAAACTGGCGAGCATGTATGAAGAGACTGATGAATGTGGATGAAGCGAAAGAGGTATTCAAGTCTAGACAGAACTAGCGCTCTATACTCTCTGCCTACCCCTTTAGGGTATATAGGATATGTATGTATGTACGTAATAATTTGTTATAAATACGATTTCCTTTCCCTAATGGGGAAGGCAGAAATAAGAGAGCACCAGTAAGCTCACCTTTCCTCAATATATATCCTCACGGCTTCCCACTAGGGTCCCGAAGGGGTAGGATCACCTTTCCGATATTGTAATATTTCAATTATATTATCAAATACGGGTCCAGAATACGCTTCATTGAAATATACAAAGGTATTTACGCCCAATTAGAGTTTGCAAACAATACACAAAGATATTGCCGTTCCGCCTTAATTCGAGCCTCTATTTTAATGGCTGCGATCAATAATTAGTTCTGGCATCCGCGCACAGTATCCGTAGCCGTGAAGTACCTTACTTTGCCACAGCCTATTCAAATGAATGGAGAAAAATCTCCCATGCGATTCCTCTCACGTGCCATTGTGGATTGTCTCGACGATCTAAAGCCGACATTTAATTGTTGTGGCCTCATTGTCGCTCGTATCTGGGATCTCACGACAATAGTACTGTGGGGTGTGTGGGCCCGAAAGGCAATATAAGACCCTAGATTAGGCGTGGCTCTATTTTTGTTGGTAACAATAGGGGTTATGTGCTACTAATGGCTGATAAGACTTACTGGAACTAATGTTTCACGTAGTGGCGTAAAAGATTGATTGCCTTCATTTTCGTCTCCGCCATTATTGTTATTACAGTTTGTTGGACTCCATTGAGTGGCCCTTTTCTTCCATTCCTTTGATTGATTCGATTATTTTTTTAATGTCAAATAAGCATATGGCCTGACTGGCGGTAAGCGAATACCGCAGTGTACGCCGAAGCTTGCAGCATCGCTTGAGGGATGATAACCCTACAGGAATCTTATCTTTTTGAAGAACTGATCCTATACTGTACTCTCTAACTGATCTAGTCCCAAAGTAAATAAAGTCTATGCTATGATAATACTTACATATATAGGTCAAGGTTGAGATTCATCGAACCTGCTCACGCCAGCTCGTGAGCTCTGACCAGTTGCTACAGTTCCTCCTATTCAATTATTGAAGTATTTCACTGACTTACATTCTCCGTGGCATGGAATTCTCCCATGGCAGCCGGTTAAAACCAGTTCCCGAGGAAACCGAGTGGTCCCATAAAATTAATAAGGTCATACCGGGTTTGCCATAAATTTATACAACGCACCTTTCGTTGTTCTGGGATTACTCTGGGATGTAACTGGAGGCTATATTGGGAGAGTTATTTTTATTGAACTATACTTTCAGATTGGGACAAATCCTACTATCAATTTGGTGAATAGTTTGAATGTTTGTGGCTATTTGTAAGGGTTACACGAGTCCTTGAGGAGTACTTGTCGTACGAATATGGAGACCGAAAGACTAGGATATATTTTGACTCCTTGCAATGTGTAAATTTTCCATACTACTTTACTTTAAATAGATCATAAGAAGCCGCGGTGGCTTAGTGTTTCGAATAGTTTGCCTGCAACACAAGATTGCAAGATCGATTGTTAACACCACGGGCATTACGGTAAAGGGAGCATCGAGATACCTGCATGCGTTTGACAACAAATTCAAATACGTATGTATACATTTCAGTAGGTACACTTTCGCCAAAGAGTCAGACATCATTCGTGGAATGTTGAACATGCATATTCAATTTTAGTTATCTCTAATCTAACCGTATTGTATGTTTATGTCTTTTTTATAACTATTTAATGTGAACTTGTGAAACCAGTTTAAGAAGTAGGTACGCAATGATCGAGTAATTCATAGTTCAATTTAATGGAATATCGATTCAACGACAAATCGATTATCAATTCACGATTTAAATCGAGTTGCATAGGTTTGGAAGGTATTAAGTTCAGATAGTATGCGGGGAATACAAATCAATTCTCTGCATCCATCACTCTCTATTACCGTGAGAACGTAAGAGAGGCAGAGAAGGACCAAGCTCCAACTATCTAAATCTAACAATCGAGGATGTGAGCGTTAATATTGGAGCGGCGAGTATATATGAGAGTATATTGAGTGATGACGATGGATTCTTCACTTTTCACTTTGGCACTCAAAATATATCTCCGACTACAAAGCTAAAAGAGGGTGCTGTTACACTTCCTTCTCTTTCAGGGACGCTTGTGGCGTATTTTATATTCCACACGGGTGGCAAACAACCATGCGGTCCGCCTGATTGTAAATGGTTACCAGGGGTATCACTCGCGCGCTGCCGATGCTGCAGGAATTTTTTCACACCCTTCTTGAAGAACTCCATGCTGTACTCTCCAAGGAAATTACTTCGTGTGTGCTTGAAGGGATTACGTAAAATTGATAAGGGATTATTAGTAATGAATAGGTATTGTTACTAATAACATCAATAGTAACTTATCACGGCTAAGCCTAGTTAAGCCTTATTTACATTTTTGATGCGGTGCCACGCGACGGTTACGGAGTATTTATTTGACGTTTGACAAGGTAATCTCATTTTATTGTGACATTCAGCATCATTTATATCGGTCTGACTGTAGTATCACGTTTCTTCTACTCTTATGAAATGATAAATGTAGTTCTTCGTATATATGCTATAAGCTGATCAAACCAAATTTATTACTCTATATAAAAATATCTATATCTACGCAAACATTTATATGTTAACGCGGTATAATATATTTATTTATTATATATAATATTTATAATATATTTTTCCGGAATGTTACCCTTATTATTACTTTGTATAAAATCATCGCGAGGAAACTCGTCCATATCTCAATAAAATTCAAAGTACCCACCCGTAAGACCCGGAATTACCATCGATAGTAGACACCCAAATAAACATGTTGGTGTTTTATCACGTGAATATTTTTTCAATATATTAAATACATATACACACATATATATGTAAGCGACACAGGGAACACTTGATTGTCACACATTAATTATAAAAATTACCATAATCACTGCTTCCAAGGAACCTGTCAGAAGAAGGACTATAACAAATCATAATATGTCATAGTTTATTTTCAATTTTATGACTGTGTTAGAACTATGACTATCATTAATCTAATATATGAAAGCGCAAAATATATTCGCATGAGAATACTTAATGATATCAATTCGGATCCTTATGGTAATTATAATGATATACGATTTAGAATGCTCGCTAATAATACTTGGGAATTGAATGAAAATGGGTGAACTTAAAATAACAATCAATTAACGTGTGTCGTAAAAATGGCATTCAAACCCGGCTGACGACTGACCAGTAACCTTTATTACTAATACCCAAGACGCGTGCCAGTAATATGCACCTGTATTTTTTAGTTCATTCGAATAAGGAGTAGATACGTTGGAACAGTTATTAAATACCAAAGGGGTCGTTGATAAATTAGTCATTGAGTCAAGGGGTGCTTGATACTGCGGTGGTGCATAAAGGTGGCAGGGGAAACACAACCGGATAATAGGTACATACTGTCAAGTTGTATTCCTTCATTCAATAAATTGATGATGTTTCTTAATTTATCCTTATACTTATATTACGAGTACTAAGATGAAGCTCAGAACCATGCGAAAACCTAAATTTCAGAAGACATTAAAAGTGGCCAACGAACTCGGCATATGCGTCGTTGGCACCTAACTAGATCCTGCCAAAAGAAGACGTCTTACCTCACACACCTCTGCGTACGCAGACAACGGGGCATCCGGAATGATGGGCCAATCAATAACCATGGATTGTATCTATTTCACTTTAGGATGGGAACTTCATGACACCTCTAAACTGGCTAGCATGTATGAAGAGACAGATGAATGTGGATAAAGCGCAAGAGGTCTGTAAGTCAAGATTGGCGCTTTATCTCTGTAAACCCCGTGTAGGACTCGGCATGATTATAAGTACCTATTTTCAGTGTTACCATACTGTCTACATCTACATATCTTACTTACATACATATATACATACATATCATCACGCGAGTCCCTAACGGGGTAGGCAGAGAGTATAGAGCGCCAGTTCTCCCTAGACTTACATACCTCTTTCGCTTCGTCCACATTCATCAGTCTCTTCATAGACGCTCGTCGTAGTTAGTAGTAGTAGTTTCGAGTACACTTGATGTTCATATCATGGAGAGTCCAAATTGTTTTATTGCGTCATTAATTCTCGAGCTTTCAGAACTCGAGCTTCCAGTATGTTAATTATAGGCTCATCAAGTTAGACCATAGATAATTAGTAATGAAAATGTTGAGGCATAAAACCGTTTAGATAACATTGTTAGGAGCAGGTGGGAGCATATATCTTTGTCGCGTTACATGCGTGGGTAACGAGTAGCTATTGTTAAAGCGAATATTTTATTGAAATATTGTCTATATTCGTGTTTCCACGAAGGAGTTACTAGTTCTGAATACCATACTTCCTATCTACTACTACCGTCGTAATTTTGCCAATTTTTTATAGTATTCGTAATATTTCGACAGTGACTATTATTATAAAACATATATAATACGTAATTTTACAGACCAATAAATTAGTTTTAAATACTTTATGGAGTGATAGGCATAACGAGATCTCCTTTCGCTCGTTTATAAACGCGAATAGACTGCGGTAACCGTTTACTATCAGCTACATATGCTTCCCAACATAATTTTTTTGTCATCTGCCATATTATATGAAAAAATAAACAACGAAGCACATAAAATTACTATGAACAACTAATTGAAACAATATGAAGCGCAATGTTTGCACCTGCAGTCATCGACATTTGGGTCGCGTGTGGCGACGTACGTGACCCGTACCGAATCGTGAACTGCTCCTCAAAATGGGAACCGTGTAATATTTTAACAATCAAACTCACATTGATACCTACTGCTTATTTTATTTTACTTTATATAAAGTTTTGTAAAACACAAATACTAATAATTTAAGCTCTTAAGTGATCCCAAAGTTAGTAAACAAGTGTATGACCCGCCTGACGGTAAACTATTACTAAAGCAAATAAACTTATGACACATACTTGTCAGAGTGCTAACCGTTTAATAACATCCTTCAAAAGCCCGTATTAAGAAATCCTAATGCGTTACCTAAAAAGACCTTACACTCTGAAGGACCATAACAGTACACTAGAGTAGTTTTGAAGCCATAATCAGACAGCTCCGATTTTGTATGGGAGTCCTCGTTGGATTACGACCTTTATTGCGACCGTATCCTGAATGTTCCTTTAATGTTGACTATGTGCTTAAAACTTATGTAGATATTAAAATAGAGTAAATCTCATAATAAAATCAAAACAGAATAAATCATTGGATGATTTGTACGACAACCAATTTATGTTTGTAGGTACTCCATAATACAGATTTATATATAGATACTTCATTGACAGTTACCAACCAGTTGTTCAGTTATGCCGTGTTTATGTAATAAGATTATAAGCTTCTTCCATTTCAAATTTCATCCAAATCCATTGATAATATTGGGAGTCGAAGAGTAACGGGAATTCATTACATTCTCATAGACTTTTAAGATTATTAAATATCTTGGGACAATACCACAGAAATTGGCATAGCCCCATATTAAGCAATGTTCGTGTTATGGTAACTAAAAAATGATATATTTACTTATATAGATAGATATAAACATAAATACACAGGAAATCCAAGAATAAAGTAGAAATACTCGTGTTTATCACACAAATATCTGGCGTCAGCGGGAATCGAACCCACGACCTCAAGTTTCGCTGTCAGGAGCTCTAACCAGTATACCGGATGTCTAAATTATTATATTGGTATCGTAAAATATCAAAACCAACATTACCTAATTCGTTTTCATCTTTCATGGCGATATAGGTATATATGTATGATATTATATACATACATACATATCTATTGCGTATGTTACGAGTTGAAAGCGTACGTAGGATTGGAAATAATAGCTTATCTTAAGATAAGAATTTATTGCCTTATACTTATTGTGTACCTACGCTAACATTAGTTTTTTATGACATTTCAATGTCTGAACAAGAAAAATGGCTCAGTGGTTGAATAGCTCAGTTGACCCTACTATGACGTAAGTAGTAGTGTATACAAATTTGAATTTAAAATCAGCTTTAAAATATTTTACACATATAATGTCGTAATATTATTCAGTTAAATTGAATGGATGAAATTGAATTAAGCGCTTCAGTGGAACATGCGTGTAAAGTAGTTTACTTAGCTGACATAATCATAACTAATGTGGCTAATGTGAAATAGATCTTAAAATGCAAAGTTTTGTTGTCTTTAAGTCGAGGTTTTTTATACTTCATAACTGTATTCGAAACAAGGCCGACCGATGCATCACACAGAACACGCTGTACTCGCTAAAATCCCGCCTAACATAACCTAAAAAGCTATTATAAACTAACTGTCAAATACAATATCGCATATCGGAGGTAATAAAATAAAAGAGAGAGAGAAAGAGAAAAAAAAGAGGTAATAAAAAATATAACGTTACTTCTACATACACAAATAAACTTTTATTAGGTAAATACAAGGGATACAGCGTGGCAATGCTGCCAGACTTCTTGGCACCCTTCCGCGAAGCAACGAGTGGGGACAGGTGTTTTATTTAATTTATTTTATTATAATTCCGTCACGTTGTTATATTTTTAGTCCAATATACTTATCAAATTCTATATTTTTATTTCATTTATTATTTACTTATTGAACGTCACGTCTTATTAATGAACGTCTTATTGAATGTCTGTACGCTTATGAAATTGCAAAATTTCGAGGAAACAACAAAAGTAAGACCCTCCGCGGATTGAGCAAGCGAAATTCCTACAGAAACGATTTTATGCAATTACGCTTAAGTTATCCGGAGAGTTATTACTAAACATAGAGGTCGGTCACGCCGGCTGTAATGTTCGCCGGGACCGCTCGTGCGAGTCACGAGCCTCCTGCAGCCTTTTCACTAGCCAGCCTTTAATATTATTTTGCCCTTTACAATGACGATTTTTTTACAAATAAATAAGCTTGATGGAATTACTCAGACTGAAAAGAGACTCGGGACACGATACTTTACGTAAACTAAATGTGAAAGTGAAGGAAATCTCCCATCGAACATAAAATTGAGTTTAAAAAATGTATATATTTTTGACATTCATAACGCGCCAAATTCTTATCGTATAAGGAGAGAACAGAGTGTCGGTTCTCTCTGGACTTACATACCTCTGTTGCCTTAACTACATTCATCGCATAAACTCATACTCATACTGCATATACAAATAAAATGTGTGAAACGTTATCAGAAACGATTATTTAATAACAATAAGTCTTCAAGAATATTTATATTACATATAGCTAGTTTGAAGTTACTTTGAGCTCTAATTAAGAGATTTAATGTAAATTGGGAGCAACCAGGCAGCGTGAAATGAAGGGAGCTAGTATTAAAAATCAAGAAAAAAGGTTCGCTCTGAACACCATGCAGGATTTTACATTGCAAGTCCTATTTAGAATTACCAAATTGTGTTGGCACGAACAAAACTGAGGGCATCATTTATGCAGATGTTTTATAATTCGGAATTAAGGAATCACAGTATTTTTTAAAACAAATATGAGACGACTATCTAGATCAAATCGATCGGACATTCAAAGACGGGAACGTCAAGAGTACTCAAAACCGGCGAGCATGTTTGTAATGGCGAAGCGAAAGAGTGGATGAAGCGAAAGAGGTCTGTAAGTCTACGGAGTACTGGCGGTCTTCGCTCTCCTACTCATCTTGATGATATGTATGTCTATTATCGCTAGCCACGTTTTATACAATTATAAGGGCTGTTTCTCATATAAAGTCCACCTTAACTGTGTGAAATGATATAACAGTGTTATGCAAGCCAAAATGTAGTATTGTTTAGTTACTTACGGCCAAATCTATTGCGTCAACTTTAAGATCTAATTATGTTCCGCATAGTGAATGTAAAACATTCTATATAAAGTAAAATAAAACTTTCACTTCGTTTCCTGTTAAGAGGGAAAGTAAATCTCACAAATGAGCAATAAACACATGTGTTCGTCTTATTGTTTGCTTCTACATAACTCTTTCTTAACGTCTATGAGAGATGTAAATTGTTGCTAATTATTTCATAACAGCTTTAGAAAGATGTTCAATTGGAAAATGTATGCGTGGGATTTTACTCACACATAGTTCAATCATTTTTGTATTGACCAATGTGAAATGACGTTAGTGGGCTACCACTTACACATATTGATATCTTCACCTTCGCCTTCTCATAAACGCTCAAATGGGAATATCAGAAGAGTAGAAACACTGTCATTCTTCTGAAGACATATTAAAGTACCTACCCACGTATTAGACACCTTCCATCACCTTATATACAACTTTACATACGGTATTCAATTTCTCGAAAGAATGCTGGTTTCCTCCCAATTTAAAGCCGTAAAGCTCGTGGTGTGATAAATAATTGTGTCCAAGAACACAGGTCACAAGCCACTTCGGCCCCCAGGGCTATCCAAATAATTTATGTAAATTTTTAAGTCTTTGAAAATGGATTTAACATTGCACGGGAGTAATACAGGAGAATATCTCAAAAGATAAGCGCTATTTTAGCACAGTCTTCACAATTCCGCCACGCTATCCGCGGCATTAGGGACAAATAGCGGATAATGGAGAAACGTCATCAGTTTTGCTGTCTCGGAAATTAAGTTTGTGGTTTGTATTTTTATTTCTTACAATATCTTGCAATGTACAGCCGCTTTACTGTGATTGGGTCATTTTGTAACGTTCGAAACATTTTCCTTATGCTAGAGTAACTGCCACCCTAGTTAGGGCCTTTAGGGGTGGATTTTTTTTTATCCTTCGTCAAAAGCTTTTACAGATCAAAACAAGCAAGCAGGCTACATGCTGTCTATCTCATGATAAGCGACCGACGCCTAAGGACCCTTGCAATAATAACAAGGGTATCATTTGCTAGTTGTCGGCAGAATTACCTGTATACCCTTTCCGATGAATCCCATGTTCTTCTCTAAAGAAAAGACCTTAGGCGGGCGTTAAAGCCAATTAGATAAAAAAACTAAAGGAAAAATAAATGTGTAAAATGCGAGTAGCTAGTACATACATACATATACAATAAAAGTGTATTGGGAACAAAAGATAAAAGAAGAGCTAAAAATACCTTGAATATAAATCCATTGAATGTTAATTTATAAAACACGGCAAGTATTGTTCGTGTTCTCGACCGGAACTTCGCTGCGTAGTCCTGAGGGATTCAATGACGTCATATTAATATCCGCCATAACGGCACCCGGTTTCCGCTTACCGGTTTTGTTGCATTTCATTCGACGACGTAGTTATTTGGATATACGTTTCTGGACTATACTTTTTAAACCTACCGTAAATTTGTAATTTTAATAAAATAAGATAATGGAGGAGGGATATATAACTCTTCCTACTTTATTTAATATATCTCTGGCGTAAAGTGGTTCTAAATTCTACACCTCTGCCTACCTCTTCGGGGACCCTAGTGGGAAAGCGTGAGGATATGTTATTATTATTATTTTACTTTATATCATCATTATCGCATGTTAAGCTTTCTTGCAAGTGGTTCAAAAATACGCAGTTTAACGACAATAGCTCTAATCCCATGTGATTTATGATTTATTCCCGAATGAAAGCCTATACCTAAATAGAGCCCTAGTCATGCTGCAATTTCTATTTAAAATTCCATCCAAATCCGTACGCCATTGGCGATTCAGTAACAAAGATTAAGACAAACTTTAGCGCTTATCAATATTATGCATAATTAAAAGAGTAGTTATTCTAGCACTGTGTTAGTAATGTTAAAATTTCTTAATTGAGTAGGTAATAATTAGCGACAACGTAGTGAATATGGGAAAGTGAATAGGTGTTGCAAGCGTCCATAGGCGGCGGTAACCGCTTACCATCAGGCGGACCGCATGCTTGTTTGCCACCAATGTGGTATAAAAAAAAAAAGTTGAGAAAGAGAAAAAAGAGAAAAAAAAATACACTGGTTGGTTGGAATATTTGAAGAGATGAAACGAAGGGCTCTGTAGGTTAGCGTGGTTTTTTATTTGCCTACCCCAAAGAGGATGTTTGTTTATGAAACATAACTTTCGAAACTGAGGCTTCTTTTGGCGAGACACGTGCTCACCATAGCCAACGATTTGTTATACTCATATAGACTTTCTAATGCTTACTTTCAAACCTAAAAAAGGTAACTTAAAACTTATATAATAAAATTATGCAATACGTGATTTTGAAGATATTCTTCATTGGGCTGTAATGATATGTACTTACAGCTAAGAAGAATTAGAGCACAATGGATCTTCCGTACAGTATTGTAGTTGTCTCACTATTACAGTCCCTTCAGCTTATAGGAGATCGCAACCAAGTGGCACTGCTGGGTAGTCCTGGGGTTAGGTCCTAGGTGTTCCAACGCCACATGGAGTAGCAATGCTGGCAGAAAGGGGACCTTAAAGCTGCTAGCTCAGCAACATAAGATCGGCGACGCGTGAATGATACTTCTGGTCTAAAGTTACCGCTTCACATCAGGAGGGTCATATGCATATTTTAAAACAATAATTTGCTCTCGAATATAGCTGAGGATTAAAGTGTTGATTATGTACATTTGCACTATAATAAAATCTAGTTATTCCGGCGATATAATTTGAGTTTAGACGTGATATTTGGCAAGTCTATCGACATATGCTAATATGGGAGAGGTTCATTGTGCGATTGATCTTAAATAATCGTATACCTGTAATTAAGCACACACACAATTTTCTTGTCTGCGTCTAAGAATATGTTGACACTAGAACAGATGCAAGAGCAATATGCAAATGGGTGTCTTTGTTTTCCTTTCGCAGTTTCCGGGTTCCCTCTATCGTTACACTTTTGCATCCATTCACTACTCATCATACGTTTAAGGTGGTATAAAACAAACAATTGAAACAGCATCCGTTCTTAATTAATATAATATTCAGTAACGTTGCTGCTTTTTTAATTAAATACTCTTAGATACCATACATACATATCATCACGCCGCGTCCCTAACGGGGTAGGCAGAGAGTATAGCGCGCCGGTTCTCTCTAGACTTACCTCTTTCGATTCGTTCACATTTAGATATCAACATGTAAATAACATTGAGCTATTAGAATTTTGACTAATATTAACTAACACATACTACATAGGCAGGCATACACGTGGCATCGAACTATACTGAACGCTGAGTTGGAATGTTGCTGGCCAGTTTCAACCGCGTTAAATTTAATTAGATATGATTAGTGCTTCGCTCCTTTGCAATAGGCAAAGCAATATAATATACAGCCTCAATAAATGGGCTGTCTAATACACATTATATTTTTTCGAGTCGAATAAGTACATATCATCACGCCGAGTACTTAACGGGGTAGAGACGGCTGAGCGCCAGTTCTATTTAGTCTTACATATCTCTTTAGCTTCGTCCGCATTCATCACTCTTCGTACATGCTCGAAATAAATCCATCGTAAATCGACTAAGTAGTTCTTGAAATTAGCGCGATCAAACAAACTCGGCATCTTGGTGGTATAAGCTTAGATTATTTCGTAGACATAGGTTATATATCCGGCATTACTAAACCTTATCTGTGCGTTACTTCCGCTGCGGTCAGACAGTAGGGTTTAGCGCACATGAGGCAGAGCTTTTGATCGGTTGCTTTTGCAATTGCGTCACGTCACGCATGTCGCAACCGAAGTGCCATGGGTGTGAAACTAGAATGACTTGCTTCCTTGTCTGGCTTGACGTGTTAGAAAGAGACACATGTACATAACGCAAATGAACATACATAGTGGTTTCATAGTAAAGCTGAGGGCTAACTGGTGCGAATGGTGGAAGTGATATTCTGGCAAATTATTCAGACGTGCTCAGTAAAATAAAGTACGGGTTTATCAGCTACGGTATTAGGGCTGTGACCATATTTTGGGGTCAAATACGAGAAATATTTTTTCACAGAGAAGTACCTCCCGTACTTCCCTTATTAGATATGCATATATAAGTATTTACAAGAAAGTCCCTTGTTGTGTATCGCATATTAGCTATGGGCTATACTCAGATTCAGCTATTCAATACGTATCAGATTTACAATATGTTTTATGTAAATTGTACTTTCCCATTATCTAGTTTGGCCAAGATAATGGAAATAGCCTAGATCATAGTGTCGTAATAAAAAGCTGGTGATTTGTAAATGTATTTAATTTACGATTTTTAAAATTCCTTCTGTATTCCTATTACGACCTATTTTGGGATCAGTGCGTTTATCGTCTATATTATTGAATGAAAGCGACAACGCGAATCGCCAAAATCCCATATTATAACCAACCGAAGTAACTAGGATAGAAGATGAATATGTCATTGTGTTCTGCCCTTTAAAAAGTGAATCTATTTTCTGTCGCGAGGTGTCGCCGCAGTCGCGCTGCACTTCCGTTGTCACGTCATTTGAATCTAGTACACGACATGTCATATTCGTGACATGTTTGTAGGCGGACCGTAGAAAGTATGACCGAATGATTACTTAGTAACGCCCTAGAAGAATCGATTGTGTCAGTTATGGTGTGGGAGTCAATTTATGATCTAAAATCTTGACTAGCGTCTACTTGATATATTTATAACGAAAGTTAATAATTAACTTTCGATTTGGTCAAACGTCTTTCAATGCGAAGTTTGAAATATGGCCGGTTATATTCTATTAATCCCAGTATCGAATAGATATCACAGAGTAATGTCGTAATAGTTTCATGGTTTCCAAGATAATAAAAATAAAGCCCCAAGTTTTTAAATAAGAGCACCTGCAATACATAGATTAGACATTATGTATTTATACATTTAAAGAAATAACAGCCACTTTGTGTAATCTTGGATGAGATGGTGCACACTCAATGAGTATGTTTGGCTGTAGAATACTATACTATTTATTTTGAAATTGAATAAGAAATATATTAAACCTCAGATTGAATAATTAAACCATGTACAATCGATTGGATAAAGCGGCGGTACACACATGGCGGTTGAAAATATTGTTATACTCAAATAATAACTTTTTAATAAAGCTCACGTCAAAATGCCAAATATATAAAATAAAAGTTATTTTACGTTGAGTACTATAACTGCAAAGTAAAGTAAGCCAGAGAGCAGGTCACAGGGACTCGGGGATTTGCCTGTCAGTTTACAGCGACACTTTAAAGCCTCGTGTCACGACACTAGCTGTAACCAGGGAATTACTCCTAGACGGAGTGAATGTACCTAGGAAATGCACCGTAGAATGCTAATTACAGCTTCACTTGCTTGCTTGTTAATTCAGACACGATTTATCATGCTGTCAGCATAGTTGACGTTTGTCGTGAATAGAAAGAAGTTGATTACATGCATATTACATGTGCTTTATGTAATTTTAATTAATTCAGTATATCTTTATTATCTTGTGTCCTACCGCCTTTGAATTTAGCGATCAAAGCTCCACACTACGCAATTTCAGCGCCTAGGCTTGATTCTATTTAGTGTAGATTATTTGCCTTAAAGGTCAATTTTGTGGGGAATTCTTACTATTTAAAAGATATCCTCACGGTCCCCGAAGGGGTAGGCCGAGGTGTATAGGTAGTACCCACATACCCACCTTCCGCCACAGATATACTTTAGGTGCCAACGTGACAGATGGCGAGTCCATCGCCTTCTTACTATGATTATTATATTATTATATTTTCTATAGTAATATTCAACACGAACATTTTTATTGCAACATTTTGCATAGGAAGGATAGGACAAAACTTTCCCCTTAGGAAATGATGTAGAGGGTCCGTACAATGCAAATCGAAACGTGTTTTGCGATATTAACGCGACATCCTCAGGGTCTCGTCACCCTGGCAATCTAGCCTTTTCCACATAGTCTCAATGCAATTTGAAAATTAACTATGGTCACAGAACAATCAATATACCATAGCGCAACTTGTTAAAAAACTATATATTCAATTGTATATTTTCATGTTGTGTGCAGTACATAAATATATATCATCACGCCGAATCTCATTTTGTAAGCTGAGGGATTAAAGCGCCAGCCGTATTTACAGTTTTATCATTTACACTTCATCCATATTTGTCAATCATTCGTCGATAGATAATAAAGTAACGGATGGCGAGTCTGTTGCCGTTTTTAGTCACAAGTGTATATATTAAAATTGACAGTCATTAGTCGTAATAGCTCATAAGGCGCAAAAAATAGATATGGTAACATATAATCGATTGCAAGGAAACTTGTTCCTAATTAAAGTAATTGTTCACATACTAGCCGAGGTACAAATATTTGAAATGGTTGCCGAAACCGCCAGATATCTTGGCCAATTTGATGTTATTGAATTTGGGGTTTGGATTGAGCATTGTAAGCCAATTGGGGCAAATCAAATGGAATCAGATTATCTGTGTATCGTATGTCCATAGAACAGTATTGTGTTGGTACTAACAAATAGGGTTTGACTTTTCAGTGCCGTCGCTATCCCGAAGAAACGATTTTTCGAGATATATTTGAGGTGCAAACGTAACGGATATCGCCGTTTCTCAAGCAAGTTTATACATCTTCGGATTTTTTCTATTTGAGAAAAGAAGCAAGAAGTTCAAATTCGTGTTTGAAAAACCAACACGAATTTGAACTTCTTCTTCGATAAGTTAGGAAGTACGTTTTGATATTAGAAACCGACCTAGCAATTGGGCCGGTCTTGCCATGGTATGTGTCACAGGTTCGTGTTTCTAGTCTATATGAAACGGAGCAACGTCCCCAAAGTTTAATCAGTTAAAATCAAACCTTCACATGGTTTGTAAGATAAGCGTATGCCCTGATAGTATGTTATTCATATTCAGTTCAGCCACATAATGCCCCGATGAGAATCTAGAATGTTAATTGCACATCGAGGCATCGCGTTACGCCATTGTTTATCAGCCACGGAGTGCAAACCGAACGGGAACGACCGGTTCCTAGCACTATTTGTTCGGGATCAGCCTATTGTCATAACGAGGGAAGGTCAGAGGATATTCTATCTTGTTGTTCCATCACTCAGTGGTTTTGTTTACGTCTCTAACCTGTTCCGTATAAATAGTTAAGGATTGTTTGCATAATATGTTTACAGTCATGGTGATGTCAAGATGTTCTTAATTTCAAGGTTGTTTGTAGTTCCCATAAGAAAATGAAGGCATTGTATCTAAGGAATCTATATATAAGGAAGGAAAGATCCTTCTAAAGTAAATATCTTTAATCATTTATTTAAAAAAAATTATATTGCGTCAAATCGTTTATAATAGATAAGCTCAAAAACTTAACCAGCTAAAAATTCGAAGAGCAGCTACATTATATTGGAGCAGCTATTATTGTAAATAAAATATAGCTCACGTTAAGCAATATTTTATTTGAAAACAATACACATCTAGTAGTGTACCTATAGGCTTTGAATTAAAAATTTTCTGACTGACATTGAAGCCACATCAAAATCAAAGTTGTTATTATAATACTATAATTTTTAGTGAAGCCTACGATTGGATTACATAATTGTTGGCCAATTAAAATGAACTGCATTGTATTTCTTCCGTCCAATTTGGTAC
Organism: Drepana falcataria; assembly: GCA_945859725.1. NCBI lineage: Eukaryota > Metazoa > Arthropoda > Insecta > Lepidoptera > Drepanidae > Drepana > Drepana falcataria. The sequence goes on from OX243935.1 coordinate 4,715,820, forward strand.
AAAATTCCGGCCCCAACTCGCGAGATATGTGTGTAGTGCACTAACACAATACTCCACGACTCGAGCTCGCTAACATCTCGAGCCAGCTCGAGGGTCCTCGCCTATCCCGAGTGGAGTACGTATATCGCATTTGACGTTCTCCTACTTGGACTCTCCAGCTATTTTAAGAAAATATTCTCTTTGTCTTTCAAAGACATGTAGGTAGATGCGTCCACGCTAATTTATCAAAAAAATAAAAGCACAAAACAAGGGATGACTTAAGATGCCAGAGTTCAATTAAAATGGTTGGATTATGCATGCTCAAGGATAGGAACATCAAGTGCACTCGGAATCGGCGGACATGTGTGAAGAGACTGATGAACGTGGTTTAAGCAAAAGTCTGCTGTTTTCTCTCAATGCTTTCCCCGTATGAAACTTGAGATGATAAGAAAGTATTTATGTTTTACTTATAAAACAGTTGCACATATAAGATTTTATAGTATTGTTTTCCAAAGAGGTTTATAAAGATATTTCATTTAACACGTCAAATAGCTACGACGCGACGAAATTCAGTCTACATCATGATCAAGATCTTTGAACGTAATCGAGAAATGGATCTCCCCGAAGGAATGTACAAACAACGTTATTTACGATGCACTATTTGATACACGTAGTTAATGACAGCGCAAGTACCTACGTAACTAGTATTTGTACACTGGTAGGGTTACCAGACGCCAGGACATTTCCTGGTTTTTAGGAGATTACAAAATCTATAACCGTCAAAGCTTAGAAATTTTAAGTTCAAGATGTATCCAGTATTAAATACAATAGAAAAGTATAAAGCCTTATTTTAATGAGTAAAGTTACATTACTTGAAAAAACGGTGCATATTACTACATACAATATTCTGACAATGTAAGGAAGTTTACTGACAAGTCGCAGGAAATCTCATCAATTGATCTGGTAACCCTACTCTGGTATGACTCCATCGTGACTTGACGATTCAGTTTCAATAGGAAAGTTATTACTGGCATATTTATTTGAATACGTAGGTGCTTGCACAACTCGGTTGCCATTATAAACCAATACATAGTGGCTACCTACATGTATGTAGATAAGTCATGATTCAGAGTGCAATAAACTTTAGATTATGAGTCATGTCTCGGAATCTCTAGGCATTGAGATTTGGTTCTATTCTGTTTATAGCAAAGCCAACTTTGGTAACTTGGACCTCAATTTTATTTCCATTGAATATTCAAGTGTGAATAAAGTTTGTATTAACATTGTCTTGTTTAAAGGCGAAGAGTGGTTGTGTTGATACTACCTACAAACCTGTGTCTACTCCTTCGGGGACCCTTGTGGGAACACGTAAAGATGAAGATATAGAATACGATTGATGTCCGTCTTTTAAAAATGGGGTCGGTCTATGAGGTATATATAATAGTACACCTGACAGGAGACCGCAGCTGAATGGTACTGCTTTTGGGAAGTGTCGTGTCCCTGCACTGTATCAAGTTTCCAGGACTGCAAAGAGAATAGCTGTGCTGGCAAACGCGGAATCCGTTCGTCTATTGAATGCTGCTAGCACATTCGTCTCAGTATACTTAAAGAAATAAATCCAAAAAATATATCAATTAAATAAAATTTCACGCGGGTGAAACCGCGGGATACAACAGTGATACAGAACATTACGGTTGAAAGCAATGAAATAGAGCAACTATAACGGAATAACAAGATATGACATTATAGTAGCTTGTTGGCACCAAACATTGGCCTTATTTGGGGTATGTTGGCTTTGTTGATTGCTATTGTTTGATTGAATTTATTAAAACATGAATCATGATGTTGAGGTGTACAAAATTTAATCAAAATCTTGTTAAATGTCTATCTACGCATACATCTTGTGAAATCTTATGAATTTCGATGAAACCACGAGAGAAGTAATTATAGATTATTATACCTCCACAAGTGTTCCCGAAGGTAGGCTGCGGTGTAATAACAACACCCTGCTTTCGCCAGAGACATATTTATATGGCAGTCTTTCAGGCATTAATACCATTGTGTTTTATTGCAAGTTATTTCTCTTATAATATATATTAACCTAGTTATATCTCTATACCTTTAATACGTATAAAGAAAGGCTTCCCGCGATTCTTAGAAACAAGTTTTGTAACTTTTCTCTCTCTAGCTTTTACTCGGCTAAGATTGTTAGGGCGTATCCACATACTAGAGGCTCGGCAGCGCGTGAGCAATACCTCTGGTGTTGCAAGAGTCCATAGGCGCTGGTAACCGCTTACCATCAGTTGGACCGCATGCTTCTTTGCTACCATTGTGGTATACCGTGCATTGTTTCATGCATTTTTAGAGACACCAAATACATAGTTTTTAGAAAATATTGTTTATTCTGTGTTGCTTCCAGTAGTAATTAATATTCTTACGATAGCAATTTTTATTTGGTATAATAGTTTACTAAATCCATTGCGGCGTTCAAACATGCAGATGAATGTTATAATAATGTTAAAGGATTCTCAAGAATATATCAGTTTATTTCTTCCCTCCTCATGTAGTAGGAGTAGTTTATGCAAAGCCCTATTAACTCGATACTGCGAGAAAGCAATGCGGACTATACTCGTAATTCTGTATAGTCAATAAGACATGCAAGGTCGCCAGTCGCATACCCCGACTTGAGTCAAGGCTATGGGATGCGGGGACCGAAGCGAGGTCATCCATACCTACTCAAATTGTTCTTACGTATTTATATTGTGAAGTATCAACTACTCGAACCGTTTAAGTTTATGTGGAACTTCGTGAAGTTTAGTAAGCGACAATATGTTTTTAAATTTCTTCTCAAATGAATGAAGGTTTCTTCTCAATGTTTTCCTTCACCGTAAAGCTCGTCGTTTGAATACTCGAACCACTCTGCCACCGCGGCTTTTATTTCTCAGACTTCGTAAAATTTTATACAGTAATAGAGTCTAAAAGTAAAGTCTTTTATGATATTGCTCACACTTTAATAGCTAGCAACTGTATAATACTTTAGGTTCAAGGTTCATACCTACGAAACATAAAACTTTAGTTGGGAATTACAAATGGGTCAGTCCTTTAATATTACGTACCAACAGAAATCCTTAAGTTGTTACATGCAACTTAGAATATTTGTTTATACCACTTAGGTGACAAACAAGCATGGAAGTATGTCACACAATAGTTATCAGATCCTTAAAGTTTCTTCATGCCTTTCTTGACGAACCCTAACAAAACAAAATGTAACCGTAGATATAACAAAACATATCTTTATTATTTGATAAGCAAATACATACTAATGTGTTCTCGTTCGTTTTAAATCTTAGACGTTACTTTTTACGAGTAAATGAAAATGCTCACGCATATAAATGTGATATTTTAGGAAAGTTAGTCGAAAGGACTCTAAAAATAAAGTGTTGTGTGCTTCATGCCCATTTCGAAATAAGTTTTTAGAGTTCCGTATCGTGTATTACATTAGTTGGGGTCTATACAATTATTAATAGTTTTTGTCTGATGTAACTATTTATATTATTATATCAACTAAATGTGTAATTTACCGAACCCTTTCTAATCTTAAATTCGATATTTGATACTAGATCAAATCTACAATGAACAGATTATCAAAGCAAATGGCGTGAACGATGGTGTGATTGTAAAGATAAAGTTGAAGCGTTTTGCGTTTGTTTGGATATATAGAAAGGATCAGATAAGAAAGATGGACGAAACCGATATATAGTCAAGAGTACTCGAAACCGACGAGCATGTATAAAAGACTGATGAATATGGACGATGCGAAAGAGATCTGTAAGTCTAGAGAGAACTGGCACTCTACTGGCTCTGCCTAACCTGTGTGAGACACGGCGTGATAGTATGTATGCATATTTAAAATTATGTCTAAGATATTTTTGATGATTACAACTTTTATCGATTCTAAATTCCAAAATGTAATATTAGAAATAGTAGGCTAACACCCATGAATGCAAAACTTTGTGCCAAGTACATTTACGTATGTCCTTGACCATGAAACGAGGTCGTCGTTGTATAATGAATACGTAGAATACATACATACTCGTAGGTTAAAGGTTTAACTTGAGTGGCAAAACATTTCCTTAAGGAAAGTTCAAAGACCCGACCAATGAACAAAAGGAGGTTTATCTCCGTTTACCCATAATGTTCTGTCTTATGTCATTATCATCTCACTGACATCAAGCCATTTTCTAACTTGAGACTTTAGCACAAATTTTTAGGAGACCACGTAAATTCTGTAAATTGTCATTGGCATACGCGTTACTTATTTAGGTTAAGGCTAAAATATTTTTCAAATAACACAGCAACAGAAATTGTGTCAACTAATTTACAAGTTACTATTTAAATGTGAGAGCCGTGGTGGCCGAGTGGTTCGAGCAGTTACCTGCGACACAGAGATCGCAAGTTCGAATCCCGACTGTACCAATGAGTTTTTCTGATCTTAAGTACAGTGATTAGTTACACCACGAGCTTTACGGTGAAGGAAAACATCGAGAGGAAACCTACATACGTCTGAGAAGAAATTCAAAGGCGTATGTATAGTTGAGTAACGGCGATGGACTCGCCATCTGTCACGTTGGCACTTAATATACCTCTGGCGGAAAGTGAGTGTGTGGGTATTACCTATACACATTATATTTAAATGTTATCAAGATTGTATGTGTCAAAGCTATTCGGATATGTGTAGGTACTAATGGTGATTCTGCGTTGTCTAAACTGCCAAGAGTTCCCTGATCAGGCGCTGCACTTAAATTAAGCGGACTGATTGTCCGTTGGCTTGTTGGTAGAGCATTCTTCCGTTCATTCATAGAGCAAGTCGACAGCTTCGTGGGTTTCACTGCTGTATGTTACGGTAATTGTAAACCATCTGGCAGCTGTGTTTTCATTTGCATTCTTAGTCGTTTACCAATTTGCACGGCGGCAAGTTGATAAATGGAGAGAGCTTTCTCTGATACAATCTTGTTGAAAGTACTAAAACCTGAATTGGCTGATTGCAACACGTGTTGATCTTAATAATTTATCTTCTATTCTAAAGTAGGCCAGTTAGCAAACGTTGTCACCAACACTTTAACACTTACACAAAGACATTAAAGAATAGTAATACTATATTATAATTATGGTACAAACACATTTATTTATGGAAGGGAGGGGTCTTCTATCATAGATATTTGTATATTTACAAAAAGATCCCACAAATGGCTACATTGCTCCAACCTGTATCTATCTCTTTCTCACCTAACCTAACCCATGTGGGACTCGGCGTTCATTGAGGCATGGCCCAATTGTTCATCAGGTGTTGCGTCTACCTGACTAAATCGGCTGTTAATATTATTATGCTGTAAGTGACTTGATTCCTTTTGCAAGCTGGGGACCAAGATATTTTGTAGCTCCGAATGACATAATGGGAGTCTAGTAATTTAAGCAATTCAGTAGCAAGTCAGTAGCTCTTGTCCATAAAGTAAGCTGTGTCAACTGAACATCATCTAAATGTGCACTTTTAGAACACTGCGGTGGAGTATTTTGCATCAGCGTATTTCCAAGACAAAGCCCGATTTGCAATTCACATTTACGTTCACTTGCATCTTCTCGTCTTTATTGGCCTTTCAAGCTGTTCATTATGAGCATCGAGCGATTCTGCGGATCTGTATCAAAGTACCGATAAAATTTTAAGTCTTCCTTAACATGGCTGTGCTTACATTCTTCTTATATTTTCTTTAAGTTTTTACCATTAATGTTTCGACTCATGACAAAGACTGTGTTGACGTGCGGCGTTTCGAGACAATTGAGAACCTATGATAGTAATATCATACGGTGGAACATGATGGTAATATAATATGATACGTGGCATGATTCCTTTTTCATATTGCTAAATGCCATGTGACATCAGTTGCATCCATTTCATCCATCCATTCATACAATTTAAGTTTTGAACAAAATGTATAATTTATAAAATGTTATATAAAGTCCAACGTGTCTATATCTTACATACGTACATATCATAACGCCGAGTCCCTAACGGGGTAGGCAAAGAGTATAGAGCGCCAGTTCTCTTATACCTATTTCGCTTCGTCCACAATCATAAGTCTCTTCATACATGCTCGTCGGTTTCGAGTACTCTTGACGTTCCCGTCCTTGAGCGTCCGAATATCTTTATTTACAATAGCTATAATTAACAGTATTTACGACAGACAGTTGTATAACTAACTACTTGGCAACGTGCCAAGAAGACTAGCAGCATTGCCACGCTGGATAGCAATGCTTCTCTGAGCGAGATATGTTCCAGCCCTCTTGTCACGAGATGTCTTGATTAAGCGACACGTCCAACATGTATATAACACCATACTATGTTAGAGCCATATACAGTTTCTTATTCGAGATTTATGCCTTAACTTATTAAAAACACTGCTCAAAATATTGTATTAAGTATATCTTCACGCTTTCCCACAAGGGTAACCGAAGGGATAGGCAGAGGTGTATGGGTAGTACCCACACACCCACTTTCCGCTAGATATAGATTTTAGATGCCAAATTAAGTATTGCATTATACAAGATTTTCCATCCCAATTACCAAAGGTTTACACGCAATTGAAGTTTACGTACCTGCATATTTGTTACTATTTGCTTATTTGTTACTCCAGAAATAACGACACTATATTTATCTTTGAGCAGGCGCAAACAGGTAACAAAATATTATTTCCGAATAAGCCAATGGTATAAAACTACATGAAACAAAAGAATGTGCATCCAGAAATAGCTACATATATATATCCGTAATAAATTCCAGTCGGCATCAATCCAATATGAGCAGGAATTTCGAGTTTTTGCCTTGAGACATAAAGTGATGGGTGCCCTAGGTAGGTTTCCTTATAAGGCTCGTCTGTCTAGCTCCACTGATTGCATAGAATGCTTTCCTCGGCGTTCTTCCCCACGGTAAACTTACCCCCTACCGCGATTCTTTTAGTTTACGACAGTTGAATGCTAAAATCTGCACCTTCTAAGTTTCCGTGTTAAAAAGGATTGGAATCTTTTTATTGGAATGGCAAGGTTACTCCATATTTCTACATATTAAGATTACGATTTCTAAGACGTTCTTCTCCCTCCTTTTTGCCTAAAAACGTATAAGTAATTTACATAATAAAGACAACTTATATTTGTGCTATGGCAGCTAGACAAAGATAAACATACAATGTATAAAGACATATATACCTACATAGGACATCGAACTCGCTACCTCAAGCATCGCATCTAAAGCTCTGATTGCACTGAAGGTAGCTCTGAAAGTCCCGTTATTCAACGAAAATAATTCTTTAAATATTATTGTTTGGAAATATTTCCTTTAAGTCTTGACTTGCGGTATTATATTAAGAGCGTGTGACCCTTCGTTCTTCAAGCTGTGAGTCACGAGTTTATTCTCTCTCACGCTCACGCTGACAATTTGTGAAGGAATCACAGGTTATTCATAGCACATAATATAGTATGGCTATTCTAGATTCTTCGTACTTACCTTGCTTTCTCATTAAAATTTGTCAAACAGTGTTAATAGTTATCTTATCGGAATTCATGCACAATACTAATGTTACTTACACAATAGTTTTTTTTTTTTAATATTAACAGGAAAAGTGCTTTATTTAAAATTAGTTAGATTTTCAACTTTTTGTAAAGATTGTTGTTATTATTGTCAATAATGTTCAGATTAAGTTTAAAGCTTGGTGTAATCATATGCATTGCATGATAAAAGCAATGTTACCATCTATTAACATTTTTCCTTTTTTCGCTTGTTAACTGCTCAACTCGAGCGTTCGGTAAAATTAAATTAAAACCTCTGGGCACAGATTTTGGGTCCAATATTAACATGCAAATAGTCCCGTTACCTAATTTTATATACTTTCGCCAATGTTGGGTAGGCAATTTGCTATTGTGAGGGCCATCTGCGAAAGTAAAAGGCCTTTTGTGGACCAGCGATCGGGCTCGTGTGTGAATAAATTATTTTGCGCAGTCAGTAAAGGCATTTCTATGTTCATTGTCCAATGTTTAATTTGAAGTATTTGTATGCCTTTACTTACTAAGAAATTGGTTGCGAGAAATGGCCATTAAACATCGCGAGTAATGGTCTTCTTTGCAAAGGATGAAACATATTTTTTATTTATTTCGTTAAAATTTCTTGCAAACTTTATTGCACAGCCAATCTTAATGCCAAAGGCATTATCTAATAGTCAACCTTTGGGTAATGCGAAGATAGGAATAATACAGACAATATGACTATAAAATATATATACATACATTCATATCATCACGCCAAGTCCCTAACGGGGTAGGCAGAGAGTATAGAGCGCCAGTTCTCTCTAGACTTAGACATACCTCTTTCGCTTCGTCCACATTCATCAGTCTCTTCATACATGCTCGTCAGTTTCGAGTACTCCTAACGTTCCCGTCCTTGAGCGCCCGATCGATTTGATCCAGGTAGTTGGAACGTGGCCTTCCTCTGCCTCTTCTTGTATACACTTTTGCTTTGTATATCTGTTTCGTCAATCTTTCTTCACTCATCCTTTCTATGTGTCTACGCGTAATTTATATTTATTAAGAAGATAGACTATATAATAATACACCTATAATGTAGAATACATGTGTACATTTCAAAAATATCAACTCAAAGATTGCAAGTTTTTATGCCGACTGTACCAATGAGTATCTCTTCTTCTTCCGAACTTAAATACAGTAACTAATCGCAGCACGAGCTTTACTGTGAAGGAAAACATTGAGACTTGCATAGGTATGGAAAGAAATTCAAAGGCATGCATATGTATAGCCGTGCTTGAGTAACGGCACTGTCACGTTTACACCTAAAATAAAACTCTGGCAGAAAGTGGTCGGCGGGTTCTACCTATACACCTCTACCTACTACGTCGGGTAACTTTTTTTTAGTTTTTTGATTCTACTAGAGTGGCAAACAAGCATACGGCCCACCCGATGGAAAACGGTTACCGCAGCCTATTTACGCTTATAATACCGAAGTATTACTTGCGCGTTGCCACTCTGTGTTCGGAGAGTATTACTGTGTTGACAGCATAGTGGGACTTATCCCTCTGCTGCCAACACAATATAACAATCCTCCCCCTCTCCAGCTCATCACTGGAAACCTTATTCACCGCGTAGGAACACAACACAAAAAATTGTGTTATTTGGCTACGGACTTCTACAAGGTGGAGGTCCTGCTCCAGTCGGGCAGTTCCAAATTCAAACGAGAAATCCGTTATGCCCTACCTCTCTTAAAGTAGTATATATCTGATCAAACAGGTCAATAAATATGATATCACAGGAACATATATAAAAATAATATTGTAAAATATCCAGAACGCAAGGCCTGCTTACAATCCAACTTCAATAAATCCGCCCGTCATATCATGTCATAAAGGTCTTCAATAAATTGCAACTTTCCGACATGAAACGTCAATCCACTAATATCTATAATTTTATTACGAGGGTTCAATAACCTCCATAAGAATTGTATCGTTTCCTTTGACCTGATTCGAAGTTCAAGATACATGCGAGTAAAGGTTATGGAATCGGAAGAATCCAATTCAGTGCAAATGGAATTAGCCGTACTTTCGGCCGACGACCGACGCAATAGAATGCCGCCGCTGTGAATTAGCAAGGCAAATAGCGGCTTCGGATAAATACAGGAACAAAAGAAACTACGAAATACGCCTACGTTCAAGCGAAAGAGACGAATTAAATTGAACGGACCAAATTGACTAACACCTTTTAGTGGCAACAATACCTATATGATCCGCTTTCATAATGTCCTTAAGTTTGGTATAACATTGCCTTAATTTTGATGTTACAGGTATGAATAATACCAATGTTACTTATTAGGTTGCATGCATGCATGCATGTAGGGACATGTAAAGTAACATTCTAGTGTATTTGAGTACACAAAAGTAAGAGATCATGTTATATCAATAATATTGCACAAATGCAAATGCATGAGCCTTGACCTCAATTGTGGTATAACGAATTTCTAATTGACATGGATATTTATAGAATTATACATACATTCATACAGAAAAAATCCGCACAGAGTATGTGTTCTTTTGAGAGGAACATTTCTTAGCGAGGAATTGCTGCTTTCATTATTTTATTGTTTTCATTCCAAAGGGTAGAGAAAAATGTGACTTTTGCTGGGAGCAAAATTCTTTCCCCGCTTTCCATTGAGCTCGTTCAAGGCTTGGAATGTACGTGGGAGTGTGCTCATAATGCACCTCGCAACACACGCTTCCTTTAAATGTTGACCCCATTTTATTTCTTTTTAAACGGCTTTAGCTTTAGCGGTCGTTATTTGTGTAGTGACAAAGAGACCTAAAAAAGTATAGCGAATATTTTGTATTGAACCAGGATGATATTGAAAATAAAACAATTGTTTACTAATCTCTAAAAAGATTTTTTGATATTATACAATGAAAGCAAAGATTGTAGGTATAATCCCGACTGAACCCATTAGTTTTGCTGGTATAAATATTAGTTGCACTACGAGTTTTACGGCGAAGGAACATACGGAGAATAAATCTGTATACCGTTAAGAAGAAATTCAAAGACGTATGTACGTATCAAATCCGTATTAGAGAAAAATAAGTCATGTGAAAACAATTGGCGCATATATTATTCAGATATCGTAGGTCTTAGAAAGAGGTCTAAGGTTTCTCAGTAGATTGCTTCCTTGCCTCAAGCCTTCTCCGGTCTCTCTGCCCTCGGGGGAGCGATTTTGATGCTGGGAATAGGAATGTTTCTTTTCATATCGCGACAAACTTTTTCGCGCTAAAGATATCCGCCACAAACGGATATATGCACGTACTTCATATTACCCTTTGACTTTACGCCTCCACCAAATGTTAGTTTTATTTTTATTTGCGATATAAATCTTTTCCTTCCAACGTTAGAATAAAGAAGTATCATTGTTATGTAATATTTATATGCTGAGCCCTTAATCCTGGCCTACTACGGCAGATATAGTGGAGCGCTAGTTATCTCCATTCTTGAATTACATCCAAATTCATTAGCTTATACACGCTGGTCAATTTCAAGTACTTTTGAAATTCTCATCAGACATTTCGACCAATTTGCTCTCGGTAGTTGTAACCTGGTCATCTGCTGCTTCATCCTTCTGACACCTTCGCATTGTTTATCTGATTTGTCAACCTTTATATAAGTCTAGACCAATGTAAAACATGTTCCTTCAAATTTAAGATCACACTCATATTGCGAAACTCTTCATTACAGATTCGATCATAAGTCGTCATTATTCAAATAAAAAATATAAAGTAAATGCTTTACTTTTATGTATTATAAAAACGGGTATTCAACATACACACTACAAGTGCAGCGTACAGTCCAGTAAACACTGCAATTAATACAGGGATCAGTTGATTACTGGCCATTACTCTAATCACTAATGTTTGAGCGTTTGTGCAATCTTGTAATTCTAGTACAAACGAGTAAGCGTCGATCGTTGGATAGGAGCGCGCGTCTCTCAGGAACCACATTCAGTGCTTATGGTACTAAAAGATGCTTTTCGCGTAACTGTTAGGAATTACGTTGGGATAAAAATGATTTATACCGATCACGTACAATAAAAAGTGTGACGGTGGCCTTTGTGGTGGTGAGGATTAAAAAGGCTCCTGCAACGTCAAGATTGTAAGTTCAACTTCCAGTCCTTATAAATAAGGGCTTTTAGGGTGAATTAAAACATTGTCACAAGATGCCGATACGTCGATAAATAATACAAAATTGTTTGTGAAATCTTTCTGAGGGACGGCAACTAACTACGTAGATATCTGATTCGTTGACACCCAAATATATTTAGCGTAATGTTAGTATACTTTGTCCATTCTTATGGGGATGTGGTTGGAAAGTGTAGCAAATGAGTGAAAATTCCCCAATAACGAGTAATGTGAAACAAAACATAACGCCTAAAGTATTCGTGAAATTACAAGATATAGTGCATCCTAGTCTTATATGGATTGTCTATCTCATCATAAGATAGATGACTGTAACTTTCTAAAAGCGCGGAAGATGTCGAATGCGAGCTAACTGTCCAGGTGAAGCTACCGCATACTTAATCATTGTGATGGATCGACTGCATCCCGACATCGGTGCTCAGATATGACCAATGTAGGAAGTGTTTTGCATTACCTTTGATACATTGTTCGATTCATAGCGAATGTACTTAATGTATATATGATATACCTTATATGTCTTGTGTGCTGGCTGCTACATAAGAATCATCACGCTCATCATTATCATCATCATTGAGTCCCTAACGGGGTAGACAGAGAGAGTAGAGCACCAGTTTTCTCAAACTTACAGACCTCTTTTACCTTATTAACATTCGTAAATATATATGTGGTTACTCTCAAAAGTATGTAATGGACAGTTCGTTGATAATTTTACTCTGTGGTGTTGTACTTTGCTAAGTGTAACTAATTTGTGTATGTAAATTCGCTCAAGTAGTAACAAAAGGAAGTAATGTTAGAAAACACTAACTAATGTATATTGTAATAAAATATAGTAGGAGTTGTAAAAAACATTGGAATGTTTGACTAGGAGGCAGGGTTTTAGCCAGTAAAGATCTGAGCTTCTGGTATTCATGCCTGAAGTGTATTTTTACTTTTCTTTTCTTTGCCTTTAAGTAAACTCTATACGCCCATTGAATACTATTAAAACAATTTTCTAGCCATTAAATATTCAGACATTATTCAAGCTTTGATATCTTTAAAAGAAAATCGAAACTATACGGTTGAGACAGTCAAGACTGCTTGCCTGTTGTATGTAATTTGCAGTCATAAAAATGTTCGCTCATACTCATGATTTGAGCCAAGGCATTCGAGGCGGGGATGGTGTTGAACAAAAACTGGGAGAGTACGTTTAATCACAAGCTCCATATTTATGAAGCAGAACAAGCCGGGTGACATTCTAGCCGCGGCTTGCAAGTATGGCTACTCGAAAGTCCGAGATTACTAATTGCTTTTTGTTGTGACATTCTAGATGTGCGTTTGTTTTGATATTGATTGAGACGGCGATCATTATGAAACGCATTTAGATGTGCATAGTAGAAATAGCTACTTACGGGCAAATTTTTCTTCCAGAGACATTATTATAGGAAAATTATATACATATACATATCATCACGCCGAGTCCCTAACCGGGTAGGCAGAGAGGATAGAGCGCCAGTTCTCTCTAGACTTACATACCTCTTTCGCTTCGTCCACATTCATCAGTCTCTTCATACATGCTCTTCGGTTTCGGGTACTCTTGACGTTTCCGTCATATATAAGTAAGTACTATTCAAGAAAATAATACTTACTTATATATGGAGTAGGTATAAAAATATATTATTCTCACTAAAAATATTATTTCACGTTTCCGTCACCTCTCAGACGTATATTAGCTTCCCTATGATTTTGTTGCTTATAAATTGCCACATACATTTAAGAAAATATGTTCAGAAAATGTTATAACCGACCACTAGGGGTTTGAGTTCTCAATCTTCACGTTGTTGGTAGACACATAGTAGTATTTTGAAATGTTATGTTCAGCTTAAATGCTTTAGAGTGCTTATAATGCTTACATTATGTAAGTAAATATGTTATCACTATCATTAACGGGACCACTTGAAAATTCACAAAGGCCTTGTGTCCAAGAAATAAATTTTTGTTCATATATGTTCTTACACGTGTGTTCCCTAGCTAACTATTGTAATTTATATTCAAGACAATCTTTGATACCAATGGCTTGTTAATATAAGATATAAAATAAAAAAGTCTAATACATCCTAATCCATTAAACTAGAGTTTGGAAAAAATACGTTTTAAAAAACTTGTTGATTTGGTACACGTGTATTCATATTATGCGTACATATTCTTCTACGCGCGTCAAAAATAAAGATATAAGAAAAATTATTAGCAATTAAGACGAACGTTATTTACTTAGAACTAGTTTTCTTTTGAAATGTTGTTTGACAAGTTTAGGCGTAGAAGTGTAGGCGTCAAAAAATACTTGTAGAAAAATTGGCGATTATCTAGTAAAGGTAAGGCATTCCAGAGATTACTTGTGTGGGATTGCTCGTCGTCAGCACTGCCTTACGACTAATACCGACATCCTGTGGGATTACTGAGTAAAGAGTGATATACTTTAATAATTAGCCGTATTACCACGCTAAGGTTTATTGATACGTTGTGGTTTACTGCTTCTTAAACTTTTAATTATGCATATAATTTGATATATAAAGTAGGTACATATTATATTGGAACACCCAACAAACGATCTGTTTAAGGAGGGTTTACTTATTGCGTTTAGTTTACTACCATACTCTTGAGGGTCGTTAAGGTCCTCGGGTTACAGAACCTCGTAAATCATTCCTATAATTTGAGTATTTGCTGTTGGTTTGTTGTTAGTTAGATGTGGCCTTAAGCAGAACATGAAAACGGCTGAACGGAATTGGACATATTTGCTGGTTTAACATTTAGATATACTAAGATTTATTCCAGTAAAAATCTACCAATTAAATTAGATTATACGCTGGTGAAACCGCCAGGCATAGCTAGTAATCAGAATAAATGCCTTGATTGTATAGCAATAGAATGGTTTATATGCCATTTAGTACAATCGTATCAGAATGGACTACGAATAAAATGAAGGATGCAGCTGCTGTCCGCAGACCCCACAATAAAGGCGATAAACAATCCGAGAGCCGGCTCGTTAAATCCAAGACTACGAGTATTTACAGACGGGTCACTCGGACGAGAGAAATGAAATGCGCTGTTTGTATAAACACTTTGGTAAAGCCCACCGTGATGAATGAATAGTAATATTTATTTGCGATATAATAATTTTGAAACACGCTTATTTTTGTTTATTTCCACAAAATGTCAAACCACGGAACAGAAGTAGCCGTAGTCAGAGTTTAAGTCAAGCCCTGCAAAATGTAGATTGCGTATTTGAAACTCGGGGGACTTTTTGCCGGAGTTTTTCTGAATAGTCCAGTAATTCACACGCTTATCACAGTGAACAAAAAACAACATAATGTTTGAGAAAGAGAAAGAAAAAAATGTAAGCCGTACGACAGTCAACCTGAGGTGGCGAAGGACTCGCTCGCTTTATCATCACCTGAACATATCTCGAAAAATGCATATTATACGTCACTTCTGCTTCCTTTATGGGAAGAGCGTAGATTTACGTTTTTTCTATAGGATTTTAGATTCAATGCAATTATAGAAGCTCTTACGTAGAACCTCTTGGACAAACACGCGGTACCTATTAACGGTGTAGCGGTTCTTTCAAGCTCATAATACTTTGCGGTTGAGTGTGGGATTGGTATGGCATTTGAAGTGTTAATTCCCAACCTTTTGCCGGCTTTTATGTGTTACTTTTCTATTACACACTTGAAAAGGAGATGAATTGCAACATTTTAGAAGATAGTGGGCAGTAAAAGTCATCTCCACAAGTTTTTAATGCCTTCTTCAAAACCTTAAAGGTTTTAAGTCGATGTAGCGCGGTCCGACTTCTGTGTCCCTTTGGGACTGGGACTGAGTCATTTTGTCATTAGTTATTGAGAAGAAGCGCTAATCGAGCACTAATATAAATCATGTATTACCCACGCCTTCCCACAAGGGTCCCGGAAGGGGTAGGCTTCCGCTAGAGATATCTTTTTGGTGGCAACGTGACAGATGGCAAGTCCATCGCCGTTACTCAATCACGTATGCAGGTTTTCTCTCGATGTTTTCCTTCACCGTAAAGCCCGTGGTGTGATTAACCACTGTAGGTACTTAGATAAAAATAAACTAAAGTTTTTACTTGTTTATCCTATACTAATTATTTGATGGATTTGTTTGTGAGTTGTGTCTCAAGCTTTTTATATACTACGAGTATACATCCGTGACGTGACCTTAGTTGACTTGAAATGTTACCAAAGGAGCGTAAATCGCTCGATCCTTAGCTCCAGACTTTGAATTTCATTAAACATACGCAACGAAAAAGTTACACAGATATCTACACTTACACAGATACATTACTTATATAAATAAATACGATTACCCAACCGTTTGCTTCCTGCTTTACGCAACATAATTATTAAGCGAAGTGATAATCAATTTCATGTATAGCAATATATCACACAATGAACAGATAATCTCAATGAACAATGAATGTAGGATCGAAATACGCATCGGCTTGTCCGATACATTTTGAAACAATAGGATTAGTTTATGTAACAGAAAGTAGTCAGTCACGGAGGCTGCGAAACATGACCGGTTAACATACGCTGGAAGCAATAAGGCACTTTTTAATTGACGATGAGAGCATCGAAGTGGGTATAACTTTTTACTACTTACTGGTAATCATATATATTTCTATTTTCACAAGACTCTTCACGCCAAGGTGTAGAAGCAAGGTGGCTTAACAAGGCAGAGCTAATCTGCACCGTCTGGACACACAACAAACAAATATGTGCACACATATATTAGTTGCCGGCGGTTATCGAATCTGTGATCATTACTACAATAAAGCCAAACGGTCAGGCTATTGAGTTGGAGTCTGCATATATATATCCTCACGCCTTCCCACAAGGGTCCCCGAAGGGGTAGGCATAGGTGTATAGGTAATACCCACACACCCACTTTCCGCCAGAGGTATATCAGGTGCCAACGTGACAGATGGCGAGTCCATCGCCGTTACTCAAGCACGACTATACATACGCCTTTGAATTTCTTCTCAGACGTATGCAGGTTTCCTCTTGATGTTTTCCTTCACCGTAAAGCTCGTGGTGTGATTAATCACTGTACTTAAGTTCAGAAAAACTCATTGGTACAGTCGGGATTCGAACTTGCGATCTTTGTGTCGCAGGCAACTGCTCGAACCACTCGGCCACCACGGCTCTTTCATACTTATTTTATTTTCCATAAATTTTCCATACTTATTATATTCGTATCATGTTTTAACGCTATAAAATATTATTCCTTGATAGAATTTTAGTCCTTATCTACCGACAAGGGGATTCTTTACTGAATCAGTCGCCACGACCCCTGGTACAAATAATACCACATAGTGACATAATGCTCTCAGCGGCTCAGCGATGGATTGACGATTTACTTTCTGCGGTTTAACTGTTGTAAAAATGCGAAAGCTTGACCAAACTGATTACTCACCGTTTTAAGCTCTAGCAGATTGAAATAAGGTCAATATTACAATTTTATCCCTATATAATGATATTTAGATGGATATAATTTGCGTGGTTTCACGTAACTGGAGTTGCTTTTGCGGCTTGGGAGACCAAGAAGCGGCGAAATTAGAATCAGTGAGGCCGTGGAGATAGACACAAAGCCCGCTTATGGTCACGTTACTGTAGTCACTAATTTGTTAAATCATATCATTGTACCTCCTTAACGACAACTAGAATGGTTATATTTTTAGGTTTTAATATTTCCCGTATTTTGTAAGCTTAAGTATACCAACTAGCATATTATGTTCTGACCATATTGAAGTTAAGATTAACAATGCGTGGTCTACGTAAATTAGGTTTAGGATTAGGTTTTCAACCTTCAGATGTTATAAAGAGTCGTTACTTATACATTTATACTTGTACATGCAAACCCCGGGTATTATTATCTCATTTACCTTAAATCTAACAAAACGTACTAATAAAATAAAAGCCTATAATCCCGGTAGTGACTAATTCTACTATATCACCAATTTATTGATGCACATCTGCCGCCGTACAATCTAGCCGGCACAGAGAACATATCACCTTAGCACTACGTAATAGAGTAGTATTCCAAAGTGTCATGAGTAATATTGGCCTATCGCAGCATATCAAATATTCTGTTAACACAGATCATGACGTTATACTCAGTTCCAATATGCGGGACAATCCGATGTGACATATCTGCGTAGGTTTGCACAACTGCATCTGCCACGGGAGATGAGCCTATAATTTGTTCACAGCCTACGCTGGAATACTGATTTCATCTGGTCGCGCACAAGCATTCAAGATATTCCCTTTTACCAAAGTAGCGTTAGTTGACTTTAGGGATAAGTGGTCGCCTCACAAATAGAATAATATTAGTTGTAAAGCTATATAGTTTAGAATTTTGGATGGAAAAGAATATAATTAATCAGTAACCGTAATGAAGCTACGCATAGATTAATTCTTTATTAATTTGCAGCTACACAATAGTATTGATTGAGCCTGTATATGATGCAATCAATGTCGTTTCAGAGGCGGTGAATCGAAACAAATTAACATGGCTTGTTGGCGACATGAAGCTTTATATGTTATACAAATTTTCTGCTAAATAGCAATCGTTTGCATACAAATTAACAACAATTTGCTTTATTATAAATATTACTATAGATTGATTGTTATACTATTGCTTTATTATATATACAGCGAGAGGAACGAATGTATTTACTAAGCACATTAATATAAACGTTTCACGTGCCATTATGTATGTTAAAGGCTAATCACGCTTCGTAATTATTAAGCTCTATAGTAGAGTTTTTGTATTATTTAGAAATTGTTAAATAAGACGACTTTTTAACTATGTATTACGCAGAAGCATCTAAAATTACTGTAACTAATGCAGATGTTCAGAGGTTAATTTAATTAAATTACAATAAGCCCGAATATAACATTGTCACTAGCTCCAATGTGGGTCCCCAAATGGGTATGAGTGCTCTAATAATACCCACTTACTTACTTACACTTACTTACACTTCGACCTTGTTACCATCTTGTAGGTACGATTAAAGAGAATATCGTAATAAATTACGCCAGAGAGGTTACAAAAAAAGCGGAAGTAAAGTTTTAACAAAAATTGCTTGTTTGCCGTTTGTTTTCCTAGTATGTTTTTTCATGGAAATGTTGGTAACTGTAATTTAATATTAGACGCTCAATAAGCGTGGTCTGTGTGAATTACATTGAATAAACGATATTTATTTTTTATCTGAAGAGCTTCAGGCTCGCGGATCTGTATCGAAAGCCTAAATAATAATATGTGTATGGCTTACTTTGTGTATTATTAACACTCTAATAATTCAATTTAGCTAACCATCCGAAAAACAGATGTCGCCAGCGTTCGAAATTCAATTCGCGGGTGCAATAACTCATTTCGGATAACAGGTCTCATTATATTATGTGTTATACGGTTATACGATGGTAGTTAATCCCGATGTCCATTGTTCCGAGCAATACCTACTGTTCTGTGCTTATGCGATAGGCGATTTCTTACGATAGATAATAGATAAATATTTGACATGACCTAAATTAATCGTGGACCGATTTACTATAAATAAAAAATAAAAATAATTATCCTCACGCCTTCCCACAAGGGTCCCCGAAGGGGTAGGCAGAGTTGTATAGGTAATACCCACACACCCACTTTCCGCCAGAGGTATATTAGGTGCCAACGTGACAGATGGCGAGTCCATCGCCGTTACTCAAGCACGACTATACATACGCCTTTGAATTTCTTCTCAGACGTATGCAGGTTTCCTCACGATGTTTTCCTTCACCGCAAAGCTCGTGGTGTGACTAATCACTGTACTTAAGTTCAGAAAAACTCATTGGTACAGTCGGGATTCGAACTTGCGATCTTTGTGTCGCAGGCAACTGCTCGAACCACTCGGCCACCACGGTTCTACGATTTACTACACGAAGTTTTTATGTGTTCATATAGTTTTCATCATCATACGTTTAAAATCTAGCCTCTTGTCGGTGTATCTGATACAAATCCTTCCATTAGTCTTTTCATACTTTTACACACTGAAATATATTATTAGAAATATTCAAGCTATGAAAATAATTTGACCAAAACATTTTTCGCTACTCCACCTACCACAAGTGGGCCATATATTTGCTCAACACTTCGCATGACACTTGTCTTAAACATTGAATGTCTTGAGCACTCTTCTCATCACTTGAAGCTAAGAGCTGAATTCTAGTTTCATCGCTTACTAAATTCATATAATATATGAACCATAAAGCCAAAAAATAATAAAATAAGGTGAAAAATATTAAAAAGAAGAATGCTTAAAGGCGAAAAGTTGTCGTTAATACACTGTTACAATGTTACAAACAACACATGTGACGCGTTCTGTTAATCAATGTCATGTGGATAGCAACTTATTTTTGAACTGTTTTGATGATTTTTTTATAAATAAATAAATAATTTAAATAAATTAGTCAATACTCCTTTAATGGTTTAAGGAACTTTAACTCCAGGAGTCATAATCATAAGCATGTTTAAAGAAAACCTAATTTCATAACTCCATAAATGCTAAGCGTCTTAGTAACTTCAATACCTAATTTAAATTATTATAGAGTGAGCCTGTGTACAGCGCTATAACGAGGCTAACAGCTGATCAGTTCGAATTTAACCCTAATAAATGAATTCCCAAATTGCCTGTTTTGGAGAACGGCCGCTTTCGTGATTGGCTGGATTTTGGATGAAACGTTTCGAATTCCTTTTTTAATTTATACGTGTGTTTGGTATATCATTGGTTCTTTCTGCCATTCCAGGGAGTTCACGTGCTTAATAAGTTTTCAAGTAGTCAAGACGAAGGCTGTAATTGATTTTGTTTTGTTACAGAGACGGGGAGCTCAGATAAGAGCAATGGTATGAAGGAACCGGGATCACCTGAGGAATTGGTACGTTTATCTATCTATCAACTGCTTTACATTATATACGTCTTGATATACTCGTGATAAATCACGGGGTAAAGCTCGTCGTTTGAAAATTATATGGAAGCCTTAAAGTACCTGCCCCAATTGGATTGATTTTTCTCGAGAAAATTCTTAAAAAGTATCCGAAATCACACGTTTGCATCTCGTCTCGATCAGGCGTCTCGTTTGCGGGATTCCTTCAAGTTTCTCCAATCGACTTGAAAATTTCATCTCGTTTTGAATATCAAAGGATATATGGATAAGACTGTGATTTTTGTTTGTACAAAATTGGATTATTTTGCGTACGTCTTTTTCGTGCTAAAATAGATTGAATATATGAGACGAGATTTTTGGTCGACACACAAATTTACCGGGTACGTCATTTTTAAATGTGTAGGTAGAAATAGTGAAATACTACAAAACTAGAAGGACTTTTCTAGAGGAAATTAACTTCTGAAACTACATTACTCTGAGTTACATTTAGCTGCCAAGAAATGTATCCAAAGTTGAACGACCGCACACATTCTCAGATACAATTACGTTTTTTTAACATACTTTCATCTTGCTAGTGTAACCTTTTACCATCAACCTTATAACTAGTACCAGTCAAACTTTTTCATTTTATCAGGGTTCAAGCATTGTTTGGTTGCAAATCTGCTGTCAGAATACGATGATAGATTGTTGCTTTGTAAGGCGAAGGCGAAGGCAATTACATCATAGCTCTGTTACCATATTATATAATTTAATAGACTATGTGCATTTGGGTTAATACGATCTTGATCATTATCAAAAATTATTATAAATAGTTGTATAAGTACCAAGATTATCTCCTTGTTTCGACTGCACATGAGCAAAATCCTTTGGGATTCATAATTGAGTGTACTTCGAATGTCAATTATCGATTTAAAATTATCGGCTACTACGCCGTTGCGGACTCGGCGTGATGATATGTATATATGTAAAATCATCGGCCTTACTATATATATGTATATAGTAACATAATAATATAATTGTTGTGTATGGTAGCAATGATGGACGTGGGTTTTATCCCAAATATTGGTATGCCATGCCACCATCAATATATATAATATATCCTCACGCCTTCCCACAATGGTCCCCGAAGGGGTAGGCAGAGGTGTATAGGTAATACCCACACACCCACTTTCCGCCAGAGGTATATTAGGTGCCAACGTGACAGATGGCGAGTCCATCGCCGTAACTGCGGCACGACTATACATACGCCTTTGAATTTCTTCTCAGACGTATGCAGGTTTCCTCTCGATGTTTTCCTACACCGTAAAGCTCGTGGTGTGACTAATTAATTAAGTGAACTAATTATAAAGACATCTCACACAGTATGTATAACCTTATGTACATTTCAATACATCGTTATATAAGACATGTTACGTTGGTTTCGACATATAGAAAGGATGAGAGAAGAAAGATTGACGAAACAGACATACAAAGTGAAAGTGTGCGCAAGAAGAGGCAGAGGAAGACCACGTTCCAACTAATAGAACAAATCGATCGGACTCAAAGACGGGAACATCATGAGTATTCAAAACCGACTGGTGTATATGAAGAGTCTGATGAATGTGGACAAAGCGAAATTTTCGGTTAGCGAAAGGTTAGCAAGTCTAGAGAGAACTGGCGTTCTATTCCCTCTACCTACCCCGTTAGGGACTCGACGTGATGGTATATCGTAATAATATGTCCTCACGCCTTCCCCCGAAGGGATAGGCAGAGGTATATTTATGTTAAATTAATATTACTCATAGGTAGAAAACTGTGTATCACACATTTTTTACAAAGATGGTGAAGAGATATCGAAGTGCATAAAATTTTGATTATTGCGTTTGAGATTGAACCATATCATTTCTATATTATATGTTATTTCTATATTTATGTTGAAATCGTTTTGTAGAGTTTATAAACAGTTTCTCACAGCTCTTTTGAGAATTGATCGACCCATATTACACTCATGTAGGCAAGTACATGCCAATGAGTTTGTAGTATTTGCTGCATTACTGTAGTTAATATAAACTACAATAATGAATGTCTCTTTGTCTCCCTGTCACTCTGACGATATTTGTCACTGAAATATACGAATCTTAATAAATACACGTGTGTAAAAAAGCGCTTCTTGGATGCGCTCCAAGCGTTGATGTTGAAACCTGGTGTGATATATAAATACTGAAACAAGAACACGCCGGATCGAGTGAAAAATGTTATGGTACAAAGAACATTGGATATGGATGGAGTATATCAATGGAGTGAAATACTCTTGTAAAAGGTTTGAATGATACTCGTACGGGATACGTTACAAATATTGAGTTGCATTGTTAAAAATACGAAAAACATTGTACCCGTAGCTTCACCCGGTCGGGTTATTTTGAGAGTATCCATAATAAATAAATACCCTTTTCAAATGTTGTCTTAAAATGCGATTTAATTTTTACGAAGTAATGTCCATCCTAAATCTGATGAGTATATATTATTAGTAAATAAAATAAGTAAATAAATAAAAAAATTGCCAACAAAATGGAGAATGTAAATATGTATATCCAAAGCAGCTGGAATGTATTATACATATATAATGATTGCATCGCGAACTGGTTTTCTGTTCCTGACGCTCAAGTTGTGGAACGAGTTCCCTAGCGTAGTTTTTCTAAGTGAGCAGAGTATGGGATCATTCAATAAGGGGGTAAAAAGGGGGCGCTGGTGCTTCAAGTGTCCACCAACACCGCTTAGAGGTAACAAGTGGGGAGCATCTACGTGAGCCATCTTAATAGTCGTTTGAATGAAATAATTACGGGATTTTTTTTAAGAGAGTTTGTTGCACTGAATATTTACGTATATATCTCATATCAGTAAATGTTATAAAACAAAGTCCCTCGCTGCATCTGTTAATGTAATTTTAATCATAATTTCGTATGCGACGTGATGTTATCATAGCGATGTGACCACCATCATACCAGCGGGCCTTTGATGATTTCCACAAGAAGACGTTCTCATATTACTCTGTCCTAGACTAATGAATGACTCTCTTTCAAATTAAAATCTTCGATTGTAGACACCACAAAGCACATAGGTACTATCCTAAGCAATATTTTCAGTAAATTGCTGTATTGATTCAAAAGGCTGTATTTATTCTATTAGAAAATATGAGCAAAATTTTTCGTTAGACGAGTCACCCCAATTCAGATATTTGGAATAGTCTCGTGTTCGTTACTGGAGTGTGATAAAAAAAAGAAAAATAACGTATCGAGCATTGGATGCAGATTTTTGAAATATGTTTTTCTTTTTCCGAGAAGAGTTCCCGTCAGGTTATAGATTGTGCCAGTGTTTTCGTGTACTGACTAAATTTTAAAGTTTGATAAAAGACTGCCCAGTCCTATAGTACAAGGTTTTTTTTAGTGCGGGACAAGGTCCCACTTCCTACTAATATTATAAACGTGAAAATTCACGAGGACTTTTGTTACTCAATCAAGCCAGAACGGCTGAAAATTCAGAAAAAAAAATCTACCTTTGATATCAAGTTTAAGTAGGTGAAACCGTAGGGTACCCAGTAATTTATTATTTACCCTAAAATGAAGTGTATGTGTTTAGTTACATCTATTCTGGATTTGTGAAGCATGCAAACATGAATAGACTTTTCGGGTTATCGTAGAGCAGTGCGTTATCTCGCTTGAATGAGGTTAACCCGTTTGCGGTGAGTCCGGCCCCCGCATATAGGCTTCGCATAAACATCATAACGGTCTAGTTGGCCTCGATCTCCGTGTCGCACCATACACGGGAAACACCTCTCATACCTACTACATACGTAGATGGAAATTTTATGGGAAAGCATATCATTTAGAAAAGAAACGTTGATGTGTGTAGAATTTAAAATGGTAGATTCAATACAATCGAGAGATACAATAGATTATCTATAATCTCTGGCTCTTCTCTCTCTGTAGATGTATGTGGCTGTAAATAAAATCACTCTTGATATTTTTTTCTAGTGTATTTTGTATCTTAAACCCTGTTTTCACCGGAGGTATACTTAGAGGTCAACCGTGATGGTTTTCCTTCACCGTAAAGTTTGCGATGTAAAAAAAATAGTTTGGTACCTTAGTTTAGAAATAACTCAGTATTAGAGTCGGAGTTCAAACCTATTTTGCAGGCCACTACTGGGCCAATATTACTCTTTTTTATTTTGGACTATATACATTATGTTATATGAGTAGGTACTGACTCACTTTGCAGCTTAGCTCCGTTTGGGCATTGATTGGCACAACTGCCGCTCAACCGACATCCACAGAAGTGCGGGCTCTGAAAACTCACAGATTGTTCCACAAACGAATATTTATCCAGTTTTGAACTGAGATAACGCCTTCATGTCCATAAACTGGGGGAAACTTCTCTTTGGAAGTATTCAGAACTTTGTTCAATAACTGCAATTTTTGTAAAGTGAACAAAATAGTCAAATGATAAAATGGCATAATAGTACCTACCGGAGATATTTTTCCATGTGTGACAAATTTATCTTGAAAAAACATAAAATACTAGTGGTCCCACCCAGCTTCGCTTGGGTGATAAAAGTAAATGCCCTAAAACATGATCACAGCGCCACCTATCGGGTCCAATTGTGAATCTAAACCATTCTCAAATCCATCTGAAGACACACAGAAAATTTCATTAAAATCGGTCCAGCCGTTTAGGAAGAGTTCAGTGACATACACACTCACAGAAGAATTATATATATAAAGATACTAGTGGTCCCGCCCAGCTTCGCTTGGGTGAAAAAAGTAAATGCC
This sequence comes from Drepana falcataria, assembly GCA_945859725.1. NCBI lineage: Eukaryota > Metazoa > Arthropoda > Insecta > Lepidoptera > Drepanidae > Drepana > Drepana falcataria. The sequence goes on from OX243935.1 coordinate 4,741,359, forward strand.
CTAAAATACGATCGCAGTGCCACCTATCGGGTCCAATTGTGAATCTAAACCATTCTCAGATCCATCTGAAGACACACAGAAAATTTCATTAAAATCGGTCCAGCCGTTTGAGAGGAGTTCAGTGACATACACACTCACAGAAGAATTATATATATAAAGATTCACAACATCCCACAAGGTTCCCCAACAAGAAAGGGTTGTTGGTTAGAAATGTGTACTAGGAACCCACACACCCACTTTTCGCCGGCAATATGTTTTAGGTGCCAACAAGACAGATGGTCAGTCCGCCGCCGTTACTCATACACGACTATACATACTACTTTGCATTTCTTCTCAAGCGTATGCTATAGGTATCCTGTCGATGTTTTCTTTCTTGGTAAAGCTTGTGGTGTAACAGATCACTGTATTTTTCTTTTTATTCTCTTTTAAATTAACTCAATGAAATAAATCAAGGGTTAAAGCATTTCTAAACTGTCCTCGTCAACGTTATCACGTTGTAGTCTCTCAGAACACAAAGCGTGGGTATTATAACAGTCAAAGCATTGCCAATTGAAGAATTTGAATATTCTTCGCATACACATGTGAAGCAATTTACGACTTCCATAGTCGTTGGCGGATGTCAATAAAACATCTGAGATCTACTACGACCATTACGACACCTTGATTCAGTGCTCAGTGTAGTATTCCCAGCTTTGTATTAAGATGGTAAAAGCGTATTATTAAAGAATGCCAATTATTTCTCAAGCTGAATCCTTCACGGGGTAGGCAGAGAGTTTTGCGCCAGGTCTCTTTAGACTTACAAGCCTCTTTCAACTTCATCCACTTTCAGAAGTCACATTATATTAGCCGATTTTAAGTATCTTTGAAGTTCCAAACCAAATACTACTATTTAACACTTTTCCCAACCCTGATGATGTCTGATCTGTGTCTTCCGTTAGCTTAAAAACGGATAGATCATCAAAAAATACAAACAGTTAAAATTAGGGTCGGCAATGCGCGAGTGATACCCCTGGTGTTGCAAGCGTCCATAGGCGGCGGTAACCGCTTACCATCAGGCGGACCGCATGCTTGTTTGCCACCCAAGTGGTATATAAAAAAAAAAAAAAAAACATTCCCCTATCATTTCCCATTAAACATTTTTGGGTTTGGGCAGATTTGTAGGTTTGTGTATAATGTGACCATCTATATCGAATTAGATCAAGTCTTGACCCCAATCATATTTGAAATATGACCCGAAAGTAATTATGACTAGTCCCGCCTCGCACAGACTCGATCAAGTTAATCGAACAAATCAAACTTTATCAACCTATGTCCTTTTGGCCCTGCAGGCCTCTACGACACAATAACACTTTCCGGTCCTATGCCAATCGCAGCCTTTGCCTTCTAATCCCTCAATCCTTAAGTTTCGATCCCTTAAGCTATAATTCTCTACCTACCTAGGTCCACCAAGCCTAGCCAAGCATCACAAAGAATCTTTATTTCAGTAAGCTGTTAATTCGCAACAACTCCAATATATTTCTTAGCAACAAACTGTCCACTCACAACATCTTGTTAGGAATAAGTTTTTGTGAGTGGCGACAGGTCTGACTGATGAATGGGCGGACCATCAATAGCAGATCACTTGGATGCTTCATAAATATGTACGCGACACTGTGACGTCAGTTTTTATGAGCGTAAAGGGACCCGCTCGCGTATGATTGATGATCTAGAACCAGACAAGTGAGGTTTATTGATTCACTTTATTCAAGTGTTATGTGTGCTGTTAACAGTCATTAGGTGCAACCCGCCAAGCTCGGGGCGAGAGCGATTAGATCATTTTGAATTTGGATTTATTGATTTTCGTTATTTTGGTTTCGGCCCTTTCAATTATTGTGAGAACCGATCTAAATTACTAAAAAATCGTGTGAAAGTGGCTCGATTCGTGATTCGTATTGCGTGTCCGAACAGGCGATGTATTCGGAATCCGTCTTAACGACTACTGTCTGGAAGTTGAACACGTGGATACAAATAAGGGTTAATCATATTATATTATCATTAAAAAGTCACGCTATCCTTTCGATGCTATGTAAAAAGTATGACCTTCGGTGAACAAGATGAGTTTTAGGGTGGAATCAAACATCGAAAATCAGTGTACTGGTGCGATGTAAATCACCATTACACGTGTAGCAAATTAAGGGGGAAGCGGAGGGAGAAAGGTCGATTTATCGTGCTTTTAATTTGTAAGGGAAGCCAGCTAATTAACTGTTTCGACGAGGAAGAATCTTTTGTGATAGATACTTAAGCGGCTTTCCATTACCTTATATATTTTATAGAAAGTGCTATTATTGTATTCAATTGTTCTTAGTGTTATAATGGAGTACTTAAACCGAAAATTGAACAGAGGTGGAAGATAACTAGTCATCTACAAAGCGAATATTGCAGACTCAAACCTTAGCAGTCTGTCCCAATTACATATTTTTATGTAAAAAGATTAGTCGTGGTCCAGCGTTTTAAAGATGTGATATAACAAAACACTATGAGGAACTCAATTATATAGCTAGTAGCTGGAATAAGGCCTTCCTCGGCGTCTACTATTATAAAAAAAAAATGTGATTAGTTAATGTTTTCACAACAACTATTATTTAGTAATTCCCTTTTTTTGGTGCATTCATTTCTTACTAAATAATGTGGTGATGGCTGAGTATCATCAAGTAAAATAGGGTAAGGTACGGCCAGTAATCCAGAGAAATGAAATTTTCTCTGGATTACTGGCCGTACCTTTTGTAATTATCTTGCTTGGGTATATGAATTACGGGCCAATATTGGGTTCTTATTACCCAATCGTTTTAGATTGAGCATTCCAGGGAACTCCGCAAATATTTTATATATTGTGGTAAATGAAGGTATTTGATAGATAACGATTTTGTGAACCTTTGTATTCCTATATCTAAAGGATTACAGATATAATAGTTCTTATAAATATTACAAATGCGGTTCTACTAATAATACATTCTTAAGTTTGTAATTATATATGGACATTTGGTACTCAATCACGCCAAACAGCTGAACGGAATCGAATGGAATTTGGCACAGAGATAGATTATCAGTTGAATTAACATACATACCATATCATGTCGAGTGTCTAACGGGGCTAATTAACATACATATCATCACACCGAGTCTCTATCGGGGTAGGCAGGGAGTATAGAGCGCCAGTTATCTCTAGACTTACATATCTCTTTCGATTCGTCCACATTCATCAGTCATTCAGAGTACTCCTGACGTAATTAATATGATTAACATATTTATTTAAAAACGACCACGCATGAAACCAGACGTGGTTGAAACTGCGGCGTACACGTTTAAAATAAAGGAGATTAATAATAATAATTTATTGATTCGTCCTCACAAGTTACAGAAGGTTGACAGCGTTTGGTTGTTATCAATATATACCATATTGACGCAGGACTACGCCGAGAACTTTGTCTGGTGGCCGAGCGATAAGCCGACCGAGCCAAGGGTTTCGAACCGCACAGAGCAATTATGTATAGTTCAGATTTACGTATGTAAATCTCTAGGTATTACAAAGTAAGTACGCTACAGGTATATATATATTTATTATAAACTTAATAAATATTATTGGATCTATAAATGTTCCACTCCATTATTTTTGCATGATTGTTGATGTCTGATCAGTCTTATTCATGAATGTGAGCTCGATGATATAACAGCTTTACTTAATCGGGCTAACTAATGCAATAATATTTTTTCAAATCGGATGGGAAGTACTATAAGCACGTTAAAAAAAAACAATACAGGCACTTTATAATACAAGTAACTATAGGTTTATTTGAGAATTGAGATGATTACATGATATTTTACATATTGATCGTAAAATCAGTGAATCAATGAATAAATAAGCTAAGGACAGTACAGGGGTGTTCATTTTATTTCTCTCAGATTACTTCTATTCAAAATGCACAGCTGCGTCATAGGTACTTCATTTCGAGCAAGTTTGTGTCCGATCAAAGTCGTCACGACGAACCCATCATAGAGTATTCAGAGAGAATAAAGCGCCGGTTCTCTCTAGTCTGTAAAACTGGCTTAGAAGGGGGGCTGCTCCTAGCCAAAATCTCTTTCTATTCAGGCCCACGCTATTAATTGTACAGCAATGACATTAGGTGCGGAAAAAGTTACAACATTACTGTATAACGGATAATTTGAGGGTGGACAGTAAATTTATTTTGTCTACGAGGCTGTTACGCTTCATTCAAAATCATCCGTCTCTTTATACATGCTCGCCGGTTTTTAGTACACTTTACGTACGCATCCTGCTCCATGAATTTGATCGACGTAGTTGGATCGTGCTCTTCATCTGCCTCTTCTAACACTATGGCATTGTAAATAAACAAGTATATATCCGAGCCTCAATATAAAAGTTGTAATTTATATATGCAATGTTTCATCTAAATCCGCTATCGGCTTATTTATGCGTCTCCACAACATGTGCGCGGCCCGCCCCGCGCTCGAGGGTGTGTTGTCGCCGCAAACATTTGAACAGCTACGAGGAAACAAGAGATAAGAGAACAACATTTCATCTCCTCTAATAATTACTTAATATAGCCGTATTCGTAATGGAATTTTATTGAGAATTGATCATGTGGAACGTCTAAAACTGGTAAAGTTACTATGAGACTCTCATATCAAGTAACTACACTTTCTTTGAAGCATCAAACTGTCACTTTAATGATGTCAAACACTCCGATTACATTCAAGGATTATCTACCCGCTTATGTGTAATGTAATTCATTCACATTAAATAGTTATAGTGTATTGTAATGTATTCCTTAATTTTGGGTGGGCTTGCATATTTGCAATGTGCAAGCTCTGGCACCGAGTCAAGACAACGCTAGAGCAAGGTCGCGGCTACACTGACCAATTTATTTGTCACGTGTGTCGTGTGTTAAGAGAAAATGCCCCTGAGTTCAGATACGGCTTCATAACATGTTTAGATTTTTGTATATAGTGTTTATAAAGCACTGTGCACCAAAGGAGTTTTCTTCGGCGAACGCTCAGGTTGTGGAATGAGCTCCCCGTTGAGGTTTTCCCTGGAGAGTACAGCATGGAGTTCTTCAAGAAGGGTGTGAAAAGATTCCTGCAGGGTCGGCAACGCGCGAGTGATACCCCTGGTGTTGCAAGCGTCCATAGGCGGCGGTAATCGCTTACCGTCAGGCGGACCGCTTGCTTGTTTGCCACCAATGTGGTATAAAAATAAAAAAAAAATCGTAGTGGTGAATAGCCCAGACGTTAGACATAATATGCAAAGAGCAAATAACTCGTGATCGTGAATATCTGGGTTATTAATTCTGCATTACAAACTTGAATCCGGTGTTTACTGTCTTTGTCACTAATCTATACCTAATATTATAAAAAATAAAAAATAAAAATATGTATGTATGTTTATATTGAATAGGCTCCGAAACTACTGGACTGATTTGAAAAAGTATTTCACCCTTGGAAAGCTATATTCACCCTGAGTGATATAGGTTATATTTTCTTTTATAAAAAAAAAATGTATGTCCACCCGTGCGAAGCCGGGACGGACCGCTAGTATAATTATATCCATACAGCAGAGGTGTATTAACTACTCTTAATGTGTCCGGATGGTGAGTCTATCACCAACCTAAAGACATGCTTTCATACTCGTATGATGTGCATTTGATTTTCTTCTCTGAAGTATGGACGTTTCCATAACGATGTTTTTCTTTACCTAAACGTTAGTATGTTCATGTACTAAATAAAGAAAAATATTGGTACAGGCGTTTCGAACGTGTATTGTTGATTTTGCAGACGACTAATTAAAACACTATTCAATCTTAACAACGTCATAAATACTTTATGAACAGACAACTTCCTTTCTCCTATTATCTGTAGCAAGCCGCGGTTTATGTGCATCCTCTCTGGCACTGTTTCTAATAAACAATAACTGAACTGGATGTTCAAGGTTAGTGACTCACTACTACTACGTTGCTAACAATTTGTAACGCTATTCGTTGCTATTATTTAAATTTTCATATTTTATCTAGATTATAATTTATGAGGTTTGTAACTATTTACTAGTTTCAAAATTCAAATTTCATAAACGAATTAACATCATCAACTGAACTTAGAACAATACAAGTACGTATAACTATAAGTCTCAAATATCTTAGTAAAATGAATATTGAAGTAATCCTGTTGTGTCCATGTACCTATAAAAGTTTTATAATTTTCGGATTAAAAAGACCCATTAATAAGCCGAACGAAAATATTCTTTGATCTCTATTTACGAATGATATTCGACTAACTGTGGAGAGGTGTGACGTTTCCTTTGCACATTAATATATGCGACAGGTTTCAATGAGTGCCAAGAAAAATGGTTGCTCAATAACCTTTGGACGGGAGGATATGAATGGTTGACTCACTGGATGTCACCGGGAGAGAGAAAACTGGGAAAATACGCGGTGTTATTATGCTCACTTCATTTCAAATTTAGAACGTTCAGTCTGGGTTGAAGCGCCCCGTGTGTGCGCCGGCGTCGTGCGCTTATATCTCTCTGAAGTCTTTATTGAATTATCCGCGTTAATTATCTGAAATATTATTATGAGTGTTGATTCATATTTGTAGTTATGGAGCTGGGCATTGATAAAGTGTAGAGGTCTTTGAGAGTTTATCTTTATGCTAATTCCATTATAGCTGATTTCAACGTCTGTAGTATATAGTGAGTTTTGATTTTACATTATATTTATATATATATATATTTATAGAATGTAAAGTAAGCGAAAATATAGTTTAAATTTCAAAAATTAAAATGGGTGTGAAAATTCCGTGTTTAGAAAAAACATCACATTTTCTTTATTATCATTATTTCAACATTTGTGTCACTATTCTATATTGGAGTATTTGTGAAAAATCGATGACTAATGTCCCCGTCGAAAACTCGTAATTTGTTTTTGTATCGCGTTTGAAACAACGAATTTGCATGTTTATCTTTACAACCCACTGTCATTTCGATACGAAAAAGAAATTCCAAAGAGTACTCACGTAAAAACATACTAAATAAATGTTATGTTCTTAGTCTAACTTCTTGAGTGGTTATGCTGCTTACACAATAAGCGCGTGCACACATTTTGTCTGAATTCGCCGTAGACAATTGTAATTTACAGACAATTAAACCAGTGTAGTTATTTGTTACTGGTACGGCTATTATGTTTACAAAACAAATAGCTTACATAGCCGTTGTACCCAGTCTTACTTATCGACTTCACTGTACCGACATTATTATGTGCGTTGTCTCCTGTAAATCTGGGTACAGATAAATACTAAAGTGTCATGATCGATATTTTATTATACTTATAATTTCAAAGACCCATGTTTTATTTCTCATAATGAAATCACAATTGCAATAATACTTAAAAAGTTGTTCAAAGTTGTCCAGTATCACATTACACTTGAAACAATAAATGTACTTCCAGTGCCAAATTTGGCACGATGTCCTAGTGCAATTTATTGGCGTTCCAGAGTTCGTCGACTCCACAAGCATTTAGTTTTTGTTGTTTGACATTTTCGTTTTAGGATGTTGTGTCTGCTCCGCGTCTGATTTATTTTAGACTTAGATATTGCAAAAACGAACGAACGAAACGAAGGAACGAACGAAGCTCTTATACGCGTCGTATGTGTCCGTTAGAAACACAAAAATGGAATGAGAAACAATTTATACCTATTCTATCATTACTAAGTAAATTTTAACTGGTTAACAGGTTATAGGTCTAATAAGTAGACCTAAATCTGGCCACCAACCATGGCCACGTTGCTTGAAATTAATTAAATATTTTCGTCGAAAATAAGTCGTTCAAACACGTTTCTGGGATAGGCCCTCTAATCAAGTTACATGGGTATGGAAAGTGCAATGATTTCAATCATATATGTATAATATCCCAGAATTATTACTACAATTAATACATTTTGTGGAATTATTCGACTTGTGAAAATAAGTGTATGTATTTTATAATAAACATAAAAATATTAAAAAAGTTTTTACGTTTTGAAGTTGGGTGAAATCCATATTGTTTCTAATTTGGCTTTTTGTATCTTGTAACATTAGGTGATATATATATCTGTCATGTTTCAGTCACAAATTAATTAGATTTTGAGCAACTCAATAATTTGGTTAAAGTGCGAATTTTATAGCGAAATTTAATACGAGATAATAGTAGAATCAAAATGTTGAAAATAATAAATTGTTGTACATAGGGGTACTGAAGCGCGGCTAAATTTATCTAATTAAAGGTAGAGAGGTAACCCGAGTACCTCCCGACGCGACCCTTGTCACCTCGCGTTTCAACACCTGTCCCGAGGCCGGTGAAATTTTCATATATTTTTCTAAACTGTCAAAACAATGTCATGTCATGCTTTGCTGGCATACGCATATATTTTGGAAGCAATACACAAAACACGCCAGTCACGTGCAATGATCGACAAAAGAAATCGGGTTTAAGGTTTTATTTTCGAATTAAAAAGTCCGCCAGATTTTGCTATCGTTGAGAGGATATTAGACAGACACATTTATGGGTAAGGGAGGGTATGCGTTTTTTAGTCAATGCTTTTGTTTAACACAAAATAATAAATCTAATTTAATAGGAGTAGAGGAAGATAACGAATAACAAATTGTAATCGGATACCGAAAACGCCCACTTGTTTTGGGTTTTACATCATTGAACTCTACAGAAAGTGTGTTACATACATTATTAATGCCCACAGAATAATAAATAAGTACATTTAGCTGTTGATACATTGTGAGTACTGACAATGGAGTGTGGAAAATTTGACAGTGGTTTGCGTTGGATCGCTTATCCCTCTGAAATGTCGAACATGGAACCTTCAGCAAATAAGTTGTGCAGTGACGAAAAGTGCGTGGTAAATGAAAAATGCATAATAACTTACCCCGAAGACGACAACAAAAGAGAATCGCTAAACGAAATCAAAGAACCGACTTTCGAAGAAATAGTCGGCTTAAACGAGGCCCATAAACTTGTTAATCGTTGTTACGAAAACCCTCTTTTCATTCCGGCAAGCGAAGTTTTAAAAGACGAGATAAATGACAACGGGGACAGTGAGGCTCTAATGAAGAGTGAGGCAAAAAAGTTTGAGGATTATAAGTTTTGTGAGGCAGTTAACGACTTCGACATCGAGTTGGAGACGAGCGAGGCGGTGCCGATAGTGTACCTGTCGACTACTCGCGCCGCAAAGTTGCAGAGGGCGCTGCGACTGGCTGGATTCAAAAAGGTTCGCTATTAGGCCAAAGTTTAGTTTTTATATAAGCTATAGTCATTTGCTCTTTTAACTCTAGTTTTAAGATCGTATCGAAATTATATCATTTACAAACATCATTTAGCATACTTTAAATTTAAGCTCTAGGATGCCGCAAATAAGGGCGCTCTCGCTCATGGAGATTGCCACTTATGTATTCCCTCTACCTACTGAGTTTTTACGAAAATATTTTGAACGGTATTTTTCCTTCAACTTGAACTTTATGACAAGCTAATTAACATTCCTCTTCTTGTTTCATTCCCCCTATTCAACGTGATATGGGTTTCAAAACATTTTACTATTCTGACAAATTGTAAATTGAAGTATTACAAAATGAGAGCGACGGAATATTTAGTAAAACATTTTCAATTAGCATAGTAATATCGTAACACCGTATGACGTAGTTGCTAGCTTGTTAATTACTAACTAACTATGATACTGCATGTCGATTCGGAATACAGATAACTTTTAACTATACACTATGATAATATAAACGTAATCTTCTAATTATGAAATCACAAAGATTTATGTACATATCATATCATCACGCCGAGTACATAACGGGGTAGGCAGAGAGAATAGAGCACTAGTTCACTTACATACCTCTTTCGCTTCGTCCAAATTCATCAGTCTCTTCATACATCAGCTCGTCGGTTTCGAGTACTCTTGACGTTCCCGTTCGATCGCTTTGATCTAGGTAGTTGGAACATGGTCTTCCTCTGCCTCTTCTTGCACACACTTTCGCTTTATTTAAAAGGATATATGTACCTAGCAATATATAATACTTAAAAGTTCCTGTATCTAAATATCTCATTGAGCTTAAAAAAGTATAAAGAACGAAAAACTCACTACGTTATTCAGATCTGTAAACGATCTGAATAAACGTACTCGTACTGAATTTCGAATCTCACGTGTGTTTCTGTTCTCGTTTGTGCTTCAATAAACTTTAATATTGCACTGGACATTTTTCACTTATTAACTGTCAAAAGTTTTGTTTGAAGATAGAAATGGTTTGCTCAATTATAGGAGTCCAATTAGGCCCTGGTCCACGTGGCCGCCTCCTTTGTTCGTTCATAGTGTGGCACGTTGTTATGACAAAAATGCTGCATTGTATTCCACCTGCATTGTTAGATGCGTTTTGTGCCTTGAAATTGTAAATACACGCCTGTCTGTTTACAAACTGAATACTCTGCTGGATAATTAGTTTTCACACTGCGTGAAGTTCAATTAGTTGGTTGTGAAATGTTTGGAATAACACACATATTACGTTCATTTCTTGACTGATGCGTAAGTAAGGAATGTAAGTAACATTCTCTTTCGAAAACGACCTTCAGGGACCTCTATTCTAAATAATTCAAGTATTTAGAACGTAAAGACAGTAGAATGTAAAGAAATAATTAAAATTATATTAACTATTCATTGATAGGTATTATACAAGACTAAATAGCATATCCTTAAACAAAAGGTACAATAATTTGTGTTCATCACACTGATTTCCGTACCCACCTCGAATCGAACCCGAAGCTTCGCATTGAAGAACTCTTACGACTAAAACAGACTACCATAATCAAATCTTTCGACTCAATTTGCGCTTACAGAATATTGGCTTCTCGCCAACGTGTATACCTCAGTGCAAATAAAGGAGCCAATAAGCTTAATTCTTTGAACTAACACTTGCGGTGTGTCAACACGTTGATCTTTTTATCTTCGTTACCTACTATAATTCTGCAACAATTTTGAAACTGAATACAATAAATAAAAGCTGAACTTCATGTCTCCTTCAGCCGCACTGACAAAAAATCTTTATTTTAATTTATATAATTTTGGTAGGTTTTATTGAGGTATAAATTGGATATTTTAAAACCTACACTAAAAATGGTTAAAAGAAAATAAAACATTCGAGCAAAATTTTTTTATCCAAAGAACTGTGTATCTATGGTATAAAATTGCATATAAAGTATGAATTTTGTGTTCTTTGACTCAAAGATAATATAACCATTATATTGGTCAAAGGTACTACGGAATATATAGTTAATTGTCCGAAACGAACATGGCCAGTTTTTTCAATTACCTACGAGGTCACCAGTTAATGTCGAAGTGGGTTACTCGGATGCTTCGGGTCCGGTTACCGCGCGGTAACTGCTTGCCCCTTTATTTTCAACAACTCATTAAAATAAGCTATGTATAAACATAAGGAAAAAGAACCTGTTTCATTTTGTCTACCGATAACGTTAGGCTATGAATATTGTATGGTTTGATCAATATAACCTCTTTACAACAAACGATGCGAAAACCTTTAGAATATTTTCGTAAAGCAGATCAGTGTGCATATACTTCTGAGAAAAAATATTACATATACAATAATTTCTCCCATTTTCATCGACACCCATGAACTAGGTACTACTAGCCTGTACCTACCTATAAAACTCGACATTGAGTTCAGCCTAAAGACTTACATCTTTATATATTAATAATGTTCTTTATTAAATCACGAAGAATTTCACTTTCTCAATTTATGTATCTCCACGCTTTCCCTTTTCTTTTATTAGTCCTTGTGGAAAGGTCTCATGCCATCGCAAAAGAAATAAAAAACAACAATTAATAGCATTTTTTTTTCTTAAGGAATTTAATTATATTTGAATTAAATGAAACGATATCTACATTCGAAAACTATACTGACAATAATTGAGTTCTATTACGTGCTATCCTACTTGAAATTGTATTAGGTTGATCGAAATAATTTACATAAAACTGAAACTTTGGTCCGACGTTGACGTGGTTTTCATATTAGGTTAGTACTAAAGTAGAAAGTTGGACGTGTGTTTGAAGCTTTAAGTTCATCTTCATTATACATCAGCGCTATGCAAGCTTCGCCACTAATTACTTCATTTGCCAAAGTTTTCTGAAACGGCGACATCAGGTGTACAAAATCCTTTTAAGTAATTTTACTCATTACTCGTTAAACTAACAATACCAAGCATATATTATTAAAAATAAATAAAATAAAAAACTTTATATTATATTAGGTATAACAGGGTAAAAATTTACGAGATGATTACTAATAACCCCTTTTTGATGATTAAAGAGATATATTGAGATGGTAGTGTTATAACATCCTCTTCTAGCTTTAAATATGGTAAAGAAATGCGCGTATTGCGCAAATGCTGTATCTAACCGCAGGTTTCGATGGCAAAGAAATTGCCAAGAACTACACAGATGTAGAAATATTATCACCGTGAAACGTTCGCTTCCTTAATGGCATCGAGCCAAGTGCTTGAGACTATCCGTGAAAAAAATAAAAATACCTGGTATTATTTATTGCCAGAAACGGTGATGTATTATTTACATATAGGTATATGCATATTGAGCATTCTCTTTCCTATTCGGTCTCGTTACTGGGTTATTGACCGCGTCTTGTAATTACTGCTAATGCGTCTACTTTATCTATGTCACCAGTAGCTTTTATGTAATTCAACAGGAAATTTACAAACTCGTTATAATGTTTTCCTTAACCATAGACCGAGATTTGCAAAATCCAGCCTGGTATATGACGATTCGATGGTGCAAAATATGTTGCAGTGTATTAGATGAATATAAATAGCAGTTTTACAGTAGCTATGCCGTGCCGAAGACTTAATAATTACCCTTCAACCCGAGTCAAACTGCCAGTGCAGTAACAGAACAATTCTGCATGGTAATGTGTAGTATTATATTATAATATTGGGTGCTAGCTAAGGCTCAAGCAGCGAACGCAAAAGTGCTGATATGTACCTTCATCTTAACTTTGGTACTGTGTAAATGACTGTGAACACGATATTTTCCTTCAGCGAAAAGTTACACCATTAACTTTTCGCTTAAATAAAATACCTATAATTTCCTTACATCAAAAAAGTGGATATTACAGCTCTGCCTACCACGTCGTAGTCCTTGTCGTAACAAAAAACTAAACATAATAGCTATTTTAAGGGTAAAACGAGATCGAAGATTCTTCGAAAGAAAATCGATTTGTATTTTCGACTGTCCTATCACCGTTATACCAGTAAATGGATACTAACTTCCTCTGCCGCAGACGAGAGACGACTATGTAGACAAGACATATTTGTTTACTATTTGTCTCAACCTTATATAGTAGAGATAGAGTCGCTTATAGGAGAGTCAAGTAGATGAATAAATTTGTTTATTTTAACTCGGTTCTTGGCAACGCTGTCACATTACCGGCAACGTATGACGTCGCCTTACCAATGAAGTATGAGTCGTATTCTAGTTCTATACACGAGCTAAATAACTTGAACAAACAAGTAAAACTAGAAATAATGGAGGTTCTTTATGATGCACTGTATGCAGTACAGGTGTAGCATTCCCACGGGAGCTAATAACAACTAGTTTAAAAACATATGTATATAAACAGATATACGTTTTTTTTTGTATGGCTCATATGTCATAATTTTAATACCACTGCAGTAATATACCTAGTGTATAATGTAGTATATAATGTATTTTTATTTCATTGTAATATTGTATCTATTACTACTGCAAAAGGGATAACACGTCCTCGAGTTCCGGAAAGTCCGTGGGAACAGCATTTCTAAAAATAAACTTGGTTAACTATGAATACTTCTGTCACATATCACGCTAACCGTATCACGCCTTCCCTTATGATTAGATTTAGAAGTCATAAAATCAATACTTATATGTATTTAAATCGTATCGAGAGTTATATCTCATTTAACTATCTCACAGAGATTCAGACACCCGCGTCTTTAACATTCATTTCGACCCAATCCCATCCAATACAGATGGCTTTCCGTCTCAAATCCCTTCTGTAAGACTGTTTTAAGGGACCGAATGAAAGAAATAAAAGCCGTATGCATTCCAAATCCTTGCGACAAATGAGAGTTAAATAACGAAGTAATGGAAATAAGATTGCTGTGAAGTTAGAAGAAATGTGCGGGTTCCTCTTTCTTGCCTCAATTTCTTACGTATACTTTATTGTATCAAGTAAATTGAAGTTCTGTATGTACTTTTTACGTAACGATATATGGATCTTATCTAAATCTCAGTACAATTATATGTGTAACATTTTATAATGTATTTTTTGTTTTTAATTGTGTGATTAGCTCGAAGAGCGAGATTAACCCAAATGGATGCTAGAATTCCGGCCTAACTACGGCCGTGTGTTACTGTGCTACACATAGCTGCCTACCCTTGTGGATCCTTCTGGTATCCTTATTAGAAGCGTAAACTATTATCTGTGCCCGCGAGCCGCACAGTCAGTGGTACGAGCGCGTTCCCCCGTCGAGATGACCCGTCTGTTTCCGTATGGTTGGAAGTATATCTTGTCAGTATGCTTGGAGTACTATGAGAAAACCGTCGAATGTCAGTAGCTACTAGTTAAAGTAAGTGGTATATTGCCGTTTTAAAATTTATATATATGAGAAGAAAAGTGTTTTATATGATAAAATATACATGAGGGATTTAGACGCCGAGAAAGTAATATTCGAAAGTAGATCGGAATCACCACCGCTCTAAGCCTCTCGTTCTCGGATAACACAAGGAAAATATCCCAGTACTGCTGGCTAATCCCCAGTTATTGAAGCAGTACCACACGTAGAATATACAAATATAAAATCATAACAAGAGATCTCGTGGTATTCCGGGCATTACTGGCTGCGTTTTACGAAAATCTTCCAATCCAATGTCTCAATATCGGTCGTTTAAAACCAATAATGACGTAGGTAGTTAAATAAAAATAACGTTTGAAAGAACATCATCATGATCATATTATTACGCCGCGTTCCTACGGGATAAGTAGAGAAAATGGGGCCAGTTTTCCCTAGACTTACATACCTTTTTCGCTTCGTCCACATTCATCAGTCTCCTCATACATGCTCGCCGGTTACAAGTACTCCTGATGTTCCCATTTTTTTGTGTTCGATCGATTTGATCTAGATAGTTGAATTGTGGCCTTCCCCTGCCTCTTCTTGCACTCACTTTCAAAATGTATATAAATCTGTTCCATCAATCTTCTAGCATTCTTTCTATATGTCTAAACCACTAGTAACTGGTCCATACGTACTACGTTACGTAAACGTACTAGTAACATGTCTTTTTTTGTTTTACGAATCTCTTAATTGCGGATTCGATCTAAAATCGTTACGCCGCACTTTTTTCGAAGGGGACGCATTTTCATGTAAATACTAGTTGTGCCCAGCGATTTCACCCACATAAAATTTGATTTCTTTCCTGGAATAAAACATATTATTTATGTTAATCCAGCTATTAAACTACCTCTGTACCAAATTTCATGCAATTATTTTCAGCCGTTCTGGTATGATTGAGTTAAAAAGATTTATACACCCTCAAAACATTCGCAGATAAATTTATAATGGGACATTCCCGGCGCACACATAGTATTGTTACATCACTGCCTACATCTTCGAAGACTTGTGAGAAAGCAATAATAAGAATTGTGTGCCTTAGTTTTTCATTCTCTTTCGTTAAGCGCAAACCACACAATCATGTGTCCGAACAGTAGTTAAACAAAATCAATATCCTATTTGCGCAAAAATCTGCACGAGCTCAGAGAATTGCAACAAAATTAAGCTGACCCATTTTCACCTTCATGATTATTTTGTCCCGCTTTTATCTTGAATTTAAATATTTTTATTGCATTCATTCGCTTTTTAGTAAAATAATATAAAATATAATATATCACGGCTTCCAACAAGGGTCCCCGAAGGGGTAGGCAGAGGTGTATGGGTAATACCCACACACCCACTTTCCGATAGAGGTATATTAGGTGCCAACGTGACAGATGGCGAGTCCATCGCCGTTACTCAAGCACGACTATACATACGCCTTTTGAATTTATTATCAGACGTATGCAGGTTTCCTTACGATGTTTTCCTTCACCGTAAAGCTCGTGGTGTGACTAATCACTGCACTTAAGTTCAGAGAAACTCATTGTTACAGTCGGGATTCGAACTTGCGATCTTTGTGTCGCAGGCAACTGCTCGAACCACTCGGCCACCACGGCTCTAAACAAAAAAAAAATTCTGATGTACAGGTGTAATTATACACTACCCTGGACGGAAGCAATTGCATGATACATATACGTATACAAAACTTACACTGTTTGTCTTTTTATTTGTCCGAGATCTTATAGGTCTGTTCCATAATTTGTCACACCTTACATTGGCACAGTGTGAGTCTTGAACTTGCAATTTTAATTCTGTAGGCACGTACTCAAACTACATAGCCAACATGGTTATTATAGGTAGAAAAGATATCCAACCTTCAGTCGTGCCTGAGAAACTATTCGATTGTCACGTTGGAGAGTCCATCGTCGTTACGCAAGCACGACTATACATACGCCTTAGAATTTCTGTTTATAAGTATGCAGGTTTCCTTTTGATGTTTCCTTCACCATATAGCTCGTGGTATGACTAATTACTGTACTTAAGTTCAGAAAAAAATCATTGGTACAGTCGGGATTCGAACTTGTGATCTTTGTAATGCAGTCAACTGCCCGAACGACTCGGCCTTTATGTAAAACATAATAACAAAATGCTATTTTAACAATCAGTACCTACCACGTATCTTGTTATTGTGTCTCGGAAAAAAGACCTATACATTTTCAGAACAATTCCCGTAAGCATCCTTTACAGAATAATTGCGTTTATCTTTAATTTGACCGGACGGTCGTGAAGTCGGCCAATATTTCGCGAATTTTATTTCAATTTCGTTCTTGGCACCATTTCAAATAATATTACTATTGGGTAATTATGAGCTCCTTTACCTCGTCTTTTCCTTTTATAAACTGGAGTTCAATTTATTTGTTAGAAACTCCGTATTCAACTGAAATTGATAGTAAATAATCAAGAGATTATACAGTTTCAATATATTCAAACCGTAGAGAAAAGGTTCAACTTACTGTGCCCCGCGGGTTCGCTGACGTAAGTTTTATTTCATTGGTAGATTTTTTGAGTTCTGGATTAAATCATATCCTACTTATATGTTAGGCCAGCTATTATATAACGTTACAAATTTATAATATTAGTAGGTCTTGAGAATGTCTTGAAGCAGTTCGGTAGGACAGCAAAGTGGATAAACTCGATTACTATGGATGGCTAGAGAAGAGGCTTAGATCCGAGAGTCGGTTCAAAAAAGCTAAAAATGATGATGGTGATAATGTAAAATTAACAATTTAAAATATCTCTGGCGGAAAGTGGGATTGTGGGTATTACACCTCTGCCTACCCCTTCGTGGACCCTTGTCGGAAGGCGTGAGGTTAACACAGCAACATTATTATTTTGTACATATTTAGTCCTGATGATGAAAATTTTAAATTAACGTCATAACATAATTTAGTATATCTAATAATTAGTCATATAATTAGTTGGTTTAATTAAATATCGTCGTCGGAATCAAATTTATCACCATTTGCTATTTCGATGAACGCCACCTGCTTCCAAAGTAATTATGTTTGCGTCAAAATTGTCCAGGATAAAATATTAAAATGTCATTTTATAATGAAATTCATTGATCACTTGATTGATCTAGCCTCATTGGGGGCCAATTTATACGACAAACAAGGATGTTAGAAACATTTAAAAAGATTTTTGTAAATTGTATTTACGACTAACGTTGCAAGCACAGCAATTGTTCTCATAATACAATATTGTAGCTTTTTAAGCTATATCCTAATTATTTAAGAGCGGAAAATTTAATTGCAGACGTCATATTCAGCACGTGATATCTAAGAGTCTCCTTAAACTTTTTTGTCACCATTAAAGGTCTTGTATTAATAATAATAGCAACCTCCAAAATAGGACTGACCCTTGGCCCTATTAGTTGTATTTAAACTATCAACCAATATTTTTTACTTAGAGCGATCTCGTCATGGACTCTAAATCGTTCTATTATTACTCTTTCACCGGTATATAATTAAGCTTCAAGGCTGCAAGGTGATTATAACCTTACTTCTTATAAATATTTTGTGGATGAAGCATTAAGCCAGTGCCGGCCCGAGCCGAGCCAGTAGCGCAAATCCCCTCCCCAAATAACTAAATAATAATAAAATACCAGACCAGCCCAGCTCCCTTGCTCGCGAACCAGCAACGCCCTAAGCCGAGGTCCGACCCCACAGGGGGTGCCCTTAGCTGTGTTGCTTAATACTTAAGTGCCTGGCTGGAGGCCTAGGTCTCGCCATTGACCGGTTAAGTAGCAAAAGTTCCCGGAACTCACGCTACGAGAGACAATACAAAAAAAAAAAAAAAAGCATTAAGCCTCATCCATCAACGACATAAGAGTTTAGCTATAGACGCCGCTTCGGTCGTATTAGGTGAAGTAATATTGCGATTTATTTCGACTAATCCTCAAAGGGGTAGGCATATGTGTATAGGCAATACCCATACACCCACTTTCCGCCAGAGATATATTTTAGGTGCCAACGTTATTTCGACTAACAATGCGTTAAAAGATAACTTATTTATTTTGCGTTGAATAAATTATGGCTTATTTATCTACTGAAAGTGAAAGAAACAAAAAAATCTTTATAATGGTATGTTGTAAGTAAATAAATGAATGTATAAGATCCGACTAGAGTTCAAATTGTTGTTTCGTTTACACGTAGTTTTAAAGTCAAGACTGCAAGTACCAACTCAGCTGGTCTGTGCCAATAGGTTTTTTAACTTGTTCAGAGATTTATCACAACACGAGCTTTGCAGTAAAAAAAACATTCCGAGGAAATGCGCATCTGTCTGATAAGAAATTACGAAAGTACCGTGTACCTTAATATTATAACATTCTGGCGTATCTGGGTATTGTTAATTAGTAAACTTGAAAAAAAATACATGAAGTCATACAAAAACTGATGAAAACAGTTACAATTAACGCTTATAAATAAAAGCTGCAATAAAAAGCGTTTTGATGTTTGTCATTTCATAACGCTAAGTACTTGTATTAATCGGAAGAAAAAAAATGTATAACTAACTTTTCATGTCTGTGAATATAATTGCTCAGATATACCAGATTAATTTTAAATTTGCTATTCGCTTTAGTACGCTATAAATTATACCAGTAATCTTCGCTTACCAAGTACCTTAGAGAAAGTAAAGAGGGATACAGTTAATTCTTATTTTCGAATGGCAAAGAAGCCTATTTCTGCAAAGGTAATACGGGATAATATAGCGCTGCACCCCTGCGGGTATCGCGAACACTCCCCGGCCATGAAATAAGATATCCGAGATTGTCAGTAGCCTCTCAAGGCTTAGAGTTAGGAATCTCCCAATGATTACTTATGTTCAAATTATTTTATAACTATCAGTGACCCCTTCACCCGCGTAAAAAAATAGATTTCAGTGGCAGAATGAAATCAAATTTTAATGATAAAATAAGAGCCGTGGTGGCCGAGTGGTTCGAGTAGTTGCCTGTCACAAAGATCGCAAGTTCGAATCCTGACTGTACCAACGAGTTTTTATGAACTTAAGTACCTATAGTGATTAGTGATACCACGAACGAAAGATAACCTGCATACGTCTGAGAAGCAATTCAAAGGCGTATGAATAGTCGTGCTTGAGGTAAAGGCGATGGACTCGCCATCTGTCACGTTGGCACCAATAACATATAACAAGTGCCTGTGTGAGTACTTAAACACCTCTGCTTACTAATGGGGAAATGAAGGATTTCCCCATTCCATCCCTTCATTAGCAGAGTTTTCTGGAATACATACACAATTTCACCCGATTTCATTCAGTAATTTTTGCGTTAAAAGGGTACATCCATCCTCACAAACTTACACAATTATAATATTAGTAGCATTGCAAAAACAAAAGAGGAATACCGCGTTCCGACTACCATGATGAAACTCGTGAAAAAAAGAGAGTGATCTAACGCTCACGGATGGGAACGTAAAAAGAATACAAAATTGATGAGATATGTATAAAGATACTAATGATGTGGATAAAGCGAAACGGTTCTGTAATTCTAGATAGAACAGACCTCTCTGCTGCGCCACGAGGGACTCGCGTGATAGGTAGATTTATGTAATTATATAAACGGATAATGAAATATTCATGTGTATATATTCCGTCTTAAGTTGATAAAAAAAAATATTATAAGATGTAGCTCGTGATAATTAAATTAACTGAAAGTAAACGAACATTTTTATTTCTTGTTTTCCTAAGTAATTAAATTTTTATAGTGACTAGTGTGTACAATATATTTCTTAACTAGCTGTGTAGATCTGATAAAATATATCCTGCTCCAGCTTATAAACTCTCCGTGTGCCAAAGTGCCAAACGTTATCCAATTTTATTTAGCCGTTGAGACGTAAGAAACATCCACAGCAACTTTCACATTAATAATATTAGTAAGATTTTAATTACCTGCCTGGCTAAAGGTATACTATTTATACCGTTAATTGTGTTTGTTTGTAAAGGCCAAATCCACGTAAGCTTCGCACGTTACAACATTAACGCCCTAAACGATTAACTCTCGTAGCTCTAATGGCGGACAACATCAATCTAATCTACGCCGTTTTCTCTCAGGCCAATTATCTTTTTTCCCGTGACGTCACAACCAACAACGAACTAATTATTTTTTACTCATTCACAAGTCGTTGGCTCTCTCAGAGATTTTGACAGCGCTCGGAGACGATTATTTTGCCAGTGATGAACAATGTGATTTGAGAGTTTGTTCACGAGATTAAATTTAATTATTATACTGTCTAAGTTAAATGTAATTTTTTGTAAGAAATATCAAGTTCTTTTATATTTAACAAGTTGTGCCCCGGTTTTACCGACACCAAATTTGATAATACTATGATGATAATTAAAGCCTTTTCGGCAAAACTGGCTATCCAAATATATAAGTATCTTAGGTACTAAGATTCGCGTCCAGACAGGCGAACTTTGATTGTTTTTAATATATATATATATATATATATATCCTCACGCCTTCCCACAAGGGTCCCCGAAGGGGTAGGCAGAGGTGTATAGGTAATACCCACACACCCACTTTCCGCCAGAGGTATATTAGGTGCCAACGTGACAGATGGCGAGTCCATCGCCGTTACTCAAGCACGACTATACATACGCCTTTGAATTTCTCCTCAGACGTATGCAGGTTTCCTCTCGATGTTTTCCTTCACCGTAAAGCTCGTGGTGTGACTAATCACTGTACTTAAGTTCAGAAAAACTCATTGGTCTGTACCAATTCGGGATTCGAACTTGCGACCTTTGCGTCGCAGGCAACTGCTCGAACCACTCGGCCACCACGGCTTTGTTATTGTTTTTAATATAAGTATATATGTAGAACAGTTGAAACTAACTACTTACAGATAAAATATTTGTCCCAAATCGGTATCCCGAGGTAAGTATATATGTAATTTTAAAGAGATGTCGACTCCCGTTTCCATTCAGATTTGTCAAACAGGGACAGTATCGGCCTGACAGTGCCTAAGTGAAGATTGCAGATGGCAATACTATGCGAACCTAGTCTTCTGTTTCTGCGTTACATACGCAGAAACAGAAGGTCTCCAGAACTCAAAGAATAGATATCGGTTTGCATCTGGTACTACTATAACAGCAACTTCAGCATGAGGTTGGCAAAACACTATTGATGGCTACGACTGCATACTTGTTTGAAATATTACATATAAAAATGTGATACCTTAGTACCTAACGTTGGTCGATTGTGTCCACCTATTGGCTACGTCGGAAACAGTGACCGTAGGCTGCTACGTTTTCCGAGGACCATCAGCCGAGCCGTATAGATCTATTTGCTATCCTTACAGCACCAAAAGTAACCACATTAAGGATATCTAGTTCATTAAGTAATAAATATTTTTTGTTTCAGGTAAGCTCCTTTATTTGTTATTAATTCATCGCTGGACTCAGTAAGTTTGCTTTGCCGACCTTCTTTTAATTAAATTAAGAACATCTTTAAAAATTCTTCATATTATGTGTTTGTACAGTGTCCGGTATTAAAGTTTAACAAAGGTCACTTGAGCTCATCATTGCGTTAATTATGTGGCGCTTTACAAGCTTGGTAACTTTATCAGTATCTATGTACATAGCATGCAGTGTATTTCAAGCTCACATTGAAACTGCAGCGCAAGTTTTCACTCTAGTTCTCAAGTTTTCAGTTTTCACTAGCGAACTAACTGAGTTCATTGTACTGGAATAGTTCCTTGTTATGTTTAGTTTAATATAATAGCTGTCGAACTCCTACGTTAAGAAAGCGGAAATATGGCATGACATATATGTCAACTAATCTTACAAAACTTAACTATTGGAAACTTCAACGGAATATTTCAGGCATCCGAAACAAATAAGTAATAACTTTAAGTTTTTGAAAAGAGTTTTTGAAGGGGTTTTTGGCAAAGATTAATTTAGGTACGATTTGGTCAGACGTGTGAAGTTTGTCAGTTTTAAATAGGGATCTAGTCTTGTACAATGAGGTTTTAATATCATTGGTCTTGTACCATTTCTCATTTATAAAGATATTTTTGTAACATATCTATGTCCTAGAAATATTTTAGTACTATGTAGTGTCTCCTTATGTTACTATATAGTACCTACGCGTGAAGGTGTAAGTACTTAAACAACCAAACTTTAATGAGTTCATTAAACTAAGTATAGTGTTAAGTGATTTGTTGATATCTGGAGTGAGTTTAAATTGATATAAAGCGCGTGTGGCGACGGCAATCAGCTACTTGAGACTATCACGTCGCTACGTGGAAACTACATACATTTTACAAACTCAATTAAGTGTTCATTAAAGACATGGGTTTCACGTCTGCTGTAGTTTGTGGATGGCAGTGTTTTAAACGTAGAAGAGTATTTATTCAAAAACGCTACTTGTATGGGAACAATGAAGTTAGCTATAGTATATGAAGATGGGTATATGCTATTCGAACAAATATATTGCTTCAATCTGCATACAATATGCTTTAGGCACTCTTTGACTTGAGAATTAAATATAAGTATTGTTATCGAGTTCATAGGGCTATAAAGTTTAGACTATATTATTCCAACCTATCACTACTAGAGGAAACCTGCATACGTCTGAGAAGCCATTCAAAGGCGTAGTATAGTCGTGCTCGAGTAACGGCGGTAAAGTAAAATATATCTCCTGGCGAAAAGTGGCTGTATGGGTACTTTCTATACACCTCTGCTTACCCCTTCCGAGACCCTTTTGGGAAGGCGGAGGATATATAGTAGAACTTAATCATGTTACATGTCAAACGTCATCTAGGTACGACATGTTTTGAAATGACTACCCTGAAATAATGGCCGACGCCGGAATATACCCGGGATATGAATGTGGTTCCAACAAATTCCCTGAAATTCCATTCTCCGTGTGACCGCGTCGGGAATACGAGTGCCAAAGCGGTGAATAGAAAATTTACAAGTTAAAATCTGATGCAAAACGCCACCCTACAGAATATATGCCAATTTTTGCCAAACTACACGTTAACTACAAAATTGGGCAGGCACCCTCAATTTCGTATTCCTTTATTCTGTGGACAAATTTATTTTTGCTGTAATTTAAATTTTTTGCCTAAGGGTAAGTAAAATACGTTTTACTGAAGAGTAATCGATTTGAAAATTACGCAAACTTGTTTGCCGACAAAGTCAATCAGGCTTGCAAATTATATTAATAATAATTTTGTAGTGTCCAACACTGAGTTATATTAACTTCTGGAAAGCTACTACTAATCTGCCGTAACCATTCTATAACGAATTTAAAAAGGGACAATTTTAATACAGATACATACACAAGTATCTTCACGCCGAGTCCCTCACGCGATAGGCACAGAGGGAGAGCCAGTACTTACAAGATTAATAGTCCTCTTTCGCTTCATCCACAATCTCAACAAAATACAGATATGATTAATTAAATAAGCTACTTCGCTTTTTAGGTCTTTAGTTTACAATGATGTGGCATACATACATATCATCACGCCAAGTCCCTAGCGGGGTAGGCAGAGAGTATAGAGCGCCAGTTCTCTCTAGACTTACATACTTCTTTCGCTTCGTCCACATTCATCAGTCTCTTCATACATGCTCGTCGGTTTCGAGTACTCTTAACGTTCCCGTCCTTGAGACTCCATTCATCAGTCTCTTCATACATGCTCGTCGGTTTCGAGTACTCTTAACGTTCCCGTCCTTGAGACTCCGATCTATTTGATCTAGGTAGTTGGAACGTGGCCTTCCTCTGCCTCTTCTTGCACACACTTTTGCTTTGTATATCTGTTTCGTCAATCTTTCTTCACTCATCCTTTCTATGTGTCCAAACCAACGTAACATGCCTTCCTTCATCTTTACAATCACACCCTTATTCACGCCATTTGATTTGCGAATCTCTTCATTGCGGATTCGATCTAAAATCGTTATTCCGCACATTTTTCGAAGAGATCGCATCTCAACTGCATTCAAGCTATTTCCATACTTCCTCTGACACACCCAGGATTCGCTGCCATACAATAAGGTAGGTACCAATATCGCGTTGTTAACAGCAACTCGAGCATTCTTGCTCAGACTTTTACTGCCCATCAACGCCGACATGGCCCCATTCACCTTATTTCCGGCAGTTATCCTTCTTTCAATATCTTTTTCATACTTTTCATCTCGTGTGAACATGCTTCCAAGATATATAAATTCATTCACTTGCTCTAGAATTTGCCCATTTACCGATATAGCACACTCGGTCACTTGTTCATCTCTTTCGAATACCAGTTTAGTCGCAGCCCCTTCTTTTCACATTCTTCTTTCATTATGGTAACTAGTGACTGCAGTTCGCCCTCTGATGACGCCAGTAAAACCGCGTCATCGGCGTATAGAAGGCAGTTGACCACTAAGTTTCCCATTTTCACTCCACATCCGTTCGTTCTTAGTGCTCTCAGACAGTTATCTAGATATATAATGAACAGCCAGGCATGATACACCCTTGTTTGACCCCCGACTTCACATCAAACCAGGGTGACATCTCACCGTTCACCCTAACGCACGCCTCGCTATCACTATAGAGTGATTTCACGGGATGCAGTAGGGAACTGCTCACTCCATATCCAGGTAAAACGTCCCAGAGTTCCTTTCGTACGACTCTATCAAATGCCTTCTCTAAGTTGACGAAAGCGCAGAAAACCTTTCGGTTAATATCCAAAAACTTTTCCGCGATTCCGCGAAGCGAGAAGGTTTGATCCATACATCCTCTTCCTGGTCTAAATCCACCTTGGGATTCCCAGAGAAACCTTTCGGATCGCTCTTGCATTCTTATCGTCAGGATCTTCGTGTACACTTTACTAGCTAAGCTGACCAAGCTGATGGCTCTGTAGTTTAAGCAGTCCAGTCGTGATCCCTTTCCTTTATAGAAAGGCACGATGACTACTCGCCTCCAGTCATCCGGAACATCACCCTTTTCCCAGCAAAGATTGCATAGCAAATAGATGACGTCCCAGACCGCTGGTCCACCGTACTTGATCATCTCAGCCGTAATCCCATCTATTCCCGCTGCTTTTCCACATTTCAGACTTCTTATCGCGCTTACAATCTCTCCCATACTTATTTTATCCGCTAGGCAAGTCATTTTGGCTATGTTGGCAATTTTACATACATTTGAGCACATTGCAAAGTTTGGCGGGCGATACACGCAACTCCGCCAACTCCGATCCCCTGTGTATTCACATTTATGTAAATCGAGGATACGATAGATATAATTTAATCCGTTACAGCGGTGTCGTCTCATCCCGGATTACTTGGGATTTCGTTAATTTCCTTCTTCATCATCCCAGCCAATATGTAATGAGGAAGGCTTTGAGAAAGAAATGTTGGCAGATTTAGAGATTAAGGACCTTTTGCAAAATTGCGGGTTCTAATACGTAATGGTTGACAGTTTAAATAGCCTCCTGTAAAGACATTCTGTTATGAAGCTAGTCGCTATGCAAGATTGTTTTTTAATTCTTGTCATACATACTAAATCAGTCGAGTCAAAACGAGTCCCTCACGGAGCAGGCAGAGAGTATAGCGCTAGTTCTCTCTAGACTAAGAGACCTCTTTCGCGTCATCTATACTCATGGGTTTCTTCTTTAGTGATCGCCGGTTTCGAGTACTCGTGGCGCTCCCATTGAGTATCGGACCGATTCGATAAAGGTAATTGGGCCGTGGTGGTCATTATAAATAATGATCACGCCGAGTCCCTAACGGGGCAGGCAGAGAGATGAATGTGGACGTAGCGAAATGGGTACTCTTTCGCTACGTCCACATTCATCAGTCCCTTCACACATGCTTGTCGGTTTCGAGTATGTATGAACATTTATTTTGATGTACTGAACATAGCAACATAGCAAAACATAGCATGGAGGAGTTAATGAGAAAAGAGGGCCAACACACTAAAAGCTTCGTAGGCTTATATATATATATATATATAATATTAATGATAAGAGAATGGAAAATGTGGATCCAAATTTTCCAATATCATCAGTGGAACCGGGCTCGGCGATTGCGAGACCTTTAGAATTGATATGGTAAATTTAACAAAAAAAAGTAACAAATATAATATTATATTAATCAATTCGATCTGGAAATCTTTGTTTTACCGAACCGTTTTATAAAGCAAGTCAGTAAGCTAAAGAACGGTTACCCACACATAAAGTACGATACAATACAGCCACATACGTGGTAACTTTAGTTTATATTAAATATGTGACGTTCAATAAGGTGTTCCCTGTGTTTTTTTTTTTATACACCAAGAGTGGCAAACAAGCATACGGCCCACCTGATAGGAAACGGTTACCGTATCCTATTTACGCTCACGATACCGAAGTATCACTTGCGTGTTGCCACTCTGTGTTCGGAGGGTTATAGTGTGTTGGCAGCATAAGGTTTAATCCCTCTGCTTCCAACACATTGTAACAATCCTCCCCCCTCCCCAAGGAGCTCATTACTGGAAACCTTATTCACCACGTAGGAACACAACACAATAAATTGTGTTATTTGGCTACGCACTTCTATAAGGTGGAGGTCCTGCCCCAGTCGGGCAGCTCCAAATTCGAACGGGAAACCCGTTATGCCCTACCTCTCTTAAAAGTCCCTTACGTTGAATATATATTTATGTATATATTTTGATATATATATATTTTGATATACATATAGACTCGTACGTGCTCATATATTTACCTTGGATTGGACCTTGGGCAGGGGCTATTACGATAATATGTTTAGTCAGTTTTTGTCATTGTTTGTTCAGACATTTATCTTCATTTATATCTTGACGCCTCCCACAAGGGTACACAGAGGGGTGAGCAGGTGTGTCTAGTACTAGACAAGCACTCTTCACATGAGATATATTTTAGGTAACAACGTTACTGATCGCCGTTTTTTAAACCACTTCTACATCTTGAGACTTTGAAATTCATCTCAAATATTTTGGCAGGTTTTGTTTCGATATTTTCCTAAACCGTAAAGCATTGAATCTACATAAAGAACTTAAATCGATTTCCTGCTTTTAGTAAGTTTTCATAACGAAATTCCTCTACTCACATACCCCAGATATATAATAATAATAATTCATTTATTTCAGATATTAAAATGAATAACATTTCAAATATATATGAACTTGGTCCGCAATCAACGCTAAGCAGCATATACATAAAGCTAAAATTCTATAATTTATCTTTAAAAACAATATTGAGGCTCGATTGGGATGGGGTGTTTGTTTGTAAAATATAAAAAAGATATCTCCAGATCTTTGAGAATTCATTACACTCTCAATCAATTATATTTGTTATTCAATAATCGTGACCGTGAATATGAAAATCGTGATTTAAATAGTAGGCATGTACTTTATACCAAAATGCTTGGATGCGAGGTCGTATATTATGACATCAGCCGAACGTACACGTGAAGACCTTCAATCAAGTAGAATTCACGGCTCAATTATTATATATACCTACATAGAGTAGGATTAATTAAATATTGAAGCTACTGCGTATTTGCCAAGTAGTTATACTTGCAGGGAACTGTTCCTGAAAGGTTAGAGAGGATTGAGCGGATTGCGATAATTCACTGCTTGCGCCTTAGACTAAGCAAAGCTCGTATTATGGAAACTAGTTAAAAGATATACATAGTTTAATCATTGATACATCTAAACTATGCTTATATTAAATAATATTCGGGTTATCACTACAATATCACTTCAATACAATATTATATATGCCCAACGTGAATTAAACCCGCATCCTCAATATATCCTCACGCCTTCTCACAAGGGTCCCCGAAGGGGTAGGCAGAGGTGTATAGGTAATATCCGGAATATCAATATTCGGAACCTAAAGGCTCTCTAACAATAGTGTATTTTTTACTTTGGGTTTAAACAAATTCGAAAGTTAAGGTTGTATGTTTAAATGTATACCTGTATGGTTGATTGATTTTTGATACATTTATGGAAGAGAACGTAAACAGATGAGCACGTTTTAAGAGTCTTGATGACGAAGGTGTGTAAGTCTAGAAAGAACTGGTGCTGAAAAAAGCCGTGGTGGCTGAGTGGTTCGAGTAGTTGCCTGCGACACAAAGATCGCAAGTTCGAATCCCGACTGTACCAATGAGTTTTTCTGAACTTAAGTACAGTGATATTAGTCACACAACAAAGCATTATTATACATATATCAACACTGGTTGATATTCGAATTGTTTCCACAGATCATGGACATTGCGGTTGAGAATTCACGTTTCATTGCTAAGACACCGAGCACAAATGAGACACAACGTACTTTTCATTTCATTATTTATAATAATATTCGTGCTATGAAATACCACTAATGGCCGAGTAGTTTAGCAGTCATAGCAATCAAGATTGCAGTATCAACCTCCCACCAATTAAATACAGCGACTTATTACAATGTGAGCTTTATAAAACCTGCATACGTTTGAAAAGAAAGTCAAAGACCCATGTATAGCCGTGGTCGGAAAACGGCTCGCCATAGGTCAAGTTGACGCCTAAATATAACCCTGGGGAAAAATTTAGAAACCTCTGCCTACCATTTTAAATTAAAATATTTTGTGCACCTTAATATTTTTACTCCCTGAGTAAATTAAGTTATGAGACAAAAAAAAAATTCGGTTTAATAATTTCTTAAGGAAAAGGTAAAATATCGAGGAAGGTAAAAGACAAATCATAGGCGAGGTTTCCTCAGTACTCTCCTTATTTCCTTTGGGAAAATGATACAGACGACCTCCGGGAGTCGAAATTGCATATCCAAATTAATTCAATCTTGGAACGCCTAATTTGTACCGTGTGTGGGAAAACTCAGGTATGTATAAATTAATCATGGTTGGAATAGATATGGGGCCATTACTATCCTACATTATGTATAATTAAGATTTTCTGACGATAGAAGAACCAATTTTATGCCGCCGACTAGTTGCAAAATTTTCAAATTAAGAATAATAGTTTTATTGTCACGTTCGTTAGTCATTTATAATCAAGTATCATTAAGGGTTAGCTTCTTTATTTTTACTTTTTTCATAGAGTTCGTAGTTAGATATTGTCCAGAGCCACAGAGGTATTAGAAAAATCGGACTATATTGCGGCAACTGTTGGTAATATACGTTCATAGTTTTCTAAACTACAGCATCCTATTTAAGACCAATAATAAGTTCTGCCCAAATAATTTTTTTTTTACTATTTCCCAAGTATAATTTCGTATGTGATGCTACAGGAATTCTTCTAAACATGTAATCCTACATCAAGACAACCATTAACGACAGTGTGCAACAGCATGTAAGCAATAATTTTAGATTCAGATGTGTATTACTCCTATTTATTTAAAAAGCTTAGGACGCCTTGGTGGCCGAGTGGTCGGAGTAGTAGCCTGCAACACAAAGATTGCACGATCGAATCCCGACTGTATCAATGATTTTTTCTCAACTTATATATATATATATATATATATATATACATATATATAATATCCTCACGCCTTCCCACAAGGGTCCCCGAAGGGGTAGGCAGAGGTGTATTGGTAATACCCACACACCCACTCTCCGCCAGAGGTATATTAGGCGCCAACGTGACAGATGGCGAGTCCATCGCCGTTACTCAAGCACTACTATACATACGCCTTTGAATTTCTTCTCAGACGTATGCAGGTTTCCTCTCGATGTCTTTCACCGTAAAGCTCGTGGTGTGACTAATCACTGTACTTAAGTTCAGAAAAACTCATTGGTACAGTCGGGATTCGAACCTGCGACCTTTGCGTCGCAGGCAACTGCTCGAAACACTAGGCCACCACGGCGTTGAAGATATATTATTTAAATAGTTATTATAGCATATTTAGAAATTACTAGGCAGCGTGATAACGTGGAGATTAGTAGTAATTCTATTCAAGCTTCTACATCGAACTAGTTAATCCAATTCCAATCTACGTTGTTAATATTAAACGTCTTAATTCAACCTTAACAAGCGAATACATATTCAAATTGAAGTAGATTTCCATTGAAATATAATAAAATTAATAACTATCAAGGAGGGAATTTCACGTACGTATAAATATTGTTTTAGAAATGTCTAAGGAAGTCGCAGGTCTATTAATATTCGAGCGGTTTTACGATTATGTGTACATGTTTGCACGCACCCATGGTTCGTTTGGAACAAATTTAATAAGAGACATTTAATATTAAATATGTTTAATTATTTCGTGTGAAACATATTACTAAATTAATTAAATCTTCAAGGCAAGCAATCTACTAGGATTAATATAATACCGACATGCATGTGCAAAATTTCTACGCATATTCGCGATATTCTTTTGAGGACACGTACGACATTCCAGGTTTATCATGATCGACGTTGGAAAAACATTGGAAATTACAAACGGTGCGATCTTGTGTTCTGTTATATTTCTTTAAGATTAAGAAAGGATTATAATACCCTTCAAAGCATATATGTGCTGGAAAAGAGGGACTGGTTTGTGTCTTATGTATAATTAATAAAAAAAAAATACATGAAAATCAGTACCTATGTGACTATTATAATTAACTTCTCAATATTATCTCGGAATAATTTCACACAATTTAACCTGGTCATCCCTAGGGTAAGCAAAACTCATTTTTTAGGAGCTAATCAAACCCGCAAACTTACAGTTCCCAGCTAGGAGCTCTGACGAGCCAGAGATTTTACATGCCTTCTAATAAGTGTTACGAAAACTATACGCAAATATTATGATATTGGTAAATAAATTTGTGCGAAGGGTAAGATATTTTCGACTTTTAGAACGTCAACACCAAAGGGCAGGAAGAAATAAAGCGCTATAAATATTTTCTGCAAGTAAAGAGCCGTGGAATAGATTTATAGCGCGAAGGCAACACGCGCGCATATTTTGCAAATCCTCCTATGGGAAGTTCTCCTCGAGCTACTCCTATTTATATCTCAATATTTGCCGCGTTAAGCGTTCACATTCACGAATGATTCACATTCGCACACGTGAGTTATGCGTGGCGTATTGACTATTTGGAGACCCGTGACCCGATTCAAGCTCCTAAAACGTACTTTGACAACAGGTAAATTTTAAGAAGTGTATGACCTAAGATCATGTTTTCATTCCTCGGTCTGGTGTTTATTGTATGTTTTCTTGTGTACCTTTGTTTTTCATTAAACATATGTATGAGAAGCGTAGTAACAAAGTGATTTTAGTTATTTGCCTAAGAACAATAACACAATGTCTTTCAAATAGTTTGAAATTTTAAGAAAAGTTTTATTAATCGACACATTCTTAGTTTATTCTATTAAGCAATTTAAGTTAATTTTAAATAACTCATTAGTCTTTAGGGCTAGATTGTTATTCTCATACCGTGCCTTCTAGTAGAGTATGCACAGAATAGCAAAAAATATATGGATTTGAGAATCCTCTGAAAAATCGAGCTTTTAGCGTCGAGCCACGATGGTTTGTAGTTTTGAATACAGACTTTTTTTAAAACCTCTGCGTAAGGACCTCCCTTGTAGTAAAGTTCTCCAAATTATTTATCAAAATACAGAGAAGTATGCATATCGTTGACTAGGTTCCAAAATAACATCCGCTGACCTCCTAGGTTAATTTATAAAGAATCTGAGGAATACCAAGAGTGTATTTTCAGCCTGTAATAATTTTAAGCTATCTCCGTACTATAATCAACTCAGAACTTGGAGAAAAGAAAATACAAACCTACGCATCCATTAATATTGGAAAGGAAAAAGAACATATCGGTACCCTGATTTGCTAACATTTTCTTAACCATCCATTCACCTTAACCACGATCGATGTGTATCACCAGTTTGTTTTGGAAAGAGTATAGGCACACTTGGCTTAATATCTTTAAGCTTCGTATAGGAAGATATATTGAAGGCTTAATTCAAGAATTTAAGGGTTATTTATTCTTTACTGGGGCACGCGTAAAAGATTACTTTCAAACGTAAGTGCGATGTGCTCGGTCTACCGTGTAATTTTACGGTACTCTACATAAGGCTTTCTTTAATTATGAAGAAATGTTTTCTAATATTTGCTTACTCATTGAGTGTCTAATGTAACGTAATATTTAAAATTTTAATAAATTTCGTTTTAAGAAAGGTGATGAGAAATTATATTCAAGATAATATATATAAGGATAAGTGAAGAAAGATTGACGCAACAGATAAATGGTGCAAAAGTATCTGGATGCTAAAATATAAGAGGACCACATTCCAACGACCTTGATCAAATCCATCAAAAGCTCAAAGATCAGTATTTCAATACTACCGGAGTCCGGCGAGTATGTCTTAACAGATCTAGATGAAAGGAAAGAGGTCTGTAAGTCTGAAGAGCCCTATCGCTCTGCTCTCGGCATACTCCATGAGGGACTGGGCGAGGAAATATGTAGGTATATTTATAAATATAAATTGAACTATCGGATTTGTATACCAACCTTTTGCTCACAAATAGAAAGTCTTTGAAAGTATCTTTGCTTTGAAATCAAACAAATATTTACATGCATTTACCTTACTCATTGATTCCGTTCCACGTTTCGATACGACAAAGCGTCTATAGAAATCTCTGCATACCAAGTCACACGAAAATGCACTCTCTGATACACAGATATGAGGGAATGGTCATGCATCGCTTTGAAGACGTCGTCGGCTCCACTTGAAAGGGTAAGAGCCGGTATTCATGTATGTAAATGTAAAACCACCCTAATGTTGTGTCGGAAATCACTTTTAGCAAGCGGTTCGAGTATTTTATTTTTGAATAATGTTAGACATGGGTGGTGAAAAGGTTGATTTATAATATTGAAGGCGGATGGAATTGTATTCTTTATAATGTTAGTTATAAGTTAGAGCCGTGGTGGCCGAGTGGTTCGAGCAGTTGCCTGCGACGCAAAGGTCGCAAGTTCGAATCCCGACTGTACCAATAAGTTTTTCTGAACTTAAGTACAGTGATTAGTCACACCACGAGCTTTACGGTGAAGGAAAACATCGAGAGGAAACCTGCATACGTCTGAGAAGAAATTCAAAGGCGTAAGTATAGTCGTGCTTGAGTAACGGCGATGGACTCGCCATCTGTCACGTTGGCACCTAATATACCTCTGGCGGAAAGTGGGTGTGTGGGTATTACCTATACACCTCTGCCTACCCCTTTGGGGACCCTTGTGGGAAGGCGTGAGGATATATATATGTATATATATATATATATATATATATATATATATAAGTTAGTAGTAATAAGAGACTGATGAATGTGGACGAAGCGAAAGAGGTATGTAAGTCTAGAGAG
The DNA here is from genome assembly GCA_945859725.1 of Drepana falcataria. NCBI lineage: Eukaryota > Metazoa > Arthropoda > Insecta > Lepidoptera > Drepanidae > Drepana > Drepana falcataria. The sequence continues at coordinate 4,775,470 of OX243935.1, forward strand.
AACTGGCGCTCTATACTGTCTGCCTACCCCGTAACGGACTCGGCGTGATGATATGTATGTATAAGTTAGTAAGTGGTTTTACTTTCACAAAACAAAATTAGCTTATACTTACCTACGAAGAAACTATTTATACAGCGTAGTTATATGGCCTTTTTGTACCGTGGTAATGATGCATTTTGAGGTTTGGGACATTTAGTTTTCGTTTAGTCAATAAGTCTGTTTATTACTTGTTTTAACTATTTTATTATTATGTATTTGTATTTGATGGAACCAACATAATTGAAATAATTAATTTATCAAACGATGTAAAGGTTTTAGAGTTTAATATTTGTTTCTTCACGAAGTTAGGAAGTGCATCAGATAGACGCAAGATACGATAATTATCAAAGTACACATCGCTCTAAGCTGCAACAAACAAACACAGATACATCTCATCAATGTTAGTACGGGCTTGATTATTTGATCGCCAAACATCTTGTTAGCTACATGCACGTAACTAAGCTAAGCAATCACTATAAGTATTTTTTTCTTTATTGTTTAAGTACCATATAGACGTGGTGGCCGAGAGTTCGAATCCCGACTGTAACAATGAGTTTTTCTGAACTTAACTACACTGATTAGTCATACCACGAGCTTTACGGTGAAAGAAAACATCGAGAGGAAACCTGCATACGTCTGAGCAGCAAGCAGCAAGCAGTCTAAGGCGTATACTATATAGATAGTGCGTGCTAGATTGATGCTTCGCGGTTTAACCGATAAATCTCTGCGTACCCCTTCAGAGACGCTTGAAGAAAAGCGTACAGCAAAATTGGGGCTCTCGTCAGGATTAGTATATCAATATTACAAAAAATGGCAGCGGAATAACACCGATCTAATGTAGAGTTGTGTTCCTGCGGTGAGTAAGGTTTCAAGAGGTCCCTAAGGAGGCGCTGTGTTTATAGGCCAAAATATAAGACAAATTCTTTCTTTTACAAAACGTGGCTTACTAAATATTATGTATTAGAACTGCTGGCCCATTTTATGATAAGATGTTAAAAGGTATCCTTATTGTATTTTAAATCTGAGTTCAGCTTATACCTGGCTAAACATCAATGTTTTACTACAATATATATTTACAAAAAATATATCGTATCCACATGCCTTCCCACAAGTGTCCTCGAAGGTGTAGGCAGAGGTGTATGGGTGGTACCCACACAACCAAGTTTCACCAGAGATATAATTTTAGGTACCAACGTGCGAGCCCATCGCAGTTACTCTACGCCTAGACATACGCCTTTAAATTTCTTCTCAGAGGTATGCCGGTTTCCTCCCGATGTTTTCCTTCATCGTAAAGCTCGTGATGTGACTAATCACTGTACTCATTAGTACAATCGGGATTCGAACTTGCAACCTTTGTAGATATTGCAGGCAACTGCTAAAACCACTCGGCCACGACGGCTGTTTACTCAGGAAAGTCTATATTATTTAAAATTTCATTCCAATTTCCAGTTATAAAGTACATAATTATAAAAGTTATTCATTATTAACCAAAATCATTCAGCTCAAAGGACAAACGTATGTTTTAAATAATTATAAGTACATTTCAATGTTTCTTATAGCAACATAAAATGGTAGAAGCGTAGATAACGGCCGGAATGGCGGTCTAATGACATTTTAATAGTGGGCCAGGAAGCTCTAATACACCGATAAATACCGGCGTCATATTCACCATCGTGTTACGGTTTGTTTCGAGAACGGCAAATTTAGCATATACTCGACAGAATGTGAACAAACGTACATAAAATTATTAATGACACGAACGAACACCCCGTTTAATAAGACCTGAATAAATAAGTGGTAGATTTAACCGTGACGAGGGCATAAAATATGCTCTTTAATAATATCTGGAATATCCGTCGTCCGACTGTTGGGGACAATTTTATCATTTCCAACTTTTTGCCCATAAAGCATCCTAAAGCCGACGACATTAAATTAACCACGGTCATTCCTGGTTAATCCCTTGATAAAGTATGTTATATGGAATTTAAGAAGCCCGTTCATGCTGTATTAGGCAGCTTATGTTACTTACTATATTGGACCCGCGGTTTTCTATCGAAAAAAATAAATTCATTCGCCGTCTTTGTTTACTGTTTTTTTTCTAAATAAAGTATATGTTCCATGTAACTTTTTTTATTTGAAAGAAACTTTTGTAAACCTGAATTGAATATGACATGCCTTATTGCTATTGCATTGTTTTTTTTTTTTTTTTTTTATACAAAAAAAAAAAAAAAATATTGCATTGTGTTTTTATTTTTGAATAAATAAATTATAAATATGAGATGCGATGCGCGAAGTCGAGATGCGATCTCTTCGAAAAATGTGCGGCGTAACGATATTAGATCGAATCCGCAATGAAGAGATTCGCAAATCAACTGGCGTGAATGAGGGCGTGATTGTAAAGATGAAGAAAGGCATGTTACGTTGGTTTGGACACATAGAAAGGATGAGTGAAGAAAGATTGACGAAACAGATATACAAAGCAAAAGTGTGTGCAAGAAGAGGCAGAGGAAGGCCACGTTCCAACTACCTGGACCAAATAGATCGGACTCTCAAGGACGGGAACGTTAAGAGTACTCGAAACCGACGAGCATGTATGAAGAGACTGATGAATGTGGACGAAGCGAAAGAGGTATGTAAGTCTAGAGAGAACTGGCGCTCTATACTCTCTGCCTACCCCGTTAGGGACTCGGCGTGATGATATGTATAAATATGAATTAAAACAGCTCAAAGTCTATCTATACCTTATTTCATCTAATCTCGCTTAGTAGGGTTTGAGTGATAGAGATATCTCTTTCGACGAGACAAACATTCTCACAAACTTTCGCATGTATTATATCAATAGAACTTTGTAAGTGCTGCAGTCAGGCTGAAGTATTAGTCATAAAGGGATGGCAATCACCATAATGTCATGACCATTGCATGATAATGGATTTCACAAAAATACGACCACCAGTCGTATTGACAGTATTTTATGACTGGACTTCGTCCACATTCATCAGTCTCGTCATACTTGCTCGTCGGTTTCGAGTACTCTTGACGTTCCCGTCCTTGAGCGTCTGATCGATTGGATTTAGGTAGTTGGAACGTGGTGCTTCTTGGCTGTAACTAAACTTAAAAAAAAAAAATACCCATTCACTACCTAACATATGTGTACATAAATGATCTATTCAATTGGAGGCGAGATTATCCGATCCTCAATCAGTTAAAAGATACCATCAAACCTTTAGACTATAACGCCATAATATGTTTGAGAAACGTAAACAAAGCGCAAGGAATATGTAAAAGTTAAGGGTCTTTTGTTTTTAAATGACAATGAGACATAACAAGTCAAAACGGAAGTACAAATAGTTAATTGTATTAAACGTCCCACGAGCCACTATTATTTAATTTCCGGATGTGCGTTATTGAGAAAATGTTCAAACACAAGGTTCTGGGGTTTGGTCTGTTCAACTCAAATTAGGAACTATTTTATTTAGGAACTATTGTAATATGTTCCTATACATACCAGCTGTCCCGGCCAGTCTCTTTAGACATGCTCGCTGGTTCAACATTATAATATGGAAACATTAATATAACATTCATTATACGGAATTAGCACATTTCTGCTCACAAAAATTATTAATATTTATTTATTTATTTATTTAACATCAAAATTGCAAAATAAACAGCCGTGGTGGCCGAGTGGTTCGAGCAGTTGCCTGCGACACAATGATCGCAAGTTCGAATCCCGACTGTACCAATGAGTTTTTCTGAACTTAAGTACAATGATTAGTCACACCACGAGCTTTACGGTGAAGGAAAACATCGAGAGGAAACCTGCATACGTCTGAGAAGAAATTCAAAGGCGTATGTATAGTTGTGCTTGAGTAACGGCGATGGACTCGCCATCTGTCACGTTGGCACCTAATATACCTCTGGCGGAAAGTGGGTGTGTGGGTATTACTTATACACCTCTGCCTACCCCTTCGGGGACCCTTGTGGGAAGGCGTGAGGATATATTATTATATTATTATTATAACATCACAATTTACATCTATTATCACAGTACAGGACCAATACAACAATTATTTTGGCAATTGGGTGTAGAGAACTAGTCAGACTAGTAGAGGCAAAAATTAAGTTGCACTCTATAAGAAATGCAAAGGTAATGTGTTGGTAGTAGAATCGTAGGGTCAGTATGACCTCAGGACCCAGGCATCGCTAGAGCCTTTATGTTAGGTAGCGGCTGACCCTCAGGCGGACAGGATGCTTTGTCTTATTTGTTATTTCAAAAAGCCGGTAAGCTCTCCAACACCTCTTAAATAGTAGCTTACAGTTGATTGTTGAAATCTAAAAAACAAGGAAGTATAAATTAAGAGAGGGCGTTAAATTCCTCGGTTTGCTGTCAATCCTTACAAAGGCATCTATAAGTATGACGGAATTAAAATTCCATTCAAATGGCCCTCCAATAGGCGTAGCGGAGGTCGCGTTCTACTTATTTTTTATGGTTTTAGCATGAAAATAGACACGGAATCCTAGATTGTTATAACAATAGGCGTATAAATGTCATAATTAAATTATAGGTTGCTTTGTTATGAGACTATAATATTAAGAAACCGCGAGGCGTATCAAACTGGTACCCTCAATGAATTTAACGATTTCCCTTTAATCTTCACGCCTTTCTATATTACCTAAGGAGACGATAGGGGTAATAATAACATTTCGGGGAGATTATATAAGTGTCAATGTGACATATAGTTATTCCTCGTTGGAACCTATGTCTTGGAATATATAGGCATCCAGGTGCCATTATTATCATGCAAAGTTTTTTTGAGACCTGAGTCTCGTAATAAGTTTAGATCTGTAATTTTGACTACATAGGTGAAATTATGACACTTGTCTATCACTGCTTCTTACATTTTGACGCTTTTGCTTCTTTCATTATACAATATCATACTAAGCCTAATATTTTTATATAGGTACGGAATTAATGAAATCTATGGGATTAATAGATGGCATAACAATGGTTCCATGCACCTGTGTCTGGAGAAAGAGGGTGAAATAAAAACCACATTCCAATTACCTAGGTCAAAGATCGGATCATCAAGGATTCTCAAAACCAGCGAGCGATATTGCGATACTGATGAATGCGGCTTATGTGACATAAGGCTGTAAGGCTAGAGGAGCTCAGAGCTCTCTGCCTACCCCATAAGGGAATCTGTGATACTGGAAACAGTTTGAGTCAGAAGATATCACAAGTGTATTATTGGTAATTTTGTAGCAATAGATTCTGATATCTATTCTATATATTCTATATATACCGATAATGATTGACTCATTATATTGGAAATATAAAGACTTCTCCCAATATACCGACGTGTGTATCCAACACATGTATTATATAGTCACCAATAACAGTAGATTCATTCAAGTAAAGGGCTGTTTTAAAACAGCTTACACTTAAACAGTTGTTAACAACTTGTGATAATTGAACATCGGATTTAAAATTCCTCGCATTCGATACCTTAGCTAGCAACATAGATATAATAATCTATTATATCTATGGCTTAGCAAGTATTTTTATACGCTCTTACTATTCCACTCTACGAACACATTACATGCTGATGGGGTACCGGTATTCCTATAGAATATCTTAAGGAATAAACAAGTATTTTATTTTATACATTAGTATTCTCAACTAAGTAGAAAGGGTTTCAAAATTCGGGTCCTTTTGTATCGCGGATAGCGGCACTGTGTATTATCGTGTATTCCTTTAAGTGGTCTCAGAAACGGCTGCTTTCCATAAAATTCCAGATAAAAGATGTGTGTCAAGGAGCAATACTCGGCATTCCAATGTTGATGGGACATGTTTGTACCATTTTGTAGCTAGATAAACTTTTAAAGAGGATTCTTTGTAATTCCTTACAGGCTTGTCCTGTGGGTGAGATTGTAAAGGCTTTTTCTGTACATTCCAATGAGAAAAAGCTTTTTTTACTTACACCTTCCGTGTAGTCCGTTAGTATATATACAAATTCCTATAAACATATAGAGTACTCGAAACCGACGAGCATGTATAAAGAAACTGATGAATGTGGACGAAGCGAAAGAGGTATGTAGAGAGAACTGGCGCTCTATACTCTCTGCCTACCCTGTTAGCGACTCGGCGTGATGATATGTATGTATAAACAGTTTATATCTATGTAATCAAATTTAGTCTCTCACGGGATAGGCAGAGTTGAGTGGATCGCCAGTAAACTTTAGACTTGGACGTCGTTCGCTGCATCCACATTTAACTTGATCCTGAGAGGTGTTTGTTAAAATAATTTAGCAGAGAGTGACATAATACCGCAAAAATTTTTCACCCTTTTAAATATTAGGTATTTAAAAAACTCGCATAACTGCGTTAATTTGCTTATTCGCAAATTCTGGGAACGGTTAACATTTTTCACGATACTCATTACCTCTACAAAAATACCGAGTTGGCAAAACGTTAAGCGAGAAAAAAGTGTATAAATAACGAAAACAAAATATTCAGAATAAAATTTAGACGATTTGCAAGCCCGCCTACTAAAATGCTTACAGAGTGATGTCGGTACAAAAAATGCGACTAAAAACCTTAAGGGGTCATTAGAGGCGGAGCTACCATAATAAAAACCGACGTGTTATCTTACGCCCTTAAACCAAAAAAACATCTTACGCCAATAATTCGTAGAATTTGACTTCTCAGAACAAAACAATGTATTTATTTAGAAAAGTAACCTTTTAGTAGTTCGTAGTAACATCACAGCCAGTAATTTAGAAAGCAGTAAAATTTCAATTATGCAATAATAACTTTTTTTTCAATGTTTTCCACCGCCATTTTCATTCGGCCCGCTTGATGGTAAGCGTTGCCTATGGGCGCTTACAAATCTACTGTTATCAATCGCACGTAGCATGCAATGGCAAAATCTCCTCACACTTCAAGTACATATTCCATTCTGTAATCACAAGCGAAAACCTCTTGTCGGTATTAATAAAGAAACCGTAACACTGGTAGCCGGCTAAGGGTAAGTTAGCCCACCATGAAGGCATATGGACATTTGCGACCAATTACGCTTTGAGCGCAAAAGCTCCCGCTAAATCACGTGTGACTGCCCAATATTTGCAGGTCATTAGGGGGTGTAGGGTCTTGATCTTTATATTTTCACGACATTGCTTCCGTTTGCCCTTTGACGCCTAAAAGCGTAAACATTGTCGTGTATAAATAGCCAACTCGTGCCTGCCGTACTATTTACATGGCTAGCGTAATTCATATTAATATTATGTATATGTAAATGATGTATATTTTTATACATATTGTACCTTACATTAAGATCAGAACAAGAAAGGTTGTAGAATAGATATAGCATTTGTACCCGTGTACATATAATTTTTTTTTTATATTTATGTTAATTACCCCATATACTCCCTTATTTCTTTAATTATAATTATATCTGACGCCTGCCCCCAAGGGTACCCGAAGTGGTATGCAGGGGTGTATAGATAGTACCCACTACCCACACACTCACTTGCCAGAGATATATTTTACCTAAATAGAGATATTAGATATATATTTAGATAGATATCTAACTATAATTATAAATGCATGTTCTTTTTTGTAGATAGGCATATATGTTTGAATAAAAAACAAGAAAACTCTTATAACATCCATTTACATATTATCTAAGATACGGAAGTGTTTTGCAATGCAAGCAATCTCGAAGGATCATAATATATCATGTCAAGTCTCCCAACGTTCACCACGTAAAAATATTTATATTAGCCTAAATTTTTTGTTTGAAAATGTTGGAACTTTGAATTGAGATTTCTTACCTCTTAGAAGAACTGAAATTGAGCAGAAATATCTTTATTTTGAGATTTCGATCGAGTTCTTTGATTTTATTAATTTATTTAGTAAGGAATAAAAGTAGACAGCCGAATTCCATCAAGCGGATGAATACAATCTGAAACGGACGAATGGTTAAAAATATTAGGTATACGACCACATAAGCAAACTTTACTAGGGACATATTATGTGGGTAATTCATTATTGTATTAACTTTAGTCAGTTTTAAATAGAGTACTATTGAACATTATGTATTTGAATATACATACGAAGATTTTCACACAGGTTTGGTAGGTAGAAATAATAGAGGCTACTTTTCACATATAGATATCTTTGACTCGGTGGAGTAATTGAAAGGTAACTGAGGACCTTTCGTAAACTATGCTCTATGAGCTGTAAACATGCCATAACATGCTTCAGACACTTGATAAAACGTATATCCCACATGGGTCGGGTCTGCGATCATCAATCTGATGTGGTGAGCCTACCCTTTCCACGTGTAAACATCTTTTGTAGTCGCAAGACATTTACTTCATGTAATCTCACAAGGGTCGCTGAAAGGGTAGGCAGAGGTATAACACCGTGACATGCCAACGTGATAGGTGGTGGTGAGCCATCGCCGTTTGTCAAGCACAACTATACAAACGAATTTTGAATTTCTTCCCAAACGAACTCGCCATCTATCACGTTGGCACCTAATATATCTCTGGCGGAAAGTGGGTGTGTGGGTATTACCTATACAGCTCTGCCTACCCCTTCAGGGACCCTTATGGGAAGGCGTGAGGATATATTGTATGCATGTAAATAGATATATGTATGTGTTATATCTCTGCCTACCCCTCCAGCGAAGGAGCACAGTAACATTTACATTACATTTACAATAATATTTTACTAAGATAATACAAAATTAATAATCCACTCTCAATCTATTCATGTAACTCCTAAGGGTGCGAGAGCACTACTCACCTCGGATTAGGAGATTATCAAAACTTCGAATAAATTTGTTGACGATTGTTGTTATATTGTATATTTTAATGTATTTAAGAGCCCGATTAAATGTTGAACACTTCATTATCATGAATAGGTATATAGTATATTCTGCGTATAAAGGCAAATGTTAATGAGACTGTTTGTTCGTCTTTCTCGCAAAAACAAAAAAGAATTGGATGGAATTTGGCATAGATATAAATTACTAGCTTATGCCCGCGGCTTCGCCCGCGTGGAGTTCGAAAAAGTAGCTTTGGAAATTTTCCTGCTAGGATCAGTTCAGCCGCTATGCCATGAAAGAGCATCATAGATTATGATAGAAGAACTTTGAATTATTCAGGATTAAAAAAAATTGCCTATTTCCTATTCCTAGGTATAAGCTATCACCATTTCAACTTTAAGCCAAATCAGTTCAGCCGTTTGGCTGTGAAAGAACCGCAAACTTCCAAACTTACAAACTTTCACATTTATAATATTAGTAAGATAAGATTAGCTCGATTAATATGGTTATGTTTTATTCCACACAAAAAATTATGGTATCAATCAGCTTAGCTACGAAGCTAGGTGCGTAAATAGCATATATGTATTACTGAGCTTGTGCACTAGTACACATAATATCGCAGGTACCAAATTATGCAGCCAACATTCTTGGCAATATGCCACGCAGAAGTTAGTAACATTGCCCAACATTAATAACATGCTTGTCATAACCACCCTGGGTATGGATACATTCCGTAAGTTAACGTTTGGGATTCATAGTCTAGTCTATATGAAGTTTTATTAAGCACTAGGGATTGAATAGAGCCTTTTTTTTTTTTTGTATTGTCTCTCGTAGCGTGAGTTCCGGGAACTTTTGCTACTTAACCGGTCAATGGCGAGACCTAGGCCTCCAGCCAGGCACTTTATTTCTAAGCAACACAGCTAAGGGCACCCCCTGTGGGGTACGAACCTCGGCTTAGGGCGTTGCTGGATCGCGAGCAAGGGAGCTGGGCTGGACTGGTAATTTTATTTAAATATTATTTGGGGGCGGGATTTGCGCGTCAGGCTCGGCGCGGGCCGGCGTTTGCGGCGGGGGTCGGGGGGGAACATTACGGCTTATTCGCGTCGAGCCTCGCCGGCGAGGACGGAACAGTGGTCGGTTTTGTGTAGTGTTGGTATGTTTTTGTCGGGCGTCCTGGAGGACCGTTATGTCGTCATCCGGTTCGATGACGGCGTGTCTTGGACGCCTTATCTTCGAGATAAGGGAAGGAGTGTATCGGGCGGCCGATACGACGAGGGGGTTGGGGTGATTTACAGCAGAATCGAAATGACGTTTGGACAGTTTTTTCAAAAACTTTTTTATAGTGGGGACTTTGAGGTCAACGTGGAGTTGACTATTACGCATGTACCACGGGGCACCTGTGGCTCTCCGGAGAAACCGGCTTTGGAGCACTTGCAGGGGGTTAAGTGTTGACTTGCTAGTGTGTGCGAACACTACACCCGCGTATGTCATGATTGGTCGAATGCACGTCGTGTAAATCCTCACCTTGGATTTCAATGAGAGTTTACTTCGCGCATTCAACATGCTGTGAAGTCTACCGAGCGCGAAGGCGGCTCGCGCGCGTACCGCCTTCACGTGGTGACGGAAAGAAAGGCGTTGATCGAGGATCACACCCAGGTATTTGGCTTCCTTACACTCCTTTATTGTAGGTACCTTATTAATGTGGATCTGTCTGTGCGTCAGCGGGCACCTAAAAATGTATAGCTATGTCTGGCGAAAAATGCATATATGGGTACTATCTACCTGTCTCTACGCCCAACCTTTCGGGGTATTTTGTGGGAAGGCGGGAAGGTATTGTATGATTAATGTGGATGAAGCGAAAGATGTCTGTATGAAAGTCTATACAGAACAGGCGCTCCCTCCCGGCGTTTCTCACGGGATAGGAAGAGTTCACTCTTTCTGTTTCCCCCTTGAGTTAAATGTATTTATGTTTTAACATGACAAATAGGTAGATAAACTGAGCAGCTTACCAAACGCTTTCAAAGATAATTTGGCAATATACTGGAGTACAGTTTATCAACGAAAAGAAGGTGAAATAACTTACCCGAACACTCCTCATCAATTACGATTTAAATTATCCGTCTAAAGTTAGTTGAAATAAGAAACTATATTTTAATTGTGACTCACTAGTTGATTGCCTCCACCAAAATACCTAAGTTACTTAATTAAACCCACCCCGAGGTTGAACAATGGAACTTTTAAATGTGTCTAGTTCGCCAACTGACATGACTTAGCCTTGCGTACCTACCATGACCCTTGAACCAGCCATAATGTTAGGCAAGCAATATGCAGTAATGCCGGCCCTTTCTGCGAGGGTAGACTTTCCATAATCTTATAAACTTACAACTGACATTTTCGTCTCTAATCGCTAGATCAAAAGGACTTAGTGAACTGAACTCCTACTAACCTTTACAACGGTTAAATTGTTTTATCTAACAATATATCTCACTACTAATTACGTAAGCCACAAATCTGATAGAATGTCTAGTAAAATCGATTTAAAGCTTATGTTTGTGCTCGCGACTTATGTAATTAATACATATAATTATTTCATTTAATATAGATACAAGCTGCTGTGCCCTGCGGATCCATAAAATTATTATATACTATTTCATTTGTATTTTTTGTAATAAAAAGTATCCTATATCCTTTCCAATACCTTAACCAATTATGTATACAAATATTCATGATGATCGGTTAAGTAGTTTTTACGTGAAAGTGAAACAAACTTACATTCACACTTATAATATTAGTAAGGATGTTGACTCATTATTTAACTATTATCTACGACTAAGTATTCTAAGTACCTATATACAAAGTATTCTCGTTAAAAGAATATAAAGAAATAGAATGCCGTTCTATTTTTCTACTATTCTATTTTCAAATGTGTTGTTCACATTATTATATAAGTCCACCACAGTCCCACACGGGGTAGCAAATTAGATTAATAACAACAATTTAGGCGCTAGTATGGAACTTATGAACTTCGTTTACTACCGGCTCGATAGCTTTATTTTATAGCACCGCACAAATGATATAATATCAATGTTGTTGAGCTAAACCTATATAAAATGTTGGTCTTAATATGGGACATAAGAAGTTAGAGTAATTTATCACCTGTTCCAACAATCCACTAAATAAAAAGTGGCAAAACATAGTTTGAATCCGTCTTTTAATTACTGTGCAGCTACATGTCTCATAATAAAGGGAGAAAACGATTCCGTATCATCATAGAGTATTAAAAAGATTTGCTACTGATATAGTGCATCCTAGAGGAGTACTGCCACAGAAGGCCGGTTTGACGCGACTCAACCAGCATAGTAATAACTTTATTGTGTTTTGCAATACTTTGCAATTGTTGGTAAAAAGCGTTGGTTTTCTGGAGAAATGTGTAAAAAGTTTTTTTTCTTTTACAGGTAAATATGCTGTTTGGTTGAAGATCTAGCGGTAGAAAACATTTCAAACTTCACATCCACAATATGAAACTTACATCCGTGAATTCTGATGTATATATAATAATATATCCTCACGCCTTCCCACAAGGGTCCCCGAAGGGGTAGGCAGAGGTGTATAGGTAATACCCACACACCCACTTTCCGCCAGAGGTATATTTGGTGCCAACGTGACAGATGGCGAGTCCATCGCCGTTACTCAAGCACGACTATACATACGCCTTTGAATTTCTTCTCAGACGTATGCAGGTTTCCTCTCGATGTTTTCCTTCACCGTAAAGCTCGTGGTGTGACTAATCACTGTACTTAAGTTCAGAAAAAACTCATTGGTACAGTCGGGATTCGAACTTGCGACCTTCGCGTCGCAGGCAACTGCTCGAACCACTCGGCCACCACGGCTATTCTGAATTCTGATGTAATTAATATTTTAAGACGGCCATGGCCAACAACTAGTGTTGGAGCTCCTGACTGCGAAACTTGAGGTCGCGGGTTCGACTCCCGCTGAGGGCAGGTATTTGTGTGATGAGCACGAGTATTTGTCCTTAGTCTTAATGTACATATATCTAATATATAGCGCTACGAGAGACAACACAAAAAAAAAACTTAATATATATCTAAGACTAAATATATCGTCGTCTATATACCATAATACAGACTTTGCCTAATTTGGGGCCATGTCAATTTGTGTGGAATTGTCTCAAGGTATTTATTTAATCTACGCATATATTTCCTTATTTTTAAAAACATGCAATTCGTCACAAAGACCGCAAATGTATGACATTTAAATAAAATAAAATAAACCAACAGCACCACGGTGAGTAAAAACGTTTTTTAGATGTATATATCTGCAAACTTCATAATAACATACTTCTTGCATCGATAGAGCCCTTATATAAGCACCCTTTTCTCAATAGTACATTTCTGTACGCATGAAAGATACGAAGTCGACGCTGCGATCCTGAATTTTAGACTTTACTATGTGATGCTAAGGTTTATTATTTTAATCGCACGTCTGCAACTAGGTATCTGATTTCCAGACAGGTGTTGGTTCTTGTCGCCCAATACTCTTCAGTTATCCATTCAAAGCTTATACAAAGTGGGACATCTTAGATTGGATTCTTCTTCAATGCCATCTGATTTGCTTAAAAGCACTCAACGACTTGGGATAATTTACAGTTCAGTAAATAAATGGCGGAATTCCAACTGTTCTCATGATTTATTCTGAACTTAAGTACAGTGGTTAGCCACACCACGAACTTCACGGTGAAGGACAACATCAAGAGGAAACATGCATACGTACGTTTGAGCAGAAACTCAAACACGCGTGTATAGTCGTCCTTGAGAAACGGCGATGGACTCGCCGTCTGTTACGTTGGCACCTAATATGTATATGAAAAACCGGTGTAAAAAAAACCAGTGAAAAGTATGTCCGTTTTTTTTTCGGTGACGCTTGCGGTATGGATCGAATGTATTTTATTAGGTATATGTGTACATGGATATATTAAGGTAGTTACCTCAATATATTCGCAGCTTAGGCATTCGTTATAACTACTTGATATGCTATCAAAACCTAACGGTCGAGAAAGAATACAAACGCCAACAAACGTCCTGTATTATTCAAACAGAAATCAAAACTTCCTTTCGCCACTCGTATACCGTCGATTTAGCTTCATACGAATTCAGTACTCGGGGTGAAGTTGGACGCATCGCCTGCAGTCTTATGTCTTGGAATATAACTTTATTGGCTTCCAAAGTTCCTTTGAAAATGTCTCAATTGGAAACCACAGAAGCTTATATCTATGGTAGTGTGTGGTGAGGCTATTTGAAGAAGCCATTTAAGACATATTATATCGATATCGTTTATATGAATTCAGCAGTCAGATGATTCATCTATAGCCCATTGACATATCTGATCAAGATAAACCTGAAATTCCCAAGAGGTAATTTGAAATTACTTTTATGTAGCGTTATTTTTTCCAGAGCTATTCAATGTAATGAGCTTATAGAAAGTATCGAAAGCATGGAAAAAATCGAAAATAGAACTAATACGCACAACAATACTATAGGTCATTCAAAGAGGTGATATTGGTAGGGGTTGTTGGAAGTTCGGGTGGTTTCATTTTGCCAAAAGCGGCATGTCGGTCTGCATGCCTTGCCTTTGCGACAGCCCACTAAGCTCAGTAGCTACGAACCCTTCGGCAGGGGTGGTTGTGCGCACTTCCCGCGATGCCGCATTACGGCCTCACGTATCGTATATTTATGTGGTGAAGTTTTGTTATAAGACTTTTATCTTTTAGGAGTTTATATAATTACGTGAGTTTTAAGTAGTTTAAGAATAACGTTGGCTGGAAACCTTTTCTTGTTAAAAAATCAACATGAAACGAGAAGTCTGTATATTTATTTAGTATCTAGTACTGTTACTACGATTCAAATGCCTATTTTAAAATTACTTGTACAGTAAAACGGGCCTCAATTTTTAAAGGTTTTTAATGACATTTTGTTTAAAACCAAGAACGATAATAGCAATATGTCACAGCATTATAAATAGCTACACATTTTTTTTACCTGTAAATAATATCTGACAAGTTTTAATAGCTAAAAAATCTATGAGCAAATGTGTTTAACATGGGAATTTATTTGATACCATTTCACGATTTCTACACTAGTCGTTAGTCGTCGTAGTTAGTTTCTACTGAGTTATTACTACTTATTTTTATTTATTGCATATTATGTAGGTATAGGCATATTGCGTAGGTAAATATTGCAATATTTACCTACGTACTGAGAGACTAAGACCTTTATTGAATTGAAACCGAAAAAATGCTGCTAGTAATTATACTTGCTCATTAAATAAAACACACTGAACTTGTTGTTCAATATAGGTTTTATATAATGTGAAAGAATAATTACTAAATACTTCAGACATGAAGAAATTTACTTTTTATTTACTCGGCTCGATTCATATGGACACCATATGGGACCACTTGAAAATCACTGTCGCTATTAGAAAAGGAATCTCTGTGCGTCCGTAAGGGAACCGGTTTTTTGTCTCTATTACTAGCAGACTCTCCGTTAAACTATGTGAACTTATTGTTTAATGTTTAATGGTTACGTACTTACTCCTTATTAGTGTTCTAATGGGAAACATTCAAGGCTTCGCGCCTTCCTGGAACTCCACGAAGGTTTAGAGGTGTAACAACATACGTATTTCACTGAATTTATTGTTGTTGTTTGAGCACTAAGCGGATACCCTATATTTAACTACCAACGTTACAGTTGGGGTGCGTCGGTCGCTGTCTTGTGGTTATTTCGAATGAGTTGTTATTTGCGGTAGTTTGTATTTAGATACGCCGCGGGTAAATAAGATTCGTTTTTTAATAATGTTTCTTCCAGTCAATAAATTTTTTTTCGATCTTATAATAACAGCGGATATTTTAAAGACTATTGCGTTAACGTACTGGCAGTTCATAAAAAAGCCGGGTGTATATTGTTATTATGTAATTTTAAGTGTGTGGGTAGTTTAGTTAGACACAAACGTGAAAAAGTAACAAACTGGTGCACATCATATTTGATTTATTGTCCTATACTAATTCCACACAAAACCTTCTAGTCACACACTAGGTAAACCTAATAACCGATATACATACAAAGTTATGTTTTTGATTACAAACTTCATAGGGCAATTAAGAAATGGTACTAATATTCGCGTTTATCATACAATAATACTGTAGCGGGAGTTGAAGTGGCGACCCCAAATTTCACGCACACGTTATAATTCTTAAAAGCGTGACTGTTGGCTTTTCAGGAGTAAGACTCTTACCAATATTAATGAAATTCGTACTTTGTCTATACAGACAGAGTGAAGACATCATTTGTCATAATTGACAAATTACGCGAATTAATTAATATTCTACAATAACAATTTCGTATCGATGTTGGCTGGCAGGTTTATTGCGTTCGGAACAGACGATTGACTGCGGAACCACACCCGATGTCGAGGACAAGCAATTCGTTTCCCTTTGTCTTTAGTTCTAACTTATTTGACTGAAATATGAACACATTTCTATGATATATCACGATTTAATAATAATATTTTCTACCGAGCGATTATTGGGCAACATTTTATTTTGCAAATGTCTCTAGGCTAGCAACCTTACATACCTTAGTGGCATAAAATAATAGTGTATAGAACAGTCCTAAAAAGATTTTTTAAGGTGAGGCTTCTTAAGTAATAATTATGTAAGGTACTTTGTAGTACCTAAATAAGGTACCTTACTAAGGTACAAATAATACTAGTGTTTGTCCATTGGTAGAGGATCATAACAGAGAACAAAGTCATATTTATATAATAATGACCGATGTTTGAGTTATTGGTTCCAAACAACTGGTTACCTAAAAATCTCTCATGCAACTTGATCAAATAGATTTCACGTAGGTATAATCTCGCCGTAAATTCTATTTTTTAAATATGTATGTATAGTTAGTTACAAGCTAAAACAGATCATCATGTCACCTTTTCTGAGATTAAAATAAAAGTTATTATTACCTACTTAAACTTCAAAACATCCTCTGTTATTGATATGATCTAGCAGCATTATTCTAACAGGAAAATCACATTGAAGTTGAATAACTTGTATTATATTATTGCAGTACTTAATATAGAAACAAAGCTGTTCGTTCTTGACCTTTTTTCAGCGTCTGTCTGAAACGTAAATAGATTAACAGCCGCAAAATATCCAACTTCCTCTTCTCCACTACACATTTAATATAACTTGCTATATAATTTTCTTATTTTTTTGGTATCTAGACGGAATTTGTGTATTACCGTCTCCAATCGTACTTGTAGCCTTGCATCTGACAATAATTAGATTTTTATTTATACTTCGAATACATTTTAGTGATAGCAATGGTGTAAGGAGCGCCATTCTTCTCTCACACTTCTTACGCGTGCAAGAATTTTGCCGGGTACGAAGACCTTTACCATCCATTATCGAAAATTTGTGCGATTCATAATAAAATAAAATAAATAACCACTCTATTGCTATCCACTTTCAAAAAAATTTTCATATAGACTTAACTTGACTAAACTAAACTAAAATTAGTTGACAAATTTCTTACTAATTCTAAATCTTCTAAATAATTCAAACTGTACTTACAGTTTTCCCTAATAAGTTCATGCTAAGCAGTCAATGTTTAACTTAATTAGAACCGTTTATTAATGTACACCCATATCTCGTTGGGAACTGTGATTGCAATTTATAGCTACGATCAGTGTTTGACTGGTTTGTAGTTTATTCTAAGACTTGATCTAACTTAGATTGCTGCGCCCGCCTGTTATTACTTTCCGATAAAATAACTTAATGCATATAGTAGGCCCTACGGTACCAAGAAATATGCATAAATTGAATGCTGTATTCAATTTATGCATATTTTAGGCTTAGGATTTCACAAATTTTAACAGACTTAAAAATCTACATATTACCTGTAGGTAATATGTTGGTTATAAATTTTCATCCACGCCTTTTTCCGAAACCATTATCTTTCTCCGAGACCATTCGTAAGACGGCATACGTCCTAAATTAATAGGCTATTTATATAACGCTAAGTAGGTAATGAAGTTATAAATAGTAAATTAGAATTATTAATAGTAAATTTTATTGACATAACCATTTATTACGTGGCCATATCGAACCATGCTTTCCGAGTGGTTTGTTTAAGTCATCTGAACCAATGTGGATTTTCAAAACTTATGAACATCGATTAATAACACCACGCGCTTTACAGTGTAAAAAAACAGTGATAGGAAAGCTGCATTGGCTTAAGAAGAAACTACGATATTCGTACTTAAGTAGCGGTAACGCGCTTGCCATCTGTCACTTTGGCACTAATGTAACTCCAATATGCCAATCCTTCCGGGGAGACTTGTGGGAAGACGTGGAGATATGAGAATTTGGATTG
This sequence comes from Drepana falcataria, assembly GCA_945859725.1. Classification (NCBI taxonomy): domain Eukaryota; kingdom Metazoa; phylum Arthropoda; class Insecta; order Lepidoptera; family Drepanidae; genus Drepana; species Drepana falcataria. Next base: position 4,793,789 of record OX243935.1, read on the forward strand.
ACATTAAGTTTATTTGTTTCCAGCTTCATACATACATGATTTGTCTCAATATTTAAGTGGATCTAGTTTTAATATTACATATGTCGCATACTCCATTGATGGAATTCTATACAGCGAGACTATATTTTTGCCTGGCAGACGTGATCATACAGTTCTTACAAAGTATGTTTCCAGGACACATTTTCATTTTAACGAATTGTTATATCGAGGCAGTGCCAAATCCCTTGGTAAGCAAAATATGATACGTACCTACGCTTAAAAATATTTCCTGATTTTGTATGATTAAATAGTTTATTGCATTCATTTTGTAATTGTATGGAGATTCATAATTTAAACGGGTTTTCCGTATGTTCGTATTTGCACCCTTGGTAACGATTTTTTTATACGAAAGCAAATTACCTACTTACATTGCTACGTTACATGTATAATATGAACATAGCTATATTCGGGTTATATTGAATTTGAGCCTAACAACGATATTAATGGGCACATTTTATTTAATTAACACGTGATGACGCTCAGTATTTATTAGTTTAACAAAATATGCCAGTTACGGTCGCGTTTCGGTTTTGTGGCAGACGTTACCACTTGAGTATAAATGTGTTTTAATTCGTAACCTTTTAAATAAATCATTATTGTAATGAGTTTGGAAACTAGATCAAATCAATCGAACACTCAAAGGCGGGACCATCATGAGGACGTATTGGTGAGCATGTATGAAGAGACTGAGAAAATTTGTGAGCCAGTAAGGTTTATATGCATATTATTAGTTGACATATACGTTGGTCACACTCAACGGACATATATTTTAGTCATAATGTGTCATCTCCCCGATATTTACCAATATTTGGTCCCTTTTTATTATTTATTATTATGATGAGTTTTTCATCTGTATCCCAAAGGAGCTTCCGACAGGTATGACAGCGCTATTATTCATGAGACTTGAATATGTCATTATATGTGTGTACCTACATGTGAGAGCATTCTGTTTTAGCTCAAAGGGTTCCGAAGTTGGACTTAAGCGTTAGAATCTCCCTTACGCTAAGTCCGGAACCTCATTTACAAATACGGCTACACGTGTCCTCTGCTTACTATAAAACACTATTACATGTTATATTGTTCAGAAAGGCTTTGTTTCTAATACCTTAAGCACCCACATCGCTCATCATTTAGTCTCTAACAAGCCCCTCGTCACTCACCAAACATTGGTCGGCCTACAAAAGAAAGTTGCAAAACAGTTTGAATAATCCGCTTAGAATATTTGGGCGAAGGGCATTAAGTAAACGACTCCATATCCAACAGGTAGAGTTATGGTTCATCCCCAGAACTTGCCTAACGCAATTACATCGCTGGAGATATGGGTCACAATCGCTTCGATGCAATTCCGATCCGCCCGTAGCCAGCTCGCGTATCTGTGGGTACAATGGGTGAAATGTATTGTTCGCATATGAATTAATTTGACGGCCCTGTTAATATGTATTACCATATTAAATTATAGCTCTGTAGTACCAAGCGTCTCTGGGCTAACCCGCGGATAGACAGGCAGACATGATGAAACTATTAAGGGTTCTAGTTTACCACGAAACCCTAGAAAGGAGTCTTAAAATAATGAAACCTCGGTTGCCTACCAATTGTTTCGTAGATGAGATGAAGATTAGTTCACTATACTAGCAAACAAAGCCAGTCATAAACTAACAATTCGGGCTAAAAGCGGTTGCTTTGGTTTATGGTTATAAACCGTACCGATATCCGTTGCAAACTCATGACGGCAGAAATTATTGTTGTGAAAAATGTGTTTCTCACTTATCAGTCTTCTCTGTCGGTCTTCTATAAAATGTTCCGAGTAAGTCGTGCAGTCGTTAACCGCGAGAGGCGGTACATATTAAACTTTCCTCAGCTGTTGTGGTAAATAGAAAATATCGTTACATTTATGACTTTGCTTGTATTTCGTACACAGAAAATACATTTATAAGGTTTTCATTCTATCCCAATAAGGAAGTCCTTATAATTGTTTCATAGGACCAACATTAACTGAGATATTATTTTCATGATTATGATTTCAATTTTCTTTTGACGAATTTCCTAGTTAAGCGTTTTTTACTTTAGGTGTGTATATGTGCATGTAGTGTGTGTTAGTGCGTGTGGTGTCTGTGTTAGTGCGTCTGGTGTGTGTGTGTGATAGACTAGAGAAAGCACAGGAAGACCACGTTCCAGCTGCCTAGATCAAATCAAATGATTGGAATCGCAAGAGTACTCGAAACCAACGCATTGTATGAATAGCCTGATGAATGTGGATAAACCGGAAGAGGTCTGTAATTTTATAAAGAATCGGCGCTCTACTCTCCCTGCCTTCTTTGTGTGGGACTCCGTGTGATGATATGTTGTTTAACTTAATGCACGTACGTGTTTCAGTTTCGGCACAAAAGGCATTCGTTAGCCTCATTCCAATAGTTAAGTGTGTGATAACTTACGTGCTAATGAGAGGAAATAAAGTTGTTTCATACTCGTCTGTGTTATACTAATTAGTTTATTCTTGATTGTTGTGAGCCTTGTTTGTCATGTACGATGAAATATGGAGAAAATTATGAGCAAGTTATAATTGGCGGTTATGCATTTTATGAGTATGGTGGAGGTGAAAGACAATAGTGAAGTTTTGCTCAAAAGTACAGATATAGACAGGATTGATTTGCATTATTGATTTAATTGTCTATTAATATTTGGAAAGTGGGTGTGTGGGTATTACCTATACACCTCTGCCTACCCCTTCGGGGACCCTTGTGGGAAGGCGTGAGGATATTAATATTTTGTTAATATCTAATACTTGTCTCCTTTTTTATATTAATTTTATATTTATTAAAAAAATAGCTGCATGCTTTATTAATTAATAAAAAGACTGTCCCTAAGCCTGATACGTACGCGGTTCAAAAGTCCAGGATGCCATCAATTTTCAAGTTAGGCAACTCGGCTTTAATTTCCTTCCTTATTATTAGAATGGTATACTTCCAACGCCTATTCAAAGCTAACTATATTTTGTTTTGCCCTTATTCTACCTTAAGTAAAACTGAAAATAGATAAAGGGCTATTAATAATAAATCTCATTATCTCATATTACCGTATCAATGGTGCGCTATATACTCTGCCCACCTCGTTACAGAATCTGTGTGACGATATCCATGTATGTAAATTACTGTAATTGGAACAAAATGCAAACCAATTTCTTTCCAGTACCCATTATAGAATGCCACGCTCTACTAGACATGGGTAAAATTGATAACCAATTATGAATCTGAGAAACCCAATTCTCTTTGCTCGATCCCAGGATGTTGCATACTTCAAATAGGGTTTTATTCGTTTTCACGGCTATTAACCTGAGTTGGCGAATTTAATAACGTTTTTAGTGAAGTTGCGTACCTTTTAGCTAACAGATATCTTCCGTCCGAATTGTTCGTTTAACTCGATTAGTGGTTTGAGGTTGCCGAAATTGATTTACGGCAGTTTAAAACTAAGTCCGTTTCTATTAGATTATTCGGAGTTAATGCCTTAGATTATCTCTAGCTTAATACATTTCTACGTTCAAAATGAATTATGGAACAAGTTACAATTGCAACCGTAGTAAGTATGTAAATCGTTGTATATCTTGAAATTGGACATATTATTATGTACACATGTGCATACCAGGTATTATAATAATGTATTGATTATTGCGTTAAGGATGCTATACAAAAAAATATTACATACCATCTATTATATTTGTAATGTGAAATTGTTCGTTAAGGAAGTTGGAGATATTTAGTTTCAGATTATTAACTAAACATATATATATATATATATATATATATATATATATATATATATAGGTAAATAGTACGAAAAAGTATTATATAATATAGTACCTACTAATTTATATATTTCTCAGGTTCTTGAGGTAGCTTTGCCAGAACTTTCAACGCAGAGCCATTTTGTACGCGATCCCCATTCGAAACTTCTACAAGAGCGATTATCTATGATAGATCTGACCTACCCATTGTTATTCCGGAACTCTGTAATGTGGTACACTTAATTATTCTGTGCTCCTATCCATATTAAACATATACATTTAATACGAATCAATTGTAATTGTTGTTTGGGATTTTGTTGATATATTAAAATAGCAAATGACATTGTTTTGTTTTTTACAACATCGAACACATTCGAAGAGGCAATGTGCAGGAGTATCTATTATGCTGCTTGTAGGGAAGAGCTCACTATCAGATGGATTCTATCACTTGCTATATTTTTACTTTGTATTTTTAACTACCATTCCGTCGAGACAATTCAAGACGCAACAAATAAATGTCGTATTAAGGAGAGTTGCTTCGAATATTTAGTCAGTCATAGCAATATTGACAATTCTTTTGGCATCCTTCATTCAATACAAAATGTATACATACATATCATCACGGGGCAGAGAGCATAGAATGTAAGTAATCTCTAGACTGACAGATTTAGAAACCTGTCAGTGTATTAGAATTAAAAGTTGTTCCCAACCTTGAGTATTCGATGAATTTGATCTAGGTTGTTGGTTGCTTGGTAAATATTATAGTTACGTGCGTAATAAAGGAACAGAAATTCAGCATTTAAAATCCAGTGATCCGTTGAAATGGCTCGTACTAACGAAATTCAGATGGAATTTGCACGGATTCAAACTTGCGGAAATTTAACGGTCCAAACACTCCAATTCATCAGATGAGAGAATTTTTCAGTCATTAAATTTTGATTTATCCCAAATGTTCCCATTGACTTGATTTAATATTGTTGTCAGTAAAATAATATAAATGCTTTTGCAAATCTTATTTTGAGTAAACCGTATGTTACGAAATCAAAATAAGCCCAATATCGTCTGAATACACACTATGAATACTAAGTGGATGGCACATTATTTCCTCGCTCGCATAATATTGGTGGCGTCATATCTCGTTGATAATTAATAAATTATATCTACGTCCTCATTATAAGGGTGGCGCCACATTGAGAGAGCTGCTCCTCGGTAGGCGCCAATAATCAAATTACTCTAATTGAACAGGGATCGATGGACTTACCCTTATCACCCGTATTGCACACGTATTACTACTGCTTGCAATGAAGCTGTGATCGTGGTGGGCACACCTACCTCAGTGTATCGGAAGTAGACGCTGTATGTATGTAAATCTACTTGATAGCTATGGTTGCAAGTTATTTGCTACTCTTCGTCGTTTAAGCTCCAAGAGATGAACTAATACCGATGCGATTTGATAGTAAACTTCTTATACGTTGAAAGCTTGGTTATTTTGTAATTTTCAGCAGGTCTGAATAAGAACTTTATGTTAGTGTTCAAAGGTTTGTATCGTAATAAATATGAGAAGGTAGCCAAGATTAAAAGTTAAATTGTGATAAAAAAAATAATTAAGTGTTCCACGGTTAATAGAAATCACCTTACAGCCATCGTATTGTAAAATGCATTATGAAAACTGATACCTTCTCAGTGAGGAAAATATATAAGAAGACAATTCAATTCACCGTAAAGAAACCTATTCTTATCAAAGTAGGCACCTTACTGTGTTTTTATCTTTAAATATTTAATTAAATTCATATTTACATAGCTTAGTACTAAAAACACCAAAATACCTTTCTATGTATACTTTCTCATCGAGTCGAGTTTAAGTCACCATTATGTTTGAAATATTTATATACGCGCAATTTTATTTAAATAATTACATTAAAGAAAATTATTTTTTCAATAAAACCACTCATTCGTACCGAGTCTTGTCTATAAACTGGATATAAATTTTAAACTTTTCTCCCACGAGGAAGTTGTTATTTTTCGCAATAACTTTCAATTAACTGCCGGTGCGCTATGGACCTAACTTTTCCGTGATTGATGTCACAGTAAAAAACGTTGCGCGAAGTTGCAAGCAATTTCACTAACCATTGTGTGCGAAATTCTTCTTAATTTTCCGCTAGAGCGTTGGGTTGAATAATAACGCTGGTTTAATGGGTTTTCCTCTTCATTTATTTGGAAGGGGAAAGAGTTTCTAAGGCCTTTTTCTGATTTATTTCAAGAGCTCTGAATAGATGCAGTAAAAGTATACAGTTTATAGTTTAAAACCTTCTGAAAACATTTCTTCAATTGATATGCTTCGATCAATAATTGTATGTACTAAAGTATGCAAACCATCTCCCTATTTAGTGCTATTGCTGTTTAATGTGGATAAATCGAGACGAATCTTAAATTTAAAAAACAAAGTGCTTGGTAGATACAACTAACGCGTAGAGAACAAGAGCGGCCATGGACCTCCTCAGAGTTCGTAAAGGTTTACCGCTACGTGTTTATATTCAGCGTAACTTAGGTAAACCTGTCAGGTACCTACACCGGAGCGTGTATGGCAAACTTAAGGCTTTTCGGGTCACTTATACAAAGTATCACAAAATCAGAAAATTAAACGACAAAAAAAGGTCTTTCGAAATATAATATAGTGCAGGTAGGTAGAGCCGTGGTGGCCGAGTGGTTCGAGCAGTTGCCTGCGACGCAAAGGTCGCAAGTTCGAATCCCGACTGTACCAATGAGTTTTTCTGAACTTAAGTACAGTGATTAGTCACACCACGAGCTTTACGGTGAAGGAAAACATCGAGAGGAAACCTGCATACGTCTGAGAAGAAATTCAAAGGCGTATGTATAGTCGTGCTTGAGTAACGGCGATGGACTCGCCATCTGTCACGTTGGCACCTAATATACCTCTGGCGGAAAGTGGGTGTGTGGGTATTACCTATACACCTCTGCCTACCCCTTCGGGGACCCTTGTGGGAAGGCGTGAGGATATATTTATTTATTTATAGGTAGGCCTAATTATCTCAGTAAATACACACGATTAATTAGCGTAGTAATTGTATTACTGTAGTACTGTAATTTACTTTGCTTTATTTTAACGTCAAACTGTGCACGGATGGACGGATTTAAATACTATTCACAAAAATGTCAAGTGTATATCAAATTTTTATATATAGAATTCCTTTTTTCGTATAAAAATTATTTGATTCGATGCTTTATCGAGTTGATCAAATAATGTCGACGAAGCAGGCATTGTTCAACGAATGGCCTCGCGGCATGCGAATATAAATAATTAAACGTATATCGTATATCTTCGCTATTCTTCTGTATTCTCAACTTCTTAATAATGGAGCACATTTTGTAACAAATAGAAATCTTAATCAACAATAAAAATCGGGCAGCTTATGAAGGTCAATATTTCTATATTTGTCGAACACTCACTTGTTACGCACAAAACACGCTTAAATACGTTGTTTCACAATAAGGTTGTATAGATATCGATGGAAATAATGGCTATAAAATATTGGCAAAGCATGCGGTACGTTTGAAGGTAAGCTATTACCATCGCCCGTAAACGATTGCAACACCATGGGTGTCGCACACGCGTTGCCTAGCCTGCATGAATATTTTCACGTCGTTAATGATGAATTACATGTTGTACTCTCAAGGGAAAACCCCAACGGGGAGTTCGTTCCACAGTCTGAGCGCTCGTGGAACGAAATACTTTTAAACGCGCAGAACATATTCGTTCTTTAATTGCTTATTCAGGGCGATATATCAGGGTGGAGTGGAGTTATGAGGGTGATTTTTTTAGTAATTGACTTTGAGTGAAAACTTATTAAAATTAATATTAGATGTGTGTCATCATTCCCTATCCAAAGTGATGGTGCCAAAGCGCCCTCTTTAAGGCGTCTTAATAAGTCGTCCTCTTTTACACTGTTTTTAGGATGTTTTCTTTCCTTAATACTCTCTGTACTCTCTATAATCTGTACTGTCTATACTCTCTGCCTACCCCGCTAGTGACTTGGCGTGATGATATGTATGTATGTATGTTCTTTCCTTAATGAATGAAACCAACATACCATACGAAACACTTTTATTATTATAAACGCAAGATCATTGAAAAAACTCCATAATAGTGTATCAACATTCCAAGTATGTTCTGATCAGTACGATAATGACCTGCTTACTACGTATCATGAACCACTTTTATTACATCTTAAAGTTTTATTTACCACAAGTTTCGTCTAATGAAGGAGGTTAACTAAGTTTTTGTACTTACTGGCCCTGACCTTACATTGTTGGATTGTTTTTTCGTGTTCTCGATAAGGGAAAAGGTGAGACGAGTTTGGCCTAATTCTGTTAGGAAGTAGCATTATTTTTGTTAACGCATTAGCTTTTTGTTAGTATTTCTAATGGTAATATAATATAATAATAATAATATAATAATAATAATATTAATATAATATAATAATATAATATAATAATAATAATATAATATAATAATATATCCTCACGCCTTCCACAAGGGTCCCCGAAGGGGTAGGCAGAGGTGTATAGGTAATAGCCACACACCTACTTTCCGCCAGAGGTATATTAGGTGCCAACGTGACAGATGGCGAGTTCATCGCCGTAATATAACAAAATTGTTATAAGATATATATATAGTTGCGATATTGTAGGCTGGAGGCCTAGGTCTCGCCATTGACCGGTTAAGTAGCAAAAGTTCCCGGAACTCACGCTACGAGAGACAATACAAAAAAAAAGACTTATTGCTGTAGTCATATACTCAAATCAAATCACTATTGCTAGTAGTGGATTAAACTTTCTTAAACTTAATTAAACTTCTAGATTAAGTTTAATAAATGTTAAGTTATAAAAAAGACTCGATAACTTTCGTGCCTTAATTGGATTCATACATACACACATATCATCACGCCGAGTCCCAAAGGGGGTAGAATTTGATTGGTTTAACGATACTTATATTTATAATACTACTAGTTGTCCCGCCCAGCTTCGCTCGGGTGGAAAAAAAAAGATGGTGGCGCCACCCATCGGGTCCAATTGTGAATCTAAACCATTCCCAGATCCCCTTGAACACACACAAAAAATTTCATCAAAATCGGTCCAGTCGTTTGAGAGGAGTTCAGTGACATACACACTCACAGAAGAATTATATATATAAAGATTTATCATAATAATGGTTTATATCAACCCTTTTGGTGTCTTCATACAAACGCTCAGTAAGATTCTTTGTATATTCCTCAAGGAATTACTATTATGCTAATTAAAATATCATTCTTATCAAGTGTATCCACTCAAAACAACAAGACCCCCATTTCCTTGTCGAGCCCGCCTGTTATCGGAGTTTTGTTCTTCCAGAACTGTTTGGATTACCGCCGCTGTTATTTTCTTTTCCTCGATTCATTTGAAGTGAGCAAAGCTCTTTGAGGTTTGAAAAATAAACAGTGTTTGATCAATGATCTTATTTCTGTATTATTTTAATATTCAATGATACCCCGCAAAAGGTTTGCCTGCTACCTATACAAAGGATCGTTTTATATTTACATAATTTTAGGCCCTTATGTTATCACTTTTCATTATATCCTTATTCCGGATGGTGGTCGGCCTAACAACACTTGAAGAAGCTCTTGTTAGGTGTATTGTTAGGGTATATATATATATATATATATATATATATATATATATATATATATGTATATACATTATATATCAGTAGGATATCAAATATTAAAATTAGGTGCACCATAGCAGCATTCTATATATCACAGCGTTTATTTTTGTCAATATAACCACCTAACAAGAGCTTCTTCAAGTGTTGTTAGGCCGACCACCATCCGGAATAAGGATATAATGAAAAGTATATATATATATATATATATACATTTATGAAATATATTTATGAAATATAAGCCGTGGTGGCCGAGTGGTTCGAGCAGCTGCCTGCGACGCAAAGGTCGCAAGTTCGAATCCCGACTGTACCAATGAGTTTTTCTGAACTTAAGTACAGTGATTAGTCACACCACGAGCTGAACGGTGAAGGAAAACATCGGGAGGAAACCTGCATACGTCTGAGAATAAATTCAAAGGCGTTTGTATAGTCGTGCTGTAGTAACGGCGATGGACTCGCCATCTGTCACGTTGGCACCTAATATACCTCTGGCGGAAAGTGGGTGTGTGGGTATTTCCTACACACCTCTGCCTACCCCTTCGGGGACCCTTGTGGGAAGGCGTGAGGATATATTATTATTTTTATAAATATATGAAAAAATCCGACTCGTGGGTTTTTAAGTAGCATTAAAAAAATAACCTTCTTCGAAAATCTGGACCGTTGCTTGGTAATTGGGTCGCCGTCAAAATGTATGGTACACAATTTTGTTCTTATTTGCACGAGCTGGGCACATATAATCTAGAGCCTTAATTTGTGATTTGTGAAGCTATAAACTCGAGAATAGGAAAGTAACTACCTTGTTATAGTTAGTGCCATCCACGAAGACGCGCCCCACTATTCTTCCCAAAGTTTATAGTGTAAGTGCAGCCTTCCACTAATGTTTGAGTATGTATTATCGGTACACTCTGATATCCTATTACAATTAATATCCCGTTGTATCTTTATATAGACTTGGTGGGGCGCGTCTTCGAGGATGGTACTATTTACACATGAAGTTGATGCTTGTACACTTATTCACTTAGAAATATTATTATTAATATCATAAAATAGTAATACATATTTTGATTTTTCAGACTAATTATACGTATAAAAGGTCACCGTTAGAAGAGGCAATGGTCGCGAACGGACAACCGACACAATCGTACTGTTTGTCCATACTTCAGTATACATACTGAGACAGTATATAACTGCACTGAGTTCTCAAGTTTTTCCTCACAGTAAAAGGATTCTGGGACAAATGTTTGCAGTGGTCTCTCCGCTTATTGGTTCCGTTAAGTTTGTAGTTTTATTTTATATTGGAATTCATTTAGGAACCTCTTTGTTCGCATAATTAATCGAGAAAAGAGAAACAATTTTTTCATTTTTCGTACCGTTCCAGTTTTAGTGGCGTAATTTTAGATTAGATGGGCAAATTTTAGTTTTGGTAACTGACCAAAAGTTTGAGTCTCAATATTTCAGTTATTACTGAAGATATTGTCAGCGAAATTCCCAAAAAGGTTATGAAAGTATCGTAAGGCACAGAAGGGAGTACAAAACTATGCACAAGAAAATAAAATATGCCGCGACCTTCCCAGATTAAGACAACCGACGAAGGAAAAGTTAAACTATCAAATACCTACATAATCATTATCAATTTATTTTCAAGTTTTTGTCTTTTAGGACACAGGAGACACGTAAGGAACGTCACATAAAATAATATGATGTATTTAATATTGAGTTTCCGTTACCACCGTGTCTAAAAAAACCCTGTCAGGAGAAGAAGCGTTTCATCGTGTTAGGCAATATACCTTCATACAAGACAATATATTAAGTACATGCGCTTAATTACTCTGTAATTTAAGTGTGTCAACCTTTATTTAATTATTTTATAATTACTTTTTAAATCATTTTTTATTGTTATGAACGAGGTTTCCAGCCACATAGTTAACAACTTAGTTTTATTTTAACTATAGTGATTATTGAATTAAACAAAATGTGATCGAAATAGTGATAATAAATGTGTGCATGACATTTGAAAATGCTAGCTTGTGTGTGTCAACCAACGGAGACAGCTTTGTTGTTTAAAGGAGGACCGCCCATTGCTATGGGGCCACTAGGAACAAGTAAAATTAGAAGCCTAAACACAGATGCTATGAAAGGTATCACATTATTACCCAGCTCCGTACGAAGGTTTAGCGATGAGGCTAAAGACAGTGACCTTTCGATTAATTCATCATCATCATCCTTTATAAATTCCTCCGGGAGCTTATTGAATCTTAGAAAGATAGAACGAAAAGCTAAATCCACGAAAATTCTCGTAAATCCAGTTTGCTCCGATAGCGTCTGCACCAGCGACGACAGCAATCGACCTAAAACATTGATTTCCAAATGGAATGGCAAGAAAAAACGTCTCAAGTCAGAAAGCAAAATGAATAATAAAATCGAGCGCAAATCCGATAAAGATGATCCAATTAGAAGGAATGAAGCTAGAGAAGATAAAAAATCTATATCTTGTTTCAAAATGAAAAGTTATGAAGATAAATCACGTACGGATGAAGACAGAAAGTCAAGCAAAGAGAACTGTTCGAACGAGAATGCCAGCAATTTTATGAACGGTGACACTCCTGATATTATAAATCATTCCAAGACAAAAGAAACTCTTGTCGACGAAAGTACTATGACAGATCAAGTATCTCTTAAAACTGACCAATTGGATATGAGAAAGACTGATAGTTCTATAGGGATTAAGGATAAACGGGTGAGTAATTTTGATTTGTGTCAACATACGTGAATGTTTATTTTTACATATGTATTGCATTTGTTTTCATAAAACTTTACAACTGCTTTTTTGCAAATGAAAAATTTTAGAATTACACAATAGTAGGTATAATATTACAGATATTTTATCACGATGTATTTTTTAACACATTGCCTTGTCGGTGAAATCAATTCAATTTGTTTCATTAACTACTTATAAATTAATAGATTAGATTACATTGGATAAATGTAGAAGTAAGTCGATAGAATCTCCATATGTCACATTTGTACCTAAATATATCTCGTGCAAAAAGAAGATGTGGTGAGATATTACACACCCATAAAGTGTGTGCAAGCAGAGGAAGACCACGTTCCAACTATCTAGATCAAATCGACAAGCATGTATGAAGAGAATGATGACTGTGGACGAAGCAAAAGAGAGGTATGTAAGCCTAGAGATAACTGGTGCTTTATACTCTCTACCTACCCCGTCAGGGATTTGGCGTCTTGATATGGCGAAAGGCGCGAAGATATATACATAAAAGATTGAATACAAAACCGAAACAAACTCACCGAAACTACCAATCGCGACGATTCGTACATTAGGAGTAGGATTCATTAAGAGCATTTCAATCGTCTGGAGAGAGGTTCAATTTGTATGCTAATGAGAGCGAGCCAGCTTCGTCGTGCCCCTTTCTTAGTCTTTTCTAGGCTGAGTGTTCTGCTGATAACGTTAGGAACTCTTGGGCGGGGTAGTTGTAATTTCATGATTTACTTAGACAAAAGTGGTAAATAGAGTGTACAATAAAATTATGTCATTAATATTTTTATAGCTGATGTGACCGTCACAACAAATTGTAAACAGATGTCACGCTTTTAGTTCATACGTTTTATTTTGAAGTCGGTGTGAATTTGTTTTTAGTTTTTCGCTTGCTTTTTTTTGCTTTACGCAATAGAAAATTGTGTCACGCAGTTAGCCCGTGTTAAGTTTTATAAATACATATATATTGACGAAACTTATTATTTTTATACATATATTAATGAAACTATTACTACTCTCTCTCTCGCATATAAAGCGTTTATATATTGCTAGATTTTTCAAATTCGGTTCAAAATTAGTTCCTGAAGAGCAAACGCGCGAGTGCCCAAATAAACAAAGTTGGCTTCTGTTATACCTAACAGTAGTAGAGATTTATGCTCATAATAGTAAGCTACATGCATCAACCGTAGTCCTGAAGACTGTTTTGTTCTTATACGAAACAGCCACAGCGTCACTTTACAAATATATTTATGGAAATATTTTTCTCATCATCATTCTCATCACTCATTCATATACAAAACTTTTTGTTTAAATATCTCAATATTTATTGCGATGCAAGAAAGAGGACACACGATTGTTGCCTTGATTTCGAGCTCATTTCCGCATTACGTGAATGGAATGTCATGCCTGGAATTACTTCCGTCCTATTTTACTGTTATCAAAAGCGAGGTAAGCCAACACGACATATGTACACATATATGCTGCTGCTACATAATGTATATTTATAAGTTATAGTCATAAAAATGTTTAACACACACAGATTATAGGTAGTAGAAGCTTAGGCTCGCTTAGGTTGCTGTAACTTATATGTAGTAACAACAAAATGATTAACATTTAGATTGAAGGAAAACATCGAGAGGAAACCTGCATACGTCTGAGAAGAAATTCAAAGGCGTGTGTATAGTCGTGCTGGAGTAACGGCGATGGACTCGCCATCTGTCACGTTGGCACCTAATATACCTCTGGCGGAAAGTGGGTGTGTGGGTATTACCTGTACACCTCTGCCTACCCCTTCGGGGACCCTTGTGGGAAGGCGTGAGGATAAAGATAGATTTCTTATAAACTCCCTTCTCAGTGACCTTGTTTGAGCAATTCGTAATCGACATAAATAGATCTAGAGCCAGAGAGTTAGCCTTTTGCCCCTTGAAGTCACCCTGTAAGGTCAACAATTTAGGCTCAAAACCTGCTCCGATGAGTTTAATTTATTATCTAAGAACAAACTCTAACGTAGTAAACAAACAAACATATAAAATAGTATAAAACTAACAAAAAGTATGTAGTCTTGGTAAAATATTGAAGGCGAGTTTTCTTTGACATCTATTTTGAGCGCGGAAAGTTTCCACACTTTAGTTTAAATGTTTAAAAATATCCCAGTACTCAGCCAAGCCGAAAATGAAGTTACCGCGTTTCGACCGCGGTGAACCGAACTTACTGCGTAAAATGCCCACAGGTACTGTTTACACTTCTGCGACAAAAATCTCTGCCACGAGTAGGTACTTGCTCATTTCAGAAAAAGAAATTACGCAGTTGCTTAATGTGACTTGAAAAGGTGTTAGAAAGGTAACAAAACATGATTCGCGGCCTTTCATTTATTATTTATGTTAAAATAAAGGCTTATGGTTGCCAGTGTCCGGACAATACTCGTCTATTGAAGTAAGGCGACATTGAAACCATGTTTTGTATAAAAGCGGGTAAAAGAGCCAGGAATTCTTTATTTATATAAGACTCGCAACCAGTCATTTCATGGAAAAGGTAGAGTCACCTCATTTTGAAAAAGATAAGAATTAAAGAAAGCAGGCCACGTGACAAGTAAAAACGTTTTCAGGTTATGTTTCTGGGTCGTGGCCTTGTGTATTTAGACTATTGAGTTGGTCAAAGGTAAGAAGCTGTACTCAAAGACATTTCTGCACGTTTTTCTTTAGCGTCAAAGCATAGATAAGACAAACTGTTTCTAGAGAGAAGCTGTTACATAGAATGTTATTTATGCGCTTTGTTAATACATTAAATATTAAAAGTTGTTTGTAGTATGCGTGCACTAGTTATTTTGTGTTCATTAGGTTTCATAAATTATACAGTAAACAGGTGATCATTTTAAACAAATAATTCTCTTAGGAATGTTAGGCTTAGCTTAAAGAAATAAAACTCGTGTTCCATATTTTATAGGATGTCTATATACGTATAGGCACCACCTTCGCCTTAGCTTCGGCATTATTTCTCAGACGATATTTCTCATCAGACATGTGTCTAGTAGTATCCTACAACTTAAAGCTCATGGTGTACTTAAAAATTTTACCTGACGATTACGGTTCTATGTGGTAAGGTTAAATGATAAGGCCTGTCCACCTTCTATAATCGACCTCTTCTCTATCTATGTTTACTATATATCCTGTCTAACACAGGATATTCATTAACTTTTGACTCAATTGTACAAGCTATTAAGCAAGGAAACGAAAATAACAATTTCAAACTGGGGTGAATTGCTGAAAGTGGCAAATGAAGCCTTTACAAGGTAAATTTTATTTCAATTATAACTTTTCACTTGTTTCATAAAATAACTTTTAAAATAGAATTTTTTCTTAAGTTTTGCGCAAGTCTTTCTTATGTTGGCTAACTGTTGGAGCTTTACAGGGTTTCCATTATATTTTAACTAGATATAAATTGAGTGAGCCTCATTTCATTTCTCGTTTGCTAAGAGCTCTTATAAAGTAGTAGGTAGGTACTTATTATTATTTTTAATTATAACATCAGTTTCTATTGTTATTTAAAAACAATAATAATAAACAGAAATGTAATAAATAGGCCATTGTGCTATTTATCCTCTTATTACGTGTTCTTTAAAGTATCGATCAATTCCATCCCAATTCCATCCCATGGTAATTGATCGCCGAGTGTGATAAAATCACCAACTGTACTTTGTGTGTATGATGTTCTGTCATATTAGAATATGGCATACAATAAAATCTTTCCGATATCCGTCAGGACAATCACTTTGGCAAGAGTTTAAAGTTAAACCTTTTCACATTAAGCATGTCAGTTATGGAGTTTCTATTAGTAATAATAAGGGATATAATGATTATGGATGTTATGACCCACCTGAACAAAATATGGAAAAAGAGGGGAATAACTAATAACACCAAGATCCGGTTAGTACGAGCCTTGATATTCCCAATTTTTCTGCATGGCGTGGAGTCGTGGATTATACGGGCTCGAGAGAGGCAGAGGATTGATGCCTTGGAGATGTGGTGCTGGAGGCGTATGCTTAGGATAGCTTGGACGGCCAAGCGAACAAATGTGTTGATCCTCTCACAGCTCAAGATAAAAACCCATCTGTGCACAATACGCCACCAACGAATTCTCTCGTAATTTGGCCACATAATGCGAAGGGGTAATGAGAGCCTGGAGAAATTGATCGTGGTTGGGAACACAAATGGCAAGCGAGCCCGAGGCAATCTCCTACCAGATGGACCGATCAAATAAAAGACTCCAGGTCCCCGAGGTTTAGCTCCGTCGTCAGGGCCGCGATGGACAGAAGCCGATGGAAACAAATAATTCACTCCAAGTGTGGACCACTTATTGATGACCACGATCCTCAGTCATGAGGGAACGACAAGAGAGAGAGAGAGAGATAATGATTATTGTTACTGTAGTAATAATTCTATATACATATATGTATGTTTATAAATATCAGACAAGACAAAAAGCAACAAACACATCAAGCATGTCATTATTGTTTTTATTACAACATATTAGTATACTTCTATAAATCTACTAGAATTGTATAATTCTCATACCAAGCTTATTCGTACAAATATTGGGTGCACTCTTATTTGAGTAGCTTTGTAATTAGTGAAACGGAATATCGTAAACCTACGAGCGTAACTGGATAGTAGTGTGAATGGATTAAAATGTTAACTCTGTTCACTCTAAAGAATATTCTTTTAATTCATTTGGTGAACTGTTTTCCAATCATCACATCGAGCCTCTCACGGGGTAGGCAAAGTTGACAGAGCAACAGTTCTCTCCAGGCTCCTAACAGACCTGTGTCAGCAACGATTTCGAGGAGGAGGACTCCTAACATTGAGTATACGATCCAAAAAAAGACGATCCTCAAATGAAATCTTTTCGCCAAACTTTCTTCACTTGCCGTTTCTCTATGTCTAATCATAAAGCTATATTTATGTACTCCTAAATGTGGATCTAGTGCAAGGAGTCTGAAGTATTAAAAAACTTGCGCTCTTTATCTGCCTACTCCGTAATGGACTCTGTGTAACGGTCAATTAATAGAGAGAGGTGAAGATATACGTATACATAAGATATAAATGCAAGATGTCATTAAACTGGCAAGTTTATCTTGTACTTTGTATTAAATACCAAGAAACTCCTTTAAACTACACATACCAACGATAACAGTTCTCACCTCGATATGTACTCGAAATAATAAAATACCCATTTAAATAACCCGATTAGAAAAACCTGTAACAACTTCGTGGGCTTAGAAGATACGAAATCAAAATTTACGTTTATTTTGATACGCACTTATCGGGAGCCATAAAGGGCGAGCGTACAACTCTTTGGGTATCGGTATTACCATCCTGCTTACTTATTCAATGCATTAGCCCGGTTCCAGATAGACAGTAAAACGTTACCGAAAACAGAAATCGTCCAAACCTTCACAGAATATACCTTTCCTAAACAAACTTGAGGTGAATGCAAATTGGATAGCATAGAGATACAAAAGCTAGTGAGAATAGTGAGTTAAATTTTCAATGTTATGTGGACCGCGTACTACTAGAATTACCCATGTAATATATGACGCAGTGCTTGGCCAAATAACGTGCCTTGATGGGCTATGCATATTTCATGCTTACTTGATGCATCGGTGTCGTTGAAACATACTGCATTTACAGACCCAATGGACTTTTGAATGTATAATTTCTAGTTTCGTTGTTCCTTTGATTATGTTATATTGTCAAAAAGTTATAATTTACGGTTTATTCATTACGGTTCCAAGATTCGTTCATGGCTAAAGAAAGTGGTCATGATTTATTTCGTTGTAGGTAATTGTTGTTGTTTTTGCTATACTTTGGTTGTATCAAATATTTTTTAAAACAATTACAAACAAATTAAAATTAAAACAAACAAATTACAGTGATTTAGAGATGAGTGCGAAATTAAGTGATTATTTATTTAGATAATTAATAAATTGTCGGATCTTCCACTTCTGTGTAGGTGGACAGGAATTATTGATATAATACATACATACATATCACCACGCCGAGTTCCTAACGGGGTAGGCAGTGAGAACAGAGAGCCAGCTATCTCTTAGCTAGCATACCTCATACGCTCCCCATTCACCAGTCTGTTCATACATGCTCACGATGCATAAAGCTAGTTTTTATAATATAAATACGTAATATTACCTTCTATTGTACCTGGTAAGATTTAATTGATAAGTTTTAAGAATGTTTCCTTTGCCCTTTACATATATACAGTGTAGGTACATACCTACAGGTGTGGCTGAGCTTAAGCAAAGAACTTATTAACATGCACGACCCATTAAAGTATTGTTCTGCCCAACTATTTCTTATACCACACCTTTTATAGGATTGCTGGGAATTAATTCACGATATACAAATTTACGTAAACGTACATATCTTTAAAGACCATACTTATATGCGGAAGGGAAATTAAGTCTTAAATCGAAGAGATTAAATATATATTCTCTTTTTTATCTCTCTTTTTATAGCAAAATATACACATAATCAGAGGACATAGGACTACGTGTCTATTAGCCCGTCGCTCGTTCCCGGTTTATTACTTACCTTACCTCAATGTATGTTGTATGTGACTCGACGACACAGACCTTTGCGAATAAGAAACGAGAGCATATAAATTGTGTCCTAAGATTTCTCTCTTATTTCTTAACTTTTGGCTTCTGGAATTTATCTCACGCAGATTTTTTGTATTGTTATATACTTATTTGGGCTGTCAACTGTTGATGTCGGACCGTTTCAATTCGCTTCATAACAAGCTCTAGGTATTTCCAAATAAACAATTCATAGAAAGGAGTATAAGTAAGTTACTTTATGGGATCATCAAAAATCCAATAATACATTAACATATTAATTATCTGATGTAAACGCTCCCGTTACCGTACAAACCACGTTTCCCGCGTCCGTTACTTGGTCGTCAGCGAATCCATTAAAATTTCAATTAAAATCTGCTCATGTGTCGTGTTTGCCTAACTTCCCTCTCTATTACACATTTTTATTATAAAAATTATGGGGAACTTTAATGCAAACTTTTAATACTCTTGATCCTGAAATACGAAAGTAACTTTATCTAAGTTACTTTCCTTTTCCAGGTTATATCATAAAAATTTAACAGTTTCCGGTGGTTTAGGTGAATTGGATATATAGACACAATATGATTCGTAAGATTACATTTAAAAGCTTTTATATTTGTGTACCTCATTATCTTTATTATCTACGTTTTAACTTGTTAATGTTGCATGCAGCATACAAGCAATTTGATCACATTCTAATTTAGTTTTCATGTCTACAGTTTTTTTTCCTATTTCGGAATATACCGAATACCATTAATTATCTTTTAATAATTAATCTAGTAGCTTATTCTCCTCCCAATATTAATCTCCTTGCTTATAATTAATGGCCTCTGAAAATATAAATTCATGTAACCGAAAGCGAATGGATGCTCCTAAGAGATTAATGTCAACGTGAATCTAAATACACCTTCGGCTCTTTGTCTTTTAGTTCTTACTCTCTATAACATTAAAATATTGTGAAGGAGAAATGGTCTTTAATAAATCATTCATATGCTTTGACAAGTCAACTAGACACTGTGATAAGATATTATGCGATTTAAATTATATTGCATGAATTTTAAAAAGGAATCATCATATTTATTTAGCTTGTTTCGCTTTTTAGGTATCTGTACTTTATCAATGGGTCCTCACGCCTTCCGATAAGGGTACCGTGGGGGTACTTCCAAGGGGCGCCAGCGTGATGGATGGCGAGTCCATCGCCGTTACTCAAGCACAACTATACATTGCCTTTAATAGGCTTTCCCTATAATACGAGATTTATTTCGGTTTCAATAGTTAAAACGTTCACTTGGGAATTTAATTTATGTCCGATTAAGATCAATGGAAGTCTTCCCTTGTCATATCTTATTCATAGTTAGCACTTATCACATCAGCAGCGCGGAAATATATATATCGATTTACGCGGATAAAAAATTCGCTTAGCGGCACTAGAAGTGCGCTTAAATTTGTTCAATATAATTTAACGTGACAATGTGATTTGTCATTTTATATCTCAATTATAATATCTCAGATAGTCTTCGCTACCCATCCACATATCTACTATATCCTGTCTTCGCTTTACTCAAATCACGGAGCACAAGAACTTGTATAGCCTGTTCGGCTAACTTAAGTTTCTGTTGTTGTTGCTAGTTTTCCGAATTTGTTGCTTATTGACCAAGATCCTTGTCCCTCGGGACTCGAGTACGTGTTTCGTCAAAGTGTTTTATGCGAATCAGCAGCACTTGTTTTCTGTTGATCTAACAGTATTATGGTAAATTCTAGTTATTGGAAAATATATAACCGAATCGTATCTATTTTGCTATATGATATATGTATGCAAGATCATGAATATTATTTATTTTATTATTATCAATATTATTTTACAATGTTTTATGTTACGTATTGGGTAATAGTTAAAAAGAATCATTCCCATGTCAATATGATTCATAATGTTTTGGCAAGAATTAACTGACAACTTCCATTTAATTGAAAGCTTACATTCCATTTCGTTTCGTGGCAATATATTATATCATAGAAAGCTACGACTCTGTTTGCTGAATAGAGCCTCGCCTAGCTATTAACATCGCACAAACATAAACAAAGCATATAGGCCCGACTGGTATTGCCAATAAATTATGCTTACATGCACGTTTTATGCGTTAGGAACTAACATTTTAAACTAATCCTCTTCCGTCCATACCACGCTGGTTTTTAAAACTTAGAAAATACCTATGAAAGTATTTCTTAAATAGAACAATTCAAAATATTTCTAATAAGCGTATCAGAATAAATCTTATCCTAAAGGAGGAGATTTAACGAATGAAAGGAAAAAATAATACGGCAATAAATTCGTTTGCAGTCGTCCAACGTAGGTTTCAGTAATTGCAGCCGAGGAGGGCTTCACTAGCTTTGTTTTGACTGCTGTAGAGATGGCCCGCTCGGTGGCAACTTATTTTCTCGACAATAAAAGCGTTCTCATTTTTCCGACGAATTGCGGTCACATGGTGTCCATGAGTAGCTAGGCTAAGTGCAGAAAAGTGTCGGCTGCTTCCGCTGGCTGCGGTCATGGAGGCTCGCGGACCTTTTCTTTAAATTTCATAGTCAAAAGTCACTTTCGTAACATTGTGAATTTTTTTACTTGAAATGCACTTCATCTTCAGATTAAAATACAAAATAAGTTGTTTCGTGATTGCTAATAAAAATGACACAGACTTTATTTATAACATAAAATATTTCCCTAATAAATTAATCGCATGTTCTAACAGCCCTCAAGTTCTTATGTGAGCTATAAAAATACACGTCGGATTTTACATGTCACCAAAGTCAAGTTAGACAATAGAGGCAAGTAATAACGTGGGGCTGAAGAATAGATGCTGAACAAAGCCGGCTGAAGTGCCGAGCCAGGGTCGCCCTATTGTAGTCGAAGCCACGACAGCTACCTCTTTCTACGTATGTGTTCCGGCTTGAAAGACAATTGGATTTTATACTTAGAGTAAAATGTGTTAAGGCTTCGTTGTTGTTACTGAGTTTATCCTTTTAATTACGATGTTAGAGAAATTGTTACGTTATTTAAAGTTATATTTGAATCAAATAAATATTCACAATGGGCGTTCAATATTGGACAATGTGTTCACGGAAATTATGATTATTATTATTGAACAAATAATTATGCGTTGATTTTTTGTACAAGAACTTGTGTGATATAAAATTTTTAGTTAAACAGTTTCTTTTTTTTCCTTTTAGCGTGAAGTGTAGACCGTAACTAGCAAAACAAATATACGAACATTTTATTTTCACCTCAATACTCGGTGAGACCAGCAATAGAAATATATAAAATGAACAAAACCGTGGAATAGGTCAACTGTTTTTGTGATGGAAAAGCGGATTTTATTAGTTAAAATTCGAGTCACTGGTTTGATCTGTCATACAAACCGGGCATTTATTTAGGATTATTTGATAACGTTTTATAAAACTACTATTATGTTGATAATTTCACAGAAATGACAAAACAAACTCCTGGGCTCGAAACAAAATTAAGATTCAAACTCATAGCATAGCATAGCGATAGCAAACTGAGATGGTAAAAGTAATTGAACATTCACAATTGATATTAGATCAAAGGCTTATTACGCAACACTCGAGTAATAATAAAATGCACATCAAAAAGCCAGTTATTGTTCAAAAGATATTTCGTTTATTGAACTTCAAACATATTTCCTGGGCTGGAAATCTTAGATCGTGCGCAATGGAGCATACAGAGTTATGGCCCAAATAAATGGCCTGGTGCACGCTTCAGCAGATTATAGATGCGGCATATTGGTACTTAGCTTTGATACCCCAAATATTTCTATAAGTGGAACATTTTCGCAGAAATGCATTATTTAATGCTCAAATTTAACTTTCCCTGGTTACAAGCAATGCTGCATAAATGGTTGAGGCCACGTACTTACGTAACACGATGGTGGTTAGCTGCCTGACGGAGCAATTATAACTATTATTATTCGATTCTGTCTATTGAATATTTAAAATAATTTGCTACATTAAATTTGCAGCAAATAACTCATCCGGCGCGACCTACTAGATTTTTGTTCCAAAACAAAAGTCAATCGTCAAAATGCACAAAGTTATTTTTATTGCCGACCAGTTTGTTTGGTAGCTAATCAAACTGTAACATATACAATTCTTAAGTGTTCTAAAATTGAAATTATGTCATTGGAGTTTCATATTTTTGATGGTTTGTAATGCTTTTATATGTTAACTCTTACTTTTATAGTAAGATATTTGCACCATGGGAATATTTTTTAAAGTTGATCAGTTTCATTAGAATTTTTTTATTTTACAACATACAACTTCATAAATGCAAGGTGCTATTTTGAATATATATAGATCAATCTACGTCTATTGCCAAGTTCTGTTAAAGGTGTCTCCCAAAGCACAATAATACTTCCGCTCGATATGTAAATCGGCACTACACCACAAGTGAAATGGAAAGGGCAATATGAAATGATTTTGTGGGCGCGTCATAAAATGAAGAAATAATGAAACGAGGCTTAACGCACGCTATAACTCGACTTAATGCAACCTCTTTAGTCGCCTTGACCCATTTAACTTGTTAGAAGCATTGTTTACCTGTTAGAGTTAAAATACTTGGGCGGTTGCGACACATTTATTAAGGTCACCAGGGTCATAAGGGTAGCAGTAATGTTGCTAGAAATGACACAACTTCTTCACCTTAAATATGTATATTATGTGCACTTGTTAACATCACATAACTTTGATACAGCAATTTTTTTTTGTTCTGCTTGTAGCATGTATAGATTATATTATATAGTCCATGAAGTAGATTCTAGAACACTTATTGATTTTTATCAAAAAAATAGTAGTTACATAATTAAATTAAATAAAAATAATGAGCCGTGGTGGCCGAGTGGTTCGAGCAGTTTCCTGCGACCCAAAGGTCGCAAGTTCGAATCCCGACTGTACCAATGAGTTTTCTGAACTTAAGTACAGTAATTAGTCACACCACGAGCTTTACGGTGAAGGAAAACATCGAGAGGAAACCTGCATATGTCTGAGAAGAAATTCAAAGGCGTATGTATAGTCGTGCTTGAGTAACGGCGATGGACTCGCCATCTGTCACGTTGGCACCTAAATATATCTCTGGCGGAAAGTGGGTGTGTGGGTATTACCTATACACCTCTGCCTACCCCTTCGGGGACCCTTGTGGGAAGGCGTGAGGATATATTATTATTATTATATTATTACATAATTAAAGTGAAAAGCAACCGCTTTTTTAAAAGGTATCGTTATACGCTAATGCAGTAGGTAGGTAGATAGGGCTATGATGTAAATCTGGTTACATCCGCGTCACGTGTGCTATGATTGATGTTGATGTGCTTGATGACTCTATCAATCAGCGTGAGTGGAAGCATGTAGGTAAGTAGCTGCTCAGTAAAATAAACAGCTTGTAGAGTAATTAAATTATGTAGTGCCTAAATTATTTCATTGTTAATTCGAGCTTGATTAAGTAACATTTATTTCTTCACATCAAAGGTAGATTTGTTCGAATAACGTCCATATTTCCAATTTCCCGTAGCTGAAATTTTATGTTCGTGTAGTAGGTACGTAGTTTAATGTTTATGTTGTGCTTTGGAAACTAGACAACGATATACATTTCCATATCGGTAAATATATACATAGGACAAGACTAAGGTACTATCTCCCTCAGCGGGAATCGAACCCGCAATTTCAAGTTTCGTAGTCAGGAGCTCAAACCACTATACTAGACGGACGTATAAATAAACATCGTCTGAATTATTAATTATTATAAGCAATTATATCGTCAAATGAAATAAAAATTTTGTACACATTAATCTAAGTGTCGTAAAGTAATTAAGGGATGTATAGAGTACACAAGAGTTTTTGATTATTTAGCAAGAGCTTATGAAATTAATTGTTAAAGTTTGCTACGTCGACACGACGTATAGCGCGCCATAAATATTCATCGCAATATAATTTTGGTGCGTTCTGATATAAGAGCTCTTTCGTGAAATAATATCAGCGGTAGGTATTTTCAAAATCGGAACCAAAAATCCGGAAAGAACCGAAAATTCCCATATAATATTAACACCAGAGCTCATCACATGCTTGATGTTTTATTTACAGGAAGGAATTTTTTCGTAAACCAAGACTCTTAATAGTAAGTAATACTCAAAGGTATCTAAAACTATTATACAAATTTTTTGCATTTCAATCTTTTTGGAGTGATGTTTGCCATGCAATTATCATGATTTTATAATATTATTGATTGTAGCCTTCTTATGCTTAATTATGGATGATTTGTTACGTATAAAAATAAACAAATTGTCTTATGCCTAGATAAGTTAAGGCGCAGATTACCGCTTATGCTAAGCACTCTTACTGCCTTGAGTATCATCGGAGTCGAAAAGAACATCCTTTTGGCTGTTATGGATTAGTTCCCAGAATAATAATATAATAATAAATTAATAATAAATTCTTTATTGAGTTACAAGTTATATGTAACATGGTTTGGGATCTCTTCTTTTAAGTTATAATTACCTGTATTAGAAGAGTCCCCTCTTTACCGTGGTCTTATAATGCCATTTGTAATACAAAGAAAACAGTCACTCTCGTATTTTTTACTTATAATTACGTCAGTCGTATAATGAATATAATACCCATGCTTGAAGGCTTAAATAAAATAAGAAATATTAGGGAGATTTCTATGAGAATTAAATAATTATATTTATTTCGGCAAAAAATTCAGTGTTAGTAAACAATTGTCTTAAAACTATGTTAGTGAACTTATTAAAAATAAATCATAAAACTTGTTTTATTTAACAAAAACGGTGACGAATTACATTTGTTAAATAAAGACACAATTACAATAAATATTCCGACTTACAAAAATAAGTATATAAAACCAAACAATATGTTGGTATTTGTGTGTCTCATGTGTTAATCCTTCATAATCAATTTCGTTAATAAAAATCTCACAATCATAATAAAAAATCTCACTTTAACTTTAACTTTCGCATTTATAATATTACAAGGATTATGGACGTGCATTTTTAGCTGGTCCATGAGATGGAACCCAATTTCACGTAAAAATAGACAGGCAAACAAGCTTTTGTAAGCTCCCTTGGTCTAATATATTAAGCTACTTAAAATAATTTCTGCTTAGATGAAGGTAGACGTAGGTATGGCGGTAGGTAAAATGATTTTAAATTGCACATTTTGTTTTTTTGTTACATCTTTATATATATAATTCTTCGTGTGTATGTCACTGAACTCCTCTCAAACGACTGGACCGATTTTGATGAAATTTTTTGTGTGTGTTCAAGGGGATCTGGGAATGGTTTAGATTCACAATTGGACCCGATAGGTGGCGCCACCATCTTTTTTTTTTCCACCCGAGCGAAGCTGGGCGGGACCACTAGTATATATATATATCCTCACGCCTTTCCACAAGGGTTCCCGAAGTGGTAGGCAGAGGTGTATAGGTAGTACACGCTCAAGGACGGGAACGTCAAGAGTACGTCATGAGCAAGAGACTGATGAATGTGGAATCAGCGAAAGAGGTATGTAAGTCTAGGGAGAACTGGCGCTCTATACTTTGTGCCTACCCCGTTAGGGACTCGGCGTGGTGATATGAATGAATGAATGTATTATTAATTATTTTAAATAAATTGAGTTCTTGGCCTTTTCCCTTGCTTTCCTTTACTTGGTCCCATATTTTGACCTTGTACCTTGACCTGTAACCTTCAAACTGTCACGATGTCGGTGCTCACAACAACCTGTAAAATGCAATTTAATATTGTGGCTATTAATAATTGTAGATTTCATCGATCGATCAATTCGCTTCTGAACTAAGCACCTTATTGCAGCTGAAATTAGAAAAATCTATAAGCTCACGCCTTCCGATATGAATCCCCGAAGGGGTAAGCACAGGAGTGAATAGCACCCTCTTTTAGCTGGAGATGTTTTTTGGTGGCATCGCGATATAACGGCGTGTCTATAATATCTGAGGCTCAACTCTACTTCTTTGAATTTCTTCTAAAACTTGCATACAGCACTCTGTTTGTTTATTATATTTATTTATGTTTAATTAAAGTAAGACTGATAGAGTTGGTACTTTTTTAAAAAGAAGAAAAACTAATTGATACAGCTCGCCGAAGTTTGATTCTGCAAGTGATTAAGTATGTTTAATTACTTGTGCAGGGGATTTGTAATCCCATATATGTATAACAAAAAATATTATTCTATAAGTAAAAAGTTACTGGTAGGAATCTAGTCCAGTGAGCTGACAGAAATAAATAGCATTTGTATAATTTGCGTACCTAATTTATCAACGATTTAAGGAGATCTGACTTATAAATAATGAAAATATCTGAACTGGCCATCTTTGAAAATCTTGCTGTCTTTTAAAGCTTATCCCACCTTTTTCAACATTGTTCTCAAGTTCCTACGAATACAAAAAATAAACGAATCTGTTCTAAGTAAATTTGCATTTATAAAACATTTTGTTTCTTAATTTTATACTCGACTCTGTGACCTAAGCACCTGAATCCAGAGTCGAAAAGTGGTGTAATTACGCGAGCTCCCTCTTTAAAGACCATTGCGTAAAATTTTAAATAGACGCGATTGTACAAATTTTAGGTGCTGACACGGTGCCAAGGATTTGAAGATATTTTGTTAGATTTACGAGAATCTGTACGTCATTATTAATACATAATAATGCCGTACAGGTACTATTCACCGTCTTACCTCCCTACGTTTTATAAAACGAACTATGAACAATAATAACATAGTAAATGGTGAGAAACTATCGACCTTTAAATTGTTTTCTCGTTTCCGCTTGAACAGTTGCATTGGACCACAAATTTTCCATGTAAAAGAGTAATCACATACGTTTTCATGTTTTATTCATCATTCACTCACTGGTTCTTTAGCTCCTAAGTTCCACCCTCGTTCCAGCAGCATTAATTACACATTGAAATGCTTTTAAATACACAAGCTTTATTTTACCTAAATATAATTTATTAAATGATTTAATTTAGTTATGTCAATTTTGCGCCCGTTTTACACCGTTAATCGGTATGTAGAAAAGTGGGAAAACCATTTTGCTTTCCACGTGTGTTTATTACATACTAACCGTGCCCCGCGGTATGACCTAGGTTGAATATATGTATAATATGAGTGCTCTGCTCCCTTAGGCATTCTGAGATTGGCGCGTTCAAACAAACACACTAGACGAAAACGAAAGAGTTATGTAATCCTAGAGAGAACTGGTTCACTACACTGTCTGCCTACCCCGGTACTATATGTATGTATATTTAAAAATATATATTATTATGTGACTAAAGATCCATGAATTGAATATATTTAAACGAACTAAAAATAACGAAGCATATTTTAAGTTCGAGTATGTAAATCATTAATGTTGTTGGGGCAGAAAGGGTCATTCAGTATTTAATTGTGAAGCACCAGTTTTGCTTTTAGCGAGTAATTAATTTGTGAGAGCAGAGCCTTTGAAGCGACACTCATAGAAGGAAGCCGGTTAATAGTGCCTCCTCAACTACACAGACGCATGGAAAATGGAGTCGTGAATTTAACTTTAATAAAACAGCTGAGAGTAAGTTCTGACAATTTGATACGAAGTTACTGTTGTACATTTATTACGTAGTTTCTGAACGTATGTAAACGATGTACGAATTTGTATTCTGACAAGCTCTAACCCATTATAAGTTGTGCCTGAATTTAACTTATTTTCATGTTAACCCAAAAGCTGCTAAGGACATATAAATAATAAGAGAAAGGATAATATAAGAGAATTAAATAAGTAAGTAATTACGATAGAGAATAATAATTACATTGACGATACCATGTAGGTCGCGACGTATATGCCTACGGTTGGTTAGCAGATATCTAAGCCTTATTATACAAGTGTTACTGCGCCAGGACTAGTATTTGTTTACACGAGGTGTTATGTAATAACCATAAGCTTTGCTATGAAATGCGGTTGATATCTCATTTGCACTTAAAGATAGATAGTTACCACACTGCTTTATATATAGACTGAATTAATTAAAAGCCATGTGCTTTGACGTCCATTTGTACTCGATGTGCGCATTTTATTTTAGTGCACCCAGTCGAACGTAACCCAGAGCTTAACCGCCAATACAAAAGGACCGATGCAGCTGAAATATAGTTAACAATGTCTGTTACTATTGGTCTGGGATCTAGACCGCTATAAAAGTTATCGAGAGAAATATATTGCCGTTTATTTATATTACACTGGATTGTGCTTTCTATTTCAGCCATGATGTTTGCGTTAACACATCTACTTTCAGTATTTACCCTGGGCTTATAAATTTTCTCTCTCTTTCTTACTCTAATCTACAGTTCATTTACATTACTTAAGAGGTGGCATTGTGTTTTACATAGTCATCAAAGAAAATAAGATTCGAAGTTCGATCTCCGTTGATCTGCTCCAATGAAATTTTCTGATTAGGTACATAGTTTTAGCAACAGCTGGTGAACTTTTCAGGATAATGAAAATATCATGTGAAAACATGCACATGTTACGAAGAGAGAGTTAAAAAAATATATTTAATATATGAAATTCGTAAAAGCAATAGAATACTCGCGTTAAAGTATAGAAACTGGAAACTAGAACAAACGAACCGCTTCGCGTGATGTAGACAGAAAGGGTGGAAAGTTTTTACATAGGACTGCACTTTCGTACTCGTCACGAAGGATGGATCCGCGTGCCTAATCCATGCTAAGATTTCTTGACGCTGTGAAAAATCTTGAAGATTTTGTAAGTTTGATACGGTTGGTTATTATTTTCTGTAATTTATACAAGCCATAGAAAAAAACTGGAAATTGATATATGTATTTCAAGTCAAATGCTTAATTTGATTTAATAAAAAAAATCACAAGATGTTTTGTGATTCTCTGAGTACATTTCTTGATACTTATTTTTACACATTTTTCGCCTCGCAACATCCAATGCGGTACAATATGGGTCTGCCAATAAACGGTCTTTGTATCGCATTCCATTGAAGGAAAAGCTCGGTTCATCGGGTCGGAGTTCAAGCTAGCTCTACGCTGTTTGAAATAGGCATAAATACAGGCTTTTGAATTGTTAACCAGCTGATTACTAACCCTATTCAACACTGAACCGCTAAGCTTAAGAACAAGATTTTCAATCAAAAACGTAGTTTGTTGACAAAATTGCCGTGTTATTTTGATGTAAACTTGAGTTTGTTGACCCAAGATATTCAAAAGTTATGAAAATAACTCATGAATAACATTTTCAAGTTGTAAACTTTCGAAAGCCGCTAAGTCGAATTTAGCAACATCAGGTCTGAATAAAAGAGCGAACAAAAGTCGAGACCAAACAAACAATTGCGGATACAAAGAACGTCATTGTGTGGTTCATGTTTCAAGTTGCAATATTTTGTATCTTAACGGCTTGTTATACACCTGTTAAGTCTTGGAGAAATGTTGCTTAAGATTAAATTATTGTAAAACATTAATATTTGGTTAGATACAAGGAGCCAAGCGAAAAAATATCAGAAAAGAATAAAATATGATTAGTCCGGGAAACTGAATTTATTGAGTCGAGAAAATTAATCATTCATGTAATCCTCGCATCGTCACTAATAACCATAGGTACAAATGTTATTATTCATGCGAATAATAAATAGACACACATTTTTCCCATAGCGTTAACATCGAAACTCACTTAGTTTTATGTGTTTCGTGAAGGATTCTATCGAATCCCACAGTATTAGATAACTTTGAGCACTAAGGCTTTACACTAGAGCCTCGTTGCGCATTGAGAGAACATTACGTTTTATATTAATTTTTCTTTGTGAAAATTAGCTTTTTGAGGTTAGTTTTAAGTGAGAATAAAATATGAATTTGGTAATTCCTAATATTTTTCTCACTCAGAGGAGTTAGTGTGCGTTGGTTTGTTTCAGGGTACAGCTAACTACAGTATACATTGTGTCGGTTAAATGTATATTGTAGCTAGATGTGCCCCGCACTTTCAACCGCGTTAAATTCACTTGGATAAAAGTTTTGTGTTGTAAGCGTCCAGAGGCAGTAGTAACCGCTTACCATCCGGCAGGCCGGGTGTTTATATGCCACCTTAATGGTATAAAATATGCCTGTATTAAATATTTCTAAAATAAACAAAAATATGCTTTGCAACGGTTACTTTGTTAAATTAACGAGACCGTTGTCTGCGTGGCAGATGCTGATCCGCGTCATTTGCGTATTTCAATATTATGTGTAAAAGTACCTACATCACCGTAATATTAGAGAGCCATAATTACTACACAAAGATTACAGGTTCGAATCTCAACTGTATAAATGAGTTTTTCTGATCTCAAATACAATGATTAGTCACACCACTAGCAATACGATGAAGGAAAATATCGAGAGGAAACTTGCATACGCTTAGAGAAGAATTTCAAAAACGTATATATGAATAGTCGTGCTTGAGAAATGGCGATGGCCTCGCCATCTGTCATGTTGGCATCAAAAAAATATATCTCCGGGGAAAAGTGGGTGTATAGGTACTACCCACCTCTGCCTGCCCTTTTGGGAAGTGCAAAGATATAAACCGTAATAACAAACTGGATATCTCCAGTATTCGGTAAGCAAATATGAACCTAATAGTTTACGCTTGTAAACGATACAATCATAGTTTGATAAGTCACTGTACTTAAATTCAGAAGAACTAATTCGTTCAGACTCTAAAGTCAACCACTCGGCCAATACGGTTCCTTTTGTGGTCTGCGCAAGTAAAATGCTTTATGGACATTCTCGTACGGCTTCATAAAATGCAAACTAAATACGCTAGGGGAGTACAAATGGAGTTGCATGGAATTAATTAAAAGCTGTAGCCCTGCGTTTTGTAAGACCTATTATTTCTACTTGTGTGTGCATTTGACTTACTTCTGTATGCTTTGTGCACCTGTTTTTATGTGTTATTGTCGTCATAGAGATAAACATAGAGCCCCAAAAATAATGAAATTAAAATAACCACCATAACTACGAGTTATATTAAAATACAAATTAGTACCAGTTCTGTTAAATTATAATCACAAACAAGATTTGGTTTTATAGTCTTTTAGATTTTAAATTACAATTCACTCTCATTATTTACACATGAAATAGTTAGGTTATATGGACTACTGCGGTCCGCCTGATGGTATGCGGTTACCCACACCTATGGATGCTTGCAACACCAAGGGTATCTCATGCTCGCGTACTCTGCGAAATTAACAATACTTTAAAATACATTACGAAAAATAAACTGTACCCATAACATAAACCAACCAACCTTAACGTAAAGGAAGGTCAATGTCATGTCTTTGCGCTCCAGGGTTGACGTACAATTTATCTCAACTCCAATACATCAGGCGGCTAGCTATCAACAAGTGTGGGAATACGTATAAATCCTGACCGCAGACCCCTCATCCCACCGATACGAAACGCTCAAATCAACGGGCTTTATACGGGTGATTTGAATGAAATAAGGCTGTCGTTTCGCTCTTCGTATGGTTCGGTTATATTGATATTTATTGAAATCGGCTGGCAATTTCACTACTATATATGTATTTTAGTTTTTGGGATCCATTATCATAATTTTTACGACATTTACGATATCTCAAACTACATACACAGCATTTTTATAGTTTACCAGCATCAAAAGGCCGTTTTTCCCCTTTGAGTATTGATCCACTCAGACTCTGTGTGTCCTTCTAGCAACATATCACAATCATACACACACACAGTCCACGAATCGAAATTTCTTTCAGCACACAATACAATACATTACTACTTACTTGGGTACTGATTTATGGAAGGGCGGCGCGGCTGAATTATGGAGACCGTTTCAAACAATCGCAGCTCACTAATGCGGTCTTACTGACCAGCTCAGGGATAAAAGGCCTACTTATGACCTACTGCTATCTACGAAACACATTCATATGTTTCACCCATATCCTCAAATCTTGCCCTACGAGTAATAAATGTGGTGGTACACCGATGTTCAATTATTAGGCTAAGTAATGTAGTTTTAAGACTATCTTTGGAAAACATTTATTGTTAGTTTTCGAGAAATTATTATTTTGTTCAAAAGTTATTACGCAGGGTCAAATAGATTTCGTAGAATTTTCTACACATAAAAAGTAGGCTTTACATACATACTTAACTCTTTCAATATTATACTCTATTAGTATTGTAAGAAGGTCGATTTTCGGCTAGCCTGGTACTCGCTAGGGACAAATTTCAATATTATTTACCCCAAGAAATTGTTAAAGTTTTCCTTTTGACAATATCGAAGTGGATGTACCATGTCTTTAACATGACAATAAAGCAAAAACTGAGTATCGGGGAGACGCTTCCTCGTCTTATTTCCTGTCATTAAAATGGCATTATGTAGATTAGCTTGCTTGCAACGTTTTATCATTTTATTATATTATTATTTATATATTTATGGAAATTATTGGATCTAAGTCGACATTTTATTATGGTGCTGAGTTAGATAGAGAGTTCCATTGCTCGCTCCAAAAGTTCGAAGGTTCGGTTCCCGCTCGCACCAAACATAATAACGATGATTTTGGACAATAATGAGTACGTTTATCAATAACTACAGGTACTTTATGTACGTCTTTGATTAATCGAAACCTGTAATAATTAATTTTTATATTATTTTAACAGTTGGGGGAAGGGGTGGAGTTGACGTTGGGCGAACTGCGTGCAATGGCACTCCGGCAGCAGCAGCAGATCGACACCCAGCACCAGTTGCTCTGCGCCAAGGAGCAGCGGCTGCGATACCTCAAGCAGCAAGAGGCGAGGCAGCATCAGGTAACAAAAAACAGCAAAATCATGCTATGCCAGAAACGCTTGAATGTATTAATTCATCTCGCTAGAATAAATAAATAAATAAATCTATAATGTCCATATCTATACTTAATATTATAAAGAGGAAAGATTTGTATTTAAGTAAGTTTGTAAGGAATTTACTCAAAAGGTAAGTGACCGATTTTAAAAATTCTTTCACCAATTGAATGCTTTATTATCACTGATTAAAATAAGCCATTTTAATTGCAAGAAAAAAAAATTATGCCAAAATGTCTAAAAAATTAATGTCCATCCGTGCGAAGCCGGGACGGGCCGCTAGTCCTTTATATATGATAACGAACGGAACGGCTGGACATTTAATTGGGCACAGAGATAGATTGTTAGCTGGATAGAATATGTTTTATTTGAGGATATATATATCTATATACATAATAGATACTACCGATTGTAAAAAGTAGGATTAATACCAGAGTGGCAACGTATGGGTGCCAAGTATAAGCACCGAAAGAAAGATGGCTCATGAAAACTTTTTCATAACTCGCAAAAGCGATTTTCATAGATCACTTCGCTGAGTTAATTTAACGCTCTCGAAGGCGTATGAAACTGTAAGTGCATGAGTAAGTTTGAGTTGTATAGAAAGGGTATTTCCTTTTACGATGCCATCAATATAGGGGAATCCTTTGAAAATGTATTTATTTGGGAGAAGCAAAATGTTACGAGGGAGTAGGCAAATAATGATATAAGATTCATCCCAGAGGTTCGTGAGCTAGTTTAAAATCGATCAAATTTAAAGGCAAAACTAAGTTACTAAGGTGATAGTCGTCAGAGGGTTGGGTGGCCATAACTTTTTTATATCACTGAAGCGGCGTAATTTCATACGACCTGAAAACCTATGGATTCATGCCTGAGTTGCGAAGGCAAGGCAGACAACGTAATATAGATGTAACGATACATTAATATCTCCATGGTTATGTTTAGGTGGTAACGTGTCAGATGGCGAGTCCATTGCGGTTTCTGAATGACAACTAATCGATCTGCTACTTCAATCTTTGCATTGCATACAACTACACGAAACGATCGGCGATCACGCCACATAAACATGATTAAAGCTAATAATAAAAAAAGCTGATATTGCTCCTTCATACAAAATACTCTTTGAGGAAAGCAAAGGTTACTTTCATGTTTCAATGTTTTGTTAATCAAAGGGAATTTTTAGGTTATCTTACAAGCCAGTACAAACTTGCCAAGGCTTCAGCAAGTTGATGTCTTATAGAAATTTGACCCTTCTACTTCTATTGTTAATTTTCACTTTGAATAATTCATAACAATACTTGAAATTGGCGCATGTATAAAGAGACTGATGACTGTGCATGAAATATGAATCGGTCGGTTCTGTATCTCTTCTCAGCCTACCCCGCGAAAGACTCGTGATGATATGTTTATTCGTATGAATAAGCCACTTCAAAAAATTTCAGGCAATATTTGAATGTGGACGAAGTGAAAGAGGTATGTAAGTCTAGAGAGAACTGGCGCTTTATACTTTCTGCCTACCCCGTTAGGGACTTGGCGTGATGATATGTATGTATGTATTTGAATAGTAAAGGAACAAAGAGATACGGGGTATATATTTTAGGCGTAAGAAATGTTAATACATATTTGATAACAAAGAAATAGCACTAATGTAGTACCTAAATATTTAGCACGTTTACCTAAAAATAAGAACTTATTACCTCAAAAGAGTATCAAATAAAGTAGGTGATCTTTTCATTACATATTTTCAGTAACTTTCACTATAACTATTTATCATAAACTAGCTTATGCCCGCGGCTTCGCCCGCGTGGAGTTCGAAAAAGTAGCTTTGCAAATTTTCCTGCTAGAATCGATTCTACGGAAAGAACAACTTTGAATTATGCACGATAAAAAAAAAGTAGCCTATGTCCTACTCCTAGGTATAAGCTATCACCATTTCGACTTTCAGCCAAATCGGTTCAGCCGTTTGGCCGTGAAAGAACCGCAAACATCCAAACTTACAAACTTTCACATTTATAATATTAGGAAGATATAAAAGAATAAATAAGTAAAATATCTGTATTAATCGTTCGCGTAAAAGAACGCCTGATCTATACATTATCTTAATTTAATAAATTCCTATTGCATACTTCATTTCAAATTCTTTGAAGTTTCATCTCCATTGCTCCCATTTTCCATTTAATTAAAGTCATATCGAACTTGTAGGTCGAGGGAGGAAGCATACCTATGTAGATTCAGATTCGGGTCTTATTATACGATTTAAGAACTTGCAGAAGCAAAATAATAAAAAGACTACGTATGGAATTTAGATAAAGCGAAAAAGGTCTGTAAATTTAGCGGGACGTGATACATAAACACTTTCTGCCTACCTCAGAGTCAGCGTACTTTAAATTCGCGATCGCGAGGTATTTATGAAATGAATAAATAATAATATCTAGCGACATAAACTGCAAAACCGAGTAATAGTAATACCGTCTATGAAAACTAGAATAACGATATGCATTTTTATATACATATAAAATACACTTAATAACTTAAAATAAAATTTAACATGTAGGACAAACAGGACAATATGCATGTTTTTGCATATAACCTCGATACAATCGTTAAAACGACTTTTTAAATCGATGTGAATGGGATTCGTAAGAAGAAATGCTACGTGTTTACGTCAATACAGATCTGAGAGTAGCACCACAAAGCAATGGATAATTTGTTAGTCAATTATTATTATTTGAATCCAAATCCAGTTTGGCAAGTTTTACGTTACTCTGATTCCATATTCGCATATATACATAATGCCTCTGATACAGGTCGTACTAACGCAACATTTAATTGGAAACAAAACACAACGTCCT
This sequence comes from Drepana falcataria, assembly GCA_945859725.1. Lineage (NCBI taxonomy): Eukaryota > Metazoa > Arthropoda > Insecta > Lepidoptera > Drepanidae > Drepana > Drepana falcataria. Next base: position 4,830,497 of record OX243935.1, read on the forward strand.
ACGCTTTAAATATTAACCGCCAGATAAAACATTCCTTCCTAGAAACAATAGTAAGTTATTCCCTAAATTCCAAATTTGAATTTGACGTTGTATATTTAAAGCCTACTTTCTTTTGAATGAATAGGATTAGTTGAAATAATTATAGCTGGACAAAGGGTGTCACGTGTATGAAAAGGGATGGTGTAAAGGCGGTACTAAAAATTTAAAAGCGCCCGAGTAAAATAAAATATCCATGACAAAAGACAAAAGAGAAGGTTTTCAATGAATTAGAGCCACGGAAATATAAATAAAATGAAAAATCTTTATATAAGTTAGACCCATTGTGACTAAAAAGTAAAATTAGATTGTGACGTCGTATTTCTAACAAGAATGCCTTTTGAGCAAAGACTCGGTTTATTTTTCTATTAAAGCAAGGAATAATTACTCTTACTTTGAGCAGAAAAGAGTTTAACGTTTATATTTTTATACAATATACATACTGTTTTATTTTATTATAGGTACTACTGGATCGTTAAGTATTTCCTTACACTTTAAATTATTCTATCTAGAGGTTCTTAACCAGCCTTACATACCCAATAAATAACTACTATGTTGCTATAACACAACTATGTGTGTTATTCGTTCGTATACATTTATAGTTGCATTCCATTTTTTCTTTTCATTAAAATTAACTTTTTTCCTTATTTTTGCTAGTCTCAATAAATTACGTTAAAATGTAGGTTATTATATCATAATTATTCCTGCAGGGTCGACAACGCGCGAGTGATACCCCAGGTGTTGCAAGCGTCCATAGGCGGCGGTAACCGCTTACCATCAGGCGGAGCGCATACATGTTTGCCACCCTTGTGGTATAAAAAAAAATAAAAAAAATCCTATTAAACAAGTAATAAGAATGTGTTATTAAAAATAAATGTCACTCGTATTAATTCCACAAATTGTGTAAGGTAGGGAAAAATTACATTGCTCCCGGTCTTAATAAATCTCAAGAGTGGGCCGGACGCATTAGCCTAATGCGATATTTATCGCCCGCCTGAAAGAAATAAACTCTTTTCACGCAATAAACACTCCCATAAAATAAACAAAATTACCAATGTTGTTGCCCTTTAAGGATACAATTTTAAATAGATATTTACGGGTTCATCTTTTAGTCTATTAAAGGGACATGATAACTCTTTTCTAACATTACAAAGATTTTGAGCTTTTTAAGCATCTAAATACACTTGTTTTAACATATTTGTTATACACGATATTATCCTTATACTTTAGCTTTTAACTTAGAGCTCAAGCGAAAAAATTTGGAATCTAGCTTTGTCGAGATTAAAACTAAGATAACAAAATTTTTAGAGACATCACAAAATCGGAATAGACCTTTGCGGGCGTGCGTGAAGGAAAGTGATGTTATGTTAAGGAGTAGAAGTAACATTCATCTGTTGTCTTTCTAGGTGGCGGTTGAGGGCGAACGGCTACGACGTCTACGTGAGCGCGTAGAGGCGCAGGAGTTAAAGCTACGCCGGCTACGAGCGCTACGAGGTCAACTTGATCGTAACAAGCAGACCAACATCGCACTTAGTAAGTATTGCTATTATTTAAGAATATTCAATGCTTTATAAATACATATAAATGTAAATAATATAATTATATGCACGTATGAAAATATGATATGTGGATCGAGTACCTAGTCGCCTGCACAGATTGCAAGTTCAAATTCCGTCTGTTCAGACTCGTTTTTATGAACGTAAGTATAGTGATTAGACATACCACGAGCTTTGCGGTGCAGGTAAACAGCGAAAGGAAACCGGTATACGTCGGAGAAGGAATTTGAAGACTTACCGTGCTTGAGAAACGGCAATGGACTCGCCATCTACCACGTTGGCACAGAAAACTAAGTAGGTTTCCCTTGACCCTTGTCGCAAGGCGTGAAGATATATTATTAGCCCATTGAGATACATTTCATCGTATTTGCAGGATGGTGACGTACATATTTGAATAACCATAGGTTTTGTGTGCCTATTCAACCATTCTGGAAGTGACATATCGCGGAAGGCGATTGATTTAAATATTCATATACCTGATGATTAGCCTCAGAAGTAGTAATTGTCATTAATCATGTCATATGATGGTCATGTCGAATCCGACTCAATGTAAACCACTCTTCCGTCCGGTGTCCATTGAAAAGCTTTTCGCCTTTAAATATCGTTTAATATCTTTGATAAACGTTCAAAATAGAAAACATAATATGAGAGTATTGTTTTTACAATGATATTTCATAGCAAAAGTGAAACAGGTACCACTGCGAGTCAGATATTGTAGAGCCAAGAAGAAATGTGACGGTTATTAGAATTCCAGAGCGTACGCCTAACACCTAACAATATTGCAATATACTTGGCTGTGTCGCCTTTAAGTGTAATAAAAAAAACCTATTGCCATAACCCCGTTAACAATCGTATTTTTTATTTATTAACAGGTTACATACAATTGCTATTAAAAGACATGTATAACATTGAAGTAAACCACAGAGGATTGTCAACCGCCGAAACGAGTCTGCGTTACGCTGTTAACTTAATACACAAACGTACATAAGTAGGCAGGTAGCTGAGGTTGATTACATGTTAATTACACAAAAAGAAAAACATATCCTCACGCCTTCCCATAAGGGTCCCCGAAGGGGTAGTCAGAGGTGTATAGGCAATACCCATACACCCACTTTCCGCCAGAAATATATTTTAGGTGCCAACGTGACAGATGGCGAGTCCATCGCTGTTACTCAAGCACAACTATACATACGCCTTTGGATTGCTTCTCAGACGTATGCCGGTTTCCTCTCGATGTTTTCCTTCACCGTAAAGCTCGTGGTGGAATAATCATAATAATAATTTTAAAATACTCATTTTAAATACAAAAAGGCTATGCATGTCTCGGCGTGATGATATATGTATGTATAGCCTATACTAGGTATGAGAATAACCATAAGAACGGCGCAGGTGGACTGCACCTAACAGGAAGATATATGTTTGCTTGGAAAAAAACTTGAGTGATATTTCTCTAATAACGTTTCTAAGGAAAATATAATGTTTACCTACTTTATTATTATAGTGTTTCTCTTACAAATGCACAAGCAATTTCAGTGAGTAGATGGCTTCAGCTGTCAACATCGGCTTATCACTACTGTTACACAATTTTCGTATACATACATGTATATTGTACATATATGATGTCTGTAGCACTGTGATAGTGGTTCTCGCTAATAGCTTACTAATGTCACTAAGGCTTAGACATTAGGGTTGCGTCAAGCTCGATTAGATAATAATATCGGATAGAATATGCTACGCTATATATGCTATTTTGTCTGCGTTGAGTTATTAGCGTATTTGTAATGTTTAAAAAGCTTAGAACATATTCTTGGAGAAATATAGGGGATATATCCAATTCAAAATAGTTTCAGCCCAAATGAGGTTTCAAATTATTCAGATATCACATCTAAAAAGCGATTTTGGCTGAGGCTGATTCTTAGAGTTGAGTTCCTACAGTGCATTAAGTTTAAAAAAAATTTAATAGGTATTCGCTAGCAGCCCAGCCAGCTAGAAAAGATTCTGTCTGTATTAAATGCAATATAAACTCTATATCAGACGGACTTTTAGCATTCCACCATTCTAATATAGAATAAGAGAGCCATGGCTGCCAAGTGGTTCGAGTAGACGCCTCCAACTCAAAGATTGCAAGTTCAAATCCCGACTGTACCAATGACTTGAGTTTTTGTGAACTTGGAGTACAGTTTTACGGTGAAGGAAAACATCAAAAGGAAACCTACAAACGTTTGATAAGAAATTTAAAGACGTATGTAGAGACGTGCTTTAGTAACGGCGATGAACTCGTCGGTTTCCTTCACCGTAAAGCTCGTGGTGTGACTAATCACTGTACTTATTATGTACATTTTCACTATTTTACCAAGCGACCATAATCCTACCCGTAGTATTATTGATTTTTAGGTCAATGCTCTAAACTTTCCGTCCTTGTTTCATAATTACAGAAAGTAAATGAGACTAGCTCATTATACACTCCGGCTTTCGAAGCTAGGTGTGCCGTCCATTAGGCAGATTGAATGAGTTTTTCGCGGTCAAATTAAGAAGTATCATTTATAATAAGATTGTAGGTTGGCTTGTTCTCAAGTATATTATTTTCTTTAATTAATTCATTAATTCATTCATCAGTTTTTTGCTAGCTTTGTATTTCGTTTAATTCTAAATGTGTCCCGCGGTTTCACATACGTTTAATGTATGTACATATGTCATGTCTGATGACTGCTCCGCAATCTTAATCTTGGTTAGTAGCGTAATTATATACATAGCCTTTCTCGACAAACGGGATATCTAAGAAAAATATAGTTTTTAAAATCGTTTTTTATTCGAATCATGTTTTAAAGATTAACGCGTTCAAGCAAACAAACTCTGTATCTCTATGATATAAACATAGACTAGAAGTACTTTTTATAAAAAAACTATTTTTAGAAAAAAAATGTTGAATTTAATTTCTTTTTTACTAAAATTAATGATAATTTTATATAAGATATGAAAAGCTTTGTTACCAAAGTATTGCAATTATACCAAATTTGAGTTCAATAGAACTTCAGAAAGTCGTTCTTAATTAGCTTTCAAGATTGGAGACAATGTTCGTAATACATTTTGTTGTAATTAGACTTCGCCATTACTTTATATACGCTTTTATAGAAGGTAATCAGTATCCGAACAACATCATACGAAAGTCCCCAAAAACACTACAAGAACAAAATGTGTCAGTTGCATAAAGCATTTATTTTATGAAAATACAATTAAAATTAATTAACATCCCGAATTGTGACCCTCTTTTGATGTACCATTTGCTGATTCGTAATAAAGTATTAATGTATTTTACAATCGCTAAAATCAAACTTTCGTGTGTGTTTCGTGTTCCCCTCGTTTATCCCCTATACCTTATAATCAATTGTAGATTCTGAAACCGCTATAAAGCGAAGTGTGGTTTTATGCGCTTTGATTAATGTTTAATTATCATGGTTTTATCATCATATTAATGAATGATTGTTTCGACGTGTACTTAATATTCTGCTTGAGCAGTAATAAAAAATTTTTTTTCAAAGCTGTAAAAAAAATATCGATGACGTCAGAGGAACAAGCTATTATATAACTAGTAAGGTATTATTTCAATAATAGATACCTTAATAAAATAAATAAATAAATAATACCTTACTAGTTATATAGCTTGAGAGTTGACACTCGGCACAAATTTGAAAGGTAGATAAGTATCACCTTTCAAATTTTTGCAGAGTGTCAACCTGTCTATCAAAGTAAAATTTTGAACGGAATTAATAATAAACAAATTATATTTTCCTCAGTCCTACTTAAATAGAGTTTCTTCAACATAAAACCCTTTTGCGTAGCTAAGCAACGCTGTAGCAAGCATATAATCGATAAGTATTCATTTATGATGAGGTCATGTCGACATGCGATCAATGGTTTTCAAGCAAGAATCGTACAACAAAGAAATATAGTAAATTATGTAATTGTATTTTCGATGGTAATAATAAACTATACGTACAACAACCATTCCTCAACAAAGTAAGACTAGAACAGTCTGATTATTGTTTTTGCGATTATTTCGTTCTCTCGCAAAATAAGAATCTAGTGAGAGTGAGATAGATTTTTAAAGGAATGTTACTAAGATATTATTTTGTACTTCGTAGATAAAAGTATTAGGGATATGGCAGTCTTATATACTTATACGGTTTCGAGTATTTTTAACATTCCCATTCTGTAATTCCCGATGTAAGCTTAAGCTGCAGAGTTGCCATACGAATTGAAAAAGTAACCTCTTTCAATTAACTAATATAATGTGGCAGAATACCAAGTCGTACAATTTAAATTTTAAAATTTTATAAAGAATTCTGCTGTTACGATAAAGTATTTATTATGTAGAATCAAACTTCGTTTTTTTATATTATTAATAGTTGAATATAAATAATAGAATAATATTTGCTTTATTATGTCATCATGAGGATATATTGGCAACACCTACAACTTCTACGACAACTGCTATATTTTTTCTGAAAAAAATTGTATAATATTGACCACGGAATATGTCGCTAACTACCAAAACATCAAACACTGAAAATGGAGCTAGACCTGAGCTAAATAGGTCACATTTACAGATCAAGAACGTTCTATTTAGAGTGCCAGCGGACGAGTCGACATTGAATCACATTTTGCTAATGGGTATTAGTAGCGCGTTTGTAAAATAATTTGTATACTATTTATTCATTAACTAATTGAGTACCATTGTCTGAACCGAACATGTGTAATTGGAGTGGACATTGCATTTAACTTACTGAATATTAACAACTATTTAAAGAGCCGTGGTGGCCGAGTGTTTCGAGCTCAAATCCCCACCGTGCCAATGAGTTTTCTGAACTTAAGTACAGTTACAATATTAGTCATACAACAAGCTTTACGGTGAAAGAAAACATTGAGAGGAGACCTGCAACCGCTTGAGAAAAACTTCAATGACGTATGTATAGTGCTTGAATAACGGCGATGGAATCGCTACTTACCATGTTGGTACCTAAAATATATCTCGGGCGGATTTGGCAAAATCCGTAAAATGTACCCTTGCTATATATTTCCTGCAAAGTGTGGGTGTAACGATGCCTCGAACATAAAAACCATTTTATAGAGTATTGAATGACATAAATATGAACACTATTTGCATTAAGTCAACCAAATACGTCAAATAAAGTGATACATATGATGTGAAAGTAATGAATATTTGTGAAATACGGAACTGAGACCTCATTTTAAGTGTCTTGCGTCTATAATAGTTAAAAGTGCTCTTATTTAAATTATTTATTTTGCGTATATAGCATATAATTCTGGTTGAGTTCGCCTGTTCGCAATAAATATGGATATCGCAATAAATGTCTGACCTGTGATAGACTGATGAATGAGAATTGAACATTCGCAGATCAGATTCAACTTTACGATCCATTAAATAATACTCACTGTATTACAATGTAGAGTCTTTCCGTTCTTCAGACTACTTACTATGTGATTCCTTCTTATATATAATACGGAGCCGTCGTGGCCGAGGAGTTTAAGTTAACATCTACAATATCAAAATGCAGGTTCTATCACTCCGCGCTGCACCGGTGAGTTCTTCTAGATTCGAGAACAGCAAGGTATCGTACCATGAATTTTACGGTGCAGGAGAGCATCTTGAGGCATAAGTGTAGCTTAGACAGAAAACTCTGCTTGAGAGATGTTAACAGATTTGTTAGGATATTTCGTTAGTTCCTTAGTATATCCCTGGCGAAAAGAGAGTCTATTAACTACATACCTAATATCTCTTGGAGGGGATTTCAAGAGATATTAGGCAAGTAAGAAAACGCGGGCACTGTTCTTAATGAAAAACTATTACTGAATTCGATGAGGACATAATATAATAAGAGCCTTGACAGAAATAATAATCTAATTTTCGTTTTATAAATACCTAATTTCAATAATTTTCAACCATCACATAGGACGAGAATTAACGTTAAATAAAGATCCTTAAAATGTTAGGAAATTGCAGCAAATTCTCGTTTTCAACTGAAGTGACAAAGTAATGGAAATGTCATGCGGCGGTATCAAGATCTGGGAGCAGCTGAGGGTAGTAGATACGTCTACTGCGCGATTTCTAGTTGTATGTATAGCAGAGCTTATCAATAGTGACCGGCAGGATTGGTCGATTGTCCCGCCTCAGCCAACAAAACGTTGTGTCCCTATCGGAATAGGAGCTATTAAGCTCTGTGGGAAATTAATCTTGTGCTGAAAATAGAAATTTCATTTCGAGCTTGCGTCCAGAAATTGTTAAGTGAAAGAGATTAAATACTCAATAATTAATCTCGCTCCTTTTTATACTTACATACATACAGACATATCATAATGCGTCCGCAACACGGGGTAGGCAGAAAGAGTAGCAAGCCAGTCCTCTCTAGTTGTACCTCTTTTGCTTCGTCCACATAATCCAGTCCCTTCATACATACTCGCCGGTTTCAAGTACTCTTGACGTTCCCATCCAGTGGAGTGGCCAATCGATTCGATCTAGGTAGTTCGAACGGGGTCTTCCTCTGCCTTGTCTTCCACACAATTTCTAATTTTATATACGTTTCGACAATCTTTCTAGTTCGTTAAATTACTACTTCTAAAAGAACGAGAGTATGATATAAAACAATAAAAGTCTTGAAACTAATAAAAGCGTCCATTTTAGACTAGTACTTTCGCCGAAATTTTTCCAATAATGCCGACATTGACAAAATGTTCAGCTTAAATATGTGGAATTTTACCTTAGATAGGCATAGCGCAGATACTGGAGATCTTCGGTACGCGAGCTATGCTGCTATAACTATATGAATAAGTAAACTATAAGTAAAATATATCAAACAATATGTTGTTTGATATATTTTACTGGACAGACTGCTTTTTCATATTTATTACAAGAAAACACAGTAAAATTTATATATATGTACAAACTTGCTAAAATAAAAGTGAAGTGAATTTGTAACTAGGTACAAAAAAGTTATTAAAGCTCAAAAGATATGTTAAACAAGAGTAGGTATAATTAGTGCTCTACAGCATATTTTTTTATAATAAAACCGGAGTATGATTAAACTATAAAACTACAACAAAATAAATATACAAGTACCTAAGTACAAATAACTATCTCCCGCTCATAGAAATGTATATGTTGCGTGTAGCTTTTTGATGGCTACAATGCATGCTACCTGATACCTACCTGATAGAAAGCGCTTGCAACATAAGGGCTACACACTTTACTTACACCGCTTACACAATTTGGTCTTAGCACCCAAGCTTATAATACATATATGTACACTTATTGATTTTTGAAATATAACGTTAAACGTTATGTATGTATAACAACTCTAGATTTATCAAAAACAATACAGTGGTGGCCGAATGGTTTGAGTAGTTGCCTGTGACACAAAGATCTCAAGTTCGAATCCCGACTATACCAATAAGTTTTCTGAACCTAAGTATAGTGATTAGTCACACCACGAGCTTTACTGAGGATATTAGAGAGGATATATAGATATCTATGTCTGGTTTGTAATAAGGAGGTAAATGTTGAAAGTATTTGACGCAATAAAATCAAAAGCAATTTTCTTGTTATTACGCCAGCAAATCCAGTCCCGGGCTTTTATCGTGCAATTTATTTGTAGAATGTTCTAGAAGCATCGTATCGACGTTAATTGGAAGCCGTACTAGACTGTTGTTCAAATAAAATATGCATCGGCAAGTAATCATAACGCTGATCCTCGCTGGTTTGCGTTTGGAAGCCAATCAACATTTGAATCGATCGATCTGACTGCACCCCTTTTTATGTGCGTTTATTATTAATACATATAATATTATACACGCATATAAATTTTGTACAGTCTGATATATATGTATATAATAAACGACATTTATTTATATATATATATGCATTCATTTGTATAGTAATATATTTTATTTGAATTACACTTCGCCACAGAGATACAGTCGTAAGACTGATGTTTGTAATCAGTAGAGTCTATAAAAATAGCTGAAAAGAATTTTATTACGCTCTGGTTAATTAAGTTCCATTCTTTATATTGGACACGGCCTTTTTCGTAAATAAGATGGTTTTATGTTGCTCTCGATTGTCACTGGCACGGTAAGAGGGACCCGCTGTAAGCTCCCAGGTGTGCTTTATGATCACGAGTCCAAATTACCTCTGAATTTTTCAACCTTGTTACGTACCAGGACTCGTTGTAAAAGTACAACTTTGGTACTCAATAATTTTTTTTGTTATTAGTTACATCTGTTTACTGGGAGCTGTGGTAATGGTATTTTTTATATATCTCTCTCTCTCTCTCTGCCTACCCTTTGTGGACTACCCACAAGGGTCCCCGAAAGGGTAGGCAGAGGTGTGTGAGTAGTAGTAGTAACTTCACACTAAATATAAACAATACTTACCATACATTTTAATATTCAATTCAATTTATGCGTACGTGAAAAGTGCTGCGCACAAAAGCCTTTTCGCCGAGTTTTATAAATTGATAATACGGATAACGAGTGTATAAGCTTTAAAAAACACTGCTTACATTTTACGGTCCATTGGTTTCGCTTTAAGCCGTGAAATCTATGTTGTGCCAACAATTTGCGTTGTCCTCAAGCAGATGAAATTCATATTAAGATGTATTACACAGATAAGTTCGGACGCGTCTTCTGAATTTTACCGCGTAACAAATACCCGTTCAGCCATTTTTCTGGGGCACCCACGTACGTTCTTAACGTGATAGAGACAGATTGAATTTGGCCAGTGAAAACCTTGTGATCGAGTGTTCACTTCCATTTTTCTGCGGGGAAATGTCCTTTTGTATTAAGATATTTGAAATATTTGCTTTACTATATCGAGGACTCACTGATGTTATCTTAATATTGTGGGATAAGAATGTAGGTGTATTTGTATCCAGTAAGCATTAGATTTTATGCCACATTCCAGTAAATATCCTATAATTTAGGGAAGCTCCAATACTGTAAACGATAATCCCCGTAATAGACGAGACTCCTTAGAACGATAATAAAATATAGTAGGAAGAGGTGGTTGTTAAACGTGACCTTCTTGGTTAACCAATTTGGTCGACAAAGAAGAACATTAGTACTTGGTTGGTAGTATTAAAATATCTTCGGACAAAAGTGAGTGTGTGGTTAGTACCTTCACACCTCTGCCCACACCTTCGAGGACTTTTCTAGGAAAGGGCGAAGATGCGAATGCCGTTAGTTTTCTTAAGAAATATAATATTGATACGAAAATAAAAATGGCCATCTTAATGCTAATTATGTTTGCCTCAAAATGGCTCGCTTCCTACTACATCACAATCTTATATTTACTTATTTATAACTTAATTTTAATATTTCGTATTTTATTTTTAGCATATAATGTCCCCATGAGTTTGTACATCAAATAGACCTAAAAGCTTAAAAGCTGTAAACTAAAAAAGTAGACTAAAACGAAATGCCATTAACCCTGACTTGGCCTGGATAAAATTCTGCGAATACATTCCTCACTAGTTAAATTAAGTAATACCGCTGTACCTATTCAGTAATTAAATTAGAATATTGACGTCCATTTACTCAGGGCGGTTAATTGTTTTTGTTTAAGTAACTATTTCCACGGCTGACTTACAATTATTTTACTACGAGTTAACATTTTCAATGTCTAATGAAACTGAAATACCTACTGCTTTCAAGTTAATATTAAAGTCGTTGGCTAGTACCAGTCTGTGGGTGTCACGACACACCGTATCATGACGCATCGACCAAACATAGAAAATCGATAGCAAGGCACGACTTCACTGTAGATTGTAACCTTTGAAATGACTTCGAATGGAAAACTGTAAAGTATTTTAACTGCCTGTTTAGCTAAAAATGTTTTTCCCACTCTACAAAGTGGCAATCAAGCATTCGGCAGTTTGAAGAATAGCGACTATCATTGTCTATTGTTGCTAGGAATGAGTATAAATTTTAAAGTCTGATGATAAGCAGTTATTGTGACACTCCCAATAGATATGACGCAAAAGCTTCATTAGAGAATAATATCTTGGGAGAATACCAAAGAATTGAACTAAGGCTTATCCCGTACCAACAAAATATCATGGAATAGCAGCTAACGATGCATGGAAGTTTAAGACTGTATTCATCGCTAATATCTGCCCTCACCGTGGAGCAACCTTTGATAAAAAATTTTTCATACTACGAGGAAATAAGTACTTGTAAGTGCGTAATAAGCGTAATCTCGTTCGCTCGAACATATGTTGGGTGGGTTAGCTGTGCTTAAAGCATAATGAAAAACCGGATCCAACTGCCAGTTAGCACAGTCTTTCCTTATTGAGTTCCGAATACCTCATTAACCGCGAGGGAACCAGAAGTAAAGAAATTTGGATACAATGTTCTTGTAAAGAGATACTGTCGGAGATTTTCAGCCAGCGATTCCGATGTTATCTAAACTTTGGAAGCATACTTTTAGTTGGGTGCCAGGTCTCTTATCTTTTAAAAAAGTATTTTAATAAGCTCAGAATCTGACGATTAGTCTGACAGTGATTGGTCATATCACGACGAGCATTCACAGATTTACATTGAAAGAAAATACGAAGAGCGAATTATATGCATGTTTCCTGTTGGCTTGGAAAGAAATTCAAAGACGTATATTCGTGCTTCAGAAACGACATTGGAAACTATCTGTCACGTTGACACCTAAATTGTATCTCCGGCAAAATGTGAATACACTACACTACTCTGCCTGCCCCTTCGGATATCAGGGATGGGAAGGTGTGAAAATATATGTAAGGTGGTTCCATTTGCACCAGTTCTTCAAGCATCAACGAGACGATTTTTGTGGGCTTTGTACATTAGCTGGGACTTACAAAATATGTAAACACGGCTAAGTGGGCGAGATATGTGCAGATAATTACTAACTCAAGTTTTTTTCATGATTTGATTAGAGCTACTTCGTAAATATGTTTGACACATTAAATTGTGTATCTACTGCATAGGATTAAACCATGTAATGAGAATGTAATCGTAGTTGATATATGTGAAATAATTAACATTGTATAGAATATTTCGTTGTCCCTTTGAAATGATAAGACCAACAACTGATTTCATTAATTTAGTAATAGAGCCGTGGTGGCCGAGTGGTTCGAGCAATTGCCTGCGACGCAAAGGTCGCAAGTTCGAATCCCAACTGTACCAATGAGTTTTTCTGAACTTAAGTACAGTGATTAGTCACACCACGAGCTTTACGGTGAAGGAAAACATCGAGAGGAAACCTGCATACGTCTGAGAAGAAATTCAAAGGCGTATGTATAGTCGTGCTTGAGTAACGGCGATGGACTCGCCATCTGTCACGTTGGCACCTAATATACCTCTGGCGGAAAGTGGGTGTGTGGGTATTACACCTCTGCCTAAACCTTCGGGGACCCTTGTGGGAAGGCGTGAGGATATATTATATTATTATTATAGTAATAGATAGTTTTGTTTGCAAATGCTTCTATTGTATTCTACCCCTGGAATAATTCCCCTTGAGAATATACCCAGTACACCTCTGTTTAATGTTGGAATATTAAACTGTATGAATATTGGTCTGCCTTTCATATGTGGCTTTTCCGTGGGACAGTAACATGTGCGTTGGATAATATCGCTTTGACATGATGAGATTGACGACTTAAGAATGTATTGCGTTTATATTTTGGTCGCAGACTATTTGCTACAAATATTATTAACACTACAATATAATATCTGAATGTTTTGGGAAACCTTACACGCGATAGTGATAGATAATACCATGCCAAGCTATAAGATAAAATGGGTGCAACGACACCTCCCTCTTCAGGCAGGACAACTCGTCCGAAAATCGAAATGTAATTATTAGATATACTCGCGTTTTACCCAAGTTAAATTTGATTTTTTTTTTCTGGAATAAAGCATGTATTAATCCAGCTACTAAGATATTATCTTGGTTTTGTAATTTTTAGAGGAACAGACATCCTCAAAAACATTCTCATTTAAAATATGAGATCGATATTAGAATTTCATTCAACTAGCAGCTTGTTAAGCGAAAATGTGTTTAGCCTCTTCTCATATAAATTCCTCGGACGTAGTTACGTAGTTAAATCAATTTGAGCGGGTCACAGAGATCCGCGATACATGCGCAAGTAGATATATTTTATTATTCAGCTTCGATGCCTTAGGGTTGAAGTCTTTTGTTTTCGATCGCCTTTACGACGGTCCCAATGCGGCTTCCGCTTCCTGATTGCGTAGTCGGCTTCTAAATTATATGGTGCTTTATCTTCAAATGTACCGACGAATTCCGAACAAGAATGTAATCAAGTTAAAAAGATCACTTTAGCCTAAATACATGAAATTATGTAAAAAAAAATCATACTAGGTTAAATACCTTTTACTATTTCTCTAGTATCAAACATAATTTCTTTCTATTCCTACTTCCATCAATTATTAATATTCCATCAATAAATATGACTATAATATCCGTTATAATATAGAAGATAGCGATAAATAGGAACAGATAGATAGATAGTACATACGTAATTTACATTTTGCATCAGTTTTATAAATAAGGTTAAATACCTCTCTTTCAAAGCTATAATCATCAGTTAAATAGGTATCTTATGGTATATTTTTTGTTCTCGCGGCTCGTGAAGATTTTGATGTGATGTACATAGGTATAGGTTTGTTTTCTTTCCTCATTCCAAAGTTCACAATCTCGTCTCGACATAAATGGCATTTTTCCTGCCTTAAATAGAAATAGTCGAAACGATGATGTTGTTCCATTAAAGCGTCGGACACAAACGGAAGCCTCCTCATACAGATAAAGGCCCTCTTTATTGTCTTCTGTAATTGAAAGGTCGGTGGTATTTCCCTCCCGAGTCTTTAAACGGGTCTCAGCTGCGCCGTCACACTGTAAAATAACATTTTTGCCGGCTTACAGTTCCTCAATTATTATCTTTAACCCTGACAGTTTACGGTTGGAAATGATTTTGACAAAACATGATTATAAACTTGGCGTCAATGTAAATTTACTGCACTATCCAGGAGCTTGCATTTAATAGATCAACTACTATGTCAACGTTTTAGTGTTGTTTGGGGTTTATGTGGTCACAATTTACTTCTAGCTTTAAATACTACTTGACATCTTACATACAAATACTTAATCTTTAATGCAAAAATAACTGCAGTGCTATATTACATCAATTAATTACGCCACCAACTCTAGGGTGAAGCAAAACATCGAAATGAAAAAGACCATGTAAATCAAGCCCGGGAGGCGGCGACAGAATTGCTGTATGTCACATTACCACCTTAAATATGTAAACATATAAGTATTATTATTGAAGAAGAATTTAAGTAGCACACTAACCTGTTTCTTCGTTAGCCTCGTGAAGAATCGATCGCGACCGTATGGCGCCATAGTTAAAGTGTAAAAATATGTTTCTTTCAGTCATGAATACACTTTTTTTTAATACGTCGACGAAGTGACATTATAAGTACTGTGGATCATGAATACCATGTATATCCATGTATGTACGTATGTAAAGCCGTGCTTGACAAATGGCGACGGACTCGCCATCTTTCACGTTGGCATTTAAACATATTTCCGATTAAATGAGGCTGTTATACATCTGTCTACCTACTCTGAGACCCATTCGATTTATGATATGATAGTAGGATTTGATAAAGCATTTCAATTAAATTGTCCGTCGAAAAATCTCATCTCGTTAGGGGATGCTTTTGTATTGTCGTAATATCATTTTATATCCGTTTAAATCGTTAGCAGGTGTAATGAGAAGATGCTCATACATTTCGGTCACACAATATTTCATAACGTGGGACAAGAATGCTATGAAAAGTAAATTGCCACATTTACGTGTAAAGGACTTTTACCGCGTCTGTTTTGAAATAATGGGATATACATTCCAAATGGAAATGAATACTTAAACAAACAAAGAACGTTAGCATTCACTTTAATATGATACATCCTCACGCCTTCCCACAAGGGTCTCCGAAGGGGTAGGCAGAGGAGTAGTACCCACACACCCACTTTCCGCCAGAGATATATTTAGGTGCCAACGTGACACATGGCGAGTCCATCAACGTTACTCAAGCACGTCCATACATACGCCTTTGAATTGCTTCTCAGACGTGTGCAGGTTTCCTCTCGAAGTTTTTCTTCACCGTAAAGCTCGTGGTGTGACTTATCACTGTACTTAAGTTCAGAAAAACTCATTGGTACAGTCGGGATTCGAACTTGCGATCTTTGTGTCGCAGGCAACTGCTCAAACCACTCGGCCACCACGGCTTTGGCTTAATATGACAATCTATTGATAAATAACAATATTTTATCAATCTCAAATAAAGCAATCTGAATAGGATAGTATTTAAAATTCACAGTGTATTCAACTTCAACATAAATATACAAATAAATACCAGGATTATTTTACACCCCTTCTCTTGTAGGAAGGCGTATACAAGGAAAGCATTTTTTTTTCAAATACTTTAACCATATATTGAATTCAATATAATGATTCATTCATGTCTTCACAAAAATGTTGGTAGAATAAGAGGCCAGATGAGAAAAAGACAATAACTTTTCACAGGAGATGTAAGCCACCTGCGTGATGGATGGCGAATCTACCGCCGTCTCCCAGGCACAAACTGTTTATTATGGGCGAGATTCAAATATAACTTATCTTTGTTAACAGCAAGTGACTTGGAGTCAATACGAGCGCTGTTCAATGAGAAAGAGAAGGAGCTATCGGTGGCCGTGGCCAAGGTGGAAGAGCTGACCCGGCAGTTGGAGGAGCTAAGGAGAGGCAGGGTACAACCTGCACCGCCATCCGCTCATGAACTGGATAAACTACGGAGAGAGCTTATGGTGAGTACAAATATCAGTATTAAGTCAATCTACTTTTTGACAGCCGTTTATCGATGACCTAGTAATCTAACCACAGAGGTTGCCGGCTCGATTTCCGCTAAGGGCGGATATTATATTTGATGAACACGAGTATATCTTAGTCCTGGATGACCTACATTTATTTATATAAGTCATACCTATGTATATAAATATTATTATTATATCGTTGCCTATTTCCCATATTTTTTTTTATACAACAAGAGTGGCAAACAAGCATACGGCCCACCTGATGGGAAACGGTTACCGTAGCCTATTTACGCTCACGATACCAAAGTATCACTTGCGCGTTGCCACTCTGTGTTCGGACAGTTATAGTGTGTTGGCAGCATAAGGTTTAATCCCTCTGCTTCCAACACAATGTAACAATCCTCCCCCCTCCCCAAGGAGCTCATTACTCATTACACATTACTCATTACCATAATACAGATTCTTAGTATGTGGAATTAATTGGTAAGGTTAATCAAATAAAGTAGTATTAAAACTAAGAACACAAAAAAATCATTCAATTTAAACTCGTTCGTTCATACCGGATTGTATATTTTTCTTGCTATCTACTCACATTATTTAACGTTAAAAAACATATACAATGGTGTTACACAATATTGAAAAATATAAATAAAATAACAATTATAATTGCAAAATATCCGCTCTGTTAACTAAACGTCTGTATTCGTTTAATGTAGTAAACTTTTTTTATATTAATGTAGCACAGAGAATGTGAACTTACTACAACTACGTAGACTATACCATTCTTTCTCTCCTCCTCCAGCTCCTGTTAGCTACCTACAAGTTCGGAGTAAGGCTCTTGAAAAGTTGCGTTGTAGACACTATCTATTGTAAGTTGAGATTGGTTGGTGAACTAGTTTTTCTAGTATTTTTATAGACTTTTAGGTGAAGTTTAAATTGTTATTTGAACAATTACTTTAGCTACGTAATATCAATCAGTATAACATATATAACCTTCTTGTGACCGGATAAAATTTTAGGTAACGTGACAAATAGCAAGTCTCTCGTAAGTTTCTCTCAATGTTTTCCATAAAGTAAGATAACGTAAGATACCAGAAAATTATTAAATTAAAAACATATTTAACGTAACGCCAGATTCGATTACAATTGTCAAGACAGTTTAACGCAGTAAGTGGTCTCATGGAACATAATATTCAAATTCAAATTATCTCGTAGTCAGCTCATAAACAGCCCATTACAAGAAATGAATTTGAATTTTATAATGATGACACCTTATGAAAAGCTGGCTTAATTACTTTCCCGTTTTCCTCAATTAAACGAGACTCCAAATTATAAAGTTTCGCTTAAACGAGGGCCAATATTTCGTTTTATTTTATCTTAAGTTGATTATAAAGACCGTGGACTGGTATGCGTGAGTTACAATACAGACCTAATCATAAGGTATCAACAAAATTTCACTTTGTGCGATGTATACCTGACATAATACTAATTAAATCTGGCAAAATATTACGTCCTTCGTTGAAGATTAGGTTTTATATAAACCTTTCATATACTGGGATCGAGTATGAGATAGCGAGATATTATATTTAAAATAATTAGTAATTCATAGACGGTAGGTTTAGTACAGAGAAACTCTTAGACTTGAAAACAGACTCGTTATCTATCTCGTTGGCACCTCAACATATTGCCAGCAAGAAGTGGCTGCTGTTACATACACCTTACAACATCGAGTGAAGACGTGACGATATGCCTATAAATATAATTTAGTTTAAAGCATCTAGTTAAAAAAAATAAGCCTTGTAATTCCGTTTTGTTGGAGCTAACACTTGCCTTCAAGCGCTTACGGTTGCTCATTGTGAATGTATGAAATACTTATGATTGTTATGTGATTTTCTATTGTCGCCGTTGGCAAAGAACTCGATACCGAAGCCGCACGATATGTTAGTGGAAATATTACAAATAAACTTATATCGGATCCTCGTCAATCCGATCAGGTCATCCCTTGTCAATGTCCAAAACTAAACCCTGATCGCAATTTAGACAAATATAACACTGTTATTTCTAGCTAATGTGTGTGTATTACATTATTTGAGAGGGTTTTCTAAAGTAAATTTATTTTATCACGGCTTCCCATACGGTCCCCCAAAGGCTAGTTAGAATTGGAACAACAAACTTTTTGCGCCGGAGTAATAATTTAGGTGTCAACGCGACAGATAGCGAGTCTATCGCCGTGTCTCAAGAAGAATTTCTACATACGTCTATTCCTGTACCAAATTGCCCGGCTTCCTACTAAATAAAATGATACCGACTAGATAATTCAAGGTAGTTGCTTATTTCATATTTGTTTTCCATTTACTACGATTGTTAGTCATAGATTTTAATACAAATATATACCTTATATTGAACCTTGTAAAGGTCACGCTATCCTATAAAATACCTCTAAACATCATAAATGAGAAAGCGGCAATATAATATGTAGGAAATTATCCGTATATAAACCATTAAATTAGTTAAACCCGACTACGGATATAACGCATTTACGCAAGTAGGTAGCAACTCCTGTTTATGTCTTGCGTTTGCTTAGTGCTCATTTTATGGAAACGAGCGGTGCGCGGTGCTCCGTCGTAAGAAACCCTATATATGTCAGGCAAACGCTACGTATGAACACTCTCATACATAGCCTTATGTTGGAGTTGACAGTACGGAAAGATGCGCGACACGCCGCGTCTCGAATGGGCCCACTACGACGAGGCCATGAGAAGCGCTAGGTCGCTAGCTGGATCAAGATGTGTATAAAACAGCTCATCTATTCTCTTTGTAGTTATATTTTTGGTTACTTGATAAAATACTAACACAAAATATGACGAACATAAATAGAGTACAGTTTTTATTAACTTCTGCCTAGCTCTCCCGGGGCATGTGGAAAAGTATTATATTAGTTATATTTACCTTATGTAATAAATAAATAAATTACGCTTTCAACGATGGTATTCGGATGTGATAAAAGAATATTCAAGGGTTTAAAAATGAGTACCTACTGACTACTAACGTACTCAGTGCGAGTATTATAAATCATACAAAATTGTAATACCTGAACATTTATGCCTATTATAGTTTAAGAAAGCCAGCCACTTCAAGAAACTCAGGACATTTATTTCATAGCTTCAATCAACCGTGTCGCAGTTGATAATAGGTCTTAAATACATGTGTATAAGCACGTCAACAATATCAAAGTGTATTTGTTTGTATATGTTGTTAGGTGTGAATGCACACTGCATTATTAGCAGTCAAGAGCTTGCCAAGTAGGTTGCGAGCAATTGGTAGAACGAGTGGCGTGGACTTGATTGAAGGGGGGGTATTCTCAAGTATAAATCTTGCTAATTATTTCCCTGAAAGAATAATAATAGAACGCTCTCCAAGCTAAGAGAACCTTAATTTATTAGCTGCAAGATGCTCAGAAGTAGCAAATAAAGTCTGAATAATTTGACACGAAAAGGAATCAAGAATAAATTTATTTACTGTCCAAAATAACTATTAAATAAATGTAATTCCTAAAGTAATTGGTATAAAGTTCAGTATTCAAAGTAAGTAGTTAGAAAATTATAGTCCTAGCTTGTATCCGTTTTGCACAATACTCGTAGCACCTGGCCTAAGAATTATGCACCCGTCTGGAAATATTGTTTTTCCTTTAAGATGGAACATACGTTTCCACTTACGCTCAACTAAGTGTATTGCATCCTTTAAGTGTGAAAGGCAGCTGAATTTATTGTATGCAACAAATTTGTAGATGCAACAAACTATTCTTTACATAAATCATCCCTACCTCCGTTAGTATTTTAACACTAAGTTGAGAATTACTAACCAGTCAGCCGAACTCAGTCTTATCTGCGAGATCAAAGGTCGTGGGATCGGTCCCCGCTGAGGGAATTAATTGATGTTATGAACACAAGTATTAGTCCTAACCCTATATATGTCTTAGATATCTTATTCATCAATTTATATAATAGGCATTATGAAGCTGGATGAATGAGGAGATAAATACGGAACCGAGAACCGAGGAGAATGTATGCAGAGACTCATGAAAGAAGAAAGAAAGAGTATGTAAATCTAGAAAGAACTGGTTCTGTACAGTACTCTCTATGCTTATCCCGTCAGAGACTCGGCGTTAGGTTATGTATGTTTTGTATTTGATACATCAATATCTATTTCCCACGGTACACGCTTATCTCATCTTGGAATTAGATCCATATACGATTGATCTAGGCTTGTATTATTACTTACTTTTAATGCACAAAACAAATTATAATTAAAAACTAAGTTCGTACTAGGCTGGATCGTAATTCAAAAACATTTTAAGTTGAAAACAAAAGCGAAACCTTAATATTAATGTTATCCATTATTAAATAAGTTACCGTGTATTTGTAAAAATATCTAAGTAATAATAATAATATAACAGTAAGCCACGGGTATAAATAAAAAGTACTCTTAAAAAATATAATTATGTTATTAATTAGAGTATATGAGTATATGAGTACCTTCAGACACCGGTCTAGAATACGTGTAACCTAAATAGATGCGATGGTTTTGACCATGATAATAGCTTAAGCGATTAATAGTGTGTGAACACAACACGCACTGGCTGATTTGTAGGTGCATGCTATGCATTGCTAGGGCTGGCACGTGATCTGTCACCACGTGAATATGCTTATATAGGACATAGACATTTAATTGATTGTTGCTGATAACTTTATGTTTGTTGATTTTTGTTCTAATTGTTTGACAAAGCTTGCGGGAATGAATCATGTTTGGATAGACGAATCCTGTGCCGTAGATATTTATAAAACATTTAAAATTTAACCCATAAATTAGTTGTGTGGATAAACACCCCCGCCTACCATTTTCGGGAAGGAAAAGGCTTAAATATACGGCCAAGGTGTATAGTTAGCACCCACACACCTACTTTCCGCCAAATTATATATAGAGTTTACATATTATAGGTGGCAAAGTAACAAATGGCGAGTCCATCGCCATAACTCAAGCACAACTATTCATACATTGGTCATACGGTCATCATCGTAGATATAGTTAAGCGCTAATTTGACAGATGAAAACACCGAAAGGAAACCTTTGAGAACAAATTTAAAGGTGGGCCAAAGCTCGTATTAGTTTCTGCAGAGTGATCAATCCCCAAATGTTGACATTGTTACCGGATTTGCCAACATATAAGTGCAATATTACCAGTGTTATAATGACTATTACAGGAAGTAACAACAAGCTTTGGTTGACTGTTATGATAACTGCCATTCAATGCCATTCGATGTTTACACAACAATCGACTGTCTTACAACAAACTTTAAAACTCCATTTCAGGGGTTGTTTTGCTAAACAATCCTGTTAACTCTCCACTCTGATTTAAACCTTATTTGAGTACTTTTAAAAATAACGAAATAATAATAAGGTTAATCCGGAATTACAACTTTTGTGCCGATCAAAAAAAAAAATGTTCTTTTTTTTCATTTAAGGATATTTTTTTTTGTCAGGTCTCTATGTTTGCTTTGCTTTTCAATTTAAAAGGCGTCACCTTAATCTGTTTTGCTTTTCCATACATAATATGTAAAAAAGTGTTGCGACTCAAATAGATTCCGTACCAGCCCTGCAGGTATTACCTACGTCACGCTGCTAATTTCGCGACCGCTACTAATGCCAACCTTTGATTCAAACACCTATTTGACAATTTAGTTACGTTTCGGCCGCGACATACGTATGCACGAACCGTGCATTGAAGCAACAAAACCTAGAATTGTGACCAATGTATTGTGTTCAATGAATAGTGCTGACTAGAGTGCAATGGTATCTTCGATGTGACTGAAAATATCTGTGTCTATGACATCTGGGTCGGGGATAAAGGTCGGGTAAGAGAAAATTGCGTTATTCTATTTACCCGTTTGCAGTGCCCGTTTCAATTTAATGCTATCTATTTAGTATACTGGCTGAGACCTCTTTATTTCGTTTCGAATAGTTTTTTTAGCGTCTTGGTAATTTAATTTCGACTAGTTTCTTAAACGTTTTCGGGTCAGGAATATTCGATTTCTTACCTGCATTTAAGGTGATGTAACATGATTGAATTACTGCTCTACCTTGGTGCAGTTAGACAGTAAACAATTTAAAATATTGGATCTTAAAAATATAAAAAAAAATAACGTCAGTGTAACCACATAACGCTTGTTTTACTAATGTTTGTTTTATTTTAAATTTAATATGATGCACATTTTGCTTTTTGCACATTTTGCACATTTCGATTTATTGAGAGATTTCTACGCTAAAAGTACAATTTGAAACGTGTAAACTTTACTTAGGTATACTGAAATATTAAAATACGCTACCAACGCCGGTATTGTAATCCCTTCATCCCTTGAGGCATATCCTCCCTCTTCAGATTAATACGAGTTACAACACTCTCGATCTTAGCAGTTTAATTCGCTCGTTTACTAAATTTACGGCATCAATCTAGTAAATAAGTGCGAGTAAATACGAGTTTTAGGGATTTGATTTTATTTGCGTTAACTATACATGTATAGATACTTCGTAATAACCACTTACTGAGTTAAGTAGAGAAATATTTTTTTCCGAAAACTCATGATTTTATAAGCTACGGATGATTTAGAAGTTTATGTAATTAGTACCAAAATGCAATATATTTCATAAAGTATCCCTTATAAAACCAACCGCTTAAGGTATAGGAAAGTAAATATTTTTTGTCACACTAAGGAAATATCACAATAAACAACATTGTTCTTAATTTAATTATCAGCTTTTTACTACACGCGTACACGTATCTACGTATTAGAATTCATATCTATATTACAAATAATTATAATGAACTAATAATCGCTTTTAATTACAAAAATTGAGAGGAAATCCGCATACGTCTGAGAAGCAATTCAAAGGCGTATATATAGTCTTGCTATAGTCGTGCTTGAGTAACGTTGATGGAATCGCCAGCTGTGACGTTGGCACCTAAAATATATCTCTGGCGGAAAGTGGGTGTGTGGATACTAACTATACACCTCTGCCTGCACAAAGTAAGTTATTTAATGCAAACATTATACCATACACCTAGTTAAGGCACATCAGATAGGCACTACTAAATTAGCTCAAGATATAGCAGCTGTAAATAAAGATTGTTTAATTTGACATACATACGTCGAAGTCGCGGGCAAAAGTAAGTTTATAAAATAAAATACTTATATTCCCACATAATCTGATAAAGCTACGCCACAGTAAAGCTTCAAGAAATGTAATTAGCGAAACAATAATAAATTTAAAAGCAATTTAATTAAGTTGGATTAATAACAGTTCCGCTTTTAATACAGCAACGTAATCTGGCCATTCAAAACTTGAGTCACTTATTCAAGAGCATTTTAAACAAAATGAATTAAAACTGTTTATAACTTAATTCAAATTTAATAATGGGTTGTTGTGTTGCGGAGTGGTTCGAGTTCGCCTTCAACATTAATATTGCCAGTTCGAATCCCGACTGCACCAAAGAGTTTTTCTAAACTTAAGTACGGTGATTAGTCACACCACGAGCTTTACGGTGAAGGAAAACATGGAGAGGAAACCTGCATGCGTTTGAGAAGACATTCAAAGGCGTATGTATAATTGTGCTTAAGTAACAGCGATATTCGCCATCTGTCACGTTAGTACCTAAAATATATCTGGCGGAAAAAGGGTGTGAGGGTACTACCTATACACCTCTGCCTAACTCTTCAGGAACCCTTGTGGGAAAGCGTGAGGATGAGATATTTCTTTCACTGCCGAAGGTGCGTGATAACACTCACATGTTGTCGGAGCTAGCTGCTAATATCACTGTGCTATCTCTCCCGCCTTGTTAGTTTCCCACAAACGTGAAGGTATTATACAATGTATTTTAAAAACCACTGAACAAGACTTGGCTTGGCCGGTAAATGGAAGCTACAAGACCTTTACCAACATTGATCTAATTCGTACATAAGATAATTTCGTCACAACAACTTGAGCAAACGTTTTTCAATTTCATCCTCCAACCAAGCACAAAAAACAAAACGATCTTAATGTTGACCAGAAAATCGTCGATATGGAAAAAATCATTCGTGTGGAATTGATTTAGCTCAAGAATGGATTCGTGGCTAGATACATCAGAGCTGTAATAATGGTCGCACTGAGTAGAGATATTGTGGAGAGATTGTGGGTTATTACATTACTCCTTTTGTTAAATTTGTCCAATGTTTTCAGGGATTTTTACCAGAATAGGATGTGAACCGACTTAAAAAAGAAGGACTTTTCTGTCATCGTAGACTTGTTCCTTGCACGATACAGAAAATCGAAATGACCAAATTATTTTTCTGTTTTTGGATTATCTGTCACTGGTTGTACTTGGGAAAGGGAATGTGAAGGAGTTTGTAATTATAAATTATGACGTCATTGTAAATAACTCCTACTTATACGTAAATTCAATTTATTTGGGTATTAAAAAGGTTCCCAATTCACAAAAATACTATGTATATAGAGGAAAGCTTTACTTAATATCAAAATATAATATAACAATTCCTTAGAGATTCAGAACGTAATGTCTTAAATTCATATCTTAATTCAATAAATTTTACAAATATAAGTAATTAGCTTAATTTAAGTTCAGATGTAGAGTGAAATGCGTGACATTGTTGCGTAAACAAATGCGTAATTGCCACAGTCGTACCCAGCTTTATTAAATAAGAAAACGATTTAGTACGTTGATAAGCCCATCAATCATTATGGACGTCTAAGCCAGTTTTAGACTTCATCGTAGTCTGAATAAAGTTTATAGAGAAACAAACATTTAATGTTACCCAGAAATATAAAATACTGAAATTCTTTTAAAGTTTTTGGTCTGTGGGGCTTTTCATATGACCTTAAGAATACCATATATTCATATAAGAATAACATAAGACAATAAAGTAGATGCTGGTTTACATATAACCCTGACAGATTTATGAAATAAGTTTTAACTGTATAACTGTACAATGAATTGTGACAACTTCAGAAGGGAAAAATATTTATTTATAATCACAATTATTATTACAAACAAAGTAATTGTATACAAAGCTTTTCTGATTGCTGTCAAAAGTGATCAGTAACAAGTTTAAAACAGAGTTTCAACGCCTTTGTTATCTACTTCTATTTTACAATGGTCCGAGTCTCATAAAGCAGTCTTTTTTCCGCTATCATAATATTTAGTTAATTTTCTTTAATTCTTTTTTTAAATTCCGCTTAAGTCAGGTTTAAGTTTACCCGTAACATCAATCAATATTGGTAAATCAAACTCAAACAAATAAAGACATCTGTCTCGTGAGTATTATGATTTGTCATGCTACCAGCAATACACAAAGTATGGATCTTATAGTATGTTGGAGAAGTAACTAATTCAAGATGTATAGACTGTCGTGGGAGATGGCGAGTTGTCGCCTCAATGTCATATTTTTGTCATGTCTTTGTCATCTGAATGACATATCCAGGACATGAGGGCATTTCTACCCCTTTGGGAGCTCTTGTACGAAGGTTTAAAGATATATAAATATTTAACAAGATATAACTCTAATGAACAAACCTCATCGTATTTTTGATACATTTTAATACAGGAAAAGATATTCCTCCGAGGATGCCTCAAAATAGCTGTTGTTAACTGCAGTGTAAGTAATTTAGTCCATTTTAAATGAACGCGGAATTCTGCAAACGGGAGTTCGTTTCAAGGAAACCGCTCTCTTAATATTACATCTCTCGCAATATAGTTAAATATTATGGAAATATCCTCAACTTTAAAACTGATGAATTTTTTAAATATTTCTACCTTACTTATTAAGTTTTCGAGCTTTTGAGAATTCGTTTTTAAAACCTTAAGCTTAAGGAATATTATATAAGTATCAACTATTGGTATTTACTACATATTACTTACATCGAAGAAATCGGACCCCAGACCTCTAGCTTTGCAACCAGCACAGACGTCCTTCGTCTGGTCTGGTACAGCCTTCTGTTGTATAGAGGATCACAAGACCAAATGCCGATATAAATATGTATAACTTTTGATCAATTAGCCTATATGATGTGAGCATAATTTAAGCCCACTAACAATATAAATGCTATGATGAAAATATTAATAGATAGGATATGTTTTATTCCAGACGAAAATTCCAGAAATGAAATTACCAATGAAATCAATATTTACGCAGGTAAAACCGTAGAGCACCGCAAGTTTAAAATAGGTTAATTCTTTTTATAGTATCGCAACAAGCTGAACGAGCAACAGAACGGCAGACTGTCGGCCCAGCGAGCGGCGCTGGGCGCGCGACAGGAAGAGATGAGGAGCATCGACCGCCGAGTATCGGAGCTTCAAGCGCGGTTGCTAAGGAAACGAGCTTTAAACCGACAGCTGGCCGTTGCACATCGTCAGCCACAGCAACCAAGGTATGTGCGAAAATACACACATCTATGTTCTTTTGCAGGATTTCATTGTGAGACTGCTGTACATTCTGTTTAAAACTCTAAAGTTTAGAAGTCTAGCCTCGGCATCCCTTCAATTTAATTAGGCCTTACCTTCTTCTTAGATAAGATCTTGAAGTTTCAAAATATAATCTTTTGGAGTTATGGCTCTTGATGATCTAATAAGATCGTTTGATTTGATTGTATTACCATCTCGTTTTGACATATGCGGTTGTACCTAACTACCCACCTACCTACCACCAAGATAAGTACTTATCACGACAGTCACAACAGTTTGTGCTCTATTTATTATATACCTACTGAGCTCCAAACTTAAATAAAAAACAACCCCAAGATAATAATATAATATATCCTCACGCCTTCCCACAAGGATCCCCGAAGGAGTAGGCAGAGTTGTATAGGCTGATGGCTAGTCCATCGCAGTTACTCAAGCACGATTATACATACGCCTTTGAATTGCTTCTCAGACGTATGCAAGTTTGCTCTCGATGCTTTCCTTCACCGTAAAGCTGGTGGTGTGACTAATCATTGTACTTAAGTTCAGAAAAACTAGTTGGTACAGTTGGGATTCAAGCTTGCAAACTTTGTGTCTTCTACCACGGCTTCAACCCCAAGATAAAGCACAATATTACTTTCGTTATTACAAAATTTATTAGAAAATATGTAAAAATAAAGTATGTATACTTTATTTTTACATATTTTCTATCTACTAAAGTCTGTTTTGATGTTCCTATGCTGACAATTGAAGTCGATATTTCCGTATTTTCCAGAATCAATCAAAACCCAACACCGATGCAACAGTTACCCAGCTATTCGGCCGGCAGCACTGGAGTACACAGCCAACCAAAGAACCAACAAGCACGAGGAAACATTGCAGCAGTCGAGCCATATAATCACGTTCCGCATGCACAGAGTGTCAACCACAATACTAATTTCCAGGTAAACAAACGTTAGACATTATTCAGAAATACAGTTTAATAGCACTTTTCCCAACATCTGCTCACTCTTAAAATAATATTTTCCAGGCCACGAAGCAGAACGTAATACAAAACAACGTGCCATTAAAACAGCTTACTCAAAGTGAAAATATTCAAACTCACATGACGCAAGAAGCTCATTACCTGCAGCAAAAACAAATGATCAATCCTCTCTTCAACGGATATCCTCACTCACAATCAGTTCAAGACCCATATCAAACTCAGTATCAGAAGCACGATAACTTCAATCAGGTACAGCAAGGAATTAGTAATCCTTACGATCAGAAATCTATAATTGATCATAATAAATATCCCGATTATTTGAAACAACCTCAGTATAGTCCAAATAGTACAAGCAGTTCAAACAGTAATCAAACTGGTAAAGATTTAAAAATAAATGAACAGGAATTCCTGCCAGAATTTGCGCCGAGCAAGTCTGATCCAAAATACCAAACTTTGCCATACAATACAAAATTCCCACAAAATAATATAAAAAACAACGAAAGTCTGGAGAAGAATGCAATCAATGTGAATCACATGACAGTTCATTCGACGCCACTGTCCGTTGTGAACAAAAGTCTGGCAACGCCTCTAAGTCAAAACGAAACCTTTCAACAGGAACATACATATCAGTTACAGAAGTCAGACTCGTCTAGCAGGTGTAACCAGGAAGGGAAGGAGAACCACGCATATCCACAGAATTCTAGGCTAAGTCAAAGTAATAGTCAGAGCAACGAAGGCTCGAGAGGGAGCGGGAAAAACCAACAGAGTAACGCAGTTAAGGGAAGTTCACCAAGCTTGGTTTCTAGTTCTACTACAGCCAGCAGTTCCATAGGATTTGGGGTGAGTTCAACTTAAATAAGCAATTCTGTCTTACCATCATAATATAACTGAAACTAACTTATTAATAGATCTTGTCGAAATTGTGTAAAAAATTTCCTGTATTTGGGTTCCTTCCAAGGTTTAGATATAAACCCAAACTATGGATTGAATACGCTTCTGTACTCACAACATTTTTGAAACTGTTCATTTAATCATTCGTTCTTGTACTACCTATTGCACTATTTTGCTCACCTGTAAATGTCATCATCATTCATTAATTCATTCCAGAAACCTGTATCGAGTGTAGCACCCACATCAGTACAGGTGTCAAGCGGGAAACCTTCACCCATTTATCAAACATCATCCACAAAAATCCAACCAGTCCAACCTCAGACTGTTCAGACCCAAAGCATTACTGTTCCATCAAATCATGTAGCTTGTAATGTGGTGACCTCCCAACCCCAGATCGTTAGAAACACGGCGTCAGGGCTTTCCACTAGTACGGGGAGCACAAACTTCAGTGGACAGAATGCCTCCTCGCAAAGCATCTTGTTGTCCCCCCCGCAAAGTGCCAGCACGCCCCTGTCTACCCCTGATGTCAGCGGCACGGACAAATCCCCCAAACCAGCACTACCTCCGAAACCTACTATTAAGGTATGTCTTGTCGTCAAGTTTCATAAGTTACCTTTCACAAAGTAAATATAATTCTAGCATAGTATTTTATCGGATACGAAGTTATTGTTGTATAGAATTTACTTTTAATTAATCAATTTCAGTAGCAAACTATTGGGGATAAAAATTAATATAATGATAAATGTTTAAAATTATTTATGCATATATTATTTAAAATATTAACTATAAAAGGTATAACAAGTGACCGAGTGTGCAATATCGGTAAATGGGCAAATTCTAGAGCAAGTGAATGAATTTGTATATCTTGGAAGCATGTTCACACGAGATGGAAAGTATGAAAAAGATATTGAAAGAAGGATAACTGCCGGAAATAAGGTGAATGGAGCCATGTCGGCGTTGATGGGCAGTAAAAGTCTGAGCAAGAATGCTCGAGTTGCTGTCCACAACGCGATATTGGTACCTACCTTATTGTATGGCAGCGAATCCTGGGTATGTCAGAGGAAGTATGAAAATAGCTTGAATGCAGTCGAGATGAGATCTCTTCGAAAAATGTGCGGCGTAACGATATTAGATCGAATCCGCAATGAAGAGATTCGCAAATCAACTGGCGTGAATGAGGGCGTGATTGTAAAGATGAAGAAAGGCATGTTACGTTGGTTTGGACACATAGAAAGGATGAGTGAAGAAAGATTGACGAAACAGATATACAAAGCAAAAGTGTGTGCAAGAAGAGGCAGAGGAAGGCCACGTTCCAACTACCTGGACCAAATAGATCGGACTCTCAAGGACGGGAACGTTAAGAGTACTCGAAACCGACGAGCATGTATGAAGAGACTGATGAATGTGGACGAAGCGAAAGAGGTATGTAAGTCTAGAGAGAACTGGCGCTCTATACTCTCTGCCTACCCCGTTAGGGACTCGGCGTGATGATATGTATGTATGTAACTATAAAAGGATGCAATATTCTCCTTGCAGACACCACCACGACAGTCAGTGAACAATGATGCAGGCTTCAACCAGTCAACTGAATGCACGCAGATGCCCACCATACCTTTGCCAGATTCCTCTAGTGACAGTGACCAACAACAGAGTCAAAAGGAATCGTGCAATGGTAGCAACGATATGATCATAAAAGCTCGCCCACTAACGATCAGAAAACCTCCACTCAGTGAGCAGCCTAAGTTAAGAAATTTAAATAGTACTAAAAATGGCATAAGTGTCAGTATCAATCGACGCATAGAAATGCCGCCGGCCTTCTTATTCCCAGAAATGGACCGATTAACCCTAGACTCGTCACCTAATGAAATACAGAACGGCCTAAAAGATAAGAAACAAAAGGACGAAGTAGACAGGGCTCTAAATATTAGTGATAAGTTAGAAGATAGTAAAGACAACGTAGTGTCAGATGTTACTGAGCAGATAAGTTCGGTTGATTTGAACGGTCAGGATTCTCAGTCTACTGAGAATGTGCTGAGGCGGACAAAGAAGGGCAACTTGAAGCAAGGCGGGAAAGCGCCCTTGGCTCGGCGTGTCAGCTTCGATCCCCTCGCGCTTCTGTTGGATGCCAGTTTAGAAGGAGAGTTGGAGCTTGTCAAGAAAACGGCAACACAGGTACCTACTTGATATATATTTTTTATTACACTCCAAACATAAAGATACTTACAAAGTTAAGATATACCTAACCCGGATTATCAAATTAAAGACGGGCTTACCATCAACATAACAATAAACCGTGATCAGAAACCAATAACTGTATAATTAAATGAATTAACATTCATGTAGGATATATTTCTACTTCCAGGTGCAGAATGCAAGCGCTGCAAACGACGAGGGGATCACAGCTTTGCACAACGCTATTTGCGCGGGACACTTTGAAATTGTTAAGTAAGTATAATCTTTATTCTTATTGTGAAAGAGAAAGCTATGTTATTTTCTTGACAAATAAATAAATTAGTTAAATATTAATTAATGGCATGTCTAATGCGACCCACATCATGCACGTTTTATTTTACTGTAAATTATTTAATAACATGAATTTCCAGATTCCTAGTCGAGTTGGGTTGTGATGTAAACGCGCAGGATTCGGATGGTTGGACTCCGCTACATTGCGCTGCGTCGTGTAATAACCTACAAATGGTTAGATTTCTCGTGGACAATGGTACGTGTTTTTTTTTCTTATACTACTTTCTTGGAAAACCGGTAATATTCTTACATATAAGATCACATACATGTGGGTGTGTTTTTAATTTTAGATTTATCAGAAACAGAATGTCATAGAATCTCTTTACCTCAATTGATTTATATTGTTAAGCGTATCAATATATTATCAGCAATTTTCTCTCATTGCTTAAATATGCAAGTCCTAATGGGCAATTGAATATTATGGGTTTGCACCCACTGAAATAATATTGCTTATTTCGTTAATCTAAGCTCAGTATTATATTTATTAATATCAGCGCCATCTATGATTCCAGGTGCGTGTATTTTCGCAACAACCTTGTCCGACCACGAGACAGCGGCTGAAAAATGCGAAGAGGATGAGGAGGGTTTTGATGGGTGTTCAGAATATCTATACAGTTAGTATTGCTCTCGCTCATTTGTATTTGTGTCTACAGATGGCGCTAAAGCGCTAAATAGGGAAACATACAATACTTAAAATTATGTCGTACTAGCTGTGCCTCGCGGTTTTACCCGCGTAAAAATCGATTACATTAGTATAATTTTAGGTAGATTTATTTTCGGATCAAATTTCAGGTGTCCAAGAGAAACTGGGCATAATGAACAGCGGCTTGGTGTACGCGGTATTTTCATACTCAGCGAGTCGCAGCGACGAGCTATCTTTCGATACCGGCGCGAGGTTGCAGGTGTTGCGCAAGGGAGATGACAGCGAGCGGGAGTGGTGGTGGTGCCGCGGGGACGATGGCCTCGAGGGCTACGTGCCCAGGAACTTGCTTGGGGTAAGACCTTGTTGATAGTAAATTTATTTATATAATTATTACATCTAAGGAGACTTTTATCTGATTTCACACGACATACTTTAAATTAAGCAAATGAGTAAGCGGATCGCCATTGAAATTGAAACTGTATAACTTGAAACTGAAATAACTGTAAGCAGTTATTTTCATATTGATACTATAATTTATTATGTACCTATTTCATATTCTCACGAGCCCCTAACGGAGTAGGCAGAGAGAGTAGAGCGCCAGTTCTCTTTAGACTTAAATACCTCTTTCGCTTCGTCCGCATTCCATCTCATCTCTATTATAGCATATAATATAATATTAATAAAGAAACACTTTATAAAATATCGCGCTTTTCCGACGGTGAATTTCTATCAGGAATGGTGCTAGCAGCTTTAGGAATTAAGGTTCCCATCTGCCTGTATAAAACCTATAATTGGTCAGAAAACAAGTACAAAGTGTTTTACATTTAATTATATGCCCAACTTCAAAATAAGTGCCAGGTTTACATTAAAGGGCCAAAGAATTATATTAAAATCCGCTTACCTGCCTCACAAAACTGCCTTCTGGAGAAGAATTCACCACCCCTCTGCCTCACACGCACCAGTGTCTCTTATGCATATGGTGGTACATTATTACAGTCAGTGACAGACTCATCTTTCACGTTTATCTAAATCTATGATCTCCCGCGAAAATTGGGTGGTCTTACTTGGAGAACTAGGCCTTACAATACAGCACCCGCAGGGTACGTTAATAGTTAATGTTGTTTTTATTGTTGCAGTTATACCCCAGAGTGACGACACAGCAAGATTGAAGAAAATAAGCATTATATGACCTAATTATTTTGTAAATACAATTAGTTGTTTTTATTTTTTATGTATTTATATGTCTGTAATCTACGAAAAATATCACTATTGTATACAATTTTATCAGATATATAATATTTTGTAAATATTTAACATTGTAAGTTCAAAACGAATGAGATTATATTGTACATTTTATAAATATTGTGGAGTCATCATTACAATCGGTCGTAAATATGAAATTTGTATATTGTATTTAGATGTCTGCAAAATGTTGTGAGAAAATACACCTAAACTGACAATACAAATAACCATGAAGAATATAAGGGCATTTTATTTCAATCCCTTCCTTTCATTTAATATAATATTTAAGCCATGGCAACATTATTCTACATTATTTTACAACAAACAAGCAATAAAATACCCCGAAAATCTTCTCTTTAAATAATTTAACATATTTTTTCTTGGTAACTGTGACAAGGATAGTTCAAATTTATTACATGACGTTCAATAATGTGTTTCTAATATAGTAAAAGATTTAATTTTGAATGAAATTAGGATGCAAAAAATAAAACAATATTTTTTTAAAAATGTATTATCTAAAAATTGTTCACATTTCGCCGTCGTCAGAGTCTTCAATGTCAGCGAGTGCTTGCTTGGCGAGGCTCTCCGCCTCAGTGGCGAGCTCCTTGGGCACCACCTCGTGCTTACCCTTCGTTTCCTTCGATACCCACGACATTTCCAATTCAAACTGCTTGTCTTTAAGCTCATCATGGACTATATAGATACTGGAAAACAAATTAATTTATTAACTTATTTAAAGGCAACCAACATTTACGTTACACAACATTTAAGTTAACACACAAGTTTGAATTAACATTGTATATATAAATAGGTAGCAACAACATGCAATAGACGAACAAGAGTTTGTTTATTTACACAGCACAAGTGAAATTTTAACTAATTTTGTATGTAAGTATAATAGTTTAACACAAATAAAAAGATAATTGAACTTAGTATAATGTACAACCTAATGAGGAATGAACTGAACGGAAGAATTGAATTTAACTTTAATTAAATTAAATACAAATTTTAAAGGAATTAAGGCTGCGTGCGAAGATATCGATTCGGTATCAAAATATATCCTCGGCGAAATGTGGGTGTTAGGGAAGGCGTGTAGGTACAATATAACAATTTTATATTTTTTCAATCAATCGTCAATTCAAGACCTCTAGGTGTTGAAAATATTGCTGTGCTGTGCAAGCTTTGATAAAAAACCTGGCCTTTTATGATGTCAGTGAATTAGGAGATATATTTTGTAGATAATATTAGTAATCTATGTATATAGGAGATCCCATTTGTGAACTCACTTATGACGATATCCCAGGAACTATAAGGCCGATTGACTTGAAATTTGGTAGGAATATTCCTTACGCGGTGTAGAGGTCAGCTAAGATTTTATGGAACTTTTTTTTTAACTTTTTCTAGCTAGTAAGTAATAAAAGAGCTATAAAGGGTCCAATCAATGGCGTGACAGTCGCCATCTATCAGACTGACTTCTCAAAAACAAGCAATACAATACAGTTCCTTACAATATTTTCATAGGAAAACATTGTATGATGAGAGGTTAAAGCATCATTGAACCTTTTGTTGCATGCAAGTAATATTCAATGATCAATTAACACAAGCCAAACGGAAATAATAATAAATTAAAAACTAAAGAAAACTAAAATATTAATCTTACATTCTGGCAGCTTCTTTCACCAAGTCTCTGACGGAGAGGTCAGCCAGTTTCAGCTTTTCAATTTCTGTCTTTGCTGCTTGTTTTGCCTTGCCTACTGCACACCCAAAGTAAGACTGGAATGCAGAATCAAACACTTTAATAAACCTAAACTGTATTACATTACAAGCTAAAATAATAATTGGTTGTTTATGTTAGGTATATTGTTAATTTAACTCTATTTAAGAAATCTCAGTGTAGAAGTAGTATTAACTATAAATTTACCATCAGAAAACATATTCAAGCAGGTAATTGACAAATCATGCTTTATGCAGAGCAGTAAATAAGCTATGACAAATAATCGTAGTATAATCAAATGGACACTTAAGGATGGAAAAATCAAGAGTACTCGAAACCGGCGTTCATGTATGAAGAGACTTATGAATGTACCTGTCTGTCTGTCTTATGAATGAAGTCTGGAGGGACCTGAAACTCTATACTCTCTGCCTACCCTGTTAGAGACTCTGCGTGATGATATATATGTATGTATCATAATATATACTAAAATTTCAAGTGATCTCAGACATCTAGACTATTTACAGTCAGTCAGTCAGACAAATTACACCTGAATGTGCTGCAACTTAAAGGCACAATGGGATCTCCCACTCAAATGAGACACTACAACTGAATCAATATGTCTTATAAGATTGCTGATAAACTAAGCTACTTTTTGGAAGTAAAGCAATCGGGGATTGATGCTTCTCACATACTTAGTGCCCTTGGGTTTTCTCGAGGGTGCCAAGTAAAGCAGCTGATGACAGGTAGGGCACTAAAGATATCTCATTTAGAATTGGAGTTGTGCCTGTCTTGATGATAACTGTATCTACATCACAACAGCACAAGCACAGCAACCAATTGGGAATGGTTAAAATTGCAGTGATAACAAAGATATTGGCTAGTGCCTATAGCCCCCTAAACACATAGGCAAAAAGTTATTAATTAATCTGAGCCTGTAGACAGAATCTTTTCTATTTCTGATAGTGTTCACACTATCCAATATATATAATTTGTATATCAATGAAATTTGCTGCAGAAAACCTTTTCTGCATACATCAGAGGGTGTGAACACTAACACAAAAAGATTTTGTCTAGTCACTGTGATTCTTCTTTCCTGAGCTTCTGTGGGAGTAGTTAGGGAGGTCACATGCCTTATGCTAGTCTTATAGCGATTGAACTGATGACATCAGTTCTGTTAAAAATATTTAGTACATTATAGTAATCACATTTCATGTAGAACAAGCATCCCCATTACCTGTGGGAACAGACCATTCCTAACTAGCTATCATAAAGGTAATTAATATACTTACGAAAGCTACTCCACTTGGGTCAAGCATGTACATCTGTGGGCCCTCATGCTCAGTCCAGGTTCCCATGACAACAGAGCACCCATATGGACGGACAGCACTGTACAGTGTGTATGCATGCATATACATTGCTACACGCTCATTCAGATACTTTACAGGGACTGGAATACCATATTGGGATCTGTAGTTAGATGCTTCGGACCGAGCCGTCTCAACAATTTGCCGAGCATCTGATATCAAACCAGCCACTGCCTGAAATGGTAGGATTGCATTAATAAGTAACACAATAACTAAGGTTTAGAGGGCAGCATTAACATTTTTACTTTTATTGGGCACCACAGTTGAATCTATAATTGTCTCTAAAAAGTCATAATATATGCATACCATAATCGACATAGATACAAACATACAAAGCGGGACACTGCCATCATGTGACATACATTTTCCACAACACTATTTATATGTATTTGTAATTTAGCATAAAACTGGTATGGCAACACAGAACAATGTAAGTAAGTCTGGGATAAATCTACGCTAGGGATGAAAAGTGAGACATGAACAATGCCATCTATGACAAAGTAATAATTTTGATAGTTAGCTTGATTTATATTTCTATCCATATCTTCATGCTGAAACCTTCACAACGTAGGAATAGAGTTCGAGTTTATATAAAAAAATACAACTAATTACCATGCCAACATGTTCATCAACATGGAAGATCCTCTTGTTTGCGCCAGGTTCATATAGTTTTGAAGTTACCAGTTTCTCCACAGCAAATACAACTCCATCCTTCCCTCTGAGACCTATGACTGTGCCAGAGTTCTCAACTGCCTTTGCGGCGTATTCTACTTGAAACACACGCCCGTCAGGCGAGAATTGTGATGCGGATAGATCATACTGCAATCAGAAACAGGGCTGTTATTACTGGATTTCAATTGTTTCAGACTCTATATTTGATTAAATAACATTTGACATTTGAATGGCACAATATAACCACACAATTCCGGGTTTTAGGAGTTTCAAGAAAATAATTATTAAAGTGTACACAGAATCTTGGATGGATGAGTCGGTAAAACTATTGATAACCTTAACGGTTTTAAATGACAAAATTACTTACGCCCGTCCCGATTGAACTCATGGCTATTACTTTTTATGATATTAAATTGTTTGTAAATTTTGATTAAAATTTACTATTTTAAAATAAAAATACTATGTCCTGTAAATATTCTTCAACTTTCGGCGACGATGACAAGCAACTCGGTAAAATTGTCCGTTCTCATCGGTACCACAGATTAATAAAAATAGTAGTAAGCAAGCTATCGAGATTCAAGGTACCATAGACGAACTATTTATTTATTTACAATTAGTTCGACAACGTGGTCATTTATATAGTGTATATAAACTAACTTTAGTGTATAAAATTGAGTTAATAAATTGAATCTACTCCTAAGGCACAAAAACTTTGTATAATATCTACACAGTGATATAGTCATCTTAAAATGTAAAGTAAATGAAAACTTTAACAAAATCAAACAGAATTTTGGCCTGTTATTTTTTTTTGATAATTGTTGTTCAAGCAAAATTACTAAAATTATAAATCTGTCAACTTATTCACCATAGACTACTGTTAATATTGCTATTCACATATATCAAAGTAAAAAAGCTCTGTTTAGCCTGTCCCACATATTTTTGTTTATTTTATAATACTATTATTATAAAATAAACAAAAATATGTGTACCTATGTACATTAAGTTGTTTTGCATACGTAGGTTAGGGATGTAAGATTAATGGAAAAGAATCGGTAAATAAAAATTGATTTTTCTTTATTCAAAATTAATCGATATCTCAAAAATTGATTTTACTAAAAATAAATCGATCAAATTAATATAAAATAGATGACTAAAAATATAGCCAATTCAAAACTAAAAATCAAAGCCCAAAAAAACAAAAAGTTTCCTACCTTGAAATGTCTCTTCAAAATTTCAAGCAAGGTAAGAAATTAGGAAACCATACATACATACCTATGTAGGCAGAGAGACTAGAGCGCCAGTTCTCTCTAAGCTTACATCCCTCTTTCGCTTCGTCCACATTCATTAGTCTCTTTATACATGCTCATCGGTTTAGAGTACTCTTGACGTTCCCGTCCTTGAGCGTCCAACGTGGCCTTCCTATGCCTCTATTTGCACACACTTGCTTTGTATATTTGTTTCTTCAATCTTTCTTCACTCATTCTTTCTATATGTCCAAACCAACGTAACATGCCTTTCTTCATCTTTATAATCACGCCCTCATTCACGCCAGTTGATTTGCGAATCTCTTCATTGCGTCTAAGATCGTTACTCCGCACATTTTTCGAAGAGATTGCATCTCAACTACATTTAAGCTATTGTCATACAACCTCTGACATACCCAGGATTCGCTGCCATACAATACAGTAGGCACCAATATCGCGTTGTGGACAGCAACTCGAGCATTCTTGCTCAGACTTTTACTGCACATCAACGCCGACATGGCCCCATTCACCTTATTACCGGCAGTTATCCTTCTTTCAATATCTTTTTCATACTTTCTATCTCGTGTGAACACGCTTCCTAGACATGAAAATTCATTCACTTGCTGGGAAGCAAAAGGGTAACCAAATAGCATTATTAATACAAATTTTATTACTATTAAAAGTTGTATTTATTATAATTAAAAAATAAGATTTGAGCTGTTTCTGAAAATCGATTAAAACATGTTAAATTACATACATTACGATTTATTAAAAATCGATTAATATTCCAATAAAAATCGATAATAAAAAATTGATAATAAGAAAAAATAATAGATTTAAATAAAAATCGATTATTTTTTAACATCCCTAACGTAGCTACTACCTAGACAACTCTGCTAGTATATTAATAGTAGTCTATGCAAATCTGCCTAGCCCTTCAGGGACCCTCGTGGCAAGGCGTGAAGAAAGATAATCACAAAGCTGCAATATTCCATTACTTATCATACCCGTAATGTTCATCCATATCTGTATTGTCTTATTTGTATGATATTGATAAATAGATAGTTTTAATAGACTGTCAGTTCAGGGTAGGTCATAATGTACATAGGTACTCAAAAAGGTATAATGTCGATTCCCACGAAACTCATT
Organism: Drepana falcataria; assembly: GCA_945859725.1. Classification (NCBI taxonomy): domain Eukaryota; kingdom Metazoa; phylum Arthropoda; class Insecta; order Lepidoptera; family Drepanidae; genus Drepana; species Drepana falcataria. The sequence goes on from OX243935.1 coordinate 4,869,958, forward strand.
GTTCCTGAAGCATTCGGTTTGTTTGTATCAGTCGGCTTAATTGCTGGCGTTTCGCATCTCCGAGCCTCTATCACTAGAATGTAAGTAAACAAACCCTGAAAGGGTTTGGGCGTATCCTGAGTGTTCTAAGAAACCGAAATGAGCTTTTCTATTGCTCCCTGACTGAAGGCTTAGAACTTGGATATTACAAATGAAGTATAAGCTCACATGTTTTACACCAAATTATTTATCCTCAACATCACACCTTCCCACAAAGGTCCTTGAAGGGGTAGGCAGAGGTATATTTTAGATGCAATATGACAGCTCATGGCCTGACTAATCACTGTAATTAAGTTGAGAAAAACTCATTCGTACAGTTGGGATTCTACTACTACAGGTCGATGCTCGTTTAATTAAAACGAAAGCTATATGTAGGTATATCTTTGATTATAGTACTAAGTAGACTAGAGTATAGATAGCCGGTACCTGACCAGCAACCACATTCGGATACCCGGTACCTCACTACCAATCACATCTGTGTTTATTTGGCTTTGAAAGGCCTTAATCACGCAATGAATTACAGCGAAGATCAAGCAAACAATAATAGAACCCCTGAATCCATATGTTTATTGTTTTAATAAGATTAGCCACAAGTCCTTTGCAAAATGCTTCAAATTAAAACAATTGTCGTACATGTTTACCAACGGGCTGCGGGATGGAATTAAGTAAATATTTCTGTAATTGTGTTGTCTAAAAATGCGAAGATAAACTTTTGGTCGCGAGCTGGGGCCGCATACGAAATGAACCACAATGGGAGTATTATTTGCGTAGCTGACATCCTAATTAACGTGACTTTTTTATTTTTTGTTCTCCAACCTTTTTTTGTTCAGTCAAATTAAATAGCTATATAACTTGAAACCTATGCTATTATAGCTGGAAATACAGAGTAAATTTTAGATACAAATAAGGACCTACATTATTTACTATATTTTCGAATTAATTAAGCCATGGGAAAGCGACAAAAGAAATAGAATTGATAATTATGAAACAAATTCAAAGCTCGTGGAACAATTAAACCACTTGAATGTCAAATGGAAAGCTGGGCAAAGTTTGTGAGCAAAAGTCTTACTTAGAATTTAAAGACGGACATTCAGTGACTTGGTTCATTTAGGTGGAAATATTCTGTTGAACTTTCTCGCCGGAATTGCGGAGCTATTGTTCGAAAAATAATTTTAAAATGTATTTACCAACTGTTTTTCATCATTATAAGTAACAACCACGTTTCAAATTGAGATGAAAGTTGAATTGCGAAGCAAATTAATAATTCCGCCTCATTTATTCTTGTATAAACACTTTTTCAAAGAAATTTAACTTTCCAGTTTTATCCAAATCTAATTTAATATAAAGGGTGGTCTTACCTAAATTATAGGAATTGGTAGAGCTATTAAATAATTGTCGAGTCGTTGAGAGTTTTGTGGTAGACTTAGCACCACGCAAGCGCTATGTGTACTTACCTTTTATGATATTTGCTCGGCAATATTTTGTCTGGAACGACGTGTATTAACGAGTTCGTGTAACGCCCTGCAGAGCAAACAAATTGCTGACTAGATCCAATTCCAACAAGCCTACGGTCCTGGTTACATAATATTAACAATAACTTTAAAGACGTTTGCAATTTGAAATGGGTTTTATGTGTAAGCTAAATTTACCATGTTTAATTTGTATTCGTCAGCAGCGAATATTGAAGATAAATATTTCAGAATCATCTAGAACGTAAAAGGTTGATTAAAATCATTCATGTGATATCCCCAAATAACTTGGAGGGGAATCTGGGGTGAAGCTGTTTTCAGTGTTATGGTGAAATTGGTTTCAGTGTGATTGTAGACTAATGACAAGAAGTCGTAGGTAAAAATGATATCAAAGGCAGATTAAGATGCTGTGTCTAGAAGATAAATATGCTAAAAAGCATTTATAGAGAATAGACAAATGATGAACAATAAGACAGGTGCTAGATAGGGAGGATTACTATTGTATTCTTTACAGAATACGAGACATCTTATTTAATTAAAGAGTAAACTGATACATAGTTTACTCTATCTTATTAATTCTAAAGAAATACATATCTTTTCGTTGGATTGAATTAGAAGCAGTCGCATTTATCGGCCAAGAAATTAGTATATGTCATACGTTTTACCTGAGAACTCTTACCCATTTTCAAGTACTGGAGGAACAGTGTGATTTTAAAAGGCTTTTGTTGTCCCCGAATGGAGTACGAAACCCAATCATAAATATAGCTAGTTATGGTGTACACCGAAAACACTAACTTGCAGAATAGCTATTCATTGGATACAGTTTGAACAGAGACGCAGTAATAAATTACCAATCAGGTGGTGTTACATTGGACTCGCAGCCTAAACTTAGTTGAGTATGAGCCAAGTTGCCCCAGCGATGAAATATTTTGTTGGATCCATTCAATGCAAAGTGCACTTATGTGCACAAATTTGAACCATGAAGGGGATTACATGGACTCGCAAATGATTTCAACCCGTTCAACTGGAAAAGTGCTATGAAATCGTAATGGTGTCTCCAATAATGGCATTTGGATTTACTTGAGTCAGTATAAAGTAAAGGCGCTCGTAGTGATTTTACCTTAGGACTTTAAAGGGGTGGCAGAGTAGATCTTAAGAGAATAATCTTAAACTGGGAAAAAACAATATATGAAATTATTTAAGCTTTTAATAGAGAGATAAAATAAATAATATCCTCACGCCTTCCCACAAGGGTCCCCGAAGGGGTAGGCAGAGGTGTATAGGTAATACCCACACACCCACTTTCCGCCAGAGGTATATTAGGTGCCAACGTGACAGATGGCGAGTCCGTCGCCGTTACTGTAGCACGACTATACATACGCCTTTGAATTTCTTCTCAGACGTATGCAGGTTTCCTCTCGATGTTTTCCTTCACCGTTAAAGCTCGTGGTGTGACTAATCACTGTACTTAAGTTCAGAAAAACTCATTGGTACAGTCGGGATTCGAACTTGCGACCTTTGCGTCGCAGGCAACTGCTCAAACCACTCGGCCACCACGGCTCCTAGAGCTAGAGAGATAGCTCGTAGGTTTAAAGTATATATGTATTTACATAAATACATGTTTAGGTATATCATAGCTTCGAGTCACCACGGGGTAGGCAGAGACAATAGAGCTCTTTCGCTTCGTCCACATTCATCAGTCTCTTCATACAAGCGCGCCGGTTTGAGTACTCTTAAGGTTTTGGCGTCATTGAGTAATAAACATTCATATATCCTTATAAACTTTCATATTTATAAGCATAGTACGACTAAAAGTATACTACAGCCATAGGTACTTACTATTTATTTTAAAGTTGTGTACAAAAGACATTGGTAACTATTGGACTATACTTGAGAGCTACCTTCATAAGTTTTTGTATTAAAACTTCACATAGTTATACATTGTAGATAAAAGAGGACATTAAGGATAATCTATGTGTCATGGAAACCGAACTTTTCTTTCATTACTCTCTTTGTAACGGCAAAATGAGGCAATTTGAGTTCCAAGACTTTAAGTTTCATTTCCGTTGTAAAAATAATTTTGTGAAATGGTGGTTATGTAACGATTGCTAAGTGCTAAAGATATTCTTGTCCTTGCCGGCAAGGATCGAACTCGTGACGATTAAAATTAAAAACTGGCACAATTCAAATGTATCAATGCGTCAAATTATATTATAATAATAATAATAATAATATATCCTCACGACTTCCCACAAGGGTCCCCGAAGGGGTAGGCAGAGGTGTGCAGGTAATACCCACACACCCACTTTCCGCCAGTGGTGTATATTATTATATTATAAGTATATAGCATTGGCACCTAATATAGCTCTGGCGGAAAGTGGGTGTGTGGGTATTACCTATACACATCTGCCTACCCCTTCGGGGACCCTTGTGGGATATATTTTAGACGCCAATGTGACAGATGGCGAGTCCGTCGCCATTACTAAAACGCGACTATACATACGCCTTTGTATTTCTTCTCAAACGTATGAAGGTTTCCTGTCGACGTTTTCCTTCACTGTAAAGCTGAGGTGGTCGTGGTGTGACTAATCACTGTACTTAAGTTCAGAAAACTCATTGGTACAGTCGGGATTCGAACTTGCGATCTTTGTGTCGCAGGCACCTAGACGAACCACTCGGCCACCACGGAAAATATTATATCCTATATATATGTCATCATACCGAATCCCTCATGGGGTAGGCAAAGAGAGTAGGGAGATCCAGATCTCTTTTGACATACATGTTCCACTACAAACGTTTAAGTTATACGATACCTATTTTACATTATTGAAATATAAACAAACAGTGCCCTATCACAACGCATCCCTGAAAATACTCTACTGTTCAGTTCGTACACGAAAATATAAAATATCTTTGCATTTATGAAACATTTCAAAACATGTTCTGCAACGGATAATGTCAGAATCCATTTTATTTATGAAAAATTCTTTGGTAAAAGGATTGCTTAAGCTTATTGAATCCACAATTTTGCGATTGCTCAAACGAAATCGTATTCGTAGTGACGAATAAGCGATATGCACCAAGCATATCGCTGTAAAATGGACATGTCGAATGTAATATAAATCCTTTTAAATATACATTTGCGAGGATTCCGTGCCTTTTACGCGAAATTTAACGTGTAATGCAATAAAACATCCATTAATTCTGAAGATAGCCATTTTCCGGCGCAATGAATACTAAATCGTTACATATTTTGGGCTAACATTTTTACGCGCTTCGGTAACGTTTTGAATCCTGATCTTTGCTTCAGGTGCGTATAGTGAATTGTGACAAGGAATATAAACAAATAAATGGATATGAATAGTTTTTTCTGCGTAAGTTGACTTACCCGGTTTATTCTACTAGCTCGGGCGCTATTTAACAGGTTATACATAACTTTTTCCAAGCCATGGTTGTCTCTCATTATATACGGCCTTATTTCATAAATAATATTTTATTCGATAACATTTATGATATTGGACTGAAAACAATACCTATGATTAAGGACAAATTTCAATATTCATTAGCTGGAATCCATTCTCTGAAATTAAAAGTAAATGGGTTTAGATACCCATTTGCTTTATTGTGTTTTCAGTCTGCACAGATAAGTTCTAGGTATTATTTTATAATATAATGCATTACAACCTCTTGCTGCCAAGGGCTTGATTGCTTTGAGCTTTGAGCTTTAATTTAATTAATTTAGTAGAGCTCTTCACGGATTGGTAGCTCTGTACTCAGTTACAATCATGCACAGTTTCACTGAAAACACTTAAGCAAGGTAGCATCAAATATCGAAAACTAGTAACGGTAATTGCAAACTTGTCATTCTGCTAATAAGTATCTTTACTTGCAAAGTTTTCTCTAACTACATGCAGAAATAAGGTTTTGCCGCCGTATAGAAAAATTATATTATTAAATATGTACGTACTAATACGAAGCATGTTTTTTGACGAAACTTCTGATTTCCATATTTGCTTCGCTTTGTCACAGATATATTCTGAACCTATTCCTTATAGCCACAATAAAATTACAGTCATATACACCACGCAAAGATAAACCTAAGAACAAAGCATCGTCCGAGACCATATATTGAACTGAAATACCAAACTGCACCTTTATGAGACATCATTATGGATATCCGTTGAGCAGAATTACCCATTGAGAGACTGTATCGTCTACGTCTGCGACGCACACAATGGTGGTGCTTATCGGGCCGGCACAACGTTGTTAAATAAACACGGAATTCGTACCAACATGCTCTCGTTGTGTGGGTGCTCAGCTGCTTCGCTGGCACTAGAGTAAATTATTGAAATCCGTATTTGTCGATAGCTACTGTTGATGCAATGTATTGTGGAGCGCTTGCGAGCTTACAAAACTTCCTTATGTTGGGATATATTTTATAAAGGGTATGCCAGATGACACAGGTGCCACCGTGGCCTTCATGGTAAAAAAAATTGTGATAACTTAAAAATCTCCGTCCCCGTCGAAAAAAAAAACCATTATAACTGAAAATTTGGTGAATGGTGAAAAGTTTGATAACGCTATATGGTCAAATTTTTCACACACAGTTTCAAACTACAAGCAATCTAGCTTAGTAGAGATTTCCATGCATCGGTCAGTGTACTTATCAAATTATGAGCATCGTACCGGTGAACGTTCAACGGATCAAAATTGTGTGTGAAGCGCAAGTGAACTCCTTGGTAAGAAGTATTTCTAAATAAACTGAAAAAGTCGTAAACAGGAGACTTTAGAAACTAAATCAATCTATTGAACCTTTATTACTAAAAATCTTATAGATATTTGTGATGTTCAAATTGAGTTTTACCCAGAGACGAACCGGAACGATTCAATCGTTCCGGTTCGTCTTTAGCTTCATTTAAACGGAATGCAGCGCATTGAACTATGAGGAAATGGCTCAATAGTGGCAAATGAGGCACGCTCACCGCTTGCAGTTTTAAGGAAATTTCTTTAAAGAAGCTTTAATTCAACGTCTTTATAAAATGCACCCGGATTTACTTTTAATGAGTTTCGAGAGTGCAACTTGGGGTTTACTTTGTAAATGAATGGTGAAGTTACGCGAAGGCTCTATCTCAAATCTTTATTTATAAATTTTATAGTAGCAACCGCTTGTTCCACTGCGTACATAATTTCAACTTAAGGCGAAATTTGTTTTCTTAAAATAAGCAACAAACATGTTTAATTATACACCATTTATAATAATAATAAAGCCCTTTATTCTGAGATAAGAAAAGATATCTGCTTATATAATATCTCTTACCTCAGTGTGGCCTCCTCTAATAACTTCCACTGCGGTCTGTCCTGAGCTACCCTTCTCCACCTTGGGCCTGCAGTCCCTTTTATGTCGTCCTCCCACCTTAGACGCTGTCTTCCACGACTTCTTTTTCCATCTCTTGGGTACCACTCTGAAATACACCATTTACCCCAATTTAATCCTAATATGATAATAGGGTAACTTCACCGCGAAAAAACAATTATCTCGTGGGATCATAGGAACAGGCGGGGCGACCCAAGTGCTATTATTTAAGTAATCACTATTTTATCGGCCATATTGTTTGTGGTTTAGAATCGCCCTATATATATATATATATTGTTGTAAGTGTAATTCATTTTATATGAATTTAATTCATATGCAATTGACTTTTATATCGTGTTGTCTCACCACATGATTTCCTGAACGGGTAGGCAGAGGTATAACTACATCTTGTTTTTTTATGAAATTCCTGTATTACGTTAGCGCTGCTGTAAATAGCAAATGCTTAATATTGGTAGTATGGTGCCAATATTACTAACAAATTACTAAATTCGTTTATTACAATATTTTGTGTAAAACGGGTTTTTTATACTTGATTGACAGTAGTCATCAGCATCACGGTCGATATCACAATACGTGGGATCAGAATACGCTCATAAATCTTAAGCAAGGGAGGGCTTACATGTATCTAATCAAATCTATATTGAAAGCGATCCCACTGTATTAGGATGTCACCTAGACTGGTTAGAAAATGCTTACATAGTTATGTGGCTATTGTGATCCCTATTAAGATTCTGCGAAACACACAGTGTGTTGTATCTGCTTTGTGTGTTACAAGTGAATTCTTTTAAGTAGTAAAGAAATATAATGATTTTTCACAAGTTGAATATTTAAAGCCATAATACATTCTATTCTGGGGCTACCACCGCTTAAAAGACACGGAAAAGTTAGCGTTTTTTTTTTCCAAAAAGTGCTCGTTACGAGACCGGTCTTTTTCCTGCTTCTACCAAGCATAGATTAAACCGTTGGGCTTAAGTTGTAACTAGCTGTATAAAACGTCAAATTCCTTAGCGATTCTCTTTGGCTATAAGTTTAAGAGGAATGTCTAAAAATACCGTTGTAAATATTACTAATATTATGGTACTACTAACTAGTGTTGCATATAAATTCTTCCACTTAATATGGTTGTATCTCAAGCCAATATAATATATATACCTAGCAGCATATCATAGTATAGCTAGTACTATTTAAGTGTAATGATTGAAAAGGTTTACGCCATAAGAGGTTTAATTTTCTATTTTAGTTCCTTTTTTATTTATAGACAAAAAAAATCCTAGGACGTTCTCCAAGATCCCATCTATCCCTGTACCGAAATTCATAAAAATTTGTTCAGAGGAATAGCCGTAAAAACGTAGCTACAGACTTTGGCATTTACAAATTTATTTTGATCTAGCACTCCGTCCCGGCTTCGCACGGGTGAGCATAAGATTATTTATAAAAGAAAATATAGCCTATGTTACCCAAGGTGAATGTGTAGCTTTCCAATAGTGAATTTTTTGAAATCGGTACAGTAGTTTCGGAGCCTATTCAATACAAACAAACAATCAAATCTTTCCTCTTTATAATATTAGTATAGATATGACAAAAATATGATTTGGATCCATGTACGCCCAAGCCCGAAAGCTAAGGGTTAAACGTTGAAGTCAATGTCAATTGAGTGGGCCGATGATGGATGAGCTCCGTGGTAGGTTCAACTAAACAACCCTTCAAATTACTTTACACTCTTAGCGACGTATAATTTTACTTTACTTGCCACGTACTATGCGATTTACCACATAATAAAATATTATGGATCACTTTTTACGTGGTATTGGTGAGTGGTTTTAGTGGTTCGGCTTTTAAAGGTAATAATATCCTCAGGCACCCCTTCGGGGACCTACCTACCTCTTTAGGGACTCTTGTGGGAAGGCGTGAGGATATGAGTATTGGTAATAGATAATATTAAGTAGTAGTAGTTAAAGATCTGAGCGTACAGACTGAGGTTAGCGACTTTCTATTAGACAATGTAACGATAACTTGGATAGAATTTCTTAGAAATTGTTCTCAATTAAGAGGAGCGCATCTGCTGCTGTTGTCCCTTAAGAAATTTATTTTCACTGGTAAATGATGTTTTTGCGTATATCTGCCGATGAGCTACAATGAAACACATACCATCAATTAATTCTACCATGCTGCTTACTCTTGCCTTTCTTCATCTTTACAATCACACCCTCGTTTACGCCAGTTGTTTTGCGAATCTCCTCATTGCGGATTCGATCTATGATCGATACCGACGAGCATGTATGAAGAGACTGATGAATGTGGACGAACCGAAAGAGGTATGTAAGTCTAGAGAGAAGTGGCGCTATATATTCTCTGCCTACCCCGTTAGGGACTCGGCGTGATATGTATGTATGCTTACCATTACAAGCCCTATAAATCAGCACTCCTAATCAAAATGCGTGCAATGTCGCGACACCATTAGTGAGTTATCTCGTTACCTGTCACAACTCAATCTTGGTGTGTACACAGCGTGATAATTGAGTTGTCGAATTACTCTGTATCGGCATAGTGCTTTACAGTTACTATGTTTGTATGTGGGTGTAGCGATGTGACATGCTTTATTGTCAGTTTTGCACGATCTCGCAACGAATTCATACTTACAGAATCACAGACCCCGTATTCTTCATTTTTTTTAATAGTTTTGTTTTATATACCTCTTGGGTGGCAACCAAGCATGCGGCTCGCCTGATGGTAAGCGGTGACCGCCGCCTATGGACGCTTGCAATACCAGGGATATGCACGCTATCGCACGCTGCCGACCCAAAATAGTGAATGTGTTGCATAGCTCGTCGTGACTCAATCACATACAAATTCGTAGAACTAATTGGTATAGTTTGGCTTAGTACTTACAATTTTGACTAACAAGCTGTGTTAATGAATAGATAGCTAAAATATAAATTTACTTAAAATAAATTATCTTACAAAGTTTCTCCATTAAAACACAATGCAGTAAAGTTCAACGAAACCTTAGACACGGTGGCATCGACCTTGCTATTCTTATTCCACCAACGTCCTGGCAAGTTAATATTGCCTGTGAACCCAGTCTGGTACCCGAACACATGTGAGAAGGGTGGATCTACCTAGATTACCGCTTCATGTACAACGTGAGCATCTAAATTTAGAAAGTAATTACCTTTTGCTACGAAAACGCTAGCTAATGCTGAAATAACGTTTGTGTACTCGCACGGTATTTTAGGATAGAAGGAATACTTAAAAGGCTGGTATTGTTTAAGCGTACTTGCTATCAAGTAATAGCCAAAACAATGACCTCGTCATAAGTACATATACCTAATGTAAGAAACTTGACTGTTACCTATGGCAAACTAATCAATTTCTATGCTCGTTAAAGAAAAGTATAAACTCGGTATAACAAAATATAAGTGCATAGTTGCTAGTCGGTCGGCAACGCGCGAGTGATACCCCTGGTGTTGCAAGCGTCCATAGGCGGCGGTAACCGCTTACCATCAGGCGGACCGCATGCTTGTTTGCCACCCAAGTGGTATAAAAAAAAAGACAGCTAAATACAAAGTCGATGAAAAATATTATAGTAGAATATTATACTATACAAAAAAAACTTACTGAGATAAAAGTTTCTGATCCTCGTTTTGAGATGGTTAAGGAATGGGATTTAGTTTACTCATTTTGTAACGAAAATAAAAGCCCAAGGATTATTTCGACGGAAAAAAAACTTTTGAGGACAAGGCTGGTCTTTAGCAATTTTCAGCTCTGCAAACTTTTTTTTACTTACGTCTTCGTAAAAGTTAGAAAGACTTGTTCTCCATTAGTGGCAACCCGACCATGTGTGTTACAGCGAAACTTGCTCGCTAATACCCAAGTTTCTTAAAGCTTCAAATACAGTTTTTGTCGGCCTTCTTAGGTTGTTTAAGTATGGAAACGTTTTTTGCTAATATTTTTACACCAACCTGATCCAATTGCTTTGATTGTTGAGTACAACAACAAAACAAAAGCAAAAATACACTGCAATAAAGTATTATTTTAGTTTATTGAAACATCACTTTGAAATTAAAAACATGTTTTAAAGAAATTTGCTGCAGTATTTGAAGTTGTACTTGAAGGAGGGCGTCAGACTCCATCTTTCAAGTTAAGCAGTTCTGTCTACCCCTTCCCTTATCATCATTTTATAAATTACATGCGATAGTCACACAATTGCCAAACGTAAGATTTTGAATACTTAATTAATAAATAAATTACTTATAGTTAATATGAGTTCTGATTGCAGTAAACTAACATTCAAAATCCATGCTATGGTAGACGTACCAATATTTAATTAAGTATTTTGAAATATCTCTATTGCAAACCAAAAGGAACCCTAGCGCAATGCTAATCAAATGGAAATTGTCTCTTATCAAATATAAATGTTTACCTCCAACGCATTCTGCAGTGAGACGCAACCATTTTACGTTTTAAATTAAAGTTAACACAGCGCGGTTCTGCGACCTACAATAAGGTTATACTGCGGGGTATGTTATACATGTGGCATACAAATTTATGCTTAGCGTATGAAATTTTGCACAACACAAACGTTGTGTAATGTTCAAACATTCTTGTTATTTTTCCACTGAATTTTCAGATTAGCAAAGCTGTTTAAATTTTTTACAATATTCCAAATATGCAGAGCATATTAGTAATTATATATTTTAGGCTCATACAGATTAAAACAGACCAATTTATTTGGGGATTGTTAAAAAACCATATTGGTATCCATAGAGGCTGTGTATACTTGGTTATATTTATCCTAAATTGCAATGAAAGGTTTTATAGAATACAATTAAACTGCGTAATAACGTCTGCTATTTTATATGCTTATGTATCGTGTCTGTATAACTCCTTAAAACATAACTGAACCGGTCCCTATATGTTATATCACGTGTGGCACTTAATCAAATGAATCAAGGATTTTTCTTATTCACCAGAGGGGCGGACTGTCACTGACTTTGGGTCTGGTCTATTATCTTTGTAGCTTAGTGCAATTTGCATCGGAATTCGAATTTCTCGTTGAAAAATTGTGTTTTTAACCGACTTTCGCTTTGCCTCCAGCTTATCACGTAAGCTGTATATAGATGTAGAGTATATAGATAGTCGTTAAAAAGCACAGTTCTTAGGCAGTGCTATATTATAATAACAAATACGTTCCTATAAAAAAAAAAATGTATTACAAAAAAAACCTCCTCCGCCCAATCCCACTCGAGGGCATACCAATTATTGTAGATATATACGAAGTTAGTAAGGGTTGTACCCCGAGTAACTTATCTATAATTTGTTGTCCGGCCCCAAGGTATGATTAGAATTAAGGGTCACTACAAGCGCGTATGTCAAGAAAATAATATTAAGATTACTAAAGCAGTTTGTCAATACGGAAACTTTCCCAAATTAGTCATTATAATTCCGAGACTACATTTTCTGTTAAGCGAAAACATCTATCTATAACCGCACGTAAAACCGATTGGTGGCGTGGCGACGCATGCCATGGCGACGCGTCGCCACGCTATATGAATATAACTATGTACTACCGAAGCTATTCTAACCAACTCAATTATTTTAATCAGTGATTAAACTAATTGAGTTTGTTCACAATTTGAAATATTTTTTTGTAGTTTATGAAAGTAAATTATTTAATAAACTGTTATCATGTTCTGGAAAAATATCGTTATATTTTATTTTTACATTAAGTTATATTAACTTCCTGTCGTAATCTGTTCCTGTATGCATATTACTTGTACAATATAATTGCGATGTTTCACATCTGTCAGGCGTCCCGTGACGCCACAATATTTTTCTGGTCTTGAGTACAATTTGTAGTCACGCGACGAACTTTACCGGTGAAGGTAAACATCGAGAAGAAAACTGTATACGTTCGTGTATAGTGTATGAGTAACGACGATGCACTCGCTATCTGTCACGTTAGCACCTAAATATATCTCAGACGAAAATTATAAATGTCTTGTGTTGTGTTACACCTCGGCCTACCACTTTGGGAAGGGAAGAGAAAGCACGAAGATACATGAAGATCATGTTATATTATAACGCGTATCAAGCCGAAACTACCTAATACCCATTCACATTTCACTCTATCACATTTAAATATGGATGAGGAAAAATGTAATCGAACCCCTAAACTGGATTTATGAAGCAAATATAAAATGGGGTGGCACAATTTAATACGGGGAAGTTTACCTAAATCGTCGTTGTTGAGCAAATCGAAATTGCTTCTCTTGCCGAATGTAATTGCTTTCGTTCAATATAGCAATCCAATTATTTTTCTAAACCCTGAAAAGATTTACTTGGGTCAGATCGGACCACAGTTGCCCTTCTCATCGGAAAATTATATTACCTATGAACGGACGGGAACAGAAAATCTATATTCTTGAAATGCCTTTTCATCTTAGTGTAGGCAACCAATCTTCTAATTGGCTGGACCGATTTTAAGTATAATAGATATAAAGATCATTCATCACTTCTTGAATGGCCCAAAGTGCAGGCAGGCACTTTAGAAATCCGAGCTGTGAACTTCACTTACGTAAGTGTTATGATCTTTAACAAGTTACGTAATTGTAAAATTACGGTAGGTGAAATAAATGTTTATTACTTAGCTACATAATACCTATATTATATGCATCTCGTAAGAGTATCTCATCGAAGCAAAAACGTCTGCATTGTGTGCGATAGGATCGTTAGGAATATCGCCAGAAGACTTGACCTACTTGTTGTTGGCTTGTTAGCACTTTCAGGTAGATGAAAAACTTATCGAACGTAAGGCACATTCCATAAACCCCGTTGTGCGATAACACTGCACCAGTTTGAATTGCAGATTCTTCGCAACTGGGATTATGCACTCCTAACTGACCTTATTTTGACTGAGTGTTTGTATTTTTGCTATTTACGCACAACTTTTCTATTGAAAATTTCAAGAACTCTTTGTGACCATATATGTATTTTATTATTTATGCATAGCATATGAAACTGGTTTATATTTTGTAAATGTATTTAATGTATCTAATACCGTAACTGTTGAAACTTAATTCACGTTTTATATTTTCCTGCTAAAACTAGAACAAATAACAATAGGATCAATATAAAACACAACCTTAACAATGGCAAAGTACTTTAACTTTCGCCACTTTCACTAGATTTAGAGTGGCTAATTCCCAAATTCTATGGCTGATTTGAATACGACCCGTGGACGGCGTCGAAGTTTGAACCCACTTCCAATATTGATCCTGAAGGAGTAAAGTTTTTACATTTCTAACGAACCGTTAAAGCTGAGAGTAATGAACCACACCCTCCCTAAGCAGCAGCTTGAATGATGAGGAGGCATTTTGACCAATTCATAATGATACAACATTTTTTTATTCCATCCCGGAAGCCGTACCATGGCTTGCTGTTGCAATCATACTTCAAGAATACTTTTGGGACAAATTTATGTATATGTGACATTTATAAATCGGTCTTTTTATCCAAATGGTCAGGTGATTGTTATAAGGCAAACACAATATGGAATAAAAACGGCTATAATAGTATAACTCCTGAGTCATTAAAGGATTTTAGTCATTCCGATAAAATATAATAGAGTCCATTATAGGATCATAACTGCTCCTGTGGCCATGGCTTGACACTTACATTCCACGATCCTGGTGATTAAAATTTATAGTTTTTGATAAAACAAAATGATATTTGATATGAATTTTGATAAAAAAAAATTTACTACGGACTTTGAATTGCAAATTACATTTTATTTGTTGATTGGTTTGTATTATTATCTGGATTTATTAGTAAATATTATCTGGATTCTCCACTACATTAAATTTATATCAATGTTTGTTTATCATTTGTGACTTTGAAGTTGAACGATTTAAGAAACCTACGTCATAGTCTAAAGCTTTTTAAAAGTACATGTACCAAATTAATTAACATCTTTTAATTCAAAGGGCCTAGAAGGTCTAGACAGAGTTTTCTCTTTTTTCTCAGAGAAATTCGACAAAAGTACCATGGTGACTGATGGCAAATGTTACAACGTCTCATTAACGCAACTTTAATACTGCTTTGAATCTAAACATAAATGTATGTACGCTGACCACTGGGGCTCAAACTTGCAAATTTGCAAGTGATTTTAACCACTCGCCCACTACGACTCCCAAAATATATTACATTAAAAATAAAATAACGAAATTCTCAATTTAGTTGTCTTGCAGTATCTTACTCCTACTACAAGCTGTCTCAAAACTTTTTGGCGAAACAACTAGTAAATGTCACAGTTGAAGAAAAATGTGTTTGAACAATTCTGTGTTGCTACACTATGTACATAGTGGATGAAATTCAAGGAACTTGGGAAATAAAGGGGCGCTTTGGCAAGACAAAGGTGGGGCTTATTGCAAATTCCTCCGCTCACCTTGTGTTGCTCTTAAACGCTAGCGATACTTTGCAAAATAATGTGTGTTAATCTCTGCATGGCTACCTATGGACTAACAGATTTACTCAGCTGTACCTTGGTTAAAAAGACAAGGCTATTTAAGTTCTATACTTAGACATTACAAAGCTATCAAGCCCCAACTGCCACAATAAGTGTTTCCTGAACTTAAGTACAGTTATTGTCCACAAGCTTTACAAACGTATTTTGGACATGTGGATATCCGTTCTGAACTTGCTTCATTCGAGTATGGAACTGTGACTTAAAGAAGTACATAAGCAGAGTAGAACTGTTTTACGATCTAATTAGAACATGGTCAAATAACGTGGCAAAATACTTATTATTGTCAATAAAAAATATTAAAAGTATTCCGTTGTCATAAAACAATTTCATCGACCGTTTACATTCATGGCAATCTTTGCGTGCACAGTTTAATATTAAAAAGCGAGCTTTAACCCTTTCATCGCTGGACCGGTCAAAGTTAACGCAAAGGCCGCGCGGAGCGTCGTTTCGTGCCATAAAAATATTCATACGAAGTATGGAAAAATTTCCACAATCAGTGAAAGCGTACCCCCGGGGCATATTGCGGTACAGAGTTTTCATTAAACACAGAGCTCGGTTTTGTCCAAAAAATGCCTACATTGCCTGAGGCGTCTCCCCGCACATAAGGAATGTTGTCGCTGTGAAATTAGTTCATAAAAATGTTCCCAACTCCCACAATGACGACCGAAAGCCAGCATGCGCTGCTATTCTTTTATATGGTTAGATTTTAGAAAATAATTGTTCAGATCGTTTTCTTTGAACAACATGACCAGATTTTGTTACGCTATTTATTTTCAAAGGTTAAAGTTTTTTATATTATATTTTGACAACTAAATTGGTTGTCTTGTTACCAAAACGAAGTCTTAAAAGTAAAAGTCCCTGCCATAAATATACACATATACGTACATCAAAGGACCTATGCACTATGGTAACATAATATATACATTTGTAATATCTTCATGCCTTCCCGCGGGGAGCCGAAGAGGTTGGCAGAGGTATGTGGCAGCACATCCACTTTTCTCGAAGATATATTTATAGGTAGGCACGAGGTACAACGGCGACAGCCGTTTCTCAAGCACGGATATACATATAATAATAATAATAATTCATTTATTTCAGATACCAAAATCCATGCCTTTGAATTTCACCTTAAACGTTTGCAGGTTTCCTTCCGATATTTGCCTTCTCCGCAAACGTAAGTTCAGAAACACCGCTGGGTCAATCAGGATTAGAACTTAGAAATGTTTGTGTTGCAGGTTACTAGAACCACTCTGTCACCAAGGCTCAAGCATAATACATTAGTGGGTTTTATTACAATTCCATGAGCGAGTAGCACGTGATATTAACGTTAGGGCAGCCATGGGGTCAACATGAGAGTATTACGTAGGAATAACAGGGGACACTTACGAAAATTGCTTACACAGAAAACTAATATCAGTGTTTGCCAGCCGTCCGCGTTCGATTGTGGTCCAAATATTGGTATCCGTTTTTTATGACGGGTGGTATCCAGCAGACGCACGTAAAAACTCCTTTTTTATTATGCCTATAGATGAGTGATATTTTCTCAAATTGTACAGTATTGATATACGAGACGATACAAGTTAAGATCTAGATAACAATGGCAAGTGTTCAATAGTAGTCTGAACAATGGTCAGTAAAACACTTTACTTAGGAACGCTTCAACACAAAATGCGGTAGTCAGTTAAAAAGTTAAGCGGTAATACATTTCTGATAATAACATCCGCCAATGAAAGATTGTAGAAGAAGTAATTAGCTCACCTGTTATTAATTTATTACTCTTTTTACTACATAGTTTTTTTTTTGTAAAATTGTTATATTGAATAAATCTGTCCATGCTTAAAATAGAAATATAAATGTGCGTCTGTTCGTCTGTCTCGTTTGTATTTTAAATTAAAAATTGTATTTACTAGTTTAAAATTACTTGCCTATTTCATGAACATTTTCTGTTCATTGACTGTACATTATGAGTGCTGGAATCGTTTATTTTATGTTTCGAAAAGCTTGGTAGGTAATTAAACTTTTTTTATACCACATTGGAGGTAAGCAAGCGTGCGGTCCATTTATTATGATAATTACCAAGGTTGATGTTAAAATCGCCTAGGATTTTCTTATAAAAGTAAATTTATCCCACGCTTTCTCTTATAATTTGCGCCAGTGTACCCTGCGTATACCCTCTGGAAATGATTCCACCTACCATATTGTAGAGGCCTGGCAGATAGGCGTAGTTCGGATTTAGCAGACCACTTATGATCCTTTTATTGTTTTTGGAACTCTTATCTCGAGGAACTTTTTATATTATTAACTAAACGTTGGAATTTTATCAGATGTGGATCGTGAAATAGAAAATACGGACATACTGGCCCCTTAAACCATGTGTCGCGCTTTTGATCTCTACCCGAGCCCATACAATAATATAATGATTATATTTAAGCTGCTCTGTGGTTGTGATTCATACATATATCATCACGCCGAGTCCCTCGCAGGGTAGTCATAGAGAGTGCCAGTTCTCCCTTAGACTTACAGATCTCTATCGCTTCATCCACACTCCTACGTACAAACATTGTAATATTCATCATCGTCTAATTATTATTATATCTCACGAGTGTCTCAAAGGGCATTATAATACTCTCTTTTAGCTATTGCCCAATATGCTATGTTATAATATATGAATGTGATAAATGGCGAATCTGTCACGTATATTTTGGTCTGGGGCCAGGTATATCTGGGGTATCCAGTTTGTGCCTACGGTTGATAACCTGCAAGCTGTGTGTGTAATGAGTATATATATATATATATCCTCACGCCTTCCCACAAGGGTCCCCGAAGGAAAGGCAGAGGTGTTAAGGTAGTACCCCCTCACCCACTTTCCTCCAGAGATATATTTAAGGTGCCAACTTGACAGATGGTGAGTCCATCGCCGTTACTCAAGCACGACTATACATACATACGCCTTTGAATTTCTTCTCAGGCGTATACATGCTTCCTCGCGATATTTTCTTTCAACGTAAAGCTCGTGGTGTAACTTATCATTGTACTTAAGTTCAGAAAAACTCATTGGTACATTCGGGATGCGAACATGCGATCGTTGTGTCGCAGGCAACAACTCGAACCACTCGGCCACCACGACTATGTATGTGTAATGAATATTTATTACCTGTGTATTACAGACCTATATGTACCGAACCGAATATCTTCAAAGAACGTAGATTTATGTTGATGTATAAAGTTTTTTACTTTCAAAGGGGAGGAAGCTCAAAGGAATTATGAAATAAAGTTCGTAGCTATAAGTTCATCGGTTGTTGTGAAACTTGCTCTGATACTGTGTCCGTTGTTAGGCGCTTACCGGTATTATGAGGCTTTTAATTAAGTTCCGTTTAATTACTTACGGGACTTTGTCCCTTTCTATTGGAGCAAGCGGTCTAAGGCGATGGATTTGGAGCGCTTTGCTGTGAAAAATGGCTCGTCTCAAAATTGTTGTCAAAATCCCAAATGCTTTATTTGCTGTCCAATTATTTAATTAAATAATTTGTTTTAAAATATAATTTTGATTCTGTTGTAGTATAATTCAGATATAAGAACTCACCTCTAATAATGTGAAGTAAAAAATTATGTGGTTGGAAAAAATAAGCCCGTTTAATCGTATTATAAGCTTGAGGTAAACTACAACGGGGCAAGACTTGAACCAGCAACTTATGAAATGGTATTTAGTTCCTCTCGCTCACTTATAATCTTTCCTCATGTGTCTACATTTTCCTTTACTTAAGCATCTTTAGGGGGCCACGTTCAAATCCACCCATGGTCGTATTTTTCCTTAACCATTCATGATCATAAATTTAAGTGCTGGCTTCTTGTCGGCATCTCCGACATGCATTCTACCGATTGCTTGAATCCAGCACAATTTCTCTGACCTCCCTTTATGGTACGACAAACACTCTTTCTTTCTTTTTATTTCCTTCCCTCTTTCTAAGATATATTTGAAGAAGTTACCATGTCGTACATCGAAATTAATTTAGGCACTTCCTGAAACCATTTTTGTCCATCCATATCCCCAATTTTTTGTGTTGTGTTCCTACGCGGTGAATAAGGTTTCCAGTAATGAGCTCCTTGGGGAGGGGGGAGGATTGTTACATTGTGTTGGAAGCAGAGGGATTAAACCCATTATGCTACCAACACACTATAACTCTCCGAACACAGAGTGGCAACGCGCAAGTGATACTTCGTTATCGTGAGCCTATATACATAGGCTACGGTAACTGATTCCCATCAGGTAGGCCGCATGCTGGTTTGCCACTCTTGTTGTACAAAAAAAAAATTAAAAATATATAAAGATGAGTGTAAAATATGGTTGATTTGCACACTCTTGTGTGAAAGAGGCAAGAAGGCAAATCAAGAGTGTGAAGTCATAATTGCAATAACAAGTAATGGTACCAGGTACTGAAATGGTTCTTCGCCTAACTTACACAATTTACATTCAAGATTTGTTTAGTCAATAAAATTGTGGAGAACTTTTAGTATTTATTGGGTTGATTCAGATTTTACATTCCTTTAGAAATGCAAATTGTGACTTTATATTTTGCATAATCCGTTGTTACTTTTATAAAGTTTATTCGTACTGGCAGTTTACTTAAACTTATGGAATAAAAGAGGTAAAAATAAAGCAATAACGGTATCATACATATGGAACAAAAAAATTACTTTATACATTGCGACGATTAGAGGGAAAGTTTTTGGCCGAAAGATTCATTCATTATGTTAAAATGAATAAATAAAACACACTTTAAATTCTACTGTATGAAGGAGTTACGACGTACTTGCATATTTTTTTAGAAGTTAGCTTAAAAGATGATAAATAACTGGATACACAATCAAAAAGTTATTACATATAGGCCTAGATGCCCACTTACAAACGTCGAAAAACATGCACGGTAGGGTTGGTCGTTTCCATGAAGAAAAAATAGCAAGAATTTCCATGGTCACTCTTTTCAAATCATTTGGTATTATAATATTATTATTGTTACAGTATTTAAGTATGGGGGGGCACTGTTGGCCCAACAAATAGGTCATTGCTTACGATATAGATACAGATGTTACAGTTATATTCTTGAGTATCGTATGCTTAATACATTCCTTTTCAATACCATATACGAAGCAGGATTAACTGACTTGTTGTAAGAATATATTTTTTTGCCAATCCTGCCTGCACCTTAAGAGCAAAGTGTGAGCAAAATGTCACGAAAGTTTATTCTGTACTGCTATACAATTCTCTTTCACTCTCCTTTCAAGTTTTCCCCACTGTCCAAAAAGTCAACTATCATGTGTTCGTTTTAAGTTTGAGAGACGTGATACGAAGCTCAAGTAGGGCGTTCCACCCGTATTTACATGAAGAGTTTCCTGACATTGAACGTGAATAATAATGACATTCTGAAATAAGATGGCTCCCGTTATACCTACACCTACATAATGGTAGTAACTTATACAAATAAATAATGTATAAAGTTGTGCTGAATTAGTTTTTAGAACTTAAGGCAGATCTTTCATCTACGTTAAGTCAATTTATATTTTATTTTATTTAGAAGAGGTAAATTTATACCTTATAAATAATAATAATATATCCTCACGCCTTCCCACAAGGGTCCCCGAAGGGGTAGGCAGAGGTGTATAGGTAATACCCACACACCCACTTTCCGCCAGAGGTATATTAGGTGCCAACGTGACAGATGGCGAGTCCATCGCCGTTACCCAAGCACGACTATACATACGCCTTTGAATTTCTTCTCAGACGTATGCAGGTTTCCTCTCGATGTTTTCCTTCACCGTTCAGCTCGTGGTGTGACTAATCACTGTACTTAAGTTCAGAAAAACTCATTGGTACAGTCGGGATTCGAACTTGCGACCTTTGCGTCGCAGGCAACTGCTCGAACCACCTCCTCACTGGGTTGGTATTAAGAGCCCTACTTATAGATCTCTTTCACATCATCTACGTTCATCAGTCTTTTCATAGATTCTCGCCAGTTTTAAGTAGTTAGTTTGGTAGATCAATGTGATCTTGCCTAAATAAAATTTAAATTAGAACTACTGTCTCTAACTACGAGTATCTATCTCCTTCTAGCCGCTCAATACAAATTAGTGGCAATATAATTCTTAGTACTAAAGTATTCAGGTTCGTTCCTACTGTCTTTATTATTATAAAACAGAGAGGTGCTTTAATCCGGCAAAATGGAGATTTGTTGCCTGAGGCACTCCTTTACTTCTTTCTTTATGTTAGTTACCTTTAAAAAATTATTCAGTTTCCCTTGAAATAATATTGGATTGTATTTTTTCAGGAAAACACAGCAGCGTTACTAACTTTTCTTTAATTTTCTTCCCATCGATGGAGAGTTGAATAAACAGATTAATTTATTTATGGTTTCCTCTCTTGGGTTCCGTGAGAAATGGAACCCTTACCCTTTCCTAATATCCGTTTATCCGGTCATGCGCATATCACAATTGTGGTAATGGATGACGTAGTATTACTACAAAAGATCTCTTAAGGTGGCACTTCATCCTACGAGGACAGGGATATGAACATTCAAATTACGCACAGTCCTGCGCAATGCCATGACGTGGTATTGCAATCTTAATTCAACAATATTTGAGCGGCAAAATGTATTTCCTGCTAATATGTATTATAACATAAATGTGTTTGTAGGGTGTTAGTTAAATATTCTAATTAAGTAGTTAAAATAATAGAATACTTAAAAAAAATTGTTTTTGGTACACGAGTCGCGCTCTTAGCTTGCTCTTGTTATTCAATTGTATTTTTTTGAGCGAAGAAATTAAATAAAACTTTACCGCTGATATAAAGTGCATAATTTTCTTTGTTATAAATGGATGGTTTATTTGATAAATGACGAAGTAAATGCACAAAGCCGTAAATTTATTAAATAGATGTGTAGCAAATTGTTTTGGTAGAACATTTTGTAAAGCATTTCATTTGTCGTTCACATTTTTATTACAGCGAATTTGAATGAATGAATTGTTAAAAAAGCTGAAGGAGTTTAATCTTGGACAGAAGGCAATAAAATAAGGGCGCAAATTTTGTGAGAAGTCGGCGCCAAACATGCCAGTTGCAGACAGCTATTGATAGGGTTCCAAGTGTAGTAGCACTTTTATAGAGATGATTATACGAGCTTCGTATTTAAAAATAGTATTAAATACATGTTAATATGTATGTGTTGGTGTATATTTTAGAATTTCAATAAGTCATTCAAACTCAATGTGTTTTAATCCGAACACGCGGAATAGTTAGCATAATGTTTGAATTTCACATATTGTTTGTTTTATATTTTTTATGTACATATAAAATATTTATTTTATTATTATTTATATTTATATTATTTAGATTTTATTTTACATTGTGAGTAATATCATCTCTATCGTAATATCTACAGCACAACCGTTGCTCTCCGTCATAAATTTGAATAGAATCGATTGCTGTCTGCGCCCCCGGGAAAGTTAGATTTCCCACAGGACTTCCACGACACCTGACCGAATGTAAAATATATTCAAATTTTTTTTTGCAATTTTCTTATTTATGAACGATGTATACGGCTATAAATATTGTTTTGACATGTTTTCGATCGGTATTCATAACAAATAAACTTTATAGACTTTATAATTTACAATGTATACAAAGCTAATAGTCTTAATAGCAGTAAAGCTGGAGCTCGCAAATGAGGAATGCCTTAGTCAAAGCTATAGCCAATTACGGATGCCCTTGGCTGTAATTAGTGCCTGGTTGTAGGCCTCTCTCGGTCTCGCTTATTCCGAAATTCAGCAGATAATTAAAATAAGTGTCATTCAGAGTCCATTCCCGTAGTCGAATAAAAACTAGTAATAATGATATACGTAATACGAAACGTGACATTGTAGCATATAATAGAATAGCATAATAGTATATTATTCTATTTGCTTAGTTCCTATATATTGCTATAGTTCCTTCACATTCTTTTGGTAAGAGAAAAATATTAATAATGTCGCTAAAATAAAAATACATTGTGCCGCTTGTTCACGCGGCTGAACATACGGAATCCCTAATAAGAGAGGCTTATGGGGGGTAACATCTGGGGCCCGAGGACGGCAAACACTTGCCAGTAAACACGAGGTTACAGTAAGAAAAATGTTTTTGTTTTCCAAGGCTTTCCTCATATTTTGTCCATAAGTATCTATTCCACTTCCGTTCAAAAACAGGTTCATTGTGATATCCTCCGACAAACCAGCAATAAATACAATTTTAATTTAAATAAAGTCCCTCGATTAGAGATTCGGGCTTCGACTCTTTCCGGACATACATGTCTTGTTCACTTCGTCCACATCTATCAGTACATCATACACACATTCTTAGTTTTTTTAAGTATCAAAAAAGGCGTTTCGTTTGCTGATACCCCGACTGATGGTAAGCGGTTACCATAACGATAATCCTAAGTTCTGGAACCGCCAATAGAATATTTCCGGAATGCATGCTATTGCCAAAGTCTCTTACGCCTTGAATCACATGTTGGTCACAAGGTTTTTATTCGTGATTCAAGACATCCTGAATCTTATTATAATTATGTCGAGCCGTGGTGGCCGAGTGGTTCGAGCAGTAGCCTGCGACGCAAAGGTCGCAAGTTCGAATCTCGACTGTACCAATGAGTTTTTCTGAACTTAAGTACAGTGATTAGTCACACCACGAGCTTTGCGGTGAAGGAAAACATCGAGAGGAAACCTGCATACGTCTGAGAAGAAATTTAAAGGCGTATGTATAGTCGTGCTTGAGTAACGGCGATGGACTCGCCATCTGTCACGTTGGCACCTAATATACCTCTGGCGGAAAGTGGGTGTGCGGGTATTACCTATACACCTCTGCCTACCCCTTCGGGGACCTTTGTGGGAAGGCGTGAGGATATTATTATTATTATAATTATCTATATGTCTTATCTATAATATAAGTATTAAGTAACGATATCTATGTTTTTTTTTCCAGTATCAGCCCATCCTTTCGAAGGTCACAATAAAATATGGTTGTCGTACATACATATCGATGTAATAGTCTAAACCTTTTTTTTGTTATGTCCTCGGGCAATAGATTAATAATACATCATGCATGGTTGCCCTGGCAGTATTCAGAACCGTTCGTTTTTTATGCTAGATAAGGTCAAAGGTTCTGTACGTTTGGAAATGTACAAACAATAATTAATAAAAGTACAGATCAGGTAGCGCCATACTGACAAAGGCACATAGCTGTCAATTGAACATTTTTGGTAATAATAACAGGTCTTTGTAGTACCCGAGATTGTCTGCAGTACTACAACGTACATCGCGAGATAAGTATCATCAACTCGTTTTCTAGTTCAAAACGACAGCCGAGAAAATTTGCCGACATAATGTCGCATGGATGCTAGCACTAATGAACACTTGTCTAATACATATTACAATACGTAACGGATACTTTGCTCGTTAATAAAAGTAGCGAAGATTTTAGGACGCTCTAAGATCTTATTGATATGATTTATAATGTTATTGCTAATGCTCTAAATTGCTATTTGACTAAAGACGGCACTTTTATTGATGTCATATTCTGGGTCTAATTTAAGAGATACCTTCCGGTTATAAATCAATAGAAGAGATATCGTCCATGGATATAGGATTTTCGCCCTTATTCCCTGCACCCCACTGCATCGCAAATTCCAGGCACGCTTCCCGCCGGGGGAGTCTAATTCTTTCCCTAATTTCGCACCTTATTGTCAGGGAGCGGTAAGAAAATTGGAATTTTTGGTATAAAAAGTTCCACTTTGGGCTTCTAGAATAAGTTTACTAGCATATTAATGAACTTGAATTAGATCTAGTTCTGTTACAGGTCTGTGGTTTATATTTAACCTTAAAAGTAATTGAACTTAGAGTTTAATATTAATAGCGAGACAAATATCTGACCCTATACGTTTTTTATTCTATCTGTACAAATATGAAGTTACATTAAAATAACCTAAAGAACCTTTATACATATATAAAAAAAATATGCTAAGCTACAGACTTATTATTATAAATGAATGTAGGCATAGGGTCGACGGTATCATTCAAATTGATTATGTTCACAAGAATACCTTGTGAACATAATCAATAACTACAAATGCAGATGCAGACCACAGTAATAGTAAGTATGGATTTTGTGCTGAATGGTGGTTAATCAATACAGTCTCAAAGACAGTATTGATAATCACAAATTCATATGATTCAGATAATGAAGGTTAGATAATAATCCTTGATACAGCTCTATCGCATCATGCCTATTGTCAGGGAATGCTGGACAGTATCTGGAACTAAGACTAATCTAAAAACTGCCTGTTTAATTCGGATGAGTTATACCCTAAAACAATACCCACTGTCAAACAAATTAGTGTAAGAAACTGCTCCAAAACTATGAACATTCTCTTAAGACAAAGAACTGGTAGTCAATTTTCTGCTAGTAAATAACCGTGAAATAAGTTCTCCCGTGTACACCCGTCACTATTCGAGGTATCCGCAAAATGAAGTTGGTAAAATATCTAAGACATTTGTCAGTCGATTACCTGAGGGTGGCTCCCCCGGTAATATTCCAAATTTCACCAGCCCTCGGCAACGTCTTACTATGCTTATGAATATGAATTTACTTATCTATCTCCCTCATTTTATTTTCTCAAATATAAAGGAGAAATATGCACGAGAGATGTAAAATATTCTACACCATTATGAAAATAGCTGTGAAAATACCATTAAAGTGAACGATATTTTCTAAAAGCTTTAGTTTTATGCGGTTCTGATAAGAAGACTGCGCTCGCATACTATTTCATTTCTTAAATCATATCATACGAAAGCTTTAATTACACCTTTTCTGCCATGCATGAAAATATATTTTTGTACAAACGTGATTGATAGCAACTCTGTTGCTACCATTTTTAAGGACTGAATTTATATATATATATATATATATATATCTTCAAATTCTTTCATTTGCGCAGGACTCCTTCTGGCGCTTACAGCGGAGCTGGTATGCGAAAAATCCGATAATGTAAAATAAAAATGCTGTCAGTTTGACATATTCCTACTTGAAATCTATATTAATGGGAATTTTTATTTACAACTCACTGATACCTTCCTCTCTAATGTGTAAAATGGAAAAGAAAATAATAGAGTCCTCGAAGGCATAGTCAGCAGTGAAACATTTGCCTCTTTGCCTCGCCGACGTGTCAGATTCCGTCGCCATTTTTCAAGGACGACTATATTTATATACATTTGGCACTCGCATAGATATCCCGTATAAATGCAAGCCGCAGAAAACTGAAGTAAATGGAAATAATTTTAATAGGAAAGGAATTGCTGAAGCCCGTGGTGGGTCAAAGCATTCTTATCCAACAATACATTGAAGTACAATTGTTACTGGAAGAGCTTGTCTCTCACTTTCTCCAATGCGACAGGAATTTCACTGAAGTGGTTTTCTTTGCTATTTAAATAACTCATATTTTCCGAATCCTGCACCTAAAACAAACGTTGAAGTTTGTTTTGAATTCCACGGAAATAATACTTGTCGTTTATTTAATGGTCTGTTCAATAGCTAGTTAAAAAACTAAACATATAAATTTTTGATACTTCGTCTACTAATTGTAGTTTTATCTGTCATTTGTAATTTTTCTTTTCACACCCTTCTTGAAGAAACTCTTGCTCTACTCTCTAGGGAATACTTCGGTTAGAGATTAAATCAACAGCCAGAATGTTCGCGAAAGGAACATTGTCAGGAACTGTAAAAATGCGAAATTTGTTTACTTCCACGTCGTTGGCGAGAGATGCCATGAAGGAATCTTTGTTAAACAATTCATCTGAATACTCTTCGCTACACAACCGGTAGGACGTACATAAGGGGAGTCTTCTTACGAGTTTCAACATGACCGCTTTTGATACAAGTTACATTATCCCCAGGGCTTATCTGTAAGTAATGCAGTAATGGTGGTAGGGGCCTCTTCCTGTAGGTAAAGGTATCCGGCAGAACCGCTCAACTCCACAGCTTCGACCAACATTTGAAACTCACAAAGGATTTGGATGCGGACGGAAGGCATCCTTGGCCATCGAAGTACTATCCCCTCTAAGCTTTAAACAAGTCAAAGTTGAATTATTCTGTACATTATCATACACGTACGTTAGCCTGAGTTAATTAAAGTAAGCTAGCAAAATTTGAATATTTGTAGGAAAATATTTATAAGAATGAGATTTTTTTTCAACTAGTTCACACACCAATTTTATTTGAGAACAAAATCATACGAGAACTAAAATGTACGAAGAAACGGTTCTCCTCTCAATTTAGATTTTTAAGCAAACTTTAGGGTTCATTGGACTTATCTTACAGCTGAAAGTATATGTCAAAAAAAATATGTCAAAGCGTAAGAACAAATGACAAAAGCGTTGTCTAAGAAGTTCTGAACGTAATAAAACTCCTTACGCATCTCGCCTTTGTGACTAGCGAAATGTTTTACCAAATTGACGTTCAGCGTGAGATCATGCGTTCTTTGATATGGTAATCCGTCCCTACCCTTGGGCAATAATCGATTATTAAATAGGCAGAAATCGGCAGATCAGTGGGATCTCAAATATCCACTGTAAGAATCTTAAGCGGATTCTTTACGACGTAAAAGGTCGATTGTGGAGCTCCAGCCGTGTTGAACAGGGAATAATTTTTTGGTATTTTCTAAAGCGACCTACTGCTTTCCTTTGACTCTAAAATTAAAGAGACGAAGCAGATTTGGTGGTATATTCAATTACCTGACAAGGAGACTACTATTAGACTAAGCCAGGCTAAGCCATTCTAAATCCCTTGAAATTAAACGAAACGTTTAACTTGACAACAGTGTTTTGATGTAGAAACTTCGAATATTGCGGGATTAAAATAATTGTAGGTTGTAAGTTTCAAAAGCAAAGGCTTTCGGCTTAATATGCGTGTTTTTATATACCCTGCCTACCATGTTCGCAAACCCTTGTGGGGAGACGTGAACATATACGGTTACATATTTCTAAAGATAATTCGATTTATTGAGGCCAAAAACGTGTGAAGCTCTTTGTGGAACCAAATTCATTTATGTGCAAAATTCCATAAAAATGGCGTAAAAAGAGACACACATCATGTTTTAATATCTATTGACAGAGAAAATCTCTCATGAGCGTCGTTAAGTTAGACGACGGCTCAATAAGGCTTAAAATAAATACCTTTAAGTGTTACTTTGAGACGCAAACATAGCTTTAATTTCCTCTTCGCAAATTGAAAAAATGTAAACATCAAAAATATTACGTGATCTTTGTATACATTTATTCTACGAAACAGAGGCATTAATAAAAATACGAAAGCATTAATCATTATATTAAGACCAAAATGTAAATATAGTTTTTTTGTTGAATGTAGGATCGTACTGAAACAATGAGTCCACATACATACGTATCCCTAACGAATTAAGCAGAGAGCCAGCGTGTCATTATTGGATCCTATATTTTTGTGAGTTCGATTTATACAAGAATTTAATGATAATAGCAATAGTGTTTGAAATACGGTAATAGACTCGCCATCTCGTATTATTCTTATACATACCTACGTCATTATAATAATAATAAATAAATACCTGGGACAATTCCACACAAATTGAACTATTCCCAAATTAAGCAAAGCTTGTATTATGGTAACTAGACAACGATATATGTACTTATATAGATAGATATATACATAATACATAGGACATCCAAGAATAAGGCACAAATACTCGTGTTCATCACACAAATATCTGCCCTCAGCGGGATTCGAACCCGCGACCTCTAGTTTCGCAGTCAGGAACTCTAACCACTAGACCAGACGTCGTCGTTGGTTTTTATTAATTAGTAAAAAATACCTAAACCTGTAAATCTAATCAAATAAAAAATTGAAATTAAAACCAAAAGTTAATATTGTAGGTGACTATTTAAATTACTCGCTCGCTACAGTACATATGTTATGTAAATATATACTCATAATGTATTCTTTAATATGTACCCTTATGAATAACGTAAGAATACCGTGATAAAGATCGACGACGCATCCAAAATATGAATACAAAGTGAAACATGTTAAGAACATAACATAAATATTCATTACGCACAGCCAAGTCCCTTAACTTTTCTCTTACATGTTATATCAATAAAGGCATTGATCGATCAATTCTCATTAACTTTTTTCTCGGTGGATATGCTTGAAGGCGACAGGTCACTGGCCACTTGAGACGAACTGTCAGATCGTATCTGAGCCTCGGATATGACGACTTTACTTTTGCAAAAAAAGTTTTGAAAGACGTCTGAAGAGCTCGCCTGGATGCCAACACCAAAAAATGCATAACGACCAACGTGGCTTTTGCGCCACCTTCGTAATGATGGCGCTTCCGAATATACATGACTTTAAGAAGTTTTTGTTTTTAAATTTTGAATTTAATTTTCGTCACTATAAGTTTAAAATGAAAACTCTTTAGTTTGAAGACTTTTTACGGTTATCCATTTTAAAGAAAAATATGGTGTTTTATTAATTTTGTGCAATCCACTATATTTGGTGTTTTTAGTTACTCAAGCACGACTTTACATACATCGTCAGTACATGCTCTGAATGTTTTCTTGTTCTTCACCGCAAAAGTCGTGGTGTGACTAATCACTGTACTTAAGTTCAGATAAATTAATTGGTACAGTCGGGTCCGATCTTGCAATCTTTGTGTAATCTACTCGAACCACAGCCCCGTGTAATTTACGTGTCTTTAAAGGCATAGATGTATTTAAGGTTCCAATGTCTCACAGGCTCAACTTAACACATGATTTTCATGATGTTTCCCTAACCTTAAGTATTGATATAAACAATCGTAGGTATACTTCGGAAAAACTTTTTGATACCGATCGCGGGGATTTGAACCTGCAAAACCTACTGACCTAGTAGTTGCCTATCGAAATCACTTGTCCATTGCTACTTTATAACTTTTATACCATGATATTTTTGTATACTTGTCAAAGAACTCCAAACAGCAATTCTAAATGTAAACACGAAGTCTGAAATAAGTATGTACCGTGTGGAATACGAAACAAAATAAACAAGTATTGACGAAGCGTTGGAAGAAGCGTCCTAGTCTGATCGGGAATTCTGTTATCCGCACAGGGAATCAACTAGTACATAGTCGCTTCGTTTGAAGCTCGGGTTGAGTTTGTCTGCTACGCCAAACTACACATGATTGCTTACTCTAATGTAAAACTTTACAGTGCATATTGTATACACATACTTAGGTACTTCGCTTACTTACTTAACTTAAATAATAAAGATTAATTTAAAATTTAATCAATAATGTACAAACGCAAATTTAATACTGGCAATACGAGAATTGTACCCTCAATATTGTAAGTGCTTATAGGTAGTAGTAATCGCTTAGTGAGATTACGCAAACTACGTCGCGATTAGAAGTATGATGACTTTAAAAATAATATTTCCTAACGCCTTCCCACAAGGGTCCCCGAAGGGGTAGGCAGAGGTGTATAGATAATACCCACACACCCACTTTCCGCCAGAGGTATATTAGGTGCCAACGTGACAGATGACGAGTCCATCGCCGTTATTCCAGCACGACTATACATACGCCTTTGAATTTCTTCTCAGACGTATGCAGGTTTCCTCTCGATGTTTTCCTTCACCGTATAGCTCGTGGTGTGATTAATCACTGTAATTAAGTTCAGAAAAACTCATTGGTACAGTCGGGATTTGTACTTGCGACCTTTGCGTCGCAGGCAACTGCTCGAACCACTCGGCCACCACGGCTAGAATATTTAAATAATGGAAATACTTTTATAACATAGAATGTTGAGAGCGGTGGTGGCCCAGTGGTTCGAGTAGTTGCCTGTAACACAAAGATTGCAAGTTCGAGTTTCGACATACCAATGAGTTTTTCTTTTTTATCATCCTAAGGTATTTATTTAGTTATTTCTGAACTCAAGTACATTAGTAACAGTAACACCGCGTGCTTTACGGTGAAGGAAAACATCGAGAGGAAGCTTGCGTACGTTTGAGAAGAAATTCAAAAACGTAACGGCGATGGACTCGCTATGTAACATTGCGACTTAAAATATATCTCTGGCGGAAAGATGCTGTGTGAATACTACTTACACCACCTAAAAATATGTTTGAAGCCTTAACATTCATCGCATGTTCCCACTATGGTGTAACGTGTTAATCAACTAGTTAGTGCGGGTAGGTCGTCGAAGAAAATTGCTCAATCAAATCCATTGAGGCTAGGTCAAGCGTGAGCCACTCTATAACCATGTAATAACAACTCGCTGAATCGCTTATTGAACTATTAGCTTTCTGGGCCTGAATATTTATGGGTACGATAAGAAAGAAAATTATTATGGAGTGTGATTATAAATTTCTGAAGGCTTAATTTGTCCTTCAACAAAAATGTTTCGTGCGAGTTATTTATGTTGCGCGGAATAAAATTGTATGTAATTTTTAAGCAAGTATTTTAAAAGTCCCATGTTACATAATACACTTTTTGTATTGTAGTGTACTGAAACTTTATGTTATATTAATAGAATTTGTGTTACTGCACCTAGTTTCAATTCGTTTGCGAGCAAATTTGTTGTGGGCCTTTAATGCTAAAAGCCAAGGGTTTAATTCCTGCCTACGGTAAATTCTATATAACAAATATTTTGTTTGCGATCTGCGTGTAGCCTACCTAATCAAAATTAAACGTAAACAAACGTACTGTACGTAATCTGTAGAGGCAAATATCAAGAAAATCTTTCATACATTTCAGTACATGAGGAAGTTGTAACATCTCTTCCTATTCCATCCTTCGAAGGGAAATGTGAAAGTAAATATAAATCTACAATTTTGGGCTAGCCGACTTTATGTGAGATGAGAATACACACAAACAACTGGAATCCAGGCTGTAACCTTTAAATTACGAGTAGGCCCAAAGAGAAACAGAACATTCAACTTGTGTCGTTCTATCAACTGTTCGTAACTACTTAACTAAGGACAAAGTTGAGTAATAAGGGTACCGTTTCTCCATAACAATTACGGTACGCGGAAGTAATAAAAGTTCTCTTTTCTGCGTACGTGACGAAGAAATCAGCCGACTCTTATGGACGTGTTCGGCATAGCTTTTTCGACTTTCCCTTATATTTTCCTCTTTATTTTTTACCTACTCATTCTCTATTAAGGTATGAACTCAGAAGTTAGCATTACATAATTCGGTTCACGTGGGAATTCTGTCGTATTTGCTGTAATGGCGCGTATAACGCGCAAATTGCTAAAATGTCTGTTTTCGTTTCGCTTACTCAATCGGGTTTTAATAATGTGTGTATGAAATTTATTAACTTCATCTTCATCCCGTACATATTTTTGAGGCCTGAAGTAAATATTGCTTAATCATTCTTAACTTAACAGGTGTTTGTATTTCGTTATTGTTGTGTAGTTAAAGGTCTTCCAACTATTGATTGAAACTTGGTCTATCGCAGGCTTGACCTTCGATTCCCCAATCCGTAATCCCCGGATAGTTCTAAGCGAGCAGCTGTAAGCCTGACCGGATCTCCCGTTCAGAGTTGGAGTTGCCCAACTGGAGTAGTACCTCCACCTAACAGAAGATCGCAGCTCGTAGAAATTGAACCGGCGAGCATGTATATAGAGACTGCTGAATGTGGACGAAACGAAAGAGGTATGCAAGTCTAGAGAGAGCTGGCGCTCTATTCTCTCTGCCTACCCCGTTTAGGACTCGGCGTGATGTGTATTACTAAGATACATATCAATTATATTACTAAGGTAACTCAGTACTTGTAACTGTGGAATAAAACTCCATATCTTCTATCGAATCTACCTAACACATACATAAATATTTATGCAGATATTTTCTAAGAACTGTTTACACGTAAACAGTTAAATATTCAAAATGCAAATTCGGTACAAACTCAAATACTTTACGTTGAGCAATAATTTACATTTCTATTTCACTCGAACAATTGTGAATTACGTTTACTTTGTCTTTTGTCATCAAATAAACAGCAGCATCAGAACGGGGTGGGTAAACGAAACTCCCTCCGCACGTGTAAATCGGATTTGTCTAATTTATTGCTCTGTCTAGAGGCATTCCGAGATGGCACGGTTACTTAGCTCTCGACACCTTACTGTAATAATGGGATCTCAGGGTGGATTCCAATCGAAACGTATTGCATATAACCAGAATACATTATATTAAAATTGTGGGATGGTTCCATACAATTCGATCGTATACCAAACTAAGCTCGTACGGGAACAAGACAATGATATACGTACTTGTATAAATAGATATGTATGTACATAAATATATAGTGCATCATATAAAGTAGATACATATATTAGTATTTATCACACAAATGACGGTTGCCAGCGGGAATCGAATCCGTGACCTTGTGCTTCGCAGTCAGGAGCTCTTACCAATTAA
The DNA here is from genome assembly GCA_945859725.1 of Drepana falcataria. NCBI lineage: Eukaryota > Metazoa > Arthropoda > Insecta > Lepidoptera > Drepanidae > Drepana > Drepana falcataria. Next base: position 4,903,873 of record OX243935.1, read on the forward strand.
CGTTAAACTGAACGAACCATGAATTTGTATTTAATTATGTTAATCGAAAAAATGTGGGTGTTGTTACACCTCTGCTTTGCCCTTCGGAAACCCTGGGGGGCGTGAAGATAGGAAAAATAAGTTCAGTTTAATAAAAAAGCAAAAGTAGAGTATATTTCATTTACCCTTCAACAATGTATCAAGGGCGAGACAGGGGTGCAAAAGGGCCAACAGTGAAATGAAAATAAACGTTGAACGATCCTTTAGACCCCTCAGTTTGACCTGACGGGTGAAACAAAGGGAGCACGTGCCTTTGCCAAATTGTAACTTAGATGTTTATCGCAGAATCAAAGCACGAGGTATCAGGCAAAAACAATATTTCACGTCCATTTCTCTAGAGACCTCATAATAATAATATCCTCACGCCGTCCCATATGGGTCCCCGAAGGTGTAGGCAGAGGTGTATAGGTAGTACCCACACACCCACATTCCGCCAGAGATATATTTTAGGTACCAACGTGACAGATGGCGAGACCGTCGCACTCTGTCACGTTGGCACACGCACGACTCAAGCACGACTATACACACGTTTCCTCTTGATGTTTTTCTTCAGCGTAAAGCTCATGGTGTGACTAATCACTGTACGTAAGTTCAGAAAAACTTATTGGTACAATCGGGATTCGAACTTGCGCTTTGTGTCGCAGACAACTACTCGTACCACAAGGCCGCCACGGCTCTTAGCAAGCAGATGTATTGTAAAAAAAACCCAATGAAGAAATAAAAAGAGTTTCGTTAGTAGAGGTAAACCCTCATTCGGCATTCTTTGATATTCACTCTTTTTCTAACCTCTTTGTTTGCAAGATGTCAAAGAGTATCCACGCCAAAGCGTTGTTATTATAGTTTTCTCGGCTTGCACTAGCGGTTATCGCAGCGCTATTAGGCTTCGACTGTAACTCTGGGCAATTTCTGTGCAAATGTCTCAATTAACACAGAAAAGCGTGATAAAGGCGACAGGGAATAAATTGCCCCCAATTTGGTCCCTGACGACAATTCACTAGTTGAACTGAAATCACGCCATCCAGTCGACCTATTATTATAGTCTATTAACCGAATAATCGGCCTCCAAAAATTACCGGCATTTCGCCCGCCTAATGAATAAAAGTAATGATGACTGTGAATTATGGATAGCCGAGAACAGGGTTCCGTCAGAATACATTACTTAGGTCGGCTAAAATCTTGCGTAGGCATTATTTTATTTATTATACCTACTATAATACTTGATTCATGATATTATAAATATGACAATGAAAAAGTCGTGGTTCGATTAGTTCTCACTAACATTGTAAGTTCGAATGCCGGCTCTACCAATTAGTTTTTCTGAACTTAAGTTCAGTGATAAGTCACACGACGAGCTTTACAGTGAAAGAAAACATCGATAGAAAACCTGCATACATTTAAAAATAAATTCAAAGGCGGCGCGGTTTCGGGAATGCACTCGCCACCTAAAATATACATCGGGCGGAAAGTGGGTGTGTGGGTCCTACCAATACACTTCTGCCTACCACTTCGGGAACCCTTGTGGGAAGGCGTGAGAAGGCGTGATAGTTTTTTCTAGATTCTAAACGTTTCTCGTTTTGGGAACACATAATAATACGAGTCCCTATAAGACCGATCGAATAGCTAAGTTCTGGTATGCTGTAATTCTATTCCTAAGTCTACCAAAATTCTACCTACTCATGGGTGGAAGCACTTGTCATTCATTTTGAAAGCACGGTTTTCCTCTACGACATAATGTCGGCAGCGAGTAGGTTGTACCGGAAGCTTGTTTACTTGTTTTCATGTTTTCCTCCGTCGAGTAAAAAATAAGGCTCAATCGATACGAAATGTAAATATTAGTTATAATACAGTATGTACTTCAAAGCAAGCGATTGTTAATATTCGTTCATAGTTAGTTCTCATTGCTTGAGTTTATGTGACTACAATTCTGAAAGGGATTGCGAGGCAAATAGACTTTTAAGTACAAAAAAAGAGGTACTCCAAACAGGCGTGCATTTATAAAGAGACTTACGAATGTAATTGAAGTGAAGGACATTTTTAACTCAAGAGAAAACTGGCGCAAATGTCTCACTGCCTACTCAGCGGGATGCGGTGCATGTTATATAATATATTTTTATTTATTAACTCATGCTACGAAGGAAAGCGAGATAGTCAAAATGCAATTAGATAGAATTAAAAAATTCAAATGGATTTTTCTACTCGTGACCGCTGAACTGCTGATACCAGTGATGATGCTTAACGAGTGGCTAAAGGAATGTTGGATGCTAGAAACTTTCAGCACAGACTTGCAGTTCGCCCGACTGCAACAGTAATTCCACAATACAGAAAATTTATGTCGTTCCTGCGGTGAGTACAAGCTCCACAAGGATTGTTTGTGCTGGCAGTAGGACTGGTTATGCTTAGCAGCATAGCTTTTCCAAGGAAACTATGAATATTTCCCCGGATATTGCAAGCGGTTTCCTATAGGTAACCTTCAGGTAGACCGTTTGATTTTTACCACCTTTGATGTTCCTATGAAAAGGTAGTTTATTGTGTATACATTTTAATTAAATGTGTGAGATTCAAAGTATACAGCATCAATATTCAGCCTGTTTGTTCTGAAATTAATCCGTCATTAAGTTTTATGTAACCAGTGTGTACGCTTTACCAAATTGTTTGTTTGCGTCTGAAATGTATCACGCCAAGAACAATGACCGCCAGAAACTGCAGTTTATCTGCACTAAGCTCCTCGCACACAATCTCAAGTGGCCATTCGAAGCGTCGTCAAGCCTTAATGGGTACCGACAAATAGCCCTATTTATCGTAAAATCGACACTAAAAACAGAGTAACATGTTGTTCCGAACAAAACATGTTGTAAATTTTATGCTTCGTTCAATGTGGTCCTCGCCGGAACGAACGATAATAGGTAACCGAAGACAAAGTTACGTACGTCGATACGCTCGTAATTGAAAACGATAATTTCCCCTTTAAGAACACTCGGCTTGATTGATAATAAAATTTCGTTGATACGAGTACAACCGAATAGAGATTGCTTTCACCGTTATTTACTTTGCTAACTCTGTTGCTCGTAAAAGGGGAGGTTTTACTGATGCACGAGGCATGAATCTAAGATGCGTCTACGAGTGTCCTTTGATGGAAATCGAACATTGTTACTCTATATTTTATCAATAGTACAAATAACATATAGATAGGAGTATATATGTTTAAAGAAACGAAGCGTTGGTATCGACTACGTATTTTTTTGTTAACTATACATTTATTCACAGTTTGTTCAATTTTTTACCGGATTTTTTTTCTGTGCTAAAAATACTACGGATGACAAGTTCTAAGCTCACAAACAAAAATCCTTGAGGTAGTTAAAAATCTCCAGTTTGCATTAATAAATAAACACAATCCTGATATACAACATACATTCGACTGGAAGTGGCAAACTGGTTGAAAGTAAGACATGATTTTTTTAATGAAGCAATCGCAGCTAGTCAATTGCCTGCCAAATTTTACATCTTTACATAATGTGAAGAGATATTTTTATGAATTCACAAAATGAAAAATTATACGATTATAGGACACTGAAAGAATCGTAAAATGCATAAAACAATGTCATCAAAAATACGTATGGGGGAATGTAAAGGAAATTGTTGGATAAAGTGCCACAAAAACGGGATAAAAGCCCCTAAATTTATGTTTGGGTCTCATCGTGTACCATTAACACGTAGTAGCGCTCTGCATAAAACATTAAAACGTCCAGAATCCAGCCTGCAGTTATTTACTGAGTTTTGTACAAACATGTAGCTATAATCGCGAGATTGATTAAATCGCTCTACAATCCTTACCCTGGTACACTTGACCAGACAAATTTTCAAGGTATCTCCTGTTGACTACAATAACAACAGTATAGTGACAAATATCTTGTAACGTGACATGGCTTAAGATCAGTACGATTCTCTTCAGAAAAAACAAATTATTACTAAAACATGGTGAAACTTACATCATCAAGATTAGCACCAAACATGAGCCATAATATTTTTAAGGATCGATCCCCTAAGAAGAAAATAGAACATGGAAACCTGATGAAGTCGTGTGTGAAATCAAATCAGCAAGTACTAAGAAGACAACACCAAATTATTATATGAATTAACCAGACGGGAGAGTTTTTGTTGAAAAAGTTTCGTAATTAGCAAAAAATTGGGCACAAAGTTCGTAACTTAATGAAAGAAAAGTTAATAAGGAAACAGTAATAGCGACATTTAATAAAGTTATAATTTTTCAATGTGTCAGTGTCAATGTCGTTTAAAATATGTATTTGAACAGTTTTTTTTAATAACCTCGCATTTCCACCGTGAGCTAACTTGGATTAAACTGATCATAATATCAAGTTTTAATACATAAAATAATACCTACGAGTATGTTTGATAGTATCTTCATGTCTTTGAATGTCTAGGTAGAGGTGTATTATTTTTTGTACCTTATATACTTTTTCTATTACTGTAACTCTCTTTATAATTAACTAGCTGTCCCGCCCAGCTTTGCTCGGGTGAAAAAGTTAAATTGCCCGTAACACGATCGCAGCGCCACCTATCGGGTCCAATTGTAAATCTAAACCATTCTCGAATCCACCTTAAGACACACAGAAAGGGATAGCTTCGCACGGGTGAAAAAGTTAAAATTCCTAAAACTCGATCGCAGCGCCACCTATCGGGTCCAATTTAATATAGCCTATGTTACTCGGGGATAATGTAGCTTTCCAAAGGTGAAAGAATTTTTGAATTCGGTCCAGTAGTTTCGGAGCCTATTCATTACAAACAAACAAACAAATCTTTCCTCTTTATAATATTAGTATAGATATCAAGTCCTCTCCAGTATTATGTTATTCATTTCATCTTCCTTCACATTTCGATGTTCATAAATCGTGTTTGACGAGCAAACAAAGAATTCTCCTTAAATATTAAATCTTTATAAAGGCCCAGCTTTATCAACACTCGTAAATTGAGCAACTTACGTCGATCCTTCGCCTTTACAACCTATTATAAGTTCGCATCTAAAAGTTAATGTTTTCAATATCAGAGTATTCCCGGCTCTTATTCAAAGTCTAATGAAGAATACTAACCCGAACTTCAGAAGCAGAAGATCATAAAATAAAATAATAAGTGGTCGTTCTAAGAAGCAAATCCGCTATTCGGGAGGTCTGAATGGCAAAGCCGTGGCCACATTGAGGCTGTATTCAACTTACTCCGAAGTTGATGCTATGTGTGAGTAATCTTATAATATTTGTATTCCTTAAAACATAAATAGCAATACACATGATTTGGAGAATATGATATTTATATTTAACAGCAGCCGTGAAGGCCGTGTGGCTTAACGGAATTTAGTATAGAAAACATTGCAAATTCAAAACTCCGGTGATATGAATGTATGATTTTTCTGTACCTTTTATAAATTATTGGTGCTAAAGCATATAATGTTATTGTATATTACTGACTTGAAATGTACACAAAATATCTTCGGAGGAATCCTTCGTTTATGATAGATCAGAGAATTATGATAGAGCTTCACTTACAGGTGAGTTCGTTCGCTACTTGGTAATCAATAACTATATATATGCATGGGGCATAAAATGGGGACTAAAAGATATGTGTGTTTTCTTTTCGATTCTGCTGAGGACCCTTTGTCCAAGTATCTGATGGCTAGTTTATTACAAACATAAGACATCAAAAAATAGTGTAGAATTCCTAAGAACGGACTTCAATCGGATTTTCAAAACCTTACTTCAATTATTTCAACAATAACATCGAGTGAGAATTGATACTTTTCTTTTAAATTTAATTTTCTTTAGATTAATGTGCTATTTCTGCCACCAATATGAAGATACCTCTATTTGCACCTGGCAAGCCTGGCGGGTCACGACCTCGCCCGGTAGACTGGAGATCGAGAACACTGCTCAGATCTATTGATATCAGAATATTTCCTGCCAGACCTTTTCAATTTCACCCAATAACCCACAATTTATTTGAGTATCAATTCAGCAATTTGTAATCAATAATAATATCCATAATATGCTTTTAAGTATAACATAACACATTGCACTCAGTGCAATGACAGCCGTAGTAATATAACTACTATTAATCATTCAATCAAATCTGCAATCGCCGATCCAGTGATAGGCAAAGGCCTCTTAACCAACGTTACGCTTATCGATAATGTTTACATTGTATGTTATATAAAAATCATTGGGAACTAGTGATACTTGACTGACACCACTTCCACCCCTTGATCATATTCACCTTTCTGTCATGTATTTAGAGAAACTGTTAGTAGATATTGTTTAATTAGCGACGGGACAATTCAATTGCAGCCCTCAAGTCAGCAGCAACTTTTATCAATCCAGTCACGATCCATTCTAATGAAGTGAAGCGTTTGTCACGTAACTACCTCTCGGATAGCATTTGGAATCGCGATAAAAGGGAAATTTACTGCCGCCCTAAATACGCGTAAGTATGTATTATTCTTACGGCTGAGCGTGTTTCCACAAAATTATGATGTCATTTAAAATTGTTTATATAACGACAGTGGAAATGGTAGAGATAGAGTAAACGGTTGATTATTTTTGTGAAGAAGCGAATTTTGCTAAAAATCTTTGTTAAAAGTGTAAATATTGATTCCGACATTTATGTTTAGAATAACACAGAACCCATTTCTATTTTATAATAGCAGTGTAGAACTGAGACAAAAAAAATATTAAAGGGGTAGGTTAATTGGCTTAAAAAAACATTGAATCCTAAGTTAATGCCGCTAATATCTAAAATCTATCACTGTGCCAAGCTTCATCCAACTCTGTTCAACCGTTCTGACGTCATTGGGCGACAAACAGCCTTACCAATTTTCGTATTTATAATATTACGAGGGTACTCTGATCTCTAAGCTATTTCGTGGATGATATTTTTATTCAATTCCAGAAATACCTTTTTGCTTTTTCTGTAGTCAAACATATTCCATCACAAATTGTATTTGACAAGTCTAACCCGTTGATGAAAGCCGAGCCTAGATAAAACAAACACCCTAAAGGGCATGGCCACGCCAATGTGGAAATAGGACTCTCTCAAAGGTTTTCGGAATATAACATTTTCGTACCATCGAAATCCTGGCCAATGGTTGCAACGTCCAATATTGTTTAATAAAAATTACACTGAATATTTTATGTGAGTTTTGGTAAAACACTTTTTGGATTTAACCTTTGAGGTGCACGTTGGCGGAAAACCATCCTATTACTCAATAGAACCCGTATTCTGACCAAATAGGAGTAACAGGAAGAGGAATAAAAAAAAGGTAGTTATTAGAAAATATTGATGTATATTTTATCTTGTGAGCATATACTTAATATTAATCGTTCACCAACAGTCACCGTATACAAAATATTTTTTGACTTCGACATTGAGAAGAAATATCAGTCAGAAGTTTCATTGAAAAATTTCACATTCAACGTGAAAATTTTATTTAATATTGGTGCTTCAGTTTATTGCATTTAAAAACGGAACAATACGAGTAATCCATTCGTGTCAATGCACAAAAGCAATATTGCCAATGATAACTAGTATTCGTTAAGCATCCTTTGTAAGAGAATTCGAAATATACATTATTCCATCAAGCTTTTGAGGGATTAAATATTTCCAATCATTCTGAATACCTAGTAGGTGGATTAATTTGTCGCTTCTTCGCTCTTCGTTAGCTAGAAATTGTTGAATGCACTGTGTAATATTTTTTTTGCCTATTCGTATGTTTCAACTGTATCGTTATATGGTTATCATATACCTTTGTGTTATTTCTATTTATGTAGATATATAAATAAAGATAAATGATTGTATATTTCTGCCGTACTTTAGCTAGAAAAGGGTTAAGCCCGACTAGTCAATTTTGAGATATCGTCAAAAAACGTGGGAATTGATGTCTTTAAAAATCTATTCAATATGGAGTAAACATTCTTAGAGACAAAGTTAGCTAATATTTAACTCTACCTTATAGAATAATTTCCATCCTAAAATATTGTCTTTATAATACCTAAAACCTATTTTTTCTTATTTAACTAAGCATTTCACTCGTAATGTTAAACTTATTATGACTCTAAAACAGGGTTAACCATACCCTAACCCACTTTTAGCGTAGTATTTTGATGGAAATGTCACTATCAATAATTTACTGCAAAGTTATTCAACAATGCTTACTTATAAATAAGTTATGCACCGATAACTCATTTACAATTAAGGATATTACATCATAATACAGAATAGGATAACGACAAAAGTATTTTAACCTTTATTTAGGTAAGTAAAGGCAATACTTTTTTTTTAATGACTTGTATTTATGCAATATTACTTAACTAAAAAAAGGTTATGTAAGTATCACTCGTGGTTAACCCTTTTACAGCTAAGCTAAGTGGAATGATTAGTCGAGGAAAAAAAATATTTTGCCATAAAATAGTAATATTTTGCCATCTAAATTAAACTAAAGAACAAAATTTACTTAACCATATGCACAGATCAATAGCTAACTTCGTTTCTTTAAAAGTAAGTCTGTTAAAGTAACATGTAAGTAGGTAGGTAATTAAAATAAAATTCTATACCTGAAAAATTGGAAATAAAATAAGTACTTTTAAAATGAAATTAAAATTCCCTCGTTAGGCTAACTATTTAACTATTTAAATGCAATGAAATTAAAATGAGATCAATATAATCTCACAACAGCGCTAAAAATACTTTGTGATACACTGTCGACACATATAAGTAAAAATAATGCATGGACATTATAAAATATCAACAATAAATCACAATCTTATTGACAATAGAATATGTGCCATATTGGCATGCAGTTAGCAATCTCTCTGGTTTAAAGGTTTTTACTCTTATATAGTTATCTGGTCGAGGCAATGTTTCATAATATTTTTTTATACCACATGGGTGTCAAACAAACATGCGGTCCGCCTGATGGTTAGCGGCCACCTATGGAAGCTTGCAACACCAGGGGTATCGCCCACGCGCTGCCGACCCTGCAGGAATCTTTTCACACCTTTCATGAATAACTCCATACTGTAATCTATAGAGAAAACCTCAACGGAAGCTCATTCTGCCTGAGCATTCGCGGAAGGAAACTCATTTGGCACCGCGCAGTAAGAGACCTTTACGGTTCCAATGTATGGGAATGAATTATCCGTCGATGGCGAGAGGTATGGGGGTAGAAGGTAGAAGTGGGCATCATATCATGTCGAACAATTCTTCAGAACACTCCGTTATACAAGTGGTAGAAAACAAACAGGGAGGGAAAGTCTCTCCTCAGATTTAGTGGTTCCAAGCCGCTTGTCAGCATGGGATCATCGACAATCCTAGCTGCGCGATTCTGTACCGCGTCAAAAGGCACTAGCTAGTATCCTGAGGCTCTAGCCCACATGTGGCAGCAGTACTCCATATGTGGCTGAACTTGCGACTTATAAAGTTGTAGCCTTTGCTGCGGTGTAAAGTTCTGCTTAGCTCTGTTGAGCACACCGAGCTTCCTGGACGGCTACTTAGCCTTGTCCTCTAAATGACCACGGAACTGAACATCACTAGAAATGTCAAAAAGGATCCCAATGCTCTCCTAGATGTTAAGGGGAGTGTACTGGAATTGTAATACCATAGCAAATGGAAGTGTTTTTGGGGGTCACCCCGCAAACTTGTTTCTTAGTGAGGTTGAAGTGGACTAGGTTTAATCGGAGACATGACAGACACAGACCCCAATCGAAGACACTACAAAGTGTACTCTAGATTTCAGAGACAAATTGTTCGCGAATATCCTCCATAGTGGATCGAGGGAGATTAGCATAGCCCGTGTAGTAAGTGTCACCAGTACTTTCGTCTGCATATCAGTGCATTCCTTCAATAGAAAGCATGTCTTTGATATGCAGAAGAAACATAGTTCAGGGACAGCATAAAGCCTTGCGGGACGCCGGCATTAATGTCCATGCTATCGAAGCAGAGATCGTCAACGACGGCTCTTATGCATCAACTGGACAAAAGGTTGGCTACCCATTTGCATTATGGATTTGGCGTAACAAATTCCACTTCAACTTTGTTGATAAAAAAAAAATGACCTGCCAGTTGTCTCAAAACTTCAGTAGGTCATGCTCATTCTAAAAGTATACAATTAGCATGTAAAATCCCGAAATTACTCCGGGAAATAACTTTTTTAATTAAAGTAACAAAATATTATAACAGAAGTTAAATTAAAATTAACAATATTTACAAAGAACATTACAGAACAGAACAGTTTACTAACTACTTACAGATAAAATATTTGTCCCAAATCGGTATCCCGAGGCAACGTGCCAAGAAGACTAGCAGCATTGCCACGCTGGATAGCAATGCTGATACTCTGAGCGAGATATGTTCCAGCCCGCCTGTCACGAGACTTCACAAGAGGTCCCGACTAGACGGCGTGAGACCTCTTTGAAAAGATGGTGAGCCTCAGGACCCCAAGGCCCCAAGTGCATTATAGGCCAATTAATTTATTTTAATATTTCTTCAAATTATCTCTCTCACCATCTCACCTAATCTCTTTTCATGACTTTGATGGGTATAATTCACTACTCATTATTTTAAAAAAAAAACCGGTTTAGTGGAGAAATGGCATACACTCCTTTTGAAAATATAAGTACATGAATTTTAAAGAGAGGTTCCACTAGCCCCGGTATTTATTTAAATAATGAGGAAGATGAGAATTAAAAGCCGTATAGATCTGACATACATAACTCGTGCGTTGCATTTTACTGCAGTTTACTTTGTTCTAGCTTAGGAATGAGGCTTAACCCTTCTTTTACCAAGGATTCTTCCGAAATATTAATTGGTATTACTTGATTTAAAAAGGGTTAAGCGATCTTAACCTATTTATAGTTACGTTTTTTATGTTAACTTATTTATAGTTTAGTTTTGTACGCCAATTTGCTCACACTTTACTTACTTTTAGTAGAGTTAATAAACCTTAACTTTAATTAAGTTAAGCATAAATAGATAACTTTATTTTTACTAAGCAAATTATATCAAAACATATTGGGTCTTCCTAGGGTTAGGATACTTTTGCCCTCTTTTAGACTAGTTTCGTGGGTTAGCTGGTTTTTAGTTAAGAAAATTATAAAAAATGTGTCACTTAACTGTTTACTGAGTATCTGTATCTCTTTTATGGATAATGATAGAGCTTTGGTTCCTAGATCAAAATGTAGAGAATTTTGCGGTGGTAAAATTTGCATCATTACCTAAAAAACGACCATATGAGGGTTAACCCTTTTCTAGCTTAAGTACGGCAGATTTGTAATCTATGCGCTCCGAAACCAAAAGATGCGCTGCAGAACACCAACGTGTACACCGTTCCACGGATCGTAATGAAATTTGTATGGTATTGCAATGCATTCTGTTCAGCTAGTCTATAATAATAATAATAATTACTCAATAAACACCATAGCCATTATACCACTGTTTAATTTAAAGACATTTTGTCAGTACAGTCTACAGTAAAAATATTTTCCCCTTGAGCCATAAAGTATATCCAAAAAATTCATAAAAGAGTGCTCACGACTAACCAATAAATATAAAATCAGTCCCAAGCATAATGGCTTTATTCTTCAGCTAAGAAGTTAAAGTTGGCGATAGTTCACGCAAACTTCCTAGTTCCATCCCGGGGTCCACCCGGCGGTATAATGTTACTAGTACTTATCTTGGAGGACACGTTTGAGCCGTTAACATTTTGCAGGAATGATGGGAATTATTATTGAAAGCTAGTCATCATAATAAATAATGAAAAATCAAAGCTTTTTAACCGACTTCAAAAAAAATTAGGTATTTTGTTTTTAGGCAATTTGATATTAGTATTAATGCCTTGGTGGCCGAGTGGTTCCAGAAGTTGCCTGCAAAACCAAGATTCGACAAGATTCGATTTGAGAAAGTTCGAATCCCGACTGTACCAGTATTTTTCCGAACTTGCATAAGTACAGTAATTAGTCATACCGCGAGCTTTACGGTGAAGGGAAACGTCGAGTGGAAAACTGCATACATTTGAGAAGAAATTTAAAGTCGTAAGTGCTTGAGTTACGGCGATGATCTTGCCATCTGTCACGTTGGCAACTAAAATATACCTCTGGCGGAAAATGTGTCTCTATGTAATACCTATACCATTGTGGCAAGCATATATATTTATATTAGTGCTTCGAACTTGCACTGCATGCGACTTCTCAAACCAGTTCGCCACGACGACTGACTGAAGTAATTGGATGTCAATTATTTTATCACCCTCAAATATATTATAAAGTAATTGTCACTAAGGTAGTAAGGTAGTTACTAACTTACTGTTTTAAATACTTAATTAAAACAACCTTTGCAAGTTTCTCACAATCCAAACGCTATAAGTCTTGTAAATTTTAGTTGCGAACTTTGAAGGAATTTTCTAGCATATATTTTTACCAGCATGGGTACTTGTAATCCGCCCGCCTCGCTTTAAGATCTCGACGAGTCGACAGGTGAATTTTCGGTACACGAAACCTGTGTACTTTAATACTTGAGACACAAAGGCATCTGAGACGTGATTTTTATGCACCCATCTGCAGCTGCCTTAAAAAAAAGGTTTTTAAAACCGCTTTTAATAGAAGAAAATCCTTTACAGAAGCTTGATGAATTAGCTTCGGCGCGCGACCCGGCATTGTCTAGCTCAGCCTAGCAATGCTGGCACTGATCCGCTGAAATTGAAATTTAAGACCTTATGAAACTTTGTACTGGTAAAAGTTTGAGCCTACTTCAGTTTATGGTGTTACGGATGCGAAGCGAATGGAGAGTAATGCTGGGAAATGTATGAGCTTTATAGCAAGCATATCCCTGAATCAAATATCCAGAAGTTTTTTAAACAATTCCTATAGTAAATCTACAAAATAAATGAATCATAGGTAGATTGCATATAATATTGTATGACTACTATATAATATTATATAGTAGTCATCTGTTATTTCCTAGACGCTTCTAGGAAATAACAGAGGCTTATGTAAGCGCTATAAAAGATTATGTACGAAGATATGTATATATATATAGGCAGGTCAATAATATTTAAGAAGACATAGTGGGGTACTTATGTCTAACCTAGGAAACTTGGCATTTTGTAGCTTGGTACATAAAAAGTGCTTTTTTATACATTTAAAACATGTACTTCTCAAGTCTTTTCTGTCGCAGACAGCCATATTTGATAAAAAACTACCCCATATGTAAGAACTGTAGGTACTCTCGTGGAGGGCGCAATGACGTCATTGGTTCAACGCGCACCCCACTAGCTCGCGAGACCGAGTGGGTTGATGTGGAGTGCAACTAGTGCAAGTTGCATACTTGTGTGTACTTACTGTGAATAAGAAGAACGTGAATTTTCAATAATTCATGTGTACCTTACGTTTCGAAGACAGTTCGATATTTCTCACAAAAGGGTTATTTTAGTTAATCTCTTTTATGCGAACTTTGAATCAAATCAAATGTTTATTAAAGACATGTTACCTTTCTAATGAAGAAAAATAATCATTTATATCTGAATTTATAACAGGTATCCCTAGTTAAAGCTATCTCTGGAATGACTGAGACACGCCTTTTTATTCAATTAGCACCAATATACAGGTTATCTTTCATAGCATATGCACCTATTCTCAGATCTTCTCCTAGCCATACTACTATGATATAATACAAACATTCATATATGTAACATATATGAATGTTTGTATGATATTTAATTACTGATGAATTCAATTCATATTTTATATCCAATCAATCACACTAAATCAAAAACTAATATGAACGGAAAACATACTGGTGAAATCGTTTAGAGTGGTAGTTTATATGAATTCGTGTTTACACAAAATTATAATTTCAAATAATAACAGAGTAATAAAATTAAAGTATTTCACGTAAGGGATAAAGTTTTATTTATTCATGTGAAGGAAAGCACAAATTGGGCCTCGCCATGGCCCGAATATTTAATAGATGAATCCTCTCCATACAAAATAATTCCAGAGAACATTCGCAAATTCTGAGCTTCGTTGAATAAACTAATTTGAACCACCCACAACATATTGTTCTTGGCTTTAGGGTATCGATATTTGTATGTAGGCGAATGGAATATTGATCAGCCCCTTGTATAAACTTCGTGGGCTTACTATATGTATAGGTAACCTAATTTAATTGAATAATTGCTCAAAATGGTTGTGTACGTACCTATACCTAAATGTACAGAAGGTATTATATATATATATATATATTATATGTGAACACATTTTGTACGTGATATACACGTACAAGATGTGTTCACATTTATCAAGTGACAGGAATTTCCTAGACTAGATACTGAAAGTACTGGCATTGGTAGCATAATAAAAACAAAAATATTGTGGACATATCTTGGAAAACGAAACGTTGGCAAGGTACATACACAATAGGTATACAAAGTATACACAATATAAAATATCTGTACTAAAACATAACTAGGTATATAAAAATAAGATGGCGGAACGAACTGGTCATGCTCCATGATTCCTGAACAATTCCTTGGTCGGAAGAAGAGATCGCAGGGATTGGATAGAGATAAGAGAAACTGTAGCCCAGCTGTGGGATATAATGAGCTTCAATAGAATAGAAAGGGATATTAATACTTGTGTTCATCATACGAGTATCTGTCGTTAAACCCGTGACTTTTAGCTTCGTAGATAGGATAATTTGTATCATAGCTAACATCAGAATTTATTTCGTAGATTTCAACAAAAATATTTACATGAACACCTCGGCATTACTATCGCCTTGAAGTCCCAACGGGGTTAACATTCGTATATCTGTTCACACTTTATTCCGGTGATATACGTACTTAGGTGCTAATGTGACAGATGAAGTCTGAAACTACCTTGCAGACACGATTTATATCCCGACTTTGTTTTTTTTCAGATTCGTTGATTGATTATATTACATCATAAAAAAGCTTTATGAAAATTAGATCAGTCTCCGTGAACAACATAAAACGAATAACCTGCAAACAAACCGTGATTGGATGATTGATCAATATAGGTACATAGATACGCGGTACATTATTGTATTGTATTGAGATTGAATCTGCCAAAGATAAATTACAAGCAATTCCAATCTCAGCGTATTTTTGTGCGATCGTAATGTAATTCAATCTAGTACTTATTTCACGTAATTGTGTTTGAAAAGAAGACATTCCTTTCTCCGGAGGCAATCAAGCCACGACATGGCACATTTATTATTTAAAAGACTTGGAACAGCTTGCGCTCAGAAATATTAGGTACGTAATCAGAAAACCTTATTGGTTTTCAGTTCTTGTAAGGTAGGTACAGTAGAAATATATGAGATTGCTCGAGATTCCATTACTGTAATAATTTTAGTTCGTTCAAAGAAAGCCTTAAATGTGTACTAACTTACCAACTAAGTAGGTACCAAGAAATGAAACTAAAACCTGAGTATTTAAACTAAACAAGACATAGTATAGATAGCATTGGTTTTTACATGCATTGACTAAAAAAGTTTTGATCCTGGTCGTAGCAATGATATTTATTTTAACATTGATTACACCACGAGCCGTACGATGGAGGACAAATATCGAGAAGAAACCAGCGAAGGAAACGTTTGAGAAGGAATTCAAAGACGTGTTGAGAAACAGCGCTTGCCATCTGTACTTTTGGCATCTATATATATCTCCAGTGAAAACAGGGATTGTCACTACATATTTCATTTATATATAATTACTAGATGTAAATGCAAAAAATTAACCAATTCTTTTTTAAATGTTTTTATTAACTAGAAAATGTTATTAATCCCTCAACTATTCGCGATATACATGTGCATATTACGGAATAGCTGTTAAGGCACGTACGGTCCCAAAGTTCCCTGAGTCATCAAGGGAAGAGGTAAAGAATAAAGGAATAAAAAACAAGGCACTTGATGCGCGAGACAGACGGCCCTCAGACAATAGCCTGCCCGTATCATGTACTCGCGTGTGATACAGATGTTCGCGTAATTAGCTCCAGCTTTATGATAGCTCACTTTTCAAACAAATATATTATGCAATGTTCTTTGTCTGTTATAAAAGTAGAATGTAAGTAAATGTGAAGTAAGAATTGATTGTTTCACAAAGAAAATACTTAAAAGCCGCGGACGTTGATTTACGAGAGTATATACAATACTAATTCAATAAATACTAATTTAATACTAAATCAATTCATTGATTGATTGTACAATACTAATATGAATATTCCGTTGTTGCTTGTGATAATTACACATTATTATTTAATATATTTGATTCAATATTTTGCAATCACATTCCAAAAATAAGATGTAATGTAATTATGGAATATGTAATAATGTAAATAAATATTTGAATCTGTGTACTCTACCGTTCATGTCTGATCTTTATCTCCACATTTCTCAAAGGTTCGCCTAAGGTAGGCAGAGATCTGGATCACAGTTATCTGGAGATATAAACCCGTGCCTACGTAACAGATGGCGTCTCTTCATTCAGAATTCTTTTCAGCAGCAAGTCACTGGGGTTAAGTTCAGAAAAACTAATTGTTGCAGGCTACCAGGATTCGAACCTGTACGGGCCCAACCACCGTGTACACAACCACCACGGCCTTTACACAGGTAATAAGCTATATATAATATTTTAGATACTGGGTGGGTAGTATCCTAACCGTATCTAACCTAACCTATCCTAATCCGTAACTTACATACTAACCGATCAAACCTATCGCCTAGACGATACGATGCCATGTTCTAAGTGTATTGGCTAAATAAAAAAATCAATATCGTTTTAATATTGTTGAACGTATGTACAATTCACACTCAATTAGGGCATGGGCAGCTTGCAAGCCGCCGTTTCTAATATAAACATAATTACTGAAAATTGTTATGGTTGTGATCCCAGCATTAATTGAATTTGCCCTGAAGTTTATTCAGACAAGGTTAGTGAAGGCAATCGGGGTCTTGATTAAACTAAACAATGTTGTTGCCTTACAATTATTCATGATAGGACTTTCATTTATGTTGACTGTACTCCTTGAGTACTTCTGGAAACGCTTAGTTTATGTAAACTTAATTTTAAATAAGGCAATTTACGACAATTATTATTGTCTCGTCTTTACGCCTTCCCATAAAGGTCCTTAATAAGTCCTTATAGCTTATGCTATGCTATTTTAATGTAACGTGACAAATGACGCCTCGTGTTAATTGGTTACAATATCAGGATATAATTCATGAAGTGCCTACCTTGGAAAAATCTCTTTACATTATTTTTAAAGCGTTCTATTCTGTATTCTCCACTAAAGCGGAGAAGTATTACCAAAAACGTAAACGCGAGATCTGCTTGATTTCATTGGAAGAACTGATTTACCTACCGAAAGTAGCTTAGGCATCATATAAATAATACATCAGCTTTCTGTGTTAGAAGTTTAGTAATATTCATTTCAAAATTAGGTATTTACTTATTCATTTCTTGAGCTTATATCTTGACGCCTTCTCGCTAATAATACTGACATTACAAGTAGTGCACATTTTATATTTATATAGTTAGTATTGTACTTAATGAGTAGGTAAATTTTACTCGAATACATACCCTAAAGTAATTTTCCCCATCAGTTAGATGATCACAATTAGAAATAATTTGCATTTAGAAAGAAACCACCATATAGCGAGAAAAGCGTTGTAGACAGTAGTTTATTCCAACTAGCAGAGTTTATGTTAACTCATTTCTGTTAATTCTATTTACTAAATACCTATATAAAGTTAACCGAGTAGCAATGAGCGCATTTCATCAAATATTTATTCATAATGTAAAAGATGAAACGCGGTCCCATTGCCTTTGTTGAATAATTTATTATTTATTTCGCACACAATCCTCTGACGTTCTTTCTCTGAGTATAAGCGCTCTGGACATTTTTTCACGTACACATTTTAGAAATATGACAAAAAATTTATTTATATACTGTTAATTCATATCAAACTACTCCAGTTAACTTACATTTGCATTTTGTAGTTTCAGAACATAGGCTACAAAGTTAAAAAGGTCTATTGTATCAATTTTTATAAGAATTACGATATTTCAATTTCGATTACAGTAGAAACAAAGTTCATAATTGCTACCAAAATATACGAAATTCGAGAATAAAATAAAGTTTATTTCAGGTACAAGGTAAATAAATATCAGCAGTAACATATTCCTAAATCTCAAATTCACAGGTTTGGTATTGTTGTATATCTTGCTACAAAATAATCATGTCGGTAGAAGTTTCTCATATTTAATAATATGCCCCTAGATGGCGTTAGCAGTCCTAATATAATTGGTGTGTAACATTACGTTCACGTATTAGTCTAATTAGTCTATCGTATATTTTATATATCACAAATAGGTAATTTATAACATTTTATATCACCTCGAACTTTTAAAGCTGGGAAGTGTTGTTCTTACTTTTGTATATAAAAATGCTATCAAAGTTGCCAGATAAAGAGCAAAAAATATTATAAATAGCTATAAAAAACACAATTGGGACTTAAAATGGGTCTTCTTAGATTTCAATTTGGAGACTGAACAAGGGTCGAGGAGTGAGCAGGCGGTTCATAATGCCGCTCTCAACATGAGGGCCTGACCGCGGCTACTTCGACAGCTTAACATTAAAGGGTTCGGTGCAAGGAGTGAACGGTCGGCGGAAACGACTTCTTTCTTCTAGGTGAGTTTCGTTTATTATATGAAACGTTATGCTAGCCAAGAGCTGCCTAACTTGTAAAAATCAAATTATGACTGAAATATTCGTTGCAACTCTTTGGTTCTATTTACTATTATTTGTGCAATCACAAAAAAATGTTAAGGGAAAGGTACCGCCTTCCAGTGATATTGCAAAGTATGCGAAAGAATAGGTAGTCTACGTTCCAACCACCGATGTTAAATCGATCGGGCACTCAAGGATGCGAACGTGAACGAAACAAAAAGAAGTCTTTAAGTCTAGATACAATTGGCGCCCTACTCTCTCTACCCACCCCGTGAGGGATTCAGCGTCATGAAATGATGATGATGTGAAAAATTTATAATATATTATGGTAAGTTCTCGCCATATAGTGGTCACTTGGGCCATGGGTAAAGTTTTACTCATTCAACCTCTTACAACTGGCCACTGAATGAAACGCCAATTTTAAGCCTCAAATAGCTTTTTAAAAAGTCGAGTGCCTTTAAGTATGTTCACTTCGTCTTATGATTCTCGTGTATTGTTTGTTTGATTGCTCTTAAGCTTTTCTATGACATGCCTTTAATAAAGAGGATAGTAGGTATTAATTATGTTTTAGGGAGATATCGAATATCTGTAGCTTGATCTATCATTATTTGTACTGTACGGTGTCCTATCAAAAGTACAGTACTAACAATTCGTAGTGCTTATTTTTGGATAAGCGCTTATTAAATATTGTTGAAGTGCAAGAAGTTCAAGAGTGGGTTGACTGACAGTGAAATGCGAAAAATATAAATAAATATAATATTTAGATTTTTACAGATTTTAATATAATTTCTTCTGTCATTAATGTAATGGTTTATATAAAATTGATATCCTCACCAATATTATAAAAAAAAATATTTGCAAACTAGCGAGTTTATTTCGAATCATAATTTTATGTATACTTATAATCCAATTTAACGCTGGTGAAGTCGCGGGGCATAGCTACTAGGGAATAAAGAGAGTTATATTTTAAGGACATCAACCCAAAAACTAATTCATGTATTTACTTTCAGATTAAGAAGCTTTTAGATTAAATTACAAATTAAACTTCAAGCAAAGACAAAGCTTTTACGTTTTATGTAAAAATAAAACATTTATTTACATTACATTCGCCTGTGACTTCAATGAGATTCCCCGTTCTAGTTGCACGGTTCAATGTTTATAGGTTTTTATATATTAGATCACGTAGTATTATACAATTTTATAGATTAGTTCTTATCTCATAAAATATATTTTTCATGAGACGGGCCGCATACATGTCTGTTTAAGGTTTCCAATAAATTAGATATAGTTTGGAGTCAGAAAATTTCAGTAAAAAAAATATGGCATTTCGTACAATAAGTTCCATAAGAGACAAATATTATTTAATATTATATATACATAAATATATTTATATGTAAATAAAACGAAATATATAAACAATATCTTATAATTTTTTTTTTATTTAGCACTAATGTGGTCAACAAGCACGTGGAAGGACTGCTTGATGGAAAGCGGTTTTCAACGTGTCTGGACGCTATTAATAGATTTGAACGCACGTCGCAAAACCAATCAAAATATCGTTACACCCTTGACAAGCTGCATGTACTCAAGAGTGTTTCAACAAGAGTTAAAAAAAACCTTAGTGCGTAGTGCAGTAATTTAGTTAAAGTTTAGGTCGACATTTCTTAATCCTAGCTCATTTGGTAGTGGCTACGACATGGCCAATAAAAAATATTGAAGACGTTGAACATAGTGTATAAATTCCCTAACGCACGGTGGGTGATATAGTTCTTATACACTACTTCAATATTCTAGCAAGGAGCTCGTTAAATTGGGAGGCCGTACGGTTATCGCCATTGTATCGGGGTAGACGGCATTCTTCACACCCTAAGCTCGTAAAAAAGAACGAGTATTACGATCGACGTAGAACATCGGTGTTCTTATTAGGAATCGGCTTAATATCGTTTCTTTGTGGATTTCGTACGTAAGTGGATCGCAAAATGAATTGGATTGGACCATGTTTATCATATTTTACCGCATTTAAAATAATATGTAGGTATGTATAGATACTAAGACTGATATACCCATATACTTAAATATATTAATAATAAAAACATATTCATATGTGCATTACGTATGATAACAATGTTAGACTCCGTCGGCAATATATTTTAGGTGCCAATGTGACAAAATCAAAGAAACCAAAATCTAAATATTTTATTCAAAGCAACGGACACAGCCAGCACAGATGGCAGCTCTATTACCGTTACCATTATATTTTTCTTCTCAAACTTATGGTTTATTTTTCTCAAGCAGGCTTCCACTCGATATTTTCCTTCATCACTAAGCTTGTGGCGTGACTAACCACCGTAATTAGCTCAGAAAAAAAATCATTGGTACAGTCGGGGTTCTAACTTGCAATCTTTATAATGCAGACAACTCTAACCACTCGGCCACCACGACAATTAATTAGATATTGTTACTGATATTGTTGGCTATTACTTAGATTTTTATGCTAGTGATGATGATAATCTAAATAACGTATCCAACACCTGACTTAAGTTATTATAGTAATGGCAGGTGATTAATGTTGTAATACATTGTTTCAATTTAGTATTATTGGTTATTATGGTCTGGAAGAAAAAGGATTGAGACCGCGAACCAACTACCTCATTGAGTCCTCGATCAGTTATTATTGATCGAGGATTGAGAGATGGGACCGTCAAGAGTACTCGATGCCACCGAGCATGTTCGAAGGGAGTGAGTTGAATGTTGATGCATTGAAAGGGTAATGTTAGTGTAAAGAGAACTGCCCTGTCTCCCTACTCTGTGGGTGTAGGTAGAGTAGTAGAGAGGTAAGCGTGATTAGGTGTAGGTAAGAAATTAATTATTCAGTAGTTACTTCATTTCTACATTCCCTATAGGTTAAAGTTAATTCGCAGTGCGGATTAATAATATCTTAATTAGACTGGCACTAAATTATAATTCTAATGTCTACGCCCATGCTATTTTGAAATTATACAATTTAACTGAAAACCGATAAACCACAGGACTTGATATTAGTTTCTAGAATGTCTACAGAACATAATTTAGTTAGATTAATATTTTACCAAAATGAAGGACTTCTATCAAAGTCTACATCTTGGTAAGTAACAACTGTTACAACTCCAATTCACAATTTAAAATATTAATTGTAGAGACTAGTGCATGAGGATGAAATGAAAGACAGTAAGTACTGGTGCTATTTTGAAGGATTCGTCGTATTGATATGATGAAGAGAAAAAGAAACAATCTTAATTCAATGCTAATCAGTAAAAATTTAATATAATTTGAGTGAAAGAAAGTATTTCGTTCCGAAGTAATTTCTGCTAGCTATTGCATTGAAATAGTTCGAATGAAAACCTACAAAAGTTTGAGGTTGACTGACCTCTTCGTAGGCAGACATGAAATTAGTATTCCTTTTTCGATCTCTCTTGGATAATTACATTTTACGTCAAGTAAAATGTAATTTGCTGAAATTTTCGGGGAGGGGATTTGTGGTGGGGGAGGTGTTTGGTGAATAAAATAATTGTACAAATTATTTAACTTCCAATTCCTATTGTATCAAATTCATTTTATATTATGGCATTTCTATCTATTAATAATAAATTCAATAAATAATTTCTGATTCTAATAAAACTAACTGTACAAGATAATGATTTAAATACGTTTTACGTTATTTCAGTAGTTAAACGTAGCAAAACAGCACGGAATATTCGCTTAAAGCAATTTCTTTTCTAATCTGTAAATTCCGCCGTTTCTTGATTACCTATTAACGTTACGACTGCAGTTAAAACAGCTCGTTTGCTATTTAGGTCTGAAATACTATAAGTGGTTACTATACTTAATAAATACATAGCACCAAGAGCGTCACTCACGCAACTTAAACACTATAATTTGTGTCCTTATTATAAATGAGGTTCTTCGCCTCATATCGTGTCAAGTACCTACCTTGTGGACAAAATCAGTAACGAGTCTAGAGTTACTTAAGTACTGCACTAGACTTATTATGACTTGTTAAACATCTCATCTGATTTGAGTACATAGCCTAGTGTCAGTCTACAAAACTTCGCGGAAGGTCTAACCTGATAAGACCAAGAAAAATCGCTAATAGACCTTTCTATTAAAGCAGCTTTCTGGTAAGCCCATGGCAGAATCGAGGGAGATACATAGTCATCAATATCTTCAATATGGACATGACAAGTAGAATATTATTTCTACCCATTCGGGGACTTTGATCGATTAGTATGAAGCGATACAATACACGTCTTAAATAATCTCAAACTTACAATATTCTCATAATAACACTACGCCTATAAGATATAGCATCTTACCATCATATAGCGATCTTACCATCAAGCCCGTATTATGATGTGTTCACATGAGATCGTTTTGTGCGTAGACCTCTGGAGTAATATCCATTACTGGGTATACAGCTTAACCCCTCGTAAGTTATTAACATATAAAGACACTATTAACACTTAATCTCTCAGAAGCGTTGACCCGGCCTTTCGTATGCTAATTGTCTTCCATTAAAACCACGTAATCTTGAGTGATACGATGCTTATGAATGTAAATAATTATGTACCTAACACGAGCATACAGTGGTTTTACCCCTTCGCTCTCTCACGGCAAATCTTCTTTGGAATTGCTTTGTGGCAGGGGATTTATAATTTGTAATCTTGATAGGAAAGAAAGAAATACATTTCTATCTTTTAAATTTTATTTCCCGTGGCTAATTTAGTAGGTTCTTGAGCTCATGGTTTGTGTCATGATGTACCTGGGCTCGATTCTCAGGTCATGTTTAGGGTAAATAAGATATATTATATAAGTCCTTGAAGCTACACTTTTACTTATCCGCCCGGAAATCCCCTTTAAAAAGGCGTGGTTTTAGTAATCGTAATTATAATAATAAATAATCAAAGTAAAAAGCCGTGGTGGCCGAGTGGTTCGAGCAGTTGCCTGCGACGCAAAGGTCGCAAGTTCGAATCCCGACTGTACCAATGAGTTTTTCTGAACTTAAGTACAGTGATTAGTCACACCACGAGCTTTACGGTGAAGGAAAACATCGAGAGGAAACCTACATACGTCTGAGAAGAAATTCAAAGGCGTATGTATCGTCGTGTCTGAGTAACGGCGATGGACTCGCCATCTGTCACGTTGGCACCTAATATACCTCTGGTGGAAAGTGGGTGTGTGGGTATTACCTATACACCTCTGCCTACCCCTTCGGGGACCCTTGTGGGAAGGCGTGAGGATATATATATATATATATATATATATATATATATATATATATATATATATATATCAAAGTAAAAGAAAAAAAAATGTTTTTACTTGAACAACAACCATGCAGGAATTATATTTGTTAGTTACAGGAGTTGTACCCGAGATAGCTGCGTCAGACCAATCACTTGACAGCCAGCTAGGTTGTCAAATTTGTAATTCAGAATAGAACACATCCTTTTTTGTACTACAAAAATAACAAATATGCTGACGGCTAATTTGATAGAAAAACGACAGAATAATAAATAGTAATAATACAGAATACTAATTTAAAATAATCGGACTTTACATAACAATCTGAATTAAATAATCTAGATAACAGAATCAAAGTACCAGTACTTTGTACAGTACAGTACCAAAAGAACCAGTTTTAGTAGTACCGTACTGTACAGCACGAGCTTTACGGTTAAGGTTAATTATGAGGGGACCTTACAACGGTTCCGCTAAAGAGGTTATCGTTCCTTTGCCCACCCTTAGTAATATCAATAATACATATTAAACTAGTTATAATATTGCGAAAAAGATACCCTCCAAGTACCCTTGAGACATGTGGTGCAGATGATTCCTACAAAATATTTAAAATCCGAATGTAAGGTTGTTTATACTCATTATCGCCATCAGCTGAACGGATGATGCAATTTGGCACAGATTATTAGCTAGATTCACACGAAGCATGTTTTATTCCAGAAAAAGCTACAAAAAAAACAAATCTTAAGCGGTCGCAACCGCGGGCTTATCAAGTATACATATTTACTACTGCTACCGCTTCCAAATTTAAATGACAAGGGAACAATGAACAGTTTCAATTGTTTTTGTCATCGACATCCACTAATGGATATGCCATTGGTGAATACCAATAATGTGCGATTTATTGTATGCTAAGTTGGTCGTATACATGCTATTGTATTATGCTACTGTACAGTCTCGAGTATGTAAAATTGGCGTTATTAATAATGCATAATCCAGCTAAAAGCTGCAGCTGAGTTCACGGACACACGATTTAGAAGCATAAGCTTAGGGCACTAGCAATTAAGCTGCCACACAAACTGTGACGTAATATTATCTAAGTGAAAGGTGAGCCATGCTATTGGCATTCGATATTGTAATAAATTTAAACTATTATTTTTTGATATTATTGTTACGAGCTGGGGTTCGGGATAATTTAATGATAGCCGGTTGATGCACTTAAACGACACTTTATTCTATACACAGAATAATTCCGGAGACTTGTACGATAAATCCAAACACTATTCACTATAACACTGATCACTACAACATAGTACTAGTAAAACACAGTAAACACTAGACACTGAAACACTTCACTAACACTGTAACACTCACTGATAAAACCACTTGTGATCACACTGAACTCGCACTGAACTAACTGAGAACTGACTCAGACTCTCTAAACTGACTAACTCAACTGACTGACTGTGCCCATCGGGTACCGCCTTATATATGGCACCGGCACGATATACTAGATATCGGTGGAAGGCTCTAGACCGCCATTAAGATGTTCGTAGAATTGCTGTGTGAATGTATCCGCAGAACAATGGCTCAGCGACGAAAACAACTTGTTTACGTCCTTTCTTAATTGCCTCCTTTTGTCTATATTTCCGGCTAAGTGTTGTTGGTTCGCATGGCTTTCACACGGCAAGACCTCCAGAACCTTCCATCGTAACATTATGCATAAACTGAATCTGAATAAACTTCTTTAAAAAGCCCTAGCGAAAAGCGGTAGTGCTTTGTGATGGCGAGTCTGTAACCACTCTGGTGCGACTTCCAATTATGTGACTTTATTGACAGATATGTAGATATCTCCTAACCATGATAAGTTACTGAAAAGCTAGTGATGTTCTCTTTTGAACACACTCATAATATATTATCATCATAAATTTAAGAGCCTGGTCACTTGTCGGCTTCTCTGATGGGATTCCTTCCGTTTGCTTCGTTCCAGCCTTTCTTCCTCCCTTTACTTTCTCTTCTTCTCCATATTACATACGTTTAGAAAATCGCAGTAGGTCGTAAGTAGGGGATCCCAGTGGAAGCGTGCACGTCGCGATTCCTGCCAGCCCAGAGGGCTGCAATTCCACTCGATGCGCATTGGCCGGACGGCTGTTAGGGCGTGCCTCCGAGGCGACGCGCACCAGTCCGTCCCCGCTGGTGCGAAAAATTCAGCACAGTGCGGCGATGGGGACCGCCACCCATCACGCGGAGTGCCTCACGGCGGGAAGTGGAGTGTGGAGTGTAGGATGGGTGTATGGAATGTAAGAGGAGGTATGGCTGATAAGATGAACGAATTGATCGATGTTATGACAGACAGCGAGTTAGATGTTGTGTGCTTGTCTGAAACCAAGCGGAAGGGTAGTGGAGTAGACGAGCTCCCGGGCGGGAGTTTAGTGCTGTGGTCAGGAGTGGCAAACACCGAGCACGCCTGCCAGGGAGTGGGAATTCTACTATCCAGCCGCTTGGCAGAATGTATGATAAGTTATGATGCGGTGAGCCCCAGACTTATTTGGGCTCGCTTTAAAATAGGCCTTATCCGACTATTTTTAGTCGCGGTGTATGCTCCGGTGGCCTCAGCGGACACTTGCGACCTGAATAAGTTCTGAGAATGTGTGAGTAATGTTCTAGAGACGAAAGAAGGGAATGAAAAGCTGATTATTTGTGGAGATCTGAATGGATGGGTCGGGACAGCCCGTAAGGATTACGAGGCAGTACTCGGCAAGTATGGTGATAAGAGAGTGAACGAGGCAGGCAAGCTGATATTAGATGTATGCATGGAGAGAGACCTTTTTGTGGCGAACACCATGTTCGACCACAAGAGAATTCATCAGTATACATGGGAACGGAAAAATGAGCGAAGCATGATAGATCTGTTTCTAATAGATCAGCGACTCAGAACACAGGTGATGGACACCAGGGTGTATAGGGGAGCCGACCTGGGAACGGACCACTTTCTAGTTATAACTAGAATAAGAGGTCTGTTCGCGGGCTGGCGATCCCGTGCTGGGGGTCCCTGTTCTGCAGTCGCAGACCGCATCAAAAGCTGGAGGCTTCAAGATGCGGCTATTAGAGACAGATATCAAGAAAGGGTATCTGAACAGCTAGCCTGTCCCCCGAAAGATGTGTTTGAGAGTGTCGATGTTTGTTGGCAGTTCCTTAAGTCCAGCATTTTATGCGCCGCGAAAGAGGTTTGTGGCATTTCGAAAGGGGGGACAACCAAAAATGGCGATGGTTGGTGGGATGATGAAGTGAAAGAAGAAGTTAAAAAGAAGAAGAATCCTTCTTCTTTTTAACTTCTTCTTTCACTTCAAGGCAAGACATTTTGACTATGTCCAGCTCAAGTGAAAGTATGAAAGAAAAGATGAAAAAAAAATATCGCCTGAAAAAAAATCGTTCGAAAGAGATAAAAGCTCAGAAGCGTGAGAGGTTCCAAATGACTGTAGACGAAAAACTGTCGCATAATTTCAAGGACAATGCAAAACTTTTTTGGAGGGAAGTTTAGAAGTCCAGAAATTGTGTTACAGCTAGTAGTAGGATAAATGTGATTATTTCGAAGGACAATGACATACTGACTGACAAAACTGACGTCCTCAGGCGATGGAGTGAATTCTACAAAGATATGTATGATGATGATGCCGCTGATCTACTCATAGAGCTGCCTCCAACAGAATCTGTCGAGGATCCTATAGCGGATAAAATAAGTATGGGAGAGATTGTAAGTGCGATAAGAAGTCTGAAATGTGGAAACGCTGCGGGAATAGATGGGATTACGGCTGAGATGATCAAGTACGGTGGACCAGCGGTCTGGGACGTCATCTATTTGCTATGCAACCTTTGCTGGGAAAGGGGTGATGTTCCGGACGACTGGAGGCGAGCAGTCATCGTGCCTTTCTATAAAGGAAAGGGATCACGATTGGACTGCTCCAACTACAGAGCCATCAGCTTGGTCAGCTTAGCTAGTAAAGTGTACACGAAGATCCTGACGATAAGAATGCAAGAGCGATCCGAAAGGTTTCTCTGGGAATCCCAAGGTGGATTTAGACCAGGAAGAGGATGTATGGATCAAACCTTCTCGCTTCGCGGAATCGCGGAAAAGTTTTTGGATATTAACCAAAGGGTTTTCTGCGCTTTCGTCGACTTAGAGAAGGCATTTGATAGAGTCGTACGAAAGGAACTATGGGACGTGTTGCCAGGATATGGAGTGAGCAGTTCCCTACTGCATGCCGTGAAATCACTCTATAGTGATAGCGAGGCGTGCGTTAGGGTTAACGGTGAGATGTCACCCTGGTTTGATGTGAAGTCGGGGGTCAAACAAGGGTGTATCATGCCTGCCTGGCTGTTCATTATATATCTAGATAACTGTCTGAGAGCACTAAGAACGAACGGATGTGGAGTGAAAATGGGAAACTTAGTGGTCAACTGCCTACTATACGCCGATGACGCGGTTTTACTGGCGTCATCAGAGGGCGAACTGCAGTCACTAGTTACCATAATGAAAGAAGAATGTGAAAAGAAGGGGCTGCGCCTAAACGCTGGCAAGACTAAGGTTCTGGTATTCGAAAGAGATGAACAAGTGACCGAGTGTGCAATATCGGTAAATGGGCAAATTCTAGAGCAAGTGAATGAATTTGTATATCTTGGAAGCATGTTCACACGAGATGGAAAGTATGAAAAAGATATTGAAAGAAGGATAACTGCCGGAAATAAGGTGAATGGAGCCATGTTGGCGTTGATGGGCAGTAAAAGTCTGAGCAAGAATGCTCGAGTTGCTGTCCACAACGCGATATTGGTACCTATCTTCTTGTATGGCAGCGAATCCTGGGTATGTCAGAGGAAGTATGAAAATAGCTTGAATGCAGTCGAGATGCGATCTCTTCGAAAAATGTGCGGCGTAAAGATATTAGATCGAATCCGCAATGAAGAGATTCGCAAATCAACTGGCGTGAATGAGGGCGTGATTGTAAAGATGAAGAAAGGCATGTTACGTTGGTTTGGACACATAGAAAGGATGAGTGAAGAAAGATTGACGAAACAGATATACAAAGCAAAAGTGTGTGCAAGAAGAGGCAGAGGAAGGCCACGTTCCAACTACCTGGATCAAATAGATCGGACTCTCAAGGACGGGAACGTTAAGAGTACTCGAAACCGACGAGCATGTATGAAGAGACTGATGAATGTGGACGAAGCGAAAGAGGTATGTAAGTCTAGAGAGAACTGGCGCTCTATACTCTCTGCCTACCCCGTTAGGGACTTGGCGTGATGATATGTATGTATGTATGTATAGAAAATCGCTTTGTTCCAAATCCTTGTCTGAATCTTTGACCTTGACCTGGCAGATATCGTTTGTTTTAACCTCACAATCACCGCCGGTCTGTTAAATGCTAAAATATTCCACACATCGGCGAGGACTAAAGGGTTGATATCGATCACCCCTTTAATTCTCAGTGGCGTTAATAAATGTTCTATAAAATATTCAAGCGTTGGTTTGTCAGACCGAGATCGGGCGTTTTAACCATTTAATCCTGAACCAATGTCGACTGGAACCCGCAAACGCATTTCGGGGCTTATATCCTTCGAAAAGCGCATCAACAACGCGTCATCACAACTGATGAAACTTTACATGGAGTTACAAAATATGTTTAATAATAGAGCGTGTAGTTATTCATTTGTGTTTCTTTCTTGCCAGGAATATGATGGAATTCTTTACATAAAGTATGTTATAGACATATTTAAACATTACCTTTGCTGTTTAGAATTTGTTTATTTTCTTATATCTTCACGCCATCCTCCACAAGTCTGGTCAAAAGGGTTGTCAAAAGTGTAACAACATGTAACAACATCCTATCGCCGAAAATATACGAATACTAGTTGTCCCGCCCAGCTTCGCTCGGGTGGAAAAAAAAAGATGGTGGCGCCACCTATCGGGTCCAATTGTGAATCTAAACCATTCCCAGATCCCCTTGAACACACACAAAAAATTTCATTTAAATCGGTCCAGGCGTTTAGGAGGAGTTCAGTGACATACACACTCACAGAAGAATTATATATATAAAGATTAATACTAGATATATTAAAGCCAGAGAGACAGTAACGGGCGCTGCTAAATTCCGGTATTGTTACACTTCTGATTACCCCTATGAACTTACCATTGTGGAAAGAAGTTAAGTATATATCTATATGAGCGGAATGAGTAGGCAGAATGCCCAAATCTGTTTAAAAGGACCTCTTCAATACTAAGCCTCGTTTAAATATTTCAACTACAACTTCGAAAACTCGTTGAACCAGGTAAACATAATTATATCTCTCGTGCAACGACACACATACCTAGCTGGAATACCGCCGGTGTTAGTTCAACGTAAATACCTGTCTTCGCATACATTTTACAGACACAAAAGCATTAACAATTTTGATTAGCCCTTCGTAGCTCTACGTATGTCCATTATACAAAATTGAAGCGCAGGATTTCAAGTTCATTAGACTCGCTCTCGTTAGCTCATAGTCGAGTGATTTTCCAATATTGGTCATCTGAACAATGCTTTACCATAGATGATTGAAACGAGTTGAGCTGTTTTTTGTTAACTTGTAAAGCTTGTTTCAGTTACTAATTATATCTTAGGTTACAAGCCTTACTTACTTAGCTAGCAATAGATGCTCTGACAAGTGGTTATCCTTAAGGCCACTTGAAACAACCTTTATGTTGTAAAATAGTATTCGATTATAAAACCGGGTCTTCAGAAAAAAATATCACATATCAATACCGCCTTTAATTTGATTGTGCCTTCTTCTTTCAGTCTCTTTACCTCTCAGGTGTCAGGCTCAAGAAAGAATGCAACGAGCAAAATATTATAACTACTAAAATTAAGGGGCATTGTTCTATATTTAAAGGATTCCGAGGTAGCTTGTACTAAAACGGGCATAATTTGGTAAGTAGTTTGGGTTACACATAATAAAACATAGTTAACGAGTATAAAGATCTCAATACCCCGCCGAATCCCTCACGGGTTAGGCAAAGATGGTAGAGCGCCAGTTCTCTCTAGATTTATAGACCTTTATCGCTTCATCTACATTTATCATGTTTTCATACTTGCCCGCCGAGTTTGAGTACTCTTCTCGTTTCCATCCTTGAGCATCTGGTCGATTTGATCTAGGTAGTTGGAACCTGGTTAGCCTCAGCTTCTACTCCCACATACTTTCACATTGTAGGTATATCTATTTCGTCAATTTTTATTTGCTTATATTTTCTATATGCTGAAGACATAGTGCTATATAAATCGGCAAATGAGATCGATTCCCACCATCAAACCAATTTGTGGCGACAATGATTTAATAGCCAGAGTAATTAGTGCACGATGCAGTTAATGCAATAGTAATGGCTATGCTTGGAATTCAGCAATGACCTAAAGGATTTAGGGATTATGCAGCTAAATCATAGCGTGGCGACATTCTGGCTGTAAATTACGGTATGAACACACATTACATGGTGCACTGGGCCGGGAGCTGTGGTGGCCGAATGGTTCGAGTAGTCTGCAATGCAAAGGCTGCGAGCTCGAATCCCAACTGTACCAGGTTTTTTCTGAACGTATGTACATTGATATGAACACATTTATTGTTATGGTTATCTCGTACACGCTACGCCAGTTTATACTTTTAGTATTTTTTTGGTTTACTGTAGTTGGTTAGTTAATTCAAACCAACAATTCTGTCAATGCATAATTTTTATTTTTTAATTACGGAACAAAAATTCTATGCAATAATGCCTGCAGTAGTTATAAACTGTGTCGCAGACATTAACACTTATCCCCGGATGATTATGCATGATTATCATCTTCTTCTTGAACAATTTAACGGTTTCAAATAATTTATAATTATAGAACTAGTCATAAAGTCATAGATTTTTGGATAATCGAACCTACAATATTATAATTGTATATAAAATTAACACTATCCCCACGACCCTTCAAGGTGTGACTTCAATTCACTAAGTTAAGAAGAAGTAAGTAAGTAAGTAATCGGTACAGCTGAGATTCGAACTTGCAATCATGTTGCAAGTAACTACTCAAACCACTCAGCCACACAAGTAGGTGACACACACACACCTACACATGGCGAAAATATGTAATATATAATAATAGGCGTGTGGATATAATAAATAATATATAATATATCTTCACGCCTTCCCATGAGGGTACCCGAAGGGGTAGGCAGAGGTATATAGGTAGTACCCACACACCCACTTACCGCCAGAGATATATTTTAGGTGCCAACGTGACAGATGGCGAGTCCAGCGCCGTTACTCAAGCACGACTAAACATACGCCTTTGAATTGCTTCTCAGACTTATGCAGGTTTTGTCTCGATGTTTTCCTTCACCGTAAAGCTCGTGGTGTGACTAATCACTGTACAGAAGTATTCTATATTATTTTATATATTATTGGATTTAAAAAATACATTGGATTCACAATGACAATACAATTAGGCTATTTTGTTATATTCTACATACATACATACATATCATCACGCCAAGTCCCTAGCGGGGTAGGCAGAGAGTATAGAGCGCCAGCTCTCTCTAGATTTACATACCTCTTTCGCTTCGTCCACATTCATCAGTCTTTTCATACATGCTCGTCGGTTTCGAGTACTCTTAACATTCCCGTCCTTGAGAGTCCGATCGATTTGATCCAGGTAGCCGGAACGTGGCCTTCCTCTGCCTCTTCTTGCACACACTTTTGCTTTGTATATCTGTTTCGTCAATCTTTCTTCACTCATCATTTCTATGTGTCCAAACCAACGTAACATGCCTTTCTTCATCTTTACAATCACGCCCTCATTCACGCCAGTTGAATTGCGAATCTCTTCATTGCGGATTCGATCTAAAATCGTTACTCCGCACATTTTTCGAAGCGATCGCATCTCAACTGCATTCAAGCTATTTTCATACTTCCTCTGACATACCCAGCATTCGCTGCCATACAAGAAGGTAGGTACCAATATCGCGTTGTGGACAGCAACTCGAGCATTCTTGCTCAGACTTTTACTGCCCATCAACGCCGACATGGCTCCATTCACCTTATTTCCGGCAGTTATCCTTCTTTCAATATCCTTTTCATACTTTCCATCTCTTGTGAACATGCTTCCAAGATATACAAATTCATTCACTTGCTCTAGAATTTGCCCATTTACCGATATAGCACACTCGGTCACTTGTTGTTATATTCTGATGGTAGCTATTCTCGATTGACCAACATAAAATGCGTACAGCTTTCATTATATAAACAATTTTTACCTTAACTCTGTTGATAGAAAAATAAAAACTTTACGCAAAACGCCTCGCATTTTATTTAAGTTAAATTCCTTATTAAAAACAAGAGTTTTCTTTTGTGAACCTCTAATGAGAATCTTTGCGATGTTCACGGGCCAAGGGTCAAAGTGGCCTCAAGTTAGAAGCTGGAAACAATCTCAACAACGCTCGTTATCTCTCAAGAAAATTGAACTTGCTAACATTGTCATCGTAATGAAATTCTTGCCGGATATTACCACATTGCAATCTTGTTTGCTTTGCTGATTTCAATCTTGCATTGTCGTATGCGCTAGTTTTCCTATTACTACATTACGGCGTACGAGTATTTTTTTGGTAAAATTTCGTTCGTAATATTTTTTTGTATTCAACGAAGCTATAAGAAAATATCGAGACTTGAAGAATGAAGTCGTACTTGAGTAATGTCAATGGACTCACCATCTGTCACATTGGCAGCTACATATATCTTCAACGAAAATAGGCTGTCTGACGACTTTGCTTACCAATTCGGGGACACTTGTGCGAAGGTATATTATATATTATATTATAGTTAACTATCGTAAAGAATCATAAAGTGGGAATGGGCCGGTTATATCTGACGCATGTCAGCCGATCGTTGGGCCAAAACCACCACGGAATTACGACCTGACACAACTAGACGCCGGCGAGGTAGACCACGAAGGAGATGGCGACAAGAACACTTGGAAATAATTGGGGGAGGCCTTTCCCGAGCAGTGGGATATACCAGGCTAACATTATCATCATCATCAATGCCGTAGATGTCCGTCAAAGCCTGAGTATAGATTTAATCGCAGGTGACTAAATTTGGATAACGCAAAATGATTGATGACTGCAGTGATTCCGAAGGGGCGCTAAATCAATTTGCGAATCGATTCGTCATTTATTATTTGATTACTGTTGATATGCTAGTTAATAAAACGTAATACAAACAATAGTAAATGTATTAGAATCATATCGATTAGTTGTTCCATATACATCTTACGCATCTGTTCTCTGATCCCGCAAACTGGTGTTGAGTATAATCTGATATCTTTATAACTCTAGATGCCTGATACTTTAAATATATCCGACAGAAAATACATACCATAATTATACTTTGTTAAGAAGCTTATAGCTCTATAATTATAATATATGTGTACTCAAGTTCCGTAATGAATATTAACGCCCGTTATTATAGGGTCCAAATGCTCCGTCGAAGACACGGTGGGTGCGCGAGGATTAAAATTAAAATAAATTGCTTTACACTTTAATTGTATTTCGGGATAATTTTCCGTGCTCCTGAATTCTAGAGTTGCTAGCTGATGGTATGTAGATGTGAAGTAATTAAATACCGTGGAGTGGCTTCATTTTGAAATATACGCTGTTGGCTATTAAAATGCATAGGTTTTCGTTACCCTTCGTATGAATTACTATTTGACAGTGATGACGTAAGTACCTATGATATACATAGTATTTAAATAATCTTATCTCATCTTATAATTAGGAATATGCAATTTATCTATATTTTCCTACTAATATTATGAATGCGAACGTTTGCGTGGATGTATAGATGTTTGTTACTCAACCACGCCAGAGCGGCTGAATGGATTTGGATGAAATTTGGCACATAGGTAGATCATTTGCTAGATATGATTTGTTCCAGAAAAAAAAATTGAAGTGCAATGAAAAAGAAATTTACAGGTGAAATATTTATTTTATTTAATAATTAAAAAAAGTTAGGTTTTGGCATTTGCCAACACTGATCTTAAAATTAAATTTGTTTTCCCTATTTTAAAAACTATATATTCTCATAATAAAATTCAAGCTAATAACGTGTAAGATCGGTAATAGCTGCTCTCAGAAATTAAAGATATTTTAATAAAAACAAACATATCAATTTACTATCGTATAATAAGGAAGTCTCTACACCTTTCAGCTTCCATTTGGTATACTCTAAATTTCATTAGGCGTTTAAGTCGAGCCACCGCGTCGTCGTGTAATTGCTCATTTTCTTCGTCATCTCCTGGAAAAAATACTTCCCAGTGTAATCATGTTTACGGTTTTACTGTAATTACACTTTTTGTTTTAACATTTCAGCTAGAACTTTGCATGTTTAAGCATATTTTTATCTTCATTATTTGCCTTTACCATACTTTTGGAACGCACACTATATTGTGTGCGTTCTTAATCTATATTAAATGTTTATTAAAAAAATATCTAGCACAGCTGCATGGTAACTATAATTCACGATCTTAAATCAAAAGTTCGTTCAATTTTCAAAATGCTAAACGTTACTACTCTTTGACGGCGACTAATCTAAATAAACAAAAAACTCATTACTTTATAGCGATATCAATGAGTGCATTCCACCTTTACCGGAGCCGACAGGAATTGAATTAAAAAAGTGCACTCGCAATTACGCCATTGAAATGCCCCTCTCACGTTTCAATCTTTTATGGCGAGCTCTATGAATCCGTATGGAGTGCAATATGAGATGAGAGGGCCAATAATGAAATATAAAAACAGAAATAAGCACTCCTTTCTGCGGCAATGGCCGTCGAGTATTCTCCATTATTCTCATTCAGTAGATTTGCTTTGACGAGTATCCTTGCTGAGCGTTTATTCGTTCCACTTATTATTGGCTGAGGAAACCTGGTGAAAAGTCGACTGATTCACCATTATATGATTAGAGTGCCAGTGAACTTTCAACTAACATCTATATATATAAAAATTAATCACCGAAATGTTTGTACGCGCATAACTTCCAAATGACTGCGCCTAATAATAAATGGATAAATCTTTCTTTGATGTATCCTTTATTGTCAGGAGAAGGTTTGTATGATAAAAATATTAAAAATACATATATATAATATTTCTTCTGTGCATGTGTATGTCGCTGAACTCCTCCTAAACGGACGGACCGATTCTGTGTCTTCTCAGGTGGATTCGAGAATGGTTTAGATTCACAGTTAGACAAGATAGGTGGCGCTGCGATCGTGTTTCAGAAATTTATAATTTTCACCCAAGCAAAGCTGGGCGGGACAGCTAGTTTTAAATAAAAGATAAAGTGCTGTGTTTAGCTGTTTCTGCAATTAGTGGGCATGACTGGCTGAATGTAACGATGGTAGTTGCCTTACATACCTCCTATGCTATTTTATTTCAGAAACATTTCAGTGTTTTTGTTTATAAAAGTACTAGTAAAAAGAAATATATGTTAGTGGACACAGGTCTTATTCCCGAAAAAAATAAATTCGTTTCCTTCTGTCTTAGTATATATTTAAATGTATCTTTACTTACCTTAGTAGGTATTAAATTCATCACTGATGCTTATAGGACAGTCGCTGTCACGTTTAGGATATCCAGATCGTATCCAGAGGAGACCAGAGATGTGCAAATCAGATAAGTATGTAAGTTGTTTATAATCGTTTTATTTTTTCATCGGCACTTTAGCTTGCTGTGAAAATAATTTCCCTATTACCTTACTTGAATGTATACGTCAGATACAAACAAATTAAAACAAATTGTATTCCACTCATTCAGAGAGTTTTCAAATGAACAAAAGAAGTGCGTATTCATTCAGCATCACGAAGAACGCAATGCGAAAACTCCAAAATGAAAGTCAAAGACAAAATGCCATCGCAACACTAGTGGAGCAAATAAAATTATTTCCTGTCGCAAACGCATCCACAGTGACTTCATTCAACTGTAGTACAATATCCAAATTATTAAGCTTTGGAATTAATTGAACCGTGATAGCCGAATGGTTTGAGCAGTTGCAAAGTTGTAGGCGACTACTGGTTGCGAGCTCGATTTTGTACTGTACCGATGAGCTTTTTTTTACTTAAGTACCGTGATTAATTCTACCACAATTTGTTGCGTACGTTTTAGGAGAAATTCAAAGTCGTTTGTATAGTGTCATTTAAAAACAGGTGGAGTTCTACTAGCTATCATTCGACAATTCGAAATTATAATGTAAATGCGACTTATATTATAAATGCGAAAGTTTTTGAGGAAGTTTGATAACGGCTGAATGGAATTAGATGAAATTCTTAACAGACGCTTCTTAATAGAGAGGTTAAGAAGCGCAGAAGTATTATTCCAGCAAAAAAAACTTTTAATTATAATCAACTGTTACGCAAGTGAAATCGCGAATCACAGCTAGTGTGTGTATGTGCATCCATTATAGCTGCATCAAATCACCAAGTGGGCTAGATGCAAGTGATTGTTAGGCGCACATTAAGCGACGCGTCCGCAATAAGAACAAAACGCGATGAAACCGTCCGTCACTGACGCTTTATCGGGATGTCTCCCTTTGGCCGAGACTGTTCTCGTTCAAACTATTCGTTTATTTGTTCTCAATAGTCATCTGCATACTTTCAGGCCAGGCAAATGTTTTCATCCCTTTAAATTATAGTTCTGCGCACATGTCTACTATGTATATCGTATGTATATTTTTTTCTGAAGTATATATATATATACAGTATATAATTAACTAATTATATACTGCATCTATGTGTAAAATTACAACTACGTTCAGCTCCTACGACGTCATTGTTATCCAATGCAACCCAAAACATTCAAATTTATATTAATTGTTAGTACAATTTACTTATGACAGTTCCAGTCGACTACTCGATTCGCTCGGCCATCACGGCTCTTTACAAATATTCTGATAACATGTATGCTTAAACATGCGAACACTATGTACTACAAAATCTTGCCCTAACAAAGTTATTAGGACATACTATACCCTCCGTCATTATTTAATGTAAGATGGCTTTAAATTAATACAGAAATTAGTTTGAGCTACAGCGTTTTGGTAATAGTGGATCCTTTGCCGGCCTCTGCAATGGGTTTAGTACTTAGTTTACGGCCCTAACTTCAGTGAGGATCAAACCTCTGCCAACTAGTTGAGGGCTTTTAAGTTTCAACAGTATTCCTTAATTATGATAACACATAATATTATGCTCAGGAGTAGTAATAATATATTATAAAAAATAATGAATCTAAACTAATATTATAGAGATTCAGTTTGATTGTTTGTTCAAACATGCTGATTTGAATACGTACTTATCATATTCTATTTATTTTATTTGCATCAGATAGCCTGTCTATTTATGCTACTATAGAAAGTGCCATCCACGAAGAAGCGCACCACTATTCTTTCCTATAGTTTATAGTGTAAGTGTATTGCGGGTAATGAGTATTATCGGTACACACTGATTACCCATGAGTGCACATGCACACTACAATTTATAGACTCAAATAGAAATTGGTTGGGTGCGTCTTCGTTGATGGCACTATCTGTATCTAAGGGAGCAGAGCAGCAATCATATTAATATAGTTTTATTATAAGTATATAATAAATAATAATATATCCTCACGCCTTCCCACAAGGGTCCCCGAAGGGGTAGGCAGAGGTGTGTAGGTAATACCCACACACCCACTTTCCGCCAGAGGTATATCAGGTGCCAACGTGACAGATGGCGAGTCCATCGCCGTTACTCAAGCACGACTATACATACGCCTTTGAATTTCTTCTCAGACGTATGCAGGTTTCCTCTCGATGTTTTCCTTCACCGTAAAGCTCGTGGTGTGACTAATCACTGTACTTAAGTTCAGAAAAAACTCATTGGTACAGTCGGGATTCAAAATTGCGACCTTTGCGTCGCAGGCAACTGCTCGAACCACTCGGCCTAAGTTTGTTTAAAATGTTCAAGCCTTGTGCTAGTGTTACCTATCAACAAGAAATAACAACAGTCTTGTCCAAGGCAAAAGGTATTCGTATATATGATATATAAAACCACATCATTATATTATGCCCAATCAACACTTTGCTTGTAGACACACCAATCATTCACTGAGAAAATAAATCTTTTACTTTATTTGGCGACAAAAGGTCAATCCTGTTTTTGCCACCGAGGTCAAGGGAGAGACAAAAAGATACGATGCGTACTGTCGTCAGGGCCTATCAATAATGGAGCCGACAGGCTGAGAGGCGAAGAAGACTTGTAAATTGTCTTCTTAAGGGGCAGTTTAGGACGGCTTGATTGCTTACGAATATTTGCAGAAAAGATCCATCTAGACTTCAAAAAGAAATCGAGAATTTGATTTACTGTATCGAGTCTAGTTTCTCAGGTACATTTCAAATCAGCCAACATTTGGCATTGCAACCACAAGTTGCCTAGTTTTAACACTCCTAAATGCTCGCAATCTATGAGTTAAATCGATGTTCCTTTTTGTAACTTTATAACTTAATCAGACACGATAGAGGATTCATATTTAATTTTATTGTCTCCTGAACAAATGCGAGCAGTGTGCCAAATCTTAGTACTTGCGCCGAAATTTTGAATTGCCCCGTTCTATTTGGAGGAATTGTACACAAATATATAACCGAGTAAAATTATTATAAGTATGCTAACATAACATTGCATGTCTGCCGCCGTTTCTCAATCTCAACTATGCATAATGCTTCTTAACGTATGCAGGTTTCCTGTCGATGTTTTTCTTCGCAGTAAAGTGCGTGGTGTAATAAATCAGTATACGTAAGTTCAGAAAAACTCCATGGTACAGGCTGCCGAAGTTTGAACCCGAAATCTTTATTTCGCAGGCGACTGTATAAACATTCACATATCTTTATACTCATCACGTATCTTTATAGTCATTTAAATTCCTGCAAATACAACAAATTATATAGGTTAGTAATTTCTAAACTCCTCGTAACCGTCTGAAACAACAATAGTCTTGACATAATGGCTGGGACTTCACTTGAGAACACCAAATTTGTAACTCAATCACCTAATTAGAGTTTGTTTTGTAACATCTCAAGTTTAGACAAGTAATTAATAGACTCGTTAGGGAAACTTTTCGAAATTAGATTAGAATAACATTACCTATGCGTGTCAAGTACTTACTGTATAATTTTGCGTTTGAAATGTTCATCAAATACTTCAAACTTTGATCCCAAAATTTATATTTTAAGTTGATGTGATAATCTGCGCATCGTTCCACCATAGGGATGTTACCAAATTTGTATTTCTTTTTAATAACCAACTCCGCTTATATAACGGAGTGTTCTGATGAGATATGCGACATGATGTCAACGTCTACCTTCTACCACTGCACCTCTCGCCATCGTCAGGGAATTTATCCCATTCCTATAATACTTTTAATAATTCCTTGGAATAAAAAACTTCGCACTGCCCGATTTCGAAGATGTATCTTGCCGCTAACGTTTAGAGTGTGGAATGAGCTCCCCTTTGATGTTTTCCCTGAATAGTGCAGCACGGAGTTCTTCAAGGAAGGTATGAAAATGTTCCCGCAGGTATCACACGCACGAGCGAAGCCCTTGGGTATGCAAGCGTTTATAGGGGGTACCTACTTCCCATCAAGCGGATCAATTTGTTTGCCACCTAAGTGTATAATACTATAAAAAACAATTATAAATGAAATATAGTGCAGTACGCATAGTACGGGACTTTTTGTCGAACCGCTCCTTCCGCTACAGAGTCGAGGGCACGCTCTCTTCCCCCCATCCCATACGAGCAGGAGTCCCGCAAGGCTCAGTGCTCTCGCCACTCCTATTCACGCTTTATACTAGCGACATTCCCCTCCTTAGACGAGTTAAAAGCGCTCTATTCGCCGATGATACGGCTATCTACTACAAAGGTAGAAGTCCCGAGGGAATTCACGACAACCTCCAATCCGCGGTCACAGCCCTGGGGCGATGGTTCCGGAAATGGAGAATTGAAGTGAACCCGACCAAAAGCGCAGCCATTCTATTCTGGAAAGGCCTCGAACGCCCACGGGTAGCCCCCATCACCCTCTTCGGCAAACCCATTCCATGGGAAGAAAAAGCCAAATACCTGGGTGTGATCCTCGATCAACGCCTTTCTTTCCGTCACCACGTAAAGGCGGTACGCGCGCGAGCCGCCTTCGCGCTCGGTAGACTTCACAGCATGTTGAATGCACGAAGTAAACTCTCATTGAAATCCAAGGTGAGGATTTACACGACGTGCATTCGACCAATCATGACATATGCGGGTGTAGTGTTCGCACACACTAGCAAGTCAACACTTAACCCCCTGCAAGTGCTCCAAAGCCGGTTTCTCCGGAGAGCCACAGGTGCCCCGTGGTACATGCGTAATAGTCAACTCCACGTTGACCTCAAAGTCCCAACTATAAAACAGTTTTTGAAGAAACTGGCCAAACGTCATTTCGATTCTGCTGTAAATCACCCCAACCCCCTCGTCGTATCGGCCGCCCGATACACTCCCTCCCTTATCTCGAAGATAAGGCGTCCAAGACATGCCGTCATCGAACCGGATGACGACATAACGGTCCTCCAGGACGCCCGACAAAAACATACCAACACTACACACAACCGACCACTGTTCCGTCCTCGCCGGCGAGGCTCGACGCGAATAAGCCGTAATGTTCCCCCCCGACCTCCTCCGCAAACGCCGGCCCGCGCAGAGCCAGACGCGCAAATCCCGCCCCCAAATAATATATAAATAAAATTAACAGTCCAGCCCAGCTCCCTAGCTCGCGATCCAGCAACCCTCTAAGCCGAGGTTCGTACCCCACAGGGGGTGCCCTTAGCTGTGTTGCTTAGTACTAAAGTGCCTGGCTGGAGGCCTAGGTCTCGCCATTGACCGGTTAAGTAGCAAAAGTTCCCGGAACTCACGCTACGAGAGACAATACAAAAAAAAAAAAAAAAGAAATATAGTGCTTATCTTTTAATCTAATAAATATAATAAGCAGCTACATATTTATTCTATAAATGTATTATTAAAGTTGCATAAGTTATTTGCTATAGCCAATATAAATTAATATAATTAGTAAATGAGAAAATCGGGAGGACACGTTCTTACGTTTGCGACGAAATACTCTTTTTTTACTGTTATATGCTTGACAGCTGCGATGAACTTTCTATCTATCACGTTGGTGCTAAAGTCACCGCTGAAAAAAGGGTGTTGACCCTTCAGCCTTCGGGGACCCACGAAGATAAAAACAGTATACATATAACCGTAAAAAAATTGGGTGATAAATTACATAATATTTGTGCTCGTATTTGCATGAAAACCAAAGGCACAATCTGGTTTCCTTATCGAATTACCTACACGCTGCTTTTCTGTTATCGAGTCATAACGTTGCCAAGTTCGGTCGGGACGGTGGTACGTTCACTCAATTAGTTAATTTTGTTAAATATCCTTGATTGAGCAACGGACGGCAATCAACCATGCAAATTCCCACCGTCATTTCCGAGGCTCCCTCGAAATAGGATTTCACTAAACGTGTATTTAGTCGTGGCGTGTAACGAATGTCGGTAGGATACATTTCAAAATACTTAAAAAAATTGCATTGCAGTGTAGTGCATATTATTTTCCTACGTAGTAGAGAGTAAAGCAAACATTTTCAAACAAAAAAGTGACGGGTGCAGTGTTTGCAATTTAATGTCTTGAGAACTATGCAACTGCTTTAGCTCTTTATCGTGAAATTCTACGAAGCTTGTCATATTTCAAAGTCTCTTACATGGACTATGTTTTTCATATAATCTCATAAAGTAAAAAAAAAACACCATATTCACAATACTTTAAATCAAAACAATAATTACGGATTATGAAATTAATAGTTACGACTCATTTAACATCGGACTCAAAAATAAGATGTTTTATTTATAATAACAACAATTAATAATATTTACAAAGAACAGTTGAAACTAACTACTTACAGATAAAATATTTGTCCCAAATCGGTATCCCGAGGCAACGTGCCAAGAAGACTAGCAGCATTGCCACGCTGGATAGCAATGCTGATTCTCTGAGCGAGATATGTTCCAGCCCGCCTGTCACGAGAGGCCTCGACTAGACGGCGCGAGACCTCTTTAAAAAGATGGTGAGCCTCAGGACCCCAAGGCCCCAGAGTTTCAACCGCAAATGCAGCAAATATGTAACCTAACCCGAGACAGGCATACTTGCGGCGCTTGAGGCACTCCTGCTGAGCAGCAGCGGCGCCGGCCGCCACCGAT
This sequence comes from Drepana falcataria, assembly GCA_945859725.1. NCBI lineage: Eukaryota > Metazoa > Arthropoda > Insecta > Lepidoptera > Drepanidae > Drepana > Drepana falcataria. Next base: position 4,947,352 of record OX243935.1, read on the forward strand.
GTGTCAGGAAGATGGGAAGGAGCCAGTGTATCGACACACGTAGCGTCCCACACTAAGGGCCGACCCATCCTCCATGGCATCAGAGACATACCATCCGGCCTCCGGCCATCGCCGCGAGCGAGACCGACTGGTTCCAGCACAGCAGGCACGCCGGCGCTGACCAGAGCCCGGCGTATCAAGTCATTTATGGAGGAATGACGTGATATCCGGCCGGCACTGCTGATGCAGGATAGACCATGGTGTCCGGAGTCATTGACAATATCCCCGCAGTGACACCGATGTGGGACAATACATTTAGCGCCTAAACGTAGGCTCGCACACAATCTGAAGGTTGCATCATCTAACAGCGTACCGATATTAAAAGAGGGCAATGCATGAAGCCAGAGTCCGGACTCCCATCTAGCGATTGCCAGGAGACGGGCTCTATCAGCAGAGTTGAATGCACTATCGAGAAGTGCATTATAGGCCAACCTACTGATAGGCTCATCCCATTGTTTTTGTATGTGCGGACTAAGGGGAACGTCTGTGTTTGGGCATGCCATAATCCAGGCATCTCTGGCCTCAGCCAAGTGCGAAACCTCACAGCCACTAAGTGACGTAATAAGAATATTTCCTATGAGGTCATGCACACCATGTACTGAAGCCAGAAAAGCCGGTAAAGCCACATCGGAAATTTTGCGTATTCCCAGTCCTCCGAACCTAATAGGAAGGGAGGCCTGAGACCACGAGCGGTCGTCAAAAGATATATTTAAAACTGATGAGAGGGTAGACCTAATTGTGTCATCTAAACTGTGTAAAATTTTACGGTCTTTCCACATATGGCTACTACGTAAAACGTAGGTAAATTTGGGTACAAATAGACAGTGCCTAATAATGAAATAAGCCATGTGGCTCTTAATTTTGACTAAGATTATAATATCCTGAATGAAGACAAAGGCTGTCTTTGATCTCAATAATACCCTTAAACAGGGTGAAGGAAAATGAAATAAAAGTTGTATGGACAATCCGTAATTCCTCAAGTTAGTGATCTGAAGAATTATATTTATTTTTGGTAAGTAATAAAGATTAGCATAGGTAAAAAATATGTATTAACGTCATAAGCACTCGTAAGGGAGACGACATCCGGCGCGTAATATGTGTCTACTAAGTATGCAAGGACAGTGTTGGTTGTCACATAACTTGAAATAGTGAGGTGTGTTAATGACTATTGCGGTGTTTGTAAAGGTTAATTTCGTTGGGAATTCACTAACTGAGCAATGGACTGCACAGGGAGTTTCGAGCAAATATTTTAATAAATGCGTAGGACACCAGATTAGACGCTGGGGAAAAAGGCTCTCTAATGTTTTATTGCCGTAACACAACACTTATGTACATACTTACAACATTATCACATACGTCTTTAAATTTTATCACAAATGTATACTAGTTTTACCCTCAAAGTTTTCCTTTACCGTAAAACTCGTGGTGCGATTGATTACGATTGTGGCACACGTGGATTCGATATCGCAATAATTGCGTTGTAAGCGAATATTCCGACCACTTGGCCACAACGGCAGTTATATCTAAGATGATTATTTATAGCATTGTAAAGCAATACGAAAACAAATGATTGCAGGCCTTTAGCTGAACTTGTAACAACAGTAATTTTAGAAGTTAACCAAGCGAAACTTTAAAATAAATACCTTTGAAAAGTAAAACGTAAAACGAAGCAGTAAAACTGTCTCCAAGTTAACTTTGATACCTGAGTCAAAGCTAGAGTTCGACTCTGTAATATTTATTCGTTTAAACAATGCAAAGAGCCCTTTCATTATATAACAAACTTCTTGAAATTTTCAGACTGGTATCAATTTGCTTATCTAACGCATAAGCGGAATTTGTTAACAGTGTGCCATTTCAAATTGTTGCATTTATTGTTTAAAGTTTACTTGTATTTTAAAGTATCTTAGTATTTTGTTTGACGGTAAGCGATTAACTAGATTTCAAGATATGCGGGGTCCTTTGTTGAGGGTATATTATTGTAAATAACATGTAATATTGGATTTCGGAAAGGGTTTAGAGGAACATATTCCAGACAATACATTAGTAACTAAAAAAAACATGTGTTCGAAATTCGAAGGCATGTATGGTCGTGCTTGAGTAACGGCGATGGACTCGCCATCTGTCTCACTGGCACCTAAATATATATCTCTGACGGAAAGTGGGTACTATCTATAAACCTGCGCCTGTCCCTTACCCTCTGTTCCCTTACCTGTGCCGGTACCTTTGTGGGAAGGCGTGAGGATGTATTATTATTATTACTACAAAACTGTTAATCCAAGTGAGGCAAAAGGGTCTACGTCAAGAAATTCTCTCTTTCTGGGAATTTCGTAAGATTTTCTGCCTCCACTGACTGACTCTTTAATTTCACAATACAGTCAAAAGCTCACAGCACAAAGCTTAGCTAGTTATAACTTTGTCGTTATCTGTGGTATTTCCGCAATTAATCCTATCTCGCGATAAGGCTGTTTCAAGTTAAGGGCCAGTCACTGGGGATCTAAGCAATCTTCACGGGTGACTTGTCAAAGTGAGAAAAGGGTCGGAAACTCAAGAGACTTTCAACAATGCTTGTTATCTTAGAAGTAATCCAAGAACGTACATAATGATATCGTTTTAAATAAATACGTCGACCGTTCTGGGGTGGCTTAAGCTCCGAAATAATTTCAAAGATTGCAAGACATTCCACATGCCAGCCACATTTTAATCTAGTAATATTTTTGTGAGTAGAATACTTCAAAAAGCAGATGAAGATACAATGCGGATATGTCCGGAAGAAGATGCAGAGTATCAAATTAATCAAAATACGTGGTGGCTGACGTCACTAGCATGTGCCTTGGTGGCTAAACGTGTAACCAACATAAGCCGGTCAAAAACCGCGTCACCAAAAGTTAATACGGCTGTAGTGGAGTTCAATAAAACGATTCGTGTTCGTGACGGATGTCGACAGGGGTTGCGAACATTTGCTTTTATTTTGTCGTGCAACTCGTTCAGCACATGCCGACTGACAATCAATCTCAGTCAATATATGGGACAAAGGATCGTTGTTTCTGTGTTGTCGCGGCCTAATGAATTTTTTTTTTAACTTTTTGCGTACGTCAAGCACCTCGAACACAGGTCGAAAGCACACCAGATACATTTGAATCAAGCTCAAACGGACTAGCATCGAGCTTAATTGTTAGCTTGTTAATCTAGAAACGAGATCAATTACAACGAAACTTTGTCAATTTAAACTCTTTTTTACGGATGCCGAGCGAAAGGTCTCTGAAGTCATCATCTTGGACGTAAATTACCAAACTTTGGAGGAAGATCGTTTTCGCAGGGCCATATTGTACAAGAACTTGTGCTAAGCATATTATGTAAATATTATAGAAATGGTAAGTAAAGCGTGAAACTATTTACTATAATAAAAGTAGAGTGTATACTGAGTGTTCACGATATTCATACACTAGGTATGAATGCGGTGAACAATACATCTAAGTACATATATATTTCTTTGTCATTTAGTAAATCATTGGCTCGACCCTGGGTGACGCGACGTTAGTTATAGAAATGGGGTGTATTGCATGAACGAAGAGGTCCTTACGCTTAGCAGTAGGCGACTACAGGATGAGAAAGAGAGAGAGAGAGAAGACGCCAGAGATACTCCTTATTCCTTAGCTTCATGGAGGGTTTTTCTTTTCTGTAAACAGGTGTGAGAAATGACGTTACTGATACTGAACAAAAAATATTAATATTCTTTGTAATTTGTGGTATACTAAAGTTATCCTCAAAACTGAATAGGTAAGGTAGCTTGCAATCTCTCAACATCTAGCTGTTTGCACCGATGACATCATGTTACATACATACCTATCATCACGCCGTCTTTCGCGGGGCAGAGAGAGTAGAGCGCCAGATCTATTTAAACATACACACCTCTTTCGTTTCATCCAGTCATAAGTGTATTCTTATAAAAAAAAAAAATATCCTCACGCCTTCCCCCAAGGGTCCCGAAGGGGTAGGCAGAGGTGTATAGGTAATACCCACACACCCACTTTCCGCCAGAGGTATATTAGGTGCCAACGTGACAGATGGCGAGTCCATCGCCGTTACTCAAGCACGACTATACATACGCCTTTTGAATTTCTTCTCAGACGTATGCAGGTTTCCTCTCGATGTTTTCCTTCACCGTTAAGCTCGTGGTGTGACTGATCACTGTACTTAAGTGCAGAAAAACTCATTGGTACAGTCGGGATTCGAACTTGCGACTTTTGCGTCGCAGGCAACTGTGAAAAGTGTATTCTTAAATATACATAATACACAATCTATCCATTACATCATGGGATCAGTTAAGCATCACTTAATATTTAAAACGCACACGATTTAATAAACACTACCAGCCATATGAACACATTTCAATTTGCAGTTGGATAATAAAGAAAAACGGGCGAAATTTAACACGGAGCTCCCTTAGGAGTTGCATTGAAAATCACCTCAGTCTAGCAGACAAATTAAATTTCCTACACATTGATTTTCACCGAGCGAAGTAATTACTTAATTTAGCGATTAGTTTACAGAACCGTGAGCGTGCCAATGGGGGAGAGATTTATGGACTAATTTTATAAGGGGCCAGGTATTGAATTATCTAATTACGGAAACGATGTTAATGGTCTCGAAAATGGTGGGTTTCATTGAAAATGGAAAACTTTGGTGAAAGTCTAAAATATTTGAGGAAGTCCTTGTAGCTTCGTTGAGAAAATTCAATAGCTTGAGACACTATTGTTTGATTTCGACCAGCAATTTAAACAAGGTTATATATACTGAGATTATCTCGAGAAGATTTGCTATGTGAATATTTAATTGTATGTGTACTTGAAATTTAGACTATTAATCGAGGAATTTGTACTTTACTCTATTAAAAAACCGTGAATCACGATATTACTTTGTAAGTACAGATTATAAGTGTATCACATCGAATTATATTGGAATCAACCTCGACAGTGTAGGCTTCAACTTAAAGCAGTACAACAACACAACAAGCACATACAACACAACAAACCAAATTTAGATATTAAACAAGCGAAGCTCATTCGTAAGTAGAATGTAATACGATAAGTTTTTGTTTGTTTTCCTTGCAGGGTTATAAAATATATCCCTGCATAATTGTATTTCAATGTGAATGAAGGCGCAATCTGATGAAAAGATTATATTTATAAAAGCCGTCGATATGTTTGCAAATATGCGACGAAATCCTTTCGGCAATAACTGTCGTCATGACAGATTATGTTCCTTAATATTTTTGTTATATGAATTATTATTTATTGATTATACCTATAGGTATTAAAGAGACGGTGGCTGAGAGTAGTTGCCTGCAACACAAAGATTGCAAGTTCGAATCCCGGCTGTACCGATGAGTTTTTCTGAACTTAAGTGCAATGATTAGTCACACCACCTTTTTTACGTGAAGGAAAACATCAAGAGGAAACCTGCATAAGTTTGAGAAGAAATTGAAATGCGTGTAGGTACTTACCATCTATCACTATGGAACCTAAAATATTTCTCTGGCGGAAAGTGGGTTGTGTGGGTACACCTCTGCCTTCCCCTTCGGAGATCCTTATGGGAAGGCGTGAGGATATATATTATAGATTATAATTAATAAAACTAATACTGACGCCTTAAATATCATTGATATATTACGATGTGAATGTATTCTTATATGTCCTTTGTCTAAACATGCTAAAAAGCAAATTAGATATTGTTAAATTAAGTTAAGTAATTAGTATTGATGACTTTATCCCTAGAATAAAAAGGCATAAAATATAGAAGAATCGGCTTTATCTGCCACTTAAAGAGGCTTGATGGTTCTGAATAGGCATTCATGCTAAAACTTCAAGGAGCTACAAATTAAAGGGATTTAATATGCAATAATACATAAAAAGCGAACACTCGACTGTACCGCGAGCCTATCCAGTACTTTGATGACCAAATGACCGGCCCTTAGGTTTAGAGAGCACTCCCTGACCCCTCTGTTCAGTATAACACGGTCCTTTAGAATACGTATTATACGTATGTATATGGTTTAATTAATTACACGTGGCTGAACCGGTATACATTGTGTAGAAGTAATTTATCAAGCTTCGAAACCTCAAGTTAATTGGATTGACTCGTACAAATGTATTGCTTTCAATTTATCTCATCACCCTCCAATAGATATAAACTTTATCAGAAAGATGAATGATAATTGAAAAAGTTGGACTTTATGATTTTTTTTTTTTTTTTATACCACTTGGTTGGCAAACAAGCATGCGGTCCGCCTGATGGTAAGCGGTTACCGCCGCCTATGGACGCTTGCAACACCAGGGGTATCACTCGCGCGTTGCCGACCCTGCAGGAATCTTTTCACACCCTTCTTGAAGAACTCCATGCTGTACTCTCCAGGGAAAACCTCAACGGGGAGCTCATTCCACAGCCTGAGCGTTCGCGGAAGGAAACTCCTTTGGAACCGCGCAGTGCGAGACCTTTGTGGTTCCAAGGTATAGGGATGAATTCCCCGTCGATGGCGAGAGGTGCGGTGGTAGAAGGGCATCATGTCGAACAATTCTGCAGAACACTCCCCATTATACAAGCGGTAAAACACACACAGGGAGGCAAAGTCTCTCCTCAAACTTAGTGATTCCAAGCCGCCTGTGAGCATGGGATCATCGACTATTCTAGCGGCGCGTTTCTGAACCGCGACATGATATGATATATTGGACATTGACAATCTACAGACTACAACACGTCCCGACACTATTAGTAATGTCTCACCTTGTTGCCATGTCGCCAATTATTGTTGCCGGGTTGCCAATCATTATCGCCGAGCTGCCAACCATTGTCACCCGGTTGTCAAAGATTATCGCCTTAATGGCAACTAATATATAATTGATTAGCTATTGTTTGGTAGAGATTAAGTATACGTTTTCCAAGAAGGATGCGAATAAAATATTTTCAGGGTCGATAATGCGGAATTTACCGCCATCATCTCTCTAAAATGTATAAAAAATAATATGAGGATATATATAATATAAACAAAGGTTTTAATATCAAGTTGTAACCATTTCCTAACTTGTAACCATAAAAAAAACACTTTACATTTAACTTTTAATAGATGGAAGTTTATCAGTTCGAAACACGCTTAGCCTATTATAGCGAACTTCATTAACGGCGTATTCAGACGAGAATTTATGTTTTGCGACAGATAATCGTCGTTACAGTGTCTCTATAACAGTATTTCATTACCAAGCAGTAGTAAGTATACACGAATAACTACATAATTATATTATAACAAAGTGTTGATTCGGCCACCACGACATTTTATATTTGCTTATATGTATATCTATAGATTTGCTTATTTAATATAAATATACGTAAGCGTTGTGGTGGCCGAGTGGTTCGAGTGTTGCCTGCAACACAATTTTCTGAGCTTTTCTGAACTTAAGTACAGTGATCACACTACGAGCTTTACGGTGAAGGAAATCATCGAGAGGAAAGCTTGAGATGAAATTCAAAGTTGCATGTATGGTCGCGCTTGATTAACGGCGAAGGACTCGCCATCTGTCATGTTAGCACCTATTATATCTCTGGCGGAAAGTGGGTTTGTGGGTACTACCTACCCACCTCTGCTTACCCCTTTGGGGACCCTTGTGGGGAGGCGTGAAGATATTATTATTATTACATATATCTGCCGTCACAGATAATTGAATCTCAGAAGAAGTATATGGGAAATGTCTAAGCGATTATACCTACCCTGCGGGTTGGTTGAACGTCTGTACGTAGTAGTAGAAGACTGAAATGCGGGGCGCTACGACGTTCTGCACTTAAGATTGGTTCGCATTTACTAGATGCATTGTGTTTACTGTTAAATTCACTCGAGTTTCAATGATAAATGTGCATTTATTTTAAAGAAAAATAATAAGTAATTGTATTGTGACTTAATACTCACAAGAAATAGTTTTAAAACTAACTGCTTAAAAATAAAATAGGTGTATATATATCGGTATCCCTGTGGCTAGGGGCCTTAAATACTAGCAGCATAGCAATACTGTTTATCTGAGCTAGATATAAGCTTGTCACGAGAAGTCGTCTACACTATAATGAGACATTAATATTTAAAACGTAGAGCAAAATAGCCCTAAATAATAAATAATAATTTTCGTATTCTTATTGTGTCCTAACTGGGTATGTTAGTATGACACACCTCTGTCTACATCTTTGGGGACCCTCGTGGGAAGACTTAAGATATATTACCAACTATAGTTAAAATACAAAACCATTTGAATAAGGTTCTGTTTCATATGCTTCTACGCTGCCGTTAATAATATTTCCATTTAAAAATTTTAACTAAATTTCGCGGAGCAAGTCGAGCAGGCACCTGAACCGGCCAAAATGCAGGCGGGTGAACGATGGCGACGCATTGTGCTGCCGAAAACATCGCGCCATTGTGCTGGATTTAGGTCGACTGCATTTTAGCTCCAACACGCTGTTCCCAGTTAAGGCTGCACGTTTCTTATAATGGCTCGTAAAATAATAACCATGCATATTTGCGTCAAGCATAATTGCCTATTATTTCAAAGTTCTGTCCAACGGCGCGAAGGTGTTTGCATAATAAAGGGAAAATGTTTGCACTGCCATAAGAAGCATATTTAATTCGACAGTTTTTTAAGAAGAGTACGACGAGCATGTATGAAGAGACTGATGAATGTGGACGAAGCGAAAGAGGTATGTAAGTCTAGGGAGAATGTGCGCTCTATACTCTCTGCTTTCTCTATACATATGTATGTATGTATATAAGTTAGGTCAAAGCTTCAAAGAAATGCGCGGTTGACAAAGGAGTACGTATAAATTCTAGAATCACCAGATAAAAGAGTGCACACTATAATAATGTAGTAACAAGGGAATGCATGTGCTCCTTTTGTGGAAACGAATTTGTCCCAGGGTAAAGTTGTGTGCAGCCGAATTCTTGTTTTTAATCCCGTAATTAGTCCGTCCTCCGTGTAATATATATATTTATCCTTCTTTGGGATATTTTTATTGTGTTGTTATACCTTCAACCATCCCTTCATGATCCCGTGTATACATATATAATAATTACTTATATACACATGTTTATCATTTATTTATTATATATCCTCACGCCTTCCCACAAGGGGTAGGCAGAGGTGAATAGGTAATACCCACCCGCCATTTCTATACTAATATTATAAAGAGGAAAGATTTGTTTGTTTGTTTGTAATGAATAGGCTCCGAAACTACTGGACCGATTTCAAAAATTCTTTCACCTTTGGAAATCTACATTATCCCCGAGTAACATAGGCTATATTAAATTGGACCCGATAGGTGGCGCTGCGATCGAGTTTCAAGAATTTTACCTTTTTACCCGGGCGAAGCTTTCTGTGTGTTTCTGTGTGTCTTAAGCTAGATTCGAGAATGGTTTAGATTTACAATTGGACCCAATAGGTGGCGCTGCGATCGTGTTACGGGCAATTTAACTTTTTCACCCGAGCGAAGCTGGGCGGGACAGCTAGCATTATATATATTTTGTTTAATAAAGGTACAGCATATTTACGTTATAAGAAGACGTAGAACAACAGGAAGAAGAGCTATAACTCTTCTGATCTGATACGTGCATCTCTAAAAGATAGGTACACATCATTATAATTATGTAGGTACATGTATGTAATTACACACATAGATATAAACTTATTTACTATAAAATATAAAAATATATCCTCACGCCTTCCCAGAAGGTTCCCCGAAGGGGTAGGCAGAGGTGTATAGGTAATACCCGCACACCCACTTTCCGCCAGAGGTATATCTTATTTACTAGATTGCCTTAATTGTTAATGTAAAGGCAAATTGGATTAATTTAAGGGTCTTAGTGTAGTCTTAGTCTTAGGTTGACAATAAAAGATTGTCAACTATGTTCAACCTTAAGTGCATTTCCGACTAGGGGCCACACCGGCTATGTAATAATTATTCAAGGATACGAAGGGAACTGATCTTTATATGTTCTATATACATCTGTCCCTTAAAAATTCGTGAAGTGAGATTGAAATAGCTCATTATTTTAAGGGCCAGTTTCAAAAAATTCAGTTCCCATAATATTTTAAGAGTCCCTATAGCATTAAGTTTTGACTTATCCCATAAAAGTTACGCAATGTTGTTATTATTTTTATTGAAAAAACAGACAGAGCTACTTTATTTATATTTACCGGTTACTGGAAGCCTAACTGTGTCCGATTTTTTTTATTTTTAGTCTTACATAATGATTCAACATGACATCATTAAGAAATACCTTCAACATTTTCCTCTTGATATTGATGTAGCTAGTAATATTACTAATTGAGCTGGTGTGTATACTTTCAGTCCCTAATTGGTGGCATGTTTGGCTTGTACAAGGATAATCTGAATAACTTGAGAATGTTTTCAAAGCCCATATCCTCGTTCATTATTAACTTACTTCTAATCTTGGAACTTTGGTTCATCTTATGTATATAAGATGGTAAGCAAGCATATGACGCGCTTAGTGGTAAGCGGTTATCACCGCCAATGAAACCTTTAATTACCAAACGGTCTCGCACAACTAACTACGCACGCGTTGCCAAAAACTACCTACGTAAGCCTTTTTATAAGGAAAAGTCCGCTTTCTATTCATAACTTCAGCAATTTCATTTCGTAGTTCGTCTAACTGAACATTTAGTGACGGTGGATACTTTACGCCATCGATTGAGCTGATTAACCAATAAATGTACCATTGCTACCATGTCTAAATCATTGACACAACTCCATTCTAATAATTACGTATTTATATAATCCATAAAATGATTGACACATTTTTCAACTGCATAATTAAAGAATAAATACATTAAAACTCATTTCGAATGGGTTGTGTTGGCGCAGATTTCTTAAGTCTCTGCAAATTAATTTTACCTTAACTTATGTACATCATTTGAATTGTTGATTTAAACCACACAAGCTTTACAGGAAATCTGTATACGTTTGAGAAGAAATTCAATAACACAATCGTGTTTGATAAACAATGATATTTGGCACATTAGCTGCTAAATGGCGAATAGAGGATGTTATCACACTTGAGCTTATACTTATAGATATATCTTATATTGATATATACTCTTTATATTGCTTATAGAAATGCTTCATACATAAGCTATTAAGTTATATATATATAATACCGACCTACAATCAATATAATATACAATACTGAGGAAGTCTATGAGTTGCAAGCAAAAGACTCGTATATTGGATGAATCTTACTCAATTGTTTTTTCCTCCGATGATATTTGTATTTCGCACCATAATCAATCTATGGTGCGCCAGTTTTACTTGTTATCGTCTATGGTATCCCACAACAATAAACAATAAATACTCTATACACTTCAAATACCCATCAACCTAATGGTACAAATAGAAATTTTATCGGTTAAAGATGAGAAATATTATAGAATTTTAATAACTCGTAAGACAAACATAAAAAACCAATACATCCTCCACATATATTTTCTTTAAGGGCATGCTATCAAAGTTACTGTTGTAGATGGGTACCAAGATGGAAATACTTCAACACGGGTGGAATACAAATTGTGTACTCAGTAAATTGCTTTGTAAGACTCGAGGCGGTTAAAAATGTTTCTATATCTATCTGGGGCTCTAGCATAATCGCTTTGTGTTAGGAACGTTATTTAAACGGGTTGTTTGTTATTTTTTCTACGACAATGAGAGGCATTCACTTGTTTATTTTTATTCCTCAGTAAGATTTGAATTTGACGGTAGATGAACAATAATTGCAAGCAGTACATTTTTGAAAACGTCAACCTTTCGTAAAAGTACATATGCGAAGCCCCCATCGTGATTAAAATTTGTCACTTTTTTAAAAAAATATCATAAATGTGGTAAAACTGATGACATTTAATAAAACTACTTCGTGAACATGAACATGGTTATGACAAATGATCGTATCGTTAGAAAATTGTGTTCAATTTATAAGGATTGATTGGTGTAAAATAAACGTTTTATCAATCTATCTGTCATTAAAACTTGTAGAAAAACCCCAAGATACAAGGAGAAGTTATATCGATAGCGGTAACTCGGTGATTGTTCTAAGAAGTCCATTCAGTTTATAATTAAAGTTGGGTCAAGTTGTAGTTGACTTCGCTGTAGTTGCATGTCCTCTGGGAACTTCTTTGTTTGTACACTACTGCTTTAATTACATCGTAAGTGCTAGATAATATTTCATCATTTTAGTACTTTCTAGATACACCTCTCATATATTCACCTTATTCATATAAATATAAACTGGGAGTGCCTGCCGTTTAACCCCCGATTTTTTTTATTATTCGGTATTTTTTTCAGGAGTAAATGTATCTTAATATTAATTTGTGCCAAAATAAATTCAATTCTATTCAGCAGTTTTCGTGTGGCAAAGGATTGCCACACGAAAACTGCTGAATTTTGTAATAGGCCGAAATTCTCAAAATTCTACTAACATTTTATGTTCCTACATAAATTATACAAAAATTATAATATATGTACATTCAAATTTAACGAAACTAATCTTAACTTTTATTGGTATAGGCCTCCCGTGACAAGAGGGCTGGCGAATATTTCGCTCAGCGAATCAGCATTGCCATAAAACGTGGCAATGCCGCTAGTCTTCTTGGCACCCTTCCGCGTGACACAGATTTGGGTCATTTATTCTATTTATAGTTAGTTTATATTTATTATTACTTTCTCTTGTAATTCAAATTTATGTCTGACATATTGTCTCTTAAATTTTACGAGAAGTTTTCGTTAGTTTTCTAAGACAATATATCCTTCTATACTGATATAAGACCTTTTGAATTAGCTTGGAAAATACTTAAGAAACATGAAAGTACATAGGAAATATTTCACTCTTTCGATGCCACTTGAGACATAAAAAAACCTATTAAAAACACTACAAATATAGAAAGTATTGATGTTTAGAATACGATCAACTCAGAAACAGATCGTAGGAATATTTTTTGGGCATAATTTGGTGCACAAACACTCCTTACCGCCTGTAACCCAGTGGAATGATCTCCAATATGAACAATGGAAGGAACGAAGTTATCACTGTCCTCAACTAGCCTTCTATTAAAAATAGTGCCATTCACGTAGACGCGTCCCACTATTCTGCCTCATAGTTTTATTATGTAAGTGTGTAACCTTCCACTAATGTTTGAGAATTATCGGTACACTCTGTTTACCTGTGAGTGCACACGCACACTACAATGAATGGACATGGCTTATACTCCCCGCATCACGCAACCCCCTCGACTAGAAATTAGTGAATGGAACTATCTATAATAAATACCTCGCTAACGAGCGACTTGCCTTAAAAATGTCTTTCTCTTCACTCATTGGTCCACAGTTCCTTAGCCCGTTGATCGCTTTGAATCGAAGAATCGCTTCGTAAGGAAAGGAAAGCAGATATTTGTATATTATTACTCTATCATCAGAAAAATATCGATACGCATTGTAATAACATATAAGTAAATATATTTAAATTGTAAACAATCGTATTAAATTTTAATTAGTATTTTAGCCGTGGTGGCCGAGCGGTTCGAGCAGTTGCCTGCGACGCAAAGGTCGCAAGTTCGAATCCCGACTGTACCAATGAGTTTTTCTGAACTTAAGTACAGTGATTAGTCACACCACGAGCTGAACGGTGAAGGAAAACATCGAGAGGAAACCTGCATACGTCTGAGAAGAAATTCAAAGGCGTATGTATAGTCGTGCTGGAGTACGGTGACGGACTCGCCATCTGTCACGTTGACACCTAATATACCTCTGGCAGAAAGTGGGTGTGTGGGTATTACCTATACACCTCTGCCTACCCCTTCGGGTACCCTTGTGGGAAGGCGTGAGGATATATTATTTTTATTAAATTTTAAGGTAAATCATCATACATGATATATTTTCGAAACATTGTTACTTTTTATAAAGACACGTTACAATAATACTGAATATGGAGAAGGTTGAATGTATATTCCGTTTCGTGTGGCAAATCAAAGCCTCCCTTTTATTAAAAAAATACGAAGTACGATGAAAATTCTAACATTTCAGCGAGAGTGGGCTTCACTGAGAACAGGGTAGTGAAATAGATTTTAATTTTAGATTCGATTCACATGCCTGGCTCGTAATACAAACGGAACAGTTTTATGTATATGTGATAATAATAATAGTAATTCAATTGGAAAATATATATACGTCAGCAATATATATACATACTAACTGTCCCGCCCAGCTTCGCCCGGGTGAAAAAGTTAAACTTCCTGAAACACGATCGCAGCGCCACCTATCGGGTCCAATTGTGATGTAAGCCATCCTATCTTTTAAGTTGGATCAAACTGCACACAGTGTGCAAATTTGTGTCTGAAATCGAGAGTACACTTCGCAGTGTCTCCAATTGGGGTCGACTAAACCTAGTCCACTTCAACCCCACTAAGACTCCACAAAAAAACTCCATTCGCTGTGGCTCCACAATTCCAGAACACTCCCCTGAACATCTCGGAAAGCATTAGGATCCTTGGGGTCGATATTTCTAGCGACGTTCAGTTCCGTGGTCATTTAGAGGAAAGACTAAGCTGGCGTCGAGGAAGCTCGGTGTGCTCAACAGAGCTAAGCAGTTCTTCACACCACAACAAAGGCTGCAACTTTATAAGTCGCAAGTTCGGCCACATATGGAATACTGCTGCCACCTGTGGGCTGGAGCCCCTGGATACCAGCTTGGGCCTTTTGACGCGGTTCAGAAATGCGCCGCTAGAATAGTCGATGATCCCATGCTCACAGGCGGCTTGGAATCACTAAGTTTGAGGAGAGACTTTGCCTCCCTGTGTGTGTTCTACTTTGCTTGTATAATGGGGAGTGTTCTGCAGAATTGTTCGACATGATGCCCACTTCCACCTTCTACCACCGCACCTCTCGCCATCGGAATTCATCCCTATACCTTGGAACCACAAAGGTCTCGCACTGCGCGGTTCCAAAGGAGTTTCCTTCCGCGAACGCTCAGGCTGTGGAATGAGCTCCCCGTTGAGGTTTTCCCTGGAGAGTACAGCATGGAGTTCTTCAAGAAGGGTGTGAAAAGATTCCTGCAGGGTCGGCAACGCGCGAGTGATACCCCTGGTGTTGCAAGCGTCCATAGGCGGCGGTAACCGCTTACCATCAGGCGGACCGCATGCTTGTTTGCCAACCAAGTGGTATAAAAAAAAAAATTTGATTGTAACCGGTTTAGTAGTTTATGAGTCCATCGCGGACAAACAACGTGACACGTGATTTATACATATTTAGATAGCACATATATATATATATATACATCAACTGATCCCAAACGATACAGAACTCCTAATTATTAGGAACGCCAAAAGAAGTTGCTAGTGACACAAAGATCGCAAGTTCGAATCCCGAGTTTTTCTGAACTTAAGTACCGTGATTAGTCACACCACGAGCTTTACGGTGAAGGAAAAAATCGTAGGAGAACATCGTCATCACTATAGGTAGGTACTTAAGTTTAGAAAAACTTGATACAGTAATTTATAATTTAATCGTATTTTTTAAATCAATACAGTAACAATCATATTACTTTTTTTAAGGAAAAATCACATTATGTAAGCCCACCTTAACATAGACACCCCAGAAGGAATGTATTAAAATTTCCAGTTTAACTTTGGGAGCGCGAAGCAAAATGTTTTGGTATGCGTCTGTATAAAACCTATGCGTACTTGAACATCTTTACATAGGAGTTTCTCTAAATAACGGTCAATCTTAAAATTCAACCATGGTACGTATAGGCATAGGATCGATATTTGCTTGTAAAATTTACGCCGGTTAATTGCCAGGAAGTTGCTGAAATATTAATGGGTGCGTTATGCCCAATTTCCTAGCTTTCAACGAGCTATCGGTAACTCTGTCCTTTAAAATGTTAATGAATAGGTTTGGGTGAAATTTGTAAATGGCCGGAATTTAAGCCTCATGCACCATTTGCTGTAATTATGAAGTATAAATAATGACATACAATTAACTTCATAAGGGTTCAGTGTCAGAGGGGCAAAAAGATATACTAAAGGTAAAATATGGAGTTCTTTAGGAAGGGTGTGAAATTATTTCAGAAGAGCCGGAAACGAGCTAGTGATTTGGTGTCGCAAGCGCCCACAGGCTGATAATAGCTTATCATCATGTATATATAACATAATAGTATATAGAAATAAGAACATAATATTTACAAAGAACAGTTGAAACTAACTACTTACAGATAAAATATTTGTCCCAAATCGGTATCCCGAGGCAACGTGCCAAGAAGACTAGCAGCATTGCCACGCTGGATAGCAATGCTGATTCTCTGAACGAGATATGTTCCAGCCCGCCTGTCACGAGAGGTCTCGACTAGACGGCGCGAGACCTCTTTAAAAAGATGGTGAGCCTCAGGAACCCAAGGCCCCAGAGTTTCAACCGCAAATGCCGCAAATATGTAACCTGACCCGAGACAGGCATACTTGCGGCGCTTGAGGCACTCCTGCTGAGCAGCAGCAGCGCCGGCTGCCACCGATGTGTCAGGAAGATGGGAAGGAGCTAGTGTATCGACACACGTAGCGTCCCACACCAAGGGCCGACCCATCCTCCATGTCATCTGAGACATACCGTCCGGCGTCCGGCCATCGCCGCGAGCGAGGCCGACTGGTTCCAACACAGCAGGCACGCCGGCGCTGACCAGAGCCCGGCGAGCCAAGTCATTGATGGAGGAATGACGTGTTATACGGCCGGCACTGCTGATGCAGGATAGACCATGGTGTCCGGAGTCATTGACAAATAAAATATTATTGAATAAAAAAATCATGAGAGCCGTGGTGGCCGAGTGGTTCGAGCAGTTGCCTGCGACGCAAAGGTGCAAGTTCGAATCCCGACTGTACCAATGAGTTTTTCTGAACTTAAGTACAGTGATTAGTCACACCACGAGCTTTATGGTGAAGGAAAACATCGAGAGGAAACTTGCATACGTCTGAGAAGAAATTCAAAGGCGTATGTATAGATAGTCGTGCTTGAGTAACGGCGATGGACTCGCCATCTGTCACGTTGGCACCTAATATACCTCTGGCGGAAAGTGGGTGTGTGGGTATTACCTATACACCTCTGCCTACCCCTTCGGGGACCCTTGTGGGAAGGCGTGAGGATATATTATATATTATAAAAAAATCATTAATTAATGCACTATGTAATATACACTTAAATGTACATACAAATTTACGTGAATCCTGGATTCCAAAGCGGAAACATGTCTGACTTACATGCTTCGTATTATTATATAGTATTTTAGAGGAGGCTTTATCCTTTAGCGAGGAAATTTTGTTAGACGTTTTCATAATTATAGCTGGAAAAAAAAATCGTTGGGTATTAAGCAGCATTGAGTATTTTCCATTTAGCCGTAACATATATAAAAATATATATATATATATATATATATATTTTTTTTTTTGTATGGTGTCTCGTAGCGTGAGTTCCGGGAACTTTTGCTACTTAACCGGACAAAGGCGAGACCTAGGCCTCCAGCCAGGCACTTTAATACTAAGCAACACAGCTAAGGGCACCCCCTGTGGGTACGAACCTCGGCATAGGGCGTTGCTGGTTCGCGAGCAAGGGAGCTGGGCTGGTCTGGTATTTTTATTATTATTTGGTTATTAGGGGGAGGGAGTTTGCGCTACTGGCTCGGCTCGGGCCGGCACTTGCGAGTCTGGGGGGAGCGTTACGGCTTATTCGCGTCGAGCCTCGCCGGCGAGGACGGAACAGTGGTCGGTTTTGTGTCGTGTGGTTTGTGTGTCGTCGGGCGTCCTGGAGGACCGTTATGTCGTCATCCGGTTCGATGACGGCATGCTTTGGGCGCCTTATTTTCGATATAAGGGAGGGAGTGTATCGGGCGGCCGATACTACGAGGGGGTTGGGATGTTTTTCAGCAGAATCGAAATGACGTTTCGACAGTTTCTTCATAAACTGTTTGATTGTAGGGACTTTTAGGTCAACGTGAAGTTGACTGTTTCTCATGTACCACGGGGCACCTGTGGCTCTCCGGAGGAACCGGCTTTGGAGCACTTGAAGGGGGTGGAGTACAGACTTTTTGGATTGTGCGAACACAACACACGCGTAAGTCATGATCGGTCTGATGCACGTCAAGTAAATCCTCACCTTGGATTTCAATGAGAGTTTACTCTTCGAATTTAGCATACAATGAAGTCTGCCTAGCGCGAAAGCGGCTCGCGCGCGTACCGCTTTTGCGTGGTGACGGAAGGTAAGTTTACGATCGAGGGTCACTCCCAGGTATTTGGCCTTGTCTTCCCATGGAATGGGATTGCCGAAGAGCTTTATGGGATTGGTCCGAAGGGCATACTTGCCTTTCCAAAAGAGGACAGCTGCGCTTTTTGAAGGGTTCACTTCAATTCTCCATTTCCGGAACCATCGCCCTAGGGCGTCGGCCGCGGTCTGGAGGTTGTCGCGGATCGCCTCGGGGGTTAAGCCCCTGCAGTAAATGGCCGTGTCGTCGGCGAACAGTGCGCTTTTGACATATCTTAAGGGGGGGAAATCGCTCGTATATAGCGTGAATAGAAGAGGGGAGAGCACCGAGCCTTGCGGGACTCCTGCTCGTATGGGACGAGGGGAAGAGAGTGTGCCCTCCACTCTGTAGCGGAAGGAACGATTCGACAAAAAGTCCCGTACTATGCGTACGAGACGGTCCGGCACGCCCAAGCCGTTGTGCCAGACCTTGTCGAATGCCTTCGCCACGTCGAAGAAGAGCATACCCGTGGGATATCCGCGTTGGAAGCCGCTACTGACGTCTTCCACTATACGGTGGACTTGTTTGACACACGAGTGTTTGGTTCGAAAACCGAATTGTTCGTCTGGAAAAACTTTTTCAGTCAGCAAAACTCTTTAATCTACTATAAAAAAGTCTCTCGTATATTTTGCCGAGAACGGTGAGGAGACTGATAGGGCGGTAACTGGAGGCTTCGGTCTTGGGTTTCCCCGGCTTAGGAATACCTATGACCGTCGCACTTTTCCAGGATTGGGGGAACAAGTTGTTGCTCAGTGCTGCATTGAAGATGGCAGTGAGCAAAACTATCAGATAGGGGGAGAAGAGTTTAATGACTCTATTAGGGATACCGTCGGGGCCAGGGGCTTTCCTAGGGTGGAGACCATCGATCACCTTCCGGACTTCATCGACCATGATTGGGGCTATGGGGTGGTCCGGGTGTTCGGAGGGTGGATTGGACAGTTTGCTTTCGACCTCGGCGTCCACCTGCTCGAGGTGGAGCTGGTCTACCGGCAGGGAGCTGGGCGTACATTGGGCCTCGAGACTGTCGGCCAGGCACTCGGACTTCTCGTCGTCGTCAAAGGCGGGCCCTTGATTCGGACGATGGAGAGGAGGCATGGGCGCGGTGAGGTCTGATTTGAGCTTACGCTGGAGTTGCCAGAAGGCCAAGTGACTTGGTTCAAGTTCCCCTAGGAACTTGTTCCAGCGAGCGTCTCGCAGGTCATTCATGCGGTATCTCAAGTTGCGCTGGAGTGACCTCAGGAAGATGCGGTTCACTTCAGTCGGTTGAGCTCGATGGGCTCGGAGGGCGGCATTCTTTTCCGTCACCAGTTTACGCACGTCATCTGGAAGTTTCCAGCGATGGTCTTCCATCACCGGAACTTGTCGCGTGCAGGAGTCCACGACTGACTGTACGTGAGCTGTGAGGGAATCGATCGCCTATTGGGTGTCGGCTGCCGACTCTAATAGGGGCGGGATGCTATCTAAGTGAACAGATGAAGGGGACTTGAGGAGTTCCTCTAGTTTCCTCCAGTCTGTTATCTTTTTCTGAGGTAGGGGGCGACCTGGGTCAGAGGGACCTAATCGGGGGGAGAGCGCTAGAGTTACAGGTCTGTGATCTGAGTCTAGTTTGTCGTGGGACCTCATTGAGTGCAAACGAAACATAAATATATTAATAAATTAATTAGTTTACTGTACTGCACTATAGATGAAAGCTTAAGGAGTGAAACAAAACAAGGCCGTTACCAAAAAGTTACTTTCGTTTGCGTATCTCACAATAGTTTGTTGTATCTCAAAATGTGGTTGTAGCCAATGAGGTTGTAGCCCTAACTTCTTTGCTTAAATGGCGGCTAACTCGATCCCTGCCGACCAACTGCAACAAATATTCTTGCGATGCCCTATTAATTTTATGAGTATTTTATCTACGTAAATGTCTATCAATCACTCATGCCTTTAGCTAACACACTTCAGTATAAGATCAAATTGCAATGTGAGATGTCTAGAGCATTATTATACTTGTAAGCCAAAAATATTTTTAAGAAAGTTTGTGATACAAAAATAACATACAAGAGATATTAGCTTCTTTCGTGACTAAAATACATCGTGCGTCATCAAACGCTTGTCACAATATATCAGCAAAACAACAAAGACTATGAAGGAGGCAATAATTTGCTTTGATTTGTCATTCCTTTTCATTGGCTCCGGTTATTACATGTCTTTTGACACCTTTTGGCAATGATTTATTTTGTTTTGACAATGTATTGAGTTGACTTATAAATAGGAGCCGTGGTGGCCGAGTGGCCTGAGTAGTTGCCTGCAACACAAAGATTGCAAGTACGAATCCAGACTGTACCAATGAGTTTTTTTTAACTTACGTACAGTGATTTGAAGATTTAAAGATGACGATGAAAACATCGAAAGGAAACCTGTTTACGCTTGTGAAGAAATACAAAAGCGTATGTATATAATAATAGTCGTGCGTAGTAACGGCGACGGACCCGCCATCTGTCACGATAGCACCTGAAATATATCTCCGGTGGAAAGTGGGTGTGTGGGTACTACTTCTACACCTCTGCCTTACCCTTTTTTTTACTACATTTTAATATTTCGAAGTCCAAATTCAAACCCCGATCGATACCAAAAAGTTTTTCTGTAATAGACTATATCGTAAGGAAGCCCACGAAAATTTTACGTATGTCAAATTAAATATGTGAGCGGCGGGTAGCGGACTGGCAAATCTGGCTCGATGGCAACTAAACACATATATCTCCGGTGCCACTGCACCGAATGAAGATGTTATTGTACTCTTGGGGACCTCGTGGGAAGACATGCAAATTACAGAAGTACGGCAACATGTTGTTTTTTGACTCCATAAATAGGTCATACGCTCGAATGACCCCAAAAAAGTGACATGCGGAAATGTGAGAGCTGTTGAAAAATTACATTTATTAAAATGCGAACGTTATTCAACACCGCATCCGTTGATTATTCCAATTTTTCGCATCGCCCGCTTGCGTTAATTGTTTTCCCAGTCCATCCGATTCGCTCTTCAGTTAGGTTTACAATTTCAAAGTGTCATTTGATTCGTGATCGATTTTGGGAAGTTTTTGGCAATTTCACGCTTAACGGCGATTCTCTGATGGATTCAGTTTTGTTTCAACACACATCTGAACGGTTGAACCCCTGCGAGCCATGTATCTATAGTATCAGTCCTTTGCGAAACGCTACAACCTATATATTATGTTAATCTTAGTCGCCCCTTCCTCCTTTCCTTATAAGATGTCCTTAAAGAAGCCGGTATCAGGTGACCTACCAATTTTTCTCTTTTATTTCACCACCGTCTTTAGCAGTACTGTAGTCACTAACTAATCTAACTAGTTATAATATACAGTAGACGGTATAACAAAAATGTTCAATCTTCACTTTAAGCAAAGAAAAATTTATCTTTTCATAATAAATATAGGGTTTTATTTAATTCGACCGTCATAATGCGATGAAAATGTCTCAATGTGTTACGCGTAGGTAAGCGTGACAAAAAGTGTTAAAGTAAAGTGGTCACTTAAATTACGATAATGCCACGCCCAGCGCTAACCAAAATTGTGTTCACATGTAAAATTGCGTAATTGGAACGAAGTTCCTTATCGCGCGTTGTGAAAGTGGGCTAGACGGAAAAAAATCTTACGAAAAGTTGTCACGACATTCTTACGAAAAGTTGTCACGACATTCTTACGAAAAGTTGTCACTACATTCTTACGAAAAGTTGTCACGACACTTCTATTGGAACGAAGTTCCTTATCGCGCGTTGTGAAAGGGGGCTAGACGGAAAAAATTCTTACGAAAAGTTGTCACGACATTCTTACGAAAAGTTGTCACGACATTCTTACCCAACCGTTGGGTACGTAGGTTGGGTACGTAGGTTGGGTACGTAGGTTGGGTACGTAGGTTGGGTACGTAGGTTGGGTACGTAGGTTGGGTACGTAGGTTGGGTACGTAGGTTGGGTACGTAGGTTGGGTACGTAGGTTGGGTACGTAGGTTGGGTACGTAGGTTGGGTACGTAGGTTGGGTACGTAGGTTGGGTACGTAGGTTGGGTACGTAGGTTGGGTACGTAGGTTGGGTACGTAGGTTGGGTACGTAGGTTGGGTACGTAGGTTGGGTACGTAGGTTGGGTACGTAGGTTAGGTACGTAGGTTGGGTACGTAGGTTGGGTTAGGTAAAGGTTTGTTTGGGCGGGGGATGAGCTAGAACCCCTAGGAGTGACCCCCAGGGGTCCTCCTACAAGGGTGCTAGCCCATCACCTACTTTGTTCACTTTTTCCGAGTGAGCAATTTGGCGTTGGTCTTGGGAGTAGCGCAGGTCGCGTAGATCCCCAAGGCAAGTCCGGAGCACTATCCTGCTAGAGGTTGCCGCCTGCTATTGGTCTGGTTCCATCAGAAACAGACGTAACTGAAAGCTCCGGGCGCTCTCCACATTCCCACCTTCCCAATTCCCATTCCTTTCCCTATTCCGAGGTGGGGTTGCTTCGGCGACCTCCGCCTCAGCGGAGGCGGGCTGCAGAGACATGGGCTGGGTTTCGGCCTGGCCCGAGGTCTCTGAGCCCTATCGGTAGACTGTGGGGAAACGGGCTGGAGGCTTCGGTCACCGGCTCGTAGCGGCAGAAACGAGTCCTCTGCTGCGGCCCCGCGGTTTACGACGTCGCAACCTGGAAACAGGCGAGGCGGCGTGCAGGCGGCTCGGGCACTCGGTGCAAGCTGGTCTGCGGGGGAGTGGAGGGCTGCGGGGTAGCAGGCTGGAGGTTCCGGCCCGGCCCGTGGTGGTGAGGCTTGAGTGCCTTGCTCCACACCCTGCGGCTCTGTAGGCACGGCGGGGGTGGAGCACTCCCGTCGTTGCCGCGGAGACGTGGCGGCCAGGAGACTGGACCGTCGCGGACTGCCTCCAGGCGGCGAGCTCGGGGGGGCTCGTCGCCATTGCACGCACGGAGGCTGGAGAGGAGGCCTTTGGGCCGAGGGGCGGGCCCTTGCTCGCCCCCGAGGAGAGGCCACCTTCGATGGTGGCCCGCCGCCCGGTGGTCGTATGTAGAGTGCGAGAGCGATCCAGCGACCACCGACTCAGCGGCCTTGAAGACTGTGGGCCTTGCCCCGTGGGTTTTTAGTCAGTAAGAGTCTGACACTCCCCGTCGCTGCCCCCGTGGCGTCGGGGGTCCTATGCAGGATTTTCCCACGAAAAAAAAAAAAAAAAAAAAAAAAAAAAAAAAAGGTAAAGGTTTGTTTGTTTATTTTTGTTTCTTGTCGTCACGTAGTCTGTTAGGTGAGAAATGGCGGCGTTAATACAAATAGGTTGTTGTCTTACAGATTACCTATTATTTGCTGTATATTTATAACCCCCGTGTGAGTGACGTGTGCTTCTTTCCATCCGGGTGTCCCTTGACACCTCTCGAGTTTCTTTTTCTCAAGTTTTAACTGCGGCTTTGCTCCATCCATACACCCATACATCCATCCATACATCCATACATACGTCCATACATCCATCCATATATCCATCCATACATCCATACCTACATCCATACATACATCCATACATACATCCATACATTCATCCATACATCCATCCATACATTTAATTTTTTTTTATTTCTTAATTTCTTCTTAAACATATGCAGATTACCACACGGGTCCATAAAATATATTTTTGTGTTAACATTTACATATTAAACGCTGAATGTCTTACAAGGTTGACTATCTGCGAGTAGTAAGCTTCAAAAATGCTAGGATTTGTCATAAGAAACTGTAAGGTATTCCATAAAGTAAATACTAAGAAACTCTTATACTATAGTCTGGTTCGTAGTGTCTTAGAATACTGCAGTATAGTATGGAGACCTCATTATGCTACTCACTGTCTAAGAATCGAACGAGTTCAAAAAAGATTCCTGTGGCACTTAGCACGATCGACTGGTGTTCATAAGAAAATCCCATCATATGATGACAGAACTAAGCACTTTAATATATGCTCACTATCAAAGCGAAGGGACCTATTAGATTTACAATTCTTATATAAGTTACTTAATAACCGTATTGACTGTCCGCAGCTAATAGAAAGAATCAGATTCAAAGTTCCACATTCTTGTCCTAGAAATCAAATTAAACCGCTTGCTACGCCACTCAGTAAAAGTAATTTAGGTGTCAATTCCCCTGTCACACGAACTTGTAGATCCTTTAACGATATCAGTAGTGAAGTAGATATTAACCACGACTCTCTTGCTAAGCTCCGGAGGGTAGTTTTAATGTCACGGCAGCCTCATTAGAGATTGTAACGTAGTATATCAAAATATTACATTACTAAATTGTATTCCTATTTCTATAAGTATTTTGGTTTATATAGTTGTATTCTGTTGTTTAGTTAGTAAGTAGTAATTTTATTTTGTATTTATTATTTATATTCTCAATTAAGTACATTCTAAGATAAACCGTCGATATTATATCCACGCATCCTTATTCATAACTGTTACTTCATGTTGGTAAATGTTGTATTTGCCTGTAATTGGTTAAGCATTCAGCTAAAAACTATATATTATGTATTATACCTACATTTTTTTTAATGTGTTAACTGTTGGCATCTTATATAAATAAATAAATAAATAAATAAATAAATAGTACTAGAGAACCGAGTCAAAGAATCTTAGGCTATTCATGAAAGTAGGTACACATGTTTGTTTTACACAGAATATGAAAATAAATTAATCTTTGGACTATGACAAAAAATGCGCCGTGTACTGTGATGAGCGAGGGACTCGATGAAAAATATCCCACTCTGTTCAATACATTGAAGATTTATAGGTTTATCAGTAAAGTGTAAATATTTCAAAGCCGTCTAGTTGAATGATCGTCGCTCCATAGCTAGCGAACATAAACGAATTATTTGTCACCCTTTTGTTGGCCTCAGCAGAACGCTTATTAACAAAGCTTAATCGCCTAAATGGAGCGTCTACTCGTAGTTAATCTTTGTAAGAGGTATATTTAACGTCCAACATAAATTCTCATCTTTTGTTGTTTGATTCGTTTAGTAATCGACTATAAATCTTTATCTGATGAGAAAAATGTTTTGATATTTTGTAGGTTCACACTATACACGAAATACATTCTTTTATAAGGATTAAATTTGTAATCAAGAAATTTGGGCTCGACCTTTACATGGAAAATGCAGCGACTTCGCGGACGGAATAGTATTTCTTTTCCAAAAATTACGTTCTACCGGCATTTCAGGACTTATAAAAATCTCACAAAAAAAGCTTTAACGTGTCTGCGGCGAGTAGGCTCTACAGTGTCAATCATACTTTTTGCTGCATAGATCAATATTTATGTTGAACAAGATTATCATCGTGGACGAGTAATTAATTACCGTACCTTAATACCTTGGGACAACTCCACACAAATTGATCAAGTCCCAAATTAAGCCAAGCTTGTACTTATGGTAACTAGACATCGATATATACATATACTTAAAGATATAAATATAAATAATTACATAAGACGTCGAAGATAATGGTAAAAATATTCGTGTTGAACACACAATTATCTGCCTTTACCGGGAATCGAACCTGAGAACTCCAGCATCGCAGTTAGCTCTGATCATTAGATCGGGTAGCCGTAGTACCTAATGAGATTTGCAAAGCTATGGTTGCAGGTTTAGAAACCGACACCAATAAAAACTTAAAACCCACGAGCTTTACAGTGAAGGAAATAATTGCGAGGAAATCGGCATGTTTGAGAAAAACATAAAAGACATGGAAAGTCTTGCCCTAGAGACGGCGACAAACTCGCCCTCTGTCACGTTAACACGTAATTATATCACCGGAAAAGATTAGGTCAATCCTTGGGGAGCACTTGTGAGAAGGAGTGAACATATTATGTATAGTGTTGCCAGCATATATGTAGCTACGGAGATGATGTACTCGCACTTTAGCGTTCGGCTTATTGGTTATAATTTTAGTGCATATATACATACTAGATTATGCCCGCGGCTTCGCCCGCGTGGAGTTCGAAAAAGTAGCTTATGTATTATCCTGCTTGAAGGAATAAGCCATCAACATTAAAATTTTCAGCAAAACTGTGTTTTTATCTTGCGTTTTTTTTAATATAACTTATCCTATGTTACTTTTAATACCTCCAAAAGTATGTGTATAAAGTTTCATGATGATCGGTTACGTAGTTTTTACGTGAAAGCGAAACAAACAAACTTACATTCACATTCAAGAAGGTAAAGTTAATAATATAAAAATAATAATAAATACCTTGGGACAATTCCAAACAAATTTACATAGTCCCAAAATTAACCAAAATTTAGTCTTGCGACTAAGGTACAGATATTGGTGTTCAACTCATATTTTTGTGTTTCATAGTATGCACGAAACGCAAACCCTTTAAGGCGATAGCATGATTACATCCAACTGATTTTGAAAATAGTCCAGGGTGGTCTGCTTTATCAATAAAATTATACATGAGAATGTCTCTCTCCAGCAAAAACTAGCTCGTGGGCGGTAACGTAGGTGGGCAGGATTCTTACTAATTCCTGAGAATTGTTAATCGTTCTATTTCTTCTCTCTAAACCAATTGGTTTGACCATTGATTGGGGATTTTAGGAATTTTAGATGTCGGAAAGGATACGCGTTTGTTGATATTCTATATAAAATGGTATAATTTTTTTTTTAACCGTTCATTTGCCAAGAAGTTTGTGCTTATCTTTTACATGGCAAGCTATACTGTATATATTCTGACGTCTTTATTCTGAGTCAGGCATTATTATGAGTGATATCGCAACATTTTCAAAAAACTTAAACATGTCTCGCGCTTTCTTCCGCGAATACTCAGGCAAAAAAAAAATCGCCGATTAGGTTTTCCCGTGAGGGTTAAGCATGGAGTTCTTCACGAAGGGTGTGAACAGATTCAATGACAGATATGAAACCGGAGTACGCTCTATACTTACGCCGCCGTTTGCACATAACGCCGAAAAGTGGGTGATGTTACACCAGCTAACCTTCCTAGCTTCAATATTTAATTTGGTGTGATTATTATAATTCCTTTTTATATAAAAGTAGTAGCACTAATGTAGTCAAAGTCTAAGGAAAAATCAAGAGACTGATGAATTTAGATGAAGCCAAAGAGCTGGTCCTCTACCTCACCCGTGAGGATATGATATGAATGTTTGTTTGTATTGTAAGTAAAAGAGACTAATATAAAAAAAAACATTTATTTATTATGAAAAATTTTAAACTTGTATTTTAAAAGCTACAGTTTAAAAAATGTTTAACTAATGAAAGCTTTTGCTACTATTTAACTTAAATAGAATGAACCTTAACAAGGAAAAAAACTTATTCTTTTCACTGAGTGACTAGTATTTAGATTGGAATGTGTAGGTAATACATTTTCTTATACATTTTTGTATACTTAAACATAACATTATTTATGCATTTTACACACCGTGTATACTATTAAGTTAATGTTATTCTAAATAGCGACAATATTATCGCACAGAAGCGTCCGCATCAGCACGCCAAAGGCGAAAATCATTTGCATATTGCGGTCTCTACCAAGGCTTGTGCCAGACTCATTATAATTACTCGCCCAGCTAAGTTAGTCCCTAAGGTGGCATATTCGACAACTTCTGCCATTTTATTGACCCCCAAACGTGTTCACTCATGTTAATTCCTAACCTATGATGTGGCTTCTCCATGCATAAGCGTCCTAACGTCTTCATCATTCATCGTTTCAACGCTTGCTTATGTTCTAGCCGCTTACGGTTTAAGACTTGTTAAATTCATACATATGGTTACCGCTTCACTGTCTTAGGCAGCAGCATGGTTAATGTAGTCTTCTTCTTCAATAAATGAGCTATATAATGCAAACATATTTTTTTATTCGGCTTAGTGGTTCCTGAGATTAGCGCGTTCAAACAAACAAACAAACAAATAATATACCTATATAAATTAGTATATATAATATTAGAGCCGTGGTGGCCCAATGGTTCGAGCAGTTGCCTGCGACGCAAAGGTCGCGAGTTCGAATCCCCAATGTACCAATGAGTTTTTCTGAACTTAAGTACAGTGATTAGTCACACCACGAGCTTTACGGTGAAGGAAAACATCGAAAGAAAATCTGCATACGTCTGAGAAGAAATTCAAAGGCGTATGTATAGTCGTGCTGGAGTAACGGCGATGGACTCGCCATCTGTCACGTCGGCACCTAATATACCTCTGGCGGAAAGTGGGTGTGTGGGTATTACCTATACACCTCTGCCTACCCCTTCGGGGACCCTTGTGGGAAGTCGTGAGGATATATCATATTTTATATTATATATATTATATTATTATGTATATATACATGTCCTATATATTCAATTTCAAATCTACGATTAAATCGTGCTCGTAACGTAAAGAAGTCTTAATGCAAGCGACTTCAAATTTCAAAAGTTCCGAACTTTAAAATGCACCATTTGCTCTCGGCTATCGCCGACTTTTTAATCTCTTGATCAAACAGTCTGGCGACTGACGACAAATTTATTCTTGTACACAGCGATCTTAATCGCGATGTTTGCTTCGGAGCTACTTCTTCATATTTTTTGCAGTAAATTCCCAAAATATCATCTGCTTGTTTGTTCAGCCCTTGTGAATTATTGCAAGTTTTGAAAACAGACCGATAATAGATATGTTTATTTTAAATTGCGAAAAATTGGTTCTACTTTAAATCTATTTTCACGTCATCACATAAGGGTCTCCGAATGGGTAAGACAGAGGTGTGTAGGCAGTACCCACGCACCTTTCCACAACACACTTTTCGCCAGGGATATATTTTGAGTGCCAACGTGAGAGATGACGAGTCTGTCGCCACTTGAATCTCTTCTCAAACGTTGCATACGTTTCCCCTCGTTGTGTTCCTTTACCGTAAAGCTTCACTAATCATTGTACTAAAGATCAGAAAAAATCATTAGTTAAGTCGGGAATCGAACTTGCAACCTTTGTGTTGCAGAAAACTACTTTAGGTACCGTTAGGGACTCGGCGTGATGATATGATGATGATGAAATTATAATTTATTTTATTTCAAATTTACTTTAGGAATATGTTCTTTTTTAAGTATTCAAACGACAATAATTTAAATTATAGCCTCGTAGTAACGTCGATATGTCTGATTTATCTCAAAATACCTCAGACTATAACTCCGCTATCCTATCCTAATAGTCACATTGATGCACCTACAATCCAATCGGCTTAGCCGACAAACAATTTTGTAATGAAATACATCCATTTACGCGTGTCTACGCGATATAATACATATAAACTATGGATGTAGTGTGCTTTACTGCCAATTGAGGTAATGGTTTTGATATTCTGGATTTAGAAGAATAGGTACCTAGTACTCACACACTCACATGAATACGTATTTAGTTACAATTACTATGCAACAACACGTAGCAAATATATTCAAATAAAATGACTGTTTTACGAGATATTAGTCTGTAAGCTGTTGATTATAGCAACCCATGAGGGTTCCAACTAAAGTTCATAGTTTTACAAAAATGCTTGTTAAAAATTAAAATGTCGAAATCTTGTCGTCGTAAAGTCTTTTATTTAACAGTCTAAGAATTTATCGAATATATCTTACATTTGTTGATATAAGATTGATACTTTGAATAGCCCCACACTGTTTATATTTAGTATTCGCATAGTTTAGAAAATTAATTCAATTATCTTTAAATAGCAAGGCGCCAACATTCAACTATTGGACACTCACACAATCATTTTATTTTATTCATATTTTTTAGCCCTTTTCACCAAGTGTCAGTTGTGCTACATTCTTCCACATTGGCATCGTGCCAAGATATTGTTATTTAAAACTATTCCAATACTGCAACATATGGTTCCTAAAAAAAACCTCTGAACAATCGTATTTAGTCAACGGGGCTTTAAAGACGTTTATGTAGATCTGTTATAACGTATAAATGACATCTGTCAGTCATGATGGGAAATTGGAAACGGTTGTTACTGTGAGCGCTGTTGTTTTACTGTTACTATTGCTGTTAGCCTGGTACATTGTGCTGCTGGGTAATCCTTCCAAATGATTTTCAGGTCTGTCGGTCAAATGACCATTGTTGGCCAGTCCACAGATGTATTATTGTGCAAGTCTTGACACTATTGTAGCAGAAAGGAAATAGAGCTCTTCTCTTTCGTCATACAGAAAATTAAGACTGGCCACAAGGACTGTCACAAGTTCGAAATATACATGATTTAAAAATGAAATAAGAGAGCGTATAGCGTATTGCAATATTAAGGTATAAGAATATAACGCATATTCAGTAATAATCATCTTTATTCCCCATACTATCTTGTCCATGGTCTAATTTTCTGACGTATATCTCGGAAGCCTTCCATACGGCTGAGTATTTAGATGTGGCTGTTGGTATGTCTTCGGATTCTACGTGTACCAAAACTCTGCAAAGTTTTCACAGGAGTAGCTACGAGTTCTAATAAAAAACATGAACTCCATAGCTATACGAATGTATTTAAAGCCAAAACACAAACAAGTAGGGTTCTGTGCAAAGTGTGTAACATTAAGCAAATTCGGTCAAATTAGCGAGCGCACGGTCAATTATAATCGCTGCAAATTTCACCGGCGGCACAGCGGTTGAACAACTGTTGTAGTATACAGAAAACAGCGATATTAGCATTATATTGCAGACTAATTGCGCCTTTCAAAAATACTACATAACAACTAAATTGGTATTATTTACAAAGCGATTTTGTAAGTTTTAGTGGAGCTGATGCGGTAAAATGTTTGTTCATTACTCAACGCACCCTAATAAATGGTTGGTTTGTTTAAAAACTACACGCATACTTTTGGCAGTAAATAACGTGGCTGGAAAGTATTTTGCGCAGTCATGTAAGAAAGTTCGTTTTAATATGAATGGAATCCGACACAAGGCAGCAAGACGATATAAATCAACTGAAACTCATAAGGTGTCTTGTTTTGTATTGACATGGAGTTGGCATCCTTCACTAACAACGTTTGAGGAAGGTCAGATGTGACCTGATGATTGACGCTCAAAAAATGTTTAGTCTCGTCATACATGTGCTGCAAACGTAAAATTTTAAATACTTTGTTTGTTTGAAACAATGTAGCAGGTGTGAAATTGTCTGATATGAAATGTAAAATAGTCTTGTATAACGAATAGCATTGAAAAAGGTTTTATGGATGAATTTTGATAGAGGAAGCTAGGGATCTGAGAAAGTTGGCAGTTTAAAGGTTGATAGTGAAGAATGTGTTGAGTATGTACATGTATAATTATAAAGTAGGTACGTTCAGCTTAATACATAGCACATATTGTACTGTAAAAGTTAATTCAGAGTTATAATGTCCAAAATATATTTCATGATAAATAATATGGACTGAAAATTGTCATATTAAATCAAATCATGGAGTACAGCATGGCGCTCTTCAAGAAGGATGTAAAAAAGATTCCTGCAGGGTCGGCAGCGCGCGAGATATATAACCTTGGTGTTTCAAGCGTCCATAGGCGGTGGTAAACGCTAACCATTTATAAAAAAAAAATAGAATAAGGACAAAGTATTTCCTCACTTTCAAAACCATGGTGAAGTACAATATCTAGCAATAATATTTTAGTTGACTAACATTATCAAAAATAATATCTTTTAAATTATCGCTGTTTGTCAAGCACGATGATACATACGATTTGGAATTTCTTCTCAATCGTACATAAGGTTTCCTTGTAATGTTTTATTACTTACTGGTGGTGTTATTTATTACTGCAGGTACATCAATTCAGAAAACATCCGTTGGCACATCGGCTTTGAACCACTTGGACACTATGGTTCGTATCGAATCCTTTATTGGATAGGCAGAAAGAGCAGAGCACCAGCTTTTTCTTGACCAACAGGCCTCCCTCATTTCATGTACATTCATCACTCTACATACATGCTCACAGATTACGAATACATCTTTACATTAATTGTCAAAACTTTCATACGAAGCGTTTAAAACATTAAAATGTCCTTTTCATGACATTTTTGTAATTTCATGTAATCCAAGGATTATGCGAACATACACGGGCAAAACTGGCGAGCTACAAGGCTTTGTTAAGCCGCATGAGGATTTTAAGGGATTAGTATTGTATAAAACATTTTGAGCTATCAACTCTTCATTTGAATATTTTATAATGGCTCAGGATTTTAAATCTTTGTTATAAAGGCACGATTATGTACTTATAACTTTTGATATCCATTTGAAATAAGAAAATTATTTAAATATTATTATCTATATTTTCACGCCTTCTCACTAGGGTCTTCTCATGGGAAGGTGAGTTCAAGATATTTTAGTGTAGCATCGTAGTCTATCAAACACGAATGTAAATAACCTCTTTCTTTAATTTTATAAGTATAAGATATAAATCTAAAATTTTATAAAACCACGTTTTATTATATTGACTGCGTTTTTTCTTAACTCGTTATCTCTTTCTGTATATACCCTAACCCGTGTGCATTATAGATTATTTGTAGTCTTTTAATTCCTTCTCTAATGTATACAAATGTCCTTGCAATGTTTTACTCCTCCTCCTTCTAGTGTTGTTATCCTTGTAGTGTTGTTAATCACTGTTATGTTAAAAAAAATGGTATTGGCCGCCATGGTTCCAGCTTTAAACCCAAAACTACTCGGCTACCACATTCGTGAAGAAATAACTATTCACATCAAAAACATAAAATTTTCAGAATATGTAGTTATTTTATTATAATGTTTCTGATTTTGCTAATTTGTATGAAATAAAAAAATTAATAATCACCATCTACAAATCTTAAAATACAAATGGCACATGCAGTTAACCCTTGCAATGTCCCATCGTCGAAACAAAAGGGGCGGTACATCTAAGCTAAGATAATTTCATACATGCATACCCTCATAGCCTAAGTAGGTACATACCTATTCAATTCCACCTATTCACTAACATTTCAACATGGCTTCCGTGATGGCTTCCCCTAGGACAGGCATTGTTTAGTGGTACTTAAAAACTAATCCAACGTAGTGCTGTTAAAACAAAGTACACTACAGTCCCTGACAAACCCTGATTGGTGGAGGGTTGTACAGACATCTCTCATTGTCCCATAAGAGCCTAGCTTCCCCCACTTTAAATTGTCTACTCACTTTTGTTTTGTGCGTTTAGCATTTAACTATCCTTTGAAATTAGAACTATGAGGGATATTTGATTTTTTTACGCATCGAATTTTAGAACTATTCGAAATAATTACACTCAACTTTAATATAATACATAATTATATTATAAAGAGGGTATGTTTGATTACTATATTTTATTTTGGTCTTTATATCAACATATGCATATTCATTCAGCTACTATCAAATTTATCTGTCCTTCTTAATGCTGCTTCATGTATAACAATCGTGTGTATATAGGAATGGAATTTATTATATCTGTATATGCTTCTAATCTTAATATATATATTTCTTGTGTGCGTGTGTATGTGACTGAACTCCTCCTAAACGACTGGACCGATTTTGATGAAATTTTTTGTGTGTGTTCAAGGGGATCTGGGAATGGTTTAGATTCACAATTGGACCCGATAGGTGGCGCCACCATCTTTTTTTTTCCACCCGAGCGAAGCTGGGCGGGACCACTAGTATTAATATATACCTATAAAATCCAAATAAAACAAAAGCAACTGCACATACAGTGTTAAAAGGAACGGGGCCGCATGATTGGCTGAAAACATAAGAATAGTCGCTTTCAACCCTCCCGCTGCAGTATCGAATTGCGGTCATGGAGCTCGGGTATCAATTAACCAAAATGGCCGCCGATATAAACTCGGTAGAAATGTTTTCGGAGACTTGAATTTTGTAGTTTATATATAGAGTTATGATACAGATATCTTTCGGGGACAATTTTCCAATTCTTGGCAATCATTATTAAAACGGTAATATTCTCGTATCTACGCCTAAGAACTTCAACTTGCTCTTTTAAACATAATCGAAGACACAGGCATATAGCACCATCATTATTGATTTCGTAAATAAACAGTGATTGTATTGTTAAATAATGTGTCTATTTGTTTGTGTGTATTTTGTAAATAATTACATTAAATAATTAGAGTTTTTTTAATAGAACTTCATTAAGATTACAACTGAATGCGAACAACAACTATTTATATATAAAAGTGAACAAACAAACAGTATTAAATTAATATACTCTGCTGCTGTAAAAAGGGGAGATACTAAAAGTAATAAAAGTTAATGCAAACGGTTAATTGCCGAGTTTATTTCCAGGTTTACTTAGCGCTAACAACCAGAATACAAGCAGTAGTTTTTAAGTGAAAGCTTTAACATACACGAACTGTGTCATTTAAACATTTAAAGGGTTAGTTCAGTATCTACGCTTTCATACCCTGTTTTTTTAAGTTCCAAGAGATGGTGGGACGATTCTATAGTCTTGGGTAGATACTTAACCTATTTTAACAAGTTTTAAGGCAGTATGGGATGATTCTAAATACTTTTATTTAGACTCAAGCAAATTTTCCTTCTCGTGGCAACTTTATATAAATTCATAAAACAATCATGAGTAAGGAACAAAATATTCGTGTTTTACATACAAAAATCCGCCCTAGGCAAATCGCACTACACCGTATACTTCGCAGCCCTTTTCATTGAACTCAATACCTATTTTACCCAGTACATACTATCACCCCGATCCCATCACGGGGTAGGTAGAGACTGTAGGGCGCGACAGTAGAAACAATAGTTCAAGATGGAATATCGAAATATATTTTTTACGACCTGCTTATATACCAACTGTATTGTGGCTATTTATCATCAGCGCCTCTATTCCCTCATGCGTTAGGAAGAGAAAAGGCTAGTTAAAGTCAGAATATCTAACCTAACCTTCCTTAGCCCTTAAACTAAATCTTATGTGTGAGGCCACACAATACTGAAATATAAGAAATATATACACATATGTCTATAAATATCTTTCTAAGCACATACCGCAAATGGCTCGTAATGTGAAAACTCATATTTTATACCACTGACATTATCTGCGTGCCTAGTGTATATTATAAATATTGATAAATGACAATAAAATGCTGTAAACAATAGGGTTATTGCTTCCCGTTTCGGATCATTTAACTCGCACGTGACTAGCTCCGTTAGGGTTGTCTAAATGTTTGTAATTATTTTATTTATTACGAGTATCTTCCTTTATGTCTTTTTAGAGTTTACATCATGACATTAAAAAAGTTAGATTTGACGTCTATACGAATGTTAATATAAGATACGCCTCTAAGGCAAACAAGCGTGTGATCCGGCTGATGATAAGCGCTTACTGCTGCCTATGGACGCTCACGACTATGATTCGCGCGCTGCCAGCCCTGAAGGTTTTTTTATACCCTTATTGAAGCACTCCATGCTGTACTCCCTATAGAAACCGCAACGAGGAGTTCATTTCACAGCCTCAGCGCTCGTAGAAGAAATGAAACCAAAAAGTTGAATAGAAAGGTTATAAACTCTGACAGTAGTTATCATAATTTAACATCTACGCGCCTATTTACTATGTACAGACCACTAACGTTTAAACCAGGAATCTTGACTTTAAAAATGAATACTCTGGATTAAGTATTCATAGCTACACTTACATATTTTGCGGAGATAACAAAAAAGGAATTGTCTACCTTCAAGTTTTAAGTGGATTCGAAAACGGCTTAGATTCACATTTGGATCATAGGTGGCGCTGCGATCGTGTTTGAGGAACTTAATTTTTCCACCCAAGCGAAGCTGGGCGGCAACAAGATAAATATAATATAGAAAACGAGCACGTGTATAAATCAAACATTTATGCATGATATTGGAGCGAAAACAATATTTTAATGAAAGTGTAGAAGAATATGCTGTTAGATAAATGATAAATTAATTAAATTCGCCTTTAATTTACGAGATGATAACTAATTCTACCCACAAATGTTGGTGTATATAACCAAGTAATAGGGTGCAAGTTATTGCCCGTCTATTGGTTATTTTGTTTATTTAGTTTGCGGCGATTCAGTTTACAACTCGAGGCTGTTTGCTATTCCATAGTGTGAATAAATAATTGTTGGGCCCTTGTTGAATATTAAAACGGGGAGGACTAGGCGGATGTACACGGGTGATCTGATAACGAGTATAACAGAAAATAAATATGCTGAGCTTTTATTTGCTTAGGTAACCTGCGATTGCTAGTGGCGATAATGTACGTGTTTTTAGACTGTGGTGCCATTACTATTTTTGATATAAAGTTTATTTTATACATTAACAAGCTGTATTCCGCTGTTTTATCTGCGTTGCATTTTACGCAATTAATCTATTATTAGCTAATTAATCTTTGGGCTAAAGTCAATCCAAATCCGTCTAGGTGTTCTGGCGTGATGGAGTTACAAGCATACTCAAAACTATTTAATTTATAACCTTAGTAGGATAGTTATATTGTTTTCTTGTATTTTATACTGTGTAGAAATTTCGTAGTCAGTTTATTATTTGGTAGGTATGTTCTATCAAATGTGAGCTGGTAGCACCTCACAAAACAAAAAAAATACCGTACTAATGTGTTCACCGTCGAGTTTATTTATGATTCTTTTCTAATTCCAGCACTAGCATTACAACACTACAGCAAAAGAGAAGTTTTTCAGTAATAATTAAACAAGCAAGATAACAAAAAAAACCCATTTCCGCCCATTCGATGCTCATAACTAAAACATCCGTACAAGGTTCGGTGAAATTTTCCTCAACGTCCCTATTATTTTTGCCAGACCGCTGGGTACCCTACGCTCGCCGAATTTCAGTGATCCTCCCCTATTTACATATGCGAGCGTGTGCGGTTTTGTTTCTATTTGCGCTAGTAGGTTGTATACTCGTAATTACGGCATTGGGACAAATCCCCAGGCGAAGTGACCACAAACATAGAGTTAAGAGTTCACAGTATCACAGAACTTAGTTGGTTAAGATGACATTCTTACAAAATAAAAAATGTTTAATACTTACATTTTAAATAATTAAGTCTCAAATGAAACAAGAATAGTATAATAATATAGTCGTACCACACGTGAATTCTAATACAGTTACCTCAGTATCGATATTGCAACTCAGGAGGATAATTGCTATAAATATTGGATCCTTATAAATAATAATTAATCCATTATCTCCAGCTAAATGGTTAATAAGTTTCAGTATTATTTAATATCGTTACTTGACGGATAAATTTTCTATATGACCTTAAACTATTCACACTAAGGCTGCTCTTAGGATATTCAATTATGTAGGTTAAATTATTATTATTTACGTTAAAACATGCAAACGGTGTAAAAAATTTCCGATAATTGATATTAAATAAAAAGTCTGCTTGAAAGGAATTCGTAATCACATTCTCTCAAAATCCCAGTAAATAGTATTTCATCCACTTGTTTCTTTGTATCAAATGTTGCTCGATTTATTAAAAAGCTTTTTCTTACTCTGAAGCTACTTAAAAATCAATCCGACCCTTGAGTACTCGTTTCAATCAATCAAAGTCCGATTGAAAATTCAATAGCAGTAAATGATGACTGGAGAAGGATTACGTGACTACATTAGGGACCAACTCCAAAATAATTTCGGCATTTTTCTCTCTTTAAAAGTCCACTAAGCTTAAATAATAAGCTTATCTGGTTTTCCTTAAATGTTCTCGCTCAGTGAATCGAAATTAAATGTTGTTATTTCAATCTTCCTTTCCGTTTATGAAATAAATTTCAAGAAATAGCAAAAAACAGAGTTTTTAGCGCATTTCAAATAATGCTAAAGATGAAATCAATATTTTTAAGTATAATTGTTGAACAAAAGAATTATGAGCCTGTTCACTTAAAAAGAGTTTGTTTCCATTATTTAAAGTTAGTTTGAAAGCATTGCCGATTAAAATTATTATATTAATGTATATTAAGTTGAAGTAACCACAGATGTTGGTTTGGTTGACGTTTCTCAAACACCACGGTCCTTACATAAACATCTTTTGTTTGTTCTCAGTCGTATTTCTACAGTCTATGGACGTTGGCGAAACCTAGGGAATCGCTCACGAGCTGCCGAGATCATTACACTCATAAATAACATAATATATGTCAATTTCAAATGTCAATGTCAAAATGTTCATCGTATTTGACGTGACGCGCGTTGAAATGGACACAGGATTTCGCGATTTATATCTCCCTCTCAGACGAAAGCGCGTGCACAACAGTTCGTGTAGTGCACACGATAGCCATCTACGGCTGATACGCAGTTAATAATGTAACGCGATAAATAATGCAGGTGAGCTTGGAGCCCCTTCTTGTTCAGTCCCATTCAATGCAATCGACTTGTTAAACAAACCATTAGAAATTGATTTGAGATAAATTATTTTGTTGTTTTGTTATTAATTAATTTTTATATTATTCGCAGGGGCTCGCAGAACAGTTTTTAATTTTATAAAATTGTTATGCTGTTAGATAGTGAAGTGAAACGACGTTGTTGTCTGTTAATACTTAGAAATACTTGATATGTGACAATGGCTTTCCACATAACCTTTTCTTATGAACCTTAATTAAAAACCAGTATCTATCGTATTTTAAAATAAGCACAAGTGAAAACTTTTCAATCAACAATAATATCGCCATCATTAAGCACGAACTATTTTCGGAAAGTAAGTTACGATCCATTTTTAAGTCTCCCATTCCACAGTGGCGAGATGAAGCCATAAATTACGTGTTTATACCGACCACTGTATTTAAAAGTGTATAATTTAATATTTGTCGAGTGCCAAACGTAATTTTTCTCATACGGTACGATGCCATTATAGGTGATTCACGTTTATGCATCAAAATAAAAACGCCATAAAATCGCCTTTATTGGCCATCCTCCATGCACGAGCAGTACCACAAAATTAAATTATACCCTGCTTATTAAATTTTAGTTGGCTCCGAGAGTATATTTAAAAGATGGTACAATCGTAAATGAATTCATATGCGCCAAACGATCTGGTTATGGTCGCACTTTGCTATGATTAATGGTTATAATTCAATGTAACATCATATTTAGGGAAGGCTGTCCTGAGAAGTGATCGAGCTCCTGGCTGCATAACATAATGTCACAGGTATGATTTACGTTGAAGGCTGATATTTCTGTAATTAGCAGAGTTTTAATACTTACATTAACCTTGGGAATCCTATGTACTT
Source organism: Drepana falcataria (assembly GCA_945859725.1). NCBI lineage: Eukaryota > Metazoa > Arthropoda > Insecta > Lepidoptera > Drepanidae > Drepana > Drepana falcataria. The sequence goes on from OX243935.1 coordinate 4,986,999, forward strand.
ATTATATAACTACCTATATATAAGTATGAATTTCATTATCTCACAATATAAGCTATTAATTATACATTGTTGTTTGGTAAAAAAGTTAGCTTTGCCAACAAACTCAGTTGAATCCCAAGTAATCTGATTAAATAAGTACCAAAAGGAAAACACAACAGCATAATTATTTACATTTGCTGAGTAGACCAATCCCTTCGAATTGGAGTGAGCTTCAAAATGTGAATTTCTGTGGCTCAAGAACGGTTCATTTAATTTATATTGATTTTCATGGTTCGTTAAGAATGCAAAAACTTCTATTAGACATTCTTTGTTATGTAAATCGTTATCCTAAGTGAAACAATAGATTTACTCTCCCTGTAGACAATATACTGTAAGAAGGTTTCATCAAAATGTTTGAAAGATTTTTAACGAGAAGAACCAGTGAAGTAGCCTCCGGAGCGAAGCGATGTAACGTTTGCCTTTTGATGTGAGGTCTTGGGATGGGTTGCCAGCTCAAGAGGATATAAACATTTGCGGTTATGCTCGTTCAAAAAAGGGTTCAGTACACACCCCCGGGTCAACCCCCCGGGGATCGGTCTCCTAACGTTTAAGTCACCAGGGGTTTCTTTACGTGTTTCTTCCCCTGGGCGACCGCGCCCCGAAACACGTTTCCCTTACCGCCTTGCCCTCCCACGTCTGCATCCACCATGTCCACAAGTGTGGACCCCCAAGCCTCACTGGCATTCCTCGCGCAGCTCTTAGAAGCCGTGCCCACCCTCCGACGTCAATTTGACGCATTCACCCGCGATGTAAACGCGGGTACTTCCACTGCCGACGCAACAGCAGTGCTCGATAAGAGCACTATCATTGACGTCACCAATGAGACCAACAAGTCTCAAGACTCCCCCCTGTCCCCCGACTCTGTCATCGTAGACTCCGAAATGGAGTCACTACATTCTGAGTCGTCCGAGGGCTCCTCGGACGAATTCACGCCCGTCACGGGCTCCAAGAAGCGCGCCAGACGCGCTAAAAAGAAGGAGGCCTCAACCTCACCTTCCCCCCCGACTAAAGCCCCTAAAACCGTGCCCGTGCCCTCCGCACAGTCCTCCCCGACAGCCCCCTCCCCGGCACCCCCTTCCCCCGTCCCCCTCGCCTCTCCGGAAGCCGAAGCCACTCAGGCTAGCCGGCTCTCCCCCGTCCCGCGACCTACGCGGCCCTCCTCGACAAAGGAGCGCTCGTGCCCCCCAGTATTCGTCCACACTAAGTCCAAGTGGACGGAAATCTCCGGTTGGTGTAAAACCAACCGAATCACCTTCACTCGTGCCACGGCCACAGCCGAAGGCATTAAGGTGCACCTCCCAAACTCTACCGAGTTCCGAGCTTTTACAAAGCTCCTGCAGGCCAGAAGTGTGGAATACCACACTTATGATCTGCCGGAGGACCGTTCACTCCGGGTCGTCATCCGCGGCGTCCCACGCGAAATCGATACCGAGTCGATCAAAGATGATTTGAAGGCTCAGAATGTCGCAGTAAAGGAGGTGCACCGCATGCACCGTCAAAATGCCGGAGAGGCATTTAACATGGTTCTCGCCATCTGCGAGAACACCCCCGACGGCAAAGCCGTCTTTAAGATAAAAACCTTATGCCACCTGTCTGGCATAAGGGTTGAAACCCCCCACAAGGGCGGCCCTATAGGGCAGTGCCACAACTGTCAATTATACGGGCACGCTTCGCGTAACTGCAACGCGAAACCCAGGTGCGTCAAGTGCCTGGGTGACCATGGGACGAGCGACTGCTCGCGCCCTAAGGACCGCACACTCGCCGACTCACCCCCTAGTTGCGTACTATGCCGCCAGGAAGGCCACCCGGCCAATTACAGGGGCTGTCCCAAAGCCCCCAAACCAAGACCGGTCGTGGTCAAGAGGGCAGCGGCCCGCGAATGGCGTAACGCCCCCCCCGCGCAACCCGCTCCACCTCGACCTTCCCCGTGGAGGGCCCTCCCTCCGAGGGACTTCCCGTCCCTCCCACAAGCGCCCCCCTCCGTGCCTACAGCGGCCCCGAGCCAGCATACTCCACCTCTGCTGTCGCTCCCCACCGCCAAACCTCAGCAGCCCCAACCTCAGGCTGCTACACCCCCGCGTAGACCCCAGGTGGTCCAACCCACTTCCTCCCCTTCCGAAACCTCCGCCAACATGGCATTCCTGGCGGACCTTTTCTCCACCGTCAACCTCACAAGGGTTAACGAGATGGCACGAAGCCTCAGGGCCGTCCGAAAGGACCCTCTGGCCCTCCTCAAGGTGCTCGGCGACTACGCCGATGTATCAGAGTCCCTGGCTACCTTCTCGTCCAACCAATAATGGACTCAAACGTAAACAGCAGAGTCAAACCCCGATCGCTTTCAATTGGCTACTTTAATGCCAACGGCATTCACAGCCAAAAGGAAGAGATCGCCGCGTTCCTCCGCGACAACAATATCGACGTTTTCTTAGTGCAGGAAACCTTCTTGAAACCATCACACCGAGATCCTAGAATTGCAAACTACTGCGTAGTACGCAATGATAGATCTCGATCCGCCCTCGGCGGTACTTTGATCTATTACAAGAGGTCCCTGCACTGTATCCCAATCCAACCACCAACCCTCTCCCACATAGAGACCTCGATCTGTCGATTAGGAATGACCGGCCATCAGCCGATCACGATAGTCTCTGCATACTGTTCCCCTGTTAACTCGACGGCCGATATCAAAGCTGATATTAAAGCCCTCATCAATCTCAGTAGCTCAGTTATTATCGCGGGTGACCTGAATGCCAAGAGCGATGCTTGGAACAGCCACTCGCGAAATAACAGAGGACGCCAATTGGAGGACCTCAGCGGGCTCCTCCAATTCGACGTCATTGCGCCTATGCACCCCACCCACTACCCTGAGAATATCAACCACCGACCGGACGTACTAGACATTGTGATCATCAAGAATGTAAACCTCCGTTTGCACTCGTTGAGGTCGCACGACGAATTAGATTCTGACCACCGACCTGTGACCTTAGCGCTCTCCCCCCGACTAGGCCCCCCGGACGCAGGTCAGTCCCCGCCTCAGAAAAAGATAACAGACTGGAGAAAACTGGAGGAACTCCTCAAGTCCTCTTCATCTGTCCACTTAGATAGTATCCCGCTCCTCATAGAGTCGGCAGCCGACACTCAAAAGGCGGTCGATTCCCTCACAGCTCACGTACAGTCAGCCGTGGACGCCTGTTCACGACAAGTTCCGGTGATGGAAGACCATCGCTGGAAACTTCCCGACGACGTGCGAGAACTAGTGACGGAAAAGAACGCCGCCCTCCGAGCTCATAGAGCTCACCCGACTGAAGCGAACCGCACCTTTATGAGGTCACTCCAGCGCAAGCTGAGATACCGCATGAAGGACCTGCGAGACGCTCGCTGGAACAAGTTCCTAGGGGAACTTGAACCGAGTCACTTGGCCTTCTGGCATCTCCAGCGGAAACTTAAATCAGACAAAATCTCGTCCATGCCTCCACTCACTCGTCCAAATCAAGGGCCCGCCTTTGACGACGACGAGAAGTCCGAGTGCCTGGCCGACAGTCTCGAGGCTCAATGTACGCCCAGTACCTTGCCGGTAGATTCGCGCCATCTCAATAAGGTGGATGCCGAGGTCGAAAGCAAACTATCTCTCCCACCCTCTGAAGACCCAGACCACCCCATCACCCCAATCACGGTCGACGAAGTCCGGAAAGTGATCAAGGATCTCCACCCCAGGAAAGCCCCAGGTCCCGACGGGATCGCTAATAGAGTTATCAAACTCTTCTCCCCTTATCTCATAGTTTTGCTCACTGCCATCTTCAATGCCGCACTGAGCAACAACTTTTTCCCCCAATCCTGGAAAAGTGCAACAGTCATAGGTATTCCCAAGCCAGGGAAACCTAAGACCGAAGCTTCCAGTTATCGCCCCATCAGTCTCCTCAATGTCCTTGGCAAGATTTACGAGAGACTTATTTACAATAGATTAAAGAGTTTTGCAGACTCTAAGAAAGTCATACCTGACCAACAGTTCGGTTTTCGAACCAAACATTCCTGTGTCCAACAAGTCCACCGTATTGTGGAAGACGTCAGTAGCGGCTTCCAATTCGGTTTTACCACGGGTATGCTCCTCTTCGACGTGGCGAAGGCATTCGACAAGGTCTGGCACAACGGCTTGATATACAAGCTGTACCAGTTGGGCGTGCCGGACCGTCTAGTACGCATAGTACGGGACTTTTTGTCGAACCGCTCCTTCCGCTACAGAGTCGAGGGCACACTCTCTTCCCCCCATCCCATACGAGCAGGAGTCCCGCAAGGCTCACGAGTTAAAAGCGCTCTATTCGCCGACGATACGGCTATCTACTACAAAGGTAGAACTCCCGAGGGAATTCACGACAACCTCCAATCCGCGGTCACAGCCCTGGGGCGGTGGTTCCGGAAATGGAGAATTGAAGTGAACCCGACCAAAAGCGCAGCCATTCTATTCTGGAAAGGCCTCGAACGCCCACGGGTAGCCCCCATCACCCTCTTCGGCAAACCCATTCCATGGGAAGAAAAAGCCAAATACCTGGGTGTGATCCTCGATCAACGCCTTTCTTTCCATCACCACGTAAAGGCGGTACGCGCGCGAGCCGCCTTCGCGCTCGGTAGACTTCACAGCATGTTGAATGCACGAAGTAAACTCTCATTGAAATCCAAGGTGAGGATTTACACGACGTGCATTCGACCAATCATGACATATGCCGGTGTAGTGTTCGCACACACTAGCAAGTCAACACTTAACCCCCTGCAAGTGCTCCAAAGCCGGTTTCTCCGGAGAGCCACAGGTGCCCCGTGGTACATGCGTAATAGTCAACTACACGTTGACCTCAAAGTCCCAACCATAAAACAGTTTTTGAAAAAACTGGCCAAACGTCATTTCGATTCTGCTGTAAATCACCCCAACCCCCTCGTCGTATCGGCCGCCCGATACACTCCCTCCCTTATATCGAAGATAAGGCGTCCAAGACATGCCGTCATCGAACCGGATGACGACATAACGGTCCTCCAGGACGCCCGACAAAAACATACCAACACTACACACAACCGACCACTGTTCCGTCCTCGCCGGCGAGGCTGGACGCGAATAAGCCGTAATGTTCCCCCCCGACCTCCGCCGCAAACGCCGGCCCGCGCCGAGCTAAACGCGCAAATCCCGCCCCCAAATAATATTTAAATAAAATTACCAGTCCAGCCCAGCTCCCTTGCTCGCGATCCAGCAACGCCCTAAGCCGAGGTTCGTACCCCACAGGGGGTGCCCTTAGCTGTGTTGCTTAGTACTAAAGTGCCTGGCTGGAGGCCTAGGTCTCGCCATTGACCGGTTAAGTAGCAAAAGTTCCCGGAACTCACGCTACGAGAGACAATACAAAAAAAAAAAAAAAAAAAAAAAAAAAAGCTCGTTCAAAAAGGCAAGGCTTCATGACTTTTTGGTGTAGAAACGAAAACTATATTTGGTTCTTCGCACCTTGACGTTGATTTCCATTCGAGAGGCTAGAAAGTGTAAATAACAATTACAAAATACTTCTTATTAGCTTAGAGCCGGAAGTCTACTTACTATCTGTGGCTACCCCGTGAGGAACTCGGTATGATAGTATTAATAACGAGCCACGCCAGCGAACCACACATTGACGGTGAGATTCACCTGCCTACGTTTGTTGTCGTTCCAGCCACTTTTTTTTTACGCTTACAATACCGAAGTATCACATGCACGTTGCCACTCTGTGTCCGGAGAGTTATACTGTGTTGGAAGCATAATGGGACTAATCCTCTGCTGCCAACACAATATAATAATTCTCCCCCCTCCCCAAGGAGCTCATTACTGGAAACCTTATTCACCGCGTAGGAACACACCACAAAAAAATGAGTTATTTGACTACGGACTTCTATAAGGTGGAGGTCCTGCCCCAGTCGGGCAGCTCTAAATTCGAACGGGAAAACCGTTAGGTACGCCCTACCTCTCTTTAAACTTAAAGCATGGAAACGTGACATGTTCATTTCTTATATGTAATATGTGTATCATCCCACAACGGCACCCACCATACATGACTTGATATACTTCATATACTTCATAGACTACATCTTCGAAATTCTTAATAAACGTGCTTAAGTAGCGAATCTCATGATAATTTCCTACACTGAAAACTGACAATGCAATATACTGAAGTTTAAAAAGACTTAATCGGTAAAGTTTATCGAAACTTGCACCTGCAATTTGATGTCGAAGGTGACTATTTAAAGCTCTAATATTTAGCTCGCTCAGACTTGGTTCAAATTGTAATGTTTTAGTTACATAGCCTTCAAATTTCTTGAGTCAAAGCATATTGAAAATTGGAGCACGGATTTTATTGAAATCAATATATTTAATGTGAAGCAATAAAATAAAATGCAAATGAAAGAACATCAAGTGCTACAAAAGACGAGCCGACATTTATTGGGCAATGGTACCAATGGTTAAGTTCTTTGTCATAGCCGACATTAGGCGACCGTAATTTGTTTTTATATTCCGTATAATAGGGTGCGTGGCATTAGAACAAAGCTAACTGCTTCCTGTTTGAGTTACGGGTACAAATAATTCCACTTAGTGCCGCGGTAGCCTTTATGTTTTGACAATTGTACGCTGTTCGTTACACAATCGGTCTTTATTTATCGTGTAACGTATTTTACTATACTAATGGATACTTTTTAGTGGTTCGATGCCTGGGTTTGTTCATCTTTTCTAAAGACAGTCCTTTTAATGTAGCCAAATTACATTCGTTGGTCCTGGATAGTGTTGTGTTCCTGCGGTAAGAGTTTCTAGAACTCCATAATGAAATTATGAGGCCATAAGGCTAAATTATAATAATAATAATATATCCTCACGCCTTCCCACAAGGGTCCCCGAAGGGGTAGGCAGAGGTGTATAGGTAATACCCACACACCCACTTTCCGCCAGAGGTATATTTGGTGCCAACGTGACAGATGGCGAGTCCATCGCCGTTACTCAAGCACGACTATACATACGCCTTTGAATTTCTTCTCAGACGTATGCAGGTTTCCTCTCGATGTTTTCCTTCACCGTAAAGCTCGTGGTGTGACTAATCACTGTACTTAAGTTCAGAAAAAACTCATTGGTACAGTCGGGATTCGAACTTGCGACCTTCGCGTCGCAGGCAACTGCTCGAACCACTCGGCCACCACAGCTAAATTATGAGGTATTTAATTCTCCAATACGTCTGTATAATAACATTACTGTATAATCCAGCATGATGATATAAGTATAAAATGTTAACTAAAATGTCATAATAGGGCCGATTCCGAACATAAGTAATAATAATAATATATCCTCACGCCTTCCCACAAGGGTCCCCGAAGGGGTAGGCAGAGGTGTATAGGTAATATCCACACACCCACTTTCCGCCAGAGATATATTATCTATCGTCTATTCTAGAGTCTATCGCCGTTACTCAAGCGAACATAGGTGATACAGTTTTTTTAGGAATATTTCAATGTTTGTGTCCATTAAAGATTTTCATCACTAATCAAATAACGAAATTGGTTTGGACACATAGAAAGGATGAGTGAAGAAAGATTGACGAAACAGATATACAAAGCAAAAGTGTGTGCAAGAAGAGGCAGAGGAAAGCCACGTTCCAACTACCTGGAACAAATCGATCGGACGCTCAAGGACGGGAACGCTAAGAGTACTCGAAACCGACGAGCATGTATGAAAAGACTGATGAATGTGGACGAAGCGAAAGAGCTATGTAAGTCTAGAGAGAAGTGGCGCTCTATACTCTCTGCCTACCCCGTTAGGGACCTGGCGTGATGATATGTATGTATGTATGTATCAAATAACGAACACCTACCTATCCCTTATTCGTTATATCGATCAGCTGTTTGGTACACTTTTTACAGGTTTATTCTCAAAATTTAGTGTTGAACAATTTACAAAGTTACCTATGAGAAGACATAAGCCTATGCTATAAACAATGAAAATAATAAGAATCCACCATCTCGTTGATATAAGTTTCGATAGAGACAGGACCACACACGATCAAAGCGAGACGAGAATAAAGCAGTGACCATAAAAGTTCCTTTTCAGAAATAACCACGTTCGATTTCCGTGTGTTTTCGAATAGAAATAATAAACATATCAGCAGTCAACTATTTATACGATTTAACAGTCTTTTTCATGGAACTTTGGAGTTGTATATGTTAATGGAATGGCAATATGCTGCCGCTAAACCAATTATTATGACAAGACGCTAATTTAATATCCTTTAACAGTGTTTCTTTACATGAAAATGGATCAAACACCTTTTATATAGTAAGCCTTTTTATTACAATAATTACAAAGCTATTTGGTCATAAAAATTAAAAAATATGTATATATTTGTATTAAAAAAACATACTACACATGTATAATTAGGATAGACGACAAGATGTAGGAAAAATGAAATATAAAATACTAGCGGCCCGTCTCGGCTTCGCACGGGTGGACATCAATTTTATAAGCATTTTGGCATAAAATTTACTTTTTTCTTGCAATTAAAATAGCCTATATTAATCAGTGATAATGTAGCATTCAAGTGGTGAAAGAGTTTTGAAAATCGGTCCAGTACTCTTTGAGCCAATTCCTTACAAACATACTTACATACAAATCTTTCCTCTTTATAATATTAGTATAGATATTTAAAAAAAGAGAGTAAGAGGAAGACTTGCATACAGGAGAGAATTTTAGAAGATTAGCATACAGGAGTCACACCACAGAAAAGTGTCAGTCATGTCGTATAGGTAGCCGAAGAGTTTACGCTAGATATAGGCATTTGAACTGCAGCAAATATGGCCCAGCTCTTAAATTTATGATGAGAATGATGGTTATAAAATTAATGAGAGATGATAAAATAATTGCAATACAATCTCATTCCTCTGAAACTTCTCATGTGGAAAGCCAGTTTTGTATTGCTAGCCAGAGCAAGAGATGCAGAAAAAATACGATGTTTTATTGGGACAAATCAGCTTAGTGCCTTAGTACGAATATACCCATTAAAACATAAAATAGCGTAAACAAAGAGCGAAATTTCAATCCGTTAAGACCACGTAATCTTGTTGCTTCTATTTTGCTTTTTAATGTCCTGTGGCTAAATTCGATTGCTGGTAAAAGAATAATGTAACTATGAATTCTATTCTCGATTTTGTAAATTTCATTAAGTGCATACCTAATTAACAAAAACTTATGATTGAAAACCTTCATGGTTAACGATTGTGATAGTTTTCCCATAGAATTCCACATCGGGTAGGCTGTAGGCCCACTACGGGATAGTAGAGCGCAAGCTCTGTCTAGTCTATCTCTTTCGCTTCATCTAAATACACCCTTTTCATTTCAATTCATTACTATACTTTGGAGGAAAAATTCTTAAAATTAAAGTCAAGCAATAAATGTGATACAAAGTACAATACCTTGGGGTCCTGAAGCTCACCGTCTTTATAAAGAGGACTCGCTACGTCTATTCAAAACCGCTCGTGACAGGCGGGCTGGAACATATTTCAGAGATTCAGCATTGCTATCCAGCGTGGCAATGCTAGTCTTCCTGGGCCATTGCCGAGGGAAACCTGGGTCAAATATTTTCTCTGTAAATTAAATAAATAATTCTGAGGTAGTAAAACGACTTCTGAATTATCAATTTTCTTGATATTGTTATTTGATAATTGGGACAAATCGCATGAAAGATGAACCAGTACCAAAACTTGTTTAAGGAATCAATTCTTTGTGTTTTTAATACCTAGTAAAATTTTAATTAATGCACTGAGGATATTAATCATGTTTGTATTCGTGTATCCCCAAGCGGGAACCGACAGTGACTGGAATGAGCTACACTGTCACGAACACTGACCATCACGTGAGGTAGCCGTCACTTTTGTAATGCGTCAACTTTAAATACTTTGACCGATTGCTATTTATAATTCTATCTTTAAAAGTATAATACATTTCGGTAAGCAATATAACATAATATTCAATGTAATTTGGTAAAGTCCCTTACGTTACATATTCCAAAATCCGTGAAATAAATGAAGTTAGTTAATTTTGTGGGTGAACTAAGAACGGTCAGCGACAGGCGATAGCCGAGGTTACGGAGAGCACCTATAAATTTTGTAAGTGTCAAGAAACTCAAGCTTGACTTTTATCTGTGTGACCAGACGAGAATCCGTGGTATCGGTGGGCGACAGGAAATAAGGGCTAGTGTCCCCACCCCTTGGTGCGGCGAGATTAATTCACTGAATAAATAAAAGTCAGCGGATTAGGGCAAAGTCGTTTCCTCCCTCTTAAGCTGACCTCGCGTGCGTTCTGAAAAAAATGCCCACCATATAAATAAGTGTGGACGATACTGGATCAAAGTGAAAGGGACATATTTGTTTCGTTGATTAATTACAGGCTATAAACAATATTTCTTTTACTAATACTGAACAAGTGAGAGATTTATATGCTGTATTACAAAGTGAAGAACTTATCTTAATAAATAAATGGAGCCGTGGTGGCCGAGTGGTTTGAGTACTCGCCTGCGAAATTATTATTGCTGTATCCGGCGGTGCCTCCAATGTGTTTTCTGAACGTCAGTACAATGATTAATGACAACACGAGCTTTATTTATTTATTTATTTATGAACTTGGATTTCCAACAAGGAATACAAAATTACATGCGAAATAACAGTTTAGGTGGTGACATCAATATTGGTTCCTTAATTATAGGAAATCACAACAAAAGTGTGCCAGGTTTAGGCTGAAGGAAAATATCATGAGGAAACCTGTATATGTTTGAGAAGTAATTAAAACACGTAGATATAGTATTATGTACGATCTTACTCATGTGCTTGGGAAAGCGCGACGAATTATCGATACTTATCTTAGGCGAAAATAAGGTGTTGTTGTCGTAAGGTGTCGATTCCTGAAGGCTATCTCTTTCGGAACCCTTGTAATATGAAGATATAGATCCTAAACTTTATCTTAATAAATAGTGTATAGCTTAAGAAACGTCTTCTTCGTAATTGATTATGTAACATACAATCATCTTTTGAATGTTTCAATTAACATGAATGACAAAGTACAAACAAGGATACATCATGTTGACATGGAGGGTCTGGTAGTCTCATGAGATACCTTACAATTCAGCGGCAAAATTTTCGATTTGCGCTACGCAAATCTCGGCCGTTGTTTGCAAAGTACAAATATTTAATCCCAAGTTAAACAAAGATATGCGTATATATGGAAAGAAGAGTCGGGAAATTTAAAAAAAATCTTTTCAAAACTGCCAGAATTTGATCATAAAAAAAAGCTTAAAGATTTTATGTAAAGTAAAGGAAATAGTTGTTTGTTTTAAGTCCCAGTCGATAATACCCACTAATGTTATAAATGGAGGTAATAGTTTTTCAAAAAAGTGGTCAGGTCTTACCTTAATCTAAGTATCTCAATAATTATGATGAGATAAGATAAGAGATTAGGTTAAAAATAAAACTGATATTTTGAAACGAGAATTTATCTTTAAGATCTTAAATATAAAATATCAATCGCCGTTCGTGAATCTCGCAAAAACTCGAGATTGGCACGACCGATTTTGATCCATTTTTTGTGTGTATTTGCATGGATCCCGGGCTAGCTTGAATCAGCAATGAACAATTGGATTCAGTAGGAGGTGCGATCATGCTCGATTTTTATTTTTACACCCAAACGAAGGTGGGCGGGATAGGTTGAAGTTTAAAACAATACAATTATACTAAAACACTGTACAGATAGCCGATGCAAAAGTGTGTGGAAGAAGAGAGACCAATTTGATCTATAGAACGTAGTCTATACAGTCGTCTGCCTCTTCCGCACACTGCTTCACTTTCGAGGATATTATAATAATTATAGTAACTACTTAAATTTAAAAGCTGAAAACTGACACTCTTCAGATACGTCATGTATAAATATTTAAATACATTAAAATTAATCTACAGAGAAATAGTGCTCTATTTTCTCTGCACACCCCGTGAGCGACTCGGCGTGATATGTATGCAATATAATTATCCTAACTACAGTTTCAAAGCAAAAATTTATCAGGAGAAGAAACTTCCAAGTATAAAAATACATGGTTATATAAGTTGATTAGCTACTACAGCTATTTTCTATCGAACTTTATCATAGTACACTCAAGTCAGTAAGTGTCGCACAGCAACCGTAGTACTGGTCTCCTGTCGGCGAATGTACCGAAGCTACATTACCGCAAATTGCATTAAGGCTTGTGTAGATATTTCACAGTACACGGAGAAAGTTCACATGTTTCAAGTTTTATTACCCGATTTAGCTCGCAAATACCAAGACTTAAATAAGGTAGTAGCCACTTCGCTATGAGCATTTCACAGGCCTGGCCGTAGGGTATTTAGGGTCACGGGTTCGATCCTCAACGGTAACCCATAATATATTATCTGCGATGAGCATGGTTGTGTATTTTTATGCAACATCCTTTGTGAAGAGGAATTAAGGATATCAAAACCACATGTTTTTTCTTCAAACTTTATAGCATTGAAAATAATGAAATGAAAAACGTGGAGGTTGAGTGGTTCGAGTTCTAACCCACAAAAAAGAGATTGTTAGTTCAAATTCCTTCTGAACGAATGCGTTTTTCTAAACTGACTACACTAGTGACTAGTCACACTAGGAAATTGCCGATGTAGGAAAATATCGAGAATCAATCTGTATGATCAATATTTGAATTTCTACTCAAACGGAGTAGAAATTCAAATATTATGTATGTATAGTCGTGCTTGAGAAACGGCGATGGACTAGCCATCTGTCACATTGGCACGTACACACATCTGCCCACCCCTTCGAGGTCCTTTAGATTGCGTGAAGATATATTATAAAGTTATTGAAGTTTTATCACCGTGCAAAACTTTAACTGGAGGCGTTAAAACAAATGGGGTATCTCATTTTCTCGTTTACTACAGCTAAGAAACTGATCGAAGAAGTAGAACGGATCATAAAATGCACGTCGCACGAAAAGGAGTGGCTTCAATCAATCACAGACTAATCGAAAATTCCAACTCAATAAGCCAAGAGGCGATCGAAGACGGATTATGTGTCTCATCATTAGATATTACTGGGTTCACTCCGAGCCATTCTCATTGAAGTCCTTTCAATGAGAAATTCATCCAGTTTTATTCCTTCACGATCAAAGGCGGCAAAGTGAATTTTAACGTGAGTTAAATGCAATTATTTTGGAGAATGTCACTTTATATTGATAGGTAGTTAAAATGCATTATTATTTATCTTTACGCCATACTACAAGGGTCCCATATGGGTAGGTTTAATGCCGCTTCTTTTTGCTGGAAATAAATTTAGGTGCCAACGTCCATCGTCAGACGAGTCTATCGCCGTTTTTTAAGGACGACTATTATTATACATACGTCATTGAATTTTATTTGAAACATATGTAGGTAATAATAATAATATATCCTCACACCTTTCCACAAGGGTCCCCGAAGGGGTAGGCAGAGGTGAGTAGGTAATTCTTTAAATGTCAAGAGTTGAATCATTATTCCTTTTCCAAGGCTAATTTTATACGCGCCCTAAAACTTCTCTGATGCTTTTAAATAGCCTTATTAATTTAATTTATCTCATTTTGCAGCAACCAGACAGTTTCGAAGACTTAGCAACGGAGTTGAGGGGTACGAACCATAAAGTTTGATACTAGGTAGGTACTGGACTAGAAATTCTATGAACATTTGTGAGAAATTAATTCATAGTCAGGGTATAATTCTGACTGCTGTTAATTCTTACTATTTTGTCGCGTCAAGTACCGATTACTCAATATCTACTATTTAACATCAGTATTTTGCTATTTTTAACTTATTACTGTCAAAGAGATCAAAGACGTGGATTTTAATAAAAATAAATTTTGGAGCTTCATCAATTCTACCTACAAGAGCCGTACTGATTAGAAGAAAGTCAATATTCTGGTTCTATTTGGTAATTAAATCTTGCAATATCATGCAGGTATACATTTCTTTTATAGAAAATATTATCTAATTTCAAAGCATCAGAGAAGAGAGAGTTTCGATAGAAGCTAGCTAATTAAGTTCTCGTTGCAGGTGTTTGCTTCTAATATAAAGTTACGACTGCATTTATTAAGCGAACTTTTAGCTCACACAATCAACTAAGATAGTTACGTTTTACGTGTACCATTGTTGTTTGTAGGTATACATTTATATAGGTGTGTAAGACTAGAGAGCTCTGGTGCTCTTCTCTCTCCGTCTACCCCGTTAGAGACTCGGCGTGATGACGTATGTGTAAAATTTCTACAATAAAAAAAACGTTAAAAGTCAGTCAAAAATGCGCCAATTCAAATACAATAATTATTACAAAACAAAGTTTCTTACATACATACATATCATCACGCCAAGTCCCTGACGGGGTAGGCAGAGAGTATAGAGCGCCAGTTCTCTCTAGACTTACATACCTCTTTCGCTTCGTCCACATTCATGCGGTCTCTTCATACATGCTCGTCGGTTTCGAGTACTCTTAACGTTCCCGTCCTTGAGAGTCCGATCTATTTGATCCAGGTAGTTGGAACGTGGCCTTCCTCTGCCTCTTCTTGCACACACTTTTGCTTTGTATATCTGTTTCGTCAATCTTTCTTCAAACATCTTTTCTATGTTTACAAAGTTTCTTAAACTTCTAAAGTTCCTGCAACAACAATAATTATGGGGCGGCAAAAATAGTCATTCAGCATTCATGGATGAACTCCAAGGAGTTCTCCAAATGGATGCCTGTTTGTTTGTATCTAAGCGCTTTTTTATTGAAATAATATTATAAAGTTAGATATGCATATCGATAACGTTCAAGATACGCAAAAATATTATGATAAAAGTATTTTAAGGCCTGAATTTAATTTTGCCCCAAAAAGTTAAATATTAGGAATAACTTGTCCAAACCCTGTTAATATAACGTTCTCTTCTTGTATCGTTTGTTTTATATTGTGACTAACAGTACTGACAATAAGGGTCTGTCCAATTCAGAGGCAGTCTGCACATTTTATTGAATAACGACCGCTGACGTTCGGTGCAAAGAGATAAGCGAGGCCAGGTTATTGTGAACCTTGGCTACTTTGTAACGAATTTGAATTTGCTTAAGAAATAAGGTGATAAAAATATCCTATATCCGTATTTCTACACACAATTAACAATTTCTCATTACAAACGTCAAGGCTTTAATTGTTATTAAGTTTATAGGATAACTAGCGGTCCGTCCCGGCTTCGCACGGGTGGACATAAGATTTTTTTTATAAAAAAATATATCCTATGTTACTTAGGGTGAATGTAGAAAAGCTACATTCACCCTAAGTAACTAAGTAAAAATGGTGAAAGAATGTTTTAAATCGGTTCAGCAGTTTTGGGGCCTATTCAATACAAACATACGTACA
This sequence comes from Drepana falcataria, assembly GCA_945859725.1. Taxonomy (NCBI): domain Eukaryota; kingdom Metazoa; phylum Arthropoda; class Insecta; order Lepidoptera; family Drepanidae; genus Drepana; species Drepana falcataria. The sequence goes on from OX243935.1 coordinate 5,002,484, forward strand.
TACAAATCTTTCCTCTTTATAATATTTTAAGTATAGATTGTAAGGAAATAAATTAGCAATATTTCTTTTACATCTAAGCGATGAACTTACATTATATTATACTAGTTCCTGGTGTATATTTAGCATATTGTTTGTTTTATAAGTGAAAATATGGTGTTCCAGTTACAATTTAGGAATATTTGAGTCACGTAATGTTGAAATTGGTTCTAGTTCTAACTATATGTACTGGAGTGCATATAGTGAGTTGAGAGACCTCTTTATTACTTCTAAATTATGTGTTCTTTATTCAAATGTACACGTACAAACATAGGTACCTTATTAACTCTGTTTATGCAAACTTGATTCTGCTTCAGAATATTATGATCGCTCTAAATTTTAATATATTTATTTATTATACTTAGAGCTCATGCTACACTGGATAGTTGTAACAAGTCGAAAGTAGTTTCACAAGCACCTGACCCCAAGGTCGACACACGTGTAATATATATTGTTGTTACTTTAATTAAAGGAAACAGACCTTTTTAGTGTGTGACGGGGAAACTGATACACAGATAAATGTGAACGGGACTGCGACAATAAAGCCCTCTAGTTATGAGAAGTTCTTGCGGTGATAAAATTGTTGCTATTATTAATTTATTTCATTACTAGATATCCCGCTCAGCTAGCTAGGATAAAAAAATTTGGTCCTAGAAAAAAAATTCGCAGCCCCACCTTTCGGGTCCAATTGTGAATCAGCCATTCTCGAATTCGCACACAAACAATTTCAACAAAATCGACCAGTCGTTTAGGAGTAGTTCAGTCACATACACATGCACAGAAGAATGTATATAAAAAAGATGTGAATCCAATATAAAGAACAGAAGACCCCTAAAAGCTAACACAACTGCAGAGATAACACTAACTTTGCTTTATATTATTTTATTAAACACTGGCCAGAGTACCAGTGTTTAAGTAAAAAAATAAAGTTAATGTGAATATTTTTCGTGTACACACTCTCCCCTACAGGTACCCCCTAGGAATTAACGTGCAACAACTCGAAAAGAGGTAGCGCGCAATGGGCCTCCTATTTATATTCTAAAATGTCTAACTGGGGCAGTACCTACGTAAGAACGCAGGAAACTTGATTGAGCTTTCCAAATTCAAATCCCATTAAGAAGATGGCATCAAATGAAAAAAATCGCGTTCATTAACTACCAATGACTTCACATCGTTAACTATAAAGCGATGACATCGGAAACCATGTTCTACAAATTAGTATTTCGTTGTGTTAACTTTATCATCCATGATCGATAAGAGACAGTATAAATTCCTACACAGTCGAGATTTTGGAAAGAGATCCATTATGTACGCACCCAACTGTTCCCAATAACAAAGCAAGGTGCCTTTATAACAATTTCCTAATAATTATAATCTTCCGCTCTGGCGGGTCGAGACAAAGACAAGAATTAACATATTTCTTTAATTTTGGACTATTGTCCCGGTGAATTAGAACATCGAGCGAACTCGATCGTTAGTCCGGCAATTTGCTGTAAAAATTATGCGTCGTGGGAGCCAATTAGAAGGAATATGCCTTACTACAGACGGCTAGCATGGAATCGGCCCCTGCGATCGTTAATTCATCTTAATTACCTTTTTGATGGACTTTCTGCGCGTCAAATCCGCTGTTGTGGATGAAATTCAAAAGATTTGATAATAATCTCGCTAGAAATCTTTTAGCTATATATAGCTGTTGCGATAAATGCTTTTATTCTATACTCATAACAATTTGTTTTATTGTTTTAGACAATAATAAGTAAAACCCGCATCTAACTGATTAGTTCGATAAATTATTGAGTCTGGCTTTGGTAGAAATCCTCTGTGTGTCGTAAGAAAAAGCTAAATGGTTGGTTGGTAGTTAGCCTAGAGAGCTATTCTGAGCAAGAATTTCAAAGAGTCGGTCCATTTATGCCACATCTTCATTCACACGTCTTAGACGTTTTGAGACGGTGGTACGTATCGATACCTAGTCATAAATGCTAGATCAAAAATTCTTCATGCAGTTAAACAATTAATTTTATAATATATATGCAGTAATATGTGTCATAATATAATTAAGGTAATTGACTTATCATTGTTATGTTGGTTTTAAATTATAGGGGAGAACCGCTGAACTATCGAGCTGGTGTAGCAACTACCTCATTTAAAATAACGGCTCAGTCGTGAAGTAGCACACAAAAATCGTCGAGAGAGATAATCTATACACATAATAAAATTGGAGTGTCTGTTTGTAATATTGAAATAACCGCTTTTTACTAAATGCATATGGATGTATACACGGTACATACACCAAAATATAATTTTTTACCATTTTTGTCTGCCTGTCTGTTCCGGCTAATCTCCGAAACGGCTGGACTGATTTTGACGGGACTTTCACTGGCAGATAGCTGATATAAAATGGAATAACTAAGGCTACTTTTAATTTGGAAAAAAATATTTTGTTAAATTCCACACGGACGAAGTCGCGGGCACAGATAGTGTTTTTATAAAATTAAATACAAAATTTCATTCTTTTTCTTTTACGTCTTCGCATCAGGAAAGTCTTCCTAACCTTTTGGGTAGTCAAGCATGCAGGATCAGACTTTGGAGGTATCTTATGTAGTTAACTAAAAAAAAGAGCGCCATATAATTTGTGATCGATAGTAGTCAAGAAATAGATTGGACTTATTGACACCAAAAAATATCGGGTAAAAATTTATATCCAGTAGATATTGGGCAGTATAAAACCTCTGCCTACCGCTTTCATATTTCGAAGAGCGTAGACGTGAAGCTTTATGAGTGGTTATTATACCGACAGAAAGAAATACTAAAAGATGATGAATAATAAATATTTAAAGAAAATAAAAGCAACTAACATGATATTAAGTTTCAATAACAACGAGTAGACGTTCGGTATAAAAGTCATGTACTACAAACGCGTAAACAAGCGTGTATACCCAAGCCATATTATAAAATGTAAATTTCATTAACCATAAATAAGTGGGGCAATTTGTCGATGGTAATTGCGTCCATGTCCAGACTTGGATAGACCGTACTATCTTTTTTGTTGACGCACATGTGGGCACTAAATTTTCTGGCCCTATAATGGGAGTGCTGGGGTTATGTAAAACATGCCTTGTTTCAGCTTGTTCTTTTGTTTTGTGGTTGTTTTAAATCTTCAAGAAGCCGCATTTATTAAAGGGTTATCCATCTTAGATTAGCTCGTACTAAATACCTCAGTGTGTGAGGTATAATGATTCATAGTAAGACATATTTCCACATAGAACATTCACTAAAATTAAGTACCATATCGTCAATGAATAAAATGTGTAATATAATACTGTACAATAAAAGTCAGGCCAAATGACATCACAAAGGACCTCAAAGGAATATGTTAATGTAAAAAGCTTGTTATCTCCGACGATCACTATAAATCACAACCAAATAACTGTTAGAGCATGAAAAGATTAAATTTAGACATATTCTTTTGTTTTGTACAATGTTAAACTGCAATCGTAAACAATATTAATGCGGCCACTTTCAAGTGAGTCAAATTTTATTTATCCCAGAGGACAATTTCCTCTTGTCAACCCACGGCCACCCGGGCATTCGCTATAATGAGAAAACGACGAAATCAACTTGGCCCAAATTAGACGCAAGCTGCGAAGGGTTTACATGTCGCCGTGAGCTTAATACTTCAAACGGCTTATAGTATATTTTTTAAATAATATGTTAGTATTGAAATCAATTTGGTTGTATGAAGAATCAGAAAATATGAAATCAGTCAGTTAAGTGAAGTCTGTCAGTATATAGAGCTGGTGTTTTACTCACTCTGTCTATCTCGTGCGGTGTAAATAAAGTCAAAAATTGGTAAAAATACAATTCTTACTTTAAAACAGACCAACCTTCATTGTACCTATAGTTTTTAGTCCTAAATAATTACGTAAACTCAAATGTTCCGGACACAATTCCACTGGCACGTTTGTCATGTCATCAAATTGGCAATCGTTGATTAATTTATATATCCTCACGCCTTCCCACAAGGGTCCCCGAACAAGGGTAGGCAGAGGTGTATAGTTAGTACCAACACACCCACTTTCTGCCAGAGGTATATTAGGTTGATTAATTTGATCCGTAGAAAACACCTTCGATTCTACACAGATTCAGTATCAATTTGTAGGTAGCAGATTTTTATCAGTTTCGTCAGTGAGGCCACACTGACTACTTAAAATTTACCTGCGTTTTGTGCAAAATGTAGCAACTTTTACTGTATTCAGTTTTGAAATTACCTCTTTTGCAAATTTTCTAATCCTTCAGCGTGAACGAATGATAATCATAAGAACTCACACACTCACAAGTTTTCTCAATAATAATTGTAATGTGATAATAAATATCAGTGTTTATGCACATGCAGTTATACTGCAGCGCTATAAAATCAACAGTAACAAATAATTACTTAGCTAATGTAATTACGATAACCATGAGAAACTATAACCCTTCTGGTTTCTTTCTGGATTCATTCACCCGTAACTGTGAACGAGAAGCAGTATCGCTATAATGCGCGTTTTGTTCACATTTAGGGTTATTTGCCGGTATTATTAAATAGCAGTAAATTACACCATGAGGGCAATTTGAGCTCTTATTGTTCACCATTTGAACTACATCAATTACTTCATAGACAAATAAATTGGCCACAATTATGTTAAAATGGCTTTTAGAAGTTAAGCTATTGAATTAAATCAGCCGTTGGTATGTTTCTAATTTGTGTTTTGTTTTGGATAATGTTATTTTCATTTGTTTTTACTCAAACCAAATATCTCAATTGCTTAATAACTTAGTTAGTTATTGAGGTAGGCTATAAGATTACTACCCAAGGAGTTGGTGCAGTAAGTTAATGTACTCGTATAACCAAATGAAACGTGAGTGAAACCCTAGAGTACTGCTAGTCGTCTCTTAAAACGACAAAGTTCTCAATGAGACAAATTAAAGCTTTAAGATTTTTCAATTAAATATTGCGATTCTAACTTCATGTGGGTTCTTTTCTACAAAAGTGGTGTTAAAAAAGGTGGGTTTCAACTTCATGTAAGCCGCCCCGTGTCGCACTTGTAGCTAAAACGTTACGTTAACGCCATGTACAATTAAAGTCATGATCAGTATCTGTTTGCCGAACAGTTTCACCCCTAACATTCTTAATGTCTTCTGACTAATAATGTACAGCACTGCGTTGAGAACGCGGGCAAATGACAAATGATAAGCTGTGTGCAATGAAGGAACGGCTGTGCCTTTTGATATTGACTATAATCAATGCAATTTCATTTGGGGCTTTTGTATATATTATACATATTTTATCGCGCCACCCACATACTTATGGCAGAAAAAGTAGAATGATAATTTCATCTGACCTTAGGATGACGTCTTTTAATTCGTCGTTTTAATTATAGAGTGAATTCGACATTCGTTCAATCCTAACATATAGTATATTAATCAAATTATTTTATTATTCATGTCTGGCTTTGGCATTCTTTTGATATAATTTCTAACCACAGGCTTCGTAATAATAGCTCTTTACCAGCTATAGAAAAGACGGTAATGGGTTATTTTATATATATTTTTTGTTCTTTTTTAATTATTGTATCTTGTCTAATTGACAGAAAAACAATGAAAAAAATGTTGATGCTGTACACTCAAAATTTTCACTCAAAAGTAATATGTAAAACTTATAAAACATATAAGTATGTACATACATTCATGGCAGTTCTTTAATTCAGATACTGCATCCTAAGGCAGATTGATTATATTTATTTTTCTTCGTTGATCGTGAAATGGGCACGTTTCTCTTAGTAGAGACGTTATTATTTGAAATTAGTTATAAGCTTACGCCTGTAAAACGTAAATAACATTATAATTCGGGTCATGGACAATATTAGGCTGACTTTATGTAACATAAGCTAGTATGTAACTCGAGCACGACTGTCTGTAAAAAATAAATAATTGTGCCTTTATAAGGGTATTTACAGTATCAGAATACCTATAGCTTGTGATTTGCATACAAATAGGGAAAAGGGTAAATACGTTTCCCTTCTGTTTGGAAATCATTTGCTCGGCGTGTTGTTACGCTTTTGTTTGATGTTGCCTGAAGTATAGCAGGTGTCTTTGTGTCTATTTATTCCCTATCTAGAGATGTAAGTACTTGTGTACTTGTGCACGCTGACGGCGTGGATATGACGCCGACGGCGTGTCGACGGCGAGTCCATATAAATCATACATTTTGACATTGACATTAACGCCATTGACCCAATTTTACAAATGACTTTCTTGTCGTGTTTTAAGGACAAACTTATTAGCAAATCACTTCCTGCATTAGGGTTCTTTAAAAAAAAAGTGTGATGAGATATTTGTTACAGCTTACATGAGAAAGAGTGCATTTTTCTTTGTCGCTTTGAATTTATAATAAAACTAGAACTGTGCCCTGCAGCTTCACACGTGTTACATTTATTACCTATTCAAATATTCTAAATGGAAACTTGATGGAAAGTGGATGTGTGGTCACTAACTATACACCTCTGCCTACTCCTTCGGGGACGTTGAAAGGCGTGAGGATATATTATTATATATTATACATATATACATATCATCACGCCGAGTCCCAAACGGATTAGGCAGAGAATATAGAGCGCCAGTTCTCTCTAGACTTACGTGTGTTTCGCTTCGTCCACATTTATCAGTCTCTTCATACATGCTCGTCGATTTTGAGTACTCTTGACGTTCCCATCCGTCCGATCGATTTAATTAAGCTAAAAACTGTGTGCTAAATTTCATCCAATGCCGTTCAGCCGCTCTGGCGTGAATTTGAATAACATACATGCTCATAAACTTCCACATTTATAACATTAGTAGAATAGTGTAGACGGGAAGATTTAGATAATGTATTATGGCATACCTATTATGATACATACACGTTTGAGAAATTTAACTCTACGCCCAAATGGCTCACAAAGTAACAAAGAAGATGGATAAAAGAAACAGACAGATATATGAAAGAAGTTAACAAAAACTACATATTGTTTGTGGTGATGTTAATCACTTCAGTGAACATTGTGAATTTGAAAGCTGTATATATTTTGGTTTATTATACCCAATAGCAGATTCAAACTAGCTGTAAGCCGATTAATAAGCAATTAATACCCTTCTACGTTCGCCGTACCTACCCTAAAGTAATTTCCGACTAATTACCGAAACATTATTTATATGTAAATGAAAATGTATAAATCCTCAAGGGATGTTTGTGCGTCTTGAATAACGACGTTATAATACGAGTATATAATGTATAGTGAGTGAGAAAATTTGAATACAGGGTGTACAATTTTTTAATGAATATGTATTTATTTAATATAACTTATTCATATATTATAATAATTTTACACTCAGATCGAATAATATATAAACATTAAATCACATTACTGGGAAATCGAACCTAAGACCCTTAGCGCGGAATCCAAATAGAGGGGCATTTAAAATGATACCTTAAACAAAACTTTCGTGTCACAACCATTTAAAGTTACTATTATTACCTATATGTAATGTATTATATGATACAATTATAAAGACCGATTAGATCCCGTGATATTGGTCAACAATTTTAGGGTGACTTCGATAGCCAAAGAAATTCAACCGAAATAATTCAACCGTGTTCTTAAATTAAAACTAAACAATATTCTATTTGGCTGCTTCGGCTCATTGATTAAGAGCGTTATCTCTCCTGTCTTTTTCCAATTTGTCACCAACTCCGGACGGAAGGCAATTAGTGGACCACCCAGAAACAGGCCTGTCAAACTCATTGTCAACTAGGATTAAGACGAAAGTCTAAAAAGAAACAGATTTTGTTTATTTGGAAGAAACATTCTAAAGCTGAAATATTTATAGTCAATGACAGGTAATGTTCCAAAATGCAGGCTCTAATTTCGGATGGAAAAACTTAACTATTCGTGATAAAAGCGGAGACGTCAATGATTGCATTCGCCGAATTCGATGGCACAAACATTTTAAACATTACCGAGAGAGATTAAATTTGAACAAGTATATATATAATGCAATTATAATTTAAAGAACCAAATTTATGTTTAAAAAACGAATAGTTATAATTTTTTTTTTAAATAAATGAAAACGGAGTACAGTACTGAATACAAAGATAATTTACTTGAGCCAGACTAAGCCAGAAAAAATAATATTCACCAAACTATGGACGTAAAAGTCATACAAAAAATACAGTCCCCTATATCCAGAGCAGATGGTATCTTTGACGCTGAGAATAATATCCCCATGAGCGATTTCCTTAATTTCGTGAGGCGGAATCATGAGATCGATCCTCTCCGATCGCTAGTTAGCGATAACGTTTATGGCCCAACGCCCAGATCGCAAATAACGAGTATCTTTCTTTCTTTCGATCACGACCGAAAGCGGTATACGTGTCTTGATGTCAATTGGCTATAAGGTTGCGAACTTTGTCCAGGATGCGATGCGATGGAGGTCACCCATTTATTGTTCCTGTTTTTGTACGATGTGTTTCTGACGCGCGATAAGCAATGTGGTTCTCGTACATAAATTTGATTTATTTGCCAAAGATTATTCACTCTTTTTTATTTGACAAGTAACTCTGATATCATTGCAGTTTGTAATACTTGTGTAGTTACTGAACTGTATACATTTCTTGATATAATATATAATAAGCGATCTTTGTATGACATATAACATATTATTGAAACCCTTGTGAGTCGATAGTGAAAAAGTGGGCTTTTCACTATCAACAATTACTTATGTTGTTATTGAAATATATACGTATCCTCGCCGCATTTGTTTTTAAGCCATTCATCTGGGAACGCAAGGGTAGGCACATGCATAACGCCTTCTATATATTTGTTTGAGATATAAATAGGCGTCAGCGTGACGCGATGGCGAGTCTTTAAATATTTCTGTTGCTGACGACTAGTCGTACCATTAGGTCAGCACCACCATTTCTTAAATTTTTTTTTGGTGTTACCCCAAATATTATTAAGGAGTGTACCCAAAAATGTGAACAATATTTATATAAATTACGAATACCACACATAATAAGGACGAGACAAAAGAGAAACTAGGAGAAGTAGGTAATTTTGGTCAAATTTAATCTCTTTGTAAATGGCTTCCTCCAAATTGTCTATCTTATCAAAACTGAACCTTGGCGAAGCCGTATTGGTGTAATCACATCGTAGCCCGTCAGAATCCTTATAAAGTCACCATTATGAAGAACGTGATATTGAAGCCTCATGTCGTTCTAAAGCGATACCCAATCGGATTCAACGCAAAAGACTTATGGCGGATGGGCGAGGCTTATAGTTACATAGCGGATATGGTTACATGGCCCAACACCTTAGTTTTGTGAGGCCATGTAGCCATATCTCATTCATAAATCATAAAACTCATGATTAAACCTGTCGCTGAAGCCGAATTATGTTTTATAAGGACAGTACTTCGGAATAAGGTAGTAACTTTATATTTTAATTAATTTCTTCTGATTCAATTTGGTTATTTAATATATTTTAGCATCTGGTATCTAAAGAAAAATATATAATCACTAATACAGTATATTGTTCTTCGGATACCAGTTTAACTTAGACTCAAAACTCGCGCTTATGAGTCTTAGATTAGAAGAGATATTAATACATTCCACAAAAGTACAATGTTCATCTTAAATTTATTGATCTTAGTACAGCACTTTGATCATAGACTAATTAATATGATGAACATGATACGACCATAAAGTGTCTACGATGCTAATTAATACTATGCAGTACACGAACACCAATTACCTTGAAAACGGGTCCACTTTGATACCATCCGCAGATCGTATAACGATATACAAAGTCCATAATTCCGTCGTTAATTGTGTTTAGGCCACCCAGGATATTCAGTGAAGTGTGTAATAAGAGCATATTGAGTACACTATTACTGTTCATGTGATATGCTTGAAACATTAATGGAAATTGCTCGTTTATTTAGAAATGAAAGTCTACAAACGTTTTGAGAAATGTTGAATTATTTTACGACGTGTTTTGTTGTTTGAAATCTTACTAATATTATAAATGTGAAAGTTTGTAAATTTGGAATCTAATCTAAGAATATATCTAAGAATCTAAGAATATATCTAGTGTACATGGGGAAGCGAATTAATATCATCCAGTTCGCTAATCAAACTAGACAAAATACAACAGAGTATGACATAACTAGCGAATGAATTTAACTGTATTAATCATACTATCAATTTGATTTATAACTTACCTATACGTTAACTTGTAAGTTTACAATTGATCAGTTCTATACAATTATACAGTTGGGAGTTGTTACAAGTAAATAATGGTAACTTGTACCAAGTGTAAGGTATGTGAATCGAATACATAGATAATGAAATATACAACTACATTTATTGATGCACTGTTTAGTAAATATTCCCTTAACCAAATAGTGGCACATATTACTATACTATATATAGACACTTATTACTTATAATTTGTCCATTTAATCAATCATTTTGATCAGGACCCAGACATTTAATTTAACTATTAAAGTTTTCAGTTTGAGAAATAATATAACTTCAGGTTTTGTAAAAAGCCTCAAATAATCACAAAACTAAAGTATTTTTAATTAGCTATTATTATCCACAAATTCAGGGTCGCTGAGCGAGCTATGGAGAGAGCAATGCTAGAGGGGTTTCTTTGAAGGATAAAATCCGAAATAACATTATCCGACAAAGAAGGTGAGTCACCGACGTTGCTCAAAGAACTAGCTCGCTGAAGTGGCGTTGGGCTGGCCACGTCTGTCGCAGGACAGATGAACGGTGAAGCAGACGAGTCCTCGAATGGAGACCACGGACGGGAAAACGTAGTGTAGGGCGTCCTGAGGCACGGTGGACGGACGACCTTAAGAGGGTCGCTGGCGGCGGATGCGGATGAGAAGGGCCGAAGACAGAGTAAGGTGGCGCGCCATGGAAGAGGCCTATGTCCAGCAGTGGACTGCTGTGGGCTGATGAAGATTCATAAATGTAATTTTTTCAGCATGACCAATTTTCAAAAATATTCCATCCTTATTAGGATGGAATATTTGGCTTTATAGATGAGCTGCAATTATGTAGGCGTTGTACAACTATGTAAATCAAAATCAAAATATTTTATTCAACGTAAGGAACACAGGGAACACTTATTGAACGTCATATACTTAACAAAAACTAAAGTTACCACCGTTTCCAAGAAAAATACCTGCCAGGAGAAGAAACGGCGAAACAAACTCCCCGGTTCTCTCTTTTAACATTTGTTCCCTTTTACGTAGGGGTAGAAAAAGATTAAATAACATATAAACTCTGTATAAGAGGAGCAATTCATGGCCATGCATGGCCATCATTCAAATAATCTGATGTTGTATAATAAGCTTTTTGTATTAATTTACTTTTAATGACAGCTTTAAACTCTACAAAAGGTAATTCAATTATTTTCTGCGGTAGCTTATTAAAAAAGCGTATACCTTGCCCAACAAATGAGTTGCTAGTTTTATGCAATCTAGCTGAAGGTACATGGTTTGTTGTACATGGTACAGTTTATCTTTATTACGTGTATTCAATGTATGCAAGTCGCTATTTTTCTTATATTTTACAATGTTCTTTCTAATATATAACACATTCTGTAATATATATTGACATGGCACGGTCAATATGTCAATTTCTTTGAATAATTCTCTGAGAGAATCCCGAGGTCTAAGGCTATAAATTGCACGAATAGCCCGCTTCTGCAGCATAAAAATAGATCCAAACAAAAATAGATCCAAAAGGTATGTTAGAATAGACTATAAAAATACACGAAGGAAAAATTTCGCATAATTCATTGTCCACCAAATAAAATGTAGCCGTTGTGGTATGAGGTAGCCAATGATAAGGACAGCAGGGATCAATAAACATAACTCAACAAGTTTTACAATTATGAAGCTGTACGTTGTTGCTTGAGAATACGTTTTATAATAAAATACCCGTCTTTCTTATCAACGATTTGCATATTGAGCTTCTGCCATTTCTTGTAAATTATATGTGTCTTTATCTTAATAGAAGGGAGGGAGGGATAAGATAATAGCGGGATCCTTGTATAATCCAATTATTCTTTGGCAACAGGTTTGAATTTTGTATATATACACTAGTTGTCCCGCCCAGCTTCGCTCGGGGTAACGACGGCGGCGCCACCTATCGGGTCCAATTGTGAATCTAAACCATTCCCAGATCCCCTTGAACACACACAAAAAATTTCATCAAAATCGGTCCAGTCGTTTGAGAGAAGTTCAGTGACATACACACTCACAGAAGAATTATATATATAAAGATTTGAACCTGAAATTTCTGCACTTATGGTTATTTCGCCATTATATTTGATTGAAAATGGTAACAATTTTATTTCTTTTTTATCATCTAATTTACTTGCAGTCAATGTTGAAGCGGTGTTAATGTAACTTAAAATATATATTATATTATGTCATGTTGGCGTTTTAGGGATAATTGTCTTATCTCACCATCGACAAGCATCTAATCTAAAAATAATAGATGCCGGTGATGATCAAACTCAGATAGTTTTGTCTTGACAATATTCCCATTTTACAGACGCATTTGTATTCGAATGCAGCATTCTGGGAAGCGGTCCGTTGTCTGTCACATCCAATTGTGCGCGACCACTGTTTCGCAACCCCACCACATAAATCCAGATACTATCTACGCAACCGAGCTATTTAAATGTATAGCATCAGTAGGTACAAAATACATTAAGATATTTAGCGTTTTATAATATATATATATATCCTCACGCCTTCCCACAAGGGTCCCCGAAGGGGTAGGCAGAGGTGTATAGGTAATACCCACACACCCACTTTCCGCCAGAGGTATATTAGGTGCCTGCAGACTAATGCTGTAACTTACAAAGACTGATCGATGTTGCTAATTTTATAAGGGTGTAATAAGTAATCCTTAAATATATATTGATATTATAATAATAATATAATAAATCATTTAGTTTCAGGCAACACATTGAAATAGATGTTACAATTTAAAAGGCCCATATAATATATACCTTATCCTAAAATATATACTGATATTACATAAATACCTTACAGACTAACATATATGTATATCACAATAGTATCACTTCCTCGAGAGTTCCTCCCGAGCCTTGCCGAGCCTTGCCGCAACGGTTCTGGTTGGTCACAAACCCGCCATCTGTCACGTTGACACCTAATATACCTCTGGCGGAAAGTGGGTGTGTGGGTATTACCTATACACCTCTGCCTACCCCTTCGGGGACCCTTGTGGGAAGGCGTAAGGAATACTTTAAAGCACTGATAAGTCGGCACGTTAAAAACGATCACGTTTCGTCAATCGCTTCTCAAAATATTGGATCTGATAGCGTTCGAACTTTGCATCGGTGGGTAATACAAGCGGTTCAAGAAGATATGTCGGTCTATATAGATGTAGGGGTGGAATAGAATTGAGCTCAACCCTGCTTCACGCGTTGTCAGCCTGAATAAACTTCCAAATCGATTCTACAGCTGAGAGTGACACTCCTGGATAAGGTTTGCCCCGCACCGTTTCTAGATTTGCATAAAGAATAGAGAGGCGAATATTGGATATCTGTGTATGGGGATCTGTGCACTGGTGGCACTTTTTATAATTCCATATACCAGAATATTACTAGCTGACTAGTTTAAGTTAAAAAAGTAAAGTTGTGAGACGGTTATCATATTATGTCATGCTGGAACTATAAATAAATGAATACCTTGGGACAACTCCACACAAATTCACCTAATCCTAAATTATCAAAGCTTGTGTTATGTTTGTGTTAACTACACAGCGATATATTTACTTATATAAATAGATATATTCATATAGGACATCCAAGACTAAGGTACAAATACTCGTGTTCATCACACAAAAATCTGCCTTCAACGGGATTCAAACCCGCGACCTCAAGTTTCGCAATCAGGAGTTCTAACCACCAGACCAGACGGCCGTCAATAACTGTCATAACTCACGCGAGATATAAATAAATATTCATATATATGTGGTGGTTATTGTCACGTAGCTGGCCAACTAATAAATGGGTAGTCAAATACATCTCCACGTTGTAATGTATTGAAATCAGGTCAGTCGTAGCTGGTGTAGCCGCTCGATATGATGGTTTGCAAAGGCCTTTTATTATCGCAGCTTCGAGTTTGGCAAATATTTCCGTGATGGTTATATTTAATTGATACGTGTCTGTAATAAATGTATCTATACAATACTAGAATATATATTTTTTTTATACTACAAGAGTGGCAAACAAGCATACGGCCCACCTGATGGGAAACGGTTACCGTAGCCTATTTACGCTCACGATACCGAAGTATCACTTGCGTGTTGCCACTCTGTGTTCGGAGTGTTATAGTGTGTTGGCAGCATAAGGTTTAATCCCTCTGCTTCCAACACATTGTAACAATCCTCCCCCCTCCCCAAGGAGCTCATTACTGGAAACCTTATTCACCACCTAGGAACACAACACAATAAATTGTGTTATTTGGCTACGGACTTCTATAAGGTGGAGGTCCTGCCCCAGTCCCCCAGCTTCAAATTCGAACGGGAAACCCGTTATGCCCTATATTATTATGCCATATATTATTATATATAAGCGTATATAATATGTATATATATAGGCGTATGTTCTGCCAATGTTTAACACTTCAGGACATTAATAGTTAATACATACAATAGTACATATTATGTGTATATGTACATTAATGTGTATGCGTTTGAGAAGAAATTCAAAGATGAATGTATAATCGATGCTTGAGACCTACCAAAAGCACTTCTGCCTACCCCTTTGTGAGCCCTTGTGGGAAGGTGTGCAGGTATAATTAATAAAAAAAATATAATTGAAAAATATTATTTAAAAAAAACGGTTATATCGTATATATGTACATAGCAGTTCAATAAAAACGCAGGCGGCAGCATATCGTATATACACACATAGCCAATATAAATGCGCAAGTGTCAAAACATGAAAACGTCAACATTGCTACCCGCGGCCGTTTTATTGCACGCCGGCTCGCGTCATTTAACACATCAACCTATTGAGGGGTCTGCGAGAACGTTACGAGTTTTATGGGCACATTTTAAGCATTATTTTGGTTAAGTACAGCTTTACCATGACTTTTTATGTATAGATTATTATATATTTTGGATGTTTTATACAGAAGGTCTACTATATATTACTACTAAGATATTTCTCTTAATTTTTTATATATCTCAGGCTAAAAACGGGCGTATGGGGTACTACCTATACACCTCTGCCTACCCCTTCTGGGACCCTTGTTGTAAGGCGTGATGATATATAAAAACATATTTATATACAGATTGTCTCAAAAAAAACTTGTTGAGTGTTGTGGATGCAAGAAGATGCATTAAAATAAATAGCTCACTCACATTCACAATCTAACAGTATTTTCATAGATTTGCTTAAATAATCAGGAAATATCGCTTGGTTTTATAGTATAAAGACAATTAAAAAAAACCTTTGAATTAACAACAATTACCTGCATTTTCGGAAAATGCACGTCTCGTAGTTTATCATTGCGGTTGGATTGAAACAATACCCATGTTACACATTAATTTTCAAACATTCATGAAATAATTGACTGGCTTTAATTAATACTGTACCTAAAAATTTACAAACCTCATAAATATAACAAAGGTGTTGCAAACTGGTGACGCTTTTTGATATATATTATGTCAAATGATACGTTAAATGTATTCCTTTTTTTTATAATAATTTAGAATCAATTTAATAGATCACATTTCCAATTAAAGTAACAGATATTAAGCCTCCACAATTTCTAAACAGGCTGAGTTAATTACTAAAGTCAATATTGTGCTTTTAGCAACAGCGACGACAATCGATCAAGCAGCTGGTCGCGAGGGCAAGTAATTTGATACATATCGCCATGTGGACACAAATAAAATCACTTAGCCGCAGAGTGGCGTCCTGCGGTGAACATCTCCCAGTCGCGGAGTACACTGATATGTAATCTACCTAGAAGGGTTTCTTATTTGCTAAAAATACTCCTACAGGTTATAAACTCACTAAAACACTGGTAATTGAATACCAGGCAGTAACCGTTTCCTATCAGACAGGCCGCATGCTTCGCAATCTTAATGACTTCAAAATACAAACAATATCTACCTGCATGTATTAAATATATACATATCATCACGCCGAGTCCCCAACGGGGTAGGCAGAGAGTATAGAGCGCCAGTTCTCTGTAGACTCGCAAACCTCTTTCGCTTCGTCCACATTCATCAGTCTCTTCATACATACTCGTCGGTTTCGAGTACTCTTGACGTTCCCGTCCTTGAGCGTCCGATCGATTTGATCCAGGTAGTATGAACGTGAACGTATTAAATGTCCAATAGTGTAGTAGGATTTGAAGTACGCAATTTTTTAGCTCATATACCATCGCTTTCAATACAAAGATAGGGTGATCAGATTGTGACTTTGTGATTGCGCGAAGAATCGCTAGTACCATTCTCCTCGTCAGCTACTTGATTAGCATGCGACGAGCATTGAAAGTCAGGCCTACAAACGCGAGCAGAATCAATTCCCTTGTGTCGAACAGTACAGCTCTAGTTTTAGCTGGAATGAATTCATTTGTTTTATTTTAACGTTTTTTTCTGAATAAGTTAATTAATGATACTTTGAAATTACTACTTGACAATTATTCCATTGGCTGGATATGGCACTGAAGTAATACGCTTTGTATGGTAAGATACAATACTGCAACAATCATTTGGTAAAATGCTGTGGTGAATGTAGTCGATTATAACAAACTACTCACTGTGTTTAAAAACTAAAGATTGGAAGTTTATATTTAATTATACGAATAGGTAGAATTCTGCCATTTTGTAGAGGTTAAATTCCAAAAACTCTCCCTAGTAAAAGCGTCATATATTAAAGCCTCGACGCTATCGCCAGAGATTTTCAATTTGTAGACTAGAAAAATTCGTACGGATAAAATTGCGCGTGAAATTGTTCTGTGAATAGGTAGAATTTGTTTATGGCTGCAGGTTTTACCAACTGTAAAATTTAGATGTAACGTTTACCATACGTTTTTAGTGACGGTCTTATGATGTCGTATTTGTCACAGTGTGTTGCAGTCGAATATTTTTGTGCAGAATTATTCCTACAGAGAATTTTCGACTCGAGAACATAAATATTCATACTAATAGTATAAATCCGAATGCGTCCGTCGTCGGTCAATTTGTCTGGCACGTTAACCACATTAACCAACCAATAGTTATGTATAGCGGCAGATGGAAAGAGAAATACAAGCATATTTTTTTTGCAAAAAATCGTCAATGTCCTTCAGATAGAAGATGAAACTTTACAAGGAAATCCCGTAATTTCTGTGTACTAATAATAGGTTTAGCAGAAATTATACAACAGCTTGTGCGTATATAAATAGGTACGTATATAAATATGTTGTTTTTTGTTAATTTTAGAGGACGTAAATTGATTTTTAAGTTCATTGATTATGACTATAATTTAATTGCCTTACTAGATTTTTCTATCTTGCAACTCAATCATATAATGCTAAGGTTCTGTTACCTGTTCCTATTTTGATAAGATTACATTATTCCTAAGCAAACTAGATTCAAATTCAAAGTGTGTAAACTTGAAATGAATTCACAGAATACGGATGCACCTTGACAAATAGCTGTAGTTTCTTCAGAACAAAGTGGGTTATATTTCGTTCCCACAGTGTAAACGTTTATTGAATAAGTAAGCAGTAGATTTATAAAGTGAGGTACGCTTTCTTGTTGACGACACGACATTTATATTCCAAATGTAATTTGGGTTTTTTGTTTAGTTATTTGTCTACCTGAGGTTACGTCAAATTATTTAAACCACATAGGTGGTAAATATCCAGACGGTACGTCTGAGGATAAGCGTTTACCACCGCGTAGATGCTTGCAACATCAGGAACCTCTTATGCTTCATCCACATTAATCGGTCTTTTATTAATATTTTTTTTTTTAAGAAGGAACCCTGATAGTTCGTCTTTGCTGAGTGCTTTTAGTCGTCTACTGCAACTGCAGTTTCGACCCTTTCGGGAACGCCTGTAGGAGGGCGTGAATGAAGTCTAAAAAACCGAGATTTAACAAGATCTAATATACTTTTGTGATGATCCATTTGTAGTGGTTCATGCATCCAGGTTTTCTTATAATATTATCTTGTTTTCATAGATCGGACCCAAACCAGTTCTATTTAAGTGTTTCTAGTTCTGTGATTGTTATGTACTTGTTGACTGTGAATTATTTATTGGAGAGTTTGTGAGTATCGAAACGGATAAATTTCATAGGTATATCATTTATATAATAAGCACAGTGATGTAGGTATAGAAAGAAATAACTCAGAGTTAAAAAATGATATTTGTTTCGCCTCATCAGCATTCACGTCACACCAATATAGCGTCTAAGCCATTTTAGACTCTATTATGGTAGCTAATGACATCATCTCCTTTCACATACGTAACGGTATTCTAAACACATTATGCCTAACTTACCTCAGTACAAACACGATGCGACAATTTTGATCAACATAAAAACCGAATATGTATTCTAGTGTAGTGCCCACTTATTACTTTATCTGCCAAACGATTATTGGTTGCTCCATTCAACATTATACTTTATCTCTTTGTTATAAAGTTTATTAAGGGTGTGTTCGTTTCAGTAATAGAATGGTTTCATAAACTAGTGGCGCAGTATGGCGGCGCCGGCGGTTTATAAGTAAAGTTCTTCGCCCGTGATCCAGGTCTCATAAATGATGCATAGCTAAGAAATATGTATATTACGTCATTAAATACTTAAATAATGTCGTTATTTTTCTTAATACTTGCTTAAAAGCAGACTATAATCACGAAATACCTTTTAAAAAGCTGTGGTTAGCTACATGATATTGGTCCTGTCTTTTGTGTTAATAATCGCCGGTTTAGTCCCCATCTGTAGCAAAAATTGTTTTGTATTGTTTCTCTTAGCTTGAGTTGCGGGAACTTTTCCTACCTGACCGAATAATTTATCGCTAAAACATTAGAGCTCTAAACTAACATTTATGAAATTAATGAATTAAATATAAGCAACGCATAGTTCAGAGTCAGTTGTTTTGTGGGTATAGTCGATTTATTATTGTTGCATTTTATACATAACATAGTTTTCTTAAATAGGTAATACATTTTAGGAAGTGTACAAAATATAATATTAATATTTTTTAGGGTTAGGAAAAACTATTGCGTTATTAAGTATTTTAAATACATACTGCATTTTATGTGTTATCGGTTTCTAAAACAAGAACCATCATGATTAATTTAATGAGTGACTGCGCGGGATATTCAAATCGACAAGCATTAAATGACTTGTCCTCTCGCGCTCGGTCATTCTGATTATCAGTCGCCATATCTTCTCGCTAACAATGAGAGACAACCCGTTAATGCGCACTACAGTCTAACGTCTTAATAACCCTCCGAAGGGCCGTGTCAGCCCAGCATGACGCGCATCCAACACAGCCATGCTTATTTTTCATCCACGTGACAACTTACGTGGAAATAAATTTGAATGTTCGCAAAAATTACAACCTCATTAATTTCAATGAGCAGGTAAATTATATAGGCTGAGGTGGAATTAAATCACTTAAATTCGAAATCGATTGTAGGAACAACACCATCTTAATTTTGTCGGTAATATTACGTAAAAATCTACCCTCAAAACATCAGAAAAACTACATGGTTTTGTAACGGACAACAGTGTGTCAACTTGACGTTTGACAAGCATCTCGTATAGAATTTTAACGTAACTCAAGCGGAGACGTCACGTCGTCGATGCGCGTAGAGAGTCAACCTTTACGACGGTCGAACGAACAAAACAAAATAAGTTGGACATGTCAATGCCCACGCCTTTGGTACGGTAACCTGATACAAGCAGGCGGATACATTTAACACCACCGACAGGTTTGCAAGCCTATGTGCGTGTTACCAGAGCATTAAGCGGAGCGATGAGCGATCGAACGAAGGTCGCTGCCGATAGTTTTGCTCAGGTACCTGCCTAAATTATTCTCTCGCTACCGTAATCTTGAACCAAGACTACTAGATGTCACGCACTGTATTTGAGTATTGGCTACCAATTTACTAGTTTACTTCATTAATGAAACATACTAAGATACACAGTAACACTATTAGTTGTTTTTTTTATATATCTACTAAATACGATGAAAATTTATTAAAGTTTAATTGTATACCTACGTAGGTATAACACATTTCCAACGAATTTATATTTGTATTTACGACTAAGATGATGTTGTTGATATACGTAACTTGGCACCTGACAAGATAAGATCTTAAAAAAGTATAAAGCAGCATTTGGTGACAAACTTAAATTTGCTGCCAAGAATATAGATGAGCCATAAATACGTGTTAGGTAATAATATTCAAGGGTATATTATAGCCTTTCTCAAGCGATTAAAAAGATCGAAAATATATTCATATTTTAATCCGTGTAAAAGTCACACACAAGTTGACTTACGATTGGTGGAATGTCATTTATACATAATTTTGCTTAGTATGAGAATACTAATAGGAAAATAAATTCATAGCATCGGTCTTCGGTCATCGGTACAATGGAAATATTTTTTTTAAATGAAATATGGTAAATAAATTACCATTGACACCTCGCGCCACCATACACGCAGTCTAACGTACCCATCCGCTCGCCCGTGTCATGAAAGGAGATACTTTAATATCCAATTCATTGTTCTGTTACAAATTTGTCAGTGATCTTTACATTAAACTTTTTCTCTTTTAAAATTTGAGATGGGTCCATAATCCCCGTGCGGCCGGTACTTGTAAGTAAATCTTCGTCACATAACACGTAGACCACACAAATAAAAATATTTGATATCGAATATTAAAGACTAGATAACCAATGTCGTAACCATAAAAAGTAACTTGAGCATTCACGTTGATTATATGTAATATTGTTTTTTCTTTGTACTAAGTGTGGTTTCCTGTTTCCTGCCTGTTCAACATTATTGAAAATACATTTCTAAAAGCATACACGCCGTATGTTCTTCGACCGTTTATTGTTTTAATTCATGGAATGTAATAAAATAAACTACTCAGTACTGCGGCTTTCTTTGTAAGGTTTATACTTTACATCGCCGATTTATTGGAAATTTTATACGCATCATATTCTATTAGATATTCTGTTTTTAGTTGTCTGCGCTCGGCAAAGAGGCAATGCGATATGTTTTGGTTAGATTTTCTAGAAGATATATTTAGAGCATCGTTAATATATCTAATATATATCTTCTACATGCCTTCTCATTACCTTCAATGGTCCCCCCCCCCCTTGTTGTCATAAAGATTAGGCAAAGGTGTGTAGGTAATACCCTTCATACCCATGTTTCATCATCATCATCATATCATCGCGCCGAGTCCTTAACGGGGTATGCAGGGAGTATAGAGCGCTAGTTCCTTCTAGACTTATATACCTCTTTCGCTTATAATATTTAAAATATAATAAGGCTAACGTGACAGATGGCGAGTCCATCGCCTTTCTCAAGCACGACTATACATAAGTCTTTGTATTTCTTCTCAAACGTATGCAGGTTTCGTCAAGATGTTTTCCTTCACCGTATGGTATGACTAACCACTAAGTTTAAATGAAAAATTACTCTACTTTTATAATGTGCCTTGTTGGCAAAGGTCGATATATTTGTGCCTATACGTAGTACAAGTATAACCTACAAAATGAACAAAACAAACTTCTTGAACTTTGCCAACTTTGTAGCCCTTTACTACGGGTAGCGTACACATTTGGTCCCTAAAGTAAAAAAACTCGGAAAACTCGTAAGTAGCTTCTGATCTTGATTTACGTTCTAAGTCAAGAACACGCTGCTAAATACATAAATAAATACACATTTCATCAAGCAGGGATCCTACAAGCATAGGTAACTCGTCTCCGCTTGATCAACACACGCAACGTACCACACAACTACCTTATTTTTCACGTAAGTGTATAAATCAATCCTCTCCTTTAAGTTCAATTAAATTAACCTCAACGTACACCAAAATTGGATTTTAATTTACATGCGAATTTGCATTGAATAAGAATCGGGCGCGATTTGATCGGCCGTAATAATTTATTGTGATTATTAATATTTTGCCCTTGTCACGCAACGGGACGGCTCCGGGGCATACCTTAATACCCCGAACTCTGATGATGGGTAGCCCCACGGTAACAGACCGGCACGATAATTTGAGATAATTTACGTAATTCCGCATAATTTTGCGTTTGAAGTGCACGTTATGGACTACTGAACATCGTTATAAGTTTTCAGAAATCCTGCTGATCTAATTCTTAATATCCTCGAGGGTAACTCACAAAATTGGATATTTGCGTGTCGGATGCGAGATCAAACCATTAGGTATCTGGTTAAATCTGTTGCTTCTATATTATTTAAAATTAAGAGTAAATATATCGTATTTCAGTGCTCGGTTACGAATTCTTAAACCACTATTTTGCTTAAGTATGTGAACCATTTAACACCAATTTTAACACATGATCTTTTTCAACAACATATAAAATCAATCACCGGCAAACAAACGTAACGTGCATTAAAAAAAACGGTTTAATAGTATCTTATAAAAGAACTTAGTACACTGGTGGATCATGCATGACCAGATATACCCATTAGGGTCGGTCAGGTATAGATCCTTGGATTGCCGATGGATCAGGCAAGATCTATAGTGGAAACAGTAAACGTCAATGTAAACGTCATGTATGATAGATACCTACTAGTTATTAGACGGATCGGTTTGATGAAGATTGACCAAATAATTGTTAAAGAAGGAAGACTAGATGAAAACGAAAAATTGGTACTTATACACTTTAACAAAGGGGTATATTGCAAATATACATGAGCCATGGTGGCCGAGTGGTTCGAGTAGCCTGCAACATAATGATTGCAAGTTCGAATCCCGGCTGTACCAATGAGTTTCTCTGAACTTAAGTACAATGATTTGTCCCACCACGAGCTTTACGGAAAAGGAAAATATCCAGAGGAAACCTGTATACGTTTCAAAATAAATTCAAAGGCGTATATGTATAGTCGTGCTTGAGTAACGGTGATGGACTCACCATTTTTCGCGTTGGCACCTTCTCTGGCTGAAAGTGGACCTATACAACTCTGCCTACTCCTTCGAGGACCCTTGTGGGAAGCGGTGAGGATACATTATTATATATATATGTAAATTCAACGAGACTTTCATCCGCTAAGAACTTGACAATTGCTCGATCGATAATCAAATTAACGCCATCTTATGGACTGTAATAACAACTATTTAATGATTATTTCTTCTTTATTTTCTCACACAAAAGTAAGTTCAGTTTAACACTTAATAATTTGTGAGACTGGTGCCTAAGATAAGTATAAAACATACATAAATATACATTTATAAACTTGTATATATTGACTTCTGAATTCGATATTATCATTTCGTATATGAATTGTGCTTACTACCTACTCTTGTTTTCTAGTTACTGTATCAGTATGGGTAGCATCAATACGTTGTAATTATAGACGATTGCCGAGGCCAATCTCCCGCAGTGCATTAATGATATTGGCGGGGAAAGCTGAACCGAGCATCGAAGCGCCATCCATTGCGATGCCGATCCGATCGCTCGACGACACGCGGGGGACCAGAGTAGCGGGCCCCAGAGACACCTCGCGATTTATGAGAGGAAATTGTCGGGTAAAAAAGTAATTTACCGACCTACTGGTGTTTGCTCAGGATTTACATTCAGATTTATAGCCAAAGGTATATGAACAATATATTTTATGGTTGGAATTCATATCTATGTCCCAAATCTGTTTTTTTTCGTACTTTTGTATATTACGGTAAGTACTTTAAGGTAATAAAGTATTAGTAATATTATTTCGTATTTAGCATGTGTCATAAATGATAGTAAGCGGTTACCGCCAGAAGGACAATTGCCACATTGAACACCAAGAGTGTCAATAGTGCGTTTTTGATTGAAAAATTAAAACAAATAAGTGATATATTATAAAGCACGGACGAAAACACCACTAGAAACCACCACATATAATTGCAAGACATTAGAATTTTTTTTTAAGTTCATTCAGTGTGTATCACGTAAATGTTCCTACATATCATCATGCCGAGAGCCTAAAAGGGTAGGCAGAAAGAATAGAGCTCCAATTTTCCCTAAAATTAGATATTCAAAGACTGGCGTATAAAAAGTAGGTATATAGGTACTTACTAGACATAAAATCCGTTTTTAAATTACATATCGAATCCCACGCGGGCAATATACGCGGGCGCAGGTGGAAAAGTATAAAGCATATAGCTCCAAATAGCTTGCCATAAAATGTAGTGATAATTGGTTATAGTGTTCATAACATTTAATAAGGATCTCACTATACATAAAAAGGCGTGGATAGGTGACTATAAAATCATTTAAAACATAACAACATGTATATTAATAAAGAATCGTGTTGTTACGTTACTAATTAGGCCATATATTACCACAGTGGCAAAAAATACGTAAATGCTAGAGCAATAAAAATTGTGTAAACATGTTTTGCAAATGGATCGAACAAATTAACAAGTTATTTAAATGAGAACAACGTTAATAGATAATGTTTGCATATACTATATATGCATAATCTGCTTTTGTTTTTTTATTCAGTAATAAAATATGATTTTTGTGCTGATGACATTATGTTTAGTAACAATTTAAATTGATTATTTTTATAGTTGGGGTAAATTAACCTATTAAAAAAAAATTCTACCCGTTAACCTAATCAGACACACAAATTTGAAAACATATAGATTAAAAACGTTTCTTCTGAATGTGCGATTAGTCTGTGCACACAGGCCGTTTCGCAAAGTTCATCAGATAATGAAAACATTTTGTTGCGTGTGAAACTAGAATTCCATTTTGCACGAGGCAGAATTTCGCGTAAGCATCAAAGCCAAGAGCTCGTACTTAAACCCGATAAATCATATTTCGTTTTAACAACTCTAACGCTTCATTTTGCTGATCCGACTTGCCGATGACTCTTCCTCCTAGACTCACTTGCACAACAGCTCTTTTGTAATAAATCCTTCGATTGTTCAGAATGTTGTGTTACCACCGCAATAGTACGTATCAGATTTAATGCCAGGTACATTTCCTTTTGTTTAAGACTTTTAACTTGCAAGGATATCAAATGGTATATTTGACCTCTCGAATTGAAATATATTGGTTTAATACTTCCTAGTTCCTAATTATGATGGTAGACCTAATATTAGGCATTTGAATCGTTATTAGTAGCCGCATTACAATCCTTGTATATTTTGTATATTGGGTTAGAGAGCTACAGCTTGATATTGACATACTGTAGACGTAGTTTGACTCTTTTTTATATCTATTTATTTATGAGGAAATTAACTATGAGTAAATATTTTTGTTTACTTGATTTCCAATAGTTTCCTTTCGATTTTCACTTGATGCTATTTTTACTTATATGCGTATTGTATTATATTTTTTGGGTTAGTGTGTTCGTTTTATGTGAACAATACTAGTATATAAAGAAAGAAAGGAAAACAACATTTACCAGTCATTGGTAGCATTGGCCTACATGTAAAGAATCTGTCAAGTTTAAGTTCTATATAAAAAAAAAGCATTGAAAAATTACACCTTCTCTCAGAACATTATTTATAGTGAAACAATTAACAATATGTACGAGAAACGTGTACTAACTAGTATTTCTCGGTAACGTGCCAAGAAGACTAGCAACGTTCACTTTCATATTTAGTTTATGAGACATTTTTAGCGCACTTACAAAGATGCAAAGTAGAATTTAGAGGTGATAAGTTGTATTAATAGCTTAGAAATCACATTAAAACGATAAAAATACTGAGAATATTTTCTCAGCATCAAACACGTTTGTGGCATAAATAACAAAATCCATTTGAGTTTCAAAAGGTGTAATGTAAACAGATACCTCTCCTACCCTAGGTCTTTATAAATGTATATTTGTGTAATATCTGTCGAATTCCTGTAGTAACAAATTACAGTGAAGTGTTGAGTTACTGAATGGGCGATGGCAACAAATAGTATAGTAATTCCGAAGAGTTTTGAATAGAGTCCAATACTATTTTGGTCGACGAACGCTGATCTTCTTACTTTTACGTCGTTTTGTTTCGAGATCGCCTGCCGATTGAACGAAGGGCTGGCTGTTACGACACAAGAATAGTATTTGTTACAATATTCTTGGAAATTAATCGCTCATTTACTGTAGATGATAACAAACTCCTGCCATTTTGTTTTGAGAACGTGAAAGAAGACTACTGAGGGTACTAGATTTTACATACACATAATATAATTAAATTACTATGTTGACAGAAGTGAGACCAAAAAAAATATAAATATAAGAAATACGTATAGCCGTGCTCAAAGGACTTGCCAACTGTAACTTTGTCCAACGAAAATAAGGTTTACAGCCTCTGCTTACCCCTTCGGGATCCCTCCGAGACCCTTTTCCAAAGAGACAAAATAACATATTTGAAATAATATAACACAAACGTATTTATTACGCATCTTGCTTTAGAATAAACAGAAACCGTAGCTGACATAAAATTGAGCTTTTCGAGTTGATTCATAAACAGAACATAAACTTTTCCGTCCCTATTACCTGCGAACGTGCGAGTGAAAATTTTCTGTATTCATTTCCATATTTGAAACAGTCTCAAATTCAAACAAACCCAGCCAGTTCACAAAAGGCAGTTCGTGCAGCTGCTACGGTCTTGCATCTCAATAATGAATGTATTGTCCCTCGGTACGTACGATCACAGTCCAGACTATTTTCGCTCAAACCTGTCTGTGTCCGTCACAGGAAAAACTGGCGTGGAGTTGTTGCAACAGCTGCTGATTTTTAAAATTGACTTTGTCCTTTGTTCCGGGATCACAATTTACAACTACAGACGTACAATTTTTTTTTTTGTATTCATACAGAAATGGTGTAAACAATGAACATGTAATTTGCAAGTTGGTATTAAATTATCAATGTGAAAGTAGCTCGGTATGATTTACGTCTGTTTGTATGTCCTTATGTCTTCCTGTTAGTCCTGACTCTTGAATGTCTGCGACGTTTACGTTACGTTTGGATATATAAACCTTCCTTACCTCAAAATAATTCGATACATATTTATTTTGTACCTACCTACAATGTTATATTTATTTAGCCTGTAAGCTGCATAAAAAGCAGGTGCATAATAATTCACTGATGACTTTTACAGCATCGTAAACCATTATTTTTAGAAATAGTAAATCTAATCGGACGAGTTAAAACAATATTTAGTTTAAGCAAACATCTCCACCGATTGCCTGAACGCAAGTCGTCATGAATGAAGTCACATTTGCCAAGAAACATACCATACATCCATCGATGTACTTACTTGATTTATTTAAAACAAGAGCGTTGGTATTAGCCACCAACTCTCAGTCGTGAATGTTCAGAGCTGGTTACGCTCTCCGATACGATTACGGTTTCCCGATAATATATTTCTTTAAATTATTTTTTAAGTATTATTTTGTTAAAATATATGACTTACTTTAACATGAAATTCAAACATATACATTCTTATTGTCATGGGGTAGGCAGATATCTCTCAACTCGTGTAGACCTCTTTCGCATCATTCAAATTCATGTCTCATCATAGTTCATGTAGGTATTAATATACATACTTACTTATACGTATTTAAATCAGGCCATACATTTGATATTTATCGTACAAAGTCATCAAGTGCCTGATGGCCATCAAAATTATTCTTTTGGTTTCTAAGCTCGTTTTGTAACTTCTTAGCTCTTGCACGCAGGAGCTACTTTCGATTATAATACAAATTTTGATGTAACTTACGTTGTTGTTAGATAAAGCACAATTTTTAATATAATGGAAATATAATACTTAATTTTTATCTTAACCTGTGCTACATATTCATGAGAATCTACTTCACAAAAATCATTTAACATGGCAACGGCAACCTTTTGTTCGGTGGTAGCGTCGTGATGTCGTAGCTTTGCAGGCGATCTTGCAATTTGTGAAATATTCAGAATAGTTTCGTCTGTGACCACCAACGAGCACGCGATCCACTGCCTGCCCCATCCGATAACCTTTCATAAGATATACGAGTATTATAAAGAGACAGAATTTGTTCGAACGCGTTAATCTCAGGAACTACTAATCTGATCTGGAAAAATATTATAGATTGGAAGCTTATGATATATCTTCACGCCAACCCACGATATATTTTAGGTACCAACGGGACAGATGGCGAGTCCATCGCCGTTACTCGAGCACGACTGTACATACGCCTTTGAATTTCTTATCAAACGGTTTCCTCTCGATGTTTTACTTTACCGTAAAGTTCGTCGTGTGACTAATCACTGTACTTAAGTTGAAAAAACAGTCAGGGGATTCCAATTTGCTATATTTGTGTTGCAGACAACTACTCGAACTATTCGGCTATGAACTATTCGGAACAATGGTTCTAGGAATGATATAAATGCTGAAAATTAAAAGTAGCAAAAATTGTGCGGATTACTGATTATATGGAAGAGGAACAGGTGCCTAAAGAAAAAGATTATGAAGCAAAAATAAATATAACAATAGTATGACACTTGAAACTACATTCGAAGCGATATAAGCATACGTCACGACATAAGTATGTTATTGTTTCTTTTGGCACGATTAATAGACTCACCATATCTTTCACCTAGGCGCGTAAATATTATACAAAAAGAGATTATACAAAATACTGCTTATTCGAATACAAGATTCGTAAAATTTTTCACAATAACGATAGTGATAGAATAGCCGTGTAGGCGGTTTCTTTCCCATAACTGACGTTAGTCACAATTAAAAAAAACTACCGATTCCAAGAAAGTGAAAAACGTTAAACGTAACGTAATGTCTTCAAAAATATCGACAAAGATGTTTCTGGCAATGCTTAAGTACTATTTGTCAAAAAGTTCTCCCAGCCGAGAATCTGTGTGTCCCTTGCGGGTGGCCGAGAGTAGACGATTCAATAATGACAGCCTGACGTAATATGGCGGCGCTTTACAAACAAGCAAAAACAGGATTATGGGAATTGAGGGTAATATACAAACCTTTACAATACAAGCAAATTTTACCGCACAACGTGATTTCTGTGAATTACTTGAATAATCCTGCTAAAGTAGAAGCCCGAAAATAATAAATGTTGCTTAGAACTTGGTTATTGATATCATCATGTATTAATAATACCAATTTTTGTCGCCATGGGCATTGAACTCTGATCTGTTTGTAATGTTTAGCCAATATTTTATTCATAAATTATATTTAATTATAAATTATTATATTATGATTAATGTTAACATTTATTAATGCTTCGTTTTTTCTAATTATACCTAATAATAATAAAATTAACGCAACTATATAAGTACAAGTTTTTGAATTGTAGGTACGCAAATGTTTTTAATCAAAGAAACAAAAAGCAAAAAAGTGTAAATGTAAAAAGAAGTAATAAAAAATTTCAAAAATTGGTATTAACGAATAGTTTATAAGTAAATCGTGTTATAAAAGAAATGTTCAACTAGCAGAGCGTAGTTTCGATCTACGGACCTCTGGGTTATGGGCCCAGCACGCTTCCACTGCGCCACTCTGCTTCGTGATATAACCGACGAAAGTATATATCATATGAGACTTACTTTAACATTATTATTAATTTTAATATTTTGGCAAGGTATTTCATTATAATTATAAACTATATAAATAATAAAATATTAAAACAAAAAATAATAAATAAATATAGAAATAAAAGATAAATAAGGATATAAACGAATATGTTGATAAGGAAAATAACTTAATGCATTAGTTATATGTAAACAAGAAAAATGCAGACACTATAGAACGTAAATAAAACTAGTGTAAGAATTTCTGAAACTCGTTACTAGATGGCGCCACATGCACTCGCAAATATATCAACTCCTAGCACTAACGATTGGTTGTACAAACTATAAAATAACCGATACCGATTTCCTGTAATATTCAATTTGCCTAAACAGTAATAATTTACAGTTGGTTTGACAGAAATTAACAGTGATAAGGTCGGAATCATTCCATTTCATTTAATTTGTGTACTCTATTTTATCGTAGTCCCCATTATTTCGGCTTAATTTATATGTATTCCCAACAAAAAGATCATAATAAGCTGTAATGAAATTAACCACAATATTTAAATCGCTGATTAGTAAAAATCGAAACGGGAACCAAATTTTTACTCCAAAAATATAGGTACTTGTTTGTCTCTGCTCCGACTACAGAATATACTAATTGATTGCCACCGATGGACTGTGACTCTCTGTTATTATTTTGAACATCTGTCAATTTCACGGCACGACGCTTCGAGTCTAAGAAACAATATCCATCCAGCCAGATTGTCTTTGTCCTTCTTTACTTGAGCGGAAGAAAATAATTACACCACTGAGTCGAAGACTTCATCAATTGAACCGAATGATAGATAATTAACAATTCAATAATCATTTTATAATGGTATATAAATTGTTTACTAGCGTAGTCATTATAGTGACTGTTAATTGTTAAAGTTACAAGTTGGAGGCCTTAACAAAACCTAAATTTTATATTGAGTATTGAGTATATGATGTAGATTTATAAAAACCTTACTCACCACAAGAATAACGACACTATCCGAAAGCAGTGCGATTTAGCTAAGATTTTCTGCCCAAGTCGGCCTTGTCCGATACAAAAATGGGTTAGTATATTCTAGATGAGCCCCGCGGCTTTTCTCTCGTTAAATTTGAGTGCTCCGCTTGTTTGGGAAGAAGCACGATGTTATATGATCTCATAGAATTGCTCCTTTCTCAATAAACTGGCTTATATAATGAAATGAAAAAATCTAATCGAATCAGATTAGCTCGTTCAAACAAACAAAGCCTGCTGTAACGCAAATCCGATCTTATTGATATTAATACCTCATAAATGTTTATGCATATATATATAAGGTATGAATAAACCTTCCTGTAAGAATGTAACAACAATTCCTAGCAGGAGTGGAGCAGGTACTTAAGAGACTAGAAAAGACCCATTAGTACCTACAGGCCGCCGAGGTTTGGACTTGCAATTTGATAATGTAGATGACAACTTAAGCCGTTTGGCCATAATTTTGCCATTAAAAAGTACAACAATAAATAGTATTTAACTACCTAAAGATGAAATATTTGACCTAAATCGGTATCCCGAGGCAACGTGCCAAGAAGACTAGCAGCATTGCCACGCTGGATAGCAGTGCTGATTCTCTGAGCAAGATTCGTTCCAGACCGCCTGTCAGTAATAGTGCAAATATAGGTATATAAACCACTCTACGCTCTGCATACCTCGTGTAGGACTCGGCATGATTATATGTATGTTTGTAAATTATATCGATATTGAAACAAATGCCGCACTGTAGTGCAAGAACAAAAGCGCATCCTTTGAGAATCACGATTCAACTTTTTCAATCGTAATTTAAGCCCATAAGCGGAGTGGAGCTGTGTTCATGTCCACGGTAAAAAATGAAATTGTGCTACATCAAATAATTACAAGACTTAGTTCGTTCCATGTATTGCAAAGGCTAAATGTTTTATGTCTGTAATTTTCTTGTTAACTTCAGGACACAGACTCTTATTAAGCTATCAATATTGAACTGTAATATGGTTACGAAATAATACAACATGTATTTTTATTTACTTTGACACTATAAATTATACAAGAATCATGTATGAATAAGGATGATAATGGCAGTGAAGGGAGGACGTCTAGAGAAAACTGGCACCCTTCTCTCTCTGCCTACTCTGCGAGGAACTTGGTGTGCTGATAGGTATGTATATATATTTTTATTTTAAAGTAACATACCTATTAAGATTAATACATTCTGGTTGCCATCAGTTTTGGTTTTTATTATTGTATGAAATTTGTCCTAATTATTGTTATTATTATAAATATGATCACAGTGTAAAAATTAACAAATTAAAAAAAAATATATCGTGACTACGAACAAGTCTCGTGTTTTCAACAAAAATGGTGTATACGAGCGTAAGAAGTGGGCACGCACAAGTTCAACAAGAACTTAACGGATGAGATTTAATTAAAGTAAGATACTTCAAGAAGAACCCTAAGTTGTCGGTTCCGGGATAAATAATAGATGTACGAGTATTACGTATCATTAGAGGCATTGGCTTGTGCAAGACTTGGAATAAGCCATATGTAATTACAGGATGAGTCTACTTAGCATCAGGATACATACAACACTCAATAGCTTAAGCCGAGGTGAACGAGTGGTTCGGTAGCCGCCTGCAGCGCAAAGATTTCCTCTCGATATTTTACATTGCTGTAAAGCTTCTGGTGTGATTAATCATTATTTTTAAATTCAGAAAAGCTGATTGTTACAGTCAGGATTCGAATTACAATCTTTGTCGTATGGAACTACTCGGCCGACACGGTTCTTGATTGCTGACATTTCACAGATTTCTATATGTATATGTTGAATTTACAAGCGACATACGTACGCTATTTCTTTTGTGCCGCCATTATGTTTCCACAAAACAGATGAGGTTGAGCTCATAAGAATAAGGCCTGTATATCCGATAAAACAGGCAAACATGGCGTTTTCTAATCATAGTAACGATGTAGGCAAACCATTCCCCTCTGAAGTGTATAGTTCTCATTAGACCGTTCGTGGTGAGAAAGGTCAGTAGGTTGTTGAATTAACATATACTAGTTATGCTGCGTGGTTTTGCCCACGTAAATGTTGCTTTTATTGGTTTGATAATTTTAGTATATTATTATTTTTGATGTGTAACATCTGCAGCCGCACGTGAAACCGACGTCATTATTCGTTATTTATTTTTCGTTCATATATTTATTTGTCACCGACGTATTACCGAAGTCACAGATTAAAAACAATTGAATGGTCACAATTAAAAAAATAATACATTTTTGTATTTACTGAAAATAATTGTTTATTAAATATACAATCATAATTTTCTGGAAAATAGCGTAACATAATTAGCGCACTTGTTCAACATAATTTCGTTTGTTTGTTTCACATCTGCCAGGCGTCCCATGACGGCTCAGTTTTTATATAAATGTATATGTTGATATTACTTGACTCGGCAGTACTAGGCGCTAGGCATATCACTTATCACAAAATTCAGCTAACTTAGTTTTTTACAGCTAACGGACTTAAGTCAGGGTCATAAATCTGCGGATTAAACCAACCTATCTCAAGATTGCAATCTTACCGTCCGTAAGAGGTCGCTATCGATAATTGTGGCGATACCAGACCCAAAAAAGCCAATCTAGACGTTTTAAAAGACGATTTTTTTTGGGACCAAAATAACGCAACTTCTGCCATTCCCATAGAAGTAAATCTAAACGTTTTATAGAAAAAGTATACTTATTATACACATTATGCTAAAATATATTACTAAACTATACATTTTGCTAAAATTTCATTAATATTTATTAAAGATTAATTACTAATTTACGATATAAGTAATGGTTATCATTTATGAAGTATTAATAACTTCAATTTATCGCGGTGTTCGCCTCTTGCCTTTGCCTCACAAAATTATTTACCAGAACCATTAAAGTTTACGTAGTAGCTATCTCTTACTGGTCTTACGTTTTCATAACATGACCAACCCATACATAAAACAAAACCATAAAATGGCCATCTTAAATAATCGGAGTGCGTTCGTAAATTCAATTGCCATACTGAAATAAATTGCTTGTAATATTATACCCAAACAGGCAGAAAGCATCTGAATGAGCCGTATCAGGTTACTCAAGAGAAAATAATGCCTTCACTTTTGCTTCTTCTTTTATCAACATTGTCATACGATTTTTTATTTATAGAACTGGGACCCGATGTTATAAGGTCTTGATCTTGACAAGTATAATAACATTTTGATCGTAAGTGGTCAGGAGTCTATAAATGCTTACTGTAGCCAAATATTTCTATGTAATTCAACAAATTACCTGTGCCCTAGCAACCTTATACTACGGGAAGTACAATGATATAAGGAATTTACGGGAGAAGGGTTACAAAAAAACCATAGCCAAATACAACAGTTCTTAGTACTGTATTCCAGCTCCATTAATTATGACCAGTATAGTTACAAGGACCGATCATCCCTTATTCTTCTTGTACAGGTATATCTGCCATAAGTTGGCAGCACGTGAGTGAAATCTCTGGTGTTGCTAGTGACAAATTTATCTACCGTAAACGTTGTAAATAGTTCATGCTCATGTAAGGATAATAAGCCATTTGACATGTAACAAATTATTTATTTGTTACATTTGTTGGCTTATCGGATAATTTCTACTGCAGATTGGAATCGAATTCATGAGTAGCAAAGCAGAAAAAGTTATAGGATCACCACCGTTGTTCATATTGTAACAAATCCTCGTTTTCGGCTTCTCTGATCTTCTTGCTGGATATAAGCAGCTTGCGTTTATCCATGGGAATCTAATGTTATGATTCCGCACCGGTAAAGATCTACAATTGGCATTATGGAGAATAGTTTAAGCTGGTAAATATCTCAATACCCTTCTTGAGATATGATGATAATAAGTAGGGTACATTTTATATTATGATAATCGAAGTAAACGTTAATGATATATATTTATAATGATAAATAACCAAGTACCATAGAGTATGTAGTAACTTGCTAATCTTTTCTCTCATAGCGTACTTAAATTATAATTGTATAAAAGCAGTTAATTTATCATTTATGGTTAAAATTTTGTATGGAAGTCGATTACCGCCATTATGTTTCACTAATTACACGCGTTTACGACCTCCATTTGATTTTATGACTATTGGGAACATTTTATACTAGAGAACTGAAATACAAGGCATCAGTGGATCGTAAAGAAATTATGACGGTATAGGTACCATAATTTTACGTAATAAAACGGTGTCAGTCAACCAATAATTACTTGATAATACCCCCAGTGGTATTTTGAATGTTACTGCCGTATCATTAACAAAACTACGGTGCTATTCTGAATATGAACAGCAAACTATGATAACGAGCGTTTATATTACATTTTGCTAATCAAAAATAATGCGTGCAAGCTGATTTTAAAGCTTTAAAAGAACAAATAAACTGAACTATGAACTCTCCTCCAATATAAATGTAATATATATTAAGTACATTTACAAATATATAAAGTGACTGGAATATTTTATGTCATATTGAGTTGAAATAAAATAACCTTGTCTGTACTCTTCGCTTCGCCTCGCTTAGCCGTCGCTTCGCCTCGAGCGGTGGAAAAACATTAAACTTTGTGCATAAAAACACTTATTACAGAGCATTCTCATTTGACTGAAAAAAAAACACACGCAATCCTTGAATAAGGTAAATCGTGGGCGTTCTGACAATGAGAACGTCACTGGCCGCCCTTTGAGCTGTCAACTTGATGAAGAAACCGGGGCAATTACATTGAAAACCCAGCAACGCTATCTTTGAAAAATAATACCAACTTGAGGACACTGGCATAAGGAGCTTATTAGCACGCTCTTGTGACATCTAGTGGCTTACAGTTTATACCTCTCAAATATGAATGCACCTTGTATAATGTTTACAGCGGAAATAATATATCACTGGTAACATTGTTAAGCTACTTTCTTGTAGATTCATGATGTCTGGAGTAAAATAACGAAGTACACCACTTAAGAACATCCATACATTTGAATTATTCGACATGATGCCCACGGCTACTTTCTACCAACGCTCCTCTCGCCATCGACGGGGAATTTATCCCCACAAGTGTCCCCGAAGAGGTAGGCAGAGGTGTATAGGGAGTACCCACACACCCACATTCCGCCAGAGATATATTTTAGGTCATAGTACTGAAATATGCAAAAAAAAAAAATTCTCGATTGCATTAAACAAATAGGCTCAGATAGAAAATTGTTGATCAAAGGAAGTAATAAAGAGCCCTCTATCTGAATTACTAGAATTTGCATCTGTTTTATGGACTAATGATGACTGCTCAGGATTGTTGTTATTTAACTGCGATTGCTTGGCTAATAAAATAGCAAACTAAATTAGTTTAAGCTTATTTTAATGTGGGAAACTTCAAACCTGGCGCTCGTGATTGGTCCTCTGCAGTGTTAGGAGGTCTGACCAAAGCCGCTGTAAGCCTGAAGCTGTAACTATGAAGACCATTAAGATATCCAATTACCAAGTACGTCCAAACTACGGATCGTGTGACTAATCGGCATTAAGCATGCCGTTGTGTCTTAATTAAATTATACTCATAATTCTAAATTCTGTTGCGGTTGAAGAATTTTACTAGACGTTACAAATTTTGTACAATGAAGCAATTTCAAAGGCGAATGGGAGATGGAGTGCGTTAATTAAGAGGGTTACACACGAAATCTTGTTTAAATGGAACACCTGGGATTGGGTAAGTCTGTGTTTTTGCAGTAATAAAAAGAATTTGAACCATATATTTACGGCAATATACAACAAAGAATATACTGTGGAGTAAAGTTGGATATACATTATTATATAAGAACTCATATTAGGGTGGCTACCGTATTTTTCAGACATTCATAAAGGATATAGTTTTGCTGGCTCAACCACGTGAATAGCTGAGGGAAATAAGGACTCCTTCGACCGTTAAATTTACGACTTGTCCCGTGAAAGCCTTGTCTCCTGCCCAAGATATCTTTTTATAATTTATTACGTTTATTACAACCTCGTTTCCTCTTGTTGCTCTTATAAAAATGTATGTATATAATGTATATGCTTGGGAATTAACCTTTCTTTAATGAGTACATTGCATGATGTTATTGGCTAATACATGGATAATATTTCATTTGTAAAACAATGAACTATAAAGTTTCACGTTACCTACAAAATGTGTGATAAAAATTCCCATCATATCATGTGGTCATGTCCAATCTTTTCGGACGGGAGCTCTGCTCACAGTGTGTAAAATTTATGGAAATTGCATTTCCGCATTATGTCCGATATGAGGGTGAGACGTAAGTTCGCGGGAAAATTTCTTTCTAGAAAATGTGGACGATAAAATCTCATCTCTTTGTTGCGGTTCTATAGAAAATTCAAGTCTTAAGTCTGATACATTTTCTGAGCCAAAAACATACTTATCCGGGCGTACTATGAAGACTTTATGCAGCAAAATACTGGATCTTGTGGCTCTACTGCAGTATGACGCTGCTGCATATTATGGTTGACTCCATTATCAAACTATATAGTTCCTATATGATTGGTCATCCCATCCCACTCATTTTATAAATGCGAAAGTTTATGAGGATTTTTGTTCCTCTTTCACGCAAAAACTGTTGAATGGAACTGTATGTAATAAATACAGAGATACATTAATAACTCTGGATAATTATGTTTTGTTCCAGCGGAAAATGTCTTCAATGAAATCACACGAATAAAATTTGCGCGAATGAACCCGCAGGACACAGCTAGTACTTAATAATACAAATTTGAGTTGTATATAACTTCATGCCTTCCCAAAAGGGGTAGTTCCTACTGAAGGGGTAGGCAGAGATGTGAGACACACCCTTTTTCCGCCTGAAATACATTTCAAATGGCAACGTGGAGGCGAGTCCATCGCCGTTTCTCAAGCACGATTATAGATACACGTCTTTGAATTTCTTCTCAAATGCATGCAAGTTTCCTTCTGATGTTTTCCCTCACTATAAAGCTAGTTGTGATGTTGTGAGATTAACCACTGTACTAAACTTATTAAAGCGTTATTTTAATGTACAAGAGTACTATGAAGCGACGAAAATAAATCTAGCGCATATATTTAAATAACTAGACATTCCCTAAGCTAAAAGTCTATTGTCATCAATTCTTAGACTCTGACATGAATAAAAAATCAAGGCTCATAACGTAGCTATCTCTTAAAAGTTATAACAGGATCATAAACAAAGATCCTTGGGGTGAACACTGTAGTAATAAAAGGGAAACTTCATTAAAGTTGGTCAAAGATACCGGCCAAGTAATTCAGTATTCGCTTCGGGCCGCGGACAGTTGAGTTATATGCTTTACATAAAATTCAAGGGTTCAGTACATTATATAATATTAAAATTGACTAAAACATATATTAAACCTATGTTTGTAGGCACAAAATGATGAGAAGTTTTTAATATTCACTGAATGCACGTTATTTCAAGATATTTCTTTACAGTTGAGGTTACGGAGTGTACTGTAAAGCTCATTAGAACAAACCACCGGGATTGAAGCTTGTATCTTGGCTATATAAAGTCACTTGAAATGACTCTGCCACTAGAGTCATAATAACTATAATAAATGGCCACACATATATACAGCCGAGTCCATCACGGGGTAGGCAGAGAGTGTAGAGCGCTAGCTCTCTATAGACATGCCTATGCTTTATTTATGCTAGCCGGTTTGAAATACTCTTGACTTTTATGTCCTAGAGTTTTCAGTCGT
Source organism: Drepana falcataria (assembly GCA_945859725.1). Lineage (NCBI taxonomy): Eukaryota > Metazoa > Arthropoda > Insecta > Lepidoptera > Drepanidae > Drepana > Drepana falcataria. Next base: position 5,041,189 of record OX243935.1, read on the forward strand.
TTTGATTCAGGATGTTGGAACGTAATTTTCCTATGTAAAAGTATTTTTTCCCATATAAGAATTTTTGGTTCCGTCTTTAAAATGCGAAGATATATTTAACTTATATAATACATTTAAATAGCATGATTAAAAAATATGCATACAGTTTATATATAATAAATGTTAAGACGCGTATACGTAATCCAGTAAAATATTTATGAGCTAAGCTCAAATATGACGCCTTTGATTTCTGTTACAATCAAGAACAGGAATTATCCACCGATATATGAATATTGCTTTTTCTCGTATGTCCTAAATTTCGGTGCGATACATTTCTGTTAATATTGCAAAAATTAAATTAGCATGTTGTTAGCAGTTTTGCACTTGAGAGATAGCTCTAACTTATTACCAGAGGAGGCATATCCTTAACTAGATGTCCAAAGCAGGTGTAGTTTTATTTGCGCATAAAAACCATTCGAGGCGTGTCTGCGCCCGCTCTAAACTCAAACCAGCATTCCTCTTTAAGGAAATATTTATTTATTGACCGTAATTAGTGATGTACTAGCGAAGGACTACAATACTCTAAGTAAGAAAGCATCACTTTCATACCGTCTTCTCATATTATGCATCCAATGATACATATTATAATGTCGAGATAAATATATTAAATACCTATACACTTTGGGATGTTATACACTTCTACTAGAATCGAAACACCTTACAAGTTTGATGAGAGAAGATGAGTAAAGCGTAATACCAAAAAAAACAATGGGCGTCGGGATTTTTTTTTACACGCTTTATATTAGCTTCATCTGTATGTATGTAACCGACTTCTTTGAGCTCGATTTTGACCCACTTTAAACGGCCAGATTTCGTTCAAACTTTGTAGACTTATCGAGGACCGATGACAATACACTAATAACTAAAAAGTAGAAAATAAATAATAGTTAAAAAACACGCTTTTTATAGAAAACCGAACTAAAAAATAGAAAATAAATTTCGATAATATCTTAAAAAGCGTGGGGTGCTTTTTAAGATATTACCGAAATGATAATCACTCTACTAATATCTGTCAATAAAATATTTATAACTATTGACACCATGCACCCCACGCTTTTTAAGATATTATCGAAATTTATTTTCTATTTTTTAGTTCGGTTTTCTATAAAAAGCGTGTTTTTTAGTTTTTTTTTATTCGCATCCTTTGTGAAATTATTGTTACAAGCAATTACAGGGAAACGAGAAAAAATATGACGATTCTATAAAATAGGGTTGTGCTGGTTTTTAATTTAATTTTTTTAAATTCATATGTAACACTTTACGGTAAATATATCACATTGAGGAAACCAGTATACCTACATAATATGAGTTCAAAGACGTGTGCGAATTACGTGACGACGAATGACGTTATCTGTCACGTTGGCACTTATAGGGCGTAATATGTGTGCCTTTGCTTGCCCCTTGTGTAAATAAAAAAAAATTTGGAAATTGTATAACGACCAGAAAAATTTCGTCCTCAAGTATAGCGCTTGATTATTAATTGCCGTCCGTAAGAGATCTTAGGGCTTATAATAACAAAAACATAGTGCCGGCATTGATGGGAGTTTGGTTAACGTGGTATACAATAGGCAGCCAAGCGAAGTTCTAATCAAAGTAACGATGCCGCGACGTGAGCTCATCGCCTCCTTTGAGACCAAGAACTCTTTTATATCTACTAAGAATGAAAGGGCTATGTAACTTGGGAACTTCTGAAACAAGAATATTTCTTCGGGTTTATTTAGTTTGGGTATTATGTAATATATAATAATATAATATAATATAGGTATAACCATACATTTGTTGAAATTTTAAATCCTCGGTTTCTGAATCTACAACACACGCAGCGTTTTAGTTAATTTAAGAGAATATAAGACATTTATGAACTAATAATTGGTTGTTACTTTCAAATAATGTGTTTTATGGAAATATATTGCAAATATATTTATGTTGCTAGTACGCAAATGCATGATATTGATGCGACTCGCGTCCGCTTGTTTTACCCAAAATACCCATACTCCTGAACTTAACAAGCAGTAGGAGACACATAGTACCAGCCAAAAGATAGGTGCCGACGCATATTGGCGAATATCGCAAGACATATCATTATATTAATTTTGTACTATTTTGTTTATTCGTACCAACAATCTTATAATGAAGACAGGAATGCTGTATAATAAATTTACTTCTGACAAATATGAAATCCTGACGGCCTTTATTCCAAGAACAATTTTATATTCATTTCTTTAAAAATAATGTCATAAAAATTGTTAAATAAGGAGAGATGGCTGTTCTTCCGTCAGTGTTACAGTTCCATCTTCCCAACTGCAGATTTCACTAGTAGAGTAGTGCTTTGATTCAGACGCCATTTCTTTGGTTTGGTTATATCTTCACAACTTTCGAAAAGTATTCCAAAGGGAATAATAGGCAGCAAGCAGAGGTGTGGCAACGCCCTCTTTTCGCCGGCGATGTGTTTAACATAACTATACATTCTCCTTTGAATTTCTTCTTAAAATTATGCAGATTTCCTCGCGATACATTCTTTCATCGTAAAGAATTTGTTTCATAACTGACTACTCAAACCACTTGGCTATCTTATATTTAACCAATTTGGTAGTAAATTTATATGTTGTAATTAAAACTTAAACTAATTTAAAATTCTTGTCTATTTAAGACGGGAGCATCTTTAAGTAATTATCTTTACGGCAAAATATAAAACTGAAATAATAACCGCTGAGGATTTTTCACGAGCAGTTAAAACGAATGGGGTGGTTCGACAAAGAATGGTATTATTTTAGATCATAAAGTGGCATTTGATACTCAACTAACGCGCCAAAACAAATTGTTATTGTGCGTTATGTGCTTCTGATATTTTATGATCTGTGCTAGCATGGCGGACAGAACGAGTGAAATAAAAATGCCGAGACTGAAGAAATAAACGAAAGTATGCATTATTATGATGACGATTTCGAAACGAAATCTCTAGAGACACACTTGGATAATATATATTTTAATATTTTAAGCAGTTATACTAGTTAGGAGTCATCTTAATAATATTTTCATAAATAAACTGTCTTCAAAAAAATTAAGGTAATATTTTACAAGCAGTGGAGCGATAAATCACTTTAGGAACTGAAATAGGGAATTGAATTTGTTTCCCTTATTTTAGTGCACCTAAATAAAAAGATCTGGAGCGGTTAAATATATTACAATAGATAGTCACTACGCCTTCCTACAAGAGTTCCGAAGGCTTTAGGTAGAGGTAAAATTACACAAAATTGTATTTTATATTCCCTATTTATTTTAATAAAATTAATTAAGAACCTGCTTTATATATTTTTAACAACGTGGCAAAAGGCAAACATGTCGTCGATTTTTAGGCACAATTTTAAGAACGTGTCTGAATATATTGTCAAACATAATTGAGGTTTTTACATCTTCCTTCACTAGAAAGCTCATGGTGTGATAAATTACAGTTGAGATGTAGCAACAATTACAAAAGACATCTCTACTCCATTCGTAGTGCCTACAAAATCAATGAAGGAGTATTGCGGTACCCAGACTCCCCTCTCGGTTTATATATACTAGCCTAGATAATGCTACGACAAAGATACAATAGTTGCATTTTTTATACAGAGTACTTCTCTCAGGGATGGCGAAAATATACGAGAACTTAGCATTCGAATTGTAATTACGGAATTATTGACTACATGTATCCGAAAGCTTTTGAGCGTCAAATTAACATTCAATTTATTTAACATTACATACATCCATATGCCGAGTCTCTCACGGGATAGGCAGTGAGAGTAAAGCGCCAGTTCTCTCTAGTTTTACAAAACTCATTCACATACTAGCTCCCCGGTTCTCTTCCTTCGTTCTTCAAACTCCCAGCTTAATTTATTGAAGAAAACAAGTGGGTTAAAGGTGTTGCTCTTTTATTCAACAAAAGTTTCGCATTACATTTGCTAGCAAATTACCGACCACTTCCCTACTACCACTTGTACACACTAACTAACCGAAGTTAGTGCCTCTAACCGTATCTTACACAGTAGACCCCAATTAATTAGCTTTCTTGTTTATCGGATCCCAGTTCCTAACCTGGTCGCCTTGTAATGTTTAAGCAGGGTAGGCTAATATTACTTATATAGGAAGAATGCGTGTGCAATGCTTTTGATTTTAGAATGCGAACACTATTAAGCCTTTCCACTAGGGTCATCCAAGAGGTAGGCTTATAAATACCGACTTTACGCGGAGTTTCATTCGGAATCCCATGTGACAAATGAGCAGGTCGGTCAGCTGCTTTCATGCACTTTTTTTTCAAACATGTACATGCATACTAATTACGGTTGTACTCCACATTCAAGTTGATTTTTATGAACCACTAAGGTGGTAAACAAGCATGCGAATCGCATGATGTTAAGCGGTTACCGCCGCCTCTGGATACTTCCAACACAGGGGCAACAACTATACAACGTGTAGCTTGCGTTTAGCGAATTTAGCTTAAATATCTCATTGATACAAACCCCCTGTTCCTCAAATCACATTATATCGGGCTGCCACTTGACTTTATCTATTCTAAAAAGCTCCTCAGCATCAGAGGTTGATAATATTATGTCACATTTTTTCTAACAGCGTAAACTGTGACCTCTTGAAACAGAGCCCTTATTTTACTACGCAGTAAACCTTTCAGCTTTCTCGACAATGCGCTGCCTGTCTGCAGGACCATAAACCGCTGGCTTCACGTTTGTCAAACAATATAAACTCTAGATTGACCCAGGACGGACTCGAATAAAGTCCCTTTCTTCCATTCACTTTTACGCCTCTTTGTTGCAATAATTAAATGCCTCAATTTGCTTCGTTAAGGACTTTAATGACAATTCTTAGGTCTAGTATATTTCAAATAAAAAAGCCGTGGTGGCCAATTGGTACGAGTAGTTGCCTGCAACACAAATATTGCAAATTCACTCCCAATCCCGACTGTGCCAATGAGTTTTTATGAACTTAAGTACGCCAAGCATTACGGTATAGGAAAACATCGAGAGGAAGCCTGCGTACTGCAGACAACATTAAAAGGAGTATGTATAGTCGTGCTTGAGTAACGCTGATTCGCTAACTGTCACCCTGTCGGGGACCCTTGTGGGAAGGCGTACGGAAATATTTAACAAGAAAATATGTTATGTAATGTCAATGTACACCTAAGTGTCCATTTGTGATATTACACGTGTTCATATAATGATTAAGGTATTCAGAACTCCACAAGGATTATTTTTGCTTACAGAAGGACCCGTTGGTCCCTATACGATGTCGGCAGCCAGTGATACCACTGCTAGTTACTAAAGGTTTCTGTAACTGCTTACCTCATGGTGATCCATAGCAATATAATTATTGTATAAAATAATAAGTAAGACTTCAACTCCTTAGTACTCATAGATTTGGCTCATACTGAACTTATTAAGAATATAATATAAAGGAAGATTTAAGTTGCACATTGATTTTGTATAATTTAGTATCACAAGTAATTTATATAATTTAGTATCACAAGTAATGGAATTAACTTATGGTGAATATAATACACTTATCTACATGACGTCTATGTCTAGACAAAGACTGGAAGATTAAAGACAGCGAGATGAATAGAATGAGCCTAGAGATTCTGGAGAAAAAGGAAAAATGCCTTTTCGTTGTTAGGTTGGTGCGCTGTCACGTACACTGTATACTCATTTAATCTTTTTGCTGGGCATGTTTTGTGAACGGTCGTTTTCCTCTAGCGAATTATTGAGATAGTTATTTAACCCACAATGTAATGCAACGATTTTATTCTTACTATATCGTAAACTATGTCTGTTATAATCAAACTATGCCATGAATTTTACAGTTGTGTACAATAAATCAGTTGTGGGGGCGAAAAATAAACTATTAAAAATTAAGAATTCATAAACACTTTTATAAATAAAAAGTTGTATTATTATAGTTGATGCGGCAGCCATTAATATTATTAATATGGCTTCACGATGCGAGAATCATAAAGTTGAACAAACGAGAGAGGCGGGATACTTTTTACCGCCTGAGCTCCCATAAAAACCCAAGCCCTGAATTAGCTCGATTCTTTGTCACCCCTTTGAACAACCCTAAAATTTTACTACCACCGTCTTTGTCTAACAATAACCACTACATTCCCATCCGTTAAACTGCATCAAGGAAAAACAACGTGAAACCGCCCGAGATGAAACGAGATAGAGCAATGTATATGCACTAGTAGAGAGTACAGAGAGCGGCACACGTAGTAGTAGCCACGGCGTGTACTTCGTACTGTGAGTGAAAGAGACGAGGGAGAGCTTTCGCGAGGGAGCGAGAAACAAACAAAAATTAACTCACAGAGGGGAGAGGAGCAAAGCTTCTTCAAGCGGGGTGGTTAGTCCGCATTCGACCGCGCTCGCGGCAGCGTCGGCTCCCGAGCAGTGCTCCACTGAAAACGATTCGAACTGTGAATTATATTTTCCTAGTGAGTTTTTAAGCTGACAACGTTTTGTGTTTGTTTTATGTTTTCATTGACATGTTACGACGCTCATTGAAGTTTGGATTACTTACACGTTCTTCATTACCACAAGGAAAAACTTTATAGTTCTGACATATTATGTTTTCGTGACGAAATCGTACTGAAAGGATACGAAAAAACAGAGGAGTTTTTATTTGCTACGCGTATAATGTTCGTTGAATTGTCACTGACACTAACGTGCCGGTTATGATAAGCTTGGAGCTTTGACCAAAACTTTGATTCCAACGCGAGGAATACCAAAGAAAATGTGTGCCAAAATGTTATTATATAGTTTCTCCTTATTTACTATAATAACGTGGATTGGAGTTTCCGCTGAGGAAGAAGTGTCATCTCCCCTACGAGTGGCTCAGTGTAGAGCTACATGTCTTCAAAAGGTAAGATTTCAAATAAAATCAACATTAATTTTCACGAACACCAATATTTATCATGTAAAGTAGTTTTGCTTGTTAAAATATATGTTTATTGCTTTAGTGTATTATTTAGTGACTCATAGTTTTAAAAAGTACACCAAATAGGCAACCGATATTAAAACATTGTATATTAATGCAACTGACTGCGTGTATCTTCAACTGAAACTATATTTCGCACACGAACGTGCAATGATGTATCATTGTCAGTTAATGAATTAGGTTACATAAAACTAGATTCTGAATGGTACAGAAATTGGGTATTGCTTTTATTCATTTTGGTCCTCAATCAATCACGCAGAGAAAAGGCACTCGTTAAGCCGGACTGCCGACGACGCTAGTACAAAACGAACGCAGGCTTTATTGAAAATGTCGTGATGAAACTGTTTAATTTAGAGGGACCAAGATTTGTTAGTAACTTTAAATATTGGATTTAGCATGTAAACGCCAGATGAATAAACTTGATCAATAAATTTGCGATTAATATGCAAAATGTATGTGTGCAACTTTGTCACAGTGATTAACCTAGATACATGTGTATAATTGTATATGGGTAATGCATGGGCAGGTCAGCACATATCTACCTTCCCGACAAACCGAATAGACCTTTCTGATCGAATAGCTAGCACGAAATAGCTGCTTGGAAGCACTAATGTTCATTTAGATATAAAGTTATCATACACATCAATCAAACTGGAAATGCAATTATACTCTTAGCTTTCTGAAAGATAAGAACGATTTATATCGTTCAATATTTACAGATAGAATTTATCTAAACTGGTTATGTTATTTATTTGAACCATTTTGAACAGGTTGCCTGCTGTTTATCGGGACTGCACCTCCATAAATGTAATTTGTATCGACCATCCCTTTTAAATTGGAATATGAAGTTTTTGAATGTGTATTTTGCTTGTCTTTGCATTTATTATTTTTAGTTGATAGCTCATTTTGAAGTAAATATTTAATTAATTATTGATGGCTAAATGGTGTGCTACGTTGCATTCAAAGGCATGACGTCTAATGTTCAGTAAATGTACTTATGTAACTAATATATAGCTATTTAGTTGTAATGTTTATGCTTATCATCCACTTAACTTTGAATTTGATTTCAATGGAATCGTAAATTAGTAGTGTCAGCTCTCGAACTACTTTGGCACGTGAATCAAATTGCCTACAACGGAAATACCTCTTTAATCGAACCTTTTGTTGAATAAAATTGATTGCATAGTTATATTATTTTACTTGTAGAATTAATTTGCTTGGAAGCTTCCTATCTGTTCCATTATCATTATCTGACCATTTTCATTTCATTCCATTATCTGACGGCCGTCTGTTCTAGTGGTTAGAGTCTCTGACTGCGAAACTTGAGGTTGCGGGTTCGAATCCCGCTGAGGGCAGATATTTGTGTGATGTACATGAGTATTTATAGCTTAGTCTTGGATGTCCTAGGTATTGATGTATATAATCTATATAAGATAATATATCGTTGTCTAGTTACCATAACACAAGCTTTGCATAATTTGGGACTAAATCAGTTTGTGTGGAGTTAATCGTCCCAAGGTATTATGAGATTCGAGTCGAAATGTTGGTGAGTACAATTTTCACACATGATTCGTAAATCCTTCACATACTTGTTTTTTTTTTACACAAGTAGCCGTGGCGACCGATTGGTTCACCTGTCACCAGAACGTCATAATTGCAACTGTATTCCCTGTGCATAGCACTGATTAGTTTTTCTGAACTAAAATACAGTGATTTGTCACACCACGAGTTTAATAGTGCGGAAATTTCATACGGATCAGAGGAATTTTAAAGACGTATCTAAAAGACGACCAGAGATTCCGCCATGTGTCATGTTGATACATATAAATATTATGTTCGGTGTCGATTCATGTGCTCTGGAAGCTCGATGAAAATAGTATGTTTCTATATGACTTACATTTAACAATATAGTAGCAATTGGAGGCGTCCCATCTTCCAAATATTGCCCATCATATATTTGAGCATATATTTACGAGATCAGGTAAAACGGCACAAAAAACAGTGCCCATATCATGTCTATCATCAATTCATAAATCGGCATCTGTTCCTTAATCCATATGGTATTTAGTGCAATCACGCTTCGGTCTCTTTTTTGCTACCTAATGCTTTGCATTCAGGAGATCTTTTTAAAGCAAAATTCTACCTGCGACAAAGGTTGCTCACGATGATCTGCCCCTATTATTTTTTTCTTGTATTTGAAAGGGACGTGCGTGACGATTCCAAGGGCGGAAGGATAGGTAGTTCGTTTCTTTGTTGGGTATCGTGAGGAAATGCGCAAATTACACGAATAGAGCTTTACCTCTAAGTGGTAAGGATGTCGATTAGACGGAATTGGATGTAGTTATCGTATTACATTGGGGTTATACTGCTAAATAGTTTCGTATAATGTTATTATACCTTTTTGTATAGTTATAGTTATAGTAAAGGGTACATTGCTCGCCAGAGTGCTGAAACCGGCGAGCATTTATGAAGAGACTGACGAATGTAGATGAAGCAAAACAGATCTTTTAGTCTCGATCTTTGGCGCTCTACTCTTTCTGCCACACCGGTGAGGTACTGGCCATTATGACATGAATGTACATTGTACACAGACAGTAATTTTTTTAAAGTATTTATGCATTCGATTAATTCTACTAAGCAGTAATTCATTTTGCATACGTACATACTATCGTGTCGAGCGTCGTATACCTATCTAGATCATACATTCCTTTGTTGGTAGAAGTAACGATAATTACGACAATTAAACTGTTATAACACAAGTCACGTTACACAGGGGGTCATATACCTTTACTAAGTGAGATATTTCATATGTAGTTCATTATTCCTCGATAAGTAATTTTTATTACCTCGTAGCTGCAAATTATTATCATAAATTTCATAGCTGGGGTTCTTATCTTTGATTAAATTTTCCTTCTGCGCAATCTCTTTCACCTCTCTTATACGTCATAAGAGTCAATTTATCTCTGATTTAGCTCTTATTATGTTAATCTAGGTCTTCCTCGTCCTGTCTGCCCTCTACCTTTCCTTCTAAGCTATTTCTAAAGAAGCTGTGATGTCGTATAAGGTACCTATCATCTTTCCTCTTCTATTTTCAATTGCCTTTAGCAGTACTCTCTCCATCCTCGAATACTGAACTCGTAATGAGAAATTATAGTCTCACAGGAATCCAAAGTAATAAAAGGATGGAGGAGGAGTTAGGTGGGTATACTAGCGAGAATCGTCCTACTAATTCTGAGTTAAGTCGAATGTTTATTTTGCAAAATTTTGAACTTAAAATATTATGCATTTTGAGTGACGTGTGTTAACATTTTGCTTTGTGGCTTCACCCACGTTTAATTTGACTGCTCCGTTTCCTTAAGTAATAGCGTGATGATAAGTAGCACTCAGAATAAAGCACTAATAAAGATCAGATTGGTAGTTTATTAAGATCAGCGCGTAAGAACAAACTAACTCTGCCTCTCTAAAATATTAGTATAGTTAAAAATATAGTATATTATATGGAGTATAATTATTTTTTATAGGTTTATTAATTTATTAATCTCATAGATAAGGTGAATGTGTCACACAAATGTATCTATCTCTCTAATACTACAAGAACATTTTCACGTTCAGCAATATGGGGCTCAGCAATAAGATTGACGCAGCACTCAAAATATATAAATGGTAAATTTCTTAGACTTGCCAGAAAAATACTGTCTTTGTATTATATAATTCATTCTTCGAAACTATTTTAAAACAAACAAGTGCCTCCTATTATTTAAAGTGCTGTCAGAAACGCTACAAAACGAACATATTGTAAAAAAAATGGACCCGCTCATTGTAGCATTGTGGTATTTCCATGCTGTCGCCAGAACATATTCTCTTCTGTATTGTGTCTCATTGGAACACGGGGCTTTTTTCAATATACTGGCTTGTGTTTTTTCATTTCTTCTTGAACATTTTGGATATACTTTTTGTTGAAAGCGTGCTCCCTCGACGGCGAGTCCAACTTTGAAGACACGTGATGAATTTTAAAAAGTACCTAAGTGCCAAGATATAGATATGGTTATGACTACATTATGGCACATAAGTTGGGTTGTCATGTAAATTTTATGTGTCGTTCCTTTATACAAGAGCGTTTTGTAGACTTTTATGTTCAAAAAATTGTTATGGGACGTGTATATGTCGAATCAGAATGGAGTTTGACAGGAGTGTTTATACTGAAGTTAGTTTATTCTCTAACATGACAAGAAGTTTGCGTACAATTCGTGGGAGTACAGTTGCGTTCATACTGCATTGAATTGGCATTTCCTTTGTTTTAAATTGTGTTGCCATGGAATTTTGGAATCGAAAATTGCAGCTTCTTCGAAAGAAAATATATGCATATTATCTTTTAAAAACACCTTTAAACTTAATGTACGTACGGCGATAAAAGTCTCGGACATGACGTTAATGATCACATTACCCTTCAAAGAGGCCAAATCAAATGCTAATAATATATACGGAACAGCTTAAGACGCACCGATAGCAGCCCACCTCTTAAGTTTACGATGATGATGCACTTACATTGTTGACCTAACTGTTTTACCGAGTGGAGTATAAAAGTTATTAATTATTAGTTTTCTCTTGCCCGTATTATATCACTGGCATTGTTGACTTCAATTTTAACAGTGTACTCGGGAATAATAATAATTATGGTGTCTAGATAAGCAGTGTATTTATGAATAATAATTTTATTCGTATCCGTTTCACCTTGAAACCCTAAACACTGCCAAAAAATCATAAAGAGCGGACCGGTTGATCGCAAAACAAATCGTCGATTAGAAAATTTAAGAGCGTTCTTGCCTTCCTTTAAGGTTCCTTTTTGAGGCGACTATAAGGTGAGCATTATTATTTTATCGTTGTTCAGCCATGCTCAAGAGGTAGAGTAAAAATTTTGTTCGTTCAAAAGTCGAAATAAAAAACACACCTCAAGGTTTCGGATGCACGTCCTCGGGCTATGGGGCTTAGAAAAAATAAACGAGAAAGTCCACGCCGAAATGACCTGCGTTTTTGTTCACGATTTGTTTTCGTTTTTGTTACGTTTGAGTTCATTTGGAAGTAGCCATGTCTGTTGCTTACTGAATTAACTTAAATTGCCTTCTCTTTTTGTGTTCAACAAAATTGCTTTTATCATGTTCCTTTTGTTATATTTGAACGCCATATTTGATGTTGCAGAAAAGAAGTTTATCATTGCTTGCATTTTGTATGTTATTGCCAAGAATACCTTGATACCGTTTATACAATCCTTATTCTAGTTCTACAATCTTGCTACTGTAATTCCATCCTCATCTTTAGCCCCAAGATTCTGTCTGTTTTGTATCCATTAGTTATTTCGTGACGGTGCCATAGAACTATTGACCAAATCTATTAAAACCTATACTTTTATCGCAAACAATGCCGCAGAAGAAATCGTGATATCTTGTTCGCAACATTTTTTGTTTTGTATCAAGGAATCACATACGTGTAAAAAGTAGTCGTACCTGCAAGCTCGGTCTCCACGGTCTGAGCCAAGGGTAGCTTATCCGGCATGGCAGTCGTAATAGAGCCGTACATGAGAGCAGACGATTAATGATTCATGACCCCTCGTAGCGCAGTGTCATCAATATTATTCTGTTTGTATCCAACGCTTCGGCCCACCCTCGCCCGCGCCCCGTTCATACATAAATAAACGCGACACGTCGTCTTCTCTGATTACATCGCACCGATGTAGTGAGAAATAGTCTACTCGGATGCTGAGCCCGTCTTTTGTTCAATATATTCCCTAGAGACACCGAATGAATAGTTAACACTGTATCCTCATCGTGCATGTTTACGGTTTCGGGTTTCTCTTAAAGATTTCAGATAAGGTATGTGAAGGAAATTTATTTGTTTGCTGGCAATAAGCTGATGTTACAATCAGCTTTGGTGTGAAGTTATGGGATTCATGTACTCGGCGATCGGTATCGGTTGGTCCACTACACTCTTGGAACAAACTGATTCTTGTATCTTTCTGATTTTATAAACTTAAACTAAAGACTTACATTTTTACACGTGGCGTGCTACATTTGTTAGCCTTCTGTTCTAAAATGCCACGTCTCATGGTTTCGATCACTCCATGGCAAAGATATGCGAACAATTTCAAACAACTAGGGATCTCATAGCCTAAGTTCTTAAATATTAACATCTGATTTTTTTCTGTAATTGCTGCTAATCCAGTGCGAAAATCCCTCACGTTCAACGACCAATTCGTTTCAATGTAAAATAATTCTAGATACTTGCGAATTATTGGTTTCTATCAGTTAAATTATCGTTATTCGTTTATGTTTTCAGTATACTGCTTACTGCTACTTCGTATGTTATTTATCTATCATTTAAAAGTGTAGAACATGCAGGTATATCTAGTTTAGAAACGTAGGGTCAGTTGCTATGTGAGAGATGTCCAGAATATAATTCTTAATGATTGTTGTGGATTTATGTCCTCTCTCGGAATGTTTGATATATTCTGTGAATAAAAATAGTAATGTATTTTAAACATTACAGCACGATTAGATACCTATTGGTTAAGAAATAGGTCAATATTTAATACTGGTGCTATATGACAATAAGAGAAACACGTCGTTACTGGAAATTACACGACGCTCCGTTACTCCTGAAGTTGATGTAGAGCCTCTTGTCACGCGATCTGGCGATAAAGCACGCTTCGGACTAAAATTAAGTAAAATGTGGAATCGGGCTGGATTCCAAGACAAACACAGATTGCTGGCTTTGTGATCTCAGATGGTATGTTCTGGCAATGATAATATCGTCGAAATTAATTACGTAATGGTATTGTTTAAGTGAAAGTTAAATAAACTACCATTTATGAATTACTTATTAGAGTGATTATAATTCAAAAATAAAAACGTGGTGGTCGTTGTGTTGTATGTTCGAGTATTTTTGCTTGCAAAGGTTGCCAGTTGAAATCCCAACTGCATCGATGAGTTTTTAAGTACTGTTATTTATCACATTACGAGGTTTGCGGTAAAGGAAGACCTCGAGAGGAACCCTGCATACGTTTTAGAAGAAACTCAAAGACTGGCTTGGTTGACTACCGCTCTTGGAATGACATATATCAAATAATCTACATTGTTATGCATAAATAATAATGGTTAGTAACGGTATTAATGATCAATATACCATGAAAATTAATTGCAATTAATAAAAAAAGAGGAAACCTATCCGAAATTCATCTAAATAACCGAAAGGATTGGCTTGATTAGAGAGATCAAAATATATTTTGGGTCGGATTCAGTGGCGTTAAAGCGTAGGGAAGGCCTACTCGGCTCTGATAAATGATGTGTCCGCTACTGTTACAACGAATCGCTTTTAATCCTCCAACCACCATTGTGTTGCCGTCCGATTTTTGACGTTAACCGTTTTCTTCGTCCGCTGCGACACCTACACAGTACAGGTTTCGGTAAATAAGAAATTAATGGCCTTTCCCCTTTATCTCTGTTTACTATCAATCAACTGTGTGCGCCTGCTATCTCATTGTTTGTCGCGTTGACTAATCGCTTTAGAAATCTTTTTTATTGTGAAATAGGAAAATATAATTGTGCTTTAATAAAATTACCGCTATGCTTTTAGCACTGAAATAGTTTTCCTTTGAATAAATATTTTAAAGGAAAGGTGTAATTAGTAACACCCTCCTTTTGGAGAGATATATATCTTTATATCATATGTATAAATATGTACTTATATTCCTGGGTTCCAACGTGATAGATGATTGATGGTAAGACTAATTTACAAACAACTATGACAAATTTCTATTTTACTGAGGAAACACTTTAAAACTTTTTTTATATTATAATCAAAACAATATTTAGACCCGCCTGATGGTAATCGGCTATCGTAGCCTATAGGAGCGGGTAATACCGGATCGCTCGTTGTCGACCGAATGATGTGTTCCTATTCTAGCAGATTAAGGCACGAACTTATGTAGGATAAGTTCTGCCTGAAAAACGATTCTCTGTGCATTTCTGAATTAGCTACGGCACACAACACTCTTCAGAAGCAGTGCCATCCGTTGTATGATGAAGGTACAATTGCTTGAAGTTTAATTGCTTAAATTTTTTACTGATGATTCCGTTCGGCCTTATATCTGCTTAGTTATATATTTTATATCCTATGCTATTGATGCAAGTAACACGTTAAAGCCTATAACCTCAAAAAAGCTTTGTAAACATTATTTTAAACTTAGAATTTTATAAACACGTTGATCATCAGATAATTTATTAACGACGCTATCCAAATAAACATAAGGTATTATAAACCTAACATTGACGTTATAAAAATAATGGGTACAAGTACGCGGCATGTTTTGATTACATATTTAAAGTTTCAGTAAACTATTTTCGACATTCCCAACTTGATTGGGATTCGATTAAAAGCAGCTGCCCCAAAGCCTTAGACAAAAGGTATGTTTATATTTTACGGCAACGCCCTCAACATTTTAACATTAACAAAACTTATTATGTTTTTGGAAATTCAGATGCTTAGTTACTAGCACAATATTTTTCAAATCTCAGTATTTTGTTGCAAATTTTATATGTTAAGAGATGAAAGTTCGACGGACTGCGCAGTCATATATAAACAGACCTCAAACCTCACAGCCAGCGATGAAATGGAGATAGTTTTAATGCTCATAAATTTCGTTCTCAGAGCGTCCAGCGTCCGATCAACTAATCGCTTTCGTAGAGGTATTTGCAGAAGTTTCCAAACTAAAATTTACGCTATTAGCCGCTAAATGTTTCACGTTGTACGTTAATATAATTTTCTGTTTCATTGAGGGAGCCTTTTAATACTGGCCGGGCGGCTTTGTAACTACAATAAACTAATATTAGGTAGTTTTAATAGCTGTAAACCCTCGTAACTATATACCCGTATGTGTTTATTAGTACCTATACATTTTTTACTTTTCTAATTTAAGTAGTACCAATTTTAAAAGGGAGATTCCATAGTGCCTTGGTCTTCATCAACTAAGTGTCATGTGTTGTTATTTGGGACGTGATGGTAGCAACTCTCATTAAGGAAATAGTGTTTGGAAACTAGCCATGTTCCGCGGTTTCGGTTAGTATATTTTCAGACTAAGCAACGTGTTAATCCAGCTAATATTTTATCTTTGTGATAAATTTCAGTATCAAACGTCCTTACAAGCTTCAATAAGACTCACGTGTGATATTTAAAACAAAAGCGGACTTCGTGCTTTCTCTTTCTTGCATGGGAATTCATGACTTCATGCATGATAAACTTCGTTCTTTAAACAAAACACAGTGGGAAGTCTGCACTGGGCGGGGCTTAAAGTGCGTGTACACCGTAACCGTATTCGTATAGGAAGGGGAATGTCAAAAAGTGGGGAGCAATTTTTCTATACTCATATAATTATGTTAATTGTATTGTATGGCATTCATATCTTTTATTTCAAGAAGCAAAAAAACTAATTGTGAAACAAGAAATATAGGTGTCATAATTTATTGTGTTTCCAAAATGCCATGTCGTTTGGGCCGCCCCAAATCTCTTTATCTCCGCATTAATCTTTTAAAACCTATAAAAACGAATCTTTCGATCTTAACAAATATTTTGTACGAAATTGATGGGGGACTATCTATTATCAAGAGCTCAAATCTGTAGAATACCGACGATCAAAATTCCTAGAGGTGTCGATACAAGCCAAGAGTATGTCGCATTTGGATTAAATTTCTTTTGAAGTGTTTTATTTTTATTATTTGACTAGAGTTTTAGAAGCTCTCAAGTCAACGTTTGTTTAGGCAATTGACAAACCTCAATATTCAAAATACATGCTGTCTGTTCTTAGTTTCGTAACTTACATCCAATTCTATTAATTGGATGAACTGTAGATGTCGTGTTTTCTATATCTTAAACATTAATCTGATTATTACTAATTTGAATCGAATGATCAAGATACGCTATTCAGAGTAAAATTACGAATTGGAACCGGTCACATTTCATTGCATTCCACTGAATACTTGTCCTATTGATTGCAAAATTGCTTTACATACCTGACGTATTAGATAAAGTGTATTGTTAAACTCGTACGTAGTATTAGTACTATATAGGTAGTTAATCAGAGGTAATTTTTTTTTTTACATTTATTTCTTTAATAGGAAATCGACAATACATAAAACACAAAGATATAATGAGACTGACGAATGTGGACGAAGCGAAAGAGGTATGTAAGTTTAGAGAGAACTGGCGCTCTATACTCTCTGCATACCCCGTTAGGGACTCGGCGTGATGATATGTATGTATGTATGATATTAAATTTTCTATAAGAAAGGTACTTCTAAAAAGTCTAGGTTAAGAAAGCGCCAGAGATATATTTCAGGTGCCGACGTGACAGACTTTTTTGAATTTCTTCTGAAACGTATGCAGGTTTCCTCTCAATGTTTTCCTTCACCGTAGAGCTCGTGGTGTGACTAATCACTATAAGTAAGTTCAGGAAAACTTATTGGTACAGTCGGGACTCGAACTTGCAATATTTGTGTTGCAGGGAGCTACTCGAATCACTCGGACAACCGCCGTGACTTTTACAAAAATACTGGTACATAAATATAACACTTAAAGTCTTAAACGCACTAAAGGTCCGAATGGTGTGTAAATTATAATAACATTATGTTTATTTTTCCATGAAATTGATAATATTATATTCTAAGAACATTTAATTATGAATATTAAATCAAAGAATGAGCCCTGAAAAGTTAAGAAAAGAACTTTGAACATAGAACAAAGAATCGTTCAGTCTCCCTATATGTTTTTAAAAATAGTTTAAGTCATACGCACCACTACTGTACTGCCACTTAAAGTGTGAAGCGATCATGAACCCGCGTGGGACGACACAGTTGGTATTCTCCATACAAAAAACCTGAGGCGCCCCGTTGTTTTAGTGCAAGAAAAAGTAAATGAAATATTCCTTTTTATAGCGTTTTTTATGTTAAGCTCCAAGAGATCTTTTAAGTGTTGAACCTACTTTTAAAAATGAATAGCCCGCAGTGCGCACTATAACTGGATATCGATCGAGTAATGATTTCGAACTAAACTTTTTATTTTTCATACAACATATTTGTCTCGGAAATTATCATTTAATAATGATAATATTTATATAAATTGTATTTATTAAAATCAATGGTCGTTTGTGTCATAATATATTATCGGAATAGAGACATGGTACCTATATTATAGAGACGCAGATTTGAATATTGTTTTTAAGAAGATTTTCGTTAGGATTGAATTGTAATATTTTAATTGTTTTATTGCTATCCCACAAATAGTAAGAGGCGCGAATATTTATCCAATTTGCATGTGCTGTTATATAAACCTGTTCAAGAGATCTGCCAGTAGGTATCATTTTTGTTTATTGTTTGATTTTATGACAATACCTATTCGAATTACTTAATTGACAGCTTTATCCGATAATGACAATAATATTTGCCCCAAAATGTTAGCCCCTAATTTTTCATATATATCAGTATCTCATTTATTGTCTTTACTAAAAGCAAACGACACGTATGCCAAGCTACGTAAATTTCAATTCTGTAAATTCCAGAAATATCTGCTTAAAATTTTGTAGGGAATAAAATTCTTTATATAGACACTCTTAAATCACGGGGTAATTTTGAAGTTTCGACTCATCTAAGTAAACATTAACGATTTGTAGTGGTGTTTCAACAGACGGAAATATCGGAGGGTGGTGTGGCGGAGCTCAGTCACATGTCATGCCCAATAGCACAGATCAATGTTGCGTTCATTTGGCCACGCGCTACACACATTGCCTGTACTAATTTTGGAATCTTTCTATAATAATGAAGACACGAACTTTCCAGCATTTTGACTTTATCCATAGGATTACAATCTTTTTATTTATTTATCATTATAAGAGTATTTGTAGTGGTTGCCAGATATGTATCACTAACATCATCTTTTCGATGCTCTTTTCGAAGGAAATATACCTGGATGACAGATAGCGACTCCAAAGCCGTTTCTTAATTTTCTTCATCACCGTAAAGCTAGTGTTATGATTAACCACTCAATATTTAAATTCAGAACAAAACTCATTGGCAAAGTCCAAATTCGATGTTGAATGCATGCGGTCCAGTCACTCTGCCACCACAGATCCATAATACAATCAAGAAATGAACTGTTGAACTTTTTAAATTTGCCCAATGGACTACAAGATTAATTAAGATTTTTTTTATTTCATGTTGATTGACTGTTGATTATATTAGATGGCAGTAAAATGCTAGATAAAAGATTTTCTTGTACCGTGTGTGAAACTTAACAACACAGTATATGATACCAATAAAATTAGCGCCTGTTCTATTAGATACTTAATTGGCATCAGACACTTTTAATGTTTGTTAGTTTTAAATTAAGATAGTAACTAAGAATGCTTGAGATTGTGTAAGCGTTCAATTTATAACGGTTTTATATTGGATATAATTCTTATACCGTGTTATATTATAGTCAAACTATAGACATCTAAACAACTTTTATAGTGCGCGATAAATCTATAATTGCCGGGAAAAAACTGTGACAAGCTTATAAAATGCAAAAATATGAATTATTCACACTGTTTTTCTCATTTTTTTTAAGCTCAGGTATTATTTGCGCTCTCAAGCTTTACTGTGACACTTGTAAGCAATACATGTTTCTCACTCTTAAGAACTAGCTACGAAAATTCAACCGTGGGATGACGACGTCTTATTCACATTAATAAATTCAAAATACGTTTAATTAGATAAGATTCCAAAATATTTTTCCACATACCGTCCCGTACAAATGTTCCTGAATGTTTGGTAGAGGTAGTTTCTTTTTACCGGATATATCTGAATACATATGTGACATAATTATACACAGCTTTAGAAAATAACAGTACATTTATGATAGTATATAGTCATCGGATACATAAATTAGTGTAGTGAAGTTCACATGTGAATATGTTCAAAACGAACACGATATTCACTGAAATAAACAAAAAACAATTGCTAACAAGAATGTCATACTACATATCTAGTAGGTATAAGGATGGCACAATGTACATACATAGCTATAGTAATATTCGATATATTGGAGACATTTTAACGAACTGTACTCAAGACTAAAATAAAAAGGAACATGTTGAAACTTTTTTTGTTCATCGGACACGCCATTTAAGTCACAATCGTAAATTTTATTGAAATGTCGCAACAGCGATCGCCGCACGAGATGTCTTGTCTTCGGGGACGAATTTATGCGTAATTCGTAAACAAATTGACGTGTTCGGAACGGTCTTTGAAAGGGACTTCAGCTTGACGACCTGACGCGTCTCTTTGACTCTTCTTGAATATTTACGATATGACTGTTATATATACCGTGAAGTTTTATTGCTTACAATTTGAATTTTATTGGACGTAGGTACTCGAGAACAGTTTTTGGTTTCACGGAGTTTTTAATCGATAATTGTATATGATTTTAACACTTTCCAAGAGATTTAACGTGTCGCTCGCACCTTTAGCGATGACACCACAATATCCCTTCCGACCAGTTTGTAGGGCTTCCTAAGTCGTAAAATGGTATCGTCTTACACAGTAGCTGCTATTGTCCTATAATAAATACTGATTCTTGCTTATAATAAATACCGTTTCCTGGAATCTTAATCTGTCTGCTTATTTAACGCTATAAAATTTCAATTTCAAAGTAAATATTATTATATTTCGTACCTTAAATTACTTTTGTAACATTTAACCGAAATTACTTCAGATTGCCTTACTTACGTATTTTGATTCACTTAAAGTGGCGAAATAAAAAGTAAATTTAATGAACCAAGATAGAAGTAAGAAGTCTTAATGGGCTCGAGTGCGAAGGGATTCCAACAAAACACACAAAGTGAGGCAATAAACAGTATAATTTGTGGTAAATTCAATCAATGACAACAGGGGAAGTGTCGTGAACGCGGCCGTGGTCCGCGGCGCCCGCAGAGCGATGCTACAGGTTTTCTCAACAAGGCTTCCTGCTGTTCAGTGTTGCCATCTAAACGGCTATTAGTTCATTTTACGCGAGACTCGCCGGGCGTTCCAACATGTTTATTCTTAATTGACTTCTAAATATCGTTGTTTTTGGCCATGAATCGTGTTAATCGGACATATTTATTTAAATGCCCGAAGCAGTCTTAAGTGAGCCATTCAGTGCTTGCCCATAAAGTATCATAATGCGGTCTAACTATACGATGCAGTTCCGTTTCTTGTTAATTAGGATTTGTAGCCGATGTCTAAGTATGCAATAGTCATTGTATATCCAGAACAGTTGCGTTTCCTTTGTTTGTCATTCGAGAACGCTTTCGGGCTTATCTGATGTCGTAAGGGGCTATCGAGTGCGTCAGACATCCGCTGCCGGTCTAACTTATCTGGCACACTAAATAAAACGTTTTCCTCCGGTTGTCGCGAGCCCTTTGCTACGGGTACCCGGCTTATTCTTACCCGAGCCCTAAAGCTCGTTTATCGCACGTGACGCGACATTTCTTTTGCCCGTGACATTTTGTTTCCACATAAATTATTTGGCTGCTCAACTACGTACTAGTATCCTCGACTAGTGTGACAACCATTGTGGGTTTATCCTTTATTCCGTTTCGTTTTGCATTCCAACAGCTGTGTTTGCTCATTGTCTCTGGGTTTTAAATTAAAAAAAGATTTTGTTTTGTTCTTGCCATCTCGCCCACAACTTTATGTGACATCAAGTTTGGAATAAAGTATTCTTATTGTTGCCGAGTGCAGTCTTTACGCAACGCTGCATTGCATAAATTATTTGGAGGTTTTATTTTAATTAAGTGGATAAATCTTTACATTCGTTTTATTCTTTCCGAATCGTGCGCGGTTTTGTTCAATCTACATAAATGCTTCACTGATGTAATATTTTATCCAATGTTCTGATTATAAATATAAATAAAAAGCAGTAATGCGTTTATATTACATTAAATAACTCATAAGCTGTGTATTGTAATGAATTGCACGTACTTTGGCCATATTCATGATCACGCGCAGGTCTTGCACGATTTGCGCACGCGTTTTGATATCTAAACGTGCTATTTTATTCAATTAGCACAATTAAAAAATATTCGGTAGCATACGAGTGTCCAATTGAGAGATTAATTAGGCTAAGGAACTGGTTCCCATTATCCAGTACAGCCATTTTATCGTCGTCATCGAGTTTTAGATACCACTCATCGCAGGAAAACTACACAACCCAGAAGCAATGCCAGGTCTTGCAGCTCCAATACTTAGCAGGATATTTAGTCGAGCCGCTAGGGCAAATAAAATACATCGTGTGTAATAAATATATATATATATATATATCCTCACGCCTTCCCACAAGGGTCCCCGAAGGGGTAGGCAGAGGTGTATAGGTAATACCCACACACCCACTTTCCGCCAGAGGTATATTAGGTGCCAACGTGACAGATGGCGAGTCCATCGCCGTTACTCAAGCACGACTATACATACGCCTTTGAATTTCTTCTCAGACCTATGCAGGTTTCCTCTCGATGTTTTCCTTCACCGTAAAGCTCGTGGTGTGTAATAAATAATAATTATAAATACCTACCTTGGGACAATTCATAGATGCATAGGACATCCAAGACCAAGGTACATATACTCGTGTTCATTTCATTCATTACACAAATATCTGCTCTCAGCGGGTATCGAACCCGCGACCTCAAGATTCGCAGTCAGGAGCTCTAACCACAAGCCTGGAGGGCCTTCCTAGATGACCTAGAAATAGACTGTACCTAGAGTAGGTATTTACTATATATTATATGCAATGTGAGATGAGGGTATGAATGAGATTCTTATAATTATTTGATTACTTATTAGTGTACTAGCGGCCCTTCCCGGCTTCGCACGGTTGGATTTTTATTTTTAGGCATTTTTGCATAAATTTTAAATAGATTAGAATTAAATATATTAATCAGTGATAATGTAGCATTCAAAATTCAGTATCTACGCAAGATAGGTACGTTATCCTGGGTCGAACAATTCTTCGTTAGTTTCTGCGTGCCCCGTATCTAAACCAAACTCGTCCGCTATGAGGGTCGTGATTGAAATAACAAGTGACATTTTAAGTTGACCAGCCATGGCAATTTTAGAATCGATATTTTATTATTAATGAAGTACATTAAAAACAAACATCGAAGGTGAAGAAAAACATCGAGAGGAAACCTGCATACGTCTGAGAAGAAATTCAAAGGCGTATATATAGTCGTGCTTGAGTAACGGCGACGGACTCGCCATCTGTCACGTTGGCACCTAATATACCTCTGGCGGAAAGTGGGTGTGTGGGTATTACCTATAGACCTCTGCCTACCCCTTCGGGGACCCTTGTGGGAAGGCGTGAGGATATATTATTATATTTATTAAAATATAATATGTAATTTTTTGTACAGAAAATTTGAAACCAGACTATAGCTACCAAACAGACCTGAACTTGAGAGCAGTAATTACACCACAAGCTTGACGGTGAAAGAAAACATTGAGAGGAAATCTATATAAATTTATTATGAAGTTCAGAACTGTATGTAATCGTCGAACTTAGAAAACGGCGACAGACTCGGAAGATCAGCTGAGGCAACTTGCCTCAGCCTACCCGCTTGGAGATCCTCGTGCGTAGGCGAAGAAGTAAATCACCCGCACAAAGCTATCAGCATTTATGAACAGTCTCATCTTATCGTCATTTAAATACATATATGTCGACAAATATAACTTATACTTACAAGTAGAAAGAGCAATATAAATAGATTTTACAAAATTTTATATTTATGAGTGCTACTAGTATTGAGAGATTAGATAATGTCTTATTTTATAACGTCGTCAATCACACCAATGGAGGGAGCTATATTCTACTATTTATATTAGAATAGTTGTAAGAGTACCCGAAGCCGGCGAGCTTGTATGAAGAGACTGATGAATGTGGACGAAGCGAAAGAGGTATGTAAGTCTAGAGAGGACTGGAGCTCAACCCACTCTGCCTACCCCAATATATATGCATGTAGGTATGTATATTAGAATATAGTGTGATTGGATCGGATTGAATGCCTTATTATTTTCATATTTGCCCTCATTATCTAGATAAATACCTAAACGCTTCTATCTTGTCCAACCGATCTAAATACCAGATCAAATCAAATTTTGACATGCCATAATATAGATAAACACATGTTTCGCCAGCTACTTAAATTAAGGCTAAGTCCCTCGGTTTTAGATAACGGTAGACCGGTTCAATGACCCACCTTTAGAGCCCCGGTTGCTGTAAATGAGTACTAATAGTTTGTTTCATAAGTACATATTCGTGTCTCAGTATACAAAGTTATGGTTGTGTCGACTTCCTAAGGAGCTGTGTAGCTTACATACTGATTACTCGTCCCGCATGACATGGATGCCACAGTCTAATAACAGGCCGGCACGTGAACATTATACAGGAAAGTTTGCCAAGTCCTGAATACTGATGTGTTTTTATTAGCTCAGGTACAAATATTTATGATAAGTACATGTAATAGGACCAACTAATGAATGGGTTGATAGCATCTGTCGATGCATGGGTTGATGTTATTAATTTACCTACTTAAAACGGGCAAAACATTTCAAATATAAAACCTTAAGATTTTTTAACGTCGTTAGTTAGGAACACCCTTTTTTCTTTGCACCCCGGTAATGGTACTTTTTACCCAACTACAGCGACGCCAAAGTATGTATTATTACTTCTTAAGATGTTTGAAAATTTTCCATGGAAAATCTACTTTAGGAAATCCGATGAAATAAAGCAAAGAGATTGATTATTAATAAGAAGATTAACACATTAGATATGTGTTATTTCAAACGAAAAAATACATAATGAATTAAAATTTTACGCCGCTATAATATTTAGATTCCGATGGCTTACAGAGTAGAACGTTTTTCCCTTTAAAATACATATATAGCTATAGTGTAGGCAGAGGTAATAACATCCTCTCTTCGTCATCGACATCGTCTCTCTAGCACGAACCTATGCATAAATATAAATTTTTTTAATATGTTGTTGTCTTCCCACGAGGTAGTGGGACTCTCGAGGGGTTTGGCATAGGTGCAATACCCACTCACTTTTAGCTGAGATGTTATTTATGACACTCTGACGGATGGGGAGCCTGTCACCGTCTCTTAGTCACAACTTACTAGCAATATTCGTCTTTGAATACCTGCACAGATGTATGCAAGTTTAAAACGTATATTTTTTGCTAATTGAAGGGAATTGCCTGCTATATTTCTTCGTATTTTTTATTTAATTACGTTCTTAAGTCCTAAGAAGATTGGCGGCATTGCCAAACTATATGGCAATGCTGATTTGCTGAGTGAAACATTCGCCAGTTCTCTTGTCACGGGGGCCTTAAGAAGTTTCCTTAAGAATATCTGAACCCCACAGCCCTAGAGTTTCGCCCAAAAATTGTTAATTAAAGCGATAATTATTTGAATAAAAATGGTTGTAAGACAGATGTTATGTCGATAACAGCGTGCTCGAGTTCGAACTGCGCTGCTGCTCTACATTCCTCCTTTTCATCAACCGCTGTACATGTCATTGACATTCTATCAATATGAATTCCTTTCAAATGGTCCATTTAGAAATCACTTTGTTCGACCGCACGTTAAATAGATTTGACACCCATATAACGGTCGTTTAATGCTAAATGTCAACTTATTGTTGCAGGTAACGCACAGGAAGGTCGGCTTCCTGAAATCCTTACAATTGCACGTGAGTATTGTAATCGCACACAAATGCTTTGAATGCCAGTAATTTTTTTGTACTGCGTGCCTGACATAAATTTGCCATAAATAAGAAAACTTTGGAATAGCAACATTGTGCCAGCGTTGCTGGAAAGCGCCGTAGCAAGCGTTCGTGAACATCCGATCCATTCTTTTGATATAGAGCGGAAATCAGTGAAATTGGCTACGCTCATAACAATGTCGCCCAAACCCACAAATAAAATGTATAGAATGTTTGGCGAGAGCCACGTTCTCGGATCATTTCAATAAAAGTTTATTGTATTGAAAACTGACAATGGGTGGCACAGGAAGTGATGTGAGCTCGTGTTTTGAAGCAAGTGAACTGTTTATAATTTGTTCATTGTGAGTTTGTAATGGAACGCGTCCAGCGCTTGCCTACCTATTGTATGAGGATGTATGAGCTGATGTAGGCTCGTCTAATTGGCTTTTTACACGACACACAATAACTTGCTCGCCTATTTACAAAGGTGATCGCTCGCTATCATGCCAGTGTGATATTGACACCAGATTAACTCTGCCTCGCGTCGAAATGATGGACTACGCCATTGTACAAGGCTTTTTACGACCACGCTTCAAGTTTAAAGTAGAAAATTTATTGAGAAACATGGTGAATAAGATCTAGCACTGGCTAATAAGCTGACAGTTCAGTTATGATAGGACCTTTGAGAAGCTCATATCATTACTGCCAAGCCAATCATGTTAATAGTCAATTATTCAATTATTGTTATTTGTCGCATTTACGATGAAATTATATTAAACAGGATCCAGTTTTTAAATTTAGAGATGCAATGGAGTAGCTGCAATATTTCGGTAGTTTAAATTAACAATCCTTAAAGCAATTGCACGTGATGAAACAAGAGCCGTGGTGGCCGAGTGGTTCGAGCAGTTGCCTGCGACGCAAAGGTCGCAAGTTCGAATCCCGAGTGTACCAATGAGTTTTTCTGAACTTAAGTACAGTGATTAGTCACACCACGAGCTGAACGGTGAAGGAAAACATCGAGAGGAAACCTGCATACGTCTGAGAAGAAATTCAAAGGCGTATGTATAGTCGTGCTGGAGTAACGGCGATGGACTCGCCATCTGTCACGTTGGCACCGAATATACCTCTGGCGGAAAGTGGGTGTGTGGGAATTACCTATACACCTCTGCCTACCCCTTGGGGGACCCTTGTGGGAAGGCGTGAGGATAAATTATTATTAAATTAACAATTGGGAATTAAGGCATTATCCAATATCTACTTACACCTAAACACACATCTAAATTACTTCAAAATGTACTCTCAGGACACGGGAAACTCCATGGTTTCTTTCTTTCTATGTATGTATCCTATGTATGTATCTTACATTCTCAATTGGAGAATAGAACTCTAAGCATGATTAATACTATGATGTAATGTAAATATAACGTTTGATAAAGAGACATCAAGCAGAAATATATGAACATGTCTGCATCATTTCCTATCATAATCTGTGCTTAGTACTCAGATTACAATGGCTACCGGCAGAATGCGCGATAGCTAATCACATTACGTCTCTTTATAATTAATTTTCCAATATTTCATACGGTGTGATAGACATTATCTTGAGTTCTATCTCCGTCTGATACCGAGAACCGATACTTTACCTAAGAGCCAAAATACCAAGAACCCTTCGTAACTCCAGGTATAGTAGTACTTAAATCTGCATGGATAGATCAAGATATACCGGACAAGTTTTACAATCAGCTCGCGACCACGGACCTCCTAGTGGGTCAATCGTTAACTGTTTATGTGATTTTTATTGCCGTTTGTGAACTATATTAAAATACCGCGATAAAATATGAAACACATTATTTTTACAGCTTATCAACGGGCCAAAATACCTGCCTTTGTATGCTTCTTACAAAATTATTTCGTGCTTTCCAAAGCATGAGTACTTGACAATCTGTTTTGGATGTACACACTACACTCTACTACAATCGACCTAAGCTAAAATTACTTTATTGTTCCTCGTAGATATTGTTGACCTGTTATGTCTTGTCCATTACATGTGGAAATACCGCTCCATCAATTTATAATTTCTATCACTTTACAAGAATAACTAAATCCTACACATTGCAAAACTGTTTGTAATTCGGTGGTAGTTAATTCAACTCAATTTGAATTAAAACATTATTCATTTAGCACAACGAAAAGTATTGATTTATAAGTGAAAATCTAAATCTAAGATATCCCCGTCTCTTACTACAGATAAAATAAGTATATAGTTTATTTAATTTAAAATAGCAAACGGATTATCCATTAACATTACTTTCAATCAAGTAGGGATATACTTGTAACTTTGGTACAATATATTATCCGATTCATATCATAAATATAAACGAATATAATACAAAATCGAAGTACAATGCACGTACTCCTATATTTATATTATTGAACTGAGTATCTATGTTATCTTTCTGTGAACGTCAAACAACTATAAACTACCGGCGTGGCATCCTCGTATTATAAACTAATAAATCTATGCAATGCCCTGCTCGGGGCATATCGGTCCAGGATATACAGCGTGATACGATATGGCAGTAAAGCCAGCTTTCTTAGATAAGTCGGGCTCAATGCACCTCCCAGCCTGACAAATGTTCGAATGATTCCGACGTCACTGCAACGGGGTGAATTTATTTTGTACGACATTATTATATCCGAAAATAGCTTGGAAATATTACTATAGAAGTAAGTTCCAGGCATATTTATTGAGGATTTTTGTATATAAATGAGACGCTGTTTCATTATGCGTTATTTAAGGTAGAAACAATATTTGAGCTGTAACAATTTATGTGTATAATATACCTTTAATTATTCTGTCAAAGAGTGGTATATGTCTATGGTACTCGAGGGGTTCGAGTAATTGCTTCGTTGTTCGAGTAGTTCGATTCCCGACTGTACCGATTAGTTATTCTGTCTTTAAGTGCGGTGATTAGTCACACCTCGAGCTTTACACTGAAGGAAAACATCGAGAACGTTACGTCCGTTACGTTAAACTTCCTGGAAATAAAAAAAAAAAAAAAATATCCTCACGCCTTCCCACAAGGGTCCCCGAAGGGGTAGGCAGAGGTTTTTTACCAATCATTTCCTGGAAATGATTGGTAAAAAAGTTGGGATACATTTTATGTAACAGTTTAATTGATCGTTAGAAAAATCTGGGATGAGATCAGAGTAATGTCTTAAAACGGAAACCCACAAAACGACTTTACCGTAAAAGGAGCGCAACAAAACAGCTTAAATTCGATCTTATTGCTGTATAACATCAAGAAGGCGGTTAAGACCAGGCTGAGAAGTTGGAACTTGGCCTGGAGGCAATAAACGCTCTCAGACTAATCCAGTATTTAATGCCAGATAGTGTTATGCTCAGATAACCATAAATGCATGGGTAAAAAGAACTCTGGCCCCAGTGGAGAGCGTTCACTTACCCGTTCTTTGTTTTTACTGAATTAAACAACGTTTATGCTCCAAGTGGCTAGTCGGACTCTGTAAGTAAGTACATAATCTTTTTTCTTTTGTACAAGTATAAAATTCCAAAAGTATCTTGCAAGCCGACTTACAAAGAGTAGTTAATATTCTTTGCGGAAAACAATTGGTTTGGTAGATTCGTTTTCCCTTATCCATAATTACTAAAAGTTTTTATGCAATTAAACCTTAATTGGCAAATTTTAATTATTGAAAGATAACACATTATTATTCACAAAAAAACATTATAATTACACTTTAACGTTTCCTTAACGTCTTCTAACCTTCGGAATGACCAAACATCAAGTCGAAGAGACCTTACGCAATCCAATTTATTCTCATCAGACGCTAATAGTACTTTTTGTCAAGCGCGATATTGTATCGAATATTTTAATTAGAAGGTACATAAATAAGCTATTACATCTACAAAACCGTTTGGAACGGGTCTGCCGTGACCACGCGACAAAGAGTGAGGAAGCTGCCCGCCGTCTTTACAAACTAAATTGGATACCAATCGATCCGTGACGATTTTATCTAACAAAAAATCAACCCTTTCTTTAGTGACTTTACGTAATTTTGAGCACACAATGGCCAGTCTTGGATACTTCTTATCATACTGTATAATATTATGATATAGAGAACAAGTTCCACGATGATTTGAAATATTGCTCTGCTCGCTCCTCTTACGCAGATACCACGCACCGCTGTCAACCTTATGTGTTATAAATTTTGTAAAGATAAGTGCAGAATTTTTTTTGACAGAATACATTTTTCAAACTCTATCTCAAGCATATCTAATTCAGACGAGACATTGTGGCGTAAATTGGTTCATAAATAACATCTGAGAGCTTAGTAGGTTAATTGCTGATTCCAATTTTCAGTTATAGTTAGTCGAGCGGTAAGTTTTACCTTCCAAGTGATTAGCAGTAGCTAAAGCCAAGCTACAAAGCTAGCCCTCAAGATTTATGGCGTGGCAAATAGAGCGAGTACCATCACAGTAAATATCCGCCTCACGCTTCCACTTCCTCTGAACTCCGGGCTATTGATTTATTGTGAGGGTATTAAAAGCTAACTTTTTCTTAACCAACTTTCAACATCCAGTTGTTTTCAATTGTCTATAGCATCTGGTTTGTCTCTCAAAAGTTATTTTAAAGTTGAGCATTAAAGGGTTTCTCGACTGTCAATAACTCCTGTTGACAATACCTGATGTCTGTCCAGTCCACCGACTTTTGCTAAATAAATTAAAGTTTGCTGATTGAAGAACAAACGCAGACACGGACAGATGAATAGTAAATGAATGCCGTACTATATTTAATCGACGATGCAGTGGCAAGCTCTCGTTGTGCCTTAGCAAACATAAATTCTTATTAATCCTCATTTGGAAGTAGATTCAAGAAGCTGTAATGAAAGACAAGAACCAACAATAATTGTAAGGAGCACTTTCTAGCTCAATGGTTAATGGCATAAATCACATTCTCTTGCTCTTGTCATCGTTGCAGCTAAAGCTCGTTTCAGATAAACCGGATTATTTTAAATGTTCATTCGCGAGCATAGATTCAGCGTTAAAATGCGCCTACACATCTTGTTTGCTGTGCTAAGAGAATGGGGGCGGGTATTTTGTAATACGGTTACTTGTGCTATCTTCATGTCAGTTTATTAAGCTTAACACTAACTTAATTGGCTATAAATTAAATGCTGTGAAGTTAGCTAGTTACCGACTGTACGGCGCGCTTTCTCGTCTTGTTCGACCCAAGTAACGTAACTAGGTAAATGTGGGAAATGTATTTAAGTATCATACTAGTAATTTTGTGCTGAGATACTGTTTGTGTATTGAAATTCAAAATGTATTTGGATTTTCAAAGTTGTTTCGTTGCTTATATTTCTTTCTAGGCTTGTTTTTACTTACTGTTTTGCGCGTTAAATCGCCTTTTAGAATCGAGAGATACCACAAGAGTAAGCTTGAATACATACAAACTTATGTCGTTACGACGTAGTTACTTAATGCACATATTGCCATATTCACTGGCTCCCCTAAGCCCCCGTATTGTCTAGCACTTTGTTCCTAGTTGTTGATGCAAACTATAGCAGGTGGAGTCACAATTAGCAGAACTGGAGTACCTAGGGGTACCTACGCACGCCCACTTTTCTAAGGGGCCGGTACACAGGACTTAAGGGTACAGTGTAGTTTAGTGAGCTGTTATCTATTTGCACATAACATATTTACTAATTAAGTAAAAATAAATATTAGCCAAATATATATATTCTATAAACTGAAACTAGGTAATCATCTAAAAAAATCTAGTTAAAAACCAATCATTCTAATTAATGCATGGTACCATTTTATTATAATCCTAACATTAAAGACATACATATTTAAGTCATAAATAAATAAAGATAATTTAACATTTCATTATTTTGATTTGATTATGGGTTCAGTAAAAGGTACAAAATAGTGTGTGGTACTCAAAAGCTATTTCATATTATAATAATGTTATAAATAAGCATTTTATTCTTATCTTCAACTAATAGTATCGATGGCTTACCGTCGAAATGCAATGGTAATCCTCTGGAGAATTTCTAAGTGAGCCGCAATACTCCGAACGGAGTCACTTCGCCTTAATAGGTCTACATAGTTCCCACTATACCTAGTCGGGATTACCGCACTTGCTCTCCTCTCCTGTTTACCCTACAGGAAAGAGAGAACTTTATGGTGTTTGTGTCCCACTCACGTAATTCTTTCAGCCTGTTTGTCTTGGATTAAACGCATGTCTTTGCTTTTAACGCTACTGTTTGTTCACCGCCTACATAAATATTTGTAAGAGAATGCGCCCATTTACTTACCCGGTTATGAACCCTTTAATTGCTCTTCTTACTTTATGCTTTTGAAATATGGGGCTTTGATAAATTTAAAACTCGCCGCTGGTCGTAAACGTACTCGTAAAAAACTGCTGTGCCCCAGATTACGGTTTAAAAATAAAGAAATTGTATTAAACTAATTAGATATGATATCGATTTGAAACGGGTTACGTTTGAGTTCTCATCAGCGATTTAGATCAAAGGAATGCCCTTTAGATTGTAAGATCGGCTAGAGTGTTTCGTGCAACTGTACATGCGTCCGGGCTAATGATATCTCTATTGTTCACGTTTTAGATCGATAGGTAGTCGTGAGCGAAATACATCGGACAGATAATGAGCTGTGATTCAGATGTATGTTTGCGTTTGTGAATTGATTTAAATGTACAGAGTAGTTTAAATTGTGTTCCACGTAAATAGATTTGAAGTTTGTTATAATGCAAGATTCACATTCATATTATTGTTATCTATTTTAAATGCAATTGATATCTATACCTGGTTACGTGGATGAAAGTTTATATACTTAAACGTGTTTTCGAAATTGAAATACATACATATACATATCATCACGCCGAGTCCCTAACGGGGTAGGCAGAGAGCACAGAGTGCCAGTTCTATCCAGATTTACGTACTTCTTTCGCTTAGTCCCCTCTTTCATCAGTCTCTTCATACGTATTTAAATACAGTTGTGGGTTATTTTTAAAGTGTTGTTTCTCTCTTTCCTTCCACTATACGAAATGTCCAGCCATGAATTTTAACCTAACGCCACGTCCCCCACGCTGTGCATCGGCCGAGCAATTTTGTTTTTTGCGAAAGCTTCGATCTCTTCATTCAGTGCAGTTCAATTTTTCTTACCAGAGAGACATCAGCGTATACCATTACGAGGTAAACTTGAAATGTTTTATGAACCTACTTATACAAAAATGTTGATAATACATATTCAAATTGCAGCTTTAGAAGAGCTTCAAGACATTCTTTTGAAAATGTGTTATTCCATTTGTTATGTTATTCCACATTGTGAAAACGAAAAACGAAAAAAGTGATGTAATGCCAACATAAAAAAAAATAACTCACATTGTACAAATCGAACGCCGCGTCAGCAGTTAAATCAGATACATAGGTAAACATAACCATGGCGAGGTCTCTTTACGCCTCCACTGAACATTTCTGCAAACTAATACTGGTTGCGGATAATTTTCGCATTGCGCCAATCGTATTCGGTGCCGATATCGCTTTGTAACGGTCCTTGCATTCGGTTCGCATTCTACACGATTTCCTTCTTACTTGCATCTTGATTACGCTTGTCTTATCTCGTGTAAGTACTTACGCTATAGCTTAACTGCCTAAATAAAGAATAGTGTATTGCGCTTCGCGAGTTCTATTCTAGTTCAAATAGTTTTCTTTCTATACAATTATTCACGCCCTTTGGAGAAGGTACTTGAAAGGTTAGTCTGAGGTAAAAAAGCACTCACTTTTTACCGGAGCTACCTTTATTATACTTTATACCTACGGGCCAGGGTATGGCTAGTCGAATGTAAAATAATACTGGAAATAGGTCTTAAAATTATTCTCAAACGTATGTAGGTTTCCACTTGATGTTTCTTTCTTCACCGTAAAGGCCGTGGTTTGGATAAATTATTGAACTTAAATCCAAAAATACATCTATACGGATTATAGGAGTCTTGAACTTATAAAATACCAAGCATCTCAAAAAAATATATTGTCATGTAAAATATTTAACGAGATTAATCACCACAAATTCCTTTAATGATTACTCCACTGATTACTCCAATAAAATAGCACATATAACAAAAAATGTATGCCACTAATAAGTTATATACTAAGTGATCTTATACAATCAGAGAAATGATTGATTATACCAATTTAATCATGCTTCGTTAGTAACCGCAACCACGCGCACATCTGTCGCATGGTCCATGGAACGTCTGAGACATACAAAAACCGACAGGCCCAGAAAGAACAAGACAAAATATGCAGCATTCTGGTGAGTCAGAAAGAGATAAAATGAAATTATCCCCAAAAGAATGTCCTTCGATTTCAATGAATTTCGACGAAAAATTTTGTTTGCGTTACAAAAAATACGACGATAGACATTCATGGGCTGTCATAAGCGATATTGTCAATTCGGTTGATTCCATATTGGTTTTTTACTTCCTTAAGACGTATTATTTTAATATCATATATCTACAACATCGGCGAGCTTTTGAAAGATCGCAAGGGGTATCCAAAATTAGTAGCATATAAACCAGTGGATTCTTAGAAACCAAACTAAACAAACCTATAATAGTTTCTGGTAATCCCTTATTGTCTGTCTCGTAAAGGGGAACAGTTTCGTCTGGGATTTGATACAAAATATGTTTCGAGTGATCTTAGAAATAGTACCGTGTGATAGTGACGGTCTAGTGGTTAGAGCTCCTGACTGCAAAATTTGAGGTCGCGGGTTCGAATCCCGCTGAGGGCAGATATTTGTGTGATGAACACGAATATTTGTACCTTAGTCTTGGATGTCATATGTATCTAAGTATATATCTATCTTTATAAGTAAATATATCGTTACCATAACACAAGCTTTGCTTAATTTGGGACTAGGTCAATTTGTGTGGAATTGTCCCAGGTATTTATTATTTATTATTTATAGTAGTTTTCACTAAAGGATCAATATCTAGTGAGGTTATAAATTAAAGATAAATTATTGTTTCCTATATTTGATCAATATCAATCTAAGCCTACCGAAGTAAATTAATATATAGGTGACATTTTGTTACCCGTTTCTATTATCGTTACATGGTGGAAAGCCAAATAAATTGGATATTTTATAGCGCAAACGAAATATTGTTTTTGGATGCTACTAATTCTAAAACGTTTTACAGTCCCATAAAAGTGGCCGTTTTATTTTACATAAAGTATTTTAATTTATCGTCGTTGTTTCATCTGTAAGTGTACGATGTCGCCTATAAAATCATTCTTCAATGGATTTTATATAAGGTATTCGAATTAAAACGTATACCAATATGTTTAGTCCCATAATAACGCTACATGTTCGTGGCACATTTTGATCGTAAATCAGAGCCGTCTTTTCGAATTGCGGTGCTATTAAGGCTTAATAACATAATCACCTGCGACCAATACCGGTAGGTTACGGCAAATCTCGGAGTTTGAAATCACGACCACTTAACGTAAAAGTTGGAGTCAGTTTCATGTTGGAAATGTATGCTATTGTCTCCGCTGCGATATAAAATACCGATATGACCCTACGACGTCTTCGTTGCAAGAAATATTCAAGGGATACGGCCCACACTTTTAATAGCGGTTACATCATTTCCACACAATGAGAGCGCCGTCCACACCCATTCTCTGTCCGTATGATTTGAAATTATAGCACCGTTTTATTTGCTCTCAGCGCATTTATATGCGGTCGCCGAGCCGCACAATGTGCCACAATATTATATGTTAAGGCACCACCATACATAACGCTAGCCGGCTGCAAGCGATGTGTCGCACATGTGTCGCAACGCGCACTCGTGTGGGAGGCAGAATGAACCAGTAATTTAATCCTTGATTGTGTTCCCATTTAATTTATTCGCCGCATGATCAAATTTGGCTCGAGCTTGTGACCATTTCTGTCATTGTTAGGTTTGCGATAGTAACCTGATTGAATTGAGCTTTCTACGTGGTGACTGCGCCCGGGTGGCATGTTAAATGTATGTTCCTTATTAAATGTATGCTCTGGGGGCCTTCTCCACAATCATCGTAATTATATGTTATGCAAATAAAGGTAGGACTCGCATTGTCTTCGAAAGTAATAGTACCATTTGCTTGCAAGTGTGGCTTTCTATACATAATAGCTGCTTCAACACATACAATATTTAAATTAGTTTTTGAAACCCATCCAATTTTTGTAGTTGATTCCAAATCAACGGTTCCCAGATAGTAATATGCATAATGCTTTCCTACAGCAAATTTTTAAATTGTGTTGGTGTAGTTTGAACGCATAGTTAAAGAACTGGACTCAAACCGTCATAATTATAGGCGGTCCCTCAGTAAGGTAATGGGCATAAAAATTTAATGGTTTTATAATATTACATCAATAAAGTAAATTGGCAGGATACGTTTCATAATGAGTAAATGGATAACACTTTACCTAGCATAATTTAAGAAAAGTTTATCGATAAAATGTATTATATACCCTATAATTTTCGATCAATAAAATAGCTTACAGCTTGAAAGGAACTTAATACAGGACTACAAAAACCTTTTACCAGTCTTTAACATTAAAACAGAAAGCGAAATTATAGTGTCCAAAAGAGTATAACAAATGACGACTCAAGTCTACGTAAAAGTTTGAAATACATTTTATAGTCTTGTCCTAAGCAAGTAAAATTGTTACCTCGCTAAGGTGCGCAAAAACTTAACAACGAATGGATCCCATGAAAATTATAATGTCTGTTCTCGGTGCAGCTTACACCAGTTATACGAGTCTATATTTTCATGAAAAATTCATACTCTGCCTGGGACGTAATGATGTTGATACCATCTTTTATTGCCTGCGGGGACATATTTTTCATTAATCGCTTGTTATTACTATGCGGTTATGATACCGTTCATAGATCGTATAAACGAAGTATTGTAAATGTGTACATAAATTCATTTATACCCCTTTAAATGGGCATGCTACATTGATTTTCTCGTACAAGGAGACACTTAATAAATATGTTTTATTTACTTCAACCTTTCGAGTTCCTTTGAACATAGATTGAATATAACTGACTTTTCAATTATATCCTATCCTATAATGTTTGCCTTGTTCGTCGTAAATTAAACATCAGTGTAAAAAATTATAATAGCTATACCAATTAAATTTTAAAGGTACCCATATATCTCGATTTTATTGTCAACAGATGTCTTGATAAGTTAAGTGTTTCGATATTGGATACAGAGCACGTTGTAAGTTTAACTCCCACGCAAAACCCATAAAGAGTTATTTTTTCAGATTCAATTTGTAGTTTCTGTCCAAAAATACTTGATTTATAAAGTAAGTCTGACATGTGATCCAATTGATAAGGTTTAATTTATTTTTATTCGTCTGCAAGCATTTTGAGCAACTTTTATTAAGACCCCTGAAGCGGGAATGAAATTGAATTTCCACTAGTAAAAACGGACCGGTAATAGAGTTTACTTACTGCAGATCAAATAAAATGGGAACCAAGGTACGCTGGAGACTTGGTATACATTTGCTGTCCACCGTTAATATGTTAGTAGCTTTCAAGAATTTGTTTTGTATCTGTTTCATTTTAAATTAGTAAAATATTGGAATATACTCGATAAAGAACTGTGTTCGTCAACTTTTTCAGTGCTAACCTGTAAAGATTTTCAAATTCAATAAAAAAATTCATAGATTTAGCTGGTGCAAATGTTTTTTTAATTTGTTTTTGTTATTGAGTTCTAATTTACCTCTTCACGAGTTTTGCTGTCAAGGAATACATCGCCAAGAAACACGCATCCTTTTGAAAACAAAATGCAATGACGTATATTTGATATACGTTGACAGACTTTGTCATCTAACACGTTTCGACTTTAGTAGATATATCTCCGGCTAAAGTGGGAGTTGTTTCAGCTTCCTATCTTCGGATATCATTGTGGGACGGCGTTAAAACATACGCTGTAAAATATATCACCATTAGACGAGATTTAAAGCCTTGAATATATAATTCGTGGCTCCACTAGTTGATCCGAAATTCTGTATGATTTCTTTACCGACTTAATTTTATCTGCAGTCTTTCTGCAGCGTATCAACCGCTGAATATCATATTCTTGAATGTTTTTAGGTAGTCATGTAATTTGCGCGTCATCGTTGTATTGAAGAATATATTTAGTGCTGATTCAAGAAATTCTCAATTACGTTTTCAGCCGACATTTAGCGCTAGCTAAGGTGTACTTTATCTTTATGCTAAATCATAATTCATGCTGTTTTGTTCCTTCCCGTAACGGAGGCTGTTAGGTGTATAATGTTTTTCCTTCTATGTTACATGCAAATGTTTTCTCCATTGTTTATTGTTATCTATATAGACAAGATTGCTATCCGTGATAAAGTCTAATTGATGCTACTTGCCTTCTACGTAGCTGTGTGTGGGTATCCTGTATTATTTTAGTAATCAATCACTTGATGCTAACAGCTAGCCGAATTCAAAGACATTGCACAAGTGATTATGATTGAATGAAAAAAGTTGTTTACATATCATATTTCTTTAGTTTGGTATTTATTTCTGGCAGACCTTCGGCTTGACCCCCAAGAGCGCCTGCCCGCTACCCACAAAACAAGATGATAAATGAACAGTATCGGTAGTTACGCGTTACATAAACGCTGATGGATTGATTGTGAGCGGCCGGTACCATCGATCGATTAGTTCTTGCCCAGGCGCAGCCCGGGGCACAACTTATGGACGATTATCTTTAATGGATTTTGTTAAATTTTTAAGTATAAGTATGAGATGATCCTGTTTTGTTTAAAAATAGCTATCATCTTAGAACCTTTCGATCCGGGTTAGTTTTTGCTTGGGTAGAAGTTACAATAATTATTTCAACGTTTATCACTTTATTTGATAGGCTGGTTCGCTTTATATGCAATTAAAATTAGCTTTTTTCTCTTTTTAATCACAGATTGATCAGTTTTGATAGCCCCTGGTGGATATTTGAAGTCAAATACGAAAGATTAATTAAATAATATTCAATAAACGTTGTTTGATTAACAAAAGGGTAATCTGCGGCGGCATCTAACACAAATACGAAGCCACTCAACAAGCTGTGTTTTCAATCACCGTCATTCATTATTCACTCACTTCCCTTTGCAGTTGCCGAAGTATATTCTCTCGTTTTGTTTTGTTTGACTTTCATATTTCGAACTCTCGAAAGCGAAGTCGTGCGATACAATGCATGATATAATTGAATTGGTTAAAAGTTTATTGTGGGTTATGTATTTTGTAACGCGAAAGTTTGAACAACAACACGCATGCTCCGAAATATGCTAATACGAATTTCAGCACGATTAAGATACTTATTCATCTGAGATAAAGACTGGTACTGGAGCGAGCTCGTTCTACTCGTTAATGTTATTTAACTTCATAGCAGCCACTATAGAAATAAAACCCTTAATTAATTCAAACGTTTATGGTTCAAATGAAGATAAAACCAAAAAAAATAAACAATACATCTGCATTTATAAACATGTTCCTCATTAATTTTAACAAATAGTATGAATATTTCTATTTAGTCCTAAATAATTTTTTTTAACCTACCACAAAAGGTTCTGAGACGGTAGATTTTACTAAATTTGTTCTGATAATCTGTCGTAAATTTGTAAGTGGTTAATTGAGAAAGGCTATATTATGTCACACATTAAATAATTCCATACAACTACTTTCTAAAGGAGCGTCTTAAACATATCTGTGTATAAACATATGATGCGCTAGTGAAACCGCAAATCAAGCTAGAATAAATAGAATAGAAGGTAACCCGGAAGTTTTATGGATTAGAAGAAATATTTCATCTTCATCAAGGAGCATCTTTAACAAGAACCTAATAAAAGTATCCCGCATTTGTACTGCGGTCGCAATAAGCACTCAAAACTTGGTATATATTTTTTGTTGTCATTAGTTGACGTGAAATAACACTTCTGAGATATAGTCCGCGGTCAGAAAAAATAAATTGTGTGAAAAATTACGATGATTACATCTAATAACGGGTAGATCGGTCGGAGTCGTTTGATGGCCCCTGCCACAGATTGGCATCATTAGCCGCAATGATAGTGACCTAAAAGAGTAATTTTGTTTTCTTTGCTACTCTTTGTTTGGTACCTTCTGTCTATCGCACTTTGGGTTCGCTATCGTTAAGTTTTATCAATATCTTCACGCCTTCCCACAAGGACCGCAATGGTTTAAGCATATTGGTAAAAATACCCTGTTTTCGCCAGTTATTTTAGGTGTTACCATGACATATAATTAGGCTGTTTAAATTTCCCATTTTTTCACATTTCTTCGCAAAGCTTTTCTCACATTTTTCTTTATAATTTTGGTGGTGGTGTGAGAAATCGCTGTATTTAAGTTGTATGTAGAGTAAAATAATTCTTACAACCACCTGATTTTGTGCCTGCAATTTTCAGTTTGCATTTGACTACTTAACCAGAGAGTTGCGCTAGCCGAGAAGTTAGAGTAGTTGCTCGCAACGCAAGGTCCAAATCCCGACACTATCGATGAGTATTTCTGAATTTAAGTGTAGTTATTAATTAACCTTTTCAAACATAAGGTTCTTGAGGAACTCTGTGTATGTTTGAAAAGTCATTCAAAGACGTAAGTAAAGTCGTGTTTAAGGAAATGTCGACGGAGTCTCCAACTGTTACCCACCTAAACATATCTTAAGCGAAAAGGGTGAATTATTATACCTGTGTCCACCACCAACCAGTCTACCACAGTGATTCTTTAATGAATAACGATAATTATCTTAATACAGTTTTAATGGTAAATTAGATATTCGTAAAAAAACATGAAGTAAAACGAGTATATATAGTTTATGTCGATTTCTACATGATGATGAACATGATTCTATTCTGTTTTTACCTCAAGCACTTAAATGAGTAACTGCAAAGGAATTTTGAGAACCGCCAAAATCGTGCGCCAGATCTTTGTTTCTTTATATTATCCGGAG
This sequence comes from Drepana falcataria, assembly GCA_945859725.1. Classification (NCBI taxonomy): domain Eukaryota; kingdom Metazoa; phylum Arthropoda; class Insecta; order Lepidoptera; family Drepanidae; genus Drepana; species Drepana falcataria. The sequence goes on from OX243935.1 coordinate 5,082,097, forward strand.
ATGGAATATAATATAATGCCATATAAGTAATAAAATTAACATGAATACCTCTTCGTTAAATAAATAAGTACAATAGCAGAGTTTATTATAATTTATATAGGTCCGTGTTTATTAGACGATCAGCGGCTCCAGACAAAATTATATTTTGTTAACTGTGAAAATTAACCTAATGATATTTCCATACAGCGGCTGGCGTAAACGCTTATAGGTAAGGATTTTGTCTACAGCCGCTGGTCTTGCGGTCAAAGCTCTGAATTTGATTTCTGCATTATTTGTGCGATGAACATTAGAACATTTACATATATCATCGTAAGCAGTCGTTTATTGGTACACCCAATAATATCAGGTTCATACATCATATAGGTTGATAGAAATCCAGTGGCAAGGTATGTTAAACGATACCATACTATTTTTATTTCGGGCAATACTGCACAGGAATGCACGACCGAACTTTACTGCGTTATTAACACTACATAAACGCTTCATCCCAACCATTAAGGCATTTGACATTTAATTCGATGCACTGTCTGTCCTAACTGCGTCCCCATTGGCATATCAGGCAATTAAAGCGAGCGACCGTCCGCCGACGGTAAGCAGATGCCTGTCACTTTTATCAAATACATTAAACTGGCTGCTTGAATCGAACATTTAGTTCCTTTTTTTCGCCGTCCCAGCATAAAACCTCTCTAGTCACAGATAACGTGTAATGCATTGGATGGTCCGTAGAATAATTAAATGTCCCTTTTAAATTGTCTTTGGCTGGCAATTAAAGTGCGATTTTGAAGTTATAATTAAGCTTCTAAGAAGTTTTATATTTGTGATAGTATTGGGTTCAACTAACGCGGCCCTTAACAACTTGATTAATTTGATTAACTTTGAAAACTAACATTTATGTAATGAGGGAAAGTTATAGAATATGACCGACTCCAACGATAAGGTCGGAGATTTTCTACATTAGTTGTAAAGGAACACAGTCTAAATTAAAGGAATTAAATTTAGTACTTATACATTTATTGTTGTTGTAATACATTCGTAGTCAGAGAGAGAGTGGAGCATCAGTTCTCTCTATACTTACAGAAAGCTATAGCTTCACCCACATTCGTCAGTCTCTTCATGAATGCTCTCGCCGGCTTGGAGTACTTTTGATAATATATTGTACCTAGAGTTTCGAAAGGATCTGATCTAGTATAATAATTATATTTGCCATTATAAGATCTTTTAACGTAGTAATGGACTGATCACATGTTTGACATGTTTGACTTTGTTTGAATTGAGGCACAGGAATCATTAAGGCACTATATTTTAATTGCTTTTTTTTATTTATTAGTTTAATTAATTTAAGCCGTATATAAGCCGTATATAAGCGTAATATTTAATATAAGCCGTAGTGGCCGAGTGGTTCGAGCAGTTGCCTGCGACGCAAAGGTCGCAAGTTCGAATCCCGACTGTACCAATGAGTTTTTCTGAACTTAAGTACAGTGATTAGTCACACCACGGGCTGAACGGTGAAGGAAAACATCGAGAGGAAACCTGCATACGTCTGAGAAGAAATTCAAAGGCGTATGTATAGTCGTGCTTGAGTAACGGCGATGGACTCGCCATCTGTCACGTTGACACCTAATATACCTCTGGCGGAAAGTGGGTGTGTGGGTATTACCTATACACCTCTGCCTACCCCTTCGGGGACCCTTGTGGGAAGGCGTGAGGATATATTATTTATATATATTTATTATATAATTAATTTAAGGCTTGCGTTCAGTTCACACATATACTATTTAGTGATGTCTTTAATAACGATGTCGGAATTAATTATTTCAGTTCTAGCGTTTAACAATTTAAAGAAGAAATTTAACGATGGCTACAAACGTATAACACACACACATATTTGAAAAAAAATCGTATTCAAGGAACGAATGGTATAAACTTTTTCATTAAAAGTACAGCTGCAGTAAGAAAGATCTTTATCCCCTAACTCTTTACAGAAAGTATTCACTCGGTTTTAAGTGATCAATTTCATTAAATAAATCTTAGTTTGAGTAAATGGACTTCAATTTAATGCGAAATTATTTCAAGCAGCTGTGTTTTATTTGGGCCACCAATCTGTGAAAAATCTTGTGATTTTCATTTCAAAGTTTAAGGTTTGCATTATAACCTAAAATACTACTTTTTTTACTTTTGGATCAAGTAAAAGTATATTTACGTTACTAATCAGATTCTGCGACGTGGCCTTTGCCCAGTACGTCTATCACCTCCACATCAACAAATCATGATAAATTTCGACAAATATTAAGCTTAAAATCTACATAATATTTGAAATTTACACATGAGAATCACCTTATTAAATACTAGCTGTCCCGCCCAGCTTCGCTCGGGTGAAAAAGTTAAATTGCCCGTAACACGATCGCAGCGCCACCTATTGGGTCCAATTGTAAATCTAAACCATTCTCGAATCTAGCTTAAGACACACAGAAACACACAGAAAGCTTCGCCCGGGTAAAAAGGTAAAATTCTTGAAACTCGATCGCAGCGCCACCTATCGGGTCCAATTTAATATAGCCTATGCTACTCGGGGATAATGTAGCTTTCCAAAGGTGAAAGAATTTTTGAAATCGGTCCAGTAGTTTCGGAGCCTATTCATTACAAACAAACAAACAAACAAATCTTTCCGCTTTATAATATTAGTATAGATTATGGAGCAACAAATGTCCATTGTGATTGAATTTATATTGTAAAGTTACATTTGATTTGGGTTGGGATGTATATTTCATTAAGGGTATATTGAGTGACGTTTGTGTGTTTGTTCGCAGTTTGCGGCGCCGCGGCCCGGCGGGGAGTCATCGTGTTTGCAAGGCCCTGACTGTTTTATGGTGAGTAAACTGTAAATATGATGAACCGAACACAGGCACATCTTATGTGCCTTGTGAAAGTTTTTTATAGGTAATCTTCACACAACTCAAGTTTCGAAACAAGAACAAATTTTTATTGCAACAGTCCAAAGTTTGTAAGATGGCACTAACTTACCATCAGACTTCTGTGTAACATTACGTGTATAAAAAAATAATAATATCTCGAATAGCTCAATTATATCTCGTTTACCGTATCAACAATAAATAAGGTGTTTTCAGTTTGTCTGCAATAGTATGGCGAATATGCTGTACGTACACATATTCTTATTTATACCGCTTGCCAGTAATATTCACTTAATTTCTTACAACAGGCAAAGTCGTATTTGGTAGTCGTTAGGTTATATGATGATTACTACAATTTTAGGCGTAATTCTGTATATTTTGCAACATAATACGATCAAGGAAACTTCAAATTTAACGTTTTGTTTCTCATTAGTCTTGAGAAGTAAGCTTGTACCTTGCCGCATTTTATGACTGGAGTATTGAAAGCTGGCTCATAAAACATGTAGATACATATTACTACTATTCAAGACATATTTAAATTTAGCTCTAGTGTAAATTCAATGATTAGTTTTGATAGCTCGAATTACACAAAATAAACTCCCGACACTTTAATTTGTAAAAGAAAACAATCGCCGCTCGTTAGCTAGCAAATGCTTGACAATGGCAACACCGATTTTAATAAACTTTTTTGTATGTATTTGTAAAGATATTTTTATCGTTTATATACATGGCGTTACAATCGTTACTAAAACAATGCTGGGCGGGACAGATAATTTGAATATATATTTTAATTCAAACTCGTGTTATATAAAAATGTCAACTGAAATACATTATAGGTACTATTACAAGAGACTAAACGTTTTTTTTTAATATACAAGTTGAATTGTACCAATAGAATAGAATTCCCACTTCAAATTATATGATATCCAATAATCAGAACATTTTGTCAATACCAGTAATTAATAACCTCGACGTAGGTTCTTATAATTATTAAAGCTTACCGAGCCGAGCGCTCCGGTGTCAAGTTAACGTCAACTCCAACTAATGAGTGTTTCCAATGACAAATGCTGCATTCAACGCTAGTAATATAAGGAAATTCGGCTAGACGTGGCTTTACCTTTTATCAAAGCGTCTTATATAAAACTGAATAGAATTTGTTTACTTTCATTTTGACGGCGTCATATCCAGTATTTTAGTACTTGCGTTGCAATAAAACTTGCAATAAAAATTGCAAAGAAAAAATAATCTCAAAATATCACATATCAAAGGTAGCCGAAAAATAATGTATGTTGTTTAATATATAACTGTCAAGCGATAATATGCGAGTTCAAGCTCTGGAATAAGAAGTTTTCCTGTACTTAAGTATAAAGATATGTCACACCACGAGTTTTACGATGAATGTAAGCATTGTGAGAAATTTACAGACGCCAGAAGTGCACCCTTGGCATGTTTTGTGTGAAAGGTCGAAGTTATACAAATTTTAAATAAACATTATTGCAATAAAATCTACTAATAATATAAGAACTTGCAAGATTAAGTCACTTCTAGTAACTCCACTATAATCAGTCCGACATAATTTCGAAAGTAATGACAAACGATTGTATCTACACGCGAGTCGCCGCGACCACCCGATAGCACAGGCTAATTTGACGAAAAAAGATTTTTCGAAAGCACAGCTTGATTCTATGAGCATTAGAGTTTAAATTAATATATGTCAGAGCTGAACCCATTTGTAGCAATGAATGTAACATACAAATCGTCGTGAATCTTTTGAGTTCAAAAGGAGACTTTAATAAAGGTAAAATTATGATGAAGCCGTGAATGACGAAGCATATTAGAAGCCGTGGTGGCCGAGTGGTTCGAGCAGTTGCCTGCGACGCAAAGGTCGCAAGTTCGAATCCCGACTGTACCAATGAGTTTTTTCTGAACTTAAGTACAGTGATTAGTCACACCACGAGCTTTACGGTGAAGGAAAACATCGAGAGGAAACCTGCATACGTCTGAGAAGAAATTCAAAGGCGTATGTAAAGTCGTGCTTGAGTAACGGCGATGGACTCGCCATCTGTTACGTTGGCACCTGATATACCTCTGGCGGAAAGTGGGTGTGTGGGTATTACCTACACACCTTTGCATACCCCTTCGGGGACCCTTGTGGGAAGGCGTGAGGATATATTATATTATATAAAATTATGATGTGACGAGCATTTTGTAGAACTCGATTTTGTTGTTTCAGTGCTGGGAAAACTGTGAACTACTCCAGTCTAACTACCAAATTTGGGGTGCTGTATGTGAAGAAAAGGATATTTGTGTGAGTATTATAATAACAATCGTAATTGAGAAGTCTCGCCATATGTCACGTTGGCACACATATATATATATATATATATACATATAATACGAGTATATGGTATTGTAACACCTTCGCTTTACCCTTCCCTGCTCCATTCTCTTATATTGTGCTGTGTATATAACACCAAATGCTTTGTTACAGTTCCCCGGTTGCAAAATCGCATGCGAATTTCATTCGGAAGCAGCAAGGGCGTCGCAAACGCAGCCGGTGATACACACAAAGGGTGAAGGAGTGATGCGCGTCAGTGGAGCGCTGGCCCGCTGGCCGCCTCCTGCGCCGCGGGCCGCCTCCCACCCCGCACCGTTAGTATACGTCGTCATGCGACGAGCAGTTGAAGGCCCTTGGCGCCAGATCATACAAACGCAAGCACTAGCAACAAGAGTCCCATCGAACAACGAAGGTGCACTCTTGCGAGTCCTCGTCGTTGACCCACAAGGTCTGGTTACCATCTACAGCCCAGATGAAACGTGGGTAGCTCATGACTCTAACACATCAAACCATGATGAGCACAAGTGGACGCTGAAAGAAATCTCACTCATCCACCAAAAGGTGCTCGTTATTGGCGAAATCGCTTGGGAGCCTAGGATTGCACGAGGTGTTTATTTGGTCACGTGGGAAGTGGACGGTGGAGGTCTGAAAGGCAACTTGTTCACAGATTCCACTCGAGTCACATTATCATTGTGGCCCGATACAGTATATCATATTCAAGTAGAACTAGTTTCTGGGACTCCGGGCGTCGATAACGAAAGGTCAGAGACCATGACAATAGACACGAGTCGCGCTCAGCGAGTTTCTACAGAGAGCGTTCAAGATGTTCAAATGAGTGATGGCGATCGTCTCATGTCAGTGTTAGTTAGCTCAATGAGAGGAGAACGAGTGCCAGAAAGAGCACCTGATTCTGAATTGGTACTTGGTTGTCTATCGGCTATGATTGCATTTGGTCTGGCTGTTCTCGCCGCCATCTTGTGGAGGCGGAGAAGGCGAGGCACATTTCCTGGGACCAATGTATACGTTGGCTCTTCTTCTGTTCTAAAAAGGAAACTAGTTGAAGATTTTATGCCAACAGCGCATTGCTTCCAGCCGGTCCTGGCTCCTCAAATCCCAACTAATGAAACCGCTTCACGCGATGTCGTGGTGTGACGTCATAGCTTTGATATGTTGTCGGTAGAAGACCGAGTCTTCAGTTCCTAAGCATTTGGATGACATTTTTGTGTAAAATGACATTGTGGTTAAAGATGTTGAATGTGATACATAAATGAACTTTAAATACAACACAATCGAGTGAAAGTTAAAAATGTGGTTTGTGCGCTGTCGTGCGTTGAGTTGTCGTGTTTTACTTGAACCCTTTCAGGCAAGCAATGTATGTACATGCTGATGTAACAATACACTATATGTATTTGGTTTATTGTAGACTTAGGTAATTGTACATTTGAACAAAATATAAATTTATAAATATATTTATGGAACACAGTAAGGTCAACACCAGAAAATTAGCAGTGTAAATATGTTAAGAACAATATGTAGTACCTAAATCATAATTTTCTAAAATATGAATTGATTTGTACCGCTTGTAAATAAAATATTTGTAACAAAAGGAAGTACACATGGATAAAATTATGGACTCTCCTTCGTTTCCATGACTGTTACGATCAATCAAGCTCTGTAGGATTAATAACGTAAATATCTAGACCTATTTTTACAACTAGTCCTTATTATTGTTTAGTTAAAAATAGTTATTAGATATATTTTACTATGATAGTTTGATGAGGTTCTAACTTATTCTAGTGAACTTTACGATGTCTTCTTCAGCAATAAAATAACATGTATGTATTTGTAAATAACTGAAACATTTTATTGTAAAAAATAACAGAGGAATTATATTTTTCTTGGCCTCCGACATAAAAGATTCTAGGTTTTACGGGTGGAAGTATTCTATAATAATTATATCCCTTTTAACCACTTCCTTGAAAGTTACTAATAAATAGTTTCTCATCCAATCATCCATAAGGTTACAGCTCTATTTGTTGTAATGTTAAATCATGGTGTAGTGTCATAACTTATTTGTTCGAAGTTGTTGCTAGACTTTAAACAATGTACTTAATAACTTAAGTTTGTTTTGTAGTAAAAAAGACCAAAATTATTTTTCGCCTGTAACTAAAATAATTTGGTATTTTAATAACCAAAATCCGTGTAGTGTATGTTTAGAAGCTTAGTTAAATTTTATTTATTGTTTTGTGATTAATTTAGTACCTTCACTCGATTTTGTAAATAAATTTAACTTGCTATAAATGACGAAGCTGACCTTTGACGAGTATAAATAAATATGTCTGCCAAATTAGTATGTGTTTTAATTTATCCACAAAACGTTTTACCAAAAATGAAGGAAACAAAATAATTTGGCAAAACCCTATTGTTCTCGCGCTCTTTTTGTTCTGAAGAATTCCGCTACTTGAGCGTAGAGAATAAAATTTTCAAATGAATAAAAAGTAAATACTTAAGTCATTTATATAATTTCCAATGGCCCGAAAGAATGAAGACTAACGAACGGTTCTGACACCTCTCAGGAGATTGCAAAGTTCTTCAATACATTTTTGCGTTTCGTGGCGGTCTGCTTTAAACGAATGTCGTGCAATTACGTTTTTGTCACACGATTCTCGATTCCATATTGAAAATTTACTTTAATAGCACTTTTAAATCCTCAAACACGATACGTCAAAAAAAGTAATTCGGCGATGCTACGCTAAAAAGCTACCTCCATCCAATATTTTTACGGATTTGATACATGAATGAATATTTCTGAATACAATAATTTTAAATAACGCTCATACAAATATTTCTTTACAGATTTAGCTCGTGTTAGAATAGATCCCGTTGATCGAGCTGTCATTTAGCCAGTCCCTAGATGAAACGGTACCATTGTCTAGGGATTAGCGTCAACGAATTTGTTGTCAACAAACGCCTGATCAAACAAAAAGACTTGAGCTTTATAGAACCCTAAGGAACCCCATTTCAATCGTTGTCGTCATCCCAAGCGTGCAGGCTTAAATACATTACCAATACTTTTACAAATAAGGGATCTTAACAATGAGTTCTCTTACTTAAGCTCAAAGACGTACAAGGAAAATATTGAAACAAGGAATCCTATTCCATTGTTATCTTGTTAGAAGTTTATTACAAAGTTGGGTTTCATTAAAATGAGAAATCCATTAAGCTAATCGCTAAGTTTGAAGCCACCGGTGACGATTATGAAAACGTAGCCTAAATGCAAATGGGGAGGCATCTTAATGTAAATTACGTGTAAATTGAAGACAGGGCCAACATTCTGAACCATAATAGATGGTCGCATTCATGGATTCCCATAATTCACGTCTGAAGATTAGATATAGTAGAGCTTTTTGTTCCTACATCGTTAATGTTGAAGCACGATATTTTTTCAATATAAAATGCCAGTTAAGATAAGCCGACCTTTACCAACGGCTTCCAGTTTTCTCATTTGTTTTCATTAAGAAAAAAACCTGTTCTCTTTTTTTGCTTCAGAAATCTATGATTATGGGAACATGAAGCCATTTATTTCGGTTACCCATTTTTATTCTGACTGCGGTTCTAGTATAAAGCATAGGCTCATAAATAACGTGGAAAATAGAAGGTGAACGCTTCCACGAGTATCCTTTTGGGAGCGGCCAAAGCATTCTTTTAAGATTTATTACGGAACTTGAACACATTACTTATTCCAAATGCGCCTACGGAACTAATATCTATACAGTTAAATGTTGACATTACTTCATCCGTTACAATTACGAATTTCTATTTATCCATCTAATTTATGGCATTAAATCTAGAGTGCCTTGGAAAATATTACAGTTTCAAATTCAGTCTCTCTTTTAAGTACATAATCTCTTTCTGCTCGTGAGGCCTTTTTTGCTTCATCCACATTCATCAGTCTCTTCATACGTGTTCGAATAGAATATTAGAATTTAATTTGTTTTAAGTCTTAATTTCTTAGATTTTATAAACTACTTGAAGGAAACAGTCTTTTTGATATAAAATAACATTTGTTTTTCTGAGTCATGGTTATCATATTAGTAGGATGAATAGATTAATCTATATAAAATTTCAAATTGATACCATTCCATGACCCTCCCATTCTTACAACAAATTCATATGTCGGCTTCGATAACGTGATACAACGTTATGGGGCCATGATCTGGATTATCCGTCGATTACAAAACCTTATTTCACGAACAAAGATAACGCAGAGTGAAGCGGAGACACCGATATTGCAAACTTGCTGTTTTAACTTGATCCTATCTAAATTGTTGTTGCAAACTGGGTGTGTGGGTTAGACTTTCTTGTTTAACGACCTTTTCAACGTTATCGCCTGTGAAGTCAAGTATTTGATAGTGTTGGCTGTGATTAGGACTGTATTTATAGCCTGATTCGGTTTTAACTTTATTTAACAGATATGTCTACCATTAACATGTATATTTAGACGACATCGCAGTTGTTTATTGGCGATTCTCGGTTCCAGATAGTTAGGTGCTCGGTGTTCTTGACAGTTTGTTTTGGAATTATTATATGTATATCCTCACGCCATCCTTGAAGGGTCAGGGCAGGGGTGTATCCATACATCCACTTTCCGTCAGGGATATATTTTAGGTGCCAACGTGACGGATGGCGAGTACATCGCCGTTACTCAAGCACGACTATAGGCCTTTGAATGTCTTCTCGGCGTATGCGGGTTTCCTCTTGATGTTTTGTTCACCATAAAGCTCGTGGTGTAACTAATCACTGTGCTTAAGTTTAGACAAAAATATCGGTGCAGGCGGGATTCGTGATGTACCAAATTCAGTTTAGTGTTAAGTTTGTGTGTAAAATTATAGTATTTTTTTTTATACAACAAGAGTGGCAAACAAGCATATGGCCCACCTGATGGGAAACGGTTACCGTAGCCTATTTACGCTCACGATACCGAAGTATCACCTGCGCGTTGCCACTCTATGTTCGGAGAGTTATAGTGTGTTGGCAGCATAATGGGTTTAATCCCTCTGCTTCCAACACAATGTAACAATCCTCCCCCCTCCCCAAGGAGCTCATTACTGGAAACCTTATTCACCGCGTAGGAACACAACACAATAAAATGTGTTATTTGGCTACGGACTTCTTTCTATAAGGTGGAGGTCCTGCCCCAGTCGGGGAGCTCCAAATTCGAACGGGAAAACCCGTTATGCCCTACCTCTCTTAATTAGTTCCAGATGGTACACGTTACTGGTTACATCCCTTTACCGGGGACTTATTTTCTTTAGACAATATACAAAATGCATCAGAATTCAAGAAGTGATAATCGAATTCTACCACTGTAACGTATTATTGCCATTTAGAGATAACATTTACAAGCATATTTTTTTTCATATGTGTTTATCACAATAAATTAAGTGTGATGATGTATGTATTTAAGTATAGTGTATCTTAGTTAAACTCGTTTACATACGTTAAGTTAAATTACACAGCTGTAATTATCAATAAAAAGGAAACTCATGTCTGTAACGCAATTACCACTAACTAGTCTTAGAGACTGTCAGATGGACATCTCAAGAGTCGGGGGATGTCTGCTTATCTGCGCTTACGGCAGTGCATTTATCAAACAGATACAGGTGTTTCATACTAACGGTTAGTAGAATATTCCTGTTGGAATACTAGCTGCAATCCATGATTTCACGGAAGCAGTGTTTTCGTTAGTAGTTCGCTATTATTAATCTAAGTTACCTCTGTTCACTCTTTAGCACGTAACTGATAAATACATCCGTATTAGGAACATACTTTTGTGTCTATAATATGTATTAGATTTTTTCCTACAGAAGATGGAAACGTGCGTGTGGCTGTCATGTGAACCTGTGCTATCGAAATAACGATGAAAATGTTGCATGTGAATTAGTTACCACTAAAATATAATTTAATTATCATCTATGCAAAATACTGGCTTAAATTCCCAATATTTTTTTAATATTACTTACTGGCCAAATCTGCAAGTATAAATAAATTATTCATAGGGATCGTTTCGCTGAACATTCTCTCTGAATGGTAGCACAAAGAATAAGTGCCCTTCACTTTGTAAATAAAATATTTAGTTTTGATACAAAAACATAAAGCTACAACCAATTTTAATTTATAATGTTTTTGTAATTATGTAACAAAAGTAGGCTTGTTTAAAATATGCTATTAAAAATTTATTCAAGAACCATCATGACAATTTGCTATAATGTTAGAGAACCAAGATCTAGTCAGAGTCCTTTTAACATTTTAAACATGCACGCTTTAAATTTAAAAAAATTTAAGTAATAATAATAATAATAAAGTAAGTCAAATTCTGCAGAATCTGCTGAATTGACCGCTTCCGAATGTCTAATCAAAACAAAGTTATGTACCTATGTTTTATAATATGAAGAGTTATGAGGAATAGCAAAGCTTTTTTTGTATTGTCTCTCGTTGTGTGAGTTCCGTGAACTTTTGCCACTTTGCTTTGAACAAAGGGAATAGATAAGAGTGGTGGCTGCCTTATATATTAATTAGGAACTCGCGAGAGTATGAAGGGTCCAATAACATTATAACAATTTTTAATTTATATTGCTCTATTAATTTATAACGTAATATAACGTTATAACGTTACCACCGATATGAAAAGCCTTATAACACTTTTAGCAGCGAGGGAGCTGCGCCGGCGCACAGTAATGGACGGCTGTCAGCGCGTGGGCGATCAGCTAACATCAACTTGTAAATACACGGTAAATATTTGTCTTCAAAGTAATTACAGTAATTGTTCCCAAATCGCCTCGAGTATGAGAGACCGTTCATTGGTTAATGCACAAGAATTAATTTAGGTACCTACTGAGCTTAGCGCATAGTTATATTACAATTACACGTTATATTATTACGGATGTACTTGCTATACTTACTTTTCTACGTTTTCTTTTTCTAATAAACGCCCTCAACTCATCGTACGGATTTTTAGACTTAGATGTATACTTATGCTATGAAATTTTATTATTTTGATTTGGTACTTGTGTAAGACCCTCAACATCCGTCACGTAGGCATTTAAATATTATATCCGTTGAAAAGAAAGGTAAAAAGCGTTTTTGTTTTACCTTTCTGTTTCCCTTTTATCTTTCATTTCTTCTCAGAATTTCTCTTTGGAGATATTCACAGAAAGGCGTGTTAAGTCAAGATATAAAGAAAAGGCAAAACTTTCTTATGAAATAAGCGATCTTTTCTCTAGTGGAATACTTTAAGATCATAATATAAATCAATATATAAATGTTGTATTTGCAAATGAGCTAGCTTAGTGAGCTATGTACAGTAGAGCAGCGCTAAATCTGTCAGTAGTCTTAGAAAGTCTGACAACTGGTCTAACCATAGGTAACAAATTTTCTTAGTCGAAGGGTTGCGCAGGTAAGACGGAAGTTGCTTCTAAATAAAATATTGTTACATCGCATAGAGACAGTACAGATATACCTATAAGAAAAAGAATTGGAAGATAAATATCAATAGAGGTAATGGAAAATATGTTCATTATGAATACCTGTCTTAAACTGGGATATCTATTTATCATAGCGACGATACTGCATCTACAAATATTACCTATGAATAAATATACATATACGGCAACCCGTTTACGCACCGTGGAATGAATCAGTTTCTTATTGAAGCAATGATTATTTAAGTCGTTATAAAAAAAGAAAAGAAACAACATTCCTTTGCTCACAAACACATAATCCATTACTCTGATAATATCAACAAAACCTGAAAATATTGCTTTATTATTTAAATTTATTGCTATAACTAGATTGTTACCAGATAGTTACCAGTAGGTACGACAGTTCCCTATAGATGTTATATTCCAAAATTATATATAATATAATAAAATATAATATATAAATAATAATAATATAATAATATTAATTCCAAATTTAATTTTAGAAAATCGTTTATTTATAATCTTATTAGATTTATATTTATTAGATTATATTCTATGGCCGTCTGATTTAGTGGTTAGAGTTCCTAAATGCGGAGCTTGGGGTCGTGGGTTCGAATCTCACTGGGTAGATATTTGATTGATACTCGAGTATTCGTACCTTAGTCTTGGATTTCCTACAAATTTACATATATCTATATATATCTTCTATATTTATAGGCATGTATGTAGTAGTCGACTAGTGTTGAGACTGACGAGAATGTCGAGACTGAGACAGTTGAGACTGTCGAGATTGTCGAGACTGAGATAGTTGAGACTGTGTTAATGTGTGTAGAATTGTCCTAAGGCATTTATGAATATTATTATTCTATAGATAACTTTATACATTTATGAGTTATCAATAAATCAACATCTTAAACTTCCCTCACATAGTTGCTGTAGTTAAATATTCCCATCTGCAACCACGTCACAAGGCAATGGTGCGGTTAGTACGAATTGGGACTCTGCCAAGCCAGTCATTACTGGGTCGTCGGCAGAATGGTACATGTCTCGGACAACTTCAAGTGTCTGTCTCTGATTTGAAACATTTGCGTTAGAAATTGCGGTTCCCGGTAAGGAACGTAGATGTCACAAACGACATGCTTATTGTGCAGGACACTAGCTGTTACCTGCTATTTCGCCTGCATATAATAATAACTTGCTTCCTATTTATATTTTTACACTAAATAGAGAAACGATTGATGGCCCATAAAAAGTCACCCCGTTAATTTAACCTTAACAAAATATCTAAAATTTTCTTCAAGGCTCCATCTATCATTACACCAAATTTTATAGAAACTGATTTAGCGATTTGGTATTGAAAACGTAGCCGAGAGGCAAATAGGCAGAGCTACTTTCGCCTTATTATTATTTGTTAACATGGATATTCACACATATCACAGCCCTACATTTCATGAAATTCATCCCATTAAAATTTGTATTGATAAGCATTTAGCAACGTCTAGTTGCTGGCGAGTTTTTGACATATATACACATAGCATGTATTGAAAGTTGTAAAATGTTCAAAGCGGTACGCGGTAAAGGGAGCCACGTTCTCAATACATTCATGACAGGTGACGTAAAGTAAACTCGCTAGCCATTATGCGAGAATTCATGGTAGGATGTACTGGCTATTAGCCACGTTGGTAGAGACTTTGTGCTAACGGTCGTGAGTTCTATAATGAGCTGCTGTAAATAATTGTGTGACGAACATATTAGTTGTCAACCACCTAGCAGGGTATCGAATATTCATCTAAGAAAATACCGGTAAAAATACAAAATACACATCAATGTTGCGTGTTAACTACAATGAAATGTTTAATTAGAACTATCAAAAAGGATCTTCATGACCTAGCTTATACTCAAAATTGGTCTTGAAATGCAGTTACCATACACGTAACTTGTCGCTGAGTTTAGACATTTCAATTGTGACATCACATCAATAAATCGATGCAAAGTAATAATGCATAGTTGGAAACTTGGGATGTTGAACGGGCAACAGGTGGCGCCAGTAGTCGGTCATCGGTTAATTAAGGTTGGTTACAAATAACCGGTTATAATAATTAGTGAGGGGCGTAGTGGGCGGCGCCCGCGTCTCTTCGACACTCAAGGCGTGGTCGCTTTTCGGCGACTCAACTCATGTTTAATTTAACACTTTGCTGTGTGATGATAGAATTTCATAGTGATGTCACTTTATAGTGTTTCCGTGTTCATTTTGATTTATTACATTTATGTTATTTCCTTAATAATTTTAACTCTGTCTCGGACCTTAAGATAAGAGAAGGAACTTTTACTATGTTTACCGATCAATGGCGAAAGAAAAGGAGTCGAGCCAGTCATATCTTAGGTGCTAAGCAAACACAGCTAAGGGAAATTCAGACCTCGACTTAAGTGTTTCAGGTTCGCAAGCTAGAGCTGGGATGGAAGGGTGGAGTTCATTTAGGTATATATTTTGTACGGTGTACGGTGAAGGAAAACATCGAGAGGAAACCTGCATACGTCTGAGAAGAAATTCAAAGGCGTATGTATAGTCGTGCTTGAGTAACGGCGATGGACTCGCCATCTGTCACGTTGGCACCTAATATACCTCTGGCGGAAAGTGGGTGTGTGGGTATTACCTATACACCTCTGCCTACCCCTTCGGGGACCCTTGTGGGAAGGCGTGAGGATATATTATTATTATTATTATATATTTTGTATTAGGTATATAATTTAAATGGCGACGGACTGGACGCACGCCATCTGTCACATTAACACCTAAATATATTTCCATTAAAAACTTTGCTAGCCCTTCGAAAATCCTTCGGGGAAGGCGTGAACTTTATAATAATAATGTATGCACTCCTTAATATTATTATTATTAATCCATTTATTTCAGGCAATACAATAAAAGTATACGTATAAATATAGGGCCCATAAATATATACCTTAACCTAACATTCCTCGATCAACGCCTTTCTTTCCATCACCACGTAAAGGCGGTACGCGCGCGAGCCGCCTTCGCGCTCGGGAGACTTCACAGCATGTTGAATGCACGAAGTAAACTCTCATTGAAATCCAAGGTGAGGATTTACACGACGTGCATTCGACCAATCATGACATATGCGGGTGTAGTGTTCGCACACACTAGCAAGTCAACACTCAACCCCCTGCAAGTGCTCCAAAGCCGGTTTCTCCGGAGAGCCACAGGTGCCCCGTGGTACATGCGTAATAGTCAACTCCACGTTGACCTCAAAGTCCCAACTATAAAACAGTTTTTGAAAAAACTGGCCAAACGTCATTTCGATTCTGCTGTAAATCACCCCAACCCCCTCGTCGTATCGGCCGCCCGATACACTCCTTCCCTTATCTCAAAGATAAGGCGTCCAAGACATGCCGTCATCGAACCGGACAACGACATAACGGTCCTCCAGGACGCCCGACAAAAACATACCAACACTACACACAACCGACCACTGTTCCGTCCTCGCCGGCGAGGCTCGACGCGAATAAGCCGTAATGTTCCCCCCCGACCTCCGCCGCAAACGCCGGCCCGCGCCGAGCCAGACGCGCAAATCCCGCCCCCAAATAATATTTAAATTAAATTACCAGTTCAGCCCAGCTCCCTTGCTCGCGATCCAGCAACGCCCTAAGCCGAGGTTCGTACCCCACAAAAAAATACATACATACAAACTTTATTACAATATATACCTTAAAGACTAACATACATAATTAATAAATATCCTTGGGGTTTTCCGCTCTTGCGCGCATCCCTATAACACCGGTACATGATTCCTGCAGGCCAGAAATCGAATTGGAAGAACATGTCACGATGCTTTGCAGGCACCTTGAGGACGTAGGATTTGAAATTCGTTTCTCTCGCAGACTCAAGTCACTGCAAGTGTATGCGTATGTGTATGTGGATGCGTTGTTGATATGCCAGGGGTCAGTTAATAAAAATAAAGTTTAGGATCAATGTTTTTGTAAAAAATATAAATAAATCCGTATATGTAATATTAGGTCTCGAATTGTTTATGCATAACTACGCAAGATAAAGCATACCTCAAAGTAAAACATGTTGATAGCGGTTAATTTAAAAAGTTTTAAAAATACCAAGTTCATATCACGTAGCAATCAGTGTACAATTTAGTGATGTCTACTTGGTTTGCTGTGCGCGTACGCTGGTCGTGCATGAGTGCGCGTTACTAAGTCACAGAATTTGATATGAATATTTGATCAAACATTGGTCGAACATCAGGAGCCGTGGAAGTCATCATCATTAATGTATCGTCTAGCATAACGAATGTAGACGAATTGTCTTGCCATTAATTTATCCCAACTCTAAATCAAGAGGTCATAAAAATATTTGAACTCATTTTCGTAGTCGCGTACAACATTAAAATTAGGTAATTAGACATAATGCTGGTTGAATCAAATATACATACAAATCCCTCCACAAGTACAAATACAAGTCCCTCTGCCCACAGTATTCTAGACTCTACACTTTCAGACCTCTTTCACTTCATCCACATTCATCAGTAGTTTTTATACAATGTAAAAATGCTTCGTAGAAGAGGAAAAGTTTCAACTACCTAGATCAAATCAACAGAATACCAAGATTAACTTTTAAAAAAAGTAGACAACATTTGTAAATAATTACGTTGGCCAGACCACCATAGAGCCAACAAAAGTGGTTTTCAATATTGGTTCCAATCTGGCTGGAAGTGCTTAATAACCCAATTTACTTGCAGCTCCCGTCTGACGAAGTTTTTGTGACAGACCACCGATTGTGGTCAAGTTTTATTGCCATGCCAGAGATTAAGAAATAGTTACTTCGTAAGCGACGCTCTTTGACGGCATCCGACAGTTACTTGTATTGTATGTTAGTGATTGAACTTTCTAATACGGGTCACAATGGATATATCTTAATAAAGACATATAATAATTTTTTGTTTGGACACATAGAAAGGATGAGTGAAGAAAGTTTGACGAAACAGATATACAAAGCAAAAGTGTGTGCAAGAAGAGACAGAGGAAGGCCACGTTCCAACTACCTGGATCAAATCGATCGGACTCTCAAGGGCGGGAACGTTAAGAGTACTCGAAACCGACGAGCATGTATGAAGAGACTGATGAATGTGGATGAAGCGAAAGAGGTATGTAAGTCTAGAGAAAACTGGCGCTCTATACTCTCTGCCTACCCCGTTAGGGACTTGGCGTGATGATATGTATGTATATAATACATAAATTTAGGACTATTAAACATAGAGATATTCAACAGAATTTTATAGAAATTTGTGCAGAGAGGAACCAACAAGCAAGTATAAGAGACGACATTTTCCAAAGTGAAATACCTTCTTTGCATACTGCTAAGACATATTTAATATCTATGTGATAGCAATATTTCAGGGCGATATCTCAGTCGTGAGATCTTAATCCCACGTCGGGATTGATTTTTTTACTAAGCATGCAAAAACACAACATCGGAATTCGTCACAGAGATAGACATCAATTAAGTAACGCATTACGCGGGTGAAACCACGGAGCACAGCTAGTATTGCTATATGTTTACTATAGTATTTGGGATTTGAACCCTAAAGGTGAGTGCATTCAACCGCTTGCTCAAGCTCCAAACCTAATTGAATAGAATTATCCCTTGCAAATTATGAGAAATGCCTGCGGTCGAACGAATAAAGACATCATCTGATATCACTAACCAAATAATCATATTGTATCTCATCTCCACTACCCCAAGTAAATTGATTAGAAAATCTGCCAATAAAAATAGATGTACTCCAAACTGATAATAAAGGAGTGTATAATTATAGTTTGAACGAACAAGACAGTATAAAGGCCTCGTTTGAAACTGTATTTAAATCAGTGCCAGTATTTCTCAGAATGTGTCTGGAAGCATAAAATCAATTACCATTAGCATTAAAACCGAGACGGGAAACAGATAAAACACATAAGTAAATCGCAACATTCAACCAAAGCGCCTACACATTTTTCACCGACCATCTTGTAGAGATGGTATCAATAATTGGCATATCTGTGAGCCGGCGTACGGTAGATCATTTAATTTTCTTAATAATTTTCTATCGGAGCTGGCCTTAGGCGGTGTACGCCGGTCTAGTCTGGTTCTCGTTTTGTACTTTTTAGTAATGCAGTATAATCAATCACTCTGTACGGTTGCTTAGGCGCGTTGATAGTATAAGTAAAAATTGTAGAGTATTTTACGTTTGAAAACTAATAAGAATTACAATTAAGATATGATAACGTAACGATGACAGCTCCTGGCTAAGAATCTTGATGTCACGGGTTCGATTCTATGGGGTCCAATATTTGCATAAAAAACAAGCATTTCTGTTTTAAAGCCTGGGATGTCCAATTTATTTATGTTTATATGGAAACATATAAGAATGTATAATGTTATTAAGTTCTTATAGAACAGTCCCATCAAAATTGATCCATTCGTTTCAGAGATTAGCCGGACCAAACAGCCACAAGTTTATTTTTTCGTATAGGTAGAATTAAAAAAAAGATATTTGAGAATGAACTAAGAAGGACCGGATACACCTAATCTAAAGAACCTATTTCAAGATAAGAATACGTTTATCTATACTCCTGAACCATTAGAAGTAATCTCAAAAATCAAGTTCTAACATCGATAGGAGCACCCGACATCCTGTCCTCTCTCCTCCCAGTTTACCGTGCTTGTAATCTGAATCGGTTAGCTCCGGCGGTGATTTATACGACGTAGCCAGAATGTCTATTACGGCATAGCTATACGCAAGTATCGTGGCTGGATGGCTAGCGTAGCTGATCCCGCCTTGTCTCGCCGCAGTGAAGGTAATCTTCCGCCTACCTGGTAGTACGCAACATGGTTCTATTAGGGTAAAGGGATATAAAATGGGATTATAATGAAAAGGGTTAATGAGTATGTTGGCACCATTATTATATGTGTAGCAAACGCTAACAAGAGCATTTCTGTATAATATTATCTCTCAATGGTGTTATAAAAACTTTTCTCATAGAACATAAGTCTTTTGACTTATTTTGACGAATATTAGGTATTTATATAGGTACCTTAAAATATAAATATCGTTAGTTGAAAAGTTTCCGACATAGGCCTGCTGCATACGACATAGATAAGGAAAGCAACGCCTCCTGGAAGTCATATACTAAGTGCATATGACATGGATACAAGTTTTTCTGTTTCATCATGCTCAAATTCCACAATAATGTTAATTTGATTCCATCACATTAATATTCAGTCATGATGATAAGATATTCCCCACAACTGCATCTTAATTGGTATGCCAATGTTTGGTATAATTGACATTAAACGATTTATAGTCATTACGCGCCCAGTTACCATTAATGTACCACATACTGCTCGGCTTATAATACTGAATAGGACATGTACATTCTGTGTGTATTTCTACTAGTTCTATTCCCCACTGTGGATTCTCGTAACTACACGGAGTCTACTAGTTTTAACTTGAAGCTCAATCGTAGGACCGTATAAAGAGTTTTTTATTATATCTTCACTTCCATTTTACAAGGGTCCGAAGGGATAGCAGATTAGAGTAGACGTGTAACAATACCTTATATACATTGCTTATATATATATATATATATATATATATATATATATAAGCAATGTATATAAGGTATTGTATATGTATGTATATATATATATATATATTAATATCGTCAAAGGCATATTTAGTTTTTCTGACAGGATCTTACATCATTGAATTTATTCTTAAGCATGTATCCATGATAAAGTTCGTGGTGTGAGAAGTAACTATACTTTAGTTTAGTAAAACTCATTGGTACAGCCTAAGCCTTTGACTTACAAATAAAATTTTGATGAGTAAAGGTAATACTTAATGACAAGCATTCACACTATAACATATAATTACATCTAAATAATTAATAACCTTACAAAATAATTGAGTGTTTATAGGAAATATTGTTGGAGTTTTATTAATTATGGTTGTAATTAAATCCCGTGCAGTAATTTCACAGGATTAACAAGTTGAAATTGCTCATTAAGCAGACTGACGTGTGCTTTAATCCGAGACAATAAAACCTTAATCGAATTAAAGCACAAGAGCATGGCCAGATATGAATTTTAAACATGGTTGCTTAATCAGTCTCAAGATCTAATCTAGATACGATCGGATTGACGGCTTGTTTGTTAGTTGTGGCCTTAAGTTATTCACTTATGCTAGGAATTAAAAATTACCCGACTTTAATAGAATAGATGACGTAATGGTCAATTTGAATACTTAAGAAACACAATTTTGGTGAAGTTTATATGCTTTAGATGTAGAAGTTGTTCGTGTATTTGTCTTTATATTTATTTTATTTGTCTAACGAGATTATATCAAAAAGTAAATCATCAAGTCTTAACTGACTACAGAATCTTAAATGTGGCATAAAAAGATGATCACAGAGAAATAACTTGAAAAATCGGCAATCGGAAATCTCGAACGATTTAAAAGAAGGCTTATATTCTTTTTGATTCGGAGATAAAATAAATATTTTCATCGAAGCGTTGGCGAGACTCGTGAAAAATGATGCTGTACAAAATTCTATACAGGAGGCAATAATTTTACTGTCATCGTGTTGTTTTATATAGATGCGTATGTCTACAGCCAGGGTAAAACTGGCCGGAAAAGTTTCAAAACTTTGACCTGGAGTCATGTCTTACTGCTCATCTTTTTCTGTGCATCCAATACCTCCACGCCTTTTCACTTGGGGACCCAAAGGGGTAGGCACAGCACATTTCCGACAGAGATATATTGTTGTTACTCAAGCACAACTATACGCGTTAGATTTTTCTCAAACGTATACAGGATACCTATGCATATTTTCCTTCACCGTAAAGCTCGTGGTATGATAATGCCCTTATGTTCAGAATGAATTGGTACAGTCGGTATTCGAATTTGCAACCTTTGCCCTGTAGGTGACTACTCGAACAACTTTGTAACTACAGCCATATGTATATATACAAAAGTTACCAGGAAGACGTAGGTAAATATATTGTACTAATTGTTGTGTAGTTTATCTTGCAATGAAATTATTGAATTGAGTGAGCACGCGCGCCATGCTTCAGATAAAAATTCTCATAGTGTTTTTTATTTTCTTTTAGATGCAGGTATACTTCTTAAATTACTGTTCGCAACCTTCGAAGTTACCCATTTCGATAAAAGCAATTACCAATTGAGTTTCATGCATTATAATTTTTGCCTACACATTCGAAACACTTCCAGACCAGATAGATAAACTAAGTCAAATTATATGCTGTTAGCATAAGAAATATCACGTTTTTCATTGCGTCTAGTGGAAAATAAAAGCGACATGGTACGCCCAAGACACGTGACAACGCGACAAAAGATCGCCCGACAGGTAGGTATTCGATGAGTTCAAAATTGGATAGTAATCGATGCGTGAAACTCTACTCACTCCACGAGACGTAGTGATTCCGTGTGTGGAAAGCAAACATTGTCAAAATATAATAAAACAGCCGTGGTGGCCGAGTGCTTTGAGCTTGAGAGACTTACAATGCAAAGATTGCAAGTTCGGACTCAACTGTAACTATGAGTTATTAATGAACTTTTGTACAGTGATTAATCACACGATGAGCTTAACAGGGATGGAAGACAACGATAGAAAACCTGCATTCGTTTAAGATGAAAAAATTCAAAACGTAAAAATATTGCTTGAGAAATGGCGATGGACTCGCTATCTGTCATGTTGGCACATATTTGTTATATCTGCAGCGAGAAGGGAGTATGTGGATATTACACATATCTGCATACCCTAGGATAGTCGTGAAGATATATATGCAGCATATAATTTATTTGTAATTTTTACATGCTTATTGAAAAATTATCTGTCTTTTTACAGTAGTTCAAATGTATTCCCGTTTATGTACTGTATTGTATGTACGTAAAGCTATTGTTTACTAATAGATATTGTATTGTGATTTTTGTTTTATCTAACTCTTAGAAGGTATAATCAGTTTTTTGTTTTGTGGCCTTTGCGACTGTGTGTATCTCGCGTAGGTAATAAGAAGTCGATCGGCATCCGCCTTCGGACTTGGCTTTATGCACAAACGAAGGTCATTACGATCGGATATTCAATTTACCATTGCGCTGATTCAGCAATAATTTACTTTTAAATCGAATTGTGGCGTTTGAATTGAATTTTATAGCATAATATCCAATGGTTGTTTTAGGCGTTCCTTCTCACCTTTAATTTATATGAGCAGTTAGAAATGTGTGTCAATGTGTGCTTTAACTCATCTTAAAAATTACTTTAGCCCTACATGAAAAATATAAAGCTACGAGGCTTTCTTTCTTCAAGGATGAGAGCGTCATGTGTACTCAAAATCGGCGAGCAAGTATAAAATAACTGATAAATGTAAATTAAGCGAAAGAGGCCTGAAAATCCAGACAGAACTGCCTGACCTGTAAAACTTATCTTTCCATATTGTTATGTATTGGAAGATTACGTCTACCTTAAAAACATATGATATGGAAAGATAGGTTTTACTCTGGATCTTTTGAAGTCGATGATTGTTAAGAACCACCGATGTGTCAGTGTAAGGTATTAATAGGCATTATAGGGCTGCCAGCAGCATCAATCTGTGACCATCACGTAATAAAATAACAGGGGCATAATACACTTTTTATTATTTAAATAATTACCTATACAAACCAACCTTACCCGGTATCTATTCCAAAATATGAAAATGAGACGACCCTAGTTGAACTTTTGTATCTTAAGTTGAATAGAAAAGGAACATTGTATATATTGTTAACCCAAGTATAATGTAGGTCAAACTCAACATCTTAAGGTCCTTTGTACCTGTGAAAGCCTTCAACCCGGACATCCCGGATTTCTGTACCTTTAAGAGTGCCCGGGAACGCCGGATGGAATTTTTAAGCAATCGAGGCTTTTACTACGAAATCGTTGACATTTCAATGAGATTTGTACAGTGATATGTTTCTAAAATATCTTATTTTTAGCAATGTGAGCTAAGAAGTGAGAGTAAGAAAGAGAGTGGTTCTTATATATATATCTCTCGTAGCGTGAGTTCCGGGAACTTTTGCTACTTAACCGGTCGATGGCGAGACCTAGGCCTCCAGCCAGGCACTTTATATTTAAGCAACACAGCTAAGGGCACCCCCTGTGGGGTACGAACCTCGGCTTAGGGCGTTGCTGGATCGCGAGCAAGGGAGCTGGGCTGGACGGTAATTTTATTTAAATATTATTTGGGGGCGGGATTGGCGCGTCTGGCTCGGCGCGGGCCGGCGTTTGCGGCGGAGGTCGGGGGGGAACATTACGGCTTATTCGCGTCGAGCCTCGCCGGCGAGGACGGAACAGTGGTCGATTGTGTGTAGTGTTGGTATGTTTTTGTCGGGCGTCCTGGAGGACCGTTATGTCGTCATCCGGTTCGATGACGGCATGTCTTGGACGCCTTATTTTCGAGATAAGGGAAGGAGTGTATCGGGCGGCCGATACGACGAGGGGGTTGGGGTGATTTACAGCAGAATCGAAATGACGTTTGGACAGTTTTTTCAAAAACTGTTTTATAGTTCGGACTTTGAGGTCAACGTGGAGTTGACTATTACGCATGTACCACCGGGCACCTGTGGCTCTCCGGAGAAACCGGCTTTGGAGCACTTGCAGGGGGTTAAGCGTTGACTTGCTAGTGTGTGGGAACACTACACCCGCATATGTCATGATTATATATTTTTCCCAATGTCCGCAACTATTTCTTTCAATTGAATTTCTAGCCGCAACCTATGGCTACACTCACATGTATCCTACAAAAATCATCCAATCATTACGATTAAACCGTTTATTTTACTCGTCACGTTGGAATACATTCTCTTTTTAAGAAGTAAGTCTCATATTTTAAAAATATTCATTGCACCTATGCACCGGTTCCTAAACATCCAGCAAGATAGTACGCCAGATAAATTAACAGAGCTCAACTAAAATCAATTCAATATTAATTTATACGCCAATAAAGTTTTTAAGATATCTGTTTGAATAACTTTAATTGCGGCTCGATTTTTACACCCTTACGTTTAATCGTACTGTATTTCACGTATACTTTATCGTTTTAAAACTCACCCGTAATAATTTACAATACAGCGAGGCTTCGATGTAGGCTATAAATAAACAAAGATTTAATGCAAAAGCCACTTTGCCGTCTGTTTGATTTCGCTTTATTTCACCCAATGCACTGTGACTAAGCGTTTATTCGTATATAGCTTTATGGTTGCAATGACCCAAATGCAACCGATTATAAAATTAAATTTCCCTTTAATACTATTATGTACAATTGATGTGGTCAAATAATTCAATGTGAGTTTGATTGCACAATCAATTGCAAATGGCCGTTAGTATTGTTATAATATCAACGTGTGACTAGTGAAAGATAATGATGATGTTATGATAAAATTGTTCGTTTTCGAATGGAGGAGATCCTTTCTTAGTGGCGTTTTATTTGCTGATTAAGAGACAGACATCATATTGAATAACTTCATGCCGGAACGCAGAGGTTATATGACGCCCCCTTTTCGCCAAACATAATTAGTTGCCAACGTGTCTGGTGGAGAGACCATCACCGTTTCTCTTACACGACATACGTTTTTGAATTATTTCTCAAACGTATGCAGTCTTGATATAGATTTAAATGCATATTATAATGGTGGGAAAAAAACAAAATAATATTTCCCACATGATGACAGGCAATGAACAGCAACACAAAGGACCTTATCATTATTAGTAAGGCCTCTTTTAGTGGTAGTCGATGGAAGCTTAATTGCAGACTGGTATAAAACAAAACAGAACTACCAAGTTTCTATGATAATTCTATTTATGAGTGTACGCTCAGCTTGTCATAACGACTTAAAGTAAAAACTTTATTGCAACTCTGTAAGGTACGTGTGACTTATCCGTGTATCGACCGGTATCGCTCCGATACGACAAATTCAAACGAGCAATTCATATTTTATGCATTAGGTTTATGCTTTGGAATCGATGTTCTTGATGGTGGTACGGTTGACGTAGAATTTGCATAGTGGATTATGCACAGCGCCCACTCTAAGGAACAGTTCAATTGGACTTATGTTTTACATGCCTGGTAAGGCAAATACTGCCATAAAGGATTTGTTGAGCGACAAAAAAAATACCAATTGTTTTTTTTGTTCAACAAAACGGACATGAGTTTTATTGTTGTACCTACTCCTCCCACTCTGAATTTAAAGAAATTTCAAGATATTTTTATACAAAATACACTTATTTGGTTGTATTTATTGATAAAGACGTTTAGAGTCGTGATAGGCTATTAGTCGCCAGCAACGCGAACATTGCAAGATCGAAGCCCGACTGTACCGATGAGATTTTCTGAACTTAAGAAAAGTGTCAGGTCTTGGTGATTAAAACAACAAAAGTTAGCAGAAGTTGTTTATTGCACGGTTGCTAACAGTACACATAGAATATTATAGAGTATATACAATATTTGTGTAGCTAAACAAACTTACGCATAGTCAGTAATTGTTAAGGTTGTTTTTGGTGATCCAAATATCACTAGCACCATTCTTAGTCCCTTTTGTGTCGCCTACAAAAGCTTAATTGTTGACCTTGGTTTTGGTTGACCTTTAAGGTAACATTTTAGGTTTTAGGCAAATTTAGGGTTACTCCTTTAAAAGTCTGACTGACCTTACAATCACACAACCAGGCATTGAAAAAAGTCAACCAAAATATATAATAAGATTCACCTCTACATACATTTTTATACTTCTATTCCTAAAGCTAATAATTTATCATGTATACGCTTTCATGGTATCCTCTTTCTAAAACAGATAGCGGCACATTCACTCACTAAATATTCTACTCAATCAAATGCGCGTGAAGAAAGTGGTATCTGTATAAAATAATCAAAATCATTACTCACGCTAAACCGGAGGAACGAATGTGGATACATAGCTATTGCTTGAAACAACACAAGAGACACTTTTCATTCCTTTCTCTTAGTGAACGAAATCCCAGACTGAAAAAAGGTAAAGAAAACAAACACGGAACCTTATACAAAAAAATACATGAATGCGTACGTGTTTAAGATACGCCGACCGGATCTATGTTTTGATTCGAGACTTTTATAAATGTTTCCTTTTGCTGTGATATATTGTTATGGAAGTAAAGCGTATGTTATGAAACGTTTTTGTGATAATTCTATAAAATGACTTCTGCTAATAAAAATACACAATAGACAGTGGCCAAGTATCGGGTTCAAATTATTAAATGGATTATTAGGGTAATACGAATACGCGTATAGAGCATAGTTTAAAAAAACACTACATAAGGAGAATAAAGGATGAACTAGTTCTGTTAATCTGATGGCACATAACCTCTAGCGAAAGCCTACTTACGCCTTGAACAAGAAATACATTCCAGAGTAGCCTTTGACTGCAAATATTCCGAAATACCTTTGATAATTCAAACATTTAATGATAAGCTAATTTTGTTTTCTTATCATATCCGGATAGTTGCACTATATATCAGCATAGAAATTTGATAAATATATTTGAAATATGATCGGTGAGCCCCCACACTGTGCCTTTGTGTGTTGCACGTCGATACCATCATCTATCACTGATTTATCGAGAGATCGCTTCTCACTGTAGGATGGAAAGTCAATCTTACTTTTGGTAGCAGGTTTGGTTGTAGGTATAAGCATAACTATAGATAATATGAATAGCCTGCACATTACAGAAATTCATTAATGAAATAGTAACACGACTAATTGTAAATCGGATGTTGTTTTCATGGTTGGGCCAAATTGGAGCCTGCGAATACTCAGTATTATATATTTTTTTACTATCCAACACTAGTTTTTCTGCCTTTACCGACCGACATGCGGTTGCTTGATCTTGTCCTCAATGGTTAATAAAATAAATATTCTATCAAATCAGACGAAAGATTTATTCGCATCTGTTTACCCAGACGGACATTGCGCTCAATAGGAATAACGAAAACTCTCGCGTTGAAGTTGCTCTCGCAATAAGAATCAAAGCGAAGTGTTCCACATTAAGATTATAATTTCGCTTCATTCGAGAGCAATAAGTGGCAATAAGGTCCCACTCACGTAGGGCTGAGATGGCGAAAGGCACGTATTTTTCACATTATCGGCTAAATTATTATAAAAGGAACAGACGTGTGGCTGCCAGTAATTTCTTAGGGAAACTGTTGCGTCGAAACAATTGCCACGGAAATAGCACGTTCGACATTTGAAATTGTACTTTGAAACAACATGCTACTCTTTAGTTGCTCTTAGAATAGGTACCTACGATTTACCTCTTTAGTAAAGGGTCGTTTCATACTCACATGGCGCCAAGCGCTATGCAATGCAACCCTTTCTTTCACAATGCTAGTTTATACTGGTTCATAAATCGTTACCGCCATGGTATAAGTATAGATAAATTCAAACTATCAAAAGTACTCAGTGTTTTACATTACCCGTTTTGATAAAGGCATTTATGAATCAAATACCAATACAATATTGTGTTGTCATTCGATAAAAACGCCATAAGAACAAGGTCAGGGAATGTATCCTAGCCAGACAATATAAGATTATTTCCATAATATAACATGTGGATGTGACAAGATTGAATTAACATTTCGTGTTCACCATCTAGCCATGATGTCGACACGTCAAAAACTTGTAGGTCATTCGAGAACAATGACTTGCATCAGAAATTATTTGTACTGATTCGTTACGAACATAGGCTGTGAGACTTTTTGTAGTAAGACATTTATTAAACCGGTTCTAAAGGTGCACATTTTGAGGTAGCCATTCTTTTTAATTCCAAATCAAAAACAAACATCAAAATTCTGTCAACTATGAAAATAATTGGTTTGATGTAAAAGTTGAATTAATGCAACAAAAAGAGCTCTTAAGCAGTCGGTACAGTTGAATATTTTCGCCTTTACGTGTTTTAGTGTAAATATTTATGACCAGAGATACAAACAAAACATCGTTGCATTAGTATTCGATCGTGCTTTAAATTTTAGATTCGTAAACCGCTTTATCAAAAGCAATATCGTCTATGTATAAAACATTAAGGTGCCTAAGTTTTAAATGCGACCGGGGCCTGGAAAATTTTACATCGAAAAGTTTAGATCGAGGGGAAGATTCACGGAATTTTTGAGACTAATAAGTGTCGGAGCAAACCCTGCATACTAAGAAGACATCCCGTGCATCGTAATAAGAAGAACTCGGAGTGAATATAAAATGTCGGGTATCACGGCACCTATCATTTGGCGGATGCCGCGGTAGGAGTGTTTAAGATAACTCGGCGCGTGACACCTGTGTCAAAGCTAAAGCACTCAAACATGACGTGTCAAAACTCCTAAGTAAGTTTCCCTTCGTACAAACTTGGGGAGTAAAACTTAACCCCGATCCCAATAAAAATATTGTAAAGTACCTGACAAGAAATTTCAGAAACTCATTTTAGCGAGCACTCGATGAAATATCATAAAATCTTAATTTGGATTGGAAACACGAACGCTTCTTAGCAGAATATTATTAATCTTCTGCTAAGGATCAGCTCAACTGCTATTATTATTCAGTGAAATACTCAGACGTGTTCTTGCTTTGCGATGTTATATACGTCTTCCCTCAAGATCCTCGAAGAGGTAGACAGAGGACTAGAGGGTTTAGGAAGTACCTACACACCCTTTCACTTTACCTTTTATTTTACTTTAGATGACTAATCACTGTACTTAAGTTCAGAAAAAACTCATTGGTACAATTGAGATTCGAAGTTGCAGTATATGTGTTCGGGCGACTGCTCGAAACAATCGGAGACTACGGGTCTTATTCAAGTGTTCTGTTATTAGTATAATAGTATATTTATATCGAGATTCGTCTAACAACTCTTTATAAACAAAGTCATTTCTAGGAATTGACAATTTTCTTTGACAAAAACAACGTCGTACGGGAATGGGTCTTATCATTTGCCTTGATTACACGTTTCTCTCTCACAACAGAAGGCGATGCTATTAAATTGTCATTAAAGCTACCTCAGTGTCATCTGCGGCGTCCGTTTTCGTGGGACCACCTTTTTGTTGCAGTTTTTAGTTTGTCATCAGCACGAGTAGCTTTGTTGCTTCTTTAAGACTTTTTCATAGCACTTTAGACATTATCGTTGGACAAAAAGGTTCATTCAATAGGTTTTGGTGTGTAAATAAAAGTTTGTACAGTATCATTAATGACACTTGATGTAATTTTTGATGTAAATTGACCGCCGTCCGACAGGAGCGGGCACGCAACACGTCAACTATGAAATTGTTACCTAACTGTAGTTTAATTTTGGTATGATTGATGGCCAGGACGTTTGTTCGGAACTTGATATCTAGCTAGACTAACCCTTGGTATATTAAAAGTACATTATCTATAATAGTCTAGATTTTTATCAACGAAAAAAAACGCATAGCATGTATTTTGCCGGTAAAAATGACTTATCGTGTGATTATTATTAAGTTTCTATGTTTCAACAGAGCTAGAGGTACAGAAATAAGTTTCTACCGTAACGTTATGTTCTTTTTAACATTATGTTGTTGATATATACATTTATTTCAAGGATGAGTCAGCATATTTTTGGTAAATAATCTCCACGACAAAGCACCTAAAAGAAAGGTTGGTACGTATCATCGTAAATTATCTTTCACTCGATCAGATTAAGTAAAATCGATGATCTTTTTTGCCCTATACTTTGAGGAACGGTAAAAATTTATTGATGACTATCACGGGAAAATTTCAAGCGGACGCTTACGGGGGAAAGAAATTATCTTTGCAGGATGTTCTTGTAACGGTTGATGTGGCCGCAATATCTTAATAAGTCCTCGGTCAGCAATTTCAAAGAAACCCTGAACTTTAATTACGAACATTAAGACAAGGCAGAGACAGACGAATTTCAAATGGCCTTCCATTAGTTCCAGTAGGTCACGAACTTTACCAAAAAAAAGGTTAGGTTAGATGTTACAAACTGCTTTCTGTTTTAGCTCTGTTTTCAAGCATATCGTTCAGCATATAAATGTGATAATGTAATAATGATTTTGTGGAGGTAGACGTGTGCAGGTTGTTTTGTATGAATATCTTCAGGTTCTTTTTTCGTTTGTATTGGCTTGGCGTACCGTTTACGAAATGGGTCTGGTAGGAGTTTGGATTCGGAATAAAGAAATTCAGAAACTTATTGGGATATCGCACTTCATTTGTTTCTTTGACATAGCTAATAAAAAAAAATAGTTTTTAGTTTTCATATTCTCATATCTACCCACCATAGAGCTGGAATATATATAATATGGATATATTATCACACAATCCCACAAGGGTCCCCGAAGGGGTAGGCAGAGGTGTATAGATAGTAACCACATGCCCATTATCCGCCAGCGATATATTTTAGGTGCCAACGTGACAGATGGCGAGTCCGTCGCCGTTACCCAAGCACAACAATACATACGCCTTTGAATTGCTTCTCAGACGTATGCAAGTTTCCTCTCGACGTTTTCCTTCACCGTAAAGCTCGTGGTGTGACTAATCACTGTACTTTAGTTCAGAAATATAGTATATAGTAAATAATTACAGCTTTTCTAGCTTTACAGGTACTAAGTATACTATCTATTCCATATCATGTTGTTACCTACCTAGTAGTCACGTGATATTTTGTTATATTGATTTTATTTGTCCGTTAGTCAATGTTGTCGTTTATCTATTGTTTAACTCCGGTTATATTCATGTCCTCTAATAATTTATACTTGACATTAAAAATAATACGGCTTATATTATCTTGAATCTGGGCTTGATAACACAATATGGCAACTATTTTATACATAGTTGTTAACAAAGAGAAAATAAAATTACATTAAAAGAATATTATATACTGTAGACGTAAGCTACATGCGCTATGTAGCATATTCTTACAAGTTGGAATAAATTAAAAAAGGCCTTTTGTGTACAAAGTTCTGTTCTACTAAAACGCGATTGTGTTCTAAAGTTGGTCTCAAAGTCATTTGAATTTCAGAATATCAAGTAGGGTACCTTCTGCATTAGAACTCTGCGAACACAGCTAGTAGATACATAATATAATTTGACTTTGTATGATAAGAGTATTATTACTTAACGTGGCTTTCACCTTGCAACAAGGGTCTCCGAAGGGGCAGGCAGAGGTGTGTAGGTAGTACCCACACATCTACTTTTCGCTGGAGATATGTTTGAGGTGTCAGCGTGACAGGTGGCGACTATCCTCCTATTTGAATACCTTCTCAAACGTATGCAGGATTCTCGTTCATTATTTAAGGAATAGCTCCTGGTGTGCTTAGGCACATAAAGTGATTAGTCACTAAGGATCATAGAAAAATCGTGTTGGCCGAGTGGTTGGAATGGAAAAGGCTGCAAGTTCGGAACCTGACTGTACTAATGAGTTTTCTGACTGTAAGTACAGTGATAAATAACTCAAATATATCCCAAATGAAGTAACATATTATAATTCTTCGCAGTTATATATTTGTGACGAGGTGTAAAAAATTTGAAGGCAACTTGAGAGTAGGTGACTAACTGTCATATCTGCGGCGTTAAGTCGATACTTGCGCCACTGCAATAAGCTGTCATGCCAACTTTCAATTTGAAACGAAACTGAATATCGCATTGACGTTTGTAGATTTATTTATTGATCGAAGGAAATTTAAGAGAAAATATTTGACGCATACTGACAATTAAAAAGAACTTAATAGAAAATAGGCTGAAACTAGATTATAGGGTAAAGGCGTAATACTGTAAGGACTGTTTGTTATCATAACATTATAAGCAGTTGTCTGCTTAGTGCTTTTAATTCAAAAGATACTAAGAGTCTACGACTTATACCAGCGACGACCTTTGGAAACTAACAATGGCTTTCGTACCTTAACGGAGGCTGGATGACCAAAAAAAAAATATATATATACATACATATCATCACGCCAAGTCCCTAACGATGTAGAGAGAATAGAGCGCCAGTTCTCTCTAGACTTGCAAACTTAATTCGCTTCGTCCACATTGATCAGTCTCTTTATACATGCTCGACGGTTTCATAATTTATACATTACGTCTTCAATACAAAAAAGCGCCTCTGTCTTTTTTGTACAATGATTGATAGCTGAATCTTGTCATGGGTAAGACAGACAGGTTGTCTTACGAGAAATGCACCCGCAATTACCGTGAGTTAATGACAAGTTTTTGCTCGACCAATATATGTTTTGGTTAAAATTTAATAAGCTCGACCCTGCATTGTAATTACTGTATGCACAAAAACAAGAATGCTTAATATTGCTCATAAGTAGTATATAAAAAACTTTACTATAGCTAGAGGTGTAGACATAACGTCGCAATTAAATTCTTTACCTATTGTACGTCAAATAATGTCAAAATTACTTTGGGATGATTGGAGTCAATATGCCTTAATTCTCATAAGGACAAAGCTGTTCTAACTTACAATAGCGAAACAATTTCATACATACATAAATAAATAAATAAATAAATAAATACCTGGGTCAATTCCACACAAATTGACCTAGTCCCAAATTAAGCAAAGCTTGTGTTATGGTAACTAGACAACGATATATTTACTTAAATAGATAGATATATACTTAAATACATAGGACATCCAAGACTAAGATACAAATATTCATGTTCATCACACAAATATCTGCCCTCAGCGGGATTCGAACCCGCGACCTCAAGTTTCGCAGTCAGGAGCTCTAACCACTAGACCAGACGGTCGTCAAGTACATATGAAAGTATCATGCCGTGTCCCTCACGGGGTAGGCAGAGAGAGGAGAGCGCAAGATCTTTCTAGACTTAAAGACCTGTTTCGCTTAATCTACATTCATCCGTCAGGTCCGCTAAATTCGAGTCCGCCAGTTCCGAGTACTCTTGAAATGATTTTAAAAAAATTAAAACATATATACGTAAATATATTTATATAAATAAATGAATATTAAGATATCAATGTCTGTCCTCACGGGAATAGAATTAGTTCTGTTCATCCTCTATTCATCCACCATCTTTGAAGCCTGAGATTTTTAGCTGTTACTTGATAAATATATTGCATATATAAATTATATTGTAGTTTATGTAGATTCTATATTAAGATCTGTTATCGTCGAGAATGTTCACGAATAAGCTCCCGTCGATCAATAATGATAGCAATTCGGCAATGCCCGAAGCAGGCGACGACGGCGAACGTGCCTCGTTCGTTATTACCAGTAAACCAACTGCTATTTACACTTTAATTTATTATTCTAAGAAATGTTTATAACGTCTATTTATTTACATATAATTTTAAAGCGGACAGTAAAAACCCTGCTTGCAAATTATTGTGTATGTACTTATTGTCATCAGCATAGTTTACTTTTGGTCTGTTAAAGTGCTTCCATTTATGAAAATAATATGGAATTGACAATGGGTGATATCACTATATGACAAAACTCATAGAATATTATTAGATCTAACTATATTTAGCCAAGTTTTGAGTTATTGAAATATACTTGAGTTTTTCGGTAAAAGTTCAAAATTCAGAAAACAATTTTTAGTTTTTATTTGAATCACGACATAAGCCAATCCTTCGTTATTACACCCATAAAAATAACAGATAATAATGTATCTTTGTTTGGCGAAATAATTAACGATCGGTATCGGATTGACGCCGGTTAACAGAAATGTGATATTGTGAGAAAACCTATATTCGTTTGAAAAGAAATTCAAAGACGTATCGCATGTATAGTTATGCTTGAAAAACGGTGTCGGAATCTCCACATGTCACCTTGGCATTAAAATATATGCTGCCAAAATGTTGGTGTTATTACACCTCTACGTACATTTTCGGGATCGTTGACAGATGGCGAAATTTTGTGACAATGTACCCATGGGTACTATATTGCCATTTTCGCCTTCTTCTTTTCTTCCCTCTTTCTGTTTCGTTACTTAATCACACTAGAATAATTCAACGGAATTCGATGAACATGGGCACAGATATATTATCACAATATAGAATATGTTTTATCTCAGAATAAAAAACTACCAATGAAATCACATTTTACCCGGATGTAACTGCGGGGCGCAGCTAGTATATAATATCGAAGACAGAAACAATCGAACAAGAAAGTAATCTAATCGAGCAATCAAGCGAGATATATTTATTTAGTTGTTCATAAGCACGTATAGGGGTGACATTGATACACCCCGCTGTTTCTTTATGTCTAATGTTATTGGCTTAGAATGGGTTTCCTCTGAATCAGATCAGGACAGGCCTTTTCATTGTAAAGCAAATGATAATGGTAATGGCCGGACACCATGTTGCGCTTTGTAGTGAAACACGAATATAGAAAAACTAGAAAAGACTTGTGCTTAGGTTTACACTTATTCCTTGGTGTGCTGTATGTTCAGGACTCCGAGACAGTAGCTTTACCTCTTTGACACAAGATGTCGCTTATCAAAATTATAACGAGCTATCGTTTGGTTCTATGTAGTTATTACTATATGTTCGCCTACATTGACATTGTCATTCTCTCCAAGTCATCCATTCGACCTGCCACCTCTATTGTACCTACTACTTGAAATAGGAGCGTTTCATTTTGGACTTTATTTACTTGAGATAACTTATAATAACTATAACGTTTTAACACTTTTAACTTAACTAATGTGTTTTTATACCAAACAGATTTTTTTATATTTAGAACAGATATGGACTAGACTTATTATCCTGTAAATTTAAAAACTGCTACAGAATCATAGATATTCACAGCTAGTACGAACGAAATAATATCAATGGGACGCCTATTTTTTAATACATCACTCGTAATTAATAGACGAAGAAAGTAATACGTTAAATATGCATTAAAGTTTTTGTAAAGCATGGACTTCGATACAAAAAATGTATTGACAGGTAAGGAACATATATAAGAAATATTATAAATAAACTTGTTCGTATTAACATTGAATGAGATCGGTAAAAAATGCAATAATAAGTAGCTATTGGCATTTGTACTCAAAGCGCAGAACTTAGCAGTTCTCATAGTCAACATCTTAAAATGCATGTCTTGTCTTGACTACTGTACTAAATTATGTATTAATACTTTATTATTATGAACATTCGATGACAATGAGATTAAATGAAGAAAATATATTGCGCGTATTGAATTTTAATGTTGTTGCAATTCCAATGAGGAGCATACCGCGCTGCGTCTATTATTAAATATAAGACTTGATTTTGTTTCCATACAATTGGATTAAAAATATATGTAATAGCATGGAATATTCCCAAGCAATTGACCTAGTCCCTGGCGAAGCCTATATGAATTAGACAACGGTACTATGAGAATTAAACAACAAACAACAGTATACCTATTTATATACGTATATACTTAAATACATCCAGGACACGAGTGGTAATTGAACCAGCGACCTTAAGCAGTCAGGAGCTCTGACCACTAGGCCAACAGGTCGTCTGGTTTCATTTTGAATAATCTTAAGGCTATGCTGTGTTAAAGATGTTTTTTGGTCCTTGTGGTCCTTGACGAGAACGAAGTTGGCAGCATAACTCACTATCTTAGCAATTATAAGCTTAGCATTTCCAATATGGAATAAACTTCTTTGTTAAGGTGTCAGTCCAAAATATGTATCAAATATTTTAGGATACATGCCTCTAAATAGCAAAAAAAATATCACTCAATTGTTTCAAAACTGTCTCGGTGCGAATCGCAATTAAAAAGTCATTGTTAATAAGGCGTGCTGTAAAATGCCAGCTGTCAAACTTGACCATACAAATAAAATAAATAATGTAATAAGTACCATAAAGATATGTATTGAAAGCTTTACGTTACAGATAAGTGTCTCTGTAGGGCTAGTAATAAGTATTGACTGTCATCAGATAATCTTGAGTATAAGAAAATTACGAAATTCATTCACCTATATATAATTTAATTCACGGTGAAGAACGATTTTGTGGACTTAATTTTTTTTACTTATTCTGGTAGATCTTTTAAATCATTACGAATAACGATAAATATGACACTTTTGTAATGCTGATACCAATTACCGATTTAAACTAAGTTTCCGTGTATAAGTTAATATAACGTTTGCAAGATACGTATAATACGCTTCTAATAGCGATTGCCAAGCGACGATAACTATACAAAATGTCATTACTCTTCTAGTTCTCTTAACTTCTCGTTAGAAAGTAGTATGGGAGTCCCCAAAGTACACGTTAGATATAAAGGGTCGCCGCTATGTTAATAATTTTAATATGGAAATTACTAAATAAACACACATAAAAGGATCAGTAAGCTTTGCCGGTGATAACGTTTCTAAAAAAAATTGGATGGATAAAATTTAAACACGTAACGTAAACTATAATCGTATAAAATTAAGACATGGTTCCCATTTGAAATATTTGACAAAAAAAATCGTAAGGATATATTATAATGGCGACCATAAAAATAAAAAACTTCCGTAGAAAAAATCTCCATATGTGTGTGAATGTTCATCTGGATTTGAGTATATTGTTCTACTAAATAAAAAGTCTGAGTGATATCTACCCTTTTATTAAAAACGCCCATTAAATACGCCCGATGTTATTTTATAATAGTCAAATACTAGAATCCTTTGAGGGGGATTTTTTCCGTAAGGGTCGGCAACGCGTAAGTGATCCCAGCAATAGCAAGTAACCTCTCACCAGTCAGACTTGGTTGTTTGCCATCTTACCCGATGCTAAGAGCAGCGATAAGCTGGCTACATCAAGAACCAAAGGAAGCCTGTCAAGAGTATTGGACTTACCTAGGTGTATCTCGCAACCAGCGATCATGTATAAAGATACCGATGAAGTTTGACCAAGCAAAACCGGTCTGTGAGTCTATGGAGAACTAGCGCTCTATTCTCTTTGCCTACCCTACCTTGCATCTATGTATGTATGTATATATAGGTACACCTCTAGCAATTTGAAGGTACCCAGGAAGACGTAGATCTGCGTTTCTATGTACTGCACATTTATAATATATTTAGGAATTCATCAAAATGTTAGTCAGCGAGGCATGTCGCCCGCATGTTGGTTGTGGTTAACCGATGCAGGCTGGCGGAATGCAAGGTACCAACGTTTTCATGTCTTTTAGAAAATATTCAATCTTGTAATGTAAATATATATAGTATATATTAT
This sequence comes from Drepana falcataria, assembly GCA_945859725.1. Classification (NCBI taxonomy): domain Eukaryota; kingdom Metazoa; phylum Arthropoda; class Insecta; order Lepidoptera; family Drepanidae; genus Drepana; species Drepana falcataria. Next base: position 5,120,117 of record OX243935.1, read on the forward strand.
GTGCAGTCGAGATGTGTTGCCTTCTAAAATCGTGGGGCGTAACGACGTTAGAATCCAAGAATGAGGCTCGTCCTTTCTATATACCAACTCTAATGTCATAGTTCTAAATACAACGTTTCATCTCAACATCGACAATACGAGAAATTTTATTACATATTTGCAAATTCAAGCGAAAATGTTTCATTTTCACCAACTAGAAAATCTATTTTGGCATTTTCAATTGGTATATTAGTTTCAATAAGGTATGTTATATATATCAAAATTTATGAACACTTATAGTGCATAACATAAACCATCCACCAACGCTAAAACATTGCTGTAATTAAAATCACTAAACAACTTTAATCGAATCTTAATTCATTTATTCGATTGTTAAATCGATTACAAGCCGAGTTTCGAGAAATGTTAGATCGTTGACAGATCGGCTGGCAGTGACAGTTGGCCATAATGAATTCTGCAATTACATAGACTTGGTTTGTCGGTGGGACCAATTTAGTGTTACATTTATTTTAATCGTTATCCTTAGGCGTTAAAGGATATTTTTGCTTGATTTGGTTGAAAATATAGTTGTTGATCTACGATTCAGTGATACGATAAATCCTGTGGATAAGAACTATTAGTTGAACAAGTGACATTCCAACTCTGTTATGAAATTTTCAATTTACTTGAATATAGGTATATTCAAGTACTAGAACGTAACTCAATAAAATATTATTCAGTCTTGTTAATATCGTAGAATAAATATCAAGTAGCCGCCATACAAATATCTAGTGCATTTGTTACTCCACTGAAGCTGGAGTCACATAATAATATAAGGTATGTTTTTAATTTATATTTTTTTTATTCATTTGTTTCTAATTCGGTCAAAATTTTTCCATCGCACCACTTTTTAGCCCTGAATTTTAAAGTTTCAATGTCTCGATGGTCAAAGCGGTTACTATAACGCATTATATTACACCCAATAAGTTGGGTTAAGCGTAAAAAAAAGTAAAGGGTCGTTACACCAGAAGCTTGATAATTAAGTAATTTTTATAATTTAGTCACAAGAGGAACTTGTAGGTAATTCGTCATAGAATATCTTGCATATGGATGGGTGGTTTATGCAAAGGGTCGTTACCCCAACTCTACATTATAGCAACGTTAAACTCATTTAGTATGTATCTAATGCAATTTTCTCTGTAGCATCTAAAGCACATCTAGAACTTATTTACGGCTATTTCAAACTGTAGTAAAAACCTTACTGCGGCCACATTGTACAATTTATACTCGTCAATAGTTTATAGTGTGCTCTTGGCTTTAGTGGGTACAATTCGACCAGTTTGAGTGTCTACAATAATACAAAATATCAACACTGCTTATTGCGATCAACGTCGATATAATGCGGTTGATTGCGATGTTGATGCTCCAGCGCGTTACTGAGTTTATGATCATTGCCTTGTGATATGCAGATGGGCGAGATTTTGTGTGTATTCGTTACGTAACGCCTACATGTAGGTAGGTATATAATATGACTATTCTGTTTATGTATATAAACTTTTCAGAACGAAGAGTTACCTATTTCTAATTAGCGATCTAATTAAATATTTTTATGCGACTGAAACTGCTTGCGGCTGTAGGTATAACCTACTTGTAATATAGTGAGGCTAAACGAGCAACAGAATTGAGATAAGTTAGGATGACATCTCCTCTTATATATTGGAGTTGCTCGACGGGGGCAGCTTATACTCTAGCGACCCGTCCGGGCTTCACACGGGTAGTAGAGTCTAATATGATTTTTCTGACAGTTATATGTAGACCTACTTACCCCACCTTGTGCTCACTGTGCGCTTCCAAAGGAGTTTTCTTACGCGAACGCTCAGGCTGTGGAATGAGCTCCCCGTTGAGTCCCCGGTTTTCCCTGAAGAGAACAGCATGGAGTTCTTCAAGAAGGGTGTGAAACGATTCCTGCAGGGTCAGCAAAGCCCGAGTGATACCCCTGGTGTTGCAAGCGTCCATAGGCGGTGGTAACCGTGTACCATCAGGCGGACCACTCATGTGGTATAAAAAAAAAAAGTAGATATACATTTTATACATGAAAAAGTTTTTGGATACTTCTAGTTTCGCACACGCGTTGTAGATATGTAGATGGCTGTCTGGTCTCATAGTCAACTACCAGTACCTCATGGCTCATAGTCCGTTAATATGGTACAGCTCGAGATGATTGGGAACTACTGCGTGGTTCACATATATGCCTATCAATACATTTCCATCACGAAAATGTAGGCAATAATCACGCCCCGGCGATGAAAATAATCAAAACTCGGGCCGGACGCGCGTCAGTTGCGGCCAGCCGACGACGACGTGGCGTCACGTGCACGCTCCGAGCTCGCTCCTGCCATTGCCAGACTGCAAAATACCTCAATATAATGACATCTGTCTGTGATCTCATTTTATTTAAAGTTTTATACGTAGTATTCACGAGTCTGGCTTAATAGGGTTTGAAATTTACGTGTTTTGAATGAGCATTTACCACGTTGAGGATTGTTATGAAATTTCCTATTAATTCGTCACGTAATAGCATTATTAATATTGTCAAGACCTAATAGTAGAATGTATGTATTCACTAAAAGGCATTGCAAAAGCTTCTGAGGAAATGTGCTAGCATTCATTTATATGAGATTCTATCGCAATGAAGAGGAGCTAGATTAAAGCGTATGAAAGCGTTGTAACAATACAAATATATTTGTATCTTGACTGTTCGCTGAAGCTATTTAAGGCCCAACATGACAGATGGCAAGGCTGTGGCTGACCCTTGGCATGCCATGAAGTACACAGCCGATACGATAAAGCTGTTGGAGTACTGCGCCCACTATGGCGTAAGTATAGATACCATAATGGCACTCTTTACAATCAACCGTTGCATGTTAGTATGACGTTATTGGCTCCCGATTAATTACGTTAATGGATTCCAGTTTTACGATCTTTTAACTCTTGTCTTTTTATTATAAAAGAGATAACATTTTAGTACGACTTAAATTATATTCCCCGAGCAAACCCAAACTATATGTGTCACCCTAAAATATTCAACACCTTATCTTTTCGCGGATGATCTTAAATTAATACGTATCATACAAAACGAACATGACCCTCTGCTACTACAATCAGACATAGACAGATTAAGCCAATGGTGTGCTAGTAACAAAATGTATTTAAATTGCAGCAAATGCTACCATATTAAGTTTACCAGAAAGCGCAATAAAATACAAACAGAGTACAATATCCAGGGTAATACACTTAAAGAAGTCAATGTTATTCGAGACTTGGGTGTCTATTTGGACAGTAATTTGCGCTTTAAAGAACATATTGACAGAACAATCACGGAGGCATATAGGGCTCTTGGTTTTGTTTTAAGAATGTCTAAGGAATTTAAAAAACCGTCCACTACTATCATTCTATTTAACAGCTACGTACGTAATCGTTTAGAATATTGCAGCACAGCCTGGAACCCCACATATCGGACATATGTAAACAGAATTGAATGTATACAAAAAAAATTTTCATCTTGCCTTTCGATTTAGAGTAAAGCACTTGCTACAGTCATACAACGACCGACTTAGTTATTTCAATTTAATTTCTCTAGAAACGCGCCGTACTGTTTCTGATTTAATTTTTCTATTTAAAATGTTCAACAATTATATTGACTGTCCAGAACTCCTCAGTAAAATTGACATCAACATTCCTCGGCGACTTCCGCGGCGCTCTTATGTACTGTTCAAAGCTCCGAGGTGTAGAACTAATCTGTGCAAACACGCACCAATAAGTAGAATGACTACTCAATACAACCGCATAGCTAGTTCCTCTGGAGACATTGATATGTTTAACAATAAGCTGAACCACTACAAAAGTCTAGTTACCGACTTTGTAAATCTTAGCTTAACTTACCTCGATTAATAAATAAATTCGTTGCTTAATTTAAATTTAAATTCACAAATCTAATTTTAACGAGCAAATCTATTTGAATTTCTATTTTACTTTAATGTTTTTTACTGCATGCTGTGGTTTCCTATAACTGAGGAATCACAATTCTATAATAATTATAACTTAGCTCATAAGAATGTTTAGTGTATTGCTTGTTGGAAACTCAAATTAATAAATAAATAAATAAATAAATAAATATTATAAAGTATTTGCATATTTTCTTAGCGTAATAAACATAATATAACGTAATATAATATATAGCTACTACTTCTTTTTATTTAAGGAAGATAGATATATTTTAATTCCGAGTTCTTACACAAGATGGCGCCGGTTGAGGTAAGGCGATAGGTTACTATCATACATTGAATACGCCAGGACACAAAGACAGACATCTTGACTTTTATCTGACTTATGATAATCTTGCTTAATTTTCCTTCTTAGATCTTTTCAAAGAAGCTGGCATGCTCGCATATCATATATATTATATTTACGACTGTCATTATCATACTCTTGTTTCGATTACTCTTTTGAGCAGTGGACATATGCTTTAACTTCTTAATATTGGTGAAATGGTTACGTATAGAAGTCCATTAGCTCTCCATCACAAACTTTACGACGCCACACTAAAGCTCCAGTTAAATAAATAACCGCAGAATTCAATTCAACAGACCGTTATAAAATAAGCTGGAGGCAACAAAGTCAAATCGTTTTGCGCGGTTAACCACAACGCTCTCTGCCAGGTAAACCATGGATCTGAAAGTTTATGCTTAGAGTTGTCGGTTTCAATCCCTTCAATATTTCAAATAGCGCATCAAGCTACATCAAGCTTAACCTGAGGTCTGCGAACTTGTTGTTTATTTGCTACTAGCTGTCCCGCCCAGCTTTGCTCGGGTGAAAAAGTTAAATTGCCCGTAACAGGATCGCAGCGCCACCTATCGGGTCCAATTGTAAATCTAAACCATTCTCGAATCCACCTTAAGACACACAGAAAGGGATAGCTTCGCACGGGTGAAAAAGTTAAAATTCCTAAAACTCGATCGCAGCGCCACCTATCGGGTCCAATTTAATATAGCCTATGTTACTCGGGGATAATGTAGCTTTCCAAAGGTGAAAGAATTTTTGAAATCGGTCCAGCAGTTTCGGAGCCTATTCATTACAAACAAACAAACAAATCTTTCCTCTTTATAATATTAGTATAGATGAAACCTGCCCGCTAGAATTCATTGGTGGGTTTTAAAAACGGGAATCAAAATTGGATGGTTAGTTTGCTTGCGGCCGTAGGGTAGATAGACATATAAATACTCTCGGAGGAAGCAGGAACAATCCATCGCCAATCACTATCGCACCGATTATGTTAATACTTAATATGTAAATAGAACTATTTATTTTTTATTTTATTTATTTAAAAACTTCCTGCAAAATTATTTACACAGCCTGACTTAATGCCGTAGGCATTCTCTACCAGTCAACCTTTGGGTGATGCAGAGAAAGATATTTACCATCATGTAAAATTTTCTTCAGTTTTCATATTTTGATTTATCTATCTTGCGATCGGGTTTTTTATAAGACAAATAAAATTAGTCTCATTATCAATCTGTACTTCGCAGTTAACTTACACACTTATTAGATCAAACGCTTATACAGTCGCTGTATTTTTTTTACTTTCACATCACTTTGCACATCTGCATTTGAATAAAGTGAATATTTGTCTTTTTAATTTCAACTAAAAAATATAACGCTGTTGGTGAATACAAAAGTAATTTACTCATACGCTTGCATGTAAAGACCTCGTTGAGAGGGCTTACGCCACTCCATTATTTTTTCTGTTTTCATTCAATCGCCTCTGTAGGTTTATCTGGCTCTGGGCTGTCGCCCTTTGACAAAAAGTTACTTTAAATTATTGCCATGCTATACGTTCCCGTGCGTCTTGGAATCGTCCCCCGGTTATCCCTAATACCCGACGAAACCAATTTGAATTCAATTTAGCTTTTTTCGAGCAAGCTTTTGTTGGCTCTCAGTTGTGTTTACCTTATTCGATTTCTGTAATTTCATTCATAACAAACTGGATTTGGGGTTCCAAAAGCCCATCGGGGTTGACAGGGGCGTTTGAAATAATATTCTCTTTGATAAGAACTGGTTTGGTCCGTAAGTGATGGGGTGCTTGCCGCCGATACTGAATGGGATTTGTCAATGTGAAGTGACAAAAACTAATTATCCACAACAATAAGCTACTCGCAGCATGGGGATTTGATCGATGTGATATCGATTACAGCTCCATGCGTAACTTGGATTAAAATGGTGCTCCTTGTAAAATGGATGTTGTCTCGCTCAATTAAGGTTGATAATCGCATAAATTTATCACTGTGCTGGTTTAACTTAAGTGCTCTGCACTGTTATCCCATTGATTACATCAAGGAAGTATGTGTAAGACACTACCTCATCTAATCCTACATCATTATTGATAAAATTCCGATTTTTTATTTTAAATTTCTCACTGAATAGATAGATTATTTATCGTAAAAAGTTGTTTAGATTTCGAATTGGATGAGTATCTTCACGCCTTCACACAAGGGTCTCCGAAGGGGTAGGCAGAATTGTGTAGGTAGTAGTAGTAGGAACCCACACACCCTCTTTCCGCCAGAGATATATGTTAGGTGCCAACGTGACAGATGGCGAATCCATCTCCGTTACTCAAGCAGACGAAGACTTATTTATAATAATAATATTTGGAATGTCTTCTCTATATAGATAAATATTGTTCAAACAAAAACATAAACTCTACCTCTTAAACGTAATAGTACAGTTACTACAGTTTAAAGCGAATATGCGCTTGAAGATAGGTTTTCGCGTTGTATGTATATACATATATGTATATCGCTATATTTCAGACAATTTGTCGGCAATGGTTCATGCTGTGAGTAAGACAGGAGTGACAGGACAAACAATAACACGCCCTCCTGTGGATACTTATTGCGTTGCCACAACGCCGATTATATCTCATCTCGGCGCTAATAGACCATTGACAGCCTACTCTTCAGCTTAATTGGGAATACAGTGCATTGTCTTGTTATGAGTGCTGATGAAGATCGGTTAAGGATGGTTTGGGAGAAAATGTTTTTAGCGTATTTTATTAACTCGTAGTGTTAATATGAAGTATAACCGACAATTTTGCTAAACAAATGTTTTCACCTTAATGTTAAACACCTAGACTACTAAATATTTAACTATTGATTAAGTTTGATATACACATATACATGGTAAAAGAATATATTCCTCGTTGGTCAAGAATTTACGCAATAAACCTTTTATTGGGATCTTATCTTTTCTTAAGTCAATAATAGAATAGGACGAGCCGTAGTGGCTGATTAGTTCGAGTAGTTTACCTGCAACACAAAGATTGCAAGATCCCCACTGTACCAAACAGTATGTTTTAAAATAAGTAGAGTGATAAGTCACACCACGGGCTTCACGATGAACGAAAGCATCTATAGGAAAACTGCAGACGTTTGAGAAGAAATTCAAAGGCGTATGTATATGTTTGAGTACGACGACGGACTTGCCACCTTAAATAAATCTCTTTCGGAAAGTGGATATGTGGATACTACATACACACCGCTGCCTACCCTCTCGAGGACCCTTGTGGGAAGGCGTGAGGATATAATAAAATACAAAGGACCACTACATTTGAAGAATTCAGTCTTGTGAAATTAAATATTCACCTTTATGTCCTAAATCAAAGGTTAAGAATTTGCAATGGAGCAGAAATGTATCAATTCATATTTTAGTTGGACAAGGCAATATAAATATTAGATTGAGCCAATTCATATTCCTAAATATTGTCTACTTCGCATACCTTTTCTGTAATTCACTATTACTAACTGGTATGTATACCTACCGATTTTTTTTTTGTATCGTAGAAATTACGTTTCTCGATTTCAATTTGGAACCATCAGACCGAGTAAGCTATTTACCAATATAAGGTTCTGTAATTACTTATGTACCGACATCTTTAAAGTCCGAATCAATATCGCTTCTAAATCAAACATAAAAACGTGGAATTAATATTACTGCTCTCCGCTTGAGGCATTCTTTTTTTGAATACAATACTTAAATTTACAAAGTACATGTATTTCGGCAATTTGGGTTTTTAATTATACCAAGAGCTCCTTTATTCTTTTCATTCGGCCAATTTAGGGTTAATCCGGTCGTATCTGGAGACCCCATAGCCCCGGGCATTCTGGCCTTCCATTGTACTCTTCATTAAACGACCCCTTGAATATTCCTGCCTTCTTGCGTCGGAGGGTTAACGTTATTACAAACTTAATTCAGTTTCTGTACAACGTGTCTAATGTACCTGTGTTACATAAATGAACGATCGCTTCTCAGCTATTAAAAGCAAACATTATAAATCAAATGGGAAATAATTGTGCTTTGTTTCGCCCGGGGTCAGTGTAATCAGACGCGGTTCTTTATTTGTATCTGAAGCTCGAACATATTATATATTCATTATTTTAAACACACCCAGAAGATAAATTACTCTTTGGATCTCTTTTTGTAACGTTTAGTTGTGTATTAAATTGTTAATAAGCTGATTGGCTTTCATTTTCTGTTTTGTGTTCATTTTTTATACGCTTATTAAAACGAGCAATGAAGGCATTTAAGAATTGTAAGAATTAAACGGATCTAATACGTTTCTTGAAAGAAAGTGTAATTTCCTTTGAAAATGTTACAATCTCTCACCTTAGTTTGCTCAAACAAAGTGGTATAAGGGCGAAACAACCAACAAACTCGACCCGCACGTAGCACAACTTTCTAAGGTCTTAAGGTGTTACAGTTCCATATAGAATGGTTAATTAATTCTCAGGTAATCCGGCGCGTTGATGGACGTTATCCAAACTCCATCTATGGCCATATCTAGATCCGATACCAGATAGCTAATGCCGTGTAACAAGTACAACAACCGTGTAGCGTAATGTCCCTATGATGTTTATCATACCTGATAGCTTGGAGTTTTAAGTGACTTCAATTATGGGGATTGTAAGACGTGTCCAATAATTTGAGGCTTACGGATATGGACGGAGATAGATAAAGCTTATATCGGTGTGAAGCTTAGTATAAAATAACTTTAACTATTATCACTATTTGCCTGGCTGGAGGCCTAGGTCTCGCCATTGACCGGTTAAGTAGCAAAAGTTCCCGGAACTCACGCTACGAGAGACATAAAAAAATTACTATTTGCGTGGAAACCGTCATATGTTTAAGAAGAAATTCAAAGACGTACGAGTATGTATATTCGTACTTGAAAAAGCCGAACAAATCGCCAACAATAATGAACCTAAATATTACTTTTCATCGGAGATAAATAGAAATTGTTGTGAAAACTCTGCCTACCCCTTTTGGGACTTGGCGTGATGATATGTATGTATGTATGATATAAAGATATAATATTAAATACGTATATTATTTCTGCTACCTTAAATTGCAAAATGAGAATGGTTGATTTTATTTTCGTCCTAAGCATACCAAGTTTCATGAAAATATTGTATTTTTACGACTCTGCCCTACGAGGCCTAAAACTTTTCTTGTTGTTTTAGATAACAAGCCAATAACTTACCAGAATTAACATTTCGCAGAGGTACTTTTATAATAAATTTTAAAACGTAATTCTAGTGGTACAAATTTAGGTATCAATGTGAGTCACAATCGTGATTAACTCACGCTCCTCTTTGTTTACTTTATGATGGTCCGTAGTTCCAATTGTAATTCGGTAACGATATGAAATCTTTGCATTAACCTCTGAGTGATCTAATGAATCAGACATGAGACTCAGACAAAAAATACTAATTTATGGAATTCAGATACTGATTGTAACATAATATCCTACAAAAACTAATATAATACAATGCAAGTGATACAAAATACAATGAATGTGCGGATATTTGTTTCTGAATCGGAATTACGATTTCGTTCCGGAATTGGATGAAATTTGGCATTTAATATTTTAGCTGGATTAATAGATGGGATACGATTTATAAAAAAAACGGTTCCGGAAATAAAAACTACACATGAAATCAAATATTACACTAAATATTACAATATAGTTCTAAATCTGGCCGCTGAATTTGTATTGCTGGTTAATGTTTGCCGATGTTTTTGGCTTTGGGAGTTCCTTGAGACTTGTCCAGACTATGGTGCGTATCTCAATGTTAGTTAATTAACCATTAACACCAGGTTAATTGACAATAAATTAAGTGCAGACTTAAAGTTCACCTTTCTTTCGGTCCCTCTCTGTCATTGTAGTCTAATTTAAGCACCACTTTGTGCTTTAATTACCTCCATCTTTTGTTACTTAGTTGTTACAATTATTGCGATCTTTTTTCTGCTCTGTTGTGGAAAGAGATTATCACGATGGTATATCAGCGCTGGATTATTTTCATTATTTGTTTTTATTAGAATTGAATTAGATCGGTTTTCCAAAATGAACATATCACCAAAGCCTGTAATAATGTCCTCTTTACACTCACGATAGACCCAAATCCCTTACAATTAAACTATAGAATTAGAATATTATTATAATTATAAAAACGAATATGTAGTCGATAAGGTTAACTTTTAAAATGTTGTTTTTGTAATGTACTATGCTAATATATTATCCTCTCTCGCCTTGCCTTTGCCACTGTACTGGTTCAGACAAGTTGTCGCCGAATCGCCGAGATTCGAACCTGCGACCTTCATTTACCAAGCGACTACTCAAACCACTCAGCCACGTTTTTGTTTAACTCTATGTATTGTATATGTTCTTGACCTCTTTTCATAGACGAATACGTGAATCAGACAAAATATATACCCGTAACTTACACAATTAAGCCGAGTTCTAGCAAATTCACTCGACTATGTTAGCCGGTAGCGATGTGTCTTTGCACTTATCTCTTTGCTGCACCTGACCTCTTTGTCTGCACTAGCTGCCTAATTAGGCAACCTAATGACTACAGACTCATTAATTATATCACTAAATGTGGTTTGGTGATAAACAAAAGGGATGAAACTTTGTAGCCTTACAACTCGAGCAAAGTATAAGCGGCATCTGTCGGGGAAATTTTTGTACGTGTCTCGGAACAGGGCTTTGCAACTTTTTTAATGTAACACCAAGTTGTCGCATCGTGTCGAGGTTTTAATTTGATCCCCTTTGTGATATTATATACTAATAGCCATATAATATAGCCAATAGGGCCAGCGTTTGCGGCGGAGGTCGGGGGGGAACATTACGGCTTATTCGCGTCGAGCCTGGCCGGCGAGGACGGAACAGTGGTCGGTTGTGTGTAGTGTTGGTATGTTTTTGTCGGGCGTCCTGGAGGACCGTTATGTCGTCATCCGGTTCGATGACGGCATGTCTTGGACGCCTTATTTTCGAGATAAGGGAAGGAGTGTATCGGGCGGCCGATATGACGAGGGGGTTTGGGTGATTTACAGCAGAATCGAAATGACGTTTGGACAGTTTTTTCAAAAACTGTTTTATAGTGGGGACTTTGAGGTCAACGTGGAGTTGACTATTACGCATGTACCACGGGGCACCTGTGGCTCTCCGGAGAAACCGGCTTTGGAGCACTTGCAGGGGGTTAAGTGTTGACTTGCTAGTGTGTGCGAACACTACACCCGCATATGTCATGATTGGTCGAATGCACGTTGTGTAAATCCTCACCTTGGATTTCAATGAGAGTTTACTTCGTGCATTCAACATTCTGTGAAGTCTACCGAGCGCGAAGGCGGCTCGCGCGCGTACCGCCTTTATGTGGTGACGGAAAGAAAGGCGTTGATCGAGGATCACACCTAGGTATTTGGCTTTTTCTTCCCAAGGAATGGGTTTGCCGAAGAGGGTGATGGGGGCTACCCGTGGGCGTTCGAGGCCTTTCCAGAATGGAATGGCTGCGCTTTTGGTGGGGTTCACTTCAATTCTCCACTTCCAGAACCACCGCCCCAGGGCTGTGACCGGTTTGGAGGTTGTCGTGAATTCCCTCTGGTTCTACCTTTGTAGTAGATAGCCGTATCATCGGCGAATAGAGCGCTATTAACTCGTCTATGGAGGGGAATGTCGCTAGTATAAAGCGTGAATAGGAGTGGCGAGAGCACTGAGCCTTGCGGGACTCCTGCTCGTATGGGATGGGGGGAAGAGAGTGTGCCCTCGACTCTGTAGCGGAAGGAGCGGTTCGACAAAAAGTCCCGTACTATGCGTACTAGACGGTCCGGCACGCCCAACTGGTACAGCTTGTATATTAAGCCGTTGTGCCAGACCTTGTCGAATGCCTTCGCCACGTCGAAGAGGAGCATACCCATGGTATAACCTAGTTGGAAGCCGCTACTGACGTCTTCCACTATACGGTGGACTTGTTGGATACAGGAGTGTTTGGTTCGAAAACCGAACTGCTGGTCTGGTATGACTTTCTTAGAGTCTGCAAAACTCTTTAATCTATTGTAGATAAGTCTCTCGTAAATCTTGCCAAGGACGTTTAGGAGACTGATGGGGCGATAACTGGAGGCTTCGGTCTTGGGTTTCCCTGGCTTGGGAATACCTATGACCGTTGCACTTTTCCAGGATTGGGGGAAGAAGTTGTTGCTCAGTGCTGCATTGAAGATGGCAGTGAGCAAAACTATAAGATAAGGGGAGAAGAGTTTGATAACTCTGTTAGCGATCCCGTCGGGGCCTGGGGCTTTCCTGGGGTGGAGATCCTTGATCACTTTCCGGACTTCGTCGACCGTGATCGGGGCGATGGGGTGGTCTGGGTCCTCGGAGGGTGGGTGTGATAGTTTGCTTTCGACCTCGGCATCCACCTTATTGAGATGGCGCGAATCTACCGGCAAGGTACTGGGCGTACATTGAGCCTCGAGACTGTCGGCCAGGCACTCGGACTTCTCGTCGTCGTCAAAGGCGGGCCCTTGATTTGGACGAGTGAGTGGAGGCATGGACGAGATTTTATCCGATTTGAGTTTTCGTTGGAGATGCCAGAAGGCCAAGTGACTTGGTTCAAGTTCCCCTAGGAACTTGTTCCAGCGAGCGTCTCGCAGGTCTTTCATGCTGTATCTCAGCTTGCGCTGGAGTGACCTCAGAAAGGTGCGGGTCGCTTCAGTCGGGTGAGCTCTATGGGCTCGGAGGGCGGCGTTCTTTTCCATCACCAGTTCACGCACGTCGTCGGGAAGTTTCCAGCGATGGTCTTCCATCACCGGAACTTGTCGTGAACAGGCGTCCACGGCTGACTGTACGTGAGCTGTGAGGGAATCGACCGCCTTTTGAGCGTCGGCTGCCGACTCTATGAGGGGCGGGATACTATCTAAGTGAACAGATGAAGAGGACTTGAGGAGTTCCTCCAGTTTTCTCCAGTCTGTTATCTTTTTCTAAGGCAGGGGCTGACCTGAGTCCGGGGGGCCTAGTCGGGGGGAGAGCGCTAAGGTCACAGGTCGGTGGTCGGAATCTAATTCGTCGTGCGACCTCAACGAGTGCAAACGGAGGTCAACATTCTTGAGGATCGCTATGTCTAGTACGTCCGGTCGGTGGTTGATATTCTCGGGGTAGTGGGTGGGGTGCATAGGCGCAATGACGTCGAATTGGAGGAGCCCGCTGAGGTCCTCCAATTGGCGACCTCTGTTATTTCGTGAGTGTATCAACTCTTTTTTCCTTTCTTAGGTATACAGCTATCTATTACGTTGGTACGTACATATATGTAGATGAAGAAACAGTTGTCGTTTCTTAAGCACATCTTTCTCAGACGTATGCAGGTTTCGTAACGTTGTTTTTTTTCACTAGAAACCCCGTGGTGTGTTAAATTACTGTACTTGAAAAGAAAACTCAATAATACATGCCGCCTTGCATAATCATAAATGCCGCCATAAATTTTGTACTACTTAAACAACATTGCCTCCACAGCTGAGAACATAGAACATAACCAAGATACATATACCAGATAAACATCAAGGATATAACACGAAGCAACAACAAAATTTATATTTTTACGTTCTGTGGCAAGGCAAAGGTCAAAACGGAAAAAGTCGTATCCTCATTCGTCTTATCTTATGTCATAAAACCATGACCACAGACTCCCGTCACAACAATTGAAGCAGGCACACATTTATGAATATAATTAATTAGGCTCCCCTATTTCAGTCCCTGGTCATGGTGAGTCAGCGGTAAAGTTCTCTTTGGTTAATACTCTACAAAATTTAGTCGATGGTTCTATAGGCCCATCGACAAATATCCTAAGTCATCCAATATTAATCACTCTTAAGCAGTGTATTAATCACATTTTGTCGAAAAGTCAACTTCATTCGCGACTTGTTTCCGTAGTGTACCTTGCTTTGAATTTTACTAAGAAATATTTCGAGGCTATACTTGTGTATTTCAGTATCTGTCCAACAATTCTTTAACGCGATAAAGAGCATTTTGACCATGTAGGCCAAATGTGAGTCGATTGGTATGACGAAATGCAAAGAGGTACCTAGGTATGTAATAGTTCGTACAGTACGTACATATATACGAGTATAGTCGCATATATATGCTTGAGATACGGTGAAAGATACACACTGATACTTACCTAGGTCTCCAGTAAAATAAGCACACAAAGGCAGGGGGTCTGCTTTGGCAGAAATACGGCGAAATATTGATAGTACCAATTATTATAACATTCAACTGGCCACTTTACTTTCGTGTATCAAATAAACATATAACTTTGTTTTAGTGAAGACAGTTGAAATATATCTATGTCCGAATATAAATAACAATATGTTTATACAAATTTTCTGACGCGGAGTGATTTATACTCTAAACGAAATCTCCCATGAGTTATGGTGTGTTATTTTGCGCAACAGCTGCTAGCTAACAATGCAGCACTGCCTTGTCTAAGTAAATACGTAGCTGTCTGATAATTTTAATTCTTTCTTTAATTCTCAGAAACTTTAGTCTTTATTAAATAATCGTTATACAAATATAAATATATGTCATTAGCAAATCCCAACGGCCCCACTAATTATGAAAAGCATTCGGTGTTGCTTATTTAAAAGAAATAACAATAAAACTCGTTCTTAATTTAAATTCCGAATGCTTTAACACTAGTGATTATTATTTTTCTGAATGCAGATACAATCGCATTTTACAATCAGCCAGTGCTATACAACGACATAGATACATGAGTATTATAGCGCTTGACGTTCGAAATTCAAAACAATAATAAGCGTTCTTTTATTTTTAACTGATAAATAATTCATATCATAATCCGAGTGATGGGAGCGATGGCGAGCCGCTATTCCGTCGACTCATCCGACAGGTCTAATTTAATGCGTGCATTTATTATTGGTAATGGAATTAACCGAGCCCGATTATCATATGATTTGATGGACGCACTATCTTATGATCGCAGTACCGTGCCGCCCACTGCACTTAAAAAAAACCGACGCGGGCCACAGAGGACGCGGTCATTACAGCTAATTATTGTTATCTTTATGGTAGCAATCGGCCTGCCTGGTTCGCTTAGTGCCGTCTCTCGATAAAACGCTACTTTATAACGCAAATTCTTTGTCATTTTGTGTCGCCGAAAAGGTTGAAAGCTTTTTTACAGCTACCTATCATTTGCGGTGAATTTGGTTTTTATTTTGTAATAACAGAGCGGCGCACAATGACTCCTCGATTTGATCTTCCTTTGCTTTCATTATTTGCGATGATACGGATATTTTTATCTCCACTTATTAAATAATTTCACTGTAACCGACAATCATTTCTTGAAACTATAATTGAATTAGTCGTACGCTACAATTCAGAGAGTAAATTTTAACTGGCAGTGTGGTATTTTATCTTAGTAAGTTAAGCCAACAAAGTGCTAGGTGAATTTGTAGAAGGCGTCATTTTAACATTCAAGTTACACAATGTAGTTCGTTCCTGTAAATCCATTGTTCAAATTAACAAGTCAAGCCTCTTTAGTCACTTAGTTAAAAATGTTGCAACATTGCAGACACTGAATTATATATTAAGGCTTTGGAGCTTTATTCAATAGTTAATGATCTTGTTGTACATATAATATTTTTATTGTTATTATTATATCACGCCTTCCTACAAGAGTCCCCAAAGGGGTAGGCAGAGGTGTACAGGTGGTACCCACACACCCACTTTCCGCCAGAGTTATATTTAGGTGCCAACGTGACGGATGGCGAGTCCATCGCCGTTACGCCGTTTTTTTATTACTTATTTATTTATTTTTAATTGACTCACGGAAGGTATTTTTGGTGACAGTGTTTTAGATGGCGAGTCCGTCGCTGTTTCTCAAGACTACCTACACTCTTTGATTGATTACTTCTTTGAATTTCTTCTTAAAAGTATGGGATGTTTGGCACTGTTCTTCCGAAAAATCTTATGTGTACCGAAAGTCTGGAATCTAAAACTATGTCTCAATTGTGAGCGACTATTCAAGCGACGAGGTCACTAAAGCACTGTCTGTTTAAAATAGCAGAAGGTTCATAAAATTGCATGTAGGACTTCATGACGTCACACGTTTTTCGATATAATACATGAATTAATAAACAATTGCAAAGTGGACTTATGCTGACATAATACTGTATTTAAACTAATGCATTATCTAAAAATAGGTGAGTTTAATGAGAAGACTTCGCTTGGTGAAGGTTGGTACCGACGAGAACAATGCACAATTTAGTTAGCGTAGCGTAGCTAAAGTGTACAGCTGCATTAGACGTGACCGTACCGGGAGCACAGGTTGGCGGGAAATAATAAAAAAAAACTGTAATATCTTGATACGTCTTTTTTAGACGTCTTAGACATATAACCCTGAAACGCACACCTTTGCAGCAATAATCATATTTTTTCTATAGAAAATTTAAAAGTTTTATATTTTTTTAATCTTATTAATTGTCATAGTGTCGTCACCCACCTCGTCGTTTTCTTAAAGCTATAACCATAATTCTAAAATAAAAAACTGTCAAGAATGTAATTAACAAACGGCAAAATTTCTTAGTCTAATAAATAAATATAAATAATAAATAAAATAAATGCCAGGCAGTATTTTCTACTAATTAATTGATAACTTAAATTCATTCGCCAAATACTAAGAAAATCCATAAATTGACGACAGTTGATTGTGATGTGATTAATCGTAGACTTCGAGTGTAGCACATGCGACGGGGTGTTATTTCGGAAAGAATGTAGGGAACGTGCTTCCACGTTGACCCCCGGGGAGTAACAAATACCGGTTGCGACGGGACGGATGTTGGCCATTCGTTACGTGCGATCCCTCATTTGAATTTGGAATTGTGTCTCAATTCCGTATTGTTTCCGTTATTGGGTCAAGTGAATTTTGGGCTCGTTTAAGGTTTGTGGCTATTTGTGTATGTGTGTGTAGACCGTGGCTAGTTTTTAAAATGGCCCTTGACTTTTGGTTATTAGTAAATATCCAATAAAATAGTCCTGTTATTTTATTAGATTTTTACTAATATCTGCTGATTTTTAGTCACTGAATGAAATTTGATAAAACAACAGAGGTAGTTTATTCGTTCGATTATCATATTGGATATGTGCTCTATTCCAGAAAAAACAGACAATTTTGTAAGCTTATTTGAAATTTGTTTCTCATTAGTTAACGTCGATTAAGAACTAACATTGTAGTTCTTTACACATTAAATCTTGCACTGGTATTATGTTTATCTATTTTATTATTGCATTTACTTTTTTTTTATTGTTGCATTATGTTATTTATTATGTTTTATTGCATTAAATATTTTTAGTTAAACATAGACATATCCGTCGTAATTAAGTAAGTTTAACGTCGGAAAAATCTCATGCTGTAATGTATAATATCATAGGCAAGATATATGACATTGATATATATATAATGTGCTTGTGCCGCATTGTGTCGTGGTTGAGGAAGCAGGAAACCATTATGACGCCATATGCACGGGTGTCATAGGAGTTTTGGTGATACCCCACGTCATTTAAATCTTTTGTGTATTTTTTTATGCAGAACTGACGTGGCTCAGTTTAAATTGCAAACGTTTTAATATACGAAATACGCGCTTTTATTCAACATTTGAAGCAAACAGCGTTCTTAATAAAATAATTTAGGTAGATAATACTCGATACCTATTGAAATACGTTGAAATTTAAATAAATAATTGTTTTACAGCGATATAAATAACAGATTAGCGTGAGTTTATGTCACTTTGTATTTGCAAATGATGGCTTTTGAATATTTCTTCGTATCAAATTATACATTGACATAAATAGCAATGTAATTTAATATTAATAATTTGTTAAAAGCGATCTCCGAAGATTTTTGTGCTGATAACACTTGAATAAATAACATCGAAAAATATTTAAATGTAGACGAGCACTAATTTGTGATTATGTATCGGAATTGGAATCTAGATACATACTCCATTTGACACATAATCAAAACTTTATATCTAAAGTTAAACATATTTTATTTAAATATATTCATGAGATGTCTATGAGTCCAATTTCAAAATGTATTACATATTTTGAATCCTTTTCATACTGTCTCGCCAATTTCGGTTTGAGCTAGGCAGATGGAATGGGGTATCTGCCTCTTCTTTCAAAAAATCACGATCCAACGACCTAGATCTAATGATTCTAGTACTCAGCGACTAGACCGTCAAAAGTTCCTAAACCGGGCGACCATATATGAAGATTAAGCGGCGCTCTAGCTTCTCGGTCTACCCCTGTGAGGAGGATTCCTATGATAAAAATTAATATATAATATATCCTCACGCCTTCCCACAAGGGTCCCCGAAGGGGTAGGCAGAGGTGTATAGGTAATACCCACACACCCACTTTCCGCCAGAGGTGTATTAGGTGCCAACGTGACAGATGGCGAGTCCATCGCCGTTACTCAAGCACGACTATACATACGCCTTCGAATTTCTTCTCAGACGTATGCAGGTTTCCTCTCGATGTTTTCCTTCACCGTAAAGCTCGTGGTGTGACTAATCACTGTACTTAAGTTCAGAAAAACTCATTGGTACAGTCGGGATTCGAACTTGCGACCTATGAGCTGGATGCCTGACAGATGTTAAGCATCGCAATTATATCATTGAAAAAAGCTAAAATATTTACTGATTGTGACAACTCGATTGTGGCCACGCGTCGCCACGCCAGCAATCGGTTTTAAGTGCGGCTACATATGTTTCACATCAATATGTAGGTATACGTATTATAAAATATAATTTAGTTTAAAATGTATATTGGTCACGGCGCTGGCCGGTGTTTGCATGTTACAATGGACTATCAAGGCGTACTTCCGTCCCGCAATGATAAAATATAACGAGTCATTACTGCAAACAACCCTTCATATTCATACACACCATTTTACGTCACACGTTGTTATAGTACTGTCACATTAAACGTATAAATGCCGCGTGTTTGCACTAAGGATTAACAATGTATACAGCACAGGCAAAGCAGCTGCAATGTATATTGAATAGCTCAAAATTATATCACAGCTGGTTAAGTGTGTCTTTTAGCAATGTATCAATTGATTTTGATAAATATAATTATGATATTTATTTTCGAAGAGCCGTGGTGGCCGAGTGGTTCGAGCAGTTGCCTGCGACGCAAAGGTCGCAAGTTCGAATCCCGACTGTACCAATGAGTTTTTCTGAACTTAAGTACAGTGATTAGTCACACCACGAGCTTTACGGTGAAGGAAAACATCGAGAGGAAACCTGCATACGTCTGAGAAGAAATTCAAATGACGTATGTAATAGTCGTGCTTGAGTAACGGCGATGGACTCGCCATCTGTCACGTTGGCACCTAATATACCTCTGGCGGAAAATGGGTGTGTGGGTATTACCTATACACCTCTGCCTACCCCTTCGGGGACCCTTATGGGAAGGCGTGAGGATATATTATATATATTATATTATTATTATATTTATTTTCACATACCCTCTTTTTATCGAAGATATTAAGATACTAACTTGACGTTGGCGCCGTTGTTCAAGAACAAATTTTAATACGTCATACATGCCTCAAATGTAGGGCTTATCCATTTGATATTCTCCTTGGAGTGATTATGTACTGTACGTGATTTAGGAAAACTCATCGGTACAGTTACACAACGGCACATAATTACACATACACATTATTTAGGTGCCATCGTACCATATGGCGATACTATCGCCACCTAGGCTCATCATAATCAACCTAACACAAATAAGTATGGTAACGTATAATTAAATACAGAGATATGTGGAGACTGTTAAGATCCTATTCCAAGTAAATAAGAAGCAACGAATCTAATGCCATCTTCCCAAATAGATGTTTAAAATCTAAACTTCAAGCACGCCGCAAGGGGGCGATAAGTGTAAAACCGCCTTAACAAACAGGCCTCGCTCCTAACTACCACAGTTCCGTGACCAATCGTGACGAATAGGGCTAATCTATCAAAGCATGCTTCAATTTTATAATAACTCGCAGGTTGCGTGTGTGACTGAATATTCTATTACTCGTGCCTGAACGATTAATCTTCAGTGGGTACGTTATTAGCGTCTAAGCCGGATTAATGACTGTTTGTTACGTGATCGAGTACCGTTTTTTAATCCTTAAAAGTTGCCTCGACTTTATCATAGAGACCGTGTGTGCTTTGCCTTATTCTTCATTTTTAAAACGAATCCAACAATGTACATTTTCATAATCCTTGGCTTAAAATTTGAGAGATTAAGAAGAATTTGAGAAGGAATAAGGTATATAAGAAAGTTCATACATTTAATCATGCCTCTTTCCCGTAGGCAGAGACCACATCTTTACACTTGCTACTATTCTTATATACTTCTTTCGCTTCGTCCACTTTCATTATTCTCTTCGGTTTAGGGTACTCTTGACCTGGATAAGAAGGTACTAATCACAATTAGCACTGCCTGGAAGTAACGTAGAGCACATGTTATGTTTATATTTTACATTAGTTTATGTTACATTAGCTTACGGACATATGCAGATCTCCTCCAATCAGTCCATTCTAACGTTAAGATGACCCTAGAGACCCTTAACCTGCACTTTTGTAAAATGTATACTTATCTTTTAACGATAACAACGTCATAGTTATAACCTAAAGTTTTTCCATCTGATAGTATATAGCTATATAATATATAAAATATCTACAGTATGTATGCATCGGCCTCACGCCTTCCCACAAGGGTACCCAATGCATCATGTTTGTTGATTTCAAGTGATAAATAAATGATCATATGTTTCACTACTGCTATCATTCTCCATAGTTCCGTCGAGTCCTTAGCGTTCCTTAGGTAGAGAGACCAGCGCCAGCTCTGTTTAGACTTGCAGACCTCTTTCGCTACATCTACATCTAACAGTCTCCTCTTACATGCTCGCCCGGTGCTCTACTTTTGACGTTTCCATCCCAGTGATCGATCGATTTGATCCAGTTAGTTGGAACGTAGTCTTGCTAGTGCTGAAAATAATATAAATTAATGTTATACGTATACCGAAAACTAAAGGATACAAAGTAATCAAAGTAGGTACCATTGACCGTTAAATTTTAACAGTTCTTTAAGCCAGTTTTAATGTGAAATCGTTATTGAATCAATATAAAATGTAACTGAGAGTCTTTACGACATTTTATTTCTCATTATTCAGACGTGTAACCTTTATTGCGCCACTTGGTATAAAGTAAGGGATAATTCCCTCCGACCCGTCCGAAGAGGTCTCTCATCTATTTATTGCGCTAATAAATATTTATGTCATAATCCGAAGGAATGATACCAGCGGATATGTAGGTGCGCTCTCTTCTACTCAACTTCGTGGTCATACTTGGAGAATTCATGCCACAGGATAGCGAACATTCAACAGAAAAGTGAGGCCACTGCATTTAGTTTGAATTTAATCGTAAGGGTATATTTCGTCTGTAAAAATCAGTAGCGTTGTTTGTAAGCGCTAGTCACCGCATTCAAATTGTATGTAATGGTAAATAACTGGGAGCGATTATCATATAATTTGATGGACGTGGTATCCCAGCAGTCGGGTTCGAAAAAGCGCGCCAGGCGCGCTAAAAAGAAGGAGGCTTCGCCCTCACCTTCCCCCCCAACCAAGGCCCCTCGGACTGTGCCAGTGCCCTCCACACAGCCCTCCCCGGTCCCCACCCCCGCCCCTCTCGCCTCTCCGGAAACCGCGGAAGCCACTCAGGCCAACCGGTTCACCCCGGCCCCAAGACCCACGCGACCTTCCTCCACTCAGCCGAGGAAGGAGCGAGCTTGCCCCCCCGTCTTCGTCCATAATAAGGACAAATGGACCGAGATCTCTGGTTGGTGTAATACCAACAAAATAAATTTCACTCGCGCCTCGGCTGCTGCTGACGGCATTAAAGTCCATTTGCCCAACTCCACGGAGTTTAGGGCTTTTACCAAACTCCTTCAGGCAAGAAGTGTGGAGTTCCACACCTACGACCTGCCCGAAGATCGTCTACTCCGGGTCGTCATCCGTGGCGTTCCCCGAGAAATCGACACCGAGTCGATTAAAGACGATCTAAAGGATCAAAAGGTCGCGGTGAAGGAAGTCCACCGTATGCACCGCCGAAACGCCGGAGAGGCGTTCAACATGGTCCTCGTCGTCTGCGAGAACTCCCCCGACGGCAAAGCCGTCTTTAACATCAAAACCCTCTGCCACCTGTCTGGCATAAGGGTGGAAACCCCCCACAAAGGCGGCCCTATAGGGCAATGCCACAACTGCCAGCTTTACGGGCACGCTTCGCGCAATTGCAGCGCAAAACCCAGGTGCGTCAAGTGCCTGGGTGACCACGGCACGAGCGACTGCTCTCGGCCAAAGGACCATACACTCGCCGACTCGCCTCCAAGTTGCGTGCTATGCCGCCAGGAAGGCCACCCGGCCAATTACAGGGGCTGTCCCAAAGCCCCCAAGCCCAGACCGGTCTTGGTCAAGAGGGCAGCGGCCCGCGAATGGCGTAACGCCCCCCCCGCGCAACCCGCTCCACCTCGACTTTCCCCGTGGAGGCCCCTCCCTCTGAGGGACTTCCCACCCCTCCCAAAAGCGTCTCACCCCGCTTCATCCACGCCCCCTCAACAGCAGCCTCCATCTCTGCTGGCCCCTCCAACAGCCATTCCTCAACAACCCCGACCCCAGGCCGCTTCGCCTCCGCGTAGACCCCAGGCGGTCAAGGCCTCACCGCCCCCCCCCTCCTCCTACGCCGCGAATGATACCTCCGCCAACATGGCGTTCCTGGTGGACCTATTCGCGACAGTCAACATGCGTAGGGTCAACGAAATGGCCCGAAGCCTAAGGGCCGTCCGAAAGGACCCAATTGCCCTCCTTCAGTTGTTCGGTGACTACGCCGATGTCACCGAGTCCCTCGCCTCCTTCTCCGCGAACCAATAATGGACGCAAACCCAAACAGCAGAACGAAACCCCGATCCCTCTCAATTGGCTATTTTAATGCTAATGGCATTAGTAGCCAAAGGGAGGAGATCGCCGCGTTCCTCCGCGATAATAATCTAGACATCTTTTTAGTGCAAGAAACCTTCCTGAAACCATCACAACGAGACCCTAGAATTGCGAACTACAATGTAGTTCGTAACGATAGATATCGTTCCGCCCTCGGCGGTACTTTGATCTACTACAGGAAGGCCTTGCACTGCATACCCGTCCAACCTCCAACCCTCACCCACATAGAGACCTCGATCTGTCGGATAGGATTGACCGGCCATCAGTCGATCACGATAGTCTCAGCCTATTGCTCCCCTGTCAATACATCGGCAGATATCAAAAATGATATCAAGACCCTTACCAACCTAAGTAGCTCGGTTATTATCGCGGGTGACCTGAATGCCAAGAGCGATGCTTGGAACAGCCGCTCGCGAAATAACAGGGGACGCCAGTTGGAGGACCTCAGTGGGCTCCTCCAATTCGACGTCATTGCACCCATGCACCCCACCCACTACCCTGCAAATATTAACCACCGACCGGACGTACTTGACATCGTGATCCTCAAGAATGTGAACCTTCGTTTGCACTCAATGAGGTCTCACGACAAACTAGACTCAGATCACAGACCTGTAACACTAGCGCTCTCCCCCCGATTAGGCCCCTCTGACACAGGTCGCCCCCTACCTCAGAAAAAGATAACAGACTGGAGGAAATTAGAGGAACTCCTCAAGTCCCCTTCATCTGTTCACTTAGATAGTATCCCGCCCCACATAGAGTCGGCAGCCGACACGCAAAAGGCGATCGATTCCCTCACAGCTCACGTACAGTCAGTCGTGGACTCCTGCTCCCGACAAGTTCCGGTGACGGAAGATCATCGCTGGAAACTTCCAGACGACGTGCGTGAACTGGTGACGGAAAAGAATGCCGCACTCCGAGCCCATCGAGCTCAACCGACTGTAGCGAACCGCACCTTCCTGTGGTCACTCCAGCGCAAGCTGAGATACCGCATGAAGGACCTGCGTAACGCTCGCTGGAACAAGTTCCTCGGGGAGCTTGAACCAAGTCACATGGCCTTTTGGCAACTCCAACGTAAACTCAAATCTGACCTCACCGCGCCCATGCCTCCTCTCACTCGTCCGAATCAAGGGCCCGCCTTTGACGACGACGAGAAGTCCGAGTGCCTGGCCGACAGTCTCGAGGCTCAATGTACGCCCAGCTCCCTGCCGGTAGACCAGCGACACCTCGAGAAGGTGGACGCCGAGGTCGAAAGCAAACTGTCCAATCCACCCTCCGAACACCCGGATCACCCCATAGCCCCAATCACGGTCGATGAAGTCCGGAAGGCGATCGATGGTCTCCACCCTAGGAAAGCTCCTGGCCCCGACGGTATCCCTAATAGAGTCATCAAACTTTTCTCCCCCTATCTGATAGTTTTGCTCATTGCCATCTACAATGCAGCACTGAGCAACAACTTGTTCCCCCAATCCTGGAAAAGTGCGACGGTCATAGGTATTCCTAAGCCGGGGAAACCCAAGACCGAAGCCTCCAGTTACCGCCCTATCAGTCTCCTCATCGTTCTCGGCAAAATATACGAGAGACTTGTCTATAATAGATTAAAGAGTTTTGCTGACTCTGAAAAAGTAATTCCAGATCAACAGTTTGGCTTTCGAACCAAACACTCGTGTGTCCAACAAGTCCACCGTATAGTGGAAGACGTCAGTAGCGGCTTCCAACGCGGATATCCCACGGGTATGCTCCTCTTCGACGTGGCGAAGGCATTCGACAAGGTCTGGCACAACGGCTTAATATACAAGCTGTACCAGTTGGGCGTGCCAGACCGTCTCGTACGCATAGTGCGGGACTTTTTGTCGAATCGCTCCTTTCGCTACAGAGTGGAGGGCACACTCTCTTCCCCTCGTCCCATACGAGCAGGAGTCCCGCAAGGCTCCGTGCTCTCCCCTCTTCTATTCACGCTGTATACGAGCGATTTCCCCACCCTTAGAAAGGTCCAAAGCGCACTATTCGCCGATGACACGGCCATATACTGCAGAGGTATATCCCCCGAGGCGATTCGCGGCTACCTCCAGACCGCGGCCAACGCCCTAGGGCGGTGGTTCCGGAAATGGAGAATAGAAGTGAACCCCTCAAAAAGCGCAGCCGTCCTCTTTTGGAAAGGCAAGCATGCCCTACGGACAGCCCCCATAACTCTCTTCGGCAATCCCATTCCATGGGAAGACAAGGCCAAATACCTGGGAGTGACCCTCGATCGTAAACTTTCCTTCCGTCACCACGTAAAGACGGTACGCGCGCGAGCCGCCTTCGCGCTCGGTAGACTCCATTGTATGCTAAATTCGAAGAGTAAACTCTCATTGAAATCCAAGGTGAGGATTTACTTGACGTGCATCAGACCGATCATGACTTATGCGTGTGTTGTGTTCGCACAATCCAAAAAGTCAGTACTCCACCCCCTTCAAGTGCTCCAAAGCCGGTTCCTCCGGAGAGCCACAGGTGCCCCGTGGTACATGAGAAACAGTCAACTTCATGTTGACCTAAAAGTCCCCACGATCAAACAGTTTATGAAAAAACTGTCGAAACGCCATTTCGATTCTGCTGAAAATCATCCCAACCCTCTCGTTGTATCGGCCGCCCGATACACACCCTCCCTTATATCTAAGATAAGGCGCCCAAAACATGCCGTCATCGAACCGGATGACGACATAACGGTCCTCCAGGACGCCCGACGACGACACACAAACGACACTACACAAAACCGACCATTGTTCCGTCCTCGCCGGCGAGGCTCGACGCGAATAAGCCGTAACGTTCCCCCCAGACTCTCGCAAGTGCCGGCCCGAGCCGAGCCAGTAGCGCAAATCCCCTCCCCAAATAACTAAATAATAATAAAATACCAGACCAGCCCAGCTCCCTTGCTCGCGAACCAGCAACGCCCTAAGCCGAGGTCCGACTCCACAGGGGGCGCCCTTAGCTGTGTTGCTTAGTACTTAAGTGCCTGGCTGGAGGCCTAGGTCTCGCCATTGACCGGTTAAGTAGCAAAAGTTCCCGGAACTCACGCTACGAGAGACATTACAAAAAAAGAAAAAAAAAAAAAAAAAAAGTATCCCAGCAGTACAACGGCAATTCAAGTATGAAAGTGTAATTACTATTATCTTATTCACCCCTCGTATATCGTCTAGTTTCATCTTTCTCCTTACTAACGCGTTCCTCATTACTATTAGCAGATTTAACATAATTTACCGTGGTTAGAAGGGTTCATCCTAATTATCATCAAATACAAGTTATAGTTCATTTTATAGATTAACCGTAAGTAGTTTGGATGTACCTCCTTCACAGAACACGCAGCCAAGCGGTTTTGATTCTGAGCAGTGTTGAGTTCTAGCGGTTAAGGTTTCGAGAACACACAGAATACCTGTTCTAGCAGTAAGGTGGCCGTTTGACCCGTAAACTGGTAGCTCAGTAACTTAATCTAACGTGAAGTACGGAATTCGCTAGTAGCAGGCTACCAATAAGGGGACGTTTTTTGGAATTTTGTTAGCGAAAATAAACAGTACTCTTTAGTATTTTGTGGATTCTTTGATTAATAAAGGTCTCCAGTAATGAGCTCTTTTGTGAGGGGAGGATTGTTATATTGTGTTGGAAGTAGAGGTATTAGTCCTATGATGCTGTCAACACAGTATAATTCTCTTTACATAGAGTGGCAGTGCGCAAGTGATACTTCGATATCGTTAGCGTAAATAGGCTACGGTAACCGTTTCCCATCAGGTGGGCCGTATGCTTGTTTGGTACTATTGTAGTATAAAAATATAATACATTCGTAATTCAAAGCGCAATAGGAATAAATCATGCGAGACTGGCAGTATAGAATACTTCATACGGAAATTGGATTGCTATTGTGACTGCTATATAGTTTAAATTAAAGTCGTGATAACATTTTAACGCTAAATGTTGCATTAAACTGTATTTGCCTGTAATCGAATGGGCTAATGTGTTGGGTTAAAGCTAAGGCTTGGGTTCTATTATCATCATCATCATCATCATCATCAGCCCACTCTAGTCCACTGCTGGACATAGGCCTCCCCTAATGAGCGCCATAGCGCCCTGTCTTCAACCTGCCGCATCCAGCATCTGCCAGCTGTCCTTCGCAGGTCGTCATCCCACCTAGTCGGAGGGCGTTCTACACTACGTTTACCGAGTCGAGGTTCTATTATATTAACTGGTTGTTTTAAATTACTCTGAAGTAATAATTTTCAACTCAACGAAAAGAAGATAATATATTCGATAAGTACTTCTGTAACTTTATTTAAAAAAGGCCGTGTGCTTTGAGTAGTTGCCTGCAACACAAAAATTGCAAGCTCGAAGCTCGACCGTACCAATGAGTTTTTCTGAACTTAACTACAGTGATTAGTCATAGCACGAGCTTTAACGGTGAAGGAAAGAATCGAAAGGAAACCTGTACCTATACGTTTGTGGAGAAATTATAAGGATGACTATATGTACATAAGTCATCCTTGAGTAACGGTGATGGACTCACCATCTGTCCCGTTACCACTTGAAATATATCTCTGGCGGAAAGTGGGTGTGTGGGTACTACCTACACACTTCCTACCCTTTGGGGTACGTTCTGAGATAGCGCAAAATACTTATACCAGTGTTACACCAGTTTTTCACCCTCGTAAAATGTACAACTTAGATTTTTTTTCTTCAATTCGACATTACCTTTTTTAGTCCTCAAAAACATTCACATTTATAATATTCAGCATTCAGCCTACTTATGTTTGCTCGCAAAATAAAAAAGAAGTTACAGTCAGATTTACATATATTTTATCAATAAGTTGCATTTACATAGGTGCGTATGTACGTACCTATTTATGTACATACAATACAAGGCATACTGTCATATTGAATGTAAATCAAATTGCATATGCCAGTTTCCTTACAGCTCTATGTCTCTTAAACTTATCCGGGGATTACGTATACTCTACGTGGGTATAGCCAATGGATAACGAGCGTCATTCTCTCAATGCACATCTTTCATCACAGCTTAATAACTACCGACAGGTAAACATTGAACTCAAACTAAAGAAAGCGACCAGACAAGATACCGAAACGGCTCTAAAAATGGTTCCATATTTTTATTACCTAGTTGGTATTGGTTAGTTTGGTATTTTATTTTGATAGTAATTTATCGGTCACTAACGAATGTGACCATAAATTTCCTTAATAAGTCCAGACATGCTCCCGATTGGGTTGCTATCTGACTACATTCGATTCTAGCGGGTTATTGTCAAACAGTAATCCTTTACGGTACAATGTTATGAAGTTGTCCGATCACTTACAGCCAACGATTTAATTGCGCTTAGAATGACGCGACGCACGATAGCACGTGCAGAGTCTTTGGTTGCTTTTAAATTGATCAACATAGGTTTAAGATATTTTTTTGTTGCATACAACATATAATAATAAAATACTGCAGTGAATCTAAAACGAAATTTCAAAATTTAGTTTAGTGTGCCTGAATAATTGAATAGTAGTATTCTAGTAATAGTAGATACCTAGATCAAATCGATCGGATGCTCAAGGACGGGAACGTCAAGAGTACTCGAAACCGACGAGCATGTATGAAGAGGCTGATGAATGTGGACGAAGCGAAAGAGGTATGTAAGTCTAGAGAGAACTGGCGCTCTATACTCTCTGCCTACCCGGTTAGAGACTCGGCGTGATGATATATATGTATGTAGTCATAGTAAACTTCGTTATTTTACTCCAATCTTTTTTTAACTATATTCCCCAAGCTTATAGTTATGGCAAAGGAGGTGTCATAAAATAACTCTAAGAAAAACACTGTGAGGTGTAATAGATCACTGTAAATTAATTCAGAAAGTTCACTCTAACAAATTCCTTCATAGTTCATATTAAATTATGTGTTTCGTCATGTGACGCCAGAGGCTCCAAGAGTAAGATTTAAACAAATGTCATTAGTTTTCTGTCTCCATAGATAGTGAGGCCGCATTCCGTTAATATCAAAGAAATGCGAGGTAAGAACGCTCATCTATTATAAGTGTTTGTTCGTTAGACCGGTATCTATGTAATTAAAAAGAGGTGATGATATTTGCTCATGCATAAAATGAACATAAATATTGTTCGTTTTGTAATTCCTAACTCGTTAGTTTTGAGACATTTTTATGGTGGCCCAATAAATTGCAAGAGACTTGTTTGATGCTGTATAATCATTTATATGCATTGTAAAAACTAATTATCATTCTACGATGATGACATTCTTTGTGCTGTCTTTTTGTCATCATTTCGTGACTCATTAAAGCTGTACCGATGATCGGCTATGATGAATCATTTTCGTAAAGTAATTTCTCTAAATTTCATTAATGTTAATCGGGAACATAGAATAACAAATTAAAATAATAAGTGCAGTGATTAGTCACATTACGAGCTTTACTATGAAGGAAAACATTGAGGAAACCTGCGTACATTTGAGAAGATATATAACGATTCATTGATCGTGTTTTCCAACAAACACAAAAAAATGTGTTTATCCCTATTTATATAGTCTATGTTATTAGAAAAAAGAACTTTCTAATAGTGAAAGAATTTTTAAAATCGCTCAAGGTTTTAGTTAAATCGTAACAAACAAACAAAAACCACAACAATTTTTCCTTTTTAAATATTACTAGCTGTGCCCGCGACTTCGTCCGCGTGGAATTTAACAAAAAAGAATATTGTTCAGTTTCTGAAACAAAAGTAGCCTAAGTTACTCCTTTTTATATCAGCTATCTGCCAGTGAAAGTCCCGTCAAAATCGGTCCAGCCATTTCAGAGATTAGCCGGAACAGAGATTAGACGGAATGACAGACAGACAAACAAAAATTTAAAAAAAATATATTTTGGTTTATGTACCGTGTATATCCGCATTTAGTAAAAAGGTTATTTCAATATTACAAACAGACACTCCAATTTTATTTATTTTTATAGATTTAGATTTAGATGAGGAATATTATTGAATTTTATTATTTTTATCTGACGTTAAGTATAATTATATAAGTACCCACTAGTAGAAGGTATCATACCTATATTATATTATATTATATATAAGTTTACCGGTTAATCTTAATGAGATGTACCGAGGGGTGGTAATAAATTAAAAAGATAAGCATTAAAATACTGCGGCATATATATTTTTATCAGAGAGCATTATAAAATCACATGTTTTAAAATTGAATATAGAAACGTAGAACATGTTTAAATGCTTTATCTTTGTGTAACGTATTCCTTATCACAGCGGCTTGTGAGTTGTGAGTTGACTTTAAAAAAATCTATCGTTATGAATGAGACCCGATATCCCCTCTGAATAACTTTGTATGCTAATAAACAGTTTACGGATTGTCGTAAAGATTTTTTGTATAAAGAAATCGATTAATGATTTTGTTTAAAAAAAGTTACAATCCAAAAAAGGAAATCATTTAAAATTCCGCGCTCGTATGCTAATTCTCTTTAATTGCATTTTGTTTTCGTGTACCCGTGGTAGCCCCATACTAGGGTTGCCTCTTGTAACGTAGATATCACAAAAAAATTAAATGACAAACAAAACACGACTATTCTGTCGGGAATCGAACCCTTCATCCCGGGGTGGCAGAGTCCAGTCTTAAAACTACTACCACCTCGTCCACTTCCCACCAGGATTTCCAAACGGGTAGGCAGAGGACAAATAACACCCTGCTTGATGATATGTTAAAGTATCAATCTGAAGACAGCCGTCCCTCAGTCGCGACCTAACCTGTGTCATTGAATTTCTTCTCAAACGTGTGCCGGTTTTCGTACTATGTTTTCCTTCACCGGCGATATTCCACTTCTATTTTCACACTGGGAAATATGTAGTCTAACACTATTGATACGAGGTATACTGAAAAAGGGTCAACGAACGCTTAAAAAGATTCAAAAAGCGCAAACCCGTAATCGTGAATGCACACATACTACGTCACTTGAAAACGATTGAAATTTCGCGTGTTGGTTTAGTGCAACGTTGACAGCGTGACATTAGCGTGACAAGGTAGCACCCGGTGACTACGCAGGGGCTAAACATTGTTACACGTCTGCCACTCACGTGAGTCATAGCGACGGGACCGTGACGAGAGCGTAACGGGGTATGAAACGTGCGTGTAGGTACTCGCGTGACAACATTGCATGCTGATTGATTGACAATGCAAATTTTATGTAGGGTACTAAAAGTGTTGGTGTGTTAAATTGCAAATGTCGCATTCGTTTACCAGTGTAATTGTTACTACGAATCTATAAACGAATAAGGTTTTAATGTGAACGTTTTGTTTCTAGAATGAACCGAATTATATAATTATGATATTTTCTACTTCACGACTTCCCACGGTCCAGGGTAGTTAGAGGTATGTCGCTAGTAGTACCCACACACCGAATTTTCCGCAAGAGGTCCAGCGCTGTCGGCGTATTGATATCTTGTGGTGATTTGGTGTGTTGACAGCTCGAATTATTGTTGGTATGTTGAAGCTGAGGGCAGATATAACATCAATATATTTAAGACTGCAGTTGTTTATTTATACTAGCATTAAAGGAGTCGTGACTTAGTTCAATATGTAGACACTTGCAAAGTCTTTAAAGTCAGTGGTCTATTACATTACAAAATTTACAGAGAGGACACCAGTTGTAGGAATACTTCATTCATCGGATATATTCGAAGACGTAGCTGAAGTTGCGCCGGACGTCAGCACCTCTCTTGGCACAAAACGTAAAGATTGTCATAAAGTTTAAAAAACCGTATTGGCTTTCTATATGCACGTGTGATTCTTCTTTTATTATTATCAACATGGTAGCTAACAATAATGTCACAAATATAAAAGCTACGAATTTAATAATATACACCCCATAATTATTCATTATGACTTTACAAGCCAATTAGCATAATAAATGAACTTATTTTTGCTACGTGTACAAAAATAATATAAAGTTAATGATGTCGCGACCAAATTAATTTAAATAATGTTGTACGCTAATTACAAATCACACACAGTACAGTTACATTCGGTTTTTTTTTTACACTTAGGCCTAAAAGTAACTCTTTATTAATTTGCTATAGAACGTAAGTAAGTTCAATGTATTTACACATATAAAAAGTATCATGTTTACTAGCATAAAACAATATTCATGAAATAATATACAAAAATCACGATTTAATAATCAATTGTAAACAAGCACTAAGCATAAGCTGCCAGTATGGCTGTATGGCGGTGCTGATTCCTTGTGCAAGGTATATCCTTCTTGTCACTAGAGTTCTCAATGAAACGCAAGTATTACAGTCCAAAGAGAGAACAGATCATTGTGATTTACTTGAGAATATTCACTGTGTATTCGCAATATGCAAGTAATACGTGTATTGCAACTTTTACAGGGCTTATTATATAAAAAATCCCACACCTTCACAACTTTGCTTTAGTTGTAGTTAATGCTATAAATAAAATCCTATTTCGCTTACGGAAACCAGTTTGCAAAATTTTATTGCTGAAGTGATGAAAAGGTCGATTAAACAGGTCGTCTGGAGCCTAATATAAATTTTAATGAAAACCATCAACCTTTCATTTAAAAAGCGATTGGATTTGACGACCATGAGTAAAACAAAGCGCTTTAAAACAAGTGATTTCATTTATAAAAGATAATCAACTTTACTGTTGTCAATAAAGTTCTAAAATGTGGAAGCCAAGCTATCGGAGTTCAAATTAAACTCGATACGAGCCAAAGCTACGTAAACACAGCATCCGCGTAAGTTGCAAGTACAAAGAAAGAAGCAGAATGGATAAAACACCCCGAGCTCGTAACGAGCCAGCCTTCGTGTAGGAGCATTGCGAATGTACCTACACTTCTTGGCCGCTTGTTATTTTATTTGCCCTGTACTCAGTAAACTCTATTACCCAGTCGATGGTTTTGATTCTGAGAAGTCGATGTTTACATTGAATGTTAAACTTGTGTCACTGTTGTCCCAATGTTTCACTTACAAACGTTTCGTGGCTGTGAGAAAGTTTATGAAAGTTACAAGTGTTTGTTTAACGTCTGTGGTAGCTGTATACGTTTTATCATCTATGATATTGACTAAGCCGCAAATATTTGTCAAGTCATAATTTTGACTTTCAATTCAAGTATCGATATTTGTGTCCCTGTGTACACCTAATCCCAGCACTACGTTTGGCGTTGGCCTATTGGGTCGAAGCAACTAATGGACTACGTTATTACTGGCCACCTCAACGAAAAAGTGCATTAGCGTTCCGTAAGTGGGATAAAAGTATTTGAATATAGAGCTTAAGCAAAGTGCGCACTGAGTGCTTATGCCACTTAACATACATCGATTTGCCTCATTTACTGCAATCGCTACAGTTTTATACAACTTCAATACCGGTAGTCACTTTGTGTTTAATAAACAGCCCATTTTTGAGTATAAAATATATACGGTGAAATGTAATAAGTTAATTATTTAAGTGAATTGTTTTTAATTTCGGTTAGTTGCAGCAGTTTCGAATTTAATTCCGAGCTTGACTTGACTTTAATTATATTATATTGTGTACCTTGTTGCTTGAACGTTGTTCCGATTTTTTACCATTGTAGAGCTGCGAAGCTCAAAATTGTTCATAATTATTTATGTATACTTATGTACACGAAATACAGATCATTTTACATTGGCTGGATGTTTAGTTTGTGAAGTTTTTGAATCCCCTCCTTTGATTCTTATCACGGTTAGTTAGGTACGCCCCGGGAGTAGCTTTGGGAGTATGAAAACAGAGTGGCCTCTCTCTGAATATTGCATTTGACATCTAAGAGTTTGGCTTATCAGCGTTTGTTAAGGGAGAAAACAATTGGACTGTTGTTTGGCAAATTATTTCCCCCGGGCTTGAAAATAACATGTGATATTATGTTATTCTTTTCACAACTACCTATGTACCTACGCAAACACATATCTATTTACTTAAAATCTTTTTGACACGCCGATGGAACTATGGTAGTGAGCTATGCCTCGCCTATTATGCGATGGCAATCAACAATCTGTGATGGGCGTATTTGTTAATCTGTAGTATTTTAAAGTGGGTAATATATATATATATATATTTGTAGTTTTAAATTATGGATCAGATGGTATGAATTAAGTTCATGTTATATCGATTATTTCCCATACTAATCCTTGCTACCGCACACCGGGGCTTAAGCTTTGTACAAAACTCGACCATCACGGCTTTTATATCGTATTTATAATTTAGCTATTTGTTACTATTTTAGTGTATTCCCAAGCCTAGCCAGGTTGCAACTTATTAAACATTCCAAAATCTTCAAAAGAAACACAATCCATTGGCGTGCACGAACACGACTTGCCATAAATTGAGTCATTAAAACTGAAATTATAGGCCTTAAGAACAGACCAAGTCTTGGAGTTAAACAAGTTCTTAGTTTATATTTACGAGTGGTGAGTTCAGATTTACAATTTCTCACTTAGTTTCACCTAACAACTATAAAGTTAGCCGTTCGGACAGACAAAGCGGATGGACATAATGAATTTTCGTTCGTGAATTGGCAAATAAATAATTCATTGTGAACAAGACGCGTTCCTAGTAATGTAAGAAAGCATATTTTGCTCATATAATAAAGTACAACGAATGACAACAGTCGTAAAATGTTATGTTCAGTACCAAGTCGCTTCGTCTCAATTACAATTACAAATCATTACAAATTTTCAAGTTCGGTCTGAGTGTCGCTTGCTGCAATATATTCCTTTAGTTACAATGTATGACGCTAATCATATGTATTTCTTTCAATATGTGAAATAATGAGGACAGCTTAAAGAGCTACTTTATGAGCCTGCATTGTCTCATAGTATTTTATATTAACTGGAGATATACTGAGCTTATTAGTTACAACAGGTGCAGTTAATGATTCGATCGAACAATCAAAGACGGGAACATCAAGAATATTCGCATGCATGAAGTAACTAATTAATTTGGATGTAACTAAGGAGGTCTATAAGTCTAAAGAGAATTGGTGCTCTACTCTCAAACGTCATTTCGATTCTGCTGTAAATCACCCCAACCCCCTCGTCGTATCGGCCGCCCGATACACTCCTTCCCTTATCTCGAAAATAAGGCGTCCAAGACATGCCGTCATCGAACCGGATGACGACATAACGGTCCTCCAGGACGCCCGAATAAAACATACCAACACTACACACAACCGACCACTGTTCCGTCCTCGCCGGCGAGGCTCGACGCGAATAAGCCGTAATGTTCCCCCCCGATCTCCGCCGCAAACGCCGGCCCGCGCCGAGCCAGACGCGCAAATCCCGCCCCCAAATAATATTTAAATAAAATTACCAGTCCAGCCCAGCTCCCTTGCTCGCGATCCAGCAACGCCCTAAGCCGAGGTTCGTACCCCACAGGGGGTGCCCTTAGTTGTGTTGCTTAAAAATAAAGTGCCTGGCTGGAGGCCTAGGTCTCGCCATTGACCGGTTAAGTAGCAAAAGTTCCCGGAACTCACGCTACGAGAGACAATACAAAATATAAGGTGCTCTACTCTCTCTCCGCTTCTCATTCAGCGTGATTATAACCTACCTAAAGTTATGAATCAAAAACGTGTTATACAATTACGCCAGAACGGCGAACCGGAATTGGATTAGCCTTGGGTGAAAGATAGAGCTCAGTTGAATTAACACTAATGATATGTTTTGTTCCAGAAAAAAATCTACAATTGTATTAAAATTTTATGCAGGTGAATCGCAACTTACATACGGCCTATCTGATGGGAAGCGGTTACTGTAGCCTATTGACGTTCACGATACCGAAATATCACTTGCGAGTTGCTACTCTGTGTTTGGAAAGTTATAATGTGTTGGCAGAATAATGGGACTAATCCCTCTGCTGCCAACACAATATAACAATTCCCCCCTCCCCAATGAGCTCATTATTGGAAACCTTATTTATCGCGCAGAAACAAGTAGAAGCCGTGGTGGCCGAGTGGTTCGAGCAGTTGCCTGCGACGCAAAGGTCGCAAGTTCGAATCCCGACTGTACCAATGAGTTTTTCTGAACTTAAGTACAGTGATTAGTCACACCACGAGCTTTATCTTCATACGTCTAAGAAGAAATTCAAAAGGCGTATGTATAGTCGTGCTTGAGTAACGGCGATGGACTCGCCATCTGTCACGTTGGCACCTAATATACCTCTGGCGGAAAGTGGGTGTGTGGGTATTACCTATACACCTCTGCCTACCCCTTCGGGGACCCTTGTGGGAAGGCGTGAGGATATATTATTATATTATATTATATATATTTATATTATTTATTATATATTATAACAAGTAGTCAAATAACACAACAAAAAAAAAATATTATTTGATTGACTTCATAGTCGTATACTACGACTTCATATTACATAATATTTGGAGGAAATAGATACCTACGACTAAGTGTACACTTAATATATTGACGGTAATACATCTTCAGAAATTGTCTTCGTACTCTAATTCTTAGAACATGTCTCCATTAGTCATGAACTGGAAAGCGATAGAAAGCCTTACTAGAACCCGCCTAGGGCACGTCTAAGGCTGCATGTATCCTGACCTACTATTAAGTACTGTCTCGCAACTTCACCCACATGCGTGAAGTGTGCAATTTGCGACGCGATAGTGATTTATTTACATAAACAATAGTGTACGATCGCTAAAGGGGTCATTATAGATTCTCAAAGCCTTGCATGTTGCACCAAAATGTAGGTTTCGATTTAATTACGACCAGTGAGTTATGAAGCGGCTGTTTGTTTTGAATTTCAGTTATCGAATTCTACTGATCTTGTAATTATCTGTTCGCAAGATGAATGTACAAATTTCCATGCACAATTATACATTTGTACGGCCATAAAAGTACGGACGTTACTTAATTTTCAAAATTGCAAGGCACGGGTACTTATTCAAGCATTTTATTTTACAATAACCTACTTTATGTGCGTTCTTTGCGATTTGGTAAGCGAAATAACAACGTAAGCTACACTATTTCTATTCTATTGATATCGAGACAATGGGAAATCGATTTTATCGGAAACGCTACCGAGGAATCGTGCATAGTATTAGTATTTTATTGCTTGCGAACTTCTGGGTGAAAGCAATTCTCAGTTTATGTATGTCCTTGAAGTCGTAAAATATGGTATGGATAAAAGAAATATGTTAGTAGTATTCAGTGGGCTGATCATTTCGCTTATTACGGAAAATATGTGTGTCTTCTATTGTCATGGAATAGTTATGATGATGATTCTGTGCTGGACGAGTACTGCCCTTATTCGAATAATCAACCGCACTGCAAAGTGGTATTTTGAACCCAAAAGGTATACATATTGTTCCTGAAAGTGAGTAATTACTTACTGAAACTTATTAATTACGAATTAAGCAGTGAAGAAAACATCGAGAGGAAATTTGCATATTTCATTGAAATTCGAATACGTATAATATGTAGTTGTACGTGAAAAACTGCGTCTGACCCATCTGTCACGTTGGCACCTAAATAAATTGTCGGCTAAAAAAGGGTGTTGTAACACCTTAGCCTATCCATTCGAGGAACCTTACGGAAGGATGTGAAGATATGGTTATAATATATATAGCATTTAATATTACCTATCACGTTTGGAAGTTATTACTCAACAAGCGACGAGATCTGAATGTACATTTGCATATTATAGGACGATATCAAATAACGTTTGCAACAAAGAAATTGTCGCCTTCTGAAACGGCAGCAAGTTTCGTTGTGGAAATGAGAGAGGTAACGTTGCTATGACAAAGATAAGTTCAATAGACGCACAAACATAATATATGTTTATTTATGATGGCATGGGCGTCGGCACGCACATGTATTTCGAGGGCAAATTTATTGTATGCCGATTTTGCATTACGCTGTACCGTTTGCAACATAGCTCATAAGCCGACTGTTATTTCCATCTATGTTAAATAATTGTGGAAGATAGTATGGGAATTTATGTTAGTAGAATATATAATAGCGTAAATAATATAACACTCACTATGTTAGTGTGAGTTATATTATTTACGCCGATGTTCCTCACAGTTAAAAACTATTGTCAAAATTGGAAAAAATAACTAACATTTTTTTCGCCAATATTGCTATCCAGCTTGGAAATTCTGCTAGTCTTCTAGGCACGTTGCCGCAGGATACCGATTTGTGTGTAATATTTGACCTATAAGTGGTTAGATTCAGAATTATTTTTATTAATATAACTATTAAATCAGTGTACTTAAGTTCAGAAAGTAATACTCATTCGTACAGTGCACCGAAGTTTAACTAAACCATTCATCCACCGTAAATCAGAATTATATGTAATAAACTAATATTATACTTCTGTGTTTAGTTCGAACAGTTCAATTATAATTGCTGTTAGATACAGCTCATCCTACAGATACAGTTGGAACAGATACGTTTTAGATGGACTAGACCGTTTGTTTAATAATATTGCAGTTCTTTAGTACATCTGCAAACTAGTTCAATAAAATGTACGGTACGCCTAAAAACGAGCTCCGCTGTCAGATAATAAAGAAGGGTGTACATCGTAAAGTTGGTTGATACATACTGACGGTTCACAATAAAATAAAACGACCTTTGTTATCGAGAGGTTTGAAAAACGTCGCGCTGTTTTCTATTGTGCCCTACGTCTAATACCTTTATTCTCGGCAATAAAGATGTTGTTATAACGCTCACGGTGTTTGTGGAGTTGTGATAGAAATAAAATGTTTTCCAAATCAATGGGCGAGTCCAAATTGAGATTCAGATGAGTATTTTTAGCTTTAACAATATATTTTTATGAATAGGTAACTGATATCGAATTCAGTAAGGCTTGTTCGGCGGCAATATATTGTTTATTAAAAGAGTTGCAAACAAATTTCAAAACAAAACATTATACCCTGATCAGCTACTTTTGAGCCGTGGTGGTCGAGTGGTTCGAGCAGTTGCCTGCGACGCAAAGGTCGCAAGTTCGAATCCCGACTGTACCAATGAGTTTTTCTGAACTTAAGTACAGTGATTAGTCACACCACGAGCTTTACGGTGAAGGAAAACATCGAGAGGAAACCTGCATATGTCTGAAAAGAAATTCAAAGGCGTATGTATAGTCGTGCTTGAGTAACGGCGATGGACTCGCCATCTGTCACGTTGGGTATTACCTATACACCTCTGCCTACCCCTTCGGGGACCCTTGTGGGAAGGCGTGAGGATATATTATATTATTATAGCTACTTTTGGAAGTCGTGTATAGTTCTGGAAACGGTTCGCACGATATCACTCTACCCAGAAGCAGTTTCATTTGGCTTTTGTGGAGGAACTGTTTCAGTTGTGCCCTCTCTTCCGCTGCTTACTTATATTATAGATCGAGTCGAGGATCAAGTCTGTTACAGACACGAATGGCATCAATCCCCTCGAAACCACAATTTACATTTAAGCCAATATGGATTCGACAAACGAAATCATTTCATAATTTTAAATAATATTACAATCACGAGACGCGAGATAACTTTTCATACAACTACTATTCTATTTAAATCTATAAAAGTTAATATATTTTCACTATCAGGAAGGAAGTAATTATAAGCTTCCCATGAAAAAGATATTGGCTATAAACAAGTGTACGTAAATAAACTAGTTTACTTTATGACTTAATAAAACATGTTAAAAAATCCTACTCATCGGCTAGACATATTTATCTCAAATACTTGTCAGGATGTACGGCTCCACTTCGAGCGATTTTAGATTTATTACTCTAAAAGTTCTCCACGAAATGTTAAGTATTGGTTCCAAAGAAGATGATTGATGAATTTTTATTCATCGGTTTCTTCTTGAAAAAGTTAACCTATCATACCTATGCACTTATAGACATTACAAAAGCCTGAGAACTGGCGCTATACTCTCTGCCTATCGTTACCTTACCGTTAGAGACTCGGCGTGATAATATGATGATATGATATAAAAGCTGGATGCGCGTATTCTGAAAAATATTAACCTATGCCATTTTAATATCAAATATTTGATGAAATAGCTAACTTAATATTCAGCAAACCATCTATATAGTAACTTTTAACAGCTGTTCTTTATCGAGTACTAATCACATAGGTACTCTAAACAAGTGTGATACGACAACCTAACTACCACTATGTATACATATATCTACACGCCTTCCCACAAGGGTCCCCAAAGGGGTAGGCACAGGTAGGTCGTACCTACACACTTTCCACCGGAGATACGCAAGACTATGCATAAGACGTTGAATGTATTCTCAAACGCAAGTTTCATCGCAATATTTTTCTTCACGTACTTAAGTTCAGAAAAACTCATTACATCATACAGTTGAGATTAAAATTTGGAGTTTTTGTTACACGCAACTACTCGAACCACTCGGCTTCTTTTGTGTTATTAAACATGTAGCACAGGATTAAATGAATAATTTAAAATTGCATATATCATTAGCATATTAGCATATATATATATATATATATATATATATATATATATATTTGTAGCTCCATACCCATAATGTATAGGGTTCATGATGTTTTATATTACCTATAAGTCAATTTATAATTGTAAATAGCTTTAAGGAACAACATGTGTCAGTGCAAAATCAATTAAAATCGAGTCTGATAATGTGAAAGATGTGAAATAGTTAGGTCATAAGTAGAGATGGGTCATAAGTTCATAGCGCTCATCCCTAGTGGTACTCTCTCTGCATCGTGAGAGCCTCGGCATGATGATAAGATGGCTCTATATAAAAGGACCGTATCGTTTACCCTGGTATTGATAAAGTTTTTCTATCTCACAATTAGTAGTAGTTACGGATTACGTTACGGTACGATTAAGTTACGGATACAATGCAAGCAAGCAAATCTTCCGCTTATCCTAGGACCTCACCTTTCTCTTGTATATTGGACATCGCTATCAGTCTAAGCCATGATACGTGCTGAGAGCTAAAACTAGCGCTGGTTGAACTAAAACAAATACAGATCAATGAAACACAGAATTAAATTTATTTTTTTCTTAATTTCCTTATAATTTTCGCGTCAATATAATTCTGACAACGATCTGAATGACTGTTTAACTTGAAAATTAGTAAAAGCTGCTGCATGCGTGTGTGAAGATTTAATATTAATCTAGTTATTATTGTTGACGGTCTAGTGGTTAGATCTCCTGACTGCGAAACTTGAGGTTGCGGGCTCGATTCCCGCTGAGTGCCGATATTTGTGTAATGAACACGAGTATATATATGTGGATGTCCTATGCATCTATGTATATATCTATCTATATAATTAAATATATCGTTGTCAAGTTTTGCTTAATTTGGGGCTACATACATATGTAAATTTGTGTGGAATTATCCTAAGGAATTTATTTATTGTTAATACTAGTAGTATCGATTGCCTAGTTTCGAGTCAGTTCATTTTATATTTAGTACCAAACCAAGGGAACTGAGGCAGGAGGCTAACTACATTTACAAAATTTTCTCGGCA
Source organism: Drepana falcataria (assembly GCA_945859725.1). Lineage (NCBI taxonomy): Eukaryota > Metazoa > Arthropoda > Insecta > Lepidoptera > Drepanidae > Drepana > Drepana falcataria. Next base: position 5,162,103 of record OX243935.1, read on the forward strand.
ACATCCAGTTGGAAGCAGTAACATTTGTACGCACAAATACCTTGTCTATGTTCTCACAAGTATACCATGGAGTATAAGAAATGAAGTCCTTAAAAGATAATACCATTTTTGAACGTAATATCTGTCCCGAGGGTTCCGCACACGGCGTCGCATTCTGATGCTTCTACGTACAGAGAATATTAATGTTCGTGTGCTTCACTCTCAAGAACGTCCTGAGACGTAAATTTTTACTAAAGTACGAAATTGCAACGTTTCCTTGTTAAAGTCAACGAAGATATTGTGCATGAGGACACACGTTTATCTTCTTTAACAATAAAAATAATATCTTTTATTGCATTTGACGATTGAACTGTTTAAGGAATATATGAGTATAGAATATATTATACAACTGAATGAAGATGTATATCTTAGAATCATGTATAATCTATACTAATATTATAAAGAGGAAAGATTTGTTTGTTTGTTTGTTTGTTTGTTTGTAATGAATAGGCTCCGAAACTACTAGACCGATTTCAAAAATTCTTTCACCCTTGGAAAGCTACATTATCCCCGAGTAACATAGGCTATATTAAATTGGACCCGATAGGTGGCGCTGCGATCGAGTTTCAAGAATTTTACCTTTTTACCCGGGCGAAGCTTTCTGTGTGTTTCTGTGTGTCTTAAGCTAGATTCGAGAATGGTTTAGATTTACAATTGGACCCAATAGGTGGCGCTGCGATCGTGTTACGGGCAATTTAACTTTTTCACCCGAGCGAAGCTGGGCGGGACAGCTAGTATAATAGAAAGTTCATTTGATTTAGATTTTCAAAGCAAGTGACGTGAACGAGTGTGATTGAAAATATGAAGAAAGATTGATGAAACATAAATATATACGCGTACAATACGAAAGTATGTGCAATTATAAGCAGAGAAAGACCAGGTTCCAACTACTTATACTATGTCATCTCCTTCATCGTAAAGCTCGTGGTGTGACTAATCACTGTACATAAGTTCAGAAAACGCATTGGTACAGTCGGGATTCGAACTTGCAATATTTTGTGTTGCAGTCAACTACTCGAACTATCACGGCTTATAACAAGGCAGGTGATATGTAGGTATACATGTTTGAATATGTAATTGGTTAGCTTATTTACATACATTAAGCCATTAATATACATGTATTTGAACTAAAAAAAACAAAAGGTATTTTAATAGATAAGGGTCATGTTATGGCTTCTTCCACGCTTTGGAAAACAGTGTAGGGGCAATTAAATGAATAAATGATTAGTCATTATTATATTTACACTGCTTGAGCGCTGTATTTGTCCCGAATCTTTCATAAGAACGGGACTTTTGAATGGGAGATCAATTGAGCTTTAAGTTGGTCGTTTAGCATTGCAGTGTAGGGCTAAGGCTACGGACACTAGTGGAATAAATATTATTTCATTTAAGTATTTAAATGTGACGTTCCAACTACCTCGATAAACCGATCCGACGATCAAGGACGGGAACGTCAAGAATACTCGAAATCGACGAGCATGTATGACGAGACTGATGAATGTGACGAAGTGAAAGAGGTATGCAAGTCTAGAGAGAACTGACGCTCTATACTCTCTGCCTACCCCGTTAGGGACTCGGCGCGATAATATGCCGTGTATGATGTTAGTATTTAAATTAATGAAACTCTACAAACAAAATCCTGCTGTCACCACTAACTTGAAATCGTATATTTAGTTGTCTATATAATTGTATCAACACGACGTATCAATACGAACTTAGCCATTATTTGCAATTCAATTCATGCAAAATCGCGTTGAAATGTGCGCAATAGTAACGAGTAAATGTAAATAGGTACCTTCTGCTAATGCTTCGAAAGACAAGCTCTAGAGCTCACTTAGTCCGTATTTAGCGGCCCTAGGCCACCAACGCTCTGAGGTTAGGTTCTTAATTAGCCATCGCTCGCAGCTGACCGCTCGGAAGTGAGATCTAGGTACACTCAAGCAAATTCATAGGCAGCTAAACCATTAGAATATAGCCTCTACCTGATCAAATTAAGGTTTAAATTACATGCATTCGTAACGTTGTGAATTGGATGTGATTCGACGTTGGGTGACATTTACGTAGTGCATGTAGTCGAAGTAAGGAGGTTTCGATTAAGATCTTGTCCATTTCCTATTATTAGGTGGTTCAAGCTCAGAACTCAGAACCTTATTGAGATCCTCAATAATAGTAATACCTAATAGCTAAGATAATTTATAAAAACAACTATGTATTTGTTATTTACGATGGAACTGAACATCAATAACATAGTCTTATAAAGAAATATTAGCCTTTAATATAATAAACCTGGTCATTATACTTAAATCTGTTGTAGAAACTCACATCAAAACAATTCAAAAACGTACGTATAAATCATATTTTAAGCTTTAAGCTGACATAGACACATTGCCTAATCATGATTTCGTGTGTAAAGCAAATATTCTCATATACAAGTGTTCATAAATCGTGAATGAAGCATCAAATGCACTTCGGTACATAATTACTAAACAATGCGAGCAAAATTTATGCACGAACGAAATCGCTATGAGTTACTGTGTGTCGCACTACGCGTCAGCGACTAACAATGTAGTTTATTGTCATCTTTTTACTAGTGATTTATTTATCCTTTATTATTTTCTGTACTATTATCTCGGTGACTTTAATGCATTAATTAGATTTGAACGTTCTGGAATCTTTGCGGGCATGTATGTACTTGCGAACATTGTTAATATTTGTTTGACACTCAGTGACGGTAACTGTCACGTTGACAACTAAATATATCCTTGGCGCAATGATGTTGCTATTACACCGAGGAGGCTGGATAAGATGAGGCGAGATAAATAAGGAGGAGGTGGCTCCTACTCCTTAGTTGCACATTAAAATATTTGTGTATCATCTAATCCTTAAAAAAAATTGCATATTTGTTTGTTTGACCATATTTTTGCTCAGTTTATGTGAAAATAAGAATAGAATAGAATAAGGACTCACACTATGATTTATTTTTAAAGCATCATTATGTTTGTAGAAGCTCAGATGAAATTTTAATCACGTAAAACATTTTAATACCCAATTTATTTTCATTGTGCTTCGTGCCTCTTGATTATGTGTTATATATATATATATATCCTCACGCCTTCCCACAGGGGTCCCCGAAGGGGTAGGCAGAGGTGTATAGGTAATACCCACACACCCACTTTCCGCCATGTGTGTATGTGTTATATCCAATTTTCGATATATGTATACGCTACCATCGATTTTCTTGGGACACCAACCTATATAAAAAGGGGTAATAACACAGAAAACGTGTCGCAATTTTTAAGTGAGTTTTTACTCCGTGTAGCAACAGCATCAATCATATTTTTTGATGCAAGACGAAGGAAATGAATTATGCTCTAAGCGAACAGCGCCTCGCGTGAAAAAATGTGTGAAAAATTACCTCGATTATTTCTAATGACGGAATGATGTTACATGCTTTCGATAGTTAGCGCAGCGTGTAGAAAAGCTATATCACTTTGTCTTTATTTCTCTGACATTCTGTGCGTGAGTAGCTTTAAATTGAATAGTATTAGGGCCAACGGTGAACAAAAAATCTACTCGCTTCTGATTGAATTTCGGCCGGTTATCTTTCTTATCGTTATACAAATATTATTGGACAGAGTAGTTTTTAGCTAAATGATAGCTGTACGTATTCCTACAACAAGGTCCATACCATGGTGCTTGTAAAATACTGGGTTATTCGCACATTTTATGAAGAAGTGAGAGACAAGTACCTACCTACTATAAAAATTCCTTTGAGTAAATTTAAATATCGCCTTCATTTGTAAATACTAATAATAATATGAGTGGGAAGAAATAGCAGGTTTTACGTTCGAATTTGGAGCTGGCCGACTGGGAGGATAGTTATATTGTGTTGGCAGCAGAGGGATTGGTCCTATTATGCTGCCAACACAGTATAACTCTACGAACACAGAGTGGCAACGCGCAAGTGGTACTTTGGTATCGTGAGCGTAAATAGGCTCGGTAGCCTATGGGAAGCGGCTACGGAACCGTAGCCGCTTCCCAACAAGTAGGCCATGTTTACCACTCTTGTGGTATAAAAAACATATAGGTACATGTATTCACGGTAGAGAATATTAACAACAAGAAATAAAAAGTCATCATAAATAATGTGACAAGAATATTTTCAACGTGAGCTTTTGTTTATATAAAATCCGTTTAATTACTGCACTGAAAGTTAAATGGAACACGACTAATTAGCATCGAGTAATCCGGATTGGAAGCAGGTCCAATACTAATAAACAAGGAGATAAAGGGCGGCCTATAAACGCACGAATAAATATTGAATCGTACTAATTATCATAAAAATACATCCTTAGTTTTGTGCGGCTTTTAAGAAGATATGTCATTAAGGAGCTGGCTTGATAAGCTGGGAAATATGCCAAGTACCACCCACAGTGTTCCTTGAATGATCATTTAAACTGGGCACCACACTGCTATATATATCCCAGGTAACCTGCAATCGCCTCATCACTTGCGTATAACACTTAAGTATTCAAGTTAATGTGCACTTTATATTAACTTTTATAAATTCTACCACATAAACACGTTTTTTGGTCGGTAATATTTGTAATAATTTACAAATAAGTGATCGCTCTAAGAATGTAATAGAGTATTTTTTTTTTAATATGCTACATAATTATGCCTTAGGTTTTTTTATAGGGACTCCAATAAGGGTTTATTTTGTTTTCATTTAAAAACTGAAATTTAATGGTGAGTCGTCCCGGTTTCGCATATGTACATTAATTACTTTTTCAACTACTATAGTAATATTTCAACCAAATTATAACAAATTTTATTACACCCAAAATAAATTACACCTATACCTTCCTCCTGAAATACTTCACTTACAAATACAAAACAAATGATATTTTTTTTTATTTTACACTAATATATCACAATGTTTTTTTTTATAATCAAGGTTGAATGTTTGAAAACTTTGTCTATCTAGAAGTTACATAGTTACTATACCAACTATGGTTTGTAAACGGTTGTAGAATTCAAATATATATGCTAATTGTTAACTGAAGGTGTGCCGTAAGTTCTGAAAAGCCTATGAATATTCAGAGAGTTTTAACGTGTACAAGTTCCCTGCTATTTGAAGACCTCCACTAAAGAGCATAGATTATGGCGCCTCACAAAGTCTGAGATAAGAAAAAGTAATGTGCAAAAGTTAAAGCATAAATTTCGCGCTGAACGTCTGGTTTCGTCTCGATCCAATCCAGAAGATTATCCCACTTCGACAGTTCGACACAACTTTTTCTATTGAACGCCAAATTATGCATGGCCCTTTCTTATTTAGAAGGTACTTCATACTAAAATATTGCGTAGAAATATGGTATCCCGTTAGTGAATCAGGGTAAGTATGTTGTTCTTATGTTAAGAACAATTACAACTGTAATCACATTATTTTTTATCTTAAATCCTTTTATTCAATTACGTTTCTGACTGAACTGTTACAAACTACTATTACTTGCATTAGTACCCTTATTTAATACGGTATATAGTGTACAAAATATGTAGTGCGTTATGAATAAATTTAGTCTACAAAAGTCGTATGTATAATGGTCCTTGAGAAACGTTGGACTCGAAATCTGTCACATTGGCACTTATCTAAACATATTATTATTAAGTAATAATAATATAATAATAATATATTATTATTATTAAGTAAAAACATACATATTACTATGGACTATTAAGAGAGGTACGGCATAACGGGTATCTCGTTCGAATTAGGAGCTGCCCGACTGGGGCAAGACCTCAACCTTATAAAAGTCCATACTCAACACAAATTTTTTGTGTTGTTTCCCTGCGCGATGAATAAGGTTTCCAATAATGAGCTCCTTGGGGAGTATTTTTATATTGTGTGGGCAGCAGAGGGATTAGTCCCATTATGCTGCCAATACAGTATAACTCTTCCAAAACAGTGTGGCTTGTGATACTTCGGTATCGTGAGCGTAAATAGGTTACGGTAACTGCTTCCCATGAGTGGCCATATGTGATATAAAAAAGCTGTTGATACACCTCCTCTGGGGACTTTTTGTAAAAAGGCATGTATGTATATATATATACATATTTAAATGTTGATTATCTTTCCTTAAAGAATCGGCAAATTCATACGTGCTTAATAAGTTACCTACTCAATAAAATATCTGATAAAGTTAGCTAACGATCGTAATAAATTGAGATCCGATATACGAAAAAAGGGGAAAAAAAAGGTTTCATTGCGGAATATCGCGTTCGAATCGCGCCACGATTTCGACCTTAAGCATCGATCGACCGACAATTAAGATCGGTGCTGTAGGTAAGAATTTTAGCTGTGACGGGCTTTTTGAAAAGCAATAGCCGTAAACGCTTTGGTGTTTTTAAAATTGCGGGGTTCGGATAAAATGTCTACTCGTGTTTTAATTTAAAATTGTATATTTAAATACCAGGCTGCACGGTATGTTGTGTATTCGTCTAACGTTGACTTAGCCTGATATCATTTTGTATGCTATTTAATCACATAGTTCCATAACCTAGCTAATTTATATTAGAAGTAAACTCCATATAAACTCCAGAATAATATTATAAATGCTCAAGTAATAGCATTCATACGTTTAAACGTATTCCGTTCAGCCTTATTGGGATCGAGTAACATGCATCTATCCATATATTTTTTTATATATATTATATAATATTATCATGATAAGGCTCATCAAGATTTCGTGTTAGCAGATACATGTGTGGAGGATACATTATATACAGTGCAAAGTATATAAATCTAGCTCCAGATTTGTAGCTAGATCTTGACAAGCGACTGACACGCCATATCTATGTAGTTAGCCTGCGGGTAAATGAGATGGCAGCAAGATAGCTAAGCATTAAACAATATTTATTTATGATTGATCATATTGGTTATGGTATAATTATAAAAGAGTTTTTTATTACAATGATACTTGTACTTTTGATAATCCCTGTACCGAGAACCTTCAAATGTAGCTCGATTAAGATAACGATAGGTATATAACAAACGATAAAAGATATATCATTTTACTTTGTATTTTTTTGTTTACTCCACTATGGCGCTAGCTACCTACTTCCTTTTAATAATAAGTTTCTTGGATTTTCTTCCAGTCACCTCCTACGAAGCTAACTGAACCGAACATAGTACATAGTCTATCATTAATGTAAATACAAAATGTATATAAAATATTCGGGAACAAATTATATCAATTATAATATGTAATTACAAAAACATTCAATCATACCGATGATTGAATGTTATTTTGTATACATAGTTAGTATACATATAAACCAAGTATAATATACATTTTATATAATTTAATACGATAACAAGTAGTGGAAATAAGTGGTCTCTGCCTACCTCTACGGGAAAGAGGCGTGATTATATGTATGTATGTATGTAACAAGTATAGGTGGCTGAGTGGTTTCTACCTGCAATACGATAATTGCAAATTCGAATCCCGACTGTGCCAATTAGTTTTTCTGAACTTATGTAAAGTGACATTATTACGAAATATACGCTAAGAAAAACTCCCTCAAAAAATGTTACCTGTTCTACTAGTGGGAAAGACCTGGATGAAATTTGGAACATGTTGACTTGTACCCTTAATTAACACAAAACCAACCCCAATAAGTCATGAAAAGCACGACTCGCGACTATTACAGATGCGCTTGGGAGATGCGATTATTATTTGAACGAACCCTGTGATGACTGAATTTGAATAAGGCATCTTACTGGATATTATTAACATCACGAACCTTCTATGTCAACTTCTGTATGCTCTAATCTATTTGCATTCCACGACAAATAAATCGCGCGGCAGTCCGTCGCGTCGAAAGTATAGGGGACTGAATAAATAATATCCTAAAATGCATGTATAGAGATATATCTATACGGAACCAGGTCCTGCCTCATTATAGGCTGACGTTGAATGATGATCAAAGTCCGAAGAAAAATGCCGTGTTTAACCCTCCGACTTTTATGATTTAATTCTTATTGGCAAAAACCACGACGAATTGGGGTTCAGTGGCCGAGATCGACGCATCGTAATTTTAGGGTTGAGTGTGTGATAGTGTTTTGTTTTAATTTGATACGCTCTGTTTTGTTTTGGCCCAGCTGAGGTAACTACCTGCTCTGTAATTAATGGCCCCGTTGAAATTATGATCTAATATACACGTACATCAAAAGTTTGCACCTTACATACTTTAATTCACAATTTAGTTGTGTATTTGATTATAACAATAATTATTCTTTTTTTTTTACAAAGACGCTATTATTATTTTAACATTATACTTAGTATATTATGTATGTGTTAAAAAATGTAAGAAGCGGCGCGGCGAATGTTTTTGCTTCCATTCGACGTGACGATTTGTATGGCACACTAAGTTCCTAAGCAGGGAGTTTTTCGTTAGTCGTAGAAATGTCGTTTATAAATTATAATGGTATAAGGAAAATCGATTATATCTTAAAAATATGATCTCCGACAGACAATCGCGATTTCCCAATCACATCCGACATTTTCCTGGCAAAACGAAAACAATAAAAGTGAGTCGTTTGCAGTCTCCACGCAGGAAACGGATGTTAGTCGTCAGTTCCTCACATCCGGTATCACTGAGGCTCTATGCCAACAGCCCCCGTGATGGTAGTGACATTCGAAAACAAGGAAATGCTAATGGGAGGAAATGTAAATAAATATTTTTTTACGATGATATTTCGTTACCGTCTGTTTTAATTGCAATCGTTGGTCACAATAATCTCTTAACATTCTCTTGGGAAAATAGCAACGAGTTTTTGCAGTTTGAGGAGTCTTTTTTTGTTTTTTGTATTGTCTCTCGAAGCGTGAGTTCCGGGAACTTTTGCTACTTAACCGGTCAATGGCGAGACCAAGGCCTCCAGCCAGGATTGAGAATCCGTGGCCTTCCTCGCTTCTTTGTAGACACAGAGAGTGCGAACCGGTTTGTTTCCCACCGATGACGAGAAGCGCGATATTATATAGGTAGACGCGACTCTTCTAATAGTATTTACTCGTATCTCAACAAACGTCATAAATGGTTTGAAGGAACAGACATGAAGCTCACAAAATACATTTATATATTTAATTTGCTGTACCCAACGGTTTATCCTCGTAATATTTTATCTACATAATGAATATTACGGAATAGAATCTATTTATATCTGTGGCAAATTGAATGATCATAATTCCGTTCAATAGTTCTTGCTTCAAAGACAAAAATTTATCGTTACATATTTTGCTATTACTATTCAGTTATTAGATTGGACTTTTGAATAAATGTTTTAGACTTGCTGAATAAAGTTAAACATTGACTATTTTGTGTGTTATATTTCTCAGAATAGAACATAAAGAAACAATGATAAATAATGTATCCGATGCGTAAATGCCGATGAAACAGAATGAACATTAATGCCATTAGATAAAATCGTATGATAGATAACACCTCGGTGTTGCCATCGTTCGCGATACTCATATCTGGGGATGTTTTCACAAAACAGGTCACGTATTAAATGAGAATATTCGGGCGAGCCTCCGACTTATTTATCATTCTCCTCAGTGCTACACCCCATGAATTTTATACAAGATTGAACGATTTAGTGAACAAAATTGATGGTACATCTATTCGACAGTGTCAGCGTTTGATTGAACAATGTCGAAATATGAGCCTTCCGCGCAAAGACGATACATTTGTTGTCATATTAATTAGTGTAATTGTTAGTAATGGTATATAAAAAGCCGAGTGGTTCGAGTAGTTGCCTGCGACACAAAGATCGCAGGTTCGAATCCCGACTGTACCAATGAGTTTTTCTAAACTTAAGAACAGTGATTAGTAACACCATGAGCTTAAAGGTGAAGGAAAACATCGACAGGAAACCTGCATACGTCTGAGAAGCAGTCTCAAGACTTTCTCGTAAAAAAACTTCAGTACATTTTTTGTAACTACATAATATGTTGAACGTCTGAATTAAATGAAAACTTATTACAATTCTTCTAACGAATAAAAATTAAACAACTAAGATATTCATTGGGAAACAATTAATTGGGAGCTTAATTACGTGCAGGTAACTATACAATTTCAATTAAATTCCTTTTCAATATGGAGCGAATATTTCTGTGGGAGCTCGAAATGAATGCGTATTATATTACAATACATATCAGCAAATCTGTTTTATCCACCGCACCATAAAGCAACGCCGCGTTGTCGAAATTCACTGAGTAAGTAAAGCGTTGAATTATTACCATTTAAGGCCTAGCTCTTATTAGGCCTAACTCCATTTAGATTCATTTCTAAGACCTCTCATTGTGAATGCTTCTGAATAGAAACTTTTTCCTCAAATCACGGATGCCCTTACGCTCCCGTACCTACCATTGGTACAAATCTTATTTATCGGCACCCTCAACCGCTGAAAATCCCTGCTCTTGTGTCCGCAAGTGCGTACCTTCGGCCTTCATCGAGGTATATGCGGTATATTGAGGTTAATCTTGGCAGCCGCTCAAGGTATCTACATTGTGTAGGATAGGACACCTCTCAACTGCTGTGTGTTGATAAAATGCTCATCTGAGGGGGCGCGATCAATCCGGATTCCCAACCTATTGTACGCGATACAAAGTCCTTTTCATTCTACACGGGTTCCTATTTATGCTTTGTGCGGATTTATCCTACATATTTTTGTGTTTAGGAGGATAATGTTGGCGTGTGTAGTGCGTTCTAGTTATCTTTTGTAATATTTTCATGAGTGCTCACGAAGGTCGCTGATTTCGTAACTTGGCAAATAGAGCCTGTGGCCGTATCTCAAACACGATATCTTAAACGGCTTAAAACTCCTTGAAACAAGTTTAGTATTCCTGCATGTAATAAATATGTAAAAATTTTTTCTTTTGCCGTAACGAAAAAAACTGGTACAGTTGGGGTTCGAATTCACATCGTTGCGTCTCAGGGTACCTACTTCTACCACTCGGCAACTTTAACCACTGTTGCGAAGTAACACATATTTTGCGCTATTTATGGTCAAACGAATATGATTTATTATTATGCGTATTAAGTCATAATTATTTGAAAGTGTTACGGTACCTTAGACTTTTCGATGGATTATTAAAATTATAAACTTGCATTTCCATTATAAATGGCGGCAACGTAAACATTTGTACTTGAACTGGCTTCAAGTATAAGTCAACGACTCGGAACAGAGAGCTTATGATTGCTAGGTTCATAAGTGGTTAACATCTGTCGCTAAGGCTCTGAGCGAGCTGTGAACATATACAGATATGCTTTGAGCTCGAATTAAGGTGCAATGAACGGACCCACGTACATTGACGCCAGATTTTTTGTCATAGTAAGCGGTTACCACGCATAAGGATGCATGCGTGGCTACATAAATTACCATAATTATCATAGACTTCTTTTCTTTCTCATCTCATCTTCCCACAAGGGTCACCGAGAGAGTAAGCAGCATACCTTTTCACTGGAGATATATTTAGGTGTTAACGCGTAAAAGGGCCATCGCCGTTTCTCAATATAACGACTAATACGGATTTGAATTTCGGCACAAATGTATGCAGGTTTTCTCTCAATGTTTTGTAAGTAGGTAAGTAAGTAAAGGGCGTGGTACTGTACTTAAATTAAGAAAAATACATGAGCACAGTCAAGCTTCGAACTTGGAATATTAACGTTGCAAGCGACAAGTCGAATCACAAAAACATACCAACACTACACAAAACCGACCACTGTTCCGTCCTCGCCGACGAGGCTCGACGCGAATAAGCCGTAATGTTCCCCCCCGACCCCCGCCGCAAACGCCGGCCCGCGCCGAGCCTGACGCGCAAATCCCGCCCCCAAATAATATATAAGTAAAATTTACAGTCCAGCCCAGCTCCCTAGCTCGCGATCCAGCAACGCCCTAAGCCGAGGTTCGTACCCCACAGGGGGTGCCCTTAGCTGTGTTGCTTAGTACTAAAGTGCCTGGCTGGAGGCCTCGGTCTCGCCATTGACCGGTTAAGTAGCAAAAGTTCCCGGAACTCACGCTACGAGAGACAATACAAAAAAAAAAAAAAAAGTCGAATCACAAGGCTACCGGGTACCAACTAACTCTAACAATCTACTATAATATGTATTACCATATGTCTGAGAATAAGGCTCTCATGTACAACAAATATCAGATGCCAAGTTCGAGAAGCTACATCGTTTTCATGTCGCTCACATCCCATGTCGAAGTAAGATAAATTCGACAAGTTTTGTGTGAGTTTGATAAGTAGCTAACTTGCCGTGTTATCTCCATACATTTACCTAATAACGTACCATTAACCGGTCGATTTGTACCAAACTTGAACTATTAGATAAGTCTTTGCATATAATAACAATTGAAGATTAACTTCCGGCGTTAATAAATGCTACATGCTTTTAGTTTAGTTGAGAATTTAATGCCCGAAATTGATGGTATTGTAACGAAAAATGTGTTCTATGTAGTTTCAGCAAACCAACATTGTAAGTACATAAAGCTTTATGATATACTTAAGGCGAGTTTTTATTTATAAAAGCGATGATATCTATAGAGCATTGAATTTATTCAACAGATATTAAGATATTTATTCACATTTATTACTTTAGCTTATCTTAACACCTTCCAACAAGAATCCATGAAGAGAGGCAGACACATATAATCAAGCCGAGTCCCGCATAGGGTTGACAGATAGAGTAGGGCTTTTCTGATTCATCCACATTCATCAGTCTCTTCATACATGCCAAGTTCGAGTTCTCTTGACAATCTCAGTACCCATAACATGAACACGTTCTTTTATCGTTGAATATCCGATTAATAACCATGTAAATAATAACACCCATATTTAACGTATATACCAATACTACTACTCCTCTCTCTGCCTACCCCGTGAGGGACTCGGCGTGATTGTATATATGTGTGATACGTAACAGATCGCGATAACTATGTCACTATATCTTAAATTTGAATTTACGTTAAAGCCTTTGAATTTGTTTCCTTCGCCGTAAAGCTGTGATGGGAACAGACCATCCACGTGTGGACTTAACTTCAATTTGCAGAAGATCACATGGGTAGCACAATTAATCTTGTGCCGTGAGAATATTTAAATGACGAGGTAATATATTTGTTATGTATTATTAATTATAAAAATATTCGTATAACTAGAAGTAAGTACTTAAGTACTGTAACAGTAAACATCATGATAACTAATACGCTACAAGCATTATTTTTAATTTCTGATTAAGAGTAAAGCATTAGTATAATAATCTGTGGTATATTAGTATAATAAACTAATATACTATTAACAATAACGATTTTACATTAACGCCGGGGATAACAAAATGCAATATATTTTAACAAAATCTGAGGTCCGTAGTGATACAACTAAACCGAACGTGTACTATGTAGAGATGAGTACCGTTCCTCACCTGTCAAGCGGATTCGCATAAATATAAAAGTGAATGATGTTCGTGGTAAGGCCGTCAGTGCTCTGAGCAAAGCAATTAATTACAATTTTAATTGAACGAGTCAAGAGTTTGCTTATGCGGAATTGTGATTTCAATATCCATGCAATGCTTGCTGTGTTTAATCTTTTTTTTATAGAGTTAGAGCTATGCCCGAAATCTCTGATGAGTTTTTATGATTATCACACAAAATATTTAATAACTTTCAATTATATTTTCTGAGCCGTGGTGGCGGTGGTAGCGACTGAGCTGTTTGTGAGTAGTCGCATGTGCAAACAAGATTACAAGTTCGAATCCCGGCGGTCTGTATAGGCACTTATGGGATTTTTTCTGAACGAATGTATAAAAATTTATCACACTACGAGCTATTCAGGGAATAACATCGTTAGGGAACGAGCATAATTTAAAAACAATATCCAAGCCGTATTTATTCTTGTACGTGAGTAATGGCGTCAGACTCGCCATTTGTCATGTTCGCAACTGATTATATTGCCAGTACAAAAGAGGACGTAGTTACACCACTGCCTACCCTTTTGGGAACCCATGTATGGACGCATTACAACGTTATAATAATAAATATAATGATTACTGAATATTTAGTAGTACGACTTTAGCCTGATCTGTAAAAACAATTATCCCACAAAAGTATAATTGAACATTTATAAACACAACTCAACAGATAACTAAATCTTTGTCACTTGTTCAAGTGGAAGTCATCCGTGTAATATCTTCCACAGATCATAATTCAAGTTTTATCTTTATTATACTCTCAGTAAAAGAACTTTAATTGAAGCCACATGTTACAAACGTACATGTCCCTGCGTTGACAACTGCGCCGCACATTGGGGGCGGAATGATTTAGTCTAGTGGTTCTCAACCAATATGTCGCGACAGACTGGTATGTCGCAAACCTCTATCACGTGTGTCGCGAGATGTATAAATACCATATTTTTATCATAGGTGACGTAGGAGAAATACTCTCTAATGAAAATAATCTCCGTATTGCACGTATGTTAGGACGTCGCATATTTGTAACGAGTATGTAATGCGTCACTGGGTAAAAAAGTTTGAGAGTCGCTGAAATTTAGTCAACAGATCTACATAGTACTGAAGTATAAAAATAGTTATATCAGAACTCCTCTGAGATAGTAAGCGTTGAAATTAATATAATGGGCTTTTTATTTAGATACAGTATGGGAACGTCTCATTTTATTTTCAGTAGTGTGAGCAAAACAAAAGTGATAGATCATTAAAACATTTTTGATCGCAAAGAGGCCAAATATGAAATTAAGTATTGATTATTATTTTTATAGATTTAAATATACCAAATTGATACTCTTCTTTAAAGCCAAAAAGGCGTCTGGTATTTAAAAAATCTGTTTAAATAACAACGATTAAAATTATTCTATAACTGTTTTTTTCTACTTGACGCCCACATATAAATGTTGACGCAATTCTTGGAAATAATAACCTATTCACGAAATATTCCGGTTTTTTCTTAAAATAACTTATCAAACAAAATAATGGGACAACCGGAAGCTATTCCTCTAGGTTTCTAAATTCAAAAAGAAAAGAGTTGTAAATTTTTTATCACCTAATTTATTGCTTAAGTAACGGAAGTTGAAAGTGTACAGGAAATAGAAATAAATCCACCACAGATGTTCAAGTCATTCACACCCCGTTAAAGTATACGAGGTCGTTATTAATTTGTTTCAATATAAACAGAATTAGAAACACATAATTTTGAAATAACAACTTTCCAACAGTTCAGCTGTTTTTTTAATTAAACAAAAGGCAGTTACATGACACGACACTAAAAATAAACTGAACAAAATAGCAAGCTCAATAAAAAAGTTTGGTGCAAAGGAACTTAAAATCAAAAATATGTTGATACTTCAAGCAGATACTTCAATTTTAGTTATAGGATAATCCTCGATCACGATTGTGACCAAATCAATGTACCGTACGGTAACAAAAGATTTGGTCTCAGTGCACAACCCGCAGCGAACATATTTTGTGTCCTGAATTTTATTATTGTGGCATTTGCAAAGGGCTTCGTGGCCGTAGAGGGCTTTCTGGTAACTATTTAGTATTCTGTGGCTTTGGGTCTTTGAGGTCCTGTTTCATATTTTTTATTTTAGATTTCTTTCCATATATCATTAAATTTCAAAAAAATATGAATTAGCTGCGATGCCTATATAGTTTACGAAGTCACTTGCAAAGCCAAGGTTCAATGTGGTATGCAACTTTGTGGTTCAACTGAGCTTTAATTTAGTGATAAAAGGAAAGAAAAGAAGGGAGGTTGATAGAACAGATATTGTATAATGCAAATGTGTCTGGAAGGAGAGGTATAGGCAAATTACGTTCAAACTAGATTGATTAAGTTGCTTTGCATCGAGGCAAAATAAATCTATAAGTCGCTTGTCCTCATGTCCTTGTCGTGTCCCTAGGGACAATGGGGTGAAGGGGCTCTCTGCCTACCCAGTTAGGGACTCGGAAAGATGATATGTATGTATGTATATATTAAAAGAAGAATAGAAGCCATGACTTGAACCGTAATCAAATATTTTCTAAGTCTAATAACAAGTGGCGCTCTATTCGCTGTAGTTATAAGATATATCAGCCCTATGCTATATATGTATAAGTAAATACACACATATATATATATATATATATATATATATATCTTTACATATATAATTCTTCTGTGAGTGTGTATGTCACTGAACTCCTCTGAAACGACTGGACCGATTTTGATGAAATTTTTTGTGTGTGTTCAAGGGGATCTGGGAATGGTTTAGATTCACAATTGGATCCGATAGGTGGCGCTGTGATCGTGTTTTAGGGCATTTACTTTTTTCACTACCACTAGTATATATATATATATATATACAGAGAGAAAGGCATGAAGGTTTAATCTTTCTCTTTGAAATTTAATTATATTACGTGACTGTCATGAGTGACGTTTCCATTCGATACGATTGTTTAAATGTAATTTGTGCGTTCTAAATCTGTGCGGACAGCGGCGTACATTTTACGACATATTTGCATTATAAAACGGTCTGACATATCGTCTGTCTCAGTAGTAATTTTGCTGTGTAATGGCCCGTCCCGAGGATTATGAACTACGACACTCGCACCAAATGACATATCCAGACGAGTTAAGAGACGGCTTTATTATGGTTCTAACTCGTTTTTTACTTGCTTCCTGTAAAATTTAATTTCAAAATCATATTACCATACACTGTGGTATATATATATATCTTGTGTGCCATTTAATCGTTACTAATTCAGATATATATTTACTTATTAAAATTTATTTTCTTATTTTCTACCAGAAATATGTTTAAAATTTCTTTGATTGTGACCTTTTCGTACAGGGAAACATAAATATTTTCAAATATGATTATTTCTATTATTCTTTATTTTTTATAACGCTTAAGTAGGAAATCAGTATGACTCGTCTGTATGTATGTACGTATGTATTTACTGTATGTATGGTAAGTGATTCTATCAATATTATGCGTTATAAGGTTAAAACTATTATATATTTTCACGCCTTCCCACAACAATCTCCTAAGTGGTAGGCAGAGGTGTATAGTACCCACACACCCACTATCGTGCCAACGTGACAGACTGCGAGTCCATATCCGTTACTCATATATGACAATAATTTAGATATGATATCGCTTATCTATGAATTTGCAGCATCAAGCAACAAACATGTACATCATCACGCCTAGTTCCATATGGAGTAGTAAGATAGACTAGAGCTCCAGTTCTGCGAAAGGAACATAGGTGCTAACATTGCAATTTAGACACACACATATAAATAAAGCATACAATACATACATTTACCAACTAGCGAGACGCAATACGTATACATCAGTGACATTTGTTATCGTGTGGATTCATTAATCACCGCCGGGTCGCTTGCGGTGGCTTTTCTATATGCCGACGATATTTCTGTTTTCCGAGTACAATCCTCTGCCAGTTCCTACTCTAATCTACTAAGTGATTCCAGATCATAATTTGTTTGTCGTGCTCATCTCATTAACAAAAATATCATATTTTTTGTTACAGTAAAAGTCACGTATAATGTATTAGCTGCATAATTTATGATTAGAGATAATAGTATTTGAGCGTTTTGCACTTGCTAGTATCGCAGGTTCGAAGCCGAGCAGTCGGTACCAATGACTTTATTATTGGCTTTAGGTACAGAAATTAATCTCGTACGAGCTTAAAGGTAACATCGAAAACCTACATACGTTTGAGAAAACATTCAAAGGTTGTTTTGTGCTAGGAAAATTGAGATGATTTGCAGCGAAAAGCGTTGACACTGCTCTGATTACCGCTTGGTAATACCGGGGAAGGTGGCAAAATATATAACAATTTATGAATGTCAAGTCAATGTCACAATGTTTGATTATGGGGGTTGATGCTGCTCACGTCCGTTTATCTGTCGTGACCCTAAACGCCCTCTGGATGTGTGCGAACACATTATTAAAGTAGCAGTAATAAAAGAGCCGTGGTGGCCGAGTGGTTCGAGCAGTTGCCTGCGACGCAAAGGTCGCAAGTTCGAATCCCGACTGTATTAATGAGTTTTTCTGAACTAAAGTACAGTGATTAGTCACACCACAAGCTGAACGATGAAGGAAAACATCGAGAGGAAACCTGCATACGTCTGAGAAGAAATTCAAAGGCGTATGTATAGTCGTGCTGGAGTAACGGCGATGGACTTGCCATCTGTCACGTGGGCACCTAATATACCTCTGGCGGAAAGTGGGTATGTGGGTATTACCTATACACCTCTGCCTACCCCTTCGGGGACCCTTGTGGGTAGGCGTGAGGATATATTAGTAATAAAACCTTGTAAAAAGAAGCAGAGCGCAACGACGTCTTTCGTATATATTGGATCTTGGTGTCTCCGTGTTGGTGATCTATATATATATATATATGTATATACAGTGCTCAGATAGTAATATGTTCCTGCGTGAAGTTTGGTTTCCTGTATTAGTTATCCTACTATAGGTACTGTAGGGTAACAAGCAGCGGCACCTCTTTGCACCAAGTGCCAAATAAGCATATTAAATAAATAGCTTGTCTGGTGGTTAGCCGATAATCACTTGCGCATATTGAAATTTATATTGAGTGGAATCGTGCTAGTGGTATAAGAGACGAATGGCTCGACTTCTACCAGCACAGCCATTCCATTTAAAGTTCTGAAAATTCATCGGGGAAGTTAACACTACCCAGAAACAGTATTATTTGACCATAACATTTTATTTGTTATGCGCCTTGTCGAGAAACTATGATTTTTTACAGAAGGTGTGTTGCGCCTTAACTCTCTTAAGATTTACCTGTATATGCAATATTATTTATTATAATATATAATATCGCATAAACTGGAAAATAATGCTTAAGGAACTATAATGCTTAAAAACCAACAGAAAATCTGCATAAGTTTAAGAAGAAATTTAAGACGTATGTAAATTCGTGCTTGAATAACGGCGTAGGACTCGCCATCTGTCACGGTTGCGCCTAAAATATATCTCAAATGAAAAGATAGTGTGTGGGTATTCACACTTGGGTAACCTACACACTTCTGCCTAGCCATTCAGGGACCTTTTTTCTATTTTAATGTTAATTAAGAAAAGACTGCTTAATTTGAGCTAGGTCAATTTGTGTGGAATTATCCAAAGGTATAGGTTTAATGTAGTTTAATATTTAATATTACAAGCACGGATTAAAATAGCCGTCTGCTTCCGATTAGGTCGGCCGTGTACCTTATTCTCTGTAAAAACGTCTGGTATTTCAAAGTACTCAAAGATTACGTCTGCTATATTGACCCAGCCACTAATAGTCTTTGTTATATAGTAATATGTACGTATCTAAACAGCTGTAACATATTGTCATGTCATTACCACTCGTCATGTCACTTATCAAAAGGAGCATTGTGTCAGGAATAATGAATTAGAACGGACTTATATGGCAAAATTGGGGAGAAAGGCAACAGTCATTCTATTTCGAAAAAATTGTCGGCTTTCATCAATAAATCCGCACGTTGATTTATTGACAGGCGCGTCCTATTCTTAACAGATTCGGTATAATTTGTTAGCCAAATAATCCGGGATTTCGATGCGGACCCCACGACGCTATAAATTAAACCGTTTCCAATAAAAGAACGGAGACAATTATGGCGCGCTGTAGTCGAAACGAGCTAAATTTCACCCACATTATAGCAAATAATAGCAAACAGTAGGCAACGCGCGTCACCCTCCGACGCTTTGCATCGATATGTTACGCCCGATCCCCCTTTACATCTAAATGCACAACACGATATAGAAAAAAGCCGAACAGTGACGTTAGTTCCCTAACGCAATAATGTGAATATTTATGTCGTGGGCACGTGCTGATTTGCTATAATGGTAACATGGAATTCGCATATTGGTAATTACATTTACTGAGTTTTTATTAGGATTTATTCACGCTCTTCTGTTAGCTTTGCGGTCTGATTTTTATTGATACAATTCAATGTTTACATTATGAGAATTAATATTTAGGCCTACCCCATAAAGAACCCTGATGGGCAACTCCTACTTTTCGCTATATATTCACAAATGTGAGGTGTCTTTAGCACATTCAAGCACACATTGCGCACACAGTCTTTTTGTTACTGGAAATACACAATTGTGTCTTTCAAACCCATACGTTAATCTGTATACGTTTGAGAAACATCATTAGTTTGAAATTGAAAGACGGATGTATAATTGTACCTGAAAAACAGCGATGGTCTCGCCATCTGTCACATAGGCAGCTACATACATGTCTTGCACGACAAGGATATGACGCTACATACCTCCGCCTACTCCTTCAGGAACCGCTACCCCAAGTATGAACCCATGGATTGGAAGCTGAATCTGTCATTAGATGGTGGCTTACAAGCCTTCCATGACTAGGAATGTTAACGTGTACGTATGACCATTATATTTAGAGCCCATCTGTAAAGACTTCTGAATTATTATCATTCCATCACTAAACCACTCTTACAATATCGCCAGAAAGTGGTTTTAATTAATAGGTAAGCACATAAAAACTTAATTTACATTGAACGCAGGTATCGTCCAACGCGTGACTCAGCTATTATAATCCAAAAATGACTCGAAATTTAACAGTAAACTCATTTCTCTGCGAGGTAATTTCCTTCTTTTCGGATAACACACCGGAGGGTGGGAAAAGGACACGTCGCCTCCGGGGACGCAGTGTGCAGTGTCTCTAAAGTCTATTAAGAAGACTTGCTCGCTCAGTAGGGATATCGAATCGCTCGAGGGCCCAGCGATAGAAAAACATTTTATACTGGGAAACAGCATCTGCGCGGATAAATTGAGAAATCCTGGTCAATCAATGTTTACTACTTTTTGTGCCCGATACAACATCCATTGCGAAAACGATTAGCAACTCGCAGATATTAAAGGAGGAAATCCTATTGAAATAACAACACATAAAACAATAGCTACGGAGAAAATGAGCTAGCAGTTTTTCAATTGCAATCGGACGGTATCCCCTAGCATTGTGGACTTAACCACTATGGAACAAAGAAACCGGATGAAAGTCTTACTCATCTTGATTTATTGTGCAATATCTATAAAATGAAATTGCGGATTGTAAACTACGCTACAGTTTTATAGTTGGCCTCGCCCGACAGATGTAGGGACATTCAGAGCCTCGGGGGACGAGGGGACGGTAACAATGTTACCGAAGTTCAACCAAGTCCGAGAACCATTCCCTGGCAAAATGGCGACCTTAGGGTCACCGCACGTCTATTTGCCCGCCCAAATTACTCCCGCCGAGGTAAATACTACGTATGTAATCTAATAAGCGTAACGACATTGCGCTACAAATTAGTCTACGTTTATTTTTAAAAGAGAAGACACGGAGTTATTACACGTCATAACAAAAGTGTATGCGCCATTTGGAAGCAAAGTTATGGCGTCGCGTGGAACAGTGTACATTAATCCATTTTATTATAGGTAGTGGTATATCCAGTGCAAAAGCTGTTTGAATTGATTTAGACTGGCCGCAACAATAATTAGAATTGTATGATATATGACTCGCGGTAGCTGCGTGTCGGTTGTTTATTTTCAGGGAGGCATTTCATTTTGGTGCTTATTCTAGTTCGTGTTTGAAAGTATTTTAATAAGCGCTCTCATAGGAAGCATTCGTTAATAAAGTAGCACGTAGTATCATTATTATTCTTCTATTTTCATGCCTATTCTCAAGGGTCCGTGAAGGGGTAGGCGGAGTTTTATTGGTAACACCTTGTCGCTAGCGATATACATTGGTATCAAAGACATGGATATTGAGTCATACCTCAGACATGACTTCACGATCTACGTTGAATATTTCTCGATGAAGAGGGTCATGCTGTTTTTGATAATCATATTAATCTACAGTCTTACCTAAGTAGTTTTCCTATATCACTATTTGATACTTCCGCTATATCCACCTAGTCTTTACATTACTGAGAACCAATTAAAAATACACAGATAGCTAACCTCAAATGTCATTTATTTCATTACAATTATACTTTTGTTCTAAATTCAAAAGTATGTTAGAACGTTTAAATAATTGTTATTCATGCTATGATGTTACGGTTTGTCATACTGACGCAGCTGGACATATTTGGATGACATTTGGAACAAAATTATTGTGTACTCTGACTCGGATACTCGTAATGCTCATCATATGATACATCCTCAGACATATCCCCGACTGTACCAAGGACTTTTTTTCTGAACAGTGATTAATCACACAAAAAGCTGATTGAAGAGGAAATCTGCACACGTATTAAAATAAATTCAAGAACATATGGTAATATATATGTATGGTCTTGCTTTAGCAACGACGACCGAATATCTGAATAAAAAAAGGATTTTGTTACACTTCTGCCATGGTAGGCAAGGGATCGTTATATCGTTAGATCGGGTACATCTTTGTGCAGTTATGAAGATATATACTAAAAACATGAGCCGAACAGTATCCTGGTAACACCAAAACTAAAAAGAGTACGGTATTAGAATTTTAATAAATGTTTATTGGAACTTGATACCATTTGTCAGAGTTGATTAATTCTAGAGTGTCGTATTTGCGCGAGGGTTTTGGCATGATTAACGAGCTGCACTCCTTTTCAGACAACATAAACCAGATCGATAGGCTCACTTTATCCTCTACATTGAGTGATAACAGAATTCGTATTGCAGTCAGTTCTAGCTTTATGTGCATTTAAAAGGCATTTGCTTAGTGCAATTTAGTTGACATGGTGAAAGCTTAACTAACATGTGGTGTGATTAATTATTGAACCCCCTCGGTATTCTTTATTTTAAAACAAATTAACTTACAACACAACGATTATAATATTAAACATTACTCTTCTCATCATGTTAAGAATCACACCACTTCCCTTACAGGCAAAGAGAGTAGCTAGAGTAGACACTGACTTTTATTAAGGCTCACCAATGAGCTCGGCAGTGATGCCATAAAACCCTCATCTTGCTGTCATACGGATGACATCATTGTTTTTCTGTATGGTTAAAGCTCGTGGTGTGATAAATCATCAATACACAAATCACTTATCACACATATCCGCGCCCAGAAGGCAAGACGCACCACCAACGGTCTGCAAAATATTTGGATAGCGTTTTTAAGGCATCGTTAGTAAGTATTAACAACCATTTTGAACTTCCTAGAGACAGAAGTGTGAAAGCCAATTCCAAAAATTAAGAGAGGTAGGGCATAACGGGTTTCCCGTTCGAATTTGGAGCTGCCCGACTGGGGCAGGACCTCCACCTTTTAGAAGTCCGTAGCCAAATAACATTTTTTTTTGTGTTGTGCTCCTACGCGGTGAATAAGGTTTCCAGTAATGTGCTCCTTGGGGAGGGGGGAGGATTGTTACATTGTGTTGGAAGCAGGGGGATTAAACCCATTATGCTGCCAACACACTATAACTCTCCGAACACAGAGTGGCAACGCGCAAGTGATACTTCGGTATCGTGAGCGTAAATAGGCTACGGTAACCGTTTCCCATCAGGTGGGCCGTATGCTTGTTTGCCACTCTTGTTGTATAAATAAAAAAACCAAATGAGGTATATAAATCCAGTGCTCTACTCCCTCCGAACTACTCCGTGAGAGAGTGTATAAGGGAGCTAATTCTAAAGTAAATCATATTGGAGTCATACACTCAGAGTCAGTACACGTACTAGGCAACCTTGTTTCACCTAGTGAAGCGAGATTGAGGTTGAAGTCATTATAAGGTGTTTCTATGGTACCTACATTTTTAATTTTTTCCTCTACTTCCGCGTAATAAAGGAGCTAATAAAGTTCACGTATTCCCGTTTCCATCCGATACATTCGACATGGCAAGAACAATGGTCTTTTGTACTATCGAAGCGGTCCACTGGTTCTATGCCATTGTAATACTCTTTTCAACCCTCCGATCATGTCGTTCTATTTTCCATTTACAAAGCAAAAGGCTGATTTATTTTTAGTTCTCGTTGTTTGTCATTCGATTGCCGATGTGTATCCCGCTTTGGCTAATATTTTTGATACTGTGTGAACCATTTCAAAGCTACAAAAGAATTTACTGTTTTTGTTATAAGATTTCTAATTTGGATTGGATCTAAAATATAATTTGCCAGTGCAGCTAGTGCGATCTTTAATAGATAAAGGATTAACGAGAACGGTGTAACACGGCTTAATATAAATCAGCTAATACCAGCGGCGCCGTCAGCATGGCTGCCGTGCCACTACGTCGAAACACCCTAATTTACTATCGTATTAGGTGGTCAGAGCGAATACTATTTTATACAAAATGTGAAGCTTAAAATGAACGAGCGAACCATTTTAATTTACAACGTACGTTCAATTAATTCCATTAACTTGTCGATATCTCTATTTATCGATGCGAACGAATTAATTACAAAACGCATGAGCGTTTACGCATAGTAACTTCAACAGAAATAATAGCCGTGAACGTGCCCAACGCTTAAATATTGAATAGGTATATCGATATCACTTAGTGGGCGATTATCGATATTGAACAAAGACGGCGTATTTGAGCGGATGGCAGGACTCGGGCAACAGGCGAGGCCCACACAGTTAGGCTCAATTTTAAACAATTACTGTTGAGCGAAGGGTAAATGTTTGCGTTCGACTTAGAGCAGCCCCGTGGATCGCCCACACGCGCGCCTGACAGGTATTCATTACATTCACGATGCAGCCTTCACGGCTCATGGCCGCAAGATGCACGGACTTTTTAAATTTGGAGTTCTTCCACGACGGCACACGAGTCTGAATCGCATATGGCTACATTATCTTTGTTTGCAAAATTGCCTTTTTGCTCCTCTGTCTCTTGACCTTTTCATGGATGTAATTGATTTCTCAATCTGCCTTAAGTATACTCAAAGTGGTCGTGTGAATTTAAAGATTTCATTTATTTCGTATAACAATCCGGTAACTTTAAGTAAACGCTCGCGCAATGTACAAATTGCAGCACCCGTTAGTTTAAGTAATGTTTTAACACACCATAATACAAACATCGTGAGGATAACTTAAACGTCTGATGTCCGAAGACGTATTTAAAGTGCCCAAGCACGGTAGCAGACTTACCACCTGTCACGTTTCCACCTAAATATATCATAAATGTGTATTATTTACTCTTGACTCGACTCTTGAAAGTAAGGCGTGAATATAACAAAAAAATCTTATCTGACTGTCAACTGACTGACAGCAAATCGAATTGGGTCGAATTCTTTTCATTAAAGATGGTAAGACAATGGATCTAGTTCATATTGATACTAAATATGTGTCTTGAGTAGGTAACAATTTTGTCGTATAATACTAATGATTTTAATGGAATGGTTGCGCTATGGATGTCTCAGGCTATTCACAGATAAGTTCCAGTTAGGGATGTATATTTGCTCAACATATTTGAGCAACATTCCCGAGTACACGTGTTAGGGAGGCCTTCATTATTATTCATTACAAGTCCAAAGTTTTTTTACCTTTGAAGAATCATTTAGTATTGCTTTGGTTGTAAATTATACAAGACTTTTTATATCATTACTCGAAACTTACAGATGAGTAGTAATTAAGCATAAGAAGGTTAAGGAAAGAAGGAAAGCATTTCATTATAAAAAATAAATTATCAATATAATGGAGATTTAACTTGTAGTATATAGGATAATAAATGTAGGATAGAGCCGTGATATCAAGTTCGAGTCCCGACTAAACCAATGAGCTTATTAACTAAGCACAGTGAAAAGTCACAACACTAGCTTTATAGTGAAGAAAAACATCAAGAGGAAACCCGAATACGTTTGGGAAATTGGGAAAATAAAAGTAATTATAACATAAACAAAATAAAATATATAAAATATATGTACATGTACATGTAATACATGACACAGTACTTGTGTCAAATAAAAGCTTACATTAAAATCACAATGTATATTTTATTGTTAAGTATCTTGTTGAAAAACACGGTTAAACCTACACGGCGACATCGTTATTCATTATAAAGCGTTACATAGTTATACATTGAAACATTGTAGCACCTTTATCTGTGACATAAAGCGCTCTCGAACAAATTGTACACATTCAGTGTCCGGCACAAATCATATCTACGCAGAGCACTAACACCGAAGTAAAATATTTGCCTACACGACAGCCAACAGAATAATCTATGAGTGCAAGACAAATGTTAAACACAGCTTTGTTATGTTAGCGCTTATTGCCGCCCACGAGCCTCTATCGTTATCAATCTTCACCCACAGCTTAGTCTATCACTTGTCCACAGACGTGCATTGTTTTAGACAAACATTACTTACATAATCGATTTACGCTGAACTAGTAATGATTACTCGATTATAAAAATTATTACTTTTGAAGACCCGTGGTGGCCGAGTGGTTCAAGACCTGTAAAATCAAGATTTACAAGTTCGTTCTCCCCTGTTCTAATGAATGTAGTGGCGGTTCGAACTTGAGTATGGTGATTAATAACTTCAGGAGTTTCACGGTGGAGGATAGGAATGTTATTATACTTCTGCCTACCCCTTATGTAAAGACATATATATTTATCACTGACATTTATAAGCTTTATCGAGACCCTACATGTAGTACTTAGTTGGTGCTACACAAACGAATTGAAGAAAGGTAATACCTTTCTTCAGTTCGCGGAGTGGCAGTTGGGTTTCTGCGTGTTGAATAAGGTTTCCAATAATGAGCTTCTTGTGGAGGGGCGGATTATTGTATTGTGTTGGCAGCAGAGGGATTGGTCCCATTATGCTGCCAGCACAGTATAACTCTTCGAACACAGAGTGCCAACGCGATAATTGAGTGATATTTCAATATCGTGAGCGTAAATAGGCTACCAATTGCCACTCTTGTTATTTAAAAAAAAACATGTAATATATCTACATATACAGCTTTAGTTTGAAAATCGAATATCCTTCAGCATAAATATCATCACGCCAAGTTCCTCAAGCCGCATGCAGGAGGCCAGTTCTCGTTTGACTTACAGACCTCTCTTTACAAAGTATAAAATATCTTCGCATTTATGGCGAGATTATGGCCGAATTATATTAATTATAGTCGATAATGCCTATACCTTACGATTTATATACATATTCGATTAAAAACCATTCGCTACGCTCGGAGTTGACACGTGATTAGAAATGTGCACCAAAGATTAACATTCCACCGGCAGCCCTTAGCTACAGGCTCCATAAAAAGTAGCAGCTTACTGAGGGGGCGATATTTTTGTAATTCGATACGCATTTTGTGATTTATCGAAATATCTCAAACATCTTGGTGTTATATAAATCGCGCTTAGGGGAGATAAAGCCAAGTTTGTTGAGCTCGTCTTACTAAACAATAAATCATGGCGTCATCCGCTAGAAAAACGATATTTAGGTGTTAAGTTGAGAGCAACCCGAGATAAAACATTGTGTTTATTTAAATTAACAAGTTTTTATTTAAACATTCGCTTCTCGTTATCGTGAGCAGGAAATAAAATGCTCCGGGCTATCTTTAATATTAAGCTTGAGGAAAGGTTTGTTATCTTACCATTTCCCTTCCCATTTTTCTTTAATAAGCGTTTATTTATAAAGATATTGCTTCTGGTATTAAGAATAGCGATTATACCGGAAGGTAGACGAGATCAACCGTGTAATTATTTTCTATTGCGAGCTAATTTCGTATTCGCAATAACCAAACAATAACTGAATTGTTTCAATAACTTTCATGTATCATTAGTATTTATCAACTCTATTCGAATTATGAAAAAAAATATAAAAAAACGTAAATAAACACATAGGCCTAGATGGGCACTTATAAAACTTCGAAAAAGGTGCTCGGTTCAGTTTGGTGGTTTAAATTGAGAAGAACCGGCAAGAAACTCCATGGTTACTCTTTTCAAATTATTTGGATCGTCTACATACAATACCAATATCATTATGTTACGGCAATAGTTCTTAAGTATAAATAAAACGCTTGTCCCTACCCATTGCTTTCACGGAAGACCGCCAGTAAGCTGGCAGCGTTGCCACGCTGTATGGCAATACATATGCATGGAGAACGTCCTCACCAGAGGTTTCAATCGACCTCTTCGTACAGGTGGTATAATAATTTATAATTAAATGATAAGATACATAATGTAATTGCCGGCACACAGCTCGGGCGCTGAGTGATCAAGAGCTCTGTTATGGTGTACGGTACATAATAGTTTACTCTATCGTACAGCGTTCAAATTACATATTGGTAACTGTACTGCTTTAAACCATTGTTGGTTTTGTTCTCAAGGCTCATTGTAAACGGGTTTTATTTGCATGTTTGCGGTTTTCGAGCTCCCTAACCTCATGAAATTAATTACATAACACAATAACATTTTTAAAGCAGTATTTTTTTAAACATATTAAGCATATTTCAACCGCGTGAGATACAACGGCATAACCTCAAACATGTACGTAGCATACGGCTAATTATAATTGATAATTCGCCACATTTTTTGCATTTTTATTAGGTAACCAGAATATAGGACGACGGTCGGACACAGGACGGCGTGCTCCCACATAATTAGCAGGGCCCGTATCGCGCCCGCCCGCACCCGCTTTGCATATTTTGTTTGCACAAACATCGCTACTGTTTGACTGTTAAAATCAAGGATCTCGCCCAACTTTAGTCAGGGATAAACAAGGCATAGGTCACCGCACTACGCTCACTAATTAAGCATGCGTCGCTTTCGTGCTACGAGTGTTTTGGAATTTAGCTACAACTGAACTTGTAGTATTAACGTTTTTGGTGACAGGAAGAATTTAAATAAGCTAACAGACAAAAAAAAGCTTAAATATTGCTCTCCTAGATTAAATAAGTGTAAAAGCATTTTGACAAACATTTTAATTTCATGTTAGTACCATAAAAAAAAATTGTGAAACGTTAAATGGTCATCCACTTTTAACGTCCATTCAGTTACTTTGTACCGTGTCAGGGCAGACGGACGGACGGACGCTGAGAAATGACGCAATATTAAAATGGCGTACAAAAACGTAATTTCGTGAAAATGGCTAAGGAAAATAGTATTTTATTTCGCGTTGTTAGAGAACAACAAAGAACCTTTTAGAAAGATTTCCATTGAGCGCGTTCGGAGTAAGGAATCGTGAGTGGATTTAGTTGATTCTTATCGGAATTAGAGTTTTAGATATTGAGCAATTCTGCTCTTTCATTGGCCCTTTGATAGGCACGAAGGGATCGTGTCAGTCCGTCGAAGAGGATTTACTTACGATTACATGACAGAGCAAATACGCGACTCTTCCCTTACGAGTCCCAATACGCTTAGAAAGCGTTAGCTTGTAAATAAATTATTATGCCTTGTCTTCATGGGGTCAAATTCTATTTATTATTAATAGCAAACTCAATTTTATTATCATGTCTACAAATAATAAAATTCCAGCAAATAGTTATATTATTATAATACCATATTTACGCAAATAAGAGGTAAATGTAATTGTATTAGTTTTGTGATAGAAAGCTTTTTCTCGCTATAAGCTGTAATTTCAATAATTTTATTGACTACTACTTCTACTATGTGATCTTATAAGACCGTAAAAGCTGAGCAAAAATTTCTAAACACCGGCAAAGCGATATTTTCCTCTTAATAGGATTTGCACTGCAAAATCGACACTTTGGCTCCGTCCCATCTTCCGGATACTTCTGTATCGGTCTACTGATACTACACTGCAGGGGCCTAAAGTGTCGGATGTATGCATGGCTTAGTACAGAATATACTTTTGGCTTAATGTGGTTCAGAGTGCACAAAGTCTTTCAGAATAAAGGTAAGAGCTAAAAAGGATTGGATAAACAAAAAGGAATTCTTAAGATTATTTTATTGTGGGTGGGTGTCAATTTTGGACCAAACTGACAAGATGTCGACACATAGTACCAAATTTTATTGAACATCAGATTCTTAAAGAATGTATTTTTGACATATAATATAGTAGGTTTTATTTTAATCGTTATTGTATATTCAAAGACATTAAAACTAAACCAAGTCCCTCAGGGCATCAGGGTAGGAAGAGTAGTCTTGACACCGAACCCTTTACAGGGTAGGCAGAGCGACGGGAACGCCAGTTTACTCTAGATGTGCAGATTTCTTTCACCATTCACTTAAACAGTCGGTTCATATACATAATACAAATGTATATAGTATAAAGCTATAACTTCCGTTGGTTTCATGTTCTAAGTATTTCTAGAGACTGAGTTCTGCACAAAAAGTTTGTTTATGCATTGATGCATTATGCACCCATGATTTAATTAACTACCATAATCACCAAACCACAACATCAGTTAAATTGCATTGTAATAGTTCCATATTTCAAGTATGTACTACCTACGCTTTACCCAGACGCCTAACCCCAAATGCGATATGTCTAATGCCCAGTGATTTATTGAGTTCAGTGCTTACTTTTTCAAAGGGAATCTACGAAGGGAAGATAACAGTAGCAATAATAGTAAACCCAGTATGTAGATCTATCAGTAAGAACTTAAACCCTCCTTTATCTTAAGAACTTACGCTTTAACCATTTAAAAGTTGTGATTTAAAAATATTTATAGAAGCATTAGTGATACTTACGAGATTTGGAAATATGTATTATGGTTAATGATCTACTCGTAGATAAAAAAAAACGTTCGGTTTGCTTAAAAGGGGCGATAAGGTCTTTTAAGTGTTTTCAAATGTAAACGTAAAAAATATCTCCTTAGAAACATTTTATCTTCTTCATATAACCTCTAGAATTATTTAAAGTTTGTATAATTTTAATTTCTTATTACATCTCCGTTCGAAAAAAATAAAAAACAACTATTTTGAATTTGTGAAAATATGAAAATAAGATTCTCGAACTCTCAAAACATTTTCTCTATAACATTATAAGCAAATACGCATTAAAATTAATGTACCCACTATCTGTTCAATTTAAAATTCAAGCGTAATATATCTGAAGCAGAAATCATGTATAATCGCTATTGTTGCAACGCAAAATTACTGTTCACATGATCAAGAGCGCATTTCCCTCGGGTAAGGTCGGCCATTAACGCCAACTGTTCAACATACGTACTCCTTACTATTGTAGGGTTACCATTGATTTTCAAGTAATTGATGGAAAGTTTTGCTTTTACATAATAAATAGGTATATGCAAATACATTGTAATTTGCTTTTAAAGCGGTAACAGTTCTCAGCTTGGCTGAACTAGATTGAAACCTAAACATATATCTTCGGTAAAATGTAAGTGTGGACTGTCACACTCCGCCGAGACCCTTTCAGTAAGGCGTGAAGACACTATGTTTGTTTTTTATTATACAGCTTGGGTTGGCGAAAAGCACTTGTGACAATTGAAATTGGGAAGTATTAGTAAGTAGGACAAAAAATCCGCAACAATCGATGATAATCATAAGATATACTTAATTTATTACTATTCATAGAATGAACACAAAGTCCATCAAATGTATGAAGTCGTTTATTTATTAATTAAATAACAATATTCCTGCTTTATTGTACAGAAGAATCTGTTTGCAAAGGACAGTACACAGTCCTTTTGTACATGCAGCGTATTTTCAGAGATCAAAGATCAGACTAGATTTTGTCTTGGTGGAATAAACAAAGCGGTCGTATGGTAAATTATGTAGCGTGGACCTTCGCCTACGGCGAACATAAGACCGCCTTTATGGATGGTAACCCTAAGTAGGTAATATATTGCACACGCTGTACCACTGTGTGGATATGTAGAGTTATGATTAATTGGAGCAGGCTTGGGGCTTCCAATGTGGTGAGACTGGCCACAGTTTAGAAAATTATGCTGTCTTCTTCACACTTAACGACAAGTTAAGTTTTCGTGTTTGAAGGTACAGTTTTGATAAGATTTAATGACACCGAGTTGAAACAATACCTGTCGCTGGAATATGGAATATGTCGCTGGATGGTATATTTGGAGAAGTTTCTCACAATTTTAACAAACTTCACACTTTCCCAAGCATCATCGAATTGGGAGGCAGGGGTGTGACATCAGTCACATGATATGAATATATTGCGTGTACATCATGCGTGAAAGGCGCACAGCCTTTCGCCAGTATAAATGACAAAGAATGAAAGGTCGATTCCCTCACAGCTCACGTACAGTCAGCCGTGGACGCCTGTTCACGACAAGTTCCGGTGATGGAAGACCATCGCTGGAAACTTCCCGATGACGTGCGTGAACTGGTGACGGAAAAGAACGCCGCCCTCCGAGCGCATAGAGCTCACCCGACTGAAGCGAACCGCACCTTTCTGAGGTCACTCCAGCGCAATCTGAGATACCGCATGAAAGACCTGCGAGACGCTCGCTGGAACAAGTTCCTAGGGGAACTTGAACCGAGTCACCTGGCCTTTTGGCATCTCCAACGGAAACTTAAATCAGACAAAATCTCGTCTATGCCTCCACTCACTCGTCCAAATCAAGGGCCCGCCTTTGACGACGACGAGAAGTCCGAGTGCCTGGCCGACAGTCTCGAGGCTCAATGTACGCCCAGCACCTTGCCAGTAGACCAGCGCCACCTCAAGAAGGTGGACGCCGAGGTCGAAAGCAAACTATCCCACCCACCCTCCGAACATCCAGACCACCCTATCGCCCCAATCACGGTGGACGAAGTCCGGAAAGTGATCAAGGATCTTCACCCCAGGAAAGCCCCAGGTCCCGACGGGATCGCTAATAGAGTTATCAAACTCTTCTCTCCTTATCTCATAGTTTTGCTCACTGCCATCTTCAATGCAGCACTGAGCAACAACTTTTTCCCCCAATCCTGGAAAAGTGCAACGGTCATAGGTATTCCCAAGCCAGGGAAACCCAAGACCGAAGCCTCCAGTTATCGCCCCATCAGTCTCCTCAACGTCCTTGGCAAGATTTACGAGAGACTTATCTACAATAGATTAAAGAGTTTTGCAGACTCTAAGAAAGTCATACCTGACCAACAGTTCGGTTTTCGAACCAAACACTCTTGTGTCCAACAAGTCCACCGTATAGTGGAAGACGTCAGTAGCGGCTTCCAACTCGGTTATACCACGGGTATGCTCCTCTTCGACGTGGCGAAGGCATTCGACAAGGTCTGGCACAACGGCTTAATATACAAGCTGTACCAGTTGGGCGTGCCGGACCGTCTAGTACGCATAGTACGGGACTTTTTGTCGTACCGCTCCTTCCGCTACAGAGTCGAGGGCACACTCTCTTCCCCCCATCCCATACGAGCAGGAGTCCCGCAAGGCTCAGTGCTCTCGCCACTCCTATTCACGCTTTATACTAGCGACATTCCCCTCCATAGACGAGTTAAAAGCGCTCTATTCGCCGATGATACGGCTATCTACTACAAAGGTAGAACTCCCGAGGGAATTCACGACAACCTCCAATCCGCGGTCACAGCCCTGGGGCGGTGGTTCCGGAAATGGAGAATTGAAGTGAACCCCACCAAAAGCGCAGCCATTCTATTCTGGAAAGGCCTCGAACGCCCACGGGTAGCCCCCATCACCCTCTTCGGCAAACCCATTCCATGGGAAGAAAAAGCCAAATACCTGGGTGTGATCCTCGATCAACGCCTATCTTTCCGTCACCACGTAAAGGCGGTACGCGCGCGAGCCGCCTTCGCGCTCGGTAGACTTCACAGCATGTTGAATGCGCGAAGTAAACTCTCATTGAAATCCAAGGTGAGGATTTACACGACGTGCATTCGACCAATCATGACATACGCGGGTGTAGTGTTCGCACACACTAGCAAGTCAACACTTAACCCCTTGCAAGTGCTCCAAAGCCGGTTTCTCCGGAGAGCCACAGGTGCCCCGTGGTACATGCGTAATAGTCAACTCCACGTTGACCTCATAGTCCCCACTATAAAACAGTTTTTGAAAAAACTGTCCAAACGTCATTTCGATTCTGCTGTAAATCACCCCAACCCCCTCGTCGTATCGGCCGCCCGATACACTCCTTCCCTTATCTCGAAGATAAGGCGTCCAAGACACGCCGTCATCGAACCGGATGACGACATAACGGTCCTCCAGGACGCCCGACAAAAACATACCAACACTACACAAAACCGACCACTGTTCCGTCCTCGCCGACGAGGCTCGACGCGAATAAGCCGTAATGTTCCCCCCCGACCCCCGCCGCAAACGCCGGCCCGCGCCGAGCCTGACGCGCAAATCCCGCCCCCAAATAATACTTAAATAAAATTACCAGTCCAGCCCAGCTCCCTTGCTCGCGATCCAGCAACGCCCTAAGCCGAGGTTCGTACCCCACAGGGGGTGCCCTTAGCTGTGTTGCTTAGAAATAAAGTGCCTGGCTGGAGGCCTAGGTCTCGCCATTGACCGGTTAAGTAGCAAAAGTTCCCGGAACTCACGCTACGAGAGACAATACAAAAAAAAAAAAAA
Source organism: Drepana falcataria (assembly GCA_945859725.1). Taxonomy (NCBI): domain Eukaryota; kingdom Metazoa; phylum Arthropoda; class Insecta; order Lepidoptera; family Drepanidae; genus Drepana; species Drepana falcataria. Next base: position 5,196,656 of record OX243935.1, read on the forward strand.
AAAAAAAAAAAAAAAAAAAAAAAACGAGAAAGCACGATTCTCGCTCCGGCCGCCGTACCGAGCAGACGTGTGCTCCCACCGCTCCCGCGCTCTGCGCCCGTTACGACCGGCAGAAGCCACACCCGCCGCTACGCAAATCGCCACGCGTTAGCTAGCCGCTACGCACCGCACGTGGTGATTGTTGGTCGCCTTTTTCAAGGCAACAACAATCACAATTCTTGTTTCTCGACAATAATATTTGTCCCCTTCTGGGAAAATCCACAGTTTCGTGGTCACTCGGTGGAAACCAAACGGTGCCAACGAAACCGAGTGGGGCGCTGCCCCGTTGCGCTCTTAGCCTTGCCCCTTCAGGGTAAGGCTACAAACGGACGGGACCAGGTTCACCGGCCTTGGGGTCTACCCTAGTCGCGCCTGGTTATCACCCACCACCCACCCTACCTATCCCTTACCTCCTACCCTCCGGTGCTAGTTTGGGCACTGTCCACGGACTAGTGCTCTCTACACCGGAACTGTCAGGGACCCGCTGCACAATAAGACTGGCAGCGGGAATACAAGCTTAGGGCTCACACCATAGGCACACTCACCTCCCTGTCTACACCCGACAGGGAGGGTTCAGTACACACCCCCGGGTCAACCCCCCGGGGATCGGGACCCTAACGTTTAAGTCACCAGGGGTTTCTTTACGTGTTTCTTCCCCTGGGCGACCGCGCCCCGAAACACGTTTCCCTTACCGCCTTGCCCTCCCACGTCTGCATCCACCATGTCCACAAGTGTGGACCCCCAAGCCTCACTGGCTTTTCTCGCGCGGCTCTTAGACGCCGTGCCCACCCTCCGACGTCAATATGACGAGTACACCCGCGATATAAACGCGGGTACCCCCGCCGCCGAGGCGACTGCAGCGCTGGACAAGAGCGCAATCATAGCCGTCACTAACGAGGCCAATAAGTCTCAAGACTCCCCCTTGTCCCCCGAATCTGTCATTGTGGACTCCGAAATGGAGTCATTACAATCCGAGTCGTCCGAGGGCTCCTCGGACGAATTTACGCCCGTCACGGGCTCCAAGAAGCGCGCCAGACGCGCAAAAAAGAAGGAGGCTTCAACCTCACCTTCTCCCCCCACTAAAGCCCCCAAGACCGTGCCCGTGCCCTCCGCACAGTCCTCCACGGTAGCCCCCTCCCCGGCACCCCCCTCTCCCGCCCCCCACGCCTCTCCGGAAGCCGAAGCCACTCAGGCTAGCCGGCTTTCCCCCGTCCCGCGACCCACGCGGCCCTCCTCGACGAAGGAGCGCTCGTGTCCCCCTATTTTCGTCCACACAAAGGCCAAGTGGACGGAAATCTCCGGTTGGTGCCAAACCAACCGCATAAATTTCACTCGCGCTACTGCCACAGCCGAAGGCATTAAGGTGCACCTCCCAAACTCGACCGAGTTCCGAGCCTTCACGAAGCTCCTGCAGGCCAGAAGTGTGGAATACCACACTTATGATCTGCCGGAGGACCGATTACTCCGGGTCGTCATCCGCGGCGTCCCTTGCGAAATCGACACAGAGTCGATCAAAGAAGACCTCAAGGCTCAGAATGTCGCAGTGAAGGAAGTGCACCGCATGCACCGACAAAATGCCGGAGAGGCATTTAACATGGTCCTCGCCATCTGCGAGAACTCCCCCGACGGTAAAGCCGTCTTCAAAATAAAAACCATATGCCACCTGTCTGGTATAAGGGTTGAAACCCCCCACAAGGGCGGCCCTATAGGGCAGTGTCACAACTGCCAACTATACGGTCATGCATCGTGTAACTGTAACGCAAAACCCAGGTGCGTCAAGTGCCTGGGTGATCATGGGACGAGCGATTGCTCTCGCCCTAAGGACCGCACTCTCGCCGACTCGCCTCCGAGCTGCGTGCTATGCCGCCAGGAAGGCCACCCGGCCAATTACAGGGGCTGCCCTAAAGCCCCCAAACCCAGACCAGTCGTGGTAAAGAGGGCAGCGGCCCGCGAATGGCGTAACGCCCCCCCCACGCAACCCGCCCCACCTCGACCTTCCCCGTGGAGGGTCCTCCCTCCGAGGGACTTTCCACCCCTCCCACAAGCGTCCCCACCTGTCCCCTCAGCGGCCCCGAGCCCGCAGATTACACCTCTGCCGTCGCTCTCCACCGCCAAACCTCAACAGCCCCAGGCTGCTACTCCCCCGCGCAGACCCCAGGCGGTCCAGCCCACTTCCTCCCCCTCTGAAACCTCCGCCAACATGGCATTCCTGGCGGATCTTTTCTCCACCGTCAACCTCTCAAGGGTTAACGAAATGGCACGAAGCCTCAGGGCCGTCCGGAAGGACCCTCTGGCCCTCCTCAAGGTGCTCGGCGACTACGCCGATGTATCAGAGTCCCTGGCTGCCTTCTCGTCCAACCAATAATGGACACAAACTTAAGCAGCAGAATCAAACCCCGATCACTTTCCATTGGCTATTTTAATGCCAACGGCATTCACAGCCAAAAGGAAGAGATCGCCGCGTTCCTCCGCGACAACAATATCGACGTTTTCTTAGTGCAGGAAACCTTCTTGAAACCATCACACCGAGACCCTAGAATTGCAAACTACTGCGTAGTTCGCAACGATAGATCTCGATCCGCCCTCGGCGGTACTTTGATCTATTACAAGAGGTCCCTGCACTGTATCCCGATCCAACCACCAACCCTCTCCCACATTGAGACCTCGATCGGTCGATTAGGAATGACCGGCCATCAGCCAATCACGATTGTCTCTGCATACTGTTCCCCAGTTAACTCAACGGCCGATATTAAAGCTGATATCAAAGCTCTCATAAACCTCAGTAGTTCGGTTATTATCGCAGGCGACCTGAATGCCAAGAGCGATGCTTGGAACAGCCACTCACGAAATAACAGAGGACGCCAATTGGAGGACCTCAGCGGGCTCCTCCAATTCGACGTCATTGCGCCCATGCACCCCACCCACTACCCTGAGAATATCAACCACCGACCGGACGTACTAGACATTGCGATCCTCAAGAATGTAAACCTCCGTTTGCACTCGTTGAGGTCGCACGACGAATTAGATTCCGACCACCGACCTGTGACCTTAGCGCTCTCCCCCCGACTAGGCCCCCCGGACTCAGGTCAGTCCCCGCCTCAGAAAAAGATAACAGACTGGAGAAAACTGGAGGAACTCCTCAAGTCCTCTTCATCTGTTCACTTAGATAGTATCCCGCCCCTCATAGAGTCGGCAGCCGACACTCAAAAGGCGGTCGATTCCCTCACAGCTCACGTACAGTCAGCCGTGGACGCCTGTTCACGACAAGTTCCGGTGATGGAAGACCATCGCTGGAAACTTCCCGACGACGTGCGTGAACTAGTGACGGAAAAGAACGCCGCCCTCCGAGCTCATAGAGCTCACCCGACTGAAGCGAACCGCACCTTTCTGAGGTCACTCCAGCGCAAGCTGAGATACCGCATGAAAGACCTGCGAGACGCTCGCTGGAACAAGTTCCTAGGGGAACTTGAACCGAGTCACTTGGCCTTCTGGCATCTCCAACGAAAACTCAAATCGGACAAAATCTCGTCCATGCCTCCACTCACTCGTTCAAATCAAGGGCCCGCCTTTGACGACGACGAGAAGTCCGAGTGCCTGGCCGACAGTCTCGAGGTTCAATGTACGCCCAGCACCTTGCCGGTAGACCCGCGCCATCTCGATAAGGTGGAAGCCGAGGTCGAAAGCAAACTATCTCTCCCACCCTCAGAAGACCCAGACCACCTCATCGCCCCAATCACGGTCGACGAAGTCCGGAAAGTGATCAAGGATCTACACCCCAGGAAAGCCCCGGGTCCCGACGGGATCACTAACAGAGTTATCAAACTCTTCTCTCCTTATCTCATAGTTTTGCTCACTGCCATCTTCAATGCCGCACTGAGCAATAACTTTTTCCCCCAATCCTGGAAAAGTGCAACGGTCATAGGTATTCCCAAGCCAGGGAAACCCAAGACCGAAGCCTCCAGTTATCGCCCCATCAGTCTCCTCAATGTCCTTGGCAAGATTTACGAGAGACTTATCTACAATAGATTAAAGAGTTTTGCAGACTCTAAGAAAGTCATACCTGACCAACAGTTCGGTTTTCGAACCAAACACTCCTGTGTCCAACAAGTCCACCGTATTGTGGAAGACGTCAGTAGCGGCTTCCAATTCGGTTTTACCACGGGTATGCTCCTCTTCGACGTGGCGAAGGCATTCGACAAGGTCTGGCACAACGGCTTAATATACAAGCTGTACCAGTTGGGCGTGCCGGACCGTCTAGTACGCATAGTACGGGACTTTTTGTCGAACCGCTCCTTCCGCTACAGAGTCGAGGGCACGCTCTCTTCCCCCCATCCCATACGAGCAGGAGTCCCGCAAGGCTCAGTGCTCTCGCCACTCCTATTCACGCTTTATACTAGCGACATTCCCCTCCTTAGACGAGTTAAAAGCGCTCTATTCGCCGATGATACGGCTATCTACTACAAAGGTAGAACTCCCGAGGGAATTCACGACAACCTCCAATCCGCGGTCACAGCCCTGGGGCGGTGGTTCCGGAAATGGAGAATTGAAGTGAACCCGACCAAAAGCGCAGCCATTCTATTCTGGAAAGGCCTCGAACGCCCACGGGTAGCCCCCATCACCCTCTTCGGCAAACCCATTCCATGGGAAGAAAAAGCCAAATACCTGGGTGTGATCCTCGATCAACGCCTTTCTTTCCGTCACCACGTAAAGGCGGTACGCGCGCGAGCCGCCTTCGCGCTCGGTAGACTTCACAGCATGTTGAATGCACGAAGTAAACTCTCATTGAAATCCAAGGTGAGGATTTACACGACGTGCATTCGACCAATCATGACATATGCGGGTGTAGTGTTCGCACACACTAGCAAGTCAACACTTAACCCCCTGCAAGTGCTCCAAAGCCGGTTTCTCCGGAGAGCCACAGGTGCCCCGTGGTACATGCGTAATAGTCAACTCCACGTTGACCTCAAAGTCCCCACTATAAAACAGTTTTTGAAAAAACTGTCCAAACGTCATTTCGATTCTGCTGTAAATCACCCCAACCCCCTCGTCGTATCGGCCGCCCGATACACTCCTTCCCTTATCTCGAAGATAAGGCGTCCAAGACATGCCGTCATCGAACCGGATGACGACATAACGGTCCTCCAGGACGCCCGACAAAAACATACCAACACTACACACAACCGACCACTGTTCCGTCCTCGCCGGCGAGGCTCGACGCGAATAAGCCGTAATGTTCCCCCCCGACCTCCTCCGCAAACGCCGGCCCGCGCCGAGCCAGACGCGCAAATCCCGCCCCCAAATAATATATAAATAAAATTAACAGTCCAGCCCAGCTCCCTAGCTCGCGATCCAGCAACGCCCTAAGCCGAGGTTCGTACCCCACAGGGGGTGCCCTTAGCTGTGTTGCTTAGTACTAAAGTGCCTGGCTGGAGGCCTAGGTCTCGCCATTGACCGGTTAAGTAGCAAAAGTTCCCGGAACTCACGCTACAAGAGACAATACAAAAAAAAAAAAAAAAAAAAAAAAAACGAGAAAGCACTCGACACTAATATGTTGATTTTACGTGTCTCTCTGCCTATCTCGCGAGGGACTAGATGTATATATGTACATCTAATATAATTATGTAGCAGATTTTGTCAAAATTACATGTCCTGATTGACTTAATTAAGCTGTCAGGACAAACAAACGTATAAAAATATCGTATTTGTACTGATTTGATCATAATGAAACAAAAATGCTTGACTCGGGACAAAACCATCAGAAGTCTCAATACAGGCCACTCATCCCTTCGCAAAGAAGACGAAAAGGTAATCTCCATAATATGTATATAACCTTATACTGTTGTAGTAGTCTTATCAATTTGTATTATCTAGTGGATTGCGAGATATATACAGTACCTGCTCACATTATTTACTTGTACATGTTATATTATACCACATCCGTTCTGAGAACACCCAATTTCCAGCATTCATTCAATCTATGTCTAGTGTGGAAATGCGCAAAGTACAGAATAGCAGTCTCTTTGTTATAAAGATTGTTTCTTTTACCTCGACTATATATCTTCCGGGATACTTGTGTGTTTTTGTATCGTAATAATTTTATCAGAGTATGGGTGGATGCGTGATGTCTTGAAAATATTGTCTTTTATTTTTTTATATACGATAATGGCTATGTTTACGACCTATCCGGTAGTAAGCGGTTACCGAACTTGATAGACAATTGCATTACTTGTGGCATAACTCTACAGCTCAACCGTTGTATAACATAACTTTATGTTTTTTTGATTAAGTAAATTTTCAAGCATTATAAAAAAATATCGCTTTCTGCAGTCCATCGTATAAACTTTAATTGAGCCAAGTTACATACTTCTCCGTCCGCGGAACCCACGTTTAAGTTTAGTTTAGTTTAGCCTTTGCGTATTAATATGATTATATATACCATCTGCAGCTGATTTAGATACATAATTGCTTAAGTTAATCGGAGGAGCCATCAATAAGTAGGTAGCAAATGCGACTACAAAAGACGGATTTTATTCTACGTATATCTGGGGTCTGTTAACTAGTTTCGTATTTAGAAAAAAAAGTTGAACGTAATAAGGTTTTAAATTGGATCGCCACATAAAGCGTTATCATGGCAAAAAAACTGGTTAAGCTTGTTTGCGTAGATTTATGAATAATGAGACAAGTGAAATTTTTGTAATGAACAGTAATACATTAATAAATCACAGAAAGATTCCATATAAAATTGTTATAAATTTTTTGCCTTGTCAACTGATTCTCTCTCTCTCTCTCTTCTCAGCATATATGCGTCTATAACTGATTGGTAGTAATTATTTTTTTATCAAAGCTGGGTACAAAAAAATCTGTAGCATTTTAAAATCAATTCGAGGTAGCATAGGAGTTCATTAACGACATGCGAATATTCACTTATGAACTGAAATAAAATGACCTGAATACCGCTTGATCTGATAACATAAACTGTTGTTGAATTCAGTGTACACTTTAATTAAACGCAGATTTACTGTGTTACTACAAATTTTATTTTAAAATAAGAAATTTAATTCAGATACAAATTATGTATGTTAACTTTCATACGTCAAGTTAATAATTGAATGATTCGTTAAATTGGAACCGAATAAATTATTCATGTTGAAAACCGAATCCTTAATAATAAATAATAATGATAACATATCCTCACGCCTTCCCATAAGGGTCCCCGAAGGGGTAGGCAGAGGTGTATAGGTGTATCCTTGTACTATAATAAAATTATTGTTGCCAACGATAAACATTGCAATTTCCGTAACCATCTCCAAGTTCATGGCAAACACATAATACAATTAAAAAACTATATTTCAACCGATTTAATCTATGGAAAACCTGTACTGCGGGTATTGGTACTTGGTTGGTATATTGGTATGGTTATACATAAAATATAACTTCGTAATTATTACACTCAGATCTCAACAAACAAACGCGTTCATGCCACATTTAATGTATTTGATGCCAGCGAACATCGAACCACGCCAGCACTGCAAAGATCTAGAATTCTATGATCCCAGTGCCACTATCATTGTGCCAGCTATGGCATCGCAATGTATATTGATTTGTTACTTACTTGGCAGAATTCCCTCTGAAACATACGCAAATTTTATCATTATAATATATTCATTCTTAAAACTCGTGGATATAAATAAACTTATTGGTATTAAGTTCTGAAATGTTTGAAATTCATCCATAATAAAGAATGTCGTTAGTCCAATTTTCAGCATATATATAATTGGGGCCAATGCCAGCCTATCTACGTGCACATTTTAAAATCCTCACGAGCAGACTTATACGCCAACTTATTTCGTTTCCCTTTCCAGTTCCCTACTCACTTGTAAGTCGTCACTTATTAAAACGACACGTGGAACTAACACGGTGTCACTCAAGGCAAGGTCGAGATTTAGGCCGAGATAGGAACGTCATCACACGTTCGGAGGGCAGGCTATTAAACGGCCTATTTTAACACCGACTACCCTTTATGTGTTTTAATAGGTTTTTCTACCACTGAAGATGGAGAGAAAGTTCAGTAATTAGGAAAAACAAATGAAATGCCTGTTGCCTCACAAGAAAGACGTGCAACGACGAACATTTTTAAAATTCTACCCTTGTAACAACATCAAAATACATTTATACTCAATCCAATAGAACGAGCATACGTCGTTAAAATGTATACTGCCCCAATTTATAAATTGTTACGCGAACCCAGTAAAGAAATTTTCCACGATTTCTTAAAGTGAAAAGAATTGGAATCTCAAAACGAATGGCAATCAGACAGCCCGTATTGCCAAACCTTTACAGCAGAATTGCCACTTACAAGAAAGGCCTCGACCATAAACGCCTCAAAAATTATTATGGCCGGATTCACTCGATAAAATTGAGACTCATCCACAAAACACAAGTTGATGCTTGCCCGGGGGCAGTGTTAAAGACCCCTGTCAATCTCATTCTATCCTTTAACCTCCAGTCAATTTATTATGATTTCGACCTTCGGCATACTAAGCGGTTTTGCGTTTCACTGTGTGTAATTTTACGCAGTATCTACTTTGAAACAAAGTCAATAGATTTATATGTAGGTTCGTTTATATTATCTCGTACTCTCGTAGGTACGTCATAGATATTCAGACATTCAGACGTCATTCGCCCAAAGAAATAAAGTAATAATACATACAAAGGACACCCAAACCGCATTCGCTGTCGGAAGCTCTGAGCTTTAGATGGCCGCCTGGTCTAGAGACCAGGCGGCCATCTAAACAAACTAGTTTATAGTATGAACAACCATTTAAAATGTATACCTTTTCATACATACCTCCACATTAGTTGCATACAGTGCACTAAATAACAAAGTCGATGTATATAGAGTATTTATACTGTTGGCTATAATATCGAAGCACCCAAGTAGGCTACAGTAACAGCTGGCTGTAACGACATCACGCCAAAAAGCAATATATTGGCACCGAAGAAGCCATTTTCTATGCTCCTTTATGAACTATTCACAACTGCTAGATTATACATTTCATTTGTATAGTAACAATTTAAACTTGCATTGATAATATATACTATTATTAAAATTAAAATGTATTTATAATAACTTATATTTTAAACCGCCTCATAATAATCATTGCTGTTTAATGTCGTCATACAGACAGATAAAGAAGAACGGCAATGTAGTAGTGTTTATTTTGATGGTTTTTTTTTCTCGGTCTATTTTAAGAAGTCCGATCGTGGTCTTCCGTTGCTTTTCTGCGGGAGACATTCGCAATGTATATCTGTTTAACCTTTCGTTGGTAATCCTTAACACATGCCCCAAGCGGGTAGAAGAAGATTTGCTCTTTATGAGTTTAATAAACACTTCCTAAAGCTAATATTTACTTTTGCCTTTGAACGTTTGCAGCGACATCATTCGCGCATTGCCGAACGCTCAACGACCACTTCACACCATGCTTGAAGACACGAATCTGTTGTCATAATGACTCAAAATTAAATTCTTAAATTATTCGTATTTTAATCATTTAACATCGAGATTGTAGACAGGATGTGGGTGTGTGTAACAGGATCCTGGCGAACCCTAGTTCTTACGATGTAAAATATTAATTAAAATTATATATGCGTAGATTGTAAGTACTTTTATATCCAGGTGTCCTCACGGAGTGGCATAGTCGCTGTGCGACAAAACTCCTATAATAAATAGAAAAAAAAAAAAAACGTCGAGATGTTTTAGAACGTAGATACCTATCTACGTAAGTACCTACTTAGCCCAGCACTGAGTAGAATTTATGTAAGCTGTAATTTAACGGAAAATTATCGTGATCGTTAATTTGTACGGTAGCAAGAAATATATTACAATATCTCGTTATATAACATTTATTACGTAGAAATAAATTTTGTACTTACTAAAGGAAGACGTAAAGTAGAAATTATATGAAACAGGATACGAGAGATTTGTAGTAATAAAACGATTAATAGATGGTGGTTCTGCAAACTGATGTGTTAATGCGTGCAGGTACAGTAAATTCAACTTCAGGAAAGGTGCTTAGAAGAATTTAGCCTGGTTATATAAGCCTAAGAGGATAAATATATTTAACTATATTTGGCGATCGATGCTGATCACGTCCGAAAGGTTGATCCTCGATTCCCTCCCTACACGTGATTCGTGGATGGTGCTAAGCGTGCGATTGAAAATAAATAAAAAATATAGAAATATCCTGTTCAAAATTGGAATTACCCAAATCTGTTATTACACCAAAGTACACCTTATAGTATAAGAAAGAACGCAAAACATATAAATACTATTAGGTATTTCTAACATCTATGTCAGCTGTCGTAGCATGGTCGATTCTAACCACACCCTGAATCAAAACTGAATGTGTTAAACATAAGTTACACGCTGTATAAACTAGAGCTTTGGAATGTTACTTGAAATATCAGGGTTCAAAATGCTACATACCGACTAATGTTTGTATTATTATCAACTCCGGGGTTTAAAATAATACATTTTGTCATAATTTACATAATATAGGCGTATAAAAGCCGAGGTGGTCGTGTGGTTCGAGTAGTTGTCTGCAAAAATTGCTAGTACGAATCCTGACTATACCCATTGCTGTTAAGTACAGCAAAACCTATAGTGATTACTCACTCCAAGAGCTTTACGGTGAAGGACTTTACGAGGAAGCCTGCATACGTTGAGAAGAAATCAAAAGACGTATGTATGTCGTGCTTGAGTAACGGTGATATATGTACAGTTTTGGTTGAAATATATAGCGAAAAGATAATGTCAATAAAGTTCTACCTGCATCTTCCAACAAGGATGCCTATGGACAAGCGGGACACCATGAATATTCAGAAAATATGCTTAAACGATAATATTTGTGAATAAAGAATCCCATACAAAACGGGCGTTGCATAATGTAGGGGTCAGTTATTGCAATTGTACAGTCGTTTTTTTCATTTTACACCACATGGGTGGCAAACAAGCATGCGGTCCGCCTGATGGTAAGCGGTTACCGCCGCCTATGGACGTTTGTAACACCAGGGGTATCACACGCGCGTTGCCGACCCTGCAGGACTCTCCAGGGAAAACCTCAACGGGGAGCTCACTCCACAGCCTGAGCGTTCGCGGAAGAAAACTCCTTTTATCTCCGTTTCTGGCAATACAATTATTATTATTAGCCTTTCACTCTCTCTACCTACCCCGTGAGGGACTTGACGTGATATAAGTGTAGGTATGTACTTTATTCGACTGAACGAGCACCATTCCGGCTTACATTATAATGCTATCTATACATTAATGTCAATATTCGTATCGTACTTACTGTTAGGTGGCACGAAATAATTATTCCAACGCACAATTAGCGAAACCGACGCCATTACGGTAAGGTACGAGTTAAATTAATGTCGGGTTACAGTCACTCGAAAGTTCCATTATCGTTAGGAAACAGGATAATGCTTAGGCGATACGTCAGCAATACGCACTTATGGGACGTAATTACTATATGTAAGCATTACTGGAGGGAAGGCACCCTTTGGTATAGTTAATTTAGTAACGACGCATGCCTAAGCGCTATTTAATATCGATGATTCCACGAGAGCGTTTTCTTGGGCTAAAAGTCCATGCTATTTCAGTCCATAAGCCATCGCCGAAGGAAATTCAGTATTTATCTATTCACCCGATACTTCATTACATCATAACATCCATACAATTTTTAAAGTCAACAATATTATCTTAGAATAATGTAAAACACTTACCTATAAAGTAACTCGAAAAAAGTGTTCAGTCGTTACAATTTGATTTGAATCACAAATTATTGATACAAATTTTGAATCAAATCAAATAAATAAATAACCACTGTCGACTACTACAGTTTAACGAATAATTGAATTAATACAGCTTTAATTGCCGTTGTTTCATCTGCCTCATAAACAATCATCTTACAGATATATTCAGTTATTTCAGTTTATTTTACTCTTTTCAATGCGATTGAAAACAATTAATATTCATCGATACGGTCTTCGGTTCACAGCGCGCCCCTATTTGAATAATTGGCTGATTTTTATGCAGTTGAATTAATGCAAATGGTTCAGCGGTTTTGTTTCAGTGTTATTGTCAATTCAGCTAATGTAATTTGCTATCGGCTTCGAGCTTAGTACGTTATCTAAAGTCTTATATACAGTGCCTTTGCTTAGCACTAATGACTCGAGACTTTACATGTAGGTAACTAAATCAATCGGAGAGGCGTTTGTGTGCGCAACATGCAAACTACAACTGTGTTATAACTAAAGCTAAACATTGTATTGCGGAATTGAAACTTAAATATAGAATATTGTTTACTAGAGTACCGCCGTAGTACAAACCGTGGTGAATGAGTGGTTCGAGTAGTTGACTGCAATACAAAGATTGCAAGTTCGAATCCCGACTGTACCGATACGTTTTCCTGAACTTAAGTACACGATTAGTCACACCACGAGCTTTACGGTGAAGGAAAACATCGAGAGGAAACCTGCATACGTCTGAGAAGCCATTCAAAGGCCTCGCCATCTGGCACGTTACCATCAGACATATTTATTATCTCTAACGGAATATGGGTGTGTGGATACTAGCTAAACACCTCTGCCTACCCCTTCAGGGAACTTTGTGAGAAGGCGTGAAGATATAGAACACTGCTGAAAGAGACTTATGTTGCCCATGTTCATTTAAAATACAACAGTAAAAAGTAACACTAGCTTCAATACTTGATGTTGTTGTGTTACTGTACTAACTAGGATAAAAAAAAACCCTAAAAGTTCGTTATTACGGTATATATTGCGATCCAAAGTTGTTTCCTGTGAAATTACATGGCAATGGATTTTACATATAAAATGAAGCGCACATATATTCAAGGAAACTGAAATTGTAACTCTCGACAGGAAATTACCGTTTTTTTCGCAAAATGTATCGTGATTTCCGGAAAGTAATTCTCAAAGATAAATAACAGGAATTACGGCAAAATAATTGCAACAGTTCAACGGTGTATATACATATTTAATATAACTAACGTTAATTGCGTCAACGGAAGCGACATTCGAACGCAACTGCTCCGTAACGGGATAACTTTCAACCGCACTGTACATTAATTCTACTTAACGTTTAATAAAATTGGAATATTTCACTACTGAGGGATTTTACACCCAACGCTCCATTAGGCCTCAGTCAACTGTTTTTGTATTTAATTTTAGGTATATCGTGTCTACGTCTACATTTTAAGGTACACAAAAGTATTCACGTGAGATACCTATTAAATGGATGATTAAAGTAGGTTGACTACTTGCAAAGTGAAGAACACAGGTTCAATCCCCTGCTGTCATCGGTTGATGTATAGCTTCACATGGTTTATGCTAAGATTAAGCCTGTATACTTTTCAGAAGAATATCATGCATGCATGTAGTAGCTCTTATTCCACCTTTGTCTACTTTTTTTATAAAATGCTTGTGGAAACTCGTAAAGATGTATTATATGTATTCTCACCTTTCGATAAAGACAAACCCTACGTTAGATGGCATGTGCTGATGTGTTAACGTTCTGTTTTTGATGTGGATTATTAAGATGCTCAGTCAAAGTTACTCTTACATGTTGTAGGAGTAACTGTCAGTCAGGCTGAACAACTTAGTTACGCGTTCTTATAAATTTTTCAGTCCTATTCAGGGTTTCCCAGGTGTCTTTACTGAACTGTTCATAGTCCAACATAATGTAACATAGTTAATTGATTTGAAGTTTATATCATTATCCATGTACCTATTTAAGTTGTGATTTAATATGCTTGTTCAAAACGTAATGCTATTTCGTTCGTCGCTCAGAACGAACCAACGAGTAATTTATTTTTGTTCCATATTGTTTTATAATTATTTGCAAGGAATGTATATAACTGAACAATAACAAATGGGTACAGAGATCTCGTCGGTAACAATAACATTAAGGGACAGACGTTTCCTCGTAGGCTGCGTGTATGTTCATGACTGTTACATAAACAGTACAGGCATCGCGTCAAATCATAGTGAACGGAAGGGTGCATACCAAATTGGTCAGTGTGTGTCGTAGCAGCTGCCACTACGGTGCATCCACGGATTGCTGGATGCAAAATAATTTGGTAATGTTCGGAAAATGCTCGAGTGATTAAATTCCTGTGCATTACAATTTGATCTAAATACCAAAAGATTATGGTACTGAACGGAACTAAACTGATATTCATGACGTGAAGGTATGCAATTAAAATTCCCTAAGTGCCACCAAAATCACAACAAACTACAAATACGCCTAACAGTGCCAAACGTTCAGTACCGAATTATTTCAGGCATGAGATATTTTCCTCTTAAACCTTGCCGAACGAAATCAGTTCTCATGATATTATATTATGAACCATTTAACTCCCGTTAAATTATTCTTGTATAGAGCACACTTTTTAATAATAACGGCACGTCACGCATCTGTGCTGTGTTTGATCAATACAATTTTCCTCTCAAAGCTTCTTATATTAACACGCGGTTTCACCTGCGGAATTTATTATTTAATAAGTAGATTTTTATACAGACCTAAAACATATCCTACGCGTTACCTTAATCTTTGTGCCAAATTGCATGATATTCTGGAGTGATTGATTAGCAAACATTCTCACGCCTTCCCATAAGGGTCTCCGAATGGGTAGGCAAAGGTATATAGGTAAAACAAACAAACCCACATTCCGCCAATGATATATTTTAATATAACTATAATTTATTACCATCTAAATACTCAGATTAAATATAAATATAATATTTTATATTTAATCTGAGTATTTAGATGAGTTTATCTAAATACTATGCACACGGAACCTCCAGAATACTCATTGTACATGTTCTAAAGTCTTGTTGGCCTTAAAAGATCTTGATTTTACCCCCAGTATAAAAGTTTTATTCCTCTCACTTGCAATATAGGTATACTCTTCAAGTTATTTGAGTCAGTGCAGAGATATGTGTAGATAGACAAGTGTAGTGGATGGGTAATTGAATTGCAAGCCAGCGCGCGTTGGCATCACGTCCTATGGACCCAAGGGACCCGCTCCGCCAATATTTTGTTTTATCTATTTTTAATGGCAGCTTGAGGGTTAATCATTGGTGCAGATTTGAAAGCTTGAGGTTTGTTTTTGCTGTAACAAAGGGTAGGCTTAAATAAATACGTATTTGCTTATACATAACAATAATATTTTATAGCTCACCAATTACTTGCAACTTGCAATAACTTCAAACTGCAAAAATGTTTTCTTCCTACTTTCCCCACGGGTCCACAAAAGATTCAATTCGCAAAGTCTGTCGCAGCCCCTAAGTACGATACATTATACACGCGTCTTTACGTTCAGGGAATCGAATGTGACAGTCCACCGGAACTTGAACCTTTACGATTGAGTGCCTACTAACATCACTCCGCCATTACAGTAATTTCAATATGTATTAGAAATTATTACGCAAACTGAACTAATTGTTAGCGTATCAGCTGAAAATATGCCTTTGGATTCCCAACCCACCCCCAGTTCATAGAAATATAGACATTAATATACCTACGCCTCGGAAATCCTTGTTTAGAAATCGTGTTCTGACAAAAATTGCCATAGCTTCTGTAATCTTTAACCCAGCTTATTCGAATATATCTACATTGCATAAGCATTGTATTTGCCTAAGAACACACCACACCATGCCACGGGTGTTTTGATAACACGAGATCAGCGCTCGGGAGCAAGTTTTCTTACGACGTCGGCGCGCCAATATAGGCGCAAAGTAGTGTACTTAGCCCGCCTCACTTGCCAATAAAAGTAGCTACTTACAACAAGAAATAGTGGCTTGAAATCACAGACTAAAGTGCTTTGGTGTTTTTATCTTTTGCATTATTTGCAAAGACGATATAACGATTGGGACAATGTACTGGTACTTACATGGTCCTAATCGTCGTAGTCGTAATCACAAGCATAATGTTAAACTAATGGCAATGTAATATTAAATTTGTCTGGCAGGGCGCTAAGCAGGGCGTGGTCTTTTGATTATTTGTAATCTATGTATCTACTAATATTTTTTTTTTACCACATGGGTGACAAACAAGCATGCGGTCCGCCTGATAGTAAGCGGTTACCGCCGCCTATGGACGCTTGCAACACCAGGGGTATCACTCGCGCGCTGCCGACCCTGCAGGAATCTTTTCACACCCTTCTTGAAGAACTCCATACTGTACTCTCCAGGGAAAACCTCAACGGGGAATACACAGGACATCCTAAAAAATATTTTTCGTCCAAACCAATATCTCTACTTTCGGCTGGAATAGACCCGAAGCGTCATGTGACGGTTGTCGCATAGTCGGTAGTCCGAAAGGAATATAACCAACTCGACTATTATAACAATTGCCATGTCCAGCATTATCGGTGATTTAAACTATCTAGCTAACAGTACCTTTATCCATATTGGGATATTAGGGTGAGCGACGCGCATTTAAGTGGCATTCCGCGCTGCACCGAGAATAAATAATATAATATATCCTCACGCCATCCCACAATGGTTCCCGAAGGGGTACTAGGGGTAGGCAGAGGTGTGTAGGTGGTAACCCACACAACTACTTTCCGCCAAATATATATTTTAGGTGATATAGTGACAGATGGCGAGTCCTACACCGTTATTCAAGCACGAATATACATACGGCTGTCTTATACACGAATTTCTTCTCAAACGTATGGAGGTTTCCTCTCGATGTTTTCCTTCACCGTAATGCTCGTGACTAATCACGGTACTTAAGTTGAAGAACAATAACTCGTGTGGTACAGTCGGGATTCGAACTCTCAATCTTTGTGTTGTAGGCAACTACTTGAACAACTCGGCCACCACGGCTTTATCTGACTCTTTTATAGATTTTGAAACTATCCAAACAATGTGCCCCTAACCAGTTTCACTTGAAAGGTAATAATGCGAAGATAGTTTTAGACCACAAAACAATAAATAATAAGCAGTTGTAAGTAGCTGTTTATTTTTTTCACGTAGTAGGTAAGTAGCACTCGTAGGTAATCCGCTTGTCTATTATAAAAAAAACATTGATACCACTGAGCTTCGGAGGAATTTAGTCTAATATACATCTACTTGCAGTTCGATATTCAGCTGTTTACATTTTCTATAGATGCATTTACTACGTTTTTTCAAACTATGGTAAAAACCAATATTTTTATTTAAAAGAAAGAATCTGAACACTTTCTTGATAAGTGTTTTTTTTATGTGACTTTTATCATATTTCCTATCGATATTAAACGTAACGTACATTTACATAAGAGTGAGCATCGCAGTGATATTAGTATAGGTACATTGACAGAAGCGTAAAGAGACAGTAAAGCAAACCAATATCCAGGCTTAAATCAATGTATGTGATTCCTAGAGGAATTGGTATAAACCAACCATTAGCGATATAATTAAAAATTATAAATGGAATCTGGCATAGTCCTTTTTTATGTTGCATCTCAACAGTTTGGGCTGAACTAAAAATTACTAATCAAATTATCAATTGAAGCGTTAATGAAGATTTTCAGATGCCAATATTAACGAACGTTGACCTCACCTACGGTTCGGACCAATGACACAACCAGGTCACCGCTGACTGTTCTCGACAGGTAAGTTACTCTCGAAAATATACTGGAAATTTTATTGAACAAATAAATATCGGGACCAAATTATCAAGTTGAATCAATTTTGTTTTGATTAAAGTTCAATACAACAATTGAGGACACTCTTAAATACAGGTTGGCAGGTTATGTAACGATTAACATCTTAACTTTTACAAATCGAAACGTTTCGTTAAGTCATATATCCTAATTAAATCCTCTCATTGGAGCCGCCAATGCCTATTTTTATTTTTTGTATTGTCTCTCGTAGCGTGAGTTCCGGGAACTTTTGCTACTTAACCGGTCAATGGCGAGACCTAGGCCTCCAGCCAGGCACTTTATTTTTAAGCAACACAGCTAAGGGCACCCCCTGTGGGGTACGAACCTTGGCTTAGGGCTTTGCTAGATCGCGAGCAAGGGAGCTGGGCTGGACTGGTAATTTTATTTAAATATTATTTGGGGGACCGCCAATGCCTAATCCCTTTCAGGGCACGCAATCTCTACCAGTAGAGCGCCAGTTCTCTATATACGTACAGACTGCTTACACTTTATCTACATTCATCAATCTCTTTGTCTTAGTGATTAAAAATAATGAATAAAATAAACATGAACAACATTCGAAAATCACCTACTTCTGGTCAAAAAAGGTGTGAAAAAACCTAAGCGATGGAAAGTCATTCATCCAATTATTAATAAGTCAACGCAGTTTCTCTATGTACGCAACTGGCTTTAAGTATCCTCAGGCCTTCTGACAAGGATCCCCAAAGGTGTAGGTAGAGGGGTATAGGCAGTACCCACACATGCACTTTCCGCCAGATATATATTATAGGTGCCAACGTGACCGTGAACCTAACAGCATTTCCTTTTATTGTGTGTAACAGAGGTTGTCAACAGATAACAAGTGGGATAAGCCTTTATCATAACGGAGATGACTGGCCCCACGCCAGCACCAAGCCAACGTAATTTAGATTGTTTCGTGTATCATTTCAGCATGGAAACCGATAAAATTTTACGGTTATAGCGCACCATGTGCCTCGATACCTTCCACTGTAAAATGTACTTCAATACCTACGACTGCCTCCGACGTATAGGTGCAACTACAATCATATTCAGAATGTTGTAATGCATTACAATAGTTATTTCCTTGTCCGTTTTATATATTCAT
Source organism: Drepana falcataria (assembly GCA_945859725.1). NCBI lineage: Eukaryota > Metazoa > Arthropoda > Insecta > Lepidoptera > Drepanidae > Drepana > Drepana falcataria. The sequence continues at coordinate 5,215,532 of OX243935.1, forward strand.
ATATCGTTACGCCTTACCACATGGGCTCCTGAAGAATTAGGCAGTGGCTTAATAATCACTTTCCCGGAAGATATATTATTAATTCCAACGAGACAGATGGCGAGTCTATTGCCGTTTCTCAAACATAACTATACATAGGTATTTGGATTCATTCTTTGACGTATGCAGGTTCCCTCTCTATGTTTCCCTTCACTGGGAAGCTCGTGGTGTTAAAAAGTTTAGAAACACTCGGTATTGGTACAGTCGGGATTCACACTTGCAATCTTGCCTGCTGCTGCTGCACATTACATCTTAATGTGATGCAAGGTGACATACGATTTCGAATGTTCATAAAACTCATCACAGCAGTTAGAAATAATATAGCGTCAAAAAAAAGTAAAATCGTATAACTTTCAAATTAAGAGCTTACCAAACACTCGGTGTTTTAAAGAACGTTCCATTCCACAGTCGTGATGGATGACCTTAAGTCTACGCATTAATAGTGAGGTAACTTAAATCAATATTATTAGAGCAAGCACAAGTTTCTTGGGATATGTAAGAGCAGGTAATAACTAGTCGTGGACGCGTAACTTCAACACAGTAGAGTAAGACAAATATTGAGTCAAACTTAGTTTCTTGGGAGGAGACGGCCTCGCACCCGATGTTAATTAATTATTAACTTACAGTTCAAATTATATGTACTTTTTGAATCTAATTACATCTGAGCTTTGTCTGTTGAATTACTTTTGTTTTATTTGAATTTAAATGAACTAGGTATGCCGTTCTATACAACAACCGTTATATGTATTATTCGGTAAGATATTAATAATGTTTACAAATTTAAAATAGGCTATTTTTTACGTAATCTATCATCAAATTAAAACAACAACTATATCCATCGTATTTAAGGTGATGAACGGATATCTTATCTACGTCGTATTTCTTAAACACATTCTCTTTATGTCTAATATTCATATCTTGTCCTCATTGTTATGCTTAATATGGCTTCGTTAATTTGTGTGGAATGTTCCAAGCCATTTTTTCGTTTACAAAGAAAGTAAAATCCTAAAAATGCAAACAGCACTGCACCAAAACGATTGCGTGGCACGAAATTATTTGCGATAGCGCGTTGTCCAATGTGTTAAGTAATATTTGCATAGTTCGGGCGCTACTTCAGGAATGTGTACGTCAATGCCCAACGAGCAACTGCTATTTTAAAAAATATCAGTACACAAAAATAATCGGTGTAGGCAGGCTTATACCCTTCTTTGACCGACACGCTCTTCTCGCCGAAGACATATGTAAGTGCCCATGTGACAGGTCACAAATTCCCGATTCTAAAATACAACAAAACTCACCTAAACTTTTTAATTTAGTCGTGATAATGTAAAATAAGCCATGTTATAGCTCTATTTTTCAACAAGATTGCTCTTAGTTGTGCACCAGCTATTTATAAAGCGGAAACAAGGAACCATTCTGCAATTTTTCCCCACTAACTAACTTATTAAGAATTAACAAGACAGCGGTGAAACAGCTTCCTAGAATCGGTCCAGACGACAAAAGTTCAAGATAAATTCTCACCAAGTTTCTCACAATACGATCACAGCTACATACATATACATACATACATAGTAACTAAATTGTTCAACTAAGGCTTTGTTCAAACACACAAATGCGATAAGGCCGCGTACGCAACACCGACTTTAATTAAAGCCCATAAAATGCGAGCATCTTAACCAAACCTCTTATACAGCCTATGCGTACGTTTTAGTATAAAATCACAAGAACCCAGCCCTAAAATCTAACCTAACCTATATAATGTATATGGTTACAGGAAACTAGAAATAATTATTTCACTGATAACGAACGGCAACTAGTGATGTAATAAAAAATATAAGTATATTATTACTTATTTATGTTGAGCATAACCAGAACAAAAGGGCTGCATTGGTTTTATAGCTAGAATATTTTTTCGAATGAATTATATTACGACATATCCGGGTGAAATCAAATGCACGCAAGAGAGGTATTAACGAGACTGGAACAAGGGCCGTGATGGCCGTGTGGTTCGACTACTCGCCTGCAACGCAAACGTTCAAGTTCTAATCCCAACTGTACCAGTGAGTTTTTCTTTAGTACAGAGATGGGTCTCATCACGAGCTTCATGCTAAAGTAAAGTATCGAGAGGTATCCCGCATACGTTTGAGAAAAATCAAAGACGTATGTGTAGTCGTACTTGAGAAACAGCGATGGACTCGCCATCTGTCATTTTGGCACATAATTACGTCTATGGCGATGATCGGGTGTGCTACAACATACCCTTGCCTACCTCTTCGGAAATGTGAGAAGGCATGAACATATACATATACATATATCTTTATAAAAGCTATGAGAATTAGACTTATTTACTTTATTACTATGAGAACTGAGATATGCTAGGATTGGCTTAACTTAGTTTATATGGCGGCAAATCTGCTAAGCCAGTAAGGCACGAAATAGGTAATAAGGGCTTCAGTGTACCCTTAAGACTACGGTTCGTAGAAAATAAGAACCAGAACTTATGTTCCAGCCCACAATGTGTGTGAGTGTTTTGTTTTTTCAATAAATGGAACTAAGCTAGCGACATAAAGATCCACCCACACTTAAGTGGATAATAAAACATGGTAGGTTGCCTTCATTAGCTGGTCTCGTTCTCGTATATAAAAGCAAGTTAGGCGAATGCGCCAACTCAAAACGTAACCTTTACGTTTATGGTAGACATAAAATTTCAAATTTTGCTACTCGGCGTTGTTGAGCTCCCACCTTTGTCTAGTGTCGATAACGAATTTAATACTTCAAATATTTGGTTTATTACTTTTTTCATGAGGAGGAAGTTTTAATACTCGATGCAGATAAGCCGGTTGGTTGTTTCATGTTTCTGGCCAAGGTTTTATGTGCTCCTCTGAGGCAAGCGGGTAAGCAAGGAAAAAACTTATTAGCTTAGAATGCTTTTACTGCTTGGGCCTTGAAGGAGAGTTTTAGTAATAATTTTATTTAAATTTTTTTTTTAAATCGGTGGTTGCGCTAAGCTGGATGTATATGTAAATATGTATTTTGTAAAGTCAAGAATTCGTCTTGTGTTATTGATATCGACTCAATTACCTTTTTAAATATCTTGGCCACAAAATTTTGCGTAATATTTACATGCCAAGAAAACCTTTGCCTTTTTACGCATATTTGAGCCAATATGATAAGAAAATCCCGGCGCAAATATTTGTCCAAATATTTTGTTGACATGTTGTAATTTCCCTGACCAAATACAGCAATAATTCATAACACGAGACGCTGTTCGCATAAAATACTATTGGACGCTACATCGTTTCCACCATAAAAACTTTGACAACGTATCTTGAATTATTGGCATAAAAAGTTGGCCATAGAAAAGGAACACGGCCGGAAGAAGTTTTGTTACAGTTGTAAACGTACAAGTCGTGTAAATCATTCTTATATGATTTACACGACTTGTAAAAAAGTTGATAATGTGTAGCGCCGTGGCAAGACAGTTTTGATTAATTCCCTCGTCGCGATATGAAGGATTTTTTACGAATTCCGAACTGCGTCCTGACAGTCACAACAAGAGATAACAAAAGTAGTTAATGTACCCCTTCGAAACTTCTCGATAAACATTTTGATACATACATCACGAACTTTATGGAACTACTTATGATTCAAAACGTAATGTGAAGACTCACCCACTTCACAGCCAGTAGGGACATCTATCGGGAGACAGCTGAACTAGTAGGGTAGAATTACTTTGACAAAGAATATTATCTACTCCATGCATACACCATGTCACGCGATTTTTCGATTCTTCGTTATTGCTGATATGATGAGTTTATTATAATATGTCATAGTAGGTACTTGGCTTAACTTAACTTCCATACATTATGCCTAACTACCTATTACTCAATCTGTAGAAACGTATTAAATAGACCATTGTATAGATTTTCAAATCAGCAAATCGCGCCCTTTACGTTAGTGATGTAATTTTGTTGCATTGCGTCCGAATCAGCGAGGTCTGGCTGGAAGGGTGCAACGTCAGCGTTGCGGTTAACCGGCACGAGACGGACGCGACGTCGCGTCACAGTTGGTCGTGGAGCGAGAACAAATTATAAGCGGATAACGGAACGGATAGCGGCCATAACGATACAAAATTAAAAACAACTGCCTATTGAAGACTCTTGTTAGAAAACAAGAGTCTTCAAAATCTAGTAGTTTGTTTAGTCTTGTAGTAAGTTTGTTTCTTTGAACGCGTAAATCTCAGGAATTCGTAATTAAAATAATAATAAAAATATTTTGGACGGCTTTATGTTATATTATATATATACTATAAAGGGGCAATTATATATAAGAATTTAACGTTGGTGAAACCGCGGGGCTGTGCAATAAAGAAACCTATTTTTTATGTAAAATATAAAACTGGAGCTCTAGTCTCTGCCTGCTCCGAAGGAACCGGCGTAATGATATGTATTTATATACATATATGTAAAATATAAAAGTTTACTCATAGCATTATTACTTTCGGTTACTTAAGGTCTTGCGTTGATCTAGCCGCTTTGACTCAGGGGTCAATGACAAAGTCAAAATTACAGACTCAAAGCCCGCACGAAGGAGTTTTTATGATGTCAAGACGTGCAGACATTGCAGTAATTGAAGTAATTGCACATGACGACCTTTTATAGATATTGAATAATCGTGAGGGATCCAATATATGTTTGAGATGCCAATCAAACAGTTATCTAAAGCTGTGTCTGACTACCTAAATATATTTGTGTACAGATATTATGCTTAGTTGGTAAGTGAAGATAACCTTTTTTGTAAGTGTTAGGTTCACTGCTATCAATTTTGCATTCTTACTACAAGACAAAAATGCTACTAAGATTTATATAGTAACTTCACGGGTAGGTACTCCATCCGCCAAAGCTTTGCACTTTGCACCAAAATGTAGTCTAAATGTGTGGGCGTGAGCACATAGTACAATGTATCACCAGATTAATGTGTGCGCCAGTGATATACGAGATGCGATATTCCTACAAATTTACCCATTTGCCTGACGCTTTAGAGAACACTTAACGGTCGAAATCTGCAGTTTAATCCCCCATCTTGACCGAAACCTCGTATATAATTTGGTAAAAATTGATTCGAGCTTTGAATTTCAAATTTCATCCGCATTTTGAAAAGGCAATTCAGTTCTATCTAGCCGAGTTGATAATTGGCTGTGATAATTGGATATCCGATCATAAAAATGTAAAAACTCTCGGTATTTCAACCGCCCTTTACCAGCGAGTTTTCAGAGGGTGTCGCTTATTTATATGCTAATGCCGTCCTGTAGAAATGCCACGCACGACTTGGGTGCACCTGCTCAATTATTAGAACAACATTTTGTGCTACATGCATTTTCATGGAATTTTCTGCATGGAAATTGAGCTCAATTTTGTGCTCCCAGCCACCATCAGCAAGAATATCTTGCTTCAGCGCAAGTAAGTTGCCATAAAAAATATACTTATACATAAATGTTAATATTAATTTGGTATAGAAGTGATTATAAAATATATACGTATTACGTACGTAGTTTTATATGTGATTTTTAACAACTTACTTGTTACGCTTTAAAGTTCTTATTATAAAATATTACATATTTTTTCACAGCACAAGATTTGAAATGAAGCATACATTTGTGAGGAAACAGGAATTCTGCATCTGATTGGTATCAGAATAAAAACAGGTAAATTAAGACACGGCGACTGATTTTTCATCTGAGCATCTAAAAAGTTGACCAAATTTAAGTATTGATATAATCCTTAAGGATCATTTAAAATTCATCTTTTATTCTAATGAATACATAATATGGTAACCACATCACATAGAACACGTAAATGGAAAACGTTTCCATACACCACCGAATCACCATTATTTAGAAAGGGGAGTGCGAATAAAATACAACACGCTTACTTATCACCTTTACGCCATTATCCAAAATGGCATTTGTTGGTGATGTTTCCCCGACTTCCCTAAGCATTAGTATTCATGGAAGTCAGTCGATCGCGAAAGAATTCGGCCGAACCTATCTTGACGGAGGACTACCGAGTGGTTTCCATTTCCTCTCTCTCCCTTTATTTTTCCTCTAACAGCTTAATGGAGTCGTGAAGAATGGCCTACTATTTCATTATAATGTATTAACTTGATCCGGTACGAGTGGAGTAATTCAATAATAAACACAGTTTTTACATCTCAGTAACTAGTTATGCCTTGGAAAGAAAGTTCTCAATAGATAAAATATAAATAAATATGGCTCCATAGCTATAAGCAGGAATGCATGGCTAAGTGGTTTAAAAAGCTTGTTTCTTGCAAAGTCAAGCTGTTCAGTTCAACTTCTAAAAGGAAGTAGAGATAGTTTTATATGTGCTGTGAAACTTTTGAATAATTATAGAATTTCCATCACCCAGGACCTGACACGATGACAGTAAGCTACAAGACATGCGTTCTAAAGAAATGGTCCCGAATTCGATTCAACTGGAACAAACATTACGACGTGATGATCAACATGATATATTAAGGTTAATACAAGAAAAGGCGAAATAAGTTTGGCCATATTCTTTCTTCCTACGCTCTAAGTGAAGTGAAGTGTTAATATAACATATGTATCACGTTGGTACTATTAAAAACTCTCTCAAATCAACGTTGCAGCTCAAAGCCGTCGTTAAAAGCTAGACAGCATACAGACACTGTATCTCCCGCGAGCTACCTAACCAAACGCAAGAATTTATCTATGGAAATCTCATTGTTCAGTGAAGCCGGGGCGATGTGCGCAGAACTTGCAAGTAAGACAAATTCCCATTGAGTTGATTAAACTTGTCAGCTAAGAACGCGAGAGATGCAATTTGCCCACAACCGGCAAATTATTACGTAGTATATATAATACGCAACCTCATACGAGATTGGCACGCTATCGCAATACTAGAGAAAACTCTTTGTATTCAAATTATGCATAATAGCTGAAGTTATAGTAATAAACGAGTGAAAGAATGTAGGGACATTTATTACTAAACTAACACATAGTAATGCCAAGGATAGAGCGTCCTTTTTTGTAACATTTGCAAATTTTACAAATTTTAAAAAAGTGTGTGCAAGAAGAGGCATTAGACGACCACGTTCCAATTACCTAGATCAAATCGATTGGGCGCTCAAGGGCGGGAACGTCAAGAGTACTCGAAACCGACGAGCATGTATGAGGAGGCTGATGAATGTGGACGAAGCGAAAGAGGTATGTAAGTCTAGAGAGAACTGGCGCTCTATAATATCTGCCTACCCCATTAGGGACTCGGCGTGATGATATGTATGTTTGTAATAATACATATTTATTTGTAAGATACAAGCACGATCAAGTTATTTAAACTTTTAAATAAAAGCTGCATTTTCTGCAGTTCATAAGTAACTGGCGACTGGTTTCAACGGAACTTGCCGACTATAATTTCATAGAGCACAAGCGCAAGGTAAATCAAAGCAAATGCGGTAACCTATACGAGCACAGTAAAGTGGACTTAAGAGCTTATGACACAACTGGATACACTGTGAAGTGTAGAACCCTTCACAGGGACGAAACTTAGAGAACGGTGCAACTAAATTTACAAAGGAGAACCAAAATTGAACTTTAGTAAAGTGTGCGGTAAGTGAGGTCGACTTGATTTGATTTTCATATAAATAGGCGGTATACTGCATAGTATAACGTTCGAAGACTTCTTTTAGAAATAAATATGTACTTGTTTTATCACAAAAGTGCTATGAATAATGTATTTAAAGTACAATAATAATAATATTGTACCTAAAATAATATTTGATAAAAATTTCAATTAAAATTATAGTTATGTCAGCCAAAGTTACACTATAAAACAACTTACTTAACAAACTTCACAACTTTCAATATACAGTAAAATTATCTATATATACGAGATTATTGTGAGATTCATTGCAACCATTGTGAACATGAACTGTCTCCAAGTTCAATGTTGTGTAATAAGTAATCAAGCAGCATTACACTTTAAACTACTTCATAGAAAGCTTGAGACAAGGAAGATTGTCTTAGCAAAATAGCACGTACGTATAATAACAGTTTCTACTAAATATTTCTGAATGTTGATATTTCTAATCCCAAAATCCTTGGCACGCGCGAGCACGAGGATTACACATTCAAATAACGCACGCTGCTCACTACACCGTAGATGTTTTCCATTAGAAGCACAGTGACTATGTTATACTATAATATGAATCATTTCGCATGCAAGCGACGTAGTTTTGAGCGGTGCAACTCGCACAGAGCCCCTGTGCCTTGATTCGAAAGAGGACTTAAGTAAACTGGGATTTAGCACAATTTTGGAGCTTACATTTCGTTCAGTTTACTTGCATCGGGCGCTGCATCGTTATTGTTATGAACGTTATTATGTTTGCAAGCTCAAATAAGCTATTCGTATACCTGAACTAAAATACAGGCTTTGTCATAGGTATCTGCGTTTCAATCTTATCTTATTTACAAACTGGTATATCTGCGCATCCCCCGGAGCGGTCGGCAGTGATTTAATTACACCCACTTTTCGCTGGATATGTATTATGTAGGCGACAGTGAGTCTGACCACTATACTCGTTATCTATACAAATAAATAAAATTGGAGTGTCTGTTTGTAATATTAAAATAACCGCTTTTTACTAACTGCATATAGATGTATACACGGTACATATACCAAACATCATTTCTTATAATTTTTGTCTGTCTGTCTGTTTGATCCGGCTAATCTCTGAAACGGCTGGGCCGATTTTGACGGGACTTTCACTAGTTGATGTAAAAAGGAGTAACTTAAGCTACTTTTATTTTTGAAACTGTTTTTTTTAATTCCACGCGGACGTAGTCTCAGGCACAGCTAGTTACAAATATGTCTATAGTTGGCATATTATTCCGCTGTACTGTTGCTCAATCCATTTTTTGTCTGCATACTATAATATTTTTATAGCAATTATAGCAAAAATACATACGAAAGAAAGCCATAATTACTATTTGATAACGTGTATGGTCGTTTGCACACAGTAACAATTGAATACGTAAAATTGCATACAATATCCTGTGTGCAATCTTTATGAAGAAGTTAAAGCAATATCTTGTCTTTCACAAAGTCCAATCCCGAACGGGGCAAGTCAGTGAAAAAGGACGAAAGTTTGTTATTGATTGTTGTTCCGTGTTCCTGGATGCTAGTGAACTAGAACTAGCATTTATTGAAAGAAGATATATGGCTGGTATGCGTCCCACATGATTAAAACTTACCGTGGAATAAATTTATAAGAATATTATTATACGCTGAATAGTTGGCGAGCATGTATGAAAAGACTGATGAATATAGATGAAGCGAAGGGGTAAGAGAGCTGGCGCTCAATACTCTCTGTCTTCCTCATCTGTGACTCGGCGTGACGTATCTGTGTTTTTATGCTTATGATATATGCTCAGAATATGGCTAAAAAAGGAGCAATCGTCGCTTGCAGAAAAAAATATCTATAGGTAATCTAGTGGGTGTATGGGTGCTTCGAGCCGTGTTTCGAGTAGTCACCTGCAAAATTTAAATGAGATTTTCTGAACATAAGTACAGTGATTTGTCTCACCAAAAGAACATAGAGAAAAAGCGATAAAGAAATCAAAGACAAGGCTGAGAAACAGCGATGGACCCGCAATCTGCCACGTTTACTCCAAAAAAATAAGTATATTTGCGTGAAGACATATGTTCATATATAATATGTATAATATGTCTAAAATGTTTGTACTGAAAACGTAGATATAGACGAATTGTACACAAATATTTTAGCGTGAAAAAAAATGACAGCATTATGACTATAGCAGCATTAGCAGAAATAATATATATGTACGGAAATCAACCCTTATCCAAAAGTAGACGCTGGAATATGTGACTGCTGTGAAAATTGTCATTGCAGTCACGTCGCAATAACGATGCCATTGAGTGACAGACCCTAGCGCTGCACCGCACCTAATCTTGCTTCCCTTTGCTTATTAAAAGTTGGAATCAAATAATAAGTATTTCTATTTCAATAACGAAATCTAAATTAGTGGGTAAGGAGTGTAACATGAAAAATTAAGATTGCAAGTTTGAACACCGCGATCTGTATTCTATCATCAAACGGACCGCATACTTGTTTGCCACATTATTTGTATAAAAACCTTCCATCACCAGTACCATTGATCTACTGCTGAACATAAACACAATGATAAATCGCACAAGCTTCATGGTGACAGAAGATGACGTGAGCAAGCCTTTATATGTCTGAGATATATTCAATGACGTATGTAAAGCTCTCATTTTCAAAACATTGCCAGCAGCTGGACTACTGACGCCCATTATTACATATAATTTGATTACAACCTTTATGGTAGTTACAATATACTTTAATATGTGTAGGTGTTTGGAATATGACAACGATGTTATTGTTGTTACGTTTTTTACTTATATACACTTCAGTCGTTAGATACGGCTATAAAAAGCGTAGGTTTTTCTAATTACTCGGCTAACAATTTCCTGCAATAAGTATGCGATATTCTTATTTCTAACCTACTAAAAAAACCCATCGGATTATAGGCCTGGTATACGTGCAGGTTATCTTGAGGACGTATGTTAAGCCTCAGGTATGCTCAACTTTATGCATAAGATAATCGAAAGCGCACTGTACCATTTTACGAGCGGAATAAAAGCGGATCACATTAATTACCCCTGTATCGGGACCCTGATTAAGAGTGCAGTAGCGAAACGACGCCGGGTCAACTTTAATTGGCTCCCGCATATAGATGTGCGATACACGGGTTAATGAATAGAGGCTAACATGTGGACAGTTGTTTTGTTCTCTAATTGCGTTCTGCTTGTAGAGACCACTATTGCGTGTAATTGGCGTTAATTATTTACTGAGAAATACCTACAATATGCTTATGGTTCTGCAATGTAATAGGATCTTTAAATACTCTTAATCGAAGAAGTGCTGGCTGATAGACGTAGCGAGTCCCAATAATGCTTCCATGCGCATTCCAGCTGCTTTTACTGCTTACCTGAAGGTGGCCACAACGAGCTTCATGGTGAATGATTCTCCAAATTTTTGAGAAAAAAATTACGTTTGCAAAACCAATCTTGAGAAATGGCGACCGACTCGCGATCTGTCACGTTGGCATCTAAAACATACCGCCAGTGAAAAGAGGTCTTCTTTGACTGTTAATATGGCGTAAATTCTATGTAAATAATAATTATGCATGTATTCTTTACACTCGAAACTGCAAATTGAATTATAAATTTGCTTTATAGATCCCGATAGTCAGTAAAGTACAAGAAAGGAATACTTGAATAAATAATGGCAGAAATCTATTTACACTGATTCACGTATCATGGTGTATATACGGTTACAGAGAAAGATAGCAGGATTTACGCTCGTCCATACAAAATCGGCTTTCCCTCTGGGAGTGTGGATTATGTATTTCCATCCCTATACGAATAATTAATTACTCGACGTAATATGTAAGTATAATGCTCGACGAATCACTAAGCTAAAATTTTCGTTTAATATTTAATAAGCAACCTTCAATTAAACAGTATTCCAAGGGAATTAATGATCTCGTGGCAAGCTAATTTTGTCATTAAGAATTCAGAAAGCGAATAACAAAAAGACAGTAATTTGTACCTAAAATTAAATTTTAACTGAAAACACTCGAAACGGGAAAGTACGCGTTTCGTCGGGTTGTGTATTTAACGCGGATGTGAATTTCGCCGCATCCGCCCAAAAATAAATGAGCTTTCTTCCGCTTACTTAATTTACTGCCACGGCCGAAGCGGGCTCACAGTCGGAATAAATTAAAATATATATTTCGCACTCTCTTAATGTCACGTTTACTTTGGTGTGATTTGTTGACACCGTAGAGGCAAGACTCAATTTCCCCATTAGATGATAAAAACGCGAGACACTAGTAGTTCCGGCAGCGCAGTAATTCAGCGCTTGGCATATGTTCTTTCGCAAGGAATCTCCTGTCTTGGCTGTATATGGAAGGACCAGTTCCTATTCCTCCCACACGAATTTTTTATCCTACGACTTCGAATTTCGTCTCATACTTATCTACGAATTATTTCTAGAGATAACCTGCATGTAATAACAATACACTTATTAACTCGTTATTTGAACGGTTCAGTTTGAACCCCAACCTGGTATTTTCAGATGACTACAAAAATCTTCTTATCCATAATTACTAGCTCCTTCATTAAAAGCTAGAATATGTTCAAATTTCCAGTGTATATTACTTTAGTACACACCCGAAATGTAACCGGCCTAAACTCGGGTAAGCACTATCCACCAACTTGTAATTACATTTACATTTCAACGTTGAAATACAAAAGTTAATTTTCAACACACTGAACAGACCGTGGTATATTTCACAACTGAAGATACTTCACACGTCGTTAAATTAAATGAAAGCATATAAACGTACATTCATAGTGATTCATTACCTGTTCCTTGAATACATTTTGTGCGAAGATTTCTTGCTTTAAGATAGGTAATATTATTACAATCTCCCGTCACTCATCCTACGTGTATCTATACATTGCAATATTCCCTTAAATTTTTCTTCCGCTAGTCATTTCCGTATTTATCTGCTCTATATCAAGACATTTATGCTAGATTTTCTACTCTATCTGCCGGGGTACGTGAGGATCTCCTAAATAAGGTAGATTAAGACATTATGACTGCCGTCTGGTCTAGTGGTTGGAGCTCCTGACTGCGAAACTTGAGGTCGCGGGTTCGATTACCGCTGGTCGCAGATATTTGTGTGATGAGCACGAGTGTTTGTACCTTAGTCTTGGATGTCACATTAGTGGTATAAAACATGTGATCTAAGGTATAAAAACCCCTGCATATTGTTGGTAAAGAATGATAACTTTTTACAAACCTTTGAAATACAACTAAATCTTTACCACGTACCTGAAAAACTACTTTACCGACAGTAAATATTATATTATTAATTAATAATATATTATAAAGCCGTGGTGGCCGAGTGGTTCGAGCAGTTGCCTGCGACACAAAGATCGCAAGTTCGAATCCCGACTGTACCAATGAGTTTTTCTGAACTTAAGTACAGTGATTAGTCACACCACGAGCTTTACGGTGAAGGAAAACATCGAGAGGAAACCTGCATACGTTTGAGAAGAAATTCAAAGTATGTATAGTCGTGCTTGAGTAACGGCGATGGACTCGCCATCTGTCACGTTGGCACCAAATATACCTCTGGCGGAAAGTGGGTGTGTGTGTATTTATTACCTATACACCATTATATATTATTATACAACCTACTTTAATTTTCTTTATAAAAAAAATGAATAAAAACAATACTTACTCTTTTCTCGTCAAATCCAACTCAATATGAGATTATTGAATGTCGGCGCTCGTTTGTTTATTAACCAGATCGTCGTGACAATAACGGTTCCATCTTCAGTCTCACACTAATGATTTCTTTGATACCCCAAAAGCAATGTTAACGAGACTTGTATCTTGGCAACAGGATACCGAATCCTATGGATACATGCCATCTTATTTTTCATACAAAATCGTAAAATTGGCACATGAAATAAAATAATGTGGTTGTATTCCGCAGAATTTATATACGAAACAGCTGCCACGTCTTTGTGTCGGCAGTCGGCACGTTAATTGTAATTAAGGGAGCATGAAAAAAAAACATTAGTTATATTTGACTCACCCCTACTGTTAATTATCATTAACGACGTAATACATACAAATAATATCTATGGTACACCTTGAAAATGTCTTTGTCACTGTGCGGAGGACAGTTTATTATTTTGTGAGCTTGATTATTGTCGGATACAAGTAGATATAGGTCGAAAACTGGTGCAAAAAAGAAATATTTTCTCGTACCGGAAAACGCACGTCATTCTCACGTTCCGGAGTCGTCCCGTTGCCGGTCGTTCCAACATCGCTATTTATCGTATGTGTCAATAAATCCTGTCCGGTCACGTGAGACAAATGTGCCTTTTATTAGGTCTAGAGCTGAGAGACTATTTGACATATTGCTTGCTTATTGGATGATGAGATTGTACCAAATGGAAATATAGCTCCTTTATTTTCAAAGCAGTATATCTAACACTAACTATCTAACACATACTAAGCAGCCTAAATATATCCTCACGCCTTCTAGGGGTAAGCAGCAGAGATGTATAGGTATCACCCACACACTTACTTTCGCCAAAGATATATTTTAACCAAAATATTTATTAAATAATAAATAAATAAAGAATCCATAATTCATAACAAATTTTCGAAACCGGTATTTTCATTTCTGAACGCAAAAAAAAAATCAAGTACCTATGTCTGACCGTAAGCCATTACGATCACCATTAAGCAGATACTTAAAATAAGGGGTATTACATATATTTTACATTAATGGCAAAAAAACGATATAGTAGAACACATAACGAATCATATGACCGATTAGATTTCTACTTAGCCACTAAGCAATTTAATCGATTGCGAACTATTATGTAATCTGCAGCGGTCCGATTAACGATCACTCGAGGCCCGATTCGATATTGCTGGTAACATAATGAGTTGTAAGACAAACTGTTTGGCTACTGGACGCGAGTGAAACAAAGGTTTAGTTCCCTGGATGTGGCCACATTAAAGACGAAAAGAGTTTGTACTTTCTCTGAGACAAAGCGTGAAACAAAGCAAAGGGTACTAAGTAAATACCTGCAAAGGCATATTTGTTGATTCAGGCACATAAACATCAATCAATCATAAAGATGATGGTATAGATCATTAGGAAAACTGCATATCTACGTTTGAGAACAAAATAACTCTTAGTGTGATGTACCTGAATGACGCGTGAAAGACGCGAAAAAGTGATTTTTACACCTCTGTCTAACTCTTAGGTGACGCTTCTGGGAGGCGTGCTTCAAGCCTTCTAATCAATTAATAATTATTATAATTTAATCAAATAATAAAGAGCCGTGGTGGCCGAGTGGTTCGAGCAGTGGCCTGCGACGCAAAGGTCGCAAGTTCGAATCCCGACTGTACCAATGAGTTTTTCTAAAACTTAAGTACAGTGATTAGTCACACCACGAGCTTTACGGTGAAGGAAAACATCGAGAGGAAACCCGGCATACGTCTGAGAAGAAATTCAAAAGGCGTATGTATGTATAGTCGTGCTTGAGTAACGGCGATGGACTCGCCATCTGTCACGTTGGCACCTAATATACCTCTGGCGGAAAGTGGGTGTGTAGGTATTACCTATACACCTCTGCCTACCCCTTCGGGGACCCTTGTGGGAAGGCGTGAGGATATATATATATTATATTATATATTATATATATATATAATCAAATAATAATAATTATTCTAATCGAATCTAAAGATAACGCATTATACTTTATTTGTGGTAAATATACTTTATACATTTTTACAAAAATTATATATATGAAAATACTTTATTTCCAATCATTACTGTGATGTATAAAATGAAACACTTTTAATTTAGCTACCTTAACTTCAAACATTACGCATATTGTATGAAAGATATAAAATAAAAAAAAATATATAATTATATTATTGAACGTTACATGTCGTTATGTGTATTACCACATAAACCTAATAACATGAAGTATTTACTCTAATGGCAATTTTAACAAAAAAAAATATTACAACCGTCATACAATTTGTTATTTACACAATATAAGCGCCGTGGTGACCGAGTGGTTCGAGTAGTTGCCTGCAACACAACGGTAGCAAGTTGGAATTCACACTGTACCAATGTATTTTTCTGAACTGAACTACAGTAATTACGACATCGATACTTGACTCCAAGTATTTACGTTGAAAGAAAACATCGAGAGGAAACCAGCATACGTTTTAAAAGAAATCCAAAGACGCATGTATAGTCGTGCTTGAGTAAGCGATGGTCTCGCCATCTATCTTGTTGGCACCTAAAATATATATCCAGCGGAATGTAGGTGTGTGGGTACTACCTACAGACCACTACACCTTCGGGACCACTTGTGGGAAGGCGTGAGAAGATATACTATTGTTAATATGTACATGTCCTGGGCAGTCACATATATAAAAGTATGCTTTTATGTTTGTATGTATATCGTAATCGTAATCTCCCGCGCCAGATTGGACGTACCTTGATATAATGTTATTAGAAAAAACAATGTTATTTTTTTAGTGTCACCACTACCGTCATGTTTGCCTAGTAGCAATGACTATCTTTGAGCGTTTTAAGCCAATGATCCCACAGTGCAATTTCTCTTGCACTTTTCCAGTATGGCCCCATTACAGCTCATCGGTGGAGTGAACCGGGACAAGTTTTAATTAAAGCAAATATCTCGTACGAGCGGGCGGCCATGTGGACATTCCTTTTGTCAGCTAAAGGCTTTGGCTCTTTTGTATGGTTTATTGAATCCCGTGCGTTCTTATTTCAATGAGCAAGTGTTAGAAATCATTCAAGTTCTGTGATTTGTGGGACAATTTGCTCCATACATTTTTCTATCTTTTCATACCTTTTTTATCACTCAACCATGCGGTATACCAGAAATTAAGTGGTTACCGCCAGCTCTTCGACGTCAACAGTATCACTCTTGCATTGCCGACACTGTAAATACAAATAACTTTTTATTTAAATTGGATGAATCTCAAAACTTTTGAAACATAAGATGCATTACAGTGGTCGCTTTTGTTCGACGAAACCTACACTGATTAGCTCGGAGAAAGTAAGTTGCTAATGTAATTAAGCATTTGCCCATAATATTATTGTACCGAACCTGTCGAAATGATAATTTTTCTATAACATCCCTAGATTGTATAAAAATGTTTATCCCACAGATAATTACAGGAAAATAATCCTTATTTCTCGGAATATCTAACAAACGGTAGGATGACGTGGGCCCCCCTCTCTTAGTGTTGCCCCCTCGGTCTCCAAAGCCCTCGCGCGTCATTAAGAGTGGGCACGCAAAAGGAAATTATCCTCATTTAACCCTCCTGAAGGCGTTAACTGGCACCTTAGAGAAGAGGCACTTGCCGGCGATTACTTTATTATACAGATTGGAACAATTTTTCTTGGTAGAAAATATTTTATCGCTCTCTAGTTTCATGAGTATTTTTATGGAACTAATTAATATATTTAAAGGAGCGTCATCAACGTAATGTCTGTAGCGGGTGGACATAACGTCTTGGAAATATTTTGTTTTTCCAAATGTTTTTTTATGAAATACAAGAGACAAGAAATATGTGTACATAGTTTTATGATGATCGGTTAACTAGTTTTTACGTGAAAGCGTAACAAACAAATTCACATTTATAACATTAGTGAGGATGTATAAATTAACCTTGCTATATAATTAACATCTACTTACTACAGAAAGTCAGGGTTTTAAAAGGGATTTAAATCTGTACCTATTTAGGTACAGTATTTAAATCCCTTCAAGTAAGGTCAGTATGTCAAGCTAAGCAGTTTGTAACAAAAAAAATTTTTTTGGTGAAGTTAGTATCAATATCAAAAGGTTTTTTTTTCGAAATTTCCGAACTTGGTCACAGTTTTGATACGCAAATAGCACACGTGATGAACACGAATATTCGTTCTATGGTTTAATAATTGTATTTATTCATATGGATCTATTTATTATGTCGCCTAGTAACCTTTAAAATGCCCGAATATGTATATTGTTTCCAAAGTACAGGAGTTTGCAAACCCGTGAATAAGTGTGAAATCGTCTAATTTAAAAAAAAAATGATGTACCAACGAACCATGTAGTTACAACAACGAAGAATAAAAAGCAAAGAAGGTTAAGTTGGAATTCATCCAGAACTACTTACGCTTACAATTAAAACTTGTACTGAGAGCAAATGGACTCCGGAACGAATTTATTTTACGAGGGAAAGCTCCTTCCCAGTAATATTATCTCAACTACATACCGAAATGAGCAAATCTTTAACTCTATCCATTCAATCGTCAATTCCGACAATTGTTTTTCCGAGTGAACGCATCAAAATAACAATTGCTTAAGGCACGTTCGACGACCCTTTCCGACCCTCTTTTTGAGTCTACAATAATGGGGACAGTAAGTGCTATTTTAAGTATCCTGCACCAGTATTGGTGAAATTAATCGCTTTGGAAGATTACATTGACACCTCAGATGTATGTATGATGAAATCTGAGAACCCTTTGTGACGCAAGGTATATTAAATACCTACTACATACTAGGTACTAGGTGTAGTACTACTACTACATAAGAGGTATTTATATCCTCACGCCTCCTCACAAGGGTCCCCGAAGGGGTAGGCAGAGGTGTATAGGGATACCCACACACCCACTTTCCGCCAGAGGTAAATTAGGTGCCAACGTGACAGATGGCGAGTCCATCGCCGTTACTCAAGCACGACTATACATACGCCTTTGAATTTCTTCTTAGACGTATGCAGGTTTCCTCTCGATGTTTCCTTCACCGTAAAGCTCGTGGTGTGACTAATCACTGTACTTAAGTTCAGAAAAACTCATTGGTACAGTCGGGATTCGAACTTGCGACCTTTGCGTCGCAGGCAACTGCTCGAACCACTCGGCCACCACGGCTATTTGCCAGCGTTTTGTTAGCTATGAAAAATGCAGCCAGCTAGCTATGTTCGTATATTTTCCTTTGAGCACAAAGTCGGCACAATGCGAATCATTCTGCAGGTATTTAGTAACCACTTGCTGTACTATGGTAATATTCGAATGCTACAAAACATATATTTATATCAACAAATTACAATCATAGAGTTGCTAGACGCTTGTTTCTCTTAGTTTATAGTATTTTATTTTTTTGATGTTCACCATGTATCAAAGGCAAATAAGAAGTACGTAGGCTTGTTGTAGCTTTAGGCTTAGTCTTTAAACTAAGTCTCAAAACAACAGTGCAATATTATAATACAAAAATTTTACACAAAGATTACAAGCTCAAATCCTGACGGTACCAATGAGTTTTTTACTTGAGCTCAATGATTTAGACACATCGCATTACATCAAGGAGAACCTGCATACGTTTGGGAAGAAAATTATAGACGTTTATATAGTCGTTCTTATGAAAACGGCAACGGACTCGTCACGTTGGCACCTTAAATGTATCTCCATCTAAAAGTGGGTGTGTAAGTCCCTGGTAAAAAGTCGTGAAGATATAATTGCTAAGACGGCGTCAGATGGGGCTGATGGACTGGATGGATTTTTTTTTTTTTTTGTGTTGTCTCTCATAGCGTGAGTTCCGGGAACTTTTGCTACTTAACCGGTCAATGGCGAGACCTAGACCTCCAGCCAGGCACTTTATTTTTAAGCAACACAGCTAAGGGCACCCCCTGTGGGGTACGAACCTCGGCTTAGGGCGTTGCTGGATCGCGAGCAAGGGAGCTGGGCTGGACTGGTAATTTTATTTAAATATTATTTGGGGGCGGGCTTCAGATGGGGCATGATAACGTTTCCACCTAAATAGTAATCTGCCTACCCTATTAGCTTGTGGAGGTTTGTATAATAACACTCCACCTATGTGTATGAAAGTGCGAACCACCAAGCGCGATGTTAATCGATTGGCGAGCGTCGATGGACAAATATTAGCTTTGCCACAATGACAAAGCCACAGTCAATGGGATTGTCGGCTCTGTGGTCTGCCAATTTCAGTCTATTGTACCATAGTATATGGATATGGTAATATTTATTTAGTGCTTGTATTTTAATATGTACGAGTACATGCGGTAAGCCGTAATTCTACGGAATTCCAGTGGGGTTGCGGTAGTGCTTAACTATGCCAATGCGGTTTCACCCTATAGTACATAGTTATACACCATTGTTCATCGCTATACTAATCAACATAGATGATTAATCTTCCAAGTGGAAAATAGTTAATAGTTAATTATATACTACAAATGTAGCAAACAAATATTATTATATTTATTATGAATGAAGAAATAAAACAAATGGCTCGAAAGGTAACAAAACTACAATATTTTAAAGGTGGTGATATTCACCCGAAGTATGGTTTATGGTTTTATATTTAAACTTCATAAAATATATAAAATACGTAGTTAGTAAGATGACATTGGATTTGTTTTAATAAAAAAAAAGATAATCTTATTTTTTCACCGAAATCAAGCTTTACGCGAGTGGAACCACAAAGCAGGGGTGACAGAGTAAGTGCGAACAGTAGAGAAAAGAGGCTATTAAAGGAATTGCAACAAAAATTTAAGCATACAATCTATAATTATTTTTACTACAACTATAAAAATAGGCTTTAGAACACGAATAACGGAAATAGGCCAGATTTTTGTCCATCAATATGTACAGTACAGTATAGCCATTAAAAGAATAGAATTCTGAAACGTTGCCAAGTTCCATTGTCAGAGCTGAGATTTGGAGCAGACATTCCCGATACTACCTCCAAGAGCTTTTACCCGACAAGTTTCCGTCATGTGAAACATTTAAGTGAAAATTAAATTCCGTTTGAGCTCAATTGAATATAGGCATAATATTTATAAAAGTTACGTCCATATTATACCATATTCAATAGTCTGCAACTACACGAATATGGCTACGATTCGTGTGCGAATGAGAGTATAAAATCTAGGACAGTTTCTACTAAGCTATATAAGAAAGCGCTACCTTGTAACAAGCTTTCCATTAGCGCACTTCTCGCATACTTTGAAAGCAAACAGGCTTTGTACTGAGAATGTTCAAATACCTATAATATAGGATCTTCAAGAAATGTGTAAAAATGGTTTTTGCAGAGCTACCGTGGGAATTTTGTCTCTGATGTCGAAAGCTCTTATAGCTTGCGGTACCCGCTTACCATCAGATGGGCTAGACACTTTGCTTGAAGCTATGAATATCTTATTATTAAGAAAGCATCTTCGAAGTTTTCCAACTAATGCATGGAAAGTATGTTTGTAAAAACAAAAGTTTTGCTCGAGCTCCAACGTCCCACTGAAATGCCAGCCTCATTTCCTAAAGTATCACAACGTTTCCTCTAATCCGCATCTATTATTATGTAAACACCACACGGATATATCTGCCATACATTTTTGCTCATTCGTCACACGTAACGTATCTTTATCGTCATCACGTACGTATCAGTATAAAAGTTGTATTACTTCTTCGTAATTGTTATATCGAAATATACGTCACTTATAGGATAGCGTATTACGTTCTCGATGGTGTCACGTATTGGTGCGTAACTTTACGTAGTTTGAAGCTGCTCAAATTACAAACATACGCTTCATCATCATCAGCCTACAGCAGCCACTGCTGGACATAGGCCTCTTCCATGGCACGCCACCACACTCTGTCTTCGGCCCTTCTCATCCATCCGCCGCCAGCGACCCTCTTAAGGTCGTCCGTCCACCGTGCCTCAGGACGCCCTACACTACGTTTTCCCGTCCGTGGTCTCCATTCGAGGACTCGTCTGCTCCGCCGTTCATCTGTCCTGCGACAGACGTGGCCAGCCCAACGCCACTTCAGCGAGCTAATTTGAGCAACGTCGGTGACTCTCGTTCTTTGTCGGATAATGTTATTTCGGATTTTATCCTTCAAAGAAACATACGCTTAAGTTTCGTTAATAACGTACTATTACGGTAGCGGTTATTAGATAATGTTACTTAAACACGTTAACAAATAATTGTACCTTGGACGATTCCACGCAATTTGACTTTGTACAAAGATAAGCAACGCTTGTATTATGAGAACTAATAAATAAATAAATACCTGGGATAATTCCACAAAAATTGACCTAGTCCCAAATTAAGCAAAGCTTGTGCTATGGTAACTAGACAACGATATATTTGCTTATATATATACATAAATACATAGGACATCCAAGACTAAGGTACAAATACTCGTGTTCATCACACAAATATCTGCCTTCAGCGGGATTCAAACCCGCGACCTCAACTTTCGCAGTCAGGAGCTCTAACCACTAGACCTAGACGGGACGAAAACACAAAAAAACGCAAAGAATCGTAGTTAAATAAAATCGTAACGTTAACTTCTTCGCATCCACTGTAAGCACATTGCCAGAGATACGGCTTTTCATCATTAATTATGTTCAGTTTATTGATAAACTTTCTTAAGGAAGGGTCGCTCGCGTTCCCTGCAAGGTACGTGTTGGAAACAACTCGGTGAAGGCGGCACTCATTTTCGTGTTATGGCTAATTTTCCTTGTTTATGTGGGAACTTCCACAGTTGCGGCTAGTTAAGCTGAAAGAGGGACATGCGAATGCCTAAATGATTTCCTTGAAGGAACTGGTGTTAATTATTTTTCTTCCAGTTTACAGTTTTAATCATATCCAAGTTAGGGTCGGAAACACGCAAGTGATACCCCTGATGTTGCATGGACGCTTCCATCATCATTGGGCGTGGCGGTAAACGTTTACCATTATGGGATAACGCAGGCTATTTTCCACAAAAAAGGTTTATTATTCTCATCTACACACGCATAATAGAATAACCATAATCCATTGGGAATAACCGAAACGTGTATAACTATCTTATTCCCTTATTATCTTCACTAGATAAAGTATAATTCCGACTGCGTGCTGTTGTTTGTGTATTATAATATTTGTTTATGAATAAAAGGTCAAACAAGTTTCGACCTGAAGTTGAATGTTCAAAAATGTTTCATGCTTAGAATTAGATTCCTGCCTCCAATTAAAAACCGGCGATATATTTAGGTGCAAATGTGACAGATGGAGACGCGGTCTCTCAACTATCCTCTATGCACATAAGTCTTCAACGATTACCGAAGGTAATATTGTCTTTATAAAAAATTCTTTGGTATAGATACCATCTGGATTTCAATCTACAGTCGTAACTTTACAGGTGATTATTTAAACCACTCGACTCTCGCCGCTTTGATGCTCAGCTTATTCCAAAACATATTATTCATGTAATAAGATTGTGACATTCAAACGAAGAATACTGTTTCTTTATTTAAATATATAAAGAAAAAGGTTACTCATAAATAAAAGAAATTATCGCACTGTATTCGCAGTCAATTCGGCCCACCGACATCGGTACTCTTTCAAATGAGATGGCAAGTAATTTCGCGAAAACCCAGTTCTAAAATAAATTATTCATTGGCGACGAAACGCCTGAAGCCTCGTATTCATTTCATTTCTGAATCTGAATTCTACTTTTCCTTCGACTTTTTTCTACAGCTACCCTTACCTTTAATAAATTTTAAATAAGCCCCAAGATTAACACGGTAATGTGGTACGCGGGGAAGTTTGGATTCTTGCAGAAACTTGTATTTATAAAAAGGTACTTAATGCATCGCTTCGTTTCAATACTTGTACTTTTTTACTTCAAATACTCTTTAAACGTACGTTTTGCACATTTCTGGTAAAGAATTGTAAACAAAACAAGTTTTTTTTTTTTTTTTTTTTATACAACAAGAGTGGCAAACAAGCATACGGCCCACCTGATGGGAAACGGTTACCGTAGCCTATTTACGCTCACGATACTAAAGTATCACTTGCGCGTTGCCACTCTGTGTTCGGAGAGTTATAGTGTGTTGGCAGCATAATGGGTTTAATCCCTCTGCTTCCAACACAATATAACAATCCTCCCCCCTCCCCAAGGAGCTCATTACTGGAAACCTTATTCACCGCGTAGGAACACAACACAAAAAATTGCGGTATTTGGCTACGGACTTCTATAAGGTGGAGGTCCTGCCCCAGTCGGGCAGCTCCAAATTCGAACGGGAAACACGTTATGCCCTACCTCTCTTAAAAAAAGTTTTAAATGTTATTTCTATATTTGATCGCGAATCGTAAGAACGGCACTTGTACTCTCAAAATTAAGTCATGGAAATGTTTTATCTTAGGACCCCAAATGGTTAGACAGAAGTATAACAACACTTTCTTTTCGTATGAGATATTTAGGTGCAAATGGTGAAACTGGCGAGAAGCGGCGAGGCGGTTTTCAAGCGGGACTATTTGTACGTTTTCGAATTTATGCTATGTACTTAGCTATGCAAATTTTATTGATGTTTTCCTCCACCGTAATACTCGTGATGCGATTGCGATGCAGTGTAATTAAGTTCAGATAAAACTCATTGATACGGTTGGGACTCGAACCTGCAATTGCATTGATCAAAAGGAATTCATTTGTTTCGGCAGTGTGATAACACTCTAGAACCAGTTTATTTTTGTGTAAAGAAGAATATCCGCAAAATTATCTAAATCTAATAGATACTGCTATAAGCAACCCTTCCTATACAACTCTGTGTTGTACTCGTAAAATTTAACTCTGGGGAAATCTGAGCATAAGGTAAATATACATAACGACGTTTATTTGCGTCAAGAGTACTAGAAACCAGCGAACATGTATGAAAAGGCTGATGAATATTAATGTAACGAAAAGGGGTGTTGTAGCGGCCTGACGTTCAGCAGTCTCTTCCTACAACTAAAGCTATCTGCGTGATAATTGTATTTTTGAACATTTACTTGCGATAACATCTGTTGAGAAAATTAAGGACCTGTTTGTTTGAGATATTCAACCTGCATGCATTCACTTTTCGCCGGAGATATATTTTAGGTGCAAACGTGACAGATGGCGTGATACAACGCCGTTTCTCGAGCATCTACATCTTCGGATATATTCTCAAAAGCATGCAAGTTTCTTCTCGATGATATACTTCACCGTAAAGCTCTTTCTATGACTAATTGCTATCTCTCAATTTATAAATTGATTGCCAAATAAATTGGCACAGCCGGGATTCAAAGTTGTAATGTGTTGCTGATTTTGTGTTGCAGGTACTCGAACCACTGGGCCATCACAGCTCTCATCTACCTATCATTTTTAATAGGAGATGATAAGTTCAGAAACATCTCATTCAAAACAACTAGCGAACAAACTTCTCCGACCGACGTGTTATCAGCGTCCTCTAATAGGGGCGATTGGTTTACACTTTCAAACTAAACTCGTTGGCTCTCGAAATATTATATTATATAACGATCTCCGGATGAGATAACACAGTGAGATATGGAAATTGCTGTTTCCAATTGCTTTTACACGCCAGCGGCTATGAGATACATAGTTATATATTACGAAATGTATACATATATAGGTGTGTATATAATATGTGACTATTTGTTTGAAATAACAGCTTGCAAATTACAGTTGACGCAATATTTACTACGAAGGAGCGGGATATTCTGGATATCTTGCACGGTGCCTACTGACCCAAAACTATGTATAGCTATCCTATTGGTATCAGCGACTGTATGTACTGCTACCGCAAAGGTGGAAACATCCACACGGCCTACCTGATGGTAAGTGGTTTCCGCCACCGCTCGCGCGTTGTCGACCCTACAGGGATCTTTTCACATGAAAGAATGTCATATTTTTTATTGTTTTGTTATTTTAATAATATGCCTACATATTGACAACGGATTTGCTTCGGTTAGTTAAGCTTAACAATGAAACTAATTAATTTCCCGTCCATACATAATATGTATGTACATACCAAAATGTATTATTAATTAATCTTAACACATTTGCTCCTACACATACAAATCGATACCCCATATCGCCTGAAGATAATTAGAATATATCCATGTTATGTTTGAAAGCGTTATGTTAGTATGTTTACCTATACGCGTATAAATGTTATTATCATTTTAACATTACTTAAGGAAGATTATCGATAGACCCAACTTAATCCGGTAATGTATGTATTAATTGGAGTCTAATTGGAAATTGGGTCTGTAATTTTATCAAGCTCGGGACTGTGAGTGGCATATTGGTGAAGTTTAATTAACAGTCCAGCCAAAATACAAGGCCCGAGGTCCATAACTCTCGCGGTGACATAGATGCCCCCGACGTGCGTGTACCCACAATTAGTTTATCCAAGTGTAGAGTTTATGGATGCAACAGTGGACAAACGTTATATTATTTCTTTATATATTAACTTTAAGTAGGTACCAGTTGGCGAACAGACATGCAGTCACTCTGACATTAGGCAATAATAACCTATACCCCTCCTCGCTTCGTTTTCCTTTATGCTGGGGGTCGTGATACCTCGTTGAAAGCAACTTCGTTTCCACTGCTTGCCGCCATCTATTCCTATCGATAGCAGCGTGGAGAGCATCATGGGCGATGAACTAGATCCATCTACCGTTATAGGCTGCAGCCTCTCGGACTTCTGTCTATTTAATCAGTGACAATGCGCTTCTCTAAATTGTCACTGCCCTTTCTAGCAATGTCGTCGAATTACTTTAGGATATAACCCAAGTAGAGGCTGGAAAACCCGGTAGTGATCTTGAGTTCCCGGAGAATGGTAACTTTGAAACAAGGCGTAAGAAAAGAAGGAAATGTATTCTGACTACTTACACATAGACAAGGGGTTACACTTTCAGTGGACTTAATATGGATTCTATTTTTTTTCATCTAAGTAGAAAGAGTATACCATAACAATAAATATCAATTTATTTCACGTTAAACGTCAAGCCAGCCATATCTGAGGCACCGTAAGCCGCCGAAAGTAGGCTAAAAGAATGTAGTACCTTTATATTAATCCAGTAAATGGTCCAAACGAGTCCCATAAAAATGTGTATCTCACGAAAATTCATATATTCCACAAGGTGGTTTTGTTGCCGATTGGATTGCTTTATGCAATAACCTCAAAAAGTCCTTTTACGAAGGACTTTTTAAGGTTATTGTATATTTGTCTTTTTTTTATTTTTTTATTTGGCAAAAAACTTTATTTACTATAACAACAATTAATAATACATGTTTTTTTTAGATCAAACGAAAATAATTTACATGTAGGTATTGTTTAACGCCGGCGAAGAAATGAGCAAAATATATTGAGACAAAGTATCCTGCAGGGTCGGCAGCGCGCGAACGATATATGTAGGTACCACTTATGTTGCAAGCGTCTATAGGCGACGGTAGCCGCTTAACATCAGGCACGACGGGTGCCTGCTTGCCACTTTGGTGTTATATAAAAAACGACGATTCTTTACAGACAAAGCCGTGAACATCACTTAGTAGTGCAGTTGCATCGCCTATTCCTATTCAATATACTAATAATTGAATACCGCCCAGTATCAATATTTGAATCAAAATAATTTCGCTTGTTTACTTCAATAACAAACTAAATTAGATTCATTTCCATGTTTGTCGCGTATGAAACAGATATGAGATTGTATCAAATGCAAATACAAATTGTATTTGGATACCTGACAATTGAAAGTTTCCATAAAGGGAGGTTGAAGAGAGTTTTAAGGTTAATTGTCATGCAACTCTTATTTCTATTCGCTCGTTTTGGGGTGAATGCGCGGAAGCAGTAGAAAAAAAACGAAACCCAAACACGCTATGTAAGTGTTTATTTGCATGTGTTATTCGGGCCACGATGGTTTTACCTACCACCTTATGAATGTATGTATATCGGGAAATGCAACGCAAACATATGAGAATCTAATGATAATTGTTTGTGTTAATATCCCAAACAGTAAATTAAAGGCTTTATAATATAGTTCAACGAACTTTCTGCGGCTCGAAGACTGCTACCGGTGTACTGCATGTATCCATCCCACGTATATAAGTTTATGTGTGTCTAATCCTGCTATTCGAGTTAAAGAGCACGTATTCAGTGCACGTAATTTTGTTTGAACGAATAGGTGCGGGTGCTCTGTAGTAGGTGTCGGATCGGACTAAAAGTTTCCTTGTGCTTCCGAAAGAAGGTAAACGATCTTCGACCATCCACCAAAAACTATAGAAATATTTACAACTATAAATTGTGTTATGAAATATTTTTGAAGGAAAGAGGCAATAAAGTATTCGATCTACTGTTGTCTGTTCCCTACGGAACAAGTTATGTGTTTCAGCAATTGTGTAGGTATCACCAACATAGAACCTATTTTACACAAACGTTGGGACATTTCAACGCGAATTTTTTTCCGAATCTGGCAATGGTGGAAAAATATATTGGTTCTTACTGAAGTAGTCAACTTCAGTACCGTTCGTATTTGTGTAGTTCACGATGTGCATAAAATGAAATGTACTGTGTGTACATTTTATAATAAAGGTACATATGATTAAAGGCACGGCATGGCATATATTAAAAGATATTTGATATAGAATGCTCTTCTCGCATAGCAATAACATAGTCATATCACCCAAAAGCAACTGGTACTATAGTCCGTGATTGATAAATATACTTGCAATAGTATTATAATATATAAGCTATATATAAATAAATATCTACCCACAAGAGTCCCCGAAGGGGTAGCGGTAGACAGAGGTGTGTTTTTTTTTTTTTTTTTGTATTGTCTCTCGTAGCGTGAGTTCCGGGAACTTTTGCTACTTAACCGGTCAATGGTGAGACCTAGGCCTCCAGCCAGGCACTAAAGTATTAAGCAACACAGCTAAGGGCACGCCCAGTGGGGTTCGGACCTCGGCTTAGGGCGTTGCTGGTTCGCGAGCTAGGGAGCTGGGCTGGTCTGGTGTTTTATTATTATTTAGTTATTTGGGGATGGGATTTGCGCTACTGGCTCGGCTCGGGCCGGCACTTGCGAGAGTCTGGGGGGAACGTTACGGCTTATTCGCGTCGAGCCTCGCCGGCGAGGACGGAACAATGGTCGGTTTTGTGTAGTGTCGTTTGTGTGTCGTCGTCGGGCGTCCTGGAGGACCGTTATGTCGTCATCCGGTTCGATGACGGCATGTTTTGGGCGCCTTATTTTCGATATAAGGGAGGGTGTGTATCGGGCGGCCGATACGACAGGAGGGTTGGGATGATTTTCAGCAGAATCGAAATGGCGTTTCGACAGTTTTTTCATAAACTGTTTGATCGTGGGGACTTTTAGGTCAACATGAAGTTGACTGTTTCTCATGTACCACGGAGCACCTGTGGCTCTCCGGAGGAACCGGCTTTGGAGCACTTGAAGGGGGTGGAGTACTGACTTTTTGGATTGTGCGAACACAACACACGCATAAGTCATGATCGGTCTGATGCACGTCAAGTAAATCCTCACCTTGGATTTCAATGAGAGTTTACTCTTCGAATTTAGCATACAATGGAGTCTACCGAGCGCGAAGGCGGCTCGCGCGCTTACCGTCTTTACGTGGTGACGGAAGGAAAGTTTACGATCGAGGGTCACTCCCAGGTATTTGGCCTTGTCTTCCCATGGAATGGGATTGCCGAAGAGAGTTATGGGGCTGTCCGTAGGGCATGCTTGCCTTTCCAAAAGAGGACGGCTGCGCTTTTTGAGGGGTTCACTTCTATTCTCCATTTCCGGAACCACCGCCCTAGGGCGTTGGCCGCGGTCTGGAGGTAGCCGCGAATCGCCTCGGGGGATATACCTCTGCAGTATATGGCCGTGTCATCGGCGAATAGTGCGCTTTTGACCTATCTAAGGGTGGGGAAATCGCTCGTATACAGCGTGAATAGAAGAGGGGAGAGCACGGAGCCTTGCGGGACTCCTGCTCGTATGGGACGAGGGGAAGAGAGTGTGCCCTCCACTCTGTAGCGAAAGGAACGATTCGACAAAAAGTCCCGCACTATGCGTACGAGACGGTCCGGCACGCCCAACTGGTACAGCTTGTATATTAAGCCGTTGTGCCAGACCTTGTCGAATGCCTTCGCCACGTCGAAGAGGAGCATACCCGTGGGATATCCGCGTTGGAAGCCGCTACTGACGTCTTCCACTATACGGTGGACTTGTTGGACACACGAGTGTTTGGTTCGAAAGCCAAACTGTTGATCTGGAATTACTTTTTCAGAGTCAGCAAAACTCTTTAATCTATTATAGACAAGTCTCTCGTATATTTTGCCGAGAACGATGAGGATACTGATAGGGCGGTAGCTGGAGGCTTCAGTCTTGGGTTTCCCCGGCTTAGGAATACCTATGACCGTCGCACTTTTCCAGGATTGGGGGAACAAGTTGTTGCTCAGTGCTGCATTGAAGATGGCAGTGAGCAAAACTATCAGATAGGGGAGAAAAGTTTGATGACTCTATTAGGGATACCGTCGGGGCCAGGAGCTTTCCTAGGGTGGAGACCATCGATCGCCTTCCGGACTTCATCGACCGTGATTGGGGCTATGGGGTGATCCGGGTGGGCGGCTGTTCCAAGCATCGCTCTTGGCATTCAGGTCACCCGCAATAATAACCGAGCTACTTAGGTTGGAGACAGAGGTGTGTAGGTAGGTGTGTACCTATATAACCCACTTTTGCCAACGTGGCAGATGGCAAGTCCATCGCCGTTACTCAAGCACAACTATGTATACGAATTTGCATTTATAGATGATGATGATATTATGAATATGTGGTGTATATTTATATATATATATATATATATATATATGGTGTATATAATCATGCAACAAAATATTTGCTCCTCTCTCATATGTATTTTAAGCCAAAAGGAAGAGGACAGTGCCGATGGCAGGAACATAAACTACCAACGTGCTACGTCAACCAAACTCTCTAGGTCATGTACTTTTTGGACCAATCTCACGTTCCCGTGTGTATCATAGAGAAGTTTGAAATAGAACACGCACGCAAAACAAGGTATTTTACCTCAGAGCTGAGGCTGCAGGTTTACCCACTTAGTATTAATCACAGTTCTTTAAATAAACTAGTCTGCGTGTCGCACACTACCTATAATATAGACAACTTTACCTTTCACTCTGTGCAACCGTCATTTCCAACACCTTATTAGTCACTAATATCTATGTATGGTATAGTTAGTCACCTAATAGCGAACCTTGTCGCTTACTGCAAGGCACGCACGCAACACACGCGATCTAATAACGTTGATTCCAACATAATACTATGATTGATGGCCGTTGCCACTTACTGCATTAAAGAGTTGGGTTGTATAAGCGTTACTCAGGTCCAAAGTTGGTAAGAAAATAGTAACAAAATATTACTTTCAATGAAAAATATTCCCATAGAACACTATGCTTACAACCTCGTCGTAGTCGGGCTGTTAGTGAAATTTAATGACATACTTGTTCTGGTTTCGTGCAGGACATTATACACGTATCTTAAAATGAATACCTACAGTATGTATTCAATGTATTCGACAACTACATATACTTACCTTATAACATGCACTCCGTAATGGTTGTTGCAAATAGAACTGGATGGAGTAAAATCTATGGCGGAGAGAAAAACTGAGATTAATTTTAATAGCACAGATGTATATGTACTAAGGTTTCGATGGGAATTTATTTTAACAAAATGATTTTGTATACAAACAAATAGATTAGATAGACAAACTTAGTCTGAAAATTTCAGAATAAATTTTATAAAATCGTAAATTTAGAGTTAAACTTTGTAGAATCTCATCTACGAAATAGTTTTATTTCCATTGAAGTTTCTTTGAATATGATCATGAAAATCATTATTGCCAACTAACCTAATTTGTTATTCAGACGAAAACAAAACGTAAACAGCAATTTTCTTCTCTATTTTGTTTTAACCTAATTTAACTTTAGCTATTGAAGCCTCTGCGTTAACTAAGTTACCATTCGAGCGAGTATACTGGGGTGTTTGTTCAGTGTCATGATATGAAAACCCATTTCAGATATAATATAATTTCACAGGAACTAGTACGTTCTATATAATTGATTTCAGTTCCAGGGACAACACCAGGGACAACAGATTCCATTACAACATCAAACGTCTTCTTCGTCATCTTCATCTTCATCTTCACACAGGCTCTCCCTTAACCTTCTTTTTACCAAAGATAAATTAATTTATACAGAGAGAAGTCCATTACTGTTTGTATGTAAAGAGTTTGGTCGAGAGGAAATCTGCATACGTTTAAAGACGTATTGTATAGTCGCGCTGTAATAACAGGGATGGACTCGCTATTTTTCACGTTGGCATCCGAAATATATCTCCGGCGAAAAGTACGGATAATACCTACACACCTCTGCCTACCCCTTTGGGGACCCTAGAGGGGTCTTATTAAATTTAAAATTTAATTACGCCTACCACTTGCATCATCGAGATCAGTGGTGTCTTAATCTCCCATATTCGTTGCATTACCTTGATGTTAGATATAAATTAAAAAGACTTGTACTCTTTGTACTGAAAAGATGTTACTTTGAAACTGCAAAAGTAATTTTGAAAAACCTCAAATGAATAGGACACTATGAACATAAATCCCGATCCTTTAGATGAATCTACCATAAAGAAGTCAAGTCACGAAGCGTGTGCGGGCAAGTGTTGGCTGCTCACTTGTTTGAGAAAACCGCAAATAAATATTCCCGAGTGCGACTAATTGGTTCCCGTTGGATTCGACAGGCGTCCGGAACCCGGTGCCGTGGTCCGCCGCATAATTTATCGGACCGAACGGAACGCCCGCTTATTTACGTTCCTCTATTCAAAATGATACACCTGAATCTAATGGCCCGGTTTTGTTGAGGTTATTACCATCTATCCGGAGTGATCGCTCTCAGTGTGAAACATATTAATTACAATGAGGAATAGTATCAAGCAGGGTTATAAAGTTTACGTTTCTAAAGAGGAACATTTTTGAGTATGTAATCGCTTTGTTGTTACTTTTACACGTCATACCTTTTCATGAAAAGGAAAATTGGGCTTCATTTATCTCGTTCAACGTGTTACATATTTAAATACCTTCGCGTACCAAAAGTTTACATTTCGTAAAAATAACGGACCATACCACCGTTTTATTTTTTAAATGTTTCGACCGGAACGACCTATATAATGGTGGGTGAACATAATTTTTAAAACGGGCTCATGCCTTTATTCTTTACAGTAAAGCCCACAGAGTAAAGCAAACTCGTGAAACATTAAATTGATCTTGAATAATTCCGTTGGTGGAAAATTGTAGATTCGTTTTTCACTTCTTTAGCTCAACGTTTTTGCCCATTTGGATTCCGGACGGTATCCAACTAAGCCTGTTATCCTCTAACTTTGCCTTCTCGTTGAAAAACTCATGCTATTACCGTAAATATCAATTTGTATGAAACTAGAGGGCGGAGACGCAGCCCGGGGCTCCGCACAACTTAGTCTGCTACAGTCAGTTACAAATTGAAGTGGCTCCTCACAAGGATTTAGGATTTTTAATGTCACATTGGCTCACGATAACTTTAAATTGGACTAACGTTTTAGCTCATAAAACTGCTTTGAGAGCTTTACTAAACTAGTTAGGTTAGGTTAGCGTAAAGTCCGACGCTAACTTACAGACTTCGGCTATGTCAACAGTCGAATTTTTATAATGGGCTGCCCCATAAAGATCCCCTACTTATACTCTAGTAAACGAGCAGCAGGTAAAATAGTCTCGCGTGCAATATAAATTTAGGATCCAGCCAGCTCTTTAAGAATGTACAATTTGCGACCTTTAAATCTTATTTTCCATGTTTCAAAAGGGTCATAATTTTTCTGCTCTACTTCATATGAACGAACCAAACTAATTCGCTCTGAGCAACATACCTTAGCAACCTCACACTAAATCTCAAAGTGAACGCCACACCCAAATTACGTACAAGTTTCAGCAAATTTACATTAGCGGCGAAGAGCTGTATAGGCCCAATGGTTCAAAAACAAGGTGTGGAGCCTTCACCTACTTGTAGCCTACCCAGTTATGAGATGCCTAGAAATGATATCGTCGTCCGAGTGATTATGACGTATGAACATTTTTATAATGATTTGTTATAACATCTTGATTGTTTAATTGGTTTAAGAATAGTACTGACCAAGGTAAAACCGCGGGCGAAGCTAATATCTTCCTTGCAGATTAAATCTTATTATATATTGTTACACCGCACATTTTTCGAAGGATGTCACAGCTGCATTTATTCTTAATACTTTTTCTGACATACCCAGGATTTACTGACGTAAAATAAAGTCAGGAACCATTGTGTAATGTAAACGCATTTAAATATTTTTTTTATAATTGGAGTTGCCCAACTGGGGCAGTACCTTATATGTATAACATCACAGCCATATGGCACTACTTCAGTAGGGTTGGGTTTCTGTATATATCCTGCGATAAACTCCAATGGCCTGTTGAAGGTAGAAGAAGTACCTAGTATTTTCGTTCCTTATTGTACTAGCCAAGAAGCTCTAGCTTCAATATATGGCAGAATGGCGCAAGTGAACTATTATAAAGAGGAAAGATTTGATTGTTTGTTTGTTTGTATTGAATAGGCTCCGAAACTACCAGACCGATTTGAAAAAATATTTCACCATTGGAAAGTTACATTCACCTTAAGTGACATAGGCTATATTTTCTTTTAGGTATGAAAAAAGCTTATCAGCGGCTCCACCCGTATGAAGCCGGGACCAATAGTAGTAAAAAATTTAAAATTTAAGCCTTGTGAATAATACCTATTATATTAAGATGAATTAGTAGACTTACGTTTATAGAGCTTATTCATACTCAAGAAGCACTAGTCTGATTTCCATGGCTTGATCCAGTTTTTGTCTCTTGGGCGTTAGGTATAAGTCAACAGTCTCTTGAGAACTGAAATATGTCAGCAAAAACAGTCTGAATGGGGGAATTCTTGGCACACTGTGTAAATCGTGAGAGTAATATTAATACTTAGTATGAAAGATTTATACAGCGTTATTTATAGGACAAAAAATATGCGAATGTACTCCATGACCGAACTTGAACGTAACGTATTGTGATACTTTAAGGGTAGATGCTTGATAGATATATCCTCACGCCTTCCTACAAGAGTCACCGAAGAGTTAGGCAGAGGTGTATAGGTAATACCCACACACCCACTTTCCGCCAGAGGTATATTAGGTGCCAACGTGACATATAGCGAGTCCGTCGCCGTTACTCAAGCACGACTATACATAATTCTGCCTTATTAATAAGCCTTTGAATTTCTTCTCAGACGTATGCAGGTTTCCTTTCGATGTTTTCCTTCACCTTAAAGCTCGTGGTGTGAGTAATCACAGTACTTAAGTTCAGAAAAACTCATTGGTACAGTCGGGATTCGAACTTGCGATCTTTGTCTCGCAGGCTACTATTCGAACCACTTGGCCACCACGTCATAATTTGTTTTTTAAAAATGTGCTTTAAAAAATATCAACCAAAAAATCTATATGTAAATCACATATATATTTGACGGAAGTGGAGATCGAACCGGCGACATAACCATTTACCACCCATCAGTACGAGACTACCAAATGATCCATTATCCCAATTGGCGGATCGGTTGGACGACCTTTGACAAAACGATTACCTACCTCTATTTATTGGTGCACTAGTAACAGTTTACGAATAATTGCAGTTTTATTTGGTATCCTTCTCGTGGGCACGCGATCGGTCAATTTATTGTTCAGTGTTGTTTCTTATAGTATGGGCTTTATGTTTGCGCGTAAACACGTAAAATGTGTTTCTATTTATAACATTATTACATAACGTTAATGTATTTTGCATGATCTGTAGCTAGTACCTTGTGTTAACGATGCTTATGCCACGCCATCAATTGCGAGCTGAAAAGATCTTCAAACTTTAGATTCTATAAATATAGCTATATATCCTGATATTTTTTTCACGTAATAAATTGACTAAGTCGGTCCCTCTCTATATATTACTTTTCATGTAATGTCGTCATAAAACAAATAAAACTACCTAAGAACTTATTAAATTACGCATTTGGTTCTATGTTTTATTTAATTTCCGAGCAGTTATGACAGCAGCTGTAGGTATATACTTAAATATATTGCTAAGGTATAGTCATTGCAATCTTCGTCGGTCAACTTTTCCACTTCATTTAAGTTCTTTGCTTAAATTGTACTTAATGGCAAAAAGTTGGGAACTTCAAAAAGATTTAACAAAGCTTAGAT
Organism: Drepana falcataria; assembly: GCA_945859725.1. Lineage (NCBI taxonomy): Eukaryota > Metazoa > Arthropoda > Insecta > Lepidoptera > Drepanidae > Drepana > Drepana falcataria. The sequence goes on from OX243935.1 coordinate 5,251,439, forward strand.
ATTTTGAAGGGTCTTTTCACCCTCCGCTTATTGTATTTATCTCGAAGCGAGCCATTTGTGACGCTCAAACGTTTTCCGAACAAAATCTATTCCGCTACAATTAATTGTTTTGTCGATTCAATAATGAATTCCAAATTTATTAAAATTGTACGAAATGTGAAATTGAGATTGCCTTGCCGAATCCAATTTGATTTTGAAACAAATAATGTATTAGGTTTAATCAAAGCGCCAACTCGTAAAGTCTCAATGGATGAATAAAACTCCGCAAGATTGCCAAGTTTAATTATGAAGTTAATTAGGTTGGCTTGATGAAAAATTTAAATCTTCTCTCAAGTTAATTTCCGCTGGATCTCAACATCCATTTTCTTATTCACATCGCTCCAGACAAATTTTATCCATGAAGGAAGCTTCTTGAAATTATTATACAGAACCTTATAACCTGAAGTGAGTAATTAACCAATATTTGTTGGTGTCATTAGCAGTAACAAAACCTTTTAGTATATTTATAGAAAAAAATAGCATAAACAATCGATTGCGTCAAATTATTTCTGACTCATATTTTAAGATGAGTCAGCAATACTCGACTCAACTCGACTGTACCAATGAGTTTTTCTGAACTTAAGTACAGTGATTAGTCACACCACGAGCTGTTCGGTGAAGGAAAATATCGAGTGGAAACCTGCATACGTCTGAGAAGAAATTCAAAGGCGTATGTATAGTCGTGCTTGAGTAACGGCGATGGACTCGCCATCTGTCACGTTGGTACCTAATATACCTCTGGCGGAAAGTGGGTGTGTGGGTATTATCTATACACCTCTGCCTACCCCTTCGGGGACCCTTGTGAGAAGGCGTGAGGATATATTATATTATTATAAGTAAATAAATGTCCTTGTATAAAATAGAATAAATGATCCTCATCAATGTATTGTATTTCCACCTAAACCGTGGTGGCCGAGTGGTTTGAGTGGTTGCCTGCACCATAAAGATCGCAAGTTTGAATCCCGGCTGTACCAATGAGTTTTTCTGAACTTATAAACAGTGATTAGTCACACCACAAACTTTACGATGAAGGAAAACATCAAGCGGCAAACTGCATACGTCTGAGAAGCAATCCAAAGGCGTATGTATAGTCGTCCATTAGAAACGCTGTATTCAAGTGTAATTATGTACCACAAAATGAATATCAATATTTAACATGAAATGAGAAAAAGTTAATGAGACTGAAATTTATAACAAAAATAATTTAGAATACTTAAGAAATGGCCACAAAAGTCTCGCGCTCAAAGATTTATTGAACAACTTATGTTTTTAATAACATCGTGTTATTCTCGAGTATAAAATTATTAATAGAAATTAAATTCAATGTGTGCCCATATTAATTCCACGTAACGACATGTTTATGAGCTGTGACATAGAGTAGGACGTGTTACGAAGAATAAATCTGTCAGGGGAGCTAACGGCCGGTCACAAATTGTAATTTACCGGCACATGTATCGAACGAATGGTTAGATTTCTATATTGTACGGAATACACAAGGCTGATACGGTCGGAATTGCTTTTTACTGTCTCTCGTAGCTTCAGTTACGGAAACTCTGAACCAGCCAATAGCCATACCTAAGGGCCTTTAGCAAGGCAAAGGCCTCCAGTCAGGCTGTACGATCAACTATGTAATGTAATGCTTTATGTATAACGTAAAGCTTTTATGAACTTTAGTTTCAATTTTAATTTTGAATGAAACATTATTTTTTTATAGTTTCATGGTTTTAAACGCCTCGAGCGTTGTCGGTATTGCAGTACTGTAGTCATTGATGAATGCAACAAAAATCCAATTTTTAAAGGGGTAATAATTTATATTTTAATTTTTTTTTATCCTCACGCCTCCCACAAGGGCCCCCGAAGGGGTAGGCAGAGGTGTATAGGTACTAACCACACACCCAATTTCCGCCAGACATATATATTAGGTGCCAACGTGACAGATGGCGAGTCCGTCGCCGTTACTCAAGCACGACTATACATACGCCTTTGAATTACTTCTGAGACGTATGCAGGTTTCCTGTCGATGTTTTCCTTCACCGTAAAGCTCGTGCTGTGACTAATACTGTAGGTACTTAAGTTCAGAAAAACTCATTGGTACAGTCCACAATAATTATTACCCCATAAAAATATCTACTGTAAAGCTATTTTTGTATTAAGTTGAAAGACGAAATGATGTGTGAAGTGGAATCCTCGCTTTGACAACACTCGGTACCATTATCCAATTATTGTTTTTCGTCCCAACAATGTCTGTCAGCCCTTAAGCTTTGTACTTCTAAAATTCTACCGAAAGCGGATTTTTTAGATATATTCAGGCTTAAACATGAACAATTTTACAAAATGCCTAAGAAAAGTCGAAAAGGTTACGCCAAATCTCAGACACGCAACTTCACCTAATTGCTTCCATTGAAACTAATAAAATACTCTTGTAAATTTATTCCACGATATTTGAACACTATTTTTATCAACAATAAAACATTTCAGCTATTTTCAATTTATTTTCCGTTTAAGTTTAATGCTATAATCAAAGTTTCAGTACAAGTACCCAAAGATTAATATCGCTCTTAGCTAATAATCCGACAGTGTGTATCAAACTTTGAATATGTCAAATATGTGTTATGTGCTCATTAACCGTGTAACAAGTAAATCATAACAATGAGACAATGTCGCATGTTTCTATAAATCATAGTTTAAACTTCGCTTATTCACATCTCTAGTTTGAAGTTTCGTTAATTCTATTAAAACGTACCCAGCTAAATCTACAGCCAACCACAAATTGGACCGCAGTAGGTAGTCTTGGGTTCTAGTTTGTCAACTTCAATATTGAACTTGCTCTGGCACTTGCCAACTTGTGTCTGTCAAGAACACAATGCTTCAGCGAACTGGTGCACGTGTGTATGTAAGACGACCCAATATATTACTATTGCGTCATCAGCAGCAAGTTTTCTACATTCACCGTCTCTTCATACAACCTCACCGACTTCGAGAACTTTTAGCATTTCACGACGGCCGTCTGGTCTAGTGGTTAGAGCTCCTGACTGTGAAACTTGAGATCGCGAGTTCGATTTCTGCTGAAGTCAGATATTTGTGTGATCAACACGAGTATTTGTACCATTGTCTTGGATGTCCTATGTATATAAGTCAGTATATCGTTGTCTAGTTACACAAGCTTTGCTTAATTTGGGCTATGTAAATTTCTGTGGAATTGTCCCAAGGTAATAATTATTATCCTTCATTATTTCATTAACTTACCACTCTTGCCACTCTCTGTTCGAAGAGTATAGTGTGTTGGCAGCATAATGGGACTAATCCCTCTAATGCCAACACAATATAACAATCCTCCCCCTCCCTAAGGAGTTCATTATTGGAAACCTTATTTATCGCGCAGGAACACAACACAAAAATTTGTGTTATTTGGCTATATATCTATAAGGTGGAGCTCCTTACCCAGTCAGGTAGCTATAAATTCGGACGGAAAACCCGTTATGCCCTACCTCTCTATGAATTACGCACTGAACATGAATTAAGTCTTTGGTACTTTCTTAAACAATGTAAGTATTATATACATACATATATATATATATATATATATAATTTCACCCCTTTCCACAAGGGTCCCCGTTGGGTAGACAGCGTTGTAGCACACCTCTTTTCGCCGCAGATGCAAAAATATTCAATTCAGTATAACCCTCAAACGACTCATAACAATAGAAATGGTACGAATACAGAATATAGCTGATGTTACCCTTAATATAGCCTTAATTCTCTCCTTACAGACTGAGCGCACTATAGCCATTTCCCTCGGGAGTTCGTTTCCTACTGTTCAGGAAATGTTGGAACTCCTCTGGGTTTGTAATCATAACTGAATATTACGCCGTAATGACGTGGAAGTGATTGCATTGCTGAGATACTGGGGCGGTCCGGCAAAAGATAGTAAGAAGGCAACAAACAGCCTATGAACATCTGCCAATAAACTGCAAGCGCAGAAATGCGTAGCCTGTAATAGAACAAATTGACAGGCCATTTGGCACATGGGTCTGTCTTCTTGGTTTATTGTAACAGAATTAACCCCGGTCCCTTATTAAGTTAAGAGTGTATTTTGTATATGTAATTCGTATTTTGTATGGCCAGGTCTAATATGTATGCATACATATTATATGAACTTAAGCACATTGATTAGACACGCTACGAGCTATACGGTTAAGGAAAACATTGAGAGGAAACCTGCATAGGCTTTAAAGGCGTATGTATAGTCGTGCGTGAGTAAAGTTAGCACCTAAAATATATATCTGGCGTAAAATGGGTGTGTGGGTGTTACCTTTACACCTCTTCCAACCCTTGTCCTTCGAGGATCCTTATGGGAAGGCGTGAGGATTATTATATAAATATCTTGGCCAACCCCTTTGGAATACATATATGCGCGATAATAAATTAGTAAAATAGTAAAAGCTCGGCTTAGCTTAGAGTCAATCTTTGTGTCTACTAGAGTACTACAGTAGCAAGCAATGTTAATTTACGTAATTCATTATTTTTCTCGTAATCTGACCACCAGACGACCTTGGTAAATAAATTACTTTATATCTTCTGTAGATGAAATGTGATAATAAATGTTCCTTCATATCAAAATTACCTAAAATGGTGAAACATAGCTTCTATTCTGTGGCATGTTCTTAGTGTTACATAATTATGGCTGTGGCATTTTACTTATTTATTATGGCTCATTTTTATGAACTCGCAAAAAAAGCAGCGACGGGTCTTGTAGTAAAATGTCCTATCTGTGAATACGGTCTATCCATTCTTTATCTTTAACTACCCAATTCCGTCAGCATAAAAAGCGCTTTCTTGCCATTTAGCGCTGTTTTCGTCCTTTTTTTACCTCAAAACCGGGGCTATAACACCTCTCCCGGGTGCGGTAATATTTGCATTTAGAACGAACGACTGATATTCTGACCTTATCAAGGGGAGATTGCGTTGAAGGACGAATACTGGTGGCTCAAGTCGAATCACTTTCGTCGTAGGATAGACTTATTCAGTAATTAAAAAAAATTTTTAGGTCCCCACGGCATTGACTTTTACGATGCAACGAACGAACGAACGAACGATACGAACGCCGTTCAGCAGATAAGAGTATACTTTTTGTTATGAGACTATCGGTCGTGCAAAGGAAGCTTTATATTATTTTATGTAGGCTCCATATATTAGATGTATATAACATACGTCAGTTCAGTAATAGTCAACTCCACGTTGACCTCAAAGTCCCCACTATAAAACAGTTTTTGAAAAAACTGTCCAAACGTCATTTCGATTCTGCTGTAAATCACCCCAACCCCCTCGTCGTATCGGCCGCCCGATACACTCCTTCCCTTATCTCGAAGATAAGGCGTCCAAGACACGCCGTCATCGAACCGGATGACGACATAACGGTCCTCCAGGACGCCCGACAAAAACATACCAACACTACACAAAACCGACCACTGTTCCGTCCTCGCCGACGAGGCTCGACGCGAATAAGCCGTAATGTTCCCCCCCGACCCCCGCCGCAAACGCCGGCCCGCGCCGAGCCTGACGCGCAAATCCCGCCCCCAAATAATATTTAAATAAAATTACCAGTCCAGCCCAGCTCCCTTGCTCGCGATCCAGCAACGCCCTAAGCCGAGGTTCGTACCCCACAGGGGGTGCCCTTAGCTGTGTTGCTTAGAAATAAAGTGCCTGGCTGGAGGCCTAGGTCTCGCCATTGACCGGTTAAGTAGCAAAAGTTCCCGGAACTCACGCTACGAGAGACAATACAAAAAAAAAAAAAAAAAAAAATACGTCAGTTCCCCTACTCACTAAGTTTGCCAAGTTTCATTACCGATTAATAAACCCTAGCAGCTATAAGTCAATTAAACTACTATCTATCTCTTACTATCCTCTTACTACACAATACTCACCTACTGTATTCTGAAACTCTTATACTAAAATATTCAGTTCTCATTAAAAACTTAATAATGTTTTCGAGGACTATAATAATATTTCCGAAAATAGGCGAAACTTGTCCGTGCAAAAAGTAACAGAAAAGCGAAAACCTATTATCGCGAAATTAATTAGTGAACTCGTTTGTAGGTGGGGATCTAATTCTAATTTATTTCAGGATAAAACGTTTCAAGCTCTTTCCCTCGTTTTGTTGAGCTTCCTCTATAAGTAAACTTTATTTGTGTTTATATCTTTATATACCTATTCGATTTAATGACGCCATTTTTCTATTTAGGTATTGTATTTATTTATTTAGGAACAGAAAACACAGTTATAATTTACAAATAAACGTGCGATAATACGACTGCAGTAGTAAAAATCTGTGTCTCATCATCTCTCATCCCCTGAAAAAGATGTTACAGAGTTGCTAGTTCTCACAATTAAATGTGTCAATATATTAGAAAAAAATACCTTTACCTTCAATTTAAATAATTCCAGGCGTAGTGAATAATCTTACTTGATGTGACACGATATGACTTCTTGGATAATGTACCACTGTTTATGATCTTTGCTAAATCTTTGGGTCAATAATGATTTCGCTCAACTCGTATGTGATTAAAAAAAACTTTTACCTTTGTAACGTACAGTGATAATTTGCGAAACATGTAACCATGTACATATTCTTTGTCGCAGGAATCTCAGAAAGCATCTAAACCAGCCTAACAAAATGATTTCTCTTATAACAAATGTTTCTACCACCCAAAACAGCATGCTAACTTAATGTAAGACAGGGAGAGCAGAGGTTCCTCCATTATTCAAGAGGATTCGTGAGCTGTATTCACTTGTTATTATAACTACCCTTATTTTGCAAACCCTTGAAAAAACTTCACAAATGTAAAATTACAAATAACACTGCTACTGTCCAAAAATAACAAATTTTCTGTGGAAAAATCTTCGCGTAGGCATACGAAAAAAGGCGACGAAAATTTTTCGACAACAAATTTTTAGCAACAAAAACAGGCATTCAAATTAACCACGAACAGGATGCTCGTTACGTACGAGAACAAAAAACAAAAACATTATAAAGCAGGTGAGGGAAACGCTGGGCCGGAATATGATAATCATATTTCAGGGAGTTTCAGTCCACTTGTTGCCATTCAAAATGTTCCCATGCAATTTGTCCTAGTTACTTTTGTATTGTTAGGTACCATTGTTCACGTCGACAACCCTTATCTAACTGACCTCCCCCTCGTATGCTCAAAATATTATGGCTTAAATTATGACGATCTCTCCCCATATGATATAGAAGTTAATTGTGGGACCTTTTCTATGTATTGTGTTTCTATATTCTATCTGATAAATACAAACATATTTTTGTTATCTAAATATTACAGCCGTGGTGACTGAGTGGTACGAAAAGTCACCTGCAACGCAAAGATTTCAAATTAGAAACCCGACTGACCCAGTTTTTTCCGAATTTGAGGACAGTAATTAATCACACACGAGCGTTACGATAAAGGAATCGGGAGGAAACCTGTATACGTATAAGAAAAAAGATTTAGGGTCAAAACTTTCAACATCTGCCTACCTATTTTGGGGCCGTTGTGGGAAGGTGAAGATATATATATATATATCTATATGTCTCCCCACGAGGATCCCCGACGAGGCAGACACAAGTGTGATGTCCCTACGCACCCATTATCCGTGCGAGATTTATTTTATGTGCCAACGTGATAGCGCGTCCATCGCCTGTCTCACATGCACACACGCCTTTGAATTTCTTCTCAAACGTGTGCAGGTTTCCTCTCGATGTTTTCCTCCACCGTATATCATATGATATATTTAATGAGTGCGTTATTTATACAGTATGTCCGGACACCTATATTTAATTTTATCTTCACTTATTTCTCCTTTAGTTCTTCCTTAGCTTAATATAATAATCGCTGCCTTCTGTCATACTAACTGTTAACTTTGTCACTATTGCCAAACCATAAACAAAATAGTTTGCAATACACAATATTTATTTACAAACATACATATATATCATCAAGCCGAGCCCCTAACGGGGTAGGCAGAGAGAATAGAGCGCCAGTTCTCTCTAGACTTACATACCTCTTTCGATTCGTCCACATTGTATCGTATTTATATTTTATATTTATATTGTATTGTATATGTACTTATGTATTTGTTGACATAAATATATGTCAACAAATACATATTATAAAACATACTATAATACATATATAATAATAAATAACAACAATAGAAGTCGAAAGTTTAAGGGTTTATATCGCCTAATCCAATAAACAGAAATAAACAGTCCGTCTAAGTACACTTGACCCAAATCTAGATTTTTATTACAATAAAATCATATCCATCCCTTTCCCGCCAGGGCGCGTACACAGCGGCGGAAGATTAATAGCAACATTTATCAGACTTTCGTTTGTTTTGAGTGTCGTCGGGGATAGCCGGAATTAGGTTGTTCGCAAAATGTGCTGCGGAAGTAAAATAATCCAATTTAAATTATTGCTTGAACAACAATACTTAAGCCGTTTCAGGACTTCCAATTTCCCAACGATGACAAATATATATATTTCTTCTTTTTAGCGTTTGTTTTATTACTTTTTTGTGAGCGTATTAACGTTTCGCTGTAGGGTAAAAGCCTGTTGTTATTAAATCTATAAAGGACAGGTGTCCGTCTCATTGCTTCTGGTATTTGTACACTATAAATAATAAAAAAACGCATATATATATATATATATATATATATATATACATGTAAAAAATAAAAAAATAGTTTGAATACGAAGTGAATACAACTCCACTAAATATAAAAGACGATCAGAGATATTATTCCCCGAAGGGGTGGGCCGGTACTCAAGCAAGACTCCTTTTAATTGCTTCTCAGACGTATGCAGGTTTCCTCTCGATGTTTTCCTTCACCGTAAAGCTCGTGGTCACTAATCACTGAACTTAAGTTTAGACTACATTTTAATAATTATAATAAGAAATAATAATAATATCCTCACGCCTTCCCACAAGGGTCCCCGAAGGGGTAGGCAGAGGTGTATGGGTAATACCCACACACCCACTTTCCGCCAGAGGTATATTAAGTGCCAACGTGACAGATGGCGAGTCCATCGCCGTTACTCAAGCACGACTATACATACGCCTTTGAATTTCTTCTCAGACGTATGCAGGTTTCCGAATAAGAATATATATATAATAAGAAATAGTATGCGAAAAATAACTAGTTATATACATGACATAATGCAAGAAAGTTATATTTAATGCTCCCACATTGTCTTTACATCCAACAGGCTCTGTGTTTATATTCGAGTATCGATTTTATGAATGGATTTTAAATCGAGTGTTTTGAATATTTTAATATAAATACAATAGCGTAGGTTCAAGGGAATAGATGGAATTGCTTTTGCTTCTTTTAGAGAAGACGCGGAGAATAGCTTTAGGCTTGGATTAAAATGGTAGGCTAGTTAGATAGGGTCAACTTACTTATAGATAAAGTTAATGAACACTCAAAGCACGCGTTGAGAACCAGTTATAAACCAAGCTTAAGGTAAATCCTTAAACGACATTACAAAAAAGAATGGACAGATGACTGTGAACGAAGCGAAAGAGGTTTGTAAGCTTTCCCCGCGAGGGTTCAACTTGGTCATATTATGTATGTGTAAGTAAACGACAACAGCAAAAGACCCACGGGTTCAATATAATTTGGCATAAAAGTTGCCAGTACCTACATAGGCAATTTTATGAAAAAGTTTATGCGAAGTTTTATGATGATTGGTTGAATGTACCTATACCGTGTAAGCGCAAGAAACAGACTTAGTCTTGTAATAATATGATTAGAAACAGATATACAAAGCAAAAGTGTTTGCAAGAAGACGCAGAGGACGACCACGTTCGAATTACCTAGATCAAATCGATCGGACGCTTAAGTACGGGAACGTCAAGAGTACTTGAAACTGACGAGCCTGTATGAAGTGGCTCATGAATGTGGACGAAGCGAAAGAGGTATGTAAGTCTAGAGAGAACTGGCACTCTATAATCTCTGCCTACCCCGTAAAGGACTCGGCGTGATGATATGTATGTAAGTAATACGACGCTGACGTGAAATATTTCTAACAAAATCTAGTTGCTCATTGAAGTATTAAACTACCAAAGTACCAAACTAACATTGTGACGGGTATTTTAAAAACCTGTTGTAAACAGACCTTTATAGTGGCCATGAGACGAGACCCTAAGCTAGCTGTTCGTGACTCAAACGCCTGGAAAATCGCCAAAGTAAACTCAGCTCAACTCTAATATGATTTTAGTTTAGTTGGGGAACAAATCTCGTATTCGGCACACCAAATATGTGATTACATCCAGGCGAAATAGCCTAGGTGCCAAATACGGCCAATTTAGATAGCGAGCCAAAATGCTTTCGAGTTATTTTTACCCCAATAACGTTTAATGATATTAAGTAGACATTCGTTTTGTATTCAAACAGTCTTAGAAATTCTAGACTGTTATAAACTAATCTGACCACTTTATGGAAACTTCGTTCTATGATGGAATAATTAAGGACATAATATTGCTTTAATATATTATGACATATTATGTATTATTAACGTCCATTTTTTTATGTTTAGGATAGCAAAAAAATCCACTGTGGCTTAATTACAATACAATTTATAATTAGAGGTAACACTGCAACCAGCTGCGTTAACTACAGTTGATATATTATGTAAAAACATTTACAATATGGATTTTCAGACTTATCATTAAAATGTTGCGTAACTAGCTCTAAACTTAAAGAAGTCATAGACTCATTATTCAACTCTTCGTAAATATTTTATAGTTCTATTTGTTAAGGAGAATAATGGCACCAGCTGCAGGCAACTGTTGTATAAAATACTTCCATATTTCACGGGATAAGTACCAAGTTCATAATGCACAGTTCTTGCTGTTGCTTGATAAATGACTCGGCTATTAAATATATCTTAGTCGTTAAACTCTTTTACACCTCTGTTCGATAATTTGAATGTTGACGAAGCATAAGAGGTCTGTAAGTCCAGAGAGAGCGGGAGCTCTACTGTTTCTGCTTATTTCGTGACGGACTCGGTGTGAGGATATGTATGTATGTTCGATAATGGTGATAACCTTTTTAGATGAGCTGTTTCGTTTATTTCAACTTTTAATTGATACTGTCATGATCTGGTAGAAATTATTAGCGGCGTTTCATAGTATTACCATCGATAGCTGTTTGCTGAAAGACCCGAGTTCGAGTTCGTCAAAAATCCTGTTCATTTTAATTTATCAAAAAAAATTTATAAATTATGAATCAATTCAATTAAACTGTTCTTTTCTATGTAACTTGCCGTATAATTTCAAATAATAAATGTTTTACTATAACGCCGGTGCTTGAATTTTTCTTTTTTAAGTAACGATGTGAAATATGGTGAAACGTGTTTTAATAAAATTTAGAGACCATTTTGACCCATAACGAAAATACGAGTTAAATTAAACTAGCTATCTTTCCCTTCGCGGGTAGATTGCTGAATTGCAAATTTCAACAAGGATACAATATTTCTAGATGAACTTATATATTACATACAAATTTAGTCATTAAAATACAACAACCTTTTTTAACACCATACATATTTAGATAGCCATACGATTTTATTTAAGATTTTGATTATCTATGGAGTTTTCTAAGTAGAGTACTTGGGTCATTTATGTCTTCAATCAGTTTGTAGCCTAAGACATAAAGTTTTATCTTTACACATACAAAGGCAGCTAACCCGTGACCTAATGCTGTGAATCCAGATACTTGTTGAGTTAAAGGTTTTGGTTACCAGCTAAAATGCATACATACATATATCACGTAGACTCCCAGACGAGTTTGGCATAGAGAGTAGAGTGCCAATACTGTCTAGATTTACCTCTTTCGTTGCATTCAAATACATCAGTCTCCTCAAACAGTTTTAGGCGAATGACTGGCTAGCGGAAAGCTCCAGCTATAATTAATTATCGGTTAGGTATATAGCTTATATAGGTTTTCAGTTAAAAACCGTGAAAAGAAGAACATATTGTGCACGATTTACAAGTCCGCTACAAAGCAAAAGCCTTGTCACTTCCAGTTAGATCGCAGGGCCATTGTAATGGCCCATCACGACTCGCTCGTGGCGGTCGCTTGTCTCAATTCAATACGGCTCACATGCAAATTTGTGTTGATTGTCGTCTGTATCGGCAAATAATCGACCGGGGACTGGCCAGTCCCTGCGGTACCCATTGTAAAAGCTAAAGGATGGCTTAAATTAAGCTCCATTTAAATTTGAGGGTTTATAGAACCAATTCGAAATAAGTATCAATTTGCAAGCTCTTATCAAATTGTCAGCAAACTCAAACTTCTTTGCTAAAATAATTTAAGCTTAAAATATATATCTATATGCTTTTTTTTTTTTTATACAACAAGAGTGGCAAACAAGCATACGGCCCATCTGATGGGAAACGGTTACCGCAGCCGGTTACGCTCAAACGGTTACGCTCACGATACTGAAGTATCACTTGCGTGTTGCCACTCTGTGTTCGGAGAGTTATAGTGTGTTGGCAGCATAATGGGTTTAATCCCTCTGCTTCCAACACAATGTAACAATCCTCCCCCCTCCCCAAGGAGTTCATTACTGGAAACCTTATTCACCGCGTAGGAACACAACACAAAAAATTGTGTTATTTGGCTACGGACTTCTATAAGGTGGAGGAGGTCCTGCCCCAGTCGGGCAGCTCCGAATTCGAACGGGAAACCCGTTATGCCCTACCTCTCTTAAATGCTTTATTGATCAAATGAGATGATTATTCTGAAGTGTAACATTAACGTTAAAGATATATTAGATATCTAGCAACAACATCAGACTTCTTTAGAACCTGACTTTTCTCGACCTTAAGTATTATTTTATAGAGCCGTGGTGGCCAAGTGGTTCGAGTACTTGCCTGCGACATAAAGACCGCAAGTTCGAATCCCGACTGTACCAAGTTTTTCTTAACTTAAGTACAGTGATTAGTCAGACCACGAACTTTACGGTAAAGGAAAACACCGAGAGGAATACTGCATACGTCTGAGAAGAAATTCAAAGGCGTATGTATAGTCGTGCTTGAGTAACGGCGATGGACTCGCCATCTGTCCACGTTGGCACCTAATATATATCTCTGGCGGAAAGTGGGTGGGTGGGTAATACCCACATTTTACCTATACACCTCTGCCTCAGGCCTACCCCATCGGGGAACCTTTTGGGAAGGCATAGCAAGACTTAAAAAAATTGGTAAGCTGCGAATTTACTTACCACCTCAATGTTAATATAAAGTTTTCTGTAAATACAAACTGCTGCCAAATTAGAGATAGAATTCAACTTAAGCCTACATTGTTATATCTACAGAAAAAGGGCTTGTTTTTAAATAAACTTTAGGCTTTAGGTATTAAATAAACGCCTGTAGATACGGGACCGTGAAGGTTCTAATGTAATAAGCTCAGAGTACTGGCCTTAAATTTACATGAAATGTCTAATTATACAACAGAGGCTCGAAACAAAAGATACGAGAAACAATTTAAATAAAATTGTGAAGATATTTAGAGAACGTTCAGCGAATAATCTTTTGAAGTAGTTTCGAAAAAGGTTTTGTTCGTTGCATGCTTACATCAAATATATCGATACATTAGTTTTTCGACTATCCGATTATTAAAGGGCCGTGGTGGCCGAGTGGTTCGAGCAGTTGCCTGCAACGCAAGGGTCGCAAGTTCGAATCCCGACTGTACAAATGAGTTTTTCTGAACTTAAGTGCAATGATTAGTCACATCACGAGCTTTGCGGTGAAGGAAAACATCGAGAGGAAACCTGCATACGTCTGAGAAGAAATTCAAAGGCGTATGTATAGTCGTGCTGGAGCAACGGCGATGGACTCGCCATCTGTCACGTTGGCACCTAATATACCTCTGGCGGAAAGTGGGTGTGTGGGTATTACCTATACACCTCTGCCTACCCCAACGAGGACCCTTGAGGGAAGGCATGAGGATATATCATATTATTAAAAACATCAATTAAATGATCGATTTTTTTTCTATGTTTTTCTGATAATACTTATTTCAAACTATCATTATTTTGCTTGCAGAAAAATCTTCTAACATAGGACACGATAAGCTTTTAAGAAGCTTCTAGTTTACGTGTACCAGCGCATAAGTCTAGGATTCTACTTGTGTTCGTATGGGATGTGTAGTTATTATACATAACAACCTAATCCTCAACACGTGCTTGTACAAGACATGTATCTCTTGTGAGAATCGTGGTACGTTATGGTCTATGCAATGAGAGACAGCGGCAGCTTCATTTTGTGAAAAATATATTACCCTCCCTTACCGTACACTGCATTTGGGATACATGATTCTTTCAATGATCTGCATGGAACTCTGAAGGGGATCTATTTTTACACGCTTTATATTAGCTTGGGTTGTATCTATGTATGTCTGTAACGGAATCTTTGGGCGCGATTTTGACCCACTTTAAACGGCCATATTTCGTTCAAACTTTGTAGATTTATCGAGGACCGATGACAATACACTAATAACTAAAAAGTAGAAAATAAATAATAGTTTAAAAAAACTTAAAAACACGCTTTTTATAGAAAACCGAACTAAAAAATAGAAAATAAATTTCGATAATATCTTAAAAAGCGTGGGGTGCTTTTTAAGATATTACCGAAATGATAACCACTCTACTCAAATCTGACAATAAAATATTTATAACTATTGACACCATGGACCCCACGCTTTTTAAGATCTTATCGAAATTTATTTTCTATTTTTTAGTTCGGTTTTCTATAAAAAGCGTGTTTTTTAGTTTTTTTATTTAAATTGATTACTTTGTTTGCTTCTTAAATGCACTACATATTTCAATTATAGACTTAGTAAGATTATAATAAATAAATACCTGGGGCAATTCCACACAAATTGACCTAGTCTCAAAGTAAGCAAAGCTTGTGTTATGGTAACTAGACAACGATATATTTACTTATATAGATAGATATATACATAAATACATAGGACATCCAAGACTAAGTACAAATACTCATGTTCTCTCCCTCAGCGGGATTCGAACCCGCGACCTCAAGTTTCGCAGTCAGGAGCTCTAACCACTAGACCAGACGGTCGTCAAAGATTGTCATATGAATCCTGACAAGTGAAATGATCAACAGCTATACTCTTGCACCAAATTCCAACTACGTAATATCTAGCTTACCTAAGTGAAGCGTAGCTCCCCACAACGTAGGTGATCATTAAAATAGAATCTTTGAAAACTGTAAGGCAATTTGTGAAAATTTCAGCTCAATTAGAGGTTAAATAAACACTTGCTCATAAAATAGCTTTTCTTCTCTCTGCACATAAAGTCTAACTTTGCAATAAACCATTTCGATATTTCGCCACGATTTAATTGATTGCTCTGGCGTCATTTTGACTTCCTTAATTGGCGATGGTTTGTGGCGCTAACGAGGTCCGGGTACATGCCAAAACACGAGCTAGCGCCGGAAGCTTGGTCCAACCAAATGTTGGAGGGTTTGACCTAGTCAACGCCGTTTGGGGAGTGCTCAAGTTTTTACTGTCTACTATCATATTTAATTGCTTTAATGTAACCATTATTATTGTACGCATACTCGTATATTTAGGATACTTGTTTACATAAAGATTTTTTTCTTATACCTATAGTTGGTATGCACTTGCCTAGATTTATACATATAGTTCTTTATAAATATATCGCGTTTTGACCTTACTGTTAAGAACAATAGTTGTATTATAAATATAGTAGCCATAAAGGTTGCCTCATTACTCCTAGTACAATAAGTAGTACAATAGAGGTGTCATTCGAGATTTCTAATAGGACGAATAAAATATTGTGAAGGTATTTCAAATACAAAATATATAACTTTAGTCTCATATCCTTTTCAGTGAAGTCAAACTTACTTGGTTGATATAAAAAATGAAGGCTACGTTCCAACTACCTGGATCAAATCGATCGGACTCTCAAGGACGGGAACGTTAAGATTACTCGAAACCGACGAGCATGTATGAAAAGACTGATGAATGTGGACGAAGCGAAAGAGGTATGTAAGTCTAGAGAGAACTGCCGCTCTATACTCTCTGCCTACCCCGCTAGGGACTTGGCGTGATGATATGTATATATATATATATATGTATAAAAAAAGTGTAAGAGCCGTGGTGGCCGAGTGGTTCGGGCAGTTGCCTGCGACGCAAAGGTCGCAAGTTCGAATCCCGACTGTACCAATGAGTTTTTCTGAACTTAAGTACAGTGATTAGTCACACCACGAGCTTTACGGTGAAGGAAAACATCGAGAGGAAACCTGCATACGTCTGAGAAGAAATTCAAAGGCGTATATATAGTCGTGCTTGAGTAACGGCGATGGACTCGCCATCTGTCACGTTGGCACCTAATATACCTCTGGCGGAAAGTGGGTGTGTGGAATTTGCCTATACGTGTGGCGCCACCTATCGGGTCCAATTGTGAATCTAAACCATTCCCAGATCCCCTTGAACACACACAAAAAATTTCATCAAAATCGGTCCAGTCGTTTAGGAGGAGTTCAGTCACATACACACGCACACAAGAAATATATATATTAAGATAAAAAGTGCAAAGACTTAGACTTAACTTACGTTGATTCTCAAAGTTTAATCCAGTTCAAGCCGGGATCAGAGTTAATCAACTTTATTTTTCATTTCTATCCACATGCTACGTGGCGAATTAGCACTTGTGAAGTTGAACCGTTCATGCCGTTTTATCCGCCATGTGACAAGTGAAGTACTACAGACAAGTAAAGTTATCGCTGGGTCACTCACGGAGTAATCAGAGAAGTGGCCACTTATCTATAAACTTACACATATCTCTTTTGCTTCCTCTGTATTCATCGGTTTTTCATACATGCTCGATGGTTTGATTGAGTTATGGTTTGAGTATACATACATACATATTATCACGCCAAGTCCCTAACGGGGTAGGCAGAGAGTATAGAGCGCCAGTTCTCTCTAGACTTACATACCTCTTTCGCTTCGTCCACATTTATCAGTCTCTTAATACATGCTCGTCGGTTTCGAGTACTCTTAACGTTCCCGTCCTTGAGCGTCCGATCGATTTGATCCAGGTAGTTGGAACGTGGCCTTCCTCTGCCTCTTCTTGCACACACTTTTGCTTTGTATATCTGCTTCGTCAATCTTTCTTCACTCATCCTTTCTATGTGTCCAAGCCAACGTAACATGCCTTTCTTAATCTTTACAATCACGCCCTCATTCACGCCAGTTGATTTGTGAATCTCTTCATTGCGGATTCGATCTAATATCGTTACTCCGCACATTTTTCGAAGAGATCGCATCTCAACTGCATTCAAGCTATTTTCATACCTCTTCTGACATACCCAGGATTCGCTGCCATACATACAATATCGCGTTGTGGACAGCAATTCGAGCATTCTTGCTCAGACTTTTACTGCCCATCAACGCCGACATGGCTCCATTCACCTTATTTCCGGCAGTTATCCTTCTTTCAATATCTTTTTCATACTTTCCATCTCGTGTAAACATGCTTCCTAGATATACAAATTCATTCATTCATTCACTTGCTCTAGAAATTGCTCTGGTTTGGGTATAATTAAAATATTAATAATGATTAGGATTTATTTTGATACTACCAGAGTAGGATACCGCTTAAGTGGGCATACAACAAGTAAAAGTCGCTGACATACCTGATAATTCTGTTCATGTCCTTCTTGAATATCTCTATAGTGTAACTTTTTGGGAAAACTTCAACGGAAATGGAAGAAAAGTCTGGGATGACTATTATACAGAAAAAGCACTAATTATTGCACATAAGGTACTCCTTTTATTAATGTATACGGTTAAAACCGCAATACATTGCCGAGTGTAAAAGAAAAGGGAGAACTAAAAAGTCCGGATGTTTTCATTAAGACGTTCAGCGATGTTGAAACTTGGTATAGGAAATTGAGCAATTTTGGTATCAAGTAGCGTGCGCCAAACTGAACGGTAGCATGAGCAACCACAAAGAAAAAAAACGAAGTAAAAAATTACTGGTAGAAGTTTTCATGAAAGACTTTTACGTGAGTTTAAAAACGTATGTGTGGTTAGCTTGAGAAATGGCGAATTCTTCATCTGTCATGTTAGCACCTAACTATTTTATCTTCGGCAAGAAGCGAATGTTGTTGAACCTATTTACCCAAGTGTTCATTAGTAGTCTTTGAATTTATCCTTCCAGAAACCATAGTGAGAAGACCTACTACGTCTTTACTGTCAAAATTATACGTGTCAAAAAAAACAAAGATGTACGCCTTATAAAATCACTAAGTATATCGTTCAGAAAACTTGTACAGACTTCATTAAAATTATCTTCGAACTTTATTCTAATCACTTTGGAGTAAATGCTGAAAGCAGTTTTAAATAAAACAACAGCTCTCAAAACAACGTTCAATGAATTCTCTTTGGCTGTGAATAAAATGTACTAAGCAATTCGTTGTATCAAAGAAAACAATAATCGCTTCGTCAGAAATTAAAAGCACTTGGGATCATCGTGGACCCTCGTCACTTCCTCGGGAAAGTTTCAGCAGATACCCGCATCAAAGCGTTTTTGTAAATCATCCACACGGTAAGTTTAAATTAACACAGTCTAACGAACTGTTACTATGCCAATACAAATAAGTGTATTATATACGGAGGTGGTAGGTAAGGTAGTGGTAGGTAAGGTTTCAACAATAGATAGAAATAAAATATATATAAATATGCACAATATATATAGTTTAGAGCCGTGGTGGCCGAGTGGTTCGAGCAGTTGTCTGCGACACAAAGATCGCAAGTTCGAATCCCGACTGTACCAATGAGTTTTTCTGAACTTAAGTACAGTGATTAGTCACACACGAGCTTTACGGTGAAGAAAAACATCGAGAGGAAACCTGCATACGTCTGAGAAGAAATTCAAAGGCGTATGTATAGTCGTTCTTGAGTAACGGCGATGGCCTCGCCACCTGTTACGTTGGCACCTAATATACCTCTGGCGGAAAGTGGGTGTATGGGTATTACCTATACACCTCTGCCTACCCCTTCGAGGACCCTTGTGGGAAGGCGTGAGGATATATTATTATTATTATTATTTATGTTATCACGCCGAGTCTCTAACGAGGTAGGCAGAGCACCTAAGAGCACCAGCTCTCTCTAGACTAAAATATCTCTTTCGCTTTATTAATTTGTTTTGTTCGTTATTCTTATTCTTTGTTATTCTTATAATAATATGTTTTTGCAAAAACAAAACCTTCGTTTTGTGGACGTTTGTGAAATATCTCACTAACCACATTATTGAAATGGACTGACTATTTGTGTTAAGTGCAAATTATTTTAAAATCAAAATTAGCTTTTCTGTTCCTGAAGAAGTAGTTAAATAATTCATCTCGTATGTGTAAGTCGTGCTTCGAAGAGGGATAAATGTGCCATTATGTCACTAACCAAAATATATCTCCAGATATTCCTGACTTTTAGAGACTGTTTTACAAACATTGTTTTTTGCAAGTCACCGAGACGTGTTGCTCAGCAAGATAGTAGGCAGGTTCTTATTTCAGAAAGCTACTGGCTAGGAAGCAATAGGTATTGGTAAGTGAAACTATTATAATTGGTTTAACTTTACTCTTGGGGAGACCTGTAAGAATACGTTTGAGATTACATTCAAACACGTATTAAGAGTTAGACCGAGAGACGGCGTCTCGCCATTCGCCCCGTTGTATCCTAAGTTTTACATGGTTGAAAATAGTATATTGTTATGTTACACCTCTCCCTGCTCCTGCGAGTATATTGGCATTTCCAACGTGTACATTTTCTGGTTGGCAAAATTTTTATTTAAAAGCACATTTTTGTGTCCTCTGGCAACACCTTTTTTCTTTCTGTATGATACTAACGTATGGTAATTCCATACGTTAGTATCATGTTTCCAGGTGCTTTCAGTGCTTTCAGGTTTCAATTTAATTAGGCCCTAATTTAATACTGTTCAATACAATACCTACATGTTTCACAGGCGTCATGCTCATTGGCAGTGACAAGATTAACCCTGCCGTAACATTTTTAGTACATACATATCAATCATCACGCCGAGACCTAACAGGGTAGGCAGAGAGTATAGAGCGCCAGTTTTCTCTAGACTTACCACTTTCGATTAAGTATAATACAAAAATAATATTTAGGCTATGTCATCAATATAAATTATAATGTTGCCGTCCTAATGCTAATTTAGATGCTACCCACTATTACAACATATATAATTTGACAACGAAAATAATTAATTATAATATTAAATTGGAGTATAAATAAAGAGACAGATAGCAGTGTTGAACCAAAATTTCAATTATATTCGCGGAGGAGCACAAGCGAAGCGCGCTTCCTCCACCGCCTTCCAGTCAGAACTTTGTATTTACATTTTGTTAACGAAATGAGAATTTAAACCTAAATTTCGTAGCGACAAATGTGCGTAAAAAGTACAAGTGAGAGTCGAGGGGAGTGTACAGAGAAATCACTGTGCTGGAAAGTATAATATAATAGCACATTATCTTGTGTAATATGAGTAAAGTTAGGATGAAAATAAATTAATAGGTTTGTAACATTTTATGAAGAATTTACATGAATACGGAATTCGACGTACGTTTTGTCCTACCTCTCTTCATCTGCTTGTTTGGCACCAGGTTAAGTTGTGAGGGTTTCGAATCCCCTCAAATTTATTTATTACAGCCAACTGTTACACAATGTTTGAACTATTATCAAAACGCTTTACTCAGTAATGTATATATATATCCTCACGCCTAACCCCAAGGGTCCCAGAAGGGGTAGGCCAAATTTGACAGATGGCGAGTCAATCGCCGTAACTCAAGCACGACTATACACACGAATATTGAATTTCTTCTCAAACGTATGCAGGTTTCTTGTCGATATTTTTCTACACCGTAAGGCTCGTGGTGTGACTAATCACGGTACTTAAGTTCAGAAAAACTCATTTGTACAGTTGGTATTCGAACTTGCAATCTTTGAGTTGCAGGCAACTACTCGAACCACTCGGCCACTGCAATTACAAATATAATTAAGATATATATTATGTACTTCAGATATCTTTGTATTTATTTGAAGAAGAAAAACAGTACTGAGTAACAATAATCACTACTTGTTTTCGCCGCCCGCGCCCATCAAGGGAAGAGAGGTGTCGTTAAAACTTTTTGGCTGGATTGACATGCTCATACTTTTAACAAAGGAACTTTTATCTCAGAGCTATCACGTCGGTGTGTTTTGGGCATTCCTGGAAAAATGTATTTCCTTTTAAAACTTTTATTGCAAAAATGAGTTTTCTTTTCCATGTTAACGAACAACAGGGCATAACGGGTTTCCCGTTCGAATTTGGAGCTGCCCTACTGAGGCAGGACCTCCACGTTATAGAAGTCCGTAGCCAAATTTTTGTGTTGTGTTCCTACGCGGTGAATAAGGTTACCAGTAATGAGTTCCTTGGGGAGGGGGAGGATTGTTATATAGTGTTGGCAGCAGAGGGATTAGTCCCATTATGCTGCCAGCACAGTATAACTCTCCGAACACTGCACATGCAGTGGCAACGCGCAAGTGATACTTCGGTATTACGGTAACCGTTTTCGATCAGGTGGGCCGTATGCTTGTTTGCCATTTCGGATGTATAAAAAAAAAAAAAACAAGGACAAACTATAGAAAGAACACATTTGTTTATTACAGTCTAGCGAGCATAAGATAATCCCTTAACCTATTAAATACGTGATGATAATATAAGTTTTCTCTAAAGAATTGTTTATATTACTTTCTTCTTGTTAACACGTATATTGTATATAGAAACAGGTATATAGAAAAATCATTGCTTTAACCAAAACATAAAATTCGTTTAACTGACTTTTGCATAATGTGACTGGCAACCTACATCGTAGCATTTTACGCAAGGTTGTACGAATGACCTTCAGGGTAGAGGACTTAAATATGGATAGTCATTCAAACGAGAACCAAACATGACATGAAACATGAACCATCATGACAAAGGCCCATAATATACTACAATAAAAATCTTCGATTTTCATACATTATTCAAGCAGCAAAAGGATTTATTTGAAACTAGATAACTTACGATTTCCGATGCTAGCAATTACTTAGAGTAGGCAATTAATTGGGTGTTTTCCTGAATCGTAACATTAGCATACTCTTTTCTAAATGAGGCTAGCAATAAAGTATCTACGCTTACAGACCACTAGGGCTGACACAACTACTCCCCAATATATATTTGTAACTTCACACGTTCCCACAAGCGGTAGCCAAAGTGTCTAAAGCTATAGTAATATTAAATGACAGACGGCGTTCCCATCTCCGTTTGTAATGTACAACTATATATATACGTCATGGAAATTCTTCTCCAACGTGTACAGGTGTCCTCTCGATGTTTTCCTTCACCGTAGAGCTCGTGGTGTGACTTATCACTGTTGAAATTGGAACAGACAGAATTCGAACTTGTAATCTTCGTATTGTGTACAAATACCGTCTCCACAGCCTCATTCAATCATAACTTAGTTGCTATAGTAAAACTTTTTACTTATACATTAGGGAGGTTATCAACTCTTGTTTCTATCGCGGGATCTTGGTAGACAAGAAAGTATTACTCTGAAAGCATATGTTTTGTTTAAGGTTATGTGTATCTTTGTCGTAAAAAAGAAGTAAATATTGCCAAGACCCTTGGGAAAACATATATTCGGCTACAAAAGTTACTTTTTAGGACTATCCTTTTGGGTCATGCGAATACCGAAATAGCGATGTCAGGCTAACTAAACCTTAAATTTTATTTTATAAACATGTCTTTAGTAATTTTGTGCAACTTAAGTAATGCAAAGGCTTTGTAAATAAATAAGAACTTAATATATTCCCTTTATTTGTAATTTGTAAATATCTTAGACTGAAGCATGTAGAATACAATGTAAAACTTACTTACAAGTCTATTCTATTACCAAAAGCAAGTAATTAATCATTGGAATAACAATGAAAAATTAAACGATCTTTTACCACACCCCTAGTGAAGAGAAAATTGCAATCTTCAGATGAATCGAAATCTCTTGAGACTGCACACTGTTTTGCACGGAGTTATTGAACGGATTTGGAGAATATTTTTCTGTTTTGCTTTACCTACTGGAATAATTTTAATTTGCGTAATGCAAAATATTTTTTTACAAACTATTTGTTATAAGCTGTGTAATTAATATTTCTGAAAAGTTAATAAATATTGTTTATATGGCAAATAAAGACAAACTCGAAGTAGGAAAATACATAAAAGAAATAAATGTTACCGATTACAAATAATGAACAAAAAACGACGTATGCCTAATAGTGCTTGAAAAACCACGACATGAGCAATTCGCCATCTGTCACTTTGGCATCTAAATAAACGGCTTGAAGAGGATGCTGTTGCATCTTTGCCTTTTTCTTAGCGAACTCTTATAGAAAGGTATGAAATGTTTCACATCTTTTTCACAGGGGTTAAACAACGATATTAATCTGAAAAATAACAGAAATTAATTGGCACTTTCATGGTATTTTATACTCATGTAGGCAACGAGCACACATGTATACTCCTAAATCAGGAGAAATTCTGCCATAAATACTTGTTTATTTTATTTTATTTATAAGGAATCTTATAATATATTCAAACAAACGTACCGCCTAGTCCCTTACCGCGTACATTATCCGTCTGCTCTAGACGTACAAACCACTTTCGCCTCATCAATCAGTAATGTAGATACATACTAATTAGGTACATTATTTTACCTGTATAAAACACGACCTCACTGCGCACTTTATATACTGATGCTCATTATCAGAGTAAATATAAAAGCTTAAATTATAAACGTTGCTAAACATATACTTCAGTGGCTAAATAAGGCAATAAAATAAATTTGCAGCAGTCGCCAAGGACAAATGCAAGCCGTGTTCGACCAACAGCGTTTAACGGTTGATGACAACCCGCGGGCAATGGTTGCAAACAAAGGACTTCTGTAAACTTGACCGCAAGGGAGAGCAGTTAATGGTACAAGTTATCAGATATAAGCGATGAGTAAATATAATGGATACATGGGATTTATAAAGACCTTCTCCGGCTTGTTGAACTAAGAAATTCTTCTCCTTTATTATTTGTGTCGCAGGTTACTAGACCAGGTAAACTTTGGCTGTCAGCCAAGCTTCAGGTCGAGGGTTCGATTCCCGCTGAGGGCAGATATTTATGTGATGAACACGAGTATTTGTACTTGCTTTTGGGTTTCCTAAGTATTCTGGCATCTTCCGGCAATGTTAATACATTATCATAGCTTAATATTATGCATTGGTTACACCGCTCAAGCGTATGATTCGAGTCCAACTCAGACCGAAACAACGTCACAACACCTGGTGGAGCTACACAATATGCACTACAGACCAAAGGGTGTTATTTATGAAAATGTTGTTGGGTTATTTCATATATACATATCATCATGCGTCCCTCAAAGGGTAAGTATAGAGAGAACCAACCCTAGCTCTCTCTAGACGAGATGAGGTCTGTCCTCTTAAGCTTTGTCGACATTCATCAGCCTCTTCATATGATACATGCTTGCTGGTTTTCAATACTTTTAACATTTCCATCCTTGAGTATGCGATCGATAAGATTGATTTTTAATAATACAAGCATGTACACATTCTCGCCTACAATACACTTTCTAATTATATCCGGAATAGACGCGTAGATAGCGCTCTTCCTGTTCAAAATGGTTATTGTAACGCCATATTCCAAGGTTGTTGAAATTCACGAACAGCGGGAGCAATGAATACAAATTGAGATCTATATAATTAAAGATAATGATATCTACGTACATTGCGAGACATAAATGTTTGCATTGCTTGTATCTAAGCGGCTTCCAACACGAATACGCCTCACAATGATCCGGTCGTAAATGCCTCCGCGTAGGAGTCACGCCAAAAAGTTATTAAACTACAAAATGCTAGAGAACAAAATATAAACGTAGCGACTGACATGAATGTCATGTTTATATAACGAGAAGTCGCATAAACTGGTTTATGGTGAATCAATACAGTCCCGCGGGGAGTCACCTACGAGCCCATTCAAAATTCTCCGTACAATCGGGAACAGTAATTGTTACGATAAAATGTACTGTTATTAATGTAAGTATATGGAATACTTTTGTTGCTGTGCATGCCTTCTAACATTCCAAACTTTTATAGCATACTATGAAACACACAATTTTATTACGTTTAGGGGAAAATTCTATCGTTGCTGAATCTACCGTTCAGTTAAGAAGCATAGTTTAGTAGATTTTTTCAAGGTTTTTTTCGTTCCTTTTTTTCCTTAAAAGTAAAACAAGAAAGTGCCATCATATGGCATTAATTATTACATCTTTATTACGTGACGTGATATTGCAATCCTAAATAAAATAGAGTGCGATTGATATACATCATTACCAAACCTTTCGCGTTTTGCGTCTTGCATTATTAGTGCAATAGTAAGACGTGATACAGCCGCAGTCAGTAAGCACAAGCTCTCGGAAGTCAAGCTGCAAAAGTAAACATACAAAAAAGTAGTCTTATCCAGTTTCACTTGATATTAAAAATTAATATGTTCATGAAATCTTCCATTGTTGCTGTCTGATTGCAATTACCGAATTGTCAAATAAGATATTAATGGTATTATTATGTGCCTACGAAACGAGCTTTAATTAACAAGGCAATCGCTGCAGGTGACTACAGCGGCAGTTTTAACGAACGAAAATCATTGTTAGCATTTTCAGCAAAATTGTTGCCGTTTAAATGGAATTGTTTCCAATATAGGTCAACGAAAACACTCATTAATTACAAAGTGAGCGTCATAATGGCGATTAAATTACACGGATGAGACGACACGTCGAGCTTGGTGCGTCGTAAATACATCAGCGGTACACCACACCACGCGTTCTTGCACAAGTTACCTACAATGAGTACCTTCTACCTATTGTTAGTAATTTACTAACATTTTGATCTAGGTCTCATTTTTAACTGAACGGTATTTTTTGAACTCTTATACAATGTGACGAACGACGATGGACTCTCTAGCACGTTGGCATAAAATATATATGTCCAGTGAAAATTGATTTAGTCAGTATTACATCTCAGCCTACCCTTGTAGAAATGCATGAGAATATACGTTTATTTTGCAGTGTTTGCAGTACCATAATTATGTATATTGTGGCGAACAATTATCTCTTCTCTCACTTCATGGCTATGCAGCCCATTTGATGCGGGGTCTACCTTCTTTATTTTATCTTCGCTCTTCCCTTGACATCATTTTCGGAGAGCCTGCATTCAAGTTCTACACTATATTTCTTGTCAATAACATCTTGTTTAGAATCTTCCGCGTGATCTGCAACTAGAAACCGAGGTGCCAAGTTACTGACATAGTCGGATGGTCTCCTCATAACATGTAAAAAAACAATCACAGCTTGTTTGCTTATTTCCTTCAACAGTACGTTATAGAGCTCTTATGGCCGAGTGGTTCGAGTAGTTGCCTGCGACGCAAAGATCGCAAGTTCGAATCCCGACTGTACCAATTAGTTTTTCTGAACTTAAGTACAGTGATTAGTCACACCACGAACTTTACGGTGAAGGAAAACATCGAGAGGAAACCTGCATAAGTCTGAGAAGAAATTCAGGGCGTACTGAACGAGCACAAGCACGACTATACATACGTATTCAAACAAAAGGCGTATGTATAGTCGTGCTTGAGTAACGGCGATGAACTCGCCATCTGTCACGTTGGCTCCTAACATACCTCTGGCGGAAAGTGGGTACTTATGTGGGTATTACCTATACACCTCTGCCTACCCCTTTGGGGACCCTTGTGGGAAGGCGTGAGTACGTTATATTTGTTAGAGTGCCAGATACAAAACCGCATAGGCCATAAATTCGGCACCTCATCGCGTTGTAAATGTATCTCGATTACCCATAATGGTACAATAGACCGAATAGAAGAAATTCAGGGCGTACTGAACGAGCACAAGCACGACTATACATACGTATTCAAACAAAAGGCGTATGTATAGTCGTGCTTGAGTAACGGCGATGAACTCGCCATCTGTCACGTTGGCTCCTAACATACCTCTGGCGGAAAGTGGGTATGTGGGTATTACCTATACACCTCTGCCTACCCCTTTGGGGACCCTTGTGGGAAGGCGTGAGTACGTTATATTTGTTAGAGTGCCAGATACAAAACCGCATAGGCCATAAATTCGACACCTCATCGCGTTGTAAATGTATCTCGATTACCCATAATGGTACAATAGACCATATTGAATAGGAGCGCTCTTGGCACCTGGTTTACAAATAGCTTTGCGGCTGTACAGTTGCCCTCATTTGATTAATAAACAGTTTTCTATACCATTCGCTAAATACACTAATACATCGATCTAACACCAAATCTCTCGCTAATACCAAAACATACTAAATGTACGTGCTCTTATAAATTTAATGACAGGTTATCGTTTAATGTTATAATACACGTACTGAATATATTCCTAGTAATAATTATAATTTGGATCAATTTGCCGAAATCAGCAATATCTATCAATTAATTTCACAGGTGCTCAATTAAAGTATCAATTTATCAGTATTACAACGAAACAATAATTCATAAAACGTTAATGCGTAGGTAAATGAAATTAAAACAAAATACAAATCTACATTATATGAAGTTTGTTAATAAAATGTATCAACCTAAAAGTGATTAAAATAAACGTTGTACATGAGATCTTCTTATGGGCATACTAGATTTCATTTCTATGACCCAAAAATATATATAAACATGTTATAATAGTGCCAAGTGTACATGTTCCTTATCCTATGTAGTTTCACTAGAAATGTTTACGCTTTTATGTTGTCACTTAGCTATTTGCTAACTTAAATATATGTATGGTAAATCCTTACTACTTGTTAAGCTTATCGCTGATAAAGGTACTAATGCAGCATCGGTACACCTGAAGAACAGAAAATATTAAGGCCTCTGGGTATAGTATAAGGTACATTTTATTATTCGTACTAATATCAAAAAGTGTCAGTTTGTTTGAACACGCTTTTTTTTAACTACTAATATGTTTAAAAAAAATTACATTAGCCTGCTTATTATAGAAGGCTATAGGTTATATATATATACACTGCAGTTAGCATAATGATATATGAGAATAACAGTCATAATATATAAATGTATGCCGTGGTGGCCGAGTGGTTCGAGCAGTTGCCTGCGACGCAAAGGTCGCAAGATCGAATCCCGACTGTACCAATGAGTTTTTCTAAACTTAAGTACAGTGATTAGTCACACCACGAGCTTTACGGTGAAGGAAAACATCGAGAGGAACCTACCTGCATACGTCTGAGAAGACATTCAAAGGCGTATGTATAGTCGTGCTTGAGTAACGGCGATGGACTCGCCATCTGTCACGTTGGAACCTAATATACCTCTGGCGGAAAGTGGGTGTGTGGGTATTACCTATACACCTCTGCCTACCCCTTCGGGGACCCTTGTGGGAAGGCGTGAGGATATTATTATTAAATATTTACTACGCCACAGGTAACGAATATACTTTTTTATTATCTTCACGCCTTATATTATTATAACAGACGTCGAGGCTAATAGGTCTTTCAGGAACGAGTTAACATCTTCCTTAGCATTTAATATCTCTTAGGTATATAGACGTATGCTATCACATGGTATCATCGTCTCCGGAAAACACGTGGCGTGATAAGTGCTATTATAAAATAACCGCATTAGTACAGACCTTCTATATAGCTCGAGCCTGTAATATTAGCTAAGACGATGCCTATTTCCACCATCAGCTTACCATTAAAACCATTTAACTTACACTAACAAATAAAGAAGACATTATAACATCGAAATACTAAAGCATAGCATCAACAATATTTTAAACTCGAGCATTACATATACATATGTACCTACTCAAGAAGTAATCTTTAAATAAAACAAAAACAAATCGACAGTCGTCTGCCGTTGGACTCGTTTCTGTTTGTTAAGCCACGTCAGAACGTAATCTAGACGTGGACACTTGCAAATGATTGTGCATCACCCCCAAGAACAACTAGCTAGATTAATAGGCAACCTAAAACTTGATAACCCATCTCTATGTCAGTGCACAGAAGACCCATTTCCATTTCAGAGTCACTTTGGTCAACCGCAAATTAAAGTTGGACCGTACAGCGAAACTCGTTTCATAGCGGAGTACGGTCGGTATAAAAGGTTGTTAATTGGTGTTTCTTACTTTCTGAAGATAATTGAGTCGTAACTAGGATGCTAGACAATGCGAATAGCAACATCGTCGCACTTCGCGTACGGCAATTTGCATACAGTGCCATTTTAGCTCACAAACGGCTTCTGGGTCATTGCTTATTCTACAAACCATTAAAACAAGTATTTTAGTCAGTATTCCGTGATGGCCGAGTAGTCCGAATAGTTGTTTGCAACGCAAATTCTGCAAGTTCGAATCACCAATGTCCCAATCAGTATTTTCTGAGGTTTGATGTAAAGTTTAATCACGCTACAAATACACGCTGATTAATGAAGGAAAGATATCGAGAGTACTCAAACGACGAACATTTATGAGACTGATGAATCGAAAAAGTTGATGAGATTATAGAGGAGTGTGACTTTCACTGTCTATCTGTGAAAGATTCGGCGTGATGATATGTATGTGTGTTTAAAGTCTAAATGACTAAAGTCATTGAGGTGGCAAACAAAAAAGCTCAAAACTGCTATAACTTAACAAAAATAATAAAAATAATAAATAATAATATCCTCACGCCTTCCCACAAGGGTCCCCGAAGGGGTAGGCAGAGGTGTATAGGTAATACCCACACACCCACTTTCCGCCAGAGGTATATTAGGTGCCAACGTGACAGATGGCGAGTCCATCGCCGTTACTCAAGCACTACTATACATACGCCTTTGAATTTCTTCTCAGACGTATGCAGGTTTCCTCTCGATGTTTTCCTTCACCGTAAAGCTCGTGGTGTGACTAATCACTGTACTTAAGTTCAGAAAAACTTATTGGTACAGTCGGGATTCGAACTTGCGACCTTTGCGTCGCAGGCAACTGCTCGAACCACTCGGCCACCACGGCTTAATAACTATAACAACAATAATAATAAATAGCAAAAATAATATCATGCTATTAAATTATTACCTTCAAGCTCCATAATCTTCACAGTACTAAGATACAAAAGCATCTTCAAGAATGCTGAACTGACCGCAAGCTTGTCCGTTGGTCTGTTTGATCAACAACTCGCGAGGTTAGTTCGCGAGTTTGGCCGTAAACAAAAGAGGTCGTAAGCAAAATATAAACCACAAAGCGTTCTTGTGGTTGCTTTGTATCATTTTCAATCTTCGTTATGAAAGTGCGGGGCGACCACTGGCCCTCCACAAAGCAATATAGCTGAAAGCTCCAGTATTAACTGCTTCGCAAATGTAATAGGATTAACAGTACTCATACCTCAGCACATTTGAATTGAATTATGAGTATTCATAGAATATTTTCAAGTTTTACAAAGCTTACAAGTTTAAATCTCGACTGTACCAATTACTTTTTCTAAACTTAAGTACAGTGATTAGTCACACCACGGGCTTTGCGGTTAATAAAAACATTATTAGGAAACCTGTATATGTTTAAGAAGACATTATAGACGTGTGTATAGTCGTGCCTGTGAAACAGCGATGGACTCGCAATCTGTCAGGTTGGCACCTAAAATATATCTCCGGCGAAAAGTGGCGTGGGTACTACCTGCATACCTCTGCCTACTCTTTTTGTGATCATTGTGGAAAAGTGTGAAAATATATTTAGATCATTAAGTATCAAAGCGTGGATCTAATATAATATTTATTAGAATCAGTGCAATAAGTAACAAAACGCCGTACAGAAACAGGTTAGTTATACGAGTACTAGATTCACAGAATATTGTATCAAAAGACTAATGGTCTTTTGATTCATGCATTTGAGCAAGGTGCAGTCATCGAAATGGTGGGGTTAAATAGTAATTTCGTTGATTCCACATCCCTTAAGAACTGCACAATTGAAGCAATTCTTACTAAGTGGCGAAGGAAAATGATACGTTCAGTTAGTTATAGAATCAAGCACCCTTTCGACGTCATTCCTGAATAGGTTCCAGAATCTGATAACATTGAATGAATTTTTGCCATCTATCATAAAATTATCTCACAGCAACATGCTGGCAGTACAGGCTTATTAAGCCTATGTAAACTTTATAATTCTTAAAAATTATATGTCAGATTTTGAAAGCTTTGATCTAAAACTCTTAAAATTAACAATTTCAAAACTTGTACATATTTACATCTTTATTTTAAGCGTAAAAGCAAAGCATCTATTAGAACGTTTAAAAACACAAATTCAAAGGGCTTTGAAAACAATTTCTCGTTATTTTTTATTAGAAATTGTTGCGAACATTTAATAATATTTCAACTCGCGTCATGTTAAAGTTTTAAGACGCATTTTCTCGTTACGAGTTAGGGTAGAGTAAGCGGGGGTGTGAGGGGACATCAAAGTGAATTAGCGAATGTTGTCTAGGGGCGTCCGTTTGTAAGCCGCTTTGAAGTTATACTACCTGCAGGGAACTCGCCAGAAATGTGCTAAAGCGTGAGGCATTTTATTTTGATGATATTCCTGTTGAAGAGCTAAGGCGTAATAAATGTTTACTGAATATGTGTTTGTATTGTTGTGTGTATGTGTATGAATATGTGTTTGTATTGTGTACACATTGTTCTTCCCTTAACTTTTTTTTACACTTAATTTTTTTTTTTTATTTATTTATATTGAGGTTACATATACAGAAATTATTATTGCTCAGCGAAACAGCATTGCTATACGGGACATGGTCCACTGCCTTGTGTCACGCATTTAAGTATTTTTTATTTCTCATTAATTACAGTGTTGTCCTTTATTAGTGTATTGGATTTAATTATTGTCTTCTTGAATAATTTATACAACATTTTTGCACATCAGTTAAGATATATGACAAAATTTTATAAGACTATACAAAAAATTGTACTGTTGACGGCGTTACAAAAAGGGCTATCTTATTACAAAAGTGATCTCTGCCAGACAACCTAAGAGTGCTAAGCAAGATAAATTCGCTGAGATTAAAATAATTAATTGATACTCCGTACTCCGTACTCTGAATTGAGCCATGGTCGACTGAATTTGAGAAAAATAATTTTTAAAATAAAATAATTCAGATATTAAAAATGTGATTGCCGTATATGGATAAATAAGTATGTTTCATTAACAAGTGTCAAATCTGTGTACTTTCAAATAAAATATATTACTCACATCGTATACGTAGTAACTACGGTGAAAACTTGAGACGTCGAAGAAGTCGATAAGGAAAGCCAAGTAAACCAAGCTGTATCTTTTAGTGACTTTTAGTACGTTCGGAAGTCACGGCCACGCAGGACACCGACCTCCTCCTAACTATAAGCATACAATGTGTTTAGATTGCTTATTGAAGAAAATCCCCTTCATTTCGCGTACATAAGGTTGTGTATATATAATGTTACGCTGTCCCAATTTCCACCCCAATGTAAACTTCCCCATTGCAGGCGTTTCAGCAATTCCTATAATACCTCCTATGTGCCGAGTTCACCCTGCCAAATACAATTAAGTAAATTTTTGTTGAAAATGAACAGTTGCCTTTGTTAGTTTCTTGGCGACCGAACACGGTAAACAGACCATTTTTCAACATATTGCCAATGGAGCGTTCCTTGGAAAACAACTTGTATTTATCGTGTGTCGTTACAGCTTCACGGTAACAAATAATAACAAAAAGTAATTTTTATCATTGTCAGCTATGCACATTTGCAATATTGTTTATCTGTGTTTATACAATTTTCCAATTTATATTTATTAATTTTTTTTTTTGCCGTGCTTGCCTAATATTTCGAGTAGTAAGAAAAAAATTAAGTTCGTAACCCGACTGTACCAATAAGTTTTTCAGAACTTAAGTACAGTGATTGGTCATACCAAGACCTTTCCGGTGAAGCAAAGCATTAAACCTGCATACGTTGGAGTAGAAATTCAAAGGCGTATGTACATAATATAGTCGTGCTTGTGTAACGGCGATGGATTGGCCATCTGTGTGAAATATATCTCTGGCGTAAAGTGTGTAGGTACTACCTATACACCGCCTCCTACCCCTTCGGAGACCCGTGTGAGAAGCCGTATGATTGATTATTATTGTTATTTATTAATTTTTCTAATCAGTTCCTTGTTCCAGGCAAGCGATCAACAGACAACCGACGTCATCAGATGACTGAAATCTAATAAACTAGGACCACGGCCA
Organism: Drepana falcataria; assembly: GCA_945859725.1. NCBI lineage: Eukaryota > Metazoa > Arthropoda > Insecta > Lepidoptera > Drepanidae > Drepana > Drepana falcataria. The sequence continues at coordinate 5,284,947 of OX243935.1, forward strand.
TGCCTAGGTACCACCTTATTCTTGAATGTTCTATGGACAAATGTATACGATGCCTATATATGATACCGACATAAGGACATACCTTTTCGTACTCTTACACTTCATTAATCGGTAAGGTCGAGACTTAAACGTAGATTAAGACTATATTCTCGAAAGCTCATAATTATAATCGCAAGCGATACCCCTGGTGCTGCAAGCTGCCGTTGGCGGCTGTAAGTTTCCGCTTCATGGTAAGCGGCTACCGCCGCTACATGCTTGTGTTATAAAAATGGTAAAAAAAATCGACTGTGGCTTAACATTTTTGAGATACATTCTACAACAAGCATAACAAAATAGAACTCACAATACACTGACTACATAATTGAAGTTGTGAAACAATTACCGGTATGTGCATAATATCTGTTGAATGTCGCGAGTTAGAACCACTTAAAATACATACCTATCTAGATAGTGGCCCGAGGCTAAGTTTCCGTAGTGTCCCCATAGCGGCCGCTTGGGATGCAAATACATTGGTACAAGTTCCAACCCCGTTGCCATATTATAAGGCAGAACTATATTATTAAGTTTAATAAAAAGTTTAAATATATGGTTAGTATAAAAACAAAAAGCCGTGGTGGCCGAGTCGTTCGAGTAGTTGCCGGCGACACAAAGATCGGAAGTTCCCGACTGTACCAATGAGATTTTCTGAACTTAAGTAAAGTGATTAGTCACTCCACGAGTTTTACGGTGAAGGAAAACATCGAGAGAAAACCTGCATACGTCTGAGAAGCCATTCAAGGGCTCAATGCTTAGTCGTGCTTGAGTAATGGCGATGGACTCGCCATTTATGCCGTTTGCACTTAAACATATATCTCTGGCGGAAAGTGGGTGCGTGGGTATTACCTATACACCTATGCCTCTTCGGGGACTCTTGTGGGAAGGCGTGAGGATATATATATATTATCTTATCATATTTGAGCTTTTAAATGTTTGTGCTGTTTAAGATTTATTTTATTTATGTTCTTAGTAAAACATTAGTAACTGAGTTCCTACAGGGCTGATCCAGGGGACGCTTATGAAAGAAATATGTTTTACGGTATGAAATAAAAATTAGCCCTTGACAAGTAATAGCTGCAATATTGGCGCTTGAAAATGTACGTTAACTATTTACGTCACGTTGGTCACGGTATTAATTCAATAAATTTTCTTTTCACGCAAATCGCATACACACGGTAAGTACTCACGTGATGGATGCAACAGCGTGAAACAAACTTTGAAAAAAAAACCTTAAATAACCAACTAGTACATAAATACACAATGAACAATAAAATATATTTTAAAAGAACCTGGCTAATATGGAGCATGATAAATTTAAGAATTTGAATTAATATTCGCACTGAGCACCCTTAGAGTCACGTAAGTTTGTTCGATAACGAGCTCCGCTAGTCATAAACGTGACATGTCCGCTCCTCACACCGTACAGTGAGTAAAAATATAACTCACTATTCATCCTAGTCGTCATGACGACCAGGATTTAATTGTAAATGAAATGTTTTTTTTAAAAGGGCTGGAGATGGCATTGCCATCTCTAAAGTTGTCAATTAAGTCAAGGCCTAGACGTGATATATATCTTATCTTAATATATATATTTCTTGTGTGCGTGTGTATGTGACTGAACTCCTCCTAAACGACTGGACCGATTTTGATGAAATTTTCTGTGTGTCTTCAGATGGATTTGAGAATGGTTTAGATTCACAATTGGACCCGATAGGTGGCGCTGTGATCGTGTTTTAGGGCATTTACTTTTTTCACCCAAGCGAAGCTGGGCGGGACCACTAGTAATATATATATATTTCTTGTGTGCGTGTGTATGTGACTGAACTCCTCCTAAACGACTGGACCGATTTTGATGAAATTTTTTTGTGTGTCTTCAGATAGATTTGAGAATGGTTTAGATTCACAATTGGACCCGATAGGTGGCGCTGTGATCGTGTTTTAGGGCATTTACTTTTTTCACCCAAGCGAAGCTGGGCGGGACCACTAGTCTTTATATATATAATTCTTCTGTGAGTGTGTATGTCACTGAACTCCTCTCAAACAACTGGACCGATTTTGATGAAATTTTTTGTGTGTCTTCAAGGGGATCTGGGAATGGTTTAGATTCACAATTGGACCCGATAGGTGGCGCCACCATCTTTTTTTTTCCACCCGAGCGAAGCTGGGCGGGACCACTAGTATTATATATAAAATAATTGCATAATATATAAATAAATAAATATAAATACACAATATAAATAAAGCCGTGACGGCCGAGAGGTTCGAGTAGTTGCCTGCGACGCAAAGGTCGCAAGTTCGAATCCCGACTGTACTAATGAGTTTTTCTGACCTTAAGTACAGTGATTAGTCACACCACGAGCTTTACGGTGAAGGAAAACATCGAGAGGAAACCTGCATACGTCTGAGAAGAAATTCAAAGGCGTATGTATAGTCGTGCTGGAGTAACGGCGATGGACTCGCCATCTGTCACGTTAGCACCTAATATACCTCTGGCGGAAAGTGGGTGCGTGGGTATTACCTATACACCTCTGCCTCTTCGGAGACTCTTGTGGGAAGGCGTGATGATATATTATTATTTATTATCATAAAATAATTTCGTGCTTGAGTTACGGCGATGGACTCGCCATCAGACACGTTGTCAGCTAAAATATATCTGGGGGAAAGAGGGTGTGTGAGTACTACCTATACACTTCTGCCTACCCCTTCGGAAACCCTCGTACGTGAGGATATATTATTTTATTTATTATTATTATAAAATAGTAATTTAAGGATGTACATATAGTATTAAATTTCGTCATGTTGCGAAACGTGACTGATAATTCTCAATGAGTTCCAACGATAATAATTCAGAATGAGTTTCAATGGAGTGAAAGAAACGATATAATGACAAGAATTAAACGCTGACTCAGACCCGCAAAGATCAACTACACAACAGTCTGAGAGGCAGCCTTTCCCTGAATCGCACGGACATGAACAGATTGCTGACGACTCGCACCATTAAAACTTTCTGATCCACTGATGCGTCAGGTATGTAAGCCGAAGGTATTGACTTCTTTATAGTTTTAGCTTCGAGAATTTTTCTTTAGATTAGATAATCATCAGACTTTTAAGCAAGCTTAAGCTGCGCATAAATTGACGTCACTTATGCTAATTCAAACACTCTCAAGTTTTGACCGCTGCTTAAGACAAATAAATTTATTGAACATTCAGAATAAATTCAAAAACACGAAAAGTCACTCTTAGAACAAATCGAATAAACATTTGTTAATGTATATCTTGTATATAAGACATGTAAATAATTGTCCCTATTAAAGTTGATTACTCGAACAACTTCCGATGGATCACGATAAACATAGATTTCGGGGCAAAAGTACCGATATTTGCATTTAAATCAACGAGTGTTGTAGTGTAGTGAATAAATAAAGCAACAAATTAAAAGCGAGTTTAATTGAAGAGTTCGATAATTAAGCATGAATGTTTAAATTAATTAATGAATTTCGTGGAATCGACGAGACGAGAGCTCCCGATCTGTAGTGTTCGCTAAACGAACATTCTTAATTAATGTGAACGAGAGCAAACGTTGCGATGCTGTAGATGTTCAGTAATGTTAGCCAATTTACAAGTTGCTTAATTTAATTCGACAGTCATTTGGTTTATGTAACAATATTTATTGTTACTTTAGAAGAGTTCAATCCAAATGCACGGCGTATTTAGATTGAACTGGAAATGAATTTGAAGATAGAATTTTAATTAGCATGTTGTTATTGTAGGTTAGATGTTGTCCAGCAGGGAAGTTATTTTCTGGACGTACGGAACTCTTGTTCTTCTTTCACATATATCAGTCTCTTCATACATGTTTGCCGGTTTCGAGTATCCTTGACGTTCATGTTTTGATATATATTGGAACGTGGCTTGGTTCTTCCACTAACTCTACTGTTATTTTACCACCCGTTGGGGGCCCTTTTGTGATGATATGTGCGTTAACAAGAAATTAAAAAAAAAATCCTTTATCATTAATATAGGGGTCGACGTTATACAGAATTCGAGAGAGGCTACCACATCTCTTACAAACTTCAGTAAAATCTTTAAAACTTCTGTTAACGTTTATTTTCATATTGCAAGCTTTCTCGCGATATGTTCCGTACATTCACCAGCTAGAGTAATTATCGACTCATTGATATAGACTTTAAATCTTTTATTTTATAATATAATAATAAGAATATACCCTTACACCTTCCCACAAGGGTCTCCGAAGGGGTAGGCACAGGTGCATAGGTAATACCCACACACCCACTTTACACCAGAGATATATTAGATGCCAACGTGATTGATGGCGAGTCCATCGCCGTTACTCAACCACGACTAATACATACGCCTTTGAATTGCTTCTCAGACGTATGCAGGTTTCCCTTCGATGTTTTCCTTCACCGTAAAGCTCGTGGTGTGACCAATCTCTGTATTTAAGTTTAGAAAAACGAATTGGTACAGTCGGTATACAAACTTTGGATCTTTGTGTCACAGCCACTCGAACCACTCGGCCACCACGGCTTTTATTTTATACTTTTTTTATATCTACACTGAAGACTACTAAGTTATTTTTGCTTTCATCAATGAAAAATCGAAGTGTGGGTAATATTCTCTCCCCTCCCTAAACATATAGGATGAATATGATACAAAATGCCCAGCAATCCGTACAAATTTCACAGGCGAGTGAAAAAGAGAAAATAAGTCTGTCGGATACGCGTCAGCTGGACAACATTAGTCAGGCGATGCGAGAGAATTTAATAAAAGCACTCTTATCGCCTATCCCGAGTCCCGATGAACACTGGAAGCTGTCGACACACTTTTTGTTCCGTGGGAATCTCCAACTTTACAGATAGACATTTGATAATGCTAATAAATGGTGCAGTTTCATAGTCGACTGCGCTTTTGCTGTAACTATGAAAATCAAAATCAAAATCAAAATATTTTATTCAATGTAAAGGGACACAGGGAACACTTATTGAACGTCACATATTTAATATAAACTAAAGTTACCACCGTTTCCAAGAAAAAAAGTACCTGCCAGGAGAAGAAACGGCGAAACAAACTCCCCGGTTTTTTTTTTTTTTTTTAGCATTTGTTCCCTTTTACGTGGGGGGAGAAAAGATTACATACATAAACTCTGTACCAGAGGAGCAATTCATTGCCATGCATGGCCATCATTCAAATAATCTGATGTTTTATAATAAGCCTTTTGAATTAATTTACTTTTAACGACAGCTTTAAATTCTACAAAAGGTAATTCAATTATTTTCCGAGGTAGCTTATTAAAAAAGCGTATAACTTGCCCGACAAATGAGTTGCTAGTTTTGTGTAATCTAGCTGTAGGCAGTATGTTTAGTAGTTTACAGTATGCAAGTCGCTATTTTTCTTAAATTTTATAATATTCTTTCTTACAAATAACACATTTTGGAATATATATTGACATGGTACGGTCAATATGTCAATTTCCTTGAATAATTCTCTGAGAGAATCTCGAGGCTTAAGGCTATAAATTGCGCGAATAGCCCGCTTTTGCAGCACAAAAATAGATCCAATGTCTGCAGCATTACCCCACAAAAGAATGCTGTAAGACATGACACTATGAAAATAGCCGAAATAAACTAAACGGGCTGTATATCAGTCAAGTGTCTAATTTTTCTTACCGCGAATGCTGCAGAGCTGAGTCTATTCGCCAATCCATTAATGTGGGGTCCCCATTGCAGTTTGTGATCCAATGTGACTCCAAGGAAGACTGTTGAATCCACAAGGTTAAACTCCTCGTTATTTATAACTATAGGGGTAGTTAAAACCTTTTTCACGTTAGACATTGTAAATTTAATACATTTCGTTTTCCTAGCATTAAGTACCAAATTATTGGCACTAAACCAATGAACCACGTCAGAGAGAGCATTATTTACATCGTCAAAGTTTTCTTTCTGTCGGTCTATCTTAAATAGTAAAGAAGTATCATCAGCAAATAATACAATATCATGTTTATCATTTACCAGGTGAGGTAGGTCATTGATATAGATAAGAAAAAGAAATGGACCGAGAATCGAACCCTGTGGAACGCCCATAGCTACTGGGCACCCCGGAGATATTTCCCCACGTATACACACTTTTTGTACTCGTTTACTTAAGTATGATGATACCCCTTAACCTTAGTTAAGAGCTAAATTCCTTATACCATAGTGGTCTAACTTCCTGATCAAAGTTTCGCGATGCACACAATCGAAGGCTTTGGATAGGTCACAAAAAACACTTAAAGCATCCTTTGAATCCTCCCAAGCCTCAAGAATTTTCCTAATAAAAATAAATGTCATCCTAAGATTTTATGCATATTTATTATCTTCGTAGCTCGAGGGTTCCCAAAGGGTTGGGCAAGGGTGTAATAACATTATCTTGATACCGGTGATATATTTAGGTTCTTACGTGACAGATGGCGAGTCTAACGCCGTCTCGAATTCATTATTTTACAAACGTTTTTATTCTTCTAAAGCAAGTTGATTCTCGATGGTTTTCTTCCCAGTAAAGCGTGACAAAAAAGTTACTCATTAATATAGACCACTGTGATTGGAACTTATAACGTTCACTATGTAGACGACAACTAATCATATGGAGTGATAATGGGAGACGTTAAGCTATTAAATAATCACCAAACTTGTCAATGAACTTGCTATTGTAAAATTGCGATACAAATAGCATTCGTACTATTTGTTAAATAACTTATCATGCTTTCCAATTAGTTCCAAGTCGTCCTATGAGATTATTGCCTTAAAGTGAACATGCGAAACTTGGTCAAATATACTAACGATTTATTTGACTATATCCATTGGAAGCTAGATATTTAATCAGTCTCTTGATAGTCAGTTCAAACATTTAGTAGCCTTTATTAAGTCGTACTTACGAACTATCATTATATGATCTACCCATTCCGATAGTGTATATATATTAATACTATTATTAAAATATTATAATCCTATAATAAGGTTAAATTGATTGTGCTTAAATTATATTATTATTATTCCATAGTGCTGTAGTCGTTGTCGCCGTGGTGAGTGCACCTCGTCATTAGCATTCAAAATGCAAATTGCTGGCAGCACTCAGGGCAATGCACCCGTCTCAGATCTTACTTTCTCAGAAATAATTTCATTAACATCTGCATACTTGCATGTTTCTTGACTTTCTTGCAAAATTCCTGTTGTGATTGCCTAGAACTTTGTTGCAAACATAAAACATGAATTATACACAATTCATAAAAAATTGAAAGTGAATATTTGTTTCAATACTGTATTTAACGTCGGCTAGTTTTATGTTAAACGAACTGTGTTCGTTAACGAACACTTTTTTATCCCGTTGCATATAAATTAATTGACAAAAGGATTGCAATTTAATATTTAAATTATAACCAAAAAGAACGGGCTCCAATTACTCTAGAGGTTTGTAGCGATTGTTTTATATTATTCGACCGGTTCGGTTGATTGCAATTAACTTGGTTATAGTCTCTTAGTACGAAGAGGTATTTATCCTTGTTGTACCCAAGCAATACGCATATCAAATTCGCTGATATAGTTTTAATTCACGACTTACTTATTAAATTATGTTTACAATTGTACAGTCCATGTGGAAAAAGCAAATGTGATTAATTTAAATAATATAAACTTTATATTTCTACATAAATATTATCACGCTCACAGGGTAGGCAGAATAAGTATAGCGACAATTCTCTCTAGATGTTTATATACCTCTTTATTTCATCTGCACTATACATACATATGTACATTTATCAATCACTTCATTAATGCTCGCCGGTTTCGAGTACTTATAGCCCCCGAGTACTTATACGATTTAATTTGATAAAAATTTAATATTTTTTCTTAGTTATGCTTAACTTACAGGTCGATATAGTGAATTCATTATTATTTTATACCACTTGGGTTACAAACAATCATGCGGTCCGCCTGATGGTAAGCGGTTACTGCCGCCTATGGACGCTTGCAACACCAGGGGTATCACTCGCGCGTTGCCGACCCTGCGGGAATCTTTTCACACCCTTCTTGAAGAACTCCATGCTGGACTCTCCAGGGAAAACCTCAACGGGGAGCTCATTCCACAGCCTGAGCGTCCGCGGAAGAAAACTCCTTTGCAAGCGCACAGTGCGAGACCTTTGTGGTCACATCACAAAGAAAGTATATATGTATTCGTATTAACGTATGATAACATATTTGAATTCAATCCCACATTGATAGAGAAGACGCCGATGCTCCGGGATATATATCTAGACCATAATTCTTGACAGAAATCCGATCATCTCTAATAGAGAATATTCAGAGATCACAAATCCAATTTACTCACAACAAGAACGTCTTATACCAAACAGATCTTATTTATGATTTAGAAACTATAACATATATTATGAACCTTGGTCTACTCTCGGAACGTTTACATTTCCCTTTTATTAGAGACCTAGGAGCCGGTGGCCGAGCGGGTTGAATAGTTGCTTGCAAATTCACGATTGCAGGTTCTTCTAAAGGCAGTATAAAAATATTTGTTATGAAATACAGATAGTGCATCAGTGTCAGGCACGAACCGTAAACATAACCGTATTTTCAGTGTCGATGAACTCTCAAAAATTTGGGGTTAACAATTAGCTCTGAACACTGAAGGAAGCTTCTATTTTCATAGTAGCTTGTCGCCCGAAGGCCAATAAGTATATCGTTTGGAAAAAGACGGAATAAATCTGATCTTCAACCCTCAATACAAAAAACGTCTCTTATTAAATATATTTCAAATCCCACCTTCGATAGAAATCTCCCACTATTAGATGAACGGAAACAAACATGTTCCCATTTTAAGAATCCAATTTTCCGTAACATGAAAAGGTTGCGAAAGAAAGTGCTTAAACAATTTATATGATATCCCGTGGGAGATAACATCCCTTTCGTTAGAGTGAACAATTCATACGAGAATCGTATGTTATTCCGACCCACTCATAATATTTGTTGAGTGAAGTTCACTTATGTGGAATGAATGCTATAATTCTGTATTCTTTTCTAGATATTGTGATATAGAGTACTATTGAATACAATCATCTGACATCTGACATTGGCCTGGAACAATTAACTGATACACACTGAATTGAATAGGTAAGTAACTATAGAGAGATTCCATTGTTACATTGTAGAAAGGATAGTCAGGTACAAGTCCTGGAGATATATGTATTAGAGAATAAGTTAGAAGGTGATAACATTTTTTTCATCAATTAAGTTGGTTGTTTGCAGAAATATTATAAAGACAATATTTTGGAGGTGAGTGACAGAGCGATTGAAGATCATTGGCACCAAACCTAAAAAGTCCTCAACACCGCAGGAAAATTTTAATAGTGTATTTAGAAACGACAATGTGTTTTTATTGATATTGTACTAGTTCACTTCGAATTCATAGAATTACTCTATTTTCATTTATTTGATATTATTGCCATAAAAAGGAAAAGAGTGTAAGATTTATTAATTAAAAAACTACTATTTATTTGTTATAATATTATAAAATGTCAAGTTTAGTTGCTAGAGCATACCTACGAATAACTTTTACAACGGATATTTTTAACAGATTCCCTACGATAAGAATTTAGCTTACTTATAATTTTTACACCAGATATATTGCGTGCTAAGTAAATTTATCACAATTTGCAATCAAATGTTAATCTCGATTCCGTATATATCATTGGAATATCAAGCTATATATCACAGTGCGTGCACAGCCACTGTAAATCTTGACGTATTGTAATGAGGCGAAGGTGCCACGCTTCGGGGTTCCGTGCTGCGTCGCTGATTGATTACGTCTGTAGACCGATTATCTTTGGCCTATCTATGATAATCACTTAATATTTTTATACTCAACTAACCAGACCCCGCGATTCCATGTGCGTCTACACTTTGGATGACACATTTTTGTTCCTATTTGACGCAAAAAATATATTAAGGAATGGAATTAGATCATATTTGATTATTAAGGAATGGAATTAGATGAGGATTAACACGTAGTATATGTTGTGTGTTTACGCGTGTACGTGCAATTTACGCGGTTGAAACCGCGGGGCATAAGAAGCTAATAAATAAATGAATATCTCCATATTTCTTATTGCTCTTTTACATTGTATATGAAACTCTTGGAAAGCATTTGATGTAGGAGCAACCTGTCCTTTAAGGTCCAAGCTGTGTTGTCTATCAGACAGACAGATATATCAGAAACAGAACTTAAAACGACGTATAATAAATACAGGTCGATATCGTATCTTATTATTTTTTGGCAGGCCTGTCTTGTCTTGTATGGTTATCGATACCCATGGGCGGTTTGGTTGTACCATCACGCCGAGTCCCTTACGGGGTCGGCAAAGAGAGATTTGGTTATGTTATATTGGATAGTAATATCTGTTAGATTATATCTCATACGCAGGCACAGCGATTTGGAATCTGTTTTCTACTTTCTTTTTATTTATGTGAGCAGTAGACCTGATCGTTAGCGGTAACGCTAGCCGACTACGTTTGTGACAAGTAGTCGTTTACTTCTTTTTACGCTAGTGCGATTAAAGTCTAGTATCAATTTACTCTTGCATGTATTTGATGATTATAAGGATAGATTTAGATACTTGATCGAAGTCCACTGTTCTCAGGATTAGCAGCACGCCAGTCATACCGTTGGCAAGTCACCACCAGTTCAGCTGTATAACATAGTCTTAAGGCAATTAGATGTACTATAGGATTTAGAGTCGTTGTCAACACAGGACATGGCCGATTATGATCAACAATTCATTCCGTTCCTGGATCCAGTCTCAGGCGGCAGCTCTATACGAGTGATCCGGACATAAATCCAGCAAGTAAAGACAAATTACTCGACCTTTTTCCTTCGGATTCCCTCAGGATAGCGGGTTCTAACAAATCCAACAAACGTGCCATTTAATGGGATGATTACAATATCACTACGCCTATACTATTGTCTCTTCGCTTGAGTTAATGAAGGCTGTAGCACTAAAGGATTCAATTATAAGCGATGTAATTATTAATTAAGAGCATCAATGGTAATATTAATGAGAGCAGTAATTAAATGGATGCTGATCGTATAATTATTGCTGATATAGATAATTGAATGACTGATCCATATGCATGTTATACGTACATATGTGCTAATTACTTCATGCGCTCACACCAAACTCTTCAAATGGTAAGTACAGTTGTAACCACATCATCTTTTCGGCTATTCTCAAATTTCCAAAACGTAGGAAGATTTCCCTACGTTGTTTTCCTTTACCATAAAGGTAGTGGTATGATTAATCATTGTACTTAAGTTCAGAAAAACCTTATGGGTACAGTCGGGATTCCAACTTACAATATGTGCGTTGCAAGCGACCATTGAGCAACACAACTCTTAAATTGATTGTAATATCTTTATTATTTTTGTATCGCCTCGTCTAACCACTGGCCAGTAATTCACATCTTTGTTTAAAAAAAAACAGTAATGAAAAAAAAAATTTTTTTTTAGCATGAACGATGTTTATATTTTGACCACATACCAAGTAAAGCGGTGAATATTGTAGGTACTAACAATAAGCATACGAAGTAAACAACATAATAACGGAAAAAAAATAAACAAACAAGACGAACATACTGGTAGTGCAAACAGGCAAAGAGGCAATGTAGAAAAAGGTTGGATTATATTTGCCGCGGGGGAGACAACAGGTGCGGCAAAGCTCTACGGAGGCTAACATCTGACCTACACGAACAAACAAGGCCTTGACTTGAGTAAATAATAGAATAAAATATATACTCTTATCTTATGATATATTTCGGTGTTGCCAATCCATGTAGCTCCCAAATAAAGTATTTTACGTGGCGTTTCTTACTATCACTTAGTAAGCTAGATTGCATACATATTGAAGCGAAATGTCCGCTCCTGCCGGCTACAGAATATTTTTTGAGCCGCAGTTATCCTGCTAATATATATATGACACTCTTCACACAGAATTTCTTAATAGATAGAAGAGTTTTGAAAGCAAATGCTAGTGCACTCTTTAGTATAATTAGACTTTTTATAAAGACTACTAAGTATATATTATACATATATAATTATCTATAAGGGAGCCTTATGTCTATTTAAAATTATGTCTATTAAATAATAGCTCATATCACACATTTATTAATTTGTAAAGTCAAACTTTTACACAACTGCACAGGAGACACTCATTGCAGTTCAAAATGCTGATAAACACTAATGTCATTCTTTTTTCGCACCTTCTCAAAAAGTCTCCAAAGTGATAAGCAGACTACTTGGTTCAAGTATAATAAATATAAGATCAACCACGCCGTGACTGAGTGGTTACTCAGGTTATAAATCATGCATATAGTTGTGTGTTTTTTGGACATTCTGTAGAAGTGGGTTCTATTACCTACATTATACTTTGGTTTTACGCTTAGTCAGTGTCTGATGTTGACGTATTCGGGATTTATAGTCTGTGTCGCAATCTAGGACACAAGGAACCTCCGTCAAAGCCTTTACTAAGCCAAGAAAGGTGCGAAGGCGGTGAGAGTTGATTAGAAATCGATTTTTAGGTGCGATGAATACCTACAGTTGCTATTACATGTTTATGTCACAAGCACATACATGAGTAAACATTCGAGAATATATATTGCCTCTACCGATAACATATACATATATTACATGCATTTGTAGATAACTCAAAATTTTGAAGACCGAATAAACAATACGTAATATTTTGCACCTTGTTTATACTACAAAGGAAACATATTAATATACAAGATATGACCTTTTAACTTTTTTATAGATACCTTTCGCATCGCCAGAATATTAAAACAAGCAGTCCCATTTGGCCGAGATCTTAATTCAATATCTATTAATCCAATATATAATTGGTAGAATAATCTAAAAAAATTTACACTTTTGCAGATAAGGTCAAAAGTGAATAAAAGAATACGTAATATTTTGTACCTTATTCATATTACAAAAGGAGCATAATAGCATACAAGATTCAACCTGCCTAACGGTAAGCGTTTTCTGCCATTATACGTATAACGAACATTATTGTTCGATATACAATGGATCCCACGACCTTTCTTTGTAGAGTTGTGGAATCCTTACTTACCGCCAGAACAACAGGAGCGATGCCATGCCGAGATCTAGTGTAAAGCGATATTGTTACAATTGGACAACTACAATCTTCTCTGATTTAGCATTTTAAATATGGAACTGGCGGCAGTGGCAAACCACGCTTTAACCTAGGTAGTTAGATCAAATCCATCGAATACTCAAGGATGAAAATATTCGAAACCGAAATTGAGTCGGGTCATACTCCCGCATCCTGCAACTCCCTCAACAAAAAATTGGGGCGCGTCTTCCTGACGTCTGGCTGTCCTGGGTGACACTATCTATATGTAGAGAGACCAATAAATGTAGATGATACTCAAGCGGTCTGTATGTCTAGGGAGAGCTGGCGCTCTACCTTCTTTACCCCGTGGTGTACTCGCTGTGATGATAAGTACATATGTACGTGTACAGATAACTGTACAAGCCTCTTTGTTAAATTAATTACACAAACCAGATTATCAAACAATCGCGTTGTTAAGCGCAGTTCATTAGCAAGAGAAATGAGTATAACTGTAAACAGAACTTCTGTTTCCACGCTCCTCTAGCCCGTTATGGTGTGCATTCATTATCATTAAGGTAGGTACATTAATAACACTGACTTCACTTCTTCATTTGTTACGTTTAAATGAGATCACGTGTCTCATAATAACTTATTTGTGTGAATATCAGAATAAAATATATTTATATATTTTTATTTTACTTAAGCTTTACCAGAAGGGTTCCCGTTTTCGACAAACATCGAGAGGAAAACCTCTCGATGTTTTCCTTCACGAATTTCTTAACAATCGTATGCAGTTTTCTTCATACGCTTAAGAAGAAATTTAAAGGCCTATGAAGGAGATATATTTTAGGTGACAACGTGACAGATGACGAGTACACCGCCGTTTCTAAAGCATAGCTAAGGTTTCCACTCGATGTTTTACTTCGTTGAAAAAGCTCGTCGATAGAGTAATCACTGTACGTTAGCTTTTAAAAACTCATTGTTATAGTCGGGATTCGAACTTGCAATCTTAGTGGTGCACTATTCGAACCTCTCAGCTACAACAGCTTTATATATAAGATGTATAAGTAAAACTTAAAAATGTCTTACACGCCTGACATTTTAATGTACAGAATGAAATAATAACGCACATTTGGTCCACGTACAGTTCCATCCATCGCGGTAATTGCCGACAGCCGGAAGATAGCTAGAGAGTTACGACGTCACATAACGTGCTAATGACGTCATAACTGCATTGACCCGGGCACTCTGACTTACGCCCGGTGCTATGGATGCGATGCAATTTACTAAGCAAATTCTACATGGGACATTTTAACTGGTTTTACAACTCCCCATTAACAGGTAAGTGAGTGACAGTACGTGATAAAGGACTTTGATTAAAACAGATGAAGTTTTTATTGCACGTAATAAAGTCACGTTTACAATAGAGAATACTTCATCGTGACACAGGCATTATAATATATTTAATAGGTTCTTGCAAGTTAATCACAAGAACTTGTTTAATCGGTGAAATATGTGTTAATTCTACCAACCGTCTTATCGAGACAAATAATATTAGTTATTTTGTGTATTTATTACCGTAAAAACCAATTTAAATATTTTAAACATATAAAATAACGTAGACTAAAAACAAAAATTTCTCCCGCTTAGCAATTAATCGCTTCACATCATTTAAATTATTGTATAAAAGGTACTATACCTATTGCATAGTACCTTTTGTTAAAGTGTTAAACACCCAAAAATACTACGAAGTACAAACTTTTCTATAATAAACCGTACATTTAATTATTATATAGGACCTTGTTGTATTAGTTATTTCAAGCAGATTATTATAAATGTAGTTCGTATGAAATAAAAACTCTGCGGTGTGCACCAAGGCTTACAAAAACACTTGAATCATACATATTATTGCGCTGTGTAAGCTTGATTAATGTGAGGTAAAATTTTTGTATTTTTAAGTACCTATATGAAATTCATGAAC
This sequence comes from Drepana falcataria, assembly GCA_945859725.1. Classification (NCBI taxonomy): domain Eukaryota; kingdom Metazoa; phylum Arthropoda; class Insecta; order Lepidoptera; family Drepanidae; genus Drepana; species Drepana falcataria. Next base: position 5,300,147 of record OX243935.1, read on the forward strand.
GCAAGTTAGTAAATGTAATGTATTTAAAACATTTAAGAAACATCACAATAGAGAATCAGCTCATCTCAGTAGATAATTAATTCTTTGGCAGTGCTCATCTGCTGATGTTGCAGAAATATGGATTTACTAAGGGTAATCCGCCAACTCGTCCGCTTGAAAAACCACTTACTAATATTGGGTGATTTTAGTTCGTTCGTTCGTCTTTTACAGAACTATGAATTTTCAGACCGTTGACTTGAAGTACAATCAATTTACTTATCAAAGTTTAAACGCCTTCTTCACCACCTTTCAGATAAAAGATACCCTATGTCCTTCCTCAGGATTTAATCTCCTTGTTAAATTGTATGACGATCTGTTCAGCCACGCCGAAAAGGTAATAAGCAAACACACAAATAGAGTTACTTTCAAATTTATAGTATAAGTATGGATATATATATGTATGTCACCATAACGAGTCATTCATGGGGTCGGTAAAGAAAGACTTCGATTCGTACAAATTCATCAATCGCCATCAATCAATTTCCATAAATCGGAAAATTGTTGTCATTCTCAGTCCCTCATTTAATCACTCTCTTTTAGTGTATATATATATTATGCTCCAAGTTCACGGAAAAGCATCGGAACTGCGACTCCAGATTTTACATGTTTCAAAATTTACCTTAATCTTCAGACGAACGAAGGCGTCAAAATTCCAACCCCGCTTTATCTTCACGCCTTTTCACAGGATTTCCTAAAGAGTAGGCAGAGGTGTGACAACACCTGCTTTACATCAACGATATAATTAAGTAGCCTAGGTGACAGATTAAGAGTCCATCGCCACATCTCATCTCTTTTGACCGGAGATATATTAAGGCGCCCACGAGATAGAAAGCGAGCCCATCGCTGCTTTAAATACACGACATAGCTTACATAAATACGTATTTGAATTTCTTCTTAACAGTGTTTGGGCATACTCTGCGTGATTTTCTTCATAGTAAAGCTCATGGTATGATTGATTACTGAGCTTAAACTCAGAAAAAGCTTTTTAGTACAATCGACTGCTACTCAATCCATGTGACAACTAGAGTGATCGCCGTTTTCTTTTTTTAAAAACAAATGCTGATATCTAACTTTAATAAGTGTCTATGGAGACCTAAGAGGATCTAACAATGTAACAATCCGCATTCAGAATAGGTAAGAATACTTGCCTTGCATGTCGCGGCTATTCTGCGCAATAAACGTCAGCCGTCACTGCTGTCAGGTGGAACCGCTATAAATCTACCTTGTCGCCGACTCCTTCATGAATCACCCAACGAAACGCCAACTTTTATGCTACTGTCCTTTTAAAAGAGTTGACACATTTTTCGCGTTCTCGAAACTTACTGCTTATTAAAATACACGGTTTATCTTATCTACATACATATCTTCATGTCGAGTGGTCTCTCTAGACTTACTGGTTATATATTTTACTAGCTGTGCCCGCGACTTCGTCCGCATGGAATGTGAATTTGGGCAGCATTTTTTGGATATATCTCTTGGTTTATTTTGGATATTATGTTAAGTGAAGCTTACCACAATATATTAGTGACAACCACATGGGATAAGCCGTTTCTGAGATTAGCGTGCGCAATCGCACAGACAAAAATTCTAACAATCAATGTTTTGGGTGATGTTTGCGATGATCATATTTTTTCTCATATATCTTCCATGTAAAGACAGCGATCCGTTACATTTTATTTGATGAAAGTAATATCAAAATTACTCACCACTTTGAAATCTCAATAAAATAATAGTAAACGGTACAAATTCTAGATCATCCTAATTATAGTATAAAAAACCGTATCAACCTAAAATATGGTTACAGGGCAAAGGAACCATTAGAATATCTACATGGTAACCCACCAACAAGATTACGAAGCAATGGAATTCGGGATATGTGCAATTAACATACTGCCGACGTTGATCAGATAGCGGCCGTTTGTGAAAATTTTGTGGATGGTGTGTAATTACAGGGTGCTTGATAACATCTACAACGCCTTCTTTGCCATGATGTATTGTGTTCCTTTTTGCCGTATACTCCTGAGTCTCACATTACACTTAGTACTTATTAAGTATTCTATACGAATCTAATAAAATTGGTACGCACTGAGTAGCTTAATGGAATTATTAAAAATAAAAACTAGAAAAATGAAACAAGTATTCAAATTTATAACACTGATTATGTCCAGGTTTCAAAATCAGTCAAAGGATTTCAATACATACATATATATCATCACGCCGAGCCCATAAAGGGTTTGGCAGAGAGAATAGAGCGCCAGAACTCTCTAGACTTATATACCTCACAGCACTGTTAATTCAAATAAGGTTAATTTTGATCATTGATTGAGCGACCCAGACTATGAACTCGTTTAATTCAGTCATGGATGAGTCATAAAACCTCTAAAGTAGCATTAAAGTTCATTTGATTATGCGATAAGATCAGGCTTCTGAAAAAGCGGCGAGACACGAAATGTCCACATGATTCCACAAATACGTTTTACACGACTTAATGTTTTAATTAACCCTGGTTAATCTCCGCTGCCAAAAAGACCCGAAAGATTATTTTTGTTTTACTTTTAGAGTCAACGTCTCGGCCACTTGTTGCCACTTCCCACGCAAGCGATCTGCATACATTTGCAGGCTCTTTCATCCTCGTACTTAGCATAAAACAAGCCCGACACCAAGTCATTATGCAGTCGCAGATTTCGAAGTACGACCGCATAAATTTACGCCATTATCAAAATATCGTGAATGGAACAAACCGAGCATGAAACAGATTTAACCAGTTTAGGGGTCATTAACGCACGCAATGCGTATTATTCGTATTTATTTGCACCACAGCATTGTACGGTTATGAGTGGGTGACGACTTTAATTATAATGGCCGCCTTACTAATCTTGAGTTACGGTTCGTGTACATACATATTAGCTGTGATTTAGGACCATTATATAGCAGTAATGTAATTATTAACAATTAAATCCCTTCTATATAACATATTTACCCTGTGTTCTCGAAATGATTTGGCGCATAAATTAATAGTCGCTTATTTTGACCGCTTGATGTTCTAAAGGATCCTCGATTTTACCTCAAATATTTGGCACGTTTCTGGCAAGGAGATCAAAGAGCTCTGAGCAATGACCGTCAAAAATACTCATTGTTAACTCCCTTTGATGATCTACCCTCGGTCTCTCCATTATTATGAAGCCGCTCAAGGCGCCACCCCTAACAATTCACTCAAATACTTAGCTTCTAATAAATATAAGAAAATTCCGATTAAATACAGCTGCTTCGTTATACAATAATGTTAATCGAATAGTTTATAGTTATTGTACTGGTACTATTATATATTAGGAATAGAAAGAAGCTATTCTAAAAAAGTTTATAGGGAGCTTATGAGGAGTTAATGGAATCTTTTGCTATCATCCATTGAAGCGAACCTTGTCGCTGGCTCACCTGTAATAATGTACTGTGATATTTGTGCTGATCTTCGACTATCACGCGAACGAAGGGGTCTTCAGAAGCTGTATAATGTTTCTCATCCAATGTAAAAATTGCATATTTTCTAGAGCTGGTAAATCGTTTCTAGGTAAACTCTTACTAATTAATATTAGAAGTATAGCAGTATATTTGACTAATTTGAGGGCGATAGGTTGGAGTATTTGGACGTTGCGATACAAAATAAAGTAGGGATCATCATTTTACCATCACCTGTTTCATAAAAAGATTGAAGAATTTATTGTAATAATAATAATATAATATATCCTCACGCCTTCCCACAAGGGTCCCCGAAGGGGTAGGCAGAGGTGTGTAGGTAATACCCACACACCCACTTTCCGCCAGAGGTATATCAGGTGCCAACGTGACAGATGGCGAGTCCATCGCCGTTACTCAAGCACGATTATACATACGCCTTTGAATTTCTTCTCAGACGTATGCAGGTTTCCTCTCGATGTTTTCCTTCACCGTAAAGCTCGTGGTGTGACTAATCACTGTACTTAAGTTCAGAAAAAACTCATTGGTACAGTCGGGATTCGAACTTGCGACCTTTGCGTCGCAGGCAACTGCTCGAACCACTCGGCCACCACGGCTTTTTTTTATTGTAATTAATTTTTTGTAATTTATTGTAATTGCGTTATTTATGTTTAGTTGACTTTGCGTCAACAAGCCCGAGATAAATTTGGAATTTTTGTCAACCATACCTTTTGGAGTTCGTGATAAAATGAACGCAAATACATAACACCACCCCAAAGCAGTGCATATGATCATATTTACGGTTCCGACTTATCCGATCATACCGCTCTTTGGCTACTCGAAGAACACGTGTAGAAGATAGAAGGTCAAACCTCATTTGTACGCGTATGAATGAGGTAGCATCAATCGATTGATTAGGCATCGTGAATTATACTTATTCATATTTCGTAGCTTTCTGAGTTAGTGGCCATCTTTCAAAGCATTTGAAGCAGTAATCAAATTGTAGTAAATCCTTATACAGACAATGAATATTCATGCTACGTGTTTAATAGTTCCATTACTTAGCCAGAGGCGTCGAGCCGTTCATAGATGATCTCGCAATTTGGACATAGCCTCTGCAAAATTATCCAACAACGTATTTGAATGGTTTATGTAATTTAATTAATTGCCACAAGGGACGCAATCGGCTACAAAGATAATGACTTGGATTTTGTAGCATCTGTGTGCGACAGCTATGCGTGGATTATATATACATACTAGTTGTCTCGCCCAGCTTCGCTCGGGTGGAAAAAAAAAGATGGTGGCGCCACCTATCGGGTTCAATTGTGAATCTAAACCATTCCCAGATCCCCTTCAACACACACAAAAAATTTCATCAAAATCGGTCCAGTCGTTTGAGAGGAGTTCAGTGACATACATACTCACAGAAGAATTATATATATAAAGATAAACTCGTACACATCATCACGCAATATCTTCATACATGCTTTCTACTTTAGATTACTTTTAACTTTAATTGAAATAAAATGTAATTCATTTTAATTAACTAATTGAATGTACAATTGAAAATTTAAATTATTAATTGACGGGATTTTAATGTAAACTGGCTGAAATAAGAATGTTAAATTCAAAGAAAACAACCTTGGATAGGTTTACACTTTGAGTATTAATTATTCAAAGCTGCTTTTATTCGAGCTTGTGTTTCGCAAAGCGTTTGATAACACGAGTAAATAATTCAGCGTGAGAAAGCAGCCGAAATTAACGAGTAGCTTAGAAGGCATACATTGCAGAGAGTAGCGAAATGCAATTTACAATGTATTATTGAATATATTTCGCTTACGGATTCGCTCGCGTATATGTAAATTTTTCGTATCATATTATCGTCATGAGTCCCTCACAGCATAAACAGAGAGAATCGATCACTATTTCTCTCTAGACTTCCACACCTCTTTCGCGTTTCCATAGTTTTTATTCTCTTCATATATGCACGTCAGGTTCGGATACTCAGATACGGAAACGGATACATTTTCAGATACGCCTAATAATGATCAGTTAAGTACTTAAGGATGACTTTGATGAGGATACAGATGAACGGTGGAGCAGACGAGTCCTCGAATGGAGACCACGGACGGGAAGACGTAGTGTAGGGCGTCCTGAGGCACGGTGGACGGACGACCTTAAGAGGGTCGCTGGCAACGGATGGATGCGAAGGGCCGAAGACAGAGTGTGGTGGCGTGCCATGGAAGAGGCCTATGTCCAGCAGTGGACTGCTGTAGGCTGATGATGTAGTACTTAAGACGTAAAAGCATAACAAACAAAGAGATTTACTTTAGCATAGTAAAATGCTAGTCGTAACTAGCGAAAGCGAACATACATTAGTATGTAGGATCTGTGCTTAAGTAAATGTTTTAACAATAAATAATATGAAACTATCTTTACGACTCTGTAGATCAGTTTAGTTGCAAAGAAAAGAAAGAAAATGTTTCAACGCTAGTTTATATTCTTGTTAATAAGTAAGTAGGTATAGGTATACGTATGTATATGTTGCTAGATTTCAGAAATTGTATGTACTTTCGTTAGTAACAAATTATAATAGCTTGAGTGGCGTACATGGTGTGGTTTTTAATACGTTTATAAAAACCCTCTTATTGTAATGACGCGTATCAACAACAGCATGCCGAAGCAACGTTGATTATTTACCACAGAACCATACTACCAAAAACAAACAAAGCTATCTACTAGAAAGTTCCGTTCAATTTGCGGTGTCTTTCTATTTATTAATTATACGATATAACATCGTTTAATTAATTATAAATACATTTAAATTAATTTACTTTACATAATATTCTTATGACCTTGTATAACCGGTGAGTATGTATGAATATACTGATAAATGTGGATGCAGCGAAGTAGGTCTGTAAGTCTAGAGAGAATTGTTGCCTAACTCTATTAAGTGAGGGTCGGTCGGTGTGATCAAATACTAACCCATGATCCTTGTTGGTCGAAATAAATGAATTTTAATTTTAATTTAATATATACATATATGGTGGCTTGCATTTTTCAATATAATTCGTCACTCGTTTAATGTGACGACAGCCGCATTTAATTACTTTATGTTTACAAATTCTGATAGAAACGCAGTGCTGGTAGCGGTTAGACATACATTGTAATCTTTGGGTTAGACATAGCCTATGTGTACACATAGCACACACAAACAATTGTGTGTGCTTATTTATGTCATTTTACAAAGTTTTGGTTGAAGCACTCTCGTTACGCGATAATATACCTATGCAAACAGATGCAAATTCGCAATTGCCGAATACCATTTTAAATGAGGTAGACTTTTTATAGTTTCCTTTATTTATTATTTATTATATCTCTTTTAATAATAATATATTTACCTCTTCCCAGAAGGATCCCAACGGGGTAGGCAGAGGTGTGTAAGTAGAACACACCAACATGACAGATGACGAGTCCAATAGTACGTATATCTTTGAATTTCTTTTCAAACGTATGCAGGTTACCTCACGATATTTTCGTTCAATGTAGCACCGAAGCTCGTGCTGTGACTAATCACTAATTGTACTTAAGTCCAGAGAACCTCATTGGTACAGTCGGTGTTCGAAATTACAATCTTTGTGTGCAGGCTACTATTGGAACTATTCGGCCATTACGGCTGACACGTATAAAATGTTTGCTATTCCGCTTTGCACGTATGTGTTTGGTCCGCATGGTATGAAATTGACAATTTTCATAAATATTTATTTCACCTATAAATAAACTAGTAACAACCATAGTATGGTATTCGTCTTTTGTTTTCAATTTTAATTCTCGAAAGTCTCAATGTTCGACATTCAATAATACGAATAAAGTTCTGAGTTCATTTAGTACCAGCTAACCACTATACTATACACTACACTATACTACTAACTACACTATAATAATACCAATAACAAAGAGTTTGGTAATGTTCATTAAAACATTACATTCAACATAAAATTTACAAAGTACATACTTTTAAATGCACACATGAACTCATACATATCATTTAACCAGAGCCTTTCACCGTAGATCATAGAGTAATAAATGCTTCCTCTGATGTTTCAAGCTTCCAAAGATGGTGGTAACCGCTTACCATCAGGCGGCCGCATGCTTGGTTGCCACCATAATGTGTTGTTCATGTTAAATTTCATCAATTTAATTTAATAGGTGGGTTTACGTAACAATCGCTCGGGAAGATTCGATGTCTTAAATAACACGCTACTGTTGCCTCCAGCATATAATCTACTGTTGTAGGAATTGTTGTTGTTTATCTAAAATACACAGGGCAAATAACAATTTCATTTTACTTAGCTGAGCACTAAACATTATGAGAAACTAGTTACGCTTAGTCGTCAACATGGACAGTTTGCCTTTTGTTTTTATTTATTTATTTGAGTTTCCAACAAGCAATACACGAAACATTCTTATGAGCCAAGTTATAATTATTATAGAATTGTGATTCCTCAATTATAGGAAACCACAGCATGCAGTAAAAAACAATAAAGTAAAATAGAAATTCAAATTGGTTTGCTCCTTACAATTAGATTTGTGAATTTAAATTTAAATTAAGCAACAAATTTATTTATTAATTGAGGTAAATTAAGCTAAGATTTACAAAGTCGGTAACTAGACTTTTATAGTGGTTCAGCTTATTCAGCTTATAGTATTGATGGAAGCTATTTATAACGGGCTTAACTTTTTTTTATAATACCTACTATTAACTATATTAATTTTTGTATATCCTCACGCCTTCCCACAAGGGTCCCCGAAGGGGTATGTATAGGTAATACCCACACACCCACTTTCCGCCCGAGGTATATATGTTTACCAATGTATATATTGTATATAGTTTTACCAATCATAAAACCTTGTGTTTTTTACATGTAAATATTTTAGCCTCTTGCTAAGCAATTGTGTGACGTCACAACGTACGGCTTTCATTACGGCGTACATTATGACTGATCTTTATCTCGTAAAATACCTAATGGATAAATCTATGCATAAATAGAACTTAAGATTTAAAAAGTACCTAAAACGTAAATGATTAACAATCGCATAGCAGATGGCAATTCTTTTTTTACCTAGATTTAATTTTATTACCTAGTATAAAAGCTTAGATTTATAGCTTATATTAAGCTTATATTTAGCCGTGAACTATATATATATATATATATATATAATATATATATAGTTCACGGCCGTCGCTCATTGATAAGCGAATTTATATCTCCTCGTTCTCATTAATACCAATAACATTATATAATATCCAATATTTATACGTGCATTGAGTGCTATTAGAGAAAGTAATAATAAATATAAACTAACTATAAATAGAATAAATGACCCAAATCTGTGTCACGCGGAAGGGTGCCACGAAGACTAGCGGCATTGCCACGTTGTATGGCAATGCTGATTCGCTGAGCGAAATATTCGCCAGCCCTCTTGTCACGGGAGGCCTCAAAGAGTTTCCTCGAGACATCCCTATAAAAATGAAGAGCATCCGGTCCCCACGGCCCTAGAGTTTCGACTCCAAACGCCACAAAAACGTAGTCTTGGCTCAAACTATATATATATATATATATAGTTATAATTCCTATAACACGTATAATTTAGAGCAGTCAGTCATTTCGACGTCTGCACTAGAGTCAAAGTATGAGATGACGATAATAAATAATTAGTTTAGGTACATCAATAAGAACTAAATGGCTCAACTAAAGAGTTTTATCTCGTTACTGTGATTTCCTACTTGATATCGTGGATATTCCTATACCTCGGTTGGTAATTAGACAGTATATATTCGATATGAGGTTGGGTTAAATTAATTTCACCAAATTACCGGCGGAGCATGGCAAATTTGATTCATTACATCAAATTAAGTCCTTATTTTACATACCTACATATGTAAAATTATGCCTATTTATTTTTCAATATAACTTAAACTGCAAATTTATATTTACTAACCGTAAATAAATAACCGTTCTACAAGTGTTCCTTGTGTCCCTTACGATGAATAAAAGTTTTTGATTAAGAAGTTTTGATTTTTTTTATTTTGACCAAACATCACGCTCAAAATGTTTTTTATCTCTGTATCTACTCTCCATTATAAGGAGGTGCTGTCATTCTTGGACGGACCCCCCTCGTCGTATCGGCCGCCCGATACACTCCTTCCCTTATCTCGAAGATAAGGCGTCCAAGACACGCCGTCATCGAACCGGATGACGACATAACGGTCCTCCAGGACGCCCGACAAAAACATACCAACACTACACAAAACCGACCACTGTTCCGTCCTCGCCGACGAGGCTCGACGCGAATAAGCCGTAATGTAACCCCCCGACCCCCGCCGCAAACGCCGGCCCGCGCCGAGCCTGACGCGTAAATCCCGCCCCCAAATAATATTTAAATAAAATTACCAGTCCAGCCCAGCTCCCTTGCTCGCGATCCAGCAACGCCCTAAGCCGAGGTTCGTACCCCACAGGGGGTGCCCTTAGCTGTGTTGCTTAGAAATAAAGTGCCTGGCTGGAGGCCTAGGTCTCGCCATTGACCGGTTAAGTAGCAAAAGTTCCCGGAACTCACGCTACGAGAGACAATACAAAAAAAAAAAAAAAAAAAATCTTGGACGGACAGATCTCTGCCTAAAAGTTGAAGCTGGGTATTATTGTAAATAATTTTAAATTCTTAATATATATTAATATTAACCTTGGTTATATTAATATTAACTTGGTTATATTAATATTAACTTACATATTTTTTATTAATAAATAAATAAATTAGGTTTCATTCAGTCCATCCATTTTTATCATCTTTTGATTGTATAAAACATTCCATTTTGATCGACCCTCCGCGTGACATGTCGCCCATTGTCAAGGGCTTGCATTTCAACTTGTGAGTCACTGATGCTACTATTGTCCAAATGAACTGATTCCTTATCTTGCCTTTTTTAGCAACGACCATTAGTCATAACTAGTTTCCGTTTTAAGACCAACAGATCTTTAAAGTAACGCCCTCCAATTTTACCTTTTTTTTAATACTTCCTATCCTTTTTGCAATTCAAGACAGTCGGGTCTCAAGAATTCAACAATCATCAACAAGTAGCAAAGCACGCGCGCCCTCCGGTGTAGATAAATTGTAATAGCCGCGATTACCGGCCCACCCAGCGGTGAGACCGGCCGCACTATTCAACCTCCCTAAACTTGGAGGCCTTTCCAGGATGTACTGATGCTCCCTGACGATTCTCCAAGATAACTATCAACAGGACAGTTAAAGTATATTCTAATACCTCTTTCATTTTCTGATTAAAAGAGGAACTATCACCCTCACAAGTTTGCACATTTATAGATAATACCAGCTTATGCCCGCGGCTTCGCTCGCGTGGAGATCGATAAAATGACTTATGTATTTTCCGGCTAGAATCCGTTCAGCCGCTATAGCGGTATACCGTGAAAGAAAGAACAACATACTTAATTATATTAGAACTAAGAATTTTTCGGGATTCATATGTACCCTATGTCCTAATCCTAGGTATAAGCCATCACCATATCAACTTTCAGCCAAATCGGTTCAGCCGTTTTGCCATGAAAGAGCAGCAAACATCCAAAAATCCAAAACTGTTTTTATAATATTAGTAAGATTAGTAGGACTAGTAGGATTGTATCATCCGTCGTTAATTCGCGAACAAATCCAGTGCCTTAATATAGCAGGTAGGTAGGTATGTAATAATCGGGGCATTGTTGCCGGCTGATCGACGGTACTTGTCTCCCATCGTAAAGGTCAAACGTGGGGTCAACGTCATCTCAATAGCGACCGTAATTAAATACCTGTGCCTGGTCTGAGTTTGGTCGGGCTTTTTTGTTGCATCTTCTACAACAAAAAGGGATTTTGTGTAAAGGCTGCTGTGCCTATAAGCGAAAAGAGACATGAATAGTATCACAAATGTGTAAAATCATACAACCAGCAGTTGAGGTTTTCCCTGGATGGTACAGCATGGAGTTCTTTAAGAAGGGTGAGAAAAGATTCTTGCTGGGCCGGCAGTTCGTGCGCCTACGATCAGCACCTGATACCGCCGTACCTGATCCACTGACCGCATGCATATTTGCCAACTTTGAGATATAAAAAACACGAGCAGTGCCCTGTGCCCTGTGCACATCCAAATTGATAACATACGTTAATAGTTAAGGATTATTTTTATTACAGTTAAAATTGGTACCTAAGCCTATTATGTCGGAGGAATTCAATGCGGTTGCAATAACTATACACGAGGAATAGCAATTACAATCGCACGTTTTCCATTATGACACAGAATATATTTTTGAAGGGAAAAGAAACAAGACGTATAATAAACACCATCATACAAGTCAACAAAGTTATTTATAAAGAAACTTGCTATCCCGCCCAGCTTCGCTTGGCTTTAAAAAGCAAATCGATCAATAAAATCAGTCCAACCATTTAGGAGGAGTTAGATGACAAACACACGTACAGAAGAATTATATATATTAAGATAAGATCAAATAATACGTTTTTTATACATACACCATTACTGCAATGTCTTTTAATAGATAAACAAAATAATAAATAGAATATCTCACAAGTCAACAGACAGTGTGCGACAAACGTCAAAATTGTGAAGGCAAATAAATCATAAAGGGCTTTAAAACTTGGTCCTGGCCCTGGAGGCTTGTTATGGCTTGTTTATTGTTTGCTCTCGGCCAATTTAAATGTTTGCTAATCTGCCTAGACAGCCCAAAATGTATATTTACTTTTTAATATTTCTCTTTGTTGTTAAACTAAAGCTTGTCGTTCATAAAAGTATATATATCTATGTAACATATGCACATCACGCCGACTCCCTAACGGGGTAGGCAGAGAGAGTAGAGCGCCAGTTCTCTTTAAACTTTACCTCTTTCCTCTTCGTACACATTCATCAGTCTCTACATATATGCTCCCCGGTTTCGCATACTGCTGACGTTCCCTTCCTTGAGTGACCGTTCGATTTAATCTTGGTAGTTGTAAAGTCTTCTTCCTCTGCCACTTCTTCCATACACATTCGAAACATTATAAATATGTCTGTTAATCATCCATGCGTGAGAACACGCATTATTCTAAAGATTTTCGCATATGGGAAAATCCGGATGGTTTTGGCGCTCGGTTGAGTGAATAGGCTACTAGTGAAGCTTTTTAAGTTACCATTTCAATACGAGCGAAGTCGCGGGGAAAAGCTTCCATACTTTTTATTCTACAGAAAATAATGTTCTCTTAATAAATTCAATCTTCGAGGGCACTTACGTCGTTATAAGGGGTTTATTACACTGTATTAACTGATAGTGTTTTATAAAACTAGAAACATAAGCGATGTTATGCTGGCCAAGCTGTGATCTAAAACAATAATACATAAATGCTATATATAGACTAGTAGCTATTTTTAAGCATTTAAAAAGAACTCCTCCACACTCCGTTCAGGCTCCAGACTATGAGGAGTGAGTGCAAGTTCTTGCTACTTAGCATTTACCATTTGCTTATTTTCATTTTGTACATAATTACTTCATCATCATCATCTTCATTTCATCACGCCGAAGCCCTAGCATAATTAGTTAGCTTACCAATATAGCCCGATTTTGAGCACAGAAGTATAGAAATGCATTGAAGACATTGTTCAGACCACCATTTGATTTAACCCAGTACGATCTTTACATATTTTACCAGCCTAAGGCGTCTGCCAAAACTGTAACGTTCGCCAAATATTGTTGACAATTTACAAACAACTAAACAAGATCTTCGAAGAACAGGAGAGACTTCGTGCAGTTCCCCATTCAAATCGGTATACTCGTAGAATGAGCGGTTACACATTCGACTACAAACCACGCTCTAAATACATTACGAAGGATTCGATTTACTGCGCGTGAGAAATTAAGGCCACTACAAACATTGCAATACGTAATAACAGTGCGAAAATCAACACAAATTGATGTAGTCATGCCTCTTAAAATACCTGTTGATTACGCTTAAATACTCTTCACTAACTACCTACCTTTTGAAAGTGTATGCTTCACACAATATATACGACGAGATATCCACAGTCTGGCACCATTCTCCAAGCGGCGATTAGCCCATCATCAATCTTGGGATACAATGATCCTATAACTATGAGACGACGACACAGAATCGGTGAGAAATACATTTTCTATAGTTCGGAGGTCGAATAAATTCAATAAATATTTAGCTTTGACCAAAATTTACAAAGTCATTTCTGGCGAGAATTCTTCGGTGAGTTTGTTTTTTTTTCAACTCAAGCTATGAACAATATTTAAAATTAATTAAAATTATGAAATATATAATAACCATAAAATTATAATCTTTTGAAACAATTAAATTAGATAGATAAGACTGCTGCGTTTGAGACGCTTATGAATTTACTAAATATGTATTCATCTATATTACCATGAAATAAACATTATATTTCTAATGAAAAAAATTATGGAAAAATATCATAAAAATATTGTATCAACAAAATTAGAATCATGAAATTGTCAATGGAATTCGAAATAACCGATCTCGGTAACTGATTACACAATAGATCATCATTAACGAAACTGCTGGAGCAGCCGTAAAGCCATAGTATACAACTGCAATGAGTAGCTCATGTACAGGTTACATGCTTGAGTGATGGATCCCAGTGGCATAATATCAAATCACAGCACTATGGGACCAACGCTCACCCATTATTTTTGTTCTTCAATATGTAGCTTCATAAAATAACTGTGTAGTAAAGTAGCAGAGAGGAGAAAAATACAGATTAACATACATGGGTCAGATGAAAGAAAAGTCTGTCCTGACGTATAGGGAGGTGAGAGAGACGGGACTGGATAATGGCAGATATTTCATGATAATGGCAACTCCTCTGCCTACCGTAGTTAGTATAAGGTAGTAGGTAATGTCTACATTCACTGTGCTTTGTACTGAGTACATTTGTTTACTGCGGTAAACTTCTCGACAACATTAATCATATACTTCGCTTTCACAAGACAAGTATTTTACTCATTATTTAATTTAAACTTACCAAAACATCACACATTCAAACGTAACTAAATGAAGTATATTGTTTAAGCTTGACAGAAAGAACAAAATAATATATTTATTTACTGCATATAAACATCAATACAGAGTTAGCGAACACATATATGCTTTGTGGATCATGGTAAGCGGTTAGCATAACATTAACCCGAGATATTTGAGATTACATACAAATATATTTTTATTGATTGCTATAGTTAATTACATATATGGACGTACATAACAGTGAACAAATTTATATGAGCGCATTACAAGCATGAGAAACTTTATTAAAACATAGTTCAATACCATTAGTCAAAAGTAGTGAATATATATATATATATATATATATATATATATATATATATATATATAAACGTAAATACAGGTTGTCTTCTATATCTTCATGAAGAAACAATAAAACAAATAGCTCCAAAGATACCAAAATGGCTATAATATTATTATACTCACTCCGCAACATGGCTTTACGTTTTATTTCAGAAACTATTAATAACTAATACAAATACGTAGTTATAATCTTCATAGACATACAGGTATATCTTCACGCCTTCCTGCAAGCGAGGAGGTAGGCAGAGGTAGCACACACCCCACTTTTTGCCAGAGATATATTTTAAGTGCCAACGTGACAGATGGCGAGTCCATCCAGATTCTTCATGTATTACTTTATAGGAAAAAAATACAAATTGGATTGTTTTATTCAATTAATTTTATTTACTACCTTTCATTATAAAACACTAGCTGACCCGCCCAGCTTCGCATGGGTGAAAATTTACATACATACATACATACATATCATCACACCAAGTCCCTAAGGGGGTAGGCAGGGAGTATAGAGCGCCAGTTCTCTCTAGACTTTATACTTCTTTTGCTTCGTCCACATTCATCAGTCTCTTCATACATGATCGTCGGTTTCGAGTACTCTTTTCGTTCCCGTCCTTGAGCGTCCGATCGATTTGATCCAGGTAGTTGGAACGTGGCCTTCCTCTGCGTCTTCTTGCACACACTTTTGCTTTGTATATCTGTATCGTCAATCTTTCTTCACTCAACCTTACTATATGTCCAAGTCAGCGTAGCATGCCTTTCTTCATCTTTTCAATCTCGCCCTGATTCACGCCAGTTGATTTGCGAATCTCTTGATTCCGGACTCGAACTAACATCGTTACTCCGCACGTTTTTCGCAGCTGATATCGCATATCAGCTGCATTTAAGCTATCTTCATACTTCCTCTGACATACCCAGGGTTCGCTGCCATACAATAAAGTAGGCACAAATATCACGCTGTGGACAGCAACCGTTGCTGGCCATCAACACCGACATGGCCCCATTCACCTTAATACCGGCAGTTAGCCTTCTTTCAATATATTTTTCATACTTTCCATCTCGTGTGAACATGCTTCCTAGATATACAAATTCATTCACTTGCTCTAGATAAGAATAATGTTATAAAGAAACATACTCACCTGTATTAACACTTGGAGAATGTTATTTTCTTTAAGTGTAAAGTTAAATTTAGAAATTACTCATCTTGATGTTAACACTGCATTTTTAAATGGCTAGGTACCTTGATGAAACAGTATACATGCTAGTACCACCTAATTTAGAATGTCAGAGTAACAGTGTACTCAAACTAAAACATGCAATTTATGGACTTAAACAATCAGCAAGGCAGTGGAATAAGAGAGTAGATGATTGTTTGTTAAGCCAGGGTTATATTAAGTCTAAATTGGAACCATGTTTATATAGTAAAAGGTAAATAATTAACAAATTTTAAAAACTGTGTTTGTCGATGATTTTTTCATATTTTCCAGTAGCAAGGCATTGACAGATGAACTGAAACATAGTTTAATGTCAAATTTCAAAACTAAAGATTCAGGGCAAGTGAAAGAATGCTTAGGTATGAGAGTAAAAGTATATAAAAATGGTTGTATATCATTAGATCAGGAGCATTTTGTCGAACATATTTTAAATAAGTTTAAGATGTCAAACTGTAATGGTGTTGATACTCCTATTGAATGTAAATTGAAGTTGGATAAGTCAGAAAATGTTTGTAAATAATATCCTTATCAGCAACTGATAGGAAGTCTTATGTATTTGTCTATACTTACACACCCAGATATCAGTTACAGTGTCAGCAATTTAAGCCAATTTAACAATTGTTTTACTGCAGTTCACTGGAAAAACGCAAAGAGAGTGTTAGAATATTTAAATAAAACAAAATCTTATGGTTTTTTAATGTTTACAAATGATAATAAAAACTAAGAAGGATTTGTAGACTCAGATTGGACATCAAATACTATTGACAGGAGATCTTATACAGGTTTCTGTTTTAAATTGTCTGGTACTGTAATATCATATGAATGCAGAAAACAACCGACAGTGGCATTGTCCAGTACTGAGGCCGAGTACATGGCAATGCCATTTTTTCAATATCAAAATTTCAATGCCAAGGCAATTTGCCAACTACTGAAATGCCTGCTGACTTGTTAACGAAAGGGTTAAGTAGTTTGAAACATTACTATTATGTTAAAAAGTTAGGCATTAAAAGTATTGTTTAGGTTTAGTTTATATTCATTTATTGTTACATGGATATTAGATTATTTTGATAAGAGGTGAGAATTTGCCCTAATATGCTGAAGGATGATGGCATCATTTCTTGGTTACATTACAATATCGCGAGACTCCATATTCTCCCCAATCACGATTAAGGCAACATCATTTAACATTGTTGCATTGATGCCTCTCTCATGACATGTTGTCTCCTGCAGGTCGCTTGTCTGCTGTGATCACTATTTTCTGATTGTCCGATGGCATCACATTACTTGTAAGACAGTTTTGAACAATTGGATCAACTGATTATATTCATGCAAAAGTTGTTGTAACTGCTAAATGATATCTGCGAACAGCGTTCATTTACTTCTTCTTCAGAATTCCCCAGGAAATAAATCTGGAGAAATTTGTATTTACCATTGCCTACGCTGTTCTTCAGTCTCATTGGCTCGAAGATTGAACTGGGCTTGCGTTACACTGCGATTGAATAGGACTTGCGTTACACTGCGATCGAACTGGTGTGCGCCAACGGATATTTTGACGCCTTACGGGTGGTATTACTAATAAAATACGACGATTAATTATGAAACTCACACTAAAACACAACAAACATCTTTTTGCTTTTGTTGTTATGAAAGAAACTGTAATTTGAGGTTTGTCAAAACTACTACTTGAATGAAATGTCAGTCTAGCTATACAAAGGGTGCGTTCCACTAAGCGTTCACAATGATCACGCTCTCGACCACAGTTTGCTTGTAAGCGTTACTGTCGTAACCTCAAATGGAATGGATTACAGAGCGTTTTGAGCGTGCAGGTAAATAATACAAACGGCGAGTAAGTAAAAAGAAAGCAAAAGATTTAAGATGTTAGTTTATAATCTGTAAGCCTTGAAAATAAACTTGATTAATTTAAATAGATTTATATTGAAAAAAAATATAATGTTTTTTTTATATTTAATATTATTGGTGTTTTAAATTAATTTACGTTCAAATAGAATTAAAATGTCTTGCGGCGACACTTGGATATTTGGTAAGAGGTACAGTCGCCATTTTATATGCTTTGAGTTTTGAAAATCACGCAAATTTTCTTCGATTCAACGATCACTTCGACCCACCTTTTTAGATGAGCGTAAGTTATGACATTGTAATTGACGTTTTCGCCGCGACCACAACGACCGCGGTCGTTATGTGGATCGATTAGGTATAGGAGAATTTTCATTGTTGTGGGCGCTTAGTGGAACGCACCTTTACCGTCAATATTTACACGTCACTCTGACAGAGTATTTGTCAATATATTGAAAACGTCTCAGAATCTTGTTGTCTGTCTCTTTCGCACACTCACTTCTCAGAGATTTTTTTAATATTAACTATTATTTATTTATATTTTATATAGCCTAAAGCCTTCCTAGAATCATGGCCTATCCAACACAAAAAGAATTTTTCAATTCCAACCAGTAGTTCCTGAGATTAGCGCGTTCAAACAAACAAACAAACAAACAAACAAACAAACAAACTCTTCAGCTTTATAATATTAGTATAGATTATAATATTTGAGCTACTGCCCTATTTTTGAGGCACCCTGTATATATAAACTTGTACTTACAAAAATATCGATTATACCATACACGGTGGCTGTATCGATACAAGGTACCGATTGAGTGTGTAATCGGCCGCTGCATGAATATTTATAGTTAATTTGTAAGCCCGATGGCTGATAGTCCCAAGGCGTACTGAGAACAATATTTTATTATTTCGATATTATTATATCAGTGTTTAATGGACCTCGGTTAGCCGTCCAAGTTATGTTCCCTCTCAAAATAGCATTAATGGTCACGAAATACGCCAATTGACTTTTCAATACCGAAATACACTTATTTATTTATGCTGTTTGTGCTCAGTAATCAACATGATATCGGATTTATAGCGTTCCTTTTATTGGTAATTATTTTAATTGCAATGCTTTTAAAGTAATAACTGTTTATTTTAATTTACTATACAGAAGCAAATTAAAATGTTTTTCTTCACAAAAAGGTCTACTTTTTATCGGAGATATATACCATATATTAAGGTGGTAAAATTTAACTCATTGGCACATTTGGGTTTCGAGCATGCCATCTTTGTATTGCAGGCATTGCTGTAATAGTCCACCAAGATTCTTTTTTTTATATTTAAATTTGCATTTCTGTGTATGGACGACAGAAGACATTATGTACACTACAACAAAACGCCCCTAAGTTAGGAATAGTCTATAAAAAGGCTGCTTGATAATGGCTATCACTATACATTAAACATTTTTCATCATCATGTCATTATCATCATATCAACACGCCGAGTCTCCAACAGGGTAGTCAGAGAGAGAAGATTGCCAGTTCTCTCTTGACGTACATACCTCTTTCACTTCGTCCACGTTCATCAATGTATCAATCAATCATCAATGTTCATCAATGTGGAAGATTCAGGTGATATTTTTAGGTATTGATATTTCAGAACGTATTCAAATTACTAGAAAACACTTGCAATATACAATTTTCTTCCCAAGGTCAGACAATTAAAACTTGAAGGCAAAGTAATGAAACATTGACAAACTAAGTGTAACTAATAAATCGTTTGAATATACAACGGACCCAACCTCTTTGATTACAAGCTTCAGACTTGCTAATCAAATTGATACAAGGCTATCATCAATATCGTTACTGTACCCATTGTTACTGTAACAAATAACGTTGATAAATAAACATTACTTGTAACCAAGCAAATTGCGTTAGCTTCATAAACAACTTTAATCACAGGGCTCCGTTAATAGAATAAGACAGGCAATGCGTAGGTAGTATCGTATTCGATTCTACTCGATTGTCGATACATCGATACCAATTGATTAAGGGTCGAGATCAAAGATTCACTTCCGCATGACGGCAGGCGTCCGGCCCCTCTTGATAGATTAACGAGTAGTCATTCGAATGTGAAACATGGCCCGGCCCGTGTGTGACTACATAAGCATGTACCGGTTTCACCCGGGTAAAATATGTTTTGTTTGTTTTTTTTTTTCTAGATTATTTTTGTCAATTAAACATAAATCTGTGTCATTCTAGCTAATAATCTATCTCTGTGTCAAAACATACCATTCAGGTCAATAGATATTAAATGTTACACGAACAAACATCCTCAAAACTTTCACAGTACATAGAAGGAAAGGTACACTCTCTGGGGCTGTATCGTGGCCTGATTCTGCCATCGTTGTTCAAGAGTACGAAAGGGACGTATTTATAAACGTCATATACATCTGCTACTTAAACATTCATAAGTTATTGCAATAGAACGTCATGGTAAGGCCATTAATCGTCTTGAAAACTCATTTAAAATACGTATAGTACATATATAGTACAACTCAACACGTGTACATATATATACATCGTATATTTGGTCAACGATGATTGTCATCAATTACGTTGTATTTCATGCATGACCACCAATTTAATAAAGGTAGGGTACAACGGACTTTTTCACTCGCAACCGTTGTTGCCCAACCTAGGCAGGCCCTCATTACGACACAGAAATTGAAAGTGAATATTTCTCCTGGCAATTCCTATGTACCTGCCGAGGGAAAGGTTTCAAGACACAAGATGAAATGAGAATGGGGATCATGTCCTTATGCCGTAAGCAAAGCCTGCCCGAAATACGGTCCATAGCGTGCGAGTAATACCACTGGTGTTCACCTCTAGCGAAGGCTATTTTTCAGCTTTGTAGCAGCAATACATATTATAATTGTTTTTATTATGCAATGCAGCTACAAACTCTACTGCCAAAGTAAGCACATCAATGCTTACATCAGCTTGCGTGTCACTATCTATGGTTTGTTTGAATATCTCAAAGAATCCCTCGCAGGCTTCTCGGCTCGCGAGCAGATATCATAGAACAAGCATCTCGAGCCATGTAAAACGGGTTGTAAACTACTATCTATATGTTGCAGTTTCACAACCAAATCTGACTTCCTCATATGTGACCGTAAACATCGAAACATATCTCCCAAGTTGATGACATCTCGATACTCCTACCCCAAATCGATTCTACTTTACACCATCGATCACGTTTATTTGCTTCGCGTGCGTATTTGTTGCTGTGCTAACAATACTGGATTTCCTGACTGTGACGAACGTCAAATATGCGAACGATGCAATGTTATGATTCTAGGTAATTTAAACCACAGCTATGGTAACCAAATTGTCATTGTTGGCATTTGATTTCGGGGCAGAGCTTTCCAGTAATTTTGCAAATATTCCTGTTTTGTATTTGGTTACAACAGATTCTTGGCTTCGAACGGGATGGCACCTATGCCAATTAAATATCCCGCTTTTATTTACATGCACTGCGCTAAGAAACCGTGTTCGCTTTTATATGCTTTTCGCTCGCTCCTGCCAGTTTATTTTATTTGAAGCCATAGATAATATCGAGTAACAGCTTGTTATTATACCTGCGAGTTGAACGGAAGTTATACTAACACCAAATCGAACCGTTAACATTAATCTACTTTGAATTGCAATGAGAAATAGTCCAAGCAATTTCTAGCTGAATGAATTATTACCAGAGAAAGATATTATGTGACATAACTATATTTATTTGTTTTACCTGAATATTGTACCGCCGAATCATTATTATTATATCGAGATAAATCATTATCAGTTCAAAATTATTTTCATTTGCGATTGATGTGGTGTGACGTAAATTTGTTGCAAGTATAAAAAGACCTGTTTGTTACCTTTGAAAAGAAACTTGGAAGTGTAGGTACGTATAGTCGTGCTTGACAAATGGCGTATGCGAGTCCTTTGCCATTTCTGTCGCCATCTGCCACGTGAGTACCTAAATCTATCTCTAACGAAAAAATAATGTGTTACACGTTCGGCGTGAAGTGAAAAATTATGATCACGTTAGTAAGATTGTGCTTTATTCCAGAATAGGTAACACTTCACACCCACCCACTTTCCACCAGAGATATATTTTAGGTGCCAACGTGACAAAAAATGTCGAATCCATATTCTGTCACGTTACTCAACCAAGACTATACATACGCCTTTGAATATCTTCTCAAACGTATGCAGATTCCCTCTTGATGTTTTCCTTCACCGTAAAACTAGTGGTGTGACTAAATTTTTCAAAATTTCAAAAGCCATAAAAAAAACTGTCCATAATTGAGAGTCACATTTTGAGGCAACAGTAATGTTATCGCCATCATCATCACAGCTTGACCCAATAGTTTTAACGAAAGCAACGTCTTGGCCGGCAAATCGATTAGTTCCATCTTACACGATAGCATCAGTACGTTGCTAACTATCATTGTCAGAGGCGCAGGACCCGTTACCGGTAGTCCCGAGATTAATGATACCAACCTCATTGTTTGAAATGTTAGAAAATCCATCTATTGAATCAACGCAGTCCATCATTCTTGAATCAAAGTCGAGCATTGTGCCCGATGACGTAACTGAGTACTTTTACATGGCCACTCCATGTAAATTATGACACTCACGTTTTATTATGCATGACTTTTGGAATTACCTATGGGGATACATCGATCCGCTGTAAATTTATGACACCGGTCAAACAAATTACATTGGTGTATATAACGCTGTCAATTTTTAAGCACATTTCATGTCTCAATCAACAAAGGCAACATACAATATATTTCTAGGATATTGACTAAATTGGAATGTCTATAAATAATTCAATATTATATAATTAGATTGCACAGTACGTGTCTGTAACAAGTCGAGCCAGCTCTGCAATTTATCTATACCCCACAGGAGGTTGGCTCGCTCCCGCGCTCCACTCACTTTGACGACAGAGGAAAACATTTTTCGATCAAACTTCGAAATTAATTTTGAAGTTTCCGTCTGACCAACGCTCAGCCAGATCTAAGAGCTAGCCCCGACCGTCGACTCGTCTTAAAGTTATAATTTTATAGCGAACTTGAATGTTCGAAAAATATACCGCCTAACTTTTGGAGTACTGAATTTACATGCGGAAGAAATGTTCCCATCGTGCACCCAAAGATGTAACAAACTCAAAATCTTAATATTAAATCTTGATATAATATAATAATAATAATACAACGATGCAATTACTGAGAACCTCTTAGGAGATGAGAGAGTACTTCTTTCTTGGTTAGCTAAGTAATGTTATTAATAACAATTAAGACTTTGATGAATACCCGCAATTCAGACTGTACCTAGTAATTTCATGAAATATATTAAATAAATTTATCTGGAAAGCGTGCATGGAAATTGCCGTAGCTATTATTTTTCTAAAATATTCTGAATTCAATATTTCAACGCGTCCATTTGCAATTTAAATCCACCGCTTGGAAGACGCGTGTCTCCGATATTGACTCAACGGAAAGAATTGAAATATGCTTGGAGCTACGAATAAGAAAATAGATTACATAAAGAAATCTATAAACAGTATTTACTTAATAATATACTTTCGGGCATGAGAGCAAAAGTGAGTAAAAGATTTGAATAGTCTATGTATATATCAGTATGCAGATAGCTCGAAGACGGGTTTGATGAATGTTGTTTGTTTATAGTGGTCATAATGTTTCTCTGAAAAAAAAATGGGAAGTCAAAGCGGCGGATATGCGTATACTCTTAAGATGTCGTTTAATGCACTTTAATACATATCCTCAAATGGCTTATTTTTAAGGTTTCAGCCAATCTTACAAAAAATCTTCTTTCCTATCCTCAGTTGTTAATACTCTAACATCCGAATTCTTACGAAACTTTAAAACCTCATAATTGGAATATTCTGGCTTAGATATTTATATTCAACTTCTATTTGCACCTTCTTTGAAAAAACATCTTACTACGTAACATACAATTCATTTTATAGCTCCGCGGGTCAGTCTGCAACAGACGGTCCGGATATACTTTCCGGAAGTCCGGCGGCAGCGCACATCTCGCATTTCCACCGATAAATAAAGTCACTTGCATTAATCATAATACTTTCTATCGATGTGAAATATTCTGATAGTGGAATGTATATTTTTAACTGTCCCACTAAACAGTTTTTAGGTATCGTATGTAAGTACAATTTTTCATTGTCCTTATTATGAATTATGGCTTCATACTTGCTTCCATGTTACATATGATGTTAATTGACATATAGTAATAAGATACGAACGTCCCACCAATTTAATTATTTGCCAATTTCATTCTATAAAAAAATTATTCGACTGACACTGTACAACATTGTATCAAAATGTACAGAGGCTTTTTTTTTTTTTTTTTTTTTTTTTTTTTGTATTGTCTCTCGTAGCGTGAGTTCCGGGAACTTTTGCTACTTAACCGGTCAATGGCGAGACCTAGGCCTCCAGCCAGGCACTTTATTTCTAAGCAACACAGCTAAGGGCACCCCCTGTGGGGTACGAACCTCGGCTTAGGGCGTTGCTGGATCGCGAGCAAGGGAGCTGGGCTGGACTGGTAATTTTATTTAAATATTATTTGGGGAGGCCACCCTATTCTCAAATTTATACGGGTGTAATAAGTGTCATCGGGTTTATAATATACGCCCAATGTACGTAGCAACTGGTATTATATTTTGTAGATTTTTTCTAATTCTCGCACTTGCGAACGCAAAACTCTGTATGAAATGTATTTTATATTTACACTGTCATAAATCTTCTCGCGTAAGCTGTAAAATGAGAGAACCTTCATTCAGTATGTAGAGAGCGCACATAAATCCAACATATTCAAAATTGTTCGTGCGTTGTGCCTTATACATTTTTGATATTGTAATTTAGATTGTTCATTCATACAGATCATGCTTTTATTATGTTTGTTAAGCACTAAAATTCATATTTAATATATATGTTTGTTGCTTAAACATAATATTAATAATCAAAGATACTAATTTAAAGTACATACATATCATCACGCCTAAGTCCTTAACGGGGTAGGCAGAGAGTATAGAGCGCCAGTTCTCTCTAGATTTACATACCTCTTTCGCTTCGTCTAAATTAAAGTAAACTAAATAAAACACTTGTCCCAACTCGTTGTCCCGCGGGACGATGCTAAGAAGGCAGGCAGCATTGCCACGCTCTATGGCATATGATGACTCTTTGCCAGGTCTTAACTATTCATACAAATAATCTATAAAAAAAAATCCAGATATTTTAATATAATGTAAAGATAGCTATTATACATCCTCGATTATTATGCATGCGGTATTCACATATAAGTAATTGCACACTTAGCTTAACATACTCCAACCGATTATGTTATGTATGTATATATAATGTTGTAATTTTTGGTGATCCAAATAAATAAAAAACTACAGAATTGATTAAGCGCCTGTAATTTATCGTATAGCATAGTCTTGGGAAATAATTGAAAGATATGTATTTATTCCCATAAAAAAGCCGTGGTGGCCGAGTGGTTTGAGCACTTGCCTGCAACACAAAGATTGAAAGTTCGAATCCCGACTGTATCAATGAGTTTTCTAAACTTAAGTACAGTATTTGGTCCCACCACGAGCTTTGCGGTGAAGTAAAACATCGATAGGAAGCCTGCGTTTTGGAAAGAAATTCAAATACGTATGTATAGTAGTGCTGTAGTAACGGCGATGGACTCGCGATCTGACATGTTGGCTAAAAATAAAACTCTGCCTAAAATATATCTCTGGGGATAATTGTGTTTGTAGGTACTACCTACACACCTCTGCCTACTACTTCAGGGACCCTTGTGGGAAGGCGTGAAAGTATTACTATAACTATACTGTATTTATATTCTCATCAAGATTGACAGTGGTTTAATATGTGACGAATGCTTTCGCCGCATCAAGCCACATTCTACATACAGGTTTCGAACTATGCGAGTTTCCTCACTATAGTTTACGTTACTATAAAGCTCATAATGTGACAGAACACACCTTAAGCTGCAAATCTCAATAGAACTGACCCAGCGATTACGAACTTGCAATTTGCACTTAATTGCAGACTACTAATAATACTCGACCACTACTACCTATGACAAAATTAAAAATAGTACTTTGTACTGGCGTATTTTTAATTTTGTCACAGTATATTTACGTTACCAGTAGTCTCGTTATGTATTTTGCAAACCAAATCACCTTGGACAGATGAAAATGCCTTACAAGTTATCAACGAAGTAAGCACCTTTAAATTAAAGACACATCTAAAGTCTACATACGAAGGTGAATTGAAAATAATCCAAGTAGAAAATTAATCCTTGATTACGTACTCAGATTTGAGGGGTAAAACGACGATATTAAGATTTACTGGATGTGCCAACGGAAAGAGCAATAGATGCTATAACTAATCCATACGTAACATCAGTGCCTAGCCTGTGATGATACGAATGTAATTATTCCTTAATTATTTTAAAGAGATAATTAATATTAAAGAGTGTAGTGAGCTAGTTCTCTCTAGACTTATAGACCTCTTTCGCTTTATCCGTATTGATCAGTCTCTTCTTACAAGCTCGCTGGCTGAGACTACTCTTGACGTGCCTATTCTTCAGTGTTCAAAAGAACAATAATGATAAGAAGAATAATTATCCGTCAGTTATAATTACATATCCAAATTGAGAATAACTCTGTCGTAAAATAAATCATTTTATTATATTTAATCTTCTTATAATCTAATAATCTTTTTGACCAAGCCTCAAAGATATGACATAGAAATTATTCAGTGTCATTATTTTTATGTCACCATTTAAAATGTATTAGAACTGATAAAGATTGCAATAGCTAATCATAGCAGTCGATAACAGTTCGAATTATACTATTAACGAATTTGGGTTTTTCCCATCAAGCTTTATCCTATTTTCTGTGCAACTTTTGTACCAAAATATATATTTTTTTCTTTAATTAAGTACTCTAAGCCATTTTTTACTTCTTCGTCCCACTTAAATGGCAAGGTATCACTTAATACCTGTCCGTGTTTGAAAAGACAACACATAGTTAGTACCTCGATTAACGAAGTAAATTCTTGTTTTATTTCACAATATATAACAAAAATTAAGGATCAATACCACATTAATTAAATAAAAGGCTTATCATAAAAATACTTCAATGTCATTGATTGATTATATCCATTTGAATGTCATTCTACCAAAAAAAATATGTTTTTGTACGAACATAATTAAGAGCATTTGGAACCGAAGCCATCTATTATTTTATACTACTAATATGGCCAATAGACCTACAGCATCCCAAATGTTACGTGGTTACCTCCACTTATGGTCGCTTGCAACTCCAGAAGCATCGATCGCACGATGCCGACTACGCAAAAATATATCTACTACTATCACTAAATCTACTACTATCACTAAAATATAAACTTAAGATGTTGGCCCTTGACGCCATCTCTGATGCAAGTCCTTGCTCTCTCTCCCTTTGCCTCTAACCAAGACAATTATTTTGACCTTAAAATCGTTATTCATTAGATTTCTCTCATATTTCACCATTGTTGTTATTTACAAACGCCAAAATCCAGTAGACTATATAAAAACACTTTTCCCTTCCATCTGCTCTACACCTGAGTCAAGGCTTACATCGGTATCTGCATATTTAGTGAAAACGTAATATTTCTCCCTTTGCTTACCTTTGTATAAAACCCTTTAAAACAACTTTGAAAATGTACTGATACTTCTCTTATAGCATAATTTTAATTTAAATGGATTCAAATGTGAGTGGTACTTTTTATAACACTTTGAGCTTGTATGATTACCATATTGGAAACCATTTATTTTAAGACGCGTTAGTTTAAATATATGGGACACACAGACTGTGAGTCCCATATATTTAAATATTCTGTGAGTAACACAGATAATTAATATAAAATCTTTGAGGATCCGAAAAAAATTGAACTATATATTTTTCCTTAGATATAAATTTATAATTCAAAGGCGTATGGTATATATAGTCGTGCTTGAGTAACGGCGATGGACTCGCCATCTGGCAAGATGGCACCTAAAATATACCTCTGGCCGAAAATGGGTGTGTGGGTACTACCTATACACCTCCGCCTACCCCTTTGGGGACCCATATGGGAATTCGTGAAGTTATATATATAAATTTATGATTATGTAATTATGATGTTCATAATTATGTAATTAGATTAGCAATTAGTAAATTAAACAAAGTAAATGAAAAATAAATACATTATAAGAAAAATTTCAAGTCAACGTCCAGTGGGAGATGATAAAGCTGGCAATATTGCTTCGATATAGTATCTGTCCTTTGGGCTAGTTACGTTAAATTAAAGCACGTTACAAACGGAATGCACGACGCCATTTTTTTTATATTATCTTTTGATTGGAGAAATCCGTTGTGTCACGGTCACAAATTATTTGTAACTCCATTTTTGGAATATTCCTTGGAGGAGCCATGAAGAGAACAGATGTTTTATATGTTAGATATGTGATAAGACTTATGAAGTTTTCCTTTCGATGCTTCACGTCATTGAAAAGCTTGTGGTCTACTTGGATTTGAACCTGTATATATTCTTAAATATGGTATTAATATTTTTGTTTTACTATCAAAAATGTAAAGTCGCCCTAGCAGTGTAATTTATATGAAAACGTAGCTTCTTCTCAATTTCAAGATTGGAACGAAATATCAATAGGTTTGCGTGGCAATTTATATTTTCGTTGAGGGATCCCCTCACTAAAAGATCAATTTCGCGCTTGGACAAGTTTAATGTAAACTTAAGTGCCTAGGGGAGATGCCGCCAAATGAAAGCCGGCTCTGTTGCGTTAACAAATGTCTCTATGTTATTGAATTTTCGCCTTAGTTCAGGAAATTAGAAATTACTTCACTGGTTTGTGGTAGCTGACACCTTCTGAATAAAAACTCAATGCTTCGTAAACATGCCATATAGATGTAAGACGTCAGTAAAGACTAAATTTTATTGATTTATCACAATGAGAATAAAGAGAACTTAATTTTAAATACGATTTGTATCGTTTATTTGTTTAAATGGACAATACAATAAAACTAACTACACTGTTCATATTTATATGAACTTCAATATTAGGTATAGCGAATAATTAGATTTACTTGAATAAAAAAGATTCTTCGGATACTTAACATCGTGTTCTTAATATACTGATGAATATTTATGACACAAAAAAATAATTATTTAAATTAGGCACAATTGATACGGTCAAAAGAAAAAAAAATGTATCATCTATTCGATGTAAAAACTTATTTCAATCGCATCACTATTTTATTTTAGTTATCAGTTTTGTCCCTAAAAATTCCCACAGTAACAAGACAAGTGTTCACTCAATTTCGAATGTTCAACCATTCACACAAAGTTTAGGAAAGCCCGGTAAGAGTTAAAATATGTAAAATTAAGGAGAAACACATGCCTCCGTGTGTAAACTGAACTGGAGACGATGTAATGGAAAACTTTGATCGAAAACCGCACGTAGCAAGAAATGTTTTAGCCCGAGAAAATGTTCGCTGAAAGTTCCTTGAATTTTATCGAATATGCTGCTGCAACCAGCGCTGCGCCAAACAACTTCGGAACACTTGGCGTGTTTGATCTGAGATACTCGTGAGATGGATTCGGATTGATTTTATCTAGACATATTTGTGTTAAAAAAAGGTTGCGGGCGACATACGAGCCTTAGGAAATTCAATGTTTACATAATTGCGGAAATGTCGGCGGAGCGCAAAACTCGTCATGAGCAGGAAGATGTAATTACAGATTCATTCCTACTTTTGTTTGTTGACACAGATATTTTCTCATGGCTTCTCGAAATCCGGCAAATAAAGTTCATCTTTCTGCATAGATAGAAGCCTGTTGGACTTTAGTAATAGTACACAAAAACACATGGTAAATGTATTTGTGACTGTTCAAGTCTGTATCTGCCGAGATACAGAATTGTATAATTAAGGATTAACGTAAAAAAAATCTAATTCAGATAAATATATTTTTTTTACCCACCTACACCTTTTTTACACATTACTTTTCGCCGGAAAAATATTTTTGGTGCCAGCATGACTGGTGACTTCAAAGACTACGTGAGTACGTAGTCTTTGAATTTTTCTCAAACGTATACGGGTATCCTCTCGATGTGTTCCTTCAGTATAAAGCTCGTGTGTCTAATCACTGTAATTAAGTTCAGAGCCTGGAAATCCAGTGCTGATCATCTAATATGATCTTCGCATGAACAAAGAACCAAAGGCAGGCCTCTTTACAACAGTCTCCGATTAAATGGATCAAACACCAAGGATGGAAAGAGGTCTAGGGAAGGCAGAAAGTCAGTAGTTAAGCGTTATGAAACAAACAAAATAAATATTAGAAAATACTGAAATTAGGGAGCGACACAAAATAATGTATCATTGGTACAAATAGTCCAAAAGCAGGTGTGCGCCCTAATAGACAGCCATTTGTTTACCGTGGCCAAACTTCACCTCGTAACCCTAAAATCTAATTGGATTTAATTCCATTAGCAAAGGTCCAAATGGGACCCCTTAATTGTGCTGACCAATGCCGGTTTATTATGTGGACCTCGCCCGTGTGTCATTTCATAATGGAAAGCATTTGCAAACATGGCCCTATATTGGATCCCGTGAAGCCCGGACACCAGTGTGCTAAATTGATACAGGAATGCTGTAAAGGTAGATAACGTAAATTGGCATATTGTAATGAGAATTAAAGCAGTAGTGTCCGTATGGTATTAATAGCTACCTGTAAAATTAAATATGCGGGCAAAAGCATCTATACCATATGGCCCAAAAAATTTAAAAACTAGAATGGCTACTTATTAATCGCCATTCACTTCTAAGTTGGGCTAAATACTCGTATCAAGCAAAAAGTAAACGTTACTACAATTCTGCTAAACAACATAAATAAGAATGAAAAATTGAAATGTATAAGTACTTACATAATTTTGTACCATTAGTTGCGTAGTTAAGCTACTACCAGCAATAATACTATAATGATCTTCTTTTGCGGCTATCTTGGACGATTCCAATCGTTTTGCTTAGAAAAATCGATATGACTATCTACAACAAAAAAAATACTTCAAATTATTTTACTTGATTCTATTATTAAAATTAAATATGACAAAGGAAAATTTCTCATTTCAACGTTTAAATGAATAGTTTTCAGAAAGGACAGATCTGAAGTATTTTATCCGATGAAAGTACTTGGAAAATATTGTATGGGGATTTCCTCAATTCTCTGAGATCCCCAATCAAGCTTAACGTATAGATAGATCCGTGGATGAATTATAATCTCTTTGACCTACATGTAATCGACTGATACATCTGTCTACTTGGTTTATATAATTTTTATCAATAACTTCACGCCTTCCCACAAGGGTCCCCGAAGGGGTAAGCTGAGGCACAACACTGTCTTTTCTTACGTGCAGAACGTGCAAGGTGCTAACGTGGCAGAGTGCGAGTTCATTGCCGTTTCGCAGGCATTACCAAATAAATTAAACATAAATATATCACGCTCCTGTTACCTACTCTACAAAAACACATGCGACTAAATAGTTCCTACCGCGAAGCAAATACCAAATAACTCAAAGTAAACTAAAACCACCAATGCAGTCATTATTTGCTCCTGTTATATTCTGTCCATGTAAACCGTAGGTATGTTTGCTAAAGTCACCATTCGCGCAAACATTGGGTACACATTTGAACTGTAGTTTACGTGACAAATAATTATTTATGGTTATCTCAAATTCAGGCCTCCGTTCAGGCGTAAGTGACAAACTAAATGCAGATTACTGGCGAATACATGTATCGTGAAATCTATACATAAAACCTTCAGTTAGCGATGGGAAAATAATAATATGTATATTGTGGTTTTCGTTACTACTATACTGATCAAAACAGAGCAATAATTAAACTTTAATACTCATCTGGACATATGTATTTCGCAAGCGGTGTAAAATCTGAAATTTAAAATTCTTTGACGTATTTACGTTTTTAAATTTACATCAACGATGACGAAGTTTAAGTCGTGCTTGAGAAGCGGCGATGGACTCGCTGTCATGTGGGCACCTAAAATATATCTCCGGCGAAAAGAGGGTGTATGGGCACGTCTGCCTACTTCTTCTGAGACTAGTGGAAAGGCAGAAAGACATATTTATATGAAGATTTCATTTCGAGTCAATAAACTTTGATTATAATTAATTGTTAAGAGACTGATGAGTGTGAAGGAAGAACTGGAGCTCTATTCTCTCTACCTACCCCGTTAGGGACTCGGCGTGATGAAATGTATGTTTTTTTTATTTATTTAATGAAACACATATGACAATAATTACACTGAAGCACACCAAAAACCACTGAGGTTTGTCCGGTAGGTACGTATAATTGTATATGCGACAATAATCACAATTCATACCCACACCTTTAGCTTAGACAAGTCCATATCTATTTATAAATCTCATAAATTGGACCACAACCTTATATAAGAGGATTAAGACCATTAGTTAGAACTGAAACGATAAGCTTCAAATATTCAATCGACGCTTGGCCTATATTCCCTATACTTACTATACGGCCTCATTCAATCCTCATACGAACTGCGAAGCTTGAGATCACGGGCTCGATTCCCGCCAGAGAGGAACATGAATATTCGTGTCTTAAACTATTCCTCATCTCATTTCCATAGTAAGTTTTTTTAAGCTAGGGAACAGGTCGAGTCTTGACCAGTCCTAGGTTACTGGTACGTTAACTGAGAAATCGATTACTGTTACTGAGTTGTTACAATCACTGTATTATATATGTATATACTTATATAATAAATATCCTCACGTGTTCTCACAAGGTTCCCCAAACGGGTAGGTGGAGGTACATAGAGAGAACCCACATTGGGTATGAGGGTGCTTTCAGGGAGATATATTTTAGGTACCATCCTGACGAGTCCATTCGCCGTTACTTAAGCACGACTTTTCATGCGTTTTTGAATTTCTTCTCAAATGTATGCAAGTTTCCTCCCGATGTGTTCCTTCGCCGTATAGCTCGTGGTGTGACTTATAAAACGCTCATCTAAATATAAAAATTATACATTCAACGAATACGAAAAATAAACCTTTTTAGTTTTCGAGCATTTACATTTACACATCAGCACGCAACATTGCGCTGGATATACTGATGGCAGTGACAAATGATAGATAGAAGTACATAATGTGAAACTCTCTTCGAATTACTTCTCACCCGAATCCAGTTTTCCTCTTTTCTTATCAGTATCACGCCTGGGCTTTTTCATGCGAATTATGTGTAGCTGTGACAATATTAACTATGTAAATAAAAAAAATAAGGCCAAACTATCGCAATGAAGGCATATTTTGTTTACTCCGGACCTCTAATAAACAGGTGGAACGCCAATGTACTATCAGACTAAACTCAGCTCGCTTGCTTAAGCCACTTCATATCAAAAAATTCAATCCCCAATATGCCGATAAATTCTATCAGTAATAATGATCATGATAAATTATTACACTTTGCGATATAATATTTTGGAATTTCAATATCTATGATAAGAAAGTCAAGGGTGCATACTTCAATGTATAGAAATTTCATAATAATATAACCAATATATGCTTATATAAGAAATCTTATTTTTGATGGAAATATATTAAGTTCCAACCTGGATCAAATCGATCGGACGCTCAAGGACGGGAACGTTAAGAGTACTCGAAACCGAGGAGCATGTATGAAGAGACTGATGAATATGGACGAAGCGAAAGAGGTATGTAATTCTAGAGAGAACTGGTGCTCTATACTCTCTGCCTACCCCGTTAGGGACTTAGCGTGAGGATATGTATGTATGTATGTATATATTTAGATGCCAAAGTGAAATTTGTAATACTTGAGAAGCGTATGCGTTTCTCTATGTGTTTTTCTTCATCGTAAAGCTAGTAGGATTAATCACAGTACATAAGTTTATAACAAACCATTTGGTACAGTTGTAATACGAACTTGCAATGAATGTTTTTCAAGCGACCACTCGAATTACTTGGCCACCGCAGCTCTGTAATCAAGGTGTAGTATATACTTTAAAGAGCTACTTTAAAAGGGTTGAAAAAAAATTTCGAGTCCCTCACGGGGTAGAGTTATCTCGCTTCATGCACATTCATCAGTCTCTTCATATATGTTCACCGATTTCGAGTGCTCTTGACATTCCCATCCTTGAATATCCAATAGATTTGATCAAGGCTTCTTCACACAACTTCGACAATTGCATCTACTTCGGGCATCGATAAATAATACTAAAAATGTTATTTTTAGTTTTTTTATTCAGGATAATAAGCAATGGATATCGGGCAGACACTGTGTGAACTAGGTTTCCCAAACTACAGACGAGGTTACCATGTCTTATCAGTACTTAATAGTTTTAATTGTAATCCTAACGTCTGGCTGATATACTCTTATCAAACATTGTTCTTTATACTTATCTTTTATAACTGGTTTTTTGGTATAAGCGTAGCGGTGTAGCACGTGATTTCGCATGATTAACATGTATTTCAATATAAAAGCCTTGGTGGACGAGTGGTTCGAGTAGTTGCCTGCGACACAAAGAATGCATGTTCGAATCCCGACTGTACCTATGAGTTGTCAGGTGTGATGAAAAATATATTTCGACTCAGAGAGAGCTTGAGTTGTAAATAAATAAATTTTATCTATCAATAATTACGACAAGAGCTTGGCAGAAATAATATAAAGCTTGTGATAAATATAATTATAGATCACAGATATAGGTGTTATACCTATTTGTTTAAATGTAAATAAAGTTTACGTAAAATCTGTGCGTTTGTGGTAATGAACTAAAGGTTATTTGTCCTCATTTGTACAAAAAAATTATCAAATTTTAATTTGAAACTTTTTGCTAAAAATTAAAGAGGCGAAACGAAAGGCTGGGCTTTGGACTAACTGTGCAATTTCCCCTCTCCAGTTAACACAATGGAGTAAAATACCATCTATGACCATCCTGCAGTTCCATTCCAAATATCATGCAAATCGATCGGACGCTCACTGACTGGAACCTCAAGAGTACTCGAAACAAACGAGCATGTATGAAGAGACTGATGAATGTGGACAAAGAGAAAGAGGTATGTAGAGACTGGCGTTAGGGACTTGGCGTGACATGTGCTTAAAAAAGTATTGTAACCCTTTGTTGACACGTCAACACATTCTGTTTCCAAATTCACGTACATGAAACTGCAGGAAACAGCTAGTATTTTACGTAGGTATATGTTAATTGCAACTGATATTGCAAAGGTAATCTATCTTATCAACTTTTGGTGTGAATAAATTACTTTCCCTCAACATAAAATTGCCATTTGTCAACCTTTTAAGCTAGTTCAAATTGCTCATAGCGTAAATTTAAGAATTGAATTATTTATTTTTTTAAATCAAAACAATGCCACCTAATACGAAAGATATACAAATGGAGCCAGACACAGAAATGCAGGTTGGAGGTTTGAAACCTGCTCCTGCACCCCCTGGGCCGACTGGTCCCGATGGAAAGGAATATATCAGAGTATTCCAATCAGGACTTAACTTTTTGGCCCAAACTCTTATCGGTGTTGTCGTGGGCGTTACAGTCATATTTGCGTTCAGTAGTGGTCTGCCAGCTAGCCAGAATCAAATACATATCATCTTATGTGTCATTGGGGTAAGTAGACACTGTTACTTACTAGCATTCATCTGTGACTTCGCTTGAGTGAAAGTCTAAAAGTCACACAAATTCCGTACTAATATAGATGTGCTTGTGGCAAGATTCGCGTGTATAGGGATTATATATTAATTATAATACATATTATTATACTCAAGATATGTATACCTTACCTAGACATTTCTAACTAAAATAAATTTAAAATTACCTTCCATTCTTTTTAATGCAAAAAGAGGCGACAACGTTGAAATGTGTGTATGTCATGCAAGTATCATTATTTACTATAATATATTAAAAGTAACAAATTCCTGCATGTTCTTTTTTGTTTTGGTGTCTCCGAATAGTACTTTACACGGGATCGTATCAAGACTAAATAAATGATCAAAAAAACTGTATAATGGCAAGTAATTTTTACACAATGATTGCGAAGTGAAATCTTCTAAAGGGTAATTAACATTTTCAGTTCGAATTTATTTTCCTTTTGATTCATCAGTAAAGTATTGTTAGTCGTAAGTAAAAAATGATAAAAATAAAAGTCCCTTTATCGAGGTGTAAATAGCAACGATCTCATATAACGTTATATTATGTAGGTACATAAGAAAACCCAATCAATTCAAATAAAACACGTAATTTGTAATTGTTATCACACTTGTAATTGCCAAGTATGCAATCATTCCTAAGTGTAAAATAATAAACTCGATACAATAGTTTAATTGACCTTATCAGAAGTAATTGAACTAAAACCGACCTTATCCTTAACAATGAGGATAAGGTCGGTTTTTGGTTTAGATATAGTTTTATGCGATACGCATGTAGGAAATACCCACGTATCGCACTAAACAATATAAATTATAGAGGATATCATATTTATTAGGGACGCCGAATAAACGATCTATTTTCAATTCTTTGTTAAAAAAAATATTTAAAATCCGGAACGATTTATTTTAAAAAAAAAAATGATATGTTGGGCCCGAGAGACGGCGATAGACTCGCTATCTGTCATCACACTGGCACCTAAATATCTCTGCGGTGATAATAGGGTACTGTTAGAGGCTCTTTAGGAGGCGGATTATCCCTTCTGGGACCCCTGTAAAGATATCTAGATATTATACTTAGACCGTAATCGTCTACTCACAATTGCTCTGCATACATACATAGAACAATATCTTTTGTTTCAGTACCAATTTCTGATGGCCCATGCTATTTTAGCTCTAACCTCGGAGAACAGTTGGTCATCACGCCTCAAACTGGTGAATAAGCGGCGTTTCCACTGGGTTCTACAAATAGCCGGGTCTGGGATGGCTCTCGCTGGTAGTTTCATCAGAATACTCACTAAAAGTGTGCATTGGGATACGCTACATGGACAGTTTGGTAAGAATACATGTTAAACTAGTTTTACTGTAAAACAAGTAATACATTTGTATCAGTAAAACAGTAGTAATAGCTTTAATTATCACCAGTGTAGACGGTCTTACCATGACAAGCTATTGCAAATATAATACGAAAGTTTATGGACTTACATATGTCGTTTAGACGTGAACTTCTTGAATTAATTGTCATTAAAATTAAATTAAATAACTATAAAGTAGCAGGTATCAAATATTTAAAACTGACATCTGAAACATACAACCTACCAGTGCTAAGCAGGTACAGCTTCTAAAAGCACTTGTCAAATCAATGCGCCATCAAACGGGTGTGTTCGTTCTCGCGAATATATTGGCTTCTTAATGAGCCCTAGAAATGCTTTTGTATTTAAAGTTAATCTGGCTTACAATTCGGTCTGCAATTGAATTAATGGTACTATCCTTTTATCAATCAAACTTTATATCGCATTTGATAACGAGACTTTAAAGATATATATATATATATATATATATATATATATAAAACACGTGAAATATGTATTTGTATGATTTAAAGAACATTTCTTTTGCAGCACTGGTCGCATTGGTGTTCACGGTGGCGAGTTTGTTCAACGGTCTAGCTTCGCTATATGCCTACGAATTTCGGAAGTTCCTCCCCATGAATCTATCTAAGCTGACTCACATATGTTTTGGATCGGTAGCCTTCGTGTCAGCTTCCGTCGCTCTCAGCTACGGGTTCGACAAGAACTCTTTCAGAAACTGGAGTGGAAATGAAATGACCTTGTCTATGATTGGATTTACATCCGTCATGACTTTCATTATCGTTATTAACCCGCTGATCACATTTGCTACTAAGTCCTATTACGCTTTAAAGAAGTAATTTTAAGTTAACACGTTTATGTATCTCATTACTGTTAAAATAATGAATTCTCGTTTTAGTTATATAAGCTACTACTATTATTAAATAAACTTTTCCATTGGACCATTAACTATTATTCATAATTTTAGTTAATATTCCTGATATTCGATTTTTGTTTGTTCAAGTGTGGTAATAAAATAAACCTTATTCTGAAATCACTCAAAATAAACTAAATATCTGTTTTAGTTATGTATATCTAATCAGTTAAGCAGTGTGATATAGACATGACGTGGAATCGATACCGGTAATCCTGGCCCCGCTATTTGCTGACACATGGTTTATCTATTATTGAGAACTTACACTTTAAAAGACAATTTTAAGACATTTGCAGTAGTGATTGACTCTCGTCAAAAGTAGAACGTAGCCATATAGTGTTTCGAGTAATTTGTGAAAATGCCGCCGAACTTTGTGGACCCTCCCATGCACGATGAAGAAAATGGCATGGGTAGACCCAAAGACATGGGGCCAATGCCCCCTCCAGTGAACAGATCTGAAGGAAACTACAATTTGAAGATATTTCAGTCGATACTTAATTTATTATCTCATATACTAATAGGAGGAGTAGTAGGAACGAGCATATTATTTGCTTTTAGAGCAGGGCTGCCATTAACAGCGACACCATTACATATTGTGCTTTGTGTTGTTGGCGTAAGTTTCTCTCCTTCTTCCCCTATAATCCTTAAAAATTTTAAATTTTGCTTACTATTTGATCTGATTGTCTGATTTTATTACAGTATCATCTACTTATGGCGGAAGCAATTTTGAGCTTATCGTCGGGTAACGGTTGGTCATCTTACCTAAGATTAGTAGAAAAACGACGTGCACATTGGATATTACAAAT
The DNA here is from genome assembly GCA_945859725.1 of Drepana falcataria. NCBI lineage: Eukaryota > Metazoa > Arthropoda > Insecta > Lepidoptera > Drepanidae > Drepana > Drepana falcataria. The sequence goes on from OX243935.1 coordinate 5,339,067, forward strand.
TGGAGGGTCTGGTCTTGCCATAGCTGGTAGTTTTATCAAGATTTTGGATAAAACTGTTCATTGGGATTCTTTGCATGGACGATTTGGTGAGTTTTTACAAAATATATTATGCTAGTTTACTGTTTCACCATTCATAAACACTGCATCACTTACAATCTATGACTGGATCTGGCATTTGTTTCTTTAGTTATTTGTGGAACTAAAGTAATATTAATATATTGTAAACCATTACTACCAATGCGTATAGCACTGGTTTTTCCTATATTAGAGTAAATTGGCGTTGTTTTTGTATTCAAAATATATGTCATGATAATTAGTGTCATTTCATTTGTTTCAGCTCTAGTGGCGTTGGTATTTACTTCAGTTAGCTTATTCAACGGACTTGCTTCCCTTTGGGCGTATGAGGTTCGAAGATTTCTTCCTGGAAACGTATCTAAGCTTTCCCATATCTGTTTCGGAACAGTCGCCTTTGGTGCAGCAACCATTACCCTGTGCTATGGTTTCGATAAGGCTTTATTTAGGAACTGGGCCACAAGCGCTTTAACTGATACATTAATCGCATTTACGGCGATACTTACCTTCATTATCATAGTCAATCCTCTTATCACTTTCTACAGTAAAGTAAGAGTAGTAATTAAGCAGTAATTTTCTTAATAGTTTATTTCTAAGTATATCATATTATAAAATGAATTAATAACTAAATGAAATTGTATCATTTTGTGCGTTGACACCAAATGCTGACAATCATTAACTATAAAGTGATTTGTGTTAATCGAAGCAATGACAAAAGCACTAAAAGACGACTATAACATCTTGACGTAATGGGGGCAGTGCATGCTATTGCAACGTCACCCCGGGTGACTATGCATTACGCGTGATTATATGTATGGCACATAATAATGTATGGTAAGTAAATATAAATGACTAACCGAAACTTTTATATTCGAATCGTTTTTCGAAAAATGTCCACAACCGACCGGAAGTAAATTACTTATACACAAGTAACATTAGAAGATACACTTATATCGTAGTAGTATGTCCATCTCTGTACTCCTGACCACGCAATTTTTTGTGATGATGTGGTTAAGTGGTTAAGACGTAAAAGGTTAACAAACAGGCGGACATGGTTACCCGGCATTTATAATATTAGAATAGCTTTTAAGTAACACGCCTAATTAATGTAATAATGTATGAAGTAACTAAGAAAGACATTGTAGAATAAATTATTAAAATGCAATTGTTTTGTTAATTGGTGGGCTTTACATATATGCCATGATATACGATATCGACGCTAATTGTGAACCGATTTGAACATTTATACCTTTGGGGCGATCTCATAATATAAATTTGTATAATTTGGGTCTTGAATAATATATGATATCATTTGATAAAGAGATACTAAGGTTACGCTGCGTAATGACTAAGCACATGCTAATGATGATATTGCAAAGTCTATCACTGATACCGTGTACATATTCAGGAACTTTTTACAACTAATTAGATAACATGCGGCAACATATCACACTTCCTCATAGGTAGGTACAGTTCACCTACCAAAAATAAATGAGTACTAAAATTATCCAGTAATTATTATGATCCCACATCAACGTCCTTAGGAAAACGTAGAAAGCTGGAATGGTGACCGATTGGAAATAATAGTGACTTGCAAAGCAAGGCAGTTCAGACGTCGGTAAAGTAATACAAAGAAATTTTCTAAACTTAAGTACTGAGATAAGACACTCCATCGGACGTATGTCCGAAATTCAAAGTCGTATCAAAGATGTCTGAGAAATGGCGACATACCAGCCGAATTACATAATCGAATCATATAATATATATATCTATTACTATGATATAATAATATCTCAATAATAAAATCATATCATAATGCTTTCCGAACTAAGAGATACCTACAAACATACATAAATAAAAACCATATGGTAAAGGGATGTCTGGCAATTCAATTTATCTACGCTCAAATATATACCTACAAAATTAAAATACCTACTATAGGGACATTTAAGACTTTTTATCCTGATTGTCTGTCGAATGTATTGCTGCAATAGTATTTATTATCCCGACAATAAATGTATATATTTAATGAAATATTACTTTTATTATATAAATATTATTTCAATTATAAATTTGCTACTCTTAAGTAAATATTAACTCTAAATTTAGAATAAGTCGCGCGATAAGACATCCTATATACATAATCACATACTGACGTAATAAAATTAACATTAAACTGATAACGTTATCATTCATTATTATTTGGCTTATCATATGAGAAATCGATTACATTAAGCGGACATGACTAATCTGAATAAGCGCACTCTGTAGTATTTGGGACAGGTGTACTAAAATGGTGATAAGAAGAGATAAATAAAGATCACGTGTTGAATGACGTTGCTACAATTTACATAATATGTAGTCATAAGTAGCTGGAACTAGCTTTCTTGTAAACACTGCTACGAGTAACGACTACTAACATACGAACTCTAAAGTAAATCTGTACATATTTACGTAAATATATATAAAATTTTAATTCTTTACAATTATTTATATCTTTACGCCTTCTCAAAGCGATACCGAAAGGAAAGGTATCAACATGCTCTTTTTGCCGAAAAAATATTTAGTGGCAACATGACCGTATTAATAAAACTCTTTATTTATAACAAAGCTGAACTAGCGGGCATATATATTCAAGATGCTCATAGAGATAGCTGCAAAAGCACGAAGGAACATTCAAAACATGTTGTGAATGAAAGCAAAAGAGCTTCTCTCCAGAACGAATAAAGGCATGAGAATAAACAAACGGCCTGGGAGGGGTAGAGCCATATAGTTGAATTCGATTGGTAACAGGTAAGCGATCACATCGGATAACTACGAGCTGCGCTCTCTCCTATCTTTATGGCATCTAAACATATAAAGGAAACTTCGAGAAGAGTAATGGGTCTCGATACGCACATTCTGGAATAGAGTATTGTTGCCATTGCTAATGTTAGGGATCTATGGGCATATCTTTGATAAATGTGCCACCACGCGCGGTGGTGTCGGACCTTTGACCGAGTGCCTACTGTGACATTATTCGTATCCTATTGGAGCTTTACACTACCTAGGATTAGTAAATAATGGATATGTTAAATACTCAACATAGTTAATATTTTAATTTAATTCCCAATTCAAATCCCAATTTGCTTCCCAACTCTTACACGACGGTTTGATGTCATCTCGCATGCCTTCACACAATAAGTGAAATTCAGTCAATCAATAAAAGTTGCTAGATATTGGTGATATAACTCACCCTTTTTAATTAAATATATTAAGATGTCAAGAGCGTGGCGTGGCGTGACTGCCGGGTAGGACTTATTTAAGTTTTCAGAATTATCTCGTTTTTTCATGGCTAAATTCGTAGTTTACAAATACATGTTGGTTCGTAGAAACGTTTGCTGAAAAACTCAGTTGCAGTTTTCAGATGACTTACTCAAATCATTGGTGACAATTATAAAGCATGCAGGCATTTCGATTTTATTTACCGGGGCATAAAGTTGACATCACATTTTTTATAAGATTAAAATTATTGACAGTAGATATATAATATGGTTGATGGCGAGTCCATCGCTGCTCCTTAAGCATAAACATATATACGTCCTTGAATCTCTTGTAAAGCGTAAGGATTCCCTCTCAAAGTTTTCCTTCTTTGTAAAGCTCATGGTGGGACTAATTACTGTACTTAAGTTCTGACAAACTCGTTGGTGCAGCCGGTACTGAAATTTTTTGTGTTCCAGGCTCGAACCACTCGGTTACTAGGCAGTGGCTTTAGGAAAAAAATCTATTGATTTGTTTTGAATTGTACTTACCGTACCGAAAAAGGAAATACATTATCGCATTACATTATTACATTACTATCGGCTATCACCTAAATTGCATACCATTAAAAGTATATCAAATAATAATTTCAGTTCACCGATTATTACTTACTATCTTTTGTTATCAATCATCTTCATTGAAGCATCTACATGGCCAAAGTAAATATTATTTTCCTGTAATGTTTAAACACATTTTTACTAACGTTTTGTTGATAAATACTCAAAGAATCATACCTGTATAATTAATCCCTCAGCATTTCAGTGTTGAAAGATTTTATTATTAATTTTTAACAATAGCTATACATTATCATGCTGAGTCGTCAACAGAGTGAGCGAAAAGCGAAGAGCTACTCTCTCTGCCAGCTCTCTCTAGACTTACAGACCGCACGCCCGCACCCCGCATCCCAATATACTAAATATACTCACAATTCCAAATATACTCGTACTCAATCAGACACGTAAATTAAAACAACAAAATTATCTCATTGCCTAAGTCTTAAGCTGCACAATAAACTTGAACTTAAAAAACTTCATATAAGCGTTAAGAAAGTTTATTTCCTTATACACCCTTGTCAGTCACAGTTCAAAATTGCTGATTTACCTGTTGATCTGTATAATTATATTCTTTTCATACATTTTATAAACGAAGTAGATATAATAATCGTAGTAAAAAATACAATAAAACCTACAACAATAAATTTTGTCGCGGGGACTGTCCATGCTATGAACGCCGGTGACCACATACCGAAAGCAAATGATACTGAAGACAACACGAAGGCGAGCATACCTAAGCTCATATGGATTACCTTAGCTATAACCCTACGCTTTATTTGAAAAAGTCCGAACGGTCCCGTGATTAAGCACAAAACTGCTAGCACCGCGGCTATTACACCTGCAATAAAAAAGAAACCAAAAAATATACACAAGTAACCCATATAAAATTAAATGAAAATACTGATATTATATGGAAATCTTTACGCCTTCCCACAAAGGTAGACAGAAGGATAGGTAGTAAGAAACCTTGTTCGCTGGAGATTGGTTAGTTAGGTGCCAACGTTACAGATGGCTTGAGTTTTCACCATTTTTCAAGCACTAAAACGTCTTTAAATCTCTTCTCAAACGTGCAGGTTTCCTCTCGACATACTGTACATAAGTTCAGAAAAAGTCATTGGTACAGTCGGGATTCGAACCAATAAACTTTGCGATGTGGGCGACTACTTCAACCACTCACACTCACAAATTTGATGAAATTATGGTTTTAAAATATATACGTTATAATTACAAACTAAAACATGAAAAAGGCAGTTATGAAACAAAAAAGGAGACTACAGAGCCCTATTAAGGTCGGTGCCAGCACTTGTAGAAAGTACCTATCTGTTATTTGTTTTCTATTTGTTACATCAGCCTTGATATTCTATTCAAAATTATTCATATTCATATTCAAAATTATTCTATTGCATTAGCACATACGTATTTCACAAATTCATTCTTGCTCTTACTCATGCTCAACTTCGAACACTGATAGAAAAAAAATTACGTCGAGTTCTGACATCATTAGCAATACTAGGAAAAAAATTAACGTCATACGCAGTGATGAATAAATTCATATGAAACAATAGTAGTGTATTAGCAAGGCGGATATTTATTTGATCAACGTTAGACACTTCGTCTAGGGCTTCTAGCCCTTAACTTCTATTCTTGTATATATGTATATATCAGCTAGATCCCCGCCAGCTACTGGCAGCATACACAGTGTATAGAAAAGTAGTGTCCCTGGGTGGGTTATATTTTGTATACAAATACTAATCAACTTTATATAATCACGGATTGTATAACCTGTCAACTTTGTGTATGAAATCCAGATGAACATAGTGTACCTGTAATGCCATGAGCCTGTCCAGAAATTGATTTATTTTTTATAGCCAACACGGTTCCGGTACCAGCACTGATCAATGCACACATTTGTAGGAACACGTGGGAAGATCGCCTATGTCTTAATCGCATTGGTGTCGACCAACCGCTAATGGAGTTGAGACTCAATATCGCTTCCGCACTGAAGAAACTGTACTGGAATAAATCATTAAAGAAGTAAAATAGGGCGAAAAAAGTCTCCCGTTTTAAATTTATTACTACATTATTATTTTTAATTACATGTATATAATCGAACGAAATTATTAAGTTTTTTTGAGGTAAGATACAGCGGTAAAGTAGAGCATTACGGGTATAAAAATAAGGCCATTCAGTTATACATGTTACAATTCAATTAAAAATTACGAGTTGTTAATAAATCGGTGAAGGAAAACATCGAGAGGAAACCTGCATACATCGGAGAAGAAATTCAAAGGCGTATGTATAGTCGTGCTTGAGTAACGGTGATGGACTCGCCATCTGTCACGTTGGCACCTAATATACCTCTGCGGGAAAGTGGGTGTGTGGGTATTACCTATACACCTCTGCCTACCCCTTCGGGGACCCTTGTGGGAAGGCGTGAGGTTAATAAATTTTGCGTCTAGTGTGAGGCAATGGTATTGAATGAAACACTTACACCCAAACAGCAGAGAACAGCGTGCTCATCTCCAGTTTGCAATGAATAGAGAAGTGACGTCATTATACTTGCACCAATCGCCACATGGGCTAATCCTATTCCTACAGCAAACCATATAGTCCGACAATACTCGACTTTGGGCTGAATAACCACCACTTTAATGGGCGTAGCCAATTTCAACTTGGTCGTTTCCCCGTCCGTTGTATGTGTCTGCTTTAGCATTTTGGTGCAACTTTATAAATTTGCTCACACTAAACATGTTGAATTTGGAAAATTTGTAAAAACATGACTGAAAAATATTGATTCGGTAATTGACAGAAACGTCTGCCAAAACACTGACGCTGACTGAAAGAACTTTATCGCCATAGAAAAAAAATTAAGAATAGAAATATGTAGGTTACCGACGCAACCTAATGAAAAACCATGGAATAGATTTGTACGGACAAATTTATTTTCAACAATCAGCCACGACTTTTGAATAAGTGTATAATTGACTCCATGAATATAACACACGTGTAAAAAGAAGCAAATATAATTAAAATTATTTTCAACTCCATTACTTGTGACGTCGTTGTGAAGAATGGTCTCAATAAGCCGAGCACAAAGCACACTGATGACAGTACAAACGCTATTAATCCACATAGAGAGTGAAAAGCTCTCAGTATGCCTGTCAGAACCATTTCCTTTTTCATCAAGAGCAAACATGGTCCGGTTAATATGCCAGCACACGTAAATACTCCAGCCCCAGCGCCTGAAAGATTTCGACTTCAGTATAATCGTTCGCAAGCGCTTGAGTAGTGGAGTAGTCGTAAGTACGTAAGTCTTAAAAAACTGGCATTCCACTCTCTTGGCGTATAAGGCATATAAGAAACAAAAATTTAATCCCTTATACACATTTCAATTGTACACAGAAGCCAACCGACAGACAGCTGGTTTGGTATTTTTTTAACATTAATAATAAAAAATATCCACACAGTATCGGTTTATCTGGTTTCATAGCACTCGTCTTCGAGGCATCATCTCAACACAAGCAAGTAGTATCACCGGAAAACCGGTACAAAGAAAACAATAAGACTTTTGAGTCAAGAAAACCTCAATAGCACCGCTAGGATAAGTGTCCCTAGTAGTATTATTTATATCAAAAGTACTGTTATATATATTTTGTGTAGAATTAATTATATTAATGCTTAAATACACGATGATAACATACCCGCGTACGCGTGAATTGTAAAGTCGGGAAATTTAACTTTTCCGAGTATGATCGCCACGTACGTTCCAGCGAAGCCGCAGCCAGCCCCAAATAAATTCAAGAGAAGATGTTGCATTACTTTATCTTTATAATTTAAATGTGCAGCAGCACCGTTCAATGAACTAAGCATTAGGATACCTGATGGTATGCATAGTTGATACTGAAACATAAACAAACACACAATTTTCGAGTATTATATATTAACCTACACATACGTGATTGTGAAACGAATACGAGTTGGTAATTTAAAGTTAAACACTTAAAAACTCTAGTATATATTTCGATCCTGCTCATCTTGAGATAAACATGGACATACATACCATGATCTTTGTTACTATAGTAATAGAATAAAGGTAATTTACCGATATATCTATCATGATACGAGCATTCTTCGTCGGCCTTAAAATTACCTAGACCTGAAGACCTTGACTCTGACTTACTGAAGACGCTCGTACAATAACCTTCGTTATATACCCCAATAAGGATGGACTCCCAATGTAACATATTTTTGGCTTTGTGTGCTTGCTCTACAGGCTACGATTATACTATACGTATCTGAGATCTAAGCAATCTTACCCCAACAGTGCAAACAAAGATATGGTAATTCGTTGGAAACCTCGCCTCGAATAATAGTGTACACAGTAAGACAGATACAGTGGTGGCGCCTATGAACATATTCGCTAATGCTATAAACGCCGAGCCCCATGCTTTGTTCCTGTATGCACCCTTGGGAGGTTCTACAAACACTATCTTAACAGGCCCCACAAACTCGTGGACCGGACCTTTCACACATTCGAGGTTGCAAGCCCTATCTGCAACACTCAGGGCCATAATTTTAGGTAAATACTCTTAAATTTACTCTCCCACGGATACAAAAATCTTTTAAATGGTTAACAATTCGACATTATGCCAGGCATATTTGACATCAAAGTGAAGTAGTCAGTAGACAAGGGAATATGCTAATAATAAAAATCATCATGTTGCCATAGAGTAAATTATAAATAATTAATATACGTCTATTTATAGACGTATATTAATTATTATGTTGTTTACAACCAATCTAATAAATTATTAATAAGCTTTGATTGCTCGAGAGTGTATATAATTTATACTGAAACTGAGTTTCAACCTCAAAAATGCATTTTATTAGTCGTAGGCGTATTTTCATCACTGTGGAAAATTTAAGACTTGCTCAGGACCAAGAAAACTGGCGTAAAATCACAGGGGACTATACCGAGCAGTGGATGAATGTAGACTGTATATGGTGATGATGATGATGATAATAATACTAATATATACACCTTAAATGAGGTGATAGTAAGCCGTGGTGGTAGAATTCGATGAGTGTTTCTAGGCCAAAGAACATTGATTAGTCACGAGCTTTACGGTGAAAGAAAACATCGAGATGAAACCTGCATGTGCATAGTCGTGCTTGAGTAACGGCAATGGACTCGCCATCTGTCACATTGGTACCTAAAATATATCTCTGGCAAAATGTGGATATGTGAGTACGACCTACCACCGCTGTCTACCCCTTTGAGGATCCTTTTGGGATGCGTTCGTATTTTAATTTTAATAAGATGATAGATAACTTAACACCATGCTTGACACACTCACTCTAAGGCACGACTTAATATACTTCATCGATGTATTTTTGTATGTAACTTACTTCACAATGTTTTCCTTCACCGTTAAACTACAAAGTTAAAAAAAAGTCGGTAGTCTGACCTTGGAAGGGTTTAATAATGAACCAATCACACAAACTGCGAAAGCACATGACACTTCCATGCCAGCGATGTCGATCAATAAAGCAAACCGATATTTCAGAATAAAGAAAAACTTGTATGATAGCTCAAAACATAGGTACATCGATTTCCCAGTAGATATGAACATACAATACCCGTATAAAAAGACGTGAAGTAAGTCTGTAAATTGGGCAGACGTAGGGAGGTTTTGAATTTACAAATTGCTCCCTCACAGGTCGTAAACTGTACGGTTACTATCTATCCATTTACTATAACAGTGAGAGTGTGCGAGGCTCACGATAATTTGGCAGTTATCGTAAAAAATAAATGCGAAAGCCTATTGTACATACTTAGTTGAGGCCGAATGGTCTTTTCGGAATGTTGCAGTATATAATATAAACTCCGATACTTCATAACTAAAATTTTTTTTGAGGTCTGGTTTTGTTTCTTTTTTATAATTTGAGTATTCTTAAGCACCAGAGCACGTATTAACTAAAAAAAGATAATACAGCTATCGCAAATTAATCTTTTTCGCCAGCACTATTTAGCGCCCGGTGGCGGTGGTGTGAAAGAAAGCCTTTACTACTTCGATGGGTATAAATAAATCAACATGCACCATGCGTTTCCATGATGTCGGAATTGATGTGACATGTTCCAAATTAAAATACAACAAACAGACAAATAGGCGAACGAATGGTAGAAATGGATTCTGCTGATTATTCTCAAACCCCCGGAATAATATTTAAATATATTAAATGTACAAACAGTTTCGTCAAGTTTATAGATTTATAATATACGTATGAGTCCCTACCCTGTTAGGGACTCGGTGTGATGATATATATGTATGTATATACGTACAAGGATAACTTCAGAATTGCGAGGGGTAACAAACACGACACGGAGATTACAAATAAAATACCGAAATATTTATGCAGTTTATAGGAAATTGTATATACCAAATCAATATTGATATTCATTTGTGACAATACATATTTCACAGTAGTGGCTATCTGATGTAGTAGCTGTTACTACATCAGATAGCCACTACTGTGAAAATCGCTCATCATCAAATAATCATTAAGTAGCTTTTTCGTATAAAAAAACCCAGTTTGTTTCAACAAGGCAATATTCTTTATATTAAGGCAACGCAGGATATTCACTTTTATTACAACAATCTGTTATATTTATTTGTCAAAAAAGCAAACCTCTGTACCTTTGCAGTAATAAAAGGTTATGATGGTAGGCGAAGCCCGGTATCGTTTTGTCGGAGACCGGCTGAATCTCGGAGGGAAAGTAATTTACTCGAGGATTATGGCTTCATCCCCTAAACGGCATTAAAAACAAGGTTCTGTTGGTCATTGGCCCGACTATGTTTCGTCGGTTAATTAAATCTTATTGCCATTTAAGGCAGGTTCGTAAAGTCTCGTTAACTTCTCATTTTGCAACCAAGCAAATGACTGTATTTGCTGAAAATGTAATTGAAATCTCTAGTTGGCATAGTAACTTGTCAGCATTTTTTCACACAAACATTACTTTCGTTGTAGTTGAGATAAATATCTGGCCGTAGATATTCATTATATAGACTATCTGGCAGAGCTCTTAAGACACGGTATGTAAATTGAATTAGGGAAAAATTGTTGGAGTTTTTTGTCATTTCTCGCGTTGAACTTAACATGTATCATGTATCTACATAAATTACTGGAGAGCGAAGGAGAGCTGAAGATGCGAAATGCATGCATACTAAGGTCCGAGAAGGGTTCTGAACTAAAAATAAGCCTAAGACTAATTTCGCACCCTCTAATCACACAGAAGAAGAGTACACGCAAAACGCAACACATAAAAAAAATAAGAGAAATAATCGGGGAGATTGGACTCGTAATGAGAAGTTCCAATAAACATTTAAAAAAATATTACTTGTATAAATACAACTTAAAATATATTGATACCGCTGGAATCAATTACAAAAACTGTACCATAAAATACGTACCGAAGGAATTAATTCGATTGGTGAGGCAATTACGTGCAGTCACGATGGCAAGTGATTCATGGGGCTCATTGCGATATAAATCATGAGGCAGACGTGTGAATTTACATAGCCTAAGAATGCCCATAATGTTAATAATCAACTTTTTCATGTGAATGCAATTATATGTGGTTTGAATTAACAATAATTTCATGGTGTTCAGCAACTCTAAAAAAAGTTAATGAAATAAGGGAATACTCGTAGGATATAAATATATCACCGGCGATATCTGGGTATGTGTGTACTACCTACACCACCTCTCTTGACCCTTTTGGAAAGGCGTGAAAATATATGATTTACCTAGATGTATATAAAACATATCATCTTATATATAACCCACATTTCATCTAGGTACTAGCGAAGGTGAAGGAAAACCTCGAGAGGAAACCTGCGTATGTTTGATAAGAAATTCAAAGACGTATGTATAGTCGTACTGAAGTAACGGCGATGGGCTCGCCGTCTGTCACGTTGGCAAATATATTCAATTTCATCGCAAATATATTTCTCTGGCGGATAGAGACAGATCTAACCCATTTAGAAAACTGACAAAACGCACTGAAATATAAAATCAAATAAAATCCCTCTTGAGTACCATATTTCATACATATTGTGGTATCAAAGAAGGAGGTACCTTTTTTTAACAAATGGTAGGGTAATCAATCAATATTGTAAGTTGATTACAGGTACATTTTACTACCAAGTACCAACTTCTTTCTTAGTTGTATTTTCAGTTGTAGATTTTTTATGGAAAAAACTCTATTTAAAAATAATACACATCCAGTTTATTACTTCAACTAATCTATCTCTGTGCCCAATTTTATCTAATTTCGGCCGACAGTTCCAGTTCCTGAACATCCTCACAAACGTTGCAGTTTTAATATTAGTAGGTAATAATGCAACGTATGCACCCACATTCAAGCTTAATTTGTAAACATCGAAGACAATTGATCACCGAGCTTGAACCTTGAACTGTAACTATCGTATAACTGTAATATACATTAGAAAATATACAAATAGTGAGAAGTGGGAAAGTTTCCAATCATGTACACCACATGAGTGAAAACTTTCCCAGAAACGAGGTTCAACAACAAACCATAAAGAAAATGGAAATGTGTGGACCCGGACTCCCATTAGACGAATCACTTAAAAGCATTGTCTTGTTTTTCGCAACAAAATGAGATGTTGGGCTCTCCGTCTTCGAAGATATCTTGAAGTGGTTGAACTTTCGCTCTCATATGTACGAATATTATCTACGCTATATCCACTTTGGTTTATCTTTTCACATTAAGCGTAATTAGATTCAGTTCTTCAATTAAAGTTTAAAGTTGTATTATTACTCATAAATACAGATTGGCTCAATAGGGGCAAAATAGCACACTGGTTGCAGCTACATTATTCGTGTGCATATTTTTACTCTGAGGTCAAGATATACGCATTTCTGCCAAGACAAATTATGGGAGAATAATTCTTTGTAAAAATAATTGTAAGTTAATTATAATCCAGGGTAATAATACATTACACCACAGACAAGATGAGAAGTCCTGAGAAACTTATCCGTGGACAGACCAACACTAGCTTTAGACCAGAAATACCTGGAAATCATGAGAGCCCAACTGTGGGATGTCCCAAGCAAGCAGTCACAGCAGGAGTAATATTAGTTTAGGAGTAATATTATAATATTAGCAGGAGTAATGACACTGGATGGAAAGTTTACAGCGACTTTAAACAAATTAAGAATCAAGGTAGGGATATTGTATGGCATGATATCTACTGAATAATTTCCTGACGAGTAAATCTAAAAAAATATATCTTACTACCAATGTCATATGTATATAGCCGGATATTACTTAATTTTACTGCCCGCGCTCTACTCCCTCTATCTACCCCGTTAGGGATTCAGTGTGCTTATATGGATGTATGAATCTATAAATGTAATAATGATAGAATCCGGCTATACCACTGCACCGGCGACAGACACGCGATCGTTGCTATAAATTTCCCGCTGTGTTTCAACAATAATTGCTTCCATAAACTTCACGGTTGACATGCAAAAAGTAATAAAAATCGACTGTCGCACAACTTTAGAGCACTATAGTTGTTCCAAACTGCATATAAACCACATGATCGCACGACTATAGTAACATTGTCGGCAGCTGATTTGTGCATTGTTGCACTTTATTGTCATTGCGGACGATACATATTCCACCTTAGAGCAGTTCCCGTTTCTCTTATAAATATATTTGTTTTGTTTCGGAACCAATTGTTTGTATCAAAATATATCGTATTTTTACCATATACCCTTATTATAAATTTGTAGTAGTAGAACTAGTAATGTAGGCACCTTATAACCCTAACTGTAAATTTTCTCAAGGCGAACAAATTAATTATAATTGTCTTATCAAAGAATACGAAAACTTTACTTACATAGGACTTACAAAGTATCTAACAAGAATTACCGATATATCCGTCTTCAGATGCATGCACAAAAAACTGACATTAAGAAAAAAATTTAATGCAAAACTAGAAAGCGCACTTCGCTAAATTCTCATAAAAAGCCTCCAATTTGCATACACTTTTTGTTTAACTTCCGAAGAGGTTTTTGTTTCATTAAGCTCCGCTAGTCTAGAGGAATATAGGTCCTAGGCCATTGTTGTCTCGCGCATTGTGGTATTCTCGGCTACTGTCAGTCAAGCAAAGAGCAATTTTCTCATTCACTATTAAGCGGTGTTATTATTCTCATTGTTCGCGTCACATACACGTTGTCTTATTAACGCTTTAATTCATCAGACTTACCCTGGAAAAGTCAATGAGTATCATTTTTCCAATTAAGATTATGTATAGTATATAAATAACCTTTAATGGGTCGACACTCATTCTTTAAAAAGTTTTCACTTTTCACACTATTCAAAGTTTTCAACTGAAGCAAATCTTTTGCCATCGCCTTACTCCACGTCATTGTATGTCAATGTCCGGAGGATAAATTCAATTACGCATTTCTGGAAGGTCTAACGGGGTAGTTAGAGGTGCGACATCAGTCAATATCAACTTCTAAAGATATATAGTTATCTTCAATCTTAACGTTAGCGGCATAGCCAAGATCCGCTTTTCCTTCACTAGATTTACACGGGTATCTTTCGTCTATTTGAAATAATAATTGATAGTAAGATATTTTATTGAACAAAGAATAACATAAGCTAACCTATAGAACGCTGCCGCGATATGTGATTTCAGATACATGTATATCATCATGCCGAGTCCCTAACGGGGTAGGCAGAGATAATAGAGCGACATTTTTCTCTAGACTAACATACCTCTTTCGCTTCGTCAACATTAATCAGTCTCTTCATACATGCTCGCCGGTTTTGGGTACTCTTGATGTTCCCATTCTGAAGTATCCGATCGATTTCATCTAGTAGTTGGAACGTGGTCTTCCTCTGGTGATAAAGATAATACATACCTACATTAAATGGTCGAATAGATCCGACAATTTGCAACGATATGAACATAGCTGAAGGCATCTCTCAATTTGTCACTTTGAAAAATATGACAAAAGCGACTCAATTCATTCTCACAATAGATAGGCGTAGTTTGGCGCCTGACAGGTATATAGATGAGCATTGGGAGAGGGAATTTTTCCGCTTATTATTTTTAACAGTTATTTCCCCCTTGACCCGGTCTATCGTTAGCGGGGCCCGAACGACCCTCAGGTGCCATCCTTCATTAATCTTACTCCCTGAGCGCGGAACTTGAAGAATCTTAATTTGAAGTTTCGACGCTCCTCTTTATCAGAACTATGCGAAAAGAATTCCTCAGAATTCAGATAGGTATTCATTAAAACGAGATAACGGAACAAGCGCCAGTTTTTGTTCATTGTTTGAAATATTCCCTTTGAATTAGAATTTTGTTCTTGGCTATAACAAATTGTTTATATTTTGATAAGATTTTTTAAGGTAAAAATGTATACAATTCTTAAGTATTGTTTAAATATTTTATGCCATTATACAAAAGTATCTTATATCCCTATGTGCTGTGCTTTTCTTTCCGTTGGCATACAGTTTACTTTATGATAATTTTTATTTTATAGCGATATAATAGTGTACCTAATATTACAAAGTAACAAATTATACCTACGGAAGGCATTCCTTCTATTTTCCCTTTTTCTAAATTGTTCTAAATATAAATAAGTTCACCGTAGGACAGAGCAGGTCCAGGAATTGTAATATAAATCTTATTTATTTTACATCGATAATTTAATGATTTTAATACTTTGTTTACAAAAAAATACATATTATTAAACAAAGTCACCCGCCACGGCTGTTTGTCTGTTCGTGATAATTTGAAATACTATTCATAAGGTCTTCACTGACATGATTCATGAGGCTTAGTCCTCTTCTTCTAAACTTCTAAATTTGTCAAAATTACACACCTAAGGTTTTCATTAAATTGTTCGAAACATGACGATAATTGTTGAAAATATCGGCAAAGGTCATGGTTTGAGATACAATAAAATAATGTATATGCCCTTGCAAGCCCGGGGCGGGTTGCTAGTTGCTATATCATTATCCGTAGGGCATTTTAAGATACATACATCTTTAGTTAGCTACATTAAGAAGCCGTCGAAAGGTGCTTGAGCGTGTCTGAGAGCCTAACTTTGACCGGTGCAGGCAAACCGTAGTATCTTAATGAAGTTTTCAAGTTACTCCACATTCCTATACAGCACATTTCGTAACTTAGCTCAACAAAATAAAGTTGAAGATCCCTTGACAAGTATTCAACGAGTGAAATTTTGTGGTCAGTGCTGAATTGTAGTATAGTCGCTGTACACTTTATAACATTTACTTTATGGTCATGGGGAAATACATTATTAATTTAATAGCCTTAGAAGATAATATTTCGCTTATTGAATAATGCACTAATGATTGTAGTAAGTATCCGAAAATTGTTACGCTAGCCGGATCCGAAGCATAATGGGGGCAATATCGTTAAAATTTTATTAGTTCCACTTATAGTAATGTGATATTTATGACGTAAGAGGGAAAGCCCTAGAGGTTTATTGTTTCATGCTTGAAGAGAGACGATGAATAAACTCTGCAATTTATGCTGGCTGTAAACTGAACGTAACCGTAAACTCGAATAACAGTCGTACAAATCTTCAGCGTTATTCTAGTCGTGATGGGTTACCGGCATGTAAATTGCCTATATCCTGCCTGATTCATCCAAATTCCTTGCATATAGACAATCAGAAGCCAATGAAAATCATCCTTATATCTCAATGGTACGACTCAATATTAATTGCCTTTGTCAAAGAAACTGTCGAATTATAATATGAATATATACGAATATATCTAAGTATATTATAGATATCTAAGAATATATATAATATATAAGTTTGTAAAACTTGTCAGTGCTCACTTCTGTCAGGATTACTTGACTGAAATTAAACAAAGATAATGATAAATAGTTTTCATAACATTGCATTTGGTAATAAACCAATAAGTTTTTTTTATAATATACTTACTGCACATTATTGCTATGCGTAATAAAGTAAAAAGATTTCAAAATAAGTTAACCCAAAAAGGCAAGTGGATTCAGTAGGCGGCTGTAATCGATTGGGGTCAATGTCAGTGCCATCCATCATTGACCGGATGCGATGTAAAAACTGACCGTATGGATCGCTTCGTAGCGTCGGCCATATATCACTCGACCACTCGTCAGGTTTATAGTGGTGGCTCACGTTGTTAGCTGAAGCGGTCTTACACTCGTATGTATATGCAGATGAATTGTCAATGGAATGCACTTCAACTCCTAAAAACAAAAATTAACACTAGTACTATCTACACTGTAGTTATAATAAGAGAAGGTAGCCAGGTACGCGTTATATTGTTAAAACGTCACGCCTTACCAGTTTTGTTCTCCAAGTATGTATGCAGAAGTGTAATGCATATCTTTTAATGCTAGGCTTCGTCGTTAATATATGCATAGCACTTGATGTTCTCGCGGCTTCGCTCGCCCTCCTTTAATAATACTTGATGAGTAGTTTCAGAGATTGCAGAGAGTCATAATTCATACGATCAACCTTATTTCTCTCTGCATCTTACTGACGGAAATTACACAAATAACAAATTGCAGAATGTAATTGTGAATCCACCCAGCTATTTCTCAGACTCAGGAAACTGTAAAAAAATAAACAACGTGTGAAATATTCACATCGGATTGCTTCCTTGATACCTCCCAACGGAAGTCTATTTGCTGTTCAATCAACATATTTTACTATGCATAATTTATAATGCATTAGTTGGACCATTTCAACTCCCATGTATAATATAAAAAGTTCCTGCCTGAAGATATCACTTCATGTACATTTTTACGTCGATATTTGCTGTCGACGAAAGTCTTAAACAGATGCCTATCCTATCAGGATTCCTGTTGGTAACACGTTGTTTTTATTAGTACATATACTAGCCGACGCAGCGAACTTTGTACCGCCAAAGTCAATAGGTAAATGTAGTAATAGTTTTTTTACTCTAATAATGCATGCATACAGAGACTGATGAATGTGGACGAAGCGAAAGAGGTAAGTCTAGGGAGAAATGGCGCTCTATTCTCTCTGCCTAACTAGGGACTCGGCGTGGTATGTATTCTGCTATTCTCGGATTAGATGATCACTAATAAGTTAGAGATCATCAGAATCAGTCATATCATTACTTCAAGACCCTTGATGGGTAGGCAGGGAGATTAAACTGCTAGTCCTTTCTAGACTTAAAAGCTCATCTCGACTCCTTCGCTCCGTCTGCATCCATTAGTCCTTGTATACATACTCACCGGTTCTAAGTAAGGCTGTGCCCAATTATTCAAATATGTAGTTATGTACTGAAGCCATTTGAAATAATGTATTTTTTATGAGGTAATAACGAGTAATCCCTTTGACAAGGTCCCAGCTTTGCCGACATTGTCGCGACACATACTAATAATATTACTAGTGCGTGATTAACATTGCAAATGCCCACGCATTGTCGCTAGGGGTTAAGCAACACTAACGGACAAATGAGATTAGCATCTTAATTCCTTGATTGATGCTAAGCCACCCCGCGCGCTACTCTCTATGTATAGGGAAATCATAAAAGGCCTTTTTATGTCATTATGTAAAATTGTTATTTGCGTTAGTACTATTAAGGTGAACAATGCGACTCACCTAGGCCCGTAGACGCTTGTAGGAATCCCTTTACGTCGCTTAAGTTGTAAGTTGTTTTTGCATACGGGAAGTCGTACTGAGGAGTTTATGTCGCAACCCGAACGTCCGTGACAGCGCACTGTGAGAAACCCGTTGAAGTTGCCAGTTGTGTAATTGATTGGCATCTGTCACGGTGGCACCTAAAATAAATCTACGCCGAAAAGTGGTGTGATGGTACTTCCTACCCACCACCTACCTACCTTTACCTCTTCGGAAACCCTTGTGGGAAGGCGTAAGATTTATTATTATAATTATATTATATAATATATATATCCTCACGCCTTCCCACAAGGGTCCCCGAAGGGGTAGGCAGAGGTGTATAGGTAATAAATACCCACACACCCACTTTCCGCCAGAGGTATATTTGGTGCCAACGTGACAGATGGCGAGTCCATCGCCGTTACTCAAGCACGACTATACATACGCTTTTGAATTTCTTCTCAAACGTATGCAGGTTTCCTCTCGATGTTTTCCTTCACCGTAAAGCTCATGGTGTGACTAATCACTGTACTTAAGTTCAGAAAAACTCATTGGTACAGTCGGGATTCGAACTTGCGATCTTTGTGTCGCAGGCAACTGCTCGAACCACTCGGCCAACACGGCTTTTTATAATTATATTAAGATGAGCTAAATGCCGTGGTGGCCGAATGGTTCGAGTAGTTGCCTGCGACACATAAATCGCAAGTTCGAATCCCAAATATACCAATGAGTTTTTCGGAACTTAAGTACAAGTAGTAACCTACAGTGATAAGTCACACCACGAGCTTTACGGTGAAGGAAAACATTGAGAGGAAACCTGCATACGTCTGAGAAGCAATTCAAAGGCGTATGTATAGTAGTGCTTGAGTAACGGCGATGGCCTCGCCATGTGTCACGTTGGCACCTAAAATATATCCCTGGCGGAAAGTGGGTGTGTGGGTAGGTTCTACCTATACAACTCTGCTTACCCCTTCGGGGACCCTTGTGGGAAGGCATGAGGATATTTTAAGATGAGTTTTTTATACCAAGGAGTGAGATGCGATGATGGACACAAGCCGTAAGCGTCATTGGAAACAATTTATTACACTACTTTGCATTGAACTGGTGAAGGAACACTCGTTGGCAAAGTCCTTCTTCAGAGTTAGTGGTCCCAGACCGCTTGTGAGCTGGAGATAGTTGACAATCCTCATGTCTTGCTTCTCAACAGAATTAAATGTCCTGAGCATTTATGTAGCCAGCTACAGTAAATCCTTACTAATATTATAAATGTGAATGTACGTTTGTTTGTTATGCTTTCACGTAAAACTACTTCACCGATCATCATAAAGCTTTGTACACATATTCTTGGAGGTATTAGAAGTAACATAGGATACATTTTATAACAAAAAACATTTTTATGAAAGATAAAAAGTCGTCCACGCCGACGAAGTCGCAGGCACAGCTAGTACGTAAATAAGTGGAATATTTAGGCTATATGCCTGCATACCGCCTTAGTTCCGTAAAAAATAAAACAACGAAAACTACTAACACCTAATCTTAGAACCTTACAACAACCCAATTTTTTAGCTTATGCACTGCATAAGATTACAAAATGTATGATAATAAAACAAACAACTTTGCAAGTATTCTCCAATTTAGCTTGAGGTCTGTCTTGTTAAATGGAAAAATAAAACATGAAAAAGCAATTAAAAGTTTCTTAATAAGCCGACAATAAAATATGTATTTATAAATGGCCTTCCAGCGATATTTTGTTATTTATTTAGTGCAGAGTGCGGCGGGCGTCAAAACCGGCGCGCGGTTAATATTTCACATTGCCGACGTTAAGTCTACGTAGATTTATGGAGCGGCGATAGCCTTAGTTCTACAATTAACAAGCTCCCAAACCAGGGATCACCTATCTACAGCTAGCTATCTAGGGTGGAAATTCGCTGATACATACAACATTTTCCTTCCAAAACTATCTCAATTACAACGTGGTAGGTGAATCGTTAATATAGTCCTGTAAAATCAAGATTGTATGTTCAAACCTTCGTGTGTGGTGGTCTGTAATCAGTGAGTTGACTGATATTCTTACCTCGATCTCAGAGACCTCTAGACCTCAAGACCTTTAGAGTGAAAGACAACATGGTGAGGAAACTTACATAGGCTAGATAAGAAATTCAAAGACGGTATAGTCGTGCTTGAGTTACAACGATGGACTCCTATTTGTAATGTCTATGTAATGTATGTCTAATGTAGCTATATCTCCAACGAAAAGATTATGTAATTACACATCTGCCTACCCCTTCGAGGACCCTTGTGGCATAACGATATTCAATCACAAGTATGCGGCCTTAAATCAGGTTAGACATTTATCTGGATAAAATTAGTGGAAATCCCATATTATTCATTGTGTGCTGTTTATTGTGTAGAAGAAAGCCCATGCGGTTTTCTTCGCTTCAAAAGAAGTAAGACAAAAGGTTTTTAAGGTCCAGGTTGCATAATACAGGCAATATGAAAGCGAGTAATCGCCAGTAATTGTTTATCATTAGGCTTGTTTGCACCTTAGTGGTATAAAATATACTTCATAGGATTACTATCAGGCGGTATGCATATTACTTTGTATCATCATAAATTTAAGAGCTGGAATCTTGTCGGCGTCTCTGATACAACTCCTTACATTTTATTTAATCTGCGTAATTTATGTTAGTATAGTCTTCCTCTTCCTTTGTTTCCTGGTCAGTCTCGGTTTTGCCATTCCGTTCTGTCAAAAGAGAGATCTCGCAAAATGTATTTCTATTCCCTGCTACTTAAGACACTAAGTACATGATTAATCAACCAATAAAAAAATAGTTTTTTTTTATATCAAGAATAAATAAAAGCGTGAACCAACGCATGTAATATATTTTAATATAATAAAATATTTTACATGCATCTCACCCACCAGTAATAATATTTTTTGCGCAGGGGTTTTTGTCAGTGAAAATACAGACATAACTTCAATAGATCACAAACACATATGTTCAAACAAACCACCACTCATTAAATCTATTCATAGAAGAAACAGACAACGTAAATTAAAATGTAAAATCAAATTTAAAACAAAAGAAAGACGTTAGTATAAAGGAGCTCCATATTCTAAATTAAAAAAATATTACCTGCCAGTTTGCGCGCAATTCCAAAGATAAAGATATTAAAACCTACGAATTTATCTTTTATTAATTATCTTAAACTTGTTTAATGAGGCTTAAATATTTATATAGATAGTAGGATAGATACATACATACATATCATCACGCCAAGTCCCTAACGGGGTAGGCAGAGAGTATAGAGCGCCAGTTCTCTCTAGACTTACATACCTCTTTCGCTTCGTCCACATTCATCAGTCTCTTCATACATGCTCGTCGGTTTCGAGTACTCTTAACGTTCCCGTCCTTGATAGCTATATATATATATATATATATGTAATTACTCCTAGTCCTTCACGCGGTAGGCTTCGAGAGTAGGGCGGCAGTTATCTCCAAGCTCACAGATCTCTTTCGCTTTATCCAGATTCATCAATCTCTTCATACCCGTTTATCTTCAACTTTATAGGTCCTTGCCTTTTTCATCGTTATATATGGAACTACTTTACCTTAGCTTGCGCTTCTTCGGTAAATCGGATTGGCTATTACTGCTTATTACTTTTTGCTATTGAGTCGTGGCGATAACTTTTAACCCCAGTTGACATGGGGTGAATAACTCGCGTTGACAGTTGTAAGGGGTTCGGAAAACTTTCCACCCCTAACGCTTATTGACCTCTTACCCTACGAGAAAATGCATTCTCCAGCGTCGGCTAAATATAAAGCCATATCTTTGACAGGAAGATGAAAATTCCTATGGAAATCGACGAAATGGCATTTGAGGAATAATGTTATTGATCTGGGGGAGCCGAAGTGTTGAAAGCGAGCATGAGTCGCCTTATCGTATTTTTTGGGCGCAGTAAACGAAAGTTGTCACTCTGGATTATTTATTTTTTCATGCCAGCCTGTTTGTTACTCTTCCCCGTGGAATATATAAGTTATGAATGATTGCATTTTGCGGTACTGTCAAAAGTATCATAAACGAAATAGGATCTATCTTTTTACCCTTACATATGCAAGTGTTTCCTTCACAATACATATGACTATATACGAATATACAAAACATATATACGAATTAGCAAATGTTCGTTCATCAGAACTAACTCATCCTCACGCCTTCCCACAAGGGTCCCCGAAGGGGTAGGCAGAGGTGTATAGGTAATACCCACACACCCACTTTCCGCCAGAGGTATATTAGGTGCCAACGTGACAGATGGCGAGTCCATCGCCGTTACTCCAGCACGACTATACATACGCCTTTGAATTTCTTCTCAGACGTATGCAGGTTTCCTCTCGATGTTTTCCTTCACCGTTAAGCTCGTGGTGTGACTAATCACTGTACTTAAGTTCAGAAAAACTCATTGGTACAGTCGGGATTCGAACTTGCGACCTCTGCGTCGCAGGCAACTGCTCGAACCACTCGGCCACCACGGCTTTCTAGAACTAACTAATTGGACTTAATTTAAAACTGTTCGTAATAACAACAACAATACATAGATATCATCACGCCGAGTCCCCAACGGGGTAGGCAGAGAGAATAGAGCGCCATTTCTCTCTAGCTTTGCATACCTCTTTCGCTTCGTCCACATTCATATTCGCAGGTTTCGAGTACTCTTGACGTTCCCGTCCTAAGTGTCCGTTCGATTTGATCTAGGTAGTTCGAACGTGGTCTGCCTCTGTCTCGTCTTACACACACTTTCGATTTGTTTATCTGTTTTGTAAATCTTTCTTCACTCATCCTTTCTATATGTCCAAACCATCGTAACATGCCTTTCTTCATCTTTACAATTGCACCCTCAACCACATTTGTAATTGTTCCAAATTACATACAAATTGACTTAAACCGAACAAATCATATAATGTGAATAATATGAATACTTACATATATACATGCTTAAATACATAGGAGATCAAAGATACAAACATTTCCTGTTATCATACAATCACACGGGATCGAACTTGTGACCTCAAGATTCATAGCCACTAGCTCGTGTGAATCAGTTAACTAGACGGTCGTCTTTCTACAGTCGATATATCAGTTTTCGCATACAGTATTCACCCTATTCAAATTACTCGCTCTTTAGATGTAGCTGCAACATTGTACGTATATATGTTCCATTATTATAATCCAGCTACGAAACTGGGTCTTGAAATTGTGAGGTATACAAATTACTCTGGTGCAACAGTGAGTGAATGCGGCCTCTTGACCTATTTCGAGTGTCCCATCTCCAGTCGCCGTAAATTCCGACACGACTGCTTGCAGTGCCGAGATATCTAACAACCGAGCAGTGAGTCGCTACGGGTAACTTTGTGTAATTGTATACCGGACCAAATAATAGAACAGTCAGGCGTCTCGAATATATTAATAATACATGTGTGCTGGCGTCCGTGTCCACTAAGTGGTAGGAAGGCTTTGTATAAGCCACTCCACCGCTGAAATGGCAGCGATTTATACAATGTTTTGTTTGTGTCATCTG
This sequence comes from Drepana falcataria, assembly GCA_945859725.1. NCBI lineage: Eukaryota > Metazoa > Arthropoda > Insecta > Lepidoptera > Drepanidae > Drepana > Drepana falcataria. The sequence goes on from OX243935.1 coordinate 5,363,289, forward strand.
TGTCCCAACATTTTAATTATTAATTTAAAAAGTTCACTTCTTTTATTTTTTATAGAATAATTACAGAGTTTCTCGACGGACTTCTTTTAGCAAAAACGACATTCCTTATCAGGCACTACGCCCAACTCAAATGATTATTTTCTGTACCATTCGCAAGTGTCTCTCAGGGGGAGTCAGATACGTAAAAACAAGACTTACGCAGACTCCTCAGCTCTACTGTGAATTAAAATGAAAATCAGCCACAAGTTGGCGGAAAGGAGAAGAGTCAAAGGTAATACCACACTATTTCCTCAACGTGACTGGTTCCGGGTCTAACGCCATCTCCGGTTCATTTTCTCAACCACGCGCATACTTTCTTTGCGACACTTTCCTTAACCTAAAAGTTCGTGGTGTGATGATTGTCTCAATGCAGACGACGTAGAGTACAATTTATAATGTTCTTATTTCAACATACAAAATGTAATTTTGTTTCCTTGAAACCACGTTTAGCCTATCCTATAGCCTAATATCCGTAACTACGTGCAGTGCAGGCATCTTATATGATATGACCAAAACTGCGCGTAGACTTCATTTGTTTCGGTATGTAGGTCACATTTTGTACAATACAGGTAACGTTCGCATATTGAATCCATGCCCAAAGTCAATATTGCTTTTAGTAAATGGCATGTAATCTATTTTGGCTGTAATATATTTGATATCGATTGTACAACATATGCAGAGAATCGAGCATTGGAGTGTTTTACTCGAATCTACGTAATTGTATGAAGGATCTTATGAATGTTTTGGACTCAGCTATTTATGAGATTTGTATACGCATATATGTATCGAATGTTGTCATTGTAAATACCATACTAGCTTAATCGTGGTGATACCGAATTTTATGACCGTATTAGGTGTATTCGTGAAATGTTTTGCGGGCCTGTGATGACGTGACTAGATGTTACATAAATAAATGAGGACAGACATTTGTGTGATGAATACGAGTATTTGTACCTTAGTCTTGGGTGTCCCATGCATTTATGAATATATCTATATAAGTTTACTAGCTGGCCCGCCCTGCTTCGCCCGGGTGCAAAAGTAAAAAAAAACCCTATGGAAGCAATAGTTGAAAAACGTGTTTATTTCATAAAAAAATTAGTTTCATAAAATCCGTTCTTAGCTGACATCTACACCGCGTAAGGATTCCTACCAAATTTCAAGTCAATCGGCCTTATAGTTCCTGAGATTTCGTGATGAGTGAGTTTACAAATGGGATCTCCTATATATATATATATATATATATATAGATTAGTAAATATATCGTTATCTAGTTACCATCACACAAGCTTTGCTTAATATTTGGGATATGGCAATTTGTGTGGAATTGTCCAAATATATTTATTTATTATTATCATTCTTGATATGATGACTATATGATGATACCAGATTTCATTTTACATCAAATTTCACAAGGAATATCAACTAAGGCCAAACACAGATATTTATAAGCAAAAGACGAAGCGAGTGTAGGTATCACTGACGAAGGAACTTGCATTGCACGCTTGTTAACCCTAATATGTCAGCTATCTCCAGCTTATCCAGAGATTCCCCGCTATTAAGTCTCAAGCTACGAGTACAACTGTTTCGCCAACATTTTATTACATCAGCTGAGCTCATGAACAGACTGAGGTTTTGCTGACGGTACTTTCTCGCCAACATAATGTCTCACGTGCTTTAGTGATGATGGACACTCTAAAGGATAATTAATAAATATTAGTAATCTGACTACTTCTCTCTTTCTTGTTTATCTGTCTTCAAAGGATAGGCCTAGAACTCTTTTGAATAGAGATACCACCAACGTGATACTTGTAACGCCGATGGCAGTTACAAGATATAGTTATAAAACATTTAGTTACAAACAAACATATGCATCATCCGAGTCTCTCACTTGATAGGCAGAGAGAGTAGAACGCCAGTTGAGTTATCGTATTATATGTATTATTATATATTTACACTTTATGTGTGGCAACAACATCCTTTACACCTTCCCAGAACGCCCTTCCCTTCACAGAAGGAGTTGGTAAAGGTGTTATAACACCTCTGAGAGATATATTCAGGTGCCAACGTCTCTGGTGGAGTCTATCGCCGTCTCTCGAATACGTCATTGACTTTTATCTCGAACGTGTGCTTCTCACTGTTACTTTCCTTCACCGTCAATCTCGTGGTGTGATGTATTTACAGGTTCAGAAAAACCACATCATAAATGAGATCACCGGTGATTGAACTCGCAATCCCGACTTTGAAAGTAAATGAAATAAATGAAATTTGAAACTAAAATTTCCAAGCGATTGGTACAAATAAAAAAACCATGAGGCCATACGTCCACAAAGCCAGCCCATTAGTCCGCAATGATTCCTTTGAGGATCTCGGTAATCTCCACTCAACACTCAACTTCCAAATAAGGTGGCTGACGTGATAGTTGACACAACAGAGCGTGTTAACTGTCAACATGGCTTACTCAAGTTAAACGCATCAACTGCACTTGATTTCTGGCAATTCAAGCAAGATGTTCCCGTAATGTAAGTTTAGTAATTTGTCAGATCAGCTTTACGGTGAAGGAGATATCGTGAGAAAATCTACATACATTCAAGGTTATATATGTTAGATGTGTATCCACCTATATGCACCCCTCAGAGGGAGGGTGTTGACATCTGCGAAGCTGGCATAATGTGTGTAGGCGTAAAGATATATTATAATGAAATTGGGTGTGGTTGTCTGAATGTATTTTTTTGATTCCGCGTTTCTAAATTATAAACCAGAACAACAGAACTTATAAGAACACTCATTTGTGTCTGTTCGTTTGTCACAGCTCTGAATCTGCTCGACCGATTAAGGTGAAATTTGGTTCATATATAAATGTATGCGATCTGCCCTAAATCCCTTTCAGTCCTCGCTCTCACTATTTATTGTATGTATTAAGTTCGGCAATGACGTTATTTGCGGAAAAAGTGTCATGGTGGCTGAACACAAAAGTGAATGAAAGCCAATGAATTTTAACAATGAGGGTCAGTTTTCTGTGATAATTAGGAAAAGGCATAATAATAATAATAATAATAATATATCCTTTATTGTACAAACACACACATTTACAAAAACAAACAGAAAGTACAAAGAAAAAACAAATAGTAGGCACAATAGGCGGCCTTATCGCAAAAGCGATTTCTACCAGGCAACCAGTGTAGAGAGAGATAAGAAACAGAGAAAGAAAAGGTAGGTGTGACAGTTGAGAGGATGAAATAGAAACAATTATTATAATATATAAATAATAGGCATTCTACATAAATAAATACGAAACATATACTTATATAACATACATACAATAATATATACATGTATACATATATATATATATATATATATAAACAACTTAAAAAGAGAAATAGTGTTCAAATAAAAGCTTTTTGAAGGAGATTAATGTCTGTGCAAGCCTGATGTTCTGGGGCAACGAGTTCCAAAGACGGACAGCTTGCGCAGTGAAAGACTTGGAATAGGAAGAAGAGGTGAAGGTCGGAGTTTTAAGGACAAGTTCTCTGGTTTTACGGAGTAGGTGCAGGTTGGAAAAAAGAAATTCAAAGCGTTCCTGAAGATATCTGGGGGCTCTAGGATCAAACAAAGTTTTGTAAAGAAGTGATAGGATATGAGTATTCCGGCGAAGTCGGATGGGTAGCCACTTGAGCCTACGGCGAAATTCGGAAACGTGGTCATATTTGCGTAATCCAAATACGAACCGTATGCAGAAATTTTGAAGGCGCTCAAGCTTGTTAAGTTGCTCCTCGGTAAGGTCAAGATAGCTAATGATAATAATAGGTATTATTAAAAAATTTTGGGCATTATAACCTCAAATTTAAGGACGATGTTATGGGGCTACTATTACCCAGTCTTATATTTGGAGCAACATTCAATTGCACGATGAATATTTGATGCGGTAGCATAATATTGATACGGTAATTAAAATTTAGTCAAAGAAAGTCGATTGAAAATAGAATTAAAGAGCTCTACTACTTTTAGTCTGCTGGCTGGGAGTGCAAAGTAGATACCTTTGCAGTTTCTAAGAAATTACCTCCAGTGGTTAACAGAGAAGCACTAACGTAAATAAGGAGTTAGTAGTTCGGATGGACGAGGCTACCTCTGAATGGTACAAATGCTACACTTTTTAATTTTAAAAAGCTCTCCGACTGATTGGCTCGTAACAACTGCTACTTTGCCAAGTTTTATTTTTGTTGATAAATCTTTTTGCTTAATGGCACTGTGTAAGCTATGTTTAGGGGTTTTTGGCGAAAATCGAACAGAGCGGTATGTGTATTTTCGGTGTGTCGTAAATTGTGTTATTGTGATTCAGTAAATTTATATGGTCATTTTTTTTTTTTTTTTTTTTTTTTTTTTGTATTGTCTCTCGTAGCGTGAGTTCCGGGAACTTTTGCTACTTAACCGGTCAATGGCGAGACCTAGGCCTCCAGCCAGGCACTTTATTTTTAAGCAACACAGCTAAGGGCACCCCCTGTGGGGTACGAACCTCGGCTTAGGGCGTTGCTGGATCGCGAGCAAGGGAGCTGGGCTGGACTGGTAATTTTATTTAAATATTGTTTGGGGGCGGGATTTGCGCATCTGGCTCGGCGCGGGCCGGCGTTTGCGGCGGAGGTCGGGGGGAAACATTACGGCTTATTCGCGTCGAGCCTCGCCGGCGAGGACGGAACAGTGGTCGGTTGTGTGTAGTGTTGGTATGTTTTTGTCGGGCGACCTGGAGGACCGTTATGTCGTCATCCGGTTCGATGACGGCATGTCTTGGACGCCTTATTTTCGAGATAAGGGAAGGAGTGTATCGGGCGGCCGATACGACGAGGGGGTTGGGGTGATTTACAGCAGAATCGAAATGACGTTTGGACAGTTTTTTCAAAAACTGTTTTATAGTGGGGACTTTGAGGTCAACGTGGAGTTGACTATTACGCATGTACCACGGGGCACCTGTGGCTCTCCGGAGAAACCGGCTTTGGAGCACTTGCAGGGGGTTAAGTGTTGACTTGCTAGTGTGTGCGAACACTACACCCGCATATGATTGGTCGAATGCACGTCGTGTAAATCCTCACCTTGGATTTCAATGAGAGTTTACTTCGTGCATTCAACATGCTGTGAAGTCTACCGAGCGCGAAGGCGGCTCGCGCGCGTACCGCCTTTACGTGGTGACGGAAAGAAAGGCGTTGATCGAGGATCACACCCAGGTATTTGGCTTTTTCTTCCCATGGAATGGGTTTGCCGAAGAGGGTGATGGGGGCTACCCGTGGGCGTTCGAGGCCTTTCCAGAATAGAATGGCTGCGCTTTTGGTGGGGTTCACTTCAATTCTCCACTTCCGGAACCACCGCCCTAGGGCTGTGACTGCAGATTGGAGGTTGTCGTGAATTCCCTCGGGAGTTCTACCCTTGTAGTAGATGGCCGTATCATCGGCGAATAGAGCGCTTTTAACTCGTCTATGGAGGGGAATGTCGCTAGTATAAAGCGTGAATAGGAGTGGCGAGAGCACTGAGCCTTGCGGGACTCCTGCTCGTATGGGATGGGGGGAAGAGAGTGTGCCCTCGACTCTGTAGCGGAAGGAGCGGTTCGACAAAAAGTCCCGTACTATGCGTACTAGACGGTCCGGCACGCCCAACTGGTACAGCTTGTATATTAAGCCGTTGTGCCAGACCTTGTCGAATGCCTTCGCCACGTCGAAGAGGAGCATACCCGTGGTATAACCGAGTTGAAAGCCGCTACTGACGTCTTCCACTATACGGTGGACTTGTTGGATACAGGAGTGTTTGGTTCGAAAACCGAACTGCTGGTCAGGTATGACTTTCTTAGAGTCTGCAAAACTCTTTAGTCTATTGTAGATAAGTCTCTCGTAAATCTTGCCAAGGACATTGAGGAGACTAATAGGGCGATAACTGGAGGCTTCGGTCTTGGGTTTCCCTGGCTTGGGAATACCTATGACTGTTGCACTTTTCCAGGATTGGGGGAAAAAGTTGTTGCTCAGTGCGGCATTGAAGATGGCAGTGAGCAAAACTATGAGATAAGGTGAGAAGAGTTTGATAACTCTATTAGCGATCCCGTCGGGACCTGGGGCTTTCCTGGGGTGGAGATCCTTGATCACTTTCCGGACTTCGTCGACCGTGATTGGGGCGATGGGGTGGTCTGGGTCTTCGGAGGGTGGGAGAGATAGTTTGCTTTCGACCTCGGCATCCACCTTATCGAGATGGCGCGGATCTACCGGCAAGGTGCTGGGCGTACATTGAGCCTCGAGACTGTCGGCCAGGCACTCGGACTTCTCGTCGTCGTCAAAGGCGGGCCCTTGATTTGGACGAGAGAGTGGAGGCATGGACGAGATTTTGTCTGATTTAAGTTTTCGTTGGAGATGCCAAAAGGCCAAGTGACTCGGTTCAAGTTCCCCTAGGAACTTGTTCCAGCGAGCGTCTCGCAGGTCTTTCATGCGGTATCTCAGCTTGCGCTGGAGTGACCTCAGAAAGGTGCGGTTCGCTTCAGTCGGGTGAGCTCTATGCGCTCGGAGGGCGGCGTTCTTTTCCGTCACCAGTTCACGCACGTCGTCGGGAAGTTTCCAGCGATGGTCTTCCATCACCGGAACTTGTCGAGAACAGGCGTCCACGGCTGACTGTACGTGAGCTGTGAGGGAATCGACCGCCTTTTGAGTGTCGGCTGCCGACTCTATGAGGGGCGGGATGCTATCTAAGTGAACAGATGAAGAGGACTTGAGGAGTTCCTCCAGTTTTCTCCAGTCTGTTATCTTTTTCTGAGGTGGGGACTGACCTGAGTCCGGGGGGCCTAGTCGGGGGGAGAGCGCTAAGGTCACAGGTCGGTGGTCGGAATCTAACTCGTCGTGTGACCTCAACGAGTGCAAACGGAGGTTTACATTCTTGAGGATCGCAATGTCTAGTACGTCCGGTCGGTGGTTGATATTCTCGGGATAGTGGGTGGGGTGCATAGGCGCAATGACGTCGAATTGGAGGAGCCCGCTGAGGTCCTCCAATTGGCGTCCTCTGTTATTTCGTGAGTGGCTGTTCCAAGCATCGCTCTTGGCATTCAGGTCACCCGCGATAATAACTGAGCTACTGAGATTGATGAGAGCTTTGATATCAGCTTTGATATCGGCCGTCGAGTTAACAGGGGAACAGTATGCAGAGACTATCGTGATCGGCTGATGGCCGGTCATTCCTAATCGACAGATCGAGGTCTCTATGTGGGAGAGGGTTGGTGGTTGGATTGGGATACAGTGCAGGGACCTCTTGTAATAGATCAAAGTACCGCCGAGGGCGGATCGAGATCTATCATTGCGAACTACGCAGTAGTTTGCAATTCTAGGGTCTCGGTGTGATGGTTTCAGGAAGGTTTCCTGCACTAAGAAAACGTCGATATTATTGTCCCGGAGGAACGCGGCGATCTCTTCCTTTTGGCTGTGAATGCCGTTGGCATTAAAGTAGCCAATTGAAAGCGATCGGGGTTTGACTCTGCTGTTTACGTTTGAGTCCATTATTGGTTGGACGAGAAGGTAGCCAGGGACTCTGATACATCGGCGTAGTCGCCGAGCACCTTGAGGAGGGCCAGAGGGTCCTTTCGGACGGCCCTGAGGCTTCGTGCCATCTCGTTAACCCTTGTGAGGTTGACGGTGGAGAAAAGGTCCGCCAGGAATGCCATGTTGGCGGAGGTTTCGGAAGGGGAGGAAGTGGGCTGGACCACCTGGGGTCTGCGCGGGGGAGTAGCAGCCTGGGGCTGTTGAGGTTTGGCGGTGGAGAGCGACGGCAGAGGTGTAATCTGCGGGCTCGGGGCCGCTGAGGGGACAGGTGGGGACGCTTGTGGGAGGGGTGGAAAGTCCCTCGGAGGGAGGACCCTCCACGGGGAAGGTCGAGGTGGGGCGGGTTGCGCGGGGGGGGCGTTACGCCATTCGCGGGCCGCTGCCCTCTTTACCACGACTGGTCTGGGTTTGGGGGCTTTAGGGCAGCCCCTGTAATTGGCCGGGTGGCCTTCCTGGCGGCATAGCACGCAGCTCGGAGGCGAGTCGGCGAGAGTGCGGTCCTTAGGGCGAGAGCAATCGCTCGTCCCATGATCACCCAGGCACTTGACGCACCTGGGTTTTGCGTTACAGTTACGCGATGCATGACCGTATAGTTGGCAGTTGTGACACTGCCCTATAGGGCCACCCTTGTGGGGGGTTTCAACCCTTATGCCAGACAGGTGGCATATGGTTTTTATTTTGAAGACGGCTTTACCGTCGGCGGAGTTCTCGCAGATGGCGAGGACCATGTTAAATGCCTCTCCGGCATTTTGTCGGTGCATGCGGTGCACTTCCTTCACTGCGACATTCTGAGCCTTGAGGTCTTCTTTGATCGACTCTGTGTCGATTTCGCAAGGGACGCCGCGGATGACGACCCGGAGTAATCGGTCCTCCGGCAGATCATAAGTGTGGTATTCCACACTTCTGGCCTGCAGGAGCTTCGTGAAAGCTCGGAACTCGGTCGAGTTTGGGAGATGCACCTTAATGCCTTCGGCTGTGGCAGTAGCGCGAGTGAAATTTATGCGGTTGGTTTGGCACCAACCGGAGATTTCCGTCCACTTGGCCTTTGTGTGGACGAAAATAGGGGGACACGAGCGCTCCTTCGTCGAGGAGGGCCGCGTGGGTCGCGGGACGGGGGAAAGCCGGCTAGCCTGAGTGGCTTCGGCTTCCGGAGAGGCGTGGGGGGTGGGAGAGGGGGGTGCCGGGGAGGGGGCTACCGTGGAGGACTGTGCGGAGGGCACGGGCACGGTCTTGGGGGCTTTAGTGGGGGGAGAAGGTGAGGTTGAAGCCTCCTTCTTTTTTGCGCGTCTGGCGCGCTTCTTGGAGCCCGTGACGGGCGTAAATTCGTCCGAGGAGCCCTCGGACGACTCGGATTGTAATGACTCCATTTCGGAGTCCACAATGACAGATTCGGGGGACAAGGGGGAGTCTTGAGACTTATTGGCCTCGTTAGTGACGGCTATGATTGCGCTCTTGTCCAGCGCTGCAGTCGCCTCGGCGGTAGGGGTACCCGCGTTTATATCGCGGGTGTACTCGTCATATTGACGTCGGAGGGTGGGCACGGCGTCTAAGAGCCGCGCGAGAAAAGCCAGTGAGGCTTGGGGGTCAACACTTGTGGACATGGTGGATGCAGACGTGGGAGGGCAAGGCGGTAAGGGAAACGGGAAACGTGTTTCGGGGCGCGGTCGCCCAGGGGAAGAAACACGTAAAGAAACCCCTGGTGACTTAAACGTTAGGGACCCGATCCCCGGGGGGTTGACCCGGGGGTGTGTACTGAACCCTCCCTGTCGGGTGTAGACAGGGAGGTGAGTGTGCCTATGGTGTGAGCCCTAAGCTTGTATTCCCGCTGCCAGTCTTATTGTGCAGCGGGTCCCTGACAGTTCCGGTGTAGAGAGCACTAGTCCGTGGACAGTGCCCAAACTAACACCGGAGGGTAGGAGTTAAGGGATAGGTAGGGTGGGTGGTGGGTGATAACCAGGCGCGACTAGGGTAGACCCCAAGGCCGGTGAACCTGGTCCCGTCCGTTTGTAGCCTTACCCTGAAGGGGCAAAGCTAAGAGCGCAACGGGGCAGCGCCCCACTCGGTTTTGTTGGCACCGTTTGGTTTCCACCGAGTGACCACGAAACTGTGGATTTTCCCAGAAGGGGACAAATATTATTGTCGAGAAACAAGAATTGTGATTGTTGTTGCCTTGAAAAAGGCGACCAACAATCACCACGTGCGGTGCGTAGCGGCTAGCTAACTCGTGGCGATTTGCGTAGCGGCGGGTGTGGCTTCTGCCGGTCGTAACGGGCGCAGAGCGCGGGAGCGGTGGGAGCACACGTCTGCTCGGTACGGCGGCCGGAGCGAGAATCTTTATATGGTCAGTATTTATAGGGATATTTAAATAAGCCTTATAATAAAGGGGTTTTTATGTGGAATAATGTTAACAAAAAATAGGCATTACGATATATTATTTATAATTGTAAAACAAAATTACATTGAACTTGAGCCAAGTAGAAAAGAGGCAAACAGTCAAGACTAGTAGCGGGATCAACGTGACTTGTAGACGACCAGTCAATATGCACCTTTAAAAAGGGTCAGTTATCCTACTAATTTTATAAAGTTTTTGCGGTTATTTTAGCTCAAAAACTACTAAATTTCCTGAACTTAAGTACAGTGATTAGTCACATCACGAGCTTTTCGGTGATGGAAAACATCGAGAGGAAACCTGCATACGCTTGAGAAGAGAATGTAAAACATACGGAAAACAATTTTGAAGTGAATGAAAATTCAGAGCAAAAGCAACATTACCTTAAACATCGGGCAAATTCACAAATTAGGAACATGTCCGCCATTGAGTGGACGCTCCCGAACGGTATCCGTAAACATTATATTTCGGTCATAAAACATAACAAGCTTATAAAGCCACAGTATAATCGCAAAGGGACCCCAAAAGAGGGTCCCAGAGGAACCATTCTACGTGGCTCGCCCCGAAAATTACTCGCCCTACGTAATTTTGAGCTTTTTCTTTTGTTATTCTTTAAGGCCCCCGAGATTTGCGACGTTATGATCTCATTTTGAGTTATGAGAAAAAACTCTTAGGAGGTCCCTCTTCGTGGAATGATTGTCCTCAGGATTAGGTGCTTACTGGGGATGTCGTGTATCTCTGGAGAAATTCCCGACCGCTATAATAAGGTCATTTCGCGTAATTACATAAATACGATTTTTATTTCGACGTATTTTCGCGAAGCTTAGATCGTAATTTTACAGAGATAAGTTGACAAAGAAGACAACGGAGTAAAATATCTTATACATGAAATATTTATTTTAAAAAGAAATAAATATTTTAAAAAGCTTATTGAAAATTAAAAACTGAATAGTAAGTCTAATATGTAAGTCTAGAGAGAACTGGCGCTCTATACTCTCATGATGATGATGAAAACTGAATAGTAGGTACAGACCGAGGTTCGAATCTGCTATCTTCACTTTGCATAACAACATAAACAAAACGACTACCCTTAAATACTTAGTGAAATCTTTTAATAATTTCAAACGAACTGATCAACTAGAAGAACTGATTGTGCGCTCGAGATGAAATATTAAAGCCATCTTTGAATGGCTCTTTTCCCCGCCGTAGATAATACAAAACTTTTGGTACGTAAGTTCTCAAGTAATACTCACAGAGCATCTCGAAACTACACCTTGGGGTCGCATTTTGACCAGGTTTTGCCTTACTTTATGTTCTTCTGAAATAAGGCCATTGTTGGTAACATGTCGGTCATAAATTATTTCAAGCCCATAAGTTCTGGGTCGCGTAATTCGACACTGTGGTGTATAAAGAACACCTTACAATATTACGAGTAACATCGAGGTTTCGCGCACTAATGGTGCGGTAAAAATAGACTAATTACCTTTCCAGACCCTTTACATTGCTCTTTTGCCCTCCAAATAAATGGCATTCTACTTTCATGCGCTACTTATAAATCTCGAATATTATATAGGTAACTACACCCTTTTAACTACTTTTTATATCATTGATCATATATCGATACTATATCTTATTAAATGAAACTGAAATGTCTGTTCGTAATTATAATAACAGCGTTTTCCAAATTCATATGAAAGTTACTACTTACTTACTAACTTATTTCTAAAACAGCGATACTGATTGACGAGCCTTTAGTGTCAGATAAAAAGAAACCATGGGGCAAACACTTTTGGTACTTTAGGAATCTGAAATGGTGTTAGCTATATTAATATCTCTATATATCTCTATACTCGTTATAGAGATTAACCGGAACAAACAGACAGACAGATAGACAAAAACTTTAAAAATGTTCAGTATTCTCACGCTTTCCCCGGGTCACACAAGGGTCCCCGAAGGGGTAGGCAGACGTACACCCACTTTCCGCCAGAGATATATTTAGGTGCCAACGTGACAGATGGCAAGTCTATCGCCGTTACTCAAGCACGACTATATCATACGCCTTTAAATTGCTTCTCAGACATATGCAGGCTTCCTCTCGATATTTTCCTTTGCCGTAAAGCTCGCGGTGTGACTAATCACCATCACCAATAAGCTGTGTTAGACTGTTAAAAAAATACCACGAATAAAAACTTTGTAATATAGATATCGTCTCCATGCTGCACCCCAACTACGGCAGTTCATCCCAAGCCTACTGTTAACCAAACAGACAGCTTGCGTTTGAGCTACCGAACTAGGTCATCGGATACTTTAAAACTTAATCCTGCGAGTTTGCTCACACATTTGTTACCGCTCCAATTTGGTAGGACATCCCCAAACAGCTCTCCGCTGTGCTGTCCATGTGCATCCGCGCGCAGGATGAAAGCAGCAAATCTGTTGTAACAGCGGCTTAACAGCTTCAACTCTATAAACGGTACAAGGAACTAACGCTCAGCGGGTACTCCGCCAATTTAGTAGGTACTTCGTAATAATCATTGCCATACAACGTGGCATTCCCGCCAGTCTTCTTGGCACCTTTCGCGTACACGGATTGGGACATTATTTGTAAATATGTACAGTGCATATCTCAGTCGTTTAGTGTTTTATTATACTGATGCATTTTCGTTGTTTATTGCTGCCGCTATATAACTGCCGGAAATAAGGTGAATGGAGCCATGTCGGCGTTGATGGGCAGTAAAAGTGTGAGCAAGAATGCTCGAGTTGCTGTCCACAACGCGATATTGGTACCTACCTTATTGTATGGCAGCGAATCCTGGGATTAGTAGTATGTCAGAGGAAGTATGAAAATAGCTTGAATGCAGTTGAGATGCGATCGCTTCGAAAAATGTGCGGAGTAACGATTTTAGATCGAATCCGCAATGAAGAGATTCGCAAATCAACTGGCGTGAATGAGGGCGTGATTGTAAAGATGAAGAAAGGCATGTTACGTTGGTTTGGACACATAGAAAGGATGAGTGAAGAAAGATTGACGAAACAGATATACAAAGCAAAAGTGTGTGCAAGAAGAGGCAGAGGAAGGCCACGTTCCAACTACCTGGATCAAATCGATCGGACTCTCAAGGATGGGAACGTTAAGAGTACTCGAAACCGACGAGCATGTATGAAAAGACTGATGAATGTTGACGAAGCGAAAGAGGTATGTAAGTCTAGAGAGAACTGGCGCTCTATACTCTCTGCCTACCCCGCTAGGGACTTGGCGTGATGATATGTATGCATGTATGTTAAATGTATATGGAAAAAATAACATTATCTTTATCGTTATTTTGTATACAATATTATAAAGCGAAGTGTAATTTGAGCGGTCTGTGTTGATCCCCAATGGGTTTGGAAAATAAGTCTTTGTACTGGGAAATAACGACAATAATTATATAAAATATATTTATTCAATCACGCGCCAGCAATGGGCTGGTGTGACATTTTGCAAGTGCGCGTACATATATTGCAATGACTATATTATATATTGAAATGAATGATGTTCACTCTTGACTTAGCCCACATACTACGTAGGTAAAAGCACTCTACACTAGCAACCAGACCGTCCACTAAAATTACAGCCCACTTCAAAAACAAAACTTCTGCCGACTAGCACTAAATATCTATATAGCAATTGTAAGCCAGTATTTATTCAGGAGCTTTATAAAAAAAATAACAATGGTTAGCTGGCTGGAAACGGTTGCCATCAATTGCGACGTGCTTATGTTTGACGTATATTCATTGCCTGTTCAATACATAACAAAAACGGTTTTTTTAATAATTAAGTTGGGGAAGGCATTGTATTTCATACAGCTGTTAATTACACTACTAGTTTGAAGGTGTAGGAAAACATCAAGAGAAAATCTGCATACGCATGCATCCATTCCTCTTAAAGGAAATTCAAAGATGTATGCGACAGACTCGCACGCTGTCACGTTTGCACCCAAATATATCTTCGATGAACAGGGGTATTCTTGAGAGACGAACTTTAGAAATACTAATTGCGTACTGCTGTTCTTGTGAGAATAATGGGTATATTTACATGAAATTTTCATAGAATTGTGATGTTGTCTATAATAATATGACGACTGCGTTAAAACTAATTTCTAAGAAGAGGTCAAACGATAAAGCAGTTGCTTTTGAAGTATTAAATTTCTTTCCACTTTCTACTTGAGTAATCCCAAAAGTTTGAAAGTACTGAAAATGTTTTTATCGCTGCGATCGTAGCTGATTGGAATCCATACAATTTCACATTGAGTGAGCGCAGATTTCGTAGAACCTTATTCGTGCCAGCCATTTCAGTTGCTGGGTGTCTGCGGGTGTCGTCTGGAGGAGCTCTGCTATACCGACCGTTATCTTCGGATTTGTGAGAAAACGAGACACAAAGCCCAGCTGAATGGGGCTTGAAATAGGGAATTTCAGTAACACTGATTTCTTGTGAAGATTCTATATCACTGGCATTGTTAAATAAACGTTACTCTTTGGTTTGGACATGTTTCTGTATTTGCTTTTTGTATTCAGAAAAAATAAACAAAAATTATAATCTCTAAGCTATATTCGTACGTTTGAATTATTAAAATATTTACCCTATTAGAATGCAGCTGTGGTAAGACTGCAGATATGATTAAAAAGAAAACTATTTGTTTTTTTTTCATATCGGCTCTGTATAATGTTATGTTTACTATTTGAATACTTTTTAACTTTTTATTCTCGTGCTCTCGTGTAAGGGTATTGATTAGGTAAATACATTCACGAATACACTGATTACAAAGTAGTGAAGAAATACTTATATTTTGTAATAATGATTTGTATCTTCACTACTCTGTAAACAGGTTCGGTATAGCTTTTAAATGAACAAAAGTTCTCTAAATAGGTGTTCAAGTAGGCTTTGAAGTACCAAATTATGTTTGAGTGTTTCACTTTGTAGGAACCGTTTATGTGTACTTTTTAATGAGGCTTAAGCAGGTGAATTTACTGAACTTCACTTTAATATGCGTGAGATATGTAATCCAGCATTATGCAAATACACATATCATCACGCCAAGTCCCTAACGGGGTAGGCAGAGAGTATAGAGCGCCATTCTGAGTCAAATTTCTTTGTTACAATAATAATAGCACGAACAAGTGAAAAAATGTATATTGTCAACTGCGATTTAGGGGTAAATTCGAATTTTTCTGTGTTTTTTAGTGTGTTCAAGTGGAGTCGAGAATGGTTTAGATTCACAATTGGACCCGATAGGTGGCTCTGCGATTGTGTTTCGGGAATTTTATTTTTTTTACTAAGCGAAGATGGGCAGCTAGTATATATATATATATAAGCATATTTTAAGGTTTATATGTACATATATATATATATATATAACAGATCTTACAGGAGATTAAACACTTTGAGCATGTGCTAAGTATACTTTGTGTTGCGTATTCTCACATGAATATGGAATAACGGAGGCTCCGAGTTAATATGCATGACTGTAACTTGTTAACTTGAACGTTGAGCCAGAGGTTTCGATATCGTCCAAATGCCCCTCCTCGTCGTATTTGTAATGAGGATTTTGTCTTATCAAGAAGTCCATACTGTAAGATATAATAAATATCATAGAATGAAAAATAAATGACTTAGTACATACCTTACGTATTCATCCGTGAGTTCCCCCTAAGGCTCCAAAGGGAACACATGATAAGAAGTTTGTCATGACCTAGCCAAAATAAGTTTGTTTTACAGCACGTCAAATAGAGCTGTGGTGGCCGAGTGATTCTAGAGAATTCCGACTGCACCAATAAGTTTTTCTTAACAATGATTTGCCACATCACAAGCTTTAATGTTAAGTAAAACACCGAGAAGAAACAATCTACCACTTTGGCATCTAAAATATATCCCCGGCTGAAAATTGGTGTGTGCCAACCTCTGCCTACCCCTTCGGAGGCCTCTTTGGGGAGGCGTGAAGATATAAGATATGTACATCATATTTTCTTCTAAATTCTCTCAGCTGTTTATGAATCACAGAGCTTTTCTTCTTAGTAGGGTAGAAGTGTCATAATCATTAATAAGATCATTTAAAATAGTAATGGCTCCAAAATAGTATTGGCTTTAAGCAATAGAGAATTTTAAAGTAAAATAAATTTAAGAAATCCTAAGGTATGTGTCAAAGACATTCCAATTATGAGATTGACATTGAGTAGAGGCATTGATACACTCCTATTGTTGGTGAGACAAATTCACTGATGGCCAACAAGCCCACGATATGGAATATGTTGCTTCCCAAACCGTGGAAACATCCCCCAATGATGATCGTCATGGCATCTTTAGAGAAGTATATCAAGATCCATCCAATGAGTGTCAGAAGGCAGCTGAGCAAAAATGAGGTATAAATATATTAGACTATGATAAATTATAAACATCTCATCTACATTCTGCTAAGCTTTAACATTTTGGACGTATATATTAAAATTTTATAAATTTTATGAGCAATTCTGTAGTTTTCCGACATTGAAACTTATCCGAAACTGGCGAGCTGTATGAACAGATTGATTTTTATTTTATTTTTATTTTTCTTTATTATGGGAAAAACAAACAGCAACATAATACAAATTTCAACATCTTATAGGATAAATAAATTTTAGTCATTATGAAGCCAACTACGTTATCCACGGATTACATAATAGCATTACATAAGGTGCTAGAGGGACTAATTAAGTAAGTAATATACATATTACTAATGATTAGTTAATAATGTAAGTAAACTAATAGGTAGTAAATAACTAACAAGTTTTTTGTAATATTCTTTTGAAATTCTATGAATAAAAACAAAATTAATGAAAGATTTGTTTGGAAAGCGCAGCATTGAGATCGGTCTTGAATCTGAATGGGTTACAAGCAAATATATCAATATAATGGAATCTTTTATTATATGACTCAACCATACGACCGTGCGAAGGAATTTACTTTAGACTCTTTCTATTAGCTCTGTGTATTTCATATAAAAAGGGTTCCAGATGGGAACAGCGTATTCTAATTGAGACCGTACTAAAGTCTTATATAAGTATAGAAAGGTGGACGTTCTTTTAAATTCAGCAGAGGACCTAGTAACGAAACCAAACATTTTGAAAGCTTTATTCGTAATAGCTTGTATGTGTAGATCCAACTTAAGTTGGTCGTCAAGCAGAATGCCAAGGTCTCTGATTGAATATACTTTACTCAGGGGCGTGTTACAAATAGTGTAATTATACGACGTGATGTTCTTATTTTTTGTAAAACTAATATAACTACATTTAGGGAGGCTGAGCTGTAACTTATTGGCGTGACAATAAGCTGAAAGTCTATCTAGGTCTTGCTGAAATAGAACACAGTCTGTTATAGATGAAATTGATTTAAAGGCCTTCAGATCATCGGCATACATAAGAAATTTGGAATTCGAAAAACACTTTTTAATATCATTTATAAAAAGTATGAACATAAGAGGGCCTAAAATAGAGCCTTGAGGGACTCCAGATGTAACCTTCACGCTGTTCGAATGATAGCCATTGATAACAACTCTTTGGGATCTGTTTGAGATATACGATACGAACCAGCGAAGCAAATTACCGCGGATACCATTGAACGCTAATTTATTAAGTAGAATTTCGTGGTCCACCTTGTCAAATGCCTTCTTAAAGTCTGTGTAGACAGCGTCTAATTGAATTCGATTGTCGAAGTGTTCAAATAAGTTGTTTGTGAATAATATCAAATTAGTAGTCGTGGAGCGACGTTTTACAAATCCGTGTTGCTCTTCTATGATAATGTTATGAAGAAGAGGATAAATTTTATTATGCACGAGTTTCTCAAAAAGCTTGGACAAAGCTGATAAAATGGAAATGGGTCGATATAGCTCTACGTTGCGTTTAGAGCCACTCTTGTGAATAGGCGTGATGTAGGCGCGTTTCCACACTTCAGGGAAGTGTCCTTGAGCTATGCATTTATTATAAATAATATGTAGTGGCTTACATATACTGCTCGCTGTATATTTTAGGAAACTAGGTGGGATACCATCTGGGCCAGATCCTTTAGAAGGGTCCAGTAGCTTTAATTCCTTAATAATATCGTTTTCATCAAAACACAGATCCGTGATGTGAACGTTGTTATTATATGAGCCAGATGGGACTTGCCATTGACCAGGTGAGGGTGAAGGTGGTTCAAAAACGGAATTAAAGTAATCTGAGAACATGTTGCATATAGTCACAGGATCATTCGAATTCATGTTTTGGTATTGCATACTATCGGGAATTCCAGATTTACTCTTTCGGTTATTAATGTACCTCCAGAAGTGTTTGATGCTAGTAGTAATATTGTCCTCAACTGACTTCATATAATCATTATAACATTTGTCACATTTGATTTTAAAATTCACTCTGTGCTCTGAGAACGTTACGTAATCGGAATAATTGCCAAACTTTTTCCATTTAACCCAAGCCTTTAATGTTGATGTATGTAGATAACGCGAAAGAGGTGTGAAAGACTTGAAAAGACGTCGCTCTACTCTCTCTACCCATCCCGTTAGGGACTTAGTGTGAATGTTTTTTTTCTTATATGTAAACTAGCCACCGTGAACATGTTTCCTTGTCATTTGGTTGTTATCTCTAATGAGTCACAAGGCAAGGGAATTAATTACTGTGTTAATTACACCCAGTGTATCACTTACACGGTTCCCGAGTGATGTTTGGTCGTACATACTCAAGGCTCAGCTCAACATAACATTAGCTGTGCCCGTGATTTCTTTTCGTTTAATGTAACTTTATACGTTAATCATATACATCTATATATATATAGGAGATCCCATTTTTGAACTCAGTCATCACGAAATCTCAGGAACTGTAAGGCCGATTGACTTGAAATTGTGTAGGAGTATTCCTTACGCGGTAGAGGTCAGCTAAGAACGGATGTTATGAAACTCTACTTTTTTTTTTACTTTTTCACCCGGGCGAAGCTGGGCGAGACAGCTAGTATATGATATATGTATGAAGTAGTCTTCACAATAAAACGGCCATCGCATGTTATTCTTTTTTTAATTTTGTACGAATTTGTATGAGGTTCCTATGAGTAGCTAGTGAGATTAGCGCGCTCAACCAAACAAATTAACTCCGCCCATTTATAATATATATAAGAATAAGTGAGAATTACGAGCCTCAACGATAAGGAGAACTATGCGAGGAAGAGGAACATCTATACAATATATACTTTGCCTTATTCATTCCTTTTCTTTGGCATTATACTGACCCTTGGTCTAAGAATATACTAGGTACATGGAATTCACGAAGCAAAAAGGGAATAAAAGTCTGGAAGTCTGCCCCGTGAGGGACTTGGCGTGATGACATGTAGGTTATGTATGAATTTACGACGCGGGGGTAATAATTCTTAATCAAAACGGATCGTTTTTTCTCGGAGAAACTACGCGTTTTGCACTTCAACCGTCCTGGGGGGGACGGGTGAGTTATGTGCGATCTACTCGCTAAAACCCCCTCGGTGCCCGTGTCCTCTGTGCATATAGGAGAGCCCTGCCATCTCCTATGGAACGTACCAACACCCTACCGCATTTTGCCTAAGCACGTCCCAGAGGAACTTTACTTTATCAGAGGCCTTATTATATTGCACAGGAATAGATTAGGTGGCTGGAGAAAAAAAACAAAAAACCACCTCCATGATCAAATTCAACTTAAAATCAATTATAAATAATCATTGTTGAATAAATTAAAGAAATATCGTGAAAACACTAGATCCGTTTTGCCAATGCTTCCACTCAGCATAATAACATTGTTCTTATATTTTTCTGATTTTTATTACGCACTGGATATACTTAAGTAGAGCACTTTTTCGATGGTTGGACCCTAAACGTGTCGGAGTCGCAATGAGACGATCCGAGCTACTTTGCACGTTACAGTACGCCGCCCTTGATGTTATTTGCAGCCGTGCAACGTCGAACTAAAAGCTGTCGACTTTTATTTATTGCAACTTCTGCGTAGGAAACGCGAACTTCCACACAAAATTGTAACCGTATACATCGTTCCCTCGCAAGCTTAATACCGAAACGAATATTATTTTAGTATTTGTAAGTCCCGTTTCTTCAAATTGCATTCAAATGTCCAAATGATATTCCACTGACGGAGCATAGTCTGGCTAAATTGTAATCTGAAGGCGAGTCCATACCAGCGAATGCAAAAGGACGGACGGTTCGTGAATAAATTTCGGCTATTTCCCGACCTACCTTTTACGATTTGCATGAAGTATGAACTGTGTACGTGCAGGCAGAGTTTAGTACGCAGAAAATAAAAAATCGAATTAAGCTGACTTTATTACTGTTAATAAAATGTAACGATACTTGGACATAATGTGTCTGCTATTTTTAAATTCAGTAATTTTAATGAATTTCTAATGTCTAAGCTAACTAGATAACAAAAACTATAACACGACTACAGTAACTAGTAGATACAACCAAACCAAAACAAAACCAAACAAATTACAATAGGTAAATTTATTTTCTACTTTTTAGTTATTAGTGTATTGTCATCGGTCCTTGATACGTATGCAAAGTTTCAAATTAATCAGATTTCTGGAAACTGGTGAAAATTAAGTTCAAAGATTCCGTTACATACATACATAGATACAACCCAAGCTAATATAAAGCGTGTAATAACTATTATTTATTTTCTACTTTTTAGTTATTAGTGTATTGTCATCGGTCCTTGATACGTATGCAAAGTTTCAAATTAATCAGACTTCTGGAAACTGGTGAAAATTAAGTTCTAAGATTCCGTTACATACATACATAGATACAACCCAAGCTAATATAAAGCGTGTAAAAAGTAAAATATTATAAAAATCTCTAATCAGTATTAGTCTAAAGCTTTTACAATGTTTTGCCACGTAAGACAATGATTTAAGGCATAGGTCTGGATTCAGAAAGTTTGTCTTTAAAATACTTGTAACGCTCATGTAGGTACGCGGATACCAAGGCCCTAATTAGCCTTAATTTAGGGAGCCCTCCACCGCACAAGAACAAAACGTGGGCTTCCTAATGTACAGGTAGGATTTATATGCCTTCCGACAAATTAGCAGAAGTACGCTCTGCATTATCGTACAATTGTAACTACTTTCAATAAAACTACGGCCTACAACTTACAAAGAAACATATCTACAAAAAAATAACATTTTAATATTTTATTTATTTTCAGTATTACATATGTACCTGCTACATATTAACACATAATAGGTACATAGAACAGAAAAGGAAAAGTAATAGGCCACCTTATACGACATGATAGCTTCTTTAGAAACATCTTAGAAGGAATGGTAGAGGGGAAGAGAGGAAGAGGAAGACCAAGATCAAAGAAAAGGTGTCTCTCATGACGTATAGGGAGGTCAAGGAGGTTGCGCGGGACAAAAGCGAATGGAAGGGACTGGATCAGAGACGCCGACAAGAGCCCAGCTCTTAAATTTGTAATGATGAGGTACATAGGTACATATGTAAGCCTGAACTGAACTCTAACCGGTATTTTGTACAATCAGCTTTGATGCTAGCTTAGGTACTTACTTAACATAATAACAAAATACCCACGTATGTGTTACGTAGAAGTATCTACAACAGACATATATTTTCATTTTTGTGAAACCTCTCGTGTAATTTATCCGTGGCATTGTCAAAGATTAACCCAATGGCATATTTTATGAATGCCCATCACGCAGCCGCGTACAGGCTGTATTTCCCTATTAACTAAATCGTTCAGGTGAATCGTTTTAATTTCGTCTTCACATTCAATTTGCCGCGCACACTGGTATTTTGCACGTGTTTCTATTTTCCCACAATTTCCAGCTCAGATTTTGTATGTGGATATTCTGTTGTCGTTCTGTTTGATAGGATTTGTCTGATAATGAGGATCCTCTCTCCTTTGTGTAACACGTACTCAACTCATATACCTGTCTTATACGTATATATGCTTATAAGTTGGTACATATTGTACTTAAGATGTATTAATGAGAGCAAAGTGTAACTACTTTACATGTTTAGTTCTTATCATGTGTACTGTTTTATTTCTATTGATGAACTTCATAATCATCATCATATCATCACACCGAATCCCTAACGGGATAAGCAGAGAGTATAGAGCGCTAGTTCTCTCTAGACTTACATAACTCTATCGTTTCGTCCACATTCATCAGTCTCTTCATACATACCCATCGGTTTCGAGTACTTTTGTTAAATAAAGAAGTTTTTTATCTAAATTAAAATAACTAATTAACAACTAAATAATAAAAAAAAATTACATTAAATATAAAGTAAAGGTTTATAATGTTAGCGTAAATAATATTGGGATATCTAAAGGATTTTTTCACATCGGATTAGTACTTGAGATTAGCGCGTTCAAACAATCAAAGTATACCTCTTTGCAATATTAATATAGATTTACAGAGCGTAATTAAAGCGAGTGTTTGCGTAATTAACTGTAAACAGCATTGCCAAATTGAGTATTATTTCACATATTTCAGCACCGTTCTATTAACTAATCGAGCTTAATATTGCCATTGTAACATGTGGTTATATCGTGACAGAAATTATAGTAGCGCTAGTCATTATTATAAGACCCAGCTTTCATACCACTAAATGAACAAATAATGAACCGTGGTGGCCGACATGTTCAAGTAATACCTTGCAACACGATTGTAAGTTAGAATCTCGGCTATACCTATAAGGTTTTTCATAATTTATCTACACTGATGAGTCACACCTCGAGCTTTACGGTGTTAGAAAATATTCCAGGGAAACCTGCATTCGTTTGAGAAAAAATTCAAAGACGTTTATTTAGTCATGCTAGAGAAATAGCGATGGACTCGCCATCTGTCACGTTGGGAGCTAATTATGTCTCCGGTGGATAGATAGTGTGTACTACTCATGTCTTCCTACACCTCTGAGTATCCTTGCTTAAGTATTAGCTCATGTATATATACATACATACTATGCTAAGAATATCGATAGCTGAGCTCGATCAATTTTGTTCGTTTTTCGTGCATCGTTCGGAAACGATCTTTTGAAAAACAATTTCCGCTAGACCGTGGGCACTGGGGGCGGTGTACAAGTAACAAGATAGATAGCCATATAAATCTCCCATGTGTCTAATTGACGGCTCGGGCCCGGCTCCCGTTCGACTGCACTCCTGATTCACTTACCTCATTTGGAGTACAAGGGTACTATTTAGATACAAAGGAAATGGCATGAAGTAATTTGCTTGTCTCTTTATTTAACTAAACATCTCGGATTCCAAAGAGGAGCAAAATGCAGGGAGAGTAGAGCACCAGTTCTCGCCGGTTTCTAGTACTCTTAACGTTGCCAACCTTGAGCGTTGATCGATTTGATCTATGTAGTTGACACATGGTCGTACTATATATATGCCTCTTCTTGCAGACGTTTTCAAATTGTACATATATCTGTTTCGTCCACCTGTTATGCCTGATGTAAAACGAACGTAACATATCTAGCTTCATATTTTCAAGACATTGTCACCATATAGGGCAACGTATCTTACAAAGTATCATAAAGTTCGCTAACTTCTGCTTAGCGAGATTACAATACATATAAGTCTGGAAAGATAAACATATTTATTTCCACAATCGCCTCCTATCCTCACGGCTTAAATCACTGCTTGGATAATGAGACGGCTCTTATTTAGTGTGTCCTTGCTGAGAAATATTAGGCATGCAATAGAACTTGATTTAACTATACCAAGCGAATGTAATGCCTAGAACAATGTCTCCATAAAAAAGCTCAGATGTAATTGACGTGATTTGTGGATTTCGTAGTGTAATGTTACAGTATTAAATCGTGCTTATGTTTATTTATATATGATATCCTTACAACTGAGTAATTAGATGCGAGGAAGCGTTTATGCAGCTTTATATACGTCACCATACGTACCATCAGGCGGTCCGCATCCTTGCCTGCCACTTGTGCGGTATAAAAAAATTTGTATGAGATATGTATGAAAGTGATACGATTGTAAAATTAGTATATGTTTATTAGTTCAGCTAGTAAACAGTTCACTCAAAGTAACACTGTAAATCCTAATTATTTCGATATGGGTTCCAGCAAGTGACAGGACAATACAACTTTACTGAGATATTGAAGCAGACCGACCGTCGTTTGCAAATCTGCAGACATTTAAAGTTTTGCTTGCCTAACTGAGATGTATATGATGTCATACATCTTTCTCTGTCTCACACTAGCAACTGAATTATTTTGTATTATCTGTAACTGCTAAAAGAACCATGGATTTTGACGCACAAATTTCGTGAACAGCAAGTATGGATTCACTAACAACTATCAATGTGTACGTATACGATAAATATTCGATTTTGGTTCGAAGAAATCGTAGTGATTGCACAAAGGCCTCTCGCGGGACAGAATTATCGTCACGTAGTGCGGCACCCCAGTTCGTTACCACCGCTGATGACCACCCTCGCTTCATATTCCACTCACTACAGTTGATTGGTGTGGGGAAGGAAATAATTTTAGCTCCCAATGTGTGCTCGCTCTGTATTCCAGATACAATATCGTAGGTAAAAAAACCTACGTACAAAGATATTTTTTCATCGGATTCTCTGCTCAGTGAAAACATAGTTAAAGATAGTGCTACGCCTATATGATGAAACATTCTGAAGTAATAGATTTCTATCATAACGTTTGATGAGTCTTCTGTCGTATTGCTGGGCCAAGTTACCCTGCGATAATACTTACTTACTACCAATTCTTTAAATGCATATCTTGTTCATCCCGCCATCTTGTTCTTGGCTTTCCACGTCTTCTATGGGACCTATTGTGACAAACGTTGTTGTGTAGGTACAAACATGTAGGAAACAAGTGGCACCAGTTTATCATAAATGATGAATGTTATACGAATTAATATATCCTCACGCCGTCCCCGAAGGGGTAGGCAGAGGTGAGTACCAATGAATTTATAGTGCTATAATATAATTAATAGAAATATTGATAATACTATTTCATGCAATAAGGTTCTGCTGAATTGACAATCAACGATTTTGTCTTAAAATCAAAATCAAAATCTTCTAAAGCTATATGATGTGTAAATATCTAAAGCATTGAACTTTAGAATCCAGTCAATATAATCAAAATGTAAATATTGCTTAATTACTACTCTACAAGACACTTGTTTACTGAAGGCAGTATGGTAATAAAATTACCCATTAAACAAAGATACATTTTAAGTCGGGAAATAAACTTTTTTCAGTTCGTGTATTTAGCTCGAGGAACCTGATGTTTTTTTTTATATTTCACTTAATTTAAAACATGAACGAACTAACTCGTGAGTCATCATAATGGAATTACATTTGTCCTCTACATTAAACTCAGCTCAATTTTATACACGACAAAGATGGCAAACAAGGATACGGCCCCTTGGTGCTATGTGATTACCGTAGCCTATAGGTTTGCAATACCCTAAATCACACGTGCGCTAGTTCTGAGAGCATTACCAGCACAACCGTTGCAGAAGGAGCACAACACTTTCTAAGATATTTACCATTTTCCCTCGAGGGTCGAGGTATCGAAGGTGATGCCTCTTACGACGTTAACAGCATCAATCACCCTCAAATGTCTTGAGAAGCAATTAAAAGTGATCACCAAACCTTCTGCCAGAGTGTGGGATTTGCCTTTCAGTAATGCATGCTCATGGTTGGAGAAAAAATTGCTAATTCTGTCGAGATTTTGGGGGTACCTTAAGACGCCCTAGTAGGGGGCGGTTAAACGAGGCATGTGAGCGGATACACCTATTTCGCGCACATGTTAGAAATACAGGACGTGTGTGCTCAAGTGCACCGGTGAGATTCACAAAAGATCTAGGAGTCCTCAAAAGAAGGCTTCGCAATAGCAAAATTCGCATATAACCTGACTAGCCGCGAGGGTTACGCTGACCCAGTTCTGTTTTCCTCCTCGGAAAAAAAAGTATACGTAAGTACCCGTGATGTATATATCAAATGCTAATGAGCGACTAAAAGGCCCAGAATAGACATCGCGGTCCCAAAATCAACGTAAGCGAAATAACGCCTAACAAAAAACTTTTAATTAACGTACAAATGTCGCTGATATCCTTTAATTAAAATACATACTACTAATTGAATACATTATACTGTCGATGTGTATTTAATTAAGAGCATTAATTACGATAAAGGATAACAATGTTAGGAAACATGCATACGTTTAAAAATTATGTATGTACATATATATTCGTGCTTGAGAAACCGCGACGAACTCGATATCCGTCATGTTGGCACCAAAATATATCTATGACGCTTAAAGGATGCTATTACACCTGCCTACCCTTTTGAAGACGCTTGTGGGAAAGGTTATATAGTATTACCTAGATCGATGTTCAAGTTTAGCATTACACTTAAAGAATTCGTTTCTGTATTTCGTGAAAAAAGTATGGCACTGTTGACTTAAGGTACAACTTTCTTAATTAGAGTGCCGAGTGGACTCTGCGAATTAGTTTGGTCATTAATTTATGACAAGAGTTACTTTGTGAACTTGCATTTTTCTCAGTTGCTGTTATTAAGAAGTGTGTTCAAAGGGACCACAATTGCAGCGATAACGAATGGGAGGGGATCGGAAGAAGCTTTGTGCAATCAGCGCGATTTATTCGCCGGCGACGTGACACTGCGACAGGGACTCTTAGCCGACGGTAATTTTATTGTGACATCACCAAATGCAATAATAGTGATTGATGGTGTTATAAGTAGGAACGAAGTAGATCAATCAAAAGCAAGTAGATCAAAAGCAATCTATTCAATTGATTAACTACTGCTGGAGTAGCCTGTTTCCGTTTAAATTGTATCTTTACTACTCCCCACCTTGTGGGTTAAGTCCCGGGTAGGCAGAGGAGAATAAGTAGCATCCACACATACACTTTTCGCCGGAGATACTTTTGCCGCTAATGTGACAGATGGCGAATCCAATTCCGTTACTCTACTGAGCTTTTAAACACATACATAGTTTTTACAGTATAATGTTACCACAGATAGTGGAAATAGAGAAAAAAATACGTACAGTTGTTCTGTGGAAGTGTTTCTTTTTATATTTTCAGTGGTACTGACCGACAGAGGTCTGTTGGAATCTAGGAGTTTGGCACTCTACTCACTCTGGCTATCGTGTAAGGAACTAGGCGTGATGATACCGATGTATGTTGGGTATAGACCAGGTGTCGATCTATACTCACTTCACATGCGATCACCTAAACCACTCAGCCACCGCGAGTTAACTTATCAATGATGGATGGATGAATAATTAATTCAGCTTACAATAGACTAAGAGTGGAGTAAGTAGTTAAAAACATCGTTAAGCACATTGTCGTAGGCGTTTACGTCGGCAGAAGTGAAAGTTTTCACGTTAGGAATACTTGAAAAGTCCATTACACGGTTGACGGCGCCGACGTCGACCTTACGACGAGAGCTGTTTGTAATTACACACAGATTTCATTTAAACTTTGTGACAGCGCCCGCCGCTGACAGCTCTTTCTGCAATTGTTCACTTCTTACACAAATATTATCATAATACTAGTGGACAATTACTTGACTGAGTTTCCAAGACGTTTGTAGATGCCGGTTATGTTATACTTACGAGTAGGTACGTTTAATTAAGAGCTACTTGAGCACGAGCAGGAAAGAGTTTGTAAAAATCCCGTTCAATAATATTTCCCTAGACTTTTCCGCGAATTTTACCTTGAAGTCGGGAAGCAACCGTGCGCCGCCTATGGACGTTTGCAGCATCAGAAGTAGGTATAACACTATAAATAGCAAGGGAATCACAGGTGCTTTGCCACTCCTGCAATTTCGCAATTTCTTCACAATACTTCCTAGGGCCTTCCCACAATGTTCCCCGAAGGGAGAGGGCAGAGGTGTGAAGATATTACCCGCACACTCTCTTTCCACCGAAGAAATACTGTAGGTGCCAACGTGATAGTTGGCTAATCCATCGCCGTTACTCAGTATAGTATACGACTAGGTGTACCTACATATGTACGCCTTTGAATTCATTCTCGAACGTTTGCAGGTCTCCTCTCGATCTCCTCTACTCTTCACCGTAAAGCTCGAAGTGTGACTAGTCACTTCACAATACTTGTAGTACAGTTATTAGTACTATTTTGTAAAAGCTCCTAAAATCTACCCAAAGATGTGAATTTAATATGTACCTATATACAAACTACTAAACGTAGAACGGGCACATATACACCTGTGAACATCGATCATTCAAAACGGATCCCAATTAAAATTTGAGCGCTCCAAGTAGCGGCGCAGGCTGAGGATAAAAATCTAGCCATGAATGGCATGGTTGCTCCTAGGAACGCCGCAAATTGGCGCCTTCTGTTTACATCGTTATTTAGACGACTTTCAAGCATATTCCCGAAAATATACGCCATTATAAACTATTCTGAAAATTAAATATCAGAGATTACTTTTTTTTTTTTAAATATCATTTATAAATATATAATAAGTTCATTTATTGTTAATAACTAGGAAACATTACACAACAACACAGGTTCAACACCGGTGCAAACACAAAATTACATTTTATCAAAGGGAGTAAAGCTCAAAACATGATTTTATGTGTTTTTTATAGAAACTTTTAATATGATTAAAAAATAAAAAACATAGTTTGATTCTACGTTTAAAACTTAATCGCTACACTGCTGTGACGATAAGTTATTGATATTCATGCAAAAATTGAGTAAAAAATATATTAACTTCAAACGCATTTTTTTGCTTCTCTTCTCTATTGTGCCCTATCATATATTTGAGCAGATGTCCCATTTACTGAGGCATCCTGTATAGTAGAACCTTTTTTTATGGTTCGTACTTACGCATATGTATGACTGCTTATAGCATTTACAGAGCATAATATATTATGGACCTATGGCCACTAAAAAAACCCTGATAAATATTCTTCTAAGTTGTTTCACCTTCAGTGTTTATACAATACAGACCCTTACCAACAGGTATACTAGCGCTATTATCATAAATCACGGAAGAAGCTCGTTTATTAACGCCAAGTGACCTCCTATATTGGAAGACATCCTATACGTACCCCCACTTTGAACTCCCTGACGTGTGTGTGATATTGCTCTGAGACCAATAAGGTTCGCAAACATCCTTTGTACTCAGTCAGTGGTCGGCTCGCAAACAGCCTGTCCTGTTATTGCATGGCTCTATGCTAATTTCTAGATATTTCGTAATTAATACGGAAGCAGCATCTAGTTTCAGTAGTAGGTAAGTAATACCATTACATATTCTTAAGTAACTCGTGAACCGTACACCATAAAATATTCCAATTCCACGATATTATTTGCATCAAACCGATTTTCAGTAGTTGTTCGAACAATATCTAACGATGAAAAGACAAGGCACTCAGGGACAAAACATATTTTATGAAGCTTTATGTAGACAATGGATTATTATTTAGGTACTACACTTTTTCTTAAAGTTCATAAAACATAGACATATAATCACGACAAGTTCGCCACGGGCTAGGCAGAGAGAGTACAACGCCAGTTTTCTCTAGACTTACAAACCTCTTACGCAAGCATATAATACAATTATACTCGTATAATGTCAGATGTGAAATCATAAGTTTAGCCCACACCAAAAACTCAACGCGGCTAAAGAACTTTCACATCAAAAAGATCTCATAAATATGCCAAAATGCGTACACTTTTAGCGTACAGGGCAGAATGAAAATATAAGTTAATGCAACGGTAGGGCGAATTGATTGGCTTGAATGAAGCCGCGGTGAGGCGGCGCGTGCTACAACTTTCTTAATTAACTCCTTATTGTGCACGCGAAACACTCGCAACTTGAAAGCACTCACTGTACCAATCTATCTTCGCAATAAATTAATGTTGCTAGTGGGTGTGATGATATCATTGACGCACTCTTAGCATACATGTTATCATATTGACTCCCACACGGGAAAAGCAGACAGTGTTCTAGACATCCGACGCCTTTCACTGCAAGGATATGGTGTCACAGTGAGGCCTGAATCGATATACATATTGCATAGGTGCCATCTACACCCTAATACCCTTATCGTCGGCGGACTTTAGGTACATAAAGCCTGTTCAAATCTGCTCAATCTTTACTTCTTATGAAAAGAAGATCTTAATTGGAAAGCACGAAGACTACAAACCCCTAAGGTAAACTTATACATTACACGTAAAGCGTAAGTAAATATAATCTGTAGTTTATTCAACGACACTTTAGGTACCTTCTCAGTCGCAGAAGTGGATGGACAATACTGCAAGATCCCTAATCAGCGGTTTCTGTCACAGCCTCCTCACCACAAGATCGACAATACGAGAGTAATAGGTATGACTATTACAAGCTCCTATGCACTATGTCAACAGCACACCATCAGGCGGTACGTAAGCTCGTTCGCCACCTGTGTTGTCTATACTATAATAATATTATAAAGAGGAAAGATTTGTTTGTTTGTTTGTTTGTAATGAATAGGCTCCGAAACTACTGGACCGATTTCAAAAATTCTTTCACCTTTGGAAAGCTACATTATCCCCGAGTAACATAGGCTATATTAAATTGGACCCGACAGGTGGCGCTGCGATCGAGTTTCAAGAATTTTACCTTTTTACCCGGGCGAAGCTTTCTGTGTGTTTCTGTGTGTCTTAAGCTAGATTCGAGAATGGTTTAGATTTACAATTGGACCCAATAGGTGGCGCTGCGATAGTGTTACGGGCAATTTAATTTTTTCACCCGAGCGAAGCTGGGCGGGACAGCTATAAAAAATAACCACATAAAATAAGCAACCTTTTTTCTCAGCAAAAAGTTAGTACTTTTAAAGCTAACATAAACGCTCAAGTTTATGTTCAGCGCAGCATATTTACGAGTGTACCAACTCGGTAAGTGGTATCGGAAAGCGATTTTGCTTCAGAATTATAATGTTGAAGCAATCACACCCACCAGCAAGACAGCAAGCAGCGTCAATATTAACACAAGCATACAAAGCGAATTGTAATTACCTACATATATGACATGTAAAATACACTCTGATTTAATTGCGTCTTATCTGCGATGTATAGCGCCCTTAATCGGTTTCATTTGAAAGGCAATAAAGCGAAGATGGTTTTGAACTAATAAAACATTAGTGTAATTTATATGGTCGATGTTCTACTATCATAATTTCTCAACTTTAGTCACAACACTTTATATTTGGACGAGAGCACGACAATGTCTAGAAAATAATCATCTTTTTTGAATGGGCAACTCCAAATGGCATTTCTATTGAGCAAATGGTAGAGCCGTGCCGCTTTGTCGCAAGCCATTCGCACTGGAATTAAAGGACTGGATTCGATAGGTATCGTGTGAAGCAGCTAACTGCCGATCGCTGCGACGATTGAATACCTACAACTGATACAAAGACTTATTGGAATATTGAATCTTGCTCGAGCAGCGAAACAATAGTACTAACTGAACGCGTTTTGGGTCTAGGTGTAGATGTCTTAATTGGTATATAAAAAACAAAAAGATTTTCAATTTTGTCAAGCAAATGTTGTTGCTCATTATATTGATAGCGCCTACTTCGTACTTCCTTTGGAGAAATAAACAACAACAGGAAGAGTCAACAATTCTCAGTTGATCCTTGAAAGAAGCTACCTTTGTTTGCTTTATGCTAAAAAACGAACTGACCTGTCTCTGCAAGGGTAAGCAGCAGTGTATTTTGCCGCAGATATATTTAGTAACCAAGTTAACAGATGCAGAGCCTATCGCCGGTTCTCAATCAAACTTAAACAATCTTCTTTTGATTTCTTCTCAAACGTATGCAGGTTTACTGTCAACGTGTTTCCTCTCTGTAAACTCGTGGTATACCAACAGGGTTAGTTATTAGTGATTAATCACTGGACTAATTTCAGAAAAAAATTGAGCAAGTCTCTTTACTTATGTAGGTTTTTTATATTAAGTAGATACTGTCATCTGTTACCTATCTGTAGGCTGAAAACATATTGACTGGTAGCTCAGGGTTATGTTTATAACATCTAACCTTTTCGGAAAGGCATAGAGGTCGCGAAGATACCCAACTGATGCAAACAATAAAAGACTTATTTTGACGGCCGAAGCGAAATGAAAACATTGTCAATACTATAACAATTTGATTTGACATTGAATTACATGCAAATAATAATGTGAAAATTTTGGGAGTAATTTACCTTTTTATTTTTACCTTCAAAATTAATAATGTATTTACAATCGCGCATTAAATGCGAAGGCTGTCTGAAGCCCGTGGCGCGGCGTTTAGCGCTCTTCCAGCCAAAGGACGAATATGAGTGCTACTCAGAGAGCTACGTCAAGTGCTTTTGGGGTCTATGCGACCTCCATAGAAGCAATGAAAGCATGATAACCAAGCCCGATGGAAAGGGTAAGACTGTGTTCACCACTAATTCGAGCTACTTTTTTTTTTTTTTTTTTTTGTATTGTCTCTCGTAGCGTGAGTTCCGGGAACTTTTGCTACTTAACCGGTCAATGGCGAGACCTAGGCCTCCAGCCAGGCACTTTATTTCTAAGCAACACAGCTAAGGGCACCCCCTGTGGGGTACGAACCTCGGCTTAGGGCGTTGCTGGATCGCGAGCAAGGGAGCTGGGCTGGACTGGTAATTTTATTTAAATATTATTTGGGGGCGGGATTTGCGCGTCAGGCTCGGCGCGGGCCGGCGTTTGCAGCGGGGGTCGGGGGGGAACATTACGGCTTATTCGCGTCGAGCCTCGTCGGCGAGGACGGAACAGTGGTCGGTTTTGTGTAGTGTTGGTATGTTTTTGTTAATTCGAGCTACAAGCACGCCTCTTTATTTATAGCGCCCGAAAACAGCAGCATTATGTATTGTAGTGTACACGCCCTAAATAAAATTTACATATCAACGTATTGTATCGTTAATGTATTTTACTTGCGATATCAATTTAAGATTATCCCTTTTTTCAGTAGTTACAAAACAACCAATGCGGCAAGAATTGCCATACCGAAACCCAAGCTTTATTAAAGAAATATTTGTCCGTAATTAAATCGAGAAAACTTTGAGAAATCAATGCAATTTAAAAACTGTTATAACTTTATTAAAAATACTCAACTTGTAATAAACTGTACACCATTTAGTCTCGTTTGATTTTTATATAATACTTGTCTCACATTCATATTTATTCGTGACTCCTTGATATATTCACTGAATTTTCTCCATTCAAGGTCATCTAAATTATAGTTAGCTATTTTTACCACCTCTTGTGGATTTTTTAAGTATTTGAAATTAGTTAAGTCCGTGGTTATTGGCTCCAAATGCTCGTTCCAAGGTGCATTAGAGGCAGGTAATATTTTAGGTACAGCATGGTAACACAGCCTGGCTTCTTTTGACATTACAACTATATCTCCGCTGTTGAGGAGAATGGCTGACGGTTCTACAGATTTGTTCTGACCACCCAATAGGAATATTGCAGGCTGGCCGAAGCTGGAACGAGAGAAACAAAACATAAATAATATAATAAAAAAACAAATTTTGTCCAAAAAAATCAGATATTTTTCTAATACATAAATATCATCACACTGATTACGGGGAGTAGGCAGAGAAAGTAGAGCACAGCTCTCGGTAGACTTAGACTTTTGTTTAATCCACATGCAAGTCTCTTCATACATGCTTGCTGGTTTGGCACTCTTGACATTATCATGCTCAAGGATACATAGCAATGGAGAAAAGATGTTAATATTAAAATGGTCTACCTATGCTAATACTTTGTTGTTACTAACTTTTTTTATTTTTTTGCTCTCTAAGACAATGTGCAATAGTTAAATAAGCCTATAACTTTCCTCAAGATTTTGTTTATTATTGCCAAAAAAAATTTTTTTACATCCAACGGGTACATTCAAAGACAATATATCTATTAACAAAAATGTATTTATGTCTGTTAGTATGATTTAAATAATTATGTATAGCTTACAAATAAAAATTTGTACCTAAAAGATAAGAGGGGAGCTTCTAAATTTACTTCTGAGTGATCTGTGTGGGCTGACAGAGTAGAGTTCATGTGGTAATAATTGACTATGGCTGCTTCAGCCTTGAAGGCATCATGGCCAAGGTGCTTTGCCACCACATCTGAGAGCTCTACTAGGTTCTCAGGAAAAGGTGTCTTGTTGTCATCACTGTACACCTGAAACCAATTGTATTTGTGCTATGTTATATATTTGAAGAAAGAAATCATATGTTTATTTTAAAATCTAATGTACAATATAAATGTAAGTAAATTATATCCTCATGCCTTCCCAAAGGGTCCCCGAAGGGGCAGGCAGAGTGTGTAGGTAGTACTCCACCAACATAAATTTTTGAGCTATACTTATGTAAGTAAATTAATACATATAATATTAGCATCACACCAAGTCCTTCATGGGGTAGGCAGAGAGAGTGGAGAGCCAGTTAATAAATATGCAATTTGGACCCTAAAGAGAATCAATACAGTTGCTTACATAAATATAATTACAGGTACAGTCGAGATACTTTCACTGTTAATCCTACAGGATTGCCCATAACAATTCGGGTAGACTACTTGTGTAACATTTCTATCTAATATACCTGTCTATAGTACCTCTTGAATATGCTAGCTGACCAACTAGAACCTAATTGGACACATGCTATAGGTATTAGATTTGTTTAGTTTAATATCTTTTGAATTAAAGTTAACATGAATCATAATTATATGAGGCAATATAAGCAAATTATTAACATTTTACTTTTGAATCCCAATTATGGTGATATCCCAGTGTGGTCCATCGAAGTTTCTTTTGCAGTAGTCTATTGCAGGTACCAGTCTTATAACATTCCTTCCACCAGTCATGTAAATCAAATTCAATATCAATGTTTCTCTTATTTGGCTTTCTCTGATAAACTTCTAGACATTCCCTGATCCAATACCGCTGTCCGATGCTTGAAAAAGGATTTCTGATCCAAATCAATCCCGGATGCTGGATGAAGCTATACATCTGCCAATACTTAGGATCCTTCAGCCCCAATAATCGGGCTCTTGGATCTTCAATAAGGTTTTTAGAAGATACTTCATTTAACTGAAATGAGAGAAAGCTATACCATATGACATTAAAATAATGAAAAAACAAGTATCATAATCGTTATATCAACCTTATCTTTGCTGCATTGTTCGTATGATATCACATCACGTAGTGAAGGGTTAGGTTTATTTGATTTGTAATATTTAAATTTCTTCATAAAATTGTCTTCTGTATTATTTGATAAGCTATCCATAGCTTCTGTTTCTAAAACATGTGAATAATTCATACGATTATTTATTATTTGGGAATAAAAATGCTATAAAAATATGTAATTGTGTTGTATTCTTGTTTCATTTAACATTCGTTTTTTTACTCGCAGAACATTCCTCTACTCACGTGTATGTACTACACCAGCTATTCCTTAAAAATTTAACCATTTATAATCGAACGCAGCCTGACGTTTTTAACATAAATAAAACTATGACTATGAATACGAAATAAATTATAACAGTCTAAAACATCTTATAGATGAGCTCTGTATGACACAGTCTGTCATATGTATTTATTTTCAAACTCAAATATCAGTCAGCTGATTGAGTTTTTGTCAAAATATGGTCCAGACACAAAACCTTTGTTCCAAACATTCTGATTCCGTAATTACTGTATTACCAAAATTATATAAAATATATTTGAGTTTTGCGTTTTTGGAAGTAATCTGAAGCAGTAAGTATTGCTTAAGATTGACGTTATAAAAGACACCTTATAGTTTCTATATTTAGTACTGAATACTAAAAAGTATTGAAACTATAATGCGCCATAGAATGCATAATTATGATTCATGTTAATTGTAAAATTTTACCTGTAAATAAAATTTAAATTAAGCGAATTACCCTATTCCAAGCCTTTAAATTGAGAGAGCATACCTCGACTTCCGGTGTGAACACGTCATACTTAGCCCCCTTTTGCGGTGGTAGCAGCTCCTTCCTGTGTAATTTAATTACTTTTCCCCAACCATCAGCAGCCAGGCGCGAAGGCGCGCTAGCATCATTAGAGCTCAATAGCTTGTTTTTATTGAGTAACGCCTTCCTTAGCTATCTCATAAGGTCCGTCCCATAAGGTTGTATGGGGACAGTGTATTATGCACGAGCCTTAGTAATGAGTGCGTCCCATGAGATTGCATGGGGACGACATGACTCTGCCACAGTATGGGATGTACTGGTAGCAATGGAAGGCTGTTATGAGCGGGAGCATTGGAGAATGAAATGATGTTTGTTCTTAAGGTCTGAAATAGAGCTTAGGTACTAAGGTTAACATCTGAAAAAGAACTTGATTAAGGTTAAATGCTGAAATAGAATGTATATTAAGCAGACAGCAATAAAAACTAGGCTTGGAATAGGGTAATTCGCTTAATTTAAATTTTATTTACAGGTAAAATTTTACAATTAAGCTTTTTGTACCCTATTCCAAGCCTTTAAATTGAGATGTGTTTGTTTTCGGCTGCTGATACAAGTAACGCCAATGTGATTAAAGTAGAACTAAAAGGAATAAAATCCGTAGGCATGTTTATTTTTATTTCAAAGAAAATGTCTTCACTAAACAATCACAAAGCAAATTAATCAATGTAAATCAAATGGGATTAAAACATTTTAACACCTGAGAAGATTCTCTGGGAATTGGTTGAATTTCCTTTCTATAAAATCTATGGAATGTTGATGCATTCTTCCAGTTACCTCGGGATAGAATATCATCAATACTATGACTTTCAAGCCAGCTGGCTGAAGCCACAGCCGATCTAATACTGCCTGCCGAACTGTCAATTCCAGCATTCTTCAACACGGATTTAATCCAACCACCTATAATAGTTCTCGACGCTGGTTTTACTATACCTACTGATGTGACAAATAAGTTATCAATATTTCCCCTTCTCTCTAGAGATGTACTAATTAACTTCTTTACCCAATACACTGGGTCTATGTTTCGATTAGATGAGTGAGAAGTAAGGCGCCAACCAGACTGTCGGTGGCGAGTACTATCAGTTTTTGAACCAAATTCGGGCCAGAAAATTATAGAGTCCTCATTAACCTTACAGAAAGAAGCACCAATTTTTAAAAGAGTTAGATCATGTACTCTTCGACCCGAGCACAATAAAAGCAAGGTAGCACATCTCTTAGAAGTTTCGAAGATAGAATCATTTATAGGTTCGTTAGTTTCCAAATAGTTACATAGGTCCTTGATATCCCATATGGGTGCTTTAGCTTTTTGTGGTTTACATAAATTTATTGCTTTCAGTGCCTGTCTTACAAGAGTATGGCTACTTAAAGCAGGGAATTTTGGGCAGAATGTAGAGACAACAGACCTATGAAGACAAATTGAGCTATATGCTAGATTAACATTTTGAAATAAATATATCAAAAATTTTGCCAAGTCTGAAGGACTGGGATTGTCTTTCAGGACATTATTTGATGAGGCCCATGCGCACCATCTTAGCCAAGCTGACTTATAGGCGGCAAATATTGATTTACGCCAGCCCCTTAGCAAAAGGCGCTTTTGACCTTCGTCCCAAGAAACTAGCATAGAGGCCCACCCCGTATTTTCCAAACCTCCAATATCATCTGCTTGACTCCTGGAGGAGGCTTGCAGGTACAAAGGTCGATTAGAACTGACTGTAGATTCCGAATTTGTAGAGGTTGAGATAGGGACCTGGATATCAGATCGCTGCGCCAGAAAACCCTGGTCCATCTTGGGACGACTAGCAGAAAGGTTCCTTGAGCATTGTTGAGATGAGTTAAAACACGAGCTACTAGATTCGGAGGGGGAAATAGCCACGCCAGTTGGTAGTCCCAGGTTCTGCTGAAGGCATTGACATATGCGGCTTGTTGGTCGGAGGGATCCATTGTCACATATACAGGGACTACATGAGCATTTCTTGATGCGAAAAGATCTATCTCGGGTGTCCCCCACAATCGAAAGATCTCTTGAGTCACCGAATTTTTTAAAATCCATTCCGCATTGTGACGAAAACGGGAGAGACGATCCGCCTCGGTATTGTACCGGCCGGGAATAAAGTTTATCACCATGCACACGTGTAAATGATCTAAGAGATTCAAAATTTGAATCGTGAGGTCCAGTAATTGAAGGGATTTCGTGCCTCCCTCGTTTCGAAGATAAGATACTACCGTTCGATTGTCCGACAAGATTTGTAACGACGAGTTCATTATCATTTGAGGGTACAACTTTAGTACTTTGTAAATGGCCATCATTTCTAAAACATTGGAGTGAAGCTCCCGTTCTTGGAGATCCCAAGCACCTGATATTCTCAGGTCGTTTAGCATTGCACCCCAACCTAGGGCTGATGCATCTGTTGTAAGATGCATTTTTGGCCAAGGTAAGTGAATGCGGGAAGTGATGTGCGCGTTTACTATCCACCACCTGAGTACCCTCAGGACAGATTCCGGAATTTGATATTCTAACCAAGGACCTTGATGTAACAGCTGGTGACTGTGTAAGAGCAGCGCTCGGGTATTTAAGCGACCGCGGGGAACCACGAATCCGGCGAAATTGTAGAGACCCAGAAGAGATTGTACTTGACGAAGAGAGGCTTTTCGCCGCGATATGAATTTTTCGGACATCCTCAAGAGACTTTGCACCTTGTCCGTGGGAAGAGACTTCTCGTTCGTCCAAGGATTCCAAAGAATTCCCAGAAACCTTATCGATTTCTGCGGTACGAGAGCGGACTTTTCTAAATTGACAACTAACCCGAGCTCCTGGAATAGGTGCAGGGTGAAAACCACCTGCTTCTTTAATATTGCCCTGTCTTGATGTGCCAGGCAAAAATCGTCTAAGTACACTAACAACCTTAGACCCTTTTTTCGAAGGATTTCGGCCACCCAGTTTGTGATGGACGCGAAAACTTTTGGTGCCGTCGACAGACCGAATGGTAGACATGTCATTTGCCACAAGCGGCGGCGATATATTACTCTTAGAAAACAGCGCTGACGGGATATGATCGGCACGTGGAAGTATGCGTTGTGGAGATCCAATTTTACTAGCCAGTCGTTTGGTTGGAGGAAATCTGGGACCTTGAACATGTTTGTTAGCCTGAACTTGCTTGCATAAACAAAATTGTTTAACAATTTGAGGTTGAGTACCGGACGCATTTGTTTGTTTCCTTTTGGCACTAGAAATATGCTGGAGACAAAGCTTGGAGTGGCTTGAGCCGGTTCCAGAACGCCCTGTTTTATTAACCTGCATATCGCTCGTTCCATGTGGAGGTGGTGGTGTGTATGAAACCGCTTTGGAATATTTGGAATATGAGAGGGTGACACTAGGGGGGGTTTCTTGAAAAACGGTATTTTGTACCCGGATATAATTTTTAAAATATGACTGGGAGCGCCCCATTTTTTCCATAGGGCCGCAAATCGTGCCAAATGGCCCGCTCGAAAGGTGCGATAGTCAGTCAAGATGCCTCTGGGAACGACGTCCCTGGCGGTTCTTAAATTGCTTTTCCCCTCGAGGGGTTCGAAAAGTCAGATCAGACTTACGTTTGCGGCTTTGTGTTGTGAGGGCTGCGTTATGGCCGACTGTAGAAACAGCAGCGCGGCCACGTGGTGGGTTAGAGATGACCCTCCTTGGTTCCGCTCTTTGCGCAAGAGCTCTGCTCGCACCTCCTTGCGCAGGAGTGGAATGCAGTCTGAAGAAAACTTTCTCGATGCCACCATTCCTTGAGACACATTCTGAAAAACGGCTATCATTAAACAGATGTTCAATGGTAGGTGGGATTTTTTGCAGTTTCCTTGACCGCTCTGTCTTTTACAAAACGCAGAATGGTATCACGGCGCTGCTGTATAATATCTGCGCGCCGTCCGCATACCATTTGCAATAGATCTAAGTGAGTATGATTGTAATCACCGCCAAAAATTTCGTTAATTTTATTTAGTACGTCATCGGTAGATACTTGTTCAGAAGAATTCAACCAGGTAATAAAGGCCTGAAAGCCTTCGAGAAGCTTTTCGTTTTGAATGATCAAAGCGTGGGACACTGCTGCTAAAGTTCTTTCCGTTTCGGCTAAGGTCCTATTGCGGTCGAGTTTTAATTACATCATTGCTTTCTAATTCCGCAAAACCCGGGTAAGAAATATATTGTTTCTGCACAGTAGCGTATCTCACCTGAGACCAATCAGTCGTATCAAAGTGCTGCAATTTGCAAAGGACTTCCGCGTGATTGGTTGAAGTTTTATTTAATGTTGATTTGAGGGTAGTTTCTTGCTTAAAATTAAACGGGGAACCTTGTTCACATAAGCCGCCATTATGTGACAATGTAGGCTCTAATTCGTCATTATCTGTGTATATAGACAGGATGTCCGAATCAGAATTGCCAAGCATGGCATGACTGGGTTTAATAAACGATGAGTTTGACTCACCTGAGGCCATGGTACTTACGGTGGTGGCAAGATTATTTACCACCTTTTCCAAGAGTTTCAGGCGCTTATTGATGCGTTTATCCATGCGCCTATATCCCCGGCGATAACGCCTACGATGATGGCCAGACGAAGATTCCGATGAGGAAGATGGGCTCGAATACTTAGCATCCCTTGAGAACTCGGGGGCAATTTTACTGGATTTTGCGTTTTCCATATTAAGACAACCGCTTAGTATTTGAAATTGAAATAAAGTATTATTTCTTAAACTCCGCGTGTTACACCAACGAGTCGAAAAACGCCAATGATGCTAGCGCGCCTTCGCGCCTGGCTGCTGATGGTTGGGGAAAAGTAATTAAATTACACAGGAAGGAGCTGCTACCACCGCAAAAGGGGGCTAAGTATGACGTGTTCACACCGGAAGTCGAGGTATGCTCTCTCAATTTAAAGGCTTGGAATAGGGTACAAAAAGCTTAATTGAGCGAGCCCAGTATATGAAAGTAGTCTTTGGAGCGAGCAGCATCTAATTATACTAAGTACCTAACTACTCGTTCATACACTAATACTAAAAATACTAGTGCATTTGTACCTACAGAAACAGAATAGAAATGTCAAATGTCTTTTGTCTGTCATTTTAATTTTAATCAAAACTATCAAAAGCAAAACCAATCTGCCAATCTTGTCAGTCATAACATAACAATTTAATTCAGTTTCACTAAGCTTTTATCAAAGACTACTATTTAATACTTGGCTTTTATTACAATATAAGTACCTAGTAAATTAATTCAAGTAACTAAACATCTACTACTGTAGCTACATTTTTATACCTTCTAAATTTGGTAAAGTCTATATTGTTCTATTCATTACACATCAAAATGAGCAACACTGAAGCACATGAAACTACAGAATCAGTTAAGGTAGTTAATCTCATTAAATCTCAAATAAACACATTGAAGCATTATAATGGGTTCATTGTATGTAAAAAGCCCCCCGAGACAAATTAAATTATTAAACATCTACCATTGTATTGATATATTTTAATGTTAAATATTGTTTTTGGGTATTTTAATGTTAAATCAGCTGCACCATAAGAGACTTATATCCAGTAGTGAGCTCTAGTGGCATTAAGGAAAACCCATCATAACTTTCTAAATAGATTAATATTTAAATGGTATCTTTCAGGAAATAGAAGATGGAAAAACAAAGCTTCATAGATGGTTAAACATGAACTTCAGGATAGAAATGACTGATGGAAGAGTACTTATAGGGGTTTTCCTGTGTACCGATCGAGATGCCAATGTTATTTTAGGTAATACTCTATGTGTGTATTTAAAAGACCATTTATCTTACTGCTTTACTAACCTCCAGAAACTATGTCTACTTTTAGAAACTCAATACTTTTCCCAGCTCTAATTACCAGAAATTTAATTGAAAGAATTATATAACATTAATTTGTGTTGTAGTATCTACACAAATAATTTAAGTGTGACTTTTATAATATTTAAAAACCTTGTTTTAGGTGCATGCTCAGAGTATCTCAAATGTAATGAAGGGGAGACAGAAGAGCCTCGAGTGTTAGGTCTAGTCATGGTACCAGGCAGACATATTGTTTCAATACAAATTGATGATACAACACCCCCACAGAAATATTTCTATGATGAATAATCATTAATCACAGAAAATATAATTAATTGTACATAGTCTTAATTAATGTCATAAAAAAAGAGTGCATAATTTTGTAAATAAAATAAGGTACACATACAACATTTCTTTATTTCCTCAAATTGTCAAGTAGTTGTCTTATAACATTCCCTTCTAGATATATGTTTTTGGTATCTTTGGCAAATGGATTGTATTCATCAACATAATCATTTGCGGAACTCAATAGTTTTGCTGGCAAATCCATACAAATGTCTTGAATTCCTTGAGTTCCTACCCTTGCTTCTAAGAAGTTGTAGTTAAGAATTTTATGAAGACAAATATAAGGGTGTACTGCTGAACTGAGTTGCGTAATATTTTTATAGAAATTAACACTTAATGTTCTTATATCTTCGTCTTCATCTTGCAAAAATATTATAGCGGATTTAAGTACAACCAATTTTACTGGTTGTGTCAGCTCTTCGAACACACTGCCTAATTCATTGTTAGCTAAAACGGCTACATATCTCATATCAAAGTCTGTTTCATAGTCACTCAATATATAAAACATTTTTGATATCATTAAACTAAAATCAACTGTTGAATTAGTACATATTCGGGCAACAAATGGTATTATGTACCGTTGCTGGTATGCCACAACTGTTTCCACATAATTATTAAGAATAGCTGAAACATCTAATTCTAGCTTCACTAACATTGATATTTGATAAAGGATTTTCCAAATAATAAAACTGTTGTATTTTTCTTCAAATAGTAAAAAGATATTCACTATTTCAAATAGATATTCTTTGGGTATATCTTTCCCAGTTTTTATTTTCAAATAAATATATTCACCAGTACTCTCAAAATCATTGTTTTGTAATAGGATATTTAATATTAGTGGTACTTTAGCCCATGAGC
This sequence comes from Drepana falcataria, assembly GCA_945859725.1. NCBI lineage: Eukaryota > Metazoa > Arthropoda > Insecta > Lepidoptera > Drepanidae > Drepana > Drepana falcataria. The sequence goes on from OX243935.1 coordinate 5,406,354, forward strand.
ACTTCAGTAAGTAATTCCTAACACGGCTATCAGCCCATTTATGTATACCTAGAACATGGCTGCCTGTAACTTGCGATAAAGTTTCTTGAATGTAACTTTCAGAAAAATTATCTGCCTCAAGAGTATTTTCAAATAACTCATGGCACAAATATGAATGTGATTCGTTGCTCAAAATTGCTCCAAGTTTTAGTTGTATTTTTTTAAAACATCCTTCATACATCATTTGCTTGCAATAGTATTTGTAACAAATTGCCAGCAATAACAGGTGCCCATGCAACATATTTTCAGACAAATATTCTTGCTTTATTAGTATATCATAAATCCTTTCAAATGAGTACATATTAAAAATACATTTGGCAGTGAGGCGTCTCACTGTATATATTGGACTACCCAGTAACAACACCAAGCTTGCCAAAAGTTCTGCATCCATATCTTTTAGCTCTGCCATGTCTAGAGAAAAGTTGTACCTCATAGCACTACTTGCCAACATATTAAGTGTGGGTACTAAGTTGGAATGAGATAGCACTATATCTGTGCCACAAGGGTTTTTTAATTGTACCATTATGTATTTCCATAATTCTGGAGAGTGGCTCCTCAATTCATCACAACCTACTGTTGCTACAGTTTCTTCATCTGATCCAGCTGCTTTTTTCTGGCCTATTTGTCTCGGTATCAAGCTGCCATATAACTGAAGAGCTGCATTTCTAAAATATAAAATTTACTTTACAATTTACTTTGGAAACTATAAACTAAATTTATAGATATGTATATACATACTTAAAAACTAAATATTCTTGTTCATCACAAATGTACATGCGCAGCGGGTATAAATCCCGCGCCTAAGGATTGGTAGAACGAGCACTAGGCCTTCATGTATTCGTATTGCTAATAATTTTATAGCTAATTTAATAAAAATTACCTTATCTGCCAATGTGGACTTGTAAGATTATAAAATGCAAGTTCCGCTAGTTCAGCTGAATAAAACATGAGATCTGAAGCCAGACTACTGTCAGTAACAATTCTTGTCAGAAAATGTATATGAATGGCCTTAGGTAAATCAATTTCATTGTCCATGTTTGGGTTTGTAACTTGTTTATCGGATAGCTCCTCTGTTTTTTTACATGTGTCTAATATTATTTTCATGAAGTAATGGAAAAGAGGCTGAAAATATCAAAATATTGTTAGATGCAGCAAAGGCAATTACTATATAAAGAGTTTATGTTATGTTATGTTTTATGAGTTTCTAAACATCATATATTATAATACATACCTTTCCTTTCTTCATATCACTTGCCACAATCCTATGTACCATTATTGAAAGCCCTGCTCCTCTTCGCGTTACCGATGCCATTTCACTGGTCTCTGATATAAGATCATTCAACTTATTCTTCAACAGGTTATGAGGCAATTCTGAACTATTAGACTCTTCAGGTAAGGATGTCAAATATTGTATACCACGACCTGGAATAAAAAGTGTGAGATTCAATTGCTAGTCTTTTATTAGGTACATATCAGACAGAAGAATATATGAAGAACGATTGACGAAAAAAGTGTATAAGGCGAGTGTGAATGAAAGTGTTGGAAGGGGTAGACCTAGACGGACGTTTCTAGACCAAATTAGGGACGTCTTGAACAAAGGTCAGGTCAAGAGTACCCTAAACCGAAGAGCATGTATGAAGAGAATAATGAAAGTGGACGAAGCGAAAGAAGTATGTAAGAATCGTAGCAAGTGGAAAGAAGTGGTCTCTGCCTACCCCAACGGGAAAGAGGCGTGATTATATGTATGTATGTATGTATGTATATCAGACAGAGTCTGCAGAGTTGAGCGCTAGTTCTATCTAAACTGGTAGACCCTCTTCGCTTCTTTCTAGTAATATAATGTATTGGCTTATTACCAGATCTACATGCTGGAATACGTAATGTAGTCTGGAATACGGCTAGATATACAAGGGATGACTATATTAATCTCACTGAGTAATTTTGACTTTTATTCAAATGTAATTTATTTATTTATCTAAATTATTAAAATTAACTAGCCATGGCGGCAGAATTGTTCAAGTGACATAGACTCCTGCAAGTACGAATCCTGACTGTACCAATGAGATTTTCTGAACTTAAGCACTTTGATTAGTCAATTAGCCGTTGCTCAAGCACGACTACACATAAGCCTTTAAATTGCTTCTCAAACGTATGCAGGTTTCTTCTCGATGTTTTCCTTCACCGTAAAGCTCGAGGTGTGAATAATCACTGTACTTCAGTTCAGAAAAACTCATTGGTACAGTCGGGATTCGAACATGCGACCTTTGTTTCGCAGACAACTACCTACTCGAACCACAGGGCTACCACGGCCTCTTCTTTTGATAGAATTATTTGATTACTTGTTACAATACAAGAACTTTGATTACCTACCTAAAGCGGCTCCAGCTGCTTCAATTGCTCCCTTGTGACGAGAGGTTTCCAAAACATGAGTAATTATTGAGAGACTTCTGTTACATACATCACTATCGTCTGCGTAGTACTGAATCAAGAGAGCAGCTAAATCACATGAAGCCTGAAAATATTGGTTAAGGAATCGTCACATCACATAAGAACTGAAGAAATGCGAATGCTATTAAAGTAATTAAAACAATAGGTACCTTAACATTTAACCAGAGACAATTCAAAACAATTTGATGAAGACCAGATAACTTCGCTTGATCATTCTTATTTGTAGGGCTATATCCAGAGTCAACTATCAAGTGATCTACCATATCACTCATTTTTGAGAAATCATAACTTGTTGAATTGCTCTGTTCCATGGAAAATTGGTTGGATGTACCTTCAAGAGTATCTAATAGAATATGTATCCGAGTATTCAAATACTCCATTTTACATGATTTTGATACACAAGCTTCTAAAGTTACCAATAAAATACTAATGAATGAATGTAATTGTGTTCCATCCTCTATTGACTTCATTATGTGCCTTTTCAAATTGTACTCTGAAATCAAACCATTGTACCCAAAAGATAGTACATCTTCTAAATTATTAAATGTTGAATTGGAGCATGTTGCCCCTATCATTATATTTACTATTAATTTGAACATGCTATGTCCACAACTAATTTCATAGAAGAATTTGCTCTTCAAACTTGTAAGTGCATTGTTGATCAGGTCATTCATGGTGTCTTCGTGTCCCACTTCCGTTGCATAATATTTCAGTAACAGCTGGACCACACTCTCTCTGATGTCATCGGCTGGGTCTTTCAAGAGACCTATAAACTTCTGGACTACACTTTCTTCAGACAATATCCAACATGCCTTATCATTTAGAAACTTAATAAGTGTTGTATTTTTCACTCTAGTTTGATCTTTCTTTTTCTTTGGTATCATACTTAAACAATCTAAGAGAACTGTTGTAGTCTTAACACATGTAATTTTCCTCTGATAGTTTCCATTCCAACACAATGATTCGACAATACATTCTTGCAATCTTTTGCAAAATATAAGTAGATTTGCTTCACCCATGCCTTGTTTACTCTTTATATTGTTTAGAAATATTGTATGCAATTGGAGTAAGAAATGTTTCAAACTACCCAGCATGCTCAATCTTAAGACAGTACAATCTGAATTTATATTATTATTCACAAAATCTAATATAAGTTTATACTCAAGTTTGCTAGGTATTGACTTGGTTTGTATTACACAAACAATATTGAATGCTAACATTCTAACACGAGGGTCGTAATGTTCTATGCTATTTAATACCATAGTATCTGTAAATATAGGTTCAATGGGGATACTAAAGTTCTTCTCAATAATACCCAATTTATTCCCTTGCTGCATAACACACAGAGTGCTAAATAATTTATGTTCCGACTCAAAATTATTCAACTCCCTGAAAAGATCATTAATCAGTAATGGATACTTTTTCAGTGTTGTCAAGCACCAGTAATTGCTGAAATTTTCAATGGCTTTGATAGATGAACCATGTAGTATCTTCATTATTCTAGGTAGAAATAAGCTGCACCAATCCATTTCAGATTTGAGTTTTTTCAATACAGCAAAGTACATGTCAGCTCCAGCTGATACTAAGCCAGGTTTATATAAACTGTAGAGAAGACCTTCAATCCATTCATTCTTTTGGAAAATAATGAGTACATCAGATGTATAATGCGCTATTATTTCCGAAATCATCAAATATTTAGCTTTATTCCAGTAAAATTGATTTATTTCTAATAAAATGTTTGCATACATATCATTATCCATAACTGATAATAATGTTTGGAATACATCCCTGTTCAAATCCCTTACTCCAGTTATAGGATTTTCCCAATTATGATTAGACATGATGAGCAATCGATTTTGGTTTTCCTTACTAAAAATTATCTCTTCCGAGCTAGTGCCACATACTTTCACAAATGTCTTGATTGTCTTGAAAACTATGAATGTATGTTGTGTATATTTATATGCCATATTACATAATAATTGGAATACTGATTTCAAAACTAGATTTAATGTCAGTGTAATATCAATGTAAGATAATAGGAATGTTGACTGGAACATTCCATACATAATTGACACTACATGACTAGTATTTGAGTATTTATTTATGGTGTTTTCTTTGTCAAGTAATTCTCTATCTACAATTTTTAATACTTCTCTAAGATACAACTCCTCCTTGTTTGTATGTACAAGAACAGTGTAGAAACAAGTTGCACAAAGCAGTTGATCATCAAATTGTTTTAAGCCTGATTCTAAGTGCTTCCATAATATGTCACATATTTGATTCAATAATTCTGATTGTTGTTTTACAATTTTGCTTTTTTTTATTTTATTGAATACCTCCTGGAATCAAGTGCAATAATTATTTTTTTATGATAATGAAATTTGATTTACCAAAATTGTATGCTTGTTAGTACCTGTATTATTCCCAAAGTTACATTTGATGTTGGAATGTCAATCTTTTGTATGATCTCAACAAGTTCATCCATCTCGTTTGAGGCTTCTGAAAATAAAGCATCTCTTCTGATCATGGAACTCAACAAAATTTAATGTGAAATTAAAAATTCACTACCTACCTACTGCTTCTTTTGTGAAAATAAATTATCTTTACCAAATGAAAGGCCAAATTTACATAAGAATAATTTACTACAAACTAATAACATATTTACAATTCAAATTAAAAAATATAATAATGTAGCTTATTGTGCTTCTTTGATGGGTTCATATCCTTCTTTCTGCATTTTCTCTTTAAAAACATTAAAGTCCCGCTTTCTGTCAAAATGGGTAACCCACTGAGTGGGACAAGAATTTTCAAATACTTTCCTAAGATCAGCGCATATTTTAGGTCGTTCAGAACTATCTTTGATATTCTGTCCGTCGAGACATTCCCAGTAGCGATCTCTGGAGTCCCAACAATTTTTTCTTTGTTGTCTATCAGGGAAAGACATCTTTAATTGTATTTGTGTCAGTTAATACCTTAACCAAAAGTTGACTTATGTCCTAAAACCAAAAAAAAACTATGAAATACAGGTCTCAATCACGTTAAGCCTAAAATTGATAGGATAAATAGGTTTCGAGTCAAGCTATTAAACTATTATGGTTATTTCACTTACCTTTGCTACCAAGATTTCAGAGTAATATCGTCAGTTTTGTGGGGTATATATCCAACTAATGGGCAAGAAAAGAAATGTTCTAGTTTCAATAAAGTTAAGTTAAATAATTCCTTTCGTACCTAACCTCAACTGTTAACACCTCCGTCAGTAGACACTAGACAGACTGTCAGATGTCAGAAAGCAACAAGATAGACATTGACACTTTATAGGTATAAAGGTAGTTTTTTTTATACCACACGGGTATCAAACAAGTATACGTTCCGCCTGATGGTAAGCGATTACCGTCGCCTAACTGTGGACGCTTGCAACACTAGTACCCCCACACCCACTTTCCGCCAGAGATATTTTTAGATGCCAAAGTAACAGATGGCGGGCGAGTCCATCGCCATTACTCAGGAGCAGCTACCTTACATACCCCGTTTTTATCTGCTTCAATCAGCTTAGGTTTCAAGGCTGAGCTTTTTTTACACGTTTGCCGGACATAATTATGAGAAATATTTTCTTTAATGGCAGGCGACGTATATTTGTTGTTTTTGAAAGAGACGTCGCTTAATTAACACATTTTTAGGTTTAAAACCGTCGAAACTTCCAACTACCATTAAACAGCCAACTCTACACCAGCCAACCACCAAATTCCAACAGCCAACAGCCTTGTTTTCATTTCCGCAATGTAAGCAATTATCTCTTCTTGTGATCGAGATGAAATTGTAATATAAGCAATTAAAGCTTTTACATTTTATTGTCTAAAAATAATGAATTCATTACGGCCTTTTCATTGGCGATTTGCACCGTTATGCAATATGATGCAAAATTTATGTAGTGTCTATATTTACAGGTTACTACTACTATAATAAGTACTACTATACTCTTGCTTGTAACCTGCCTTGCGAACCTTGCAGAAATCTCATCATATTAAAATTCTTGAACAATTCCATCCTGGTCGGAATCGTTGACAATTCTCCTGTGATGTTTCTGAACCGAGTCAAATGGCACTAGCTTGTACCAAGGAGCTATACATGTCCCCTATAAGAAACAGCAGTGCTCTTTAACCATAGAGTTACATTCCTTGCTAGGAACAGACTTCACTGGTCACTATAAATGCCAACAACCCAAATTTTGCGTGGCGAGCCGGACGCGCGAATCCAATTTGCAATTTTAAATAAAATTACCAGTCCAACCCAGCTGCCTTACTCGTGATGAGGTCCGTACCCCACGGGCGGTGCCCTTAGCTGTGTTGCTTAGCACATAAATTTGCCTGGCTGGAGGCCTAGGTCTCGCCATTGACCGGTAAAGTTGCAAAAGTTCCCGTAACTCTCGCTACGAGCCATAATAAAAAAAAAATTGTGGTAGATGCTGGAACTATTCTACCCTTCTTCTTTGTACTGTAGTTAAAATTAGTTTCATATATTTTCTTAAATTAACAAAGATAATTAAAATATATTTAAGACAATAAAATACATTTTACTTTTTTATTTTATTAAGATTAAAAGTGATTCGAATATAACAATAAAGTCCAGGTAATAAACGCTCAAATGAGATATCAATAATTTGGTGTTAATATATAGGGTCTAGGTGGTGTTTGTTGTCTAAGTACTATGTATATATTTTGAATTTGTAAGTATGTACCTACCAGTAGTTGTTTCATACCAAAAGGGCGGCCTGATGGTGATTTATTATATATATGTACATATATTCTTACAGAATATATTATGGTTACGGCATAGCATGCAGGCATTTCAGGAAACTTGAGATGGTTTGTAGTTTGTTTAAAGTAAAGAAATGGAAATTAGTTACGGGAAAGTCAGCTTGAATGGAATTTATCAAATTTATAACAACTTCCACACCTGGCTTATCTACTTCGTTTTGCATACTGTTCATGAGATCTACTGATACTTTGATTTTACACATATTCATGAAGCCAATCAGTTGGTTCCGCGTTTCAAAATAAAATACCCCTGGAAGTACAGGAACGTTAATACCAACTTTACCACACTTCTCTAAAAAGCTTTTGTAGATATTAGGGTCATAAAATGCCTGAGTAATAATAAAATCTGCACCGCTTTTGACCTTGTCCTTAATTTGCAAAATCTTTTCCTCATCGCAATCTGGCAATCCAGCTATTCCAATGCAAAAGTAGTCCCCCGTCTTGTCTTTTATATATCGAAGCAGCTCTAAAGACGTTTTGAAGTCCGACAAGCTTGGGTCATAATTTTCTGAAACAACAAAACTCATCAACTCGTGAGTTACAACTCACCAAAAGAAGTAGACTTAGGTGACTACTGAATAAGTATTTAATTAGGAACTTATTCAGACTCACCTCCCAAAATAACAAACAAACTACGGACCCCTTTTTCCTGGAGCCAAATGAGGAGCCCATCCAAATAATTAATCTTTAATAAGTCGCACGACAGATGCATCAGCACTTGTTTTCCTTTGCGTCTCAAATACTCCACAGTCTGAAGGGGCGGTATGTTATAATCTCTACACTGATGTGATTTGGCGTGCCACGTTACTGAGAAAAATACCGGCTCCACCTCCAAGTTATCTATCTCCTGAATGTTTACATCTGGCGTTATTTCAAATGAATAACAAAACTTGGACGTGATTTTTATTAACTCTGTGACTTTCGACATTAGATTAAACTTTTATTTTCACACTTTATAATTAAATAGATTACAGTGGACTACTCGTACACTGTTATTAATAATTAAGTACGATTATTGCGATACGTACGCTCAGTGTAATTGGATCAGAGAAAGTGCCTACTTGCTTTGTTGTTCGTACAACTTGTCCATGATAACATAAAAACAGATATGGCAACCTGATAACAGAAGACTTCAATTACTAGTTATGAGGGCAATAAGATAATTATGAAATAAAACAAGCTGGTTTTTGGTTAATAAATTGTATAATGACTGCTAATAAGTACATTGATTAACAGTCAGACATAATTCACCAATCACAACCAAAATTAAGAAAAGTACAAATACAATGAAAGAAAATAATCATTACTACATATTCAAACTTAATTTGTTTTAAGCTATTACATATTGTGAGATTTACTTTCGTCTACATTTTGTCTATGTTTATATAAAATTGTCTACTTACCTAATACTAAAAATATTCAAATAACTGTGGATAACATGAAGTTGCTCAATAGTGTCCAATATAATATACAATGGTAATATCACTATTTGTGTAAAAGCATCCAAACACCTACTGCTACTGTCGCCTACTAAGTTAGTTTCTTAATGGAACTAAGTTTAAACATATTTTTTCTTACGTATGTAAGTTATTGTTATATTTCGGTAAAGCTTCGTAAATATCAATAAATGTTTACTGATCATATTTAGCGGATTTTCGACCATTATCTAATAGGTACCTAGATTGTTTTAAGTTATTGATTAACGTTATATTATATTTTTTTTAAATGAACTGTTGTTTTGATAATAGGTAAACGGTTAAAATCTGACATAAATTAAGTGCTTTGCTTAAATTGGTAAGTATTGGCGAATGTAGTGTCAAAGTTAGCCTTTTTGTTTTGTGTTCTATTATTTAAACCGGTTTCCATAATTTGGATTTCTAGAAAAATTGCTATTGTGTCTAATTCAAGTTGTCTAATCTATGAGACAACTTGAATTAGGATAAAATGATGAAATCAGGATAAAAACTTGTTTCAAACAGCAACAAAAAATATTATTAGGTACTCAAAATGCTGATAAATAATTGTCAGTCAATAGTTTTTGATAATCCTCACCGGTATTTTTTTTCCTGTCGTGATCCATTTTATTTTAATCAATTAAGCCGCCGCAGAATACTTAATACCTACGTGTCAACCTCAGATACCTCTAAATGCAATATGAATTAGTTAATTTCATAACGTTACCTTTGTACCAAACACAGGTTTCATTAAAACTTTTGTATTTAGTGCATAGATAAAAACTTCTGCAGTAATATTACATATGCTACCTTCGCAAGTACGTAGATTAAAGTTATTTAATTTTTAACAACCTCTATGTTTACCTCTCTCTGATATGTCTAATTCCAATTAGACTAGTTCACTTCTCCAATGTTTTCTCAAATCTGCTGGACATGTAGGTACAATTGTTAAACTGGCAAGTTACTTAGTAGAATTACTGTAAGCCAATTTTCAGATTTCATCTTGTCTGCTCCGATGATCTGAATTGACACAACTCAGTCTTGAAGTTTTTAATTGTAATGTGGTTAGTTTTTATTTATTTGTTGTTATTTACAGTGAGATATCGTTAATGGCGAACATCACTCCAATCAGTTATTTTTGCATTAATGTGTTGAATAAATAAAATGAGTAGTAAGTTATTTTGAATTTAAAGTAAATAAAAACGCCCTAATTGGGTACGAAGAGTTTGAAAGCTCCGAATAATGACCTAGCTAGGTTTTTTTTTTTTTTTTTTTTTTTTTTTTTCTTTTTGTATTGTCTCTCGTAGCGTGAGTTCCGGGAACTTTTGCTACTTAACCGGTCAATGGCGAGACCTAGGCCTCCAGCCAGGCACTTTATTTTTAAGCAACACAGCTAAGGGCACCCCCTGTGGGGTACGAACCTCGGCTTAGGGCGTTGCTGGATCGCGAGCAAGGGAGCTGGGCTGGACTGGTCATTTTATTTAAATATTATTTGGGGGCGGGATTTACGCGTCTGGCTCGGCGCGGGCCGGCGTTTGCGTCGGAGGTCGGGGGGGAACATTACGGCTTATTCGCGTCGAGCCTCGCCGGCGAGGACGGAACAGTGGTCGGTTGTGTGTAGTGTTGGTATGTTTTTGTCGGGCGTCCTGGAGGACCGTTATGTCGTCATCCGGTTCGATGACGGCATGTCTTGGACGCCTTATTTTCGAGATAAGGGAAGGAGTGTATCGGGCGGCCGATACGACGAGGGGGTTGGGGTGATTTACAGCAGAATCGAAATGACGTTTGGACAGTTTTTTCAAAAACTGTTTTATAGTGGGGACTTTGAGGTCAACGTGGAGTTGACTATTACGCATGTACCACGGGGCACCTGTGGCTCTCCGGAGAAATCGGCTTTGGAGCACTTGCAGGGGGTTAAGTGTTGACTTGCTAGTGTGTGCGAACACTACACCCGCATATGTCATGATTGGTCGAATGCACGTTGTGTAAATCCTCACCTTGGATTTCAATGAGAGTTTACTTCGTGCAGACCTAGCTAGGTACCGACTGTGACACATTTATACTTTGTATTTATTTTTTTTCAAATTAGTATTCTTCGTACGGTAAACGTCGAGCGCAATATAGCCTAACAAAAGTTTTTCACTAATATTTAATTAAACTTATTAAAAACTATTGGAATTCTTGGCAGCTTTGTTTAACTACCTTGATAAATCCGTATGGCTTTTGTCAGTGACGTCGTGTAGGAATCTTCATGGTTCAATGTTTTTTACTCAGTTCAGACTCCTTAGCATCCAGAGAATAGAATGCTTAGAGACCACTAAATAAAGGTCTATAATTATCTTCAAATATAATATTACAAAAACACAGTCAAATTACCAATAGCCCACCGATTATAGGTAGATTTAACAAATGACAATATAATTAGACCGACCGATAGTCTGTCTGTTACCCGGCTTTAAATAAAATAGAAGTAAACATTGAAAATCTCTTTACATTCCATACTCTAAGCTACGCCTTATTCTAATTCACACTGTCAACTAAAACACATGGTAGGGTCGAAGCGACTACGTAGACGTCCACCTAGACGGCAATTGGGTATACGTATTTAAAGTGTATCTACACTAAGTCGCTTGTCCTTGTTTGACTTTAACAACTTAACCTAAGTATGTTGATATTGTCGCATTGTTTTACTATCACTAAATTTAATAATTTTTTCAAGATAGGGATTACAGCCAATTATTGACTTAGTGCATTAATTAATTGCTACTAATACTACTTAGAAAAAATATTAGCCTGGCTTAATCGAATTTATCAATAAGTTAAGGTAGTTAAATCGATTCCATTTGCTCGGTGAGTTCCAGGATAGGACTCTCGCTGAGCGGTAGCATGGCTGCCGTTGGCGGTAGACTGTGCCCTTGCCAATTGGACTGCAATTTATAAAACACAACATGTATGCATAATTTTGTTAAATATATGCTTACCTTAATTATATATGCTTGCCTTTAATTAGTCGTATTAAAAATTACCTTTTTGTTGTGAAGACTTAGAGAACCTGTTAAATTGGAAAAAACTTCGCGTTTTTTCCAATTTAAATCCCTGTCAATCCCGTCCCTGAAGGTGAACGCAGGCACACTCTTTTCGACGGATATATATATTTTGGAGCTTCAACTGTCAACGTGACAGATGGATTTTTTTTTGTATTGTCTCTCGTAGCGTGAGTTCCGGGAACTTTTGCTACTTAACCGGTCAATGGCGAGACCTAGGCCTCCAGCCAGGCACTTTATTTTTAAGCAACACAACTAAGGGCACCCCCTGTGGGGTACGAACCTCGGCTTAGGGCGTTGCTGGATCACGAGCAAGGGAGCTGGGCTGGACTGGTAATTTTATTTAAATATTATTTGGGGGCGGGATTTGCGCGTCTGGCTCGGCGCGGGCCGGCGTTTGCGGCGGAGGTCGGGGGGGGAACATTACGGCTTATTCGCGTCGAGCCTCGCCGGCGAGGATGTTTTTGTCGGGCGTCCTGGAGGACCGTTATGTCGTCATCCGGTTCGATGACGGCATGTCTTGGACGCCTTATTTTCGAGATAAGGGAAGGTGTGTATCGGGCGGCCGATACGGTTTGGACATTTTTTCAAAAACTGTTTTATAGTGGGGACTTTGAGGTCAACGTGGAGTTGACTATTACGCATGTACCACGGGGCACCTGTGGCTCTCCGGAGAAACCGGCTTTGGAGCACTTGCAGGGGGTTAAGTGTTGACTTGCTAGTGTGTGCGAACACTACACCCGCATATGTCATGATTGGTCGAATGCACGTTGTGTAAATCCTCACCTTGGATTTCAATGAGAGTTTACTTCGTGCATTCAACATGCTGTGAAGTCTACCGAGCGCGAAGGTGGCTCGCGCGCGTACCGCCTTTACGTGGTGACGGAAAGAATCCACGCCGTTTCTCAAGCACAACTGTATACATACATACGTCTTTGAATTTCTCCTCAAACGTATGTAGGTTTCCTCTCAGTGTTTTCCTTTACCGGTGTTATTACTAATTTGACACAAACCACCTAAATACAATCAAGCTTTATTCACTTCTACAGCGAGTGCATGCGGAGCCGAGTGATCTACAAAAAGCTCTCTGCCAAATCATAAGGTGTAAAATAAAACAATAAATAGAAATTATACTTTTACTTGTATTTTAAATAAAACTTGCTTCTAGGTAAAGCTATCATCACATCTTACATAATAATATTACTTTATTATCAGCAAATAATAACAAACACTTTATACAGACTTTAATGTTGAAAATGTACGAATTTACATTGTCTATAACAATAAATAGATACTTATATCTAGTCATATGATGTACCATGGAGGACTATTCCTTAGTGTAAGCCTTAATGTAGGAACAAAATTAATGTAGCAGTGAAATGCAAGTAACCATTTTACAAGCTGAATATTACATTGCTTGGCAAGTTTAAAATCAATAGCGTAGTATTTTTCGTAGCACGAGTAATGAGGATCAATTTTGTTTTGAGTATATTGAATAATGGGAAATTATCCTCACGAACATTTTGGTCACTTATCATGAAACTAGAACTCTTTTATATTCTATATAAAAATGTGCTATGAACGCGAAAAAGGTCCATTAATAATACTTACGTGCATTTATAATAAAATTCTATTTAATATATATGTAAAACGGAAGTTTAAATCTATTAAAGTACCTACTGATGTACACAACTGTTAAAGCAATATTTATTGTCATGCATTCAAGTTCAATCAGCGTGACAACGGCTACACGTTCCATATGGATATACCTAGGTATCTAATAATACAATGCTTGAGGAATACGAAGAACAATATGCGACAATACCGCAGTGTGAATACAATCCCTACTATCATCTACGACTCTACGACTCTACGCTTTTTGGCGTCTACTAATTGATCTGTTGGAATACCTGGTAGCAGGGCTGAGGCGGGAAGAGGCCGGTGCCCCAGTGCGCGGGCCACAGCGGCGCATCCCCCGGGGCCTCCGCCTCGCGCACCTCGTGCCGCCCCACCAGCTCCGAGATCTGGCAGGCGCTCTGCAGGTTGGACGGTAAGTTCGACCAGTTCTCGCTGCCTAACCTGTCTTGATTCATTATGCTTATCTCCATCGAACCCTGGTACGAGAACTTCGACACCTCCTCTTCACTTTCCTCAGGTTTGTGTTTGACCACCCGATTGGGCCCCTCGACGATCGCCTGGAAAGCGAGTAAGTCCCTATTCTCAGTTTCTGTCAGAGGTAGTGGAGGTAGAATCTGTTGCTGCTGGGCAATTTTGTAGCTCTGTTGCCGGAGCATTTGCCGCCTGCTCAGACCACCCACTTGGAGGGTGTGTATACCCAACTCATGTGCGGGTACGTTTGAAGGAGTCATTTGTTTCTGCAACAACTGCCTTTTCTGTTGGAATAGTCTGTGTTGCATGAGCTGCTGTTGGAGCGGTGGCTTGCTGCCTTGCGACACTGACGTTGTGTGAGGCAAATCCAAGGGGTCCTGGTGTTGAGCCACCATCTTAGGGCTGGCTGGCATTGGAGGAGATGTGCTTGAGTAAGTAAATGTTTCCGGTAGGCTGATGCGTTTTTGACTTTGATTTTTAGTATCTAGATAATGTGGACTAAAATTTGCAGCAAATTGATTATGTTGCAACTGCCTGTGAGTCATTTCTTCAGCTGGTATCGATGACTGGTACTGAGTCTTTAGCTGTTGTGCTTCTTTCTGAACAAGGTGTAGTTCTAACACTCCTTTTGCTTTACAGTTTTCATTGAGTCTTTGGCTATTGAACGCTAAACTGCTCTTTTGGGCTTCGTTCGACTGGGCCACTTGTTGGGCTACTAATCCATCGCTGGCTCGTCTACCCTCTCTGAAGTCGACAGGACTCCTTGTAATTGCTCTGGGACAATTTTTATGTCCTGTTTGATGATTTATTGGGTTGTGTCGCGCAATAAAACCAGCACCGGATGTCTTGTTATTATATGACGTTATGTAAACACACGGATGCATTGGACTAGTATTTACCAGCGAGCTGTTTTCGTATGCCAATTTATCGTCGTTGGACGTGCAACTGGGTAAACTGCTCGCTAATTCACTGGAACAGTCGGACAACTGGTAGTCGAGACTTTCAAATGTGGAAAAATTACTCTGCGATGAGTCGCAACTGAGGTTCTGGCTTAGACTCTTATTGTTAAAAAAAGTGACGACACCACTGCTAGAGCTGGAACTTGCGTAGGAGCTCAACTTGTTTTGGACCCCGCTGGGGACGGTAGCGATATCCTCCATATCTGTCTCGCAACCTTCGTCTGTCGACGACGAATATTGTTGCTGAAATTTTGTCACTTCGTTTGGGTTACCCTGAAGTCCTTGCGAATAGTTTTGTCCAGTCGTGTATCTATTCAGAGAAAACTTACTGTCTGGGCGGTAAAGTGCATTTGGAAATAAATCTGGAGTAGTTGTAGATGTTATAGAAAAATTATTATCAGCTGAATGAGAGATCGGTGGCAAGACAGTGTTTTGTAAATACGAGTAGGCTGGAAGATGAGGGTTCATGTAGTCTTTGAAAGGTGGTGTGCTTGTTTGGAGCCGACTGAGGTCTTGCTGCTGTGCCTGAGACACCAGCCTAGTGGACTCAAGAGGTTTCGGTTGCTCTAATACACTGCTCAGTTTGGACTCTGCAAGTTGTGATGGTATTGGACTAGTAGTTAAGTTGACTGTTCCTTTCAGCGGCAATGGTGACTGCTGTAACGTGTTCATTAATTTTGCTGCTTCAGAGCACATTGTAAATGAATTGGGCAATTTAGCCTCTACATTGAAATTTGTTGCCGAAGCTGAGTTATGGAGAAAATTTGTGATAACTTTGTGATCAGCGCTCGAGGAACTCCTTCCACCGTCGATTGCACATTTTGAGTCGAAACTCGATGATGTCAGAAGGCGCGTCCCATCATTAGTACTTTTATTAGGTTCAGGACCTACAGTGGTCGACTGTTGCAGTAGCCTTCGGCAATCCTCGCTTGACTGTTTCAATATATTCTGTTGCTGCTCATAAGTAGAAGTTAAAAGCCTATGTGTAGGCAATGTACCTTCATTGAGCTTTCCTATTCTCTGATTAGATTGAGCTACGTCTATGCTTCTCATTGAGAGTAGCCTCGTAGATTCAGTTTCGTGATTTTTATTGATGGTAACATCAAGGTTCCCAACTAGAAAACTTCGATGAGAACCTGTGGGGTCCGAGTTGCGTTGGAGCAGCCTCTGTTCTGTCATGTTAACGCCTGCCAGTGAGAGCAATCGCTGTGTTTCGGCTGATGACGAATCGGCCGGCATTCCGGATATGCTTGGTGTCGCCCTGTTCAACTCTCGCGTTTGCGCGTCGTCTGCGTGTAGCAATCTGAAAACCATAGTAATGCGTCTATTACGCTAATCTTGCACCTCTTGGTTGAGTATAAAATAATATTAACGAGTCGCGTAGAAACGAAATATATCAAAATCACAAATAACACCACCTCGTTCGGTATGGGAGCCAACATTTGGAACCATAAGAATATGCCATTGTAATCGTGGTCAAAGTGACAGATGTATATTATTATATGTATACATATATATTTTTCCCTTACGCTCTTCATAATAATAATGAAAATATAGCCGTGGTGACAGGGTGGTTCGAGCAGATGCCCGCGACACAAAGATTTCGAATCCCGACTGTACCAATGAGTTTTTCTGAACTTAAGTACAGTGATCAGTCACACCACGAGCTTTCATCTGTGTGTTTCATATGAGAAGAAATTCAAAGGCGTATGTATAGTCGTGCTTGAGTAACGGCGATAGTCTCGCCATCTGTCACGTTGGCACCTAATATACCTCTGGCGGAAAGTGCTCACTAAGCTATTCACACTATGCTATTTATTCCAGACCTTTATCTTGTGCAGATGGTTACGTCATTATCAGATACATCAAAACGAAATACAAGTATTTGTTTTACCTATTATGATGTTCCCTTCTCGCTTCATGTGCTTCCCTTGCCAACGCCTGGTCTATTACTGAAAACGGACGACGAGTGGGCCTGGACCTAGCTTCAGCGCTGGCAGAAGTCGCACCGCTGGCTGCCCGTGCTCGCAGCCGGTCCAATAGCAGGAGGTAGATTGCTGCGTGGTGGTCGTAACTGTTTGAACGCAGGCTCTGGAAGATAAATTATTAATATATAATAAATGGGATATATATATATATATATAATCATTGGAAAAACTGGAAGAAACTGAAAGAAAATGGGACAGTTGTTCAAATAAGTGACAAAAGGAAGTAAATAAAAAAAACGGTGGAAAAATGTTGGTCCTCAGAATCGGCTGTCACGATAAAGTTATTACATATAGAATCAAAGTATGTTTTCTTATGTTAATAATAGTTTTTGAAAAATAACATATAACCATGTTTCGGAGTGAATATTACTCACTCCCTTTATTAATGTTGCCATTTTGTTATCTTTGGAGTTATTTTTAGGTGCCAACATGACAGATAGTGAAGCCATCGCCATTTTTTTTTGTTCTTAAACGTATGCAGGTTTTCCCTCGAAGCTTTTGTTCTTAAACGTATGCAGGTTTTCCCTCGAAGCTTTCTTTTCTTTCTTTCACTGCAAAAGCTCATTAATACAGTTGGGTCGAACTTGCAATTGCAGGCGACTACTCAAACCACACGGTAATCACTATGATGACTATGATGTGTCTTCTGTTGTAAATACTTCATGAGCACCTCACCTACCTCTTTGGTCTTAACTGGATCGATTCCCAAGCTCTGCATAAGCTTGAGTACGTGTTCGTTAGGCTCAGAGTGAGAAGGGTGAGAAGAAGCATGCGCCGGGCTCCGCGCCGGATCAGGTGCTGCAGTGGGTATCGCGTAGGGCTCCGCTGCCATCCACCTATGTTTCTTTATCTGCTCTATTGTATACCTCTTCATGGGCTCCAACACTAGCATCTTGCGAATCAACGACTCGCAGTCTGTAAACAAAAGATTCTATTCTAATTACTACTACTACTACACACTTTTCTCGAACCGAATATAAAAATACCATTGTACATGACCAATTGTACAAGGACAGTTACGCACACTTATGAGCCTAGCAATATGAGAAAAGATTCCTTTCAAAATTAGCGGTGGGGGAAATTTTGGGGCTCAGCTAGTAAGGTACCTTGCTAAGATGTAAACGTTGTGTACTCGAAATCGAGTGGACGAGTTTGAGGCGTAGGGAAGGAAAATAAGTCTGCAAATCTAAGGTAAATAGTCCTTGACTCTGACTACCTACCCCATGATGTATCTGTATGAGTGACTAAATATAAAACTAAATTAAATCTTTAACTAACATGATAAAACTGATCCGTAATAATGACAATATTTTTGCTTCTTAAAATAATGCTACTATCACTTCGGGTACGGATATACTATGGGTACAACTACCGGGTACAGCAAGTATACATTTATAATTACAAATACGGCGCTATTGTAATATTATATTACAGACTGGATTATTAAAATGCAAATTTTCTTAAGTCGAATAATTTTGGTATTTCAAAATGTATTATTTCAAAAAACCCACAAGGTATGTTAGTTGTAATAAAGCCAAGATTTTTAATGTGTCTTAGAATTGTTTGTCGATTGCACAACTAGAGAAAGGAAGGTAAACATGAACGCAATATCAGTGACACAGTAAACAAGTTGGTATTTTAACGGAAACAACTTACTTGTACATTGTTTTCGTTAAAGTGTACATCTTCACTCCTTCCCTTCCCGAGACTCCTACAGGGTAGGCAACAATACGAAGGTGTAACAAGACCCTCTTCACAAATATTGATCTTAGATACAAAAATATTTATCTATCGGTATTACATATTATGTGATGCACGGATCAAAAGTCAAGCTATCTATCTGGGTGGATATAGGTGCATGTAACAGCGGTGTCGTTAACCCTTATGACGTGTAAAATCTCCGAAACCACCACATATAATCTTGTAATTTTGGATATGCATTTTATGAGTTCCTAAGTGGTATACACTTCATCGATAAGTTTTAAAATGTTCCTCAACTGTCTCGACTTTCCGATTAATTTATTAACCTTCAAATATATACTATAATTTTTTTTCTTAACTGATCTATTAAGTATTTAGAAACAAAGACCAAACATTAAGCAGTTCCGTTTTAATGTAGCTAACTGAAAACTTAACAGTGGTCATTTACACCTTACACCACATCTTTCAGTGCCGTGAGAGCCGTAGTCTGAACAGTGCAGAGTTTTATATGATAATATGAACGTAATATGTACCAATTAGTTTCTGAACTTAATTACAATGCCTTTTCGTAGCACGAGCTTTTGTTTGGGAAAAATAACAGACGTTTCCGTATATTCTAAGGCGTGCCTAAAGGACAGCGATATTTTTTTTATACCACATGGGTGGCAAGCATGCGGTCCGCCTGATGGTAAGCGATTGTCGCCGCATATGGACGCTTGCAACATCAGTGGTATTCACACCCTTCTTGAATGAGCATTCAAGCTGTTCATGCTGTACTCTCCAGGGAAACTAGAAACTAGACCCCATCCTAGTCGTCTGCCACATTGGCACCTAAACATTCTCCTAAATACTCCAAAATATTGAAAGGCTAGCTCTATATATTCTCATGACGACAAAATTACTTATACAAATGATTCCTACAGACGCCAACCATCAGTTCTTAACGCTGATTGCATTGCTAATCAAATGCCATACAAAAAAAAATTGATGAAAAAGATAATTGATATCCGACTGCGGCTGCTTTTTTTTGGAATTAAAGAGCGACTAGTATCTATGCTCATAATAATATATAAAAAAAAACTTAATTAAAATAACTCTCATAGTAAAGCTCGTTCGTTGACTAATGATATAATACTCAAATTTGGGTAACGACTACCCACGTAGGCGTCCGTCGTTAGTCGAGAGTCCTTGTGGCGCGTGCTTACGTAAAATGGTGCCTATATGCGTCGATAAGGTTACTTACAGGTATGTACCTAATATTGGGGTTGACGTCATGGATAATAGCTATGGCGAGGCGATAGGGAAGTTTTAAAGGTCAGGGGCCCGATAGTTGGGCGGCCATTGAGTACAACGGATCAAAGTTTGTTTGCTTAACATAATTTATATTCAATGTCTACAATGTATTTTTTACCAGTTAGTGATTTTAATTAAAATTAAAAGTTATCTTCACGATTTCTCACATGGGTCCCCGCAGGAGTAGGCAGAGGTGTGTTGGTAGTACCCGCACTCTAACTTTCCCCCAGAGATATATTTTTAGTGCCAACGTGACAGGTGGCGAGTCTATCGCCGTTACCCAAGCACGACTATAAATACATACGCCTTTGAATTTCTTTACAAACATATGCAGGTTTCCTCTCGATGTTGTCCTTCACCTTAAAGTTCGTGGCGTCTACTAATACTAACATATTATCATTGTATAGTTCAGAAAAAATCATTGGTTCGCTCGGGATTCAAACCTGCAAACTACTCGTAACACTCGGCCACCACGGCACTACATTAAAAGTTAGGATTCTTTTGCTCTCTGTCATAAAACGTAGTAGAGTAGGTTTAAAGAAGGAAATTCGATGGCAAGTTGTCGAAAATGGAAGCTGCTTCAATCAAATTTAAAGGGCTTTTGCTTGCTTACGTCAATCGAGATTATTTTTACGTTTAAGGTAAATGCGGATGAAACTGCGATCGCGTTTAGAAAATATACATATGACGTTGGCAACCACCACAGTGGTATCTTGTGTTATAGTTAGCTCACTGTGTTTTCCCGATTTTAAGGGGTATGTTTTATAAAACTTCCTTTTATTTCGAGGGGTAACCTTCTTGAGGTACCCGACCCTCCCAGGGAGGACAACAGATTAGATTAACTTTCTACTTAAACCCATGTTAGTCCAGCCAATAATTATAAATTTTATATAATTCCATTCAGTCGCTTTTGCGTGAAAGAGGAACAAACAAGTAGAATGTATTCATTGGCGCTCGCTAATGTATTAAGTTAGTATTTTATTTATACAGCTGTGTGGCTGCATTATTATGTATATACATATACAATACCTTGGACTACATATCATTGCATAAAAAAAGCCGTGGTGGCCGAGTGGTTCGAGCAGTTGCTTGCGACACAAAGATCGCAAGTTCGAATCCCGACTGTACCAATGAGTTTTTCTGAACTTAAGTACAGTGATTAGTCACACCACGAGCTATACGGTGAAGGAAAACATCGAGAGGAAACCTGCATACGTCTGAGAAGAAATTCAAAGGCGTATGTATAGTCGTGCTTGAGTAACGGCGATGGACTCGCCATCTGTCACGTTGGCACCTAATATACCTCTGGCAGAAAGTGGGTGTGTGGGTATTACCTATACACCTCTGTCTACCCCTTCGGGGACCCTTGTGGGAAAGCGTGAGGATATATTATTATATTATAGAGCCAGTGCGGCGGTATCTATTAAAAGTTGATCAGTCTATTAACTACTTTTCCCAGGCTGACCATAAAAAATAATAATATTTCAACACACTTATTATCACGTATTCATTGTACTACTAATTAAACAATTTATTCAAATGAGTAGTTACCTTAAAGGTAAAATGTAACATGTACGTATAAATATTTATATTATTATGTACATAATATTGATGTTTGTTAGTACCTTGTTAACTTATAACCAATCCACAGATTAATCCACAATTTTTACATAAGAATTGGATTTTAATTTTATCGTTAGTTGCATGTACATATGTAGCTACATATGTATTACTAGAGTAGATCCTTAGACAGCTAGGTAGAGTAGGTAGAGACATTGGGATTCCGATGATGATTATGACAAATCAATGGGAGTTTATACGTATATATTATTTGGCAACGAATATAGATTTGAAAAGAAAGGCCTTTCCAAATTGTCGTCCCTGGAAAAACATTCGGGTCATGCGTCATTCCATCGTAAATACGAATAATTGCTTTCATGTGCCGACAGAGAATGACGCCCGTCGGGAAATAAATACATCCCATCACGAAAATAATCTTATGTAAATATATCATTCGCAGCTCTTGCGCTTTACTTAGCATTAACAAAACATAGTCGCGATTGGAGTGACGAATACGATTATAAATATTCGCTTAACCGCAGTTGCGCGCTGAAAATAGCATAGCGCGTCCAAAAGCGCGCTCACATGCCACACTCCGACTCGAGTAATTCCGTAGATACGTTTTATTTACCTTCCTTCACATCTCTCTAAAATAAAGTCGATGAGTAGTCGACTTTTCGCCAGGCGATTCTAATAATAATCGCTCAGACGCAAATAACGCATGCTATGCTTGACCATTGACGCAATTGAGTGAAAAATGTGATGATGTTATTTAATGAAACGTTGGAAAGTCTGGTGGTCGCTGGCCGGCCATGTTGGTGATCCATGAACTTGGTAGCATTTACGAGGTCCGGCGCCGAATACGTGACGCGTCACCTCGACTCGCTGCTAAGCGTGAGCGCCGCCGTTCGCCTCAAACGCCGCCCGCTTCTAATATGTCTCACCTAATTATGGGCTATAAAACTTGTAAACACTACCATGAGCCGCTTTGACGCACTTGCTTTATGATGCTATTGACTATTGTATTAAAAACTTTACAACGTACTTTATTAAACGGCGTACTTACACCGAATTTGGCATATCATGGTAAATGGTATGTCACACAACAAAGATATTGTTTTGGACTAGTATTATTGTAACGAAAATGTCTTTACTCTCAGTTATTTACTACGCGATAGACAACCCAAATGTAGTTTTCTTTTAGATCTAAAGTGGTTAGCCGGAATTAATATCAGAAGTACCGGCTCCTAATCATAAGCAGTTACCACCACTTATTGAAGGTTGCAACACCAACGGAATCGCACGTGCATTGCCAACCCTGCAGGAATCTAATTTTTCTTTAAGAATTCTAAGCAGTCTTT
This sequence comes from Drepana falcataria, assembly GCA_945859725.1. Lineage (NCBI taxonomy): Eukaryota > Metazoa > Arthropoda > Insecta > Lepidoptera > Drepanidae > Drepana > Drepana falcataria. The sequence continues at coordinate 5,429,124 of OX243935.1, forward strand.
CCAGGGAAATCCTCAACGGGAGTTCAAGTTGATTTAACAGCGTGAGCGTTCGTGGATGTGTGTGCGATCTGCGTGGTTCTAGGGAATAGGGATGGATTCTTCGTCGATGGAGAGTGTTGAGGTGCAATGGCAAAAGGTACCTAGTTTGTAAGTTCGTAATACAGTTTTCTGTTAAATGTACATTTCCCGTTTAGAAAATGTTCTTTAACCAAATTTTCATACAAAAAATTGTTCTGGTGTTACTGTTCTTAAAGAATATGTAGAGTAATGAAATAGTTATGTAAATGGGTTCAGTATTTATTACCTGTATGACTACGATACCAACGATTTATTAAGTGGATATATTTATAATGCTTGTGTAACCCGCCTGGGCTTGCCTCACGTGACCTTATTAAATACTACGGTTGGCTGAGTTTACCTAACGCCCTCCATATAAAGGAGTATTCATATTTTTTTAGAATAAATAGGTGCCAATCTATTATATATCCCTATAAAGTATAAAACGAGGTCATGTAGCCGACACAAACAAAGAACAGTGAACGCGGCCTGTAGCAATCAAAGCGGGCATAACATACCAGTTACGCTACCTACATTAATAAAATACGTGGCTCCTTTTTCTCTTTACTAAAAAGGAGTGAAATAAGCACACAGGTTCCTCCACGGTAACGGATTCCCACTGACTCATTGTTTGTGTTTATTTGATTTAACAACGTATTTTCAAAGCATCCTGTAATACTGAGTAGGTACATCAATAACGTCTTATATAATTTCGCCACAAATTTTGTAGTTAACCTAACAGGGTACTTGAAGGGGAGGCAGAAGTTAAAATCACTACCAATGTGATGGATGCCACCACACGCTTATGGAGCATGACTGTGAGCCTTCGAATTTCCTTCATCGTAAAGCCTACCTCTTTTGGGAACAAGCGTGAAGATATAAGATAATTTCTTCCCAGACGTATAAGGGTTTTCTCACCAGGTTTTCCCTCTCCGAAAAGATTGCCTCGTAATATACTCGCCTCGTAAGTTCTTAAAAACTCATTGGTAAAGACTATTGGGGTTTGTACTATGACTACTCAAACCACTCGGCCGGTACGATTCTCACAGAAAGGAAGTAGGCACCTAACTAGCATCCAACGGAAAATCCATTAAGCCCACCTCAAATACATACTTCCAGGCATTAATAAACACACGCAATATGTTTCGTGCTAAGTATAAAAAGTGAGACATTAAGGTGAGCTGCGTGTCGAATGCTATCCGTCTGCGGGTCGTAATATCCGGAATGTGGTGAAAAACATCTTTTATGGATGATCTTATTTGTTATACTACTTTCGAAAGTAATGAGATGTATTGCACTATTTACATCCACCGATTTCGTGCATGTTAGATTTAAAAAGCTTTTCTTTTATTCAGTTAATTTGGAATCCTTAGCGCGAGCGTCACAAGCGACGCGTTGCAGTTGGCCTGCTTTCATTATTTAGTTTGACGCATGCGTGTGAGTGATGATATTTGTATGAGAGAAAAAAAATCAGATAATTGCAAATGAATCATCCGTCCTGGGTTCTGATGTAATGAAAACAAATTACTTTAACATTAGTAAGTCCTTATGTTAAACCACACGGAATCACTTCAGAAAAGTCAATAGATTTTTTCGCTTCATTGCAACCACGGCGGCACAAAAACGAAATGGTTTCCTAAAAGGCTACAATCGCCAGTTTCGACAGCCTGACAAATGGATGAACATTGGTCCCACTCAATATGAAAATATTGACCTGACTTATGAATAAAAAACGTAGATACTCGTGAGCGCGACAAATGACAATCTTATATACTGTGTACAAAATATCCAATATTTTAACATTTAACTAAAACTATTAAATTATTTTATTTTAAACCACCAGTATATTAATCACTCTAACGTCCTATTCACGAGCTCCAATTTCAAAGGAACAAGAAAAGGCTGAATAATTTGCGTTTAAATGCACGCATCGATTTCAAATGATAGATTTCAAAGAGATACTTTGGTACAACAGACAGAAAGCAGTGAACTTTTAGGCTCCGGAACTAAGGGTTAACTTTGATGCAGGACCCACAAAAACGTAAAATTGTTTTTCGAACCGAAATATTCGCATGTTTCTTCAAAGGGACAAAAGTAGGACAAGAAAATACAGCCATCTATCGTCTGGCCGTCACTAACCTATTTTAGTAATGTTACGTTATTTAGTAATATTAATGCCTAATTAGTCGCTATTTCCATAAAATTGGGTGCTGAAAATAAACGCAATAGCTAATTAAACTGTCTTAGAAGTTGATAGCGCTCTTAATACTCATTAATAAGATAAATTAATGAAACCTGGCTGCTGCTCAAGTTTTTAGTCGTACTTGACCTTTCTTACAAATTAGGTACGTCGTTTGTCAAGGAAACGTCTACGTTGATCTAAGACCGCGGACGTAGTTGTTAATACATATTGAATCTGTCAACTGGGACCAGATGACACATGACATAACAGATGTCAGCAGAAAAGTTAAAATAATTATAGATTATATAAGTAATGTACATCGCGTTCATTGAAAATATAGGTAACTCGCTCACTGTCACATGACACGACCCGTCTCTTTCTTATTAGTTAGTTGAGGAAAAAGCACCGTAAAAATAATTACCTTCCTGCTATATGTTTTCAATCAGGACTATATTATATTCAGGTAGCTTATAACAAACCCCCACAAATATATGATGTAATCGTGTCTGTTATTTCCTTCATTGTAGGTTCTGCGTGTGCTTCGTTTGACTAAACCCAATTAAACTTTCTCATAAATTCTCTCGATTTTGACTATTCGTATAAACCATCAAAACACAAAATATATTTTATACAATTTATATTATTACCCTTGAGACATTCTAAAATTCACAGTTATCCAATTCTAGATAAGTTTCAAATTGAGTTAGCCAACTTGTCTGCGCTTCATCTTCACCCAAGAACCAAGTTTCTTAATTAATATACAGTAGCTATGTTCCTAATTAAACACAAAAAACGTTACACATCTAAAATTGTTAAAATCGCAACCGACCCACATTCACAATTAGAAGATATATATACTTATGATCTTTTACATCATCATCAAAAGGCCTTCCAAACAAATATATTGAATATCTCAATGAGGATAATAATATATTGTTCTGTTTTCAGTAACGTGACAACTTGTGTATATGTATCGGGTTGAAGTACTTAAGTACAGTGATTAGTCACACCACGAGCTTTACGGTGAAGGAAAACATCGAGAGGAAACCTGCATACGTCTGAGAAGAAATTCAAAGGCGTATGTATAGTCGTGCTTGAGTAACGGCGATGGACTCGCCATCTGTCACGTTGGCACCGAATATACCTCTGGCGGAAAGTGGGTGTGTGGGTATTACCTATACACCTCTGCCTACCCCTTCGGGGACCCTTGTGGGAAGGCGTGAGGATATATTATTATTATATATTATTATCTTAGGTGAGCGGCGCGGCCGCTGATTAAATCACACGCCGCGCGACAAAAAAAGTACGTAAACTGAACTTCTCCTGCAAACTTTAAACTGACTGGTTACTACTGCTTGGTTATACACACTTATTGCTTATTTTTACACTACAAACTAAGCATACGTCCCGCCTAATGATGAGCGAGTACCGTAGCCGTACTCATTATCACTTCATTGTGGCAATTAGGACCACCCATTGAAGGAGTGAAACGACCAACAGATAATACCCAATATGGGGCTTTTATGTAAACGAAGGACTAAAGCCAGTATCAAATGATTGCCAGTAAATGTCAATTTCATGCTTAGTACAATAGTTTCAACTTTTGCCATTAATTCCTACATATTCTTTTTCTACATATTCCTACCTACCAGGCCTTATACATATGTGCTACGATATTACTGAGTCCTTCGTACTTGACTAGTAAAATGTAAAGAAGCTCCTGAAATTTTCCTCACACGTAGTTGCTCTTTATATTTTGATAATGTTATATTTATATAGTCATTAACATTTCTTACGTCAAACCGCCAGCGAGAAATGCATCGACGTACTATGGCTAACGTCAGCTGCCTCTATTTCTGGCACGTCCCGTCATCGGCACCAAGGTGCCCAATTAACAAAAAAGTACGTGCATACTCCAAAAGACATCGCCCTTTTCAAGAATGCTATTAGGGGTGACTTTGATTCGTCATCTAGACAAGTAACATCTGTTGCTACTCGTCGGCGCTACGATACACGCTTACTGGAATTATCTACATCTAATCCAACCCCATTTAATATACGCGAACATGTAAACTTAACAAATAGATAAATCTTTTAATCCAATTATCTTGTTTGCGTCATCAGATATCGATCATCGTAATTTGATGGATCACTGAGTGTTTTAGTCCAAGTAACAGTGAGTGCTACAGAACTAGTGTATTAACGACATACATTATAAGAAGTTACTGAAAACAAATGCTAATAATACATAAAGCAAAAACAGGACTGAAGGAAAAGAAAAAGCAGTTCACATCCATCCTTAGCTTTTATGAGAAAGGTAAGGATGGATGCAAATGGATGGATGGATGGAAACCAAGCAGTATATCCAAAGCAAAAATGTAAGGTTTACTGAGATGTAAGAAATACGGGCAAAGAGCACATCGATGTACCGATCTTAATAAATACATTATTCACTGAAGAAACGAATACCAACAAACTTGATTCATGACATGAGTTCAATGAAAGGACGTTACAACCTGAAGAAATATAAACCTGCAAAAGGAATCAATATTGAAATGTTATTTGTATTTATGTAGTGGAGCGGTAATAATTGATCGCTGTGCTCGATGTCCGGTGCGGGATGCATGATTGAACATACCGATGACGCAAATGGCCACCGGCTTATCGATTTCATTATTTTTTATCTTCCTAGTCCACAGAATAGTTTTCAGGCTGTGAAAACGCTTCATAATTACACCTAATCTACAATATATATTTATATATATGTATGATATACTAATATATAATAATATATTTGGCGCAAACTGGCCAAACTGCGATAACTTCAGTCTAACAAAACTCTCACGCGGCGCATCGTATTCTGTGATCCGAAATTCTTCGAGCAGAAAACCTGTTTTAAGTAGGTAGGTACTTAGCCTCCGAAATTTCTAAAAAGAACTTGAACGCTTCGTTTTATGAATGGCACAAAATCATCAATCGAATTCATGTGTTTCAGCACCTAATATAATAAACAACGAAATAAAAAATAAATAACAAAAACAAGGATCAGGATTTATACCATTCAAGTACAAGACAATCGTACGGTCCTTTACGTGAAGTGGTTACCTGATGGACATGATGATTAGTCATGACAGCTGTCAGATATATCTCAACAAGAAGTAATTAGGGGAAATATCGACCTATTTCCGCATCTTCTGCATTAAAATACTTCGAATACACAAATTGTGAAGATTAGTCTTCCTCAATTGTTGAAATGCACTTTACACATCATCGGAATCGCAACGTTACACTGAAATGAATCATCAATACAGGCTCACATTGCGCAGACAATTAGTTCCACATCATTTTCTCGTTTTCAGAATGAATATGCAACCAACAATTACACCCAGTTTCACCCGACTGTGACCGATTATACTTAAACTGGTTAGAAACGCTGCTGCAATCAATTTCGGGCGGTTTTAACCAGTTCTTAAGACATCTACCGTTTTTCTAGGTCTGTACTTTTTTGCTTTTATATTTCTATGACGCCATAATTTTTGTTTTACTATGTCCACAGACTTTTATTTTTACCTTTACAACTACCCTACCTACCTACCCTACCCTGCCTTAACAACCTTTTTTCCGGATTCATTTCTGTAGATTAATTATCTTAGAATTTAAATTATATTCTTCTTTCGAATTCTTATTCTTATATCGATTGAAATGTTTGATGTACATAACATATTTGTGGATATATGTATCATTACAACGTCCTTACTTGGTTCTCATACAAAACAAGTGGATAATTGCATCAGCCGAAAATTTACTCTTGAAACCTTACTTCTTACTCGTCATCAATGTAACATGATCTGAAGAATTTCAGGTTCAACGTGCTCTGCTTTGACGTATGCGATACGTAGGCGACCTTTGCCAGAGGCATTCTTCACAAAATATTAATTGATAGCCGGAAACAGAATAAAAATACATTTTAATATTTGAGACGCATTCTCGATTGTTTAACTAGTATATCGTAGACCTAGCAAATATGTAAGGCCTGAATGTGTATGTATCCTACATACATAAGGTGAGAATGCACAAACCTAACACTGTGAACCCTTAGATAAGTTCGAGGACATTTAATCACAAATAATCCAATCACAATCACAATCTAGAGAGAACTGGCGCTCTATACTCTCTGCCTACCCCGCTGGGGACTTGGCGTGATGATATGTATGTATGTATGTATGTACAATTGCTGTATCTATATTGAATCGCGTGATGATTCACAAATGAAACTTACCTTCACTCATAAAGTAAGGTATTCTGAATCTTCCCGAGAGCACCCTATCTCGTAGCGACTGAAGAGTTGAGCCATCGAAGGGTAATGCGCCGCACACCAGCACGTATAGCACCACCCCGAGGCTCTGGAAAATTAAATTGGAGGTTCAAATACTGCCAACGGCTAAAATGTGTTGAAGGTCAAGGACTAAATGTGTTCGACCTTACAATTTAACAAGTGAACGGGAATTTCAAAACTATATTATTGACCAAACTTAGTTTTCTTGGGCTGGCATAGTAAATTGTTTTTATAGTAGAGAGCTAATATCTTGCCTTGACTAATCAGACATACGAAAAGCCTAGGAAACAATTGTTATCACTCTGCTTGTTTATAATTAATTCCTTGAAAAATTTGCCACCGTCAGTCACTTCTTTACCTACACTAAACTTTAGCGTGAGTTATTCCCGATAGCAAATAGGGCATAAATTGTTCGTGACATTGCTCTCATTAATTATGAAACTGGAAGGACTAGGAAATATATCTTATTTATATCTCACTCATAATAGTCTGAGTAAATCTAGTATCCTGAGTATAACAATCCAGAGCAGCATTCACTATTTTGATAATTTTATTGCGCTGCGGATAAAAATATATATATATTCGAAGGCGTATGTCGGATGACAGTTTTATTGTAGTATCGTAAAAGTAGAGTCCAATATGAGAGGCGTTTCGACCTGGGAATGTAATATCGTACCCATATGTCTATTTCTGGGCCGGTGTAGCGCTTGCCTTCGAACACCTCGGGGGCGGCGTAAGGCGGCGACCCGCACCACGTCGCTAGCAGTTCCCCTGTCGCGTAGTAGTTGCTAAATCCGAAATCTGCGATCTTGATGTTCATATTTGCATCGAGTAACAGGTTTTCCGCCTAAATGAATAACAATCCAGTTAGAAAAATCATCTTTTGAGTTTGAGTTGAGGATCCATCGTCACTGATTCGGGGATATGCTAGTTTTAATTACCCACCTAATTCCTCTTAACCTTACCCTCTTTATTTACTCTCACCTTACCCTCTTTATTTACTCTCACCTTACCCTCTTTATTTACTGTCACCTTACCCTTTTTATTTAGTTATTATCGACAAGAGTAATTTACTTTTTATATTATTATTATACAATCAAAAACTTCATATGCCGGCCACAACAACTTCAAATGAATTCAAAAGTTATTACAGCATAATTAGAACTCGACCAGCAGTTGTTCAGTAGTTCTTCGGTTAAAGTGAAAACTTTCCAACTACATACATATGTACATACAAATACTCTAGAGTCATGTGTGCAGAAACTGGAGAACTACATACTACACTACATGTTGGTTTACTGGAGCTAGGAGTGTGATAAGTATGCAAACAACTGTTATTTTAGTCTAGAATCTACTTGCCGGCATTTAGTTTCGATCGGTGAATTTTGTTGACTTACTTATGATCTTTAACATGACGTGCTGTAGCAATTATAAATGAAGAATGTTCGAGGGACAGATGTATGTGACGTCCATAAATCTGTCCTTTTCGTACTCTTCAATAATCATATACGTTTGACATTGACATTGTATGGCTCCAGGAATTTAACAATGACAGGAAGGTAAATATGAAGTAAGTACAAGCAGCAGAAACCTTAAAACTTATTTATAGATATATTTATATTCATTTAACTAGTTTATATTCCTATACAAGTAGTAGGTATTAAGTATAGTGAACCGCAAAGTATTAGGCCTTCAATTAGGTATTAAATATTGGACTTTCGTTTTGCAAGATGATGAATAAAGAATATGCATTGCATAGATTTGTATAGTATTCTACTCTTATAAATTGTGCAAGTTCTTCAAAGGTGCGAAGTGCGGTCGAGAGCCTCGTCGGTCAGTACCAATAAATTTTTCTAAACTTAAGCACAGTGATTTATCAGACCACGTGCTTTATGTTTGGTAAAAATATATCAAAGACGTATGTACCCGTCGTACTGGCAACAGACCTATACCTACGTATAAGCTGCGTAGTAGTAAACTGTAAACACACTCAAAACAATATTGATTTAAAAGCAATTAAGCCTCGCCTGAATTAATTATACTAGATAGAACCGGGTGAGGTCGATTTTATATTTGTAATGTATAGATGTACCGAGCAGGTTTGATTCTCACGTTGAAGATTTACCTTGAGATCTCTGTGAACAATCCGCCTTTCGTGACAATATTCCACGGCGGATAATATTTGCCAGAATTTGCGACGAGCTGCTTGTTCCGCCATGCGACCAAATCTCGCAATGTAATCTGCGAAAAAGACAAAATAATAATACCCCAAATCTTTGAACCCATATAAATTATCATTTTTGACCGTCTTCTTTGACATAGCGAATATCGATTCGCATAGCGGATACGGAATCTATCCATTCAAATTATGGCATGACGTAAACCCTAATAATATCATAAATGTGAAAATTACTGAGAGTTCTTGAGGCTCAATCACGCCGGAATGGATTGGAACGGAACGGAATAGGAACAGAGATAGATCATGAAATAAGAAAACAAGAAATCTGGCAATAAAATATAATTTCACGGGAAACGCGGGCCACATCTAGTATTATTACAATTAAATGCATAAACTACTTAAGGATAATTGTTTATTCAGTATCTAACTTGGATATTAACCCTAACCGTAAAATTTAGGAATGTATTCACAAAAAAAATTAAACGAATTTAATATGAATTGAATTTTATTCCAATGCGAACCTATTTATTATATGTATATTGTACTGTGTAATTTCATCACAGTTGCGAATGTAATAACCTCAGCTAAGCATTGATATAAAACTTTAAATACACATATATTTATATATTTATAAATTAATAATTTGAAAATAAACTTAAATAAATCAGTGTATATAAATTTTAACAAATCGCATAATCACAAATTTAAAGTCAATATGAAAGTACCGAAAATACAAGAAGTTGTACACACAAAATTTTTAGGAATAGTTATTGATGAGGACTTGAATTGGAAAGCACACATTGACAAGATATTAACTTCTATCAATCGGTTCGTATATGCATTGAAACAAGTAAAAAATGTAACCAACTTAGAAACAGCCATCATGTCGTATCATGCATATGTCGAGTCATTGCTACGCTATGGACTTGTGATGTGGGGCAATAGCACTGATCATAATAGAGCCTTTATTGCACAGAAGAAATGCATTCGAGCATTTTATGGACTCTCGCCTTTAGACTCATGTAAACCAGTATTTAAAAAGCTTGGCTTACTGCCGCTGCCTTGTCTCTATATATACGAAGTTTGCATGTATGTACGGAAGCATAAAAACTTATTTAAAATGGCAAATGATGGCTGCCCTCGGAATATAAGAGACCCATACAAACTTGTGACAAGCGACATTCCCAGACTAGCCAAGTATACTAAAAGTTGTTTAGTTTTGTGCTTAAAAGTATACAACAAAATACCGAAGTACGTTAAGTTATTAAGCTGTACACAGTTTAAAACGAATTTGTGTAAGTGGCTGAGGAACAAAAATTATTATAGTGTACAAGAATTTAAAAAAAAAAAACTTTTAGAAGATAGCTCTTAAAAAAGGAACACTATATTTGCACGCTGGAATATATCCAGCAAAACATGTTTGTACTGTCTATTTGAAAATTGAAACGCCTGTATATACCATGTTTTTGCAAATAAAAATATTATTATTATTATTATTATTATAGTCTTCCTGACATTTAAGGTCATCTTCACAATTAAGATGAAACAATCACATTTTGAGTCGGTTTTGCATACATAGTCAGGTATATACCTAGTCCCAATCTTAGCAATGCTTAATTATATGAACTGAAAGCACTAGACAACGATGTACTTAATGTACATAGCGTGTACCAAAGTTAAAGTCCATTTTCATCACAGAAATATCCACCGCCGGCGGGAATCAATACCACGCTTCGCAGTCAGGGGTTTTGATCACTCGGGCGGCTGTAATTATCTAATTATTTACCTTTATAGGTACGTACGTACTCTAAAAGATTATATAATAAGCCAGATATATAATGGGGATGAAGCAAAAAAGTCTGTAAGGCTAGAGAAAGCTGGCGCTCTACTCTCTGCAGACCACCAGGTCAGGCGTGATGATATGTATGTATGCATATATATTACAGCTATTCCTTATCCAGATTAGTATCGTAGAATCATAAAGACGACCAATGTTATGGTTTGTGAAATCACCTGACGGACGCAGATGGCTTGCAATGGAGACACATGAATATTTCATGCACATATTTTTAGTATTATTTCATGGTCACCTCATCGCTTTGTGGGATCTCCAGGTATACAACATCATTTACATTAGGAGATAAAGTGTATTTATATATAGACTGACGTAGATGTATTATTTACATAGCTTTTTGCTGACGCTCAGTCACGCTCGATTTTACTTTCTCTCTATGCTTTTCAGAAAAATAATGCAAAGTAAGTGTAGGATAGCGTGATAACACTGCTTATCCACACAACGTATCGTCTTGAACATACATAATACATAATGTACAATTTGATACAGTTTTTGTGGGCCACAATTCGCTAAAATAATGAGCTATATACTGAAGCCGTGGTGGCCGAGTGGTTCGAGCAGTTGCCTGCGACGCAAAGGTCGCAAGTTCGAATCCCGACTGTACCAATGAGTTCTTTCTGAACTTAAGTAGGTACAGTGATTAGTCACACCACGAGTTTTACGGTGAAGGAAAACATCGAGAGGAAACCTGCATACGTCTGAGAAGAAATTCAAAGGCGTATGTATAGTCGTGCTTGAGTAACGGCGATGGACTCGCCATCTGTCACGTTGGCAGCTAATATACCTCTGGCGGAAAGTGGGTGTGTGGGTATTACCTATACACCTCTGCCTACCCCTTCGGGGACCCTTGTGGGAAGGCGTGAGGATATATTATTATTATATTATATACTGTATGTATATGGTCCAATTGGCTACGAGTTAATCACCCACGAACCTTTATACAGTCGCTGTTTACCCAGAATATGATATGGAATGTAATAATAATATAAAAGCACATTCCATAGAATGCGGCCAAATGGTTATTCACAAAGGCATCGTCAGAACGAAAACCTTTAATATGGATGACATGATAATACAATCGGTTTAATATTTAATGCAATTCATGGAAAAGAACCGGGTTCTCGCAGTTTGAGATTGGCTTTCGGAACGAATGTAGTCAGCTGTGCGCGTAATTGTTCCCCTCCCCGAGACCTACCCTCTTCGGCACCCCCGCCAGTGACGTCATTGCAACTCTGCTGACGTCATAAACAAAGAGGCTACGAACTTGTGAAACAAATGCCCTTATTGTATTCGAGGTTATTACCAGGGTTAAAATATAGTGTCATTAGCATCTCAAATATTTCATAAGGCCTCAAATTTGTGTTTACGTTCCAACTAATTTATTCGCAAACGAAACGAGATAGTACTTCGTGAAAATAAAAACGTTTATTTAAATGAAGCCCATATGTAGGTTTCATAAATACGCTTACAAAAACTTCTGAGAGGATAGGAAAGAAACTCAATAAGGAGTCTATTTTACAAATTCCTGCTGACTACTACAAAATAGACTACTAGACACAATTGATACTGTTCATATACAATAATTAATAGGCAAGTTACTCCCAACAATAGACCCATAAATAATTAATTTATTTACCTACCATTTAGGTAGGTAAATAAATTACCTTTATTCCACGCATTCTGTAAATCTTAAACATTTATCTAGATACCAATTATCTTGCTGTTCTTTTTTCTATTGTACAATTGAGAATCGAATAAATATTATTGCGTCTCATCGATGTCTTATAAAGAGCGATCGATGTTGCGTCTACATTAATATTTATTCGACCCTGATGTCACAGATTTACAAGAACGGTGAAAGTAGGTAATACCTAATAGACAAAGGAGATACAATAATCATGTACGGCATACGGATTTTTTTTATCTTTGTTGCTTGTTCCAGTTGTGGTATTCACATAATATACCAAATCTATTTAGGTAGCTTGTATTATCTACCAAATGTCAGTTTCAGGTTGTATTGAGAAACATAACAGGATATTAAAGTTAACTACAATTGAAGTGTAATAATTGTTTTCGTTAGTAGGGAGGGAGGGAGGAGTTAGGTAGGCACCGGTAATTCGGACATGGGAAATCATGTCGAACATGTCCTGGAACTGTTGAAACATGAAGACATGTGTACGATAGCACATATAAGAAGTGAAATCCTCTTATATTCCTCTCTGGTGCGGCCATACAATACTAGAGCTATGTAGGTGTCTTCACACGCAGGTATCCGATACTTTGGAATTTGTGTCTTTAGATCGCGTGTTAAGAAAGTTGCGATTTAAGAATTTCATTATCAAGCGGAGAATTGCTTGGTTTAGATTATTTAGCTTTACCATCAACTATTAATTAAAACAAAAAACATAATAATACTGCAAGGTTGTTGCGTATAAACGGTATCTCTATATAAATCTATCATTGCATCGTATTAAATTTTATGCCTCGCATAAAAATTCAATTAACGCTAAGTGGTTTCAAGGCTCTAAGTAAAAGTCAGTACTAACTAGTGAATCTCTCATATTGACAGGACGTCCAATTAACGAATACTCATTCCAGGCCAGGCTATTCAGGCCAGTAAATATTCCATATAGTCTAATATGCTTGATATATTACTTAACAAGGAAGAGAGAAAATAAATATGATTGTGAAAAGTTCTCAGAACCTAATGCTTACCGAAAATTTCTCCTTTGCTCGCGTATTCAGATACGATGTAAATCATATTTTTTGTTTCCATAACCTGAAACAAAGATTTTTATAAATATATATTATAGATGAATAAACTTGCCTTTTTTGGAGGATTGCCTTTGCCTTTGAGGATGCACTCTCATTGCGAAGACTCCCTGTCTGCGCGCCAGGAAGACTACCAGCTTATGTAGCCATATACATTTTGGAGTGTTCTTAGTATATATGTATGTTTTGTATTTATTATTATATTATTAGATATACATCTAAGCTAGTAGTTCCCCGAAGAATTTCATTTCGAAGTCAAAATTCAAAATTGTTTAAAGAAAACCGTCATATGGTATAAAGATTGAAAAACAAGAGCTCTTTTTATATCGACTACAATTTCTTATTGGTGATAAGGACAATAAATACTACGTATATATTTATGTATGCAAGTATCACACCTGAACAGATGAAAGCGTCGTTCCACTGTACTAAGGTAAACGTTAATCTATCTACATACATATATACATACATATCATCACGCCAAGTCCCTAACGGGGTAGGCAAAGAGTATAGAGATCCAGTTCTCTCTAGACTTACATACCTCTTTCGCTTCGTTCACATTCATCAATAATGAATAAATGTCATTCTACATTTATGAATAATCTATCTATGTATGTGTACCTACAGAACATATATATTGTGCTGTATATATTTCCGAGTAGATGTATTTACAATAACAAAGAAGTAAGCGAGGATTAATTAAGTAAAGTTGCATACACACACATATCATTCGCTATTCTATCGCCGCTACCGGTAATTAAAATATTTTATTGAGACTAACAAACAACGGCTCTTGTTATTAATATTTAATTGATATTCACATTTAGTTAAACGTTCTAAAGTCGGACTATCTAAACATGCACATGATTAAGAAACGGTCGAAGGGATAATGATACAAAATAAAGTTCATATTCTATTGTAAAACCTTCTGCAAAAGGTTTTACAGTAGGTACAACATGTATTTAATCTCACAACTAAAATAACGACGTGACGCTAGTGGAAGGTACGAACTCGCCGTTCGATCTATTTATTTTTTCAGCTTTATTATAGTTTCCTGTGACGTAATATTTTCTAGGATACTCTGAGATATGACTCATCCAAGGATATATAATGAAAACCATATGAACCATTCAAATACATACACTCGTTCTAGGTATATAATAAAACTTATCCTGTATTTTTCCACCTAATAACCTATCTCTGTGCCAAATTTCAATTCTGTTCAACCGTTCTGGCGTGACTGATAACCAACATCCTCACAAAAGTTCACATTTATAATATAAATAGGATGTATATATAGCCCGCAAGTTAATAACTGAGGAAGGCTTTAAGAGTCTTCGGGAGTAAGGAAAAAACGTTGAACTTAATACACGCTATACAAGGAAGTCCCGAGAGAGCGTTTGTGTCTTTGTGTGTTGGCATGACCGCGCTATCTCGAGAGCTTATCAGGATGGATTAGTATAGGTGCTGATATGGTCAGTATGTCTCTTGGTAGATTTTAATACATAAATCTTGTCGCACACGGGGAATAAATCATTGGAAAAATGCAGCTGTTTTGGGATATACTATACTGTACACAACTTACATAAACGTATCGTTCTATGAATAATCATCATAATTATCTAGCAACAATTACCAATTTAGTATGTTAACCATCAGTCATTGCGACAGAGAAAACAAAAAAACTAGCAGGCGAGGTCGGGACGGGTCGCCAGTAATTTACAGATATTATTTTAAAATTAATGGAAATGTTCCCGTCTCCGTTTCAGTAAGTGTTGAACTTCGGGAGAGCTCTTTAATAAGTTCCGAAGTGATCCAATTTTAGTTGAATTCGTTGTTGTAACTTTCGTGATTTGCCATTAAAATAATAACAAATGGAGAGCCTGTACGAAACTTTAGTATGATTAAGAGACCAGTGCGTATCCTTTACGTTAATATATTTTTTCCCGTCTAACTACTCAACTGAGTATCATGAAATTCTGTATTCATGTTATCACGTGTCCAGAAAATGCTTATGACCTTTTATCCGGCACGTGAAACTTTTTCCAAAGAATCATTTTTGTTGTTCGACTGCGGGAAACACTGTGGGGTGCAACTAGTATCGAATAATATACATTTATAATGGAAGTGATAAATGGCATGTGTAAGGTAATATATATATATACACCTTTACCTTGCATATAAAGGTACATGGTAAAAGGTGCAAGGTAAACAATCACGAACCTACCCTATATACTTCGGAGATATCATTACAAAAATCTATTTTATTTAAATATTGTTTATTCTTAATGTCTTCGAAAACACGAAAGAAATCTGTGCGGAGTAACAATATTTAGTTTACTATAATAGAACGCCCGTGAATCGACCTCGTCCACCACAAAAATGTACGCCCCACTGAAAACATACAAACTTACACAATATGAATGAGCGCTTTGTTTATAATTTTAAAGTAGCAATTAGTTTATAAACGAAACACTTGTCAGTTAGTCATTTCAAATGAATCTTGTGACATCCATCCCTCTCGCTCTCTCTTGCTGCTATGTAGTGTGTACGTAGGTACATTTTCTAGATTACTAACATAACCTAGTGTTCTCTTGATTCGCCTTTAAGTCTGTCTATGTTGATGAACGCTAGCCATTCCAACTATTTGCCTGTTGGCGTTCGTTATTTAAAATTGCGCAATGAATCACAATGCTTAAACAATTTAGAATTGTTCATGACTTGACATCACTCTTTTTTCCCATTTTAGTAATTTCCAACATAATAATCTTACTACTCAGTCCGAATATTTACTTTTTTCACGTACAATACCTACTTAATATTACGTCTTTCCAAGTAAATATAGTTAGTAATGCCGGCTTATGAAAATGAACGTACCTTTTTTCTATCAATTAAAATGTAATATTACTTGTGTGCACACTCCAACTCAATTCGCCTTAATATTTACAAGGTTCTTTTATCAACCAAAGTTACCTCGAGTATTGTTTTGAATTACATTATGCAACGCAACGGATATGAATGTGTGATTGTTGAATGATAACATAACATCATTATTCATTACGGGCGGAAATGCTC
This sequence comes from Drepana falcataria, assembly GCA_945859725.1. Lineage (NCBI taxonomy): Eukaryota > Metazoa > Arthropoda > Insecta > Lepidoptera > Drepanidae > Drepana > Drepana falcataria. Next base: position 5,445,580 of record OX243935.1, read on the forward strand.
CTTTCGAGGTAAGGTCAGTGAAAACAAGCTACGGATGACATTGTTTGTACACATTACCTTCTGACCCATTCACGCTTTTAATAGACCATTTCATTCATCAGTAGCCACGTGGTAAACATTATGCAAATTCTACTCAATGTTCCCATCGCGAAATCGATTTATCTGTCCTTTAGCGTTACAACGATTTACATAATTAATTAAGATCGACTAAAATGGTAATGTTATCGAGACTTCAATCACGGCTGAACTAACTCCCACCTCATTCACGCCAAATATTTAATAACATTATCACGTATCAAATAACACTTAAATCACCCGAAGACATTAACTCAAAACATCTTGCTGTTCGGCTTGATATTCAAGCCCCGACACGTGACCTATGGATATTGTTTCCTTCCAAAGTCCTTCCGTTCAAAATCGGACACGTCCAACAATGGTATTACAGAACATGGCATGAGTAAAATTCTATGTGACACGAGTCGATTTGGCAAAGCAAAGGGTTTCTATGAGGAATAACTTTGAGGCTAAATGGATGTATTATATTTGCCTGACCAAGGAAAAGAGTAAAAATAGGTATCCTAGTCAATTGATCAATAAAATAACTGCTGCTAAAGGTCAACTTTAAGTATCAGTTAAGATTTCACAATTAATAAAAGTTAAGAGGAAAGTCACGTCCAATCGGCATGATTTTGTACGTTCTTCAGAACTAATGTCAAGTCAACAATGTGGCCGAGGGCGATGCACGTCTAATCGATTAGTCCCACTATGTTTGGCACGACGCGAGGTTAGGACTCGTGTGTCGTCATGCGCCGACAAAGTCAAATTTTCCGCAATACAATGGCGTCTCCGCTAGGTACTTTAATTAAATAGGCAAATGTACGGCTCTATGCGTGACGTTACAGACGCTTGGAATAAAATGCTCACTAAGTATATAAAATACATGTGGGTATGCGTGTGGGTTAATAATTATATTGGCTACACATACATATTCAGTAAATACGGCTAATACTTTGAAGTTACATATAACAAAATATATACAAGTTACAGGTAAAACTTATACGAGTGTCTATAAGGTAAAATAAATACTTCTAATAGTGACGCTAAATTTCACTATAAAATTATAATGTTTGACGTAAATTGCTTAGGCCGTAAAATCTTGATTCATTAGGTAATATAATGACGTCTAGTACCAAGCTCTGCTCCCGTCTTTGAGTTGACTTCTCAGAGAAACTATGCATAATATGCAATGATGTAAAAACTATTAACCTCATTGATAATACGTATAACTTAAAAAAAATATGTCCCATTCCGACTGCACGTCGTGTCAAATATTACCAAGCCGTCACATATTCACGTTAGCGATGGAAACTGCATTTCTTACTACAAATGGTGCTGAACAGTCGGCGGCTTAGGACCGTTCTCTCAATCTAAAACTATAGCACACTTGGCGATTCCGCTAACGTCAGTGTCCATGGCATTGGCACTGTCACGCCAGCGGCTAACGGCGCACACTATCTCATTTCAAGTTTCAAAGTCATTATTGTCTTATTATTCGGAGCGAGTCATGTAGCAATGTAATGATCCAGTGTACGCTCCATTAAATCTGTAGGCAGGTAAGTCACTGCTAATTCATACCAATTCGTTCCGCTGACAAGTAACGGGTGGTTTCTCTTTTACCGAACGCCGCTGACCTCTGTTGCTCCCACAGCGTAGTAAGTTTGTTGCCCCATCAAAAGTGTAGGCGCGTCCAACCCATGCAGGGTCGAAACATTCACATTTGACGTCACGACACAGGCGTTGTCGTAGCATAATGTGCGCCCTATACGCGAACTTTCATTATATTAATACAAATTCATGTGCTTACCTGATAAAGCTTAATAATATGAGGATGATCCAGCCTCTTCATGATGTCCACTTCTCTGTAGACTTTCTGAAGGTTACTTGCATCTAATTGCGATTTATCTATAATCTTAATTGCTACCTGTAACAAACAGAAACCATTTATAACAAAACTTACATTAATAAAAACTATGGGTAAATTACCTGGAAAAAAAACCAACTTCGTAGAAAACTTACAGTATGCGAGAAGAGTGATTTTGGTTTACTTTGGATAAAAAGGTAACTTGTCTAAAACCCTACTTATACTAATAAGTTTTAAACCATACTAAACTCCTTTCTACTCGAAGTCCTAACGTCATCATAACAACATAATAGCGATATGTATTTTATAAACCTACACTGTATTTTGTACAGTAAGTACAAGAAAGTGTTCAGTACTTTTTCTAGTCATTATATTAACGGAACTATGCCGTTAGCGATTCGGTGTTTTCAGACGGACAAAGGGGCAATGACGTCAAACTGAGCGTCGTTCCTAAACGATTGAACCAATTGACGTGATTTGTCCGTACGTCCGTCTTTACACCAAGTTGAAAATTACAATAGAGCAGCCGTTTCAGAGCCTGCCTAAGACTGCGACCTTTATGGTGGTAGAAATACTTATGGTGATTAAATTAAAAAAATATATCGGGAGCAAATGTTGTTTTCACTTCCCAAACACGTTCAACTACTTGATGTAGCCGAAAATATATTAAAAACTGCAAATCTTAATATGTAGCAATAACTTTGTAAAAAATACACCTACATACACTTAAAATACCAACTCACTTTTTATCAATCTATGGGTTGAGCCCAATAATTTTAGAGTAAAATTATTGGGCTCAACAAGCACAGACAGACTGGAAGAACACAACAAGCACAGACAGACTGGAAGAACAAAAATTTATACAAATAGGAACTCTACTAATTTTGTTGTTATCAATGCACGTCAATTTTTAAATACGGTCAATTAATGACCAAATTGATGCTGGTTTTTCCTTAAACCATGACATAGGCAAAAGGAAAAACCTACGTCGCAACAAAACAGAAGAGAATAAGTACAGTGTTTTTATCAAAGGAAGCAGGTAACAACCAGCGTTGTACAGCAGCCAACGATTTTCAACGAAACGAATGGTAATTTAATTGGGAAAGATTTATGGAAATATTTCCAAAGCAGATGTTAGGAAGAGGCCGTTCCAAGTGTAATTACAGCAATAATTATTGGATGCCGGTCAGTTGCTCCGACATTGACCCCATTGTTCCGATAGCAGCATTACGCACGAATCCTTACGTCATAAGATTACAATTAGACCTCTCTGTATCGTCTCGTTATCTTTTTTACACAACTATCCGGTAAATTATACTAGTAAGGGTCATCAAAATAATTAACAAATGTAAAGTTAGGCTAATCTTATGAATAGCTGATTCGATTTGAATGTTTGATGGATTTACTCTGAGCTAAGGTCAATATAAAAACAAAAATAGTGATTCATCGAGTATTTCGTATCTTTTACGTTTGTATTACTTGAAATGTAATGAATACCGTTTTCTACTTAACACGCGTCCTTATTCTAGTCAATGGTAGAGTTTTTTAAAAATACAGGCTTGTTGAAAAATGTACACTAGACTTTCAAGTATCTGACTGACTTCCGCGAGAAGGACCTCGAATTTAGGAGCATTTGGTTCATAGTTAGAAAGAATGTCTAGCTTTTCTAAATGTCACTGGGAGATTGTAATTGATTCTGGTATAAGGCAATACAAACGATGTGACAGAAACGGCGATGACTCGCCGTAACGTTGGCACCTAAAATTATTTCTGGCGAAAAGTGGGTGTGGTACAGGGTACCCCACCTGCCTAACACTTCGGGGACCCTTGTGGGAAGGCGTGAAGATATTTTTTTATAGGTAATTAGAATTAGATATATACATGGTCTTACTTTCGATTTCTTTTTGCAAATATAAATGCGGAATAGGATTCCGCAAATAAAATTGTCAATTACGTCGGAAATAGCATGTTCTTGCACACAAGCAGAAGACATTGTTTATTTAAATGTGTGCTATTACGTCCTTCGTTAAATAAAAATGATACCACGTCCTCTTTCAGTTATTCCATATTAAATTATATTCTAAATTTAAATAAAGTTTTAAAATGTAATTTTTCGTTTTCGTTTTTATTTTATGACAGCTTATATCTGATAGTATGCTTTGATGCAGGAAGGTGGTAATTTGATAGGAAAAATGAATCTGATAATACTGCACATTCAATACAATATCGCCATACATCTCAAGCCTCGATAATAATCTAATTAACTTTTTGACGTCATAGTATTTTCCCACTGATAAAACAATTATTTTTGGTAATAACGAATTAGACACACGCGACGTGGTTACCAAGACCAACCTTAACATTTTCTCGACCCCATGTTATGTAACCAATTTGTGTATGGAACCAAATGAAATCAAGTTAGTTAACTTTAGGAAAATAATTTGTTTACCGTATTGGGTTGTGTGTGCCCCACACGCGCCATTAAAATGTATTTTACGTAACTAGGTACTACATACAAAATATACATTAAATTATCATGCGAATCTGATTTGAATCGTAAAGCGTAGTTCCATCACATCTTAAGTTCACAGGTTTACTGATTACTAATGTCGACCTACATTTATGACGTCATCAACAAAATTGCCATAGCAGCGGCTATTGTATCAAAATGTGCTAATTGATAACGAAGATAGCTTCAAACAACGCCCAGAAGTAAACAATTATCACCAGCATCATAAGAGGAGCTCAGTGACAAAGCGTGACTTAGAAATCATACTAAGCTGTTAGTGAAGTTGTATCGTCTTTGTCACATAATGCCACGAGTAGCATACACTCAAAATGATGTTCACCAATTCAAGGTCGTATTAACCGCGTAGTAACTAAATGTCGGCTAGGAATACAGTCAGCTCATGTTGATGGTCTAGAAAATATCGGGAGGAGTCTTGGATGGATCTCGCACACGATCTCTGCGGTTGATGTGAAAGGGAGAGGGATTTATACCCATCGGTGGTTTTAGAAGTTCTTTCTACTCACGGACTCTATGGTTTATTTGAAAATTTTAGATAGATTATCACACCCATGATGGGGAGTGGTGCTATTTGCACAAATTCTAGATACTGGGAGTATCTCAAAAGGTACGCAATAAAGCACTGATATTTACATACATAGGCAGAGAGTATAGAGCACCAGTTCTCTCTAGACTTAGATACCTCCTTCCCTCACTGATATTTAATAATGTCGTTTTAATGTAGGACCTTTGTGAGACCAGTCAGGATTCTACAACTGACGAGAAAGAGAGGAGTCTTATACCCAGCAGTAGAATAAATCGCATGAAAAGATGCTGATGATGAATGTAAGATGCCAAGTTGCAGTTACTGATGGTACAATTTTGCAAGAGCCCTCAGTAAATACAAAGTGTGATTGAGCTGTGGATCGAATGGCAACAAGATAGCGAATAGTACCTATCCTTGAAACAATGAAGAGTAACATTATCCGTTATCGGGAAAGCAATCCAAATTGACGTCTCTACAGCCGGTGTGAAGTGTCACCAGTGAATCAACGTCGCTTCACACGTCAAACGATTTTAATCTAAAGTAATAAAACAAAAGATAACCAAAACAACAGCAACATACAACATTGCTTTTGTACTTATACAATAATTTATCTGTGTTTGCTATTTATATTACTGAAAAAATGTATAGATATATATGTACTTACTCACACCTTTATATTAGTAAGTCGACAGCTTAATGGTAATCCTTTGACGTCAATTAGTCTAAGAACCGTACATTATTTTGGCTTCTTAAATTTTTTATGACTTATTTGGATTTGGATCTTTAACTATGTACTTTTCAATGATAGGGAGATGGAAAATAAATAAATTCATAATCGTGGTGGGAATTGTTTGTGAAATAGATCTAAAGTTAAAAAGAAACTACATTTCCTTACAGCAGAACGATATAATATTTAAAAATTTCCCCGGTGAATACTTAATTGTGGAAATAATTACAGAACGAAAGACATACATAGATACATTTCATAAAATATTAATGCGACACAAAGATCGCAAGTTCGAATCCCGACTGTATCAATGAGTTTTCTGAACTTAAGTACAGTGATTAGTCACACCACGAACTTAACGGTAAAGGAAAACAACTAGGGGAAACCTGCATACGTCTGTGAAGCAATTCATAGACGTATTCGTGCTTCAGTAACGGCGATGGACTCGTTATCTGTCAAGCTGGCATCTAAAATACATCTCTGGCTGAAAGTGGGTTTGTGGGTACTACTTATACACCTCTGCCTTCGGGGAAAATGGCGCGAAGGCTCGAGGATATATTATTATTATATATTAAAGTATTATCTATTGGGATGTCCTCATCATCACAAATTTAAGAGCTGGGCTCTTGTCGGCGTCTCTGATGCAGTCCCTTCCATTTGCTTCTGTCCAGACACTTTTTCTCTGATCTGACCCATGTATGTTAATGTGGACGGGATGTCCTAGCGGTCTGAAATTCAACATTCTTCATGACGCTTTGATTTAATTTTTTCTAGTTCGTTGGGGTACGTGCGAACGGCGACCGAATGCAGGGACGTGAAGCCCTCCAGCGACTCCAGCTACGATCAACAAGTCTAGACGACGATCAATATAGGCGGCAAAGCGAGACGGCATAAGTAAGAGGAGGTCAGATATACATTTGCTTTACTCCCTCGTAATCCCTTGCCTGAATCGAGACGGAATGTACAGGCCCTGGCAGCGGTAAAATATCCTTTTAGAATTCTAAAGTGGGTCATGTTAAAGATAATGTCAGACTAAATACCTCCTTGTTATGGATATATTAACGACGTGTATTTACGACTTTATATAGCTTCTTTATCTTATTTTTATTGAAACTAAATTATGTTTATTATGTTACATGTATTAAATTAGTTTATCGGTAGCGAAGTTGAATCAAATTGGAATATTGAGAGTATATTTGAAGTATATTAAACTACTATTATATTCATCTATACAAAGAAGGTCATTTGATCAGAGAAAAACCATTTGTAAATCCAAGCAACAGCTTCATATTCAGACATCTTGAATTTGTTTCACAAATATGTCAAATTATCTTCCGTAAAATGAATAACGGAATTGATTGTAGTTGCTATTTAACGTCCGATTTTCGGTCTCTCATTAAACTGTAAAAATACACTGACCTGGAATATACAAAAATATTTCTCACCCACACGTAGTGCGGGTAGTAGGGAGGTATTGTAAATGTATAAAGCCAGAAAGGAGAGTGTAGTAGTGCCCTCCATTCTAGTGCCCCCTTGCAGCACCCTTTCACGGCGACTACCAGACAGCGTACCAAAGTTAAAAAGCTGGGAAAATCGACGGCAGGCTTAAAATTCCTTTTGGCTGCATCATGCATTGTGTGCAAGCTCGCTATATTTTTGTGCTTGAAGGGTCTTAGCAGTAGGTTATTTTCTTGAGTTATATGTTATGTTACGGTTTCAATTCAATATTTTAGGCTTGCTTATGGTTGTTTAGGTATAGATAAACAAATAAGTAAATGCAAAAATACAAGTAACTTTTGGAAATATTCTAAGTGTGAAACCCAATATACCAAAAACCTAAGAGTCAAAACGTGCAGCTTAAGCCGTCACTTTTGAAACAAACTGAACACTTGACGTCAAGACAACAGATAACTAAAAAGATATACTTACACATAGGTATATAACGAGAGCAAACAAATAAGCGTGTCTCGGCTCAACATTATCACGTAGAATTATGTGTTGAAATAATGCTTGTGCACTTAAAAAAAATAAGCCTAAGAATAGAACAACAGTGCATATAAGGATTGTTAAAATTTCATGTGTGATCAAAGAATGGTGTAATCAAATAAAAACAGTGACAATGAAATTGCGTATAAGACAATAGTTAGGCATTCACATAATGACAATATTCATCATCATCACGCCGAGTCCCTAACGGGGTAGGACAATATTATGGTGTGCAAACATAAAAATTGTTAATTGCCCTTTCAATGTGTCGGAAGCTTTTTGATAAGGCTTACTTGACACATGACTAATTGGCTAGCATTTGATTTTGACAATCTAAAGTTACTGCGCTTCATATCTTAAAAGCGAAATGTTTAAATAGAACATCTGAATTGATTTATACCGTTAAACACAAGTTACATCCATCGCACTCGTTACAGAGAAAGTAAATATGTGACATCTGAGTGAAAGTCACGACTGAAGCGTAGAAGATGTGTTGAGGGTGACCGCCAGACAGCAAAACGCAGATAACAAGCAACCACTGACGCAGAGCGCCAAAATAGATAACGCATTTGCGTCAAGCAGACATTTTTCAAGCGGGGCCCAGTGTAAACGGAGCGCGTGCCATACGGTACGATTTCCTGGCAAATTATTCGCCAGACTTACATGTGCCGATCACGCATCCTCACACTGATCATCAGCTTTCTTTATTTTGCGAAGCGCAACGTGACTCAAGTTGCTTAATGACGTGGCTATGGATTAGAAACAACAGCAATCGCATTCTGTAAATTATATTGTAAAATACATGCTCTCTTTGATATATGCCGTACGAGTTCCGTAGAATTCAATCAAGTCTTTAATTTAAGCCGAGATACTCATTTGGGCGCTTTCATTATAAGATTGGTAAATACCTAATTAATTTGTATCTTTTGTAAATAAATAAATAAATTTTATTCGGTATTTTTTACAAGTAAAACAATGACACGTTATGACGGCAGCAATGATAACTAGGGAACAAATATGATCGCGGCAAGGAAGATTCGTGTTGGGCTGTAACACTGGCCGTCACCTTGGCTAACGACTTGCGAGAAAAGATGTAAAATAATAAAAACACGATGCGTGCATTCACAGGCAAGGTCGATGCCGCGGTATTTCTGGACACCGCAGCCGCCCGCTGATCGACTCGACCTCATCCCAACGATGCTGATTCACTGATTGATAGGTACGTTATTCGATATGAAATGTTTCGACAAAGTTATCCATCTTAAGCCTAACAAAGTATTTTAGTTATTTGTTTTATTATATAAATAAATATAACGGATAAACCAAAACATAATCCTACATAGCAGGAAGACTTTATATAGAAGAAAAATACCTAATATAACGTTAAAAAAATGGTCGAAAAAAAAACGTTTTTTTTTTATATGACAAACATGAAACAAGGACTAAAAAGCCCTATAACATGTGTGCAATATTTGTTCAATTACATCAGAAAAAAAAAATCTTGAATAAATGTTACATTTAAAAATATATTATATATTACATTATGATGTAAGTTACTCTGAACCAACCATGCTCAATTGACAAAACCAAATTATTGCACACTTTCAACCACCTTCCTAGCCTAATTAATGTTTCTTAGTCTTACGCCTAGTTGCGCGACAATAACATAACCGTAAAGGCCGAGGGCATACGCTATGTTGTTTTGGTGCATTCATTCAATGTGGCGTCCTCGCATCAGACCATCTGCAATCTGCTATGCGTCTCGAACGTAATGTCAGCTATTTTTTTTTCTCATCTTACATCTCGTTACTTTACCTTAGAATAACAAGAACAGAAACAAAATTCAATACAATGTCTAGTTAGAAAGTAGTCCGTACAAACGCAGCAAACGAGTCATTGACGATGACGATGCGATGCCACAGTATTCGGCCAATGACCCAGTTCGGTGTCGTACACTCGAGGTACATTAAACCACTGTAAGCAGTACGTCTATAGCCGGTACACCTTCCTAATTCTAAAAATCATTAACAAACTTGACGGACAGACGACCAAAGGACACGCGTACGTTCAGTAAGCTTTGAAGAGCTTTAAGTGTTCATACAATTATTTCAGGAATTAATTTTATAGGCAGAATGCCTATAAAATTTACCTCTCCTGGTTTTTTCTAGGAAATAATGATAGGACTAACCTATTAAATCAAAAGTAATCATCATAATCAGTTCACCATTTACATATATACATATCATCACGCCGAGTCCCTAACTAGGTTGAGAGAATAGAGCGCCAGTTCTCTCTAGACGTAGGTCTAGGTACTTATGTACCTCTTTCGCTTCGTCCACATTCATCAGTCCACCATTTAACTGAGAAATTGCGTAACATATAGGAAGTCGGCTATACATATACTGGTACACGTGTGTTTTAGTTACGTAATTTTGTGACGAATCAATTAAGAACTGTTATTTCTTAAAAACTTCCAAATGGGTCTTCCCATACTTATCCGGTACTTAGTAGATCCAAGTATATTAAAATTACAAGCGAACGTTTAAATTAATTACTTAATACGGCGCCTATAAGTTAATGGAATAACTATTAAGGAGGTATGAAGGTTCTTTATGAAATCAATAAATTTGAAAAGATACGAATAACTTAAGCAATTTTTTGTCACTAGTAAATGTATTCTAATCCAAGTTTTATACCGTATTAACATATTTAAGCAAATACCTGGGTACGACAAGGAACACATTTCAGAGGTTGGCATACAAATAGTTAAACGACCTTTACGGCGGCATTTTCTACGTGTTGCTTCCCAGTGCGGGACTTTGACTAGTTTATTCTCGCACTTTTGAATTTCATCACAGTGCACATGCCAGCTCCACTCAGCTGCACGTGCACCGTACAAAAATACAAACATAACATGATGCAATTCATCAAAATTAGTTTTTCCGTGTTGTGCTTGTACCGCGTTCAATCAATCAGCGTGCCGTTTGCGTAAGTGTGGTAGGTTACACGAAACAATGGATGTCTGGAAACAATTAACCTACCGGCAAACTTTCTTATAACCATTATGTGTACATTATTTACCATACAATAGACTTTCAACGCCTAAAGCCTTCGTTGAGTTGTTGACTAACTTTGAAGATAAGACTTCTATATTAGAATATACTAGAGCATAGAATAATAAATCGTTATGCTACTTAGGCTTACGGGGCTGTATTTATACTCTTAAGTAAAAGATCACAATATGATGAAATCAGACCAAGTGAAAGTCTTCATAGTCACAGGATATTCAGCTGTATTCACCTAACATGGTACCATAGAGAATGTGGTACATACTCGAATGAACCATCTACATAAATAGGTTTATCTGCATTAAACTACATTCTAGATGAAATTCGTGCAATATACGATCAGGGTTGGCAAAATTATATACAGCAGTTCTTTTTAAAACGAAGTTTTGCTGAAGTATAATTTAGGAATTACAAACATACATACATATCATCACGCCAAGTCCCTAATGGGGTAGGCAGAGAGTATAGAGCGCCAGTTCTCTCTTATTTAGGAATTAAGACGATTAAAGACCTCAAACGACGTTTTTGTTTTAAATGATATGAGATGAATAAATTTTCATTAATTATTCACGCATCTGGTGACATAATGTGACACAAGTCGAGTCGGTGAAGTGTTATGGTCGTTTGCGTGAATATTCCGGCATTCACAATCAAAACAAACTTATCAGAACTTATAGTTTCCTGATTGAAGGTTTTAAAATCATAAAATCAACATCTTTCAGCTTAAATCTTTGCATCAATTACTCTATTGCCGATGCGACCTATCATCATCAGGCTTGCAGTAACTACATACCCACGATAAAGGATTATATGTATTGTGGGGTCATTATCTCATGTTGCTTTAGTCTGATAATTTCGAAGAAAAAAAAACTGTGTTGAGAGAAGGAATGGTCCAAAACCATACAAGAGCAGACTGACAGCATAGAACATCTTTTCCGCTTGGTCATGAATATTTTTTTGTGATTTGTCGTTCATTTGCGAAGGTTAATTAATATTTTACCTCCAACTATCAGTAACTGTCGTATTTCATGACACGTCCCTATTTCTTGTTGCATTCAAGTTCCAATCCATCCGAGCATAAACGATCCATACCCTTGCTCTAGTTTTTCGTCGTTTGGCCATCTCTCATCTCATTATCTATGGGGATTTCAAGATCTGCGGGGAATAGTTATAGAGAATGCCAGTAAAGATAACATTTATATTAAGATGAAAAGGCGGTAAATCGGTAAGAAGCAGAAAGATGAGCAAATTGGCTGGCTACTGGCTGATTGAAAACCCATTCCGACGATACAGGTCTCGGATGAACTTGTGACAGGCATATTACCAATACTTGATTCATCAAATGGTTACGAGTAAGTGAAAGTTTTTTTTACAACAAGATTGGCAAACAAGCATACGGCCCATCTGATGGGAAACGGTTACCGCAGCCTATTTACGCTCACGATACCGAAGTATCACTTGCGTGTTGCCACTCTGTGTCCGGAGAGTTATAGTGTGTTGGCAGCATAATGGGTTTAATCCCTCTGCTTCCAACACAATGTAACAATCCTCCCCCCTCCCCATGGAGCTCATTACTGGAAACCTTATTCACCGCGTAGGAACACAACACAATAAATTGTGTTATTTGGCTACGGACTTCTATAAGGTGGAGGTCCTGCCCCAGTCGGGCAGCTCCGAATTCGAACGGGAAATCCGTTATGCCCTACCTCTCTTAATATTGATATATAAATAGATTTTTTTAATTATTAAGCTACTAAATTTAAATAAATATTGAGCATACTTTATGTAGCGATATACACAAATACATCGGCAAATAACTCTTATACATTTTATATTCTTGTCATATTTGCTTGACACCTTGCTTATGTAATTAATAGGCACTCCTTTAAGGTAAGAAGACGTAAGAAGAAATAAGACTCAGGAGTACCCAACATCCCTGTTTCAATTGTAATGTACTTACCTACCGACCCAAGCCTACGCATAACGTACTAACGTAGCAAGTGCTAATTCAACCGTAATTGTGTAATTTAATTATAGACATGGTATAGTAATTCAGTGTTATAGATTTCCATGCAGTACGCATGTGGTCTTATTCCATTACACCTACAGCAATTTATAAATATAAACGCTTGGTTTGGATCGTAGGTACAACACAGAGATGTAAACATTATAATAATTGCATTGTTTGAGGAAAGAAGTTATTGATCGGCAGTTGTCCATTAAAGTTAAAATTGTATTATTCTCACTTGACCACAATAAAATGGTTACATATTAGTGGGGGTACCTACCTAGAGCATTATTAAAGGGGAAGAATAACTGTTGCTTTCTATTAGTTATTAGGTGCATCAATTTTCATGGCAAACGTCTGTTTTACCTAAGGATTAGCACTCGAGTACTTGGCCAAGCGTGGGATTATAGAAGCAAAAATAATTATGCCCCTACACACCACATACGTTAATTTACAGACGTTTTGGAATGGAATAAAAACAATAATGACTGATTTAAGGTCAAAATTCAATGACGCAAGCGTTCAGTCAGTGTAGGTATGTGGAATATGGGATCCGGATATGTATCTCTATGCTGTCCATTAGATTGGCGTTTTTACATAACCTTTATGTTAATTTTACCGATAAATATTGTTTCCTGATAGGAAACAAACGCCACCTAGTGGCTTTCTTACTAGAATTTGTATCTCCCTTGTGATTAGGTACATAATTAAGTTTATATTTTACGTACGTACATTAAAATTATTATTATCTGTCTTTTTGTGTATGTATGTAGGTAGCAGTGGATGTATGGATGGACATAATGGAAGAAAATTAAATACTTGAGCTTACATATGTACGTGTAGGCAGTCTATAAGTTGTACCTTTAACCTATATTAGTAGTAAAATTTATAAGGTAGATATAATTCTGAGCGTAGTTATTCCTACATCAATATGTATGTATGTACCAAATATGAGAGTTCTTACGTTGGTATTATCCAGCGTAGGCATGCAATCGGATGGTGTTATCATCGTTACAGTGACGCGAACATTCCAAAGTCTATTTGCCTTTTTTATCATTTCATTGGTAAACTGGTGAATTATCTCCACTTTGCTCGCTTTAGTAGAAGGTAACTACAAAGACTAGACCAGAAATTATTACAGTAAAATATATGTATGTGACTATAAAATGTACCTCATTATGTTAAAGTAATAATTAATTAAGCACGCACTTAGTGCTACATAAGTAATAAATGGTCTTATTGTGGCTATTTATACTTACTCCTCATTTCTTCTCTTTTAGATAGAATCATGGTTTAAAACAATAGGATGACAGTTATTGATAGAAATGAAGTGCATACGTAAGCTAAAGGTTGATGTCATTTTCGCTTACCTCAGTCTTTGTTATTCGATGTCGTGCTAACTTGACGACGGCAAAATTTCCCTTGCCAATGGTCCTTTCAATATCGTAGAAGCCCACCCGGATAGGGGTTTTTGCAGGACGATCACGCTCCGCCATTATTGATTTAAGTATTAACAAATTTCAATTGTATCCTCCACACACGTTAACGAATGTAACATAGTAATCAGATGAAACTTATCAGCTATCATCCATATGAGTGTCTCATCCATGCACTATCATCGAAGTATGATCTGTGATCGAGCAGTGCGTAATTATAACGCAATTTATCCCTTTGCCGTTATCAGTATATATATATTATCATTCAGTTACACTTTATAAATTGTTAATTGTTTTCCTTTGATTAAAACCTGGCTATAGGTCTCGCGCATAGCATAATATCAACTGATTTATACCTACAGTCCAATAATAAATTAATATAGCTCTACACACACTAGTAGCACTCAGCTCTTCTAATTAGCAAGGTTAGTTTTCGCGTACAAAAATTATATTTACAATAGAAAATCGCGCAGAGGCGGCGTGCGCGTAATACTAGCTTTTAATTCACACAACGTCACGCCGCCGCCTCACCGGCTGTCAACCGGGTACTGAACTCGCTCGACTACTCGCTCGAGTCGATCGAGTGTCGTCGTACTCCACTCACACATTCATGGGGTAGCCACACACAACACTACTGTACAGTACTGTACTTGCTGCGGCAGGCACGCGCGCGCTTTCAGCTTGCTCACCATGTCGATTATTTTTATGACGTCAACCATTTCGGAGCCCCCTATCAAAGCCCCCAAGCTCCTACACAGTCACCAACATCACCACTATACATGCTTGAGCGCGTAGGTTCTGGAGGATAAGAAACATTTTATAACAGAGCTTAAGAAGAAAAAAAACAAAATAGCGTTAAAAGCTATCTTACAGAATTACAGATTTAAATGACAAGTATTGGTATAAAAATGCATGAGGTAACAATTCAGCAAAATTATATCTTTGTGGTCACCTCTGTGTGTTCTGCATTTGATGGCTGTGGTGCGAGTGTAGTGTACACAACTCGCACTTCGCAGCACTCGAAACGCTGCGATTTTTGGTATGCACCTTTTCCAGTATTTGTATATTGGTTACATAAACAGAATTATTATATTATTCCTTTCACGTTGAACCCCGGTCCCAGGTTGCCCAATGGTTAAAACTACTAAAGATTGCCTTTAGAAATACCAAGATATTGATATACATACTTGATAGAAATTATATAGAGGCATAGAGCGAGTTCCTCCCGTTGTTGGCAGAATGTGGTTTCTTACGGCCTATCATCAGGATCTGATGATATAAAAAAAAAGTGTTTTTAAATGGCTGTAAATCAAACTGCAGCTTTTATTTTATTTTAAAGCGCAATGTATATTTAAGCGGCAAGTTGGAGCTACATCGATACTGTTCGTTTTTAATCTAAAAAAAAAAACTAAAAAACACGCTTTTTATAGAAAACCGAACTAAAAAATAGAAAATAAATTTCGATAATATCTTAAAAAGCGTGGGGTGCATGGTGTCAATAGTTATAAATATTTTATTGACAGATATGAGTAGTGATTATCATTTCGATAATATCTTAAAAAGCACCCCACGCTTTTTAAGATATTATCGAAATTTATTTTCTATTTTTTAGTTCGGTTTTCTATAAAAAGCGTGTTTTTTAGTTTTTTTTTTAACTATTATTTATTTTCTACTTTTTAGTTATTAGTGTATTGTCATTGGTCCTTGATACGTATGCAAAGTTTCAAATTAATCAGACTTCTGGAAACTGGTGAAAATTAAGTTCAAAGATTCCGTTACATACATACATAGCGTAAAGTAAATTAATTCAAAAGGCTTATTATAAAACATCAGATTATTTTAATGATGGCCATGCATGGCAATGAATTGCTCCTCTTATACAAAGATTATATATGTAACTTTAATCTTTCCTACCCCTACGTAAAAGGGAACAAATGTTAAAAAAGCAAACCGGGGAGTTTGTTTCGCCGTTTCTTCTCCTGGCAGGTATTTTTTCTTGGAAACGGTGGTAACTTTAGTTTATGTTAAACGTGACGTTCAATAAGTGTTCCCTGTGTCCCTTACGTTGAATAAAATATTTTGATTTTGATTTTGATTTTGACATAGATACAACCCAAGCTAATAAAAGCGTGTTAAAAAAATATAAAGCGTGTAAAAATATTTATTCAGAAGAAAACAACAAATGTTATCCACGTCGCAGGTATCGTCGATTGAACATAACATAACACATATTCACCACAAGCTTTGTCAGTTTTTAATTTTCGTCGTTTTTAATTGTCTTATTATGTCACTTCTTGCAGGGATATCCTATCCAGTCCAGTACCATTTGATGGCGAATCATAAGCGAGGGCATATGAACATCCGATCGGCTTGCAAGTAATACTAAATCATCAACAGAAGAAGCCTTTGCTCACAAATTAGTGTAGAAAATTGTGAATACAATTTCATCGACCAAGAAAGAGTTACTGAAATTCTAGAAGTGATTTATAATGAATGCATCTACATCCTCAGTTTATATATAATACATCATTGCATCGTCATCATTGTATTTTCTATTCTCTCTCTATTTTATTTGCAGCATTGTTATTGCATTATTTATGTAATGTATTCAATTAATCTATATATAGAGACGTACTTTATTTTTCATCACTTATTTTGTTACGCTCAATGTGTAGCAACATTCCTCGTATTAATTTTCATTATAATGAAAATAATGAAATTAAGACAATTTATGAAAATCAAACAAGTTGGAGATCGTTTCATCCAATACCCCAGTATTGCACTATTAAAAAAAATATTTCCCCACTTACCATGAGATTCAGGTGTACATATGTTTACGTATATCTACATAAGCCGGCATTACTAGCTATATTTACTTGGAATGAGGTTATATTAAGTAGGTATTTCTTCGTCAATACAAAAGTAAATATTCAGACTGAGTAATAAGATTGCTATAATGAAAATTGTGTTTTAGAGGTTTTTGGCGGGAATCGAATAATACATAATTAATTTGTAATTTTCAAGTACACATTATACATACAACGTTCTATATAGGTGCTTAAATAGCATCACTGCCATCACGGTGACATTTTAATAGGATAGGCAGAGCTATAGATGTATCAAATAAAAATATTAATAATATTACATTCTGTATGTAATATAATTAATGTATGTATGTTATATAGATGCATTCATTCTGTATACATTACCCCCAACGTAGGACTAGTTTTATCTAATAGTAATTTTGTTTGCCACTTGTGGCCTTACTATAATTTACTATACTAAAATATTGAGCGATAGAATCAGATTACTCTAGGAAGTCATCTCAAGGCAGATTTCTAGGAGTTCCTAGAAATTCATAATTATTTTAATTTTAGATTCAAATCTAAATTAATTCGAATCTTTGACACTATGAATTGTGCATAAAATTATGCTTTCGAAATGTGTGCGTTTGAAAGACTATTAACTATGCAATAATTTAATATGAAAAAAAAATAACAGTGAGTTCCAGGAATTAAGCAACGATATTTATAACATTAACTATTACGATATCTTGTTCTTCGTCGCGAGAAATCTAATTGGAAAATTGGATTTGCTAGAATCTCATGCTCCGTGTTAAAGTTTTTGCGGACGGAGTGAAAATATATATTTTTTGCAATGTGATTGAGTTGAAAAGGCCAAGGCATCAAATTAGTCGGAAATTCCTATGAATTATTGAAATATTTTCGTTTTTATTATTGGATTATCGAATTGTTTTCATTTAAATCATCTATTTTAATACTTAAACGTACATATGTATATTCAGGTAATGTGAAGGCAACTATTATTTTTCTTACCAAGATGTCGGTGATACTCTTCTACAGTTTTGACAAGGAAAGAATGTGTGTATCTTCGTAAAAGCTTTTGTGTAATTTAAATGAGCTTATAATTATTTGAATGTGTAAATAATATAGTTAGAATATCGCCAATATGAATCAATTAACCGACGAAAAAGTCCAGAATATAAAGACCAGTCCAGTAGATACCCAAAATAAAAGCAAAAAGGCCAAAGATCCTTCTGAAACGACGGACGATATAAGTATAACTGACCAGGAGAAGTTAAGCGAGTCGTTAGCTAATACTCTTCACATTAATAACATAAATAGTAACCTAACAAATGGTACTAGCGATCATTCGAATGGGAGTACGGGCGAGGCGAATGAGTCCGAAACTAAAGTGGAAGTCAATGAGGCCGCACGATATGTAAATTGTGTACAGTGTACAAATCCAGGTTGTAGCAGGGCAAAAAAACAAGCAACTGCTGAGGGTGTGGTAAGAAGTATTGTAGATGTTGCATTACAAACTCTGGAAAACAATTACAGTATACAGGAAGACCCTCAGGATGATATTGATATAATTTCTTATGAATCTGAATTACAAATGCCTGAAATCATGAGACTTATACAGAAAGATTTGTCTGAACCTTACTCAATCTACACATATAGATATTTTATACACAACTGGCCTAAGCTTTGCTTCTTGGCAAAACATGAAGGGAAGTGTATCGGTGCCATTGTATGTAAGTTAGATATGCACCGCAATGTGGTGAAACGAGGATACATAGCTATGTTGGCTGTAGACGAGAAGTACCGCAAGAGGAAGATTGGCTCCAGGCTTGTTCGGAAAGCCATACAGGTATCAAACAATACAAATTTTATCTATTATTTTTTATAATACTTCTTAAATATGAGGTGTGATTTATTTGATAACAACAATTCATCATCATAAATTTAAGAGCTGGGCTCTTTGGCGTCTGATGCTCTGACCCATCCATTTTCTAATGTCTAGTGCAACCTCTTTCACCTTCCTATACGTCATGAGAGACCCTTTTTCTTCGATTTGACCCATGTATGTTAATCTTGGTCTTTCTCTTCCTCTTTTCCCCTCTCCTTTCCTTCTAACATATTTCTTTACAACAATTACAACAAAAAAAACTATCTTTTAATGCTAATAGATCTTTATATACCACTCCTTGAGCAGAGGTGGAATAACACTTTTATGTGTCAACAGGAGAGTGTCACTGCCGCTCTGGCATTTTATAGGCAACTACATAATTCACACCACATAAATGCCCCAAATAATCATATTCTAATAATTATAGTTCTCAAGTAGCAAGTACACTGATGGGAAGACAGTATCAAGAGTTTGACTATAGGTTATTAATACGAAATATAGTAATAATATATCCTCACTCCTCAAGAGTCCCCGAAGGAAGTCCGTTTTGAAGGGAAACCAGATTTCCCTGAAGGGGTAGGTGGAAGTGCTTAAGTAGTAGACACACCTACTCTCCCACCTGAGATTTATTTGCCAATGAGACAGGTGGTGAATCCATTGCCATTACTAGTTTTTTATTCAAACTTGTAATTGTTGTGTTGCAGGCAACTACTGTAACCACTTGGCCACCACGAAATACATAAATTTTTTATTTCTGTACAGGCAATGATATTCGACAATGCGGCTGAAGTGGTGTTAGAGACAGAGATCACAAACAAACCAGCACTGAAGCTTTATGAGAATCTAGGCTTTGTAAGAGACAAACGCTTGTTTCGATATTATCTTAATGGTGTTGATGCATTGCGACTGAAGTTGTGGCTCAGGTGAAATAAGTAGGTAAAAAGAAATTCTCATTGTTGTGTTTATATACATCTGGGGTCTAACAAGCTTCAGGCATTACTATTTATAGCTCAAACAGTTGTTGTGCAATCACTTGATGATGCCATGAGAATTTAGCCAAATGTATAGTTTATTTCAATTACAATTTAGTCATTGTGATATGTTTTATTTTACCTAATTTTATGTATTGAAAATTGTTAATAAAAATGTCTCCTGAATTATAAATGGACATGCAAAGTAATATTAAAATACACAACTTTGATGAATTTATATTGAGTCAGTTTTTAAACAATTCACCCTGTGTTGTTGATTTTGCCACAAATTTCTTTTTATAAATGAATCACAATAATGAAGCCGAAGAGTAGATAAATTTGTATCTACTATTAGCTTATATATATATTGTCTGTACTTGAAACTCTTGAATGAATTTGATAGTCAATAATGTATAAATAATAGACATTGTGAATTTGTATTATTTAATTTCATCGTTTATTAATCTTCATGATGACTATATTTTTCTGTTACAATATTTTCTAGTTTCCTTATATACTATTTAAAAAGAGATGTTTCCTCACACTTGCTTGTGATAAAAAAAATCAAAATGTAAATGTGGCAGTATTTGTTGAGGCACCATCATACATAAATGTGTTGTCTACCGGTTTGTATTGTCTGGTTACCAACTTTATGGCTTCATGAGCAACACAACCACCTAGAAAAGCTGAGACACTATGTATCTCAGCTCCTCCATATCTGCACATCTCATGTATGTGGTCATCCTTTGGAAATGGAGAGCAAGATATGTCACTGAGAAGTTTTGTGACACAAGTCTTCAGTTTTGCTATGTCAGCTTCAGGTTCCCAATCTCCAGGTGCTCTGCAGTGTTCAGTGTGGAAAATTTCAGCTGCTCGCAAGAGAATGTAATGTACCATCATCTCATCAGGTTCCTCAAGATGCCTTGCTATATAAGATGCTACAGAGCTACCTAGCTGGTGCTCAATAGCTAGGTTTGATCCTCGTATCAAATGCAAGTCATGTGCATGTCTACAAAATAATTTCACTTCAGCCTCACTTATACTGTCTTTATTTAATTGGTAAACTATTTGCTGAACTTTCCTATAAACTACTTCTGCATCCAAAGCAGCTTGTGTTCTATATATGCTTTGCAGTTTCACATAGTATCCAGTGGATGCAGTCATGTCAGGGATAACTCCACTAACTGGGAGCTTCCCTTTCCCTTCAGCTTCAACAAATCCTCTTAGTGCAGAGCACATGACCCAGAATGAGGAACTGTCCTTTGTTAAATTTGTAGCTGAACTACTGTACAACAGTTCTTGAATTTTTACTGGCAAAAATGTTGGTGTCAAAGCAGTATTTACAGCTCTGATAGCCTCTTCAAAATTTTCTTCATTTATTGGTATACCATTTTCATCTTTCCTAATGAAATCCTGAATAACACTTTTAATTTCAGTTCTTTCACTTCGAGACATTGGCCATCTATTATCATTTATGGTTTGCCACTTCTGGACTGCTTTATACAGTATGATGATCCATGGTATATGTCCATGGTCTTTTAAGTCCACAGTATCAATATCATACTCATTGAGATATTCAGATAGAACTTTAAAGGGAACATCCAAGCGCAAGTCAGTATGTTCATTGTCAGGATGAGTTTCAATAACAGCATGTTCTTTAATTTGAATCCTAAAAGACCCCAAAAATCCAACTGATCTACACAAAATAAAAGGAACATTTATGTCCCATAAATGTTGTGCCAAATCTCGAATAGTTTTTTCACTAAGAGCTGTAGCAATGACAACATTAAAAGTTTTAAAGAAGTCTGGGTTCTCTTTCAGAATTTGATCTGTTGGCTCTTGCACTGAATGACCTTGAACAGCTTCATTAAGCTCCAGTAACAGTCTCAGGGCTTCTGAACCTCTATTTTGACCTTTACTTGAACTATCCAAGAAAAAGTTGCTGCCGACATCTTCATCACTCACAGTATTTTCGTCTACTATAGTGATTGTTCCTACACCAGGAAGCACTGTGGACTTTAGTATTTCCGTTCCCAATGCTGTGGCGTTTATCAGACAAATATGACTATTTTCTAGAGCAGCTTGCCCATGATCACCCCATAGCCGAAGTTGCCGGTCGTATTGCTTGGTCTTTTCACTCTGTTCAGGGGACTTCGGGGAAGGCGATGCCATACTATTTAGTTGCTGTGTGTATATCAAATCACAGCTTTTATTATCCTTATAATTACAGTATAATTAATATAAACGTTTTTCACTCTGAAACACCAAAACACGGTCCTTTTCTTAGAATAAGAATAATAATGTCATATCCAGACATACCATATACCATATCCACAGATTATTACCAATTAAATAGTAGAATCTTTTATCTAGATAGCTACTATAATCTGTCAAATCTATTTGTATTATATATCTTCCTTACTCTTTATTCATCTAATAATATACCATCACGCCATCTCACAGGGTCCCCGAAGGAGTAGGCAGAAGACCCGATTTTCCGCCAGGGATATAATTTAGGTGCGAACGTGACAGATGCCGAGTCCGTCGCCGTTTCTCAAGCACGACTATACACACGTCTTTGAATTTCTCTCGACGTTTCCTCTCGATGTTTTCCTTCCCCGTAAAGTTCCTGATGTGACTAATTAGTGAACTTAAATTCAGAAAAATACATTGGCACAGTCAGGATTCAAACTTGCAATCTTTGTGTTACTGGCAACTACTCGAACTACTCGGATACCACAGCTTTAATCAAATTCACAATCACATAGAGTTGATCAAAAACTACAACTATAGTAATCTGTCAACCAGGCATAATTATCGCTGCCAAAAGCCTTTTTCGAGAGAGCCTTTTCCTAAAAAAGTGGTTATGTCAAGACTGAATGTGATAGAACAGAAAGAAAATAAAGTGTCTATGAAATCAAAATTGGACCTTGTTGTAAAGTGAAATGATAAGATTATTTAATTACACGAATGTGCATAGAAATGAATTTACAAACATTATTCCAGGATTTTAATCCAAGGTAAGACCATCTTAAAACTGTGTGGAAATGTATTTTGAAAGCTGTGCAAATAATTCAATTTCGTTTTTGTTTGTTTGCAGTAAATTCGTCGTGCACAGCTGTTTACTTGTGTTCACTGCTCTTTTAGCTTTAAAATTGGATAATTCAATATCATGGTCATATTGGGCAGTGTTTACTCCCATATGGGTGTGGAAATTCCTCGTTGTATTTGGTGCCACGGTCGGTACTTATGTTTGGTGGCAATACCCACATTTCAGGTAGGTGGAAATTGTCTTCTAAATAACAGAACTTTTGAGTTTTCATCTGAAAAACATCTATCTGACCTACATCATTACAAATGAATAGAAAATTAGTCTAGAGCTTAATATTGTTGCATGTATCAATACAGCATTATCAAGCTCATTACTCATAGTGAGCACACATGTATGAGGATACTGATGAATGCAGAGAAAAAGGTCTAAGTCCAGAGCGTAGAGTGGGCTTCTGTAGTTTATTAATGAAAGAAAAATGTTTCTTACTTTCTGTTTTCCATTTGTGTACAAAAGCCTACTTAAACAATGGAATAAAAACTTGTACTAAATATTTTCATTTATTTATAAATATGATATAATCTATCTATTCTATATATCTCTATTCTATATCTATATTCTATCTAGTCTATTACTGCTTTACCAATCTATGTGCTATGTATCTAGGTAATATGTATGTAGATACATATTATATTATCTGACTGAGAGGCAGAGAGCCTCAACCTTGGTAAATAAGATCATATCAATATTTTAGTTTATTTTTTTATTTTATATTAAGACCAGTTGAAACTAACTACTTACAGATAAAATATTTGTCCCAAATCAGTATCCTGAGGCAACGTGCCAAGAAGACTAGCAGCATTGCCACACTGGATAGCAATGCTGATTCTCTGAGCGATATTTTAGTTTAAATGTAAACATTTTGAATTTCAGGTTAGAGGGTGAAGCATACATTCATTACAAGGCAATGTTGATAAGTCTGGCCATTCATCTAATATTGCTAATGTTTGAACTCCTTGTGTGCGACCAGTTGACCACCGGTCGCCATGTTTGGATACTAGTATTCATACCCCTTATCTTCATAAGCATAGTGTCTATTGCCATTTGTATTTGGTCTGTGAAGCATGACAGAAGTTATGAGGTAATTAAATAGTTCTAAGCAAATTTCAACCTTCATCTGATATTACTACAAGTTTCCTTTTCCATTTTCTTTATTATGAAAATTTAAGCAATTACAAGCTGAAGAACATAGATAACTCGCACTGACATGTTGCACCCAGGTGTTGCAGGGCAATTAAATAACAATAGCCATGATTAGGTCCATTGGAAACCCTAAAAACCCTTATTAACGCATTTATTACACTGTTCTCATCAATTACAATATCACACCAAAATTACACCCTAAAAGAGTACAATTACACATAAATTGAGTAAGAGGCACCATGAAACCATTGTGTTCCCACATTACACAATTTATAAGGCACTGTAAAAACCAAAGCTCATTATATAATAATTTTGCTTTATATATGAGTAAAGGCAGACTGTTAACTGATAAAAAATGATTAAAAGATCTTAAATTCCTTGTGCAATGGTATTCATAACTGTCATTGTGTGTAAATATGTATGTGTATGGTACCTGCAACATAATGACAGGTAATTAAAATAATCCCAATTACCTGACAAGTTTATAAAACACACATGAATTATGCTGATGCCATACGATATGATTATTTCTGTTTCAGTTGGAATTGTTTTGTGCAGTAAATATACTTCAGTTCATATTCTTGGCATTAAAGTTAGATGATTTCATCAACTGGTCATGGGAGGTGGTGTTTGTACCACTGTGGATACTTATGTGCCTCAGTTTAGTTGGTGAGTTTATGCTCCTACTGTGTATAAATTAATTTCATCGTAAGGTAAGTTTTGCTCTCTCTTCCCACTGACATATACGATAAGAACATTTTTTATGTATGCGATTGGCTATTGGATTGGAAACATTTATTAATTAATATTCATGAAATAGCATACCAAATTCAAAGGCACAACATTTATTTATATTATTTAATTCTTGGTCTAAGGTCTTGGTTTGATTAAAAGGGCAGTGCCACCTGCTGCCATCAGTGTTACATGGGTGGTTAAAAAAAATATATGTGTATACCACTTGGTTTGCAAATAAGCATGCGGCCCATCTGATAGTAGTAGCGGTTGCCGCCGCCTATGGACGTTTGCAATACCAGGGGTATCTGTCGCGCGTTGCCGACCCTTGTCATTGTCCATATTTTGATTCTATGGTAGCAGTACATGTTTTTATTTCTCACATATAATCAGAAACCCAGATTTAAAACAATTTGAGAGAGGTAGGGCATAACGGGTTTCCCGTTCGATTTGGAGCTGCCCGACTGGGGCAGGACCTCCACCTTATAGATGAGAGAGGTAGCCTGGTAGGGCATAACGGGTTTCCCGTTCGATTTGGAGCTGCCCGACTGGGGCAGGACCTCCACCTTATAGAAGTCCGTAGCCAAATGACACAATTTATTGTGTTGTGTTTCTACGTGGTGAATAAGGTTTCCAGTAATGAGCTCCTTGGGGAGGGGGGAGGATTGTTACATTGTGTTGGAAGCAGAAGGATTAAACCTTATGCTGCCAAAACACTATAACTCTCCGAACACAGAGTGGCAACGCGCAAGTGATACTTCGGTATCTCGAGCGTAAATAGGCTACGGTAACCGTTTCCTATCAGGTGGGCCGTATGCTTGTTTGCCACTCTTGTAGTATAAAAAAAAAAAAAAAATTGAAGACATAACTTGTTGATGAACTTATCTCAGCCAAACTAATAATAAAAATAATTACTTAAGTAAAGTTTAAAAGTTTTAAATTATTGAGGAAAATCCTTTAATTGTTTGGTATAATTTTCAGGTGTCCTCTACAGTATAATATTTGCAGGCATTCTGTTACGAACGCCTGAGGTCAACATACAACAGCGGCGGACCAGTTTCAACTCTGCCTTGGCTTACACGTTCACCGTCATACCTATATTGGTGTTTCTGGTAATGTTACTTTATTTAATTTAACTCGTTTCTACGCGTGTATTTTTATTTTAAAGAAATATATCTTAAGTAAATTCAGATCCGTTTCTACCTTACATGATAAAGAGACTGGGTTTGCAACTTGAAAACAAAGCATGTTATGGCATGTTAAAACCTAGCATAGTATAAAGGCATGCGAGGGTCTATGCCCTTGCCCTGAATGATTTGTTTATTTTAGTAACTAGAAGTGCTTGACGAACCGCCTCTAAGAAGGTGCCTCTTTCTCTCCCGGAAAACCATTGTTTGGTTAATTAGCAAAGGTTGACATTCGTACATGACATTGTTTTTTTTTCTGCTATAAAACATATCCTGTGTTAATCCAGCTCATAATCTATCTCAGTGTCAAATTTGATCCAATTTCTTCTTCAAGTTCTTGCGTGAAAGAAGAACAAAGATCCTCACAGTGTTAGGCATTTATAATATTATAAGGATTGTCTGATTGCGTCACTACAGTATGACGCAGCTTTGTCATTGGAAGGTTAGACTAATTATCGTGTATAATAATCGTGGCCTTTTACGTTAGCATTGTTAAATCTCAAGTGAAATTTTTGGAGGTTTTGTGAACATTATGTTAGTTTCGTTCAAATTAATTTCACTACCAGCATCTTGGCAAATAGATTTTCGTGATAATTTAACATTATCACGAAACATAAGTTTCAAACAAAGCCGGCAAACAAACATGCCACGGTAGATCCCACTGGTCAGATCACTGTTCTCAGCGGGATCCGAGGTTTGAACCTGCGACCTTTAGTTGCGCTGACAGAACCATTGGTGATGCGGCTTTCAACACACAATAATTTGTTAATATATCGCGATGACCTCTATTAATCTCTATTTGAACTGATCATGCCCAGGTCATCGTGTGCGTTCCATTGTATATTAAATATTGTATTATTCATAAAAAATAGGAATCATCAAAATCATAAACGACAAAGTTATCCGCGAACACACATAAAAAAAATTAAAATATATACGGTAAAATTGAGACACTTCTTTGAAGTCGGTAAAAAAATAAGGCGAGAACGGTGGTACTATGGTGTTGTACAAATTGCAGGTGCTCCTGACAAACAGACTGGACGACGGACTCGACCTCACTTACACGGTGGTGGTGAGCCCGCTGTTCGTCAGCTATGCCACTCTCATCATCATGTCCTTTAGCTCTAAGGGAGGCAATAAATGTGAGTATTTGTGTGGGACTGTAAGACCCTTTCTCTAAGGAATATCCATTTCAATAGGTGGCATACACAAGTCGATATTCTATGTAGTAATATCTCTGTCAAATTTAATCCAATTTCGTTCAGTAGTTTTTTTGTGAAAGGGAAACAACTATACTCTCAAACTTTCGCATTTATTATAGTAGCAGGACACTAAGCCAGTATGACTTATATAAATGTATCTTTACCACTTCCGTGTATAAGGATTTTGGAAGAGGTTGTCAAAGGTCTAAATAACAGCCACATTTCATTATCGCGCCGAGCACGCGCTTTCCTTACGCCGTGACAGGCAGAGCGCGTGGAGCGCCAGTTCTCTAGAGAAAGTGTATTTTTCGCTTCATCTACATTAATCGGTCTCGTCTCACATCTGACATTGTATATTTATGCTTTATACTATATGTACGTTTTGAGTTTGATGTGTGTCCACGAGTCCACGATTGCCAGAAAGCGACGATGATACTAAATGTTCGATTGCATTATGTTCAGGGTGGTTTGGGATCCGAAAGGACTTCTGCCAGTTCCTGCTGTCAGTATTCCCGCTGCTGCAAGAGTATGCGAACATAGCGTATAACAATAACGCGCCGCGCCCCAGCGGGCCGCCGCCCGAGCCCGCGCAGGAGCCCTACAGGGACGAGGACACGCACAAAAAGACTAAAGAAAACAAAAAATCCAACAAACACCAGAAGAAAAGCGAAGTTTTGAAACCAGTAGTGCCTGTTACTAGCATAGACATGCCGGATTGATGTGCCAGCTGCCGTGTTCGTTAGATCTTGTAAGTACGGAGATTCTTTGAGCAATGTGAATTGTTAATTTTGATACTAGCGGTTAAGTTATTAGGTTCTTGTGTAGCGTAGGCAGGAGTTGCAGTGGCGTAGCTACCGTATGGGCCCAGACCAGCAGAACTCTTATACAACTAGCCTCAAAGCCTCCCACCTTCAGTATGTTATTAAAATAGGTTGCGACATGGCTTTTATCAATTGATCATAGAAAACTGGTAATTCCCAACCATTTCGTTTTGCACCCGGCCCTCTATCTAGCTACGTCTCTGGTAACTCACCGCAGAACTTTTATTTTAATTACTTGTATACTGTTTCGTTGCTAATTTAAGGACTGTATCGTACATTATGTTTAATTTGTTAAGGTTAACCTCACTTTGAGCTAATAGATTGTTGGAATCAAATCGTTATCAAGTAGCACTTAAGTTTCCATATAAGTATTAATTAGTATTTTATTTATACAAAAATATTAAGTTGGTCTCAGTGAATTGCAAATTATTTTTTTATATCGTCAAGGGTCCCTGAAGGAACTCTCGTTTACTTCTACAAAATGTCAATGAGACAGATGGCAACTCTTTGGCCGTATGAAACTGTTGCCAATATGGAGAATTTAATAACTGTACATGTATGTTACAGAAGATCTCTTTGGTACAGTTATTAAATTCTCCAAAATTATAATTAGGTATAATGACCTTCATGTCTCAATTACCTTTTCATTTAATGTAAATGCTTGTATAAAAACACTTAATTACCAGATGAAGTATCCATATTTTATTCTTATTGTATCGCAGAATTCTGGTGCTAAAGATATTTTATTTGTACTTAGTAGTCCAGTAGTAGTGTTGTCTGGAACATAATAATATCGATGAAGCAATAATGTAGTGTAATTCTGTCAGTAACTCGCTTTGTATGCTCACAATGTTCGTGCAATATTATATGTATGTATTATTTATCAAACTATGCTGTATATTTTATATCGGTGTAGTAGATTTTAATAGTTTGTGACTGTTATAGTTAGCTGTTCATTCTAAGCTAAGATTCGGCCTGAGAAATTTCAATAATAATAATATTTATAATCAGTCACAATTATTTCGCTTTAACAATACCTAGTGATTTTTAAGCATGCGGCTAAGGAAAGCTTTAGACCGTAGAAAATATTTCCATAGAGAGAATAACCACTTTGTATGTGAAAAGTTAACAAATTGCAGCTTAATCGATTTTTACTAATAAGATGACAAGCATGCGGCCTGTAGTATAACTCCAAAGGATCAATTACATTTGTAGCTGACCCAAAAAAAAAAACTTTCTAGTACTCTCTCGGGAAAACGTGAACAGGGAGTTTATTGCATCTCGGATGGAAACTCATTTGATATAGGACAGTGTGATACATCTGGTTTTCTCCATTTTATCTTAAAATTTGCCTGAATATCGCTTTTGATACGTATATAGAGAAGCCAGAATATTTAAAACATTTTGGTGCAACAAAACATAACACTTGCAAATAATATCAATTGACAATATTATAATAGTAAGTAGGCAAAAAAGGTTTATGTATTATTGTAATTGTAGTTGAATTCCATTCGATTATTTCGTCAAATTTGCATTCATGACAGCGGAACCGTCTTAAACTTTGCAGGCGATCTTGGGCACACGTCAAGTTGAGCCCCTCTTTTTCTAGTACATGAAAATTACGTAATTTCCCCGTCCGAGTCCCGTATGCCCTTATGATAAAGATGATAATATATTCGTTGTTTGGTTAGTTTATTACCCGGGTCGGACATCTATGGCGTGCTTTACCCAATTTGCATTGGGATGTCTACAAAAATAAATAAGGGCGTATGCACTGTTTTATATCGTGCTTCAGGGCAATATAGATACGGAATATTTTGTGTTCGTGTTACAATAAAAACACCTTATATCCCCTCGGGCACGCACGAGGCTAATCCATTGGATGAGAGTATGTCGTGACCCATTAAGGGACACCGTTTGTAAACAATCATAATTCACAGCAATGTGCTTTGTAAAGGTCATGGTTTTAATTTATGTTAACGATTGTAAGGTAGATAAGTATTCTCACACATTTTTTGTATGGGTTGATTGAGCGGCTGTAGATGTAAATACTGTACATATATGTATTTTCAATCTTTCTTGCCTTTTATTAATCTCGGTGCGGAATTATATGACACAAATTTTGTTTATGGCAATACCAATATTTGTGAACGCCTGAATTTACGTTATCATTAAGATAATTCAGTTCATAAATAAATAAAACATATCTTTGCGCCTTTCCAAATTGGAAGGCAGAGGCGTGTCATGACAGACAACACCAATATTTCATCATCATCATCATCATCATCATCATCATCAAGTTATAATATTTTGTACCAAGTAATTTGCTAATTACAAAGCAATGTCATATATTTTCAAGCCGATCTGGAATATAAAATTTGTATCTACAGGGCCTTATATAATTTACTGTGATATAATTCTTCCTTAGAATGTCGCGATAAGCTATCGTGTAACAATTACCTGAATAATTTTATAGTGTAGTAGCGTTTATTTGTTTATGTTGTTGCATCGGGAATTAAATACGTAGAATATACTTTAAGTATTTTATTGAAACCTACCTAACATAACCTTATTAAACGGGCAATTCAAATGTTGGTTCTCGTTACTCGGAACCAGAAGGCAGAGGGGTCTGCCATCCCCGCCCGAATCCTCAATGAGATGATCGTCTCTAGTTTGCTTCAGTTGACTTTGTGCAAGTTTCGATGTTTGTCCATTGTCAGAGATGTCGCATAATATCGTAATAGACCAAATTTGCAAAATGTGATTGCTTGGCTAGTTGCAATAAAGATATACAATATCTTTCCGCACGCCTTCGCACAGGGTTCCCCCAAGGGGTAGTATAGGTAGTACCCATACACCCACTTTCCGCCAGATTTTAGGTGCCAGCGTGACAGATGGCGAGTCCATCACCGTCACTCCAACACGACTATACTTACATACGCCTTTGAATTTCTTCTCAAACGTATGCAGTTTGCTCTTCACCGTAAAGCTCGTGGTGTGACTAATCACTGTACTTAAGTTCAGAAAAACTCATTGGCACGGTCAGGATTCGAACTTGCAATCTTTGCAACTGCTCGGCCACCAGGGCTTTTGCAATAGAAATTACATAAATATATCTCCTTGATCGAAGCGAGGTAGCTGTGTTAGTAGAATAAGAAACGAATAACTTTTGGCCAGCACAACCACTCCTTTATAAGTTCTGGAAACCTTACTCACACATAGGAATGCTAAGCTACGCTACCCAAGAGCAACGCCCCTTTGGCTGCGATCGTCTGTAAGGTGGAGGTATACCACCTCAGAACAATTTCTTAGCATTCTGAATGGAATATCAGTCATAGTCTCTTATAAGTTATCTAATATAGGTACTTATACAACTACACACAACCGACCACTGTTCCGTCCTCGCCGGCGAGGCTCGACGCGAATAAGCCGTAATGTTCCCCCCCGATCTCCGCCGCAAACGCCGGCCCGCGCCGAGCCAGACGCGCAAATCCCGCCCCCCAATTTAAATTAAATTACCAGTCCAGCCCAGCTCCCTTGCCCGCGATCCAGCAACGCCCTAAGCCGAGGTTCGTACCCCACAGGGGGTGCCCTTAGCTGTGTTGCTTAAAAATAAAGTGCCTGGCTGGAGGCCTAGGTCTCGCCATTGACCGGTTAAGTAGCAAAAGTTCCCGGAACTCACGCTACGAGAGACAATACAAAAAAAAAAAAAAAAACTTATACAACATTTAATTAAGAAAATTATGTTATTTAAGAAAGATGCAAAAGGAAATTCTCTTACAATTTAGTATATTGAGTGTCCATTATAAAGGTATTTGATACAAAATTACAATAAGAACCGACACATGATGTAATATTACCAAATACTTGTGTCCAGACCAGACTAAAGTTGAAGTCAATCTACAAGGTAAGTTGATAGCACAAACTCATTACATTTGGGGCGGTTACATGAGGTCACGGGGCCATGCAGAGTCGGCTTGTCCTTGACACGTTTACCTGCTAAAAGAGGTAATTATCGATTATCTACACGTGTTATGATATCAAAGAGTCGCGAGCACCTGTGAGTATTACGAGCACGGCCATAATCATAATAATCAAAATCCTCACGCCTTCCCACGAGAGTCCCCGAAGGGGTACGCAGAGGTGTATGGGTAGTACCCACACACCCACTTATCAAGATATATTTTAGGTGCCAACGTGACAGATGGCGAGTCCATCGCCGTTACTCAAGCACGACTATACATACACCTCTGAATTGCTTCTCAGACGTATGCAGGCTTCCTCTCGATGTTTTCCTTCACCGTAAAGCTCGTGATGTGACTAAACACAGTACTTAAGCTATGAAAAACTCATTGGTACAGACGGGATTCGAACTTGCGATCTGCGAGTCGCAGGAAACTACTCGAACCACTAGGTCACCACGGCTTTTTTTAAATAATAATAATAAATACATATTATTCAAGTGACCAGGACTCATTTTATTAGTAATACTTAATTCTATGTTAGTAAAGACTAAATACCATAATGCATACAACATACCTACTCTTCTTTCTTTATCTGCACTTCTGAAAAATATTACATATTTTTTGGATACGAAAAATATTAGGGGTGGGATTCGAATCAGCGACTTTAAAAAGCCGAACAGTTGAGCTTTTCGTGATCCTGAGCAATAAATTGCTACAACTTTCTGTGCATGTGCACAGAAACTTTCTACACTCTGGTTTTAATTAATATCTCTTTCGTGTTCAGTTCTTAAGGTTTTGTTGGAACTAAAAAGTAGATACCTACAAAAGAAAGGATGTCGTGTTACGTGCATTTATTTATTTATATTTATATATGCTTTATTGTACACTATATTTAATTTAGATAGTACATCATAGGCAAAAAGTACAATTGGCGTTCTTATCGCACTCGGCGATCTCTTCCAGACAACCATTATGGTGTGATAGTGCATATGTGACTCAACATGAATTTTGGCGCTTTCCTGATCTTCATGACTTAAGTTTTATTTCTTAACACTACCCACGCATTAGTCACGCATCGTTATGCGGTCGTAAGTTTATTAACTTTAAACTTATTTTTTAAAGTAAAAAAAACATTATGTTAGTCATTTAGCTGGTCATAAATCCAAGGCAAGTTTGAACCATCGATAAAAAGATTTACGATAGCGATTCCCAACTTGTCCAACAAGAGCTTAGCCGCTAACTCTGAGGGATGGTACCGATGTCTCTATAGTAGCTACATTGATTTCGTACACCAACTGTGATTCAGTGACTCAGTCGCTACGATGGTTCCTGCGAGTTAGCACGAGGGAATGTCGATATTATTTTTGTTTATTTTTCGTAATAATGACAACCAAAGTGACAAGTAAGAAATGGATAAGCGAGGAAACGTCCGAAGAAGAGGAACTTTTCAGTCACTGCAGAGAGATGGAGTTAGTGTGTTATGCTATCACTAAAATCATACTGGACGCTGATAGCAAATGGAAGGGTTCCGTGGGGAAGAACAACCCTTCTTTAACCAATCGCAGTTATATTATGGAGTTAGTGAACATACAGGTATTGTGTATATTTTATCTGAAACGCTCAGCTATGGTTAGTTATGTCCAGGTTTGTTAAAGTAAACGGAGACATACTGTAACGAGAAGATGTCCTCGTTTTCCTGATGGCAAAAGTTACTTTTTACTCGACCTCAAAAAGGAGGTTTATGTTCTAAACTTAAATGCTAAGAATAATAATTACCTTACAATACTGACTAACTGCATCATGT
This sequence comes from Drepana falcataria, assembly GCA_945859725.1. Classification (NCBI taxonomy): domain Eukaryota; kingdom Metazoa; phylum Arthropoda; class Insecta; order Lepidoptera; family Drepanidae; genus Drepana; species Drepana falcataria. The sequence goes on from OX243935.1 coordinate 5,479,426, forward strand.
TACTGCACTGCGCTTGTCACATCGGTCGGCATGAGTACTGTATTCGCAATCTATAGGTAGTAAAACAAATCTATGGTAGTTTTTCCGTTGCATCCATTGCTACATTTATGACGATGGTTATTTAAATTTAATATTGTTTTTAAATATTTCCTTCAGTCCTAAAAAGTTTGTATTTTTTTTTAATATTGTCATTAGATTTTATAGGTTCTTCAAGAGATTAATTTGATATTTCAGGTATTAGACCAAATAATTGAATATTTAACTAAAGTAGTGAAGTCGTTTTACAAGTTGAACCCGAAGCTAGCGAGGTTGAAGAAGGACAACGGTCTGCTACAAAGCAAACACGACCATATTTTTGATAAGCTGTGTAGCAGTAGATTTATAATGTTGCAGGCGATTTACGGCCTTATTGCAACGATATTGAACACGTGCCTTCATAGGGAAGACTCTAGAAAAATGATCGAGTCTTGTTTAAGGTAAGTAGGTACGATGAAAAGGTTATTTTTCCATGAAACTATAGTTAAAAGAGTACCTCCATTTTCTTTAGTGATTATTTCATTATGTTGTTGCAGCTTAGTAAAGGCATACAACCACCTAATCGGGCTGAGTTACAAGAAGTTTGTGGCGAGATTCAACGTCTGTAGCAACACATACCCCAACACGATAAGTGAAACGAAACCTTTAACCCTCACCAAAATAGTACAGGTGACAAACTGTTCAATTCGTGACATTTGAGTATTTAAAACGTATGCTAAAGTTTGCCACAAAAGATGGCCGTCCTTTTGGTTACTGTAACATATATATCGCAAGTAATGTGCCCGAAAGTTACAATGAAAGAAGGTGAAAAAAATGTACTCGAAATCGGTGACCATGTATGAAGAGACTGATGAATTAAATTAAAGAGGTATATAAGTCTAGAGAGAACTAGCGCTCTAGACTTACTACTCCTACTCTATGTAGGTATGAATAAAAATGTTAAAATACGTTTTTACCCTCACATAAAATTAATTCTTAATATTGTTCATAAGTCATCTATCATAATATTGACTAGTGGGTATGTAGGTACTAATACAAAATACTGCCTACCCATTGGAGACCCTGGTTGAAAATAATATTTGGATAGGAAAAAAAGTATTTTAATGGAATCCATACATACGCGTCATCGCCATAGAGTTCCAATACTCGTACTAATACACCACTAACGATTCAATACCAATTGTGTTGAAGATAATGCACCCAAAATAAAAATATACCTAGCTTTAGCTTTCCTATATAGGCTTTCACGTTTAACGAAATTCATTGCCCTAGTTAGCTAACTACATACCACCCAGGTACATTGATTTAGTCAGTTCAAGGTAATGTCATATCATAATTTACTGTAACTATGACCTAGGCACTCTCACGAAGCTATACACATTTACATAGATTATGACCATAAAATTCGGGCGGTTATAAAAGAATAAATGATAGATCGATTTAGGTATATAGTCATAAATTGTATAATTATGTGTACTGTAAAGGTATGCTGAGATGGCTTGGCCATGTCGAGAGAATGAATGAAGAACGATTGACGAAATAAGTGTATAAGGCGAGTGTGAATGAAAGTGTTGGAAGGGGTAGACCTAGACGGACGTTTCTAGACCAAATTAGGGACGTCTTGAAAAAAGGTCAGGTCAAGAGTACCCTAAACCGAAGAGCATGTATGAAGAGAATAATGAAAGTGGACGAAGCGAAAGAAGTATGTAAGAATCGTAGCAAGTGGAAAGAAGTGGTCTCTGCCTACCCCAACGGGAAAGAGGCGTGATTATATGTATGTATGTATGTACTGTAAAGGTACATGCCAGATAGGTAGATAAGAGATGTAGGTTGATATCGCGACCTAATTAAGGATAGCTTAATACCTACACATTTACAGACAAGAGCTCTACCTAGCCTACTTACTGGTAATTAAACCAAATCATTTTAATAATTAGTACGATTAATCACTATAAGTGCAGCACACTCCTGTGGTAATAAAAAAATACCATTCTGGTAAAAAAATCTGAGCTGGGTGAACACATATAGTTAATCCAGTGTTAATCCAGCTAATCACTGTGCCAATTTTAATCAAATTCCGTTAAGCCGTTCTGGCGTGAATGAGTAGAAAGCATTCTGACTATCTTTCGAATGTATAATGTTATATTTAGTAGCATTAAATATACATAATCACATTGACACAAGCAGTCATGTATTGGAAATGAATTAATGAGTAGTTGATGGGTACTTTAGATATTATCTAAGAGCCGTGTGGAGATCAACTGCCAGCGCCTGATCAGCTGTTTAGTGAACGTCTATAAGCCCCAAGATAACTCAGATAATGAATCGGGTACCAGCACTGCCGGGAGCTTGGAAATATACCAGTAAGTTAAACCAGTTTCCGGTTTTCATGAAGATACTTTTGTGCACTCCATTTATACCTCTAGCGTCAAACATAGGTGCATACTGGTGCTGCGGTAATGGGGTACCAGCGACCGGTCCGTAGTCTGGATGCCACTTTGATATAAAAATATTATTTACTCTAGAACAGAACACGTCTTTCTTTTCTACCCTTTCTTTGCGTGAAATAGAGGATACCGACATTGAATATTTAAAATATTTATTGTTATAAATATTGCAAATGATAGATACTTTTCGAGTTCCAGAGGTTTATTATAGAGTAGAGAGTATAGAGTAAATATAATTCGGAGGAATGTGTATGTATGTGTACCATACACACTATAGGTGCCACCTATTTGACTTTGATTAAGCTCTGTAACCAAGCTATGCTGATCTGAGTATAAAGATGCTTTTAATAGGGTGATTGCTTATAGTACATTGACCAAACACATCACCCCACCAACGTCGACTGCGTCCCGAACTGCGAACCCGGACACACGCCGCGAAGCCTTCACCCAAAACAAGAAAGCCAAAATGAAACAAGCAAAGAGCCTGGTCGAACTGAAAAATGAACAGAACAGGAAACTGAATGCAATCATGACGGGCCAGGCTTCTGACGGCGAGATTACGTACACGTCGCTTTTAAATAATGATCATGTGTTCGACAATATTTTCAGTAACGAAGGTAACAAATTTATTTATTATGTTTTAATACATAGAAATTCTTAGAATATAGAACAGTTATCTTTTAAGAAATTATAGGGTGATGTGAAAAAATCCTCACGTTGACGCAATAAATTAATTAGCTTTAAAGATAAGAAAATAATAACACTGACGCCATCCCACAAGTGTCCCCGTAGGGGTAGGCAGAGGTGTATAGGTAGTACCCACACACCCACCAACTGTCCACCAGAGATATATTCGCCAACGAGACAGATGGCGAGCTAAACTTATATAACATTACTAATAAATAATTGCTGATAAATAATTTACAGAGAACGTGAACGGGATTCTTCAGAGTGAAGAGATGTATATAGAAATATTGTTAGACACGGTTGCTAATATGGCGCCCACGTTATTGGGGCCGAGTGGAGTAAAAAAGCTCAAGACTGGTATGTGTACTAATATTGTATTATACTTTCTCTATCACTTAATGAAAAAACAACTACATATCCCTCCTGATGGTAAGCCTTTACGTAACCTGCGAATACTAGTCGTATTAAACGCTTCCAACACATCCGCTTAAATTATAGAAATTTTACTCACCGGGGGAATACAACACCGCTCTAGGCAGAGACATTAGGCTGCAGGACATCCGGAGGTTATGTCATTGTCATCATTATTCAAGAATACGTCAGGGATTGATGCATATATGTATATGACTTCGTCAACTTTGTCCCTTTCCCACTTTCGTCTTACAATGATATTGTAAGACCTCTGCCTGGAGTTCCATTATATCCTATCGCTATTCAAGAGAGAGACAGACATAATAATCATCACGCCGAGTCCCGCACAGGGCAGGCAATGAGAGCAGAGCGCGAGTTTTCTTTAGAACTCCTGTGTTATCTGATATAGATTACATAATATATATTTATTTGCAAATATATATGAGGGTTCTTTTTCGTCAGGTCGATTACAGGCATCTAAGAAAGCAGCGCATAAAGTAACTGAATATTACCAAAACATACTGTGGGGTGATGTTGGCAGTTGCTTGGAGCACATCGTTCTTTGGTGGTCTCCATTCCCTTTAGCTACTAGGTAAACTTATCCATTATTACAATAGTGTAGTATTAATATACAAAGTATTAATATCAACACATAGGTTATGGTAACACACTTTTCTCTTGTTCTAGATCACCAAATACCAGTCAAAATCTACGAGAATGGCTGTTTGTAACGTTCAATTGTAACAGTAAGAAAATAAATTATTTATTTTACATATCATATATGGGTATCATCACGCTTAGTCATTTTTCATATATGGGTAAAAAGTACCAGATTCCGTATGTCGTTTTTAAACTGTGACATTAGGTACTAGTTCCGAATACAAACAGACATTGAAATTTTGAAATTGCATACACTACAAAGCGACGCGTGTACTAACAAAACCTACCTATGGACTTTTTTAGATACGCCTGAACTGATACTGTCCGCTTTGAGGATATTAGCAGACTCGTTAGGTTGTCACGTCACATCTACATCATGGGACAAACATTTTGGGTAAGCTTAAATGTCAGAGTATCTAACTGTGTAGACATTAAGGTAATTAAATATAGTCAATACTAATGATTCTATTTACGCACCGAACTGTTTCATATAACACAATAAAAACTTTTACATACGAATTAGTACTTCGAGTAATAATAAAATAATATAGGTATCTTCACGCCTTCCCACAAGGGTCCTCAAAGGGGTAGGCTGAGTTGTATAGATTTTAGATATTAGAGAGTACCTACTTCGGAATAACCTGAGTACCTAAATAGAACGCAGATTAATAAAAAATATCAATCTAATGATCAAAGGTGTTTGTTACTCAATTACGTTAAAAAGACTGAACCGAATTGGATAAAAATTGGCACACCGATTGTTTATTAGCTGGATTGACATAATATGAGCTATGGTTGTAGGTACTAGAAAAAAAGAAACGTTAATGCGAATACAAATATTACGTAGGTGAAACAGCGGGCACAATTGGTGTTAGTAGCAAATTAAAGTAATGATCTCCTTGGGGAGGGGGGAGGATTGTTAGATTGTGTTGGAAGTCACTCCACGATACTGAAGTGATACTTCAGTATCGTGAGCGTAAATAGGCTGCGGTAACCGTTTTCCATCAGATGTGCCGTATGCTCGTTTGCCACTCTTGTTGTATAAAAAAAAAAAATTAAGTAACTTTTATCTCTGTATTTCAAGGGCAACTTTAATGACTGATCTAAGGCCAACGTCTTTGCAAGTTCACCCTGATCTATCCCTCTACATAACTGAGGTATGTCTTTCCTTTACCAACAAAACAATGGTTTTTATTGTCCCCATAAACCAGTACCTACTTGGCAAAGACTGTACGCCTGTACGGTTGTTATTTTATGACTAGCAGACAAGGTATCTCCGTAATTACTGGCAGCATAAAAAAATCGTTTCTTGTGCTAGGCAGCACTATGTTTAATAATAATAATAAATTATTTATTTACCAGACAACAGACAGTCCATGTGTTAGTAACAATGTATATTTTCTATAGTTTATGTTATAAATAACATCTTAATTGGTCATACTTTCGCGATTTTCAGAGTACGGCATCTGGTGCAAATTTCGCTCTAATGTTACAAGAGCTTGTAACACTAAACAACCAATGCGAAGTAACGTGGGACTATATCCTAGGAGCTCCTATAGAGGATCTGCCCATTGTGGAACAAATACCTATATTACATAGACTCGGTATGTGCAAAATGTAGATATTAATTTCAGCAGCTTAATAAATAAGAATCCCCAAATGAAGGAGTATGTACGTACTGTTATTTTGTACATTAATGATGGAATATAGAACGCCCTGGTTTTAATCTCACATCCTTCTCTGGCGCTGTTATAGGACTATTGATAAAGAGTGATTTGTTATCGGCATTTGATTATGAACTAAGTTATATAAATATAAAATGTTGTAAAATTCCATGCTACGTGTTTTATATCATTGGTCTCTTACATTATTATTCAAATGTTTATGTATATGATAAATATATACATAAGTGCCAACGTAATGTATTTATTACCTACTGAGCTTCGCTTAGTCTCTGCATGCAATCGTGGCTAGGCTGCCTCGTTCATAGCGTGACACATACCTACTTGTCTACTTGGGTTCTATACATTTAAATAATTAAAAGTAATTTAATAATTATGATAATTTATTCCCATTACAAATGTTTAACATCATCATCATCATCATCATCAGCCCACTCTAGTCCACTGCTGGACATAGGCCTCCCCTAATGAGCGCCATGTTTAACATTGTAGTATAATACTGCGGTGGAAGACTGAATATACCTAATTTCAGATGTGTAATTATAAAAGTCTATTAATACTATCTTTAAACTAAGCTACAAATGTAATTACTGTCTTCTAGACCACTCAATACATACGTATCGGCTGTGGTGCTTGGCGGAGACAAGACGTTTAGCTAACATGTGGGAAATGGACGACTTCTATCGCATCGCACACAACGATTTGCAGGCGTGTATGGAACAATTGATTAATTTAAGATTCGCTGATCACACTGTTAATATTGAAGCAGGTGAGTGATTGTATTTTCTAACCGGCATACGCGTATAAGAAATTCAGACGTACCTATGTAATTTCGCACCACAAAAGAGATGAGCAACTCGCCAACTGCGTCGTTGTCACCTCAATACATTCCCGGTGAAAAGTAGGTCTTATTACACCTCTGTCGAATCCTTCCGGAGTCGTAAAGAGTTGTTGAAAGGCGTACAAATTATTTAAGGTTCCAAGTTATTATTAGCGTGATTTCATTTTACTTACAGGTAATATTGGCGTTCACGAAAATGTGTGCGCGAAAATGAGAGAAAAATTAGTCTCAGAAGTGAAAGTAAACATCCAGAAATTAAAGGTACCCATCATATTTTCATTACTTTTACCTGTTTTCAAGTTTAACTTAACGTACTCTTTTATTACCTTGATTCGCTTAGTTTTAGACATCGGAGTTTTGCACCTCTGTAATTTTCTAATGTAACTTTATTTAACGGTATTTGCATAATGACATTCCATACTGACTAGGAAAGGACATTGGATTTAATAATACCTATGTTCCAAGTGCACACTTCCCTTGTTAGTAAATAGTAAATGATTTGAACTTTTACAGAACGCCACGGAGGAAATAACATTCGTATTGTCTGCAGTGTGTGCTACAACCAGCTTGGCGCACCTTACAATGATTTTCCCCAGCAATGCAGAGTGGCGGCGCGTTACGAGACCGCCACAACAGTCGAACTCGATTTACGTGCACGAGTTCTTAAGTAACTCAATTATTTGTATTACATAAACTTTAACTTATAATTTTTAATGAACTAGTGACCTGCCCTGACGTCGCAAGGCAATGCCTTGGGAAGGCAGGCAGGTCAATTTGGATTTCTGCATCTTCTTGCACACTTTTGCATTGTATACATACATATGTATATCTATTTCATCAATCTTTCTTTACTCGTCGTTTCTAAAGTTCGTTTCAAACTAAAGTAGCATAGCATGCCTTTCTTCTTCTTTACAATCACAGCCTCGTTCACACTAGTTGCTTTGCGAATCTCTCGCCTCACATGTTTCGAAGGGAACCCATCTCAACTGCATTTATGCCTTATTAATTCTTCCTCTGACATGCCCAGGATTCGCTGCCGCATAATAATATCTATTGTGTTGCAGACAAAATGTTGTTTCCAGTAATAAAAGCAACACAGGACATAAATACGCTTAACATGGTGCTAAGAATAATGTGCGAGTCCTGGCTGCATCACATATACGTCGCTAAGGTTAAATTCACGTGAGTTATTAATTATAATTACTGGGATGGGATTTTTTAAATCGAAAAGTACAATTTTATTACTCGTCTTTAATTAATAATAAAGTTCCAATAATTGTAAAAGCAAAATGAATCAATTTAAATTATATGTGTGAGAGAGACAGAGCGCAAGAGTAAGAAAGAAAGAGAACGACACTAGTCACCTTAATTGATCTATGCCAGGAAATGATTTTTAAGGACTGGTGAGGAATCGTTAGAGATAAATCTTTCTTCTGTTATCAAATGTTCATCAAAGCCGCCATAACATCCATCCAGCCATCCATAACAGAAATAATCAAATGTTCTTGTGTGAACAGTAAAGACGCAGCTTCGCAACTATTGGCTGATTTCAACGAAGTAAGAATATGGATGAACGACTGCAAGCCACTCGCTGCCGCAGCTAGAAAGCAAATGCTACAGAATGAGGTGTTGAGGTATGTACCTATGCACCATTAAAATATCAACCTTAAGCTGAAGCATAATAAAGTACAATTTGCAATGTTGTCACTAGGCGGTGCGAAGGGGTTGGCAGGCTGCTACTACACGCCCCCGGGGATCTGATATCAATGCAGGACTCTACTATGCAATCGGCGCAACAAGTTCGCAAGGATGGTACGTTTAATGTTTGGCATTAAGGCGTGTTCATATTGCAAGCGATAAGTATTTTTCTCTAGAAAGATATGTTACACTCCTTTCACGAAGGGGTAATTCTGCTTATTTCATATCTAAATAAATGTTACGGGGGTAACATTTATTTAGATATGAAAGACAACTGGCGAATGCGTCGCCGTTTCCATATTTTACATTTAATGTTTATTTCCACAAAACGTCACGGATTGGAGTTCGAAGACAAACATGGTAGCAGCTTGTAAGGTATAGTGCCATCCACGAAGACGCGCCCAATCAATTTCTAGTCCCCCTCGACTAGAAATTGATTGGGTCGCGGCATGCGGGGAGTATGACCCGACTCTAATTGTGCGTATGCACTCATAGGTAATCAGTGTGTACCGACAATACTCAAACATTAATGGAAGGTCGCACACTTATATAAGGAATAATAGTGGGGCGCGTCTTCGTGGATGGCACTATCTATAGCACTACCCCGCGGTTTCACCCGCGTGAAATTAATTCCATTGTTAGATCTCTATACTGCATTTTAAGAACCTATATTCCAATCGAACTAACAATCTATCTCAGTGCCGAAGTTCCTCCAATTCCGTTTGTAGTTTTTGCCTGAAATTGATACAAACATTCTCACAAACTTTCGCATTTATAATATTAGTAGACATGTCCATTTTGTATATATTATTTTTTTATTTTTGTAGTATAATATGATTTAATGTTGTATAATTTTTGTCGTAATTAATGTAATTGGTTATGCCGTTTTAATTATGTAAAAATAAATAAATAAATAAATGTGTAACGTATGATTTGCAGAGAACGATGCCCCCGAGCAACTAATGCCCGCAGAAATGTACGTGCCCAACCAGAAGCAATGGCTGACGCTGCGGGCCAAGAAGGTGAAGGGATCTCTCGCGTTCACTATGTGTTGCATAGTTATGTGCTGATAATGTTCACATTGTTGTATACAATTATATATACACGTATGTACTACACACGGTGGCTGGTCTGAACTTCCCCAGAATCCTATCCTACGCAAGGACACGAGCAAACGAACGAATAAAATATTCCCAATGCATAATTAAAATCGATTTTAATACATTTGAGTCAATATCAATATTGCACTTACATAGTCTATTTCATCTTAATCTTAGTAATAAAGAAAAACAAATTAGGTTTACTAATCCAGTCACAAGATTGTTTCCAAGGTAATTGAAAATTTACACTTATTTAATAACAATCAGAAATGATTCACTCGTTGGGCCAAGCATAGTGAAAATATATTTGTCCTTTTCTGGCATTTAGGCTTAAAATTACACGTATATTTAAAAACTTGTTCCGTAGCTCTGTTCTATGACAGGAGCTGTCAAAAATATATGATTACCTCATCAGTCATCGGAGTCAGATCTATTGCACTTTTCCTTTAATTTCTCGTATTCGTTACGTCTAATCAAATCTTCCTTGATCTTCTCCATGTCGCTAAGGAGGCTGCTTACCTGGACGTTTTTCAGTTTCTCTGGTGCGACAGAGGCGTCGCTATCGAGACCCGAGTCCTCGTCAGGTCTGTCTGGGTGTTCGCCCTCGGACACCGCTTGGGCGGCGCTGTCGTCCGAACTTTCCGCATCCTTATCCAGCCTATAAGCTTTCGGGACGTTGTCCGCCAAATGCTTCCGTTTCAATTGCGAGGACAGTGAAGTGCTGCCTCGGCCGCCTCGACGGTTTTTCTTCTTGCGCATACTCTTTGCGATCACCCGCTTCTGGTGGTCCAGTTGAGGGAATAGCTCTAAAACACACCAAAATTAAGTATTGAGTGAGACATAACTTCGTTTTTCATGCATATAGAAATGGCGTTAATTATTTATGGGTAAGTATTTGAGTTGAGAAGCGAATGGTTGTACATTCGGGGTAATGAAAGGTTCGTTGCTTTAATGTCTACATTCGCTTGCACCGCAATGATCTCTAGAGTAAGGCTATAGAAAATATATTTAACTGACACAATGATAAACATAGAACGAATTTGATTCGAACTTCGCAATGACGAGGCCATGATAGGATGACCTGGTAGGAGCTGCATCAGAGATGTCAACAAAAGGCGAAGTCTTTAATGAATGTTAATGTGTTACCGTGTGCAGTGGTGAGGGCCTCCTCGGCGGCGTTCATCTCGGCCTCCTGTATGGAGTGTCCGCGCGCGGCGGCCAGGCGTGTGCCGCGGAAGTACACGCCCACCGTGTACACGCGCGTGTTGGTCGGGCCCAGGCACTCTATCACCCTGTATACGCCACAACACACATCGTAAAGGGCCAGGCACTCTATCACCCTGTATACGCCACAACAAACATCGTAAAGGGTTTTATGAAATTTCAAATCAATACAGCCGAGTTGACACTAACGGCCTTACTAAGACGCGATCAATAAAAAAGCGCGATAAGTTAAAAGTTTATAGTAAAGTTAAAGTAGTAAAATCTAACTAGTTAGAGAACTGAGAGAGAGAGAGAGAGAGAGAGAGAGAGAGAGAGAGAGTTAAGAGAACTAGTTCTAGACAATGGCGTGTGGTAAGCTTTGCTTAGTTGGGGACTAGGCAATTAATTATAGAATTATGTGAAGGTTTAAATATAGTCATGCAAAACTTGAAAATGACGCTGCCAATTTGCAAATTTTTTGCGTGAATCCCCGGATGGTTTAGATCCGTAATTGGACCTGGTGGCGCTGCGCTTGTGATGTTGATTTAATTTTTCATCTTAGCGAAACTACGCAGCTAGATATATGTAACATAATATATTATATGATAAGGTTACTTGTAGAGCGGTATATCAGGCTCGCCGCCCTCCATGGAGCGCAGCGTGAGGCAGCACTGCTGCAGCTTAGACTTGGGGTCGTTCCAATCCTGGTTCATGATGAACTCCTGCAGCCGCGGGAACAGGCACGCACCGCAAAAAGCTTGACAGTACTCCAGATTCTGTCAGAATATATCAGATCTAACCTCTTTGTTTTTACCATTAAAACCAACCACGGAGCTAAGTGGAGATATTAAAGTACCAATGCAATATTTGAATCTATGGTATATGGCATGAAATAAAACAAAATAGCAAATCACCACGTCAAAAAAAATATCTGACGAGCTGTAGGGTAAATTTTTGTGTCCGCTAATGAAGCTCTAGGCACGCAAATTATCAACTATATAAATGTGAATCTAGATATTTTAAAAATATCATCTCTGATGTCGAGTCTCCCAGCTGTGCCACGCTTTAAAACAAACTTTATGGAAAAGTTCCTGAGATTAGTTCAAGCAAACAAATCATCTTCTACGACAAAGAATGAGTGAGTAAGTAGGCATGTTAAAGTATATCTAAATGTATGCTGCTTCCATATACCTTATCAATGAACAGCGCTCCCAAGAAGGCTTCGAGCAGATCCGCCTTGTGCTTCTTGGTGGTGGGTTTCGCTTTGGGGTTGTTGTATATCGCATACGTTGACATATTGAGATCGTCGCACACCATCGCCTGCGTGCGATTGTTCACTAGGGACGACCGCAATAGCTGAAACAAACGTCAACCTTAACACTGTATAGTTGAGATATGTTTTAGAAAATTGTCATAAAAACAAATACAAAATAAAATAATAGTATACTCGAAAATTCCCTATTAGGTATTTACACGAAGCCGATCCTAAGCTGAACAGAGTGAGAAGAGTGGGTGTTCTTGGATGGCACTATCTACACCGACCCTAAAATATTAGGCAGGGTAGGCAGAGGTGTATAGGTAATGCCCACACACCCACTTTCCGCCAGATATAATTTAGGTGCCAACGTGACTAAACATACACCTTCGAATTGCTTCTCAGACGTATGCAGGTTTCCTCTCGATGATTTCCTTCACCGTAAAGCTCGTGGTGTGACTAATCACTGTTCATAAAAACTCATTGGTACAGTCGGGATTCGAACATGCGATCTTTGTGTCGCAGGCAACTGCTCGAACCACACGGCCACCACGGCTTTTATTTATTTCTTGAATAATAACAACAATTATAATAGTCATGGATACGTACAGACAGATGCCCTTCATGATGGTCTGGGAAGTGTCTATAGAGCCTGTCAGACACGACCAGCTGTAGCACAGTGTCCCCTAAGAACTCCAGCCTTTGATTGGAGCCCAGCGTCAAGTGCGTGAAGCCCACAGAGCGGTCGGTGAACGCGCGGGCTAATAGGCGGATGTGTTTAAATTGGACTCCTGAAAACATATTATGTATTTTAATTACAAAATATCTCCTTTAATACAGATAATAATTAAGCCATTATTTAAAATGCCAAATCATGAAGATGCGTTATTTCTTTAACACATGATGGCACTTTTAACAGCCCATGAGAAACCTCACAAGTAATAATAATCATTTGATTATTTGATCTGATAACTACTTCTTTGACGAAAATTTCCATAGGAATAATTTTAGCTATGGGCAAGGGAGCTAGCTAGGCAATGGGCAACTGTTTGTCTATGCACATACCTTATTTTAATTTATGTCGTTGTTTTGTTTGTGTCAAGAAAATAAAATATATAAAGCAAAATAAAATTATATTTTATAGTTAGTTTTATAATACTAATATGAGATGAGATAATAGTAGTACCCACTTTGATCTCTGCCTGGGAGATACTCGGTTTTATTAAGATATAAGTAAAGAAAGCTGTATCTTATGATAAATTATATTGACATCTATCCATAGATAATCTATATGATTGTATATATAAACTATGTCTTACCTATAGACTCTTCGAACTCTGTAAGCTTCTGCAAGAACTCAAAGTCCTTTATGTACTTCCTATCGCCCAACGGCTCCTGTTCTTGCAAAGGGTGGGAGCGTTCCTTCGACCACACCTCAAGTAGGTCTGCTTCATTGTACCAAAGGGCTAAAGCGAACACTCTGTCTGTAACCTAGTTGAAAACGTTAAGACTATTATTAGACGACCTATTTTAATGGCGTATAAACACTGATCTAAATGATATGAAATATGTACATTGAATAACTTCAGTCGATTATTTATCAGCATGCAGATAATACATGCCTTTTGAACCTATGTTGAATCAGAATTTAATTTTCACGACAACAATTAAACAACACCCGTTGACTTAAACAAACTGAGTATGGGATTTTTAACAACCTGAATAAGAACCGCCCTTTTTCATAGTACTCTTAAATGCTTAAAATAAAGTCCTAGGATCAATACCGCGCGACATAAATACAAGAATGAGGCGACCTCTTAAGAACTTTAATAATATTTTTAAGATTCTCGGAGGTTACATACCTCCAAGCCGGCATCAAGGAATAATGCCCCCATCAACGCCTCAAAGCAGTTGGCCATAGCATGGCGCATCACCACTTCCCGACATAAGTCCGACCCGTGAGCGTACAACATGTATTTCTCCAACTCTATGTTCTGAAAATACAAAGAAATTTTTGATGGCAAACGTATAAATTAACCAACCTATCTATATCATTATGCCAAGTCGCTAACAAGATGAGGCAGAGAGTAAAGTGTAGTTCTTCTATAGACGTACAGACTTCGTCATACATTCTCGCCGGTTCAGAGTACTTCTGACGATGCAAGTTCGATCATTTTGATCTAGGTAGTTCCCTCAATACGCTTAAGCATTGTATTACTGATTTGTTAATAAGCACAAACCAACGTAGCATATCTTTCTTCTTTACATATAACCATAATGGTGTTAGAGGTTACAACAAACCAATTTTTTAAGGCTCTGAATACCACGTTATACTCGCAAATACTTAAGAAATTTCAAGAATTTAATGTTCTCTCACCTTTGCCAACTGCGCCAAATGTTGGTTCTGCACAATAGACGCCCTATAGGTAGCCAGCCCGCCCTCAGCCAGCCCTGGGAACATCTTGAACAGGTGTATCGACGAGAGGAACTCGACGACGGCGTCGCCTAAGAACTCTAGCCGCTCGTTATGCTTGATCTCGGACTCCGTCTCGCTGCGTTTGCCGAAGCGGGACATTATGTTTATCAGCGTCACAATTCCTGTAAAAAAAAAACATACTCAATGAAAATATTGTTATTATTCTTCTCGTCTGTCAAGGGTATAATATCTCAAGCTGTTCTTATTACTTCACCGTAAAATCCTACTAATTTTTAATTGCGCAACCTTGTGAAAATGTCTTTGTTACTAAATCACGTCTGAACGCCTCAACGGAATTGGATCAAATTTGGCACAGTAATTGATTAATATAGGATATTCCAGAAAAAAATCTGCAAACGGGATTAAATTTTACGCGGCATCACTAGTATTATAATGCCAACCAAAACCATAATTGTTGCAGCCGTAGTATGTAGAGATGAGAGGAGTGCCTTCCTGCTTTTATAATAAGGTTTCGTTTAGTTTGGCATCTCAATGTTGTCTTACCCTTCTTCCTAGTATAATGTATCCTGCGATCACCGTACTCCGGCTGCCGAATGCCACAGTTAGTGAGACTATTCCTCGCGTGATCCGGATTGGTGCCAAAGTTCTCCCTGTATGAGGGATGCGTCAGCGCAGTTTGAAGAAGAGCCCTTTGCTTAAAAACGTAGCCTATTTTCCTTTCTAGACTATCCAGGGACTTGTGGAACCGTAGGTGTCGAATCAGGACGGGTATTAACATGGCGTGCTAGAACAATTAATATATTTGAAAATAAACGGGCGGAATAACTTTGCGTTAAATTCGCGCGCAAATGATACCCCTGGTGTTACAAGCTTCTATAGGCGGTGGTAACCACTTACCATCCGGCGACCTCAAGCTTGTTTGCCAACAATATGGTAAACATATTTTTTTTTCAAATCCGATTTGTAGTTCTGAGATTGGCGCGTGCACACATAAAAATAATCTATATATAATAGCTCTATTTAGCTATATAATTTTAGTATATAGTAGTTTATTTAATAATATATAATTTCAGTAAATAATAGTTCATATAAACATGTAGTATCTAATATTAGATGCAGTATATATTAGTAGCACTCACTTGCACAACGTCACACATAAGGCCAGTAGTATGGAAGCCCTCAGAAGAAATAGCGACAGTTACATCCCTCTTCATCTTGCTCTGTGTTCGCATCTCCTGCAGCTTCGCCTCTTTGGCGGCCAGCTTCTGTCGCTCCTTGTACGTAGGCTTGGCCATGTTCGCTATGAGATGGCGGTACTTCACGTAATAACGCCATGCTTTTTGGTACCTACCAATTTATAATAATAATATATCTTCACGCCTTCCCACAAAGTTTCCCTAAGGGGTAGGCAGAGGTGTATACGTAGTACCTACACACCAGTGGCGTGGGGTGAAAAAAAGAAAGGTAAAGCCGGACCAAAAAAATGGCTAACGCGTGAATAAGCAAAACGTCATATCTTAACTTGTAAAAAAAATGCAATAAATTACATACCATATATTAGTGTGTTAGTTCACCTTTCCCAAAACTACGGCGAAATGTTATGTATGGTGCTTGCGTTGCGTTGTATGCAGTTTTTCCATGCGACAGAACATGCTTGCTGTACAGTTGTTAGTGTTCACCACCTTCACCATACATGACATTACTGGTATCATATGAACAGTGCATGTCGAGTATGATAAAAGTGGCTTTAAAAAGCCGTTTTAAAGCACACGTCACTCACACGGGGATTATAAATATACAGCAAAAAAAGAACCAAAATAAGTGAAACTTAACTTGCCAGCATCATCATCACAAATAAATACCAGCAGAAATACCGCAATATTTATTTTTCTATACTACAACCCGAAAAAAATACCTAACAATAGATTTAATTTACTGCTTACGCATGTTTTATTGAATAAAAATACAAATATATTATTTATATTCTAACATAATTCTGCGGTTTTTCTTTACGAAATGAGCTAGAATTTTGTCATTAAAGTCGCTTTTCTGTTGCAATTTTAACAATACATGTTTTTCAATTGAAATGACTCCAAGATTTGACAATCTCACTCCACTTTGGCTGTTCCTTGTATAGGTATGAATCCGCTTTAATACCCGGAAGCCACCGATACAGGAAGAGTTAAAATAATTTGACATAAAATTAAAAGCTGAGGAAAAGCTTCATTCAACACGGATTTAAAAAGATGTAAATAAAGCTCATAAACATCTCAATTATTAATTGATGAAGTACTGTATAAAACTTTCAATTCGTTTTTTAATGCATGAAAATCAAATATGTTTGGGAATTCAGATATCAAAGCAGACACGCTTTCCTCGGGAAAACTACTGCGGTAACAAGCGTATTTCGACTTGTTGACTAAATCAAGAAAAATAAAATTTTTAAACGATGAATAACGGGAGTCTATTTGGCTTTTGATGTTATCTATTATTTCAACGAATAAACGCTTGTATTGTGTTTTTAAGTCAATTTCTGAATTCAGCCGCCGGCGGCGTCGTGGTGGTTCACAATATTCCTGAATACTACTGAAAATTTAATCAAATTGTTTTAAATACTCTTCTGACATCCAAGATTATGCATTAATTTCTCTAATTGAGATCTTGATGTCGACTTGTTTGCTCTGAAGCAAAGCAAATAAGATGTCCGTTCTCGAAAAAATATCCGAAAAAACACGCAAAAGAAAACAAAATTGCATATCTTCTAATTTACCTACAAACGACTCCGACATGGATACAGAATCGACATCCCACTATTGGGGATCATCTAATATATGATTAAAGGTTTCAATCATATCTAACCTGCAATTAAATATTTATTTATTTATTTATTTATTTATTCATACTAACATCCATCATTACAGGTTTCCCCAATGCGATAGTGTAGAACAAAATAATAAGGTCCATAGGTCACTTCACTACGGGTTCATGTGGCACGTGTCTGCGGAAGCGACGAAACACCACGTTCTGCGGCCAGAAGTCCTCGTCCATGGCAAGGTGCAGGTAGCACGTCGGCACGCGCACCACGAACGCCTTAAAGTTGACGTTGCGGCGCGACTCCAGCATCTGCACTCTCGGCCTGTACCTGAGCTTCCGGTGAACATACTCCACTATGTCTTCCGCCTTTGTAGTGTAGTGTAAGCGGGAGACATAGACCGGAGTATTCGGCTGCGCTGCCCGTATGGTGACATTGGGCTCCGCAGCACCCTTGCCGCAGCGGTTCTGGGTCGGGCGTGAGCGGCGCTTTTTCTTTTGCACCGTCACAAATCCGTCTTCGTCGTTAGCCCGTTGCGGAACCTTCTCAGGCACGGGCTTTCTGGGGACGCATTCTGATGTCGGAGTCGGCGACGACAAAACTGCTGATGCACAACTTGCCGCCGATACATTGAGGCCGGCTCCGCGGCGCATGTTGATATTTGATGCGCCCGATGGTGATCCAGTTACCGACACAATATCAAGTGATCAATCAGTGATCGTGTCCTGGGATTCGTCCAACTTCCGCTGCATATCCGCCACACTTGCCTTTAAAAGAACGATGTCCTTTAATAGGCTCGCAACATCGACGTCGTCGAAGCTGATGGTAGGGAGCTTATCTAAATCCCTCGCCACAAAAGTCGGCACGTCGTCAGGGTTAGTCTCTTTCAGCAGGCTGATCATCTCCTGCAGGCTTTTCTTGGTCCCATCACGCCGGCGAGACACCATCTGGTCAGTCTTGTGTAGCATGTCCTCCTCGCTCGCCCAGTTTCTGTTGCAAGAACGCCAGCAACTCACTTTTTGCCACGAGGTCCATAGCAACACGCGAGCGTCGGCTTTCGCCGCGCTAATCAATTAAACTAAACAATTATTAATTTAATTTAAAACTCGTCCGCATTACAACGCGGTGAAGACTCGACGCATATAACATTAATAATGAGCGAATGATAATGCCACCGCGTTTCGGATACTCCAGGCATACGACGGTCGGAAAACTGTTTTAAAAGATTTGACCGCTTCGATGATTTGTTGAAAAACCTGACAATTCCATTGATATGACCGAAAAATGATTTTAATTCCGAAATATTTTCTAAGGATCTGCTTAAAACCAAATTAAGGATGTGAGCATAACACGGTACGAAACGCGCGAGAGGGCATTGACCCCGCACTAGCGCTTGAACGCCTCCGCGTTCACCTGACATCACTGCCGCACCGTCATATGTCTGACCGATCAGTTTGTCTTTGCATCGATATTGTTCAAGAATATCGAGCAGCTGAGTCGCTAATACACTCGCTGTCCGGCTTTCACTAACATCGTAAAAACCAATAAATCTTTCTTCCAGACCATTTTCGGTCAAATAACGAAATATGACAGACAACTGTTCCCTATGACTGACATCTGGGGTTTCGTCTGGTAATCTCACACCTAATCTCGTCTAAAATTACCGCCGCGGTGCACTGTATAAGATCATTTTGGATGTCTCCCGATAGACCGGTAAACACGTAGTAGAGTGCGAAGTAGATGAGCACTGTTCAAGATGAGATTCTATAACGCTGTCGTACTTACTCAAATAAAACAATGTTTCTAAATAGTTGCCACGATTGTCTGAATTTACGTTTTCACTATGCCCGCGGAAAGGTAACTCCTGTTTTCCAAGGAGAACAACAGTGTCTATTAAACGTTTCATTAAGTTTCGATTACACTCCACTTTTCGATTATGGGCTAAAAAATTATTGCCGAGAAATGTTTCTATTCTACTGTTTCCAAAGTCGTGTAATAATAAACGTAAATGTTTTTCAGTTTGACTATGTTTTCTAGCCGAATTGGTTAAATTATTGATGCCAGAGAAACCCGTCTTATTCCAAGCACTATTTGTATCGGAAAACAGCAGACATGGAAAGCAAAATAACTTATTTAATTTGCAACTGCCGGTTATCCAATTGTATTTATCATACATAGAACAGTGAAAATGTTTGAAAAACCCATCCTTACGCCTTTAAACAATTTTCATATCGGGACGAGCCCGTCCGTTTAATGATATGTTTTTTATTTTCGAAAGATTGTTTTGAGAACGAAGTTAACTCATTTAATAGGTAATCTGTAAGACAACAACCTATTTGTATTAACGCCGCCATTTCTCACCTAACAGACTACGTGACGACAAGAAACAAAAATAAACAAACAAACCTTTACGTTGAAACAAAACAAACACTGTGACAACACTTGGCAAGTAAAATTTCACTACTTTCGTTTTTTTTAAACCATATACTACAACACAATCAAGCTGCTCATATATTACAATAGATAAATTAGCATAACAAAACAATCCGTGCAAATGCGCGCGAAATAATGGCTAGGTGCTCGTGACATGACAGACAATCGTCCGGCTTGTCGCGTATAAATTGCTCTGATTGGACGAAACTTTTCAAGCGAAACGAAACCTTAACACATAACAAATAAATATTGGAGGCTATCTGAGATCGGCTTATAATCGCTGTTATATCGACGAATGGTTGGATGTGGTAGTATTGTCTATGTGTGCGTGAATTGCATACATTTTAAGTATTTGAATTCCCAATATTATGATCGACTTCCCCAGCCGCCTACTACCGCGCCACGCGTCCAACGATTGTGAAATCGTGTATGTGTACGTTTGCGCGATTTCACATACATTGCGTTTTTGTATGCAGCATATTGGAGAATATTTTTACAAAGGGCGCAATGTAATTATGTCGCTTGCGATATTATGACTACATAGAATAGTCGTATATGAGCGCGAGAATGTCGTTGATCCTCGGCTTATAGTAAGACAGTGTCATATAGGTATATAGTATACGTATATATAATAAAATATATTAGAATCTGCCAAGGGAAGCCGATAGGAATCGTGTTCTAAGGAGGCTTCGCCACTGACACCCACTTTACGCCAGATATATTTAAGTGCCAACGTAGCAGATAGCGAGTCCGTCGCCGTCACTCAAGCACGACTCTATACGCATTTGAATGACAAATTTCTTTCTCAAACATATGCAGGTTTCGTCACGATTCTTCCTTCACCATTGTGATTGTGCAGGCACTATCCGTTTGCTCCGGACTTGCAAATATAACCATAAACCTATATAATAACTATGTCAACGGCTTGCACGCTATATTATCATTATACGACATAATTTATGCAATAAATCTTTAAAACAGTAAACAGAAAAACCTAGAATAGTAAAAATCTTACTCAGGATTCCCAGCATAGCTTAACTGTGGCGGTCTGATACCGAAGTGAACTATTTCTGGATAGTAAGTTGCCAGTTCCTTGGGATTCTTCACGTCTTCAGCACTGGCTGGCGGACTGCGGTCCAGTTGGTCTACTCGCACTGAGCACGGCTTCTTCCCTGGGTAGGTCACTATCATACCTGTAAGCAAATATGTACTTACTTGCTATACTAATAAGTGTTACTTAGATAACACTGCATCACAGATCAGATAATATCTACACGAATAAAGTCAACTGAAGTGTCTATTTTTATTAATCAAAATACATCTGAGAGTATATACGGTACTGATAAAAACAAAACAATGTATAGTTTTTTTGTCTGTCTATATGTTGCAGCTAATCTCCGGAATAGCTGGGCCGCTTTAAACGGGGTTATGAGGAGAAACTAACACTACTGCTTTTATTCATAGAAATGTATAGGTAACTCGCGGTTACCCGGAATGGGCTGCTATGCTAAGAAACGATAAACATTTCAAATGCCTTTCAAATAAAATTTGAAAGGCATTTGAAATACCGGTTTGTGGCACATCGGTTGGATAGTTTTATACATACAAATCATCACGCCTAATCCCTAGCGGGGCTGGTTCTCTCTAGACTTAAAGTTTAAAAGACTGTAAAGGACATACATAGAAACATTATTTGTATTTTCTATACATAATATTATATAACCGCGGGTGAAACTGAGTGGTACAGCTGCTCATGCATACGGAAGCAGTCGCAATGTTTTACCTTTAATCCTGTCAACAAACTTCTGCCAAGTATAGTGGTCCATATTGTGGACGTCTTTCAAGGTTTCCGGTGCGATCAGCAAGCTACTCTCGTTAATCAGATATTTGAGTACTTCACACATGGAGAGAACCTAAAAATATATATACAATAGAAAAATATTTCTTCACAAATTCAAGCTGCACCGTGGATAAGACATCTGTAGAAATTCATCACTAACTGATACTTAAGTAGAGTCTTAAGTATGAATTTCTCTTATATGTACTTACTTTCCATGCTAGTAAGTGTTACTTTAGTTAACACTGCAAACAGCTCAACTAAGAACCTGGGGTATAAATTGATTAAAAATTAAGGAAATAATGGAAAGCAAACCTGCATATGTTTGAGTAAAAATATAAAATGAATGTGTGAATAAAGCGATAGACTTAGTTATGATAACACCTACCTAACTCTTCGGGTATTTTTATCTTTATATATCTTCACGCCTTACCACAAGGGTCGCCGAAGGTGTAGGCAGAAGTGTGTAGTACTCATACTCACACACTCTTCGCCGTAGATATAAATATTTTTATGCCGTTTTTCAACCAATTTTTCTCAAATGTATGCAGGCTTCCTCCCGATGTTTTCCTTCGCCGTAAACTGCTGTGACTAATCACTGTCCTTAAGTTCAGACAAAACTGAATGGTATACTCGGGGTTCTAACTTGCAATATTTGTGTCGCAGGCAACTACATGACCACCCCACACACCACAGCTTTAATGATATTTCTAGTGGTGAATTAAATATAAATACCTCACCTCACAACCTCCTTCGGGTAGATATCGCACAAAACGTGGCATAAAATGGAATTGAGAGCATCCATTTTCAGTCGCTTTGCCCAAATCCAGGTCTATCAGTTCTAATAGTTCGTAGAACAGGAACTCCTCTGCAACATATGTTCACATTGAGATTTATAAACATAACATTGGTAAGAGATTTAATATACATAATTACTTTTTCCAGACCAGGGACCCATGTTTTTACACTTTATATTTAAAAAAAAACATGAAGTTTTTATGAGAAAAAAGGGGTTGTTAAAGATCATATTTATACCCTTTTCACACAAAAACAAACGAATGTATTTAACGAAACATTAGAATAGTATAGGTCATACACCTATATGCTACACTTTATAAAGATCCTGGGTTAATTGGTCAAAAAAACGATACATAAAACAACAATAAAATTTTACGCCGCAGCGCAAAGCTAATAATTTTATATCATACATGTGTCTCTCACATCTTTCCCTCGAACACTCTTGAATTAAGATTGCATATCATGGCAAAGGCTCAGTTCTGATATATTTCTAGGGAATATTGTTACCACGATTTTTTTACAATCTGATAATATATTAGAGGCCAATTTATAAATTACACTGTACATATGTAGTTATATAAAAACTCAAAAAAAATAAGGTTAAGCTATGATCATACTTAAACAATGATCAATAAAAATGTTGATTTATGATATATCGAAGTAAGTATGGATTATCACCTTATAGCCTCTTAAATTTTTAACAACTTACCAAACAAATCCAGTTCTCGTATAGAGAAGTTCTGCGGTACAGGCTCTTCCACATACAATATTGTGTATTCAATATTGAACCTTATTAC
Source organism: Drepana falcataria (assembly GCA_945859725.1). Lineage (NCBI taxonomy): Eukaryota > Metazoa > Arthropoda > Insecta > Lepidoptera > Drepanidae > Drepana > Drepana falcataria. The sequence continues at coordinate 5,502,560 of OX243935.1, forward strand.
TTTGCAAGTGGGCAGTTTCGCCAGTTTGTAGTGAGAGAACATGGAAAATCCGGAGAATAGGAATTCGTGTTCATCATGGCTGATTATTGTTGGTAATTTAATTAGGAAGTTTGTCGGTGGAGAGACTGTTATACTGGAATTAACGAATTATATGGTCACCTTAGTGTATACTACTAATTCGTATGGATTATGCATTATTAAATAAATACAATTCCCCTCTAGGCTATTCTTAGACTTACATTTTGAATGTTATGTTGTTATCTCCATACCTTCCCACAAGGGAAGGGGCAGGCAGAAGTGTATAGTTAGTACCCACACACCCACTTTCCGCCAGGTACATATTTTAGGAAATGTTATTCAAAATATTTTATTTCTTTGTATGAATCTAACAATGATGAAAAAAATTATTAACAAGCCAAGCAAAAAAATTAAGCCAAGTTAAGACTGGCGGGACAGTTTATATTCATACAACAATAGTGTATCAAATAAATTATACGCCTCATTGGCTTCCCCATGTAGAGTGTCAGTTTTAGACTTACAGACCTCTATCGCTCCATTCATACATACATACATATCATCACGCCAAGTCCAATCCTAGAGCAAGTGGATGAATTTGTATATCTAGGAAGCATGTTCACACGAGATGGAAAGTATGAAAAAGATATTGAAAGAAGGATAACTGCCGGAAATAAGGTGAATGGAGCCATGTCGGCGTTGATGGGCAGTAAAAGTCTGAGCAAGAATGCTCGAGTTGCTGTCCACAACGCGATATTGGTACCTACCTTATTGTATGGCAGCGAATCCTGGGTATGTCAGAGGAAGTATGAAAATAGCTTGAATGCAGTTGAGATGCGATCTCTTCGAAAAATGTGCGGCGTAACGATATTAGATCGAATCCGCAATGAAGAGATTCGCAAATCAACTGGCGTGAATGAGGGCGTGATTGTAAAGGTGAAGAAAGGCATGTTACGTTGGTTTGGACACATAGAAAGGATGAGTGAAGAAAGATTGACGAAACAGATATACAAAGCAAAAGTGTGTGCAAGAAGGGGCAAAGGAAGGCCACGTTCCAACTACCTGGATCAAATAGATCGACTCTCAAGGACGGGAACGTTAAGAGTACTCGAATCCGACGAGCATGTATGAAGACTGATGAATGTGGACGAAGCGAAAGAGGTATGTAAGTCTAGAGAGAACTGGCGCTCTATACTCTCTGCCTACCCCGTTAGGGACTTGGCGTGATGATATGTATGTATGTATGTATTTATTAATTTTTAATTATTATATATTATAAATAAATAAATTTAAAAAATTATTTATTTAAAGTAACTTATTTTTATATATAAAATATCAATAGGTAGTACCCACACCACACCTTATTATTATTATTATAAACTAGCTGTGCCCGCGACTTCGTCCGAGTGACAATAAAAATATTGTTCAGTTTCTAAAATAAGAGTAGCCTTAGTTACTCCTTTTTATATCAGCTATCTGCCAGTGAAAGTCCCGTCAAAATCGGTCCAGCCGTTTCAGAGATTAGCCGGAACAAACAGACAGACAGACAAAAATGTAAAAAAATATATTTTGGTGTATGATAGATATATTCATATGCATGTAGTAAAAAGCTGTTATTTCAATATTACAAACAGACACTCCAATTTTATTTATATGTATAGATATTAATTATAGGCGCCCACAGGTATCAGAACAAAATTCCAAGGTACTAGTGGCTAGATAGTACGTATTATTAAAATAAGACCAACCGGTAGTGGTACAGCACATCGGTGTTGCTGCGCGTGGGTATACACTTGGGGAAGCACTCCTCGGACGCGTACACCCCGTGGCGCATGCCCAGCCTCTTGGCGCGCGCACTGCAGCGGCACAGCGGACCGCCATTCATCTCCCCAGTGTTGTTGAACCTGCCCACACTCTGTTACTAAGTCTCAAACAACCACCTCATTATACCTTAAAAACATTAATAAATATATATATCCTCACGCCTTCCCACAGGGGTCCCCGAAGGGGTAGGCAGAGGTGTATAGGTAATACCCAATTTCCGCCAGAGGTATATTAGGTGCCAACGTGACCGATGGCGAGTCCATGGCCGTTACTCAAGCACGACTATACATACGCCTTTGAATTTCTTCTCAGACATATGCAGGTTTCCTCTCGATGTTTTCCTTCACCGTAAAGCTCGTGGTGTGACTAATCACTGTACTTAAGTTCAGAAAAACTCATTGGTGCAGTCGGGATTCGAACTTGCGATCTTTGTGTCGCAGGCAACTGCTCGAACCACTCGGCCACCACGGCTTTTTACACATAAATAAATATCATAGGCAAATTGTTTACTTCCAAGATATTTTGCTTAAACAAGGTGCGAGAGTCGAACTTGCAAAAAATCATTAACTATTTCGACTTTGGTGTTTACAAGCAAACTAGACACTACGTATTTACTAGCTGTGCCCCGCTGTTATAGCTTTTTTTTTTTTTATACCACAAGAGTGGCAAACAAGCATACGGCCCACCTGGGAATGGGAAACCGTTTTACCGTTACGGTAGCCTATTAACGCTCACGATACCGAAGTATCACTTGCTCATTACTGGAAACCTTATTCACCGCGTAGGAACAACACAAAAAATGGTGTTATTTGGCTACGGACTTCTATAAGGTGGAGGTCCTGCCCCAGTCGGGCGGCTCCAAATTCGAACGGGAAACCCGTTATGCCCTACCTCTCTAGAAAATAATAAAGCTGCGTAATATAATATTCATAGGAAGATAATCATCTAACTTTGTGCCAAATTTTACCCAATTCCGTTCAGCAGTTCTGGCGTGATCCTCATAAACTGTCACATTTGTATATAATAGTAGGTTTAAGGTAGCATTGGGCATACCACATCTCAGGATGTAGTCTTCTGGGGTGGCTCTGCTTCCTCTGCAACTCCAACATTATCCTGTCCGTGTAACCTTGCAAGCCATCTTCATCCAGGCAGTCCTCATCACTTTCTGATGATGAGGAACTTTCTTCCTCCACTAGTAGATAAATATGTACATTTATTAATAATAATTTTTAGATCATATTTCTTACTATTCTACTCCTACTAGTAGAACCCCTACTAGTAGAGCTACTACTATAGATAGTGCCATCCACGAAGACTCGCCCCACCAATTTCTAGTCCAGGGGGTCGCGGGATGCGGGAAGTTTAACCCGAGTCTATTAATTGTAGTATGCGTGTGCACCCATAGATAACCAGTGTATACTGATAATACACAAACATTAGGGAATTAATTATATTACTATAGGAAAGAAAAGGTGCGCGTCTTTGTGTATGGCACTACCTATTAGTAGGGGTGAACATATATTCAAAGATTGAGATTTACCAACATTTAAATATTTTTGACATCCAAGCAAAGATTGTTGTATGGAAACCAGACATATGTACATATTTATACATAATATAGCATCCATGATAATACACAACACCTGTTCAAACTTACCACAAGTGATTGAGTGAATAGAAGGTGGCATTGCTCTGGCTTTAATCATAGTAACATTAATAAAAATAGCATATATACCAACACTATTGTAAAATCGTACATGATGACAATGAATTTACTGAAACATTCTGACATACATTATGCAGAATCCATTATGGGTATGCAGAGATTAGAGCTCTTTTGCTGAGTTATAAGCTCTTAAGTATGAAATATTAATACATTTTATTAAACTGTTCCAATACTCACATCTATGTTTGCACATCTTGACTTTCGGTGGTTTCAAAGGCGGCAACTCATCAACTTCAGGTCTGGCCTTTCGGCCTCTCTCTATCAGGTTCTTGAAGAAAAAGTCACAAACTCTTTCCAATTTGCTGGTTTGTTCCATACCAGTGCCGCCTTCCACTTGTTTGTAGTACAGTTCTGCTGGGGAACTTCTGTACCACATCTTTGATGTCTGTAATAATGCACAAGTTATTTCTTGAACCAATAGCATACTACATTCTACATGGCATAGCAACCCTACAGTGGTTGTAGTTCCCCGGTAGATGCAAGCGTCTTTAAGTGACAGAAGCTCCTTACCATTAAGCATGGTGGTTAAACATCTTAGTTATATAAATAAATTAGCCTCTTGGATATGATATTTTAGTTTGAACCAACAATTTAAAATTTAATCTAAATATACTTATGAAAAAATTGTTTGCAGTTATTGGAAGATGCTAATATAACAAATATTTTGTTTTATATAGCCTGATAAATAAGGAAAGCCATAGGTCGATCATCATGCTACCATTGTACCCACAACATACTACCAATGGGGCACAACAAGTTATTAGTTAAACATACATATATGTATATACAGCTAGTATGTTATATAATTTTATATGGCTATTTATAATTGTAAGTCTAGAGATTGTAAGTCTTCCCTCTGCCTACCCCGTTAGGGATTTGGCGTCATAAATATTTATGTATGGTGACAAGTAAGTGTTTACCTCATCCTCATCAGAATTATGTTCTTTTGACCACTGTTCCAATTTTTGGATCAAGTCTTCTGAAGTTTTGCAATAGTTCTTCCTGCAAAATGTGACTGAGTTACATTATTTGTAAAGAATTTGTGTAGGTATATTTTACATATCTGGATCAGGGATGTTGCGAATATTCGCATCCGCATCCGCAAATGCGGAGCTTCCGCATCAATTTTGACATCCGCATCCGCATCCGCATCCGCAATAATTAATGCGGATTTTCATGCGGATGCGGATGTTACACAAGTAAGAAATTGGGCGGGTCCGGCGAATGGAGCGTGCCGTTCGAATGTGAAAATGACCAATAGGAGCGTTAAAAATAGTTGACGCATTACGTGTTTGTTTGAGCTGTGGATTACTCATCGTATAGACATATATTTTGAGTGTTATTGTGATACAGTGATGATTGAGTGTAAATAATTGTTTATTGGGAAATCTTTATATTAGCCTTAGCTCAGCTTATTACTTTAAAATCGCCAGGTAAATGCCATTATGTTACACCGGTAATACGTTATTGTAGGTAAACTTTATTGTTTTATAACAATATCCTTTATTTTTTCAGCGAGTTTCCCGTTATTGATTATCTAACAAGTTTATTAACAATGTCACCACTGACACAAAGTAATATATGGAATAAGCATGACGAAAGATTTTGAACCTATAATGAAGTAATACACATTACTATTTACGAAAAACAGCCTCTTTTTCCGTAATAAATTAAGGTTTAGCGTACTTTAAAGCCGTTTTTTAATTACTTTTTCAATAGTGCGCCAAAGCAGCTCGTAGGTATGATGTCATGCGCTGCGATTGGTGTTTCAGTCAAAAAGGCTGATTATATAATTATTTTTTTTAATTATTGAAAAGCTTATTAATATCAACATTAAAATTAAAAAGAAATCATTTTTTAAATTTCATTTAATACGCATTTTCCGCTTAAAAACTACGTTTTGAAAAGGCGGCAATATACTGCTGCGGCGGCTGTTTATTTAGTATAATGCGCCTATTTTTTACTTCACTTACTAATATGAAACTTAGTAAGTGAAGTTAAAAAAATAGGAGCACTTTGCATTACTATTTTGTTTAATCACAATTTTAATTATCATTGTTATAATTCTTCATTCATATGTAATACTATAAGTGCCCGCTACTTCGACCGCGTGGAATGTAAGAAAAAATATTGTGTTTGATTTCTAAAATAAAATTAGGCTAAGTTTTCTCCTTTTTTCATCAGCTACCAGCCAGTGTCCGATCGAGTGTATCAGAAGTCCCATCAAAATCGGTCCAGCCGTTACAGAGATTAGCCGAAAAAACAGAAAGACCGACAAACAGACAAAATTAAAAAAAAAATTGTATAGGTACCGTGTTACATCCATATGTATAAAGTAAAATTGTATTTATTTGTATAGATTTATATCAGATCTTAAATTTCCGCATCCGCATCCGCGGATGTGAGCCTTCATATATTCGCATCCGCATCTGCATCCGCGGATGTGAAAAAATCGGCATCCGCAACATCCCTGATCTGGATGTCCATTAATACATTTAATAAATACAGTGTAAACTCTATATAACGACACTCGATTTAACGACAAACTCCGTAAAACGTCGAAATTGCTTGACTTTGGTTGGTTTACATTGTTGTCTATACAATAATACACTCCATATAACATCACGCTCACTCTAATTAACGACAACAATAAGGCATTACTAATTACTAGGTAGTACTGACTAAGTTGCCGAAATCAATAGAAATGTAGTTGTGTACATTCTCTAGTTTGCTGTTTTATGGCTCTATTACCTGGCCCGTATTTACTTTTACTTACGTACCGAAGATTCTAAGAAATGCTGTCTTTTGTTTGTTGTATGAATAAACTTACACATGTTCACCTCCACCACTCGGCTTTCGTTAAGTTAATTACACGTTATCATAATCTCTCAGTTGCTTACAAACCTTCAAACTGCAAGAATGGCGAATAAGAGGAAATCTTTGTGTGTCGACGAAAAAGTTTTATTAATACGCTCTATAGAAGCTGGTGAAAAAATTAGTGATGTTGGGAGACGGTTTGGATTTAGTCGCTCCACCGTGTCGACCATATGGAAAAATAAAGAAAAAATTCTGCAAGCCGAGGAAGATGGAAGATCTGTCAAAAGATTGAAGAAACCTCAATATGAAGACCTTGATCGAGCTATGTTAACATGGTTTTATAGACAACGGCAAAATAATATTCCTATCTCGGGACCAATCATGAAAGCTAAAGCAGAACAGTTTGCCACAGAACTAGGACTAAGTGCTTTCAAAGCATCAGAAGGATGGCTTGGAAAGTTCAAACGACGTCACCATATCAATTATGGTCAAATTAACGGAGAAGCACGCAGTGTCGATATCAGTGTGACTGACGACTGGATTAATAGAGTGTGGCCTAAATTGAGAGAAAAGTATGCTCCGAATGACATCTTTAACGCGGACGAAGCTGGTATTTTTTTTAAGTAGACTCCTGATAAGACATTGAAATTTAAAGGAGAAAAGTGTGTGGGTGGAAAACTCTCGAAAGAGCGTATCACAGTGCTTGTTGCTGCAAATATGACTGGTACCGAGAAAAGACAGTTATTGGTAATAGGTAAATCAAAAAATCCACGTTGTTTTAAAGGCATACAAAAACTGCCAGTAACTTATAAAGCTAATAAGACAGCCTGGATGACCAGTCAAATTTTTGAAGAAGAATTACGAAGATGGGATATCGAATTAAAGGGACGAAAAATACTGCTTCTTGTTGACAACTGCCCTGCTCACCCTCTCGTATCTAATCTTCGCAATATAGAGTTGGCATTTTTTCCACCAAACACAACAAGTGTTTTACAGCCCATGGATCAGAGCGTTATTAAAAGTCTAAAAGGTCACTACAGAAAAAAACTTTTAATGGAACTGGTCGAATCTGAGGGCAAAACTTCAATTAATATGCTGCATGCGGTGGATTTTTTATCAAAAGCCTGGGAAAAGGTCACAGCAACAACAATTCTGCACTCTTTTCGCCATGCTGGACTTTGTACGACAAGTGAAGAAATAGATCACGAATCGGAGCTTGAATATGAAGACCTTCCATTAACTGAGTGGGTTAAACAGTTTAACGTCCCTGAAAATTTATCGGAAAATTTACAAACCTACATAGAAGTTGACGACAGCCTGGTTACTACAGTTTCATTGACAGATGAAGAAATTTTGAATGCCGTGAAAAATACCGAGGAACAGCAGGTGGATGAAGAAGATGAGACAGACGAACCTGAGCCTCCACCCAGCATCAACGAAGCACTTAATGCAGCAAAATTGTTGGAAAAATATTTTTTATTTAATCAAGTTGACGCAACAGTATCTCATGATATAAGTAAAATTTATAATAAATTACAATTGGAATATTGGTGCAGCAAAAAATATCAGTCTAAAATAACCGACTATATGCAATAAGCGTTGTTATTCTTAATATATTGTTGCTATTTGTATAATATTATTTATATAATACACATGTACATGTCAGAACGTTAAAATAATGTCATTTTTTTTTCTTTCCGTTTAACGACCACTCTCTATAACGTCGAAAATGCGCGGTCCCTTAAGTGTCGTTATATAGAGTTTACACTGTAGTAGAAAGCAGTATTTAGTAGTTAGACATAATGAAAATGTATACATGTACCTGTATCCTTCCAATATCTTTTCCCTGTCAGTCATTGGTTTACGTGACACTGACTCTCTATCTCTCTCTCTATGAGAATGATGTGATATCTCCCTAGTGCGGCTTCGACTATGAACTTCCCTCTCAGGTGAATAGCGCCTGTGCCTGCTAGGAGACCTTTTATATCTTGGCGACCGCCTGTCATCACGACCACCAAAGCTGCGACTATGGCTTCCGTGTTCTCTGTAATGAGGAGGGCTGTGTCGCCTACTTCTTTCACGTTCCCATCTTTCTTCATACTTATCCCTGTAGTATCTTTCCTTATCTCTACGGCTATGAGATGGGCTCCTACTGCGGTGTCTAGAATAGCTTGGACTTCTACTCCTCCTTTCGTAGTACCTGTCTCTATCTCTCTCCCTTCTAATTCTGTCATAATTTCTTTCATCTCTATGTGGTGAATATCTGTGCTTTGATGTGGATGCTGACTCATTGGTTGAGTGGTATGAGTACCTTCTATCTGATTCCTTCCCTAATGTTCTTTCTTTCTGGCTATCATACAGGCTTGGTAAAAATTTATGGAATTTGGTTTCACTTTTAGGCTTAGAAGTGTCGTAGTTCCATGTTTGATATGTAGTATCCTTAGGTAGTGTATTATAGTACCCAGTTTCTTCGTATGTGTAGTCTCCGGGGAGGGCAGGTGGAGGAAAAGATGGTGCGAGGCTGTGCACTTCAATAGGAGGATAGGCGATAGGAGTCGATGGGGGAAAAGAGGAGACGTACGTTGTATTATCGCATGACGGTACAGCAGGTATCGGCATCGTTGGGCCATGGTGGTACATCTGAGTGGCTACAGGCGGAGGCATGTCCAACCGGGGCGGTGGTATACTATAATTGACCGGCGGAATAGACATGGTACTGAATGAATTGAAATTGTAGTAATCCGTGAAATAGATATTAAAATTTTAGGTTAGGGTGTAGAATCACCTGATTGTAACGTCAATCACATTATAAAAAATCGTTATGTCGCCTCACATTGTTTAGATTCGTAAAATTATAATATAAACGACATTTATTTTGATGAATTTGATGTCATGAGCCTACAGGCAGACTTATGTCAAAGTCAATGCATAAAATGTCAATCAATAAATTTTCTTAATGATTATTTATTCCTGATTTCAACACAAGTCCTTCAGTCAATTTTTTTTATTTATTCCAGTTTTAACACGTGCTCCATCATTTTTTTTTATATATTTCTCCCTTGCGGAACTTATTCTTATTAGAGATTCAAACAGACTGAATTGTGCAGCATAATATATATTTAAATATGTATTTACACAATTAACACACACAAGTAACGACAATATAAAGACTAGTTTATTGTGTATATAAAAACTATAATTCCAAAAAAATGCTAATAAACTAAATTGTGAAGAACATCGCTTATCTTTGCACTACCTAGACATTCATTACCCTTATAAAGAACTCCAAATTGTCCTTCTGTAATGGCTCTAAGATTTTTTTCTAATATGATGGTCAATCCATCAAAATTCTTAACTACTTTACAAGATGTCAATGGTTTTGTATGTTGAAATCGAAAGTAACAGTTAAGAACACCGCTTTTAGTCAATTCAGTTGGCTCTCCATTTATCCAATGAGGTTGTCCTGTGAAGCAAATGTTATTCCATAAAGCTGGATGTTTTGTACCTGGAACCTAGAAAAAAATTGAGATTAAAAATCGAACAACTATTTTATAGAAACTATCAATATTAAGTTTATTTCGTTCTTACCACATAAATATTATTTGTATCCAAGTCTTTTTTATAAATGAAAAATGCATCTTTCCAACTAGCTAAGCAACACCTCTGGCCAACTGTCCATTTGTGCAGTCCTTCATGTTCTCCCACTATTCGTCCAGTAACTATATCAATAAATAGGCCTTTTCTTGTCTCAATATACTGTCAACATACACAAATAAAAATGTTTAAAAAAGGTTAAGATAAACATTTAAAAATATTGGCATATTTGGGTGTCTGGTCTCTGCTTTGGACTCATGCTACTATGTTTTTTTTTATTAATTACAACAAATGTAATATTCATTATTTTCTCTATAACATATAGAATACATTGTATGGATATTAATTATTATGTTACTAACTTCATCTATGAAATCCTGAAATCTTCTTTTACCAATGAAACAGATGCCAGTACTGTCTTTTTTATTAGCAACATTAAGGAGACCTTCCTTTTTGGCAAGTTCCCTGACTTCTCTTTTCAGCATATTGGCTATTGGGAACATACATTTTCTCAGGGAAAACTGCTTCACTTGAGACAGAAAGAAGGTCTGGTCTTTATGTTTATCTGTAGGTTGCAATAGCTTAACCCCTGAAATTAATGATATTGAAAAATGTATTACATTGAAAAAGATTGTCACACTTTAATGCTTATTTGTTTAAGCCTATATTGTATTGTATAGACTGAATAATATTTAGATACATTTCATAATTTTAAAGATTACTAAGAACATAGTATTCTCTAATAATACCATACTTCACAGAAAATGTCAACAACACTGGAAAATCTCATTGATTTTGAGAAATAGTCCTTAAATTGTTTTTTTTCATTTTACTTACATTTATGTACATTATCATAACTACAAACCTTCATATTCATTATATTTTTCTAAATAAGGTCCAAATGAAGTATTTGCATAGTGACCAGTGGCAATAGCATCAACTCCTAAATTGTTCCTGCAATGTTCAAAGAAGCTATCAAATTTGATGTATCTATTGCACAATATATCAGGATTTGGTGTTAATCCAGTTGCATATTCCTTAAGCAACACTGTGAAAACTTCATTCCAGTACTCCTTTATGAAGTACACTCTGTGCAATGGAATATTGAGCTTACGGCACACAAATGTTGCATCATCAAAGTCTTTCTCATCTGAGCAGATTCCAGCCTCATAATTACTGTCCCAGTTTCTCATGAACACACCTTCTACTTGATATCCTGAAATAATAACAGTAAGAGACCTATTTAAATAAATTTATCAACAAATTAATGCTTCTACCATGGGATGAAAGTTACATATTCTTATATCCTCAACTATATATTCTCACGGCTACGGGATTCGAACTTGCAACGTGTTCCTGGCAACTACTTGATCTGCAGGGCTATCACTATCACGGCTATTATTATGTATAGGTTATATAGGTTAGTTAAAACAATACAGTAAATATAAATACAGGGACAAGAGAAACATTTAATAAATCAATTTATTTAAATAAGTTTTTTATTTATCTCACCAGCTCTTTTCAGAAGTAATGCGGCAACTGCACTATCTACTCCTCCAGATAAACCTAATCCGACTTTTCTAAACATCGCAACATTGATGTTCGGAGCACCATTAAGAGTGTAAACGTGGATATTTTGTCTTATACATAGATATAACGATAATAATTATTGATCATATCTAAATTAATATTATAAGTACCTAAGTTACAGTTGAGTAACAGTAACAAATGAAACACTAGTATAATACAAATAGTCAGTCTGTCTGACTCATAGACTACTATTAATATACTAGAGATAGACCCGCAACTTAGACATTTCCTAAGCAGCGCCATCTCTTTTCGAGGACACGTACTAGTCAGCTGATAATATACCTATATACATATTACATATCTATAGCTTTATTTTATTCCACCTAATGTAGAATGGTTGAAAATTATGTTATGGTAAAACTAAACTAAAAAAATTCAAAACTAGATTAAGTATATAAATAAGCATATATAAATTAGCACAGAGTACTTTTATATATGTAGGTAATCTAGTTTAGAATTTTTTTAGGTTTAGTTTTAATATAACATAATTTTCAACCATTCTACAATATTCTACTCGGTATAGCTAATTCGGGAAAACACGAAACTAGTTGTTTCTAGAAGGTAATAATAATCCAAATAATTTTTTTTCATGTTTATTGGATAAAACAAAACATTTATAACTTCAATCTTTTAAAATCAAACATTTACTTCAGTACCAGTTTGCCTTAGTCGTTTCCTCCCTCTATTGTTTTTATAGTGCTCATGGGCTTTATTTTTTAATTGGTCTTCCTTATCATACTCTAAAGCCTTGCCAGTGAGGAGGTGGTTGACTTCTTTGCACCAGATATGTATAAAAAAAGTGATGCTCTTATTAATCAAATATTCTGTTAAACGATTTTTATGTGCCTCGCACGTTATAAAAGTAATATCCATATTTAATGATACAACAAATTTTATGTATACAGCTATATTATTTTTTAACGGTGTAGTTTTTAAAATACTTAAAGTTATGTTTTCTACTTGTGCAAAAAAGTCAAACAAACACCTCGTAGGGTAGCACAGCCATCTTTTGCTATCATATTCTTTTATTTTTATGAAGCCATGGAAATCTTCTGTATAATCCGTTTCCATACATTTGAGGCAAGTTTGACATTTTTTGTACACTTTACATTTGGCTTGGCGTGCTAACCACCCACTGCAATACCCTATTGCTGCGCATTTTTCTACATTACCTATATCTTTATTGTTTATTAATATCGTCGTGTTTATGAGCTCTATATTTATGTGCTCATGCTCCACGACATTGATGCCCTCGTAACCAATTTGCTCATCCTCTTCAAATAAAAAAAATTTCAACGAATCTAAACAAAAGTCATTGTCTGCCTCGCAATTTGCACCCACAGAGTGTTTAGATGATAAATTATTTAACAATAATGTTTTATATGAGGCTTCAAAGGACGAGCAATTTGGCATGATATTTGCATAACCATGGGCTCTTATGGCTCCAAAGAAATTTTCAAGGGCATCTTGGTTAAATCTGCGCAACAATACAGTTTTCATACCTTTTTCATGAAGGATTTTGACCAATTTTCTAATATTTTCGATACTTTTTACCCAGCCCGTCAAAGATGGCACATTTCTATGGGTATCAAATTTCATTGATTTCAACACAGGCAAACTGGCATTCCATAGTTCATGATGACCCGAATTCACTTTGACTGCGGTTCTGTACGGTTTTCCCGGCACAACTTCGTAACTCCCACAATTTAAACTGTCGAATAATTTGTCGAAGAATAAAACCAGATCTGCAGTTTGGGTGCATTCTTTTGGCATTACTCCCAACTCTGAAAATAAATAAATAATTCCATTTATAGCAATTATTAATGTCTTTAATTAATTAAATGCTATAGTAACAATATTGATACATACCTGCCATAAAACCTAAAGCTGACCCAACGGAATGGCTGAACACTTGTGTACAGTGCTTAACCCTCATTTTCGGTATATGATTAGGCATAACATGTTGTGATGTTAATTTAGGCAGTATTTTAGAGCCTTTGTAGTTAGGTGGCCTCTCAAATAATTTTTGGATATGGCTCCATTTCGCTATTTGAGCTTTGCCATCTATAAGAGAGGTAGGGCATAACGGGTTTCCCGTTCGAATTTGGAGCTGCCCGACTGGGGCAGGACCTCCACCTTATAGAAGTCCGTAGCCAAATAACACAATTTATTGTGTTGTGTTGTGTTCCTACGTGGTGAATAAGGTTTCCAGTAATGAGCTCCTTGGGGAGGGGGGAGGATTGTTACATTGTGTTGGAAGCAGAGGGATTAAACCTTATGCTGCAAACACACTATAACTCTCCGAACACAGAGTGGCAACTCGCAAGTGATACTTCGGTATCGTGAGCGTAAATAGGCTACGGTAACCGTTTCCCAGGTGGGCCGTATGCTTGTTTGCCACTCTTGTTGTATATAAAAAAAAAAAAAAAAAATCTATAACATAATTTAAGTTTTTGCATAGCATATTATTTCTAATGCACTTCAACAGATGCGGAGGATCAAACAAGAAATAAATCGGTTCTTCATTTACTTCAAAGAATCCTCCTCTGTATTTTTTTTCTTTTCTGTAATATGTCGATGTTGTGTCTGTAACAAGACTGTTAATTGCGGCAATATTTGTTGTACCTTGATCACAAATAGTGGAAACAACTTTAAGACCAGCTTCTTGTAGTTTTGTGATCACTTCTTTTATTTGTTTTTTAATGCTAATGTTTTAGTTGTCGCCGCTGAATAGCTGTAATATACAGGTTGCTTGTATGCCTTGACAATCCCTCTTATCATAAACACCAGAACATGGTCGCAAAACTTGTTTTCTTTTTGTTCACCATCATCCACAAAGCCTTCTATTGAGTCTCTTGTTTTGCTGTACGAACATGATGGAGCAATGGCCATTTCATCAAACAATAATGAACAGTATCTATGTATCTGTGGCATCTTTGCAACAGTCTCCTTCAAATGTTTGAAAATCCTTTGATTGTAACCTGGACACAGTTTCACTTTTTGTAATACACTTTGTAAAGTTCTTTGGCTTGGTAAAATGCAAAATTTACTCATAATTCTGTAGGCTTTAGGTGACGGCTTATATAATGACAAAGACAAAATTTTCTCCTCCATGGTAAATCTTCTTCCTCTCACATGCTGTTTCCCACCTTGCTTAACTTGCATTAGAAAAAATGATTTTGCATTCTCATTCCTTAGGTTTCTAGAAACAATCTGGAATGCTTTTGTTTTTGAAATCCTTTTGGGAGTCATCCTTAGCCTGTTGCAAGGCTGAATCTGTTTTATATTTTTGGACTTTTTCTTGTAGCTAGTAGTTTTGGACTGACTACACTCTGAAATAATAATTATAAACAATTTAGATAAAAATCTCTACAAATAATTCAAATTGAAGTCTGGGTCTGTTAGTAATAATAAGTAATAATCCACCTCCTACAAAAAGCTGTGATCCTATAATAAATGCTGACTGCTGACAAAATTCTTGCAAACAATACAATCCATTCATCTGCAGGAACACACACATTACAAAATTGTTTGTATTAATAACTGTGAATGTAAATATCACAAAATAATAATATCCTGGGACATTATTCACACAGGGCAATCTGGTCCCAAACTATTAATTATAAAATATTTTAAAATGTTGTATGCTATATCCATAAGTATTATGAAATCTTACCCATGCTAGTTGGATGTAATTGTGGTCTGGTTACTGGAACTGAACCAACTCTTACAGGATTGGATTGTACAGTTGATGTTGAAGGAGGATTTTCAGGTATTCCATGTTGTTCCATTAGCATATCTACATCCATTATCAGTTGTGATTCAGCAGATGTTGTTGGAAGGTTTTCAGGTGCTCTTTCTTGTTCTGGAACTGTAAGTAATATTGGGCTGTGTACACCATAATAACTTGTACAGTTGGCTTAGAGCTCTTATAACTTCTGTTCCAAATAAATAAACTGTGAGTATAAATATAAAAAGTTTAGCCAGGATTACATTTGGTCAAGTAGCTAAACAAGGCTCAGGAGATATGGCCATCAAAATAATTTTGTAGGCACATTTACTTATTATTATGTTCCATTTTATTCAATATTTTTAATTCATATTTTTCAACAAACCTGCTAATATTATAAATGAGAATTTCGTTACTCATTCACACCATAACTACTGAACTGATTGATGAAGTAAGTCAGAGGTGGATTTATAGTCTAGAATAGCACAGCTATGCCCACATAATAAGAAGTGTAATGTACATGTAACAAGTAACAAGAATGAAATACTAATTTACCTGAAAGTTGTAGTTCTGGAATTGCTAATCTACAAAGCTGGTGGGATGAGTAGAGGTAATTAGTTTTGAAATGTTTACGACATACTCGCAGATTGTTGTAAACATATGTCTTATCTTGTAGACATAGACTACCAATACTTGAGACCCATGTTATATATTTCTCAGGATTCTTTTTGGGATCTGGAAAGCGATGTAGAGGAATACCTGAAATACAGATGTAAAATGTAGCAGCCATAGGTAGCATGTACATAATATTCTGAGGGTGTTAGTATTTCATATACTGATTACATGAGTCACGTACATGAAATACAGAAAGAGATAGGTTACCAACAGAAAGTGATGTTTTAAGTCGAAACGTATAAGAACTGTATATTTACCGGCATCTTTGACAACTTGGCAGCCGGGCACACAACACTTGTTTCGAGGCATTGTTTTCTAAACACAAAATCACTTAAAATATGGTCCAAACTCCAGTTTACGGAGGGCCTAAGCCTATTTAACAGATTTCTGTTAAATAATCACGGAGGAGCACAGGGGGCTCTACTCGACGCGTTGGGAAAGTTTAATAAGTAGTTAAAAGAAGTAAATACGGAGCAGCGAACTGACTTCGACGTAAATTACATTCAGAATAGGGAAGCAAACGGAAATATTTAAAAAATATGTGCAACCGCAGACTACATTCATAGAATCAAAGAAATGTCATTATCGCCCTGTAGGGTCATATCATATTTGAAAATTCTACCAATGTATTCTTTATTTTTCCATAAATTTAATCAAAACAACTGTGATCAGCGATCTTATACAAACGCAAATAAATACGGAGAATGAAGCTTAGCTCACAATAAATCAGAATCAAAGATAATACGCGTACAGTTCTACTAAAATATACTACTCATTGCTTAATAATGTACGCTGGCAACATTGTGCACAATTTAATTGGTGTCCTCGGACATAGATGGCTCTGAAGAGAGTGAAATTAAAATGTATACTAGTTTCCACCCCCTGGTCTGACTAGTGACTGAACAACATCAAACATGTAGTAGAGTATAGGCTTGTTGAAAAAATATCGATATATCGATATATCGATATTATTTTTTCAATATATCGATATTTTTGAGCGATATTTAATAGTTCGATATATCGATGTATCGATATAAAATTCTAAGTATCGAAAAGGTATAAAAATCGATATTTTTTTCAGACCAATAAACATTTATGAGTTTTAAGATTAAAAAAATCCCAAAAAGAAAATACTTTTTTTATACTAACATCTTTTAACAAATTATATTTTATGTATTTTTTGTTTTTGGTCGACTTGATTTGCTGTTTTATAGTGTGGTTTTTAAGTTGGCAACTCTGTTAGTCAATTTCAATTTCAACTGCCCGTCCGTATTATTACCACGACTGACTTATATATTATAACCTCAGAACGCGCGTATTTCTGTACTTGAGTACCCACCTAGTTCTCAAACAATCAATCAATAATCAATTGATAGAAAGAAAATAATTTGAACATTGCAGTAGATTTCTGTTTTATATGTCATGTCTAGTGTTGTATGGAACTTTTTCAAAAAAATAGACAAACAAAACCGATATATCGATATTTTTTAATAAAAATATCAATATCGATATTGATATTTTCAAAAAACATCGATACGATATATATCGATACTTTATTGCATTTCCGACATCCCTAGTAGAGTAGATAGGTACCGTAGGTACTGAGTGAGCGTAGGCACCTACCAATCTACCTATTGTGTTGATGACTTTTGGACTGACGCATTGTAATACTAGATTCATGACACGGATATCAGCTGCAGGTTTTTAGTATGGAGGGTAGAGATATTTTAGAATTAGTATTATTTTAGTTCATTGTTTAGCAATGGCAGAAAATTTTAAAAATAATAATATTACGTTCTTCTAAACTGAATTAGCTTTTGTGCAATGGTTAAACAATGAAATTTTTGCCATCATCTCTGAGCTTATATATATCAACGCTATATCCTCACGCCTTCCCACAAGGGTCCCTGAAGGGTTGGACAGAGATATAGTACCCATACACCCACTTTCCGCCAGAGACATATTTTAGGTGCCAACGTAACAGGACTTACCGAGTCCATCACCGTTACTCAAGCTTGACTATACATACGCATTTGAATTGCTTCTCAGACGTATGCAGGTATCCTCTCGATATGTTCCTTCACCGTAAAGCTTGTGGTGTGACTACAGTACTTAAGTTCGGATTCGAACTTGCAATTTTTGTGTCGCAGGCAACTCGAACCACTAGGCCACCACGACTTTATATCAAAGTACTTACTTAAATAAGGCCCAGGTGTATGGATTACTATCTTTACACCTATCAAACACATAGAACTTCGGGGACCCTTGTTGGAAGGCGTTAGGATATTACTTCAATAATATAAAGATTGATAAAAAAACGCTTATTTCCATAAGGGTATAACATTCTGTGGAGATGATGATAATGTTATTTTCTCTCTGTGGCAGTGATTTGACAAGTTTGTTGAAATTGAAATCCATTAAAAAGAGTAACAATTTCTGCAGGTTATATTTGCGGTCTCTTTAAGGATATATTTTCATTAAAATGTCGAACATAAACTTACAATGTCTGTTAGGAATACAGTGCAACGATTTTGTGATGATAGCGGCTGATCAAAGCAATAGTCACAGTATTATGGTCATGAAGGATGGTGAGTTTGCGGTTTTATTTTATATTGTTTAAAATGTTGATCTTCAACTACTTCTAGTTGTAAGCCACCTAATATATTAATTATTTCAGACGAAGAAAAAATCTACAAGATTTCTGATAAGTTGGTGATGGGTGTTATTGGTGACTCGGGCGATACTAATCAGTTTGCCGAGTATATTGCTAAGAATCTCCAGTTGTACAAAATGCGCAATGGCTATGAACTGGGTCCTACTGCAGCAGCCAACTTCACACGCAGAAACCTCGCTGAATACTTGAGAAGCAGTGTTAGTTTCTTCTTACCTATCATACTTTTTTTTTTATTATATATTATTGTTCAAATCCAACAGTAGTTTAGCTTTCAGGTTTTACTGGTAGACTGTAGGGTAGCATTTTCATAAGGTTTTTTTACCCTAAAATAGCTTATAACAAGCATGTGACCATAAATGGTCACTGCATCCAATATGCATTTTAGTATTAGGAATGTTGACTGAGGATTGCCAATCCTAAAATCAATCTTAGGACTGTATGATAACAAAGTATGAAGAATTTCCACAAGCAGAATATCCCTTGTTTACACCAGGAATATATTGTACAAGAGCTTTTTCATTGTGATTTTCTGTATTTTCTAATTGTTTTATTCAATATTATATGAAAGTTACCTACCTCTATTTAGGATATACATATTGTATTTAAAATGCTGCAAACTATCACTACCAATTATTTAATGTTTCAGACTCCATACTTTGTGAACCTACTGTTAGGTGGGTATGACAAAGAGAATGGGCCAGAACTGTACTTCATGGACTATCTCGCCTCCAGTGTAAAGGTGCCTTTTGCTACACATGGCTTTGGTGGTTTCCTCAGCTTGTCTATAATGGACCGTTATTATAAGAAAGGTATATAAATATAAGTCAATACTATATTTTTACATTTTACTATCTGTTTCAATATATTTTTATTAAATAAATAAAAATATATTGCTATTCCCTGCTATATCACCCACATTAAGTTTGATTTCATTTGTAACTTGTTTCTATAATAAAAGACCCAATATATTAATCTAAGATATGCTAATTGTACGGCTTGTTAGCGGGCAAGCCATGTCTGTGGCGACTTCGTTACCTGACAAGTTTATTACACAAAAACTTTCACATTTATAAATATAATGTAATTATTCTCAATGTGATAACTAGATGGGACAAAACAATTTTTGTACATTATATGATTACTTTAATAATAACTACAATTTCACAGATGCTACTGAGACTGAGGCCTATGAAATCCTGAAGAAGTGTGTGACTGAAGTACACAAGCGTCTGTTTGTCAGCCTTCCCAACTTCCAAGTGACTGTTGTGAACAGGGATGGCATCAAAGTACTGCCTGTTATTAACTCTGCATCCTTGAAGTAACTTTAAAAATAAAATATATTTTCAAATATTTTGAGAGTATTATTACTTGTCATCCCATAATTATGAGGCCTGAGACAGGACTTAAAATTATTAATTTAAATTGTGTTTCTTGTATATAGCTCTTTTAAATAGTGAATTGGATCTTACAATTTTATATGCTCAAGTCTGTGTCATATAAAATAGGCATGCAAATATATATCGAGAGTGAAATGAAGTTATTGTCATTATAATATCTTATTTATTATTATTATTAATCATAATACTAAAGACAAGTTTTATAAATATTTCTCATATTATCATCCCCCAGATTTTCCCCTGTCTGGGCTGGATGGTGGTTGGCTGTCCAGATTCTCATTCTGTGAATTATTTGCATCATTGTCACCTCCATTTTCACCTTCATTATCTGAAGTAGGTTCTGTGAAAAATTAAAATAATATTTTCAAGATAAATAGACTCAGATTCAAAAATCATTACTAAATATTATAGAACCAAGTCCCCCAATGCCCTGTCTGTTTGCAATAGATAAAAATACTGAAAGGTTTCATGTGATTGTAACCAATTGGATCCAACCCTGAGGATGGTTTAAATGTATAATTTGTAAGCATACATAATAGTACTAGTAGATTATTATTAAATTCAAGGAAGATACCTTTCTTTTCTGTAGGCATGTCTTCTGTTCTGTTTGCCACTTGGAAGTGGTACTCCAGTTCATCAAAGTCAAAGACTTGGTCTGTTGGTAGCAGGCAGGATAAATATGCTGGGAATGTTGGCTTGCAAGCTATTACTGAAATATAATTATGGAGTTTGAACATAAGCAATTAAAGGTGTCTCGCTTCATGAACTCTAGGCCACTTGTGACAAGCAGGCTGGAAGGCAGCTTGCTCAGAAAAACAGCATATCAATTTGGTGAGCCATGCTCCGATGCCATGCCAGGCAATACAGATTGCAGTTGAATATTTTTCTTCTAGCTACTTTGGCTCCTGTTTTGTGTAAAGATTAACATAGACATTAATTATGTAAAAAAAACAATACTCACAAGGATAAACTTGATTGTCATCAGTATTGAATAAGTTGTGTGTTTCACTGGTCTTTGCTAAGAATTTTGTTAAAGCTCTCTCAATATCTCGCTTCTGTGTAGCTGCCTTCTCTCTAATTGCTTCATACTCTGTTACTGGTTGTTTATGGGTCTGTAATAAACATAACATTAATGATTTCAAGCTTTTATGTCAATGAGTTTTAATTATGATTTTTATACTAAAGATATTAACTAAACCATGATAATATATCAGTGGTATTTGTTCAGTTGGATTAATTGAGGTATTTTATTTTATTTTTATTAACAGGCATAGTTTATTGTTCAAAATATATATTGAAAGACTACAATGTATGGAAAACTGCCTGAGGAGATATGGGATGATAAAGGAATATATCAGACATAAGTAGGCATGGAGTGTAGAGTAGCAGTTTCTCCATATATTTAATGATAATTTTTTGTTTTCTTTGTTCTTGTATGCTGAGTATCCTGCGAGAGGTTAAATAACAATATGAATAATAAATAATCACCGGTGTCCTGATATAAGCATGAGGATCAGGCAGTGGAGGCAGGTGGAGGGGTATGTGAGGTGCTGGCTTTGCTTTAGATCCTGCTGAGAGCATGGCTGGAGTGCGCGGTGCTGCTACTTGCTGCGGAGGCTGAATCACATGCCTATTGGGCCGTATAGCATACTGCTCTATACCGCGCAAGCTGATACCTGCAGTTTTATTTTTATTATTATTTCATAGGCCCAATTTGCCTGATTGGAGGCAATTTGTGTAACAAAAAAGAAACGAATGCACCACATATGTATATCGCTTTTTCAAACATTCCAAAGTAGTATATTTATTCTTACTTATGTATGATTAACCCTCAATCTCTTATAAAAAATGTTTTCTTAATCTCTTATTATTATTGAGGCACATTAAAGTGCCCTATTTGGTTAATATAAAGTAATGTTAAATAAATAAAATGTAATAGCCATGAGCAGAGTGGTTCCAGTAGTTGCTTGCAACACAAAGATTGCAAGTTTGAATCCCGACTGTACCATTGAATTTTTCTGAACTTAAGTACAGTGACCGTAAAGTTTGTGGTGTAGGAAAAAATCAAGAGGAAACCTGCTGCATATGTTTGAGAAGAAATTCAAAGGTGTATGTATTGTATAGCCATACTTCAGTTGCGGCGATGGACTCACCAACCGTCATGTTGGCTCCTAAAATATATGTCTGTTGTGACACTTGTGGGAAGGCGTGAGGATATATTACTATGATTAAATTATATAAATTGTAAATTATACCCATATTAACCACAGCCATGGCCACATCTCCTAGAACTGGTTCTACTCGTCCTGCCAGCTCACAATAGCCTCTAGCAGAGTTTCCCACTTCTGATAAGACTGAAATGTAAAGGTGAAACATATAACGTAGATAGTATCAACTTACACATTGTAAGAATTGTTCAGTGAAATAAATGTATTTTTGACAATATTCCCCACACAAAATCTTTAACCTTAATCCTTAAACAATTTCAAAGTTTAAGGATTAAGGTTTTAAGTTCACTTAAATTCATATAATTTTAAATTTGTCCTGAATGAAAGAGGGATTTGTCTCAGATAGCAATGTTTCGAGGTGAAGGTATAATTCAGAGGCCTTACAACTTGTCTGCTTCATTACTTGAACTATTGTCAATGTTTTTATTTTCATAGAGCACAAACAAATAAGGAATTGGTAGATACGCCTACCGTTCCTAATAAGTAAACGAAGGTCACGCAATGCCCGAGACGGCATATTTAAATTTCAAATAGTAAATACTAACAACACTGTAATACTTCAGTTAAAGTCTCAAGGGACATTTTATCTGCTGCATCAAATCCAGTTTCCAAAAGTACAGTTGACACGGCAATATTTAATATTCTTCGTCGGGCGTCAGAACAATTTTCAATTTTTTCAGGAATTTCAGCCATGATAGCGTAGCTGCTTCCACTTAAAAGATTACAATGTATGTTCCACTTTAAATAACAATGAATACATATGTAAGTACAAACTGATTAATACCAAAGTATTGTCAATTGCCAAGCCAAAGTATTACTTTTCTTTTATTCAATCAAGTTGCGATATACTCTACGAGCACAGATATACTCAAAGATTACAATGTATACTGTAACGATATACTTGAAGCATAATAATTAATAAGGTTAATAACAACAGCCGTCAAAGCCGCGATAGTGACCTAGGCATTTTAGTCTTTGGATTAGGTCCTCTTGAGGGTCCTCTGCTACGTTACCATTAATAGTAGTCTATGTACGCTACTGTAGGTAGTAGACTATATACATTAATGATCTGTACCAGCATACAATAGTAATCTTTGATCTGCACCAATGATTATTCTATTTGTAGGGTACCTCCTCCAGATTTAGGCATAATGCATAGGTATATGGTACAGAATTTAACTTTTTATTTAAATAATAATTCGAAGCTTATGCTCATTAATATTTTATTTATAGCGTGTTATATACATAAATTTACAGAAATAAATGAAAAAAATCCTATAAATAAAGAAAATTGGCCTTGTCGAAGAAAATTGATTAATGATATGAATACAAGTTATTCAGTTACATACGCAAAAAAAATATTGGATCAGAGATATTGTGTCGAGGTAAATAGTATAACTGTTGCTTCCAGGATTTATTAACAACAAGAATACATTCATTCAATAAAATTTTGTGATAGTGGCGACTGGCGAGTACCCGATCTTAGCTTTTGTTTCGATGTCTGTCACTTGGAAATTGAAGATGGCATGACATTGACTCCAACGATATGTTCTGTCTGGACTGTCTGTGACATTGGCATATTTGACACATAGGTTTGTACTGCGTAAGCGTAAGCAAGCTTTTTGAAATTACTAAAAAGCAATATTAATTAAATACATTTGTCCACTTTCCGGAGGGAAGGCACATATTATAAATTGCAAAAGTAATAAAGTTCAGTTATATATCCCTTGCAAGTAGGACGATTTTTTAACACTGGTATGTATTTTGGATAGAATTATGTTGTAATTATTGTCGCTTTCACTATGCTCGTCTAAACAAGAAATATAACTAAATCGTTATGGAACTAAAACTTGTATATACTAAATAGCTAGGTTTTATTATATTATAAATGTTTTACTTGTAACAGATTGAGACAAGGGAAAAGGCACGACATTGTGTCCCTTGAGTAAGGGAGCATAATAAGATATACATATTGATCAATCTATGGGAATCCCTGCTTTAAACTTTGCTTTTTATATTTTTCAGTTTGGTGGGCTATCTCCTGATTCACTCATAATTTTAACAATATGGTGAAGTTATATGCTTTGGCTGTGCTGTACAAAGGCGTGAACAGTACCACTCTATTGAAGGCTTCATATGACTTGCAAAGTTTTAGTTTCTTTCAAAGAGGTTCTGTACAAGAGTTTATGGGGCTTGTAAGTAAGACTATAGTGGAGAGAACCCAACCAGCCACCAGACAGTCCGTCAAAGAGGGAGAGTATATGTTGCAAGTGTATGTCAGAGCTGACAACCTCGCTGGTGTTGTGATTTCTGACCATGAGTACCCAAATCGTGTTGCCCACACTTTAATTACAAAGATCCTTGACGACTTCACAGTTAAAGTTCCTGTAAACTTATGGGCAACTGGAAATGAGTCAACTATAGATTTTACAATCTTACCACAGTACTTGTCAAAATACCAAAACCCCAAGGAAGCAGATGCGTTAGCAAGAACACAGAATGACCTAGATGAGCTTAAAATTATTTTACATGACAATATTACAGCAGTGCTGGAGAGGGGTGAAAAGCTTGACGACATCGTAGAAAAATCTGAGAATCTATCAATGACAAGCAAAGCATTCTATAAAACTGCCCGTAAGACGAATAGCTGTTGTAATTTCTAAGTATTTTCTGTGATAATGTTCTGAAGTTGTAGTTAATGTTGAAACAGGTGGAAATGAAATAGAAAAATTGCATATTTAGTAGCAATTTGTTGCTCCTTATTATTTTATACTCATTGCTAAAGTTAATACCTACATATATTAATATGTGTAAAAAAAAATACTTTAATTTTGTCCAAATTTTCCTGTTCTTGAAACCACTGTATGGATATGTACTGAATTTTTTTTAATGAAATGATGTAATCTTTTACACAATGTTGTATACCAGTATGAATATTGTGTTCAGTATAAGAACAAGGTATGTTAGCATTGGATTGATTAACAACAGTAATAGGACATTATAAAAATCCCTAGAAACAATATAATTTTATATTTAAGGTTTCCAGTTTCCATTTCGGGCATTGGCACTATCAGTTATATTATTCATTACATCATTAGTGCTGTATAAATGTTAACTTAAAACTAATTGTTTGGAGTGATGCATATTATCACTTCGTAGTTTATTAGTTGATGTAACTACTATTCCATGAAAGCATCTTTTTATGGTGTTTACTTAATGTTTTATTTATTAAAGATCAGCATATTCATCACAAATAAACTATCTAAAAAAAAATTATAACCAAGTATGTAGTTATAATATATGTTATTGAAGTTAAAACATAGATGTACCTTGGTTTTCAGGTATTTGCATTCTATATATACTTTATAATTATTTGCGTATGTGGCAGTATTTGTTTACGTTTTTCATGTTCAACTCATAAAACACAAATAACTCCTAACTACTCTCTGTAACTCATGATGATATATCTATGTAACTCATTAAAAACATGTATGATTTCATAAGTAATTGATATTATTATGAAATTTTATTGCTTTCTCATAATAGATAAGAATTCCTTGTCAAAACAGTTACTTATTCCGTTTATGTTTGCCATTTAAATAGATTAGGAATAAAAGAACAATAATTCCGTTTTGTACATAATGTCTTAGCCACACTCACATTCAACTTTACATATAAGTGTTATGAGATTGTTATATCCTAAACAATAGTGTTAAATTATTCCAAATTATCTCCCATTATAATGAAAATGTAGCATATAGTATACAAAATATAATGATCTTGGGGCTGTTAAGAATTCACGATTATTTAATTATTACATTCTATAAACATGTACATGGGTGTGTGATTCTTAACAAATGCCTGAAATGTGTCATTGGTCAGTTGTATTTTGTATATTTATGTCATCTCAGGGCGGGTAAATAGAAGCAATGCTTAAGACTTGGTCCTGGGGTTGACGCCAATGCTTCGCAAATAGATATAAATAGAGTGTTCCATGTTAATGTATACATTTATATAAAAGTACTATTTGATAGTGAATTAATAAAATAATTGTTATTTTATAAGCACCTTAGTATATCAATAGTGAGGGAACTACTCTCTTTTCAGGCACATGTTGACCCTAAAAATATAATTGACGAAAACATCAGTTAGAAGATTATTTTTCAACTGAAAATGGGTTGACAAATCCGGAAGTATAGTGGCATATTATTCTTAAGTCCTGGGGCTGATGTTTACATATATTTATATTAAAAATGCATACTGTATCCTTATTATTTGTTAATCGGTAGCTGATTAATTGGATGGAAATGCACTTCAATTTAATAACAGCTTATATGGTTGCCATGTAATTAAATAAAATAACTCAATATACTTGTTGCCAGTCCAATGAAGGACTCTGACTACAGGCGAGATTGATATGACAGCACTGAGCTTTCATTTTTAGCTAGCAGTTGAAGAGCCAACGGAATCTCTTATTCAAAATAGGTTGGACATGCTAAAGCATCGATAAGCACCCAATAATGCCGGCAATAAATAATAAAGTAGTCGCAAAAAAACTGCTACAAAAAAGGTATCAAAAAAGTTAAAAAAAACATGTTTGTTAGGAGCGTCAAATTTTATTAACGGATAGATTTTTTTCTGGAATAAAACACCCTTTGTGTTCATAATTCAGGTAATAATCAGGTACATTTAATCCAATTACGTTCACTATTTTTTGCGTGATAATAACGAACATCCTCAAAACTTTTGCATTTATAATATTAGTAGGAAAATTAGCGAACAGTTTTCCATGGTATTGTGTAATTACTTAATAAAGACTAGGTGATATGGCTGCCATCAAGTTGTCAGAAACCTACCTATGCCAGTTTTAAGATTAATGTGTCCGCGCTGGTTCCGACCCTCGCTGCTTTACTCCACTAGTGGCCCTTGATTTCTATGAATCCTCAGGTTATTTGGTACAGTTGGTAGTGGCATGAAGGCATTTATGAGATGGATTAATAACAATGTGCGTATTTCGCAAACCATGTGACATCACTGTCGTTTTTTCACTGCGGGGCCGTTAAATTGTACATCTTGGATAAATAAATGTATTAAAAATTTTAAGTAACATGTAAGTATAAAAAAAAATATAAGTTAGGCAAATATAGATTTTCAATTATAAAGAAAGAGACCGATGTGCGGCTTATGTGTGTAAAGTTGCTACCAATGTGGTATTTTTAACTTAATACAGTGGTGATTGGTCTAGCCATGATTTTGACGGTAAAGGATAATTATATTGGAAATCTGTACTGTATACATACGCTTCTTGCTTGAGAGGATGTGACGTTGTCATTAAATTGTAGGTACAAGTGTGTTCCACAAAACAATATGTCGCAGTCAAACCAATGTTTGTCAAGTGTAAAGTGGTTTTGTTACAGTAGGTGTTGGTTTGACAACGAACATATGACTACAGGGCTTTACTAAGAATATGGGGTCTTAAAAACTCAACTAGTGGACAAAAGCAGTGCGAACACGAGACCCATTATGTAAAAAATATTTAGAACGGTTATTGCCAATAAGACTTAGGTATCTTCTTTACGCATATATTGGAAATTGAATGTAGATAGGTATAGATATTCGCAATACTGTTTACATCTAGGTTTTCGAAGAGTGTAATATTATCAGTTTAGTCGGTGGAATATTAATCGCTTGATGACGTTATTAGTCAATAAATAATCGGTATACTGTTGTTTACAATTTTATTTCGTTCCCATAGCGTCTTTTCCAGTTAGGTAAGTCTAGAGAGAACTGACGCTCTACTCTCTCTGCCTACCTCGTGAGAGCCTCGGTGTAAGGATATATATGTAGTTCACAGCATGAGAAGCCCAGACTGAAAGTCTAGGTCGCGACCAGCAACTCCTTAAGCCTAGGTCAACGGGGGTGCCCTAAGCTGTGTTTGCTTCGCATCTATACAGTGCCATAAATTCTTGTCATACTGGACTCGAGAAATACTATTAACCTTCGAATAATTTCGAGGCGGGACAATAACTGAAAAACTCTCGGCCTCCAATATTTTTACCTTTATAACATACACACAGGCCTTCTGCAAAGAACGCCACAACGACCGGTCTAAGCGCTGGTTTTTCTATGTTAAACCTATGGTAAAGTTAGTATTGTTCTGTAGTCGAAGTTGTCGATTTGGCGCCCAGGGCATGAGCTCCAGCTAGACCCCTCTTGATCCGGGGCTGCTATTAATCATGTCCGCATACCTCTACAATCCTACTGATAGTTTATGAAGCTATGGTTCTTACTCCTAAGGCTGTTCATCACTGTGTCATGTCAATTACTAGTCCGAAAGTCGTTTCACATGCTCCTGAAGGCTGGGGCACCTCAAAATCCAATAGAGAATGGATCACATTAGAAGGATTCGAGATGTGAATAAGCAGATATTTTACCTACCATAGTAAAATGAAACTACAATTGAAATAAAAATACATATATTAATTACATCAATATTAAATTACAGCCAACGTAACTATGTAGGTTACAATAATAAAAATATACCTATATAATTTTCATTGAAACAAAATAAATAATAAAAACAAGGTATTTTTTCCTTATTAGTAAACCTAAATCTAAAAATCATTGACTATAAGAAGGTTGCAACTGCGAAACACCAGGTAACATTCTTTAAACAAACCGCTACAAGCAAGGGATCTCACTTATAGTTATAGTAGATATTATTATGGAATTTACTCATTAATTCTATCTTTAATTATTCATGAGTAATTATGCCAATGAAGAATGGCCATGGAATTGTAAAAGTTTTAGCTTACATGGATATTATTATTTTAGTATTATGAAAGTTGTAAGTAGCTTTCATCACGTATTTTACGATTTCTGTTCATAGATGTTTCATGGTCCACGACCCCTCTCCAAAGGCATGCGTGTAACCTAAATAGAAGGAGATTGGTATTACATACATCATTACTAAACATTTTCCCCAGCAAAATTTTTGGCATTAAGCAATGAAATACGTACAAAGAAAAGATAGAAAACAAGCTTTGGAATAGACGACATCCAGTGAGATTGAAGGGCAAGTACAGACAGGCTGACTGAAATAGTAATGGAATAGAGAAAGGAGATTCACTTTTCTTTTTAGTTATACGTATTAGTATAAATGTTGTCTCTAGTCACCATTACGTTTGGTTTGAGATTTTAGTAAATTGGCAGTTGAATAAAATGAGACAACTTGATACAACTATGCGTAGGGCAGGAGTTGATGGTATAATTTTGACATTTAATTTCCACTTGACACCCAACCATAGGTAATAAAAAAACTCACGTCATAAGTATGCGTTGTTTGTTGCATTCAGAGACGCATACGTAAATGGCATGTCTATCGTGCCGTTCTTTTCATTGGCATTGCCAATCTAGTGTATAGTATCTACCTATATATGATATTGATGCAATACAATTTCGATTTAAACCCGAATAGTTATAATCCCAGACATGATTATTACGTACTTGTGTGATGTACCATGTTGTGCGACATTTATGTTTTATCAAGAGAATCTCACTGGAAATATAACAAAAAAAATAAACTAACAAAATAAGGTAAGTTATATACAACAAAATGTAACATTTAAACCAAGATAGAGCCAACGCAACCAGAGATACATTGTAAGTAATAGTGAAGGCGAATGATCAATAGACAAGATGCAAACGTATAAATGCCCTTTACATTCATCCACGCGGGAGTTATAACGTCAAATATATATAATTGTTTTCCACGCTACTTAATATTACATAGGTGTCCAATGATAAAGAGATTTCACTATTAAACTCGTACAATATATCTCTTTTCATCCAACACTCAAGTGTTTTGTTTACATCTATGCACTAATATTACATTTAAAATATGTTACATGTTCCCATTTGTTATTTTTTCCAAAAATGTCCGCCGTGGTCGCGTATTTAATATTTTTATCATTGATGTTGTTTTTATATACCGAATGTGGCCAAAAACACAAGTCTAAACATAAACAACAAGGTTCCTTTTTCAAAATCAGTCTTCCAGAACGCTTCTGGCGACAGTCTTCCTCGGAACTGCCCGTCGGGAGGCCGAAATGCAATATAAATCAATTCCGTCGAAGGCAGGGCGAAACGTTATTATCATCATCATTTTATAGTATACTCAGTATTATCAAATATCTACAACAGTATAGCTGATATTACACCTTCTACAGTATGGAATCATAATGTAGCAATACTTAGGGCACTGGCCCACATCTCCCGGACCCTAGGCAACCTTACACCGCGTATCGTTAAAATAAAAAATAATTTGTGATGATCGAAAATCTTAAAATAAGAGTGATTCTTCAAAAGAACCCATGGTAGCTACGAACGTAACGTAATAAACTTGTTTACGCATTGCATACATTCATATGCTATGACAGACTCCTACCGCATAGCATCGCATTCGCAGCGCATCGAGCGTTCTTAAATAATAAAAAGAATAATTTAATATAGACTCTACTTCGACAACAATTTAACAGATAATTAAAAATAATTATAATCGTTATAAATGCCTATTCTTTTCACGTAACGTTTTCTGTTAAATATGATGTCGCCATACATACACACGTGATTATTATTATCGAATCGACTGCGATTGTCATCTACCGACACTACCGCAGTGAGAATAAATAGACAGCGTATCCCGAAGCTCAGGAAACTATTACGTTGCTGTTCATTAATGCATCCTCCTCACACATGATTCACTTACCACTACCTACTTACACATTATAAAAGGCATCCTTTGATACAATCATCGTAGAAATAAATCGAATTTAGCAAATCACTGTAAACCTCCATACGAACGAAGTATCTACTACAAATCACGACACGAGCAACGTAATTAACCTCTCAGCGTTTACTAACACAACGAATACGTAGTTATATTCCCGCCGCACCGGGAACGGTCCTTTGTACTAATTTAAGGGGTTGGGGTGTGACACTACGAAAGAAATTGTCAAGTCTCATCGAGCACAGTTACACATTGTAAACGTCGAGGTACTCCAGTGAGAACCGTCGCCAGGTAAAACTGTAACTTTGGTGTTCACTCCTTTCACACTGATGACTTGTAGATCGTCAGATCTCGAACTTATTCCACCGGAGCTCCTGGTGCGTTCATTTGTTCGGGACGTGTATCTTCTTGGACCTGAAGTCGTATACCTTGCGGCAGAAGAGTACGAGCTCCGGGGACACAGATGGTGGTAACTTAGAGTCGTTAGGGGCGAACGTGGGGTTGATCTCGCTCGCCGGTATGGGGGGGACTATCGATGGCGTGGTCGTGATGCCCTCCTCCATAGCTTTTAGCCGCTTCCTGTACCTGTGGACAAAGGATATGGTCTTGTTATAACACGTAGAAGAGGAACGATGATAGGTTATCTTGAGAGGAAGAGTATTAACCGTACGTGACTCAGATAAAGGAAAAAGGATCTCTTATAATGTATCCCTAAGCATCAGAGGTCAAAGACGGAAGCAAATCGAAAGAACTCTACATAACGGCAAAGAGAGCTCATTTCCTAAATTTATGATAAAATCAATAAAGTATATGTTTTCTAAAATGCTTTGTTTATAATATTCGTGACATCCACATCTAAATGACTGACTTGACTTCTCATAACTTTTCGAGAAAATCACGACCTAGATTTTAAAATATATATGTATTTAAAGACGGAGACACGTTAAGTAGGACTTTCTTCCTAGCAATATTATAAATGCGAATGTTGTGAGTTTTTAGCTGGTATTACACATAGCATTTCAGAAAAAAATCTACCAATTAAATCAAATGTTACTCAGATGAAACCGCGGGGAACTACTAGTTTATTATATACTAACTGTACCCTGCCACGCTTCGCTGTGGATATGTAACTGATGCAAAAAATAGATAAAAACAATCCTTGATGCGGATTATATATATATCATGCTAAAATTTCAGCTCGATCGGTGCAGAATTTTTTCAGTTTTTGAAGCGTACACAAACCAACATAACATTTTTATATATAAAATATATAGTGATGTGACTCACCGGCAGTACTCGTTGAAGGTGAGTACGTAGCATTTATCCTCGATGCAGGCGACGGAGTTGGCGTCCCGATGGCGTGAGGCGAACACCTCGTCGGGCGCGTCCGCAGGCTCGCGGCCGCGCTCCGTGTGCTCGGGCCGGTAGTACCACACCAGCGACACCATCATCTCACCTGCACGTGTCACAACGTACTTTAGCAACGATGGTAATCATATCATATTTATAAGTATGTTAAAAGTCGCTAGAACTTGAATAGGAATTGAATCAAAACTTGAAGAAATCGATAACGTGCTATTTTAATGCTTTATGAACCAAAAGTGATCAATACAAATGGCTTAAACAAAAAAGGTTGATGCTTATATAGGTATATAGTAAGAATTATTCAAAATTCCTGTTATATAAGAAAGTTTGCCAAGGCCATATTATGTTTTCCTGAAGATCTCACTATTAGATCTCACTATTAGATCACTGTCCTAGTTCTCGATATCCTAAACATACTTTCTCTCAAAGGTTTTTTTATTCATCATATCGTACTAAAACAGTAAAATAAGCCCAAGCTTTTTCTCGGAAACTAGGTCGTAGTGAATTGAAACACGCAGAGGACACTTTTTAGTCAGCTTTATTCTAGTAGACTTTGCACTACTGACCATCATCAGGGTTCTCCCAGAGGCTGGCAACCCTTGCGACGAAGGGCTGCGCACGCGCCTGTGAGGCCCGCAACAGCACGCAGTCACCGCGCGCCACTCGGTCGCCGCTCGCGTGCGTCATACGCGACCAGCACCTCGCCACGCGGTCTAGCCGCGAGTCGTTCTGTCCACGCAATACACATTCTCACATAACCGGTAGCAGTTTAATTGCTATATACCTATTTGTTAAATGTATATTTACGTACAAGTCTTCCGTGGCTTTGTTGTAGTTAGTTGTTCCGGCTCGATTACTCAACTCATGCATGCATTTGAACTAATAATCGAGTTGACAAAACTGTCTCACGGCGCCCATGATACGGGTCTTTATTGCTCTGGGACTCTGGGATATTTAAATGAGAACTGACCATTTCTAAGCACTTATTCTAAACAGACGAATAATTAGGCACCGGCAATATATTAAGACATTTTCCGCACGGAAGTCAACTAATCAGCAAGGTCTGTAAGGTAGACCTTATATTTCGTAGAGAGTGGTTCCAAACACATTTTGAACACAAGAATAACTTACATTGAGGTATACTTTGGAGACGTAATGTTCCCCGTCCCAATTCCAGCCGTTGCTCCAGCGCGGCGTACCGCGGGGCTCCGGCGCGGGCGCGGCTAGCGGGGTCCGCCGCCGACGACGTCTTCGAGCACTCTCCGCTTCAAGAGGCTTCAGCAAGGGACGCTTGGATGCCAATAGCTTTACCACCTAAATCATATACTAAGATTAGATTTAAAATAGTTATTTATTTATTTAATCAGATATCAGGATCCATTATACTCAAAAACCAACCAACACAAAATGATCTAAGAACGGAAACATCAAAAGTTCCTATTATATGTATTTATGAATTTCAAACAAAGGATACACGAAAAATATATAAATGCAAATGTTACAGACTTAGCTAACCGTGTCCCATGTGTATTTAGACATAGAAGACCACAGCATGCATTGAGAGAATGGCAGCAGGATTTTCAAAGCAAACGTACAGATGCTATGTCGCCTTTATGACTCGTTGCGCATGTTGGTGAAAGGTCTTAAAACGGGTTCAATTCTAGTCATCTTTGTTTCGTGTGATCGATCGAGTAAATAGCATACAGAAATATCTAGTACAAACTCCAACAATGGATGGATCTTTAAAAAGAAATGTTTATAGCTTTGCTTACCTTTTCAACATTCTTGCCCTTCATGTCTCCGTTGGTCAGTTTGCATCGCTTTACCGGCTTGTCAGTGTTCTCAATCTCCTCCGGCCCCCTCAATAGATTTATCACCTCAATCTCGGCCGTTTCAGAAGTCTTCACGGACTCCTTGATAGGTTCATTGTCAGCTAGTTTAGGTTCAGCTATGGTCTTGTATGTTTTCGGAACCTTCAGTTTTGTTGAAATCTCATTGGTTTTGGAATGATCCATCACTTTATCCTTAGAACTATCACATTTATCATTTGGAAAACCATATTTCTCCATTACCATGTCACCGTCAATGTCAACCGTCGTTTCACACTTTGCGTCTAAGGCTTCTAGTGATTTTGAAAAATTATTTCCACTGCTTTTATCATTGCTGATATCACATTTAGTCGTTTTCCGTTCTTCCTTGATACCTGTTTTTAATACTGACTTAAGGCTGTTTGTCACTTTTGAGTCTACCTTCTCAACTTTACAAGCATTTTTATAAGCCGTTTTTTTGCCAATCAGTTGGCTGACTGCTGCTATCGTGTTAGCTCGAACGCCGGTGTTACCACACCCATCCACTATATTATTGTTGATATTTAGCGTTTTCTTGGCACCATTATGTGCGATATTTTCATTAGGTGGTAAGAATAGCTCGGCAGGATTTAATTCCTTTTCTGATGTGTACCCTTTAGAGTCTGCTCGGTCGATGCTATTTTTCCTAATTAGATTATCTAGGAGTAGCGCACTCTTCGTTTTAGGCTTAGGGACGGGTGTTTCGTCCACCATAGCGGCAACGTTTTTAAGTCTTGAATCTTCATCATCAGTAGGATCAAGGAGTAATTTCTTGCACCTGGGCCCGTTTGGCGCACTGTCAATTTTTCGTTTTGTGCACTTCTTTTCCGATGACGGTGTTTTAGGTGCCCTCTTTGATTGCGTCGTTTTTTTCTTGGATTCCTTGGTTATAGTCTCCGTTCGTGGAATGTCAGTCTGATCACTTGAAGTTTTCCTGCGTTTTTGCAGTTTTACGTGTTCCCCTATGCCATTTGTTTTACACACGTCTTCTAGCTGGGTGTGATTCATGTCTATCTCTAATTTCGGCCTCGAATACCTCCGTTTGACGGTTTTATTTGTATCCGGAACGATCGCAGTTTCAGACATTGTGGTGCTATTATGTTCTCTTAGCGCCAAAGCATCGGGTTTCCTAGAGGACGCATAAGTTGGACCTTCGTTTTCTTTCTTAACATCTACTAAAGGTGTCGATCTTTCGTCCGACGAGGAGAGATCAATAGGAGCGCTTAGAGGGGGAGAGATTGCCATGACATCGTCGTCTGCGTCGCTGTGATGTGCGAGCATTGGTTGTGGAACTGTAAGGAGGAGTCCCGTATCGTCACCGACAAGAGAACGTCGAGCCATGGCCTTGCCGAGGCGAGCGCGGCGAGGTGCAGTAGACGGAGGTTGAGGGGCGCAGACACCTGCAGATCCGCGTGCAGGCGACGGCGGGCCCAAAGGCTCAGTGGGGCATGGAAGATCACTCCCTCGACGGTGGCTATCTCGCATATCGAATAGTTCGCGCTTGGGCGATGCGCCACCGATTTCTGGGATAGGACACATTTGGTGTGGCGCGTCGGCCGCTGCCGGTGGTTCCGATTCTATCGGTGGGTCCTTGGAGGAGACAAACACGAACATTTTAGTATATTAAAGACATAACATGTTCCAATTTAGACATTCAAGCTCTCAGCTCGAAGTACAAGTTGGGAAATTTTGTGATGTGATACTTCACAAATTGGTTTTGAGTGGAGCATGCGTTACCTTGCCACTGCCGTGTGTATCAGCACCGGCATCGAGTGCGCACGCCCGCACCTTCGGTCTGAAGGCGCCCCCGGGCGGCGCTAAGGCGGATGGTACGTCTGGGCCCCCACTAGCTGGGGCTTTACCAGTAGCGGGCCCAATATGGACGTTTTTTGGACACGGGTTCAATGAGCATGAGCAACCGCGATATTCTGTAACAAACACATGCCGGGAACATTGTATTTCAAACATAGAATTATTAGCACACAGGGATTTTAATAAAGCTAACAATGAGTACAATAGCATCTGTAATGTATCAAATTATGATGCATTAGCATTTTATTCGGTTTAAAACGCGAATATTCTAAGCCCTTATCACACTGTTTAACAATGGAAATTGAATCGCTTAGAGTCTGGTACAAAGTACCATATTCCATATTCTACGCTATTTTTTCATTAAGTACATATAACTATAGTTATTAAAGTAGGAGATGATTTTTAGTGCAACTGTCGTACAATTTAGAGAGGTATTGAACCGGGAATTCGAAAGCCAGGGAGGTAATCGTCTCCGATAAACGGAAGGCGAAAAACATGCAGGGTACATGTGGACTAAATACGACAACACAAAATACAGGCCAGGTGCACTGCGCACCATGAACCAAATAGATGAGACCATTGACAAATTCTCCTGTACTCTGAGTGAATTCACTGAGATGGTATTATTCATTATATGACATCAGTAGATAATGATTGTTATTTTGAAATAAGATAGATATATGATGAATATTGGAAAGCCGGATAACTTACCTACGTAAGGTATCCTTGGTGGTGAATGGTTGTAACACGGAGGTGTGCCGTAATACGGTGGTGGATACGGTTCGCTCCCCACGCCTACCAACTGGAATGAAAATCATGTTGAAAGAAATTATCACACTGATGCAGTAAAAGTAAAAAGTATATCTCATTTGAAATACCTAGTCTGCGTTTTCAAGCTCCAATAGAAAAAAACACTGTTGCAGAATGAAATTGGTTTCCAATGCTTTTGTCTATTTTTTCAACGAAGTCTTTGGTTACGATACATGTTGGTTTTGTTTTGCATTAACAACAAATGTACACGTATATTTTCTCGTCAATTATTTAATTGTTCCGTGTAAACAAACTACTAACTATAAAGTTGATCGTATATTTCATACTATATATACAAATATAGGTCACCGTAGTTATGATTCTAGCTGCCCTTCATTGGTCCTTTCTACTGCTATTTTAATTGGACTGTATAAAATGTTACTCACTAGCTGCGCCCGCGATTATACCCGCGTATTTTATTTAACTGCTAGTTTTTCAATTTTTATATTTATTTGAAGTTAATCCATCTAATAATCTATCTCTTTGACAAGAGTTCCGTGACAGCGGAACAAACATCCTCACAAACGTTCAGATTTATAGGTAATATTGTTAGGATCACGGATCTTTACGGAGTTCCGACTTTGTGGATAAGACGACAAACTCGCCCAAGGTACCCAAAAGTAGATGAATCTTAGTAAGTTTACCGGTGCATCTGGTTGCGGCGGTGGCATGTGGTAGGGTCCCGGTGGTCGGTAGTATCGGCCATAGCAGAGGTCCGGGTAGTAAGGTGGGCCGTACTGTTGCAGTACCTAAGGACAACGACACTTTGTTGTATAATTTATCAAAGTTTTTTCGTATTAGCTTTACTGTAAGTGTTTGCAAATGTTGAGCGATCATGCAGTTTGAAAAAATATAATTTAAATTACTTTAGATTTTTAATAATAAAAAAAAATCTCAAAGGTTTTTGAGAAAACTGCTCTACTCGCCCTGCCTACCCCGTGAGCGACTTAGCTTGGTGGCATGTAGGTATGTATGTGTGAATTATAAGAAAGTATATCTTTACCGGTGGATGTGGGGCGTGGTAGTGCGGTGGCGGGTGATACCGCGCGAGCGCGCGCTCTGCGTCTGCTCCGCTCTCTTTGATCAGGGGCCCAGCTGGCTGGTAAAAGCCTGGAACAATCAAAGCATACGTGGTCAATACATCGGTTCGTTTATATGTGCGCTGTGCTGTCATCACGGTCATTCAATGTTTTTTTTCCCCACAAAGTTCGTACCACAAGCACGCGGTCTGCCTGATACTAAGCGATCACCAACATCATGAATGGTATCGACCCTGTTTCCTACAGGTTCTTATCACATTTATATATATTATGGAATCTAAGGAAACCATCAACGGGGAATTAATTCCACAGCCTGATCGTTCGCAGAAGGAAATTTCTTTAGTCTTGCGTTTATACAAAAAAACATTCGCTTATAAAGTTAACAATGGCTTCAGGTGAGACCCTAATACTAGAAACAATAGTGCAGAGATATTATCATCGCTAACAAATTATAATTTAAATAAGTTAAAGATTTACATAGCAATCAACGTCATTATGGAAATCAAACTACGTTAGGTAGATACATAAGGTAAGTTATTTGGAAATATAACTTATGCATTACAGTTTGGATTTGAATACCCTCGGATGGTGTTTAAAATCTAATGATAGGATAAAAGTGTATGCAGCTATCTTACGGAAACCGACTACTATATGCTAATACTAGCTGTGAGCCGCGGTTTCTCCCGCGTAGTTTCATAATCTTTCCTAGCAACAAATATAGCCCATGTCGGGATGAATGTAGCTTTCCAATGGTGAAAGAATTTTTGAAATCGGTCCAGTAGTTTCGGAGCCTATTCAATACAAACAAACAAACAATCTCATCTTTCCTCTTTATAATATTAAATAAATAAATAAGTATAGTATAGATTTAAAAGAAAAAGATGATAAATACACTACTTCAAATATTGTAAGTTAATATATACAATGTCTACCACTGACATCCCTAATTTTATGTGCGTTTATTCACGATACACTAAAAAGAGAACTTGTTCGTCCTGCAATTCAAGTAAATAAACCATCAATTAAGTTTAATTGGGTTTGTTTGTACTGTTACCGCGTCCCGCGGATGTGGTTGCGTGTTGAAATTGTCATCTACTTGACTGTTTGAAGCTTCATTGTGTATCCTACCACAGAGTATCTTTGTTTCCTACTTATTTAAGCTATACGTTCAAAAGCAGTCCAAGATCGGTTACTCGTTTACTTATAAAGTATTTTAGGCTAAAAATATCAACAATCAATAATATAACAATATATTAAAAATATCTAAAATAATATTAAAAAAATTAACTACTACTACTTCGTAGATTCTGATATTTTGCATGATTTAAAGTTTATCAATTTTATAATTGAAAACACATATACCTGTAGCTATGGTACCTGCACTAAAACATTGATCAAAACATCAAACATCAATGATGTAACAAAGTAACCACTGTGTATTTCTTACTACAAAAAAAATCCTTCATAAACTCTGATATTTCGCATGATTTGAAGTTTATCAATGAATACGAATAACCCCTATATACCTACTCGTATAATAAGTTAAATATCACTCAAACCACAATGGATGCCCACGTCATGTCGTGTTGGTAATAAATAGATAAGTCTGCGGTGGGTACCACTTCCGATTGTGCCAAATGTGGTCGCGAAAAAAACACACGCATATCTATATAAATTTAACAGACTTGAAATTCACAATATTCACAATGAATTTTAGGTACTCTACGACAACGAGCCAGAAACGAGTCGAGCCGTAGGTGAAACAAAGTTGCCGACATAGCCCATAGGATGAGCAAGCAGAAGTGGCAAGGGGCAAGCTGTGATAGCGCGAAGATCGGACCGGCCGATGGGGCAATAAGATTCTGGAGTGTAGTCCACGAACTGGCAAACGCAGTATGGGACGGCCATCTACCAGATAGACCGACGTCTCAAAGTCTCAAAATCTGGTCAAAATCGCTGGGCCTCGTTGGCTGCAAGTGGGAACGGACCTGTCGCGCTGGAGATGGATTTGCGAGGCCTATGTTCAGCAGTGGACAGAGATAGGCTGAAACGGTAACTTGTTCTCAATAAGTTCTCAATAAGAGGTTTTTTTTTTCTATTTATTATAGGAGTTTTGTCGCACAGCGACTATGTCACTCCGTGAGGACACCTGGATATAAAAGTACTTACAATCTACGCATATATAATTTTAATAAATATTTTAAATCGTCAGAACTAGGGTTCGCCAGAATACTGTTACACACACCCACATCCTGGCTACATCCAAACATAGTTCTTCTGACATCTTTGTTCTGGAATAAGAGTTAAACAATACTAAAATATATGCGATCGTCTAAGTATAAGATCGCTTTTGCGATAAGGCCGCCTATTGTGCCTACTATATGTTTTTCTTTGTCATTTCTGTTTGTTTTTGTAAATGTGTGTGTTTGTACAATAAAGGATATATTATTATTATTTTTATTATTATTATTATAAGTTTGAAAACATAGTTCCTTATTCTTATCCTCGTTATACGAGTTCCTTAAGAATCTTCAGAAGTTACCGATTCGCTTTCCGAAGCTCGAATTTACGTTACGTTTAATAATAAAATTCATATGTGTAGTTCATGTTCCGTCCGCTCGGCGCTAGTGTATCAATGCCCCGTTATTCAAAGCTACACTGAACGCGTGTTGGTCCACCAGCTTACCGAGTCAAGACGCGGCATTAGCTTGGACCGTGCACTGTTTGAACGGTAAACGCATTTAAACTTTACCATGTTATTAGGCAGTGAATATAATAATTCTGGTTTACATAAACAGCGTTGATACATGATAGCTTAATAATATTAGTGCACTAGTAGCATCAATTAATTTGTTTTTGTTTAAAATCTGGCAACATAGTACATTATATATTAAATGAATAGTATGGCTGGCAGCCCTAATAGTAAATAGCCGTAAGTTACACAAGAGCTTAGGTTTCCCAACACTCGGTGTGATTAGGCGGTATGGCAATGCGTTAACGATATGATCCCGTTTTAGCCACGAATTCCTAACTCGGTCGGGGAAATTGAGAAAAGCAAAGGGAAATTCCCACTAGTTTCTGAGGTTAAGTGCTAAGTGCATCTTAAAATAACGATAATAAAAATATTGAGTTCTTATCGTTATAATATAATGAAATGATGTATGTAATAATGAAATAGTCGTATACAGTAATTATAAATTGATTTGAGTAATGATCGGGATTGTTAATTAAACTAACGCATAATAAAAACAATGCACATTTACAAACGTAAGTCGCATAAATAACTTAAGACCATGTGAACTAATAAAAAAAACAATTTTCTGTTGGTCACAAGCTTCAAGGCTTTGGAGGTAGTTGAAATGGCGTTGAGTAACTCCAGCCGACAACATGAGTGTTATAAGTGCATTAAAAATTACACGCCTCACACATTTATATAGATGGGGTTTGTATTAACCAACACACGTTAATAATACTCATAAAATAATTTGAGATCTTAACATGCGATAATAAAACATCGACCAGACGTCCATTAATTCACTCAGATCACAATCACGCTCGTAATAAGTCATGGAATAAAAACAAATATTATAGACAGG
Source organism: Drepana falcataria (assembly GCA_945859725.1). Classification (NCBI taxonomy): domain Eukaryota; kingdom Metazoa; phylum Arthropoda; class Insecta; order Lepidoptera; family Drepanidae; genus Drepana; species Drepana falcataria. The sequence goes on from OX243935.1 coordinate 5,544,088, forward strand.
GACGCAAATATCGACGCGCGAGGAGAAATAAGGATAGATATATTGCAGGATGTAGAACAGGTGTGTTCGAAATAAAATGCAGATATAGTTGAGAAAATACGATCAACTCCTTAACATAATCTTCGTTCGTTAGTTAAAACGGGTTCCATCAAGAACTGTCGGGTGATGATTGATTAATGGGAGAAGATAAGCGAATATTATTGTTTTTATTGATTAATGCATTTCCGTTATAATGTGATCAAACAATTCACGTTCTTCTAATTAATAAATCTTCTATTAATGTCTTTCTGGTGCCAGGATTATTGTTATATCATTGGCCTACATATCTTGCTTTACAATCTAGTAACTTCTGTGGGCTACCGCGAGGTCTTCGTCACCATAATCAAGATCAACTAATTAGACGTAGCTTCATCCTTCACCGAAGTATCGCAAACTCTAGGCCTTTTAGAAAAGGTATATAAAAATCTCGTTGCAAAACGCGACCTAAAAGAAGCGGGTGGTTTGCCTTGACTGCTCTGAGCCGGCTTCGGACAGCTGCGATCCATAAGGGGCTCTATTTCTGAAACTACTTTTTGTATTTATTTATCTACCGGTTTCATTGTAGTTTTACAGGGCTCGGAGACTAAGAAATGTAAATACGGGTTTACTTTATTCAATTCGCCTACGGGAGTCAGGTTTTATCATCAACAATGCCGCTAATAGGCAACGTAGATTGCAATTACAATTTATCTTTAAGTGTTTAAAGAATGTAATTATGGAGGGGAATATTTATGTTTGTTCTTAATTGACAACGTTGTAAAAACTTTCAAAACCTATAAACCTTAAAAAAAGATTAACTGGTGTTTTTATAAAATCGGATCAAGCGTTCCGATTTTATCCCCTGATGCACGTCGCTATGTGTCAACCTTAGTTGCCTATAGTATCACAAATCAATCGGAAATGTGTTCTGAATTCAAATGCATTGTTTATTTTAAATAATAATCGCTATTGGTTTATGTAAATGGTTGCTTAAATACGTTATTTATTTATCTATAGATTAGATAACATCAGATGGATAGCAAAGATCTTCATAATTAATGAAAAATGTGTCTCTAATAGTCAATGAATTCATTGCTTTTAATCTACTACTTTACACTTAGCTAAAAAGACCTGCCAAAAAAACAAAGTAGAAAAATCTTGAAAAAAAAATTAGCATTGCAATTGCATAAAATTGAAATTATTTCGTAGAGAGCAGCTCTTATGCCAAGGATATGAATGCGAATACTAACGCTATTATTAAAAAATTTATACGATGAATAAATCGTAAAATGAAGTAAATTATAAATGAGAAAGATTTTCAGAATGTTTGTTCCTCTTGCACGCAAAAACTACGCAACAAAATTATAAGAAATTTGCCATGTTTGGATATGTTTTTGCTATAAACAAATCTTCCAATTAAATCATCCTCAACGCGGGTGCAACCGCGGGGCGTAGTTCTCTGTAACATTTTTGACGCAACATGTCACATGTTGCGTAGCGTAAACACGCTAGCGACAACGATGCCAAAGTCTCGGTAAAATATGTTATTATTTCCATTTCTATACGATTTGACAGTACGTTAGTATAATGCAATGCAAGATGTATTCGTCGAGTGCCAAGTGCCATGACAAATAATGCATGTTTTATAGCCGCTACCCCATAAACATGAAATATGTTGTTCCTACATAAGTTCTGTGGAAATCTGTTTATATTATTGCATTGCGTTTGGATTCAAATATTAATATTAAGTTGGTTAGAAAGACTAATGGATTAGTAATTTAAACTTCAGAGCACACAAAGCTTTCTTGAATGTGATTTATTTGCGGGTAAAATATGAATATTTTGTCCAGATGTTGGAAATCTTCGGAAGGTCTCATACAGACTTTCCTAGTTAGTGAAGCCTCGAGTTGTTTAATAAGAAATATGAATGCACCCTGAAGACAGGGTGCACCCTGTTGATACGCAGGTATGCATCCTCAAACAGGGTGCATTCATATAAATCCTGAAAGTTTAAAGGTAATCTTTGTATTCCCGTTCCAATTTTCATCCAAATGCGAGCAGAGCGTTCGAGTAAATAACGTTCATACTTACTAAAAACCTTGCGTTTGTAAAAATACCATTACATATGTACTTTGTACAGGTAGCCAATCTTATGAATATCTATACGCCATGGCAGGATCCCCATCTTATATAATTGGCATTATATAAGATCGGTAGTTTATTATATAACTTTTCTTGAATGTGATTTATTTGCGGGTAAAATATGAATATTTTGTCCAGATGTTGGAAATCTTCGGAAGGTCTCATACAGACTTTCCTAGTTAGTGAAGCCTCGAGTTGTTTAATAAGAAATATGAATGCACCCTGAAGACAGGGTGCACCCTGTTGATACGCAGGTATGCATCCTCAAACAGGGTGCATTCATATAAATCCTGAAAGTTTAAAGGTAATCTTTGTATTCCCGTTCCAATTTTCATCCAAATGCGAGTAGAGCGTTCGAGTAAATAACGTTCATACTTACTAAAAACCTTGCGTTTGTAAAAATACCATTACATATGTACTTTGTACAGGTAGCCAATCTTATGAATATCTATACGCCATGGCAGGATCCCCATCTTATATAATTGGCATTATATAAGATCGGTAGTTTATTATATAACTTATTATTTTAACTTTATTGGCTATTTTCTACCTCTACTTCCTTCTGAAAAGATAAATAAATCAAGTAAATCTCTTTTGGTTCGGTTGAACATAACAATATAACGTATGTTACATTATATTATATTATTATACCCGTCAGGGGCCTTACCACGATGCTATTGCAATCATAATTCATGAATGTTTGAGAGACACATGTCAATGAAGTCTATATATGTTTGCACTTTTGCACACTTTAATAATGATGGCAATATCACGTCAGTACTTCCTGTAGACCTATTAAGCATTGGTTATCAGCTTACTAAGGATTGGTTCCAGCTAAAGTACAGTGAAATGAATGTAACAAACTAATTGACTAGGACCAAAGTGCCAAAGTGATTAAACAAGCGTAACACAACTGTGGATTAAATCAATTGACCGTTCTAAGCATGCAAACTGTACATAAAAACTAAATCACATTTAATAAAGCACGTAATCGCTTAACAAACGGCCGCATGCGTCCACGGACCGGTTACAGCTAACCGTTCAATTAGCGACACCGAGTAGGCAATTAGGCTGGCCGCACACTGCACCGCAAAAAGCGCACCGCGGCCTAGCCGGTGTATCCCGGGCCGTATCCGACGCCGCCCGTGCAGTACTTGCTAGAGATTATCGCTAAGCGAACAACGATTGAGCCACCCGGGAGTTAGCCCGAGCCCACTCGCAACTATGTAATGCAAACTATACAAGCTATGAAAATTCGCGCAACTTGCTATAAGCTATAAAAGCTGGTATGCGGAATATTGCTTGCGTCACAGGCTCTTGTTCGCTAAGACAGGTTGGCGGCGTACAAACTGGTGTGTATAACGCTATTTGGGCGCGGCTCCGACTAATATGATTGATCAGCCTTTTGACACTATATTTGATGACCTTATTATCGGCTTTGTATCCTACTATGACATTAAACACTCCGTGACCAGAGTGTGTGGTTGATGGAAATTTTGTAACACTATATAATATTAGTATACTATAAAAACCTTAATTAAACTTAAATAATTTGTTAACGAAATTTAATTTGCATTTAACAACGGTTTTTACTTAACGAACCGATCAGCCTAGTCGACATTGGCGCGGATTTAAACATAAAATGAACCGTGGAAATACTTGAAGATACCCAATGTAAAAACCATAAAATTGAAAACAGGTTTAATGAAATGTCATTCCGAGTACACAGATAATGTGTTGGAATTATGAACATTATCGCAACTGTAAATACAGAGATCCATTCGAATTTCGAATGGGCGTGTGTTCGAATAAGATTATCTGAACGGTAGCAGCTCGAATCACAAGCTCGCAATTGGCGTTTTACAGAAAATGAGCCGAGCTCGTCGGGCGGCCGTATAATTTTGAAACGTGGAATTGTAACGGTCCCATCATTATCCGTGGAAGTGGACCACCGTGGCGGTGATGACGCGTACGTAACGCATTAAAAAAAGTGTGGCCTATTGTAAGAGTAAATGTTATTTTATAATTAAGGTAAATTTTATCTAGTCCAGTACCAATGAGAAAGTTGTGTTATTCCCACCAGGATCGGAATGTGCAAAACCCACACACCCACATTCGGCCAGATATATAAATATATTTTAGTTGTCAACGTCAACAGCACAACTATACACGCGCCTCTGAATTTCTGAAGTTTCTGCCTTATGATTTCCTTCCCCGTAAAACTCGTGGTGTGACCACTCAGAAGGTGTATTTGTAACGTATTTATTATAAATAATAAACTTACTAAACGGCTTTACGTCGTCATATAATCACTTTCGGGTCGATTTTTATTTGCAGTTTTTTTTTATATATCTTAATATATATAAATTAAGTGTCACGTTGTTTGTCCGCGATGGGCTCCTAAACTACTAAACCGATTGCAATCAAATTTGCACACCGTGTGCAGTTTGACCTAACTTAAAAGACAGGATAGCTTACATCACAATTGGACCCGATAGGTGGCGCTGCGATCGTGTTTCAGGAAGTTTAACTTTTACCCCCGGGCGAAGCTGGGCGGGACAGCTAGTATTATGTATATATTTAAAGGGTAATATAGTCTCATTACTAATAATTGCTGATCTTCATTCAACTGAACTAAGACTCAGTCCTTAACACTTCTCACGCATCGATTTGAAGTTAACAAAGTGAACTTTCAAAAAGTTATCTAAACTCCGATAAGAGTGAAAATCTGTTGAGTTCGAAGCTAGTTCTGTGGATAAGAAAGTCTCAAGAGTTGTTTAAAATTTGACATCGCGTAGAACAGTTCACCCGTGTTGGCTGATTTACTGCAAATTTATTAAACACGTACCCCATACTGTACCCCATAGTTGCGCCCGCGTAATATTTTACTGTTCCGCTAACCAGTAGCTTGATGATGATAAATATAGCATTTCTCAATAAACGAACTATCTAATAACAAAAAAAGTCAATTCGGATTAGTCGTGTTATCATCAAATTTGACATTGTTGGCAATTCAATCCAATCAAAAATCAAAATATTTTATTCAACGGACAATTTAAGGGACACAGGGAACACTTATTGAACTGAACACCAGAAATTCTTTATATTGTCTCTCGTAGCGTGAGTTCCGGGAACTTTTGATACTTAGCCGGTCAAGTGCGAGACCTAGGCCTCCAGCCAGGCACTTTAGTTCTAAGCAACACAGCTAAGGGCACCCCCTGTGGGGTACGAACCTAGGCTTATGGCGCTGCTGGATCGCGAGCAAGGGAGCTGGGCTGGACTGATAATTTTATTTAAATATTATTTGGGCATCGTTGGCAAATTCTTTGCATAGATTTATTCTGGATAGACGGTAGAGCATTCAGAGCTTTGGAAGGGAGAGAGATTTGAAAATTCACATTTCATCTCTTTTGATCGACATTATCAACCTTGTCTCCAGGATGTCCACCAATTCCAGTAAAATCGTTTGCAGAAAGCAGCTGATTTAAACCAAAGACTGCGTTCGTTTGTCAAGTTCATACACATTCTTGAATAAGTTAACCAACCAAAGCCGCTAACCGCCCCCATGCATTAACTTTGTACTCGTACATAAATTACTGACTGCGGGATACATGCGTTTGAAAATATATAGTTACATTGTGTAATACAGAATGTACACCACAACAAAATAATGACAAAGCAATCACATAAAATGTAAAAATCATAGACCACCGTGTAGTAGGTAGGTACTCGTATCGGAAATCTATACAATAAAATTTTAAACTTGCCCACGGTACACGCCGCTCGGTATTTGAATTTCGAATTGGTCATTTGATATGATTTGAATTTAGAACCGTGCCGCGAGTTTATTCACACCACTCTGACCGACCGTGAAATGGAAACAATCTAGGGACGTTAAATCGCTAACACTTCGTTACGGTTTGATTTAAATAAAAAAAGATAATGAGCCATTGAATCTAACGTCAAGTACCTAACGAAGGAAAGTATTTACTTAGCTCGAGACGTTAAGGCTATGATGTATTAATTTATACTAGAACAATAAAGGTTAAGGGTTTGTTTGGTTTTTAAATTGAGAGTTGTAACTAAAATATTGTTTGCATTTGATTTTCCAATTCTGAGGAAGGTTATTTGGCTATTCAATAAGACGCTATACGCAAAAAGAACGCTAAGCGAAAACGACGTAATATCGAGGGTAGACGAATGAGGAAGATAAATGAAAGAATGCCGAAGTACTCATAATTATCCTTTAATATTCAGAGTTATTTTAATGTATAAGAATACATTTCTTGTTATGTTCCTTGTAAATTAGTACTTAGATAAAATTATTAATTAAACGGCAAGTGTTTATTTATATTTGTCTTTTAAGAGTACATGTAATGAATGCTTTACTTAACAAATCCGTCAATATATACGCAAACAATATTACAAGTAGCAAATCACAAAGAGTTAGCTATAACATATATTATGCATGCATATATATGTACGTACATACTAACAGCTGCCAGAGTTCGATTGTTTCGGTTGAAGGCCTGCGGGAATTACTAACCCTGACTGAAGTTATCCGCGGTTGAAAAAATCAATTAACACCGCATTTATGTGAACTTCGTTGAGTTTCTTTAGCGGTGACACGATGCAATCGATAATAAATAAAGTGGGCGTGTGGGTACTACCTATACACCACTGCCTACCCCTTACTGCTTACCCGGGTACCATTGTGGAAAGGATATATTATTATCATAATACTAAATATTGTTAAAAAAAAGCCGTGGTGGGCGAGTAATACCCACACACCCACTTTCCGCTAGAGGTATATTAGGTGCCAACGTGATAGATGGCGAGTCCATCGCCGTTACTCAAGCACGACTATACATACGCCTTTGAATTTCTTCTCAGACGTATGCAGGTTTCCTCTCGATGTTTTCCTTCACCGTAAAGCTCGTGAAGGACTAATCCCTGTACTAATATGTAGTATTTCTGAAAAGGCGCTTGGATGATTTATATTTATAAAACAAATTAACACACTCCGGGGTCTGTTTTCCAACTGTACGTTACATCTCTAGACTGAATAATGTTAAGACATATATGTAGGTAAATAGAACTCGCCTATGGCTTTGATCGTAGCATGAGCCTATCGTCAAAATGTTTAACGGATTGAGAATAAAATGGATTCTTTTTTTCAATTTTATTAGACAGAAACTTGTAAATCTCGATACTAAACTAAAATCATTTCAATCCCTGTAGGTTAAATAAGTTATAACAAATATAATATAATTTTTTTTTATAAGAATATAATATTTAATTCTGTCCTAGCCGTGATGGCCGAGTGGTTCGAGGAGTCGACTTCCACACGAAGATTGCAAGTTCGAACTCCGACTGTACCAATGAGTTTTAATACAATTTAAGTCCAGTGATTAGCCGAATACCTAATTAACATCACGAAATTTTTGCGATCAAGATGTATGTGTATGGAGGAGTGCAAGTGCTAGGAATGCGAGTAATTAATGACAATTTAAAATTTACTACCAGTTTTGTGTAAGAAAAACATAAAAATATTTAAATTACTCGTTGTACTCTGCATATACGATCCAATGACGTCGCCGCAGGAGACTAATTAAACCACACGGCCACAATATTAGTAATTATTATGTTTAAAACACATATATACATATTACATAATAGGATTTGTTGCTTTTGTAGATGTACTGTAGGCACTGCAGCTACAGGTGCCAATCACCTCAGTAGTGCTGATGCTCTCCTGGTACCAATAGTGACGTCACAGAAGTAAACAGAGCGGTGAGATACTTATTAACATAAATTAGTATGCGCTACAAGATATATCAGCTAATAGACTTCACTAGACACTCGCTAATTTAAGCATTTCTGCGGTCACTTACGATGAACAGTAAAAAGTTACTGTGACAAAAAGTGTCACTTCAAATTGACATGATAAAAAACCCAACATATCTTTTCACCGAAGATAATTAAGTGCCAACATGACAGATAACAAGTCAGTCGCCATTTTTCAAGCATGACATACGTCTTTGAAGTTTTTCCCAAAGAAATTATGCAGCATTCTTCTTGATGTTTTCCTTCACTGTGAAGCTCGTGGTGTGATCACTGTACTTAAGCTCAGAAAATGTAATTGAGGCACTTGCAATCTATTCGTTGGATATGACAACACGAACCACTCAAAACAATCTCACTAATATTAGAACTTTAAATCAGAGTTATAGACACGTGCTGGACGCAACCAGTGTAATTGCCATGACGCAACTTTATAAAAAAAGCCAGCTAACAAAAATTAAACCTTACTAGGGTACATATCGTAGAAATAACACAAATAAGCAGGCTATTTCCTAATATAATCGTAGGCAAGTAGTGAAATAAGATTTTCGCAGGATTGATTTGTTTGTGGAGCCGCAGTCGTTGACTGGATTGAACGACGACCGGCATAATCAGTCTCTGAATGAATGAATACATTTTCCTTCAATACCTACCACAGGCTGAGACGGCTCGATATAATAGCTATTCTAGAATATAATTTAAATGTATTTTTCATCGGCTCTCTTTTATTTATGTATTCGGTTAGTTAATATTATCGTTTTATTATTTAAGCCAGACGACATTGAATGATTCTGTTAAGTGTTAACGCATACAAAATAGTGTTTATTAAGTCAAATGGTTTTATTCAAAGAAATATATCTTATATTCATATGGATATACATATACATATGTACGTACATATATGGGTGCATAAGCATATTAATCTACCGTGAGCGCGTTTTTTTTAAGAAACGGTTTAAATATCATATCCTTATACGTAAAGCAATTGACGCACGGACGTACATAAGTATATTCGAACGTGGAATAGAAAAAGTTGGTAGGTATGAAAGATACGTTGATTCGCGAGGTCACTGCCCTCGCCGCCGGTTAGGCACGACGACACTCGCGATGGTTTTTTCGCGACTTTTTGTCGCTTGCCCGTGCGTTACCCCCATTGTGGCTTTGGTGTGGTGAACCTACCTATTTAACACGAGTGGTTCTCAATTCCTAGTAAACAACAACGGTGTCATACATATTACAACTTTAACTATGTTATCTATACTACAATATTTTTAAATAAAAGTCTCAACTACTAAACCGATCATCATGCAATTTTTCATGCGTGTTGTCAGGGTTAGAGAAATGCTCATAATGCTCTGCATACACGTTTACAGGGGTTTTGTACCATTGTAAACTAATATGTAAAGAGCATTGATAATAATTATTGTATAAAAATACTTGTCCTAGGGGTAGAAGAATAGCTTTAATATGGTTGTCTTGGCCTGAATAAATTAATAATTTAGTAAAAGAATAAAGCGAGCAAAGCCGCGTACAAGACTTAGTAGTCATTATGCAAGTAGAGCCCGTATAAGCCGAAATGACGCGCCCCACTACTTAATTAGTCGACTGATGTGCGAGTGCAAATATTAATTACGGCACTTCATCTGTGTGGGAGCGTTCTACCTTCATGTTCTACCTTATTTCTGTTTAACGGTAACCTTGCAATTTGATTCCTCAAAAATGAACAATAAACTCGGTTCCGTAAACATAAAATACATACATACATATCATCACGCCAAGTCCCTAACGGGGTAGGCAGAGAGTATAGAGCGCCAGTTCTCTCTAGACTTACATACCTCTTTCGCTTCGTCCACATTCATCAGACGTCACTCTTCATGAAGAGACTGAAGAAACATAAAATAGGCAGAACAAAAACCGCATCTCTGCGAGCCCGTGCCCGGATCGCATCCAGATGTCATATTTACAAATCGCCATAGCAGTAAAAACATTTCCAATGAACGCGTTTCGCGGAAAGCGTTATTAAAAGTCGTACGTTGAAGCGGAACGCTCGTTCATAGGAATCGTGTGTACCTACTGATGTACTATTTTGATTTGCTTCATGCTTTGCGCGCCGCGCGTCACACCGCGTCAGTCAGACGGCGCGAGCGTGGGAGGCGGCATTAGCTTGGACTAAGGAAACCACGGCTTTTGTGAGACTGGTAGTGTAGTGATCACTGTTTTTAAAGTCTTGTTTCTACTTCTATACTAGGTTTGTCGCCGAATAAATTTAAAGTTTTCTTTTCTAGTCTGTCAGAACCTCAGCATAAAATGCATATTATGTTATATGAACCTAAGTTCAAGTTATTGATTTTTGTAAAATTATTGATTAGTTAAGGAACACTAAAGTTTAGCTGTTAATTATTTTTTTACAAAGGCAAATGAATGATATAAACATTTAGACCCTAGACAATATCTAAGCAGAGTTTTATTGATCTTTGAACTAACTTAAAATAAAAAAAATATCTTTCAACAAAAAAATCTTGTAGAATGTATCGTACGTATACGATGTACATAAATAAACCAGAAATGATGCAGTCAGCGCGCACCCTTACGACCTTGAACAAGTAGGGTTCGCCCCTCCGATGCACGACCCGATTCACCATCGAGTGCTATTATCATGCAAGCGGCATAGGGCTACCACAAATAACATGATTTAAACCATTGGAAATATATTAAATATAATTAAGATAATTACTTAGGGGCTAGCTGACATTTGAGCGGGAACTGTCATTTATTTAACATCATTATATTAGGATATTAATAGGAAAATCATAGTAATAAAATTAAAATACCTCTACATAAAACGTTTTAAATACACATATTCTGTACTCCATGCAGTTGTGATATTTTTTCTATCTTCTTTCCTACGAGATCCGGCCTAGGGTTCGTTGTATCCCTAAAGAAGAAGCCTGTTATTTCATGCAAGTAAATATAAAACAAATGTTACGTTTTTCATATGATGTTACATAATAAAGTTATAAAAAATAATAAAGTTGCCCATTAAAACGAATGGCTTATATGGGCAACTGAATAATAACAAACTTAGAAGCGTTAATTAACGTCGATGTATATCCAGCTTTATGGTGGCTATACTTTGTGAGTAAGCGGACGTTACTGTGGTCTTATTTGAGAGCCTTTCTTTGATATATAAGGGAGCAAACCACAAGTTGATACACCCGCACTCTGAAGCAAAGATGTCTCAAATCCGTTGAAGTAATAAAACGTTCCAAAATTTGTATACAGATCTCGACGGCGTTGTCTCCTTCTTGTAAATGATACTTGCATATGCATGAACGAGATGGTATTGAGATTGTAAAGAACTTGACCACAACTTTCTCATTAAATAAACTTAATCAGTGTAGGATAATATTGTTAAATTTGGAGCATAATTATTATTTTAATTTAAGAGTACGAATCCTGTATTGTAACTGATGCTTACGCTATGTCATAAATACATTATTTTTTACCAAAAAACAAAACATTCATTAAGTGTTCTCTTTGCTCTTAAGTGGAATAATAAATATAACATAAAAAAAAATATCGTTCGTTTAAAATTAAGTGAATAACTTCAGTAACGAACAAGAGCCACTAAAATTGCGGCACTTCATTTTGAATGAAGTGCCGCAATTTAGATTTTGAATTAATGTACTAAAACGTTGCAGCGTAGATGAATCTAACATTTCCTATTGAAATAAATCGTGTGAACACCTAATAACGAAGCAAAGTTAAAAAACTTCACGAAAAACCATAGCCAGATCATATAAACTTGTTAGTATATATATACTTCCATACGGTCGACTTGACAACCCTGTGCATCACATACATAGCTACTAGTATAATAGTATAGCTTTACATTCTATATTTACTTCTTTGTCACTATTACAGACAAGGATAAGGATAAAAGACATTTGCATAGAGCTTTTTTAGGAGTGTTTTTGTAGTTCTGTGGAGAAAAAGCTGGTCTTTATTTAATAGTCATGATTCATAGATAAAACTATGAGTTAGTTCTTGTTGGCTTTATATGCTGCTTGTTCATTTTGTAAGTAAGTAAGCTTGTAAGTAACAGGGGTCATCGGACAACATACAAACACGTCAGCCTCAGTATGAACTACAGCAAGAATGGTGTGATATAATTTTTCCAGAATCGTCAACGCTTGAGTTCAAATTGGTGTACAAATACGCTTACAAAGGCGGTAAACGATTACTATCAATCAAGTTAGTACTTTATTGGTTACATTTCAATGTAATCAATAACTTTAGCACTACAAATGTTCCTTGGTCTGTTAGTTATGTTATCAAATTGCCTCGTTTTGCGTCATTGATTCCTCGACAGAACATGTATAATATAACGTTTGTGTATATTTGCACCTATGATACAGAAGAATAGTGTGAGGCTGTAAATTTATCACTATCACAATAGCATAAGTTCTTAGTAACTTGATCGATGAGAAGACAGCAATGCTATGTTAGACTATGCAATTTATGTGAAACTTCCGCGTATGAGGTAAACACGCTGCCATTTAAGATAATATAATAAAAGTTGACTAGGTATTTTGTTGTTGAAATGTCCCACGCCTTGTTAGCGAATAGACTTCCGAGAATGCGAGGGCGAATTCCCTTTTGGGAGCCGTTTATCTCATATTTTGCGCTGATTTACTGAACAGCGGTTGAAAACAAAACGGCACCTTATTTAATGATGAAGCTTTGATAAATAAATGGTTTGCTTCCTAAAGATCATTACCGCTTTACCTCTTATCATATAAGGGGTAGGCAGAAGTGTAATTATATCACCCATTTATTGCCGTAGATATGTTTAGCTGCTATAAGCCGGCCGGTCTTCTTATGCAGGGCAATATGCATAATTATGTACATCCTTGTATAATTTTCCTTCACTCGGGACATTGTGTAATTAAAAACTATATCTAATTCAATTCTGAAAATACTCATTGGTACAGACCGCCGGGAACGTAATCTGTAATTATAATGCAAATCTGCTGTTTTAAAGATCCGCATCGTATCTCGAATATAGCCTACATGGTTAAAAATTATCATAACTTAAAGCTTGTCTCATGTAAATATGTGTTTTAAAGCAGGAAAACATCCTAAAATTTTCCCAGCGCTAGTGAGAGCTTATATTCCTTCATTCATGACTTTGGCAGTATCCGACTATAACTTGTACTGCGATCGCCATATGTCTCAATTATTTTATCGCGTCTACTAAATACAGTCTGGCTTTGTACTAACAACTCTATAAATAGCCCCACAGTTTCTGTTGGATGAATAGTCTCATTAGACACGTAAGTGCTTAATCGACGATTTTATATTAAATTGACATTCAATTAATTTATTATCGGTAATTTTACTTCACGCTTCAATAAATGGAACGATTGAATTATCCTTCCCCGTTCAAAAAAAACAATAGCTTTTCTTTCCACTGACGTTTATGAACACAATGATTTAAGTGTATTGCGTAAATTGTATTAATATTGAGTGCGTCATTAATTTCATCCCACTCATTAGCATATCTGCTCATTGGCTTGCACATACTTATTTGTCTCGAACTCCGTTGCCTAACATTATTTCGCCGCATTACAATCTATTTTCGGTCAGTCAAACGTTCAAATATAGCACATAGCATGCCTAGAGTAAAATTTGCGAGATTTGGAGATTTATTAAGATCCATGAAGAGTTATATTGAATCGAAAGGTCTGCGCGTGGTTTAAATACTACCGGTGTTGCAAGTATACATAGGCGGCGGTATTCGCTTACCATCACGAGGGCCGCATATACGCCGCAATACCTTTCAGGTAAAAAAGCGACAAACGTAATTGGCGATCGAAGAATTACATTACTAGAAAAAAAAATATTCGGTAAGCTACGATTCAACGATAAAGCCGGATTTGAAAAGAACATCTAATACAAGAAAAGCAAACTTCTTATGGTAATCATTGCCGAGTTATAAATATATTGAAGATTGATTAATTAAAAAATTGCAAAGACAAAGTTATTAGGATCTACGATTGGCTTATCGTAGTTTGAACGTCAAATACACAGATAACGAAAACTACGCCGTTTAGTTTCGGATCAAAAGTCCGTGGTATAAATACATATAAAAGGATCCGCTGTGCTGTGCTAATCACACTAATATCTGTCCCCAGCGGGATCCAACACAAGCTTAGGCTGTGGAATGGACTCCCCGTTGAGGTTTTCCCCGGAGACTACAAATGGACATACTTGGAGATCTTCAAGGTGGGTGAGAAAGGATTGTTGCGGGAACTGCAACGCGCGAGCGATACCGCTGTTGTTGCGTCCATAGGCGGTAACCGCTTACCATCAAGCAGACCACATGCTTGCTTACTACCTTTCTAGTAACGGTTAATGAAATATGTGATGAGCACATTGTACGGAAGCAAATAAAAGAAAAAAAAAATTATGTAAAGTCGAATTGAGAAACCTCCTCCTTTTTTGAAGTCGGTTAAAAAATCTTCCGTGACAATTGAAATAATATAAGATATACATGTAGAATCTAACCAAGGTTTTTTAAATAGTTTTTTAAAAAAACATGATTTCAGAGTGATTAAAGATAGGAACTACTTTTAATTCTTTTCTTATCTTGGAGATATGTCTTATTGCATCATCATGAAGATATATCTACAAAACCCTTTTACTTCTAGAAGACCACTGTTCTATTTTATGAGACACCTTGTTTGGTTGGTTTATAACCATTGACAATAGACAAGCGACGACCAGTCGCGACTATTCGCAAAACGAGCTCCCGGGCGGCGTCTGGCCTATATCTTTCAGTACGGGGACACCATCAATACATGTGTTTAACGGACTGTTCTTACGTTTACTGGTTTAATCCGGATTTTATGGCCAAATAAGGTTGGCTGAGGACACACGTGAGATAAAACTTTATTATTACGGACTAGGAAATAAACTATTGTATCAAGCAGGTTACTGTATAGAAAACGATACCGCTTTTGTTGTTCTTTAGTTTATGCTTTCGTTCGTTCAAATAACGATTGGTTTTCGCATTAAGTTGATTTATTAGCATGATTGCTTACTTAAATACAGAATGTTTCACCATATAGAAGTTATATGAACGCAGAATTGATTATTGAATAAATCCCTATAACTTCATTACGAATTTAACAAAAGTTATGAACGTTAACAAACTACGTAGGTACGCTTAATGAACACAACCGACTATTTCAGAACACGTCTCTCAACGAAAGCCTCCATAGTTTCAACGTAGATATATTGTCCCAAAATATTTAATAACACGGATATTTTTACTCGCGTCTAGTAACCGAGATCGTTCACCCCTGGCCAACTTCGTCCTAAAAACTGGTACAATGTCCGGAAAATAGCAAACGGATGTCGACCCTAACTATGGCTAGACGTTGATCATACTAAATCTACTTATTATTCGCACGTTCATATTAAATGGAAGCTTTGTGAAACCAGTACATGTGTCCCTACTTCGTCTGCGTTACGTAAGTTTAAAAAAATTCAAAGTTACAAATTACGTAACGAATGGACTATGAATTAGTATAGATGCCTTACTGGAATAACAAATACGCAATAAAAGTTACCAGATTGTAGTAATGTGATAAGCTATAGGTATTATTATATAATGTAAACAAACATTGTGCCTTAATACCTATAAAAAATAAAGCAAATAAAAGAAAGGTAATGATTAGTTATCTTGATAAGACAAGTGTTATCATAAAAATGCAAAATTGCGATTATTCCATACCACATTAAGTACGGATGATAAGTTTTATGACGTCATATTAATTTCCCCGTTCGATAATAAAAACAGGTAGGTAATTCTGTAGGTATTTGTATTTGAAAAGAGATGTTGTTACCCAGCTTTTCCAAGGCCATCCGCTATCACACTAACATTTGTGTAAACATTGACATAATACACGTAAGTGACAATTTTACCTATACTTACATACTAATGTTTTGAGAAGTATTTCGGGCGTGGATTGGATGCCAGCACAGAGGCATGGGGCAGCAGCCCTGACCACCGCCCATATGGGAATAACTCACAACCGGAATACTTTACAGAAACCGGAACTCGTACTCACGCGTTGTAATCAGTAAATAGATTTGAAGAGGCTTTGATTGCAGGTAGGTGTATATCTTTTACTAGCTATGCGAAACCAGCTAAAAGTATATATGTGACATGAAGGAGGAAGGAGCAAACATCCTCATAAACATTCGCATTTATAAATATGAAAAAGTAACTTTTTTCATTCAAAACAAGGCTGAAATTTGAATGTAAGTATGACGACATAGTTCGATATCCCCCCACGGTACCTACTGAATCCTGATTATCGTACGTAATCAAACCGGTTACCTGAAGTCTAGTCCAAAATGTAAGTATACCAATTTCACCAGGACCTAAATTAAAAGCCGTGAATAAAACTACTTTTGCAAAGCCATTGAATACTAAGAACAGAACTTAATTGTAAATATAAAGTCAATATTTCCCAACAAGGATGAAGCAAATGACGTCTGTAACTCTAAAGAGAACTTGCTCTACTCCCCCTGCCTACCAGTACGGGCATCGGCGTGATGCTATGTATGTATGTAACAAAACAAGTGACTTATCTCTAGGCTCTAAAATACTAGTATAATAGTCATCTAAATTCCAATTTATAATCAAATCCACAAAGTTTAGACAAAACGATTTGACGATACGATTTGTAAAATTCTTCGGTTTTTAGCAACTTACCTAATCTCTCTCAGGTGTAGTTATAAGCATGTTTACTAAACCAGCGTTTAATTTGCATGAATAAGCGATTGACCTTGGCGATACTTGCCGACGATAAACGTGAACCATTTGATACCGATCCGATATGATAGTGATTATTATTACCTATCACAGCTTGATTTCTTTTGTTTACAAAGAAATTTGCTACATTTATAAATAAAATCTTCTACTTCATAAACTTTCGTAGAAGGATGACAATTTTATTGGTTTAATAGGTACATGCTTTCTCTTCAGGATCTGAATTAAGTGCGCGTTTCTATGTCCTGTTTTCAGTTGGTCGTGAGTAAAGTAATCAAATTTAGTTTACAATTAACGTTACTTTTGACGTAGCTTTACGACTTTACTTGTAACGTTTACGTGGAGGGTACATAAGTCAGTTTAATATGAAATGCGTAATATTTACACAAAACAGAGTTACTTTAACTGTATGTGCTCTTCTTGGAAAGACCACAGATAATACATACTACAGGGACCAGAACTGAAAATTTTGTCATGTTTTGTAGAAAAACAGCCAGCATTATTCACATTAATTATAAAACTAAGCAAAAACTTTACTGATTTATGATTACATAAGTTTGAAATCACTACATAGTGTGAAGTTATTTCGTATTGTTATCCACATAAAACATTTTAATACAGCTTACTTTATTTAAATTTGATCTAATGTTGAGCAATAAAAGTTAATATACTGTTTATATAATACCTACAGCAAAATTAGCCATTACCAAGATCTTAAATTATAAAGCGTGTAGGCCGCCCAGCGATCAAAGATAAAAGTTGTGTGTAAAAGTATTGTAGGTTCACGGTGGCTGTTAACACACTAGATTATTGATAAAGTCAGACATTTTTGATGTGGCCGTAGCGGTAGGTAAGTACGGTAATAAGTGGGCCATATCTGGCCCGAGGCCCAGTTGGCGATCTATGTCAGGGGGCCAGTCGCAGCCCAACTAACGAAATTAAACGCCGCATATGACCGCAATGCTACAGAAATATTCGATTGAAAAAAGAACGCATCGAGTATCGTGGAGTATCCATAAACACGATAGTGAGAATATTATTTTTAAATCTCGGACGAAATTCCTTTCTAATTATTTTCAAATTAATGTAGCGCTGCGACATGACTTAGTGTTTGCTTTGCACATTAGGTATTCTTTTTATGAGTAACTTTTTTATAAGTATATTGAAAACTATACCTAACACTATTTAACATTTTTCGAGTGTAGCGGGGAATAGAACATTACTGCGAGGCCTGATTTATATGCGTGGTAGTAACTGTGCCACGCGCCTATTAAAAAACACAAATCTGATAGGTATGTAGGTAGTGTGTTTAAGTTCACTTAAAACATAACATGTAGGAGGAGACTTCTGTGAGAAATAATGAAATATTATCAATTACGTGTTTTGCATGTCACAGTTTACCAATATGCTATGGAAATAGTATGTAAGTAAAGTTTATTTTTTCAGAAGAACTGTAATTGGATGTAGCCAGGATCTGGGTCTGTGTAACATCATCCTGGCGAACCCTAATTCTGATGAATTACTAGGTTTATTGAAGTTATATAAGCGTAGATTTGAATAATTTTAATAATATATTATAATACATTAAGGTGACCTCAAGGAGTGGCCTAGTCGCTCGCTGTGCGACAAACCTCTTTAAATAAAGAGAAAAATAAAAGTTTAATTTTAAAGTTTATTTCGATTTGAAATACTTAAAAAAACATTTATACTCGAAACGCGATCCTAAACACTAAGATATATCTGAATTGGTATGTCTATATGAACATAAAGTGATTAGACCATTTTATATTGATCGCTGTAAATGTATACTAGGAAGGATTTTGAGCCTCATTTCAGACTAAATGGTGCAATATAACTTGTTATTGCTTCGATTGATATCAATAAATCTATGATAATACTATAAATTATTCGAAACAATTCACTTCCTCATGTGTTGTAGCACTAAGGTTGTGTTAAGAGTTGATAACAATTGAATAAACATTAACTATCATTCATTTCACCCACACTAAGCTTCTAAGATTTAAAAATGAACATTCGGTTGGGGCTAATAAGGCATCGGCTACACATATGCATTACTTATTTATGAAGTAAAAAATTTATATTTCAGCTACGAAAAAATACTAAGTAAATTTAATTGATCACTAAAATGATGACAAAGATATCATTTTGAGTATATTTGTCATATAAATTTGCATAACTGACCTTTAGCTCTGCGTAGTTCAGCTCATTTGAAAGTTTATTTTTACAAAAAGGCTGCCCTGGCGGTAAGCAGTTAATGGACACTGCAATACCAAAGATATCACTAGCGTATTGACGATCTTATTTCCTTTGAAAATTCTACCAATATAATATATATATATATATATAAATATATATACAGTTTGTGAGGATGTCTGATATTAAACACACTAGAACGGCTGCACTGAATTTGGCACAGAGATAAGGCTTAGCTGGATTAACTGATAAAATGATACCAAATTTTCCGCGGGTGAAACCGCGGGGCATAGCTAGTAATATTATGTATAGGCTCCACCATGACCCTAGCGGTTCGCGAACATATTATTTTCCAGAAACATTTTCCTATAATTGGATTTACAATCTAATTATATTTTATGTTGATTGCATAAAATAAAGTTAGTATGGTTCTATGGTCCTTAAGAGCGAAGTAGTTCGGAGGAAGCAGAAAATCTATACAAATACTCTAAGAAAGTAAGGTATTCCTTAAAAAATATTTCATATATATTTAACACTAGCTGTCCCGCCCAGCTTCGCTCGGGTGAAAAAGTTAAATTGCCCGTAACACGATCGCAGCGCCACCTATTGGGTCCAATTGTAAATCTAAACCATTCTCGAATCTAGCTTAAGACACACAGAAACACACAGAAAGCTTCGCCCGGGTGAAAAGGTAAAATTCTTGAAACTCGATCGCAGCGCCACCTATCGGGTCCAATTTAATATAGCCTATGTTACTCGGGGATAATGTAGCTTTCCAAAGGTGAAAGAATTTTTGAAATCGGTCCAGTAGTTTCGGAGCCTATTCATTACAAACAAACAAACAAACAAATCTTTCCTCTTTATAATATTAGTATAGATTTAGGGTATAGGCTGTATATTAACTCAGAGTAGGGGGAGCGACCGAAGCCGCGGGCTCAGCAAGTAAAGAAGTAAAAGTACCGTACTCTGTGCTCCTTTATCGAGAGATTTTACTGTGCCCTCTGCAGTTTATAAGCTTCACCCCACCACATGAACTGACAGCTATGCGACATAACGCGCGACAAATCTCTATACTAGTCTTGTTTCCTCGTATTGTTTGTTTATGACGCAGAACAATCTCGGCTTTTATTTGACGTTATAATATACTTGTTGTGCCCATCACTTTCACCTTTCGATCGTGTCTTTCTGGAGACAATAATCTATCTCCATGTCAAATTTCATCGAATGCCGTTCCGCCATTCTGCCTGATTGAGTAGCAAACATCGATTATTTTATAATTCGTACTTAAAGTAAAAAATTTTAAGGCTATGTAAAACTTCCGGGTTGTTGTGTTAAAATATATAGATATAAAGTAACTCGTACATCACTTTCTAATGACAAACATACGGTTTTATCGCAGTTATCGGTACTTTAAGATAATGCTAATGCTGTGTAAATACATGAAGGTACTTACCGATTGTAGAGCTTTAATATCAATAAGCCAAGAATGGCATGGTGTCATGCCGCTTGTTGTTAGTGAATTAACTTTGATTGTCGTGTACTGAAGACGCAAGTAAGTAAGCGCTTGTCACTTTACTTAGGTACGTAGTATTATATTATTATAGTATAACTTTGTATGTGATCCGATTTTTTTAAGCTAAAAAAGTAAATAAATATTTAGGCCCAATATATCCTGCTGGAGGTAATACATTTTGGTGCCAACGTGACAGATGGTGCGTCCGTAGTCGTTTTTCAAGTACACACCTTCTTAACTTAATCGAATGCGAGTTACCTCTTCAGGAATGCAGGAACTTTGACTGTGTTGCTTATTTATAGTTACGGTGCATTCTTTTAAAAAGACAATATTGAAGAGAAGTTAAGAAAACCATACTCAACAAATGTGAAATTAAATGAGTTTGTTATTTATAGTCCATATTTTGCGAATGAAATGACGTGCAATACATCAAATACATCCAAATCAAGATGGTCGACTATAAAAGTATTATGGATTCTTACGTCGCGCCAAAGTGCCAAATCCCTGACGAGCGACGCATTTTAAGCAACCCGAGAGTTTATTGATAGTTGGATCCGAGAACGCAGTTTTATTTGACATTCTGCAAATGTGCAAGGTTACCGATTATTGTTCATCTTTATGTCGTACACTCCGTGAAATCTTATTAGCCGTTGAATTAATATTACTGGTTGGTGGTATTGAAATGGCTAGTATCGTTTTATATCCCATTAAGTATTCAATGAAAGTACAACCACAGAGCATTAGTCTTAAGTTTTAAGTATCACGTTTTTTTCGTTGAGTCGGATAACTAACTAGTTACCCGACCGTCCTAGGAGAAGTGCAGGAGGCACATCGCCTTAGCACAACCCAACGGGAAAACCCAGTTTATACGCCCAAGATTTCAGCTTCCCCTACTATTAAGGAAAATGATAAAGCATATCACGAGCTTTACTGTGAGGAAAATCCTGAAAAATGAAAAAAATATTATCGCGCCTGTAACATTGCGACGAACTCTTCACTTGTCAAACTACCAACTATAACCCCGGCGAATTGAGTTGCTACACAGCCTATCGCTTGGGAAACCTTATGGGGAACGCGTGAAGAAGAACGCCTGAAATCGTGCAGATAATACCAATAAACGGAGTGTCGCAAATCTTACAACTGTAGCACAATGTGACACAATTATATACCATATGTTTTATTTTTCATTAAATATTATCTGAGTAGGTTACAGAATTGTCAAACTTATCGTAATGTATTATTGAATGTACAGTGGCACAATTAACAGTTTCATGTGTTTTATTTTCTTTTATCCTGTTTTGATTTATATTAGAGTGCAAAATGTATACGGCCTTCACTCGGGCTCGGCAAGAAGGAGGTTATCATAACATATAGGAATTATGTAGGACAGTATTGTTAGAGCTACCATGTTATGAATAACCTGGTAACTTCGATAATGAGTCATTTAAAATATGAAAATATGTGGTATTTTTGAAGTATGCAAAAATACAGTACAGTTGTGATGGGCGCTCTTTAGTTAAAGTCCAGAGGTAATAAGTTACGGTAAATGTGTAATGTATCGTGTGGTTTGCTGGCAATTTAATTTAATACCAAACCTTTTCGTCCGGACTGTCCCGAACTGGACGTATAATGGAAATGGAATATTCCTAAACAAACAGCTTTCGTAATTTGTAAGTTAAATTAATATGGCAAAACAGTGTTCGAGTTTTGCCTTTGTACATCCCTCCATTATAGTCGCCTAACACAGTTCTTTTTTAAATAAAGCTGTTTATGTAGCATACGACATTACTGATTATATAAACCAGATAACTGGCATACCCCATTGACCCCAGTGGAGTGGGTTGGAGTCATTTATTTGGCTGCGCAAATCATTGAACCCAACTTATAGGTTAGTCGGCGAAACTGTGGTTTGAGCTTATTGAATTGCATGTTATCGCAAGTACAAAACTACTTAAAGCCGAGTTTGTCTAGCCTAGTCATTCGTTTTCACGCCTTCCCTTAAAAGCACTCGAAAGGGTAGGCAGTGGGGTGTAGTAACACACCGTTGTCAACGGAGATATAAAACGCTGCCAATGTGACAGATGGCGAGTCCTTTGCCGTTACTTATGCAGAAATTTGTATACGTCATTAATTTTCTTCTCAAACGTATGCAGTTTTCCTCCGCCGTAAAGCTCGAGATGTGATTGATTAATCAGTGTACATATGCTCGGACAAAGCTCATAGGTACAGTCGGGATTCGAAGTGGCTTTCTCTTCGTTGCAGGCGACTTTTATCACTCAGGCATCATTACAATAATGATAATGAATAATTCTATAATAATAGATTAGGTACATATACTAATCCTAATAAAACAGCAAAACCCAACACGAACATACCGACGAAGTCAACAATAACGAACGAATAAACAACTTATGTCCGAAGTTCCGCTTTTTGTGGCTGGGGCTGACTCCGTGTTTGATAGAATAACTTTATGAAAAGCGCCCGAACGAATAAAAATCTCGCTTTCGTGGGCCCGGTGCTCGGTGTCAAACGTCATCCCGTGTTTTACGGGAAATATTTAATTTCATCGGTATAACACGACTGAATACCGGCTTGGTAAGTAAGGAGGGGGAACCCTATTTACAAGCTGTGAGATGTTAACACGTTGTAACCGTCGCACCTGTGATTTATAAGTTATTATTAATTAATAACATTAAGAGACTATACGAACATACAGCGTGTGTTGATTTTATAGCGCTCAGTTGAAAATGATTATACACATCGAGGTGCATAATGTTGACCTAGGAAATTATTATTCAATACGTATTTATTAAGTACTCAAAGATTTGGTGTCGTTATTGCTCGATTTGAGTTTGATTATATCGTATATTTATTTTTACAATGTCCACAGCCCATTAATTTGTATTCTGATGAAGATGCGTTTTTACGCGAATGAGAAACAAACATCTTCAAAAACTTCCACATTAATAATATTACATAGTAAGATTATATTACTTATTCTCTTTTATTTCGTCGTTTTGCATCAACAAAGCCAACTTTTTTTAGAGTACATTGACATGTCAGAAGTGACGCTTTAGAAGCAGAACAAACACAATTACAGACAAGTAGATAATGGTTCATGATGACAATGATAGCACTAAGCACACTACAAAATTCGTCACGTCATGTGTCACTGACAGATCTTAATTTGTTTTAATAGAATGGTTTGATATATTTACATATTTTACATATGTAACTTTGTATCTTAATTGTTAGACGTTCACATGAAACGGATTGTATCAAATGTGAACATTAATATTGTACTTAGTTAAAACAATATATACACTATAAGAACAGAAAAACTTGCAATTTAAGAACAGAACAATGATGCCAAATAATTAAAATAAAAGAACAGGCCCCACTCACTAGTATAGAGTTTCTTCCACATGTTTGACAAAAAAACTAAAAACACAGCTATCTTTAAAAAGTCCGTTACATTATGCGTGCTACCAGGACAACAGGAAGGCGTAGAAGTAAAGTCTATCTATCAGACAGAAGGCAGTAAGTAACAACGCATATCAAGATATCACGACAATGATAAACCGCGAGGTCGAATCTGCTTTTTGCGAGGTCTCGACGCGGCCTTCGCAAAAATTAGCGCGAATTACATAACATAGGAATTATTTGCACAATCTAGATCAGCGCTTCCTGAACTGTAGGTACGCAGCTGCTAACAATAATGTTTATTTCTAAGATAAAGATTTTATTTTGGTATGATTTCTACAATTCGACAATTCATATAATGTTATTATCCTTTTTTAATTATTTACAGAATGAGTTCAAAAGCGGAGTCTTCTACTTTAATTTAATTTATTCAGTACTTAAACAAACATTTTGTCATAAAATTAATTTTTTCTTGCAATTAAAATAGCCTTTATTAATCAGTGACAATATAGCATTCAAATGGTGAAAGAATTTTTAAAATCGGTTCAGTACTTTTTGTGCCAATTCCTTAAAAACATACGTACATACTAATCTTTCCTCTTAATAATATTAGTATAGATATAATACCAATGTGTACAAACAAGAATTTAGATTCTAAAGCTTTCAAAGGTACCTACTAAAATTAAGTGATAAATTAAGCACCCACTCAAGAGGGCACCATAATCGATGTTTGCGAATTACGAATCACAAGGTGACATGTGCGGATATTTATGTGTTGCCTCTTGCGATAACGCGCATGAGATCACATCTAGCTAAATATAAGGAAGCAATTAATTTACAAACACTTTAAAGTTTATTTTAACTGTTAAATCAAGGCTGCCGCTGCTACTGACAGCAAGTGAAGTTATAAACAGGGACTGTAATACATACAATTATGTATGTATAATATTTGTTTGTTTAGAATAGGTTCGTTCCAATGCCATTCCATAGTTCGCACGCCCATAAACCTCGATACAATAAAAATGCGAAATTTTTAAGAAGTTTTTGAAGTTGCGTGCCACAAAATGTTGAACACTGAAGTAAAAAAACAATCAATAAAATTTACCCATTAGTAGTAGTGGCTTCAGATATAAATAAACTGAATCAACATAATTATAAATGCGGTTTTTATCGGCGAATTATATACAAAACTTCCTAAAGTTCGTCAAATTGAACATTAGATAAGCTCAAGGTCCTCTATTCTTAAATGAGAGACTTCGGGCTACTGGAGAAAGGAAATGTGTCTGGCATTTGAAGAGTTAGATCCCAGTTGGTTGATGAGAATGTCTCAATACGTCTAGTGTTACACGAAAGACATATTTGTAGGGCGGATGTATTTGTTACGTGTTCTACTCAAATATGCGACAATACAGGCTGCACTCTTGTCTAAGATAAACTATTAAAAATAGGCTTTTCAATATTTTTGGAAACCCTTAAGAAAAGTTAAATATTAAACCTGCTTTTGTGCAGAGTTATGGTTGGTTAAGGAAGCACCGTTGTTATTTCATTAGTGAAACATCATCAAACATCACGGTCATGAAACATGTTATCGCCAGCTTATTTCGAAGGAATCTTTAACTATGAGCCCAATCCATCGGTTTAATATCGTCAATTTGCCTTCCTTGAATTAACAATCGGCGTGCGAGTTTACTGTTGTATTAGCCTTGGCCCGAGTGTCGTAATAGTTGATCACAGCGGAAGACTATGACGAAAATGAATAAATCAAACTCATTTATAGACTTGCTGTAGACGTTAATTGTGCATTTAAATTAGTTTATTTTTTTTAATGGTTATAATTAACTTTATTAAGTTCTAGGGCAAATAATAGGCGAATGGACGATTTATCTGGGTTAATATCAAGTTTATATGAAAAGTTATTTAGGTATTTATATGTGAAAGTGAGTTTGATTATTTGCTATGTTTTTACGCTTGAACTGCTAAAAATCATCTTACCCATTATTTTTTATTTGCGTTAAAATAAGGAACATTGATCTAATAAACGCGAATGATTCGTGTTTACATAACAAGGTGACGATTAAAAGTGACATCGACGCATTCTGTTACATATATGTGTATATTATCCACAATAAATAAAAGTTTAAAATACATTTTTATAGCGCCAGAGGAGCGATAAACCTCCGTGAAGTGAGCTAGCACAGTTTCGTTAATCGTAAAAAGGTTGTGTGGGCGGAGATAAAACGCAGAATGGAGATGGTCTCCTGCCTAATTATATAGACAATCAATTGAGTTCCCGCGACACTAATAGTGTCGCTATAATTAAACTGGTTCAATTTATAGATTGGATATTAGATATACGCAGACGCGAGCGTGTGCGCCCGTTACCATTATTTATGCAGCCAATGCGGGCCAACAAATAATATTACTTATTAATTATTCGATCCAGCCGAATGATATCCAAGCGGGCCGCGAGGGTGGTAAGCGGCGCGTACTTCCTCCTAACTACTAAGGCACGCTAGGGTTGTGCCACAAAAGTTAGCCGACCAAATTTAATTGCTACCGAGCAATTACCGGGTGGGATTATTCGGTGGGTTTTAAGCAGTCGTGGCGTTATAATCAGCGCAGTGTATTAGAAGTGAGAAACATGATACATATTGAGCTTGAAGGTCGACGAAACGTAATCGCGAATGTTTGCAACGAAACGTGAGAGGAGTTAATCGATTTTATTTGTATAAAATACGATAGTCAAAAGCTTAGAGATTGAGGTCGGGCAAACAAAGGAGCATCGTCGTCGCTGTGAAAAGAATCCTGCTTTGTTGTATGTTAACCTCATGTTTAAACCAATAAGGAAGCGGGATGTAAAGCTGTAGACGCGATGTAAACGTCGAGCGAATTCGAAATTTAAATATTCGAATTCAATACGGAACGAGATGTTTGTTAAACATAATAGTTCCCTTTGTTGTGCGTAAAAATGGGGGTAAAGTAACAGTGGGTTATATTCGTTATATTAGTGAATAATAACGAGATGGGAGCGATGCGGGCGCGCCGGGACGGAACGACCCGGTGACCCAGTCCCAGCCACTTGATCACTGCACTGAGGATTCAATTGGACAAAGGCTGCATGGTTAATGCGATTATATTCATATCGACCGCTTACAGTTATGGGAAGTGTTATTCTAGTACTAGCTGTGCCCCGCAGTGACACCCGAATAAAAATTGATTTTATTGGCAGTTGAATGTTGATTTTTATGGATCCTGTGTAAAGACTGTGTCAAACTTTCATCCAATTCCGTTGAGTAGTTTTTAACTAGCATCCTCACAAACTCGCATTTATATTATTGAAAGGGCGCTAAACAGGTCTAATCGACAGTCTTAAACATGGTTTAGCAATGGCTAGAGCGATTTTGGCATCGGTCTCATGATTAAACACCGTCGTAAGTGGCTTCAAGGGCAAAAGCGCTAGCTGCTGTGAATATAAGCGTTTCAAGATTTTTTCGCATAGCTGAGAAAATAATTTGGTGAACATATTATGCAAATGGAATCTGTTTTAATGACAAAGGTCAAGGCCGCGTTAATACCGCAATACGTACGCGCAAAGTCTCTGCGAGGCGGCATTCGATTAAGTGTCGTAACGTCACATAAACTGCAACCGGAGGCCGGCTTACCTGTAACAACACAATACACACTGAATTAAACTTTCAATTGATGTGAACACTGTATACTTTATTCCCCATCAACTTGTAAATATCAACAGTAAAATGGGCATTGATATGCGTTGATTGACTTCTGGGTATCGATTATGGCCGCCACAACAAGAACCGTGGTATAAGTAGACACCGGCAGGATTAGACGTTGGTGTCCTATACCAATATTTTTCAGAACTTTAGTACATTGATTAACTACACCACAAGGTTCGGTGAAGGAAATGCAGTGCATGTTAGAAAACGTGTTTTGACGGCGTGATCACCTAAATATATCTATGCCCTAAAATACACTGTAAATACCCGTCTGTATATCTTAAGGACCTATATTAGTTAAATAATGTTATGGATAGTGCCATCCACGAAGACGCGCCCCAACAAATTCTAGTCGAGGGGGTCGCGATATGCGTGTAATATGACCCGATATAATTTGTTCGTGAGCACTCATAGGTAATCAGTGTGTACCGATAATACTCAAACATTAGTGGAAGGTTGTATAAACTGTAGGGAAGAATAGAGGGGCGCGTCTTTGTGGTAGGCGCTATCTATATATACATATTGTTGTATATATTGGTCAGACCTAGCACAATTTTTTTTAGATAAAATTTTCGTAAGTCGGTTATAGTTATTATAAATGGGTTACTTAAAAATACTCAGTTTATAAATGAGTTGACGAGTGCAACACTTAGAATAATATAATAAATTAAACTAATATAATATACTGTGTAACTATTACCTATTTAAAACTATATAAAGCTTGCTTACTTTATAAACTGCCTTTAAGACTAATTACGCATAATTTGAATAAAAATACAGTAGTAATATATGAATATTATTACAAGACAGGAACAACCACTGGGTGAATACAACACTATAATGTATTCAGTGTTAATAATTTTATTTGAATGTTAATGCGCCGCGAACTGCCACAAACGGGAAACAATAAAATGTTTTATATTCTAAGAAACTGTTGCAATGTCCTACATACGTAATTATAGATCAGATCCATAAATAAAACGGCTTTGGTCATTGTTTGCCTTTTTTCACGGGGAACATTCACCCGACCATCCTAGACGAGAAATGGTGGGGCTATGTTAGATAACTTGCTCTCTAAAACCCCCACTAGTGCAAATGAGAAGGCTCCGGATTCCCTCGCAACGGTACTCTCCTGTGCTTAAGCACGTTCCAGAAGCGGTTTACTTCGCCCCAATACCCACTTTGACTTCGATAGCCCGACCCTCATTGTGATGCCACCATCCCAGGCTTTTGCTGTAGTCAGAGCGCCACTGACAATGTTGAGTCGCTAAACTGCTAAGATTTACTTTGGTTCTATGCGAAACCAATGATGGTGATAAGAGGTTCGACAAAAGCATGTTATATGTACCTTGTAGAGTCTAAAAGTCTACAAGTCTACCGTCTACAAGGTAAAAGGAAAGTTTGCCAAGAGTTTGAGCACATTTGTATAACTCTGGGTTCGGTTTGAGCAGCACTGGAGTCCGACCATACCATAACGGTGTTATTGTCTTCATGTACGTAAGAGGCAAATTTATATACGTTATATGTATATGCAACTATCCTATTCGCATATCTATACCTACTATTTTATAATGCATACATACATACATACATATCATCACGCCGAGTCCCTAACGGGGTAGGCAGAGAGTATAGAGCGCTAGTTCTCTCGAGACTTACATACCACTTTCGCTTCGTCCACATTCATACATGTCTCTTCATACATGCTCGTCGGTTTCGAGTTCTCTTGTACTTTTATAATGCATGCGTTTATATTAAGCATTGCATATACTATCATCTCGCCGATCCTGCCCGGGGTAGATCATCTAGATTTTCAGACCTATTTCGCTTCATAGAAGGAATATCCGAAACTGGCGAGTATAGAAGAACTAAGAAGAGAGAAATAGTAACAAAGGTTTGTACAGATATATATTGGCTATGGGAGCCGTAGCCACGATTATGACTTATGTTGGTTTGAATTCGATTTATATTTCTTCTTTTTCTTCTTCTAACGCACATTAGAATAAATCCTCTTTACATTGATAAATATGCTTGTTTTGATTGTAGCTCTCGATTGTTTTCTTAGAGCGGCACGTGTTCAGAGGCTATTTGGCCGAGTACCAAGTAATAAAAAGTACCTACTGAGCTCATTAAAAACCATGTTTTAGTTAAGCTCAGATGAAATATTTAATTATCACAGGACATCGTCTTCTTCATATTTTCAACAAGCTTGAGCAATTACAAAAGTGTGATCCATTACGTAATCGGCTAAGCTAATTAATTATACATGTATCTCATATTACAACTGGTGAGTTCTAATGAACCCTTATCTAGAGATTTAATGATCGTGTAAAACACGTTATCTAGATTTTCTCCCAATAAAAATATATTATGTCAAAACAATTATGTAAACGATAACTATAATTTTGGAATCAATTGGAAACTAAGATCTAGGAGATAAAACCGCAAGGAGAAAGTCTCTTGGACTATGTTTGGATAGATGAAATCACAGTTTTGATAAAATTATGCTAGCGGAATCTTGTTATCTAGTAGATCAAACACAGGTTGGAAGCACTTATGTAAGTAGATTACTACAGAGCTTGTACCTACGAGAATTTTCAACACGTTGTTAAGCGCTTGAATGTCCTTTTATTACGAGTAAAAAGTACCTAAAAACAATAAAGTTACTGAATAAAAAAACAATACAAATAAAGACACTAAATTAACACGTCGTCTAGGCATTAACAAATAAATGTTGAAATTAATATGTTATCTATGTTAATTCAGACACTTTAAATTTTTAATAGTACCTAGGAAAAACTATAATTGAAATTGCTCGTAAAACAAATTATCGCCAACAAAGGCAGAGCACGAAATAAAAAGCTTGCAGTGTATTTGATGTTTACGTTGCCGTAGCGAGTACGGCGGGCGGCGAGTGGGCCGGGGCGACTGATTATTGTTTTACTCAACTTTTTATGGCCCATCGCGGCCCCTGCTTTCAAGGGTTATGTTACGAACAATGTTGCTTAGGGTTAGGGCTTATGTACAGTTTAATGAGAAGGCTCGTCCCAATTGTTGACACTCATTTGCCATGAGCGGTTAGCTGTTTACGCCAGTAAAAGCTTAAAAAGTTAATTTGTGTTTGGAAACATGGCCACATTTTGGTATTCAATTAATTAATCTGCTCATTTTGTAAGTACAGGGATCATTTTGTTATTTACAGATGTAGATACTGTGGTCGTTAAATTTTCTGTTGCTGTCACTACTTATGTTGTTTGTGAATGAATTTCTAGTAATTCGGCTTCAAAATATTTATAATAGTATACCATAAATAAATAAAGTTCCTTTAAGATACAATTTTATAAATTATAAAGTGACTGCGCGTAACAGCAAATTTGTTAAGTTTTCGATATTGCTTCGAATTGTTCCTGAAATACGTAAATTTTAATGTTAACCTTGAAGAAAAAATGCGTCTGAAATTATCGTCTGATACATACATACATGTGTAGTTAAGTAATATGTGATGTTAAAATTATAATAAAAAAATAAGCATACAGTTAGCTAATACTACGGTGGCAAACAAGCGGCCTTCTAGCTAAACGGTTACCGCCTTCTACGGACGGAGGAGGGTATCTCTAAAACACATTTTATAATCAGTGCAGCTTGCTAAATAATTATAATTAAAACGTAAGTATCCACTGTCAGTCTCACTCGCCCTTTTTTTACTAAAGCCCGATGTCGACTTCCGGAATATTCCCGAAAGTGCCGTCCCGAGTAGAAGCTACTCGAAGCGTCACGCGTTTTCCCCCACTACGAGTCGCATCGTAGAGGGGGAAACGCAAGGCGACCAGAGGCGGGCTTAGCTTGGAGTATCAAGCGCCGATCGTATCGTCTTTAACAAATAATGCATGACAATAACATATATTTGTTTAAAACATTAATGTTTTGTTCGTACCTAACTCTATTTTTATGTAAATGAAAGTTTGTGAGGGTGTTTATTTCTCAATTATGTCAAGACACCTGAACATAATTGGATGATATTTGGCAAGCAAGTCGATTATTAGGAGTAGCAAATAGGAAATACTAAAATCTACCATTAAAAACAATTTTACGCACGGGTGAAACCGCGGGGCATAGCTGGTATTATTATAATTAGATGGAGATTGTCTATGGATACATCAAGTTGACGTCGGAAATAATAATGATCTGTCCCATAACTTCTTACATAATATATGCACATTCACATAAATAGTAAGAATAGTAGTGTCCCAATTTATGTTCCGAACTCTAGGTAAGTTGTCAGTTGCCGTGAGATAAATGAATCAAATCCGTCTTAATTAAGTATGCCTCCTCCGCGCCGTGGATGAATATTTAAATAGCAACACTTTATAGCTAGTTGGTTGGATTTTATGGTGGAAAATATACAATGTTTAACAGCTCTACCCGCTACGAAGAATCGTATGTAAGAGTTCCTTACTTTGAGTTTAAATGAGCTAAGAGAGGAGCTGAGAGGAAAACACCTTCTGTATTGCTTAACCGAAGGAAATTTAATACACGGAGTAAGAGAGAGAGAGTATAGAGCGAGCGTAACTATTCTCTGGAGTTACATACTCTTTTGCCTCGTCCACATTCCTTTCACACATTCCGTCACATAATTTTCATGTAACTATAACCGTAAACGCCATACCTCATAATTATATTATATTTTTAAACAATTATACATATAAATTAAGTATTCAAATATAGCAATTTTTTTTTGTATTGTCTCTCGTAGCTTGAGTTCCGGGAACTTCTTAACCGGTTAATGGCGAGACCTAAACCTCTCTAAGTCTGGACATCTAACACAAAGTCTACTGACCTTTAACTGGACTTGAACACACAAATCATTATTTTCGTTCCGAAAACGCACGTATAATATAGCAGTTTTTTCGCTAACTGTACCTCATTAGTACTTCCTAATCCGCTTGGATTATATTGCTAAACAAGCAGATTTGTCTCGCTTATTTTATCGACAAATACAATATTATTATTGTAAGTTGATACTTCATATTTTCTAAACACGATTGGTGCTAACGTTCCTCGTAAAGCTCTTAAATTTTGAAATACGAGAATCAAGTTGATAAATAATGTGTAAACTTGATATCTTTGCGTATCATTTTAACGATAATTTGACTAATAATACAAGACCACCAAACACCTTAAACTAACAATTAGTCTTTCGTTTTTTAAAGGATATTTATTTGGCTACGAACTCTACATGTATCACGTAGGCTCCTAAACATATTTCCGAAGAGAGTCTTCTGCTTACCCGTTCACGAACCCTCATGGGGATGCGTAGATATTTAAGAGTATACCATTATTGTATGTAAAGATAAATAAAAGTATGTTACGTTGGTTTGGACCGATAGAAATGTTAAGTGAAGATAGATTGACGAAACGGGTGTATACAAAGCGAAAATGTGGCAGAAGAATCTTCGACTACTTATATCCAAATCAAACCGGCGATCATGTATGAAGACAGTGTAGTATGTGGATGAAACGAATGAAGAGTCTACTCTTATTAGAGGGAACGGCGCGATGGTGCCTATGTGAGTATTAAACAAGTGCTACAAAAAATTCCAGCGAATATTATGAGACCAGATGTAGATCCGCGCGAATTACGTCAATGACTCGATTATCCCAGAATCCCGTTAACGTTCAGAATTGAGTGAGATTTCACTGAGTCACCGCCGGGAGAACCCGTGACGTCATCCGGTAAACATACTGTTTTATCGATCACCCTTGTAATTAATGAGTGGCATAAAGAGAGCGTTGTGTCTACAGAGGATGTTACAAATGTGTCCTGACATGTGTATAAATAAACTGTCATGATTAGTGATGCCTCCCAAACGCAAACGTCTGAGGAATGAAAAGCGGGAGAGGGTACAGCGAGATTTCTCGATCAAAACTAGTTGCTCAATTGGTACAATACTGCAAACAAATAGCACCGCTATTGGATAGTATTGTGTTCCTACAGTAAGCTTTCTAGGACTCCACACTCCAAAATAAGGTCCAAGATTAATGATAATAATATCTTCGGTATTGCTTATGGGCTGCGGTAACCGCTAAAGCTTGGTTTGTGGTCTAAAAAAAAGAATTGATAGATAGATACGAAAACAAAAGCGCATCATTGTCCAGAATAGACTGTGCTCTGTATTTTTAAACCCACGTCTCTCGACGGAACTGCGCGAAATAAATAGGTAAATGCACAAAGGTTGGTGTCCAGACATATATGTACATACGTACTGTTTGTTTGTCTTGATACAAAGTACAAAAAAAAAGAATCCTTGGAGTAGCAATGATAAGATGCGGATGCGGCGAACTGTAATAGTGAAAAACAATACATAAATCAGTTGTCGGAAAGACCTTTTAATACACTAATATATTCAACATGTACCTTGTAAGTAAATCTAGGATCACAGGACAAATCGGATCCGCTCACGGATCTGAGCGAGGTCGCGCTGCATCGTGTCTGCGATAACTTTACTAAACTATATGAAGCTACACATAATATATAATTGAGTACAGACACATTGTCATCTTCGAATCTTTCCACAAGGTACCTCGAAGTGGTAGTCAGAGGAATTATTAATAATAATTGTTATAATTTTTTTTGTTTTTTTTTTCACTTTCTTAATTTACTAACAGGAGCTACCTTTTAAATAAGTGATGCCTGTGTTGAACGAATAAGTACCAGTCCAAGTTTACCGGTGATGTTTTAAGTAGATGCGAATGTACGCATCATTTTTCTTAAACAATTACGGTAGCTAACCTAACATACGACACAGCTGATGAGCGATTGCCGCTGCTCCTGTTCATTTGCACCAAAATACTTATTTATAAAACCAAGAGAATTAATCGCAGGTTGCCGACCCCGCAAAGATCTTTCTTCACGAATAACTCCGTGTCGCCCAGATCTCAGGCACGTCTACACGCGCGCCTGCGTCTGCCCATCTATGTATACGTTTTTTTTAAACGTTAGTTTTATTCTGAAATTGTTACTTGCGGATGACCTAATGGAGCTTTTTATATAACGAAACCGTTACACACGAGGGATTAGTTATATATAGTTGGGGTTCACGGTCGTTTTTCCAATCTAATAGACCATTATTTAAATTTATTTTGGCAAGCTTAGTTTAAACTTACCAAAATAAATTGTATTTAAAGTAGTATTTAAACAAATAGATTGTATTTAATTTAAGCTAACATTACAACAGCGCAACAGGCTATAATAAGACAGTAGTTATATTCTGTCAACTTGACGTTTACTAAGTAGACATAAATGTTAGTAAATATATATTATTTGCGTGAAGCAAGATCTTGTTGAGAATTGAATTTAAATTTATTTATGTACTTTTATGTTACATATGGGTTTTACCTAATTAATATCCTGTAATTTTGAAATGGTTAATATTGCTCTGAAATTAAGTAAGAATGTTAAGTTAGGTTTAACTTTAGGCATAACATTGAATATATTGATTTATAGGTATTTTATTTACATATATGCCTATGTAGAAATAATGTTAAGCTATTTATTAGGTAAACACGCACATTTCTATGGCAATGAGTTACCGAAGCTACGTTTTTAACATAGTCCTAATATTTTAGAGAAACTACGTGTAACAAGGTACACTTGTAACCCTCCAATTTATTACAATCATTCCAATATTGGATTGCATTTAAACGATCTGAAAATGATTAGTGATTACAGTAAATCACCGTCACTAGTCGTGGTGTGATCTACTTTCGCATAGCATCTACAATTTGACTTCATCATTCGATGTCTATCTGGTCCGTAGAGTTACTTAATTAGTACAATTTCAGTACTATTATGTATGCATATATACTACTATAAATGAAAAGACTGAAGAAGAGAAAGAGGAATGTCCCGAAGCAAAAGAGATCGGTAATTCTTTAGAGAACTGGCGCTCTACTCTCTTTCTCTGTCTACTTTGTAAGGGAATACTCGGCGAGATAATATATGTATATGGTATGTACGATAACTGACGTCAAACACAAACATGTAATTACTGCTACAATAGTTTATATTGGAACGAGTAGATTCCGTTTGGGCATTTACAAAACATTTATTTTTTCTACTTTGAACAAAAAGCTTACACTAACTAATTTACGTGTCGTTACTCTAATTATAAGGTGGAAAATAATTTGAACTGTTTAAAAAATCATAAATAAATGTAAGTAACTAACAAGTAGGTATATGGCTCGTCTGATGGTAAACAGTACCATTATACTTAGGTATCAGGAACAAATGGGTCATCCCGTCTGTTCTGAATTCAGGGAATTCAGTTCAGTCATAAACGGTTCAGTCACAAAAAAAACTTTAAGTGTTCCAACGTAACTTGTCTTTTACATTAAACAAAATGATACGATACGATGAACATGGAAATGTATACTTATAAATCTACATGAAACTCGTAAAGCTGGTAAAATATCATTAAAACCGTGAAATAAACATTTAAATGCATTGTTTAGTGTTGATGACTTTATACATATGTATGTTTATAAAAGTATAATGAATGCCCTCATTAAAATAAGCTTTATTTTATTGTACGATGGTATAATTATATTTAAATCAGGGAATCTAAGATAACATGGAGAATATCAGTAATGAGGATCAAAGGAGTAGGCAGAGGCGAAACGAGGGCGTTGATTCGCCAGATATATTTTAGACCAGTACATACGTTTGAAATTTCATGGCATATTCATGGCGTAAAAAATCGTATATTTTTTCTTGGTTGTTTGCAAGTAACATAACACAACCATATAAATATCACACCACTGGGGTTTAACCTTTAATCTTGTTGCAGACGGATACATCCACCGGTAATCAAATAGCATAAAATTGTAACTTTTGTTTCATTAATACTTTATGTAGGTAGATAATTCTTACACCGAATAAAACGTACCAAGGTAGAATTGTGTCGAACAATGCATTGACGCAAATATGTTTGGTAGACTCATGAATATTCAAAAGTTCCCATTGTTTGTTTTGGATTTACGTAAGTTACACGAGTACGATACGATGCTTTCAAGCATCGGATTAGTTCCTTACATTTTGATTTATCTCAAGGAAATAATTATTAAATTAAAATTTAACATTATCGTTATATATCGTTTAATTTAACATTAAGGTCGGTACCTCATAAACATTTAAGTAAATAATTTTAAATAATACATTTAAACGCAAATAAATGATTGCAAAAGATCCTGCTAATATTATAAAACTGAAATTGTGTCTGAATGTTTGTTTCTTTTTCACGCAAAAACTACTGATCATGATGAGGATGATGAGGCAATGATGAGGATCGGATGAAATTTTGCTCGGAGATAGATTATTAGCTGGATTAACATACAGTACCTATTATTTATAGCAGTCTAAAATCTACCAATGAAAATAAATTGACGCGGGTGACACCGCGGGGCACAGATAGTACAATTTATACATTTTGGTTACTTACGTCACTGTGGGTGTATCCCACTCGACTTCAGCGCTAATTCATTCAACTAGATTCGTTAAGTCACTTCGGTACTCAGGAACAAAGAAAATATCTTATTGTATACTGATACTGAAAGAAAGAGGCGAACAAGTTATTTTATCTGTGTTTTAAAAATACACAAGCTTAAAAAACGCTACAAGGATAGTTTTCTTTTTTTGAAGTAGCTGGCGCCTGCTATTTTCACGGTGTTATGTACCGAGCTGTGATTGGTTGTTTCAAGGTTATCCATTCGGACTGACCAATCACAGACAAACCCGTTCCTACTAAAATATGAGTAATCAAAATGCGGCCAAACAAATCTAGCGGGATGGCGCTTTATATGAAGTCTTTTTCACATTCAATTTATTAAAACTTCGTATTTACTTAAATTAATGCGTATTTAAAAGTTAACATGAGATCTAGCTGTAATAAGTACCTATTTTTATAATATCACTACATACTATAAAACAAAGTTGCCCACAGCTTCCGTCTGTTCGAGATAAACTCTAAAACTACCAACTGGATTTTATGCGGTTTTCACATAACTGTTGAAAATGTCTGAAAGAGGCAAGCCGTATGGAGCTTCATCGAAAGCGCTGCCTAATCCCTTGGCATATATTAAAACATTGTATGTACCCATGCAAAGCCGGGGCGAGGCGCTAGGATATGAAAAAGCTGTAAGTAAGAATTACACCTACATTACTGGACAAGGACGAAGCGCAAGCGCCGGCCCCCACCAACAGGACAACGATTTGGAGTACTTATTCAGTACTCAGTTGTTGATATGTAAAGTTGTGATGACTTAGTGCAAGTGTAATAGTTGTGCGTGCTCGATACTCACCAACTGCGGCGCTGTAATCGTGAAGCGAATACAAGGGATAGTCACCTAGTTTCAAGAGATAGGCAGACAGCAGTACTGCGTCATGCCTCGGGTCCACCTGTCCCGCGTGCGGCGCCGCCGGCCTCATCAGCGAAGATATGGAAAAGTCCGTTGTACTCTGGCCTGGCCCACCCCAACCCACACTGCACAACTTGCACTCTTCTTTCATTGTTTCAATAACACTAATATAAATATCTCTATACAATATCCGTTTTTTTTGTACTCGGTTTGTACTGGGCACTAGTAAATCACATACAAAAATATCCGTGGGCTGGCTCACAAACTCACATCACAGAAGGTATCACAGCAGCGTTCAGCGGCGTCTGTAAATCTGTACATTTATGATTCCATGAAATGCGAACTCGGCTAACATTTCATCGAGGGTATATTCGATGAGAATGCAAGTAGTTCAAGCTGTTTAAAATCACATACAGAATCGCCTGTAGCATGGCCGCCAGATATCGGGTTAGGGATATAGAGTTAGGGTTGTCAAGATATTTACGATTTCTTAAATTATGGCACACCGACGTGACATATGTCGATATTAAAATAACAATATATATTTTTTTTACAAATGTATATACCATTATTATTTTCACGAGTCATATAAAAAGTTTGCATATTAATTAAGAATATATTACAAGTTTGACATTTAACTAATTGTGTTAGCGGTCGAAAGCACGATCTATTGCGTAGGTTGCGTGCCGCTGTAAAACATCACTATTCTGCAGAGCTTATATTGTTAGCCATTGATCAATCTTCATCACTTGACACACACTTGTGTGTGACCTTTCACATCACCAAAATATCATCTCACGAAGTGTACCACATTAATAATTCGGTGTAGTAATCGATCGTGTCAATTGCGTCATTAAATTAGGACATGAATGATCGAACACTAGGAGTATGTCCTTATCTGTGGTGAGCAAAAGGTCACGGCTACATCACGACGATATACTGATACGACAAAAATCGCCGTTTAATTAGTATTCAGTGATAATGGCCATAAAGCTCTACCAATTCGCGTTCGGAAAGCTCATTAAACGAGTTTAAACGCGGTTGGGGAGCATTTGCGAAGTTTGTTTATGAAGAGATGGCGATTATGTATGCGATGGTAAACAAACGTAAGCCGTAGCGCGGTGTGGTGCCGCCAGCGCTGCATTGCGGGTTTGCGGGTCAAAGGTGCAATGCCGTCAAGCGATTTAAGCAACAAACGATGCGCTATTGTACTGGGCTTATCATATTTTTGTCACTGGCTAAGTTGTAGGCACTGACTTAATGTGTACATTGTCTAAGGCAATTTTTATTACGTCGTAGTCCGGTAACTGTTCCTAAATCTTTGCCGTCACCCAACTTCATAATCATTAAAATAAAGTAAGATCTTTAACTTAAAAGAAAGGTAGTTGTTATAAAGTCGCAAGCATTAACTATAGTCAATCAAATCAACATCATCCATCAAGTAATCCGCAAACAGAACCGTTAGTTTGATCCGTAGCTGAAAACAGATTTTCCGTGAATTCTAATTTCCAGCACGAACGATGATTCATTCCGTTTGTTTGTTCTGAAGAATCAAATAGTTTGGATTCTGTAGAATTTTCTTTTTAATTTTATTTCTTCTCGGTTATCATAACTGCTAGTTTTAATTAAGCTTTCATGAAGTATTCAGCGCTTTGTCTATGATATTTCCATATTGATATATACAAGGTGATTGATATACGTGCACTGAACAACGTCGCAATAATGCACACGACCTTGAAGCTGCCGGTAAACAAACGTCACATGTGCGCCGCGCTGGAAATATAAAAATCACCGCTTGTGATCTCTTTCCTTCAACTATTTGTTTGTTTCTAGCTTGCTTCATGAGTATTTACGAGTATGAAGTGGATAGCTGTATCTACGCTAAAGAATTGATTACGTGTCGTCATTACATCGAAAACTGAGGAATTGCTCATAGAAGAACTAATTTGATTTTAGTGCTAGTAGCGAGAGGTATGTATATATGAATGTAAGTCTGAACTCGACTCGACTGAAGGACTCGGCGTAATGATGTGTATGTGCCAGTACTTATTATGAGCAGCGTCGTAAATTTCTTAACATGTGTTGATAAAGGTGATTACGTTGACGTTTTACTAAGGCGTTGAGTAGACATTAATAATGCAGACCGTTTCAAATCCCTTTCCTTCGGGAATCTTCCGAAATACGAGCACAAAAACTATAATAATAGGTGCAGACGCACGTGCGAAGGCAGGCCGAGCAGCTGCCGTGACAGATGTTGTGGACGGAACCCCCGCACCCCGCGACCCTCGATACCTGACACACCTGACACCGGGCCACAATCAAGCATACTTTAATAACCGAACATCAGTGTTAGAGTTTGGATATAAATTAATTCGAATATAATTAGAGAAATCATCACCTGTCCATATTATTCTTAAATCAAAAATATATTGAAAGGAGAAGAGAGTACAATAAAGGTATACATATTTGAAACTTAAAAATATTGTACGGCAATTTGGACCGGTGGAATATTTTATGCTCCTATATTTGCTCTCTCTAGACTGAAACGATATTTCCAGAGGTTCTTTCGTTCAGATTGAATTGTACTGTTTCGAAATCTGTGTAGCTTAATCCAATATGATTTTTTGGTTTGTAAACGACAATGCTTTATACATTTTGGCAATGAATATTGGCGATCACCCAATGGGACGTTCTTTCAATATGGTTGTAATAAATAAATAACTTGAAACAACCTATGCAATTCTTATGAATGGAATAGACTCGTCGGATTGAGTTAGGATTAAGTTACTTTTATGTAGAGTTATTAAGACAAATTGGCATAATTATATTTAGGTTTCTATTTAGAAAAATATGTCAATAACTCATATTAAAATATTTTTTGGATGAGTGAAGAAAGATTGACGAAACAGATATACAAAGCAAAAGTGTGTGCAAGAAGAGGCAGAGGAAGGCCACGTTCCAACTACCTGGATCAAATCGATCGGACTCTCAAGGACGGGAACGTTAAGAGTACTCGAAACCGACGAGCATGTATGAAGAGACTGATGAGTGTGGATGAAGCGAAAGAGGTATGTAAGTCTAGAGAGAACTGGCGCTCTATACTCTCTGCCTACCCCGTTGGGGACTTGGCGTGATGATATGTATGTATGTTCATATTTTTTAAATATGTCTATTAAGAATACGCCCTGGTAAATTGGTCTAGCCTTTTCGCCTGCATCGCAAAGATTGCAAGTTCAAAACCCTGTAACAATGTTTTTTTTTTACTTAAGGAAGTACTACATCACGAGTTCGAGGTGAAGATTGAGAAGATACCTGCATATATGTAAATAAAAAAAATATATGTAAGGTCGGGCTGGAGAAATTACGATGTACTTGTCATCCGTCATGTTGGCACCAAAATGTTTTAAATATAAAAAGAAGTTGTAACACTTCTGAAGCCCTTCGGGACCCTCGTGGGAAGATAGATATTTATATACAAATATGTATTAGCGGTCAGAACGACTTCATGTCAAAATTGGCTCGGTTGGTATGATATTCAATTGGATATAAGGGCAGCTACCTTCGTTGCAGTTGGCAACAGCAGCTGGCGAGGGCCCAATATGTGCTTGCCTGGTGCGAGTCTATGCACTGCCACTAAACTGTATTACATGTAGTGATTAGTACAACTTATATTGGTTAGTAAATATCTGTCTGATAGAGTTTTACAGTACAGTGTTCCAATCCATGTAATTTCAAGACAAATAGCTGTGATATTTTATCAAAATTGTTT
Organism: Drepana falcataria; assembly: GCA_945859725.1. NCBI lineage: Eukaryota > Metazoa > Arthropoda > Insecta > Lepidoptera > Drepanidae > Drepana > Drepana falcataria. The sequence goes on from OX243935.1 coordinate 5,586,003, forward strand.
CGAGAGAGTATCGTTATCAGCAATGGTATCGTGATTGCGATAATGTATCAATGAATAGTTAATCTTATACTTTGCATACCATCAAAGATTTCAGCGGTAACAAAACAATTTATATTTCGCAAAAAAAAAAAGAATTTCATGGTCCAATTTGGCAGAGGTTGGTAATGTTTTTGATTAACGGTATGGGCTCATAAATGATTGTAACAATTTGTCGGTAGTACCCCGTTGTATGTGTAACTCGAGTACGAAAGCATGCTTAGTTACACAAGAAGCGCAAGCACCTTACATAAGGCAAAGCACGAGGCGCCTTGCGTAAAACACTTAGCTGTAGCACGAACGTTAGCTTTGTAACTTAACGTCTTACACTCTTGGGCTTTTTGGCATGATGAATTACATTACTCGATGTATAGCAGTCTTTGAAATACATTAAGATTCCCCCTATAATCATTCGTTAACATTTTCAGGATACATCTATACTAATTTAACGTTGTTATTTTATATCACATTTAAATGCATATGAAATTATACGTAATTAATTGGTGATAACATATATTCAATATTTTTTTGGATGGACTCGCCATCTGTCACGTTGGCACCTAATATACCTCTGGCGGAAAGTGGGTGTGTGGGTATTACCTATACACACCTCTGCCTACCCCTTCGGGGACCCTTGTGGGAAGGCGTGAGGATATATTTTATTTACAATATTTTTTTTTTAGTTTATTTGTCTGCCAGGTCTTTGTGCCAGTCGAAAACTACTAACAAAACTACTAATTTCGACGAGACTTCACTGGCAGGCAGTTAATGTTATGAGGTGTAACGCGGGTGAAACGTTTTTAATATTTTTTATATCCGGGACTATTAGCACGACGTGCTTTTTCAAGAATGATGTAGCGACAGATGTTCTATGATGTCTAATAAATAAAGGTTGGTTGAAAAAGTTTTCTTTCGTATCCTATAAGTTAATCATCTTAAATTTTCTCGAAAAAAGGGAAGTACCGCATCTAAAACAAATGTTTTGTTTACGTCGCAGCCGAATTGAGCATATTACTTTTTAGTAGGTCAAAAATAACTTGTTACAATCGAATAAAGTTATAAAAATCACAATTTCAAGTACTTTTTAGTTGAATATTATTCCAAGCGGCATTTATTGATAGCTATCGGAGGTAGGAGAGTGTGAAATTTTGCAATGGAGCTCTATAGCATAATAGGACCGGAGGGCTGGAGAAAGTAAGCCTTTCACTTGGTCTGTACTGCGTTGAGCGACACTAACTATTACAAAGAGATAATACGCTTTCATACATATATCCATAGTACGTACTCTAATACAGTAACTGAAATAAAACCAACAAGTAGAAGCAGCTCAATGAGCGAGAATTGCAATATAAATTTTATTTTATTTCACTTAAAATCCAGTTTTATATAGCCGTATATAAACCCCGCTTATCACTTCATCAAATCGATGAAGTCTTGAGGTAAATTGACAATATGTGGCGAGCTTCAGAGCAGCAATGGATGTGATGTCGTGACATGATCGTTTACCATGGCTTCGTAACGCATGGGACGAAAGTTGGAGAGTGTTTGTTACTTAATCGCGACAGACAAGCTGAATGGAATTGAATATAATTTGGCAAAATGGGAGATTATTAGCTAGATTTACAGATACGAAAGTTTCAAAAATTCAATTCCTTAAATCATATTTAAGGCAGGTGAATAAGTAATAATAACAACCTAGTCTCAAACTAGACAACGATATTCAGAATTATTTAAGGGCATCTAAGCTACATCGTGATGATCAGATAAATTTTGATCAGACATCATCCACCCCAGAACTAGACAGCAGTAATATGAAAAATGTTATATCTTATGAGAAAAAATTTCATGAGCAAGTTACAATGTAAAAGTTAAAAGGCGGGTTAAACAATAATATTTATCAAAATTGAAGTCAGAGCGAAGGAAACGATTTTTTTTTGTTTATTTAAAACCCTTTTCACTTTTTCCTTATCGAATAACATACAAAGGCTTAGTAAAAAGATTTAAATAGTAAGTTCTAAGTAAAAAGCATCTAAAGACGTAATATTTGCAAGACTTCATTTAGTTGTACCAATGTGTAAATCTTATTCAAAACATCAAACAATACTTGTTCCACAAAAGTAGACCTAGTGACCGTTAGTGTATAACTTTGTTCAGAATGGTAATCATTTGTTTTTCTTGTTTAATCAAAGTTTGCAAATCCCGGCCGTAAAATGTTTCGGGGTCACGTGTTCAATAAACCCTAGATACCAGTATAGTTTCAAAACATTAACCAATTAGGCCAGACTTCATGTACTCATTACAACACGTGAATGCCTACTTCAATGTTATATTAGGTATTATTAGTTAGGTAGGTATAGACTTATTCACTTGTTCCTTACAGGCGTAGTAAACATGTGAACAGTCGGCAATTAGTTAATAGGTGTGAATATAAGGCTCATAGGGAAAATAATAAATGCTATGTTATTATTAGAAAGAACACTGTTCTGTTATACCTAAGTTTTAATAAGACTATTATTTTAAATATCAGATGACATCAATAAAAACGAAAGCTTCAAAAGTCGCTCTTGGAACATTCAATGAATATAATATATAGCACGGCCTATTCCTGCCAAGTAGGATTTTTACTTAAGTAATCGAAATTTTTCAAAAGGTTCGTACTCTATACGTATGTATGCTCTAAATTGCTTGTAGGTATATGTCACAGTAATAGGTGTTTGGCGCCTTTTGTCTAACTGGGGCAGTCTGCAGTACCTACTCAATATCATTGACAAGCCCGGCTTACGACGCAGATTCCACAAAAGTTGACACTTGACGCCTTTTGATATCAGCGGAATTCAGCACAGGATTTTTTATATTTACTTATCCCTTAGAAAGTCTATGGCTTGATGCGAGAACGCCTAATAAAATACCTACAAAGATTTTGATCAACGTTGACGTGTACATTAGCTTTATTCAGTCTCTATTTGTCTATTTCAGAGTGAGCACGACGTTAGGTGATGCTGATTCGATTTCGCTCGGCTAATAAGCCAATCATTATATTCATAATAATTCTATGTTTGCTTTAACTATTTATGCGCTGTAGACGATCCGTGAAACTAGTGAGTGGGGCCAACTTGTGTTGTCGAACAACTAATTTGAGGATAGTGGCGCGACAATGATCGCAGTCGCGAGGAAAGCCGGCCGGCGGCGGCGCCGGTAGCCGTATGTAGATTCGGTAGCTTCAGCGATCTCGCCAGGATAGAACCAGTTTCGCACAATACCCAGTTTCTCAACGCGAACTGCTCAACTGAACGGACAACAGCATTCACCAGTGGACACCACACCGGTACGTACATATACGTGTGACTCAAGTGACATTTACATTTATTGGAAGTTCAGTTGCTCCTCTCGATCCACAAACGTCCTAAATCATCCACTTTGGCACAACACGACACTGGACGAGTAATGTATTCACTGATATTAGGTTAAATCGCGAACGGAAGCGCTGCACAGATAATAATGCGTCGTGTTTACGGTTGGCGCGGCGCTTTCGATGTGGCGGACGATACAACCACTTCCTTAGGTGGTTGACAGTGGACTGGCGGCGCGGCGTGGCGAGCGAAAGAAAGCTGCGGTGTGTCACGGGCGGGTGGGGCGGAGTGGAGAGACGAGGGGCCAGAAGGCGCGGGGCGGGGTGCACCTGCGGGCGGCGGGAGCGCCTCTTGCCGCTGGCGAAGCGAAGCTTCCCGCTGCTACGCAATAAACGCTCGATAAACTTTCTCATTAGGCGCGCCTAACCGTGTGACCGATCGTAAGCTCGTTTCTGCTTGCACATTATACGCAATGCAATACGAAAACATACATGCTTAAGCAATTCGCCCTCAAACAGCTTCTAGCGCAGGACACGATGCGCTTGCGCACTTCACTGGAAGCACCAAGCATAAAAACCTACACTGTGCTGAAAATCGTATAAAATGTATCTATAGATACTTAAGATAATATACTCTTATTCAATAATTAGGTACATTGGATGACAAAATATCAATATTTTACACTGTCAGTTTTTAATCGAAAGAAATATCAATTGGGCCAAAATTGGCAGTTATAAATAGCGTGAATGTTTATAAGTATAGTTATGAATGCCTAGGTACATAATTAAATATATACATATATCTATTTTTCTATTCCGTGTTGTTTCGAAACAGCTTAATGGTAGAGCATTATTATTATGGAATAACGTTTCACAAACGAGGTATGAAAATGTATTTTCGAACAATAATAATAGTAGGTGTCTGTAAAAGAGTTTTCTCGTTCCAACCACTTATCCAATACCGAGGAGGTGAATTGTGCGCAGGGTTTTATACAATTCCGAACCTTAATGTAAATAAATTCCTTGCAATTACTAGCCAATTGATGAGCATCTGGATTGTGCTGTTGCCTACTTGAAAAGTGCCAAATACTGTTCAGTAATTCTACCTCGAAAATTAGGGGTATATTTAAAGTGTACATAATTTGAATTTGAAGCGGGTGTTTAGTCTTATTTAGTCTACTCAATATTGGTTACTGGCCGTTCTAATGTTTATTCTAATAGATAAATAAATATAGTTGACTATCAATTACTACATATTTTTTTTACTACTAGCTATACCATCCAGCTTTGTTTGGGTGAACAAATTAAAGAAAGCGGTTACCGCCTAAGATAGCGCCATCCACGAAGACGCGCTCCACCGCATTCTAGTCGCGGGGGTCACGTGATGCGGGGAGTATAACCCGAGTCCCTTCATTGTATTGTGCGTGTACACTCATAGGTGTCTAGGTACCGCCAATACTCAACATTTTATTGTGTAAGGTTGCACACTTACACTATAAAATATGGAAAATAATAGTGGGGCGCGTCTTCGTGGATGGCGCTATCTATATATACACTTGTAACACTAATCGTGTCACTAGTGCGTTGCAGACTCTATTCGCTAATAATTTTACAATATAGGTATCAATAATTTTCTGACAGCTGTATAAAGATAATCTGTAGGTACGGTACCTACATATATTGTTTTAAATTGTACTTATGCTTGATTAGTCGTTAGCAACAAAATAAAACAATTGAGAACAGCTTGACCCTCTTAAAATCACTTCTGCGTCACTTTTTCATAACAAAAAATTACGCCGTTCATGCTAATTTATAAATTTACCTATTATAGAGCGTATTATACATACATACATACATATAATCATGCCTCTTTCCCGTAGGGGTAGGCAGAGACCACTTCTTTCCTTTTTTTTTTTTTTTTTTTTTTTTTTTTTGTATTGTCTCTTGTAGCGTGAGTTCCGGGAACTTTTGCTACTTAACCGGTCAATGGCGAGACCTAGGCCTCCAGCCAGGCACTTTATTTTTAAGCAACACAGCTAAGGGCACCCCCTGTGGGGTACGAACCTCGGCTTAGGGCGTTGCTGGATCGCGAGCAAGGGAGCTGGGCTGGACTGGTCATTTTATTTAAATATTATTTGGGGGCGGGATTTACGCGTCTGGCTCGGCGCGGGCCGGCGTTTGCGGTGGAGGTCGGGGGGAACATTACGGCTTATTCGCGTCGAGCCTCGCCGGCGAGGACGGAACAGTGGTCGGTTGTGTGTAGTGTTGGTATGTTTTTGTCGGGCGTCCTGGAGGACCGTTATGTCGTCATCCGGTTCGATGACGGCATGTCTTGGACGCCTTATTTTCGAGATAAGTGAAGGAGTGTATCGGGCGGCCGATACGACGAGGGGGTTGGGGTGATTTACAGCAGAATCGAAATGACGTTTGGACAGTTTTTTCAAAAACTGTTTTATAGTGGGGACTTTGAGGTCAACGTGGAGTTGACTATTACGCATGTACCACGGGGCACCTGTGGCTCTCCGGAGAAACCGGCTTTGGAGCACTTGCAGGGGGTTAAGTGTTGTCTTGCTAGTGTGTGCGAACACTACACCCGCATATGTCATGATTGGTCGAATGCACGTTGTGTAAATCCTCACCTTGGATTTCAATGAGAGTTTACTTCGTGCATTCAACATGCTGTGAAGTCTACCGAGCGCGAAGGCGGCTCGCGCGCGTACCGCCTTTACGTGGTGACGGAAAGAAAGGCGTTGATCGAGGATCACACCCAGGTATTTGGCTTTTTCTTCCCAAGGAATGGGTTTGCCGAAGAGGGTGATGGGGGCTACCCGTGGGCGTTCGAGGCCTTTCCAGAATAGAATGGCTGCGCTTTTGGTGGGGTTCACTTCAATTCTCCACTTCCGGAACCACCGCCCCAGGGCTGTGACCGCGGTTTGGAGGTTGTCGTGAATTCCCTCGGGAGTTCTACCTTTGTAGTAGATAGCCGTATCATCGGCGAATAGAGCGCTTTTAACTCGTCTATGGAGGGGAATGTCGCTAGTATAAAGCGTGAATAGGAGTGGCGAGAGCACTGAGCCTTGCGGGACTCCTGCTCGTATGGGATGGGGGGAAGAGAGTGTGCCCTCGACTCTGTAGCGGAAGGAGCGGTTCGACAAAAAGTCCCGTACTATGCGTACTAGACGGTCCGGCACGCCCAACTGGTACAGCTTGTATATTAAGCCGTTGTGCCAGACCTTGTCGAATGCCTTCGCCACGTCGAAGAGGAGCATACCCGTGGTATAACCTAGTTGGAAGCCGCTACTGACGTCTTCCACTATACGGTGGACTTGTTGGATACAGGAGTGTTTGGTTCGAAAACCGAACTGCTGGTCAGGTATGACTTTCTTAGAGTCTGCAAAACTCTTTAATCTATTGTAGATAAGTCTCTCGTAAATCTTGCCAAGGACGTCGAGGAGACTGATGGGGCGATAACTGGAGGCTTCGGTCTTGGGTTTCCCTGGCTTGGGAATACCTATGACCGTTGCACTTTTCCAGGATTGGGGGAAGAAGTTGTTGCTCAGTGCTGCATTGAAGATGGCAGTGAGCAAAACTATAAGATAAGGGGAGAAGAGTTTGATAACTCTGTTAGCGATCCCATCGGGGCCTGGGGCTTTCCTGGGTTGGAGATCCTTGATCACTTTCCGGACTTCGTCGACCGTGATCGGGGCGATGGGGTGGTCTGGGTCCTCGGAGGGTGGGTGTGATAGTTTGCTTTCGACCTCGGCATCCACCTTATTGAGATGGCGCGGATCTACCGGCAAGGTACTGGGCGTACATTGAGCCTCGAGACTGTCGGCCAGGCACTCGGACTTCTCGTCGTCGTCAAAGGCGGGCCCTTGATTTGGACGAGTGAGTGGAGGCATGGACGAGATTTTATCCGATTTGAGTTTTCGTTGGAGATGCCAGAAGGCTAAGTGACTTGGTTCAAGTTCCCCTAGGAACTTGTTCCAGCGAGCGTCTCGCAGGTCTTTCATGCGGTATCTCAGCTTGCGCTGGAGTGACCTCAGAAAGGTGCGGTTCGCTTCAGTCGGGTGAGCTCTATGGGCTCGGAGGGCGGCGTTCTTTTCCGTCACCAGTTCACGCACGTCGTCGGGAAGTTTCCAGCGATGGTCTTCCATCACCGGAACTTGTCGTGAACAGGCGTCCACGGCTGACTGTACGTGAGCTGTGAGGGAATCGACCGCCTTTTGAGTGTCGGCTGCCGACTCTATGAGGGGCGGGATACTATCTAAGTGAACAGATGAAGAGGACTTGAGGAGTTCCTCCAGTTTTCTCCAGTCTGTTATCTTTTTCTGAGGCAGGGGCTGACCTGAGTCCGGGGGGCCTAGTCGGGGGGATAGCGCTAAGGTCACAGGTCGGTGGTCGGAATCTAATTCATCGTGCGACCTCAACGAGTGCAAACGGAGGTCTACATTCTTGAGGATCGCTATGTCTAGTACGTCCGGTCGGTGGTTGATATTCTCGGGGTAGTGGGTGGGGTGCATAGGCGCAATGACGTCGAATTGGAGGAGCCCGCTGAGGTCTTCCAATTGGCGACCTCTGTTATTTCGTGAGTGGCTGTTCCAAGCATCGCTCTTGGCATTCAGGTCACCCGCGATAATAACTGAGCTACTGAGGTTGATGAGGACTTTGATATCAGCTTTGATATCGGCCGTCGAGTTGACAGGGGAACAGTATGCAGAGACTATCGTGATCGGCTGATGGCCGGTCATTCCTAATCGACAGATCGAGGTCTCTATGTGGGAGAGGGTTGGTGGTTGGATCGGGATACAGTGCAGGGACCTCTTGTAATAGATCAAAGTACCGCCGAGGGCGGATCGAGATCTATCATTGCGAACTACGCAGTAGTTTGCAATTCTAGGGTCTCGGTGTGATGGTTTCAAGAAGGTTTCCTGCACTAAGAAAACGTCGATATTGTTGTCGCGGAGGAACGCGGCGATCTCTTCCTTTTGGCTGTGAATGCCGTTGGCATTAAAGTAGCCAATTGAAAGTGATCGGGGTTTGATTCTGCTGTTTACGTTTGAGTCCATTATTGGTTGGACGAGAAGGTAGCCAGGGACTCTGATACATCGGCGTAGTCGCCGAGCACCTTGAGGAGGGCCAGAGGGTCCTTCCGGACGGCCCTGAGACTTCGTGCCATCTCGTTAACCCTTGAGAGGTTGACGGTGGAGAAAAGATCCGCCAGGAATGCCATGTTGGCGGAGGTTTCAGAGGGGGAGGAAGTGGGCTGGACCGCCTGGGGTCTGCGCGGGGGAGTAGCAGCCTGGGGCTGTTGAGGTTTGGCGGTGGAGAGCGACGGCAGAGGTGTAATCTGCGGGCTCGGGGCCGCTGAAGGGACAGGGGGGGACGCTTGTGGGAGGGGTGGAAAATCCCTCGGAGGGAGGGCCCTCCACGGGGAAGGTCGAAGTGGGGCGGGTTGCGCGGGGGGGGCGTTACGCCATTCGCGGGCCGCTGCCCTCTTGACCACGACCGGTCTGGGTTTGGGGGCTTTAGGGCAGCCCCTGTAATTGGCCGGGTGGCCTTCCTGGCGGCATAGCACGCAGCTCGGGGGTGAGTCGGCGAGAGTGCGGTCCTTAGGGCGAGAGCAATCGCTCGTCCCATGATCTCCCAGGCACTTGACGCACCTGGGTTTTGCGTTACAGTTACGCGATGCATGACCGTATAGTTGGCAGTTGTGACACTGCCCTATAGGACCGCCTTTGTGGGGGGTTTCAACCCTTATGCCAGACAGGTGGCATAGAGTTTTTATTTTGAAGACGGCTTTGCCGTCGGTGGAGTTCTCGCAGATGGCGAGGACCATGTTAAATGCCTCTCCGGCATTTTGACGGTGCATGCGGTGCACCTCCTTTACCGCAACATTCTGAGCCTTCAGATCTTCTTTTATTGACTCAGTGTCAATTTCTCGCGGGACGCCACGGATGACGACCCGGAGTGAACGGTCCTCCGGCAGGTCATAAGTATGGTATTCCACACTTCTGGCCTGCAGGAGCTTGGTGAAAGCTCGGAATTCGGTCGAATTTGGGAGGTGCACCTTAATGCCTTCGGCTGTGGAAGTAGCACGGGTGAAGTTGATTTTGTTGGTTTTACACCAACCGGAGATTTCCGTCCACTTGGACTTAGTGTGGACGAATATGGGGGGGCAAGAGCGCTCCTTCGTCGAGGAAGGCCGCGTAGGTCGCGGGACGGGGGAGAGCCGGCTAGCCTGAGTGGCTTCGGCTTCCGGAGAGGCGATGGGGGCGGGGGAAGGGGGTGCCGGGGAGGGGGCTGCCGGGGAGGACTGTGCGGAGGGTACGGGCACGGTTTTGGGGGCTTTAGTCGGGGGGGAAGGTGAGGTTGAGGCCTCCTTCTTTTTAGCGCGTCTGGCGCGCTTCTTGGAGCCCGTGACGGGCGTGAATTCGTCCGAGGAGCCCTCGGACGACTCAGATTGAAGTGACTCCATTTCGGAGTCTACGATGACAGAGTCGGGGGACAGGGGGGAGTCTTGAGACTTGTTGGCCTCATTGGTGACGTCAATGATAGCGCTCTTGTCGAGCGCTGCTGTTGCGTCGGCAGTGGAAGTACCCGCGATTACGTCGCGGGTGAATTCGTCAAATTGACGTCGGAGGGTGGGCACGGCTTCTAAGAGCCGCGCGAGAAATGCCACTGAGGCTTGGGGGTCCATACTTATGGACATGACTTTGGGCGAGGGAAACGTGTTTCGGGGCGCGGTCGCCCAGGGGAAGAAACACGCAAAGAAACCCCTGGTGACTTAAACGTTAGGAGACCGATCCCCGGGGGGTTGACCCGGGGGTGTGTACTGAACCCTCCCTGTCGGGTGTAGACAGGGAGGTGAGTGTGCCTATGGTGTGAGCCCTAAGCTTGTATTCCCGCTGCCAGTCTTATTGTGCAGCGGGTTCCTGACTGTTCCGGTGTAGAGAGCACTAGTCCGTGGACAGTGCCCAAACTAACACCGGAGGATAGGAGGTAAGGGATAGGAAGGGTGGGCGGTGGGTGATAACCAGGCGCGACTAGGGTAGACCCCAAGGCCGGTGAACCTGGTCCCGTCCGTTTGTAGCCTTACCCTGAAGGGGCAAGGCTAAGAGCGCAACGGGTGAGCGCCCCACTCGGTTCGTTGGCACCGTTTGGTTTCCACCGAGTGACCACGAAACTGTGGATTTTCCCAGAAGGGGACAATTATAATTGTCGAGAAACAAGAATTGTGATTGTTGTTGCCTTGAAAAAGGCGACCAACAATCACCACGTGCGGCTAACGCGTGGCGATTTGCGGGTGTGGCTTCTGCCGGTCGTAGCGGGCGCAGAGCGCGGGAGCGGTGGGAGCACACGTCTGCTCGGTACGGCGGCCGGAGCGAGAAATGCCACTTCTTTCCACTTGTTACGATCCTTACATACTTCTTTCGCTTCGTCCACTTTCATTATTCTCTTCATACATGCTTTTCGGTTAAGGGTACTCTTGACCTGGCTTTTTTTCAAGACGTCCCTAATTTGGTCTAGAAACGTCCGCCTAGGTCTACCCCTTCCAACACTTTCATTCTGCCTTATACACTTTTTCCGTCAATCGGTCCTTATTAATTTTCTCGACATGGCCTTTCTCAATTTGTGTCACTATTATATAGATATATAAATAAACGTATTACCTAGCCGTGCCCTAACCTCACTGAGGAGCACATAGGATCACGCTACGAGCCACTCGGCCCAAACACGTGGACGTAGACGCCAGTACACTACGTAAGACCACTGTTCTAGAGTATGTGCTTACCTTGGTTGTCATATTAAATTTCATTGTTATTGTGATGTATTGCGTATGAGACTTACCTCTATACGTATAATATAAATGCGAATAAATAAATACCTTGGGACAACCACACAAATGTACGTAGCTTAATCTAAGCAAAGCTTGTAACTAAGAGAATTAGAAAACATTATATGTCTATACTATAATATTATAAAGAGGAAAGATTTGTTTGTTTGTAATGAATAGGCTCCGAAAGTACTGGACCGATTTCAAAAATTCTTTCACCTTTGGAAAGCTACATTATCCCCGAGTAACATAGGCTATAAATTATATAGTAACATAGGTTAAATTGGACCCGATAGGTGGCGCTGCGATCGAGTTTTAGGAATTTTAACTTTTTCACCCGTGCGAAGCTATCCCTTTCTGTGTGTCTTAAGGTGGATTCGAGAATGGTTTAGATTTAAAATTGGACCCGATAGGTGGCGCTGCGATCGTGTTACGGGCAATTTAACTTTTTCACCCGAGCAAAGCTGGGCGGGACAGCTAGTATTTAAATATACGGCGCATTCAAGACTAAGGTACGAATACTCGTGTTCATTACACAAATATTCGCCCTCAGCCGGAATCTAACCACTCAAGCTTCGCATCAAGGTTCTGTCTGACCACTAGACTATACGACTGTCAAATTTAATTGGACTGTAATTCTAGTGATAACTGGTGCTCTACTCTCTCTCTTTCTGTCCTACCTCATAAGAGACTCAGCCAGATGATGAAGGTATCGATGTCACTCCACGAAGTACACGACTAATAGGAGTACCTACATCAAGCACTACAAATGAGATTCTTGAGAACATATAATTTTGTTGGTAGTCGAAGAGGCTTGAATTCTTGGGCTATATGTTCATCTTCTATAAAGTGGTTTCTAGATTATTTCACGAAATTATTTGCGGGCTTTGTGGCAGAGGCCTGGTGTATATTCTGCTTAGCGAATTTACATTACCATACAACGCGGTTACAATGACAATTACCTTACAATTATGTTAGTACTAATACTTTTATTGGCATTGTGGCTAATGCCAGTAATACAATAAAATAAATTGTGTGTAATAAAGGTCAGAATTACAATAATGGTAATCGGAACCAATAAATACTGCACACTTTATTAGGTTTCCAGTGTCCATCTGTGGTTTCGCTTATCCTTATCACGCCAGTATAGAGTTTAATTTTGAACAATAATTACTTAAAAATTAACGCAGCACGTTGTTGTAATGATTCATGGAAACTTCATTAAGTCTCGAGCCGTGATCCGAATAATGAATCGGAGCAGAGAATAAGGAATTTTCATAGCTTTATATACACATCTCCACATCTCACCTTTATGAAGGGGTTGGCAAAGGTGTATAAAATAACTACTAACTTGACAGATAGCGAGTCCTTCCCCTTTTCTCAAGCACAAGTATACTAACTATACGACATTGAAATTGATATAAAACTTATACTGGTTTCCGCTCGATATTTTCACCGTAAAGCTCGTTGTGTGATTAATCGCTTTACTTTAGTTCAGAAAACACTCATTGGTACAATCGAGGTTCGATCTTGCACTCTTCGCGACTACTCAAACTACTCTGTCATCACAGCTCTCTTTACGTTCAATCCTCTTTTTTATTTTAATTTAGCTCTCTCCTGAAATTGAGAAATTTTTCATGGAATGTCTACAATTTTCCTTTAACTTTTCCTCTAGAACCTAACATACTTTGTTGAGATTCAAAAACTCATAATAACTCGTTATAGAACTAACAATGTTAGATGCAAGCGGATATATCAGATTGTATCAAAGGCATGCCCATATTTGCAATGTAACAACAGAAGATTACGCATTATTTATTTAAGTAGGGCAAACTACAGCCCGATGAAATTAGGGCAATTCTACAAGTCACCGGAGCCAATTAGATTTTTTGCAGGCTTAGAACACGAATAAAAGAACACGAATAGAGAATCGTTATCCAACCTTTGGGTTCATTCCTGTTCCGAAAACTATTAATTCGTTTTATTGATATTTCTATTTGTATACCACGTAATCACAAAATTTCATCGTACCGTTCGCCCGCAGGGATTCCAAAATATATTATTACTAGTTGTCCCGCCCAGCTTCGCTCGGGTGAAAAAATACGATGGTGGCGCCACCTATCGCGTCCAATTGTGAATCTAAACCATTCCCAGATCCCCTTGAACACACACAAACAATTTCATCAAAATCGGTCCAGTCGTTTGGGAGAAGTTCAGTGACATACACACTCACAGAAGAATTATATATATAAAGATTATTTTCATTGTGTCTCTATTTTTAAAAAAAGCCTAGTTATATGAAATATTTTATAAAAAGTAACGCCTACATTTTGCCATCAATAGCGTTGGCGTATATATATATACATACCGCCAACACAATCTGGACACCTTTTCCAAGAACCTTTGTGGGAATATCAAACATTCTTGATTCTTGATTTTGTATTTCTCGTTTTAATTAGTTATCCTATCAATGAAAAGAACCCTTTACCACAATCTAATCGGACCCGTTGTGTCGATATGAATGGCAACAGTTTTATCTGTGATATTTTTTTTTTCTATTACCTATCAATTAGCCAATGTATTGCATAAATGGCATTTTGAATTATCATTTAGTTCGATCATTGAGTAGCTACGATCTTGTCGGGTGTTCCACGTAGTCAATGGTCAAGTTTTTGTAGTATCTCAGTAAGAGCAGCGCGCCGACAGCCACCGGCTGTCAAACGTATGACAAGCTGGCTAACGTTTCCATTATCTAACATCTGTTTATGGCGCCGGGACCCGAGGGGACACCGCGGCTCATTGATTTTAATTGGTTTTATGACTAAGCTTAATAAAACAATTCAGCCGCGATGGAGGCTTCCCCGGCGCCGCGACGCCCATTTGTGTCAACATAAGATAATTTACATGTTTCTAAACTTACTGTGTTATTGGTATGAGATATTTTGATTTTGTTTTATATGATATAATTTTTTTTTTCATACAACAAGAGTGGCAAACAAGCATACGGCCCACCCGATGGAAAACGGTTACCGCAGCCTATTTACGCTTACAAGACCGTCTCTGTGTTCGGAGAGTTATACTGTGTTTGCAGCATAATGGGACTAATCCCTCTGCTGCCAACACAATATAACAATCCTCCCCCCTCCGCAAGGTGCTAATTACTGGAATGTTTAAGCTAATCAGCCTGTAGTTACTTGTGTTACTTGAAAGCACGTTATAAGAGCTTGATGACGACGTAGCAATCAATTTAACACGCATTCGACTGAGGCGTATGCTTCATTAACATTTTCTGTCCCTATTACGGAAACAGGTTCGAAGCTAAACCGCGCGAAACGAACTTCTTTTTGTACAAGGAAAAGAAAAAGAATAAAAACACAAAAGTTCCAGCCAGCTGCGCCCGGGCATCCTGTCGACGTCACTTACACGTTTTTGTATCCATTGATCACGGCGACATACGGCTATCCTTCGCTGTCGTACTGGGCTTGTCGCGGGGGAAAGGGATGGCACTAAGTAGTGGTTGCCGTATCAGAGATAATAACGGCAGTCTTCCGCAAAGAGCTGCGTTCCTGGATAATGTTTTGTCGCTGAGACGAGCTTGTTGATTTTTAGTTGGGTGTAAACGGCGCCCGGGAGCCCGCGACAAAGGGCGCTCGCTTGTCAATAAATTGTCATTGTTGTGACACAATAACTTAACGTTAGGGGTTCCGACAGGCTTATTAGATCACTTGCAACCGACGCTAATTGCAAAATATTCTGGTTAATATTTTTATACAACTTGAAAAGTTTAAGTTTTTTTGTTTCTAGAGAACTTCTGTCTGACAATTTCAAGAACGGATCGATTATTATCAGACACTGATAGATTTTAACCGAGTAAGTGACCTTACACTGTAACACGGACAATTAATCTTTACATAGTATAAAATAAAATAGCTTCCGGTGTATGTTCGCAAAGATTTGTAATGGGATGTCATAACAAACATATTTTTGTGTGCTTAAAACGCAAACGCTGGCCAAACCTTACGAGATAGATCAAATTAATGTGCTACGGAATTGTATATCTTAAAAAGATCGATAAAAAGTCCGCGCTGATATATCTATCTTTTGCTCTTTATTAGTATATACAACTGCACCCGTGCGAAGCTGGGGCGGGTCGCTAGTTTATGATTGAAAGAATTGAAATTTAATTAGGTAGGTTATAATGACACAGTGTTGCTAGCTTTGAAATATTTGCTTGGTAATAACCATCATATGACGATTGAAACTAACACAATAACTCGTGCACAGGATTTTTTTATTGTCTGCCACTGAATCTTGTACTAAGAAAAACTAAATACTCAGAAGTTTATACAAAGAGAAAAAAAACATTAAGTATTTATTACAACATAGAAAGTATTGTTCGGAGTATTGAAAGGAGTACGTATATCCGCGTTAGTGCCTAACCCTAAGCCACCCGAGTCACAATCATTTAATGTTTATTGTTGACTGATAAGTGGCGGCGGTTAAGGTCACTCGCTATCTGAGTGTGCCACTAGACTGGAGTGCGTACCGCCGCCGCTTGGAATGTGCTTACGGAAGGAAGTCTCACAGACAAGCATGAGTCCTCGGTCTGTTCATCTGAGATATAAAATATTAATTACATGTATTTAAGTATTCGCTTCCGCTTTTGTGCGAACGTGAGATCGACGCGAATTATGCTTCCTTTAAAATGACATAGTCGTATGATATTCGTATTAATAAGGAATTATAATTAATTTATCCCATTGGAGTGGTGAACGAGCTTTTTCTTCTCGATGTTTTCGTTTACCGTAAACGGTAAAGGAAAACGGTCAAAACCATTTGTATAGTCGTGCTTGAGTAACGGAGATCACCACGCCTTCTGTCACGTTAGTACCTAAAATATATCTCTGGCAGAACGTGGGTGGGTACTATCTACACACCCACTGCTTACCCCTTCGGGGACCCTTGCGTGAAGAAGGATAAAACTATACCAGACCATACTCCTTTTGCTTTCACACGAAAATCGTCAGCGAGTATTTTGCATAAAGTTGTTCAAATATTAATATTATGTAGTAAATTAATAATGTGTTGTAATGAAACTCGTGGTTCGAGGAAATATTTTCAGGTTAATTATTCAACACTCTTTTATTCACCAGTTATGTACAGAGTTATAGCTATAACTTATAAATGCGAATTGTGGTGTCGGAAATTGTTTAATTGAGATAAACTGATAACACTTGTTTTGTGTTAACATTACGAAATACCTACGTAACAAGAATACGCTTATACTTTTATATGTGACACTGTTGTCACAGCGCATTTTTTTTTACCGCAGGTGTGGCAGACAAGATCGCTCGCTTCAGCAAGGAGACACTAGATTTATTAGCTGGAAAAATCTGCCAAGTAAATCGAATTCTACGCGGGTAAAAACGCAGAGCACAGCTAGTCGCTAATCAATATATGTCCGAAGAAAAGAGGTTCCTACACCTCTTGTTATCGCTTCGGGATCTCATTATTATGTAAAAAGGGCAATATTCAGAATGCAACTGTGCTAAAGATTGAGGCCAGTATGAAGACCTTCGCCGCCAGGGCCGGTGTCGGAGAAAGATAATTACGTTCACAGTATTATTTACACAGGAGGGACTTTGTCATTGGAAAATATGAAGCTTTATCGCATGTAAGTACAAAACGAAGATCAATGTAGAGAGTGTATATACTTCTACGTTTATATATATACCATCTGTAGCCCACGGTTTCACCCGTGTAAATTTTAATCACAGCGGTAGCTTTTTCTATGTCTCTGTGTGTTAATCCATTTAGATATAAGAAGCAATCTATATCTGTACTCAATTTCATTTAATTGTTAATTCATTTCCTTTTTGTAGTTTTGGGGTGGAAGGTGGAAACTTTCGCATTTACAATATTAGTAGCCTTAACTTCGCTTTAGTTTTTGTGACATCATATACCTACCCTTGAATCGATTGAAGAGTCACGAAATAGATACAGATATACGTCAAAAATTCGTTCAAAAATCAACATTCAAAGGTGTACGCTATAAGGCGGCCGGCCCTTCTTGATAAAAAAATTACTGTATCTCTTCTCGTCATCTCTTATTTCTCTCTCTCCCTTTTCTCACTTCTCTTTCTCTCTTCTCAGCTCAGTCGTTCGTTAATCATCACTCAACACACATGTACTGAAGCGAGCAGTATCAACCCTTAAAAATCTAACTCGTATATATGGAAACATAGCCAGTGGGATTCGTAAACCTTCCTGCTGCGGAAGTACAATCAATTATCCAGATGTAGCGTGCACCCGAGCTACCTGTTGACTAATAGGTGAACAGTAAACAATCGTGTAGCCTCTTGGGTTTCGTATCTCACTCGGTACAAATGGTTTTATATAGCCCAATGTACGGAACCAGTTTAACGGTCTCACTTCCAACCGTTAACTGCGAAATCGCTGCTCGCTGTATCCACAGCGTTAACCGTCGGAATAGAAAAGCTTTGGAAATATTTGAGAGGTATTATTTACAAGTACTAAATATATTTACGCTCTACGGATCGTTTGAGTTTGGTTTGTAGCTTAAACGATAGATACTGCGTTTTCTTTTGTCTATTTGTGTATTTTACGGCGGCTTTGAATAGACTTTATTACCGCACCCGTGTTTCGAATATGGACAGATGAACTATAATACTACGACGTTGATAATGGATGATGAAGTTGAGATAGATAAGGTTCGAAGCCCGGAGGTCTATAAGGATTTACAAAATAAATACAACGGTTTACTGAAATCATTCTGTAAAGCTTAATTTTATTCAACGTAAGGGACACAGGGAACACTTTTACGTAGGGATAGAAAAAGATTAATTACGTATGAACTCTCTACAAGAGGAGCAATTCATTGCCCTCTATTGTCATCATTCAAATAATCTGATGTTTAAACGTTGAACTATATAAAAAAGCACGTATACATGTATAATATCTATGTATGTAGCGAAAGTGTGTAAGTCTAGAGGCACCCTATCCTCTCTGCCGGCCTCGAGGGTCCCGGCACGACTTGATATATAGAATGGATGGTAAATATAATGCATGTAATGAAAGTAAATAGTCCAGCTATGGCTTGATAAATTACAACGTCAGCTCCAGACTCGTCCCATTAAAGGACTTATGTTAGTGACTTAAGTAAGTCCCTAACATAAGAGCATAAAAAAACCACGTACATCAATGGGAATAACTGTGCACAAGTGACGTTAGAAATGCTATAAAACTTTTTTATTACAATATTTGCACCGACTCGGTAGTTTCTTAACGGTAAAAACGAGGCATTCCGAATTAAGAAGCAGTAAATATTCATTATGACCATACATAGATGTGTGTTCGGAGGCTTTCGGCCTGCGATCGGCTCGTTAGTTCCGCCATGGACTAAGTGCGATCCGATTTTGGTATCGGCTAATTCATAACACGGCGGCAGGTCATTACTGCCGTATAGGGACCGAGTAATTATAATGGCGTCTTCTTTTTTACTATCTGCTAATAGGTCAATGCAACGACACAGAAGCGGTGCGGCTTTGACACACGCTAAGCAACCTTTACTAAAATAATAAATACAGCGTTTTGCTATATTAGTAATATAAAATGAGTTTCAGTATAAATCATCATATATGGCATAATATTGGCAAAAAAATTATAACTTAAGATTGAGAAGTATAGACAGTGCCATCAACGAAGACGCGTCCCACTATTCTTTCCTACAGTTTATCGTGTAAGTATGCAACCTTTCACAAAAGTTTGAGTATCTTCGGTACACACTGATTTCCTACGAGAGCACACGCACACTACAATTAAACGACTCGAAACTTCGACGAAACTCCCCGCATCCTACGACCCCCTCGACTAGAAATTGGTGGGGCGCTTCATCGCGGAAAGCACTATATGTAATTATTTATATATTTGTCATTATTAAGTGGTCTCAAAGCTGTTGACAGAGATATTTCCATTTCAACGAAAATATATATTCAGGAGTCAGATAAATACTGAAATAAGTTTAGAAGATCTCTGTTATACATATAGACTACTGGGGTTTGAACTTTTTTGCCACTTTAACCTACTAGCACCTTGACTATTTAATAATAATGGTAAATACATGTGCCTTATTATAAGCTTCGGAAGCCTAGGAAGTCCTCGATATTGTTACAATGTTAAAGGATAATCCCAGACTAATATTTCTCCCATTGCCGTTGGAAATTACAGAAAATCGCACTCTATTTGTGCACCATATAAGGAAAAGGTAACAAGGAAAAATCTCATATAATAACAAACTTGCCACGCGACTCGTGAATTACGTAATAAATCATTGAATTTGTCTTGTCATGCCAAAGGCGACGATCTTAACTGTATAACTGTACGATATATCGGTGAACAATAACGAGAGCTACAATACGACACATCCGCCCTAGTCGTGATGACGTCATTGGTACAGTTACACGATTATCATGAGATGATAACGTGAACATTACATTTTATATTTCAAATTAATGACAAATCAACACGTTCTTTAGGAAATTTATCATCATATGGGAAAACTGAAAGTAATTTTATATTCATATTCCTGCCTGGGGGCTGATTCTGGTCGCGAATTTTGTACACCTAATACAAAAGCGGAAAATACGGTTATACTTTATTTTGGATTCCCTAATGTCAAGCGGATTATATCGGACAGCGGGAGCGCTAACAGAAAAGTATTTTATCTAGAGCCGCTGGTACTCGGACCGCATAATACCTGACCGCATGGCACCTGACAGCATAATAGCCAGGTCACATTCAGATTCCTTAACATAAATATATTAACCTTTTTGCTATAGTTTTCCACTTTACATTTACACATATATGCCATGAATAAATAAATAAATACATAAGTATATGCGTAGCCGATAGCACTTCCTAAAATAAGACATCGAAATGTTCTGTTACAGCTCACCTTGAGAAGGATACTGCGTGCTAGCAAGAAGATTCACTTCCGCATAAAGTCAGCATCGCGTATGTAAGCGATAGGAAGCTATAAAGCCATCGTCCCCATAATGATGATGACGTCACGCAAAATATAAAAATTCAATCTGGACAAATAAACAACCAACCTCCAACTTCCCGAAGCGCTCATTGTTTATTCCTGCTACGGTGAGAAATGTTTCCGTTAAATTTCAGTTCTCGTGGAGGGGCTTTTAGACTAGCAGTGCTTAGATTATTGTAAGCGCTTGCCATTTATACGAAAGATATTTTATCGGGAAATGTTCTTTACACATTGTATTTTAAAAGTTTTAGTTGTTTGAAATGGATATACTTTACTAACTTAAAAAATCTTTTACGTATGGAAAGCTGCATTATTCTGGAATAACATTGAGCCAAGAGTCGAACAAAAAATACTAGAGGCCCGCCCCGGCTTCGCACGGTTGCAATGTTGATACTAATAATATGTAAACCATCGCGGGCTTTTTATCGATCTTTTTAAGGTATGTATACAATTCCGTAGTACATTAATTTGATATATCTCTAGACAGCGTTTGCGGTTTAAGGGCACATAATACGACATCACATTTTAAATCTTTGAATTTGTCGGCTTTTGTATGGATACCTTCCCCTTGGATCACTCTATCTATTGCTGAAAACTGCATTAAAATCCGTTGTATAGTTTAAAAGATCTAAGCGAATAGACAGCGGAAGCGACTTCATTTTATACTATGTAAAGATAAATTTGTACTATTAAAACAGATTAAATAAAACAGTCGAACTCAGCGAGATATTATACATTACTGGAGTAAGCGTTAATTAAGCTTTTAATGCTGTGTACTCACTGGACAGTTGGATAACTATAACAAAACACAAACTGCTTATTCGCAATTAGTTGTTTGTGTTGTGACCGCAGATGTATAGTTTTGGATGCTGTATGCAACTTTATTTGTAGGTATTAATCAAAAAGTTTCCTTATTCATAGCAAATTGAGGTTTCAATAACAATTCAATAAAACTAAAGGCTTTTAGACAATGAATCGCAATGATAAAGTTAAAAAAAAACCCAAAGTCACGAGCAAGGATGCAAACAAGGCTGGCATTACCTACCGCTTTGAATGGTAGGTAATCCTTATTTCGATGAGCGAAGTATTCACCAGTACTCTTGTCAGGCTTAATTTAGAATTCCTATTATAATCTTGAGTTTTAGGAAATTTGAAATAAAGTACTTTAGATTCTCAAACATTCTCGGACAGTTTCTACTCTTCCGAAAAATATTTAGTTGAAGTAAGCTCTGTTATACTTCTAAAAGACGCCTTCAAACGAAATTTTGACTAGAATATCTTGAAGAAGGGTGCTATTCATAACTCTCTTATTAAGTAGGTATACAAAGTCATGGGCGGAGAACAAGTAATGAAAATAAGAATGTCCCATGAAAAGTCCAATAAATGTACAAACTCACTTTATCCAGCAAATACATTCCAACCACTTTGGTTCGCAGGTGAAAGTTACGGAGGGTTAAACTGTTAGAAGTGCCCAACCTTCTTCCTCTTAAGCTGTTTACAGAAAATATAGTTGGACTTCGGACGGGAGAGAGGCTGTAACTTGTACCTATTCTAAGGTATATTAGATGCAAATTGTTCGTGAGAAATCTTCGTTCACGAGGATTTTTCTCGAAGTATACAGTTCATTCTTTACTTACGAATCCCGTAAGGGACGGCGTGATGAGATGTATATACCTATTTACAGTACTTAGAAAGTCTACAAGTAAGCTATATTTATCTATCATCTTCTTTATCACGCCAAGTCCCTTATGGGGCAGCAAAAGATAGATCGCCAGTCCACTCTAGACTACATACCTCTGTGGTATCAACCACATCAGTCAGTCTCTTCACACACACTAATATTGGCGTTTCCTATACACATATAGGTATATATTAATATAAATGTAGGTATATTCTGTTTAAAAGGCATTAAACTTGTTTTTTTATAATAACGATTAAGGTGTACCTAATCACCATAAATGTATCTAAATTACGTATATAAAAAGCTTAATGATTAAAACGACAATATTTGTCACAGAACCTGTCTATTAATATCGCGCTATGGTTTTGTTTTGTCAAACATTTGTCTTTCAGATTAGCCACGCGGATTACTATTTTACTTAATTCATAGTTTTATTCAACAAATCAAAATGAAGCCTTTTCTATAATATTTATGTCAAATCGTGACAAACTAACAAACGAAAAATCTAATGTCTAAAATATATCATATAAATATACATATCTATTCCACAAACTCTTATTTGATTTAAGACATATATGAGGGATTTTTTTATTAAAATAAATATAAACATATCATCACGACCTAACGGGGTAGGCAGGGAAAGTAGAGCGGCAGCTCTCTCTATACTTAAGATCCTCTTACGATTCATCCACATTCATCTGTCATACAATCATACAAGCTCATCCGATTCGAGTACTCTTGAAGTTTCAGCCCTTGAGTGTTCGATCGATTTGATCTTGATCAGTTGGAACGTACTATTATTCTGGCACACACCTTGGCGTTGATGCTTTTAATGACCATGGTCGCCTTGATAGCTTAAAGTAACCCACTATAGTAAAGATTAATCTTTACTATAGTGGGTGCTTACAACGTGCTTAAGCACGTTGTTTAAAACTATGTTAATTATTTGAAAGTGAAGGTCGCCTCCAAAAAGGGAAAGGCGGAGATGATTCAATAACAAATCAGTTGCTACTGACACCTGTGATTGGCCGATACCAACTTTCTTGGGGTCATTGATATAAATCACGTACTCCAGATAAACAAACGTCGTTTCTGTACTGTGAAACAGTTTTTATTCTAATAATCGTTGTCTGATGAATCAAAATGGATATAAGCCTAGAAAGAACTGGCGCTTTACTCCCTCTGCCTACCCCGTGAAGGACACAACTCCCACAAGGCTTTCTTTCGACGTTAATGCTGTGATAAATCATTGTACATAAGTTCAGAAGAACTCATTGATACAAACTTGCACTCTTGACTTTACGGGACAGTACTTTACACTCGGCCACAGCGGCAACAGCCGTGAAATAAAAATGTAACCAAATACGATATGGTCAGTTCAGTACACACGTTAGAAGTGTAAGTAAGTACTTGTATAAATGCGGAGAGTGGATTGATACGTCTGACTCATTGCAATAGTCCCGTCCGAGGACAAAGGGGGTGTGTTTTTATTCCTCATTGTGCCTCACAAAGAGGTCCAACAATCGAGCATTCACTCGCTGAGAAGCTTAGGGCTGTCATACGCCATATAAGGATTTGTTTTCTTCAGAAATTCAACATGATGAAGTGATATAACTGTCATTTATGTGTTAGATTTTTCGCCAAATAAGAGCGTTTCCGTGGATTGCAATATTTTGTTGACAAAGTATGCGATTACCTATTTATTTCGATATTCAACCTTCATACAGAGGAATTCCTGTAGTACATAATGTTAATGTTATCATGCCTGAAATATATGTGTATAAATTATTAATTATCAAAAGGCATAGTCGATAAATGAGGCGGGTTGCTTGGGCTTTCCACTGATAAATAATACGACTTGGTAAATAGCTTACTCATTATGAAGACGTTGTTTCGAACGAGTTAAATGAAATACGAACACGACGCAGCCCTGTCACGCCCACATTTCTATATGGAGGGATCCAATTCACGTGACGTCACGCCGTCAGTATAATAGCCAGAGCGGATATCCGAACACCCCTCAAAGCCGAAGTTTGACGTCGAACATACCTAATATTTTGTTGTGATAATTACATACTTCCGTTAAAGGAATATATTCTTAATTTATTACGTACTGTATTTTAAACACATGATTTATTGGAATCGAAAAATGTTCTACTATTTACACAATATACACTAAATCAATCAGACCTCTGACTGCAAACCTGGAGTAACTTCTAGTTTTGATCGACCTTTCTAGGGTTCGATGAAATATTTGTCTGATGAACACAAATATATGTATCTCATTTTCACCGAATAAATATCAAACTAAATAATTTATACTTTGTACCAAATTATATAAAATATGGTTGTATCTAGAAATTTGTATTTTCACAAGAAATCACATTAATTTGAAGAAGGGATTTTGAAGTAGCGGGCGTTAGGAATGAACTTTATTATCCCAGGATATCTTGCTAAGAGTACGGCACTTTAAATGTGTCAAAACCACTTAAAATCAGTGTTAGGTGCTTTATATAACAAAATGAAACTTTTTATATCAGTTGATGCAAAAATAAATATCAATCTACGGCTTCTTTATGAAACGAAGCAACCATTAATAAGATTCTAAAGTTTCAATACCTATTTTAAACTAAGTTTTCCTTGAGAAAATCTCGAGCTCCTAGTTATAAATTGCCAGTACAGCTCTTTTACTAGATAAAAATGGTTTCAATATCAGTGGCTTATACTCAAGGGGATGCCGTGGGAGATAATGGGTAGCTCGAGAAGTCTAATCATGTTGTATTCTTAACTTAAGTATTGCCTTGATTGTGTAGTGGTTGCAATCATGGCATGTTGAAAGTGTTGATTTTTATATAAAATAGTTTTCCAACTACAACTTTATTTAAAACTTTGCTCTCTGTAGCTCTGACGTTTTATCAAATTCTCATCTTTATTACACAAATTACTTCTTATCGTTAATTTTAAGAAAAACCATGCACAATTGCTTTTGGACTTACCGTTTCTTTCTGAGATCGGCAATCAGTGATGTTACTTACTGTTCCATGATAACACTAACTCTTTTGACTTGTGAAGTAAAAATTCACTATTATAACCTTTGCTGATTAACGAGAAAGTTAAACAATATTATTTAACGTCGCGTCTGAACTTACATTTATGGAACACGCGATGATATGACACCTTGAGAAATAACTTTGATATAAATAAAGCGGATAATAATACAGCTGAGCACGTCGCTTACCTGAAACAAAAGGTTACAGTTAATGAAATTGAACTGAACGTGTACTAAGTATTAAGAAACAATCGACAATCGCCATCCACCCACTCATTGGATCCTCTTTAGCTCGGAGCTTGGAAAGCTATTAAAACAATAATGCTACTTATTGCAGAGTTTATTTTCGCTCACTAAAACTAATTTTAGATTTTTATTTCACTTATGTACGTCCAATTCGACGAGGAAAATTGCTTTTTGAATTTCAGTTCAGAAAACTTAATTAACTACGCGTATGAAATATGTTACTTAGGTCTTTAGTTATATATTAATAATAATAAGTTAATATATTATTAAAACGCTATAACATACATACACTCAATTTTACGTTGATTATTTTGTTATATACCTGAGGGAATCTTAGTATTAGGTACTTTACTATTCAAAACATTACAAGAACTCAAAAATAAGATATTAGTAGACCCACACATATAGATCGAGTCAAGCATGATATGGCCTTCCGCCCTCCGAGAGAACTGGCGGCCTTTTCCTTCTGCGTACTTCGTGAGTGACCTGGCGTGCGGAAATGTATAGCCCGACGTCTTCTATGATCAGAATCTTGGGCACGAAGTAGGCAGAGATGATGCATGCAAAATATGTGGCTAATTAGGGTGATAAGGGCAGATATAGAAAAATATGGTTGGAAAAAACGCATTATGCTATCCACAAACAGCATTATCTATAAGAATTATCAAGAGAATGATGACCACGGGTTATATTTGACTATCTATACTAATGCTTAAGCGGTAGGTGGATTATAGTCTGGACAATTCGTGTCCACAGTATTCTGAATACATACAATATATATCCACGACAGTACATTTCGTCTAATTCCGATTAGCCGTTCTGCCGTGATTGAGGAACAAACATCCACACATCCAAATTATAAAATTTGTTTATTAATTTAGATCTATGTATATATTTATGTATATATCGGTCGGTGATTTATATAGCATATATGTGACAAATGTGTAGATGTTTACAATATTACTTTATGATTGTGTTGTAGCGGCGCAAAATCGTTGCGGAATTCCCGAATTTACAACAAAACTCACAACGAATTATTCTGCCAAAATTATCGCACCATTTAGTAAATCCGATTGGCTCATAAAGCTTAAGATTAATTGCTAGCTAGATGAGAATAGACATTCATTCAATGTTACTTTAAAAATTAATTCGTATAAGATAAAATTTTGCACAGATAATCATTTACGTACGAAACATCAATAAGCGTCTACTCTTTGAGGAAATCACATATACTAAAAATAAAATAAATATCCTCACGCCCTCCCACAAGGGTCCCCGAAGGGGTAGGCAGAGGTGTATGGGTAATACCCACACACCCACTTTCCGCCAGAGGTATATTAGGTGCCAACGTGACAGATGGCGAGTCCAACGCCGTTACTCAAGCACGACTATACATACGCCTTTGAATTTCTTCTCAGACGTATGCAGGTTTCCTCACGATGTTTTCCTTCACCGTAAAGCTCGTGGTGTGACTAATCACTGTACTTAAGTTCAGAAAAACTCATTGGTACAGTCGGGATTCGAACTTGCGACCTTTGCGTCGCAGGCAACTGCTCGAACCTCTCGGCCACCACGGCTCTATATACGGCACATATACTAACCAAATAAAATAAATAAAAATATATAATAGTAACTGAATATTTAATATTACATTTTATACGCAGAATACCATTATTGTCGGTCTCAGAATTAAACCGTTGTACAAAATTATTTGAAACAATAGACATGTTTGACTGTGGTTCCTGTTCCGACAACCTGTAGATAAGTTGAGCGAAAAATAAAGATATCAGAATTCCGTTACATTCATGTAAATCGGAACTTCGGCAGTCGCTAAATTGACTATTGGGATAGGTTTGGAGGATAGCAAAAACAATGCAACTACTTAGGACAAGAGTATGGACAGTTATAATAATCTTCTACGAAATATTAGTTAGACAGTAACGAAACAAATTTTTAGACAAACCGTGATAAAACATCGTGAATCCTGTCACAGCCATTCTCATTAAGTAATTCGAGTTGGAAAACTTCCTTTATTGAGCTCTATGGCAACTGAGACGAAGGCAACATTCTGTTATGTGATTTTGGTAATATATAATAATAATAATAATAATAATATATCCTCACGCCTTCCCACAAGGGTCCCCGAAGGGGTAGGCAGAGGTGTATAGGTAATACCCACACACCCACTTTCCGCCAGAGGTATATTAGGTGCCAACGTGACAGATGGCGAGTCCATCGCCGTTACTTAATATATTCTAAACCTAAAATAATCTGAATGTATACACTAATTTGTTTCCGAATGATTAATTATACAAGCGCCAAACAAACAAGCCATCCGATTAACATTGAAAAGCCCTCAGTATTTATCCCACTTTTGAAATGGGAAGGGAAATGATGACTCAGACATGACTCACACTAAAATGTTGCCAGTTTAATAACGTTGAATTGTAATCCTCAATTCTCGTAAGTAATTCAGAACAATCCGCAGCGAGATGGAAAATCCCGTTGAACAGAATCGCATCATAAAATCATGAACAAACTCCAGGTTTCGTATTTTTTTGACGTTCAAAGATTACAATTAGGTGAACAATGCCAACGTCCTTTAGAAATGCACAAAGGCAGCTAAAAAATCCATTCAGTTGTACAACAAAGAAGACAAGGCTACGAGCGCCACCTCCAAGTATTCATCTGCAAAAATATTTACTGTAGGAACTTACCGATGATGCCTCGGGAATCCCGTCGGAATGTTGGACTCTACCTGTCATGGAAATCCAACCGATTGGAGTTGTACTGAAGATCTTTGGTCGAAAGCATACTTTGGACTGTTTCAATCTCAAGCCGTATAATAATAAATAAATGCTACGCGATATCGGTATTCTGGTACTGAATTGAATAAACGTAACTCAATCACTTTAAGAGATTACTGATTATATCTGAATTTCTCCAAAACTTTACTACAAGGTAAGGGTGTTTATTTTCAAATATTTCTGGTTTCAACAGTCCTTAATACTAGTGAGTGAATAGAGTGGAGCGCCAATAATCTCCACCTAGATACCTCTTCGGCTACTTCCACATCCTTTGTCACATCCTTGAAAGTTCGATCGATATAATCGTTCGAGGTAGTTGGAAAGTGGAACTACTGCATCATTTCTAGACCAATTGGCATAGTATGCATATTGGCCATAATTGGCTCAAGGCTGTCAACCTTTCGTTACTCATGGTTTTTAAATATCGGAGTAATCTTAATAATATGCCCTTTTTCGTTAATTAAAACAGTTGCACACCAGGTGCTATGCGAATCTTTTCATTACGTTTTAAAAGTTAACTGTACATAACAAATATATGTGGATCATAAAATTTTCGAGTAAGTAAGTAGCTTAACTCCTGGTAGTTGGATGGATTTGCCCTTATAATTAATATCCCATCGTAAGAATATAATGAATGAAATATCTGTTATGTTATGTAATGGCCATGTAATCAATTGAATAAGATATACGGTAGAGATCCGTGAGAGCCGTAGTTCGAGTAGTTGCCTACAACACTACTGTACCAATGAGCTTTTCTCAACCTATGTACAGTGTTTAGTCACAGAACGAGCTTTACTGTGTAGAAAAACATCGAGAGGAATCATGCATACGTCTGAGAAGAAATTGAAAGATATGATAGTCGAGTTTGAGTAACTGCGCTGGACCCGCCATCTGTCACGTTGGTACTTAAAATATATTCTCAGGCGGAAAGCGGGCGTGTGTGTACTACCTACATACCTCTGCCTATCCCTTCGGGGACCCTTGTGGGAAGGTGTGAGGTAGAGATCATGAAGAAAAGCTCAGTATCTTCCTATTTTATACCACACGGTTGTCAAACAGGCACGCGGTCCGCCTGATAGTAAGCGGTTTTATATTAATAATAATATAATAATATATCCTCATGCTTTCCCATAAGGGTCCCCGAAGGGGTAGGCAGAGGTGTATGGGTAATACCCACACACCCACTTTCCGCCAGAGGTATATTAGGCGCTAACGTGACAGATGGCGAGTCCATCGCCGTTACTCAAGCACGACTATACATACGCCTTTTAATTTCTTCTTAGACGTATGCAGGTTTCCTCACGATATTTTCCTTCACCGTAAAGCTCGTGGTGTGACTAATCACTGTACTTAAGTTACAGTAACTCATTGGTACAGTCGGGATTCGAACTTGCGATCTTTGTGTCGCAGGTAACTGCTCGAACCACTCGGCTACCACGGCATTTTATATTAATTTCATCTATATTTGTATTAACTATCAATCGTATTAATTTCTAAGATAAGTTGTCAAACTGGTATAGTTTATAAAAGGAGACAGACAAATCGACAGCTAGCACACAAATAGGATGCATCAACCAGTAACAATGGACGTGCGTCAAACAGAACAAAGCGTTTATGAATCCAATAACACATCGCGCGGAAATAGGCACATATCACGCAGAGTCCCTCACGGGGTAGGCAGAGCGAGTAGAGCGCCAGTTCTCTCTAGACTCACAGACCGCTTTCGCTTCCACATTCATAAACAATCATAATATTTTCACGTGCCGCGATAATCTACACTTTATCGATATCGATACTTTATGGGCTTTTATTATTAAGGTCAGGGTTAGTGAAGCTCTTTGGAAGTCATCTTTTCGCACAACTTTAAAAGTTCACTGGCAATTTTTATATTTTAATGGCTATGTTAATAATTGTAACGTGATTAAATGATGTACGTCCTTTATCAAGATGAATCACCTGGATAAATATCATGATCGTTCTGGTCCGGCTTTTGCAATATCAAATCGTATTGAAATATTGCCTAGTGTGTTGGACATACTATTGTCATACAAAATATAGAAGACGTGTTGGCCGAGTGGTTCGAGCAGTTGCCTGCGACGCAAAGGTCGCAAGTTCGAAGCCCGACTGTACTAATGAGTTTTTCTGAACTTAAGTACAGTGATTAGTCACACCACGAGCTTTACGGTGAGGGAAAACATCGAGAGGAAACTTGCATACGTCTGAGAAGAAATTCAAAGGCGTTTGTATAGTCGTGCTTGAGTAACGGCGATGGACTCGCCATCTGTCACGTTGGCACCTAATATACCTCTGGCGGAAAGTGGGTGTGTGAGTATTACCTATACACCTCTGCCTACCCCTTCGGGGACCCTTGTGGGAAAGCGTGAGGATATTTATATATATTATTATATTATTATACTCTCCTCAAGTTTCGAACCGAAATCTAACTTGTTGGGAATTCGCCGTTTACTTTTAAATATTTTGCCAGGACTGTGAATCGTGTTGCAACCTATTTTATTTATTGCGAAAGTGGGAGCATTTTTATCTAGATCACTACGAGGTTTGCTGGGCAAGATACAAGGGCCTTCTGACGTCTTTTCTTCAGTAGCGACGCCAATAAATGCAGATAATCCTACTAATCCTGCTAATGTTTTAAATGCAGAAGATTGTGAGTACGTATAGATGTCCGTTACCCAGTCACGCCAGAACGGTTGAACGGAATTGGATAATATTTGGCACTGAGATAGATTATTTGCTGGATTAACATATAGGATAGGTATGTTTTATTCCAGAACAAAATATCTTACTTACAACGCAATATATTTTTACGCGGATAAAACAGGACACAGCTTGTTGATATATACATACATATCATCACGCCGAGTCCCTAACGGGGTACGTCCTCATTTATCAGTCTCTTCATAATTGCGCGCCGGTTTCGAGTACTTTTGACGTCCCCGTCCTTGAGTGTCCTCTCGATACATATAACATTTATACCACAGATAATATGTAGATGTAATGATGTAAGATTGTCAACAATACGTAAATAGAGGACGAGTAAGCGATCCCTTGCATTGCATATGAATCACGCGTTAGTCACGCTCATGAAATGTAACACTGGCGGAAACTTGCGTAAGTACACTTGATTGAAATGGATAAGAATCATGCAAATGTATTTTTCATATACATATCAGTCCAGAGTCTCACGAGGTAAGTCCATATAGCAGAGCCGCAAATTTTGTTTCTATACCACACGGGTGGCCACAGGCATGCGTTCTTCCTGATGGTAAGCGGTTACCGCCGCCTATGGACGCTTGTAACACCAGTGGTAGCGCTCGGGCGCTGCCGACCATGCAGGCATCTTTTCACACCCTTCTCCATACAGTTCTCGCTAGATTTACAGACCTCTGTCGTTTCATCCTCATTTATCCCTCTCTTTATACATGGAAACCTGTTTCGAGAACTTTTAACGTTCCCCTTCTTCTAGCCACCTGTGTTTTCCTCTGCCTTTTCTTTCAGACCTTTTTAGTATTCATCTGTAATTTCTTTCTATATGCCCATTAAAAGGCATTATTTTCATTGCTACAGAATATAGCACCGTAGTGATCTAGTGTTCAAGCAGTCATGTGGAAAGTCAAATCTATAGACTGAAAATGTGTACCAATGAGTTTTCTGAACGGTTTTAAGGTAAATATGACTTTTAATTTAGAGATCAGGCAATAATAGTAGCAAATAATGTATTTTTCCTCATACTAAGTATAAGGTCGACAACCCGATAGTGATAACCTGATATTGTAAGAGGGTATGCTATCGTTATTGCAGACGGAGCGGATAAATGTTGACTTCCAATCAAATAAAAGAAATACATTAATACTAGTATTAAGCATTAAATAAATAACTTTGTCTATCGCCAACTCTGTTCACGAACGTTCTTCTAAATTATTTCAAAGTTTTAGAATTTTTTACTTATGTTTACATAATAAAACGGCATAAATATATATATTTATGCCGTTTATTATGTAAACATAAGTAAAAAATTCTAAAACTTTGAAATATATATATATATACCAATTACATTAATAACGATAAAAATTAAGTACAGTGATAAGTCATACCACGAGCTTTACGGTGAAGGAAAACATCGAGAGGAAATCTGCAATACTTTTTATTGATTTCAAAGAATAAAATCAAAGAGTTAAATGTATGTATATAAAAAATACATGACTCATCTAAGCCGTAATAACCAAATACTATCAATATTAATATATTACACATTAGATTAGTTAGACTAGATTTGACCTCTCAGATAAATGAAGTTTTTCTCACGAGTTTTAGATCGTGGTGTGACAAGCATCGTAAAAATTTAACAAAACAGTCCTTGAAACGGCATAGTTGACAGCGGACCCAACGCTGATATGGCGGAGGAGACCGGACGTGACGTCATGAGATTTTATGGCCTCAGCATAAAAATATTTACCAATAACGTAAGCCGTTTTCTTCTTATTTTGAGGATTGACATACATTGATAAACGTTTTAGTTTGTTCTATTTTACTTCAAATCTCATCCGAGCTCAGCTTATGCCAATTTCCTTTTTAAATTGGTGTATCGGGTCGAGTATTGCATGGGGATTTTGTCGGTTCCAGCTAAACTACGAGCATTATTTATCTGCACCGTTTATTTATTACATAAGGTGTTCAAGGGTCAGATAGAGGTGTACACCCGCTAACACTTCTTTCGTTATACTCATAATACACTTGTACTATTGCTTATTGCTGTCTCCAGTTTTACGTATATTCCTTTCAAATCATAAACAATTTTTTTTTTATACGACTTGGGTGGCAAACAAGCATGCGGTCCGCCTGATGGTAAGCGGTTACCGCCGCCTATGGACGCTTGCAACACCAGGGGCATCACTCGCGCGTTGTCGACCCTATCATATTCATATTCCAAGGCTATATTAATTAGCCCGAGTATTTTTTTTAATGTATATACTCTCTCGAATTTCCGTCTTTAAAATTTCAATCATACGCAATCATTAGCAGATCTTTCCCTACTTTAGCGGTGAAAAATTGAAAAATTACAATATTTTGTTAGCATATCTTCACGTCTCCCATCTTCAAAGGGGTAGGCAGAGGTGTAAAACAACACCAAAATTTCGCCGGAAATATATTAAGCTGCCAACGTGAACGCTAAAGATTATTGGGGATTGAAGCTACAATCTTGACTTTGCAGCATTCTCTTATTTATATAGCTTCTTCCTGTTATTGATAAATGAAATAAGCTCAACATCGTTAAGCTGTACAGTAATCCACGCAAGCCTTTCCTATAAATAAAGGAAATACAAAAACAAGATATATTATTACATTCTTGTCCGGATAAGGAAAATTTTTGAGGTAACTTACTGTTCCATGTATATATAACATCGACATTTGTATATATCGATACTTTTCGTTATTCTAAAGCTTTTGCTTTGAAAACTTGAATGTGTGTATGTGCAGTCAGATAGGCAGGAAATATTTCAATGCACAACACAGGTGCACTCTCTCTCGTCTTACCCTTTTTAGACCCAGTGGAACCGCAATGATAGGAAAAATACTTGCTTAATCTGATCAGGAATCAGATTAGGAAAGGATGCTTCAAGGATGGATTAGTTGTCAGGTATTCTGTAGTACCTACTCTGAATAGACTTCGAATCATCAGGGATCCAAAGTAAATACCAGTACCGCGGTTTCACTCGCGTAAAATTAGATTTAATTGGCTCTTTCATTGTTTTCATACATGCTTGGTTTCGAGGACTCTTTAGATTCCCATCCTTGGGTGCTCGATCGAAAACTTACTTTCTTTAACGGCTTGGTAGTCAGCCTTCCAACAAACTCCGCGTTAACTATGCACTTTTATACCAGTGCCCCCCTGATGTTAAGCGGTTATCGCCCTCTTTGCTTGTAATAACAGGGTATCAGTGACCTTAGCGTCGATTGTAACAGCGCAGTATCAACGACGTCACAAGTCCCTCCCCTTAATTCTATACTCATATCAATATGAAGCAAAGGGGCAATATGTAGCGACTGACAAAAAATTACATCTTATTATTTATGCAATTCTATATTGTCTCTATACTGTCACCGATAGAGACGCATGCAAGATAAGTTTTTGTGGTCTATAAGTCGCGAGAATTGGCACTTTATCTCTCGACCTACCCCGTGAGGGACTCGGTGTGGTAGAATACCAATCTGAGTAGTGACATTAAGAAATAAACTCTTCACATATCTTCAGTTGTTGTCCGTACATACGCGATAACAACTTTATATATTGATAGGTTGAAATGTGCTTTATCCTCATAATCTGTGGAAAAGTTGGCGCTTACAAACAACATAGGGTACTTACTACTCACGTTTCAGCTGTCATCAATTCTACACACTTTTAGTTCTCTAAAATTTTGTTAAACACTTCGTATGTATAAACAACAAAACCGTGAGTAAATACGAATTCAGAAATTAATACATGCAATATGTATTAAAAGATATTACCTCTAAAATTTGCAATGAATGAGAAGAGTCGAGGGCTCGGAAACGTGTCTTATCTCTACAAACGAACGACACCGACTGACTGTGGTTAACGAACGCGTCATAGTAGGTAGCTAAGTATGTACCTAGGTACTACCACAGTATAAATATAAGCTTATATGCACACTGTGGTACTGCGTAGCGCCCAGCCATCCAATTCGCAGTAATGGGATTTACCAGGAATTTGTTTTCATCCGACAAAGGTCATATTAAATATTTTGTATTTGATAACAGTATAGCAGAAGTGATCTGAAGATCTGAAAAGCTTGCAACTATAAGCTATGCCTTGCGGTTCTGCCCGCGTTCAATGCATAATGATATATATAGCCTGTAGCGTTCCTCTATGAACGGGCTATCTAATACAATTTTTTTTTTAATTCGATTATTTTTCTTAGATTGACGTGTTAAAAGAAACAAAGCCTGCCTCCTGATATCTACAACATAATTATTATAAGTATACAATCACTTTGTCCGCGTTGTATATCGTTAGGTTTATCTTTACTAATACTATAAAGAGGTATATATAGTTTGTTTGTTTGAACGCGTTAATTAAGGGAGCGGATAAACAAATTCAACGTGGGAAAAGCCACGGGTCAAAACTTATCTTAATATGTAACCCGTGGCGCTACTTTCTTCAATGTATTATTTTTCGTAATTCCCGCGGTTAAAATTTCATCCCTATTTCAACCATCTCCAGTTTTATTTTCACAACATAGAGCAGCATTCTCCATGGTTGCACATATCTCTTTGGTAAAAGTCATCAAAATTCGTTCAGCTGTTTTAGACGAAGGAAACCGCCATTCATATGGAAAAAATGCTATGCTATGATAAAGCAATTGTAGAATTTTAAGTGCCTACCTATTTAAACAGCTTTAAGACGATAACACTATTATTAACAAGAGTAGCAAGTTAATACATTTTCTAAAATTACCCATTAACCGACCTCTAATCTATAAGCATTTTATTTGTTTGTACAACAGCATTTGTGGGATTCCCCGATTGATGGGGGAATTCCCTATCGCATACTTATAAAACCATTCCAGTAATTCTACTGAACAGAACCGAAGTTTGTGTGTGTTGTGAACCAACATTTACATTTACATCCGGCACGTCTGGATGTCAAACGATTAGGCAGTCGCGATAAGGGCGATGGGTTCGATTCCTGCAAATAACAAATCCTAGTCTGCTCTGCAATAATTTATTCCGAGTCTAGGGGTTTATTCAGAAATGAAATGTACATTTCATGTCGCGAGCCCTTCAGAGGGTAGGCAGAGGAAGTTGAGCGCCAGTACTCTCTCGACTTACATTATTCTTTCTCTTCGTCAACAATCATCAGTCTTCATACAAAATCGCCAGTATCGAGTAGTGAGATAAAATGTACTACGTATGTGTTGTAGGTACTTTTCGACGGTTTACAGGGAACTATGACTGGAAAAGCTTTCTTTACATTATCAGTTATAGCACATTTTCTCTTTTCTCGTCTCGTGTTGACTAGTGTAGTCTTTTGGATGGATGGTGAGTCTTATAGATATATCGCTATTCAAATTGCGATGCTTTCCTTCACGGTAAGGTGTTATTACATGGAAATTCTTGGAAATAATTCAAAATTATTTGAAATACCCCGTTTATACTGTCACGAACAAGGGGTGGTATTACACTCCTGCCTACTCATACACACACATATACAAACTCCATAATATATAAAAAACATTCATTAATAAAACACAAACAATCTGTGTTCGATTGTCAATACCATATTGTACGCTATAATTTATTCAGTGGCTGTCGTTTATGAATAACCGATCTCTTTTGAATGCAATGGGCGTATTGCTCAGCTGTAAAACGATATTCTATTTTGAGAGTTTCAAAATGGTTTGGCAATAGACCGAGAGCGAGTGCTCTGATAAAAATTGCAAGGGTTTTAAATCAAAAGCTTGCAAGCAAGTGCGCCGTTGCTGTTATTTTACGAGGGCGTTTTGTTTCGCTGGTTTTAACTTTGTGTTTGTTTAGCGTCAGTCCTATTATTCTGCCATTCGTATGGCTTACTAACTGCTGAATTAAAGGCCGCGTTAAAATATAACACTCTTTATCCAATTAAAATTGCCTGTGTTACTTATTTGCTTCATCTAAAATGTTACTTATTTTCTACACCTATCCACTGTTATCCTATGTTATTCAATTATCTTGTAGATACATATTGTATAGCATGACTATTAAGATAAATATGAAAATGTATGTCCAAAGCAAGATCAGAATTCGCGTTAAACTGGGTACGACAATCCCTTGTGTCTCAAACTAGTGTGTTTTTTATATTATGCTATAAGAAATAAGCATAAAATAAAAAACCCCTTTGTCTGACCCTTCGAGGACCTTTGTGGGAAGGCGTGAACGTATAATAATAAACTGTAACATAAGTTTGTCTGTATAATATTTAGTCTCTTTGTCTTGTCATTGTGATCGATAGGTTCTATCTAATCATCTTAAGATAATAATAATATATATTTTTTTTCTTTATACAACAACAGTGGCAAACAAGCATACGGCCCACCTGATGGGAAACGGTTACCGTAGCCTATTTACGCTCACGATACCGAAGTATCACTTGCGCGTTGCTACTCTATGTTCGGAGGGTTACAGTGTGTTGGCAGCATAATGGGTTTAATCCCTCTGCTTCCAACACAATGTAACAATCCTCCCCCCTCCCCAAGGAGCTCATTTCTGGAAACCTTATTCACCGCGTAGGAACACAACACAAAAAATTTTGTTATTTGGCTACGGACTTCTATAAGGTGGAGGTCCTGCCCCAGTCGGGCAGCTCCAAATTCGAACGGGAAACCCGTTATGCCTTACCTCTCTTAAATATACCCTCACACCTTCCCACAAGGGTCCCCGAAGGGGTAGGCAGAGGTGTATAGGTAATACCCACACACCCACTTTCCGCCAGAGGTGCCATCTTAAGATGATCACATAATATTAGTTTTTGACAGTCAATCCTATAAATTTCCTGCATTTAATTTTGGAATCATTTGCAAGAATACGGAAAGGGACTATAACGACATTAATTATATAATTGAAGGAAGTGATGGGGAGGTTTTGATTAGAGCAAATTGAAAAGGAAAAAGCGATTAACAGACGTATTTATGTAAAATACGATTGAACTGATTTTACATCAGAAGCTTGATATAAATATTGTTGTAATGAGTTGGAAATTAAGCCGCCCGCCCTCGCAGTCAGTGAAGTCTTCCGTTTGAATAGCAGTGATCTGTGGCTAATTGTGCTTAGGCTATGGTTTTTATAACTGTTAGTATTACTGTATGGTGAATGACTGGTTCGTGTATGGTAATGAGGTGTAACAACACCCTCTGGACGCCGAACATATATTCAAATGCAATATGATAGATGAAGAGTCCCTCGCAGTTTCTCAAGCATGGCTTAAACGACGTATGTATGTATATGTACGTCGTTTTCCTTCTCAAACCTATTAAGCTTTTGTTACGACTTTTTCCTCGAAGGTAAAAGGCGTGATTAATTAATTTAAGTCCTGAAAAACCTCATTCGAACTTGCAACCTCTGCGTTGCAAGCGACTACTCGAACCCATTGGCAACCACGACTCTAAAAAAATATATACTTCTCATCACAAAAATCGAAACCTTATAATAGCTCATATTATTCACTATTTGAATCCCAACTTTACCAATGAGTTTTTCAGAACTTAAGGACAGTGATTAGTCACACCACGAGCTTTATACGGTGAAGGAAAACATCTAGAGGAAACCTGCATACGTCTGAGATGCAATTCAAAGGCGTATGTATAGTCATGCTTGAGTAACGGCGATGGACTCGCCATCTGTCACGTTGGCACCTTAAATATATCTCTGGCGAAAAGTGGGTGTGTGGGTATTACCCATGTACCTCTGCCTACCCCTTTGGGGACCCTTGTGGGAAGGCGTGAGGATATATATTTTCTGATAATGCTGATAAAACATAAACTTGCAAGATTTTTCTGATGAGAAGTGTATTTGTCTCGTTAGTATTTTACTAGATAAGAAAAAAAGCAGCGTTTCCTACGAATAGCACAGAAAGGACAATATTTATTTAAAACAATGTTAACGACCGGGTAGCCCCGATTATTCCGTTTAATCGAAAGTTAGCGGCGCCTTTGCGCTGAATTGTTTTCTATAAAAACGAATCGAAAACCGAATAAAAATGGGATCCTTACACAATCCACCGCCGCGGGACGTGTATTTGCATATGTTCGCATATTTTATCGCTACTTACATGGGTCTTTTGCGAGAAATATGCTTTAAAATACATTTTATTTTCCCAGAAACTTAAACAAGCTTTTGAAATGCTGGTAGATAGATATTATTATGAGTTGAATGTGCTATGTTGTGAAATTAATTTAACATTAAAAGTATCGAGTGTCCGATCGATTGGATCTAGGTAGGTTTTATTATAAATGTAATTAGAATACAGATATTGGCTTAATTAATATTTGTTTCTCAGTGCGTTTTTATCAAGGATGTCGATTTTATTTAAAGATACGTTATTTGCATAAGCTGATGTTGTGGACAAACCGTGAACTTCACTAATTACCCGTGGAATAGCTGTGACGGAAGAGGAAAACATTAAACCATATTTTTTATAATAGGCACGGAAACCGTTTGACATAAATAAAATACGTGCGGCTTTTTGGGGTTCCGCGCCGGAATTGGCAAGCAAAATCCAAATTCTATAAGTTGGATAATTTAATAGCATGGAGTTCTTCAAGAAGGGTGGGAAAAGATGCCTGCAGGGTCGGCAGCGCCAGAGCATTTCCCCTGATGTTGCAAGCGCCCATAGGCAGTGGAAACCGCTTAACATTAAGCGGACCGCATGCTTGTTTGCCACCCTTGTGGTATATAATAATAATATAATATATCCTCACGCCTTCCCATAAGGGTCCCCGAAGGGGTAGGCAGAGGTGTATAGGTAATACCCACACACCCACTTTCCGCCAGAGGTATATTAGGTGCCAACGTGACAGATGGCGAGTCCATCGCCGTTACTCAAGCACGACTATACATACGCCTTTGAATTTCTTCTCAGACGTATGCAGGTTTCCTCTCGATGTTTTCCTTCACCGTAAAGCTCGTGGTGTGACTAATCACTGTACTTAAGTTCAGAAAAACTCATTGGTACAGTCGGGATTCGAACTTGCGACCTTTGCGTCGCAGGCAACTGCTCGAACCACTCGGCCACTACGGCTCTATCCTTGTGGTATAACAACTAAAATAACGTTGTTATCAGTCAATATGTCCGTGGGTCTAACTATAGTTAGTAATCCCCTTTTTTGGGATGGGAACGGGATGTAGGTACGGGATGAACGATCATTTATCTATTAAAGCAAGATATGAGATAAGACTGTCTTAAGATGTATAAAAAAAACTGTAATTCAGAGCGAAGTCAAACCTCAAACTAAAAAAAATATTAAACAGAATAGAATTTATGAGCAAGACATTGTCTTCATTGGGATTGCCCAAATTGAAGAGGTCTAACTTACAACACCTAACGCCTTGAAATTGCTGTATTCAAACTAAGGTCTCTTGTAGATTCATTAGCGAGCTCGGAATATCCATTAATGACGTCACTCGATAGTTTAATGTACTCCCCTTCTGTAGAAATTTTCGAAGTTTGCCTTGGTGTTTCAACGCAAGCGGGTTCATGAACTTTATCACTTTCAGTGCCAGAGTATTATTTTTTCACACACTTGTTTTAAATGCTCAATTTTTACCAACCTTGAAGGAAACCGCGTGTTGGTACCTACATATGATTTAGTTTACGGTTCATGACACCTACATATTTAATTATTGCAAACTTGCTGTGCCCCGCGTATTTATTTTTTGTATGAAACATTCATATTGTTAATGCAGCTAATACTTTAAAACTGTGCAAATTTCTATACAATTCCATTCTGCCGTTTTGGCGTGATTGATTAACTAACATCCTCACAAACTTTCGGATTCATAATAATAAAAGGAAATTTTAGGCAGATCTAAATTTTTATTGTAGTTTTATTTATAAGATTACTTCTTGTGTTATTTATAATTCATTTATTCCTGAATTAAGTTTATGAGACATACGTAATTAAGTAAGTAAGAATGAAAAAAATACGATATTGAATGAGTATATAATAAACTAGCAGTCCGACCCGGCTTCGCGCGGGTGGATATATTTTTTTATTAAAGAAAATATAGCCTATGTCACTCAGGGTGAACGTAGCTTACCAATGGTGAAATAATTTTTCAAATCGGTCCAGTAGTTTCGGAGCCTATAAAATACATACAAAAAAACAATCAAATCTTTCCTCTTTATAATATTAGTATAACATAGATTCCACGCATTCTGGACACTAAAAAGATCGTTAAAGGCTTTTTTATCGAATTTTTTCAAAGTCACGGCGCTTTCATCGCTAACTAGGTATATTATGAGCAACTACATATATGGAATTCCTAGCATTTGTATCACAGAGGGAAAGTGAAGTAAGGTGAACACGTTTCGTTCGTTATAGCCGCGAACAATGGAGTGCGCTGTCAACCCAACAATATGGCACGACACGCCCACAGTGAAAGTGATGAGATCGCATCACCGATCGTAGGAGAAAACTAATCTTCATATATTTGCCTTAAAACTTGGTAATGCTTAGACAATTCAATGAGTTACAAGTTACTTATAGGCCGACGGAAGCGATCCTATTAATATTTTAAACGCGAAAGTTTTGAAGGACGTTTGTTCCTCTTTCATCCAAAATCTGCTTGATGGAATTGGATTAAATTTAGCAAAGAGATTATTAGCTTGATTAAAGCTCAGAATATGTCTGAATAACAAAAAAAAAATTAAAGCAGAATCAACGAAATCTAATTTTAACATTAAAACATATTTATTTTGGCAAGATGTCGGACAAGACTATAAAGCTTATGACCTTGACAAAATATTACGGAATAGTACTCGTACTTGGTAAAAAGGAGATATCCAGAAACATTCTTAACTTTACATAATAAAGTACATATTTACATATCTGGCAACGCGCAAGCAAACAATATTAGGAGAACTGGTTTGTTCAAATGTGTTATAGAATTCATGGGGCAGATATGCATAAATAAGTAATTTAAATAATATACACCAATAAAAGTTAAAGTTATACGGAAATTGATTGTATGTTTGCAGCGCGTAGATATTGCTACGACATTTTATTGCCCTAAGGATATATTTTTTTAAATATCGCTTTTGCTAGCGATAGCGATTCCCAGGTTTCCTGCACACGTTTGAGAAGAAATTCAAAGACGGTTGACTCGTCATCGTTCTCGTCACTTTGGCACCTAAATGTCTGGCGAAAAGTGGGTGTGTAGATGTTACACACCTCTTTCTACCTCTTGTGAGAAGGCGTGAACGTATATGAAAACAAATTTAATGTATGTATGTATACTTTATGTGTAAAATTTTAAAGCACAAGTTGAACATTAACATGTGTTTACATAATATTAAGTACGAAACTTTTTGTATTCGTTGAGTGGCGTTACGTATGTTTCCCGCTCACTTGGCTCCGCCCTCGCGCCGGTGGGCGTGTCTTTATACTTTATACATAATTAATTACATAATAAGAACTAGCTAATATACTATACTATATTAGTATCCTAAACATTACACGGACGGACTGAAACGTTTCGATATTTCATTAAAACTACACAATATTTAAATATCTTCAATAATTTAAGCAAATTGTGTACAATTATAAAATAAAAAAAATCCTCAATAAATTTATTGGGTTACTTTAAACACTACACACACACACATAATCCAAAAAAACTACAACCATGTAGTTTTTTTTGGATTATTATTTACCTTATCGGTGTCTGTATACAAACTACCAGGTTTATCTAATAGGCAGGGATTATCCTACCTACTGAACGCTTTTGGACCCCAGAACTTACCACACCAGATTTTTAAGAATGGTTTTGCTCGCATGTTTGGTATCTGTGTTCCAACACAGATACCAAACATGCGAGCAATGATTTAATTTATATAAATACTTTAGAAGTTACACCATAAGAACGATTGGATGCCGCAAAGTGTATTCTTAAATTGTATTTTATTTTCACTTAGACATATTATAGTGCATGGATACATGTACTTTAGTTTTTTAAGAATAATTTTCTACCTCCTTGATGCTCTAAGTAGAGCATAAGCAATATGATAATTATAATGAGGTTATCCTAACTGCTCATTATTTTTAACGTACTGGCTAAATGATATTTCAAATGAGCTCAAGTAATGACTAGTACCCACTTGAGAAATTACATTAATTACCAAACGCAAACTAGAAACTGGAAAGCTATTTAGAGAAATATAACTGGCGGTGGATCATCAATAAGTTGGCTCCACATCCGCTTGACACCGCCTCCAAAGTGTAAGTATCCAATATTGAAAACCTATGCAAATGTGGAATCACTAACGCTAGATGGCAATGACATGTCGCCGTAAATAAGCAATTATCGGCTTACTTCAAATCAGTTTTTTTTCTTTTCATTTTAAACAGGAGTGATATTAATTGGGCAATAAATTTCTCCCCAATACCTTCCCGTGTCCCGCAAAATTGCGTATGAAAATTGCCCCTCGATAATTCAAACGCTCGGTTTTTCGATCCCATTATTTTAATAAGCCTTTTTACAAGTGTCAATATTTTGAGAGTTGATTGAGAAAAGAGATCTATGGCTTTTGGATTGTGTTTTATTGGACTTTACGTGTGATATGTCAAGAGAATATGTGTAGCAGAGCCATAGGCGGCGGTAACCGCTTACCAACTGGTGGACCGCTTGATTTCTTTGTAATTTAGTGGTAAAGAAAAGCTTCGCTATTAAGGTTCCCAACAAATTGGATAACATTGAAAGATTCAGCTATAATGTTAATAATAAATATCGCTCTTGTACTCTAATACCAGTGTTTAGTGTACGTAGTCATTCGACAGGAGTGGAAATTACACCATGTTATTTGTAAACAATGATCGAAAACAATCGGCCGTAGAAGGGATCGCAAAGTAAATAAAACCGAGAAAGTCTCACAAACGCCCGAAATAGGTCCGATGTACTCGCAGTCTCTCATAATACAGCGATCTGTAACGCTCGCTGCCTTTTAATTTAGCTTTCGTATAATTAAAACCTGGGAGGTTCTATTCGAGGGCCAACAGTAGATTGTTTCTTAAAAAATACTAAACACGTTTTTAAAAAACGATGTATTATATTCTATTTTCAAATGTAATCTTCTAGACATTTATTATTCCACTTCATATTTGAAAATGGCACTCATTATTAATATTATTACTATACCTGCTAGTACAGTTCCTGTACATTCACCATGAAAAGTTTTGCCGTTTAAAGAGGTGTGTGTTCTAACCGATATAACCTACACAGAACATTATTTTCATTCAAGTTAACTATTTTAACATGTCAAGTATATATATTACGTATGAATACAATATCATATTGCGAAACGTGCCCACGCTCATCCCTCATGTAGGTAATAAATAGCTGGAATCGTATTTTATGAACCGACCATAACTTTATACGTCGTTAAGTCATAAATATAATAAAGCGGCAAGTTTTAATAGACCAATCCATTATTGGTCCGAGCATATTGTCGATTGCACCGCTGTATCGACATGAAGAATGAATATGCAACGAATAAACGTCATACAGATCACATTCGGTAAGTTACTTCCAGGTAGAGTCTGCTTCTCTCATGACAGGACAACCGAAAGCGAAAAGTCCAGGTTGACTAGTTATTTTCCAGTGTGACATAACATTGATATTTCAATGCCTATCGGATGTTTTTAGTGTGATCCTAAGCAATGCAGTACTAAAACTCTACGTCAGATGTGATAGATTTGTGATAAAATGTAGTTAAGATTTTCAATGCATATTATTATATATACATATAAGCATTTATTTAAATGTTACGATAAATTTATTGATAACCACTCAATTGTAAATCTTATGAATGAAACAACGCTTCTGAAAGACCATAATAAAGAAAACGTGTTTATACTTGATTGGGTATCTAGATCTCTTTCTAGATATCTAGATATAGATGTGTTTCTAAAATTGAAATTGAACTCGCCATTTATAGCGTCATGATCGTATTTTTATTTTTTAAACTAAGCTAAACTGTTGTTTATAAAATCCAATCGGATTCCACGCTAAATGTGTTGGTTATTAACACCGATGAGGGAACGAACAAAGTTATGTTAGCTTCCGCATTTCGGCATAAGTCC
Source organism: Drepana falcataria (assembly GCA_945859725.1). Taxonomy (NCBI): domain Eukaryota; kingdom Metazoa; phylum Arthropoda; class Insecta; order Lepidoptera; family Drepanidae; genus Drepana; species Drepana falcataria. The sequence continues at coordinate 5,630,940 of OX243935.1, forward strand.
AAGAAACTTGGATGTGATTCGCCAACTTGGGGCTCTAAACTTATCAAAGTGATTTGGCAAACTGGAGCGTCAACTCTTTTACCCGAATATATTCAGAAATTTGATATTTATATTTTATTTCGTACCTTATTTTATTTGAACACTTTACCTTATTCCTTACATTCAAATATAAATAGATAACACTGCTTTGGTGACTGAAAAAGTAAAAGTCAATAAGTTATTCATTTTTCGGACGGATTCCCGAACGATCTGCCGATATTGCCGTCGGATTGTTCAGGCAAATATTGTCGGATTATTTGTGTTCAGACACGGTATGGAGGCAATCAGATCTAAAATGTATTCCGCATTGAATAGAGCTGTGATCGGGGCTAATCTGCTCGCAGTCGTCGCCACATCACGTTTGATACGCGCTCAGAGGGCTCATGACATCAACGAGCTTTTATATGAATTCTTAAATAGTGCTATCGACAAGCTTTCGCGTTGAGAGAGGCGAGCGAAGACCGCGCACATTATTTTCGGAATAAGGCTCTTATTCTGGCGGGTCGTAATTAGGTTACTCTTGCTTTACTTGCGGAAAAATGTGCTTCCTGCATTGATGAAGCATCTGTTGACGAGGTTTTACTACATGATGAACAATGGGATATGTTCTATGATATTGTATGACGAACGTCTGGTCTAGTGGTAAGAGCTCCTGACTGCGAAACTTGAGGTCGCCGGTTCGAATCCCGCTGAGGGTAGATATTTGTGTGATGAACACGAGTATCTTCACCGTATAAAGTGGGTTAACGGACGCTAATAAGCCATGGGAAATCCTTGCTAAAGTAGAGGTGTTTGGTCCGCTACCTTCGTTTGTTTGCATTACGACGAGGGATTAGGGTACGGTCGGGAGTGGTTGTTGACCTGCGCCGATCCATGGAGAAGTTACTCGATGCGCGTTTCACACTAACTTTGTTACCTTGATAACTGAAAAGGATACTCTTTCTACGTAAAACGTAGGCTTAAGCTTTTAGCGTTGAACTTTAATGAGAAAAGAAACTTAAAGCTTTTGCAACGCTTGCACTTACCGAGTTGCCAATATCTTTATCAAAATAAGACTAAATTGTGAATGGCATATGGACATCGTTCTCTTATGATTGTCCCAAAATTATATAAAGTCCTAAAGGACTTGTTCCACAGTAAATGAAAAAAAAAACGAATAGAACGTCAAGTTCGAGTTTCGAAATGCGTTTAAATAATTACCGTTCCCACACATAACCCGACAGCTAATGCATTTGAGTAAACATAGTGCGGAAGGTGGAGATAATCCGATTCCGTTTACGCTGAGAATTATATAATTAATTCCCACTTCGTAGCAGAGAAGTGAGATCACAGGAGCCGTAGCTATTAAACGTATTAATTTGCTATTAATTGAGACGTGACGTGACAGCCGTCGGTTGCCGACAACCCACATCAATATTCCGGATAAACTGCGTGAACCTTAACATTATTGTAATAAGGTGTAAATTAGACTGTCGTGTAAACAAGGGCTCCACTAATGTACGATGGTATCGGTCAGCAGAACAACAACAGTTACTTTGTTCTCACGCTCTATTTGTGGCTTCCAAAGCTCTGGTCGTCGACAAATATAGACTCAACCGCTGTTTTGACTATCTCTGTGATTGACAGATGAGCCTGAGCCTATGAACGTTCCGAGCCTCAGGATTGCCTAACTTTGAGAGTAAATATAAATAATGTTTATTCTCCAGAAAGTTTGACCGCGGGTATAAATATTATACGCAACTTTTAATCTCGCTTTTGTGTTGGTTTATCCGGCTTTATCAGTGAGCTGAAAAAGATTAAGGGTTAAATTGTATTATGTACAATGGTTTTACTTACTTTAGACATTAAAGATGTAATTATGTTTGTTTTGGTAAGACATCTACTTATTTCATAATGCTCACTAGCATTTCAGATTAACGGTATGTTTTATTAGTACAATGATTTGTGAAATATGTTTTTGAGATGTTTTTTTATTCGTTTTGTTAATTTGTGAAATATTGCCATCCGCCTATATATATCGACATTATTGTTACCCATACGTACATATGTGTTCGTAGTATTGGGTCTGGAGGGTTGCTAGAAGTAGGGGTGGAAAAAGAAATCCATCCCTCTCACTTTTCAGTGAGACTGATGCTCTACCTAGCTACATAGCTAGGTAGGGCATATGCCTACCTCGTGTGGGACTCGGTGTGATGATATGTATGCACATATGGTTTATTATCGGATAGGCTAGTTTTGCAAAACATTACAGCGCTCATAAAACATTCCTCTGAAAATAAACTAGTAGAAAAAATACAAAGTGCATTTCTCTTTCAAAGCTGTGAAACGAGACCAGTTCGAATTTTTTGTTCAATTCTACATGTACCGAGATGAAAGGAATCGAATAAAACTAAAGTGTTACGTGTTAACAGGTACAGAAGTATAAATAAAAGAGAAAATAAAATAAAATAAATAAATATCTTCACGCCGTCCCACAAGGTTCCCCGAAAGGGTAGGCAGAGGTGTATAGGCAGTACCCACACAACCACTTTCCGCCAGAGATATATTTTACGTGCCAACTTGACAAATAGCGAGTCCATCGCCATTACTCAAGCACGACTATACATACGCCTTTGAATTGCTTCTCAGGCATATGCAGGTTTCCTCACGGTGTTTTCCTTCACCTTAAAGCTCGTGATGTGACAAATCACTGTACTGAAAGAGAAGTATCACGCCAACGAAGTTACAACGCGTCACGTCCAACTTCGTTGGAAATTTGTTCTCTAGCATTAGCCACATAATATCTAGAATACCTACCTAGACCACCCTGTTGTATGTAATGTAATTCAAATCATCACAAGAGTCGTGCGCGGAGTAGGCAAAGATGGGAGAGGATAGAACGTAATTTTACTTCCGACTTAAAACCTCTTTCGCTTCACATCTATAGATATCTTCATAAAAGTACCTCTATGACCCGCTGAGATAACAGGTCCCGAGTATATTTATCATGTACATTATGGAAGTATGTAGGTAAACAAATATATGATAATCTTCTCTCCCACCATATTTCCACGTTCTCTTCTCTCATGAGCAAACGACTTAATGTTGTAAATATACGTTACGAAAGTTCCAATAAAGATAAAAATATTTGTTTGTAATTAACTATAATGCACTAAATGAGTAAATGAGCTAAAATTAGCATTCTCTTCGAAATGTGCGGCGTAACACTATTTGAATAAAGATGATCTAATCCGCAAAAAAGAGATTCAGAAAACAACTGGCGTGGACGAGGGTGTGATTGTAAACATGAAAGGCATGTTACGTTGGTTTGGACTTATAGAGAGGACGAGTGAAGAAAGATTGACAAAACAGATATACAATAACGAAAGTGTGTAAATGAAGGTAGACCACGTTCCAACTACCTAAATCAAATCAATCGGACATTCAAGGATGGGAACGTCAGGAGTATTTGAAATCGACGAATATGTATGCATAGACTGTGGATAGAATGTGGATAAAGCGAAAGAAGTATGTAAGTCACACGAGATGGAAAGTATGAAAAAGATATTGAAAGAAGGATAACTGCCGAAAATAAGGTGAATGGGGCCATGTCGGCGTTGATGGGGATTAAAAGTCTGAGCAAGAATGCTCGAGTTGCTGTCCACAACGCGATATTGGTACCTACCTTATTGTATGGCAGCGAATCCTGGGTATGTCAGAGGAAGTATGAAAATAGCTTGAATGCAGTTGAGATGCGAACTCTTCGAAAAATGTGCGGAGTAACGATTTTAGATCGAATCCGCAATGAAGATATTCGCAAATCGACTGGCGTGAATGAGGGTGTGATTGTAAAGATGAAGAAAGGCATGTTACGTTGGTTTGGACACATAGAAAGGATGCGTGAAGAAAGATTGACGGAACAGATATACAAAGCAAAAGTGTGTGCAAGAAGAGGCAGAGGAAGGCCACGTTCCAACTACCTAGATCAAATAGATCGGAGTCTCAAGGACGGGAACGTTAAGAGTACTCGAAACCGACGAGCATGTATGAAGAGACTGATGAATGTGGACGAAGCGAAAGAAGTATGTAAGTCTAGAGAGAACTGGCGCTCTGTACTCTCTGCCTACCCCGCTAGGGACTTGGCGTGATGATATGTATATGTATGTATGTAAGTATATATGCATAAATGTATGAGCTAAAAGAAAAAATGCATTAATCATTGCATTCACACATTACTTAATTACTTCGCGTTTAGAGCGCGTTGTCACGAAAAGGGTGTAAAATAAAATCTTTGAACTGAGCTTTAGCACTTAAAACATTTAATAAACTTAGAAATGTAACTAATTTAAGAATGCAATCTACTGAAGGGTTTAGGCACTTCATTACGTGGAATTCCTAGAACTTATTATAAAATAGTCATAAAGGAGGAGAAAGATATAAAGGCTAATATTTTATAATTACTACACATATTTTAATAGTAATTTTATGTAATAATGAGTTGTATTATTTTCAATTTGTTTTTTTTCATGCTGAAATTTGCATGTTCAAAGGATATCTACTCACACAAGTGTTTTCTGCTTAGTTGTATTTGTAGCGTAATGGTGCTAGCGAACTATTCTCCGTATCTTGCTGTATCGAGTTCACGTTTTCTCCAAATCAATTACATCCAGATTGACCTAGAAAGGTTCTGTGGATAGAACAATGAACTTGCACGAATACGATACATTCCTATGATTTAATAGCGCTTTCACCACAATAAAGTTCACAATTAATAAGAACTAATATAATATCGTTGTTAAAGCCCCTAGGCCCAGTAGTAATTTACTATATCATAGATGCAATTTCGATCTCCGATGGTGTGCACCATTTATTTTCTGAACATAAATTCACATACACGTTGAATGAGAAACTCGTCAACAGTCACGTTTGAACCTAAATATTTTTCCGACGCAAAGATATATAATAGCTCCTCATATTAACCTTTTTGGATCCTTCTTGGATCTTCGCGACAAGCCGTGAAGATACAAGATAGTAAATTTACATACATACATATCATCACGCCAAGTCCTTAACGGGGTAGGCAGAGAGTAAAGAGCGCCAGTTCTCTCTAGACTTACATACCTCTTTCGATTCGTCTACATTCATCAGTTTCTTCATTAAATAATAAGTTAAGAATTTTCAATTTGTTATATCTACTACTACTCATTATTGGAAAGTGTCGGAATTATAGCTATAGTGTTGGGTTCACTACTGATACGGAAAATGAGATTAATAGGAGGGTTTATGGGAATTCATATCTGTACTTAGTTCTTAGGAGCTATTCTTCTTCTTCTTATATATTCACATAGGATGCAAGGATTCCTCTAGCGGTAGGCAGAGTTGTAGATAGATAGACAACCATCTCGCTAGTGTGGTAAGATAGATGAAGAATTACAGACTTTTAATTAGATGTAAGCCGTGGTGGCCGAGTGGTTCGAGCAGTTGCCTGCGACACAAAGATCGCAAGTTCGAATCCCGACTGTACCAATGAGTTTTTCTGAACTTAAGTACAGTGATTAGTCACACCACGAGCTTTACGGTGAAGGAAAACATCGAGAGGAAACCTGCATACGTCTGAGAAGAAATTCAAAGGCGTATGTATAGTCGTGCTTGAGTAACGGCGATGGACTCGCCATCTGTCACGTTGGCACCAAATATACCTCTGGCGGAAAGTGGGTGTGTGGGTATTTATTACCTTTACACCTCTGCCTACCCCTTCGGGGACCCTTGTGGGAAGGCGTGAGGATATATTTTATTTTATAATTAGATGTTTCCATCACATTAATGCACATGTCAGTGTTCTTAAGTTTAGAAAAACAAATGAGTTTGAACCAAAATGGACGTCAAAATAGATGTAGGTGTGACTGAATGCGCCACCTGCCTTTCAAAGATATCTACGAGTATAAGCTGTAGTTAATTTGTATATGAGTTTGTGTTCTAAGCAATCAAATGTTCTTAGAGTTGATTTTTTTCATATCTATATAAATTGGTGGTATTTTTTTGTATTAGTAAGTTCAATGTGTGTGCCATTAAGATATGTATTCTCAGAAATGTAGTCAGATAATTGGTTTAACACTCAATGTTTTAGTATGTGTAAAAACAATTGAAACATAGAATGCATTAAGGAGAAAACACGTGGGAGAGAGCAACAAAACTGTCCCTCGAACGCGAAACTGACTGTCGATTAACGACTCATAACTCGATGGTTTGGTGATCGAATGAAATGTATGAATAATGTATGGCCAGTCCGGAGCGATACTCACCAATAATATTACGATTCCCTACGTATCATTTACGTAACATATGAATACGCGCAGTGAAAGTATTTATGAAATTGAGATTTTTTGCAACGCTTTTACGAATCTTAGCAGGTACATAAAACTGTTTGATGTTTTAAAAGTAAATTGAGGATTTTGAAATAAACATAATTTTCTTGTAAGGCAATAAATGTCGAAATAAACACTTTTATACTCTGACATATGTCTGCACACCTGAACAAGAATGATATATGTTTTATATCTTTTGCGTGGGATTAACAGTTTATGTTTTCGTAAAATCAACCAGTGCGGTTCTAGTAGATATAATATTTACATATAAAAATAATGTATGACGTTGGCACCTACAATATATCTACGGCGAAAACTTAGTCTGCCTAGCCCTTCGCGCCCTATGTGGGAAGGCGCGAAGGTAAATGTATATACATATTACTTATCCTAATATCCTTCACAGAGACAGAGAGACTAAATTTAAAAGCATTTTTCTCGAATACCCAATCAATATTACTAAGTAATTCAAAGAATTAATTAGAGGCTAATCATGGCTGGAAGTAATACTGGGAATTCACTACGCCATCATAAAAATTAAGTGTTTAGAGGTATGAAAACTATTAATTAAAATAACGTGACTTTCTTGGAGATGGATAGCGAGCAAGTGAGTTTATTGAGTGAAACCATTCAGGAATACATTCATCATAGAATCGTTCAATAGAAACTACTTGATTACCTTAATTACACAAAAGATGGCATTACTGGTATTTTGATATAATACTAACAAAAACATTCAATGAAAATTCACCCAAAAAACCTTATAAACTCCGATACACAACAAAAAATATTACAGTTCTTTAACAGGACAAAAAGTAGCTACGATCTCTCAAAACGTTAACATTTATCATCGAAGGAGTAAATACCCAACATCACGGGGAGAAGATATGTTGTTTTAGGTTATCTATATTTGGTATAAATGAATGTAAGTATTTGTAAGTGTGTAGGGACGACGGTATGCTGTTTGTCGTTATAATGTAAGTACAAAACTAATATTTTGCGAATGTAAATAGCAGACTTTGTTGGGTTACAGTTGAGGATCGTTAAACCTTTACATTACTAAGCTTTAGCGTGGAAAAACACTGAAAATGAATGCACAAAGCTCTCGTGAATATATTTTGCATTTCCATCGTTGCAGTTTTACAATGGTCTTGCGAATATTAAATTTTAAATCCAAAATACATTTGTATGAATTTTAGTCGCGAATTGACACTGTTGAGAAATGTATTTTTATTGATATAAACCGTAGTGACTAAGTGGTTATAGGGATCATCTGCGTCAAGATTGCAAGTTCAATCCTAGGCAGTCGGCAGCGTCAAGAAATACAGTTTTCTGAACAAGATCAGAAAACTGTGTACCTTTCATCACACTTATCACACCTTAACCTTAGTGCCGAAGTGTGGTAAGTGGTGACCGTAGCTCGTAAGTTTAAGAAAATGTGAAATCTCTAGTAAATTGTATAATATTCTTATTTAAAGTCACTAATCACAGCAGTTTATAAATATTGTTGACAATCTCACTTCAAAGCTTACCATAGATAAATACTATATGTTTCTTTTGATACGTAATAAGTCTACGTCGATCGATATTACACGTGCAATGAGCTAAAGCCATGGGCGGCGTACCGGCCCACGTCACAGCGCCCACGCCGCTCTCCGCCCGCCCACACTCGACTTGATTGGATTTTCCTACGCTTTTTAATTCAGAAAATTAGATTTTATAAACTATAACTTGTAGGAACTGCGTTAATGTCGGTACAATTTTAATTGTAATATGTGTACTATAAATATGCGTCCATATTTTCTTAAAAATTTTCTATATATCATCATCAGGCAGGTTCTGCGCGGGGTAGGTAGAGGGATTTTCTCTTTTATATCATAAACAAAATGTATGAGACTCTCTGTAGTTATACATAGGTATATACAATAAAATATGTACGTACGTATCGTACGTATACGATACGTATTTATCAGTGCCATGTGTTCAGCTGAGTACATAAGAACTCGTGGCTTGCCAGACAGTACGGTTTGACATTTCCACAGATGTTACGTATGGCATCGTTCTGTATGACGTATGTAGATTCAATGAAATGTTGCAGCGATCGGTACAATCATTCTGTTTTTATTGAATTGAAGTACAATGGTGGCATTTATGCTTAAGCATTTTCTACCCGTCAACCACCCAGGAGAAACCTAGAAGGGTGAGCGCAGAAAAAATAATATAATAAGTATATATATAATTAGAGCCGTGGTGGCCGAATGATTCGAGTAGTTGCCTGCAACACAAATACTGCTAGTTCGAATCCTGACTGTACCAGTGAGTTTTTCACCACAAAACGACCTTTACGGCGAAGGAAAACATGATGAAGACAAACCTGACGAATGCTTAGAAATTATGACATATTCCAAACAGGTTAAGTATTGGCCAGACTATTGGTAGATTCCATTAATTTTTTTTTTGTAAAAACAAGCAAAGCTTATATAATATGGTTAAAATATCCTTAACGGCTCGAAGTAATTCAGTTAATTTCTAGGTTTTAAATGTTTTTGACGGCTATGAAAGGAGCCGTTCACAGCTTTATCTTAATTAAGCCTCGACTCTGGGCAGATGACAATCTCGCAAATTTAACCATTCATTACCCTTTTGTTTCCATGACCGCTAAATTGTTTTAGTTAATCGGAGTTATTTCTTTCATTTTATCTACTGATGTTTTAAGTGTTGTAAATGTTTTTTGTCGTTTTCTTTTTCAACTTAATAAATAGGTGGGCGCAAAGAAGTCTGTGGAATATGGCGCCTACGCAACTGAAACAAGATATTTTGTAAATGATACCAAAGGAAATTTCTCGACCCACGTAGCTTAGTGACCTTAAATTTTCAATTATAATATACTGGAGTATCAAATTTTAGCATTCGCTTACATTGTGCATAAAAATCAAATAAATATATATATTTATTTTATTTTTTGCGCTAAAAAATATTCAAATATACAAATAATAGGACAATAAAATTATAACACCTTAAATAAAACGTAATTCACAAAATGTTTGAAATGTATCTTTTTATTTTCTTCTGTGTGTAGGTCACTGATCTCCTAAACTGCTCGACCAATTTAGATGTTTCTTCCATGCGTCCCTCAATTTCTTAAATACACTATTTTACCTTATTGGTGGCGATGCTCTTGCTTTGACTTGAGTGTGTTCAGCCAAACGGAGCAGTCATCGAATTAGACATACATTTTAAACTTGGATCAACATAAATTGAGTGTTGGCAACGCGCGCGTCATTGGCGGTGCAAGTATCCAGTCTGCTTACCACCTTAGTTGTATAAAAACACATAACCAGGCTATTCCCTACACAAAATCGTACATGCTGCAAGCGTTTATTGTATCCGCTTATCGTTCGGCGGAACGTATGCTTATGATACACACTAAAAGAAGTGTCAAATATATTTTTAGCTCTTGAACCGTTTGAAATAGAAAATAAATAGCGTAGGTTTTGTGACCTTTAAGCGCAAGTATCAAGTCCGTGTGTGAACTTCCACCTTTGGAGGGAGGGGTTTGATCACCGGAAATATTGCGCGATCTCAATATAAAGCTTTGAGGAACATTATTGTTAATTATATCTTATATATATATGTATGATCCTGACTATGTACATATGCGACTTGCATTGGTATAAATATAACTAGGTAATACTAGTTGTCCCGCCCAGCTTCGCTCGGGTGGAAAAAAAAAGATGGTGGCGCCACCTATCGGGTTCAATTGTGAATCTAAACCATTCCCAGATCCCCTTGAACACACACAAAAAATTTCATCAAAATCGGTCCAGTCGTTTGAGAGGAGTTCAGTGTCATACACACTCACAGAAGAATTATATATATAAAGATATAGCTAAATGTCTACTCTGAAGGATATTTCGAAATCGAGGTGCAAGCTTGCTTAAAATATTAGTGAAATAACGTTTGAAGATTTTTATTTTTGAATTTAGGATTCCATGTGTTTGTTTGAATGTTTGTTAGAACTTTTCCCCGGTAATTGTACTTAGATATACCACTTACTCATCAATAGTGCTACAAACTCTATATAGTAATAGTACCTATAACTTTTTATTTATTTTTATTTCATTATTTAGTCATTAAGGAACAGAAAGACACAGTTACAAATAAATTTGCGATAATGCCTGCAGTAGTATAAAACCGTACTGTTACTGTACGTAGGTACATAGCTACGGTTTGAGCTCAATATAAACGTTTGCAAAATTTGCCAGTATTCAAAATATGAGAATAAGGTTGAGTTTTTCAAGGTACGTGGTAGGCGATACTAATATTTAAAGCGTTTCAGAACAAATAAAAAATCTTCTATTCAACGTAAAGGACACAGGGGACACTTATTGAACGTAACATACTAAATATAACTACAGTTAACACCGTTTCCAAGAATACCTGTCAGGAGAAGAAAAGGCGAAACAAACTCCCCGGTTTCCCTTTTTAACATTGGTTCCCTTTTACGTAGGGGTTGTAAAAGATTAAATTTACAAGTAAATTCGTTGGAAGAGGAGCAATTCATTGCCATGAATGGCTATCATTTTAGGACAAATAGCGTTACTGAATTTAAGCTGTCATAGGATGCACTGCGGGCCGTATGCGCTTTCAGCTCCATTACCAAACACATCAATCGCACCGACTTTCACGAGTACAAAGCTTATTTAATTACCAACCTTGGCATTTAGCCAAGAGTTTTTTTTTATTTCGCAATGAAATCTCGGTAAGCGTGAGAAGGATTGCTTATCTTGTTCCTACGGGCATATCACAGATTGTGTGTCTTTTCGTGAAGAAATACATATATATTACTAGTTATGCTCTGTTGTTTCACCCGCTTATACTCATGTCGTTATCTGAAACCTGCTCCGCTCCCTCAGATAGTAGTAGATTGATTATGTATAGGTAAGCCTTTATCAAAACGGGTTACCTAATTAAAAAAAAATGTTTCCAAATCGGATTAGTCCTTCTAGAGATTGAGAGTTTATACAAAAACTCTGTCTCTATTTAATACTAGCTGTGTCCCGAGGTTTCAGCCGCTTAGCTTCTAGTTCTTCAAGAAGGGTGTGAAAAGATTCCTGCAGGGTCGTCAACGCGCGAGTGATACCCCTGGTGTTGCAAGCGTCCATAGGCGGCGGTAACCGTTTACCATCAGGCGGACCGCGTGCTTGTTTGCCACCCATGCGGTATAAAAAAGAAATATACGCTTTTTCGATCTACCTAATCTTTCCTATAAAAAATTCTATAACTCGAATAAATATATAGCTTTCAATTGGTGAAAAAAATTAAAAATCGGCCGAGTACTTTTTTGAGATAAATCGTAAACAAGCAAACAAAACAATAACATTTTTTTTGAGATATTTTTTTTGTATCGCCCTGCTCTAATTTACATATCATATTTTATTGAGCAACTGCGGTACAAGATTGATTCAAATATCACGTAGGACATTATATGTCAGATGCATATAAGCAGACTACTGCTATTATTATTCATGATAGGGAATCACGAATGGGTCAGTCGTATATGGCGCCTAGACATCCGTCTCATTCACACTATCGAATGAATAGTGACAACAATTGCACGACAGTTTTTATGCACCGGATATCACATAGAATCATAGGAGATTTTTGTTTCCGGAGTAAAATATATCTAACTAGCTGTCCCGCCCAGCTTCGCTCGGGTGAAAAAGTTAAATTGCCCGTAACACGATCGCAGCGCCACCGATTGGGTCCAATTGTAAATCTAAACCATTCTCGAATCTAGCTTAAGACACACAGAAACACACAGAAAGCTTCGCCCGGGTAAAAAGGTAAAATTCTTGAAACTCGATCGCAGCGCCACCTATCGGGTCCAATTTAATATAGCCTATGTTACTCGGGGATAATGTAGCTTTCCAAAGGTGAAAGAATTTTTGAAATCGGTCCAGTAGTTTCGGAGCCTATTCATTACAAACAAACAAACAATTCTTTCCTCTTTATAATATTAGTATAGATGTGTTAATACGGCTTATAGTCTATCTCCGTGTCAAATTTCACCTGATTCCGTTCAGTAGTTTATGCCTGAAAAAGGAACAAACATCCTCACAAACTTTCGCATTTATAATATTAGTAGTATCCTACAACTATTAAGAATAATTGCAGGATATATAGAACACTTCCTGACCTTATACCATCCTTATACGTATGCATTGTACTGTCTGTTCAACTTATGTACGCAGGTACTTCGTGAATACTTGAGTCCCGATAGTAAATCCTCTTTTGTCGGTATGAAGTTATTTGTTTGACCCGACCCCAACCTCGCCCTCACGACGGATATCAGGAACCTTTCCAATTACTTCCTTTCAGGTAAGATATGTTGGCTTTTTATGAACTAAGTACATAACAGATAACGGGAGAAAATACACAGATTTGGTTGGCTTAATATCCCTATTCCGCCGTTATTTTAGGGAATAAAACAAATATTCCAGAAGAGTTGCCAGTATATCACGGTTTGTGTCCTTTCAATGTACTCATATCATATACTGCACAAGTTAGGTTTCAATGACTGACCAATTTATACATACTTTGCGATAAATGCTTTTTATTTGAAGTGATTCATAATTTTATTCTATACAGGTACCTTTGAAGTGAGACCTTTAAACTCTAGAACTTTATAAGGTTGCCTCCAGAAACTTCGTCAAGCATTGAGACGTATATTTTAATGGAAGCAATAAAAATGATATTGCAATTTCAAAGTTGCGACCAAAGGACTATCCTTGGCTCGAGTAAATTATAAGAAAACTTAAACCTACTCATAAATGCAAAAGTTTGTGAGTATATTTATTCCTCTATCACGCAAAAAGTACTGAAAGGAATTGGATGAAATTGGGCACAAAAATAATCTGGATTAACACATAGGCACACATATAATATGTTTTATTATAGCAAAAAACAACTAAAAAAACCTTTTTATTATATATATATCCTCACGCCTTCCCACAAGGGTCCCACAAGGAAGGGGTAGGCAGAGGTGTATAAGTAATACCCACACACCCACTTTCCGCCAGAGGTATATTAGGTGCCAACGTGACAGATGGCGAGTCCATCGCCGTTACTCAAGCACGACACACAAGCATACATACGCCTTGGAATTTCTACTCAGACGTATGCAGGTTTCCTCCCGATGTTTTCCTTCACCGTAAACCTTCGTTTTAAATCGTCCGAAATCAAATTCTACGCAGATGCAATCATGGGTCACGATTAGTTTCTTATAACAAAAAAACTATATGCAATTTTTATATTTATATAGATTTAATCTCCAAGTGAATTAAAACTATTGGAAGTCTGCGTTGAATGCCTCGTCTAAAATTGAAAATCCGTTATGCTTTCTCGAAAAGTGTTAGGTAGATTATAAAAATAGCAGAAGTGTTACCAAAGGAACTTTATTGCAGTTATAAATTCAAATAATCGCATTAAAAGTCAAAGTTGAAACAAATATCTTATATTTTAAATTATTTTCTGCTTGTTTGTACAACAGAATGTAGATTTAAGGTTAGGAGGTGAGTCTGCGCTATAAAAACACGGTTCGCATGGTCGGTAAATTGGGCACAGAATGAACCGAGCGCTAGGTATTTTACGACATTCGTTAAATTAGGACACAAGCCAGAAAGCCAAGCAATGTTTTTTTACAATGGTTTTGTACTGGGTTGTCACTTCGGTTTAAAGATTGATTGAAAGTCGTATAACCATTATTTATTTTAACAGACAACGATAAAGGGAACATACAGTCAGAGGTGTCTGCTGATACTTAAAACGGTGACCCAACCACACTTATTAAACATTGGCTTTTTTACGTAATAAACATTATTATTATTATAAAGATTATGACATTTAGTGAAAGGATAGGTAGAAAGAGAGTAAAGAAAGGGACTCCTTTCATTAACTTCATTTGAGATTCATTCACTTTCACCATTCTTTTTCCACGCACTCGCCAGTTCAAGCACTCTTGACATTCCTGTCCTTGAGTGTTTGATCAATTAGTTCAAAGTACTTGGAACGACACATTCGCATTGCTAATAAGCTATTTTAGCCAACCTTTCATCACCCATCCTTTTTACTATTATTTATTACCTATTATATCAGTTAGGCTCTGACTAACGACAATCATTCATCTTTCATTAAAATGTAAGATATTCATCAGTAATCATTATTAATGTAAGAGCTGGGCTCTCGACGTTTCTAATGCAATTCCTTCCATTTGCTTCTGTCCAGGGCAATTACTTTTTCCTCCCTATCTGTCATAAAGGATAGTACTTCTTAGATTTGACTCATATATATTAATCTTGATGTTCGTCTTCCTCTTTTTTTTTTTTTTTTTTTTTTTTTTTTATACCACTTGGGTGGCAAACAAGCATGCGGTCCGCCTGATGGTAAGCGGTTACCGCCGCCTATGGACGCTTGCAACACCAGGGGTATCACTCGCGCGTTGCCGACCCTGCAGGAATCTTTTCACACCCTTCTTGAAGAACTCCATGCTGTACTCTCCAGGGAAAACCTCAACGGGGAGCTCATTCCACAGCCTGAGCGTTCGCGGAAGAAAACTTCTTTGGAAGCGCACAGTGCGAGACCTTTGTGGTTCCAAGGTATGGGGATGAATTCCCCGTCGATGGCGAGAGGTGCGGTGGTAGAAGGTGGAAGTGGGCATCATATCGAACAATTCTGCAGAACACTCCCCGTTATACAAGCGGTAGAACACACACAGGGAGGCAAAGTCTCTCCTCAGACTTAGTGATTCCAAGCCGCTTGTGAGCATGGGATCGTCGACAATTCTAGCGGCGCGTTTCTGAACCGCGTCAAAAGGCCCAAGCTGGTATCCAGGGGCTCCAGCCCACAGGTGGCAGCAGTACTCCATATGTGGCCGAACTTGCGACTTATAAAGTTGCAGCCTTTGTTGCGGTGTGAAGTACTGCTTAGCTCTGTTGAGCACACCGAGCTTCCTCGACGCCAGCTTAGCCTTGTCCTCTAAATGACCACGGAACTGAACGTCGCTAGAAATATCGACCCCAAGGATCCTAATGCTCTCCGAGATGTTCAGGGGAGTGTTCTGGAATTGTGGAGCCACAGCGAATGGAGTTTTTTTTGCGGTGAACGCGCAAACTTGTGTCTTAGTGGGGTTGAAGTGAACTAGGTTTAGTCGACCCCAATCGGAGACACTGCGAAGTGTACTCTCGATTTCAGACACAAGTCGTTCGCGACTTTCCTCCACAGTGGAACAAGGGAGATTAGCACGGCCCGTGTAGTAAGTGTCCCCAGTGCTGTCGTCTGCATAGCAATGAATGCCTTCAATAGAAAGCATGTCATTAATATGCAGAAGAAACAGAGTCGGGGACAACACAGAGCCTTGCGGGACGCCAGCATTAATTTCCATGCTTTCGGAGCAGCTACCGTCAACGACGGCTCTTATGCATCTGCTGGACAGAAAGCTGGCGACCCATTTGCATAATCCCTCTGGCAGTCCGTAGGATGGAAGCTTCGATAGAAGACCGCGATGCCAGACCCGATCGAACGCTTTCGCCACATCCAAGCTAACAGCTAATGCCTCACCTTGACTCTCAATGGCGAGTGACCAACGGTGCGTGAGATATACTAGAAGGTCACCCGTTGAGCGACTGTGGCGGAAGCCATACTGTTGGTCACTCAACAAACCGTGACCCTCTAGATATCGCAGGAGTTGCGTGTTAATCACTCGCTCCATAATTTTGGAGAGGAGGGAGGTGATGGCGATCGGCCTGTAATTCGATGGGTCTGATCTATCGCCCTTTTTGGGCACTGGGTGCACGTGGGCGGTCTTCCACGAAGTTGGGACTTTTTGGGTGGAGTAGGAAAGCGCGAATAGGCGCGTCAAAACAGGACACAGTTCAGGAGCACACTGCTTAAGCACCACTGCCGGAATACCGTCTGGCCCGCTCGACTTATGGACGTCCAGAGACAGCATCTCCCGCCGGACCTCCCGTTGGGTTATGCTTATCTCCGGCATAGAGTTCTCACACCGCAGGATAGTGGGCGGTGTGGCGCCTCCGTCATCCATAGTCGAGTTCGAGGCAAAGAGAGAGCCCAATAGATCCGCTTTCTCTTTGGCACTGTGGGCCAAGTTACCATCCGGCTTACGGAGTGGTGGTAGGGACGACTGGCAAAAGTTTCCCTCAGCAGCCTTGGCAAGGGACCAAAAAGCACGGCTGCCAGAAGGGTAGCTAGCGAGTCTCTTACCAATTCTGCCGACGAAATCGAATTTCGCCCTGGCAATCGCTCGCTTACAGTGCCTCGAGGCAGCATTAAGTTTCCGCTTTGCATCAGATATGTTGGGGTCCAGATTGGATCGAGCCGTGGTCCACGCCTCATACAAGGCTTGCTTGGATAATTTAGCTTCCTTGCAGGGCTTATTAAACCACGGCTGTTTCTTTACCCCTGTAGCTACTAGCGAGTTTGGGATGTAGCATTCCATTCCCGCCAGTATCGTCTCAGCGACGGCTGCTGCACAGGGGTCTGGATCTTCTGATGCAAAGCAGATCTGCCTCCACGGGTACGATGCGTAAAACTCACGCAATCCATCCCAGTCTGCTGCCTTGTAGTGCCACATGCGCCGCCGCCCCGGGGGTCGGGGCACTTCGGCCTTTGCGCACGGCACTTGCGTCCGGACCAGACAGTGGTCGGATGTGCCAAGCGGCGCACCCACCGAGATGGAATAGCTGTCCGGTCGCGTGGTCAGCAGAAGGTCCAGTAAAGAGCTTGTATGGCCCTCGATATCAGGTATTCTGGTTGGTTCGTGTACCAGCTGCGAGAAGCCATAAGCCAGGGCAAGCTCGTAAGCAGCCCTCCCCGCGCAGTCAGTGGACCGAGAGCCAAGCCACTCAACATGGTGAGCGTTAAAATCTCCTAAAACCACCAACTCCGCGGAGGGGTACTGCTCAAGTACTTTGTCCGTTGTCGATTGCAGGTGCTCAAATAGGCGAACTGTGTCTGTGTCACCGCTATGGGACCTGTAAAGGCACGCGTAGATTCGGGTGTTGCCACCATAGTCTACGCGCACCCACAAAATTGACAGGTCTCTGTCTTCAAGGCCGTGGAGACGTCGACAGCAAATATCCTCCCGGAAGTACATACATACCCCGGCGCGGCGCACAAAATTGTGTTCCATCTTGTACCCGGGGTAGTTCAGGTACGATGTATCATCAGGGCAGGATATCTGCGTCTCCGTCAGAAATAGCAGAGTCAGCTGTGTCGTCTCAAGGTGTTGGTGGACTGCATTTAGATTAGAATGAAGTCCCCTGATGTTGCAAAAGTCCATTTTTTATATGGAAGGGGAGGCCGCTGGGAAACTTCTACTATTTTTAAATTTGGCCATTTTAGATTTCTAAGGGTGCTGAAAAGGAAGAAGAGGAATCGTTGTGTCGGCATCAAAGAGGACAAAGCGCAGTCTCAATCCGCCGCAGTGATGTACAGGTAGTGCGGATTGCCGGAGCGGAAGTCGGAAGGGCCCCCGATCCCCCCCTGATGCAGCGGCCGGGTCCACTCCGGTCTCCTCCTCCGGCACGACCACTACACCAAGGACTTTACACACATGTGCGGGTCAGCCTCCCAGGGCGGAGATTAGGTGATCCCTGGGTTCGGGACCCCTACTATATGCGGGCGGCCAGCGGACAGCCGTTTCACCGGGTCTCCCTAACAACCGCACCGACATGCCGCGCCTGGTCACCACCACGGCGGAATTGCACCACTGGTCCTGTGCTGCCGACACACCGCTTCCTCTTGGAGCCTGGCGACCTTACTCACCACAGGAACACGACACACCCGAGGGTAATGCCATTTAGCTGCGATCTTCTGTAAGGTGGAGGTAATGGTACCAGTCGGGCTGCTCCGAATTCGAACGGCAATTAACCGTTGTGCCCTCCCTCTCCTCCTCTCTATCCAAGCTGGCATGTCAAATGTAATAGCTCTCGTTTTTCGCCTGTAAATATAACTGTCAAAATGACACGGCGGTCCAATGAGGTTTAATCATTTTATATATCCTTCAGTTTATACTCAGTATATATGTATACATATATGCATCATTGGCCGGGTCCGATAGGTATCCGCTCAGGCAAATATAACGTGTGATGATACCAATACCACCAAGACACCAATGTAAGTATTTTGTTCTTGTAGGATGTTCCATATAGATGTTAGTATTTATTAAAACCTCTATGAACTAAAAATGCGTGGTGTCCGAGTGGTTCGAGTAGTTGCCTGCGACACAAAGATTGTACTTTCGAACGTGACGTACCTACGTATACATATATACCGTGTGATTAGTCACCACGAGCTTTATATCGAAGCGAACGAAACATCGAGAAGAAACCTGCATACATTTGAGTATATGATTCAAAGACGTGTTTGTCAGTCACGTTGGCACCTAAAATCTTTCTGTCTACCTGTTTGGGGACTTTCTGAGAAGGCGTGAAATATAGTTTAGCAGAATTGTCCAAAGATATCAAAGTTATATTGAATTAGCCTGAAGTAAGAAAATATTGTAAGCAGCCTATTTCCTAAACTGAACTAGGCCGTAGGCGCTGGAATAATTAATCTAATTTGCTCTGAAATTGACACCGCAACGATCTCGCTCCAAATTTCATAAAAAATAATCACACCACAGTAAGGCGAAAAGTTTGTTTTATCTGTTGGAGGGGAAGCAAAGTAGCTGTTATATTTAAGCAGACGGCAAAATAAACTTTATTATCAAGTGTAGGGTCTGGTGTAAAACTCTTTGTAGTTTTGAAAGTTAATGCCGAGAACTTTTTGAAGTTTATTATTATAATAAATTTATAGATGCTTAATTTAGTTTATTTTTAACTATACCACACGGAATTGATTTACTTGCATTGTTAATATTGATCCTTTTATGATTATCTCAATAAGCTGTACTTAAATGGACTTATGTTTTTTTTTCTAAATTGACTTATATTTCCTGTGATTATCTTCGTTTGGTGTTTTTTTTTTAATAATTAATGATAAATTTTCATTATTTATTAAGAAAAAATACCCGACCAAATCCACTTCCGCCATCTGTACATTTTAGATCTTTAAGCTCCTATATTAACAACTAACTTTAAAGCGGTATTCTTCAATGACTTAATAATGATAACTAAACATCACGTGAAATGTAATATCATTTCAAATTATAAGAACCTTTGAACCATGACAATAAAACAGAAATAAGAACCTGATTAATAACTTACCGACTTGTCGGTAACAGAAATGAAAAGCTCCCTACGGTAATTACACCCAGTGGGAATAACAACGACAAAGCGCCTCACCGCTACGTAGCCGAGCAGGTTGCCTGTAGGTCATACCCAACGTGTCCTTGTCTGACCTACGCTTACTCTCGTCAAATGAAAACCGATAGATGCTATTGGAAAATCGCTCTAATATGCCGCGCCTCAAGCAATTTTATACCGACATGTCTAATATTGAAACTAGTTGCGCCCCGAGGTTTCTGACGCGTTAAAATCATTCTTGGGTAATGAAACAATATATTGGCCTGAACACGGGTAGTTAAAAAATGTGATAATTTAAATTTATGTACATACTGATTGAATCGCGTGTTCAACAACATTTAAAAAACAATTAAATACAAGTTAAAATTGTTACAAGTAGCATGATGAATGGGAAAAAAAATCGTATATCTAAGTCCTAAGATTAGCGATAAAACAAACGAACGTACCAACTCTTCCTTTTTATAATGTTCATGACACGTTACACGGGCGTTCAATTAAAAATATATATATATATATATATTATACCATAAAGCAAATGTGTCAAAATCATAACGAGCTATTTAAGAATCGTTATTTAAGAAAGTGATAGATGTATATAACTTCTATAAATCCATCCGTTTATTACTATTGAATAATTATATCAATAGTGCGTTAGAGCAAGGCCCTACTACTTGTAATTCCAACGGAATACAAGCTCGTAATATCATTATTATAATATCACCGTTTTATTTTTCAGTAAATCCAGTAGTTTTACTTAGGAGCACACTCGCTCCAGGCTAAACCATTTATCATCGGATAGGCTTTATAAGAACACGCTTTGTGGAACATTACTCGTAAGCTACTTATATAAAAACTCCTTTGTTACTTACTTACATCAAATTGACTGGGAAAGTAATATGTAACATTATACGTATCGAGGAAAAATCAAAGAAATGTGTATTTGTGCTTGAGAAACACCGTCACGTTGGTACTAACCATATGTCTCCAACGTATCGGGTATGAGGGTACTACACACCTCTGCCTACGCCTTTGGGGACCCTTGTGTGATATATATATATATACTAGTTGTCCAGTCCAGCTTCGCTAGGGTGAAAAAAATAAATTTCTTGAATTTCGAATCTACCTGAAGACACACAGAGAAAGTTAAGAAAGACAAGAAATGTTCATTAAAATCAGCCCAGCCTTTTAGTGACATACACATGCACAGAAGAAATATATTTGTATATTAATGCTGTAGCTTCATTTCTATTTCCTAGTAATAAAGACGCTAGTATTTGCTAACAGTATGATGTACACGAACTGAATAATAATAATATTAATCAGTACAGCTCATACAAAGCCAACAGGTCTTAACTAGCTCTTGACTAACATCTAACCAACTTAGGAGCTAAGTTATATCCAATCCACACATTGCAGTAACTTAATCACCAATACTACATTCATCTGTCCTCTTGTAAGCATGTTTCTTGAAAGAATTCAGTAGCACTCTTGTACTTTAGCACTCCTATATTTTTTATACTTTGTGTTATAAAAAGTGTTAAAAAAGCATTCGGTAATTGTTTACTGTCACTTATGGAAGTTGGAAGGCACTTTGAAGATAGCCGATGGCTATATTACCTCATCATCATCATGAGCTTAAAAGCTGGGCTCTTGTCGGCGTTCCTGACGCAGACTACAATATTGAGACTGATGAATGTGGACGAAGCGAAACAGGTATGTAAGTCTTGACAGAACTGGCGCTCTATACTCTCTGCTACCCCGTTACGGACACGGCGTTATGATATTTACATATATGTAATATTCGTTATATAATTAATTGAAATTTGATTTGCCCAGTTCCAGTCCAGCTATTGCAGAGGGCAGAGTTAAGACCCCACTCGCAGGAAGTAATCACGGGAGGTGCATCCGATGTAAATGTCGATACGTAAATTGAGCAGGTAGACTTTGCCTTTAAGCTTGGCCATAGTTATTAGTGGACGTGATCGCTTTACAGTTACGCATGCTACCAAGAATGTAATTATGATGTCATTTTTTTTCTCTGGTGTATTCACGCCTTCACATAAGGGTTCCCAAATGGGTAGGTAGAGGACAAAACTGTCTTTTCGCATTCGATTTGTGACACATGGCGAAACTATCGCCGTTTCTAAAGTATAAATACGTATGTATTTGAATTGCTTCTCAAACGTATGCACGTGTCCGCTTGATGTTTTCCTTTACCGTAAATTATTTCCCCATTTACAGTTAAAACACACAAAACACTTGTTTCTCTCTTTTAAGCCCCAGTTTTAAAGTAAACTTTAGTCTTACATGCGTTCCCCTCTTGTATTCGTATGTAAGTTAGTTAGCGATGTTCTTTTCAGATTACAGAAATAACCTGCTGTTTAAGAGAAAATTAAAACAAACTCGCTAGTTAAGGTCGCAAGAGCTCCACTAAGTGTTATGCAATAAAACATACATAAACAGTAATAAATATAATGAATCAAACCAAACTTAAGCAATCTCGCATTCAACTCTATGAAACAATTTGCGCTCTAATAAATAAATACAAATACTTGGAATCATGGTCCTGACATAAACAGTCCATGGCATAAACATGTGTTTCAATAGCAAGTTGTTCTCAGCCATCCGTGCAAGCGCTGTTCCCGGCGTAAATCGACACCAAACTCGGGACCAACATTGTAAACAAGAAACACAGCAACAAGTCGCGCGGGCGTGCCGCCGTGAATCCTACACGACCTTCATCGCTCTTTACGGCTGTTACGATCTTATCCACCCACGAGGCTTGATCAATTGATTCCCCATTGATACGTTTGGATCACGTGCACAAAACTGCGCACAATTTGCTACGACGCAGTATTAAGATGCCGCTTCGAACAACAGACAATATTATAGTAAACACACAGCGCTGCGGCATTTAATAATATCTACGTAACAAAACTTTAGCTGGTACCGTTGTCGTGTTCCAAGGGCTGAATCTGCGTTAAAGTGTGCGAGTCGCGCTGTTGAAGATCGGGCCGTGGCAAGTCAGCGATCATCGTGGTGATTTTAGTTGTTGCTCTGACTGCGCTTCGGTTCACAACGTCGCGCCACGCTGCGCATACAAGACTGGCGCGCAATTCGCCAGAAAGGGATGGGATGCACTCCGCGCATGCGCTCCTCGAACTGTCAGAAACGCGGGAAGTATTTTCTAGAAACAAGTGAAGTGACGGAAAACCGCGTTGTTTGC
The DNA here is from genome assembly GCA_945859725.1 of Drepana falcataria. Lineage (NCBI taxonomy): Eukaryota > Metazoa > Arthropoda > Insecta > Lepidoptera > Drepanidae > Drepana > Drepana falcataria. Next base: position 5,653,871 of record OX243935.1, read on the forward strand.
CGTTAGGAATAAGGGTTATTGATTCTTTGTTTTGGTTTATGAGCAATTAATTAATAAACAATTATTTATAATGTGCAAATAAGGAAATAATCCTGGCACTCCGTGAAATCCATTGTATTTTCATACCTTATTTGTAGTGTTTAAGCGAACTTATATTGTATACATAGGGTTATATCAACTTATATCAACATAAGCAGGAATAATAGTATAATATATCCTCGCGTTTTCCCACAATGGTCCCCGAAGGGGTAGGCAGAGGTGTATAGGTTACACACACCCACTTCCCGCCAGAGATATACATATATATGTGCCAAGGTTTAAATAACAAAGTTTAATAAAAAAGTGACAACAGTTTGCGTATTGGGGGTAGCTTTTTGGTCGGAAGGACTTAAGTTTATTAAGCTGCATAGAGTTTGATGAGCCTCAAAGTGACCGATAGTTGGTTTTGTACGTGTAAATAAGTTCTAAATTTCCTTTGATACATGTAACTGTAGAGTAAATAGATGGAATAACACTTAATACGCGGCAATGTAATGTAACCTTTGCAAAGGATTCGAGTTCACATTTATCTTTCGTAAGTACCTACTCCAGGCGTATCTATTCCATAATGCGTGGGAACCTATTCCGAGCGGTGACATTTACGATGTAATTCCATTCTTTCTTCCATCTATCTCTCCGGCTTGTACAGGTTTCTAATGATATAAATAAACAAATACCTTGGGACAATTCCACTCAAACTGACATAGTCCCAAATTAAGCAAAGCTTGTACTACGGAAACTAGACAACGATATATATATACCTACATATCTGACCTCAGCGGGAATCGAACTCGCGACCTCAAGTTTCGCAGTTAGGAGTTCTGATCACTAAACCAGAAGGCCGGCAGACACTAACTCTTAATATTAACATAATGTGCCTCCCTCAAAATTAATGATCAAATACAGAACTAATGAATGAATGAATGTGGATTCAGTGAAAGAGGTCTAGTGAGAGAGTCGAGCGGAGACTCGCTTGTAGCCAACCTTATGCTTGGCAATTGCAGTACAGGACCCAGGTGCTGTACTACAATGGCAACATAGCCATTCCTGGATTTCTGTAAAGCTTACTCGCCGCCGCCGTAGGTATTCAAAGCTAAAAAACGAAAATATTGACTACGATCTCTAGAAGGTATGGCTTAAGCTGGCCAGGTCTAATATAAAATATAACACAACAATATGCTAGTTGGAATACATCCTTGCGAAGAGCGCCTGAAGGACGGCGTCAGAGTCAACTTCAAGGGCTGATGTGAAAAGGTGATAGTAATATGTACTTTATAAGATCGTACCTTAAGTTGATATTGCCATAAGTATACGACAGATATATCGAATAATGATGTATGCAATGCGTAAAGAGATTCTGAAAGAAGGTGAATGAATAAAGGTGAAATTCTCAGAGGTATGTAAGTCTAGAGAAAATTGGTGCTCTAAAAGGTCTGTCTACCGGTAAGGGACTCGACATGATAGCATGATGATGATGAGTCTTAAGATGGGGTGATGAAGTGATCGCACGACATTTTTATGCCGCCCTTTTGAAATATATCTGTATAGCTCGGTAGCACTGTGTATGATTAAACTCTTACAGGTATGTAAGTCTGGGGAAAATTGTGCTCTACAAGCTCTGTTTACTCGTGAGGGACTCGGCGTGATAGCATGATGATGATGATGAGTCTTGTGATGGGACGATGAGGTGATTGTACGACATTTAGAAATATGTCTGTATAGCTCGGTAGTACTGTGTATAAATAAATAGACTTAAGTTCGCAGATTCCCGTCGTTACGGTAAAAGTAATTAAGTGGGACATTAGGTCAAGGATGCCCGCGTCCCAATTCCTTGGGAACTCCGCTCTATTATTAACTAGTTTCCGACTTGAAAAGTTGTTAATTATCTTAGTATTTATTGCTCAACTTCTTAATTAGAATATAATAAGCTGAATTATGATTTTCCGGTACTAGTAGCAAACTCTTTTATGAAAGTTAAAAATTCATTGGTAAAGTAAATAAATCTGCTGTTTCCGTTTAAATTTCGCTTCCGACGGGTTTTCTTAATCCCTTTGAGAGTGTTTAATTAACCCGTCTGTAAATTCTGCGATACCGATTTTATGAGATTTGATTGTCTGTGATATCTGTAAACTTGGACAATTTATTGATGTCAGTGTTCAGCCTCTCCATTTCTTTAAACTCATCGCCAATCTTACTTGCGGGAAGTCGCATTATGGAGTATATATCTTCACACCTTCACACTAAGTAAGTGTCCAAAGGGATAGGCAGAGGTGTGTAGTACCCATACCCGCTAATTCCGCCGGAATGATATTTTAAGTGCCAAGATGACAGATGGCGAGACCATGGCCGTTACTCAAGCACTGTCATGAAAAGAAATTCAAAGCATAAGTCTTTGAAACTTATGAGGGTTTCCTCGCGATGTTTCTTTCAACTTAAAGCTTGTGGTGTCACTGTACTTACGTCCGGAAAAAATAATTGGTACAGTCTAGCGTAGGAACTAGTCTAGGAACTATTTGGCCAACGAAACTCTACGGAGTACATTACACATTATCACACTCTGTTAAAACTTAAAGGAAAAAGATAAAATTACAACAAAGATCGCGGCCCTCCCCGGCAAAGCTTTGCAGCAAATAAGGGACTTGATATTACAACGAGACAAATACTCAGCGTAAGCTGCAAAAAAGGTTGAAAGCGACGCTTTGGCATACAACGGCGAGGTTATATATGTATGGTATAAAGTACATATTAAGTACCTACCAGTGTGGCGAACTTATGACTTATGGCGGATGGATAAAGTAATTTGACGACATCATTCATATTAAAAAATCAAAATTATTAAGAAATAAAAAAAAGCTGTATATCCGACAGTTTTCACCTCGTGTTCTTCAAAATGGAAGGTCGTTTAGCATGACCGAGATCAGATATTACCCTAAAATAAATGTGGGGGGTACTTTACGAGCTACTCGACAAGATGTCTACACAGATAATTTGCCCCGACGTGTGATAAAATCGCAGAGTCCTTATTTAAGGACCGTTGCGGTCGACTTGTCCCATTGTGCGGTTCAAGTATGCGCTAAGTGGGGATTAAGTTAAGTTTGACTCTACATATACTCGAGACAAAGATAAACCAAACAAACCCGATAGATTTAATGAATAGGGTTTACTTTGTCGTCGTGGCATTTTAATGTTGAGTGCGATATTTATTTCTGCGTTTATTTATTGTTCATGTATTTAAAATAAGGTAGTATGTAGAAAATATAAGTGCATGAGATGAAGGATTTTCTTGTTTTGTTCAAAGAATATAGTAAAATTATTTATTTCGTTCGTTTTTAATTTTCACTTACCCCCTTTTTTGCTTAAAAAAAGTGACGAGTGCCGTACCTGAAACAAATCATAAAATATTATTTTTCATGTAGTGAGATTTAATTAATCCAAGATACATACATATACATATATGATAAGCCTACACTGTGCTGTCACATCTGAGAAGGACTCCATGAATGGTGCAATCTGATATTGTAGTGTATATTTGTCTATTTGACATTGTCTCTGGTCAGCATATAAAATGTATTTTCAAAATGTATGCAACTGAAGGACATGTATATCCATGTCATGAATTAATTTTAGTAGTTGCTAGTAGTATTATGATCAGAAATGTAAAGAGCACGAGTTTAAAGCCACGTCAGGCTTCACAATTCCATTTAAAAATGGAATAAAATCTCCCTCGCCTTTGTTTTAACTAAACTACATCCGACGTTGTGACGTAACGAACTGTGAGCGACAGAGTTTTCATAACGTGAATGGCTATATAATATTGGTGAAAAGCGTAAATGGAACCCGTTCCCGGTTGGGACATGTTCGCTTTTATTACCAGCTACGGTTTCGGAAGCAAACTGTTAATTGGATTTACGGTGTTTTTATAACAACTATTTGCACTTTTATAGTACCTTTCGGGTACAAACATACTACTGCTAATTTGAAGTACTTTAACATTTTCACTATTGAGCTTTTGGTGGGACATAGAGGGAATGACTGCTATTAAGAAAGCAATGTGAGGGGAGGTGGGGGTCTCTACACGCCTATCTTAACTCCTTGCAGGGTAGATAGAGAGAGTAAAGTGCAGCTTCAAATTGGTTACAGCAACAACAACAACTATGACCACGAGTACAATGTTTTCCAGGACAATAGGTCAAACCATCAGTCAATATATAAATTTAATATGTCTTCGCTAATGCCTACACACCGATTCCTCTTCTTACGTTTCGGCCGCCTTTAAAATTAAAGATGTATACATACACATTATCACGCTCTCTCTAGACTCTACTCTTTCGCTTCGTTCACATTCATCAGTCTCTTCATACATGCTCGCCGGTTTCGAGTACTTTTGACGTTCCCATTCTTGAGTGACCGAACGATATTTTCGATTCCAAATTTCATTCAAATCCGTCCTAACTTTCAGTGTTAAAGAGTAACTAACATATTCACTCCCACATATATTTAATCAGATTTGAGGGTATTCATGTAAAATACCTGGTCTGTAATATACATTAACATTTATTACAATTTTTTAGTTGATAACATACAGATTCAATTTCATAACAGCTATCCTGTTTATAAGTTATTTATCGCGGCGCAAAATCCAGTTTTATCATCTCACCCCGGCAATCTACTTAGCAAGGCAACAAGACAAATCGCTTAGAATTATGAATATTCTATTTCGTACACAATAAGAGCCGCAATGAACGAGTGGCTTAAGTGGCCTGCAAAGGCAGCATTGGAAGTTCTAACATTCGTTATAATCACAACATGAGCGCTACAGCAAAGTAAAACACCACCATCGTGTACATACATACATATCATCACGCCAGGTCCCTATGGGGGTAGGCAGAGAGTATAGAGCGCCAGTTCTCTCTAGACTTACATACCTCTTTCGCTTCGTCCACATTCATTAGTCTCTTCATACATGCTCGTCGGTTTCGAGTACTCTTAACGTTCCAATCCTTGAGCGTCCGATCGATTTGATCCAGGTAGTTGGAACGTGGCCTTCCTCTGCCTCTTCTTGCACACACGCTTTGTATATCTGTTTCGTCAATCTTTCTTCACTCATCCTTTCTATTTATTTATTTATTTATTTATATTTCATATTAGAACGGCCAATGCCACTTACACTAATATGTACACGCTTTCATACTGTCTTCTCACAGTACTCCAGACATACTAACAAGATATCCTTCCAGTCATCCGCAAACAAATCACATTCAGGATATTCCTCCAGAAGAGCATTGAGTGCGGAGAGGGTGCGCGGAACAGGGGAGCGCGCTCGCGCGACTGTTCGGCTCGCGGGTACGGCAAACAGCTTGTGCTTCCTAAAGCGCGAGTAGTTGTCGGGCACATGGAACCGACACAGTTGATCGTGGAGGGCGGGAGCATCAATGTGACCATGAATTGTTTTCAGCGCGGTTACCAACTGGTCGCGCTTTCTCCTGACCTCCAAGGAATTGTACCCCAGACTGCCCAGCAGGAACTTCGTAGGGTACATGTACGGGTAGTAGCCGTAACACCTTTTATACAGGTATCTGAGAAAGGCCTTCTGTACCTTTTCCAGTAGAATAGAGTACTTGCTTTCGTGTGGATTCCACACGCAAGCACTCGATTCTAGTTTGCTGCGGACTAAGGCACTGAAAATCAATCCCAGAGCCTGAATGCTGTTAAAGTCCCGCGTGTTTCGGAGAATAAATCCTAGGCGCTTGAAACAGTCTTTTGCTACCAAATCGATGTGCTCGTGGAAGTTAAGCTTTCGGTCGAATGTAACACCAAGGTCTTTAATGTGCTGCGATCTCATAATTGACTGTCCTCGAAGTTGGTAATCATAGCTGACAGGACGTCGCATTCGACCGAAGCTCATGGCATGGCATTTCGAAGCATTGAATTCTAATTTGTTTTCAATGCTCCATTGACACACTGCTTCGATATCCGATTGCACAGCTACACAGTCTTCCTCAGATCTTATTTCACGGTACAGCTTTAGATCATCCGCGTACATGAGGCACTTGGTGTGCTGGAGAACCTCCGGCAAGTCATTAATCATGAGCAAGAACAGCAATGGTCCGAGCACAGACCCCTGACTTACTCCTGACCGGGTGTGATACGGCTTCGACTCGTAAATTCCTAACTTGACATACTGCTGGCGGTCACGAAGATAGTCAGCTAGTAGCCTGAGAGGACCAGGGGGAAAGCCAAAGGCACTTAGCTTTTCCAGCAGTATGTCATTATTAACTCTGTCAAAAGCTTTAGTAAAATCGAAGTACAGCACATCTACTTGGCTTCCTCTGTCAAGTCGTGTTGAAATATAGTCAACTAGCGTCAGTAAGTTGGAGTTGACTGACCTTTTCACTCTGAAGCCATGTTGCTCGTCAGATAAATACCTTCCGACCTGGCTGTAAATGCTTTTATGTAGAACTATCTCAAATACCTTGGCTGGAGAACATAGATTGGCCACTGGTCGATGTAATTCTACAGAATATCTATCAGAACTCTTAGGAATAGGAGTAACTCGTGATATCTTCCACTGCGATGGGTATTTGCCAGTTTGAAGGGCCAAGTTGAAGATGTGAGATAGCGGGACACCCAACTTTTCTTTGTATAATTTAATTACAGCTGGTGGAATGTTATCGGGGCCTACGGCACTATTTGGTTTTAGTTTATTGATAGCCAACCTAATATCATTGTTCGTGAATGTAACTATGTTTATATTATTGCTGTTGTTATTAATTTCGCGTTTCGAGACTGTATCGGCATTTAATTGTGGAACATCTGGCAAAAATACGCTACAAAAATACCTGGCAAAAGCTTCGGCGGCTTTTATTCCCTCAACCTCTTCACCATTGTAGGTCACTGCAGGCTCGAACCCACCCTTGGATCGGAGGCTTGAGATATGTTGCCAAAAACTTTTCGGATTGCTACCAATTTCATTTTCAATGCGTTGTATGTGCAGGTGGTAGGCAGTAAAAATGCGTGATTTTAAGTTAGTTCTAAGCTCAGAAAATTGTTTAAAAATATTTACGTCATTAGTACGTCTCCAGTGACGATGCAATCTCAGTTTTTGCTGAATGTCCAAGATGATATCTTTCGTGAACCATACCGGGTAACGTCTAGTTCTTTTATTATTTCGGATTTTTTTCGGTGCACAAGTATCAAAAAAAGAAAATATTGTATTATTGAAGCATTGAACAGCCAGATCGGCATCATTAATGCGCAGGACATCTTCCCACGACGCTTCAGACAGTAGACTGTACAACAATTCATAGTCACATTTCTGGAAGTTCCAGTCCCGGGAAGTGTTAATGTTACTAGGATGGATAAGGCTTTTCTGCGGAACTGTGTCGACTCTAACTTTTATCTCCAACGGTGGGTGGTAAGTGTCTGACGGTACTAGCCCTTCAGTTTCGATGACCTGAACGTCTGCTGATACCCCGCTCTCCTGGATTAATACCACATCTAACATACCCCCATGCAAATTCATCACATCATTCTTCTCTTTCAAACTACAATAGGACAAATAATAACAATAATAATTATTTACATTTGAAGAGGCACTATTAAGATTAATATCTCCTAAAATTATTACAATGCCCTTCATGCTATTTATAAAACTCTCCACTTTGCAGAACCATTTCATGTAGTCGTCATCGGTAGCACTAGGCTTTAAATACACAACACTATGTGTCCAAACCAATGTAACCAACGTGTAGTAACCTATATATATAGATCCATCCACGAAGACGCGCCCCACTATTCTTCCTCATAGTTTATAGTGTAAGTGTGCAACGTTCCACTAATGTTTAATTATTATCGGTACGCACTGATTACCTATGAGTGCACACGCACACTACAATTAATAGACTCGGGTCTTGATTCCCACATCCCGCGACTATCAAATAGGAATTAGTGGGGCACGTCTTCGTAAATGGAACTGTCTGTATTTTTGAGATTTAATGACGGAAATTCACCAGCTGTCACGTTGAAACCTCAACATACGGCTTAAAAGGGTATTTCTAAGCCAACTCCTCCTTCTGGGATAAAAACCTTGTACATATGCAGTAGGTATTGTAAGGATACTATTACAGAAATATGATTCTCACGATGTAATGTGAGATGTATGTACTATCTAGGCCAGAGGTCGAGCCGTCTCGGGTCTACAAAGCGAAAGTATAACCCGGTTATCGACGATGTTTGCTTAGGCAAAGATCCCTATATCGTAAAACTTGAACCATTATTCAGGATGAGGCCATTATTCCGTTCCCTATATCAATGTATATAGTGTCCTATTAATTGCTTAATTATTAATAATAATTGCGTGATATAGAAAGCCGTACAGCTCGATAAGACACGTATCGTGAGGAGATTCTTTTCGGTGGGCCTCTACATTGTTTACATATATATAAAAACATATATTAGTTATTAAATATATAAATATATGTATTCTTGGAATAAATATAGTGACAAAAATATTTTGTAAACTCGTAACATTAATTTAAATCGATCGAAAAAATATCGACCTTTGTGTCGCGGCAACTACTCAAACCACACAACCACCACGGCCTAAGGAGTACTTACTTTGCGTTGTATATGTGTGTTCCCTTAAAGAATATACAAATCTATCTGTTTTGTTTTTAATTTACATTGCATCATTTGACGCTAGTTTTTAGTGGGAATCTAATAGAGATAATAATATATAATATTCCTATATTGTGTTCTAAACTGTGGTCGGTCGCCCTGTGCGCACGACTTCGCGTCCATTTCCAATTAGACGCTACCTCACACACACACCATATCAACTTAAGCTCTGAATTGCGAAATAAGTTCATGACAACGTTCATGACAAGACAAGACATGCTTGTGGTCCGCTTAATCTTAGGTGGTTACCAGGCTGCCGAACTTGCCAAAATCTATTCACACTTGCAGAAGTCTATACTATAGGTTCTCTCTAGGGAATCATAATGTGGAGGTCAGTCCACAGCCTGACGTTCGTGTTTTGTTTATTAATAGGTAATTGGTAAGAATAATTCACAGCATGTTTGAGGAAACTAAGTCAAATAACTCTCAGTCGTCATAAAGGAGGTTACGATTTTGGCAGTATAGCGTAAAACTCTTTGTTTTTTTAAGCATGCATCGACTTGTACACGCTCCTTTGAAAGCCGACTCATATGTATAAAGGAGTTGTTTCGTTGTATTTAATCCCAATAAGATAAAAGATGCATGAATTACGCCTGATAAGCAGCTACTGCCGCCTATGAACGCTTGCATCACCAATCCTAACGCGCGTTGTTGGGTAGTTAGGTAGTGAAAGCGGAAAAAACTCAAGTAAGTTAGGTTGGAAGTGTTGGCCTCATCAAAGTAATGTTTGGAATATGTGTAAATACATAACCTGTAACTAGTTACAGTCGAATACTATCGAGCTTACCTTTTTTTATTAAGTAAAGTCGATGTTCTTTCAACGGCAGAGGTTCCGAAACTCATTCCCGAGATTATTGGCCTTTTTTCAACAATTAGATGGAACGAAAGCTATTTACGGAAATCAGGGCGAAGCTTTCGTCGACGAAGGGTGTCGAAAAAAGATTTAATGGGAAACACGAGAAAAATCGTGCATATCATTGCCAACTTAATTACGTAGACTTGTGCGTGAGTAGCTTTTAGATTTTGACGTATTATTGTAATTGATTTTTACTAATCGGTTCATTGTCTTACTATAGGCATAGGTTTTACTCTAGTCGAGCTAGTTTAGTCCAGATTTTCTCTTTATGGGGGTTCGTCTCCTTGAGCCATTGTTCATCCACATTCATAATAATATATCTTCAAGTCGTCCCATAAGGACCCCCGTAGGGGTAGGCACGTTGGTACCTAAATATATCTCCGGAGAGAAGTGGGTGTAACAACTTTGTCACATTCATGTGTTGTCTTAGATGCTTGTATACTTTTTGAATTTGAACAGGGTTAGTAGTGCCTAAAATGCATATTGTTCTAACTAAATCTGAATATAACTAAAACTTTGCCCAGTGCTTGCCCGCGTGAAATTATATTCCATTGGTACCTTACCTATAGATCTGTTTTATATAAAACATATACTATGTCAAAAATTTTTCAATTTTCGTTCTTCTGGCGTGGTTGAATAACAAACATTAGGTATATTTGTTACCTTTACGTTTATATTGCCGGGATTAAAATAGCATCAAAACATAGAAAGCACTGTATTAAACAAAACTTCATATATACATTTAGAATTATTTTACTGTTTTCTATGCAAATGCAATAAATGTACAGCGTTAAGCGAGACAATTGTTTAATGACACAGCTGTCAGTTATGTAGTTGAGCTATTCTGAATATGCAATTATAACCATAATATTCTATAGTAATGGTTATGTCACATGCAGCATGTCTCATAAGAAAATTCTATAGATAAAATTATACCAGAACGGAATTGGCTGAAATTTGGCACAGTAAAAGATTATTGGCCGGATTAACGCAAAGGATAAGTTTTATTCGGCCATTAGAGCTCTATATTCGAAATAGTAAATTTAAATTCAAATAAAGAATACAGTAAAAAAAAGGTAACGTAGCCCAAAAGATGAGATCGTTGCACTCGGCCTCCCGTATTTGGTGATACGCAGTAATGGAGTACATAAATGCGAGTGTGGGCGACAGCACACCAATTACGCAATCATTAATAAACACCCCAATATGAAGTGGTGCAATAATAATGTTGAAACGACCGGGCCGACAGCGAAAATTGTCGGTTTGCAGACTTGACGATTTATTCATAAAAGCAAATTAACCACGTGCGTCCGCAATCGTGTTGGCTCTTTATGGATAGGCGCGGACGTCATGTGTAAACATAACAGACTTACATGCATACACACATATCATCACAGAATAGGCAGAGAGAGCAGAGCGCTAGTTCTCTCTACACTTATAATTACTCTTTGGCTTACACATTGGATTCATTTACATTCATTTGCTTTTCATGAAAGGTCGTTCGGTTTCGAGTAATCTAGACGTTCCCATTATGGGCTAGTTGGAATGTGCTCTTCCTCTACTTCTCCTTCTACATTCTTGTGTAGTGCATCAGTTTCGTCAACACAACTGACGTATTTTCTTTTCATTTGCCCTGGGAAGCGTCGAGGCATCGATCGCGGCGGTCGGACGAAAAAGGCGACGAATCATTTTCTTGTAGCTGAACTTAATGGTCGCAGACTCGTTAAGCCAAACTAATTAACGATACAAAATGCGATGTGTTTTTTCCTCAAAACTCCTTATCGGGGTTGCGCTCGAGTGTGCAAAGTCTTATAAGAGTTTTTGGTATCCAAATTAAGTACTATTTTTTTTGCAGGCAACGAATATTTATGTGTTAACCGTGGACGTAATTTTAAACTGAAGAGTTTAGTGAACTTGTAGGAAAACGTTTTTAATTATTACGTGTTTGAAAATTGTACATGATCCGAGAGATGAAACGCAAAGATCATGCAACATCAATAATCACTCTATCTTTAATTAAATTAAACACAAAGCACGCTAATCAATAGCAATTTAATTAAACTGAAAGCTATTCATTACACGAAACATAATTTAATGTTAATGATAAGATATAAATCTCCGCGGCGCAGGTCTGTGTAAAAGTCCTTAATAGGTTTGGCAAAGGGCGCCGACAGCCTAGATCCATCGCAGGCGCATAAATATACTATTAATGTCCCTTATACTAGAGCTTACTAGTTATACTCAGGAATAAAGCCTAGAGTACCTTCAGACAAAATCCCTCGCCGACGCGAATTCTATTTATGGTAACAGGTTTTAGTTTTATGATACTCGTATCACTCGTATCGTACCCAAAAATAAATGTAATGTTATTACCGATCGATAATACTTGGCCTCTATAAGTAGTACAGAGTGTATTAACAACTAGATATGCCCCGCGGTTTCCCCCTGCGTAAAAGTTGCTTTAATATTAGGTTTTTCTGTGATAAGCATATGGTTTAAGTTTATGAGCTAGATGAACCTGTGTTAATCCAGCTCATAAACTATATCTGTGCAAATTTCGCCCAATTGTGGCAAGCAATTTTTGCGTTGCAAGAGGAACAAACATCGCACAAATTTCGCATTTATAATATTAATATAATTATAATAATATATCCTCACGCCTTCCCATAAGGTACCCCGAAGGGGTAGGTAGAGGTGTATAGGTAATACCCACACACCCACTTTCCGCCAGAGGTATATTAGGTGCCAACGTGACAGATGGCGACTCCATCGCCGTTACTCAAGCACGACTATTACATACGATTTTTTGAATTTCTTCTCAGACGTGTGCAGGTTTCCTCTCGATGTTTTCCTTCACCGTAAAGCTCGTGGTGTGACTAATCACTGTTACACAATACACAATAATATTAATATTAAGTAGGATAACCCCAATTTTTTATGATTTGTATTAACGATTTGTTTGAATCATGTTTTTTGGACTTAGGGTAGTGAAGAGAACCCAGTTCTCAGAACTTAGTTTAACAATACATTCAGAGTCGTATGAGAATTTGTATCTCAGAGGCGGCTTGTCACGTTCCTATATATCACGGAATTTGTGTTTTATCTATTAATAAAATAACCCGCCCACCATCACGCCCACGTGGTTTCCCGTAAGGTGTAGGCACTTACGGTAAGCCCTTACGTATGTCTACGTGGTAAGTTTGCAGGTATATGTAGGTATGTATACAGGTATATGTATGTATAGGCATCCAGGTACACACCAGTCGTACGTAAACCCATGACTTGTACAAGTACGTTACCGTGTGATTGTCGTCAATTCGTTCAAAACTTTTCATAAATAAGACTAAAAAGGACCTTAACACCTATAAGCATTTAATAGAACGAAAGTAAAAATGTTTTTTGCATTTTTTGTTATCTGTATTATGTTAATTTAACTTTATCATTCAGACACCTTTTAACTTTTGTCGGGTTAAATGAAAAGAACGTTATTCATAGCGCCAGTTAGTCGAAAGAGATTTAAACAATGAACATTATAAAGGGAAAGTTAAACCTTAATAAAATGACTAATTGACATTGAATGGCAATCTCGGAAAGTTGTTTCTGGGCCAAGAAGCTGTCATTATCATATACCTAACGTCAATCATAATTCCACTTTGATACTCAATTGTTTTGTAATAACCTATAATAGAAATAGAAGAGTTTATGCACGATAAGTTTAAACGGCGATGGACTTGCCATCTGTCACGTTGGCTCCTAAAATATATCTCTGGCGGAAAGTGGGTGTGTGGGTACTGCCTATACCCCTCTGCCTACCCCTTCGGGGACCCTTGAGTGAAGGTGTGAGGATAAGTTTATTGATTAATTAACAAGGCTACCAAAGCAATTACTATATCTTGTGCAAATGATCTCAAGATTTAATTATATAGATAGTTAAGGTTAAAATTGGTTAGTAATTGTGTTTTCCCCTCGTTATAATTTCTGCCCCTCTCTAAAATTGTTATGCCATAGAGGGTCCATAATATACCCTAATATAAATATTTATTAGATATAGGTTGAATGGCAGTAAACAATTGAATTGAATAAGGTTATTATTATATATATATATATATACATATTAATACGTATCATATATCGAGAAGGAAAATTGTTTTTAGGAAGCGCTCCGGAAGCTTTTGCTGCTTAACCGAGCAATGGTGAAAATGAGGCCCCCAGACAAGCTAGAAGTAGCAAATTGAAGGAAAGAATCTTAATATAGTTGTTGCAGGACTTCGTTGAAGCATAATCTTATTTTATTACTAGTTGTGCCCCGCGGTTTCACCGCCTTAAATCTGATTATCCGCTCCCTTGGGTAGTAGCCTTCCTCAACTAACAGACGAACTAATGCATAAATATTGTGCCCATGCAGTGTCGACCCCTAATGTGCGTCGAAGCAATCAACGGGCAATAAAATAGTACAACCCAAACGAAATAATTTTCACAAAAAAACACGAACACAAAGCAGAACAATAAATAATGGACGCCAATTAACTTAGAGACGAGGCAGCACCAATGCATTAACGTCGGCTAAAAGAGATTGAATAAATTTGAGCTCGACACCATTTAGTACCTACTAATTATCTACTAATTGTTACGTGGATAATTATGCCTACACGACCGTTACGCTTTCAGGGAACCAATTAGAGTAATCAATTTGTAACTATCACTTGACAAGTGTAAATAATACTTAATTGTAAACATTTAACAACACAATTGCTTGTCCCTAGTTCTGGCATAATTGATTACGTAGTTTTTTTATTACGTGAATTTTTTAAGGCATTTAATTTTTTTACGACTTCAGACATAAATATTTCTTGATATTTTTTAAGTACTATTAGTCAGTTTAGTATGGATAACTTAGTTTAATATAGATCTATTAAATGTCCCACTCAGCTTCGCTTGGGTGAAAATCGTGATCACAGCGCCACATATCGGGTGCAATTCTGAATATAAACCATTCTCGAATCCACTTGAACACATCTCATCAAAATGGGCCCAGCCATTTAGGAGGAGTGCAGTCACATACACAGGCAAAGAAGAATTACACATATAAAGATGATAATAATTTCAACTCCTATAAAAGTATGTACATACCAATTCGTTACAGTTTATATATCATCACTTTTGTCCATAGGAACGCACGAGCTTAGCCTTAGGTGTTGCAATGAGCTACGGGTAATCGCTTACTATGAAACGAAAAACCTTTTCTTGAAAAAGATAATATTTATATTCTCACAACATAAATGTGCCGATAAAGTCGGGATAAAACGTGATTCAACTTACAGAAAATATTGATATTGATATCATAAACGGGAAAATACGATCCGTGTTGAACGAGCCGAAAGGTCTTCGCTTTTCATGGAGCTGTGATATTTAAACAATTTACCATAAGATGATATCAGATCATTTTGGAGATTTGTTTAACTTGAGAGAGGCAAATGGAGATTCGGCAAATTGATGATGAAGATAAGTCGGCGAACCGTAATTCAGTGGGTTATGATATAGAAAAGTGTGCAAAAAGTCTTGAATGAGACTGATTCAGGATCGCTAAGACTGACGAAGGAGGTGGCTTTTAGCCAGCAGTAAGGAAGATAAGGTCGGGCGTAAAATATGTATTATGCTCGTTGAAACTCGTTCGAGTCTACGAGAATTAGATCTAACATCTCGCTACATCACAACCACAGAGCCAGTCGTAAAGTTATTTTAATAATAATACATACATACATACATATAATCACGCCTATTTCCCGTAGGGGTGGGCAGAGACCACTTCTTTCCACATGCTACGATCCATACATACTTCTTTCGCTTCGTCCACTCTCATAATAATAATATCAACCTTTATTGCTGTTTAACGATAGTTACAGTACTATTGTACATTATTGTATTGTACATTAGTAGTCGTAAAGTCACTATATTCTAAACTAGCTTATGCCCGCGGCTTCGCCTGCGTGGAGTTCGAAATAGTAGCTTTGGAAATTTTCCTGCTAGAATCGGCTCAGCGGCTATGCCGTGAAAGAGCATCATACACATAATATAAGAACGTAGAATTTATGAGGATAAAAAAGTAGCCTATGTCCTATTCCTGGGTATAAGCTATCACCATTTCAACTTTCAGCCAAATCGGTTCAGCCTTTTGGCCGTGAAAGAACATCAAACTTACAAACTTTCACATTAAGTAAGAAGTAAGATAAGATTACCAAGGGGCTTTATCCTTGGCTGAAGTGGCTTTGGAAGCTGCAGTATTAATTATACCTATGTTATGTATACATAGTATAATGATCAACACTTTATTATAAAGAGTGAAAATGAGCCGTGGTGGCTGAGTGGTTTGAGTTCGAGTCTGAACACAAAGATTTCAAGTTCGTATCCCGACTGTACCAATGAGTTTTTCTGAACTTTAGTACAGTGATTAGACACACCACGAGCTTTACGGTAAGGGATAACATCGAGAGGTGCATACGTCTCAGAAGAAATTCAAAGGCGTATGTATATTCGGGGTGAACTAACGTGGATGGACTCGCCATCTATAACGTTGGCACCTAAAATATATCTCTTGCGCAAGCAACTATTCGAACTATGCGGCCACCACGGCCTTTGAATAATATATATTTAATAATTAGACGTACTCTAATACCTATATACTTGCTTTGATCTATGACACTCATAGCTCAAACACAGTCCCAGCTCAATTAGCGCAGAAAACAAAAGCTAAGCGCCGAAAGGGTAATGATGGGAACAGCTGGAATGGCTGCTGCGCCATCATTCCGTCCAATAATCCGTTACGATGGAGTCTTGAATACTGGCGTGCTATGGCATATTCCTGAGCGCTGTTTCCTCAATAATTTGTCTCCGAGTATAGGCTATTACTACAAATTCTCGACACAATCGTAAAATTCGCTCAAGCTCGAATGCGTTTACGCTTTGAATTTGTTTGAAGTCTGCGATTCTGGGTCATTGGCAATGCGAATGCCGAGCAAACTTGTTATTACGTAATCAGTTTGCATATCGAAAACGTTTGTGAGTGAAATAGTAATCAGAGATCTTTTTTTTTATAAATTCACCCTTCAACATGATTGTACATCTTATGTCATGTACAAACAAGTAATATGTGACAAATAATATGATGCTATTAAGAGGAATTTGGCATTCGTATGAACAGAGCAAAAACATAATTGTAAGCCGACGCCAAGTCACGTAAACCCGAGTTGCTCCCATATTATTTACTTCTTTAGGCCGACTCCTAAAGAAGTGAATAATAATGGAATGGTTTCTATTCCTGACCCAACAGGCTGAAAGAGCAGATATTTCTCTCTAGACTTATGAGTGTCTCTTTCCCCTTGTCCGCATTTTAGTTATGTACTTCATACATGCTCACCGGTTTCAAGTACTTTTGATATTTGATCGATTTAATAAAGGTAGTAGATACATCTTCATTTGCCGTTACTTTCAGACATTCTTATTTTCCAGTTATAAAATCGAGAATGAATAGTAGCGGGCTTGGGAGTGACAAGGTAGGGAGGAGGTGAGGCAAATCTACCCACCGGACTAGGTCAAGGGTCACTGAATCCTCAGCTTCGGCCGCGCGGGCGCCTTCGTGTATATAGGATAACGATAATAGCCTATTGTGGCCTCATTACCGTCCCATATTGGGCCACTTGTCACGTTCCTTATGTATCACCATTCCGCACAAGATCACTGGTAATCATTCACAAATAGACCGTTAATTGCAATACGTAACTCAATGTGTAAACACGCAATCATCACTGGAAAATACAAAGTAAAATTGTGGTTTGCGTTACAAACGGAGCTTGCTTGCTATCAAATATTTATGCGATGGCGTTGAGAGCCGCGGGCAACAAAAGCCTCGCAAAAGGGTGGAAACAGCGTAATACGTGTTATCCCACAACAAATAACATTTCAGTAAGTAACAACACTTTAAAGCACACCATTTTATGTCGGAACTCGTTCCAAAATGAAATTGACTTCACGATTTCATTAAATCGGCCACGGACGCGTTTAAAATAATAAACGCTCCACGTACAATTTTAATAATACTTCATTCTCGGATAACGCGCCAATTTGTACAATAAATAAGGAAAACGGATAAAATTAACATACTGTTACGGTGGGCTTAGAAGCCCTACTTTAAATACGGTCGAAAAGCTCAAGAGAAGATTAACAATTGCACAGGGAAAAGGTGAGATACAATTCTTCGAGCATTTCGTCGGCATCTACAGCAGCTTATGCCAAATAAAGGTATGTTTCAGAGAATATCGTATTGTCGGCAGACTAGGGGCAATCGACTTACAGGGGTATCGAAAATAAATATTTATTTATTCGAGTTTGCGGACGGCATTCGTCGTAGAAAATGGATGGACAGCGGCTGACCCGGCCGACATAATTAGGCGATGAAAGAATGTTAAGTAGTTTGGGAGAAGTGATTGTCGTACATTTAGTATAAATATATAAATTCCGTTCACGCAACAAAATATTGCCTTCATTATAAGCATTTTTACGTTCAAGTATCGGACTTCATTTTATTTTTAGACAAACTCGCTTTGCATATTCGAGTTTCTGAGAGTATAGATAGCCACTGAACTCATCATCATCATAAATTTAAGAGCTAGGCTCTTGTCGGTGTCTCTGATGCAGTCCATTTGCTTCTGTCCAGCGCATCCTCTTTGAATGAAATCAGTTCACTCATTTAGAAACGAGTTTAGTATTTATGCAATTGATCAAAAAATTGCTTTCCTAAAAAGGTTTAAGAAAGGTTAGATTGTGTAATGACACCCACATGGGATAATTACATTATAGTGATAACTTAGCACAGACCCAGCCGTCTTCTCTCAGGTTTTCTCACAACGGACTATTTCTTGGACAAGCCACTTAAATTGAACTGAAAATATTTTTACACATACTACTTAACAACAACATTGTTTGCCGGTTTGAACCGGCAAACAATGTTGTAGATACTTCTTAAACCACTGGGCCACCATGCTCTTAAATAGATCTAGTTAAAAACGCATAGATGTTTAAAATTTTACCATCAACAACTCTTTCCGATGTTCAATATTTATTTGACCTAGTTAACGTCACAAAAAATGTGGAATACGCGGGCGCTAGTTTTCAGTAGACAGAGTTCGTGTTCATATTACCTGAAAGTTTCAATGTGCTCGTATTAAACGGTAGCTCTAAGTTTTGCACCTATTTCTTACGGGTTAAACATCTCATATGTAGTGTAGCTAATTCAAAGTTAGCAAAAGACCAAAGAAACTCAAGCCGTACTTAAGTCCCAGTTTTAGCATTTCCAAGTGCAAACAAGTCTGTGAAACTTGTTCGTCGCTGTG
Source organism: Drepana falcataria (assembly GCA_945859725.1). Classification (NCBI taxonomy): domain Eukaryota; kingdom Metazoa; phylum Arthropoda; class Insecta; order Lepidoptera; family Drepanidae; genus Drepana; species Drepana falcataria. The sequence continues at coordinate 5,672,828 of OX243935.1, forward strand.
GGACCGCAGAAGACGTGTTTATTGCAAATAGAAGCTCAGCTTGGGAGTGTTGCTAGACTAAACTCTAAACGGAGATTTGGCTCTCGTTCCACCTCACTAACACCCTCGCCTATTCTTATTCCGTTTGGTTTGATGGATACTGCATATATCATAAAAATAACGGCTTTACGAGTAGTTAAGTTTTATAAACGTGTCTCAGAAATAAGAACAATTGTCTTCTACTATTAAAAGGTAGTTGCGAATATATTCTCTTGACGATGCAATGAAACAAATGCTAGTTCCTGACAACAAAATGATAATATTAATAAAGGGAGTTAATACACTCACTTCGAGACAAGGCTCCATAGTTTTTTCAGAGATTTTTCATAGAAAAATTTTTTTTTATACAACAAGAGTGGCAAACAAGCATACGGCCCGGCCCACCTGATGGGAAACGGTTACCGTAGCCTATTTACGCTCACGATACCGAAGTATCACGTTGCGCGTTGCCACTCTGTGTTCGGAGACTTATACTGTGTTGGCAGCATTATAGGTCTATTCCTTGGTTGCCAAAACAATATAACAATCCTTCTCCCCTCCCCAAGGAGCTCATTACTGGAAACCTTATTCACCTCGTAGGAACACAAGACAAAACATTTGTTATTTGGCTACGGACTTCTATAAGGTGGAGGTCCTGCCCCAGTCAGGCAGCTCCAAATTAAAAAATAAATATATCCTTAAAATATATAGATAGCTTCTACATGTATGACTTTATCTTTACAGAGCAATTTAATGCAAAATTATTTTCTTCCTTTAATTGTGCCCTATCACATATTTCAGCAACTATCCTTAGGACCAACTTTTCTAAGGTACCCTATATTATATTATGTAACACTTATTTCCACAGTCAAACCGAACAGTCGGTTTTGTGGACATGTGGTTTTTTTCTTTGATTTACAAATAATTTATTTTTTTCCCACAAGGGTTGGTGCGAGGGTAATAACCAAGGCAACGAATCACGGTGCAATCACGAGTTTGCCAACTCTCAGAAACAACTTCACATTGGGCTTTGAATTTCTGAAGTCGTGGTGTGATAAATCACTATACCTACTTAAGAACTCATTGGTATTTCAATATGTAATCGTGACTATATTTAAACTACTCGACCACCACAGTCCTCATAACTAATGGAATATCATCGCACATAACAGTAAACAAGCTATAAGAATAGTGTTAACTTTGTCGACATTCATGAATAAACATATCACCAAATCGCCAGGATTTTTGTTGTTGCGTTGAATTGAAGTTTGCTTCTTTTTCTTGAAATGATATCCTTGGTTAATTGGGTTTTTACATGCCGTAAAGATGCCATAAAGATAAATGCACCCATGCCCTCTGCACTTTGCCTAAGTACGTACGTCACGGGGGTGTCTGACGCCGCTCCCAGTAAACTCTCGCTATGCTCTTGACATCGAATCACAGCGTGATGTCACCTACCCTTCTTTGTACATTAACCGCGGGTAGAAGATATTATCCAATACATATACATCATACATATCATCACGGCGTGTTCCTAACGGGGTAGGCAGAGAGAAAGAGCGCCAGTTCTCTCTAGACTTACATACCTCTTTCGCTTCGTCTACATTCATCAGTCTCTTAATACATGCTCGTCGGTTTCGAGTACTCTTGACGTTCCCGTCCTTGAGTCCAGTATGTATAAAATTGTTTAGCTTCGATGACCACGTCTCTAAGCCGTCAAACAAATCTCCGCAATAAACGACTTCAATTAACGTGGAGCACAGTGATTTATTCAAACGCAGAGCGAAAGAATTAATTACTTAGCTCGCTGTCGAGATAACTTCCCGTAGAAATAAAGCCTCCGCTCGCAACTGCCAGTTTAGACCACCTTTTGACGACGTAACTGCAAGCGCTTCCATGTTACACGTTCATTAAATTAGGGGAATTGCGCTTTTAGTTATGCAAAAGAAGAATTCGAGTAAGCTGCATGAATATTTAATTATGTTGTATTATAGACTTAATTAACAAATTCATTTTAATTATACTGAAATACATATTGTGATAAAAAGGGAATAGCTCTTCTGCTTCTAATGTCTAATTACAATGAGTATTTTTGTGGGGAATCAAGTTTTGACTTATATTAAGACAAACGTATATAATAATAATATATCCTCACGCGTTCCCACAAGGGTGGGAACGCGTGAGGATATATTATTATAAAGGAAAAGGGTCCCCGAAGAAGGCAGTACTCACACCCCCGCTTTCCGCCAGAGATATATTTTAGGTGCCAACGTGACAGATTGAGAGACCATCGCAGTTACTCAAGCACGACTATACATACGCTTTTGAATTGCTTCTCAGATCAGAGAAAAATGTGCTCTTAATAAATGACTTTGAAACCACAGACTGATGAACAAACCTCTGGTGTGGATCATGCGAAAGTGATCTTTAAGTTTGAAGTCTAGAGCTACAAAATCGAACAGCGATTGATCAGCTAACACCACCTGGGTACCACTAATAGTTGATTGAAGGTCAAGTCATAAACGGACGCGAACACCATCAATGCCTAGAGCACCATGAAGCTGTTGTCAAGGAACTTAAATTTTCAACAGACTTCCTAAGTGACTTCCTACCTTTCTGACCTACTAGAATATTTTTGACTTTTCATCGGAGTACAGTTTGGATGGAATCATGTCCCACAGCCCGACTACTACACTTGTAGCTTCACTTGCCACTGTATAACAAGTCCGCAGACGACCGCAAATTGACTCGGCCTAAACGGTCGAAACGGCTCACTCAGTGTACACTTAACATCGACCTCCGATCCCTTTCATTAATTAATTTACAGGATTAGAACAAAACAATTAAGCTCTTTGTGTTTACCACCAGGCTAAGATTCTTGTATGTACGTAATAAATATGTAGACAGTCGCTGTAATGGATTTATTACGAAATATTTTCGTAAAACCACTGGCGTGAACGAAGCTGTGATTGTAAAGATGAAGAAAGGCATGTTACGTTGGTTGGGACATATAGAAAGGCTGAGCGAAAGTGTGTGCAAGAAGAGGCAGAGAAAGAGCCAGTTCCAACTACCTGCTGTGTATGAAAAGACTGGTGAAGAGACGGTATGTAAGTCTATAGAGAACTGGCGCTCTATTTCTGCCTACCCGCACATACATATATAAATGTGTGCAAGGTAATAAAGGTAATAAACAAACCTGGTTCGTGATGAGCAGCCTGTGCTGGGGCAGAGAATGCGCTGGAGCATCCTGGGCGGCGTGAGAGACCACCGATTTCAGCGACTGCACAAAATAAATAAAGTTACTTAGCACGTATTGGACATGAAATAATATTGCTTATATTACCTGTTAATTTATAACAACATAATACAATTAGGTACATTACATCATTTATTTATTTGCATACTACGTTTTTCTGGTGTCTGGTCCTTAAACTTAATGGCCCTTTTCGATCTTTGTAATTTAGGGCTATTTTTCTAATAAATGTAATTGCATTTTTTAATGTAAAACTATATATAAAGAAACTTATATTTTATAAATTATATAGGTGTGTATATGAAAAGTAACTTTAATGGAATATAAAACACATTTATTAGGTATATTCTAGATTGAAAGATAGAAATAGCGTAGAAAGAAGTAGTATGTAAAAGTCATAGAGATGTTTAAATTATTTGTATCTGGGTGTATCTCGGTTCGTTTCGATGTCTTTCGGTAGTTTATTATAGATTTTTATTTCCCTATAGTATGTGCTAGTATTAATGATAACTTAGAGAATACTCAACAGGTTTTGGAGAGGATGGTGCATGTTTATAACGCATGTCACAAATCAGCAGGAGAATAAAAGCCTGGTTTTATGTAGAAACTAATTCTAAATTGAACAATTTCATATTCATTGTACTCTGTCCTACTTCAAATTTAAACAAAGCAAGTTTAAAAGCACAAATGCAACGTGAAACCCAAAGTAGTGTAGAGTGAAGAGAATGAAGAAGCATAAAACACAACCCCACTAAGGAAATCTGTTTATATAATTTGTCTTCTTTAACATGCAATACTACAAGACCTGCTTCAGTATTACTTGTTACTTATGAAACTAACACACCCTGATGTTATTTCTATGAGATTTGCTGAAAGACCAATGTAACTCTATGCCCTACGCAGCTAACCCTTTGCATAACCGGTGAGCATGAACAGACTGCTGAATGTTGTTCAAGCGATAGAGGTATATAGTAGAGGTAGTGCTTTTTATCTACTTCTTTCAGATTAGTATTGTTTTAAAATTTTTTCATCACTCATTCTTTCTAGAAGTACTAACCAATTTAACATGCCTTTCTTTCTTTTGTAAGTTTATTTCGCCGTTCCTTCTCCGGAGGTTTTTTCCTTGGAAACTGTGGTAATGCTGTATTTAATGTGGACGTTCAATAAGTGTTCTCTATGTATCTTACGTTGAATTAAATATTCTTTATTTTATTGGATTGTTTGATAGCATCACACTCTCATTCACACCTGCTTTGCCGATTCCATTATTCATCATCTTGCTGTTCAACTTAGACCCAAAAAGGTTTTCCAATGAGAAGTGAAATAGGCCGCAGGCGTTGGACACTAATCGGATTTTGTGAAAATTGAATTTCACTAAGCTATTTAAATTACGTAAACGCTCTCTCAGGTTCAAATTATACCGAGATTAGAATTTAAATAAATTCAAAGTTGCTTGTAATTTACTAAACCAAATCATAGCGAAAATATTCTTCATTCGTCCATCCTCGGTATTTTGTGAGCGTCATTTGTTGATCTCAAGACAAACCAATAACCTTTTTTTCAATTATTTCCCACAGAACTCCCGATTATGAGCACAGACTATATTACAGTAAAGATAGGAATAATCAATACATAGCTTTAGTACATTGAAATCATGAGAAGTCATCTTAAAATTGGACGCATTGATACAAATCCAATTTTGTCTGTCATAATTTCATATAACTGGACCGGACGTCTAGCATGGCTGTAGTGGCCCTGCCGTAGACTCTGCCTTCTGTGATTGTATACGGTTGTTGTCGGGGTTGGTCCACTAGATGGCATTAGTTATGTATAGAGTGATTCCTCCATCTTCACACATGAGCTTACCTCTTGCGTGTTTTTAATGTATAAATAAATTTTTAATTTTAAATAAATACATATTTCACTTGGTATTCAATAAGTAGGTTTGTCCTACACGAATGTGCGATGAGCATTAAATATGCTTTTTGTTTGTCATATACTGTGATAATAACAGTTGAAGGTATGTTTGTTTGTTGATTGATTGTTGATGTATTTGGGTAATTGGTCTTCCCTTTGCTTCTTTTGCTGCTTAATGTTGCATTTTTTTGGGCTTACGAAACTTATTATACATGCTCAAATGTATGAAAAAGAAGACTGATGAATGTGGATGAAATTCTTTCGCTTGTACTACAAGTAAATACACGCTTTTCACGTTCTCAAAAATTTTAGAGGCCTCGAATTTGGCGAGTGTAGATAAAGACGTAGTTAAAGAGATCCGTAATTATAAATAAAATTAATCAATTATACGATATTTATTAATAAACTTTGAATGCTTACTATGTCGTTTCTGTAACAGTTGTTATCGTTATGCGATTAAGTACCCTATCTTCATACAAAATTCAATTGAATATCAAGCGCAGATAGTGCTGATTTGGTACGGGCGGCCTTAGATAAGTACTCGCTATTTAATATAGCGGGTCGCTGGAACCGTGCCATCGCCGGATAGACCCAACACACGGGTCGACAGCGGAAAACTACCACACAGGATTATTAATTAACCACATATACTTTTTGTCCCTTTTGGTCTACTATAACTTTCTGTACGGCTTATATATCAGAGAGCATTCGCAAAGCAACAACAAAAAAGGCGAGAAAACGGGTGGGAGTATGTGGAAAGGCATGTTACGTTGGTTTGGATATATAGAAAGGAAGAGAGAAGAAAGATTATCGAAACAGATATACATATATTTGAGGTCCATTTTTTAGGTTGAAGAGGCAGAGGAAAACTAAGATCCATCTACCTATATGAAATCTATCGGACAATTCTGAACAAGGGATCTATTGCGCCTTACCCCTAGTTATTAAAAGTAGTTGAAAAAGACGCCTGATGAAAAAAAGAGAACGTGGGAATGAATTACTTGAGAATTCAATAATATGTAGAGTCGTGATGGACGAAAGGACGAAAAAGGTCAGGTCAAGAGTACCCTAAACCGAAGAGCATGTATGAAGAGAATAATGAAAGTGGACGAAGCGAAAGAAGTATGTAAGGATCGTAGCAAGTGGAAAGAAGTGGTCTCTGCCTACCCCTACGGGAAAGAGGCGTGATTATATGTATGTATGTATGTATGTATGTGATGGACGAGTGGTTAGAGTACTCGCTTGTACAAAGAAACTACAAGTTCTAATCCCGACTGTATGGATGAGCTTTCTGAACAATAGTAAAGCATTAATCATACCAAGAGCTTTACAGCGAAGGAAAATATCGAGAAGAAATCTGCATACGTTTAAGAAGAAATTCAAAGACGTAAGTATCTGACACGTTCGCACCTAACTCGCGAGGTAACCAAAACAAGTGTCCTGATGAAACCCTTCTGCCTACCCCTTCCATAAGGATAAAATGCATGATAATTATTTAAGCAATAATGGTATTTGTATAAACTTTTAAACAATACCAGTAGCAGGTATATTCATTCAAGAGAAATGCCTAAGAAATAGCTGCCATCATAACAATTTAGCTTCCGGCCTCTTGTGTGTTAAGGTCTTGGCAAGGAACACAATATGGTCCCGGCCAATATACTTATTGCAGTGGACCGGAAGCGACCTCTGTAGGTATTGACTGCGATTGAGGAGTCAGATTCTACCACACTGTACGTAAATAACGAACTTTATATATGTCTTGTTCATATTATGTTGGTTTGTAGATTTGTTTATGGTAAAGAAAGATAAAAATGTATAAATAACAATAATAATATATCCTCACGCCTTCCCACAAGGGTCCCCGAAGGGGTAGGCAGAGGTGTTTAGGTAATACCCATACACCCACTTTCCGCCAGAGGTATATTAGGTGTAAATGTTTAAATCAAAATGTATATTTCTAGAAATATCTCCCGTGAAAGAAAGTGGTTACAGAGAGGCTACATTAACTACAGAGAGGCTATATTACTACTACTTTTTATTAATAATTGTTTAAATATACATACATAATAGTAATTTGTAATTTTTTTTTAATTCTAATATGTCTTAATGATTGCCAATATCCTAAACAATTGCGTAAGCGTGCTTATTTACTTGATAACTCATCAATTTTCAGGAAGAAACGTGATGTTCGATTGATAGAAGTGTGATTTACACCTTACCTTACTTACACCTGAACTTATCATTAAAGCTGTCGTAATCATTTTGAGGTAAATTCAATTGGAACAGTTACATGCTATCATTTTATTCAAGCATCTGGAAGAGACAGATGTATGTGACGTCTATTTAACTGTTCCTTTCGCTCTTTTAATATACCTTTGGCAATAGTCAGATGGCATGGCCTAAACAGAAATGTTTCTATCATCATTTTAAGATATCATAACAAATCTCGTATTAAAACAGAAATTTAATTTCAATATGAAGCAATACAATTATTCCATTAATTGAACCTGTTTGTGTACAGAGTCAATTTACCGGAACTAATTCTACAGAATACGATCAGATAGCATATAATTTCAGGAAACATTCAGTCTATTCAACTGATTGGTGTTCGACTGGTTCGGCTGAAATATTGATATGCTGTTCGAAATGCCGAGCAAAACAATGCAGCAAACCAATGTTTTATCGAAGTTCTTTTTTTAATAGGAATAATTGAAACTAATTGAAAACAGTTTATAACGAAAGGCGAGCACAAACATATTGATGAGTATGGATGAAACGAAAGGGATCCGGAAGCTTATTTAAGATTAACGTTGTATCTATTTACCCCTGAAGGATCAATTGTGATATGTATGTAAATAATAAAATTAAATCTTACTTAAGGATTTCTTTTTGTATGATTGCATTTTATGTGCTTAAAATTTGATAAGAGCTAGGTAATTGTGTGTACAACAGTGTCTGTGTTTAAGACTATACTTCAAAATGAAATCCACATTTTATTCGAATGAAACAAAACAAGTAAATGAAATGTCGAGAAAATCACGATAACGCAAATTAAACAAAAAAGACACCTATCAGGTTATTAGGTACGTAACAATAAAAAATACTTAGGGTAATAATCCCTAAGTATTTTTAAGAACGAAAAAGGTAAATGGTGAGGTCATAAAAATTAAGTCTGTTTTGTAAATAAATATACACCCAGAATGAATACGCAAAAGTGAGCAACGCCAAACATTCACAATCCGAGTTTGTGGCAGTTTCGATGTTTGCGCACAACTTGAGCCGAGGGGATTACACATTTATTTAGTGCCATCAAACACTGTACCGCTCTGGTTTATGAAATAACCAGCTTACACAACTGACATAATATCAAAATATCTATTACTAGATACATAATGCGAAAACAAAATTATTAAAGGTTCCATGTTGCAGGCTGTGTCCTAACAGTAGGGGTTATTTTACTGTAACATTTCATATATTTAATATGTATTATGTGAACACATGTTGTATTTAAATCATCAAGCCAATTCCCTCACGGGGTAGGTATTTATATTACAACGAATATTGATCAATAGAGCCGAAGCGCAAGTGTGGTTAAAGTGATTAAAGTAGACCTGCTACTTAAAGATTGCTAGTTCGAGAGGGCTGAGACATATGCTTACATTTAAGAACAAATGCAAAGATTTATGTATAGTCGTGCTTGATAAATGCATAAATATATTTATCTCCATTGAAATGACTGAGTGTTTCTGCACACTAATGCCTATCTTTTTGGGACCCCTTGTAGGAAGGCATGACGATATATACGAGTGTAATACATATTGATTGATTGATTGATTTAGAAGCTTCTATCGCATATGCCTTATTAGCGTATCAGCTGACAAAGTTAAGCGTGTAATTCAGCGACCGGTTTTAATTTCCGACCGGTATCGTATCCAATTATGAAATGAAAATCATTCATTCAATTAAAGCCCTGTTAAGGCACTTATAAGGTACAATCTACCATTGAATTTAAAAATATCCTACTCGGAATTCGTAATGAATCTTTTTGCAAAGATCTGATGTGCTACTTATATACTATATATTACTTATACTGATGATAATCAGCTACCGCCGCCTATAGACATTACGCTGCATTAATCAATAAAGCTCGTGTTTTTGTATTTGATTATAAATGTATATGTATAAACGTTTCAATTAAAAAGTCTGCTAATTAGTCTGTAGTGTTTTAAATTAAAATACTGTCCATCTCTGCGTTCGACATAGCCAAGTTAGCGCGACATCAATCATGAATGATGAATAATCACAGCGAAACGCCAATACAATATTTTTCTATCTAAATTTGAAATTTAATATAAAGATTACCGTCAGACGAGTGAAGAAGAAGAAGTGCAAAGTCCAGGTTACAAGTTCAAGCCCCGCCAGCGTAATACAATTGGTACAATAAGTTTTTCTAAACTTAAGAGCTTTACGTTGAATGAAAACATCGTCAGGAACCTGCATATGTTTGTGGGAAAACTCAAAGACGTACATATATGTATCGTCGTATATAGTCGTGCCGGAAAGACGATGACACGCTATCAGTTGACATCTAAATATATCTCCAGCGAAATGAGGGGATTACTACACTCCTGTATGCGGGGACCCTTGTGGGAAGGGGTGAACGTTTCATAAAACCTCAAGGTACTATTATAATAGATATGACTTATACCGTAATGCAAAAGAGAACGTCAAGAGTACTCGAAACCGACGAGCATATATGACGAGACTGCTGAATGTAGTCCAAGCGAAAGAGGTATGTAAGTCTACAGAGAACTGGCGCTCTATACTATCTGCCTACCCCGTTAGGGATTCGGCGTGGTGATATGTATGTATGTATATATACAAAAGGGTTTTTCTTCGTCTGTCAGTTTGATGCATCTGTACTTAAAAAGGTGCATTAGAAATTTTCCAGTTGATTTTTGTAACGATTCCGACTGGAAGAGCTCTCTACCTCATGGGAGCATGCCTGTACACGAGCAAACGTTTACATTTTTTTACGCCTCCTTAGTATTCGTAAACACAATAACATGTTACGTCGGCTTTTCGTCTTGAGTGCAGTAGGAGATAATGTTATAGTTGGCGTACTTATGCAATTCCTTACAATATCCCAGTGTTGCCTAACTGTACATAGTGTTATGTGAACTACAGACAATATCTCAGCTATTAGACCCGAAATGTGACGTAAGAATCAGTTACTTATGTGAACCAAAGGTCAACTAGTACACTGCGCGCCTGAAGATAAGCGATCACCGTATGCTATGACATCCCGAGTATGCTCGGGCTTTCGCGTTTCCAACCTTATACTGGAACTACATTATACCTACATTAATATTAATAACTAAACTATTAAGCTGTGGTGCTAGCGTCAGGATTTATTATTGTGGAGTGCACCTAGCGATATTCTGTAAGGTTTATTATTACTCCTCTATAGTTGCAACTAAGCCATTAAATATGTTCTGAACGCGCGATTCTATAAGTACTATTTCTTTTCAGCTCCTTGCTTAACATCACTGGTGATCACGCGTAGAATATAGATCAGTTTTCGGATGCGTCCAGTATCGGTACCCTTAATGAAGGATTACGTTTTCAAGAACCTAGTTAAGACGATCTACGATCCCGCAATGACATCCGCACACTTGGCACACAACCAAGTTGCAAGTGGCGTGTGTCGGTTGGTTAAATGTAAGGAAGTAGGTACAAGGTAAGCTCTCTTACATCCGTAGTTGCTACACGTATCTTATACACGATATGATGTTATCAACAATACAGATAGGCATTCGTGTAATTATGATATTACCGAAAATATAATTTTACGGGATGAATAAGCTATCTAGCTGGTTCGGAGTAATAATAATAATAATATAGCCTCACGTCCTCCCAAAAGGGTCCCCCGCAGGGGTAGGCAGCGGTGTATAGGTAGTACCTACATACCCACTTTCCGCCTGAGATATATTTCAGGTGCCAACGTGACAGATGGCGAGTCCATCGCCGTAGCTCAAGCACGACTAAACATACGCCTTTGAATTTCTTCTCAAACGTATGCAGGTTTCCTGTTGATGTTTTCCTTCACCGTAAAGCTCGTAGAGTCCACCCAAAAAGGTGGTCAGCAACACACTATTAGCCTCTGATATTCTCAGTGCCTATAATATCTCCTTACCTCCAGCCGGTCTTTCTGCCATCTTTGTAAACAGTGTAAACAGATTGACAAATAGTGTGAGAGCGAGATAGAGATATGTTGTTTTGTGAAATTTATGCATTGTTATTTATCAAACGCGATTGAAGCTACGGGTGGTACTGATACGACTTGAATACGATGATCAAAGACTTAAGAAGCGCAAAATTATATTTAACATTTATAACTACTACAATGAAAAAAATCATCAGTCTCCTCATATATGCTAGCCGGTTTTAAGTACTCTACGCTCGCATCCTTGAGCGTGCGAACCATATGATAGTTAGAACGTGGTGTGTACTTCCTCTTCTTTTAGTACCACGGTATATCCGTTTTGTCAATCTTTCTTCGCTCATCCTTTCTATATATCCAAACCAACCGAGCATGTTTAACTTAATTTTCACTATTACACCCGCATTCACGCCAGTAGGAATTCGCCTATAATTTTTGCTATATAATTTTAGCTATTATCGAAAATGTTATAAATTTCGATAGTCAAGCGAAGAGAGCGAGTTATTAAACCATTGCGTAAAATAACCTTTATTCTACATAAATGGATAATAATCGATCATGTATGAACAAAAAGCTGTTGAATATAACACAACGCGTTGCAGCGACACAGATCTGCGCCGGAGTCGACAGACGAGGTCGCTGTCCCGTCAAAAAACATTGACCTATTAACGAACGATATGAAGCAAGCGACCAATGATAGATGTACTGAAATGTCAATTTGCTTGTTAGGAAGTATGCGAATAAATTACGTTACGTACGATACACTGATCTTAAGTTATGTATAGTTTTAACCTTCGTGGTTTAATGTTAGAACGCATTGTTATGTAATTAATACTATATCAAATGATATTTTTCCACACTTGTAATTGACGTTGATGTAAATAATCAATATTTATTGATTTCATGTCAAATATGTGACGTGATATGTAATATAAAATGAAATATGTAATATAAAATTATCGTTCCACTATCGAAGTAAAGGGCAATTGCCTACTAAATACCTCTGTTCCGTAAGGGAACGCAATGTGATATGTATATGAAGTTGTATGCTACCAAGAAACAATTAGAAAAAATTATACATAGCATTGTATATTTTTTTTCTAATTTTTTCTTCCTGGTAATAATATACATACTAAAATATTATCACACCGAATCTCTCCCGGGGTAGACAGAGCTTCAGGCATCTATAGACATACAGATCTTTCTCTTCAGGTACACTCATTAGTCTCTTCACATGATACCGAGTGGCATCGAGACCCTTGACGTTCCCGTTCTATTAAATGCATTGTACAAATACCTGGATGAGGGTGTGTATGTTCTGCTGGAGGCTGCATCGATGACAACGCTGATAGCGGCGTGTAGCGAGATCCATCCTCGCGAGAACATGCCTCCTGTGAGAAAATATATGAGCTATTGAACAAGCAACATCATTGGCAATCAGCAATAAGTACAGAACATCAACAAACATATCAAGTTACATAATGTAGACAGCTCACAAATTATTTGACCTTTCGATGCCAAATATACATATTAAATGCATCTCTTGTTAGGATCCTTGACAATGCAGGTAAACGTAAAATTGGCAAGGTTTAACTCGTCATAGCATCTAATCTGCGTCAAGGGTAACACGTTGGTTAGTCCTTTCACGCCAAAATCATTTACGCCTCATATGATGAAGGTTCTCCTCCTAAATTTGTGGTTTATTTCCAACACAATAGGTTTACTTTTCTCTGCTGGCGTTCTCGAGGTAAAGCAATGTGATTATGTACGGATAGAGTCCCGAGGCATGTTTACGTAGAACTTACTTCATTACCGGGTATTAATGAGAGTCGAAGCGCCCCAAGCCTTTATTACGTACGGCTAATACGCTTTCCAATTTTATGACTTACTCAATGAGATTTAATTCAAGGGGAAATATACAAGGATGTTAAGTACTCATAGATTTATCCTTAATTATCATACACTGTTTGAAAGATGTTTCTTCTAAGCGGTATAAAAACGTGATGTATTCTAAAATGTATTTAAAAGTTATACTTTGAAATCTATTTCAGTGTAACAAAGAAATAAATTTACCTTTTCACAATTAGCTGTGGCTGTCGTCTGTGTGTGGCTAGTGGATGAAATACGATATTGCATTCCAGTCACACTACAGAACCCTTCATGATGGTGAGTAGAGTATACGCCGGTTATGGTGACATCAGTATCTTGATTCACTATCACCTCAACTTTCTGCTTTCGATCTGTTAATATACCTTCCTCAATTTCATTTTTTGTATCTTCGTGTTTTAATTCCGACTTAACGCCGGAACTTACCCCGTTTTTTGGCTTTTGAGAAAAAGATTCATCGCTGCACGAGTCAGAAGTAGTTTCGTCTTTACTCGACTTTGGAGAACGCTTTTCGTAACTTGCAGCTAAGATAGCTGTAGCATTTAAACTGGCCATACGTTTTTGTACAACCATATCTTTGAGATCCATGACAACTTCAGTTCTGTTTCGCTTTTTCTTTACTGGAACTCCAGCAGTCTTTTTCATTTTAGCTGGCGGTTTGTCGGAATCAGAATTTTTAGTGTACGATTTAGGAGTTGCTTTCTTTTTATCGGTAGCAAACGTCTTCTTTTTCGTGTCCAATTCACTGTCATCGCTGGAAGATGTTGAAGACTTTGGGTCCCAATATTTACCGGCACTTCTGATCCCGGGTACACCCCTTAAAGATCGTTGAGGAGGATTACCATCAGAGCTCTCTGAACTTCCTTCTTTCTTATCCTTCTTTCCCTCGTATTCAGACTCTGAAGTACTTTCTCTTTCTTGTTTTTCAATTTCTTTTAATTTTAGGTCTTTCTTCTTTGTAGCTGCAGCTTTAGAGGTGCTAGGCATTGCTTGTCGGTCTACTGTTTTCATTAGGCCTAATTCCATGTGTGTTCTACTCTCGTTTTCATACAAGCAATGTACTTTTGCTATAGCGTTAAGTGATGCCATTCTATGTCTTTTAGGTCCAGACCACATAGATAATAGTTTAAGCCTTCTTTTACTAGGCTTTTCTCCTCCCAAGAGCATGGATTCGTCTTTGAGATCTACCAACGAATCTTTTGAAAGTTCTTTTAATTCCTTTGATTGGGCTTTTTTCATCGTGTCCGTAATTCTTTTATATTTTTTGTTTTTTACTTTTTTAGTTTTAGGAGAATCAGATTCGGAAGATTCTTTGGATTCATTGTCGTCATTGGACTCGTGAACACTATCATCTGAAGAAATATAGTTTAAAGATTTTACATTCGCAGAGAATTTAGAAGTCTCCATTTCATCATCGACCGATTTATTTTTCTTCCCCTGCTTTTTGGTTTTTGCAGGCCCAGTTTTTGTTGAAGTTGGAGTTGTTTTTGAATTTTTTTCACAACTACTTGGAGCTGGTTCCTGGTCAATAAATTGTATTGGACTGAATGGTTTCCCGGTGATGCTAGATTTACGGGCAACCATTTTGTAAGATTTGCTTACTATCGGTTTTGGATTATCATCACTTTCATTAGTTCCAGTAGAGGTAGCTCTACTAGAATCCACACTACTTGCAGTGGTAGCCGTACCAACTTGATTGGTAGTTAATTCTTCTGACCGTTTATTCGCTTTAAGTTGTTTTACAACTTCTTCAATTGGCCTATGAGGTGAATACTTTTTCTTATCCGAATCTGTCTTTTTATCAATAACAGTACCTTTTACCCTAGCAATCGGACGGACACGACCCACGTTCTTGTTTATTGGGTTACGAAAGTCCGATAGTATACTTTTGGGAGAGTCTACCTTCTCTGTAAACGTATAAACATCAATTTCAGGACCCTGCGAGACAAGGGTATTGCTAGCACTTTTATCTTTCTCGAGTTCTTCGTTTTTAGATTCAAATTTCATCGATAAAAATCGTTCTGAAACACTACCTTTGGCCGTTTTATAACATTTGACATCTATATCGACTGTTCTAGGAGATCTAATGGAAGTGAAAAACTTTGGAGGTCTTTCATGGTCTCCTTTTTGTGTTTCTGATTGGTTGGGCCCGTTTTTCAGTTGTAAATCGCAATGTGTTGTGTTTTCAGGAATCGATTTGATTTCAGCTCTATCCTCCGATTTTGTTACGTCCTTGATAAGTATGTTTTCACTATTATTTTCGTTTGTTTTATTATCCTCCTTAGTATTGCTGTCAGCTTGTTGTTTTTTATCTTCAGTTTCAGATGTACTTTGCTTTCCTTGGTTTGTACCTTTTTTCTTTCTATTTCCTGCACTTTTCTTGATTATCGTTTTAGCCTTAGAAAACTTGGCTGTTGTTTTTTTAACTGCCTCTAAGTGAATTTTGTACTTTGCATCATTTTTGTCTTTAGCTTTATTTTTTGCACCAGATTTGAGAGTTTTGGCTGGCTTATCGAGCGCAGTAACTTTTTTACCCGCAACTTTTTTTACGGGAGTTTCTGATATATTTTTAGGCGCGTCTTTCTTTTCCTTAAGCTCTTGACACTTTTTGGATTTTTTTGATGGTGAGTCACTCCGCGCTGAAATTTTCGACGGTCCCGCCTTAACATTATCTGACGATATTTCACTGTTGTGACCAGAACCGGAATCTTCGTCTTTCTTAGCAGCAGGAGAGTCATTTTTTGAGGCGTTCTTCTTGGGACTTTTGATCTTACCTACGTTCTTAACTTTTTTTGCAGACCCTGATTTTTTGGAACTTTGTTTTGCCGCGGAGCTCGATTTAAGTGATGTTTTATTCGAAGCCCCTTTCTTAGGTAAGGGTTTTGATGCCTGCGACCGCATTGTTCACTTTGATTAGATTAATATTACCGTCATTGATGCACGCCGACGTTCACATTCTGAAACAAAAGAGTTAACTTCGGTTATTATTATAAAATATTTTGATTGAAGTAAATTTAAATAGCGCTAAATTAAAACCGTTACACTACCAGCAGGCTTTTTATAGAACTACCGAACCAAGCAGCAGTTGTAGCTCCGGACAAAAAATCTATTGTCGCCTGGTTGTATTCAAAATAGCAACGTAATAATGCTTTACGCCAATATAATACTTTTGAATATATTCTGTTGACTTGCCATATTGGCGGATTAAAGTAGTCAAAAACCAAAAGTACTAATGAAAAACAAAAAGAACTCAGCGATGTGGGCTAATTAGTTTTTCGAGTCTGGTTAGTCCAATTGAGGTATTTTAATTTTAGTATACATGTACCAAATATATCGGCGGCTTAATGAAGTGCCTTAAGCCCGAAATTCCTTACCTATAGTATTTTACTCAAATAATTTCACGAATAGGGTATTCGTAGGGTTTGAAAATATACTTGAGGTATTTCAAATGATATGTTTAAAAATAAAGGAGGCGAATGGCGTCTGTAGAACTCAATATTAATGCTATAAAAATATACAATTCGGTACTTCTATCAACATTAGGGAATTGTTTATTAGGCATTTGGGACCGTGATAACTCTGAAAACGACAATAACAACTTTATTATATAGATTAAAGTAGCTCGATACGGCGTTTTTTAATGTAACATTTCATCAATAATAAAATTAACAAGTAAATAATTGGTTTGTGATCCATTCAACTTAACGATGTACTTTAGGTACTTAAAAGTACGGTTAGATGAATCGTAAACATTCTGATAATAAAATTTTTAGTTGTTCCGTACTTTATTTTGTAATAATGTTAATAGTGGAAAGAAAACGTACTGAACCAGATGAACCTATTAATATATATAAAAAAATATATATATCCAAAATAATATTATGCAATTATAAAAATTAAATCACAATAGTAATGGCTGACTCCGCAATTCTCATGTAGAGCAATGCATTTCGACGAATATATTAGACGGCCGTTTGGTGTAGTGGTTAGAGGCTCTTACTGTAAAGCTTGCGTAAAAGCTTGAGGTCGCAAGGTCGACACCGGCTGAGGGCGGACCCGAAGATTTGCACTTTCTTCTGTCTTGGTTATCCTATGTGCTTAACTATATATGTGTCTATATAAGTATGTAAAAGCACAAAGTTGTCTAGTTTCCATAGTACAAGCTTGGCTTAATTTTAACCTATATAATATAATATTTGTCTATGTCTGGAAATCTAACTGCTACCTTAGGCACAATGTGCTAACATTAATGGACCTATTTTTATGTCCATGAACTTTCTCACGACCCTGCCAGTGATTAGGATAGCAACTTTTTGCATGAAGGTCGTAGGTTGGAGATCAGATCATATTATTATTTATATAACCATTAACATTGCCTTCGGTACAAATTGTTAAACAGCAATGTCATAATGAAGCGAACCTTCTGCCATTTGTCCCTAATTATTTTAATGAACAAGTTTTTCTAGCTATCAACCTACTTTGTAAGGACCCTAAAGGAAGTAGCCGTTCTGTTCCATTTCGAAAGTTTGTCTTTTCAGCTCGACTCGAGTTGTAAAACCGGTGTCTAGTGTCTTCATAAATGTGAGTTATAAGTTCAAGCTTTAAGCTGGATGTAAATTTTAAAAACAAGAGCATCTTTCTTTTTTCTATGAAAATCCGAGAACAGTAGAATAACTATTCAAATATAGGAATGTTTAACGTTAATAAACTATCAATACATTTATTGACCTCGGCGGTATGAAGTTCGCTGGATCGGCTATATATACCCATCTGACAAACTTTTTTATATCTTTAAAGTGGTAAATATACAAATACATACATACACCTATTTATGCAACTCGCGTGATCAATCGCGCGTTGTCGATCTTAAAATTGCCATAAAGGCTTTGGAAAGAGTATCATAACTTGACAATCTTCGTAATAAGTGTAAACATCATATGAACGGCGACTCTTAGAAGTCAGGGGGTGAATCGAGGCGGGGAGGGTATCGATCGAGCCGAGAGGCAGCAGCCAAGACATCTTAGATTCACTTTTACGCCAGTTGGTCGTCAATTACGGTATTTCTGATAGGCTGCAAATGCCACTTCCACGATAATGTATACGTTACCGACTTATTCGGTGTCACGACAAGACGACAAGCTTCGTGAGAGCTTTTATTGTATTTATGACTTTGATTCAAAGACTTAGATCATCGTAAATAAATTGGGTTCTTGTCAGCGTCTATGATGCTACCTCGTTGCAGACAAATGTATACAATACGATTATAATATAACTTATGTATCATTATGATGTCATATTATTCTCACAGAGTTATCGGGACAACAATTTTATCACGTAGATCACTTGCGCATCGCTTAGACATGTGGGCCCAATGCAAAGTAATTGAGTATGTGATACAAATTGAATTGGACTCGCCATCTGTCACGTTGGCACCTAATATATCTCTGGCGGAAAGTGTGTGTGTGGGTATTACCTATACACCTCTGCCTACCCCTTCGGGGACCCTTGTGGGAAGGCGTGAAATACATATTAAGTATATATGTATATATATATATGTCTAATGGATACCTCCTATTCCTATATTCGCCATCTGTCAAGTTGACACCTAATTATATCTGTACGCCATGTCCCAGCGGTCCGAGAGTAGGACGAGGTATAGCATCATTTAGGTGTCAACTTGACAGATGGCGAGTATTCGTACTTTTGGTCACTATGTCATCGAATTTCTTCGGAACCGTATGCGCAGGGTTTTCTCTCGATGTTTTCCTTCACCGTAAAGCTCGTGGTGTGATCAATCACTGTACTGACACTGTACAAACACTGTAAGTTCAGAAAAACCTCATATCTGCCTCATATCTCAGTCGGGATTCGAACTTGCAACCTTTGCGTTGCGGTAGTGAACTCGAACCAATTTGTCTCAAGGGGCACATAAATTAAATAGAAGTATTATTATAGTTCCGGAACGATGAACTGACGGTCTGAAAGCTCTTCTGTGTAAAGTCTAATCAAATGAAGCGACCGGACAGAATTTTTCTACCGAGCATGGCGCCCCGCTGTGATATTGTCGTTGGCCTCCACTGTTGTAAGTTGATGTTGTTAGTGTGTAGGAAGTTATAGGGATTGAAGCTACACTTTCTTTAAATTGTATACGGATCATATTCCTTTCATTATCATCTTCCTCATCAGGTTGATTTTATTACCTAGAATATCTTACTCAAAGGTTTTTTTATGTTTCTTCACTTACCAGTTTGAAACTCGACTAAATAAAAAAATCGTTGCCATTAAGATCACTCAGATACATTAGACACTAGCTACCCCTTGTGGTGTTCTTTATAGTTAAGCGGAAATACTGAAACTCAATTGGATTATATATTGTATAAAATAAATGTTGTATTGTACCACTTATTGCCACAGTCAAACAGAGCAATCGGTGTTAGAGACTATTGATAAGATATTAATGATAAATAAAAAGCTTTTATTACAATAACTATTTGATAACCGGAAAGATATCGATTACAGCAACACAAGTAGAATTTCAAATAACTCGCGAGAGGTTACAAATAAAATTAAATTGGCCTCAATTAAGCAACAAAATATTGCAGTTTGTAATACATGAATGTAACATTTATAAAACAGAAGTTATATTAGTGTTATTACGCTACCATGTAACAAAGGCTACGATAATCAGCTATAATTGCAACCATTAATTTAACCTTTTAAATTAGGTTGTAATATACTTATACGATTGTTTAATTGTCTTGTGCTTTCCATTTTGTGAGATTGGTGACGTAACATCGACAAATTACACCTCCGTGCCACGATGTTATTACAAAACTTGTATAACACGTCAAAGGAATTGGCAAATGATTGAACACTGCACCGTGGTTGTTTATTTATTTTAATCAAAACTCAGCGGGGCGACGTCAACGGTAAGATTTACAACCGCCTGTATAAAGAAATCAAGTGTCAAAATCACAAGATCCAGGCGCATACATGGGGTCTTTCATCATGCTATATTATACGGGCCGCCATTTATTTTCACTTGCAACTTCGAGCTCGCCTCTTGACAATTTTGCTCCCTTTGTTAGGCTAAGGAGGCGTGGAGGGCCACTAGATATGAATACAAGACCTCGGGGAGGACTCATTCAATTCACATTCACATTATGAGCTTGAATTGAATAGTCGTGGTGTGTAAATACATCTTTAGGGTTGAGTCTATGTAGAAACCCTTTTAGCGATGCTCTTTTGTCGGCTGGGAACCCTAACAGCTCAGCGGCAGCAGTTGTCACATTCCTATAGTTTGATATAACTGGAATGGAATTTTTCGTTACTCACGAGCTCTATATTTATCTTCAGATGCTATTATGTGACCTCCCAAAATCTTTTCCAACGCAAGTTTCCAACTAGAGGGTCGGAAGTGGGAGAGTTAGTTGGAACTTGAGGCTCGGAAGCGTGGACTGTTTATGCTGCACTTTATCTTTCACGATAAGGGTACGATTTATTGTATTACAAAAGGTTTTGGACTATTTGGGCGAGATTTCCTCTATACTTTCAATACACTTTTTCTTTGGCTTTAATTCTTACTTGTTTTCTAATTATTTGTATTGCTGTGTAATCTAAAGAGAGCTGTCGCTATATTTTCTCTGCTGCGAGGGACTCTTCATAATGATGTATATGTATGTGTCGCAAGCGTCAGTTCCAGTATCATGCTTTGGCGTCTGCTTATCTGCAGATATGCATACTTTTCGCCACTTCTGTAATATATTACGGCTTTAATAGTCCTGCTTATAAGCAGGACTATTAAAGCCATGCTACAAACATGGTGCTACTACATCACTGCTGTTCTATTAATAATAATCATAATTCATCAATTATTTCCATTTATTCTTTCAGTTTACTATTAGCTACAAAAATATCTACATATAAGTCAATCTTCAGCCCGATGAGGTATGAAAAGGTATTTCTTTTCAATCGAAGTATGTTTTCGTGACAACAAGACGGATAGCGAGACTTCGAATTTGTAATATATGCAAATTTCCTCATGATTATTTATATTATTTATATTCCTCATGGGAACTATCTTGCAATATTTACTTTACAGGTGACTTAATGGTCCACAGGCTGCAACATATAAAATTAAATAAGTGATAAAACTGCTTTTCATAGAACTCGATACTGGCAGTCCAATTTACCTATACACAAATATTTGACAAAATATCTGCTGAAAAGAAAAAGTCTACCGCTATGTATTCCGCTGAAATTAATAAATTAATTTATTAAATTATTCCATATATGTTACAATCTCGCTTCTTATTGAGGAGAACGCCTATTCATTCATTAAACGTGTGTATGATGTTCCTATCATTGCGCTGTAGCACAAAGTGGTTTAAACTCACGTATTCAGCGATCCCACGCTCGGCTATTATCCGATTAACTTAATATACCATTATGGAAGGACACTTTAATTAAAACGGACGTGTGCCGGTAGCTTTTACACTTCCTATCGATGCGTGTAATTGAAATAAATATTGATTTTGATTACATGTTGATAACATTGATAACCATTTTTATATCGATAAGGAAATGTTTTAATTAATAGCCTCACGACTCCCACAATGGTCACCGAAGGGGTAGGTGGAGGTGTATAGGAAGTACCCATACATCCAATTTCTGCTAGAGATATATTTTAGGTGCCAATGTGACGGATGCCGAGTCCATCGCCGTTTCTCAAGTAAGACTATACATACGCCTTTGAATTGCTTCTCAGACGTGTGCAGGTTTTCTTCGATGTTTTCCTTCACTGTAAAGCTCGTGGTGTGATTAATCATTGTATTAAATATTAAGTTCTAAATTACTTGCGATCTTTGTGCCACTGGCAACCACTGGAATTACTCGACCACCACGGCTATTAATATTATATAATTGTAAAGCCCCTCTCATTCACATGTTCTATTGTAATACTCTGTTACAGGTTGGTTCACGTAACTGTAACCTTATAAATCGTAATAAAATTATTATTATTATTAAAATCCGTGGGATTTCAACTTGTACATACGCTTTGCAAATGACTGCCAACACGACAGTTACACAACCTCAACCCTATGATAGAGTTCAATTGCGTCAATGTTATATAAACTAATATTAATTTCGAAGGCATTTCTAAGTAGCTCATGTGAACTCTAGGTTTTTCCAACTACAAATAGATGAAGCCTTTTTTAAAGTGTTTTAAAAATAGATTCGAGTAGTGACGTCGGCCCCCCGGACAGGCGGCAATCGTCGGCGATGACGTAACTTCCTGCGCGACACTCGACATCGCTCGCGTAAACGCCTGTATGTATTTGTATTCTACTGACGATGATAAAATGGCACCCTGCAGTGGCAATGCTACCCTAACATTGTCGACATGTGTCATCATATTTGTCGTAATTAGAGTTTATTACATCATATTCGTTTGATTCTGTACTTTCATGTTGTCATTTCGGTTCATTCATTACAACGATAATTATTTTTCCTTCTCGTTTTTCGTTTGTACATTCTCGGTCGGTATATTTCTTCAAGTTACAGAAGAACGCAGCCAAATGGCACTGATCCTGGGTAGTGTGGAATATGGAATAGTCATGCTGGCAATAGGGGTCCGTCCCTTGCTGCTAATACAGTTACTCCACTCAACATTATCGGAAAAGCGCTTCTGAGGGTAACCTCAGAAGGTTGTTGGTTAAAGTTGGTTAAAGACTGTAAAGTAATCTTTTTCTTTTTCGACCTACGTGTCGTTGGATATTGATTTGGATATTGTCGGAAGGTTGTTGGTTAAAGTTGGTTAAAGACTGTAAAGTAATCTTTTTCTTTTTCGACCTACGTGTCGTTGGATATTGTCGTTGGATAAATATTGAAATAAAAAACCATATATATTATAATGTACGGTACCTATGATACACCTATATATAGTACCTACGTTTTAAAAGTAAAATTATGTAAATGTAGAAGGAGAAAGAGGAGACGCCGATAAGAGCCCATGTCATGAACAATTTATGAAGATGATATACGGCAGTTAAGTATTTTTTATTGCAGTCTTTATTGATATATTTAAGCTGAGGATAACCGTTCAGTAGACAAAGCCGACAATAATGTAAATCAAACAAGCTTACTAATCAGTTTATTCGATAAAATATAGACTCTCCAGAGGAAACGCTGTCCTTCCACTAGAAGCCTGGATTATATTAAGTATCTAAGGTATTCATAAAGCTGTTTGATTCGTCAGAAATTTGAGTTTGGAACACAAAGGCCGGTGTTGAAGGAAATTCCGATATCCGACAATTGTAAGGGTCTTGCGAAACTGAGGGCACTTGTTAAGTTGAAACAGAATCAGTTTTACGGCACTTTGGTTCCGTTCAACCAATATCCGCGTATCTGCGGAGGTTCACTCGGCGATTTCGCAGTGATTACGCTCAGTTCTATTATAGGTTACTACCTTAGGTGCTATGCTGGTATCGTAACTGTTTGTTCAAAATGATTTCCACCTTATAAGTGCAAAAACTAATGGTAGTGTGTGGTGGGGGTGGTTCAAGCAGTCGCCTGCAGCACAAAGATTGCAAATTCGAATTCTCTTTTGATCGGAGATATATTTATAAGACAATGTGACAGATGGCAAGTCTGACGCCATTACTCAAGTACATACATTGAATTTCTCCTCAAACATATTATGCTGGTTGCGTCGCTTTGTTTCCCTCAATCCTAATTAGTAGGTAACTAGTAGGTACTATGATTAACCACTAATTTATATATGTAATTAAGAATTGGAAATGTGTTAAGTTATTAGAATTATAAGGTTATAAGCATATTTATTAAGGTTATAAGCATTTGTATGAACAAACAAAATCTGCCTCTTTATATTATAAGTATAGATAACACTATAGTTCACCTTTCAGATCACCTAGCTTAAGAGAGAAAGACCCGCCAAGAGCGTATCAGGCCACGCGCCGTGTAAGGTTCCGTATTTCCAAGTACATTTTATAACTTGTCGGACTGTTACTCGTTAACATGTAAAGCCAACTTATTCGTGGTAGTTTTCCTTTTAAATTTATCATATATAAGCTATACTATGACGGTTTAGCTGGTAGAAGGAAGGGGAACATTACAGCTTTAAAGCTTAATATGTCGTAAATGGAACCCTTAATCGAAAAGCGTTCTTAAAATACCCCTCCTATGTTTTAATAAGCTATCTAACATGCCACACAACAGGATAGGCGAAAATAAAATGTTTGTTCCCGTTTTACGTGTGGTTGGTACACGAAAAAGTTTTTTCAAGACTGTTTTTTACATTATTATTTGGTGCTCTTAATATGTACTACCATATCTATTATCGGCATATATATTACAGCTCTGTAATACCAAGCGTCTCTGAGCTAACCCGCGGACGGGTGGACAGACGGACGCACATGGCGAAACTATAAGTGTTCGTAGTTTACTATGGAACGCTAAAAATACGGGAAAATGTAACTTTTTGCTCTGTTTTTGCATGCAAAGTATTCCACTCATGACTAAATCTGACTGGCCGATGAGGGTCGACGTAAATCCTTTAAGCCCTATTACGTTGGCCCCAACTTTCTATATCGAAGTTTTTCATGTCCTATCAACCCTACCTGCGATATGTGTCGCATTATCGGCTTTTATCTCGTCCTCTTTTCTGATATAATATATTCAGTACGCATTTTAATATACCTATAAGTATTTATACAGATGCGGGGTCGTCTTTGCGACTTTGTAAGTCATATATCTCTGGCGGAAAGTAGGTGTGTAAGGGTAAAGTTATTACCTAGGTATACACCTCTGCCTACGCCTTCGAGCACCCTCTTGGGAAGGCGCGAGGATATATTATTATTATATTCACCATCGCAAGTTCGAATCCCGACTGTACCAATGAGTTTCTCTGAACTTAAGTACAGTGATTAGTCACACCACGAGCTTTACGGTGAAGGAAAACATCGAGAGGAAATCTGCATACGTCTGAGAAGAAATTCAAAGGCGTATGTATAGTCGTGCTTGAGTAACGGCGATGGACTCGCCATCTGTCACGTTGGCACCTAATATACCTCTGGCGGAAAGTGGGTGTGTGGGTATTACCTATATACCTCGGCCTACCCCTTCGGGGACCCTTGTGGGAAGGCGTGAGGATATATTATTATATTATACATTAACCATTTTACGAACGGATAGAGGTCTGTAAGTCTAGGAGAACTGCCGCCCTACGCTCTCCTCCTACCCTTTGAGGGACGCAGCGTGATGTATATTCACCATCGACAATCAACCATCATAAGCTAGTCGTGGGAATTTTCTCTAGCAGAACTTCGGTTTAACTTTACAGAAAATACGATCAGAATAGCACAGGTCTTATTGTGCGTAATTGGGATCCTGCTAAGAGTGATGTATCCCTTTTAATGTTTCCAGAATAGCTACTTCATACAGTAAAAGATCGGTACCATGAGATTAATGCCTGCGGTGTAGCTTCTCTTATGGCAATCGCTTACCATCAGACAAATTCTATGTATGTTCGCTAGTTTTGTAGTAATAATGTATACTTACATACATTTCATCACGATGAGTCCCTAACGGGGTCGGCAGAGTGTATAGAGCGCCAGTTCTTTCTAGACATTTTCGTCGGTTTCGAGTACTCTTGACTGTCCCGTCTTTGAGTGTCCGATCGATTTCATCTAGGTAGTTAGAACCGTGGTCGTCCTCTCCCTCTTCTTGCACACAATAATTTACGAAGGATATATAATATATCGTTTCCGCGTTATTAAGACTGATTTTTTTTATTTAAGTGTAACCACGCTCCATATTCACACTAAACTTCGTAAGTTGTATAAGGGTGTGTCGACATTATTTAGTTAATTAACGATCCCGTTTTGTCAAATACCAATTCCTTTTTGATTACCAAACTCCAAAGTGGTAATTAATATTCGACAAACATCGATCGTGTTTAAAAAACATTATGTCCAAAGGTCTCGGCTTCTAAGTTATAAACTTTAATATTCTGTGGGTAACCATGCATAAGTCAAAGTATGTTTGAAAATGGAATGTTTGAAAAGCTCAATCGAACTTTTGCTGCACGTCGAAGCGAGAGTACAATCCCGTCTCTCGTTGATGTACTCTCCTCGGTGCTTATGTAAAATTTCACCGTTGTAATCGCACGTTCATTGGCAGAATGTCAAAATGGTGGAACAATTACGTTGTCAAGTCCATAAGGATTACGGGTCGTCACGCCACATTTCATGTCGGCCAGACAAGTTAGCTCGTCATTTTAACATTGTCACCCCACCGCTGGGGCACTTACGAGTTTTATACCTCGTTTTATGGAAGATTGTCAAAGTTCCGCACGAAAACAATGGGTGGGCCGTGTCGGGACCAACTCAGGGTTAAACGAAAACCACAATGTAAAGAGGGTTCGCATCGCAATGAAGAGGCGCCCGATTTTAACACTTAAAATACACGTGTTTATGTCGCTTTGTTTAATTATATCATTGCTAATGCTAATTAAGGTTTAATTTGCATACGAGAGCTTTTGTTTTGGAGAAAAACATTGTTTTTGCTCTTTAAAGTTTTTTATTTAATTTTCAATAATCATAGCAGTAAATAAACTCAAAAGTTATATGATGTAGCTACTGTATTTAATTTAAGTACGGGACATCGAATATAAGACGCCACGAAATTCGTTAAGGTAAGGATAAAGCGAGTCAAAATTATAATAACTAGACTTTTTAATATGTAAGAGAATTCTTGTGCAGAGACAAACATTTTTTATGTCCACGATCGGCGTAGAGCCGGGCCGCAGTCCTCAAGCCAATTACCTTTAATAGATCACGAAAGCTTGCCAGGAAAGACTGTAACAATTTTAGTGATAAATCGTTTGTACTTAGCCCATTTTCCTTCCGAGTCGTAAAATGTTGAAATATTTGGTCGAACAAAAGATTAAGGATCTATGCAAAGTAACTTGCTGTTTTTCCTTAACATCAACGTATATTACGAAAAAGTCAAGTTTTTAAGTATAAGTTTACATTTTAAAACAGCCATGTTTTGTGTAGTTGCTTGCAAAATCTATGCCTTGCTGTCTTGATTTTGGACCCCGACGGTCCGGATGAGTTTTTTTTAACTTTGCTACAGGTATATGTTTATATATATATATATAAACATGTATATATTATTGTATGTATGTTATATAAGTATATATTTCGTATTTATTTATGTAGAATGCCTATTATTATATTTTATAATAATTGTTTCTATTTCATCCTCTCAACTGTCACACCTACCTTTTCTTTCTCTGTTTCTTATATCTCTCTACACTGGTTGCCGTGTGGAAATCGCTTTTGCGATAAGGCCGCCTATTGTGTCAACTATATGTTTTTCTTTGTCATTTCTGTTTGTTTTTGTAAATGTGTGTGTTTGTACAATAAAGGATATATTATAATTATTCTTTATTTGAAGTACATCTCATATATTACATTTTTAAATATATATATAAAAACATATTTAAAAATATAAAATATAGGGGCCCACCGGTATCGGGATCAGGGTCCAAGGTACCGGCGGTTAGGGTCCCAGAGAAAGAAATCTCCTCACAATACGTGCCGTTTCGAGCAGTACTGCTTTCTGCATCAGGCACTTGATCCAACTGTCTAACGAGAGCCTCTTGAGGTGTTGGTCGAGGCTCTTTGCCATTAGGCCATTGGCCGTTATTACTATCGGCACAATGATTGCAGAGTCCACATCCCACATGCTGACAATCTCGTGAGCCAAGTCCAAATATTTTATTTGTTTGTCTTTTTCCGCTTTCACGAGATTCCCATCATGCGGGACAGTAATATCTACAATCATTGTGCGGCGCTCTAATCGATCTATCAGCACTATATCCGGCTTATTAGCGGTTATACACCTGTCTGTGATGATAGATCGATCCCAGTACAACGTGACATGACCATTTTCTAGAACTGGGTCGGGCGAATACTTGTAGTACGGCACCTCCGAGTCCACAAGGTTATACTTCAAAGCAAGTTGTTGGTGTATGATCTTGGCCACTTGGTTGTGTCTGTGTAAGTACTCACCGTTAGCTAGATGAGAACAACCAGAGATAATATGTCTCAGAGATTCACCCGGGCGGTGGCATGCCCGACAAATGTCAACCGTGCCGTCTCTTAAAATATATTTTCGATAGTTGTTCGTCATCATAACTTCATCCATAATTGCACAGACAAAGCCTTCGGTTTCCCCGAAGAGATCACCAAAGCGTAGCCAAGCCAGAGATGCTTCAAGGTCTACGTCAGGGTCATGTAGGGCCCGGTAAAAGCGACCATGGAGCTCCTTGCTTTGCCATATCTCCCTGCGATCATTGATAGTGAGTACCACAGGTTTACGCCAGTTCTCTTTCGCTAAGGAGAGCGCGGTTAGTCCTTTGTCCACTGCCACCACATCTCGATGCATACCCACTTCGGTAGAGCGAAAATACTCTCTGAGCTTGTATACTTCGCATTGTGGAGGGTTTTGGCATTCAAGAAGCCTCGACCCCCACATTTTCGAGGGATGTATAGTCTCATTACCGATGACCGTGGGTGATGCATTCGATATGAGGTGAGCAATGTACGAACTTTTCTATCTGTAATTTCCAATTCCCTCTGAGTCCACTTTAGTATGCCAAAGGAGTACATTAACACCGGCATGACCCATCCATTATAGGCGCGTACCTTGTTACCACCAGCCAGTAGGCTCTTTAGTACTTTTGTGAGCCGGTCATAGAATCGGTCCAGTGGTGATTTCTTCATGTCAGCTTCGTGAATGCCTAACGCCTCCGACATACCCAAGTACTTGTAGTTCTCAGTTCGGGTGAGGGATCTAATATTTATGGAATCCGAGAGTTGAATTCCAACAGATTCCACAATTCTTACTCTTTTGACATGCATGACAGCACATTTGTCAATACCAAATTCCATCCTAATAGAATTACTAACGTTTTGGGTTACATTTAGTAGTTCTGTTAGTTGCAATTCGCTAGGAGCAAACAGTTTCAGATCATCCATGTAAAGGAGGTGAGAGATAACCTGACACCCTCTCCTCAACCGGTAACCGAGCCCTGAACTTTCCAATAAAGTGCTCAGAGGGTTTAATGCCAAACAAAACCAAAGTGGGCTCAAGCTATCGCCCTGGAATATACCACGCTCAATCCTTATTGGTTCATCGGTCCCTGGAATCTGCCGACCTCTAGGGTAATGTAGGACCGTCTTCCATTGCCCCATAACTGACTTTAGAAAGATGCGGAGGGTTGAGTTTACTTTATATAATTCTAATACCCTCATAAGCCATGTATGTGGTACCGAGTCGTATGCCTTCTTATAATCAATCCAGCACGTCGACAGATTCTTACGGGAACGACGAACCTGTTGGCTAATGGTCATATCAATAAGGAGCAGCTCCTTAGTACCACGAGACCCATTCTTACAGCCATTTTGAGATGCAGACATGATTACGTTGTTGTTAATATGTATAGAAATTTTTGTCCTCAGTATGGATGTAAGAAGTTTATACATCGTTGGTAAGCATGTAATTGGTCTATAATTTTGAAAACCTGATTTATGGAGCAGGTGGGTGATTCCTGTCGTTAAAAATGATGGTAACGAGCCGGATTCTAAGGACGACTGGAATTGAGAGGCCAATCGAGCATGCGAGGTGCGTAACCACTTCAGCCAAAAATTGTGTAGTCCATCAGGACCCGGTGATTTCCAGTTTGATAAAGACTGAACTGCATCGGCTACGTCTTTGGGGCTGATCGTAACTTCCCCCATTTCTTGAATTGATTCACATACTCTTTTGATCTCCTCAATCCAATCACCTTCAGTGTGAGTAACGGGCACCGACCAAATATTCGACCAGAATGTGCACACAGCATCATTGCCCGGCAGGTGCTCGTCACACACACTTTGTTCCGAACGTTCCCAACCTCTATACACCCACTTTTGGTCATTTTGAAACATGCGGTTCTGTGTGTATCAGTCTACTCGCTGTTTATATCTACGTATACGGTTTGCCCATGCATAAACTTTCTGCTTCAAGTAGTCAATGCGCTCCGTGACACAAGCTACATAATCACGAGGGTTGATGTCGGATCCCGAAAAAGCTTTCCTCACATAGCGCATTACTCTAGGTCTAGTATTACCTTCTCTGAAACAGCTTAGTTTACCAATGAGAACCCTGGCATCGTCAATTCGACGCTGAATTCTGCGCTGCCAGATTGGTGCAGCTGGTTTCGGTTGTCCGGTTCCCTCGTGGTTAGGGAAGTTTACATGAGCTAAACGGCATGCTGCAATAGCCGCACAATATAAAATTTGATGTGTTTCGGTTAGATCTTCACAGCAGTCAAGATATTCTGGGAGCAGCGAATCCAGGGTAGCCACTAGCGCCAGATTTTTTTTATGCATGGGCAATCGTGGTACACGTGGTCTAAGTCCTGGTGATGCAGACTTATACTGCTGAACCGCATCCTTCAAAGTGCTCCTTACTAGTTCGTTGTACTGGGTACCTGCATTAAGGGGCCGATCACCTCCATCCATATCAGTATGGCTAGGCTGCGGTAGAGTTATTGAAGAAACTAGCGACTGCGCAGCTGATTGCGCTGGGGCAGAGATGACATGGCTACCCTGCATTTCAGAGCGTAGCCGATCAAGCACATTGTCATCCAATCTGTGGTTGCGTTGGATGACACGCACCTGATCCGACAGTCGTTGTGCCGAGACGTTGACAGCTGGTTCAAGTTCCTGGAACAGTTAAAGCATTCTACTACGGTACGCAGTGAGGCTAGTTCCCCCTCTGTTGCCCCATAGTATGCGCGCATGACGTTCTCATTAATTGTATGAGTCCATCTCATGCGCTGCACATTACCACCGACAGCGAGAACCCGATCCGGAGCCGATTGGCCCCTAGGTCCCAAGCCATTCAGTGGCGGCTGAACTCTTCCTTGCCGGCGTACAGGTCTTGGAGACGTCGGTGGAGAGAAGTACTCGTCACTTGAGCTCGACGCAACCCGCGAATCTAATGTTGCTGAATCAGAGTCCGCGGGTGTTTGCGAGACGGAGCTAGGTGGCGAGGCCGAGGGTGGTGGGCGTGCATTATGCCTCCTGGCTTGACTTCTTGTAAACATTTTCTGTGTATACGAATCCAATGACAGCTGTCATCTTTCATAAATTAATTTTTTCATATTGCAGTATTTTTGTTGTTGATACGGGTTTATTTATGGATTCTTCACGGTCTTAATCATTTTGTTTATATGTTCCTTGCCTCAAATGTTTAACTAACCCAATTATTTGAAGAAAATTGTAGAAATAAAACAGGAAGAGAAAATGTCACAGTGTGTCAGGTTGTGTTGCCAGGTTATAATAATAATTATTATTATTATTATATGACACAGTACGAGCTTAACGCTGAACGAAAACTCAGTGTTACTTCCTAATTACTTTTTCACGTCTAAACGGTTGTAGCGGGCGGGACATTTGCCCCAGAATACAATCTCTCTTTACCTCAAAAACCCGCCAAGGAGGGAATGGAAAATAATGAATACGTATTTCTTCGTTACGTTACTTCTTTATATTTATTTTACGTTATTTCTTTAAAGTTGAAATCAACTGTAAAAAAAACATTTATAAGGTAAATGGGGCCATATCGGCGTTGATGGGCAGTAAAAGTCTGAATTAGAATGATCGAGTTGCTGTCCACAACGCGACAGTAGTGCCTACTTTATGGTATGGCAGCGAAGCCTGGGTATGGGCCTAGAGATAGCTATATACTTTCTACCTATCCCGTTAGGGTCTCGGGTTAATGATATGTAAATAATCATTGAAAATTAGTAGATAAGTATTGAGGATAGAACAAGCTAACGCAGGACAATAAAACAAATAACTGCACAATAGTAATCTCATACCAGCTGAAAAACAGCTTACAAACTTCGAAGTCGAGAAAAATTATCATTTCTTAGAAGAGGATTCCAAAATAAATGGACTTTAAAACATCTCTTGATTCAACTTCGAGCAAACTTCGCTGTGTTTTCACAATGCCAAGTTATAATGAGACGAATAAGTACACTCACTTAGCTACTAACTCTTATTCACTGGCAATTACGTGGGTAGTTTGTACTTTTTGGCGTTTACTAGTTTTATCATTCTAATCATGTATCGTAACGTTCACGTCTCCCCACAGGTAGGCAGTAGACTAATATCGCTCTCTATTCACCAGGGATATATTAAGATTCTAATATGATTTGGAGAGTCTATCACATTCTCAAGCAAATGGTGGATAAATATTGCGTCAGTAAAGAAAAACTCATTAAAGACCATTCTTGAACTCGGAATCTTAGCTTTGGAGGTAGATTCGGACGGTGAAATAGTATATAAAATAAACATATAAATCGCAGTCCGAATAATATATACCTATATTTTGTGTATAATCTCTTTGCATGTCATGTTTCTTATCGCCGCAGTGATATTTTGTCTGTCTAGACTAAATAAAGCAATAATAGGTATTTGTTGTGAGCTCTAAATATTATTCTTGTTTATTATTCCCTTAGATGTATAATGTTAAACTGTCTGTAATAAGAACGGGGAATCTGGAATAAGCAGGGGAAGACTTACTGACCTAGATCAAATGGCTCTTACAATCATAAATGGGTTCAAGGTCAGAATGAAGGGGATCACGGTTGGATGAAGCGATAGAGTTGGGTTTGTTGACAAGTATATCATTCGCTTTATTTACACTCATTAATCTCTGTATAAATAAAAATGGATCACTAAATGTGTTGCTAAGCGCAAAAGTTTCAAACGGCTGAACCGATATGATTCAAAATGAACTTTTATATGTATAATTCATACATATTATAGTACATAAAAGCCGAAAACTTTAAAGATTTACAATGTGATGTCGTAGCAAACATATTTTTGTGCGCTTAACATTACGAGATAGATCAAATTAATGACTACGGAATTTCATATTTTATAAAGATCGATTAAAAAAAGCGCTTCTCGCTTCGCGGAATCGCGGAAAAGTTTTTGGATAATAACCAAAAGGTTTTCCGCGCTTTCGTCGACTTAGAGAAGGCATTTGATAGAGTCGTTCGAAAGGAACTCTGGGACGTATTGCCTGGATATGGAGTAGACAGTTCCCTACTGCATGCCGTGGTGCCATCACTCTATGGTGATAGCGAGGCGTGCGTTAGGGTTAACGGTGAGCTGTCAACCTGATTTGATGTGAAGACGGGGGTCAAACAAGGGTGTATCATGTCTGCCTGGCTGTTCATTATATATCTAGATAACAGTCTGAGAGCGTTGAAAACGAACGGATGTGGAGTGAAAATGGGAAACTTAATGCTGCAACTGCCTTCTTTACGCCGATGACGCGGTTTTACTGGCGTCATCAGAGGGCGAACTGCAGTCACTAGTTACCATAATGAAAGAAGAAAGTGAAAAGAGGGGCTGCGCCTAAACGCTGTCAAGACTAAGGTTCTGGTATTCGAAAGAGATGAACAAGTGACCGAGTGTGTTATATCGGTAAATGGGAAAATTCTAGAGCAAGTGAATGAATTTGTATATCTAGGAAGCATGTTCGCACGAGATGGAAAGTATGAAAAAGATATTGAAAGAAGGATAACTGCCGGAAATAAGGTGAATGGGGCCATGTCGGCGTTGATGGGTAGCAAAAATCTCAACAAGAATGCTCGAGTTGCTGTCCACAATGCGATATTGGTGCCTACTTTATTGTATGGCAGCGAATTCTGGGTATAGCAGAGGAAGTATGAAAATTGCTTGAATGCAGTGGAGATGCGATCTCTTCGAAAAATGGGCGGAGTAACGATATTAGATCGAATCCGCAATGAAGAGATTCGCAAATCAACTGCGTGAATGAGGGCGTGATTGTAAAGTTGAAGAAAGGCATGTTACGTTGGTCTGGATATATAGAAAGGATGAGTGAAGAAAGATTGACGAAACATATGTACAAAGCAAAAGTGTATGCAAGAAGAGGCAGGGGAAGACCACGTTCCAACTATCTCGATCAAATCGATCGGACGCTTGTGCGTCCGATCGATTTGATCGGACTGGAACTTTGAGGACGGGAACGTATGAAGAGACAGATGAATATGGAAGAAGCGAAAGAGGTATGTAAGTCTAGAGAGAACTGGCGCTCTATACTCTCTGTCTACCCCGTTAGGGACTTGGCGTGATGATATGTATGTATGTATGATAAAAAAAAGTCCGCGATGGTATGAATTTATCTCTAATACCACACAATAACCATTTTCATGCTTTGTCGCTCGTAGGAAATAAAAGCCAAAACTCACCTTACTAAAGTGAATCATCACATCCAAAAGGGTTCGATAAACTCTCTTACTGAATGGAATGTAACCTAGTTGCTTTAACACTTATAAAGTCGATTGTAAAGTTTTGTTTCCAATTTTTATGTAAAGAAGCAAATTCAAGAACCTGTTCAACAAGTTTAGTTTACGCAAAGTATTAGTACTCGTGCTTGAGTACAGCGTTTACAGGCCAGGCGGCTATTGTTTAATCTTTTTTCTTGTTGAATTATTGATAATTGTATTCCCAGTCACCGATTACATTAATACATTATAACTTTTTAATCAATACCAAGTCGTATGAGAATGAAAATAAACAACTAATGACGTTATTACTCACGATAATTTTATCTTTATTATGACACCAAATTATTGTATGTATAATTAATAGCTGTCCCGCCCAGCTTCGCCCGGGTGAAAAAGTAAAATTTCCTGAAACACGATCGCAGTGCCACCTATCGGGTCCAATTGTGATGTAAGCTATCCTTTCTTTTAAATTGGATTAAACTGCATACGGTGTGCAAATTTGATTGAAATCGGTTAAGTAGTTCAGGAGCCCATCGTGGACTTGATTGCCATAAAAAACGTTATAGTGAGTCTATCTTAAAAGGTAGACATATGCTGTCGCGGACTGTTTTTTAGAACTTTTAAAGAGGAACAATTCCCTCATACATGATATTTTCGTAACTTAAACCGTTTACGTTTGCGTACGCAACGGAAGCTCTCAAAAAGGAATATTTCTTCCCGTTCTGACAACATTATTCATTTATGCTTCGCTCCTATTGGTCGTAGCGTGATGTTATATAGCCTAAAGCCTTCCTAGAGAAATGGACTATCCAACACAAAAATAATTTTTCAATTCCAACCAGTAGTTCCTGAGATTAGCGCGTTCAAACAAACAAACAAACAAACTCTTCAGCTTTATAATATTAGTATAGATATAAGATCTTTTACATTGCAATTAAATTCTACTAACCTAGGTCAAATTGATCGGCCATTCAACCTCGAAACCGACAAGCATGTATGAAGTAAATGGTGAACGTGAAAAGAGGTGTGTAAGTCCAGAGAGAACTACCTCTCGTCTCCCAGTGCTGTAATTATATATACGTACATATTCTATATCTGATTATTACATCGACACTACCAACCTAGCGAGTAGCGGTTAACTAAATCCACAATAACATGCCATGTTATATCTTCAGATTGGATTACCGCCGGTAGGTTGGTAGTATTGAAGGAGTCTCTACACTACCAGTCTAGCGGCTAGTGGTTAACCGACTGTTACTATAAGACATTATATACGTTAGAGCTGTCCCTAGGATTCTGCTCTAATTGAGTTTATCTATATTTAGAAGGTAAAGATTTTAAGGTAAATTAAATAATACAATTTCTTTATTACATAAAATAATTATCCATAGTAAACAAATATAAAGGACGGTTATTAAAAATAGTTTGCGGAACAATTGACCTCGCATATAGCCTGTTTACTTAACAATCAATGACCTTAAAATGTCTATGATATAACTGAACCAGCAGTGCTCCACAGTTTTACTCAAGTAAAATTTTATTATTCGCTCCTTTGGGTACAACCAAGATCATTCATACCCTTCCTCAATAAACGGACTGTCTAAAGCAAATATTTCTGCAAATCACCTGCTAACATACAAACTCTACCTCTTTGAAATAATAAATGCATATACATATCATCATGCCGAGTCCCTCACGGGATAGGCAGAGAGTATAGAGCGCCTTTGAAATAATATATTTAAAAAATAGTAAAATAATTACGGGTGCGTAAAAATAATTAATGCTCAAGTGATGCAAAATTATGTTCAAATACATAGTTGGTCTTTACCTATGTAATTGGAGATTCTATAACCAGCATTTTCAGATTTAATTTTCTGTGGATGGGCGCGGAATTCGAAATTCAAAATTTTTTTATTATTAAGCAATGTTATTTTAATTTTAAAGTCAGTCATTTGTTATTAGATGTTTTTGCGAAAATTCCTAGTTGTCTTATATGAATTCCTACGTGCATACCTCTGCGCAAACAACACAAAACATTAACGTCGTGTACGGCCTAACACCGCTTGCATAAACACGGTCGATTATTGGTTTAATATTTTTAAATCTGGAAATGTTGAGTTGAAGAACGGGACGACAACGACGAATTGAAGGCGATATAAAAGCGGATCCAGATCAATCTACGATGAGTTTGTCGCGGGCCTTGCAGTTAGTGTCAAAACAACATTGATGCATTTGCGTCAAATCGGAATGATAAAAAGTAGGTTGCCAAACGAACTAAGCGACCAATAAGGAGACTTACACGTCGTAGCATGCATTACACAACTGAAACGCCATAGAAACGAGGGAATTCTAAATCGAATTTTTACCTGCGATGTAGAGTGGATCGTGTGCAAAAACCGTAAGCGTTCGTCTCAGTGGGGGCACTAATCAGTGTGCTTAAATACATTTTACTCATAGGAAGTTGATGGTGACTGGTGCTATGGCGGAACCACTGCCGGACTTGTACATCACAGCTTCTTACCGAATAGCACAACAGTGACTTGCAAACAATGATGGAAAAGCTCGCAATTCAACAAGAAAATCAACAGAGAATGTTCATACAAATCTCCAATGACATAGGTAAAGACTTAATATAATTAATTCTCAGTATTACAGTGAAACCACGGTGTAAAACTGTGGTTAATCTTAACTGTTAATTACCACAAGCGAAACGCTCGCTCCATGAATTGGCCGGGTAATTGACTTAACGCCCCAGTAGACAGAGGATTGGGATATTAATATGGAATCTGCATTATAATAGATTGACATACGTAGTGTAGCTGTTAGTAATTAGGTTACTGTTCTAGCGGTTATGGTAAAATTATTTGCTTAGTTAAGACTCAAAATAGGAGATGCCTACTGGTGTGAATATTGGGTAAAGCTGCGCTCTTAGTGGAAGTTTATTCGATAGAGGCCTTTAACTATGTTTGCTTTGTAAAAGAACAAGAAGTGCTTTGCTGGATGCCTTTGGGTTCGCCACAATCATCGTAATTTTATTATGTATCTACCCTATGTCCGATTTTGTGCTCTGTCAACGTGTGTGCAAAAATTCATGAAGATCAGTGTGAGTTGTCTAAAGTGAAAGCGTAACAACTCAATTTCGCATTAATTATGTTAGTAGGGATAAGAATGATTATCTTTAAAAGAGGGCGTTCCCAATTCAAAGTATATAGGTAACGGATTCTTCGATGAATGAATTAGTGAAATAAGAATTAATGCCCATGATGTTTTAAATGAGTTGTTATTCAGATCAATTGACTAGGGTAGGTTTCCAGTCCCAAATGTCACACAGATCTTTGTCCAGTGCGTACAGAACATTACCTTTGTTGGGTTAGAGGCCAGCGGCGTTGTCGAGTTTCAAGTTGTTTAATGTATCAAGTTATCGGGTGTTATTTATTGAAATTTCAGCTCTCTAAATATGTAGGCAAGAGTTTTTAATAAACATGTTATTAATGTATATTACATTAATGCATATTTAAGGATTAATTTGTAGTGTAGAAAATACAACTTAGCATGATAGTTGTATTTTCTACACTTCATAGCATCCAGTTTTCTGTTGCTTTAGCTAGACGAAAACATATGTGTAAAAAAATAGAATACATTAGACCGCTTGCAATAGCAAAGTAATCAGACTTACGTAAATATGGTTGATACTCTACTAGCCACATTTAAACGGCTTAAAACTGCAATAAGTTTTCCTAAATCCGAAAGTGTAATATGATTTAAGTAAGTATGGAGTTTTAAATGAGTTCGTTTCGACCACATATCAGCAAACTCAAACAAGTAGTACGTGAGTTGATTGGCGTTCAAATCTCCTTCGATTCGCAGTATTTAATTGTTCCAAAAATGTGTTGTTGTTCAAAAAAGGTTTTAATACATAAATTGAAAAAAATCAGGGTTCATAAAATTATAATCATTCTGTTATCGGTGAGTATAAAGTTGCCCCAGCGTTCAATGAGATTCAGTCGGACTCGCATCCGGTGTTTTATTGTGCTTTATAACGAATACTTTTCAATTTACTTTAAGTTGTTAAATTAATTTTCATTCAAAAGTGCATATAACACTAAATAAATTTAATTTGTATACTAATGCATAAATGTAAAATAAAAGCCTGAGTTACTCCTTATAACATTAACATCTGCCAGTGAAAGTCTAGGCGCCATCCAGTGCAAAGACAGGCAGACATAAAAATAATTAATTGAGATTTTGTTATCAGTACCTGCGGTATGTATACTATCATCTATATGTAATCGGAAAAGAATTTTATTTTTTTTATTACACACAGATATTTCAAAGTATTTACCACTAATAAACTACAATAAGCTACTAATAAGTACTATATATATATACTAATAATATTACTTACTAAGCGTCAATTACAAGTTCGATCTGTAAAAGATACACTACACGATTGTGTAGTTTATCTTTTAGATTTCAAAGAGCTTTAACTACTACTACGGTAACTACTTAAGACTACCTATGTACAGTATATATATGATAGTAGAAGCACCTAAGTAAGCTACCTAAAATACGTAAATAAATAATGATATGTAATTTTCGTTTCAATAATATTACGGGTTGTACTCATAATGGCAGAGCGATAGCCCGTCAAAAACAATCCTATAAAATGATACAAAATAAAATAGAAATCTTATTAAATAAATAAACTGAAAATCGTTTTGACACAAAACCTTACTTTAATCTATGAAAATGAGCGTCGCAATTCATAATAATGCTATACTCCGATATTCACTTCTTCCTATTAATTATGTCCCGCAACTATTTCGTTTCCTATTTTAACCCTTCTATTAATTACCTAATTTTCCTCTTAGAGGATGAGTATGAAACGTCTTTTTTTAGGTTTATTTAAGTACATATATACATACAAGTAACTCTAGCCCAAAATTGAATATGTATTTCTAAACCCATCGACATCGACCGTCTACGTAATCTGTAGAATCAAGCTACCAGACTACCATAATACCTATAGTATAAAATATCATACTAGTTATCAAACAAAACAATTTTTGGATACGGTACCCGCAAACATTATAAAAATAAACCGTTAAATTCCACTTGTTTCCAAAGATTAATCATCCTTTTGAAAAGTTTAATGTGAGTTTGTTTCCAAGCAGGCAAACTCATACGAATTATTTCCTTCAAAACTCACTGCAAATACTTATACCTTACAAATTAGTCTGAGAATATTATACCTAACAATAACAAATCATTTTAGGATTAACTTTAAATCTCTTATATAATTGAACGATAAAGTACGTGAATATAGTAAATTGGAGCACCAGCTTGTCATCTCAGAATGAAATCTCACCACAGATTATCATATATCTGACTTATTAATATTACATCTGTATCCTATATATTTTAAGTACAGGGATTAGTCACGCCACGAGCTTTTAAAGACGTACATACATATGTATAGTCGTGCTTGAGTAACGGCGATGCACTCATCAGCTGTCACGTTGGCACCAAAAATATATCTCCGGCGCACACACCTCTGCCTACCCCTTCGGAGACACTTGTGGGTAGGCGTGAAGATCTGTATTCTCAGGTCACGTATAATAACTCTTTCATGTACCTAATGTACATAATAACATTACAAGCAGAATTTGTTAGTTTGCATAAGCCTGAAACAAAGGGAGCCGAGATTCACCTACTAACCTATTTCGTTACATCTACCTATCGCCAGTCGCCACAAATTGACTGGCTCGCTCCCATCCTACTCGCACTATTACGTAGCTTGCAAACACATTGTTAATACTTGCCAAGAATATTATATTCGAAAAACAAACATTGTTTTATTTTTATTATATCCTAAGCATAAGCAGTAGGTAATACCGATTTATCCGTATTTGAATCCGTTCTTGGGAAAGAATAGTACTAGTAAAGTTCCGGAGAAATTTGAAATCATTAATAAATTACACGTAAACTAATTGAGGGCAATTAAATCATTAATTTTCATAAAATTCAGAGGATCATTAAGTCCATATTGGGTTAATCTATAAAGCATAAATACGCGTATGTATGGTGAGAAGAGAATACAGCAATGAAACTTAAGATTAAAATGAAACAAAGGGAATATATAGGTACAGTCCAGCCTAAAAGACGGCGAGGGTCTCGCCACCTGTCACGTTGGCTGCAACATTCATCTCCAGGGAAAATGTTAAAAATAACATTTTGGAATGCCAGTACGTTCGAACTTTTAAAAAGTTTCTCGTGTTCTCTTTAATCATTTAATAAGTAATAACACTTTCTTATGTCTTTGAAATGTGCGGTAAACGATAATGTTTTGACACCGGCAGTGAATTGTTTGTCAATTGCGCAATTAGAGTCGGTTGCAACATACGTAATCGGTGGGCGGGGTCGTGTTCCCCCGCCTCTGCGAGCAATACACTTTAATTACACTTGTACAACCGCTATTCAACAATATTGGTCCATGTCATCCCCACACCGGGGGAACATTCAGTATTAGTAAACAGGGTGGATTCTTCGGACAGGGTAGTACTTTAACCGTTGTAATATTACGAAAACATTCATAGGGCATCCTTAGCATAAATAAACCCCTGATATTATTGTTTCGTGTTGTTCTCCCTTGTTTTACTGGATCTTTCCAATCCAACTCTGAAGTGTTCCATGCTCTCTTGGCTTCGACCTTGGTAAAATTATACCATCAAATAGCGTTTTTTTTATCATAATGACTAGTGTGCTCTAGTTTTCATTGACGCAGATAATTTCGTACGGAAAATAAGAATATATAATATTAAGAATATAATAGGTACACTTAGAGGGAGTAGAGCGTCAATTCTTTCTAGACCTACACAGCTCTTTCGCTCAATGAATATGAATTAATCAGTCTCTACATACATGCCCGTTTTGAGTACTCTTGACACATCTATCCTTGGGTTGTCGATTGATTATATTTATGTGGTCGGGTTGTGATCTTCTTCAGTCTCGATATGAGTATATTATGTCCCCGAAGGGGTAAGCAGCAGTGAATAAACGGTGGTCTTCGTCGGAGATATATAAAGGTGCTAACGGTGGCTAACGCAAAAGGAGGGCCCATCGTACTTTGTCAAGCACGACTTGAAATACATGTTTCAATGTCTACTCAAACGTATGCAGGTTTCTTCTCAATGTTCTCCATCGCCATTTAGCCGGTGGTGACTATTTACACGAGTCACCACCGTCTGGTCTAG
This sequence comes from Drepana falcataria, assembly GCA_945859725.1. Taxonomy (NCBI): domain Eukaryota; kingdom Metazoa; phylum Arthropoda; class Insecta; order Lepidoptera; family Drepanidae; genus Drepana; species Drepana falcataria. The sequence goes on from OX243935.1 coordinate 5,714,782, forward strand.
TGGTTAGAGCTCCTGACTGCGAAACTTGAGGTCGCGGGTTCGAATCCCGCTGAGGGCAGATATTTGTGTGATGAACACGAATATTTGTACCATAGTCTTGGATGTTCTATGTATTTAAGTAATATAAGTAAATATATCGTTGTCTAGTTACCATAACACAAGCTTTGCTTAATTTGGGACTAGGTCAATTTGTGTGGAATTGTCCCAGGTATTTAGGTATTTATTTGCAGGTCTTAGACTTTGTTCAAAGTAAACTCGAACTTGCAATATTTGCGTTACCGGCGAGTACTCAAACTACTCCGGCACGGCTATAATTCCTTCCTCAGTGATTAGTCATAATAGTTCTACTCAATGATTTAATGAATGAATGATATTCATAATGCGGACTGTACAGTCAATTATTTGTCCACTCAGTCCTAGAGAGAACACAGTGTTGCCATATTTAAAATGAAAGCTTCTTTAATAAGCCTAGTTAGGTGTCATATTGCCGGAAACATTAGTCAAACTGCGAATACACTTCGAGTATACACCTACGCTCGATTTCGTTTGCCTTTCACGTTTGTTCAAACATTGACAAAAACTGACTAGCAAATGATTTAAAAGTATCCTGGCATTTTAAACTCTATCTTAAAGGTGAAAGGTTTGGAATTTAATTGGTTTGATACTGATCATTGTAGACGCTAATGGTGTCAGAGCCAGTTTGCAATCCTCATTTAAGCGTTTAAAAAGCAAAAAAATACTTTACTAAAACAAAAATAGTAATATTAAAGGAATGACAAATATACGTAGGAGAGATAGATTACTAGAGAATTCGACATTCTTCTTTCTTTTTGAAGGAATGGAAAGATTCCTACAGTGTCGGCAACGTGCAAGCGATACCCCTTGTGTTACAAGCGTCCATATGCGGCGGTAACCGCTTACCATCAGGTGGATCTGCATGTTTGTTTGCCACCTTAGTGGTATAAAAAAAGAAATAGACTAACTGTAATATAACAGGGTCTTTTTTTTGTAATACCGACTGAAATACAAACGAACGTCTTAAGAATCACTGTGTATTGAATGACCTTAAGTGTCCAATGACGAAGAATTGTATAATTTTGTTGAGGTTAAAGTTGCATACATAAAATAGTGGGACATTAACGCCATTGCTATCCATTCAGAGAGATAGACGCGAAAACGCAACAGATACACAATTATCTATGAATCTATGGATAATATTATAAAGCTGAAGAGTTTGTTTGTTTGTTTGTTTGTTTGAACGCGCTAATCTCAGGGACTACTGGTTGGAATTGAAAAATTATTTTTGTGTTGTATAGTCGAAAAGATCATGTATGAGGGAATTGTTCCCCTTTTTTAAAGTTCTAAAAAAAAGTCCGCTACAGAATATGTCTATATTTTAAGATTGCCTCACTATAACCTTTTTTATGGCAATTAAGTCCGCGATGGGCTTCTAAACAACTTAACCGATTTCAATCGAATTTGCACACCATGTCCAGTTTGATCCAACTTAAAAGATAGGATAGCTTACATCACAATTAGACCCGAAAGGTGGCGCTGCGATCGTGTTTCAGGAAATTTTACTTTTTCACCCGGGCGAAGCTGGGCGGGACAGCTAGTAATTCATATAAGCAAAGATATATCTTTACGTTTTCCCACATGTAATTTCTCACACGTATTTAGTTACTAACTTAACATTCGTATGGTAAGTAACATTACAATTTTACGAGAACTGGTCACAAATGCGATACGATTCGAGCTAAAAAGGTCGTAAATCTATTTACTCTCGGCACGACATTTAGCATATGTATCCAATATCCAATATGTTTCGTAATGCGCTTACGTCAAACAAAACACAATAGTGCGCGCTATTGCTGAAAGAACAGCTAATGTTTCAGAAGTGATGGATACAACCTTCTTAGTATACAAAAGGGGACAACGCGAGGTTGTCTCATATCACATGTATGTTTGTTTGAATCGAACATAGTAGGAACTACAGTATTTTTTTGCATAAGAGAAACCATCCCTACTAATATTATAAATGCGAAAGTAACTCTGTCTGTCTGTCTGTTACCTTATCACGCCTAAACTACTGAACCGATTTAAATGAAATTTGGTACAGATATAGCCTAGAGCTTGAGGAAGGACATAGGCTACTTTTTAATGCGAAAAAGGGTTGTAAGGGGTTGAAATAGGGGATTAAAGTCTGGGCGGGGATGAGCTAGAACCCCTAGGTGTGACCCCCAGGGGTCCTCCTACAAGGGTGCTAGCCCATCACCTACTTTGTTCACTTTTTCCGAGTGAGCAATTTGGCGTTGGTCTTGGGAGTAGCGCAGGTCGCGTAGATCCCCAAGGCAAGTCCGGAGCACTATCCTGCTAGAGGTTGCCGCCTGCTATTGGTCTGGTTCCATCAGAAACGGACGTAACTGAAAGCTCCGGGCGCTCTCCACATTCCCACCTTCCCAATTCCCATTCCTTTCCCTATTCCGAGGTGGGGTTGCTTCGGCGACCTCCGCCTCAGCGGAGGCGGGCTGCAGAGACAAGGGCTGGGTTTCGGCCTGGCCCGTGGTCTCTGAGTCCTATCGGTAGACTGTGGGGAAACGGGCTAGAGGCTTCGGTCACCGGCTCGTAGCGGCAGAAACGAGTCCTCTGCTGCGGCCCCGCGGTTTACGACGTCGCAACCTGGAAACAGGCGAGGCGGCGTGCAGGCGGCTCGGGCACTCGGAGCAAGCTGGTCTGCGGGGGAGTGGAGGGCTGCGGGGTAGCAGGCTGGAGGTTCCGGCCCGGCCCGTGGTGGTGAGGCTTGAGTGCCTTGCTCCACACCCTGCGGCTCTGTAGGCGCGGCGGGGGTGGAGTACTCCCGTCGTTGCCGCGAAGACGTGGCGGCCAGGAGACTGGACCGTCGCGGACTGCCTCCAGGCGGCGAGCTCGGGGGGGCTCGTCGCCATTGCACGCACGGAGGCTGGAGAGGAGGCCTTCGGGCCGAGGGCGGGCCCTTGCTCGCCCCCGAGGAGAGGCCACCTTCGATGGTGGCCCGCCGCCCGGTGGTCGTATGTAGAGTGCAAGAGCGATCCAGCGACCACCGACTCAGCGGCCTTGAAGACTGTGGGCCTTGCCCCGTGGGTTTTTAGTCAGTAAGAGTCTGACACTCCCCGTCGCTGCCCCCGTGGCGTCGGGGGTCCTATGCAGGATTTTCCCACGATAAAAAAAAAAAAAAAAAGGGGATTAAAGTCTGTATGGAAGACTCGTCATTTTTGAAGCTAGAACTTTTCCGAGCGGACCAATTCGCGGGCACAGCTTGTTTCTAATAAGGAAGGCCATTATAGGATACATAATGCTTTTGATGTCCCTATCCACTAATTGGTGGATATAAAAAAAAAACAATCTAAATGTAGATAGACTTCCGTGTATTAATTAATCAAACATACTTTTTCAGCAGAGTTAGCCCGCCTCTTCGCAGGTGGGCCCACTCGACTCTCAGGCCGCCGAATAAGGCGGCGTGATATAGATAAATACTAAACAATTAAATATCAAGCGATAAGTAAAAGTCTCAAGATGCATTGAATTTCATCCGAACGATTGTTTCGTATGTATACCTGTGAAAATTATAAGCTACTTTATTTTTTTAGTTTCGTTTTTATTGTTACGTATAAAGAACACCTACATATCAGTGCCTAACAAGAAAATAATGTATTTGTTATACAAAATATAAATTTGGGTGCAACATAAAGAAATTTTCCACACGTTGCGTGTAAATGGTGTGAGTCCTTCTGTAAAGTGCATCGTAAATCATTCGATGGTACAGCCACGTGGCCCAACCACGCGTGGTCAGATATAAATAACCACTACCGAACGACCGAGAGGACGGCCCTTGATCATACGGCATATGTGTCTAATCGACTCGGTTCTTCGTCAAATATAATTTACTTTCTGTAATTACATAATTCAGTACAAATAAATTTCATACATAATAATGGAATATCAATGAAGAAATTATCAACACAAGTTTTTTTCTCTTGAATGGAAAAATATTTGACACTAACTAACAACGATGATTAGAAATGAAAATTGGTCAGCACCAAAGGAAATATAAATATAGTATATATACCGAGTCACTAACAGGGTAGGCAGAGAGTATAGAGCGCCAGTTCTCTCTTGACTAACATACCTCTTTCGCTTCATCCGCACTTCATACGTAATACGTATTTACTATATAGGTATTTATTAATTAATTACGTATGTATTAATTAATAAATACCTGGGACAATTGCACACAAATTGGCCTAGTCCCAAAGTAAGCAAAGCTTGTGTTATGGTAACTAGACAACGATATATATACTTATATACATAAATACATAGGACATCCAAGACTAAGGTACAAATACTCGTGTTCATCCCACAAATATCTGCCCTCAGCGGGATTCGAACCCGCGACCTCAAGTTTCGCAGTCAGGAGCTCTAACCACTAGACCAGACGGTCGTCAAATTGACAATTAATGAACTGAAACGATACTTATATGACTGATACGACTGCTGATTCTCCAAACAGGATGCGTTGAGACGTACCAATAAGCCACTGTACAGCAGAAGATGTTAGCAAATAAATTGTTATAAATTATATTTTTTGTTATAAATTAATTATCTATATCTAAGCTGTTAATACGTAGATAAGTACTCATAAGTTAATGCAAGTAGGCGAAGATAGTGTGATCTTAACAGAGAGAGTTCGGTAATTGCCATATTATAATACAATTAATCCAATAAAGATGTCTATAAGCTCGAAATTATTATTAACTCAATTGGAAATTTACAGTCTAATAAATTTTTCGCCGATGGACGTTAAATTTATCGGAAGTTTTTACATTCAAAATTAAATCCAGTTTGTACGTGCTTAATTGGGCGAATTGATCTTTCAACAACACTGTTTCAAGAGGCCGTTTTTTGTTAAAAACCAATGATCCGAATCCGAAATTTAACGTTTTCTGTGTACTCTATAATGGATTTGTTTGTTCTGGAAATCGGGGAGCGACAATTTTTTTAAATTTACTATTGAGAGAGAGTTGCTGTAGTCGAGTATTCGCAATAGCCTGCCAAATAAAGAGTGTAGGATCGAACCCGGTCGGCTTGTAACAATTAGTTTATCTGAACTTAAGAACAGCGATTTATAGCGCCTCGAACTTAACGGTGATGGAAAACATTGTGAGGAAACCCGTTTTCGTATAAATGTTGATGTTGAATGTTGATTCGTGCTGAGAAAGTGCGACGGACTCGCCATAGGTCACGTGTGCACCTATATATATCTCCAACGAAAGGACAGCGGTACACGTCTGCCTTCCTTTTGGGGACGTTTCTATGAGCGATGATCAAATATATTACAAGCTCTGTATATAAAACGTATTCCTTAAATTTCGTAGTTGTATTTGCATCAAATCTCACATCGCCTGTTAATTATTGATAAGTTAAGAAGATCTTTTCCACCGAAACTCGTGAAGTTTCGTTCCCATTTGTAATGTAAAGTCCGTAAGTAGGTACCGTTGCCGACTTTTGATTGGGACTCCGGGGAAATTGTACCTTCTAAATTGAACTCTTTGTCAAGATCTTTGCAAACGTAGTAATTTAATTATATGTTAATGACTTCTGGAATTATGACAACGCTTTGAATTAATAATTTTATTAGATACCGGGATGGTAGATATGACAGGAAATATAATTTAGATTTATAAATCGAAGAGTTACAGTTAATAAAGATCTTTAACATTTCTAGGAAAAGGTCCGCGATGGCTTAGTGGTTAAAATCAAGATCCAGGTTTGAGACGGCGGTATGTACAAATGAGTTCTTTATGAATTTTAAGACAAGTTGTTCATGAAGAGACTGGTGAATGTGGACGAAGTGAAAAGGGCAAATCTAGAGAGAACTGCCACTCTACTCTCTATGTCTGCCCCGTGAGGGACACGTCCTTACGCGTAATGGTATTGTTTTTAACTGAATTTATTTTTAAACGCATACTCATGAATAAGTATATAAATTCGTTCAAGATGCAACATCAAAAGTAATCATTCGATGATGCAAATGGGCTAAATAATTTTATTAAAATCTGGAGACACTTTAAAAACAGTAAAATGTTAGCTCACCGATCGATCAACTGTGCGTGGATGGACGGAGCAGACTGTACTAGTATAAAGTGGCAATAAATTCGTTGAGCCAGCAACTAGTCCGGTAGCAAAGTGAACGAGTCAAGTCAAATTTACTCGGTGGTTTACCGTCGGGTGAGAAGTTTCCTTTCGATTGTACTGTTCGCAAAGATTGCTCGACCAACTTTCAACCTCGAAAATCTCAGCTTCGATTATACCTCCAATGTTGAATCGATCGCAGTGAACTCCTTTACTACTTATAAGACCAATATTAGCTATTTAAAAAGTTAGGCCAAATACATCACCAAAGTAACATCTGTCACGTTGGTACCTAAAACATATCTCTGGTGGAAAGTGGGTGTGTAGGTAATACCTATACACCTCTGCCTGCCCCTTCAGGGACCCTTGTGGGAAGGCGTTAAGATATAAGTAATATTTACAGTGCTTTTATGAAGGTAATATTAATAGCACTTAATCATTCTCTAATTGGACGATAAAATCTAATTTTATTGTTCTATTATTTAGGTAAAATATTGTATTGTAATATGATAATATGTAATATTTTTTGGTATTTCAAATACCAAAAAAAATACGGCTAAATGGCGTGTAAACGTTTGTTGCCAGAGAATGAATACATTCTTAATCATGAATAATTTACCAATAAAAATAAATCCCACGCCAATAGAAGATAAGATCAATATTATACAAACGATAAGAGGTTATAATAAAGACAGTTAAACCAAATACAAGAAGACTATCATCTTGCTAATGTCTAACGCATCAGACACTGGTTTATTCTACGCTCATTAGTAATGCAAAAGCCGCTAAAAGTAGTCTGCCAACTTCATTATAATAATATTAATAATCCTTTATTTGCAAAAATCATACATACCTATAGTAGGCAGGGAGAGTAGAGCACCAGTTCTTTTGAGCTTTAAGATGAAGGAAATCATTGCAATGGTACCTGCAGAGTAGAAGTCCTAAACGAAGGCGGAGGTATCACCTTGTACGTAAGCTCCTCAATGAAGGTAATTGTGTATATTTGATCCATTCCACGTCCACTCACTACCTTTTTTCCTCTCTCTTCAGAAATTGCTTTTACGATAAGACCTACTACTATTTGTTTTGTAGATGTGTGTGGAGCCGTGATGGCCGAGTGGTTCGAGCAGTGGCCTGCGACGCAAAGGTCGCAAGTTCGAATCCCGACTGTACCAATGAGTTTTTCTAAAAAACTTAAGTACAGTGATTAGTCACACCACGAGCTTTACGGTGAAGGAAAACATCGAGAGGAAACCCGGCATACGTCTGAGAAGAAATTCAAAGGCGTATGTATGTATAGTCGTGCTTGAGTAACGGCGATGGACTCGCCATCTGTCACGTTGGCACCTAATATACCTCTGGCGGAAAGTGGGTGTGTGGGTATTACCTATACACCTCTGCCTACCCCTTCGGGGACCCTTGTGGGAAGGCGTGAGGATATATTATAGATGTGTGTATGCAATTAAGAATATGTTACTATTATTATTAGAGGACTGGCGCTCTATACTCTCTGCCTACCCCGTTAGGGATTCGGCGTGATGGTATGTATTTATTATTATAATTCTAGCGAAAAAGAGGTTGTTATTACACCTCCTATTTAAAATGCTAAGCGGTAACAAAAGACAATCCAAGCATTGATCCAAGCAAACAAAAGAAGCAGAGAAGCTATCATAGATCTGGCATTCTGGCGACTCTAAAATCGATGTATTTACTGACGCTCATTTTTTGGTAACTATCAATGAAGATAATCTAAATACCATAGTGACCAGTGCGTTAAACGTTTTTTCGTTCTTGCAAAGTATTAGAATAGAAGAAAAATTAAGTAAGTTTGTTAAACTACTTACTCAAAAGTACTCTTAAATTCGACGGGGCTTACAACCAAAAACTTAAGGAACGGAAACGTGTGGAGGGTTTGAAGTCTTGAAGCTCATTATTCTATGACGCTATGGAAATAATTTGCATGATTTAACCATTCTTTAGCCGCCTGAAATAGGCGAAGACGTGCTGGAACAAACAAGCTAATCTTGTTTAAAATACATTCTAATGTATTTTAAACAATAAAGTGTTTGAAAATATCTTTAAGTTAACGGTTTTTTTCTTTAAATTATTTCTTTCTTATTTACTCTATTCTTAATTCAAATTTATTAAAATTTATTTTCTATTTTTCCAGAATTCGGATTTTCTATAAAAGCGTGTGATTTAGTTTTCTCAAACTACTTTTTATTTTTTCTATTTAAAATCATGTTAATTCAACTACCAACCCGGACAAAACCGCACCACATAGTATAAAATATATTAAAGTTACTGATAGCAACAAAAATATTCTCGTCATTATTCCTAAATACCCTCTGGGTATCACCCTTTCGCCTAGTATATTCAAGTCCTGTAAGATTATTGGCCGGCATCACATACGCTTTGCTTTCATTAAAGACATAAATTTACTGTCTTGTTTCCTTAACATGTTCGTGAGAATCTGTTACCATGATTTCACAACCCTTAAGAGTACTTGAGGTGAGCTTTTCCTCCAACAGTGATTTTGAGAGCCTCTTATCCTGCAATGGCCGCAATTACTTAATTCATTACAATACGTTCCACTGCGGAGCCGGAAAACAGATACTTACGATGTTGGAAGCACACGTATGTTATTTACCGGTTTGCGCCTTCCCTTTTTTCCCAATCACTAGCGTTGGTAATCACTTCCGGGAAAGTTATCCTGTCCCGGAATGTGGACCCGGTGTGTGTGTTGCGATAAATTATGTAGATTGTGGCCTGACATTGACATGGTCCCCGACTCTTCATTTTTACAGTTATTCAGAGTAAAATCAATAATTTATTAAGAACAACACCTTGTGATTTATATATATCTTCATGCCTCTCCACAAGGGTCCCGAAGGGGTAGGCAGAGGCGCCGCCTGACCGATGGCGAGTTCATTGTCATTACTCATGCACAAGTATTATGACTTTGAATTTCTTGTAAAACGTAGGAAGGTATGCAGGTTTTTCTTTTGTTTCTCGTTGTTTTCCTTTTCACCCTCGTAATGTGTTTTAATAATAGTGAGATATAAATATATGCTTCTGTCCTAAATGGAAAGTACTTGATGAGTGGAATAAAATTTGGCTCTTAGGCTAAGATCCCGCTGTTATGGTCGCTTAGCCCCGCCCAGTTGGCAAGCGATCTGCAGATTAAAAAATACACGAGATACACTCAAGTTTTCAGTTTGTAGTAGATGATAGTTCATTCATATACCTAATAATAATCAAATTATACTTGTCGCAGTATCAAGTCGTTATGAAATTGTGGTTTAACAAGAAACGAGAACAAAGAGCAATATTTCTTCGAACTTCACAGACTCTGGATCTTAAGATGTCACATTCAATGCGAATGTGTGTAAGTCTGACGTAGTTGTATATAAAATAAATCGATTGCCATAAATTTTACCGCAAATATGTTGAATCAATTTCCCATTCAGTTGAATTGTATTGCACCAACAACGCATTGAAGGAAGCATTATTAAAAGTATCCATTGTCCATTTCTTTATGGACTTAAATAAGCTATAATTTAAACGTTCGCCTGCGGAAAGGACGGAAATGATATTGAACAGAGCGGAGGAGGGCGGCGAACAAACATTGGCTCGACGGTTATTGTGTTGTGAATGTTTGATTATTTTCCAACATTTCTATTGCCAACAAACAGATAAAAACTACTATTATATTTTATTTAGTTCGGACATACGAAGTTTAAGAAGCTGACGACAATTGTTTTAAAAAATTGGCATTTAAGATGTTATCAGATTAGCGCAAATATTAATCTCTCGATCAATATTCTATTATGAAGGAGAAGCGATTGTCTCAGCAATAAATTTCACTTTCATCCACTCCCTTGGGTAGTGGTATGTTGATATATATATGATATATATATATCCTTAATAATTATACGGGCTACCTAATGCGAAAATATTTTTTCTAATTGGATCAGAAGATCCCGTATTTCCCGAGATTGGCGCGTTCAAACGAACAAACGAACCCAGTAAAGATAAAATGAAATATCTAACTTATTTACTCACAATGATTTTTCCAAAGGATCAAAAAAATTTGGGATTCGATGACTTTCGATCCTGCTGATATTGATCGATTTAAAGTTGGTAATTAAAGAAGCAATAAATTACAAGCTTTTTAGTTTTATATTATTGAAAGGAAAAACTTTGTTGGGATCGGCTCTGTTGAATTCCAATGTGATGGTTGAAACGTAATAGACGTGCATAAAGCGACTGCCATCTGACTTTTGCTACTTTCTTGCATTGAAAATCTTTTACCACTTTATCTGTGGCATGAAACGAAATAGACGCAAAAAATATAAAGCAAATGCATAAGACGTCGTCAGAGGAAGGAAAATTCTCACGGCATGTACAAATAATCGTGAAGAGAGTTGTCAAAGTCAATCAAGTTGTGAAATTAACAAACCGAGACATAGGTGTGTCATAATAAACAAACAAAAAGCAACGTAAAATTAATGGACAGGGAGCATACATAAGTAATAAATCACTTTGTTGACATGCGGCTATTGAGCAAACCATGACGAGTTATTATGTCAGACAACGCTGATACGACGAGCTTATGTTTTTGAAAATTTTAGTTTTATTTAGTCTTATTAGAAGTGTAATCTTAATGATTTATGCTCGCGGTCCTAGGCGCGTTAAATTTGATTTCATTGGTGGATTTTGTTCTGGAATGAAACCCTGTACTGGAATGATACCCTGTGTGTTAATCTGGCTAATAATCTTTATGCCAATTTGCATCTCATTCCATTCTGGTGTTATGGCGCGATTGATTATCAAACACCCTCAAAATCTATCGAATCTTTAATATTAGTGGGATATGTTTTAAGGTGGCCTGTCAAGCAGTAGACGTTTCCATTGGGGCCAATTGTTACTAGAAAATGTATTTATAATTAATGTATAGCGAAATTTCCTGATACACTAATTTGTTTTCTTCGTGAAAAGATCACAACTTGGAAGTTTACCGCTAAACATTATCCAACAATATAATATGACAACAAATTTTGCCATGAGTTGTTAGAGTAGTCACAGATTTTATAATGGTGTGAAATGGATGGCTTTTCCACGTCACAATTCAGTATGATTGTTTGCCCTTCATTCAACACAATCAACAAAGGTTCGCCAGATCGACGTGGTTTTTTGTGGTCCGAAAAGTAACACAATCTCCATTTCCAGCTTAATATTTGCGTCGGCCATGCCGCTATTAAAACTAGTCCACACACTCAGTGTTACTTTTTTAATAGAAACGACCAATTGAATGAAAATGTTAAAACTACGGTTGCTCAAGTACTTACATTAGAGGAATCTCCAATTAACTAGTTAACTAATCCTTACCTTAATTACGAAGCTAAGGAGTAAAGACGCGAGTTGAGAATTAACAACAGACAGTAGTCAGAATAGACAGAAAGTCGAAAGATACCTTAAACGCGCAGTTGTTATCGCGTGCTAGCATACAAAACCACTTTGCGAACACAGCTTTGGGAAATCGAATACTTCCAATGGATATGGCGAAACAAACATGAATGAAAATCTTAAGAAATCCATTTGAATTGAATACATTCGTTCGGAATAGACATCAAAGTAAAGCAAAATTACAGAATTAATAACTAGATTTCAAATTAGCAAGCGCAAAAGTGATGAAATTCCGAAAGTTACGTGACACTTTCGGACTAATGTTTCGCAAGCACGGATATTTTTAAGGCTTCTCGCCCAATTTCAAAAGAATCACAAGTCTTTAAAATTAAGAAATTTTGAGCACTTCCAAGGAATCTTTTATAAATTGAGATTTTCATGTACCGAGTCTGTTATCCAATCATCATAAGAGCTTTGACTGGAAACTTTGTTGGCGCTATAATAATTGAAGACTGTTAGTTAGCCAAACATACCTCCTCTAAGTTGTCTCATAACTTGTGAATAAGCCAACATTGTCAGACACTCGTATTTAGTAAGTGATGTACTCTGGGTACACTACTACGTACGTGTAACTAATTATATATTTACTCGCCTACTGGATGCAGCCATATAAGTAAATAATTTTAAGCTCATTAAGGGCTCAATTATATAATTTTAAGAGTTTTTTAATGTAAGAGACAAGTACACTTCACTTTCACTAAGTGTGCCTTGTATTATAACGACCATTTTCAAATCTAGACCACGGAAGAAGTAAGGACGATCAACGTTTGCCTTTTTTAGTTTCTTTCATCATCGATAAGACAAATGTTGATCATCAGTGAGTTCGCGGTCTTCCTTGAATCTTTGTCACATGACATTCAGTGGAGATAACGTTAGCTATTTCTCAAGGTAACGTCGTATTCATATTCTCTTTGGAATACACATGGAATAACTGACCCATTGTGATTATTAAGAATAAGGAAAAGCTAACATAAAATATTGCGTGAAAACACGAGGTAGAGCCCCTTTCGTAGGTATGTTGAGTGTAACAATTTCTTCCTTTCCTCGAGTGAGTGATGTGATTTACCGATTAGTCCAAAGATTTATTTGAAAATTTTTGCATCGAGTCGACGAAATGAGAAAGCGTTTAAAATATACAAATATGTAGTCTTTTAATCCCTACTAGCAACTACAGATTTTATTATTTTCACGATACGAAAGAACTGCCTATAAACTTCACACGCGATGAAATGGAACGGAGACATATTGCCTGATGTGACGATGTGTGACAAGGCTAAGTAACAGAAACAAAATAAACGAGACATTACGGATTTACAAATTCCAGTGTCGCAAGGCCAAGAAAGGATCAGGAAAATAACTGATTACATGCTTTCCGGGGACGTAATACATGAATATTGATACTACGATTCTGAGATTATATTGATCCGAAATTGTTGATGGATTTGGGATACCTACGCATATAATCGCTGTTTTTGGAGAATTCATTTAACGTCATAATATAAAGTAATAAATATGACAGGAGGGAGGCCTTTGCTCAGGAGTGGGGCAGAGCTAATTAAACTGAAATAAAATTACGTATATGACTCGCATCTAACCTTTATGCTTAACAAGTTGATTTCACACGCGTTCCTACAAATCATGTTCTTTTTTTTCTGTTTATTATAGGAGTTTTGTCGCACAGCGACTATATCACTCCATGGGGACACCTGGATATAAAATCACTTAGAATCTACGCATATACAATTTTAACAAACACTTTATATCGTCAGAACTAGGGTTCGCCAAGATACTGTTACACAGACCCACATCCTGGGTACATCCAAACATAGTTCTTCTGACATCTTTGTTCTGGTCACATTCCATCAGGATGTGATATAAATCGTCACAGACGTTACAAGTATTGCAATTTGGAGAGGGAACCTTTTTCAACAAAAAAGCGAATTTATTCGATGGAATATGACCAGAACGCAGGCGGAGTGATGTGACAATAGTATTCCGGTCTGTGTGACTGTGATCGATCCATGAAGTGGTTGGTAATTGAGGCTGGGTAGTTCGGTACCAAATACCTCTTTCTTTAGATCTCTCATCGAAGTACTCCTGCCAAATCATTTTACCGTTTAAAAATTAGTGGTGCTTTAGTCGCTAGAGAATATATTCTAAATCTATGCGAAATTTCAGATTTTGGCACACAAAGTTGCATCAAAGTTTTAATGGCAAATGCCTCATCTACTAAGCAATGAAAACAGCATAGGTATTCGAATTACAAAGTAAATTTCAATTTTGGAATCAAATTAATGTAACAACGCTGCTCCATACGTCCGCTTGTTTGATTGAATATATTAGTGAACTTAAAAAAGGCTTCCTCGACGGTCCATTCATGAATATTAATCGTTGCAATGAACGCTTTTGACTTTGCGTTTTAATTAATGGTCTGAAAGCGTTTTAAATTAATAAGTCATACAGAGGCCTAACTAACTACAGTTGGGCCTCGTTCTATATCATGCAGCACCAAGTAGTTGTACCTTGTTTCAAGTTCGTTAATGATTTGCTAATGAAGCAAATAATGATGTTTTCCGGTAGCGATGAACTGGTCGAAATATTTTGGGATATTAATAGGTATTTTTTTCCATATATCTGAATATAAAAGTGAATAGATTTAGGTACTGTTTGAATTAAAAAGCCGCATTGCAGCACATCCCTGTGGATTCGGTGAATCTCTTATAATATCGACGTTCTACCGCACTACCTAATAGAATTTGTACGTGCTTAATCCGTTGAACTTATTGCTTCGTGTGGTTTTATTTCATTCACAGTTTAGCACTAGAGTAGCTTTTAAGGGAGTCGATCGGCTTAAATTACCATTCAAGCAACTTTAAAACAGTTCTTAAAATTCACAGCACAAATCTTTAAGAGGCATTTAATTAATGATGTTCTTCTGCATTCAACGCTTATTCAAACTCGTTGAGTGAGTTCTCTTGAGTAATCGCAGTTATCAGCAGCATGTGACACCCCTATATGTCAAAGGATAAACGGAGATTTAGTGCTTTCCTGGGCAGATTAAGGATTAACGTGCAATCTGTTTTCCACGTTACTCGTAAACTAGTAAAGGGCGTATTTAGTATATATACTATAGGATTTTATCAAGAATTAATTTTCTAGTAATAGTGCAAGTAGTCGTGTTATTTGCAAAATATGTTATTTTCTGTTTGTTAATGTATTTTGTTTAAAAACATTATCGAATTGACTGAATTAAAAGATCGATCGAAACGTAAATTTGACGGATAAACTACTTCTAAGTAATTAATTCAAAGATATCGCCAATAAAGAATGCAAATAAGTAAGTACAAATAATTAATTCGATTGCTGAATTCAATTGAATAACTAATGTCAGTTTACGTTGAGATTAATTGATATTGCAAAGTCCTGAAATTGAATGGATGAAATACAACACATTAACGTTTACATATTGAAACCGATCATAATCAGAAATACAACAATTAATTTGATGTTTCTTGGGGTCTTCGAAGGGATAAGAAGAGATGTAGCATTCGCCATGTTCTCCAGTGAGAGAGTCATCGGAGAATATTTTCAGTGCCGTCGTCCCAGATGGCGAACTGCGTCTCAAGTTCAACAATTCAACTTTGAATGTGATCTGAAACCTTTGCAAGTTTCTCCTAGTAAAGCTCCTAGAGTGATAAATCACATCAGGTACTTCAGTTTAAAAAAGCTAATTGGAGCAGACTGCAGGAGTTCCAACCTGTAATCTTGATTTCGCAGGCGAATACTTTAACCACTAGGACCAACGCTATGTGTGCACTAAATGTACTTACAATATATAATTAAAAATTAGTTATATCTTTCATTATATCATATTAAATGTACGTTTTGTTATGACACCAGACCGCGCTATGCTTTATACTCATCGTACAAATGTGCAGATCATATTCATCACCACACAAACTCTATAATTCCTATTATAAAAATTCTGAAACTTCCACCATACTCGGTGGAACTCAGACTGCTATCGTATTTCATTATCGTTTGCTCTCCACTACTTATCTATGTATTCAATAAGTTCTTCGTCGCTTATGTATATTACGGAGCTCCGTTTCTAAGTATTAAACCTGATATTTGAATTCAATATTGAGTCTTTATGATTACTTTTCTAGCACAAAGTGCTCTCAATAGCTTTAGCCTAAAGCAATTATGGCAAAATTTGTAAAAAATAATTTTGATCAAAGTGCTATTTACTTCAAAGCATTGAGAATTTCCTTGAGCTTTTGCGTTTTGTCTCACGTAAAATACTACCCTCATATTTGTGTTAAGCAATCAAACGGGGTCACTACAACATTATGTTACGGAAATCATTACGCACGAGTGATATGTCAACATAAGATGGCATGTTGATGTTGTTATTTTAGCCCTTTTAGAAAAATGTATTAACAATATTATTTGGGGTCTGATTAATCTACCGATTAAGAAACTATTAATTCTCTAAATTGTGGAAAAAAATTGTTAAATAGAAAGTTTAACCTACTCATAAATTTTGCCACTGG
Source organism: Drepana falcataria (assembly GCA_945859725.1). Classification (NCBI taxonomy): domain Eukaryota; kingdom Metazoa; phylum Arthropoda; class Insecta; order Lepidoptera; family Drepanidae; genus Drepana; species Drepana falcataria. The sequence continues at coordinate 5,730,975 of OX243935.1, forward strand.
ATGATTGTAAATATTTTTTTATATTTTATTAATGCAGTTGCAATGCTGTTTACAGTACACCTATGCATATGATGTAATTGAGGTTTAAAATGATATCGTTTTCAATGCATATACATCACACTCACGACACGTAGACACTTTTAAACCTTCATGTTCATTTGGAGGGAAAGTTTAAGAGGCGTTGAGATTTTTAGTATCCATATTTTACTTTGCTGCGAGGAGGGAGCCCTCGGTTGAGTTTCATTTACTCATAAAATAAATACGTTAGGTAGAATACATTTTCAGGAGCCATAACAGTTACAATCTACATAATTCGCGTGAAAGACATGCACAAAAATATAAAGACAGTTGATATAAGAGAGTTTTTAAAAATAACCTTTAAAACACGTTCAGGAAAAATTGTGTATGCATTTTGAAAACGCTTGAGTACTTTAAATTGCATTTTACATAACATGAAGTTAAGCTTATTTTTTTTATTTATTTCTTATTTTAAATCGCGATCAATGGATCTATGTGATTTATTACAAGTACATAGTTTGTCATTTGTTATCATTTAAGTTTCAATAGGTTGCAAAATTTGCTAAAAATATTATGTATTGCATCATAAAAAAAAACAGATTTCTATCATATTCAGGATCAGAAAATATCTTCAAAAAATATATGGTAATCCCTTCCTTCTATTTCCTACATTTATGACAATTAATTTCAACCTAAAATGGTCGAACAAAGAACATATTGAAACAATGATTACAAGACCTGTTAATATTCCCAGAATAGGTCCAAAAGTAATGCACTTCCATTTGTCGTTGAATTAAAAGCACTTGTGCAGACAAAAGATACGCGGTAAATTCACACAAAACCACGTGCGTCGCGGGCGGGCTGCAAACGTCTGACTGCGCGGTTTAGATGCGCGGCTACCCTTAACATAGGTACCCTTTTATGAATACAACCTACCCGACCCCTTAAACAAAGGACCTCCAATCAATTAGGGTCAAAGCCCTCAGCTGACACTAATTCTCTCCTATTGTGCCTATATTTTTATGCATTTGTAATAGCTAGTTCCTCATCTGTACTTTCAAATACCCCTAAACTGCGTCCATGCTTCAACACTAGCATATGACGCGGCAAAAGAAGAAAAACGCGCAACATGCGCCAAAAAGGGACGGAGCTATACATAATAACCGTTCGTCAGAGAAAGACGGCTTCAGACATTTTGTAAGCTGATAACCAGAGGCAGCGAGCAGAGCGAGGGGAACCATATTCTCGCGCTTCTCTGCGTGAATGTAATGAATTAAAATTCTATTGTATACAAAAGCTTCTCAGTGCGTGATTGTGAATCGCTATGAAATTAAGCTTTATAAGCTCGACGAATGAACAAATATCTAGCAGAATAAACAGTGATCATGATTTTTTTGTAATTAGAAACCAATTAGATTAGCTTATTAGTGAACTTTTAAGTAAACGTCCATATTCTAACAAGACAAAAGATTTGAATGCCACGTTACACAATGAACCGAGGAGGAAAACATTTCGTAAGATCAGTCTAGCAGCTCAAGGTCCATCCAAACTCATTTATTTATGATAAGGAAACAGAAATCAGTAAGCTCACCGTTTTATTCTCTTTAAAACAGAACGTACCTACAGAATTCCTATTGAACCCAGGATACATCCTGAATGTAAATCAAAATCCATGCGATTCCTTAAAGGACGATTTATAACAAAGCGCTCTCAGACGGCGACGGATAGTAATTCATGCAGTGGCAGCCAAGTACGGCAACACAGTGGGCCACCGCGCCCGTAAGTGGAATCAAAATTTTACATGTGATTTTACCTATACATCCACGGAAATGCAATCCATCATTGGATCCTCGTGTATCCACGGCCACGACACGCACACTGGGGTGCCAGCGCGCACACTAGCGCACCGCACCTCCTCACGCGAAGGGAAACTCTTCACACACGACACAGATAAACATGTCAACTGCTAGACATTGTTACCCTAAAGTCCTTTCACGATTTTCACCACAAAATCACCATAACGCACAAATGATAACACAAACAGCATAGATGAACACAGAAACACTGGATAAATTTTTAATATCACTCGCGATCAAGTCACGAAGACGACGGTTTCGACAAAAATACGAGTAGGTATTGTAGTGTCGATTCGGCGACTGTTCCCCCGCCCTGTTCCAGAGGCGAATGGTGCCGCCATATTGAATCTCACTTCATGGGCGCACAGTGGCACATCTGCCGGCGATACTAGGAACTAGAACGTTAACTCCGTAACGAAATGTTGTTTATCTGAACATATTTATGCGAAAACAGATATAATCATATTCCAGTAGTATAAAAAGATAATATTAGCTGCTGTTTTATTCACTTTCACTAATATTTAAGTTTCTGATGTCACTATTTAAGCTATAAATACAGAAATACAAAAATGGCGTTTACAGCAGTAGCCATCTTAATTCCACAATTTGCCGCCAGATAGCGCTGGTGAGGTATAGCAAAGTATAAAATATGAAATAAGTATACCCAGGAATGTTATATAGAGTACCGTTCAATGGCACGCGCTGAACGATATCAAAGGTTTAATTAACGCGTTCTAATTCATTGCCTTCATAGCGTTTACCCATCGAGGTTTTAATTTAATAACACTCGATTTATGTAATAATAAGACAGAGCGATATTCGATTTATTTTCGTAAACAATATTTTAAATATTTGATTAACATTTCTAATTGCTACTCTATTTTCTAACTAATATAAAAACTATGAATTTTTGATAACGACTAAAAATATAAAATAACAATTGAAGAATGACAATAACTGCGACTAATTTCGCAAAAAGAGCAAGTGTTTGTAGCCATTCGAAAATATTATGAGGATAAAAATAGATCACGGATGCGAATTTACTACAAATACGTAATCTACAAGCGAGTATCATCACGCCGAGTCCTTTATGGGCAGGTAAAAGAGCAGAGAGAGTCGAGCACCAGTTTCCGCTAGACTTACATAACTTTTGAATGATACTATAAAATTATAAATTATTGGCAATACCAATTAATCAATGATGAATACCAGTGTTGATACTTAGCATGCTGCAAGTATTCTTGGACTTGAATTGCTTTTGCTTTATCCGACTTGGGTTCAATATAACCCAACCGATATCTGGGCTACAATTTCTTCTAGGTTCATTGTAATAAAAAATAACTTTGCGTCTTAACACAATGTAAGTAAGTATTACATGTCAAAATAACACTACGAATAAAATGTTCAGTAGTGAGTACTAAGTTGAATAACTACGGTCGTCCTACATGCTTCTAGTTACGACTCACGACGTGTTTTATGCCCAGGTTGTAAAATCTTCACTGCCTTGGATTACGAACTAGCTGTAAAATTGGTTATCGCACAGGAACATAATGCTGTTACTCATATACTTGACATAACAAGTACTTACCCACTCAAGGATGGAAACGTCAGGAGTACACTAGGCCGATGAGCACATACGAGTATGAAGGGACTGGAGACTGTAAATGAACTCGCTTTACTCTCTCTGCCTACGAATTTTTAGTTTAACTGATACATTTTATCAATACACGATTTGCTTGCATCAATCCAACGTTGTAAGCAAAATTAAATGTTTTCTTCTTATCATTCTGAACGTTACGTTCGCGTAGGTAACGCACATAACCTAATATTGCTAATTACAAATTACATACATACATCCAGGTTGTATTTTTCTGGGTTTCACTTGTCGGTGTCGTTCGAGATCATTGTTTCATCATCGATCATTGTGGTTTCAACTTTCTGAATATCGCATCCTAATAACGCTAAGCCTATTTGTGTTTGGTTCTTCTAGTGAGCGAGGTATCCAGACTGTTCTTACTGTGCTACGGTAGGGTTCACTTCAGCCCTTTTTGCTGCAATCAAGCTAAGTAGAGACAGCAATTCCCATAGATACTCCTCTCCTCTAGATAGGTGATGTAAGTGTCCATCGATTATAACTATGGTAACCGCTTACTATAGTTGTGTGCTGAGCTGTAAGCAACCAACGGGGTCCACAGGTGGCGGATAGTGGAACGGCCACCAGATATGGTGGTTCGCTGCGAATATTGAATAAACAGTCCCCGACCAGCAGCGGCAAGGTCATAGGAGGTAGTGGGAAATCTGGTGGGACAGGTTTACTTATAAAATACAAAGCTCCCGATGACCTTGTGGCATGGCGATCAATGCCGCCATTAAATAAGCACCCCCCTGATATGGAGCAGCAGCCGTATCAGTACTGGTGTATGGCCGAGGATTAGATATCTGGAAGGGCATATACCGGATATCAAGGAACAGGAAACTGGGCTTTGAACTGCGGTGCAGAAAGCAAGGGGAATCTACTGCACTAAGTTCCCACCTCATGTCACTGATAATAGAAGAGGAAAGATGATAGGCCACCTTATACGACATGATAGCTTCTTTAGAAACATCTTAGAAGGAAAGGTAGAGGGGAACAGAGGAAGAGGAAGACCAAGCTTAACATACATGGGTCAGATCAAAGAAAAAATGTCTCTCATGACGTATAAGGAGGTCAAGAAGTTGCGCTGGACAGAAGTGAATGGAGGGGACTGCATCAGAGAGGCCGACAAGAGCCCAGCTCTTAAATTTGTGATGATGAACCGCTTACCGTCAAATGAGTCGCATGTATCGTTCTATGTATTTTACCAAGTATGAAAACAAAATGTTTCAAACTAACGTGTTATATAATTGTCGTGGATACTGTTCTAACTTTTACTTCGTACGATGATTGCGTAAAAACTGCATTTTAATTATCCTTTCAAGAAATGAAATATCAAGTAGGTGTGGGAGTGTTAAGTAACAACTTATCAAATTAATAATACATCGTATCTATTTTTGCACGCCTTTCTATAATGGTCCCCGAAGGGGTGGGCAAAAGTGTGTAGGTAGTATACACCCACTTTACGCGTAATAATATCAATTCATCATCATTCATCAATTATAAAAAAAAATACAATAATACTAAGACTAATTCTAACTAATTTCTACTAATACATTTTGGCGCTATGTCTGAAATTAAATATATTACATAATATTTAGTTTTATAATTATTATTATAAGTGCCAAAACCATGCTTCAGTCCCCTGAATGATCGCAAATCGCCTCATTTCATCATAATGCTTTCTTAGCATTGGCATGTCTTTACTCTACATTCTAACTAACGGACTAACTCCACACTGTAGTTAAAATAGCTACCCAACTGTGCAGTTTGACTGCACATAATCGAGCGTTGCTAGCTGCTTTCCTATTGAAAGGGTTAGGAACGGGATCTCCCATTAAATATTGGATTAGCTCGTTAGGGTCATCTGCATATATCAGAAATACGCAACACGAAAGCTCTGCTTGCAGGCAGTGTTCTATTCCTGTCGTAAGGTTTCCAGAGATGTACATAAAATGGCTGTGCTGGTAGATGTTATATCAGTTCGTTCCTTAAATTTCAATCATAGCAATTTCGATTTTTTTCAATATGGGCTATACTAATTGGCGAGCTTAAATGGCAAGCGATTGCTTTGTTGCTTGTTTGCCACATTTAAGCTAGGCTCATGCGGTATCTGTCAGTTGTGAGCTAACTTGCGCTGAGGTTAATGAGCTTTTCGATGTAGCGCTGTGCTACATCGAAAATATAATATTGGTCTTAGTGCCGCTTGCTCGACTAATACTAAGAATTAAGCAAATGGAAACAATGTAACAAAATATCAAAGAACTTGGCACCAACAATGTTCGAAATTCAATTTGGGTTAATGTGTCAAAATTACGAGTACCTATATTCGTTCCTTCGGAAGTGTTAAGAAGATGTTTAAGTCGTAAAGCTCATTGGGTCGTGCTCTAGCTGGCAATAAAATTGGGCAAGAACTCGGTACACACTTGGGCAATGGTCTGTTCGGATGGTAATAATTAGATATGTTTACACTCTAAGCGCCAATTAGACGTTATGAAACGGACGCAAGTAGTTAGCATTTAGTCTGTTCCGAAACATGGAAGGTTTATAAGACAGTGTTGGTTGTATTCTTGGTTATTCTGTTAAGATTGGAAACAGGCATGCAATACTGAAGGTAAGCGGTTAATGCAGCAGCAGTTCTTGCCACATCTAGGGTGACGCAGTTACGAAACTGTAGAAACCTTCACTTCATGAAGAGCATGCCCGGTTGGTCATACATTAATCATCCTCATACTTTATAATTGTATTATTACTATTCTATCCTAAATAACGGGTCCAACATCCGACTTAGTGAAACCAACGTTATCTTGTTCAAATTCCATCAGATTCTATTCTTGTTCAATCACTAACCAGAAGCAGAAAAACTAAAAGTTTCAATCTAATTATTTTCATTCCATTTTCCATTCCAGGACTAACATCAACTAAAAAAAAATACGCATATCCATAGTTCGAATCAATATATAGTATACTGAATAGTTATTTAAAATTCCATACGAAAAGCACGTTCAACTTTTCATGATGTCCCTCGAGAAAAAAATTTTTTTTTCATTAATGGAAACTTATCTCGAGTATTTTAACGAACATAACTAATATAGAACTGACGCTCTATTCTCTCTTCCTACTCTCTCTCTCTCTCATATGGAAGTATGTTAACCAGACCAGCCATGCTCATAATGATCATCATTTTATAGGTATGATAACATTAATAACCCATTAAGGCACCCTTTCATCGTTTCCCTACGATGGCCAATCAAATTGTCATCAATACTTCATGACCGTATTTCAATAAATACACACATGAATATTAATACTCAAACTCACCCCAATAAAGGGTTGTCAATTGAAGTATGGCAGTTGTTAGAACGATTTAAAAAGTCATGAATCCTTTCTGACAATAAAACGGATAATAAAAGACATTGAAGTCGTGTCGCGTTTCAGCGATAATAGTAAAACATGATAATGACGGTAAACTTTAAGTATGCATGCCCGGAACACAAGTTCAAATGTTTCGTCAAGAATTAAATTCCTATGAATCTTGAAAAGTCTATAATTATCAGTTTATAATGAAGACTAGCATTTGTCAGTGATTTCTTTCGCGTGGAAGTCAATAAATACTATAATATGTCAAATAGTTTATTTATCTAAGATAACCTTATCACTACTACGAAACAAAGTCCGAAACTAATAGCCATGATCATACAACAAAGGATTTGTTTTAAAGAAGGTAGCATGTTCCTTACCTATCTAACAACATATGCACTTGTAGGTACTCTGTCGAGAAGTTACGACGTGAAAGCATGACAAATAATTAACTTACTATATGTAAAATATATACTTTAGCATCTACAAAAGTAGATTTGACGTGTAAATAACGTGTGTTTGTGTTTTGAAATAATTATATAAAAATGTTATGTTGGTTTGTGTACGCTTCAAAAACTCAAAAAGCTCTGCACCGATCGAGCTGAAATTTTAGCATGATATATAATCCGCATCAAGGATTGTTTTTTTTATATATTTTTTGCATCAGTCACATATCCACAGCGAAGCGTGGCAGGGTACAGCTAGTATATTATATAAGTAGTCGGGGATGTGGATAAAGAGAAAGCGTAGAGTGAGCCGAAATATCCCCGGCGAATAGATAATGTTATTACACCTATCCCTTGGAGAGCCCTTGTGAATATAATATTAGCATCGTACACTTTTAATCTGAATAAGAAAATCGGTTCCCTACTAATATTATTAATGCGATAATTTGTGAGGAAGTTTGTTCCTCGTACTGAACGGATTTGGATGATATTTGGCACTGTGGTCGAATAATAGCTGGATTAACACACAGGCTATGTTTTATTCAAGTTTTTTTTATATTAATATGTCAATACTTGTTGAGCCGTGGTGGTTCGAGTACTTGACTGCAAGACAGAGATTGCAAGTCCGAAACGAGCTTTACGGTGACGAAAATTATCTAGAGGAAACTTGCATACGTTTGAGAAAAAAAACGGCGATGGACTCTGGATGGATCTGTCACGTTTGCATCTAAAATATATCTCTCTGGCGGAAAGCGTGTGGATACTACCTATATACCTCTGCTTACCTCTTCGGGCACCCTTGTGGGAAGGCGTGAGGATATTATAGTTCTAAGGACTTTCGCTCAAGTTTCCATAAATACGTAATGGAACATTCGTTTTGGAAAGCCGCTAGCATAGCTGGCCGCTGCACACCAACTCTCTAAGACTGCAACTTGTACTGTAGTTAAGAAGAAAGCGACGGCGATAAGAAATAATTGTCAAACTACAAACCTAATTTGGTACAGGCGGAATTCGAACTTGCAATCTTTATGTTGCAGACGACTGCGAAACACTCGGCCACCACGGCCCCCTTATTACCAATAATGTATTGTAATCTAAAGTGGTAATCTGTACTGTACAATTACCAGATTAGCTCCCGTTCCTCCATTGCACCATCCGTCAAGTAATGCTTCATTTGGCACATTATCTGCGAGTAATTTGCATGTTTGTCGAAGCCGCCGACGTAACGGGAGCTAGATCGCATCAGCCATATTTCATATCGCTTACAAAATTATCATATCGCTAATCTATTATGTTTTATGTTATCATCGATCCTAAATTGAGTTGTCGATATAAATAGCCGTTAACCATCACACATTTTTTTTCATGAAGAACTTCACACATGTAGTATTTTTTCATTCGTCGTGTTTGAGTTACGGCAACAGACTCACCGTCTGTTATGTCCTAAAATACATTATTTCGTATCGCTTCATATACTTCCATCATTCTCAATATACATGCTCGCCAGTTAAGTTGTTCCCATTCTTGCCCCAACGATATGTATATGAATAAAATATTAATTGTTATTCCTCCTGCGGCCTCAAAGAATATATGATGTACTAGCTGTCCCGCCCAGCATCGCTTGGGTGAAAAAGTAAACTTTCCCGTAGCACGATCACAACGCCACCTATCGGGTCCAACTGTGTAATCCAATCCACTCTCGACGATAATTGTGACTGTCAAATAATAGACAAATAATTTGCAATATTATATTGCGTCTATAAATTGAGATGTAAGCTAGCCTATCTTTCAAGTTGGATCAAACTGCATACTGCATACATACTGCATACAAAATGCATTGAAATCGGTTAAGTAGTTTAGGAGTCCATCGCGGACAAACAACTTGACACGTAATTTATATATATATATCTATGATGATGTATAGAAGTCGAACTCTTAAATATTGAAGTAATTCAAGTATTTCGTCAACTGTAAATTAGTAGTAATTAAGTCGCAATGATAACGATAAATAAGCAAGCTTTCGTTAAGTTCGTATTATAACTACGTTTCGCATATGACAATCATAATTGCATAGCTATTAACTGGTCGACAGTTTAATGGCTGAGTTATGCATATTGTAGGTATAAGTTCTCAACAGGCTTGTTATCGATTGATTTATTGTCTCAAGTATTAACAATTATGAAATATGAGCTGATTAATACAATTACTGCTAGAATTAACATGAATAAAAACTTCAAAACATATTCGTTAAATAAATATGTAGGAAGTCTATGTATAAATAAATATATATATTCTTGGCTAGCAGCATTGATGAAATCACTGATCGCAACGCCACCTGTCGGGTCCAATTTAGCCGAAACCTTAACTATCCTTGTATCCACACAATTACACACAACAAAAAATCAAACCGGTCGTGCCAATCTTGAGTTTTTGCGAGCCTAAGAAACGGCCATATATTTTTTATAAGGAGAAGATTAAATTTCACCTGTTACTCGTAGACCTGTATTTTTTACCCTGTGAGATACTGAGAAATTACATGTATGTAATAGCTCAAAAAACTTTTGGATTTTAAATAGTAAGTTTGCAGTTAACTAACAAAATAAATTGACTTTTCCCAGCGAAATATGCAAGGCCCCCATTATCAAAACCTTAGAGAGCTGGATAGAGCTTACTTATAATTATTATTATTCCTTCGCGCCTAATATATTCGTCTGATATATATTTACGTACCACCATGACATGATAGCCTAACACCGTCTCTCATTCTACCAACGTCTTTGAATTTCTTCCCAAACCATTTCTTTTCACTGTATTTCGGACGAACTGTCCGAGTGAGATAAATCACTAGACTTAAATTACAACTCATTGCTACAACCCCGCAATCTTGTTCTGGCAGGCGACTTCTGCAATAAATTATTTTCTATTTCATCATTTCACTCGGAACACTTTGTTCAAAGAACATAAATATATAATTGAGTGGTTTTGCTCGATTCTGGCCACATGTTGCCGTGTTGTGAAATGGTTTAATGAGCCTTACTCAAACTATACTTATTGAATGTGGGTGCGCGTTTTCATAAATTAGACCAGCGCACTGGTTCTGTTGTAACCTACTTAATTAATCATATTGAGTTACCTTTATTTGTGACATTGAGAATTTTTATACGTACCAATTATGATAACCGTGGCCGATTTGTGTTCGTTTTTTAAATACCTAAAACAATTTTTTATTCTGGAAACTTTTTCGTAGAGACGAATTTATAAACTTTTTTATTTATCAACGTTTTTAATGAACCTTTTTTGTATTTCCTTGCATTCATAATTTGTAAATTTATGAAACTCACATTTTATTAATGAAATTCTGGGTAACCGTTGTCTCAGACTAGGGACGGTATTTAACGTAGTAATATTTAGTTAATTTTATCTCTCGTTTATGTGTATTCAAAAACGAAAACAGATACAAATTTAAGGAAAAATCCTATTGTAATAATTTCAATAATGTCATATAAGGCTGTTTGTCCACCGCCGCCGTCACCGTCACGTAACCGAGAACGAGATGACGGCGCCGAAGTAGCGGTACATACATTTACTTAAGCCGCGTGTCCACCGCACATCCGTCACCCGAGCGCCGTCATCCCGGCCGCCGAAATTGCGAGTAGATCGGCGTGACCGCTAGAACGTGGCCCGAGATTTTGACGGGCCGATGTGCCGGCAATACAAACCACGTATGAACTTGTCCACACACTGCCGCCGCATGCTGCCGTCATGCTGCCGCAACTTGGCGTGGTGTACATAAAACGCCCCTGGTATGTATCGTTCACGTATTAACGGATGAACCAAAAATTATTTGCATCGTCTGCGCCTTCGAAGGTACAAAAGCAGGAGAAGAAGTTGTCGCCGGTTTAAACTAGCCATCACTTTATTTCTTCGAAAACGCGACTACCACGCATGACACTTGGAACAAACTAAACCATCGGTAGCGGTGGACAAACGATCGCCGTCACGTCATATTAAACTCGGCCCGAAATAATCTCGTTCTCGGCGACGGCCCGGTGACGGCGGCGGTGGACAAACAGCCTAAGTATGTATTTTTTTCCATTGATATGTATCCATCGCCGTTTTTCATACATGACTATAAATACACACATTTTGGATTTCTTCTCAAACATACGCAGAGTTCCTCTCATGGTCTAATTCCATGAATCACGCGCCGAGTCCCTAACGGGGCAGGCAGAGAGTGTAGAGCGCCAGTTCTCTCTAGACTTACATACCTACCTCTTTCCATGAATTAATGTACTAAAAAACCACTCAGCCACCATGGCTCACATATTTGTGAATGAAAATAAAAATACCAATGTTTGGTATGAGAACCTTCACGAGAGACCTGAATACTCTCTTCAGTGATCTGAAATCATGTTGATGTGCACAGTAAATTCAACCTTATGAACTCAGAAATGAATTGTTTTTCTTTATTTCCTACTGCAATATAATGTCTGCAGCGAAGTTTGTCATTCACTGGATCAGCGAGGCGGTCGTTCACACTGCCGACTTCAGGCGTTTCACTCCAATAATCGCAATATTACGTAACCTGCAGTTTTTTACTTAATTAATATTATAAGAATTTATGTTAAATTCTTAAATAGAGATTGCATTAACTCATTTAATTTGTATTATGATGCATATTTGATTTTCTTCGCATATGTAAGTATTTCTCAACTTTAAAACTATATGCTCAAACTAGGCCCAAATATCGCAACAGCTTTTGAAATGTAGATATTGAAAGCGTTATGAGAATCTCTCTAGAATTATATAATACTTGATGCGCCTCGCGGTGTTATGCGCAATTGTACGTCAATAGCTATGAGCCCACGGGTATAGTAATTTCGGGATACATTTAGGAGAGCCAAGGCTCAAGATCTCAAGTGAAACGCACCGATGCCCATCTGCCTAATCTGACCCACAGGTCGATTTTACCCCTAGCGCTCAGGTAAATTTGGCATTCTGATGGGATTAAAAGAGGGAAGAAAACTCAAGGGTAGCAGAAGAATGTTATTAAAAATAGAAGGATCAAACTGAAGAAGCGTCGTAGATACCTATTCAGAGTCAATTAAATATCAATCCATTCAATAGCATCAAATTGTGTTATTCCTCTGCATAGAAATCCTGTCTCGTAGACCTTGACGTGTCTATCCTTGATTGTTCGTTCAATTTGATCTTTAATCGGTCATTCCAACGGAGTCTGCTTCGCCCTCTGCTTCCATAGTCTTTGTGTGTATACGCAATGTGTATATTCATCTTAAAAAACTTCGGTTACTTCCCGAATCTCTTAATTCTAATTAGGAGATTACTTCGCAAATTTCAATTCAAGATGCAAAACATGTCAATTGCATTTAAAAACTACTTTATCTATCTATTGACGATTCGCTATACATCGCGATAAAATTGAGCACCGATATCGCGTTGTACTACACCTTCTACTCCCACTATTAAAAACAAAAGCGGTAAGTTAATTTTAAGCAATGAATGATACGCAAGAAAACAAGTTGATGGAATAATGAACTGCCGCATGTCTGCTAGTTGGTAGCTGACTGACGAGAAAATCCAGGTTTCACCTTGTATGTGCATCCTGATACTCCTTGCTTTCTTTTTACATTCCAATAACATGTCTTAACATATTTTCTAACAGTCCCACAACTCGTTAAAATAACTATGGAAATTGAAAATTTTGTCGGAAATTATTGAATCATCAAAACATTATCTTTTTTTATGTCGAGATGCCATTAACGTGATTTAAAATCAATTTATCAACCTAAAAAGAAACTAGCTACTTGGCTAACTTTTTCTCCTCGTAGAGAAAAGATCGACTACATCTCATACAAAAAAGCTCATTTTGTTTTACACGTACATTTCAAACCGTCATTCACCATACCATTATACGTACCATTGCTTTCACTTATTCCCTTTTTAAAAAGCAAACTAACTGTACTCGGAGGTGTCAAAATCTAAATACCAAATGAATGTATAGCCCATACAATCATTTTTATATCATCATCATAATCATATCGACACGCGAGTCCCTACCAGGGTAGGCAGAGAGAATAGGGCATTTAAATATAGGTAGTATATATATTATGAATATTTTTCGGGTAGGAATCTTAAGCGAATGAGAATTGCTTGATTTTTTGTATCCAGCTATGAATACTTGAGAGAAATAAGTCAGGGCTGCGACTGGTAATGCGGCATTCCTTCGTGGCCAGCCGCAAGACATTGCTTCGCCGGTAGCCGGCTCGCCAGATTCGATTCTCGTCAGTTCGAAAGTATACCCGTACTCGCGTGGTCGCCGTCGCAGTAACTATACGCGCAATCGCAAACTCTCCTGACTGTACTACTGGTGTTCGGAAATTGAAGCGGCTTCCAAATTTAAACATTTGGTTTTTTTTTTTTATTTGTGGATTTAAGATAGTGCTGTGATTGACTTGGATTTGCACATTCGAATACCCAATTGGATACTGTATTTCTACACTCAATACCATCATCTACTGGATCGTTAATTGTGTAAGTATGAATATTATCTTCTTTAATTAACTACTTCACTTACTGGATAATTTATCCTTATTACAGTTTTTAGAAGCAGCTCAATTCACTAAGTAAAGAATTACTTAACGTAAATTATAAATAGTGATAAATTGATATTCATAAAAACCGTACATTTGTCATTACATATACATAGGTATTTTTTTATGGTAATCATTTTAGTATTATAGTCTGGAGAATAAATGTGTATATATATATATATATATATATATATATTCCCTATTAAAATAATACTGTAATATGTTTTCAAATTTAAATTAAAAATTAATAGTAGTTTATAAGTCTTACAAAGAGGTTTGTCCGTTTCTAAATTTGCTGAATTCGTAAAACAATTATGATAAAGAACGCATGTAGTTTAGGTATACCTTGATAGTGTAGGTAATAGGAATATGAAGCACGACTATCCGTTTGAACTATCATATTGCATCCATCAAATTTTATAAAATATCTTTACCATAAGGATTCCCGAAGTGGCAGGCAGAGGTGTAAAGACACCATACTTTCGACAGACATATAAATATACAGGTACCAACGTCACAAGTTAGGAGCTCATCGCAGTGTCGCAAGCACAACTACATATTCGACTTTGAGTTCCTCCCGAAACGTATGCTGTTTTCAACTCGATTCGCTTCGCTGTACAATTTTCTTAAAGTGAATTAATCAATATTTAACACTAGCTGTCCCGCCCTGCTTCGCCTGGGTGAAATTAACAATTTATGAAACACGATCGCAGCGCCACCTATCGGGTCCAATTGTGATGTAAGCTATCCTTTCTTTTAAGTTGGATCAAACTGCATACTGTGTGCAAATTTGATTGAAATCGGTTAAGTAGTTCAGGAGCCCATCGTGGACTTGATTGCCATAAAAAAGGTTATAGTGAGTCAATATTAAAAGATAGACATATGCTGTCGCGGACTTTTTTTTAGAACTTTTAAAGAGGAAAAATTCCCTCATACATGATATTTTCGTAACTTAAACCGTTTACACAGCGTACGCAACGGAAGCTCTCAAAAAGGAATATTTTTTCCCGTTCTGGCAACATTATTCATTTATGCTTCGCTCCTATTGGTCGTAGCGTGATGTTATATAGCCTAAAGCCTTCCTAGAGAAATGGACTATCCAACACAAAAATAATTTTTCAATTGCAACCAGTAGTTCCTAAGATTAGCGCGTTCAAACAAACAAACTCTTCAGCTTTATAATATTAGTATAGATTGGTTGCAGTTAAGTATTTATCTAGTGTCGTCCCATATCATTACAATTGTTTAAAATCTGGCTTCCACATTACCCATACACGTATATGTACCTACCTTATACGTACGCTTACAACGCATTCCACTCGCATACCGATTAGCATTGGAAAATTGGAACCGAAAATGTTTGAAGAGTCGATTTCACGCCGAGACTGCGGATACCAAACGGCCTACATGTGGTTTGTACAGCACTATTGGTCTATATACCTATTCATTAACATGTAGACCCTTCCCTGTGTATTGAGTGCAGTGTATCTGAGCATATATTAGAAAGATGAAAGAAGTCCAGTCGGTAGAGTTGAATAATTGAACTAGTAGGAATAGGGGTAACCTGAATGTATTTCCAATTTTAAGTACAGTTTAAATAAGGCTTTAAAGGAATGGTTATTCGTTTTATTTAGAATATATTCTACCATAGATATATAAATCATCACGCAGAATTCCTCACAGGGAAGGTAGAGAGAGTAGCGCTTTTCTCTAGACTTATTAGGTCTCTTTTATGTATATGAACGCTGTTTTCTAGTACTCTTAAGGTTTCCATCTAAAGTGCTCCATGGAATTGTTCTTCATCTGCTTATATGAAAAATATGTATATTTAAAAATGTATACACTTTTAGTACGAGGTCTACTATATTAAAATATACCTAGGAGTTACATATTTGTTATTAAGAACCTTTTACCTTGAGCACAACGCTCTACAATTATATACTTCAAATTATATACACCGTTCGTGGTCATGTATGTCAATACATAATTGCGGTCTTAGCGAACCTATGTATTACACAACTCCGTATTAGGAAACAAAGATACAAAAAGATTTTTAACTAGCATTTTTAAGTGCGTTAAAAGCGACTTGTTGCGTTACTTGTCGAGCCATGCCAAAGTGGGGCTTTAGTAATGCAAATATCTCAACACGTCCGACGAACATAGATATGTCCAATATGAACCAAAAGTAACGTTACCAGTACCCACGTCGAGTTATAACGAAAGCTTACATGTTAAAATGTATAAACATGTTAATAAAAACCTGTTTCACTTAACTTTCTTCGATATTCAAATATTTAAAACATATATTTTATTGTTTTACGAACGAACGATTGTGGCTGCCAGTGACTGGCTTTTAATTTAAAGAAGTATTGATATTATTGAAATTCATTATCAGAATGGATTATATGTATATATGTACATACATATTTTTTAGTAATATTTTTTTTTACATACATACATACATACATATCATCACGCCAAGTCCCTAACGGGGCAGGCAGAGAGTATAGAGCGCCAGTTCTCTCTAGACTTACTTACCTCTTTCGCTTCGTCCACATTCATCAGTCTCTTCATACATGCTCGTCGGTTTCGAGTACTCTTAACTTCTTAACTTCTTAACCGTCCTTGAGAGTCCGATCGATTTGATCCAGGTAGTTGGAACGTGGGCTTCCTCTGCCTCTTCTTGCACACACTTTTGCTTTGTACATCTGTTTCGTCAATCTTTCTTCACTCATCCTTTCTATATATCCAAACCAACGTAACATGCCTTTCTTCAACTTTACAATCACGCCCTCATTCACGCCAGTTGATTTGCTAATCTCTTCATTGCGGATTCGATCTAATATCGTTACTCCGCACATTTTTCGAAGAGATCGCATCTCAACTGCATTCTAGCTATTTTCGTACTTCCTCTGACATACCCAGGATTCGCTGCCATACAATAAGGTAGGTACCAATATCGCGTTGTGGACAGCAACTCGAGCATTCTTGCTCAGACTTTTACTGCCCATCAACGCCGACATGGCTCCATTCACCTTATTTCCGGCAGTTATCCTTCTTTCAATATCTTTTTCATACTTTCCATCTCGTGTGAACATGCTTCCTAGATATACAAATTCATTCACTTGCTCTAGAATTTGCCGTTTTACCGATATAGCACACTCGGTCACTTGTTCCTCTCTTTCGAATACCAGAACCTTAGTCTTGCCAGCGTTTAGGCGCAGCCCCTTGTTTTCACATTCCTCTTTCATTATGGTAACTAGTGACTGCAGTTCGCCCTCTGATGACGCCAGTAAAACCGCGTCATCGGCGTATAGTAGGCAGTTGACCACTAAGTTTCCCATTTTCATTCAACATCCGTGCGTTCTTAGTGCTCTCAGACAGTTATCTAGATATATAATGAACAGCCAGGCAGACATGATACACCCTTGTTTGACCCCCGACTTCACATCAAACCAGGGTGACATCTCACCGTTAACCCTAACGCACGCCTCGCTATCATTATAGAGTGATTTCACGGCATGCAGTAGGTATGCAGTATTTTTTTTTATTATAAATATAATATGATATACTGTAATATTGATACAGATAGTACAGTGTATTTGTCTATTTATTGGTTCGCACATCACTATCAGACAAAAAACAAAGCCAGCACGCAATATACCTGGCACGTATAATCGTGTGATATAAAGTTAAATAAAAATCGTTCCGTCCGTATTTTTCATGACTAATGACAATATGTGAATTCTCTATGCGTTATAACGACACAACACAAAACACGCGTTTAGTGACAAAATATTGGCACGGTACTTCTAATATTGGATCCAGTGGGTTTGTAAACATACACATTTTCTAAAGCAAAGACAATTTCCTTCGAAAAGAAAATTATTTTTTACAAAGGTTCTCTTACATAATGATTGCCCAGATTTCAAGCATAATTCCACGATTTCATGCTACAATAGTCCAATACTGGCATAAGAAAATTTTTTATGGTTATCTTATTATTGTAAAAGTGATAATAATGCATTAGTAGTTAGATTAGAAAGGCTTCTGTCGTTGAAGCCAGGGAGAGTAATATTTTTATTTTACTATTTGATATTGGCTAAAAGAAATTTACAAAAAAAGTTGGCGGGAGCATACCTCGGTGGTCTGTTTCACTTTATGATATAAAAGATCATGAAGAAATATAATAATCTGCCAGGTATTTTCTTCTTCATTAGTAGAATTGTGAAAGTAGATTTTAAGCATGAACCATTAAGTTCTTAATATTTGTAATATAATTTAACTTCATATTCATTCTACATTCCGTTGCAATTTAAATAAAAAATAACGTTACCAAATTAAATAAAACTGAACTAAATAAACGAATTTGAAAATGAAACATTATGGAGTCGCTGTTTCGACTCGCCGAGGCCGAGTGGTTCGAGTAATTGCCTGCAACACAAAGATTGCAGATTCGAATCCCAACGATATCAATATGTTTTACCTATATTAAATAAAGTGAATAGTGAAAGAAAACATCAAGAGGAAATCTGCATATGGTTGAGAAGAAATTCGTAGTTCTTGAGAAACTGCAACGGACTACCCATCTGTTGCGATGGCACCTAACAAGATATCTCTACAGCGAAATGTGGGTACTACCTACATACACCTCTGCCTACCCCTTCGGTGCCCCGTGTGGAAAGGCATGAGGATATAAATAATCAGTCGGGACTTTTGCAATCAAGTTTATAGAGTATCTCTCTCCCTCCTTCCAACTTTTGCTTCCGATCTAACCCCATGTGGGTAATTACTGCGCTATGGTTTTTACAACCATTTCAATAGTGGGCAACTTGCAACTTTTGCTTGCATCTCTCATCGAATATTTTTGTAGCTCAATTGTCAATTATCTTCGTTAAAAAAATATGAAAAGCGTTAGTGAATGCGGCATACCCGCTTAGTGGTGCAGTGCATATGTTTGAATACTTCAGTGGATTCCAGCGGTAATTTCCAATGAAGTTATGCGGAACGCAGGCGCGTGAACGAATGCGATATATCATGAAACTGGAAGATTGTATCGCTTCTGGCCGTCACGGCATATTATACATTTCTCCAACATAACAGCGTGAGTGAAATTTAAGTGTAATAGCGCGCTGACAGCTGGCGGAACTGTCACCATGCTTGTACTAAAGACCCTACGTTGTAGGTAATTTTTCTTTGTTTAACAAACAAACAACAATAATGTTATTTCACACAATATTTACATACATACATACATATAATCACGCCGAGTCCCTGATATAACACACACATTCAGCCCCTTGTTCATCTTCGTCGAATATCAGAACCTTAGTCTTGCCATCGTTTAGGCGTTGCCCCTTCTTTTCGTATAAATATTATTGAGTACATAATATTAATAATTAAATATCGTTTTAATTAGCCCAATAATTGACAGGTAACTGTCTGTCTGTATTTATCGATGAACCAACAGAATCTTTTTATGTCAGAACCTTGCATAATCCGACGCACACACTTCCTACTTAGAGCTAGTAAATTTATCAATTATATAATTTTATAGTCGTAGCAATCATACGTTCATTATTATTACTTGTAATTAATCATAATGAGACAGTACTTTCAGTACACCACCAGCTTTGTGGCGAAGGAAAACATCTAGACGAAATCTGCGTTTCAGACGAAGAGAAAGAAGAGAAGGTAGCTAAGGCCTTTAACGCCTTCCAAAATACGTGGACATGGGTGTAATAATACTGCTTTTAGGCGGAGTTGTGTTTCACTAACTACTTAAATATGGAAGAGAATGATAAAAGAGGCTTACCCTTACGAGAAGGAGGTAAGATGATCTAATTTCATACGAAGAGAGATACGTATAAGTTGGATAGTAGAGATCGCAGCTAGCTCGGAGTAGCAATCCATAATGTTAGTACTCTGGACGAATAAAAAAATACAGACTAAAGTATTAACTTCTATCGTTCATTAGCTCCTAGGTGATCTAGCGAATGATCAAATGATCTCATATCGTCACTGTAATGTACCTAGATTTGAAATATATGTTAGGAGTATTGCTCTCGTGTAATGGCAAGATAGATTAATACGCACTTATATCTACCGCATTAATTACATGCTGTAATTACTTTTGTACTGGACTAGTGTTCTTGCCATATTATATAAGTGCTAGAAGTGATTGAACAATTTCGGTTCAACGTACTCACCCAACATTGGCAAAACGTAACTTTGATAATTGGGTTTCAATTTCACACATGACGATTTCCTCTCGATGTTTTCCTACACCGTAAAGAAGGTGGTGTGATTTTTATTTTCTTATACATCAGATCAAATACATATATACATATACATATATATAAACACATATACAGCCGGGATTCGAATTTTCAATATTTGCGTTGCAGGCGACTTCTCGAACCACTCGGCCACGGCTTTTAATAACAGTCCGTATCGTTGGATCTACAGCCGAATATGTTATAATAAGCAATATTTGCCTGATGCTATCTCGGAGTAACAACTTGTTAGCATTAATTATGCTAAGTAAAATTGCCTGTCGGTAGAGAAAATTATATTTTAAAATACCTATTTAATCAATCATGGCCGCCTCACTCGATGTAATCTTGGAGTAACAAATTGTAATTGTTTTACCGTTAGAATATTTGCTGTATGATATTCGAACGGTAAACGTAATCATAGATAGCAATCATACTAGTTAAATTATCTGCATCATTGTTATACATAGTAAAAAAAAGTTTTTAAATAAGATCAATGACCTGTAAGAAAATGCGTGGACGTCCTTCCTGTACCGTTATGCTAGTCGTGACTCCAATGGCGGATCTGGAAAGTAGAACGTCATGTTAACGCGTATTAACTAAAGAATTTACATGACATACTCATACAGCAATAGCAATAACAGATGTGTTACACATTTTAACAAAGATTCGTTATTAAAGTATGTTATAAAAAACTGATAAAGTTTCCTGACGGCAATATGTGTTAGCCTTCGATATGAGAAATTATTTTAAGTAAGATCAGAACAAATGTTGGTCTTATCATTATTGACCACAGGATTTAAACCTGAAATAAAGCGTTTGCTAATGGCAAATAACGTATTAATTTTAAAACAAACTCGAAAGCTATCGAGTAACATAACTGTTTATCTATACTAATATTATAAAGAGGAAAGATTTGTTTGTTTGTTTGTTTGTAATGAATAGGCTCCGAAACTACTGGACTGATTTCAAAAATTCTTTCAACTTTGGAAAGCTACATTATCCCCGAGTAACATAGGCTATATTAAATTGGACCCGATAGGTGGCGCTGCGATCGAGTTTCAAGAATTTTACCTTTTTACCCGGGCGAAGCTTTCTGTGTGTTTCTGTGTGTCTTAAGCTAGATTCGAGAATGGTTTAGATTTACAATTGGACCCACTAGGTGGCGCTGCGATCGTGTTACGGGCAATTTAACTTTTTCACCCGAGCGAAGCTGGGCGGGACAGCTAGTCCATTTATAAAATAGATACGTTTATACCTGTCCCTAGGTTAATGATAAATATGAGTGTATTATAGGTAAATTGAACTGACCTTATTCATATTTGACTTGACTTCTTTACATAGTTTAATATAAAGAAGGTTAATATGTATAGTTTAATATTTAGATACTTAGGGACACAGAACATTCAACGTAATAAATTTAATGCGGAGTATGGATAGTAGATTCATACGACATATTGCAAACATAATCTCGTATCTCTACCCTCTTGATACTAATACTCTTTTCGTGGGATTCAAGTGTACTTAAGAATTACATACTAAATAATTATCCTCACGCCCTCCCACAAGGGTCCCCGAAGGGGTAGGCAGAGGTGTATAGATAATACCCACACACCCACTTTCCGCCAGAGGTATATTTGGTGCCAACGTGACAGATGGCGAGTCCATCGCCGTTACTCAAGCACGACTATACATACGCCTTTGAATTTCTTCTCAGACGTATGCAGGTTTCCTCTCGATGTTTTCCTTCACCGTAAAGCTCGTGGTGTGACTAATCACTGTACTTAAGTTCAGAAAAACTCATTGGTACAGTCGGGGTTCGAACTTGCGACCTTTGCGTCGCAGGCAACTGCTCGAACCACTCGGCTACCACGGCTCTTTTCAAGTCGCTTTAATGATATTCTATTTTTACTTATTTACGTGGGTACTCACTTTCTAATTCATCCTAACTATCCTTAGGATGAATTTTACATCAATTTGAAATGTTTTTATGGAAGAATTTCAAACGGATTAGCTCACTAAGCTCGAAAAGGCAAAGAAAGTGTAATTGAGTTCTATTTAAAACAAACGCAGGATTCTGAAGCCACATTTTTCTATGGTCTTAATTAATTAGCGTGCAGTAGCATGTCGTGTCTTAAAACATAGAAAACTATGTCGACTTCGGGTCCTTCCGTGCAACGATGAGAATTCACGAAGTAAAACAACATTAGTATGCACGATATTAACTTAATAAATAAAGTTACCAAAAAGAAACTTGTCCCAAATCGTTGTCCTGCGGAAAGGTGCCAAAAAGGCCGGCTGCATTGCCTCACTGTATTGAAATGAGATATTCTAATTCCACCTGCATTAGTGATACTAAAATAATAATAAAACAGATAACTGGCATTGGCATAGCATCCTATAATTATTCAACATAAGTACAAGAATTCAAAAGCTCTAGAATTTTAATATAGAACGTTTTCACGTCATTTTTTTTCTTTAATGCCTGCCAATACTTAAAAAAGCGAGCCACTAAATACCTTTAAGTGGTAGGTAGTCGTGGAAGAACCAAACACTTGTCTTTGCACTACGCCTCTGACCCCAATAAGTTATCAAACGCATTTAGAATGTACTTGTAGCTTGTACGATATCCAAGTCATTAACGATAGCGATCTAGTGTATGTTCCGAAATAACACGAGCAAATTAAACTCGATTCATAATTTGATAGTAGCTTAGGCTAGTTTAGTGTGAAGATTGATATCTGATGTTTCTTAATGGATTTTATTTTAGTGTGTTATAAGATTTATGTGGCGGATATAAAGATTTAAAAATATTTTTTTATTGCAATAAAGATCAAAAAGAATAAATGACATCCAACTATTGGCCAGTTTTTACAGCTTGGTCAAGTTTTATAAAAGTAAATATAAAACTTTATGAATTTTAATAGGTGGCATTCACTGTCATTTGGATCGTTATATTAATTGGAAAGTGGTTTCTTAATTACAAGTATTTTAATTTTAATTAATGCTAATTAAACTTACTTACAAATAATTACTGTACTTACAAATAACACTCTTAAAAGCAGTGGAATACTTTGTACCCTTTATTTTACAGCACAAAAGCATCGACATATTTTACTGTGCATTGAGTGAGTTCACAAAATGTGAACTAGTATTTGGTATACTTTATCTATATTGCATACATTCATATCCTCACGCCGAGTCCCTACAGCCTC
The DNA here is from genome assembly GCA_945859725.1 of Drepana falcataria. NCBI lineage: Eukaryota > Metazoa > Arthropoda > Insecta > Lepidoptera > Drepanidae > Drepana > Drepana falcataria. The sequence goes on from OX243935.1 coordinate 5,754,389, forward strand.
CCTACGGGGTAGGCAGAGAGTGTCAGTTCCTCTCTAGACTTACATACCTCCTTATCCTCCTATACCTTTCACTTCGTCCACATTCATCAGTCTCTTCATACATGCTCGTCGGTTTCGAGTACTCTATATAGTATATACTACTAGCTGCCCCGCCCAGCTTCGCCAGGGTCAACAAAAAGTTTAACTTCCTGAAACGGGTCGGAATCGGGTCCAATTGTGATGTAAGCTATCCTATCTTTTAAGTTGGATCAAACTGCACACAGTGTGCAAATTTGATTGAAATCGGTTAAGTAGTTTAGGAACCCATCGCGGACAAACAACGTGACACGTAATTTATATATACTAAGATATATAGTTAGTAATAAGGCTATGCTAGAACTGCGTTACCTTGTGAAGATAGCAATAACTAGGATTTATTTCTCCAGCTAATATATATATACATTTTTTTTTATATTACAAGAGTGGCAAACAAGCATACGGCCCACCTGATGGCAAACGGTTACCGTAGCCTATTTACGCTCAAGATACGCAAGTTTATATATGTATATAAACTTGCGAACTGCTTCTGAATTGTGTCAACTCAAATGTCGTGGCAAATGCGTCCGTCCGCCGATTTGTCGTGCCTAGCTTGACAATAAGTATTCGTTAGCCGACGTCACTAGTACATACTTACAGTGATTCTATTACACTTTGCTACTTACAAATTGTCGGGTAAGCGATGGTGACAAATCGCCTGATTGTCGTAAATGGCCCCCGCGTTTTATATGGCTTTCTTTCCAGAAGTATTGACGTTTCGTTTTACGACTCAACAAGCTAACGGAACGTAAGTTACATCATGAGTCTCAACGCTTAGTCCTTTTTCTTTTCTATCACCACTATTTAATTTATCTAGTTGAAGTTGAAAATAACGACGTAAGGGTTAGCCCTGTACATACAATAACATCAAAATTCTTGTTCAACCGCCCGTAAATATTAAAGACCATGAGAATGTTATAACGTTGTGTTAGAATTACAAACAACCACACAAACTTAACCATTGTTATGACGCATTCGTAACAAGTCAGAAGTTCAACTGAAAACCTCAAGGAGAATGTGAATGAACTCGTAGAAGATGCCGCAAGTCATTGCCGTGCGAAAACTCACGACAAAACAATCCCACAACATCGTTTTGGCTTAATATGTGCGATATATGATAGCAGAAAATGAATCCCATCAGAATTACGGAACCGTCGGCGAACGTGACTGTACGTAATTCCAAGTTAATATACAAAGGATGATGTCAATATTTAGTCCCAAGAGCAAAAGGTATCGAGGTAATGAGGCCACATTATACCTTACCGATATTCATACCATGATCGATCGACACGATCAACACGATATCAAATCTGTGTGCTTAATGTTCAGGATTTTCAAAACGTGAATGCGTTCAATGTAAAATGTTACGGTTACGTGACTGACTGACGGACAGCTGTAACAACTTAATCTAGACATATTCTATAGGTTTTATCATTTAAATTTTAAATGTGAGTAATTTAAAAAAATAATTAATTCCCTAAGGTCGATGGAATTGGTTTCATGTCCTCCATAGTAGTTGATATCAAGTGATAGATACATATTTATGAAGATGACTGCTTCCGGCAAATCAAGTTCGTCAACAATTGTAAAATTATAAGATACTATTGACGAGTATAATTATTAACACAATAATAATTATGAATTACAATACTTTAAAAAAAATCCCACTCACTTAACGTTGAAGGAAAACGACGTGACAAAACTTGAATACTTTTGAGGAGAAATTTAATGTGTGGTAACTAGTGGTTCAGAGAGAGAGAGGGGCAGGCTTCACTGTTAGCGGCTCAAATATACCTACGGCATAATAGGATGATATTACCTCTGCCTACCCCTTCAAAGACTCTCGTGTCCAGCGAAGATAATTCATATTTACAAATAGTAAGCTCTCATAAAATTTGAATCTCGCATGGTGTATCGCAATATGCGATCTCATTGTAGACAAAAGCAAATGTAATATTTCACGCGGCAAATTTATTCGTCACAGTAAATTATGATGCGTGTTGTTTAACTATTTGATAGTACCTGCATGTTTGCGATTGCTTGATAAAACGAAATGAAAGCAGACATTGCTCCAGCGATCCTAATCTGACCACAATCTTCCGTAATCGCACATTTTAGTGTAAACGTACATATGTTCACCATGTGTATGTCTTCACGGCACATAGGTAGGCCGGAGTGTAATATAATACCCTTTTTTCGGCTGAGATATAATGGTGGCAACGAGACACAGGGAGTCTATCGCCGCTTAAGCAAAACAATACATACGTCTTAGAATTTGATGTCAAACGTATGCAGGTTTTCTCTTGATGTTTTCCGTCTCCTTTAAGCTCGTAGTGTGATTAATCACTGTACTTTAGTTCAGATAAACTCGTAGTACAATGAGGATTGAGGTAACTCGAACCATTCGGCCACTACGTCAGTAAGTGAGCATTTAATTGTTAATGGCGAATAGTGCAAGGTTTTCAATTTAAATTATTAGAACAGCATTGGCTCTATTTGTTCCTTGCTGGCAGTTTTATTTCCTTTATTATACATATACCTTACGTTGCGTGTATATATATTCATATTTGAATGTCATATTTCAAGGTACATTTTCAATGATATTACGTAGAAAAGTTATTGTATGGGTGTTTGTCACGTGATTAATATTCGTAATATAGTAATCAACTTAGAAAGCTCAGTTCATTTAAGATCAATTTTTTTATACGATCTTTGACAATTCTTTGTAATTTGCCTCAAAAGATTACACTGTCACAATAAAAAAAAAATTGCTGTGCCATAAATTAGTATTATGGCTAAACGCTGTACATTATTGCAATGAAATTTATGATTTGTGATTTAGAATTATGATGAGATTTTAGGTGCAGATAGAGTCAACCCCACTACAATTTCGTATATTAAAAGTCAGTATACGCTTTCAATCTATATTTACATTTTCATCAATATTAATATTTACACACTGATCAACTTATGTCACTCTTATAATTATGAATTAATAAGAATAATAATTAAATAATAATTATATCGCCAACCTTCATGAATTCCAATCTATTACATTCACCGGCTGAATAATTACTATCAGCACTGCTTTAAGTTGAAATTTCACTTCGCTGAATAAAGTGTATTAGGTATTTATGTAGCTCTCACTTTATTTTTAATATAATTATTTATTTATACATAATGTACAATTAAGAAATAGTGAGATAAGGAAACGTTGTGGTCTGAAAGAAGATGTAGTGACAAAAATTGAGAAAGTATGCTGAGATGGTTTGGCCATGTCGAGAGAATGAATGAAGAACGAACGACAAAAAAGTGTATAAGGCGAGTGTGGATGAAAGTGTTGGAAGGGGTAGACCTAGGCGGACGTTTCTAGACCAAATTAAGGACGTCTTGAAAAAAGGCCAGGTCAAGAGTACCCTAAACCGAAGAGCATGTATGAAGAGAATAATGAAAGTGGACGAAGCGAAAGAAGTATGTAAGGATCGTAGCAAGTGGAAAGAAGTGGTCTCTGCCTACCCGTACGGGAAAGAGTCGTGATTATATGTATGAATGTATGTATTCAACTAAGTATTTAACAGCTCATGCTTCTTGCGAAATCCATAATACCGAAATTTTCATCTATAGTCGTAGGCAACTCCCCCACTCTATGCATGCTTATCGATGCTCATTAATAATTTAATGTCTGTTGATTTACACTGTAACAGTAAGTCCATGTATAGTTCAGTTTCCAGCAAAACTCAATAATTAAATTTAGCGGCACATTGGCTCGTATATTAAATCTGCGATAGTTTTCCATACTCTTAATGAAATAAATCATATTGGGTATAATAGGGATTAATTGCAAGCTTCTCTATACTTCAGTTACAACTTACCGTCGTACGAATCGTACTGCATCAGTGGTGTAACACAAATTAAGAAGCTTGTCCATGCTACTTCCAAAAATTAGAACTTCCTCATAGAAAGTTCACAAGGATAAGTCAAGATAAGTCCATTGATCGCATTTAAGGCGAAGGCTGCGTCAATATAGTACCTACTTGTACAAGTAATGCGGAGTTCGTAATCTCCTATTGTGCACTTGTTTCCACGCCTCCCAACGACTAGCGGTGACCTAGAAAAGTGTCGTGTTAGCCTGGTTAGCAATAATGTTTATAAATACGTCTATGGACACAGCGCTACCTGCCATTTAATATATTCGATACATTAAAATATTCGAATCGATTCATAGGATTTGAATTGGATCCGTACCTAGCTACAATCATATTCCCTCACGGGGTGTGAAGAGAGCGCGAATGGTTTCTAGACGTCATATTTCGCATTTGCTTCATCACATTCCCGTTTTGATCCTGTCTGTTGTTAAAAGATTATCATTATATACAATTCTCATACAATAGGTTTATATGTTGTATGTTTATCTGTCGCTGACACATTTTTGGGAGGAAATCTTCAATTGATCATGAGCTGATCATCCTAGGATGGGGGATGGGCGGGTAATGTGAGATTTGTAACTTCTATAGCTGCGCAGTCGTCCTTTGTAGGTACGTATTTGTAGAGGAGGCTTCGGGGTTTCTTCAGCCTGACACCTTTAGTTGTCTGAATTTAGGAATATAAATAGACTACGCCAAGTCTATCGTAGACCGCCAGTTGTCTCTAGAACTCTTTTGCTTTTAAAAATCTATAGACTATAGTTCCCGCAATGGATACGGGCTACTTCATTCCGTTTTATAACTTCGGTATTGTTTCTATCAAATTGTTCTTTTATCGTTTTGCTTAAGCTTGCTGACAATTATCCCGGTGAGTTGTAGATATTCTTATTGTTAACTTAATCTATGAGGCCTTGCCTCGGGATACCGATTTGGGACAAATATTTTATCTGTAAGTAGTTAGTTTCAACTGTTCTTTGTAAATATTATTAATTGTTGTTATTGTAAATAAAGTCCATCTATGAGGGGATAATAATCTGTAATCTGATAATAAGATTAACTGTAGATACAATTTTATATTGGGTGCAAGAAGCTTATTCAAGTAAATCTACTGACCACCGGAGATACGTGATCGCAATGAAAAGCAAACGCTAGAGTTACCTGCGCCTCAGTCGATTGATCCTTTGAATAAGGATGAAGTTATTTGTAAGCCATAAGGCAGCCTTCCGGCTTCCTTTGCTACCACCGGTTGCTATGATAATGTACAGGTCTACCAGATACCGAGTGAATTCTAAGATTTGTTGGCAATAATCATATGCATATATATGTACTTAATATAGATATATATCCTCACGCCAGAGATATACTTTAGGTGCCAAAGTGACAGATGGCGAGTACATCGCCGTTACTCAAGCACGAATATACATATGCCTTTGAATTTCTTCTCAAACGTATGCAGGTTCTCTCTCGAAGTTTTTCTTCACCGTTAAGTTCGTGTGACTAATTACTGTACTTAAGTTCTGAAAAGCTCATTGCTACAGTCGGGATTCGAACTTGCAATCTTTGTGTTACAGACCATTCGGCCTCCACGGCTACTCTAATATAGATGTTATTCCATTTTATCTGTGTAAATAATAAAGTTTAAAGTTGTTCCGTTGTTTGCCTAAGAGATAACCGTAATAAATAAATAATTGTATTAGTTCGGATTCCAATCCATGGTCATATCAATCAGATGTAACCAATGCTTGAAAATAACAAGATTTCTAAACCGTACTTTAAAGCTTTTGGGAACCTCCTAAGTATTTGTTACCTACAAAGGTTTTTTATTCATTTGTGTTGGACGGAGGCACATTAGCAGTTTATGAGACACGCAGATGCCGTCATCTCACCGTGACCTTGGCTCTCGTTCCGCTTCGAAGGACAAGAGTTTATATTACATATCTCAGCTGGGTAAATATGTCTACTGGACTATTTCGACCGAGATTTCGTTTACAAAATGATGAACATGCGAGTTAGGTCAGATTCTCCCATCTAAACCAATCTATACACGTCTATATAGATGCCGTGTTGGCCAAGTAGTTCGGGTAGTCACTTGCATCACAAAGATTGTAACTTCAAATTCCGGCTGTAGCAATTAGTTTCTATGAACTTAAGTACGGCAATGCGTGACGCAATACGCTTTGCGAGATGGAAAACTGCATATTTTTGAGAAGAAACTCAAAGACGAATGTATAGTGCTTGGACATGGCACTGGACTCACCATATGTCGTTGGCACCTAAATATAGTTGAAGTGAAACGACGGTGCTGTTTTACAACATCCTTGATGAAGGCGTGTCATTTAATTTTCACTGCATTGTATTTATAGGTAGATTGTTTGTACATGTATATAAATGTATAATTTGTAATTATTATCTTTATATATATATAGGAGATCCCATTTGTAAACTCACTCATCACGAAATCTCAGGAGCTTTAAGGCCGATTGACTTGAAATTCGGTAGGAGTATTCCTTACGCGGTGTAGAGGTCAGCTAAGAACGGATATTATGAAATTCAACTTTTTTTTATTTTTCACCCGCGCGAAGCTGAGCGGGACAGCTAGTGTATTACTAGTCTATACTAATATTATAAAGAGGAAAGATTTGTTGGTTTGTTTGTTTGTAATGAATAGGCTCCGAAACTACTGGACCGATTTCAAAAATTCTTTCACCTTTGGAAAGCTACATTATCCCCGAGTAACATAGGCTATATTAAATTGGACCCGATAGGTGGCGCTGCGATCGAGTTTCAAGAATTTTACCTTTTTACCCGGGCGAAGCTTTCTGTGTGTTTCTGTGTGTCTTAAGCTAGATTCGAGAATGGTTTAGATTTACAATTGGACCCAATAGGTGGCGCTGCGATCGTGTTACGGGCAATTTAACTTTTTCACCCGAGCGAAGCTGGGCGGGACAGCTAGTGTATTATAAATGCGTAAGTTAGTTGGCTTGTTACCCATTCAGGTCTTGTATGCGACCTGTCACTTGTAATACAGAAAAGGATACATGCTACGTTCGATTAACAGAAAACGTAGATCTCAGCCGTTACCGTCTGATTGCGGGCAACTCCGCGGGTTGTTGCTAGTAGTGTTTTAAACTTGGTATAAAATTAATTTTAGGTTGTAGTTAATGAAGTTTAACCACATCTAGCACTTAGTCCTTTTTGTATGAAGGTCTAATCATACACTAATAATAATAATACATACATACATACATACATATCATCACGCCAAGTCCCTAACGGGGTAGGCAGAGAGTATAGAGCGCCAGTTCTCTCTAGACTTACATACCTCTTTCGCTTCGTCCACATTCATCAGTCTCTTCATACATGCTCGTCGGTTTCGAGTACTCTTAACGTTCCCGTCCTTGAGAGTCCGATCTATTTGATCCAGGTAGTTGGAACGTGGCCTTCCTCTGCCTCTTCTTGCACACACTTTTGCTTTGTATATCTGTTTCGTCAATCTTTCTTCACTCTAATAATAATAATAATAAATAAAATATCTGGACTTGGGTCTCGAGATTGGCAACGTGTGGTCTGTGTGTGTGTGTGTTTTTTGTTATATACATTTCCATTTTATCACACTTTTCTACAATGCGGTAATGACGATCTGTATGATCGAGCACTCAATCCGGTCTGAAGAAAGTATCAATATCTGATTATAAAAATATATCTGCCTTTCTCTTTTTGGTCATTAAGTAAAATAATAATGTTATTCAAAGTAATAATGTTAATCTTTAGTATCCATAAATGCGTAATCTAGTAATATTATAAATCCGAAAGTTTGTGGGGATGTTTATTCCTCTTTCTCAGTAACTACTGAATGGATTTGGATAAAATTTGGCACGGAGATAGAAAATTAGCTTGCCAAACAGGATACAGGATATGCTCGAGAAAATAATCCAGCACTCCAATCCAGCGCAATTTACTATATCATATCTAGTACATTACAAAGCATTACGAATGTTTATTTCAATACATATTGGTAACAGGGAAACGGATATATTTAGCAGCTAGCGTGCAGGTGACAAATCGAGCTGCACGCAGTTTGTTTCAATTTTATTTCATAGTACATGCTCGGCTTGGCTGGTATGACAGAAAATATTGGGATAGATAAACACGCAATCTTAAACCGAATCATAAACTGCACTCCGCGATTCCAGAAGAAGACCTAACATTGCAATTTTAACAAAAGAATTAACGATGAACCTAGATGTAGCAAATGAAAATTACACACAATATACACAGGTTCATATATTACTATGTGGCAAACAAGCGTGCGGTCCGCCTCATGGTAAACGATTACCACCGCCGTATGGGGATGAAATCTCCGTCGATGGCGAGAGGTGCGGTGTTAGCAGGTAGCCGTGGGCATGATGACTAAAATGTTCCTTTCAGTAGGTATATATATACCCCTATGACCTTCTTTCTAACTCTGTGTGGAAATATATTTCAAAGGTAGTCTTAACGAGCCTTAAGCAGCCTAGATGATTCAGTTTCACTCCTTACCATTCCTTCGGATAGTGTTAGTCATGTTCTAAAGTTGGTATAGTGGTCGTTTCTATTCTGCTATATGGTCAGGCAATTGAGCAAACAATACGAAATCGATGTGGTTTAGCCTCTTTCCCAACACCCAAGTGTGCCTTATCTCGACTCTGTGTAGGTAATAATGTGAACATAAGTTGGTAAGTAGGTATTTTATTTTATTTATATTTATATAGGTATGATTAGCCTTATATATTTTGATTTGCTCCGTATTTAAAATACTATTTAGTTCATTAATAACTTATTTATTGAGATATAAATCTTTATTTACAGTAGACAACAATATCTAAACAGTATTTACAAAAGACGGTCCATTAATTATTTTTGAAAACAATGTGCTGGAACAAAAAGCTAACTTACCTAAGACATAAGATATGTTTTAATTCATAGCAGAAGCCTCTTCATAACATTAGCAAATGCAAATACAAAGGCAAAAGAACCTAATTGGGCAAAAGCGTGTATTTTTACACAAGTATTCTTAACTTGATGCTTTAAACATCTTGATCAAAATACCAAGAACGGGAACGTAAGTGTACACGAAGGTTGTATGAGGAGACTAATGAATGTGGATGAAGCGAGAAGTCTGGATAAGAATTTACACCACTGATTATTATTTTAGTGCATCAGGTTACCATATTTGCGGAAACTTTTTCTACTTAAGAGACCAGGGCTTAAACCGTTAGTTTGCTAGTAAGAAAACTGGATTGGGCCTACCCTGCAGAGTAGAAACAGCGTTCTAACTGACCTTAGCTCTGTAAAGCACAACATTCACTCTACATAAAAATCTAATTTCAACTGTTTAGAGAAACCTCTAGCTCATAGCAATAATACTAAACTAGATAGGTAGTTAGTTAGCTTCCCTCCTCGTAATAATTATCTTGCAACAATTACCAGACATCCACTGTATAAATAATCGTGTAGACTAATTAAACAAAAACGGATACGATTCAAATCTAATTTGTGGCTTAAAATGCTGCTTGCGTAATATAAGTTAATCACTGCGAATGTTCAACGTCACTTAATGTTATCTTATTAAAATCTACACCTATTTCTGGTATAAGAAAGTTTCCAAATTGAAAAGAATAATAATAATTGGGTGGTTGACGTGTTAATTTCATGTATATAGGTATGTTTAGGTACGAATTTTGATCCCTTATTTTTTTTACACCACTAAGTTAACAAATATCTACTAATACCCGCCCGCCTGATTAGGTATATGCGGTTACAGCGCTTATAACATCTTGTGTCTATTCGAAATGTTGTAAGCAAAAGATTACAGAGAATTAACTGTATTAACACATCGGATATATTCTATTAGAAAGAACGTAAACTTTTTTACACAAAAAGAACTCACAGAAACAAAATGTACAAAAAAAAGAAATAGTAATGAGCCTAATTTAAGCTTAAGAACGCACCGTCCTAAAGAAATTTACCAATTAATTACAATTTAGGCAGGTACATAGTAAAGTAACAAACTAGTAGAGTTAAGGTGTCGATATCTGATCGGATGTGCAGTTTCCCTTTGCTTATTGTATAACGACTCGTTACTAGAGAAGCGACCTTAGTCCGCTATAGGAGCCGACCTCGTACACGCGTTCAAATTCGCATAGTAATGCACTTTTTGACGGTTTCCGTTGTTTATTACGGTACGATGGCCACAAATCCAGTATGTACCTAGACCTCCTACTATATATATATATCCTCAGGCCGTCCTACAAGGGTCCCCGATGGAGTAGGCAGATGTGGATAGGTATTTTTTTTTTATACAACAAGAGTGGCAAACAAGCATACGGCCCATCTGATGGGAAACGGTAACCGCAGCCTATTTACGCTCACGATAGTGGAGGTAGTACCCCACACCCGCCAGAGATATATTTTAGGTGCCAACGTGACAGATGGCGAGTCCATCGCCGTTACTCAAACACGACTATACATACGCCTTTGAATTGCGTCTCAAATCTTTGCTGATTTCCTTTCGATGATTTCCTTCGACGTAACGTGTGTCTGTGACTAAATGCTTGTTTGCCACCAGTGTGGCCACCACGGCTTGATGATTTATTTATACATCTACTCGTATACTAATATTATAAACAGGAATGATTTGTATGTAAGTATGTTTGTAACGAATTGGCTCATAAAGTACTGGACCGATTTGAAAAATTCTTTCACCATTGGAAAACTACATTCACCCTGAGTGGCATAGGCTATATTTTCTTTGATAAAAAAAAATATGTCCACCCGTGCGAAGCCGGGACAGACCGCTAGTACTTAATACGTTATTATTATATATTACTGTAGGTACATACCTACGTCTTGTAGTCCGTCTACTTCATTCATTGTATTTAAATGACCTATTATTTAAAGAATTTCATAAATATTTACAACTCACGACTCATGTCAATGGAACTATACAATTTATTTGTTTGTAAATTCCGAGCGTCCATCAACACAAGACGGATAATATTTTTGATGATTGAATTTGGTTGTTACCATATTTACAGGTATGTGTTAGTCATATTATCTGAAATTGGATTGAAAATATTGAACCCAATAAGGCACATGAATTCAATATCTGAAGAGATTCAAGAAGAAGTGTCTGATAAAAAGGTATTTTGATTGGTTAATCACATCACAACAGGAAAAGCAATGATCGATAGCACAAAAAAGCTATCAAGACGTTTATTGTTACTTTTTACTATTACATGATCGATTCAAAATCTTAATGATTGACAAGAAATCATTCTACTCTAAGGTCTCAATCCTTTAATATCTTGCTTTCAATATTTATTCGGTAAAATTTCGGGATAGGTCATTGGATATTAGATCTCATTTTTCGGTTCGAATTGGTATGAAGTATTAAAGCTAATATTATTATGGTGTTTTTATTAGTTTAGTGATATTATGTTAATTCAAAAAATTTGTGGAAGTGATTTGCCTAGATTTGTCTGTATTGAATATTTCGAGCTACACGTAAAACGCCAAACGCAAACCAATTTACCAAAAATTGTGCGCGTATGAACGATCAGACAATGAACATTTTTTTTTACACGATAAGAACATTATCTTTAAAGTCAGACCAACAATTTTCTCAAATTATTTGATTATAGGTAAGTGGGAGCCGGTATCAGAAAATTGCGGCTCATTGAGACTCGGGTGGCCAATTACTGAGAAGTTTACGTCTTGCGAAACGAACAAATGTGATCATGATTTAAGACTTATTTCATTTATCAAAGGAAATAGAAGGTCTGTCATATTGATGATATCTACAGAAACAATCGACTTTAGACACAAGTGTTAGTATTATTCTCTCCTTTGGGTTTTTTTGTATGGGCGATATTGACAATATTGTTGTTAAGGAGTATAAATAATAAGTAAAATTACTCTAAAATTCTGTTTCTGAATTCATTAATCTCTTCATATTTTTTTTGCCATTTTCGAGTGTTTTGAAATTGGAATGTGGTTTTCATCTGCTTTTTCTAGACCCTCGTGTTATTTATCTGTGTCATCAACGTTAGTCGTTCAACCTTTCTATAAACACAAATCGAAGTGACATGCCTTTATTGTTCTTTATCATTCACTCACTCCCTCGTTTACAATTGTATTTATTGACGATCCTAAGTCGTGACCATAATATGAAAAATTCTCAACTGAAACTAATGTGATAGCTAAAGTACTTTTAAACCCACGACTTATATCGTAAAAAGAACTTATTCCGCCACAAACTGATGCGATAAAAGCAATAGCAAAACTTGTTGAAAACCTAATCCAAACTTACCCGCGTCGAGGCGTATTAAGTTCAACAAGCTAAAGGGAACACGCTACATAATATCAAATAAGCGACGGAAATGAGTTCTAAACACAATCCACACAATATGAAAGAGCGTATACAAGCCATATAGCACGTAAATAGCTATTTCTTCGCCGCAAATTGAATACTGGCATGGAACAGGCGACGACATTGCATGACGAAACTCAAGATTGTTTACGATACGGTTACAATTTTTCAAGTTACAACCACGCCTTCCCACTAGGTAGTAATAATAGTGGAAGTTATAATGAGCCGATTGATCAAGAACTGTTCATCGATGCAATAGACCATAGTCAATTATCTCTAAATCTTAATTAAGTAAGATTTGAATAATACTGGCTGGGTTTGTAATACGATTGAGATTAAGGTAATGTGCCTATTACTGACGCAAATTGAAATAGTAGTAGTACACAGTTTAGTTGACATCACTAACATTTGTATTTATTATAACAATGATTAGTGAGATAACTTAGTGAGGGTCTTTTGCTAACCGAGAAAATTAAAACAGTAATTTTAGTATAATTTCGTTTTAATATAGTCGCCTGCTGAGCAGTCTTTTCTGAAATATATTGGTATATTACCCCAGGAAAATCATCATGAGGAATCAGTTTATGAAGAACTTTAAAGACATTTATAGTAGTGCTTGGAAACTAAATATATTACCGACGGATAGGGTGTGTTCATACTTCTACCTACGCCTTCTACACCTATTGTAAGAAGGCGTGAAGATGTACCAATTAAATGTCATTTGATGAAAACGTTGTATTTCGTATAATAAAGATATACTTTGCAACCCAAATTTCAAGCATTACACCGGACGTTCCCCGTAAAAACAATAGCCTACAAATTAGTGAACCCTTAATGATGAATCGAGGGTAGCATTGTTCTGTTAATAAATATCCTCACGCCTTCCCTCAAGGGTATCCGAAGGGGCTGGCAGAGGTGTATAGGTAGTACCCACACACCCACTTTCCGCCAGAGATATAGTTTAGGTGTATTACAGGTTTCCTCTCGATGTTTTCCTTCAACATAAAGCTCCTGGTGTGACTAATCACTGTTAAGCTCAGAAAAACTCATTGGAACAGTCGGGATTCGAGCTTGCAATCATTGTGTTGCGACAACTAGTCGAACTACTCGGCCACCACGACTTGTATGTACGGTATCGTAACTGGCCTTGACTCCTTACTTATAATTACACGTCCCACGAGCCATTCCAAGACATGCGCTGAATTGATTGATGATGTTCGTGCAACGTTTTAAGTCATCGCATTCCTTTGCGTCGAACGACCTTTGCCATGGAGGCTAGGTGACGATAATATCTCTATCTCTACATAGTTAAACTGTTATAAAATGTAACATGGTTACTGTAACGATAAATTATATATATTGTTTGTTCTGCTCCTCATAATCGAGCTAGTCCTCGTGTTGCAAGTGCTAGCAACTTTCAGTAATCAGTCGCCGATAAAAATTACACTTATTTTGTTGTAACAATGCCCGCATTGTGCGCAATACGAAATACTAAGACAATTCTCCAGGGTTACAACACCGAATGCCATGGCGTTGACGGGATAATGGAAAATGTCAATTCGAACACAAAATTGCATATTGTTATATAATTTTAGATTTTTGTGATGAACACGAGTATTTGTACCTTAGTCTTGGATGTCCTAAGTATTTATGTATATATCTATCTATATAAGTAAATACATCGTTGTCTTGTCACCATAACACAAGCTGCTTAATTTGGGACTAGGTCAATTTGTGTGGAATTGTCCCAAAGTATTTATTATATTCATCAGTACTTACGCTCGCCGGATTTGAGTACTGTTTCTCGTGTTTTAAAGTCCTTAAGATATAAATATGATATTGTATTATTCATAATATATACATTCACTAGTTGTGCTCAGTTTACCTGCGGTCAAACGGTAACAATTATTCTACGGGAACAGCGATCATCCTTTGGTCAAAGCCTAATCTACTTTACCATACACGTTAAAAGTTATAACTTTTCAAAATGTCATACGAATTGTACGCCCTGTCTTCCATTAAACTCTTTTGTTTAAAGGTGAAATACTCCAAATGAAATAACTGTGATACTTTTCAATTGCGATTTTTTTTAAACCTATAAAGACTTTTAGTGGAACTGTCTTCGAAGCAATCCACAACGGAATATTCACTATAAATCAACCGTTATTATCTTTTCCACAGTCTACAAGTACAATATTGTGTAACACCATTCGGATATTATGAAGACTCATCTCCGGTCTCTGTGTTGTTTTATTTACAAATTCAATCAACTGTGGTTTTATGCCAACTTCATATCATAATATCACTTCTTTCCTAAGTAACGGATGCATATCTGGTAATAAAACTCTCGTATTGTTGTTCATAATAACATCTCAAAAGTTGGATCCTATAGGTGGCTAGTGTCCGATAATATTGTTTCATTATATGGAAGATAGGCGAGACAGCTGGTTTTCAATAATTATAGAAATGTAGTCACATTGATTACGTAAGGTGACCTATCCAGTCAGACGAGTTGTAGCAAGTATAAAGATTTGTTGCTTAACGACTGTTTTGAACGATCACGTCTAGCGCCGACATCATCTGCAATTTAAATGCACGCAAAATCAGGCAAACTCCAACTTAGGTAAGCTATGCAACTTAAGGCAGTGCTATTGAGCAGTTAATAGCTGGACATCAATAATTTAGATTAGCGTACGCAATTAAAAAGTTCAATTGTCTTATTCACACCTTTGGCGGGGCACATGCTTCATGAAGCTAATTTGAACGTGTATTCTGCATTATTATCGCACTAATACATCACTAAATTTGTTAATAAATAACTAAATATCTCTTTAGTTATAATATCACTACTATAGTGTCTTTATATTTTATGTATACTTACATACATACATACATGTCATCATGCCAAGTCCCTAACGGGGTAGGCAGAGAGTATAGAGCGCCAGTTCTCTCTCGACTTACACAGATGTATACTTATGTAATTATAAAACGTCCATAGGCGGCGGTAAACGCTTACCATCAGGCGGACCGCATACTTGTTTGCCACACATGTGGTATAAAAAAATATGTTATCTGTTCATGTGTATGCGACTGAACTCCTAAACGGCTAGATTAGGATTTGATATTTTGTGTGTTCCAGTGAATAAAAGAATTGTTTCGAGTCACAATTGGACCCGATAGTGGCGCTGCGTCGTGTTTCATATGGACTGATGACTTTGGGAAGGACAGCTAGTTGTATGTAATTATACAGCAATGGCTTACCACTCATATGCAACATGATTTTTCTGAAGTATTTATGATGTAACAAGCATTTTTTTCCAATCACTCACATTCATATATTATGTATATTAATGGATAGTTTAAACTCGCCGACTTTCCGCTGGTGATTTGTTCAGGTGCCAAGGCGACTGATGGCTAGTCCATCACCGTTTCTCAAGCATGATCATACCGCTTTGAACATCCTCTGAAACGTATGCTTGGTTTCCTCATGATGTATTCCATCACACTAGAGATCGTGGCGTGATAATCCTTTTCATTTACAATTCTCAGACCAAAATCTTGTCGATTTTTGCCAAAATTTACCCATTGGGATAGAAAGGTAGACCCCATTACATCTAACGGCCGTTTCCTAATGATTGGACTAGATACAAGTTTATAACATAATACCTCCCAAACTAAGACATTCAGCTCGATAAAAGAAAAACTGAATATCTTTATTTGTAACACACTACTCACGACAGTATGTGTGTCAAATGTTGGAATGCATAGGTGTGGCCGCTTCGTTCGCCGCTAACAGCCGCAAATAAAGTGCTTACTCACGAAAAACACATAACAAACCACTATTAGTACAATATAAAAATAACTTTATTTTTCACCCAAATGTTGTGGTAATTACGCTCCGTAGCCCTCACTAGACGACGGAAGAAATCATCATATTGATGTTATACGCACCTTTATTACACCCATAGCCTTAAGTATCTTTATTTCAATACGACCTCCATAATTTAGTTAAACATTCTTACAATTACAGTGTGTACTTCTTACACTGTATAGTGTGAGTTAACATTACAATTAGCTACGTGAATCATTTTACAGTTTATGCCGACGGATGCGATTGAAATACATCCTTAAAATTAACAAGAACGCAACGAAATTAATGATAAATTAATTCCTCGAACATTCATTTTAATTAAGCGTACTATTTAATTAATTAATAATGAGCTGCTTTGTATCTACATAACTATAGGACAAAAGAGCGGTCAGTCGTGACTTATAAACAACTGCACATTTTACGGCTGGTGCGGTGAATAATTGTTGGAAAAGTTAGTACATATGCTTCAAACTTCACACGACCGTTGCTACACTTTGCTAACTTCTGCCTGTGACTTCGTCAGCATGGAAGTGTGAACACAGCAGAAATGTTACCGCACTAGTTGCGCCCGGCGGTATCATCCGCGTTAAATTGGCACAATTAACTTAACCGAGAAAACATTAGATACTGTTCCGCTATATATATCCTCACGCCTTCCCATAAGGATTCCTGAAGGGACATCATATCCACTTATTGCAATAAAAAAAATCGGATTAGTTATAACTGAGATCAGGGCGTTCAAACAAACAAACACGAACACAGGTGTGCCTGCAGTAATGCTCGCGTGCTTGCGGAATGGAGAATACCAATTTTTTGTACTCATCTACAATAAAATTTTGCACCTAATAATTACATTAAAGTTTGTTCCCGTTACTTGTCGATTTTTCCACTTTGTACGGATAAATAGCATATTGAGTCAACTGGTTTTCCAATAACATACTATGAATGAACAAATGAATAACCTCACAAGAGTCCCCGAAGGGACCCACTCACTTTCCGCCAGAGATATATTTTGGGTGCTAACGTGACAGATGGCGAGTCCATCGCCGAAACGCCGATATCAAGCACGACTTTATATTTACATTACTGACTTTATACACGAATTCCTTCTCAAACGTATTCAATTAGGTTTCCTCTCGATGTTTTCCATCACCGTAAAGCTCGTGGTGTTGTACTTAAGTTAAGAAAAACTCATTGGTAAAGTCGGGATTCGAACTTACTTATCTTCGAATCACTCGGCCAACACGATGATCATTTTGCTTTTTTGCATTTTGCATGCATTTGCTTAGCAAATGAATAAATTAAAATGATCATAACTTTGATTGAATTCTCCGATTGTGATGAAACAAAGGCTTTATGCCATAATGTATAAAATACCTGCACAACCACATCACAGTAAACATTAATCATAAATAAATACCTTGGGACAAGTTCACACAAATTGGCGTCCCCCTTGTAGTGTGCGTATACACTCATAGGTAATCAGTTTGTACCGATAATACACAAACATTAGTGGAAGGTTGCACACTTACACTATAAACTATGAGGAATAATAGTGGGACGAGTCTTCGTCGATGGCACCATCTATTACCAAGCATATATATGTATATACTTATATATAAGACTAATGTATGTTTTTTGTGTATATTCTTTTTTGTACAATGACTTTGTCTTTCTCTTGAAAGACAAACAATTATATGGCAGGTATAAGTTCTATTTCGATTTTATTAATTCAAGGTATGAGGCGTGTAAATCTGGTGATTGGTAGTAGAATATTGGCTTACCCCGTGAGGTACTCGAGGTGATATGTTTGTAATATACATTGTATATGTATGTGTTAAACACAGCAACGGCTAATGACCTCAATTGTGCACAATTTTGCGACTATTATAACCTCAGTTTCGAAAGTAAAGGTTAACTTTCTCAGTGAATAAGCGTTTTACAGAAATTGACCGAATGTTTTTACTATGAAAAGAATTTAAAAAATAACAGTTGCCACCTGGATTCCACTCTAATGAGAGTCGGATTTATACTTAGCCTACACTAGCCATTTCCCGCAGCTTCACCCGCCGCATTTATAAGCAATGACACGAGAGGTCCATACAAACAACAAATACGTATTAACATTAATTCATTGTGAATAATTGAAGAGATTAAAATTTTAATTAAATCTTAAGATTAAAACATAAATTGCTAGGTACCGAATTAAAGCGAACGAATTGTCACTCTCGAGTTCGTGCGGGATAAACTCGCGGTATTATTTTAATAATAGCTGTGCCGCAAAGTATCGTGATTTGTCGATTGTTTTTCGGAAGTTTTCTTCTGAAATACTACTATTTGACGTCTTTAATCCTGTCCCTTTCGCATTTTTAATTAAATAATCATGGCGATACCATTTTGTTGTACGGCCTATGTTCATATCTTAATTTATAGTCTGAATAGTCTGCTTTCTTTTGATTCATTCCGAAAGCTTACTCCAGGCTTTTATTCGCCATAAAAGGCATCCGGCTTTGTTCCTGCGAATCTGGAGCGGGATCCCGTCGAATTGTTTTATGACCCAACTTTGTAATGTAGCTTCTTCAAAAGTCTTAAATGGTTTTATATCCAATTGTTATATTGTCAGTAAGTAAGACATGTTAAAATAATAAAAATAATTCATCAATACATGATGAATTATTTTTATTTAAGAATCTGATTGGCTTGGTACGGAAAATTAATTTTGACTTCACAGGTAAATAAAAAATTTAAGAATACATTACGAACAAACAGGCATTTTTAGAAATTGATGAGAGCAAGATAGATTTTGAAAACTATGCTCTTTTATATTGATTGCATTTTAATTTTCTCAATTCTTATGAATAAATAAAAGAAATTCAACTAATTTCATAAATGCGTGTGTGACGCATCAAGTGTGTGAGCATGGATGCAACTCAATCGCGTCAGAATTACCGAATGAAATTTGATGAAAGTTGGCTCAGACATAGATTAGAGATAGATAGGATATGTTATATTTCAGAAAAATCTTGCCAATGGAATAAAATTTTAGACGGATGAAACCGCAGGTCATAGGTATTAATATATATTTTTTATATAATAAGACATTATATGACCAGTTTACAAGTCGATTGGTTGAATAAACGAACGGATTTAACCAAACCTTAGTCATACTTCAATTCAATTAACATCTCTTATGCATACTGTATTGAAGCGGGCCATTTCCTCTGATTCTTCGGAGGCTACGCCCACGATTAGGAGGACGATTACCTCCAGCCAGGGTCATTGATCTGGTAAGAACGGATGCAGATATTTAGATACTGCAGTTCGCTAGTGTCAGCTTCATTTTGCTATTCTTTGAAAAGGGCCACAATAGTAAATAGAAAATAAATTGTTTGGTTTCCACTCTTTGACGTTTCTTCTATGGCTACGTCTTATAAGTAATATTTATGCGAGTAGTGACTTCACGCAATAAATATAATAATAATATAATATATCCTCACGCCTTCCCACAAGGGTCAAGGTTTATACATTATTGTATAAAGCAACAAAACTTTAAAAGATAAGAGCCGAGGTGGTCGAATGGTTTTGAGCAGTCGTCTGCAACACAAAGATTGCTAATTCGAATCCCGGCTGTACCAATGAGTTTTTCTGTACATAGTTACAGTGATAAGTCACCACGAGCTTTACGGTAAAGGAAAATATCGAGAAGAACCCTTTTGTAGGTTTCTTCTCGATCTTTTTGAGAATAAATTTAAAGACGTATGTAGACGAAAGTGAGTGCGTGGGTGAGTCAGTAGCTACCTCTGCCTACCCCTTCGGAGACCCTTTTGGGAAATCCTGAAGACTTATTGGGTATTGTCTTGATAACAAGATTTACACATCAGCCCAAAGGGCGAATTCTTGGCTAAAAAGTCCAAGGTTTAAATTAATGCCATAATGCATGTTATCAAAAATCTCCCATGGCCAACTTCCTTTAGACCTGTTCGAACTAACAAATAATTGATCAAACAAGTGGTGAAAGGTAAATCAGTCTCTTTCGTATATTAAGTACACATTTCTAGTAATATGCGGCATTATTTTTATCACGACCGTAGACTTGAAACAGTGTGCTCTATCCTCAAGTCACGTGTACAGTACACGTAGCCCCTGGTAACTGCTGAATGAACAACAATTAACCGCTGAATTAACAAACATTTATAAATATAAAGCGCGGCGGAATCTCCCGTGCTTAAGCGGTGCCGCCCGACGTGGACAATCTGTATTGTAAGCATTTGATAGCTACAGTAACCACTTGGAGGCAATAACGTTAAACGCCAAAACTATTCAGAAGTATGATTAGAAGCGAATGTATATGAAGTCTATGAATCGCTTTCGCACTCCTAAACCTCAATACCTTAAAACTACACATATTTCACTATTATGTCCAAAGACTTTTTTAAACAATTACGCTGAGGAATTAACTCCCCGCTTAGGTTATCTTTAGAAACTAGAGGTGTTTGCTAGCGCCAATAAAAGCGGTTAGTGCGCCTTATGTTTTCCACTTAAGTGTTGTATTTTTTATGAGCTAATCTTGACATGATTTCAATAATTTTAGTAATGATATGTCTCACAAATAGCATTACCTATTGCGTAACAATTATTTTATTCGGCTGCAAGCAAACTTCGAACACCCACAGTGTATTGCCAAACAAATTTGAATCACTTTCTAACGGGCCGTGCGCTATCAATACTTCTTCCGAACGCTGAGCTGGTGAAAGCAATTACGTCACGGTTCGCGTCGCACACTTGACACCTGTGTCATTCGATATCATTGACACGGCTTTATTATTATTACTGGCATGTCTCCACTTCACAAGGCTGCTTGGACGCTTTACTAATTTCCGATATATATATCCTCACGCCTTCCCTCGAGGGTCCCCGAAGGGGTAAGCAGAGGTGTATTGCCAGAACCCACGCGTGCCCACGCGGCAGATGTTTTTTTAATATACAACAAAAGTGGCAAACAAGCATACGGCCCACCCGATAGAAAACGTTTACAGCAGCCTATTTACGCTTAAAATACCGAAGTATCACTTGCGCGTTGCCACTCTGTGTTCACTTTGGAGAGTTATACTGTGTTGGCAGAATAAGGGGACTAATTCCCTACTGCCAACACAATATAACCATACTGCCAACACAATATAACTATCCTCCCCCCTCCCCAAGGAGCTCATTACTGGAAGTCGATTACTAGATGGCGAGACCATCGCCGTTACTCAAGCACGATTATACATACGCCGTTGAATTGCTTCTCTTCTCTAATTTCCGTGTCATCTAGACGCTTCCTTTAGTACTTTATAAGTAGAAATCTATGTAAAGGCTGAAACATGCTCAAATTAAGCTTAATAGTTTATTTGTTGTGGCCTAGTGAAAAGTCACTTGCAAAGTTAAGATTCCAGGATCAAGTCCCACTATACCTATACCAATGACTTTTATGATCCTGGGAACAGCATTTCTCACACTACAAGCTGTTACGATGTAGGAAAACATGCCAGACCAGACCGCCAATAAATGTTCAATAAGTATAGGAGTACCTATCCGTATGCAATGCGTAGAGTATAGTGTTGAATGTCCTATAGAAAAGATTGTCCTACACTTTCGCGACTTTCACTACACAACAGCCTTCCATAGTAATACCTACCAGTCTGACGGTACCGCCCGGTCAGCGGGCACCCATTAGTCAACGACACACTAGGTGCATACGTATGGCATAATTACTACATTACGTACACCGTAACAATACAAGCGTCAATTAAATGTACCGTGATAATAGACCAGTTACTTAACTGGGTCTGTGAAATTAAAAACGCATTTCCATGTCATCGTTTTTGTATACAGTTAAGTGTCCGAGGCGACACGCAACATCTAGCAATATATCTAACCCCTCCAATATCTCCTCCTCCAACACCTCCAAATATGCTGGTGAGCGAGCATTTACTTAAATAATCCTATTAACTATTTAATTAATTTCACTACCGTCTGGTCTAGTGGTTAGAGCTCCTGACTGCGAAACTTGAGGTCGCGGGTTCGAATCCCGCTGAGGGCAGATATTTGTGTGATGAACACGAATATTTGTACCTTAGTCTTGGATGTCCTATGTATTTAAGTATATATCTATCTATATAAGTAAATATATCGTTGTCTAGTTACCATAACAGAAGCTTTGCTTAATTTGGGACTAGATCAATTTGTGTGGAATTGTCCCAGGTATTTACTATTATTATTATTATTAATCCCCGAAGGAGTAGGCGGTGGTAAAAAGCATCCAATTTACGCTGGATATATATTTATATTATATTTTATAAATAGGCGCGCATTTATTTTTAAAGGCGCCAATGTGACAGATGGCGGTTCGTTTTTCAGTTATTCATTAACAATCATCACACGCTACGGACCAATAAAAATTCGGCTCTCGAAATATATATAATTTCTTGAAGATATATAATAATTATGACATATAAGTTAAAACTCATAATAATTATATTAACAACGTAATGCTACTTACGATTTTTTTAATTACTTATAATAATGTATAATATATCCTCACGCCTTCCCACAAGGGTCCCCGAAGGGGTAGGCAGAGGTGTATAGGTAATACCCACACACCCACTTTCCGCCAGAGGTATATTAGGTGCCAACGTGACAGGTGGCGAGTCCATCGCCGTTACTCAAGCACGACTATACATACGCCTTTGAAGTTCTTCTCAGACGTATGCAGGTTTCCTCTCGATGTTTTCCTTCACCGTAAAGCTCGTGGTGTGACTAATCACTGTACCGTAGCGTACCGTAGCCGTGGTTGCCAAGTGGTTCGAGCAGTTGCCTGCGACGCAAAGGTCGCAAGCTCGAATCCCGACTGTACCAATGAATTTTTAAGTTACTTAAGTAAAAAAATAGTAAGAGATTTTCAGCGATCGTCTCGATTAAATTAATAATTTCACGAGTTAACTAATTATCACACTAATTACCTACTAAATAAGTGCTTAATTTCTTCAGTCATCTCTTTTACTTTTACCTTAACATTATTAAGAGTTATGTTATCTTGGATTTTCAGAGTAATTGAAAGTTTTATTTTTACGCCAGTCACGGTCAGTGGCCGCAGTCCTTGCTTGCACACTTAAGCGATTAAACAAACGCACAGATGGTCACTAATGTGGGATATACAAACGATGCCACTTAGTTGAAGCTGGCCTGTAAATTTTTATCTACTACATTACGATTATGCGATTACCCGTCTCATTTATGTAAATTTAAAGTGATCGATTGAGAAGTTAGATGTGAAAGCGATGCATATAAAACAATTTTTTTTTTCGGGATAAGAGAAAGCAGGAAAAGTTTAAATCAAAGTAAATAATTATATAGACGTGCTTGACAAGCCCATTTATACAGCTGGCACCTAAATATAGCTCCCTAAAATTGCGTTCGATAAGTGATTCAATTTCTATTTTAACGTATATCGCGGAATTCAATGCATACACTTGATAAAGCTTAGCATGGCTTATACATACATATAATTACCGAATGCTTTTTATATTGACTCCTTACCCGGCAAGTTACATCGTTCCCGTTGAGGTATCAGAGTGGCAAACAAGGAGATCCTTTATACGACCAAAGATATATTAAGTGACCAAAAGCGAAACTCGTTAGGTACATACACATTGGCTATCAGATGAGCAGCATTTTATCGTAAGGCCACTAAATTACCCGCCTTAAAACACGCTTCGTGTTTCCTTTTCAATGTGTTGTGTTTACTAAGTGAAACAGACAGACGTTACGTACTCGGTACGGCAAAAGTGCATTCTATTTACTTACCAAATTACGTAACAGTGAGTTAACAATTCAATTACGTACTTCAGAGAAATACTCTAAGATATTGCACCGAGATTTTTACCTAATCACCAGGCTAGAAATTGTTGAATTAAATCTCATCAATCAAACATTTGACAACCTTTGTCAACTGAGGTTAAATAAAGAAATAAAGAAAACCTTTATACAATAATACATGGGTAACACAGTCATTAAACCCACAACCACCACATTTTTAACTTTTGACTTTAATTGTATAAAAAAAAAATTATGTCTAATTGTAAGAAATAATGCCAACGAAAATCTATTTTAAATTTTTATTAAAATATGATAAAGCTCCTCTCTAACTGCCAGGCTTTTCGATTCAGAGTCAATTAAAACCCTTGCATTCTAGCCACCATCACGATGTTGTCCGATAGAGAATGGTTAAATTATCAGTATCATTTTCATGATACACGTCTTTTAAACGTCTTCTAATTAAAACAAATTTTGGCAAGTAACTTTAATTGCTGACATCACGTTATTTTCACATAGTGTATTATTATCAACAGTCTTATAAAAAAAGAAAATCAGAAGATTTAAAACAATAAATTATACCTCTTATAATATCTAAGTATATTTAATTAAAATTAAATAGTATTTGTTTGAGATTTATGTACATAAGGTACTCCTAAAATAATTTAGGAGTACATTTTTCATACTTTAAGTGAATTGTTACACGATGCCCGAAAAGTTTCTATCAAAGAAAGTTGAAAAGTACCAACTGCTGGAGTTTGAACCGCAGTAATCTTACTTGACCACACGACCCCCGCGGCTTTTAAAACTACCTACCCGTCGAAATCCAGGCGGGTCAGCTCGTCACATATAACTTCAGCAAACTGATCTATAATTTCAAATAATATGCGGAAGAATGAACTCGCGTAATTAAATATATATAATAATATATATAATAATATATATAATAATATATATAATAATATATATAATAATATATATAATAATATATATATAATATCCTCACGCCTTCCCAAAAGGGTCCCCGAAGGGGTAGGCAGAGGTGTATAGGTACTACCCACACACCCACTTTCCGCCAGAGGTATATTAGGTGCCAACGTGACAGATGGCGAGTCCATCGCCGTTACTCCAGCACGACTATACATACGCCTTTGTATTTCTTCTCAGGCGTATGCAGGTTTCCTCTCGATGTTTTCCTTCACCGTAAAGCTCGTGGTGTGACTAATCACTGTACTTAAGTTCAGAAAAACTCATTGGTACAATCGGGATTCGAACTTGCGACCTTTGTGTCGCAGGCAACTGCTCGAACCACTCAGCCACCACGGCTTTTTAACCGACTCGCTCCGGCTCCCGACCGGCTCGCGTAATTAACCGACCGAATATATCGAATTAATTAACCGACTTTTTTATTTCGTGTTAGCACTAGTCCAGCATGTATCATAGCCTCCCAAAGATATAGAGAATTGTACACAGAATTACAATTGAAAGGAATACAATGGGATTGTGAAATGTAATTATTCATGTAATATGGGTGTCCATAGCGCGTGGGTGCTAAAAGCATGCTTCTTGAATATCAATAACAATTGTCAAGGGTGCGTGCATGATAATTGCGGAGGCATAAGTTTCAAGTTCCAGTCGGAATACTATGTGCCATTTTTCGTTTTACCAAGAAGTTTTGATAAACCCGAACTCGAGTAAAGGTTTAATGATACACGAACCTATTCAAAATTCAAAACTCAACCTAGGACACAGCACAGCTGGTTGAACACAACATATTTAAAATATAATTACTGTTACCACCGTTTCCAGTAAATAAAACCTGTCATAAGAAGGCTCGGCAATATAACATCGAGATGACTCCTTTCAGGGCTTACATACAAACCGCTTTAGACACTGCAAAATTGTACATATTCTTTACTTTCCTATCCATCATTGTTCGATCGCTTCTCGGTCTCGATCGGTCCTAGGTAGGTACCAAAGAAAGTCCTTTTCTTCATTATTAAAATCGAAGCAACCGTTGCCATGTCAATGTCTCTATTGCGAATTCGACATAAAATCTCTACACCGTATATTTTTCGGCTAAATTTACTTTTATGAATGAAATCTTTTTAAAGTAAAAAAAATATCTGGTTCAATAATACCTGCTTGGTCTTTACTTAGCAGGTATTTAGATTTAAAATCACTTTCTTAATGTTTTACCTGTACAACTAAGTGGTACTACTCCAGTACATGACTAAACTGTATAATTAAGATCATTACTCTCTTGCTATAATCGTGTTTTCAAGTGGCGTGTTGGAAAAGTTTGTGTCCTTCAAGCGTTTTAACACAACCTCTAATTTGTAACACGCTCCCGTTCATAATTTTAGACCATACGAGCTAAGTATACATTTATAGTTACGGGCCTCGAGGGTTGGGCAACATGATGCGACGGCAATGAAGCGCCTTGCCACGCTTGACTTGTGCCTATAAGCAGTTACAGGAATGATGCTACTGCTCTAGTACCAAACTGCTGTAATAGCATATTTCATGCGGCTCTCGTAACTAGTGCATTATTTTCGTGCAGACGCTATGAATAACGATAGCTGTCAAAGTCTGTATTTTAGCACTTTGCTTTTGTCTTGATGAAGTAACTTGGATCACGGGGCTTACCGTGAAGTGCTTATAGCATTATTTAAGAGAGTGTAAGAAATATATGTATATTATCATGTCTATAAGTATGTCTATTCACACTTATCGCAAATATTAATTATTTCCTCACCCCTATCTTCATACTACAACATTTCTTATTAGATAGTTTTAATGAACCTTTTTTTTTACTTTACTTATATATAACGAACCATCTTCGTCTTAAAAATCTAACTTGAGAAGCTGACTCAATCACCGAGCATAAATTCCTTTCCTCCCGATCATGTCAGAAACAAATAATCCTCAGTTACTATTCTCAGAACTGTCGTGTCATATGTACACTTGCAAAAAGGATATTTATCCCAGCCCGAGCTCAAGCGGACGTACTAAATTTAGCTCGCTTTAAAGTCTCAGTAGCCCAGTAGTAATAGCTTTTATTGCTACTAAAAGTTAATTTAAGTCACGCTTACGGAAGCTGTATTACGAAAAGCGACTAAAAATAAATCTTGATTGAAGTTTACTTTCAATAATTTTTTTGAAGCTATGAATTAGAAACGAAAATTCGAAAATTTTCGAGGTGAAGAGAGGACACAGTTTTCTCACTGGCATTGCGACTAGACTGTAGGAAAAGACTAAAGATATTCTCATCTCGCTGATTATAGGTTTCGAAGTTTCGATCAATCTTTTATAGTGCCAATGTGTTTTTATCTTTTATTAAAACATTGATCGACGCTACAATAATAGCTAGAATTATTTCCTAATATGTATTAGCGGCGATACATCTTGAATCCTATTTTTATTTTAGAAAATAAAATTCATTTTGGTTTAATGAGGTTTATAAGGTTCTATCGCATGTGGTTTGCACTTATGAGCAAATTTTAAGGTACAGTGATCTGACAGACATCGTAAAATTAATCTAGCAGAAAAGAATTAAAGATGAAGGAGTCCTTCCGGAGGAATGGCGGCAGCGTCGCCAGCTTTCACCTTGGCACCAGGATATAACTTACCTCTTCAACGTCCTTGTAAAAAAGCAAAGCTTGGAAGTAATGTCAATATAATATTATGTACTTGCAAATAAAAATGCCATTAATTAAAGAGACTCGGATTAAGTGAAAAAGGAATCAAGTACTTGCGTCATTATGCCTATTCAATGCTCTTTAGTATGTATCAAACCCAATAATACATCATTGATCAAACCTATATAATGATTCAAGTTATAATCACTATACTTTTAAAAATACTTAAAATCACGTTCTGCAAAACGTATCTTCCTCTCGTTATCACTCGAACAATACAATGTTAGCCGTGTCCCACGTTTTTGTCCGTTTGTTTATTGTATCATATCTCAGGGCGATAACGATCGATGTGATGATTCGTTCCTTGTCATCGTTTTTATAGCTTCGTATTCAAAATTAATTTGAATTCTATGCAAATAGAATGAGTAGATATTGTTTTAAACCTTTCGCTTTTGAACCGGAATCAGATAGGATCCTTCGGGAACGGTATTTGTCGTGATATAAGTTAACCTGCAATTTTTTTATACCTCTTTCGACGCGTATCCAAAAGTTCAGGACGATCGGTTGAGTAGTAATTGTAAGCACAAGAAATAATCACTTTGGCCTTATCATAATAACTTATTCCCGACTCTCAGCCGTCTTACGACAATTGTAGTCTTCGGACAACGAGGGACGTGTTTTGTCGGGGTTTGTGAAAATTTTATTCTACCCAAATACTTGTTGTGATATTTGATCTCGGTTTTGACATATTCCACTCACGAAGTCATCTAGAAACATTCGCGAAGCTTCTGCTTGCTTATCGCCAAACACCAGATAATCTGTAAACACCTAATAATATATACTAGCTGTGACCGCGCTTTGTTATCTTTCGTAAAAAGTTTTTTTACTTCTAATACCTCCAAGAATATGTGTACAAAGTTTTATGATGATCGGTGAAGTAGTTTTTACGTGAAAGCATAACAAACAAACTTACATTCACATTTATAATATTAGTAAGGATATTTATTGTTTTTTTTAACGTAACTAAACAATAATAAGTTGTAGTTAAGTAGAAAAGGACTTTCTTCCAATAATGACTCCCATTAAATAGAGAAACCACGATCCGGTATAAACTCGTTTCACGATCATGTTTCTTTCACTCGCTGCAATGAAATTTTGTATATCTAGAGCCTGTATATTTTTTTATGTATCTAAGGTGGCAAGCAATCACCAGGGATTGCAGCTCTACGCCCTTTGACGATGGCGATCTTCGAATTGCGTTGTTCTTAAAATAAAAAAGTCTTAACAATACAACAAAGCGTTGGATATTGCCAATTGGCACTCGGTGTCAAAGCATAACTTCTCATAATAGTAAACAAACCATAAACAAACACAATTCTAATGTAAAACCGATGAATGTGAACAGGCGGCATTGTTGGCGTTCAAAGAATAATTGAGTCATTACTCCGAAGGAAACAATGCTAGTGGTCGTGAGTAGGTATGTTTTTCAATAGAATTTTTTTTTTAAGGATTTCAAATTACGTATAAATTTTTGCTTAAAATCAGAAATATATACCTATGAGTGTCTACTGAGTTTATAGTGTAAGTGTTCAACCTTCCACTAATGTTTGAACACTTACACTATAAACTATAGGGAAGAAATTGTGGGGAGGGTCTTCGTGGATGGCACTAGCTATACAAATTTCGACGTTGACACGGTATAGACACGGTATTGTTGAGATGTTGGGTTAATTGCATCCGCATTCGAATATATACAAAATTATTGATCAATCAACGGGTTTCAGAGTGAGACCACTGATTTGTTATCAAACACAGTTGCCTTAAACAATCTTCAGAGTAAACATCCGAGCAAGTTGTGGGAGATAAAGTCTTCCTCATTTGCTCCATCAAGTAGCAAATGTTCCTGGAACTCAAGCCACTAGATGATAATAATAAAACAAGTTAAATTTATGTAATAACTAGCTGTGCCCGCGACTTCGTCCGCCTGGAATGAAACAAATAAAATATTGTTCAGTTTCGAAAATAAAAGTAGCCTAAGTTACTCATTTTTATATCAGCTATCTGTCAGTGAAAGTCCCGTCAAAATCGAAGTTTTTATATTACAAGAGTGGCAAACAAGCATACGGCCCAGCTGATGGGAAACGGTTACCCTAGCCTATTTACGCTAACGATACCGAAGTATCACTTGCGCGCTGCCACTCTATGTTCGGAGAGTTATACTGTGTTGACAGCATCATAGGACTAATACCTCTACTGCCAACACATTATAACAACCTCCCCCTCCCCAAAGAGCTCATTTTACTGGAGACCTTATTCACCGTGTAGGAACACAACACAATAATTTGTGTTATTTGGCTACCGACTTCTATAAGGTGGAGGTCCTGCCCCAGTCGGGCAGTTCAAAATTCGAACGGAAAACCCCGTTATGCCCTACCTCTCTTAATTTTTTATTTATTTGTATAGATTTATGTAATCTTGTTTTAGATACCGAATGATGTGTGCCTGAGCCATGGATCCGCTGACTTGGTTGTCGCTCGGTCTTCAGTTGGCGGCGCTATGCTCCATTGTAGGGGCACTTCTGCTGTACTTGCTGCGGAAGGTCAGGGTCGCTGAGGTTCTGCCCGTCGACAGCGCGAAAACTGTCTTGGTCACATCCGTGGACACCGCGCTGGGCTTGCAGGTACAATACTATATTGAACTGAACTAACTAGACGTCGCAAGCAAGAAAAAGTAAAAGACTTGCAATTAATTTAATAGTAGATATGGGTATGGACGCAATACAATGGGTAGCCTTTACAGATTTTTTAAGGATTCATGTGCTGGGTACTGGTAGAAATGTGTCCTTTTACTGCTAACGCAATACATTTTTGATGTGTTTTAGAATTCGACGATCATGTAACTCGCTATTGGTTTCGTACGTGATAAGTCATGTTTGCACATATGTAAATATTTTTTATTTAATGATGAACATATTTTCATCACTTATAGTCTAATAAACTAAATAACACTAATAGATCGCAGGTTCCAATCTCGAATGTACCAATGAGTACTTCTTAACTTAAGTACAGTAATTAGTCACACCACGAGCTTTACGGTGAAGGAAAATACCGAGAGGAAACCTGTTTTTTTTTTTTATACAACAAGAGTGGCAAACAAGCATACGGCCCACCTGATGGGAAACGGTTACCGTAGCCTATTTACGCTCACGATACCTAAGTAGCACTTGCGCGTTGCCACTCTGTGTTCAGAGAGTTATACTGTGTTGGCAACATAATAGCTCTAATCCCTCGGTTGCCAACACAATATAACAATCCTCCCCCCTCCCCAAGGAGCCCATTACTGGAAACCTTATTCACCGCGTAGGAACACAACACAATAAATTGTGTTATTTGGCTACGGACTTCTATAAGGTGGAGGTCCTGCCCCAGTCGGGCAGCTCCAAATTCGAACGAGAATCCGTTATGCCCTACCTCTCTTACGTATATATAGTCGTGCTTGAGTAACGGCGATTGGGGGACTCGCCATCTGTCACGTTGGCACCGAAAATATATATCAGGCGGAATGTGGGTGTGTGGGTACTACCTATACGCCTCTACCTACCCCTTCGGGGACCCTTGCGGGAAGGCGTGAGGATATATTATTATTATAGTCTAATAGAACGCATCATAGAAAAATCTGCGTGTACTTATTGGCCATCGTTAAATTCTGTTAAGCAACTTTCAAACAGTATGTGTGATTTCCCCAGATCGCCACGTACCTTAGCAGCCACGGCTGGCGAGTAATCGCTGGCTGTCGCTCTGGCGGTCTGGGCGCGCGACTCGCCAACTCCTGGCTCCAAGCCCATATAGCGTCTACGCCTGAAGATCAGCCCCCACCGAGACTGGTGACCCTTGAGCTCGACGTGGCGAGAGAAGACCTCCTGGAGGAAGCAGCCAGAGCCACCGCACAACATTTACCTGCAGGGGAGCATGGTGCGTTGGTATTTATTTGCATTCGCTTGTCCTTCTTTATGTCTAAGTGTGATCTTTATGTCTAAGTGTGATAAAGGAAAGAGTCTAATATCCCTGTCTTGTAATGATTAATTAAAGGTATTAATTAGAACCGTTACAAATGAATAAACTCTATTTCGGATGTACAAACTTCTGTAGATAATATATATGATCATCAAATCGAGTGATTCACGCGGTAGGCTCAGAGGCTCATAAGCTTTATTAAGATTCGTGAATATCGTCACAATATTGCTTTATAATAATAATAATAATATATCCTCACGCCTTCCCACAAGGGTCCCCGAAGGGGTAGGCAGAGGTGTATAGGTAATACCCACACACCCACTTTCCGCCAGAGGTATATTAGGTGCCAACGTGACAGATGGCGAGTCCATCGCCGTTACTCCAGCACGACTTATATTGCTTTAAATATTTGAGTAAACGGACCTAAAATACAATTAGAATTTAGTAAAGAGAAACAAAAGTAATTGAGTTTTGTATTAAACAGCCAATTAAAAAGAAACCAATGCACTGCCCGGGAATCGAACCCGGGTCGCAAGAATGGGAATCTTGCATGATACCACTACACCAGCAGTGCTTGGTATCTAAGGATGAAAATTGGCTACATATAATTGTGCAAGTCACTTTCTTTATGTTATTTTTACAATTCAATAAAAATAAATTAATTTGTATAAATTCTTCAAAAAAACTATATAATAAAATTCTGTAGCCATGTGGACATTAACTTAGCACCGCCATCTATCGATTTATAAAACTGTTACAAAACTACCACGTGGTAGTATGCAACATTAGAAGTATGTAATTCCTGCGGCGAATGAGCTAATTTTGTCATTACAACATAGATGGCGCTTCTCCTTCTTATACAAGATACAACAATATTTAGGTACAACATTTTCCTAAAGGCGTATGGACGATTGTCAAATACCCCTCAAGTGTACTGACTTTTCACATAAGCAAAATTTTTTCAAGTTATGTATATGCAGTTACAAGCTGCGCCGCCCGGATTTACCCGCAAAATATTTGATTTCTTTGGTATTTTTTATTATGGATAAAACAAAGTCTATATATTTTTTTACAACAATGCTTATTCTATCCTGTGGTTCCCTGATATTGAGAATTCACAAAAAGCTGTTTTCTAGCTCTTAATAATGTTGTGTGTATGTGTAGGTACCTACTTCTTGTTGGAAACTAATAAATAAATAAATATTTGTGTTAAACACAAACATTTCCATTTACTTTTGAGCAGTTTTCGCGTCAACGAGGTACAAAATATATCCTTACAAACTAACATCCATAATATAAGTAGGATATGAGGATTATACCCAGCAATAGACTATAAGAAGCCGTAAATGATGAACTTGTATGCTAGTCTGCCATCTCTAGTTGCCTCTGATTGTTACAGGCATTTGGGCAGTGATCAACACAGCGGGCAGCAGTGGTCGTGGCGGCGCCTCCTGCTGGGAGGGTGCGCTGCGAGGCAACGTGCTGGGAGCACTGCGCGTGGCGCGTACCTTCTCGCCATTGCTCGCTGCCGCTGCCGCTGACCATCCACATGCCGGGAGACTCTTCTACATTGGTACATAACGTTTTATTATACTACACATACCTACACCTACTGAGCTCGGACGTAACATAGTAAATAACAAAAAAAGGTGAACTAATTTATATAAATCTGTAACAAATAAATCTGTGCAAATGAACAAACATCCTCAAAAACATTCGCATTTATAAAAAAATATTATAAAAATAAATAATAGTTAAAAAAAACTAAAAAACACGCTTTTTATAGAAAACCGAATAAAAAAAATAGAAAATAAATTTCGATAATATCTTAAAAAGCGTGGGGTGCATGGTGTCAATAGTTATAAATATTTTATTGACAGATATGAGTAGAGTGATTATCATTTCGATAATATCTTAAAAAGCACCCCACGCTTTTTAAGATATTATCGAAATTTATTTTCTATTTTTTACTTCGGTTTTCTATAAAAAGCGTGTTTTTACTATTATTTATTTTCTACTTTTTAGTTATTAGTGTATTGTCATCGGTCCTCGATAAATCTACAAAGTTTGAACGAAATCTGGCCGTTTAAAGTGGGTCAAAATCGCGCCCAAAGATTCCGTTACATAGATACAAAGATTTCGTTACATACATACATACATAGATACAGGTCAAGCTAATATAAAGCGTGTAAAAAATATACTAAACGATTTAGTAAAGCAAGACTATTATGATGTACCAAACAAACACTTCAATTGGATTCATTAGAATAGATAAACAAGTCAATGTTTATTTCAGGATTAACATCGGACACGGCCTGCGAAAGCCTGTCCCGTGCTGAGGTCGGGGAGTCTGGGGAGGCTGCGGCGGGGGCGGCGGCGGCTCGCTGGGGCACGTGGGGGGCGGCGCGCGCGCTCCGAGCCGCCCTGCGCGCGCGCCGCCTTCATGTCGTACTGCTGCACGCACCCGATCTCTCCGCCGCGCAAATCTACTCCGCGCCGGTACAGCTACTGCCGCCCAGTCAACCCGCAAGGTAATACAAGAAATAATACATAGGCTTTGTGCACCGCGCCAGGTGATTCATTAAGAATCGTTTGCTTATAAGGGTGACTTACTGCATCTTAATCTTAATCCAAAAAAACAATATTTGAGGCCAATTTCACACAAATGAGCTGGATTTGAACTATGCAAAACATGTACTATGGGAATTAGATAATAAGCAATATAAAAAGATAGAACATCCAAGACTAAGATACAAATATCTAGTCTTGACATGACGAACTTCAGCGGAATCAAACCAGCGACTTCAAGCTTCGAAGCCAGGACCATTTGACCTTATTACAAACAGTATGATTACCTACAGAGCAATAAAACGGGAGCGACGTATGTAAGTTTGTGTTTCGAGAGTGTGTCGGTAGATGTCCTTTGTGCCACTGTTAACTGGTTTGGTTTGGTTTTGCCAAAGGAACATATAAAAGCCCAACTACTTAGATCAATTCGAGCGGACACTTAAGGACGGGAACGTCAAGAGTACTCGAAACCGACGAGCATTTATGAAGGGACTGATTAATGTGCAGGAAGCGAAAGAGGTATGTAAGTCCATAGAGAACTGGCGCTCTATTCTCTCTGCCTACCCCGTTAGGGACTGTGTGTGATGATATGTATGTAGGTATGTAAGATATAAAAGGCGATTGTCTTTTATTTATATTTTGTATTATATTCCAGTCGGCCCGAGACTCCGAACTCTGACGTGAGTGGCGTTTCAGCGAGCTGCGCCGTCACAATGCCGGGAGAAGCAGCCGAGTACAGCGCCAAAGTGCTTCCCACCAGTGCTTTGAAGGTTCTAGAAGACGCCCTCACCGCACCTTCGCCAAGAGACTCTTACTATCTAAAGATGAAACAAGACTCTTGGTTCACCAGAATGCCGTCTTTGAGAGTCGCGCATTGAAAACTTCTTTTAACGTTTCTGTGGCGATTTTAGCGCAGCTTATATTAATATGGTTATTGGAAAAGAGGTCTGAATAATGATAGGTTGGTAATGATATATTGATGGACAAATTTAATAATCAGTCGAATCTCATACCTATGTATATTGGGTGAAGGAACTAATTTCGATTCATTTCTGTAACACTTATCTTTTCGACATATTGTTATTATGAGTACAGTTTAAGCTTATTTGTTATTTTTACTCTTCACAAAGTCTTTTTCACAAAAAACATTTTTAAGTTTACTAATATTGTAATTTACCGACCTACTTATCCCTACATCGAAGGCACGGGATAGTGGATGCAATTTGCCAAATTGAGGTACTGACTTGCATGAGCAGTAGCGGATTCGCAATTGTTTATTTTAAGGTGATGGAATCTCGCCTCTATCATGTCCGAACAAGATACATTATTATTAAGTCCTTGTTATAAGTGTGAGAATTGTACATATTTCAAGATCACATGGTGCCAATGATTAAGAAACAATGTCTATTGGATTGAGCTGAGTCGTACAATGCCTATAGATAATGCCATCCACGAAGACGCGCCCCACTATTTTCCTTATAGTTTATAGTGTAAGTGTGCAACCTTCCACTAATGTTTGAGTATTATTGGTACACACTGATTACCTATGAGTGCACACGCACACTACAATTACATAATAGAGTCGGGTCATACTCAACGCATCCCGCGACCCCCTTGACTAGAAATTGGTGGGGCGCGTCTTCATGGATGGCACTATCCATACCCAGTCGAGCTCATTTGACCCTTTGACGTTACATAGGTTTCTTAAGGTATTCTAATGCTAATTTGTTTCTATATCGTTACACGTATAAACGATTTGAATCATGTAAATAATGTTTGTGTTGTATATTAAATATTAAAAAAATATATACTTGTGTTTTATTTTCACACAGCATATTTAAACATTGGAAACTTATCAAGAACCTTATATGGACTTCAACAAATATACCTAAACATTAGTACGAACTGAAAAAGAAACAAAAAATGGTTCTTCAAGTCCTAACATTCCGGCTCTTTTACTTTTAAATTATCAAAACTGAGCCACACACTGTAGTCATCAACGCAGAGGATGAGACCTCCTTTGCCTGTCGCATCTTCCTTCTCAACACCGCTGATACACGTCCAATACTGAATGGGTCCGCCACCCCTCCGTTGCCAATGACTGCCCGTGCTAATTGCGAACCCTATTTGGTCCGTCTTATTGTCGATATAGTGCACACTTTCTTCATATTTTAATGATATCGCGTTGATGGAACGGATACTGCAAATATGCGAACAGAATAAATAAAAACTATTATGATTAATGCCAGTTAATAATAATAAATAATATATCCTCACGAGTCCATCCTCAGAGGTGTATAGGTAATACCCACACACCCACTTTCCGCCAGAGGTATATTAGGTGCCAACGTGACA
This sequence comes from Drepana falcataria, assembly GCA_945859725.1. NCBI lineage: Eukaryota > Metazoa > Arthropoda > Insecta > Lepidoptera > Drepanidae > Drepana > Drepana falcataria. Next base: position 5,791,099 of record OX243935.1, read on the forward strand.
GATGGCGAGTCCATCGCCGTTACTCAAGCACGACTATACATACGCCTTTTGAATTTCTTCTCAGACGTATGCAGGTTTCCTCTCGATGTTTTCCTTCACCGTAAAGCTCGTGGTGTAACTAATCACTGTACTTAAGTTCAGAAAAACTCATTGGTACAGTCGGGATTCGAACTTGCGACCTTTGCGTCGCAGGCAACTGCTCGAACCGCTCGGCCACCACGGCTTAAGTCTGTAAGTCCAGAGGGCTGGTGCTCAACTCTCTCGCCTAGCCCGTGAATAGGGGTCATGATATGTATGTATGTAGGTAATGCCCCAACCACAGTACTAATTTCATCATTCCTCACGCCTTCCCACAAGGGTCCCCGAAGGGGTAGGCAGAGGTGTATAGGCAGTGCCCACACACCAACTCCGCCAGATATATTTTAGGTGCCAACGTGACAGATGGCGAGTCCATTGCCGTTACTCAGGCACGACTATACGTACGCCTTTGAATTTCTTCTCAGACGTATGCAGGTTTCCTCTCGATGTTTTCCTTCACCGTAAAGTTCGTGGTGTGACTAATCACTACAATTTCATTATAAAATCAATATAATGCGGATGCTGTTATAAGTGATTACCTACTTACAAGTACCTAGTCCATAAATACATTTTTAGTTTTCTACCCCTTCTCCTCCTCTTTTCGGGGGAGATATAGGTTTTTAGGTGTCAACGCAATAGATCACGATATACATACGTATATATTTTGGACTTCTTCACAAACGTATGCAGGCTTACTTTGCTTCGCAGTGTCTCCCTTCAATGTAAAACTCGTGCGGTGAAAAATCACCGTTCAGTAATATTTTGTACCAATACAGGCCCCCGAACTTATGACCGGTCTTATGATGCAGGTGACATTCAAACTGACTGGCCAACTGGTACAAAAGATTCTAAAATGTTTACAATAACCTGAATATCTTCTTACAAATGTTCTTCCTTAGCGTATCGTGACCGTAAACGTCTAGAACAATTTGTTGTGTTGAAGCAAAGGTCTTGTACAAGCAGTTGCGATCTCCTGGCTGCCTGACCATTAAGGAAGCACGCAGAGTTCTCCCTTTTGTCATGAAATCTAACCACATTGGTAATTTGCTGAAATATAACAACACTACATCACGCCTTCCCATATGGGTCAGGACCCACAAAGAAGGGGTAAACAGAGGTATAACCACACCCTCATTCACTGAAGATATATTTAGGTAGCAATGACAGTAGGCAGATGGCTAGTCCATCACCATTTTTCAAGGAAATTACTGAAAACCACAGAACTAAGAATTATTTGTAGACAAGTGAAGAAGTCCTTATACTCTCGCAAGGGAATCAACGATACATCGAAGTAGAATTACTAAGACATGAGAAGGTTAGAGATAAAGGTTTTTTACGAACAATAAAGAATCATAATATCAATATCCAAATCAAACGATTCATTCATCCACAAATTGTGAGCATTCATTTAACGGGCTATCAAACGAAAAGTTTGAAATATAAGTAAGTACCTGTTTTTTAAACTATTTCTTAAAGGCATGTTAATTAAATTCCAATTTGTAAGGAACGGTAATATCTTAGTTGGTATTCGTTTCTCGGTCACATTGGGTGATATATGCCTGAGAGCGCCTGCGATGTCATTCAGGGTCGTCAGCTCTAGAGAGAGACACATTAACATGTGCCCTTTGTGAGCTTCAGCATGCGGGAACGTCGGCCGATCCACTTCACCCAGAGATAAAAATTAAATGTATACGTTGAGTAATTATTGTTGATAACGTCTAAACCAAGTAACGAATTATATATAGGGTTTGATATTCTAAAGAGAACTGGCGCTCTTCTGTCCCTGTCTACTCCCCGTGAAGAACTCAGCGTAACGATAATTATGTATGTATATGTATAATAGAATAGAACAGAGCAGTCACTTTCTCAGAATAAATATATTTGTTAACATTACAAAATTTTTTTCGTAATTTACTCATAAGATATACTTGGTACTTCAGGGCAATAGTCTGTTACAAGTTATACATACATATCATTACGCCAAGTCCCTAACGGGGGTACATTTATTCGGAAATATGTTTACGTCGGTTTTTAGATTTTCACTATCTTACTTACGCTAAAAAGCTCTGGGTCTGACAAATCACAGTGATTTTAGAACTTAAGTTCAGAAATCTTATTGGTGCAGACCAGGTATCAAACTTACTTATACAAGCTTAGCCGATGAATCTATGAATCTAATTTAATACTTAATTATTTAATGCCTAATACTTAATTCTCGTTGTTCTATTGTAGGATTGTAGGGTGGTCATGCAAGTTAACTACTATAGCTGGAGTAGATACAAACTCTTAAAGTCCAACAAGCCAGGTACTGAGTGCCCTATCCAAATACCGCCAAGCTCGTCTGCGACCATCAAGCCATGAGCGGAAGTTCCATTGGTGAGACCATTCCCTCTCTTGTTATCGTATGTCAAGAGTGCCAGATAATCTACATATGAAGCCTGAAACAAATTATCCTCAATTTTTTTTAAATCTGCGATCTTTATTACTAAACATAGGTCTGAAGAGACTTTTCTACTTGAAATCATAAGGAACTGACTAATTATCATAATCAAAATCTTAGCAAATTTCATTGGTAGACATCATAGAAGATATAGAATAAAAAAAAAAAGAAGTTTATCTATATACACTTCAGCTAACAAACTTATAGAAATAAATATTACAATCTAATTAAAATTCAACTCGTATCTATTCCTAACTTCCTCCAATTTACCTAACTTATTATTTTAATTTAAAGAACCAACGTTCGCTAGTTGCCAGTACTTGGTGCATGTGCAAATGCAAACGTTCTCCTTGAACGCTACAGAAACAGCGATGTATGCAATATCATGCCATCCTACTAATATCATAAATGCGAAGGTTTGTGAGAATGTTGTTCCTCATTCACGCAAAAACTGCTGAACTTACTTGAATGAAATTGTGTATAGAGATAGATTATCAACTGGATTGACAGCAAGAATATTATTTAATTCCAGAAAAAAACAGTAATATACCAATGAAATCTTTACCCGCTTTACCCGCCTATGATTATAGGCGGGTAAAGCGAGCACAGCTAATATAACTTGTTATTATTACGAAGAACTGTCAAGAAGGTAAACCTCACTCTAAAGATAGGATTCAAGGTGTGTTGTAGCATGGAGGCCGCTGAGATATGAATACCAGACGGTTTCCACCGCCCCCTCGTATTAGGCGTGATGAAGGTAAAGTTGTGACCAGACTTGAAGTACTCATCCCCCTGGCTAGCCGGCTTGTATATGTACCACCTGTCAGTGCATTTTGAACTTTAATGATAACAATAAAAGTATAGTATTCGTTTAAACCTTCTTACATTGAAGAGCATCATTCTAGTCGGTGTAATTGATGAAGCTATTTTCATTTGCCTCTGTACAGAGCCGTCAGTGTTTGAAAATTAATTTGGGTGGAAGTTACTTCAGGGATATTAATAAAAATAAGCAGCAGGGCAAAGCTATGAATCTCTTTAAAAGGTGTTGTTTTTTACAATATCTAATTTTCGATATGTATAATACCGTGCTCTTCTGTTTAAAATAATAACTTATGTTCATAAACCCGCCCGGAAAGTCATATCGAAAAGAACATTTGAAAATTTATGAATATATACTAAAATATATGTAATAATTTTTGTTTTTACAAATTAATATCACGTTTTATTTACCAATCCACAGGCATGTTGTCATTATCCCGACAATGCAGGTTTATGTAATTCCAGCCTTCTAAATACTTTAAGCAGCTATAACTATCATAAAAGAATAAAAAATGCAAAAGCAACAAAAAATTAAACATTTTTCACGAGTCAAAACTAAAACTGATATCAAATAAGTATATAAAAATCGTAAAAGCTATGAGGTAATGTTTTACGATCAAATTCATATGTGTTTATTATGAGCAGTAGAGGAATACAATTCAAACAAAAAAAGTATATTTTTCATATAAATTTTAATATCAAGTATTTGTAGCCTTACGTCTAAAGTGTATTCTTTATTCATAATTATAATTTAATTGCAAAATGGAAGTATTTTTTATGAAACTGTTTCATACTTGCGTTCCGTAATGTGACCGTTTAAAATAAGCATTAGTTACTACTGAACTCGACAAGAATACTGGAAGTAAACAACATACAAATTTAATTACTCGTGAAGACTCATAAGGTTGATTTTGCAGTGTTGAATATTACTTCTCAAACAATCACAACATGCCTATTATATCGAGTATCGGTTGGTATTTTAATTACAAAACCTTTTCATAACAAACATTGCATTGAAATACATTCTCATACATTGTAATCAGTGTGCGATTACAAATATTTACAAACTTTTAAAGGACATTGTTGCTACATGCAACATTACAATGGAATTAATTAACTTAAAAATAAACAAACAATTGTGACGCAGACAATAAGCATACCCGCTTTTTTTTGTTTTCACTGACTTGTGTCATATACCTTTCATTGTCAAACGCAAGAGGTCTATACGTCCAATGTGAAATGGCGCTCTATTCTCTATGCCTACCCCGTGAAGGACTTCAGGCAGGTGTATTAAGAATGCATGCATAAGTTCCCTGTAGTGTGTATGCATTGAAAGGTTTGATGAAGCACAAACGTAAGAATTATAAGATACCTTAAATATAAGATTTTTTTCACTTAAATGACAGTCATCTTATACTACTCAATCTCATAAAGACCAAACTTGATCATTCAACACAAAATTGGTTGTGTAAGCGATTTTATCGACGTGGCGTGAGTAATGTCAAGTTTGTACTAAAACTACAAAATAGTGAGATTGTTGACCCAAACACAAGGTTCCAAATCCGAAAATGCAGAAGCTGGTCGAAGTCGATAAACGATAGATTCGGAAACAATACGGCCAATTACTTACCTTTGGTTCAAGCTTTGAGTAGCATTACTCGACATGAGGTAGCATAATGAGCTAACCGCAAATATCAATAGTTGTAGTTATCAATTACAAGTTTGTACCGACTCGATGAGATGTGCAAAGTTACCCCACAGTATTGGCCCGGAAGTGCACACCGTTCCGCCGCCCCGAGATTCTTGCGGTAACTGAAATAAATAATAATATGTTATGTAAGCTAGATTAATTACGTCACATTGTTTAAACAATAAAATTATGTATATGTATCCTTCACACACATATATTATATCTCAGCATCACCCAAAGAGTAGAGAATGCCTTCAGCATTAAGTTCGCCTTAGCAAAATGTTTGCAGGAAGTTTTAATAAAAAAATATTATAGCGCCGATTCCTCACAAATAACAAATTAAAATATCCCCACATTAGAAAAAGCAGCCATCTCCTTTACACACACAATTAAATCAATGTGTATGCAGATATGAAAATTCATGTTTTATATAGAGGCACCAAGTAGTTAGGCCAATCGAAGGTATTGCATCAATGACGATTTTTATGTATGATGATGATGCATGAAATTAAATGCCTTTTTATCTAAACCTTAAAAAAACGAAGATTAACTCAACTAGGGGGTTAAAATCGTTATCTTTTATTTTATGTCTGTGGTATGCTCTGATGAAGGCGAGAATTATCAATAAACACATTGAGGGAGGCCTTTGCCCAGCAGTGGGATGTAGCAAGCTAATAACAACAACAACAACAACATAAATAAATACGCGTTTGGTGCATATATGGAGCGAAAGAGGTATGTAAGTCTAGAGAGTACTGGCGCTTTATACTCTCTTCTTTTTCTTTTTTATAATTTTTTTTTTACACTCTGCCTACCCCGTTAGGGACTCGGCGTGATGATATGTATGTATGTATGCATATATGGAGGTGTTTGGTTGTCTCCATAGTAGGTACTCACCGCTCTATTAATATCGCCGACGCAGACCCAATAGTCAGCCACTTTGGTGTCCTGGCTGTTGTGCATCTTGTGAGCGACCGCCACCGCCCACTTGGAGTGGTCATTGTGAGACGTGAACGACATCTTCGCTATTGGGAACTTCAACCGCTCTATATTGCGCACTCTGCAACGACCACGTAACCACATTTAGGTAATGACATGATCATCAAGGACAAGCGATCATCCTGGTGTTGTAAGCTTCCATAGGCGGCCGCACCCGCTTACCATCGGACGTACCCCACGCTTGTTTGACACCCTAGTAGTAATATACTAAATAAATAAATAAATACCTGGGACAATTCCACACAAATTGACCTAGTCCCAAATTAAGCAAAGCTTGTGTTATGGTAACTAGACAACCATACATTTACTTATATAGATAGATATATACATAAATACATAGGACATCCAAGACTAAAGTACAAATACTCGTGTTCATCACACAAATATCTGCCCTCAGTGGGATTCGAACCCGCGACCTTAAGTTTCGCAGTCAGGAGCTCTAACCACTAGACCAGACGGCCGTCTAATATGAATGAAATAAAGAGACTGATTAATGTGGACGAAGCGAAAGAGGTATGTAAGTCTAGAGAGAACTGGCGCTCTATATGCACTGACAACCCCGTTAGGCACTCGACGTGATGATATGTATGTATGCCCAGTACCTATTTATGTAACGTTTATGCACCATTTAAGTGGTGGACTTAATGCTAAGGTTTATTCTATCAGATTACCCGCCCTTGACAGAAGAAATAGAGTGCGCACAATAATTAGCTATTTACTATATAAAATAATAGTACCTACATAGTAGAAAAAAGAATTAAAATACATACACGTATATCTTTCTTTAAGGTTCAAACATTTCTAATGCGTAAGGAAGGAACTACGGAATTTACGTTAATAACTGATCTAACCAAATTCCACTCCTAATCCAAATCCTAATATTTAGTATTGAATAGCATACAATGCGTTCGTTATTTTGGCATTTCATTATTTTCAGTCATGTTACCCTATGTCTGAACATTGAGGAAGTTTCCAACGATAGCAGAAAGTTATTATAGCTCTATCTACAGTAGGTTGAGCAGCTTCCGGAGATTTATTATACCTTGAACTCTATTGTAAAATATATTAGGTTAAAAATTAACTCACTGGAAGTTCCTACTGCATTCCGAGTCCAAAGTCCCAGGGCCGTTGGTCCAAGACTCCACTAGCAGGTCGGACTGCAGCACCTCGGCCACCAACCCGCTATACAGGTCATCATTGAACATGGCGCTCTTGGCGAACGACAAGAACTTACGACCCACCAAGGTTTCGAAGCTTTCTATGTGATACCTGAAATGTACGTAATATTCATTACGTATATATATATATCCTCACGCCTTCCCACAAGGGTCCCACAAGGTCTTAATATTGATATTTATTAGATTTACCTATCAAATGTGTATAATGCTCAACTAACTTAAGGATAGTTTTCAAGGATATTCGTAAAGCGACAGGATAATATCCAAAGACATAATGTATTGATTCTCTTTTCTCTTCTCAATTTAAAGGTTATTTTTTATGTTATATTAAAAAAATACCATTAAAAAATATACCTACCTATCGAAAAAATTATAGCACACACAGCTTTCACTGAAACTACAGCAAAAGTAGCCCTTAAATAACGTTTAGCGTCACCTATGCTTAGCCTTTTAAACCTTTGAAAGTCCATATAAATCTATTGAATCAGCTGATTAATACGGATCACTCACCACGGCGAGGCGTCAATAGTCTTATTACGTACAACGTCGACTAGATTAGGCAGCTCGCCCTCAAACTCCTGCGGTATGTGGTGGTAGATGATAAGTGGCTCGTTGTACTTCAATTGAGTGGCGATCTGATTCAACGTGGAAGTCTGCACGGACACGCAGAGGAAGGACTGTCCATACTTCATACCCGTTGTTGGGTAGTCGTATGAACTAACGTTAAGATGCGCCACTGAAATAACCATTAACAACTAGAATATAAGGGTGTGTTTCAGTTACCAATGCGAGGTGACATACGACTTAAAATATAAGTGCAAATCGAATGTACTTACATACATACATATAAATACCTATCATCACGTCAAGTCCCTTACGGGGTAGGCAGAGAATATAGAGCACCAGTTCTCTCTAGACTTGCAAACCTCTTTCGCTTCGTCCACATTCAACAGTCTCTTCATACATGCTCATCGGTTTCGAGTACGTCCTTTAGCGTCCCTTCCTCTGCCTCTTGCACACACTTTTGCTTTGTATATCTGTTTCGTCAATCTTGAATGTACTTAATATCGGAAATAGCCTCCATATAGGAAATTTCCATTCGTTTACAAATGTATTCATGAATTCTATTCGTATGCGAAATGCATAGGTTTGAGAAGAATTCACGATCACGATTTCACGAATTCACGATGTTTTCATTACAGTAAATTTCGTGATGTAGAGCACTCGATGATATTATAGTTTTCGAGAGTTTAAGGTTTGCATCTGCAATTTGGTGTTGATTGGAGATTACCGCTCAATTACAACTGCTCTCGCCAGCTTCTAAGCTAAGTGCAATTTCTGAGTTCCTGAGAGTCGGCTTGCGCCGCATCTATCTCTAATGGTTTGTTATGACGTTGTCACGTTAAACTATCTTACTAATATTATAAACGTGAAAGATGTTTGTATGTTTGCGGTTCTTTCACGGCCAAAGGGCTGAACCGATTTGGCTGAAAGTTAAAATGGTGATAGCTTATACCTAGGAATAGGATAGGCATAGGCTTCTTTTTATTTTTTTTTATCCTGATAAATTCAAAGTTCTTATATCATAATGTATGATGCTTTTTCACGGCATAACGGCTGAACTGATTCTAGCAGGAAATTTTCCAAAGCTACTTTTTCGAACTCCACGCCGGCGAAGCCACGGGCATAAGCTAGTCTTAAATAAAACGACTTTACAGACAAGCAATTTTTTTGGGTAATAAGCCGATCGCATTGAAATTTTCCGGTTTCAGCTAGTGTTACACAAAATTAAATTTCAATAAAATACTGACCGTCCGGAATAGGCGGGAACCTAGGTACAGAATGTACGAGCCATAGGGAGGTGAACTTGTCCCCTAGGATGACGCCCTTGGTGTGTCCGCTCTCGACACGACTCTTCATGAACTTGGAGTGCATCTTGCACATCTCCGCCAAGTCATAGTCATCGTAGTACTTGTCGCCTAGTTTGAACTTCTTGTACTTCTTCACCTGGCCTGGCTTCACTTGACCTATTGAACACACACCTTCAAATGTTTTAACATTCCATATGAATTTTGTCGACGAAGCCTGTGGTGAATACGTTTTATATTTAATCGACGAAACCTGCGACTATTTTTCCTATGAATTTTTAACAGCTATGCAAACTCTTATTGACGTTGAGTGCTGTGTGGAAACGGCTTAAAAAGCTAGCCTTATTACAATGTAGTAGGTTATAGAATAAGGGTAGTCTACACATGTTGGAAATGAAAACTATAAAAAACTAATATGATATCTATCTACGTGGACTTTTTTTAAAGTAACTACGGTAACTACTACTTTTATAACGAATATTTTATTAACTTGGGTAAGTACGACCGTTACTGGCGTGGTTCTAATTGAGCTACGACTGGGCAAAGGCCTCTCTTTTCACCCTCCGCGATCGTTTTAATACATGTTACTTTTCATATATACAAATATGAGAACGTAGACCCTTGTGGTAAAGCACGAGGATATATTATTATTTTTATAATATTCCATAACTGACTGTATGTAAAGTACAAAATACAATGACAATACATTTGCGATGATCACACAAAATGGATACTGACCTCTTTTGCTTTTTGAATACATATCAGCGACCGACTGCAAAATATCCGGTTGATTTTCTGTTGCAGGCGGTTGGTCGTTGTATATTACTGAAATTATATTTTTGTCCTGAAAGAGAAATACAATAGGTTTTCGTGATCTTTATGAAAATTTACATAAACAGGGATTTATTTCATATATTGTGTGACATTTAAAAATTAACAAAAACATCAAATTTCTTAAACAACGTCGAAAAATTCCATCTGGATTTGCATATAACAAATAGCCTATTGCTTTTCGTCTATAATAATGTACCTTATAGAAAATATCTTAAACAACATTACCCAAAGCAAAAAGTCTTCAAAGAAAGAAAAATCTATTAATTGCAGATCACCTTTAAGGCGATGAAATCTTAAGTAGGGTCATAAGTTTGATTCCAGTGCGAAAAATAGCGTTCAATAACTTTTCACCTCATTCGTGTCAAATTGAAATTTATTAAATAGTAATTTTACAAGATTATCTTACAAGTTCTCATTACGACATTCATCGCCTAATTTACCTGATACAAAGGCGCCATAGTCCTCCCCAACATAGACTTTGGGTCACTGATAGATAGGTCGGACATAATCCAACCCCCCCTCAGCTTTGAGGGCGTCAAATGCATGTACGCTACCCCTCTGCGCACCAAGGGATTGAGGTGGTTCTTTTCTCTGGGTAATTTGTATATATAAAACCTGAAAGTTCAAAATTCAGTTATAAAGTCAAAGATTTAAATTGAATATTATGCTCAATATTCAAGTTTTGTAAAAGCAAAATGAACACTTGGATTTGTATCAATATATCATTTGGCCTGCCTACCTCAGGGCCTCCGAGACTTGGTTTGATGCTATGTATCTATGTATAAATAATGTTGCGATTTAATCGGAACGTAGTATACATACTATTCATGAGTCACCTTTTAACACAAGAATATTTTGTCATAGCTTAAGCACAATGGATTTTAACATAACATACAAAGAAATATATTATAAACGTGTTAAAACTTAATAAAAAAAAACATTTAAAAAGAATATATATTTACCAATCGACCGGCTCCCCCTTTTCGTTTCTGCATTGCGGCGTCAGACATGTACACCCAGTCAAAAATAATATCAGGCTACAAGCCCCGAAACAACACCGCATCGCGACGAGCTATTACAACGAACACCACCACAAAAGTAACAGGAGACCCAGGAAGTTGCTATTGCACTATTGTTTATGATGTCAGGCAATTCGATCATAACATCACCGATGTATCAAACAACCAATATTATTTACACAACATTAACTATTCTTTCCTTTACGAACGCTTCATTACAACTGCCCAAACTGACAGTTAAATACATCGCATGTAACTACAATAACAAAGGATAACATTATAATACTATGCAACAAACTGCTCTGTGCAATATTTCTGCACAAATAACACCCCTATTGATACCAATATAAGAGTTACATCAACAGTACAAAGACCGACCAACCGCATGATCTCATAACAAGTTATCTTTTGAGAGGTTGTTTATAGATGCGCACGCGCAGCTGAGACTTACTGATTCATCTGGCGGGTGATTCAAACATGGCACGAAACGTGTTTCATAGCAAGTTTGTTTCAAGTTATGTTGTTTGTTCAAACCCACAATCAAATGATTATCCATATTTATGTATGTTCATGTGTTTATGTCACCAAATGGTCATTAAATCTGTCAAATTCAATTATTTAATTTGACGGTTTTTATGGTTATCAATGTCATCAAATAATAATAATTAATTTATAGCCACTGTGTCCCACTGCTGGTCAAAGGACTCCCTTTTGTTTTAACGTTTGAAAACTATCAACATGATAAATTAATTATCATTAACTGTTATGTCCGCCTCTTGAAGTCCAACCCTAACTGTGACGTGTTTGCGGAAGGCTTTCATTGCGGCATGTATGGAGTATTGTGAGAAGAGTGTATGAATGAGGTTCTTATAATTACTAATTAGTGTAATTGGATTTTTTGCCGTACTAATTATGTATAAATAAAAAAATAAATTTTGTTAGTGACCTTCATACGAGTTAGAAACAAGGGAACGGACTGGGGTTGTAGAGATTGCGGGTGAAGGCTAAGGCTAATTAAGATATGCACGAACGTAACATATGGCGAGTCCCTTCGTGTATACCTAACAGTTACGACAATAATTGGCAGGCTAGTAAATTATCTCATGGAAAGGTAGCAATTTCATTGATGTATTTGTTCAGAGTTAAGCGATGTTTTTGTTTTAACGAGCTTTAGAACAATAATTCGCGTTTGAATGGTGTTTTTGCATTTGGTAGCCCAACTCCTGAGAAGTTCAATGCTATTTAACACCAGTCTACTGCTTTGCTTTGCTGCAGTAACTACTGCTTTGTAGAAGAGATAATCAATGATTTATATATATAAATTATATATAGTCCCTATCGCTTGTCAAAAAACTAATATGTTACTTTTATATCAAACGGCGGGTGAACGGTCGGCATCCAGATAAGTATCTCATAAGTGGACAAGTATAAATAATAAAAAAATGAAATAAGTAAATATAAAAATCCTTTTAATCAACAAACTGAATACAAAAATAGTCAACAATAATGATTAGTTTATAGTTATATACATATATGAATATCCTACGTAACAATTATTTATGGAAGACATGATTACAGCATAGTCAATACATAATTCGTATAAAAATAAATGCTACTATTTCCTCTACAGATAACTTAGAACGAGAGTATTCTTATCGATAAACATAATATCTTTAAATAATCACCAATCAGTAAAGAATAAAAAGAAAAGAAAAGTAATAAAAATATTTAGCTATACATATAGTTAAATATTTTTATTACTTTTCTTTGCTGCATATATAATAAACGAAATAAATAATGAATATAAAATGTACCAATATATTAAAAAATATTATTAACAAACTACTGTTGAGTGGGCATAGAAACGGCGGCCTTGGCATGTGATACATCACTCTGCCTCCAGAACGACACTACTGTCTTCAACTCGGTATAGAAGTCGATACCTTGCTTACCGCAGAAGTGGTTCGTACCACGGAAGCTCCCCCTGGTGCCACTGAAGGAGAACATCGACAAGGGTACAGGGATAGGCACGTTAACACCTACTTGACCGACATCGATTTCCGACGCGAATTTCCTGGCGGTCGCACCGTTAGTGGTGAAAACAGCAGTACCATTGCCGTAGGGGTTGGCGTTGATCATCCGGATGGCCTGGTCCAAGGTGTCGACGAACAGACAGACCAGCACTGGGCCGAAGATCTCCTCCTTGTAGCACTCCATGGAGGGCGTGACGTCAGTGAGGATGGTAGGGCCTACAAAGTTGCCCTTTTCGAAGCCCGCTACTTTGACACCTCGACCGTCAAGGACTAGTTTGGCTCCCTGCTTTACTCCTGTGTACAATTTTGGTAGGTTAACAGTTGAAATTATTACTTAATTTACAAGATGTCATGGACTGGCGCTCTATATTATTTTTATTTATTTTATATTAACATGCTTTGTGTTCATCTAATAAAAGGTAATCGCAACTTACATTAAAAAAAATACTAACAATTAAATTACAATGTTTAACTAACTCTACCTCCTCCGCGAAGAACTCGACGTGATGCAATGTAATATTGATTAATTAAAGTGCATCACGCCTTCCTACAAGGTCCTCAAAGGGATATGCAGAGGTGCAACTAGCTCCACTTCACGCCGGATATATTTCAGTTTCGTAAGAACGACTATACATGCCTACTTCTATTATTGGTAAACAGACTCATCTTTGAATTTATTTTCATAGATATGCACCAGCAAAATACGGTGAAGGAAAACAAGGGTCCCCGAAGGGGTAGGCAGAGGTGTATGGGTAATACCCACACACCCACTTTCCGCCAGAGGTATATTAGTAGCCAACGTGACAAATGGCGAGTCCATCGCCGTTACTCCAGCACGACTATACATACGCCTTTGAATTTCTTCTCAGACGTATGCAGGTTTCCTCGCGATGTTTTCCTTCACCGTAAAGCTCGTGGTGTGACTAATCACTGTACTTAAGTTCAGAAAAACTCATTGGTACAGTCGGGATTCGAAGTTGCGACCTTTGCGTCGCAGGCAACTGCTCGAACCACTCGGCCACCACGGCTCTTTGAAGGAAAACATCGTGTTTATAATATAATATCTAATAATATTCATTATATCTCCAATTTTAAGCTCTGCTTAGTTTAAGGGCAGTTTTGAGTGACGTCCAGAATCTTACTTCTTACTAATCTTACTAATATTATAAATGTGAAAGTTGCGAATGAAAAGAAGAAAGCTGAGAAGCAATTCAAAGGCTTAGTAAAGTCATGCTTGAGCAACGGTGATAGACTCGCCAACTGTCACGATAGCACAGCAGAAAGTGGGTGTGTGGGTAGGTACTTACTACCTATACACCTCTGCCTACCCTTTCGGGGACCCTTGTGGGGAGGCGTGAGGATAGATATAACAAATAAAGGGCCCGTGCAAGGCTTACCAGATTCAACCAGCCTGATGATCTTGTCCTTGGCCCGGGGCGAGATGACGGGGCCCACGTCGGTGCCGGGAACATGGCCAGCGTTCACCTTCAGCGCCTCCGCTCGCTTTACCAGATCCGGGATCCATTCCTTTGCCTCACCTGTTTATTATTAGAAGACAAGTATAATACATACACTAAGCCATAAGTGTGGCAACATTGCTTGCTTATAATTGCATTAACGGGTGTTTACCTTTTATTTTTAAGTATTTTATAGTAAAGTACCTATATAATAAAGTATTCTATATATTTTCTTTTAATTACATTAATTTAGAAATAGTGTATCTGTCGGTATGATTGTATTTTCTCTTTCGAGTTTCACAACCAGGAAACCGTTTTCGAGCGAACCTATAACCATATACATAAATATCCATCGTTCGTAATCGCAGTAAAAATATTATTTCCAAAGACATCATAATTAACTCCAAACTAGGAAAAACCTCAACGGAAATAAATGTTTGTATGTAAATAGCAACCTGTATTAACTGGCTACTACAATACTAAGATACTTACCAACAAAAACGGCGGTGCTGAGCGCCATGCAGCGCTGTCCGGCTGCGCCGAATGCGGCTCCTGTAAGCTGATTGAGGGTGTGCTCCTTGTTGGCATCAGGCATTATCACGCCGTGGTTCTTGGCACCCTGGTTGCTCTGCACACGCTTACCTGCAACAATTAAACACAACACCATTCGGACGTATCCAGACCTCACATAATAAAAGAAATAATATCTTTTTTGCGTTGAGAGAGCCGTGGTGGCCGAGTGGGACGCAAAGGTCGCAAGTTCGAACCCCAACCCTGAAAGACGGCGCGATAAAATAGAATTAAAAAGTATTTTTTGATGTTCAATAAAAATCCATAAACGGATTATTTCAAGATCAAGTAGTATAATATGTATGTACCTGCAGCAGAAGCCCTATTGTAAATATGAATTCCAGCCGCATCGCCTCCGACGAACGACACAGCCTTAATATCAGGGTGGTCGCACAAGAAGTTCACTGAGTCGTGGGTGCCGTGGATTACCTGAACACAGTTTTTTTTATTCTTATACAGGCTGTAGTAGTCAAGACACAAAAATCTTAGACATAAATGCATTAATATTGTTGTATATGTCTAAAAATTTTACTATAACACCTGTGCTAATTATGGCAGGTATTAGCAACAAACATATTTGCATGTAGAGGTTGTGTTTAAGTTTGTTTATGAGACTATTCAGAGTCTATTCAGATTTATATCACATCTTTGATTTTGTCTGAGATGTCAATAATATATAATTAACGAAATAGTATGTAAAAAAACTTAAAAAAATTACCGATTTATTCTGATGCACTCTCTCAATATTACTATCCGTGTCCATATACAATTTACTCATGTATGAATTACTCAATTTATAGATGGCGTGCGTGATACAGTCCAAGTGGAATCAGAGGAGTATACTCACATTAACAACTCCTGGCGGCGCGCCAGCTTCCTGCAGCAGCTCCATCATCATGACGGTAGCGCCGGGATCCTGCTCCGAGGGCTTGATGATGCAAGTGTTGCCTGTCACCAGCGCCGGGGGGAACATCCACAGCGGGATCATGACCGGGAAGTTGAACGCGGCCACACCTGAACAAAAGACAAAAATACAGAATACAATAAAAATGCCACTGTGAATACCGGGAAACTCTTGAGAATCAACCAATATGATATCGCACACATAATATATTGCAATGCTTATAAAGCTCAAATTTCTTGATATAGTTATTTTACACAAATGCAAAAAAAACTGAAATCTGTTTGGTTCCGTCCAACTCATAGTCTGTGTTTTTTATTAAATAATAAGCAAATGTACAATGGAATATTTGTGTTATTTCTTCTACTTTTATGATTTTACTGGTCCTGCAGTGCGTAATAAATCAATAAATTAAGCCTGCGAAAAAGCATAATTTCTGCAAAAAAACCAGTTTACATTTAGGATAATTCAACCTAATTTCCTAAGTAATAGAGTTCTCTTTTGCAACTCACCGCCAGTGACACCAAGGGGCTCTTTGTAACAGTGTGTGTCCATGTCCTTGGCAATGTTCTGGATACAATCACCCAGCTGCAAGCTTGTGATGCTGCAGCAATGTTCCACTGACTCTGGTAAATAAATATACAATAAAATAAATATAAAATAGTGACCAAAGATAGATACTAAACAACTGCCATAACCACTTACGAATGCCTCTTAGGACGTCCCCTTCGGCGTCCGCTAATGTTTTGCCTTGTTCCTCTGTAATTTTGGCTGCTAATTTGCTTTGATTTTCTCTCAGCAGGCGTGCAAATCTAATGGAGTACATTCAATAATATAAGTTATGTTGCCATCAACATGATAACCACTAGGTATATGTATCATAGTTATCATGAGAAAATGGCTTGTGTGCGCCCCCAAATAATTCGTAGCGCGTCGTTAGTACTGCTGCTATTGAAAATAACAATAGCTTAGGCATACTATGTGTTAGATGGGCACCTTAGTCATGTACAATTTAAGTATTTACTATAAGGTATTCTGTGCTACAGGTATAGAGATTTTTCAACGAAATCAGGAATATACTTAATTTTACAAGGAATATCTTATATCATCACGCCTTCCCACAAGGATCCCCGACGGGATAGGCAGACTTGTATAGGTAGTACCCACACACCCACTTTCCGCCAGAGTTATATTTTAGGTGCCAACGTGACAACTGGCGAGTACATCGCCGTTACTAAAGCACAATAATACTTACGTGTTTCCTCTCGATGTTTTCCTTTACCGTTACGCTCATGGTACGCGGGCGAACTATTCAGTGTACTTTAGTTCAGAAAAACCCGTTGGAACAGTCGGGATTCGAACTTGCAATCTTTGTGTTACAGGCAACTAATCGAACCTCTCGGCCACCACGGCTCCCAATAACTTTATTTACATATATCAGTGTAGATGTCTTCATAGTGCCCGATTTTCCGCACTATTATAAAACGTTATAACTACATAAAATGTACATGTAACAATTTTGATTGTGAATAGTATTCCTCCTTACTTGAACATTAGCTGCTGCCTGGTCATGATAGTACTGTGGCGCCATGATTCGTAAGCTTTCTTGGCCGACTGTAAAGCAGAATTTAATTCTTCTTTTGTTGTTTCTGGCACTCTGAAACATAAAGAAAAATAATTATACTCAGGCGTTACAAACATCTCGTTTACACGAGTACCCGTTTCCCGAACTAAAGGGGTATCTAAAAATTTGGGAAATGGCAATAGTCTCCATCACAATTGCAAATCGTTTTTGAATCTTTTTTAATGCGTAAACAGATTTATTCATGGTACATTGCTGAGAGTAGGATGTTCAAGAAGCCTAACATTACAAATTTGGACACAAATGTCTGGAAACACAGATATACTATATATGCCTAGACTTACTTATATATAGACTAGATTACTTATATATCAAATACTTATATATTAAATATATCAAATTGTTCAAACAATGAAAGGAAATTATACGAGTATTCGTAACTTTTTTATAAGTGCGAGAGGAAATAGACATTTACATGTAGGTGAAGCAAAAGAGGTCTTTAATAAGGTTCAGTTCTCTCTACAATACACTACACTACAGGCAAAAATGGCAAGTTTACAAGTCTACTGTTAATGGTGCAAATTAGACTTATTTCTTGTATATAATTATATAATCAAAGCGATGTAATAATCGAATTACTAGGAGCTACTGATAAAAATGAAGGCCAAGCCTTATGCTGTTGTTTTTCAGTGCAAACAGTAATTAAATCGGAGAGGTTGTTATCTCCATTGCTAAATCTCATAGTTTGTAATTACTTGATTGCTGATATCAAGTGCTGTCACTGTTATCACTATGGTACCTAGCTATGTTATTTTACTAATGTGGGTTATCTTTCAATCATGATGAAATATTGCCATTTTTGTGTGTGTTTTACTAATTAAATAGCTAAGGGCCAAAAGCCTATGTACCAAATATATTTAATCGAATAGCTAAATCACTATTAAATAAAAATTATATTTATATTTGTGATAAAGTACCTACATCCATTATAAAATAAAACTCCAAAAGATGATGTCCTATAATTTTATCATTATATAAACTAGCCTCTATGAGCTCTTTGTTGTAGTTATATTGGTCTATCCTTTTGTACATATTTAAAATGTCTTAAGTCGAGCCAAGACCTTCTGTCTATGCCTGTACAAGCAATGAATATACAGCCATCTATAAATATAAATTGTGTTTGTCAAACCAATATACAAATATCAGGTAATATAAAGATACTAGCTGTCCTGCCCAGCTTCGCACAGGTGAAAAAGCAAAACTTCCTGAGACACGATCGCAGCGCCACCTATCGGGTCCAATGGTGATGTAAGCTATTCTATCTTTTAAGTTGGATCAAACTGCACATGGTGTGCAAATTTTATTGAAATCGGATAAGTAGTTTAGGAGCCCATCGCGGACAAACAACGTGACAAATAATTTATATATAAAGATATCTAAAATGCATACCTGCCAATAACTTCATTTGTAGCTGGGTTTGTTAGTTCTACCCAGTTAGATGTCTTGGACTCCACATACTGGCCATCAATGAAGAGTTTGGTTGTGGGAGCCGAGCTGCTATAGTTTCTTCTGAGCAGTAAATGTGACTAGAACATTTGGAAAGGCAGGTCAATAATTAGGTATGGCACTAAATACATAATCAAAAAGAAACAGATGAGTGTTCTAGGGAGACCTAGCACTCTACTCCTCTTTTTATTTTTTTAGGGATTTAATGTACTACATCAAACAAAGTAAATCATCACAAATTAAAATCAGATTTTACATACCTATATAGACTCAGGGCAAAGTATCAACAATCTAAAATTACTTTTGGCAAGGAAACTACTTCTACTTACAATGATATTACATTGTCATATTTATAATTTAATTTGATTTCTTTCAATACTTTTCCATGCAGGTTTTGAAAGGTTTTTAAATTATACCTAACTACAATATCAATAAATCATAAATTGTTACTTAATATCAACAAGTACTTTTTATAGACATTCATACAAGTTTTTATTATAGGTACATTATTCATAAACATAATAATAATAATATATCCTCACGCCTTCCCACAAGGGTCCCCGAAGGGGTAGGCAGAGGTGTATAGGTAATACCCACATGTTGTTGTATAAACTGATTCAATTCAAATCAACACTAAGCCCTGGAAAATTGTTATAAACATCAGAAAAAGGTACCTACACACTCAAGGTAGAATCCATAAATGATGTGTATTGTATGTATTTATTTAAATAAAGAACTCATAAAAATGTAAATATAAAATGTTGTTTCCTAAACTGATTTTTTATTCTGAATTTGTAAAATTTGAACTAGATTATGTTGGATCAAAGCCCAGATTGTGTTTGAGGTTTATTCAGCCATCTAAATATTTTGAAGGCTTATTGCGCAAAGGAAATATATTGCAACTGATGGGAAGTGTGATGAAACCATCAATATACATATTCTACTGCGCTAGTCAACCTATGGACATACATATGTAATGCACTGTCTTTATAATGATTTGAATGATGCATAACAAGTTTGTTTCCAGTTCAATTTATTTATTGAAAAGTTGATATAGTACAATTACTATTTTAAAATATTCTACACTTATTTATGCCTTGCAAATAGAATAAAAAAAATATTGTGTATGGAATTTAGTAATTTATTGAAATTCATCATCATTCAATATTATTAAGATCATAAAAATCAGGTAATACAATTTATAACAGATTGTCCACGATATACTGGTTAAAATAGAATATAAAATAGGTCTTAACATAAACAAATTACTAATAGTGTGAGTGATTTTACAAATACAACAAAATAAAGTAAACTTACTTCAGATTTTATTAGTTTCAACATTGCAGAGGCCATGGTGATCACAATACCAATAATTGATTAAATATAATATACTAGAGTGGACCGGCGCTCAGTAGGTTGAGGGCCAAACCAACTGATTAAAATACAAATGTCCTGACCTTGAATTGATAAAATAAATTCAGTTGTTGTCATGTACGATTTGTTTCTACCACCATTCATCGTGAGCAAAGCAATTTAAGCATTCAAAAGTGTTCAATAGTAGTCTTTGATCAAAGTGAAGCATTCCGAAATTCCGACCCGAATGAACGAACGAGTATAATTTTAAAATAGACACTGACCTGACTGTACAGTTGTGTCAGATCAGATCGTACTGTCAATCAAAAAACCAAAGACCTTATACCTAAAACTAGACTGTGCACTATGGCGCAAAAACCGGGCGGCGCGAGAGAGCTTCCGTTGGTAGTATGTCCCTTTCTAATGAGGTGACCATGACCAAACAGAACACGGGACAACTTGCTTGTAAAAAGAAAAACGATTGTGTAAGTATCCTGATATATTGATACTACCTAACTAGCATTTGTTAACTAGCATTTGACAATTTCAGTGTTGCAACGTTATGACAAGTACTAAATAGTGACGTTGCGAAATTATTCGATATGGAAATGGAATATTTCCGGATCGATTCTACTCGTTTATAATTTTACTCTCGTAAACTAAGTATATCAGGAAATTAAATATTTCTGAACCGATAATTTAGTTTTGACGATTAATTAACGATCTGAGACTTTTATAATTGTGTGTGAATAAATAAAAAAATGTAAATAAATAATGAATAAATAAATAAATAAAAAACAGATGTAAACAGAGATGTATTATGGTAATAATTTATTTTATAAATTGTCGCCGTCATCGCTATCGCTATCGCTGCCACTTTCTGTAACATTTATTATAAAATGTGTCTGTGATATTGTCAATTAACATATCTAGCCTACTCATTTTTTCCGCTTCTTTGACAACATGGGATACGCATTTAGACCATTCGGTAGCCGTAATTTTTTTGAATGCCTTCCTGAAATAAATTTCTCACGTCTGTCAATTTGAAGGTTTTATTATTTTGAGCTACATGCCCCTTTACCTGCGCCCATATCAATTCGATAGCTTTTATCGATTTTTGTGTTCATCACTACACTATTATATGTGGTATCATTATTTCACAAAATGACAGTAGCTAATGTCAAATCTGGAATCGAATTAAAATTCTGACTATAGTAAAACGCATCAATTTGAAGTTATTACTAAAAAAACGAATAATTATTTAAAATTATTCAATTTATTTTTATTATTGAATATAAAGTCAATTAAACATAGCACATTTATATTATCATTAATATTTTGTTTGTGCTACGTTCCGCTTATATGTTAAAACCCTATTTATTATTTATTAAAAAATCATTAAATTAACGGTATTTGATATCGATTTATTTATGGCTAAGTGATATATAAAATTGCTCATGTAATTACAACTACCTGGTTTTTGGCAAAAAAATATAGAAGCTTAGTCGCTTCATAAACTCCGGGTTTAATTTCTTCGTTCTAAACGCTGGACTTAAGTAAAGATTATGCTACTAAAAGACTATTATCCATGTCACGAATAAAGTATTTAAAGTATTACTTTTGATACACAGTTCAGTTCCAATAACCCAGAATAGATGGCGGTGCAATTCAGTTTTTTTTTACTTATTCTCGACGATGACAATGTTTTTTTTAGTATATAGCAAATATTACTTCATTAATTTATAATAAATAATAATTGATCACTTTTTTCCTCTGAAAGAAAGAGCTATTGAGTCAAAAATCTGCCGCACATCGGCACTACTAATGTAACTGATAAAATGGATTTTAAACGCCTGAAAACAGAATTACGGCACTCAACAGGTCCCTAGGGAGTTCCCACATACAAAACATGGCTAATGAAGTACTTATATCTTGTACTGTAACGATTAATTCAAAATTGGTTAAATGGAATTCTAAAGGAATGGATTGCATTGCAATTAGGTTTCGGTAGTTTTTATTGTGTTGAGAAACACTTTACCTAAACTTGAACTCGCTGAACGGAATCTCTTTTTATAATTTTATTAATGGCATGCCCCTATCTGAATATCTGTTTGAGTAGCACCATAACATTTGGTAGCCAAAAAATTTGAAACATAAATAAAAAAGTGTAGATAAAAAGAGGTCATAACGATAACTGCTGTGGTTTTTAGTATTTAGGTACTATAATTATTTTATGATCGAGATATATATATATATATATATATATATATATATCTCGATCATAAAATAATATATATGTGATGCGAGGTCGGATAACACGTTGACATTCACCGGGATT
This sequence comes from Drepana falcataria, assembly GCA_945859725.1. Lineage (NCBI taxonomy): Eukaryota > Metazoa > Arthropoda > Insecta > Lepidoptera > Drepanidae > Drepana > Drepana falcataria. Next base: position 5,813,764 of record OX243935.1, read on the forward strand.
GCACACTGTGCTTGTTATTTTGAACGTTTCGCATCCGGTGGGGTTGCCAGGGTTGGCTCACAAAGACCCCTTTGATTGCTGGAACACAGCGACCACTGTGTTGATAAGCCACTTGATCAAACAAGCACACATAGTCACTTTACTGTAACGGGCATATTTAGAGCGTACAAAGACATACTTAGTAATAAAGCTGTTTATTCATAAAATGTAAATTTGTCACAGCGCGGCACAGATTAACAAACAAATTCATCCACGTTTAATCAAGTTTTTTGGTTACTTTATTCAGACTCATGACTGGCTGATTTTGTCAAAGTAGGTACAATGATCTCTTTCTTTATCGTTTGATGTAAATTTGTGACAAAATATGTTTAAAGACAACAATTTTAAACGTACTTTTTAGTATTAGCAATTCAATCCTTCTAATAATATAAAGTATGTTTACTCCTGTTTCACGCAAAAAAATTTCGATATAAATTGAATGTAATTTGGCACAGATATAGAATATTAACTAACTATAATAAAGAAACTTTTGCAATAAAATTTTACGTGGCTGACACCACGGGACACAGATAGAAGTTACCTATTATTTTTAAGGCTATCTATATACTATGTAGTTATCTATATACTATGTACTTGATTGCATATATTTATATACCAAAATTACAAGTGGTATTGCTGTAGGCCGTTGCTCGCTTTTTGGGAACTGTAATTTTCTGTAATGCGAATAGGGATGTTTTCTACAAAGGGCTTAAACTCATTCATTACACTAGAATTGACTACTACGTGAGGATAAGTAAAATTAATACAACTCAAATTTCAGACATCTATTTAAACATTGGACAATTAATTTGGTGTTTAACGGCGACGCCAGTTATCCGAAGCGTCAAGAATGGAGCCAGGATAGATCAAGAGATATTGCCGGAGCACGCACGCAGCGTCTTTTAAATTGGATGAGTGATGTTGAAACGAGTAAACTAAGCCATTTGGTCACATATTGTTTTGTTTCATGTAGTTCACGAAAAATAGATTTGGGCCAGAACTTAGAAAGCTGGGAAATTGATTGCGTTTTCCTCTTTGCTCATTTACACGTATGCCACCAACTGAATAAGCAACCATTGTGAGTTCCATTTCTCGCCGTTTGTTTGTCTTTCATATTTTATGGCTGGTATTTCTCATGCTCTATGGAATTTATTCTTGTCTTCTCGCCTTCCCACAAGGGTCTAGAATGGGCAGGCAGTTATTATGGCCATTTTAACTGTAACCTGACAGCTAGCTTTATTTAACGTGTCTTTCACGGTCCCACTAAGCTGAATCTCTCTGAATCTTTTTTCAAACGTACGTTTCTTTAGGATGATTTCTTGCACTGTAATTCTTTTGGTGTAGAAACCGCTGAACTGAATTTCATAAAATCTCAAGGTATAAATAACCCACTGGGGCTTGTACCCACTGGACCACATGTATGTAAACTATTGAGTTGATTACCCATTGTGCATTATAACCTTTTATAATCTTTACGTATGTCATTTAGTCTAGTGCATGACGTAGAATAGTTTGTGTCGAGGATTTTGTCACGTAAGGTAATTAATTGGACATCTGTGCAAAGTTAGGAATATAAGATCGTTGAGTGCAGTGCAGAGACGCACGTAGGTAGCTGATAAGGGGGTCAATGGCCCAGCTATCGGTCGTGGCTAATATGCGCCCGCACATAGGCACATGTGTACAATGAACGATTGGAAGGTTGTTGCCGATGAAATCGTTCATCCGATGAGAATACATAATACTATTTCTTTGTTCGTAATTATGGGCAGTCATAAGAATTGTCGTCGTCCGTCTAGTTCTTGTGACCCACCTAGTAACACGGTACCTAGGTCTATACGTGCTACAATAATATATTTAAAACTGTACCTACTTTTAAACTAGGAAGGACTACAATGTTGTCCTAGTACGCTATTTACAAAAGACAAATTCATAAATAGCCGTACGTTTTGGACTGCAGCAGGTTCGGGCATTTGCGACAGCAAATCAGGAATAAATTCGTCAACCAAATTAATGCAATGATAAACACATTGCATCAACTTTACAATCGGAGGCCTTGGATATAAAATTGCGGAAGGGGCACATTTATAGACGTCATTTACGTTGTCTCTATCAAACTCTTGAATAAATGACAGTATCACGTCTGTTACCTTTATCTATGGATATATGTAACATAGGATTGATATTATAGACGCGCTGTGGAAATCTGTGGAATAAGATCGGCAACTCTTAGGGAAAAATTCAGCTAAGCATTAAAGTGACAATATTGTAATAAATCATTATTATGAAAAAGAAAGTCGTATTGCTTTGTTATGTTATTGCAATATTTCGTAAACAAATGACACGTTTCCAGATAATGGTATCAATTCATTACGTACGCATTTTATGCTTACACGTATTATTTTGTATTAGGCATGAATGTTGAGCAATAATTTTTTTGTATATTCTACAATAAGGCAAGCGGTGAATGGCTTTACCTTAGCCGATAGGCATAAGTCAGTTATTCAATCCCACCTTATGTTAGGTGGAGCTAGTTTGCTAGCAATATATGGAACGAACCGGTAATTCTTCTAGCATCACAGTAATTCCACGGAGGTCTCGAAATTCTTGTTCTCATCGCAGGAACACAATGCTAAATATACACTGTGTTATTTAGCGCCGATCCTATGTATAGTAGAGGTGCTATCGCAGTCAGGCAACTCTCATTCTGAGCAGGAGAACCGCTTTCCCTGGGTTCTGCAATAAAGATAGAGCACGCTTGTGAAAGAATCCAGGGATGACGAGAATCGAGGGTGTAACATCTTACGAACGCGATCAGCATCAAGCTCCATACTTAGACATAACATCTAATTATTATGAAAATACTGTCGTATAGACATGTTATGACTAGTAAAAGAATCAAGTATTGAACACGTTGGTAGAACTGGCGTGTTGATTCGTATTATAATTTTCAATTGCGCAGAAAAACAAGAAGGTTGCCTTTGCTATCAATATTAATTCTCACACATGGATGTAGTAAACGTTCAAGTCAATAAACAATGTTGCAGCGTTCATAACAAAGATTAGATAATAATATTGTTAAACACGTATCTATTAAGATGTAGACAGTTTACTACATAATTGCAGCCATCATGCCATTGATAAATACGACGGTATTTACTCATAAAGGCTGGTAAACAAAGCGTTTACTTTCTCTTCAGGAAGCGTTTTCTATCACTAAGGCAAACAAGCACACGGTTTGCCTGAAGGTAAGCGGTTACCGCCGCCTATGGACGCTTGAAAGACTAGGGCTCACCCTGCAGGAAAAATCTCTGAAGAAAAACTCAACGGTAAAAAGTGCGATTGGTACAGATTTTTAGACGTTAAGGAGCTTGTTAATGTTCTTGAATTTGGATTAATTGGTAATCACATGGTGCACACGTGCTCCTCTCATCACATGATGGGCTTTACTCAACCTTTATGTTGTAGTTACATAAATAAACATGATTACAGTTTATAGGTCTCGAATTTGCTATCTTTATTTTGCAAGGAACTGCTCAAACCACTCGGCCACAATGGCTAATGTTATTACATATAATGTCAAATTTTATACCCACACGTTAAGAGCGGTAAGATCGATTATAAAAGAAAGAAGCCGAACAAAACATTGACGTAAGTCTCCTTATACAAGACATAACAAAGATTTTTGTCACAAGGCAACTATGTTTCTCTCAGACAAGACTCCTTTGAATTTCAGAGCCGTATGCAGTCTGCCAGGTGTGCTTCCACTGTAAATCAATTTTCATTGGTACGATTTAATCCATACATTACTTTAATAAATGCGTCAGTCTGTTAGGTTTCGATCGCTGAACTGAACTGATCTCGAATAAAATATAAAGCCTACTTTCTGAAACTTTCGGGACATACATACATACACACAAGCCTAAAATATTCTTGTGGTGTGACTGGAAGATGTCGAAGGGTGTACGGAAAAACAGTGAAGCGATCTTGATACAAATACTCAATATTTGGAATAAATATTTTTTCAGTTGCGGTAAATACGACCACAAATACAATTGGATCTCTCTGATAATTTAAAAATCTTCAACAACGTAGACAAAGCCGCGAGTAGCCCACCAAGTCACAGCTTGGCCCAAGTTGCCACACGCGGAGCTAGCTCCGCGTGTTGCAATCAAACGTATGTTATATAATATAAACGATTATATTTTCTCGGTATTCGTTAACCGCTATATTAACTCACTATTTCATTATACGATTATTATTTTATTGTGTAAGACCGATTATCTATTAGTAAATGATGAAACCGAAATGTCTAAATTCGTTATCTATTTTACTCATAATTTATATGTTGTAAAGTATTTCAGCTACGTTGGTTGGGCAAGATAACCCTTAGTCTGCATCAGCCCATTAAAAAGGGTAATCGAACGAAGATCTAGGCCGTTCCATGACGTAGGTACGCCATCATATTTATAAGTGTAAAAGGGAGGAAACTATAGACGTACATCTTTATTTTTCCTACTCTTAAATAGTAATGGCAATACCACGTCTTTGATACTGATAAGTGGTATGCGAGTGTGTGGGCATATTATATTTGCATTTGGCTGCTTACATTTAAATCAATAAGATATTTTAAGCAATAAGCTGAAATAGCGATGTAAACTCAGGACGTTCCATTACTACAAGTATGCACTATTTAGTCTCAACTATTTTATTTTTGGTACTTAATATTCTTGGGGCCGAACAATTCTGAAGATATGTGAAAATATATTTCTTATATGTAAATACTTAGGTACCATTGGCACGTAGAATTAATCACGGAGTAAACAAAGATAGTAGTGGTAGTTTCATATACTGTTGACTTTCTAAGCGTTGATTGGAGGTAGGTGGAACGTGGTCTGCGTCTGCATGTTTCACGATACTTCATTGTTTCTTAAAACAATTTGTTACTCACCTTTTCTTATTTTAAATATCAGAACCAGAGTACTGCCTTACTGTACTTAGATATGAACAATGTAGTCTATTTGAGAATTAACAGCTATAATAGCTAATGTTATACTTTATTTCTCATACGAAGACCGTTCATTGTTCAATGCGGGGGTATTTCTATTTTTAAATAGCAATATTTGTGTTTTAAGTGAATGTAGGTACTTATTTCGAGGATACTCAGGATAATTCGGAATACTTAAAAAACTGTAGGTGTTCTTGTGAGTGAACGATCAAGTTAAGCATTATTCGAAAGAAATTTTGTCGGCCCAGCGCAGCTACTTTAATGAATATGCATGAGCAAATACTGTAGGCAGTACGCTTAGTGAGCAGATTATAAGGTATTTTTAAGCCCTCAACGAAACCTAATTAAAAGTTTGTAAAGATACCTACATAGTTAATACCGGACAAGTGCAAATGGCCCGAGGGTCTGGCATAATTTAACAAAAGAGAAGAAAGGTCATTAGTTTTTTTTTGGAACTGAAATCTATTTTAATGGCAAAAATTTCCTGCCAATATTACTAGCCAAAGATGCGACCTAAGCTCGAGGCTCAAATACCAGACATCCACGGTTTGTTAACCTTCTCTTTGAACTCCAAACTGACGAATGCACAGAATAACAAGCAATGCATGAGTAATAGCTACTTGCCTAGTTAAACCTACGAGCCGGTCGTCATGATATACAGTTCCTATCTCGTTACTATGACCGATAGCGCCGAGGCACTGACTGATAGATAACACTGTTTTAAATACTCACCAACAAAAATAGAAAACGATACACTTTCGTATTACCAAAGGAATAAAGTACTAAGTTCATTTGCTTTTTCGGCGCCGTACCAAGACGTATCATTATCATCAATATTGAGATTTCATCGAAAAAGAAACAGTATGTACTGGACGTTTATAAATCTGTCCCGTTCTCTCTCTTAAATAATGATGGCTATGGCTATAGCATGATATGTCTTACCATACTTACATAGCATGCTATAGCCATCAGCCAGCCCTGCCCTGAAAACCAGCCCTGAAAACCTGTGACACGCATCTCTCCGCATTGCGGCTACGCAGTCTCGGAGTTCATCCATATTAAACTATTAAAATCGTAAGGTGACAAAAGATTTCTCATAAACAAGTTCTCAAGTTCGAGTTTGCCAGTGGTACCTCATTTTATGCAAGATTCCAGTGAAATGCACTGTCCGGGTTCTGTATTGTTTTGTTGTTTCTAACGGGATGTCAATGAGTGATAGCAAATAGAATGACACTGGCCAACTGATCGGGTGCGAGACTTAAGTCGGGTAGCATGAATCTATAACTCAGACGATGAGATTTGACCATTAGGTATCATAACCTTATTTTATACGAGCTTCATTGTCTTTATCTGTTTCAATCTAACCTACAACAAGCAACTACTTAGAAAATGAATTCTATACACACCGCTTATACGACAATTAATATATGGACAAACGAGATGTTTACTTCTGGCGCCGCGGTAGCTGAAAAGACAAAAAATGCCCGTAGCAAAGTAAACAAGTTTGGAAGAAGTGTAAACATCACTGTGGCGAGTGTTAGTAATTGGCGCGTACGCAATACGCGTATCGAGGAACAATCTGTACGCAGCGCAACGTTCTCTATTTGAGAGCTAGGTCAACGAACGCGGTATCGCTCATTTAGCTATAAACAAAGTTTATCGAACGCACTCACAATACAACACAATGGCTCATAGCGACATTAAAATCACCTACAGTAACCGCAGAAGGTATTTTTCAGAGCGCGTTTAGAGCCCACATACTCGACGGCCCGAGTGGTAAGCGTTTGCGGTCAATATAAGTAAAAATTCAATGTTTACTCATCATTAACGTGTCATATTAGAAGTTATAATATATAATAATAAAATATAAGCTAACAAAGCAACTGCTGTGAGGAAGTGATTGTAAAGATGACGAAGGTATGTTGGTTTAGACATGGACATGCTGAGGAAGATCACGTTAAAACCATCTTAATCAGACCGATCTCGAGGATGGGAACGTCAAGAGCAGGCACTTCGGCTCGTGTTTATGCAAAGACTGATGACTGTGGATTAAGCGATGGAGGTAACTCCAGAAGTCTGGCGCTCTACGCTCTCTGCCTGCCTCACGAGGGACTCGGCATGATGATATGTACCATATCACGAGGAATTACATTAAATACGTCGATTTTCATAATGGATACCGATCAAATTACCGGTAATGCACAACATGAATGGAGATTAAAGTAATTAATGACGTCAGAAGACAACAAAAGAGTTTATCATAGGTACCTACCGTAACGGATTAGAATGGAGGACTTGTAAGTTCTTTGAACTGCGCTATGAATGCGTCATAGAAAAAAACCTTAACAAGCTAGGTCGCCGGGCATCGCATCGCTTGTAATGTTGTGGCATAATTCATTGACAATATACAAGTGGTAGGTAAAACAAATTGTGAGCACTTGGGTCAATATCCGTATTGTCCTCATTTTAATTTTACACCACTACCTGAATAATGTTGTGGTATATTGTTTAGTTAGATGACTAACTGAATAGTCTGCACTCAATTCGCATTTATAATAAAATATATTCTGCCTCGTTTCTATGAAAACTATGAAGTTGGAAGTTTCCTGTTACTCCTTATCTTTTACACGCCTTACTAGGGTCAGACAGAGGTGCCCTAACTAACACCCCTTCCTTTCGCCCCAAATATACTTAGGTCCTAATGTGACAGATGGGGAGTCCGTCCCGGATTCTCATACACAATGCGTATAAATATACACAGGTTTTCTCACAAAGTTTTCAAAATGTCATAGATCACTGATCGCAATACAATTATTTTGTACAAACCGCCAGGGTTGAACGTGCTACCTTGGCTTAACTAGTGATACACTAGACCACCACGGTGTATTTAACCTCCTCTCTTGTGGTTTTAATCTCCATTTAAATGGAGGAAAGATGTGTAGAGTTACACAGGTGGCAAGCAGCTTTATTTGGTCATTGCATACCATTTCCAAATACCCCATGGCGTGTTTGTTGTGCTATATACGAATGTTGTATTATAATGTCTTCATGGTAGAAATATTCGGGAGATTTCTTTTATTAACGCTTGCTACTAACAATACAGTTCATTACTTCCTATATTGTCATCAGGACAACTTTTATCTTTGTCGCAAAGTCAGGAATGCTTAATGTAAACGTTTTGTTGACATACGGAAGCACCAACTAGGACTCTTGTTACAAAGAAGTTTATAATACACTGCTGAATAGAGTAAAGTGAATCAAAAGATCCCATTTCAGAGAATAAGCACAATATACGGCAACAACAAACGGGAAAATTAATGCAATTGTTTGTTTCTCTCTCTGATTAAAATACATTTGCATACTACTTACTATACGTATAATAAACTATTTGCATAGTAACTGGGAAGTATGTATTTTGCTCTTAACACAACATATTTAGCCCATCCTTAGGGCAGTAGCATTAAGAGAGGTAGGGCATAACGGGTTTCCCGTTCGAATTTGAGCTGCCCGGACTGGGGCAGGACCTCCAACTTATAGAAGTCCGTAGCCGATTAACAAAACTTTTCGTGTTGTGTTCCTGCGCGATTAATAAGGTTTCCAATAATGAGCTCATTGGGGAGGGGGAGGATTATTTAACTCGCCGAACACAGAGTGGCGCACGCGTAAGTGATTCTTCGGTATCGTGAGCGTAAATAGGCTATGGTAACGCTTTCCATCAGGACTATCATGAACCACCATATGCTTGCTTACCACTCAAATGCCTTATATAGCATAGCGTCATATATAGTCTATAGTGTTTCACAATAAATGGGCTACCAAATCTAAATATGTCTTAACTCGGTTAAGTAGTTTCTCAAAATCGTGCGGGTGCAACCGCGGGGCACAACTAGTAATGTCCGTGTTATATGTGCCTCGGATCATAACGAGTTGAAACAGCTAACATTATTTCAGCAGAGCAGAGTACCTAATATCTGATAGTGCACTGCTTATGTGGGTTACCGCCGGTGCCGATAACCGTCGATAATATTAATGTGTACATAATATCCTCATATCGTATCTTTTGTTCCACACACATTTTGTAAACCTTCTACTAACTAGTATGATAACCTACGAGAGGTCAAATATTTGCTTCCATAAATATGCTTATATGCGGAAAAAGATAATATATCAACAACCAATCGAAGGACTTCGTTCTTATTCAATTAAATACATTTTGAATATTAAATTATATTTACTGGTTTATCACACCGCGACTTTGGTGGTGAAGAAAATATTCGATTGTTTTAATTTAACAAGAAATCCAAAGTCTAAATGATGCATACTTAGTATGCAGTTACAGTTGTCCTTGAGAAACCCCGACGCCATCTGTCAGGTTGGCACTTAAGTATGTCTCCGGCGAAAGGAGGGTCCTGTTACAACTCTGCCTACCCTTTTGGTGACTCTTCTGCTACGGCTTTTGTAAAGAACATATTTATTTTACAAGCTTAGGAAGAGCGTGTGCCTTGTCAATCGGTAAGTCTGTGAACCTTGAATGAAAAATAATGTGAAGTCGATTCTTGCTTTTTCTTTTTCTTTTCGAGACTCTTTATTTATGTTTTGCCGGATATTGAACTTTTTGTTTTATGAATTACTCGGTCTACACTTGTATTTTTAAGGGAGTGTGTTCATGTAGCACTGGCACCAGTTTATTTTAAATAATGAGGAATACCATTATTGTGCTGTCTCCCCCCGACCACGTGATACACAAACAGCATCGTTTTCTTATTTCGCAGTCGTGGTTTGCAGTCACATTTCCGCTCTCATAATATCGAACGCGGTATTCATTATTTCTATGAGCTCTTCTTTAGTATTCACTTGTTCGGTGTAGGTACCGTCTTTTGAACATCCCCAATTGTTAAAATCAAGGGGAGTCAGGCCAGGGTACCGTGCAAGCCGTTCGGCATACGCTCTTCCTAGCTCTCTGTATATTACAAGAGCAGGTTCCTCAGACCGATTTATAGACGTCCGGTATATTCTGTAATATTCTGCCTACCCCTTCGGTGGCCCTTGTGGGAAGGCGTGAGAATATAATAATAATATTCGTCCTTCCGGTCCCGAAATAAAGCACTCGAAACTGATACATAGGTATGTACATCCTGATAGAGAACCACTTTTTACTTTGCTTTAATAATACAACTGCGTACCCCTTCGGGGACCCTTGTGGGAGGGCGTGAGGATATATACATGTAAATAGTTTTTAAATAAGAATTGTATAACTTAAATTATTTACGTATATTATTATTTTTAAATTTGCATAAGGAGTTCGTGTTTTTTACGATGAGATCATATTTCTTTATTTTCGTTCATAATTTTTGCTTACCGTCGTAGCCGTGTCTTTTGAATGCTCAAGCACACCTACTGAATAGTATATATATATATAACTACGTTAATTCAGTGTAATTACAGACCATGTATTTTTATGAGGATATCAAATCTTTACGTCTTCCCACGAAGAGCCCTAGGAAGTCAACCCACACAACAACACTCGTATTTCCACCGTGAGAGAGACCAACATTACAGATGTTTAATGACAACGGTCTACCTAAGTATAGATTCATACGTATATATCATGTATTATTCAGATCACTAATTATATCATCACGCCGAGTTACTCGGGTGGTAGGTAGCCAGAGAGGGTAGACCGCCAGTTCTCTCTAGACTTACAGAGCACTTTCACTCCATCCACATGCATCAGTTTGAGTACAAAGTCACAAATCAGACAGCTAGCCAGCCAGCCTCTTGCGGTCGGAGCGATTGTCAACAGGTCTACGCTCGCCCCATAAAAAGTATTTTTATTTTTTGTACGTAAGTTAAAGGACTGCAGGGCCTCAAGCATACTCAAATAGCTAATCTTTTTGAACTCAGTACAGTGATTTATCATTGACTACAGGCAGGTATTATACCTGGGCTGTACAATTTCGCAGTACCTATTTATTCAGATTGCTGCATGCATGCGTTAAAAATCATGAAATACTCATCTTTATGTGAAATAAACTTGGGTAAAGAATTCTCTTCTTATTGCTACTTTTATTTCTTAAAAGGTTATATTATTCAATAAATATTTTTATATTGCCAATAGGAGTAGTAGATAATTAAAAATTTTGCATGCATTTATTGACGATATTATACGAAAATATTATACATCGGTGAGCGAAACAAAGTAATTCTTTATGGTTTCAAAATCGTGCATTGTGTGCGCCGTATATCTTAAGTTTTAAGCATTTAGGTGTAAATACGACCACGAAGCTAGACTTGCAGGCGCAACCTTTGGAGCAAGTTTTTTCCTTCCTATATGACGTCTCAGTGGGGCTCCTATCGCCATCTTTTGATCCGCGTTGCAACTAAAATCAAAGACATTTGAAGATGGCTTAAACGTATTACCCTTGCGCAGTGGCGTAGCTGGGTAATGAAAGGTCCTGGGGCAAAAAAATAACTAGGGCCCAACAAAACTATGAAAAATCGTTAATTCCTAATTCGTCAGATTAGTCGTAATACAGTCGACTCCATAATAAAATTAAAAACCAAATACAAATTGTAACTTATTTTAAAGAACAAATCAAACTAAGTTGCCATTATTAAAGTCGCAAGGAATCCGGTTTCCTTATATTTAGAATGTGGGAGTAATTTTCACCAGTTCAATTTAGTTGTTTAAGTCAGAGTCCGAGGGCCCCCTGAGCTGGGGGCCCGGGGCACTGCCCCGTCTAGCCCTCCTGTAGCTACGCCACTGCGTGCGTGCTTATGTTATAGATATCCGAAGACTCGAAGACCTTTTTCTATACCAAGGAACAATGCATAGCATGTAGGTATCATAGAAGGAACCTGAATTGTGTGTGGAAAATTTCACTTGTGAGTCTGTATTCGTTGCTTAAGTATGTAAGGCGTTAATTACTATGATATTTATCACGGAGTCTTCTCAAAACTCGTCAAATCTAAAGCATGAAAGTAGTAGACTAAGGCAGCGGCTCTCAATCTTTCTTACGCCCATCGAAATCTCTTACTTTCAGATCTAATAGTGAAGTGAAGTGAACTTGATTAAAAATTAAACATTCATTATTAGTAAGCGCTGTGCGTAAGAAGCAAAAGAAGATAGTAGGACCAATGATTCGATAATGTCTCTTTAAACAGGTTTGACAATAGTCAATGAATAAATTATTGCAAGTGAAACGAATCGAAAGGTAACAATGAGGGAAATAAAATTAATGTACAAAAATTATCCACTTTATTTAATGAAACTGACGTCACTGTATGCAGGTACTTGCAATGACACATTACATGGTTTGATAAATGAATACAAAGGAAGTGTTACAAAAACCCGACAAGTGGGAGTGGCTTTTGCGTCTAAGGTTCCGATGATGAATATTTATGGAATATGCCCCTTTTCGCAACTGATTCCTAAAAGAATAAGAAAAACACAATTAATTATACATTATCCTAAAACCGGTTGTTTTATTTCTATTAAGACAGTCCTGTTCATATCTTGAAAATTCTGTCACTTTATTTAATAAAGTTGAAATAAAAATAAAAATTATTCCGTGGGGCCTTAGTCTTCTTAAAGACTACTAACTAACTATACTAAATGACGACACGATCAAATATTTACTTTTTGATGTTACTATTGGCATAGCAGACAACGAGGCAACAAGGGTTCCCTTTATTCTCTTTGGCACTGACCCCAAATATCCAAGGATGCAAAATAAATAATTATACCTACCAGCATAGAATTTATGTTTGTCTGTACCACTTTCAAAGAAGAAGTGAGAAGTAATTACGCCTGGCAACCATTCATTCCAAAACATCTGTTACCATTTGCAAGGTCTTGTGGTTTAACCAAAATGAAAAGAAAGAGAAATTGTACTCGATTGTAGTGGTTTTGCATTTTATTGAAATTTAACATTATAGTATAAAAATAGTACATATTCCTCATAATTATTAGTAAAAGTATAAAGTGATATCGCAGCGGACACATAATTCCGGTCGACGGCTATAAGGTTTTATGAGTTACCATCCCATAATGTTTTTATTTCGAAAAAGGCATTATTCCATGGCGATAGACCTTTGCGTAGGCAATATACTTCTATGTCTTCACGATTTTTTAATGGTGCAGAAGAGGTGAAATAACACTTCAACTGCAAATATATTTAAGACATAGAGCGCTCGCGGTTTCCAAGAAAAATTTTACGTCAAAGGTAGTTTTTCTTTTCTGGAAATAAGCCAGTTAAAAAACTATCTCAGTTCCAAATTCATCCGATTCCATTCAGCCATCTGCCATGATTAAGGAACAAACGTCCTATTTACGTACTTTTGATTTATGATATTAGCATACTACTTAAAGTGTTTCGAAAAACTCTTTTTTGCCGTCTCTCAGACAAGTCATTGCATCTTTGAATTTACTTATTATCTGTCACCGTAAAATTGATGGGGTGAAAAGCCACTGTACTTGATATTAGAAAAAATCACTGGCACATAAGCCTCTGTGGTCTGTGCCTGTAATTTAATACCAATCGGTCACCACGTCTCTTAAATGATACTCGGCTTACTGAAATGATAACCTCCTTTAGTCTACAGACAATTTTCGTATCGTATGTTATATATAATAATAAAGTACGTTAAAATTTCGTCACATTTCGTGAAGTGTATGTGTGTTTGACGAAAATCAGTCCACGGGACGGACGGGTCGACCTTCTTTATCGAGCAATAAAAAACCTTTATCGGTTACCCGCTATCTTATTTAAACTATTTTTTATCTATATGATACGATGCCATATTACACAGTCATTAATGGATCGGAAAAGCGATTATTTGAATATTTGATGTGTGTATTGCCAGCTAACTAAGAGTGTGTTGAAATCCAAGTCCAGTCAAAATAGTGTATAGTAAGGCTCCTGATAGTTACACACAACCTATCAGGAGAAAAGACTTACTCAATTTGAATCGTAGAAACTATAGCTAAAACATGTCTAAAAGGGTAAACAAAATTTAGCCATTTAATATGTTAATCATAAATGTTTTAATAAATAATAATAACAGTATTTTACTAACTAATTTTTTAGATCACCTTCGAAGTTGCACTTTGCAAGTTCAAACCCAGCTTGTGTGTGTGTTTTTTTTACTAGAACCTATGTAGATATAATTAAAAAAAAGATAAGTAGGTAGGAACAGTTATTTATTAATATAGAAACCTACATATTATGTTAAGGAAGTAATTGTTTTGGTTTTGGCGAATTAAAGAACTAAGGGCACTTACTTATGTGTTTGTCTTTCCAAACATACTAGCGTCACTTGTATGCAATTCGGATAGGGAAGATCGTAAATAACATAATAACATTATTATTTCAAATTTTATTGCTCTACACCCGCCCTTACGAACGAAAACCTATGAAACTAAATAAACCCGTATACAAATTGCAATGTACCAACACATAACGTTGAATTCATTAATTTGAAACATCGGACGAGTAGATAACATGTACCAACTATGTACCAAATATTGGTAAAGCTGTATTTACCAACGTATAACATGAAATGTTTTCAAGCATTCTAAAACGAAAAGGGTAATTTATAAAGCATATTGGATAGTCGTTCGTAAAGTAACTTGTTTGGGGCATGACGGTTGCAGTTATCGAGGTGAGTGCTTCTGTTACGTAAAGCGAGCGATACGTCGCGCACATTTTACGAGCCTTTGTGTGCCTTTGTCTCGATACTTGCCAAGCGTACTGCTCAGATACAGTCGCTTACAATATACAAGAAAATTGTCGATGCGTAAGTACGCAGTCGGCCTAATACTTCGATCCTTCCAACCAGCGAAATTATACAGGTCTTCGAGACGTACCTTCTCTTGCTGTCGTTAGTCAAGAGTGCGATTGAAATATACAATTGCTCTTCCTCTGCCCTGGAAGGGTGTGTATGTATGTATGTATGAATGTAATATTAATAAAGTGTATAAATATTTGTAAGGTCTAGGTTGTGTAATGATTGAGATCAGAGTAAGCACGCTGTAGAATGAACTCTCTGTTGAGCTATAAACGAAGTGAAAAAATTCCAGCGTATTTCCAGTGCGCAATAGATAACTACCCCCGGTATTTCAATTGCGTCTATAGCCGGCGACAAACCCTTACCTTCAGATCGATCTCACACTTGTCTGCTACCTTAGTGGTTGGTATAAGAAAACCAAAACCTTCTTTTAAGTCAACTGCTTTTATAGTATGGTTAATTATAAACACTTCTTGTTAACCAATTGTCAAATTTCACATGATAAATATCTGTTTCTTGGCACCCGTGGCAATAGAATTCATAGTAATCCTCCGTGTACTGATAAGTGTATGAAAACTGTATATTTCATCGAAGATCAGGCATAAGTAATGTACCTATAACTTCCTATGCATGTTCACAGGAGATGCAATTGCAAACGTTGGAACCGAAAGCTCGCCTCTTACATAACTCTATAATTAATGTTATTACTTAGTTGAAAGTAAACATGTTTGTGCTAGATTGTACCAGGCATAAAAATGTTCAAGCATTACGTTAACCCGGTAGCAGCCGATGTGGGCTTGCATTTAGCGAATAGCGATTAACTTGTTCTCACTGCATAATTTACCCGATTTATTGATGCTTATTTAAATATTTATTAAATGTTTGCAAGAATATAGTAATAAAGCTTTAGTATTCACAACTCCACAATATAAATTGCTTACTTAGTTCGACAACTTTACGTCACACAGCGCGCTCAATGCATTGCAAGACTATAAATAATATGCGAGTCGACACTCAATAATGTATCTTAGACATATAATTATAATGAATAATATGTCCTCACGCCTTCCCATAAAGGTCCCCGATGCCGTGGGCAGAGGTGTATAAGTACCCACTAACTTTCCGTCAGAGATATCTTTTATCTTTTGATGGACATTAAGCATCAAAATGTTCACTGTAATATCCTTTGCAATTCACTTTTTCTGCAAATGCGTATTCATAGCAGATGGCGATTAAGCAAAGAACACAATTGATTGAATTGTCCCATTGACACCTAAAATATATACCTGGCGACATGTGGCCGTGTGGCCGTGTGTGTTCCCCTCGGGGAACCTTGTGAGAAGACCTGAAGATATATTTTGTATTGCGTTTGTGCTTTAATTAGCTTATTTTTCGCTTTAATAGAGAAGAAATTGGAGGACGGTAACAGTTTCGGTTTCTGTCATGTTGGCATCCTTATATTTTTAAATCTTCGGCGTAATGCGGTGGTTATTACTCATCGGCTTTCGCACAATTGTGGCATACACCACTATGTCCTAGGATAAAGACAATGCAACCATAGCTCATTCGATGAAATCGGTGACATTAATATATATAAAAAATGCCATCCACGAAGGCATGCCCCACCAACTTTTAGTCAAGGGGGTTGCGGGATGCGGGGAGTATGACCAGACTTTTTTAATTGTAGTTTGCGTGTGCACTCATAGGTAATCAGTTTGTACCGACAATACTTAAACATTAGTGGAAGGTTGTACACTTAGACAATAAACAATGAGGAAGAATAGTGGGACGCGACTGGGACGATGGCACTTACATATACATATCAATTGAGAATCATAACACATGCATATGTGTGAAAATACACAGATGCATAATATGCCCACTGATAACGAGGTCTTTGAAGAGTTATAAAAACCTTATCACTTCCGCTTACCCTTCGACTAAATCTTTAATAAATACGGAACGACCGATCGCAGTGCGGAATGCGAATGTGCGTTGCTTCCTTTTTATAGTTTCTACCCTTGAAAATGTGACTTACAAAAAGTTGCGGTTTTATCAAAACCGGAAGCGGCCGAGCGACGACTTCTCTTCACTTTTTGAAACATATATTTGTAGTACACTTTAGTCTTTAAGTCTAAAGATCCTACAAGTAAATTAAGATTTTTCACTCTATGGCGTGACGTCACCGTTTCCTATTTAATAAAACAATTTCTTTAACCCTATTATCGACCTAGTCAGAACATTGGGCTGCTTAAGAAGTCACTTGCAAGATTGCAACCTTGGTGTAAGGTTCAAACATAACATTTTGGAATCCTGGGAGAAGTCCCAGGATGCCATTGGCATTTTCTGTGATCTCTCGAAAGCGTTCGACTGCGTCGACCACAACACACTGATCTGTAAATTACACCACTACGGAATTCGTGGACTCGCTGCTGATCTTGTTCTTTCTTATTTATCAAACAGACAGCAAAAAGTTAATGTAAGTGGGGCGACGTCCTCCGGGTCTTTAGTCAAGATGGGCGTACCCCAAGGTTCAATTCTCGGTCCTTTTCTATTTCTTGTTTACATCAATGATCTCCCTTATATGATGGCCAAGTTATCGGATATTATTCTCTTTGCTGATGACACCTCGCTAATTTTTAAAATAGATAGGAAAAATACGAATGTCTTGCATGTTAACGAAAGTTTAACTGTTCTCTCGAAATGGTTCGCAGCTAATAATCTTTTACTGAATCCAAACAAAACGAAATGTCTTAAGTTCTCTTTACCAAATGTAACACAACGGGATCTGAATTTAAATCTTGACGGCAACAAACTTGACGCTATAGCGGAAACTGTATTCCTAGGAATTACCATCGACTCAAAATTGCAGTGGGGCCCGCACATTAGAACACTTTCCGGTCGGTTAAGCTCAGCTGCATATGCAGTACGGAAAATAAAGCATTTAACTGATGTAGCTACAGCTAGGCTAGTATACTATGCTTATTTCCACAGTATTATGTCCTATGGCATTCTGCTGTGGGGATCAGCGGCGGACGTTGACTCAATTTTCATTCTTCAAAAGAGGGCGGTCCGCGCGATCTATGACATGGGTCCTCGCGAGTCTCTCAGAGAGAAATTTAAAGAGATCGACATACTAACTTTGCCTTCACTCTATATCTTTGAATGTATTTTATATGTCCGCAAAAATAGAGGGATTTACAAAATTAAAAGCGACTGCCATAATAAAAATACCCGCAGTAAACATGAAATTGTAATCCCGAAATACAGATTAACAAAAACGAGCAAGTCATTTATTATAAATAGTATACGCTTTTAAAACAAGCTGCCAAAGTCTGTTATAGAACTGACCGATGTAAAGTTAAAAAAAATTATCAAACGTGTTCTAATTAAAAAAGCATATTATAAAATCAAGGACTACGTTGAAGATAAAGAAGTTTGGCTCTAGTTCCTTCTGCGCATGCGGCTTCCTTGGTAGCTCATAAACGGCACAGATTTGTGGATGTCTCTAACTATTCTGAATCTTTTTCTAATCTCAATTCGGGTTTTTTTTATACAATAATAATTTTCCTTTTTTTTTTCATTTTAATTTATTCCATATCTTGACCAGAATTAGTTACAGTACTGATGACAATATTTGTGTCACTTGTTTAATTTGTCTAATTTGTGAATGTGAGAACATTGTAGGCTTTGTAGATTCTTAGATCTTGCTAACATTGTTATAATTATCTTGTTTTATGTATGCTTTGTATAGTAAGCAACGACCTATTGTCGGGCCTACGTTGTTCCCCCATACTTGGGTACTATTGCTGTAACGAAAAAAAAAATATTGTATATGCCTAATGATTTGAAAAGAGTAACCATGGAGTTTCTTGCCGGTTCTTCTCCATGGAAGCGACCAACCCGAACCGTGCTTCTTTTTCGACGTTTTATAAGTGCCCATCTGGGCCTATGTGAAATAAAAAGATTTTGATTGATTGATTGATTGATTAAAAAAAAACCTTGGTGGTCTTTCTGTAACGATGTGTTTTTCTGAACTTGAGTATAGATTTGTGAGATTGCAAGCAATCTGAATAAACCCTGGCGGACACTATGGCGAGATGGCGCTATTGTACAGATTGAACCTTAATATCCTCTTCATCTAATAATGTGATTAGTTAATGAACAATTTAACAGCAGAATTACTTTTCTGAAATAGTACTGCGATGCATTATCTAGATTCCTATCGAAGCTCCAGTATTTACTCATAAAAATATTTACAATTTTTTTTTTTTTTTTTTTATTTTATTTTATTTGGGGTAAAAAACAGATACATAATGACCTTATAGACTATAGATTATTCTAGAATAAAAAAAAAAGTTACTTATTATGTACCCAACACCATTACCCACGAATTAAAGTTATAAAGATATGCTGCTATTTACTACTGTAGGGTTGTAGGGTTGTTTCATGTTATAAACTTTAAAAAAGTGTTAGGTACCTTTGAGAAATCGTTTTCAAATGAGCTTCAATCTTTCGTGACCATACAACAAAGAAATGCTAATAATAATTACATCTATTGTAAGGTAACATTTATTTCAATATAATATAATGAAGGACTTCTTATCTAAACTGTATTAACGCGTATTTATGTATGTAACTTGCGTTGTATTATTATCAACATTGAGTAGACGTAATGCCTTGAAATATATGGATGCTATCGAGCTGCCTCTCGAACAGTTAGCCAATGAACTGGTTTAGTAACTCTGAGACTCCATACATCTGTGCGTTATCTAATCACAGTGCTGTACAAATATTAGATAATACACGTTATCGCACACATCCAGCAGCAATTATTATTATCACAGAACCAACACCTAGTCAGTATTTACTTTCTAGACATGATAATCATGTATGTGTATGATATGCAGGATATGATGTTATTTGCAAAGATATAACAGAATTTTGAAACTACAAACATTTCGTGGCTCACCGACCCCGCTAAAAACCCCATGATTCACTTTGTGTACACTCAATCAAAATGATTTCGATGCAATTCGTGTGGAGTTATTTAAGAGTATTTTATTCATCTGCTATCGATAATATTCGATCTAAGTTTTAGGTTGCCTATGAATTTAGAATCTAGTATTGATCAAGGTTATTTATACGGTACCATTCATGTCTTTCGTTAACCATAGGCACACTCACCTCCCTGTCTACACCCGACAGGGAGGGTTCAGTACACACCCCCGGGTCAACCCCCCGGGGATCGGTCTCCTAACGTGTAAGTCACCAGGGGTTTCTTTGCGTGTTTCTTCCCCTGGGCGACCGCGCCCCGAAACACGTTTCCCTCGCCCAAAGTCATGTCCATAAGTATGGACCCCCAAGCCTCAGTGGCATTTCTCGCGCGGCTCTTAGAAGCCGTGCCCACCCTCCGACGTCAATTTGACGAATTCACCCGCGACGTAATCGCGGGTACTTCCACTGCCGATGCAACAGCAGCGCTCGACAAGAGCGCTATCATTGACGTCACCAATGAGGCCAACAAGTCTCAAGACTCCCCCCTGTCCCCCGACTCTGTCATCGTAGACTCCGAAATGGAGTCACTTCAATCTGAGTCGTCCGAGGGCTCCTCGGACGAATTCACGCCCGTCACGGGCTCCAAGAAGCGCGCCAGACGCGCTAAAAAGAATGAGGCCTCAACCTCACCTTCCCCCCCGACTAAAGCCCCCAAAACCGTGCCCGTGCCCTCCGCACAGTCCTCCCCGGCAGCCCCCTCCCCGGCACCCCCTTCCCCCGCCCCCATCGCCTCTCCGGAAGCCGAAGCCACTCAGGCTAGCCGGCTCTCCCCCGTCCCGCGACCCACGCGGCCCTCCTCGACGAAGGAGCGCTCGTGCCCCCCCGTATTTGTCCACACTAAGTCCAAGTGGACGGAAATCTCCGGTTGGTGTAAAACCAACAAAATCAACTTCACCCGTGCTACTTCCACAGCCGAAGGCATTAAGGTGCACCTCCCAAATTCAACCGAATTCCGAGCTTTCACCAAGCTCCTGCAGGCCAGAAGTGTGGAATACCACACTTATGACCTGCCGGAGGACCGTTCACTCCGGGTCGTCATCCGTGGCGTCCCGCGAGAAATTGACACTGAGTCAATAAAAGAAGATCTGAAGGCTCAGAATGTCGCGGTGAAGGAGGTGCACCGCATGCACCGTCAAAATGCCGGAGAGGCATTTAACATGGTCCTCGCCATCTGCGAGAACTCCACCGACGGCAAAGCCGTCTTCAAAATAAAAACTCTATGCCACCTGTCTGGCATAAGGGTTGAAACCCCCCACAAAGGCGGTCCTATAGGGCAGTGTCACAACTGCCAACTATACGGTCATGCATCGCGTAACTGTAACGCAAAACCCAGGTGCGTCAAGTGCCTGGGAGATCATGGGACGAGCGATTGCTCTCGCCCTAAGGACCGCACTCTCGCCGACTCACCCCCGAGCTGCGTGCTATGCCGCCAGGAAGGCCACCCGGCCAATTACAGGGGCTGCCCTAAAGCCCCCAAACCCAGACCGGTCGTGGTCAAGAGGGCAGCGGCCCGCGAATGGCGTAACGCCCCCCCCACGCAACCCGCCCCACCTCGACCTTCCCCGTGGAGGGCCCTCCCTCCGAGGGACTTTCCACCCCTCCCACAAGCGTCCCCCCCTGTCCCCTCAGCGGCCCCGAGCCCGCAGATTACACCTCTGCCCTCGCTCTCCACCGCCAAACCTCAACAGCCCCAGCCGCAGGCTGCTACTCCCCCGCGTAGACCCCAGGCGGTCCAGCCCACTTCCTCCCCCTCTGAAACCTCCGCCAACATGGCATTCCTGGCGGATCTTTTCTCCACCGTCAACCTCTCAAGGGTTAACGAGATGGCACGAAGCCTCAGGGCCGTCCGGAAGGACCCTCTGGCCCTCCTCAAGGTGCTCGGCGACTACGCCGACGTATCAGAGTCCCTGGCTACCTTCTCGTCCAACCAATAATGGACTCAAACGTAAACAGCAGAATCAAACCCCGATCACTTTCAATTGGCTACTTTAATGCCAACGGCATTCACAGCCAAAAGGAAGAGATCGCCGCGTTCCTCCGCGACAACAATATCGACGTTTTCTTAGTGCAGGAAACCTTCTTGAAACCATCACACCGAGACCCTAGAATTGCAAACTACTGCGTAGTTCGCAATGATAGATCTCGATCCGCCCTCGGCGGTACTTTGATCTATTACAAGAGGTCCCTGCACTGTATCCCGATCCAACCACCAACCCTCTCCCACATTGAGACCTCGATCTGTCGATTAGGAATGACCGGCCATCAGCCGATCACGATAGTCTCTGCATACTGTTCCCCAGTTAACTCGACGGCCGATATCAAAGCTGATATCAAAGCCCTCATTAACCTCAGTAGCTCGGTTATTATCGCGGGTGACCTGAATGCCAAGAGCGATGCTTGGAACAGCCACTCACGAAATAACAGAGGACGCCAATTGGAGGACCTCAGTGGGCTCCTCCAATTCGACGTCATTGCGCCTATGCACCCCACCCACTACCCCGAGAATATCAACCACCGACCGGACGTACTAGACATTGTGATCATCAAGAATGTAAACCTCCGTTTGCACTCGTTGAGGTCGCACGACGAATTAGATTCCGACCACCGACCTGTGACCTTAGCGCTCTCCCCCCGACTAGGCCCCCCGGACTCAGGTCAGCCCCTGCCTCAGAAAAAGATAACAGACTGGAGAAAACTGGAGGAACTCCTCAAGTCCTCTTCATCTGTTCACTTAGATAGTATCCCGCCCCTCATAGAGTCGGCAGCCGACACTCAAAAGGCGGTCGATTCCCTCACAGCTCACGTACAGTCAGCCGTGGACGCCTGTTCACGACAAGTTCCGGTGATGGAAGACCATCGCTGGAAACTTCCCGACGACGTGCGTGAACTGGTGACGGAAAAGAACGCCGCCCTCCGAGCCCATAGAGCTCACCCGACTGAAGCGAACCGCACCTTTCTGAGGTCACTCCAGCGCAAGCTGAGATACCGCATGAAAGACCTGCGAGACGCTCGCTGGAACAAGTTCCTAGGGGAACTTGAACCAAGTCACTTGGCCTTCTGGCATCTTCAACGAAAACTCAAATCGGATAAAATCTCGTCCATGCCTCCACTCACTCGTCCAAATCAAGGGCCCGCCTTTGACGACGACGAGAAGTCCGAGTGCCTGGCCGACAGTCTCGAGGCTCAATGTACGCCCAGTACCTTGCCGGTAGATCCGCGCCATCTCAATAAGGTGGATGCCGAGGTCGAAAGCAAATTATCTCTCCCACCCTCCGAGGACCCAGACCACCCCATCGCCCCGATCACGGTGGACGAAGTCCGGAAAGTGATCAAGGATCTCCACCCCAGGAAAGCCCCAGGCCCCGACGGGATCGCTAACAGAGTTATCAAACTCTTCTCCCCTTATCTTATAGTTTTGCTCACTGCCATCTTCAATGCAGCACTGAGCAACAACTTCTTCCCCCAATCCTGGAAAAGTGCAACGGTCATAGGTATTCCCAAGCCAGGGAAACCCAAGACCGAAGCCTCCAGTTATCGCCCCATCAGTCTCCTCAACGTCCTTGGCAAGATTTATGAGAGACTTATCTACAATAGATTAAAGAGTTTTGCAGACTCTAAGAAAGTCATACCTGACCAGCAGTTCGGTTTTCGAACCAAACACTCCTGTATCCAACAAGTCCACCGTATAGTGGAAGACGTCAGTAGCGGCTTCCAACTAGGTTATACCACGGGTATGCTCCTCTTCGACGTGGCGAAGGCATTCGACAAGGTCTGGCACAACGGCTTAATATACAAGCTGTACCAGTTGGGCGTGCCGGACCGTCTAGTACGCATAGTACGGGACTTTTTGTCGAACCGCTGCTTCCGCTACAGAGTCGAGGGCACACTCTCTTCCCCCCATCCCATACGAGCAGGAGTCCCGCAAGGCTCAGTGCTCTCGCCACTCCTATTCACGCTTTATACTAGCGACATTCCCCTCCATAGACGAGTTAAAAGCGCTCTATTCGCCGATGATACGGCTATCTACTACAAAGGTAGAACTCCCGAGGGAATTCACGACAACCTCCAATCCGCGGTCACAGCCCTGGGGCGGTGGTTCCGGAAGTGGAGAATTGAAGTGAACCCCACCAAAAGCGCAGCCATTCTATTCTGGAAAGGCCTCGAACGCCCACGGGTAGCCCCCATCACCCTCTTCGGCAAACCCATTCCTTGGGAAGAAAAAGCCAAATACCTGGGTGTGATCCTCGATCAACGCCTTTCTTTCCGTCACCACGTAAAGGCGGTACGCGCGCGAGCCGCCTTTGCGCTCGGTAGACTTCACAGCATGTTGAATGCACGAAGTAAACTCTCATTGAAATCCAAGGTGAGGATTTACACAACGTGCATTCGACCAATCATTACATATGCGGGTGTAGTGTTCGCACACACTAGCAAGTCAACACTTAACCCCCTGCAAGTGCTCCAAAGCCGGTTTCTCCGGAGAGCCACAGGTGCCCCGTGGTACATGCGTAATAGTCAACTCCACGTTGACCTCAAAGTCCCCACTATAAAACAGTTTTTGAAAAAACTGTCCAAACGTCATTTCGATTCTGCTGTAAATCACCCCAACCCCCTCGTCGTATCGGCCGCCCGATACACTCCTTCCCTTATCTCGAAAATAAGGCGTCCAAGACATGCCGTCATCGAACCGGATGACGACATAACGGTCCTCCAGGACGCCCGACAAAAACATACCAACACTACACACAACCGACCACTGTTCCGTCCTCGCCGGCGAGGCTCGACGCGAATAAGCCGTAATGTTCCCCCCCGATCTCCGCCGCAAACGCCGGCCCGCGCCGAGCCAGACGCGCAAATCCCGCCCCCAAATAATATTTAAATAAAATTACCAGTCCAGCCCAGCTCCCTTGCTCGCGATCCAGCAACGCCCTAAGCCGAGGTTCGTACCCCACAGGGGGTGCCCTTAGCTGTGTTGCTTAAAAATAAAGTGCCTGGCTGGAGGCCTAGGTCTCGCCATTGACCGGTTAAGTAGCAAAAGTTCCCGGAACTCACGCTACGAGAGACACAATAAAAAAAAAAAAAAAAAAAAAAAGTCTTTCGTTAAAGGCTTGCCCGAGACGTATAACAAGAAGAACAAGTTTTGTCAGAAGCAAATATGGAATAAGCCAAAGCTTCAGGGAACTTCAGATGTGAAATATGGCCATTTTATATTTTTATGTAAGCCTTAAACAGTCATATTCCTACAGTTCTTAACGGAATACCTTGTGGTTCAAAAAGCTGCGATTTATTTACAGGTTACAATTGTTACCCCTAGTGTTTTAAGCTTTCATTGGCGGTACCAGGTACCATTAGGCGAGCTACATACTAGTATCCATCTAAGTAGCATATATAAACCGGTGGTTTGTTAATGAGACTGACCCATGACCTTAAATATGCCTGTTCGTTATTTTGTTCAGCAAACAGATTATAACATCCGTTGTACATTTGGTTTGAATAACAATATAGTGTGTGCTATCGTTAATAAAATTTTGCTGCGAATTGAAACCTTAAGTCTAGTGCAGTTAGAATGGTCGGTTGTACAAAATGCGTGAGTTTGTTGTACTTGGTCAAGGCCAGGCTTTATCTTGGTGTTGTGTTACTGGAGTTGCCGACTAAGCCCAGAGAGTGCGCGCCCGTTGTTTGTGTATCATTTTACACACACTGTGAAACCTCAAGATCCTTTTACATTGGATTTCGATGAATCTATTTCATGTTATGGAGCTATAACACTGATATAAATATGACGTTGATCTTCGTTCGAATTATGTATTTGAAAACGTCTTTAGAGTCTTTCAGTGTGATTGATTGCATACTTACTCAGGCGATCGAAACTTTGGATTAACACTTAGTTATGTGAATAAGTTCTTATAATTTGATGGCATTTTGCAGATATAGGAGAAGATTTCAGAATGTTTCGAGTACATGCAGCCATCCGAAACAGACACTGTTTAAAAGATCTGGCAGGTGGTTAGTTTACAATCAGCAACTTCACAGGAAGCGAAGTGTATGGGTTTATTACCAAAGGTAGAAAACTTAACTACGTATTTTAGCTACATAGGTATATACTAGTAATGTCAGGTAGGTATCGTAGAAATATATGTTTTTGCAAGCGTAACGCACAATAGCTTAGCACACGTTATATTATCTGAAGGGAGTATTCCTAGATTGATACTGTAATATATATGTATCCTCACGCCTTGCCAAGGGTCCCCGAAGGGGTAGGCAGGGGTGTACGGGTAGTATCCATACACCCACTTTCCGCCAGATATATTTTAGGTGCAAACGTGACAGATAGCGAGTTGATCATTACTCAAGCACGACTAAACATATGCCTTTGAATTGCTTCTCTAACCTACCAGCTTTTAGCAACCTCTTTGTCTAACAATAGACTGGACTAATTTGCTTAACGAGTGTGCGTTTAATTAACTGAATCATTACAACGTATCTAGGTTCTTCGGTCAGTTTGTAATGTATTTTCCTTATTTTGCTCTACAATATAAAGCACAATCGTTTTGTCGGTCACAGCCGAGACAATGAGTAGGTAGCAGTTGGAAGCTAGGTGGTAACCGAGTGGTTTGCGAAGTCACCTGGTATGTACTAATGAGATTTTCTGAAGTTTAATTTAACTTGTGATCTATCATACGAGTATCCAGTAAAGGAAAGCAAGAAGAGATGAGCAAATTTGCATGAAACTGTAATTGTGATGTGGTAGATGTAATGGTCACCTACCTTATTAGGGATGAATATAAGCGAAAGAAGTATGTAGTCTAGATAGAACTGACTCTCCAACTTGTGAGGGCCTCGGTGTGATGATATGAATGTAATAATATACTCTCATGAGAATAATGACGCTCTACTCTCTCCGACTACCTTGTGAGAGACTCGGGGTGATGTCATAATTTCTTTGAGTGTTAAAAAACTGAATAAAAAATAAAATTCAGCATTAAACATAGCAGAAAATCGTGCCATATTTTATTGGTCAATTTATCTTACAATAAAAAATATATATATACCTAACGTTTTTTATTCAGCCTTAATTTTTTTTTAACGCACTTTCATTTCGTCGCTTAGTACGGGACGGAGATGGATGTATAGGGTAGGAGTTGGAAACAAAAATAAAAACAAAATATAACATACTTTGACTATAATTGAATAAAAATGCAGATGGAAATAAGGAGAACTTATAAGAAAAAAATGTCATAAACAAGCTTTAACTTAATTTGTTTCGTCTATAAAGAAATAGAATACGTAGTCAATTTTTGGAAGATTAACTTAATTATATTGGAATTAAATAAAAAAAAATTAAATACTTAATTACAACTGACATAGGTACTAGAGATTTACACTAATGTTTGTTATAATAAATGACTCGTGATATATTACTAACATTAAGTTACAAGTAATCGCAGTACTTAAATGTTGCTTTAAATACAGAGGAATTAAATAAATCAGCTTTTTATGGTTTATAATACGTAATGAACTGATAATAAATAATATTCGCGAACTTTATGAAAATTACTTAAAAACTAGATTCCTTAATATTAGGTACAAAATTATTATCTTTTAGTGGTCACCATGCAACGACTCGCAACTAATTGGAGAAAACTGACAAACAGGAAAACAAACCAAATACCACAGTCGCCCCTTCGAGCCGACTGAGCTTCGAAAATCAAACGCAACATGTACTGGTGAGTAGATGTTTATTGCTAGGCTGGGCTGATACACACATGTGGGTCTGTTAGCTAGTAGGAGCAAAATAAATTAATATATGCAGCGAGGATCCTGTATATATGAAGTATCCTGTTAAGAATCGAAAACGCACGCTGCTTTTACCTGAATTTCTCCTAATCACTTACATTGGTCCCTTAATTAAAACATTAAACTTTGTTATATAAATATTATAAAATATCACACTTTAAATTCAAAGAAAAACTATACTACGTTGAAACTAATCACTTAGCTCTGTCAAAGTACAAAAGTAATAACTGTGCCAAATTGAATATTATATTCAAAAGGAGACAATAAATAAACAAACAATCTATCTCGATGAACTAAAAATTAAATATAATCGATTTATTTAGTTAATAAATTAAAAGGCACTCTTTGTGAGGGTGGCGTGCGCGGGGCGGCGTGGAAGCGCGCGGGGAGTGCCGCCGCGCGCCGCCACTTGTATAAACATGCTCATATATTATATCGTATGTAATCTATTATACCTTTACAGAGACCATGTACAAGACCTCGGGAGTTCGGCGGACGATGTTCGGCTTTCTCAGGTTTTTGCAATCGGCCCGAACGCGGTTGCGTCGAGCGCCGAGGCGAGAGGGACTCTGAGACCGTGTCTCGAGGACGAAAAATACAATCACCAAAACCACAAACAGGTTTGGCTCGGAGCTCAGCCTCCTCGCACGAAGCAAAAGGAAAAAATCCTTCGCAGACGAGCCGCTACGGGCGCGGCGCGGGATCGCTGATAGTTCTCAAACGGGCCGCGGATGATTGAGATCGCTAGCCGAGTAGTGTCGGGTAGGCTGCAATTATCGACAAGGTAGGGATGTACTCGCTGCAGCTACACAAATGAGCACTTTCGCGAATTGTAACTAGATAATGATGCCAATACAGGTTTGGTCAGCCCAACGAGCCCCCGAGGTGAGTGCACACCGATTCTGTCCGTACGGATAAACAGTGGTGATGACAGCTTCTTAGTGGAATCAGAACAAAATCAGTCGAACAAAGGCAATTCCTAACGAGCCACGTCCCGTCGACGCTGGCCCCGTCCGTATGCGGTGCGGCATCGCAGCTGCTAGCTACAAAATAATTATTACAGTTAAAGAGACTCTAAATAAATAATAAATTATTATCTTAAACCCTTAAAAATAGATCACGAGCGCCTTCTCGCGGTACGGTACCGAGCGCGGATAGGCAGTACGAAATAAATAAAATATTCTATAGCTAACTTTACAGAGACCACCGCTCGGCGGAGGATCGCGAGGGAAGACTTCCGCGAGCTACACAATAATAAATATCTAATAATAATATAAGGTGCCATTTACAAGTGCGTGCCGATAACTAAGGATGTACTTTTAACCACTATATTCACACCGCAAACTTTCGAGACACCAGTATACACTTTGTTAACTTTATAAATTACAAGACGTAGTAATGAAAAGCATCGACAACTGGAGATCATTTTGTTGAGCGGGTATGCTGCGGGTGCGCGAGGCGCGGCGAGCGGGACGTGTCGCCCGGGCGCGGTCTGGAAGACGTCGAGTAGGCACTATGGTGACGGACGATCCTTATTCTATGCTCGGTATAAGTTAACTTAGGACTAAGCGCAACGCTCGCCCCTAGGCGATCACGAGGTCGCCGAATGCCGACGCAAGCCGGTTGAACACGGGCAGCCGCTCATCTTCAAGCTCTGGAGACTGCGGGCGGCGGAATGCGAACGCGGTAGCATGCGCGGGTGGCGACAGCGCGGGTGGAGAGTGCGGTGCCTGAGGCGACTGCGGAGCTATCGGAGAGTGTGGCGAGCGTGGCGAGCGCGATCCGTCGCTCATGTAGGAAGCCAGCGATCCGCCTGAAGACAGTGACGCCAAGGATCCACCCGGTGACGTTGGCTCTCGGCGACGCGCCTCCTCCGCATTGTGAACGAAGTGGCACCGCGGCCCATACGGACAGAAGCCGACCGAATGGAACGTACGGCACAGCTCAGTCTTGTACTTCGGATGGCGCTGTAGATTGCGTAGCTCGCGCATTCCGTGGGCAAACTGGCACTTGTCGCCGTATTTGCATACTCCAGCCTCTTCGAATGGTCGGCAAAGCTCGGTCTTGTAACGACTGGTGGCTGGCGGCTGAGGGGCGGGCTCACTGGTGGTGCGCTCGAGGCGGCGGTGTCCAAGGCGGTCGAGCAAGCCTGCGAGCGCGCGGTGCGCAGGCACAGACGCAGCGCGCGCCAACACTGGGTGCTGCTCCCAGCTAACACCACCAGACACTGCACCTCCACCCCCTGGTGCCAGCGCACTGCTTAATGTAGTGTTCATTGTCTGCACTGGCCGAGATTGGTTCTGAAAGGAGAAATAGAAACGGTCAATAGACGATAATATACAGTGTTCTATTAAGGAGTAGAGTAAATTAGGACGCTCGTAATTTCATAATATTTACGACTAAATCGAGTAGTTACTTATGATATAAAAGTCGTTTGAGATTGATGGTCATGATTGAGAGAGAAAAACACCTAAATGCATGATGAGCATAATAAAAAAAGACTTTAGTTCAGTGGCTTGGACGCGAAATCGAACGCGCATACATACGTCATCACGCGGAGTCCCTAATATTATATTCAAGTACATATATATATATATATATATATATATATATATCACGCCTTCCCACAAGGGTCCCCGAAGGGATAGGCGGAGGAATATCGGTAATACCCATACGCCCACTTTCCACCAGAGATATATTTTAGGGGCCAACGTGACAGTTGGCGAGTCCATCGCAGTTACTATTATAATATAAATATTAATATATGTTTACAAAATGCTGTTCTGTTCCTGAAAGCGGACCAGGCGTTGTAAAGTTCTTATTAACTCAATAATGTACAAATACACACGCTTTATATTTGTATATTAGAAAAAAATATTCCATGGCCAAGGGTCTGGTACCTGCTGAGTCACAAAAAAAGGCACCCCTACGAGCCGATCTCGCCTTCTACCTGCTTGGGTTCGTCTCGTTTTTCCTAATAGCCTGTGTTGGAATGGTTAATGTTCCCAATTTATTCTTTAACGTGGTACTTTAAGTGCCTTGGGGTGAGGAGAATTTTAATATAAGTTTTATAACAACCAGACTCCATCCGGTGTGTTAACATGAATAATTTATTTAGCTGTAAAAATTCAAAATCCCATCAATATTCCCTATTCTAGCGAGTTCGTCGCTTAGTGATGCAAATGAGAAGTATCTTTTGTTTCAACAGAGCGTCGAACTTGGCGGCAGGAGGTATCACCATAACAAAGGTATAGAGGCAGTTGACACGGGCCGGGCGCGCGGCGGCGACAATCGCGGTGATTGTGTACTATTGTTCAGGCGTTGCTGTCGCCTCGGCGACGACGCACCAACGAATAATTGTCGCCGGACCATTTGACGACGCTACTCCTCTATAACAACGCTTCATCTGTCCAAGGGGCAATGGTCGTGTGTCGTGTATCGTATTAGGTAACAGTATCTCCGAACTCAGCTATTCATAAACAATTATGTACCTAGACACTGAATGCTTGGTTCAACCAAGCATTTGTAATGCGAGTTTGTTCGCTTAGTGAGTGGAACTTTCCTATTTTGTACCAGAAAATCAAAACTGTTAGATTTTTCCAATGCCTTTTACGAAAGATAATATCTAATACACACGACAATGCTTAGTACAGCTTAGTGTTTTGCTGGTGCGAGTAAAGCGGTTGCAGCGTAGTGAAGGTCGGCTTGGTTGGGTGCTCGACGCTGAGCCCAGGGCCTATACATAATGTATCACACACTACATCTTGTATGCGGCCTCATTCGATGTGAATGACACGTCTTTGTATATTCTATTCGCCTCCGCCTCGTCCACGAATCATAAACACGCAAACATTTTGTGTTTTGAAATACAACTTAGAATTTATTACGTTTCTTATTTCCAGTAGGTAATATTTTTATTTGGACTTTAGTGACATCTTCTGTGTATTTAAACTTTATAGCAACTGAAATGACGAACGAATCGCAGCACCGAACTCCCTACCTACTACGGTATATCTGTTTTTGGCAACAAATACGTTCATCGGTCTGAAAGTTGACTAAGTATTATTGGTTTTGAACTGGGTACCAAATAAATAATAGCCTACAACTAAGGGATGAGCTTATCTCGTCATTAAAACGCAATGTAGAGGATGCCGCAATGAATTTGTACATAGCCATCGATCACTAATAAGACATCGATGTACATTTTATTACGTCTATTGAAACCGTTGGAACATTATGGCCGAGGAATAACGTCAAAGGCGAAAGTGTAACAATCAGCGTAGCGGCGCATTCGTGGGTGAAATGTTGCAGTGAAAAGCCAGGGGTTAAGTTGGCGGCAGCCAAGTGTCGACGGAAAATGGCCGAGCCGTAATTAGAGAGTTATCAGAACGGAACATTGGTTAAACGCTGCTTTCCATCGGACGTTGAGCCCGCGCAATCGAGCCCCAGGGAAAATTGTAATCACTGTCGATTTCAAACAGTTCACTTTGATAATCAAAAGTTAGGTAAAACATGCACGCATACTTAAAACAACTTCAAAAACAGGAAACTTTTCTAACCATAATTTAAAGTAACAGGTACAGTTGCTCAGAAATAGAAATGTGAGGTAGTTATGAAATTGTCCATAGTGGAAACATAACTCGGGCAATGGTTGCACCTGAGCCTTCGACGATATCTGTGTGTGTACTATTTTGGTTAGCGTACAATGTTGTCAACGCGTCAAACACGCCGCTCGCCAATGTGTTTGTAGTCATAATTACGGTGGTGGCAGCTGGTTGCATAATGGTCCATCCCGTGAAGTGCTTTGACAACGATCCCAATGGCTAAGTCAACAAGCTACAAGGAGACCCGTAGCGAGGTCATTACAAAACGACAAAGTAGTTATTCAGAACCAGTATAATCAATTTTCACATAGTGACTGATCCCGATATAAAAGTAAGGTAATTGGCAACTGAACTAGGACTAAATGACATGTTTACAAATTTGTTATATTAATAAGCATTTACAACACAAGTCAAATTATATAGAATTATGTATATATTATTAGACTTGACACTATATATAAGTCATCAAAGTCAATGAACCTTCAGAGCAGCACTCCCATGGTTACTCGCATATTTACGTTGGCAATCAATGAAAATTTACACCTTTGCTACTGATGGTTTTTGAACCCAAAGTCTTGCTAAATATATTCACTTTTCAAATAACCTTTGAGGGCAATGGCATCAAGCAACATGTTTGGGGAGTTGGGATAATATTCCAAAGTAAGATTATTTGTTTATTTTAATGGTAAATTTACGTATGGTTTCTTCGTTGAAATTTCGTGGGTCGAATAAGAATTTAAAACTTATCGATTCGTTTTCATTTTTCAGGTGATAAGTTAATACATGTATAGGCACACATCATAATGCTGACTGTCTAGCAGTACGTGTACAGTAACTGCGTTAGTTATGTTATATAAATAATGTTATAAGCATAACGAGCATGAATTTGAGTCATTGAGACTGTCTCGCGGCAATTGATACAACGATGTTACTCAAACAAGAGCACTGCTTAATTGAACGTTAATTGGTTCTAATCAAATGTGTTCTATATTTAAATGAACATTTAACGTACCATTTGACAAAACAAATCAAAAACGATAAAAGCAAATCATACCGTGAATGTAACTTCTTTTCGTAAAATAAAAAAAAACTATGTCAAATCTTGTACAACACACTATATATATATTTTTCGACGGAGATATAATTTTTAGGTGCCACCGTGACTATTGGAGAGTTCATTGCCGTTTCTCATCACAACTATTTATACGTCTTTGAATTTCTTCTCAAACGTATGTATGTAGGTTGCCGCCTCTCGATGTTGTCCTCGCCGTAAAGCTCGTGGTGAGACTAACCACTGTACTCAGTTAAAAAGTAAAGATAGTAATTGAAATCGACATACGACAACCATATTTTTATTCAACGGTCAAGAGACGTTATACGGCACTATCGCGATTAGTTTATTTCTTTGAGGAGTGAAGCGAGGGTCTTCGCGATTGATCCCATCACGTTTATTGAATGATTGCGCGAAAATGATCCAATGGAGATGCTGCAGAGTGCAGACCCCTCTGTCACAGATAACTTCTAAACAATAACTGCTAAGTTTTATTAATCTTTCAGGGTTTTGCGAAGCGATTATATTATTTTATTAATCACGTAAATTGGTAACAGTTTTTAGTTTTTGCTATAGAATGCGTAACCATGCCTGCCCTATTATATTGTACCTAATGCCTGTCTAACTAACCTCGAACTAACAGTATTGCATTTCCAACAGGACAAACACATTGGTTATATGTGTTACATAGTAGGGTAATTTCTCTTAAGAACTTAATGCTAATTTTATAATACTAATGACAATTTGGTAATACATACAATACGATATAAATAAACAAATTCCAAATAGAAGAGATAATATCGCCATTTAACATTAATAATATTTATAGCTAATAGTTGTTACACGAGCCTGTCCATACAGTTGTCGCAAGTATGCGGTTACTGATATTTTTATTAGCTTCGACAATAGTTCGCATAGTTGTCGACTGTTAGATGAGTAAGGCCGGACGAACAGCGTACACTTCGCATGCAGATGGGCAACACACCGTGATTGCAATGCGAGAACACGCCGCTTATGGTATAAATGCCATCACATGTCAACCGCTCGGCTTTATTTGTATTATGAACACCTACCAAACTATTGTTTGCAGCTTACATTAGATAAAACAATGGTAATGCATTAGAACAAGAAAATTTAAATAAAGAAAAGGAAATCACGTAGTGCTTGAAGACCGGGAGTTGCGAGAAATCAGAAATTACCAATTCGCAAAATTTCCTACCAATTATATTTAGTATTCAACTGATAGAACTTTGTTTTGCTAAGTTCGTTGGCATCACAGAAATATATTTCAAGCAGTTTGGCATCTTTTGTGAGAAATATAAGTATGACGTGGCATAATAGGATCGCGTCACGATGGCGGCTGACTGTGCAGGCGTTCACCTTTGTTAGCATACGGGCGGGAGGAGACGCACGACCACGCAGGCGCTGCGCTGGCGTCGGTCCGGGTGCCGTGTTTATTGCGTGTGCGCCATAAAAGCTCGCGACTCGAGGTGGAGCGGCCGTAAAGCGAATGTCAACAAAGGGCTTCGTTCAAATCGAGCATGTTTACCCCACGGTCGCCGCTCAAAGCGGAGGAAGCACGTCCCCCGGTCTGGCCGCTTTTAGCACCTCCTTATTTATAGACGCAACAACAGAACGATTTGCAGAACCGAGCTGGTAAACAGTGTTGCTCACGAGTCTGGGTTATCAGCCAATACCTGGCTCTAAGCTTTGAGCTCTTCAAGTGATATACTTATACTAGCAAGTAATTGGAGGTCAACAATAAATAACATACTTGCCGTAAATCAGTTCATTTCGAGGACACAAGCTTCGTTTCGTTTTATAGTGGCCGCGTTATAACAACAGCATTAGCCGGCGCGGTCATTAGTGGCACCAGGCCTTTACGTCAGACGTATCTAACGATTCCTTTGTCTGTACGTTTATTGTTACATCACGCTACCGGGTTACACTTTCGCCGCAAATTGTATCCTATACGTACCTACTTACATGTATAGGAATATTATTGTTGAAGATTAATCTAGGTTAGTGGTAAAAGTTCAGGTCGCCTGTATATTAATTCATAAAACTTACGAAATAGTCCTCTTCATTCTCCAAGAGATCGGGACTCACCTGTGAAAGAAAGAATAAAGTTAGCATACGATGTTAACCAATTACAGAGAATGGGATTAAAACAAAATCGAAAAGTAATTTGGTAATATTGTCGGACGGGCTGAATGAAGCCAACAAGAAGCTAGGCACATAACTACTCCTAACCGGTCCCCATTGAAAGCGACAGCACTTCCTACAAGAAAGTAAAACCATAGTCCGGAAAACTCGCAGAGGCGGCCTGGTGTAACTGAACTGATTACATTGAACGGTGGTTGTTTGGATAAATGACGGATGCTTATGATTGAAAAAATTACCTATGTTCAATAATTGCTATTTTTTTAGTGGTTTCTTATAATAAACCGGCATAAGTGTTACAATAAATTATTTTCAAATATATATATTAGAATCTGCTCCATGCACTCAATGTGATAACATCGCCTTAGTTGATTGGATTTTGCAACATTGGAACTAATAATAAACTAAACGAGCGATAACTATCCCATATTCACGAATAGTTACTTTTTTATAGATACAATAATGTTAATGTAAGTTTCGATATACCTTGTTTACGATGCAACATGTATACACTTGCTAATAATATCAAGCCACTGTTAGAACTGTGACGGAATTTAAATCTATCGATGTTGTTAGGCATGGAGTGAAATTATGCTCGACGTGTATTGTGTCCTTCACACGCAGCGATAGAGCGATAATGCCCACATTTTCCGCTCCTAGCTAGCTAGTTATTGGTAGGTGCGCTGCGTTAATTCCACGCAATTAAACTACAAGTTACTTGCACGTGGAAATAACTGACAACAATACTGATATTACGCCACCGCGTTTAGACGTGCGGTGTCACGACCCGCGTCCATAATAGGAAACGTCGTTTCTAACGCAACTCGGTGATCTCTAATTGAATCAGGCAGCCCACGAAGGTTTTGCTCGAATCACGAACTTCCCAAGGCAGAACTTATTTCACCAATACTCGTGCACAACAGAATTAAACCCGAAACCCAAAATACATTGCTTAGTTTTTCAATCAACGAATACCTACTACTTTTTTTTATACAACTTATACAATTTTCTGGAAAGGTTTTCATTGAGGTTTGAACTGGATACATTTAATTGAGGTCTGTACCCCACTTACAACATTGTATGAAGAGAGTCGCGTTTAAGAACAACGTCATCCAAACCAATAAACCATTGGTCAACGCCCTTACTTCTGATTGCATCTACTTCCTTATTATAGGCGTTTAGTTACGACGAATTCGTAGTCGTCACTGTTGGTGCGACAAGTTGGAGTCCAATATAGCGCCTTGGTTTTGCGATGATGATCGTCACACGTGATCAACGAAGCAATCGGGGCCACTTGTGCTAATGAAACACTTCAATTGAATTGGGGACATTAATTCAGCGGGTATATTGCTCTACTGTGTACATTGATACCAAGTAAAAGTAATTGTGTCTACAATATGTGCATTGTAAAGTAAATTGTAAATGGAAAGCTACCGATTATTACGTGATGAACATTACGTGTGACGACATTTTAGACAAAACATTACTTATAAAATATGGTAAAAATATATAATAATAATAATCCTTACGGGGTTTCGGTATTCGGTGAGTAGCGTAGTTACTTCACGTAAAAACGATTTTTGGTCTCGTAACGAGTTCCATCACCAAAAATATATTGTATAAAATATATATAAATTAGATATGTATATTTTTCATACGCGGTCTTAATGTCGTAAACTTATTTGAATGATGTTTAATTCACACGCGATAATTCTTCATCACGTGTAATTTTGATACTCAGTTCTAGACTTGGGACTATATAAAATAACGAAATATCATTCAGTAATGTTGCTGAAATTTAATATGTTTGGTGCTGTTTTTATTGTGTGCCTTATACTGTATTCCTCTAGTGGAGCGATTACACGAATAGAAATATCATTATGAATCATAAGCACACGCCAATGTGCAGGACCGATTCAAATGCTTAGATTTCCATTGTGTTTGATTTGAACTTTACATCTACCTACTTTGTTGACATTGAACTGTAAATTTAAGATGGACATTTTAATGAGACTTCACTAGATTTTTGTCTGTAGACAAGGAAACATATTAAGGGGTTATTAGTTAATAGTCAATCAATGCATTAGTTTTGGATTGGTACAATATAAGTGAGCCGTGGTGGCCGAGTGGTTCGAGCAGTTGCCTGCGACGCAAAGGTCGCAAGTTCGAATCCCGACTGTACCAATGAGTTTTTTCTGAACTTAAGTACAGTGATTAGTCACACCACGAGCTTGCATACGTCTGAGAAGAAATTCAAAGGCGTATGTATAGTCGTGCTTAAGTAACGGCGATGGACTCGCCATCTGTCACGTTGGCACCTAATATACCTCTGGCGGAAAGTGGGTGTGTGGGTATTACCTATACACCTCTGCCTACCCCTTCGGGGACCCTTGTGGGAAGGCGTGAAGGCGTACAATATATATATATATATATATATATATATATATATATAAACAAAATAAGTGAAGTATTAACAATTCAAACAGCAATAATAAATGTATTTACACCGTTATGGTATTAGCTTGCCACTTAATTGTAACGATGTAAATATGTACGTCGTACAAATTATCGCGCGTATATTTATGATTAATTCATGAACAATAAATATAATGTCTGGTTGGTATCGGTATGCAGCGTTAACTATTATTTTAGAATATTAGAACTGATTAATACCAGTTTACCAACAACAAGATCGCCTTGTAGCCTACAAATAGGTACTTTATTAAAATACCCACAATCACTTCTATATTTATATTTACGACGTTATCGAGAAATAGTTCATTGGTAAATTACTTTTGTTCCCGGTATTCTCACTAGTGGCTAATTATAAATAATAACTAATTAGGATTCCATGTTATCTCACCTAACAAAACAATACGTATTCTTTGGCGTTATCCTCTCGATTTGAGTCTTTATTTAGTTTTCGAAAGCCGTAATGAACTTTATTCCTTCTTAACTTGATTATTTATGTCGGCCTGTACAATGTACATTACCAGACTGTATATTCCAAAGATTTTAAATAAGATGGAAGTTGTATAACATATCCATCGTTTGCTTCAAATGGATATAGTGAACACTTATGCAGTATAAATTGGTAACGGTGCAAGACCTTCGACTACCTTAGCAGAGCGTATTTCGGCCAATTTATGTACATTAATACCTAATACTTCAAGGCTAGTAACATTAAATATTAAGTAAAATCTGCCTTTGTAATATATAAAATACCGTTCTAAGATAACATCCGGCGAGGTCTCCACTGAATGAGGAATTACATAATGACACCAAAATACAAATTACAATTAAAAATCTCCCGAAGTTTCGCACCAAGTCAACAATGTCAGCGTAATGCATATTAAATAAAACTTGACCCTATAACAAGTAACACTGTTACGTGTTTTGCAGTTGCCTGCGATACAAAGATCGCAAGTTCGAATCCCGACTGTACCAATGAGTATTTCTGAACTTAAGAACAGTGATTAGTCACACCACGAGCTTTACGGTGAAGGAAAACCACGAGAGGAAACCTGCATACGTCTGAGAAGAAATTCAAAGGCGTATGTATAGTCGTGCTTGAGCAACGGCGATGGACTCGCCATCTGTCACGTTAGCACCTAATATACCTCTGGCGGAAAGTGGGTGTGTGGGTATTACCTGCACACCTCTGCCTACCCCTTCGGGGACCATTGTGGGAAGGCGTGAGGATAT
This sequence comes from Drepana falcataria, assembly GCA_945859725.1. Taxonomy (NCBI): domain Eukaryota; kingdom Metazoa; phylum Arthropoda; class Insecta; order Lepidoptera; family Drepanidae; genus Drepana; species Drepana falcataria. The sequence goes on from OX243935.1 coordinate 5,852,975, forward strand.
ATTATATATATATTATATATTATATCAATATACAACCTATTACATTATGTCGCAGATAAATAGGAATAATACAAACATAAAATAAATACACTCATCTTCAGCGGGATACACTAAAATAGATTCACCAATACAGGGAAATGAAGCCACGGCGATAAATTATATTGTATTGGATATATAATTAATAAGAAGAATGGATTATTCGACGCATCTCTTGGATGTCTCTATTCTAGAAAATCGACTATAGTGACCTTGGAGCAGCAAAGAGTTCGCCGGCCAAATATTAATTAATTATTTATAACATAACTCGTTTGACCAGTCGTGGTTCGCGTGTTGATTCTCCACTCAACATTAAGAATCGAAGAACGATTAGTAATGTCCAATCCAGACGAACTTTTACATTCATATGTGTTGCTCATCGAATTTAAAAGGAAAATATGGTCTATACCATAGTATATAGTAGGTAAGGTCTGTTGAAATGTAGGTACCAATACTAATGAGAAGTGATACAATTTTGTCAGTTTTATAGAGATAAATCAGTTATAAATAAATGTGAAAGGAATTACGTTAAACACTATGAGTCAATAATTCTTCATGCTTTAAAAATGCATGAAGAATTATTATTGATTTTGACACTTATTTGGAAAATATGTTTCAAGAGCGATCACCACAAGCGGATCTACGGTACGATGCAATACGTGTTGCATGCAACTGCAAGGAGTGATTATGTTGCAATCACACCTTTCAACTATCACGCAAACGAAGTATATTTGTGTTTCATTGATCTACTATTCAACATAATTGCAATGAGCATCATACTGTAGAATGAAAATAAGTTATTATGGTAAGCACGATTAGAATTATAAAAACCATGACGTCCGAAGTTGCTGTCTCTAATTATAGTTTTTGTTCCTGCAGGCAGATTAGATCAGTATAAACTCATCAATCGAGCAGAATATTTTCTTTGAACACCTTTATTTCAACAGATCAAAGTAGTTTAAAATAAGCTTGGTTCTATGCAAAGTAGTTGCTACGGATGTCCTGTCTTGTCTGCCCAAGTACATAGAAAGGTATTAGCGGTAATGTATTGACTTCGAAATTTAGGTAATGTGGGCACCGGAAGTGCGAGAGTGAAGGTCGAAGAGCGCCGAGACGGCCTTGCCGTCGGCTGTGCCACTTTCTCCAAAGCAGCTTCGGATCCAAAGAGCCCACGTGCGTTACGTATTCCGCAAAACAATACCTCGTTCCACAAGCTCGGTTACGCCAGCGCATTCACTGGAACAACTGACATAATCACCCAAAATTACGGCACCCGTACTCACTGCCTATACGAGGACAATTCAGATTACATTAGCCGTGCGTATCTTCCAGTGGCTTTGTTAACAATAAACAAAGCCTTGGTCTTAGAAGTGTGACGGGACATTCTCTTTCCATAATTATGACCCACGCCATTTCGTAACCCTGTTGATATGTATATGTACATTTATGTATATACATACTTATATTATGTAGTTGAAACAAATTATATTCAACAAACTCTCTGGTTGGTTAAATTTATCGTAACTAAATAAGAAGGAACCACCAGTGTCGAATTGCTAGAAATCTAGACAAATGAAGCGAAACTAGCGAAGACTATAATATGGATAAAATAAAGTTAATATGAAAATAAACATTAAGATAATAAGTGATAAGTTAACGTTGAATAATAATATAGCAATGCATTAAATATATCCAAAAATAATGAATTCATAGTTGTTGGTAGGTAGAACTTGAGTTGAACAATTTGAATAGTAATGTCGTTTAACAAAACCACCGAAACAAGGTTTGTTATGCAATTAACTAATGTTGGTCAAATCTCACGTGTTGTCTATAACTTTGTAATCTGGGAAATTGTGTAAATATTAACAGTTGTGGTCACCGAAATCGGTTTTGACGAGCAAATGCTATATTGTGTTATAATGGGAGAAATCGAAGGTTGCTTTGCTGGTTGCGGCGCAATGGTACCGTGTTGCGTTGCTGGCGGATTTCGGCAAGTATTTAGTTGGTTGGCTAGTACGTGTCACGGCGGCGGCACAACCGTCCGTTAGGCAACATTTTCACAACCAGCTGAAATAGTGGATAAGCCACATTGGCAGCCGACAGCCGCAGCCGATATGCCCACTCTGTTGCGAATTATTGCCATAACACTTGAATTTGCATCCTAGCGAATTGAAGTGAAGACTCCTATCAGTTGTTCTCTTTTACCTTCTGAAGACTCCTGACCTTTGAAATATATGTGTATTCTTAAATTTGAAAGATTTCCGATCGTGAATCTTACCTGCAACAAAAGAATGAATCACTTTAATATAACAGTCAACAATTCGGATACATACATAGTGACATTAGTCCTGGGCATATCGTTAAAGATATGATACTTCGAACATTGAGTATGTATAGGCGTTAGTCGTTAAGCACTCCGCCAATTGTAGGCTTAACACAAATAATTTCGGAATGTTATTATCATACCCTCTATATGAAATTTACCTTTTATCGTAACGAATTTACATCTTAAAGGTAGCTTATACCATACCTACCTTACAGATTTAATATCTATATATAAAATAATTAATAATTATTTCATGTGATGTAGCAGTTATTTATCATTAATGACATGGCAACGTATAGTTAACTTAACATTGGGTAGGTAGGTGTGCGAGCGAGCGGGTGACCTTCGCTAGAGGAGCAGGCGAATGGGCTCATCAGCTTATAGGAGTCTTTTAAATAAACGATTTTCATTAACGTTTCTTAACGTATTCATATAACTGACATTGACATTATTATTGGAAATATACTATTTGATAAGCTTGAATAATACTAATGAGAAGTAATTTGAATCGTAAAAAATAATAACCCTACGAACAAAGCTCAACATGGCATTGAGGGATGCTTTTGGAGCAATTTTGTCCCTTGTGTGTGGTTCAATTGTCCAATTGCGTTCGTGCGCCTACCATAATTGAGTGTTATTGTCGGGGGTGTGAGGGGTGTGGGGGCTGCGGGGCTGGGAAGAAACGGAAGCGGTGCAACGTGCGCGACACATTGTGCGAACATCGTCTCCGCATGTCTTTGGCTGGACAGTCTTCCCTCGCTAATTACTTGTTATTAAGTCTAACGCATAACAGATGTGCAACATCCTATCCATCCATACTTCGTCCCTCTTTTTTAACTTTAATCAATTTACAGTAATTTATAAGTCAAGCATATACTCGTAGGTCTCGTAGGTACTTTATTTAAGATTAAAATCGTGTTAAGGAACGCTGTTTTGGAAATACTAAGATGAGGAAGACTTTTTTGAGCACATATTAAACTGATGCGATATAAGTTTTCATTGGATGGATGGTTGGTACCATGTTCGAGCGGTCTGATAACAAAACAAAGAGAACAGCCGATTACGTCTAGTTTCACTTTCGTTGTACGCGCATGCGGGTTGGCATAGTGCATTGATGCGCATGCGCCGCCTGCAGCATTATCCCGCATTTTATTTGATTTTAGCGATATCAGATATGATATTAAAAGTATGTAATTATAAGATAAATAATCCATTGCTTCAATAAAAACGAAACGTACAAACAAATTTTAAAGAGATTTTATTACTTGAATACCTTTGACTCCGTGAATAAACTGCTTTGTTCATATTAAGAACGTAATAATTTCATCGTGACGAAAACCTAATAAGTAAGCTAGCTATATAACACTCATAATCATTTCAATTGATGCCATGTACTCGCACATATCAGCATTAATTACGACAATTCAGAGAAAGATGTCCCCGAGAAGCGGATGCGACAGTTTAGGCGATTATTTTTAGTAGTTTCGTTCCTCGTCAACAGTTGTAAATAAAGGCGTGTGACGAAACGCACCAAGTTGAACAAACTGCTCAACGAAATGTACATACGCTATCAGTGGGTAACTTGAGATAAACTATTGAACTTACCGTGTACTAGTTTTGGTTCGTGTTATCAATTTGCGTCACATGTTGAATATTTTTAAAGCGCTTTTCTCCATTTTAGGCAATTAGCCGCCGATACTTATGTACCTACTAACTAACCCATACTACTTACTTAAACCTAGCAACTTTAGCGTTAATGATATATGCAAGGACCTTCTATTCGATTTTTTTTCCCATTTCATACCGTTAAAATTACTAAAATGACTGTTGTAGTTTTTACTAAGATTGTCAGTTAGTTACAAGCTCATTATTGTGCGAAACGTGTTCGTCGTTATCGTGGCCGTTTTCCATGGGAGTCGGGCATCGAACCATGGCTTTTCACGTCATAGACCACCCCACTTGTTACGGTGATGGCTCCTCGCCTATCTAATACACACGTATAAATTACACTTTAGGATAATCGGTGAAGTAACATATTAATTATTTCATCAATAATTAAGTAGGTAAATCACTCGTTGGTTATAAGTACTTAAATGCATAAAATATGTAGTACCCAACCAAATATGCTATAGATATGTATTACTTAATTCTGCAACCAAGCAAATTTCACTGAATAAAATACCATGTGCATGCCGCCCTCCAACAAGGGTAGCATGGTACAGCAGAAGTGTAGGTATGTGTAGGTACAACCCACTTTCCGACAGAGATATATTTAAGGTGCCAACGTGAGCGTCTGTAAATATATGTATTGAAATGTATTGAAGTAGGTACCTACTGACGAATCTTTCTACGTATAACATATAAAATTATTATGTGTTTAAAAACGTCTGAGATTTATACCCGATTGAATCGTCTAAAAAGTTAAGTAATTAAGTTGTATAAGTTATTAACAATATTCGAAAGCGTGTAAAAAAATTATATTTTCAAATGCCATGGCACGTTACTTCACAGTTTGTCAGCTGAGTAACGGTAATTAAGTTGATAATTCCGATGCGCTGCAATAGAAGGGCTCGTATGCATTTCACGGGCCCATGCACACGGTAGGTAACGTTCAACCTTTGAGCACCGATGCCCAACGATTTGATAACGCACAGTATCGTTACACAGAGTTCTGTATACTGCCAACTACACCTGTTTGCTACCTGTTTTTCAAAATAACATGCACACTGACTATTCATTTGTATACAGATAGTTAAACTTTAGCTCCTTAAAAATATTGAAGAAATAAAAGCACGCATTCACCAATTCAAATTGTCTAACACGAAACTTTCCATGGTTATATTACGTCTGTCTGTCTGTCTGTTAAGTTTTTTAAGTATGGGTTCGATGTTTTTTCGCATGAGCCACGAATTGTGTTATTACTGTTTCTAAGGGTACATATTCCGGAAGATAATAAGTATAACTAAAGTGAGGAAACCGATCGAGTGCTTTAAGGGGTCATCGCGAAGTCTAGATTGCAGGTTCTTATCGAAAAGATCAGACAATTATTCATAAAAGTATCAAACGTTGTATAATATATCTTATGAAGCATGTACAAAGCCCGTCTAGAACCTAACAATGGACTACGCGACGAGGTTTAGTTTTTTAGAAGTATAATTGTAGCGTATTGTTACTTTGCCACTAACTCTTTATGAACACACGGCTCTATTAAACACAAGAAGTGAAGAAACCCATTTATAAACGTATCAAAGTCGTTCATTAATTATGTATTAATCAATGAAGAGTTACAAAAGCGCACCTTGACACACATACTAATTTGGTAAGCAAGTTAAACTTTTTGATTTATATAAGATCGCTAAAATATGTATGATGCGTAACATTAATTGCGTTTTAGGCGATATCAAACCATTTTCTATAATCGACTACCAATCATCGTAGTCTTAGTCAGTCTTAATAGACATGGTAAATTAAATAAAAAAAAAATACTTTACACAAATCCGTATGATCTCATTGGCTACCATCTAAGTTAGTTGTCATTTTATTTACGATATTGCTCAGTCAGAACTCCTACTAGAAGGTGCATCGTGACGAGCCGAGAAGTTGTTGACTTTTGTTTACTAGATAACGAACCGTCGTTAGCGGGAGGTGTGCTCTAGACGCGTTAAACCCCTCTGAATTCAGGCGCATCCTTTTCATGGTAATGACAAACGTTTTCCGCAACTAATGTTACTGCCATATAATGGATAGCGTGAGCGTGAACAGAAAGGGATTTTGTCTGGTGGCCGGAATAGACAAAATACTTCTCGAAACCTTACTCTCCGCATTAAAAATACACGATAATATCAGATGCAGGATGCATATGGCAATATGGATGCAATTTTTTAAAGGTGTAATTTCTACTGGCTCAGTGGAACGGTTCTAAGTCCATTAATTCTGTAAAAGAACATACAAGTAGAATTTAAGTAACAATAAGTTTTAAACATCCATGCCGGCAAACACTGGTATATTGTGTATTCACTTCCGCCCTGAGAGAAAATTGACCTGTGCCCTCCCTCTGCCTCATTTGCCGCCAGAACATAGATACTCAGTGTGCATTATGCAAGTGAGACACACAAAAACCAGTCCTCACTCGTTACACTACTATCGCTTGCATTAAAACGGAAGATTCCTTCTCATAGCACTAGGACTTTCCGTTCACGCTCTATGGAATCGTTTTTTAACCGACATAGAAGAATCAAATGAGCGAATGCAAATTCTGTCTTGCTAATCCTTCAGAAATATCTTCAGTATCATCAGACTTTGAGACTGGCTAAGCTACTTTCTTCTTCATTAAATAATAATGTATTTAATTTCACTGTTTCACGGAAGGCCAGCATGTCATATTTTAACTATTAATTAAAACGAAACTGACGAAACAAAGTATTTAGCACTTAATCGCACCCTGGATCTTGTGACTGTATTTATTATATATTTATTGTTAGTCATGTAATTTAAAGTACGTAAGCAAATCAACTTGGAGATGGTGACGTAAAATGAGTTGAGTCCGATGGATGTACAATATGACACGGATTATGTAAACAGCAGTGGACCGACACTGACCTACCCACAGAGGTGGCCGCGCCACTTTCCTTTCATTATTGACACACAATCTATAAACGGAGAACCACTATCGCTAGCTTAGCTACGTGATCGACCATCTTAATTATCTATTAATTACTTATGACTTGACTGTGACAAATTAATTAGCTAATCAACGGTCATAATGTATTTTGATTTCAAAAATATACTAGTGACAGCGTCGGCTTAAGCAACTAAACAATCAAGTGTTAAAAGTTCAACTAGGTACTTTAAGTTTATCTTGTACTAATATTTCGACCTCATTAGGTCATAAATGCCTTTAAGCACTCAAAATTACCTCGCAATTAATATACTGATAATAAAATGTATCATGACCTAAAACTTCTACATAGAAAAAAATATAAATTACACACCGCCATCGGACGGCAGTGCTCTCCTCTCGGTATTTCTACAGTTCTTGGATCATTGACATTATTATAATATTAGATGGCTAAAAATACTCAAGAGCTCAAAAAAGACAAAAACATTAAGAACGAATATATCATGATAATTGGTACCATGATTCACGATTAAGATAGTTAAATATATTGCAACACAGGCTATTAATTGACGGTTATCTACACGATAATGAAATAAAAAAACTCGACCAGGTATAAACTTCTGTACGTAATTTTTATACCATTCTTCATTCAATAATATTTTCTATGAAGGGCTCGTTAGTCACTGCTTTGTTAAAAAGGGCTAGTGATATGTCCAATAGGAATTAAAGCAATCCATTACGGTCTACTCGAGGCCTGCCAGCTTGCATCCAAAGGAAAACAGTCAACTGTAGCCTTACTGACATGGTATAACATTTCAGTTAGCGAAAGGGACCGGTTTATGAACGTGATACAAATTTGTCTCTTTCGGTACCTATGTGGAATGGTGACTAGAATAGAAGCAGGGTCTCACTTATTTATCTGTTGTTACTAATTACAAATGTGCTTGAACACTAAAGATATATCCAACCATGGAATCATAAGAGCGATGCTGCGTATGGATGGGATAGTCAGAAGGATCAGGCAGAAGTCTGGATAGGCCAGAAACGTTTTAATCTGTTATATTGAAATTGCCCACTTCAATGACTAAACAAATAGTGAAGACGGTGGAACCCGGACACTTTATAATTATATATACATTAGTTAACAATACAATGTGTTAGGCTGGATGGGTGACGCATCCACCAACACAGTCGCGAGGTCAGCTGATACCAACACCAATTGCGCAGCGAATGTTTAAAATGCAAAATAAGCAATATCAAGTGGCTATATATATATATACATTATTGTTAATGAATTAGGTATGGAAGTTGATAGGAGCGCTGGTGTACGGTACGATAAACAGTCAACGATGGTACTAATGAACTACTTACGTACTTACCTAATTCATGCATTGTTTGCTTGCAGGTATGTTCAACAATAGTTATTATCCACTATTTGAGAATTATTTGACGTGTAAGTGAAGTAAGTGTTCAAGGTGATCAAAATTTTTATGTATAATTAATTATTGAGTCGCCATACAACATACAACGATACAACGGTATTGGTTGACATCAGGAGAGCTTTAACTAAGTTGCTAACTGTTAGTCCTTGTGAAGTACCCGAGTACAGACATTACTGAAGTGAGTAAGTGTTGGTAGTATATAAAAAGTGAAAGAGTTCGAAAGTTCACTTCCTGCAACGCGAGCGCATAAGATATCGACGGCACGCGCGGATTATAGTCGCGGTGTATAATACCTAACTCCACGTTGCAACACGCTTATGCAAACTGCAATCGTGCGGATCAAGCGCAACGTATGACCAATACTTCTATATATATATATATATATATATACTTCTTTTTATTGATTTTTATATTCAGTATGTTTAAGATGCTTCGAATTTCTTAGTTGGGCAATGAAGGGTTTTACCATTTTCTGGACGTTACGCCAGCGTAGTCACAAGCTACGTCTGCCCAAACTAAGATTAAAATAGACATTATTTGAATAGTTACTTCCCACCGTGAAATTACAAATTAAACTATCTCGATTTAAAATCGATAAGCTGACACGGGTTATGTTGAGAAATAGCATCGGCCTGGTGATGCCAGTGTGTCGGCGGCAGTTCCTCTCCGTTCGACCGTAGTATTACGAAACGAGTAAAGAAAGTTCTAGAGCAGTTCAGATACTGTACTTACAGTCAATTGATAGCAATGATATTGCTGACACCAAAAACTAAATTAAGCTTGCGTTCAATTAAGAAGCGTCATTCTATGCTTATCGAGTAGTATGCACTGTAGTAGTAGGTCTTAGATTTAGATGACTTTTTGCTTCACTGAACCATTCATTATGTTAACGCAGGTTCAGCGTACGTTTGTGCTTAATTACACGGTATCGAGCGATTGTCTTCTGTATGTATGGATTGGGAGCTGCATTTCATCGCTTGTTACCTAAGGTTTAATTGTGAAATGCATTCAAAATTACGTAATCGATTAATTGGTTTTAAATCTAGGTTTCCTTACAGCGCACGTATTTGGAATTCAAATTTATAAGCGAATTAAATAGTGCCTGATATATATATATAGCTGAATAGCTGCCTGAATAGTGACTTCTGACATGCAGCAAAGGAGAATAGCAGAATGTTGTTAGTCTATTGCGTAAGTTGATGTGATGTTTACGAGCAATTATGTAAAGCGGTGAATCGCGGAGCAACAGCGGCAAGAGGTAGCAATGGTAAAAGTGTTACACGGTGGCGGCGCTGTACTCAATACAGCGCGCGAGCTCTGTTACGCAATACCTCTGCGAATGTATGCCAAAAGTGCAGTCGAACCTTCGATACAGAGACAGACTTAGTACGCTTCCAGAGAAGTTAACCCAGTTAGCCATTTCTGATCTCAGTATTGCTGTGAGTCTACCACTCCAAAATGCTCTTATTACTTCTGGCATCGGATCAAACTTAAAGATGCGTTTCCTGCATGTGATGTTGGTAATAAAAACATTGCAACTACAAAGAAAGCTTAAAATGCTTTTTCCACCAGCTCACTGTACCAATATTGTTTCATGCGTTATCAACAGACTAGATAAGATATAGTCAGTACTTATATATCCCCTTTGTTTATGCACTGCACTTCAACAAAACCTCAGATAGTGCATTATGTACATATCTACATAAGTTATGTCCAGTAACTAGTTATCTGCCTAGCTAGTTACAGTCGAATATAAAACCTCTGTTCATTGTCTAATCATACGCCACCTCGACTGTTTGGTGCTTACCTATGGTTTATGAGGTCTCGTAATTTAAGCAGGCTATTCGGCTGAGTCACAAATATCTACCTTCGAAAACAAGAGATTGAAAAGGTTGCAAGCAATTATTTCGTTAATTTATATTGCATCCAAATCTAAATTTCTAGCGACACCATTGAACGTATTCTTTAGAAGGACCTGATACGTTAATACACTCAATGTCTGCAAATACTTTCGATCATGAGTTAGCTTTAATAATGACTGTAGTTTATACATATTAAGTATAAGTAGGTATATTTATTCCAGATATGACTAAAACAATCAAAAGAACGTAGACACACTATTGTCCGACCGTGGGCGGATCAACGACAATGTCGCTTGGACGGCAATGAACCCTCGCATTTACTCTGCCGAAACAATTAGCGACGAGCCGCGAATCTAACGAGTATGTTTACACTCTAGCCATCTTCACGATGTACTAGGTACGCCCGCCTATATAATATTATGTCTGATTCCATTATGAGCAACAGAAATAATAGAAATGTAACCAACGAAGCTCTAACTAGCACCAAATTGTAAGAAAAATAAGAATGTGGTAATCGTTTTAGATAAATAGGGTGCCATCGTGAGTACCAATGAAGACGTTGAAAAATATTATCCTGACCGGTACTACAAATGCTACGGAAGTGTGCATTCTCCCTAAAAACCAACAAGTAATATAGTTTCTTTTTACTTACTTATAGGTGGTTTTAATCTGTTTACAGATCGATTCAAAATACACAATTATTGCAAACTACGAGTATCACTCTCGTGGGCGGGCAGCTAGGCTGTATACGAGGTGATTGTTGCAACGTTTATATCGGGGCCATTCGAGGCGCGTTTAAAACCTCCATCTTTGCGTCAAATTAGTGTCTGACTTATATGAAACATCGACGCATAGTGGCATCTCAACATTGAGCAACAAAGCGTTCAAGGCAATCCACCATTAAAAAACTAAACAATATTGCGTATTCTGATGGCTAAAGCGATGACTTTAGAGGGGGCGGGGTCGGCCCTATTATCAAGGCTGCCCAAAGATCTTTGAAGGAACAAAGGGTTGACTCACGTCCGGGCTCGTCGTTGGAGAAAGGAGACGATCTAAAAATAGTGCAAAGGCGCGGCGGTGCGGTTACGAGTTACGAGTGGGGCCGTTGGACCTGGCCTACGCAGCAACGCGCGGCTTGCCCTCTTGCCCTGCCCCGACATCGCCAATCAAATCTACACGCAAACAGCTCGCATCAAGCGCAGCTACTCTCCCCTCAAGCTTTGTACAATCGCCTTCATATTTGTTACTTTACGCGTAACAGACGAGACTATAACACAAACATCACGAAAACCGTTTATCATGTCTCCTCCGGATATTGTATTGGTGAATGGAATATCTAACTAAACAGGTTCCACGTCATAATCCACATACGTTAATGAAGTCCTTGATAATGACTATATGCATATGTACAACAAGAAATTGGAACAGGTACATACAAAATTCCTCTCAAATGTCGAGTAATTCAAATTAACCACTCGAGTTGCTGTTTGTGATAGCAAAATGGCGCTAAGTCCCACGCGGCATCGCATTTCGCCAATGGAGCATGAGAGGAAATACTTATTCTAAAGTTACTGTGTTAAGGTATTGTGTTGAAGCGAATGCTGCGTTGGCAGGAGTGAGCTCCCACGATCGACATTATTGTTTGCGGTGCATTAGAACGTTTCTGCAACGTCTAGGTATTAGGAAACCCCGGCGGAGTGGCTGGCGCTTAAACTGGCTGTTTGAGAAACCTTCATAGCTTGCGTTGCGTAAATATTGCTAGCACGCATTTTCTTATGAGTAAGTTGATTGGGTAGGTAGGGAGTTTACAAAATTTGCAGAAATTTACGTTAGAACTAACATAAAAAGGTTTAAAAGTTATTACACTTGAGTAGATATAGTTTTAATTGCAACAAACAACGTTATTTCGATAAGTTCACCGTTCAACCTATAGGTGCTTTTCTCTAAAGCATAAAAAAAACTGCAGCTAGCCAGTATATTAGTAAGTATGGCGAACATATATAAATTTCAGTGAATTTCTGTTAAGTCTGCTACCGCAAAGCACAATCAGTCTTTATCAGCACACGTGGAGAGCTAATCGCGTCGCGTGACGACAACCGCCACAACAGTTAATGTGTACGCTTACTGTTTTCGGTTGCATTTCAAAATATTTTACTCTGCCACTATCGAGATTTGGTCGGATGAAATGTGACTCTGCCTTAGTCTTATTAGCGTTCGTCCTGAAGTGTTAGACTCACTGAACACTTCAGGATTTATTGTGAACAATAAGTATGTCCGCCTGCCTACCAATAAGACGAGCACTAGCATGAAAACTAAACTTTTTCTACGCTAATAATAAGAGACTAAAGAATCATGTCTTTTTTAAGCCACCTAATCTGTACCAACCACGTTAGCAGCTTAGTTGTGAACAATTTTTATGAATTATTTCCGTTGTTACATTTTAGTATTACCTAAACCTAGTACTTCTACAAGATAGAACATGTACTCTTAACAAGGTAATGCTGTTCATTTATTTAGCCAATACACTATAGCAATAGATTTCATTGTTGTCCTTATTTTTACTTAATTTGGCTTCTGGTTTTTCGTAACTCTCACTTTATTCAACATTTTTGGATTGTTGATATGAAATCTGAATATCAAAAGCAGTTTGTATGTAAATATCAGTATGTTCGTGTTGTGAGTTGCGTGTGTAAGCGTAGAGCGAGCGCACGGTCGACCGCCCAACATGATTACTAGTATGCCTTACTGACCAACTAAGCATGCAGCGGAATTGCAAACTTCTTATTCGATGGTCGAAATTCAAAAGAGGCTATATCGCCATAGGACATCCAACTAAAAATGTAAACTGTTTACGGTAATAATATATTTTTACGAATTACATACTATAGATGAATTATTACAGGAAGATTTACAGCCAGTAAAACATGTAAATAAAAACTTATATGTACCTAACTAAATGCTGATATGATATGATACCAATATTTCATATGTATTTAATAGGTCACTTATTTGTAAACATGCCGTTTTTTTAGTAACATGATTACCTACCTCCTGTAAATAATATCGCACATGTGGTTTTATGCGGTAAGCAATTTTTAACAGCCAACTTACTAAGTTCTACTAGGCCTACGTAAACCTATCCCGATTTTTTTTTACATTTTGTCGCGATAATGACATCACGTTAGATGTATTTTTTACCTTAAATCATTTGTTACTACATTTAACTATATACAAATTTTACGAGGGAGGATTTTACTTGCAGTAGGATAAATTTTAAAAAAACCTTTAAATCTCACGAAGCAAGAAAGATCTCGAACAAGTATTATCTGAATCTCGCCACCAATAGATTTTGGACAAAGAAGAAGATATGGGACAAAAGGCTCTTTATTATGGTACAAAAAATTATGGCGAGCGGTTGTATTTGTAAATAGGCAGGCAGCAGGTAGAAGGTTGTAGGTGTATTCACGTGTTCTACAGAAAAAAAAATGGGTACGAGGCAAAAAATATACAAATATAAAACGAAACGATGCACCTTTCAAAGTTCCCAAGCCTTACAATTCAATACGTTAAAAGTTTTTATACGATAGCCTTGATTTATTATGGAAATGGCAAATTCATATAAATGAAGGTTTTGTGATGTAAAGTCTGCGAATGGATTTTCACCATATTTTAATAATAGTTAAATGATGCATTACCGTCTCCCCAACACGTCAGAAACCTTCTAATGTACATACCTTCTACGAAATACGAAATACGAAATACCTTCTACATACTTAAAAGAAAAGGTATACCTAGCATACCTATTTCTTGCTTTCACTGAAACGTGTGTTTAAAATACCTATGTAGAATTAATTCCCTGAAAGATAAATACGCATCACGTAACTAAGTAATCAAATAATTTAGCTACGTAAGCATCGAACCCGAAGACACCGTATGAACACACTTCGTACCCAATAACTTTACTGCTATACAAACATGGACCCTTACAACCCGGCAAGGCAACCCTGAGCAACAAGTGTCTTTACGCAAAAGAAAAATTATCACAAAAACTAAGCAGGTAGCTTAAGATGAAACAAACCATTTATAACTTTATATGATAGACCATAGAACCGGTTTTGCTTCGACACTACTAATAGATTCTAAAACCGGCTCTGGTATACGATTTTGATCTTTATTATGATAGCTTTAGTAGAGCTTCACGGAACCAACAACGTGCATATGGAGCTTTACAACTTAGATGTCTGTTAGACCCCTGTCGAGATAACAGTTTGGAACGGATTAAACAATTACATATTTGATTTATACCAAATTTGACATTTTGGTTATATATACATGATAATTCATACATATACCTAGATACCTTCAAATATATGTATAACATACGTACATTGTCTGTGAGGTTACACTTAACTTCGGAACTTGAGTAAGTACAAGTAGAATTAATTACGGCACCATATCTGTTACACTATGCTAGCAAAAAATAATGAACATAATGTGTACATCTACCTTAAAAAGGTTGCTTATCTACTTAGCAGATACATTAGTACATACATAAAAAAAGGAACCGAGTAAAGGTCTATGTCTGTTCCGGGTAGCAACAACTTCGGGTTCTACGTTGAATATGTGTGAACAAAAGACCAAGCTATACCTACACATTTTTGCTCTTCTCAACAACTCTCATTGTCACCTGCCTACCTTATTACCCTGAGGCACAGTCTGAAATGTTGATGGAATTTTAATTTATTTTAACCAAAGTTGAGAATTCAGATAGATATTATATAGATGATAAGGTATAGATAATGCATTTTACGATTTGACCGGCGAAGGCGACAATGCAGGCCGGGCGATATTTGAATAAATAAACAGACCCTAGCTTTTTTACTTTTTATCCTAAGTGTAGGTGTAACACGAGTAGGAGCACGCAATGAACCGCCCATCAGCAAGTTTTACATATTATCCATATGGTGTAATTATGCATGTTAGAACGTTGACTAAGGCTGTAAAATTTAAACACGTGGACTATAATAGCTTATCCAACTAAACAAATAAATATACATTCGCATTCATGATGCGAAAGTACATGCATAAAATTCCGTGAACTTGATAAGATTTTGCAGGAATGTATATTGCTGAAGCAATAGAGTCGTCTTGCTTACGTACTATTACAAAATATGATAGTTAAGTTACTCCATCACAACATAGGTTAATTTGGATTAAATTTAGAATTTCAAAAGATAGCATATTGACATTGATCAATTCACGCACTCTTAAGCGCTCAACATTTTAAGAAAACTACCGTGCTACCAATAGTTTTCTTAAAATGGTGACCGCAAGCGCCGAAAAGTCATTTATTTATGTATGTATACCTACTTAACCATAGGTTGGCTGAAGAACTTTTTAGTAGGTACCTATGGTAGCAAAATTTAGACGATATAATCACAATAACACCATCATAATTTAGTAATCAAATAAACATCCTTTGATTAACCCTGTATAATTAAGATACCTAGATACCAATATTAGTACATATTTTATTATACAAACATGACGTTCCCAAGATAGACGATTTGTATACCTACCTAGCTTTTAATATGGACAATGGATTAGATTAATGTAGAAAACAAACAATTAAGTCCGTACCTAATTGATAAGGTGTGTAGGTATTTTAGCAATATCTCGTTATCATTTCTTTTTCATTTACGTAGAGCGTAAGTAGCTATTGCGGGTTGATTTGACAGGAACAATTTACACCTATCATCATGTACGGTAGTAAATAGCGTATTTTTGGGAATTCATAATATTGGTTCATTGAGTTCCTTTTTAAATTTATAGAGTACAACCTACATATAGAAAGTCTTGGTGTGAGCCCGGGTTTAGCGTAAAGTGAAAAAAATACCTGAATAAAGCAAATTATCAAAGCAACTCTACTTCTCGTGTAAAAAGAAACAAGGGGCTGACAATCTATCATATTATGATGATTCCTTATTTAATACTGTTTGAATATGACATATAATATGTTTTTAATTGGTTTGAATGTTGTTCGGTTCAGGAGGTAGGTAGTGCAAATTAGCACTACCTAAGCAATACTACTTTAGCAATAATGCTTAGATTTTACCAGTTCGGTGTAATGTTGTCGGTCGGTTGATAAAGAAGTCAACCGAGAATTATTCATAATAAAAATGCATGCAACCGTTCAACTTTGGGTGAGCATGTTGGACTTAAATTCGTACAAATCGTTTGCAACGCACTATATTAAGGCATCGTTTATAGACATAAACCAAACCACCCGGAACTAACCCCCTTAAGAATTAAAGCCTAAGTTTAAAAAGGGTATTTAATAGTTTCACAATGTTATTGATTAGAAAAAACAAACCAACTCCTCTTTTTTATGTGCAGTAAAAGTGTTTAACCTACCTACCTTGGATTGGGGGATAAAAAATTTACATACCTTCAAGAACAGATCACCAAAGTCGTACAGCGCAGACTGATGCATTATAGCAGTAGACATTATGTAAAGCCAACTCGTAACTCAATCCAGGTTTCTTAGCTCAAATCTCGTTTTTTTTTAATCTGCAACTGATCCACTGAAGCACGAATTTAAAGGTCGTCGAACTCACTGTAATTTGTAGGTTAGATTTGTATAAATGTCCACGATTTTTAACGAGAATTTGAAGAAAACCTTTGTAAATACAGTTCTTGCAATAATTTTGTGAATTGATGCGATTTTGTTTTTTAACGTTCGGTGACCACAGACTGTGTCCGAACTAGTTGGCTGAGGGCAGCGGTTTTTTTTAAATTCGCCCTCCGCGATTAAGCCAAGTAAGTATTTTTGAACACAATTTCGCAATAGTTGCGAAAATGTACAAAACAGTCCTTTGTTTCGAAATGTCTCCTTCACTGATATTTTTCGCGTCTATACGGAAATTCACAATTTTGGTCAAATTCTGCGCGAACTGTTTCAAAGTCAACTTAAACAATAAAAACTTTTTTCTATAAACCGATCTTATACTCCAAATTGTTAAAATTCTGGCAGTATAAATGGCAAATTAAAAAAATAAATCGCAAAGTCACAGTCAACGTCCGCGCAAGACGCACCACACGTTCATTCCGTATCACGCTTGCTCGCGCACTGAACTGAACGAACGAACGTCGAGCACTTCTCAAACTTGTTGTGGCTCGCTAGCTAGCCGGCACCACACCGGTTGGAGCAGACAAGCGGCAGCGGAGCGGGCAGTGAATTTTTGTTTTCAAATCAAACAGCGTGATCACGTTTTGGAGCTAGAATGTTTTTCCAGTCGGGTGCGTTCGGCAAAATTCGGCTATGACGGTATTATTTTAATGTATTTATTATAATACATCTTTGTTATAATACAGATTTGCCAGTTTCATTTTATTTATTTTTGTAGGTACATTTTGTTGTACAAGTGTTGTGTAGCGACTATTAATAAGAATTATATCTAAAGAAAAATATACGTATTATAGTCACTACAATTTTTTTATAAATAATTAAATAAAATAAGAAGAGAATGCCTGAAAGAAATAGGTTTTTATGATTTAACGAGTATTGACCAATATACGAATTGGCACACTTATCTGTATCGATTAATCCTTTTCTTTGTATACGTTTCAATGATGTTAGAAGTAAATTCTAACATCATTGATACGTTTTATTTAAAACGTATTAACGATAACGATATATATAACGATTTTCTTGAATGGAAATACACTCTTTTTTAATCATCAGTTTATAGTTTCATCCTTATAGACGTGTCTTTGAAAAATAAACTGTGTAGGTAAAGTCTTAATTCCTATTAAACAGTTATAATTAAAAATGTTAGTAGGTAAACGAACGGAAACTTAAAGAGAGCTACAACGTAAGATCAACGTTTGAAATTAGGTTATTACGCCTTTTGTACTTTTATTGTTCTATTAACTAGCATGTACCTAGATGAACATTGATTTGGTCTTCAGTACTTTATTTATTGCATGTTTTTATTTGCATGCATTGTTAATAAATTTGCTAGGCAAATTTTTATCGATAGCTCTAATTATCTGATCATAATAAGACCCATTATAGATTTTTCTCAAGCCTATTCAATTTTATTCGTTCAAGAGTTTGGTAGTAAGCAAGAATCTTAAGATTTTGGGCGATGAGTATGGACCCTATTAAAATAAAAAGAGCGGTCTTCAGATGGGAATACAAAAAGTTGCGATTTTAGAGCTGGTTCGACCAATCGAGGTGCCCCGCGCCGCCCGCGCCCGCCTCACGGAACCGCCGCATACATAGGCGTAGCGTTAAGCCGGTTACGATTCGATAATATATACATACATACATACATATCATCACGCCGAGTCCCTAACGGGGTAGGCAGATATAATAATAATATATATTTTTTTAATAATGAGTAAATATATCAATACAAGTCTACAGTCTGTCTGATTTCGTCTGAGAAAAAATTCAAAGGTGTATGTATAGTCGTGCTGGAGTAACGGCGATGGACTCGCTATCTGTCACGTTGGCACCTAATATACCTCTGGCGGAAAGTGGGTGTTTGGGTATTACCTATACACCTCTGCCTTCCCCTTCGGGAACCCTTGTGGGAAGGCGTGAGGATATTTATTTATTTTATTTATTTTAAGTCTACAGTCTATAAATTATGATGCAGGTAATGTCATTCCTTAAGTACTGTATGGAAAAAAAATACTGAACTATGAAAACTTATGGGGACAGTCTCGCAATCTGTCACATTGACTTACATACCAATACTTACGGTAAAAACAAGTTTCAGGTGACAGATCTTCTAAACTTAGCATAATGGAAAAGCGTGAAGATGAAGACATAAATGTTTAAAAATGCATGTGAAATATGCTCATGTACAATGATAAAATTTACATATTGAAAAATAATTAAGAATCGCCCGAAGAAGATTAAAAACAGTCTGGATTACTGTATAATTCGCAAAAAACATTTTCCCCCGCTTTCATACCTGGACTGGAAGCAAAGGTAAACCGTAGGTCATGCAACATCCGCTGTTCCTTGTCACTAAAACATAGGCTTAGCCTCGCCTCGACTCTGTCCCTCGAGCCCCGAACAACTTTTTATTATGGCCCTCGTTCGTAGCAAACCCGTTTGACTGTTTAGTGTTTAAGCGCTATGTTGCACACAGCTTACGGGAATCGGAGTTGGCCCTTACTTGCAATGTTGATCAACACGTTATCCTTTTATTATCGTGTTCAGTGCTCCTGGATTCAGGTAATTAAGTGCAAAAGTAGCCGACTTCATGAACGAAGTAGTTAAGGCTTGGCTTGTAATGCCTGGACCTTGGTCTGATGCTCAGACGATATGACTACACATGATGAATTTATGCCTATGCTATTGTTTAGTATTGGAGTGGAGTGCTAAAACTCCTTGTTACAAAATATTAGCTTACCTCTTCGCAATGGGAAATGTATAAAATTGTATTCCTTAAGACAAATAAAATAGGTGTTATTGATCCGCCAGGCACCTTCTCCAATGTGACAATCAAAACAACCATTGCCTTCCAGCCATTATCACCACGCCGTCTAACCATTGGCTCGGTGTGCCTACGCCAGTGTAGTAATTACATGTTATTTAATTATTTAAATGTAGTACAGCAAAGGACGCTTATCTCCGGAAGTGGCGACAAATTAACAACGTGGTCTCAACGTGGCGCGCGGAACGTGCCGCCCGACTTCCTGGGCAAATATAATCACATTTATAGGAAAAAGAGCTATGTACATTATTAAGCTTGTTGGTACGTAAGACTACTCATTAAAAACAACATTTCCTCGAGGTATTTGTATAGATTTTATAATACTGGTTTAAATTTATTTTAGGCAGTTTTTAATGGTCTTTGGGAGTACTATGTTCCTGCGATATGGTAATCCTGAACAATATGTTTGAGCTGGTAAGGTAGTCTATACTGCTTACACAACTATTCATATAATATAAGAATAGCAAGGTGCGCTATATACCTAAGTACCGTGTAGAGTGGTAGTACCAAATATCTTGTCTTCTCGTAAAATAGGCTATTCAGGGTATAGAATATCCACAGATCAAAGGCAAATTCTTCTAAAAAAATTACTGTCATCAAGTTAAATCAGGACAACACATGTTCGTACTAACTGAGTCTCTACGATGTGGCCAGGCGTCTAAGCAGTAACATTTTCAAATAACGCCCTTGTTATGTGTGGTAGTAGGTTTAAGATGATGGAAATTTTTATGATGGATGTTTAGGAAACGATGATGAGGGCTCTCGTCTCGCATACACTATAACCTTTGAATGATGACATACAGGTATCGTTACGCGTAGTCCACATGGCAAGCAGAGAGGGTAAAGCGCCAGCTTTCTCTAGGTTTACCCTTCCGCTTCATTCGCTTACTTCTATAAAACTACTATAAACGTATCTACATGATGCTCGCATCCTTTGAATAATAGAATACATACATACATACATATCATCACGCCAAGTCCCCAGCGGGGTAGGCAGAGAGTATAGAGCGCCAGTTCTCTCTAGACTTACATACTTCTTTCGCTTCGTCCACATTCATCAGTCTCTTTATACATGCTCGTCGGTTTCGAGTACTCTTAACGTTCCCGTCCCCGTATTTGATCTAGGTAGTTGGAACGTGGCCTTCCTCTGCTTCTTCTTGCACACACTTTTGCTTTGTATATCTGTTTCGTCAATCTTTCTTCACTCATCCTTTCTATGTGTGCAAACCAACGTAACATGCCTTTCTTCATCTTTACAATCACACCTTCATTCACGCCAGTTGATTTGCGAATCTCTTCATAATAGAATAGCTACATATACCTAAATAACGCTAAAATAAGGCAATTACAGACGCAAATGAGAGATAATAAGTAAATAACAATATCATATTTCCAAAGCTTTCCATGAAGCTAGGGTTGTTTTTGCGGATATTCTCTCATGGGAAACATTATGTAAGGAGAGCCGAAATATAAACTAATAATTTTAGGGATCCGTTAGCTGTATGCTCAATTTTTATATTGGTAGCGTTGTAGCTTTTATATGTATTAATATAAGAGACGCTGTGCTACGCGGTTTAACCCTGTTTAATTTGGTTACATTCAGTATATCTAACTCTGTGCCCAATTTCATCTTATTCCGTTCATAACTATCTTTGCGTGAAAGAGGTACAAAGAATATTTATTTATTTATTTATTTATTTGGATCACCAACAGGTGATCACCAAAAGGTATTGCATATAATAAATGCGAAAGCTTGGGAGCAACCTCACAAACTATCACATTTGTTATACTGCTTTTGACGACACCTGGGGGTGGGGCGCCAAATCTCTCTAGACTTGAAACTTCATGCGTGCCTCCTCATTGCAAAACAATTTTATTGCTCTTGCTTTGACTTATTGAAACTTACAAAAGCTATTTGTGTTTTTATTGTGGCTACAGAAAGCATATTTAACAATGTTTTGCTAATAGCTGTATAGAAGAAAGTGTTTGACGATTTATGTCTACATTGATGGAACTGGTCTGTTAATGTCAAAATGTATATGTTATACGGAATCAACGATAATTTATTTATCAGCCTGCTCAGTTGTCGTAATGTGCCAGTGTCAAGTGACGGTCACGTAGTGCTTACACCGAAAGTTATGGCGTTCTGAAATACAATACATTGTGTGCAAACAACACACGTACTATACAATTGGTTACCTTTGAACTTGCTTACTGCAATTTACGCATAACATAATATAGTTAGACAATCGGCGTTCGTCTGAATTGTCCTTATTAACCTCTTTTACAGGTCTATTATTTTCAGTAGGTACAATCCATTGGTAATACATCTGTGGCAAATTGTGATCTGTACACGCGTGTGCTTTCTACGTCGTCGTCGACGCTCGAGACATCAGAATTCTTTGTGCAGCTACCTGGCAGGAGTTTGTCAAAGCAATAGTGCCTGATGGACCGCAATAGGGTCTTCAAGAGATGTAAGCGTTCACATAGGCGGTGGTAACCGCTTACCATTACGTGTGTAATGAGCTGGTTTTACAAACACACCACGACGACACAATTATAAAAATAGACTCGCTATCTGTCACGTTGGTATATTTAGGTATTTTTGCAACGAAATGTACATGTATGTAATGACGCTCCTGGATGCCTTCGTCTTAAGCTTTCATTACAGCTACTTTACACGCGTCTCAATACTCTTCAATTATATAAAAATAAATAAAAAAAATATCCTCACGCCTTCCCGCAAGGGTCCCCGAAGGGGTAGGCAGAGGTGTATGGGTAATACCCACACACCCACTTTCCGCCAGAGGTATATTAGGTGCCAACGTGACAGATGGCGAGTCCATCGCCGTTACTCAAGCACGACTATACATACGCCTTTGAATTTCTTCTCAGACGTATGCAGGTTTCCTCACGATGTTTTCCTTCACCGTAAAGCTCGTGGTGTGACTAATCACTGTACTTAAGTTCAGAAAAACTCATTGGTACAGTCGGGATTCGAACTTGCGACCTTTGCGTCGCAGGCAACAGCTCGAACCACTCGGCCACCACGGCTTTATATCTTATATCTATAAGATAATATAATGTATATCTATGTAAATATATGTAACCTTATTGTATGGCAGCGAATCCTGGGTATGTCAGAGGAAGTATGAAAATAGCTTGAATGCAGTCGAGATGCGATCTCTTCGAAAAATGTGCGGCGTAACGATATTAGATCGAATCCGCAATGAAGAGATTCGCAAATCAACTGGCGTGAATGAGGGCGTGATTGTAAAGATGAAGAAAGGCATGTTACGTTGGTTTGGACACATAGAAAGGATGAGTGAAGAAAGATTGACGAAACAGATATACAAAGCAAAAGTGTGTGCAAGAATCGATAAAAAAATAGATCGGACTCTCAAGGACGGGAACGTTAAGAGTACTCGAAACCGACGAGCATGTATGAAGAGACTGATGAATGTGGACGAAGCGAAAGAGGTATGTAAGTCTAGAGAGAACTGGCGCTCTATACTCTCTGCCTACCCCGTTAGGGACTTGGCGTGATGATATGTATGTATGTAATATAATGTATAGGGAAGGCTATGAGTAGGCCAGGTAGAAAGCTTGGGCGTTAGACGACCCTCCACTAATCCCTCTGCACTTCCAATAGACTCACAAATTCTACTCATAAATAAACGTGGGCATAGTTGACGCTTAACAATAGAAATTTCCTTTTGACCCAAAAGTAACTTTTCGTTTAGTTAACATAAACAAGGGAATAGATTTTAAACAATGGACGAGTAAAAAACTATTCTCTCGGACAAAATAGAATTTTAAATAGGATTCACAATGAGCCAGAGTCGGTAAGAATGTCGTTTGACTTTTACCACGGTCTTTTGCCATCGGAGGTGTTAAGTGCAACGGTGAACCTCCATTTATGTAGTAGGTACATGCGTTTTTTTAAACACATGCCTCGCGTTTTCAAAACCCAAAGTCTGAAAAGGCCAATTTGGTCTTATTCTGGAGGCCTGTTAAGTTAGATATGGAAATGGAAGTTGATTAAGCAAAGCTTTTCAATTTCATAAAGAGATACATAGCAAAAGGCTAAACTAATTTTCCACACGCATTTTCGAGAAATTCGGGCCAAATTAAAATGCTGAGCTTTTGCCCAAATTGTAAATAACATAACAATCATATTATACGCAAACGATTACATCATTCGAAAATGTAAAAGTTTGCGTAATTATTACTGAGTTCAATGACGTAGGTACTGGAGTAGGTTTCCTAAAGGGGGACCATGCAGGTGGTGGTCACCTCTCCTATTGAAATGTGACCGTGACCCAAACAAACACAGTTGCTACCTAGTCTTTGGGTCACATTAATATAATAATATATTATGCAGGTATACAGTAAAGTTGGAGACCGTGGTGCGTCCAGTGTTTCCATGTACTTTTTTCTCATTATCAAAAACTTGTTTAAAATTTTTTGAAGTCGGTTTATGAATCAAAAACTTAGGTTCATAGGAAAATATATTAGTTATTTAAAGTAATATGATACCGAGTCATACCCCTGGTGTTGCAGGCGTCCATAGGCGGCGGTAACCACTTACCACCAGGCGGCCCACATGCTTGTTTGCCACTCTAGTGGTATAAAAAAAAATATAACACAATATTTGTTGTACTAAATGGATTCCAATATTTACAAACTTTAGTTAAGTAGTGATTAGATCACGAGCTTAACTGTGAAGTAATATGTCGAGAGGAATAGCAAGTGGAAAGCATACGTTAGAGAAGATATTCAAAGACACCCAAGTGTATTTGTGGTTGAGGCGTTGCTATATGCGTGTATGAAAATATATCTCCCGCGAAAAGTGGATGTGTGCTCTGCCTGTCTCTTCGGGGACCTTTGTGGGAATGCGTGAACCCTAAAAATTACTCTTAATACACTTGCATATTGACATACCGGTGATTACGCCATACAATTTATAATGTATACGATAACAACAAAGGTGACATTGTCATTCATGTCTGTTTGATATCGCCGTTATAATGCCGCTCTTATGGTATGCCATTGTAATAGATTTATGGCATTCTACGCTATATTGTTTTATACACGTATAACAAGTAAATAAAGTCATTTTTACACGCTTTATGCCATTTAGGTATAAATAAGTTTATATTTCCGGGGCGGTGGTTCCGGAAATGGAGAATTGAAGTGAACCCGACCAAAAGGGCAGCCATTCTATTCTGGAAAGGCCTCGAACGCCCACAGGTAGCCCCCATCACCCTCTTCGGCAAACGCCAAATACGGCCAAATAAGCCAAATACCTGGGTGTGATCCTCGATCAACGCCTTTCTTTCCATCACCACGTTAAGGCGGTACGCGCGAGAGCCGCCTTCGCGCTCGGTAGACTTCACAGCATGTTGAATGCACGAAGTAAACTCTCATTGAAATCCAAGGTGAGGATTTACACGACGTGCATTCGACCAATCATGACATATGCGGGTGTAGTGTTCGCACACACTAGCAAGTCAATACTCAACCCCCTGCAAGTGCTCCAAAGCCGGTTTCTCCGGAGAGCCACAGGTGCCCCGTGGTACATGTGTAATAGTCAACTCCACGTTGACCTCAAAGTCCCCACTATAAAACAGTTTTTGAAAATACTAGCCAAACGTCATTTCGATTCTGCTGAAAATCACCCCAACCCCCTCGTCGTATCGGCCGCCCGATACACTCCCTCCCTTATCTCGAAGATAAGGCGTCCAAGACATGCCGTCATTGAACCGGATGACGACATAACGGTCCTCCAGGACGCCCGACAAAAACATACCAACACTACAAACAACCGACCACTGTTCCGTCCTCGCCGGCGAGGCTCGACGCGAATAAGCCGTAATGTTCCCCCCCGACCTCCTCCGCAAACGCCGGCCCGCGCCGAGCCAGACGCGCAAATCCCGCCCCCAAATAATATACATATAAATAAAATTACCAGTCCAGCCCAGCTCCCTTGCTCGCGATCCAGCAACGCCCTAAGCCGAGGTTCGTACCCCACAGGGGGTGCCCTTAGCTGTGTTGCTTAGTACTAAAGTGCCTGGCTGAAGGCCTAGGTCTCGCCATTGACTGGTTAAGTAGCAAAAGTTCCCGGAACTCACGCTACGAGAGACAATACAAAAAAAAAAATTCAAGTCATTTTCGAGAGACGCTAGTGATCGGGTTAGCCTTTATTGTATCTATGTTCCTTCAATTGTTAGCACGCATTATGCTGAATGCAACTCAACATAACATAAATAATCCATGATCCTCTTAACCCTTCCTTGGAAAATTTTTACCTCGTTCCTTTACAAAATAATAATGTCTATTTTGTGGCTAGAGTATAAATATCCAGACTATTTCGATTATTATTTATCGATAAGTCTTTAAAATCTAGTTGTTATTTTTTTTATCTGAACACATCCCACAATTCCATAAAAGCTCATTAAGGTGTGTTTTCGTGGAGTTTGATATGAAGTTCTTAAAAAGGAATACAAATTAGTGAGTTCCTCGTTAATGAGGCTGTGTTTTAATGTCAAAAAATGCAATAAATCCTGGTTTAATTGGACATTCGTTTCCCTTTTTTAATCATTTTGTTTTACTTTTGTTTTCTCATGACTTGAGAAAGGTTTTGGCTGTTGCACACATAGGTAAGTTATATTAATAACACTATACAAGTGTGCAAATGCAAACAAACAGGTTGCATTAGTTTATGTTACACAGGTCAATTATATTAATCATTTCATTAATAAAATAAAATTAAAAAGTAAAATTAGCCTATACAAGGCAGCTCAAAAACCACGTGATTTTTCTCAACCTTTAGATGCAGCGTGTTAACGTCATCAATGGTTAACGTGTATTTTGCTCTCAGATAAGAAAAGGACATAAAAAAAGAGATTAACTAATTAGTAAGTAAGATTTGTCTGTAGCAATAATAACTTCATTTAATCAACTGTTAACATTTAATTAACAAATAACATTCGCTTATAATGACTAGGTACATGAGACATGTTTTTACGATAAGCATAATCGTACTTACATAGTAAGTACGCACAGATACCTTGCAAGGACCTTGTATTTGCCAAATTTGTACAAACTCGCAAAATAATGCTTAAGTTAGACTATAAACAAGTACGGAACGTAAGATAAGCACCTTATCTGCGAGGTAGATCCCTAATCAGTTTTCTTGGAAGAGGAAGAACAGCACGATTTCTGAAATCTAAATGGTTATTGTTACTAGTTTCACGAGTCCAGAACAAAGGTAGCTTAGGTACTCAACTTTTAATATATGTATTTAACAATTACTGAAGTCTTTGAAGTTTGAAGTTTAAAGGCATTAAATGTAATATTAAATTATACTTAAAGTTTCGTTACTCGTACATAAATCGTGTACAAATATCTAAATGCCACGTGGTTTAAATGCCAGCATGAGTACAAAGAAAGTAGCTACTTGTAAAATACATGAGAAATCATAGGCGGTACAGTGGAGTCTTCGATTCCGGATTCTTTCCACGTTAGCACTATGCTGCATTCCCTTTATGGTGTATCGACAGATTGTAAAGGGCAAGATGATTACCTCGAGACGTTGGTGACCTCCTGATTACTGCCGGGTTGTTGCGCTTAACATACGGATTAATAAGTATTAAAAAGATGAAAGGCCACCACTCACTACTTACTTTCAATAGGTACGCACGCAGAACACACCTATCTGGCGGATCAGGAAGCAATGCTCAGTATTTCCTCATTGGGCACAATGTCGTAATGTTACAATACGTAAATGCACCGAGACTTTAAAATGAGCACGCTACAACCTAGGTAGGTATAATCTCGAAATAAATCATTACAAAGTTCCTTCTTACACCAATTTTGGTACAGGTGAAGCAACCACAATTTTAGATTCTACCTGCGCTCCTTTGTAGTTTTAATTCGAATTACTCAATAAATTCAATGCACGGTCTAATAACCAAACATAAAACTGATCTTATCTACGATTAAATTAACGAATTGCTTGAGACTACACATTCACAAAAAGCTTTGACATCATCACAATTCAAATTGGGTAATTCATTCAACATTATAAATTATATCATATACTTTATAGCCTGAATAATGAGGGCAAATTGTAAGCTATCTTAATAAAATGTGTAATAAAATACCGTACTTAGTAAGCCACAAACGGGTAGCCTTCTAGAATAAATACGTGATGTATCAGCATGATTAGATGGTCATTAAAATACGCAAATACAAATATCAAATTCATCACTGCCTACATCTTTTGAATGGGTGAAGACATAAAATGGATACAAATTGTGGCAAAAAGTAATTAGAAATTGTCTTTTTGTACAAAACGAAAAGTGACATGCTTCTCATTTGACATTTCATATAAACAAATTGAAAAATAAATTGAACCTGGATCCTATGTGTGTTCTCCACTTGAGGTAACTATGTTTTGTTCGTAGGTCGCGGACTTAACAATAACTAAACAAACAAAGCCACGTTACGAATAAAAGTGACATCGGAAATTACTCACTAATTGGGTGACTCACGAAAACTGAGCCATTGTAAGTCACTCAAAGACAAAAATAGAGTAAGTGGGTAATTTATAAGACTATAATACGAAAAGTTAACTTATTCACGTTTAATGTTTTGAGACGGTAATTGTCGTGTGTAAATTATCAAAATAAACATTAGTGAAATGTAGTACGTTAAATGCGCATTATAAACATATTGATACAGGCATTTAAATGCCATTA
Organism: Drepana falcataria; assembly: GCA_945859725.1. Taxonomy (NCBI): domain Eukaryota; kingdom Metazoa; phylum Arthropoda; class Insecta; order Lepidoptera; family Drepanidae; genus Drepana; species Drepana falcataria. Next base: position 5,881,539 of record OX243935.1, read on the forward strand.
GTTCTAACTTGGCAAATATCATTATGTTTCAAGTTCATGGGAGTGTAGTGTCATTCAAGCGGTACACAACAAGCATCGTTAATTATCTAATTAGCCGGCAACACAGCTTGCGTAGTTACTGCGATTGTGCAATAACTGCAGTGTTACGACATGTCTGCTGCCGATTTGTACTACATTCATGTACGAAAACGTGTTCGGGCCACACGCACAACACACCCGACACACACTGTTTATGTGCAAAAACTGCGTTTACGTGTTCCATCGCAATTAGGCTCTCGCGTGCAATTGTGTTCGTTTCGACACAGAGTAACTCAGTTGGTAAACATTGCGGAGATTAAATTTCTGAATATAACAAACAATATATACAAGACATATAACCCGTGATAGTCAAGTGCATTGAGTAGACACCTGGAAGCTTTTATAAGCTTAAATAAATACGTGTAAAAAAAACTAAACATAATGTACGGTTATTTCTATGAGACGGCGACTAACTCGCCATCTGACACGTTGGCACCTAAACATGACCTCAGCGAAGAGTGTGTTATTATACCTCTGGCTACCCCTTTGGTGGTGCTGAAAGATGTGAAGCTATATACTATATTTAAATAACATAACAATAACTAAACTGTGAAAGATATAATAATTTCTCAGGTCACCGTTGTTCCAAATTGTGTATTTCAAAAGAAAAGTAAATCTTTTCGCAAAAAAACATGTTTTTTTATAAACCTCTAAGCTGGGAAATATACGGTCCGCCTGATAGCAGCCACCGCCTTTAGACGCTGGCAACACCATTGGTTCCGCTCGCGTGTACAGACCCTGTTGTATATTCTATAATAAGCAATACACGATGCTATGCAAGAATAATTAATAAAAAGTTTTCATTCGAAGCTTATGCACCTGTATATGTGAAAGGGAACGTAGTTATTGGATAACACTATCGATATTATTTTGTATTTTTCGTTACTTATTTATTCTTTTAAAAGCATTTCTCCTTACCTTGATTACGTTATACATATACAGACGTTACATACAAGAATGCAGTACGGAGGGACCACTAATTTAATTAGGAAAATTAATTACAAAGAACACGCTGAGCCATTCCCTGCTAAGCGTTCCCGTAGTAATTACCTATCCAAGGCTGACGACAATTTTCAAGTTTACGAGAGTCAGTATAAGACAGTTTTGTTAAAATAAACAGTCTTGACATTTGAGACTTTGTAACTGTTAAAATGAAGAGGACATGAGATGCTTCTCTCTAATTACTAATCCATTTTATTTACTGTTTTTTTTGTGTTCTTATCTTGTAATATTAATGTAAATTATTTAGGTTTGTTTACTATTGGAAGAGGTCGCTAGGTTCCTAGTAGCTATTAGTTGTAGAGCTTAGGCTCTACTTATCTACTACTTATGGATAGTTCAGACACTTTTGTCTCAGATGAGGGTCATTAAGTTGCAATATCAAATCAATTACCTTTTTTTTTTTTTTATCGTCTACTTTGAATGATTCTAAATAAATTGACCTATTTCAAAACCTAAGTAAAGCTGCACTATATGTATAATGGTCAACCAAGGCATGTTAGTGTTCATTACAACTTTGGTAGGTATAAAAATATCGTGTTCATTATTCAAATATAGCCTCCAGCGGAAACAGAACCCTAAAGCTTTGCAGTCAGACTCGCTGACCACTAGATGAAATAGAACCGGAGGCACATGCTTTACCAGCATGTGTCTCCGGTTCTATTCCCGGTTCCATTCCGGAACCCAAGGTTCAGACAGTAATAGTTTGCAGGTGAAATAAATAATCGTCCGCATGAAGTCGTCAAAAGCCGTCTCAAGGAAACACTACACAGAAGCGATGCATTATTCGCATAGTTTGCAGGAAAACCGCACCAAAAACAACTGATTAGCCAGCCACTCGTAACCTATTTTTACATGTTTATCGCGAGGGATGTAATTAGCCCGGGTACCATTACCTACACAGTTGCACACAGTACCTCTAATTAAAATTAACGTTACTATTAAATTTAAATGTTAGTATCGTGCGGGATAAACAAACATTGCGAATGGCGAACAGTAAAATAGGGCGGAGATAGCTGTACCTTAATGATCATTTCATTATTCCTCTTTCACGCTGAAGCTTACGATCGGAATTTCATGAAATTTGGTACGCAGATAGAATTAGAGCCGGGCCTACCTTCTCAGTTTTTTTACCTTCTTAGAGGGAAGAAGAAGACAGGCTCCAGTATATCGAATAGCCACGACTCACCAAAGGTATCTGCTGCGGAATTAATATCAAAGGACCCATCAGCCATATTTTCCCTTATACATACAAACTGGCGAGCATGTATGAAGAGACTGATGAGTGATGATTAAGCGAGAGGTCTGTCCGTCTAGGGAGAACTGCTGCTGTTGCATCTTTCTTGCTCTTTCCCCGTGAGGGACTCCGCGTGTTGATAATATATGTTTGTACATATACATATCATATATACATTCTCAAAACCAGGCTATTGTGTTCTTCTGATCGACCAGGAATCACCCAACATCAGGCGCAAACGTCACCGAACAAGATCGCATAAATGAACACCAAGCCAACTTGATGAGGGAAATTGAATTTGATAATCCTGTTTATTTATTCTTATCAATAACTAACAAATAATCAATTCTATTGATTGATGCGGCTTTTGCTTATCTTACTACACAGTAATTACAAGTAAGAACTGTGGGTGGCAATATTGCACCTAAGTCTTGGATACATACATACATACATACGTCTCACGCCGAGCCCCTAACGGGGTAGGCAGAAGGTATAGACCGCCAGTTCTCTCTAGACTTACATACCTCTTTCGCTTCGTCCACATTCATCAGACTCTTCATACATGCTCGTCGGTTTCGAGTACTCTTTAAGTAATTCTTGGGTATATTGTGTATCTATGTTTATATTTTTATATATGAGTATATATATCGTTGTTTGGTTACCATAGTACAAGCATCACTTAATTTGGGCCTACGTCAATTCGGTCTGAATTGTCCCAATGTGTATGTATTTGTGTACAAATAAATACCTTATACAGATATACCATATACTATTTATACAAATACACTTTACTAATGATTTTTTAGCATCACAAGGAATGACCCGTTCCTCCTTTAGATAGCACTACTATTCCTTATGAAGTTCTGAAAACCTTAGTCGAGGAACACAGATAGAACCATGTTCTCCTGTTTGCCTCCTTAATATCTGATGAAGAATCATTGTAGAACACTAGCTAGTTGAAGTCAATCTACAGTTATAATACTTAGCTCTAATATCGTTGATACTTAGGTCCAATAGCGCAGATCATTCACGAGGAAGTTAAGACCGGTTTTGGCTCCGACCGACGTGGTGTCGCCAGCGATATATACACACATTATTTATTATAACGACCCCGTGGAAGTATATTTACAACTAGGAAGAGTTATACTCTGTATGATGTCATCATCGCAAATCATATAAGTCATCATCATCATATCATCACGGCGAGTCCCTCAAGGGGTAGGCAGAGAGTTTAGAGCGCCAGTTCTCTATAGACTTACATACCTCTTTCGCTTCATCCACATTCATCAGTCTCTTCATACATGCTCGTCGGTTTCGAGTACTCTTGACGTTCCCGTCCTTGAGCGTCCGATCCAGGTAGTTGGAACGTGGCCTTTTTTGCCTCTTATAATTCATGCAGCATTTTCTTTGTCTTTGAATTTAGAACAGGTAGATATTAAGATATACATAAGTAGGTCGACAAGTTTTAAAAATTTTGTAAATCGGAAAATATATTTCGTTTTACATCACTAATTAATTATTTATGATAATTAATACCTTATGACGATTCTACTTGAATTGACCTAGTCCCAAATTAAACCAAGATATACAGACTCATAAAAATAGATAATTCCAAGACAAAGATACTCGTGATAATAATAAATATCCGTCCCCAGCACACAAGCATCCAAACTTCTCAACGTAACCACCAGACGACCGGTCGTCTAATAATATGTAGCCGTATCTAACGTATACACGCAATCGACGGTGTAAACTAATCTTTCAGTGTTATTATTGTTAAAAATAAAGAAAATAGTATGAATTAAATAAACATATTGACATTAAAATAAAACTACATGCGTTGCTAAAATAATACACAGGACCCTTTCTTAGATGTCAACGTGATAGATGGCGAGTCCGTCGCCGTTACTCAAGCACTACTATTCATATATGTATTTGAAACCTTCTCAACCGTATGTCTCTCGATGTTTTCCTTCACCGTACAGCTAGTCGAAATCACTGTCCTTAAGTTCAGAAAAAATAATTGGTACAGCGGGGATTTGAACGGGCGATCTAAGTCTTGCAGGCAGTTGGCTGCAAGACTTAGACTCTAACCACTCGGTCACCGCGGCTTAAAACTCGTTACTAAATGAGCACACATAATATGTGATGATTACGATGATGATGATGAAGATATTACAACTCTATATTAATAGCAACAAATTGTATTTGGCACATAGTATTTAAGCCAAGATTGCAGACTTACTATAAAATACCAGAGTGAAAACGCTCAGAGTAGTATTTAAAGTACTGGATCCGTCTGCCTGAAGCAGCTAATCGAAAGGCTTGCCTCGAATTATACAGCACGCACTAATTTGAATAATGAACAATGTTACCCCGGCAACCGGTTCGATCATGCAACTACGGCCCAGCCTGCGCAAGCGCTGCCTTCATCACGTTCGGAAGGAGCTGCCCCATAAAAACTGTCCTTAAATTCTTTTACTTTTCCCTTTAATTAGCTAAGTAAAATTATAAACAATACATATATCTACAAAGAGCCGTGGTGGCCGAGTGGTTCGAGCAGTTGCCTGCGACACAAAGATCGCAAGTTCGAATCCCGACTGTACCAATTAGTTTTTCTGAACTTAAGTACAGTGATTTCGACGAGCTGTGAAGGTGAGAAAGAACGGTGAAGGAACACATCGAGAGGAAACCTGCATACGTCTGAGAAGCAATTCAAAGGCGTATGTATAGTCGTGCTTGAGTAACGGCCATGGACTCGCCATCTGTCACGTTGGCACCTCAATATATCTCTGGCGGAAAGTGGGTGTGTGGGTACTACCTGTACACCTCTTGTACACACTGTACACCCTTCGGGGACCCTTGTGGAAGGCGTGAGGATATAAGTATAATATTTTATACAGAATGTAAGAGATCAGCTAGAAGCAATATAATTGAAAGGCCATATAACAAACTCCTGTTCTTCGATCATAAACAATAGGCTTGGAGGACGAAACATCGTTAAAACAAAATAGAAAAACAATTCATCATCAAACATTTTTTGTTGAGACGTTTGAAATTCGATGTTTCATAATTTAGAATTGAAGGGACTTCATAAAAAATGACGGTCGTAAATTTGGGCAGGAACAAAGCAGGCATTCGCCAAGTTTTGTTTCAAGTCAGAAGTAGGCCTGGCAATTTTAACTGCCAAATAAATCGCAAAAGGAAACAATGAGAACTGGCATTTAAGTTTTTGGTTTTTTGTTGATGTCGAAATAGTGGCCGACTAGCGGGATGTTACATAAGATCGTTTGGCATTCGGCACCACTTTTATGTTCATACGATACGATCGCCTGCCTTCAATTGTCCAACTTTCTGCATCCTAAAATTAAAAACTCACTAAGTTTACTGACATAGGGGCTTATTGTATTTATGCGTTGATAATTCGGCATTCTCTTCGTTTACGTGAGTTGAAGTAAGGTCTGCTTACTATACTCAATTACTTTTATATAAACAGGCCTTCCAGCATGAAAATAATGGCTCTAAATATCTACATAAATCTAAGCAGGTAATGTGCACATAATGGACTTCGTTCTGAGCGACTATAAGCTATAGTAGCCACGTAGCATAAACCAAGGCGTATGTGTTAACCACCATCGTGATATATAAAAAGAAGCGAATCCAACTTTGACTATGTATATATTTTTAGTAAAGATACAATTTTTATTCGTCCATAGCAGTACTTGAACCCTTGAAATCAAAATATTTGATGAGAGCACACTCAATACAGCCAGTATTCAGTCGTCACCTCCAAAGGCATAAACTTCTTACAGTACGAACATTACGCTGAAAAACATCCTCAGCGAAATGTATGCGTTATAACATTGACCATCACTTCGAATATATTTACTGTAAGGCGCTAATATTCAAAATATTATATATTACTTGCGATGTATTTTCTAAGCTTTATACTGCATGGGCCGGAGCTAGGAGAGTCAATACCCAGATGCTACAACGGAGCGAGAACCCATGTGCTTTTTTAGAAGGGCAACATTTGGACGGGCCATGGTAACTAATGTTAGATACCAAAGCACTATCACATAACTGCGTGGTATTTCCAGTCCTACGTGGTAATTGGTAGTAATTAAGAACCCTATTTATTACTGTTCGTAAATTACTTTAAGGTACAAGTACCTTACGTAATTCAAATATGACTTTTTTTTTTTTGTATTGTCTCTCGTAGCGTGAGTTCCGGGAACTTTTGCTACTTAACCGGTCAATGGCGAGACCTAGGCCTCCAGCCAGGCACTTTAGTACTAAGCAACACAGCTCTAAACGCCCTAAGCCGAGGTTTGTACCCCACAGGGGGTGCCCTTCCCCTGTGGGGTACAAACCTCGGCTTAGGGCGTTGCTGGATCGCGAGCAAGGGAGCTGGGCTGGACTGGTAATTTTATTTAAATATTATTTGGGGGCGAGATTTGCGCGTCTGGCTCGGCGCGGGCCGCCGTTTGCGGTGGAGGTCGGGGGGGAACGTTACGGCTTATTCGCGTCGAGCCTCGCAGGCGAGGACGCAACAGTGGTCGGTTGTGTGTAGTGTTGGTATGTTTTTGTCGGGCGTCCTGGAGGACCGTTATGTCGTCATCTGGTTCGATGACGGCATGTCTTGGACGCCTTATTTTCGAGATAAGGGAAGGAGTGTATCGGGCGGCCGATACGACGAGGGGGTTGGGGTGATTTACAGCAGAATCGAAATGACGTTTGGACAGTTTTTTCAAAAACTGTTTAAAGTGGGGACTTTGAGGTCAACGTGGAGTTGACTATTACGCATATACCACGGGGCACCTGTGGCTCTCCGGAGAAACCGGCTTTGGAGCACTTGCAGGGGGTTAAGTGTTGACTTGCTAGTGTGTGCGAACACTACACCCGCATATGTCATGATTGGTCGAATGCACGTTGTGTAAATCCTCACCTTGGATCAAATGACGATGAAGCTCCAGCCATACAATTCAAATAATTGGGAATTATAAGCCAATAAATAAAATGATGTCGAAATAAAGACGCAATCGCTACCTCGCTAGGTATAAACTACATATTCGCGTGTCAGTAATCACGTCGCCATATGTTTTCAGATATTTAATATATCATGATATCTCCAATCCAGGAACTGACCCCAGCATCATATTACAAACAAGTTTATCTTGCGCTTGCGCACAAAGTAAATGGATTATTTTCGCTTTCGTACAGATAGCGTTATTGCTCGGTTTATCGACGACACCATTTATTAATTTCGCTGTTATCAATTCAAAGTAGGTTGCGATTCAGTTCGCGATAGATGAGAAGTATTATTATTAAACTGTCATGGATTTATCTTTGTCCGTTGCTGACACACATGTGTGTTGTTATTTGAATTACTGATGATGATGACCGTATTATGAAACCTCTGAATATAATATGTATGTTTGTGTTTGTGAGGCATCTTATCTGGTTTATTCGGGTATAAAAAAAGTAGGTTAACGGGTTAAAATGTTGCGAATTTATCGGAACGGAAGTTGACTGGCGAGCAAGTTATACATTTTTGTTAATATTGAGTGTATACGTAATTTTTTATTCTTTGTGATTGACTTGTGACGTGGTATCTATAATGCGATGAGAATAAGAGAACATTTTACAATATAAATAATATTTGGTAGTGTTGACTCTCGAGGCGTAACGATGGCATGCAAATATGAATCTTTCATTGGCTCATAATTTTGCCTATGCCAAACCAATTTGTATGATCTATGTGAATGTAAATGGGTGATCTAGCTAGTTATCAAATTTCGACATTATAATGCTAAATGTATAACTACTTATCTTAAATTAAATTTAATACGCTATTTTGGTGCATAAGGAATATGCAATAGAAACAAAGTTTTTTAAATTAAATTTCAAATCTTTCATCTATGCTTTTACTGCAATTTTCATAAATTATTTAAGTATCTTCTGTACGTGTGTATGTCACCGAACTCTTAACGGCTGGACCGATTTGAATGAAATTTTCTGTATGTCTTCAGTTGGATTCGGGAATGGTTTAGATTCACAATTAGACCCGATAGTTGGCGCCACTGGTTCTGTGGCTTTTATTTTTTCACCCTAGCGAAGCTGGGCGGGACTAGTGTATAAATAGTCCCTTAGAGAAGCTGTCTGACAGACAGACAAACACACGCAGGAACAAAATAACAACCATTCTTTTTTTGTAGCCCTTGTCATTGTATCGAGTATTTCATACATTTTTTATAAAATGTACAGGATATGCCCAGCTATGAATAATAATTTAACGATTGAAATAATTATATTGTCCGAGCAGCGACGGGCAGAAGCGAGGCCAGGCTGATACCGATAGCCTCCGCTTATCAACGGCTCGACGACCCCCTCTACTGATAGTGGGCGACTATGCGCTACAATATTTACTTCAACAATGCAGTCACGAATTAAATTAGACAATGAGGCTTGTCGTATTCTTAATTTTTGGCAAGAAAAATGAGCATGGCGGACACCCTGTGCTTGTATAGATATACGTTTAAACAACAACTATTCCTAGTGCAGTTTTGGTTTCCTATTTCGCTCCAAGAACGCTACACTACGAGAAGTGCCATTTGGCTACGATAATACGATGTTCTTAATAAAGTGGAAGATGAGGGATGCGTTGTCTTCTAGCCTCCTCGTTCTGCTTATATGTATGTAGGTTTCCTGAACATATTTCCCTCACCGCAAATCTGGCGTATGACAAAGAGATATGTATGAGAAGTACATTTTGTGCTGTCCTGACCATTAACTGTATTTAAATCAATGTAGGTAATTCCGAACAGAAGTATAATAAAAAGTCCAAATAATAATATGGCAGTGATGTTAGAACATCTATTCATCGGTGATATATTTATGTACCAACATGACAGGTAGGGAATCCCTCGCAGTTTCTCTCTGTCTATGTCTCTGCATTTCTTCATAAGCGTAAGTCGACACCGTAAAGCTCACTGTGTGATAATCGTATACTAAATAGTAAATTCCAATAAATAGTCCTAAAATCTTATGTCAGGTTGCGTTTGAGTGATGTGCAAAAATGGACTTTGATTCTTGATGCGTTATACATATTCTTTATAGAGTATTAATGCATGAATGGTTGGGGCATCGACACACATGAGCTGCGTGGACCCAGCCGCCGTCCATCTCCACAATTAGCCACAATTGACCCCGCGCCGGCTGACGCTGCATCACGTGTTACCATACAATATGACCTTGTGTTCTATATTAGTAGCCATAATTTTTTATTGACACTTCTCATCAGCAATCATTCTTTAGCTTTTTATTATGAAACGAAATAATTATGAATTGATTGATCAACCGGCCTCTTTGTTGGATGCAGACCATGGCCGAAAGAGGTTTCGGTTCTTGTGTTCGCTGAGAGCAAAAAGTTGTATATTTAAAATGTTTGAAGGAAGGAGTTATGTACCTAATATCCAGAGACTGGGCACGTCCAGAGAACGGAATATACAAAGATAAGGCCTTTTTAATACTACAGGTGACAAATAAGTATCGGCCTTCTTTTTGTAAGCAGTTACAGTAGCTTAAAGACGCTAGCAATGACAAAGTTAGCACTCGCGTTGCCGATCTTATGCGGCATAGGTTTTGCCTAATTTCAGGTCGTTTAATTGTTAAATTTTGTATACACAATAAAGTGCATCGTATATCAGTAACGCGTTTATTCAACCGCGCTTAATTTGATTTCATTGCTTGATTTTATCTGAACTTCTTTCTAATAAAACATATATGTTTATAGCTTTCATTCAATTCCATCCAGTAGTTTCGTGTGAAAGAGGAGCACATATCGTTCTAATATTTTTTTCTTAATATTCAATATAATCAAATATTAAATAGGTAGATATGAATTCTACTAGTAGCGTTTAGGGGCCTTACCATGAAGTGTTATTGCATCGAAAATTGGAGAATGGTATAATTGAGATGAATATGACGTCTATTAATTGTCCCTTTCACAGTTTTGAATAAACACGCCCGATGCTGACAAACCATATATACACCGAAATAATAGATTAGAAACGTATCATTCCGTACTTATTTCGGTATCGATGTTCCAAAATTGCTTATCTGGGTTTTTCATAAAATATAAAGATATCAAGCAACGGAGAATTACCGATAAGTGCAAAGTCAAAATAATATCAGACATTGTCTTTCATCAATCTTTGGTATTCCCCGTAAGTCCCTTTCACTCACTTTGCTTTACGGAAGCGGGTACCGTTTACTCATGAGGTAAGACATGAAAAAGAACAAAGTTATACGAGCAAAATATCTTGAAATAATAACATTAAAAGAAGGTGAATAACAATAGCAGCTTCCTTTCTTTCGGGCAATGCGGAAGTCTGGAATACTTGTAGATTAATAATGGCGTTCATAGTATTTGATAACATGGCTGTGTGCGTTACTTGAGTCCACATAGGTCCCCGAAGGGTGAGCAAAGATGTAGTAGTAGCAGTTTAAATTTGGTTTTCTCCGACTGGAGTACCTTCTTCACACAAAAGATCGTAACCAACAAACGCTGCTGACATAACTCCTCCAGGAAACACTGCGCTTGCAATACCTTTAACAATATGAATGTATTTGTAATGTAATATAAATATTGTCACTGCTTCATTTCATTTTTTTATAACTTATAGATTATGCATATATTTGCATATAACTTGTATGGCAATAGCATTAAAAGGATACGTGTCTATACGAAGCGTATCCCACACTAAATAAGTTCAATTTTTTATACTCTACTCGTTATTTATAATTCCGCGTTCTTATATTAGAATGTAACGAGTACCACCCACTATCTGCTTCCAGTTTGACACGATTAGTATCTAGCGATCTATACCAGTAGCGAGATACGACTAATTACCTGTTATAAATAGAGTATAGTTACACAGTATCGCTAAGAGGGTTAGGAAACAGCTAAATTTCCGGTCTGAGCAGTACCTACTTCCACCTTATAATATCGCGCAGCAATAAGGCGCACTATAGTCCGAGAGCTGGGGTCGATTAAGCCCCGGTACTAATCAACCAGTTCTGCAGTTCCGTATTGGGGTATAAAAGGAGAGGTATGTGACAAGTTTTCAGCTTGCCTCAAATACCTACCCAAAAATTGGTGCCAGCTCTCCTACTACTAACGTAGGAACAGTTTTGTGTTCTTGCGGTGAGTAATGTATCCAGAAATTCACTTGGACTGTCTTTGCTGTCAAAGCAGGAATCCCGCAGCAGCGGCAACTACTAGCATAGCTACTCCACCATCAAAGGGTCGACAAAATGTCACTCACATATCAGGCTATGAAAACAGTACCATTTATCAGCTGGTCTTATGGTTATTGGTCACCTTGGTAGTACATTAAAGTATGGTATAAAAACATGGTGGTCATGTGGTTCAAGTAGTCGCCCGGAACACATCGATTTCAAGTTCGAATCCCGAGTCCCAATATCGGTAGCAAGAATATTTAATGTTATAAGTAAAACCAATAAATAAAAAAAAATACAATAGATCAGAAACCGCTTTAAGTGTTGTTTTGTATTTGCAGTTTTGTATTCTCAAACCAGCTTGAACAAGAATACCGGCGAGCATGTATGAAGAGACTGATGAATGCGGATAAAGCGAGAAAGGTATTAAAGACTAGAAACAACCGGCGCTCTATTCTCTCTACCTACCCAATTACGGACTCGTCGTGATGATTCTATGTAATCCTAATACCCTGATACTTAGGTATAGTCCTTTTTTCGATGTAGATTTAGACGTTAGTCCTACGATGCTGAAACCTACCGAGGAGACTTAAGAAGTATCTGTTTATAGTATTCAGACTCATCTTCAGACAGTCAGAATCTATTTGCAAAATTTGGAAGTGCATATACAATAGCTTCAGTATTTTGCAGATTGGTTGGACAAGATCATTGAAGTCAAGAAAAATAAAATAAGAAGCAATTATGTTTGGTCGAGTATTCGCTGGCGTGGCTTCAGTGACATAAAGCGAGCCTTTCACTGAGCGAACGGTGGCGGAAGCTCGGTTATGTCACACCAAGTTGGGCTCAGTGGGCCATCGGCTGACCGTAATGGTCGCGGCATACTTAGTGCGACCCACGAAAACAAGCGTTGCGTCAACAACACATGACAACTTATTGCATAATTTTTGGCTTTGTTGACGTCCATGCTTCTCTGCAAGTCGGGGTTCCCCACCACGTGGCTTCCGGCACAAAATTGAAAATGCAAGTGGCTACATCATATAACAGCAGACATACTTACCTACTTCCATTTCCGTTGAAATCAGACGCCGCATATTCACGAATAATATTACGTATATAATTATAATATATATAGACTTTAATTAAGCGACCTATTTAGAGTCTCGTAACAATATACACTGTTTTAATGGTTAAGGAAAATATTTCCACCGGTCATTACTTAACAATCCATTTGGAAAAAATAGCTTGTGGTGTTAGCAATATTCCTTGATGGAATTTATATTTGAATATAATATTTGAATTCGACATCTAGATCCTTAAATCGAACTATTGTAGTGTCAATGCAAAAGCTTATATTTGTATGTGTGTGTGTGCTAAACGTCACCATTATACGTCAGACACAAAAAGGATACAAGAAACGCGAAGGTTACATTGTAAATTCAACATTAACTGAAATTCATCAGAGCGTAAACTTGGCACAGTCATTGCGTACTTTAAATTTAAAGGCTTCAAGTAAAAAAGTTTTATAATTGACTGGCGTAGGCGGGTGTTAGAGTATAAAACAAATGAAGATACATAAATACCCTCTTAAATGTCAACTCGTAATATTCTCAATGAGGTCATCGCGTGCAAGCTGGGTGACATTTCGTACCTCAAATAAATTGAAGGTAGTGGGAATACACGGTACGGCACAGAACAGAGTACAATAATCTTACTAATATTATAATTGCGATAGTTTGTAAGGATGTTTGTTCCTGTTTTACGCCAAAACTACGAAACAAAATCAGGTGGAATTTGACACAGAGATACATTATTAGCTGTTAATCCAGCTATAATGTTTATTTTCCAAATTTGAAAAAATTCAAATGAAATAAATTTTCACGCAGTTGAATCGCGGGGAACCACTAGTGTAAGATTACGATGTCTTGTAACTTATCTGAACTCTAATCTCGAAGCTCGTTCTTTATAATATAAGAATGATATAAGCTTGACAGTGACGGATGCGGATACCTGCTTTAGCTTATGAAGTTAGATGGACTGAATTTCCTTTTGCAGTTTCCCTTCGTGAGTACAGCATGAGATTCATCACGAAGTATATACTGTTATAGAGAGGTGGTGACAGTGTTTGGTTTACTATCTCCGGAGGACACCGGTCCAGATTTAGGTATCCCATTTTTTAGACACAAAACCATTTAAATAAAACATGAAACTCATTCCCTATGTATTCTCTTTACGACTCAATAAACTTAATATTCTTATTACAACATATAATATGAGAGCTTTGAAAAGTTTTGTTGAAACGTAATTTTCTTTTTTATTATTTGCGTAAATATGATTACCTAGAGTTAAATAATAGAAAAACAGTTGTCAGTTGTTGAAAGGTCACTGTATGAACCAAACATTCATAGAAAAATAACGAAAGAAAACATTATATTCAGGTTTTTTCGATTAATATATTGAATTATGTTCTAATTAGCAATAAGTTAGTTTTTTATTGTGAAACTATACTATGATATTATTATGTACATCTTTATATCTTATTACAAGCAATATACGTATCTTATGAGAAACAATTTTTGGGTCCAGTGCACTCTGGCGTCTATTCTTTTGGAAAATAAAAAGGAATTAGAAATAGCTTGATCGGTGGAGCGTGTCGGTACGATTTGGGCGTGCGCGGCTTGCTCCACTCCACTGCGCAGGAGTGCCAGTCATCCTGCGGGACTGTGGCTTTATTACTAATGTGGTTTACTTGAAAATATACCTACTTACCCATAAATGTATCCTAGATATTACGCTTAACTTACGATCTTTTTATACGAAAATTGAGATGAACATACGACGCTATTGAAGATATCTATCTCTACACGCCTTCCCACATGGATCCTCGAAGGGGTAGGTAGAAGTTTCCAACTCCCTCTTTTCACCGGGTATATTTTAGGTACTATCGTGGCAGATGGCGAGTCTTTTGCTTCTTCTCCACTTCTTCTGTAACGTACGCTTGTTTTTGCATGATGCCTTCCGATGCTATGCGTGCACATTGGGTTCGAAGCTGCAATATTTGTATTTTGCAAACACTCGAACCATACGCCCACCACGGGTAGGTATATTTTCAATACATGCATAGAGATTAAATGCGCTTGGAATACCCGAGGTATCACTTGCGCTTTGCTACATACTTTGAGAGCCGTAGCTCGTGGTTATATAACACGTAATGATAGCAACATATTGCTACGATCTTCTATAATGTGAGTTGTGGAAGGTCATGTTAGATTAGCCTTCTCCGAGGGGTAACCACAAATTCTTACATATATAAGTAAATCAACCTTCCTTCTGCAGTATACCTACTGGTCAAACCGAAATGAAAATCCACTATTACACACGTAAAAAAAACAATTATATAATAATGGTAATTTCAAACCTAGAATAGAAATATTGCTCATTTAAATGCCGTCCTTAAATAAGTAATAAGATCGTATTATAAATCTGTGCTACGGAGCGGAGCAAACGACACGCCTTCTTATGTGCGCTTAAAACCTGTCTAACTTGTTTTATTATATATTAATATATATAAATATAGTATATAGTTTAAGTTATACATAAAATATATTAATATCGGACATTGTTGTGTATCATAAGCTTTTTTTACGAGTTATGTAAATAATTTAATACCAAGCTTACTTACCGCTTAAGAAGTAATTAGGGTTAACATGATAATGTTGAAAAATTATGCTCGTATTTATTATATGACTGCAATTCACTATGGTAATATGCAACTTTTAACGAGGGGAGGCTACAAACATCGCCTACCAAAAGACTTCAACGCGCCGCTTATCTATGCATCTCTGAATATAATGCGGGTATACCTCATAATTTTATTGCTTTTATCAATTAAACGCATCTATAGTTGAATACGGAATTGACTCAAATCCAGTCCACCTGGAACTTCCTAGTCGTTAACTTGAAAATCAGTATCAATTGGCAGTGAGAGTGGAGCGAGGCGCAGGCGCCGCCCGCGCAGCCGCCTTACGTCACTGCCGCACACACTCACACTTTCACTGTTAGATAATAGTTCAACACGACGCCACTGCCTTACTTACACACTTACACTTACAATAGGAAGTCGTTCTAGTGGCTAGTTCACACTGTAAAAGCTAGTGTAAAATTATTACGACCGACCGCCTCACTTCATCGGAACTACTTGACGTCTCCATGATAAGTAAGATAAAACAGATCTTAGGCTGTAGTTATTGAATATTACGGTACAGTCTGAGAGATAATTATATGTATCACACTTATGTAAATCATTGGCAACTGGTGTAATGTAGGTAAGTAGATTATATCTAGAATGAATTACATTTCCAAGTATAGTAAGGCTGTTGACGCTACGTAAGAGTAGGCTTAATATGAATCAGTAGATCGAAGGTTCTATTTCCTTGTTGTCTGCAACAATTATACGGATATCTAGTAGGTAATTATGAAGAATTATAACACGGAAAGAAAATATATTAAAATAAACGTACCTACTCGTAAAATCTAGATTAATGATTTTATAGCGGAAATTACGCATCAGTTGACATTAAAAACACTTAAAAAAAGTTGTTAAACAACTATTTTAATGGAGTATATTTGGTAACACTAATAACACTTGCTGGTATTGCTCTCGTGAAAAATAGCACGTTTTATGGTCCATCATTACTGCAGCGAATATTGTTGCTAATTGCTCAAGCGGAACATAGTTTGATAACACCTTATAGTTGGTAGCATTGTGTGAATTTGTACGGCTCTTGTTTGAACTGTATTAAGTGATTGCGTGTACGCAGCTCTACTATTCAAATGCCGCAAACGCGACGCGCTTAGCAACGATAGTTTTTTCCTCAATCAAAGATTTATCGCACCGCATCGTTGCGTCGGTTGATGAGAACTTTAGGCATTAGAGACCGCCTCCGTCCGTGGGCCGCGGGCAACACAGCAAATGAATATTAAGTTCGGCATATCCGCATGTGGCGAACGGCCTTGGCTCCGCTCGCTCTGTACTTAGTGTTCCGTATTATGATGATGAATATGCCAAAGGCGTGCTTACACGACCACATATGACCGAATTCACTCAGTCCAGTGACGGGTATAGTATACCTGTATGAATTCTGGTCGTTTTGCCAATTATTTAGTATACATTCTTGCGTAATAACCAAGCAACCTGTTCAATTTTTACATATAATGAACCTAAAATCGAGATTTCAACGAATTGTTACATAATGTTTGTAATGGAGTTGTAGTTACTTGTGTAGAGTGCTCGCTCGGGGCGGGCACGAGGCAGTCTCGGCGTCGCAATACCGCCTTGCGTTTTCTGGGACCCATTTGAAATTACACGCCACTTTTTATAATGCTCAGGTTTGGTCACGAATGATAGCAAAAAGTTTTATCTTCAGCTTGTAGCCTTGATCTTTTCTTAGCCGTTTAATTGAGTTGCGTCGAATTCATATGACCATTGTCGAAACTGTAATGGCATATGGGAAAAACACTCGTCATATGGTATTTTAGGATAAATTAACACGTAATGTGTAATACACGAGCCAAGAAGCTAGTTCGTTCACAATACTAAGGAAGCTCTAATAGACGATACGATATTTTATCGCGTCAACTATCTTATGAGCAATTTTCTAACTAGTTATTACGTGTATTTGATACGGAAAATGAACGTAATTTATTTGTTAATTACTGCATTATGGAATATTGTTGTAATAATTACGGTAGATTATTGTATACACAATTATGTAGATAATACCTTTGTAATAGTCACTGTACCTGAAATCAATCTACAGTATTCCAATTCCAATAAAATAGTATGCTATTTTAGTCATAAGTCTGTTCTTATCCCAAATGTTCAAATGTGGACTTTGGTCCAGTCAAATGAGTGCTAATCTAATATACAATTGTACAGTTCTAAATACGCATTATGCACACGCTCTTATGACAATTATAAATAAGAAAAACAAAATGACAATAGTTAATATAGCTTCATGTTGACTATACATACATTTCATCATGCCGAGGTCCTCAAGGGGTTGGCAGAGAGAATAGAGTACCAGTTCTCTCAAGGCATACTTCTTTTGCTTCGATTTGACTATAACTTCTAATAAATGCATGTCACTACTCGAACCAGCTGAGTAATTCGGATAGTCATCTGGAAAATCAAGATTGTAAGCTCAGACTCAATTGTACCAAAAAGTTTTTTCTACTGAACCTAAGTACAGTGATAAATCACACCACTAGCTTTACGGTGAAGTATCATTGCATACCCTTAAAAAGAAATTCAAAGACGTATGTACTGTCGTGCTTGAGAATCAGGGAGGAACATGCCATATTATCTCACGGTGGTACCTAAACATATATCCATTGAAAATATGGTACACCTCTGCCTATCGTGTCGGGAACTTCTAAATATAAGTCACACTTTCGTCAAACCCTATAGTAGTCCTTAGCTCACAAATACCTCATAAAAATATCCTCACGTCTTCCCACAAGGGTCCCCGAAGGGGTAGGCAGAGGTGTATAGGTAATACCCACACACCCACTTTCCGCCGAGGTATATTAGGTGCTAACGTGACAGATTACTTTACTTTACGTACTACTTTACTTACGTTACTCAGGCACGACTATACATACGCCTATGAATTTCTTCTCAGACGTATGTAGGTTTCCTCTCGATGTTTTCCTTCACAGTAAAGCTTGTGGTGTGACTAATCACTGTACTTAAGTTCAGAAAAACTCATTGGTACAGTCGGGATTCGAACTTGCGACCTTTGCGTCGCAGGCAAGTGCTCGAACCACTCGGCCACCACGGCTGTAAATAAGGCTCACAAATACCACGTCGCACAATATTTTTTATTTCCAATAAAAATAAATATGTTATTTTATTAATTTACTATATTAATGTATTTAGATGAAGCATATCGTCGTTCACAGAACCACATTCCGTCAAACCGTTGAACGTCGGAGCCGTTACATAATTTACATTTCGTAAGATGCTTTTACCTTTTAATAGCGAGATTTTCAATTTGATTGGGTACATTCAAGGTACATGAACGAGATCTACTTTTTAAGATTCTAGGATTATTCATAGCTTTGTTTGTATACGCCTTTGACTATGGGAAAATAAACAAATAAAATGAAGAATTCTCCAGGGCTGGCTACATACGAATGATACCCTTGGTTTGGCAGATGTCTAAGCGCATTTATGTTTGCCTACTTACTGGTATAAAAACATCTGAAGCCTATTTACATCTTGTTATATTGTTTTATATCATCAGATAATTCTCCCTCTATCATGACTACTGTCACCAGTAGAAATTTTACAAATAACTACATATTGTACTTGCTCCGCCGGGGACCCGCATACATTTTATTGATGATGATTTTTCTAAAATAAAATATAGCCTGTGTTAATGAACAAAAAAAACTATCTTAGTGCCATATTTCATCTAATTTGTTGGTTTGTATTATTTCGGGTATGGAATTCAGCATTGTAATTTCTAATTTGGGTTTAGATGAGAGAATTTCTGTTTTTTCGGCACACGGGATCTCCTGTTTTCCCGTTCAAAATTGCGGTTACCCAACTCACTGTACCTCCACCTTGTAGAAGAACGCAGCCAACAGCCACTGCTGTCTTGTAACTGAAGCGGGTGTTAGAGCTAAGTAACGTTTCCAAGGTCTTAAGTAACGTTCTAAGGAAATGGTTCTGCTGATAAAAAGGGAGCCGTTCTTCCAACATGTTTCTAACACTCAGACTGAAGTAGCCCCTAACTTTGAGCCGGGTGATAGACGTGATAACTAAAATTTTTTATTTAATTTGTTTGTCATCTATGTAGTAAAATAATCATTTATTTAAAATTCTGCTCTAGTACTTGTAATTAAGTATTGAAAACATTTATATATGCATTAAATACAATTAAACTAAGTAATACTATCGCACTAATTTAACTGTCATCGATTGAATGAGTGAATATAATTAACATGGATTGGAGCGTAGATCGAGAGCGAACTAAAAAAATCTTTTGCACGCGTGCTCATACTTAATTCAAAATTGTGAAATTTGGGTCTGGAAACGGTTTTATTCGCTTATTATGAAAATACAGAGGACTGATGTTCTGATTTCGAAACAACTTACTTTGTTATTCAGTATATTTCCACTGATTTCCTGCGTTAAATCGATTCTCTCATAGGATTGGTTGCGTAGTGCGTGTTTATGAGTTCAGGATTAATATGTATTAGTTCTTGGGTACAACAATAAGAGCGAATCAAGG
This sequence comes from Drepana falcataria, assembly GCA_945859725.1. Classification (NCBI taxonomy): domain Eukaryota; kingdom Metazoa; phylum Arthropoda; class Insecta; order Lepidoptera; family Drepanidae; genus Drepana; species Drepana falcataria. The sequence goes on from OX243935.1 coordinate 5,901,393, forward strand.
TATCGATGTGTTCACAGCTTATGAATATAAAGTTAAATTTACAAGTCCACTTCATCTCATGCATTCATGCATCCCGAGGCTTTAATAGTCTGCTTATAGACATAGACATTTGATTTTGGAGCCGCGATTGACTACAGCGGTCTCTTCGGGGTCGCCGCACGATAGCGATCCATTATGTACTTTTATCAAACTATACTCCTATCTATTAACAAGGCAAGACAATGTAATCGGCTACTGGATAATTACAACACAAACAACCGTCATTCTATTTATCCGGCCATTGACATATGATTTACGAGAAGGGATTGTTTCACAAAGTTCGTTGTACTGTAATTTGGTTTTTAAACTAATTTACCACCTGACCCGCGGTATATACAGTTGCGACAATGAAATCGGTTAAAAAACTAATGTTTAATTTTGTACTTCTAGCTCTGGCCGCGAGTGGTGCTAATATGTTAATACAAGAAATAAGCTTAAAATTATGTGTTTTTCGTTTTGCATACTCGCCGACGGAGTTCGTCGTTCTCGAGAAAGAATGTCCATAACGAAACCGCGATCGTATATAGCTTTACGACCAGTCGTCACCCTTTTTTATGGTGTGCCAAGAGTACATCGGGCACCAGTCATTTGCGAATAAAATTATTGTTACAAGAACCCTCACTCACAGTACCCAACTCCCATGCGGGTCGCGTGCCTCGCGCGTGTCCCCTATACCGCGCGAATTCAAACACACAATAGTTTAAGTCGACACTTGAACCACATCAACTAAACGATGAGACATTTCAATGAATGATTCTGTATGAAGGGGTGCACAGTGAGGGAAGGTGCGAAAGATCAAGGCTCAGTGTCGAGAACACAAATAACGATATTTGCATAATTAAGTAGGTATCTTTTGCAAAGAGTACACCGGTTGATATTTTAAATCCGGTTTAATGGTTTTATCATTATAGGTTTGTATGATTTCATTAAACATTTAAATGGAACCAGACTAATTATTTACAGGCGTCGATAACTTTAACTTCAGTGTTTATTGGTATATTATTAAATAAATTAATATTTGTATGTGGTTACCGTATTGGTTTCTGTTTTCTAGAATGTTCATGTACCTATTTTGTTGATGTAAATATATGATTATCTTCACACAAGGCTCCCCGAAGGTGTAGGCAGAGGTGTATCACCCTCTTGTCGTCACTGTTCTATATGTATACTTATTATGTGTTAACATGCAAGATCGCAATTCTGTTAGCGTTACTCAAGCCCGACTAAACTTCTGTCTGTCTTCGAATTACTTCTTAAGCTTGTACAGGTGCATTTTCCCTCACAATGTTTTCCTTTAATGTAAAGCTGTGATGTAATGTACTTACTATACTTCAAAACTCATATAGGTACATATACCGGAGTCTGAACCTGCGACTTTGACTTTGCTGATGACTATTTACATCAACCAGCCACAGTTTCTTATTTTGAACCTACATATATCGTCAGGCGGTATCTCCCACGGGGTAGGCAGACAGAAAGCGCCAGTTTTCTCGAGACTATAAGTCTCTTTCGTTTCGAAGTTTGTGCCCAAAAACGCGTATTTTATTTCAATACTTGTTAAAACAAGTCCAATCCATTTCATATGTATATCCGTCGAATATCATTTACTTCCGCTATCAATAACATTAATATACGTTTCAAGGACTTGATATCCGACGTGTTACTGATTAGTTTCAATACTATATTCAATATAGACTCATCTTTTTTTTCTTATACAACAAGAGTGGCAAACAAGCATACGGCCGACCTGATGGGAAACGTTTACCGTAGCCTATTTACGCTCACGATACCAAAGTATCACTTGCGTGTTGCTACTCTGTGTTCAGAGTGTTATAGTGTGTTGGCAGCGTAAGGTTTAATTCCTCTGCTTCCAACACATTGTAACAATCCTCCCCCCTCCCCAAGGAGCTCGTTACTGGAAACCTTATTCACCATGTAGGAACACAACACAATAAATTGTGTTATTTGGCTACGGACTTCTATAAGGTGGAGGTCCTGCCCCAGTCGGGCAGCTCCAAATGCGAACGGGAAACCCGTTATGCCCTACCTCTCTTATAAAGAGAGAATTTGTTTGTTTGTTTGAACGCAGTACGCAGGTACGATCGGAACTAGTAATACTATTTGAAAAAATATTCTTGCACTAGAAATCCCGATAAATGAGGAAGGCTTAAGACCCGTCATCTAGTTCTTACCCAAGGGAGCGAAACTGTAGGTATAATAAATGAATTTAAAGCAAGTAAACTGTGGTGCGTGTAGATAGTGCCATCCTCGAAGACGCGCCCCACCAATTTCTAGTCGAGGGTGTCGCGGGATGCGGGGAATTTGACCCGACTCTATTAATTGCAGTGTCCGTGTGCACTCATAGGTAAGGTAATCAGTGTGTACTGATAATACTCAATAATTAGAAGAAGGTGGCACTTACACTTTAAACTATAGGGAAGAATAGTGGGGCGAGTATTCGTGGATGGCACTATCTTAGCTTGTAGTAATATTTAGAATACGCTTTTACTAAGTCATCAACCCCTATTCATTATTACAGTATCGTGTTCACTTGATAAGTGAATACGTTAGTCTCTATCCCGGAAGGGTGGGTGACCGTTGAACAAACACCCCTGCGATTTGTAACGAATCTCACCCCTATTGAATATTTATAATCAAGCAAATGTGCGGCGGTTGTCCAATCAACGGATTAACGAAACCTATAGACATATTTACACAACTGCCTGTATTACATATAACAATACTATACGTGATACACGAATGAGGTGAATTACACGTGTCATGCTAATTATTAGCTTGTTAACGAACACTGACGTAAATTACATTTATTGATTACGGAGGAACTTACGTAGATTCGGTAATACCGACGTAACAAGTTATTTGGTTAGGATACTTTCCGTGTAAGAGGCGCGCTCAGCTTTTAGTTCGGTACGTGGTTACTTTTTACGCTTTTTGGAGAAAGTACTTCATTATGCCTCTATTGTTAAAATATTTATACTCCTTGATTAAGGCTCAACATTTATATACATAGGTATCATCTACATTTATAAAAAAACCTCACCTATTACCTACATGTACATCTATACTAATATTATAAAGCTGAAGAGTTTGTTTGTTTGTTTGTTTGAACGCGCTAATCTCAGGAATTACTGGTTGGAATTGAAAAATTATTTTTGTGTTGGATAGTCCATTTCTCTAGAAAGGCTTTAGGCTATATAACATCACGCTACGACCAATAAGAGCGAAGCATAAGTGAATAATGTTGCCAGAACAGGAAAAAATATTCCTTTTTGAGAGCTTCCTTTGTGTGCGCTGCGTAAACGATTACAGTTACACAAATATCATGTATGAGGGAATTGTTCCTCTTTAAAAGTTCTAAAAAAAAGTCCGCGACAGCATATGTCTATCTTTTAAGATTGACTCACTATAACCTTTTTATATCTATACTAATATTATATAGCTGAAGAGTTTGTTTGTTTGAACGCCCTAATCTCAGGAACTACTGGTTGGAATTGAAAAATTATTTTTGTGTTGGATAGTCCATTTCTCTAGAAAGGCTTTAGGTTATATAACATCACGCTACAACTAATAGGAGCGAAGCGTAAATGAAAAATGTTGCAAGAACAGGAAAAAATATTCCTTTTTGAGAGCTTCCGTTGTGTACGCTGCGTAAACGGTTTAAGTTACGAAAATATCATGTATCAGGGAATTGTTCCTCTTTAAAAGTTCTAAAAAAAAGTCCGCGACAGCATATGTCTATCTTTTAAGATTGACTCACTGTAACCTTTTTTATGGCAATCAAGTCCACGATGGGCTCCTGAACTACTTAACCGATTTCAATCAAATTTGCACACCGTATGCAGTTTGATCCAACTTAAAAGAAAGGATAGCTCACAATTGGACCCGATAGGTGGCGCTGCGATCGTGTTTCAGGAAATTTTACTTTTTCACCCGGGCGAAGCTGGGCGGGACAGCTAGTAATTATATATACATACATATTTTTAGAGTCGGCAGGATGCGGGCGTTACCTCTGGTGTTGCAAGCGTCTATAGGCGGCGGTGACCGCTTATCATAAGGCCCCACACGTCCGCGGGTAGGCAAAGAGCAATTCAATTCTCTGTACACTTAGAGGTTTCTTCTGCTTCATACACATCCATCCAGTCTTTTCACACCTGCTCTCAGGTTACTACTACATTTAATAAAAAAAACCTTAAGGATACAGTATATAGGACTGATACAATACTCATTAGTATTGGGATCAGGGTCCAAGAAGCCTAGGGCATTACCAAGACAGCTTTTTGTATCAAAGCGTGATCCAGCCATCTAATAACAGGCTGTTTGGTGGTCAAGGCTCTTCTCCATTAGGCCATTGGCCGTTACAAATATCAGAACAATGGTTGCTGAGTATATATACATCCCACATGTTGACAATCTTGCGAGTCGAGTTGCGATACTTAATTTGTTTGTCTTATTATTATTATTATTGCTAGGTTAGTTAAACCGCGGGGGACCTATATTATCTTTACTAACTCGCCATCTGTCAGGTTGGCACCTATAATATATCTCTGGTGGAAAATGGGTGTGTGGGTACTCCCTACACACCTCTACCTTTATGGGAAGGCGTGAAATCGTATTATTATTATATACATTTCTATTTATTATAATTAGGCGAGAATAACAATAAGTTGTCAAAATCCCACGATGTGTTTCCCATGACATCAATCTTCTCTGTTTTGATTTCTCCTTCAAAAGCAGATTGCTTATATTTGCGTTAATAGCAAAAATATACCTTAGCTTCACACATTTACGGTCGACGTTCCATTGATGAATATGATACTGTTAAAAAAATCGACGGGTGCGCCCGCATGCTTTTCCCCATTCAGATGTTATGCTGGCATCGTAGTAAAGGTATGAGGGTGGCAAACCCTACTAATCAGGGGTGCAAAAGTACCCGAGCATATGACAATTCTGTTAACGATATCACCACACATAAAATCGAATCGCATGAAGTCGCATGGTACATATTTTTTCGATTATTAATTATATTTATACTTTATTTTCAATGTACTGTACCAATGAGTTTTTCTGAACTTAAGGACAGTGATTAGTCACACCACGAGATTTACGGTGAAGGAAAACATCGAGAGGAAACCTGCATACGTCTGAGAAGAAATTCAAAGGCGTATGTATAGTCGTGCTTGAGTAACGTCAACTGTCACGATGGCACCTAATATACCTCTGGCGGAAAGTGGGTGTGTGGGTATTACCTATACACCTCTGCCTACCCCTTCGGGGACCCTTGTGGGAAGGCGTGAGGATATATTATTTTCAAGTGTTCCCACAGGCTTTGCCGAAGAGTTAGGCAGTGGAAATAACATCCTCTTTTCTTTGGAGATATATTTAGGTGCCAACGTGATAGATGTTGAGCCTTGCAAGCACATTTATGAATCTCTTTCCAAGTTTCCTTCATCGTAAAATTCGTAAAATTCCCGTCCTTGAGCGTCCGATCGATTTGATCCAGGTAGTTTGAACGTGGCCTTCCTCTACCTTTTCTTGCACAAACTTTTGCTTTGTATATCTGTTTCGTCAATCTTTCTTCACTCATCCTTTCTATGTGTCCAAACCAACGTAACATCTCTTTCTTCATCTTTACAATCACGCCCTCATTCGCGCCAGTTGATTTGCGAATCTCTTCATTGCGGATTCGATCTAATATCGTTACTCCACATATTTTTCGAAGAGATCGCATCTCAACTGCATTCAAGGTATTTTCATACTTCCTCTGACGTACCCAGGATTCGCTGCCATACAATAAGGTAGATACCAATATCGCATAGTGGACATCAACTCGAGCATATAATTAGCAAGAGCATAGTATTATGTATAATAATCGATATACGAGTATTAAACAGGTCATTATAGTTTATGCTTGTTGACAGTTACAGATCGAATCTTTGTCATGTAGAACGGTAGAAAATACCCCTTAGCTAGTGAGTATTCAGAATTTACATTAACTTGTATTTATACAACATTTTATCCACATATTGACAGAACTCAATATCAATGAAAGTTGGTGACTATCATTTTGTTCCTATTCAAACAAGATTGCCAAGGACACGTTAACTACTTAAGCATATCTACTAATAGCCTTTTAGAAAGATCTCGCTCGCCTCGCCTTTACAAGGCTACACATAGAAACATTAAGTATTGTTATTAACTTATGTAATAACTATCTATCTAATGCCGTGGTGGCCGAATGATTCGAGCAGTTGCCTGCGACGCAAAGGTCGCAAGTTCGAATCCCGACTGTACCAATGAGTTTTTCTGAACTTAAGTACAGTGACCAGTCACACCACGAGCTTAACGGTGAAGGAAAACATTGAGAGGAAACCTGCATACGTCTGAGAAGAAATTCAAGGGCGTATGTATTGTCGTGCTGGAGTAGCGGCGATGGACTCGCCATCTTTCACGTTGGCACCTAATATACCTCTGGCGGAAAGTGGGTGTGTGCCTATACACCTCTGCCTACCCCTTCGGGGACCCTTGTGGGAAGGCGTGAGGATATATTATTTATATATTATTATTTATAATAACTATCTCTTTTTTAATTTATATTGAGCGACCAGAAATCCTAGGTTATCAACATGGCGAATATACCTAATTGAAAGCCGATACGAGATAGCAGATAACAAAAAGTACAAACTAAGTCAGTGGCATACTTTTTAACACGCTTTTATTAGCTTGGGTTGATTCTATGTATGTATGTAACGGAATCTTTGAACTTAATTTTCACCAGTTTCCAGAAGTCTGATTAATTTGAAACTTTGCATACGTATCAAGGACCGATGACAATGCAATAATTTTAGAACAGTTTCCCATTATCCTTATTGGGACCGCCATTTTTACACGCTTTATATTAGCTTGGGTTGTATCTATGTATGTATGTAACGGAATCTTTGAACTTAATTTTCACCAGTTTCCAGAAGTCTGATTAATTTGAAACTTTGCATACGTATCAAGGACCGATGACAATACACTAATAACTAAACAGTAGAAAATAAATAATAGTTAAAAAAAAATAAAAAACACGCTATTACAGAAAACCGAACTAAAAAATAGAAAATAAATACGCTTTTTAAGATATTATCGAAATTTATTTTCTATTTTTTAGTTCGGTTTTTATTATAATAGCTTGGATTAAAGTCTTCTCTCTTCAGTGTATGTAGACGTATGTATATTGCAATGCTATTGGCTAAAATACATATGTGATTTCGTTAAAAATATAACGCACGGAATACTCACTAATGTTTATATTTCGAAAAAGATTCGTTAGTATAATTAAGACGTGGTAGTCGATTGGTAAAGTAGTCGCCTGAAAAACAAGGAGACAAGTTTTGAACTAAAAAAAAATTTGGTAAGAAGTTGGTAATGTCTAACACTATTCAAAATTTTTTTCACATCAAGAACATATGCTTTATGTCATAGTATTTTAAAGCCTTATTTACTAATAATCCCGTAATTTTAATTGGAGCGACTAAGAACGCGATCTTAGCCAGCTATTGATAATTTTAGTAGGTGTAGATAGACCAACATCATTGCAAGGACATATGGATTAACTCTGTATTTTTTTATATGAAACTTTAAATAATAATCTCGTTTTCAAATAAATAGATAACAACTACAACGTAGTGTACATTCTGTAGTAAAAAAAGGATACAAAAAAAAATACACCTCACACAAAGGCTCGTTAGCTAAGTTTATGAATCGTTTATACATATTATAAATATTAACTCATTTACTTAAGGCAAAACTGAAAAGTAAATATGTAGTTTTGGACGGGAATCCAGCAGATTTTTTTTATTATATATGTCTTAATTTTTTTTTCAAAGACAAATGTGAAAGACTGTATCTTTAACCAGGTCCCTACCCCGCGGCATGCATATGCATAATTATTTATACATATTTAATTATATGTTCTAAGTATAATACTAGTTTTACGTATAAATAACCTATCCAACTTAAATAACTTTAAACACAAACGTAACTAGCAATAATCAGGAACATTTTAATGTAATTAGACATGAGTGCGTCCATCTTGGCATTCACTCACCGTGGCGATCGTGATATCAATATTTATTAATTGTTGGCGAGGCAATGGGCACCAACGGCCGTAGTTAAACTAGCGCGGGGAAATTCCTGGGTGCACGAACTACCCGCATCCTTATTATTAGTGGTGCGCCAATACAAGCTCCCCTCGCGAGCTATTTAAAACAGAAGGGTGCGCTAAAATGGATCAACAGTTTAATTTCAAACAACTACACGGTCAGCATAATAAGCTGTTATACACATAATTACTATGAATAACTAAGTGGTTCCTAGGTGGTTTAGCTCGAGCTTTACGGGGAATGAAAACGTCGCGAGGAAACCTGCATACGATCGAGAGGAAATTCAAGAACAAATGCATAGTTTTGGTTAAAAACTATACATGCCATTTAACTGGGCTGTATATTTACTAACTACAACTAGCTCTGCGGTTTCACCTGCTTTAAAAGTGATTATCCTCATACAATTATAATTACAAATGTTTGTATGTATGGATGTTTGTTACTCAATCACGCCAGAACAGCTGATGGGAATTGAATTAAATTTAGCACATATACATTATTAGCTAGCCATTATATTTTTTTAATAAATTCAATTTTTACGGGTGAAACCGCTGGGCATAGCTAGTTCATATATATTATTACTGTCCCGATCCTTTAGACTGCCAAAATTATGATGATTTGTAGCCATAGCGAACCTTTTTTAATTCATTTTTTCTTCTTTAATCGCATTACTAGTACCTTAGATTAACGCGATAACAAACTCTTTCACTATATCACATTAATATACAATACATTATATATGTATCATCAAGATCAGCTTGGAAATCCATGCAAGAGGCATATGTCCAGCAGTGGACGCATATACGCTGAGAAGAAGAAGAAGAAGACATTATATATGTGAAGTAGGCCCCAGAAGAGCATGCCATTTGTAGTAATATTTTTTAAAATTAAAATTGTTCCTTAAAAAATTGCATTGACATGAATGTCTATTCTGGGGCCTTGGCGTGCGATAGCTACTACGACAATTATAACTCAAACATGTTTAGGGGCTGTATATCTCGTAGATTAATCTTGTCATCTACGTGTCGAGGTTAATGTCTAAAATGCAGTAAGGCTGTCAAAACATATGCAAATATCGCTATTTGTTTAAAACTATGGAAAAAACTAAGATTCATTTGGTAATCAGAATGTTTATACCCCATAACTTAAGAAAATGTTACTTAAACCAGATATAAATTGTGCATCGTTGTGTACTTTTTTAATTAAGTACAGAAGTACATAGCAATTACATTTCTATACAGAATTAATATAAAATGTTGCATGGTTGGCTCAAAGATTACAATCATGTGTGTTCTCAGAAGGAATTAGAATTGAATAGGTATCAAAGCTTGCAAACGTTCGCTAGTACTAGCGTATACGCGATATTATTAACCCGTGTGTTACATTTAGGTGAGGACTTGAAATGATCTATATTTAACTAATTTGCGTGCATCTAAAGTGCAAGTCACGTACAAAAACAAAGCGCTCGCGGCGACCACCGCTGCGCTTTCCGAGAACGATCTCCGAACACATTTAGCTCGCAACTTCGAGTGAAAATAATCGCCACACTGACTTTGCCGAGCTACTCTGGAGCGTGAACCAACTGACGTGATCGCGTTTTTTGTTCATGGGAAGCATCACGATTGTTTTGAAATCATTCGGACTTATTGCTGTTTGAACACATCTTATTTATCGGCATCGCATACATCGCCTTACAAATCTAACTTCGTGTACTCGTGGGAATATTACCAGTCCTGGCTATATTCTGACTTACGATTAGTCTAGCTCTGATTGACTCTTTCTAGGAAACGAGCCGTCTTTCTCTCCATTCAACTGTACTCTGCTGCTGCTACTATACTGTTTGTTTCTTTGCGTATTTTATGATGTTCTAAGGTAGGTCTTATGGATTTGTGATTTTGCAAGGTGATGTCACGCTATCTATGTAGGTTCACTTCGAGTAGATATGCAATAAAGCTTTAATCAAATTTGTGAATCAATTTAGATTTGAAATTTGAACGTGACTGTAAATTTCATTGGCATTTGAGGTCTAACAATTGAGAACTATAAATATATTCTCCCTATATTTATCCCAAACGTAGTGGGCTTGGTGTTGCTATTAGAGAGGCAGAAGGTTCTGTTATCTTTACTGCCTTATTCTTTTTAAAGGGAAGTTTAAATAGCTGAATCCGTATAAAATTGGTCACCAAAATTTTCAGGACAACGGATTAATCTCTATGTGGTAATTATATACAGTCGCCTATCGCTGTAAATATTATGTTTTGTCCAAAGTATTACGAGTGTCGAGCACTCAGTCTTGGGTAAATCTAAAGCAAGAACAATAGTAGCCATTCTAGATGAAACATTTTGAAACTAATTAAAATTGACTCAATTGTCTCTACCGCGGATTGCAATTTCGATTTCACCATTGCTGTCGTGAATGCTTAACTCAACATTTGGGAGAAGTTAGATTTTTTGACTTCGCAACTTCGGCCGAGATAAAAGTACCTTTAAGTACCTTTACGTTCGGTAAATATTTAAGTAGAATTATATCAATCGGTCTTTGACGAAATTCATCATATTTACTAAACATTTAAAGTCGACCGTGTGTGTTTGTGTAGGCAGGCAGCGATATGATAAGTTTGTCACTCAACACCGATGAACTAAGCGACTAAATAGAGGTGGTAACTGAAAAATAATCGTCACATAAAGAAAATACAAATGTTTTCCCTGATATACTGCGGATTAACCTTTTATCTAAATACGTCTGCGTGGAATTAGTATCTGTATCTATCTGTATACCAAAAGTAATCAGAATTGGTTCAACGATTTAGGCGTGAACCGTGGCAGAAACGCAGACATACAGACACAATTACTTTCGCATTAATGATAATGGTATGGATATTTATATAATTATTTGAAATGTTCACTATTCTGTCTACATCTGCCCAAATGACAAATATTAATTCAATTAAAGTATATTTTTCGTATTACCTTTAAATAAATATCAATAAATGTTGTGTTGCCTAGTTACACCTAGTAAATATTATTCGCACGAAATAATCGAAACGAAATATTTCAAAAAAAGGTTAAAAAATAGACGAATGCGAATAACTACGAACATAAACGGCAACATTATTTGAGTAAAGGACTAGCTTATCTATCGGTTATCATTCATCACTCCTTGTCATCGTTGCATATGTACCACCGATATCGCTATGTACCTACTAAGGATAGGGGTACATAATATTCCCAGTTTATTTATATCGTTGGAATAGTCTCTATTTGGGTGTATTAGAGTATATATTACAGCGATACAGCTAAGGTTGGTTGATATCGCAGTGAGAAGCAGGGGAAGAGGTCGAGGCTCGAGGCTATCTACTGATAACAGTTGAACCGACGTGGGTTGACTGAGCCCACGCCCGAATGTAAACTGCCGCTTGAAACTGTGTGAATGTTTACTGTAGTTTATTTATGCAACATCAGTTTCAAAGTAGGTACTATTATGCAAAACAAAAAACTGGATTAACTCAATGTTTCTCTATAAGCATGATTGTATGAGAGATTTAGCAGAAACCCCAAAATTCCGATTACTTCTTGCTTTCGGTTGTAGTCTCTCAATATTTGTCAGGTTGTTTTTTAGAATTGACTGAAAGTCCTACAATAGCGTATTATATTATTGCATTAAAGAGCCGTGGTGGCCGAGTGGTTCGAGCAGTTGCCTGCGACGCAAAGGTCGCAAGTTCGAATCCCGACTGTACCAATGAGTTTTTCTGAACTTAAGTATAGTGATTAGTCACACCACGAGCTTTACGGTGAAGGAAAACATCGAGAGGAAACCTGCATACGTCTGAGAAGAACTTCAAAGGCGTATGTATAGACGTGCTTGAGTAACGGCGATGGACTCGCCATCTATCACGTTGGCACTTAATATACCTCTGGCGGAAAGTGGGTGTGTGGGTATTACCTATACACCTCTGCCTAGCCCTTCGGAGACCCTTGTGGGAAGGCGTGAGGATATTATTATTTATTATTATTATATTATTGCTAGAATTCACGCCCCTTATATTCACAGGGAAGAAGGTATAAAGACACCGAGAACTGATGACGCTGTCACAAACAAAAATGGCCAAGTTTTACGTATATTGGCCCAAATCCATTCTGAGTGTTGACTACAATAGCATCTTTACATAACGCTATATTATCAAATGATGTTATGCAAAGCGAGGAAAGTTTGAACCACTTTATTTTTCGTGAAAATTTTCCAATGTTGACAATATATCTCGCTGATACTCAAATATATTTGATACCTAAGTATAATTTTTAAATTTGACTTCAAATTCGGTCACCTGATAAAAGAATTAGAAAAAACGATATGTAAAAATATGAAAAAGAGGAAAAACGATAATTTTGAAATAATTTTCTTTGGAGCTGTATTTGGAAGAAATTATCTTTATTCATATTTATATCTGTAAATTAGGTCATGCATAAACTAATCTCTACATGAAATAATAATACCCTCACTAAGGGTCGTCTCGCCCAATTACAAAGCAGCCTGCGACGTTACAAAAAAACATCGTAGGCAGAAGCTTGCAAAAAATAAAAGGTTTGATTTCTGGACTAGACAAGGCTCAGGGCCGGATTTGAATGCCGCAGATCGTTTCTGCGTTATCAACTAAACTATGGGATGCTTAGATCACTTTTTGAGCCAGAAGCACACCTAGTCTAAATGCCTTTACGACATCGCAAGAGTGCAACTCCGACCTACTTTTCAGCGAAACTAGAAAGGCCTACAAACGAGTGTTTAAACCAAATAATTTTCGTTGTGTAACTACTTCCTTGTAAAAGAAACAGATATCGATACAATACGCAACAATTTAAACAAATAAAATCTACGAAAAAGTAAAATTGTTATGCGAGTAGTTAACAACAATATCTTACGTACTATTACTGTAACAAGCGTGGTATAATTTTGTACTAGATGCATAAATAATGTAACATAATGTAACGTTCTGTAACGATTCTGAGACAGAATAGCATTCACTTTTACTTTCGTTGTAACAGCACCGTCCTCACTTCCCTCTTGAAAAGAGAAGGGATGAGTAGAGCCTTCGTCTCTTTCGTACATATTGTAAACTCAATATGTTCATCTCATTCCAGTTCCCTTAGCCTCATCCTCGGCAATACCAGTTTTGTCCGTGCTTAGTCATCTTGGGTCAGAGTTAGTCGCTTCAAATGTCACTATATTGCTATATCGACTTGAGTTATGTTTGACGTAATTTAATAAAAGTGTTCCGTAGATATCATAATTGAGGTCTTCTGTTTTTTCCAATTGTGTGATGCTAATTGTTGCAGGTTCGATTCAGGATTTGTATGAGATGATGTCTTATATTTAACGTTGTGCATTTAAATTAATTAGCTTCCTCAGAATTACATATGCTTGTACACCAACAAGAGATACCTTGTTTGTGACTTCATTGTTAAAAACTTTTGATAATTCCCGTAGCTTTCTCGATTCAGAAGAAATCGAAATTATCTAAGCGAGATTTACTTCCGTATGTACTCCTAAGTACGAATTGATCATATCATCACATCACAGGTTGATAATGTTTCTGTATATACGAACGGCGAAGATGCAGGTTTTGCTAATATCAATACGACTATGCTTTACGAACTTACATTACGAAAATTCTAACGACAAATTCAACTAATAAAATCCCTTCTATGATTAAAAAGCAAATTTTTCATTTACGTAATAAGTCCAAAACTATCCTCATAATTGCACTGATGAACAAAATAATAACGAATACTAGTAGTACCCCACGGTGTTACTCGCGATAAAAGGATCGCTTCAGCGGTAGTTTTTCAGTAATCAAGAAGGGTGTGAAAAGATTCCTGCAGGGTCGGCAACGCGCGAGTGATGCCCCTGGTGTTGCAAGCGTCCATAGGCGGCGGTAACCGCTTACCATCAGGCGGACCGCATGCTTGTTTGCCAACCTTGTGGTATAAAAAAAAATCACTATACTAGTATTTATATTGTATCTACATAAAACAATCCGTGGCAAATTTATAAGAATTTATCCACAATAAATATAAGCCTAATGAAATTTTATTCCGTTTGTGTGGTTGTACTAGGTTGGTTGACCCCTTTTAGCGTGTGGAAAGTTGTGCACTTGACATCTGCAATACGCAATAGTAAACAATAGATGTCGATAGCTGATGCAATATGGGTTTTTTAGGTTGTATCTGATTAACATTCAAAATGATGGCCCTTAAATTTGACCTTAAATCACACATCCATTCGATTTCATTTGAATATTCTATAACACGATTTGCTAATAAGACCTTACGTAAATGTGTGGAAATGAGATTTGGACTAGTATCATCTAGAGATCGTCTGAGTATTCTTACAGACATTCGTATTTAATTGCAGACATGTAACTTGAGCACTGTGCGTTAAAGACTGTGGCATTATTACATACCGTACCTACAAGTTTTTTTTATATAAAGACAGAACTTCTTTATTGTACGCATTCTATATAAAGGCTTATAAATTGTCAACGCTCTTCTGTCGAATATCCTGAATGTGATCTGTTTGCTGACTGGAAGGACATCCAGTCAGTGTCTGGAGGTCCTTCCTCACACACACACACACACACACACACACACACACACACACACACACACACACACACACACACACACTTCTCTATACACAGTAGTATAGAGAAGATAGTATAAAGATGTGTATGTATTAGTATAAGCGTGCCTGTCTAGTATGGAAGTAATAAATAAATAGACCATCTACAAAATTTCGGCACCCCTGCTTTACTTTTCGGGGACTACTTAAATATTTAAATTGCATGTCGCTTAAAATCATTCTAGTTAATTATTATCACAATACGGCAAAAAAAATATTATAACGACAAGACGCCCGCTGATTACAAACCCATAAACAAAATAGTGGTGCGAAATTTAGGCCCAATAAAATACATCTTTTATCAATATTTGCATACATATGTACAACATTATAAAGCGTATATTACCATAATATACACATAGAGGTATTTCCTCGTTCGTGATCTGCGCACGATCTAAATTAACTATCCGTTTTTTCTGCTAGCGAACGATATTTCATGACCTGTTGTTAGTGGGATAATTGCTTTGATCGCGGGTAAAGTGATAATTGAACAATAAATAAATAAGTTTATACAACACTAGCTGTCCCGCCCAGCTTCGCTCGGGTGAAAAAGTTAAATTGCCCGTAACACGATCGCAGCGCCACCTATTGGGTCCAATTGTAAATCTAAACCATTCTCGAATCTAGCTTAAGACACACAGAAACACACAGAAAGCTTCGCCCGGGTAAAAAGGTAAAATTCTTGAAACTCGATCGCAGCGCCACCAATCGGGTCCAATTTAATATAGCCTATATTACTCGGGGATAA
Organism: Drepana falcataria; assembly: GCA_945859725.1. Classification (NCBI taxonomy): domain Eukaryota; kingdom Metazoa; phylum Arthropoda; class Insecta; order Lepidoptera; family Drepanidae; genus Drepana; species Drepana falcataria. The sequence continues at coordinate 5,917,021 of OX243935.1, forward strand.
TGTAGCTTTCCAAAGGTGAAAGAATTTTTGAAATCGGTCCAGTAGTTTCGGAGCCTATTAATTACAAACAAACAAACAAATCTTTCCTCTTTATAATATTAGTATAGATAATGGAATTAAACAGTTACTAAAGTGCTACGTTAACGAAAGGCAGATGAAAAGAGCAGGGACAAATACATCCATCATGACACGAGGGTATAGGGGGTGGTCTTTTTAGTCTCTAGAGTATAATAAAACTTAAGAAGCTTGATCTCGAAAAGGTTTTTTCTATATACAACTAAGGTGGCAAAGAATCATGCAGCCCGCTTGATGGTAAGCGGTGATCACCGCATATCAACGCTTGCATCATCAGATAATCATGTGCGCGTTGTCGACCCTCAATATTATAAATTGATAGTGATGACGCTCTTGACCAATTTCGGCTACAATGACCGCTTCGTGTGTTCTAAGGTGGATCACATAGCTTGTAAAATTTATAGCTCTTCTGACCTCAGTATACTGACAAACTTACCACCTGAGCCTCATCCAATACATATGTTCTTTTATCTACTGTTTTATAAAATATATTTAAATGTAATATCATTGACGTCACCCAATAACGTCATATCTTTGCCATTATAACAAGTAACAAAGATCGATTGTAAGTTGATCATGCATCTTCGAACAGTACAAATATTGTATTCAACATTTTATGCTATGCTATTCATTATTCGCATTTTTTCTTTATTGTTTTTACGTCCAATCCTTGGAGAAAATGTTTCAGTCTAAACAGCATGAAAATCCGTGTTAGCAAACATGACCTGAATTTGAAAATACGTCTCGGACGTACCGTATACAAATGACAGTGGAACATTATTAAGCAGTAGCGCAATCGCATATCTCTAAATTACAAATTGGTAAAGGCCGTGTTACAGTAATATTATAGAACACAGCGTGGGCTGTTGCGAAAAATGTTCTAAAGTTGTATTATATTGTGATTATAGATCTTATCTGACCACAGTCGCACACAACTTATTAACTATCTCTACGCAGCGTAACTTCATTCTTTTGTATTAAACTAGAAATTCTTACAATCAAAAATGAGGAAGTTAACATATTGAATGGGAGTGAAATTCAACCGATCATAATCACAAAATGATTGTTTACATAAAAGCCTTGGTGATCGCAGGTTTTAGAACTTTCCGAACGAATAATTTCTTATGAATTAAAACGGTGAATATGTATGAAGCTACCGATAATTGTGGATGAAGCGAATGGGTTCCGTATTTCCTTTTAGATAATTAATTATACACGAAACATGTTCTTAAATACATTTGTACCTACGTAATAAACGCGACAAAGAATTGTTTAAATAAGATACAGTTGTGATAGGAAGTGGCCTCACTTATTTCTGATTTACATGAGTTTAGAAACAATGAAAACGATGGAACTGGAAGAAAATACTTGGTTAATTAAATTTCACGAACTGTATTAGTATTATTGTAGATACGAGCGACAAGAAAGGTGAGTCTTCAGCCAAGTGGCAGTGGGACATTAGTAGGCAGGCGGCACTAACGACAAGGTCAATTGCTCCACGCAGCACCATCACTTCCTCGTTGGCAACCACTGGTAACTTGGGCAACCGCCTCTCACTTGAATTAGGCTCCTGGTTACAACACCAATCGGGCTGTCACACATCAAGTGGTTGCCCTGATGCGCAACCATTTAACTATTTGATATTATTAAATAAAAAAAACTATTTTGTTTTTTTTGTATTGTTTTGTACAAGGTGTGGCGGCATTTTGTTATGCTATTACGACTATTTGATATGCTAAGTGACTTAAATTTGTTTGGGATGACGTTACGCATTGAATTTAGGAAAAATAATCGGAATTCAGTTTTTTTTTATATAAATATTAATAAGCAACGAAGAGGTCGTAGGCTAGGATTCTTTATGCAAATAAAAATCGTGAATGATACTTTACATAATAAAGATTTGCAAAGTATTTGAGATTCAAGAGAATTTCACGATATCATATAACGTTTAAATATTTGACTTGACTATTTTTTTCTATAAAAACTGGATCCATCCGCGGTCTCACCCGGGTAAAATTGAATTCGATTAGTAGTTTTTTTAATTAAACATATCCTGTGTTAATCCATCTAGTAAGCTATCACTGTGCTAAATTTAATCGTAATCCGTTAATTCGTTTTAACGTGATTGAATAACAAACATCCATACATCCTCAAAAAGAGCAATTCAGTATTTTTGTGGCTTAGAAATAGCATTTAACGAGTATATATACACATATAATGAGTAAATATCTACCTACTCGTTTTGTATCATGAACATGAGACCATGTGTGATATAAATATTCGGAAAATTCACAGAGTGCTAAAATAAATTGAAATGCATTTTCCGGTTTCTAACACGAAAATGTACTCCCACCATGTCGTTAGTTTTTAAACAATTGCCCTCCCATTTATAATAATAAAATAGTTTTAGCTACAAAAAAGGTGATATTAGGCAAAAATCTAATGGGGAGAATATCCTATCCTTTTTGAGCATCCAAGTTGAGAATGCTTCGTAATGTGCATATATTTTGTTAAAAAAATCTACTAAAACTACTGCTGATACTCGCTTAGCAGTTAGCACCTAGTAAGTTAACGCCAGAATAAACATATAATGAAACAAACACAAAGCAATTGTCAGTACATTTAATATGTTAATCCAATAATAAAATACATTAACATAGGCAGTGTTGGGCCCGTTTATCAGTCACAGTGCCTCAAGGCTAGACTGGTTGTCCAATTAATGATAAACTAGCAACGAATGCTGCTAACGGCTCATTCGGTATAGACTTATCTTTCGCTCTACCTGTTATTCGATTAAAATTAGCTTTGATGGAACAAAGAGCTGATTTTTACGAACGAATATTAAAGCATATTTCACAAATATACATAGAGGTCAAATGTTTGCATTTCTTTTCTTTTGATTCTTAATTTTTTCTTCAAAATCCAAAGGCTAGAGTTGTTTTCTCGTTGTTACTTCTAGTTGCTTTTGTTGCTAGAGAATTAGTTGGAAATATTATATTTATTTAGGTTACTGTTTGCTAACAATTTATACACGAAGCTTTAATCTACCAGTTTAGGGATCGTCTGTTACGCTATAAACCTTTTACAGGCAAAAACCACAGGAATCGCAGGGAAGGTCAACAGAGGTGTAATGTCTAAACGCAAAAATTCTGTGGCTTTACATTCCAGGGATGGCGTCTTTGGTATAATTTGCTATGGAATGAGAAAGTGACTCACATAGGTACAGTTAGTAACAACATTTGCAACACAATTGTCTTACCCTAAGCTTTTAGTCTAAATATATATAATAATATATATCCTCATGCCTTCCCACAAGGGTCCCCGAAGGGGTAGGCAGAGGTGTATAGGTAATACCCACACACCCACTTTCCGCCAGAGGTATATTAGGTGCCAACGTGACAGATGGCGAGTCCATCGCCGTTACTCCAGCACGACTATACATACGCCTTTGAATTTCTTCTCAGACGTATGCAGGTTTCCTCTCGATGTTTTCCTTCACCGTTCAGCTCGTGGTGTGACTAATCACTGTACTTAAGTTCAGAAAAACTCATTGGTACAGTCGGGATTCGAACTTGCGACCTTTGCGTCGTAGGCAACTGCTCGAACCACTCGGCCACCACGGCTCTTGTCTAAATATGTAGTCGTTTAAAATATAACGAAGTATAATTATGTATTTGATCGCCTCAAGTAATAATAAAAGATTGACTACATTATCACAAAAAACCCTAGATACGAAGATTCTTTCAGAAGTAGAGCTTAGTCGCGGAAATTGGAAAGAGAAGAGGGAGGCCATTGCCCAGTAGTAGCAAACTAAGATTGTCATCAAAAATATTAATTTATAATATATATTATATATCCTCATTGTCCCCGAAGGGGTAGGCAGAGGTGTATAGGTATTACGTACCAACACAACCACTTTCCGCCATATATATATTTTAGGTGCCACCGTGACAGATGGCGAGTCCATCGCCGTAACTCAAACATGTCTATATAGGTACCTATGCCTTAGAATTTCTTCTCAAACGTATTCAGATTTCCTCACAGAGTTTTCCTTCACCGTAAAGCTCGAGTTGTGACTAATCACTGTACTTAAGTTTAGGAAAACTCATTGGATCAGTCGAGATTCGAACTTGCAATTTTTCTGTTGCAAAAAACTACTCAAACCACTCGGCCACCACGACTCTCAAAAGAATAACTACGATATTATTAGTAGGGTAGTTTCTTTAACATCAAAACTTTGAAGTAAGTCACTGGGTATTTTTTTTTTTAGAATCCACCTCAATTATTATAATAAAAAAAGGGCCTAGCATTTTTTATAATTTAATAAAAAAAAAACACATGCACATATATTGAAACAAAAGCTTTTTTAGCATCTCAATACAATGTGCACTTAATAAAACAAGGGTTGCAGGATGTTTGACCAAAACAAACTCACACCAAAATAGCGTTGGATTTGGTCCCAACTCCCAGTATGTGGTCTTTGTTTCAGACTGAGGCCATTACGCACCAATTAACACAAAATTACCCACTCTCTCGGTTTTATTCAACAGGCAACGTCAAATTTGGGAAAATTCTTGAACAAAGCTGCATTACTGAGCGCATAATTTGCGCACACTCTGATATTTATTATGAGCTGATTGAAATGAAACCAAGCCTGTTATATTTTGAAACGTGTCACCCAACGGACGAAGACTCATATGAACACGACTGTCGTATGCATGACGTCATATTTCGATGTTTTCTTCAACATGCAGGAAGTAAGACAGAGTGGTATAAAGTTGCTGTGGCTGCCCTTCGGGGGACTTGAACGAGATATTCAAAAGTAAATGATCGAGGAGCATTCCATTTTGCTCTTTATCTTTACAGAATGACAGGTGACTTACAACCGGTAAAGTCGTTTATACCATACACAGACATCGATTGAAATGCAGCGACAAAAAGCGGCAGGAGCGAGTTACGCGAGAACTACGCGTTACATACATCGGATGATTATGAACTGGTATTAAGATTGCTAATTAACTCAACTACTCAATGTAATTCCTACGCAGCGTAATGTAGTGCCAGATGGTACATGTATCACAATATCCTAGAATTCAATCATAACAAACTAGGTACAAGATAATTGTATATCATTTTTATTTAGCAAATATAATGATCTGGCTGGTATGAAGAAAATATGATAAAAAAAATCGAATGGAGACTGACGTAGTTTTTGTTATGTAAAATTTTGATTGTCACGCCTCCTTAATAACGTTTCTACTCTATTGAACCCAATGTTGTATAGTAAAACCCAATTAAACCATTTAAAAGTAACGGAAAGTTCGTTCTAACGATTATAAAAATATCCAACTCCTATGAATTAAAGTCCTCACATAACACGTACCTCAAAATAAAATAAACCTCAAACATGATTCAGGATTATTTGATTGTTACTGAAATAAGTTCAATTAGATTTTAAGCGAGTGAACCCAAAAAACGCCGATTGGCATTCATTGTGTGTCAGTATATTACAGAGGCAACACGCGTATAGCCCGGTGTTTGTAAATTAACATTTAAATTGTACGAACAAAGAGGCAGTGTTAACCTAACTCAAGGTTAAATATGTCAGTCAATTAGGTTTTATCTTTTAATCTAATTGACTGTTAGTGGAGTGGCATCGCTCGCACACGATTCTGCCATGATTATTAAACACAATAGAATGATTAGAGCCGTTTGACAAGATGAGTGTGGTAATAAATTATAGACGTGCAACTTGATTATTTTTTATATAATCTACAGATTACATACGTTCGAAGTCACGCTTCTAACTATTCTTGTGACTCTTTCATGCAGAAACCGCTGTACGAATTTGGGACTGATTAAATGACCTACATACACTTATTGTATCATGATTGCAGCTTAACGACGGGTGTCACTGCGAGAATCACGCCTCCCGAGAGCTTTCCACAATATACCTATTACCTGAAGTGTTAGACAGCGATTTAACAGCACTCTCCTTTCTGTATTTAGATACCAACGTGACAGATGGCGAGCCCTCAAACACAACTATACAAACTTCTTTGAATATAATTTCAAAAGTATGCGGGGGTCCTCTTAATGTTTTTCTTTACTGTTAGGTTCGCGGTGTGACTAAGTTCAGAAAAAAACACAGTGGTACAGACGGGATTCGAACATGTAATCTTTGCTGCAGGCGAAGACATGAACGAATATCTAAGGCTTTTATTGAGGCATGATCGCTAGGTGAAAAAGCATTATACGTGAACTAACTTTTGAGATATTTGCATAATGATTATTTAAAAAAATAATCTGACTGCAAAAGAACTCCATTTACAACTCGCGTGACTTGAAATGATACAAACAAAAAAACTCAGTCGATCTAATTGTGTTTTTGTATGATTGCTATTATTTGTGCTGAGTGATAAGTTAATTTTAGTTGGAATAGTTTCATGAACATGATAACTAATGACTACGCGTGACGCAGATTGCATAGGTGGAACGTGATATTCCTTTACAATTAGAAAGTTTTTGGAGTTAGATAATAGCACATGTAACTATAACAATACGTATATGAAGGCGGATACCTTATAAGCGTATTATAATAAAGTCAAACAAAAAAGGCACAGCGGTGACGTGCTGTGAATCCTTGAAGCTCAATAAAGACTTAATTTTTGCTACTTTATACGCTTCCTTGTTTTTTTAGCATAAGCTAGTACTTTATGAGTGTATTTTATAGAGTATTCGGTTAATCGAATATCCGGGTCATGCTTTAATAATGTATCATAATTACGTGGGAAAAACGTAGCCATATATGACGCCACAATGGAACAAGATACTGTTGATGAGTTTTAAAATACATTAATTTACATACAGTTATGGTTAGGTGACACCTTTTTATCAAACATAAAAATTTTACGCCATGCAATATACTTTGCTTTATTCTATTGTTAACTGCCAACAATACTATTCATATTTTATCATTTGTTCACTTATTCTACCTCTTAAGGAACTCTTTAAGCGGCACTCTACAGTGGAGCTAAAGTTGTTGACTAGGTAAATAGTAACTCACACAGCCACTTTTCGCTGGAAATATATTTAGGTGCATCGTGACAGATGGCGAGTCTATCGCCGTTTCTTAGGCACGACTACACATACGTCATCTAATTTCGGCTCAAATGTATGCAGGCTTCCTCTCGATATTTTTCTTCACCGCAAAGCTCGTGGCGTGACTAAGCACTGTAGGTAAGTTCAGAAAATATCCCAGTAAAGCGATTTTGATTTTCTTTCACTCTTCACACTTTTGACACTGTTGACTACTGTTGACACGCTTAAAAATCTGGTACTGCATTAATAGGCTAATAATAAAATACATTACTTCTTAGTTTAACTTCAGGCATTTCCAAGGATCCTCGTAGAATATCTCTAAGTAAAGGAGTTATACCTTTTCTATTCGTCAGATGCATGACACTTGAAATGGCATGAAATCACTTGAAACTGGGGACTAGCTTAAAAACTCTACTAGAGAGGCTAGCTAGATAGCTAGTATGTTATCAAGTGAAGACATCTACCTAAGAGTATAAGCCTCTCACCTATAAAGTCGGTTGCACAACGCTGCATTATGGATTCAGGATTACATAGTCACACTCAGGTAAGCATGGGTGATTACAGACACAAAGTTTCTGTTTTACGACTCTACTTAATATGTATGTTACTTACCATGGAAAGTTTATTATCACTGTTCTGGTTCTCAACTTTTTTAAACTAAGCTAAGTTTTCGTTATTATTAATTATGCGAGTCGGATTAAAGGAAACTCCAACTGTAACGTAACCTGAAATATATGGAGGAGAGTGGGTGTGTGGGTACTGCCACGTACTTCTGCCTACCCCTTCGGGGACTCATGTGGTTTCTCACATGAGTCCCCGAAGGGGTATGTGCGTGAATACATTATGAAAAAATATCTATAATCAAATTTGAACCACTACTTTTACAACTATGATCATCAAGTAAGGCAAGCAATGTTAATCAATTTAAAACATTAAGTTTCATCGACATGTAAGTAATATAAACATAATAAGTACTTCCCCTAGACTGCACGTCATGTCTGTCCATATCTGTGAGAGAGGTAGGGCATAACGGGTTTCCCGTTCGATTTGGAGCTGCCCGACTGGGGCAGGACCTCCACCTTATAGAAGTCCGTAGCCAAATAACACAATTTATTGTGTTGTGTTCCTACGTGGTGAATAAGGTTTCCAGTAATGAGCTCCTTGTGGAGGGGGGAGGATTGTTACATTGTGTTGGAAGCAGAGGGATTAAACCTTATGCTGCCAACACACTATAACTCTCCGAACACAGAGTGGCAACGCGCAAGTGATACTTCTGCATCTTGAGCGTAAATAAGCTACGGTAACCCATTCCCATCAGGTGGGCCGTATGCTTGTTTGCCACTCTTGTAGAATAAAAAAAAAACTTTTATGGGGTAAGTTATTACATAACAACTTTGAAACTTTTTGAGAGAAAACACCCAAAACAATGCAACAATTGAAGTGATCATAATTATACGACTTGATACTTATGAAGCAAATTATTTAAATAAAAATGCAACAGACGATTCCAAGGCACCTTAAAAAAATACGATCTACAATTTTTATTAGTGAATCTGACTAAATTGGATTTTTATATTCTGTATATGGACTAAATGTATTTGATCCGCTAAACAGGTTCTTTGTCCGCAACGCCCGCGAGTCTGCCTGACGACGTTCACTTGTAAACGCCATAAAAAAATAGATACGCATAATAATGTATCAATGGCTGCACCCAACAAAAATACAACATGCTAAAAGTTTATAGAAAAAAATATAAGTATGTTGTTATGATCGATGTGACAAAACGGGTTTGATATAGGTAAGAAAACATTATCTGAAGTTAAACGATAGAGAAATAGAATTCTTCAGCCTTCCCACAAAGGTCTCCGAAAGGGAAGGCAGAGGAGCAACTCCACTCTTCGCTGGAGACATATTTGGATCACAGAAGCCCCGAGTTCCGCCCCGAAGCCCCGAAGTTCCCCTGCACTGCAGTTCTGCACTTTTATGTCAAGGAGAACCGTAAATAGAGGCACAAAAATAAATGTGCTCTTATCATAAATCCTTGCGGCGGTCTAGGATCGTATCCACGACCATTGGCACAAAAGGCAGGATTACCTGCTGTACCAAAGGGCCGATTTGTATAAATTTATCGTACACTTTTAACGATTGTAAAGGCAGATTGTCAGATTTTATAGCACGCCTAAGGCATGCGCGCATCATGGACACAAAATAAGTACTTTTTTTCATTTGTTTTTGAGGTCAATATAGTGGCACTGGTATGGCAATCATACTAAATGTTTAATAAAAGTTTTTTTTGCACACCCTAATGAGGTAAATGTTTCGTAACGTAAGACCTTAATTTAGTCAACGAAACGTGATATGTAATTGTTTTTTTTATGTTTTCATTTTATAATTGAGTGTTGATCTGGTGTTTCTTTATTTCATTTAAAGACGTTGTTGTTGTGTCTACATTGTTAATAGGTATTTGTGGAATATATTAGATACGTATTTTAGCTACAAAAAATTTATAGGAAGCCTGTTTGTAACCTGTTATGTAACGCGGCGTATAAACGCAATAAAAATGGTATCTAATACCGATGGGTGAATGAGAGTCCCTCGCCCAGTATACATCGTAACTGACAGCTTGGAGCCTTGCCGTGACGCACTCTTGACGTTATACAAGAGTAATTTATCCTTTCACCCTGTCACGAGGGCCCCGAAGGGGAAGTAACCACCCTCTTTTCATCGTATATTTATTTGGGTGTCAATGTGATCAGTAGCGAGTCTGTCTATGTTTCTACGGCCAGCTAATACTTACTTTACTTACATACTTATCTCATACATGCCTTTAAATTGGGTCTTTTATTTAATACTTATTACAGAGTAAGCTCTGACAAGAGTATAATAAAAATAGGTAGGGCATAACAGGTTTCCCGTTCGAATTTGGAGCTGCCCAACTGGGGCAGGACATCCACGCCTTATAGAAGTCCTGGGAGTGAACAAGGTTTCCAATAATGAGCCCCTCGGGGAGGGGGGATGTTTGTTACATTCTGTTGGCAGCAGACGGATTAGTCCCATTTACTGCCAACATTGTATAACTTGTTTGCTACTCCTGGGGTATAAATAAATAATAGTTAAAAAAAACTAAAAAACACGCTTTTTAAAGAAAACCGAACTAAAAAATAGAAAATAAATTTCGATAATATCTTAAAAAGCGTGGGGTGCATGGTGTCAATAGTTATAAATATTTTATTGACAGATATTAGTAGAGTGATTATCATTTCGGTAATATCTTAAAAAGCGTGTTTTTTAGTTTTTTTTAACTACATATTATTTATTTTCTACTTTTTAGTTATTAGTGTATTGTCATCGGTCCTCGATAAGTCTACAAAGTTTGAACGAAATCTGGCCGTTTAAAGTGGGTCAAAATCGAGCTCAAAGAAGTCGGTTACATACATACATACATACATACGTACATACATACATACAGGTGAAGCTAATATAAAACGTGTAAAAAAGAGAACTATGTCATTAGCAGGTTTTGTTGTAGTTCTCTCCTCAATGCAAGAACAGAGTTAGATCAATACGTAGAATGATCTTGTGGAGAACTTGATCATACTTACTCAATATACTATTGTGTATCTTATAGATATACAATAATATATATCATTATTGAGCTATATATTTTCCCCAACAAAAAAACATATTAATTCTACATAATACTTAATCATCATATCATCACGCCGAGTACCTAACGGGGTAGGCACAGAGTAAAGAGCGGCAGTTCTATCTAGACTTACATACCTTCCTTTCGCTTCGTCCACATTCATCAGTCTCTTCATACATGCTCGTTTACCGACGATTTACTTATCTAGTTATTTATACGAATTTATATCTAGAATGTACATATTTCATAGGAAAAACATTTGAACCTCAAGCATGTACCTACATTCACAACTTTACCATGATAAAGGCAAATCAAATATGAGTGACTTTATTCAAAGAAATGTAACCTTAGTTATAGTCTCGGAATTCATCGCTTTGTTGTATAAATATATGCTACATGTTCTGGTTATTTTATCTTATCTTATCCTTGGCAAGAGGGTAAACAGGCGCTTGTCGCCTTGGGGTATTTTTTGCTACTCCAGTCAGCTTTTAAAACTGTAACTTTATCACCTTCACAATTTAATAAGGCGCATCTTCCTTATTCGCTAACACGCCACTCTAATACTAGTCCTAAATCAAGCACAATTGGACCTTGACATTGTCCCTATTTCTTCTAGTTACATCACCGCTCCGTGGTAACATAGTGTAAACCACGACGCCCCTATCGCCTTACAAAACTACGGCACCTCCACCGTGATATATCGTGGCGTGGACGTGCTCCGAACATTAAACCACACCACCGAGCCTCCAACTCTACCACATCGCAATATTAACAATATATTGTGTCATATGTGTTAGTGTCAAAGAGGCGTACGTGTTACAAACAAGCATTGGACGGGTAACATATGGAAAACGGAGACTGTTCGAGCCCGATGATAAGCAGATCATGCACCTCACACGCAACGCGCATACTAACCAACTGCGTCCGTATTCTAGAATGTTTCGACGCTTGATCGCCTGTAATAAGCCACTGGCGTAATATATTCAATTAATTATATTCAGAAGTTCAGATAGTGTCGTAAAAAAATTGGTAATGATAATTTTTTGTTCCATACCTAACCAGCTACCACGCCCACGTATTTTACTGTCGATTCGTTAAGGCAACAGTAAAATTATACTTGCTTTTGCGTACTTATGTTTAAACTCAGATGGAATACAGACGTTGGTTGTACTTATGAAGAGTGAGTAGTGATAGGGCACGGTCAGCTGCAACCAGACGCGACCTGTATTCATAAGATGTGTTGTATGAAGATTAGTCTATTGTACCTACTTTAGCGTTGCAACTTCATCATTTCGCGTGAAGATGCAAAGTGTTGAATAATCGACCTCTTTACATGGCACTCAATAATCGCCTTACATAACAAACATACACACACATGTATTACGTCATTTCAATGTATGACTGCAGCCTTTTTATTCGACTTTTTCGTGCGCTACATAGATAGATGTAACTTCGTAACTTGATATTCTCGTCTCAATTCGTATTTAAAAAGAGTTTTGGTAGATACTATAGGCTCAGAATTAATTTGCAAATGTTGACTTGCGTTATAAAACCGCGTTGAATCAGATTAATAAGAAATTCTATGAATTGGCTCATCACCACTTTCATTGGTTAACAATAACTTCGTCAAAGACAATATAAGTTTAAATAAAATGCCTACCCCTTCGGGGACCCTTGTGGACGGCGTGATATATAATTCGGTACTTACCTATAGGTATTTGTTATATTTTGTTTTGTCTACACACGATTATAAATTATGTCTGCGTACTATATTTATAATAACAACAATTAACAATATTTACAAAAAACAGTCGTAAAAATAAATATGTATATAGGTAAAAAGTAAGTAAAATGTATCTATCAAATTATAAGTAATGCTACAGTTATTACAGTGAAATACGGCAGACGAACAAGCCAGAAGTAAGCGGGACCTTTCTTCTCCCATTTGGCTCATCTGTAGTGGAATATGTTTGTAGTGAATGTTATCGTATCGTAAATACTAAGTACTTAATTGACACATAATATCGATCGGTGTGAGTGCTTATCGAAGACGGAAGAGATTAAGCACACCGCGCTACAGGTGTCGTCGTAGTTATGCCACACTTTGATAAGTACCTTCCTACTGCAACCGCAATATTGTAAAACTACGATTGTTGCCTAATATTACAGATAGCACGGATTATCGGCCTATACTTACTATACATTACCAAATTTCTTTTCTACTACCACGGTGGCAACAACCCTGCAGTCCGCCCGATGGTAAACTGTTTACCTAAGGACGCGTGTGCATAGAGGGTATCGCTCGCGTACTGCCGTCCCTGTAGTAGGTACACACTGGGTAACTAGATTTTTGAATAGGTGACTGATGTATCGTATATCCGGTAGTGTGCGCTACACCTATCACTTGAGTCACACCGAAATATTAACTAGACCCTACGCAAGTAGGTCAATACTGTAGTATTTGTAACGTCTGACATTGCAGTGAATATGAATGAATATCAGCACGAATTATATTCTTATTTTTAGTTATTGAGGGAAATGTCGTTATTATTTAGCAGTCTCTAATCGTTCTACATAGATGACGCATGTTATAGTGGCAGAGGCATAATACATAAACAAAATCTTGAATTGAGATTGTCTTCCAAGGTTTGTTACTGAACCACGGAGAATATCGATAAATAAGTATCTATGTATATTTAATTGAAGTCTAGGACTATGGTAAGTCTTACTTAGCACGATTGTTGGACAAACAACCTAGTGGTATAATTAATTAATATTTTATAATAGTTACACAAGCCGATTCCAATGAAGTGACTGGAGCAAGATTTATAGCAACTGAGATGCAATTGTAATAAGCAGTTAAAGTTCAGTTCGTCACAATAATCAAAATAATCCATTTTGTATACCACGAATGTGAAGAAGAAACAGCCCTCGTGATTTTAAACGGCTATCATAGCCTATACTTGCTTGCAAATACTTCGGATATTGTTCGAACTCGGGAACAGGAACAATCGATATTGAAGACGAGAAAATATATATCCTCACGCCTTCCCACAAGGGTCCCTAGGTTCTCTAGTTTGAAATCGAAGCTGCCTATCAGAGACATTGCATCTTACAGGATGTTATCCTTCGTCTAGACACTGCTAAAAGCGGCGTTGCCAAAATATTGCATTTTGTTTTCATAATAAATAAAGTTTTACTTACAAGTCCCAAGTTGCTTAAGGTGTATCTGGTGATAATCTGAAGCCGGAGATGTTATAACTCACTATTACGTAGTCCCAAGCATCCGGTGTAATATGAGAGGTAATAAGTATCTTAGGCTCCATCTTAAGTAACTGATGCAGTGGATGCTTACGCAAACAAACGTAGTATAGCCAGCTTAGACTGTTAGAATGATATTCAGGGCTATACTGCCGATTAACTAATTATATTTTATTTCGGTTCTATAAAGGTGGCAAGCAAGTATTTGACCCGCTTGGTGAGTACTGTAGGCAGTCCAGCTTCTGAACGTGCCCATCGTTCCAATTCCGAACGAGAGATTTATTGTTGACAATGTCTTTTCAGCCGTCCGATTAGCACCACCTTCATTAAGCGAATAGTATCTACTGTCAGGTCTCCGATGGACCTTAACAACAACAATTAATCAGTGACAGAGTTTCCTTTCCAAGTCATCAATAAACTTCGATATATATAATGATATATATAATTCAATAAATATAATGTGACTCTCGTGGACATAAAATAGTATATAATATTATATTACCTATGTAATATTTATCAAGTTATATTAAGTCTATGCATAGTCGTTCTTGAGTAACGGCGATGGTCTCGCCATCTATCACGTGGGCACCTAAAATATATCTCTGGCGGACAGTGGGTGTGTGGGTACAAACTACACACCTCTGCCTACCCATTCGGGGACCCTTATGGGAAGGCATGGAAGGGCATGCATGGTAAGGATATATATTAAGTATCTTTTTAAGTACCCAATAGAAGGAAAAGGAAGACTATGAAGGCCAAGATTTACATACATTAGTCAGATCATAGAAAAATGTGTTTCTCATGCCGTATGGGTGGTCAAAGAGATTACACTGGGCTGAAGCAAATGGAAGGATTTGTATATGGGTCGCCATCAAGAGCCCAGCTCTTAAATTCACGAAGACACGCCCCACCAATTTCTAGTCGGAGGGTCGCGATTTGCGGGGAGTATAAGCCGAGTTTAATTGTAGTGTGCGTGTGCACTCATAGATGATCCGATTGTACCGATAATACTCAAACATTAATGCAATGTTGCACACTTACACTATAAACTATAAGGAAGAATAGTGAGGTGCATCTTCGTGGATGGCACTATCTATATTATGTATTGATCCAGAGCCGCGTAGGCCGATTGGCTTGTAGTCAATTATCACGATTGCAAGCTCAAACCCTGACGTTTTTTACCAATGGAAAACTTCACTAAGAAACCTGGATACATTTGAGAATAATTTATATAAACGTATACAGCATCGTAACTAAGGATAAACAAAGTAACACCTGCTTAATTTGCACCTAAATGTATCTACGGCAAAAGAGGATATTATTACATCCCATAATACTTCGGGGGTCCCTGTAGGAAGAAATAAGCAAGTATTTTACTATTAATTAAATTAGTTACCATAAATGAAAATATTAACTGGGAAAAATATTCATCTTGTACGCAGTAAAATTAATACAAAACTTAAAAATCAATCTACCAACTATGGAAAATGGGAGTGCAATTTTTATTCCAGTTCTTTTCCGCATATTAATAATGAATTGTGGGCAGAGTGCGAGCCTGTTCCCCGCAGTCGCCGAGCTGACACCTGGGGACCGGTCGCACTAGTTCTGCAAACCCACGCAACAACCGCCTCTGCCACGTCACGGCACCTCTCACCACGACATACGGAGCAACACTATCGCTACCAAGCAAGCTTTATCCATTGAGTACCGCATTGAAACATACGTTTTTCAACAATGTTATACAGAAGGTAATGGATGAAACTCATTTATATGCGATCGATAATTATTTGGCCCTGCAGTTCATAAAAGCGCAGGTTCTCGACTGGACCTAATAACCGCAAGATAGTTACCAAACAATTTGCATCCGACGGTATTTTTCCTTGAAACGCCTAGACTCCAGCGCTGCCTTATACTTCATTTGCCTACCAACCTACTACCAACCATAAAGGTCCGATCAGTGTTGAAATAGCGTCATTGCGTAGTACGTTCTTGCTAAAATATTAATTTCTTTACTGGGGTAGGCTAGTTAAGTTGTAGTTTAAAACAATTATGGAATTGTTTATGTCCACGCAGATTAAGTATTATTGTAGTAAAAGTATATGCATGTACCGAACGACACACTGACAAAAGCATAAGGAAGACATTTTCTTATTTTTTTCAGAGGATAGTTGCGACACATAAGGAGATAGGTTGAGGCCGATCGGAAGTGACGCAAGTCTTCCGTCTGGAGCGACTTCCGCTCGGAAGCGCGGGCTTCCTGACACGACGCGGTCCAACGAGGCCATACAGACTGATGACGTTACGCTTTGTACCTGTAAGTATTTGTGATTGATTAGCTCCTAGTACCAGGTGCAAGATGATATCACCCAATTGTGCAATCAAATTACGATTATGACTTTAGTTGGTCGACCGAAATTACTTCCGCATCAATTTATTTATCTAAGCTTTGTTTGGATACTTAGCATTATTAACTTAGACTCTGTGAACTCACTGTGAACGACTTTTTACGTAACATTACAATAGACCAAGCTCTAAATGACGTATTTAATTCTTTGATTTACTTTAAAGTATTACATTTGGTTTAATCGCATCATAAATTGTTATGTATGGTGTCAACCATATTTAAACATCTACTTCTAAACAAAGATGTTGATACAATCTCATTTCACCTCAATAAATGTATTCTTGCAACTCCAAGTAGACGCGTTTTGAATACACAAACACCGAAGAGAAGTTTTATTGAGAAACATATTCATAAGTTGCCAATAAAAAAGTGTATTGCGCACACAAAACAGGATTCTCAAACGCATCCGCTGGTTTAATTAGCTTGTCTGCTCTGAACAGTACTGACGTGGTAACAGTTACAGGCGATTATGGCCTTTGTCTGTTTGTAAATAGAAGTGTTTTCGTAATTATGGCCATATAAGCTATCTGCGAAACCGATATGGACGCGCCCATGTGCTCTGTTTTGTTACTTTATTGCGAACAGATGTCAACAGTTACAGATCATATTCATGTCTAAATGTGGCAAAAACTAGGACTTCGCCTTAATCGTCGCACCATTTTATACGTCATATTTTAGCATTTATGACGTATGGTTATGATACATAATACAATTTAATACTTTTATATTTCTGGTAAACTGGCCTCCTGGGTTTAAGAGTATTCTTATCGGTTCATTGCACTTATTACATCGAAATTGTATGAACATATTTTATTAACGTCTAAGTAATGTTCGCAGGATAGCTCTGCGTTGTCCAGTATATGACTCATTTGACATTTTTGTCCGCAATGCAACGTCTGTCTGATGCAAGCCTAAGCAAATTACACGTTCCTCGGGAAATTACTCATAGCGTTCTTCGCAAAATATTATGTGTGGACATATACGTGGAGCCAAGTAAAAAGGTTATGTCTATTTCTTTATACCATTGGTAATGGTAAGCGGTTACCGCCGCTAATGGACGCTTGCAATACCCAATTGTATCTACTAAAGCTTTACAAATAAATTCCCTGCATGTATGCCTGACATTGAATGATGCTTTTGGAAGTCAAACAACTAATTCGTGACATTTAAACTGCATAATTTTTTTACCTGATTTGGATTTTACAATTCAGATTCCGACAGTTTAGGAAATTCCTCAATGACAGTTTTACTGGTGATACTAAATTTATTTATTTATTGTTAATGTTAAACGCAGAAACAATACAATTACTAGGTAAGTGAACTTTAACACAAGCTTTTTACATACGTACTTTAAAGTACGTAATTATAACACTGTATGGTTATATAATATGCTGCATTTATAAGATTACATTTAATACATAAATATATAATATATCCTCACGCCCTCCCGCAAGGGTCCCCGAAGGGTTTGACAGAGGTGTGTAAGTACTAACCACACACCCACTTTCCGCTAGAGATATATTTCAGGTACCAACGTAGCAAATGGCGAGTCCATCACCGCTAATCAAGCTCGACTATACATACGCCTTTGAATTTCTTCTCAAACGTAAACAGGTTCCCACTCGATGTTTTCCCTTGTCGAAGCTTGCGGTGTGACTAATCGCTATACATAAGTTCGGAAAAATCATTTAAAAATAAAGAAGAATTTTAGTACTTTTACATTATCATCTCCGATACACAAACATAATAAGCTTTACCTTCTTTCACAATCTTTGATTGTTGACTTTTAAATAATGCAGGAAAACTGAAGTATAAATTGGTACCCGGAAAATTTCATAATTGTATTGTAAAAACACTGTTGTAAATGAAGATGCAGTAAAAGAGTCTCGTATTCTAGAGAGGACTGGTGCTATATTCACTTGGTTTACTCCCTGAAGGACGCAGCGTGATAATATGAACGAGTATAAACCATTATATGCAATCACTGCTGGGTATATACCAAACTTATAACATATTCATAAGTTGCCAATAAAAAAGTGTATGTTTATATCTTTAAAGTTTTGAGAGGCAAAATGTACAATGCAGAATTTTTAGGTTTATTAGGGCTAAATAAACCTGACAAGTACGTATGGCGG
This sequence comes from Drepana falcataria, assembly GCA_945859725.1. Taxonomy (NCBI): domain Eukaryota; kingdom Metazoa; phylum Arthropoda; class Insecta; order Lepidoptera; family Drepanidae; genus Drepana; species Drepana falcataria. The sequence continues at coordinate 5,935,643 of OX243935.1, forward strand.
AGTTGTCTCCCACCACTATATACCGAAGCAATACCGAAGGCGAGGACCAACCTGGTCAAGGAAGCACCGCCGCACCGGTGACTAGAGCGCTTCAAACCCTTAACAGTATTCATGAAGAGATAGACCTATTCACTACTCGGAGTGAATTCAACAGAGTAGCACAGTGTATTATTTGTTATAAATTAAATTAAAATATAATATCTTACTTATACATATTATGTACACGGCAGCATTAGGATACATTTCCTGTTATGTCAGTTGTAAGTTGATAAATAAATAAATAAAAATACCTAAAATTAAAGGCAGTAAATTTTGCCAGTTAGCAACATCCTTATTTCAAGGACAATCGACTCGCAACTGCCGGCGGCGGATCGCCAACGAAATGCTAATTCGTACGCTATAGTGAATACCTTATGAGAACTAAAAAAACTCATATCTACATTCTTCAAGACCGCCACAGGAAAATTCCTAAGGTATATATGTATATGGTGCAAATTGCTTTGAATTACAACAAGGATGTCCATTTACCACTGATAATTATTTTGACATGAATGGAATGGAAACCAGTTTTCATTATGGTACTCACTCAACTAGTAAATTTATAGCGGTAGGTCCTAGTAATATGTCAGCCAATTACGTACACATACAGTAAAATCACGTTATTATAGATTTGTTCACATTTAAGTAAAATCCATAGCACAAAAGAGCAAATGTAAAAATTTTATGACAAGATTACATTTTTATGACAGGTAATTTTATATTCAACTAGCTGCCCCGGCGAACTTCATACTACTCAAAAAGTCAAGAAAATTTTGGTTTTTACATATTTCCTCGTATTTTTTTTCTTTTTTTCTCTCCATAAGAACCTTCCTCAGACTTCAACAAATACAACAACAGAGTAAATCACCCAAATCGGTTCAGCCGTTTTAGAGTTTTGCGCTTAGCAACACGTTCAATAAGCCTCTTTTCCCTTACGTGGCATAATAGTTGCGTTGCGTTGATGTGTAGTGGATGTTGGGCGACTTGGGCGGGGGATGAGCTAGAACCCCTAGGAGTGACCCCCAGGGGTCCTCCTACAAGGGTGCTAGCCCATCACCTACTTTGTTCACTTTTTCCGAGTGAGCAATTTGGCGTTGGTCTTGGGAGTAGCGCAGGTCGCGTAGATCCCCAAGGCAAGTCCGGAGCACTATCCTGCTAGAGGTTGCCGCCTGCTATTGGTCTGGTTCCTTCAGAAACAGACGTAACAGAAAGCTCCGGGCGCTCTCCACTTTCCCACCTTCCCAATTCCCATTCCTTTCCCTAAGGGAGGGAGGGCACAACGGTTAATTCCCGTTCAAATTCGGAGCAGCCCGACTGGTACCATTACCTCCACCTTACAGAAGATCGCAGCCAAATGGCATTACCCTCGGGTGTGTCGTGTTCCTGTGGTGAGTAAGGTCGCCAGGCTCCAAGAGGAAGCGGTGTGTCGGCAGCACAGGACCAGTGGTGCAATTCCGCCGTGGTGGTGACCAGGCGCGGCATGTCGGTGCGGTTGTTAGGTAGACCCGGTGAAACGGCTGTCCGCTGGCCGCCCGCATATAGTAGGGGTCCCGAACCCAGGGATCACCTAATCTCCGCCCTGGGAGGCTGACCCGCACATGTGTGTAAAGTCCTTGGTGTAGTAGTCGTGCTGGAGGAGGAGACCGGAGTGGACCCGGCCGCTGCATCAGGGGGGGATCGGGGGCCCTTCCAACCTCCGCTCCGGCAATCCGCACTACCTGTACATCACTGCGGCGGATTGAGACTGCGCTTTGTCCTCTTTGATGCCGACGCAACGTTTCCTCTTTTTTCCATTTCAGCACCCTTCAATAAAAAAATGGCCAAAGTAAAAAATAGCAGACGTTTCTCAGCGGCCTCACCATCCACATTAAAAACTTTTGCAACATCAGGGGACTCCATTCTAATCTAAACGCAGTCCACCAACACCTTGAACTTCCCCGGGTACAAGATGGAACACTATTTTGTGCGCCGCGCCGGTGTATGTATGTACTTCCGGGAGGATATTTGCTGTCGACGTCTCCTCGGCCTTGAAGACAGAGACCTGTCAATTTTGTGGGTGCGCGTAGACTATGGTGGCAACACCCGAATCTCCGCGTGCCTTTACAGGTCCCATAGCGGTGACACAGACACAGTTCGCCTATTTGAGCACCTGCAATCGACAACGGACAAAGTACTTGAGCAGTACCCCTCCGCGGAGTTGGTGGTTTTAGGAGATTTTAACGCTCACCATGTTGAGTGGCTTGGCTCTCGGTCCACTGACTGCGCGGGGAGGGCTGCTTACGAGCTTGCCCTGGCTTATGGCTTCTCGCAGCTGGTACACGAACCAACCAGAATACCTGATATCGAGGTCCATACAAGCTCTTTACTGGACCTTCTGCTGACCACGCGACCGGACAGCTATTCCATCTCGGTGGGTGCGCCGCTTGGCACATCCGACCACTGTCTGGTCCGGACGCAAGTGCCGTGCGCAAAGGCCGAAGTGCCCCGACCCCCGGGGCGGCGGCGCATGTGGCACTACAAGGCAGCAGACTGGGATGGATTGCGTGAGTTTTACGCATCGTACCCGTGGAGGCAGATCTGCAGAGGCAGATCCCCTGTGCAGCAGCCGTCGCTGAGACGATACTGGCGGGAATGGAATGCTACATTCCAAGCTCGCTAGTAGCTACAGGGGTAAAGAAACAGCCGTGGTTTAATAAGCCCTGCAAGGAAGCTAAATTATCCAAGCAAGCCTTGTATGAGGCGTGGACCACGGCTCGATCCAATCTGGACCCCAACATATCTGATGCAAAGCGGAAACTTAATGCTGCCTCGAGGCACTGTAAGCGAGCGATTGCCAGGGCGAAATTCGATTTCGTCGGCAGAATTGGTAAGAGACTCCCTAGCTACCCTTCTGGCAGCCGTGCTTTTTGGTCCCTTGCCAAGGCTGCTGAGGGAAACTTTTGCCAGTCGTCCCTGCCACCACTCCGTAAGCCGGATGGTAACTTGGCCCACAGTGCCAAAGAGAAAGCGGATCTATTGGGCTCTCTCTTTGCCTCGAACTCGACTATGGATGACGGAGGCGACACACCGCCAACCATTCTGCGATGTGTGAACTCTATGCCGGAGATAAGCATAACCCAACGGGAGGTCCGGCGGGAGATGCTGTCTCTGGATGTCCATAAATCGAGCGGGCCAGACGGTATTCCGGCAGTGGTGCTTAAGCAGTGTGCTCCTGAACTGTGTCCTGTTTTGACACGCCTATTCGCGCTATCCTACTCCGCCCAAAAAGTCCCAACTTCGTGGAAGACCGCCCACGTGCACCCAGTGCCCAAAAAGGGTGATAGATCAGACCCATCGAATTACAGGCCGATCGCCATCACCTCCCTCCTCTCCAAAATTATGGAGCGAGTGATTAACACGCAACTCCTGCGATATCTAGAGGGTCACGGTTTGTTGAGTGACCAACAGTATGGCTTTCGCCACAGTCGCTCAACGGGTGACCTTCTAGTATATCTCATGCACCGTCGGTCACTCGCCATTGAGAGTCAAGGTGAGGCATTAGCTGTTAGCTTGGATGTGGCGAAAGCGTTCGATCGGGTCTGGCATCTGGGTCTTCTATCGAAGCTTCCATCCTACGGACTGCCAGAGGGATTATGCAAATGGGTCGCTAGCTTTCTGTCCAGCAGACGCATAAGAGCCGTCGTTGACGGTAGCTGCTCCGAAAGCATGGACATTAATGCTGGCGTCCCGCAAGGCTCTGTGTTGTCCCCGACTCTGTTTCTTCTGCATATTAATGACATACTTTCTATTGAAGGCATTCATTGTTATGCAGACGACAGCACTGGGGACACTTACTACACGGGCCGTGCTAATCTCCCTCGTTCCACTGTGGAGGAAAGTCGCGAACGACTTGTGTCTGAAATCGAGAGTACACTTCGCAGTGTCTCCGATTGGGGTCGACTAAACCTAGTCCACTTCAACCCCACTAAGACACAAGTATGCGCGTTCACCGCTAAAAAAACTCCATTCGCTGTGGCTCCACAATTCCAGAACACTCCCCTGAACATCTCGGAAAGCATTAGGATCCTTGGGGTCGATATTTCTAGCGACGTTCAGTTCCGTGGTCATTTAGAGGACAAGGCTAAGCTGGCGTCGAGGAAGCTCGGTGTGCTCAACAGAGCTAAGCAGTACTTCACACCGCAACAAAGGCTGCAACTTTATAAGTCGCAAGTTCGGCCACATATGGAGTACTGCTGCCACCTGTGGGCTGGAGTCCCTGGATACCAGCTTGGGCCTTTTGACGCGGTTCAGAAACGCGCCGCTAGAATAGTCGATGATCCCATGCTCACAGGCGGCTTGGAATCACTAAGTTTGAGGAGAGACTTTGCCTCCCTGTGTGTGTTCTACCGCTTGTATAATGGGGAGTGTTCTGCAGAATTGTTCGACATGATGCCCACTTCCACCTTCTACCACCGCAGCTCTCGCCATCGACGGGGAATTCATCCCCATACCTTGGAACCACAAAGGTCTCGCACTGCGCGGTTCCAAAGGAGTTTCCTTCCGCGAACGCTCAGGCTGTGGAATGAGCTCCCCGTTGAGGTTTTCCCTGGAGAGTACAGCATGGAGTTCTTCAAGAAGGGTGTGAAAAGATTCCTGCAGGGTCGGCAACGCGCGAGTGATATCCCTGGTGTTGCAAGCGTCCATAGGCGGCGGTAACCGCTTACCATCAGGCGGACCGCATGCTTGTTTGCCAACCAAGTGGTATAAAAAAAAAAAAAAAAAATGTTTTAGAGGAAATTCCTAGGAATATGTAAGTCATTGATGAATAATGCTGGCAATTCGACAAGTAGCTCCATTCATATTATAAATTATTGTCCTAAAACCCATCAAGAAAACAAGACAAGGCAAAAGTATATTTGTGTATGCCAGTCAACTTCAACGAACCGACCATTGTTCAAAAACAAACCACAGCCAAACAAAACAGCTTTACTTTACATTATGTACTTAGCTAAGTAAATAGACAGAAAAATCCGTACATACATTGTAAGCATCGTTATTTTGCTAATTAATGGCATACAAATAATCTTATATCTGTAAACCTTAATACCGCTCAAACTAGAAAGATTAATCCCGTTCTGAACATAACTCAGAAAGATAAACAAGATGTGAAGTTTTAAAACCGGGTCGTTGGCAACATCAGCGCGCAGCATCCGCCAAAATAAAGTCCTTGACCTTGGTGATTCGACTTCATCTCGTTTAAAAATAAGAACAGCCGTGAACTTCTGAAAATGTACCTATACGCGCACTACAGAACAGGCCACTGCAGCTGTGCATGCATGCAGGGAACTCGTATCACAGGGCGACCTTCGATGGTTCAATAACAAGGTCCATACCCGTATAGACAACGCGTTAATATGTTCCGCGATGATAAACCATTCAGGAAGGAAACCGATTTAGATTAAGAACTTCATACCTAGTAGGTCTGTTTAAAGGAAAAAATTAATAAAACACCGATTTCGATTTGGAGAAAACAAAATTAAATTTCTTTTTTTATTAAATTATTAATTCATTCAATTAAACTCATGATTAAGCGCATATGCAGATAGTATATACAGATTTATTCTGAAAATATCATAAATACCTTCGTATTCCAAATTAAAATTCCAAACAACCTACTACAGTTACGGATACGATATATGTAGGCTTTAGAGGACAGTTAAAATAAGTTGTATATATGTATATATGAAGGTATCTAAAAGTTACATACAACTGTAAGATGCCTTCACATCGGCCTACAAGAATTCCCGAAGGGGTAGGTAGATTTGCAGCAGTTCCCCCTTTTCGCAGAACATATATTTAGGTGCCAACATGACAGGCAACGAGTTCGTCGCCGTTTCTCAAATTCAACTCAAAACGATACATATATCTTTAATTTATTTCTCGAACCTGCAAGGTTTCCCTTTAATGTTTTCTTTCGTCGAAAAGCTGGTGGTGTGATTAATATATTAATAGGTTTACTTAAAAACTCATGGAAACGGTAAGATTCGAACTTGCAATCTTTGTGTCGTAGGTACCAATCAACTATGAACCATTCGGCAACAGCGGCTGTATAATTATATTCCTTGATATCCAAAGTATTTCTGAGTCCGTCATCAGACGAGATCCAAAACAAAGCACGCCAGTTATCCGCGCCGCCCATTAACTAGAGTGACAGGCCAGTCGGGGCGTTGTTGGCGTGATCTCTCGGAACAGGCAAGCTTTGCATCAGCAAAATTTGGTGATGGCTCGACTGTTCGCGAGAAAACATACATAAATACATATAGATGGAACGAATAGCCTCTTTTTCAAGCCGGTTATAAATATACGGATATTTATAACGATTCTTCCAATCTGACCTTTTACCCTCACCTTCGTCCACCCGCAAATTTGTTACCTATTGTTGGTAGCAATTCGAACACAGAATAATTTATACATATTAATGATTCCTGGGTGATTTTTGTAGCAAAAAAACTAGTCTTCACTAAATCTGTCATTTCATCTTAAAGGAAACATACAATAATATGTCCTCACGCCTTCCCACTAGGATTCCCGAAGAGGTAGAGGTATACATTAGGTGCTAACGTAATAAAGAGCAAGTCCATTGTGTTTACTCAAGTACGTACATATGTATAGCAAGTTTCTCTACTACGTTTGGTAGACTTGTTCAAAATTCAAGCAAAAATTGCTGGTTTTGAGATATTAACGCTTTGATCCCACACAGTTCTTTTCAGTCAGAATTATATGTCGGTATTATTCTATACACACATATGCTATTAAACTGATTAACCTAATGAAGCTCGCACTTCGCGCAGCTATCAAAGAACGCCGCAAGCAGTAGGACCAGTTTTTAGGTCCCTCTGGTTTGAATAACTCCGCCTTAGGCACATCAGTAAAAAACAATATAACTAGAACCCTCGTTAAAACCTTTTTATATATTATAAATTGGGTTCAAAATATATTTTTATTATAACGTAGATTTTAAAAAGTGAATTTAGGCAATGTGCCTCGTCATGATATGATATGATATGATAGCATTGCCTATATATGTATATTAAAACACACTAGTGGGCCTGGGAATCATTAAGGCCTTAATAAATATACTAAACATTTATGTGTTTATTGATTAAGCCGATGAAAATCATATTCACATGGCAACGCAACGTGTTATTTATACAAATGACCTTATAATCTCAGCTTTAAATATCAAAAAGGAAAAGACGGTAAATATCTATGATTAATGACTGGTTATCGCTGCGCTCTCAGCGGAGACCAAACATTAGTTTTTTCTAATTGTGCCATAGATAAAACTGTAGATCTTTAAGATTGTGAGAGCTGCAAAAAGAAAACAAAAAATATAAAGCATAAGATACATTTTACCAAATTTATAGCGATGACGGTAAAGGAATCAGAAATTTCGGGGAAAAAACGGAACTGTTTATCTCATAGCATGATAAAAAAATAGAATTGTTTGTCATCATTTTGGAACAAAGAACGTTAAAGCAGAAGGAACTAAAACTGAATATCTTCCTCGTGCGAACATAGACAAGGACGCTACATCTTCCTGAACAAGTTCCTAGTTGTCATCTAATTTCGCAGCAAAGGTCTTCGAACTCGTAAACTTTGTTAACTAGGAAATGACGGTCGAAATGCCTTGACATTTATTCATTACCTGCATGATTACTTTCAATGGATCGTAGATATGATTGACTTACGAAGTAATATACAAACATCGCGGAACTATTGTACTTAGGTCCTGGTTCCTAAGTCTGTATATAGTGAGACAAACTTAAGAGCGATTTGTACGATGCTTATACATACGCCGTGTCGTGTATTGCTCGAAGGTCGCATCGGTGACTATTTGACATTTAATTCAAAATGCCAATAAACTATAGCGGATACAATGTGAGCAAAATAAACGAAATAAATAGAAATGAGAGAAAAAATAACACTGTTTAAGTGCAGAACTAAATCAACAATGGATCCCAATACTCTGCTCTGCTTCACTCTGCTTCAGCTTTACAGAAAATTTCCTTCAGAGCTGTTGTAGTCGTGTGGTTAAGTAGTCTGCGATATAAAGGTCGCAGGTTCCAACCGCGGCAGTGTGTAATAATGAGTTTTCTGAATTAAGTACATCGATTTATCACATTGCAAGCTTTACGGTAAAGGAAAATATCATAAGGAAATCTGCATACTTTTAAAGAAGAATTACATTATGTATGTGTAACTGTGTGTACAATAAAATAAAACTAATGAAAAAAACAAAGAAACAAAAGAATATTAATTTCAGAGTTCAAATTCCCGTAAAATGTACCTTCGAGTATACCCAACATACTGAACAGTCAAATCAGTATTTGATACAGGTTGCTCATAAGACGTAGATATGTATAAATAATAAAATTTTATGAGAAATACAAGCTTTTTTAAATGTACAAAGTGTATGTAGATATTCTGTAGTGTCTGAAGGACAATGCGTCGGGCGCGTTTAGGGAAGTGCGTGACTTGACTTACAACTTATGACTTGCTGTTTGCCGCAGAGATGTGCTTTAAGCTTTGTCAAGCTTTTTGTCGATACTCATAACGTTGGTTAGGTTTCAAAATTGATTCTGGAGGTATATTTGTTGTTTAGTCAAGTACATAGGTACCTAGTAGTTTTTTAGTCGTAATATTTTTGGAGAAAATAATTTCAGGATTTGAAATAATTATAATAATAATAAATACCTGGGACAATTCCACACAAATTGGCCTAGTCCCAAATTAAGCAATGCTTGTGTTATGGTAACTAGACAACGATATATTTACTTATATAGATAGCTATATACTTAAATACATAGGACATCCAAGACTAAGGTACAAATATTCGTGTTCATCACACAAATATCTGCCCTCAGCGGGATTCGAACCCGCGTCCTCAAGTTTCGCAGTCAGGAGCTCTAACCTCTAGACCAGACGATCGTCATTATTTTCCCTGCTATAAATAAAAAACTGTCCGAACATTAAATTCGTCTTATAGTAGGATGATAAATAGCATCTTTCTCTTCCAACACATGGACTCTACGTGATCATATCTTTGTATTTTATTTAATCAGTCTATAAACGTTGCCTAAAAATATGAAGTCCTAGACTATGCTAAGAACTCTTCTTCTAAATGCCTACAACCGGGATGAAGTTTGTTTCTTTAACATTAAATTTGTCTATAGAGACTTTCTCTGCTTATCACTTCATATATTGATGTTTGTAAACATAGATTAGACTGCCTCCCCGCTAGGGACTTGGCGTGATGATATGTATGTATGTATGTATGTAAACATAGATGCTCATCCCAAGATATTTCTTAGTTTATTGGTAAAAGCTGGCATTCTTCCACTCAGGTTATTGATCGGAGATATACTTCATATCCTCACGCCTTCCCAGAAGGGTCCCGGAACGGGTAGGCAGAGGTGTATAGGTAGTACCCACACACCAACTTTCCGCCAGTGATATATTTTAGGTGCCAACGTGACAGATGGCGAGTCCATCGCCGTTACTCAAGCACGACTATACATACGCCTTTGAATTGCTTCTCAGACGTATGCAGGTTTCCTCTTGATGTTTTCCTTCACCGAAAAGCACGTGGTGTGAATATTCACTGTACTTAAATTCAGAAAAACTTATTGGTTCAGTCGGGATCCGAACTTGCGATTTTTGTGTCGCAGGCAACGACTCGAACCACTCTGTCACCACGACTTCACGGCATGGAGATGTAATATGTTAATTATGAAGCATTCATTTCAAATAATCTTATAACATAACTTTTATTATAGGTACTAACAGATCGATATGGAAGCTAATCGAGCAGCGCCCTGCACTATTGCGGTGAGCTTCACGCGGCTGGCATACTATAAAAGTGCATTGTATATGTCTTGGAAATCGTAGTACGTCATCTGGACGTTTTGTTTTTAATTTACATAAAGACCAGTCACACCACATGCGTATAACTTCATCATTGACAATTTATTATAACTGCGCAAATCGTAAAATTATTATTGGCATATATGAGTTGAAATACCTAGGCGGACGTTCCAAGACCAAATCAGGGACGTCTTGAAAAAAGGCCAGGTCAAGAGTACCCTAAACCGAAGAGCATGTATGAAGGGAATAATGAAAGTGGACGAAGCGAAACAAGTATGTAAGGATCGTAGCAAGTGGAAAGAAGTGGTCTCTGCCTACCCCTACGGGAAAGAGGCGTGATTATATGTATGTAAGTATGAGTTGAAATAATTGAGACGAGTTGTTATTAAAAGGCCTTAGTTATACCAAAAGCACTCGCTTTACATACAAATGTACCATTTGGTTCCCCGAAACAAGACAAAAGAACTATTTCGTGTCGACTCGCGTACTAAGTGCCTATCGTAGTAAAAATAATACGATGATTACTTAACCTGGTCCTACTTTAGTGACATTTACAAAAGCCGTAAGATTACAACATAATATCACATTATATTATTACTAGCGGACTGATTGTTTGTACTTTTGTAGTCAATGTTGTAATAATTACAATTATATGTGAATTTCGCTTAGAAAACGTTATACATAATATATGTCTAAGGTTAAGAGTTAAAATTTAAATTGTATTCAGAACTTGGTATATTTTTTTCTTAAACCAGTAATGAGGACATGAGATGGATTATTTACACGTTGGGAAACAATTCTTACTTTATTCTATTTCTAAATTAAATTAGTTACTAAAAATTAAAACACGAAAAATTACATACATATACATAGTACATATATATATCATCACTCCGAGTCCCCAACGGGGTTGGCAGAGACTATAAAAAGTAAAGCAATGTAAAGTGTTAGCTTTTATCTAATATGTAGAATATCCATAGATTTATAGAGTAAAAACAAAGTTATGGTACACCTTTATGCAATTACAAAACCTCAAGCAACTAACGTTAACTTAAATGATTCCGTAACCAAAAACGTAAAATCAAACTTGACGTTTCAAATTAAGTTTGCCCAAGTGATATAACTGGTGACCTTCACATACTTTAGACTGTTGCAGCATGTCTTCTAGCATAAATATATGGCTGGTTAAGTTATATTTACATTATGTCAGACATAACCAGTTAACATTAGACACGAGGTACTTCAAACGGATTTAGAATAGCACCACTTTTAGACTGGATTTAGTATGAGATATGACAGCTCGTAACATTATTGTGATCTTGCGCTATCACGCGATACTGTAGAGTAAGTAAGTGATACATACAAGTATCTCACTGTTCTACAGCCTCCTCAATAACCTGTAGAAAGTACAGCCCGTTGAAGTTTTCTCTTTAAAGAACAGCAAGGAGTTCTTCAAGAAGGGTATGAATAGATACTTTTAGGATCCGTATCGTCCATATGTATATAATTAACTAGCGGCCCGTCTCGGCTTCGCACGGGTGGACATTTATTTTTTAAACATTTTGTCATGAAAGGAATATTTTTTTTTCTTGCAATTAAGCCTTATAATTAATATAGATTAATATAGGCAAATTAATAAGCCTTATTAATTAGCCTATATTAATCAGTGAAGATAAAGCATACAAACGGCGAAATAGTTTTTAAAATCGGTTCAGTACTTTTAGAGCCAATTCCTTACTATAGATTATTAAGTACTAACATTTAAAAAAAGCTGTGATGTGAAGATAAGACGAGTTAAGCCCCTGGTTTATTTCCCTTTTTCAAAATGGGTTCTTGTATCACAAATTGTTGAAGTGAAACCACAGTGGAACCAGAATAATAAGTAGAATAACACTCATCAATTTCGGTATAGAGTGACTTGGCTTGACCCTCTGCGGTCGTTAAAACTATATTTATAGCTAATATTATATGGAGGCAGAGTTTGTTTGTTTGAACGCACTTATCTCAAAACCTACCGATTTGAAAAATCTTTATGCATTAAGTAGCCCGTTTATAGGAAGGTCTTATAAGGCTTGGGATCCAAGGGAGCGGATATCAAATGAAACACCACTAGCTACATATGTATATACATACCTACACACAATTTCCTCAGACACTGCAATAAAATCTCTTTGGCGAATGCGATCACGTAAAAAAAGCGGATTCTCTTTGATTGCAATCGTACGTGCTTTGGCTTTTGGCAGAATTCAATATTGAATAAATAAAGCTGGGAAAAGTTTTTGGCATGTGAATCTGAATGTGAAGAAATACAGAAATGAACGACACATAACTACAGAGAGAAGATTTGTGAATATCATCAAGGGAATCCATAGGAGTAGGCAGATGCGTAGTTTTGTCTTATAGGTGTCAACGCGACATATGGCGACCTGTCTCCTTCTTTCAAGCACAAGTCTTTAAACATGTTTTAATTTCTTTACAAATGTTACTCACGGTGTTTTTCTTCACTGTTAACTTTGTGGGAGATAAATCACTATACTATACATAAGTTCCGAAAATATCTTCAGTCTAGAATTCTAGATTTGGACTAGTAACCAAATCATTCGACCAGCACGGCTCTTCATTTGCCCATTTTTCTACATTTATTAAACATCAAAATTCTATGCCAAGCTCTCAACTATGCTAATTTTAGTTAAGAATCAAATGCAATGCTAAATATATAACAAATGTAATATTAACACCGCAAACTATAATAAATAGGTCATATAAAATAACTGAAATTCTAACTCGGTTCAACACCTAGTCTGAATTGTGTTTAGAGTTGTTAAAGAAATTATAAATGTGTTACAATTTTGACTAGCCATACAATATAACCCGTAATTATGAAACCTGAGCTGCCCGAATTGGCAGGCGAGGATGCATGGTGTATTCTCTTAAATATCACAAAAACATAATGGAACGAGTAATTTACATTGTCAAGTGGTTATTTATTATAAAGCACGCGGCCATATTTATGGGCCATTAAGGCCCTCCAGTCGATGTTCTCAAGGGCGAGATATTCAATAACAAAATTCCCCAAAGTCCTTAAGAAGGGTCGTAGAAATTTTTCCGTTGTCACCACTCTAAAGGAGTATTTTTTGTATCACCCGTCAACCCCACTCACTTAAAAAACAAAACAGATTAAATATGGTTGATGGTATATTGAGCTGCGTACGTGTCGATGTAACATCGTTATCGATATTACGATATTATCCTGCTATAATGGCAATTTGTTTGAAGTAGGGCAGGTAGGGCATAATGGGTTTCCCGTTTGAATTTGGAACAGCCGGACTTGGGACCAGTAACGAGCTCCTTGGAGACGGGGAGGTTTGTTTGCTGCCAATCCTGTATAACTCTCTGAGCACAGAGAGGTAACGCACACATCATTGTTCAGTATTGTGACCTTAAATAAGCTACCGTAACCGCTTCCAATCAGGTGGGCGGTATGCTTGTTTGCCACTCTTATTGTATAAAAAAATGGGGATCACAGTGGAAGCGTGCACGTCGCGATTCCTGCCAGCCCAGAGGGCTGCAATTCCACTCGATGCGCATTGGCCGGACGGCTGTTAGGGCGTGCCCCCGAGGCGACGCGCACCAGTCCGTCCCCGCTGGTGCGAAAAATTCAGCACAGTGCGGCGATGGGGACCGCCACCCATCACGCGGAGTGCCTCACGGCGGGAAGTGGAGTGTGGAGTGTAGGATGGGTGTATGGAATGTAAGAGGAGGTATGGCTGATAAGATGAACGAACTGATCGATGTTATGACAGAGAGCGAGTTAGATGTTGTGTGCTTGTCTGAAACCAAGCGGAAGGGTAGTGGAGTAGACGAGCTCCCGGGCGGGAGTTTAGTGCTGTGGTCAGGAGTGGCAAACACCGAGCACGCCTGCCAGGGAGTGGGAATTCTACTATCCAGCCGCATGGCAGAATGTATGATAAGTTATGATGCGGTGAGCCCCAGACTTATTTGGGCTCGCTTTAAAATAGGCCTTACCCGACTATTTTTAGTCGCGGTGTATGCTCCGGTGGCCTCAGCGGACACTTGCGACCTGAATAAGTTCTGGGAATGTGTGAGTAATGTTCTAGAGACGAAAGAAGGGAATGAAAAGCTGATTATTTGTGGTGATCTGAATGGATGGGTCGGGACAGCCCGTAAGGATTACGAGGCAGTACTCGGCAAGTATGGTGATAAGATAGTGAACGAGGCAGGCAAGCTGATATTAGATGTATGCATGGAGAGAGACCTTTTTGTGGCGAACACCATGTTCGACCACAAGAGGATTCATCAGTATACATGGGAACGGAAAAATGAGCGAAGCATGATAGATCTGTTTCTAATAGATCAGCGACTCAGAACACAGGTGATGGACACCAGGGTGTATAGGGGAGCCGACCTGGGAACGGACCACTTTCTGGTTATAACTAGAATAAGAGGTCTGTTCGCGGGCTGGCGATCCCGTGCTGGGGGTCCCTGTTTTGCAGTCGCAGACCGCATCAAAAGCTGGAGGCTTCAAGATGCGGCTATTAGAGACAGATATCAAGAAAGGGTATCTGAACAGCTAGCCTGTCCCCCGAAAGATGTGTTTGAGAGTGTCGATGTTTGTTGGCAGTTCCTTAAGTCCAGCATTTTATGCGCCGCGAAAGAGGTTTGTGGCATTTCGAAAGGGCGGACAACCAAAAATGGCGATGGTTGGTGGGATGATGAAGTGAAAGAAGAAGTTAAAAAGAAGAAGGATGCAAGGCAAGACATTTTGGCTATGTCCAGCTCAAGTAAAAGTATGAAAGAAAAGATGAAAGAAAAATATCGCCTGCAAAAAAATCGTACGAAAGAGATAATAGCTCAGAAGCGTGAGAGGTTCCAAATGACTGTAGACGAAAAACTGTCGCATAATTTCAAGGACAATGCAAAACTTTTTTGGAGAGAAGTTAAGAAGTCCAGAAATTGTGTTACAGCCAGTAGTAGGATGAATGTGATTATTTCGAAGGACAATGACATACTTACTGACAAAACTGACGTCCTCAGGCGATGGAGTGAATTCTACAAAGATATGTATGATGATGATGCCGCTGATCTACTCATAGAGCTGCCTCCAACAGAATCTGTCGAGGATCCTATAGCGGATAAAATAAGTATGGGAGAGATTGTAAGTGCGATAAGAAGTCTGAAATGTGGAAAAGCTGCGGGAATAGATGGGATTACGGCTGAGATGATCAAGTACGGTGGACCAGCGGTCTGGGACGTCACCTATTTGCTATGCAATCTTTGCTGGGAAAAGGGTGATGTTCCGGACGACTGGAGGCGAGCAGTCATCGTGCCTTTCTATAAAGGAAAGGGATCACGATTGGACTGCTCCAACTACAGAGCCATCAGCTTGGTCAGCTTAGCTAGTAAAGTGTACACGAAGATCCTGACGATAAGAATGCAAGAGCGATCCGAAAGGTTTCTCTGGGAATCCCAAGGTGGATTTAGACCAGGAAGAGGATGTATGGATCAAACCTTCTCGCTTCGCGGAATCGCGGAAAAGTTTTTGGATATTAACCAAAGGGTTTTCTGCGCTTTCGTCGACTTAGAGAAGGCATTTGATAGAGTCGTACGAAAGGAACTCTGGGACGTGTTGCCTGGATATGGAGTGAGCAGTTCCCTACTGCATGCCGTGAAATCACTCTATAGTGATAGCGAGGCGTGCGTTAGGGTTAACGGTGAGATGTCACCCTGGTTTGATGTGAAGTCGGGGGTCAAACAAGGGTGTATCATGTCTGCCTGGCTGTTCATTATATATCTAGATAACTGTCTGAGAGCACTAAGAACGAACGGATGTGGAGTGAAAATGGGAAACTTAGTGGTCAACTGCCTACTATACGCCGATGACGCGGTCTTACTGGCGTCATCAGAGGGCGAACTGCAGTCACTAGTTACCATAATGAAAGAAGAATGTGAAAAGAAGGGGCTGCGCCTAAACGCTGGCAAGACTAAGGTTCTGGTATTCGAAAGAGATGAACAAGTGACCGAGTGTGCAATATCGGTAAATGGGCAAATTCTAGAGCAAGTGAAGGAATTTGTATATCTTGGAAGCATGTTCACACGAGATGGAAAGTATGAAAAAGATATTGAAAGAAGGATAACTGCCGGAAATAAGGTGAATGGAGCCATGTCGGCGTTGATGGGCAGTAAAAGTCTGAGCAAGAATGCTCGAGTTGCTGTCCACAACGCGATATTGGTACCTACCTTATTGTATGGCAGCGAATCCTGGGTATGTCAGAGGAAGTATGAAAATAGCTTGAATGCAGTCGAGATGCGATCTCTTCGAAAAATGTGCGGCGTAACGATATTAGATCGAATCCGCAATGAAGAGATTCGCAAATCAACTGGCGTGAATGAGGGCGTGATTGTAAAGATGAAGAAAGGCATGTTACGTTGGTTTGGACACATAGAAAGGATGAGTGAAGAAAGATTGACGAAACAGATATACAAAGCAAAAGTGTGTGCAAGAAGAGGCAGAGGAAGGCCACGTTCCAACTGCCTGGATCAAATAGATCGGACTCTCAAGGACGGGAACGTTAAGAGTACTCGAAACCGACGAGCATGTATGAAGAGACTGATGAATGTGGACGAAGCGAAAGAGGTATGTAAGTCTAGAGAGAACTGGCGCTCTATACTCTCTGCCTACCCCGTTAGGGACTTGGCGTGATGATATGTATGTATGTATGTGTGCTTCAATCGCTTTGCAGGTATGTGGTAATACTTTTGCAATAGTGTTTTCCAGTACGGGACACCAAACCACAAATTGAAGATGCCATTCCATTTAGTACTTGGACTGTTATGTACCCAGCGGCTCTAGACAGAATCTTTTTTCTGGCCTTCACGCTATCCATTGTATGGCAAATACAGCAGCTGTGGAAAAAGCTTTCCACAGTCATTTTGTAATACAAATTATAGATATCGGATAGATTAACGCTAACAAATAATACTTTTGTCTAGAGCCGCAGCGCCGGGTGAGGATTACGATCAGCTAGGTATTTACACGTTTAATTAAACTAAGCAGCGGTGTAATTTTACTTATAAACTCATCGAGGTTGTTCATACATCGATATCGATAAATCACTGAATAATATTGGACACGTCACTCGGCTGCCTGCGGGAGTCAACACACAAGTGCACGGTTGGGTAAGGTCAGGTGACACTCCACTGCACATGCGTTGCTACGTCTAGCGAACAATACAACCTGACCTATGTTGGGAAGTTTTTGTCATTTTACACTTTTGAATAGGATTTTTGACGTTACGTGATGCGAATAGCAATTTGTTTCGCGTTTGTGTCAATATGCAAGTAGTGTGGGATGCCTTGTTTTTCAATTTGAGGGTAATATACATTTATTTAACCGCGTTAAAAGTAGTTCGAGACGTCTCAGGCTATGAGACCTTGGCTGCCACAAACTTGTTACACCCTTCTTGACGAACCCGCTATTTGAGCAAAAGAATTCTCTAAATACACTCAAGAAAATCATACGGATAGTCAAAGGATATATACATATATAATTGTCAAAAACCGATATTATTTTTTATTGCCGTGTTCGATTCCACTGATGGTAGTGTACAAAACAATAAATACTTGTGTGATACACCCAAGTATTTTGTTCTTTTATATATATCTACATAAATACCAACGATGATGTCCCTCACGGGGTAGCCAGAGGGAGTAGACCGCCAGTTACATACTATGTATGTAGTCTTTACACGCTTTTGTAAATTTTTTCCACATAAATTGACCACACACACGTCCGTCTGACTTTATTAATATAAAGTCAGACGGACGTGTGTGTGGTCAATTTATGTGGAAAAAATTTATCCCATTCCCAAGGTATTAGAATCAATATTTTTCTGTACTACTATACTGGGTCTATTGATTATGGTCAAATGTACGATTTGACATTTATCATTAACATTTAAGCTTTCGAAATAACTCGATAATGAGCTGTAAGCTGTTTAGCTTCCAGCCCAGTAACAAAGCTAGGGGTGAATTTAAAGCTCCACATTAACCTTGCCGGACCGGTATTATACAGGTAATTAGTTCCGGTAGCCATGTTGTCATCAGGGGTCACTGGTACTTATTTGTATATATATGTATATCGCAGAAATCACGTCCTAACTACCTAGACCAATTCGATCGGACGTTCATCAGACGTATGTTTATTATAGAGGTATGTTATTGTTGATTTTGGTCGCAAAATTAATCCGAACTAGCTTTGCTTATAGGGCTTGGACTAGGTCTATTATTAATTATAAATTAATTTATCATAATCTCGTTCCTTGAGAAACTGGTCAATGTAAATGAAGCGAAATAGCTTGTAAGTATAGAGAGAATTGCCAATGATGTGTCAGATTAAGCCTATTGGAAATGGCACTCTACTGTCTCTGCTTGCCCCGTGAGGGTCTCGGCGTAGCGATTTGTACGTATGTTTGATAAATTTGCAGCTTATAGCAACGTTCACACGTAATAACATGTCTGGCCTTATTGATTTGATATACTTATACATATATAATAAGAATTGCATCCAATCAAAAGGATTGACTTTTATTTACTGGTACTACAGTAAAAAAACCTGGTAAGTAGCTAATATGTATGCAAATCAATTATTGAACGTGTACTCACACTTAACACTCAATGGTAAGCTACTCAAGTGTTTTACTACAATGTTTATTTAAATTAATTAATAACCCATAAATAACAAAGCAACACACATTTTACACGTGTCTTGCTAATAATGAATCACTTCCTTGAGTTAAAACACCATGACATAAAACAAATGAGTCAGCTAATTTTCATGCTTTGGTTGAAGCCCTAAAAGATCGTGCTAAAAGGCTCTTATGTACTTCCACATTTTATTATTAAAACTATTTGAGATGGACCAGCAATAAACTCTTCGAAGCTTTTATATTATTATAGCTTTTATATTTTATATTATAAAATAAATATATAGGCTCTATATAGGAATGTTGCGTGTGAGTTGCTGCATCAACGACAAACCTTGGACACAGTCATCCTTGGACATCAAAAATTATAGAAGCGTGAACGCTAGTAAAGGATTTTGTCTGACCTTAAAATACCACCAGTAGCACTACTGGTGGTATTTTAAGGTCGGTAACAATCATTTACTCCTATGAAAAAGTCAGCATCAATACTATAAAAGTGTCCACGCTGTAAGTGTAGTATTTAATAGAATGATCACAATCACATTGCAACACTTTTATAGAATAATCTCAATCATATTGTATTAAAAGAGCCAGGTGTGCGAGATTTAGTCAAATCTCGTATGAAGCCATAGACAGCGTTACACGCTATCCAGCCATCTGCGAATCTAGTGTGGTCACAGGACGTTCGCTTAAATTGAACTACCATGCTGCAAAATACCGTTGATTCGTTATTGTTGCAGATATAATGCGACTAATAATAATATCCAATGCGAATGTCTGCATGACGTGGGAGAAGGAGACCGCGTTCCATCCACCTAGATCAAGTTGATCGAACGCTCAACGATGGGAACGCTAAACCTACCTACTTACTCGAAACCAGTAAGCATGTAGAAAAATATATATATGTAAATTCAGAGAGAACCGGCACTCTCTGCCTACCCCGTGAGGGAATCTGCATGTTTGTATATGTAGTATACACCAAATTATGGACTAGTCGAGTAAAGTTAGTTGGCTATTAATCCTCGCGTTAATGTGGCTACAAGATTAAGATTAAATTGTAAAAAGTTTTATGTTATAATTTCTTCGATTCTTATCATCATCGGTTTATAAACGGAAGCTAGACTTAATTTATTAGAGTGGTGTGATTACATAATTAATTTCTTCATCTCGTTAATTGGTCATGTATCAAATAACAGTTTAAAAACTGTAAAATGTAATCCTTTTAAGTTAGGAATATCTGTGGGAACATTATAGTAAGAGAAAAAATCTTGTCATTGGATCAAGATGTCGAAAAACGCGTTATTTAGTAAGCAATTCGCTCAGCGCTGCTTACTAAGCGTTACGCTACGGTGCGGTGGTCTAAGTTAAAGTAACTTTGTTTTTACGCGTGTTTCTGTTTCAATGCTGAAATTAATTAGGGAAGCAGTTCTGTTGAAATTACAGATTAGGGTAGGTAGAGGTGTAAAAACTCTTTTTTCCGGAGAAATCTGGGTGCCAAAGTAACAAATGTCAAGTCTGTCAATGTTTCTTGCTAATTATAAGTAGATATTTATTCTCAAGCATATACCGGGCTCCTAACTATATTTATATCTATCACTATATCAGCCTTCATCCTACAGGCTGTGAAATTAATAACCACTGTGCTCATGATCAGGAAAAACTCATTGGTACAAACCGCTGGGCTCTAGCCTGCAACCCTTCGACTATAAAGCTATCGGAGCTTCAAAATTCTGTTGAAATGTATGAAGGTAGGACATAAATAGGACATAAAAAATATATTTGTATCTATCTATAATATATAATATCTTCTTGTTCAGCCCAGATAGCTCCACAGTTGCCGAGGCGTTAACCACATAGGGGGTGCCCTTAGCTGTGTTTGTTTAGCACTTAAGAACAGTCTTTCGTTCTCGTCATTGTTCGGTTCAGTTCAGCAAATGATCCCGGAACTCACGCTATGACAGTAAATAAAAAAACACATGACTAAGATCACTCAGGAGAAATGCATATATACCCCAAAGTACCTCTTATTGTAATAACGTAGTTTATTAACTAAAACTAAGACAAAGGGAGAGACCATTTAACGGTTCGCGAGACAAAGGTATTTAATTAGTTCAAGATGTTTGTAAAATAACATTCGCGGTTATTTGCACTAAGACGGTACACACCTAACTTGTTGTAATTCCTAAGAATGAACAATGTTTGCTTACAGCACTCTTGATTTATAAACTCATCCTTTGTTTGATATAATTTCAGTGACTCGAGCGTGACGTTAGGAGTTTAAAGTTTTGTTTTTATACAAATTTACCTTAATTGTACCTTTTATTTTCATAATATAGTGAGTATACCAAATATGAGATACATATTAGTATACTTAAGGTGACTGACACAGTTCTGAATAATTATATATATCCTCACGCCTTCCCACAAGGGTCCCCGAAGGGGTAGGCAGAGGTGTATAGGTAATAAATACCCACACACCCACTTTCCGCCAGAGGTATATTTGGTGCCAACGTGACAGATGGCGAGTCCATCGCCGTTACTCAAGCACGACTATACATACGCCTTTGAATTTCTTCTCAGACGTATGCAGGTTTCCTCTCGATGTTTTCCTTCACCGTAAAGCTCGTGGTGTGACTAATCACTGTACTTAAGTTCAGAAAAACTCATTGGTACAGTCGGGATTCGAGCTTGCGATCTTTGTGTCGCAGGCAACTGCTCGAACCACTCGGCCACCACGGCTTATATTATATAGATAATTAATATTTGCGATTTAACAGTTACGTCATGATTTATGTTTTTAATCAAAGCAATGAGATTCTCTGACTGGTCTTAGATATAATAATAATAATAATAATAATAATGTTTATTTGGCAAAAAACATACAACAGGAACAAAGTGGCAAAAGAACGATGATACATCTGCAGAAGTATAAACTGTGTCGCAGGGTATCAACGCCCATATAGATCTAATAATTTGTACTTCAAACGAGTTCAAATTTAGAACATGAAAAAACCATTACCAAGACATATGTTCAATAAACGTGACCATTGTGCATTACTTGTTTGTTTTTTAATATTTCATTAATCAATTATGCGTCGGTCAATTAACGTCGAGCCGTCAATGCTGAAACCCTAGGCGTGAACATGCGACACGAAAACCCGGGAGGTAAAAATCTTCCAGCTTTACATGAACTTTGCTATCCTGTGGTGTTGAAGCTGAATAGCAAGCGTCGATAAAACGCGATGGGCCCAGAAATGATGGCCGGGCCCACATGCTGCGCCGGGGATGGGGCGAGGGGAGAGGCGTGGGAACGTCGCCGGAACCTACACATGTGGACCGCAGCTTTATCTTACCATGCATATTACGCGACGCTAATAATAAAAAATATCGTTTAGTTAACACGATCTATGCCGACCTCATAATGACCGAGCTCGCACATTTAGATTGCTCTATAGATGCATGCCAGACGTTCATGCGATCTGACACTAGGATCGCCTTGACTAAGGTATATGAGCCTAAACCATTAATTACTTTGTACTACGTCATTGGACTTAATAGGAAAGGTGTTCTTGCGTGAAGCACATCAAAATTATGTGCTTCACTTCACATTGTTTAGATTCGCCTCATCGCGTTGGTCTTGCTTGCCACACAGTGTTGCTACATAGTTAAAATAAAAAATCTCACTCGTTTTCATCTTGATCGTTGATCAACCTATGCTAGTAGACATATGCAATGTCAGAGAAGCTTACGCTAGTTTTAGCGTAAGCTTGAGACACTGCGACAAACTGTCATGTTGGCACATATATACATCTCCCGCAAAAGTTTCTAGATTGGTCTTATCCCCCACCGAATCTGACAAGGAAGAACTCTACAAAAGCGATGACTGCTTTGACACGGGTTTGGTAGTCTACTCTTTCGGCCAATTCGTGAGGGATTGAAACAGCGTGATGATATCATTGATGATACGTATGTATGTAAATAGATTGAATTTTCTTTGCACAATATGTTGAGCTATTTACAACATCTGTGTTGTACCAATAAGGTGCCTAGCCATACTGGTAGCCCAATGACAAGCGGACCACAACCTATGCACGCTTGCAACACCAGGGTTATAATTCGCGCATCCGGTCCTACAAAATGTTTTCACATGATACTCATACATACAGACATACTTAAAGAGTTATATGTACACAATATAAAGCATACTTACAACACATTCATAATAAATTAGCCCCAATATAACCATGCGTTAATAGCCCCTAGTTAAAACTTACCTGAGTGTACTTCAATTGCAGTTTTTATTGAGATGCTAAGATAATAATGTGTATTTTATTATCATTCCATCTCGTCAGGTTTCTTAATTGAAGCAATAAGGCAATCCCCGTATGATAGTATACTTGGCAAGGTAATTAATTACATAATGTCATTAAATACTACCTTGGTAAATAGTATTTCTAGGTAGCTCTTCCCACTCAAAATATCAGCCTTAAAACCAACAAGCTATGTAAGAATCCCTAACAGGGTAGGCAGACAATAAAGAGCGCCAGTTTTATTTAGACTTACATACCTTTCGCTACATTCACATATTTCAGTCTCTTCACATATGCTCGCCGGTTTCGTATACTCCTGAAGTTCTCATCCGTTAAGTGTTTATACATATGTATTACACGTCCCTGAAGGGTAAGGCCGAAAGCTTTACCTTGTATTCACCGTTGCTTAACATATATTTAGAGTTAACGAGGCAGATGGCAAACCCTTCACCGTTTCTCATTTACGACTATACTTAAGTCTTTGAATTTATACTTAAACGTATGCAGGTTTCCTCTCGATGTTTTCATTTACTGTAAGTCTCGTAGTGTGATTAAACACAAAGTTCGGAAAAACCGATTGGTACAGTTGAGATTCGAACATGCACCCTGCAGGCGACTAGTCGAGCCACTCGGCGACAAAGGCTCTCGAAGTATCAAGTCAGATAAATATATCTAGTGCATGACCGATCGTGTAACTATATAAGGTATATATAGTTACAAGATCGGTCGTTGCACTTGCACTTTCGGTTTAATGTGTACGGAGCCACGTGACAAGTTCAACGTCCTGAACCTGTGCCAATGCTAACTCCTGGCTGCCAATAACGCCCAGTTAATAGTCAAGTGTACACGCTCACGACAGAATTTCTATGACTTCTTGCCAAAAGGACACAATTTCTGTGACGTAAAAGAAATCCGAAAAAATATTTTAACACGCAATAAGAATGCTTGTTAACTGTACATTTGCTAGAGCTTTAATTATTTTAAATGTATTCTCAAGTCACAGTACCTACCACAAAGTTAGCAAACAAGCATCGTCTGATGTATGTGATTACCACCGCCTATGAACGCTTGCAACACCAATGGCATCGATCACGTATTGCCGACTCTACCAAAATCTTTTCACACCCTTCTTGAAGAACTCCGTGCTTAATTCTCTCGAGAAAACCTCAACGCAAATAAAAATACTTTTAACATAATATATTTCTTCCTTTAGACGCGAGCCTGGGTGGCAGGAAGGTAATGTTGATTGCTACAGCTCTGCACTTAGCCTAATGAATAATCAATTGAGCCAATAATCCGCCGTTATTGGGCTCAGATTCAATTGCAGTACGTAAAAACCTTACTCCCAATATTTAGTCTAGTGTCAGTTACATCCATGTATATATCTATTCTCAATTGCTTTTGCAATTCAATAAATATAATTCTACTTTTACGGTATCAATGGGGCCTATCATAGAGCGTAAAGGATAGGCGTATAGTTTTCTCTTTCACATTATTTATAATATAATATCCTCACGCCTAACCATAGGGATCCCCGAAGGGGTAGGCAGACGTGTATAGGTAGTAACCGCACATTCATTTTTTTTTTTAATAGAACGTAATGGTAACCTCTGATGGATGGATAAGCCAGTCCCCACAACCCCTCAGGGGGTGCTCTTTGCTGTCTTTGCTAGGCTGGAGTCCTTGGTGAATTGGCAAAACTTCCCGGAACTCGCATTAGGAGAGAAAAAACTAAGAGTAGTGTACTCAGCTTCCGACGCTTCAGTAAAAGGACGTTGACGCGATTTTCCTGTAAGAAAAGCGCGACTGCACATGACAAGCTGTTGGATACAATTTACAAATCAATAAAATCGATTCAGTAGACTCGACGGCATGGTGCGCATCTATAAATACACTTTGAAGAGGACAAACTCATTATTGGGAGCAACTCATTCATTGCATCTAAATTACTCAATCTAAATAAGTACATCAAACTGAGAACATCTTGTGCTTAATTAAGTATAATTAAGTAGAGTATATTTATGTCATGAAGGCGACTGAATTATACCACTTTCAACCTTATAGCAATTGAATTAAAAGTCACAATATCTACCTTCACGAGGTACCATAACGCTGTTACTATTATATTGTTTTATATATGTATTGCATAATAACTATGAAACGACGAGTTCAATACACATTCAGTGCAATAATTCTGAAATGTAAACAAAACATAGTTACTGTATCACGACAATTTCTAAACAACTTTAAATTATACGATCTGCCTATTGACGAAAAAAACTGACGGCTACTTTTAGACGCTAATAAAATCCAAATACATTGGTGACTTGGTATTCATATCTTTTTTTCACGTATCAGACATTTCAAATCGATTCTAGAAATTATTTTATGCGGGTCTGCAATACTGGCTCGACATTGCAGCAAGAGGAAAGGTTAGCTAAGGATGATGAACGAATAGTTTTGTAACACTTAATTGTTCTAGAATTATCAAATATCAATTTGATAATAGACATTTAGTTTGACTTAAGAGTTGGTGTGAATGATGATTTGCTAACGATGCGGAAGGGTCCGGTACTTGGCGAGGTGCCCGCAGCATCGGCGCGTGCGCCGTGGCATTGGGCCAGCCAGGGTCAGGAGCGGCCGATGCACCCGCTCCGTCACTCATCAAACAACTGATAACGCGACACATGAATATAGCACCTCCATGAAAACTATTCACCGCTATAAAGAGTATGATACAACAATCCCAGGAAACATTATGTTTGCTTAATAATGCCCTAACTAAAAATATCCAAGGAATATGAAAACCCTTTGAAATATTATAAATATCCTTCTTTATCAGAATATTAAGGAAATTTTATACGAGATTCAAGTTAAATATTATACCCGGGCTTAGAGTGTCTGTTTAGCGGATAAGATAAGCGAAGGGCTTACTTATCTCTAGGTTTGAGGATTGGGGAGGCGCAAACAATATTTAAAAAGCATTGAGCAAAAAAAGGTCGCAATAAAAAGTTTTCGTCCTTTCTACAAAGCAGGTAGTTAAGTAACTCTTAGTTTCTCCATCTTAAATTGTTTCGTAAGTGTGTGAGAGAACAATATTGGTGTCGGAGTAAATAGAGTTTTTATGACAAAAGGTTAGTTTGGTGGGCGGTGCAGCGTATCGGCCGCCGGCTTGCGAGCGTTAATGTCCAAACACGTGTTCATGAAAATGTTTATTTAGGCAAACCTCGTAAAACTCGCTGACAGGATGTGCTTTGAACCCTCAAGGTTGTATAAGTTATTTTAAATAACATACATATGATATTTATGTGTCGTTATGTGCCAAATGTCGAGGTGTCACTGACTGGTGAGTAGTCACGACGCTAATACCGGACATAATATAAGGTGCATATATAGATATATAGATTCTAATACTACATTAAATTGTTAAAATGATGTCTTATTTGGTGAACATTCTATTTCATTTCAAAATTAGTGGGATTCGGTCGAGGAGAGCGCACGGCAGCATGCGTTTGTCATGTACGTTTATTTACGCGATGCCCTGTGGAGCTGGCCAGGTTCCAGGAGCTTACGAAAATAGCGCTTTGTGGATGTCGTTGTACTAGAGCACTCGCACGCCCTAATGCACGCAGGGCCGCTCTAGGGCTGCCATGTTACATTTCTTCTTGTATCCCAATAAAAAACTGATATATTCTGTCTGATAGAATGGAAGACTTTCAATTAGGAAATTCAAGTCATTAAGTTACTAGTGTACAGCGAAATTAATAGTTTATATTTTCTTATTTATGGAACGAAAATATATAAGTAGGAATATTTTTATGCCAAGATACAAAATTACTATAAAGAAAAACTAAACAAACGCATAGAATATGTAAAGGTTATGGTTTCTATCCTCACCGGCGCATTTGTTTTGTGTGTGACGAGCATAGTAGTGATGTACTTGAAATTTGGTACAATAAGAGATCAACTAGATTATCATGTTACTATGTTGTTTTACCATAAAAAAAACCCGCGAATGCTAAGGCTCGAGCAGAAGCCCGTTCCTGTTACATCAGCAAATTATACCTACATAAGTGAGGCCACGGCAAACTGCAATTATTCTACATTTATATTTTTCACTGATATACTGATACCTTTGATTCGCCTAATTTAAATAGGCTAGCTTATGTGGGACTAGTCTAAGAGAATCCACGATCCGATACCACATCCTTTCCAAATTCGAAATGTGCTTTAAAACGGTTTGTGGTAGCAACCCTGAGCATACAGCACAATAATAAACCTCATGTAAATTTTTAATTTGGTAACCTCCACATGTGTACAGGCATTGTGTGTATGAAATCATGTGAATTGATCTACGACAATGAGTTAAACGTTACCTACGTGGCTGGTGTTCATGATACACTCAGGTTTTATTATCGCGAGAACAATCAAATTGTATATTTTAATGTTTATTTGTTCCTGTCACATAATAATGACATTTCTGAATGTTTGTATACATATACTGGGTGTATCAAAATATAGAACAGTTGTCTTCTAGAAGTTGCCGGGTATTATGAATATAGGTATCCTCATGACAAAGAAATGAAACGAATAGCTCCAAAAATAACAACATTACTACTTCGAAACATGGTTCGAAAAAAAACCTTTTTTTCCAAATTTAGTAATGACATAAAAAAATAAAAATGATGTTAGTTAAACGTGTACAATACGTTTAACTTTATCGATACAGATTTTTATACGAAAATAAGGTAAAAAAAATACAACTTCGAATGTAATTTCTTTTAATAGTCTTGTGTCCTATGACGTATTATAGCACTGTCCTTTTTTTCTGAGACACCCTGTAGAGGTTTTATTAAGACCTGAGGTAATATATTTATGTAAAGTATAAAACAAATTCACTTCCCGCCGTCTGTACGCTTAGATTTTTCAAATAGCGCTTCGGATTTTAATGCGGTCTTCATCAATGCGAGTACATAAAGTGATTTAAAAGATAGGCTTATAATTTAAAAGTTAAATAATGTACTACCAAGGCAACGGAGCAGCTATCATATACATATATGACGAATTTCACGCGAGTGAAACCGAAGGCTACGGCCAGTTAATAATATTTTAATCTTCCTCTTACATCTCACCTCTCATCTTACAGAAACAGTAAAATTGGCAAAGCGCGTAATGTAGATTGATACCAATAGTTCCTATGCGTAAATAGTATCCTTAGGACAGGACTTGGCCAATACCAAAGAGCTTAATGAACGCATGGTATTGAACCGGCGATTGAATCGATGTTGTTCTAATATCCTTTAGTTATAAAAGCGCTTTGACTCTCAATAAGATTGTATTGCGCATCGAGCTCATTGTTATGCATTCACATTTGATATGTAGGGCGAATACGTAACCTAAAATAATTACACATTTGTATCATGTCAGAGCTTTCACCAAATTTGGTATTTAGTTTGCTTCTCGTGCGTCATCAAATATTGGTTCTACACATAATAATTATCATCATCTTCATCCGCCACACACATAAAACGTATTAACTGTGGCATTATTTAAAAAAAAAAAGCCGTGGTGGCCGAGTGGTTCGAGCAGTTGCCTGCGACGCAAAGGTCGCAAGTTCGAATCCCGACTGTACCAATGAGTTTTTCTGAACTTAAGTACAGTGATTAGTCACACCACGAGCTTTACGGTGAAGGAAAACATCGTGAGGAAACCTGCATACGTCTGAGAAGAAATTCAAAGGCGTATGTATAGTCGTGCTTGAGTAACGGCGATGGACTCGCCATCTGTCACGTTGGCACCTAATATACCTCTGGCGGAAAGTGGGTGTGTGGGTATTACCCATCATACACCTCTGCCTACCCCTTCGGGGACCCTTGTGGGAAGGCGTGAGGATATTTTTTTTTTTTTATTATTATTTTTATTATTTATGGCAAAACTGTTACATAAAGTTCTGTGGATGTCTGATTTGAGGGGGTCTCGGGATGCGGGGAGTATGACACTAGTCTATTAATTGTAGTGTGCGTGTGCACTCATAGGTAATCAGTGTGTACCGATAAAACTCAAACATTAATGGAATGCTGCACATGTACACTATAAGATATAAGGAAGAATAGCGGGGCGCGTCTTCGTGAATGACAATATCTATAAACACACTCTTCTTTGGATTATTTATAAGAAATATTTATCTTTAGTTTTTCTCCTCGTGTACTAATAAAAATAACTCATACTCATATTAATATAATTAGCTTAAAGAAGAACAATAATGTTCATTATCTTCTCGTAGGACCGCGATATTATAATCAAAGAATTGTTAACATAAGTCTTACTCGAAGGCCTTGAGGCTCATCAATTTGGAAGTGGGAACGCTGGTCTGCCAACAAAAAAAACAAGACGTTTCGGGCAACCCACCCTTTTATTTGGATCGGCCGGGTTCTTTTTACTCTCGTTCTAAAAATATTGAATTCACGAACCAATTTCGAAAGCAAACGCGATTCTGTCCAAGGTCAGGGGTATTAGTATTCGTAGTGTGTTCGCAGTTTGACCGCTCGCAAAAACTGATCCTTGGAATTTTTTTTTCTAATCTTAATTTGCTTTGCTCGCGAGGTAAATCCTACGTTATATCATTTGCATAACTATACTTGAGGATGTTGTCAAGCATGCTAATTGGGTGATGTACATACACACCTATTGAAGACATGCACACGTTTACGTTGAACTTTTTTTAAAGTAAACACAAATAAACATTTTCCAATCAGTTTGGTTACCATATCGCCGCCAAAAAGGGTACGATTTTACATCACAACAAAAACGCATATTGCTCACAGCTCCAATACTGGCCTTTTCTCTGTTATGGAGAGGTCGTATCTTTTTTGCTTATTGTAAACATATACACATAAATAAAGCAATGTACACATTATATATAAATACCCTTGGACTCAAAAGCTAGCTGCTCCCGTACTCACTCTCAAGGTGTTCCCTTAGAGGATTTAACCTGAAGTTCTTCAAAAATGTGTAAAGATACTTGCAGGTTCGCCATTGTGCGACGGGAGTAGAGTGGCAGTACATAATGACTATCAGGCAGGCCGCATAGTATCCATCGCAGTAATTAACTTCACTATGACTGTGTGGGAAAGAGACAGCTTAACAATCGTTATCCAAGCTGACCCTTTCGATCACTAGAATAAGGTCTTCTCAATACGCCATAAACATTTTGTTGTGCGGACCCAACCTTTTGGATACCAGCCCCCGTAAACAAAATCCGTTTCTGTTCTCCCTCACGCCAACCATTGTATAGCAATGACATTAATTGCGGAAAAAGCAGTGTCATAGTCATTCCTATACAATCAGTCATAATGGCATGCTATCTAATATTTAATAAAATAGAGTAGATATAAGTTATTATGACACCAAGTGTGAAGCAATTTACATAGGACGCAGAGCGTAAAGCTAGTATTGTAGTTGGATATAGGTAAGTATATCAAGAATTGTATAGGCAGCTCGCTAACAAGGCAAATGATGAGTGGTGTGTTATTGTTATGGCCGTGGCAAGAGGAGGATAGACACCGGCTGTAAGTCATATAACCTCAAAAGCAGATGAGTCGGATGGGCGACAGGGGAGCGCAGCCGCTCAATGTTGTCGCGCATGCGCCCTCGGGCCGCCATCGACTAACACTGCACAAAGCGCGACCGACAGCGATGTCTCACGCCGTGGCTACCCGACGTTGATGACTCCACAAAACAGCACGTAATCACAACTCCATAGCGTTTTAAAGCAGTGCCAAAATACGAGTATGTGATAGGATTATTTGTGGAATAACGTTACCGTAGTGTTTCTTTTTGTGGTTCGTAGAATCTGTTATCATGTACAAGACAGTGAGACACGGCGAGAACAGCTTGCAGTACACCATCCTCCCCCAAACAGAAGAGGTATTGATCAATAATGGCCTCAAGGGGAAAGGTCGGAATTACAGCCCATCTATTCACATGCCAACATCTCGCAGGAAGTATATAGTGAAATATATATTACTGAGTATATTCGGAGTTATATTCGCATTAGCTATAGCCTCCGTTCCCTTGTACGTTATGAACGGAGCGTTATATGGTGGCAATGATCAGTTCGAACATGATGCTGTCACGACTGCGCCGTTCACCCACGCCGGGATGGAGATTGCAAAAACACGGAAAAAGGACCTTAAGATTCTTCCGGACTCAATTTCACCACTACAACTAAAGAAAGAAATAAGTACGACGCTCCCGACAACCACTACAGTTACCACGATTACGCCGACGCAGGTTACAAGTGAGCGAGCCACCACACCTCCATGGATGCCGGCATTAAAATCATGGAAAAGCCTAACATCCACCATCCAACCTATACCAACGGAAGTACGAACGGAAGTCCGGGTTTCGTTTGTCGAAACCTCTACAAACACTAACCGCTTACAAGGCTCAAATAGATCAGCGAAGATCTGGGAGAAGGATATAATAATTCGACCCACAATGACTCCGGAGCCGACAATTAGAAGTATCATAAAACACTATTCCCGCTCCCATGCCACTTCTGAGAAAACGAGGCCGAATTATAGAGTTTTAGATGACGCGTTGATAACTACTAAAAGCACAACTATCCGGACTCCAGTAACAACAGAGTTCACGACTACTAGTGAAAACTATAATATGAGGGATTTGAAGGATACCATGTTGTCTGTGGATGATGACGACGATTTTAAGGAATCACTGGAAGTGGATGAAGTTTTCTCGCTGCCTCCCCTGAAGCCTGAATCCGCAGCGCCAGTCGATTCGGATGAGGTGACGGTGGCGAAGGCGGGCGACCCCAGCTGGTACGCCGCTCGATGGCCTTTCGTAGACACCTCGTCCTACTACCAATGGGCGGTAAGACCTACTATCCTTAAATACCTTACCTCATGCTCATAAGAAAACTGGATTAGGTTAGATAGCTACGTACCTAAGCATTTACCTAATCGTAACATATCTGCGTGATAGACATACCTAATCAATAGTTCCTTGGGTAACAGCTGAGTAATGCGAATTATGAAAGCGGATATGGAAACCGTAGTTTATTTATGAAATCTATTGCGGATCGAGTTCTTATGTAATGTGATTCTGATAGCAGCCTGCAACTTTTCCCTGCTGTCTGTATGACGCAATTGATTACAGCTGCATTGGTATTAAATTAATACTTTGGTAGGCAATGGAGTTAAATTCTAGCTTTAATGTTTGACGTATTTGCTGCAAAGTGATATTGAATACGGCCATGGGTGTGTAAGAAAATATGATTCTTCAAATTACTTCGTGTGAACATTGTTTTGTTTATTTAGCGCGATTCACTAACGAAGCTTACATGCGTCGGCAACGTGGAAATAATGATCATGTCAATTAATAAGTTTCACGCTAGCGGCTGCAGTTTTCACATATTTCACGCTTTCTTTATGTAAGCGGATTCTTATCACAAATTAGTTTATATTATGCGACATCACTTTATTATAAAAAATAAATCTTTATTCGTATCTCTTCCAACAGGAGAAAATACAGTTTTGAGATGAGAGTAGTACCTACCTAATACCTACCTTTTGCTTTACTATGTAGGACAGATTCTCTGGGATTTTAAGATGGCTATCTTGAAAAACGAATGCACCGATTTTAGCAAGTAATTTAATAGCTTTACTTGGTTACAGAATGTAGATATTTTACCCTTCACACAATTCCGCAAAGAGTGAAACGATTTGATTTTTTTTTACCTGTGTGTATAACTACATACAATATATTATAGATTCATTATTTTAGATAGCAGTAGTAATTCATTAATTTATGATATCTCCTATTGTACCTATATATTTTGCGAAACGGGAAGATTCCTTACAGAGGAAGGGAATATTCCTTTCTAGTTGTTCAATCACTTGATTGATTCAAATTATATCAATCAAGCGATAGACTGACTTTATAACGCCCAGTCAATCACTTATCTTCGTACTTAAGTGCTTTAAATAAAGTACAATATGTTTACAAACAGGTCAATTTATGAATGTTTTTCTGCGCGTTATACGTCTCTATATCAGTCAGACCCTCGTCAGCCGGTCTAAGAATCACCCGAACCCACTTACTTACATTAATAACTTCACTTAGTACCTACGTTATACCATTACCACTAATACCATTGACTTATTATTATTATTAAATCGGATAAAACCGCGGGGTACCGCTAGAGAAATATATTACCTGCTTAATATCTATCTGCACCCGGAACAAATATGTAGGTATGCAGTATTTTTCACAGTTCTACATAAAGCTTTACCTACACACTACTAGGTATTCTTCTTTTGTTTCTGAGCGATCTGAACACATTGCTGTTTCGTTGTCTTTTCTCTTCGGTATTTAGGCATTGTAGTATTACCATTTAGCCCATATTGAATAGATACATGTCATTTGCCCAGTTCTAATGGAATCTAAAGCTTAAAATAACATTATGTAGGTAATTAGTTCCAGTTCCACTAGTGTGTGTATATTGTTACAGGGATACACAACAGGAGACAACCTCCTCCTGCCTCTACTGGTGGCCACCATGTCCTCCATTGCGCTGGTGCTGGTCCTCGTACTGACTGTCAAGGGTCGCAAGAGGTCTCAAGAAGCTTCTGCTGAGATTGGGGTATGAACATTAGTTTCAATATTTCATCGACAAGTTGTACGATGGCTCTCCCCGCTAGGTTTCCTATAAAAACGCAAGTAATATATTGGTTACTAGCTGTCCCGCCCAGCTTTGCTCGGGTGAAAAAGTTAAATTGCCCGTAACACGATCGCAGCGCCACCTATCGGGTCCAATTGTAAATCTAAACCATTCTCGAATCCACCTTAAGACACACAGAAAGGGATAGCTTCGCACGGGTGAAAAAGTTAAAATTCCTAAAACTCGATCGCAGCGCCACCTATCGGGTCCAATTTAATATAGCCTATGTTACTCGGGGATAATGTAGCTTTCCAAAGGTGAAAGAATTTTTGAAATCGGTCCAGTAGTTTCGGAGCCTATTCATTACAAACAAACAAACAAACAAACAAATCTTTCCTCTTTATAATATTAGTATAGATGACTGCAATAGCTCAATTCATATACAACTGACAGAGTGACTGAAGTATGAAGAATCCACAATGCATATTTTTCACGCCTCCAGACATCCGGAGTCCTAGAAGGGATACCTAATCAGATATGTAACAACATCAGGGATGAAGTTTCATATAGATATATAGTTGTTAACGTGACATACATTGATTGTATCAACGTTTGTTTCCGAACTTAAGGCTGTGTAACAAAAATATGTGAAGTACGTACATATGCGAATAGGTTCTCAGAGAACCTAAAACACGTCTATAAATCCGTGCTATTAGAGTAACTTAGGCGTAATTATAGAAAAAGAAACTTACGTATATTATTTGTTTTTCTAACCGGTGTTTTTAGAGCTCAGTTTAAAAAAGGCATCCTTGCGGTCTCTCTTTTTTTTTGTAACATAAGGTGGATCATCCAAATAACCAATATATCACGTGACTAAAGCTTTGCTATTCACGAATGAATACGCTCTTAATAAGTTGTCTAGCTTGTAGACGGTACAAAGATAGTACAAGGAACGACAAACAGAAAGAGGTAATCGTAATTTCTTTACGGATGTTTCTCGAGATTTTGAATGACGAAACGTCTCTGACGCGAGTAACTTTATGACATTTAGTTTGTCTGCCAATTTCTTTGCATACGTTCATAACACGAGCACTTTGTTCCAGAAGCTTACCGCCGATTTGCAGGCTGACGATAATACCAACCTGCTGGCTGACACCGTTGAGGACGTAGAAGAATAAACTCATCGGCCGCGCTTCTAGCTTCAACACCGACTACATAGACGCCTGGTGTACCTATACATTTCATACAATACGAGTTTATTATATTCCTAATAATATTTACTTCCCGCATATTTTCCTAAGGGGTTAACATACATACAATACTGCTACAGCCCAAAACATAAAGGTGTGTTAACCTATTTGCTGCCAGATATTTATTTTGTAACATGTATTCTAATTTATTTGCGTTTCTGTGGTCGCACCTTAAAATGATTGGTATTAGTTAAATGCATGGCTCGTACCTACATATGTACTTATGTATATTGTAACGTTATATAGCAGAAGTCAATATGCCTTAGTCATGGAATCTTTTTGGGGGTTCGGCGTTCAATTTCATGTGAGACTGGCTGGATACAGTTTTATTGAGTAAAAGAAGAAAACAGTTTACACGTATTGAGGAAATGATAAATAACTAGCTTATCTCTAGCGTGTTGGATGGCACGCAAGTTGGACTAGCGCAACGCAAACCACTTAACTATACCTAGTCAACGAGCTAGGTATCATCCGTAGGAACAATTTTCTATTCAATCTATGCGATGAGCACTGATTTATTGAGTAATGTGCGTTATATGGTAGAACATACTGCCTTGATAGATAGGCCATTATTTTTTATTCTGATAGATATGAGCACGGATTGCGGTCTTCCAAGA
The DNA here is from genome assembly GCA_945859725.1 of Drepana falcataria. Taxonomy (NCBI): domain Eukaryota; kingdom Metazoa; phylum Arthropoda; class Insecta; order Lepidoptera; family Drepanidae; genus Drepana; species Drepana falcataria. Next base: position 5,971,169 of record OX243935.1, read on the forward strand.
ATGAATGCCGAACCCTACACCATTATTAGTGCAAGTACAAAATCTTTTCACCCACGTAGTACTGGAGCAAGAGATATATCATCATTGCTTAAGAAAAGAAGGAAAATCGATGAATAAAATAGTCTGCGCCATATGATATAAGGATTAAATGTATATGTATATGGTAAGCACAAAAGCAACGTGATGTTAACATTTTTGACACCAATTAGGAAGTATGAACAGAACAGAAGTAGGAAACTGAATACAAGATACACGTGGTTACCAGAATTGAGGAAGGTTTGTGAGTAGTAAGCGATAAATAGTAACGATAACGTTCAATTGCCGTGTGTAGATTAAACACTTTGCGAGAAGTATTTGTATAAGAAGCTACAATAACGCAACTACTAATGACACCATCGTGGATCTGTGGATTAATTAAGAATCATAATATTCCCACTAAGAATGTAAACATACCTACATAATTGTCGAGGATTTTTTTTCATATTGTTTACATTGGATACAGAGATCGGCGTAACTAATTCGTATAACACTTACATTGTAACAGCTCGATATGGCTTGTATATTGGGTGATGCACCAAGAAGGATTTACATAGCTGCTAGACCACCAATAGATCCACATTAGCTGCCATTATGTAGAATTTCTAGATATTCTATAAAGGAAACGTATCGGTGAAGCATACTGCGTTTGTCTTATAGTCCACAAAACATATTTTAAAACTTTGAGTGCCTATTGTTTGTATAATGTACAATTTGGTTGGTCTCTGCCAGGGCCGTGAGCCGAGAGCCAGTTCGGAGATACGATATTATACATAATAAGTATATTTTGTAATCGCACTAGATAATCGACTGTAAATTAGATACGTGACAAATGCCAAGTTGCTAAAATTTATTTTTGTTACAAAATTGTCTACAAGGCACTTACGTCGCCCTGCGGCGCACGTGGCATAGTGCGACTAAATAATTAGATATTGATAGAGTATTCATGAGCTTGCTAACTTTATTGCTGATGACAGAAGTTTGGTTTCATTCATAATTTCCCCACTGTTATGTACTAGGGTCATCGATTTTTTTATTAACGCAGCAAAATGTTCGCATTTTGAATATTGAATGGAGTGAAGATTTCATTAAATGGTACAGTATACCTACTACTTTTTGTATGTACCACAGTATTATAATTTAGGTATTCACTTGTTTAATTCAAGGAGGGTCGCCGTGGACTCAAAATGTATCACAATTTGTGTGATAAACATTTTGAACTATTGCTAGCAGGTAGACACTGAATCGGTAACACGTTAAGCTTGAAACAATACAACAGTGCAGTGCACACGTACCAACTATTCCTGTGCGCCAATACCCCACGTGACAATAGTTGTCATACTGTCTCGCACAGACTGTAGCCGGTCAATATAGAGCAGTGTCGTGCTTGTCACAAAAGCTTATCAGAGGTTTATCAAGGACCTAGTTACCTCGCAGGTGTATACTTCTCCCGTATATATCATATCTGTGTATATCTCTGTAAAGTTTGGTCATGTCTCGTCAGTATTAACTAAACCCTGTGGTATAAAATAAATATAGGCATACTTATTTATTTTGTGTAGTCTGATAGGATAAGGAGAAAATATCAATATCAATGTAACATTTACTGTATTACGTCCGGAAACCCTTTTACTGTATTATTATTATTCACAATTATCTACGTAATAAAAATATTAGGTACTTACTACACGTATAATTTGAAAAAATAGTTATAAGACTGATGTATAATGAGTTTGTAGAGGAACATTTTAATGTCAATACTTACTAAAACCCGATTGACGTACATTTTGTAAACGGTTCTATAATATTGGATTTATTAATCTGCATTGACACTTAAAACTAATTTGTGTTAGACTAAGACTGTAGGAAGACAGCACGAAAGAGGGGCGGAGGGAGGAGGGCGTGATATAGTTATTTTGAAAAATGTGATACCTCCGTAGTATCTTTGCGAGAAACTATTATCCGATGTAGATGGAGTTGTAATGTCTGTTATAGGCGATTTAAGTCACTTTGATCTCGTGTGCGTCGGAGTCAGTCTTTACATATGTATACATACATATATAATGCTATATATCGTATAATGCAGAGCACAAAACATACTATAACTTTAGGTGTAAGTTCCAGATAGCTTTGTGTTAGCCATAGTGGATGTGGATGCCTTGAGCGTGTGATTGTCGCTAGTAACACCCACCATGTATGTACATAAGTGAATAAATTATGTTTTCCCACCAATCGCCGTATTTTAATACACCTTTTAACTAAGTAGAATTTAAAAAAATATTACTTACTAAGTATTGCCCGACGAATATGATGTTTACTCCAGATTTTTTTCTAGAGTAAACACATCTTATGTGTTCAATGTCATCAAATCCGTTCAGGCGCAATTGAGTTAAAAACATACTTATAAAAAGATAACTCAAAAAGCCATTCACAGTCATGGTATACATCCAGATCATCCGGTCTTTTCTCTGCCACTAACGTCTTCACTAACGTTTCCTGAGGTACTAGATTGAACCAGTGTCTACATACATACACACATATCTTCATGCCGAGTCCCTAACGGGGTAGGCAGAGATTATAGAGCGCAAGTTCTCTCTAGACTTACACACCTCTTTCGCTGGACCAGTGTCTAATTAACACTAATTAGACACTGTATATAATAATAATTATAAAAAATATTAACAACAGAGAAGGCTGTTAGCCATTAACGTGCCAAACGGCTAGTAAAAATTGCATGTAAAACCATTTTATGTATGAATGATTTTAATGTATCAGAAGTAATTTAACAAAACATGTATGTATATACAAGATAAACTAAACTCCTTATCTATATTATCCTATACAATTCAATAAAAACTTCGTTATTGCAACATGCAGATCTCAACAAATCAAAGATCCATTCGCCATATTTGGTAATAAAACCGTCAACTACATTGTGTTATTACAATTATATAATAAAAATATATACATTGACCGCCATTGCATCACTTGATATGTACTCTGCGGGTGGCAATAAGCAAACCTCACGCCTTCCCACAAGGGTCCCGAAGGGGTAGGCAGAGGTGTATAGGTAGTACTTATATACAAACTTTCCGCCAGAGATATATTTTATGTGCCAACGTGACAGATGGCGATATAATTTTTACTATATATTTGTTATCCCATAGCCACTCGATACCATCGAATTATAGGAAAATAAATGGTATTTGTTTGGAATACAGTTCAAAGCAAATACATACAATAAATAAAAACATTAAACACTATGTAAAGTATCAATTTAGTTTTTCACGAGGTTAACACAAATTTGATTACGCTACAAATAATATTTGCTTTCAACTTAATGTAAGTGGTTAAAATGTGAATAATTAACCAAATTAAATTTATCCGAGTATACTTAGCTCATGATAAAAACAGTATAACCCTACCAAATTAAATACATGCTTGCGATTAAATAATAACTTACATCACACATAGAACCATCTAGAACCACATTTTATGCGTGTCATTATTATAATTCTATGTCGTATCATTAATCTTTTGTTGTGTTAAATACTGACTTTGTACATCCTTCACAAGGGACCATACGCCACTTTACCCGCCTAATAATAATATAATGCTAAATTTGGCAGTATTGATATTGAATAAATGGAAGTGTCCCCTTCCCTTTGGTGTACAGTCGAGGTCGTTATTGTTTTGACATGTCATATACACAGTGGCATATAGTAAATGTCGTAGAGTTCAGACATTAGTTCGAGCGCTCTTGACGTTCGATCGATTTGATCTGGGCAGTTGTAACGAGATCTTCCTTTGCCTTTTTTATGGAGACGTTCTCCTTTTTTGTGTTTCTTTCGTCGATCATTGTTTATAAGGCAGGTAACTTTCATCCAGAATATAATGTTTTCGAGGGAAAGACTATTAAGTCGCAGCTATGCCAGAGCTGCAACTGTATCGATAAACAACCTGACATGGCTAACAATATTTATATAAACGCGAGCGAAGTCATCATTTAGCTATTGATATTTTAATAATGCCTACAACAAAACGAACTCGACTGTTTCAAACGGAATCGTCCACAACAGAACTTCGAAACTTATATAGTACGACTCAACAGCCACTGGCTACTCAGATAAATAGGAACAAAGGACAAATCTGTACCTACAAGAATAATAGAACTGTTTTACACCAAAATAAAACAGTTATTATGTGCCGAAAGAAAGACACAGCGTTGGTGTGAAGAAGCTGCTATGATTTTTGCCTATTTCCTCCATTATTAGTCAAATTACATACCATTTTTAGTCCTTCTTCCGCACAATAGTTACCCCTTTTTGCCAGCAGGGGCGCCACAGTCGCTTTACGTTTCCTGACTGTGCGCCGCTCCACAAGCCGCCATAGTGTGGTCTTCACTCACCAGCAAGGATCTTGCTCCAACGCTGTGTCTTTCTTTCGGCACATAATAACTGTTTTATTTTGGTGTAAAACAGTTCTATTATATGCCTACCGGAAAGACACAGCGTTGGTGTGAAGACATGTTTGATATCTGCTGGTGATGGTAATGATAAATGCTATGTGAAATGCCATGGTTTTAATAGAACTTTTAGACTTCCATAGTATAAGAGTAATACAAGATCAATCTAAATTAATGAATGAGCAAAGAAAGATAAAATACTTAACAGTATTAGGAGGTTCAAAGTAACTATTGAAATTAAATTACAAACCCGTAAATCAACTAGACAGAGGAAAAATTATGTCGAAGTAAATCTTCATTTCTATTGTTTTCCCTCCTGTAAATCTCCTTACAGTAGAATTTTGTAAAAGTTTGTTCACTTTTCCAGTTGCCCCTTTGTAATATTTCTTCCACTGGAACATTTTCTATCCATCCCTTAGATGCTACTGCAGCCCTTACGCTGCCTGGTGCTGCCTCAATTCTCACCTCTTTAAATATAGATTTAACCCAACCACCAATTAGTGTTCTAGTGGCTGGTTTGACTACACCCTTGATTGAAATGAAAAGGTTAGTAATATCACTACTGGAGCGCCTGTCTTGAGAACACACTATCAATTGTTTGATGTGTTTTACAGGACAAATATTCACATTTGTGTGTCTTAACAATGACCAACCCGACTGTCTATGCTTACTAGAATCAGTTTTGGAACCAAAGTTTGGCCATAATATAATTTTATTATTTTCTTCTATTAAATTTTTATTTGATATATCTAGCAAAGTAAGATCATGTATTCTTCTACCTGATGCTAACAACAAAATTATTGCAGTTCTTCTAGAAATATCAAATAGGGAATTATTACATGGAACCTTATTTAACCAATCAAACAGTAACTGAGTATCCCATATTAAATGTGATTTTCTAGTCTGAGGTCTTGCCAAGGCTACTGCCTTTAATACCTGGTGTATAAAAAAATTTTTAGAAAAATTTTCAACATTTGCAGCACAATAAGTTGAAACAGCAGATTTATGTAAAATTATAGTATTATAAGAAAATCTGTGTTTTAAATGAAGGTCTGCCAGAAATCTGGCGACATCTCTGCCATCTGGAAATTTATCATTTATATTATTAATTTTACAAAAAGCCACCCACCTTTTAAGTGGTGCTCTGTAAGTATTGAGAGTAGATGTCCGCCAACTACTACTCAATAAATTTAATTCATCTCTATTCCAGTTTTTGACCTGATCGGTCCACCCCCAATTCTCCAAGCTTGGAGGAACAAATTGTCCACTTGAGGGGGACACAATCCAGTCGACCGATCGATTAGGGTCTTCCGCAGATCCCGTATCGGTAAGGAGTCCGTTAAGGCTCTCGATCTGAGATCGGCTAGCCAAAAGCACTGATCCCAGTGTGGGACTATCAGAATGTACGTTCCCCTGGCGTTGTTCAGGTGGGCCAGCACTCTGGGTATTAGATTTGGAGGGGGAAATACCCATGCCAAACGATAATTCCATTCTCGACTGAAGGCGTCGCAGAAAAGTGCTGACCCATCGCTGGAGTCCCACGTAACGTACTGTGGAACTACAGCCGCATTTTTTGATGCGAAGAGATCGACATCGGGGACACCCCATTTGTCGAAAATAATTTTTGTGGCCTGTGGTAAAAGTTGCCACTCGGGTACAGACTTTCCTCTTGAGAGGCGGTCCGCTATCCCGTTGAACCTCCCCGGGAGGTATGATGCCGACAGTGTTATATTGAACTGCTCGGTTAGAAGAAGAAGTTTGCTGGTCAATTCTAGGAGTCCTAGTGAGCGGGTACCTCCTTCGTTCTTTATGTAAGCGATTAAAGTCCGGTTGTCGGATTGAACTAGTACATGACCGTTTTTTACATATGCAATTTTTTGAACTATTGCTGCATATACCGCAAACATCTCCTTCATGTTGGAGTGCCACTTTATCTGAGGCTGACTCCATTTCCCTGACAACATTATGTTGTTTAAGTGAGCTCCCCAGCCCGCGTCCGACGCGTCTGTTGTGAGAAAATGAGTCACTTTTTTTCTGTGCATTACTTTTACACTTTTTTCTACATTTTTTAGCCACCACTGTAACTCGCGGGTCACCCGAGGTGGTAAAGTTCTTTTTTCCCTTGGTCTCCCCTGCCTGAACTCCTTTAAAAATATCTGAGTCCAGCGACAGTGAAGGCGGCCGTTCAAGGTTGTAAGATTTGCAAAGTTTAGCATTCCCAACAACCTCTGCACCTCTCGGAGACAAGACATATTCTTTTGTAACAGGTCCGTTAACATGATTTTTATTCTTTCTATTTTGTTTATTGGTAAGGACATTAGATTTAATTTTGTGTTCCATGTTATACCCAGGTAATCTAACTCCTGAGTTGGGGTGAGAAGTGATTTCTGATAATTTACTTGCCATCCCAACTCTATCAAGATATTTACAGCCTTCTGTGTATGACTGAGGGCTACTAATTTGTCCTGATGGACTATTAAAAAATCGTCTAAATAAACTATGACCCGTATGCCCTGTCTCCGAAGGATCTCCGCGATCCAATTGGTTACTGTTGCAAAGGTATGAGGTGCTGAAGAAAGGCCAAATGGAAGGGCGGTCAATTGGAAAATCTCGTTTCCATATATAATACGTAGGAAACGTCTGTGAGATTCCTTTATGGAAAGATGAAAATAAGCCTGGTGAAGATCTATTTTTGACATCCAGTCCCCACACTGTAGAAACTGGATGACATCCACTCGGGAAATCAGTTGAAAGTACCGGGTTGATACATGCATGTTTAGACTTTAAATTGAAAATTGGTCGCATTCCTCCATCTGATTTCTTCACCAGAAACATTTTCGAATGGAAACCTGGACTGACATGATTTGGTTTCTCTAATATACCCTTTCCTAATAATTCCTCTAACATGCAAGTCATCTGCTTTGATTTTCGAGTTGAAAACTTTACTAAGACATTCCGGTAGGGATAATGTAGAGGGGGTTTTGTCTTGAAAGGTATGCGACCCTTGGATATGACATTTAATATATATTGACTTGCCCCCAACTGCTGCCATGCTTGTACATGATTTTTTAGGCAACCTCCCTTGAAAATGGGATCTGAGTCATATTTCCCTACTCTTGGTGGACTTATTAACGTCCTGGGCACCAGGGTGGTGAAATGGCTGCTTTCTAGAATTATGAGATTTATTTCTCTTATTAATTTTCTTATGAGAATATTTTGTATTCTTATTCTGATTATTACGACTGCCTCTTGGAAAACTTTTCCCCTGATTAATATACCCTGGCATATTAAGCCACGCTTGTGATCCTCCCAAGGAGTCAACTAAAGGAATGAGACTGTCTTTATTAAACAAATATTCTGAACTAGGTGGAATATTTTGTAGTGCCGTTTTAATATTAACATTATTTACTTCTTTTAAAATCCGATCGCGCCTAATCTCTATGCATTCAGCCCGTTTTCCACAGATGACTTGCATGCATGTTTCAGTATTCTTGTATGAAAGTGAACTTGGACCAAATATTTCAACAAGCTTATCATAAAGAGAACTTGGGTTAAGATCAGACTTATTATTACTAGCCCAGTCTACTACCTCTTGTAAGCCGGATTTCAAAAGCTGCCTACCCTCCAAAACGACATTTGATAACCCTGCCAAAAGTTGTTCGGTACCTGCCATATAATCAATCCCTTTATTTAAATGACACAACTCTTCATTTAATTTTAACCCTGAAAACCCAGGTGTTGCTATACAAGACTGAAGGGCCTTTTTATATCTAATGCCTTTCCAAGCAGGCGAATTAAATTGCTGAAGTTGATTTATTTCAACCAGTCTAAGAGGGTTAGCACTAGGTATAATTTTATTTTCGTCAAAGTTCACTTTTAGATCACCTAAAGCGACATTGGTCGTTACAGGCTTACTTATAAAAGAAGGTTGAGGTTCCGTGGCTGGAGGTACACTATTACAACTAAATTGACGATTAGCAAGAGTATTCATGTATTGTGGAATTTGAAATACACAATTTGATAAGTAATTTACTTGATCGATTATTTTATCAACACGCGGGTCGGAAATTGATCCGCCATGTTTAAATTTTGAATTACGTTTCGATCTTTTATTTGGAGGTGGCGAGGCAAAGCCTTCCTCATCTTCTGAAGACGAGGAAGAAGTGCTTTGAACGGAGCTTAGGCTCCGGGCGCTTCGCCCCCCATCCGAGGCAGCGATTTGCACCTCCTCGCTATTCTCCATAGGATTCATGGGTAGATACGTTTTTAAAAGATGAAAAAACACTTACCCAGATAAAACTACTCACTTTGCACTCTTGAATAACTATTTCTTAATTATTTAACTTAATATTTGACTTGAAAGTTTTAACACGACTTTACGATGCAAAAATCATAAACGCTATGGCGGCTTGTGGAGCGGCGCACAGTCAGGAAACGTAAAGCGACTGTGGCGCCCCTGCTGGCAAAAAGGGGTAACTATTGTGCGGAAGAAGGACTAAAAATGGTATGTAATTTGACTAATAATGGAGGAAATAGGCAAAAATCATAGCAGCTTCTTCACACCAACGCTGTGTCTTTCCGGTAGGCATATAATAATAATAATATATCCTCACGCCTTCCCACAAGGGCCCCCGAAGGGGTAGGCAGAGGTGTATAGGTAATACCCACACACCCACTTTCCGCCAGAGGTATATTAGGTGCCAACGTGACAGATGGCGAGTCCATCGCCGTTACTCAAGCACGACTATACATACCTTCACGCCTTTGAATTTCTTCTCAGACGTATGCAGGTTTCCTCAAGTTTCCTAAAGTTTAGAATACAATTCAAACTAAATTATAACGCTTTAAGTGAACATTGACAGACATATAATCTCATTGACATATGTTACGACTGACATTTCGGAAGATGAACGAAAATGCCAAGAATAATTAATTTCGAAAGTACAGTTAGCATCAGGATAATAATCACATGAGACACAATTACCGAATAGTAATTTGTTTTTTTTTTGCTGTCTGTACTGGTATTGTCATTACATATTAGGCTAATTCAATCAAGTACACTAAACATAACACACGTTATGTAGCAAGCACAAGGCCTGCATGGCAGTTGTTGCCGATACCGCTACCGTTGGACGTTAACACTCTCGCATCAATGTAATCAAAATTCTACGGTACTATAACGTTGTAAAAATGCTAAACTAGCTTTTACTTAAAATAACTATAAAACTTTGCACTAAAGGCAGTTAGTTACATAATAAACCTTTTCTGCAACCATGTAGTTACATTCGTTTTAGCGCCAAATTTGTACACAGCATAATCTTTACTTTGGTTCAACTAATCGTCGCTTCGGCACCCATAATTTTGCACAAACTATTTACTGGCCGCCCACAGGAATAACAGGTAACGATTTCAGTGTTTCTGGCTTTAGCTCGTTGTAAATACAACGCGAAACGATCGTCTTTTGTTCCCGACATGATCTTAACAGACAAAAGGTCGGAATTGCACATAACTCTTATGGCTTGACCGTAACAACTACAGTTTATTGGGTATTAAAGGTATAAAATCGTTTAGAATCTGTGTTTTCTTACAATAGGGTCTTAGTAAATAGATTCATAGGATCCAGTGTAGTCGAATGGCTTACCTATTTCTAAAAGCCAGGAACTACGCCTACTAACTTGTAAAATGGCTGTTGTTCCATGGAAACCAAGTAGTCGGGATCTGTGTCATACAGAAATTCATGCACCACAGGTTGGAGAAATGAGAATGACAGCATTTATTTACGTGCGGTGAGTAGAGTGGACTGGTTTCAATGTGGCGGTGCGGGCCGTAGTATACGCGCCAGCACGTGGCGACCCCCCACCAGCTTCAGCTGTTGCCCGTCCATGACCACGCCGCGGACTGCGGGGGCTGTACCAGCTGCCCCCGATGCGGTCTGCTAAAGAATACAGTTCACGTAATTACACACCTTCCCTTAAGTTGATAACACAGGAACTCCACCCAATGTAAAGTCAAAATGGTAGGCTATAACTGCCCACCCTTAGGCACACTTTATGCATGTTTACCGTCGTTGTAGTATTAAATATAACTATGTAAGTATACCATATACCTGAACTATCAACTCTAACTCGACTCTTACCGTACCTTACCTTTCGTAATTCGCTTTTTCACTCTTAGCATGACTATCACAAAATGCAATGTGCAAGTGAATCTCAATATACTTTTACCTTAGTTTACATACATGTTTAAATCGTATATCGAAGACCGGAAACCAAAGAAAATACCCTTAAGTCATGATTCTGATAGGGAACTAAAGCGAACCTTGGCCAATGCTGAACTTAGGTGCCAATGTGTCAGATAGAGAAATAGTAAGCAAACAGTAATATGTCGGAGTAAGTAATCATCAACTTTTTTGTGAGCAGTCATCGTGCATATATATCAATCTGTTAATTTTTGTCATACTTAATGTGCGCAATAATGTCTGGTGCTCTACGATGACGTGCTATCTCCATCACAAGAGCAAAAGAGACAAATATATAATCTGCCAAATGCATCTTTCGCACTCTAGATCAATATGATGGCAATAGCACTGCTACGCGCGGCCTTCAACTTGAGTTTGCAAAAAAACCATTACCACAGCGATCCCATTCAAAATACTGATTGAATCTTCCGTTCAAAATTAAGACTTGCCCGAATGTGGCTGTATACTTTACAGAGGAACGCAGCTGAATAGCATTACTCCCGAGTAGTGGTTGTGTTGCTGCGGTGAGGTCTTGCGACTTCCAAATGCACGTATAATGTACAGTACAAGTATAGTGGAAGTGAAACCAATACGTCCCTAATATTGCTAGCATAGCAATTCCACCAAACAAGAATGGCAACACGCGATTAAGAGGATGTTGTATGCTGATTAGCCACGTCGATATATTATTCATTATGTGAAGTTCCCCGAAGTGTGTTCTACGGAAATATTAGAAAGTGTGTTAAAAAGGTAACCCCAATCCGTTAATTCTCCAGTCAATAATGCAACCAACTTGCAATTCTCATGCGGTATGTCCAATACTACATCAACCCAAACACAAGCCTGTTTCTGTACTCAAAACATGCAAATTCACCTGTTGAATCTTAATTCCTTGCGCGAGTTTTATTTGTTGTAACGGATTCACCTAAAAAGTACGTAACCAATATTATTCCACGAGATTCCAATAACTCCAGCAATAAAGGAAGCATATAAGAGGACAACTCTCGAATTTAGCATATCAACATAAGCCAACTAAAAGTTATAAAATACAAAATTGACAGCGCGAATGAAAATATAGTATTGATTTACTATATTTTCATTCGCGCTGTCTGCTCTCGCGATGCATAATATAGTAAATCGCAATGCGATCCAGAATATCATTACAAAATTGAAAGTTCTACATTTAAGTAGTCTACTTGGAAAAATTCTTTAAAATGCATAATTGTTATAATTACACGTGCAACAGTGTAATTCGTTTTTGATCTGTCCAACTGCCGATCTATCTTATAATACTAATACAATTTATTTACAAGTACATTATTATGAACATATTCGAATTTATATTCATGTTATATTAGTAAGCCGTGGTGGCCGAGTGGTTCGAGTAGTTGCCTGAATCAAAGTTCGAATCCCGACTGTACCAATGAGTTTTTCTGAATTTAAGTACCTACAGTGATTAGTCACACCACGAGCTTTACGGTGAAGGAAAACATCGAGAGGAAACCTGCATACGTCTGAGAAGAAATTCAAAGGCGTATGTATAGTCGTGCTTGAGTAACGGCGATGGACTCGCCATCTGTCACGTTGGCACCTAATATACCTCTGGCGGAAAGTGGGTATATATGGGTATACAGAGGTGTATACCTATACACCTCTGCCTACCCCTTCGGGGACCCTTGTGGGTAGGCGTGAGGATATATTATTATTATATTACATTATGAGAGCTCACCTGTTGTAATTTTAGAAGCGGCGCTGATGTTGTTGATGTAGTCGCTTGTGAACCTAAGAAACCATAAACATATTGCATTTGATCGTCGTACGATGTTAAAGATCATCTACCTACTCCAGGTCCTATTCCAGGAAAAAAATGACAACGCGTATTGGTTGAGAACTTAATATATGATAGCGTATGAAGCAAACAATCTTTGGCATTTCCAATATTAGTAAGGATTGTAGTCATTTTAGTTGGCAGCTGTCCAGTCAAGTTTTTTTTTATACCACTTGTGTGGCAAACAAGCATGCGGTCCGCCTAATGGTAAACGGTTACCGCTGCCTATGGACGCTTGCAACACCAGGGGTATCACTCGCGCGTTGCCGACCCTGCAGGAATCTTTCACACCCTTCTTGAAGAACTCCATGCTGTACTCTCCAGATTGCAAGTTCAATGCCCCGGCAATCTGCATCAATGCGTTTTTCTTAAGCTTAAGTACAATGATTTATCACTTACGTAAAATGCATATGTTTGAAAAGAAATTCAAAGACGAATGCACGTTCGCATAGCCAATGCAAGCCAAACCAGATGCTACACTACTACACTTCTACCAGCCCCTACAGAGACCGTGGCGAGGTGTGAAGGTATATTAACTTCAAATAATAGCATACCAATATTTCCTAAAACTAAGGTCTGCGACGAGCTGGCAACACCGCTAGACGTTACCCTGATGGCACTGCCGTCGCTTTGCTGAAAAGTAACATTAATGTATAAATTAACGTTTTACATAATTATGTATCCGTATAATTTCTTAGTCTTTGTCTTTGACAGAATTATCACACATAAAGTAGAATTGAATATTCTACAAAAATATCGACAGCAATACGTAACTTAAATTTTTGACTGTTTTGTAGGCATTTTATTTATATGTCTTATTCCTATTTCATGACCAATATCGTAGAATAAACAAAAAACTTTTTCCTCCTTGACGTACTTCCTATTATATAACTATGTTCTATTATATAACAAATCATTATTTCTCTCTCTTTCCGTTCCGTTTCCGTAAAACCTACAGTTTTACCTGGAGTATGATATTGTGCAGAGGCTTGCCCGAAGCAAGTAGTAGCGGGCGAGCCAACCGCGTCGCCGGCGGCAACACACGCACCGCACGCACACAGCCCGCCTCCACTGACACCATCTGGCCCTGACACGATACATTGAAGCACTTATATTGCCAAATCAATATATTTAAACGCCTTCCCACAAGGATCCCCGAAGAGACGAGCAAGGAGTAACAAACCCGTCTTTTACCGAAGATATATGGTGTCAAATTAACAGATCGTAACAGATTGATCCGTCGCCGTTGCTCGAGCACTACTATAGATACATCTTTGAATTAACATAGGCAGGTTTCCTCTCGAAGTTATACATCATCTTAAAGCTCGTGGAATGATAAACTGTATTCATGTGCTCAACATCGTCAACCCCAAATCAATAATCAATATATGTACATGAGCTCTATAGTAAATGAATATATGCATAAATTAAGACAGTAAAGATGGTTTCACGCCAGTCAGCTAAGCGGGATGAAATCTGACAGACTGTGACGCTTTAAAAAACAGGACTTACCTGAGCGTTAGTGAGTAACTTGGCGACCATTGGCTGGCCAGTCTTATCGCCGGGTGTCTGCGTTCGTATAACTTGCGCTAAAGACTTGGGCGTCTGGTTTGGCAGCTGCACGGTCTGGCCGGCGAGCTGCAGTGTTTGTCCACTCGGTAATTGCACGGTCTGGCCGCTAGATAGTTGTAGAGTTTGTCCACCCGCTAGCTGGACCGTTTGCCCACCAAGCTGTACAGTTTGCCCGCCCAGGTGTACACCTTGCCCGCTTGGTATTTGCACGTTCGTCCCGCCCAGTTGAATTGTCTGAACGTTGCCCCCGCCCAACTGAACGGTCTGCCCCGACGGCAGCTGTACACTTTGGGAGGGTAACACACTTTGGCTAGCCACTTGAACACTCTGACCGCTGGGCAACTTGACCGTGTGCCCGGTGAGCTGGACGCTCTGTCCCGCCAGTTGCACAGTTTGACCGGCTATTTGCACAGTCTGTCCTGCCAACTGCATAGTGGACACTGGTATCTGGACGGTTGAACTGGTTTGGATATTCTTGACTGTCGGCGTGGATTGATTCGTACGGGGGCTGGGATTCTTGGCAGCTGTGGTCGATACTCTGACTGCTTGCATGGCTTGAGGGGACGCTAGCTGTACCGTTTGGCCGCTCGGTAAGCGAACGCTGTGGGTGGGCAGTTGGAGGGAGGATAGCTGTAGGGTATGTCCTGAAGCCAGCTGCACAGCTTGCCCACCGGGTAGGTGCACAGTCTGGTTGGCTGCCAGCTGGACGGTGCGCCCTCCAAGCTGGACTGTGCGCGTCGCTAGTGAGGATGACACTACAGTCGGTGTGCTGCTCACGACCGTCGTCACACATGACGTGCTCTAAAAACAGTTAATCATAGATGGATACATATCACGCCGAGTACCTCACGGGGACAACACGTAACCGTTAATCAATAGCGTTTACATATTTTTCTTGCAGATTTTACATTCCAAATACATAAATACAAATTGCCCGAACAAACACCTTACAAACAACTACCTTACCGGCGTGCTTATATATGAGGTTTTATGAATTCTTAGGCAGCGGAATTGGTGTCTTATTCTCGAGTGAAGTTGTCGTAATTGGCATCAAACCAGGTAACATTATCCTATAATAGCAATTATTGTCTTGATTGAGAATAACTAGCTTACCTGAACTGTAGGCACAGTTACGGTACTCGCCACAGGCGCCCGCTTCTTTGTAGTGGGTGTATCTGTAAACAAACAGAGGATGTTATATACATATATTCATATTTGAATTTAGTTCCATAACATACTATAATTTATTTAAAAAAATGTGCTTAATCACTATATTGCAAAATAAGAATAGTTTTTTGCATGTACCATGATAAATGTAATCTTTTTATTTAAATCAGAGAACCCTAACTACTAGAGACGACAAAAACAAGGAATTAAATCACAATAAAATCTATACTAATATTATAAAGCTGAAGAGTTTGTTTGTTTGTTTGAACGCGCTAATCTCAGGAACTACTGGTTGGAATTGAAAAATTATTTTTGTGTTGGATAGTCCATTTCTCTAGGAAGGCTTTAGGCTATAGGTATAACATCACGCTACGACCAATAGGAGCGAAGCATAAATGAATAATGTTGCCAGAACGGGAAAAAATATTCCTTTTTGAGAGCTTCCGTTGCGTGCGCTGCGTAAACGGTTTAAGTTACACAAATATCATGTATAAGGGAATTGTTCCTCTTTAAAAATTAAAAAAAACAGTCCGCGACAGCATATGTTTATCTTTTAAGATTGACTCACTATAACCTTTTATATGGCAATTATTATCGCAAGTCCGCGATGGGCTCCTAAACAACTTAACCAATTTCAATCAAATTTGCACACTGTGTGCAGTTTGATCAAACTTGAAAGGTAGGATAGCTTACATCACAATTGGACCCGATAGGTGGCGCTGCGATCGTGTTTCAGGAAATTTTTCTTTTTAACCCGGGCGAAGCTGGGCGGGACAGCTAGTATTGAATAAAGTTACAACCCGGTCAGAATATCTGTGCACCTCGCTGGAATGCGGCGCCTCTCCCGCTTCCCCTGTCACCTCCCCGCGCACTCCCCGGTGCGACAGTACGGTTAGCATCTTCGTTGCCGATACACGTCCCGATAATTTTGATATTTTCGCTTTGTTGTTGTTTTGTTTTTTAATATTTATTGTTAAGTTTAGACTGTTTACTGTTAGGTTTGGACTGGTTTGGTTGTTATTAAAATTGTTGTAGCTGTTAAACTGAAGTCATGGGAAAAACAATAAACAGCGAATCAAGAAATTTAATCTTGAAAGTGCTCAAGTTTTTTGAATCGGAGAAAGCAAATAAACATCACACAACTTTTAATATCACTAGGGGAAGACAGTTCGGAGAGTTCAGAAAGTGAGAGTGAGGAAGATACAATGTCAGGCATAGAGTCAATAATTTAAAGTGACTGAGTTTAATAATAAATGTTTTTGTAACCAAAATTATTGTTTTTTAATAACAAACCCTTCATCAATAATTAATTGATTTGAAAAGGTTAGTAATTTTTTTTTACCTCCACATATCTCGAAAAAACTTTTTTTCACACCGTACCCAGACCGCCGATATGACGTCACGAGGTCAGGTGCACAGATATTGTGACCGGGTTGTACACGTAATATTTTCAGTATAGCATATTTTGCTTACTTTGCTGCATAAGGGCTCTTGGCGATATGAGTGATTTCCCTGAAGACGGCGTTGCTGGGCTCAGCACCCTTACGACACCACGACGCGAAGTAGGAGTCACCTGGAGTTATAATAAAAGCTTAAAAAACTATAGCTTATTCTCCTTACTATGAATTCAGCACACTAGAAATGAAAAAATAATAATAAAGGAATTACATCGTTTGTGAGGTTAAATAATTATAATTCTTTAAAAATAAAATAAAACATGATTTTCTTACATATTATGTTCTAGTGTTTCTCAAACTCATAAATTCATATATTAATTACTGTGATAAAATAAGTAGTTACATATTCTATCACTGTTGACTGTTTTGACCCAATAATGGTGATGATTTCATTCCATATCCTTATTATAACATTATACTATCAATATTTAGTTCTTAATTACAAAATACGCAATGCCTGCTGACAAAACAAGTACCTAAACAATAAAAATACTTTTTTTTTACTAGTAGGTACTAAGAGGTTATTTACCTGCGCTTGAGGAGTCGAATTTGATACGACCACTGTGGCCGTTGTCTGAACGGTTTGTGTAGTTGGCGGCCGTATTAGCAGAGATCTTGTCACTTGGGCCACCTAAAACATTATACATACATTGATTTATACTCTATTCCAATATAATTTTATTGAATTTCGGGGACTCCTACTTTAAAGTACAATGGGGAAACCAAATAACCTCCAGCCACTTTCAAGCATTAAGCAACCTAGTTAAGAGCGCGAGCAAACTAAAGAAAGAGATAGGATCTGTTGTGCTTAAGTTCCAGCAGTAATGTATTAGTGAAAGATAGATGAATCACACCCTTCCTTCGTCGGAGACATATTTAAGTGTCAACGAGACATATGGGTATTCACCTACTGTCGGGCACGAGTTTCTCTAAGCTTGTGGCGTGCCTAATTACTGTATCTCATAAGTTAAAAGAAATAAAAATTTGCACAAAGCCCTGTATATGAACCTGTAGTCATGGCGACAACAGCTCTACATTATAAGTGTCATCATACATACAAAGCATCACGCCGAGACCCTAACGGGGTAGGCAGAGAGAATAGAGCGCCAGTTCACTCTAGACTTACATAGCTCTTTCTCTTCGTCCACATTCATCAGTCTATTCATACATGTTCGTCGGTTATAAGTGTAATCTATATTAATAATATGAAATTGAGCTTACTTTACTCTGAATGGATACTGCAGCGGACGTCTGGACCACCGTAGGGCTAGACACTACTTGTTGGCTTAAGGCGCTAGTTAGGGTCACCTGAAACCACAAAAGACATGAAACTGTGCCCAACAAATGTCATACTATCCAATAATAGAAAAGTGTATACCTGTGCTTGTGACGACTGAACTACCTCAGTCTTCTGCAAAGGCCGTTGTTTGATCAACGGAGATTTTTGCGGTGGAACGACTACCGAGGGCAGGGACTTAGCTAATAGGGCATTCGCCGATTGTGCAGGATTAGACTTTACTATCTGAGATACTGAAGACGGCACCGCGCTATTGCGAGGCGACTGAGCTTGCTTGCTAGCACCTACCACCTTCGTTTGAACGTTTGGTTTCGGCGTAGTCTGTTTGATCTGGACTGCATTCGCTTGTTTCGTCTGAGCCACGCCCGCTTTAGGAGACGGAGTTTGCAAGCCCTTTGTCGGTGGAGTGACTAGAGATTGCTTCAGTTGCGATAAGTTCTGCTTCGCCTGTGTCATGAGCGTGGCTTGTTTCACGGACTGCGCCATCAGGTTGGCTTGCTTGACCGAGTTGGACATTAAGGTGGGCTGTTTAGTTGCGGCGGGCTTAGGCGGCGGCTTGGCGGGAGGCTTGGGCTGCTGTTTAGGAGGAGGGGGCTTGGGCTTAGGCGCGGGGGGTACGACGGGCTTGGGTTTGGGCTTGGCGGCCGGCAGCAGCATCAGCCCGGGACCAGTCTCCTCCACATCCACGTCGCTGTCAGAGCCGTCCATGGCGCCCGATTCCACTTCCATCTGAAGTCAATCATCAATAAATTCACTCTTTATTGTGCTATGTACGAGCTTCCTGGATGGACTGACAAAATTTAATTTGTTGGTTCTTTGGTGTGGTAGTTGGTCAGAGCTCTTGCTGCGAAGCTTAAGGTCGCAGGTGGCATTGTAGGTATTAGTACGAATTATTATTATTATATACTGCACTAACTCTAGTAATCTATGTAAGAATTTACGTGTATCAGTATTTTAACATCCTATTACGCATTTTACGTGTAGGTACGTGTGTATATTTATGTTCGTGCACGTGTGTGTTTGTGTGTGTGTGTGTGCGTGTGCATGTGTGTGTGTGTGCGTGTGTGTGTGTGTGTGTGTGTGTGCGTGTGTGTGTATGTGCCTGCTTTACCACGCGAGGCGGCGAGGGTGGTCGAACAGCCCCACGCCTTGCGCCGCACTGCCGCGCCCAGTCCTCCTCGCTCCTGAGAATTAATCATGCGTTATATTGCTTTATATATTCTATATGGCTTTATCTGATGAAAATTACCACAGAGATATATCATTTGCTGGATTAGCAGACAAGGTATTCTTTATTCCAGAAAAAATACTATCAATGAGTTAAAAGTTTAAACCGCGGGGCACATCCAATAAAACATTAGCTTCCAGTTAGCGTAAATTACTTGTGCCTGTGCAGGTAGGTCCACACGGCGGTCCTCTGGTCGTACTTGACGATGGGGTCTCGCTTGGCCGAGTGCAGCCGATCAAGTGCCGTGGACAGCGCCCCCAGCAGCGTCTGGTCGCTGCACTGACCTATCCACTGCGACATTCTGCAAAATCATATATGTTGGTGAGATATCTTCTAGCTTTCCATCGAAGGGAAACATCGTCAGAAAGCCTTACTGAGGGCAAATCCAAATTTATTCGTGAAACTCGAAAACAAAGCATTATATCTCTAGTCAAAATTCTGTGCACACTCCCACCCCTGCCCACCTCCTGAGGAAATCTATGTCTAACATCTGATAATAATAGGTCTAATGGTTTTTCAATAGATATCAGACTCATGTATATACTTGAATGGTTAGGGCATAATAGTGTACTTCAATACTAGAACATAGACAGAGGCACTCTCGCAAAAAGAAAAACATTCAGCATAACGCCCACAAGGGTCCCCAAAGGGATATATTTAATGGACCATCGCCATTTCTCTCGCATGACTATCGATACGTCTTTGAATCTCTTCTCAAACGTAAGCAGATTTCCTCTCGATGTTTTCCTTCTGTACTTAAGCTCTAAACACATTCGTACAGTCAGACTTTGAGCGTGCAATCTTTGTGACCACTCTCATTTGGGCTCATTGTGGCATCAATTGTTGGTGTCATTGGTGGTGTTGGCCCTGGCATTAATGTTGGTGTAATATCGTACTTGAGCAGTGTGAGCACGTCGTGCCTGGTTCCCTCTCCGTTGGGCAGCCTCGCCAGCGCGTCCCGCAGCAAGGCCGCGAAGGTCGCGTGCCGAGGCCGGGCCGCCGTCAGCAGCGTGCTGCTGGCCGCACCCACGCCGCCGCGCAGGCACGGGCCTACTGCTGCGCGATACCTGCATTTAAGCATACAATTTGGGTGAATTCTTAAGTTCTACACACAAAAAATTAATTTCATCGAAAATTTACAAGACAATAGTGTATTTAGTAATGGTGAAAGTCCATGCAATTCTTGAAAATACCACTCCTTTAACCTACCACACTTTCAAAAAGGATGAAAATTTATATATATATATCCTCACGCCTTCCCACAAAGGTCCCCAAAGGGGTAGGCAGAGGTGTATAGGTAATACCCACACACCCACTTTCCGCCAGAGGTATATTTGGTGCCAATGAAATTTTTTATAAAGTTATATACAATTTAATTCTTATTTAGACTGTGTGTGTGTGTGTGTATGTTGGTTATTATGTTTAATGTTTCATAAATAGACCTTAAGTAATTTTCATGTATTTGGTTTAGATATCATAGACTGTATTTTATAATAAGCCGGATGGTAGATGTAATCTGTTAAACATAAATAAACTACACTTCACCACAAGCCCGTTGGGTCCACAAATATACCGTGGAACCCTAGAAACTGCTATCATATCTATCATATTATACCTGCCTTCTGGAATTATACACAGTATATGTAATATACGGCGATGGACTCGCCATCTGTCACGTTGGCAACTAATATACCTCTGGCGGAAGGTGGGTGTGTGGGTGTTACCCATACACCTCTGCCTACCCCTTCGGGGACCCTTGTGGGAAGGCGTGAGGATATTTATTTATTTTATTATATATGTAATATGTGTAAGTCCAGCAAATTATCTGTCTCTGTTTAAAATGTCATTCAATTCCGGTCAGTTCAGGAGTAACAAACTTTCGCATTTATAATATAAGTATATTATTAGTTTTATTACACACATACGAAATACATCAAACATCATATGAAAGTCTAACGTGAAAATAGTGCACAGGATTATATAAACTCACCCATGCTGAGTATACGTGAACGGCTTGGCAGCCGATGCGAACCGTTTGCGCTCCTGATCTCGGAACTCCGCAATTTCGGAATTAGTAGGTGCTCGGACCACCCACGACGTTGGGTACCTATAGGAATAAATTACTCTTAATACCCGATTACAACGAATACGATTAGTGTCGGTTCAGTCTAAAAGCCGACCATCTGTCTAGAAGTGCGAGTCCATCTCGCGCTCTGAAGGTTTCGTGACTATTAGTGAAAAATACTTTTTATTGGCTTGTATGCTTGTTGGCCGCCTTTGTAGTGTCACAAGTATGCAGAAACTTAGTGCAAATCATTACTTATTTTGAATAAGTTTCCTTAATATGGGGTTTACTTTTAGGTAATAAATATCTCAGAAGTTCAAATAACATACATATCTACTCTCGTTATAAAAAAAAACATATATTAATGAAGATTGGATGTAATTAAAGAGGTGGGAAGTCTAGACTCTACCCACCCTTAGTACATTAAGGAATTCTGCGTGATACTATGTATGTAGGTATGTCAAATATAAAAGTAATGTTACCTAGGTGGAGGCGCCTCAGCAGTGTGCGGCGGTGGCGACGCCGTCCTCATCCACCGCTCGCAGAGTCGTCCCAGTATGGCGTCACAGTCCCGGCCCGCGCCGATCCACTGGTACATCTGGACCAAATGTTTGAACTATAAACCCTATTATGGCTAACTAAATTCACGCCGTGGTGGCCGAGGGGTTCGAGCAGTCGCCTGCAACATGAAAGTTTGCAAGTTCTGAGTTTTTCTAAACTTAAGTAGTCATTAGTCACACCAACTTTACGGAAAAGAAAACATCAAACCTGCATACATTTCAGAAGAAATTCTAAAAATGTTCACTTACCTGCGTTTCTGGTATGAATTGTAAGTACGGAACAAATTCTTCAGGATGCGGCCCTCTCTCCCCGGCCAGGAAGTCTAAAGCGGAATCTAGTTCTGCACACCAATCGTCGGACACTGAGAAAAGAAAATTATATTTCATAGAAACATAATATCATCCCTAACGAGGAGAGATAGAAACGCCATTCCTCTCTAGGCCGACAAATCTCGCCATCGCCAGTCTGTTCATACAAGCTCGCCAGTTTTGAGTACTCTTGATGTTCCTAGTGTTCAAGCGATTTAATCAAGGTAGTTTGAATGTTTTGTATGTACATATTTACATTGTAACTAGCTGTCCCGCCCAGTTTCGTTTGGGTAATAAATTTAAATGGAACAGCGCCATCTATCGGGTCCAATTGTGAATCTAAACCATCCCGGGATCCATTGGAAATACACAAAAAAAATGCATCAACATCAATCGTGCCATTCTCAAGTTTTAGCTAAACTACGACACGGATGACAATTTCTTTCAATTCTTATTACCATTAGATGATCCTACTAACATTATAATTCTGAAAGTTTGTGAGGATGTTTGTTCATGCACAAACTATTGAACAAAATTTGATAAATTTGGGCACAAAGATGGATTATTAGCTGGAGTAACATAGTATGTTTTATAAAAAAAAACTCAATGAAAACATATTTTACGCTGGTGAAAACGCGGGGCGCAGCTTGTATATATGTAGGTATATGACTAAATACGACCGCGGTGTCGCAGCAGCTGCTTAGGGACCGAGGAGAGCGACAGAAGTTGTCATGTTAGTAGGCAACTTACGTGTGTACCAAGTGTTGAGCGGCGCGATGGGCGAGGCGAGGGCGGCTGCACAGCGAGCGCGCAACTGCCGCTTGGAGGCGCGGTGGGCGGCCGTGGCGGGGAACAGCGCCCGCACCAAAGCCAGGAAGCACGCGTGAGTCGTCTGCGTCAACGCCGCCTCCGCCGCACTACCAGCTGCCAAGTCGCCAGAGTCGTCCGCTAACTCCACTGGCAACGCCATCATATCTAATCGAACATCGCGTAATAAGAAACCTATGACTTGGCAGAAAAAGTATGTGTTACATATTAAAGTGTTTGTGCATAGGCATAGGCCTTAACATAACAGGTACCAACATTACCATGATTATTTTAGAATACTACAGTGATATTGTATTGTCCGTAAATATGTTGTAAATATGTCCCATTTGCAGCTTTGATCCATGGTGGATTAGACAAGCAAGGCTTGGTGCCCTAAGCATTAACCAATGCTTATTGACCATAAAAAAGCATCTAACCATATAGATTACGATTGCTATGATAACTTAAAGCAATCCAAGCGCCCCTTGATGAGCACTAGCTTTGATTATGTGTAAAAATGTATGTAGTTGTACTTACCTATTCCATCCAAATCCTCAAGTTTAATGGGTACCGGCTGATGCTTTGATGAGTTATTAGAGGGAGATGATGAGTCTTCAGGTTCCTGTTTTATTGCGCTGTCTACCTTGGAGTTAGTAGCATTCACACTGAAAAGTTGAATATTATTTCAAAATACTATTTACTTTTAAGTTTTTTGACTACACAAATATCATATAATATGTAATTCATATAAGACGGCCGTCTGGTCTAGTGGTTAGAGCTCCTGACTGCAAAACTTGAGGTCGCATTCGAATCCATCTCAGGGCAGATATTTGTTTGATGAACATGATGATGAATCGATGATGAACGAGTATTTGTACCTTAGTCTTGGATGTCCTATGTATTTATGTATATATCTATCAATATATGTAAATATATCGTTGTCTAGTTCCCAGAACACATGCTTTGCTTAATTTGGGACTAGGTAAATTTGTGTGTAATTGTCCCAAGGTATTTATTTATTAGGTACTATCATTAAATTGAACTGGGTACATACATGGTACTGCTAGCTGATGCTTTGGCGTCTAGTGCATCCTGCCTATTCTCACTATGGTCTGTAGGTTTCTTGGATGACTTTGGGCTAGTAACTGGATCTACAATCGAGGAGCTCTCGGAATCAGAATCATCTTGTTCACATTTTATCTTCATATTAGGCAACAAGGGCTTGCTTTGCACATTATCAAGATGTTCCTCTTTTGATTTTTTACCCCTGTTCATATTCTTCCCACTTGAATCTTTTTTAGGTCCTTTCCTCATTTTCTGATTGGATAAGTCAGCCTTAGATCCACCAAACATAACTTTTTTAGCACCATTGACAAGTGATACTCTCTGCTTTATATCATCCAATGAGATCCCAGTTGTATTTAGTTCAGGATGATTCTGGAGTAAAAAATAATATAGGTGTAAGATGCACTATTAAGTAAATTTAGCAATTATGTGCAACTTTAGAATGGACTATTAGGTGTGGAGGCCATGTGGTTCAAGTAACCACTTGCCATGCTTTCCTGCTTTTATTTAGCTAGTTCTAGTTGAAAAAAAGAAATTAGACAGGCGTAAAATTGTCACATAAGAGGTCTTAAAGTTGCAACAACAATTATGGACAAATAACACAAAACTGCAGACCTAGTTACAAAAAAGGTTGCATACTTCTCTATATTGTCGTCGTGACCTGTGAGCAGCCAGAACATTTTTCAAGCATTCCAATGAAGTCGGGTGGGATGGGTCCATCACACCTAATGTACCTGATATATCACTATCAACTTTCTGAAATATTTGAGAAGAAGAATAAAGTTATTAATAGAACCTAATTCTAAACCAATGTATTTGTTTAAAATCATGTATTGTATTTATCAAACATGTCCACCTGTGTGATATTTCACCTGTACCTACGGAGTGTGATAATCAAATTATCACACTCCCTCCCCTCACAGTCCCTCATGTGCTGCAGTATATTTGTTATTCCAACAGCTATAGTGCAGCATCAATTCTCTTTTGACATACACACATCTCATACTTAATCCATATCCATAAGTCCCCAATCATTCACCTGTATGTCTTACCTGGATAGTAGTTATAGCTTGTATATTGTTATGAATGTCATAAACCAATCCAATTTATAAACTAAGGTTTTTAACACTGATTATCAAGTTTTCAATACCTGGCTAGAACTTCCTGGTTTCTTTTTCCTGATAAATTGTTCAGGTGGACCTTCAGGATAAATGTCATCATCGGACTCATCTCCTCCTACTTCACTTCTAATAGCAGTGAGTTCTTCAAAATACCTCTGTCTTACTCGTAAGTATAGAGGCCTGTAGTTGTTCTTGTCTGATAGTTTTGGAGGGAAGCCTGACAATCTGGGTGCAGGGCCAGGTGGGGCTGCTTTGACAGCTGCTAACAACCGTTCCCTCGATATAAGCACTTCGGGCAATAATTTTGCATAATAGGATTTTATCTGCAATATGAAAATTACTCTTTAACATAGTATATACTCATGTCACTAGGACATCATTGCTTATATTTATTTATCTTATAATAGGCAATAGTAATTAGTTACCTTGTGCCTCTGCTGTTTGGCCCTTGCTTTCATTAGGAACTTTCTCATTTTGGCTATATCTGGTCTATAGTTACCTTGCCTTAAATTATTGAAAAAATTACTCAAAGGTGATGTAAAATGAAATGGCTCATGATTAAAAAGCATTTGTATAGTTTTCTCAGTTTCTTCTTCTTCATTTTCAGTGAACTTTGGCAAGAACTTTTTCAAATGTTCCCTGTGGCTGTCCTCCAGAGATTCCCAAGTTTTCATTGAGAAGAACTCTTTAAAGAGTGAGTAATCCTCGCACAGCTGCTGCGGCAGCTCGAGCGTCTGGCCTAAAATGTGCACCGGCTCCATCACCTCCTCGTCACCCTCGGAACTACCGCTAGAGGACTCCGTCGAGCTGCTGCTGTCTCCACTATAGCTGTGTTCACTATCCATCTTTGAATCCATAAGTTACCGACTAAGATAAACGCACACCCGACCAAGTTACGTCTCCTGGGATTATCAAATGTTACGTTAATGGTTTTCGGCCCACTACATCGGATTTTCACGATGTTTTCTTCGTGTTGTTTACCAAAATACCGAGCAATGGGATTAACAAAGTCGTATAATGAGCCATGAAGTTTCGTTAAAGAGCCGTCAAGTCTTGTCTAAAATAAAATAGAACGCACACGCCAAACCACGGCGTTTCATACATACTATGCGCCAGAACGGAACATTACGATGAGAAAATAGCTTGACAATCAAGAACAGCGACATTTTGCCCGCAAAATGGAATTTTAAAGTAAAAAAAAATTGTCTATGACTTGACATCTATGGTGTCTATGTTACAACTAGATCGTCACGCTGTTCTATATAAAACATAGACCAGCGACAAAAGCTGTAAAAGCTTAGTCGATTCTTACTTTGCTTTGAAACTATAATCGACTGTTATCATTATACCTGTTATTTTGGATGGATCAACTGGCGTGAATGAGGGTGTGATTGTAAAGATGAAGAAAGGCATTTTACGTTGGTTTGGACACATAGAAAGGATGAGTGAAGAAAGATTGACGAAACAGATATACAAAGCAAAAGTGTGTGCAAAAAGAGGCAGAGGAAGGCCACGTTCCAACTACCTGGATCAAATAGATCGGACTCTCAAGGACGGGAACGTAAAGAGTACTCGAAACCGACGAACATGTATGAAGAGACTGATGAATGTGGACGAAGCGAAAGAGGTATGTAAGTCTAGAGAGAACTGGCGCTCTATACTCTCTGCCTACCCCGCTAGGGACTTGGCGTGATGATATGTATGTATGTATTTTGGATACTGTTGATTGAATTCGAATTCGTGTCAGTATTTTATATTGGCAATTAATTTGGACTTCGCGATTTATGACGACCGATTTTGGTAGCAGTGTGATTCCTGCGATTTTATCAGCCATCTCTGAACAATTGAACCGTACAATCTGTACCGTATTAATTTAACAAAGTGTTATCACACCGAGTCGCTCACAGAACAAATAAAAGAGAATAAGGCGTCAGTCCTCTTAAAAACATCGGTGTCTGTTTCATTCAGAGAACTTACAGGTTTTGCTAATTCCGATATTATTTCAATTTGAGTGATTATTCAAATATTATTCCTCAATGTGACATCTAATGCATTAATATTTTAGTTTTGATATTATTTTTTGTTTCAGTCAATGCGTCATCCAATGTTGTTATCATAGCAACTATTAAATTGAACGAAACGTAAAATAATGGAACCAAAAACAAGAAGTGAAGTCGAAAGATTTGACTAGGATTTGACTTTTTGACGTAAATTATTCGTGTAGTAAATATGGCTGACGAACTTAATGTTGACAGTCTAATTCACAGACTTTTAGAAGGTAAATCTTAACATTTTTCTTTTTTTAATGTTTAAATTAGTCCTATGATATTTAAACATTTGTATAAACTTAATAAATACTCGCTCAGTATGCTCTTGTTGCGTAATTATCACCGAGTATGTAGGTATAGAAACGTCAAACTCATAAATAAATCGATTATCCCATATTCTTATCTGATTCCACTTATGATGTCAATTCTTGAGATGATTTTGCTGATGAGTAATCGCTTAGTAAGATTTTGAGCCTATTTGCGAGGTATCGGTGTCCTTGTGGACCTCTGGATCGTTCTCGCTAGCAACAATGATGTCAAAAGAGTACTTAGAGTAGCATGGATGGAGTACTTCAATGAGCTTGTTATCCTTACGCGATATATTTTATGTTACATACTCTGTTTGATTGAAACTTTTTATTTTACTTTATTATGCTGCTTTTGGGTTACTACAGTATTCAGGCTGCAACAGGAAACAGCAAGAAGGAAAGGGAAATTGAAAGACATCTTTTCAGGAGAATGTATGGTTTCATGCAGAATTGTTGACAAAGTATTGAGCTAGATCATTTATTTCCTTCTTCCATTAGTAACATCTCCTGATTAAATGATTTGCTCCCTTTGTAATGCAGTCTATCCTACTTCCTCTGATAATATATGGCTTAGGTGCTAAAAATAGCATCTGAAGTTATGAAGGATAAGCTAATGGTAACTATGAGCTGTCTGAAATGCACATAGACAAACTGATGTTGGATTTATTTATTCACAGTTTTGACATAATAATTTGTCATATCAGCTAGAGATATAAAAAAATGGTAATAATTTCTTTGCACATTGACATTGAAATAATATGCAGACATTACCTACCTGCCTTCTAGACATATTCTAGCATGTCATTCTTTATATATGTTTTGTGAAAATACATTTTCTATTAAAATTATATTTGTTGTTTATTCTGCTACCACGTGAAAGTTGTATCTAAATGTTTTTATTTACATTTTGAAGAATCAAATTACATATACTCTCATATATATATAGCATGTTTAAAGAGCTTATTGATATGTATATTGTATTGTGCTTAAAATGATTTTATGGCAACAATACCATTATCTTTTATCATACAATCATTAATACTGCTTGACCTACATGAGTTTTTTTAATAATTTATTGTGAGTGGAAAAGTCTGTACTGAGTTGGAAGAGCAAGTAAGGTGCACCAGTCAATTATTTGCCTACTATAGATTTGCATTACCTCAGATAACTCCCAAGCAGTTCAATTTATTATGACAAATGTAAGTATTCATTTAACGGATTCCTTTGGCCCCAGTTCGAGGATGCAGGCCTGGAAAGACAGTTCAGATGTCGGAGTCAGAGGTGCGGGGCCTCTGCACCAAATCTCGGGAGATATTCCTACAGCAGCCTATACTGTTAGAGCTGGAGGCACCACTGAAGATTTGTGGTATGTAAAGCTTTGTATTACAACTATTGGTACTTTGTATGGTGACATATGTTTGAGGTGACAAGTATGATATGCAAAACTGGACAGACAACTGTAATGATAGCCTCAATTATTTTTCAGAAGACCCCTATTTTGCCAAATACTGTTGTTTCAAAATGTAACTTTTTCACAGTTTAGGATACACAAATCAATTTAATTCTTAATTTGCTAGATCATCAATTCTTAATCACTAGTGCAATAAAACCCTCATTAAAACAAAACCAGTAATATATAATAGGTATAGTAATATAATATAGGATATACATGGGTAAATGAGTGTAGGTATAATAACTTCCCTATCTGACCTTCAGCTCAAATTATATGCAGAGATGCACATTTAGAACTGAAGCCAAGTATATGTATATTAGTGTTAGATCATAAAGCTCTAATGTTTTTGATGTTTATCCATAAAGTATATTGTTTAGTCTGCATGATAGAAGAAAGAATGTGGAAATAAGGTTCTTTTTAAATAGATTTGTCTTGGTCAGATAGGTGTTAACAGATGATAAAGGCTAGAATAAATACTGGCTCTTTGAATGTTTCAGGTGATATACATGGTCAGTACACAGACTTGCTGCGTCTCTTCGAGTATGGTGGGTTCCCACCAGAGGCCAACTATCTATTTCTGGGCGACTATGTGGACCGCGGCAAGCAGTCTCTTGAAACCATATGCCTTTTGCTTGCTTACAAAATAAAGTATCCTGAGAACTTCTTCCTTCTCAGAGGCAATCATGAGTGTGCAAGCATAAATCGCATTTATGGTAACTATTTAAAATTCTATTACTTTTTTCTGATTTTAATAAAGACAAAATTAATACTTGTAAGGAAGAAACTATTATTTTAAATCTAAAACATCACATCTGCCTCACAGTAGCATGTTTGGGGGCCACTGGCATTTGTTATTAAAGTCTTTTTCAAGGCTTTATTATGTGATGTAATTAATTTCTTCAAAGCTTATATGTATGACGTTAGACCAATGTTATGAATATGGCGTCAGGTTTCTACGACGAGTGCAAACGCCGGTACAATATAAAGTTGTGGAAGACTTTCACCGACTGCTTCAACTGCTTGCCAATAGCTGCCATTATTGATGAGAAGATATTCTGCTGTCACGGTGGCCTCTCGCCGGACCTACAGGGCATGGAACAGATAAGGCGAATAATGCGGCCCACTGATGTTCCCGACACAGGTAAACAAACCACCAATTGTGAATATGTACATGTTTAAATTGCTCACATCAACTGTGACTAAATGGTGATTCATTGTTCTTAGTATGACAAAAGCAAATGATTATCTTTTATCATTGTCTTAATCTTGTACGTACTAGTTATTCTCTGTACCATATTGAACTTATTGCCTCATTCTCATGCTACAGGATTAGTAGAAATTGTTTCTCAATTTCACAAACAATACAAATGTATTGGAGTTATAAATGTTGCTCAGTTTGACAATATAACTGTTGAAATTACAATAGTTGTACATGTGTATGCTTTCTATTTTCGTAAGAGATAATTCTGCTCCTAGCAGATTATAATTTATGAATAAGATTTTTTGTTTCATCTACCACCATGGCTATATTATAATCCGGGTTCCAGGTTTGCTGTGCGACCTTCTGTGGTCTGATCCAGATAAGGATGTGCAAGGTTGGGGCGAGAACGATCGCGGCGTGTCGTTCACATTTGGCCCCGATGTTGTGAGCAAGTTCCTCAACAGGCATGATTTGGATTTGATCTGCCGTGCTCACCAGGTAATCATATTCATCATATTCGTTTATAACCAGACAGACATACAAGCTTGACTTTTTAACTTGCTTTTATTGTTCTACAGAATATTATGCCAATAATTACCCCATAACCAGCTGTATTAAGTCCCAAAACACTACAAGCCTAACAGGTAACCTATACCTGCTAGGCTTGTAGTGTCAGTTCAATCCTCGGAGTTTGCAAGAAGTAGAGATTATGGCTATCTTTCATGCCACCTATGGCTTGATAGACAGCCATAATAATAAGACTCTCTTAATGAACATTTCAGCCAAATGTTGTGTTGTGTCCCAGCAGCTATGTTTTCATAGTTCCACATGTACAAATAGTTTGGGCAATACAGGGCCCCCTTACACTGCTAACATACCCATCATCCACTCTGCTCGGTACCTAAAAGGCGCCTATAGCCTTAGTAACCACATATCACCAGGCAGAGTGTATGCTCATTCTAAGTGAAAAACGAAGTAAAGTAATATGCCAAAATCAATTATTCAGAGAAGTTATTATTATTGCAAAAGCGGGCTGATATTCTTTTGGGGTAATAGTCTAAATGTGCCATAAAGACATGTTATTTCTACGGCCCGCGAAATGGTGAGTGGTGACTTACCGCGACCAAGTTTACCTATTTATTCTTTCAAATATACAAGTCGGATGGGAACTTCAAGAGTACTCGAATCAGGCAAGCATGTATGAAGAGACTGATGAATGTGAACGAAGCGAAAGAGGTATGTGTGTCTAGAGAGAACTTTAGAGTTTTTATATCAATATATTGTATAACCTACAGGTGGTAGAAGATGGATATGAATTCTTCGCAAAGCGACAATTAGTAACACTGTTCTCTGCGCCAAATTACTGCGGTGAGTTCGACAACGCTGGTGGAATGATGTCTGTGGACGAAACACTCATGTGTTCCTTCCAGGTAATATTTCAAGTATACACTATTTTCTATTCTTTCATCATAAATAGAGTTTGGTGGCCGAGAAGTTTATGTGGTCATCTGCGAAATCACTTTTGCATTGCAGTTTATAACCTCGAAAAACGGTCTAAATAAACAAAACATTGACGATGCATGTAGGTTACATTCATTTGAAAAGATTTTTGACATTTGAAGAAATTTTCATCCGATTCCAATAAGTATTTTTTCAAAGAGAAACAATCAGCCTCACAAGCTTACGCGTTTATAATATTTAATTTATGTAACTAGGAGGATTCATGAAACCATTACAATTTCAATAACAATATTCGTTTTCAGATATTGAAGCCATCTGAGAAGAAAGCGAAATACCAGTACAACGGCATCAACAGCGGAAGGCCGGCCACGCCTCAACGGTCACCACCTAAGAAGAAATAACTGACGTTTGGGATCCAGTGTGCTGCACAGTGAGAGGAATGCTACAAATAATTAATTATATCATGTATTATAATTATTATGTTTAGTGTGGTCATTGGACAGAGCCGAATAATATGTCAAGTATTGTTAAAATTATTTATCGATTTGCTTGTGCCTTCTTATGTTTAATTTTTATTATTATAATGTGAGTGATATTAATTTATGAATTTAGTTCTACAGACTTGTGAGTTTAGAACTGACATGATGTATTCGGCGACGCCTCAGTGACTAGCTTTTTCGATCCCCTAAACGCATTGCGTACCTTCTATTGCGGATTGTGTAACCCTGCCCTGTAACGCGACTTAATGACGTAGGAAATTATTTTAGTTCATGTTGAGTCTGACAGGTAACAGAAGGAATCTTAAAGATGCGGGCATTGGACACAAAGCGTCATTACATCAACATACTCAACATATTAGTGACCATTTGTTAAGTTGTAGTGGATCGAAAGCACATGCTTGGTTTATTCTGTAACTAATGTGCCTATAAATGTAAATTAAATATATAGGTCTCGTAAGTGACGCTTATTGGTTCATTTGAAATTTCTAGTTTGTAAAGTAGTCAAAATTGATTTCAATTTAACATTTTGAAATCTTCCATATAATTTTTTTCGATTTATTGTTAGAAACATGACCTATTTATGTATCCCCCAAGCTAATCCTGTCGCACAGCTGGCCTAAGTCATGCAATACTAGCTTTCCTTGTACCATAGCAGTGATTATTCTGTTCTAGGACTCCATTGCATGCGTCTGTCATGTTCAAGGAGCGACATCCCAGTGAAATTAATGTTATTTTGCAGTATTATCTTAACAACATAAGATAGATTCAAAATTTGAAGCAAGATTAGCGCGATCTCCTAACTGAGGCTCGACTGTTACAGTAATAGTGCTGTAAGTCTCAAAATGAATTGATATCATTTAAAGGTGTTAGAAAGCAGTGTAGTCCTCGCAACAATAGTGCAATTGCTATATTATTACGATAATTATATTATAAAAAATTATATGCAGGTTTTGCATTGTACAATTTTATTTTTTAGCTATGTTAACATGTCAAATGATTTTCATTAATAAATATTACTATTTAAACTATGAGGTTTATTTTTGTTTCATTTTCATTTAGGTTTGCATTTTGAAAGTTGAATTGTTTTAAAACAATATTTTATCACATCTTTATGTACCATCTAAGTAGATAATATAGATATTATTTACACATAATCAGTACTGCATGATTTTATCACTCAAATTTATCGTGTTTCAATATGTTGCTAATAAAACTTATCTTTGTTCTAATTTTGTAACTTAACTGTATATTTAGCTAACTACATTATTGGCTTGTTAGAGTTTGTGTGATCTACTGTAGGTACACTATGAATTTATTACACTTAGATTAAATTTATTATCTATTTTCCTCTACACTTAGTGAATGATAAGTTTCAGAAGTTACTGAGTTTATAAAATTATAAATTTTGTTGTACTTTTTCTCAGGTGTGTACAATTTTCAGAAATATAAATTTTATTCAAATAATACTATCTTGCATTGTTCATTTATTAATTTCTTCTAAAACTTTTTCTGACCAAACTATGTCTTCTACATCAACTCTGTTGGGTGTGATCATTCTTGCAATATTCTGGTGGTTTTCAATCCTGACATTAGTTGTGGATACAATGTCTTCAAATTTATTTTGGTACTTTTGAATGTCTAACTGCAAAGCTTTCAGGTAGCCTCTTTTAGCTGTGATTTTTTTCTTTAACTTGCTTACATTCAATTCATACTCCTTGGCAAGAGATTCTAGCAATAACTTATGCTTTTTCAAATTTGCCACATCTGATGCTTTCAGTTGCGCACTGACATCACCAAGTTGAGGTCGCCTTGAATTTAAAAAACATGGATATGATGTTAATGAATTGAGAATAATTATATTTATCAATTATTTAGAACATATCTACCCCTTCATACAACTAATAGGGCCATAATTGATATGAATATAATTTAAACTATTGAGAATGATACTAATAAAGATATATATACCATAATTATGTATATGTTCCTTGGGCATGACTTCGACATTGAATCCTGACCGTACCAAGTTTTTCTGGATTTGATTAGTGGTACCACAAGCTTTAAAGAGTAGGTGTGTGGGTACTACTTACACAACTACCCCTTCAGGGACCCTTGTGGGGTGGTGTGAAGATATATTACAAGTCATTATTCACATTAATTTCTAATAAGGGGGCAAAAATAGCAAGTGGCTCTCTTATGCCATTCTAGCACTTGTGCACTACTGATAATTATAAAATAATATAATAATATGTTTGAGTAATGGTGATGGACTCACCATCTGTCATGTTAGCACCTAAAATATATCTCTGGCAGAAAGTGGGTGTGTGGGTCTGTGACCAATGCCTACCCCTTCGGGGACCCTTGTGGGAAGGCATGAGGATATATATATAGTTCTGATAAATATAAAAATGTTCTAATTATTAGAACTGTTCTAAGTATCCGAAGTGAAGCTGAGATCCTTTGCTAATTCATTGGGCGTAAAGAGGGAGTGCAGGGAGTTAAGCACCCATAGAAAATTTAAGTTTTCTTAAAGAGACCTACCATAAAACTTCTCCAGGATGGGCTTCTTCAAACTTTTCCTTTTGTTTTTCCAAGGCCTCTAATTTCATAGGCATATTCTCATATTCCCACATCGAACTTAGTTCTTGGAGCATTTCATCCAATATACCTTGTTTCAAACAATTGAACATAGGTACCCATTTTACACGTCTCAGTTTTGCTTTAGGAACCGTTTCTAAGAAATCTTCGTTCCTACAAATAATAACAAGAACGTAACTACTATTTATAAAAAAGGCAATATTGGTAATAAAAACAAATTACCTTACGAGATCCACAATATTACCAATCTCTCGTAGGATTGTTAAGTTATCAAATGTTACTTCAGTCATATCTACATCACCAATTAGATCTTCTAATTGCTCACCCATTTCGAAAAAATCTTCTTGAACTTTTAACAAACAAGTAAGCGAATAAGCGTCAAATAAATACATTCAAATTTCAAACAAAATTCAAGTCAACGCTCATGAACGTCAACATAAGAATATTTGTTGTCATTATTTATTCATGACATGGATAAGGGTCTTTCAGGGTCGACTATTGAATTAGCTTAATTTAAGTAGTAAAAGCTATCTGTGTCATAAATTAAACAGAAGATATAAGGTTGAATCGACATTGATTGAATATAAAAGAAACAAATTGAATCTAAAATAATCACATAAATTTCTCATATTAATAGTTGTTTGTTGAAGGCATAAAAGCTCAAATAATTTCCCATACCTACATTTCTCTCCATTTGTTTTTTTTCTCTTTATTTAAGGAGTTTTGACGCATAGGCCACAGCGACTCTGACACTTCGTGAAGTCTTCAAAATGTAAAAATGATCAGCCTACGCAGATAATTTCAGTAAACCTCTAATTTTATCCGACCTGTGTTGCGCCAGGATACTGTTACACAGGCCCACATACATACATGTGTGTTATAATGAAATCATCAATGTCATTCTTCTTTTGTTTTTTTTCTTCACATTCTGACATGCAATATACAAAAAGCTACATTGAAAAAACATATTTTTATTTACAAGAATTCCTAACTTCATGTAGAAGTAGAAGGACACGACAATAGTTCATCAATCATTAAATGGGACGACCTTGTTTACTGATTGATGAACTAGATATTTTTGATTCTTCTATTATTCCCAAGCACGACTTATTTTAATTTCTTCATAATCGTATACAGGTTTCCTCTCGATGTTTTTCTTCACCGTGAACAAAGTTGTGTGTGTCAAGAGCCCAACCGGGCAGGCAAACGGCGAACTAATCCATATCCATAAAATGGTTTGATTTGATGTCTATATTTTGGTAGGATGCATGTATGAGAACCTGTTTTATTACTTATTGCATATTAATAATGAGTTCGTTCGCAATAGATTTTTACATAGAGAATCGAAAAAAAGATTAGTCTTTGGACTCAAAGAAATGTTATCAGATGTAGTGTGTTTTGGATTTCGACGCTAGATGACGTTAGTAGTAGCATTTGGTCTTGGCGTATGATAGGTACTATCGTACGTAGTAAGTAGTAATTTTCTGGCCCATTAAATTTTTAAGTTATGCCTGAAAAATAATTGTTGAATAGTCTCGTAGGAAATAACTGACTTATTTGCTGAAATACAATTTTCAGGACACAAGAGATCGGCTGAAAAGGGAAGACCATCATAATATTATGGTCTGATCAACGGTTGTATTTTATTTATTGATCAAGTTTTATCATTATGGTCGCTATTGAAGCAGGCAACTTTGTAACTAATAATTTTATTAAGTACTAGCTTATGCCCGCGGCTTCGCCCGCGTGAATTTCGAAAAAGTAGCTTATGTATTTTCCTGCTAGAATCGGATCAGTTCTTTATAATGTTAGAGCTTTGAATGTCCTAATCCTAGGTATAAGCCATCACCTTTAAAATTTTCAGCCGAATTGGTTCAGCCGTTTTGCCGTTAAAAAGCAGCAAACATCCAAACTTACAAACTTTTACCTTTATAATATTAGTAAGATAGTAAGACTAGTAAGATTTACAGGTTTTACCTACACACATTAAACAATTCACTTTAATGTAACATTAACGCTGGCGCTATCCCATACCAAATTAACGTCAATTGGGAACATTGCTTTAGGTACTTTTCTCACTGGTCACTGGTGTTGCATAAAAGGAATCCATGAAGAGTTGTGTTTTCTGCCTTAAATTTGACAAAAAGTTTACGGCCTGCATGGTGGTGAGCGGTTAGCTTAGTTCTTATAATCTTATGAGTAGGTTAGGTACCTACTTCTGTTTTTAAGGTTTATGTGGCTACGCTAAAGCAGTTCATAGGAGGGACTGAATGAAAGCGCTTCCTTGCTAGCACAGTAATTCTTATTCGACGTAAATGTAAATATAATACTATTATTGATTGGTCGGAGACCGAATTCATTATCAAAACCCGGTTGGGTTTGATGCCAAATTCAATGATACCAAATTGTGTTTGTTTTTGAGATTTTATTGATTTTTTTATTTTTGGAATACATAAATATTAATTTCAAATAAAACAAAAATTCCATAACAAATTAATATAGTTGGCAGTGACTATGTTATTGCAGTCTTTGAGATCTTACGTGAAATAATAAAAAAACTTCCTAAATTATAATGGCCATGTAATAATCTATTTCATTCAGTTTTGTTGTGTTTTTGTTAACATAGTCAAAGGTATAACAGATTAAAGATTAAAAAATAATAAATTAAGATTGTATAATGATATTCATTGCTTAACATTTAACAAGGTTCGATGTCTGGCCCTTTAGAAAGCAGCAGCTGAAAAAGTAAATAATAAAATTGTATCAAAAAAAATGTACATGCCTATTTATAGTTAAGTATAATATAGTTAAGCACTATTTATTACCTGCAACCTAATTGCAAACTTTTAGGTTGCAGTTAATAAATAGTGCTTAATACCTACGAATTAGATAAAGTTCATCCAAGGTCTCGGATGAATGTTCTGGATGGTCTGATAAGTTTTTTTTCTATCTACTATGTTATAAAAGTAGGTAAACAAATTTAGGACAAAGCCCACTTCGTATGGAGTAACATAATTTAATCTTAATTAATTATTATCAGTTTCATGAGCTGTGCCATGAAATACAATTCGTTTATATATTTCGAGGATCTTTTCTGTGGTGGCAATTCATTACATGTATAGGGTATAGGCATAATGTTGTTCAACCAACCTCTTAATAGATATACTCTGTGGCTACAATAGCTTAAAGTAAAAAAAAAATAGATTAATAATGGTGTCCTAATGAACATGAAATGTATTTAATAAACACATGTCTTTTTATCATGCAAACTTCTTTGTGAATAGTACAGAAAGAAAGGTATATTTTACATAGAGTGAGTAATAATTTTAATGAACATAAAGTAAGACGAAGAGCCTGTATGATTGAATCTTGATGTTATTATCATCTCAATTTTTTATTTTTACTTGTTTCCAGATGGAGAAAATTATAAAAAAATATTCTGCAGAGATACCTATCGAAGAGTTGTGATATTATCTTAATTATTTATAATATATCTTTCTCTTTTAAAATGCCAAGTGACGTTTGACGGTCAATAATAGAGTAGACGCAGTAAAGACATGACCGGCGAGTTGAATGTGAACGAAGTGAAAAAGGTATGTCAGTCTAGAGAAAACTGGCGCTCTTTTTGCCTATTCCGATAGGGACTCGGCGTGATGATATGTATGTGTGTATGAATGATATAAAATGTATTTGTATGAATGAATATAAATGAATGGCAAATAGCTATGTTAATGTAGTTAAACAAACGATGACATGGTCCAGAGGCATTCTCTTACTCGCCAAGTATCTTGATATCGATGTAAACGATCTGAAATAATTATTCTTGAGAAGTCGTCGATACTCGTAAATGATCAAAACGTCAAGTAGGTACCAGGCACTAATTAGAGTAGTGTACTAGTGAGGCAATGAGGTGACACTACGTTCTACCAAATAAATACAGGAACAACACAAAGGGATCTCTCTACAAACGAAAGGCAATATATCTGATACCTGGCACTTTACAGACTACGAATGAAGGGTAAAGTCTTGCTGAGATCTCCCACGGTGAACGAGTCTGCCATCATTAAATCTGCCGTAACCAGAGAATTCACATTTACTCATCTGCTGGACCCACGAATTACTGTTAAATTCAACGTTAATCATATAAATGAGTGTGATGCAAATACTCGTGTGCATGATAAAGTTTGTAGCCAAGTTTTTACAGCTGAGACACCATGAAGCTTCAGGGTTGGGCGTATTTACAGCGACCCACTAACCTAGGGGCCGAATCGGGTGCTTGTCCCAGAGGAAGGTGCGTTTGACCGGCGACAGGTACGAGTCGCGGATGTAAGACGGGCTGCGGTCCCATCGGGCCAGGGGCTTCAGCTCCGGCCAGTCGTACCAGAAGGGGTCCCGAGTGATGGCCGAGATTGGCAGGGAGGGGCTCGGGTTGAAAATGTCTGCCCATGGCCTGCGCAGCAGCCCACCGGCGTTGTACAGCGGGGCACCTACACGCCACAACTCCAAGTTTAGAGAACAGACTCATACTCCTGTGCACTTCGTCACTGCCCACACAAGCCAAGCCACAAAAGTTCAGTACGGCATACATATAGAGTATTA
Organism: Drepana falcataria; assembly: GCA_945859725.1. Lineage (NCBI taxonomy): Eukaryota > Metazoa > Arthropoda > Insecta > Lepidoptera > Drepanidae > Drepana > Drepana falcataria. Next base: position 6,010,552 of record OX243935.1, read on the forward strand.
ATCACATTGTTAAACACACGTAAGCGTCGCGTATGGATATTTATGATGGAATTTGAATAAAATAATTTAGGATTATAACAACGATAGGTGAAACAAAATCGGTACTCAATTATTAAATTAAGTCGCAAGATATTATTATGTGGGAATCATAAGTAGGTTAATAATGAATGTTATTTGCTCTTTAATTCAAAATAAAAATCATGCATCAAAATTATATTACAAGGCATTATTAGATTTAAAGTAAATAAATGATATAAACATATAAATAAAAATAAATACATATGGAATAGAACACATACACTCGTTGAGTAGTGGATAGCTACGCGTTAGTCCTATGGAGGAGTTTTCGTGAATAAAATAGTCTTGTTTTATTATTCACTGCAAGGGAAGACTGAAATACAAAGGGATATGTTGCACTAACTACAGAAAGAGGGCAATTTCTCACACAGCGCTGAGAGAGCTACCATACTGAACAAGAGTTTCGATGGAGCTTAGTGAGCAGTTGACGTGGACAAAAAGAGGGGAGTAGACGAAGAGACAGGATGCATGGGTCTGCTGCCCTTACCCTCGGCATCGAACGCGACCTCGCAGTCACGCGGTTGGCTAATCCTCGGTTTCACTGGTGTCGGTGACTTCCCTCGGAGTGATCGGTCAAAACCTGTCCATTTTTCGGCGTCAGCGAAAAATGGGTCCTTTGCGAACACGTCCGATATTCTCTCCGGCCACGCTCCTTCATGCCAAGTCTTACAATCAATACCATGTATACACACAGAGACTTGACACACTAATTACTTGGCGCAGAGTCAAAACTGGGGGTCCAATTGAATAGACGATTATCCGTCATTAGAATATCACTGAATTATTAACAATTTAGTTTCTATAGTTAACTCAAATATGTAGAGTGTAGTGTTCTTAAAGGAGTTGAGTATGAGTTCATACGCAGTTAACATTCCGATGCGAATGTCGCTTTGCACATATTTACAATGCAAATCATGCAGATGGATTTACACCTATTGAGAACTTCGACAGGACAATTTCTTCAAGATTATCATTATATCAATATATAATGATCACCTTGAAGAAAATTTTATTAATCGACAGTATCCGCAGTCACTAATGGCTCATCTCTACCAATTGACACGTAAGGTACTAACAGGTACTAAATCTACAAAATCAAAACACGAATTTGTCTTTTATGTTTTAATAGAAAATAATTTGTATTGTGTTAGTTAATAAATTAAAAACTTTGTACTTTTCAACAACTTGCAGGTCAGAAATTTATTTTAATTATCATCTACATTCGTAACAAATACAAGTAGGTATGTTCTCTATAAAAGTTATTTATCGGAGATGTTTACAGTTGCATATGTTTTAATTGTTATTGGCTTATTACGAAATTTATATAATTTGTAAAATTTTGATAATGATATATATTTTATATACAAAATTTTGATATTTTTGTAATACTAAAACATTCATAGCTATCCGTAAATAGTAAAAAGAGATTTTATTTAGGTTACCACGTATTAAGATTTAAAAATTGGTTGCGAATGTACAGGTCGAGGTGGTACTTGCAAACTAAAATCAAGTGGACTTGTAGTTTCACACAAATAAGATTTGATGAGCATCGAATCCAACAGGTGAGCGTTGTCCCAATAGGTTTACACAATTGTCTGACTCCACGTGATCTGCTGCGTTACAATAAATCCAATTGGAATTGATTTAAAGTTTACAAGAAACAATTTATACAATTGGACGTGCACCGAGCCTATGACATGGATCAGAATTGTTACCGCAGTTCAACTGTTTGTGTAAAAGCGCAGTCTCTCTCAGACACAGAAGAGGACCTCTTAGTCGCTTGTGATGCCACTCACAGTTGAGCTGAGATAGCGCTTACTCTAGCTCTTATCCTATGGTGATCGTGCATAGATGTTGTTAGTATTTACCTGTTCCCCAGTGTGGCTTGTTTTCCGGTTCGTATTCGATGCCTTTCAGGCTCCCAAGAGCCGAGGGGCGGGTCTTCAGGGGGTCGGTGATGGGGGCAGAGAGGTCAGTGATGGGATAGGCGCGGTCCTTCAGGTACAGTCCGTAGCGGGAGGGGTACAGGCGGTCGATAGCGGACAGCCTGTCGAGATGGTCCTGCCACGCCTTGTGAGCGTCGAACGGGTCAACGCCACGGCGGATGCGCCTCGGTACATGGTAGACTGTAGAAAAAAAAAACTTTAGTCACCGCTTATTACTACCATTGTCAAAATATATGGTATTTTCTCAATAGATTCCTGATTCACTTAGAAACCCAATATACGTATCGATTAATGCACGGATTGGAATGCGTAGCTCGAAAATTGTCTGGATAATGTTATTTTACTTTATCCTCATCCATTATAAACATCCAAATCGAATGTAAACATTGTTAGTTATTTCTCCCACACGCTAGATTCGTCGACGGAATCATTTTCAAGAATATAAACTAAAGCAGTGCCTACCTAGGTAAGTATTTAACAGAGTTACTAGAATCCCCAATTGTGCAAAGAGAACGTAAAGCGGATTCATATAAGGAACGTGAAGAAAGTTTTGGTTAAAGTCTCATTAGTGTTCAATAGCAATAGAAGGAAGTGGATTAAGCGGAATGGTGGGCTGGGATCTGTCAAGAAACTCTAATATTAAGTCATTTCTTAGAACTCACCTCTATATAACATCCTGGGAAATCTTTATAAAAGCTTAATCTTTAATGACGATATTCATTACGGGGGTGTAGTACAATAAAAAATGTTTCACCTGACATATGCTAGAAGATTGGCACGATAAGTAATGAACTCGATCAACATTCATGGAATTATATAAGTGTCGACTGGTGTTATGTATAAGTTAATAAGAGGTGACTTCCGTAATGATAGGTGCATGCAGTAATTAGTATTGTAATGAGTTTTAATAATGGTGAGTATGCAGAACTTGCGCAACCACTAACACTTTCCTTAAGTGAAACCAAATTACAGAACAATAACTACAAGGATTAAGACACGCCCATTATACACCGTTTTTCTTTTATTTTATATTAAATTTAATTTTGTGTATTCGTGTATTTATCTGGATACATGGCAATTAATGCACACATTACTATAATAGTATAAGGTCCATTATTGTTTAATTTTTATAAAAAATATATTAGGATAATGTTTTAATCATATATTAAAACTTATTAATATTGTATTAATCAAACATAAACATTGTGGTATGTGTGTCTCCATGTAATGTTATCGATCTAACAAATGACAATCTCCGAGCTTGTGACAGGGTCCACTCTCAAAAATATTATTTATATTTTATTCATTAAGTACAAATAATTGAATATATCAACGAAGCAGAGTAGTTAAGTGATATGATTTACAATTGCTTCGCGTCTCTCTATTTAATGTGATATAAAAATGTTATTCCTGAATAACTTGCAAATCTGTTATAGACGAAGCCCGTGATCAGTAGGTCAGTTTATTAGTTTTCCACATATTTATTTACACTTCTCCGGACTCTGCTGAAACAAGTGAAATTTTCATACAGTTCATGAACTAACAGGATGGCTATTTACAGTAAATGTACAAGTATATATGTTATATTGTAGTCGATAATCAATAGAAAATAATTATAATGTGAAATAATGAATTAAATTTTCATTATAAATAGCATTGAATAGTTATTTACTCATACACGTCGCTGCTGTGTATATGATGAGTTGTGAAGAGCTTTATATAATATTTCATACAAATGACGTCTACGATAAACGAGAAGGTCAAAGTAATCGTGTTATTGTGGCGATTGCCAAATGATCGTTTATGAGTTTTGTAGCCATTTTGGTTTAAGCCAATCAATTACAGACTGGCAACCAATCTAATGAATACATTGATCTAATTAACCAGAATAATAGGGCATCGACATTGTTTGGAATATAACTAGTGAAAGTAGTTATTAATAACATTTAAGCAGTTGATAGTCGATTGGCGAGTTAGTGGAGCATGTTTGAGTGTCAGTGTTGTGTTGTAGATGTACTTACTCGGCCTGTACCGATCGAGCGAGCGCGGGTAGTTGTGGGTGTAGATGGGGCGCGGTGAGTAGCCGTACGTCTCGCGGTGGACGGGCAGGTAGCGGTAGCCAGGGACGGTGATCCTCTCGGCGGCGGCTATGGGGTCGTCGTAGATGGACTTGCTGTAGGGGTAGCTGGACAGCACATCAGGGAACACGCTGCGCCTAGTGGGCCTGTACCTCTCCTCAGCCCTGATGTCTTCAGATCCTATCAAATTTTAACAACGACGTAATGCGCCATTCCACATGTTTTGCTAACGTTAGGTTACCACTGCTCTATACTCTCTGCCTACCCCGTTAGGGACTCGACGTGATGATATGTATGTATGCTCCGATTCTTACCTTTTAGAGATCGCACGAAGGATTGCCAAAATCTGGCTTTCTTCGATGGCGTCTCATTTCTGCCAATCATTTCTAAATGATTTTTAAACATTTTGGCAGTTTATGTCGAGCTCGTTTCTGTAACAAAATATTTTATTACAGTTCTCGGGAATACTGATATATGAAATATTATGAAAGCTATTGTTTACGAAGGTGTGTGCCTTTCTTAAATTATAACCTTGAATGTAAAGGTAGGTATTAAAAAGTATGTCCAGGTGACATAAATTGGGTACAATAGCGCGCTCGGGCCTCGTAAATAGAGCAATGACGTATACAGAGTTAGCAGCAGCGCTGCAAATAGCCGCCTCGGAGGCTGGCGGGTGACTTGTGGCCCGTGGACTTGGCTGTGAGCCAGCCCGCCCGTGTCGAGGGGAAACTTGAAAACGATCGTTTTTACGAATGTCTGCTCACTGCTCAGCTATTTTAGAGATTGCGTCGACCTTGTTGCTGTAACTTCGTGGGTAAGTCAGCGGCCTGCCACAATTTCTAATTATGTAAGCGTTGATGTTTGGTAGGCGAAGATAAACTAACGCGTTTTCTTCCGACCGGCTCAGAACTACGGGTAACTGAATTGCAATTGAATGATATTTAGATATTTATTTATAATATAGAGCTGTGTTCACACAGTGGTTAAAGCGATGATATTTAAAATCTAAATTGTATTCAGCTCCGGGGTACGTTTTTTTTTTCTGAATTTAAGTAAGTATGGGCTTTGCAGTGTACTTAAACATCGCAAGGGAACTTACAAACATGTGGCAAGTAATCAAAGACATAAAGTCTCAGAGACAGACAGACTTGCTATTTGTCACGTTCGTACTTAAATAATTGTCCGGCGAGAAAAGGACTATCATTTCCCCCAGGGCCCATAGAAACATGGCCCATGAAAATATGGCCCAGGGCCATAAGAAAGCGTGAATCTATGTGTACATATTTAAAATATTGACAGAGATCCGTTATTACAAATTTAATTATTGTTGTAACGGAAAACGTATTGTACCTACAGTCTGTTCTTTATATTTCTTCTAGAATTATCTTAGATTTATTCTACGTTACATATACCTACTTCAAAGTAAAGAAAGTCAAATAAATCCCCGACTCAAAGTATTTCGTGAATAATATCAGGCAACATCAATCCGAGATCAAAAACAAAATTTGCCCTGTTTATTCATTGACTTGCGTCATTGATTTATATATAGGTATAGGTTACAGAAATGCCATTAATCAGGCTTTTGAGCTAAGATTGACGTTTGTGTAGATACGGAAGAGCACTTGACGGCTACGGAATGCATTTCTGATTTATTTTAAATTATAAATCAAACGTGTCTTCACTGCCATGACTCACAATCACTATAGAACAACTAGCCAAGGCAAATGCAGTATGTAGCGAAAAGCTTTAATACGAGATAAACTATTTTAATGACAAGATTGCAATTATAATTCAAAGTTCAAACGAATTAATGGTATCTCAATACATATTGAGATACCATATATTCGTAGCGAGTAAAGAAACCTATCGAAACACATATTATGTGTTTAATCTTAATTGATCAATCTGCGCTGAAATCCATTTTCCGCTCTAGTCCTTACAACCATTGCATTAGTATTGATTCCTGTCCGATATAGATTATAAAGACGATAAGAGGTTCCTAAAAACTGGTTCAATTATAGGTAATAATTGAGGGAATGTTTTGCGATTTCGTTTTATAATTATTAATTAACAAAATTCGTTTTAATGATCATAAATGTATGCGAAACGATATCCAAAGACAGGAATTGCCAAAAACGTTTCCTGTCATCTCAAATTAGATATGCAGGTCAAGATGAAGGCCAATGTCAGAAATGCTTAGCCAAGAACACGTAGTTACATTATGGAAATATATCGGTGGATCCGGAATGTATCCTTAGACGAACGTTGCCTCTATTTATAAGTCGAAGGTTAGGTATTCAACACCAAGAGATAGTTAAGACGTTGGAAAAGTTACGTCGATTGTGAAACGGTTACAAAAATACACGAAGGCGCGTCGATTTGGCGGGATTGCAAATTTGGCGCGGGATGAGTGCGTCCGAAAATAGGCGCGCGCTCGGATCGGATTCACGGCATTCCCAGATCCCGCGCATTGTCGTCGCCAGGTGCTCTGCGCACGCACCGAAGTCGATGCCGTCATGCAACACCTAGACATACCATGAACTCCGACTCACATTGAAAATACATTTGATATCCTTTAATTATTAACTATTTTACATTAGCTATAACTTAAACTATATCTACTTCTGAAAGATCTAATAAAAAAATATCTATGATAAAAATTTTGTAGACAAACAAAGCTTCAAATTGTTCATAGTAATAAATTTACTGGGTCTCTGGTCGAGTCCTTAATATACCAGTACATCGACAGTGACCTAGAGACATAGAGACAACGTTAATAAAAAAAACGGGATAACTAGGAATTTATTATCGTTATGTATCATTTTATATCTGCTGTAGGTAACTATGAGTATCAATAGAGTTGTTAGAATAATTTCATGAGGTCCATAGGATATCAAAAAAATGTTTCAGTAAGTATGTACCCTTGAGCATACGGTATGGCATAGCTATTATATTGTTTTACAGCCATTTACTTCAATGCTTTTACATTTATACTTAAAACACAATTTACTTATGACTATAAACCAGTAATCGAAACCAGATGTTATATAAACATGTCCCACAATCCATTACGCAAAGCGCAATAGGTCAACAGCTGTAACACTAATGAAAATGATGTAGTGTTGGACAATACTACTGCAGTAGTTCGGAAGATCTCTTCATCTCATGGAAAAACAACACGGTGATTAACTTACGTGCTGGCGACCGAATGCTACCCTGATAAGCAGTCCGCTTACCTCGACTAATCACCCGCGAAAATACCAACTAGTCTCGAAGAAGACTTGAACGAGCGAGAGGGAGACAAAGTTGCGCAACCCTGGAAAGGTCGTCCTTTTCTAAGTGGTCTGCACTAAACGCGCGCGGAAACACCTGTCGAGCTCACTTTAGGCACAACCCTTGTAAACTTAGCTTAGACACTGGTCAGTATCTTACCGATTTAAATAATGGTCGTAATAAATAGTAGTGTTGTGTGGTTGACGAGCCGACGTCGAGTGTCGGACCTGGGCGGGCGCGCACTGGCCGCGAGCGCGCACTCCAGCCGCCCCGCGCCGCAGCGAGCCTCCCGCCCGCCCATAGCATTCACTAAACATTATATTTTGCTCATGTTTTACTACTTTACGGTCCTACGTCGCATCCAGTCCGGATATAAGCTTTCGCTTTAATATATTATTTTCATATGCACAGCAATGTCATAAAATTTCAAATATAATTTGAATAGGTAGGGAGTAGCGCACAGGAAAATATGCAATACACTATGACACAGGTTCAAAATAAAAAAAAATCGTCATCTAATCGCTTAATCTAGCTGTCATAAAAAGTCCGAAAATCGATTCGACTTCATCGTTCATTTAGGTCAAATCTGTTTTCACAAGTTCAAGGTACATATTTATATTGCCTTAATATAATTTTCCCAAGACTATTTCTCGGAGCTACACATCTCTGTTATGAACGACGTCCAAGGTTGCCCAGTATTCGGAAATATTCAATTTGACTTTAATTTAAAAATAGAATAAGATCCAGTGACTAGCTAGGTACATATGTATTAAAAGCTCCCACTCAAGTGGCGATGTCGAAATAGCTTTGTATTCAGTTTCACCTGGACCAGCCAAGTTCAACCATGATTCAGACGCGAATTCCATGGCCGTGAATAATCTTTGTTTATATTTAATTCCATTGAAATACCACCCTTTTTGTCGTACTCTGTAAGCGAAGTCTTTTATTATTTTTATATTTTTTTTATGACTGCAGATGATGAACGCCGCTTGCATTCGTATTGACCCTTAAAATCGTCGTTTTTTTATACCACACTGGTGGCAAACAAGCGTGCGGTCTGCTTGATGGTAAGCGGTTACCGCCGCCTATGGACGCTTGCAACACCAAGGATAAGCGATCAGCTATCTTGAAAAGAGAAAGTACCTCCTCTTTTGCTAAATGTCGCTCATAGGCTACGATAACCAGGTGGGCCCTATGCTTGATCACCATCTTTGTTAAAAAAAAAGAACTTAGTCTGATGTAAAGTTAATTCATAAATTACTTTCAGCAGAGGCAAATTTATATTTTAAATTCATGTTAGTTTTTATTTTCGGGCAAGGTCGGCGCCATCGATGACGGATGACCTCGGTATTAATTTCACATATTTCAGTGTTCACAATACTGAAAACACACACTTCTCGATAAGTAAAATAATGCAAAACACATTTTAAGCGCAATAGTCAGCGAGCTAGTGAGATATCTCATGGCTATTTTGAACTACCTATCTATTTATGCGTATTCTACATGGATTGAAAATATTGTTCCTTAATACCGTATCTTTACAAAACTTCGTTGGTGCATTTTTAGGACCTTAATTATAAAATATATATAAGTATATATGTATAATGCCGCGTAAAAAGCCGTGGTGGCCGAGTGGTTCGAGCAGTTGCCTGCGACACAAAGATCGCAAGTTCGAATCCCGACTGTACCAATGTTTAGTCACGCCACGAGCTTTACGGTGAAGGAAAACATCGAGAGGAAACCTGCATACGTCTGAGAAGAAATTCAAAGGCGTATGTATAGTCGTGCTTGAGTAACGGCGATGGACTCGCCATCTGTCACGTTGGCACCTAATATACCTCTGGCGGAAAGTGGGTGTGTGGGTATTACCTATACACCTCTGCCTACCCCTTCGGGGACCCTTGTGGGAAGGCGTGATATATTATATAATGGTTACTAATGGATACTAAATTATTACTGCGGGTTTTATCCTTTAGAGGTAAATATAAACCATCGATGACATTTTTATCGACCTTTTTAAGGTATAGGTACAATTCCGTAGTACATTTATTTGATTTATCTCACAAGGTTTAACCAGCGTTTGCGATTTAAGCGCAAAAAAATATGTTTGTTACAACATCACATTACAAATCTTGATATTTTCGGCTGTTTTCAATCAATCTATCTATTGCTTCAAATCCGTGAACAATTTAAAAGATCTAAGTGAACATAAGCATAACAGCGGAAGCAACTTAATTTTTTACTATGTGAAGAAGATTAAGAAGCGCTTGCTCTTTATTTTTATACGTTTCGAGAAAATTATTTGAGAGCCGTTGAAGGGGGCTGGCAAATATTCTTGCGAATCGGCATTGATACAGCATGTTAAGGACATCAGCCAATCACGCCGAGTTCCTCAAAGGTAGGCAGAGTGAGTAAAGAGCCAGATCTCCCTAGACTTACAGACGTCTTTCGCTTCATCCACATTCATTAGTCTTTAAAATAATAAATAAATAAAATGATGCGAAGACCACATTACTGTTAGGGAAATGTTCAATATTTCTTCGCTAAGAGGCATGAAACAAATTCGTTGGCTATAACCAGTTTTTTTTTATTTCTGTTGCCAATTTAAATATAGAGAGAAGAACGAATGCTGTGCCGACTGATATGACGTTTGGTGAGTTACGATAGCTATCAGTAGCACTGCGGTGTTTACATTAGGTAAGTAGGCACATATTTAGGTTCGTGTGTCTGGCTCTGCCGTCACCCGGCCCACGTGCACTGCGGTGAAAAATCACGTTTTATCGAATTTTGGCTCGTAATCAACTTTGACCAGAATAGCTCGGCTATAAACAGTTGAAGATCACACTCCGGAATAACTTCCGATGCTTTACAATATTTCCTCACTTGGTTATTCATTTCTTGACTTTACTTTCTGACCTGACGATCGATTACTTGTTTAACGACAGAGTAAATGTATTTTTTTTACATCAATTTAAGTTTTTAGAATAAAATGATAAATATCAAGTAGCGATTAATTAATAACATTATAATTACAAATTCTTTATAATCTAAATACGCAATTATCTCTGACTGGTTGTCTGCTACGTGGTCACGTTTAAGCGCTAGAAACAATTTTGATGAATTTTGGTATATGGAGATAGACGAGAGACATGTAGAGTGACTTGGGGAAACTATGACGTTAACATACCAGTTTTGGGTGGGTCACCCCCTAAAACTTATTGTATGGAAAGCAATAATTGCTCTAGTAATTGTTTACGGATATTAATAATTTATAATAATATATCCTCACGCCTTCCCACAAGGGTCCCCGAAAGGGTAGGCAGAGGTGTATAGGTAATACCCACACACCATAAAGGATATTAAAATTCGTCATATCAAGTAGGTTCTCTAAGTAAGGAATGAAATAATATTTCTGCATGTTTTTGACCAATCACGATCACGCAGATGAAGTAACAGTACCAGCTTTATGTAAAACTGTGGCGCTTTCCATTCACTGAACATATATATAAATCTTACACGCAGCAATATTGCTATATACATTTGGAGCTTATTTTAGTTATCTTCTTGGATAAGGTGCAATTACTTTTTAATCTAATCAAATTGAATACATATGTGTGATATATGAATATTTACTTATTCAGTATGTCTATATAGGCATTAAGAGATAAAATTAGAATGTACCATAGACATCAATCATATATGGACGTTGAGAAGTGGGTGTGTGGGTATATTCTACACACCTCTGCCTACCCCTTCGGTGACCATGACCCGGTGGTGGCGTGAAGATAATATATATTTAATTAGCGCAAATAACATTCTCATAGCGCGATTCACAAGTCGCCCAGTGACATCTTGTGATGCCAACATAAACTTATTTATCAATATTAACACGCATCGTGTATACATCACAATTTGATATTCATTGATCAATGCTACCTACGTCTAAACCCTATAATTTATAACGCTATGTGACAATTAGTTTACACGCTCGATTAGATGGCAATTTTTTTTTGTAATTAATGATGTGTTTATCATTTGGCAGCAGATGCAACACGGATTAAAATGTAATGTTTGAAATTAAATTGAACCTGGCAAGACCAGTAGAGAAAGATTAGCATGACTATTCGAAATTAGACCAAGGTTTCTATTTTGCTTGTCCTATCTCTCTTAATTCAAATTAAATAGGTGTTTAGTCAATAAACGTGGTACTGCGGATAATTATTTGATAGAAAGTAATATTTAAATATATCTTATCATATACGGTAGCCAAATAACAAAATTTTTTGGGTTGTGTTCCTACGTGGAGAAAAGGAAAATTTGATCAGCGAAATAGACTAATCAAAACTTAACGCTCTTAAAGTCAAGGCAGAGGTATACAATATCCTCTTTTCGCTGGAGATATATTATGTTGATATATCAAAGGTTCTCAAGCATGGCTTTCCTTATTCATATTTTTTTTCTCCAACTAACATACAAGATGTTAGAATGAAAGGAAACTTATTGTCGCATAAAAATCTACTGTAACGATAAAGTGACTCATGTAGAGTCGTACAATGTTTTTTTTTTATTCGAAGTGAGTATTAAATACTATAAAATTATATAATATAATACTATATAAAATAGCCGTGGTGGCCGAGTGGTTCGAGCAGTTACCTGCGACGCAAAGGTCGCAAGTTCAAATCCCGATGGTACCAATGAGTTTTTCTGAACTTAAGTACAGTGATTAGTCACACCACGAGCTTTACGGTGAAGGAAAACATCGAGAGGAAACCTGCATACGTCTGAGAAGAAATTCAAAGGCGTATGTATAGTCGTGCTTGAGTAACGGCGATGGACTCGCCATCTGGCACGTTGGCACCTAATATACCTCTGGCGGAAAGTAGGTGTGTGGGTATTACCTATACACCTCTGCCTACCCCTTTGGGGACACTTGTGGGAAGGCGTGAGGATATATATATATATTAAATCCGTTTAATACTGTGGACATTGTGTTATCTTTGGAGCTATTTGTTTATTGCATCATGAGGATCACAACACCTTATAAGTTCTACAAGACAAGTGTTCTATTTTCTGCGACACCTTGTATAGTATAATACTTTAAATACTTATATATAATAGTTAGCTGAGTAATCATCGTTTGACATATCTTCCTATATTATATATAACATTCACCAATAAGTAGAATTGGTATCGCTTTGCACAATGAGCGCAATTGTTACAAGCAGCATGTATAATAAATTACCTATAGGTACTATTTATCAGGGAGTTACTCATCATTTATTATATCTTGCTGTCCGAGTAGGACTGTAATGTGTGGTTGAGTGGTTTTTTTTTTGTTTTTTATACAACAAGAGTGGCAAACAAGGATACGGCCCACCTGATGGGAAACGGTTACCGTAGCCTATTTACGCTCACGGTACCGAAGTATCACTTGCGTGTTGCCACTCTGTGTTCGGAGTGTTATAGTGTGTTGGCAGCATAAGGTTTAATCCCTCTGCTTCCAACACATTGTAACAATCCTCCCCCCTCCCCAAGGAGCTCATTACTGGAAACCTTATTCACCACGTAGGAACACAACACAATAAATTGTGTTATTTGGCTACGGACTGCGGACTACGGACGGTCCTGCCCCAGTCGGGCAGCTCCAAATTCGAACGGGAAACCCGTTATGCCCTACCTCTCTTTGATAGATGTAAGCTAAGAAAAATAAATTAATTAAATACTACATACATAAGTTCATCACGCCGAGTCCCAAACTTAGGTGCTACTATTTTAGTTCCTAAAGAGGTTTTTTTCATCGGCTCGTCTATGTCCATAAGGAGCTCACTTTCGAAATTGTAAGTGAAGCTCTTATATTCTTTATGATTATTTTATGAAGGAACAGAAAACCAAGGTTATATCTGACACTAAATTATATAGACGTAACGTTTGTATGATCAAAAGTTCGTATGCGAGAGATATATAAAATAATAATCTTGCATTATGCCGATATGTGTATATCTATATATCCTCATTTTTCCCACAAGAGTCCCCGAAGGGGTAGCCAGAGGTGTATAGGCAGTAACCACACACCCACTTTCCGTCATAGATATTAGGTGCTAACGTGACAGATGACGAGACCATCGCCGGTTTTATTTTATTAAACTATTTTAATTAAACCTTTCTAGTCTTAAAAATAATATATTCGTCGGTAATCTTTAGGTACCAATGTTAGATACAGAAGTCGTGATAAGACTATGAATACATCTCAAAATTCTTAGTAATATGCATGTTTTATTAATCGTATAGCTTGTTGTGTGACATCACCGTGCTTAAGTTCACGAGAACTCATTAGAACAAATCGTCGGGCTCGAATTTGCAATGTTTACGTTGCAGGTGACTACTTGAACCACTGAGGCCACCACGGTCCTTATACTAGATAATCAATAATTAATTCGCTCATAGTATATACATAGCTACGATTGTATCATGCTTTACATAAACTAAATATACTTTACCTAATTTAGAGTTACAAAATGACTAACAAAACGTTTTGGCAAACATGTTTGATTTCCGAGAAGATCTATTATTAGATAAGACTTGTGTAGTAAATATTTGACGTCATTGATCTTATTGAGTCATAACATTATACGGTTTATATCTATGTTGGCATTAGTTCCGGGATTATGGTAATTATATCCTCACGCCTTCCCACAAGTGTCCCCGAAGGGGTAGGCAGAGGTGTATAGGTAATACCCACACACCCACTTTCCGCCAGAAGTACTAATCTTCATTAAGATATTACACGTAATAAATGCGAAATTATGTGAAGATATTTGTTTATCTTGCATTTAAAAACTGCTAAACGAATTCGGAAGAAATATGGCACAGGCATAGGTTATTAACATAGAATATGTTCTATTCCAGAAAAATATACCAACCGCGGAACACACCGAGAATCCAATAATTTGTAGCAGTATTTCAGTTAATTAGATATATGTATGTATGCCTGTCAGATTCGCAAAATGAATCTTTATCGTTTGCCAGATGTAAGAGCTAACATATACATAAGACATGTAAACGTCTTAGAACTTCACTCTTGAATAATTGTGGCAATACCATGTCATTGTATCGCTTGAAATAGTGTTCTATGGTTCTATTTTTGTATTTACCTCATTAAGGATTGCGTCTTTTACATTTTCAAAAACAGATCAACTCGTATATTATTAAAGTAATAAATTAAAATTTATTACCGTAAATGTAAAGGTCTCTTTAAATTACTAATCGAGGATAGGTATCTCACTGATATAATAATACAGGTATGTTTTATTGCGGAAATGTAAATAGCATAGGCAATCCAGAATTCAAGTGCCTGCTATGATTTCATATTTATTTGTCTTTGGCAAGATCGCGAGCGTTCTACTCACGTGAGGACTAGAATAGCGATTACGATGTCCGGTCTCTGGAAAATATTTACGACCATGGCAAAGAACACAAAATTATGCCATGGCAAAAGATAGCTTACAGTGTCAAACATGTTATAAGATTTTAATATACATTAACAGTGCTTTGAAGACAAGGTAATAATTTAACAGGCAGTAAATACTTTAGACGTCATTATGAATAATACATATCTATATACATAATATCATAAAGAGGCAGAGTTTGTATATGTGTTTGAACGCGCTTTGGAATTAAGTACTTAGCTGAATTGAAAAAATCCTTTTGAACTTAAGGTTATAAAATTGTGTTCAGGTGTCTGTATTTGAACCAAGAAAGGAATATACATAAGTACATATTGTATACACATTTATAGGCACTTGTTCATCTACTACAATTTATGGCGTCGGCCAATTTATAATCTCAAGGATCGCGGTCGAAACGTTAAAATAAATACTTGTTACGTAGACTAAATGCATATACTTTCGTACACTTGTTATGACGTTAACGAGAATGTAATAAACCATTTGATTAATGACACGCAGAGGTAAGCATTCATAACGAGAGCAGGACTCCAAAAATGCAAGTTTTCCGTGTAACATTATTCTTTTTCATGTTTTTATGATAAAACGACCCGTCTGTGTATTCGACGTGAATGACGTGAGCGTCGATACGCGTGGGTTGGCATACACAACCATGGCGATTACTCGGCTTGACCAACATACCAAGACCCCTCTCCACACGTAAATGTGTCCCATATGATTCTCTACACTTTTAGAATCCAGTGAACTGTTATATGTCAGTAGAAAGCTAGAGGTCCGAATGAAATGGTCGTATTCCGCTGTAATACAATATCACGTGACCTTGCTGCGAATAGTGTCCGCCCACGTCTACAGTTATACACTGAAACATCGACATGTCTTAATGTCTACAAGTTCTGATTTCTATAATCTCCTTCCTTAGTTTAGTTAGTTACAACCAAATAGTTAAACTGATTAAAAACTTTCTCAAATTAATATACATACTTATTACAAGTACTATTGCATTCTTTGAGGAGTAATCGTAAAACAATAACCCACTCACGTATGAATACATACATATATACCACAATACAGCGTTCCTTGTGGGGTAGTCAGAAAGTAACGCTGTTTTCTCTAGATATACAAACCTCTTTATTTTCATCCACATTAATCGATTTCTTAATAGGAACACTAATTAATTATATAGGTATATACGTCGACTTTTGATAGTAAATAAATAGAAAATGATATTTTTTATCTGTGAGTACTTTCGAACAACTTTTGTAGATTTGGTTATTGTTTTATTGTAAATAAAGTACTCGCTAGGAAATTACTATTTAAACTTGGAATTTGGCAGGTCCGTAATAATAATATTTTAAAATTCTCGTAGGACTACCTCGTAGCTATCGTAGCGCGTAGACGTGCTACGAGTTGTTGAGGTCACTTCAATTCAAAAGCCACCATCAATTCACATTATTATAGTTTAATTCAAAGATAGATTGTTAGCTTACATACATATATACATACATACATACATATCATCACGCCAAGTCCCGCGCCAGTTCTCTCTAGACTTACATACCTCTTTCGCTTCGTCCACATTCATTTTATCATTCATCAGTTTAGACTTCAATTAACATTAATACCTGAAAACTACCAACGAAATCAGATTCTACGCGGGGCATAGTTGGTACTAAATATACGTTCAATATATGTGAGACGATGTATCTTTTAATACCTACACGAAGATAATTAATAAGTCATTTGTTAGTGTGCACGCAATAATACAATATGTATGTCATCTGTATGCGAATCATGCGCAGCTGTTAATTGGGTCACGAGTCGAGACGCGCTCGCATTCATCGATGGCCATGGCCTGAAGTGGTCAGCTCCTTGTACAAAGTAATATGTGTACCTACTATATTTGCTGACATACATAATTGTCTATGATGACCATAAACATAAATTCATATACAACTTGCGAGTCAGCTAAACTAGCATTTCTCAAAATAAACATACTTAGAGATTCATATGGCAGTCCACTTCAATAAAAGCAAATAAAGTCATTGAACCCTCTGTGAGTTGTTTTCAATACGCAAAATAAATCTCTAATAAAGAATAGAACGAATAAAAATACCCTCAAGGAAATCCCAAGACTTCCCCTCACGACTTGACAGCTCGAGACTTTTTGAAGAGAAGCCGGAAATACGTCAGTGGATCGGACAGTTGTAGATGGCGCCACAATAGGAAAGTTGTGCGATCCTGCGATAGATGCGAGCGCTCCGCCACTTCCGGTCGGCAGTACTGCGCATAGAAATGGCAACATTACACATTGTTACATAAAACTTTTCTAGCGTAATGCCCTCTAACTACGGGCGTACTTCACCCGGTAATTCTCTGAGCGTTTCCTCTCAAACAAGTAGTTCTACAAACAGAAGATTTGTTGTGAAAGTCTGTTGTAGGATCAATATGATTTGAACAATACTATTGCGCATTGATGTAATAATTTTATTATTAATTAAGACATTAAATTTATTTAAGAACATAACAACAGTAGGATCATTATTACGCTCCCTATATTTCGTTAAGTGTTTGCCTTATATTTAGATGAAGAATAGTGCTGGCAAAGTGACAAAACTATACTATTTAACGTGGAGATAATACGATTACACTGGCTGCAGTTTGAATATTCTGGATCATTACTGCATGTAGGTAAGACAGGGACACACTGGAGGCACATTGACAAATAGAGCGGAGTTACAGTGGGCGCGGCATGGCAAATATTTACCGTTGTGAGTCCCGCGCCGGTGACGTGTGGCGTTCTCACAACATTGTTTGCTTTATTTGTTACGGTAATGGACGATTTAATTGCTTCCCGTAATGTCAAATATTGTTTGACTTCAATGCGTGTGCGTTGCACTGTTGGCTCAGTAACGACGTTATGTTCTGATTACAAATATAAATTCAGCGTTGTCAATTATTTGTTTTAACATCGTGGACTGTATGAACTCCACAAAGTACATATGCTGAGTGGAATTTGATTAGTATACATATCTTCCTATCTTAATCTCACAAAGGTTTTCAAAGGGGTAATAACATCCGCACTATTGCTCGATGTAAGTACTCCAACATAAACACAATGAATCTACCTTTTATGTTTCAAATGCGTTTGTTTTACTTTATTTTAGTTATCGCTAAAAGCCGTCATGACTATTATATCAAATTACAGTTATTTAAGAAGTGACGGTGGTTTAATAATGCATTCTCCACACGAAAGCATGTTACAGATAATTATTAAACAACATTAACTAACAGATAAACAATAATCAGCTCCATGAAACCAAAGAAAGTTATAAGAATCTTAAATTTTGCCATTGTAAATTATTCCTTAAATTAAGGGCAAAAAAATCAAATTATATCAAGAGATGCCTGTGAAATGTATGTGTTATTAGCTAGCAACTCTGTGCGAGTTTTAGGGTGTAGACACAAAGATGGCGCGGCACGCGGCGCGCTCGTGCCGCGTACAGCCGGAAGCCGCGCCGCCCTCGCGCCGAAACAATGCCATCGCGTAAATTGAAATAAATTGATGCACTCGCATTGTTTGCCTACACAATAACATTCACAGGTCATCGTTGAAGACGCTTTTAAGTATTTTAAAGTGATGAAAAATCCGTATTTACGTAATAAGCCACGCGTTGACATTCATATACTGTATCTATTAGAAATGGTAAGATGAGTTTTTCTGGGCTTAACTATACTCACTGTAAGAGACTAATGACACAACGAGCTTGACAGTGAAGTCATCGAGAGTAAGCCTGCACATGTTAGGAAAAATTTAAACGAGTTACAGTCGTGCTTAAGAATCAATATCTTCGGCAAAGAGACAGTAACAACTTACGGATAACCAGACAGCCTTCCCACCGAATAACTTTCTGACCAAGTCTGAATACGTATTCGTTTACTAGGATCCCCAAATTGACCATCAAAAATGTAGCAATGCAAACATTAACAATTAAATGGTCCCACGGGTGTAAAAAACAACAGTCAGGCAGTGAGGGTGGCACATTCCCGCGCCCTCTGTGACTCGTCGCGCTAATTATGCAATCAGTTCTCACAATTATCTGTGACACCGTCACCTTTAGAGCAATTATTAAGAGCCTTACAATTCTACTAATATTATAAATGCGGAACTTTCTAAGGATGTTTGTTCATTATCCCGCAAAGACTAAAAAAATAATTTCAATGAAATTGGTTGTGGTTGGCCAAAGCCAAGATTGATTGGTGAGGTTATTAGCTTTTCACATAGGATATTTTTCATGCCAGAAAAAAAACTGATAACAAAATATTTATTTACGTGAGTGAAACTGTTGGGCACACCTAGTTACGATATATATATATATCGAGGCTTTATTATTTTGATTACAACAACAATCTAATTATTTTTATAACTAAACTCGATAAGAAATGCAAGAATAACAATAATTGCTTGCATCACGGCTCATTTGCCTTGACCTGAAAGCTCTCCATCAACCGCGGGAGCAACCCTCGTGCCGATCGCAGAAGAAGCCGGTAACGACGTGTTTGTGCTCACAAACGGATTATGACACCGGGGTACGATTGTGAACATAAAAAGCTATAGAGTTGTCAACGTAGATATAATATCGAAAAAAAAATTATGTGCTCTCAGCCGCAGCCTCTACACAAATTTGATCGATTAAAAACATTGAGAGGAAACCTGCATACGTTTGAGAATACATTTAAAGTATGTATGTATAACCTTGCTTGAGTAGGGCGAGGGACTATATATCTCTGGCAGAAAGTGTGTGTATTAGCTATATACCTCTGCCTACCCCTTCGGGGTCTCTTGTGGAAAGGCGTGAGGATATACATAAATATGCATACATAGGAAATAACATGGCATTATTTTTATTCAATCAATAGCGAATTTACTTTATTAGAGCTTTCACATGACTTCATCATCGTCGTCCGATTCAATACAATTGAGCTTCAAAATCGACTCTACTCATTCCTAATAGCAATTTGTAGATGACAAATACTTGTCGGAAGCGATCCATTTCAGCGGGAAGCGGTGCGCAGGAAGTGGATTCGCCGACCGCGATGCTGGCGCCATCACCGGCCCAGGCTTGCTTTTTAAACCTCTTTCTCCTTTATTATTGTTTATATTCATAAATCTGTCATCAACATAAGAACAATGCTTGTTTTTATCCTCTTCCTTCTCCTCAACATACATTAATAATAATAATAATTCATTCTAATTCAGACAACACATTAAAATAGATGTTACAATTTAAAGGGCCCATATAATGTATACCTTATCCTAAAATATAAATCCTAATACAGATATTACATAAATACCTTACAGACTAGCACAAATATCATAATAATAATCACTTCCTCGAGTGTTCGTTAAATTGGTTAAATATGTTTAGAATCGCCTTAAGTGTGTATCTCTGGAAGTCCTGTAACACATAAAGTCGCATCAAAATGTCACACCATTTTCTTTGTTCCATACTAGCGGCCCGTCCCGGCTTCGCAAGGGTGGACATTTATTTTTTAACCAGTTTGGCATAAAAAATATTATTTTCTTGCAATTAAAATAGCCTATATTAATCAGTGATAATGTAGCATGCAAATGATGAAAGAATTTTTAAAATCGGTTCAGTGCTTTTTTAGCCAATTCCTTAAAAACATACTTACTTACATACTCACAAACATACTTACATACAAGTCTTTTCTCTTTATAATATTAGTATAGATAATGTTTAATAACTATGTATGTCACTGTTGCATCAGAGACCATCATACCGTTTTCTCCTATTCTATTCCGTTGTTCCAATGCAAGCAATACAGAAACCGCAAGAAGGGGAGTGGAACATCTGCCATTCGCTGTGCACGCCTCCCGCCGTATCTGCACATGTTTAGAGAACTACTTAAATATTATTTGAAAATCACATAATATAAATTAAACAATCATATTGACAAAAGTTGGCGAATCTAATAAGGTTACCGTTTAGGGTCGCGTGGGGCCAGGTGCTCATACAGAGTCGTTCTACGGTGACAAATTATCATTGTGTCCTCCAAAGGAGCCCGATTTATGACAACAGTGATAAAAACTACGACACTTTTTACAACAACCCCAGTTGACTTTTGTGTTGAGGTGTGATAAAAAGTCTATTGTCTATTCTATATGAAGCGTAGAAGTTCATTTTTATGATGCTCATTAAATAACTTCATATTATAATGCCTCTTCCTGTATCTGTAAGTACTAGAATGAATGAAAATGAAATAATAGAATGTAGAATTCAAAGATATAAATTGTACCTAAATCAAAAAGCCAGACTAATAGCTATGTGCTAAAGGTTTAAATTAACGATGTAACTATAACTGTAATGCTTTAGGATGGTTCTTCGCTAATTGACCTAGTTACAAACTAAGGTAAACTTGTACTATGAGAACAAAACAACGCTATTTATTAGATATTGTGGAGATATATAAATGAAACACAAGACATCGAAATATGCGGCTCGATTATTCGAGTTATAATTGCAATTATATGTCGTGGTAAGAAGGTACCTTGCAGAAGATTTAATTACAATTACGATCTTCTCAATATAGTGCGCAATGGAAAACCTTGAAGTACGAGTAACAGCTGTCGTTACCACTTTACAGTGAACCGTATGTTTTGTTTGCCATGTACGATATAAACAAAAGAAAAGGTTTTTCTTCTTTTAAACTTCTTTCGTCTTTGGGCATACAGTCGGCACCAAAGTGGTTATCGTATTACTCACGTACAATTAACGTTGTGTGGCTGTCGATTTGGAATGCTGATAATACCTCCTTCTGATAGGTTAATTACTGTATTATGTGGCACGGAAGAGACCAACATTACGCCTTTTTTCCCGTTCTTATACATTTAACAATATAGCTATAACTGTAGTATGTAGGTACTGCCCCGAGAGGACTTCCCTTACAAAATTCTAGGTATGTTCTAAAGTCAAATGAAAATTATCCTGAATCGTGAAACCACTTACCTAGTTTTGCTTAATCTGGCCCGTCGTCTTTTAATTTAATTTATATAGATTTCACACAATAAACAACCAATTACTGGCCAAATTTGGTATCGTAGCAGCGTACACAGAATCCTGACTAACTGCTTTGCAGAGGGTTCATCTTCTCATAAATATACAATGTAAACATTAACAATATCTGGAATACATATTATACCTAGCAGACCCGGCCACGCGTTGCTGTGGCTAAGGTTGTTATATTACACTAGCTTATGCCCTCGGCTTCGACCGCGTGGAGTTCGAAAAAGTGATTTTGGAAATTTTCCTGCTAGAATCGGTTCAGCCGTTCGGCCGTGAAAGAACCACAAACATCCAAACTTACAAACTTTCACATATATAATATAAGTGAGAAAGATTGCAAATAAATACTTAATTAATCCAGTCAACAGATAACGTATCTGTTAGAATCGTTTGGAGCAAACGGATAATTGTGACTGTCAAATAATAGACAAATCATTTGTAATAAAATAATATTGCGGCTATAAATTGAGATGTAAGCTTTCTTTCAAGTTGGATCAAATTGCACACGGTGTACAAATTTGATTAAAGTCGGTTAAGTAGATTAGGAGTCCATCGCGGACAAACAACGTGACACGTAATTTTTATATATTAAGATTTATTGTTGTAGATTATAACCGAAACTTACAAACCGATATTTGTCAACTTTACTTCAAACTCCAGACTCATGAAATACAGTTGCCGTGCATTTACTGCCAACTTTTCAGTGAACGACCATCGGAATTAATTACCTGAATGCGCATTTTCATCGCTAATATCAATGCGGGCAACAGTGACAGTGATAGTAAGCTATAACTGATTGTTTCTTACCGAAGTGACAGGTCTGAGGTGAGTTACGGACTCATAAAATACGAGGGCTAATTTCAAAAGCTCGTTGCATTTAAATTGTTGGAATAAAAAAACGAAAATTGTGATTTAACTGTCCGATTTGATTTTCTTTATCTGCTTTGTCTACATTTGGGTTGATTTGCGGGTTGTTACAATGATAGAATGCTTTTAAATTATTATTATTCAGTGCAATGCCATCATAAAGAACTTTCTAGACAAAGGGAAATTAGTAATTATCACATCTCGATAAACCTGGCGCTCTAGTCTCTCTGGCTAGAAGCAAAAGAATATAATTGAGCAACTGTCGTATTTTCTTTGGCATAATGTGTATACATTATGCCAAAGAAAATACGACAGTTGCTCAATTTTTTTATTATGAGTATACAATGTATTCAAATGAACTTCTGTTATGTCTACACTACATTGCCCATATAGGTACATACATACATACATATCTTCACGCCGAGTCCTAACGGGGCAGAGACAAAAACATAGCTAAACTCTACTTACAAAATATAAGTATTATAAAAAATAAGATTAATAGGTACTTCGTCAATTTGTCAGTATTTATAAAGTACAAGTCATCTCCGTGTTCTCGCGATGAACAATAAACTGCGCAATGGCAGCAGCGTGGCTTTGTCACGATCCGCCTTGAAGCTCGCCGCTTGTATATTAATCGAATATAAATTATTCACTTCCTTCCTCGAGCCTGTGAGAAGAATGTATATTGTCCGCCGGTCAGCACACGACTAAGATCGTAGCCCGTATATCTCGTTCCAAAAATTGCCGACATAGAGTTTTATATTTGAGTGCCATTCGTGCTTGAAAAATGGCGATGGACTCACTATCTGTTATGATGGCACCAAAATAAATGTTCGGCGTAAAGAGGGCATGCAACATCTCTCACAGGACCCTTGTAGGTCAGGTGTGATAACATATATGTTGGAATAGAACCCTTGTATCAGGTGTGAAAGGCATATGTAGGAATTTAATTTAAATTCGGCTCATACATACTAAAATACTGTATGTATTTTACATTTAAAAGTATAGTGATTAAATTTTAGGAGTATTTATTCACTTACGAATAAATACTCCTTTAATTTTAATCACTTCTGGTGTCAAATTTAGCTAGAGTAAAGATACCATTACTCTAGGCTCAATCTAAAGGTGCCCTCTTCAATAAATTGTGACTAATAAACATAGGGATCATAAAGCGGAAATGTAGCCCCTAACTCATAACATTAACTTGAATAGCGAGCCGAAATCAATTGTATCTCAGCATGGCCATCGCAAAGTGAAGCTTTTGTCTGCTGACCCCACCGGCAATTAAGGGAACGACAACGTATCTAAAATACTACATTTAGTTACATCGCTGTTCTACTAAGCACCATAAATGCTTACAGCTAGCCCACTCAGCAATGAATATTGAGTTTTGTAAAAATATAATCTGAAGAAGAGTTGCTCTGGAAGCATTGGTAATAGTCACATTCCCACTGTGTACTAATTACACGGTGTACACGCCAAATAATACCTATATGAAAACATATAAAGTTCTATATAACGACCATAGTTACATCTATTGTATCAACTTTGACATTGACGTTTAATGTCCAGTCGTTAATGAAGTTTGTCTAAGTTTTATTGACGCTGAAGGAAAGTCGGAAAGGGGTACCAACTGTTCCACCTCTCAATCTTTGATAGATGAAGCGGTCTTACCTAATGATATATTTTCATGTGTAGTACTTACGCCGTAGTTATATATAATTACCAAATAGATGAAGTCTATCTCCGTTTAGGAAACCATAAAACGGTTTTTTTTTAATTTAAGTTTCCTCTGGATGTGTACTTTTATCGTAAAGGTTGTAAGACGCATATACATTTAATCATACTAGTCGGTCATTTTAGATTTCCTTTTAAATACTAGTCAGAAAATTAACAGTTAAAGTGACCATATATTTCAGGTTATATAAATAATTCACACCTAAAACTAAATAATGTTAAAAATGCTCTCTACCTGTACAACGAAAGCAGCTTGAAATCAACGACACACATATCATATACTTGCCGCATCAAAAGATTCTACAAGCATTTTTATTGAATCGACAACTAGACACAAGTGCGTCAAAAGTTCCGATATGCCTGCAGTCATTTCCGATTGTCCATAATGAGCGATGAGCCTGTCCCACTGACTTGTGGGTGGAAACATCCCCTCGTGACAAGAGATAGTTCTTTGTATCAGATATTGCGTAAAAAAACGCCGTGTTGCGTTTGTCGGCGGTGAGACGACGCGAATCGCATCCGCTCTTCCGACTTTTGTCGGCGCGTTCCATTGTGCACAATATTTTTGATGAAATTACGTCACACAATGGGAAGACCGCTCAATGGCTTGTTGTTCGATTGTTGTAACCTCATTGAACGAGTGATGTATGTGCTGGGTCCTGTTTGTTCCGTTCGTGTTCCTTCCGAATTCATTTGGCTCGATACCATTGTACAATACGCTATTTGCTGAACATTACGATGTAACTTATTGCAGAGACCATTACATGATTAATTGTGAGCATCGAAACTTATTTGCAGAAAAAACATACAAATTTACAATACTTTACTTACTTATTCCTGAAATTGATTTTATACCTACGTTTTTGCTTGTCGGTGATTTAATGTTAAGAAAAAACAAAAATTATGTGGACATGCAATTGAACCAAAACGTCACAATATTTTAGTCCACCGTCCTCAAAACAACCCTTTCGACAGTTTCTGCCGGCACTTTGTCAGAATTAATAACCCGTAAAGCGGCCCGGGGTTTCACAGCACACTGGCGTAACTTTTCTGATTTTGGGATTGTTTTACGCATTATTAACCTAGCAATCCAATTACGTAAATAAACATGAAGAGGAGATGTTGCTTACATTGTTTACCGTAAAAATATCCGAAACATTCCTGACGTTTTAATTGCATGTTATTACATATGCGCATTTGAAATGAAAGCACCTTTGAAAAGAACAAAAATAAGTTTATTACAAACATTCTAACCGTAAGATTTAACGGTATTGTTGTGTAAACCTTGTAATCCAATTGAGCATTAAAAAGCAAACGGACAAGCTAAATGTAATTTTATAGAAACGTTTGCTAGTGCAACAATGGGGAATCAATCGGTGTGTAGGGGTGCGACGCGAACGCGATGAATACTAAAACAACTGGCTGTTAGTAGGGTGTGAAGGCGGGAATGATTAGGCAATATCCTGCGGAACCCTCCGGCCTCGCCCTCCGACCCCTACTGCTACATCTTACTTAATGCGCCCGACCTATGCTGATCGGACATCTGATTTTGGACGACTTTACAATATTGGCTTTCGATGTCAAAGGTAATCCATTTAATGTTGAGATAGCTTTAGGAAACCTTGTTATTAAACCTGTTTTTTATAGGTTTCTAGATTTAAATTCACTGAGAACCCTTTTATTTCATTACCTATCCTATATACTTGCCGTAGCGGCAGTTTGACACATGTATATCTAATGAATTTCTTATCATATGCTAGCTGTGCCCGCGACTTCGTCCGCGTGGAAATTAACTAAAAGTTATTGTTCAATTCCTTACAATGAAAGTAGCCTAAGTTACTCCTTATTACATCAGCTATCTGCCAATGAAAGTTCCGTCAAAATATGTCCAGCCGTTTCAGAGATTAGTCGGAACACACAGACAGACAGATAAAAATTGTAAAAAATGATATTTTGGTATATGTATACATCCATTTGCAGAGAGTAGAAAGCGGTTATTTTAATATTACAAAAAGACACTCCATTTTTATTTATTTGTATAATTTTGACAATGTAAAAAATCATGAAATATAATTTAAATTTAAATTAATAAACTAAATCTAAAATATTACGGTGCGTCCCTAAATAAACTTTACCTACAAAGAAGTAAGACAAAATAAGAGTAAAAAAATACTTTTCCAAATAAGATGTTATGTCCATATGAAACGACCAGAAGGAAAATTATTTTGTTACTGTACTTGTTTGTTGGTTCGATGAAAAGTTATCACTTTGTCTTAAGCAAATAAAATCTATAGATGGACAAAGAAAAGAAAAGAAAAGAAAAGAAAAACATTTATCTGTACACCTGAACACTTGTACTTTTTAATTTAATCGTTCAGTTAAAGTAAATACCTACGGTAATGATTTTAATGTTGTAATGGTGTAATATATATAATGGTGTATTAATATCTATTACAAGTACAAGTGTTCAGGTGTACAGATAAATGTTTTTCTTTTCTTTTCTTTTCTTTTCTTTGTCCATCTATAGATTTTATTTGCTTAAGACAAAGTGATAACTTTTCATCGAACCAACAAACAAGTACAGTAACAAAATAATTTTCCTTCTGGTCGGTTCATATGGCCATGGCATATTTACATAATTTAAACAAACGGTTTTAAAATTAAAAAAGGGATTGTACGGGCGTGAGCGACTTAGCTGAATTGGACGTATCACAGCACAATATTAAAAGGATCCATCACACCAGCTTTGTGGTGTCACCCCTTATTCGGTTAATTAGACCGTCATTGTCAGCGGTGGAGGGTTAACTGATATCTTCTGTTTCGTTTTATAATCACTTTGTCTCTAATAACATCTGTTACGAATGCGCAGCGTGAATTATACAGACTGTTCTAGGATAATTACGCTTATTTCTTCTCTGAGACAAATTCTCCTGTATTGAATCAGCGCCATCACAATGATACCAAAGCTAGAAAGTAATATTTGTTCTAGAAGGAGATATTTGAGCTATACGTAAGTTAAATTCCCTTAAATTTTGTTTTGTAGGTTGCCTTGGTATCGAAGCCGTTATAAACTTGAATGTGCCTAAAACAGGGTCTTGTTATACCTCAGCCTACCCTCGGAGTAAATCATAAAATGATGAAATAAATTTTCTAAAAACTTGGTACTTAAATACCAAATAATTTCGACAGATTGTCCTAAATGTCCTCCTAATTAGTTATTTCAATTCACTACTGGAATTCAAAAAACTCATTGATACAGTCAGGATTCGAAGTTGCGATCTTTGTCAGACTTTTGCAGGCAGCTGCTATCTGTAACTGTTATCACTCAGTCACCACGCCTTTTACACTTTTATTTACACTTAGTTAAAAGTTTAAAAACGGTGAATGAGGCCTTATAAAAATACTATTAATTGCACTCCTACTCTTCTATGACAAAGGTACCAAAATAATGGCAAGTTACCTAATATGTGAACAACATCAAAACCGTCAATCTCCTGATACCGACTTGTTAGACCATTAATAGCTAAAGGTTTAAGGCAGTGTTCCGAGGGATCGTTAATAGGCGACGACACCTTACGCCTCGTAATGTCAGTTGAATTACACTCGCTAACTTGATTAAACCTTCGCGTACCTACTTCGCTACTCACACTATCACACTTTACGTCACATAGGAAATTACCTCCACTGCATTCAATCTACAGGCTTGGACGGCGCACGTGAAATTGAAAATGCCTACCTTCAAGCGAAAAAGACAGCGATGTTGAATGACTTTCTTTATTGAGCATTAATTATTATCTTCCTATTATATATCTATATAAATAATGAAATAGAGTGTTTGTTTGTAATATAAAAAAAACCCTTTTATACTAAATATGGTTGTATACACGGTACATCTACCAAAATATATATATTTTTTTACCCTTTGTCTGTCCGTCTGTTTATTCGAACTAATCTCTGAAACGGCTGGACCGATTTTTACGGGACTTTCACTGGCAGATAGCCGATGTAAAAAGGAGTAGCTGGACTAGCTTGGCTACTTTTATTTTAGAAACTGAACAATTTTATTTTATTTAATTGCATGCGGACGAAGTCGCAGACACAGCTAGTCAACGACTAAAATGAGACTGACTGACAACAAAAGAAGAATCCGATTTCCTACTAGGGTTCCCGAAGGGGTAGGTGCCCTGCCCCGCCGTCGCCGCCTGCTCCAAAGGTATAGGATAGGTAAGTGTATACCGGCACACCCACTTTCCGAAGGAGATATATTTTACTTTTTACCAGTTACTCACGACTATATGACTTTGAATTTCTCCTCAAACTTATGCAGGTTTCCTGTCGATCTTTTTCTTCACCGTAAAGCTCTTGGTGTGACTGTACTTAAATTCAGAAAAACTCATTCTTGCAGACGAGAATCGAACTTGCTATCATTATGGGGCAGGCAACTGCTCGAACATCTCTGCCACTACGGCTTTTTGAATATAATAAAATATACATGAGAATATAATTTATACATAACACCAAAACAATTGTCATAGTTATTCAATCTCAGCATACTATTAATTGTGAGTGAGAGTTTAATAAAGCCGCCGGCAGTTATTGTAACCTATCGACGGGCAGTACACATAGGTTCGGATTAGCTGTATATCCGTGCATGGGCTTGCATACAAGGGTTCTGTCTCTGGATGTGGTCCAAGCTACAGACTTTTGTCTAAAACAAAAACAATGACGGTATAAAATTATCTATCATCTCCTGGATATAAAAAAAACTATTATTGAGTTCAAACCACAGTGGTACCAATAAGTTTTTATGAACTAAGTACTTAAGTAAGTAAGTACAGTTCTTTTATCACAATTTTACAATAACCTAAACGGGGGACGGCGTGGAACTGGCTGTGTACAACGGCCAAATTGCATCCCTTCCCTTAGACAGACAACATAAGGATTTTATAATTTTAATTATGTTTAGACACCATTGGGGACCGAAAAATGTCTTTAAATTTTGTTTTTCTTAAAGCACGATTTCACATACATCTTTCAATTTATTTTCAAACGTATGCAGGCTTGAGCACGATCACGGTGCTTTGGTCACGATGCTTTCCTTTTCGTAAAGCTTTTGGGCTGAACAATGACTGTACTGAAGTTGTATTAATGTACACATAATATCATGTCCCTCCCTCAGTCCTATTTCTAATAACAAAAAGAAAGTACATTTAAAGATAAACTCTTTTTAGAAAGTCCCCGTTAGGGACTCGGCGTGATGATATGTATATATGTATATACATATCATCACGCCGAGTCCCTAACGGGGAAGGCAGAGAGTATAGAGCGCCAGTTCTCTCTAGACTTACATACCTCTTTCGAGGAATTAATAGAATGTCTATTAAAACATCATTCAAGTGAGAGGTAATATTTTTAACGCTCAAACCTTATTCCTTTTACCGAGCACAATGTTAGGGGTACCCGCGGGACACTACAATCAAATGTACTGGCGGTTTTAATATTGTCAACGATTTATAAGGATAAGTCAGAGAGAGTAAATATTAAATTTGTTAACGATACTCCGAGATTAAGCAGGAGGGCTCGTTATGGCGTGTTTGGGAGGGTGAACTAGCAGAACAAATGGCTTATTGTTGTTATTTTACATATCCAATATTATTAAATAAATCCAAATAAATATGGGTTTCAATGTGTCTATAAATTACGAGTGATTTTTTTTTTATTTATGATAGTAAATCACTTTAGTTCTTTTAAACGTTTTACGGTTTGCATGGAAATGCTACAATTGCATCTACTTCTTATATATAATAATTCACTAGAAGGTACTATATTTGTGGGTCAAACATTTACTTAAAAAGCTCAAATCGTTTCCTTGTATACTACACAGACGGGGAACAAGCATACGACAATCATAGCTCGATATATCTATAAGGAGATATAGCTCATAGCTATGATGTATGAATGATGTGCGCGTTCCTTATAAATCAGTCCATGTTTGCTTTAGCGCCCGCCCAATGTAAATTATACATGCTTTCAGTTTATCGATATGTATATCTTCGCATACCCACTTTTTGTCGGAGATATATTTTAAGTGTTGACGTGACAGATGGCGAGCATATCAAGCATCTATTCACATCTTTGAATTCCATTTCAAACGTAGATAAGTATGCACGGTAACTGTGAAGGAAAACATCGGGAAAAAAAATTAGTACAGTCTCTAGTCACGTCACCTTTAGGTCGTGATGTGACTAAAGATTGTACTTGAGCTCAGAAAAACTCATAAGTAGGTTTAGGCTTAAAGAATTTATTCTCACACAACATAAATATGTCCATTTAAAATGAGATATAAAATTTGTTACATAAATAAGTTATTATCTCCGACTTAACCTAGTAACTTATAGTATATATGTAGTCGGCCGATCGTTTAATTGGCCAGATCATGATGTGCCCGGGCACATCGTGAATTATCTCGATGTGCCCAGTTAAAAGTCGGGCGGATCGACGAAAACAACGTATTTGTCGATATTCCCAGCTAAACACTGGGCCGATCATAAAATTAGTTACATTACGCTATGGTGGTGCTGTCTTCCCGCGCTTCGCACTTACTTAATAATGTGTTGAAAATAACAGTGAAAATGAATCAAAAATTTTCATTTTAAGAAAAATATATCCTAACCTAACCTAACCATTTATGCTATTCTCACGTTTGTAAGTTCAGGTTCAAATTTTATTTTAAGATTATTGAACTAATCAAGAGAAGTAGTGTCTATGCAGCGGGACTCTTTGGACTGGATTTCTAAAATGAAGTACTGAAAAGGATTTCTTAATATTTTGTTAAATAACATAAACATTTTAATTTTAAATCGATAAATTTTAATTTTAAATCATAATCATCATATCATCACCCTTAACGATATGGCCAGATGTCCCTGGCCAAATCGTCAAACGTTAAGCATTGAACGATATGGCGTGTCTAAGATCGCCAGATCACGATGTGCCGGCGTTTCACGAAATGCCCAGGCAATCAAGATCTGGCCAATTCAACGATCGGCCCACGACATATACATATGATGCTTGAGTTTTGTTTTGTACATGGCTATGTTGTCACACTCTTTAAAATCGTTAGGTCATTTATAATACAGCTACAGTGGAGTACAGTCGGGATTCAAACTTGCAAGCGACTACTAAAACCACTCAGCCACCTCGCTCTCGTGTTTAATAGCATCAAAATGAAACACACCAGTAAAATAACGAATTGAAAATGTGAGTAAATGTTAGGGGCGGGCCGTCGTCGGGTGGATTATCGCCGAGCAATATCCAACACCATCCATCCTCATTAGCGCGACTGTGGCGCCCTCCTGTCTCTCAACTCCGAACTGGATCCTATATTTCACTACATCATTATGGGATCTTACCATGAGCAGTAGCGATTGATGGCACACTGTCTTCACCATAATTACGCCACTCCACAATTATCAAATTCTGTTGTACCCAGTATGTTATCTGCTTAATATGAAAAAAAGACGCAAATAAACTGGCTTAGCAAAGCATGGGCTGGAAACTGGATAACAGGACATCCAGGAAAGCTAGAAATATTCTTGATCATCATTTTGTGAACACAACACCGTTCGTATTTGGAGCTGCCCCAGTCGGCAGCTTTAAATACGAACGGGAAACCCATTATGCCCTACCTTTCTCATCATACTAACATCAAATTTCGAGGAGGATCTAAGACAAGTTTTTGTTAAAAAATAATACGTACCTTTATCATAGTAACTATACTTATATATCGTATGATATACAGCCAGACATGTCGCTCCTATTTTGGCTCTTAATGACAAAATTCTGCTTCTATACCTATCTAACCTAAACGTTAGTTTCATTCATTATCGGAATAGGTATGAACCGGCCCACAGATATTAAGTATGTAAGGTAAGTTATGAAAGTGTTACTAAACATTTATGCCTATACCTTCGCAGACCCTTGTGGGAAGGCGTGAAGGTCATAAGATCAACTTTTGATCCTTAAAATGGTCTCAGACTTAAACATTTGTAATAGCTGTAACCTTCAGCAGTAATATGACGTCGCAATAAGCAAGAGGGGCATTATGTTTGCAGTAATGGAAATAAGTTGCTCCATAAGACTTCCTTCTAAGTATTCCCCGTACATGGCGGGGAGGTACATAAATCTTAACATATTGCTTCGCTCCGAGTATCCAGGCCTGTAAGAGAAACAGCCAACCCTTGGCTGCCTCGTTATTGAGCTCTCACTCCTAGTACATCTATCCCCCTCTCACTAGCACTGAAACCTATACAACAGTCTTATGTTGTCTCCCTCCAATTTCAATTTACTCGAGACGGATTTTCAGGGCTTTATGAGATCGCTGATGGTAGTACACGCAAGGAAATGCGATTCTACTGTTAATGGGTTATTTTAAAATAGTCTAAAAAATATTACATTTGGCTAATTAGTTTTAAATGCTGGTTACATTTGGAAACCGATAAATTAATTTTACTATTGACTATTTTATGGGGTCAGTAATGCTTAAAATAATTTTACTTATTCATTTCTTATAACCCAATAGAAATTTACCGTTCATATAGATCTGAAATTGGTAGTATAGATAACTGTTGGTACTGTTAATTTTATTTTACATCACGTACATTACACACTTACAATACATAACAAAATTACATTATCCATCAAAGTATACTCTACTTAAGAGAAAGCCAAAGAATCCAGAATGCATTCGCTTTCGTCCTTATACTACAATCACAATGCACGATCCGTTAGGTAGCTAATAGAGACGACAATCTTTTGTTCTTGTTAGGGAGTGAGAGTAGGGATATATACATACATACAGACACATATAGATACCATATCAATTCGTTACTCTCGCTTGCTTTCCCACCAGTCTGAGAACTACATTTTACATGTTACTGTAATTTAGTTATAGTTTGGGGGTCTAGCTATAATCGCTATTGCTAAAACATCTATTGAGCGCTAAATCTACAGGATGGCAGTGGATTAATGATAAGATTATTATACAACATGAATTGATCTACCGCCACAACTGAATGCATCACCTAACCCACTATTCACTATACCCGTATGTGATAATTATCAGTAAGCTTTGCTTTCAGCAGGTACACTCGCAAGTCAAAATCAGGTTTAAGTTCATACGAAGGTATTGGACAATTACATGTATGTAGGTACCATCGTCTTGCCGTGTGGTTAGTTGGTAATTGGCAACTGTGGTTTTGTATTTAGTATGTGACATTCAATAAGTGGTTCTTATGTCCCTTAGGTGTTTGGTGTATTGTACAGAATTCAGTGTATGCAGGATGGATAATCCTAATTATACCTACTATAAATATGTATGCTAGTAGGATGTTTTTACTCAATCACGCAGTGAAGCGCTATTTGTCTCTAGACTTACATCTCTTTCCTTTCATACACATTCATCAGTATATACATTTGTCTAGTTAGTAAGAATAAATTTCTGAGACTACGCCTTGTGCATAAATAATTCCTGCTCTATTATGAAGCATGAAAGAAGCTAATAAATCTGAATGTTCTTTGGAAAGAAAGAAATGTATGCGTAATTGTTTCGATGGAATAGTGGCTATTTATCGTTAACTATCATAATCGCACAGATAGCCAGGTGAGCATCACTCTTGTGGGTGTGATCTTGTGTGTATCTCGGCGTTGCGCCACGTCAATAGAAGATGTCAACTCATTTTTATTAGTTTGTGAAAGATGTCTCTCTGAACTCACTGTTACAACAACTAACGATTCCTGCCTTCCCACACTTGTACGAAGGCATGAAGATCGTTAACACGGAGGAGTAGGTAGAGATGTACACACAATTTTTTCACCGTGAATATATTTATGTCCCATAGTGACAGATGGCGAGTCCATCACCGTTATTCAAGCAGACTACATTATGTCTTAAAATTTCTGCTCATGCGTAGGTATGTACCTAGATCTCCTCTTGATATTTTTTTTTACGGTAAAATTCCTGAACTTTTTAATCAATGAACATTTGTTCAGAAAAACTCTTTGGTGCATTCGGGATTCATACATACATACATATCATCACGTCGAGTCTCTAATGGGGTAGGCAGAGAGTATAGCCAGTTCTCTTTAGACTTACTTTACTACCTTTTCGCTTCGTCCGCATTCATCAGCATACCGCATGTATGTCGGTTTCGCGTACTCTTGATATTATTTGCGTTGCATATACAAAAAACGCAATGCCGTGGCAACGTGCCAAAAGGCCGTCAGTGTGGCAAAGTTGCTGCTAGTCTTCTTGGCACGTTGCTGTTGGATACTGATTTTGTACAAATATGTAAGTAGTTATTTCAGCAACTGTTATTTTTATCAATAATGTTAATTAATTATTAAATATTATTATTATATTATTATATATAAATTAAAAATTATTATTAATTATTATTAAAAAGGTCGCAAGTTCGAATCCCGACTGTACCAATGAGTTTTTCTGAACTTAAGTACAGTGATTAGTCACACCACGAGCTTTACAGTGAAGGAAAACATCGCGAGGAAACCTGCATACGTCTGAGAAGAAATTCAAAGGCGTATGTATAGTCGTGCTGGAGTAACGGCGATGGACTCGCCCTCTGTCACGTTGGCACCTAATATACCTCTGGCGGAAAGTGGATGTGTGGGTATTACCTATACACCTCTGCCTACACCTTCGGGGACCCTTGTGGGAAGGCGTGAGGATATTATTATTTATTATTATTATATTATTATGTTAATTAATGTTATCCATTAAATCTTCATTACGCTTAGGTGCTGTTAAACCTTATAGTTGTCCTATTTCTATGATTAGTATTATGGATGATTCTTAAAAAAAAAGTTGTTTATAAAAGAATTTTCCTAAAACTGTTCGTCATTGCAATAATTCATCAGAAGCGTACTTATGTCGTCTGTCTGGTAGTAAACGCACAGAGTGTGCGGTCGCCATTCAAGATGATCCCTCATTGTGGCTTTGTGCGTCTGTCAGTGGCGACCCAAACATGCATTCTCTTTTCACATGAAAAAATCAATGTTTACCTTTGTACTCGAGCACATATTTTTATACAAAGTGTAGTTTTATAATGAGGACCGTTTACAGAATAACGCCTGTCTACAATAGCTAAATGTGGGCTGGAATTAAAGGTGCCGTGATATATGGATAGTATTACTTATTGTTGGTACGGCAGCCACGAAGTGTTCGGCTAAAATATGATATTTACTATGGTCGAGGACCAACTGTTAGCCAAATGATATTTGAACTTTTAAGCTTGTCAGTTACATAATATATCAGCGTTTACCTATCTGCTTCATTAGGAAAATTGTAGGTGTTTGTAATCCAAACAAAATATTTAATTTACAAACGTCTATTAAATTATAATACCGGCTGGGATTCCAAAATATTACTTCAGCGGCAGCATCAACAACATTTATACTGTTCAACACTTGGAAATCATGAGGGGAGGCCTTTGCCCAGCAGTGGGATGTACCAGGCTAACATCACATCACCATGCTGACACACAGGGTAGGCCGAGAAAAAAGAGTGCCCAGGGTGGATTAGTAAAAAATATTAAATTCTTTTTATTATAATAAGAGTAGAGAAGCACTTTTATACGCTGGATAGAAGTTAAGTATAGGTATATATACTTAACACGACTGTGGAGCTAAGTAGTTTTCTCTTGTATGCCCATTTAATAAAGGAATAGATAGATACTGCAACATGAAACTAACAGACATTGTCCTTGTAAGTCTCAAAATAAACTATAATCAGGGAAGAACTCGAATAAAATGAACACATTAAAAATAATTTGACCGTCAAATATCTAGAACATTGTTATAAAAATCGAAAAATTTTGGCACGCACCATCGACCGTCAATGATCACAGGAATACACATTACTGAACGGACTTCTGACATTTCTACTAGAAGCTACGACGGTGTACCTCACAAAATGTCGACCGTTGGATTTGCTATCAATAAATAGGAAATAACGAAAAGGTGATCTAACCGTTGCGATATTTGTCAGTTTTATAAAACAATTACCGTTTTTGTTAAAGAAAAATAAACTCACGACGTGTTTTTTTAGCCCTCTCTAGAGCATAACAGAGATATATGTCTGTCAAGATATATATAAACGTATATACCTACACACAGAAATATTACATCTTGGTACTACTAATATTTTTATGTTTTTTAAGATGTTTGTGCTTCAATTACGCCAGAGCGGGGCTGAATGGTATAAGATGAATTTTGGCGGAGAGATAGATTAGCCATTAAAATTTAACGTTGGTGAAACCACGAGGTTCAGTAAGTAAGATGGGTTTAGGAATTGAAATGAGAAGTTTAACTGATTACTGAATTAGATGTTTTAATAATAATGTTATCACCAAAAAAATTTACGCATTGATAGTAAATAAACTTACAGTTCCGTATATAACGATTTACTTAATTATTTAGATGACACTAATGAAGAAGGTCCTCTGTAGCCGGGAATTTCTTCCACCTGTACATACCACTAGCGGCTCCTCAACGTGGCCTCTATGGGTGGTCGGTCAGATTTCATTCATACATCAGTTGTATCTAAGATTTGTGTAAACAGGCCACCACGGACCGCATTATGCCTCATGGACCGGACACTTCCGAACGGATGTCGCAAACAATAACATTGTAATAACACTAAAACCCAGATTCCATATAATTATACGATCCGTAGCTGACTATAAGACAACTTACAAATACATATAACGAAATACGAAGGCAACGTAAGTACAGTAGTTAGTAGGTATTAATAAAAAACAATTACGAATCAGATATATAAAGCGAAGTCTAGAGAGAACTGACGCTCTCTAGACTTATAGACAAACAAGCCTGCCCTGTGAGATTGGTACCCGTTAGGATATGTGGGTTTGTACAAAAATATATTAGGTAGGCTTACAAGGTCTGCTACAACATTCAATACAATGATATATACCTAGAGTGAAATTTCTGATTTGTTCTATCTTAGGGAGTAGAAAGCTACAGAATTCCACGAAGATTATTAAAATTCTCTTGACGATTATTGATTACCTTCTATCTTTAATTGTTACATGTTAGGTTGATTATTAGGCATATATACATAGTTAATAAGCCATCGCATTCCGCAACAGATTAAAAGAAAAGCAAATTCCACCCCCAACTTAAGAGAAGGATTGATTTTGACTTCGAACCTCCACATCTGTTACGAAAATGGTTAGGTAATTGTCACCTTTTTCATGGACCCGCACACGTGGCGCTTTGTTCTTCAAACGGAGTTATACAAACAAGCAAGCGCCGAAACGTAATAAGCAATTACAATAAGTATCTTCGGCCGGTCCACCCGTGGGAACCTAGCCTGTGCAGTATTCGCATCCGGATCTGTACCTGACTTAATGTTTTTTGCCTCGAGTTGTAAAACACTCTTAACAGAGAATGGGCATTCATTGTGAGTGTCCTGTGTTTTGAGTGTCCGTCCGTCTATAGTGAATGAAACGAGTGAACGTTTAAGGACGCTCTCATCACCCCGCCGAGAACCCTCAATGGCTCTTGTGTGAAGTTACAACTAATTGGTCAAGTTTTATTGGGATCATCGACTTTAATGAGTGGATCTGTCTTTAAGACATTTATAAGTAAAATTGTGTTTCTTTACTGTAGTAATTTGTGTACTAGTACTTTCACATTCAAGTATTTTTGTTCATCATACACATACATACATATCATCACACCAAGTCCCTAACGGGGTAGGCGGAGAGTATACCTCTTTCGCTTCGTCCACATTCATCAGTCTCTTCATAAATGCTCGTCGGTTTCGAGTACTCTTAACGTTCCCGTCCTACACATACATATAATACGCTCCTGGAGTGAAAACCACCCGCGACCACCCTTTTCCAATAGTGTTATATTGATCAAAACGGGGCTGATAACAAATTTTTCAGATTTCGAATAAAAAAATTTAGATGTTTTTTTTTTTATATATAAATAAGATTTTCAAACAATGAATGAAATGAAGTAGCATTATCTATGAAATGCGAAACCCATTGCTCAATAGGCCCTACCTGCGTCGTAGTAAGGCGAGTTGTAAAAGTTGTATGAATGATCATTCAACAGCGTCAGTAATCAGAGATCGGGACTGCCTTCCGCCTTCTGAATGTTGGAAAGGCGAATCAATTTTACGCTCCCTCGCCATTGCATAAAGCTAAATACTAACACAAACAAGACACCGTGAACGCACACCTCAATGGGCGCAAATTTCGGTTTTGCAGCGCGATTTAACCGAAATAACAAATTGTATGAATGAACACCTCCGGAGAATAAGCTCCAAAAGCTGCCTCGATTCGCAGTCTATTTACCCGAATAAACTGACATTTACCATTTCATACGAATTTAATTGCATTGTTGCTGTGTATCCCTCCACATGTAATATGCCCATCAAACATCAATGGAATTCGCGACATATTTATACGTAGTTATAATGTTCGGATTTATATTGCAACAAAATGATGGTTTGAATGAAATACTGTAAATTTTTTGTTTACTCGTGATCCTAAGTATTAAAGAAACTTTATCTCAAGGAGGATGACACACAGTGGAATCATACGTCGAAAAAATATTTTTGTACAGTATGCTTCTTCTAGCCAGTTGCACTGGTTTTGGAGTTACCTGGTAAGTACCTGCAGGGAGAGGATACATTTTTAACCGACTTGCTACAGGAGCGCCTTCGTTGTAAAATCAGCTAATATTGAAACTGAGTAAGTTTTTTTTCACGGCTTAACTACAAACCGATCATCATGACATTCAGCACACACGTTAGCTGTGGTATAGAAAAAGACAAAGGCTTCAATTTATTCTGAAAAAACATCGATCCTTAGTAATCATAGCGTGGCACTAGTACGTAAATATATTCCGTTGTTTAATCAAGATTGTAATAATGCCTATATTACACATGGACTTACGAAGAAAGTATATATATATATATATATATATATATATATATATATACAATAGCAGGTAAGTAGGTAGCAATCAGTGTTTATCGTTATTAACTGTAATTGCGATAATCATTATCAATCAATACAAATAGAAAGACATAAAATTATTATTGTTATCAATATAGTATATTATCTTTAAGTAATGCAAAAGCAGGTACTTCACAGGAATGATAAAATCAGCATTTCTTATCTTAATATCTACATACGTTACGGTATATACCAGCTGCCGTAGGTATTTAGTCTGATACAGTCGTACTAATATCATGCATGCGATAGTTTGGGAGGGTGTTTGTTCCGCTTTCTATTAGAAACTCTCTCTCTCTCGTCGTTCCCTCATGACTGAGGATCGTGGTCATCAAGAAGTGGTCCACACTTGGATTGAATAATTTGCTTCCATCGGCTTCTGTCCATCGCGGCCCTGACGACGGAGCTAAGCCTCGGGGACCTGGAGTCTTTTATTTGATCGGTCCATCTGGTAGGAGATCGGCCTCGGCTATCGCATTAGAAACTACTATACGGAATTGGATGGAATTTGACACAGAAATGGATTAATAGCTGGATGAACACATAGGATATGATAATATTGCAGAAAAAACTACCAATGAAAGCAATTTACACGGGTGAAACCACGGGTAGATAGTCTATACTAATATTATAAAGAGGAAAGATTTGTTTGTTTGTTTGTAATGAATAGGCTCCGAAACTACTGGACCGATTTCAAAAATTCTTTCACCTTTGGAAAGCTACATTATCCCCGAGTAACATAGGCTATATTAAATTGGCCCCGATAGGTGGCGCTGCGATCGAGTTTCAAGAATTTTACCTTTTTACCCGGGCGAAGCTTTCTGTGTGTTTCTGTGTGTCTTAAGCTAGATTCGATAATGGTTTAGATTTACAATTGGACCCAATAGGTGGCGCTGCGATCGTGTTACGGGCAATTTAACTTTTTCACCCGAGCGAAGCTGGGCGGGACAGCTAGTATTGGATAATTTGCTTTATTAATTTAATTAATAATTAATGAGCCGTGGTGGCCAAGTGGTTCGAGCAGTTGCCTGCGACGCAAAGGTCGTAAGTTCGAATCCCGATTGTACCAATGAATTTTCTGAACTTAAGTACAGTGATTAGTCACACCACGAGCTTTACGGTGAAGGAAAACATCGAGAGGAAACCTGCATACGTCTGAGAAGAAATTCAAAGGCGTATGTATAGCCATGCTTGAGTAACGGCGATGGACTCGCCATCTGTCACGTTGGCACCTAATATACCTCTGGCGGAAAGTGGTTGTGTGGGTAGTACCTATACACCTCTGCCTATCCCTTCGGGGACCCTTGTAGGGAAGGCGTGAGGATATTTTTTAATAATTTAATTAATTAATATTACTGTATAGAGCAGAGGTGGTCGAGAGGTTGCATATTTTTTATTAGGATTACGGGATCCACTCCTGACGGACTGTATTAGTACAACATCTATGAGATTTTTTCTGAACCTAAGCACAGTGATTAATTGCAATAAAATACATTTGCGATTAAGAAATACAAAGACATGATAATATTTATATAGATATGTTTAATAGCCCTTTATAACGCGTAAAAAACTTTTTCATTATACTAATCTTAAGACCCCCTACGAACTTAAAATTTACCAAATAGTGGGTCCATCTCATTTTTCCATTCATCATCGGCGACACACTGTCTGCCAGAGTCCCAGCTATAGTAGCAGCACATAAATATCCTTCCTTCATTTTGCCATAACAAATCCTTTTAAAGGCGCGATTCCTTGACGTGGGTCGTCTTTCCGGTCGCTCTCATAAAGGAGCCAATTATTACTCTTACGAACGTGTATCTCACATTTAAAAGGCCCTTCAGTCCGGCTTCCGAATTTCAAAGAAACGCACAGTATGAGGATAAGGGATTAGCGTTATTAGTTTATTCATCAAAATAAAAGTCGAATACCAGACAGTACTTAGAGAATCGCCAACAAGTGTGATAAGTAAATAGGTAACATCAAAAACTTCTTTTGTTCATCTGTAGCTATATTCTGCATGTATTTGTTAAAAACTATTTTACTCTATGTTCGTGTAAATATCTCTTTGCGAACGATACATACTTCTTTCACGTAAGAAACATACCTACATGAAAATAATGTTGAAAAAGTACTACAAGTGATTATTTGGATTGAGGCTGGATGGATGAATAGAACCGTTCCGTCGGCATAAGTCAGAGTCATAAAATGTCTTGTACTTTCCAACATACACTTATCGTATGCCGCTAAATAATATAATAATAATAATAAAATAATATATCCTCACGCCTTCCCACAAGGGTCCCCGAAGGGGTAGGCAGAGGTGTATAGGTAATAAATACCCACACACCCACTTTCCGCCAGAGGTATATTTGGTGCCAACGTGACAGATGGCGAGTCCATCGCCGTTACTCAAGCACGACTATACATACGCCTTTGAATTTCTTCTCAGACGTATGCAGGTTTCCTCTCGATGTTTTCCTTCACCGTAAAGCTCGTGGTGTGACTA
Source organism: Drepana falcataria (assembly GCA_945859725.1). NCBI lineage: Eukaryota > Metazoa > Arthropoda > Insecta > Lepidoptera > Drepanidae > Drepana > Drepana falcataria. The sequence continues at coordinate 6,052,650 of OX243935.1, forward strand.
ATCACTGTACTTAAGTTCAGAAAAACTCATTGGTACAGTCGGGATTCGAACTTGCGATCTTTGTGTCGCAGGCAACTGCTCGAACCACTCGGCCACCACGGATTTTACCGGCCACGGCCACGGCCGCTAAATCGATAAGTAAAAAAACCTATTCCAACTGTTTTACTCCACAAAGTACGACAACGATAATTGATTAAAACTTTTTCCATTCTGTACTTGTGAATTCGACCGTATGTTTTTGACAGAGGACCCTGACCAGACCCCCCGCGGGAGCATCAAATCCCCTTTACTAAAAAGTCTCTCGATCTCAAATTACTTCAGTGAATAGTACTAGTTTTTATTCACATGTATATTAATAAAATAACAAACAGTCGTTTTCACGCTTTCTTTTCAAATTTCAAAGTCATTAGTGAGATGTCGAAACATTTGTGTTCAGAGGCGCTGCTCTCGTACGAAGGTTATTTTAAATAGTTATCCGGCGATTTGTCTTGTGCGTTCAACACTTATATTACAGATATTATTAGACTCAAATCGAAATTGTTCAAAACAAAAATATTTATACAGATTAGAGCTTTTGGTAGCTAAGAATAATAACATGAAAAAGGTACTTTGCAGTCGCAGCCTCAAAATATCTTTGCGCACGCGTCTCTTGCAATGCTATATATGGCCCATAATTCTATACGGATGTGAAGCCTGGACCCTTAAAGAGCAACTCCGAAAACGTATAGAAGCATTTGAAATGTGGGCATATAGACGCATGTTGGCCATAAGCTGGACGGACCGAGTTACCAATGTTGAAGTTCTGCGTCAAGTTGGGAGGTCAAGAGACTTGATGCAGACCATCAAAAGAAGAAAGGTTGCCTATCTTGGTCATGTACTTAGGCACTCAAGATACGAACTTCTGCAATTGATTATCATGGGCAAAGTGGTTGGAAGACGAGCTGTCGGGCGCAGGAAAAAATCATGGCTGCGAAACATCCGGGAATGGACCGGAGTTACGAGTGCAGCGGAGCTTTTCAACCTCGCCAAAGACCGAGAGAAATATGCGGAGTTGACTGCCAACCTTCACTAGTTGGAGAGGCACTATAAGAAGAAGAAGGTAGCTAAGAGCCTTATTTACCCACGAGCTTTGCCTTGCGGTTTCACTCGTGTTCTTTGTACATATATGATTTATAACTTTCGCATGATGACAGCTACCTAAAGCTTTCGTCAATATACCAATCATTTAATGCAAAAAATATTTTTACAAATCGGTTTAATAGTTAATTTTTTTGGAAGTGATCTCCAAAACTTATCTATAATATTAGTGGTAAGGCCCGAATCAATAAGAAGCTTTTTCACTACCTTTACGGCGAAGGAAAACATCGTCAACATCTAAATTGCATCTCTCTCGAAGTGCTCTTGGACTAACACTTCAGAGATTCTTGCAGGAAAGTCTGAAGATATTAAACTAAAATAATGTATAAACCGGTAATATTAGTAGGTAACTACTGAAAATTCTGTGACGTGATTTTTACAGCCTCATAAAATCTTTTCTAACAAAGGCTGTTTCTTGACTCTGCATTGTCTAAGTAATCCTGTCCACAGACACCTAAGGTATCTACAATCTGTGGTACCAACTGTCATCATTGAGCCATCAGCTCGGGCGCTGCGCTGTGATAAGAGTAATTAATCATGTCCCAACTGACCATTAGTGTTGGCTGAGTCACGCCGACGCGGTGGTCTTCACTTGGAGATAAATGCTTTGCTTCCAATGGCGTACTTGTTAAATACTGTTCATATGGTAATAAACCCGGTGTTACGTAGCGATAGACGGGCTTAGTGAAACTTTTTGTATCGTCTTTCAAGTAGACTTTTTGTTTTCATTTCAGTAAAAGAGGTTGTGCTCAGAAGTGATCATTAGTTGACTGACAAAGTGTACCTTATATTTCTTATATTTTATCTATTGTATCTAAAACTACAGGACGTGAATATGAGTAACGGCACCCACACTGATTTACGTTGCACACACATATTGGCCTATTCATGATTAACACAGGCTGCTCTTCAGCCTAGCAATGAGAGAATTTGCAAATGCACTACTTCTTGTCAGACATGATAATAGTAAATAACATTTATACATAGTTTTACATTTAAGCATACCATTGTAACCCATTTGGTGAAAAAAAATATTGTTATTACATATATCATGACGCCGAGTCCTTCACAGTTATCAGTCTCGTCATATATCGGGGACCCTTGTGGAAAGGCGTGAGGATATATATCTACCTAATTCCTAGTAGCAACTTTTTTACAGGATTGAGATATTTGTAGTCAGCTGTCTATTGTTACAGTCGACGCGTGTGTCTTACTTAAATTCACTATGGTCATTTCATTAGTGGCCATAAATTTTTTATCCTTGCCACAATATTGGCGACGCACAACAATTGTGAAACTCATTAATCGATACCGTTTGACAGCTCTTTCACAACAACCGGCGGGGTGCCGCCATCGCCATGCTGCTGCCACGAGCGGAAGTACTACAATATTGACGACTCAATTCTGCACTTCCTGATTTATCTACCCAACCATAATTCACCAACTGGGGAAATCTGTGTAGATTTCATTAATAGCGCTTCCATTCTTTACTAATGTTATAAAGAATTGTTTGTATAGTCTGCTTCAGCTATGGTTTTTGCGTATAATTTTGCAAACAACACAAAAACAAATTGACAAAGTTATAAAGACGTGAAAACTGTTTTAGTTCCCGCTGAGTTCCAAAGACAAAAGTATAAAGTTGGTAATAGAACGGACAAGCGACGTGTAATAAACGCCCGCCGCTCGCTCGGGTATATCGATTTTCTGATTTAGCCTCCCCCTGCAGATAACGACGACAGGTAACAGGGCACCTCTGTTTACCTATACTATATTACTTACCACTGCTTCCACTCTGCGAGCTTTCAGCAATCAACATTGATTGCCAACAAGCCAACAGTGCAGGGAGACTTTGAGCTTCTTTGGTTACATAGAGACATAACCGGTAGTCATCTTCAAAGTCATGATTGTAACTACGAACAGTGATTTTACACTCCACGAGCTTATGGTTAAGGAATACATGTTGAACATATCTTCATACGTATGAGAATAAACAAAAAAAGCGTATGTACAGTCGTGCTTCAGACGGCGGTAGACTCGTCTCTTCATTGGTCTCGTTAGCTCGATGATGATTTCCCTGTGTCCCATCAGAGACTCCAATGGGTAGACTTGAAGCTATAGCTTATAGGTAATAGTTCCATATTTCACGTCTAAAAAAGCAACTAAACTATCTTTAGCACAGGACCCTCAGTATCTTATACATCTAAGCATACCTATCAATTAAGCTGAATGAACACAACAATACAAGCGATAAAAAGCACAATAAAAAGTGTAACATTAATAAAGATATACGGGCGGGCCACGGTGCCGAGTTGCCTTTGATTGGGCGCAAATTTATTGGGCGGAAATGCCGTTACTACGTAATATTTCCGCCCCGCACTATTCATTTTCCCTTTTTTACAGAAAAAAAGGGCGCGATATGTCTTAATCTAATCTAAGTAACTCTCGGGCCGAGGGCGAGCTGCCACGTAGTGCATAATGCTCTATGACGTAATAAGCATTTCTTTACAGGAAATAGAATCTTATATTTCATTTCGTCGATTTTTTATCAAGGGTTTCATTCAACATGGTCACAATACGATCACTAATCCTTATCTTTTTTAAAAACTATAAAAACACGATTGAGATATAACTCAATCGTGCATTTAAATGCATATGCACTTAATCATATTAAGTGCATATTAAAACCTTAAATATATTGAAACCTTAAAAAAGCAATACAATTTTGAGGAGGCATAATTTTTATTTACTTTTATTTACAACTAGCTGTGCCCGCGACTTCTTCCGCGTGGGATAGTGACTTTGCGCAGTATTTTATCCCCTTGGGGGTAGAATTAATCAAAATCCTTTCTTAGCAGATGCCTACGTCATAACATCTACCTGCATGCAAATTTCAGCCCGATCCGTCCAGTGGTTTAGGCTCTGCGTTGATAGATCACTATGTCAGTCAGTCACCTTTCAGTTATATATATATATAGATTTAAATTTGATTAGACTGAAGTATTTCATCTAAACGCTTAAAACATCTGATTAGTATTGCATTTCCACGATAAGTAATGTTTCCAAACCTCTACAAGTAATGGCTGTGCGAGTAGTAGTCGAGTTGATAGGTTCACTGATGTTGGCATCGCTCGAATGACTTATCTGTCACTGCTAGCACCTATATTTGTATAGAAGATTCTTGAAGAATGTAACAAATCAACGCATAACGTAACAAATAAAGATATTGCCGGTAGCAATATGCGATAAGACAAATGAGTACAAAACGAGCTCGCCCCACGGAATCGAGACGTAACCCCAAAACGCTCGCATCCGCCGCCGATGATATATGCGGGGGTATTTCCTGACACCGGCCAGTAGCTACTTGATTTAGCGGAAAGTCAGATAAAACCTAATGCGCACAACAAAAAATATATAACAATACCAGTGCCATAAATATGACGGCCTGTCGTAAACCTTTATGTCTGTGCGTTGTAGCTGGCACGTGAAAAATGACTCGCGCGATACATGTATGGCGAAACTAAAATATTTTTCTGCCAACAGTGGATTCTAGATACGCGTCGGCGCCGCTCTGCAAATAATGACGTGACCGATTTGCTCACAACCTTGCGGTGAACTGAATGTTACCTTCGCTAGTCTGATGCGATGGAATTGATGATTGAATATTATCTTACAATAGGAATAACGTTCTAATTTCAAAGCTTGATTTTTAATACTGGTACCTAAATGTTGAAACCGGCTCGCTTTATGATCACGTCAGTTTCTCTTAAAGCTTTCCTTATAAATGGTTTACTTACAAGGCTTTTCTTTTATAAACAAGCACGCGGTCCGCATGATGGTAAGCGAACGTTTACGTTCGTTTTATAATCTCTCCAGCGATTTCACTAGCTTCAAGCGGAAAAATTTTACCTCCATGACGGCACAAATTCAGTACTAAACTAGTCTCTTGCGTTCAGTTACGCGTTTCACTTTTTAATTGTACGGTACAATTCAACTTTGAAAAGATCTCTGAATATATTTTTTGTAATTTGATACTAAAGTTATTTACTCTTACGTTTATACTCATGTATTTCCCATACTACGTAATCCACATAAATCTTTAACGATGTGGCGACAAGCAATAATAAAAACCAGATTCATCGGGCGCCGCAGGAAGCTATGTTATTAATATTCGTTAGGTATTGTATAACGTGTTTATTAGCCGCAGTAAATCCACTTCGCTGCGAGGGTTAGCCACGAAATGGGCCCAACGCGTGCCGACTAAGCCCTAGCCTGTTCTTCAGATCCAGCGGTAGTAGATGACTTTGATTTACATTGAGGATTAGCTCCGTATTGATATTTAATTGTGCGAATGAGGGTGGATATTCCCTTCTACAGAATTGAAACTATTATTAACTTATTAAATTTGTTGGTGGATTCCATAGCCAAGATGTAACTCCATGGGATATTCGTGCACTAGTTACTCAGCAAAAGTCTTATTATAACCTTCTTGCAGAAACTCAAGACATTATCTAAGAAAAACTACAACCGAGTGTTCATTTTATAAACTGAACGAGACCGCGAAAGGAATTATTTAAAACGTATATTACATATAATTATTGTATGTATATACATATCTCCGGTAAAAGGGGAGAGCATTGTTGCAATGAACGTTGCAATGTTGCGTCAACATATACGTCGGACAGTACTATTTCCGACTTGGACAGGATAAGACTGATAGAGTAGTTAGTCAAGTTGGTCTAATTTTATGTTGTATCTTGAAACAGAAACACACGTAGGCAGCCAGGTGCAGGGATGCTCATGAAAGCTTATCAGTGTTTCGAGTCGACTGGGCGCTGACCGTCACACCCTGCTCGTTCATCATAACGATATTGCGCTTACATCGACAATATTGTGTTTCATATTCCACCTCACTAATGAATCTGCCATCCAAACATAGACTCTATACACTATCTCGTAAATTTTGTTATCCTACAGCAACACAAAATCAAGACACCCCATATTCACAGCATTGACTTTTGTTAAAAACATATTGCAACCCTATTGGTACGTGCCGCTAAAATAAGCTTTCATGATTCGGTGATAAAGTTCAAAATATGTAGTTCTATTGTATTGGACGTAAGATTTTACTATGATTTGAGTGTTCGGACATAGTTGCGGTTATAATGTGCCCTGTCACAACCATGAAGCACTTATTGGGTCATATCATGCTTTAAGCGTGTCCATCAATTGAGATAAAGATAAGGCAGAATGTGTTATGGTTTGTTGCTACACAAATTTTCATAATGCTCAGGCATAATGCCCTCCCTAATTGGTTATCATATTTGAAGGAACCAAGCTCTCGTAATATAGGCTAGTTCCTAAAGTAGTTAGGAACCCCACTCGTATCAATTAATAGTAATTAGTAACAAAGTTTTATTGAATATCAAATGTGACAGTTTATGTGGATGTTCATGCAAAAACTACAAAGTTGATGAAACTTGGCATAGAGATAAATTATTAGCAAAAATAACACACAGGATATATTTTGTTCCAGAATAACAACTGAGGATGAAATCAAACTTTAGACGACTGAAACCCTGGGGAGCTGGTAGCTTGTAATAAATATCCTATGTCCTATGATATTCTCTTTTCGCCTGAAATATATTTAAATGCCCAAGTGAAAGATGTCAGAAGATGACAGAAGCGAGTTTCTCAGGCACGACTATACATTCATACATACAAAGACTACTATTTAATATGCATACATATATTTTTTGAATTTCTTGTAAAACGTATGTCGGTTACCCTTCGATGTTTTCCTTCGCCCTTTACTTCTTACATACATACATATCATCAAGCCAGGTCCCTAACGGGGTAGTCAGAGAGTATAGAGCGCCAGTTCTCTCTAGACTTACATACCTCTTTCGCTTCGTCCACATTCATCAATCTCTTCATACATGCTCGTCGGATTCGAGTACTCTTAACGTTCCCGCCCATGAGCGTCCGATCGATTTGATCCAGGTAGTTGGAACGTGGCCTTCCTCTGCCTCTTCTTGCACACACTTTTGCTTTGTATATCTGTTTCGTCAATCTTTCTTTACTTCTTAATTTCTCATTTACTCCAAATTCCAAATTTTACAACGTATGGAAAACAAACATATCCCACGTGTGTCAGCATCAGTATATTTGTTGTGTATCGCTAATCGGCTTACGGCTCCGTTCGACAATCGCTCCCATTGGGCCCTTTCACCGAGACAAATTCGAAGGCGGTTCGACAATTTATTGAAATTAATTCCCAGTTTGTTTGGCTATTGTCGAACTACCGACGACTCAAGCCCTTTGTGTGAAGTGTTATTATTTATTTAATAAACGGCGACATTTCATTGTTGAAATGTTTCCAATCAATGCCCCGAAGGCGTTTGAATGTCGGCTGCAGGCAGCAGTAAAAAGGTTACTGTGTATTGAAGCTTTGAAACTTTTTATCAAAGGCTTCAATTAATCCTGCCCAAAAGGTCCTAGACGAGGTGAAGGAAACTGTTCGCATGATTTCATCTAGTTCCTAGTACTTCCGACCCGGATTATTATTATTTTAAAAGTGTCTTATCAGTACCTTAAAATAATGCTCAATAAACAGACTACAATGCAAAAAAACTCATGAGTATGTAAAGGGATGTTGTCCGTCGGCCTCAAGTTCTTGTAGTTCAGAGTGAAGCCCAAAATAAAGTTGTACCTAGTTCGAGAAGCTACTTACTAGATTAAGTAAGCTGATACATTTTACTAACTTTTATGGAGAACAGTTTTAGCTCGATGTTGTGAATCTGTCTAATTATTCTAGCATGCAACCCCTAATTATCCTTCGAAAATGCACTTTGAAGGTGTCAAGGATTTGTCGAAGGTATATGTCGTGGATAAATCCGTACCTTAATAATAATGATTTTTATAGCGCTTCATGGCGAGGCTCCAGCGACAATACCGAGTTTTACTTAGCAATAACCCTCTGGTATTGTAAGCGTTCACAGGCGGCGGTAATCGTTTAACATCAGCTGGACAGCATGATTACTTAATGGTACGTAAAAAAAAGACCTGGAGGATACTTGGTGTCTGTTCAGATTTTAAAAATATTAAACTTTTTGAAACTTATATTTTATTCGGAATCAAAGTCCTGCCAAGTGCTGTGTAGACTGAACGATTGAACGTCTGAAATAGGGTGACATGAAATCCCACAAGCTCTTATTTGTAAACGATCGGTAGAATCGATGGGCGCACAAACAAGGCGATGCGAACGCGTATTGTTTGCCAGTTAAATATTTACTGGAGTTTATCTAATCACGGCTGCCGACCGCGATAGCTAGCCCAGTTGCGACCCGATTACTCAAATACCTGTAACATCAACTATCTACACTGTTTTCTCAACACCTGATCTATTTATTACTGCGTTTTCATTTTACTATAGCTACTGAAATATATTTATTTTCACACACGAACCTGTTAACACACGGGTAACTAAACATACCGTTCTTCCACAAGCGTGATAATTAATTTAAATAAAGCGCTAGATAAACTTATTTTGTGCTATGTATACCCATATAGTGGTTTATATTTTATTATGGTTGATTTGATTGGAAATATTAAGAATAAGTCGGATATGTTCTGTAATCAATTTTACAGTTAGTGTTCCTCACCACAGAAATGAATAAATGCTATGTCTACATAATAGTGTAGTCTTTATTAACCAATAAAGGCTTTTTTATTGGTTAATAATACCTACTAGATTTCTACATATACATAAGGCATCGTAGTGCATTTGTTCCTGTTAGCATTCATTTATTTTATTTTCTTCTTGCTCTTCTCGTAAGAATTGTAGCGTGCCTTTTGTCACCTCCACCTTCCCTGAAGAATATGGGGCATCAATTTAAAAAAAACTTATCTGTTTGGTAGAACCTTCCCATAAGTTGGTTGAAAGTGTTGTAGCAACCACTTATCGTTGCAGATATTATTACTGCTGGTCGTCTGTAGCTCTGCTACGCAACGTTCTCTAGGTCAGATTTTCTTTCTTATGTAGTACCTACACAAGTTGCTAATTGACTGAAAACAGGAAATATTATTGGTTGAAGACTAAACCTAAGCCGTGTTGGCCGAGTGGTTCTAGCAGTTGCCTGCGACCGAAAGATCGCAAGTTCGAATCCCGACTGTACCAATGAGTTTTTCTGAGCTTAAGTACAGTGATTAGTCACACAATCAGACATATACCTTCGACAAATCCTTGACACCTTCAAAGTGCATTTTCGAAGGATAATTAGGGGTTGCATGCTAGAATAATTAGACAGATTCACAACATCGAGCTAAAACTGTTCTCCATAAAAAGTTAGTAAAATGTACCAGCTTACTTTATCTAGTAAGTAGCTTCTCGAACTAGGTACAACTTTATTTTGGGCTTTACTCTGAACTACAAGAACTTGAGGCCGACGGACAACATCCCTTTACATACTCATGAGTTTTTTTGCATTGTAGTCTGTTTATTGAGCAACGATATAGGCTATCAATGTGCTACCCTAAGGAAGCGAAGCAGTAATTATATATTTCAATGAATTGTGAATCGTGAACCGCGGGCTACAGCCAGTAAAATTATAATTCAGAATAATTGGAAACTTACTTTCAATTATGTTTTGTTCTTGGATCTCAAGTCTATATGGCAGCTCAGGTAAAAGAAAATAATAATAAAAATAGTTTGTTTCAATCGTTTTAATACTCTGATAATAATTTATATTTAACACATTTTTACACTGTCTCCTGCCTCCAATTTGTGTGACACAGAATGGAATGCTTGTTTTGAAGTCCGGCCAATACCTACGTGACATATTGATGTAACATAGTAGGTACAGCGCATTTCCATATCTTAAGTGGTTAAGCTTCATTTGCGGTAACTTGTCACACAAATCGTTATGTACACAATATACATTTACCATTAATTTATATCTAAACTACGCAACACATTTATTAATATAAAATTTATCTGGAATATACATTAGATAATTATTCGCTAGTTAGGTATATTCGACTATGATAATACTGAAACTTACAACTAGATATTGCATTCTGATAAAATCTGGTCATTTCACATAATATTATTTAGTCTTTTTACACTAATATACAAACTCCTTTTCTGGAATGCATTTTGATCACTATTTGTTCTTATATAGACGCTAACAACGATTTTGTTACAAATAAAATTACACGTAATTTATTATACAAGTAGGAACTCCAGATACCTTATTCCAATTAACGTACTTTATGTACTTTTGTAATAATATTCGAGTAGAGTTTTGATCTGAACAATACTTTCCAATTATTCGAACTAAGTAATTGTGCTTAAATTAAATGTCGCGGTAGGCTTGCAGGGCGTCTATAACATCATTGGCTAACGCTAAAGTATGTATGACGGTAGTTAGAAATCTAGGGAACTTTACAAAATTTTACTGCTTATTTACGAGAAGTCTGAGTTAGTTAACTTTGTCACCATACCGCGACACGTGGGACTAGTAGACACTGGAATATATATGTATACACTCAAGTTCACCACCAACAGCCGCCAGACTGAGGCGCGTGGCCCGAGACCGTGGGTTGGTGGTGCATGTGCTGGTGGTAAGGGGGCAGAGCCATGCCCAACGGAGGGAGGCCGTCAGGCTTCCCGAGACAAGGCCTACCGTCCTTCACCAACACAGGCACCGCTACCCGACGCGGCGAACTCAGACCCCCGACGTTCATATCATGTGCGCCTTTCTCCTGCACTGCCCTCTTGGTCTTGTATCTGTGGTTTTGGAACCAGATCTTTACCTGCGTCGGCGTTAGGCGGATCAGGCTTGCGAGATGCTCCCGCTCAGGGGCTGACAAATACCTCTGTTGGCGAAACCGTCGCTCTAGCTCGTAGGTTTGAGCTTTTGAAAAAAGCACGCGGCGCTTTCGTTTCTTATGTGCGAGACTGGAGTCGTTGCCAGAATTTGGGGGCTGGTCATGGTCGAGGTCGTCGTCGTGGTCGAGCTCATCGTCGTGGTCTTGTTCGTGGTCGGTACGCGGGTCGGTGGCTGGCGGTGAGGCGGCCGACGGGCCCACGTACGATAGTTCAGACGCACGCGACGTGCTGTCTGGACTCGCTTGCTGTCCCATAACACCTACGACAATAGGCAATAACATTATTATTTATTCAATACATTGTAAAAATATATGTTACAGTGAAGTCACAGAGATTGATCTAGACACAAAGAGGATAATAAATAATAATATATCCTCACGCCTTCCCACAAGGGTCCCCGAAGGGGTAGGCAGAGGTGTATAGGTAATACCCACACACCCACTTTCCGCCAGAGGTATATTAGGTATATATTATATTAGGATAAGAACCCAGTTCTTAAATTTATATTTATGGAAATAATTGTAGTCTTATAATGTAAATTATATGTAAAATATAAGAATTAAAGTAGGGTATCGATGAAATATACGCTTAATAATGTCGATAAATATATTTATTAATACTACTACTTATAGCATAAATAAAACTACACATTAATGTAATTCAGTACAAAACACTCGTACTCCACTTAATCTGTGAGGGGCTGTGTTCTGTTTATCACAGAGTACATTCTGTGGTACATCAAATAAATAATGAGACGTGAAAAAAATCCGTGTGAATAATATGATTGTCCCCATTCCCCTTGTGTTTCACACGGGGATACAGCGGGCGGGAGCAGGGCTGGGCGTGGTGCGCGGCGCCTCTCCCACCCCGCAGCTGCTCCATTGTTCCCACATGATTCTATACACGCATCCTAGCTCAATAAAAATATGCCAAGGCGGTATTCTTTTACCTATCTCGTTATAGGCTTTCCTCATATTTGCGCTGTACAGTTATGCCAATGTCCTAATAAATTTGTGAGGATTTTTGTTCCTTTTCACGCAAAAACTACCTAGTGATTGGAATTTGGTGATATTTGGCAGATATAGATTATTAGCTGGAATAAAGTAAAGGATATATACCTATGTCTTATTCCAGAAAATAAATAAGCCATTAATATCAAATCATTACGCCGGAAAGCCCCGTAGCATAGATAATCTAAAATATTACTTTTGCATTCGATTTTATGTGTACTGTTGACATTTACAAAAATAGGGTATCTAAAACAAATTGAATTAACGAACTTTCTAGTATAATCGCGCTACGCTTGGTTTCCGCTCTAACACTAAACTAGTTTGATCGGGATTGAGCTAGTTCAATCTACTTTGAGAGACAAAGTCAAAAAACATTATGGTTGTACGAGTAATGTATGTAGTTACGCTTACATATTATTTCCGAGCGTTCTTGATGATCGGGTTAATAAGATAATACTTCAAATAGAGTGACTTCTGAAGGTTCAAGATAGATGTACAATGACATATATATTACCTGGCTCATAAGAAGCTCATAAGACGGTAGCCGCTTCCTATCAGACTATTCCTTGTTTAAAACCTTTGTAGTATAAAAAGGTCGTCGCATGTGTTACCATCAACAATGATAGTCGCGGTAGAAATGCCCGTTTTAATTATAAAAACAGTTTGTAAGAGAAATTAAACAATGGCATCTAACTGTGAGCAATAAAATCTATAACTGTCATCGAATAATGAACGAATAGCGTCCCTAACAGGCGCAAACGCGGTGTAATTGATAGCCGCAGCTGCCTCGTGACGAGGGCATGAGGAGCCAGCCTCCATTGGTGACAAATTCGTTCCGCGTCGCGCCCCTCGCATCAAACAATCGCTGAGCTGGTAGCGACCCCAAATTGCCCCTGCAGGGCGGGAACAATTACATCCCCGTTAAACGTGTGACATTTTATTTCAAACTAACCACCCGCCCCGACTTCGCGTAGGTGAAGTTAAAACAAAATAAGAATAAGTGTATATTCCACGTTTTGTATATATCCTTTCACGACAAATATCTTAAATATCTATGAAAACAGCATCATAATCCGGTCTATTCATCGTTTTTTTTCTAATTGATAGAGATCATGCATACGTAGAGGTCTTTGTTTTATGATATGCAAATAATTGTGATTAAGGTTAAATGATATAAACAGCGATTTATTTTTACTGTAGACTCTATTTGTAAATGCGATTTACGTATATCGCCTCTGTACACGCTTGCAATACCAAGAGTATCGCTTGCGTTACCAAATACATAGACTCATTTGTATTTACGTAATTGTATTGATTTTAAGAGGTCTTTGAGTCTAGAGAGAACTGACGCTCTACTCCCTCTGCCTACGCCGCGAGGGACTAGGCGCGATTTTACGTATTTATGTATTACTGTATTTGTATAATTCAAATATGATGCCTTCAAACTGTCAAGAGGAAGTGATCAAATCGATCAACACCAGATAGGCGGGTGCTCAGCAACCTGGCACACGCTGAATGAGTGCCGAAAGTGTTAGATAAGCGATAAAAATAATTAATGACAACAATAGATTAGCGGTTGAAGGCACTCCACTGGAGGAGCATTTCAAAAAATAATCTCGACCTCTCCAACACGACTACCGAATACACATTATTTCGAGTGGGTCAACTTATTTGTGAATGATAATTCAACAACTTCCACACTCATTTGCAGATAAGCCCTCGTAATGTTTTGGCAATTCAGAGATTTAACATGATTTTCTCAATTAAGTTTTACTACCCGTGATTTGTTATTGATTATTCAAGAATGTGAAAGAAACAAGGGTGGGATATCGATATCATATTTGTACCAAAAGCAATCTTGTAATGTCCTTCTCATTGGACACCAATGAAGGTCATACTTTCTACCACTGATTTGGAAATCATCTTCCCGAAAAAAGGAACTACTGTGCAACCACGTAGTTTTTAATAGAAGAGATAAGAGAATAACTGGATATTACTATCAGCTTTTCTTAGAGATTAAACAAAAAACAATACCTACAGTGCTTGAGAGTAACCGTTCGAGTGACCGTATTTAAACCAAATATGTATCTACAATCGTAGGTACTAATTCTGAGTGAAATTGAAAAAAAAACTGAAAGATCTTTTTAAAGTTCTCCCCGTCATTGCGCTGCCACGTATCCACACTACAAGTTACTCTAAAACCAGACTGTAATATTTAAGCGTTATCATTTACGCGCATGTATGACATTTACAAAGACGATATTCCGTTAAATTGTCAGTGTTATTTTAAGATAGGTAACATCTTGCGATGAGGTTACGATAACAATATCATTTTATGTTTTTCCAACAATACGTAGCGATCCCAAACAGTTACATAATATGCGATTTCATAAAGAACTTAGTTAAACATATATCTGCAAAATTGCTGAGCGAAAAAACCGATGAATCCTTTACTTATTTGCCAGCCGATCTACTGGTGAATAGTTACAGTTACGTCAATAGTTATAGTTACGAGTATTAACATAGAGCATGATACTTTTGAACTTTGCACCTTAATAATTATAATAGCAAATTAAGTTGGTTTAACAACCTAAAAACGATGTAATAATGACAAAACATATATACAATGCAACTGTGCCTGGAAGAAGCAGAGAAAGTTTACGTTGCAACTATCAAGCTCAATTTAATTGAATGGCCAACGATGAAAGGTTAAAAGCACTCAAAACCAGCGAGTATGTAAGAAAAGACTGATGAATGTGAATAAAACAACTGTTAGAGCAGTGTTCTGGTAGCGGCCGGCACTCTAGTCTCTAAGCCTACGTCTAGACTCGGCGTGAAAATATGTATGTAAGTATATTTACCGCTTCCTTCATGATGATCCAAGGAGAGCCAGGGTTGGTGATGCCTGAGGAGTTCGTGCGAGTAGTGGTGAGAGTGCGCATATGGAGGGAGGTCCAAACACGTGCCGAGGGGGGCTTGTGCTGAAGCAGGCTCCAAAGGCTTGCCCTCATTCAGGCCTAGGATGTCTGATATCTGAAACCCAGGCCGCTGGCCCGGCATCTTCATGCTGTCCAATAACCTGCAAATAAAAACATCGTAAGACTCTTTCTCAAACATTAATTTGATAATTAAATCAATAATCGGATCGTGGAAAATAGCTTGATCCCAAGTCAAAGGTCATCTAGTTTTACGCTACGGATCTTTAGAAATTAAAAAAATAGGTTTCCTAAGCCAGTTGCCACTTACAATGTTGTCTTAAAAGATTGTTTGACTGTCCGTAAAACGAAGTAAAGCTGAATAATCATCATCATAAGTTGAATCGCAATCGCCTTTTTATTTACAATTATAATATTTACTTAATTACGTTAAAATTGAAAATAAAACTTCGTAACAAAACAATTGTCCTAACTCGCCCCGCAGTAGGGTACGAAATATTGATTTTAGATGCTTTTTCTGCAAAGACGGTCACAAAACCTATGATCCATCTGACGGTAACCGTAGCTTATACCGTGTGCCTTGTCTATTTGCAGAGCTGCGTATAATAGACACGGACAAGCCATCCTGCTAGCAGTCTCTTATTTCTCGAATTTATACAATTTTCAAATGAAATTTATTTTAAACATAGTTATCCATTGAAATAATCTAAACTGTTGAACGATAATGCTAAAACAAACTTCAAATAAAAAGGTTTCCTATTTTGTGTCGGTGAAAACAAATTCGTAGCAATTTCGTAGCACGCATTTATATTTTCTTGATAGTTTAGCTACCAACGTATTCCTAACGCATACGTTACACATTAAAGCTTATAAAAATAGTTCAGTACTATAAAAGCTTTCGATAAATTACAGGGAAACTGTTGAAAAATTTATGTAATTATTGTATTGTGTTTTAAATAAGTATACTCAGAACACCGACATCTGAGTAATAATTGCTACTTATTGTAAAGTTAATTGCATTTTTAATACGCGTATTGGTTACTATTATTCTTAGTATAGGCAGATTTAGGTATAATTATAATAATATTTGTTCACGCCTTCCCACAACGTAGATAAATTATAAACAAAATAATTCTTAAATATTTGATAACTAGGTAGGTTCGTAAGTATATTGAAACAAATTATGTGAAAAAAATAGACATGATACGAAAAAAAATATGTCATCTGTAATGTATCACTACGTTATACTTCATTCATCGATTGTTAAGTAAACTCAAAACTCGCATACACTTCACATGTTACAAGCACGTCTCGAGGTGTAAATAATTGAAAGAAAACATTCAAGATTCCGTCTATTCAGCTATAATAAAACCTTAAAGAGGTCCTCTCAAAGAAACGTGACCCAAATAAAGGAATAGTCCTGATTCATATGAGCTATCGGATGTTACGGGTGTATCGGTGTTGTTGTATGTTCCCGAGAAATTTGCCGGCGGTCCCGAACGTGACCACGTGAAAGGGCGGCGCACCTAAGAGCCTTTAGCAGGTTGTAAACAACCTTATTAACGAGCTCTCACTAAGAGAGGTGTAACTGTCGCAAGATACAAAAACCCTAACATAAGTATTCGACATTTTAAAACACACATCCCTTTTCTATCAATCGCTTCGTATCTCAGAACACCGGCTTCTCGTAGCAAAAGTTTGGACTTTAACAGCACGGGTATATTAACCTATCTTTTAACTAGCTTAGACTATTGATCTTTTTTCAATCGTCTGCATATTATTAGCGGGCGCTTAGCACTGTATCACTTTCGGTAGAGTTAGAGGCACGCACGGATTCCGTCGCTCACCCGGGGAATGCGGATCGGAAAGCAGCCGGGTAGAGCGCTGGCAGGAAAGCCGGGCCCCACGGCGGCAGCAGGATGGGGCTCCAAGCCAGCAGCGACGCCGGCGGCAGTAGCGGCGGCGGTGAGCGCGCCTCGCCCTCCTCACACTTCATCTCCCGGCCGGGAGAACTCGCCTTCGGGATAATGATGCCGGTTGTATGGACTGGCGCGGACACGTGCTGCGTCTCGCGACGCCGCGTCTACACTAAACAACCCTCGAGTGGCCCTCGGGGTGAAGCATACCCCGCGCCGCCCTCGGGCCTCGACAGCCTACTCAGCGCCGGACTAGTGTCGAGGGTGCTCGTAAGCGCGCCCAATAGCGGCCCGCCGCCGACTGGGCGGCACCCTCGCCGACCAATCCACACGAATCCAAGCCTTCCCAGCAAAAAAACTGGAGTATACACTTTGAATAGAGGAGCTTTCGACGTAGCGCGTTATGTTATGTTGCTTTTTGTAATGAGTGCGCGCATTAAGCCCATTGTTGAGGCCGGGTTCGTTATGGACGCCGCTCCCAAATGCCCGGATAACGATTCTCATTTAGAGTGTTTTAATAAGTCCATGTAAGCCGGACTTTATAGAATATTAGAAATGTGTTCTTTTACACTTCACAATAACCTGCCTTTTTATACCGAGGGTTTATATTTATACGTACCTACCGTCATTTTACTTACATTCAAACAAACATTAGTTTTTGTTCAGAAATGTCGCAACTTTTATTTAATGTATTAATACGGAATTTAACAAACGGAGATAACAGGGAATATTTTTAACTGTCATTTCAGAGGACAATTAGTGGGTTCAGGCCTGGGCGAAATCTCTCGCACATGTTGGGTACTTGGCACATTGTTTCACTCTGTGAATGGCAAATATTGTAAGTTCCGCGAACAGGTACAAAAACCGCTCAACCATCGGTTTATGATATGCACGTGTGCGCTCACTTTTGTTTCTGCGTTACATTCATGACAGTACAATAGTCAAGGATTTATACCCATTATGCATTACGATCGACTTAATTACAATTAAAAGAACATTTGAAAATTATTCGGGTTGAAACCCGAGTTATACGTCTCTGAAAGCTGCCCAGAAGTGTCGTTCGTTGAGGTTCGTCACGATACGTTTCTTCACCGTACAATTCGTGTTGCGCCTCGAACAGATAGGATTCTTTTAACAGCTTTCAATAATACAACATTTAGAGCCGAGGAGGCCGACTGGTTCGAGATTGCGAGATGCGTTCGAATCCCGACTGTACTAATTAGTTTTAATAAACTCGTGTACAATTTACACTACTATTAGTCACACTACGAACTTTACTGTGAAGGAAAATATCGAGAGAAAACCTGCATACGTCTGAGAAGAAATTCAAAGAGGCATGTATAGTCGTGCTGGAGTAAAAGCGACGGACTCGCCAACTGTGTTGGTACCTAAAGTATATATCCAGCGATAACTGGGTGTAGGCGTACTACCTACGCACCTTTACCTGTGAAGATGTATTATTATATATATATTTATATTATACATATATATATTATTATTATTATTATTATTATTTAATATATTTTTTTTTTCTCCCATTTTGAAGGGGGTAATAGCTGACACACGGGCCTTAACCAAGTGTGGCAGATTTTTATTTAAATATATATATGTATATACGGGTAATATTTATAAATATATTACTTATAAGGATGGTGGTGAGGATGATAGAAATTTACGTGTGAGACGACACGTATTTAGTATTGCAGCTTTTTGTAGGAGTGTGAGAGTGGACTTGGTCATCTGTAGCGTGTTGAGGTGTGTCTGCAGTGTGTTTGGGACGACGCCGGTAGTGGATATCACTATCGGTAATATTCTAACTGTGTCTATTTGCCACTGTCTTTTGATTTCTATGGATAAGTCTATGTATTTGGACATTTTCTCTGTGTGTGTTGTAATAATATTGTGGGTGTTACATACTGCTATGTCTACTATGGATACTTTTTTATTTGTTTTGTCTAATATTGTGATATCTGGTCTATTATAATGTATTGTCTTGTCAGTGATTATTGTCCTATCCCAATAAACTTTATATCGGTCATTTTCTAATACAGGGTTTGGTTTGTACTTATAATAAGCGACTTTTTTATTAATAAATCCATATTTGTGGGCTATGTTTTGATGTACTATTGCTGCAACTTGATCATGCCTGTGCTTATAATCAGTCTGTACTATAGCTTTGCAGGCTCCAGTAATGTGTTGGATTGTTTCGGAACTGCTATGGCATCGTCTACATAGATCTGTCAGTAAATTAGGTACACGCATGATAAACTTCTGGTAGTTACGGGTGTCTATGACTTGGTCTTGGATAGCGATCATAAATGCTTCTGTCTCTGGAAAGAGCTCCCCACGCCGCAGCCACTCGTTCGACGCTCCCTTGTCGACATGTGCTTGGCTCAGGTCGGCCAGGTGCCTCCCATGGAGAGACTTCTGTGACCACATATCCAGTTTTTGTTGCCTATTGGATAGGTGTAGGCTTGGTTGGGTATTTCTGTCGTGCAAGTTAAGTGGTGTTTATTATTATTATTATTATATACATTATTAAAATTAAAGGTATTATTATTATATACATTATTAAAATTAAAGGTCAGATTTCAGAAAGAAAAAATAAATCTTGAACTAAATGTTATGTTACTTCCCCCAATTATTTATCGTAGAGGGTAAGCCTTGCTAGGATGTATGCAGTAAAGTAATATTGCGGTATTCATTAAAACCGTAGCGTCCCATAGAATACCTATAAAATTCTATAGAGATACCTATAAAGTCCTACATACCTATTGACGATGTCTTATTGATTGTATGTAGGTAGGATAATTACCTGTTTGAACCACTTAGTCATAATGGTGGTCGGATTAGTTTGTTTTACAACTTGCAGGTGTGCAATGTGATAATCTGCTGAACAATGAGAGATCTTAGAACGTGTTGAGAAGTGATTAAGGAAAATAGTCCTTACTGATGTTTTTTAATAACTGAACGAGTTTCTCCAAATTATGGATTGATATACAATATGAATATACAATATTATTTGTCAAAATTGTATTTGTTTTGAGTGATACAATTTTCTCGGTTAAGTATGGTTCAGTTTTCAGACGGCAAATTTATTGTACATGTATTAAATACTAGTTAAAAAAATTATATAACGGCGACCCAGTGGCGCAATCGGGTCCAATTGTGAATCTAACTAAACCATTCCACCTGAAGAAACACAGAAAATTTCATTAAAATCGGTCCAACCGTTTACGATTGTATACAAGACATACAGATAAACATTCATTTTTATACATATAGAATATAGATAGACGAAAATGATTAATGTAGACGATATAATAATTATCATGTGTGATCCGATCCACATCCCATTAATCTCTTTTTTAATACGTATAAATATATGTAGTACTGATAGGTAATGTTACATAGCTGATAGGTTATTGCTACATCCGGGAATACTGGCGCGCTCACGACCTACGAACGGCACGCACGGTTTCCGCATCTTACTCATATCTTACTGGTAAAGTACGCCTACCCAGGAGCAGTGCCTCTTGGCTACGATCTAATTGGGTAGGTACCATCTCAGTCGATGTTCTTTGATTCTGAAAGGGTTTTTTTGTCTTCTTCTACAGATCATTTCGCATCGTACCTATATCGTTTAAGGATGCGAACTGCATCAGTCTATAAGTTTGTATTGAATTATTGTTTTATAACACCGTTCTTGAGATTCGGGTGAGTGACGGATCCATACAACTTCTTCTCGTAAGTACAAACCTAGATACGAACACTAACTTGATTCCATCAATATTAATAGGAACCTTGGTACTACATAAACTGGTACGAAGTTTATAACAATAGTACCAATCATTCCTTACGCATCGCTGTTACGCTAAAAGCAACAATAACAAAGCACAATTTATTTACATCGGGAACGAACCCCAAGTGGCGTGCACCGATCACGAAATGTTTAATTGACTTATTGAGAATGGTTTTAATGCATATCCATCGCAACAATCGCATGCTCATCGGCTTAATAAACTCAATTATAGTATAAGGTAAAAAATATTTTTTACGACTTGCAAAATAAGGCCATGATACATTTTACCTGTATTGATTAATTAATTATCGATCAAGATGCTGATGCACTTCACAATATACCTGGTAAGTATATCATAGGTGTTTAGTTTAACCTTTGTAGCTCAAAGACAAGTACCTCGCTCATTGGAGTCCAATCCAACCTACTACAGCTGACGTGCTTATGAGTGGATGTGATACATAGGTATAAACTGCACTAAATTAACATAATGCAGAATATATAAAACTTAAGATAATGCTTTTTCTGTAGAGAAGATAAGATAGATTTACATCTTAGATCAGATCAGACCGGCTGCGACTAGCGCCATTCGCACGGGGTCTGATAAGCGCAGACGTCTTCAGTAGAAAAGTGAGATAGCTCTACCCTGTACCTAAAACGAAACCTATAGAAGAGGAAAATATTCCCGAAGTTTAAAGCGAAACGCATTGACTTATTCATTACTTACTCAATTCATTTCAGTGCTTTCATGTAAAATGATGTTTGTAAGGGATGTTTTCAATACAATATATTCTTAAAAGTTGCGTGATGTATGTGAAATGTTGGCTTATACAATGCGTTGAGGTGCGAGGGCCAGATTTGTTAGGGGCGGCCGGCAGGTGCGATCGCCCTCCGTACGGGTCACTGCGCACACGCTGCTCGCTTCTACAACCTCCCACACGGTGCAACCACTGGTTGTCCATACTCATATTATAAACGGAAAAGAAGCTCTTTATGTGTATGTAAGTCTGTCGCGTATTCGTAAGTCAACTGGCGCTCTATACTCTGCCTACCCCGTTAAAGACTCGGCATGGTGATATGTATGTATATATTTGTGGTAGTGGACATATGTGGACAGGACCAAGAAGGACATAGGCTACATTATTGAAAAAAATAAATTGCAGGGGATAAAATGTACGGTGTAGGTCCCTAATACGTATCACTATGAAAAGGCATTTAGGAAGAATTATTCGAATATTATGACAAAGCTTTTTCTTTCTCTTTTAAGGTGTACTTTAGAGTTTTATTGGTACAACAAAGGACTAGTTATATCTCTTTAATTAGAACCTTATATATATTCACCAAGGTATGTATAGTGGACAAATCTAATTACCAAATATTATGGGATATTTGTATATTATAAATACAAGAAATGACTTCTATGGTAGACACGTATTTCTTCACAATCTGAGTCTCCTTACCTTTCCTATTAAGATTAAAGATGCTGACGTACTGTGTATGCAAACAGTAAATGTTAACAAATTGGTAGGCATGTTAAATAACATCGGCCGTCGCCAAAATCGCGACCTTGTCTATTAATAATATAATCTTAATATTATTTTCGAATACTCTTATCCATCTCTATCTGTAGATTATAATACGTAGGTTTATTTGTATAACCCTCAATAACTGAACCGGTTTTCCAGATGCACTCTGAGAAAGGTGCGGTGCCGCTGGGGGCAGACTTAATGAGTTATTGTTCATGTTCTTTTATCGATTACGGAATTTGTGTGTCGATTTATGAGCTAGTTTTTAATAAGATTAACAACAACAACACTAGTATTCTCAAATTTGTATGACCACAACTTCGGTCCCGATTGTTTTTCTATGCAAAATGGAAGGAGAGAGACTTTACGTTACTGAAAAAAGCTAGAGGTTAAAATATACCTTTGCATTCTAATGACAATCGATCGTTGTTAACAAAGCAGTCGACGTCAGATATTTGCTACGGCTAATGATAAAATAATAGGGGCTGATACTAGGCACGATAGGAATGTAATTTGTCATAAAAGTAGAATAATATTGTATTGAGGAACCCGCGCCGTCGGTACCACGCGCCGCCGACCGCGAGAAAAACTACCCTGTGACCAAACCAAGTCGCGATATTACGCTCCTCCTCGACTGTCGACAAATTATAAAAAAACATTCTGCATTACCTTATCGTAACCGGCCGAGGAACGATTCTGACAATAGGTACAAGTTCATGGGCAAAGCAGCAAAGTTTACAACTTTGGAATACTAAAGTCAGATAAACGAGGCTCGCAAAACGTAGAATAACTTGGGACGAAATAAACGATGGTAGAGCTCGAGCCAGTCAGCACCTACTTGTGTCGTACTTAAAAGCATATTTATGGCATCCGCGTTCATATCGAAGTTTTACCATTTTCCTAGCAAAGTGAAGCAAAGTCGATGAATGGTTTTCACGAATATTTCGTTATGGCAATCTGGTTAGGCGTACTGAGCTTAAATGGCTGTAAGCACGCCAACCTGCGAAGAGGGTTTCCAAACCAATTAAGGGCTCCACGAAGGCATGGGAGCGCTCGCAGCTGGTGGATTACGAACTCGATGGTACTCAGCGCTATCCGCCGCTGACGGAGCCATAAGTGGAACACGCGACCCACGGCAACCGCTCCGCCGTAACTTATTACAAACATATATTTTTTTATAAAACTAAGGATATTCTTATTGGTACAAGATACAAGATTAATAGCTCTAGTTCGTAAAACATTCATGTAGGTAACTAAAGACTTATCAGATGAATTCTAATACATTATTATCTCATTTACCAAAAGAAAAACCATTATTAAACTATGTCTAAAAATATATGCAATTGCTATGTTGCTCCTTTAACGGAGTACTAAGCAAGTTACTTTTATTCTTATAAGAATATTAAAAAATAATATGTACTTACTGTCGTATGGGTTCGAGGTAGGTACACCAATAGGAAATGAAATTACTGTAATTAAACATATTGTGTTCGAAGATCAATCGGACACTCAAGGACGGGAACATCAAGAGTACTCGAAACCGACAAGCATGTATGAAGAGACTGATGAACGTGAACGAAGCAAAAGAGGTATGTAAGTCTAGAGAGGACTGGCGCTCTATTTTGTATGTCTACCCCGTTAGGGACTCGTACACATACATACATATGTATGTGTACGAAGATAGATTTTAATAAATTGTAATCTACAACATCTTAGTGTAATTGACATCTATTAAATACATCTCATTGTATCATGAGTCCGGCTGACCCCGTGAAAACGGCGACATCAGAGAGAATAAAGCGCTATTTCTCTCCTTCCAACACATAACATACCTACCTCGAAATCCTATATTTAGTCTGTAGACTGTACTCTGTAGAATACCTATATTTTAGTTTAGTATTTAATTAATATCAAAAATATGAAGAGAAGGGGTATTGAAACTTGAATTCAACGTACCTAAGCTATCTTATTTATAATGTGAGTGAATAAAGTCCCGGTTTCATATCAAAATGGAATTGTTGTCACAATATTTCTTTCTTTTATTATTCTTGACAGCTGGTTATGCCTGAATCAAGCATTCTCTCTTTAACCGTAGGCTTTCCCATTACCCCTAGTCATTCTCATTACTCGTACATTTTCTCCCTATCCGCAATTTTTTTACAGCACAGACGCTTAAAAACAAATGTATGACTCACGCGTATGAGTTGTATCTGTAGTCGTCGTCGAGCTGCGGCTGGCGAGGCTGGTAGTTGGGATCGGCTCCGTAGTCCGGCGGGATGATGGACCAGCTGTTGTCATACCCGTAGTACTCTCCATAGCCCATATCGCCTTCACCCATCATTCTCATCATACACACAACTTATCCCGCGGTTAAACTCTCCTTTACTTCACTGTACACTCTGTATAGCGGTGATTCGGCAAAAATTTTATTCAACAATAATAAATGCTTGATTGCCTCAAATCTGCAGCGATAACGCACATCCAAAACAAGCTTAATTACTGGTTTAGATAATGATTTGTGCGGTGCAGTAAGGCCGCGCGGGGACTGCGGCCGCCGTATCGACTGATCGACGGCTCGCCGGCCCTTATCAATAAAATTGTATCCTTATCATATCTAACAGCTTTCCCCTGCGATATGAGACTTTTATAATAGGTATGCGGTGACAACTCACATCGAAGCCAATACTGGCAAAGCAGATAATTTTATCTGTGTCAGATGTTACAGCAAAGCGAAACATTGTCAGCGGCGGTTTTGTTACGAAATCCGAATATGACAGGTGCTATGCTCTCGATAAATGGGTATATAGGTAAAACCATTATTTATCTTTATCAATGGAGTAACCGTAGAAACTAGTAGGTATCTACAATACACCGTAATACGGTGTGACCCATACCCGTGTGTTGGGTATCATAAAACTTACTTTATTCATGAGATTCCTTCGAAATCACTATTCATAATCATATTAAACCTAAGCATATTAAGTTATATGCATACATCTTGAAGCCCCCCACAAAGATCTCCAAAGGTGTACGGTAATGTGAAAAAAATATTTAGGCGTCAAACGTGACATCTATGGTTTCTGTCGCCGTCCTTCGAGCGTAATTGCAAATATGATTTTGAATTGCTTCTGAAAATATATGTAGGTGCATGCCTGCTTACGATATAACTTATGATTGTCCATAGATCAGCGGAAAAACAAATTAGTGCCTAGGCCGTCATGCAATCGTGAGTCTTGAATTCCGAAGACTTCATTATGCCGACTTTATGTTCTTGTTTTTTTTTTCACCTGACGTTTTTTTTCTTTCTTGGGAACAATCATGGTAAAGTACTTATTCCCCATTCCAGTACTATACTAAGATCTCAAAATATGTACTTTGTGGTGACTAGCAAAACCAGCTAAAAAATCAATTCTATCCCGCAAGTTGTTGGAAGGGCTAGAAAAAATTAAAGATTAATCCCTAATGCTGGAAAGCCAACATGGCTAATGACGTAGGTATCTAACCCAGGCATTGTAAGGTTTTAGTAGATACTTCAATATATATCTGCCCATCTTACATTCGATTTAATTATATCATCACAAAGATTCAGTATGAACTTCCAGGAGGTTCATAGGTTATATCCCGGTAATTTAACGGAATTGGGTGAAGCTGCGGTCAGAAGTAGTGATAAATAACTGTGAATAAGAAAATATTTCATAAACGTAATTAAAATTAAAAACGTACCCAATGTTAAACGTATGCAGAAACAGTAGAAACAGTTTGCAATAACAATGACATCCTAATGGTAAAAAAAAAAATATAACCAATTGACAACAATAAAACTTGTTTCTCATACCAAACTACGATATTTATTGTAGTTTACGAAGGCTCGATACTTTGACGACTGCTCTTCGTGACTTAAAACTGGGAGTACAATTTATACGAACTAGCAGCGTCACTAGCAATTATTAACGATCCAAAAATGCTTATCAGTTTACCTCTGGTGGGACTCGAACCCACAATCCTCGGCTTAGGAGGCCGATGCCTTATCCATTGGGCCACAGAGGCGAGCAGCGGAACGACGCGAGAAGTGGCACCCATTCCGCGCTCACGCCGCGACGTTGCGTCACCGTGCGTCACATGCCGACGCGCGTCGAGGCGATAGGTGCGTCCATACTATCTGTTGACACGATAATTACACAAGGACGCCACCATGCCACTATACCTCAATATTTTTTTATATATTTAATGGGCTTGTATGAAGAGCCTGAACGAATGTAGCGGGGTCTTACCGACCTACACACTATGTATATGCTCTGCCAATCCTAAAGTGACTCAGGGTGAGGAAAAGTATCCATTTTACTATGGAACTAAAGTTCGAGTAATCCTTCAGTAATAACATGCGCAAGTACCAGTCAAAGGCCTTACTCATGTAATATACTTTTACGGTATGAGACATTAAATTCGATAATCCGAAGTTCGTGAAACTGAGTTCTATAATGGATCTCTCCACAAAAGGTAGTGCGACATCTGAATAGCTCCTAAAAAATGGGAGGCCTTTGCAATGGAACATCATAAGCTTATTTTCAGGCTTATAAATCCTAGCTAGGTATTAATTTAGCAGTATTATCATGTAGCCAAGATACTTTGCGTTTGTAAGTCTAGAGAATTGACGCTCTACTCTTTCTGCCTACCACGGGAGGGATTCGACATGATATGTATGTTAGAAAATACATAGTTGATATCTTTATCAAAATTTTTTTTTGTTATTTATTGGCCATAATTGCAAGCAATTTACACTTACAGGAAAAAGGTAGGTAATTAGTCTTCTTGCAGAAATCTAAACATATAGACAAAGATATCCATACATTCATCCGCAATTAATCCCATTAATTTTACCTTTGCCTTTTTTTATTCAATATACACTACTTATAAAATATAAGAAAGGTCGATACGAAATAATACGCATACGATGTTTTAGCATAAGTTAAAGTATAATTTAATTTAATTTAATATAATAATGGTTATAAACATGACTACATCTTATATCACTTTATCACACAATGTTTTTAGATCGAACACCCATACATCTGTACATACATTAATTACAATAATATTATACAATATATTTTCTACTTGGGTACACATAAGCTAGATATGTTTGCAAAGACATACGGGCTGTCTCAGATATTAAATAATTATAGTTTTAGGTGATGTTGAATAGCTTCCTTCGTTATAGAGCAATTTATGTTTAGATCTTGTCTTAGGTATATCTATTGTATTAAATTTCATTGAATTTGTTTTAATTATTTTTGCACATGCATGTTTAAATTCCAGTATTCCAGATTACTAGGCTTGCGTATTACAAGCTGTAGAGTTCAAATACATTACCATAACATACACTCAAAAGGACTGAACTATGTGATGAATGATATATATAAATAGCGAGTGAGGAAGGGTTAAGAGACGCGGTCTAACATCCAACTACCAACTACCTAGATCTGATTAATTAAGGTATCCACGATGAGAAAGTTAGGAATACTCGATACAGGAGATCGTGTCTGACAAGACTAATGAATGGGGATGAAAGGAAAGAGTTCTATATGAAAATAAATAGAGACGAATAGAGCTGGCGTTCGACCCTATACCTCTACGCCAGTAACTCTTAACTGCAACTAACACATCACTCGAAACATTGCGTGGAATGTCATATTGTGAAAAGGCCCGTTTTGTAATACGCGGGTTTGTTCGCTATCAACGTATGTACATTACAACGTATAAACAATATTTATCTTTATTATTTTATATTATTATTATTTTTTATCTTTATTAAAATGTAATTGATTAACAAGTTCATTATTATGAATATATCCAGCCGCGCAATATAGAGTTAATATGTTGTTCCATGTACATGTACATGGAAAATAAATATTGCATAAAATTAAACCTTTACATAGTTTACAACAAAATTATTTTAATCTCACATGAATAGTATCTTGCATGAGTCGTTATTATTATAAGATCGGCTAAGAAGGATTTTTTACACGCCACATTTGCAGTGCTTCCTAAAGCTTCGTGAAAGTAACAAAGTTAATCTCATCAAAATCTAAATCAGTATCATCGAAATCTTTACGTTCACGCTACGAATACTTTTTCACCAAAGGCTTAGGACACTGAACAAATTTCTTATCGTTTTGAAGACGTACCTAAAATTGCTGAGACAAAGCAGCAGACTCGCCACCTGTTACATTGGCAAAGCTATATTTCGGCCGAAATGTGGGTATTATATATGTATAGATAGTGACATCCACGAAGACGGGCCCTAAAGTGTGCAACCTTCCACTAATGTTTGAGTATTATCGGTACACACTGACTACCTATGTGTGCACACACACACACTACAATTAATACACTCGAGTCTTACTCACCGCATTCTGCCACCCCATCGACTAGAAATTGGTGGGGAGCTTCTTCGTGAATGGCACTATCTATACACATCCTTGTGTGAAGTCATTCAGTCTTAGTGACATTTACACTGACAGTACTTAAAACTGATTGATGCGTATCCTGGCCGACCGCACTTCGGCATGGCAGGTAAAGTGGACACCACTTCCTACTTCTCGAGCCTGCACGAGTAGTGCACGATCTCCCCCGTGGGGTGGCGTACGAAGGCACTCTGATGGCCAAACCGCTTCTTGCAAACCGGACACACGTTGTATTCATTGATCACGACGCTCTTGGACTCGTGGAATTGTTTCAACTCTTGTACCTGCAATGTTTATATACAAACATTATGGCTGGCTTATTTTTAATCAATATTTTTGGCACCACGTCATTAGAAAAATTTGCAGTCAAATGATTCTCAAAGCAACTGAACCAATAACGATATAGTATATACCAGTAGATATACCAGTAATAATAATGGTATTATACTACCTGCATATGTTCGGCGTAGAGCAGTCCTTTCAGGAGCTGTGTCCGCCTTTTGAGCGACAGCTGGCTGTCCAGCGAGCTTTCCAAGAAGTGCTTCAACCGGCTCAATGGCACAGAGTCTGGCAACACTGACAGCGCCTAACCAAAAAATAATATAATAATAAGTAAGTACCTCCGGGCCTTCAAGTCACCTGCAACGCAACGGTTGCAAGTTCGTATCCCAACTGTACCAATTAGTTTGTTCAATGATTAAAGATTAATGAAAACACCATGAGCTTCACGGTGAAGGAAAACATTCAGAGAAACCTGCGGACGTTTGAGAAGAAATTCATACACGTGTGTTTAATCAAAACAGCGACGGACTAGCCATCTGTCACTTGTAGACTTGAATGTCTGATGAAAAGTGGATATTTTTGCACCTCTACCTGCCCTTCGAGGCCCTTATGGGAATACGTGAAAGTATATCTTATAACAATCTGAACACCTCGACGCCATTGAATCTCTTCTCAACACATTCAGGTTCCCCCACGATGTTTTCCTTCACAGTAAATATCGTGTTGTGATAAATCATATTTCAGACAAAACTCATTGGCAAAATTCGCCTCATTGCGTTACCTTAAGGGGAGATATGTGATCGCCGTATTTTTCCAATATTGAAAGCGCAGTTTCGAGGTCCGGCGTGATGGGTTGCAGCACAGCGCCGACCGGGGTCCCAGCCAGGGACCCTCCATAGGGCGTCCCCAGGGACCCTGCGAGGGGCCCCATCAACCCTCCTTGCACCAATATCTGCATTAGCGTCGCATACACTTCTTGCTTCTGGTCACGCACGCTCTCGCAAACCTGTCCACAGTACCGGATTGCTCTATCTACGTCACCTGCAAATAACATTGCAGTATATCTCGTTACGTTACGTAAACAATACAACACGTTTAAGACGTGCTAAGGAATGCACGGTCAACCAAAAGCCTAGGGTGGAAAATATTGATCGAACACTCGAAGATGGGAGCTCGAAGCTCGGAGAGCATGTCTGTAGCATCTAATGAGAACTGGCGCTATACTCTCCGTCCCTGCGTAGTCCGTAAGGAACTCGGCGTGTCGATATGTACGTAAAATATGTATTATGTATGTAAAATATTATAAAATATAGTCTTACATTAAAATGGATGTGTGTAGGAAATATCTGTGCATATGCACACGAATAACACACATGAAGTTCTTCAAGAAAGAAGCGATTTTGGTTGGAAATGGAAGCGGGATTGACGTGGTATGTCATGGACTCGTTGTATTTGCGTCCATAGATGGCGTAAAGAGATTAACATCAGGCGGGCCGTTACATATACAGATTGAAACTGGCTTTGAATGATTCAAGAACAGCAATTTATTTTAACAACACGTATAAGTGACAAATGAGTCAATGAAATGAAAGAAAATGAAATGATATGGTCACATGAAACGTTACTTTAAAGCTTAACAAAATCCTCACCTAGTATCTGTACGTATATAGCGAGCGCCTGTTCATGTTTGCCCAGCTTGCCGAGTACGATGGCTCTCTCTTCAAACAACGTGTCGCTGGGGAAACGCAGCAACACTTTCTCGGGCGTATAATGATTGGACTTCTCCAGAAACGATATGAGCTTCGACTTGGTGTGCTGCAACTCTTCTTCTGTTATGTTAGCCTTCTTGTCCGTTATCTTCTCCCTGTACATGTTGATCAAACCTTCGTGGTACAACGAGTTCGTGTCGTTCCAGGTGTGTATAATGTGTTCCAGGTAAGGTATGACCAACGGGTCGTGCTCTCGGAGTAGAAAGTCCAATACCTTCGGTCGCGGCAAGTTCTCCACTTCGGCTATGTCCTCGGTGAATATTTTCAATCCCTCCTCGGGATATTCTTTCAATATCCAATCAGAAAACTTGAATATCAGGTTTAAGTGTTCAGAACCTGTCAAATTATTGCAATGTATTTTATTAGGTTTACTAACTGCGCCACGTGATGCAACCCGCAGTTAAACGGCAGAACCTATAAAACACGCTTACATATTTTTTCAATAAAAAATATATGGTCATCAGGTTGAATGGTTAAGACATGAAAGTGTTACAATTAAATAAAGTCCTTTTCGGATAATATTTGATATTAGAGAGATAGAGTATGTGGTACTGTCTGCGAGTTTTGGGTTGTGTCGTGGTTGCCTGCATATAACAGATGTTAGAGAATGCTGGAAGCTCTCCATTATCATTAAACCAGTGTTCTAAAAGTTCTATACGAAGTACACGATTTGCTAAAAGGCATATCAATGATTGCAAATCAGTGCCCACGAAGTGAGCCGAGTGACCAGAGCACCAGGTGCGTACCTCAAATCAAATCAAATAAAAATATTTTATTTCACATAGGCCTAGGTGCGCACTTATAAAAAGCCGAAAGAGGTGCACGGTTCGGGATGGTCGTTTCCATGGAGAAGAACCGGCAAGAAACTCCACCTACTCACCGAGGTGCTGCAGGTAGTTCCTGGTGGCGCGGTACCCCTCGAGGCTGGAGTCGGGTTGCGTAGCCTGGCTGCGCAGCAGCTGCAGCGCGCGCGTGTGCTCGCCCTTGGTCTGGTATAGGATGATCAGCTCGCTGTGCTTGCGGTGCATCGCCAGCGTGCGCTCCGCTTCCTCCAGCCGGCAATTGTTAAGCCGCAGCAGCGGCGCCACGAACGCGTCATTCGTCTTAAACATTCACCACATACATCAATTTTTATATTGTATTTTGTACGTTTATTTTGTAGTATTAGGCTACAAAATAAAGTGCCCGCCGAATGTAATATGACGATAATTATTCAAAGTAGAAAACGCTGCCTATCCTTCAAGTAGTGTAGACTAGTAGTTACATTTAAACCACATCTACATATTCGACGCATCAAACTGATGCAACCTTACAACAGAAAAAATATGAAGGCATAATATGCTTTACTAGCCGTGTCGTAACCGAGACGTTAGTACTACATATATATAGCCGTAGTGTACAGGTGATTCCAACGCAACTGCAACGCAAATATTTAAAGTTCGATTTCCGATTGTATCGATGACTATTTAAAAAAAACTGACGATCTCAGTATCGCATTAGAATGTCAAAAAGAACGTCGCACGACTTGCAATGACGACTTATCTATTATTTATCTTCACGCCTTCTCACAAGAGGTATACAGCACCGGTCATAAGCGCAATTAATAGACAAACTAAGAGCTAAAATCTTGAAGGTTGGCTATTATCCCTAGAACACGAATAAAGCAACCGCATACGGCTAGCATTATTTATGATTCGTTACTCACCTGTAAATAGCACTTAAGCAGCGTAGTATCAATCAACTCCAATTGCTGGGTAACATTCCTTTGGGTGGGTGCGTCATTTTTACCGCCTTCAGACGTATTGCCTTTACCTAGCTTGGACCTCAGCGCTACCAAATACTCTATAAGAGCGTTCAGAGCGTTCTCCAAGTCTTTTCCTTTCAACTTATACCCCTTGGAGTTATCCTGGTCGGTTTTACTGTCCAGCATAGGGAAAAGTTTGATGACTTCAGCTGGGTCCGTGTTCAATTTAACGAACTCTCTCATAGACTCGGCATATTTCTTCTGTTGGAACAACTCGTGAGCAAATAACAGCATAATCGAACGTATCTTCTGGTCTTTCTCTTCTTGAGAGCATCCAGATAGACTCTGCCAAACCAAAGTAGCATTTAAACACATAAAAAGACGTCTAAAAATCGTATGAACTCTAATATCTCCTTTTGCTTAGGCTTCAGCCTTTTGTACAGGAGTCCACGTTCAGAAACGTGGATGACAAACAAGTCTGAAAGCATCTTCATGTTTGTTTGTTTACTAAACACGTAAGTATAGACATAGTTATTACTGCGTTATTAGTGCTCTTGTTATTAGTGCATTACCTATGTCATGTAATGTAGTATGTACTTAGGGCTATTATTTGAGCAGCGCTTATTTTTAGACAAAAATATGTTTACTTGTAAATTTTACAACTCTGTATATTAAAGTTATATTGACATTTATGAGCTGTGAGAAACATTATCTACTTACTGTTACCATCAACGACAACGTCTCTTTTATGTTTTTCACAGGAACAGCCATTTTAATAAACTAACCTATTGTTATCACAACTGACTTAATACCGAACTTGGGAAATAGGACAGCATCTTAAATGTGACTTACATTGATAGCCGCAATCACTCGAGCTTCGTGTTTTTTCGGTCTAGTATAAAACATTGTCAAATTAAGTAATACCTTATTCATACAAATTAACAGGGAAAATAAGCGGGCAAGCGATCAAGCGCCAGCGCTGATATCATTATCTAGAAATTCAATTAAAATTAATTAGTTCCATTTGTATGTACAAACATGATACAGAATGTCTAAAACAAATTTACTCATTTACATATGCTGTTTAGAATCGTCTTTTAACGATGTATACCAACCAAGATATATCGGTAAATAGAAACTTATTAATTGCTTTCCCTTGAAATTGTAATAGTCGAAATAAGTCTACATTAAGTTCACTCGGATAGTATTAGCAGGAGAAAATGACAAATATACATAATATACCACAGACCTTCCTCGTTAATCTAGTACACAATTAATTAAAGATGCTGTTATTTCCCAGTTCTCAGTATGTCCTAATAAATATGCACAAATTGGCTGAAACGCAAAGTATTTGCACTTTACACTGATTTGTTACACATGACACATGTAACTAATTCCCAGAACACACGATGTGCTCCTAAATAGCGAATATCATTAAGGAAAATATACGAGTTGAATTAATACCTACGTGGGTTTCAACAAGGATTTATATAGATATAGGACTCACAAACATTAACATAAAAGTAAAGTAAAATAAAGGTTCATTTAAAATATGTCTGTAATACGACACAAGTCGGTTTAAGATTTTTTTGTAAAACATTATTGAGGTTCTTAAGTCAAATTGAACATCACTTAATGATATACCTAGTCAGTCAACGTGTGCACAAATATATTCCAGCAGCAACTACTGCTTGTATGTGTTTGATATCTACGCACGTATGTTGTTGCGAGCGTCCTTAGACGGAAGTAACCGCTTACCATGAACACGCTTACCAAGTACTTCACATACTTGTTTACCACTTATAAAAAGAAGTCAAATGTAATGCATCGTGCGCATACTTATGAACATATATAAATACTCTTTAATTTTTCCAAGAAAACTATAGCTTATGATAGTGACTATTTTGAAAGCCTTACCGTTAAGTCTATGGCTAATTGAAACTGTTTGTCCTTCAACAACTGCTCTGATTGTTTAGCAATATCCACCAAACTGAGACACCACACTTGCCCCACGGATGAAACGAAAATCAAGCCTTGCTTACATCTGTAAAAACGGAGTTTTTTTATTACTTGTTTATTAATTTACATGCCAGTATAAATTCCGTTTGATACCTGAACAACCATACAGTAAGTATACGGTGATTCGGATATCAAATTAAGTGCCGCGATCCTTAACACACACTAACTCAGTACTATGCACAATAATTACCACACCACCAATTATACGGTGAAAGAAAACATCGTGAGGAATGGAGGTCGTGATGAGAGAGTAGTAAGATATCCTAGCGCTTTACTCTCCCTGCGTGAGGGATATCCCTCACAGAGTAAGTAATATGTAGTCACTACACTATACTACATATAAGTGATGTTTTTCATCTTGAGTCTCTTCAAAAATCATTCCCATCAATATTACTATCATTAAAAGAGCTCGGGGGGTAATACAATGCTTAAGAGATGTAATGCGTATGAAAGACTGGATAATCTTGCCCTTTCGCACTGTAAAATAATTTCTTTAAAGCTTTAGAGTTAACTCCCCTTGTTATGAATATGAGCTGTGTACAAGTTACCTATACATCAGTCTTGCTTTGTTCAGTTCTGGTAATGTCTGTATAAAAAGTGCCGTGTCCACAGTCTGTACTACCACTACATCTTGCAGTAGACCAAGCACGAACGGCTCATCCCACACTAAAACAGATTGATAAAACATAATTTTTATTGACACACTTCATTTCACACTGTTAAAAAGGCATAATTTTTATAAGTATGTTTTTTTTCCATTACATTAGAGATAATTGTTTACGAAAACTTGATCTGTCGGTTCTCTTCTAAATAATACTTGTGTACTTCAGAGCCTCTTTGAAAATAGGCGCTTTAATTAGGACCTTATGTGTTGCTTAAGTAGGTAATAATGTATGTACTGTTTATATTTCATATTACCTGAGCCACGGGCTTGCAACCGCCGTTAACTTTATTATTTAACCTTTTTTCGGCTCTTAAGGACCAAAGCATGATGTCAAATAGCATCGCAATAGCGAAATCAGCTTATTTAAATTTTGGGATAGCAGTACAAAAACTGAAAAATGTTGATATGAAATGCAAAATAACAGGTTTTATTTTCAATAAAAAAATCACGTAGTCTTTATACTATATATGTGTATAAATATTACCTGATTTTGGTGAGATGAGGTGGTTTGGCCATGTCGAGGGAATGATAGAAGAACGATTGACGAAAAAAGTGTATAAGGCGAGTGTGAATGAAAGTGTTGGAAGGGGTAGACCTAGACGGACGTTTCTAGACCAAATTAGGGACGTCTTGAAAAAGGTCAGGTCAAGAGTACCCTAAACCGAAGAGCATGTATGAAGAGAATAATGAAAGTGGACGAAGCGAAAGAAGTATGTAAGGATCGTAGCAAGTGGAAAAAAGTGGTCTCTGCCTACCCCTACGAGAAAGAGGCGTGATTATATGTATGTATGTATTTTATAATTCTTCTGTGTATATGTGAGCTCCTCCTTAACGGCTGGACCGATTTTAAAAGTTTTTGTTGTGGGTTTTCAAGTGGGTTCGAGAACGGTTTAGATTCATAGACAAATTGACCGATAGGTGGAGCTGCGATCGTGTTTCAGGATCTTAAATTTTTTCACTCAGAGGTGGCTGGGCGGGACAGCTAGTTCTTAATAAAAAAATACTTATAGTACATGGATTACCGCGTAAAACAACTTAGCTTTATTAAAATTCTAAGTTAATCTAAAGCCAATAACACACATTTTAAATATGCAATTTAAATGAAATCAGTGAAGAATCTTTGTAGTATAAAAAAGCATTAAAGATTTTGTAAAAATTTACATCTTAGTAAATTCTTAAAAATGCTTCGGGGACCCTTGTGGGAAGGCGTGAGGAAACATGTAAAAAAAGATACTTGATCTATACATACCTACAGCAGTAGGTACTTCACTCCACCGAATAGTCTTCTTAATGTCAATGTTCTTTGACTCCTCGACAAGGACCGAGCTGTTATCTCTGCCCAGTAAGAAGGATGTTTCTGAGTACTTAGTAATAGTTGGCTCCAGAGATTTTGAACTGCCCGTTGGAAATAGTTCTTGTGGATTCCCTGACGAGAGCTGAAAGGTGTGTCATGATACAAACATTGCTGCGAAAATCTTATTCTTCTAATATAAATATATGACGAAATCTCCTCACGCCTTCTCACAAGGGCCCCGAAAGAGAAGGCATTGAAAGTTCGAATCTCGACTGTCTCAATGAGGTTTTATTTGTCATACCACGAGCTTTATGGTGAAGTAAAACATCGAGAGGAAATTTGCAGAAGTAATTCAAAGACTATTGTAAAAACACACCTCTGCATGTTGTCAACTAAATATATCTCCAGCAAAATACCACCTACACACTCCTTCGGGGACCCTTGTGAGAAGGCAAAATGGAAGTGATGATATACTTATTGTTATTTTGGTATCATGCTTTATGTTAATAACATAGAAATAATTAAACATGGAACTCTATTCAAACCTAGATTGACATCTCCACAACCAAGGCCTGTAGTTCTATTTATGCAACAAACCACGAACTGACATAGAAGACATGCTTTCAGCTATACCTTTGAGAAGTGATACTAACATATATTACAATAGAGGGTGCCGCGGTTTCACCAGAGTTTAATTTGAAAGCAAATTTGCTCGTGTTACTATGGGCTAATGACGATTGCCATAGTTTCGAAAGAAACAGAAATTTTTTTTAAGTGGTTTTTGAGTTTAAACATAACAAACAATCTAATATACAGGCACAGAAGGTTACCTATAATGAGGTTCTTCATTGCAGTTGAATAATCTACAAACCGATGTAAACCACCAAAAAGCTGAGTCTAGAGAGTAAAATAAAAACCAAAACTACTGGAAAGCAAAAGAAAATTATAAATATAAATATTTTGGAATTTGATTTTGCAAACAAAAACTTACATCATACAGTAGGTACTCAGCTTTGAAGCCAACACAGATGTACTGCTGACCCCAAGCCATGTTCTTGGGAACATCAGGTATAGTAAAATCAAACAGATGCTGTTTGAATTCTCCATTCTTCCCATAGTAGAGCTGCAATTTTCTCCTGACAGCAACACACAGGCGGACTAATGAACTTGATTCTCCTGTCATTGATGTGGTTGGCTGTAAATAAAATGTATTTATATCTTAGAATAAGTAAGCATGAAGAGGTACAAAATAAAACACCACAAAATTTCTGTCTAAGTTTCATCATACTATTATTCAGTTTTGCCATCGACATGGAAGAAAATATAAATATTTCAGTAGGTACCTACAGTACAACAAAATCACTATGAAACTACCAAAAAAAATATTGGAGCCTTAAATAAATAGGGACTACCCCGCTAGGGACTTGGCGTGATGATATGTATGTATGTAAATATATATGCGGCACATAAAAATAGATGTGGGTACTACCTACACAACTCTACCTACACCTCTGGGGGGCAAATGGGTCCTGGAGGTGCAGGTAGAGTTGCTTGAAAATAAGAAAATAAGACCTCATCCAAAATTTTTTTCTTATTTTTCTTCAAGTTGACCTGTAGAAACTAGCATATGTTATAGCACACTAATGATAACAGCAATGATTCCTGCACTAAATTATCAATCTACATGTTAGCAGTAAGTTAGATGAAGCCAATACAGACCTTGTTATCCAATGCAAATATGGAAGCACCTTTTGTTTGTTCAAATGTTTTAACAAGGGGAAAGTTAACTCCATTTATATTGTATGTAGATAGAACAGAGTCTGTTAGACAGAGCAATAGGTTGTCCTCTGTAATAAAAAATTAACAATTACATATATAATAGGTTTTAGATTTCTTTTCAAACAGGGGTAACTTGAAAGTTTATTTCCAACCAGAAAACCAACTGGGTCTTTAATAATCAAATGAATAATTAATGGAACAACATACACTGGCCAATACATGCTTGGTATATATTGCTTTTAAACATATTGTGTTATGATTTGTGCTCTCCCTAAAACAGGGCAGACCCAATCCCCTCTCTCCCAGACTGGCCCTTGGACTTTATAATCTAATAATTGGCAATCCTCATGAATCCATGAGTTCTTAAATACTTACAAAGTGCTGCCTTTAAACAAATAACAGGCCTAGGTTACCTGGTATAACTTCTATTTGCTGTATAGGTTTTTTGCTAAATGATTTGCAATAATGAAGAAGCTGAATTTCAAACTTTTCATTTCCATTATTTTCAGACAATGAGTACATCATTAGATGACCCTGCCTAGTTCCAAGCAATAAATTATTATCTGCAATAGTGAAAAGTTATTAGTTTCATTACTTTAGGTCTGGGTTTGGAATCTGTTGGTTTTTAATTAATACTATTGTCTTACCATAGGCGGCTATGGCTTCTATCTGTACAGTTGCATTAAGCAGGTGAGATACCTCGTATGCTTC
This sequence comes from Drepana falcataria, assembly GCA_945859725.1. Taxonomy (NCBI): domain Eukaryota; kingdom Metazoa; phylum Arthropoda; class Insecta; order Lepidoptera; family Drepanidae; genus Drepana; species Drepana falcataria. Next base: position 6,091,589 of record OX243935.1, read on the forward strand.
ATGCATTATTTTGTTTTATTTTATAAGGAGTTTTAATTATATTTAGTCACGAGAAAAAAACGTATTAGTCACAGCAGCTGTTATCTTTGGTATGTCGATATATCATCAATATAGCTTTCACGAACAAAATTCGATGGACTTGTAAGTAAATATCGGTAAACAAAAAAGGTATATAACATTATCTCAATAACTGTATGAAATACAGAATTTTATACCACAGCTTATATGCGTATTGTTCTGACTGTTAAGGGTTGTCAGCTATGTCATGTGTCATTTTAATAAATGTGACATAAATCGGATAGATAAAATGAAGCTCTTAGACAAACATCCACTTTCATTCATTCGGATGTATACCAAAGACTACTACTGAACACTTGATGTTTACGGCAGACTACTATTGAACACTTGCTTACGGTTCTGAGCAGGATATTTTTACACGTTTTCATGTTATTCACAAAAATATTGAGGTTAGCATTCTGCATAGGGATATCCATGGAAAAAAAGACATTCCTAACCACTGTTATAGCATGTGTATAAAATTAATTAACTATTAATTATGGTGTAAATAATAAAATTAATTAAAAAGTACCTATCTAGTTAATTATTTTATAATTATTCATAACCACTTACACATGCTGAAGTGTTTTATATCATCTGTACTGTACTATAATTATTACTTTTCATAACGTTGAGCTTACTTGTACCTGGTCTATGTAGGGATTTTATTGTGATCAGATTGACGGAAAGAGACTTCGGTCAGCGACGAGACGGGCTTAGAGTTGATAAATTCGGTTCTAGGCAATAGTTTACACACTGCTGTTTGTAAATCCTCTGTTATATTAACTAGACCTTGCAGGCTGATGCTGGACGTTATTTACGCCCACAGGATTCCAGGTGTACAGGTTGGAACAAGCCCTAAATATTAAGATGTCTAAATATCAAATAAAAAGCCATGTTTACTATTCATTTAATATTTACTTTTATAATTATGTTATTTTCATTCATAACTAACAACGATATGAGTGTTACGACGTATCCAAATTCAGTAAAACAAATATTAAAACAAAGTACAAATTTCACTCACTATTAAATTTAATTATACAGTAATAGTAATAAGAAACTCCTTTTACTTTAAATAATTTATATGTATATTGTATATAAGTAAGTCATCATAACTTAACGTAGCAGGTTTATACGGAAATTCTCATGAAGTAAACGTGCACGACAAACGTGAAGGTGAGAATTCAGTGGGATAAAGACGTTCATTAACATCGCTTCAAACATTCAGGTCACTAGTATGTCTTAAACTTTTTACACAAAGGGTCTTTAGAAGCAACGTCGATTACAAAATTCATTTTAGATAGACTTAATAAAAATATGCGTATCTAAACTACCGTGCCCTCGGAGTCCGCTGGCAGGGCGTGGCGGCCGCCACAGCCGCTGCCCCCGTTTTCCATACTCGCGAGAGCCATACCATAAAGATAATTATAATATATTTACACGAATTATAAAGGTGTCTCAGCAAATCAATAGCCTTAACGACCACAACTAAGCTCCACTATGTGTGATTTCAAATCGATGCGCCGAGCGCTTGTTTCATATACATACCATAAATTTGTAAGTAATTAGTACTATTACATGGGTACACAATATTATAAAGTCAATATTTTTATGGTCGGAACCCTGGTGTATGTTATAACAGGATGTGGTGGTTATTACATTCCAGCTAAGCAATTATAAAAGGTTGCAAACGTTTTGTTTAAATACTACCTTATTTTAGTGGTAAATAAATACAGATTTCAGAATCCATTCTAGGAATCTAATTGTATAATTTATAAAAGCGAAGCAGAATATGGCTTGGCCAATGGTTTGTCCAAATCCGTACGAAGGGTTGGCCACAAACATTGTGATCTTTAATTTGTGACAGCTGCCACAAAAGGTTGTACTCCGATCTGTTATTGCTATAGTTCTTCCACTAAGATGGGCACAATTTTACGAAATTCTGTCCCTCTCCGCTCAGTGGCCAGACAATGACAATAATAGCTCACAGTATGGCCCCTATTCTACAACACAACACACTAGTATCCGTAGAGGCGGGCGGCGCGGAAGGTAACCGACTTTTACATCGACACAGTTATGCGTTTAGGCTACATCTACACCATTCACAATTATTTACTTGTTACCCTATACTTAAGGTATATATTAATACCTTCCCTAATTTGTAACGGTACGCCAAATCGAAGTGCAAAATGAAATTACTCAAGTACTTAAACTATGACAATGAAATTTATAGCATTATTTTAACATCGTTTTCATAAATGACTACTAATAAACATAGTGTTCAATGACAAATTTTTATATAATAAGAAATATCATTTTATTGAATATAGAATACATTATTATCGAAAAACTATGTCGTTACATTAGGACACCGACAGTGCTAGTAGATAGGTACATTACATGTATCCAGCATTGGATATGACAAAATACACCGCAAAAAAACACAGAAGTTGCCCAAACAAATATCTATCATGTAGTATATCTAAAAATTTATATTCTCTGAATGTTTATACAAATACATAATATTCTGAGATATTATAAATTACCTTGAGAGATCAGTTTATGCTAGTTATAAAAATGTACAAGTATGCTCTCTATGTATGCAACGTAAGTGTCAAGTGCTAAGTTCCATAGTCGAAGTAACACTATGCGTACGTGCGTGCGTACGTACGCTCGTTGCGATGTGTGGAGTTGGTAATATGATCCAACAATAAATACACTAACGCACTACAGATTGATGTCACCCTACTGATCGCTCGCCTCGAGCGAGGCAGCGCTCCTCACTACTATCATGCGGCTATCCCTCAATAGGCGATTCATGTCCCAGTGAAACTAACGTGCGACTGCTCTGCGTGCGGACTGCGGAGCTACATCTCACATCGAGAACGTTTTAACCTACAATTAAAAGCAAATTCCTTTAAACGAAATAGACACTTGGACGAGATATAAAAAAAAAACAAAACAATTTATCCAGATGATAATCTGTCGTTTACCAAACAAACAATATTCAAAACTCAGCATGTAAGGTATGTACAAAGAGGCAATTTGAGCTTACAAAAGTACAAAGTAATCACATCGCGACGGTTTAGAATCTACAGTGGATTTACCCTTCTTACCGACTACGACAGCTCAAGCTTTTATCGACAATTACACTAGAGTATCACACGATTACTCGCCGAAAACACCTATTATGCATGTAATTTTTCCCGATGGCCAACACGAAAAGAACTAGCACTAATTCATAGCATACGAACGACTCTCGATCTGGATGCGCGCTGCGACGGCGACGAAGGCGGCGACTGCGGCAGTTGCGGCTGCTTACTCGGCTGTCTACGACGCGGGCGAGCCGCTCGGGCCGCCGGCCGCCTCGCCTGCGGACAGAGCGGCGTCAGTGGCCGGAGGGCGGAGGCGGAGGGCGTCCACCGCACAGTGGCGGTACAGTGGCGGGCTACGCACCTGGCTGCGCGTCGGGCGGGGGCGCGCCCGAGCCGCCCGGGGCGTCGGGCTGCGCGCGCGGCTTGAGGAAGTCGTTCAGCGACGGCTGGATGGATAGCTCGTACTCGGTGAAGTTGAAAAGCGGCGGCAGCGGGCGCCCGTTGGGGAGCCGCGCGGCCGGCTCGCGCAGCTCGTCGAAGAAGCTGTGAGCGCACGCCTGCAGCGGCGACAGCCGCGCGCCCGGCGTGTACTCCAGCAGCCGCGACACCAGCGAGATGGCGTCCGGCGGCGTGCACGCACGGAACACCTGCACACGACACGCGACGCTCACAAACCATAGTCCACATATACACAGCTCGAGGGCTCCGACTACTGAGCTGCCGAGTGCCGGAACCACAGACTCGAGAGAGTTCGTTACACATGTACTATTTAAAATGATAAATATTCTCTTTAGCTTCATTTTTTGTGTTTTTTTTGTTTTCGGAATGTTATGTTCGTGTTCATCAAATCGAAATCAATCAAATCAAGACCCTCCCAACGTTTAAGGTTACCTTGAACATATATTTAGTAAATATGTACAGAGTTATTGGTTAGAAAAACATGGATTGGATTATAGCAAAATGATTTAGTAATATTTTTGTAGGTTTAACAATTATTATGGACGACACGCCGCGTGCCGTTCCAATAGTTAACAACGAAAGTAGTACCAGTGGAAAATAAACATAAATGAGCAGTAATGTGAGACAATCGCACACAGAGTGGCACAGTACGAGTGCACACTGAACACCAACAAACAGTTTGCAATAAGAGACAGCGGCAACCGATTAGTTATGGCTTCTGATCGTTACATGCCAGACTCGTTAACTTAATAGCTCACGACACCAAATACCTCCATTGTCGAGGAGAGAATGAAGGACCCAAATATATAACAAAATATGTCTGAGTGACGAAGTGCAATGTATGAAAGGCAGTAAAGGCATTTAGGTGTCGGTGGAGCGAAACCTTACTCGGATGCGCTGGTGGTCAGTGGCAGTCTTGGGCAAGGTGATACGCTCCAACATGTACTGCAACGACGCGCGCGTTATAGTCATACATATACTACTTCATACATACTATTCATTTCACTATAATAATTATTTAGCACATCTAAAGCTGGCATTTACTATTGATGTCTGAAACAACGTGAACATGGTGGCACATTTGAATGTAACAAGCCTTATAGCTATTAAGAATCGGTCGACATGAGCGTGTGTTTTTGTTTTTAATCCCCCTGTGATCTAACTTATGATAATTGAGTTATTAAGCATAGTGTCCAATGATCTTTATTCGATCATGAGGTTTTAATCACATTGAGTTTTTCTCTCAATCTATATTTCTGTTAAATGAAAATGAAAACTACTCTCACCTTCGCCCAAGGGTGACTTTTAATTTGTGGAAATTTGAATTCTGTATAGTTAGGATTCATCTCTCGTATTTGTTCTCGTGTTGGTGTCCCCAAAACCTGAAATAAACATATCATTATCGACTATCATTAGCACCAAAACTCTTTGAAATCTGGTCTAGCTAACTATTAGCTAACTATAGATTGAGAATAATCGCACGATGTTTCAGATTTCAAAGAGGTATTGGTAAAGAAATATAATATAATTTTAAGTACCAAATAAGTACCACAGATCAAAGATCACGGACATTATTTATTATCTTTACGTATGTCATTTGACACAACACACACTTCTAATAATCTACTGTGGGGTAAATGAACGTAAAATATTATGAAATTTACCTTAATGATCTCAACAAGTTGGTCTACACCCGAATCGCCAGGGAATATTGGTTGGCCCAACAACAGCTCTGCCACAACACAACCGGCGCTCCACACATCTGTCCCACAAAATACTTGCAATGAGTTAAGATACAAGACCAAATGAATTGTCATCGTGTTCAGAGATTGATAAGGGTCGTTTTTACTGGTCAGGATCTAAAACGAATACTCTCCACAAAGCCTTACTAACAATTAGGGCCAGTGTAGTATATCGTAACTAGTCTCAAAACTGATACTGACCTGATTGATATTCGACACAATATTAGAAAATATGCATAAAAATGCATTATCCTTACTATTTAAACATCTGCAATTCACGCTGCATTTATCTCATATCTGTTATTCAGACAATACAAAACTGAAAATCAGTATATTGTGCAGTGAGATATTAGAGTTCATCATGTAAATTACATGTAAAGGATGATTATAGAGACAATACATCACGTTATTACTCATAGCATATCTTCTTTTTGTTAAAACATACTCATTCAGTCGGATAATTTTAACTTTCTATTTTTGAAATGCATAAAAACGTTTAGGTGTCTCACTCATTTTGTGTAATTTTTTTTTGTTTCTGGAGGCAATCCAAAGCAGTAACAGAGCATTTTACTACGTCAGAGGTACTACATACACATATGTGTTAAATCGATATATCACTTTTCTCAACGTTACTGCACATTATGATACCGTTGACGAATCTAACACAACCACCAGTGCGAAAATTGGTGAGGTTGTTACTTCCTCTTTTACGTAACTACTGAACGGAATAAGATGAAAATTGGAACAAAGATAGAATATTAGCTGGATTAACACAAAGGATACATATACTTTAATCCCGAAATTGAATAACTTGCTATAAAATCAATTAAAATCGAAATACAAACACATGAAATCCATTTTTATACGAGTTATGCTCGGGGCATAATTAGTTCAGAATATATACGCTTCTCATAAGAAAAATCGAAACACCCTGCAAGTTTATGTTTTGTAAGGAATATCAGAAAAATGTGTTTATTTCGGAATATATGTCAAATGTCGTTTAATTGTGAATTATACCTCATATTATATATTAAATGTGCGTTATATACGTGAAATCAATATTGCCTGCTTGTGTTTCCGCCAAAAATTTACTCTATCTATTGTAAGACGCTTTCGGGAAGGTGTAGAGTATTCGTGTTTAGAAATGGAAACGCTTACCAATCTTGGTGGTGTAGTCGATAGCGCCAAAGATGAGTTCGGGCGCGCGATAGTAGCGCGAGCAGATGTAGGAGACGTTGGGTTCACCGCGCACGAGGTGTTTGGCCGAGCCAAAGTCGCACAGCTTGAGGACGCCCGTCTTGGGGTCCAGCAGCAGGTTCTGGGGCTTTATATCCCGGTGGCAGATGCCCAGCGAGTGGATGTACGCCAGGCTTCGGAACAACTGGTACATGTACAGCTGCGCACAAAAACAAACACACATCATATATCATCCTATATATCTACACACAACATACTATGATCCCATAATTGTATTCAAAACAAAATGTAAACAAAGAGAAAGTTCATGTCTATGATTTCACAATTTCGGTGGGTATAATCATTTTGGTTTAAATTCAACCCGAAATTGCCATATACATATATACACAGACAAATGACCTGATGGAGGAACGCTTCTAGCATACTATATTTAGATAAAATGGATTTAGCGGCGATTCATGGAGATCCCCATGACGCACGATTCAAATTCAATCAATCGTCAAATACGTAAATTGTTAATCACAAAATATATTTTCCTTATAAATCGGAATGCCCATTGGTAAAACTCAATGGAAAATTCTGTGCCTTCAAAGATAGCTTGTATGCAACAGAAGGCTTCATAATATGGAATACTAACCAACACAACAGATATAACAATATAGATAGTGTAAGATGTACCTTTATAAAACTAATGGGTATGGTTTGTTCGTCTTTGGAGTAGTGACGTGCCACTTTATACACCGTCTCCGGTATGTACTCCAGCACCAGGTTCAGGTACACTTCATCTTTCTGCAATAAAATGGACACACGTCCTGTTGCATTTGTTCTGTTTCCACAAACGTTAATTAAGGTATCGATCATTACGCCATGTCATGGTGCGCTTACATTACACGCATGCCTTTAGATACATTTATACCCTTGTCAATAAATCGAAAGATGTCTGACAGTATAGAGAGAACGAAGCGCGAGATGGTGTTTCTCAAGCACGACTATACGTCTTTGAATTTCTTCTAAAGCGTTTGCAGGTTTCCTCTCGATGTTTTCCTTCACCAATAAGCGGACAAATGACGGTGTGACTAATCACTGTACTTAACTCAGAAAAACTCATTATTACAGTCTCACTCTACTCATTTAGCAGATTCGAACTTGCAATCTCTGTGTTGCAGTTAATGAAATCTTAACGACTATAATAACTTTCTCTAAATTTCTTTCGTCAATGTATTTATTGAGATGGACACTTTTTAAACGCTGGAAATATTATAAACTTAACTTATGATAGAGCATCACTAAGTCCAAAAACAGGCATAGGCATGCGCGTAATGTCTCCGCAGATATACAATGTTCCACTTGAGTATGCAGTGCAATCCTTCATTAGCATTACCTACTTACAAATAGTGAAAATATGATTATCCCTGAATAAGTGATAACATAATGCAATAATAAAAAGAAGACTAAAACAGTCCAAAACTGAATTAAGTTAATCATTATTTCTGTATAATAATAATTTAATAATTATTTCTGTCTGTAGGAATATTATTAAAGTACATATTTACGTAAATGATAAAATATAATCCAAAATAACCAGAATTATTGAAAGGGAAAGCAGTGAAGTTCTGATAGAGTTAGTTAAGTAAAAACTAGTGATAAATGTCGATTAGTCATATTCACACGAGAGCTAACTTTACAGTTAATATGTATATACAACTAAAATAAGTTATCTTGAACTAGTCCAAATAAGTACTTATTCCGCCTTACAATATGCTTAGGTTAATATTTAATTAACATCACTAAGCGTAACAAAGAACTAAGGTAGAAAAATAACTTATAATCAAAATACAAATCTATGCTAATACCCTGGTCATTATACTTTTTAATTTATACCACGAGGTGGCAAAGAAGCAGTTATCTTAGCTAATGGACGCCTGCGACAACAGGGCAATAATATAATTATACCAGTAAATAATAAAAATATAATATCATACTATTATACAAAAATATCTTATACAAAGCATGAAATTCAATAGGTTTTTTGCTACGACTCAAGGTTGACAGAGTCAGGTCGACTGCACTAAATAATTGATTTGACAAAAAACTTGTCGGCGTGAACCCTACATTTTTATTTGCAAAATTATGTTATCTTTGTAATAACGCTGCTATTGAATGCACATTTCGAGTATGAACATAAAATAGAACTAACTATAAGATAGTTATGGTTTTAGTCATGACGTTCAAGTGCAAAAAGGCAAGGAATGATAATGCTAAGCATTTGTCAAAACAAAGAAAAACGTAATAAGCAAGCAGGTAACCACAAACAACTTTAAGGGCATAATAAGGACTGAATGACTGAATTGACTGCAATGGCGATAATGAACGAACTTGGCTTTGACCCGTTCTCATGTAAAGCTCAAATGATCGAAAGATTACTGCTCGTGGAGTGAACAAAATCTGCTCTCAATTAGGTATGCACACAACTGCTTGACTGGCCTTCAAGTTACCGAGCGATATCGTAACACATAACATAATGGAACGTTTTAAATTATATTGCAACAAAAAAATATAGTTCGGTAACCTTAGCCACGATTGGTAGACCTGTATTGTGCGTTACCACACTAGCGCAACAATCTTATTGGTTCATAAACATACTGTGACATCAAGAGACTGCATTGCGTTTAGCATTGAGCTCACTGCTGCGGGCACTGCCGCCTTCCCCCAAATAAAACACACAAATAACACCAACCTTAATTATATATACTACATTCGGGGCTCATATTCAGCGGGTTGGGACTTGGAAAGCGTACACAAGAGATACTTTATATTTAATCGTTATACGCTATAACATTGACCTTAAATAAAAACAGCAAATAATATACGAATGCTTTATATATTCACTTAAATTTAGTGTATTTTTATTTATTCATGAGTGAAAGACATATTAGGCTTAGGCTCCAATAAAAATGGGCAGAATTTAAGGAGCTATTATTATACTACACTATTACTTGTTAGTTACGATAACCTGGTATTTACTAGATGTTCGACTTTTTGTGCAACTTCCCAAAAGGAGTAGGATAAAATTCGATTATGATTTATTTACATAGTGCATCTACGTTATAAATTGTAACATTTGTCAGGCTAGGAGGCACATTTTATTCATGAAACAGTATAAAAATAATAAGGATGTACTCCCCATAACTCAATTAAATCCCTTTTAATGTCTTATTAGATTTTTTTATAGTTTATCGCACTTAAATAGGAAAATATATATATTTTCACGCCTTCCCAAAAAAGTCCACTGAATCTTTTTTGTTCTTCTGTTTAAGAGACTATAAAAAAAGTTATTGTACATTAGACTGACTGCCAACCCTATCTAAGCTACCAATGACATACGATATTTCAACAGACTTTAGCTTGTAATTCTAAGCTCATATTTATAAAGATTAACTCTTATTAATACATAAGGATGCGTTTGGCCTAATAAATACTATCCTACGAACATTAGTTCCGTTTGCGCTCACTACTGCTATCAACTCCTTAATGTCGAGTCATATTCTCACACAACATAATGGTTTGTTTAAAGCCAATCCAGCGCACATAACAGGCGGTCAATGATATAACTTCTAGAGAATAATTAAAAAAGTAGAGGTTTTCTAGTCCGCCCAGACTTCTATGACAAATTGAGAATAATATGTACTTCAATACATAATATGCAATATAAGAACCAAGAGGTTCGAATAAAAGTTCTGATTATACAGACAGTGCCGTCCGCATCGTACCAAAGAAATTACATAAATAAGCGAAATAATACCTTATACGTAAATAAAATTCGTTAGTTGTGGGTCAAGTAACTATTACTATAGTATATAGGTAATAGTACTTTGTCTGGCATAAATATAACCAATATCGACTTAATAAATTTGTAGGTAGGGTTTAAAATAACATTTCTTTTTTAATTAAAGGATAGGTAACGGCACCGTTCCATATAACTCAGCCTTATATTGGTGTAGCTTTCCGCTTTACCCCTGGATGTTACCACTTTGGTTGCGGACATTTAATACAAGTTAGCGGTTAGTTTTCCTGTCCTCTCAAGCAGTGGTCGAACCCAGGGGCTAAAGAATATACGGTTACGGGGATACACGATAAGATAAAAGGTATAGCCCTTCACAATACTCACCTTTTCTCCACTTGAATAAAAGAAATATTTCAATTTCACAATGTTACAATGCTCCAGCCGCCGCATGATTTGAAGCTCTCGGTTCTGTAATGTTCAACGATGCATAATTTTAGTTCTTATTACTTATTGAGATTAACAATACCGACATCTATACCTTCTCGCCATACCACAATAGTCCCCGAAGGGGTAGGCCGAGGTGTGTAAATACACACCCTCTGTGTATGTAGAGTATAAGGTAAGCATTAATACATTGATGTCTCAATTTGAGCTGAAAATACAAAATATATTTTTTCAAATGAACCTCCCCTTCTATTTTCTATTCAGGATTGCGATTTTTATATCAACGGAATACAGTATTCACGTGGGAACGATGCTAAGTGAAAACATTACAATTTAATAAGAGTGTAGCTGGTGAACCATCCGAACTGACCTTAAACCTTTTGTCCTGGAGCACCTTTTTGATGGCAATGAGCTCGCCAGTGTCACATAATTTGGCCTGGTAGACGACGCCGAAGCTGCCGTTACCGATGAGCTTCATGTCCGCATAGCTCACCTCCTGCGGCCGGTCGGGGCCCTGCCCCGGCGTCGCGACCACAGTCGTCACCTTAGAGCCGTCCTTGCCTGCAACATCATCGTACCGTGCTTCACTAGTTGCCTAGCCTAGGACCAAGCCCTACAGGCAAGGCCCTATGACCTATGTTGTAAGGCCTAGTGTAAACACTGCATTTGCTATCAGAAGTTCATATTAGTATGAAGGTTTACTATATAGTCCATCATCCACCAAAGATGTCCAAAACAAATTTAAGAGTATGTAATTATAACTCACTTACGCGAACTAATCAATTCCAAAGACTTCGTACCATAACAGGTATATAGTCAGGTCAGGTACCTCACCTAGTAGGTATGGAATTGTTCGTTTACAATTTCATTAGTTAATAGAATTAACTACCTAGCAACAGTGGAAGTAAAAACATACGACCTATTTTTGTACAAATTAATGGGCTCGGCCAATTGCCTGAAAAACATTCACGTGCAAACGTAACATTTAATTAAGAAATGAACTGTGAGACCTATTGATTCTGAATCGCTATCCTTCTTTGTATGATAAGCGCTACAATGTTGGTCATCATTATCCATCATCTTACAAATTACTTTAAACAATTAAAAAATATAATTAGATAACAATTTGTAAACAGTATAAGCAATTTTGTGAGCCATCTGGAAAACTGACAATGTATCCTGTCATGGTGGAATATAAAAAGTATCGTATTAAAAGTCAATTTTTTTCTAAGATGTGGTAATTGAAAATAAGCACGGCATTCCAACTATCGAGGATAATATATGATTCAAAGAACGAAGACGTTATTTAAATACATTTGTATAGAAATCTCAATGTCCATAAAATATTTTTACTCCATTAACGGAGAGACACTGCTTGTGTTTTTTTACGATTAGCACTTAATAAAACTTTAGCTCAAGGTTTTGTTGTTAACTTCTCACTGTATTCGTGTTGGCGAAAGCCTTGATGGTCTTTGGTTTGATTACGGGTCAATGGACATTTTACCCACACTAACACGTGCAGGGAAGCATCAAGGTAAAACTTACCAAAATAAGTGCCGCATATACAAAATTCTAATCTCCTTTAAATTATCGGTGATGCTAGAAGACCTTTTTACCTGCACGTCTATATTTAACTCAGCATTTTGCGCGATTCCCCTCCATAAGCTAAGGGCACACTCAACGTTTTGTACGGTCGGGTAGGCCACTTCACAAGAGGCCATGGTTCACATGCCGTCATATGAATCAAATAAATACTTATTAGAGAAGTTTAGTTACTAGTTTTCCTGCGTCGTAGCTTGCAGTCGTAGTTAATTAACCAAACAATACAAGTATAGGTATATACGGTGTATTTTTTTATTGATGTAGATCTACAACTCTAACACACGGAAACCCTACACGTGATCTCCGGTGATGCTAAACATAGCAAGCAGGTAGGCACTTCGCAATACGCAGATTACCTACGTATTACTTCCTCGATTTACAAGAGCGAAAAAAGCCAAATGACACTGCTCTCAACTAGTGTTATATTCGTGCAGTGAAAAATCCACTCCACTGGATGTGGTTGTGTTGAACTAATGTGGAAGAGTTCATTCCTAAAGATGGTGTCGTAATATGTATAATACACAACTAACTCCCTTTAGTATATAATGTAGACAAAGGGCAATTTATACCCCGAGTATTGCCAAGGCCACGGTAAACGCTTTCCATCCAAATAAGTATCTTTAATAAAACTTTTAAAACGCAATATTCCAAGATCTTGTTTTTAAATATTTATCCAGTAATACCTAGTACCTACGGAGCTGTGTATATATAATATACTAGCTGTACCCTGCCACGCTTCGCTGTGGATATGTGACTGATGCAAAAAATAGATAAAAACAATCCTTGATGCGGATTATATATTATGCAAAAATTTCAGCTCGATCGGTGCAGAACTTTTTGAGTTTTTGAAGCGTACACAAACCAACATAACATTTTTATATATATATAAATATAGCTGGAATATTCAGTTTTTCACTATCTTTAGCGAAAAAAACTGTGGTATTAGCACGTACTCCATAAATATTGCATAAAAGAACGGTTTGTTTCACGTAACTGTTTTCTTTACTCTCTGACAATTTGCATAGACTCCTCGATAGTGTACAAATCACGGTAATCAGGAACTTGTTGTCAGCGAAAATATTAATCTGACCATCGCGTGATAATTAATTATGTAACTGTGCAAAATGTTTCTTTGTTACATCTTTATCAATACCACTCTTTATTTATTCACTATACATAGGTAGGTACTACATAATGGTGCCTTAATGTAATTATCATCATAGAGTACCTGGCTAGAGCGTTACAGGAACCGCCTAGGTATATTCTTAACTAGCGGTAGCCGTGTGATATGTAATTCAAATCTGAATTTACAGCGGGTGAACTGCTCTCAATCTTCAAAACTTTCGTATACTTACATATAATATTGGTAGGAAGTAACAATAATTAAAGGAAGCATTTAAATAATAGATATTGTGTCACGAGTTATTAAGTAATTTTCACGATGATGCCTTCTTTGTGATGTCTTCATCACGCAAAATCTACTTGCCACTTTCACGTGCTCTCATTAAACACCAAATGCTTATTTGTGATATCTCAACCGTATATCAGTTCCGTCTTGAATAACTTGCGAACATTTGCAAATTACGTAAATCAATAGGTTTTACTTTTCAGTTTCAATCGGAATAGCAAACAACAGGGAAAGTTCTACGGAATAATTAAAGCGAAGGCTGATTTTCAAAGTAAAGCTTGCTTACAATAACAATAAATTACATAGAAATTTAATTAAATAATTGAGGACATGACCTAATAATATCCTCACGTCTTCCCACAAGGGTCCCCGAAGGGGTAGGCAGAGGTGTATAGGTAATACCCACACACGCACTTTCCGCCAGAGGTACATTAGGTGCCAACGTGACAGATGGCGAGCCCATCGCCGTTACTCAAGCACGATTATACATACGCCTTTGAATTTCTTCTCAGACTGATGCTGGTTTCCTCTCGATGTTTTCCATCACCGTAAAGCTCGTGGTGTGACTTATCACTGTACTAAAGTTCAGAAAAACTCATTGGTACAGTCGGGATTCGAAATGGCGATCTTTGTGTCGCAGGCAACTGCTCGAAGCACTCGGCCAACACGGCTCTTTGAGACATGACTTGTGGTATTAATGGAGTGAAACGAACTTATAGATTTTTAAAAGTTGGACACAAGCTTGTAACAAATGAGCTAGATCAATCATAGCTGCCAACAAACATTTGACCATGGAATGCAGCCACACCCAACGACAGGAATCCTCGTTGACGCAAACCCAAGCGCACTCCACCCTTGTTTATTCGACTCGGGAGGTAAGGCACTTTACTTACGCCAATGTCATAAATAACGAACCTAGAAAAACAGTCTCGCCCCATATTATTTAATTACGTTAAATGTAAACCAATCATAACCATTGGGTTACGAAATAAATGTTGATTTTTTCATTCTTTTAATCAGACAACGGACGTGTGACATCATGATAAACTACTAAAGGATAACAATATTTTTTTCAGCTAAAAGCGTTCAATATAATGGTCAATCCATTTGTTAGTTTAAAAAATAAAACGAAATATAAGTTTGATTTAAAATCTATGTGTTGCTATCGGCATTTACAGCGGCATTATTAAATTATTGTCTGTAGTTATGGACATTTCTAATCACTTATGATTTTAACGCTATAAATTAATCTCTTCACAAGAACACTTGAAGAACTCCATTTTATGCCCCCTTTCACACCTGTTCATCAATAACTGCGCATTCGGAGACCAATATGAAGGAACAAAACGACCGAGTTATGTACTATATCCATAGTATAAAGAAGAGAAGTAGGTTATCTTCATACAAACGCACCGCGCGCGGCTTGTATGTGTGCGCTATTGTATCTATGTGTCGACGCACGCACACTTTAACAAAATCTCGACCCGTTTCTCAGTGCGCCAGTCGGGGCTAACACTGCACAAGGTTCGCGCGCGCGTCGAGGCTTTTCGGCACCGCTAAATGATTTATTCATCAATATCATCATCAAAATGTCTGATAATCGCAGAAGAACGTATTGCTGTGTGTTTGGGTGTCTAAATAATTCATCGATTCCAGACCTGTCTCTGTTCAGATTACCTATTGAACAGGAAAGGTAAGTTAGTCACTTATTCTAGCATAATATAATTTTACTTGATGATGAGATACCTACGTACTTACATATTTTTTGTTTCTATTAGTTTTCTATCATACAGGAAGTAGGTAGGTAGGCCTAATTTCCTACTAGAATGTATTAGGTACTTTTGATCTGGCAATTGGTTTGCCGCTATTTCTTTGTTTACGTTTAGTTATGCCGATTTCTCAGTATTGTAGGTATAGTAACTAAGTACCTACCTACTTACAGAAAATCGTAATTCAAAATAAGTATGTACGAGTACCTAATTGACTAATAGTAAATCAAATACATATAAAACAAAGTTCGAATCATAACAACAAATTCGATTATAGTCTAAGAGACAGTCGTTAGTTTATAATGTTGTTTTTATTTCTTTTAATGATAATATTTCATTCACTTTATTCATTTTTTTATTATAGATACCTAATTGCCGCTGTTCAAGCGGTTGCTAGCGAAGCGTGAACAGCCGCGCCTAATATTTAGCTAAAAGTGACAACCCTGAGACAGTAGGCAATTATATCGCGAATTGGGCCGGAGATAGCCTACTCCCTCTTCTTTATACTATGCTATATCTGTATTAATCTCTGAGAGTTCCCTCGTGACCACACATCTTTTTATCTTAGTATCAGTGCGTCACAACAGTATATTGGAGTTCAAAAGTTACTGTGAAATACAGATATTTACTCGTGTAGATAAATTAATATAGCAAACATTATTATTTTATCGATGTCTGTAATCATGACATGCACAGTAGTTCCAGCAATAGATTAGTTTTCTTGTTGATTAATAAATAGAAAAAAATATATGACATGCTCAATACCACGAGAAGATTTGTTTAAATAGCAAGTCGATTATTTCATAAAAAAAAAACGCGTACTTAGAATGGTACCAAATTACAAAACAACTAAAAAGATCACGACAAATAATTGTATTAATTTTACTCGACTAGCTGTTTGACCCTGCTAGTTGGTCAGAATTATAGCATGGGTTCTATTCCCGACAGAAACAACCGTTTTCTGATAAGCACATTTGTTTGTTGTTAGTCTGGACGTAATATCTATTTAATTCTATATTTACATCTATAAACGTATATAGATTTTCATTAGTATTTTCTTTCTAACTTGATATGGGTTTGTTTGTATTCCATGTCCAATTTATTATCGTTCACTAAAAAAATCACTATGTAACTAAATTGGTATAATATAATGTATCAATGTGGCTAATACAACTCAAATGTATAAATATGGCTTTATTAAAAATCACAAATTCGTCTATGGATCAAAATGACGTATTCTTATATTTATATTTCCCTATTGAAAGGTATTGTAAGATTGTTGTTAAGGCTGAAACAAGCGATTCAGCCTCATGACACAAGTAATAACAGCCGACAAATAATAAAAAAAAGTTAAGAAGCAAACCGAAATTACATACTAAGTATTTAACGTTCTAGTACTTTGCACACTACATCAGTCTACTAAAATTCTAAAAGATGAAAACATTGAGTGCAAATAAATGTTTTCCAACGTGAAACTGAGGCTATCGTCCAACTCAACACGGGGCTCACCAGTGTTTACAAATGGCAGACTCGCTTTACAAAAACATAGTACACACATGACTTCACAAGGTAAGGGAAACTGTCACTACATAGTACAAGTTGAACTAATATTGTGCGCTGCATTTTGAACTTACGATGTGAGGAAGCCGTTTTCTTTTCCGGAGCCAGCTCGGCCTTTTTAGGGGTATCCACGTCGCCTGATTGTTGCAGCAAAACACAAAAGCAGCATTAGAACATGGATTGTGTACATTATACAAAAACAATTATCGTGATGCTGAGCATGAGACGCAGGCAGAGATACAAACAGCACGATGTATTTGAACACTCACTGATAGTGCGACGTAGTTTTTTACAAAAAGAGGAGATTCGATCACGGGCGCGGCTTAGTTGGCCACTTTTTTCCGTGTCAATTAAACGGGGTAACGAAGGTTCGGAACGCACTGCGACTTCTCCGACGGGGCGCAGGGCCACCGCGGCTGGGCCGTCGGATGCGCCTAGCTTGTCGAAGCATATCGGCCCTGCGGAACACTCCAGCTTGACAGAGGATCGCACGCGAGCGCGCCTAGTGTCAGACTGCCGGTCGCACATGCGATCGAGGACAACACTGCCGCCACCGCGCCCCGAGTAAGTTCACTTGACTAATAGCACTACACCATGTAGTGCTAATTCAATCTTCGCGACTATCGTATACACCTATAACATTGTCATATTCAATAATATCACACTTGTCTTGCCTGGCTTTTATGGCGCGTACGAAACTCGCACCACTGACGAACCGCAGAAGCGCAATGTTAAGCAAACGCGAAACATAATACATACTATCATATGATTGTGATTACACCCTTAATTATAAAAGCCAGAGGTGATTTGTTTACGTGTAAAGAGCAATACGTGATTGTTAACACGTAGTGAATACATTGCTGCAGGTACCTACTATTCTACATAATAGGATTTTTGCTACCGATTGTAGTTAACCATGTACATTTTTAACAACGTAAACACAAATAGACCCTTTGCTGCCCGTACCGCGCAAGCGAGTTAAAAGGTAGGCTGACACCTATATCTAGCATGCGGAATTATTTGGTGTGTAATGTCAATCCTAGCCAACTTACTTTCATAGCCCATTAGTAAATGATATGCAAATCAGATCAAATGATAAAAAGAACCTTCCAGCGAGACAATTATTGGAAAGCGATAACGGGTATCTGATCAGCATTATTTCTCAATATATATATATATATATATAATCACAATGCATACACATATCACTCAGTATCACACGGCTCGCTTGTACTACGTGTCTATCACTTTATATATCGGGTGATAATTTCCACGTGACGTCATAAATAAAGAATAGTTCACAGCTCTAAATAAAACGTGTGTGTTTGTAAAAACAAAAATAAATATGGAATAACTGCATTGCAAAGCATATCCTACATGATCAAATCGGATAACACTTGGGGCGCTAAGAGGAGTCCCTGGATCTATTACGAGGTCGGACGAAAAATAGAAATGGTAACATTAACTTTTGCCCTGGATTGGATAATGAACGTCAAATACGGTAACCAGTTGGACACACCGCTACCAAACTATTCGTGATCAGCCACAAATAATACATTTCCTGTGGAAAGTTGGTATACACCTGTATAACATCCTCCCTTACTCCTGCGGACACCAAACCTCAGAGAAGGCACGAATGTTAATTCTAAATAAGTATCCTACTATGATCATATGTTAATATAAGTACAATTATACATGAATACTTTTAACCTTCGTGGTATAGTTTATTCATTATCGAAGGTAGCAATAATACCTAGAGTACACGTTAATAGAATTACGATACGGTTGTCATGGACTGATACAATTGGATTAGAACTTTTGGCGGAGTTTGTTGGGTTCTCGGCATGCGAAGAGCCACGGCTTACGCACCCGACATTCGATACGCTTTCATTTATTGCAGAGGTGGTGCTAAGCTTGTTTCTCTAACGGATGTATCATATTTTAAAGTTAAATTTCTTTTATTTATGTCATGACTTTTTAACGGTTAATATTATAAAATTAGCAGTTTAAATTTAGATTATTTTTACAATTAGGCAATTATTATACAAATTTATAAATTCACGCCTTCCCACAAGACCCTCCGAATGGGTAGGGAGAGGTGTGTGTAGGTAGGACCCACACACCCACTTTCAGCCGAAGATATATTTCAGGTGACAACGGGACATGTGGCGAGTCTATCGCCGTTAGTCAAGCGTGACTATACACATACTTCGAATTTCTTCGCAAACGTTTGCAGGTTTCCTCTCGATGTTTCCTTCACCGTAAAACTCGTGATGTGACTAGTCATTGTAGGTACTTAAGTTCAGAAAAACTCATTGGTACAGTCGGGAATCGAGCTTGCAAAATTTGTTTTGCAGGCAAATTCGGCCACCACGGCCTATTACGGCACCCCAATTTCACGTGACTTAAGTAGGTCACAATGTCATAGATATTTTACACGTATATAAAGTTATAGTGTTTGTCCAACAAGCAAGCAATGGACAGTTTTAGACGACCAGTGTAGTCCAGCTACTTTCTAGGTAGTCGGCAAATCATAAACACTGCATTGCTGTTCCATTGTTCTTGGAAGATGATACGATGTTTGCAGGTCTCTACGCTCTACGCACACGCTCTACGCCTTTGAATTCAACCAAGGCTAGGTAGTCGTGCTAACCGCATAAACGGGAAACCGGTCTCGCCAGCTACATGACGCATCGCTCACTTCAGAAAATGCCATCGTGTTACTAGCTGCGCTTCAGAATCTCTGGCACAATCAAATTGGTGTGCATCAAGCGAGTCGGTCTGCACATCCCTTGACTCGATTTACATTATATAATCTAAAAAAGTCAGTACGAATAGAAAAACAGTTGCATCATTTCTAAAAAGTGAAAGGACGGTGAAATTCACACGACGTACGAATGTGCAGACTGCCGGATGGCTCCCTGCACTACCACTGGGCCATGGCCACTTACTAACTTTTGTCCGTATACTATGGACTAAAAATATACCAATTTTAGGATATCATGCTTAATATTTAGGTATTTTTTAAAATCAAAATCAAAATCTTTTTATTTCACATAGGCCCAGGTGGGCACTTATAAAACGTCGAAAAAGAAGCACGGTTCGGGTTGGTCGCTTCCATGGAGAAGAACCGGCAAGAAACTCCATGGTTACTCTTTTCAGATCATTAGGCATATACAATTTTTTTTTTTCGTTACAGCAATAGTACCCAAGTATGGAACAACGTAGGCCCGACATCCCAAACCATTTAACGACAGCTTATTAGCTAATCTTGTGACCACAATAAATATTCACTAAGTGTTTTCACTTATTAAAATAACATTATGTCTAATCATACATCGTTTACTTACGGAAAATAATATAGCAGTTAATCATCCAAATATTTCTGGGCGTATTTCCAAGGCAAGCCATGGACATGACAGTTTGTAACGTGTTTGTTCGCGGTTTTAGTCAGCTGTAGACGTCAGGTTACGGACAAATGACAATACACGGTTATTGTAGACGAAAAGCATTTTCGTGATGTAAAACTAGAATACGTCTACTTCAAATTAAGCTGATGAATGGTCCTTATTTTGTTGTTGTCGCTAAACAAGTCGACTCAGTATATGGCTAACAGAAGATTACAAATCACCTCTATTTGAATAGAAGACCAAAGTAACTTATAATACAAAAATCTTTCCGACAATATTTTTTTTCCAAATATTATAAGAGATCGTATCTTATCAAATATTCTTAGCCGGTGGGAGTGACGTAAATATAACGACTATAAAATGAGCCATATAATATTACCTTCGATAGCAATCAACAAAGGCAAAGCAAATAATATAATTTATTTTCAGTCAATAACATTTCCTGATTATGGAAACAATGTCTGGGTGGATGGGTCTACGGTAAGTATAAATTGTATTAGAATCGAATTCTGAGAAATTCCTCCCTTTTTAGTCTATTACAAACGCGTGATGGG
This sequence comes from Drepana falcataria, assembly GCA_945859725.1. NCBI lineage: Eukaryota > Metazoa > Arthropoda > Insecta > Lepidoptera > Drepanidae > Drepana > Drepana falcataria. The sequence goes on from OX243935.1 coordinate 6,112,673, forward strand.
CAAAGGTAGTTAGAGCTCATCATTTTAGTGCATGGTTAGGAAAAATGCGATCTGTGCAAATAATTGAGGACGCAAAAGTTTATAGTCCTGCAATATCTGCCTTCCCTTGGAGATACTACGCATAGATAATACAGTATTGAGACAATAGATGTGGTTTGCGACCGTTCGTTGGAACCTCGATACTCTACGAACGTAAGTTGTAAGAAGCCCATAGAATTAAAATTAGGTAACAGAGGACATAACATGATTACTCGAATTTTAGTAAAAAAACACGGTACGTAAGTACAAGGATTAAGTTTCGTTAAAGATCCTGGTAAGAATGTCTCAATAAAATAATATAGTCAAAGTATATCGCATATTATCTAACATCAATTGCTGCTTACGTATGATAATATCTACGACTATATCACTAATAAAAGCATGTATTAATGCCCAATCGTAATCTGCTCTGCGTTAAAACTGGGTGACTATACAAAAGCAGACTAATCCTACTAATATTATAAATACGAAAGTTTGAGAGGATGTTTGTAACTCAACCGTGCCAGACCGGCTATAAGGAAGAATTTGCTAAAATTTGCCACGGTGACAGATTCAGTCAGTTGGATAAAAAAAAATCCAGGAGAAAACATGACTGACATACAATTTGAGACGTGTCAAACCGCGGGCCGTAATTAGTTCTTTTATAAAAAGATGAAGACTATTTATATTGGTGTGTCACTAGATTTTATATGACTATTATCATTGAAACTGAAAGAAAACCATAACGTAATGAATTCGTTAGAGTGTATTCAAAGATGTATTAAAGAGACGGGCGACAGATACGCCGTCACATAAATACCACTTAAATATATTACAGACGAAGAGGCTCTGCCTATTCCTTCGGGGACTTTCCCAGATCTTTCCCTTTCCCCTTAGGGGAAACACCTAAGTAGATACTTAGGTCTTTACCTGGAGATTCTATAACCAACATTTTCGGATGTAATAATGTGTGGTGCGCAATTCGAAATTCAAATAAATTGTATTAGAAGTCCGTGTTATTTTAAAATCTGTTATTTGTTTTTAGATACTATTTTTGTTTTTGTGGAATTCTCGTAGATTTTTGGAGCCATGGATAAACTGTATATTCGATCAATTTTTGAATACGAACTCTTACATGAAAATATCGATGCGCAAACAACAGGAAACATTAACGTCGTATACGGACCTAACACTGCTTGATAAACATTGTCCAGTATTGGTTCAATCGTTTTAAATCTGCCGGTAACCATTGACGACAACGACGAATAGAAGGCGATAGTGGAAGCGGATCCAACTCAATCTCCGGCTGAGCTTGCTGCAGGCCTGGAGTTAGTGTCAAAACTACATTGAAGCAATTGCGTCAAAATCGGCAAGATAAAAAATGCTAGATAAGTGTGTGCCACACGAACTAAGCGACCAACTGCGAGACTAATACGTCCAAGCATGCATAGCACTACTGAATCGGCATATAAACGAGGGACCCCTAAATCGAATTTTTACCTGCGATGAAACGTGCATCCTGGACAACAGTAAGCATTCGTCTCAGCGGATGGACCCTAAGCATTCGTCTCAGCGGATGGACCCAGGTATGATGACTGTCTTGTGGAACAGTGCCGGTCTAGTAGATGACAGCTTCTTACCGAATGGCACAAGTGCGGCAGATGTCGTCTATTGCCAAGAATTGCCAAGAAAGCTCGCAATTTAATAATCAAGACTGGTCAAGCGCTCTTCCCGATTGTTTTTCTCATTTCGCGAGCTCACACTTCACGTGAGACCATTGCAAAGCTACAAGAGCTACACATGGAAGCTCTCCGTCACCCACCGTACTCATTGGACCTGCCCGAACAGATTTCAACTTTTTTAATATTTAGACTATTTTTAAGTAAAAAATCATGACTCTAGAGGTACTCTACAGAACAAAACGCTTTCGCTGACTTCATCGCCTCCCGTCCGATAAACTTCTACATTATAGGGATAAACAAACTTTGGCCAGAACCTGGATTAACTAAAATAAAACAATGACCAGAACTTTAAAATTTTCACACAAATCTAATTTCATAGGCGAAGATCACATATTTACATTTTTTTGTCTGAATCTTTCACCATTCAATACTACAACAGAAGATACTTTGTCATATAAAAAACACGACACACTAGTAGTGCAAAAATGCTTTTGTAACAAAGTATACCAACTAACTATGAATATTCAATGTATTTAATTATACCTAAACAGGGACGATTATGCTTTTTTAATTGAATTAAATATTTGAAAGACCGTGTTTATTTACTACATTCTTGAAATATACACGTATAAAACAAACATTAATTATTATTGTTTCACAAACATGCAAAATTTGTAATGAAAATGCAAAATTTGTAAGGAAAATGCAAAATCTGGAGTGAAGTATGTACGTTCCTTGTGAAACAACTCTACCCCACACCATAGCATTTGTGTTCACATTCACATTCATAGTCGAAGTCCGTGTATATAGATAATAATGCACACAGGTATGCTTTATCACTTATCAGTGACACCATCTCTTAGAAATAATGTCAGTTGAGTCACTTGAATGAAGTCTGTCCGATTTGAAATAAAACAAGTCGTATTGTCCGTACCTATTGTAAAGCGTTGAACGTGGAAAATGTGACAAATGAGACATTATTCCATACCTGTTTGTTTCAGTACAATTGCAGTGGTCTCTGCAGACTTTGCTTTGCTGTAACGATTTTCAGGATCTCCATTAACAGTGTATGTACCACGTCTCCTCAGCATTATTTATTTTGTAGTCTGCTTTTACGTTAACCTCAAAAAACACTCTCATGCTAGCTAGATCACAATTCACTCTATTCTGCACTAAAATCGTAAATCAAATCACATTTGTAGAATCACAGCTATATTTGACACAAGTAATGTAGCCAGTAAAATATCGAATCAAATGATATTTGTATAAGTTGCACAGTGCCCACCGTACCGCATTAGCAGTGGGCCAGAACTGAGGAAATCGGTTAACAAGTCAATTTGTAATTTAGCAACATGCACTATATGTAGACGACCACGTCGTTCGACTGTGACCACTCCGCTGAGCGAAAGGCGACTCGAAAACCGAGAGTGCGTTGCCACGGTTCTTCCGCGAATGTCAGCCGGCAGGATGGTGCGGTCATGCCGACCGCGAGATAGCGAGATCGACGACGGTCGCTGATAACGCGCCCGATAGCGGGGACATTTGACTATTACCTACCTTCTTAGTAAACTAAACATACACGCAAATAAACAATTATGTTTCACCATGTTTGGATCGTGTTTTTCAAGCTATACTGCTGCGGATTTCAGTGCAAACGAGTTTACTAATTTTTTTGGTAACTACTTTATAATGTTTAACTTGAGCTTACTCTGCACTCTTTAAGTACATACATATTACACCATGTACTTATAAAATATATACTGATACAGAAGAGGTGAAAGCCCTTGTCAATACTGTCGACTGACAGTCAACTCTCAGTACACTAAGAAACTGATACGCCTGAAGATGAGATAGTAGAGAGACTATGTTACAAATGCGGGACGTGAACAATAAAAATAAATAGATTATCACCTATCTGTCTGTTAACAACGTAAATCCCCTAAATTCTGAAACTTATTTGGTCTGTTTTGACAAAAGCATTCGATTGACGAGTCGTTCACTCCTCCTTAGTGACTGAACACAATGGCTGGCATTCGCATTATTGTTGTGATCAGGTGCATCTTGTTGTACCTGGTTATCTCAAGTTAAGTATGTAATTTGCACTTATATTGAGAGTCACTGAAAGAATAAATCAAAAAACATAGCGAGAAGCAAATGTCAAACTTATTGGCCATTCCTGGACATATGCAAAGATAAGTAAGTACATTGATGTTTCCTAACAAGCTTGAATGTTTATGTAATCAATCACAAATCCAAAACTAATTCTGATAAAAGTAAATTTCCTTTCCTGAAGATAAAAGCTTATTAAGCCTACTAAATGGATACTATAAATACGAAAGTTACTGGGGTTGTTTGTTTCTTTACCCGCAAAATCTTCTGAATGGAATTGGATGACATTTGTGGCGGAGATAGATTATTACCTTGAACACAAAGGATATGTTCCAGTTACCTGTTACCAGAAAAAAAATCTACCAATCACATAAAATTTTACGCGGGTGAAGCCGCGGGGCAAAGCTAATTTTATTATTAAATTCCTTTATATTTAATTCCTACCATTGACAAAGACGGTATGACGAGAAGAAACCATCGGTGGTGTAACGTTAAGCTATTTTTGCAGTCATAAAATAGTTTTACATATCCCTGGATTTATAGTAATAATTGCTGAGGTTGTGACATGTATAATTTACGATACTCTGTAGATATCTAATGCAAATGTAAGTAGTCTTTAGGAGCCAACGAAACGGGGTGTCAAGGTTACCTAACCGTGTCATTAAAAATGCAGGCTTCGCGCTCAACTACGTGTTAAGCCGCAAAGGGCCCACTGGGTAAAACTAGTCAAGCGGAGTAGCTACGTATACACGTAGACGGCACGCGCTTGTCTGTTTGTAACTACCTATATCGTAAAAAGCTAATTAGGTCCATCGTGGGGTAAACGTCAACAAAGTATATAATCATTATTATTTAGGTCGTCATTCACTATATCGACTAGTTTTGTAAATAACAACTACTCATATTTGTGGCTCATTTACTACAATTTATCCCAATATTGCTAAACCATCCTTAATTTACGATTTTGCGAATTTCAAATTAAATAAACTGAACTATCCTCACATAAAAACTACTCGATTCATTTGACCAGGAGGGCTTTTTTTACTGAATACATTTATTTAATAAAAAATGTGCTGCCTAAAATTGCCAATTACATTGTTCTATTTTTTTTTTTTATACTTCAAGAGTGGCAAACGAGCATACGGCCCACCTGATGGGAAACGGTTACCGTAGCCTATTTACGCTCAAGATACCGAAGTATCACTTGCGCGTTGCTACTCTGTGTTCGGAGAGTTATAGTGTGTTGGCAGCATAATGGGTTTAATCCCTCTGCTTCCAACACAATGTAACAATCCTCCCCCCTCCCCAAGGAGCTCATTACTGGAAACCTGTTATTTGGCTATGGTCTTCTATAAGGTGGAGGTCCTGCCCCAGTCGGGCAGCTCCAAAAAGAACGGGAAACCTGTTATGCCCTACCTCTCTTAACTACCTTATCTGTCATTAGGGTTCAGTTATGAGTCAGTAGGGTAAACCAAGTTGAATGTATGAACTTGATCATTGTATGTAATCAAATAGTTTTCCTTCTTAGCTTGAAATGATGCATAACTAAAATGGTCATAAGGTGGATCTTCCAACTGATGTAATAACATGATTAATAGTTGTTATAAGTTTAGTTAGTATATTATTAATAGCACATTTCCATGTGAATTTAATAACTGAATATTCATCAACACATATATTTACATCTACAGAATTTTGTAAATCTATTGCTGGAACTTAGATTACAGGCTCTGCACAGTTTCTTAAATTACCACCGTTGAGTTGTAGAGTAAAATGTTATGTAACATCATATCATCCAGGATTGGAAAACGGCCTGAACAATGAATTGCTCAACGTAATGTTCATATGTCATATTCCTGCAGGATCAGCAGCGCACAAGTACCTCTGGTGTTGCAGGCATCCATATGCGGTGGTAACAGCTTACCATCAGGTGTACCGCATGTTTGTTTGCCACCCATGTGTTACAAAAGAAATATTTATCTGAAAGACTTGTATTATCACTATACTCTATTGCAAAACCATCAAACCAGCCCATGTCAATTTACAGTTGGGCAAACTCCTCTCACATAGGTCCTGTGCCCATTAGCCAAGTTAGTAAAGTGTACACCACTGCATATTGGATACTCTTGATAAACCAAAAAGAATTACATAGGCTTTGAAGTTCTATCCAATTCTATCTGCTAAGCTTCTATCCAAGCTTACTTCATGGTTTTCACTGTACTTAATTTGTATTGAATATGACATAGATTTTATGACATTTGTATTAATGCAGGTCAAAACTAATGCTCATATATACTTCATTGTTATTATTACACACAACAGTTTGTTATAGGAAACATGTATACATGCAATGACAAATTGAAGAAATCTGCCAATAGTATTGATTAATTGACTAAAAGTATTAAATAATGACTCCAGCTAAAATTACTGATATTATCATAGTCATAATACCTATCATTATTTCATACATGCATCATGTCATCACACAGAGACCCTCAGGGGTAGGCAGAGAGAGTAGAGTATCAGTTCTCTCTAGAGTTACAGTATGTAAGTATTTCACTTTGTCCACATTAATTATTTGAATATTAAGTTGATTGTATTAAGTACTTGAACTGTAAGCATGATATTCAATATTGTAATATGTATAACATGTGTTGTGACATTATAGATACTGGTGGGGCTGCTTCAAATTCAAGACTCACAAGGCCTATTCCTTGCAGGACTTGCAGGACAGGTTGTGTGACATGGCTATTCTCAGTAGGTACCTACATTACCCTACCTACATTAACTTAAGCAGATAAGATGTTAATCCAATTATCAACTATAACTAGCATATTCCCTTCAGAACCTGTAATTTATTACGTCATTATAAAGATAATAACCTCTCAACAGTTTAAAAACGCAAAATACTTTAATTAACTCAGTTTAATTACAGCAGGCTGCGCAGCTAAGCCCGTTGTAGGTTATGAAGGGAACATAGGGTAACCGGTTAAAAGTGATGAGCCTACAAGGGATCATGAAAATACGACGCACTTCCCCTAAAATTGTGTGGTTTGACACGAATTTTATCTGACACATACGAGGCTTATGTGGCATAAACTCAGGATTGCCTGTGGCCATTTTTGAAATGGTGCGGACATCAAATGTTACCGATATTGATTACTTCGTGGTTTATCCTCACTACATGCTAACATGCAAAGAAGTTGAATTGTGGCAGTTTGCAGCCATTTTTAAATTGTCAGTAGCAAGATACGTCACAGGCGTAAGAAATCACGATGGCCGACAAAAGAATGGTTAGGTGGTAGGTATGTACTCACTGCTAATTTTTACTCCTCCTAGAGGTGGTTTCGGTGGTTGATTGTCGAATGTCTTTCGAACGGATTTGCTGCCCTCGGCGAATGACGTGGTCCTAGGGCGTCCGCTCATTATTAAAGGTATAAAATAAACGGCCTTAGAATCCTGAGCTTCATAGATACTTCACATTTCTCGTTACCACCCTTGCACTCGCACTGAACTCACTATGCCGACGAAATACAAAGTTACGGTTGGGTAGTCAAAACGGTATCACTTAGATACAATTAAAATCAAAATAAGACTGTCTCAGAGCAGGTTTACAATATCATTTTGATAATTTTTCTAAATTTACATCACTAAAGTGTACGACAGATTTTAGTTTCTTCAGACAATTCAGACATGTACTCGCTCTCGTTCGGCAAGTTTCGGTTCTCATTCGGACTTTCGATCACTGAACGAACGAAGATGACGTCATTTGGCTCTCTTTAGCGCCATCTGTTTCATTGAATATTTTTGCTATGTCGGTAAAGCAGCCAGCCACAGATATTGTAAAATTCTCATTTAATTTGCAGAATTAGTAAAAGGAATCAATAGTGCAATACAAATTTTACAAGTATTTGGAATTCTGAATAAGCAAACAAGAAAGATTCACCCATTCAGTTGATGGTTTGAGCGACACTAATTTAATTAATAGTAAATAAATTATATAGAATGCCTTCAGCCATGATGGTTAGATAATAAAAAAGCTAGGAATCAAAGGTAATACCAGTTAAATTCACATAATACAATGGGTCGATGCAAATGATATTCGTTATTTAGTACAAAGGGGCTATCGATCTGGTATAGCCGCAATCGCCTGAATTTCAATCGAGCGAGTACTTTCTTAATTCTTACCCAACCCACGAATTCCTTTCTTAATAGGTCTTTAAATTAACTTCACTAATTACTTAATTACAAAACTACAAAAACTTAATTTTAATAATATCACTCGATTGTGAACATAACGATACCTACATATAACGTTAGTCCAAAACACGTAACAAAACATACTTTCTATCATACATTATTTGGGTGGTATTAAGTATTCTGTTGCTTGACTTATATTTCCTGTGCCTCAAGATAGGTATTTTTTTGACCTGAGAACTCAAGATTTAATAAAAAGAGGTGTCTTTATATCTTGTTCGATTCGTTTTATATAATAACCATAAATCTTTCTTTTTGTGGTAGTAAGGTGCCTATGAAATAAAATTTAATTTATATAATAAAGAGTGGTGGCCGTGGTGGTTTAAGTAGTTGCCTGCGACACAAAGATCGTAAGTTCCAATCCCGACTGTACCAATGAGTCCTTCTGAACAGGCAACTTCGGAGGCAGTGATGGAGGAAATGCTCCTGCACAGAAGACCGCCTCAGATAATTTAGCTTTACCGAGAAGGCAAACATCGAGAGGAAACCTGCATATGTTTGAGAAGCTATTCAAAGGCATATGTATAGCATAGTCGTGCTTGACGGCGATGGACTCACCATTTGGCACCTAAAATATATCTCTGGCGGAGAGAGGTTGTGTGGGTATTACCTCTGCCTACCGCTTCGGGGACCTTTGTGGGAAGGCGTGAGGATATACCTATGCCATAATGATTTTATTGAAAGATAAATCATGAAAATTAACTTACGTAATCCGACCTTTACTATGAATAGATATTTATCTCAGTATTTATAAACGTAACTACTTAGGTACTTAGTCGATGTACTCCAGGTCATAAAAAAAAATTCAGCTTTAAAAAATATATAAATAGACAATATGGACGTAGGTCATAAGTACTTTTGAAGGACGATAATAACTAAGTAGGTAATTACTTACTTGCAGAACTTTTTTTAACTTGTAGGTAGTATTCCTAACTAAATTATTATTAGTTAAACTTAAACGTCAACATTAGTTAATCGTGTACCTATATGTATTTTCTTCTCCCATTTCATGAGCTCTCGCTGAGAGCCATCACGGGGTATTTCTTCTAAACTCCGCAACACGGACGGCATCGACCTCTCAAGGACTGTCAGTCCTCATTAATTCAACGTAAATACAAGATCTGGCCTCTTGTCGGTGTATCTGATGGAGCTTGTTCCATTTTATGTAACTCATATCTATATTCGTCTGCCGCTTCCTTGCTTCTCTCTCTTCTGCCCTTAAGCAGCTTTCATGTAGTAAAAGTAAAATTTGGACCTGGATGTAGTATGTTGCATCCCTCAGTGGCAAACGCTTAAATTACTTATAACAATGTTGTTGTGCAATAAATACAATCAATACATGGCCACACGAATCCGTGCATACATTTGATTCAACTTGTTGCGTATGTAGAGAGGGCAAGCCTCTTGGTAGCCGCTATCACTCGATGTCGCAGTCAGTAGCGCGTGCGCCGCGTGCCTGGCGAGCGGCATTTCAGTCGCGGAATCGTCGATATATAATGTGAATTCAAAGTCAAATACCATTTTTTCCATCAAATGTTACAAAGGAATCGCTCAATAATATAATCAACTCACTAAAATGGAGTGTTACACGTCGGATAGTTGCGATAGCGACAGCAGAGAACAAAAAACTCTCGACTTATCCAACCAGTTGTTGGAATCGATCGGTCTCGCGTCCGAACTAAGAAGCATTGTTGACGAAAAGAATTGCGCAGAAAATTACGAGATAATACTTCTTTACAATAACAGAATTGGGGCGCTTCCGGAGACAATCAATCGGTTTAACAATTTGAAGATACTGGACGTCAGCCACAACAGGTTGACGGTACTGCCAGATGTATTCAAAACGTGCCCTCTGACGTCACTCACAGCCAAACATAACCAGCTCACTAACGAATCCCTTCCGAAGTCATTTTTCAATACTAAAAGCACTATACGGGAGCTCAACTTGAGTGGCAACCAACTGAATTACTTCCCAGAGCAAGTTTTGGAGCTAAGCGCTCTCAAATATCTTTATTTAGGTGGTAACAACATCGTCAACATACCAAAGGATATATGGAAGTTGAACAGGTAACTAGGTATTTAAATGATACCATAATTACTTAGTTTAAGATATATCACTATTACTTAAGTTATTCCTGTAAAAATCTTATAAAAGCACAACTTGTAATTCTTATCAGTAAAAACCGAACTGCATAGGACTGTTTGCACGGTGGCGTAACTATAAAACAAACTGAAAGATTATATTCTCACAATAGTCCCCGAATGGGTAGGCAGAGGCTTTTCACGGGGGATATTGTTTTGTGCCAATGTGACAGAGTCGTCGTCGCTCATCACATAATTTTAATATCTTCAGAGACGTATGGAATTTTCCGGTCTTCGATGTTCAACTACCTAGATTATCAACACTTGGAAAAACATATGGGTTCAGCCCGAGGTTTAAACTTACAATCTCCACTTTCAATCACTTAGCCACCTCGGCTAAGAAAGGTTCTAATTTAATTATATAATAATATATCCTCACGCCTTCCCACAAGGGTACCGGAAGGGTTAGGCAGAGGTGTACCTATAGGTAAATTAATTATACTAAAAGTCTATTTACACTTTAAACTGCGATTATATAACACGTTTAGGACATTTATTTAGTACCATCCCCAATTGCATTGTCTTTGGGGATTTAGGACAAGATTTCTTTTCAGCGTTACGTTTTGGAGCTTTTGTGACAAATTTTATCGTTTTAAACACCAACGTTTCGTCATATGAGAGTAAGACCAGAAGATCGGCTGTGTTATCTACTTACTTTATTATGTTATATCCACAGTATAGGCACAGACGTCTTCAAGCAAGCTATTGTTATATCGATATTGAAGCCTCTCATTAATTGATCGTTGTTAGTTCTATAAACATCATTCTTCTTTGTCTAACGAAGAAGCAACAAACCTTCCATTATTATGGTATTTATGGTTGACGTGTACTGATAATAAACGTCGAGGTCAGTGGTCTGCAGCTGAACCTCCTTCCATTGTATACGTTATTCACTGCGTTACGGGGGTAAAGTGGACATCTGCATCTGCACTTATTACGCACTGGAAATGCTCCTGCACAGAAGACCGCCTCAGATAATTTAGTATTAATTTAAATCAGTAGGTACACGCACATACATACATACTTACATATCATCACGCCGGGTTCCTCGCGGGAGAGTATAGCGCCAGTTCTCTTGAAACTTATACGACTACTTTCGCTTCATCTACATCCATCAGTCCCTCTATACATGTTCGCCGGTTTCGAGTAGGTACTTTTCAAGTTCCCAACCTTGAGTGTCCGATCACTTTGATCTAGGTAGTTTGAACTTACATAAGCCGAGCTGAATCGCCGACCTGGTTCTTATCCGTAACAAATATGAAAACAATTGCTTTAATGACATCGTTAAATCTATTGTGGGTTTGACCAGTGACCCGCTGCAATGACAGATATAATTACTACCACCTACAAACCGTGTGGTACCTACGTATTTAATATTCAAATAAGCTAGCAGGTCAGTATCGCAGCAGGTTATTATACACAAATAGCCAATCCTGGGTCTAACAGAAAGAATGGCACTCTTAATACGTTTACCTCGAAGAGTAGGTGAATTATTATAGAGGTATATTACAATCACTACAGAAGACTTCCATTCCTACTGTTTTGAGTATTGGAGTAGAGTAGGATTGGGTAGAGATTCAGGGTAACACGTTTATCTGGTATAATCCAAACCCAAGATATGAGGGTTTAAAAAAACGACGAACTTCGAGAAAGAAAGAGGCCCTTGCGAATTTAAGATATCTAACTAACCTGTTCAAATATCAAGAAACATGCACGGGTTTATTTATTCTTCTACCGCTCTGATTATTCGTTCCTAGTCTTAGTCGGTCTACGTAGCAATCGAGATCATCTACAACTTAACGGTGTAGCATACACGTTTACATACTAGATGCACACCGGGATGCTGGATGTGGAAACGAAACAAACGCACACCCTACCATTTATAAACTTAGTCAGGCCCGCCGCTAGCTGTTTCGTCGCCCGCGTGCAATACTGATTATGCCGCCCTACGCCTACTTACTCTTGAGTTTTGTCAAAAAAAGGATAATCAATGTTTTCTCATTATGGTGGGGAAAAAACAACAACCCAGATAAAACATTTATTTTAAGTAACATATGTATTTTTATAAATTTTATCTTGCATTGCTCTTGCGAAAGGTTTCTCTGGGAATCCTAAGGTGGACTTAGACCAGGAAAAGGATGTATGGATCAAACCGTGGAAATCGCGAATCGCGGAAAGGTTTTTGGATGTTAGCTAGAAAGTTTTCTGCGCTTTCGTCGACTTAGAGAAGGCATTTGATAGAGTCGTAAGAAAGGAACTCTGGGACGTGTTGCCTGGATATGGAGTGAGTAGTAAGTAGTTCCCTACTGCATGCCGTGAAATCACCCTTGATGTCACCCTGGTTTGATGTGCAGACGAGGGGTCAAACAATGGTATATCATGTCTGCCTGCCTGTTCATTATATATCTAGATAACTGTCTGAGAGCCTTTAAAAACGAACGGATGTGAAGTGGAAATGGGAAACTTAGTTGTCAACTGTCTTCTATACGCCGCGCCGATGACGCGGTTTTACTGGCGTCATCAGAGGGCGAACTGCAGTCACTAGTTACCATAATGAAAGAAGAATGTGAAAAGAAGGGGCTGCGCCTAAACGCTGGCAAGACTAAGTTTCTGGTATTCGAAAGAGATGAACAAGTGACCGAGTGTGTTATTTCGGTAAATGGGCAAATTCTAGAGCAAGTGAATGAATTTGTATATCTAAGAAGCATGTTCACACGAGATGGAAAGTATGGAAAGTATGAAAAAGATATTGAAAGAAGGATAGCTGCCGGTAATAAGGTGAATGGGGCCATGTCGGCGTTGATGGGCAATAAAATTCAGAGCCAGAATTATCGAGTTGCTGTCCACCATGCGATATTGGTGCATACTTCATTATATGGCAGCGAATCCTGGGTATGTCATAGGAAGCTTGACTGCAGTTGAGATGCGATCTCTTCAAAAAATGTGCGGAGTAACGATCTTAGATCGTATCCACAATTAAGATATTCACAAATCAACTGCGTGAATGAGGGTAACTCTTCTTGCCTTTACATTTGCGATATTTTGAATGTTGAGATTTAATTGTGAAAATAAATCCTTGACAAAATTTAATAGATCTTCACCCGTGGAGCTGGTGATCGGACAGAAACCAATGAAATTTTCTTATAATCCTCTTTGGGAGGTTTTGTAAAAAAGAAACAATATTTTAATATGAGCTACTTTGGGGTTACGGACACTATATATTTTTAGAATCTGCATTAACTTTGATGTATAATTAATTAGCTTTTATTTAACATTTAACAGCCTAGTAATTCAAATAAGAGAAATTACCAAAAATAATAGATTTTTTTACCTCATAAAAAAAATTGTGTTTCCTCCGTGATTGCTTCGCCACCTTGTAATCTTTTACACTTAATTATGATTATGAAAAATAAAAAAATATATAAAATGCCTATTGGTCGCCTAGTGGTCACCTAGCCGGTGACTGGCTAGCCCGCTGCAGGCGCCCCAAGTTGGTATCCTATGCGCGCCTTCTGCGTAGGAGGCGACCGTTCAGGGGTACAATGACTTGAATTAGGTATGAGTCGCTCGATTTGCCGCCCCCCTGGACGTGCCGCCCGCGTGCGGTGCACGCCTTGCACGCCCGCTTACGGCGGCCCTGAACTTAGTATGGAAGTTGTGTTGTAATAATAACATGCTCAGTAATTTTGTTTCGTAGATACGTGACGATTTGACCAAACATTACTACACAACTAGTGATTTTTACATTTTGAAATTACTTTACGTTTTTTTTTTATTGCCATGCATTTATTTCATGCTAAGCATACCAGTTAATTACTGCTTTGGACTAAGTCTAAGGCTTAGTACCTAAGGACTCAGACCGTTTGTAATTCGCTTAGGCTTGGCTGGACTGTTACCAGACGGTCGTCAATTATATGGCTAGGACCCACACTTGAGACCACAACAGATACATATAAAGGTGTAAAAATTGCCGATGACCTGAACAGAGACGGATATGACGAAGACGGCTGACGCCGTGTTGTGCTTCCTTCCTTCCTGCTTCTAGTACTTTCTGACTCTGCAGCTCACAGTTTACTTTAGTCATTTACATAAAAAAAAATGGATTTAGGGCATCGTACTCGTACATAAGGTCAAGTGATCCTAAACTAGACAGTATTTACCCACTCATATATGTACCTAAACGATTGATATCATTCCTATTTGGTTATACCTATTACTTGTTAATATTTACCAACTTAATAAACATTAGGTACATACAGGGAAACAAACATATATTCTAATCACATAAATGTATAACAGTGTATATTTTTTCAGCCAGACGAGGAACTCTGAAGGCTTAGTTAGCGATGTAATTGTACATTATTTACGACGGAGATATATATATAGGTGTTAACGTGATAGATGGAGAATCCGTGGCTGTTTCTCAAGCACGACTACACGAACTTCTTTGAACATCTTCTTATATGTTTATGCCAAATCCCTCACCAGTGGCGTAGCTACCTAGAGGCTAGACGGGGCAGTGCCCCGGGCCCCCAAGCTCATGGGGCCTCCAGGACTCTGCCTTAAAAACTATATATTGTACTACCTAGTGAACATTTCTCCAACATTCGTAATATATAAATCGAATTCCAGGATTGCGACTTCAATAAGGGCAACTTAGTTTAAATTTTTTCATTAAAATCTCTTACAATGTGTTTATATATTGTAATTTGTGTAATTTATAACAATTTATTATGGAGTACGACGAATCTTGATTACGACAAATGTGGAGTAGGTCGAATTCGGGAGACGACAAATACGGAACAAATGGTTTTACTAGTTTAAATGGGGCCCTAGTTTATTTTTGCCCCAGGGTCTTTGGTTACCTAGCTACCCACTGTCTCTCACGATGGTTTCCTTCGCTGTGAGGCTCATGGTGTAATAGATCAATGTTCTTATTTTCAGGAAAATATCATAGGTATTTACATACCGCTTGGGCCTGAACATGGGACTACTAAAAACCAGCCTGGTTTGAGTAGTCGCATGCAAAATACATTTGTAGCTTAACCAGGCCATAAATGTATTTTGACAGTGGAATTCGAACCTGCTACTATGGGAGCACGAGGGCTAGTGTCAGGGCCAATCAGTCAGCCATCACTATTGTGCGGAAGGCCAGTCATTTGAGAACGCCATCGTCATCTATACTTATGCGCTTCACCTCACCGCGCAGTCAGTTATATCCTTATCGTGACCAATGCAGACGACACGGTTCATTTATCATATCTCATAGCTTTATCGTCCGCGATATACGAATAGAGGCTAGACAAAGCCAGACGCAGAACGGAATTATTGTTCTTAATTAAGTAAGTGACTGAGCTGTCAATCGATTATTATTAGGAATACTTCACAGTACCTAGAAACATCGCGATGATGTGGAAAATGTATAAACCTCTGCCTTCGGGGACCCTTGTGGGAAGGCGTGAAAAGATATATATATATATAAATAGGAGCTAAATAACATAACATGTCTTTCATGATCCTTTCAGTTTACAAATCCTGGCTGTGGGTGGCAATCAAATAGTGGAAGTACCAGATTCAGTTGGTCACCTGACAACGCTCCAGGCGCTCGTGTTGAACGACAATCTGATTGAACTACTGCCGCCAAGTATCGCCAACCTAAAGCAATTGCGCTCCTTGCTTCTGCACAAAAATAGACTTAAAACTCTACCAACGCAAATAATCAAGCTGAAATGGTTGACTGAGGTGAGCTGGAGGAAGACGATTAAGAGAGATGTCCCTACTGAGTGGCTCAGTACAATAGATATTTAAAAAACCTTCCCTTAGTATCCCCTAGTTTGATATAGTAATAAAAAGATGTCTTCGCCACGAACAAAACAAATCCTCTCCTTTTTTTTATAAACTTTATAAAGTACAACTTGCTCACTTGTATCCCAAGTTCAGCTTGGGTATGTATATATATATATATATACTGTGCTTACTTTACTCTTTAAAGCATTTTCAGACAGGCCACGAAAAACCATTTCACGCAAAGGGTTATATAATAACTAAAAAATATAAGCGGTATTGAGGTGTTTCGTTGTTTCAGTTGAGTCTCCGTGACAACCCACTGGTGGTGCGGTTTGTGCGCGACATGACGCTGCAACCGCCCTCTCTACTGGAGCTAGCAGGCCGTACCATAAAGCTACATGAGCTGCCGGTCCGTGCTGGTGACCTCCCAGCCACCTTGTGTAGATACCTTTCCGCTGCTCAGTGCTGTGTTAATCCCAAGTGCAAAGGTGAACTAACCTCCTTTTAGCTTAATTTGTATTGAGAAGAGGCCTGGTGACCGAGTGGTTCGATTAGTTGCCTGCAACACAAAGATTGCAAGTTCGAATCCAGTCTGTACCAATGAGTTTTTCTAAACCTGACAACGTACACCAGAAGCTTTGAAGTGAAGGAAGACATCGAGAGGAAATCTGCATACGAGCGTATAGCGATGAACTCGCCATCTGTTACGTTGTCACCTTAAATATATCTCTGGGGGATAGTAGGTCCGTGGGTTTTTTTTATACCACTTGGGTGGCATACCAGCAGCGGCCCGCCTGATGGTAAGCGGTTACCGCCGCCTATGGACGCTTGCAACACCAGAGATATCTATACACCTCTGCCTACTCCGTTAGGCACTCGGCGTGATGGTATGTATGTATGTATAATTTATTTAAGAATGTAAAAGTTTTGTTTTTTTATTCTACTAAGGTGGCAAACATGCGTGTATATCTGATGGTTATTGCCTATGGACTCTTGCAATACCAGAACAGTTCGTTCGATCGGTACGTTGGTTAGTTCGGCTCAATTTAAATAATTACTTCAATTTTCGTTTCAGGTGTCTTTTTCGACAACCGTGTTGAACACATAAAGTTCGTAGACTTTTGTGGTAAATATCGTATTCCACTGCTGCAGTACCTATGCAGCTCCAAGTGTATCACAGGAAGCTGGGAAAGCCGCGAAGTGGACAGCAATCCTCATCCGCATATGATGAGGAAGGTCCTTCTTGGCTAAGCGGAGTATTATGCCCATCATATCTGTCCTGAAATTATGATCGCTCACCTATAAACTTCTCGATCTATTTTGACCTTTTACTTTGAAAGCTGCTGGTCCCCAATCTCCTGAGCATACGCACTTTAGTGTTTATCTCACAGCTACAGATAGCCTAAGATAATGATATCAAAAATATAATTCTAATTGTTAATATTATGTACCAATATATTATAGCATGTTTTTGACAATACTTCAACAGGTTTAAGTTTACTATATAAATAGTTTGCCAAAGCATTCTTACGTTATATGAAATAATTACCATTAAATTCCTAGCTGGATTTTTTTTCTGTACTCAAAATTGTAACACTACAAATATATAAAAATATTTGAAGCTATAATAATTCGTAGCCATAGTTATGTATTAATATTTTGTGATATTGCTTGTTAAATTTTATATGTACAACTTAAATGAAACAAACTATATTGCATTATTCCTATTTTAATACATATGACTATATTACATTATTTAAATAAATTTATTCATGGTTAGTTGTTTATCTGTAAAAACTTCATTCGCTCCTCTTTCCCTCTAAGTATGGCAGCTTTAAATAGTCTACAATAGAGCTCTATTGCCACAGGGGTGTCATCATTACCAGGGACTGGATAAGTTATCAAATTAGGATTACAATTGGTGTCAACAATACCAATTGTGGGTATAAGCATTTTAGCACTGTCCTTGACTGCCGTGTGCTGGTTTAGAATATTATTTTGTGTGTTCATAAATATACATAGGTCTGGCAGTCTTGTAACAGCACCAAACTGGTAATCAGCATTTGTGAATATACCACCACGCCAGAATCTTGTGTGTGCATATTCTCCACATTCCACAGCTGTTTTCTCCACCAGATGAGCATTTAAAGAATTCCTATTAAAAAAGCAAATTATTCCACCTCGGTAAGCAATATGAGCTGTGAAGTTGAGAGCTTTCCGTAAGTGTTCTGCAGTTATATCCAAATCAAAGACCAAGTGCCCAAGTCTAGAGCCAAAGATGTAGGGTCTCATGTAGTCATTGAGACTTCCTTCCTTATGGCCATAGTGAACTCGGGCATCAAATAAATCTTTGACTGTAAATAAGTTGTGTACTTGGAAATAGTCTGGATGATCGAGAGGGTTCTTGACTGACACTTTTTCTGGAAAAAATATAAGTATGTAAAGTTGAAGTTAAATGGATTTAATTGTGTACAAAAGTATTCACAGCTGTATAAGGGTATTAAAGGCTTTTTAAACATTGTTGTGGCTCTTTGATGTTCTGCATGGGGCATATGGATTTGATGCTCTGCATAGGACATTTGCTGTTGTAAGACAAGGAGTAGTTGTAGGAGTAGTAGCAATTGCCTACAGCAGGAGGCATCAACCCTACATTATACTTAAATAATGTTAATTAATCTAATAGAATGGGTAAATATCACGTCCCTCGCGGGGTAGGCAGCAGAGAGATAAGAGAATTTAATATAATTATTTATTGTTTATAAATTGTTACCTTCAGGCAAGCTTTGTACAACAGATTGTGTAACTGTTGAGTTGCATCTTAGTAATTTAACACCGGAAGTTATTGATGACCCTATAAACAATTTTACAACATTAGTTTGATAGTACATAAGACAAAAGTAAATATTTTAGAGGTTACGAAATATAAAGTGAAATCAAAAGTATACTCACTATATGTTTTACACAACATTTTTGTCAATGAAAGTGTTGAAAGACGCCCGAAATTATAAAAGTTTTATATTTACACTACTTCCCACAAAATACCTAGAGTAAAGTAAACTATATCTCAAAGAGTAAAGTAATATAATATAGTCTGACTGAAACTATATCTTCTCTACCTACTCTCTACTCAATTCAAAGACTACCATAGATTAAATAAGACTACTATTGTATGTATACTATACTACTCAATCCAACTCCTCTACCTGCTTTATGCTACAGACAATATATGTATAGTTATACCTCAATAAATATCTTCGTTATTCATATAGAATTTATTAGCAACGTTATTATAAGAGGCTTGAGGCTAAACTATGTTTTTCATAATGTACGCTAAGTTACATAAAAGTTACCGACCCCATAATTTTATTAGGAAATTATACAAATACGCATAGAAAATAAATTATTGTTAAATAATAGCCACATACTTCATCAACGGGAAGTTTTGACCGAATGACTAGTATCCATGTCATGAATAAAAAGTATAATAAAAGTATGTACACTGCAGTCGTCCGACCGACCGACCGCCAGTCAAACAATATTGTTGATAAGTTTTCAGGGAAATTTCGATTAGTCTCTGTTCAATAGGATATTTATGTGGATTTAATAATTGATATTTGTAAATCTATGTTTTCTTGAATTTTACAAATACGATTTTTTGTTATCCCTGCGTGGGAAACATTTAGTTCATTATGGCTAAAAAACACATTGAAGATTTAGACTTGTATGCTATCTTGGACCTTCAAATCAGTGCGACTGAATCTGAGGTAAGTTCGTTTCCGTAATTGCAATGGAAAAATGGTAATTGGCGTGGATCTGGGTGAATCTGTTTTTGTAAACTACAAATTTCCAAGAAAGTAGTACATACTGCCAGACTGATGACAAGCGGTTACCCTAGCATAAACAGTACATGCAGTACCACATGTGCTGTCGACTTTAAACCCTCAGTGTAATTGGATGTTTTATTACGTAACTTTTTCCATCTTCTTGGTTCCAGTTTAGAAATCAGTGACTTCACAATTTGTGTAATATGTAAATTCTTTTTTTCTTTCAAGATAAAAAAGGCTTATCGTAAGAAAGCACTACAATGCCATCCAGACAAAAATCCTGATGACCCAAAGGCAGCTGAAACTTTTCACCAACTATCACAGGCCTTGGAGATACTGTTAGATGTTTCAGCTCGTGCTGCATATGATAAAGTATTAAAAGCTAAAGCTGCAGCCAAACTTCGACACCAACAACTAGACAGTAAGCGCCAGAAGCTAAAAGAGGATTTAGAGAAACGAGAAAGAGATTCAGGTAATGGTGAAGTCAAGCTCACAGATGAACAAAAACTAGCAGCAGAGATTCTAAGATTACAAAAAGAAGGCAGCCGCATGCTACTAGAAGAACAACAAAGGATGAAGGAGGAAATCAAGAGGACCATGGGGGGCCTGAATGAAGTTGTATGGGATCCCAGTCTGAATAGAATAAAAATTAAATGGAATGCTGACAAAAATGACCCAAATAATGGTGGTTATGATGAAACATTAATCAAAAAATGTTTAAAGAAATACGGTCATATAACAGCTCTGATACTATCACCCAAAAAGAAAGGCATTGCATTAGTTGAATTTGCAACTAAGGAAGCAGCAGAAATGGCTGTAGAATTTGAAAAAGGTACTTTTATAAGATCAATGTAATTTTTATTTAAGCTTCTTCATATAAATGTAATTCATAGAATACTTCTAGACACCTTGTATAAGGTAGTACCCATTGGGTACCAAATCAGATAAAATATTTCAGTTTTTTTGTAATTCACAAAATGTAAGTAATATAACTTTTACTTAACTTTGCAGGTTTACAAGACAATCCTTTAGAATTAAAATGGGTTAATGAAAAACCTATTCTCAAACCAAAAACAAATGGAGAGCCATCCCTAGTGTCAGACAGAGATTATGAATCATTAGTTTTAAGGAAAATGCGCCAAGCTGCAGAAAGACAAAAATTAATTGATGACATGTTGAAAGAAGAACAGGAAACAAATAAAAATTAATTTATACATGTTTTTTTTTATATTTCATACAGGAGAACTGTACAATTTAGATACAATTTTATATACTGACTTTATGTGGTTCAAAAGGTTTCCATTCTTTTATGAATTCTAACACTTTCTTCCTTTGTAAATCACCATATTCTTTTTTAGGATTTTTCCAAAAGGTATGATCTAAATCTAATATACCAGCAATAACTTCCTGTAAAGAACATATGTTTCATTATTTTAAAATAAAATATCATTAGAAGTTCAATTCAATGAGGAGTAGTAAGTAATACAAACCTCGGCAAATGTTCTGGGGAACAACTGTTGATCTTCTATAATATGGGCATAGCCAGAGTCCATGCCGAAGTCAATCCAGAAATATGGTAATCCTTTAGGCACACCTTTTCTTATATTTTTTCCTTTTAAATCCACAACTTTTTTGTTCATAGACCACTCTGCTTCACACTCCAAAAGGGCTTTTTTGAAATATATAGCTGCCATATCCCCTACGTCTCTAGGTATGGGTACACAATTTATGACCATATGTGGGTACCTGTGTAACTTCATGGCAGTCTCATAAAACACAACATCTTTATTTTGAGAGTTAAAGAACAGTGTAAGAGCTTTCCTGAAATTCTGCAAACCAAAATACATAGCAAATCAAATGTTATAATAAAAAATAATATATCCTCATGCCTTCCAACACGGGTCCCTGAAGCGGTATGCTTCAGAAGTATGATTATGTATTTAAGAGATATATTTTTGGTGATGAACTTGCAATCATTGTGTACAAATCAAATGTTACCAATCAATATATATTTTTGTTTATTTTTTAATCATACATATATATAAAATGTATAAATAAATAAGGGATAAATTAATAGCATTTGTGTGTATCTACCATTATTTCCTCCCAGACATCTTCATCCAAAGTAGTGACACATGTGGTATGTTGAATAGTAGTTATTATGCACTGATCCTTCACTAATGACTTCCTTGCCGGCAGTGCTAGGTACACCTTTTGTCCACATGTCACCATGAGGTGCTTCAGCATATTCTTGGAATCTACACAGTATTCACAGCCTTCCAAAGACTTCTCTATCTTAACATGTTGGCTGATAGCTCTCTGCTTCTCAAGTTCCCTCTCTTTAGCATCATTTCTGTTCTTTGATATTTCATCCATAAAGATGTCTTCAAGGTCATCATTGGGATTCTTACTCTTACCAGCAATTTTGGCCAGTTCAGCATCATTGCTGTAATTGCTGCCATATTTCTCTTCTTGGAACTAAAATTATTAAGTATTTCTACAAAAACTAAATACAAGGAATTATTAAAGTGGAGGAGGCGGAAGAAGACCTCTTCCGCCTCCTCCACTTTAAGTCTAGAGACAATGGACACTATTTTCTCTGCCCTATGAGGGGACACAGTGTGATGTTGTGTTTGTATTCAATCTAATAATACTTGGGGACATATCCACTCAGCTTTTAGCTTTAAGAAGGCCACATCATGAATTTACTTTAGGTCTACATACATACATATCTTACTGTCCCTCATAGTGGAAGGTAATTTTTTTTCTTGAAGATGAGTTGATGGGTTTGAGAGACAGCTGTTCCTACTAGTACCCATACCTAAAATTTCATGCTTTTCTATTTTAATTATGTATTATATTAACTTATAATAACATATTATTATTACCATTTGGGCCAAGTTATACTTGTCATCATTACCAAAGTATTTAGTTCTTTCTCCAGACATGTGTGTTTCAGATTTTCTCTTCCCACCTTTGCTCCTGACGTCGCCTTTACCTGTATTTGTGAGTGGTCGACTGTTACCTGAGCTACTAGTTGATATTAACATCACCCCCTCATCATCAACCTCTTTGCCTGCATCTGGGTTTTGTTTTCTATACTCTCTTGCTGCCTCTAATTTTGTTTTCAATTCTTCAACAAGTTTTGTGTCTCCCATAATCTCTGCTTTCACAATTTTTGCTCCTAATTTATTCATTTTCTCATCACTTAGATACTTACTGCTTGGTTTATTTCCTTCTTTGCTTATAGGCAATGAATGGGTAGGAATTTTAGGAGGTTTATACTCTTGTTCCACTTCAAATGGATCATGTTGTTCAGTTACCGTGTCCCTGTTTTGTTTTTTCCAGTTGCAAAATCTTTCATTTTTCCTGTAGTCTATCTTATCTTCCTTATATAGTTGTTTATCTTTCCTACTGCTAGAATATTTATCTGTATTTTGTGAATGTCGAGTTGATCGTGAATAATAATCTTCAGCATCATTAGATGGTTTGACAAATGGTCTTGATTTACGAAAGCTTTCTGATGTTTGGGGTAAACCAGATCCCCCATTTTTCCAATATGGATTTAGTTCCCGGCTGCAAGTTGCAGGGTTGTAGGAGTCAATATGTTTTTTATTTTTCTCTTCTCTTTTTGGTTTTAGGTCTTCTTTTGTATATGTCTGGATCATGCCTGTCATAGACATCCAGTCATCCCGTTCCTGGTTACTTGGCTGAGATTCTTGTTTTGATGGTTTTTCAACCCATTCATCTGATTCTGAAGTTCTTGAACTAGAAGACTGTAATAATAAAAATAATACGAAATAAGAAATTTACAGGACTAGGTGCCTACTCTTTTTAAATAGGTGCCAATATATTTTAAAATGGCAAGTTTAGGTAAACAAAAGAACGTTTGCAATTCAAGAGAACCAATTGAATATATGCATGTGTAATTATCGAAGCCCAAAGTTAAGGATCATAGTAAATGTTGAAACGCTAAGTAGATACTGCAGTATACTGTAAGATTAAGATAATATAATTGAAATTACCCCTCTTCGTTTATGTTTCTTATTTTTATTGCGTTTCTCATTCATGGTTTCTAATTCAAATACAGATATAAGTATATATATTTTGGATAATATCAATGATGACACAAAATTATTGAACAACTGTAAACAACACTTTCTCACTTAATAGGTAAGTAGGTATAATATTAAACAACTAATCTAATCTGTCGTAAAAAAAATCTACTCAATGACGTTGGTAAAATAAAGACAAGACATTGACAGTTCCAGTTGACATCAAAGATTACGATAACAACATCGTTTTTTTTTTTTTTTTTTTTTTATACAATAAGAGTGGCAAACAAGCATACGGCCCACCTGATGGGAAACGGTTACCGTAGCCTATTTACGCTCACGATACTAAAGTATCACTTGCGCGTTGCCACTCTGTGTTCGGAGAGTTATAGTGTGTTGGCAGCATGTGGGTTTAATCCCTCTGCCTCCAACACAATGTAACAATCCTCCCCCCTCCCCAAGGAGCTCATTACTGGAAACCTTATTCACTGCGTAGGAACACAACACAAATAATTTTGTAAGAATGTATTATTTACGTGGATCTACAGTAAATAAAATATTGTTTTTTTATTCGTAACTTCACTCACGCCTTTGTGAGATCTTTACAATACCATTGAGTTATGTATGTAAGTACCTGACGGCCGTCTGGTCTAGAAAATAATTAGGTCACGGGTTCCCGTTGTGGGCTGATATTTGTGTCATGAAAACGAGTATTTGTAACTTAGTTTTGGATATTTTATATATTATTAGATTTTTGTATGTGTCTATTTCGTTGTCTAGTTCCCATATTACAACCTTAGCTTAATTTGGAACTAGGTAAGGTTGAGAAACTGTTCCAAGCTATTTATTTATCATATATAATAAGATTATTTTTCATATTCATAAATTTTATGTCATTTAATAGTAGTTATTTAATATTTTCGGGGCTTGGCAGCATTGTTTGTCAAACGAATTGTGTTTCTTTTTCTTTTATTGTCTCTCTGCTGTCGTTGCTTGCTGTCAGACAGCTAGTTTGCATGTATGTTACGTTGTCTTTGGTCGTGGGGCTCATTTATTTGTTTGTTTAAAACGAGATTTTGATGGGCAATGCAAATGTAATACAACTATGTGCACATTATTTAGTTATTTAATTAAACAGTTGACATTAATAGGACTGGAAAAAAGGTGGTGGTCATTATACAATTACGCTAATTAAATTTTGTTATTGTGGAAAAGTGATGGCTGCTTAGGAATGTCGGATTACGCTGTTCAATTTAGTATTCAGTTTGTGTTCATGAGTACGTACAAGTTGTGATATACAACACATTTCAAACAATCGCATTGTTATTACTGCTATTTGGAGAAAATTCACGCGGTGTACTTGGATCGAATTGATTGTCGATGGTGATTCGTTATATCTTAAAAGAAAGTATCGACACAAGTAAGCTTTCTTTTTCATTCGTTCTGGATTCATAGCTCTTTTATCTGCTGCTTATATCACAGCTGACCGATAAGTGTGCGCTGTTTTTCAGAAAACCTGACAGAATGTTTTCTAAGAAGAAGAAAAAGCCTCTAATTTCTCCACCAAGTAACTTCGAACATAGAGTACACACAGGATTTGACAAACGAGAGGGAAAGTTTGTTGGGCTGCCTCTACAATGGGCATCACTTGTGGGCAACAATCAGGTTGGGCATATTTGCCGCACTATGCTTGTACTTTTCTTCATTTGTCAACTTTGCATAAACTCAGTGAACTAAATTTTCTGCATGCAATGTTCTCAAAATAGTTGCATACTGGTTAAAAAATCATTAATATATCCTCATGCCTAACCCTATTGTATAGGGATAAAATTGATAAGTTAATCTAGTTTAAGAGGTCACTCACTTGACTTTACTGATAACAATTATGAAAATATTTAATTTCAGATTTTAAAATCAACAAATAGACCACTTCCATTGGTAGACCCATCAGAAATTACACCTACTGAAATTTTAGATCTAAAAACTATTGTAAGAGGTGAGCACAGGACTTCCTCAGTATCTTCAATAGCTCGCCCACTTCCATCAAATATGCCGACAGCACAGCAGCCTGTGCCCAATGGGGTAATCTTGCCAAAGACATCAAATGTTGCAAGATCTAATTCTCTTAGAAGCTCAAGTCCACCGAGGATAAAGAGAGATTTACGTAATCAGCCAAATGTGCCACCGGCTGTCCCTGAAGAATCTCCTCCAGTCCCTCCCGCTCCCCAGCAATACCCAAGCTTGAGACGTGATCAAGGCAACTATGCTGCTAATAAGCAAATAACAGAGTCCCCTGTGGAGTGGTCACAACAATCCCAAGAAATGCCAAGCAGACAGGTGACAGAGATTAATGATAACCACCAGGCTACAATGACATATCAGAACATACAGAATGCAAATGTACCATACCAACACAATCACCCCCCTCAGCCGATGCCACACGGAGTGCAACATAACATCAATGGAAACAATGTTAACATGGGTAAGCATGTTTATGTTATTAGACATCATGAGCCTACTATTTAGTTTTGTTTTTATACAACCATATGATATTAATCGACATTAAAATCATTCTTCCATTTTGATTTGTATTGTTTTATCTTTACATTTCTCAAGTTATCTATAGCACAAAAACTAATGTAAAACTAATGTAATATGACTAATTTAGTTTTAGAAACAACAATATTAGGTCTTGTCAATCCACAAATAGTAAATATTTTATTCAACATACGGGACACAGGGAACACTTATTGAATGTGTGACATTCAATAAGTGTTCCCTGTGTCCCGTACTAAATAAAAAACCAAAGTAGCACTGTTTCCAAGTAAAAAAAACCTGTCATGAGAAGATATTAGTGGATAGTAGATAGTAGAAGATATTAGGCAAGGAAATATGCCACCTGTCTGAATGTAAGCAGTTACCATCGCATATGCACGCCTGCAAGACCCCCCTGGTGATAACATAGACCCATTACTATATAATATGTGTATATCATGTTTGTTGCATTATTAAATTCGAGTTTCACTTTGATAGGCGAAGGATACCCCGCGGGGCGACTGCAGGCGGCTGTGCCCCCTGGCGCCGCGCCCCACCTGCCGCTCGCTGCATCCAAGCATGAACTGCGATTGACACATGAGCAAGTATGTCGCGTGTTACATAACATTTCGTGCTAATTGACATTTTGTCATCCCTGTATTGGTGTGTATCTAATTACATAATTAGTGTAGATAAGAATATTGCTGTGTCCTCACTTGTTCTTAACATTATAGTAAATTTTTGTACTGGCTTTGTCCATGGACTTCTTATGGGTACACTTTATTGAATTAAAACTTTTTGGTAGGTTTGTGTGAATTAAGATTCATATCCTAAGATGACAAGTTCGTAATGGTCTCGTTCTGAAAATGTATGACTCTATGAATCGGTAGTTGGAACATCCTTCCTCTGCCACCTCATCCAGGCACTAACACTTACCCGAAACTGGATAATTCTGATGAATGTAAATACTACTGCTTGATGTCATACAAAGTATTTTATTTTAAAGTACGTATTTGAATGTACTATCAGCCAGTTATAATGGTGTTTTTCAATATATCCAGGTATATATTGAAATAGACCAATATACATTAGAGCAGAGGCTAGCATTAATGACGTCATCTTTATGTGTAGTTCCGCGCAGCTTTACGGCTGGTGGTAAGTGAGGGCGACCCGCGCTCCTCGCTGGGTGGTTTCTGCAAGATCGGCGAAGGCAGCACGGGCGTCGTGTGCGCGGCCACAGACACACGCACGCGACGCCGCGTCGCCGTCAAGATGATGAACTTGCGCAAGCAGCAGCGCAGGGAACTGCTCTTCAACGAAGTCGTAAGGGCACTTGCATTCTTTAGTACACAGCATTGAGCCGTGGTGGCCGAGTGGTTTGAGTAGTATCGATTACACACCTCAGCCTACCCCTGCCCTTCCTATTGCAGATTGTCCGAGTCAGAGAATTCCAAACATCCTATCAACGGCAATCAACAAGGTTTTTTGTTTCTATAATTTTATAAGCCGAGTGGTTCGAGTAGTTGCCTGCGAGAAAAAGATCGCAAGTTCGAATCCCGACTGTACCAATGAAATTTTCTGAACTTGAAGTACAGTGATTAGTCACACCACGAGCTTAACGGTGAAGAGACCTAGAGACCATCGAGAGGAAACCTGCATACATCTGAGAAGCAATTCAAAGACGTATGTACAGTCGTGCTTGAGTAACGGCGATGGACTCGCCATCTGTCACGTTGGCACCTAATATATCTCTGGCGGAAAGTGGGTGTGTGGGTATTGCCTATTCACCTCTGCCTACCCCTTTGGGGGCCCTAATGGGAAGGCGTGAAGATATATTATATTTATAATTTTATTGTATCTGTATGGTAACATGTAGTTATTGGCAGGTAATAATGCGCGACTACCCCCACCCGAACATAGTGGAGATGCACGCGTCGTACTTGGTGGGGGACGAGCTGTGGGTAGTCATGGAGTACATGGCCGGCGGGGCGCTCACCGACATTGTCACGCGAGCCAGGATGGACCCCGAGCAGATAGCCACCGTCTGCAAACAGTGCCTCAAGGTATGGTATAAAGCTGGACAACAGAAAGCAATCCAAGGGCGCCCTTGGTAGAACTCCCTACAGGTTCCACGCTTCCACGCATTCCAGCATGATGTTTAACATTACCATTAGGCCAAATATTACTCCCTTTTTATAACTTTTAAAGCAATGTACCTGCAAGAAGAATACTGGTCTGCGGACCTTTGTTTTAAACAAATTAAATAAAATTTTCGGCACTTGTCTTTCAGGCGCTAGCATTTCTTCACGCTCAAGGTGTCATCCACCGAGATATAAAATCAGATT
Organism: Drepana falcataria; assembly: GCA_945859725.1. NCBI lineage: Eukaryota > Metazoa > Arthropoda > Insecta > Lepidoptera > Drepanidae > Drepana > Drepana falcataria. The sequence goes on from OX243935.1 coordinate 6,141,427, forward strand.
CGATATTGATGACGGCAGATGGTCGGGTCAAGCTATCAGATTTTGGGTTCTGTGCCCAAGTATCACAGGAACTGCCGAAAAGAAAATCCTTGGTTGGAACTCCGTACTGGATGTCACCTGAAGTGATTTCGCGGTTGCCGTATGGCCCCGAAGTGGACGTGTGGTCCCTGGGCATCATGCTTGTTGAGATGGTGGATGGGGAGCCTCCATTTTTCAACGAACCACCCCTGCAGGTATGGATATTTTTAATCTATTATAAAAATTTAAGCATGTTAAATATATAGTATATCTTCAGGCCTTGCCACATGGCTGCTTTGGGGTAGGCAGCTGTATTACCCTCTTTTCGCCGATATATTTAGGTGCTAACGAAACAGATAACAAACAGAAAGAAAACAGAGAACGAGAGGCGAGTCCATCACTGTTTCTCTGCACGACCTTAAGCAGGTCTTAGGATTTCTTTTGAAACATGCAAGTTTCCTGTCAATGTTTCCCCTTAACCATAATACTCATAGTGTGTGACTGAACTTCAATTCAGGAAAGAAATCCTTTGTATAGTCGGGATTTGTAGATATATTTTTCTATTGCTAATCTACTAATAACTATAAATCTAATAAAATACTTTGACTCGTTAGCTCAGTGGGTTAGAGCACAGATATAAAAGTACATTTAAAATAAACTAATTGGATATATATAAGAAATAAGGTTCAGAACAATTGTATGATTTACCCGGTATGTATACTAGAGACAAGCCACTTAGCTTGAGTGTTGTGGTGTGCAGGCGATGCGGCGCATCCGCGACATGCCCCCTCCGCGGCCGCGCGGCGCCGCCCGCTGCCCGCCCGACCTGCTGGGCTTCGTGGAGTGCGCCTTGGTGCGCGACCCGGGCCAGAGGCTTTCGGCTCAGCGTTTGCTTCAGCACGCCTTCCTCCGCCGCGCCGGGCCGCCCGCGCTACTTGTGCCACTCATGCCGCCGCCTCCTGTTGCGCCGCCTCTGCACTACTGGTAAGTACTGCAGCTCAATGACTGCTGCAGCTTGACCCCCCCTCCCTCCACCCCTGTACTGCACAGCTGGTAGTTAGTGCGCCTGTCCGCCATCGGTTACTGCAGCAAACACCCCTACGCCGCACTTCTAGCGCCGCTCATACCGAACCCCACGACCCTCTGCACTACCGCTCCCCCAGCCAGGCGGTTGTCGGTTGTCTCACGAGATAGTACCTACTTTGCTATGTCGCATAAAGATCTACATAACACTGGTGTGTTATCGTGGTTAGGGGATTAAAGATGTTCAGTCCTCATTGTTTGAAAGCGTTAGGGCACCCTACTTTGTTTTGAAATGACAAACAGATGAGTGGTGCCAAAATACCACAATATATGCTATACCTCCCATCACCAGGTTAGCAATTTGGTGTCACCTTATGAGTTATAAGGAATTGTCTACACACGTTAGTTAGCTTAAATCTTTTTAGCTTATATCTTTTAAAATAGATGTCCTAAAATTATTTTCACGTTTTTACTCCACAAGTGGGACAGTGTTAATTTTTTTCTTTTCAATTTTACAGATACAATGTGGCTTCTGACCACACCGACTTCTTGATACCTCCGAATCGAGCTCCAACGATATAGGTACATTGTATTGTATCCACACGAGTTACATGACAAACAAACACATCAGCATGACAAACCAAAGTTGTTATTAAGGCAACTTATTAACTTATACATTTAATTTTTTTTACATTTAATTTATAAGTCTATGGTACACCCTTGTTTGAAATTATTAAGTAAATCTTCCAGTGAAATCATTCCATTTACATATATATGTATACTTCTGGTAACTATCATTTCTTACAGTATTTATAACATTCCTTTTTCGATGTTTACTATAATATATAAGTTATTATATTTTCGAACATTAATAATATTTATAGAATCATTGTTAATGTTTTTATTGCCATAAAATTGTTACACCTATTTGTTTAGTATTTATAATTAGATTACAATGCATTAGGTATAATGATGAGCCTTTTGAAATTTCCGCCCCGTCCAATATATTCATGTGTTCTTGTTGACTATATTGATAACTTGCTACATTATACTGTTGTGCTGTAGGAGTCCTAGGAATAAGTTTAACAAATGGTTGTAAAAGTAGTCTACACGACTCAAAATCAAATGTCACGAAGTGCCACATATGGCTAAATTGCTATTGGCATAAAAGCAGCTAGCCACTAGTTACTGTTTTCCAGTTTTAAAATAAGAACTTTATACTTAAAGAAGTATGCATATAAGCACTAAACTGAGCAGAAGTATCGAGATTGCGTCACTGGTACATAAGTGAAATTACACCTTTCATATATCATCATATCTTCAGGCCTTCCCACGGGGGTCCCTGAAGGCAGAAGTGTGTAGATAGTACCTACCCACACACAAACTTTTTATATTTTGGATGCCACTTTTAATATATAAAAAAAAATCTTCTGTATGATATTTTAAGATAAACCTGCATCCAATACTATGGTACTTATATCGACTTAAACCTTGTCGTTTACAACGAAAATGAATCTTGGGTTATTTTTTGGAGAACTGGAAAGCTATAGTTAGTGCAGTATCAGTATTATAATATTGCCTTTGTACTTATTGAGTAAAACAAATGATTAGGGTATACTTTTAGGTTGTTAAGGAAAATGAATATTAGTGTACTTCTTAATATAAAAAAGGAAATTTCCTCACTGTGCCTTTAGTTTTTCTCTCTTTGAAATAATTTATATTTGTCAGTTGTACTCTTAGCAAGATGTTGTCATTGAGTATACACAATTTAAGGATAATAAAATCCAAATGAATTAAGTTAAAACAATCACGTCGGAAAATTATTATTATATTATATATTCTTCTATAATACATTTTTTGCATTTAAAGGACGAAAACAAAAGTTGTACTCGCATGTGACTCTTATTTGCCCTTAGGTGTTTTTACAAACTGAATCTATATTTCGATAGCATATATCTTAGGCATGAAGTATATATATTATAGGGGTGACATTTTAAAATAAAATTTTAGATTTACTGAAGCCTAGAATTAGTGCCTTAATTTAGCATAGGTTGTTACTTGCAAGTTCATGAATGCACCTGGTGTAAATTGACATTATCTGTCATACAAGAATATTATAACACCATCACAAATATGTATTTCATCCAAGTAGAGTAACATGACGACAATCATCATAATTTATTGTTTAGCATTCACATCCGTTCTTATAAGGTAAATACGCCAAATATATTGTAATATTAAAATCACATTGTTAATACTGTTATATAATAAATTATAGATTTTGTAAATTGTTTTATATACTAGTTGAACCCCGCGGTTTCACCTGTGTTAAATTCATATATATTTTTACTGCTTTGTGTCTTGGGCATATTAAACTATACACGTAAACCTTCCTCTTAAATCACAATCTATTGGTGAAAACCGGTCTGTATTGTCTGAAATTCGGGTGGATTTGTTTGAGATTGATAACTGTGAACAATGAAAGGAAACAAACAAATGAGTATTAGTAATTACTTTTGTTTATTAATACATAACTACCCCTTCGGGGACCCTTATGGGAAGGCGTGAGGATATTATTATTAATACATTCAAAATCAAGAGAAACTAAATTATTTGTAGAATTCGTATTCACTCTCATCCTTCTTAATGTTGTTCTTATATCCTTTCTCGAAGTCCTTCGGTAGAACAATGTACCTGGAAGTCAAAAGCAGTATTAATAGAGTTAAAGGTTTTGCTAATGTCATAACTACTGGAAAGATGTGTAAATAAATTGACGCACTCAAAATAGTATTGTAACATCTTTTTGTGTCTGTCATATTGCTATGCCAAATAAAAGCTAATAGCTATTGCCAAAAGTGACCCTAAGTGAAGTATAATACCTGCATATGCATATGCAAAGGCCTACAAAGAGCCTAAACGACCCTACCTGTATCGGCATCTGAACCAGTGACGTAGGGACCCAGAGCTGGGAACCAATATAAGTATCATTCTCTTCATGCATTCATACAACGAGAGCCTCTTCAGAGCCATCGTCCATCACGTAAGGCTTGAAAGGTGGGGGGTTGTTTTTATGCTTCCTTTGAGGGGTCTAGTCTAAAACCTCTCCACGGTGATAACAGTGGGAGACGAGGTTTAAAAAGTTTCTAAAGGATCACGTGATTATAGCCTGTGGTCGAGGATCTGGCATTACTATTATTATTACAAGATGTAGTGCAGACCTGTTCTCGCGCACGGCGTGCATACCAGCCTCCTGGCAGATGGCGTTGATGTCGGCGCCGGACACGCGGTCTGGCCTCGCCACGAACTCCTCCAGGTCCACTTCCTCGGACAGGTTCATCTTGGTAGTGATCGTCGAGAAGATCAGACGCTTCTGACGCCTGCGCATACCATAGATAGCTTAAGTACATTATATAATTGTTCACCAATGACTTTTTCTGAACTTAAGTACAGTGATTAGTCACACCACGAGCTTTACTGTGAAGGAAAACATCGAGATGAAAACTGCATACGTCAGAAGCAATTCAAAGGCGTATAGTCGTGCCTGAGTAACGGCGATGGACTCGCCATCTATCACGTCGGCACCTAATATACCTCTGGCGGAAAGTGTTTGTGTGGGTATTACCTATACACCTCTGCCTACCCCTTCGGGGATCCTTATGGGAAGGCGTGAGGATATATAATAGCGTAAGTGACATTGTGTTTGTGGCTCACCAGTATTTTTCAATTAAATAATAAAAAATATGTGGTAGCCCACTGGTTTGAGTAATCAGGTGCGGGTGTGAATATAAATATAGAAATTAGTGGTTATTTATAAAAAAACTTCGTCATCAACTATTCATCACACAACTATTTGACACATTCTCTCCATAATTTTCATTATGCCACTGAATTGCTACATACCTGTCAGGAAGTGGAAATTCGATTTTTCTGTCGAGGCGGCCAGGTCTGAGTAGAGCAGGATCTAGAGTGTCAGCTCGATTTGTAGCCATTATCACCTAAAATAACACTCCTTTTATTAAACACATCAGCACATTACCACAGTGTTAAAGACACATGTAACATGTTTACGATATTTTATAGTTGTACAATGCATATCTATCACATCAATGTAAAGGAAATAAGCCTATGATATAAATAAAGTTTCGAACTTTTACAAACATGAGATAAACACAACTGTCTGAAATCATCATAAGCTAGTAGCTCGATACTAAAACATTACAAAAAATTTTAACCAGATTTATCATATTTAAACCAAAACTTTGGTTGACCAAAATAGATACATTTCTACTTCTCGATCTGTGGCCGTTTTGGTGAAGATAAAGTGTTAAACGCTTCTAAGCAATGTATCACTTACTTTAACATTAGTGGTCTGGTCAAAGCCATCCATCTGGTTGAGTAGTTCAAGTAAAATTCTCTGCACCTCTCGATCGGCACCTGTTTGTGCATCAAACCTGAAATGTAACAATGTATTCAATATTTAGTGTAGTGATTACCAATTTATTATCATTAAGGCGTTAGTAATAAGAGCACACAAGCTCAACATATCAATTTTGTCATCTAATGTAGACCATTGAGAGAGCTAATACTGAATTAAAAAACCTGCTTTCTTAATCATTCATATATCATAATAGGCAAAGCTTTCGCTTTAGATAAAATTCTATTACAATAAAATATTTTTGTATGAATGGCAGCAATTCCATTCTGAAGTTGTAAGCTAATTTCAAATTCCTAACAGAAGCATTGAAATGTGGATAGTGGGTTTCATGTTTCAGTTGACGCTTTGAATTAATATAGAATGTACCTTTTGGTAGCTATGGCATCAATTTCATCAATGAAAATGATGGCAGGGCTGTTTTCCTTGGCAAGGCGGAACACGTCACGTACCATCCGTGGCCCCTCACCCAAGTACTTCTGCACGAACTCGGACCCGACTACACGGATGAATGCAGCTGCAGACATATTCAAGCATTAAATACAGAAACGAAGTCTCTCTGAACAAAAGATATAGGCACAAGATACATATCAAGAAGGTAAATTAATTATTTCAGTTTCCACCTTATGACTTTTAAGTTAATTGTTAACTCAAAACTCATACAACCAAGTTTTCTAGCATAGAGGTGAGTACTACTACGAGAGAACTGCTGCATTAACTTTTTTTTTGTTATTATGTTCCTATTACCAAAAAGGTTAATAAATACAAATAGTTTACTCTACATCTCTGTTCATGTATTGCGAGCATGCTCTACAAAGTATCTTGTTGAAAACTTTTCAAATTGACATCAACAAGATTTTAGATGAATTGTGTAACAAGATATCTACACTATACCCACCAAAACAAGCACATACCTGTAGTATGATGTGCTACAGCCTTTGCCAACATGGTCTTACCACAGCCTGGTGGCCCATACATGAGTACTCCTCGCGGAGGCTCAATACCAATCTGTCTATACAACTCCACATGTGTCAGTGGCAGTTCCACAGCCTCCCTGATTTCCTGCTTCTGTGTGTCCATTCCACCAATATCTGAGTATTGGACATCAGGCTTCTCATCTGTAATTTGTAAATAGTGATACTGTTGTAAATATAAGTAATATATACATATAATATCCTCATGCCTTCCCAAAAGGGTGCCCGAAGGGGTAGGCAGAGGTGTATAGGTAATACGGTGTAGTAGTGTGTATCTATCTCTGTAGTGTGTATCTATATATATCTCTCCCGGTAACAGGGTGTCAACACACCCTCTTACCGGGAGAGATATATTAGATGCCAATGTGACAGATGGCGAGTCCGTCGCCGTTCTCAAGCACGACTATACATACGCCTTTGAATTGCATCTCAGACGTTGATGTTTACCTTCACTATAAAGCTTGTGGTTTGACTAATCACTGTACTTATGTTCAGAAAAACTCATTGGTACAGTTGAGATTCAAACTTGCAATCTTTGTGTCACAGGCAACTGCTCAAACCACTCGGCCACCACAGCTTCTATATGTATAGATATATATATATATAGATATATATATATATATATATATATATATATAAATTTGTACCGATTTTAAGTTGAAATAATCCAAAACACTAATAGCCAATTCAGGTTGCCAAACTGCTCCCTGAACAATTGATCAGGAGAAAAGCTTGATCACAAGTAACAAGAAGAGGGAGGTTTTTGCCCAGCAGTGGGACATGAATAATAATAAATAAGGCTACTGCCCTTACCTGCTTGCAGCATAGAAATGGAGCTATCAGCTTCTGGTGGCAAGACATCTACCAGGGCATTGGAGTGTTTGTGTAATGCAACTGATGCAGATGGTTTAAGCAGTTCACGGTCAATAGTAGACAAGATTCTAACATAGTAGTTGGATCCAGTAGTGCTCCCAACTGAAAAGAATATAATAAATATTTAATTTAACAGATATACTTTATACCTATATAGTAGTACGAGCCCTGGCAAGAGAGGGTCTCACAAGTTCCTTAGTTGACTAACGCAACTATTGCATAGGATATTTATTATACAAGGTTCAGGTGAAAATCTGGGACCTCCAAATATAATAGAGAGCATACATATGCTTTGTAACATTTTTGTAATAAAAAATGGGAAATATAGAGCTGGACCAATGATCTGAATATGCTGTTCTCACCACTACTACAGACATTACAAAATTACAAAGAACAGACATTACAAAGAAGCAAAAGAGATCTTGAAGTCCATTTCCATCCATTTACGTAGAATTGGTAATCTACTCCTTCTGCCTACACTGTGGGACGCCCTTGTGCTGTTATGTATGTATGTATCCAAAATTAGATGTAAATAGCAGTTATTATAAACATTTGTACCTATTCCAGTATTCTGATCAACTGCCTCCAAGAATTGTCCAATGACCAAAGGTACAGACTGTATACGCTTCACCTCCTCTTGTGCATGTAGATATTCCTTCTTGAGGTTTCTCTGCTCATCCTTTATATACTCTTCTTGCACCTCCAAGAATTCCAACATCCGTTGAAGTTTCTGGAAGACATTAAGATGTAGAAAGTTATGCTACCACTGTATTTTTTTATGGATGTATATAAACATGCAACAAGGACCAATTGACCATAAAAACAGTACAATAATTAAGCCTGTTATGATATTGAAGCAACCTTATATCTTCTGACAATGAGAAGATTATTCCGTGCATCTCATTATTTATAACATATAATTCAGAATTTCAGACGTCTATAAATCTAGTGTGAGCTGGCACGTTAATATCTCCCTAACCCGTGACGAGCTGGGAATGATGATGTTAGTACAGATAGAAGTCATTGATGATCTAACAATAAAGCAATGTAGGAAGTATATATCTACCTTATACTTCGTATACAAATCTTCAGATTCGAGTTCGTCGAAGGACTGCGGCCCCGCGAAGGGAAGCCCTTTAGCATCGGTGATTTGGTCATCCTGAAACAAATAACCAAAATTAACGACAACACAATGATATTTATTAACAAGTTTCATTTTATTAAACGATACCTTACCTTCTCAGGCAATATGATGCCAATTTCATCCATACTGATGTAATTGATGAAAATTTCAATGAATATATGATTTACAGAACAATTTGAGTTGTCTTGTCTTGCTGCTGCAATGAATTCACAACATTTTTTTCCGATTATTGAAATTACCTTTACGCTGTAACCTAGCATAAAATCAGAATGACATTCATTTTAAGTCGGCGTTGGTGGTAAGCTAAAGCGAGACCAAATAGCTTGTATGCTCAAAGTATCTTTCAATCCTGACACGCAACGTTTAAAGTAAAATTATATATTTGACAGAATTCAAAACGCATCGTCACGCAGGCTAAATAATATCTCGGGAAATACGTTCCATTTCTAATTTTTCTTATTTTATAGGTAACGAAGATTTTCTATTGTTTTCCTATTTATGAGGCTCAGGGCCTAGCTACATAGGGTAACAAAAAATATCTTAACTTATGTTAATTTTGCTAATTGACGAGTTAAGTTATCTCAAATATATCTCTGGCGGAAAGTGTGTGTTGGGTACTTCTCTAGCTGGTCTATGTAATGGTACTACCTATAAACCCCTGCCCACAACTTCGGGTACCCTTGAGGCAAGGCGTGAAGATATATTATTATTATTATAGTTATCTCAACCTTTGTCTAAATTTTATTGCAATATACGTATACGTTGCAAAGATTTTTCGTATACATAGACATAGAAGAAAGTTATTAGTACCGAAAAATATATGGAGCGGGTCTATTTGTTTGTTAAAGCTCCTGACTGCAGAACTTAAGGTTGCGGGTTCGATTCTCGCTGAAGGCAGATATTTGTGTTATAAACTCTAGTATTTGTACTTGGATGTTCTATGTATTTATGTATATATCTATATACAAGTAAATACGTCGTTGTCTAGTTACCATAACACAAGCTTTGCCTAATTTGAGGGTAAAGTCAATCTGTGTGGAATAGTCCCAAGGTATTTATTATTATTATTTATTTATTACATATGTGAATTTCTTCTCAAACATAAGCTGGTATCCTCTCGATGTCTTCCTCCACCGTAAAGTTCTTGGTCGGACTAATCACTATACTTAAGTTAAAAAAACTCAGTAGTACAGAGCTTGCAAACTTTGTGTTGCAGGCGACCAAAGATTACAATGTATACTGTAACCAGGCGACTGCTAGGACCATTCGGCTCAATTGGATTGTGTCAATGTTAAATGGTTTAACATCTATTCTTTGTTGTCGCTTTGGATAGCAATCGATCACTAGTTTCCATAAAATGTTGGAGTTATTACACTTATAGTAATAAATACCTAAGTAATAAATTTTGGAAAAAAAATATGGTATGTCAAATGACAATTTTATTGTCAAACGACAACGAGACTCAAAGTCAAATGTCTTACATATGCATATCTGTAGCTGTTTCTTGAGATAACCTTAAATTGGAAGGGTGTTGAAATAATCCTGAGTGTTAAGTTATCTAATTATTCCTGAATGAATATAAAGTTGTTAGCTTGATTTTAATAACAAAATCATATCCCAATAGCCAATTATCAATAAAATGGCGACGCCAACTGATATGATGAGTGAAGCTGACCAAATCAAAACTGTAAGATGTTAATTCATATTTGTCTCGCAAATAATACAAAATATTCGATATCTATTGTTATTTGTTCATTCAGAACAATTTGATTGGACCATAAAGTAAATTCCTTTCATGACATAACATTGACATAAATAAATAATATGCCTATTATCTACAATGTAGATTCTACATTAACAATTAACTGTCCTGTATTTCAATAATAGTAATTATTTCCCTTCTTGTTTCAGTTCAAAGACTTCCTGGTTCAATACAACAAGCTGTCAGAGTTGTGCTTCAATGATTGTATACATGATTTTACCTCTAGAACTCTTAAACCTTCAGAGGTATGTATTCTTTGTAAATCTCATAGATTTCAGACTCAATGTAGACAGAATCACCACTGTTTTTTTAATATGAAATGTTGATAACCATTCAGCTTATGCAATCTAATGATTATTATTATAAGTTTTAAGACCAAGACTTCTGACATTTGAGAGTTTTGAAGTAACTCTCTGAATGTCTATTTAATAGTGGAGTGCTCAGAAGCCTTGTAAAACTCGTGGCTGAGGTTCAGATTTCACCTCTGATAACAGATATTTGTTAGAGTTATTTATTTGGTTCATCAGAAGTTACTACATAAGTTTAAAATTATTGTCATTTTATAACCTTATCATTATGTCATTACCTACCTTAGGGGGCGTCCATAAATTACGTGAGGTGTATTTTTTAATTTTCTGTCCCTCCCTCCCCCCTGGTGAGATATCGTGAGATTTTATTCAACCCCCTCCGCCATGCCCCCAATCTCACGTGAGATTTTTCAAAATGTGGGTTTCTTACATAAACGCGTTGGATTTTTATTGTAATAAGAAAAAAAAAATTGCTTCCTGCTTTTATTTATGACTAGTTAAGACTAGTAATCAATATTGCTGAGAGTTTAATTATAAGATTAAATCTTACGCATGTTCAATCTTAAATGGACCAAAATAGTATATTTTTATATATAATTTATTTGTTTAATCGGAAAAAGAATTGCGTGATATTTGCCGAGACCCCCCTCTCTCCAACGTAAGATTAGATGAGATTTGACTCGACCCCCTCCCCCCCTTAAACATCTCACGTAATTTATGGACGCCCCCTTACCTTTCGTCATTATACCTTTATGTCATTCTGGCTTATAACCTTAACAGTCTTAGATGAACACAGCATGCAAGTTAGTAGATACTTGATTACTGTTTAAACTAAAGTGAGTAAATTAATTACAAAAAATTGTGTGTGAATCTAAACTATTTGTGTCAAATGCTCTCCCTTATGAACAAAGTGGGAATACTGTGAAGAATTTTATTCAGATGAACCAGAAAATTTTTAGAGAGATACAAAGTACCATTTATCTTGGTGACGCCTGCTTCCAAAATATATAAAAGCTTCCGAAATATGTCTACAATATTGTCTGTGTGATACATATCACTTTTTCACGGTTAATGATTGTTTTAAGATAATCTGCTATATATTTCATTTTATCTTCTGCAGGATAAATGCACTTTGAATTGCATGGAGAAATATTTGAGAACAAATCAGCGAGTTTCACAAAGATTCCATGAATTCCAAATTATTGCAAATGAAAATATGTTGGCATTAGCTCAGAAGTCTGGTAACCCCAGTTAAGTGTATATTATACTAATATACTATGACTTGTATTTAATTTATTTTGTTAGGTTTTTTGCCTTTAATGTTGGCAAATAAAATGTTGAAGATAAACCTTTTTTATTTATTCTGGTTTCCTAGTGCAAGTGTTGGTTGGAACACTTGTCATTTTGTTTGTCACAGTAAGTGAAAATTATATGAATCTAATAATTTTTTGTTCAAATTGAATATAAACCAATTAAAAATATGGTTGGAGTTATGTTTTTGGCTACATAATTATAGCTATATTAATGGAAAATCCACTTAAATTGTTATAACTGTTTCAGAACTCTCCATTCTGTTGACTGAAATAATTAACTGATATTTATTTATATATTAATATTAATATATATAAATTATTATATTAATAGTAATGATAATATTTCTTATTAAGACTTACCAATAAATACTAATTTTCAATTCGATAAAATAATATCCGGATTATAATTGTAAGACAGAAATCAACAATGAAAATCACCAATCTAACTAAAGAGAAATAGAATTTTGAAATATTAAATCACTTCCAATTAGATAGGTTGTTGTATATTGTTTGTTAAGCCTACTACTGCAAAAACTGCAAATGGCGCAATAAAAACCGAACAGTGGCACTATGGTAGTGCCGCCAGAAGTGAAAACTTATACAATTACGAGTGTATTTTTTTAATCAGGATTTTTTTTAATTGTCAGGAAGAATTTCATCTTGAAACTTGAAAGATAGGATAGCTTACAGCACAATTGGTGGCGCTACGATCGTGTTTCAGGAAGTTTAACTTTTTCACCCGGGCGAAGCTGGGCGGGACAGCTAGTATATAGTAGTACGTACTATATGCATAATATTTGCTTAAATTATATAAAAAGCAAACGTTGTTTATATAGCATTATTGTATTTTATGGGCCTTGCTGCCTGAAATAAAAAATAATAAAAAGTAGTTAAGTATTTATTTGTTAAATCTCTATCTATTGTTTTTCTATGACGCTGTTCAGATATATTTGCTTGAGGCGATACTTGACGTATTTCAACAAAATCGTTTTGTACAGGTCGTCCATTTTAATAAAATATTATGCCCGATTGTTTATCTACAGGACGAGTAATTATCCCTTTGATAGAGCTTTATCTATCCTACCTGGCAGTCTTAACCCTCCTTCAAATCAGTCGCGGAATCCTTAGGACACGGCTTGTAGCATTTTTGTTCGGGCGGTGTGAAATCTAAAACGAAGGAAGACGTAGAGCTCGTGTAGTCGAAGTGGTAGTCATTAAATTTTGCCTCCACGCTATACTTGGCATTAGGTAGCTCCTCGTCATCTGTGTTCAAAACGTATTTCAACGGATACGGACCGGAGGGAGAGTTGCTCATATTTGACGGCTTGGTGCATATGCTGTAGCGACCGTTGTGTCTAATGATACGGATAAGGGGTTGTCCGGCAGCAGGCTGTTTGCCTCCCGAGCAGCACGAGGGAGATACTGTGACACACTTGGGTGATATGCAACACGAGCGAGAGCAGGGCCGAGAACAGCACGGAGATTCACTTCTGCAACTGTTGTGCTGTTCTATCTTTTTAAGAACTGGGCAGGAGATGTGACCAGGCCGCCAACCACAACGCAACTGCAACAAAATATTATCTCGTATTACTGCTTCTCTATGTTATACGTATCACGTATCACAATCACCAACAATATCATATTCATTTTAGGTAACAAAAATGGTTTTATATACCCCGCATGTTTATTAATAAAGCATTTGGGATTTCGTCACAGCAACGCTTCAATTGGTAGTTAAGTCAGATAACTTATATACCTGATGTTCAGGCACATTCCTGGCGGTGTAGTGCCAGCCCATGTACTTGGGCACTGGTCCAGGCTTCACCTCTTTTTTGTCCAGGCATCGGTGTTTCGGAAGATCACAGCGGCCCAAGCAGCTTACCGAGGATTTGTTGGCTGCGGATGAAGAGATTTCGTAGCTAAGTATCTACTTAAAATGTACGTTAATGTATGAAGAGATACTTACATTTCCCTCCTTTACAGCAGCATGCCATTGCGATGAACCAGAGGCACTGAAAATGTGAAACTGACTGACGTGAACACTGCTATCTATAAAAACAGTAGGTAGATATTAAATACTTACGTAATTTTTATGTATATTACTAATGAATTTTAGTTACATTCTGTACACTGGTAACTTGTGTGAATAATTTTTAAACGTTTGGAAATAACTTCACTAAAAGCAAGGTTAACTAGCTTCTATTCAGAAGAGTACATTACCCAATTATTTAAAATCTCAACTCACCTAATATGTGAACATTATGGTCGGGAGTGCATTTTGATGATTCTGTCGCCACTCAGGCTGCAGATGATATGTTTGTTGTGGTCATCTTATTGAATTGGACATCGATATTTTATTTCAGTGTTCCCCTTTCATGACGGTTTGATGTTTGTACAGAACTGACGGAAATGCAACAGAAAAAGCGAATTTGTTTTTGGAATGTCAGGATTTACTTTTCTGTTCTGCCGTTGACTGACGGTTTAAATGAGAGATGAGGACCTCATTCTATATTTTTTGCCATCTGTCATGTTGGCACCTAAAATATATCTCTGGCGGAAAGTGGGTGTGTGGGTACTACATACACCTCTGCCTACAGGTTTCTAAACTAAGGTATAGCTTATCGGCATAAAATATTCACGTCATTTTATGTACATCATTGAACAGCCCAATTTTTAGCTGTTTAATAATGCTAAGCCTATTTAGGTAACTGAATTAATTACGCTCCTCAGTGCGCCTTCCTCAGCTCCTCATGAACGCTCAAGTTCCTCATGGGGTAGGCCGATGGAGAAGACGCCAGATCTTGCGAGACTTACCGACCTATTTGAGCTTAATTAATTTTCGCATGTAATGTATATTGTTAATTTCTGGTTTTCGTAATAGGTAGGTACTGTAATGTTTTGTCCTGCAGCCAACACTTGCTTTTTCGTTACTTTTGTCATTGTTGTTGAAAGTACATTACATATGTTGTTCCCGTGATAAGTAAGGTTTACAGAACTCTAAAGTATCCAGGCAAAGTAACACACTGTTTCATATTACTGCTAGCCCAGCCATAGTTCCAACTTGAGTAAGACAACAGTCATGTGATGTTGCCTTTGTATTGCGCATATGTGGAAGGCCAAGAAGAAGAGGGTGGAAGAACTCTGCATGCTCCAGAGCAATTGGTCGGCAGTAGTAATCTTTGATGGCGATGGGGTGAAAAGACAGAAAGGATGCCATTGCCCAGCAGTGGGTCATAGAAGTCAATAAAAAATTAATATGCGATTAATATAATAATATAATAAATTAAAATACTTTAAATTAATAATACTTATTTAATTAGTTCATTGAGTTTTCGTTTTTTTGTTCCGCCTTGTCTTTGGAACTTTGTGGCCACAACAAACTTTTTTAATTGATTTATATATTATAATTATTGCGACTGTAAATAGAGAACCAAAAATAAGTAATATATCCAAGTTATAATACTGGTACAGAGGCACGTCCGCGGCAGCTGTCCTAAATGTGAAATTTGGATTTCGTGCCGCGAACTCTGTCCAGAAAACAGCTGTTTCCAATGGAGTCATCGGCCGGTCATGCCAAGCTTTCGACACAAGATTAACAGTTTCGCGGAATCTAAAAAAAAACAATAATAATAATATCTAGAATAATAATTAAATAGAAGGTACCTTCTATTTAATTATTTGCATTTGCATTTCATTGCACTTCATTGAATGCAAGCAATTAATCTTTAAATTGGCGCGGTGAAATTTTGCTGAGTTACCTACAGAGGTGAATCAATTTTACAATGTGTAGTTGTTTTCTAGAACTATTAGTCACAGGTGAAAAAAATATGCATATTACACTGCAGTTTTGAGTGTAACCATTGACGGCAAACAGTAACTGCAATTTTAATGCGTTAGGTGTTAGCACAAGTGTGATTTAGATAATATGAAATTTTAATTGTCAACTATTGTTTCCATAATTTTTTGTTAGGGTTCCGCAATAAAGTAGTTAATAGTCTTGGTTCATTGTCATAGCCTTATATATGGTAGGAAATGCATATGCTGGCGTTTGAATTTTTCTACTCACTTGGGTTCCAGAACAACTTTGAGAGCTTTGAGTAAGTTCTCTTTGGTGAGTTCATCAATGGGCAGCGTCACACCTAGCCCGCTTTCTTCGATAGCTGCGGCATTAAAAGGCTGATCCCCGATCACTGGCATTGCTATTACTGGCACACCAAAATGTATGGCTTCTATAGTCCCTCCCATACCCGCGTGGGAAATGAATGCCATCGTTTTAGGATGACCTGATAAAAAAAAACTCATTTGTGAAAGGAGACTTCGTAGTGTTCTGAAATGTGATTAAATGACATCAGTCATCAGTGACGTGGTCACGTTGGCACCTAAAATATATCTCTGGCGGAAAGTATACACCCCATGGGTAATAGCTCCGTGAGGATAAGTATATATCGTTATAACAATAAAAATACAAAGAATTTCAATTCAGTTTAAAAAATATATCGTAATAACCACGACACAAAGAATGGGTGCATTTTTTACCTAAGATATCCACCTGTGGTAACCAGTCAGAGACGTAAATGTTGTTGCTATTAGTCAAAATTGTCTGGTCCTCCCATTTCCAGATTACTCTGTGAGGTAATTCTTCTATTGCGGCCAATACATCGTTGAGTTTCTCGGCAGGCATTGTGGCGCTCTTGATTATTGAGCCGAAACTAATGTATATTACTCCATTTTCCGCTTCATCTACAAACTTCTTTAAATCCTGCGCATTCAAATTCATTGTTTTACCATATCTTCACAAGGGTCCACAAGAGTGACTTGGGGTGTCATAACACTTATTTTTGCAGGAGATATATTTAAGTACCATCGTGACAGTCTGTTCAGTTGTTGTATGTCACGATTGTGCGTGATAAAAATTAGAATTTCTCCTTACAATTATGTAGTTTTCCAAATGATATTCGTTTTTAGGTTCAACTACCTGGTCATCCAATTTAAATAGTATTAAGTTGTTAAGTGTATTTAGTACTTATTTTTTTCTAAACTTAACTTACCCCTGATAGTGGTTTAGGTGGAGGCACGTGGAAGCCACCGACTTCAATGACATTTGACGGAAATATATTTGACCCCGTTAATATGAAATTGTGATATAACATCAGGAACTTTATTTCACGACCTAATTCTTCTAGCGGGGGAATATCGTCAAAGTACTGCGCGAGACTCTGCTGGTTAATCCTCTGAGTTATAAGAGAGAAAAGCGCCCTGAAGTAGAAATCAAATACCACCCGCTCCACTCGCTGGTATAGACTGGGCTTAGTTCCTCCTTCTAAGAAATGATTTGATACAAACGCAGGATTGTACGGAACACCAAATCTCGGGTAGTGGTAGGGCATTAATGAGTTAGACGACAATCCAACGACAGGCGCACCCAACTTGTAAGCAATTCCCAAAGCACAATCACTATTAAACTGTTCCAAGACAACGACATCAAACTTAGGCTTTTGCTTGATGAGATCTTGTACTTCTTCATTTTCTAACATCACTTGACAGTTCTTTATTCCACTAGACACTAAGAACCAGCTGACGCCGATAAGAGACGAGTATGATCGCTCGAATGGTAAAGCATCCTCCACGATCTTAATTGTTCCAGCGAGGCTTATGTCGGTGTAATTGTTAGGCGGATTGCTTTCTGGAAAATGAGATATGACCGTCACATTATGACCCCGCCTAGCTAGTTCTCTCAAGTAAATTCTAAACACAAAGAAATGACTTTTGCCCTGATACGGAAATATTCCCAATATATTGAGAGCATTTGTGGTATACAAATACGCGAGAAATGTTAACATTATAAGATTAAGCTTCATTTTTCAATATTCGTGCGATGTTCAAAGCACCGCGGTTGCGACTGTTGGAAAAGTCATCACCTTATGACTTACTTAATATTAAGTACCTACACCGACAAGTTTCTGACGTCTTCGGTTTGCGAAACATATTGTTGTTAATCTACTTTGGCGAAACAAGTTTACTACCACATATGTTGAAGGTACAGGCTTGTCCTTGGGTATCGTACCGTGAAAGATCGTACCTGGCCTCGAGCTTTCTGTTTTTCTAACTCTAAAAACTGCTTATTACTGAACTACCACTATATAACCCTTCCACACCCCCTTTCCATTAGAGATATATTTTAGGTGCCAACGTGACAGATGGCGAGTCCATCGCCGTTACTCAAGTACGACTATACATACGCCTTTGAATTGCTTCTGAGACGTATGCAGGTTTCCACTTGATGTTTAAAATAAATCGATTTCTGTGTATGATGCAGTTCATGATTTAAACGTGTTTCATTAAGGTAAAGAAGAATAGAACTTGGCTCCTATTCTCTCTGCCTACCCTGTTAGATTATTGGACCAGGATTACTTTTATTCATGGAATGTCGGATGGAACGGTAAAAGGGTTATGTACAAATGTACTTTCTCTCTGGCATTCTCCTTTTCAGGTCTCTGAAACCTGCAACTTCAAAGGGGTTACGTGTATTGAATGTATTCATGTCGCAATACAAAAGAACAAAAATAAGAACTATAAAATAATTTATTTCATAACAACAACATTATTTCTATAATTATATTACCAACAACATTTACAAGATATACTATTTTTAATTTTAATCCTGTTAAGTAGTATAGCTCAGAAAAACGTCTTAGACAATATATATAAGTCGACTTAATGTGTCAATTGGCTAAGGATATACAGACATACAATTGAACAGCTTCTAAGCGTTCTTAGGAACCACATCTTAATGTTAATAGTTTGAGGTAACAATCATTAATTGTATCTCTATACTTTTGTATTATAACTTAATTTATTTACAGTTTAAATCATTGTATAGTTGTCATGGCTACCTATATAACGTACCTGAGAACGCTGAACTCACTAGTGACATTTGGCTCATTTATTCAGAAACAGAACAGCGTTCAAAATGGTTAGTACCTATTTAATTAATGATGCGATTAATTCTAATTTGTATCTATTCCTATGCCATTACCACTGACATTAATATAATGCATTACTGCCCGCCTGATGCACGCCGCCAGTATTTTTTCTAACAACAACTACAACTAAAAACAAGTTCTATAAAAAATTCTGTTGATATTTAAGTAGGTTATCGCGGAATTGGTATTCGTATTGCTGATCAAACGTATTCAGACAGTATTAAAAAAAACTTTGTCAAGTGTTTTTCCCATAAGGGAGGTGTACCTTCCCCTTTGGATACGGCCGTTGATGTAACCGGCGTATCATAATTAATCAATGAAAAGCCATCAAAAGCTTAGTCTTTTTTTGTCTTTTTTTTATAACGCTTCAATAAGAATTTCACTAGCGAGATAGAGATGTAGAAAGATGCTAAAATAAAGGAAGTAACAATGAATATGACATCTATGCAGAGAAGCTGGTACCACGGGACATTGTTCACAGGAGAGGACAGCGAAAAGTTGCCATTGCGAGCTGTGTACTCAGTCCAAAAGATAGCAGTGTCCATCGCAGACCTGGGCCTATCGTGCCACGCCTTTGACAGCTTTTTGACGTTAGCTCTGAACCTGAAACGTTACAAGCAAATATTACAACTTTTCAAAGCTTACATTACTTTCATTAAAGGCTATATTTTTTACTTTGATATGGTCTTGTATGATATCAAATCTAATTGTATCTGAATCTTGTCGAAGCTGTCAGCCGAGTATATTTGAAAATTTTGTAAATTAAGGTCTCCATGGAAATAGTTTGTCTCTCTTTTAGTACTTACTCAGGATCTAATACTGTCTTGAATTTCTCTAAGAGCTTTTCTTTTGTGAGCTCTCTCAGATGTAATTGGACACCAAGTCCACTCTCTGCCATATTTTGAGCATTTCCGGGCTGGTCTCCGAATATTGGCATCCCCACCATGGGCACACCATGATGCATAGCTTCTGTGGTGCCTAGTAGTCCGCAGTGCGAGTAAAAGGCCAGCACCTTTGGGTGTGCTGGAAATTAACAATAATTATACTTAATACAAACGCATAGATGGACAGGGAAGGCATTGAGTGTATAAGCCTAACATAAGTTATAGATGTGATTGCATTATGACCTAAGCCTAACAGAGTCTACTTCCGAACGGAATTATTAAGGTTCTGGCCAGTTCTTCTCGGAGGGATTTTATGGCAGCGATTGTATTGCCTTCATTCGTTATTTTCATATCTTAACGTGTTCCCACATATATTTAAGTACCAACGTGACTGATGGCTAATCCATTGCCGCTTAAAGCACGACTTTACACACATCTTTTCTCAAAGAGAGCATCTTGTGGATGAAAATATTGTAAAATATCAATCTGATCAGATTGCATTAACATAACTCCTGCGATGTTCCGATCAGATATTGTTAGTTATATTTAGACGTTGTCCGTACGATTTTCTGGAACTACTAAATCGCGATTGGACTATCAGAAAGGTTAAGATTTATACTTTATTTTTTTTTGTTAACCTCAATCACCGCAGGGAGACAAGACTATGTAGGAGCAGTGCTTTAGCTGCGATATTAAGGACACCACAATAGGAAAACTCACATAAATTAGAACGAAAGATCCGTTCTGCCTCTCTCCAAATGCTCATTTAACACCACCTGGGATCAGTTTGTTATCGTATAGAAGGGTAAGTTTAGTGAGCAGCATCAATTCATTCATTAAAATGTCAAGTAAAATGTTAATATAAAGAAATGCTTTCCTTCAGCCGCTACGCTATCACAAGCAGTAGTGTGAGATTTATAAAGTGAGATGAACTGAATCTAAATAGCGTGATATTTTAGTTCAAGGTTAAACCAGTAATTGAAATTTTACATGTGATTAACATGTATATGTTTCAATCATCTAAATCTGGAGGTTTATTCCGGTTACTATTTACGATTTTTAACGATTATGTAGGTATCTTATCTGATTTGACCTAGTTGAGACATTGACAACAATGAACCTAATAACGTGTGCTTAACTATCAGTTCGTATACATTCAGGGCCTATAGAGAGAGATATTGTTCTTTTGTACAATTTATTCGAATGAGCTGAACCTTTACCAACTCAATGCTCTTCAAACTTCAAACACTTCGTGGACAACCACAAAGTGTTTGAAGTGACGAAGAAGAAATTCGCAATATGATCCCCAGTACAGTTTGCTTACTGTCAAACGATTATATTGGATCCGTCTATCATTATTCTTGCCAGCTTGATTGACGACGCTTCATGACAGTGCAAATTGCAGTCTTACATGTTACGCGGATAGAATATGGTATTACAAATATATTTTTTTATTCAAGGTAGTACATTCAATAGATTTGTACAAATCTTCACACTTTCTCTCATGGTTGCCGAAGAGGTAGGCAGGCAGAGGTAGCAATATTCTAATTTGCCAGAGATATAGTTAGGTGCCAACGTGACAGATGGCGAGTCTGAAGCCGTGTCCGAGAGAAGACCACGAAATAATTTTTAGAATTCCGTCTCAAACATTGCATTTCAATGTTCTCCTTCACCTTAAAACCTCAAAAAGTGGTGTGATGCACAGAAGAATATAAAATTTATATAAATTTAATATGTTAATTATTGTCCGGTGCCGTTTAGTTAGTAATACTAAGCTACATTTTATTTGGGACTAGATCAGTTTGTGTCGAATTGTTGCATCAAATTTTTGCATCGTAATACAAAGTATGATTTAGCAATAACTTAAAACGATCAATGACATAAAACTAAATTTTAAGATGATAAGTCCACTTTCTGCAAATCATGCCCATAGTCGTATAGTCGTCGTTGGTGTGAAGTGCGTTAGCAAATATGCGATAGAGATAGAGGTATTTATCGAATGAAATAATTAGTGAGTATGTTTCTAACGATGTCGTCTGAAAAATATTAACAGTAGCATGATAAAATTATAGTCTTACCTAAAAGGTCGTTTTGGGGTAGCCAGTTAGAGATAAATATGTCCTTGGGATTGCCAGGTAGAGTCGGCTCGTCCCACTTCCAAATGGTTCTCTGTGGGAGCTCCGAGACTGCAGCTATTATCGCCTCCTGTATTGGCTTGGGGGTCGACGAGGCTTGCAACATCGACCCGAAACTGATGTAGATCACACCGTGCTTTGATTCCTCGATGAACTTCAGAATATTCTTTAAAGAGTACGTAAAGCTTAATAACCATTTTAGTATTTCGATAATACCTTACATTTGAACATGAAAAAAAAATTAATATTACAAAATAGTTCTGAATTGCAAATCTTTTTCGCGACAATTGGTTCGATTTATTTTTGCTAAATTTTTCACAGGGAAATTTAAAAAAACATTTAAAACTTTAGATTTTTTCTATGATGCAAGGGATGATGATCGCTTCGTGTTCACTTAAATCTGCCACAGTGGATCAGAATGCGTTCAAAGCCCAAAAATAATAGGTTTTTTATATCGGGAGAATCACTGGAGTTTATTAAAGATCTGATTTAAGTAAAATATCGTACTCACTTCAGGTAATTTCTTTGGCTCAGCGACGTGATATCCTCCGACCTCCACCACTTTCGGTGGTAACATACTTCTTCCATTTAGTAAGGGATGCGTGTACATTAACAGCATGTTCATTTGATGCGCGAGATCATTTAATGGGGGTATATCGTCAAAGTACTGAGCCAAGGTTTGCTGATCACTTCTTTGGCCATAATACTTGAATACTAGTGTGTAGTACATGTGGAAAATGCTAGTTTCGACTCGGTGGTAAAGAGTAGGATGAGGTGCTGGATTATAGAATATGATGGACGAATACGACGGATTGAAGGAAACTCCGAACCTGTCATAGTGCCAGGGCATAAAGCTGTGTGACGTCAGCCCTACTACGGGAGCTCCCAGCTTGTAAGCAAGCCCTAATGAGCAGTCAGAGTTGAACTGTTCCACGAGCACCACGTCAAACTTCGCTTTATTCTTCCACAATTGCTGCACATTTTCGTCACCCAACAAAATTCTACAATTATCCGTTCCGGATTTAGCTAGGATGAATGAAATTATGACTGTTGACAAATATGTAACTTCCAAAGGAAATGCTCCTTCCAAAATTATTGCTTTTCCTGCTAAGCTTATATCTTTATAATTTTTCAGAGGCTTCTCTTGGGGAAAGTAGGATATGACCGTCAAATTATGACCTCTTCTTGCTAATTCTTCCAAATACGGTTTGAACACAAAGAAGTGGCTTTTACCTTCGTATGGGAACACACCTAATATATTTAAGGCACTCACTTCTTTAGTTATCACATGCAAACTTAGTAGCAGTAATACAAAATTACCGTATGATCCCATTTTATTGGTAAATTTGTGGGTGCTCTCCGCCGACTGTCTGTTGTATACTGACTATCGGCCGCTTCAGCTCAACGTTAAAATAGCGATAACACGGGTTCAGATTGTAAATATGTAACATCATTCGTTAGTCAACATATTTTAATCGCTTCTTAACGTTTTTAAGGAAATGATGTATTACATATTATATCCTTATTCATGATTTTTAGTCAAGGTAATGGTGTCTGGAGGATGAATACTTTTTCCTATATAAATTAATTAATTTGCAAAATATAAATAATAAAAACAGGAATACATAATGCGCATAAAATGGGAAAGAACTTTAGGTGGGAAGGAAGGCAAAGCAAGTTCGGCCACATATGGAGTACTGCTGCCACCTGTGGGCTGGAGCCCCTGGATACCAGCTTGGGCCTTTTGACGCGGTTCAGAAACGCGCCGCTAGAATAGTCGATGATCCCATGCTCACAGGCGGCTTGGAATCACTAAGTTTGAGGAGAGACTTTGCCTCCCTGTGTGTGTTCTACCGCTTGTATAATGGGGAGTGTTCTGCAGAATTGTTCGACATGATGCCCACTTCCACCTTCTACCACCGCACCTCTCGCCATCGACGGGGAATTCATCCCCATACCTTGGAACCACAAAGGTCTCGCACTGCGCGGTTCCAAAGGAGTTTCCTTCCGCGAACGCTCAGGCTGTGGAATGAGCTCCCCGTTGAGGTTTTCCCTGGAGAGTACAGCATGGAGTTCTTCAAGAAGGGTGTGAAAAGATTCCTGCAGGGTCGGCAACGCGCGAGTGATACCCCTGGTGTTGCAAGCGTCCATAGGCGGCGGTAGCCGCTTACCATCAGGCGGACCGCATGCTTGTTTGCCAACCAAGTGGTATAAAAAAAAAAAAAAAAAAGGATTATGATTCGTCTTTTTTAAATATTTAAGCTAGATTCCGAAGACAGCACGGTGGTATGTACCGTGTACCCATGTTTTCGATTGAATAGGTGGGTAGGTATTATACCAAACTATACTGAAGTACTGATAGTATGGGCTCCATTTGAACTTAATTTTGTACCCAATACTTTAACCAAGTGATCGAGTGTGCAATATCGGTAAATGGGCAAATTCTAGAGCAAGTGAATGAATTTGTATATCTTGGAAGCATGTTCACACGAGATGGAAAGTATGAAAAAGATATTGAAAGAAGGATAACTGCCGGAAATAAGGTGAATGGAGCCATGTCGGCGTTGATGGGCAGTAAAAGTCTGAGCAAGAATGCTCGAGTTGCTGTCCACAACGCGATATTGGTACCTACCTTATTGTATGGCAGCGAATCCTGGGTATGTCAGAGGAAGTATGAAAATAGCTTGAATGCAGTCGAGATGCGATCTCTTCGAAAAATGTGCGGCGTAACGATATTAGATCGAATCCGCAATGAAGAGATTCGCAAATCAACTGGCGTGAATGAGGGCGTGATTGTAAAGATGAAGAAAGGCATGTTACGTTGGTTTGGACACATAGAAAGGATGAGTGAAGAAAGATTGACGAAACAGATATACAAAGCAAAAGTGTGTGCAAGAAGAGGCAGAGGAAGGCCACGTTCCAACTACCTGGATCAAATAGATCGGACTCTCAAGGACGGGAACGTTAAGAGTACTCGAAACCGACGAGCATGTATGAAGAGACTGATGAATGTGGACGAAGCGAAAGAGATATGTAAGTCTAGAGAGAACTGGCGCTCTATACTCTCTGCCTACCCCGTTAGGGACTTGGCGTGATGATATGTATGTATGTGTATACTTTAACCAACCTAATACAATCATAAAAAGTACTTAAACGAATATGACCCTTTACAAAAAATATCCTATAAAAATCAGTTTAGGCTACACGGAATAATTTTTATAATGACTCGTAATTTCAATTGTTGTACATAAATTGAGAGCCGTCATTTGAGTGGTTCAAGAGTAGTTGTCTGCAACACAAAGGTGCAAGTCCGAATCCAAACTTTACGGTGAGGGAACATATTAACAGGAAACCTGCATACGTTTGAGAAGAAATTCAATGACGCATGTATAGTGCTTTGCAGTGCAGGGGTGATTTGGAAACCATATTGACATTACAGGCAAATTCTGTAATGTCAATACAAGTTCATAGCGCCTGATTAATTCTCTGACTAGCGAAATCTTGGTGATGAAATGTAAGTTTCTTGTCATAATGTGGCTATAATAATGAGCAATGCTGTGATAATGGGGCTAAATCTTATTCAAAAGTAATAGTTATATAAAAAAAAATACAGAGTAGTTATTGCATGTCGATAAAATTGAAAAATCAAAATAGTTTGTTGTTGTCGCTCTCCTCCTTACTTGACAATTCATGTAACAACACTACCCTAAGCGGTCAGTGTCACTTCTGACCCGACTTTCATGTAGGCACTGGGCTATAACTTTAGGTATCGTTTGTCGTTTATGCTATTAGTACTGAGGTTATTCTTATTGGTATGACCCCATCTTTACCCCACCAACTTTTTACTAGGGTGCCTAAATTATATGTGCCCTCTCTTGAAGTTAGCAGGTGGGTTGACCTGTTACACGGCGTTATCCGCAGGGTAAATGATAGGCTATTGGTAGAACTTTTTCGACTCTTCGTCCCCGACAAGTACTTTCACGTCGGACACATCGTACGCAAGCTGTTCGCTGTCCCTAGCTGTCGTAATGTCGCCCATACCTCGCTCGTTGACCGCGCTCAACGATCTCCTGGTGTTTCATACAAGTGTTGACAGGTTTGACGATGGATGGTAGAAGGTATTGTTAGAGTGCTTGGTGTTTTCTGATACATGCTGAATGGTTGTTGAGTGCTAATGGTACCGGAGTGCGTTGGTTTGTGTTATTCTTATTTTTTCATTTCTATTTATATTTTGTACTTGTTGGTTACCTTGTAACTTTTATTTACAAATAATATGTCTGATTGGTTTAAATGGCGATATATTTCTATGATCTCTGTCATTAGTAACTGTTACTTTTTGTCTATATATTGTGTGCTAAGCTAATTTGTGTCTATATTTTAGTATTTTTTAAGGTCTAGTGGTCAAGTGATTTAGGTTGTTCCTTACAAACTAAAGATTGCAGTTTTCTAAGGAATGGCGGTAGATTAGTCATCTTTCATATTTGCGCCTGAATATTATCCTTACGGCGTAATGTTAGTGTTGCTAATTACTGTTACTATTTAGTTTTTTAATCAAGAATGTTAAATATTCATAGGTAGCAACATATTACGAGTATTACTATGGCGGCCAATATGGGTTGGAAGTAGTAAAAAATACGATTTCTCATTTCACATGAAGAAGTTGCTAATCAACTGCCCATTATTGTTTTATTCTTAATAAATTTTTTTTGGCCGTTTATTCTTTTTTCGCCTTCTTTTGACAAAACTTCAGTAGAACTTTAATTAACAATATAGTGACGTAAAAAACTGCTATCGAGAAGGAAGCAACAATCAGGATGACATCCAAGCAGATGGACTGGTATAAGGGCACGGTCTCAGTGGGAGCGGCCAGCGATAAGTTCCCGTGGCGAGCTATGTACTCGGTCCAGAAGACAGCCGTGTCCATCGCAGACATGGGCCGGTCGTGCCACGCCTTTGACAACTTTTTAACGTTCGCCCTAAACCTGAAACGATAAAAAATGCATGAATCAATATGGCTATATAAGTTTAAGTACCCTACTTATATTATAAATGCGAATTTTTCTGAAGATGTTTGTTATTCAATCATGCCTGCCGTTCAGCCCGAACGCATTTGGATGAAATTATTTATATGATAAATTTAAATGATAAAATATTTGTTATTTTGAAATAACAAATTGTGTCCCAGCCCGCCTGTCGCGAGAGGTCTCGACTGGACGGCGCGAGACCTCTTTAAAAAGATGGTGAGCCTCAGGACCCCAAGGCCCCAGAGTTTCAACCGCAAATGCCGCAAATATGTAACCTGACCCGAGACTTAGACCTTAGACCGAGGCATACTTGCGGCGCTTGAGGCACTCCTGCTGAATAGAAGCGGCGCTGGCCGCCACCGACGTGTCAGGAAGATGGGAAGGAGCTAGTGTATCGACACACGTAGCGTCCCACACAGTAATTAGTTTATAAGAAATTTTGTGATATCCGACGTATGTATTAACGACGTAGGCTTGATTATTTTAATTTTATTAACTTCTTCACAGTTTTCCACCGGGGTATTCTAATGCCACGTGCCTAGTTATTATTATTATATGTATCGACTTTGACGTGAATATGTCTCCGTCTATTAACATACTTATAGATAGACACATAAATATTCATGTTTATATCGTGTTTCTTATCAATAACGTTAATGGCAGATTGTCACAAAATGTTGGTAGTTGCTACTCACTTAGGATCTAAAACGATCTTAAATTTCTCTAAGAGTGATTCCTTGGTGAGTTCTTTTATTTGTATTCTGACACCAAGCCCGCTCTCTTCAATGGTTGCAGCGTTTCCGGGCTGGTCCCCAAATACAGGCATCCCGATCATGGGCACCCCGTGATGCATGGCTTCTGTAGTACTCAGCAAACCACAGTGCGAGTAGAAGGCCACTACTTTTGGATGTCCTGTAAATGTAACATATGTGTGTATAATTAACTACCTTCTTAACTTTATTGTATCGTAACTTTTGCTAAGACCTCGGCTTAAGGCGTTACTGCGCCTGCTAGTCTGGCAGAAATTATGTAAATAATTGTATATATTATTATTATTATAACGATAATACATACATACATATCATTACGCCGAGTCCCTAACGGTAGGCAGAGAGTTTAGAGCGCCAGTTCTCTCTAGACCTACATACCACTTTCGCTTCGTCCACATTCATCAGTCTCTTCATACATGCTCGTCGGTTTCGAGTAGGCACTCTTGATGTTCCCGTCTTTAGGCGATCGAATTGATCTAGGTACTTGGAACGTGGTCTTCCTCTACCTCTTCTTGCACACACTTTTGCTTTATAATAATAATTTCCCTAAATCAGTTTAGGGCTAAAATATATCTCTGGCAGAAGGAGGGGTGTGTGGGTAATATATATATACCTCTGCCTACCCCTTCAGGGACCCTTGAGGGAAGGCGTGAGGATATATATTTTAGGGCTGGTTTCATGATATTGACTCGTCGCGGGCGTTTACAATGCACGGGTAAATGAGATTCGAATCGACTTCAGTTCCTTTGTTTTGTTAATGGAAAAAGCGAGCATAAATCTTGTAGTAACGATATAATCTATCAAGGCCTATCTAAAGATATCTTTATGACATGAAGTGTTTGCTATCGTTAGACATTAAAAAGGAATTGTGGTTTCCGATGTTACCTCATAACAAATTTGCTCACATAACATAATAATATTTATCGTTATTGGAGATTCAAGAGCTTACTCTCTGATGTAAGTAACTTCTTCTCTTTGTACTTCTTGTGCGCCATGATAGATATTCTACTATCATGGCGCACAAGAATCTCCTAAATAAAAGATTCTCCTTCCTATAGGGAGACCTATATATATATATTTTATCATTACCTAAAATGTCGTTTTGGGGTAGCCAGTTGGAGACAAATATGTCCTTGGGATTGCCTGGTAGAGTCGGCTCGTCCCACTTCCAAATGGCCCTCTGGGGAAGCTCCGACAGCGCTGCTATTATGGCCTCCTGTACTGGCTTGGGGGTCGAGGTGGCTTGCAACATCGACCCGAAACTGACGAGGATCACACCGTGTTCTGATTCCTCGATGAACTTCAGAATATCCTAATGGAAATTAATATTACGATAAAAATCTAAAAAAATATCGCATTGTAACAACGGTAAAATTAAATATTCTTCAAAATAGATCGGACAAATATACATTATGGAGTTTGCAATATAATACCTAACTGAAGAATGATTTTAAAAGAGTATAAAGCTGTCTTATCGGAATGTTATACAGAATAATAATATCTTTAAATGTATCTAAAGATGTATAGAAAATTAGACGTAAAAAAATTTACAGAAAATTAAGAAACACGTGTAGCGCTACAAACTTTTACTACATATAAAAAGAAGAGTAGGAGGCCACTAATATGCTACAATTTCACTTGTCTTGAACAGGGTGCATGGGTGACCCGCTAATCTTCTATTTAGATTGTACTTGGGCTTCGTGTTTCGGAATTTTCGAAGGATTCAGACATCTGATTTTAGAACTTAATTAAATCTTAATCTTATCTTATCTTTGATCTTAATTAAATAACAACAAAATTTAATTAATAGGTTTTGTTTCGTTTGGCTTTAAAAATGCTGGTTTTTAAAAGTCGTATTACAAGTTGTTGATCCCGGTCGTAAATCGAACCTCTTAATAATTATTAGAACAGGTCTATCTAAAGCCTAAGAAACACGAACAATTAGTCGGACCTGTGAAACAAAACCGGTTGTCGTGAAGGCTAGACTGCAGATGTTTGGTATAAAAGAGATGTACTAACTACATTTCCGGGCTGGACTTTTTATCTGCCGATCAATGTTTCCAAAAACTACGGCCAAATGTATTTTTTTTAAACATGGGTTGCTTAACTGTCCCACACAACTAAATAGTACAACTCTTAGGGAGCATGTATTCTTGAGGTGACTTAGCCAAGGCCACAGGGTTGACTCAAGAAGTATAAGGTCCTTCATTAGTATATAACACGCACCTATGGGATATGGTAAGCACTTTTTATCAAGCAGGCCGTTATATTTTTTAACCATTATAAAAAAAATTGCCTAAAAGTGAATCACTAGAGCCATGTTTAAACCATTGAGAATATTAATTGTTCTTGATGCTGAATACATCAGAAACACGAAGAGTACCCTAACACATTGATAGGTTCGTACTTACTGCTGGTAAAGTCTTTGACTTAGCAACGTGATATCCACCGACTTCTTTAACTTTAGGTGGTATTAGTTTTTTCTCATTCAATATAGGATGCATGTAAACCAAATACATATTCATTTGATGAGCTAGAACACTCAACGGAGGTGTATCGTCGAAATATTCTGCCAGGGTATTTTGGTCAATTCTTTGGCTATAGTATTTGAACAAAAGTGTACAGTATATATGGAAAATGCCACTTTCTACTCGCTGATATATAGTAGGTTTAGTGCCAGCGTGAAAAAATTGGAAGCTGGAATAGGAAGGGTTGAAGAACATTCCTAGCCGCTCGTAGTGCCACGGCATGTAGGTGTGTGATGTGAGCCCGACCACTGGAGCCCCCAATTTGTGAGCCAGTCCTAACGAGCAGTCACTGTTGAATTGTTCCACAAGCACCACATCAAATTTCATTTTATTCTTCCATAACTGCTGGACCCTTTCGTCACCCAATAAAATCTTACAATTTCTTGTTCCCGATGTAACTAAGAACAATGTAATTAAGATTGTTGATTTATATGAATTTTCTAAAGGAAACGTGCCTTCCAAAACCTTTGTTTTGCCTGCTAGACTTATATCGTTATAGTTCTTCAGGGGTTTGTCTTGCGGTAAATACGATATGACGGTCATATTGTGTCCTCTTCTTGCCAGTTCTTCCAAATACGGTTTAAACACATAGAAATGGCTTTTCCCTTCGTACGGAAACACACCTAATATATTTAAAGCACTCCCTTTGTAACATTGCACACATAAAGTCAAAAGTAGTAAATAAAAGTTCACATGCGACCCCATATTACAAGTGTATCCATATATATCTGTGAACACCGAGCACGTATCATAGACTGACTGCCGGCCGTTTCAGCCGAACGTTTAAATAACGATATCTCTCATTCAGATAGCAAACATGCTGCTGGGTTCTGGCCTCGACGATTTTTTTACGGAGATCGTATAAAAATTCAAGCATCAATGACTGTATTTGTTATTTGAACAATAGGTCAACTAAAATAAGTAAGATAGTCTGTTCGATTCGTACTTCAAATGACGACAAGAGCATTAATAATAATCTATGACAAAGATACTTTTCATTACATCTAATATTAGATTTATGTAGAGTTATTTACATCTAATGTTTTTTGGGACGCGCTATCCTCATGAATTTAAAAATCCAATTTGGAAAATTATTTCTGCATTAGACATCCCTTTATATTAGACGAAAGGGAGGGGAATTCTACTCAAAGGGGCGGAGCAGAATTAAAGATGGGGAATCCAGGGGCACAGCTAGCTATATACATTGGTAACAATCTGATCTTGCTTCTATATTTCTTTTTTTTCCAGTATATGTCGTCCATTATTACGTAACTGTATAAATACTCTTGTGCTAATTCGGACTTTGTTCACGTTTCAATTTACAATTCGCGTGGTGCCGCGTCGCTTGCCTAACAATGTTTGACCTGCGTGTCGTTGCATTGTGACGTTAGTTCCTACTATTTGATGTCAAGGAGCGGACGAAACCCAAGTTGTAACTACGAATTATTAGATCCGATAGAGATTATTATTAATTATAAGAGCATGTTTAGCTTGAGACCGATTAATATCGATAAAGTGAAAAAGATCTTTAAGGGAGCGCGAGTCATACCTCTAGCGAGTGATGACGGATGTATCAGAAGGTAGAGTAGGTTGCAGCCGAGTTAGGGCGATAAATTAAATGATTCATTTGGAAATATTTCATTAACAAAGAAGAGATGATTTGATTGATGATATGTAGAGAAAGGTAAATTATCTAAATAACTTTGAATATCCTGGCCGCAAATGTATCAATTCACCACTACGTGTTGCAAGCTTCCATAGGCAGTGGTAATCGCGTATAATTAAATGCTTATTTACCATTTACCATTTCAAGAGTACTCGAAACTAACGAGCATGTATGAAGAGACTGATTAATGTGGACGAAGCGAAAGAGGTATGTAAGTCTAGAGAGAACTGGCGCTTTGTACTCTCTGCCTACCCTGTTAGGGACTCGGCGTGATGATATGCATGTATGTGTATTTTTACCATATAAGCGGTTTATAAAATTGATTAGAACGAACTGGCGCCCTATACGATCTCTGCCTACTTAGTGAGGGAATCGGCGTGAGGAAATGTTCTATTTTACACATTTTTATGTCGCCGTTATATCTTAAAATCTCCATGATTAGCAGATTTTGTAATTTTAAGAAAAAAATACTTTTTACTTGTAAACATTTCACCAGCAAAATATAATTCCGTTCTAGGAGGGGCGTATAAAATGTAAAGAGATGTATCATTGGGTTTTAGTCACCATTTTTATTAGATAAATCTTATTTAACATACAAAATAAATTAAGGTACTAAGAATATGTACATTGTCGTACCAGTCGTCGTGTTGACTAAAATAACGCTCGACCACATCTACCATAGATACCTATGTACAATTTGTCAAATTGGACGATCACAACGTTTGTCTGAAACACATATTACTTAGAACTACATAGTTTTTTGTAAGTACTTGTATATTGTTATATCATGAGGTATATAGTTTCATAATATTATTCGAACTTGACTCTTTTTGATCTTTTTTCTTCGACAACGGAAGGTTGCGTTGTGTTGTCGTTTTGACAGCAGCAGCAGCAACAACAGGCAGATAGTATTTTAAACAGGGCGTAGAGTAGAATATAGGTAAGAAGGATTAGGAATGCAAGGACATCTAGTTGAAGAAGTTGGTACAGGGGAAGCTTGGGGGCGGCAGACTGTAAGCGGGGCGCGCCGCGGTAGCGTGCTACGAACTCCGTCCAATAGATGGCAGTCTCTAAGGGTGACAAGGGCCGGTCGTGCCACAGACGAGACGCGAGCTTCGCGTTCTGTTGCCAACTGAAAAAAAAAGGGTAATGATTTGTAAATGAAAGCAGCTCGCTTAGGTGCAATCTTCACAAGAATTATAAAGGATCTACCTACGTGGCTACTACTTACTACAAATGTTATTGCTTCGAAAGTTTTTGAGGACTTTAGATCCACTTTAACGTAAAATTCACTGTTCGGAATTGAGTTAATTTGGAACTTTGTGTGGCAGGCAACTACTCGAACCACTCGGCCACCACGGCTTTTTATCGGCTATCTATACCATTATACAATTGGTTTTAGAGTGACTGCAGCAGGTTTTTTTTAATGAATATTTAATTTATTTTATAATTTAATTGTATTTAGTGGTATTAATTACATTGTATAACCGCTTGCCAAGGCCAATTTTGAAAATAGCTGTGTTTCTATTTTGAACGTAGCAAATAGAAGCCGTCATAGCTATTTTCACCTTAGAAATAGTAATGACACGTCACATCTCGAAAAACCGATGAAAGATCTTTAATTATAAAGCTTTGTTCGAATATGGCGTAAAAAAAAATTTATTTTTTATATATGCGCTCAAATTCTTTACTGTTTTCTTTAAACATAGTTTCCAATAATGAGCTCCTTGGGGGAGGGGGAGGATTGTTATATTATGTTGGCAGGATAATGGGACTAATCTCTCTGAAGCGAATATAATATAGAACACCTCTTCAAACAAAGAGTGGCAACGCGCATGTGATACTTCGGTATCGTGAGCGTAAAAAGGCTACGGTGACCGCTTCCCATCAGGTGGGCCATATGCTTGTTCGCCACTTTTGTTATATAAAATGGCCGCCTATAGACGTTAAAAACATCAGTGGCCTATCCCACAAAACTTAGAATTAGGTGTATTGCTCGCGCGCTCTCAACCTTGCAGGATCTTTTCTTTTCAACTTTAAAAATTTTGACGTTTTAAAATTAATAAAAAAAAATTTAAACGTTTTGACTATGGCTGTGAGTATATAAACAACATTTATTCGGAGTAAAAAGTAAATAGTCCATGATATTTTTTATCATAGCTTAAGGTCTAGATAACTTACTTGGGGTCCAAAACCTCATTGATGGCATCAATTAGGTATTCCTTCTTGAGATCTTGATAGGCAACGATGGTGGCAACTCCAGCATCTTGCAAGGCGGCCGCGTTGCCGTACTGGTCTCCGAAGAGAGGAATAGCCACTACGGGCACGCCTGTGTCTATCGCTTCTATAGTGCTGAGGATGCCGGCGTGTGAGACGAACACCTTCACGTTGTCATGTTCTAAAATTAAAAATTACACTTCAATTATATAATATATTCGCGCTTACCCACAAGGGCCCCGAAGGGGTAAGTAGCATTTTAGTTGCCAACGTGACAAATGGCGAGTCCATCGCCGTTACAAGCACGACAAACAGACGTACGCCTTTGAATTTCTTCTGAAACGTATGCAGGTTTCCTTTCGATGTTTACCTTCACCGTAAAGCTCGCGACTAATCACTGTATTTAAATTCTGAAAAATTCATTAGTATAGTCGGGATTCGAACTTGCAATCTTTGTGTGGCAGGCAACTACACGGGCCGCTCGGCCACCACGGCTCTAAAAAATTCTACACCTTTTGTAAATATGTATAAAAAAAGGGTTTTGAAGATTCGGATACTACTCCAACAGTTGCATTGCATTTTAAAACTTTTTCTAGAATTTTTAGATTTAGAAAGATTATATTTATATTATTAACAGATAATTTTTTTTATATAAAGGTCCATCTGTGTAACGGAATAAAGTATAAATTCGCATTAACTTACTCAATATATCATATTGGGGTAGCCATCGCATAGTCATAACGTTCCGCGGCAGGTTGAGATTGTCGCCGTCCCATTTCCAAAGGACCCTCAGAGGCAATTTAGCGAACGTTGATAACAGTTCGTTTAATTTATCGCCGGGAAGCGTGGAGTCCTTGACTGTAGAGCCCAGGTTCACGTATATCACACCGTGCTCGGCTTCATTAATAAATCTTTCGATTTCCTGCAAAATAATCTTATCTTATCTTCTAGGTTAGGTTCCAGTAGGCCGAGTGGTTCGAGTAGTTGTCGGCAGCGCAAAAGTTGTATGTTCAAATCCTGATTGTACCAATGGCTATTTCTGAAGTACAGAGTTTAATCATGAATTAAAGAGTGAAGGAAAACATCGAGAAGAATCTTGCAAACGTTGAAGAAAGGAATTCAATGCGTATGTATAGTCGTGCTTGAGCAACGGCGATTGATTCGTCATCTATCACGTTGGCAGCTAAAATATGCATACCCTAAAATGTTTACTACGAGTTACTCATAGCCCCTTTTTGTTTCCTAAGTATACAAATAGCCGACACGCTATGCTGCTATATGTATTATCATATTCTATATGAATTGACGTACAGAAATGTCTATAGAAAAACTTATCAGTACAAAGCACTGGAGTGGTTTCCACTTCCCCACCATGGTTTTTGAATAGAGCGAGCATTTTTCGAAGAAACAAACAAACTTATAGTATATGTAAATATGTCTTGTTGCATTTATATTTATGACACGGATGTCATATGTTTAAATAAACTTAAAGAGCGAGTGATATCGCTGTCTTACCGTAGGTATAATTTTGGGCGGTCGTATGTGGATACCGCCAATGTCAATAACGTTATCTGGTCGGGCAACACCACCGAACAGCGACTGATGTGTGTTTACAAATGCCAAACTGGTATTTGACGCAATACTTTCTAACGCCGCCAGGTCATCGCCCAGATACTTGTACAGGTACACGTGATCTGTCACTTGCGAACCGACATAATACACCCAGTTGGTTATGTGATACAGAATGTAACTCTTCAACCGTTCAAAAAACCACGGCTCCTTGCCGTAAGGGAGGCCAGATTGGCTTACATACGCCGAATTGAAATGGATACCCAGCCTGTTGTATTGCCAAGGGCTCAGTGGCTGTGGGTTGAATGCGATGTACGGAGCGCTGAGATTTGCGGCCAATGCCAGCCCGCAGTCGCTGTTATATGACTCCACTAGTATGACGTCGAATTGCGGTCGTGTCCTTATCATATGAAGCACTTGGTGATGGTTCATAAGCGTCTTGCAGTCATCATTGCCGGCTTTGGTGGCGACTAGCGTTTCGAACGGAACACGCGACACTTCAGATCCAATCACTGAATCAAATGATAATCCTTTGTACACTTGTTTGTCACTTAACAATACATCTTTGTAGGTCGCTGGCGCATCGTGAAGCTGGAAATGGCTGATGAGTGTCACTTCGTGGTTGCGTATCGCCAGCTCGCGGAACAGCGTGCGGTACGTGAGGTAGTTGTTGCGGTCCAACGATGGGAATATCCCGAGTATCTTGTAGCTACTCGTACTGAATATCGTCGCTATGAAGTAGAGCACTATTATCGTTAATTTGTTCATATTTCACATTGAAGCGTTCGTGTTGATGCACAGCTAGCCGGTTACTAGGGCGTAAATGGATGCCAAGAAACGTGGTTATCTAATTATAGGTACATTATATGAGGTAATCGTTAAGCTGACGCCACGGTTGTTTCGTAAGAAACTAAAATATACGGTGACTAGACAAGGTGTCATTGATCGTGACCTCGAACGTTCGGGCTACTGCAAGCGGCGAGGCGTGCTCGGGAGGCGACCGCGCTGTGGCTACTACTGGACTGTTATTTGATACGTTACATGCCACAATGGTAATGCGTTATTGTCATTACTTGTTTGCATATTGATACTCGTACTGATTATGTTTATTATCAGTGAAATTGTTTCTACCCTGATAATTGTGTTACAAGCATCACACCTATATAAACACCGAGTAGGGATACGCAGAGAGAGAGAGAAAGAAGAAGACAGGTGCACTCTACCTGTCTTCTTCTTTCTTGACTTCTTTCGCTTCGTCCATATACAATAGTGGTCTTTGGCTTCACCTATATTCATTATACATACATGTTCACTGGATTCGTGTGTTACTGACATTCTGTTCCTTGTTCGATCGTTTTTATGTGTGCATTATTTTATAGGTGTTAGTTATTTAGTATGTACTTTATCAAAATTGCTATGTGATGTTGTCTGTTTTCTTGTGTACAAGGCCAAGGGGTCGATAGACCGGAAACATTTTCCAGTCGGGCAAGCGGCACCTTCCAACGTCACTCGTACAATCTATTTCAGGTTCTTAATAAGATATTGAGTTTTATTACCCAAAATTTTTTTTTTTTTTTATTAATGCCAAAGGAAATCTGTCTGTTTCTTTTTCACGTCTAAGTCGCAAAACATATTGTAATGAATCTTGATACCCACAGATATATAACCCTGGGTAGACATCTTTCGAAAATTTTATTTAAAAGTGTGAATCTTTGGGGAACCAATAATTTCTAGAACAGCAATTTCTATGCAGACGATGTAGCGTGCATTAGCTGTGTATGTGTTGAGATATTTTTTTTATATTCCACGCGGTCTAAAACTTGGGCAACATCTTTGTATAAATAGTAGTATAACTTTGAAAGTTGACTAATCAGATCATCTATTCCAAAGTTTAGTAACTATCCTGAGACAATTACTGAGATATATAGATATATAGATATATAAATATACTAAGCAGAATAAAAGCAAAGCAAAGCAAAGAATAAAGCAAAATTTATAAAAGGTAGTGGTTAAATTGTGTTTGGTATTCTATTGTGATGATTATCTCCGGGTTTGTCGAATATGAATCAAGAATAATTGAAATCTGTTCACAGATTTAATGAGAATCATTTGGATAACAAATAAAAATTGTGTGCGCGCATGAGTCCGTGACTATTTAATTCGCCCTTATCACGTCGAGCGAGACACCATCGTAGGGTTTCTTGTCTGACTATATTCTGAATAACAACCTTGAAATATCAATAACAAACCAATGCTGGATTGATAAATGTTCTACTTACATCAACATATTGGCATTCAATGCGGTTATTTGATATGAATATCATGTTGACACAATTTATGTATAATACCGGCTTTGCACCGAACTGCGACGTAGCTTTTCTTATCATATCACACAGAGTTCGAATTTTAAATTCAGGAAGTCTAGCATTGCTTAAGATATAGCATTGATATGAAATCTAATCACGTAATGTGACGTTACACATTGAAGCGAGTACTGTTACAGGTAGCGTCCACGTGGGCCTTGTGCCGTTGTGTAGAGCCTTTATCTTCATGGCTTGTGAATTACTAGCTGATTTTATTGTTTAATTATGAAGGATTGAAAATTAAAATATTTAAATGATGTTTTTATTTCAAGTACGTCCGACTGTTGTTAAATAAACAAGGCAAACGTTAATAATTTATTTAAAAAACACGGACGAAAAAACATAGTCGATATTTATATTAAATTTTTTTTTCGATTTCTAAGGGCTACAGCGTGATTCTTAACAACCAATAATCTTAGTGAAGTATTGGAAATCTTCATCAAGTAAATTGAATAATCATCATCAAATAAAGTTTAAAATTATTTCAATTTGATATAAATATAAAAATACAAATACTGATATAAAAGATTATCAATTGAATAGAAAAAGCCGTGGTGGCCGAGTAGTTGCCTGCAACACAAAGATTGCAAGTTTGAATCCTGACTGTACAAATGAGTTTTCCCCTTTGTCCCTTACGTAGCCCAGCATCTTCACTTACTACGTAATGCTAACGCCTATAGGCTACGGTTTTCGACTACCATCAGGAAATTATTATGCTTCTTTACCAACTTCGTCAAAAAGAACCGACTGGTCTCTCCCCAGACTTGGAGAGTTCTACTCTACTCTATGGAGAGAAATACTAATTTATGATTTATAAGCACAGATGCATCAATGTAATATGAGGTAAGGTATTTTTAAAGAAATTGGTCATTTAAGTAAATAGCAATAGCGACGCTGCGATTTTGATAGGCTCGTATTCCATTACCCAACAAATATCTATGTTGTTTGCTTTCAGTGTGAGCATACAAAGGCGTTCTGAAAGAGATCTCAGCTCTGCCGAAGCGCGAGGTCTATTATATTCGCATTTGTAAGAGGCATTAGTATGAAGCTGGGTCCCTCCACAATATAAAAATGTAATTACAAGAAGTTCGCTGGCCACTTAAATATAGATTTACCCTTTGAAGCCTACCTGATAGGTCGGTGAGGTGTTACATCCATCAAATCTCGATTGTGCGCTCTCAATTATTCCCTCTTCAGGGTTGATGGCTCCATTCATTTCTCGATTTGAGTTTTCCTTCTTAGTACCCATCCGTAATGGGACTGTGTTGATTGTAGGTATATGTACAATAATATTTGATTTATACCTACTTTAATGGAAATATTGCACTGGTCAGTCGTCCATAATGTGTAATTTGCTAAAACTTCTCATAGAGTATCGGATTAGATACAACTAGCAAGACTCCGCGGTTTCACCCAGGCAAAATATTATTCGCTCTCTTGGGTAGTAGAATGATTATAATGAAGAAATCTTTTTTCAAATCAAAGATATTAGCGAGTTCAAAGAAACAAATAAACAAACTGTTTATAGTATAGATAGTCTATATCGATTTTTGTTTGACACTTTGGAAGAAGGGAGCGCAACTATTTACTTTAAACGAGATTAATTAGGCGTAAACTGTATCATAGTATAACTGTATCGTGTTACTTGAACATCGCCCTAAGGGGAGGTTGTTGTAGTTACCTATTTCCGATGAAATTCTCAGGTTTGTATCATCATGAAGGCAAAACTAGTTTTGGGTGGGTATGGATTAAATTTTAAGTATATTTGAGTGATATACCACATCAAATGGCGAGTATATCGTCAGCGTGAGGCATGACTTCACATACATCCTTGGTTTATTTGGGACGATTTCGTTCACCGTAAAGTGTCTTTACGTCAGCAGGCAACTTATAGCTACGTTATTTTAGCGATAAAGTAATCCAGCAGCTGAAATAAAAATTAAATCTACCAAAAAACGCGACTAGACTAGATAATTTGGGTGAAATGAACTTTGAGTTCATATTAGGAGCGTTATCTTTCCGAACTGCTACCAACGAAGTTTAGGGATTGATAGTATTTGAAATTTATTTATTTCGAATTCATGATTGTTTATACCTCACGCCTTCCCACAATATAATGCATGTCATATTATAATATTATTATAATAGCAGTAATATTTATTTTAATCCACACACAGATTCTCATCACGCCGAGTCCTTTTAGGGCAGGCTGGGAGAGCGGGCGCCAGTCCTGCTGATTTCCAGACCTCCTTGGCTCCGTGAAATTTATCACTTTGTACATAGTTAGATTAAAAGTTAGAATATTTATTTTTTTATATAAAATGCTTATGCTGCCGGCTAACAAATTAAATTGTCACCAATTAGGAGAGTAACCTACCGACCTCAAAAATATTTTATGCTTCAATTTTTTTCATACCTAAATTATATTGAATTTTTTCTGTTTAACTTTATGTATTAAAATTTTAATTTCATGATTTGAGTTTACCTAATTTGGTTGTAAATTATTTAGTATGTATTTATGGTTATGAATATAGATCTGAAATTCTGCAGACGTGTTTTGTTACTTATTATA
Source organism: Drepana falcataria (assembly GCA_945859725.1). Lineage (NCBI taxonomy): Eukaryota > Metazoa > Arthropoda > Insecta > Lepidoptera > Drepanidae > Drepana > Drepana falcataria. The sequence continues at coordinate 6,181,985 of OX243935.1, forward strand.
ATTTCCGTAATGACTTGATTACCTTCAATCTTGGAGTGTACCTATGCATTATTCCTATTGGGTCGTGAAAATTACCTGGTGGAGCCTCGCACGTGTGGCAGTGTTTCGCTAAGTGCAATCTAGTGCCGACCTTTTAGTGCCATTTATAATGTAAAGGTAGGTTGTTGCTACTTCCTATCACATATTAACCCACAGGTTCTCATCTCCGTGGAGTTATAAACATTAGCATGATTTTGGTCCGCTATAGCAATGTATGCTATTACTAGTTATACTAGTAATTATATATATAATAAATTATCTCTGTGCCAAATTTGATCCAAGTCCGACTCTTCGTTTTTATGTGATAGAGGAACAAACATTCTTACAAACTTTCGCATTTATAATAGTAGTTGGATGGCACATACATAGTATATGTTTTGTAGTTTTTGTTACTAATACTATAACGCCATCTACCCGCCATCATCTATACTAATACAACATACATGATAAAATAGCTATACCAATATTCGTTATAGCAAATAACGCATTCCTGTTTTACCGTCTGACTGATAGGGGGCGCTAGTTGCAGAACTAGAAATATTGCGTATAATTGTTTTATTTCTTTAATGAGTATTATTAAATTTGCTCGTTGATCCAAGATACATAAGAAGTGACACGGGCAAAGGCAGCAGGGAATCCAACTTGGCAACCGGCAGCGGCACCGTAGGATGTCACACCAACCTGTAGGAAAATAAAAAAATGTATTAAAAAGATAACAAATACATTGTTTCTCTGAAACTGCAGTAATATACAAAAACAAAAATTGAGAAGATAAGGGATTTCATTTGTTTTATATAATTAGTTTCAGAACGAATTAGTTCCTTCCAATGCCTGATTTAGAGGCCTGGAGGTCTCGGGGCAACAAAGGAGTAGAGGCCCCCTGACTCTAAATTATTTTTTGCCTATGTCTTTATTGTATTCCGTAAATCCGGCCCTGGTTCTGCCCAATCTTGGAAGAGTGCTTATAGAGAACTACGTCATACGGGATGGGATACAGAGCGCTTATATATGACTGAGTATAAAATAAGGTAACATACCAGGATACGTTCATCGCTCTCGGTCACAACAAGCGGTCCACCGGAATCTCCACTGCAGGTGCTGCGACCACCTTCTCCGCTTGTGCAGATATTACTGTCGTGCACCCAAGGGCCGAACACTGCAGCGCACTCCGCGTTGGTAATAATTGGCAGAGTCACAGAACTTGAGAATTAGGAATGCCGCCACCTGGTAGAGTTAAGGTCTTGTTAGAAATGTAGAGCAACTACACTAAATCTTCCATTGGATCAGATCACCTTGCTAGATTGAGTAGAAAATTATTGACCTCAGTCTATTATAGAGGAGGTTATACATAATACATATATGCTGGCTTTGTATAACGAATGTATAGACGTGGACCTATGAATTAATGTGGTGAGGTGAAGAGGGTGATATTACTTGCACCTTTGAAAAGTTTAAGGTGCAGTAGTTGTCGAGTATTTCGGTTGATATGTATGTAAGTTGTAAATAAAAATTTTAATATGTAACACAAGACAATAAAAAAAATCATTAGGGTACAATACGAACGTCATGATATAAATAAAACATGTAATTTCACACCACTCTTAAAATCTTAAATTTTGTTCAAATTGCTAGGCCACCACGGCTCAATGTAAGCACCATTATAATAGATGTTCTGCTCAACGATAAATGATGATTTGGTTCATTAGGCCTTATCTTCGGTTTACTTACCATCAGAAGTTAGTCCAAATCCAGAAGCTCGAGCATTTGCCCCAACAAAGTTGTTTGCTAGCTGGCTTGAGCTGGGTAGGTTGATCGGCTGAATTGTATCTGAAAGTAGTAACATAGTATATAGAAACATTTGGATTCCCATTAATTAGCTGACTATATGCCTTATGCCAGCATGCTTGAGAAATGGCGACGGATTCGCCATATCACGTTGGCTTTTACATTTAATTCTGGAATACAGAGGATGTTGTTGCAATAACAAGCAGAGGCCTGCAACCTCTGCCTACCACTTCGAGGACCCTTGTTTAATAACATCTATGAATTAAACCTTCTTGTAATTGGTATATAAGAATAAATAAGTAAATTCGTTCAAATTCTGTAACATTATAGGTATTGACGGTGACAGCCGTATCGAAATCTGCTGGATACATGCTGCTAATGGACTTTATATCATAATATTATGTAATGAGCGTTCTAAAAATAATATATTTATTGAACTTACTGCTAAGAAAGACTGCGCTAATAGAAAGAACGGCAATATCATTAGCTGCGTTGCTAGGGTTCCAATTAGGGTGCATCGCCACATTTGAAGCGACGTTTCGGCTGCCACCAGAGAAGATAGTGTTGGATCCGAGGACAACGGTGATTGATTGGGCATTGAACGTGCCGTCGGTCTGACAATGAGCGGCGGTCAGTACGCGGGTAGGTGAAATCAGAGATCCACCGCAGACTGAAGTCAATATCCACAAAATCGTGATCACGAGTCCAGCCTGAAATACGAAAAATATAATGATGTTTTATTGAGAAGGTTACAATAATTTGGGAACGTTAATACAATTAGGTGACTGAACGATTTGTATAACGGAGAGTGTTCTGAAGAATTGGTCGACATGATGCCCATTTCTACCACCGCACCTCTCGCCATCGACGGGGAATTCATCCCTATACCTTGGAACCACAAAGGTCTCGTACTGTGCGGTTCCAAAGGAGTTCCCTTCCGCGAACGCTCAGTCTGTGGAATGAACTCCCCGCTGAGATTTTCCCTAGAGAGTACAGCATGGAGTTCTTCAACAAGGGTGCGAAAAGATTCCTGCAGGGTCAGCAGCGCGCGAGCGATACCCCTGGTGTTGAAAGCGTCCATAGCCGGCGGTAACGGTTACCATCAGGCGGATCGCATGCTTGTTTGCCACCGGGCTGTACCAATTTATCCTGAATTTAAATGCAATTATTTATCAAAATACGAGCTTAGTGAATAGTGAAGAGGAGCATCGTGTGGAACCTATATACTTCTGAGAAGAAATAGAAAGTTGTATGTATGCTTAGTCCAACTTAAGCGACGGCGAGAGACTCGCATTTCAAGGTATCTTTTCATCAGAGAAGACATATTATCTTACGGCTCCTACGTGGGATAGCGTGAAGATAGCATATATCTCTACGTTACATAAATAACCTGAGACTTTTTCAGTAACTTTTTAAAATATTTATGTTATAATATCAGATATTATGTGCGACTTTAACATAATAATACCTGGTAAGGTGTCTCGGAGATGTCAGTAACAGCGCCGCCAGTAATTCTTTGAGAGGTCAAACCTCCGAACTTTGCGGCTTCTTCTTCTATTTTCTTGATCCTTATCGCTTCAGGGATACCAAACCTTCTGTGGTAATCGTAGACTGTGGTCTCGTCATAAGCCAGTGGCTCGGCGAATGCCGCCGCCGACACGGCTACGACAACAGCCCCGATCAGGAATTTCATTTTTGGAGCTTATTCAGGTATGCGACGAATTATTGTGCTCCTTTTATAATGAGCATAATCTTATCTTTATAAATAATTGAGTTTCACATAAACGTGACTGGGTTTTTCGATAGATAATGATGCGATTACAATTAATTTACCGGATTAATAAATAATATGACAAAGCGTTGATAGTATTAGATTTGAAGTGAAAAAGTATCGAACTCAAAATACTTGTTTGGATTGTTGAGACTGTAGGTTGAGTTGAGCCCGACACCTGATACTTTCCCAAGAAAGTACAGTATGAAGCAGAAGTAGAATATATGAATGTGAGTGAATATAAATGCAAAATAGCTGTGGTGGGTTCGAGTAGCACAATGATACCAAGTCCGAATACTGACTGTACCAATGATAAGTAACAACACGAAAATATCAAGAGGAAATCTGCATTCGCTTGAGAAGAAATTCAAGGACTATCTTGGCGAATGTGACCATCTCTCACGTTAGCCCCATGAATTTATCTTCGATGGAATGTGGGCGTAGAGTACTACCTACATAACCCCTTCGGGGACTCTTGTGGGATGGATAATAAAAAAGCATACATACATATCATCACGCCAAGTCCCTAACGGGGTAGGCAGAGAGTATAGAGCGCCAGTTCTCTCTAGACTTACATACCTCTTTCGCTTCGTCCACATTCATCAGTCTCTTCATACATGCTTGTCGGTTTCGAGTACTCTTAACGTTCCCGTCCTTGAGAGTTGATAAAAAATACTAGCTTCTAAATGGGTAACGTTCGATAAAAACCTCGATTATAACGTTATGTTAATTGATTAATATCCATACTAAAATTCATTACAGCAGCATAATTCTGACGAACGGGAGATGACGGGACAGGTCAAGTCACAAACTACGTGTATGACGTAATGCTACTTCTTATAGTGGTTAATATCGGTGACATATCGAATGTTCTACCATCTTTCGGGCATTACTTGTAAACATTATCGAATCATTTAATGATTATCATACTCTTGTATCTGCACCGTTATTTCGAAAATCACCGAAATCAAAGAATTCATTACGGTGTTACAATATAGTTGGAGTTTGTGGACTGTGAATACAGATAGGAATAAAGTTTAACTCTGCGTACTTCGCATCCTTGTAAAGAGTACATAATTAATATAAAATATTGTTCGTCATTAGCGCCTTGAATTCACCCATTTCTTATGCCTTTCCACTAAGCTCTCCGAATAGGTGGCAGAGATGTAATGTCATTTTTCTGACGCGTTTCCTGAGGTTCTACTTCACAAACTTCAGTATCTCAGTATTTTCCTTCATGGCAAAGCCGTGAATAGTTACTGTACTTAAGTTCAGACGGACTCATTGGTACGGACTGCTGAAGTTTGACCCGCAGATTACGTTGACTCCATTTTGTGGGCAATAATATGGTTTGCTACCAATAAATAGTGCATGATATATTATGAATAACAAATATAGAAATAATTAACGTAAAAATGTTTTTATGAAATACAGTCAGCGCAGAATGCCGAGTCCCCCGAGCCAAAGAAAAAAAGAGTCATCAATCTTCTTAAATGATCAGTCAATTGGATACCTGAGCTTATTAAAATACTTTTATTGATATTTGTCTAAAGCACTAAAATATATGTTCACGCCTTCCCACAAAGGTCCCGAAGGCGTAGCGATGTGTAGTACCGACACGTCATCTACTTTTCGCCAGAGATATATTTTAGGTGCCAACGTGACAGAAGGCGAGTCCACCAGCGACTAAAATATAATTATATAATCTATGTATCTAAAGTGTAAGTAAGTGGTACGTGTCCAATGAAAGGAACAATATTACTTGTAATTTTCAATATTCCTAGTATTCAGAGGGCAAAAGCATGCACGCCTGATGGCAAACGCTTACTGCTCAAAGAACCCGCGTTCCTGTACGACGCCAGTATTATTGATACGCCGAACAAATACAACCTAATTTCTTACGTTGACAGCGCAATCATACACCTTGTGCAGTGAATAGGAAAGTGAAGTGTGAAGTCATAAGTAGGTCACGATGGCTTCTAAACCTCACAGGGCGCGCGACACCCAAGAGGTCGCACCGACGTGTGCCAACTCATTACACGGAAAACGGGTCAGATGCGAGTTACGTTTACAGTTATTGTACACCCATCTAGCAGATGGGCTTACATCAGCTTTTCTCTTTTTACATGATTGAGTTAGAGCCACATAAACATTGGATTGTCCTATTTCACCTTTGAAATTTTATTCTCGCTAGATAAAGACAAGTATCTCTTTCCATACAACTCTTTACCAAAATTGATGTTTTTGGCTGTGTCCCCGTTAGGGACTCGGCGTGATGATATGTATGTATTTTTGGATACATTTAAATTTTGCATCGTTATGAGTATATATTCACATTACCCTATCCCTTCTAGAGGACACAGTTGTCCTCTAGAAATTGGTGCCACTAAAATGGGTACCACTATAGTACTCATAGTACTGGCGGAAAATTGATTTATATAAACTCTTGAAAAAAACAATACGTTCCAGCTGGGGGTGAATATTTGTGGTGACAAATGTCCACCCCTAGCTGGAACTGAAGACGTTACCTCAAGCTTCGTTGCTTCTGACGCTTCTAACCGCTAGATCAGTTAGCCGGCTCATTTTTAAGGGAGTCGATAATAATTTGTATTATTTTTTTTGGAGTTTACTCCTTAAGAATCGATTTTCATATATAAGGCGCCCGGTATGAGAAAAATATGAGAGGTAAAATCTACTGATGAATGACAGCGTTACGTTTTTGGTGCTCTCGTACTCTCCATGGCAACGAGAATAACAGAATGGCGATGTAATTAATGTTAATATTTACTTTCAATTGCATATTGTATTAACCTGATATTAACCTACAACAACTGTCAACATGCGGAGGTTTTATCGTAAATTTTATATTTTATTTATAATTGATATAAATATAAATTTATATCAATTGATATTTATTTCAAAATTGAGAAAATTACTCAATAAATAAAAATCAATCTATAGATGTGTCATGCATACTCTAAGTAATATAAGAAATACATTCATTTAACCTTATTAACTAATCTATTTATTTTATAATCGTTCGTAAGGAGTAAACTCCAGTCGTGCGTCGGAGCTGACACACACTGTTTTTTTTATACAACAAGAGTGGCAAACAAGCATACGGCCCATCTGATGGGAAACGGTCACCGTAGCTTATTTACGCTCACGATACCGAAGTATCACTTGCGTGTTGCCACTCTGTGTTCGGAGAGTTGTAGTGTGTTGGCAGCATAATGGGTTTAATCCCTCTGCTTCCAACACAATGTAACAATCCTCCCCCCTCCCCAAGGAGCTTATTACTGGAAACCTTATTCACCGCGTAGGAACACAACACAAAAAATTGTGTTTTTTTTTTATACAACAAGAGTGGCAAACAAGCATACGGCCAACCTAATGGGAAACGGTTACCGTAGCCTATTAACGCTCACGATACCGAAGTATCACTTGCGCGTTGCCACTCTGTGTTCGGAGAGTTATAGTGTGTTGGCAGCATAATGGGCTTAATCCCTCTGCTTCCAACACAATGTAACAATACTCCCCCCTCCCCAAGGAGCTCATTACTGGAAACCTTATTCACCGCGTAGGAACACAACACAAAAAATTGTGTTATTTGGCTACGGACTTCTATAAGGTGGAGGTCCTGCCCCAGTCGGGCAGCTGCGAATTCGAACGGGAAACCCGTTATGCCCTACCTCTCTTAAAATCGTATGAGTTCATTTGGGACTTAGCAAAGGGGCACCAGTGTAGCGGCATAATGTACTAGTTCCCACCATCTTAAGCACTAATCCGGTTCGTAATCATAATTAATCCTTAATACCCTCGATATATAACCGATGTCTATCAGGTGACCGCATGTTTATTTTCCACTTTTGTGGAATAAAAAACGAGATGAACATACATACATCATAAGGGCAAGCAATAAAGAAAAAATATGGCTAATGTTACTCTGGACTATCATGACCGATAAAGCTTTACATAAGGAAAGTATTTTTTTTATCGATTTAGTGATTTTTGAGTTTATCCATTACAAATAATTTTACTGATGGGAACGTCAAGGGTACTCGAAACCGACTAACATGTATGAAGAGACCGATGAATGTGGACGAAATGAAAGAAGTATAAGCCTAGTGAGAACTGGCGCTCTATTCTCTCTGCCTACCCCGTTAGGGCCTCGGCATGGCGAAATGTATGTATGTATGTATATTTTAATTCCATTTATACTTAGAATTTCATATGAGTGAAATACAGTTTCTCTCAGCACTTTGACAGGTAATTTAATTATCTTGTTTAAGTTCACTCAAAGCTTATTCCTGGAGGGATGTTCGAGTATTCCGTTGGTTACTTTGTTTTGGCGTAAATTTCAAAGTTACTAAGAATAACCTGAGGACGTACCGTGACGTACAATCACAATCATCTTCCAAGAATGCGAAAATTATTCTCTAAGTATGATATAATTACGGCGTGTTCTTTATCTAAGAGAAGAAATGGCGAAAAAACTACCCGTATTTGCCACATTAGTTTCCTTTAAAAATTAGAACTACAACGCATGAAATAGAACTTTATATGAAGGAAATACTATATACTATGGTGTTTACAGAGCGCGAGCTGAACGTCAGCCGCGGGGCGGCGAGCAGCGCGACAACTTTTTGTACACCACTGTACACCTGAAAATGGAATAAAACAATGGCCAGTAATTCACTCTGCCATGACATGCAAGCCCCAGTGCCGGCTGAGTAATCACATTTCGTGTTATCCTTTTGTTACATTGTTAGGGTGGACAACGGACGCAAAAACGATGTGATTTAGGAAGCATTAAAGTTTAAACAAAAGCATGCAAGTTTTGTACGTGGCTAATCGAGTATGGGATTCTTCTTATTAGAGAATATCTTTATATATATAATTCTTCTGTGAGTGTGTATGTCACTGAACTCCTCTCAAACGACCGACCTGGACCTGGACCATCTGGACCGATTTTGATGAAATTTTTTGTGTGTGTTCAAGGGGATCTGGGAATGGTTTAGATTCGCAATTGGACCCGATAGGTGGCGCTGCGATCGTGTTTCAGGAAATTTAATTTTTCATCCAAGCGAAGCTGGGCGGGACAACTAGTATTTATATAAGACTAGCGACCCGTCCCGGCTTCGCACGGGTGAACAAAAATTTTTTAAACATTTTGGCTTAAAAAAATATTTTTTTCTTGCAATTAAAGCCTACATTAATCAGTGATAATGTAGCATTCAAATGGTGAAAGAATTTTTAAATTCGGTCCAGGATTCGCTAGATGGCGCTACTACAGTAAATACGGCACGAAACAGGACTCTTCAATATTTAAATTATAAATAGTGCGGAAAGTTTCCAATACGATCAATTATGCGTTAAATTTGTATAATAATCCATAATTATTAAGGATTACTGTTATTAGCCGGAACTAACAGTGAAAAACAAAGATATTAGTGATCGAAGCAAACAGTGTAATGTGAACATTTAGATTACATTTATTTCACTCTCATTATTAATAGAAAATACAATATCATTAACAAAAACAGTGAAGTGAGCAAAGTAAAGAAATAACAATGAAATATTCGTAAAGTAACGAAATAAAAAGTTATAATAAAAGTGTATGCGTGGGTTGTTGTTGTCAAATCATATTTTAAAAACTAACGTTTCTAACTAAAATTACAATATATCAATAGCAAAAATTCGCAAGTATTTTGTAATGTATTTTGGTTGAAAGTAATGTGAGACAGAATTGATACTACATCAACAGCGTGATCCTAAGTTCGATCCCAGTAACTATATCAAAAACACACATTTTTTCAAATAAATTGTGTGTATATTTGGAGGACTGCAATAATAAATTCTCTACCATTTACCACTAGAGTGCGCGAGTAATAGTATGAAATCCGATAATTGAGATACTACTGACATCTAGTTTCAAATTAAAGCAACTAGGTACATTGATTCATCTTAAAATAGATAAAAAGTATAACTAAAATGTCTATGGAAAATATTACACAAAGAAAGCAACCTAAGCACCGAGGAGAAATTTTAAACCAATCCTACGAGTCTTTCACATCCACAATGTCGGACTTACGATCAACAAGTTTACCGGATCTGACTACGAGTCAAGATGATATTATTGCCGAATTAAGAACAAAAATAGAACTATTACAAATACAGCTGAAAACTGCAGACAATGATATAATCAAGCTACTAGAACAAAATAAATCATTGTCAAACACTGTTAAAGACCACGAAATAACAATAAATAAGATAAAAAATATATGTAATGAAACCCACAGTACAAAAAGCCCTAACAAGAAAAGAAAAAATTGCTCAAAAATAAAACAGAAAAAAAACGATAATACAGTGCTCAATGACACGGCTAATTCTGACTGTACAGTTCTAGAACTTCAACGTGAATCTAATGCTGCAGTAAATACGCCAAAAACGTATTTATCTGAACATTCATGCGAAAGTCGGGAGAGCTTTAAAGACAGACAGATAATAAACAGAGAAACTCAAAACAAAAAAAAACTTAAGAAAATGTGCATAATCAGTAGCAACAAAGGAGATACATTTATAAAAGTTCTGAAAGAAACAAAATTTACCGAAAAATACCTATACTGCCACTATGCTAAACCGAATGGAGGAATAAAGCAACTTTTGCTCGGATTAAAATCAAAACTAAAAGACTTCACAAAAGAGGATTTTTGCATCATTATGATAGGCGAAGCTGACTTCAAGCAATCACAAATGTACACTGCATTGGTTTATGAAATAAGCGAGGCACTAAGAGAATTACAAAACACAAATATAATTATCGCCTTACCAACATATATATGTGGAGCAAACATCTATAATTGCCGAGTTGAAAATTTTAATTGTCTATTAGCCATGAATACATGGAACAATAATTATGCGGTAATATATGACTCTAATAAAAACTTATCATATGACATGTTTTCGACAAGCACTGGAAAATTGAATAGAAGCGGAACAAGAAATATACTTAATAATATCAAAGAAATAATCCATAAGAGTTCGACAACAGAGCACCAAGTTTCGGAAAACTACGATACACAAGCCCAACATCAAGATTTTTTTCGTATCTAATAATTTTTATATAATGCACCAAAATGTTAATGGACTCTTAAGTAAATCCGATATTCTTTATGAATGTATAGATGATATCTCTAATCTTGGTAAGCAAGTAAATGTAATGTGTTTCACAGAGCATAATATGATAACGAGCGATGTAGACCTCTTGAACATACCAAATTACCAACTAACTGCATTTTCTACGAGAAATAACAGAAATGGAGGCGCGTGTATATTAGTTCAAAATAATTTAAACTGGATAGAATTAGACTCAATAAAAAAGTTTAACTTGCCAAATATATTTGAATGCTGCGCAATTAAATTAACCGAACATAATATAACCGTAGTATGTATATATAGAGCTCCAAAACAAACACATATTGATATTTTTTTCGATAATTTTACTGAAATACTAAAATTGTTATGCTATAAAAATAAGACTAAGATAATAGTTTGCGGTGATTTTAATATTGATATTCTAAAGAAAAATAAACAAACAACTAAATTTAAACACTTAGTAAAGGAATTTAACCTAAAATTTGCAATAAATCAATCTACTCGACCCAGTAGTGGTACTTGCTTGGATAATTTTCTACATAATTTAAGGAACTGTAAAAGTGAGTTAATAGAGCTGGGTGTATCTGACCACACAGCGCAGTTACTAAATTGTCCAGTAAAAAGAACGTGTATAATAAAACAATGGTATGTAAACAAACGCGATTACAGTAAAGAAAACATGAACAAATTTAAAGAATGTATAAGTAAACTATATTTTTCTGAGGTTTATGAAACAACCAATGCTAATGAATCTTTTAATATATTTTATGAATTGTTTACATTGTTTTATGATCTATGCTTTCCAAAAATCAAGTGCAAAATATCGACATTAATTAAACCAAAATGGATCTCACGAGGAGTAAGATTATGTAGCAAAAAGAGACGAGAATTACTATGGAAATATAGACTTATGAAAGATGAAACTACGAAAATAGCTTTTAAAACCTATAATAAAAGATACAAAAATATAATTAAATTAACACAAAAGGCTCAAAATAGCCATTCAATAGAGACAAGTATCAACAAATCAAAAACAATCTGGAAAATAATTAATTCGCTTAAACCAAATATTCCTAAAAATAATATAAAATATATACTAGCAGATGGAAAACATATAACAAATCCAAAATTAATAGCACAAACATTTAATGATAACTACATAAAACAAGTAAACCGAAATGAAAGTAATCAAAGAAATAATATTAATACGAGTAAATATAAATCCTCTAAATCCATGTTCATGAAACCAACAATACCGAAGGACATAATTACAGTAATAAATAACTTAAAAAATACATACAGTACAGGCTATGACGAAATACAGACTAGTGTTATCAAATTGGTAGCCAGTGTAATAGCCCCAGTATTATCCGATATTATAAACAAGTGCATTATTAGCGGATCATTTCCAGAAAAATTAAAAATGTCTATTATAAAGCCGCTACACAAAAAGGGCGATAAAACAAATATTTTGAATTACAGACCTCTGGCACTAATACCAATATTTTCCAAAATTTTTGAAAAGATAATATATTACAACTTAAATGAGTATCTTGATAAAAACAACATCTTATGTGAAGAGCAAATGGGTTTTAGAAAAAACAAGACCATTAATATGGCAATATATAACTTTTTAGATAAAATCCATTATAACATGGACAACAAAAAACCCGCAGTCGCACTATTTATGGACATGACCAAGGCTTTTGACTACGTGGACCACAGAACATTATTAAGCAAATTATATAATTATGGGATCAGAGGCAATGTATTAGATATGATAAAGTCGTACTTAATAGGAAGAAAACAAATAACGCAAATAAAACATATTAATATGAAAACAAAAACGGAAGAAATCTACTCGTCAGATGCTCAAGAGGTATCTTTTGGCGTACCCCAAGGGAGTGTTCTGGGTCCGCTGCTTTTCCTCATTTATATAAATGACTTTCCTAAAGCCATCAAGCACAGGATGTCCCTATTTGCTGATGACAGCACGGTAATTTTTAATAATGGTAACCTTAAAGATATAGAGACAGATATAAATAACAGCCTTATATCAATCATTGCGTGGCTTAATACGAACAACCTAAAAATTAACATGAAAAAAACTAAAATAATGAATTTTCAATTGAAACAAAAACCAATGTCAAATTTAAGCATAAACTATAAAAACGAAACTATTGAGGAAACTAAGGTAACGAAATTTCTAGGAATACATATAGATAATAACATGAATTGGCTGACACATACTGAAAAGGTATGTAATAAATTACACAAATTTTCTTATGCTTTATATATGTTAAGAAAGGTAAGCAACCTTAGCGCACTCTTGGCGGCTTACCACGGATATGTAGCATCTACTTTGAGATATGGCATAATCTTCTGGGGAAATGCCAGTAATAGCACTAATGTTTTCAAATCACAAAAAAAATGTATTAGAGCTATATGTCAAATTAAACACAGAGACACGTGTAAACCACATTATCAAACTTTAAAAATATTAACATTGCCGTCACTTTACATTTATGAAATTATTATGTTTGTCAAAACCAATATACACTTATTCCAAGTATTTACAAGTCAACGACATTCAGAGCTTTCCTTAACGAAAACTAAAACCACATTTCTACATAAAAGTGTGTTTGCAATGGCACCAAAGCTATACAATAAACTCCCAAAGCAAATTAAACATTGCCAAAACATAAAAGAATTTAAAAATAAAGTTTTTAATTTACTTGTTGAGAAAGCATATTATACCATTAATGAATACCTAGTTGATAAGTTTTAATAATTTTAAGAAAGTTATATGATAACATTATAGAGCCGTCATTTAAGGAAACTTTCAACAATATGTTTATTTTTATATATAATATGAGTAGTAGCATAAACTCGATATTAAATAATTATGCTTAAGATAGTGTTATAAATAATATTATCTATTTTAAATATTTTGTATGCCTAGCGGCGGAACATAGCACCTATACCTGTGTAACTTAATACCATCTAATTTTCTATGTTCACGAAATAAATTATTTGATTTGATTTGATTTACTTTTTGAGCCAATTCCTTACAAACATACTTACATACAAATTTTTCCTCTATTAATATAGAGGAAAAATTTGTATGTAAGTAGTAAGCAAATACAACTTTATTGACAATGATTTCTGATTGCAAGACAAGCATTAACGTACCCTAAGCACGGTGAAATCTTAATCATAAGTGGTCACATTCCCAACTAATACTAGTTAGAAAGGTTTCTTAACTTTTAAAATTGATCAATATTCGCTTTACCATTAGTTTTACGGATAAGGAAAACTTCTTGTTTAACTTGGAATCCCGAGCGTGTACCAAAGCGGATAACAAAATAATTCTAAAGCTCAGAGTGTAATTTATGAAGGAGTCATCCAATGCCTGTACAATTAGTGTATGCGAACTTTGATTAATAGATATATATGTTTGTTTGTTCTACTAAAACTTGCTAGTTTAATTATCCTCTAATCGAATTCTGGAAGATATGACCAAGTTGTACGGAAACTTTTGACTTAAATTGAGCTGCGGTACGCCATCCTCATAGGGTGAAACTTATTTTAAAGGGTTGTAAATCAAATTAAGTATGAAATATTGTTAGCCAATCAGGTCCGACAACATTGGAATAATGTACAAACCACGTACTAGTTAATATTATTACTGATATAAATCCGAATGTGTGTCAGTCTGCTATCTCTATTTGTATCTAATAAGCTAATTTCATCAACTAAAATACTAAACGGATCACCGGAAGCTATCTCTTGAGGAAGGTTTTGGTTTCAAGTTCTGCTTTATTGAAAATGTCGGAAAAAGCAAGACGTCTGGGTTTCCTTCCAAAACGCTACCTTCATCCATCTGAAATATTACAAAACAACGTATGTCCCCGAGCAAGGCTGGGCGGGTCGCTAGTAATTAATAAATGAAATCTTTAAGCTGAAAATCCGGTGAAAAAATGTAGCATGTCTCTTTGGTTGGTAAGCAAATCCGGATTAAATGCTCCTACGCGCTAATTGAACCATCGCGAGTGTCCGCACAAATCGAAAAAAACGTCGGTATCACCCTCATACTTTTATCTTTTCATTGCAATTATTTTATTTTTCATTCGTTTATACTAGTAAAATTGGATGGCATAAAAATATTTGATTGTTCATGTATGTTCACTAAATGACCTAAGGGCTTTTTAATACTAATTAGGATCATATTGCGGAAATTTATATTTTAAAAGTTTTGCTATGCCTGTTATTGGCAACTTTTGAAGCCCCTTCACAAATTATGTACACCTATCGTAAATAATGATGAAAAAGAACAGTCCTCATGACGATGCAATAAAACAATATATATATTTATTTTTATATTTAATCTACCCTTCATTGTTCCCTGTCGAATAGTCTAACTAAGGCATCCATATGTAAAATAGATTTTAAATATCTTTAATAAATTATTTTATGGTAAACATATTTACTATCGTGATTCGTGGCATACAATTAAGCTTAAAGCTTAATTCTATGTACATACATATCATATACATATCATCACGCCGAGTCCCTAACGGGGTAGGCAGAGAGTATAGAGCGCCAGCTCTCTCTAGACTTACATACCTCTTTCGCTTCGTCCACATTCATCAGTCTCTTCATACATGCTCGTCGGTTTCGAGTACTCTTGACGTTCCCGTCCTTGAGCGTCCGATCGATTTGATCAAGGTAATTGGAACGTGGTCGTCCTCTGCCTCTTCTTGCAAGTCTATGTCACAAGGTTATTGTTATTTTTTGCATTCTTGTACATAATATTCATAGTCACGGTCCTAATTTCATTGAAATTTTTTTTATTACCGTGGGAGGTGTTGCTGCTTTGTTCTGGACTTGTGGGTATAAGATATGACCGCGATTAGGTAACCTTAGTGTATGTGAGTGATGTAAATAAAAACGCATAATTTAAAGACGTAATGAAATAATTGATTCGCGCGTTCGGCTACTTAATATTGGCATGCGTTTTTTCCGTAGCTAGGTCTTTTTATATATAGATACCATCTAACTAACTGCAACTACTATTAAATATTTAACAACAATTAAATACATTATTTAAAAAAAAAAATTTTAAAATCTGCTGTTTTATTTATCTTTAAAATAGAGCCCTTTACAGCATAGCAGCTTTTCACTGAGTAATTCATCATATCTTTGTTGTAGGTGCTTAAGTACCGATGTCTTGAGGCCTAATGGACTAAGTTTTCCAGGTTTTACGGCACTCTACTTGTCCCCTTTCGTGATTTCTTTCACAACACCGGGCGGTGATCTTCTTCGAGTTATTATTCCTTCCACTACACTACCAATAATCACTAGATTTTGCATACATGTTATCGGCAGAATATGAAAGGACCAAATCCTGAAAAAGATCACATCGCGTGAGATCATTATTAGCTATTGAAACTACTCGGACACTGACAGCTATGTACATTCCATTGATGTGTTAACTGAAACAACTATATTTATGGCGGATGATTAGCATCCCAGGGAAGTTGGTACTGTTTATACAGTACCAACTTCCCTGGGATGCTAATAGAATTATATTTTTTATATTATCTGATCATAATATATTAACACTAATAGAACAAGTTTTTATTAATAGTAAAATACTACTTTTGTTATAAACGAGAGTTGAGGTAATTTTAGGTGTCATATACATCTGTCTTTATTTATAATTGGTTTAAACTAAATAAGGTCTCGCGTCGTTTGATCGAGGCCTCTGCAGGTATGAAGGTTGGAAAGTATCTTGCACAAAGAACCAGCATTGCCATACAGTGTGGTAATGTTGCCAGTCTTCTAGGCACCCACCCATTTAGGACAAGGATTTTAATTTTATTTAGTTTTTAGTCTAATTAAGTTACTAAAGGTAGAAATAAATAGTTTCAAGCTGTTGCCATTCTTGATCCGAACAAACCTCGTCCAACTCCTCAGTGAATTACGTAATTTAGAAATAAAAATGTAATTTCCCCGACAAAGGAAGTTGGAAAAAGTAAGCAAATAATAAAATGCAGTGTTGACCCAGAAAACGTCCTCTGCTTATCCTTTGGGAGCATATCTTTGTCGCCTTGTTACGCGATTCTGTTCCATGTCGATGTAATTTAATATGGAACGTGACGTAATTTTAACGGTCCTTTTATAATTTTTTCTCTAACAATATCCCGCAGGTGTTCCGCTTGACAGTAATGTGCTTCTGAATGGAGAATATACAATTATTTTTCTAATAAAATTCCTGGAATATTGTAAATTGGGGCCTTTTTAAAGGTATCCACTAAATTAATAATGTTGGTTCCTAATTCTAACCGCAGAAGGGTCCTAATGAAAATCTAAGTTAGCTGAGCCTCGCAATAAATCTGTTACTGATTAAATAAAATGGTATGGACCAAGAACGTCCACCTTTCAAAATCTTATTTTTCTTATTACGAAGCTCAGTATGGCTTGAGTCCTGACCTTGAGCAAGAATAATAACGATACTGCGCCACAAGCTCCCTAGTATATCCCTTAATACATATTTAATTTTAATCTACATTACATTTACTAAAATACACGTTTGTAGTTCTTTTACCATGTTTGTAATAGTAGTTTGATGGCCGTCTGGTCTAGGCAGAGCTACTGGTTGCAAAGCTTAAGGTCGTGGATTCGATTTTCTTTGTAGGCCGATATTTGTATGATGAACTTCGGTGCATAAAATCTTGCCTAAGTTTCAAATATTCGTATTTCTTATGTCTCGAAATATATTCATATTTGTAAAAGTGTGTATACCGCTGTCCAGATCCTATAGTAGAAACTTTGCTTACTTTAAGACAAAATTAATAGCGTGGAAACGTCTTAAGGTATAAAAAGATACTTATATGTATAAGAAATAAAGTTAAATAATACAGCGAGGACAGAGCGAAATTGCCGCAGTTTGAAATGGGCTCGGCGGCACCAGCACTCATCTTGCAATCGCTGTTGCATTTTATTACTTTTCCATTTCCACTGGGGTTTCAATTTCCTTTCTCATAATTAATAGCCTTCTACAAGTTGTCTGACGGTTTCTATTGCCGCACCGCACAAACTTGCGTTCAATTTGCGTGCCATCCTCGACTTTATCACTGCAGGGCAAAGCTCTTCTGCACTTGGCATTTTTTATTAGGTTCTCGTATGTGGGATATTTTATTAGTAAAAACAAATGAAGAGTAGTTATCGCTCTTCGGCTTCTGTTATTATATCGAAAATGTAAAATAATATTAAAAAATATGTAAATAGTTGTGTCCCAAGGTAACATCGACGTAAATTTTCATTTTTAAAATTTATTGTTTGTGTGTTGTTTGTTTGTTGTGATTAATTATAAATTAATAGATAGCCGTCTGGTCTAGGGGTTAGAGCTCCTAGCTGCGAAACTTGAGACTACGGATTCGATTCTCGCTGAGGGCAGATTTTTGTGTGATTAACACGAAATGTTTACCTTAGTTTTGGATGTTCTATATATTTATGTTTATATCTATCTATATAAGTAAATATATCGTTGTCCATACCACAAGCATCATAGTACCATAACACAAGATCTGCTTAAATTGGGGATATGTCAATTTGTGCGGAATTGTCCAAAGGTATTATTTATTTATTTCCCTCTATCATCTATAGCCCTCAGGGATAATATACATTTCTAAAAAAGAAAGAAGTTTTAAAATCGAAAACGAAGTACCGTAGATGACACCGTACGAAGTATATTATATATAATAATGTCAGTATACAGTATAATGATTCATTTCAGGCAACATATATACATAATAGGAAAAGGTAGGAAAAGTGGATAGGTATAGATTTTACACACATATCTTTACGCCTTCCCCTCTTCTAACTCAAAGTTATATTAAAGTTGCCTGTTAAAATCTAATTAGTAATGAAAATATTTGTTTTGAATACGGTGATTGTATTCACAATGGTTTTAACATAAAATAATAGTTGTTCCGAGAATCGATCCTATGACATCCGTTTCAACCTTCAATATGCGCTTGCGATTGAGTCCTTTGATCACTTTTTCCAGGAAACGTCGGAGTATTGTCAGAGTAACTCGTCAGAGTAGTTTATTCTCCTGAAAATTTCCAATATATTTTTGGATTGATTTACATATTCTCTGAACATCGCAAATAAAGCTAAGTGACCTCAAACTACATAAAACCTGTAGTCTAGGCAAAATCATTACAACATTACAGGTGACCAGTTGGATATATTCAATATTTCACAATGCCAATGTATTACTTTGCAAGTACATAGATAGTTCTAATCTATAGGTATCATTACTAGTAACGCACTGTCACTATGTAGGTACTTACCTAGTATACAGAAAATAATAGGCTTTTCCTCTGAGGGAGTTTAAAAGCCACATTTATTCCACGAGTATATAAAGGCATGTGGGTAGTAATAGGCCTTAAAAGCGATGAAATTTGCAGGTTATTACAAAATTTATGAGTCATAAACACATCCTCGAGAGTTTACGATGCTAAATGTAAAACACCAAAAATGTATGCATAATATATTTTAATAACCTATCTGTTTTGTTAGCAGTTCATCTGAAATCCATAAATTTTCATT
Source organism: Drepana falcataria (assembly GCA_945859725.1). Classification (NCBI taxonomy): domain Eukaryota; kingdom Metazoa; phylum Arthropoda; class Insecta; order Lepidoptera; family Drepanidae; genus Drepana; species Drepana falcataria. The sequence continues at coordinate 6,201,360 of OX243935.1, forward strand.
TATTTTTTATGCCCTAGCCATAACAAAGATTATGTTTTTCCAATATTACTCCAATTAGCTATATTTCTTCGTTCATCAGTCCCTAAAATCGCCTTCGACGAAGATTTAAACGAGGATTGACTAATTTGGACGTATTAATTTAAATTTAAACCTCATACAGCCGTAATTAAGCTATATATAATTAAAATATACCTAGTTACTTTTAATTAAAGGGGTGTGTAATCAAGCTCTATGGATTGAACAATTGGCAACAGACACGAATATTATTTCGGATGTAAAATATAATTATTTGTGTCATTTATACATTGCCCAGCTTGGCGCTCATTAATGTAAGTAACACTGTAAAACCAGATTACTACGTGGATTGTGGAGCAACCATAGTATGTGTGCGTAACGTTCAGTGCAAGAAAATAAAAAAGGAAAAATAAAATCCCTCCGTAAAATGTGCGGCGTAACGATATAAGATCGAATCCGCATCAAGAGATTAGCAATGCCACTGGCGTGAACGAAGGTTTAGTTGCAAAGGAAGGCATGTTTCGTTGGTTCGGACGTTACGTAGTACTCTAGACGGTTCTCTAGTATTTAATTTTTTATATATTGGAACGAAGTTCCTTATCGCGCGTTGTGAAAGGGGGCTAGACGGAAAAAATTCTTGCGAAAAGTTGTCACGACACTTTTTGTCACGACACTTTTTTTTTTGCTGTATATTTATAACCCCCGTGTGAGTGACGTGTGCTTCTTGAACTTCGTTCCATCCGGGTGTCCCTTGACACCTCTCAGATTTTTTTAGTAATAAATTAGGTAAAAAATAGGTAGTTAGAAGGTAGTGTTATTTTTACATACACTTTCATTGTATTTATACTATCGGATACATCGACAGAATGGAAACTTAAGAGTACTTGAAACCGACTTGCGTGTATTAATAGGTTAATGAATGTGGATGAAGCAAAAGAGAGTGACGATCTACCCTCTCTCTCTACCCATCCCGTATACCTCGTAATCAAGGTATATTTATGTAAAAATTATGTCGAAATAAGTAACGAACTATAAAGTAGGTACCTAACCGACAACCATACTACTTGCGTAATAAAAATAAAGTGCGCAGTACTCGTTTGTAATATGTGTTATGTCAGCGGCAAATTGTAACATAAGTACCCCCCATTAGGTAAGCTCTGAATCAGCCCAGCGAAATGGAGAGTTCCAGGGACTTTTATAGAGTTCTCGTGCGAAGCACACGCGCTCTAATGGAATTTGATCGCTTTCATATTGACACCCGGATGGTGGGATGTTTTCACACGTTATTGGCTCCTTTACCCTTACACGAAGCTGGTGATAAACCTGTCGGCTTCAGCCCGAATAAATGGTTAGCCACTGATAAGAGAATTTATCACGGCCCGCTAATACTGGCAAGCTTGACGAAATTACATTTTGGTGTCGCTAACTTATTTTGTTTAGTGACAGTGTTTTTTCTTTTTGATTTAAGAAAATACATATTCCTGTGATGTTTGAGTTTTGTCAGCCTTTATGCTATTGGCTATAGTGGTCGGTGCGAAAAGAAACAGACTTATGGACGACATTTCCACATTTCGCTTAAACATTCTTGAATTATAACTGCAATAGCATGTCATACTAAGCCCCGGATACAATTTCAATCTGACAAGAGTACTTAATACATATATGCAGATTTATTTGTATAGAGCCGTGATGACCGAGCTGATTTGATTTTCTGAACTTAAGTACAGTGATGAATGTGGACGAAGCGAAAGAGGTTATGCAAGTTTAGAGAGAACTGGCGCTCTTTACTCTCTCCCTACCCCGTTAGGGACTTGGCGTGATGATATGATGATGATGATGAAGTACAGTGAAGTGATAAGTACATATTATAAATGCGAATGTTTGTGAAGATTTTTTCGTCATTCACTTAAAAACTATTAATGTAAATGGTTGAAATTTGGCACGGAAATAGATTATTAGCTAAATTAACATATAAGATATATTTTATTATAGAGGATAGTGCAAATGAATGTTATAAAATAAAAATAAGTTTGTTTTTGTTCTGCTCCAGGTTAACATGTTTTTGCGTGATGGCAACGCTTAATAAAAAGCGTTCTAAAGAGACAAAGGAAAATTTGATTTGACTCATCAAACACTTCACGATATTGCAGGATGTTACGTTTTCGGAAACAATATACGAGAAGAAACACTTATTTTTATATCAGATGGTATTGCATTTATATATCTAAGGGCGAAATGAGCTTTAAAATGATATTTGAAATGACTTATAAATAAATAATTAGTATGCAATTTTAGACTATAAATCTAGTGTAATACAATACTGTTCGAAAACTATTAGTTCTAGTGTAAAATAATATGGATATTCCCAAACTATTTCACGATAAGTTAAATTTCCCATAAGGTAAAACTATTTCATGTTATTTATTAGTTTGTTACTCAGTCTCACAAGGTTACCTTAGGAGTTGGCATTGATGTAAAGAGAACCTCTTCAGATGCCAACTCTACTGTGGCACGATTTATTTGAATATCTTGTCAAATGAAAGCAAGTCCGTAGCATGTTTTTCTTCAGGGTAAAGCTTGTAGTGTGACAAATCTCGTCCATAATTCTATCAATGCATCTCGTTGTTGTGGACCACGGGACTTTACATAATATATTCATATCCTTGCACCGAGCTCCGGTAGGCAGAGAGAGAACAGCACCAGGGCGGGATTTGAACTTGCAACTTACTTACTTTACTTACTTACTTACTTACTCTGGAGGTGACTACATAAACCTTGGCAACATTGGCTCTTACATGTAACTATTTTTACAAGTCATATTCATATAAATCTTGCTTTGAACGCTTAAGACAATACGAAATGTATTTTAATAAACAATAGCTCCTAAGTACATCAAAAGAAAGTTATAACCATTCTCGTTTTACATATTATTACGCGTTACATTATGACAAGAAACAATATGGGGAAAACAAAATGGAAAACGTCGCCGATGTACGATCAACAAGCGCATTATTATCTCGTAATGTGCGGGCGGGCATTTTAACGAATCCAAGGACGTAATATTACATATCGTTATCAATAATAGCAACAACCCCTCATAAAATTGAGCGGAAACTTCTTAATGAGGCCAAGAAAATTCGTGCGCACCCACTGGTAGAACTTAAGAGGCGTGTAAACTTTCATTCGGCGTCATTAAAAGTTTTGAGTTCGAAGATTTGTGCCAACACTAATTAGCTAGACACTTATAAAAAAATTACGACTTGTTTATTAAACGTTATGCAAATACGCTAAAAGTACCGTTCGACTGCCGTCTGCGAATTCTCTGCCCTTGACTGTGCGAAATTACTTTCTTCAAAAGTCACGTTTAAAAGTAATAAGGGCATGAGTGACTGAGAAGATTAAGGTGAATGACCGGCAAATTTTGTTTAGTCGTCTGGATCGTTCCAAGGGCTGCTTGTATATGGCTTTACTTGGAGTAATCCTACAAATATTATTAATGCGAAAGTTGTTTGCGAAGGATGTTTGCTAAAACTACTGAACGGAATTATATTAAATTTGGCACATAATAAATAATAATATTTTTTTTATACAACAAGAGTGGCAAACAAGCATACGGCCCACCTGATGGGAAACGGTTACCGTAGCCTATTTACGCTCACGATACCGAAGTATCACTTGCGCGTTGCTACTCTGCGTTCGGAGAGTTACAGTGTGTTGGCAGCATAATGGGTTTAATCCCTCTGCTTCCAACACAATGTAACAATCCTCCCCCCTCTCCAAGGAGCTCATTTCTGGAAACCTTATTCACCGCGTAGGAACACAACACAAAAAAATTGTGTTATTTGGCTACGGACTTCTATAAGGTGGAGTTCCTGCCCCAGTCGGGCAGCTCCGAATTCGAACGGGAAACCCGTTATGCCCTACCTCTCTTAATAATAATACCTTTGGACAATTCCACACAAATTGAACTAGTCCTTAAGCAAAGCTTGTGTTATGGTAACTAGACAACGATATATGTATTTACTTATATAGATAGATATTCTATACACAAATACATAGGACATCCAAGACTAAGGTACAAATACTCGTGATCATCACACAGATATGTGCCTTCAGCGGAATTCGAACCCGCGACCTCAAGTTTCGCAGTCAGGATCTCTAACCACTAGACCAGACGGCCGTCAGATAATTAGCTGCCATAATAGATAATTAGCTGATTGAACATAGGATGCTTTATTTATACCGATATAAGAGAGGTAGGGCATAACGGGTTTCCCGTTCGAATTTGGAGCTGCCCGACTGGGGCAGGACCTCCACCTTATAGAAATCCGTAGCCAAATAACACAATTTTTTGTGTTGTGTTCCTACGCGGTGAATAAGGTTTCCAGAAATGAGCTCCTTGGGGAAGGGGGAGGATTGTTACATTGTGTTGGAAGCAGAGGGATTAAACCCATTATGCTGCCAACACACTGTAACTCTCCGAACATAGAGTGGCAACGCGCAAGTGATACTTCGGTATCGTGAGCGTAAATAGGCTACGGTAACCGTTTCCCATCAGGTTGGCCGTATGCTTGTTTGCCACTCTTGTTGTATAAAGAAAAAAAAAAAAAACCTGAAAAATCTACCACTGAAATCAAATTTAACTTCTTCTGAACTTACTCCTTCCAATCTTCAACCATTTTAATAGTCAATGCAAAAGTGTTATGACTTCTCAAACTTGAGTGATTAGATAACGTTATCTTCTCACGATATCGATCTTAATAGCACACGATATGTACTAATTTTATTATGTTCATTCAAGGGAAAACCACACTGATAAGTTATGCCTGCCTTTAACATTGATTACGAGGTAGACGAATCCACTGAATATAATCTTATCATTGCTAATTGTTACGCAGTGATGGTGTTTTCAAATAAATAAGTACTTACTTGAATTTATTTATATTGCAGAAATGAGACGCGGAATAACAAGTCTGTGGAAAAATATGGACGATTCAATTGCTTGAACTACTAAGTATATACATTTTGTAGAAATTACACGCTCTATGTTTGTCTAAGCTTTGCGAGTGGCGTAACTAGACGAGTGAATACTCTGTGAATCTTAATATAAGTTCTTCAGCTAACATGGAAGATGCTAGCAGGACATGTTACAGTCATGGCTCTTCAAATCATCAGTCATCATAATATACATTCACGCCTCCCGATAAGAAGAAGAAGAAGGGGTAAGCAGATGTTGTAGTACCCATACACCCTCTTTTCGCCGGAGATATATTTTAGGTACCAATGTATCAGATGGCGAGTCCATCGCCGTTTTTAAGCGTTACTCTATGACTTAGAATGTATTGTCAAACATATGCAGGTTTCCTCTCGATGTTTTCTTTACCGTAACGCTTGTGACAAGTGAAAGCGTGTGTTTAATCAGTCAAGTTTAGTCAATCAGTTTTTTTTTTACTTAAGTATAGTGATTAGTCACACCGCGAGTTTTACGGTTTTTAGTTTTACGAAGATCAACATGGAGAGAAAACCTGCATACATTTGAGAAGAAATTCAAAGGCGTATGTATAGGCGTATGTATGACGGAAAGTGGGTATTTGGGTACTAATTATACACCTCTGCCTATCCCTTCGGGTACCCTTGTGGGAAGGCGTGAGGACACATAAACAGACAAAATAAAACAAATTACTTATACATATTCAAATTAATATAAAATAAAACTAGATTACTAAACTAAGTACATGTATAATTATTTGTATATTTCAAGCATAATTTACAATATATTTTGTTTTCTGAGTTAGGTATAGAACAAAATTATAGTACAGTAACTTGACATCCAATTAGGATTGATGTAAATGTTGTCTAGGTGATGTTGCCTGTGACTTGAGCTTGTTCTCTGCTTAATGAAATAATAAGCTTTTCTACCTTTGTAAGGGAACTTCAAAGTAGTTGTGAGCTGTTTACTACCTAGAACGTACCTTTGGACCGTTTACAAAGGAAGAGTCGGCGATTAGCATCTAGCGCACAATTAACAATCATTCAAGTTCTATGTATAAAACATTATTATTAACCAAATAGTTCACCGATCCTGTTAATATTATAAATGCCAAAGTCAGTGGGGAAGTTGGTTTCACTTTCACTCAAAAATTACCGAACGGAATTGCATTAAATATGGTACAAAGATAGATTAATTAGCCCGATAGTAAAATTTTACCCGGGGGAAGCCGCGGGTTAACTACTTACCATCAGGCGTGTCTAATACCTGATGGCCACCTAGTGGTACAAAAAGGTTTATTATAATAATATAATATATCCTCACGCCTTCCCACAAGGGTCCCCGAAGGGGTAGGCAGAGGTGTATAGGTAATACCCACACACCCACTTTCCGCCAGAGGTATATTAGGTGCCAACGTGACAGATGGCGAGTCCATCGCCGATACTCAAGCACGACTATACATACGCCTTTGAATTTCTTCTCAGACGCATGCAGGTTTCCTCACGATGTTTTCCTTCACCGTAAAGCTCGTGGTGTGACTAATCACTGTACTTAAGTTCAGAAAAACTCATTGGTACAGTCGGGATTCGAACTTGCGATCTTTGTGTCGCAGGCAAACTGCTCGAACCACTCGGCCACCACGGCTCTTTCTTTCACGTCTAAATAATACTAATTCTATGTATATTCACGAGCTCAAGAGAATGTTCGAACCCCGGTAGTAGGTCCCGATATGAGAATGAGTATTGAGATAACTATATATTATAATCTGATTAGCGTATAAATAAAAAAATCTTCTTGCAAATGAAGTGTGTTCTTCTTGCAAATGAAATCAACACACTTATGGCTAAACAATGAAATAATAGTAAATAAATAGATAATATATTCCAAAACCTAGAGCACACATAAGGTAAGCAACGTAAATGTTGTTATAGGTGTGGTGTACATCGCAGTCACGACCGTCTCATAACTCCAGGACGTGCCGCGGATGCGCGCAGAGGAAGACAAAAAGTTTAATTGCTCTCACCCACGCTGCAATGTAAACGGGGAAGCGCTTAAAAATGTATCATATAGCTTCGTTTTTCATATTCATAGTACAAATATGAATTTTATATGAGCACTTGTTTCTATTTTGATACTCTAAAATGTGTGTTTTTATATTACAAGCTTTCTATTTCTGGTACTCAGTGAGGAACTCGGCGTTCGGCAATGATACGAGTGTGTAGGTATTTTTAATATTTATTTGTATTAGATAGCCTGCTTGGATTATTTGCAATGCGATTGAATTAGACGCAATAATAAGTACAATATGTTTATGCCCTCGTGTCCAATTATTGCCTAAATGTATGCACGATTTATTTTAGTTAAATATCTATGTAGCCTCATGTATTTATTTTCTGTAATATTCTCTGGCCACCCCCTTAGGGGCTCTACATGATAATATGTAGGTATGTATTTTAATATTGTTGTAGTTTGTAAAACTTACATTTTAACAGACAAGCTTTTAGCAACATTTTCTTCAAACATATTTTTAAATTCCTATTGTAAATGTCCCCTATAAATATCAGCAAATCAAATATAACACCACCCTCTTCGGCAAACCCATTCCATGGGAAGAAAAAGCCAAATACCTGGGTGTGATCCTCGATCAACGCCTTTCTTTCCGTCACCACGTAAAGGCGGTACGCGCGCGAGCCGCCTTCGCGCTCGGTAGACTTCACAGCATGTTGAATGCGCGAAGTAAACTCTCATTGAAATCCAAGGTGAGGATTTACACGACGTGCATTCGACCAATCATGACATACGCGGGTGTAGTGTTCGCACACACTAGCAAGTCAACACTTAACCCCTTGCAAGTGCTCCAAAGCCGGTTTCTCCGGAGAGCCACAGGTGCCCCGTGGTACATGCGTAATAGTCAACTCCACGTTGACCTCAAAGTCCCCACTATAAAACAGTTTTTGAAAAAACTGTCCAAACGTCATTTCGATTCTGCTGTAAATCACCCCAACCCCCTCGTCGTATCGGCCGCCCGATACACTCCTTCCCTTATCTCGAAGATAAGGCGTCCAAGACACGCCGTCATCGAACCGGATGACGACATAACGGTCCTCCAGGACGCCCGACAAAAACATACCAACACTACACAAAACCGACCACTGTTCCGTCCTCGCCGACGAGGTTCGACGCGAATAAGCCGTAATGTTCCCCCCCGACCCCCGCCGCAAACGCCGGCCCGCGCCGAGCCTGACGCGCAAATCCCGCCCCCAAATAATATTTAAATAAAATTACCAGTCCAGCCCAGCTCCCTTGCTCGCGATCCAGCAACGCCCTAAGCCGAGGTTCGTACCCCACAGGGGGTGCCCTTAGCTGTGTTGCTTAGAAATAAAGTGCCTGGCTGGAGGCCTAGGTCTCGCCATTGACCGGTTAAGTACCAAAAGTTCCCGGAACTCACGCTACGAGAGACAATAGAAAAAAAAAAAAATATAACACGGGTGAAGCGTTCCGCCTCTAGTATTGTACATTGCACCTTGACATTATGCAATCATTAATCAATTATTTTAAGCTTTGTGTACCCAGTCGGTGATGACGGTAGACGCCGTCTGGAGTATCGGTCGTTAGTGCTCACAAATGGAGCAATACCGAAATGGACGCAAGAAAACAATTTAGCGACGCGAGGGAGCGGGCTGTCCGAAGGTGCAAAAACATTCTGTGAGTGCGACAGCTGACCCATCTCGCAGGGGTGGATTTAGACCGCGTCAAGTAATCGTGAAGGGCATAGGTTTTAAGACAGAGGTAACATGGACGAAATCTCAATGTTTTTTTATATCTTTACGCTTTACCATTAGAGGTCAGAGGCAATATGTATGAGGGGTGTAAAATAAGGAATGATTCGTAAAGGTGTAGCACCCTCTTTTCGCCAGAAATATATTTTTAGGTCCAACTTAACAGATGGCGAATACGTTGCCGTCTCTTTACCACGACTTACATAAGTACGTACTTCCACAAGGGTATGCAAATTTCTTCACCGTAAGGTAAAATTTACTATAAAGCTCATAGTGTATCAGAAAAACTTATTGGTACTAATCGACGAGGTTCAAACTTACAAACTTAAGTTTGAAGGTGACCAATTGAAAAATTCAGTCACCACGAGGCCTTAATATCAATAGGCTGGAACACTAGGCCCGAAGGCCGTAGCTTTCTAGTTCGAAACGGATATGGTTTGTCATTTTTTTACGTAACTTAACAATAAATACAAGTGGCATATCCGCGTACTATACCATAATATATCTCATACCTTTGAGTATACGCAAATATTTCTATTGTAGTTTGTTTATGTTTATCGCACTAGCTAAGTCTTACTTTACCGTTATTCATCATAATTGCGGACACTCAAGGACGGGAACGTTAGGAGTACTCGAAACCAACGAGCATGTATGAAGAGACTGATGGATGTGGACGAAGCGAAAGGAGTATGTATGTCTAGAGAGAACTGACGCTCTATTCCCTGCCGGCCCCGTTAGGGACTCGGCGTGTCGATATGTATGAATGTATTATTTGTAAACACAATCCCCATGTAGATATGGAAGACTTCTTTACTTACTAGTATATTTTATTGGTTTATAAAACCGATTTGCGATGGAAAAGTATCTGGAAGAGGCAGAGGAAGACTGCGCTCTTACTTCTTATGTATATAAAATCGATCTCCAGAATGGTAACGTACTCGAAAAATTTAGCAGGTATGAACAGACTGATGAATGCGAATGAAGCGAAAGAAATGTATGAGTCTACAGAGAACTAGCGCTATACTCTCTCTGCTAACTCTATATTTTTATACCACCAAACAAAAGAGATAATTCCGAATAGCAAACCCATTTCTGGTGCAAGCGAGTTTGCTCCCTAAGCGACGGGAATTAATGGCTAAAGCAATTAAAGCAGTAAGCAGCAGGTGCAGTGAGACTCGCTGCTCCCTGCTACAAACAAAATAGTGTGGGAACTACCGCGTTTGCTGCCAACATTGGCAATCGAAGCTACACATGGCTTGGAATTTGCTCGCATCTTCTCTAATTAGGATAGTTATATATTCTTTACCTACTTGGTATAAAAGTCTTTTATTGGGGCTAAAATATATCATAAAAACGGTAGTTCCTACTTCGGCAGATTTTTTGTCTGTGTAACGCGATATCTCATCTCTTAAAAGATCCAGAGTATTTTATGACAAAGATCATTCAGTGAGGGGGTTGAAAGTCGGCTCAACCTTTTATAATAGAAGTTTCAAGAGCTTTTTCAAATTTGTTGTAAATTCAATAATCCATGATTAGATTTAGTACACTTTGGTAAAGTGGACAGAAAATGACGTTTAACTGAGGGTCACGCGAGACGCAGCTAGTATTGAATAATACGAAATCATTGGACGTATTCCCAAACTAAACAACGCAAAGTTTGTGGTATGGTAGCTTTTAGTAACAAACTTTTTTTTTAACTTTGCTGACTGCATCAGACAACAGTGAGTCCCAAATAATAAGAAAGTAAATGTAAACGGAACTAGTCTGGTAATTCCGTTAGGTTTTCGAATTGTGTACATTGTGTAATGCGATACTGTGTGTGCAAGGAAATAATCTTGTAAAGTAAACAGGCATTGCACTTTATTTGCACCGAAGTGTACGTGCATTGCACACTGGCTATTTGTGTGGTCATTTCAGTGGTAAACGCATGGCTATTGCCAACTTAATTACTCTTTTTCGTGGGTGAACTGTGTTTGCTTTAAAAGTTGGAGATAGATCATCACTCCGTATCCTATAACCACGAAGAGGGCAGATAGAATAGCCTTCACCCACTTTCTGCATCCTCTTAAATGCTTGCCAGTTTTGAGTTGTCTTGATTTTTGCAACCGAATAACACATTAATGAATTATGGATATATATAATCCCGTTGTCAGTTACTGCCCTAAGAGTAAGTCACTTAAACTACCAGAACTACCAGCAAGGTATAAAAAAATACTTCTAAATTTTTTTGCCTTCGGACGCAAAGTCGTAAATTTAAAAGAACGAAATTTAGACAAGATTCTGTTAAGGTCACGCCTGGCAACAAGCGTAATCCTCAAATATTGACATGTAATTTTTTATGAAAATATAAAACGGGTAATCGGCTCATTTATATGGTTAGTAATGTATGCTTAGGATGAAAATAAGGTTTCGTCCTAATACACCCATAATAAGGATAATGTAACATAATAAAGATGTATACGAAAATAATATCCAGCGCCGAGAGAGTCCAGTATTTATCCCTAAACAATATTAACCCGAGCAACACGTTAATGGAAAACATGATAAATAATAATTTCCTTAATAAAATGTTGTGTATATTTTTATAAGACAATCAACACAACGAAGTAACAATGATCAAAAGAAACACCATAATAATATTGCATATGTAAAAGGGAACAACACTCGAGCTAATTTCTCCGTCGGAGTACGGCCGGATACGGATATATGTAAGGATCGACCCTGGAGGCAACATTATTCATAGCTACAATGAAATGTGTCGGCAATAAGACGCTTTTTATTATTCATTGAAATTGTGCTCATTGTTAATGGTTTGCTTGCCCTTTTAGCCATTTTAATAAAGATCGAATTTAATTAGGAATTAAAAAAGTATGCCCTAATAGTTCAGTCATGGAGCGGGGAACCTGCAGAGCATGGAGTTCAGAGGTTCTCTTTCGTAAGAAATGTTACCACATAAAAATGTTTATAGATATAGGGAAGCAAAATAAGTAAGTCCACGAAGAGGTAGGCAGAGGTATAGGTAGCAACACACACCAGCTTTCCGCCAGAGATATTTTTAGGTGCCAACGTGACAGATGTATGCTCAAACGTATGCAGGTTTCCACTTGTAGTAGTTTTCCCTTCACTGTAAAGCTCGTGGTGCTACTCACTATGCTTAAGGTCAGAAACACTCATTGGTATAGTCAGGATTCGAACATGCAATCTTCTTGCTGCAGAGGACTATACGCACTACTCAGCCACTACCGCTCTGGATTATATCTGAATCTTTACGCCGTCCCTGAAGGGGCAAGCAAGCGGAGGTGTAACTCATTATTTTCTACTTTGCGCCTACGTGTCATATTTCGATTCCAGCGTGGATTGTAACAAAAACTACTCAAGTAAACTCTGATCAATTAATATTCAGAATTCTATCACCTTTCTTAAAATGCCAAATATATTTAGGTCGAGTCAATATTTAAAGTGATTTAAGAAAACATAAACTAAATACGATTGAAAAAAGTAAATGTAGTGTCTGCCCACTTCCACTTTATTGGTAGACTTAATGCAACTGAGTAAAATATTATATGTTCCATATAACGTGTCTAATATTTTGATAGTTATCAATTCAATGAGCTTATGAAATAATATTGCTTATGATAGAAAAGGGATCACGATTGGGAAATGTCTGTTGATCAAGGTTCATGCTTTTATCCGTCACAAAGTAGTCCGTATATAAGTGCTATGTTTCCACGAAATTTGCGACCACTGCAGTATATGCCGTGGTTATTCGATTTACAATTGCCGCAATCTATGCATATATGTATGAGACTTAGGCCATAAGCATTAACTAGCAGTTGAAACCAGCGGACATAACTGGGTATCGGACAAGTGTTCACGTACAAAAAGAAACGGTAAGTAAACTGCATTATTGGCCGCAATAAAACCAGGACGTTGGCGGGAGTTAATTTTTTGTCCGGTCAGGCACGTGCCGGCCGGATTTATATCCGGGCCGTGCCACTCCCGACAATAAACTAAACTACTGACCATGTACTACACAATCGATGGATAGCTATTACAATCGTAACTGTGATAATATTTAGTTGCAAGTTAACTATTATCTACAGTAATGATAAAGAAAATATGAATAAACATACCAGCTTTACGGTAAAAGGAAAGCGCCGAAAGGATCTCTGCACACTTCAAAGACGTATGAATAAACGTATAATTAGTCACAACTCGAGCTTTACGGTGAAGGAAAACATCAAGACCTACCGAAAGCCATTTGTATAGTAGTTCTTGAGAAACGTCGATGGGCTTTCCATGTGTCAATATGGCATCTAAAATACCTATATATCGGAAAGTAGGTGTGTGAGATCTCTGAGACAAACCTCTGCCTATCCTTTCAGGGACCCTTGTTGGAAAGCGTGAATATACGTATAAGCGTATTTGAAAAATGGCGATTGACTGTGATTGACTGAGGGCATGTTAAACGTCTGCCTACTCTTCGGAGGCTCTTGTGGGAAGGCACGAAGAAGAAATACATAGCTTCTATTGACGTAAAGGGCTTACTTAATGTCACGTAATGCTAATAGTTCGTCCACAATCGACATGAATAACAAATTAATAGATCAGGAAGGACTTTAATCAAAATAATCTTAATTTGATAGCATTTAACTAATAATTATAAAACGTTAGAATCTAAAATGGAAGGTCGATTTCAATCAGGAAATAGTATTGGATTAGGTAGTCACTAGTACTTGGCATTATTGTTTGAAGACATATTTTATTTATTCGGTTTATTTAGATTACCAACGCAACGTCTTAGTGAGAGCCTTGTTAATTCGATTTCGGAATTATCCGTTGTCCGGTTCGCTCTCCATTTCCTATATGGAAGTCAAACGTTTCTTAATCAAGATTAACATTTATGGAGTATGTAATGTGTAGTCATAATCTTTACAATCATAGATTACATTGTTATTCCATTTCTTGCTACAGTTATATAATAAAAGAATTTTATTCCGAAGACTTTTCTGTGTAAGAAAATGTTCGGCGGTCAGTCCTTTATTTCATTAGGCAATGACATCTGAAACAACCAAGCTTTTCGAGAATGTCCAACCCAAGTTAAATTTTTACACAAGCGAATAGTTGGGCAATAGTGGTACGTTTGTAATGAAGTTGGACAGTTAAGCCTCGAAGGAGCCGGCCCTTTTACGGCCCCCGCGTTTACTACCACTAAACTTGACTTACACTTAACGATTGCTAAACGATCCCAACTTTATTCAGTTCATACCATGTGCGCTCGAGCAGTATAACATTTAATCTATTACTAAACAATATCTCTATCTTTACGCTTTCCTACAAGAGTCCCCAAAGGGGTAATCAGAGGTGTAACAAACATATTTACATACGTATAAACGTAGTTTCAAGCACATTACGTACGGATTTGTCTTTTTTTACAAAGATGTGCAGGTGTCCTCACATTATTTCATTCGATATACTTGGGTATTGGAGAGGATGGCATTATCATTAATTATGAAGGCATGGGGCTGCTTTTTTACCAACAATGAAAATAATTATTACAACAAGATAATCCTCACGCCTTCCCATAAGCGTCCCCGAAGGGGTAGGCAGAGGTGTATAGGTAATATCCACACACCCACTTTCCGCCAGAGATATATTAGGTGCCAACGCGACAGATGGCGAGTGCATTGCTTTTACTTAAGCACGACTATACATACGCTTTTGAATTGTTTCTCAAACGTATGCAGGTTTCCTCTCGATGTTCCTTCACCGTAAAGCTCGTGGTGTGAGTAATCACTGTACTTAAGTTCAGAAAACCTCATTGGTACAGTCGGGATTCGAAAATGCGATCTTTGTGTCGCAGGCAATTACTTTTGCAACGGCACAACAAGATCAAGTATCCGAAAGATATCTCACGTATGAACATGTGTCTTATTGATCGTACAGAATCGGCCTTCGTTTCAGCATTATTATTCCCGTAGAAAAGCGCTCGTGTTCCGGCTGGCTCCCTCGAGAGTGCCGAGTCTTGCATACGATGGACCCTGTATACCGGATGCTGCTTCATCGACATGTTACGTGTTATATATATAAACTATTCGGTCATATTACGAGCAAAATTAAAAAATATATTTCTGCCTAAAAAAAATCATACAATGGACAAGTGGAAGCCTAATAAAATTACATACAAATCACGCCGAGTCCCTAACGAGGTATAAAGACAGAATAGAGCAAGTTAAGACAAAAATTTAAACTTATTGATCTATTACGCTTCATCCAAATTCATCGGTCTCTTCATACACGCTTGCCGGGTTTGAGTACTCTTGACATCCCATCCTTGAGACTGGAAACATTACAATGTTTGAATATTGAAAACATTCGTAATACATTTCCCCATTATTTCTTTTCTTTTTTGGTAAAAGCCAAATGATCTACCTAGGCTTACCCACTTCACATTGATAAGTAGACACAGACTGTTTGTCAGGCGAACGGACACGAGTGCTTTTCAAATAAGATTTGAAATTCATCGTACGAAAAATTTTGTTTCGAGGAGTTCTAATATTGATAGCACGCTTTAAGTTACAAAAAACACAAAGAACACAGGAAATTCTTAATGACAGACTCGATTTGAATAATTACAAAAAAAAAACGTACCTACTTAATTCTTAACGAGAAGACTCAAACGCAAGGAGATGGTGCACATTGGCTGGCGCAAGTTTGTTGGATATTTTTTATTTCAGTTCTAAATTCAAAATGAATCGAATAGGTAAAACAAAATCTGGGAGCGAGAGTTGGCAATTGGCGAGTGTTTGTCGTGCAGTGTATGCCCGGCCGCCGTGATTGGACTCCAATGCACCGGCGGGGATGCACAATGAATACAGAGTGCTCCTTCGAACCAGCCAGCCGTGATTTTTCCTTCCGCCTGTATATATCCTGCCTTCAAGATAGCCACCCACCTAGATGTGACTTAGTCTGATTCAAATGAAATATGTGTTCTACATCCTAATAATGTTGTAAATGCGAATGTTTGTAAGGATGTCTGTCCTCTTTCAGTCACAAAAATTACCGAATGGAATTAGATGAATTTCTGCACAAGGAAGGAGGCTCGATTAACATAAGATATTATATTTTCAGAAAAATAATCCATACAAGAACAAAGAAAGAAGAAAAACATCTACCTATGAAATGTATTTTTTTCGCGCGCGAAACCACGGGCCGCAGCTAATTTAAAGTAAATGTATCGAAAAACGAAAACGTAGGATTGATTTTTAAATAGTACAACTTAATAACATTTTGGTGCAAGTTTTTGTCTGCAAAATCAAGTCTGTAGGTTCATAACCCGACTGTACTACTGTAATTAACCGTATAAGTTTCTTCTGTTAAGTATTCTGACTCATCACACCAGGAGATGTTTGGTAAAGAATAATATCTTGAGGTAACCTAGATTTCTTTAAGAAGAAATTCAAAGACGTATGTATAGTTGAGCTTGAGAAACGGCGATAGCCTCCCTATTGTAGCCTAAATCATATCTCCTACTAAAAAAGGGTGTGGGGCAAACCACTTCCTACCTCGAAGGTGTGTTATAGGTATGTCATATCTGAATTAAAATACTACATTTTTTCCAAAGATGTGTAGATAGTATCAAATATTTGTATCCTGTTTGTTCATTAACCGTACTTGTTTAATAAAATCTCGTTCCATTTGAAAAGCGTCTGCATTTGATATTCCGTTTATAGCGGTTAGCGATGAAATAAATTAGTTTACAGATTGCCCTACTTCCCGCTTTTAGCCGTCGAGAGCAGCAGATTGATTTTTGCATTTCATTCCTTACCAGGTGCATTTAGCTTTCTATTTCTCATTGTAATTAAATAGGAGAAGTTTATTAAAGTAGCTCGGAGCTCTTCGCTGCGTGATTTCCTTACCTGTATTTTTTATTCAATTACAGATACAGACTTCCTATTAATATTATTAATGTGGTAGTTTGTAGTAATTTTGTTCCTCTTTCATGCAAAAGCTACTGAACGGAATTGGGTGAAATTTGGCACAGAGATAGATTATTAGCTGGATAAACAAATCTATAAGCTAGTCTCAAAAAAAATAAAACAAGAGAGGTAGGGCATAACGGGTTTCCCGTTCGAATTTGGAGCTACCCGACTGGGACAGGACCTCCACCTTATAGAAGTCCGTAGCCAAATAACACAATTATTTGTGTTGTGCTCCTACGCGGTGAATAAGGTTTTCACTAATGAGGTGGGGGTAGGATTGTTATATTGTGTTGGCAGCAGAGGGATTAGTCCCATTATGCTGCCAACACTTTATTTTTATACAACAAGAGTGGCAAACAAGCATACGGCCCACCCGATGGAAAAAGGTTACCGCAGCCTTTTTACGCTCACGATTCCGAATCATCACTTGCACGCTCATTGTTCGGAGAGTTATACTGTGTTGGCACCATAATGAAACTAATTTCTCTGCTGCCAGCTCAATATAACAATCCTCCCCTCTCCCCAAGGAGCTCATTATTGGAAACCCACTGTACAGTAGTATTCATTAAGACTGATTTTATCTGTCCGATAAACCAACACTACACAAAACCGACCACTGTTCCGTCCTCGCCGGCGAGGCTCGACGCGAATAAGCCGTAATGTTCCCCCCCGACCCCCGCCGCAAACGCCGGCCCGCGCCGAGCCAGACGCGCAAATCCCGCCCCCAAATAATATTTAAATAAAATTACCAGTCCAGCCCAGCTCCCTTGCTCGCGATCCAGCAACGCCCTAAGCCGAGCTTCGTACCCCACAGGGGGTGCCCTTAGCTGTGTTGCTTAGAAATAAAGTGCCTGGCTGGAGGCCTAGGTCTCGCCATTGACCGGTTAAGTAGCAAAAGTTCCCGGAACTCACGCTACGAGAACAATACAAAAAAAAAAACTGTCCGATAATATACAATTTCAATAATGAGTATTGATAATACCTATAAAAGATAAGAGCCGTTGTTGGGAGGTTTAAGGAGTACTCGTCATAGAAAAACACCCTATATAATCCAATATTCTTTCAACCAGTATAGCTTCTCAGGCTTCGACGTAGCCTTGGCAATATCTCTCCAAGTCACCCTGGAGGCTAAACCTGCATTGACCCTCGAAATCAGAACAGACTTTTACTTTGCGCCGTACAACAACTAGAGCTGAACTAGTGTGTAATTAATTATTATTAACGAAACAATACAACTATATAGCCGACGTTATAGTTACTTGAGGCTTAAGTAACTTCATTCTTTATCAGAATCTATGAGATAAGGCTATTGTAGTATGCATATTTGAACAATGCCTGTGATATTTATTTACAATACTTATGATCAACAAGAATCCGGTAATAGGTATCATTGAGACTTGAATAGGTGGTTTTAAGTGGGAGTAGTTCAAAGCCAGCGTAATATATATACTGTATATACCACGTTCCAACTACCTAGATCAAACCGATCGGACGCTTGAGCGTCACAGGACTCAGTAACAGGACAGGACAGGAGACAGGAACATCAAGAGTGGTCGAAACCGGAGAGCATGTATGAAGAGACTGATGAACTGGCGCACTATGCTCTCTGTCTTATTCGTTAAGGACGGCGTGATGATATGTATGAATACATAGGTTATAGACTACCTTGTTTTAGAATTCATCAGCCCTCTACTCCACTCAGGCGTTCACGCGTGTTTCAGTATCAAACATTATATAAACGAATATATATCTATATTCTCAAGCAAGCTATGGATTGAGTGATGTATTTTCACGGATTCCTAAAACAATCCCGTGAAGTCAGTGAATCAAGGGTAGGCAAAGATATCATGATATGGCAGATGGGGAGTTTATGGACTATATACACACTACTTGTAATCTGTCTCAACTCAAGGTTTCCTTACGACGTTCTTCTATATTATCGTAAACCTTGTGCTGTGATATTTGTATTTAGGTTCAGAAAAACTCGGCGTATTACTAAGTTTCGAACCTGCTTTTTTACTTTTTGATTTTCATTATAATGCCGACTAAATATTGAGTCATTTA
Organism: Drepana falcataria; assembly: GCA_945859725.1. Taxonomy (NCBI): domain Eukaryota; kingdom Metazoa; phylum Arthropoda; class Insecta; order Lepidoptera; family Drepanidae; genus Drepana; species Drepana falcataria. Next base: position 6,220,190 of record OX243935.1, read on the forward strand.
ATTATTAACATATCTTATTATTTTTATTTTTATTTGAGGGTTCTTATGCAGTATATTTAAACATATATTACTTATTTTTATGGAGAAATCGCACAGTTAAGACAATAGAAAAACCTTCGCAATAAATTTCGTAAGTTAGAGTAATGTGAGTCAGTTAGACGCGGCCAATTGGGCAATAACGATCGGTCAATTCGATTTTGGTCAGTAAAAGGGAAATTAAATTGTTTCGCATAACATTCAAATTGCATTACACTTCGACATATGGAATTGAACAATTTGCGTAAATATGCCAGTCGGTACTAGCTGTAATTACGAAGGCAACATGGATGTGTTTATTTGATACTTCCAATTGATTTTTACCAAGCATGGGCTTGAGTTAAATGTGTCGAAAATTTAATTTTTACTTGAAGTATTCGTTATTTTGGTGAAATCATTCTTGAACACACATTAGCAGACGTTCGGACGCAGAAGAGATATGGCGCCGAACTAGCGATGTGTCATATTAGCACCTAAAAGATATCACCTGCCAAAAGAAGGTGGTATTACATCTTACACACCCACTCAGGTTCTTTTTGAGAAGCGCTGACGATACTTATGGGTTTTATATAAATGAACATAAATAAATACCTTGGGACGATTCCACACAAATTGACTTAACCTCAAATTAAGCAAAGCTTGACGAAGATATACTTACGTATATAAATTAATACATAGGTCATCCAAGAGTAAGGTGCAAATACTCATCACACATATATCTGCCCTCAGCGGTAATCGAACCCGTGACCTAAAATTTCGCAGTTAGGGGCTCTAACGACTAGACCAGACGGCCGTCTAAATGTGATGACATGGTTTAAATAAACGTGTACTTATAGCGATTGATATTTAAAGTGAGTTAGCTTTAATTTGACATTACATTCGAATTTCCGCAGCGAGCGGCGTACATACGATTGCGTTCGTAGATAATTGTTTATTGTAAATTATACAGTAATGTTGATACCTGACCTAATAATAACGCTGGTAAATGGAAAGCAAGGCGTGGTAGACCGGTTTCGTAGCGAAATATCCTTGTGACGGCGCGGCGCGGCGGTAAGGCAGCGCGGCAGTAAGGTGAGCTAGTCGGTAATGTAGCGTACTTTGTGCAAGTGCGGTAGAATGCGGACGTAGTCCCCACCCAGCGACACTTGCACACCAGGAAGTGCGATCAGGACTAGTTTTTGTTTATATATTCGTCATAAAAAATAATGTATTTAAAATTTGAGCCGTGGTGGCCGAGTGGTTCGAGCAGTTGCCTGCGACGCAAAGGTCGCAAGTTCGAATCCCGACTGTACCAAGTACCGAGTTTTTCTGAACTTAAGTACAGTGATTAGTTACACCACGAGCGGAAACCTGCATACGTCTGAGAAGAAATTCAAAGGCGTATGTATAGTCGTGCTTGAGTAACGGCGATGGACACGCCATCTGTCACGTTGGCACCTAATATACCTCTGGCGGAAAGTGGGTGTGTGGGTATTACTTATACACCTCTGCCTACCCCTTCGGGGACCCTTGTGGGAAGGCGTGAGGATATATATATATTTTTTTCAAATGATAGATATTATGTACCGCTATCGTAATTTAGTAACGTAACGAGTGAGGTAATTGCTTAGCAATTTAGTTATATATGTATTTATATCATAGAGGTCGATTGATATATTATTTTAATGTATACAACAGGAGAAATAAAACTACAATGTTTTATGTAGGTATTTAGTTCTAAATTATTTACAAGTTCAGTTTTTGTCAACTGACGCACTTTCTGCAGTACCGTCCTCCAGTAACAAACGATTAACTTATGTATACCTGTCCATTAACACACAACATCACAGCAAGCAACAATTAAGAAATGCTTTTGGAGCGACACAGGCGGTGCACCGCGGCGTCCCCCTCGATGACTCGGCAAGTTGTTAATTGAGCGTGCTTTCTACGTGCTTTTGGCTTTACAACGCCGATACCCTATCTATAAATTTGAATTAGACTTTGTGGAAGGAGTAGGTGTAGCCGTCAGGCGCGCGGTTGAGGCTGAACTTGCCGGGCGGGAAGAAGCGCGAGGGAGGGGGCGTCGTGGGCTCGTAGTAGTGTTGGTTGGAGTGCGACGGAGCCGAGTATTGTTGGTTGGAGTGAGATGGTGCTGAGTAATCCTGAGTCTGGAGGCCGCTGTACTGCGCCTGCTGCACACCCGTGTAGATGTTGTTTTGGTAATTAGATTGCGGCTGAGACTGGTACTCTGACTGGGCCTGGTACTGGGGCTCAGGCTGGTATTGCGGAGCCGGCTGATACTGCTTCTGCGACTGGTGGCGTTGTTGCGGCGCTACATAGTTCTCTTGTTCATACAATTCGGGGTGGTATTGGCCGTCGTCTACGTTGGGCTTGCCTCCATAGTTGCGGGCGGGGGCCGGGGCACTGTACTGCTGGGGAGCACTGTACTGAGGCGCCTTGTAGTCTGGGGAGTTGTAACGAGGGTCGGGCTGGTAACCGGGAGTAGGCGCAGCGGCCTGAGGCGCGGTGGGAATGTGGTCACCAACAGCTTGGAATCCGTTCTTTCCAGCGATGTAGTTCACAGTTTTCTTCTCACCGTTGGGATCAATGTAAGAGTAGCTTCCTCTCCTGTTTCCGTCAGCATCAGTTTCTTCTTTGAAGGCAATACCATCTTCCTGCTGGTAAGCAGAACCGAAGGCACCGTTTCCGTTTAGATACCTTGCTTCTTGCACGATCGCCGCTGTCCTGGAGTCACCTGCGTACTTAGGTACGCGGCGTCCGCCCTCCTGCTGGCATGACACGGCCGCGATCACAAAGACAAATACCGCAAGCCTAAACATTTTGGCGATTCAAAACGCACACTGCTCGCGCGAAAGTAACAAAGTGTGTCGTTGCGGGCGGGTGAACTTATTTTATATGGCCCGTAGAGGCCTTGACGTGTATTGGAAGGGCTTGCGGGTGCGACCGCGAAAAACTTATGCATACACGCTTCTTGTAACGTCGGATGTATGGCACGCAAGAGGGAAGTGATCTTAAGGTGAAAGACTGCGGTGCCATCCGCTGGAACTCGATCGCCCTGTGGAAATGTCAACGTGTGGGCAATCAGCTTAATAATGAGAGCTCCTGCATATTTTATATATTTCTTTGAGGTAGGTAGAGTAATGACTCTTATCTTTTTAGTACTTGATAGTAAATTTATAAAAAAACATAATATCTAGGTATTAAACGTCTAATGGGAAAACGGAAACGCCTTCATAAAACTGGATCTCTTAAATATCATCGATTGATATCTAATTAATTATCGGAATGGAATTTTTCCGACTTACCTGCGATGTTAGTATATTGCTAAAAAGTACGTCTGCTTCATGGTGCGCGGTTACCGTAGCATTGGATGAAATGATATGTCTATTCGGAAATATTTTACTTGAGGATATATCTACCAATTTACTAAATGTTTTCGCAAGTAAAACCGCAGGCCAGCGCTATTACTCCACTTATATTGTTGCATGAAAGGTGTAAGTAGTTTTTGAGTTGATCGTATTCAGACAGACGAACGCAGCAGGTGGTCTTTGTTTTATACGATGTAGTGATTGAGATATAAGATAGTACAGTCATATAATTCCAACAATAATTACTATCATCAGGTTGACCTTTTTGACATCAAATTGCGCTCCGAATAATTTAGTTGGTATTACTTAGGTGTTATGAAATATGTCTTGTTTTTAAGACTTTCGTAATCGAGCGCAACGCTGATTATGTGATCATGCCCCAGTAACTGACGAATTAAAAAATTGAACAAAGCACTATAAAGAAATACCTACACACTACCTAGCTACTAAATACTGCTAGTTACGTAAGCCTGCAGTCGACTGTGAGAATCGCTTGAACACCATTATCTTACACAGATTTCAATAATTTTACTTAAGAAATGTTTTACGCCAATTACGATTAATGACTTCAAAGTAAGGTAATTAAATATTTTGTACACCGGTACAGTATATATCGAACAGACATGGTTGCCTGGCCGCCTGCGATGCAAACATTGCAAATTCGAATCCCCAGTGTCCGAATGAGTTTTTCTAATGAGAAAAAAATACATTATGATAAAACTTGCATAGGTTTCAGAAGAAATTTAAAGACATTTTTGTACTTGTCATACTTGATGAAAGATGAAGGATTCACCATCTAAACTAAATTATTAAATTCTAATTCTAAGGTTACACCTAAAGATATCTCCTGCGAATCAGACGTAGGCACGTTTCCTCTCAATGTTTTCCTTTACCGTAAAACTCTGGTGTGACTAATCACTGTTCTTAAGTTCAGAAAACTCATTGGTACAGTCACGATTCAAACTTGCATTTTTTGTGTTGCAGGAAGCTACTCGGCCATCGCGGCTTCACCATATAACACATATTCAAATAAATAGCATGACTGGAATGTAACAGTCGTTAAAAATATATGTGTAATGGACAAGTTCTAAGTAAGATAAATCAATGAGTATAGTGTATACATAACAAGCCCGCAAAGGTCACCAGTTGCCCGCGATCAAGGTTTCCACGCCGAATCGGTAAGCAATGCGACCGAGAATGCTGCCTGATCAATTTGACGCGCTTACTTTTACGGATTCAGCTTTTGCATGAGCGTTGAAGTTGCTTAAACTTATAATCGAATAAAGTCCAGAAATAAAACGCTCCAAATTTAAATTGTAAAATGTTTTGGCAGGTTCAATGGAGGGAATGGAGATAGTCTAGATAGTGGATATCTTTAGATAGTGGGGATAATGGAAAAAAATTGAGTGCGTAAAGATTGATAGGATTAGCACGCAACAATTATGAACCTTACAGTGAATACGAATCAGATATAAACACATCAATACAATCAATGGTTACTTGGCTTGAAAGGAATAATTTAAAAATTAATTTAAATAAAACACAAATAATGCACTTCAGACAACGACTAACGCCTGTAAGTATTAATTGTACTTATAAAAATGATACAATACAAACGGTAAATACTGCTAAATTTCTCGGCCTAACCATACAAAAAACTAGATTGGAAACCACATATTGAAATTTTAAGTAAAAAAATGAGCAGTGTAGCATTCGCATTGCACAAACTGGCCAAAATAGCAAATTTAGATGCTGTTCTTATAGCGTACTATGGTCTAGCTATATCTGCTCTTAGATATGGCATTATTTTTTGGGGAAACTCGACAAATAGAGACGTAGCATTTAAAATGCAAAAGAGATGCGTTAGGGCTATGTTTGGATTGAAATCACTAGATAGTTGCAAATAATTCTTTGTGAAACATTATTTATTAACACTTCCATCACTATATATTCTGGAAGTCTGTTTATTTGTAAAGTCCAATCCAAATTTATTTCAAAAGCTATCCGACAATGTTACGCGCAACCGTCGCGACAATACCAAACTGTGCTTGCTCCCTGCAAAAAAGGCACTTTTGCATAGGAGCATATTTTGTATGGCACCAAAGATATATAATAAGCTTCATACGGGTATCAAGACCCTTACATATAATTCGTTCCGAAAGAAACTAAAGTCAATACTTATAGGCAAATGTTACTATGATTTATCGGAATATCTAAATGACACGATCTAATTTGTGAAATGATTGTAAAATTTAACTTATTAATCCATAATTATTTTGAATTCTACGTATAATATCATAAGATTCATAATTGATAGAAATAATAATTAGAATAATGCACAATAAATAACGGCAATTACATTTAATTTATAATAAGAATTGTATAATTATATAATATATAATAATATAATAATATAATTGTATAATTGATTTATGAAATATTGTACGTCCAGATTGGACTAACTGTTGTGTCTTAGTACCTACTTCCTTACCACCACAATGTACACAGTTATTACAATAAAGAACTTACTTACTTACTTACTTAGACGTGATAGCGGCTTTAATAATATTGGAATCATATGGTGACGCATGCTAATTTTGTAAATCGACATCTTGTGTCAAAGATTTAAAACTACACTGAGTCGTACACACAACGTCGTGAGGAAATATGTTCTACTACTGTGACTTCAAGCGTCTATAATAAATGTATACATCGTAGATTCGCTAGCGCTTTTGCAGTATTACGTTTATGATAGATTACGTGGATCAGGACTGCTCAAAATCTCACCACCCAACGGGAGCGCATGGAGATCATTTGCGTATATCTCTTGCATACGATATGACGCATGACTAGAAATCAATACATGTGTGGTTGATCTCACTATACTAAATCAAATGGATATAAATCGCCCTTTATTCATGGTTTGAATGAACGAACATTAAAAAGAAAAACTCGATTATATTATTCTGTTATCCGAGGTCTCATTGGAAAGGCGGTTTGAATTCCCAGACTAAGACAATTGCACATGATTACGCAAAAACCAGGTATTTAAACGGAAGGAAATTAATAAAATAAAATTAAAATAATTATAATTTGTTGATACCAATTCAAATAAAAAAAGCTAGTCAGTAAATACCTATGTATAATACAATGATGGCAATAGTACGTGATGGTAAAGATCCTAGTTCTGCTTTATCCCTAGGATCATACTCAGTTATACGGCTCGCATCTATGTATAAGCTTTCCTTATTGTGTCTTTTAACATCAATTCATACCTTGGAATCATCTCCAACACAACGACGACGACACAGCTTCCCGTCCTGTTCCAGTCCATTGCGTTCCAGCCTCCGCCACGATGTCATATACTAAAAAAAGTAATTAGGTATTAATTTTACACAAAATATTATAATTAATCGTTTTCAAACGTTTCAAACATTTATTATTTGTTCAACATTTGTTCCACACTCAAGGCCGCTAGAGCTAAAGATTTGGTCTGGGATATAATTTTGTACACGAGTAGTGCTTTGTTCCGAAAAATGGAGGCACAAACAAATGCCGGTTGTTCAACAGACTGTAGAGCTCTATGCCATAAAAGCGAGTGTTAGTTTACTCGTTTCCCGAAATAAGTTTTTGTGTGCCTATACGCTGAGCCGGAGCGCTTTCTTTGATTAATTATCTACACCGAGTCCCAGCTCCCGCTAGCCAATTCCAGCTGATTTCTTTTGTTTCTATCTACGCTTTATAAAAACTCGAGATAATAAAGGAATGGAATGTATTTCATTTCAAATTAACGACAACAACAATGCGAATACTTTGTTTTGAAACAATTTTTGGGAACATTTTTTATAAATTTCATTGCAATAATAATAATATTTGTATTCGGGATACGAATGGAATCTCTTTCGGCTTAATTTGTCTAGTACTCCGCTAGAAAATGCGTCACAATTTTACATTGCTAGCAAGAGACCAATTACTTAGTAGAGGCTACCTTCGGTATTATATAATTACATTACATTAGCGTTTCTACAGTACCTACGTTCGTTATATATAACAGTAGCTGCTCTCTGATACTAAGTGTAGGTACTAGATTTAGCTAACAGCATCATCCTCATTTACCCTCCTCTGCATACATCCATACCAATAATATGAAGGCGAAATTAACTCATCCTTGAATGAGTTTCAACTTTGAAACCAATTATGATAAAAATATTTTTAGTATACATATATATTTATGATGTTCTTAAGATATAGGGTGTGTTTGAAGCGAAAGAGGTTTATAATTCTAGAGATAAATTTTGCTCTACTTTCTCTACCTACTTAGCTATCCCAAGTGCGAGGGAACCGGCGTGATGGTGTGTATGTATGTCCGGGTATAGCAGCCGGGTTTTCTACTTCTATGCGAACGAAGTCGGTGGCCAAACCTGGTAACCAAACAAAGACCGAATAGTTATATTTGATACCATTAAATCTTACAATGAATCAACATTAGCAAATATTCTCGGCCGTGTTCTTGATGGAGCGAATGATAAGTTATACGGCATTTAGTAATAATATAACTGTGTTTTCTTACATAAAGGTTAAATTCTACGTTGGGCAGAGAGAATTTGAGCATTTCAAATTAAATTTGAATACTTTTGTAGCCGAGCATTATTGTGTAAGGGTTATACATTATTTAGTTACCATTATTACACAATAAACTCACGGGAAACCAGTGAATGTACGCAATAACTGTAACTCCGCAGGAAAGTAACTTCGAGGAAAAAAGTTAATGTACGTACGAATACATATGAATGGATGTAGGTAGATACAAATTCTTGCAAAAGAAAGGTCTCATCCGAGCCACTTCTCGGCTGTTCCATTTATTTTTGTGTAGGAAATAAACTCACTAATGCGGACTACACTTTATTTCACGAATGGCATGGGTACACCAGGAGAGTGGATTAGAATTTAATTGGATGACGAGTTAGTGCAATCCATACGGCCTGCATATCTGTGGAAACGTAGACAGAAAGACTCTACAGAAAGACTATTATTAACTCCCACTTTTATAATATAACTTTGGATACACAGTAGCCCCTCGCGCTAGTATTTGAGTTATATAGGAATAATGACTTTATTTACAATAACAATAATTAATAGTATTTTAAAAAGACTTAGTATTACTAACTACTTACAGATAAATTATTTGCCCCAAATCTGTGTCCCGCGGCAACGTGCCAGGAAGTCTAGCAGCATTGCCACGCTGGATAGCAATGCTGATTCTCAGAACGATATATGTTCCAGCCTATCACGAGAGCCCCCGATAAGACGACGCGAGACCTCTTTAAAAAGCTGGTGAGTCTCAGGACTCCAAGGTCCTAGATTTTTAATCGCAAACGCCGCAAATTAATTTTAACCCGACCCGAGACAGGCATACTTGCGGCGCTTGAGGCTCCTGCTGAGCGACAGCGGTACCGGCCGTCACCGATGTATCAGGAAGATGGGAAGGAGCTAGTGTATCGACACGAGTTATATTATATTATATTATTTTATGCATCCTCACGCCTTTCCACACGGGTCCCCGAAGGGGTAGGAAGGGGTATATAGGTATACGTTTGAAAAGAAATTCAAAGGTGTATGTATAGTCGCGCTTGAGTAATGGTGTATGACTCGCCATCTGTCTTTTTGGCACCTAAAACAATTATTTCCAGTGAAAAGTGGATGAGTGGAACCTACCTACCAACTTATTATAATATTTTTGTAATATAGTAATATATTTGTAAAGTTACATATAACAGTAGGATAACGACAGTAATACATTTCAAACTCGGAGCTTAAGCCTCTTTACATGCTCACGCACCAACTAAACAGAGGAACAAGTAAAGTAGCTTCCTGGTAGTTCCTTCCTATTGTTTTCTTTTGCCTTCTTTCCTCGGCGGCAAATAGCGAATTGAGATTAATTTATTATGTCGCCGAGAAAACATGGAAAGCGGTGGAAGACCCTCTATTAAGGCGAGCGCGGGGGAATAGGACGATTAATTATGATTTCTTTTAACGCCATCGGACGTGGCCAGTCTTCAGATAGCGAACAATACTTACGTATAGCGATAGCGTATCTCACGTGTGTATATAAGGTACTTCGTGTTTTCCAATGGAGTAAATCGTATTAAGGAAAGACATTTAACTTCGCAGAATAAAATTATGACAATAACGAATTGATAATAAACCTGTTGTGCGTATTTTTAAATTCAATACTTCTTATAGTACCATTAATACTAGTGACTTGATACTCTTCCAGTTCAATGATGAAATGTATATAATGGAAAAGAGACTAGACTAACTTGGAGATTTAGTCTCCTTTCTAAGATTAACACAGTGGTTTCCACTAATGACTACTTCGAATTTATATGGCGTCGTTTTTTTCGATTCAAAGCGTTGCTGTGAAATACATTTTATGGATTGTTTGTTCATTAAATATACTAATTTAAAAAATATCACGCTGCGCCGGCAGAGAGGGTAGAGTTCACATCAAATGCAGCCAAGGATGAGTCACCACCCGATCATCAACACCCGAATCCTATTTGAAATTTGTATTCATTTTAAATATTCGTATCATATCGAATTGTGTTTTAACAACGTTGTAAGTACAGCATTAGTATATTACTAGCATGCTAAACGCGGGTCCACCGAATTCATACCCTTGTTATGGAATCCATTGGCAAAAATGTGATGTGATTTTACCTGTCAATGAGAATGTTAGAGGCGTTTTTCAAGAAGAAAATTACCAATGTCAATCATGATTTATACTGAATCCATAATAATACGAATAATTAGGATTGTTTAATTGTCGCAGTAGATATGGTCGGCCAAAATTTTGAGTGCCCGTCGTCATCGTCAAAGCGGTTCCTAATACATACTACTTTTTCAATGGAAACTTATTATGTGTTTATTCACCATTTAAGCAAAACGATTATTTTTGCGATGACGATGTTATATCCTTACTATGATAACATTATCAGAAACAAATTAATTATTCATCATTATAATTTACCCACAATTATCTTTTAAGTCGATGTAATCGGGTATTTATTTGATTTCAAGAACTATATATTAGAGACACGGTCCTCTTTTGATTCCAAAAAATCACGATGAAACTAGTGGTGTTGTTTGCATTGGTCGCTGTTGCCTCGGCTAGAAATATCGACCAGTTCGATTACCTCGAGGACAACACTGCTTATGGCTACCTCAGCAAAATTGGACTTCCATTAGCTGAGAAGATTCGCAAGTTTGAAGAAGAACAGGCAAACAGCCAATCAAGAATCGTCGGTGGTTCTCTTGCTTCTGCTAATGAAATTCCTTACCAGGTAGGTGCCTTTCAAATACTCTAGTTCAGTAATATTACATTTAGATCCTATAACTGACTTGTTTACATTTCGTATAGGCTGGACTTTTGGCTACGTTCTCCGCTGGCCAGGGTGTCTGCGGAGGGTCTCTCATCTCATCTACTAGGGTGTTGACTGCTGCTCATTGTTGGTTCGATGGCATCAACCAGGCTTCTTCGGTCCTTGTGGTACTTGGCTCCATAACACTCTTCAGTGGTGGTCACAGGGCGACTACTTCTAATGTTATCATGCACCAGAGTTGGTCTCCCAGCCTAATTCGCAATGACATTGCTGTGATCTACCTTCCCAGTGCGGTTACTTTTAACAGTAAGCAAACTTTAAATAAACAAATATAATGATTTATTATTTTATGTCAGAATATCTCACAGAGGTTTATTGTGCTATTGCAGGTGCCATTGGTCCTATCAGCCTTCCAGAGGGCAGTGAACATAACGAAAACTTCATCGGTGCTCTTGCCCAGGCTTCTGGATTTGGATTAACCAGCGATGGTAAGTTCGCAATAATACGGAACAGTTTTTATATCATTGGAATAAAGTCTGTGGTTGGTATTTTAATTAATCAGTTTAACTCCAACTTGACTTTGAAGAATAAGTGGCATTTTTATTTTAGGTGTTTGAGTAAAATATGTGTATACAAGCGACCCGCCCAGGCTTCGCACTATATAAATGTAGATACTAATAATATTTAAAACATAAAACGTTACTGTGGGTTCTCCTTTAGAGATAAATATGTATATAGAATCGCGGACTTTTTTAAGACACCTTTACGCCGTAGTACATTCATTTGATGTATATCGTAGGGTTTATGATTTGTGATTTTTTTGTGAGCCAGCGTTTGTGATTAAAGCGCACAAAATATGTTTTTAACGACATCACATTCCAAATCTTTGGATTTTTAGTTTTGTTTGTACTATAATATGTAGATATATGGTTTACATATAAAACTCTTGAATCACTCCATCTATTGTTGAAAACTGCATTAAATCCCTTGAATAGTTTAAAAGAAGTTTAATTTTATACTATGTAAAGAAGAAGAAAGAAGATATGTACTTTTTTCCTTTCAGGTGGCGGTATTACCACTGCCCAGGCGTTGAGCAAAGTCGAGGTGCCTGTCATCTCCAACCTAGTGTGCTCCTTGTCTTTCCCCGTCATTGTGCAATCGTCCAACATCTGCATCAGCGGAGGTGGTGGCAGGAGCACCTGCTCCGGCGACTCTGGCGGTCCACTTGTTGTCACCCGCAACAACAGACCCATCTTGGTGAGTGATCTCATATACACCTTACACAGATGCATGAGATCATGGCATCTATTTGGATCTTACTTTATATTATCTTATATCGGATTTCGGTTGGATCTTAGATCGGATAGCAAGGCAGGCTGACATAACATAACCCGTTGGAAATCAGAGTTAATTGTTGCAAGCACTCCCCCTAGAAAAGATTTTTGATCTTTTGTATGGTTTTATATTACTTTAATAAGCAGGGTTTTAAAGAATTTGGACGAAGCGAAAGAGGTAGGTCTAGGGATGTCTGGCGGCCTACACCTTATCCCTAACCCGTTGGGGACTCGGCGTGTATATATGTCAATGAGGTCGCCTGTGTGTAGTTCATATATTACTTTTGAAGCTGCAGGTGTCTTGTATCATTGCCAGTGTTGAGTGCAATTTTTGTGTTGCGGGCGACTACCAGAACCACGACTCACTAGTTGAGTCAACTATTAATGTTTTTCACAGATCGGTGTCACTTCCTTCGGATCTGCTCGTGGCTGCGAGGTCGGTTCCCCCGCTGCATTCGCCAGGGTGACTTCATTCATGCCTTTTATCACCAGCAACCTATAAATAGCAAGCAATTGAATTCAACTTTGTAGATAGAGTATTAAAATATCAATTAATTTTACATAAAAATATGTTTTATTACCATCGTATGGATGGTTGGAAATTTCGAAAAAGTAACATCGCATCGATTATTATTACACTATTTAAGCAGTTTTCCAAGATGGATAATCCAAATGTAGGTACTGGCCAATTCCATTCAGACTAGAAACATTATTTTATACATACATACATATCATCACGCCAAGTCCCTAGCGGGGTAGGCAGAGAGTATAGAGCGCCAGTTCTCTCTAGACTTACTAGATTTGATACACTTGTTAAAGTAATTAATAAAGTAGCCCGCATGTTACTGTGGTCTTCTGCAATGTACATGTTCAAGCATTTACCAATGAGTAATTTTCGATTTAAAAAATAGTGATTTGGTATTATAACATGAGTGTAATAAGCCAGACAACGAATTAGAATCTAACAATCCGTCACTTTGGCTATAAAATAAATCTGTGGTGTACTATGAAGATATATATAACTAAATATATAATCATCTCGCCGCGTTTGTTTGTCCCTGATTTTAATACTATACCTGATATAAAACCATACTTTTCAAGTATGGTTTTATATCTTTATCGTAATAAAATAATATAATAATAATAATATATTTATTTATAATTAATAATAATAATATATATTAACAGCCGTGGTGGCCGAGTGGTTCGAGCAGTTGCCTGCGACGCAAAGGTCGCAAGTTCGAATCCCGACTGTACCAATAAGTTTTTCTGAACTTAAGTACAGTGATTAGTCACACCACGAGCTTTACGGTGAAGGAAAACATCGAGAGGAAACCTGCATACGTCTGAGAAGAAATTCAAAGGCGTATGTATAGTAGTGCTTGAGTAACGGCGATGGACTCGCCATCTGTCACGTTGGCACCTAATATACCTCTGGCGGAAAGTGGGTGTGTGGGTATTACCTATATACCTCTGCCTACCCCTTCGGGGACCCTTGTGGGAAGGCGTGAGGATATTATTATTTATTATTTATTATTATTTATTTATGATTTATATTTATTATGATTAGTCACACCACGAGCTTAACGGTGAAGAAAAACATCGGGAGGAAACCTGCATACGTCTGAGAAGAAATTCAAAGGCGTATGTATAGTCGTGCTGGAGAAACGGCGATGGATTCGCCATCTGTCACGTTGGCACCTAATATACCTCTGGCGGAAAGTGGGTGTGTGGGTATTACCTATACACCTCTGCCTACCCCTTCGGGGACCCTTGTGGGAAGGCGTGAGGATATATTATTATTATTATTATTATTATATGATTATAAAATACACAATATATTTTAAATACTCTAAATTGCACTCGTGAGTGGCTACGTAAGGCAATCGCTAGTAAAAACTTAAATATGTGACCGTGTAAACGTTAATATACGAAAATACTTACAGCATTGATTACTTAACTGGATCGAAGATAGGGTCTAATTTCATATTTTTCATCCCATAAGTACAGGGATTTAGGCATGTGTCTAAAATCACTAGCTATAGGCTGATACAAAACATGACACAATTAATTTAATTACTGGGGCGGAATATTCCAATTATCTGAGATAGGCAGGGTACTTAAGAATTGTCTGTGATGCAGAAGAGACGCCACCAAATATTGATTTACGGCCCTCGATACAGAGATGGAATAAATTGGAATATTAATTTCGCATAACAATGGCAGCAAGCAAATTAAAGTGTGCCAGATGTCTTCCTCAGCGCCTCCCGTATTTCCATTTATATTTATACATACATAGCTGATATTATATTTGAAATTTTACGTTAACCTTATTGTTGTTTAGAGCTTCAGCCTCTTAGTAAAAAGAAACAACAGTACATAGCATATCTTAAGTGGAACCATATACTATAGATTCAAGGAATAAATTAATATCTCTAAAATTTCTTATTACTTTTTCCTTTTCCACAAGGATCTCCAAAGGGGTAGGCCGTTGTAAAGGCCTGTCTTCACTGGAGATACATTTAGGTACCAACATGACAGAGTGCGATCTGTCGCACTTTTTTCCAAACAGAAGTAAACATACTTTTTCTTTTTTATTTATTTTAACATATGCCAGTTTCCTCTCAATATTCATGGTTCCACTGTTAATTTTAGAATAGCGTGGGATACAAATAGAACAAGACTTCTATTGTTACTATGAGTCCTTTAATTAAGACACGGGCAATTTTGTGTAAAATCCGTAGGATATCTAAATTTGCTCAACTAGTTTAAAACACTAGCTGTATGGTCCGGCGATAAACGTCGGTAAATTCAACCGTGAATGTTAATTATTAAGGTAAAAAGGGGGTAATAGCCGTTGGACACGAGAAATAATTACATTATCTCATAGCTGAAATGTGTTTACAATCGTCCTTGCGTGCCGGCATAAAATTACTAGCAGTTCCGGGGAGCAGGAGAAAAGGTTTACCTCGAATATACTGTAATGGGTTTATGGTTATTTAAGAACCTACAGGATTATACATTCAGGACGTAACTGACTAATCTTTCGGGGCTTATATAAACGTTGAGGTTTTCCCTATAGCACGGAGTTCAAGAATAGTGTGAAAATATTTCTGCAGGGTCGGCAACGCGCGAGCGATACCACTGGTGTTGCAAGCTTCCATAGGTGGCGGTAACCGCTTACCATCAGGCGGACCGCATGCATGTTTGCCAGCCGTGTGGTTATAATATTTATATTTTTCGATCGCATCTCGACTGATTTTAAAATAGCTAAGGTTATGTGTGACATAACTATAAAAATAATATGATTAATATATCCTCACGCCTTCCCACAAGGGTCCCCGAAGGGGTAGGCAGAGGTGTATAGGTAATACCCACACACCCACTTTCCGCCAGAGGTATATTAGGTGCCAACGTGACAGATGGCGAGTCCATCGCCAGTGCTCAAGCACGACTATACATACGCCTTTGAATTTCTTCTCAGACGTATGCAGGTTTCCTCTCGATGTTTTCCTTCACCGTAAAGCTCGTGGTGTGACTAATCACTGTACTTAAGTTCAGAAAAACTCATTGGTACAGTCGGGATTCGAACTTGCGACCTTTTCGTCGCAGGCAACTGCTCGAACCACTCGGCCACCACGGCTTTTTTCATAACTAAAACATTTTTTTTTAAATAGTATAGACCGCAATAAAAATTGTATAACAAATAATATGTACTTAAATGAAATTCCATCCAATTACAAAATTCTCGAAAAACCAAACAGCAAACCTGTAACTTTGTAGATAAATCAGTGGTAAATCCGACGTACTAATAGATTGTACGCCATCTAAGTGAGACTTGTGCCAGTTGGACTGTTGCCTATATATACTTGACCAGCCGCAGCCAAGTTAATCTACTAAACCTAACCCAATCTTGGACTTAACCACGTGATGTAATAGAGATTAAATAATTTATGTAACTCAGTCATGTATGTTACGCTTTAAATCTGTCCCTTTTGCATTTTTGAACAAAATGGCAATAGCACATATTAATATGCATAGTAAGGCAGAAAGGAAATTAGTACTTATTTCAAATTCTGATCTTTGAAAATTTTATTCCGTGTCATAATTGAGAAGTTGCCAAATCTCCGCCAATGCCGTTAACTGCTTACCATCAGGCAATCTCTTGATATAAAATATAGTAGGGAGAATATATTTTAACAACCTTTAGTGTAGTAGTTTATGATACATATGCAATGGTCTTTGCTGTTGCTGCCGAAATATTTTACTGCAAACCTGAAATCACTCTATGCATAATACACAAAATAAATACGTTCCGTAATTTTAAAGATTTTAGCGTATGGGCGGCGGACGAGTTTGGTTTATACATTGTATAAATTAGTCTCACTTATAACGGGTACTATCAGTAAAATACAGTATATTATACATCGATTTAGAATAAGCCTAAATTAGTATACAATCATACAAATTAATCAATAACGAGGCGATAACATAAAACGTTATCCGGGTGTAAGTATGCAATCCACTCACGGACGGTGACGATACTCGCTTAGTGTGCGAGTCACAACAATAGAGGAAAATCGTACGTACAATATTCACGTTTGAAACTGAAAATACCAAAAAATCGAGTGTTGACGACGCCGTGCATCCGACATTCACATTTCACTTGCAAATTGCTTATATCCATCGATATCGCGATGCCTGCGGTCCACCTCATATTATATATCTAGATATACGTAAATATGATTCATACAAATGTGACATGGGATGTGTTACAAGAGGATTTATCATTTATCGAAACACGCACAGATATTATTGCGGGCCGCCTGATAATAAGCAGTTAACGTCGACTATGGACGAAAAACCAGGGGCATCACACAAGCATTGCTATGATATTATATTACATAGTTGATTGACGAATAAAAAATAAATGACGAACGCTCAAGAGACTTAGATATAGAGTAGATGTTCGAAACCGGTGAGCATGTATGAAAAGACACAAATGTGGATGATAATAAAGTAAGTCTACAAAAACCGGCGCTTTTTGCGAGACACGGCGTGATAATAGATAGATACATTTATGTATGTCTGTACAATGACATTTAAATTGGATTGGGTACACACAATAATAGGGGACTTAACTAATACACATTCGCATAAATCTTTACGAAAAGCCGAGACACGCCAAGGTATTCCGTATTTTATTTATTCTATTAGAGAAGGTTTAAGTTCGAATTTCCCCGCTGTCAAGTCGGGTAGAGCGCTGGCGTCGTGGCGTGCGTACAATCGAAAATTTCTTATTCAGTTATTTCTTGAGAAGTGTTTGGGATTTCCTTTTGGGAGGAAGTTTTAAGCCGGCAGTAAATTATTCCATCGACAGGTGAGGCCGTAAAGGCAAGATTTACGCCTACGGGCACAGCGGGCGGACCTTCCCTTTGATAAGATGTAGGTATATTACCAGCAAAGTAACGTTTTCTCTATGTATCCATCTGGGATTGACCTGCCTCAAAACTTTCCACAAGGCGATTTGAAAACTTCACACTTCATCTTCAGAGAGCCATTCTCTGAAAAAGAATTACCACACAAAACCCACACTATTCCATTGTATCAAAAGCTAATGGATTACTTCAGTAAATTCGGTAGCCGTCATACCTTCCGTGTGAACATTCCAAACAGAAAAATGTTGGTTGGATAATATACGAGCGGCAATATCGGATGTCGTAACGTCAGAAATATAGCATACTCTCGGAATGCAGTATGTTTTTATTCACGCAATGAAATTCGTTTAAAACTTGGAGTGGATTCAAGCTATTCAGCTGCGGAGATGTTGCGAGAGCAATCTTAATCATTGTTAGCATTTTTGCCAGAAAACGTGTACATTTATTGAATTTGAGTAAGATTTTTCAGCTTTTAGTAGTTTTACAGTTACATAAAGAATATATGTCCAGATTTGATGCGTTTTGAAACAATAACAAACAGCTTTATCTCCTTAAGTATGATCGTCAAATTACTTTGAAGCTCTAAAAATCACCGCAAGCCAAGGGGTAACGAGATCAAAGCATCTACAGATAACATTGGCGAGCGGCTCTGAGGTGCAGGCAACTTTCCAGCGAGCTTGAAATTTGGAGCATCGTGTGTACTAAGGGTGCTTTGAAAGGCTAAATTGAAGTTCGTTAAAACTAAGGAACCGTCGAATTTCGTGAAAGGTCCCAAAGTAAACTGGGGCGGGGCGAGCACGGGTCAGCTCGGATGGAATCAAAGCTTCCCAACTTGTCCACTCGATTAGCATAAACAAACGAGGAAGACGCTTCAGTGTTTTAATGACAATGTTTTAAAGCTCTCGGCCGTTGCCTTTACTGCCAAAGGGACGGAGGCAGTAAATTAGCTATGTCGGAAATAGCCTGCAAGTTTGATGAGCTACAACTTTTTTCTTTTTAATTTAATATCATTCCTCGAGCGAAGATTGTCTTGTTATATTTTTGCAATGTTTAAACTGTGGTAATGAATGAGTATTGATAATTACGTACTGTTGTAGGATCGATTTATGTGTTCTTACATCCATACATACCTCAGGCGAACCGCATGCTAGTTTGCCACCTTTGACTTATAAAAACATAAATAATAGGTAAATATATGCTTTTATAAAACTTATAGGCGCTATTGGTTGAAATAATAAATAATGCTTACCATAGTTATGTGTTCTTTCAACTTTTTTTCTGTTCTTTCTGTTAAGTTTTTCTTGAAATAAGTAGCTATGATGGACTTTAGTGGACAGTCTTTTGAATAAAATTAACTTACTCTTAACCCTTCTTTAAACCAATAATGGACTCAAACGTAAACAGCAGAATCAAACCCCGATCACTTTCAATTGGCTACTTTAATGCCAACGGCATTCACAGCCAAAAGGAAGAGATCGCCGCGTTCCTCCGCGACAACAATATCGACGTTTTCTTAGTGCAGGAAACCTTCTTGAAACCATCACACCGAGACCCTAGAATTGCGAACTACTGCGTAGTTCGCAATGATAGATCTCGATCCGCCCTCGGCGGTACTTTGATCTATTACAAGAGGTCCCTGCACTGTATCCCGATCCAACCACCAACCCTCTCCCACATTGAGACCTCGATCTGTCGATTAGGAATGACCGGCCATCAGCCGATCACGATAGTTTCTGCATACTGTTCCCCAGTTAACTCGACGGCCGATATCAAAGCTGATATCAAAGCCCTCATTAACCTCAGTAGCTCGGTTATTATCGCGGGTGACCTGAATGCCAAGAGCGATGCTTGGAACAGCCACTCACGAAATAACAGAGGTCGCCAATTGGAGGACCTCAGCGGGCTCCTCTAATTCGACGTCATTGCGCCTATGCACCCCACCCACTACCCCGAGAATATCAACCACCGACCGGACGTACTAGACATAGCGATCCTCAAGAATGTAGACCTCCGTTTGCACTCGTTGAGGTCGCACGACGAATTAGATTCCGACCACCGACCTGTGACCTTAGCGCTCTCCCCCCGACTAGGCCCCCCGGACTCAGGTCAGCCCCTGCCTCAGAAAAAGATAACAGACTGGAGAAAACTGGAGGAACTCCTCAAGTCCTCTTCATCTGTTCACTTAGATAGTATCCCGCCCCTCATAGAGTCGGCAGCCGACACTCAAAAGGCGGTCGATTCCCTCATAGCTCACGTACAGTCAGCCGTGGACGCCTGTTCACGACAAGTTCCGGTGATGGAAGACCATCGCTGGAAACTTCCCGACGACGTGCGTGAACTGGTGACGGAAAAGAACGCCGCCCTCCGAGCCCATAGAGCTCACCCGACTGAAGCGAACCGCACCTTTCTGAGGTCACTCCAGCGCAAGCTGAGATACCGCATGAAAGACCTGCGAGACGCTCGCTGGAACAAGTTCCTAGGGGAACTTGAACCAAGTCACTTGGCCTTCTGGCATCTCCAACGAAAACTCAAATCGGATAAAATCTCGTCCATGCCTCCACTCACTCGTCCAAATCAAGGGCCCGCCTTTGACGACGACGAGAAGTCCGAGTGCCTGGCCGACAGTCTCAAGGCTCAATGTACGCCCAGTATCTTGCCGGTAGATCCGCGCCATCTCAATAAGGTGGATGCCGAGGTCGAAAGCAAACTATCACACCCACCCTCCGAGGACCCAGACCACCCCATCGCCCCGATCACGGTCGACGAAGTCCGGAAAGTGATCAAGGATCTCCACCCCAGGAAAGCCCCAGGCCCCGACGGGATCGCTAACAGAGTTATCAAACTCTTCTCCCCTTATCTTATAGTTTTGCTCACTGCCATCTTCAGTGCAGCACTGAGCAACAACTTCTTCCCCCAATCCTGGAAAAGTGCAACGGTCATAGGTATTCCCAAGCCAGGGAAACCCAAGACCGAAGCCTCCAGTTATCGCCCCATCAGTCTCCTCAACGTCCTTGGCAAGATTTACGAGAGACTTATCTACAATAGATTAAAGAGTTTTGCAGACTCTAAGAAAGTCATACCTGACCAGCAGTTCGGTTTTCGAACCAAACACTCCTGTATCCAACAAGTCCACCGTATAGTGGAAGACGTCAGTAGCGGCTTCCAACTAGGTTATACCACGGGTATGCTCCTCTTCGACGTGGCGAAGGCATTCGACAAGGTCTGGCACAACGGCTTAATATACAAGCTGTACCAGTTGGGCGTGCCGGACCGTCTAGTACGCATAGTACGGGACTTTTGTCGAACCGCTCCTTCCGCTACAGAGTCGAGGGCACACTCTCTTCCCCCCATCCCATACGAGCAGGAGTCCCGCAAGGTTCAGTGCTCTCGCCACTCCTATTCACGCTTTATACTAGCGACATTCCCCTCCATAGACGAGTTAAAAGCGCTCTATTCGCCGATGATACGGCTATCTACTACAAAGGTAGAACTCCCGAGGGAATTCACGACAACCTCCAAACCGCGGTCACAGCCCTGGGGCGGTGGTTCCGGAAGTGGAGAATTGAAGTGAACCCCACCAAAAGCGCAGCCATTCTATTCTGGAAAGGCCTCGAACGCCCACGGGTAGCCCCCATCACCCTCTTCGGCAAATTCCCCATTCCTTGGGAAGAAAAAGCCAAATACCTGGGTGTGATCCTCGATCAACGCCTTTCTTTCCGTCACCACGTAAAGGCGGTACGCGCGCGAGCCGCCTTCGCGCTCGGTAGACTTCACAGCATGTTGAATGCACGAAGTAAACTCTCATTGAAATCCAAGGTGAGGATTTACACAACGTGCATTCGACCAATCATGACATATGCTGGTGTAGTGTTCGCACACACTAGCAAGTCAACACTTAACCCCCTGCAAGTGCTCCAAAGCCGGTTTCTCCGGAGAGCCACCCCGTGGTACATGCGTAATAGTCAACTCAACGTTGACCTCAAAGTCCCCACTATAAAACAGTTTTTGAAAAAACTGTCCAAACGTCATTTCGATTCTGCTGTAAATCACCCCAACCCCCTCGTCGTATCGGCCGCCCGATACACTCCTTCCCTTATCTCGAAAATAAGGCGTCCAAGACATGCCGTCATCGAACCGGATGACGACATAACGGTCCTCCAGGACGCCCGACAAAAACATACCAACACTACACACAACCGACCACTGTTCCGTCCTCGCCGGCGAGGCTCGACGCGAATAAGCCGTAATGTTCCCCCCCGACCTCCGCCGCAAACGCCGGCCCGCGCCGAGCCAGACTCGTAAATCCCGCACCCAAATAATATTTAAATAAAATGACCAGTCCAGCCCAGCTCCCTTGCTTCCGATCCAGCAACGCCCTAAGCCGAGGTTCGTACCCCACAGGGGGTGCCCTTAGCTGTGTTGCTTAAAAATAAAGTGCCTGGCTGGAGGCCTAGGTCTCGCCATTGACCGGTTAAGTAGCAAAAGTTCCCGGAACTCACGCTACGAGAGACAATACAAAAAAAAAAAAAAAAACCCTTCATTAACTTTTATCTTTAAGTAGTTAGTGATTCAACTGTTTTTAGTAAATAATGTTATTTGTTGTTATTGTAAATAAAATGTACTCTTAACCCCAATTTTATTTTGAGGTAGTGAAAAGCACATTAGAGATTTACATAAGTGATACAAAAATGTTACTTAAAGATATCTGGGACCAGACTACCCAAGATTGTGATACTATATTTTTAGGAGGTACGTATATGGGAGCCTACACTTCGGGACTTATTTGGTAATGTCATTCATCAAAATTAGTCCTCGGCTGGGGTTCGGAAACTATATTATTGAAAACGCATTTTACTCTGTTACTTCATGTTCGTATAATAATACAAGCTTTGCTGGCTAATAACAAATAAATAGAAACCACAAAATTGAAATCCTGTATTTAAGATCATACAGATACAGAAGATAAACAACTTAAAAGCCGTGGTAGTCGAGTGGTAGTTGTTAGTATAGTATGTTGTACAAGTAGTTGCGTGTACACAAAGATAGCAAGCTCGAATCCCGACTGTACCAATAAGTTTTTGTGAACAGTGATTAAAACCACGAGCTTTACGGTGAAGGAAAACATCGAGAGGAAACCTGCGTATGTTTGAAATAAATTCAAAGGCGTATTTATATTGTCGTCTTGCTTGAGTAACGGCGATGGACTCGGCACTGAGAGGTAGGGAGTTTTAAGAGAGGTACAGAAGTCCGTAGCCAAATAACACAATTTTTTGTGTTGTGTTCCTACGCGGTGAATAAGGTTTCCAGTAATGAGCTCCTTGGGGAGGGGGGAGGATTGTTACATTGTGTTGGAAGCAGAGGGATTAAACCCATTATGTTGCCATCACACTGTAACTCTCCGAACACAGAGTGGCAACGCGCAAGTGATACTTCGGTACCGTAAGCGTAAATAGGCTACGGTAACCGTTTCCCATCAGGGGGGCCGTATGCTTGTTTGCCACTCTTGTTGTAAAAAAAAAAAAAAAAAACTTTATATCTCTGGCGGAAAGTGGGTGCGAGGGATCTACCTTTATACTTATACACCGCTGCGTACCCCCTACCCTGCCTCTGTGGTAAGGCGTGAGGATAAACAATTTACTACATAACTTTGGTCGGTCATCCACCCAAAATACTAGGTTTATTTTTCTATGATTGATAAGTATGGGTATGGTGTGTGGGTAGTACCTAAACACCTCAGCCTATCCCTTCGGGGATCCTTGTGGGAAGGCGTGAGGATATATATATATATATATGTATATATATATATATATATATAATTTTATGAGCTTGATTCTTCCGACTCTTAAGCATTCTTATCGTGCATGACTATTTCTTTCTAATTTAACCGACCCAAAACCTTAAGATTTATCTTAATGGGAGCATAACTTCACTGGAACGTTAATAGGCTGATAAAGAAGACAGATTGTTTCTAATGTTCTGTCAGATGGAAGACCTAGTAAGAATCCGCTGGAACCAGCAGCAGTGCGATTTACATAAACAGATAAGGGAGTTGGCGCTAATCCACTATTGTTTCAATTGCAAGACCATTCATTAGGGCGAGCGCTCGTTATGCTAATGTACCCCTGTACCCCACTTACATCTTCAATATTATATTCCACTACACTATATTTGGAATATCGCATCGCCCAATCGAACCTATTCGTGTATAGTCGTGAGTATAAGAGGCTTTTCGAATCTACTGCATAATAATAGCTTATTATTCTATAATAATTAATTAATTATTAATTCCGCCGTGGTGGCTGAGTTTTTCTGAATTAAATACAGCGATGGAGTGAATTTTATAAAGATATGTATGATGATAATGCCGCTGATCTACTCATAGAGCTGCCTCCAACAGAATCTATCGAGGATCCTATAGCGGATAAAATAAGTATGGGAGAGATTTTAAGAGCAATAAGAAGTCTGAAATGTGGAAAAGCTGCGGGAATAGATGGGATTACGGCTGAGATGATCAAGTACGGTGGACCAGCGGTCTGAGACGTCATCTATTTGCTATGCAATCTTTGCTGGGAAAGGGGTGATGTTCCGGACGACTGGAGGCGAGCAGTCATCGTGCCTTTCTATAAAGGAAAGGGATCACGATTGGACTGCTCAAACTACAGAGCCATCAGCTTGGTCAGCTTAGCTAGTAAAGTGTACACGAAGATCCTGACGATAAGAATGCAAGAGCGATCCGAAAGGTTTCTCTGGGAATCCCAAGGTGGATTTAGACCAGGAAGAGGATGTATGGATCAAACCTTCTCGCTTCGCGGAATCGCGGAAAAGTTTTTGGATATTAACCAAAGGGTTTTCTGCGCCTTCGTCGACTTGGAGAAGGCATTTGATAGAGTCGTACGAAAGGAACTCTGGGACGTGTTGCCTGGATATGGAGTGAGCAGTTCCCTACTGCATGCCGTGAAATCACTCTATAGTGATAGCGAGGCGTGCGTTAGGGTTAACGGTGAGATGTCACCCTGGTTTGATGTGAAGTCGGGGGTCAAACAAGGGTGTATCATGTCTGCCTGGCTGTTCATTCTATATCTAGATAACTGTCTGAGAGAGAGAGAGACTAAGAACGCACGGATGTGGAGTGAAAATGGGAAACTTAGTGGTCAACTGCCTATTATACGCGGATGACGCGGTCTTACTGGCGTCATCAGAGGGCGAACTGCAGTCACTAGTTACCATAATGAAAGAGGAATGTGAAAAGAAGGGGCTGCGCCTAAACGCTGGCAAGACTAAGGTTCTGGTATTCGAAAGAGATGAACAAGTGACCGAGTGTGCTATATCGGTAAATGGCCAAATTCTAGAGCAAGTGAATGAATTTGTATATCTTGGAAGCATGTTCACACGAGATGGAAAGTATGAAAAAGATATTGAAAGAAGGATAACTGCCGGAAATAAGGTGAATGGAGCCATGTCGGCGTTGATGGGCAGTAAAAGTCTGAGCAAGAATGCTCGAGTTGCTGTCCACAACGCGATATTGGTACCTACCTTGTTGTATGGCAGCGAATCCTGGGTATGTCAGAGGAAGTATGAAAATAGCTTGAATGCAGTTGAGATGCGATCGCTTCGAAAAATGTGCGGAGTAACGATTTTAGATCGAGTCCGCAATGAAGAGATTCGCAAATCAACTGGCGTGAATGAGGGCGTGATTGTAAAGATGAAGAAAGGCATGTTACGTTGGTTTGGACACATAGAAAGGATGAGCGAAGAAAGATTGACGAAACAGATATACAAAGCAAAAGTGTGTGCAAGAAGAGGCAGAGGAAGGCCACGTTCCAACTACCTGGATCAAATCGATCGGACTCTCAAGGACGGGAACGTTAAGAGTACTCGAAACCGACGAGCATGTATGAAGAGACTGATGAACGTGGACGAAGCGAAAGAGGTATGTAAGTCTAGAGAGAACTGGCGCTCTATACTCTCTGCCTACCCCGCTAGGGACTTGGCGTGATGATATGTATGTATGTATAAATACAGTGATTAGTCACACCACGAGCTTTACGGTGAAGGAAACCATCGATAAGAAACCTGCATACGTTTGAGAAGAAGTTGGCAAATGGTAAATCCGATTCCTGTTTAGTAACGACACGTGCTCATATAAATAGTGACGTGAGAGGCATGAGGTCATTGCGTGACAATATCACCTGTTTTATGAAAGTTACGACTAATATTGCAAATAAATCATAATCATTGCGACCTACGAGTACGTGTCCCAGACGACAAGAAGAACTTCTTTTGTTTCTAATTTTATTTAGCCCACAAAACTTTCCGGTGTAGAAAAAGTATTTTGTTTTCTAAATCAATCAATTCGGTTATATGTTCGCAATTTTCTTATGTTATTGTTTGATTCTGAAATTCATACTACATGTTAGTGAGTTTAGAGGGTAGGTATTCGCTATACTACGTATACGGGTGAATTTTGAGTGGCATACAAACATACATACATACATATCATCAAGCCGAATCCCTAACAGGGTAGGCAGAGAATAAAGAGCGCCCGTTCTCTCTAGACTTACATACCTCTTTTGCTTCGTCCACATTCATTAGTCTCGTCATACATGCTCGTCGGTTTTGAGTAATTTTGAGTGGCAAGTATAAATAATTTGGTTCATTATCTTCAGCTGTTATTGGGTCCATATAAAACGTTAATATGAGCACAGCCACATCGTTACATAATCAAGGGGCAAGGGTTGACAATCCACACTAAAAGCAAGGTCTATCCCATACTACTTTAATATTATTACCCTAACTAGATCGTAAACTGTGGTTTTAGATACCGTTGTTTCACGTTTTATTGCTAGAGATATTTGGCCTTTTGTCCTTATCACATAATACTAGCTTCCTTGCAGAGTACATATAGGTAGGTACTCGTAAAACAAATTTAACTTGGTCCGCTTACCCAGTGGGTGACGTATGAAGACAATAGACGTACCGCTCTTCCACTCCACGAACCAAATTTATAGGCACAAACGGTCGAGTTTGTGAAACGTGCATTTGTTCCATTGTACGTATCAGCTTCGCTAACAAAAGCTTCGTCTTTATGTAAAAGATCGTCTCGGAATTGGGTCGAACGGTTAGGATTGAAAAAGTTGGGCACGTTCAAGTTTGCAGGTTCTTTGCAGCAGTGGGTGCCGGAACGCTGGAAATTTAATCGTGTAGGGAGCTGGCACGCCCGCATTATTGGGGCGTCATGTTGAGCTGACACAGAGCGATCGGACCGTACGCACCCGATCACCGTCCCAATGTTACAAACTATCGTTTAAGTTTCATTCAAGGCCACATTTCATCTATGCGCAAGTTACCGCGCTTTGTGTAAATTGATACATGTCGATTAGAAATCAACATTTTCCTGGATGTAAATTACTTTTGGTTCATTTTCATATTGATACTTACATACACATATTATCGCGCCGTGTCACTCAGGGTAGGCGGAGAGAGTAGAACGCCAGTCCTCCTTAAACTTACAGACTTCTTTCTAATAAATGGAGACTGCCTTTACACCCACCTTTCCACCAAAGATATATTTTAGGCACCTAATTTACGATCGTATATATATATGATGGCGCTAAAATGTACAATAAAGTACCTTGTATATATGTATAATATAAAGCTAATAAGTATAGGGAATTGGAAGCTTCACTGGTACTAATAGAATTCTTAATTAGGTTCCTGCGCTCTGTTCTTATTAGGCCAATAAGCGCAGAAAATTGTGTAGTATCGAATAGGTTCACGGTTAAAAATCCAATTGTATGCGGGCAGGCGGCAGCTGTGACCGCATCATATTGGTCTGGTCGTGTCGGTCGAGCGAATAGGGTCAACAGGCTATGGCTTGATGAAATACTCAACGGTCAATATGAACGCGAGCAGTATGACACTTTCTGTGTGGACATGTTGTTATTATAACAGAACAGGAAAATATTGTATTATTGACCTTTCGACCATGTGCTGCAAGAAAAATGTTACCCGTGTAAATATAGGTATATACTTTACGTCCTCCCACAGGTATCCTAGAAGAGGTAGGCAGACAAGTGTTGTACCCACACACCCACTTTTAGCCGGATATATTTTAGGTAACAACGTGCCAGATGGCGAGTCCATAACCGTTTTTCAAGTACGACTATAATATACGTCTTTGAAAGTCTTCTCAAACGTTTGTAGGATTCCTTTCAATGTTATCCTTCACAGCAAAGCTCGTGATGTGATTAATGACTGTACTTAAGTGTTTTAAGTTCAGAAAAACTCATAAGTAGTGATACTACCAATATTTTTTTATTATGCATGCAATCATGAATAGTTATTGTTACAAATGTAAAACACGTTTAAGGTAAGACTCAGGTTTCAGTTCCAGGTTTCAGGTAGGAACAGGTTTCAGGTATGTTCAATATAATAATATCCGCTGTTTTCTACCCTGTTAAGCTCTTGATGATTTGGATCGCCATACTACGCCGAACCTGTAATCTTATTTTTGACGCTAACTTCCTCCACTCGGTGAACACGTCCTTTTGTTAGGGTAATAAATAACTGAATTTGTTACACAATCGTCAACATTAACAGATAATTATTTAGTTAGGTACGTTTGTGAATGCAGTGTGAACAAAGTTGCAGACAAAATAACGCTTGTCCGAGCTTTTGTAAGTTAACACATAGCCAACTATATAGAGGGGAGCCCTGTGTTTGCCGTGTCCTGTCCGCCTTCAGAACTTTCCCGTGTCTGTAAGGCTTTTGTCACAATATTAGTCTTCCCTGAACCCAGCGCGGGAATTTCATCGTTACACAACAGTTCAACTTCACCTAATCCTCTTTGGCGCTGGGAAAATGTTTAAAGTTCAATTATTCCTAAGCGTTTGTTGAGAAATAATATAGATTGTTTTATATGTGGGTAGGTACGTAGATTAAAGTGTATATGAATGTAGAATGTGGAGTACGTAGAATATTGCCTTATTATATATAGCAAAACATTAAACCCTTATAAATAAAGCCTGTTACAATGAATTTATTGTTTCGTGTAATAAAAGTAACGAAACAAAATCCAGTAACGAGAATAACGAGAAGCTGTATTAACAAATTTGTACAGCTTTGTTTTGAAGTCTTATCATAATGTCTTATCACGAACATATTTTGAATCAAGACGAATATAACAAAACAATTCCAAGAAATTCAAGTTGTGACATACTAACTCGCACACGTAATTAATTACTACAAATCCAGTGATACGTATAACTTCTAGTTTTGTGGTTGTCAGTTAAAAGTAAGGCCAAAACGTAACGGGCAATAATATAGGAAAAACGGTTATGACATTTAATTCGCCAGGGAGTTATTTTGATGACTTTCGAAGATCCAAACTTTTTCAATAAACTCAAGTGAAACATCATTCGCAAAATGACTGTAGCATTTCGTCTTACAACTACATTAAACACCCGACATCGATGGGAAAATGGCGCTGTTGATTAGTGTACCCTTAATCGCTAATAAGATCCATCTAACTTTCTCAATTCGGGGGTCGACAAATCGAAATCGCTTTAAGCGAAACAACGTTATCCCGGCACGAGCAGTGGAACATACTAGGCGGGCGGCGCGCAGTCTACGCTCTACGAGTGAGTCGCCCCCGCCCCGGCGCTCGAACCAGTCGCTGCCGCGCTGCCGCCCAACGCGCTACAGTCGCCCTCATGTAAATCGCAAAGCTAAGCCATTTTCAAACATACTCTATTGTCAACCTCGTGTGTACTCGCGCGCGTTTGTACCACCATACACATTTCCTAGCATTAAAGGACCTTTAATATTTACCTCAAAATTCATCTGGTAAAATACAAATAGAGCAAACTTAAAAATAATGTGAATTTTCGGTAACGTGTGAAATGTCTCAGTGTAGTTACTTTGATATTTGAATGTTGAGTGGAATATACTGTGGATTCTTTACAAAACAGTAAACGATATGAAAGCGTTTATTTATCAAGGTGAGGTTGTCTGAACGTTCATTCTAGATTTAATAAAATTTGTTACTCTTGTATGATGTTTACTGTGATGTTATATCACAGTGTAATTTGTATACTACTCGTAGACAACCTGCATACGACCCGCCTAATGTTAAGAGGTAGTCTTGCTACCTAGCAATACTAGGGGTTTCAGTCGCACGTTGCCGACTTTGTGTCGAGAGGCATACCTAGGTAAACAGT
Organism: Drepana falcataria; assembly: GCA_945859725.1. Classification (NCBI taxonomy): domain Eukaryota; kingdom Metazoa; phylum Arthropoda; class Insecta; order Lepidoptera; family Drepanidae; genus Drepana; species Drepana falcataria. The sequence continues at coordinate 6,249,966 of OX243935.1, forward strand.
ATTAGGAAAGGCGACACGAAGTATCGAGGTTCCGGCTGAAGACGGCACAGTTATTTCTCGGGAAACGTTAGTCATCGAACATCAACACATAGAAGCAACGTCTTCTTTACGGAGGAGGCTCTCAACTTCAATTGCTGCTCATATACACCACCGGAGATCACTAGATAACGAAGAAAGGAAGTGCATCGGCCCCCAAGGAAATAATTATTATGTAAATATTTTGAAGTTCGTAGCGTTGTGTTCTGTCGATCACCTATAAAAGTATTGGAATACATTTTGAAGCGTTTTAAAAATCATTATTTTGACTTGTTTCATAATCGCTGCCGTACATCTAACATGTTCATATATTGTTTACATGTTCGTTATAACATAACAGGGAATTAATATAATACTCACGAGTTTCCGACAAACATATCCTGCACACGTGTGTGGGGATGCTGAATATTTGAAGAATTACGTGGGTATTTCTAGAAACTTATCAGTTATGCCATACATAATGAAACAGGGTACCTCCACTATCAAGTGAGGGATGTACGAACGAATGCAATAAACATGCATTTACTCATTATCAGTGGCGAAAATGAGAACCTGATACGAATCGCAGACAAGGAAATAAATATAATAATGGAAAAAAAAATCGATCAAGGACATTAGTTCGGCGTAAGTGGGGTTACATTTTAATAGTTTATATCAATGTAAGTGTATAATTACACTTTTCATGCACACATTTTTTTTATACAAGAGTTATGGTAAGCATACGGTCTGGCCCCATAGAAAATCCCTTTCTATACATACTCACACTATCCATTGAATGGCAAAGACTCTTCACACCTTTCAAACTCTTTGCTCTTCTGCGACTAATGTAATTAATTACATATAAATTATTAGCATTGGATGACGTCAGCACAAACAGAAAGTGGTTTTGTCTAGAGGGGGTCTTCCTGGTGTATCCTGATTCCTGACCTAAGTCACGCGTTACAGGCGTAAATTATTTTTTCTTCTTAAAGCACTAATTGCTGTTAATAATAAATACCTTGGGACGATTCCACACAAATTGCCTTAGCCCAAAATTAAGCAGAGCTTATATGGTAACTAGACAACGATATATTTACTTATATAGATAGATATATACATAAATACATATGAACTCCAAGACTAAGGAACAAATGCTCGTGTTCATCACACAAATATCTGCCCTCAGTGGGAATCGAACCTCAAGTTTCGCAGTCAGGATCTCTAACCCCTAGACGGCCGTCTAATCTCATCTAATATAGGGTAGTCCGTGCATTTCGGTATTGGGTGGTGATGAGTAATTTGCCTGCGCGGAGGACAGGTGTGACAATTTGCACCGCGTATGCTATTTGTGTGTAGAATGCATAAACAGATTTCGGGAATCTACGCGCATGTACGAGTTGGACAAGAAACATAGAGTTGGTTTTTGTATTCTCAGATATAGGATAATATTCGCGAGGGTACATATATGCATATCATGAAGCCGAGTCTCTCACGGGTTAGGCTGAGAGCACCAGTTCTACCTCTAGACCTACAGACCTCTTTCGCTTATATATGGTGTATCACTTCAACGGTTACATCTCGGAACATACTTAGGTAAATTTCAATGTTAGGTTACGGCTAAGAACTGCTTCTTTGTGACGTAACTTTAAGCGGGTTTCAGTCTGTAAATCTTTTTAAATCACAAAAGCCAGTCGTCAAGATCGGATGTCGATGGAGGAAAGGAAAATATCCAGCAGAAATAGCACAGCTGCTCGGATTTGACGGCAACTTGAAGTAAATCCGAAATGAAAACACGCCCACGGAATGTAGGCCATCGTCTTCGCCGCAAGATAAATCTAAAAAGGATTCACCCTCACACACATTACCAACTCAATAAGGATTAAAACTTTATTCGGAGGAACGCTTTAAAACTTTCCTGTAAACGAGGCTTATCCCTTTTAATTACGCATATTTACATGACAAAGATAAAGCTCTCCCTCTCTTTTGTACTTGTTGAAAGAGAGACGGCACCATGACTTCTCCATACAAGTATTTTAAACACCACTTTTTGAAGGCCTTATAAATATTTGAGTGTTAACCTCATCCGGGTCGACCCACTTAAAGTACTTAGATGTATTGTTACTTGGAAACCGAGGAAGATTACGTTTTGCTCCGAATTCTATCCGTTGTTTTATCATTCATAAAATGTTCAGCCCCTGGGGTAATTTAATAGAAACAATTTTACGTATCTTTTCAAAAGTAACGACGACAAAAATTTAGGCATAACATTTTTATTTCTCTAACAGGAGGTCAGAGGTGCGTATGTGTATACGCAGTCATATAATATGTATACACACTCACGCACACCGCACACAGATTTTAAATTCTCCGGAAAAAGTATCCTAACAAACTTGAACGTTCTATATTCTTATTTATTTACTTTAATTGTACTACATTTATTACATTATTTGTACATTAATTGTATTATCTAAACACAAACTGTAATAGTGTTGAGCTTGTGTCAACTTAGCTTCTATAATTATAAATGTTGTATAAGAGAAATTCAAATGCGTATATGGTTTTGTTAGAGAAACGGCGATGTACTAGAATAAATAAAATACCGAACAAGTACTCACGTAATATGTTAATTTTACGTTTCGTTGAATTAAACACGAATTCGCCTGAATTAAAGGCGAAAATTTTACAATGGGAAAATTGACAATGCTAATTTTTCCCTTGTAGTAATTGGGACAGGACATTTGCGGATGCATAAAGGACAATCAACAAAAAGGCCAATACAATTTTGAATGGAGGGTGTGAGGGTGGTACGCACGGTCCCCAATTAGTGACACGCAAGCTAACTCTGACATTCATAGTGCTCGTTAAACAAAGGATACCATATATGTATTTGTATTGTCTGTAATATGTTATTCCGTATAAATGTGGTCAATTCAATGTGAAATTACCTCACTAAGTTTGCACAAATCACGCTCAAACAAACGTCGAATTATTTCCGTTGTATAAACACCCGAAATAATACTTCTACTGCTAGATTTCTTACTACTTTTATATTATTATACTTGTACTATATTTCTTATAATACTTCTTATTACTTAATTACTTCTAATTATATACTATTCAATTCGCATGATAATAAGAAGTAAGAAGTATTTTATTATTTAGCATGTGTATGCCTCTTAACCTCATTTGTATATTAATACATACGATACGATATTAGATCGTTTCAACCACCTAGTTCAAATTGACACTCGAAGATGGGAACATTAAGGGTATTATAAACCCGCGAGCATGTATCAATAGACTAATGCAATGAGGATTGAGCGTGAGAGGTCTATGAGCTTAGAAAGAACTAGCGCTCTACTTTCTTACCCCATGAAGGACTCAGGGTGATGATATGTATATCTATTAAGTTAGTACTTAGTACCCGTTAGTTACAAAAGATCACAATACTTTAGTTTTATTAAAGTACTAGCTGCGCTCCGAGTTAAATTTATTTTTATCGTTTTGCCCAACTAACCCAATACCTTTATATAGTATAGCCTGAGTTATTTTTATATTTCCGCTTTATTCTTGTAAAGCTACATTAAAATCTATTTAGTAGTTTTTGCATACGAAAGGTACCAACATCTCAAAATTTTCCAATTTATAATACGTCTAGTAGGAAAAGTAAGTTAGAATCAAATTTTAATACACACATATATTTCGAAAAGGCATTTTAACAAAACATCGTCAGATTCCCAAAAATCTTTGCGCCGGCAAATCTGTTACAATCAGAAAGTTGTTCAAATAAAATGTCGGCATATAAAACTGGAGAGCAACTTGAGAGATGAAATAGCCGCTCGGGCCGAATTGTTCCCAACGTCTACGTTTCAATTTGCAGTCCTATATACACAGATCATACGTAACTGATTAATTATAATGTCATTGCATTATATATTGCTTGTTTAATTAGTTTCATAATTACATTTCATAAGGGAGGGAACTCATTTGGGTTTAATTGCTATTATAATTAGTATGTCTGTTGGTTGGGTGGTTGTAGATTCATCGATACAGTAAATTCGTCCCATTTTATGATAACCATACAATGAGAGTAAAGTCTTAAAGGCTTTATAAGTTCGTAACATATCCTCATTTCACATAATGTTTGCTTAAAGCGATAGTAAGCAAAGTTATTGGTTACTAACGGACTTCAAAAACGAGCAGGGAGTTCCTTATGTATGTTTTTTAGCTCTTGTAATTCAAGAGTATTTAATTTCAATCTATAATCTATCTGGCACTCGCTTTCTAACTGTATCGGTCAATGCATTTAACAACTTACTAGCACAGGGACTCCCTTGGGTGTAACTCATTTGGCTTAAATTGCGGTTATAATTAGTACGTCTATTATGTTTTGGAGAGGTTTCATACTGGTATGTCACATTGTATGCTTGCGTATTGTTGTTTTAATCAACAGTCAAATACATATGTAGGTGACAGAAAATAAGATACATTCCTTGCTTTTAGGGGTTAAGAAAAAGCTTATTTGCACCAAACTAAGTCCAAAACTTGCTTGTTTCTTACAATGTACCATTACAGTGAATCATATGGAATTGATTCTAATCTTTTGTTGTTTTCTTATAGGTAAACAATAAGGCTTTTTTTGAAATTTTCATACATTACATAATTTTTCTTAAACCTTTGTTGATTTAGGTAAATGGATTTGTTCTTTTTGAAAATTTACATTTGGTTTTTCGGACTTAACTTAAGTATTGTTATTTTTTAGCTATATTTTTCTTGATTATTTTAAATTAATGCCTTATTATAGGTTAATATATATATATTCCAAATCTTTCACTGCGCAAGCTGTCCGTCTTTGGAACTCGTTGCCCCAGAACATCAGACTTGCACAGACATTAATCTCCTTCAAAAAGCTTTTATTTGAACACTATTTCTCTTTTTAACTTGTTCATATGTAGGTTTTTTATGTATATGTTATTGTATGTATGTTATGTAAGTATATGTTTCGTATTTATTTATGTAGATTGTCTATTATTTATATATTATAATAATTGTTTCTATTTCATCCTCTCAATTGTCACACCTACCTTTTCATTCTCTTATCTCTCTCTACACTGGTTGCCTGGTAGAAATCGCTTTTGCGATAAGGCCGCCTATTGTGCCTACTACATGTATTTTTTGTCATTACTGTTTGTTTTTTAAATGTGTGTGTGTGTAAAAAAAAACAATAAAGGATGTATTATAAGAAAAAATAAAAGATTTAAATAAACTCCACATAATTCACACTACAATTCACATTATAACTTTAAATTCAGTTTTATACTGAAATACCAAAATCGTGAATAACTATAAAACAATCAAGTTTGATATGACTTATTTTGCTAGCTCTACTTTAATCCCTAGCAAGGAATGTAGCCTATTTTCTGTCAACCTGTGAACCCTTATCTTGCCCAAAAAGTTGTTTATCAGGTAAGAAAGATACTCTTTGACTTTGCAAAAGTTAAATGAATGAAATTAGGAACTAATTTAAACTTTCGTTTGATGTCACTTTCCGAACTTGAATTTCTATTATTTCTACAAATTCTGTTAAGATTGTTATAATCTACTCCGGCTTTTTTTCGGCACTTTAGTTCAAGTTAGCTTCAATATAAATAAGGCTTATGTCTGTCTACTTTAAGATGTTTAAATAAATATGCTTGATTTATAGTCATCACATATATCAAAATATAAGGTTGATTATAATGTTGAGATATAGAGAGTGCCTCAGAAAATAAAACAGTTGTCTTTTAGAAGTTGTCGAAGAATAATACGAAGAATTCAAATAAACAACGCCACGAATAACAAAATGACAACACTATTAAATTAGTATATAGTATTAGTATAACATTATTAAAGGGGGTAATATTCACTCCGAAGCATGATTTTATGGAGTTTTTCCAGATACTATTAATATCATTAAAGATGAAGTTAGATTCCACATATGAACATATTATGTAACTTTATCGTTAAAGCAGCTTTTTATGCGAAAATAAGGTAAAAAACTATATTAAATTAAAATTGCGAATGTAATGAATTTAAAAGCGAATTGATTGGCGCGGGAGATTTAATTGGGGTCTAAATTTAATTGAAAATGCTTTCAAATTGTAATGTCAGCAACGGAATCTAAAAAACGATCCTGAAAAGATGACCGTTACAAGAGGCTCTTGAAACAAACGGCGTTATCAAATCAGTGCACCCGAGTTAAAGTGCCGGTGAAATAGAAGGGGGTACTTATTGCCTCGCTCACCCCCCACCCCAGGGGCAGATTCCCCTCCCACGCCGCGAGAGCAAGGGGCCAAGACTGTCCCACACCGCTCAACCAGACCCGAAGTAAGGGAGATGAACTCAGAACTTTACTTTCGAGTGACACAATATTGCGGAAAAAGTAACTGGCGCATCGCATACATAAATGTTAATTAAAATATAAATTACAGTAGTAATACGTACACATGTATTTACTATAATTAATGATATTGAGAATAAACAGTAAGCCATATAATTCATAAATCATAATATCATATCATCACGCCGAACCCCTCACGGGGTAGGCTATATAATAATGCCTAAATAAAATGTGTGATTTTCTTTTTAAACTTTAATTTTAAATACATACAAACCACACTGAGAGGCACTGGAAGTAAAGCGTCGGTAATCTCATAATTATAAAAAAAAAACATTCAGAGACACTCCCTTATGTGAAATGTAGATTTCCACGCTAAGCAGTAATAATCAAACCAACAAAAAATTTACAGTTTGAAGTACAATGCTGCAGTCTACTCCTTAATTAATGGAAATTTTTGTATATCTATTGGCTTCGACTTGAATAGTTAACAAATAGGCAGACAGATAGACAGAATGTCAGTCTGAAAGAGTAGCGTTCGTGCATATTACATAAGTACAGACCCGAAATACTTCAGCGGAAATTATATTGTAAATTACAGCCGTTAAGCATTTGGATCTTCGTCCATTGTTATTGAAATTGAAAATTTGATTTCAATTTTTTCGGCTCAGCGTACAATGATTGAGTACCTAATTGTCATTACCCGTATTTTCCTTTTTTTATTTATCTCAAATCTCTTTTGCGTACGGTAATGAAATGACTATTAATAGGGTATTAAACCGTGGGAAAATCTATTGAAAAATACTTGGTACACGCTGAGTGAGCCCAGTGGTGAGATATAATTAACTAACTAAGAATTAACGGGCCCAAGGACGGGACGCAGGGCTGTGATCGACGACAAAATAACGTGAGCTGCAAGAGATACATTTGTAAGAGATTAACACGAACGAATTTTCTTTGTTCACGACAACCGTTAATTGGAAACCAAAAATGTAAAGAAAAGCTCTAAAAGAGCTTGAAAAATGGCTCTGAAGAACTTCAGTAGAAGGCTTTACCTAGAAGAGTTATGTATTAGAGGATACCAAAATAGACCTAATCTGGGACTTTCTCCATAAAATAGCAAACAGGATTATCGAAATATACATTATTTGAGAAAGCTCATTTTATAAATATCTTTCGCTGTGGTCATAAATAGATCGTTATAAATGGTTCGAATAAAGAAAACGAAACCTCTACTAGGAATATAGTTAAATTAATTTAAGTCTGAAATACAAGCCCACATAAGGTAAAATTGCCTCGGGCGCGTTTTCTGTATTGAGTAGATAACAGATTTTTCAATTGTTCGAATATACCTTGTGGATTTATTGTACTGCCGACTTCTTTTTTTTCTATTTACATAGTGAGTAGACGGACGCGCTATTCCTAAGAGAACACCTGTGTTCGCTAGCAATTTTTGTTCATTTTTTAATTTGCATGGTATGTGTGTAAAAGGTAACTATTCGAGAATCAACGGCGCTTTAATTGTTTGCATGTGTAGGTATTCCAATTACAGTTAACACGTGAACGAAAATATCGTACCAAACGTTTAAGGAGAAATTAAAAGATGTCATTGTGCAGTTGTGCATTGGACATGAAGTACGGCACATCACAAATGTAAAACATAAAACCACAAATCAACCGCTACCCATATTCTATGTGGATTTTGAGCCCAAACACAACAATAAAGAAATCTTTAAAACCAACAGAATTAACTACGTTAAAGTTTCATTTGAAGCACCAAACAAAAAGCTAGACACTTTATAGTGTAAAAGATGTCAAAGATTCGGACATGCAAAAAACCAATGCAACAGACCATTTAGATGTGTAAAATGCGGGGAAGAACACTCAACAACAAGCTGTTTAAAAAGACCAGATACCGAGGCAACCTGTGCCAACTGCCAAGAAAAACACCCAGCAAGTTACAAAGGCTGCACAAAATACAAGCGATACAAAGACTTACTTACGAAAAACAAGACAGGAAAGGGCAAAGAAACCAATTAAAACAGAAATAACATAACACAAAATCAATACAGCAAAAACCCCGCATAAAATGTACAAGAAAACCATCAAATTAAAAACTAGAATTTTTCCAATCATTCGAAACCTAATATCACTTATGCAGAAGTGACAAAACCAGAAAACAGAGTAGGATCAATAACGGATATCAAGGACCCAAATAATTTCAGGGAAGTACTAGACGCCATGTTGAACAAATTTTAAAACATAATAAACATTATGTTAGACAACATGATGGATCGTATGATCCAATTAATCACAAGCCTTATAAAGCACCCCTAAACCTTAGAATAATCACCTGGAACGCCAACGGGCTGACAGAACGTCGACAGGAACTTGAACTCTTCTTGAAACTCGAAAGAATTGATGTGGCTTTAATCTCTGAAACTAGATGCACAGCAAAATCTTACTTCCAACTTAAAAATTACTTGGTGTACACTACTAACTACCTTTCTGGTAATTCACATGGAGGAACTGCAATAAAAGAGAACATCAAACATAATTTTTTAGAAGACCACAAAACTGAAAAGATACAAGCAACCTCGGTCAGGATCCAGGATAGCAAAACAGAAACAACAGTGTCGGCTATTTACTGCCCACCTAGCAGGCACGTCATTACAAGTGATGTGTTCAAGACTTACTTTAACACGCTAGGAAACAGATTTATTTGCGGTGGTGATTGGAACGCAAAACACGCTTTCTGGGGCTCCAGACTTACCTCGCCGCGGGGTCGACAACTCTATGTAGCTACGAACGACCTTAACCTAAATTGCGCTACGCATGGTGTTCCTACATACTGGCCGGCGGACCAACAAAAGGTTCCAGACCATTATCCCGCTTAGACAAATAAACGTAGAAGAATGTATAGACCTGTCGTCCGACCATACACCAGTAATTATTAATGTTCACTGTACCGCCATTCTTACTGAATACCAACAAAGACTGTATAACCACAAAACAGATTGGGACAGATACAGAACAAAAATATCACAATCCGTTAACTTGAACTTGCCACTAAATAATGTAGATAGCATCGAAACAGCTATCGAAACGCTCAGTAAGCTTATTCACCTAGCAATAAAAAAATCTACGCCTTTTATGAGACCGAAAACAACACAAATTGCCCACTACCCTAAACTAATAAAGGATAAAGTAAATGAAAGAAGGCTGCTGCGAAAAAAATGGCATTCCGTGAAATATCCGTGTGACAAAAAGCTTTCAACAGGGCCTCTGAGGAACTTAAACACATGATCTGGCAAGCAGGAAACGAGCGTCTACAAAACCAATTAGCTAACCTTACTCCTAATAAAGACACCAACTACTCTCTATGGAAGATGACAAAAAGGCTAAAGCGACCGAAAGAACACATACCACCCATAAAAGCTCCGCCTAGAAAGGGCATAATTTACATCGCGACCATCTACAATGCCTGCCTAAGACTAGCATTTTACCCCGCCCAGTCGAAAATTGCGCAGGTTATAATGATACCCAAACCAGGCAAACCGCTCCACGATACAAGCTCTTACAGACCAATAAGCCTACTCCCTTTGTTGGGTAAAATCTTCGAAAAAATATTGCTGAACAGGATGCGCCCTATCTACCGGAAGTTATTCCTCTTCACCAGTTTGGCTTCCAAGAAAAACATGGAACAATTGAACAGATACACCGTATTACGGATACCATAAGTCGTGCACTAGAGTGTAAACAGTTCTGCTCTGCTGTATTTCTTGATATCAGTCAGGCGTTCGATAGAGTGTGGCATGAAGGACTTCTCTTCAAACTTAAAAAGCTGCTGCCTCACTCCTTTTTTCCGAGTCTACGTTCGTACCTACACAGTAGATGCTTTGAAGTGAAATTTAACAACAAAGTTGCTCCTTTAAAAGAAATTCTCTCAGGAGTACCACAAGGAAGTATATTAGGACCCATCCTATACTTGCTTTTCACCGCAGACCTTCCAACGCACGCTGAAACTATAACTGCCACCTATGCGGATGATACAGCCCTTTTGTCGGTACACGTGGATCCCGCAATAGCATCGGCCAACGTACAAACTCACATCCACGAAGTGGAAAAGTGGCTAGATAAATGGCGTATTAGGGTTAATCAAGGAAAATCTGTCCATGTGAACTTTACCCTGAGAATGCAGACTTGTCTACCAATCAGAGTTTATAATGAAATTCCTTAAGCTGAACATGCCAGATATTTGGGTATGCATCTGGACCGAAGACTCACCTGGAGAAAGCATATCTGGACCAAGCGTAAACAACTGGATACGAAAGTCAGATCAATGTACTGGCTGATAGGTGGCAAATCAAGCCTGTCACACGAAAGCAAGATAGCTATTTACAAGATCGGATGTTAAAATTTGGGAAGATGATATACGCACATATATATATTCGGACTATAACTGGAATCCGGTGCTATAGGAGATATCATTTTTATCGTGGATTTAATACATCTGCAATTCTAGTACTATATAGCTAGTGCCATGCACGAAGACGCGCCCCACTAGTATTTCTTATAGTTTATAGTGTGAGTGTGCGGCCTTCCATTAATGCTTGAGTATTGTCGGTACACACTGATTACCTATGTGTGCACACGCACACTAAATTTAATAGAGTCCGGTCATACTCCCCTCGTCCCGCGACTCCCTCGACTAGAAATTGGTGGGGCGCATCTTCGTGGATGGCACTATCTATAGCAAAAAAACATACTTCATTTGTGTTGCAACCGTGTGGGATTGGTTTATATATTAAGTTAAGGCAGTATTGTACTTCACAAACAGTCAAATAAAATTGAGGTTAAGGTTCTATAGCATCAGAATACTAAACGAGTATAATTTTAGTAACCGTATACGTAACAACCCTACTGAAACAGGTTCCGCGATATTTTCCACTGTTCTTCTCACCCGGGCGTATGTTGAGGCATTTTGAATATTTCATGCCCGATAATTTATTGCGTGATTTAGTGTGCGCGGGTCTACTTTATGATTGAGCTACGGAGCAAGCCTCCGCTCCCGAGTACCCAACTCCAGCGAGTTTTTACGTTCAACGAATCCCTTTTCATAGAATTTACATACAGAAATAGTGTACTTTACTTTGATAAAGTGTGTTCAAGTTTACGTCGCTTTGGTGTATTTATGTGAAATTTCTAGAATTTTCGATGTATATATTTGTAATGGATACTCTTTGAATTAGTTACTAGGTATAAACGTGGTTTGGACATATAGTGAAGAAAAATTTACAAAACAGATACCTATTCAGTGTAAAAGTGCGTGGTAGAATATGCATATATGGAATGTACTAGAAACCCGCGACCATGTATGGAGAGATTGATGAATGTGGACGAAACGAAGGAGGTATGTAAGTTTAGAGAGTACTGGCGCTGTACTTTGTACTTTCTTGTACTTTCCCTGTAAAGTCCGTTAGGAACTTGGCGTGATGATATGTATGTATGTCTACACTATGAAATAATATAATAATCCTCACGCTTTCCCCGAAGGGGTAGGCAGAGGTGTATAAGTAGTACCCACACACCCACTTTCCGCCAGATATATATTTTAGGTGCCAACGTGACAGATGGCGGGTCCATCGCCGTTACTCAAGCACGACTATTATACATACGCATTTGAGTTGCTTCTCAGACGTATGCATGTTTTGCTTCACCGTAAAGCTCGTGGTATGACCAATCATAGTACTTAAGTTCAGAAAAACTCATTGGGACAGTCGGGATTCGAACTTGCGATCTTTATGTCGCAGGCAACTACTTGAACCACTCGACCACCACGGCTTTTATAAAGAGGAATGATTTGATTCTTTGTTGTTTGTAAGGAATGTAGTAAAAAACTACTCTATAACAGTTTTGAAATTCATTCATAAATGGAATTGTTTTCTTTCTAAATTATCTGCACGTTCATATTGATGTACATTTTCCGTGTTCTATACTTACTATAATATTCTCACGGTGTCTTTTACATTCAAGAGCAATCAATAGGTAACATTAAATATGTATGTGTTAGTAAATCGTACGGTCACTAACAAGTTGGTATGCTTTTCACGATTTACATCCAACAAATTTGGAACTCGTAATTGTCGCAGACACTATAATTTTACACCAATCTGTGGAATTGATCTAATGTTATTCAAAGCGTAAATTGGGTCAAGCCGTAACTGTAATGGAGGAACCATTAACGGTGACAATAATGTATCAGACAATGTAGGTATTATACATAAGCGATAGGTACTTGCACAAAAAGCTTCTATGTATATATTATGTATTTATACTGGTGTTTTGAGGAGAGCTTGTAAACTTAGCTCAAAAACTGCCATTGAATTTTTTTTTTATACCACTTGGTTGGCAAACAAGCATGCGGTCCGCCTGATGGTAAGCGGTTACCGCCGCCTATGGACGCTTGCAACACCAGGGGTATCACTCGCGCGTTGCCGACCCTTGGCGATTAGAGCGCGATTATAGTGGCTAGTGCAATGAATATACCGAATTGTAAGCAATTCGAATAATAAGCAAAGAGAGGACTTAAACATAACATGAACAATTTTTTTCTTAAGAGCCAATTGAACAATTAAGTGAAATTAATTAATTAATTAAAATTATTCCATGAGTTGCATGCGATAATGAATTATCTCTGCTATTGACAAAACAAATATTTTTGATCCAATTTTTGATTCCCGATTTGATTGCCGAGTCCCTAACAGGGTAGGTAGAGAGTATAGAGCGCCAGTTCTCTACTCTTTCGCTTCGTCCACATTCATCAGTTTACTAGCCTAATTAGATCTACATCTTTATATATATAATTCTTCTGTGAGTGTGTATGTCACTGAACTCCTCCTAAACGCCTGGACCGATTTTAATGAAATTTTTTGTGTGTGTTCAAGGGGATCTGGGAATGGTTTAGATTCACAATTGGACCCGATAGGTGGCGCCACCATCTTTTTTTTTTTCACCCGAGCGAAGCTGGGCGGGACAACTAGTAAAATATATACCTCCAGTTAGGCTAACTTTTACTCCGTGCATAAGTGCAAACTTCGTACCTATAATAATTAACAAAAAACGGGGAAAACGATTCAGAAAGCCGATGCGTCGCCGTAGCCCTATTTTCTTTTTTTTCGCTTTTAATTTGCCTGCGCGTTTTACTGGTTTTTTATTCTTATTGTTTGAAATATAAAATATGCAGCGTACATGACTTTGAACCCGGACTGAAGAGAATTGCAAAGCAATTGGCGTGAATGAGGGTGTAATTGTAATGTTGAAGACAGATATATGCATAGCAATGACGATTGAGTAGGTTAATGAAACCGATATAAATTAAGAAAGTGTGCGGGGCAAAGGCGAAGCAGCACTCCGTTACATCTATCTAGAATTCTATAGAACACATTATGGGACCTCGGATAGGGCCGTTCATCATTCTCCTCATACGTGCTCGCTGGTTTCGAATACTCTAAATATGATCCTAAAATTGAGATTTTTCAGGCTAATATTAAATAAAATACGAATAATTTACTGAACATGAAGAGAAGGACCAAAAGTACTCATTCGAACACGATATTATGGATGCATGTTTAGCTTCGGAGCTCGTTCATTTCCTCCCGAATGCGGGGTCGCCATTAGCAATACAAACAGGACGTACATTTTGGTGACACCTGCCCTTTAACAATATGCGTACGGTTGCCGTGCCACGGGATATGCTACTATAATGTACATCAAAACATTATTGGATATATATATTTTAGTATGTAAACATAGACCTCTCCGTTTTATTATTATTATCTTTAGGCCTTCCCACAAGGTGAGGCACCACTATTTAGACGGAGATATATTTGGGTGCCAACGCAACAGAGCGAGTCAATAGCACGTAGTTACCCTTTGATCATAGTTTCCAGTGAACTAATAAACGAGAGTGACAGTTTACAGGACACGTTAAGTGCGCACTCATGTGGTAACTATTCTGGTTTTATGCTAGAAACTTTACCGTGTAAATGAAAGGACCTAAGAAAACTTACGCTAAGTTCACTGCAACTTGTAATGGGGTTTGAACGGGTACTTCAAATAAAACAGACTCCGTTACATCTTAGTAACTCTATGTTGAACGGGGAAGCAAGGAAACCGAACGTATACAACGTTTGAGTTTCAATCAAAAAGTATGTAACAGTTTTGCCTGCTAGTATCTAAAGATATTTTCAACCAAAAGGAGGATATTTTTTTGGCGTGAATACTACAAATATTTTACATGCGAAAGCTTGTGAGGAAATTGTTAATCAATCAGGCCAAAAGGGCAGGCAGATATGCGATTGTAAGCAGGATTAACGATTTTTTTCTCGATGAAATCAAATTTTGTGCTATGTGATGCGTTTACACAAATTCTGAAGTAGTTTATAAATAAATGTAATAAATATAAAATATAATAAAGGTAGTTGATAAATAACAAAAACATTAGAATAAGACACCCTATCGTTAAATATCGTTGAAGGACGTTGAATCTAATTTGAATAAATAGCCGAATATAAAAGCTATACTTAGAATTCAAATAGTGCCCGCCCTTAAATTTTCGTTCAATATTGGACAAAACCAAAGTGTGTACCAACCTCCCTACTTATATCTCTATCTCGGTCTGAAGAAATTTGCCGTCCATTGTTATTCAAATCGTAAATTAATTATTCATTCACGTCATTTTCAGACTTTAGAATTATATCTCGCTTAATAGGCGTTGATTTTTCAAAATATCTCCTGAATATTCAGTATGGTATTTTTAGTTATAATGAGTAATGTTTAACGTTATGAGTAAAGTTGTTTTTAAACCATTCAAATATATCCTGTTTCCATGTAATTTTTGCGGCGTATTATATAAATATGTTGTTACTAGGCAAGTACAAGTGACGTTATGATAAAATAAACTACCTACAACATCTCTGCCTACTCCATCTGGGGACCTTTATGAAGTAAGTCGTGAAGATACATAAAAATACAATTTCTGCCAAATATAATCTCGATGTTATTTTAATGAAATCATAAAGTCTATGGCAACTTTTTGTAACTATCTGCACTGGAGTTTACTTGATTAAACGTAAAATCGTTAAAACTACAGTGCGTTGAAATCATAAAAAATCTGCATAATATAACTTTCTTATACTATGTAAATATCATGTATTTATTTCTATCCAATCCTTAATCGGATACCTATAACGCGCAAATAAAACCCACCCCATATGGCACGCTGCTCTGTTTCCTAAATAACATTAAACGTAGTTTAAGACCCCTTCGCCAAACGGTCAGCTGTAGTGAAATATTAGCGTGGTCCGGGACATTTTTCATCCGTTCTCTGTAGGAATACCTTCAGTGGAAACTTCATGAATATTTCACCCCGGATCAATTATTAAAATGATTTACTACTCCCCGGGCCGCTGTGTAACGCACTAGGGTCAATATATGCCAAGGTTTTTCCGAACACGATGTGTAAGAAAGATCGAGAATTTTTGCTTTATATTTTTACAGGAATACTTCAGTATATATTTGTCCCGAGTATACATTTAATATAATTTGACGTTAATATTAGCTTGTTCAATATCAAAATGATTATGTTTAACATTTTATTAAATCAGAATGTTTTTTCTGCTTTCAGGTAATACAAGCTGACTTAAGTAAGATTTGTCATGAGCATGGCTATAAAAAGCAAGGTTTCTTCTAAGTTACTAATGTAAGTTGCGTTATGGCAGAGTGGTGTGAGACTCGTATTGACAGTAGTACATAATACCTTGCAAATCACGTACGTGTGTAGAGGTGTGGCTGTAATGTTATGTAATGTCAAAATAATATGATTTATCTTTTTTACGATATTTCTTTTATCCGTCCATATCACGCGAAGAACCGACAACCGCTGGGGTAAACGTGTTCTTCAGTGGAGACCTCGACTCAGCAAACGTAGTGTAGGACGACCTCCGACCAGGTGGGATGACGATCTGCGAAGGACTGCTGGCAGATACTGGTTGCGGCAGGCTGAAGACAGGGCGCTATGGCGCTCATTAGGGGAGACCTATGTCCAGCAGTGGACTAACTATGGGCTGATGAATGATTTCTTTATTACGTTTCGCTATTACGACTCGCTATATGGCGCTTAATTGTATGAACAATTCACCTGAAAAATACGTCCTATAATATAAAACTCCTGAGTAACTAGGGATATTTGACTAAGGAGTATACTATACAAAGGTACACAATGACTGATAGTACAAGTACAAAGGATAGAAAATAAAATAGCTGAATGTCAGGCGATCGCGGTGTTGTGAGGTCAAACATGTAAAATATCCAATAGCGATATAAAGAGGCCGCCCGAGGTATGATAAAATTGTATAGTGTCACCGTGTACCTCGGCATTTTGCTTGCAAATTGCTCTTCGGCAGGTAGAACGAATATCGCATTACGTCACGCCGTCGTGTCGGAGGCATTAGCATATCGATGCGCAACGATATTGAGTTGACAACACCTGATAAAAATGCACCGCTGAGTGCTGTAATACAGATGAGATGACAATGGCTTTAGAAGCAAGCTTTACATTGACTTTTAAGACAGCGAGTAAGTGAAAATTCGCTATCGGGTATATCACAATCACATAGTATAGAACAAGATCAATATAGATATACAATCTAATAATTAATCTTACTAATACAATAAATGTTGAAGTATGTGAAGATGTTTGTTCCTTTTACACGCAAAAACTACATATTATTAGCGGGAAATGTTTTGTTACAAAAAAAAAACAAAAACAAAGAAATTAAAATTTACGTTGGTGAAATATCGGGCTTAGCTAGACTTTCTATATTGCCCCTAGTAAAATTAATTCCAAGTAACTGAAAACCTAGTAGTGTTGTTTACTGCGTTTCACTGCTTAGTCCTTACACGAGTATGCTTCTAGTGGATAACATGTGATGTAATTCTAGTGTTTTATGTATGTAGCTGCCATTATGCTACAAGTACTTCGAATTGACGTAATAAAGTGCGTTATAACCAATTATAATTAGTTTCTACAGCTCCTTGAGACTTGATTTGATTTGGAAACTTTATTTCCAGCTAGCTTGGACTTAACGCCATCCCTCAAGAGTCTCCAAAGGGGTATGCAAAAGTGTTGACATCGACGTTCCAACCGAGATACACGTATATTTAAATGGCGAGTCCATCGCCGTTTTGCAAGCACGACTATACATAAATACTTAGAATTTCTTCTCAAACGTATACATGTTTCTTCCGATGTTTTCCTTCCCCATTAAGCTCGTTGTGGTTTTTTAATCACTTTACTAAAGTTCCAAATAAATTCATTGTTACAAACCTGCATACTATATGTGTACTCGTTATGATTTTATACTTTTTAAATTTGGATCTAGGCGTCTAGAACGAAATAGTAGGTACAAAGTTATTAGAACTACATCAATATATGACAGATAAGTAAAGTACAGATAAGTAGAGCAAGGTACAATAGCTGCTCCATATCAACCCATCCTGTTCACCTCCTTTCACATTAACCCACCAAATAGTTATTTGAAATATTCTAGCGACTATCTTATATAACCGACCTTATTTTACCGTGTATGAACCGAACGATGGCCTAGCCTGACCTTTTATCTTTAACGATTATCTCTCTTGTAAGGGAGCGGTGAATGTGTTTCAATTTCATTTTAGCTGCCATTTAGTGATAGCCTTCAAGATATGCCTCGTAATGTATGCCACGGATAGATATATGTTTAGATAAGGAATTTAGCGTACAACGGTATACCAGGGCATTTACAAAGGCTGTACCTTTGGCTGATGTCTATTCAGCGAGCGCGATTGTGCCCGTCTCCTCAGCCGTGCTATACACGATAAACTATGAAAAGACCTATCGGACACTCCATTCATGTATATCATTGAGTGGCTGTACACGAGAGGTAACTGTGTAGAAAACCGAGGACTCGTCGCGCTTTTGTACCGGCAAAGTAAGTCGTGGACGTATTTGCTACGAGTAATCTTTCAAGGTAATATTAAGACTTTTGGAACAGTTGGTTGCGGATATGGTAGGCACATAAATATTTTTATAACTATTCCATTATGCAAACATTTATCCAGACACTTTATCCAGATGTATGCAGGTTTCCTCTAGATGTCTTCCTTCGCCGTAAAGCTCGTGGTGTGACTAATACTTAAGTTCTTAAGTTGGAGTTTAGTACTTAAGTTCAGAAAAACACAACACATTTGTGTAGCAGGCAACCACTCGGCCACCACGGCTATCATTAGTTTGATTACCACATACGATAATATATATATTGATATTGATATTATAAAATATATATAATATATCCTCACGCCTTCCCACAAGGGTCCCCGAAGGGGTAGGCAGAGGTGTATACGTAATACCCACACACCCACTTTCCGCTAGAGGTATATTAGGTGCCAACGTGACAGATGGCGAGTCCATCGCCGTTACTCAAGCACGACTATACATACGGCTTTGAATTTCTTCTCAGACGTATGCAGGTTTCCTCTCGATGTTTTCCTTCACCCCGGCTCCACTGTATTATCTACTCTACTATCTACTGTTAATGTACCTGTAATACAGGTACATTAACTACCTAGTACAGGAACCAGACTTAAAAAAAGTTTTGTCACGAAAGTTTACTGTGTCCTAGTTTTGTATTTTTATGCCTTTGTAAAAGTAAATAAATAAATATATTATTATTATTCTTTATTTGAAATAATAATAATAATATAATATATCCTCACGCCTTCCCACAAGGGTCCCCGAAGGGGTAGGCAGAGGTGTATAGGTAATACCCACACACCCACTTTCCGCCAGAGGTATATTAGGTGCCAACGTGACAGATGGCGAGTCCATCGCCGTTACTCAAGCACGACTATACGCCTTTGAATTTCTCCTCAGACGTATGCAGGTTTCCTCTCGATGTTTTCCTTCACCGTAAAGCTCGTGGTGTGACTAATCACTGTACTTAAGTTCAGAAAAACTCATTGGTACAGTCGGGATTCGAACTTGCGACCTTTGCGTCGCAGGCAACTGCTCGAACCACTCGGCCACCACGGCTATTTGAAATACATCTCATATATTACATTTTCAAATATATATATATATATATATATATAAACATATTTAAAAATATAAAATACAGGGGCCCACCGGTATCGGGATCAGGGTCCAAGGTACCGGTGGTTAGGGTCCCAGAGAAAGAAATCTCCTCATAATACGTGCCGTTTCGAGCAGTACTGCTTTCTGCATCAGGCACTTGATCCAAACTAACTAACCTAACTATCCAAGTCTAACAAGAGCCTCTTGAGGTGTTGGTCGAGGCTCTTTGCCATTAGGCCATTGGCCGTTATTACTATCGGCACAATGATTGCAGAGTCCGCATCCCACATGCTGACAATCTCGTGAGCCAAGTCCAAATATTTTATTTGTTTGTCTTTTTCTGCTTTCACGAGGTTCCCATCATGCGGGACAGTAATATCCACAATCATTGTGCGGCACTCTAATCGATCTATCAGCACTATATCCGGCTTATTATTATTACTATTATTATTAATGTAATGTTACGCGGGTGAGCACGCGGGACACGACTAGCATGATAATAAAATTAAGGACTAGGTACTATATCTTCGTTCATGTTAAGTTTTGTTTGTTGTTCTCGTATTACTTTCATTGTGCCTTCTGCGACTCAGCTTTCAGTTATATATCTGAATCATCGTCCGCTCTTTTAAAATATTTGTGTGTTTACAAGAGTTAAGTCAATTGTCCGCAGTTTTTCGGGTGTGGAGTGCGATAAAACGTTGAAAAGATGAAATATAGACGGACGGACAGCGGTCTGCCGGTCAATGTAGCTGCGCGCGGGAAAAAGGGTCTTTCGTATCAGTGCCACTGATGTTTATGTTTACCTTTTCGAGCGGAATACCACTTAGCTACATCATACATCACATGTAGGTCAGGTTGCTTAACGAAAACTTGGTATATATGAATCCTATGTGTTATTATGGCATGGTATATAAACATACCATGCCATAATGGTTATGCCAAAATTGGTTTAATTATTATTTTGATGCCAACTTGACAGATGGCGAGTCCAACGCCGTTACTCAAGCACGACTATACATACGCCTTTGAATTTCTTCTCAAAAGAGGTATGAAAATGTAGAGAGAACTGGTGCTCTACTCTCTCTGCATACTCCTTGAGGGAGTCTGCAAGATTGAGACACTAGAGTGCAGCATGTTCGGCAATAATTACTCCTTACTTACTTATAGAGAGCCGTGATGGCCGAGTGGTTTCAGTAGTTGCTCGCGACACAAAGTTCGCAAGTTGGAATCCCGACTGTATCAATGAGTTTTTCTGAACTTAAGTACAGTCGCACCACGAGCTTTACGGCGAAGAAAAACATCGAGAGGAAACCTGCATACGTCTGAGAAGAGATTCAAAGGCGTATGTATAGTCGTGCTTGAGTAACGGCGATGGACTCGCTGTCTATCACGTTGGCATTTAAAATATATCTCTGGCGGAAAGTGGGTGTGTGGGTACAACCTATACACCTCTGCCTACCCCTTCCGAGACCCCTATGGGAACGCGTGAGGATATATTATATATTTCTTCAACTTAATCACTAACTTTCTGTCTTTCATGTGACATGAGTGCCGCAAACTCATTAACTTCACAAAAAGTACAAGATTCAGCATATACCTATAATGGTATTATCGTACGCAGTTATCGAACCCATACCGGCCATACCCGCCTATAAATGATTCCTGTCGTAATGTCAGTAATACAACATCTTATTCAGGAATAGTCCCGTCTATAGCCACACGTCTCACATCCGGGTGTTTACGCTAATGTGTTCATTACTTCACTGAAAGGAACCCCCGTGAAAAGGTCATTCTGAGATATTAAGGTGAATGAGCTACGGAGAAAAATGCGGCAGATAATATTCTCTCTCTATTTATTTACTGGAGCTAAAATACTCACACGCAGGAATCAGATAATTAAGTAGGTACTTACCAATCACATTTTCATTACGAATAATTGAATGGGACTTGTTAAATATATTGTTTGATTGAAAATCTAACAATTTATTTAGACTTATTTATTATACCTATGTGGCGGAAAGTGGGTGGAGTACTACCTATATTTAGGTACCTCTACCTACGCCTACAGGGCCTTTACCATACAGGAAGGCCTGACCTTATGGGAAAGCTTGAGGATATATATAAATATATAAAGTGTTGTTTTATCATAGTCTCACTGAATAAATATATTTTCCAGTTTACCAATCAATTAGATTTTGTATACCTAACCCTAGATTCATATGAAGCGAGTTTACTATACTAAATTTATTACTATACTATATTATAGAGAATACAACATAAGGTTATGATAATGATATAAATAAATAAATAAATACCTGGGACAATTTGCCTATTCCCAAAGGACTAGGCCAATTTGTGTGCAATTGTCTTACTTTGGTAAGCAAAGCTTGTGTTATGGTAACTAGACAACGATATATTTACTCATAAAGATAGATATATACATAAATACATAGGACACCCAAGACTAAGGCACAAATACTCGTGTTCATCACACAAATATCTGCCCTCAGCGGGATTCGAACCCGCGACCTCAAGTTTCGCAGTCAGGAGCTCTAACCACTAGACCAGACGGTCGTCATTACATGTTAAAACTGTAACTTGTTACAGTTACTGTTTTAAAATGTTCAGTTCGATATTGTAAATACGCAACGTGTGTATACATATACAAGTCTAAATATTAACCGATAAATCAGTTTCAGCTGACGCCACTAAACTGAAGTTCAACCTACCAAAATACTCGTATTAATAGAACCTTGTGACTTTTACACTAAGATAATTCAAATGGAATTAATGTTGTCGCGGGGTGAATCGTGTAAATATCTATTACGTAGATTGCTGGCGTGAAAGCCTATCTTCATCTTTTCCTTTATACTGAAGTGATGACATAATATGGATGTCAGCAGATGTAAGGGAATCTCTTCTGTAACAGTAATGTCATTACAGGGCGTTTGTTTGATTGCTTACAGATAGGAATGAGCCTCGAGCGCTGAGGAATCGAATTTCTCAAGGGAACTTATACGAGTATAAACGGTTGCGCTTCTTTCCTCAGCTTTTCATATTCAGTGTACTTTTCGAAATGGTTTTTGTAATAAGTTGAATATCTACGAGACTTGAGATTTTATCTATTGTCTTGAGGTTCCTAATACACACATGGTTTGATGATCCACAAACCGTTATAAATAACATTACAGCACCTTGAAATAGTTTTTATTTATAAATGCATTGAGTACTGTGACTATTTATAGAAGGAGACAATACGAGAGAATGTAGAATAGCCCTATTTTCTATGTCTACTTTATGGGGGCCTCGTAGTGATCATGTTATAAAATTTATGCTACAAAGTATACATAATTATAAAATTATGCCTTTTTTTACGAAACAAACACTCATTATATGTATCCCCTTCTCACGCTTTCCCACAAGGGTCCTTGAAGGGGTAGGTAGAGGTTTGTAGCACTCACACATCTAATTTACATTGAAACACGACATTTATTTTGGAACGATTTTGTTATTTGTAATCAGAAATGGATTTGAAAATGACTAAATAATAACCAAATGTTGAGTTCAATATAAAATTATATCTTTACCATCTTCACTTTTTTATCAGTAGAAAGTAGACACTTTTAAACAATTTTGTGACGACGCGACGCGACGGAGTCCTGTGGTAACAAACATAAGAAAAATTTACAACAGGATTAGAAGCTCCTCCTTTTTTTTGTCAGCTAAGTCGAATTAACGAATTAATTAATTTATTTATTGTTAAATTGAATACATATTAGTAGTAATCGTTTACAGTGCCTTACAAACATATATATGTATTCCAGTTTGTTTCGTAACATAAATAAGCTTGTATTAATACAGAGAGAAACCTTTTATTAGCCTTACAAATAATGTATAATTCTTAAGTCTATATTTGTAATAACGCCGTTTGTTTTCAATAAAAAAAAAAATAAAAAAAAAAAAAAAAAATTAAGGGTCATAATGCAATAACAGAGATCACTGACATTGCATTGCATACTCAATGGCTTTGGTAAGAGCGCTACAGAATAAAAGAAGCTCCGAAAGAGACCATAATTTATAGGTGCTTAGATAATACGTTTTCTCGTACATTATTCAAATGCAGTCTTCCTCTGCAATTGTGATCGTAGATCGAAGTACCCAATGGATTTATCCAGTCCGTTGTTAATTTATTGCCGATAGTCGGAGAGGGCGTTGAATAACAGCTTCCTGTACAATAGTCGTAGGTAATTTACATCAGACGCGGATTTACTGGCCTTTTCTAACGCTCTGAAGTTATCTATCCAGGGATTAGCGTAGATTTTTTTTGACAGCTTTCATTCAAATGATTGTCTAGACTAGAACAAGTAAAAATTGCTTTACTGTAAGCTAGCAATTGCTCCGCTCTTTTGAAGCTACCATTCCTAAAAACCTAAGCCTAATAATGGATTTCGTCAATTACATTGTCGTTAGGGACTCGGCGTGATGATATGTATGAATGTATGTATGTACATTGCTGTACATAATTATCATTACGCCAAGTCCCTCACGGTAGTCAGGTAGAGCGAAAGTTTTCTCATAGCTTTGCTACATCAGCATCTCATCAGTCTCTTCATACGTACGTAGTAGCCAGTTTAGAGTATCAAAAGCACTCGTTTACATCTACGAGTATTTTCTTTTATGTATTCAGACTAAGCACTTTTCTAACCGCCGATGCCACCTTTTCTTTGTTTTTACTATAGCCTTTGTTGACTTTAACAGGACACAATATTTAAGTATGAGAATAATTAATCACTCGAGTCTAACATCACTAGGTAAATTTCAAATTTCTAGGTCCTAATGCGATCGGTGTTCGCGTGCCCGCACCGATTTGTGTCGGCGCCTTATCGCCCCTGCTAATGTTCAGTGTAATGCCACTTCCGACATGAAAACTGTTCCAAACTCATTGTTCTCCATCAGTAGAACTCTTTCGAATACTTTTGTGGTGAAACATGACAGACTCAAAGGAAGTAACAAGTTTCCTCAGTTAAGGGTTTTAATTTGTTTGCGAATTGCCCCAATTTTTTAAGTTAAACTGACGCCAGGCTTCTTTCAAAGCAATTTCTAAGTTAAAGTAATTACAATTATACAAGCATCCATAGTTTACGGATTGGAGACTTATCGTATCTGATTGTAAATGAGTTTAAGAAAGTTAGTCATAATACGATTCATTCGTACAATATTATAGTACCTTGTCTTTCTGAACTGATAGTAAATGCACACCGCATTCAATATCAGTTGCCACCAAATACATAAAGCTTTGTAGGCTTTCAAATTGAGTGTGAATTGTGACACACACCGTAAGCTAGTGCGCGCATAAAATAAGTCCAGTACCCCAAGCATTATGTGATATTACGTCACTTCCTTTGGCCCGTTGCATCAAGATATTATATCGCCGCTGTGAACCACGAAAGAAAACACTTTTTCATTGATTCGGTGCCACATCTGGCGACAAAACGCCTCGGGCTTTCCATTCTGATGACCTGACTTGACATTTTTATTGCTCTCCATATTTTCTGCGCGGCCTCCGAGGCATTCGTCGTTTATGGAAGCCGCCGTAAAATATTGTGATACTTGGCGCAGGACAGAACAGATATTATGATATTACTGACGCAATATATCGGACAACTTTCGACATCAATGGGAGCGTCCCATGGATTTTTTATCGTACTTGACAACTTTTTATCATTTTTGTTCGAGGAGTCGAGGAAAGTTGGTTCCCTAATAAGTTTATATGTCCCCGTGGACCTAACACTACCTACTTACTAGCATTGTCTTTGCCGTTTTAATTAAAGGATTGATTGTGAATTTGAATTCCGTAATAACAACAAAGTTAAATAAAATACCTACTTTACAATAAAATCATCAATAATTATGTATAGAAAAGCGTTGTTATTAGCGATCTCGTTAAGGGATAGTTAATTAGAAACCAGCAATCCATCACGAAAATCTTCTTTTCGTCGTTTGTGACGTTCATTTACTCCCATTTCTTTTGACATAGGAAATTATTTCTATTTTCAAATGTTAATGGATTGAATAACAACGTAATGTATGCATTTTTTTATACCACTAGGATGGCAAAGAAGCACGCGGCCTGCCTGATGGTAAATGGTTACCGGTGTCTATGGACGTTTGCAGAGGATAAATGGGGTAAATGGTTACCAGGGGTAACACTCGCGCGTTGAAATTTTTCACACCCTTCTTGAAGAACTCCATGCTGTACTCTATAGAGAAAACGTCAATGAGGAGTTCATTCCACTGCCTGCGCGTTCGCGGATGTACAGAATAACTGTGTACTGTGTACTTTTATCTTTACAAGAAAACTTTTGGGCTGACATTCTTCGTCATCGGTCCTCCAACAAAATACAATTTGTAATGATTGATAAAAGAAGTTGGACAAAACAAAGCAGCCGCCAAAACAAAATGTCTTGTGCCAAAATTATGTCAGCTTATTGGTGGTTTTCAAATTTCGAAAAGAACATTGCCGTTGTATAATCGAGTCACATCTAAGCAGTTACCCTCATTACAGTTACTAGTAGAACATTAATGGTGTGTCTAACCTACTAGTATACAGTCTGAGCATATCTTATAATTCATTTATTATGTATTCAAGCAGTGGGTATATTTCTTATTTTTAGTAAGTATATTAATATGTTATCCTTTACCAACTTATCCCAGTTAAGTTAAGTTGGAAAGCGATTCGAATGAAACGAAACATTATTTTTTTCACTGGCAACTCGGTTTGGGGAATAAACAGGGCGATAAATATTCATGAGGGAAGTAAGCCTTCTTGTCATAGGCCTTGAGAGCCTGATGGATGGGGCGTCGTGCTTTGCTGTCTCTCAGTTTAACTTATATTATGTAAGTGGCACGACGGCTACATTCATTTCGTGATCTTATTACGAGCTGTTAGAAAATTTCCTAGGAAGTTCAAAGTGACGGTTGAACAGACTATCGCTTTCCTCGCTCAGTTCAAAAAAAATATATGATCTTCACTTTGCAGGTGACTACCGCAAGCTCTTATGCAGTTTTTTAGTTTTTAAGAGACACGTAGAAATATAAAGAACAATAAAATTTTGCAACGACAAAAAAAGTGTGAAAACTCACCACTCTGAGAGCATTGTGTATGGATCAATCTTCTAACAAGAGAAAGATTTTTCACACGTTCTTTGTTCATAAATAACTTACCTACACCGTTATTAACTTATCCCCACTCTATCGGGAGTATTCAATATATAAAAGATAAACGTACGAGTCTAAATGTTATCCAAATGTGAAGATTTCCGGCAAGATTTCCCGTCGCAAATACACGCTAGCGGAAACACCTATATATCTAGGAACTCCCCAGGGAAATGCTACGGTAAGAAGGCCGTATATTTGGCACATTAATCTTGACGCTTTGCGCCACAATGTAAAAGGGCTCAAGTGGTTTTTCAACTTATTATAACGTATTGTAATATATTTAACTATATTGTATCTTATTGCAGATAATCATGTATTTTATTGACGATGTATTTCACCTTTTCATTTTTTTACCACCATCAATACCACAAGGATGGCAAACAAGCATGCGGTCCGCTTGATGGTAAGCGGTTACCGCCGCCTATGGACGCTTGCAACACCAGGGGTATCACTCGCGCGTTGCCGACCCTGCAGAAATCTTTTCACACCCTTCTTGAACAACTCCATGCTGTACTCTCCAGGGAAAACCTCAACGGGGAGCTCATTCCACAGCCTGAGCGTTCGCGGAAGAAAACTCCTTTGGAAGCGCACAATGCGAGACCTTTGTGGTTCCAAGGTATGGGGATGAATTCCCCGTCGATGGCGAGAGGTGCGGTGGTAGAAGTGGTCGTTTTATCCATCTGCATCATGATCCCACGCAAGGCCGCTTTTGTCTCATCCATTTATTTTGAATAAATCAGTATAACAAATAGTACGTATTCGGAGGGTGTGAAATTCTCAGAGGAGAGTTTGATCTTTTACTTCCCCTTCTGGAAAAACGATGCCAGATGGGGAAGTAGAAGATCCAGGAAATGGTGCAGTGCTGGCAACGTATCCTATTTGGAACTATTAATTCTACCTGCTATTTTAAGACTACTTACATTCACGAGTTTCGGTAGATACCAGCTACATAATAAAAAAACATGTTGACCGGTTGTTTGAGTAACGCAATGGGGTAAGACATTGCCAATGTGGAAGCCGGACCAAACATCTTCTATAGTTGTAACTGGGCCGTCAAATGAGCAAGGAAAGTAAGTACTTATGCCATTGTTTTAGGTATATAACTGCTGACAGTTGCCAGGAATTCTTTAAGGAGGGTGTTGCAAGCGTCCTTAGGCGGCGGTAACCACTTACCATCAGGCGGACCGCATGCTTGCTTGCCACCTATGTGGTATATATGTGGGGCAGAATTATTGACCATTAAAATGCGTTACAATAGGAGAAATTTTATGAATAAAATTCTAGCCTAGTTTCACTGTTTTGTTAGTGTTCTTAAAAGGAAAGGGGTACGTAAGCCTGTAATAATAAAGTATAAATGATGAGGGAGAAGAGCCGCCTGGAGTGATCCATCGCGGGTCCTGAAAGATTTATGATAAGTCCCCAACTTAGGGATGTCGCCACCCATTGCGAGTTGGCTGCGACTCCCGCTGTGCTGGCTACAATACTATTTGTTACGTCTGTTTTTGACGAAGATTTTACATGTTTCCTTTGCAGATTGATAGGTCTCAAAATTTGGTACTTAAAGCGGTCATTATATATTTGATGCGTTAACAATAATAATATTTTAGACAACTCTCAAAAAGCAGGTGACCTTGATAACTCCGCTTATACCAATACTAGCCGCGATAGATACCAAAACACTATCCATAGACGGAATGTCAAATCAAAATACACATGAACCACAAATGTTCAACACAGATTTATCGTCCCGGCCGGTAATCGAACCCACG
This sequence comes from Drepana falcataria, assembly GCA_945859725.1. NCBI lineage: Eukaryota > Metazoa > Arthropoda > Insecta > Lepidoptera > Drepanidae > Drepana > Drepana falcataria. Next base: position 6,278,518 of record OX243935.1, read on the forward strand.
GTCCACGAAAAAATATGCAAAACGGTCAAGGGTCAAATACACACGGCAAACTAATGAATTGCTTTGTTGAAAATACTAATAAATAATAATTAATGTTATATGGGTAGCAAGAAAACCATATCATTATTAATAAAAAAAATAAGTAAACTGATATTCACTCTTGGTTCTCTAGAATATATTCCGAAGAAAGTTGTAACTCAATTTGTAAGATAACGTTAACGTTACGTGTCCGAGCTAGGTTTACAGTAACTAGGGTCCCTGAAAATTTACCTAACAACACGTGCCGCCTCCAAAAGTACCCACAGCTTTCTGTACCAAGCTCTTTTTGAGCGTTTCCGGCATTTCTTCAAATGGTGGTTGTTTTTTTTTTGCCATCGGTCATAAAAATAACCATCCAATTTAGAAAAATAAAATGCTTAAAATTTAACCAAATATTGAAACATAATGAGGCAAGTCGATGAATTTATAAAGTATGTATTATTCGGCTATCACGAGATTCTTATCACGCGGAGATAGTAATATCAACTATCCACCGTAAGCTGTATCAATAACCATAGATTAAATATAACGTCATTTTTGTCTTATAGTATGTATAGTAGTCTGTAACTTATACCACGTCACAGGAATTTTGTTTTGTGAATGTGGTATTGGTAAGGTATTTCGATTTATGTTTACTGTTCGTGTCCCAATGGGGAGAGCGCTGTGTTAACATAGGCTAACGGGTCCGAACAATGCTTTCCATGCGGGCTGCACAGATAAACTTTGAAATGGACCGGGTCGGTTTATCAAACCATTATGATCTTTAAATTTTCGCGTGTAAGAGCTGAAAGTTGTTTGCAACACCAGTGCGACTGAATAATCATTCATGTAAATGACATGCCTTGGAACCGACGTTACGTAGTTTGCCCTCGATAGGAGAGGCGAGTCAGGATGAATGGATTAACCGAATCCTGCATTGATAATCCTTATAAAATCAATATTTTGACTAAGCGTTGTTGATATTGTCCCGACGTGTACTCTTATCTAAAGTCTAATATAGACTTAAGATAGGAGTACACGTAGGCATACTACCAAATAAATATAATGTAATTAACCGATTGCCTGATAGCTGAATAGATAGTATAGAAAGACTCTGGATTGAACTCTCCGTTTAGATATTCTCTAGAGAGTTCATAGAGTTCTTCAAAAAGGGTATGAAAAGATTTCTGTAAGGACCGTGCGCTAGTTTACGTCCTTAGTGGTATTTTATTTATTCACTCCCACAAAACATTTTGGTTAACATTTTTTAGTCTAGAATATATGTTGTTCAGACCTCTGCACGCCCCTTGTAGAGAGGCGTGAAGATGAAGAAGATATTTTCCTCTAGAATGGAGAGAATAGACTGGGGTTTGAACCTGAATTATTTAGTATACCAGAAGGATTTTATGACTTTTATATCTGGATACTTAGAAATATGAAATTTTAAATTAATTCCTACACAATTTTTTCCCTCGGGCAGCGGACAGTAATAAAATGACAGGCTAAAGCGCGGAAATATTCACGGAACGCGTGACTGTTCATGTAATGCACACGTCGGGGCCCGCATTGCTGAAATATTTTTGTTAAACATATTTTAACCAAATGCCAGTTTTCGTCACTTTGTTACCATTTATATGTCCGTCCGTCTGGGATACCACATTTTATTTCATGCTATGCACAAACAGTAGTTGTCAGGATTTTTTACAGAAATAGGGTTTATAAATCACTTACTATGTATGTACGTTATATATATTATCACACCTTCCCACAAGGAAAGCTTAAGAGCTAGCCACAGGTATAATATTACCCTCTTCTTGCTGCAGAAAAATGAGATGACAACGTGACAGAGAGGCAGTCTGTCGCATCGTTTTTGTTTTTACTTTTTAATTTAACTAATGTCACAGTCCATCTGTCACCTAATATATCTCTTGCGAAAAGTGGGTGTGTGGGTATTACCTATACACCTCTGCCTATCCCTTCGGGGACCCTTATGGGAAGGCGTGAGGGTTTATAATTGTATTATAATTTAACTAATTAAAATTGCATGACTCCAGTTTAATTTATTTACGGCGCTCTTAAAAAAACTAAACTAAAAAATACTAATTTAAAGACATATTAAAAGGAACTTATCAGAATAGTGATATAAATTAATTACTTCGTATAAAAACAAAATTGTTGTTTAGCAACGAACGGCGCCGTCCAAACCGAAGGTCGCAAACGCAGCTTGGGGAACAATTTAGTACGCGTCGAGCTGTCGGCAACGATGGACTTCAATGAAAAAGTTGTTGTGATAACCGGCGCTAGCTCTGGTATCGGCGCATCTGCGGCTGTCATGTTCGCTAAACAATGTGCAAAAGTAGTGCTTGTTGGAAGAAATGAGCAGTCCCTTAACGACACCGCTAAACAGTGCGAAGAAGCAAAAGGAATCAAGCCATTGACCATAAAAGCTGAGTTAACTGTTGACGAAGATGTCAAGAATATAGTATTACAGACAGTCAAAGTATTCGGTCGCATTGATGTACTTGTAAACAACGCTGGAGTTGCAGTGCAAGGAGGTATTTTTGACGGCGTTGAATTGTACGATCGAGCATTGTCGACAAATATGCGGTCAGCCTACCTTCTTACGAGCCTTGCCGCACCACATCTCGTGAAGACTAAAGGGAGCATAGTAAACGTATCAAGCGTCGCGGCTTTCCGACCAGTCAAAGACATGAATTATCTACCTTATTGCATCTCCAAAGCCGCTCTAGATCAGTTTACCAAATGCGTTGCTTTAGAATTAGGCCCAAAAGGTGTTAGAGTTAATTCTGTCAATCCAGGCGGAACGAGAACACCATTTGTTCAAGGTGCTGGTCTTAGTGAAGAACAAGCTGAGTTGTTAAATGTGGAACGTTCTGAATCCTACCCGTTGCGCAAAGTGGCAGAGAGTGAGGATGTTGCTGACCTGATTCTTTATCTCTCAAGCGGTCGCGCGCGCAGTATTACTGGAAGCATATACGTTATAGATAATGGAGAAATGTTGGTTTAAACACCATTATTATTCGTGATGTGTGATTGCTTTGTGAATAAATTCCATTAATATACATTTTCATCGTTTACTGAATGCGTTATCATTATGTATAATCGTTATCAAGTGTAACAGCAGTTAGTAGCTACTGAGATTTGGAATAAAGAAGTATTTAATTGATAATACGTATAATTATATCCAATTGTCCACATATACAAGTGCGCTCTCTCGTAGTTTGCATTACAATATTCGTGAAAAGACTCCTGCAGTAAGAGTAAGATTGACAGTAAGTATAGTAAGTAAGTAACACCACATTTAGATCCCTCTTCTTTGGGCACCAGCAAGTCATAGAAATTTATTAGTTTCTTTTAAGGACAGAAAGACTAAATCACAGCATCTTTCTTCACTTCGGAGAAATCGTTTAATAGTACGACTATTACAAAAGTAAAAGTACTATAAACAAAAGGAGAATGAAGTTAGTGCGCGCTAGGAAGGATATAAGACCTAACATAAACAGGTCAGAAAGTAAGTCTGTAAGCCACGCTAATGTAGTTTGTGTTCTCTTCGCCGTTAGTTCTCATTTCGCATGCGTAGTAAATGAAGAAGTAGTGAATTCTATAACGGTATGGGTAGAGAAACACACTATGTTTATTTAGTATCTAAGCCAGGCTAAGCATATTACGACGGAATCCAGGAGAGCTTTGATTTTATACGAAGAACCTTTCAAGGGCTTGAACTTCAGTGAGAACGTATTGTATTGTAATCTTTTGATGTAAGAGACACTCAGAAAAGGATTTATGTTTTTATGCGCAAAATGATTGTAGTTTTGTTTACGTACAAACATATCATCACGCTGAGTCCTTTACGGGGTAAGCAGTTTGTATATATCTTATTTATATATAAATCACGTGTCACGTTGTTTGTCTGCAATGGGCTCCTGAACTACTTAACCGATTTCGATAAAATTTTCCCACCGTGTGCAGATTGATCCAACTTAAAAGATAGGATAGTTTACATCACAATTGGACCCGATAGGTGGTGGTGCGATCGTGTTTCAGGAAGTTTGACTTTTTCACCCGGGCGAAGCTGGGCGGGACAGCTAGTAAAGTATATATTTCCTAGTATCATAATTGAAGCTCTGTGGTATACATTTTCTTTTCACCAATGTTTAATATAGCAATGTAATGTATTGACATCGCATACATTCGTATCGCAGTATACACTCATATAATGTGGAGTTGTAAAGCTTGAACAAATAAATAATTAAATATATAATGTTGCCAGCTGAAGCCCTTTGTGCGGGGGAGCCGGCGCGTGTGAAACGTGCGAGGACCAATCCTCCAGGGATTTGCGAGCTCAGATTTTTCAATTTTTATTTGCGCTTGTAAGTGCTGACGCCGACACAGTATTGGGTGAGAATAGAGAATGCGCATTCACTATTTTTGGCGTTACGTAAATCCCAATAGCGCAGCCTATATGTATGCAGACTTTTTGGTTTGCGCGGTTTGTAAAATACTGGCTCCTGGGTGAAAAAATATTTGAAAAAAAAAATTACTTTACGGATATGACTTCACGATAAACAATATGAGCGCATTCATTTAAATTGTATGTTAGACAATTTTACCACAGGAGCACGACAATACCCGGAAGGAGTGCCACTATTCCGCGATTTTGCCAAGTTAGACAAATGTAAAGAAAGGGCAACAAGTTTGTTGTATCATCCGGCGATAATAATATGTCAAGCTATGTTGCTGTGAATAGCTTAGAGTTATGTTATTTAGTTTAATGTATCACTTGTTCCAGAATTAAGTTTTATTACGAAGCTGTGGGACGCACCCCAGTCTAATAATATGTTGGAGAGGGCGGCGGCAGATAAGGTTTAACAGTTATCACGCCAGAGACTAGGAAGTTGGTAAAGAGTGGGTTCTATAATACCCCTATTCTGCGGATCGGTAGGGAAGATACGTTTTAAGATATTCGGATAGACTTGCTTTATTTACTTATACTAGTACGCTACGATTCCAAACTTACATGCAGACACAGAACACAAATTATTAGATGCTATTATTTGTTGGAAAGTATTAATAAATGTACATGTAAAATTTTATAAATGGTTTCATAGTTATTATTAACTTTTAAGCTGTCTATTTTGAACAAGATGATAGTTGTAACTGGTGATGGATGGGAATCTAAATTTACTAAATTCTGTAAGAATTTTACGCACTATATGGATATTGCTTCTTAATTCGTCTACAGGATTTTGTAGCAGTCGTATAATCACACAAATATCCATATCAAAATCGGCAGTACTGTCGGTACAAACCATGATGGCGTACAGCAATCTACTTAGTTACAACTAGTCATCATCACATCACGTGCACCACGGCGATGGTTATCGTGAGGAAAACGGCAACACCTATCTGAAAGGATGGCGAAAGATGCGACTCGTAGGCAACTAAATGTGTATGTATATGTACGGCGAGAAGAGAGAGTTATTCAGCCTACTATTTTGGACATCCATTTGGAAGCGTGACGATATATCTATACATATAAAAAAATCTTCTGTACGTGTAACTGAGAGCCTCCTGGACCGATTTAGATTTTTTGTGTGTGCTAAGGTTTCAAGAATGGTTTGGATTCACAATCTAGCTCCATGAAAAACCTTGGATTTTTATATTTTTCATCCAAAAGGTTATTTACAAAATGTTGCCATTTTATTTATACTTACATTCAAAAGAAATTGGGGAGTGTTTGTGAAAAATCAATCGTGACACGAAGGGAATTTTCATGCAACATTCTGTTCAGTCGAGTGCTTTAACGGGCGTATGATGTAAATGTAATAAAGCAAATGGCCCTTCTTCGCACTCGCGTGTGGATGCCACTCCATACCTCGCTGTAAAAATATTTTTATGGTTTATTGCATTAAATACACACGTTCACGTCTAATGTAATGACATATTTTTCCATATATTTTTCCTTCACAAAAGCGAGAAGAGATCAAAGAAGGTATGTAGGTAATTTCAGTTCAATTGGCTATTACTGCTACGAGTCTTGCTAAGTAAAGGAGCTCTAAGTATTATTAAAGGTGCAAGTTAAGTGAAGCTACTGTAAATTGCACTCACAATCATTGGCCAAATTATAAAGTTTATTTAGAGTTTTTTGGCTGATTGATTTTGTAAATATTTATGAATTTGAAGGTTCATAAGCGGCGGTAATTTCTCACCATCAGGTGGGCCGCATGCTTGTATGCGGCAATCAAGGCTCTCATTTCAAATTTTAATAATGTAATGCTGACATTAAATTAATAAAATTCTACGTTAGCAATCTAAATCCAAAGTTTTTATTTAAAAATTTACTTATACAAGTAGACTCAATTTCCACAGGACAAAATGGTTTCTTAAAAACCAAGGAAAAACCATTTAACCATTGCAATTAAGTTCATGTGAAAATACTCCGACAAAAAGCGAATCCACTCAATGAATCAGAACATTAAACTCATTCACCGCAAATCAGCCGCTAAACATCAACTCAGTAAAAAATGCTTGTGATCCACAAGTAAACTGTCACGGAGCGATCAACAATAATTAGTAGGAGTGTTGAGTGCGGAGGAAGCTCAAGATTGATGGCTTAGGCACAAAGGTCTGGCGGTGATAAATTGCCCGATATTAGGTCATGATTTGGGGTGGGTATTTGCCTATCGGTTTCACTATCGGCCTTGCATTTTTTGTGTACAGGGTTGACGGTTCAATGTAAAGTGAATGTTTAATGAACATCCTTGACAAACGAGCGGTACCTATTGTTATTTATTCATTGTTCGCTGTACTAAGTTATCCTACTTACTAGGTATCTAGAGCGTTACATTTATACAAATACTATAGTTTAGATATAATATGGATAATTTTTCCCGAAGATAAGTATATTTAAATGAAATTATATTTGTGTCCTATCACAAGTTATTTATTGTATCTTGTATAATGTGTCTTCAAGCCTTCCCACAAGGGTTAGGTAGGTAGGGGTCAGCATAGGTGTGTAGGTAGTAGCCATACCCACTTTTGCCAGAGATATATTATAGGCAAATCAACTGGCGTGAATGAGGGCGTGATTGTAAAGATGAAGAAAGGCATGTTACGTTGGTTTGGACACATAGAAAGGATGAGTGAAGAAAGATTGACGAAACAGATATACAAAGCAAAAGTGTGTGCAAGAAGAGGCAGAGGAAGGCCACGTTCCAACTACCTGGATCAAATCGATCGGACTCTCAAGGACGGGAACGTTAAGAGTACTCGAAACCGACGAGCATGTATGAAGAGACTGATGAATGTAGACGAAGCGAAAGAGGTATGTAAGTCTAGAGAGAACTGGCGCTCTATACTCTCTGCCTACCCCGTTAGGGACTTGGCGTGATGATATGTATGTATGTATATTATAGGCATAGTATAATTATACTATGTTATAGGTGCTAACGTAACTGATGGCGAGTCGATTGTCGTTTATTAATTGTCTTAATATGTTGATATACATACTTAAGTTATACAATATATTATTTAGCTAGTCTCGGTTTAAGCACAAAATCTATGTAAATCTTGTGCTTTATATTTTTAATCTTTGCAAAAAAGTACATTTATATGAGGTTCTAATTGTATCATAGGCAAAGTAACAATTATAAGATTACGGGTCAAATAATACGTTTTACACTTAACATGCAAAGCGTCGTTATGCCCATATGTGGAAATTGATCAGAGACGGAGCACTTCGGCCCACTTGGATTATGCAAAATAGGTCTTACTCTCCCAAATTTATGGTCGGAAATTGACCTGAAGCTAGATATAGAACACTTAGTTCGGTTATTATGCAAATCATGTGCTGCGGAAGTGCTGCGATCTTACGTCCCTTTACTTCGTACTAGAGACAAATTATGATAGATGGAATTCTGCAACATTCGAATGGCTGTATCGTTTATTAATCCCCTTAAGTATGTTATCGAATCTTCACACCAGCTTCTCATACTAGTCTTCGGAAGAGTAGGCGAAAGTGTAACGACGCACTCACGATGTCTACTTGACAAATGTCGGGTCCGTTGCCGTTTCTCAAGCAAGTCATGTGTCTTTGAATTTATTCCCTTATACATATCCCTTATATATATATAAGGGTCCCCGAAGTAGGCAGAGGTTTATAAGTAGTACCCACACATCCACTTTCTGCCCGAGATATATTTTAGGTGCCAAGTGGACAGATGGCCAGTGCATCGCCGTTACTCAAGCACGACTACACATACGCCTTTTTGAATTGCTTTTCAGACGTATGTAGGTTTCCTCTCGATGTTTTCTTTCACTGTAAAGCTCGTAGTGTGACTAATCACTGTACTTAAGTAAAGAAAAACTCAGTGGTACAGTCGGGATTCGATTTGTGTCGCAGACAACTACTAGAACCACATGAACACCACGGCTATTATAGATGAATATGCATATATGCATGCCATATAAATACAAACGAAGGGAAATCTTACAATAAACGAAATGTAACTAGTTATACAAATCAAATAAATTAATTAACACACCTGTTTGCCAGCTCCATTTCAACGATGTTGGATAACTTTCATAGCAAAACGTCAATCACAACGTAAATTGGATCTGAAAACTGCCAAATCCTAGTTGCCGAGAACAGTTAGCTGATAGTGTGTCGAATCTTGACATTGATTGGATGAAATTAGAGGATCGTAAACAGACGTGATCTGGGAAGCTGTTTGCTCACCGTCTACCTTGAATGGACCGGCCCGAGAGCCTTTCAAGCCTTGATGAAACACAAACTGTGTCACCGGCAACTGCCGAAATTTCTGATAGTGTTTGTAGTTACAAACGAACTGCCTTGTGAACGGGTAATGAGGTTTCGGAACTTGTAGATAGATGTGCACGTTGAAATTTAGTATCCAGTATTTGAATTATTAGTGATAGTTTATGATAACGAATCTTAATTAATTTCATATTATGTCTGCTCTTCTGTACAAATATTGCGAATCGATAGGCCGCAAATAAATAGACACTGCTGGACTATTGTCACCCGTTCTTCTCTATGGCTTGAGTCATCTCGTATACGATGTTGATGAATGAAAGTTATACAACTAGAGACAGTAGTATTCGAATATGTTTCCATACATTATTATGAAGTAAATTCTACGTAACGTCTTAATCTGGTAAAATTTAATCGGGACTCGTAATACACTTAATAACGTAGTGAAACCTTATTGTTTGAGTGTTTCGCTTAGATACGACTCACGCTCTTTTGTTTTGCGAATTTCCAAGAGAATACGCTCAATTGTACAAGGTTACGACTTGAACAACTTAGTAAAAGGACTGTCACAAACTTTGATACCAGCAATTCGTTTATATATTTTCTGTTTTCGTATATATGAAAATGCTATTACATTACATTTTCACAGGAAATAGTTCCCCTTCTTACGCAAGTTCATTTTGTCCGCCCGTTCATTATCCTCGCTTGACAGATTTGCGAGAGACGCGCTCCATCAATCCAATTAGTAGGAATCAAGAAAAATCGCGAAATTCGGACTTGCCTTGAGAACCGTTGCGTTGGCATTAAAATCGTTACAGGAGGAGAAGTATTTATTATTCAAATTAGTTTCATTAGTAAACGAAATTTATGAAACAACAGAGAGAAAAATAATAATTTTGTGAGAATGTTCGCTCGAGCGTGACACAGAATAAGTTGGGTGAGGGAAAAATCTCTTTCAATGAATAATTTTCATAAATTATTTTTTCGCCAGACTACCAGATCTTACGATATGTTCGCGTGGAAGACATACTTAATTTACTTGTTGTAATAAGCCCATTCCGAGTTGCCATCTGCATTTTTGCTTACAACATTTTCACCAGCCAACTTACATAATAAATGAGGGTACCACGCCAAAAACGGAAGTAATGGTGTGTACTCAAACCGACACGAAAATATACTCACGAGCACCATTAATTTTCATTTCGTTCTATAACCAAGGAATTGGTGTCTTAAGAAAAGTAAGTGCAAGATGGGAACGGAAAGGTCATTTTACACGAGGTGAAACGAGATCTTTTATCGTGACGTGGGCTTCCTTCTCATTTGTTTAACTTTATTTTAGGCAACGAATAAAAGTCTTAAATTTCAAATACTTTTCGACTACGTTCATCAATTCTTTGAATGGATGCTTAAACACAATTTTTTTACTCATATATTATATAATGGTTTTAAGTAGATGATAAAACTACATCAATTTGTCTACAGGCGTCGACTTTATAATTTAATTAAATTATGAAAGACATTTTCTGACTAAATTACTTAAGCAAATAAAGCAGAAAATTACACCTTGTAGTCAAATTATTCATTGAAGTCCACAATTACATACATACAAATCGTAACGCTGAGTCACTAACGGGGTAGGCCGATTCATATTTAATAATTTTATTCCTATTAATATTAGAATTACTGAGAAGATATCTTATACTATTGATATCGTTTTGACCTTGCCTTAGAAGTTTAGAGGTATTTTCACGCTCATAATAAATACGGGTGCGCTGTTATTTGTTTGTTTTGAGTCTAGGTACGTAATCAATAAATTACGATTGACAACAGTATCTATGCTATATAGGTGTAGCGTACAGTTATGCCTGGGATTTGTAAGGAAATATGCTAACATTTTACAGTACTTGCCAAACCTAACTAGTTCTCGTTTATATCGTTATGTCAGCATTGTAGAGGACTCTCACGGTATTCACCGTGGGTGACATCAGTTCGGTCCCACCATCCATGCACGACGCATACCCGAATTCCTTGTATAATTTCCATATACAGTGTTTTAATATTTTGTATTAACTTTAACCTTTTAAAAATCTAAACAAAATTGGTCCAATTGTGTTGTAAGCTATCCTTTCTTTTAAGTTGGATCAAACTGCACACGGTGTGCAAATTTGATTGAGATGGTTCAGATGAAATCGGTTAAGATGTCAGGAGCCCATCGTAGACTTGATTGCCTTAAAAAAGGTGTGAGTCAATCTTAAAAGATAGACATATACTGTTGCGGACATTTTTTTAGAACTTTTAAAGAGGAACAATACTCTCATACATGATATTTGTGTAACTCAAACCGTTTACGCAGCGCACGCAACGGAAGCTCTCAAAAAGGAATATTTTTTCCCGTTCTGGCAACAATATTCATTTATGCTTCGCTCCTATTGGTCGTAGCGTGATGTTATATAGCCTAAAGCCTTCCTAGAGAAATGGACTATCCAACACAAAAAGAATTTTTCAATTCCAACCAGTAGTTCCTGAGATTAGCGCGTTCAAACAAACACACAAACAAACAAACTCTTCAGCTTTATAATATAAGTATAGATGACCTGTTTTAAATTAATTATTATAGGGTTATAATAAATTATATTATGATTTAACAGGCTTTGCTCAGGTGTTTAGTTGTAACTGATTGTAAAATATATATATAAAACATTAATGTTATTATATTCAAATTACCTTCCGCCTTAACTGTTACCAGCATATAACGCAGGAACACATATCCGTTACATTAATTGATAAATTAGGTATTGTTTGGAATGCAAACCCGGTCTGTGTTTACCTTACTCCAAAGACGCCATTGTTGCCGTCGCGTATGTACTAGGCAACTATATGACAACTGCCTCTTGGTTATGGGATCAATTCTGAGTATTTGTATAAGAGCATATTTGTTTGTAGTTAATATAGCCATTACGCTTTAAGCTTACGTGATCGAGTCCAATCAGGTGGGCCGTATGCTAGGTTCCCAACTTTGTGAACAAGTGAAACAATATAGTGATTTATATATCTAAATGTAAATTGACATCCTTATGTCATTAATACAATAACTACAGGTTATTGTTAGTATATAACTAGTTGGAAACATACGAGAATTCTTCTCAAAAAGTATTTGTACTATAGTTATAATGTAATAATGGATTATATAGATAGAAGCCGTGGTGGCCGAGTGGTTCCAGCAGTTGCCTGCGACAAAAAGATCGCAAGCTCGAATCCCGACTGTACCAATGAGTTTTTCTGAACTTAAGTACAATGATTAGTCACACCACGAGCTTTACGGTGAAGGAAAACATCGAGAGGAAACCTGCATACGTCTGAGAAGCAATTCAAAGGCGTATGAATAGTCGTGCTTGAACGGCGATGGACTCGCCATCTGTCACATTGGCACCTAATATGGCGGAAAGTGGGTGTGTGGGTATTAACCTATACATCTCTGCATACCCCTTCGGGGACCCTTGTGGGAAGGCGTGAGGATATATTATATTATTATATATTTACGTAAAAGACGAGTTAATAAAAAATAAACTCAAGTAATCTGAGAAATAGCAGTTCCTCGGCTTATCATAACAAAGCAAGTATTTATTCAAATACAACCAAAAAAAATTGCAAAGTCTCAGTACACCTTGTAACTTAACACGACGATGAAGAATTGATAGCTGTCACTTGTCACTTTAATTCAAAGGATATGTTACTCGGGATTAAGAGGAGGCAAAAAGGAGACATGGTCACAAAGAGCAGAAAAACAGCTATCCTGACAACAAAGAGTGTTTATAGAATTGGGTCGATCCGCGAAGGTACGTAATTAATCAGAGTGTCCTCCAGAAGTAAATCCCAGGCTATGAATCTTTGCAATCATCCTCGTCTTTTTTGAGGAGCCTAATTAGTTGAATGGACTGAGCCGTTCAACGCAATTAACTTTAATGATAAACGATGGAGTCCACTGAGACGTCGGCTGATGTCAGTGTTTTAAATTTATTGAATTAAAGATGACACGTTAATTAATATACTTTTCAGTTCGAAACGTGTTAATTTAGCTATAAATTAGAAGCTACACATTATTCAAGTCTGGGGATATGATCGCTTTTAAGAATTCGATAAAAATTTTGAAATCCCTTATCCCATTGTAATAGTCCTTATAGTAAAAAAAATAATGTTAAGCATAGGATCAATGTCAGATAGATTTTGGAATTTACATATCCAAAAATTAAGCCTGTGGTGGTCGAATGGTTCGAGTATATAAGTATATTAGTGGAGCCTGAAATAGAAAGATGATGAGCTTTTCTGAATACAGCGATTAGTAAGACACCGCGAGCTTTACGTTGAAGGAAAACATCGAGAGAAAACCTGCATTGAAAGGAAGTTCAAAGACGTACAAGGTATAGCAGTGAGTATACATATTATTATACTCGTGTATATATGTAAATGTGGGATTCCGGTTCCGGTTGTCGACCAGCGAATACGCACGTCACAGAGCTCCGCGAAAAATAAAAAAATAAATAGTGTAAAATAGTGCCAACAAAGTGTGTCATACGATTTACAGACTACAACAAAGAACAAGATACGTGATCAGTGATAAAATTGCAGAAAAGTGTTAGAACTGCGAGAACAAATCAACCTCACATGTAAACATTCTAACCTACAAAATATTGTCAAGCGTCATTAGTGGCAAATCGATAGACTATAGAGTGGATACTGCAGTACCAACATAACAAACAACAAAACAAGTGTTGCCACAGCAAAACAAGTATTCCCACAATAAAACTAGGGTTGCCACAACAAAACAAGTGTTGCCATAGCGAATCAAGTGTTGTCATAAAAATAAAAAAATGGATAAAAGTATGGAATTACTATTGGCAAAATTAAACGAAAAGCTAGACGAACAAACAAAAGTTATAACAACTTCAGTAACACAAAATGTCATGGAAGCACTAGATGAAAAGCTTAAAGCGATCACTGAAGAAAATGCCCAACTCAAAAATAAAATAAATGAGCTAGAGTTTAAACTTAAACTCATTGATAAGGAAAAGCGCAAAAATAACCTTGTCTTTTTCGGCATCGAGGAGGGGAAAGCAACAACAGAAGCGGAGCTAGTAGACTACATAAAAGACATTATAATAGAAATGGGAGTACATTTTGAAGCCTCAGAAGTTAATAACCTCTACAGAATCGGTAAAAAAGAACACGATAAAAACCGCCCTGTTGTAGCCTCACTCACAACTACATGGAAAAAACATATGATTCTGCGAAACAGAGCTAACCTACAAGAAGGTATAAATATCAAAGAGGACTACCCTAAAGAAATATTAGAAAAACGCAAACAACTGCAGCTGCAAGTTGAAGAGGAAAAGAAAAAGGGGAATATAGCGTTCATAAAATACGATAAACTCATAATAAAGAAAACATATGAAAGCAACAGAGAAAAGAGGAAAAGAGAGTCTTCAGGATCACCGAAAATACCATCACAAAAGAAAGCCAACGCATCTAATACCCAAAGCCCATCGACCAACTTGAACAACGCCTCCTCTAAAACTGCATCAAAGGAAATAATCAGACCAAATATACTGAACTATGTAGAGCGCGGGAGATCAGCCTCACTATCAAATCTCTCAAAAAACTAATTTGCGACACCCGGATCCAAACAACCCCAACAACCACATCACCAAACACAACACTCATAAATCGCACCCCAAGCCGGCTTGTCACCGTGGGGGAAGAAGACAAACACCCTCCATCCAAAAAAGGACCACTCTGGTCGAGAGTGGCAAGGGATAGGACCCATTGGAAGGAACTGGAGGAGGCCTATGCCAGAAGGCAAACCGAACTTAGGGACCTCTTGTAACCCTATGTTCAGGAATAAAAAGGCTATTATTATTATTATTATTATTATTATATATGTAAATGTGCAAATGTATGCAACATAATACTGCCTGGTTGTAACACAAAGCACGCATTAATGCGGTTATCTGATACCTGTGACTTGTTTACAAATGGAAAACACACAGATTGCGGTTCCGTTGTCCCCGTTAACTGAATATTGAAATTATTCGGATTGTACACTTTACAAACTATCAAAATACGTGTTATCAAACAATTCACCTCAATAATCCCAAAATTTGCGTAGGCAAAGGTGCAGTAGCTCCTACATTTTTCGGTTTGCATGCTATGTACACAAGTTTCCTTACAGTATTATCGTATCATGACAAGTTCTAAAACTTATTAGTGCATATAATCGGGGCTTGCGCCTGTATTTTTAAATTCCACGTCTATTCAAATGTTTACATTATTATTATTATTATTATTATTATTCAAATGTATATATATAAGTATATACATTTGAAGGAACACACCACAAGGGTCCTAAAAGAACCGGAACGAGAAAGGAAGGGTCGCATTAGATATAATATAGGCGCTAGCTTGGCAGGAGTTAGGCTCGTTGCCGTTTGTTCATGCACGAAAACACATTTCTATAAAAATATATTTTTTTATATTATGTCCAACCGGGAATTGTTCTTCTTCAGGCCTTATCCCATTTCTACTTGGGGTATTCCCTCCTAACCTTCTCCAGACACATCGTTTCATGGTCGTTAGCGGCATATTATTTAAATTAAAAAAGAAACCACCGCACTATTATAATATTAGTAATAAATACCTTGGGACAATTCCACACAAATTGCCATAGCTACTAATTAAGCAAAGCTTGTGCTATGGTAACTAGACAACGATATATTTATCTATATAGATATATGTATACATAGGTGAATAGAACATCCAAGACTAAGGTACAATACTCGTGTTCATCACGACCTCAAGTTTCGCAGTCAGGAGCTCTAATCACCATAGACCATAGACCAAACGGCCATCATATATACTATATAGTATTATATATGAGTATCAATGAACTCCATTCATGCAGTTCCTGCAACAATCAACAATAATGAGAGTTAACAAAAACCGTGATTGGATTTGCACGCGCCGGCGACAATCGGATTAAACACCGCGTAAAACGAATACACCGTAGCTTACAAGTTCTGTTTAAGCCCAAGCTTCCGAAATGTACAGGTTACGTTATTTAGGTATGACGAGCATGTATGAAGAGACTGATGAATGTGGAAGAAGTGAAAGAGGTATGTTAATCTAGAGTAAACTGGCGAAACTAGAGTCAAGACAATTCAACTTTATTGCTTCTTAAAACGCAGATTTCTTCTCGATGGTTTGGCTTCATCGTAACACTCGTGTGGTACAGCACTGTACTTTAGGTAAAAAAATGGGCGAGCTGTCTATATATTTTTTTTTCGTTCGAATTTAATACCAAAATAGAAAACACTGTATATATCCTGTATATATGAACCCATATTTTATACTTTTATTGGAAAAGTTATATCTGAATGATACATTTTGCAATATAAAATCGACGTACAATAAACAATACAATCCGTGACAAGAATGGCGTTTGTTAAGGAATGCGTATTTCTATTGAAGTCACTTTTATCACTTTATCAAATAAACCCAGCAGCAATAACTGAAGCTTCATCAAACGAATGTAGAATTAATTAAAACCTATCACGTAATGCAAGTTCCGCTTCCACCGCTGCACCGTTCGAATTTTTCTTATAAAAGCACTCACGTCGGGCGTTGCAATGAGAGAAAAGAGGGTATTGCTATTAGAACTCGCATTGCTCGTTCATCAGAGCAATTCCTGCGGTTCAACGGAGCACCAATTGCTGATGTTCTTTTTATTTTAGCACTATGAGCACAATACATTCGTTACAGGCGGGACGTATTCCCTCTTATAGCTCAATCTGCTTGATCGGGTAGCTCAATGGGGCGAGTCAGAGTTCCAGATTGAGTTACTGGATATTAGAAACATTTTCCAATAGTCTCTTAGCTCACTACGAACTCGAGGATAATAGGCATGCTTTTAAACTCCCGGACGAATACGTAGCTACTTGAGATAAATGTAAAGCTTGATAAACTTTCTGCCGCAACTGTTAATGGAATTGGTTGAGTTTCAGAAAAAACTTTTATAAACACAAATGAATATAGAAGCTGGCAATGAATGGGCCCGTACCGAGTTAATAGTTGACAAAAATGGATTCCGACGTAATCTGCGTAAACAAACATTAAATATAAAGGCTTTTGAATGGAGTGCCTACCTAAATTGGTTTACGCTCGAAACGATTAGGAAAAAGTACGCAAAAAAAGTTAAAATTGATCGAATCGCCGTCGCGCTTCAGGAAAAATAATTTGCGTTGTTATTTATTAATCAAAAAACGATTTCTGTTTACATTTAATCGTATTTCGAGATTTATATGAGCTAAAGGCACACGTAAGCGTTTTCCATCAACGATAGGGGCTCAACAAATCTCGTCGTGTTTCGTTTTAAAACGGGGAGCCGATACACTGTTGCGGAAGATTGATGGAGCTATCTGAAACGAGATCGGGGACTCTATGGTGCCACCCGGGTACCGACTATCCCGATGCAATGTTGCAGTACCTCGCCACCAGATGCTATTTTGAATCAAATACGTGTTTGGCCTAGCTGCTTCAAACTATCTAGCCTGTATTATTAAACTTTGCACATATTTTAATGTATATCTTACTGCCTATGCATTCTATAGTAAATCAGTCATGACGGCGCTACATATAATGTTATTTTAACTGCTGTGTGATATTAGAAATGAAATTATCAAAAGGACATTCAGTATTATTATACATACACATATGTAAATATTGATAAAGTATGATAAAGTCGTGCAATCTACTATAAAAATAATACAAAAAGGGATGCGATACCATTGGTCTTACGTTTATACGTACACGAATCTTAGTCCGTTCCGTTCACTTTGATTTTGAATGAAATTCTTCTCACTCAAAGTAAATAACTACAACCTGTATATTTATTTCATCGTTTTTTATCGTCGTCCTTGCGACGACGTAGTGACGTGTCTGAGAAGTGACTAAAAGCTTACTGTCTTTCAGATGGGTACTTAAATCCATCTACAGTTAAAAGTAGTTGTTATTACATCAAATTTTACTTTTTCATCGCTCAAAAAATATAATAGTGACGTCCCAAACGGGAATGTACGGAGTTGACAAGCAGATATAAATGAAGCCGTTAGTACTTGGCTTATGTGTAATGTATCGTAGCATGGCTCAGCTCTCACTGGAGTAGGACTAACATCTTACTGTACTCAACAGGTTACTTGGCGTGTTTTCTATGGCTCCACTCCATTATTGAAGATACGATCTGATAGAATTTTTGTTATATTGTTAGATATGTTTCAACTGTCAACCGAAAGGTAGCAGATGTAATTTACAGAACTTTAAAGAGACGTGGTGACCGATTTGTTACAGGAGTCGCCGTCACAGAATGTGATATAAAGTGAATAAAAAATAGTGGGATAATGTGGATAGGAAACATGTTTAGTCGTGTTTGAGAAACGGCGATGGATTCCTCATCTCAGACGTCACCTAAACACATCTCCGGCAAAAAGGCGATGTTACCACACACCTCAATCAAACCCTTCGGGGTCTCTTTTATAAAGACGTGCAGATAAGGACTAAAAGGATAAATTGTATTTAAAACCCATGTAGCTTCATACATTTCATCACGCCATCCCACACCGTGTAGGTAAGGTATCTAATATATATGATTTAGTTTCCGCGCGTATGGAACACTGAAGGTCCCTAAATATTCGGTTCAATAACTCAGAAGCTACACATATCAATTAAACTATGCAAATATATGTACAGTCCCTCAAAATAGCCTGTCTAATTGGTACGAGCAATTGGGAGGGTATACCCGTTCTAAATGCCCCACCTGCTAGAGGCTATTTGTCTTAAAAGCAAATTAGACGAGGCCTTGAAATATCACGCTTCACGGCTGACTTGCGGTTACTGGAAAACTTCAGTGACGTAATGTCGAGTTTTTCCTTTGAAATCTATTTTTATGGTGCTTCGAGGTTGGTCTTATGGAAGATAATAATAAATATAAGGTGTAAAAACTTCTTGGAAGTCTAAAAGGAAAGGTCTTCTATTTTCTCTGCCACACCGTAAGAGAATCAGTGTATTATACATACATACATATGTATACCGTGAAATGCCTTTCTTAATTTTTACAATTCCACCCTCTGCATATTCGATCTAAGATCGTTACGCCGCACATTTTTCGAAAAGATCGCTGTGTAGTGTGCTATATAGGTATATATAATTGCGCTAAATATCTACAATCGTATATAAAATTAAATCATATTACTATGTTTAATGTAGAAAAACATATTAACGGTTATTTAAGTTCTAATTGTTGGCAAGGAAAGCAAACCATCCTATTGGAAATACGTACGCAAGGTAGTCGCATTTTAAGATATTCTACATTTCTTATTTTACTGTATTTTATATTTTATGTATAGCTATGAAAATACCTTACTATGACCTAGCTATGAAGAAGAATTACCCCGCCTTTTTTGTTTATGACCCCTAATAATATGGACGTTGTTTATTACTCATTTTAGGACACATTCACCCACTGAAATAAAATGATTTACAAAATTGATATAGAGGTAGTAGTATATTATATACTTTAATATTAATATATTTTGATCCGCAGCAATCAAATTTAATTTACTAGAATCGAAATTTACATGACAAAATTTCCGGAATGTAATCAAATTTAAACACAGTATTCAGTGACAATTATAATGGCTACCGAAATTATTTAGTACATAGAGGAAATTACGCTTTGTGTATTAAGTAGATCGGAATTAAAATAACACTGCATCATTGTTTCTACAACACCAAAGTACAGGAATTCTCCAAATCAGTATTCAGCAGAATGAATAATTACTATGAGGAACCTGCATCTCTGAGAAGACTTTCTCATGTGAAGTAGTGTCTAAGAGACGACGATAATACGATTTTTTTTCCATAGACAAAATTGTTGTTCCCCGCTGCTACACTTTCGGGATCCTTGTAGGAAATAGACAATATTCAGCGGTACCAATTGATACTTTTTCCGAGCAATATCGAGTCACGTTCCAATGAACATTATAACTTTCACTTCGACAGATTGAGACTGTTCAGACATATTATTGCTCCAATGTCCACTTATAATTCCCTAGTGGTTAAATTGGCGTTCAGTGTTGCTTTAGTAAAGCTAGCCTAAAATAATTAAATTCATCTAGCCAAAAGGGTGTGCCGGCTGGAAAATGTAACCGCTTTCTGACCATTTATTGAACAAAGTTTGATTGGTCAGTGCGAGATTCTCTAATTTATGCCAAGATTCTAGGCTTGCCGCTTGTTACATTTACTCTATGTTCAAATGGATTTCTTCAAGCAAAAGCCTTGGTATTATTATCATAATGATAATTTTCAGGATATCTCAAGTCAAACGTAGGTACATAAACTAGGTTAAGTTTTCAGGCTAAAATAGTAGTAGTGATTTGGGCAACGTTGAGTTCCAGCCAAATAAAAAAGATAAGATTTTCCATTTGTGAGAATTAAAAGTTTTTATTACAAAACCACGCCTAAATATTTTTTCTGATCAACAATTGACGATAGAAACCAAACAAAAACGATACTGGTACAAAATAAAAATAACCACAAACATCTGTATTTCATGATATAAAAATATGTTTTAAAGATCCTGAGAGTAGCAAATAAAACCTGAACTTTGTAAACTTAGTTATAAAATACATAATCGAGGGTAGGTCGAGAGGGTTGAGGTTATCAAAAGAGTATTCTAAGCATCGTTCCGTGCGGCGTCCGAGCCGAGGTCGTAATTAAAAGAGAATTCTCTCGTGTTGTTTTACTGAGGCCCATCGTCTGGAGGCGTATAGTGGATGAATACAATGAATGTGTAAGCATAGCCCCGCCGAAGTACGAGGATAGACTTACATGTCTTTTTAATCTAGCGGCATGATGTGATGGCCATTTTGAAATTTGCCGGCTCATGAAAGTTACTTGAAAATGTATAACTAGCTGCGTTTCGAGGTATAATTGCTTTTTTATATTTTTTTATACACATGCAAAATGTATATTTTAAATGTAATTTTATTAGGCATTATTGCATATTTTAAGTAAATTATAATGTTTTGTTAACATCTTAATTGTCACCAAGTCACATCACGATTCTTGTGATTTTAAAACGGCCATGATAACCATACTTTAGTCCCAATTTAAGTTCGTAAGTGTTAAGTAAGATAATGGAGATGAGACATAACGCACGCTATTGTTGAAATATTTAATTTAGCTTATTGTCAAAAACCAACTTAAATTTGGTAGCAAATATAAATTCATGCCCACGTCACTGTAACAGTCAAAGGCATGCAGTTATTCTGTAAAACTTGGCTTTGTGTGCCGACTGTGGCTTGTTAGTTTCGGTTCGTCGACGCACAACTCTAAGTCTTCGCCCCTCCAGACTTCATGCTACGCGGACTCCGCAAAACATTCACGTACGTACACTTGTCGTTTGAATACGTCATCGCGTAAAATGTTGCCACAGACGCGCAATAACTATACGCATTTAGACACAGAGAGTGAGAGAGAAATATGTCACTACAAAATTTTAAAAATAAACCTCATATTTTATAAAATTTTCAAACTCTTTTGCATATTTTTTTACTGAATTTAGTTTCATTTGAATTACTGTATTTATTATCATTTTTATACTGCTTAAATTGCTTACTGTCATTATTTATTATTTATTATCAATTAGGTGGTGAGCAAGTGCGGGGGGCCTATGCTTAAAAAGTCAAAAAATCTCTTCATTCGAATATCTGTGGTCGTAGTGCAGTCTATGTAAATACTGCAGTTGTTAAGCAACTATGTTCTACGCCGTAGATGCGGTAGAACTCAAGAGCAAGTAAAAGCTACCTGCTGTAGTTTCTATCAAAGCAGGGATTTATAGAAAATATTGTGTGCCATTCATTGCAAAACTAATATCAACCTTTCATTTATCATATGTTTATTTTTAAATATACTTGAAAATTAAACGTTTAAATAAAACAAATAATAAAAATAAAACTTTTGTAAATCTGTACAAATACTACGTCATTGTGTGACGTCATATTTTTATTTGACCATATTTTCCCATACACATTATATTAAACTACATGTACATAAGAAACAAAACTAATGAATAATGCAATATTAATTAGACGTCGTGCTATATAATACATCAATATATGTGTTCTACCAATTACCGTTTTGCGTAACTATTTGTATTTAGCAACCTGTTTACTAGACGTTGCTTTTGATTGCATAAAATGGCTCTCATTTCCTCTGTAAACAGCAAAAGGAACGTTAGCGTGCCTTTAACGAACAAGTTTAAGTATGAAAGGGCCCTAACATTCACCTGTGAATAGTAAAGCACCTTGTTAGGGTCGCTCCAAATGTCTTAAATACCCAGTTATGAATGCCGCCACGAACTTATTTGGTTTGCGTATATTTAATTAATTTTACGGTTGACATACTGACATAGAATTTTGAGTTGCGTACGGAATTTGACATCTTCCTTTATACATTTCTATGAAAGTATAATTGTATAATAGAGCTAGTATAAAAATGTTTAAATATTACATGTTCTTAATTAACATCCACGTGTTTATTTTTTTAAGCAAGAAAATGTTGATCCGTCGTAAGTTATGCAAATACTAATTATTTATTATATAAAATCTAACAAAATAGTTCTAAGCAATCCACATGGGTAATCCCTACATCATCTACAAATTGCGAGAAAGTCTTTATATCGTTTGTGGACCAGGGTATTCAGTCTCTTGTCTCAGTAATGGTCAGCCGCTTTTAAAAGCTTGCCCCGAGTTGCTCATTAAATTTGCATCAAAAACCGAGCCATTCATACAGTTCTTACTACCGTAAACATTTCTCTTTGCTGGTGATAATACCTATGCAATCTTCGTAGATATAACAGCCAACATCGTTTTCGAAAATTGTATTACTCAGCGATAACACAAATTGATTCATAGTGAATCATTAACCGCCTGAGAACTAATGAATGAGAGTTATCATAGGTTTCATTCAATTAATCAACGCTCTGTCGTTTTGATCAATGGATTTGAAGTGTTCATTGAATCTCTAAACAAAATAACTTGCTTTTCACGTTGTTCACTTAGTATTACGGCGATAGCAATATTAACATATACATAAATTAATTTGTACAATTTTCTGTGGAGCTTTGGCTGAGTAGCATGCCCGTAAGTAAGTCGTAATATATACTATAAAATTATAAAGAGGAAAGATTTTTATTTTTTGTGTGTGTATGTACTGTGCCAATTTTTATTAAAAAAAATAATTTTAAAAATTACTTCACCATTGGAAAGCTACAAAGCAAAAAAATCTTATGTCCACCCGTGCGAAGCTAGGACGGGCCGCTGGTAATAAAACAATTTAATAAATAATAATAATGACAAATTAATTCAGTTGTAGTGAAAAAAAATGCATTAAGACGCAGTGCTTGCTTGCCATAGTCAGCTTTGCTCTTAAAATTTGATAATAAAGGGTCTTATTACATCTGCCTATCTGATAACATTAAAAATAAGTCTTATAAAATATTGTAGATTCTTATCTCCCAAGGCAAAACGTCTTCGTAATAACCAAGGTAATTTAATCTCAATGACTTCAGTTAAGTGAGGAATGGGTATTGAGCTCTTCGCCTACCTTCGTGAAATTTCTGAATGAATGGATTGGCTCTCCAGGCTCGTAAAACCGTTTAACGTAATCGAGGGATTAGTTTATTTTTGCCACTTTGAGCGTTTAAATAGTCTTGGATTTTCTGCTTCAGCCGTAGCACGGTAATAACCATTTGCATAGTTAACATCTACTCGTATTTCGACTAACCTTGAATGGATCTAAGCGGAAAAGTAAGATTTAAAATAACATTAACACCTCAAAGCTTGGCTTAAGAGGTCTTGCACCATCTAAGGACACTAAGGGCACCAAGCCACACACTAGGACTAAGAGAATCGGCATTACTGTCTAGTGTAGGAATGCTGTCAATATTTTTGGCAAGCTGGCGAGGGATAGCCGTGTATTTAAAGTTTAGCTAGATGGATATTGTTTCAATTTTTTTTGTAAATAATGGATACTAAAAATTCTATTGAATATAAATATATGTAGATACTATTATGAGTACTCATATTTTTTTTAGCATTCTACCGGATTTGACTGATCGTGCAGCAAGTTCCCTCGTTTTCAATTCTAATAAAATAAATATTCTAATATGTACACGTACCTACATACGGGTGGGCTTGAAACAAAATAAAATCGAATGTCAACAAAAACATGTTTTTATTGACGATTACCTACGTATGTTTTTCCCTTGGTGAATGCAAACCTACTGGAAATACCTGCTCAAGGTAGTCACATGTAAAGTTAAATAAAATTCATTTCCTCACTTTTGTGCCCTCTAACGTTACGGTGCTCACATACTTTTGAATAGAAACGAAATTCTTCATCGAGAAAATATTGGAAATATTTTTCAGTTTCCAATCGAAGGATGCTTCAAAGTCAGGCGTGAGCGAAATAAGCTGTTCGTTCATTGGGAATATGGGAGCCAACTGCGCTGTTGTATAAAGTAAATTAAATACTGGCTTCGTATAGGTGCCAATTATCTTTGAAGACTATATCACCGTGTAAAGACGATGGGTTTTTCGGTCTATTGAAGTTTTGACATCTGTAGTACTAACCAATTATACAATAGTTTTAGGCTGCATTACAACAATACCAAGGTATTCTCTAATCAGAGATTCATCCAAATTTGAACCATCGTGGATTTTTCTAGGTTCACACAATTTTTATACTTGTATACACTAAAATATGTATCAAAATAAACTAGATACGCCCAAATATGTCACGTGTTTACGAAATCTATACAAACCCATTGGAACTTTAGGATGTCTTACTCCCTATTCTCATCTAACCTAAATCCGTTTCAGAGTGTAGCAGTAGCAAATGTAATAACTCGTACATACACTTTACCATTTGGATAACAAAAGTAATATATTTCTGGACTACTAAACATACCTTACAAATATTTAACCCATTTAGCTGTACCACTAGACTATGCCACGTCAATATGCTATCTACTAAGAACCAACATTGCTTGCATTTGTAACAAGAGCTCGGTACATAATGTATGGCACTCGGAGTAAAACTTTAATAGTAAATCCAACGTTACTGCGGGAGTTTGTCGGTTGTATCACAATGCTTCCAGTGGCGGTTTTCATTATCTCGAGTTTAATTGTATTAGCTTTGTGAATGTGCGTGACTACTACCTACTTTCAAGATCGATTCATGTACCTCTTACATTAAATTGATGTTTGTTGTCATGTCGGAAGCGCTTTGTCGTGTGACTATGTTAAGGATGTATCCGAACTTTATTTTAAAGCAATTTATGTAAAAGAAAAAAAAATCGCAAAAAGACCTTTCTACGATACGAGAACAAATTCGAAATATTTGTTAAATCGTCCAGAGTAACTCATTGATCTCACTCATTGACATATTAGTTATGTCAATGAGTGTTTTTGTCGATTGTTGTTTTTTTGACAGTTTAGAATTGGAGGTAACCTCCAGTTATTTAATTATGGTCACCGCAATGGTCTCATTATTGAGAATGGTATAGTTCTCTCAGTGACAAAAAATTAAAAGAAATATGAATAAGTCGAGTCCTTTTCTGAAATATATTTGGTGATTACAAGGCCTGAAAGGAAAATATGTGGCACGGATGCGACAGAGCACAATGACCGTTAGTTTGCCAGTTCGTATTCCTGGTTATTGGGACACGGTGTTGTTACTGACAAGCGTAACTATTCCTTTTAATAAATTGTTTCTAAAAACGATTTAAATATCCACCACACCTAAAGCATGCTAGGTTATTGTAAGAGTTTAAGCCACTCTTTACGTGGCAAGTACCGGTTAGTGGGAAAATTTGCGAATATATTATGCGGACGGCAAGTGTTATACTCAAGCCCCGTGCATAGCGAACTTTAGCGGGGCATATTGAGAAAGTTTTCATTTTTGTCTAACCCAGTTATGATGTCAGGAGTCGGCCCAGTGTCAACTTCTCTACGCCTTGGAATTTTAACATCACCTCTCAAACTTTTTGATTTACACTTCAAAGAATATGTTCATCGTAAAGAAATACGTAATCTTAATATATATATTTCTTGTGTGCGTGTGTATGTGACTGAACTCCTCCTAAACGACTGGACCGATTTTGATGAAATTTTTTGTGTGTGTTCAGGGGGGTCTGGGAATGGTTTAGATTCACAATTGGACCCGATAGGTGGCGCCACTGGGTCCGTAGCTTTAATTTTTTCTCCCAAGCGAAGCTGGGCGGGACAACTAGTCTTTATATATATTTCTTCTGTGAGTGTGTATGTATGTCACTGAACTCCTCCTAAACGCCTGGACCGATTTTAATGAAATTTTTTGTGTGTGTTCAAGGGGATCTGGGAATGGTTTAGATTCACAATTGGACCCGATAGGTGGCGCCACCATCTTTTTTTTTCCACCCGAGCGAAGCTGGGCGGGACAACTAGTAAAGTATAATAACGTCTCAACACTAGAAATCATATGATCGCGATTTTGAATCGTGCATCCTACATGGCTATTGCTCATTATTGTATGTTTATTCGATTTTATCATTACACCTATTAAACTATCGCTTATATAAAACCTGTTCTTCGTTGTTGGAGAATATAATTGTAATATGTTTAAAAAAATCAAGTTTTTTTTTTATATTTGCCCTAATCTCGAAAAACATGCACCTTTGTAACTAGAAACATTACTTAGGACACACTTCTATCACAACTAACACAGCTATTACTCAAGTCATGTCAACGGTCACCCAATTATTAGTCCATATTAAGGAATTTATAAATTTCGGTTGTGGAGTAGTACTTGGCCACGTTTCTTACCCAAGAATCTAAATTGATAGTTTCCTTTGAAGGCATAAAGTTATATGTTCTGTCGATAACAAACATTACAAAATCGTTCTGCGTAAAAGCCACGAATCGATTCTTTGATGTACTATATGTACATCAAAGAATTTGAATAGAAATGTTCCAACGTATCTCTCATGGTTGTATTCTCCATTTGCCGCGAGGTATTATTTGGAAACATATTTGATGGTAAATAAGTAAATATTTAAATGAGTATTCGACGAAAAGCTAGCTACTTCGCCTTATTTGTATAGTCAGAAAAATAAATGTTAATACAATCATTTACAAGAGTGATTGAGACAAAGCTTATGTTTGAGAAAAAATTCAAGGCCGTAAATATGTCTGTTTAGTCGCTCTTGAGAGACGGCTATGGACTCCATTTGATGAAAAAAAGTCGTTTGAATCCAAATATATCTCCACCTCTGCTAACTCTTTATATATAATTTATAAATAATTGCAGCTAGTTCCAACATATATCTAGTTACATATAACACAAGAAAATAAAATAATATCCTATTCTATAATACATAACTGTCAGATACATAACTTTCCTATGCGCAGCGGTCGGGAACAATATAGGAAACTCATAATATCTTTAAAAAACCTTGAATACAGAAGTCATGTTTTAACTACATACTCCTCAATATAATAGAAAAGAAACTTTATTCATAACATAAAAATGAAAACGGTAATTTATAAAAGTGGCCCATAGAATTCGTAATTATTTCAATTGTCATAAAATATGTTGTAAAATATCTCTGGTTTGTCTTAAGTTCCCCGAACAAGAAAGTTAGGGGCTTTTTTCGTGGCGACATTGTGCAGTTGGTAGGTTTGGCTGGTCTTTGTGAAGTTTGGTGACCCGGTCAATGGAGCTCGAAGAATGCGGGAGTTCGTATTCAACCCTCATAGCTCGATGTAAGTTATTGCTCCGGGAACATATTATTGTTTTTGCCCTAAGTTGATAGTCAATAATTTTTTGCATACTTGCCAGATTCTTCGAGCATCTTAGGCTATAAATTGCACGAACCGGGTCACGGAAACGTTGGCGCATATTTTATTTATGGGTTGTGATTTATTTATGTGCACTTTTGAAGTGTTTCGTTTCCTCACGCTATAAACGTACATCATTTGGGTACAAATAAGATCCTATAGCTCAAGCTATATGGCCTAGGAGATAGTTCAGGAATGCTGTTTTAAATAATATATGATTTTTGAGAGTGTAACAGTCGTACGGATTTATTTCCTTGATTTGGCGTTTCTAAATATCTTAAAATAAAACTTTGTTTTAATACTGTAATAATATATTATCATCACGCCTTACCACAAGGGTTCCCGAAGGGGTAGGCAGAGGTGTATAAGTGTAATACTGTGTTGCGATGTTTTTGAGAAAAATCATGAAATTATAAGTAGATTATCTTAATATTATTCTCTTGGGAAACATGAGTGATCTCAAAGGATTGAGGAAGGAATAATAATGTCTTTGTATTTTATTAAGCTTTGTCTATCCAGTAGTGCTTGTTATACGGTGACCTAAAATCATGGTAGGGTACTCATGGGTGGGATTATGCAGAAGGTAACCGAGGCTATCATACTGAATCAACTGCAATATAGCTAGACATTGATTGAATAGTTTCGGCCTCACGGTCCGATATGGTTCGATTAATCCATTTAGCATGAAACGCGACGTATTTGTAATTGTGCCCAGCTGATTACAACCTCATTACTTGTTTCGTAATGAGTAGCATTATTTGGGTATCCAATAATTCATTAACTTATTTACTTGGATCCAATAAATAAACAGTTGTAACGTAAGCATTGGAACTAATGGGTAACAATGGGTTGTTCACAACAACAGTCGCGTTGGATTACCTACATCATATTTGTGTATTAAATATATTACATTAAGTTTGTAGGTAGAAACTATTTTAAGTCAAATTAACTGGGGCTAAGTTTTTGAGTTTAAGTCACTTTTTTGTAAGCTTATGGAGCAATGGGTTTTGTAATAATATAAGTGATTGTGATAAGTGATTGAAATTACTGTTCATAATTTTTTATCTTTATTCCGTCATCATCATATCATTACGCCGAGTCCCTAACGGGGTAGGTTTTTATTTAAATAATATAATTATACTTCTCATCAGTGCTTGAGTGCTGCACAGCGCTATAATGAGTTATGCAATGAGAAGATATGTCAGTCACGGAAACCTACTTTACCGAACCTAGCCTAGTGCCTCTGCTAGCTTAGGGTCAGTTGGATTTGTGTGAGATGTTTATATGACTATTATTGGATTATTACATCTATATATGTATGTTTATCCTTTGCCGATACCTATAATACAGACTCTGCCTAGTTTAGGGTCAATTAGCTTTGTGAGAGATGTCCTCATACATCTTTTAATTAAATTTATAGGTATTTTCATACGCAAAATATACGGAATATAATTTATCTTATATTTGTTATAATAAACTTGTAAAAAAGTTTTTTATATAGGTAAATATAACACTATACATATATCTAGCGGAATATTTTGTAACAATGCACACTCCTTCTCCAAAAACTGAAATACAACCTTACAATTTGGGCGGCTAATACTTAAGAATGTTAGAGATATATCTAAGATATTGTGGAGAAATTTTGTGTACAGTCAAAAGTCTACTCAGGAGGCATGCTAGTGCATGACTGAAGAAAGTGGGGAAAAACAAGGCTTCTCGTCCCGGGCTATTAAATAACATGTCACGACGTTTTAAAAATTCGCCAATAAAACTGACGATAGTCTTCTTCACATCTTCAAACTTAGATTCGGAGTCATTTGTACTCATATAAGTTAAATTAGAAAAAATACTAATGCGACGAGACTATGGTTTAATAAATTATAAGCAATTTAACTTATTTTTAATAGCGACAAAAGAAAGTGATTATGTGTGTGTTTTACAAAAAAATACTTCCAGTAGGTACTTCGAAAAATATAGGTAGTTATTTTTTTATTAAAATAATTGTAATTTTTTGCCGGAATTTATACACTGCTCTAAATATACATAATGTTAGCAATAGTATATAATACCAAGTTTTTATATTTTCTTTACATGGTCATATTTATTTGTTCCAAAGTTCAAACGCTGTTGCGATATTTATCTACATAAATATAAATACATTTACATAAATAAATATTGACTTACCCTTATTTGCAAATATCTATAGATTCGCAGCCAGAGAAATAAAAGTAACTTATATATGTTCATTCATAACAATATTTGAGACTTGACTTGAACAAGGTACTAGCACTAATCTGAAATGGAGTTAAATTGCTCTAAACTTAGCAGACCACGTAGCCAGTAATATGACGCGCACATAGGCATCCAAGTTCCTGGGAGGAAGTCATCCTGGTATTCTCTTAAGGATATTACAGAAAATTACTTCAAATACTGCATTGCAGCATCTCTGGAGCGTCTAACTGTAATTAGCAAAGCGTTTTAGTGTTCAACTAATATAACTGAATTAGTGAATATTACTATAGTACTTGTGCTTCAGTCTTGTTGAACTAATGTTGATATTGAGGTAGTTTCAAATTATATTATACATACATAAACGGAAGTATATCTTAATGTCATCTAAGACGAAAGAATACATATTTGAGTACATTCCCAGCGGCAATAGAACCAGCGACCTCAAGTCAGCATCTCTGTAGCTCTATTCAATATTGTTTTCAGTCAGCGTTTATGGGATCAGATATTTATAATTTATTTGGCAATGACATACGTTGGGGTGAACACTAACGGAAAAGGACTTACGGACGAAAACGGAAAATGTAGTTACTTAGCTAAATAAAAACAATAAAATCACGTTACGAAATACCTCTCAAACTGCAGCGGTGGAAAAATTAAATTGTGAGTAAACTTTTGTAACATACATACATACATGTCATCACGCTAACGGGGTAGGCAGAGAGTATAGAGCGCCAGTTCTCTCTAGACTTACATACCTCTTTCGTTTCGTCCACATTCATCAGTCTCTTCATACATACTCGTCGGTTTCGAGTACTCCAAACGTTCCCGTCCTTGAGCGTCCGATCGATTTGATCCAGGTAGTTGGACGTGGCCTTCCTCTGCCTCTTCTTGCACACACTTTTGCTTTGTAGGTATATTTGTTTCGTCAATCTTTCTTCTCATCCTTTCTATGTGTCCAAACCAACGTAACGTGCCTTTCTTCATCTTTACAGCCTTAATGAATCCATCAGGGTGTATAAGCTCAATAACAAGTATTAGGAATGATTATTGGAAAATGTACTTTCCGTTTCCCACCGTACGAATGTCAATTAAATGTAATTTAACTGATGTCCACTTTGTGTGTGGAAATAACAAATTACAAAGCGACTGAACTTTGCTGTAATCAGCTTTCGAATCAGGAATTTAATCAAAGGGAATCCGTGATTGTTTCAGTCGATTGGATAAATACGTGTGTATATGCTGTTAATACTCTTACTGTGTAGGGGTATAAATAAATAACATCAAACAGAAACGGGAAAAATTGAGATACACGTATTAAATTCTTTGAAATAGCAACCCGTAGGACTACCTGAAGGGTAAGCGGTAATAGCTTTGATCCCACAAAAACAGTTATTCAATAATAATGTCTTAAATTTCGTGTTTTTTTTAAGTTCGAACAGATCATGACCCGTAATGGTCTAAGCAACATCTAGAGTTAAAAAAAATCGTTTATTAATATCTATATAATTCAAATCAAACGGATACTCAAGGACTGGAACGTCAAGAGTACTCGAAACATGCCAGCATGTATGAAGAGTTTATTGAATATAGATACAGCGAAAGAGGTCTATAAGCTTAGAGAACATTGGCGCTATACTCTCTCTAACCATCCCGAGAGCAAAGACTACAATGTATACTGTAACACCCGAGAGGGAGTAGAGAGGATGTGAGTGATGATACGTGTGTATGTATAATTTTGGGATATATTTTCAATGGGATATATTATAAATATTTTCAATGTTTAAAAATAAATCGGACATCTACGTAGATGTAGACGACAAGTTCTAGTATTATTGTCATTCTGGTAAAACATCGCCTGTTCTTGTTATTGTCATAGTTCTTGTTTCATGATGAGCGAAAGATCCAATTACATTGAGAATTAATCGATCGCTGCTTAATGGACGTCGGCAAGTGTACGTAGATACTAATTATAAATACACCGTTGTGGGTGTATTTATAATTGGTAACCTGGAGGCTCAAGTAGTCGCCTGCAACGCAAAGTCCAAGTTAACCTCTTAATGTGTATACCCTTATACCAATGAAAACAATGTTGACATTATCAAACGGACCCCGTAGTTTAACAACTTCACTGAACTTGATCTTGGACAGTCCCAATCGCAAACATATGGTTCTGCTCGTATTTCAAGCACGATGTTTATTCAGCTGTGATTTCCGCCTCGAGTTTTTCCGTTTCGTGTCTTCACTATGAGACTTTATCCCAATAACTATCCGTTTGATGACAGGCACGATAAACCCTCTTCACAACGGACTTTAACTTTGAAGTAGAATTTAGTCTGCTGACTTCATTCAAGCATTCGCGTGCCTAATGAAAAATTGTTTTGTTCTCAATTTTTTTTTACATCACTTGGGTGGCAAACAAGCATGCGGCCCGCCTGACGGTAACCGATTACCGCAGCCTATGGACGCTTGCAATACCAGGGGTATCACTCGTGCGTTGCCGACCCTGCAGGATGAGATGCTATTAATATATCTGTGTTGTTTATGTTTTACTAGTAAAACTCACAGTAGCAAATTATGAGTTTTGCTTTCTTTCATTGATTTTTAAACATCACAACTTAATTGCATCATTATGAATGAAAATGAGACACCTTAAAATACAGTCGTGCCAACTGACTCGCCACTGCCAGAATGGCACCTGAATATATTTAAAAAAAAAATGCTGTTACATCTCTGCGTACCCGTTTGAAGACCCTTGTGGAAAGGCGTAAAGTATCCCAAATTAGTAAATAAGGTATCAAGAAAAACTATCAGCATTTCCATGCCCAATTGCACTAATATAATGTTTGGTATTGTCTTTAGGTTTACCGGACAAAGTCTGTGCCATTAAAATTTGTTTAGTGTTGTAGTTCTGAAATAGTAACTAGGTATGGTACACTAATGGTGTTTTAATAGCCACTTGGTAGATATGTATCACGCCGTTTGTGCTCGCGCGTGAATCGAGTCATTAGTGGAAAGGTCTTTCAAACTTTTGTTCGGGAGACGCTTAGCAGTTGAGTTTTTATTACAATGTTTTGGTTACGTATAAAAATCTGTACTAAATAAGGATTTCATCATCAAATCGTCGTAAAGAGCGCCAGTTCTCTCTAGACTTACATACCTCTTTCGCTTCGTCCACAATCATCAGTCTCATCATACATAGGTAATCGTCGGTATTAGGATATTATAATAGGATAATAGTTATTACACCTCTATCACGATTTTAATTATTTTAAAACTTTTCGGTTTTCTACTACTCGAGACGTACCCATACCTGAGTATTAAATAGTTTACGGACGAAGATAATATTTTTTTATTCATATTTGCGTTTAAGCAAGCGTTTAAGCAAAAGCAAAAGTGTGTGCAAGAAGAGGCAGAGGAAGGCCACGTTCCAACTACCTGGACCAAATAGATCGGACTCTCAAGGACGGGAACGTTAAGAGTACTCGAAACCGACGAGCATGTATGAAGAGACTGATGAATGTGGACGAAGCGAAAGAGGTATGTAAGTCTAGAGAGAACTGGCGCTCTATACTCTCTGCCTACCCCGTTAGGGACTCGGCGTGATGATATGTATGTATGTATATTTGCGTAAAAAATAAAATACCAGGTTCGTGTCCACATATCCAGTGTCTTGGTTGCAATATCTCTTTAAACGTCTAAAATAAAAAATTCAAAGCAGTCATTATTTCTCAGTCGAAAAGGCTTCGTGATGTGGGTACATTATTAATTATTAAAGACAACCTCCCTCCGAATCTTGATTTCAAGAGTTGTTAACGACTTAAAAACAGGACCCGCTATTGTTACCAAAACAATTATTTTCGGACGTTTGTCTTTGTGAATTTAAATGGAATCACAATTTCGGCCCACGTAGAACAATAATGCAAATAAAACAACTGCTATCGGTGGTACTACGAGTTCTAGCCTAATTGTGATATAATTTACATTGAATTAATATGACATAAGCAAACTCAATTTCAGCTCATAGTCTCTCGTGTGTATGAAAATTACCACTAAATTTCGGGTGAAAATAAATAAACAGGCATACACACCTTGCCAATTTGATCGTTGAATTATTCATGAAGTCTCACACGAGCTCACCTGCCAGGGGGAGAAGACTACAAATACAACTCGCATTGTGACTCGAGGGGAGTATAACGAAATGGGCAACCGAGACATCGCCTCATTTGAGAGCCAAAATAAAAAAAATAAAAAACTTATTACTGAGCCCAGAAAAACAGGTGAAGTGTCATTATGATTAAGTGCGCATAGGAAATACAATTGGGGTGCAGGTGCGCCGTTCGCCGGGATTTTGAAAAAGTTAAATAGCTGAACACGACCCTCATTAAGAACGAAATATTTTTTTACTATACCTTGTCGTTATTTAGAAAACATTTATAAAGAATAAAATTGCGTATTGTTTATCATTCACATTTGAATCACTCAATCAATCTCTTAATTCCCGTTCCCTCTATTTAATCAGAATCCGAAGCCTTTTTTTCTTCCTTTTTTATCTTTGAATTATTCATATGGCCAGTACTACAGCTGCGTATGTAGGTGTTATCCTCAATAATGTAATAGTCACTGGCCATAAACATACTAACGTCATAACAATCAACCATCTAACTAACGTCAAATGTCATTTTTATATCCAAAAAGTGAAGTGAATGTTTCAATGATCTGTGATGGCTACAGTTTTTAAATTACTCCAAACACCGAATGAATTTTATGGAGAGCTACAGGAACGTACTGATATTGCCGAGGGTCGTCGCTACAGGAGGTTCATCGCTGTGTTACTTCTCCAACGTTTGACGAGAGGATACTTGATCAGGAAACACATTGCGTGGTTGGCCAAGAATGCAACAATAATACAGTGCGCATACAGAATACATAGGGCCCGAAAAGCTTATCGAAATGCTTTAAGGAGGGCTGTAAGGAATAAGCACGATAGGCATTACGCTCGGGCTGCTATCATAATACAGGTAACTAGAGTGTTTATTGAGTAGTTTAATACACTTTTGATAAAATGCTATCAAACAACTATAATTACAATTAAAATTAAAAAGCTATAAGTCGGATTACAAATTCATACATATCATCACGCCAAGTCCCGAACGGGGTAGACAGAGAGTATAGAGCGCCAAGTCTCTCTTGACTTACATACCTCTTTCACTTCGTCTACATTCATCAGTCTTCGTACATACTCGTCGGTTTCGAGTATTCTTGACGTTCCCGTTCTTGAGGGTCCGTTACAAATTCAGAATCAATTTACCTTTAAAAAAGATTAGGCACAACATTGAAAGTATAATTAACTGGTTGGTTAGAGTAATTGTACTACGGGCTCTGTTTTATATTAGTAGAACCTTGAATCAAGAAATTTTTGATATAAATAAACGAACATTTTGATTAACGATCTTAAATATTTTTGCCAAGAGACGTGGTGGCTGAGTAGTTCGAGTAGTTAGTTACCTGCAACACAAATATCAAGCAAGATCGAATCCTGACTGTACCAATGAGTTTTTCTGAACTTAAGTACAGTGATAAGTCACGAGCTTTACGGTGAAGGAAAACATGGAGAAGAAACCTGCATACGTTTGAGAAGAAATCCAAAGGCGTATGTATAGACGTGTTTGATTTACGGCGACGGACTCGCCATCTGTCACGTTAGTTAGTTATGTATTTGTTTCTACAGACTATATTTGAAACTAATCGAAGGAAATGTCTTAAAATTTAATAAAATATGAAAATGTATTAAAATGTTTTGTAGCAAAAAGTGAGTTTATTGGTATTTAGTAAATAATACTCACATGGTTCGTTGTACTTACAGGCCCTCTGGCGAGGACATTTTTCAAGGCGTACAAAGTTTTGTTATCGGTCGTATCGCCGCTGGCTAGCTACAGTAAAAGAGCGCGGTGAGAGACGGGCGGCAGAAGCAGCAGAATTCGGTGTCAGAAGTAGAGCTGATGACTTGAGAATATTAGAAGAGGAAGCTCGTCAGTGGCTGGCGTTTGTAGTCTTCAAATTACACCATTTATTGAGAACATATGTTTGTGCCGGCGTTTACTCAGAGCCAGTGACAACAGAGCTATCCGAATTCGAGAAACTTCTCAAGTCTATTCACTATCACGAGTATATGAAGAGATTAAAACGCAAATATGATGAGTTCGTACGAAAACACCGACCTAAATTTTCAAATAAGCGTCTTTTTCCTATAATTGGTGATGGTGCTGAGTATTGGTATTTATCACTTGCTGAAATGTATGAACTGACGTATCCGTTTCCAAAGAAAGAAGACACGAGACATTTAGACACGCATCACGGACCTTCGCACAAAAAACCTTTCCTGTGGAAGAAAGTCCGATATGAAATATTAAGACAGGGTAGGGGTCCGTTTAATTTGCCGAAGACACCGGGTATCATGTCTCCTCCTCCACCAGCGCCGACTCCTAACCCAGGGGGGGACGCTGAGCCACGGAAAGATCCTCGATTCCACCTCTACGTCAGGCATTACACCCCGCAACCAGCGCTTTTCGATTACGTTGATTTTCATATAAACGTGCTACTCACGAGAAAATGTTCAGTGGAAAATATAGACAGAGCATAGTCATGTAACAATCTGCAAGTAGTGGTCCCTATTCTAAATTAAAGACACAGGAATGGTTTTCTAGAAAACACTTGTTTTCTTACATGTTTGTGTATTATTTCTCCTTTTATTTTTCTTGCTCGGAAATCCGTAATCAGGCTGCTAAGTTTGGAAGGGTCGTCCGGATGTTGCGAGCCGCGAGCCTTTTGTTGTTTCGCTTTTGTTGTTGTGAATTTTACACTTGTAATTTATTTCAGGAAACGCCTTGGTGAGAAAGAAATTACGTTAAACTCTCCAAGGAAAATGTGTTTTGTAAATTAACATTTCGCTTCTGTAGGTTTTGAGGTGGGGTATTTTTATTTATTGTCCTTTATAATATTAAAAATAGGATACGATTTTCTTGCAGTTTCCAAGAAGAAAT
The DNA here is from genome assembly GCA_945859725.1 of Drepana falcataria. Taxonomy (NCBI): domain Eukaryota; kingdom Metazoa; phylum Arthropoda; class Insecta; order Lepidoptera; family Drepanidae; genus Drepana; species Drepana falcataria. Next base: position 6,315,591 of record OX243935.1, read on the forward strand.
GTAACAGTCGCTTTGTATATTCCGTCCGTAAATATTCTACCAACTCCTTACTGAATTAATCCGGGAATATACTGCATAAACATCCGTGCTTACACCTGTATTGCTTTAGAAATTTCTCGTATTCTCCGCACAGTCTATTTGTTTGTACTCGACATCTTCAAACTCATTTGTCTGACAATGCCCGTTTGACTCGGCAAATTTATTAGGGTCAGAATAATACAGGTTGTGGGTTTCTGAAGCAGCTCCTTATTGCAGCTCGACTTAGGCGGGTGCCCCATTTGTTAGGCGTATAATGGTTGACCCACTTTACTTATGTGCTATGTGTCTGGCAGAATGGAGTGTGCTTTGCCCTGTGCATTATAGGCTCTGTAGCGCTCTAATAACATGGCGTGCCATCGCTATCAAAAATTAACTAGACTAGACAAGACGCAACTTTTTGTGAATATTAAACGCTGCATCTACTTTCATTTCCATGGTTAACCCGAAATTACGTTCGTTATCCTTAAGGTAAATAAAATCAAAGTAATTAAAATAACTTAGTAATTGAATAATTATTTAATATATTACGTAGTGATACGATACGTATACGTATATAAAAGTGATTGAATAAAGGTTACGTATACAGTAGACGACCTTCGGTTTATTTTTCCATCAGTTTAGTGAAGTTTGCGTCAACTGTAACTGTCAGCAGTCAGCCTCACCGAGGGTGTTTGGAACATGAATAATGTATGGGGTAAATTTGCAAGTGTTTCAATTTACACCCGCGCCACTCGAGTGCCGTTGATACGCACAGGAGGTAGATGAAGTGCAAAAAAGAAAACAACAGCTACCTAGTGGCAGTCGGCACTCGTCGGGAGGAAACACGGACCCCATAACTGCCTCGCAGCGTATAACAACTACGCATTTGCTACATTTATAATCGTTGTAAAATGTAAAAATAAAAAAAAACTATCCGTCGTTAAGTTCGAATAAGGCGAAGTAGATTAAATCGTTTTATACTATTCTTATGCATACTTGTCATAGCTGGGTAGGCAGAAAGACTTGTCAGTTCTGACTAACAAATCTCTTTCACTTCATCCACATTCGCTATTAGCGGTTTTTCTTGTTTTTGAGTACTTTTGAAGAACTGTTCCACCTACAAAATGTTTTCATGGCCTTATGTCGATGGTGTCTGTCATCTGTATGATCCAGCCCGTCGCATTGCTACCAATTCTGGACTTGAATTAACGGGTTGACTCTCCTATGTAGGTAAGTAAAATCTAAAAGATAAAATCTGTTTACCTAACGGCTACCTGAAATACCTAATTATTGCATTTTGTTAACATAACGACGTTTAAGAACATCAACAAAGCTAAATAAGAATGTATCTAGATCACCATTTTTTGCTACTGTATATATATATAGTAAGGTCCTCTTTGTTTGTTCAGCAAGTTTACTAACGACTAAGTTAATAATTAACTTCTGAACAGTTCGTCTTGAAATTTATCTCTACGTGACACTAATGCAATTTGTTTTATCAAGTGTACGTACATTTGCGGTTAGCCAATTGCGGAGGCACCTTCGGGACTGCAAGCGTCTTTTAACACACGTAACACTGTACATTCTCATCTGGCGTTACAATCTCCTAGTCTCGATTTAAATTAACTACCGTACAAGTTTCATGAAAATTAAGTTAGTTTTTATGTATAAAAATGTTTCACTATATTATTTATTTCTTTTTTTTATTCTATTTTTATATTTAGATGAGTAGAGTTTTATAGGAAATGACAATGTTTTCTTACCGCGTGGCTTCCTAGATTTATTTAGTATATACATATATATATGCAGACAGAAAGGTTTTTTGAACATTGAGCGTAGGTATATGATACATTTAATAGGTATATATAACAAAAATACGGCGTGGCTAAGCAATTGTGATTCCTTTTTCATAGAAAATAAAGGAGCATTCCCTTGACTGCATTCCAAAAATTCCTCGACGGAACCTCGAAGTAATTCCTGACGGAACTTTCCAATCGATAGCGCCGACTTGAGTAGGTCCGTGATCTGTATGAAAAATGCGGAACGAGCGTCGGTACGCAGTAATTAGTGAAGCCGGGACGCGCGGGCGCGTGCCTCGCCTCACGTGACGTGCTTGCCGCCCTTTGTATTTGAAAGGTGTTACAATATTGTCGGATAAAGGAAATTGCCAACTACTTTAGTAACACGTTGAGGGCGAAATCGCATTGGACTCTCAACGAAATCAATCACTGTTATTACATTGAAAATTGCAACGCAAACAAATAAACATGACCCATTTGATTGGAAAATGAACGTGTAACAGAATTTGAAATAACTATTTTGATTCACACTAAAAGCACTGTACTGAACGTGAGGGTTTTCAATTTATTGAAATTTAAGTTCAGTGGGAGTATTTTACAGGATGTTTGGAGCGAGCGGATCGGCCCGTCGCCTGCGCCGCGCGTGGTATAGCTGCCTCTCGTGACGCCGCGTTCGCGCTGACCGAGTGCTATTGAATTTTCCGGTCACTTCGTTTAATATTCGCTTTGCTATTTTGTTGAAAAGCATAGAATTGCTTTTTTAACGCCGAGCATTGGCGTTTCAAATTGGAAGTAAATTCAACACAAATATACAATACTGAATACCGTATTCAGTATTGTATATTTACGGATACTGGTTTTTCACTGAAAATGTATATATATAATGTTAATCTGTTCAGGAATCCGCTTCTGAAAATAGCACCATATTTTTTTGTATGGACATCATAGTGCAGATGTATATAACAATTTGAAATATTTGAAGGTAATTAATATCTCGTTTGATCTTCACGTCATTCGAGAGTACTCAGTGAAGCTAAATAAGCCGTACCGTTTTGTGATGACGATTGCTCAGCTGGCTTATGGCAGGTGGCTTACTCATCTCTAGGTTTCTATAAATCTTTACTAGATAGGCCGAGATGGTAGGATCAATTCATCAGGTCATTCCAACCTTCATGTCTGTAGCACGCGTTGGGAACCGCTTATCATTCGTCTATCTTACTGGTCATATGAATGCGAATGTTTGTGAGGATGTTCGTTTGCAATTACGAAATAAAAACCGAGACACGCGGGTGAAACCGGGGCACGAAAATGCGTTAGTTAGCGTTACACTACACTAAAGACTAGCTTTACATACTTATAAAATTACCATGACTAGGTTGCAATTACGAGTGTGCAATAATCGTGTCTGGGCATGGAACAGCATTTTTTTGTGCCGTGTGTCTCGGAGTGGTCGTCGCGCGGAGGCTCTATAAACTCCTTTCAACCACTCACACCGGAGGCTTGTTTGTTTCACACGTAGCTGTGTCGAGCACTGTTCACGCTTCTATCAAAGCATCGCTTTTCGCCTTCCAATGGTTTGAAAGTGTGACATGTCTAAAAACAAGCCATTATTGTTCTCGTTGTTTAAAATGTAAAAAAACGTCTACTTACTCAGATCTACACAAGTTATTTTTGACGAGTTTTTAATTAAACTTTAATAATTGGTAAAACTTTATTTTCTATACATATAACATAAGTTTTGTATCACAATCATTTAATTTTATTATAAGTTGAATGGAATAAATGCTAACAATCTAGCACTGTTTGCGATGGTGGCCTGGTATTACCGATTATAAGATAATATAATGGTAATAAAATACTCGCGGGAATAAATTAATTTATATAGTAAATATATATATATATGAACTTTATATGGTTTGTAATATTATGTCATTTCTAAGAATAAAATTTTTTAAATGTATAAATAAAGCGATAATAATACATTATATTATAACGTTAGGTTATCGCATAACATTTTGTGGAACAATAATTATCGTAACCAGCTGTCGTTCGATTTTCAGGCGCAAAAAGACCGCCATATGAGCTCACACAAAGCCGCGCGAGAAGTGCTACGAATGCTACGCACCATGTCGTAGGCGGTCTACAAACACGGGCGAGGTCTCGAAATTGCGTGTAGGCGTGTGAAGCGTTCAATTTGCTGTCATTTCAATATATATATGTACTCTCGAATTTAAATACCTTTTGTTGACCTTTTGTCGACACAAAATGAATTCGAAGACATTTTTTCATTGGCTTCGTAGACTGGTGTACTTTTTGCTTCAAATGCTACGGACACATTTTTTTACTTCAATTGATTACAATATGTGCTAAAGAAGCATTGAAACATAACAAATGAACCTTGAGCTGCTATCGTACATCTTTTCACCTATACAATAAAAGTAATAAAGCTAACTTGAACTTTGTGTAACGAGAAGGTAGAACGTTCCGTTAGAAATTTCAAACCTAACCTAACCTAAAAAATCTCTTCTGTCTATTTTAATTCTCATATGAATGCAGTTGCTTGATGCGTATTAACTTTATTTTACATATATTTTGGTATTTTTTTATATTACTATCAAAAAGCATCCGTTATGCGGTAGTTTGGTACGTTCCTTTGAACTTATTTTTATAGAACTGTATTCAGTAGGCACAGATTATAATGATATTGAGTTTCAGCAGTCTGAATATTCAGATGTCAACACGATAATTTTACGATAATACGGTCATACTTAATAGTACCTAAGTGGAATATGCATACTTGCACCAGAATGGCCAAAGTCTGTAGCCTTCTCTCTGGCATATACGTAATACTTTTCATACTTAATTGGTCTCCTGGCGGCATTTTCCTTCATCATAAACATTGTATACTTACGTAGGTCTGAACCATAAACTACTACAAAAACGGGTCGGCCACAGTAACACACAAAAAGTTATACAGGTAATATATGCTCTATAAGACTTGCTCGTCACAATCCTTAATTGGTCGAGTTACGATATTAGTGTCATGACATATGACATCTTATTAATACCGTCTCATCCGTTGACAGTACGTTATTAATGATCCCAGTAATTATACCGTGACTAGACGAGAGAGTTCTCACTACGCAGCCGGTATACGATTCTAAATATGTGTTTAAACATGATTTATCATCATTAAAAGTTCGACGTGTTAATGAAAGTTGATGAGACTCGCGGGACCGATACGTTTGTTTTACTGTCAATGCTTAGTTTATACTGCGTCAATTTGAAATTAATGAATGAGTCCCATTTTACAATTGAAGTCAGATATCAGTGAGAGAATAATAAATAATTTATTTAAACAATACACTAAGCACCGATCCGTTTTATGTAGAACAATAATGTAAAGAATTTTATTATGGCTTGCGCAAAATTCATTGTCCCCGAAATAAGGCTCGCGACAGCGTGCAAATAAAATATTCCTCTTTACATTCTTTGCCATAAATTCATCTTACTTGACGTCACACATGAGACAAATACGCCATAACTCAAACACGCGGACGGCTATAAACAAGCAGGGAAGATACGGTGCTGTGACGCAACACTGCATGCACGCATGTGACACGAAACACACGGGCCGTGACCGTTGTGTGACGTCATTTGTCACTGTCACTCACTTGTAACGGCTTGGTATAAATCAGACGCTATGCTGACGAAACCTTTGCTTCGTACTCACTGTATGCACTGGAAACCCGAGGAAAATGCTTATAAGCCTTTTTCCAATTAAAAATAGGTAAATGACGCAACTATTAGTTGTGCCACATGAATTGCAATGCCTACACTAATAGCCCTTTGCAAGTTTTAATTTTAGTTGATAGTTATACTATTATGTTTCCGTACGGACTCAAACAATAGCTAGTACTGTCTTCTTAAATATGTTTCTGATCTTCACTACAGCAGTACAGTTCATATAAGAATCTTTTGTTTTGTTGCTGCTTGCGTAATTACGTGACAGAATATAAGAAATAAAAGTCGTGCCCTTAACTAAGATTTCAACAGTAGCTAAAATAGTTACATTAACGTACATACCCAACTCCGAACATTCCAGTTGACATAATAAATACTTGGCTTCCACGATAAAATAACATTAATCATTGTCAAAACAAATAACTAAAAATATCATTTATGGATGTCGTAAATAACCTACTTGAGGCGATTTACGTCGGCTTTGTCTTCTTCTATATTGCTTCCAGGTCTTTGTGAAACTTTTAATATTGCCAGAAGAGTTGACATCGCTTTTAATTTCTTTTCCACTGTGTGTATTTTTCGCCACATCAATCTTAGAGGCGCGAGTAGGCTTCACCGGTAGCTCTTTATTAAATTTACCAAAACGCAAGCCGTCGTGTATTGGCTCGAGGGTTGACACCGTTAGATTAATTTCAAGGCACGTCAAATAAATACAGGAAATAATATGTATTATGATGTGATAATTACATGTCGTATAAATTAGCTCGGTGTATTGCACGATTTTGTAAACAGAGCTTAATGATTGATTCCTCTGTCAACGCTCTGAAAGGTTAATAATAATGTTGGCTTAGCTATTGAATAACTGAATAATAAATCGCATATTATCTTCATTGTCATAATAAGGAGTTTGAAGGAAAAATATGAAAATATAGGATGCTTTACGTAAATTTTAAGCCTTCTTGACAAGGGAATATTATGCTGAACCAATTAGCATTACCATGCAGCATGGCAGCTGGTTGGTCATTTATACAGCTAAATAGGTACATTATTGTCTCGCGGAATCCGTCATGAGGTAGGCAGAGAGAGCAGGACGCCAATTTTGACAACAAGACCTCTTTTGATTTCAGCATGCTTATGAATAATATCCTCACGCATTCCCAACGGTCCCCGAAAGTTTAAAATTTTTGGTGCCAACGTGACAGATGGCGAGTCCATCGCCCTTACTCAAGCACGACTATACATACGCCTTTAAATTGCTTCACAGAAGTATACAGGTTTTCTTTCAATGTTTTCCTTCACCGTAAAGCTCGTGGTGTGACTAATCATCAATCAACTGTACATAAGTTCAGAAAACCTCATTGGTACTCAGTCGGGATTCCAACTTGCGATCTTTGTGTCGTAGGCAACAACTCGAACCACTCGGCCACCAACGGCTTCATGTTTATGAATAGTTTTAACAATTACTCTTAACGTATTTACTTACATACATACATACATATTTTCACGCCAAGCCACCAACGGGGTAGGCAGAGAGTATAGAGCACCAGTTCTCTCTAGACTTACATACCTCTTTCGCTTATACTTAACTAGCTTATGCCCGCGGCTTTGCCCGCGTGGAGTTCGCTACAATAGTTTCCTATTTATATTTAGTTAACAATAGATAGCCGTGGTGGCCGAGTGGTTCGAGCAGTTGCCTGCGACGCAAAGGTCGCAAGTTCGAATCCCGACTGTACCAATGAGTTTTTCTGAACTTAAGTACAGTGATTAGTCACACCACGAGCTTTACGGTGAAGGAAAACATCGAGAGGAAACCTGCATACGTCTGAGAAGAAATTCAAAGGCGTCGTATGTATAGTCGTGCTTGAGTAACGGCGATGGACTCGCCACCTGTCACGTTGGCACCTAGTATATCTCTGGCGGAAAGTGGGTGTGTGGGTATTACCTATACACCTCTGCCTACCCCTTCGGGGACCCTTGTGGGAAGGCGTGAGGATATATTATTATATTATTATAATAGTTTCCTGCTAGAATCGGTTCAGTCGCTATGCCGTGAAAGAGCAATATTAGAACATCGAATTATTTGGAATTTTTGTAATGACAGAATTGAGGTTTCAAATATGTGTTAAAATAAAATGTAATTTAAATCAAAAGCACTAAGGAGTACTGATATAATTTTGATGCAAATCTAAATTAATACTAATAGTAAGGCAAATTTTATTCCTGTAGGAACTTTGAATTTTCGGGATAAAAAGTACCCTATGTCCTATTCCTAGGTATAAGCCATCACGATTTCAAATTTCAGCCACTCGGTTCAGCCGTTTTGCCGTGAAAGAACCGCAAACATCCAAACTTACAAACTTTCACAATTATAATATTAGTAAGAAAGATATATAATATATATATAAATATATATATATATTTCTTCCAAATAAAATTGCATTATATATCTTGAAGACATTTGCTAAGCAACTAGTGTTGATGTTACATCAAAGGTCAACTTAAGCCGATCTCAGCTGGGATGAGTAAAAACCTGCAGTTGGGTCAGAATCGAAAAGACGCTTTATTCTTGGCCGCAGTTAGCTACTTAATAAATGTTTTATGTCATTTAATATTTAAGTAGGTGATGAGATACTGGGTGTACCCCGCGGTGTTACCCGCAATTTCAAAATTGTTTCATCGGGTTCAGTTATTTCATATAAAGTTTTTGTAAACCATAGATATCTGTTCCAAAATTCAAGCTATCTCAATAAGGAATTTAATCAAAATCTGTTTTGCTATATACAAATATGTATGTAGCCACAAAGGTGGCAAAAAAGCATACGGTCCTCCTCCTATGGATGCTTCGAACAACAGGGGTATCGCTCACGCACTGCTGACCCTAATTTGCTACATCACTATTATTTCTGTGAATGATAACGTCGAGAGGAAAGCGACGGTCTTAAGTAAGTAAGTGTATTCTGTAACAACTCTACTTTCCCTTGGAGACCCTTGGAAAGAACTAAACTCATATAAACACCTAAAGACATATAAAAGCATATGTAAGCTTTATTTGTTGTATTATTGATATTGTCTAAGCCATTCTGTACCAATTACAAAAAAAAAACCAATAATATACGGTCGAATTGAGAAACCTCCTTTTTTAAAGTCGGTTAAAAAGGGAAGTGAAAAGAAATTTAAATAACCATTATTTTAGTCAAATCGTCAAATCAAAGTAAATCATAGTGTCCCACCAGAAATCAGATGCGCATCGTGGTTCTGATAAAAAATGTGTTTTTTTAGGTCTCCCCTACATTGTCGTGGCATGCAGATTGCAAGTACGTGATCTGAAAGTCAATGCCCGGGGTTGCGCCTGACAAGCCGATTAGTGGCTTACGGCGACTCTACCGATGTCTGTCACTCTGACGTGCGCAACGCCCATCGGCAATATTTTTACATGTTTTCATAAGGTTCGGATAATTTGCATAAAACGGGTCTTACGTTGTTTTCCTAAATACTTATGGACCGCCAATATTAAGGGGCTTAGAGCTCTAAGTGAAAAGGTACGTGTTGTTTGTAACAAGGGCTTACCCCACACGAAACAGCCTATCGGTAAGCCTCCTTGGAGTCAAAATAATGTTGCTATTTTACTGATTGAATGTCGAAAAACGAAGCGAGATACCAAAAGTTCCAACTACCTGGACCAAATCGATCGGACGCTCAAGGACGGGAACGTCAAGAGTATTCGAAACCGACGAGCATATATGAAGAGACTGATGAATGTGGATGAAGCGAAAGAGGTATGTAAGTCTATAGAGAACCTGCGCTCTATACTCTCTGCCTACCCGTTGGGGCCTCGGCGTGATGATATGTATGTATCTATGAATTTATAAAAAGGTATAATGATGCTTACCCCGTAAGGGACTCGGCGTGATGATAATTATATATGTATGTATAATTATTATTTATTATTACAATGGTCATAGATTTATTGAAATTAAGGTATAATAAATCTACAACTGATATCGAATCGGTGGAGATTGCTCGTAACTATTGGTCGTGTGAACGTGGATGAAGCGAAAGACGTATGTGAGCTCAGAAACGGCCGGTTCTAACCTTTCTAATATTATAAAGGGGTAAAGATTGTAGATTGGAAAATCTACTAATACCAATACCAGTGAATAATTGGGGAGGTGAAATTGGTGAAATTAGGGAGGGAGGGCACAACGATAGGGAGGGAGGGCACAACGGTTAATTGCCGTTCGAATTCGGAGCAGCCCGACTGGTACCATTACCTCCACCTTACAGAAGATCGCAGCTAAATGGCATTACCCTCGGGTGTGTCGTGTTCCTGTGGTGAGTAAGGTCGCCAGGCTCCAAGAGGAAGCGGTGTGTCGGCAGCACAGGACCAGTGGTGCAATTCCGCCGTGGTGGTGACCAGGCGCGGCATGTCGGTGCGGTTGTTAGGGAGACCCGGTGAAACGGCTGTCCGCTGGCCGCCCGCATATAGTAGGGGTCCCGAACCCAGGGATCACCTAATCTCCGCCCTGGGAGGCTGACCCGCACATGTGTGTAAAGTCCTTGGTGTAGTGGTCGTGCCGGAGGAGGAGACCGGAGTGGACCCGGCCGCTGCATCAGGGGGGGATCGGGGGCCCTTCCGACTTCCGCTCCGGCAATCCGCACTACCTGTACATCACTGCGGCGGATTGAGACTGCGCTTTGTCCTCTTTGATGCCGACACAACGATTCCTCTTCTTCCTTTTCAGCACCCTTAGAAATCTAAAATGGCCAAATTTAAAAATAGTAGAAGTTTCCCAGCGGCCTCCCCTTCCATATTAAAAATGGACTTTTGCAACATCAGGGGACTTCATTCTAATCTAAATGCAGTCCACCAACACCTTGAGACGACACAGCCGACTCTGCTATTTCTGACGGAGACGCAGATATCCTGCCCTGATGATACATCGTACCTGAACTACCCCGGGTACAAGATGGAACACAATTTTGTGCGCCGCGCCGGGGTATGTATGTACTTCCGGGAGGATATTTGCTGTCGACGTCTCCACGGCCTTGAAGACAGAGACCTGTCAATTTTGTGGGTGCGCGTAGACTATGGTGGCAACACCCGAATCTACGCGTGTCTTTACAGGTCCCATAGCGGTGACACAGACACAGTTCGCCTATTTGAGCACCTGCAATCGACAACGGACAAAGTACTTGATCAGTACCCCTCCGCGGAGTTGGTGGTTTTAGGAGATTTTAACGCTCACCATGTTGAGTGGCTTGGCTCTCGGTCCACTGACTGCGCGGGGAGGGCTGCTTACGAGCTTGCCCTGGCTTATGGCTTCTCGCAGCTGGTACACGAACCAACCAGAATACCTGATATCGAGGGCCATACAAGCTCTTTACTGGACCTTCTGCTGACCACGCGACCGGACAGCTATTCCATCTCGGTGGGTGCGCCGCTTGGCACATCCGACCACTGTCTGGTCCGGACGCAAGTGCCGTGCGCAAAGGCCGAAGTGCCCCGACCCCCGGGGCGGCGGCGCATGTGGCACTACAAGGCAGCAGACTGGGATGGATTGCGTGAGTTTTACGCATCGTACCCGTGGAGGCAGATCTGCTTTGCATCAGAAGATCCAGACCCCTGTGCAGCAGCCGTCGCTGAGACGATACTGGCGGGAATGGAATGCTACATCCCAAACTCGCTAGTAGCTACAGGGGTAAAGAAACAGCCGTGGTTTAATAAGCCCTGCAAGGAAGCTAAATTATCCAAGCAAGCCTTGTATGAGGCGTGGACCACGGCTCGATCCAATCTGGACCCCAACATATCTGATGCAAAGCGGAAACTTAATGCTGCCTCGAGGCACTGTAAGCGAGCGATTGCCAGGGCGAAATTCGATTTCGTCGGCAGAATTGGTAAGAGACTCGCTAGCTACCCTTCTGGCAGCCGTGCTTTTTGGTCCCTTGCCAAGGCTGCTGAGGGAAACTTTTGCCAGTCGTCCCTACCACCACTCCGTAAGCCGGATGGTAACTTGGCCCACAGTGCCAAAGAGAAAGCGGATCTATTGGGCTCTCTCTTTGCCTCGAACTCGACTATGGATGACGGAGGCGCCACACCGCCCACTATCCTGCGGTGTGAGAACTCTATGCCGGAGATAAGCATAACCCAACGGGAGGTCCGGCGGGAGATGCTGTCTCTGGACGTCCATAAGTCGAGCGGGCCAGACGGTATTCCGGCAGTGGTGCTTAAGCAGTGTGCTCCTGAACTGTGTCCTGTTTTGACGCGCCTATTCGCGCTTTCCTACTCCACCCAAAAAGTCCCAACTTCGTGGAAGACCGCCCACGTGCACCCAGTGCCCAAAAAGGGCGATAGATCAGACCCATCGAATTACAGGCCGATCGCCATCACCTCCCTCCAAAATTATGGAGCGAGTGATTAACACGCAACTCCTGCGATATCTAGAGGGTCACGGTTTGTTGAGTGACCAACAGTATGGCTTCCGCCACAGTCGCTCAACGGGTGACCTTCTAGTATATCTCACGCACCGTTGGTCACTCGCCATTGAGAGTCAAGGTGAGGCATTAGCTGTTAGCTTGGATGTGGCGAAAGCGTTCGATCGGGTCTGGCATCGCGGTCTTCTATCGAAGCTTCCATCCTACGGACTGCCAGAGGGATTATGCAAATGGGTCGCCAGCTTTCTGTCCAGCAGATGCATAAGAGCCGTCGTTGACGGTAGCTGCTCCGAAAGCATGGAAATAAATGCTGGCGTCCCGCAAGGCTCTGTGTTGTCCCCGACTCTGTTTCTTCTGCATATTAATGACATGCTTTCTATTGAAGGCATTCATTGCTATGCAGACGACAGCACTGGGGACACTTACTACACGGGCCGTGCTAATCTCCCTCGTTCCACTGTGGAGGAAAGTCGCGAACGACTTGTGTCTGAAATCGAGAGTACACTTCGCAGTGTCTCCGATTGGGGTCGACTAAACCTAGTTCACTTCAACCCCACTAAGACACAAGTTTGCGCGTTCACCGCAAAAAAAACTCCATTCGCTGTGGCTCCACAATTCCAGAACACTCCCCTGAACATCTCGGAGAGCATTAGGATCCTTGGGGTCGATATTTCTAGCGACGTTCAGTTCCGTGGTCATTTAGAGGACAAGGCTAAGCTGGCGTCGAGGAAGCTCGGTGTGCTCAACAGAGCTAAGCAGTACTTCACACCGCAACAAAGGCTGCAAATTTATAAGTCGCAAGTTCGGCCACATATGGAGTACTGCTGCCACCTGTGGGCTGGAGCCCCTGGATACCAGCTTGGGCCTTTTGACGCGGTTCAGAAACGCGCCGCTAGAATTGTCGACGATCCCATGCTCACAAGCGGCTTGGAATCACTAAGTCTGAGGAGAGACTTTGCCTCCCTGTGTGTGTTCTACCGCTTGTATAACGGGGAGTGTTCTGCAGAATTGTTCGATATGATGCCCACTTCCACCTTCTACCACCGCACCTCTCGCCATCGACGGGGAATTCATCCCCATACCTTGGAACCACAAAGGTCTCGCACTGTGCGCTTCCAAAGAAGTTTTCTTCCGCGAACGCTCAGGCTGTGGAATGAGCTCCCCGTTGAGGTTTTCCCTGGAGAGTACAGCATGGAGTTCTTCAAGAAGGGTGTGAAAAGATTCCTGCAGGGTCAGCAACGCGCGAGTGATACCCCTGGTATTGCAAGCGTCCATAGGCGGCGGTAACCGCTTACCATCAGGCGGACCGCATGCTTGTTTGCCACCCAAGTGGTATAAAAAAAAAAAAAAAAAAAAAAAAAAAAGAATACCAATATATACATAAAATATTTTGTGTATGGTTTACACAAAATCTCCTGACTCTAAACATGAGATAGGCTGAAGGCGGAAAATATACTTATACCTTCACATGTTCGAGTTACCAATGAGATTTTCTGATCTTAAGTAAGGTGATGTCACACCACGAGCTTTATTGTGAAGGAACTATCGAGAGAAAATCTGCATACATTTGAGAAGAAATTCAAATACGTTACTAGTGCTTGAGAATCGATAATGGACTCGTCATCTGTCACGTGGTCACCTTAAATATATCTCCGATGGAAAGTGATTGTGTGGTACCTACACACCTCTGTATATCCCTTTAGGGTTGCTTTAGGTCCTTAGGGTCCCTATGGACTTGTGGGAAGGCGTGAAGATGACAATGATAACAATATCTATAATATAATTCCTGTTTGACAATGGACGTTGGATAATTATCATTTGTTCTAATACCAATCGTCCCACATTCATATATATTATGCAAATCAAAACCATATGCCGCCGCCATCAGAAAGATTAATTTGTGAACGCGTGGTTACAACTAATTAGTCAATGTAACGTAGATTAATAAAATAGTCGTCAGCCAAATTTGTTTGGTGACAAGAATTAATTGGAACCTATGACGTGCTGGTGTGCCATCTGCGCGAGGCTTTAATTAAGGAGCTAATGTACTGCCACGGGTACCGGCGACTGAACGTAGTGATTGATAGTGCATGTGTACAGCCTTTCACATCAGTGCTAACAAAAATGCACACGGCACATACGCATGGCTTCGCAAATCATCGACTCTTTATTTGTCACAAACCTTAGGTATTTTAATCAGATAGTCCACGTGTTCCAAATTTAAATGTGAAACGTTGTTCCCTTAGTTTAAATGAATTAAGTGTTAGGTTAGGGTAATTTAAGTGAAAGGAGAGTGTTGAAATATACCATTCACCTATCATGAAACATTGGAAATTGGTACGAATATAATTACAGTAGGTACATACATTAACACAGATCTAACATAGATCAGACTAGACAAGGAGATTCTTAAGAAGAAGATGCCGTTATGCCCTACTTCTCTTCTTGGAGAAGAGAGGTAGGGCATAACGGGTTTCCCGTTTGAATTTGGAGCTGCCCGACTGGGTCAGGACCTCCACCTTATAGAAGTCCATAGCCAAATAACAATTTTTTTTGAGTTGTGTACCTTCGCGGTGAATAAGGTTTCCAGTAATGAGCTCCTTGGGGAGGGGGGAAGATTGTTACATTGTGTTGGAAGCAGAGGGATTAAACCCATTATGCTGCCAACACACTATAACTCTCCGAACACAGAGTGGCAACGCGCAAGTGATACTTTGGTATCGTGAGCGTAAATAGGCTACGGTAACCGTTTCCCATCAGGTGGGCCATATGCTTGTTTGCCACTCTTGTTGTATAAAAAAAAAAGTGGCATTGATACTGCCTTTTGTGCTAATATCTGGTCGACGACGGGGCGACTTATCTGTTGTATATTTTACTCTAACGACTAAAAACTCGCAAATCGAACATTGAAACCTTCGCAGCATTGACTAGAGCGCTTGCTTTGGGACGGTGATGATGACACCTTGTACATGTGTGAGATCATCTATGACATTGCGCCCTTTGTGGCTCTAAGGCTAAATATTAATGTTTTCCATACGGAGTAGTAAATAATGTGTAAAGCAAATATGTATTACCTATATATAATAACAATGATTTTCCAAAAGTCTGTGGTCTCACATGGTCGTATATTGAATCGAAATAACCTTCTAAAATATGAATATTGCAGTCGAATATTCGTACATCGGTAACACATATTTTTGTAATAAATCTCAATATAGCCAACACATTTGAAGCTGCCTGTACCTACGCATAGTAACATACCTACGTGTGCCAAATTCGATGACGAATTATTATTTCATTTTGTTTGTGTTGACGGTAAATGGATAAATCTCTTTCGGTGATGGTATTCGATTTCAGATGATTATTTAACGTTCTGTTTGAAACGAGTTAACTTGATTTATCCTATACATAGCAATATTTAACTAACTTGTATGAAATATATTTATTCTTTTTATTGTTCCTTTACTTGTACTTCTTAGTCTACACTGTTATCTGTCAGTCAGTCAGCCACTCTTTATAAGATACTAAGAGTGTCTGCGGTTTTACAAGGTTTTACGTTCATACGTACGTATAATTACTGCTGCTGCCTTGGGTATTAACATAATTTTATATTATGCCGTAAGGCTCTCAAATCTCAATAAACGTGCTATTTAGTAGCCCCATTTTTTTTAATTGGTCAAGTCTACTCAGCAAGTATACTCTGAGGGTACACTGAGAGCCATGGTTACCGAGTGATTCGAGTAGTTGCCTGCAACACAAATATTGCAAGTTCGAATCCCGACTGTACCAATGAGTTTTTGTGAGTATACAAACTTAAGTACTGCGTCACACAACGAGCTTTACGCTGAAAGAAAACATCGAGAAATTCAAAGACGTATGAATAGTATGTATAGTCGCGCTTGAGTGACGGCAACTGACTTCTAAAATATCTCTGGGCGGAAATTGGTATGTGGGTACTACCTATACGCCTCTGTCTGCCCCTTCGGGGACCCTTGTACAAAGGTGTGAAGATATATATATTATATACTAGTTGCGTTCCGCGATATGAACCTCGTTTACGGTTCGTATATAACTATTATCTCTACCATCACACACAAAACACGTTCATAAAATTTGTATGACGACTGATTATATTTAATTCAGTATCAGTAGAAACGAAAAAATATTTACTATCTACAATCGTGTGAAAACACTCCACGCTAGCAAGAAGTCATTCCCACGACCCGCGTTGCAGTATTGTATATATAGCCTAAGGGTTCGCATATCTAGCCGATGCAAATGTAAGCAGACTGACCATTACTCATAGACACTAGACAGGAAAAGGTGTACATAGTGACATGAGTTATGACGTCACTCGCTGCTACGAATGTGACCTAGTCTTCAGTATCGTCATATTGAGACCTATGCCCGCCTTATTTATGCATACGTCGTGATGATAATAATATTAAAGGTGTGTTTATGCCTTCATTAATTTCACCACGTCTATAATATTTCTAAATGTTTCTCTTGGCCAAAACCCACGCTTGTCCCACGGGTGCGGGCAGATACCACTGCCACATGCAACGATACCCACACTCCTCTTCCGTGCCGTCAACATTAAATTATGCGTATGCATAATTAATTTTATATTACGGGTATTATCGTCTCGCATTTGCAACACAACTGCACCATCCTGACTGAATATTATCATATAATAATATTTATAGAGGTACATACATACATATCATCACGGCGAATCCCTAACGGGGTTGGCAGAGAGTATAGAGCGCCAGTTCTCTCTTGACTTACGCTTTGGCTTCATCCACACGTCTTTCCATTCATGCTCGTCGGTTTCGAGTACTATTAACGATCCCGTTGTTGAGCGTCCGATCGATTTGATCTAGGTTGCGGAGCTTTGCTAAGCGAAGTTGCGGGCAACGGCTAGTCTTTACTATAAAGATATGAAGTTTGTAAATTTTACAGTCAGTTTGTATGCGGTAATCGCAGGTAGGGCTAATCCGTTTGCTAACAATATTTATTTATCATGGAGTCGCCATCTGTCACGTTGGCACATAAAATAAATCTCTGGCGGAAAGTGAGTGTGTGGGTACTACCTATAAACCTCTGCCTACCCCTTCGGGGACCCTTATGGGAAGGCGTGAGGATATATAATAATTATTATTTATGCATTAGATAACACGTTAATTGGGGATAACAAATAATGATAAATACACGCGCCTGAAATCGCACTACCAGTTAATTTACATTCAGAACACGAGTATTTGTACCTTAGTCTTGGATATCCTATGTATTTATGTATATATCTATCTATGTAAGTAAATATATCGTTGCCTAGTTACCATAACACAAGCTTTGCTTAATTTGGGACTAGGTCAATTTGTGTGGAATTGTCCCAGGTATTTATTATTATTATTATTTTATAAACGCCTTTAAATTTAAACACCTCCCAGATGAAATTACTTCTTCGATCGGACAGTGAAGCTCATCGGAGACGCGTGATATAAAATCATGAGATTGGAATTAAGCAATCTATTTCGTCTAGGCATAAGCGCGTATTGTGAGTAAAAATATAATATGTCTTCGCAAGGAATACGGGTAGCGTGCTCATAATCCTCTCGTAGTGTTGGACACTCAGTAATTTAGTAACGAAGACAAATGGAGCTTACCTGTCTTAATGATTGCTAGTGGGGATTATAGACAGTTGCTGAGGTCGGTACTTACCATTTGTCACTTTACTCATATACTTAATACATTAAAGATAGTACCTACCGTTATCTATAATGATCCAAGCTTGTTATACGAGCTCTATATTATTAACGGCGATAACAAGGAGCTTTCGTTTACTCAGAGGATCTCATTTTGTATGTGTAGGTCAACTTTTATTTATCCCTTAGGAGAATTTTGTTGAAAATACTTTGTCCGGAATTGAAAGTCGCTTTCAAAGAAATTATGCTTGAAGAATAAATAACAGGATAAATAAAAAAATAAGGTAAATCTCCTTTTATAACGCAGGCTTTCCGCTTAGTCGCTAACACGGAAGCAAAGCGAATATACAATCAATAACGAGTGAAAATGCTTTTCCCAAAATTTCAAAAGAAGCGCCATCTGTGGGTCTGTCCGCCAAAGTTTGAATAGGTTCTTCTCTGCGGCTGCGGTGGCGCTACTGTAGCTATAGAAAAATTTGCAGTGCGATGATCCTTAGCGGTTTCAACTACCCTTTCACAGATGGCGCTCAAAAACGAATAGTGGGCACTCGACGCGTATTGTGAGCTATATGTATTTAGCAATTCCAATATCTTCACGCCTTTCTGCTAATGTCCCTGTATTAAATAGGCAAACATATAAAGCCATCATAAAAGGATATGATATATTTAGGTGCGATTTGACATGTGGCGAATCGATAGCATGTACTTAGTCTTTGAATGTCTAACATAATATGCAGGTTATAATATCTCGATGTTGTTCTTCACCTCGTAGAGTGATTAGCCCCCATGTAACTTAAGCTTAGAAAAAAACCATTGGTGTAGTCAGGGTTCGCACTCGCAATCTTTGCAGTTGACTATTATACGCTGCGGCGAAGCAATTATGTTACTGTCTATTTTACGTAGAAACGATAAGAATCAAAAAAATACAACGCATACGTGTTATTAAAAACTGTCATGATAGTGTAACAATTAGAGTATTAAATAGCTGTGTCAGGGCTGTGTGGTTTTTTGTTTGAAATGTAATTACGCTGATAGCACTTCAATACAATTCGAGTAAATTCCTGGAAAACTTACCACCGATGCGTGTTGATAGACTGTTTCTGTCATGATATTCCTACCACTATTGATACTTATTAGTATGTTATATTGTTAGCAATAGTTTTAGCACCATAAAATTTTTTGGTACTTTTGATCAAATACAGATCGAGAGGTACGTTGCATGGATTTCGATGGATTAGTAAAGTTAATCTAGTATCAATGAACTCATGCAAGCAATACAATAGAAAGGTAGGCAAAAATTGCTTACTAGCATATTTAAAGGTTTGCTATAGGTGATATATTAAATAACTTATTTGGCTAGATCCAGTGCTGGCCGATTATTATTGTCTATTTGACGGCCGTCTGGTCTAGTGCTTAGAACTTCTGACTGTGAAACTTGTGGTCGCGGGTTTGATTCCCACTGAGTACAGATATTGTGTGCTGAACATGAGTATTTGTGCCTAAGTCTTGGATATCCTATGCAGAGCCGTTTTATACGAGGGGTTCGAGTAAGTGCCTGCATCACAAAGATTTCAAGTTCGAATCCCGATAGTACCAATGAGTTCTACTGAACTTAAGTACAGTGATGAGTCACACCACGACGAAGGAAATCATCGAGTGGGAAGGCGTGAGGTTGTATTTCTTAATTTATAATGTATTAAATAATCAACTTTAATCATAATGAAAATAAATTACAATTATACGACGTGATCATTTACTTTAAATGATAATTCGATGTGATCACGTCGTCATATCGTCGTCATCGTCAATAATAGAATAAATCTTGTTTAAATAAATGATAGTATTGCCTTATGTGTAGAACTTTTACAAACATGTTTAATAAATGGCGGGTACCTTTAAACATCAGGCAGACCGCACTATTTACTTATTTGATTTGTATGAGGAATGAGCAAGTTTATTTATAAAAAGCTGATGCTAAGCATGCTAATATAGCTTTAAGCCCATTTCTTAAAATCCCACAGAAACAATTTAGTACGAGAAAATATTGACAAGTCCAGTGAACTCCATGGCTATAAATAATGTGTAGGCAGCTTGTTTCTAGACCAACAGGAAGTTTATCGTAGCCGCAGTAGAATTAAGCAATTACATGCAAGTTCTGAAAACAAAGTTTACAGGGCGAAATGAGTAAAACAGAAAACGCCAAACATCGTTTTATTTCCCTACAATTTGCAATTCAATGGGTCTGGCTACTTTAAATGAGTTTGAAATATCAGAAATTTTCAGAATTAGCATTTTGAAGAATATTTTGCTAATTATACGGAGCTGTACAGAAGTTTATTACAATAATATTCTGGACATTTCATACAAAATAATCTGACTATGAACTGGTTGGATCCTTTACTGTATGTACTACATACACACAATAATGATGGCTAAAGTTTGATCTCCTGTAAATGACTTATATAATATGTACTAATAATCAAAATATTATGGTGCATGTACATACAGTTCTACTGTGACAAAATCTGAAGATATCAGTTTTTTTTACCTGTTTAAATAAAATTGTAAGTTTTAAGCATACCATAACGATTGACATTTACAACCATTAATGACGTTCACAACCATTCCTATACCTATAGTCACGTAAAAAATTGCTATACTCTGAAAATATGGTAAAATCGAAAAGTCATCCAGACCAGTGCAGAAGGCACTTTCAACAAGTCTTTTCTTTAGGAATTTATGTTGATGGAGTGTATGTCTATGGCATTTTTCGTATTCGTATTCGTACTCGAGACGGATTTTAAATGGTGATACAAAATGACAATGTAACTATAATACACATAGTGAAAATTCTAAATTTTGTACCCAAAATTGTATAGTGTAATTAATAACGGTGGTCGGACTATCCTATTATGTAAGTATACTTGTGCATGACGCACGAGCTAAACTTTATTGAAATGAGTTAGTAACAAATGCATGCGACAGGCTTAGCATAGCTTAGTATTACGGTAATAGAGAAAAACCGCAAACAGTTTCGGCCTGCTATAGTTATTCTAAAAATGAAATCCATTTACTACGTATGAAGAAGGACTTTAGAAAATGTTCTAGTTAGTGGTTGTTAGGTGGTCAGGCGCCTTTCCGTTTTAAAGATTTTAAGAAAATAGAAGAAAGAAAGATTGGAAATTCTGCTAAAAGTAACCATTGACTTTTTCGAACATAGCCTTTTAATATTAAAATTATTCCAATCATTCGTAATCAAGTCGACAAATATGCAATCTGAATTAAACCTTACATTGGTAATAGAAAGTGCTTAGAGAAACTAGCTGGATTAAATAGCTGGGAATCTCGAGGAAGACCGCAATTCACAGTTCTGGCAGACAGATACCAAAACTGAATGCCAGCTCTTGACGTTAATAAACACTCTAAAACGGCTGTATACATTGTTTTAGAAAATAATCGAAGCCAGTCTTACAATTCCTAATAAGTATCCCAACTCTATTATAAGTATATACTCGATACTAGTCTACACGAATACAGAAGTGATTTTGGGCTACGAGGTATAAATAAGTTAACATGTGGCTTTGATAGGCCTATGGGAAATTATGCAGCTACTTTTGCAGCATTGGTAACGCTAGATATGCATATTCTCGCTAAGACCATCCTCTGTGTAGGCTTATGCCAAACATTTTTAACGTTGGTGGTTGGTTTATATCGATGACAAAGTCGACGTAGACGTGGTGGCTGAGTGGTTCGAGTAATTGCGTGCAACACAAAGATTTCAAGCTGGACCATATATCCCGAGCTATTCCGACCATACCGGTAAGTTTTTCTGAACTTAAGTACAGTAGTTAATCACACCACGATGTTACGGTGAACGAAGAAAAATATCGTGACGAAACCTGCACACATTTAAGATAAAATTCGAAAGCGAATGTATGGTAAGTGTGGTAAGAGAGGTAGGGTATAGCATATCCCGTTCGAATTTGGAGCTGCCCGAGTGGGGAAGGACCTCTACCTTATAGACGTCCGTAGCCAAACAACACAATTTTTTGTGTTTTGTTCCTCCGCGATGAATAAGGGTTCCAATAATGAGCTCCTTGGGCAGAGTGGGGATTGCTTTTACTTAACGAAACGGTGACCAATTACATTTGTTAAAGATATGCAACGCAAATATATGACAAAATAAATATACACCTCTGCCTACGTGTTATCTCATATCTACCTAATGGAATTCAAACATTCGCTGTTTTACATACGACGAATATGAAATGTACAAAATCAAATGTAGATAACATTCGGTTGACGTCGACAAATACGGAAAAATGTTCTAGCTACATAATGTTTTCATGGGTCGTTTGTAATTTGTTAGAAACGCAAAAATTTCGCCCCCGTGCTCCATATGCCTGAGTTTACGTTCGACTCATTCAATTATGCAAAGCTACCATTTGTTAACAGATTTTAGGGTAATTCGGTAAATGTCGACTCGGTTTTATGCTAATCAGCTTAGTGTCCGTTATTTATGCGCTACATGCTTACCAACATTTCACGGTATAATGTGCCGTTTCACTGATAACGTTATTTTGCGCTATTAATTGCAGAAACACTCACTAGCATGTGATTTAAGGGCATATTAATATTTACTCAGTTTTTGTTTAACTGTTGTTTTATGGTAATTTTATGAACCGTTTGTGCCAGTGTTAAGAAATTTGTCAATATTCATATCTGTGTTGTTTTACGATTAAGAGATTACAAAGATTACAACAGGTAATGGTTCACTGGATTCGTTTTCCCATTACTTTTATATAATATTATAATTACTGGACTTAAGATTTGATTTCAACTTCATAATATTATTTCTTTTGTGTATTATATACTCTGAAAAACTATTCCGAAATGACAAGGATAATATTTCGGAAAGTAAGACAACGGATATCCAATTTAGAATTGTTATTGCCCAGTCGGGATCATTTCCTCCAACTAACAAAAGACAGCAAAATGAGCTATATATTTCATACATAATAACTTTTGATCACCGAAACTAACAAATTGAAAGTCTTATATATAATAAGTGTGTGTTAAAAGAGTCTCCATATTATACTAAAAACATAATTTATATATATATACATACTTAATAAAAATTAAGGCATTAAATAAATCAACAAAAAAACAGTCTTGCTATTTCGTAAGAATTTGCTTGAACTTGATAAGTAACAGTCTGATTCAAACATGTCCTTTTATTCTGAATTAGTCAGAAAGAGTATACCTAAATAATAGTAGGTAAATAAATAGTTTAAGAGAAAACGGTGGTAACGTGAGAAATACAAATAACGACAACAAACTTATCGCGGCTTGAATGAACATTGCAAATTGAATGTCAGGTATCGGATTACTTTCAATATTGATTGCGGTTGGAATGGACTTCAGCACAGCCAGTAGTCATTACAAATTGGATGCGTTTCACGACAGAGGGCGCCTCCGCGCTCGTCGCCACAAAAAGTGAGCAATTTTCTGATAGCCATCTGACACGAAAATGGTTATGTTTGACATGCCATTTATATTTCCATTTGTCAAACAATACGTGCTGGTGGCTGGCGGTGGTCGTAGCAAACCACCAGCGGCACCAGATAAGAGTTGCGCTTTATAACCTCAATAAAACTTCAATAAATAAGTGTGGGTTGGTTATACTAGTCTACGTACAATAAAGTTGAGAAATATCACCGGATTTATGTCATACATACTAGTACCGGCGGCGTGCGAACGATACTCTTAGTGCTGTAAGCTTCCATAGGCAGTGATAACCGCTTACCATCAGGCGGAGTGGAAACTTGTTTGGCAACTTGTTCCATCCTTCAGTGGCTAAAAAAATACTTTATACGTTAGTTTTATGCGAGTCCCAGCTTCTTAAAGAAAATCTCCATGTTATCCATTGAAACAGCTCCTCATTCGATGTACTTTTTCTAGTTCGTATAATTGTGAAAAATACCTTCACATCAAAACATTGAATGCTGGCAGTTCTTTGACACGCAATCTATAAAATAATTGCTGTGAATATTGAAGTCACACGTGTGCGTTTTGTATTAACAATTACTTCTAATTGTAGCCACTTTATGTATAAATAGGCAAGGAACTGACCATGCTAGCTGCAGCGTCGTGCTTATACCCGTAGCGTGTTTGTATAGTGCAGTAAATTGACCGCTGGAAAATTGTATTTCCGTTTTATAACGGTGTGAAAGGAGAGTGTTGAAATATACCATTCACCTATCATGAAACATTGGAAATTGGTACGAATATAATTACAGTAGGTACATACATTAACACAGATCTAGTACTTTTAGACTAGACAAGGAGATTCTTAAGAAGAAGATGCCGTTATGCCCTACCTCTCTTCTTGGAGAAGAGAGGTAGGGCATAACGGGTTCCCGTTCGAATTTGGAGCTGCCCGACTGGGGCAGGACCTCCACCACACCACAGTTACCCCTTGCTTAATTACATTACACATAATTACATGGTGTCCGAGTGTGAGCCGTGGTGGCCGAGTGGTTATAGAAGTCTGTAGCCAAATAACACAATTTATTGTGTTTTTTTTTTTTTTTTTTGTACTGTCTCTCGTAGCGTGAGTTCCGGGAACTTTTGCTACTTAACCGGTCAATGGCGAGACCTAGGCCTCCAGCCAGGCACTTTATTTCTAAGCAACACAGCTAAGGGCACCCCCTGTGGGGTACGAACCTCGGCTTAGGGCGTTGCTGGATCGCGAGCAAGGGAGCTAGTCTGGACTGGTAATTTTATTTAAATATTATTTGGGGGCGGGATTGGCGCGTCTGGCTCGGCGCGGGCCGGCGTTTGCGGCGGGGGTCGGGGGGGAACATTACGGCTTATTCGCGTCGAGCCTCGTCAGCGAGGACGGAACAGTGGTCGGTTTTGTGTAGTGTTGGTGTTTTTGATTTATTGTGTTGTGTTCCTACGCGGTGAATAAGGTATTTCCAGTAATGAGCTCCTAGGGGTGGGGGAGGATTGTTGTATTGTGTTGGCAGCAGAGGGATTAGTCCCATTATGCTGCCAACACAGTACAACTTTCCGAGTACAGAGTGGCAACGCGCAAGTGATAATTCGGTATTGTAAGCGTAAATAGGCTGCGGTAACCGTTTTCCATCGGGTGGGCCATATGCTTGTTTGCCACTCTTGTTGTATAAAAAAAAAAAAAACTTATCGCGGTAGCGTTATCAGAAAGCACAAGGCATTACTAATAAAATAAATAAAAAAAGCCGTGGTGGCCGAGTGGTTCGAGTAGTTGCCTGCAACACAAAGATTGCAAGTTCAAATCCCGACAAAATGATTGATGTGAGTTTTTCTGAACTTAAATAAAGTGCTTAGTTACACCACGAGCTTTACGGTGAAGTAATAGAGAACTGACAGGTATTTGTGAAGAGATTAGATTAAAATCATCATTCTATGACTTATGTCTACCCAGATGAGAGGATTTGCCATGAAAAACATGATTAGTAGATTCCTGATGACAGGTATATGGCTCAAAAGGTGTAGGTATGTATAAGAACTGACCAATATCGTCCCCTACTTTGCCTGAGTCTTTTTACTTCATGAAGTCCGAACCGAACACTCCAGTCCAAGTCCAGTCCAGTCCAGTCCAGCAGAAAAACATTGATCATGACTAGTCGTGTAGATGATGCGGTATCTTGTGCAAATGTAGGTATAATGTTATGGATGGTATGGAACATTTATAATGCATAGCCGACTTATATTTTTATTATGAATAGCCGACTTATATTATTGTTTAATTGTTACAGATGCTGAATGAGGCATCACATCTACTCAAAGGTAAAAATAATGTAGAATGAATTGTTAAATAACAAAGCTAGCCTAGGCCAGTGCCAGCCTGTACCGAAGCCCAGAATCGAGTTATTGTCCTTTTTCTCAAACTCAAATGTTACTGCACTGCGTCAATTTCCATGCGCTATGTACCATCGACATGAAGGCATTATGAAATGTAAATTTTTAGATTAATGGAAAAGTTAACAGAGTTAATAAATTAAAATAACATTAGCTTAAATATAGGAGTACCTTCATTACGTTATGCCACAAGAGTCTCCCAAGAAGGTAGGCAGAGGACATCGATAATTAGGTACCATGATATTACGGCATGATATTAAGTTTTGGAATTATTGTGCTCCACGTTACCCCTTGCTTAATTACATTACACATAATTACATATTGTCCGAGTGTGAGCCGTGGTGGCCGAGTGGTTCGAGCAGTTGCCTGCGACGCAAAGGTCGTAAATTCGAACCCCGACTGTACAAATGAGTTTTTCTGAACTTAAGTACAGTGATTAGTCACACCACGAGCTTTACGGTGAAGGAAAACACCGAGAGGAAACCTGCATACGTCTTAGAAGAAATTCAAAGGTGTATGTATAGTCGTGCTTGAGTAACGGCGATGGACTCGCCATCTGTCACGTTGGCACCTAATATACCTCTGGCGGAAAGTGGGTGTGTGGGTATTACCTTTACACCTCCGCCTACCCCTTCGGGGACCCTTGTGGGAAGGCGTGAGGATATATTATATTATATTATATTATATTATTATATTATTATAATTACATGATTGCTATTTCCATTGGTCTTATATTTTTTTAAATCGATTAAGTTCTTTTTGTGTTTATCTATTAACAAACGTATAATAAACAAATCGTCGCTCTTTATAATGTATAATATAGGTGTAGAGATGAATGCAGTGGTAGCATAAACCGTGATAAAAAAATATTAATATTTTTATCAATTTAAGCAAATTTACTTTTTCGATCAAAGATTGAAAAAAGAACCCATGGAATAAAAAACATCTTGAAAGAGAACAGGTGTTCTAAAGAAAAAAATAATTGATACTTTATTTTCCCGTCATCAAAGCAGTTTCAATAGACACATTTATTAAATTAAATTAATTTTATAACGTGCAGTGTCTTTGCTATCAATTTACAAATTGATATGAAGGAAGTATTGACGATTTATTGTTTGTCCACTGCAATTTCATATTCACTTATTCATATGATAATTAGATGTATGCTTAAAGTGATATTCCTTTACGGTGCTAACACTCAAATAGACTAAGAAATGAAGCTAGATTACTCACATGTAGTACTGGTGAGGTGCCTATTGTGGTAACAAGAAACCTCTACTCGGATTGCTTTAGAATTACCGGAATTTGCTCACGTTGTCCATTCCCTGTTCAAATAATGTAACCTTTAGTGGACTTGATTTTATTCGAAGATAATTTGATCTTCACTTGTTCTGAACACATTATAACTCCACGCCTTCGCATTAGAGTCCATAAAGGAGAAACGGGTGTGTAATAATACTCTTTTAACACCGAGGATAGTTTTTTGTGTCAACGTGACTGATGGTGAGTCTGTCATCGTCTCTCAGGCACTACTATGATCATGTCTTTGATTTTTCGAAACTTCTTTTAATATTCTTCAGGTCGTATTCTTTTACATATATAAAAGACTAGCTGTGCCCGCGACTTCATCCGCGTGGAATTTAACAAAAAATATTGTTTACTTTTAAAATAAAAGTAGCCTAAGTTACTCCTTTTTACATCAGCTATCTGCCAGTGAAAGTCCCGCTAAAATCGGTCCAGCCGTTTCAGAGATTAGCCGGAGCAAATAGACAGACAGACGGTCAGACAGACAGACAAAAGTTGTAAAAATATATATTTTGGTATATGTACCGTGTATACATCCATATGCATTTAGTAAAAAGCGATTATTTCAATATTATAAAAAGACACTCCAATTTTATTATATGTATGTATAGATAAAAGAGCGTGTAAAGACCACCGGGATTCGAACCTGCAATCTTTTTCACACATATATCAACAGGAAATACGGCGCTTAGAGGGTAATAAACGTACGTTAAATACAAATCAAAGGCACAAAACAAAGGTAATCCTCGTATAATCCACCCTCCCTATATATATAATTACATGGAGTATTTGTGAACAACACTAATTTTCTATCAGTTGTTCTTGAGGGCCTTTGTGACCGTTTTCACTTATTATACTCAAAGGAAAACAGCGGGGTTCCAAGCCTTTCGCATGAGACTGTACGTGCGAATCAATGGTGCAGAAAAGGCTTTATCGATTTTAAACTACCCTCATGTTGCAGTTTGTTAAACTTATATTGTTATTGGCCGTTTAAAGAGTAGTATATTAAGCTCGCTTCGTGCCATCGGACTTTATCAATTGACTTACTAGAAAATACGTTCTGAAAATATCTTTTAATTTTTAAAGCCTTTGCGCATACGCTTAATTATAAGATTAAATTTTTAAAAAGAGGCCCCCGGTAGCCGAATCTTTAAGTAGTGCAATGACAAGGTTACAGATTCGAACCCGGGTGATCTGTACCAACGAGTGCCTCCTGCTTAGTCTAAGGCGATTATGCATATTTGACTAGTTCCACAACGAGAATAAATAAGACGACATTTATATGTATCAACAAGATATTTATAAGAGTATTTATCACTCACGCATGGTATAGAAAAAGGTGAAGTGACGGACTCTTATAGTTTCCTAAATAAGAGTCTGTTATAGTAAATAAGGGTCTTGAAAAGGTCAGGGCAGAGGGTAACCACGTATTTTTTCACCGTAGCGAAATTAATGCAAAGATTTTGACTAATAATAACCACTTCTTCGGGTCAGTACCACCATCAAGCGGGTACCATGAATGAGCTCCCCGTTGAGGTTTTCCCTGGAGAGTACAGCATGGAGTCCTTCAAGAAGGGTGTGGAAAGATTCCCGCAGGGTCAGCAGCGTGCGAGTGATACCCCCATACTATTCATACTAATCATAACTTACCTATGTTAAATTTAATTTAATCTCCCTTGTGAAATGCATTACAATTAGAAAGAAAATATTTTAACCTCGTCTTAGCGAGTGTTGATTCGCGAGAGTCCATTCCGTGTTCGGACGCGACACGCCCTAGTTTCACCTCTCAGAATTTAATATCGTTTCAAATTGGCAAAATAATAAACGGGGACGTCAAATGCAGGAAATGCAATCACGTCAGTTAATTAAATATTAAAACTCGTTATGATTT
Organism: Drepana falcataria; assembly: GCA_945859725.1. Lineage (NCBI taxonomy): Eukaryota > Metazoa > Arthropoda > Insecta > Lepidoptera > Drepanidae > Drepana > Drepana falcataria. The sequence goes on from OX243935.1 coordinate 6,344,390, forward strand.
TTGTGATAGTCCCCGAATACAAATATAATAAGTCGGGCTTTTATTGTTTTTTTTTTATTTATTAGCGCACAGACGTAGAAGGATAAGTAGAAGATGGGACAGACTTGACACGCACTTCAACGATTGGGAGTAAGTAGCACTCGGTTGTGGGGGGTGGGGAATGAGAGGAGGGGGTCTAAATAAAACTAAAGTTACTCAATCTAGTTCAGCCCAGACCAGCCCAGCTCCCTTACTCGCGATCCAGCAACGCCCTAAGCCGAGGTCCGTACCCCACAGGGGTTGCCCTTAGCTGTGTTGCTTAGCACTAAAGTGCCTGGCTGGAGGCTTAGGTCTCGCCTTTGCCCTGTTACGAAGCAAACGTTCCCGGAACTCACGCTAAGAGCGAAAGAAAAAAAATCTAGTTCAGCTCTCTAGCTTGCCAATCAGCAACACCTTAAGCCAAGGCCCGACCCTTATAAATACTGCAATAACTGAATTCATATACATACATCTGTTACTGTCATACCAGGCCCTAGATGAAAAATAACAATGTTGTGCTAACCTATAATTTTATTACATACTGATACAATGGTTAGTCAAATGACTATTTAGAAACGAGTTTGTACGTATACTAGTTGATAAGCCTTATAAAAATTAATAAATAAATAAAAGGCTTATCCCTGACAATAATAACAGTATGCGTCTCGAATACGTTCTGAATTAAGTGACAATAATTATTTAAAGTCCCCCGTAAAAAAAGCAAATAGGAAATGGGCTCAGTACTCAGTTAATCCTTCACAAAGCTCTCTTGATGACCCTCGACAAGTGGGTCCTCACAGCGCTTCCGTAGCTAAAACTAAGAAAATTATTTGAAAAAGAAATATTACTCTCCTCAACTGCAAGCTTGCTCAAACATCCATTGACTCGCGTCTGGAGTTGCTCTTTGGTTTGTTGTTTGAGCTTTAATAGTTTTTTCTTCGTAACAACCAATTACCTTGTCGCTTATATGCTATGAAAAAGTAATAGTTTAAGAGAGGTAGGGCATAACGGATTTTCCGTTAAAATTTGGAGCTGCCAGACTGGGGCAGGACCTCCACCTTATGGAAGTCCGTAGCCAAATAACACAATTTTTTGTGTTGTGTTCCTACGTGGTGAATAAGTAATGAGCTCCTTGGGGAGGAGGGAAGGATTGTTTTATTGTTTTGGCAACTGAGGGATTAGACCTATTCTGCTGCCAACACAGTATAACTCTCCGAACACAGAGTAGCAACGCGCAAGTGATACTTCGGTATCGTGAGAGTAAATAAGCTACGGTAACCGTTTCCCATCAGGTGCTCCTAAAAAAAATGCCGCGGTAGCCGAGTGGTTCCATTAGTTGTCAACACAAATATTGCAAGCTCAAAACCCGAATGTATCAATAAATTTACTGAAATTAATTATGCAGGTAAAGTGATTAATCGCACCACGAGCTTTTCGATAAAGAAAACGAGAAAAAACCTGCATACGTTTGAGAAGAAATTCAAAGGCGTATTTATAGTCATGCTTGCGGCGATGGACTTGCCATCTGTCATGTTGGCACCTAAACTATTTGTATGGCGTTAAGTGGGTCACACCCAATTCTCCTAACTTATGGGACCCTTATGAGAAAGCTTGAAGCTAACCTAAATGGTTTTTCAAACATTTAAATCTCCTTAAGATTCTCATTTCCTTGTTTTAAGAACTTCTTTAACATCAAACTTTATTTAGATGAGGGCTTAAGTAAATACATAGATTTTTGTTTATGAGCACAGTATCTGCTTATTTGTCGATTACGCATTATTACTAAACGGCTAAACGAATCGTAATGGAATTTGAAATCTGAAAAGGACAGAAGCTTTTATCCCGGAAAATATCTAGAAAGAGTAATATTACGTAACATTAGTTTGTATGGACAATCCATAATTCGTGATCCATACTTAGTGATCTGAAAATTCACCATAATAATTAAAGGAATACTTTTATTAAAACTTCATTGCAATTTCCTCCAATTAGTAAGCGGACGAAGTCTCGGGCTATAAGCTAGTTATGCTATAATAACTGACACATTTCGGATTTCAACATCGAATCTTATTTCATATAAATTTTCTAAAAGATTTTAGAAAAAATAATATTTACAAGTATGATCACTGAGTTCGCTAAAGTTTCTGTGCACAGTGCAATACCATATAGAGATCTGTACAGATATGACAATAGCGCGAGTGTTGACTCCAACAGACGTCGAACTTTGTTAAACTTGCCACGCAGAGTTCACTGCTGCAAAATTATGACGAATTTCGTTTGGAGAGAACTCTTATACGATGAGAACTCAGGTGCATCGATCGACTACCTACCACCAAGGAACTTTCCCGTTGACTGGATTCAAATATTTCCACTAAGTAGAGATCCTCTTCGAGCGCTCTTTTGAAGCAAAGGCATCTTTATACGGGGCTCACTCTGTGATTTTTCGGTAAATAGTCGTATGATCCGTCGTTAAGTCAAAGCTTTCCCTTTCTACGTACGTTTGAAAATATGCGAATTGTTAGGATACTGAAGAAATTATTCGAAATTATTCGCACAAATATTTTAGAAGTAGATCTTTAAGGGTTATGAAGGTTCTTTGATATCATGATTTTCATTCCTTATTTATGTATGCGTTGAATTGGGTAAGTAAATACATATTAATATAAAAAACACTCGTACAAAATCTTCAAATATAGATACATAATCCCTAACGGGGTTGGCAGTGACTACTCGCTTTACTAACGCCCGTTCTCTCCAGGCTTACATACCTCTTTCGTTTACTTTATATCTTTTTACATTAAGATCCCCGTCGGCGTATACAAAGATGTAACACCGTCTTTTTGCTAAAGTATCAGAAGGTGAGGCCGTCGCAGCTTCTCAAATTCTGCTACATTGGTCTTTTAATTTCGTCTTAAGCGTATGCAGGTTTTCTCACAATGTTTTACCTGATACATCATAGTTAATGTACATATTTTTATGGAAAAGATATTGAAAGAAGGATGACTGCGGGTAATAAGGTGAATAGAGCCATCTCAGCGTTGATGGACAGTAAAACTCTGAACAAGAATGCTTGAGTTGCTGTCCACAACGCGATATTGGTGCCTACTTTATTGCATGGCAGCGAATCCTGGGTATTACAGAGGAAGTATGAAAATAGCTTAAATGCAGTTGAGATCTCTTCGAAAAATGTACGGACTAATCGAATCCGCAATGAAGAATTTCGCAAATCAACTGGCGTGAATGATGGCGTGATTGTAAAGATGAAGGCATGTTACGTTGAGACCGATGAATGTGGAAGAAGCTAAGGGTATGGAAGTCTAGAGAAATTTGGCGCTCTATACTCTATGTCTGCCCCCCCCCCCTCCCCCGTCCCCATTAGGGACTCGGCGTGATGATATGATGATGATGATGAAAACAGTAGTATTATTGTATTTATATATAAAAGAAAAACCTTAAATGTAAATTGTAAATGGCCACAAAGTAAGGAACATAATTTCCTTGGCGTACGTTAAACATAACGATTTAAAGTTTCAAGCTGTAATTTGGTGAAAAGCTGTCCTGAACACGCAATTAAGTGTTTGAGATAATTACAGGGAACAATTATCAAAGTAGCACCGAAGTTGTGACGACATCAGCCTGCTAGCTACGCGAGCAATTTAGTCAATTCTTTCCACCTGTTTCTGGTGAGGCTAGTTTTGGTTTATAGAAGCTGTGGGCCGCGACTTCGTCTGCGTATAAATAGTATTAAAGTTTTTTCCTCCGAATTATGATAACATGAGAAATTTGTGATTACTTTTACGGTATTTCGTATATATAGGCAGCCTATGTCCTACTGTAATGTCAATGTCAAAAATTTTTAGGCACATTAATTATAATTCAAGTTACTAAAGTAATATATTAATAGTTTGTTCGACTTGTGGTGGAATAGCTGCTATAGCATAAGAGAAGGACAGTTCCATAAACTACCAGCACATCCTTTTCGTGTACGAAATGTGAAAATTACATTAGAATTTCGATTGTGACGTACCTAAAATCATGGAATGAATCAGAATGGATAAAGTGCATATATTTTCTTATATCTATACTTATATTATAAAGCTGAAGAGTTTGTTTGTTTGAACGCGCTAATCTCAGGAACTACTTACTGGTTGGAATTGAAAAATTATTTTTGTGTTGGATAGTCCATTTCTCTAGGAAGGCTTTAGGCTATATCACATTACGCTACGACCAACAGGAGCGAAGCATAAATGAATAATGTTGCCAGAACGGGAAAAATATTCCTTTTTGAGAGCTTCCGTTGCGTGCCCTGCGTAAGCAGTTTAAGTTACGAAAATATCAGGTATCAGGGAATTGTTCCTCTTTAAAAGTTCTAAAAAAAGTCCGCGACAGCATATGTCTATCTTTTAAGATTGACTCACTATAACCTTTTTTATGGCAATCAAGTCCACGATGGGCTCCTGAACTACTAAACCGATTTCAATCAAATTTGCACGCCGTATGCAGTTTGATCCAACTTAAAAGAAAGGATAGCTTACATCACAATTGGACCCGATAGGTGGCGCTGCGATTGTGTTTCAGGAAATTTTACTTTTTCACCCGGGCGAAGCTGGGCGGGACAGCTAGTGTATTGATAAATTATAAGTCAAATAACTAAAATTTTATATAAAATATAAACATTTCCACAGAGCCAAGGTGCATTTTTACCTTACTTTCATATATATATATACATTCATGCAGATAGATTCAGTCCAGTTATGTTCCATACCTTAAGTTTCTTCCTTAACATCTGCCACCGCCACTACCCGTGCTCTATACTCTAATTCTGCGATATTTATCCGCAACATATCATCTTGAATATCTAATGAGGTCGGAAGTGCGTTTGAGTGTCTGTATTCCTGAATAAGCCTGTTTGGATCCCTGTGGGTTTTGACTTATTACATATGAATTATTTACTTAAGAAATAGTCCCAACTAAGTTTAATTTATGTTTTATATGTATTGTTGTAGTCCCAAATCTGATTCATAATATTGTACTATTCATTGATATAAAAAAGAATGAACAATACTGACGACTAAACGTTAATTAAATAAAAGAAGTATGATAAAAATTGCATCATTATTGCTTGGACATTGCCAAGTTGCCGCCGCGTCAGCAGCCATTGAGGTGACCGGGAGGTGACACGTAACCAGGGTGTTGACGCAGGCTGGGCCTCACACCAAGGGTGGTCTTAGCCGCCAGGGCCAAACTGTCAGACCATCGTGCCAATTGCTATCTGCACGAGCCAGTTCATTTGGTTTTAAGATAGCTGGAATTCGAGCAGTGGCAAGCACCCGACGGATCAGATGATTAATGATTACAAGTCGTAACAGCCTGCTGGCATTCTTAAACCATTACCATTAACACTTTCACCGCAATGACAGAGGTGCGGTACATTTACCTTAGCCCCTAACATAAGATGAATTTATCTTATAAGAGATAGATTAATATGTATTAATTTATCCCTTTCTCTAATTTAATAAGCCGTGTTATAACCCCAAGGCAAATTGGCGAAAGTTACGAAACGTTTATTAGAAAAACTTCGGAAAAAACGCAAATTCTTGCAATGGGTTTCAATTTGAAAGGCGGGTAAATTGAGCAATAACGAAGAAATATTACCCAATATAAGCATTATTATTATTGTCGAAATAGATATTCCAAGTAAGTAGAAATTTGACGAGACGGCGTTATTAATTAATACCGTCCATTAGCATCGCTTGCTCGTCTCTGAGAGCTCTATCGCTCTAAATGCAATTAGTTTACGTTGCCTCGACACCGCGCGACACCGCTCGCTCTCAACCTAAATATAATTCGCGCCCTAACAAGATTATGCCATGGAGAATTCACAAGAAAATATTGTGCTCCATAATGAAATAGGCTGTGAATTTTGCTTTTGATAGTGGTTTAGTTCTAAAGTAAATTAATACTTACTTATCTATTTAAATGAATGAACGTATAAAAATATAAATGGCCTTAGTTTAAACGTATTGATTACAAAATCACGCGTTTTTGTCGTATGAATTAGTTAATGTACGTCATGAGTACTCGAAACCGACGAGCATGTATGAAGAGTCTGATGAATGTGGATGAAGCGAAAGAGGTATGTAAGTCTAGAGAGAACTGGCGCTCGATACTCTCTGTCTGCCCCGTTCGTACTCTCTGCCGTTAGGGACTCGGCGTGATGATATGTATGTATGAATTTGTCAAAAATGTAGTGAAAAAAAATGAATATCCTCCAAGGCACACATGCCTTATTTGAAAGAAAGTGGAGTACAATTATTTATATTCAATATAATAATTCAAAATTGAACTGTTGAAAAGGACCTAAATGCTTTTTAAATATTAGTGCTTCAGCTTAATGTATATTGAATACCGTTGGTTTGCGAAAGTTGACAATATAATTTTACAATACAAAACAACCGTAATATTGGGACACAATAAAAATACATTTTTCACAATTTTGTAATCCATATTAAAAGCATATATAGAGTATAATAAACATGTAAACGAATTGCTTTTACGAATTTTTATTATTGAAATTTGTGAATTTATGAATTATGTTGATAAATGTTAACAATACTGATAAATGTTAATGCAAAACGAATGAGCAACATATTATCACAAAAGTTCTAAGCTCTATTGCATTACAAATATATCATTTCAAATGTATAATTAAAACAAAACTAAAATTAATAAAACGTTTATCTTTACACATTGTCACGTGAGATGGAGCCAAGAAGGCTGGCATTGCCACGTTGTACAGCAATACTGATTCTTTGTACCAGGATAATGATAAATTAAAAGCCGCCAAGGATATGTTTTTTAACAGCATAGGAATACGGCCCGTGGTTACCATACCCTAAGCATACGCCCTTGTTGAGTTGACAGAGTCTGTTCGCACAAGACTTACAGGCCTCGTTCGTTTCAGCCACATTCATTCATGAGATGTGGATGAATTCATAACCCATAGATTTTTGGTTCTCTCGACGTCCCCATACTTTAAATATTTAAAAAAATAAATGTATATTACATATATATACCTACAGCACAGCACGCCAAGTCCAATAAGGGGTAGATACAGTGATTAGAATGTTAACACTTTTGACTTGATCCGAAATATCCTTTTCTATTTTCAAACGAGTCCGAAGAATAAATACTTGTCCAAAAAGAAAGGTCTTACTTCGTAAAACGTATTTAATCTGTAGAAATGAAACTCTTCCAAGCAATTGTATAATATTCCCTTTGCGACTTGCGGCCCTGGTGTTCTAACGCAAATTATTAGCGCAAATTTAACCCCACCTCCACCTTTCTTTGCGTCCGGTTTCGCTTCGCAAGCCCTCAATAGATTCATTAAGACTCTAACGAGATCTTCCAGGGGAATCATGGATGTTTTGTTTCGTGAAATACGATTATTTAGTTACACTTGTATGGTATAAAATTTTTGTCATGAAACATTATTGGGCGCAGTAGGCATTATTCTCTTCTTGGCATCACTGATTATTGTGAAAAGTGTGAGAAAGAAATTAATATTTTGAAAGACGGAAATACTATCCCAGACGGCCTTAAATTTTTTGAAAATCTTAAGCGCCCAGCATTTTTTAGCTACTGGTTAAGCACCAACCGAGACGACCAAAGCTCTACATAATATTAAGAATCATTTAATGCCGTGGTGGCCGAGTGGTTCGAGCAGTTGCCTGCGACACAAAGATCGCAAGTTCGAATGCCGACTGTACCAATGAGTTTTTCTGAACTTAAGTACAGTGATTAGTCACACCACGAGCTTTACGGTGAAGGAAAACATCGAGAGGAAACCTGCATACATCTGAGAAGCAATTCAAAGGCGTATGTATAGTCGTGCTTGAGTAACGGCGTTGGACTCGCCATCCGTCACGCTGGCACCTAAATATATCTCTGGCGGAATGTGGGTGTGTGGGTACTACCTATACACCTCTGCCTACCCCTGCGGGGACCCTTGTGGGAAGGCGTGAGGATATATATTTAATGCGTGTTTTAATACTATTGCCAGCTTTGAATGCGTTATTTAATATTTCTGTATACATATTGTAGAAGATTATGCAGTCGGTAAAACACCAAAAAGTAAAAATGACAAAAGTTTCTCTACCTAACGTTTTGACATCTGAAGTAACTAAGTCGCTCTGACTCCTAGCACGCCAAGTTGCCATAGACATGCCGTAGTATGCACTTAACCTGATGAAAGAAGACCTTTGAAAATAAAATTAATTTACGAAACCGTGTTCAAAGGGCAGCTTGTAAATGTATCCTGTAAATCCGTATTATTGGAGTCCTCGAACATAGAACATAGAACAAGTTTTACGAGATTTAATTACCTAATGAAAATTACCTAGAGGGATATATAATTCTCATAAGAAAAAATGAAGCACCTTTATATTATTATATTATTCACTATTAAACGCAAGCTTGCAAGTTGTTTCGATTTTTCCGATGAGAAGTGTATGTTGCTGTTCTTCGTCTGCCTGGAGCCTAGCCTGGAGGTAGGTAAACGGACATATGGAAACTATCAGTAACACTATAAAGCATCTAAAAAAGAAAAATTATGAATGCTCATTTTATAACCTTAAATAAAAGGTTAATGAAAAACACGTTTTTGTACTTCAACTATTATTAGGTGATAAGTTAGTGTAGGTACATTAAATATCGTTATTGTAGCATTTGTAGTTCTAAAGGCAAATCGATTGGACGCCTCGACGTCTCTCAAATCACAATTTTAGGGCGAGGTATTTTTCAAGCCGACTGCAGCCACGCGATAAGCGCCTCTGGAAATGTGACCGAATTTCAATCAAATTTATGAGTTATAATAATGATTATAGGTACTTTATCCGTGCGCCGCATAAAATTTGCAATTTAACTGAAAAGGTGAACTCTTGTGTAACAAATTTGGAAGCAATCGCAAGGCACTGATAACGATTCAGAAAATTAATCTAGCGACAAAAAAAAACGTAATTTGTGAGGGGCGTCGAAATGGATAATGGATTGATTGCTTTACTTCAACGTTGTATAATTTTACAATATTTATTTGCATAATGTATATCTTTACGCCTTTCCATAAGCGTCCCCGAAGGGGTAGGCAGAAGTGTATAGGTAGGTATTACCTATACACATACCCATTCGTCGAAGATATATTTTAGGCCAACGTGACAGAAACTGAGTCCAAAGCGTTGCATATTGTGTTTATTTAAATAAGCGCTTATTTTGATAGGGAAGCCTACGGATGCCTTACTGGCATTGGATGAGCTAGCTAGACATGGACACATGAATATTACGAACCTTTACTTACATATCATCAAGCCGAGTCCCTAACAGCTACGCAGGGAGTATAGAGCGCCAGTTACGTACCTATTTAGTTATAAATTTGTCAATAATTGTTTTTTTTTTTTTAAATAAGTGTGTAATTTTATGTATGTATACATAATATATCACACCGAGTTCTTGGTCCTCACGCCTTCCCACAAGGGTCCCCGAAGGGGTAGGCAGAGGTGTATAGGTAATACCCACACACCCACTTTCCGCCAGAGGTATATTAGGTGCCAACGTGACAGATGGCGAGTCCATCGCCGTTGCTCCAGCACGACTATACATACGCCTTTGAATTTCTTCTCAGACGTATGCAGGGTTCCTCTCGATGTTTTCCTTCACCTTTAAGCTCGTGGTGTGACTAATCACTGTACTTAAGTTCAGAAAAACTGATTGGTACAGTCGGGATTCGAACTTGCGACCTTTGCGTCGCAGGCAACTGCTCGAACCACTCGGTCACCACGGCTTGGTCTTGGTAAATAAAAACGCATACGATTTTAAATTAAACAATTTCAATTATCAATTGATGATACGCCTGATATTGTCTTGTAGCAACTGATATACATATTTACTAACTTTTGAAATGTAAATAATAAATTAATTACAACCAGACACATAACAAACAAATAATCCCAAAATACAAATATTTACTGCATGTGATCGAACCCGCAATTATTAGGACAGGCAGCGAGGCCTGTAGCAGGGCAAATGCTGTAGTACCACTGCCTAAAATATTGGAGCCCGTTTTCCAATATAATGAGTTATTATAACACTTAGCAAAAGTCACCGAGTGAAATCTTTGTTCTGCGCCGCCCGGGGTGAGGTTGGACCGCTCGCAGCGATTGAAATTTAAAATATTGTACCCTTTGCCATTATGCGAGCTTATTCACCCTTGAAATATCCCTAGGGGGCGCCAGGTACAACGATTGGGGAAAATATTTTACACTTGTTACTAAGGATGTCGCTTTCAAGTCTACATCGCAACCCTTATTTGTAAGCGGATTTTGTATTTATCTCGAGGGCATTAAGGCCCAAAATCGATCCCAGTGACGCGTGATTTCACGAGAATATTTATGAAAAGCACTTAATTAGTGTTTCGAGAATGAAAAATTGTTATTGAAACTGAGTTGATTGAACAAGCAATTCATAACTATGCCATTTGGAATACTATGAAAATGAAAATATTATTAATCATTCGCCTCTTTGGTGAATGTCATTTTATTTTTATACAATTTGCTCTGAACGTGTCCAACTGAACAGAAGGTCAGCAAAAGCACTCTAATTTTATAAATCATTTTACTTCTTTATGTGACTGAAAATGTAATTGATTGAATAATACGTTGGTAATTATTTTTTACTAAATATTTCTTCTTTTTTTGTGCCGATAAGAAAACAGGACTATTTTTGTCATCCAAATAATAATATAATTGTGGAAAAATTATGAATGTGGCTCAGGTCAAATAATAATTAAGTAAGTCTTCTTGTGTTAACAGCGTACACTGAGCTGGTCCCATACACTCACTTGTGCTTAACATAACATAGTTAATAATTTATATTCCTTTAGTAAAGTAAATTGTGTGTCTCCATGTGTTAAACAAATATACATACATATCATCACGCCAAGTCCCTAACGGGGTAGGCAGAGAGTATAGAGCGCCAGTTCTCTCTAGACTTACATACCTCTTTCGCTTCGTCCACATTCATCAGTCTCTTCATACATGCTCGTCGGTTTCGAGTACTCTTAACGTTCCCGTCCTTGAGAGTCCGATCTATTTGATCCAGGTAGTTGGAACGTGGCCTTCCTCTGCCTCTTCTTGCACACACTTTTGCTTTGTATATCTGTTTCGTCAATCTTTCTTCACTCATCCTTTCTATGTGTCCAAACCAACGTAACATGCCTTTGCCATTTCTTCATCTTTACAATCACGCCCTCATTCACGCCAGTTGATTTGCGAATCTCTTCATTGCGGATTCGATCTAATATCGTTACGCCGCACATTTTTCGAAGAGATCGCATCTCGACTGCATTCAAGCTATTTTCATACTTCCTCTGACATACCCAGGATTCGCTGCCATACAATAAGGTAGGTACCAATATCGCGTTGTGGACAGCAACTCGAGCATTCTTGCTCAGACTTTTACTGCCCATCAACGCCGACATGGCTCCATTCACCTTATTTCCGGCAGTTATCCTTCTTTCAATATCTTTTTCATACTTTCCATCTCGTGTGAACATGCTTCCAAGATATACAAATTCATTCACTTGCTCTAGAATTAAAAATAAACAAATATGTAAATAAATAAATAAAAGTAGAGAGAACTGGCGCCCTACTTTCTTTGCCGATGAGATGCAGAATGTACATAATACCTATATTATAATTAGGGGCTAGGAAGGATGACGCTGCCTTCGATCGAATAGCACTAGTTCTGGCTAGTATTATATTCCTGTAGTGAGTAGAGTAGTAAGATTTCCAGAATACGAGAAGAATCACAGTGCTGGGCGAAAGTATCCTTTCCTGCTCGTACATCTATGATTTTCCATGTTTGGTCTAAGGTCAAGAGCCTCAAGGATATAATCCCGACGTTAGTTTATTTATAAATACCATTAATTTTGCACTTAACTCGTGTCTGGATATAGTGCATAGTTGGGAACTAAACGAAAGCTCCGTAATAAAGTTATTTGCGTATTATTAAGATGCCTGAGTGATATAAGTAGGTTCCTAGCGTCGAGCAAATTAAGATGCATCGCAGGCGGGTGCACACAATTAAATGTTCAACCATTGGAGTCAGCACAAAAATTATTAAGCGAATAACTTCACTCATTAGTCTGCACCAAATACTAAGTACGCAGTTCTGTGCCCGCATTACTTATTAGTTGCAGCTCACTGAGTGGAAGGCGAATGTTTACTTGATAAAATAAATTTGAACAAAACAAACGCATCCGCAATATGAATCTACCTCTGAAGTTGTGCTAAGCGGCACGGAAGTGGAAAAATGGACGGGCTCGGGCTAATATGGGCATACTTCGCATGCCGTCCGATGAGGATTGTCGCTGATAGCTACTCGTGCACAGGTTGCCTTTGACTCCAAACTATTGGTATTTTTTCCTTTTCTGGGACTAGTGAAGATAATGTGTGGGGTATTTCGGTACTACTGTTTCCCATTTAATTACATTAGTAAGCAAACTATTTACTAAAAATTAACTTTTATTTAACAATTATGATAGCGAGCTCGTATGATGATGAGCGGATGAGGCGAAAGAGGTTTGTAGAAAACGTTGCTATGTATATTAAATCTGTCTATCCCGGCGTGATGAAATGTGTCAACATACAAAAAATGAGAATTTATGGTATCTAGACAAAAAAAAACTCATTTTTTTTATTGCGCTAATACCTTTAATTTTTTATATTTTTTTACTTTGTACCTAGAAAATATGTTATATATATTACTCGTTAAATACCTTTGTATAAATAGTGAATCTTACACTGGATATATAAAAAAATCTGACTACTTCGTTCAAATTCGTTTCTAGCAAAATGTGTCAACCGAAATTAAAACAAACTTATTTGAATACCTTCTATTGAAGTTAGATCTCAAAAGGGTAATATTAATTATAAATGTGATACCAATTGTTAGCGACAATGATCAATAAGATCAAGCCACTCAATCCTTGTTGGTGTATTTTAATTCGCAACTAAACGCTAAGCCGAATTGAAGTGAGAGCGTAACATGGGTGTAGGGTGACCATTCGTTAGTGTAACTCTTTTGGTAAAACGAGCCTCGATAAGCCGGGTGCACTGCTAACATTCTTTTCAATAATGACGAGGGGAGCCCTGGCTTGTTTATTGGATTTTTTGTTGCAATCTACATATGAATAGCAACTGCAATCTGTTGAGCGAAGAAGGGCATTGAGTCGCTTTGTTAGTTTCATTAGTCAGGAAACAATATTTGTACAAGTTGTTTACGTAAATAAATATTTTATATGTAGAAGAAATTAGGGCTAGTTTGTGTTCTTTTAAATTTTATCATCATCGAGCCGAGTCCCTAACTTTTATCAATTATGGTAATACAAGCTGTGCCCGAGGTTACGTCCGTTCCTACCTCCTGTATAAAAAATCTGTTTTGACATTACGTATGTGTCTTTAAATAAGAACAATAATATCGGTCTTATTTTATTCTTGCCTACAACTATCATTACAGATGCCTCAATTAGGTAATAAAAGCCATAAAATATAAGAACACAAGTGACTACTAAGCATAACCACGGGTTAATGTGGCATTTTTGACAAAATTCTATGTTAAATATGGAAGCTACGACAAGAGTACATTCAATTAAAATAATAAAAAAAATTAAGGTGAAGTAATTAAAATACCCTAAGTATTAATTTACATATTTTGTAGACTACTATTTTATATGTATTTAATTTCGTATGGTACAGCTTTTTTTTCTTATATTTATCTATTTACGTTATCAACACGCTGAGTATCTCACAGGGTAGGCAGAGGGAGTAAAGCGCTAGTTCTCTCTAGGCTTACAGACATCTTTCGCATAAACACATTCATCAGTCTCTTCATACATGCTCGTCAGTTTCGAGTACTCTTAACGTTCCCATTCTAGAGTCCATTTGATCCGATCTTTAACGTAACAGTGTTAATGAAGGAATTGTAACTAGTTTCTAACAGGTCATTAAAACCTTCACTATGGTGACTTCCAGATAGTAAATAAATCAAGTTATTGAACATTAAACATGTAACGGTGTTCCTAACTATAAAACTTTACACATATCGGTAATATTTCAAAAGTTGTCGACTCCAAGTTTTCCCTATCAACTGTAAAGTTCTACTGTAAAGTAGCAACACGCGCGTTGGTCGCTTTAATAAGTCCTGCGCATGATAAATACGATCAAACAAGCTTTTTGTCCATTTCTTTGCTCTTGAATAGATTTTACGTCCTTATCACGCCTAATATACCTCTGGCGGAAAGTGGGTGTGTGGGTATTACCTATTCACCTCTGCCTACCCCTTCAGGGACCCTTGTGGGAAGGCGTGAGGATATATTATTTATTATTTATCACGCCTAGCTCTTACATTCATTCAACAGAATAAAAAAAAATATGTCAGGTGCCACAGCACTATTAGAAGGTCTTCCAGTATCAATATAAATTAAATAAAGTTTTTGAGGAGAAACAAAAAAAGCAAACCATAAAAACCATTTAATATTAGATAGAAATAAGCATTTTTTTTTACAGTTGTTCGATTATGATCTTTAGACTGTTTATACACACCCCAGTGGTATATACAGCTACTGCCACTATAACTTTCTTAAGATTGATATTACGATTTAACCACACCACAGGGTTTCTTTGATGAAGAACATCGTGAAGAGTCTAAATACGCTTTGATTTCATGCCAGATAACCAACAGCTCGTCATCTATTCTGTTGGCACCTAAATATATGAAGAGTTATAAGGATGTAATTACATGTCACCTACCCTCCTCGTAGGTAGAGAGAGAGTAGAGTGCCAGTCCCTTCTCCCAGGAACTTCGTCCGTTCATTAGACTCTCCATACATGCTGAACAATTTGGAGAACTCTTGACCCATTCGGGGACAGAATTTTTGTCATTATTTTGGTGTACTTAATTCTCCCCACTCCACTGAAGCAAATAAACTCTGCATTCTTCACAACAATTTCGAGTACTAATACCCCTCCTACCCCTTTAAAAAACAGCGGATGTTTTCCCGCCACTGCAACAACATTATAAACTACCGTCAGACCGTGACGCACGTGTCGTACGACGGGTAGATGGGGGTAGATGCGACGGTAGTTGGCAACGGAATTAGTTACGCACACATGCACTGCTTTAATGGGGGTTGGTATAGAAACGCTGTCTTAATTTAAATTTCGAACATTCTAATGAAGTAGGTATCAACATATTGTTCGTATTGAAATTGTTTTGCGTTTAACATAAAAGCAATGGAATGCCAAAAATTTCAACACCTGACCACCCTTGTGAGAAGAAACATGATGTATGCGGCCTTCTTAAGGTTTGTAGCATTGTGATTACATTCACTATACTATGAGGATTGAACGCCATGGTCGACCTTTTTAAAAAAAATTAAGGGACGGGTATATGAAATAACTTTTCACTATAGATAAAATTCAGTCCCAACGTGATCAATGGCAAGTATTACACTGCCTATTTGATACGACTTGACGAACGAAATTATTTTCTCAGTGGCATGAAAGTTTACTCAATGTGCCTTTCGTCAGCGGTAATGATCCTCTTTGAACAAGCACTTTAACAAGGTTTAAAAGCAAATGGAACATGACAAATATATTCTGACCTAAAGCATGAATGAACTCCAATTAGGTCTGATCATCATATGATCGTACAATGATGACACTACCTTCTCCTCAAAAGGAACAATGATCTTTCCCAGAAGTATTCCCACTTGCAAACATTACAAATTGCACAGCTTGATTTAATACCGGAGCCAAATTAAACTTAAATCTGCGTCGAATTAAACGACCAAAGACCTTTAGGGGCCATTTGAAAGGTCACGTCCATTCGCAACAACACGTTAAAGTTACACAGACGAAATGGCTAGGCGACGTAGACAAAGCGACGTCATCAATAAAAGTGAGCTCAGAACAGCCAGAGGGCAGAGTACCCACATTAGTAGTAGATTAATATACCCGTATTGGTTCCTATTGGCCGTCCCTCGTGTATTGGTAGTCTTTAAACACACGCAACGCCTTATGTGGACTCGTTAAATCCATAACAGCTTGGGATTTTCAGGCGTAATGCTCGATCATGTGAATCCATCCGGTGGCTAGTTTGGCTTTTGTTAATATGTTGCGTACTACGAAAAAAGCTTATTTTAAGTATAAGTATTTTATAAGAGCAGTTTAATCATGAATCGTTTAAAGTAATCGAATGATTACATTAAATGATTACTCAACACACTTCACACTTACAAACTCTACAGTGCTTACGAAAACATTAAGACGAAACCTTCTAACGTTTAAAGAATTTAAAGTCTTACGTACCTATAATTGTCAACACAATCGACCATTTTAACCTAAAACTTATCTATTCATCGTAACACAAGTAGTTATGGGACAAATAGCTCCAATCAATGGCGCAAGAGCCTTTAGCTAATGTCCGAGGCCGGCCTCACGTTGGTATTACGAGTAAATAATTTACTGGTTCCTATCCTACCGCTTCCTATCCTCCTCACCAATCTGCAAATTGCTCTATAGCACTTTTACTAATGATGGTATTAGCAGATATTTATGTTAACAACAGTTACTATGTGATTGTAATACTTTAAGAGATGTGGTGGCCGAAAAGTTTAAGTAGTCACCTATTAAGTCGAGATTGTTGGTTCAAACCCAAGTGGCCTGTACTAACCAATACGTTTTGTAAATTTAAGTACAGTATTTTATTACACCACTAGCTTTGGAAAACATTATGAGGAAATCTACATATCTGAGAAATATGTATTAAAATTCATATCGCCGTGTGTTGCTTCTTTTCTTATGGGATCTTGCCAAGGTTATATATATCCTCACGCCTTCCCACAAGGGTCCCCGAAGTGATAGGCAGAGGTGTATAGGTAATACCCACACACCCACTTTCCACCAGAGGTATATTAGGTGCCAACGTGACAGATGGCGAATCCATCGCCTTGCCAAGGTAATTCTTAAATTATCACATTTTGTTTCATTCAACATTATTCCCTATTTCAGTGAGCTAATTATATTATAAAATAAAATGATTATAATCTGAGTGGCGAAGTTTTTACTGCGCCCTAGAGCAGCAGCGCTATCTTCCACAATCACTAACTTAATTAGACTAGCGCAGAAAATATTCAAAGAAATAACGATTAAAAGACTAATTCAAGGAATGATACTTGGGTTAATGTTATTAATAATAATATATCCTCACCGTTCGCAGGACTAAGAAATTGCTTTTCTTTTCATTCGTCAGAATCACAGCGAAGTTATCATTTTAAGGGATCATTCTGTGTTTATGTATTTTTTAGAAATTTACTAAATTCTTTCTAAAATGTTCACACGCTGATTTCAATGGCTGGCAATTTGTTGTAAGTGTAAAGTCGTCTGAGATGGCGTCAGTCTCACTATCTGTCATGCCTAATCCTTGCGGGAAAGGCGTGAAGATAAAAATATTTATTTCTTAATAAACTTTGTAAAGAGTTCAATGGTTTTTTGTTTGAAGATTCTATTATTAACCATCTGGTGGGCTTCGTTTCAGTAGGTATTTAGATGGCGAAACATTTTGTGACGCCCAAGTTTCACGCTGCCAATGAATTAGTAATTGAGTGGGGCAGAACGACTGGGACCAATTAATTTAATCTGGTCAGGATAGACCCTCAACTTTCGGTGGATTATCTAGCTTCATACATAAATACGGTGGAGGTATTCTAGGTGAGGTAGATATTTATTTATCTATCTACCTATTATAATTTAATATTTAACTTTTTTTTTGTATTAATTCAACTAAGATTAAAATAGATTTCTGAAATGATATATTTGGCAAAATATATAGGAAAACACCCTACATATTATTCTGATAAAAACCAGAGATCCAACCGGAGACCCTTGGCGTGGCAAGCAACCTCTAGACAACCGAGCCTGAGCATGAACCAAGCCGCGCCAACCTTACTAAAGCAAAGATACAATTGTTACATAGTATACTGTGACATCATGAGATAGACTTGCTTTCACCAAACTTTTAAACATAAAAGGATATTTCACTGGAAAAACTTAATTAAAAAAAATGTTGAGTGACTGTGTAGAAGCTTTATTTATTAATATAATTAACTTTCGACGTATTGGACTTTGTACTTAAAGCTTGTTTAAAAATTTAACGCCAGTTTTCTCCGCTGAAGTTTGCCGCCCCTACGAGCCTTCACTCTTAATTATTACTTTGGCAAAATTAAGACTGTCGTTTAGCCCGAGTGCCCACCTAGCTGAAGGTTGTGCCTCTCTTCCATTTATCTAAATGTACTTTATCTTGCCGAGGGCGTAAATGGCTCATGGTACGTGGAGTCGACACTGAATTATTATTTTTATATAAAAGTACTAGTGTAATTTAATTCTATTATATGATGTCTCTCTCATGCACCCTAATCATGCACGGAAAAAGAACAACAGATTTTACCGTTACTTTTTATTCAGTGTTGATTTTAAAAGTATTTTCTTTAAATCATTTTTTGAATGGATATGGACACATATAAACACATGATTTTTAATATACGTCACGTCTGGCTACAAGGGTCCCCGAAGAGATGTATCAATGCGTAACAACATCCTCTTTTTATTTTGACTGAATATTCCTGGAGCCATCCCCCAAACACACTTGTTTACCTACGATATTATTTGCTTTAGGTATATATAAACAACATATTGAGATAAACTCGTCGTATAGTATATTTGTTACAATTTCATTGGAAACTAAATACCCAATTAAGAGTAGATATCCAGGTTATGATTTAAATTGTAAAGTCTTGATATTCTACTCTACGGCACCTCTATTCCGTATGACGGTTCAGAGTAATGACGATAGAGGCACTACCGCGCGTTAAGTACATTACGTATTGTAAGTGTGCTTTGAGGTGCCTACACACCGTCGCAGATCTATGCGACGCTTTTACTCTAATTATGAGCTTTACCACTTACATCCCCTATGAATGGGACATATGTACATTATGTGTGTGAACGCCCTTAAGATGTAGGTTACACAAAGACAGTACGTGACGCAAGGTAATTGAGTTTCATTATTTTCCGCCAGTTACAATGGCCTCATTACGAACGGATTTGCACGGTTCAATGATTTTCTTGTTTTATTGGGGGATCGTTAATTTAATTGATGGATTTTACTATGTACTCAAGTTTATATATTATATTGACGACAGTGTCTGAAAGTCGATACTCTATACAAAGTCAATGCCTGAGTCGTGGTGGCTAAAACGTAAGTAATGATGTGCTAAGTCAAGATTGTTACCATCCTCAGTTATCAGTTATATAACCTATAATAATGCATATTTTATTTTACTGAGGAAAAATCATTTCAAAGCATACCGGGCTCAGCGTGTATAATAAGTTAGTTTGTTACGTTTTCGTTACGTTAAGGTAACCATGTCCACACAAAGTTGCCTGACTAGTAGGTACGTCCCACCTTATAGAAGATCGCAAGCAATGTGAAAAGTTACCATTACTAAGAAGGAAAGACCATGCTAGCGGGTGAACATGGTCATCCCTTAGCAGTTACAAAGTATGCGACTATACTCAGGGTGACCGTATAGCTGTTTTTCACCTCAGAAGTATTTAATAAACTACATATTCTGCCCTGATCATAAAGTGTTATTTCAGATAAGCCACTTATATAACAACGCTATCTGCTAACCGAATAATAGTTCGCGAATTAATGGTTAACCAATTTGGGAATGATTTCATTTGCAATGCGTAAATTGTGGTCAGTGTATATTTTAATTGGTGTTTTGAATAACAATATATTAATCAAGTGGTTGAAATGATTTGGGGTAATTTAAATGTTTTATATGAATGTGTGAGGAAGGATATCCGATAATATTTTATTGTGCTACTTAATTCGATGTTTTACTGCTGGTGGCTTTATAGGTTTTGTGATGCAGTAGTAATAGACTTTCCGTGTTCATTCGAGGTGGTCCCAAGGTCGAACTTATTTCCATATCTTTTAAACAACCAGGATATTAGTATAAAACCGTTTATTTGGAATATGTCAATGATGAAGACGTGAGCTGAAACCAAACTTAAAAGGTAAAAAGAAAAGATTTCATAAAAAAAGTTTAAATACTACATAAGAAAATTAATTATGGCCGGAGATTATTAAGATTACGGCTTAGATACAAGACTGCTATGGAGTTTTTACGACTTTTGTGTCAGACTTTTCTCGTCAAAACGCCAAGTATTAAGTAAGCTTGCTAAAAGTCCAAAATACTTAGTTATATAATATGAGTTTAATTTTGTTTATATTCTTAGAATACATACTTTACTATCATACCTGGCAATAAATATCATTAGTATTTTTTATAAAAAGGTATGGCTTCCTTCCATATAAGTAAATGGTCACCCGTCCTTATTAGCAAGTGCCGGGCCGAGTCGAGTTAGCAGCAATAATTTATACCCCTAAAATTATTCAAAGAATATCTACCAATCCAGTTCTCTAGATCGAAAGCCGGAATGTTTCAAGCCAGGTGCTACTCCTACAGTGCCGGCAGATCTGTTTCTTAAAACATATAATTATACAATTAGAAGCCTTTTGTTCTAGTCATCAGTAGAAATTCCCGGAATTCGAATTAGGAATATTTTATATATTCCGAATCTAAGACGAGTTATCGTTACCATGATTTTTGTTGAATATTTTATTTTTTATATTATTAACACTTTTGTCAACGATAGTATTTTATTACACAAGAAACTTTCCCTTTAGAAAATAAGTCGACACGAAAGAGGATTAGCATTGCGTTCTTAATTAAATTCACTTTGTTATTACCTGTTTCATTGAGCTTCATAATTTCCGTATCATAAACACAATACTTAATCTCCTGAAAAGGCTTCTGAAATATTTTTTATTTGATGCTTATATTTTTTTTAAATTTCCAAATTTTCATCCTCTTTTTTGGACTATAGTAGTAATAGTATATACTTTTTATGTATTCACTCTTTCTCACAAGAGTCCTCGAAGGACTATGCTGGTTTCCTCTCGTTGTTTTCCTACACCTTAAAACTCGTGACTAATCACTAAACATAAGATAAAAAAAAAATGGGACAGTTTGGATTCGAATCTTTGTGTTGCAGGAAACTACTAGAACCGCTCGGCCACCACCCCTTCATAACCCTCGTATAAATAATCACAGAAACCTCTACATGCCTATCCCCTATTTGTTATATAAATATATATATATCCAACGTTTAGATTTTGGTATTAATGTACTAATATGACAGTAGAAAACCAGCATTGCTATCCAGCGTGACAATGTTGCTAGGAATGTCCCAAATTTGTGTAAGCAACGCGGTCGGTCACCTTACCTTTGGACGAGTCCAAACTAGTGGTATGTAAAACCGATTTCATTTGGTTTTGGAATACACTATATTTACGTATTCAGTATTTAAAAACTTTCAGCTTCACATCACTTAACAGGTATAATATTTCTTATTAGGTTCGTTTGAAATAAAATGATGATTGACAAATATTATAATCAGACAGTTTGCCAATCAAAACACAAATACTACTCGAATATCTTATTCCAATCTTAGAGAGCAAACATTTATTATTTCACTCAAACCTAAAATTTCCTTTTAGCGTAAATGTACACACGTAATCTTTTCCAAACGGTGCGAATGAATAGTGTCACAACAAAGATAAAGTGTGGCTTACAGTTGTTAACATAAGGTTTTATTTTAAGTGCCGCCTGCTTGTATTTGTTTTCTTTACTCGTCAGCTGTTGAAATAGCATTCAAGTGTTATTACAATGCTAAATTTTTCACTAACATTGCGTTATTTTAGTTAAGACAGCTTACCAAAATTTAATTAGAATGAACCATGAAACATTTAAAATATTCAGACATAAATAAAATTTATGAATATGCTCGCAATTTTGATAATTTAAAGTACATATTATAATAAAATACATTCGCAAATAAAAATTCACACTCTTGATTGATATATTTTTGAACTTACATATTTCGCATAAAAATATATATGCAAAAAAATATTTCTGCATATGGAGCTCCCGTGCGTAAAATAATAAAAAATACATCCTCAAGATTCAAACATCACGCCGAATCCTTCACAGAGTAGAAAAGATGCCTGCTCTCGCAAGATTCATTTTTGTTTCAACCACAATCAGGTAAGTAGGGACACATTTCTTTTAACTTGCCCATCCCAAAAATTTATTTCATTGAACGTAATACGAAGCTCGATAGATATTGAATGTGTTTGCATAATAAAGAACGCCCGGTAACCTGGGAACGTCGGCCATGCAAAATTCAGCGGCCACGACACACGGTCAGCTCAGAGCTCGTATTGAGGTTTTATGCAAAAGGACCTGAGTCTATAAACCGGCCATAAAGGGTCTCCGTACAAAGAATGCAAAGTGAGCTGCGCCGTAAACTCGGCTAACCTCCCCGTAGTGTCCTTTAGATAGATTTATATTCATGACACTATCTCCGACGCGTAAAATTTCTGGCAATGGCGATCCAGAAGCAGGCATACGTAATTTTGTTTGAATAAGTAAAGACGGGAAGGACAAAGGCTATTTGATCTCCTGTCTCAGATCGAGTAAAGATAAATAAAATGGCCTGCGGACTGGTTTATGGGATATCTCATAAATGGATTTAGAAGGATGCTGTGTTATGGGATTATTGATTCCCCGTAGACGGTGTCTGAAGTATGTACGTACATTATCGTGCAGTCTCGAGAGATAATCTAATATATCCCGCATCCGGCTAAGTTCACCGACCAAGGCATATTTTGTTGGCAATATTAAGTTACTGGTGACTTTATCTACAGACTAAAATTATTAACATAAGGCCATGATTTTTTGTAAATAACGAACAATAGAGCCTTTTTTTCAGTTCAATAACATACATATAAATCAGATTAGAGCGCCAGTATCTCTAGACTTTATTTTGTTTCATTCAAATTCATCAGTCACTTCGAACATGCTTGACGGGATTGTACTTTAGAGGTCCCATCCTTGAGTACTCAACCGATTTAATTAGTTAATTGATAAAAATATAATCATAATTAAAATTTTTATACAGATATGCTTTAAATAATTTAAATATTACTATTTCATTTACTGTACTTAGATGAATAGAATAGAACACCTAATATTCAGGTTTACTTTAATTTACCTGAAAGCTACGCTCTTTTTGCTACGAGAATATATTTTCTTTATTTCTCTAGACGTCTAACCAATTAAGGCTTTTCAATTCTAGCAACAAAGGAGTATCAGAAGCAATTAATTAAAAAAAAACTAAGAGCAACAAGTGCTCACTATTTGAAGAGGATGTTTAGCGCCTGCAGCGAACTCTCTTAACTACTAATCCCCTATTCTTTTGTAGCAGATAACGAAACTCATTTAAGATATCTCGCAAACGCCTTTCAGACATTTGGGGTGCAGCCATAGGAAGGCACAAAGAGAGATGTAGAATGGACAAATCTAGTTTGATATTAATATTTAATTTAACTATATACCACTAACAGACATGTTTATCCGCATTCATCAGTTTCTTCATACATACCCGCCGCTTTAGAGTACTTTTGACGTTCCCATCCTTGAGTGTCCGATTGATTTGTTACCTTGGTGGTTGAAACGTTGGCTTTTGCCGCCTCGATTTTATACAATCCGAAAGTGTGTGATAAAATACTTTCGCTTTGTATATGTATTTCGTCAATCTTTCTTCAATCATCCTTTTTAATTTCCAAACGAACGTAACGCACCTTTCTTCAACTTTATAATCGTGCCCTCGTTTACTCAACTTGAATCTTTTCCAATATGTACAATACAAACTTATTATACTTTTCAAATCGCGTCATTGCCGTTACGACCTATATTATTTAGACTAAAATTATAAACTTATCTTTCTTTATATATATAATTCTTCTGTGAGTGTGTATGTCACTGAACTCCTCCTAAACGGCTGGACCGATTTTAATGAAATTTTCTGTGTGTGTTCAAGGGGATCTGGGAATGGTTTAGATTCACAATTGGACCCGATAGGTGGCGCCACTGGGTCCGTGGCTTTAATTTTTTCTCCCAAGCGAAGCTGGGCCCAGCTTCGCATGGGTGAAAATTTACATACATACGTATATACATATCATCACACCGAGTCCCTAACGGGGTAGGCAGGGAGTATAGAGCGCCAGTTCTCTCTAGACTTCATACCTCTTTTGCTTCGTCCACATTCATCAGTCTCTTCATACATGATCGTCGGTTTCGAGTACTCTTTTCGTTCCCGTCCTTGAGCGTCCGATCTATTTGATCCAGGTAGTTGGAACGTGGCCTTCCTCTGCCTCTTCTTGCACACACTTTTGCTTTGTATATCTGTATCGTCAATCTTTCTTCACTCAACCATTCTATATGTCCAAGTCAGCGTAGCATGCCTTTCTTCATCTTTTCAATCTCGCCCTGATTCACGCCAGTTGATATTGCATCTCAGCTGCATTTAAGCTATTTTCATACTTCCTCTGACATACCCAGGGTTCGCTGCCATACAATATCACGCTGTGGACAGCAACCGTTGCTGGCCATCAACACCGACATGGCCCCATTCACCTTAATACCGGCAGTTATCCTTCTTTCAATATCTTTTTCATACTTTCCATCTCGTTTGAACATGCTTCCTAGATATACCAATTCATTCACTTGCTCTAGAATTTGCCCTAATACGCTGAAGGAAGATGGCATAATTTCTTGGTTACGTTACAATATCGCGAGACTCTATATTCTCCCCAATCACGATGAAGGATGACAACATCATTTAACATTGGTGCATTGATGCCTCTCTCATGTCATGTCGTCTCCTGCAGGTCGCTTGTCTGCTGTGATCACTATTTTCTGATTGTCCGATGGCATCACATTACTTCTAAGGCAGTTTTGAACAATTGGATCAATTCATGTTCATGCAAAAGTTGTTGTAACTGCTAAATGATCTCTGCGAACAGCGTTCATTTACTTCTTCTTCAGTATTCCCCAGGAAATAAATCTGAAGAAATTTGTATTTACCATTGCCTCCGCTGTTCTTCAGTCTCATTGGCTCGAAGATTGAACTGGGCTTGCGTTACACTGCGATTGAACAGGACTTGCGTTACACTGCGATCGAACTGGTGTGCGCCAACCGATATTTTGACGCCTTCCGGCTGGTATTTTTTTAAAAATAAAATACGACGATTAATCATGAAACTCACACTAAAACACAACAAACATCTTTTTGCTTTTGTTGTTATGAAAGAAACTGTTATTTGTTGTTTGTCAAAACTACTACTTGAATGAAATGTCAGTCTATCTATCCATAGGGTGCGTTCGCGATAACGCTCACGACCGCAGTTTTTCCCGTTTGCTTGTAAGCGTTACTGTCGGAACCTCAAATGGAATGGATTACAGAGCGTTTTGAGCGTGCAGGTAAATAATACAAACGGCGAGTTAGTAAAAAGAAAGCAAAAGGTTTAAGATGTTAGTTTATAATCTGTAAGCCTTGAAAATAAACTTGATTGATTAATGTTTAAATAGATTCATATTGAAAAAAATATAATACGTTTTTTATATTTAATATTATTGGTGTTTTAAATTAATTTACGTTCAAATGGAATTAAAATGTCTTGCGGTGGCACTTGGATATTTGGTAAGAGGTACAGTCGCCATTTTATATGCTTTGAGTTTTGAGTCGTCGTGAACGTAAGTTATGACATTATAATTGACGTTTTTGCCGCGACCACAATGACCGCGGTCGTTATGTGGATCGATTATAGGAGAGAATTTTGATCGTTTTGGGCGCTTAGTAGAACGCACCTTTACTGTCAATATTTTTGAAGACACACTGGCCTAACAACTGAACGTCACTCTGACAGAGTTTTGTCAATATAACGTCTGGCAATCTTGTTGTCTGTCTCTTTCGCACACTCACTTTTCAGAGATTTTTTTAATATTAACTATTATTTTTTATATTTTATATAGCCTAAAGCCTTCCTAGAATCATGGACTATCCAACACAAAAATAATTTTTCAATTCCAACCAGTAGTTCCTGAGATTAGCGCGTTCAAACAAACAAACAAACTCTTCAGCTTTATAATATTATATGTATAGATATAGGTACTTATGTTTCTGCGTTTAGAGAGGCAAGTTATGGAAAAAAGAGAGCAATTTTTTAATATGTCAAAATGACATATGTCAACTGACAATGACAGTTTTGATTTCAGACGACAAGCTTGATTCAACAACTAAAACGCAAATTATTATCTCAAAATATTACAAACATACAATTTGGAACTGACAAATTCTATGTAGAGCAAGGATAATTATAGCAAAATCAACGGAAACAATAATAATTCGATTCCAAGCATTTCTTGTTCTTAATACGTATTTCGTCTTAAGAGACCAAAGGTTTCACTTTATGTCTAATAAAATTTTCTTCAAAGTATCCTTAATTGAAAATTCAAATTTATGCATAAGCTCTGATTGTGGGAGCGAGGCCCAGAGGAAAAAGCACAGAGTACGACAGGACTATTTAAGGGATTCAAGCCTTTTGCAGTGGGATCTTTGGCAAATTGCGTTGATGAAAATTACGCTACAGATTAAAATGGACGAGTTTAATTAATTCCCATTTAATCTATACGGATGACATTGTTTTGGAGCTGAGAGTTTTGATAATTACGTCTGTGATAACGTTATTTAGTTAATGAGTAGGTGGGGCTATAACAATAATTGTATTTTGTTACATACTAAAGTAGGAGTTGCATAGCCAATACTTCCGGAGCCAGGAAATACTTTCAGTCATAATTGAAGTTTCTCTACTGGGGTATTAGGTATCTCCACAATGCTGAATATTGCAGCCAAAATTAATTGCTTCTGTGTAGAGTTCTGTTGTTTTCCTGCGGCGAGCGAGGTATTAGAACCCGATAAGGAATCGCTGTGTTGGCAAAACCGGGATCGGTTAGTCTGTTATGCTACTAGCACAGCTACCCCATCTGACATAAGGTCATCAACGCTCGAGTGATATCCTAGGTATTATTAATATAACCATTTACTTTTATGGAAAATTAATATAACCATTTACATTTATTTTTTATGAAAAAGATATGCATAATGTAAATATTGAATGATTTTCGAATTGTTATTATGAAGAAGTATCATTTATACGTCAAAAGAGCACGAAGTGAAAAATACTTTAAGTGAGTTTTTATAGTTTTTTACTTATAATTACTGTTTATTTTTCTTTCCTCTTAGTTTTTATCTCATATACTCACGCCTTCCCACAAGGGTCCCCGAAGGGGTAGGCAGAGGTGTACAGGTAATACCCACACACCCACTTCCCGCCAGAGGTATATTAGGTGCCAACGTGACAGATGGCGAGTCCTACATTATTTTTTAAGCTATTATCTATATAAGCAATCCATCTGCAAAAGAACTTATTTAATTCATGCAACTAAGGTTATCTTGTTTAACAATTATAGGTGAATATTTATTATTGGCATTTAGTTACATTGAAATCTGTAAATCTTTCTGCAATAAATGAATAAATATAACATCTGCCTACCAATGTATTTTTTGTTATAAACATGTAACGAAAAATGACGAAATAAGCATTTAATTCTTGTTTCTTTTCTTTTGAAAGTGAATAAAAGGGTTGCTATAATCATTTAATTATTATAAAGGAGTCTATAATGGCAGCTTTAGTAGTAGACCTAGATTAGAAACCAGACGGTGTATAATAACTGCTTTGCTGTAAAAATTACTGGGTTGGTAATTATGCCTTATAACTTTATTATCTTGTGGGAAAATAATATTCACAGACTTAATTATCATGTCCGACACATTTGTGTCCCATAATTACCGTTCTCTTTGATAGCTTAATATTGATTTTAAAATCAAATTTCATTACGTAATAAAAAAATGCTTTATTGGGTGTATTCAAAAAGCTTTATTAGGTAATAGAACGCGAACATTTTATTTCATCAGTGAGATTAACATATTTTAGAAAAATGTATACCTTTTTTTCCATATAGATTTATTTATTAAATCTAAATAATCTAAGCATGCGGCTTGGCTGATGTTAAGCGATAACCGATACCTATTATATGTTACCGTTTTGAAAGAAATACAGACTTATTTATTGCCGTGCTTCAAAAACCGTAAAGGTCGCGCCATTTGTTACGTTAGCACCTAAAATAATCTGCGGGAAAAAGTGGGTACATGCATTCACACCTCTGCCAACAACCTCGGGCCCATTTTTTTCTCTCAGCGTGAAGATATAACAATATTTATATGTAACATAAAAAATATCCCTCTAAGCCGTATGCCGCAGAAGGTGCCTTCAAAGCCTAGGATTGCCTGCAACACAAAGATTGCAAATTCGAATCCCGACTGTACCAATCTTTCACGTTAGCTCTTAAAAGTGGGTGAGTACTACCTATATACCACTGCCTACCCCTTCCGGGACCCTTGTGGAAAAGCGAGAGGATATAATAGGTATGTTTTTTTATAGGTACGTTTTACATTGTGAGGTATGCAATGCTTAACGAAAATGTTAATGAAATCATTTGAACATAATATCGTAATACAAAAACATGTTGTTTAACAAATGACGCGCCGGTGAAGGTACTATATTATACCTTAATTAAGTTATTATGCTTATGACATAATTACGTATATTTTATATTTAAATGACAAAAGTTGTAGAAGCTTACAAAGCGACTTAAAACTTGTAGTACTCAAAGTTCTATCTATTTCTCTTAAGTCTAGAAGAGCCTTGAAAGAAGTTTACGGTCTTGGGAAAATTAACAAGACGTAAGAGGAGATAATAGTGCTGGGTATTTTTCAAAGCGCTCTCTCTCATTATGATAATTAAAGTGTAAGTGTTCTCTTAGTTTTTGCAGAATTAAAATTGCTGAATTTATGAAATATTGAAGTTGGTTTATGGTTAAAATTAACTAGCTTTATTTATTACTATAGTATGAATATGTTTGCGAATATAATATATGTGAAAGTTCAGGTGGATTAAAGGATGTTGCTACACATTTAAATCAGGATAGCTGAATGGATTTGGGTGAATTTGGCACAGATATTGTAGTCTGAATCCAATCTAAAAATAATTTTTGAGAAATGATACCATATTACTAAGGTCCCCGACTTTACAATTATAATATCAATACAAATAATTTTCCGTGAGCGAAACCCCGGGTCATAGCTAGTAAACCAATAAATGTAGTGAAAAGCCAAAGAAATAAACTTTGCCTTTTTATAATTGCTGAAAGTTTTTTGAAATGTTAAGGTGGAAATACATTAAATTCATCGAATGTATTGTCCAAAAGTGTATTTATTTAATATCTTCACGCTTTTCCGCAGCGATGAATGCCCATGCACGCAAGCACCCACTTGGTCCCAGAGATGTATTTAGGTGTCAACGTGACACTGTGAGTTCGACCCGATTTTTGGCTTTTCCTATCGTTTTCTTGTTTGCAGTCCTAGGCTTAGGGCACTGGACTATAAGTTTATTTGATCACAATTAGTAAATTAATAATATGTTTGATTGTTTCTCAGATTTACAAAAGGCAGTACATGAATTGCCCAATTATGCGTATTGAGTCGAGAATAATTGATTTAGTTAGTATTTTCTTCTTTGTCTTGTAAATAAACGACTTTAATTGAACGAAGCAAGCGACGCGACGGGGGCAGGCAATAGGGCGTGAGTGAAACAAATCATCGCTAAATGATAATTTTGCGAGTTTCGTGTGAAATATCTGTTTCATTGGGGAGTCACAATCGGATGCGCAATCTCGCGATTCGCCCTTTTCCGGGCATAAATAAAACGGAGGGACATTTATATCATAACTACGGAAATTCGATAAGAATTTGATTTCATAAGTTGTTAGATGTAATTTATCAAAGCTAAATAGAAAAACATTGTTATATTCAAATAATTTTCAAAAGTAGAGCTATTATGTTTATAAACACAGGGTGTACATATATTAACGTCCGCTGAAAGTAATCAAATTTAAGCTAAAAATCCCTAACGATAATAATATTTTGCTAAAGGTATAATATAACACGATTAAATTTTCCAACAATATATTATCAAAATGTACATGTTTGTAAGATTTAAGGGAAATTAAATTAACTCCGTGGCACAAAATGGTTTTTAAAAGAAGCTAAATTTCACCCTTAAACAGATTAATGTATTCAGGGAGCTCAAGGTAAATGTGCTTTTAGTATCTCAGTGCTCATACATATGATGCGTCCAACCGTAGCGTAAATTGTTGCGTAAATAATCTCTATTCTTGGGAGACATATTATTTATAAGAACGTAGTGGCCAAATGCTTTATATAGTCGACTGGAATGCAAAGATTGCAAGTTTGAACCTCGACGTAACAATGAGTTTCTTTTGCACTGAGTAAAGTGATTGATCACACCACGAGCGATGAAGAAAGGGGGGATATCGAGGGGTATATCGAGGGAACACCTACATACGTTTAAGAAAAAAAATGCCCATGCCAATATGATAGATGTTGAGTTAGTTGCTGTATATGCAAATACAGCAACTAACTCAACATGTATCATATTGGCACCTAAACATATCTCTAGTGAATAGTGTGGTAGTTACACCTCTGCCTATCCCATTGATGACCGATAGTAGTAGTAGGTGACGATAGATACACATATCATTACGCCGAGATCCTCTAGGGCTTGGCAGGGAGAAAAGAGCGCTAGTTCTATCTAGACTTACTGTAACAAACCTCTTTTGCATCCTTTACATTAATCAGTATCTTCATATCTGAAGGTTATTTTTTTATACAAAACGTCCCGAAAAGTAGCTGTACTTGTATAAGCTAAAATAATTTAATAAAAACGTTATATCTTGCCCGGGTCACGTAAGAGCCGCTTCGGGGGAAAATTACATTTTGTTTAGCGACGTCCACGACAGCGACATGGGACAACTCGGTTAACGAGTGTACAGGATTCCTGCTACACTTTCATATCACGATGTGATCTTTACAGATATGAGTTAGTTCAATCTCTAATAGATCTTTTGTTTTTGTTGCTACAAGTTTTTTCTTAGCCGTAGGGTATTCAGCCTTCGTTCATTTTCAAGAGCGTGAAGTAAAGAGTGATTGATGTTGTTCCCGTTTGAAGGGGGCTTGATTGATCCTTAATCCTCCTTGAGAACTGGCGCTCCACTTTCCCTGCCTACCCCGTGAGCAACTCGTAATTGTGTATATACGATAACCCTACAAATGTACAGAAATTCAGATACACTTTCATATCATAACGCGATCACAACTTGAGTCATTCTCTAATAAACCTATTGAGTTAGTAGCCTCGAGTTTTTATTTCTTACTAATTTCTAGACCATACAATGCGTTCTTATGGGGTTGGGCCATCAATAAGCTGTAGATATGAATATCACAAGAGATGGAGACTGGTCGTGTCGTAAAACAGGTCTCTCTCATACAAGGTAGACGTCATATAAGCTAGTGTAACCACCATTACTACCATAGCTATAATAAGCTGGCCATTTTGATACCTTTATAGACCACAAAAGTCTCAACACTAAGGCTTGATAATTATAAAGTTTCTTTATTATTGTTAGCAAAGCTCGTTACAGTCCAGTGAAATAGGCACAATAAAAAGAGCAAGAAATATAAAGTTTGTCTGTCCATTAGTAGGTAATGTAGGTATGGGGATGCAAGGGATTCCGTACGCCTACATTATTCCAACATTACCGAAGTTACGGACATCCGCGCTCCCTAACTTTGCTACAACGTGAGGTTACACGGGAATAAAATACCGCAACAAAATGTATATAATTTTAATTTTAACCCTTCTCCTAACGACAGATGTTGTAATTCTGTTATGAAATTCATTTGACACAAAGTTAGGTATATTGGTCCACAGAATACCTACCTAGCTTCAAATAAATGAAATAACCATAATATATATCCTTACGCCTTCACAACACCTATTTTCCTCATGAATATCCTCACACCTTCCCACAAGGGTCCGCGAAGGGGTGGGAAGAGTACACAAACACCTATTTTCCTCATGAATATCCTCACACCTTCCCACAAGGGTCCGCGAAGGGGTGGGAAGAGTACACAAACACCTATTTTCCTCATGTATATCCTCACACCTTCCCACAAGGGTCCGCGAAGGGGTGGGAAGAGTACACAAACACCTATTTTCCTCATGAATATCCTCACACCTTCCCACAAGGGTCCGCGAAGGGGTGGGAAGAGTACACAAACACCTATTTTCCTCATGAATATCCTCACACCTTCGCACAAGGGTCCGCGAAGGGGTGGGAAGAGTACACAAACACCTATTTTCCTCATGTATATCCTCACACCTTCCCACAAGGGTCCGCGAAGGGGTGGGAAGAGTACACAAACACCTATTTTCCTCATGTATATCCTCACGCCTTCCCACAAGGCAAGGGAATTATCCCACAATCCTCAATCAATGTACAATCTACTACATTGAATGAACCTACTAAAGGATTAACACCCCGAAGTGGTTATTTATTTATAATATGTGTATCGTTGTCTAGTACTTATAGTACAAGCTATGCTGTTGTGGGCTCAGTCAACATAATTTGTTTTGGAACGTACAATTAAATGTATTAACGTCTAGAATAAACAGGGTTTTATTTTAATGCTACATCAAAAGTTGAATGGAATGGGTTGGAAACATAACAGAACCCAATGCTTCACTGTGACCGCAAACCAAACATGTGTACTGAGGGTAAAGCATTACTCTAGATACCATTTGATGTGGCCACATTCAACCCACTACATAAATGAATATACAAATTGTATCTCCACACATCTTGTATTAAAATATGTATCGAAAATTACAGTCATCATTGCTTTTTTGATAATTTGTCTTTAGTGCTGAAATTATTTCTGTTAATAATAAAACATTCTGGAATTGCGGATCTGGAACTGTTGATCGTGTAACTCATGATGGGTAGCGGATAATATATCCCTCCCTCCCTCCTCGCGTCGTTTTCCTCATTACTGAGGGTCGTGACTCCCCTGCTCTATCAGTTTTTCCCGTTCGATTTCCTTACATCTGCTGCGATCCTTAGCTTCATGAAGGGTATTGTGGAAGTTGATGTTCAGAGAAGATCGTATTTGGTCCGACCATCTCGTGAGACTGCGTCCTCTAGGACGTTTGCTATCTACCTTGCCTGATAATATAATATATACAAGTGTGTTAAATTAAATAAATTTTCATCAGGACAATAGTGGCGAAACATATATTGCAGGTTAAACCCAGCGGTTTGCACCAATCCATTTTAATTTGAATTATATTATTTTATCACACCACAAGTTTTACGGTGAAGAAAAATATCGTGTGACTTACATACGTCTGAAAAGTAGTTAAAGGAATATGATTAGCCGTGCATGAGAAACGTTGATGGATTCGCTGTCCGTCAAGTTGGCACTTAAAATATGTCTTAGGCAATAAGAAACATATATACATTTATTCATACTATGTATGATATGTTCTGGTACGTCGCAGAGGGATCTTCTAGAAATTGTAAACTTCAAAGTAACTCCAGCGAATGGGGATGTGTTTTGTAAACCATAAATAAATAATTACACGTTTGTAAAGACAATATATTAGTCACGTACTTGGCGATACAATGCGAGTTGTTCTAAAGAGGGGAAGTAATCTTCTATAATGCCTCGTTTTAATTTCGAACCGTAAATAATAATTTGGTCAATTTCCCACAATTTCGGTTGCGTGTTCAAAGTTTTTATTACAATTTTATTGTTATTTAGGCGTGTTTGTTTCTTGTTTCAGATTACATCCAAGGTTTTAAAGGAGCCGGGCGCTAATGTGAGTTTCCAAATTTAACTTTTGTTTATTGAACCAAAGGAAAATAATTGAAATTTTATTTCTAGACGGAGTATAAGGAAAAAAATATGCACAGGAATATGTCTGCAGAGGGCATGAGTTTTGTGTCCGGCTTTATAGTGGGCGCAATAAAAAATCTCATAGCAGTTAGACACACGTAATGCAAAACGAAACTAGTGGCCGCCGGAAAGTTTTTAAAGAGGAAAATTTTAGTCAACAGGATGGTAGCCAAAACTATGTGTGTTAAGAAACTTTTATGAGCGGTCGAGCCATTTAACCGCGAGTCAAGAGCTAATCCCACTAGCCGTGCGCCGGCGAACTACACACCTGAGACCAGCTTTTTATTTCTGTTCACATTCCCACCTAATTTCAGCCCGTAGAGGTTGCCGAGGTGGGCTGAACTTTGTCGGGCGTCATAAATTTATTTAACGGCCCGAAGGCAATAAGAGGCGGAGTGTAAAAAGAAAAATACGATACCAACGTGCCTAGCCGTTATTGCAATTAAACAGAGGAAGTAAATCTTTCAATACGAGCGGCGAACGTTCGCCTCCCGTTTCCTGCCTTAATTTATCGCTTTGTTTTAGTCAGTGGCGCGTCCCATTGACGGATAGCGATGTGTTTGATTAAAAAACGCAACTTGATCTTGCCACCCCTTTTGGTCGGAGCGTAGAATACTAATCCTGCTAGACTCTAGTCTGGTTCAATAAATTCTTCCCCATAGACGGCATTTTATCGCCGCTGCTTACTAAAACTGCACTCGTGCTTCAAACGAACGGGTAGTTTCGTTGTTCAAGCAAATTGGTATCGTGTTTTATGAGCATTTGGTTGTGAAGACACTGTACTTTATGATGAAATGTATTGAAACAATAAGTTCCACGTAAGCAAAATCATTCAAGCAAAACACATGTGATAATGATACGGAAAACGTAAGTAAATTTAACTCGAGCACTCTCACAATTTTACGTAGAAAATAAAAATCTGAGAGTAAAAATATTACGTCTGCACAAAACGTGTTCGAGCGGCAACGATTTCGCACATTATGTCTTTGACTCCTCTTCCGATTTTTTCTTCATTTCCCCAAAGAAGTTCCGATAAACGCGGCGGATTGGCTCGCCATCC
This sequence comes from Drepana falcataria, assembly GCA_945859725.1. NCBI lineage: Eukaryota > Metazoa > Arthropoda > Insecta > Lepidoptera > Drepanidae > Drepana > Drepana falcataria. The sequence goes on from OX243935.1 coordinate 6,379,550, forward strand.
AGCGGCAGCTCAGCTTCACGCGTATTAAACTTGTGCTGTGTTGATTTATTACACTTCGATTACTTCGTTCCTCTTAGATGTTTCTTGTTTGTGTATTTAACGATAGGAAATGTACTTAAAATTTCCATGATTTCCATGAAATTGAATTCTATCAAACAATATTCTAATTGATGCCACGGTACAATATTGTCTTGCCTGCATCTCGTCTATTGATACCTGCAGATACGACAAAGCTAGATTCTGCCAAACTATATATATATAAATAAATAAATTGGCTTCCCTAATAATTGATGTCCTTTAGGCATTTCTTTCACGTCCGTTTCAATAATCGCAAAGGGACAGAAATATTATTCGTAATTGAATAAATATACTTAAGGTAAAATGAGTTGCGGGTTGCGGATGCGGTCCCACTCGCGATGCGACACTGGATTAGGGAAGGTGTCGTTGCGAATATGAAATTATACGGGAAACTTCCAACCCAACCTCTGAAAATTATTATAACATATTGTAAATGGAAACAAGAAAAAGTTTATACAGATAATTTTATATTGCAAGTGGGACTCCGGTTGGTTTGGTTCCGACTGTACCAAAGAGTTTTCTCTTAACTTATATAATAGTGATTAATTGCACCGCGAGCTTTACGGTGATGGAAAACATCGAGAGGTAACCTGCATACATTTAAGAAGAAAATCAATTACCATATGAGTCGCGTTGGCACCGTAATATATCTCAGGCGAAACGAGAGTGTGCGCTATTACGCATGGCAAGAAGGTATAAACAATATCAATCAAAGAAAAGAAAACTTTCAAAGACAGCCCGAGTGCAACTAAATAGTTCTTTAGCCAACCTTCCCCGGAGTGCCACACCTCCTGGGATATAGAGAGATGTGCGTGAAAGAATTTACATATATTATATTAAGCCTTTGAGTTGAAGCTATCTATATATAACATATCAAGCAATTGTTAAATAATCTTAAATACCACATGTAATTTATATTTATCAACGATCGCAGCTCTAGAAAAAAAATACTTTCTACATTTATACGTTTTCATCAAGTAGTTACTTGACGCTCGAGGGGTGTGTGAGCAAATAACGCATTTTCTGTGGTAATAGGAAAATGAAGGCACGAGTGTTAAATTCAAATTGCTTAATGGTACGGAAGCAGGCATTTCATTTTCCATTCGAATTGTTGCGTAATTTACTACTGCGTGCGTAAACGACGCGAAACTCTTTGTTTGAGAACACCGAAATGTGTTTAATTTAAAAAAATATTTCTAAAAACCCTTGTCATATTTAAATTGAAAGCGTGACACGTACGTTGTTAAGCCAAAATATTTTTATTTCTGATGTTATAGTATAACGCATTCATACACACATATTATCACACCGAGTCCTGGATAGGTAGAGTGAGTACAGAGCCAGTACTCTCTAGACTTACACACATCTTTTGCGTATCGTTCTTATTCAATTATCGAAATTTACATAAAGTTTTATCGATTGTTGTGATTAGGATCTGATTATATAGAATCGACTGCCCAGCATTAATGTTACTAAAATTCAAACCCGGCTGGCTTGGATATTAGACTTTTGTTGAACACCAAGAAAATCACACTTAGAGTGCATATCCAGGAAAACGACATTGTGTCATTAATATAACTGAATTTAGATTGAACAACTGCACTTGATACAATGTAGGTAACTCATCATAACATAAATATGGAACGTCACGACATCAATATTAAAAGTATAATAATTTCAGGTGATCGCTTGATAAACAAAACTATATCAATTAGCCGATACGACGACGGGTGGATGCGGTTAGGGTATAGGCAGGACAAAAAGTGATCAAATATTCATAGCCGGTATCGATTCCCCTATTAATGTCAGGTCTTCAACCTGACATTAATACGCCCCACTGAAAGATGGTATCGGCCACCGGCCGGTCCCTATCGCGGGCCACGATGGAAATACAAGGCATCCATCGCCAAAGAATAAACACTACAATTACGACGATTCGTGTTCACGCCGTATCTGAATGGTCAAATCAGTTTGAGTAGCGATCGATGAGTAAGCATACAATGCTGAGAATTTTGAATGATAGTGATTACTTTTTACATCTTTTATATCTACACTAATATTATAAGCAGGGCTTATTTACTGTTTGAAAGTTCTTATTTTTACAAGGGTCCCCAAAGGCATCCATAAACCCATTTTTCGCCGGAGATAATTTTTTTGGTGCAAAAGTGACAGATTGCGAGTGCCTCGCCGTTACTCACGCACAACTAAACAAACTTACCAAGGTTTTCTCCAGGTACAAGGTTTCCTCTCAATGTTTTACAACAGCGTAAAGCTTGTGGTGTGACTGATTGAATGCTTTAGTTAATTTATGTTCGAATATAAATATTTTTTGATTTTATATCGCACAAGGGTACAAGTTCATGTTATTAAAAAAAAATCGTTTTATTTACTGTATTTCTGTAAGATTTTGGTGATATTTTCCTCACAGTCACATAAAAAAGCAAGCGGACCTGTACTTACTATAAGTAAAATAGTAGGTACAGGTTCACTTGTTTTTGTTGAAGTACATAATACTAAGGCACATAATGTAAACACGTCAGTTTTTTGTTACTCATATCACTAAGCTAATCAATTGATCTTAATTTGGTTTTGAAACTGCGGACAAAACAATAGATCTGATAAAATATAACTTATTTTCTCTCTATATTATATATTATATATATATATATATATATAAACTATATTATATATATATATATACTATATTATATATTATATTTATATTATATTATTATATATTTTCTCTCTAGTTACGATACTTTTAGGACGACTACTCCTATTAGCTAAAATAACCGTTGGGAAAGTATAGACCTTGCATACCATACAAAATATCATTTCAAGCTTTGAATATGTATAAAACTTTGTAGGTGTATTATTAACAATTACATTACTTTAATTACAATGACGTTCTTTAAAGAGTGTCACTCTAATGAAATGACACACAAAAAAGAAAGAATTCTCTTTTTGCGTAGAAAAGTTTATTTGTGATTCTACTCTCTAGCACAAAGAACCACAGTCCTTCAACATGAATGGTAAACTATTTTGCTCGATCGTCCAATGTTTCATTAAGCCTTGTGTAATATTTTAGAGCTCACACCTATTTTGGTCATCAGTCTGCTCTATTTTAAATGTGACATTTATTCTTTGCCCTCCCCATTATTCTACATCTGACTCGACCGAAATCCTATTATTGTAATTATTTACTGTGAAGCCTACTCACGTTATTATTAACCAGCAGTGCCCCGCGGTTTGGCCTGCGTAAAATTTGATTTCATTGGAAGATTCGCCCTCCCCATGACAGCTCGCCACGCACATCCGCGTAGTAAACAAGCACGCAGTTTTATGGGTTAGTGTTTTCAGAAACACCTTCGCAAATAATGCATTTTATAAATAATATTATTACCATCAAAAAGATTATAACGAGTTAACCTTAAAAGGTTTTTTAAACTCTTTAAAAGGAACTATTAATGATTGCTGCGTAACTTACCGTTTACCAACCACCTAGATCAAAAGGATGAAAAGGTTTGAAGTCTGTCTATCATAGGCCTGTTTTATAGAATGACGCTCTACTTTCTATGTCTACTGCTATTTATAAATAGAACCTTTTGAGAAATTTATTTCTGCGCAATGCGTGGTAATAGAACACTACCTACTTACTACCTACACTGTAGTATATACAGGTGCTTGCTAAATTCTCATTTGCACTTTTCAATTTGTATCTTAAAATAATTAATTTCGTAAATGGTTCCCTCGGGAATCTCATAAACTCGGCTTCATTTAAACCGTTGCCGGCTAATTTAAGGCAGCTACCTAGCGAACCATGGTGAATTAATTAAACAGTGAAAAACTATGGGCTACCAACTAAAATTAATGAAAATAAACATTTATAACGTTTAGTATTACTTATTCTGTACGTCTAGAGGTTTGAAGCTCTAAATCTGCCCTTGATGATATCAAAAAATACCTGAGGTAAATAAATACAAGAGCCGTGGTGGTCGAGCGGTTCGAATAGTCTTAGAAGGGTATACCACTGCCTCTTCTTCCAGACATTTTCGTATTGTATATCTACCTGCTTCAACGTTTTTTTTGTGTTTGGATTCAAATGGTGATGCCCTTGATCTTATATATGTAATAGTTTAAATTTTAGCATTGATCTGTATGACACGTTCAAATAACAGTGATAATTAGAGCTTATCCACACCAATCTATGTTTGTATGGTATTATAAATGCGTAATTTACTGTAATGTAATGGCCATGTCAGATTGGTTCGACTCAATTACGTCGTGTGTGGCTATTACCGGCTGATATACGGGCAGATTACATGACGAGTCCCTTATGCTTCAGCCATATTATCGACTATCGGCTAAGGCACAGTTACGATATGTCTAATCAAGCAATTCAGTACGGTAAATACCTATCCCGAGTTCCTAACGCCATTGGTACCTATTCACGAATAAAATTTTGATCGAGCTTAAATTAGATGTTTTGTCGGAAATATTGTGCGACACGAATGAACTTTTGATCGTTAATATGTACGAGATCAAATATAATAATTCCGTATGATAATGTGACCTAGCCTTAAATAAATTACTCGTCTTAATCGAAATTGGTCGAAAATTTGCATGTGGCATAGCTGTGAACTATAATTGTCGTCTGAAATTACTGAGCTGTAGATGTTAGTGTTGAGCTGACTTACTACTAGCACAGTGCCCTTCTACCTGTATATAAAGTTCGATTTATTAATGAATAGTATGCTTTAGATAAAGTAAATCGCCCGTAACTGTGTGCGCAACTAAAGAACTGGTAGCGCAATATCGATATCAGTGGCGACCCAAGCCGGCAAAATGCGATACTTCTACTATCTGTACCAAATTGTACAGGCCACAACAAACCGGCCAACGCATGAGTACATCGACATAAATTTGAACAAAACCAAATAAAATAAAAATAGAAGGTATAATAAACAGTACTAAGTTTACAAACGTATAATTCTCGTCAAATTTCAGTGCACTGTGTTAATGCATTTTTGTTACAAACGTAGTAGGATTTCGTGTTCCATTATAATTATGCAAATGACGTCATAGTGTATGTGAGTATGCAAATCTCTCTCGGCGCAGGTGTATGCTGTTTATCCAACTGATTTAATAACTGAGCTCATCGCGGATCGAATGCACGCGCTGTGAGAGGAATATCAATGCCCTGTTACAAGAAAAATTCTAGTATACATATTAGTTAAAACGAAGCACTTAAACTTATAATTTTCATGACACCTATAGTGTACAGTAATATCACAAAGAGGAAGTATTTCTAATTGTTTCTTAAGAACAAACTTAAGAATAACTTTTTGTAAATGTTCGGAGTAGCATGAACTATATTTTACAAAAAAAAATTTAATAAAAGAACTTAGATGAAACACATACATACGTACATATCTACTTCAGAATGACATAATACAACTCCTTATAATTTATATTATGTACCTGTATATAGGCACACTAATCTGAGAGGGTTTCGGTGCGTATGTTGATTCGTTCCATTATCGCTGCCACGGTTCAGTGCTCCCCTGTCTATGAAAATAAAACAAATCCTATGCACAAAATAATTCCGCAGGCGTACGCTTCGCTGGTCAGTACGTTTGCGGCTTCGTCCTATGTAGATTTTGACAGTCGACTTATCAAAGATAGCGTTTGACTAGCTGGCTGGTAAAGAGAGGCAGCCAGGGGTGCTAACTTAATGTCAGAGTGGCATTTGTATAGTGGTCAATATACTTACATAAGAGTTATGCAAGTCATTGATCTTTGCTGGTATTTTATTTAAACAACATTCCAACGGTGAAACTATCAAATTAATTTCTGCTGCTTCTGCTGCTGCTTTCTGATGCTGCTAGTATTCCTGTTAATATTAAAATGCTTTGTTTTAGCTACCGCCAATTGTAAATATAAATATTATATGTATTCAGTTTTCAGTTATGCTGAGTTAATGTGAATGTTGGCACGCGCTTCGTTGCCCCGAAATTGTATGTTTTACGAAGCCACCTTTTGTTGCGCGCCTAATAAATTTCCGCCAGCTAAATACGAGGTCGTAGGAATTCACGGAATGTAAAGTAGAATAATAGTGAACTTTTTTCCAGTAAGGTAATACGGGTACATAAATCTGTGTTTTCGCGACTCGGGTCGCGTTAAGTACACACAATATGAGCGGGCGAGCCATATTTAACCGCTATCAAGCCGACGCGCAGACCTCGTATTCATCGCCCGATGATTTACTCACGGCTTATCCAACCTCAGTAACTGACTTATGTAGCACGGGACGCCGGCACCTTGCCGTCGAGTTCGTGATACGTATGGTCATCGGATTTGAGCTAATTGTGGTCCAATATTTGTGGACTTTGTTAGAAGAGCTTTAATCATACAATCATAGCAATTTTCATGAAGAATGCAACATAAAACATACTTTTTATACTACGAGGTGTCACATACAAAAAAATATACGGCGACTTTCCCAAAAAAGTTATGCCCCCGTGGCGGATTTTAGAATTTACGAATAAACAATCAGAGGCTGACAAAATCCTTTTATATAAGCTATTACGTTAATATTTCTTTAGCAATGACATTAGGAAATTCCAGATATCGGATAGCGTTAACACTTACTGAAAAAGTTTTTAAGTAAAACTTGCTTTAGGGACTCTGATGTGCTATTTTACCCTTAAAGTATCCATAAGCCCATAATTAGGTAATCAATGAAGCTATGGTCACGCCGTCTATCCGTGTTCGGAAACAGTTCCGGCTGCACCCTATCGGTTTAGTATCCAAACACGATTAACAGAATATAAATGTCGCATTGATAAATCGTCATGCGCACGCGTTAACTGCTAAATAGCGTGTGACTAATGACGGTATACCAGACCACACAATAAAACTATCTAAACCAATTTTATTGCACATGTATCCATCCAAGCGGTTTTGATAACACCGCCCGAAGCTTAGCTCATCTATTTGGTGACAGCATAATTTGATTTGTAATTGGAATTCAACTACCTATAACATAAAACAATACTGTGATTGACTGGCAGACTTAATCATATATTTCAGGGGTTTGCTTGAGTATTGCTTGAATGAGAGGCTTAAATAGGTGTCTAGCGAAATTGTATAGGCTGCGGTAATCGCTTACCATAACATCTGTTTACTTGCCACCTTTATTGTACAGAAAATACTGGCACCCCTGTTGTAGTTACTAAACTAAAAACAGTAAAGTGCTAAGATTACAATCGAAGGAAGTAAGTTTTCAAGACGAGAAGTGAAATGCTTTCCTACGGTCCATCCAATTTACATATCACGCATTATCATCTCGGGCCTCCCCTTTGTTATTTATTTGTTTTTGTTTTAATAAAAGCCAAGAAATGGGCAAGTTTTCATAGTAATAGTGCGGGTGTCTACGCTTATGGGCTGTTTACATGCGAGCTCACAAACACGATCCTGCTTTATTTGGGCTGGAGCTACGGTCGTGATGAAATTACTGTTGGTATAAAACAGGATACGACTACGTTTAGGGTTCCTGTGTGACGCGCGAAAGGGATTTGTCGCACCAATAAGTTGATTTTGTTGCTGACTGCCACTTTTTATCATATAGTTCGGACTTAAATTATCAAATTGAAACGGTAATGAGTCTGCCTTGAGGAATGCGTGAATTCCTTTATTTAATTGTATGCTATAGGATATATTACTACATATAAGCCACATGATTGGAAAATTAAGAAGGTAATGTGGTATGTAAGTCTAGAGAGAACTGGCGCTCTACACTCTCTGCCTACCCAGTACTCGGCGTAATGATATGTATGTTTGTATGTATGGTTGGAAAATGTACCAAAATATTTGATACGTTGAACTTATTTCTTTAAGATCGCTTGAACGTTATTTAAAAAAAAAATCGCAATATTTTCCCATGCTAGATTTTTTTTAACAAAAGTAGATATTGTATTACATTTTAGTTGGTACTCCGCGTCACCAAGGTTTTCTGTGACAAGATAGGTATCAGAATCCAAGTACCGACTGAAATGCTTTTTAACCCGTAAATCCGGTTTTATTTACTTATTAATGTTTCTTTTTATCAATTAGATTGAATTTCGAACTTACTAATGCAGCATTTAATTAAATCCAGTTCGGAACACTGAAACTAATTAATTAGTTACCCCCAATGCACGTGTTCAAAGCATCATAATTTCCAGATACTTAAACGCGAACCCTTAATGTGATATAGGATTCAGAATGCTCTGCTTGGTGTCACTAATCTCATTAGTGAGTGTAGACACAGATGCTGCCGTGTAATCCGCTAGCTCCCAACGGATTTACATAAAGAGTTCATGATTTGTGCTTTTGCTTTTACCTTTTAGATACTTTTATCTCAAGCTATATGGGTCAGATATTAAGTTTATTTTGTCCCGCTGCGGTTTCTTTCAAACCCACCTGTGTTTCATTATACTGTATGTGTTAATCGTACAATCATACGTGCATATCATCATACTGAATCCTCCACGGGTAGGCAGACGGTGCACAGTGCTAGTTCTTTTTTAGACTTACAGACCTCTTCCACATTATGAAAATTAGTCTCTTCATATATGCGGTTTCCAGTACTCTTCACGCATTGTATACTAACCCGAGCATTATCCATGAAGTAACATAGGCATCTCTACGGTGTGGAATAAAAACATTAATATAGTTACAATGAATTATGTTTTTCTTTCAACACTAAGGTGACAAATGCATACCGTCCGCCTGAGGGTAAGCGGTTACTGCCTATGAACACTCGCGATACCAGGAGTATCGCTTGCGCAATGCCCATTCAGCAGATCTTTACACACCATGCTTAACGAACTCCACGGTTCTTAATTTATATTAGAGTTCTTGTCAAATAATTTTAGACGTACAGAAATTACCTATACTTCATTGTATGCAAAGCTAGAGGCGGTCGACGGTTGAACTGAACAAGCAATAAAATTACTTATATACATATTTATTGCATTGTTAGACATTACAAATTATACAGTAGTTAGGTACCTATATACCTACACTATTACATTAAAATACCCTGTAAGGGCACAGCAATGAGAGGTAACAATTTCTTTCTCTCGTTTCTTCATTTTCTCGAAAGGTTGTTTGAGTTTTCACGATCGATACGGAGATGTTTCATATTCAATTATAAAATAATAATATCGACATTTATTTTATCATACCAGCAGCATTACAAGGATTACAAGTAAACATTCGCTCGTTCTCAAATAAGTAACAACGAGCCGGAAAACATTGTTTGCAGGCAAATTTAATTAATTAATTCGTCAGCTCAACAAAATCTAATCCCCATGGGGTAACAACAAATAAAGCCGGCAGTAGCAGCAGGAATATCAGTTGGCCGGCAAGCACTCGCCAATACAACCAGCACACAGTACACGGTATCGATAAATTAAATTGCGCAGGCCGCACCACAACCATACACTATGTTAATAGGTAAATAATCGAATATTCAACTAACGCGGTATAACTAGCTTGCATCGAGTACCACTAATAGCTCTAATTTTGAAACGCCATCATGTTCACAAGTGGGACTTTGCAAAGCAGATATAATATAATTAAAATTAATTAACATTCGGAGGAAGGCGGCTGAAGACTAAAAGGTAATACGTATTTAATGGGAAATTCATGTAAAATTCAATTTTAGTTCTTTGGGTCGGCAATGTGCGGTTAGTGTTTTTTGACATTTGTTAACTTTGTTTTAATACAAGCTTCTTCCTTTATATTATTTTTATTGTCTACATTTTATAACATACTACCTACTGTTTTCTTTACTTATTATATAATTTTATATACAATAACAACAATTTAACAACATACTACTATTTTTAATTTAGGTACAATAAAATTATCTTTTTATAAATTTTCCGACCCTTTATTTATCGTGTTTATTTGTGTAAATGTTAACTATGTGGTACAGAAGCTCTCGGTACACTTGTTAGCGATCAAATAAAGAAAAGAGCAAACCCCTCAAGTGAATCAACGTATGTGCAAATATAGCGAGTCGCGAATCGATTGCACGGACGCGGGACAACCCCTTATCTCAGCCATGCGCACGTGTGAACCCCGTTCAATTTTAATTTCATGCTCAAACAATGACGCTATCGAGCTGTCTATTATTTTGTATAGTCGCCAAGGGTTCAGTTCATCTAAATCCGACAGATAAGCCTTTGTCGTCGCCTCTCCTGATAGCTAATTCGGGAGCGTCGTTCACGTCCGGGACATTCTCTCTGTTTAAATCCAACACTATATCGAATCGTTGATTAAAATTACGCTGTTTTATCTCGGCCTTTGCAACGTTAATTACCACGGCTTTCATGTATATTTATATATATATATATACATTATAATATAGGCACAGCAATATTGCGCTGTTTACGAAACTTCAATGATTTTCAGTTGAAATGAGATTCCTTCAATTTGCATTCAAATCACGAATACAATCGAGGAGTCATGAATATTGCGATTGAATACTTTTTGTTGGTCTATTTGATGTCTATTTTGAAGGTAGGTTTTATTTACAATCATAATGTTACCATTATTTCAAGTATAATATCTATTTATGAAGTTTATTTTAATTAAAATATAGCCTGGCCACTAGGTATCGCGCTTAGCTTTAATTGGCTGAAGAGAACTTTTCTGCCTGAAAGTTCGTCCGTGTGGTATATATATATTATAATTATTTATATAAATATAAAGGTTTCAGTTATTAAAGTGTCTTTTGACCATAGATATATTGGAGCCAAAATGACAAGTGGCAAGTCCGTCATCATTTGTCAAGTATGACTATTAATAGGTAATAGGTCTATATGTCTATTTTTTCATAAACGTATATTTGTATCTTTGTATATTCTACGTCAATATTGTGCTGTGCCGAATCACTGAAGGTACCTAAGTTAAAACAACTGAATAGTACTGAGTACTGAAGTTCGAATTATTCATTAACCTTGATTTTGCAGATTAGAGTCATCAATTGAGACATAAAAGTAACAAAATTAAGTTGTATTTACGGTAACAAGATAAGCATACCTCAAAATTTTAATCCTAAAACGTGCTTCCCCATCGAGCATGATTTACCAAATTCCCAACAGCGAATCGTATCATCACTAACCCCCCGTGTCTGTGTTTATCAAAACACTTAACGATTTAATATGTTCGCTGAACTCTACCCTCCCCTCAGTACATTAACGATGCATGTGCCAATGTTCACGTAGAATACGCTTGTTATTACGATTTTCATCATATATATATATATATATATATATATATGATGAAATATATATATATATATATATATATATATATACATCCTCACGCCTTCCCACAAGGGTCCCCGAAGGGGTAGGCAGAGGTGTATAGGTGATACCCACACACCCACTTTCCGCCAGAGGTATATTAGGTGCCATCATCATATTTATCTATATATAATAATAATAATAATAATAAATAAATCGTTTTATTTCAGGCAACACATTTAAATAGATGTTACAATTTAAAGGGCCCATATAATATATACCTTATCCTAAAATATATAGCTATATTACATAAATACCTTACAGACTAACATATATATCATAACAAATATCACTTCCTCGAGTGTTCGTGTGGCACTTGTCCGCGGAAGCGACGGAACACCACGCCCTGGGGCCAAAAGCCCTCGTCCATGGCGAGCTGCAGGTAGCAGGTCGGGACGCGCACAGCAAACGCCTTGAAATTGACATTGCGGCGCGACTCCAGCAACTGCACTCTCGGCCTGTATTTCAGCTTCCGGTGCACATATTCCTCTATGTCCTCCGCCTTACATGAGTAATGCAGGCGGGATATGTACACCGGAGTGTTCGGCTGCGCAGCTCGCAGAGTGACATTGGGCTCCAGAGGAGCCTTGCCGCAGCGGTTCTGGTTGGTAGGCAAGCGGCGCTTCCTCCTTTGCACCGTCACAAAACCATCTTCTTTACCAGCCCGGTTCGACGCCCCTTCGGGCGCGGGCTTCGTAGGGGGAGCAGCAGAGGTGCTCCTGGCGATGGCGGCATAATCTCGACGAGATTTTGCAGGGGCTGCCGACACGGGCACCGGGGCGGCCTGGCTCGTAGCGCTGCGAGGAGGAGGCGCGGGGGCGGGGGGAGCAGCGTGGCCGCGGGGCGAGCGGGGCACGCAGTCAGCAGACGTAGCAACCGACGGAGTTGGCGACAGCAAAACTGCTGACTCAAAACTCACTGCCGATGTATCGAGGCCAGCTCCGCGACGCACGTTGATATTCGATGCGCCGCCTGATGGTGAATTCGACACCGCCACAATATTGCGCAACTCGATGACATCTTTTCGCAATTCAGTGACGGTGTTCTCGGATGCAGCCAGCTTCGATTGCACATCCGCAAGGCTTGCCTTCAGAAGGACAATGTCCTTCAAAAGGCTCGTAACGTCCACATGGTCGAATGTGACGGGAGGGAGCTTATTCAAGTCCCTCGCCACAAACGACGGTATGTCGTCTGGATCGGTCACCTTCATGAGTGTGATGATGTCCTGCAGGCTTTTCTTAGTCCCGTCACGGCGGCGAGACACCATCTGGTCACTCTTGTTGAGCAACCGAAACAGAAGCACCTTTGAAGCGGCGATTTCATCCTCGCTGAAGCTCGTGGCGCAGATCTGGATTGCTGAAACTTCGTCCATCACATCCAGCTTCTGCTGCAGGAACGCCAGCAGTTCATTAGCCACAAGTTTATCTTCCATGGCCTTAAAATTCCGAGCAGCGGCTTACGCCGCGCTAAGCACTGTATGTATTACTAACACGTCCGCATTAAAACACTATATATATATATGTACAAATTACTATATACATATTAGATAACACCGGCCACCATCACTATGTCTTTGTATAAGTTTAAAAAATATGTATAGAGGCGGCAATGGTACCTTTCCTACTCTGATTTAGGTTAACAGAATCATTTTTACTTTTTACCTAACCGAATACCTTTTCGGTTTGAGTATTATTCTACTCTGGACCCTCTGAATTCTTTGGAACCTCTGTAGAAAGATATATTATAAATAAATACTTACTTATCTGCTCCCTCTTTGTTAAAAAATGCGTTTAAACGAAAAGGTGATTGATTATCCATAGGATCGATCTCAAGTTTTTATTCGATATTAATCTTCCCAATTCATACAACCCCGTTTTTTCCATTATTAAAACGACCGCTCTGGCACCTCTGCTCTATTTCACGCACCACAAAACTTCAGTGATCGTTAAAACTAAATTTAATATCATAATGAAAGTCAAAGCGTTGCTATCGTCTGCAAAATTTAACAAACTTTTGTTAAATGTTTCGCAATCAGCTCGGAATTTATTGTGATGCTTTAATCAAACACAAAACTTTTGTGTGTCTGATTAATTTTGTCCGACTGGAACGTGTGCGTTGATACAAATGTATTTCTCCCTTTGATTTTTATTGAACGGGATTTCCACATCTAGACAACTTGTAATAGGGGAACTTCTAATAAGAAAACTTCTAACAGACCGTTTGAAAGTCCGATCTCCGGTGCGATAAAGTGCTAATGAGCTTAAACGAACTGGCTTGCGATGATTGCGTGTAGTCCGCTACAGAAATACAAATAAGGTGTTGTGATTCGTGTATTGGTCGTAATCGTCCCCCTGTGATATCGAAATAAGAAAAGTAGAAGGAAATAGAGGAAGTCTAAGTTTAACATACATGAGCGAGGTCAAAGATAAAGTATCTTTCATGACGTTAAAGGTATTAGATCAGAGACATTACCGATGATGATAAAAACATGAGCACTATTGATAAATCATTTAGGTCCTGGCCCTCTCTCTGTCTACTCTATGGGTAGGTCTATAAATAAGCGAGCGTATTGCATTGCACTGATATCTGTTCGCTCACTGGTGGAAACTCTTTGTTTACATTATCTCAATTAAGTCTACGTTTTGTTTACACTCCATGCTCTGTCTGTACAAAGCAGCACTTTCAGAATTTTGTTTACATTTTACGTTTTTGTTTGCCTGTACGCTATAATCTACACAAATTTCACTACAGTGAAGTTACTTGTAAGATTCGTCTCTATTTCATTTACCATATTTTAATAAAAATGGGAAGCGAACTAAAATTACAGAGCGTGGATATTGCACCACACAGAACAAAGGCGTGGGGCGTTAATTTAAATCAAATAGAGATTAGCCGGCGATTGTGTCCGGATCACAACTCGTCGCAAGAACCTATCTCGTTTTAAATGTCGCTCTTTACTTTGAATCGGGATCCATTTCATCTAGATTAATGTTTATCACTTGAATATTATACAAATCTTTAGGAGAAATTGAAAATAACAATAATACATTTATTAGGGTATCTTTCAGATACACTATGCTCCTTATATACCTTATAAAAATAAGAATAATTATGACGCCTGGACACATTTACTGTGCCTGTTTAAGTTAATCCCCGGAGTCCAATTGAACCCGGAGAGTCGCCATTAGATCTTGTTCAAGATTATGTTTTACACATTTGAAACTGCACAGAATGGAACTAATATTGTGAATGCGATTGTTTGTGAGTATAACATGTATATATATATATATATATATATATATATATATATACATGTTCATCATCATATTCACATCAGGGATCATAGTTATTACAGTTTTACAGCAGGACTCAACGAAAGAGTATAATGTTATTTTGAACAGTGGCTAGTTCAAATTAAAATTTAAAATTCATCCACAAAGCAATTTGTTGGCTTACAAGTCACTTAATCAACAAACGGAAGGCTTTGCTCCTTGTTATCTCTTTTTATTAGCTCCTTCTCGTTGAATTTATAACGTAGCTGTAACTCAAATAAGTGAATTCACTTTTATGGAAAGAAAAAGTTGAGAACTCTGGTCTACTAGCTGAAACCGAACAATGGGTGTTCGACAATGCCGGTCACGTTTCGTCGCCTTAAAAATGTGACGCTTAAATCCATAAAGTACTCGAAGTATTACTATTCCTTTTCAGTATTTCCTTTGGACTGTATTATGTATATTGGATTTTTCTTTACCAAATTATTTTAATCCGTGAAGAAGTATAATATTGTTTTTACACTACAAACAACTACAAAGGTGGCAAACATGAAACGGTTCGTTCAATGACTTACGTTTATTATAGGCTGCAGCGCTAGCAACACCAGAGGTACAACGCGTGCGTTGACTACTTCGTCATAAGTGGTTAGCAGTACTGGAATCATCAAGGACAGAAAGAGGACTATATTCTATCGGTATAGTATTTCATTTAGCGGTCCTTAACCCTGAGTTGAGGTGCACTTGTTTTCATTATTGATCAATCATTCATGTATTTACAAATTAATATTTAAATAGCATTGAAATAAATTTGGTTACTATAAATAAGAAGTGCCCACACAGGTAAATCTGAATGCGACCGATATATATTCTTTATTAAACTTTTTACTGCTATAACAAAATATATAGCCGTGGGTGGTTGAGTAATCAGAGCAGTCGCCTGCCACACAAAGATTGCAAGTTCCAATACCGACTGTACCAATGAGTTTTTTTAACTTAAGTACAGGGATTAATCACAAAACGAGTTTTACGGTGAAGGAAAACATCGTGACGAAGCCTTCGGTACGTTGGAGAAGAAATTCAAGTATAACTAGCTGTGCTTGAGAAACTTGAAGACACGCCATCTGTCACGTTGTTACTTAAAATATATTATGTCCGGCAAAAAGTGGGTGAGTGGGTACTACCTACCTATCCTTTCGGGGCCCTTGTGGTAAGGCGTAAAGATATATATTTATTTATAGTAGAGGCTATAACAAAATCTTATGCTCAATGTTCAATTTATTGATATAAAGACAATATTTCTATATTATATTTGTATTTCACAATACATGTGAATGTCAATCTATCTCCTAATTCCTCCGGAGGTCAGTCACTTCTTATTCTTCTGTATTCAAAGGGCGAACGTTCTAGTGGCCAGTACCTACAACTGTTGTGTATGTAGGCAGTAAAGTAAGAGCCAGTGTTTATATGCTACAAACGCATTAATGTAATCTTGAATGACAGTTGTGCAGTAATGAATATTCAGCTGATACGCAAACAAGGGCTCCATCTTGGAATGTTAGCAAATGAAGGTGTACACAGGAGTCAATAGCGGCTCCGGAGCGGCATACCGATTGCTGATATCTGCATATTCGAATACCTAAGTGATGATATTCCAACTATTCTGCCGCCCTTGCTGTGAGTAGAAACTGAAACATCATAAAATCCGTGGAATGCCAGTAATGGCCGGCCCCACTCGATACGGCGCGAGCCGACGTGTCAATGTATTGAATTTCAAAGATGATTAATTGGATTACTTGTGTACTCGAACCAAATCCCATTATTGTATTTAGCATTGTTTTGAACTGAACATTTGGAAACTAAGGATATTTCTACCTATTGAAAATCATGAGTTATGTGATGAATCAATTGTTTAAACCTGAATTAACTAGTTATTGTGTATAATTAATGTTTCCACGTGAAAGAGTAGCTTTGAGAGCTATTGTTCAACACTAACAAAATAATATGTAAATTCAATTTGAAAAGGAATAGAAATAATTGATATATTACTCTATATTATATTGTGAAATACACGTATTTGCTACAACAATAATTATAATATTTGATATTGCGACAAAATATAAGTAATCGAAGAAATACGTTAAGCCGTGGTGACAAAGTGGTTTGAGTAGTCGCCTGCGAAATAAATGTTGCAAATTCGAACTCCAGCGGTCTATATTAAAAACGACTTTCGCATAAATCAATGTACTTAAAACAGGTGGCTTGTAAGAAATTCAATGATAGCAGTTGTTTTTCTGTTGTCGTAACAAAAATTTATTTTGAATGGCGTCTCTATAGAAATGAATAATGATATTTTTCAATGACTTATATAATATCATAACATTCTTCCTGAACAAAAAACTTATTTCACACTGCGTGAACATGACTGTATATCTTGTCTGATTTCTCAAGAGCGTAGCAAAATATATTTTTCGCACATTAAGTAGGCTGATATTGTAGTTTGCCATGCGTAGCATTTTGTTACTTTGCCTTGCTAGTACATCTGTGTATGTTATTTATCTGTTATTATTTATTTACAATAATAAAATATCTCCATTCTTGCACCTTGCACCTTTACACAAGGGTCTCCGAAGGGGTAGGCAGATGTGTATGCCACTACCAATTTACACTTTCACGTATTTTTACACGCTTTATATTGGCTTCACCTGTATGTTTGTATGTTTGTAACCGACTTCTTTGGGCGCGATTTTTACCCACTTTAAACGGCCAGATTTCGTTCAAACTTTGTAGATTTATCGAGGACCGATGACAATACACAAATTTGATAAAATTATTCCATTTTTATAAACCAAACTAAAAAGTAGAAAATAAATAATAGTTCAAAAAAACTAAAAAACACGCTTTTTATAGAAAACCGAACTAAAAAATAGAAAATAAATTTTAAAAATAATGTAAATTCATAATAGTGTGAATAAAAAAAAATATTTTACTTTAAAAAAAGCGTGGGGTGCTTTTTTTTATAATATAGATGAGGATTAAATGCTCATGATCTTCTTTATATGAGATTTTTCCTTCAGCGATGGAGTAACTAACAGTAAATTAGTCTACTTTTATTTTCATACATAATGTATAATCATATTTAGTGCGGGTGAAACCAAGGGGCACCGTTCATGATAGAATAAATATAATTTAAATACAATACTTATTGGAGGTGTGAATTCCCAAATTCATGTAGATATAGGTACTACAAAGCGATGAAAGTTTTACACAAACGTTTGTCGATTCCGTCAACTTATCTCAACCGACTTTCTCCCCTTATTGTGGATGCCCAAAAGTGTGAAACCATGTAGGGTAAGTACTAAAAGGAGCTCCCATATGACAGCATCACCGCGGGCAATACAGGTTTTTACTGCTCACTCCAACCAAAGTAGGGATGAATTTAGGTCGTCGTACTTGGGCAAAAATGTTAATAAGTACGTCTAGACTCGTACCGCTCATAAATTTTCGACTCTTGCAAAATTAGCAGGCGATTGTCTCAACTTTGTATTTCGTATGAATCTATCAAAATTACTAGAGTATTGAAATCTGCTAAAGTTAGTAAACCGGACTGCCTTGTGTGACTTTAGATATCTCAAGTTAATTGAAAGGCGTGGGGAAACATCGTGAGGTAATATTAATACGTTTGAGAAGAAATTCAAAGGCGTGCTTGAATAAAGGCGATAAACGCGCCATTTGTCACGTTGGTGCCTAAAATATATCTTTGGCGGGTGTGTGGGTACTAACTACACACTTTTGGGAAAGCATGAAGATATATGTTTAATTAAATATGATATTAATCAAAAGGGAAAATGTGAGTACTTTAGTTAAATATAAATTAAAATAAATGAAATATCTCTGGAATATTTTTATTAGAAGTTGCAGATTAAATCCTCGGACGTGATATTTCAGTGAGCCCCTGTTTAACGTTCGCTTCGCAGAAAATGTTCTCAGTTTTAGAATTTCCTCTTAATAATGAATAGCTCTGGTCATATAAGCCGGCGTATACTCGAGCAACATATTCAATACTTGAACGGAAAATGTCTGGCACGCAACGGCTGCGCGTCAAATATTGGTCAACGTCAGATATTTCTGGCTGAGGCGTAATTCTCATTTTATACCACTTTATCGGGATATAACTTAGTTTTAACTTAAGTAGTTTCTGCATTTCAAGCATAGCTCATTATTTATTACCTAATACGTCACCTTCATAAAGACAAATGTAATATACATACATACATATCATCACGCCAAGTCCCTAACGGGGTAGGCAGATGTAATATACACGTGATATTTACAAATAGTCCCCTCCGTTGTCACAAAACCTAAAAAAGGCTCTCTTATTCAAAGGTGTGAACCGCGTCTCGTATTACTGATAGACAAAACGATCCGACAGCGAAAACTATCCGATGTTGTTTACAATATGTACTATTCAAATGGTACCCAATTTTTCATGGTAATTTGAGCGCCGCAAGGTTCCATTTAGATAACAGCTCCCGAGAGTTTAAACGTGCTACTTCTGACGCAAATTATTCTTTATCCTTGAAGACTCAGAATAGAGAAAAGTCACCCTGCTTGCCATACAGCTTATTCGATTTTAAACTTTATTAACGAGAAGAAAGATGGGAATTTACAAGTGGTTTTATTTTCGTTCACATTGGGAAATGTCATTGCGACAGGACTAGGCATAAGTGAACGCGTCAAAGTGTAAAATGAGGGGTTTTGCGCCGTGTCAGTGAAAGTCATTAGGAATGGAATGGATGAAAATTGCGTGCATATTTAGGTAGCTCTCTGAGTTAATATGAACGACGCGATGAAATGAAATTATCGTAGAGTTTATATCGCCGTATAATATACGGATGATTTAATAAATATTTCAGGAGGTATTTTCGATTTGTGGTAATATTGATATTGATGATAGATAAAGTTGGGAAATGTTTGGTTTATTTGAGGTGTGATAGGGTTGAGTCGTGCAGTACGTTGGCTAAATCAAAGACAACAATGGGCGGCTCGGATTGTGTGCGCGCTCGGTGAGCACTTCGCACCACTTTCGCTACTTTGTGGATTGTGGAGAGGCGCCGCGGCACAGGAGTCGGCTCGCGAAATTAGATCGTACTGTTGGAAAAAATGTTTGCAAAGCTGATTGGATTCTATATTGATATTGCTGTACTCTAACTAACTACACTTACTCTATCTACTACTGTTGTGTTATCGTTTAATAATTTATTTCTTGAGAAATCTGTAAAGGTGCAAATAAATTGGTTTTATTGATGACACGTAAAAATATAATACCTCAATTTATAGGTATTATATTTTTAGAGCAATAAAATGAACGAACAATTTGCGCGTATCTTAATATTTGAAATAATATGTAGACAGAAATTAATTGCGCTTCATAATATTTATTCGGCTTCCAAAAAATATCAAGTTATTTTTTTACAACTTGATTTAAATATAGTAATAATAAATTTTTTTTTTTGTCATCGGTATGAGCTAACCAGACCATTAAAACCTAGGGTGTGAAAATTCGCTGCTTATTTTCACCGTACGTTAGTGCAGACAGATGTAGTACTTTGTAGCTAGATACTACTTTCGTATCTGATCTGGTTTGTTTTAGGGAAATAATTCAAGTTTTTGCTTCGGAATATCAGATGTAAAATTGTACATAGTTGTATATAGGCTTTAGTGGTCGAATGCGCTTTTGGTAAGCATATTATGCTGCTTATTGGGGATATGTATGAAAAATAGCTGTAATAAAGTATTTAATTATTTTATTTCTACACTCAGTACGATAATTAACACTCAACAGTCTCGACCTAGTAATAATATAATACTAATATACTTATTTTTTACCTTATTACATACAAAATAAACTAAGGTACAGTGAACTCCCCTGACATACCTTTGTGTAATTCTGTTCCCTGACTAGGTAGGACCTGTATTACAGGTAGCCAGGATCTCGCCCCTTGGAGATGCAAAGTACTGTAAACAAACAGTCCCAAACATATAACTAATAATACATACATACATATATATTATCACGCCGACTTTCTAACCGGGCAGGCAGAGAGTATAGAGTGCCAGTTCTGTCTAGACTTACACACATCTTTCGCTTCGTCCACATCCATCAATCTCTTCATACTCGCTCGTCGGTTTTGAGTTCTAATAATTGAACTTACAATGTAAAACAACCGGATACAAACAAAAAATATTTTTAATTTAGATTTTATGAGTTAATGATCATGATCTGGTGTGCCCTTAAGTGTGTGTGAAGATTTAAATTACTCATCTAAATGCACGCTGGCTAAACGTATAAGATTATACACAAATTTCATATAATACGGCATCTGACAATAGACGCTCATTAAAACATTTATCAGAGCGTTTGAATCTTGTCAAGAATTCAAACTTTTCAATGGACTCTTTTATAATTGAAAATGGAATATGAAAAGCAATGAGAGGCGTCGCGAGGCGACAGAGGCAAATTAAAAAGCAAAAATATTAGAAATGCACCAACTCGGCGCGATGTTTTATGTTCCGCCATTCTTATCTAGCTACTTCTTTTTCTAGCTGGCATGCAGCTATCTGGCAACCTGGCAGTCGGTGAGTTGACACTATCGTGAAATGGCCAATGCTTTGCCAAGAATGCCCAGCCAGTTACCACAAGAACTGTTTATTTCTCCCAATGAATTTTGGTGTAAAGCAATTTGTTACCACCTTCATCTATGTGTTCTATTTCGAACAGTAAATGTAAATATCGTCACGCCAAAAAGAGTAAGCAGAGGTGTATAGTATCTGGCCACCCATGTTCCGCTGGAGATATGTTTTAGGTGCCAACGTGACGGACGGTGAGTCCATCGCTGTCTCTCAAGCACGACGTCTTTGAATTTCTTCTCAAACGTCTACAGGTTTCCTCGATGTTTTCCTTCGTCACAAAGTTCAAGGAACGACCAGTCATTGAACTAAAGTTCAGAAAAACTTAGTGGCACAGTCGCGATTCTAACATGAAAACTCTTGGTTTTGCAGGCAACTACTCTAACCACTCGGTCTCTACATCTCTTGTAATTACCACATGTTTACATAATCAAATAGATTAAGATAAGCTCGCAATAAGGATCTTTGAATCTCTAGTAAAGAAAATGGGTTTAATTAAATATGCAGATGGATAGGACGGACGGACCGGGCAAGGGAGGCGAACGGTCGGACATAACAAAACTTTAAGGATTACTATAACGCCCACGGGACCCGTGCGGCCGAACCGACTAAACTGTACTAATATAAAAGTTACACAGTTACTCGTTAAACGCATAGATCTAATGAGTCAAGGAGGCACGTGGAATAATCACGAATTTATCGTCATAGTTATTAGCAATTTCGTACTCCTGTACGTGACCGCGATAATATTATACTATAAAAAAATTGTTTGTTCCTGAATGTCCGGAAATGTGTCACCGACAGCATTAATATATTGACACAGAGCTGTAATTACATTACGTGCATGTTTAAATACTTTTACAAAACAGAGCCATCTGCTTGAAGCCGGGATGGCAGAGTTGCTTAAGTTATCTCTTACAAAGATAAGATTGCAAATTCGAATATATGTACATAAATATATTTCTACCAGTTCTTCGGTACACCTCCGTCTACACCTAAGGTATACGTGTATCAAAATTAAACGCATCGCTCAATCATATATGTATATGATGATAAAAATATGAATTATTTAATTGAACCTTATTTCAGATTTATTATTATTATTATTTCATTTTATTGGAGTACTAGCGGTCCGTCCCGTGGACATAAGATTTGTTTTTTAAAAGAAAATATAGCCTATGTCACTAGGTGAATGTAGCTTTCCAGTGGTGAAAGAATTTTTCAAATCGGTCCAGTAGTTTCGAAGCCTAATCAATACAAACAATCAAATCTTTCCTTTATAATTTTAAATAAGTATAAATAAGACAAAGCATTAGTGAACGCCAGTTTTGTTATAGCTTTCACGCTGAATAGTCAGATTTCAACGATTACCTATATAAGCATCTGCCCAAACTATACACAACGAATGATGTTACTAAACACTGTTACCAAATAGGATAGTAGGTAATCCAAGAAACAATTACGTCATACGACAAAGTATTAAGCTTATTTCTAAACGATAAAGGCCAAATAGCTCAACAATAATCGTCCAAATAACGTCCCTATTATGTTACGAAGCAAATATATACATTGTTGGGTTTTCCCGAAGGAAACCAACTGCCAATATATCCTCCCACTTAGGTTGCGTTTCCCCAATACTTGATATTAATCCGTTCATACGATGGTCAAACATTCGTATACGTGCATATTGCGTGTATATTCGTAAACATATAGGAAAAACCAATAAAGTATGACTAATCCAATCATACATTATTAAAAATAAATACATTTAAATACCCTGGGACAATTCCACACAAATTGACCTAGTCCCAAATTAAGTAAAGCTTGTGTTATGGTAACTAGACAACGATATAGTTACTTATATAGATAGATATATACATAAATACATAGGACATCCAAGACTAAGGTACAAATACTCGTGTTCATCACACAAATATCTGCCCTCGACGGGATTCGAACCCGCTGGTTTTGGTTGGTTTGGTTTTAAAACCGACGTTTCTTATAAAGTGGCCATATTTGATAATGCAAAGGAAATGAAGAAAAGTCCAATGACCGAGTTATACAAGTAGTACTCTAAAAAATCTGGATTGCACATTCAAACTTCAGCGGTCTACACTACTAATGACAGTGACAAACCGCAATATTTGGAAACCTTTTAGCTTAATTTTTATGTGTATAAACGCCTACGACCCGCCTGATAGTTTTCGCCGTAAGTGATTTCGTCTCTAGGCGCTTGCATTAGCAAGGTAATGCTTTCCCACTGCGCATTGCTGTCATAAATTGAGAGAAATAACTGAGATAATAACATAAGGGAAGTAAGTACCTTACATTCTTCCTTACGCCAGCATAGCTAATACATGTATATACATATGTATAAGCACCGTACCTATTTACTCGTAAATACATGTAAATATATCTTCGACAAAAAGACTCTCCGGACTCCGGACTCGTAGTCACAAGACCAGAGACCCTTTTAGTATAGGTTGTACATAGCTATATATAAATATGTTTATATAGTATGCGTTAATCCTGCAAATAAAGTCTATAACTGTGTCAAATTTAGTACAATTCAGTTCAGCCATTTCAAAGTGTTAGAGTGACAAATATCCTCACAAACTTTAACATTTTCTTTTTACTTTATAACAGTCTCATATATATAAAAAAAGGAAATTTCCATAATATACGTAGGTACAGAGAGGTAATACATGCTTGGACGCTAAAAACCAGCCTTTTGCATAGATATTCTCACCTGAAGCCAGTTTTTTTAACTGGCCTGTACTTATTTCCGACATGTTCATGAAACCACTTTGTTGCCAGCACCAAGCCTGCATTTCTTTGTACAAAGGCCCACCCGCATTAGCAACTCTACTACCTTTGTGTGCTTGCACCCAATACGGGTGCAGTTAATTCCGGTTTTACCTTTAATTACAACAGATTTCACCTGCGGCTTCTCTTCGTTGTTTGAGCTAGAAGAACGCCATCTGCCGGTGGAATTATGACGGATTTTAATTTAAGACCACACAGATGTCATATTATGTATTTACTTTCACATTCAGTATACGGAACTCTACATACTTCTGCATATTGTTATAATAATGTGTAACAATACCGGATTACATTCTGAATAAATCTAGCTTTGGGTTTACAAATAAAAGAACATAGGTAGTAGACACTGAAAATATTTCTCATATTTTTTTTATAATTAGGATAATTTATGAATACTCGCCATCTGTCACGTTGGCACCTAATATACCTCTGACGGAAAGTGGGTGTGTGGGTATTACCCGTACACCTCTGCCTACCCCTTCGGGGACCCTTGTGGGAAGGCGTGAGGATATATTATTATATTATAATTTATGAAATATTTGGACTTGCATGTTGGATTGCAGGATTTCATGTTTCGTGATAAAAAAAAACTATTTTATGAACTCTTTTAATATAATGATTGTGCACAGTCCTTACTTGCTAATGCATATTAGCTCTTCTATGTAAATACAAAGCAGCCTGAATATTATTCCACTCATAAAGCGTAATACTAGTCTCGAGGTGGAGTAATTAAAATAAGACACAGTGGAGAACCATGCAGCTGGCATTGTCTTCGCTTATTTCCAACCGTCTATAATTTTGATAATAGGCTAGAGAATATTCTTTTGTCTCGATCGGACTATCTTTCTGTAAGCCCCCGTTCGATTATTCCTCGGAATAAGGTGCCTCTGTCGGCTATCGTTCGAGCCTCAGTTTTATGACATCAATAAGTTGACAAAGGAACTCGAGGATCTTGCGTTTAATAGTAAACCATGAGACTGATTACATTTTAAATTACCAACAGCGTTTGTTTACAGTTCGAAACGCTAAAGAACTAATATAAAATCCAGATTAATCTCTTGATTACATTTAATCTGGAAATTTATGTGTACGCTTCTATTGTCCCGTTCATTCCGTCTTATTTATTTCCTGAAGATATCATGATTATTTCAGTGGAAGATCCGGTTAGTGCTTTTCCGTCAAAATAAAACAGCGCGGTAGGTACATAAATCTTAAGAGTTTTATGCCTAGGATATAAAAATGCTGGCTATTTTGGTATAATTTCTTTTAAATTAGATAAAACGTAATTTGCACTCACCAGAAAGCAGTAACTTCTATCGGTGTAGAGGCGAGCTCAGAGCGCTCTTAACTATTGTTAATGACCCTAACGAGTACGTAATTACATTTTTTCACACCCTCACCAACAGCTATTCCACTAATTTTATACGGTAACGATCTGCTAAATTATAATTGTATCTGAGTACTGAGAAACGTTCACAGACTAAATTATTAAGTTACTTAACATCCTGCTTAAAATTAATTATAAAATAACATCCGCGGATCAGTTAAAAAAGCGGCTCCTTGCGAGGCTCAATTAAGTTATGAAGATAGGCGAGGCTTTTATAAGTTTCTGGGGTGTTTCATTAAAAATTTCCTTCAAAGAGACTGGTCGTGCTTGTCTCATTACTACAAAGATTCGAAGAGGACAAGGTATCATGAACAACAAATCTCGGATGTGCTATAAGGCGAATATGCTGGGATGATTTCCATTAGTGATTTAAAAAGGTCAGCTACTTGTTAGTGTGCTGTAGCGTTCAATATTTAACCTGACGGTACAAAGACCTTTCAACATAGGGATGGTGATTAAAAATGTGTAATTTATGAATCTCTAAAATTAACTTTAAACTATCTAAAATTAAACATCCATTACAAAAAACACATTCAAGAGCGGGGCTTTTGACAGCGAGTCTGATGCAATTCTTTCGTTTACTCAGTCCAGGACTCAGGATGAAAATCTTCTTTTCTCGACAGTCTTTAGCATTTAAATAGAAGTAAGTAATAACGGGTTTCCCGTTTGAATTTGGAACTGTCCGACAGGGCAGGACCTCCACCTTATAGAAGTCCGTAGCAAACAACACTATTTTTGTGTTGTGTTCCTGCGCGATGAATAAGATTTCCAATAATGAGCTCCTTGCGGAGGGGGACGATTGTTATATTCTGTTATCAGTAGAGGAATTAGTCCCATTATGATGCCAACACAGCTCTCTCCAAACACAGAGTGGCAACGCGCAAGTGATACTTCGGTATCGTGTGCGTAAATAAGCTACGGTAACTGCTTCTCATCAGGTGGGCCATATGCTTGCTTGCCACTCTTGTGGTATAAATAAAAACTTTTGAGAATGTCGTCATTTGCTACCATTTTGGTCAAACTAACACAATCAATCCTTTATTTATTTATTTATTTATTTATTTATATTTCATATTAGAACGGCCAATGCCACTTACACTAATATGTACACGCTTTCATACTGTCTTCTCACAGTACTCCAGACATACTAACAAGATATCCTTCCAGTCATCCGCAAACAAATCACATTCAGGATATTCCTCCAGAAGAGCATTGAGTGCGGAGAGGGTGCGCGGAACAGGGGAGCGCGCTCGCGCGACTGTTCGGCTCGCGGGTACGGCAAACAGCTTGTGCTTCCTAAAGCGCGAGTAGTTGTCGGGCACATGGAACCGACACAGTTGATCGTGGAGGGCGGGAGCATCAATGTGACCATGAATTGTTTTCAGCGCGGTTACCAACTGGTCGCGCTTTCTCCTGACCTCCAAGGAATTGTACCCCAGACTGCCCAGCAGGAACTTCGTAGGGTACATGTACGGGTAGTAGCCGTAACACCTTTTATACAGGTATCTGAGAAAGGCCTTCTGTACCTTTTCCAGTAGAATAGAGTACTTGCTTTCGTGTGGATTCCACACGCAAGCACTCGATTCTAGTTTGCTGCGGACTAAGGCACTGAAAATCAATCCCAGAGCCTGAATGCTGTTAAAGTCCCGCGTGTTTCGGAGAATAAATCCTAGGCGCTTGAAACAGTCTTTTGCTACCAAATCGATGTGCTCGTGGAAGTTAAGCTTTCGGTCGAATGTAACACCAAGGTCTTTAATGTGCTGCGATCTCATAATTGACTGTCCTCGAAGTTGGTAATCATAGCTGACAGGACGTCGCATTCGACCGAAGCTCATGGCATGGCATTTCGAAGCATTGAATTCTAATTTGTTTTCAATGCTCCATTGACACACTGCTTCGATATCCGATTGCACAGCTACACAGTCTTCCTCAGATCTTATTTCACGGTACAGCTTTAGATCATCCGCGTACATGAGGCACTTGGTGTGCTGGAGAACCTCCGGCAAGTCATTAATCATGAGCAAGAACAGCAATGGTCCGAGCACAGACCCCTGACTTACTCCTGACCGGGTGTGATACGGCTTCGACTCGTAAATTCCTAACTTGACATACTGCTGGCGGTCACGAAGATAGTCAGCTAGTAGCCTGAGAGGACCAGGGGGAAAGCCAAAGGCACTTAGCTTTTCCAGCAGTATGTCATTATTAACTCTGTCAAAAGCTTTAGTAAAATCGAAGTACAGCACATCTACTTGGCTTCCTCTGTCAAGTCGTGTTGAAATATAGTCAACTAGCGTCAGTAAGTTGGAGTTGACTGACCTTTTCACTCTGAAGCCATGTTGCTCGTCAGATAAATACCTTCCGACCTGGCTGTAAATGCTTTTATGTAGAACTATCTCAAATACCTTGGCTGGAGAACATAGATTGGCCACTGGTCGATGTAATTCTACAGAATATCTATCAGAACTCTTAGGAATAGGAGTAACTCGTGATATCTTCCACTGCGATGGGTATTTGCCAGTTTGAAGGGCCAAGTTGAAGATGTGAGATAGCGGGACACCCAACTTTTCTTTGTATAATTTAATTACAGCTGGTGGAATGTTATCGGGGCCTACGGCACTATTTGGTTTTAGTTTATTGATAGCCAACCTAATATCATTGTTCGTGAATGTAACTATGTTTATATTATTGCTGTTGTTATTAATTTCGCGTTTCGAGACTGTATCGGCATTTAATTGTGGAACATCTGGCAAAAATACGCTACAAAAATACCTGGCAAAAGCTTCGGCGGCTTTTATTCCCTCAACCTCTTCACCATTGTAGGTCACTGCAGGCTCGAACCCACCCTTGGATCGGAGGCTTGAGATATGTTGCCAAAAACTTTTCGGATTGCTACCAATTTCATTTTCAATGCGTTGTATGTGCAGGTGGTAGGCAGTAAAAATGCGTGATTTTAAGTTAGTTCTAAGCTCAGAAAATTGTTTGAAAATATTTACGTCATTAGTACGTCTCCAGTGACGATGCAATCTCAGTTTTTGCTGAATGTCCAAGATGATATCTTTCGTGAACCATACCGGGTAACGTCTAGTTCTTTTATTATTTCGGATTTTTTTCGGTGCACAAGTATCAAAAAAAGAAAATATTGTATTATTGAAGCATTGAACAGCCAGATCGGCATCATTAATGCGCAGGACATCTTCCCACGACGCTTCAGACAGTAGACTGTACAACAATTCATAGTCACATTTCTGGAAGTTCCAGTCCCGGGAAGTGTTAATGTTACTAGGATGGATAAGGCTTTTCTGCGGAACTGTGTCGACTCTAACTTTTATCTCCAACGGTGGGTGGTAAGTGTCTGACGGTACTAGCCCTTCAGTTTCGATGACCTGAACGTCTGCTGATACCCCGCTCTCCTGGATTAATACCACATCTAACATACCCCCATGCAAATTCATCACATCATTCTTCTCTTTCAAACTACAATAGGACAAATAATAACAATAATAATTATTTACATTTGAAGAGGCACTATTAAGATTAATATCTCCTAAAATTATTACAATGCCCTTCATGCTATTTATAAAACTCTCCACTTTGCAGAACCATTTCATGTAGTCGTCATCGGTAGCACTAGGCTTTAAATACACAACACACACATGTATTATACGTCCGTGCCACACAAAACTAGCCCACAGATCTTAATGAATAATATAATAATATACTAATGAATAATATCTATTTAATGAATAATATACTAAGCTTTAATTAATAATTATCTGAATATTTTTTGTGGATCCGTTTTTTTACACGCCAACAGGAGTAATCCAAATATGAAAATGATAAATGAAAAAGCAATTTGTTGGCTTAATTGTACACTTCATCAAGCTTTGGGTACTGAATAACACTTTGCTACATAAAGGCTGTGCTGAGGCCAAATAATTACGGCGGAATCTTTGATGCTTTAATCAGGTGACGAGCGCTGCCCCGCCTACTCTGGAGTAATGAACGTTTCCTTCTATAGCTGAAGCCTGCACCTGTAACATGACTTGATGAGACTCAATATCTAAGTATCATCTAGATACAGACATGAGGCGTTAATTACGGCTTGTTGATTTTGAAATTGAATAGAAAAGATACGATTTAAAAAAAATTACAAAGTATACTAATATTAATATATCATTATATCATAATATATCCTCACGCACTCCCATAAGAGTCGACGTTTTATGTCGATATTTTTCCTTCATAAATAGATGAGAGACTCTAGACTTACATAATTCTTTCGCTTCGTCCACATTCATCAGTCTCTACAGACATGCTCGTCTGTTTCGAGTACTCTTGACGTAATAAATAGCCAATACTGATTAAGTAGAAATTATGTAAATCAAGCAAGATTAGTCTACAAATAACTCTAATCTACCATACCCACCGTGCCTACCGCGTGAGGGACTCAGCTTGATAATATGTCTGTATAAATCAGCTAAATTTAGCATGGTCTTAAATTTAAACATAGAACTAAATTGAGAACGGTGATTAAAACAATTGAAACCAGAATGTTTAGTCTGTACAAACTAGAATACGATACGAAACCCAGCGGTCTCATTCACACCTCAGTGCCATACTAATGATGCACATTGCAATTACTGCAGCTTACCGGGGGCACAATTAGAAACAGCCATTTATTATTACCGCCTTACACAACATGCATTTGCTTAATGTTGCCTTGCTTGTGTTCCACATAAGTTAAATTCCCATGCTAGCTGATGGCTTGCAGTTCAGAAGCTTTGTAGAACAATTAATAAACATAGTAGGAATTTAACGGAATATCTAGAGAAGTGGTTTGTGTGTTGAATCTGGTTCAGTATATTGCAACAGTATTGTAAAACATTGTGCATATAATTGGATTAAAACTATGAATTAACAATTACGTTATGTAAAGCATTTATTTCGAAACATATAAAGATAATAAAGATATGTCATTAGGTAAGTAATCCCTTCATGAATAAAGGGCTTAAAAGCCCGACCTAACAAGTAATATAATATAGCAATGCCACACATCTATCTATATATATAATTACAAAATGTGGCCGTGATGGCCGAGTGGTTCGAGTAGTTGCCTGCGACACAAAGATCGCAACTTCGAAGCCCGAGTGTACCAATGAGTTTTTCTGAACTTAGCGGTGAAGGAAAACGTCACGAGGAAACCTGCATATGCTTGAGAAGATTCAAACGCGTATGTATAGTCATGCTCGAGTAACGGAGTAGGACGCCATCTGTCACGTTAGTACCTAAAATTAATCTGTGGCGGAAAGCGGGTGTGTGGCTACTACCTGTACACCTCTGCCTACCCCTTCGGGGACTATTATAGGAAGGCGTAATAGGAATAGGAAGGATATAGGTTATTATTATATGACAAAATAAATTTAATAGAACATCTCAAGGCGAAAATATCGATTTAGTTATACTCATTGGTAGGGAATTGAAACCGCGACCTCAATCTAAGACCAGACTCCAACATTGAGTCCAACCGACTGCTGTATTCGTATTGTATTCGTATGCCAATTTCTCCCATATTTCGAGGATTTATAAGTATTATTAACATTTAAGTATCAAACGGTGTTATTACTGCACAGCTACTTTGAAACAAGTATTAGAAACCTTTATTGCAGGATGAAACGGTACACTACATAGATATTTAAGTGTTATTTTACTACGTATCGTTCAAATATTCGCAACAGAGATTTCACATCTTTGATTACACCTCTGGAGATGAAAAGGGCTAGCACGTATTTGGCACAAATAATATTAGGGATAACGTTCTCGGGAACCGTGCCATAGACATAGCCTTGGGGCAAATAATTTGTTCAGTTTTGTTTTATGTATACGTTATATAGGTTTGTTTCATACATATAAATATTAAAATAAAGTGTCTTTTTAAAAAAAACACAAATCTAAATCGGACGTAATCCGGCAAGATTTTTTTTACCATTTTTTTTTTTTTGTTTTAATGCCATACCTAACTCTCTAAAAATATTTTTGTAATGTATAATTAATACATTTCTGTGAATTTTGTTGAAAACAGCCCTTTAGAAAAATATCGTTTTCTGTGAACTATAGACTTAAAATATACTCTTAATACAAGGATATAGAAGAAATGTACACAAATAGAAATGTCGATTGAACATAATTTGATCAATTCGCAATCTGTTTGCTACTATTCTTTTAAAGCTTACTATTTTTGAATGATGAAAGGTACGTATAACAATCTTAATCCACACTGCAAACTTTCTTTGTGGAATAAACAGTGACTCGAGGTAAAAAGAGAAAGCTTTTCCTTTGCCGCGTTATCTTTTGAATCCTACAATATTCAGGAGGCGGATTTGTGAGTTTAACTTTTTTCAGTTATTATTCATAAATGCAAAGGCGCTAGACGCTGCAAACTCGCATCCAAACTTGAAGGATTCGAGTTAGATTGGATCACGTCAATAAAACATTGAACCGTGTCGTTATACGGCTACGAAGTGATAATGCCATAATGCTTTCGTGTCTTAATAAATTTGATTTATTACAGCGTGGTGAGATCATTCAAGGAGATGCGTTGGTGTCAACAAAATAGTCATTATTTAAAACACGAGATAGCTTGCGATGTTCTTGTTAGAGTATAAATTTGCTTCTTGAAGGCTTTCACGCAATTACTATTATGCAAACGTTCATGAGAATGTATGTTTCTTTTACATACGAAAAATCATAGAGATAGATTATTTATGACCTGGACTAACAAATAGGACATGTTTTAATCCAGAAAATATATCTTCCCATTACATTTAATTTAACGCGAAAAATTTGGGTGAAATTGCAGACACAGCTAGCTAGCTATAAAACTTCCATAAAATGTAACTTAGAATTGTATTTTGATATTTTTCTTCTACAATTTATTACTAATCGTAAGACACTATCATATGGTAAGTACTAAATAGTAGAAAAATTTTTATAAAAAAATTCGTTGTTTTTGTTTCAGGATACAAAGAAAATATGGAAGACAGAAACTAGTCATGTCCGGATGAAATTGACGCGCTTTGTACGGAACGTCATGGCTTTGATATGGATACTGTCCTGCTTGGCGGCCGTCGGAGCCGTCAAGGTTGTTATAGAACCCCTGCCTAAAGGTAAGTACTACTTATACATTTATTAGGTTTGTGCTATGAATCCCCAAGTATTGCGTGTTTGATGTTGCATACATCTTTAGCAATGATTAAACCAGGGCTTGCTTCCTCGGGTAGGTCCTAGGATCGGGTATATTGAATTGACTACTTCTCGTAAGTGTATAAAAAGTGACGTATTTGTCAATTATTCATTAGCCTTCTCAACTAACCTTGACAGTGTTCAGTGTATTTAATCTGATAAAACAAATGTATACAGGTAAAACACCTCGGATTTGCTCGGAATATAATTTGATAAATTCACCTGTCTATAAACAACTTAAAAACTAAAATAAACAAAACGTTTAGACAATGTTCATAGGCACAACAAGATTAATTTTATATAATTAAATATAATTGAAGAACATAAAATTCGAATATAAAAAAATAATATAATTAATCTTATAAAAATAAAAAATTATATTACTATTTTTTACGTAACAGATTATAAAAGTGTTGTGTAAGCCTATTATTGATGTACATATATATTATATAAGGTTTGTTGATCTACATATATTCGGTTTTTAAAATCAACATTTTATATTACAGTGTCCAAATATGTACATATGTATATTGTTGGTGTACCTTAATAAAATATATAAATAGATAGTACAGTACTATCAGGCACCAAAGGCATTGAAATTACAGCTTCAAACTTACGAGGGTGTTTTTATTATAGACTAGCTGTCCCGCCCAGCTTCACCCGGGTGAAAAAGTAAAAAGAACACGTTTTTCAACTATTGCTCCCTATGGCAGTCGAAAAACGTGTTTTAAAAAAAAAGTTGAGTTTCATAAAATCCGTTCTTAGCTGACCTCTACACCGCGTAAGGAATATGCCTACCAAATTTCAAGTCAATCGGCCGTATAGTTCTTGAGATTTCGTGATGAGTGAGTTTACTTACTTTATGCGTCACGTCTTTCAAATAATTCGAAAAGTACCAACAATTAGAAAAGGAAACACATTAACGACATGCCGTTCACAGTAAAGTAGACAGAATCGAGCGCCCGTTGTTAATTTAGTTTTTTATTTAGACTGAAATCCGTAGCTGGCTCCCCCAAAGTTCCTCCCCCAGATGTTGGCACGACCGGCTTCGCTTTAGTTTCGTTTAATTTCCTATCTCTCTTGTCGTGACGTTTATTACGGAGTTGCTCACCCACACCGACCCAACGCGGACCTACTTCTGTTCATGGCCACTAATAACCATTTGGAATTAATTTTTATTCGCGGCTCTTCGCTGTCTATTTTTGGCCGGTTCTCTCCGACGCTTTATTGTTTTCGCATTAATTTACAGTCCACAGCTGCGGGTAACGCGGATTTCTAAGGAGTTTTTATCTGCGCCTTCAGTATTCTTTCTTTTGAAAGTGAGAGCTCCTATTAATATTAATTAAAAGTTTGAATAATTGAATGGATTCGGAATTGTTCCCCGTTGTTGGGCTTCACCGGCAGTGAATCACGGCAATAATTAAAACTTGTGAGGCACCGCTTACTCTGTGTGTAAATGACAGACTTCTTTACGTCTCAGAATATTTGCATATATTTAATACTTAAAAGACGCCGTAAAATACGATTTTAGTAAAAAAATATACAAAGTATTTTATAAGAAATTCTTTACAGCTTCTATTCCAGTATACTTTACAGCTACATTTAATATGGTAGTTAAACATTTTACATTCATTTGAGGATCACGAAGGCACCTTTATTTCATAGAAAGTTTCATTCGTGTTTCTAGATTTCTTTAAGCCATTTTAAATGCTTTTTAAGTCCTGGCAATAAACAAATAAGTGACCTATAAATAGGTCGCAATGCAAGTCACGAACTTCAGGCACAATTAAGAGCTCGCCATCAACACATAAAGCACGAAGACGCATTCCTTTTGCACTATTTAATGTTTATCAACTGTAATAACTATTTAGTATTAAACTACTTACGTAATAGCTCCGTGGCAAAGCGCGTAGCATTACAAAAAGACGTATAAATGTAAAAGATAAAAACATCTCTATCAAGAGTGCTACCCTTGATAGTGATTTTTTTGTGTTTTTATCTGTTCTGCATGCAGTTTCATGCAAATTGAAAAAGCATGAATTTTCTTCAGTTTATTATAAATGTACATGTTCGCCGAGTTCGAATAGGTACCTCTTAACTTAATATGGATCCTTTGAATTATACTTTTCTGTGTGTTAATTTTGTGTTTGTTTCTGTGTTAATCATGTGACTAATATTATCTATAATAGCCCATTTGAAAACTTAGATCATCAAATATAATTTAATTTACGTATAACGTATTCCAATTCTGTATTCCAGGTCATTTTGTGATTAATATGACTAATGCGAATTGCAATTAAGCATTTTTCAATTCTATATTATTTTGTTTTCAAATGTATACATTGTTAAATGTATGTTTATTAATTTCAAACTGGTCAAATTTATCAATCTGTTGTTCAAATCAAGTTGACCTAAATCCTTGAACAATAGAGACCGATCCATTGGCAAATGTCCGAACTGAATGCATCGGTCGAATGGTCGATAGGCAGTACGTGGACTTGTTCCACACATCAACATGTCTGGTGCCTGCAGGCGTAGATCTACGACCGCCAATTAAAAGTATAGATGGATACATGTCGGAAACGAATGGGACTCATACGTTGGCTAGTCTGGACGTTTTATGCTTTCCGCACCCGAAATTTATATGGAGTGTTCGTCGAGTTGTTACGATTTCTATTTGATATTTGTTTTTTTTTGACGTTGGGTTACATTGATTCTATGTTGTTATTAATTATATGATATGAGTAACTTAACTATGATTGCTTAACAAAACAAAAGAAATAGGAAAAAAATATTTTTTCATTTCGAGTAACAAAAAATGCCGGAAGAATTAAACCGCCTTACCCTTTTCGGGGATCGCAGAATATTTTACGGACTGAAACAAATTTTATCTCCATTAATTATTTAACGATACAATAATTTCAAATGAAGAAAGGTTTATTACCATTCACAAAAAATGTTACGAATCTTCATAATGAGGCGCTCATTACGTCGATTCTCCCATTTCAAGTTCTCTGACTCAAAGATAAAAATAAAACGTTTATCATTATTTTATGTACTAAAGTAGCGATATTTTTTCCATAATATCTAACAAAATTCTACGTTTTTACTTAACTTTTATCACAATGCCTGAGTTTAACGATTGAGCTTAATTACGCTTGTACTGTTATGGGATGGCTAATGATTTTCCTTCACATTTTGGTTACATTGTTCTACGTTAGTATTGAGTACTCGTCGTAAAAGATACCGCCAGTTCACTTGTGCTTGCAGCCCAAAACTAATTTGGGCAGCAGACATGAAAATTACAAAGTTCGCGCAACGTAGGTACTTCATTTGTGCCACAATGTTGCAATATCTTGGGTATCTTGTTATTTTTACATGCTTAGTCATCTTTGAAACATCGTCAATTCCTTATTTTCTATCAAAATATTTTTTATTAAATTTAATAATAGCTATTAGTTCATGAAACGTCGTACTACATTGTAAAAAACAGTCCTCTATTTTGCTTCACCGTAGTTGGGTAATTAGCCTAAGTTGATGTTGCAATAAAAACATAAAAATACACCAACGATACTTTTCTCTCTGATACATGGTAGTATTGATTCGTGAAAAAATATATTTTTTACGGTGAGCTATTTCAAAAACACTCTATTTTGTTTAGAAACACTCTGTTAATATTTACCGAGGGTCTGTCCCCGGTGGGGAGCGATTTGCGACACTAAAACAAATGACGCACGCTCCATTGACGACCGGTGACGTTTAAATTGCACTTACCAACAGAAACTGTCCCAGATTATTTATATCAGTTCTATACTCCTATATTATCCATTAACTGTATTTATTTTTATTTAAATTCTTGTATATTATTATGAACTATGGAGAATTTGTTTTTATTTTAGTTCCGTAAGGTCTCAATGTTTCTCTAGCAAGACCGACTGTCTTAATTTGAAGTGCAAATTTAAAACTTTACCCTCAAGCTGTCGGTACTAAGCTAAGTTTCTTAGCATAAGTTTGAGGAAATCTTCGATATTAAAGTTCGAATTTCAGACATTCTTTCAGTGTTGCAAAACTTTATGCAGTTATTTGCTTTAATAAAATAAAAAAATATTAGTTTTTTCTGTTTAATTCAAGATTAGTATGAATGTTTTATAAGTAAATAATTAGACACTGCTACATTACAAACATGTCATATAAATATTTTTTTTATTTGAAAGTCAGACGAGACACAATGTATGAACCTATATATAATATAATAAAGACTTCAAATCGAGACATGCCTCGTAATAATTTATTTCGCAGAAATAAATGAGAGGGAGTCATTCTGCCAAGGCATGGTACGATAACATCCTTGTTTACTCCTGAGTCGGAAGCGAAAAAATCCTTAGGAAATGAAGGGAAAAATCTGTGTGAATAGAAACGTCCCTAAGGAAGACACGAGATACAATGATTAACGTCCTTAACACGTGTTACTGTTATTGTGTGTCGCACAATAACTCCTAAATAGCTTAGCTTGTTTGTTATGACTTACTTATGTCAACCGTAATGAACTTAATGACATCTTACAATAATAATAATTATAAGAAAATGTTAATGAAATCACGAATCTCTTTATTTATTAAATAATTATTTCTTTCTACGCCTCCTCACAAGATTAATAACATTATTTATTTGCCTCACGCCTAAAAGGGTCCCTGAAGGGGTAGGCAGAGGCAGATGTGTATAATTGAATTGGAAATTGATATACAATATTCTCAAATTAAACTTACATAAAAAAATTACCATTCCTTATTTGAGAAAGTAATATACTTTCTTATAAGTAATACTTTCTCAAATCAGACAATGATAGAATAGTATATCAAGCCAATATTTATTTGCGTACCAAATAGCTCCATTATAAAGATGAAAAACTATTTGAATCCCCAAATAGAAATACCATTATCATATTCAATGAGACAAAAGACAAAGAGACCTCAAAAACAAAGCGTAGAGATCTCATTTCAAAACCCAAATACGCTGTCGATATTCAACGAAATTGTTCAAACGAGATCATATAAAGCTCTTACACATATTTCACCTGCTAACGTTCGATATTGATACGCAAACTGATTTTTGCAGTAAATGATGCAATCCATTACATTGAATTTAATGTTTGTTTTAATATTAAAACATACATACTTACATATCATCACGCCGAGTCCCTAACGGGGTACGCAGAGAGTATAGAGCGCCAGTTCTCTCTAGACTTACATACCTCTTTCGCTTCGTCCACATTCATCAGTCTCTTCAAACATGCTCGTCGGTTTCGAGTACTCTTGACGTTCCCGTCCTTTGGCGTCCGATCGATTTGATCTAGTAATATTAAAACAAACATTAAATTGTACACATTGTACAGTTGGGATTCGAACTTGCATTCTTTTTGTTGCAGGCAACTGCTTGAACCACTCTACACTGTACCTACCCTTTCGCGGCCCCTTGTGGGAAGGCGTGAATCTACTAATATTATAAATGCGAAAGTTTGTCTGTTTGTTCCTCTTTTACGACAAAACCATTGAATGGAATCGGATGAAATTTGGCACATATAAAGATTATTATTATTAGCTTAACTAATACCTAAGATATGTTTTATTCGAGAAAAAATCTACGAACTCCCTAACAGGGTAGGCAGCGTGAATAGAGCGCCAGTTCTCTCTAGACTTACATATCTCTTTCGCTTCGTCCACATTCATCAGTCTCTTCATACATGCTCGCCGGTTTCAAGTACTCTTGAGTACTAGAAACTCTTATACTCTCTCGAAACTCTTATCGTCATCTAAAATTACAAATGCCAAGTTCTTAAATAAAAAAACAGCTTAATGCCAAAACTAAGAAATCAGGGCAGATGCGTAAAAGTAAGTCACAGCCTCGTATATTATGAAAGATTTCTGTCATTCAATATTCTCCGTATTTCTTGAAATATTATACCACGTTGTTAAAGAAGACCTATGAAATATAACCAATGGATGTTTTTCGTTTGATTTCTCATGTTCGTGAAATATAATACTACATTATTATTACGGCCCTGGGAACCTAATAACTTTTCTTGGACATATTATTATCGTTTTTCATAATATTATATTTATAGTCATATTAAAATGAATACGTTTTAGGAAAAAGGCAAATAAAACAATAATCAATTTATTCTTGTATGAAAATGGTTTTAATTGTATTTACAAAAACGTTATGTCCTTATGTACAATCTGCGTCTTCACCTCATCATTATCTCTGAAGGGGTATGTAGAAGTGTAATAACACCATCTTTTTGTAGCAGATATATTAAATATTTGACCAAAGATCTCGATATGGGTAGGCAGAGGTACACTAACCTTGTAACCGCAAATACTTTCTAACGCAGACGTGTTTGATGGCGAGTTCGACTCCACTTCTTCCTCCACCGTGACTCTAGTGGTGTGATGATTCACTGTACTTTAGTTCAGGATTAAACTCATTGGAACAGACAACCAAGGCTTGACACGCAAACTTAATTTTGCCTGCTTATCATTAAATTGTTGCTCTGCAGCCTAGCAGTGAGAGCAGTTGCTAATGCACTACTCTTTAATATTTAAGCATACCTTTGTAACCCATTTGGTGAAATAAATTATTATTATTATAATTTTGTAGACGCCTTACTTAAGTCAAAAGATCACCACGACTCTTGATTATTACTTAGTAGTATTTTATTATGGATAACCTATTATCCAAAATAAGAAAATTGGCCGTGGTAGCCGAGTGGTTCCAGCAGTTGCCTGCGACACAAAGATCGCAAGTTCGAACCCCGACTGTACCAATGAGTTTTTCTGAACTTAAGTACAGTGATTAGTCACACCAAGAGCTTTATGGTGAAAGAAAACATTGAGAGGAAACCTGCATACGTCTGAGAAGAAATTCAAAGGCGTATGTATAGTCGTGCTTGAGTAACGGCGATGGACTCGCCGTCTGTCACGTTGGCACCTAATAAACCTCTGGCGGAAAGTGGGTGTGTGGGTATTACCTATACACCTCTGCCTACCCCTTCGGGGACCCTTGTGGGAAGGCGTGAGGATATATATTATTATAAGAAAATTGGCAAATGTATCACTAGTTAGCGCAAATAGATTCACAAAGAGGGTGGGTTTATCTTTATATATATAATTCTTCTGTGAGTGTGTATGTCACTGAACTCCTCCTAAACGCCTGGACCGATTTTAATGAAATTTTTTGTGTGTGTTCAAGGGGATCTGGGAATGGTTTAGATTCACAATTGGACCCGATAGGTGTTGCCACCATCTTTTTTTTCCACCCGAGCGAAGCTGGGCGGGACAACTAGTTTTATATATTTTCTATTGATCGGACTTAGCAGTGAAAACCATTCCAACAGAATAACAATCAACTGATTGAAACTAAACACGAAACACTTTAACAGTCTTTCTCCATAAAAAAATATATTTCATTCTCAGTTTTCTATTGCGTAAACATAAAATACATTAATAAATACGATCACGAGCCCTCCTGTCCACATCAGTCGATTCATTCGATTTGTGCGTGATCTATTTGAGAGAGCCACAAGGGTTGTCCTAGAGCAGGCACTTTTAATGTATTCCAGAGAGCACATCCTGACCTTTCAATATCATCCTAAACGTAGCCTGTGTGAGGAATGGAGTCGATTACCCTTGTTTACACGCAAAATAAAGTTTTCTTCTCATTGGCTCGAGGATAAAGCAGGGCAAAGATTAAATTCGGGTCGTGTTTACAGTAAGATCCGCTCGCCCCATGTAAACGACCCTAGGTAAGAAGACAAAATATCATTTGGAATACCGTAATGGGCTCTGAAGTAAGGTTACTTTACGGGTTCTTATTTGGTGTCTTGTAATGAGTTTTGTAACGATGGGGTCGTGGCATCATGATCATGGACAATTTAATTGATTTTGCATTCGAAATAAATAGATATAAGGTTGATAATGCGGTTGAATTTGCCTGCATGTAAGCCTGACTGCCTGCAACTCAAATATGGCATGATTGAACCCAACGGTACCACTGAGTTTATCTGAATTTTATTTCAGTGATTAGTCACAGCAAATTCCTTACGGTGAAGGAAATCATCGCGAGGTAAACTACATATATTTGAAAAAATTCAATATCATTGGTACAGTCGTAATTAACGGTGGCAGAATCGCTATCCGTCACGTTGGCATCTAAATGTATCTCTGGTGGAAAGGGGGTGTCGTTATACCTACCTACGATATGTAGGAAGGCGCGAAGATATTATCTTGTTATCGTATTACTATCTTTAAAAAACTGCTGGTATAGTACCTACAAGGACGTGTAGGCAAGAAAGTGAGACTATTGCCGAGAGCAACACCAATCCCTCCAGAGCATAGAGCATAGAGCATATAAAAACACACAGCGTTTAATATTTACCACAAAAACCTTGAGACTTCAAGTCGCAGAAAATACGAAAAGAGTGTATATATTTATTCGTCCTCTAGGTACTCCAGTAGAGCAACAGGGTATATTCTATAGCAAATTCAAAGACAGGATTACTAAATCCTGTCTTTGAATTTGCTTCCAGCTCGAATTCTTGTTACGTACTTATTACGCTGGCCATAATTTGCCAGGTTTACGACTAAAGAACATGACCTTTTCTTATTTTCTCTTACTGCAGAGACCCATGTTATCCTAAGCCAAAAGCATTACCAAATAAGATAAGATTTTTTATTAAATATGTAGCTTATTAATTTTCAAATGATCTGCATGCATTATGTACTTGGTACATTTTCCATTCAAAACTTTTTCAACTAAAACGGCTTTGTATCTATCGAAAACTAACTACTAATTAAAATCCTTATATCGTTACGCCTTCTCACAAGGGTCCCCGTGACGGTAGGCGGGGTGCAGGGTGCATCAGTCTCTACCCTCCTTTTTTATTAAGATAATTTTAGGTGCCTACATAACAGATAGCCAGTCTCTCTCATTTCAGATAAAACACGTTTTTTAATTTCCTCTAAAAGTATGCAGGTTTCCTCACGTTTTTATCATCACTGCAAAGGTCGTGCTAATTTAGTTAAGCTCAAAAAACTCATTGGTAAAGACAGCGGAAGTTCAAACCTGCAATACTGTAAATTTTGTAAACGAATAGTAAAGCCACTTGAGCATTATGGCTTTGAGATTAAATATACCAGGACAAAAATAAATAGGTAAGCAGCTAACTAAATACACATCAACTAAGTGGTCAAGCCGGCGCCTCCCCCAGCTCGCTATGATCCCACATCTCCCGTGGGACTCCGACCGTAATTGGACGTGGCCTACCTCTGAAATCACACGTCAATTATTTAATCTGTAATACGAGGTCACCATTTTGTTTGTTATTGAATAAATCACTCTACTTAAGTTCAGATAACACTCATTTGTAAAGATGTTCGGGATTCGAACTTGCAATCTTTGCCTTGCAATCGGCAATAGCCACTCAATGATTTTCTTGGATTTTTAATGAATATTTTCGTACTATCGACTATAATTCGGACTAGCGCGTTATTTTTAAGATATTTATTGTTTATGTGATATAATGGTAAATTTTGCATCATCAAAAAATATATTTAGATCAAATATCTATTATATTAATAATGACACTCATTTAAATTCTCAGAAATATGTCATCTATTATAACTATTAAGTAGAATTGACGATCATTCACTGTCTATTGACATACCGATATATCTGTAAGAAGCTTATTGTACGCCAATTTTTCGACTCATTCCAATTTAGTGTCAATACCAGACAAGCGTATTATATGAGGCTACCGACCGAAAGACGTGAGAGGCCTAAAGATTCGCTCTGTGCTATTTAAACTGCGTATTGGAGCTAAGACAAGCGTTTCTTATTAAATAAAACACGATAGATCACTAGATATTAGAGCCTCTTATTATTTTATACAGTATATCTACATTGCCAAGAGCACAACAGCCAAGAGCCTTGTGGCCGGCTTTTTAACGTAGCAACATGCTTAGTTAAAATTGCAGGATCAAATCTCGTTAGTGATTCAATATTTTTTCTTTTTAATAAAGGGACTGGTTACATATTTTTATTTTTGTTATTTACCTTACATTTAAGCACTTTACAGCTATTAAAACTTCGCAAAGAAGCTTGTATACTTCTGAGAAGTACTGTAAAACTTCATACTGACAACGTGTCGTTTGAAACGTTAGTTATTATTCCTTCGGTAAACTTATGGGAAGGAATGGTATAATAAAAATAAACAAGGACATCTATTGTACCTAACGTATGATTTGATTTATCACCTTTTACATTTATCAATTGAACGTAAAGTGTATGACAATGTCTAAACAATGCAAATATCTAAAGGCAATTGTTCTACAATGACTTGAAGTGAATTGTGGCATCGGATTAACTACTCAGTAGGAACCGACGGAACTTTGCCGGGGCGTCAGATCATTCTCCGTAATATTCAATTTAACTTTGACACTTCACTCGTCCAACAAAACCAGGGCCTGCGATTTGTTATAGGATATCTTTCCTACTTTTCGACTTAATTATGATTTTTTTGACAGATGAATGCGTTCCATTCTTCTGTCAAAAAAACGAACAAGAAAGGAACCCTATATAAAATTCAAACTGTTTTAATAGAGTGACAAGTTTCCTTCGTATTATGTAAATAATATGTACGACTATATTACCTTTACGCAATCCCAATTTACGATATTAGAGTAATGAGGCTGGCAATGCAACCAATTCTCGATGGTTTTTGGGAAAGGTATTTGAAACAGTTACTAAATTGTGACTTCCTCAAGAGATACAAGAATTAGTACCCTATGCTCCCTACACTTAAAGGGGACTTTTCCATCACCTTCAGCTCAGTAAATATCTTCATATTTTAATGGTGTTCTATAACATGTAGTTGTTCTATTCTATAGGTATACTGTGTACTAATAAATGTTCCTGTCTGGAGTTTAATAACATTACAGTGATTTATTTGACGGAATACTTAAACATGTTAACATTATATATTTCAAATTCTTAGAGAAGCAATCATAAAGTTGGTGAGGTATAACTTAGGCTATTTCCTGGTTGTAACGAAGTTCCTTTTGAGTGAAAACTCATCCTGTACAATGAACACATTACTATGCCTAACTATAAATCATATGGAAATAGTTGATGAAGTCCTTTGAATTGAAAATATTGAATGTAACTGACATACATACAATCATGCCAAGTCCCTCACGGGGTAGGCAGAGAGAGTAGAGCGCCAGTTCTTTCTAGACTTACAGAACT
The DNA here is from genome assembly GCA_945859725.1 of Drepana falcataria. Classification (NCBI taxonomy): domain Eukaryota; kingdom Metazoa; phylum Arthropoda; class Insecta; order Lepidoptera; family Drepanidae; genus Drepana; species Drepana falcataria. The sequence goes on from OX243935.1 coordinate 6,423,700, forward strand.
CTTTCACTTCATCCCCATACATCAGTTTTACGATACATTACGTCTTAAATATCTCCGAGAAAAGAGGTAAAGAACAGGTAAGAAATACTTGATAAGATTAAGGCACAAGCCATCATGAATTCTATTATTTAAACAAAATTAATGTACTAAGAATATTGTATAATTTAAAAGCTTGTCTCAAAGCCTTCTTTTGACCACCTCATTGTGTATCTGACAGGCAATTTTGCAAAAGTATTATAATGTATTACTCTTTATTGCTACAAAAACCTCTTTTTTATATCCTTATTAATATCGGTAGGTACTTAGACTGAAAGAGACGTATTTATTTTGTTTGAAGTTATATTCAATATCCGAAATATGTACATGCATTAAGGAAATCTAATTAGGTGTATTATACTTGGAAATACAAATGAATAAAAAATAAAAAGGTTAGTGTTTTAGGTAAAAAAATATAACAGTTATATATGTATATATATTAGGTAACATATGACCTGCCTAGACTAGAAGGTCAATGAATTTAGAAGAAATTACATGAATCAACCTCAAACTTCTTTGAACTATGTTAAGCGTTTTTAAATTCTTCTCGTTTTTTAGAGGTTGACAACATTTTCTTTTACATTTAAGCTCGTGGTAAACATAAAAAATATAAACTTAACTACAAACATTATTCATTGTATCAGAGACAAGAGTTTTTGACTATCAAGAAGACAAATGAACCTCTTGGCCACAACGGTTTTTGCCCTAAATCTATATCTGTATACTAATATTATATAGAGGAATAATTTGTTTGTTTGTATTTAATATGCTCCGAAACTACTGGACCGATATGAAAAATTATTTCACCATTGGAAAGCTACATCCACCTTGAGTGACATATTATCTTTTATAAAAAAAATTATTCCACCCGTGCAAAGCCGGGATGGACCGCTATCCAATACATATAAAAAAGCAGGCATAGAATTATTTACTCCGTACGAGCCATATATAATGATAGATGCTCTATAAAATTGTTAAGTTGCGGTGAACTGAATCCGACGGGAGACAGTTTTGGTTTCGTGATTTCATTGCTATTAGGGCGGTCGAGCCGTTCCACGTTTATTGTCCAAGATACGAGTGGATTTGTGGAAGCAATTTCCTTTATACATTTTGTTTTGTCCTTTTCCTGCAGTTTGATGATCCACTTCGTGAGTTGTAGCTTGAGTTCGATTTAGCAAAACTCCCTCAATCGATACGATACGCATCTCGCCTGAGCGGAAAGGGAAAAATGTAATTATACAGTCCGATCACGTAGCTTTGAACGGAAACTAATTTAGAAGCAGAGTTCTTTACACAAAAATTAAACATTAGTTTGATTCTGTACCTTGTGTGGGTCGCATTGATTGATTACACAGGATTAAATTACGAGCATTGCCTTGCTTGGAACCTTTAATGCTGTTTTATGGAAGAATAATAAATATATACATAAGCAAAGAGAATATATCGCCAGTTCTCTCTAAACTTGCCTCTTTTCTTGACCTCTTTCACTTCGTCCACAAAAAGATATATTACGGAATATAATCTTTATATATATAATTCTTCTGTGAGTGTGTATGTCACTGAACTTCTCTCAAACGACTAGACCGATTTTGATGAATTTTTGTGTGTGTTCAAGGGGATCTGGGAATGGTTTAGATTCACAATTGGACCCGATAGGTGGCGCTGCGATCGTGTTTCAGGAAATATTAACTTTTTCACCCGGGCGAAGCTGGGCGGGACAACTAGTATAATATAATATATATCCTCATATCAAAATATATATTGCGGAATAAATATGAATAAATATAAAATATACTCGCTGCGCGAGTCTCTTTTGTTCTTTGTAAGTAAAGTCTATTTCTGAATGTTCTCCAACATACTATCCTTTCTTTTTCTCAGCCTTGTACGTCTGCATTTCTCGTTAGACTTACACGTGTATGTATCAGTAATATGTTACAGCAAAAAATCTCCATGCGTAAATAACACATAGTCAGTCACTTATTGGTATGTATCCGTATCCACTTTGGATAACAAAAATGTTTCAGGTTGTAACTTACGAAATTGCACATGAAAGAATCCCGCTGTGACTTTGTAGTCCCGATATAAGGAGGGGAAGGCTTTGTATTTCAGAATTTAATGGAATAACAAGTGTAGGTAAAAGTGCCACGGAGCCCACGCACAGCGATGTTATTTTTCAGAATCATAATCGTAAGTAATTCAAAGCTACGTATGCTTGACATTCACATTTCAGCCTGAAGTTTTGCCAAGTAAAATGTACGTTTGGTGTAAGAACTTGGCGTGTTTACCCAAATCATCCCATCTTAAAGATTCATGCTGTTGCGTTTCATTGCTTCAAGTTTTTAGGACGGGCGCGTGCCGTACCTATGTAGGCAGGGTAGTGTGCCTCCCTCAGAGGCGAATAAACATGACACAGTCATTCAAATATAGCCCTCCTGTGGAACATGTAGTTCGTCGTCATGGCTTCACCTTTATTCGCCAGGTTTTGTCAATTCCTTCTATACTCACCCCCGCCTACATTTGTTGGGAATGTCGTTTCACCCGAACCTATTTACCTCGCATTGACATTGAAACGTTTCTCAGCTCTGTTAGGGCAAGCAGTTTGTACGTTCGTCTATTCCCCAAACACAAATTTCTTTGTGTGAACAAACTGCAGTATATCCTTAGCGTTGCAAAACAAGGCTAAAAATTAACTCTTTATAAATACTATTGATAATATCAAATTGCTTAAAACACAGTTGGCGATCGCTTGCCAGTCACCATTATCACTTACTTAGCTTTCTGCTGTATAATAGAGTCCATCAAACCATCAAATCAAAGAAAATTTTCTTTAAAAAAAGGGTTACTCAGGGAGTGGAACCAAGGAAAGTCTCCCTGAAGTCTCTTCACGTAATAATTCTATCAATTTCACCTTTCTATTACGTGAAGAGACTCAGGGACTCAAAATCGTAACGTAAACTAAGCGTAAGAAAGTTTTAAATTGAATGGCGTACTATTTTCTCTGGCTGCCTCTGGAACTTGGTATGACGCTTTAAAAACTCGAAAAGTTCTGCACCGATTAAGCTCAAATTTTAATACAATATACAATCCGCTTTAAGGAGTGCTATTATCGTTTATTTTTTATGGTGTCAGTAAAAGTTTTAAACGGTCATTCTTAACCGTGCCACTACAATGCGCCACAGTGAATGAAGCTAGTATATTATAAATGCGAAAAAATCCAGCAATAAAATCTATAATTTAAATCAAATGTGTTGTGGTTAAAATCGCGTTGCATTGCGAGTAACAGCATAAACATGTGTGAACAATATGCAGTTTCTCACCGTTGACATTTGGTGGTCATGCAGTTCGATGAAAATAAAGTGGCGCTTAGTAACAGTACCATTTTTGGTATCAATCAAAGCCAAACGTTCGCACAATCAGCGTGCGTGGGCTGGACGAGCTAATCAAACTAATGGCCACCCGAGGGCTGGACGATTGGATCCGACCGGAGCCAATGCCGCAACAAATCACAACAATAACATTGACGCCTGATTGATTACAGGCCCAAACAGACTCAATTCTATTCCAGTTACACCTGATTGATTCATCATTAACATGTCTCAGGTATTATACTTGTTCTGTTTAGGTCTCAACAATACACAAGAGTGAAATATAAAATAATATAAGAGTGGTCACCTAATAGTTGTAGTGTTGTAGTTACAAATATTGCTTGTTTGAATCCAGATTGTATAAATGAGTTTGAATAAACATGAATACAGTGCCTAGTCATCCCAAAATTTTTTTGGCGACGGAAAATATATAGAGGAAGTCTGAATACTTTTGTGATGAAACGTCGTGCTTGAGAAACATCTATGGACATGCCATCTGTCACGCTTGCATTTCAATATATTTCAGGGGAAAGTTGGCGTCGTATAGCACCTATGCCTATGAATTATGTTTTTTATTATTGACAGTAGAACATTCATTCGTGAAGGATGGATACCCTTGACATCCCAGTGAGGCTTGAACAACCAACCCCAGAGTATTGTTTTAAATAATTTGAATTATTTTATTGGCATCAATGATGATGAATGAATGAAAATATTACCGTTGTTTGGACTTGAAAAAGATGAACGATGAAATATTGACTAAATTTATTTACAATGTCAGTAGGTCTGTAACAATGAACATCATATGACAATAACTAACTTATTACATTTTAGTCGAGTATTTAAGCATATTTAGGTTCATGGTCCACAGTTATTCCATGCTCATTATCGGCATTAGCGACTTTGACATAATTATATATATTGACCTTATTGAAATCTGATATAAATGTATATAATATATGGGAACAAGCCAACTGTAAGTATATATCGCAAACAAATAATGTCAATTGTTATTTTCATAAGTATAAATTTCTAGGTTCAATTAAATAAACAAGTTAATTCAAATACGAAGCCATCGGTAACAATATTAGTTTCAAGTGTTATAAATCCGAGTTACTATCGCAACACAACATACGCCGATACCAATATTTCATCAACAGTATTTTAGGTTACTCGAGAAGTAGTGATTTCAATAGTTATACCATTTGTCAGGCAAAGCCTTGTCGTTATCGGTAAAGTTCAGAGTTCCGTAACATCCAATACCTTGTATGACAGACAAAGCTTGCATCTTTGGTATGCTCTCTTCTACTTGTTGCCATTTATGGCTCTTTTTACTCTCAAGTAGCAATAATAATAAATATAAGACTGTTCTCTTACCAGTACATTTTTACTAATAAGCCTACTTAAAACCACATACATTTACAAAATTGTTCATGGGTTCGAACCTTTCTGGCACCAATTAGTTGTGTAAAGATCGACAAATGTACAAATTAGTTTCTTGGGTGTAATATCAGGTACAGTTCTTTTTACATATTGCTATTTCGGATATCCTGGGTAATACTATTGTTAAATGTCTGCAGTGTTGCCGTTGCCGCATCCACTTGTGAATCTACCTATCATGTATCGAACACAGTCAAGAGATAATATCCCTCTCGTTTGTTACCTTATTCGTCATTTTTAGCTCAGCCCATGGCCCGTCAGACTTGTGTCGAGTTAGCGTCAGGCGGGGCCTGCCTCCTCATCTCCAGTTGGACATTTATTAAGTTGAAGATACGAATAAACTAACACCGTTTTCCGTTCAAATTTCACAACAGCTGTTGCAGAGTTCAGACAATGTTTGTTTGGGGTAATGAATTGAAATTCACATTTATAAGAACGGCCTGTAAATGTTGAATGTACTGTAATGATTATGATTGTTATTTATACTTATGGAAATAATTGTTATTTAAGTAATTTTCTCTAAAGTGAGTTTATAGGTACTAGAAATTTTTTCTGAACTTAAGTATTCAGTATATTATGACACAACGAGCTCTGTGAAGTGGAAGTCGTGATGAAACGTAAACAAATACGCTTTAGACGAAATTTAAATGTACAGTCATGCCTGCAACATGGCGTCAGAATACCATGACCATCTTGACATCTTGTCATGACATTGGCACCAAAATATAAACCAGAGTGTGCCATCACACCCCTGCCTTCTCTTTTGGAAATCTTTGTGGGAAGCACGATATTATTAATAAAAATATAATGTCCTCTTGAAATTACATTTTCATTTACATTTTGTGACTTAGTTACAGTTTTCAAGGTTTAATTGAGTATCAACTAAGATATAATTCATATCTGCACGCAGAGTCCCCACAGGGTAGGCAGAGAACGTAAAGCGCCCGTACTGTATTTGAGTTATTCGATTGGTTGGTAACTATTATACGTTAATATTATTTTTCAACAATAATAACTTCTTTGTTAACATTAACGCGTCAATAATTAATGTGACAAGGCAGATGCAGTGTGAACTTGTAAAACTTATGCGCTCTCACAACAGTACCTATGCACAGCGATTTGGTACGAAAATATCTCTTAGTATTCACCTGTCGACGTGAAATAATACCATCGGGCTTGCCATAGCGCACGACGTGCATTTCTAGTGCCAGCCACTGACCAGACTTTTGGGGATTCAACACAAAGGCACTTATTTTTTTGTCCGCCTAACACAAAATCCAAATCAATGGTTAGCTCGACTCACTTTTGTTATTGCTGCTATTATATTCTGGACGACCACCGCTTTGCAGACTATTCCCGGCTTTTTGGTCACTCCAAAACCTGCCGCCCTGCCAATTGCTCCGTGGCTTTCCGCATAAAAATTCATTGGAATACGTAAGTAACGTGATCGTTCTATTCCAATCCTATGCACGTTGTTTGTTAACGTTTCCATATACGTTACTATAGATTGTTTAAGATTTTGGAAGGGAAATAATGTTAACAAAGTGTTCAAGTACCGTCTTACTTCTAAGCACAATATCGTGGAACACAAAAGATAAGCGCTGAAGACTACAAGCTAAGAATGGCGTGGCTGTCATATTTCTTTTATCATGTCTTAAAGGCAGGTAACATTACGTCATCTACCGTACATCTTACTGTGCAGCTTCTACAAAATAAACCACGTGGAGCTGCTTATTGTATCGCTGACAGCAAAGCCGTGGTACGCCATTGTGGAGCTCCTTGGAAGAAATAAATAATAGCGACTTACTTGATCCTGGGAAGCCACAATGCGTCGTCATTACTTCGTGCTTATGGAGCCAGAGGCCCTCTTTTCACTCCATTTCCACAGTATGCACGAAGCCTTATGTCAAAACAATTGAACGTTATATCGTTGAGTACATTGTCTTGGCAGCTCCCTTGAATTCGTCGAATCAAGCGCGCTTCAACACGTTTACACAACAGCTAAGTACTTGATCTTCTCAGTTCATGTTATAATGCATATCTATAATAATAATCGCTTCTATATGTATGGAGATATATTTTACTATTCTAAAAATATTCCTAATAAGAATTATTGATACGGGGAGTATCTACCTACTATAACTGTGTTGAACATTTTCGATTAAGTTGCTATCCGATGTGAGTATTTATCCGTGCTATTCCTTTTTTCAAACAAAATGCTCATCAAAGTGCATCATGTTTGGTAAATCGTGGTGGAGAATTTGGGTAATTATTATCATTGTAAATCTATACTAATATTATAAAGCTGAAGAGTTTGTTTGTTTGTTTGTTTGAACGCGCTAATCTCAGGAACTACTGGTTGGAATTGAAAAATTATTTTTGTATTGGATAGTCCATGATTCTAGGAAGGCTTTAGGCTATATAAAATATAAATAAATAATAGTTAATATTAAAAAAATCTCTGAAAAGTGAGTGTGCGAAAGAGACAGACAACAAGACTCTGAGACGTTTTCCTTATATTGACAAATACTCTGTCAGAGTGACGTGTAAATATTGACGGTAAAGGTGCGTTCCACTAAGCGCCCACAACAATGAAAATTCTCCTATACCTAATCGATCCACATAACGACCGCGGTCGTTGTGGTCGCGGCGAAAACGTCAATTATAATGTCATAACTTACGCTCACGACGACCCATCTAAAAAGGTGGGTCGAAGTGATCGTTGAATCGAAGAAAATTTGCGTGATTTTCAAAACTCAAAGCATATAAAATGGCGACTGTACCTCTTACCAAATATCCAAGTGTCGCCGCAAGACATTTTAATTCTATTTGAACGTAAATTAATTTAAAACACCAATAATATAAAATATAAAAAAAACATTATATTTTTTTTCAATATAAATGTATTTAAATTAATCAAGTTTATTTTCAAGGCTTACAGATTATAAACTAACATCTTAAATCTTTTGCTTTCTTTTTACTAACTCGCCGTTTGTATTATTTACCTGCACGCTCAAAACGCTCTGTAATCCATTCCATTTGAGATACAAGCAAACTGTGGTCGTGAGCGTTATCATTGTGAACGCTTAGTGGAACGCACCCTATGTATAGCTAGACTGACATTTCATTCAAGTAGTAGTTTTGACAAACCTCAAATTACAGTTTCTTTCATAACAACAAAAGCAAAAAGATGTTTGTTGTGTTTTAGTGTGAGTTTCATAATTAATCGTCGTATTTTATTAGTAATACCACCCGTAAGGCGTCAAAATATCCGTTGGCGCACACCAGTTCGATCGCAGTGTAACGCAAGTCCTATTCAATCGCAGTGTAACGCAAGCCCAGTTCAATCTTCGAGCCAATGAGACTGAAGAACAGCGTAGGCAATGGTAAATACAAATTTCTCCAGATTTATTTCCTGGGGAATTCTGAAGAAGAAGTAAATGAACGCTGTTCGCAGATATCATTTAGCAGTTACAACAACTTTTGCATGAACATAATCAGTTGATCCAATTGTTCAAAACTGTCTTACAAGTAATGTGATGCCATCGGACAATCAGAAAATAGTGATCACAGCAGACAAGCGACCTGCAGGAGACAACATGTCATGAGAGAGGCATCAATGCATCAATGTTAAATGATGTTGCCTTAATCGTGATTGGGGAGAATATGGAGTCTCGCGATATTGTAATGTAACCAAGAAATGATGCCATCATCCTTCAGCATATTAGGGCAAATTCTCACCTCTTATCAAAATAATCTAATATACATGTAACAATAAATGAATATAAACTACACCTAAACAATACTTTTAATGCCTAACTTTTTAATATAATAGTAATGTTTCAAACTACTTAACCCTTTCGTTAACAAGTCAGCAGGCATTTCAGTAGTTGGCAAATTGCCTTGGCATTGAAATTTTGACATTGAAAAAATGGCATTGCCATGTACTCGGCCTCAGTACTGGACAATGCCACTGTCGGTTGTTTTCTGCATTCATATGATATTACAGTACCAGACAATTTAAAACAGAAATCTGTATAAGATCTCCTGTCAATAGTATTTGATGTCCAATCTGAGTCTACAAATCCTTCTAAGTTTTTATTATCATTTGTAAACATTAAACCATAAGATTTTGTTTGATTTAAATATTCTAACACTCTCTTTGCGTTTTTCCAGTGAACTGCAGTAAAACAATTGTTAAATTGGCTTAAATAGCTGACACTGTAACTGATATCTGGGTGTGTAAGTAATAGACAAATACATAAGACTTCCTATCAGTTGCTGATAAGGATATTATTTACAAACATTTTCTTACTTATCCAACTTCAATTTACATTCAATAGGAGTATCAACAACATTACAGTTTGAAATCTTAAGCTTATTTAAAATATGTTCTATGTATGTATGTATTTTTATATACTTTTACTCTCATACCTAAGCATTCTTTCACTTGCCCTGAATCTTTAGTTTTGAAATTTGACATTAAACTATGTTTCAGTTCATCTGTCAATGCCTTGCTACTGGAAAATATGAAAAAATCATCGACAAACACAGTTTTTAAAATTTGTTCATTATTTACCTTTTACTATATAAACATGGTTCCAATTTAGACTTAATATAACCCTGGCTTAACAAACAATCATCTACTCTCTTATTCCACTGCCTTGCTGATTGTTTAAGTCCATAAATTGCATGTTTTAGTTTGAGTACACTGTTACTCTGACATTCTAAATTAGGTGGTACTAGCATGTATACTGTTTCATCAAGGTACCTAGCCATTTAAAAATGCAGTGTTAACATCAAGATGAGTAATTTCTAAATTTAACTTTACACTTAAAGAAAATAACATTCTCAAAGTGTTAATACAGGTGAGTATGTTTCTTTATAGTCCACACCTTCTACTTGGGTAGAGCCCTTAGTTACTAAACGAGCCCTATATCTCCCTTTATTACCACTTTCAAACTTTCTTTTGAAAACCCAAATTTTAAATTCTTTTCACAAATTCTAGAGCAAGTGAATGAATTTGTATATCTAGGAAGCATGTTCACACGAGATGGAAAGTATGAAAAAGATATTGAAAGAAGGCTAACTGCCGGTATTAAGGTGAATGGGGCCATGTCGGTGTTGATGGCCAGCAACGGTTGCTGTCCACAGCGTGATATTTGTGCCTACTTTATTGTATGGCAGCGAACCCTGCGTATGTCAGAGGAAGTATGAAGATAGCTTAAATGCAGCTGAGATGCGATATCAGCTGCGAAAAACGTGCGGAGTAACGATCTTAGTTCGAGTCCGGAATCAAGAGATTCGCAAATCAACTGGCGTGAATCAGGGCGAGATTGAAAAGATGAAGAAAGGCATGCTACGCTGACTTGGACATATAGTTAGGTTGAGTGAAGAAAGATTGACGATACAGATATACAAAGCAAAAGTGTGTGCAAGAAGACGCAGAGGAAGGCCACGTTCCAACTACCTGGATCAAATCGATCGGACGCTCAAGGACGGGAATGAAAAGAGTACTCGAAACCGACGATCATGTATGAAGAGACTGATGAATGTGGACGAAGCAAAAGAAGTATAAAGTCTAGAGAGAACTGGCGCTCTATACTCCCTGCCTACCCCCTTAGGGACTTGGTGTGATGATATGTATGTATGTATGTATGTAAATTTTCACCCATGCGAAGCTGGGCGGGTCAGCTAGTTTCAATATAAATTATGATTTATGATATTTATACAGTAAGGAAAGCTAGTATCTCAGGTGCCATTACTCAGAGTCTTTAGATTAATATTTACGGCGATGGTGAACTCGTGATTTCAGAGACTCGAAAAGTTAATGAAGTGTACCGCCAACAGTACCCGTGTCAAACTGTCAGAAGCACGTCATATTTAGCGGGTTTTGTGTGTTTTTTATACATTCGCCACGTCGATTCTGGTTAGGATTACGGAACACGATAACACGTCCGGAATTCAAATAGAGAAACATTTTTCAGGTTGTACAACTTGTCTGTTTAACACAACGCCCACGTAGCTGTGACGCCATATCGTGTGAAGTTTGACAGCGGTACAAAAATAAAGAGCGTAAACATAATACTACACTAATTTTGTGTGTTACCTACATGGAAAAGAATCGTATATTGTGATGCTGCGTCTCAGCGCATTAGCGTCAACCCTGCGCCGTCGTCGCCGCTGCCTTGGCTCCGGTTTCGCAGAAGTGTTTCGCCTGACGCTCCCAGATACCCGCCGAGACACTTGATGGTTTTTTGGATATCATATTACTGCGATGGTACCTTTGCTATGTTTTGATGTGCTCCTATTAATGACGTCTTTTAAATTACTATCACTTTTAATATGCTTTGTTAAAGCAATTTTTTTGGCCAATTCTAAAATACCTACATTTTGATGGCACCCAATCACTAAAACTTTACAGATTAATTTTTCATTGGCCTGTGCTGTTATTAATGCCTTTTCATGTTGTATCTATACATGCTTTGTGCAAGGTCAAGCTAAGCTATTGCTAGTTTTCATTAATTCAAAATTACCACTTTGGATTTATTTTAAAACTTAGATTACAGCAAACTAATATACACATTAATGTTTCCATTGACTAAAAGCTTAATGGTAATTGTGTATATTATTATGATGTTAAATATGACAATGAACGTCTTCCTGGCAGAAGAATATCGTGTTCGTATAATATGATAATTTAAATAATACTTACGCTCGACGTTCTGAGCAAAAAATACATAATAAAAGCAGATGTCTTCATTGTCCGTTACAAACGATACAAAAGGAGCCCGCAGCCGACATGCAAAAAACATTCAAAATTTCGCATCGTACGATAGGTAAAGTTGCACCGCTACCTGCTATTATGTGACATCTTGACATAGGGGTGGTACTAGAAGCGAGCAAAAGACGCTCATTAGCTTTTAAATCACAAATTCGATGTATTTTTTAAAGATTTCACTATATTTATTAGTTAAAATTCTAATGATTATATGATTGTATTTATCAAGAACTAACTAATTTATTTTTTGAAGGTCATTCAGAAAGTATTTTTGAAACAACGCAAAGTAAATTATATTAATGGACTTTTTGTGTCATCACTTTTTATTTGCGTAATGATCAGGTGACGACCCTAAAAGCTTCATCTGCCACTTGAACGATCGAAAGGTACGACGGCGCGCCGGTATCAGGAAGGAATGTACAGTGGGTGACTTGAACTGTTTTCCTGTCCCATTCTTACTCAACCGGCGTTGCCTAAACCAAATTTGTTCTCTCTCTCATTCGCACGCACCAACATTTTCAATACTTACCTGCGTGAAATGATATACATCTGTTGTGGTATTCCGTTCTCGCTCCATCGCATAGCTCGGAATGCATTGTTGATATTTCTATCTCGCTCTGTCGTCTCATGAACAGGGGGTAGACGGTGTTGGTGCGCGTTTGTGTTGGTGTTCGTTTATTTAGTGAACTTGGAAGCTCGCTTGCGTGTTTGTGTAGGGTGTTGAGCATGATAGTGTGCGTGAGTTGTAGAGGCGCGACATAGCTTTGCCGTCTCCATGACTTAAAAGTTTTGAACGGAATGAGTCCAACGAGCTAGTTCTGCGCCGGCCGGCACGCTCAATGGACGTGTGTCGACTGCTTGCGAATAACTTCTTCGTCGGTCTACGAATACCAAAACTTATTCTTAGACATATCATCGTGAACTGTTTTGATTAATCACATATTTAACTGCTCATATACTGAACAGAATAAAGTGATTATTGACAATCTATTTATTGTGTGCTGTTTGTTTTTTGTGAAACTGCAACGTGTTTGGTTCAACGGACTACGGTGGAGGTTGGTTGGTCGTTTCTCGTGTATAGGCTATTGCATCAAATAGCTCCGGCACGTTTTCAAATCTCATAAAACCCAGTAGAAGTTGAAACTTGAAGTTCATATTTATGATCGAAAGTAGTGTAAGTTACGTTGAACTAACTATTTACACGTTATAACTCTTATTGTAAGTCTAAAGACATATCTACTTGCCAGATAACTTATTTACAGATTATTTAATTTTTTTATGAAAAATTATTGAGTCTTGGGGTTTGTCAGGAATATTATGACGGTGATTAGAGTTACTGACACAATTCGGGCATATTTGTTATTTATAAGCAATCGAATTATTAAATATGTTTCCACCTTACTTAAAGAAAAATAACATCATTTGTTACACACTCGTTAATTTTGTCGTTATCCGCCTTAACTCTGAAGAGTTGAACAACCTTCGATTATAAATAGACAGCATAGAGGGTAATGTAAACACATGGAAAATATCCGGTAAGGCGATACTCCATAAAGTCAGTGACATCTGATAATAACAGAAAATATGTAAGAAAGATCCTAAAAATCCATTCTGATATAAATCAAACCTACTACCTACTAAAAAAAGACATGTACATGACGTAGGATGTCCTTAGCTTTAACATTCCTATAAAGGTATTAATGGTCTATACAGGCATAGGCATAAGTTTAATATATTTAAACTCGAAAAATCACCTCTTTACATACATCCATACATATCCTCACACCTTCCCACAAGGGTCCCCGAAGGGGTAGGCAGAGGTGTATAGGTAATACCCACACACCCACTTTCCGCCAGAGGTATATTAGGTGCCAACGTGACAGATGGCGAGTCCATCGTTTCCGCTTTACCTTTTTTTGTAATTTACAACTAACGCAAAACTTACCTAGTTTAGTCTTTACAGTGTATGATTCATGCATATATTTCAATAAACTTTACTTACCTCTATATGTTTATAAGCAGTTTTTTCAGTACATAAAGTATTTGGCGTAATAACGTCTTGCAATGTTGATGAAAAAAAATATTTCCTTGACAAAAATACCTATCTTTATCACACGGCATTTTTTATTACATTATAACATATATTGAACATCACACGAAACAATTTGTTTCTTGAAACCGGTTCTAGTGAAATGTCGTAATTGTCAAATGACTGTTCTTAATAAAACTAAAATCCAATGACTAAGCCTTACAAAGCAACTATCCTACAGATCAATGTGATCATAAAATCCCGTACATACCGTCTAAGGAATGACTACTATTGGCACGTTGTTGTTTCTCCTTGTCCTAAACAATTGATATCTCTATTTGTATCAATAATGCGGGAGGCAGACGTTTACGTGCATTTTGTACGTGCTCAGAATCCAGTAGCTCATCCCACACCGACTGGGGGTCTCCACGTCATATTTATTGAAAATATTCACATTCATATCGAGGTTTGAGCACGCGAATTGAAACCATTATCTTCATACTTTTTCATATATTTAGATATATTCATATGGTATTCACTATATGTGAACTTTTATGTACCGCTGTCATTGAGAATGATAATGTTTAATAGGGCTTTTATATCATGAACAAACATTATAAGATAAATCTGGTTTTGTTGTTTCTAAAAATACAAGATATTTAGAAATATTCTCTTTACTTATCAATTAGCTAAAACTTAAAATAGTTGTTCAATTATTATTACTAAAGTTTGCGTATCCCTTTGAAATTACTGCGAGCATTTCTTGAGGTTGCGGTCGCGGAGATCCAATAGCAGCGTTAGTACCATTTAATTGATTTTGTAGTACAGAAACTAATTAGACTTGAGGTTTATGTAACCGAACAGTATTAATAACTTATCGTGTTGGCCCTCACATAATCTCGTCGTGGTAATCCGTCTTGGTTAATTGAATAAATTAATATTCGCACACGGCCCCCACTTGCGTACATTAATATTTACATTCAGACTAATTTGGGACACAAGTTGAGTTCATTACAACTACATTTTAACGAAAATCCAAACCTAGAAATATTTTATACCGATAAAGGTTAAAATGCGAACTATTTCTAACTAACCAAAACAAAAGAAGTTTAAACGTGACTCGATCTTTTAATGGAGTAAAATTGGCAAATATAATAAAAGATATATCTTCACGTTTTTCTAAAAAGCTCTCCAAAGATAAGAGTAATCTAACAATACCCTCTTTTCGAATTTGAATATGCAATCTTTGTTGTAGGTAATTTCAAAACTATACTTAAAAGTGATAATTCATTGGTTGGCACAATTGTACTATCTACATACTTAAGTACACATCGCCATGCTTAGTCCCGAGCTAGATTCACACACCTGCGTCACTTTACGAACCTGCATTGAACAATCGAAGCAGTAACACTATAATATTGGTACAATTTTGACAAATTGACTCTATTTCCAACCAAATGCAATATTTGAAGACTGCAAATCATATTGAGCTACTATCGCCTTCAATATTTATTCAGTTCTCTCTCTAAGCTAAGCAGCTTACGATTCTACAGTAAGAGTGTTGTTTCAATAACTCAAAGCGTATTCCACAGTTCTCTATTCTACTAGGAAGTCAAGGGAATTCACATATGCTTATACTATTTTTTATTGATGAAATAGCGTAGATGAGCGATATAATTTTGTTGGCATCCTCCCAAAATTACTTATATTTATACATAGGTTTACATAGATATCTATCATTATCCCGGGTTCCTCAAGGGGTAGGCAGAGACCACCATTTTTCTTTGACTCTTTCTCTTTAGCCATAGAGTTTTATATAATGTTTTCTATCCTCATAAATATCTTATGTCACTCAAAAGAAAATATAATATATCCTCACGCCTTCCCACAAGGGAATTCCCATAAGCTGTGTATGATAACAATATTTGGTTTTTTATAAGTTATTTGATGATAGAAATTTGTTAAAAATCAGTATTATTAATTATACCGAAAACGAACCACGCCTATCCGTATTGGATGTAAAAGTTAATTTCCATAACGAAGATGTGTCGGCAGATATTTTTACGCGGTTTAATGACGTGACATGGATACGGGTTGAGGAGGAAACATCAAGTATTGTGTTACAGGCTCACTGGTCTTTATCGTGGCGAAATTTCATTATACTCTTCCCCCGTTCCAGCCCACCATTCAATTGGAACACCTTCGCACAATTGGGGCTGCCTCAATGGGTTGTCGGATGAAATTTCTTAACATTCTTCGCTTATAATAAGTCGAGCCTGTCGTGCAATGGGCACTACGTATAACGGTCTAATTGTTCTCGCAAACGAGAATCACCGATATTGTACTCCATATAATTTGATTCAAGTATTTTTTTAACAATCTGAGGTGTATTACATCTAAAAGACACTATTCTAGTAACGAAACATCCCTAAAATTCGAAAAAACAATCATTCACCAGTTAATACTGGTTGGTACTTGGTGGTTAACCAAGTTGAAAGATGAATAATATTCACGACAACAAAAACCTTTACCGTCTACCAACTCACGTAAGTGGTGTCGATGTGAATCACCAGGTAATGAAGACATCATTAAAGAACCGGTTGAAATGACGAAGGAACACACAACGGAATGTCGGTGATCACATGTTTTTTGTCCAAATGTTTTGGTTAAAGATATGAACCGCTGAGTTCAGCTACAACGGAAACATTACGAAACAACATTTGCAACGGAACTCAGCGTAAAAAGCAAATAATAATTTGAAATTCATTTTTCATTTCCTCAATCTCACTGTATCTTCGTAATCCCGCAGGATACAAACAGAATATGAACCGATTTTAAGCGTTGATACCCTTTAAGTACCTAGTATTCGGGGGGAGATTTCAAATATACACTCCGCAGGATCTACTGTCAATTGAACAAAAATCGTTCGGGCGTTTAACAGATATCATTAATCATTTTGTATAAAATTTTGAATCCCTTCGCAACACGCGATAACCCACTAAGCTCGCATTTTCATAAAACACATTTAGGAGCAACACAATATTATTCTTCAAATAATATTAAGTTACTTTTACCCACTTACCCACAAAATGTTATTTTCGATTCATACTGTTATTTTTTATGATATCTACATAAAATGTACTTACTTCGTTTTTTTTTCTGTTGCTTTGATAAAATGGTTAATCAATATAAGCATACTAAATTCTCATTATGAGAGAGATGAGAAATCCAGAATAGTTTTATATTAGCATTCATGTCATCAGACTAGAGTTCAGTATGTGTACGACTTGTACGCATCTACTCCTTTGGTATATACTTAAACCCTTTTGATCATTTATCTATTTAATTCATCTTTGGACTCAAGGGGCGAGGCACGACCGCATTCAAAGCGTGATATCGGTCACATGACAGAAGCCCGACCCAAAGATTGGAGTTAAATTTACTAGGACACATTCATTTATTCACCGTATTCATACCCATATAGGTAACAAGGGTAACTAAATAACCATTACCGATCATTCCTTCTGATAAAGATGTAATGGATTACATTAAAAACACTCGTAATTGACATTTTAGATTTGAATATATTGTGAATTTTACTCTTGACGTTACTCATAGGTGTCATGCAAAAATATTTACTGTACTCATATCCTTACGCCTTCCCACAAGGGTCCTCGAAGGGGTAGGCAGAGGTGTATAGGTAGTGTCCACACACGCACTTTCCGCTAAAGATATATTTTAGGTACCAACATGACACATGTCGAGTCCATCGCCTTTACTCAAGCACTAATACTAACTATACATACATACATACATACATACATATCATCACGCAAAGTCCCTAACGGGGTAGGCAGAGAGTATAGAGCGCCAGTTCTCTCTAGACTTACATACCTCTTTCGCTTCGTCCACATTCATCAGTCTCTTCATACATGCTCGTCGGTTTCGAGTACTCTTAACGTTCCCGTCCTTGAGAGTCCGATCTATTTGATCCAGGTAGTTGGAACATGGCCTTCCTCTGCCTCTTCTTGCACACACTTTTGCTTTGTATATCTGTTTCGTCAATCTTTCTTCACTCATCCTTTCTATGTGTCCAAACCAACGTAACATGCCTTTCTTCATCTTTACAATCACGCCCTCATTCACGCCAGTTGATTTGCGAATCTCTTCATTGCGGATTCGATCTAATATCGTTACGCCGCACATTTTTCGAAGAGATCGCATCTCGACTGCATTCAAGCTATTTTCATACTTCCTCTGACATACCCAGGATTCGCTGCCATACAATAAGGTAGGTACCAATATCGCGTCGTGGACAGCAACTCGAGCATTCTTGCTCAGACTTTTACTGCCCATCAACGCCCATTATACATACATACGCCTTCGAATTGCTTCTCAGACGTATGCAGGTTTCCTCTCGATGTTTTCCTGAGTCTATTAGAAAAGGTGCATTTGGTTTGTGATGCGTAGCGGTGAATGTCCAAGGAAAATTGCTATAGCTTGAGAAAGTGTGTCTTCTGAATATTTACCTACTTTGGAAATTTCGTCACAAAAAGGTGCTGTTAAATTTCTCACTATTTCAGATTTTCTGGATTTGGGGGCTTTTGTGAGATGACGTGTAGATATATACTATAATGAATATAAGTATAAACTCGACTTCGTAATACAATAACAGTTGATATTCAACGCTTTAGGTCGTAGACATGCCGGGAAAGATAACAGATTCCCATAGCGGAAGAGCGCATTAATGTCCAAGGAAAATTGCTGGTTTGTAATTAAATGAGCAATTACAGAAGGAAAATGTACAATGAACAGAATAAAGGGTAGTCCATATTTGTCCCTGTTGCATATCGCCACGCGATTTCCATTACACGAGGTGTGTTTAATGCCATCGGGTCGCTTAATGGCCTACACCACCATTATCCGACCCCACAAACATCGTATTATGATCATACTTTTTTAATGTAAATTGTACAATAAAAAAATTGCAATTTTTATTGTTAAAATAGGCGTACACGTCCCTGTAATACCGCCGTGGGTTGCCTTATTTTTCTATTCCTGATAACAATTTATATTTGGGGTTTTTTATGTGTTTGCTTATTGGTAGTTTATCATTTTTCGTAATGGTAATAATGATAAATATGTAATCTACATGTCATAGATATATTGATTATCTATCTATTTAATCTTTAGGGTACGACATTTTATTTAAACATAGTATGTACATAACATGCAGAAGTGTAACAGCGCCCGAAAATTTATTTACGCGCTAAATGTGACGAATGAGGATTATATCGCCGTTTCTCAAGCAGGACGTATCAAAGTTCCTTTGACAAATAAATGCATGTTTCCTAGCTAGAATAAAATAAATCGGTTCTTCTAACATTGCAGATATAGATTATTTATTTCCTGGATACGTATTATACCAGAAAACAATTAGAATAGAAAACTAATTTTTCGCGAGTAAAACCACGAGGCACATCTAGTAATGCACAAATTCTGTGTATTTAAGACATTTTGTCTTTTATTTTGTCGGTTTTGTTAAACGTATTTGTACGCAAGCCGTCGCACGGGCCCGCCCCGTCTAGACCGAGCTTAGGCCTAAATTTACCTATGCGCACTAAGAGCAGGTAATCTCTTTGATAAAAGTAATTTTAGTTATACCTTGCCTTGAATGTTTCTCAATAGTAAGTAAATGATTATATTATATCATAACCTATAGTTTTAGTAACAACGAACAGTAGGAAAACTATGTACACATAAAATATTAGAGCCTTGCCACGTTGGACAGCAATGCTGATATCTGTGCAAGATATGTTACAATTAGATGAGTCATATTACACATGTATGTCAGAACGCTGTCGTAATTGCCATTACCGAATTTACTAGATAATATCTTAATGGAAATTAGAAATGCTATCAGAGTCAGTTTCTCTAGTCTTCATGAGCTAAACGCAATAATGATTTCTATTATAGAAATAATTTAAGCCCTACCTAATTATATATACGGAAGAGCGATGCCGGAGCTATTGATGCAAAATCCGAATGCAAATATTGAAAGCCATTACTTCTATTTCAGAATTAAGATGTCATCGGACATTTAAACTTTTGTAGTTCAGTGTTAAGTGCTAAGTGACTATACAATGAATCAGGCGAATGTGCGGACTATGGGAGCGCTGGCCGTAGTCTTCCGATGGTTCGTGTTCGTGCTCATCGGTGTCGGGTGGCAGGTACAGTCGCAGACCGTGCAGCAGACCAGTGATGTGGACAGCTCTTACAACTTCTACTTTGAACAGCCGTGTTGCTCTGGTGGTGTGACAAAAAGTAAATATCATACGAGACACAGACGAGGTGAGTTTCATTTGCCTCATAAAATTATAAGCATACAGAATTAAAGAAAAATGTACTATACTTTATTACCAATTATTTACTTACTATGTAATATAAACATTTTTACATAAATTTTCTTAATTTGATGAAATGAGGATTATCGTACATGTATCCCAATATTTTGGAACCAAGCGGATCTAGCACTGTGCGGTTTCAAAGGATTTTCCTCTGTGAACGTTAAGTATGTGGCATGAACGCCCTGTTGAGGTTTTCTTTAGACGGTAAAGCATGGAGTTTCCAAAAAGTGCGTGAGAAGAAGTTTCAGCTAACGAATTAACGAATGGCACAAATCAACGTTTAATCATTCTTCAAGGAACACACTCCTTGTTCAAGAGAAAATGATTGGCGACTCTATATATTTGGTATCAAACACTTTGTATTGATTTTGTAACTTAAAGTTACAAAATCGTTTTTTGTCATCCCATTGACTACAAAAGAAGTGATTTTCGTTGAAGAAAATATTGTTATTCAACTTCTCCTAAGTTTCCTCGTCCAACTAATGATAATGACGGTTGCTTTGTTTGGCGGCTGACAAACGTCTCAATTTAAAAGTTGTAGAATGAATGGCTATTTGCAAAGTGTAAATCATTTATGTACCATGAATCACGAGATCCGTGAGATGACAACGGTACACACACACAAAGGGACCGCGCGATGTAAGTGCTCCTATCACTAACACATTCAAAACTGAGACGCTTTCAAGGGTACATGATGTAAAGCGAGACGGAAATACTAATGACTTTGTATGCGAAAGAGACGCAAATCTCCTTTTGTTTCATTGCCCTCCCAGCAATGATGCCTGGAGTGAAAATTTTAATACTGTTGTTAGTTGCTAACATTCGCTGTTGTATTTTTTTTAAAGATGGAATTAGATAAGTTCGTGAATTTTTGGATTCCATAATTTTGGTCCGTTATTGATTGAATAAGTTTTCTATTTAATTATTAATGTAAAAGCACAACTAGTTTAAATATAACGTATGCAACTTAGCTAAACATATGCAACTTAGCTATACATATGCAACTTAGCTATATACTTATACATTGCTTTGCTTTGTTGTATGGTACTGACTATCCAATTTCTACAAAAAATAGGTAGTTGTTTATATCTGGTAATTTTTAAAATGTGGTAGGATTTAGTTATCATAAAAATACGCCATTATCTGTTTCGTATTGAGTATCTGCAAGAAGACAGCAGTCGAACTTCACAAATATATTCCTAAAATATAGCTTATCTTTATATATATAATTCTTCTGTGAGTGTGTATGTCACTGAACTCCTCCTAAACGGCTGGACCGATTTTAATGAAATTTTCTGTGTGTCTTCAGATGGATTTGAGAATGGTTTAGATTCACAATTGGACCCGATAGGTGGCGCTGTGATCGTGTTTTAGGGCATTTACTTTTTTCACCCAAGCGAAGCTGGGCGGGACCACTAGTACTATATAGAGAGAAAAACAATGTTTTTTTTGTCTCCAATATTCTCAATATTCTATCAATGCCTTAAGAGCTGTATATACAACATATGAAATATTTATGTTAGTATGAATATCATATTAACAATAACATTATAATTAATTATACTGCCAAGAATTCTGGGTGATTTAAACTTATCAGCAAAATTGGGTAATATATTCATGTCCCTATTCTATTAACTGAACTAAGTTTCAAGTGACAATTCCGAATTATTGTTATTACTGTTCGTGGGTTTCAGAATACGGAGACATGGTCATCCTAGACCTCAACAATGATGGGAAATTTACTGCTTCCATTAAATATTATGGGCTTATAGTTTGTACTCGGTTGAATAATTAGCAACTTGTAACCCTAAATGTTGTACTTAATGATATCCTTAAATTAAAGGCTTACGTCATAAATTACCTTCGGAACTTAAACTCGAATTGTAAGGCACTGAAGCCAGCAATTAACTGAACTAGGCTTATTAATAAATACTAGTATAAGCTAGCTACAAGATCAAACCTTTTGTCAGACTATCTAAGACGAGTTACCTATTTATGACGTTAATCAACTGGCGTGAATGAGGGCGTGATTGTAAAGATGAAGTGCCCTTTTTCAGCTTTGGACATATAGAAAGGATGAGTGAAGAAAGATTGACGAAACAGATATACAAAGCAGAAGTTTGTGCAAGAAGAGGCAGAAGAATACCACGTTTCAACTACCTGGATCAAATCGATCGGACGCTCAAGGACGGGAACGTCAAGAGTACTCGAAACCGACGAGCATGTACGAAGAGACTGATGAATGTGGAACGAGCGAAAGAGGTATATAAGTCTAGAGAGAACTGGCGCTCTATACTCTCTGCCTATCCCGTTAGCGACTCGGCGTGATGATATGATGATAATGATGATGATTGTTACTTAATTCTTCGTCCATAAATTGTGAATATGAAAAGTAAGTTCAAAAGTTTTAGGATAACTAGTTAACTTAAAAAAATATATAGTTTTCGAATACTATGTCTCTCGTTTAAATATTTTTTTGCATCTATATGGATCAGCCTACCTTTCAAACTGTTGGCTTTGTGTAGGTATTTTTAAAATATAGCTATACATTACGATATATTATGTGAAATATTATATATGTACTTATCATGAATACAAATGCCTACATGGGTGTTAACACAAATAACTTCGTACAAAATTTTACACTAAAAGTGTATTAAAATGGGCTTTGCATAAAAGCAACCCTTTCATCAAATAGCCATTCATCGCAGTGACATAGATTAAACAAGTTAGGCCCATACAACGCTCGGACAACTCTAAAACATTGCTACTAATGACAGACCAGGCCTTCGCTAAAGAATCGTCCAAAACTTACTTACCCCTTAGTCCGGCCATCCATCGTTCAAGGGAAACCCTTCTAATTAGCAACGCTGCTAATTTCGTTAGACAATTTATTTATACATTAATTAGTGCTATTTCAGTGTAATTCAGATATTTTGAACCGTTTTTCAAATTTTTTTGTAATTTACCGTGTACAAGCCGGCTATCTATCACGTATTCTTCTACAGAGATATTTTTTTATTTTGTTTTCTATAGTATATAGATCCGATTTTCGATTGCCAGTGCAATATAATTATACTGTTTAAATAGCTTTAACATGGCAAATTAAGAATATATCGAAATGAATGAAAATATCTCTCCTTTTTTGTAGTCGGCAAAAAATTATACGCTGCATACTAATATTATGTGAAAGTAAGTTTGCATTTCTATCTGTATGTATTCTCCGTTTTCACACTTAAGCCGCTTAATCAATATTGATTAATTTTGATATAGAGATAGATCGGACTTTGGTGATATGGCTACATCTAATTGTGAATATAAACTTGAAATACAGGATGAAACTTAATATTAATAGTATACTTCTATGTAGATAAAGCGAGGACAATATCTAGTAGCCTATGTGCGCTAGCATTACCAAAGGTATCATGTACACGTATTAACAGGATAAGCGTTGAACAGGTCTCCGCCTGCGCCTGACCATAGTTTGACGATTCTTAAAACCTTAAGGAGGAACACAACACCACTAAAAGCCCTACCTTGCTATTTGGCTGCAATCCGTTCAGTTCTTATAGCCCAGTGCCATAACTCTGATTTTAAACGGAGCATTGCCATAGGGTAAAAGCCGGATAGTTGCCCTACTTTTCATAAAAGCTGTATAATTCAAAAAAATATATTTATTAAGAATAATTCGATGTTTATTTCAAAACATAGATCTTTAATCTTTCATAACAGCCCATTTTTCTAAACATAATTCATATGCATTTCGAGTAAATCCTGTTTGATTTGACCTCTTAAAAAAGGGATAGTTGCCTACTATAGCGGATAGTAGCCTAATGCTAAAAATGCTTCGGGGGATACTTGCCTCATGTAAGGATAGACGCCTCTCTATATTTCTTTTAGATAAGTTTCAAGTAATTTTAAGTAATCAGCCTTTATTATTTACTGAGATCCTTTAATTATTAAGTACTAATCACAATATTAATTAACATTAGAAAACAGTGTTCTAACGTTTTAAACTATAAAATTACTTCAAATTTTAAATAAGATTAGTTAATAGTAAATGTATCTTAAAGATAGAAAAATATGGCATCAACTGAAACTTTTTTATTCATATTTCCGATTTCTGAATTAGCGTTTTTCACTTTTAATATCTTTACAGTCTCTCTGGCCGATTTTTTGCCTTTTTTTCCTTTGATTGGTAGTCCTTAAGTGGCTTTTCCTTTAAGTTTTTCCAAATTTACAGCATTCTCTTCATCTTCACTGTCAGCACTATAAATTTGTATTCTTCTTTTTCTTGAAGCTCTTCCTTTGATAAGTTCAAAGAAATCTGTGTTATCAGATTCCGTTTCACTACTGGTAATATCAATATTATTGTTGCCCCTGCGGTTGCCCTTTTTGATACGGATACTTGCCCTTCCTATTTACAAAATAAATAAAATCTATTTAACAATAAAACATAATAAACAGTGTAATTTAAACTCTAATGCATGTAAAGAAACAAGAAGTTGACTGAAATTCCAATTAATTACAAAAATATTTAATAGAAATGACTTACCAATATAATTTTGACGCCTGTCAAAGTTACGCCGAGGAAGATTTTTGCTCACACGGACAAAACATGTGCGCTTACCTTAACGGTTGAGATGAAACTGAGGTCAGTAGGGGGGACACTTCCAATCATAATCAAACGCTAATGCCACCAACATATCTAACATGGCGTATTTAAAACTGAGGCATGTATCCCTCTGAGGCAACTATCCGGCTTTTACCCTAATACATGCAAGTTCTGACGCCTTGTTTGGGGATGATCACAACCGATATCGTGATTAGTTATTGATGCGGTGAGAAAATAAAAACTCTTTTTTACAATTACATGTCGTGTTATTGTTGCGAGAATAATAATTTCTATGTTTGGCTAAGAATTACCTTGCACCTTATAATTACCTAATCTACAATTTTGTAAATATGAGATGCGATATTTGCGTTGAGCTGACGATGATGTTCAAAATTTACCGATTGCGAGGAAGGTATACCTTAATAAGTTCCAACAAAAAATAAAGGTGGGCTTGAACCATGCATGTGATGCGTGCAGCTGACGCCAAAATATGGCATATTATGATGTCCCTAATCTACTTCACGGTTGGGTGGAAGAGCGCCGACGTCGATAACAATAACTGACTTAATACGCCCGATAATCGGTTTTGCTATTCGAAAACATCCGTGATTGACACTTTTGATGACGTTTGAGCTGAACCAAACACCCCTGATTTCGCAGTTCCAATCGTTTCCCATTATGCGCAAATATTGGCAGGGGGATATTCCACAAATAAGCGTCTGAAGTACTGCGCAATCATAATGCATTATAATCTCGGCATTGCACTAATAAATAAATAGTGGGAAGAAATACATTATGGCGCAGTGCAGAGGGAATACATACAACACATGTTATAATATCGAATTCGTGTGCTTACTCTCCCTAAACATACATACATCTCACGCCTTTTCACATGGGTTTTTGAAGGGGTAGACAATACAAAACAGAAATAAAAAGAAAAATAAATTCATTTGGCTGCTAACGTGATAGATGTCTGACGAGTATATTGCGACTTAACACCCGTTTACGAATTTCTTTCAGGGTTTGTGATTGTTATAAAATGTTGCAGTCACGTTGCGCCAAATGCGACCATACAATAAATTAAATTCAACTTGGTTTGAAGATTCTTAAGTGACCGTGAACTGAAACACAAGGGGTTAGGATAAGCAGGACTGGGCTGAGAGGCAAATGTCCGTAGTACAAACATAAAATGCACAGACCGTCTAAAGAAAAGAGTGCACTCAGCCATCCAAAGCGAAAAAGGTAAAAAAGAATCACACAATAAGTGAAGGAGGCCCTGCCACGTCCGGGGTAGACGAAACTTCAAGCAACTCGCTTTGACCGCTGAGTCACTGACCACTATTCCATAGAAAACCTTCAATGCAGCTTTATATTTAACTTCGTAGATAAAGACTTAGTATTGCGTTGCTTCTGGAATGATTGTTGAACAGGCTTACTCTTTACTTTCTGTATTTTGTATTTTCTACTAATTTTTGTTCCCCACGAAATTATAAATACGAACATGATATTAACTTACCTTGTTACTGAGTAATTCTTAACCGTTTATTTCTTGTCAGATTTATAGCATTCAGTTCAATCGATGATACCCAGATAATTTCCGCTGACCCAGCCCACATTGTGACAACGATAGCAAGCTCTCAAAAAAAGCAAAAAAGCTATCGTGGACATAGGTGTGCAACAAAACATTTTGCTCAAAATTTGGTCACGTAGTGGTGACGTGAGGGGTCCCTTGTCGTATCTTCAAACCATTGCGATTGTCCATTGTATTCTCACGAGACAAAAGGTTGAGAACTTCAGACGAAACTTACCTTCATCAAACAGCTTTTTTGGATCAAATGTTCGGATATCTGGGAAATTGGTATACATTATTGTTATTGTGTTTAGGGGTTGTCCTTATTTGAAAGTGTATAAAGTTCTTCAATTTATACTGATTTTATATTTTTTTACTTTAATTTGCAATAAGAATATTAATCACGATTATTTGATAATCCTTTTAATATGTCAAAATACATCTTTACATCCACTCGGCCACGGTTTGACAATCAATGAGACCAAAACACTAGTGATAAATTTATATTTTTTAATAGATTCATTTCAAACATCCTTCAATCATCTATCTGTACAATTTATGTCATTTATTCAGCAACTAACTAGCCGGATATCTGAATAAGATACTGGCTTGTACCAGATTGTTAAAACTACCGTAACATACTTGTCGACAAGAACATAAACTGTAGTATTAATTAAATGCCTATCAATAAATATCTATCCATAGTAAATTTCCAACTCGTATCAACTTTTTCGTGTAAATATTTAACACATAAAAGTTTTAATATGAAAACACGGACGGAAAAGTTAAATTAATACGTCAAGAGTATTTAAGTAATACATTGCCAGTGCATAATATTTGGCGTTTTGGAGGTTTTAACGAGTATTGGGAAATATGAATCTGATGAAATTGCGATGATAACGTGCTCGCATGAAAATAAACTGCTTAATAAAATTTAATTAATAAAGAATTTCGCTGCAGTCGCCACTGAACCTATTGACTGATAGTAATATCTGATTAATGTCTTTTTTATATAACAAGTTATATTGTGTTCGCCGCATAATGGGACTAATCCCTCTCTTGCCAATAAAATATTACAATCCTCCCCTGCCCAAGGAGCTCATGATTGGAAATCATATTCATCGCATAGGAACACAACACACAAAAAAAATGTTATATGGCTACGGACTTCTATAAGGTGGAATTCCTGCCCCAGTCAGGCAGCTCCAAATTCGAACGGGAAACCCGTTATACCCTATCTCTTTTATGGTCCAAATCAGTGCACTATATGATTCAATTACTTACGCTACCAGCAAGTGATTGCCTATGAAAGGCTAAGGTAATCACTTTTACTTAAGCACGTTGATTGGAATAGTAAAAAATATAGCAAAACCACTCCTAGCTAACTTAGCTAAGCCAGCCGAACTAGTCCAATAGAGACTAGTTTGACCGGGAAAGTACCTAATCTTCACCTTACAGGACATCGTAGTCAAACTGTACTGCTTTCGGGTAGTTTTGTGTGTGGTGAGAATGAATTCCTGAAGTCAAAATGGTTACGGGTTCAGTTCTCTCCTGTTGTTTGCATATCAATTTTACCAATTGATAAGTCCTATCTCTGGTATTGCTAGCGCCTATACGCTACGGAAACCGTTTACTATCTACAGACGTAGTATGTCTAAGTTTATTTGCTATCTTAGTAGCACAAAAAAACATAGGTCCTACTAGAAAAACTAAGAAAAAAGCTCAAATTAATAATACATCGCAATATTAAGTCTTAAATCCACATAACATATCTAGTTAGCAACGGGTATTTATTTCGCTCCGCGCCCAACAGTAATAACTGCATTACGCCTCGAGCATAATTTCATCGATAAGTTCAATTTACACGAAATGTTATTGCTTACTAATTAATAAAATTATTTAAATGTCCCACTGTAAACAGGAATATAACAGTTTGTCACAATTCTGGCACAATCAGCCAATTAGGTTATGATGCGACTACTATGATGAATTTATTATACAAATATGATTATAGATAAAAGTATTATGGCACAGATTATTATTGAAGCCAGGACTAAGGAGAAACCAGTATTAAGGCATGCCTGTCACATTTCAAGGCAATTCACAAAAATAATCAATAGTGTTATCAATCTTTACCTTTTTAAAAGTGGGTCCGTCTTGATTAAAGCGTTTGAGGAAGAGTATAAACACCGAATCTGAGAAACGGTATGGCGCCAAGTTGTTTCTTCGTAGTGTCAAATATAGGAACCTACTTACCTAGCATGTATCTTGGGAAATGCACGAGTACTAAAGTTACATTGTATTCACTACTTTACTTTGCCGCAGAATCTTTAGGCCAACCACAGTTGCTTTGTTCACTTTTAAACAATTGTGGAGAGCGAGAGAATTCGTGAATATCACTCGTGAAACACTCATTGGGATCTGACGTCTAGTTCAGCCATTGTTGGTGAGGCATCCAAATTCTTACCGTCTGGAAAATTTTAGCCTTTGTGCACAAATGGTCGAACTGAAGCCCTGCAAGTTAATCTGTGCTCCGCCCCCCTTTGTGTTCGGGTCATCAATACTTTTGGAAATTGCAACTTAGCGAGTTTCGGAGCCGTTCGACTGATTAAAAGATTTATAGGCGTTGGAAATGCATATGGCATTAGCTACTAATAGCATCCCTTTTTTGCCAAGACTTATTGGATATTAACCGTAATTATGTTCATTCGTACTACCTCTCTTATTTTTGACATAAATTACTGATAAGTGTACGTTTTCTATAGATTACCCGAAGAGATGACATGAATTATGCTGATGAGTTTTTGATGTCTCCCGTACAATTTTCCCGTACGATTCAACATAAAAATTGCTAAAAGTTGTATCCCTATCACTGTGAATATTATACATACATATTTGTCTAGTTTTCAAAATCCTTCACTGGATTGAATGGGAGTCTGGGAGGGAGTAAAACGCCAGATCTCTCCAGACTTACGGACCTCTTTCAAGTTGTTATGTACATATTAAGTCATATGCAAAGCAAATCCAACAGATGTTGAGTGTTTACAAGGCTTACCCGCAAATTTGCTTGTAAATATAATTCGCTACTAATAGAAACGAGTCCGGCGGAGTGTTCAAATGTAATAATAATAAATCCTTGCACCAGCTTGTCCCCAGACGTAGTCTTAAAATTTCGTTTGCACGAATAATGGAATAAGTTTAATTAGTTTCCTCTTCTGAGGTGCTTGCTCGTAATTAAGCTTTGGTTTCGAGAATAATGTTAAGGTTCTTGTTTATCTTGACGCCTACAGATCTAATTCTAAATGTTGATTGTCAATTGTAAATAACACTCAATGACTTTCAATGCAGAATAATCGTTCATCCGTATGCGAACAGTTATTGTTTTTTTTGTGATGAGGAGAATGTGTTGATGGAGAGGCTGAGGAATGTGGATGAACGAAAGAGCTCTAGAAAGCTAGTTATTAAGCCGTGTGAGACGGAATGATAATATGAATGTATGTGTGTAAAATTTTCAAAATATCTATTACGTACGAATGTACCGGATTCATTGATTTATGTAGATGTATATATAAATCAATGTTTTAAAATTGTTTATATTCAAATGCATATATAGTTATAAACTCTCTACACATCCTAGGTTCATGTGAACTAGACTGAATTTAAATAACTTGTGAAGTCAATTAGGAACATAATGAAATGAACATACATACATAACTATAATCCAGCACGTAATATTTGCTATGACGTCACGAACATAAAAGTACATACATCGCTAAAATCAATGATTCCATTCAGTCTCATATAATTCTCAGCAGCCTTTTACTCGGTGGAGAGCTTAGTGAAAGGTAATTCGATAGTTGAATCGTGTTCGTTTTTTGTTTTCGCACTTAAGCATTGCGCCTTCAGTTTGTTTAACTCGGTAAGACTACACCGAAATACGCGCCCCTATTGACACTTCCAATCAAAACATGTGAGGGAATCGAAATAAAAAATCTGGCAAAGGCACGTCGAAAGATGGTTAAGATTATGTTTCAATGTTCTTCAGTCATTATTTTATTCAAGTTTATGTTTCATACCTACAATATATATTATTTTTGTATGCTTATTGCTTACACTACAGTAACTGCATTGCGACTTTTATTTAGATTTATTGTTGCCTGACTGGGACGACAGCTCAAAGTAGGTTCACAACAAAAATGGCGGTTGATCTTTATATTCCTCACGCCTGCCCACAAGGGTCCCCGAAGGGGTAGGCAGAGGTGTATAGGTAATATACATACACCCGCGGCGCTTTCCGCCAGAGATATATTTTAGGTGCCAACGTGACAGATGGCGAGTCCGTCGGCGTTACTCAAGCGCGACTATACATATACGCCATTGAATTACTTCTCAAACGTATGCAGGTTTCCTTTCGATGTTTTTCTTCATCGTAAAGCTCGTGGTGTGACTAATCACTGTACTTAAGTTCAGAAAAACTCATTGGTACAGTCGGGATTTAAACTTGCGATCTTTGCGTTGCAGGCGACTGCTCGAACCACTCGGCCACCACGGCTTTATATATCTTTATATATTATGTATGTATCTGAAAGATCTGGATATATATATGTATGT
This sequence comes from Drepana falcataria, assembly GCA_945859725.1. NCBI lineage: Eukaryota > Metazoa > Arthropoda > Insecta > Lepidoptera > Drepanidae > Drepana > Drepana falcataria. The sequence continues at coordinate 6,454,554 of OX243935.1, forward strand.
ACACATACAGTACAGTAATTTCTGATACAGCTTTGACTCGAGTCATGAATCAAACGTCTATCTCCGCTTTACAAACGTACGTTTATGATCATCGTTAAATCGTCAGATATCGCTTCCATAAAACAAACCGCGGGATTACCGATTTAAATCCGTCGATACCGTGGCAGTTAAAGGGGACCTTTATAAATTAACGATGCCAATTTCCCTAATGACAATGTAAAAGGAAAGTTTACGATTAAATATTTTAGCGTTCACAATTGTTATGCAACTCCATCGATAGCTAGCTTCGTAAGCACGCAATGTGTGGAGGACTACAGAAGTATGTATTTTTTTCTTATCTAGATATTTCACTCAAGACACTTTGCATTTAAATTAAAAATCTTATACCAAATGTGATTGTCAAGAGAGATTAATACCCAAGGCGTAAGCCTCCAGCAAATAAATGATCTTGTTCCAAAGATTAAAATATTTTTCTGATCTACAATATCCTTTAATATTCCTAATCATCCCACTTTTGACTAAAGTCACTTTTCGCTAATAGTAATACAAGGTATGAATAAAACAATATTGTATTAAGAGTAAAATAAAAAAAAAACAAGTGACATTGGATATAATGAAAATTAATCTAGTAACATATTATCCTTATCAGTACGTTACGTTTCAATTCAGTATCAATTTCTTGGTATATCCACCAAGAAATAAAAGTAAATCAAAAATAGCTTTTATTCTGAACAAATAATAATAATATGTATCTACAATAAATACATGCTTTTGTTCATAGTTACATTATATGACTTGACGGAAAATAGCTTCAGGCTTCATGTACTGTATATTTCTAAATCATATAAAAGTTATAGAATCACCAACCGAATTATGTTCTACGTTCCAGAAAGAAAAATCACGGAATTATTGCCCGAGGGCAAATCTATGAAAAGGCTGGCAAACTGTTGTAAGTACAGACAGTCTGACTTGAGGGCTTGTTAGAAAATTAATTATCAAGTGACTTTATCAGGTGAGTACCCTCGGGCCTTACGGAGCTTCAATCGGCTCCAGTCATGTTTACTAAGACTTGATTATTGCTATCAATTACGGATATCTCTCTCTCTCTCTCGGGTATCTCAGGTCTGTGATTGCAATTAAATAATAACACGTACTGTTATATATAGTTAGGAATAGCTACAAATAAATTGTCATAATTTTTGGGACTCTCTATACTCTCCCTGTAGCTTGAACCACTTATGCTTTTGCTTCATTTAGTCTTCATAAGTCTCTTTATACATGCTCCAGAGTACTCCAGATGTTCCCATCCCTAACTGTTCGTGAAATTGTTCTAAATACTATCTGTATGTAGACTTCTTCAGATAATTCAACGAAATACATAAAGAAAAAAGCACTCGAAATTCAAGAGTACTCGAAACCGACGAGCATGTATGAAGCGGCTGATGAATGAGGACGAAGCGAAGGAGGTATGTAATTCCAGGGAGAACTGGCGTTCTATACTCTCTGCCTACCCCGTTAGGGACTCGGCGTGATGAACACCTTTTTTACATAACTTATTATAACACGATTCAATAAATTTTCTGAGGACCGGTGGAATATATAATTCATTAATTGAATTGCCGTATTTAATTAATGCTTCAATTACATTAACAGTATTTTAAACGTGTATTTGAGGCAAAGTGAAAAGACAGACGGCGGCAAGCCAGGTATTTGTATGCAAAGAATGCATCGGTTTCGATTAACTTAACTATACTCAATCGAATAATAGCTGAAACGGCTCTTCCATTAATACCGTCCCTTGGTACAAATGAGTAACGACATCGCCGCTAGTCCCAAATTATATTACTTTATTGTTATTCTTTTTTACTTTGCTCCCCCAAACTAACGAAAATTGGCCCGGGATCACGCTACTATAAACGATAAACTGCGCTATTCGATTGGCTTGTTGGAGTTTTATAGTATTTTTATGTCGAATCAAATCTTCTTGGTAATGGAAAACATTTCAGACAAAACTAATCAATGAATAAGAAAATAGCAACACAATAAAAAAATCCATGATGGAATGATAAATATGCTTATATGCGCTAAGTAAAAAAGTAAACAGCTTCAATAATAAGTGTTACAATGCTCTATGCATTTTCTTCTCTTCTCGTCTTCCTCTTGTCATTATACTGATTGCAAAGTGACATCACTTAGAAACATTTTGACTTATGTATTGTTTTGTGAGCACGTACGCGCAATTCTGTTACGTCTAAGTATACGAATATTAAGATATATACCAGTATATATAAGTAATAAACAACATTTACCTGCGAAATCAACAACAGCACATCAGTATTATCAGATAGCGAAGCGTCCCGCATTGTTTATTATATGGTCCTTGATATCAACAATTGGATGATAAAGTGGTTATTGTCCCCCGACATGTCGGTTATAATCGATATCAACCGTGATTCGGAATCAGTTATCGAGTGGGCTGCGGAGAGTACTCGATTCGGCCCACACGCCCGTATTCGCACGTTGGTCTAGCACCTACTTGTCACTTCAGAGCGCCGAACACACGCCGCTATCCCAATCTGTTTTAGAGAATTGGATAATTGAAACCTTTCAATTCAAATCGCATTCTGAAGTTTAATCGAAACTCAATTGCTTGAAAATGTAAGTCTTGCCATATTCTTTAACGTTTGTACTGTAAACATCTGTATCAGAAAATATATATATTTTAAGGATTACACGTATACAAACGTACAAACATTAATACATGGACATGGCATAGTTACGGCTTTCCATATTATTTTATTCTTCTGAAATGGTATAGTCAATAAAGAAACGGCATAGTGTCCTGAAGCCATTAACTGATCTGTCATAATAGCCAAGACCGCATGTTACATTATATTTAATATATATAATTAAGGTTATTTTTTATGATTTAATATTGTTATTAATACTTACTTTAAGTTCTCCAAGGTTTGAGGAAAAAGAGCGTCAATAATTTTAACATATGTAGTTAAATTTAGTCAGGGCCGCCGTAAGCGGGCGTGCAAGGCGTGCACCGCACGCGGGCGGCACGTCCAGGGGGGCGGCAAATCGAGCGACTCATACCTAATTCAAGTCATTGTACCCCTGAACGGTCGACTCCTACGCAGAAGGCGCGCATAGGATACCAACTTGGGGCGCCTGCAGCGGGCTAGCCGGTCACCGGCTAGGTAGCGCGCGACCAATAGGCAATTTATATATTTTAATTTTTCACAATCATAATTAAACGCAAAAGATTACAAGGTGGCGAAGCAATCACGGAGGAAACACAATTTTTTTATGAGGTAAAAAAATCTATTATGATTGGTAATTTCTGTTATTTGAATTACTAGGCTGTTAAATGTTAAATAAAAGCTTATTAATTATAAAAATATATAGTTTCCGTAACCCCAAAGTAGCTCATATTAAAATATTTTTTCTTTTTTACAAAACCTCCCAAAGAGGATTATGAGAAGATTTCATTGGTTTCTGTCCGATCACCAGCTCCACGGGTGAAGGTCTATTAAATTTTGTTAAGGATTAATTTTCACAATTAAATCTCAACATTCAAAATTTCGCAAATGTAAAGGCAAGAAGAGTTACCCTCATTCACGCCAGTTGATTTGTGAATATCGTAATTGTGGATTCGATCTAAGATCGTTACTCCGCACATTTTTTGAAGAGATCGCATCTCAACTGCATTCAAGCTTCCTATGACATACCCAGGATTCGCTGCCATACAATAAAGTATGCACCAATATCGCATGGTGGACAGCATCTGGATAATTTTGCTCAGAATTTTATTGCCCATCAACGCCGACATGGCTCCATTCACCTTATTACCGGCAGTTATCCTTCTTTCAATATCTTTTACATACTTTCCATCTCGTGTGAACATGCTTCCTAGATATACAAATTCTTTTCACATTCTTCTTTCATTATGGTAACTAGTGACTTCAGTTCGCTTTCTGATGACGCCAGTAAAACCGCATCATCGGCGCATCGGCAGCAGTTGACCACTAAGTTTCCCATTTCCACTCCACATCCGTTCGTTCTTAAAGGATTTCAGATAGTTATCTAGATTTATAATGATCATGCAGGCAAACATGATATACCATTGTTTGACCCCCATCAAACCAGGATGACATCTCACCGTTAACCCCAACGCACGCCTTGCTATCACTATAGAGTGATTTCAAGGCATGCAGTAGGGAACTGCTCACTCCATATCCAGGCAACACGTCCCAGAGTACCTTTCGTGCGACTCTATCAAATACCTTCTCTAAGTCGACGAAAGCGCAGAAGACTTTCTGGTTAACATCCAAAAACCTTTCCTCGATTCCGCGAAGCGAGAAGGTTTGATCCATACATCCTTTTCCTGGTCTAAATCCACCTTGGGATTCCCAGAGATACCTTTTGGATCCTGACGATCAGAATGCAAGAGCAATGCAAGATAAAATTTATAAAAATGCATATGTTACTTAAAATTAATGTTTTATCTTGGTTGTTGTTTTTTCCCCACCATAATGAGAAAACATTGATTATCCTTTTTTTGACAAAACTCAAGAGTAAGTAGGTGTAGGGCGGCATAATCGGTATTGCACGCGGGCGACGAAACAGCTAGCGGCGGGCCTGAATTTAGTACACATATTGCTTTATATAATGTTATATGTAATATCCATCAAACGGAAATCTTTGGGACGGTTCCAGTCCTAATCCCATCGGTGTTGGCTAAACCAAACCCAGATAAGAAAGTAGACATTCTAAAACATTCACCTGGTCTAATTCCTAACACGATACGTACACAATATTGATGAAAGTCCTTGTGTGGTTCATCAGCGGTGCCGAAATCAACGTCGAGCGCTCGATTGTTTAGATAATCGCATGACATCCAGTTAGCCTGGCGCGGAATTAACGCGGCTGCAACTGACAACCTCCGAGTAAACTTCCACCGAATCACTAACTTCACTTCAATGACGTTAGTTTATGTCTTACGTTAAACGTTGCTTGTCTGACAGCTGCCAATTAGTTTCATTTCATCTTCGCGTTTAATAAAATTTTCACAGTCTTGTTAAAATAATTGAGACACATTTTGGTGCCAATGTCGGCTTAAAAACACGTCACGAATGTAAATAAATACTTGTACTTTGTATTTCTTCTCATATATTTTAACCATACGATATTTTTGTTTATTATTAAGTTCATGGACGAATCACTGCTTTTAAATTGAGAAAATATCATTGGCACGAATCATTGGGCTTACTACCGCTATCTTGACATTGCAGATCGCGCCTTAAACCACCCGGCCAACTTAAGGCAATTTAGACGTACCTATAATTAAGTATCTGATCGATTAGATCTAGCTAGTTGGAATTCTTTCTCAGACACTTTTTCCTGACACTTGCGCATGAGGTTTGAGTGAAAATTAACACTATAGAAGGTTCATTATTTATTATAAGCAATATGGACCTTAAAAGGCTCTAGAGCGAAGTATCTTCATCTGTAATGTCTTCATTAACCGTTTCTTTAATCTTATTACTCAAATTTGTTGATGTAATTTAGAATTAGAAAGAAAAGCTTTTTCTGTGATTTTAACCCTAAAAGTTAAAAGAAAGAAAGCAGGAAAACGAAACCACTGCAGTCAATTACGAATCCTTAAAATATCTCTGGTATTTTTATTTTTATTCGAAAAGGAGAAGGATTCTAAATCCTTTAAACTGGCCGAAACAAGTTAAGATTAATTCACGCTAAGCCGACGGAATTTATGCTGTTGATTCCTTATTTTTTAGGCAAGTGGCTTGCCACTTCACTAACCCTAAATATTGTAGTCATTTTGTTAATATCCTAATCCTCCTTCTTTCCATAGCTCGGATAGGAGGGAAGTCGGCATTAACCGTTAACAGTTTCATGATTAATGACTGAAAACTCTTTGATGGCTTTTTAATTAGAGCTGAAATAGGGGTGCTATAGATGGTAGGAAGTACAAACGCTGGTCGACCGAGCTCAGAGGGGAGCCTCTCCTTTAGATTTGCAAGTCTAATAAATTGTCTAATTCCTAGAGCCTTATTGGTGGCCCCTTAAAATTTTCCTTAAGGTCTAGCAAAATGTTAAACGTTTTCTTACCTTTGTAAAGAACGTTTCGGTAACACAAGAATGAAAGTTCTGACTTTGCATTACAAATTTATTCCCCCAAACTCCCGTTTCGCCTTTCAGATTATTCCCATTCGTCAGTGAAAATGGCGATTAATATTCAATATGAACAGCCTATTTGAGTGATTGTTTCTGTAGTCTGCTACACAGATCGAGATCGGTTGGGAACAGCGAAATATTATTAATTGGAACAAATTGCGTCTTTCAATTTCTTAAAACAAATGTTTGATTTATTATTAGTAATCTTTGGCCTGTAGTAAAATATTGGCGTTGCTAAAGTAATACATTTTCGTTTAATTTCAAAAGGATAATAATAACTTTATTGGAACCTTTCTTTGTGGCGTAGAACTTTCCAATATCAATATGAATTACAAGCTTTATCAAGAAAGTGGAGTAGATCAATTTGCCTATGCTCAAAATATTTCTCATGGAAATGAACTTCATTCACACAATTTTCAATGTTCTTCCACTCTCGCGTAAAGGGTAAATTCATGTGTTAAGAAAAAGAAAAATATAACCAACAATTTATATTTTATCCAAATTATAACGAGAAAGAGTGCCAAGGAGGCTTATAGTACATGCCGAGATTTCAGTAGCATAAGAAGCCTAAGAAGTACAGCATGAAATTCTTCAAGAACGGTGTGATATGATTCATGCAGCGTGTAAGCGACCATCGGAGGAAGCAACTGCTTAGCTGCTTGTTTGCAAAATATGCAACTAGTCCCTTCACTAAGACTTTTCTCTTGAGTAAAGCCTGTTCACTTGCCCCACAAACTCATGGCACTTCTGAGCGCGGAATTCATCTGATCACATATTAGGACTAAACTGGTCTCGTTCAACTTCAAGAAGAGATATTCGCAGGGTTGGGACACCTTGGTTGACACCAGCGGTATGTAGTAATCGCTTGCCATCAAGTAGACTGCCAGGTAGTTTGCAACCTTGTCTGTCTTTAAAATCATTGCTTCTTTAAACTCCTAGAGATGGCAAAATTTTGGAAACATGCTTTCAAGTATAATTCTCAAAACGATCTGACTTTGGCTTGTTTAATTATATTTTAGCAAATCTTTAATGATTTATTAGTGATGTACTTCTACGATGATATTTATACAAAGGCTTTGTAAATCCTACTGTATCAAAGTAGCTATAATAACAAAAAGCCGTGGTGGCAGAGTGCTTCGAGAAGTTGCCTGCGACACAAGTTTTGTAACTTTGAACCGACTATACCAATGAGTTCTTCTGAACTAAATACAGTAGGTAATTAGCCACATCACGAGCTTTACGGTGAAGAAAAACATCGAGAGGAAACCTGCATACGTTTGAGAAGAAATTCAAAGGCGTATGTATAGTCATGTTGGACACCTAAACATATCTCCAGCGAAAAGAGTAGGTACTTCTGACACACCTCTGCCTACCTTGGCCCATCATGCATACTTACTATTATGGTATACAAATGGGGCTGTAACTATCATAGCTTTAAATATAGGCAAGGACGAACAAATACAGTTTTATCGGGTGGTTTGCTAACATTTTGTGAAAGTCACGAATTCTCGAGTGGGGTGGTATCCGAAAATATTCCTATTACCGCGCGAGCACGTCGAAAACAATGACTCGACGCAAAGTCGGCCAACCAGCCACTTGGAGCAATTAGGACAAACAAAACATTTTTATGCGCAGAGAGTTCGACTTGACTTGGATTCTTGAACTATCTCACGTCTAACGCAAAGTTATTGTTTAAGTAGTTTTTGGAGAGGGAGCTTATAGTGTAATTTATAGTTTATCATTTTAATGTTAATAGTATGTAATTAATGGTTTAAAATTAATTTTCTTTTTAATTCAAATCTACAGACTTCGCCAATAGTACAAGTCAGTATTCATATACCAACCGATAGTATTTTTTTAATGCAAATAAGAGCCGTCGTTTCCGAATATCTGTGTCTTTTTCAGAAGTCAAGTACACTGATTTGTCACACCCCACAGCTTTAATGATGAAGGAAATGTGAGAATACCTCAATGCGTGTGAGGTTTTGTATGAGGGACGGTGACAGTAGACATCTACCACGTTGGCAGCTAAATATAGCTACGGCGAAATGTGAATATTATTACACTTCTACCTACCTTCTATAGGAAAGCGTAAAGATATAAAGTATTATTATGAGAAGTCAGTTTATCGGTTATCAGAGGGTAAGTAGATATTATGTTGAACACGAAGGAACAAGTGAATGCTAATTTCAATGGTTAACTATGCGTGACCGTGGCGCGATGGCTCCGTCGTAATGTAGCAACCCGAAGTACCCCAGTTCGAATCCAAGCGAAGTATGATGTTGTTTTGTATTTTTTAAGTTTATTTTATTGTGGTAGGAGGACACGACGGTAGTCGAGAGAAGCTATTAAGAAATCTTGTGAGCAACACATGTTTTAACTTTGTTCCCGTAATATTTATATTTTGCTCGTTCAAGTAACGAATTTTGTGTTTGTGATTGTGCAATAAGGGCCTACCGGAATGCCCTTTTGGATTTGACTGTGAGACGAATTGTAAGAAGTTGATAACTTTCCTTGAAACGAAGGATCTAGCCGTGGCTTGGTTTTGGCAGAGTTCCACGAGTCAAACAAAACTCTCCTGGCGCCCACACCTACTTATTATAAGTTAGATTAAGTATACAGATAATTTCAGTTAATATAGTTTGTTATAATATTTCTTGTTGAATTTCAATTATATCAAAAGAACCCGTAACAGTATTATATGTATTTATTTGAAACTAACTACTTACAGATAAAATATTTGACCCAAATCGGTATCCCGAGACAATGTGCCAAGAAGACTAGCAGCATTGCCATTAATGCTCTTTGTAAATATTGTTAATTGTAATTAAAGTTTATATTCATACAGTCAAATTAATTTATTTTAATACTTATTAGCCATTGGCTTTATATTATGCAAGTTTTTTCTAATAACCCTTAAATTATTCCAAATCAATCAGCGATATTCAAATAGATACCCTAAAAGCTTTTTCTTTAAAATATTTAAATTTCGACGGGCGCCGCCGCCGGTACGCGAAACAAAAAATAATAATGGTTAGGGTTCTTAGTCGTCATTGCGGTCATTTGCATAAACAGCCTGCGGAGGCGCCCACGACTTTAAACACCCAATAGGTACTACTTTTAAACAATTACTCATTCAATTCATCGTGTAGACTTTGAAGTAAATCAAAGCTTTGCATCACTTGTCTATGTTTTTACAAAGTATTCGATTAAAATGTTTATTTTTCAGAAGGTATCTGATATCTGCTTATAAGCAAAGATCTGTAGGCCTTACTACCCCATCAGGGTGTGAGAGGGAGAGAGAGAGAGATATTATCCTCAAAAATATGAGATAGCGATCCTCTATATTCCTTATCTAATACAGAAACCAAAGTTACAGCCGTGGTGGCCGAGTGGTTCGAGTAGTTGCCAGTGACACAAATATCGCAAGTTCGAAACCCGACTGTACCAATGAGTTTTTATGAAATTAAGTACAGTGATTAGCCACACCACGAACTTTACGGTGAAGGAAAACATCAAGAGGAAACTTGCATATGTCTGAGAAGTAATTCAAAGGCGTATGTGTAGTCGGGCTCGAATAACGGGCGATGGGCTCGTTATTGGGCACGTTGGCACTTAAAATATATCTCTGGCGGAAAAATATTCTTACCCTTTCGGGGACACTTGTAAGAATCCGTGAGGATATATTATTATATATATTTATTTATAATACTTAAAAAAATATTAAAATATTAGATTGTGTTTCGTCAGTTAATACAATTTTTGTTTCCTTATTTTAATGCCAAATCCCTGATAAATGTAATTTACTATCAACACTCCGGGACCGTTAGAGGAAAGGCAGAAAGAGTAGAGTGCCTGTTCTTTAGACTTACAGACATATTTATAACGATACATGTATTTGTAATAATGAAACAAATATCAAAATGCTACATACTTTTCTTATATAACTACTAGAATTAGAAAGAACAAATTAGGAAACGGCCCATACTATCATATGGCAACTTACCACCGTAAGCGATTACCACAGCATATAAGCAGATAATATATAACCTTGCAGATTTCATGTTAGGCAGTTTATGAGCTAGCATAAGTTACGAATAGTATTTTTATACTTCTAAGAAAGAAATCAAGTAAGTTAAATATGAAACTACAACTAAGTTGTGTCAAGATCTTGTCGTTACAAAATACAAACGTTACAATAGCTAGCCAAGTGTACGTATCGTAAGCAATTTAGGACAAATACTGACATTATTTAGTAGCTGCCCGCACTTTAAGTAGCCGGGGCAAAATCTATTTGCATCGCAACCGCGTCGGGTCTCAGATGTTCCCGGAAACTGTCGTGATATATGAATGGTATCGGAGAGCAAACTTATAATTGCCTCTAATACCCGAGCTGTATTGTAAATTATGTTTTTGTTGGTAGTAAAATATGGACCAACTTATAAAGCTGTTGAGCTACAAATAATACTTAGTTGAAGCATGCTGTTATTGTTTTTGTGTGAGTCAGCAAAAACCTGGAGTTAGAGGTGTATAGGTAGTCCTATACAACTCTGCCTACCTCTTCGGGGACCCTTGTGGAAAGTTGTGAAGAAATTCAATATCTAAGTATATATGTCCATTTAACATCAAGAGTACAGTAAAAATCAATACTTAGATTTACCATTAGCAAGAATTATGCAATGTATTTCTACTAACCTAGTTGATAAGCCAATGTTTACTAAAAAAATTGATCCAGATATCGGATAAAATAAATAAATAATAATGATAATTATTATTAAAGCCGTGACCGCTAACGCTTGAGATAGGACCACTATTTACTCAGCTATTTTGCCTGCAAATTTTTATATTTTTTTTGTAATAGTCATTGTTTATTCCTCTCAAGACAAGAGGCGTGACTTTCAAATAACATCAAAGAGCTACCTTAACAATACATATGTTTGAAAAGGAATCTAAATCACCAATGTAAGTTACATATCCAGATTATCCCGTACTATACATACCAACCCGCCAAAGGGATTTTATTAGAGAGGTTGAAGAACAATAAAGTATTTTATATATAACTCTTCAGATTGCTTGAGAAATACATATAATAAAACCTACATTTAAGCCCTAAAAGCTCGCAACTTAGCAAGTGGTCCAGTTCTATGCAAGCAATTTACCTAAGCTTCTGACAAATGTTTTCCTTTTCACAACTCCATACAAAACAATTTCTCACGGACTCGACTTTGTCCATTTGGCATCCGGAAGAGCGAGTTGAACTCCAAACAATAGTTGGACAGTAGCAACAAAGAAAGTTGAGAAGCAGACGTGCTGTGGCGTGGTGTGGACTGACTTAGCACCCGACCGCTCTTAATTTGCTACCACTAATGTGCATATAGCCCAGTAATCAGTGCAAATAAACTCCGTACTTACAATGTCAGCTAACCTAGTATTTTACCATTTGTCCTCACTCTTGGTTTTTTATTTTTTAATCTTGTATTCGTCCATAGATGTGTATGTAATATGTAAATCCTTAAATAATTGACTTTTCAAGAAATATTAGCCGTATGAAATATATCAATCGCATTTCATTTCATTACATGACCTCATTTGCTTTAATATTGTGTTATAATCACCTCCATTCTTATTTAATCCATTCGATTAAAAGCTTGAATTTTGAAATGCCAAATTTCAGAAATGATAACCAAATTTGTCACAAGTCTATCGATCATTCATCCTAATTCCCTGGAAAATCTTTAGTTAGCAAACGCGATCCATACATATACGGCCGATAGCCCATTTCCACTCTAAAATAAAATCATGGAGTGAATACTACATGACGTGTTTTATGTTGACATATGACCTACGTTTACTATATATGTAATGTATATACGTATATAGTTAGACGATAAAATCGACAACCATTTATCTCTGTATGTACGACTTGAAAAAGTGGTCGTAAAATTTTCACTCGCATCAGCGCAAACGTGAGGGCTACTGATTTATTCGTGGGTATGAAGCGTGAAGCAAATGAACTACCTCTGTATCCAGATATACGAGACGATTTGATCGTAACTATAGTAACAGGTATCTTAGGTATCTTACGTCCAAAGAAATATAAACTATTACTACTTCCCCCAAGTAAAATTATAAATGAAATGATCTTAAAACTACCTACTATAAACTACCTGTATGGTATAAAAAAAATGTTCAGGTCAAACCGAGTTAAGATATCTTTACTTACCTGCGACGAGAGCAAGAACGCAGAAACAAATTGATTCCTAGAACGTATTTACTAGTGCTGAATACACAATAGGTAAAGTAGTTTAAAGGTTTGATTAAAGTCCTAGCAGAGACGGGTACTAAGTACTCGGTGAACCTAGAATATTTGTCTCGGGCACCAATTCGTTATTCACAGGCAGTTTGTCACAAGCAGGCGCATTAACTCTTGTGGTGTCGCGGTCGTCGACTAGACGTTGCAGAACCGTGCCCAAATTCTACTCACTGTCATTGCCGACCGGCGATTAGTCAAGCTGGTAAGTGCTACTTTCTGATTGTTTTTCTCTTTGCGACAGTCTGAAACTGTAATTTATGCGACTTTACAGTTTCAGCACTGCGTGGAAATTTGCAATCGGCGTGAATCCCAGCAAAACCGAAGGTTTATTTATGGGGTGGAGAGTTAACTTCTGAACTAAAAGTTCTGCGGTGCAGCGGTAGCGAACCTTTTTTTGTTTAGTTGTTACTGACTCCGAGGGATATAGTGCTCTGCATCCACATACATCTTTGAACTGGTCTTGGCGATTGTGTTTGTTTTATTGGGTCCTATTTTTTCTAATGATAAATGAAAGAATGAACTATAGGGCTGTAGAATGAACTCCTTCGTATTCTCTACGAACGGGTGTAAAGAGATTTTTGCAAGGTTACCTTGACTTTGCGACCGACTACTATAAGCGATTGTAACTAATATCATGAAGCGGATTGCGTGCTTATTTAACGTCTGAATTTACAATATAAAAAACTTTTAGTAGGTTGTTTACTTTTAGTAAATTTAGAGAGCAATTTTACAATTCCATGCTCGGTTAGTTGTGCTCAGACAAACGACATCAAAGGTGTTGCCAACGTGTGACAAAATAAATCTACATCTTTGTCCGTTATTTCGTGCAGGTGTTTGTGTTGTGTATTGACACGCAATCTGTTTTCTCTAACAGAGGTCCGTACAAACATGGCTGAAGAGGGGCATGATTGCGCCGAGGCAGCTCCTTCTTGTTTGTCTATCCTCCGCCTTTGATTAGCTACTCTTGGTTTCAATAAAATTATGGTAGGATTATTATTTATCTACAACATTTGAACTTGTTTGTTTCGTTTGCACTTCAATATTTTCTCTTAATTCAATAATGACTGAGTAGAGTACAGTAGGAGTGTCAGCCAGCCGTAGTAGCCAACTGTTTCTGATCAATAAATGAGTCAGTTTAAAGATTGGTTCAAACCCTGGTTGCTTGTAGATGTAGTAGAACTGACGGTGTACTTTTAATGCTTACCCTGATCGGTACTTGACGAGATGATATATTCAAGTATACATTTTTAGTAATATAAATCTAGACAGCTAACCGAAAACATGGATATCTCAAATTTAATGAACTCATCTATCTATACTTTCGGCATTAATTTTTTTTTTAATATAAGTACAAGAACGGAAAAGACGTCAGAGGTCACGATATTTTCCTCAAGCGTCTCGCGGCTCACTGCGCCTGTTTCCGACCTTTGATTTATAACCAACCGACGCCTCACGCTCGTGTCAACAACGCTGCTGGTCTAAAACGGCATATTTCAATCTTTCAAGGGTTATCTAAGCCGAATCTATAGGTACTAATAATTATAAAGAGCAGAGTTTTGTTTGAACGTGCTAATGTCAGCACCGTCTAATCCAATTTTAAAAATATCTCTGCTCAATATATCCCATTAATTGAAGAAGGTTATGGGATCATACATACATATCATCATGCCGAATCCCTAACGGCGTTTTATATCTAATTTAGATGTAACAAGTTAAATAGGGACATCAACGTGACAAACACTTTTTGTAGGCTTTGTAGATTCTTAGATCTTGCTAACATTGTTATAATTATCTTGTTTTATGTATGCTTTGTATAGTAAGCAACGACCTATTGTCGGACCTACGTTGTTCCCCCATACTTGGGTACTATTGCTGTAACGAAAAAAATATTGTATATGCCTAATGATTTGAAAAGAGTAACCATGGAGTTTCTTGCCGGTTCTTCTCCATGGAAGCGACCAACCCGAACCGTGCTTCTTTTTCGACGTTTTATAAGTGCCCATCTGGGCCTATGTGAAATAAAAAGATTTTGATTTGATTTGAAACACGAATATGTTTCTCAATAAGAGGCGATATAGTTGTTATGATTTCCCATTCTCCCTATATTTTTATACGGACCGGCGCTGTTTTGTTACACGTGATACATTCAGTAATTACAATCGACAACAATTTATTTTATAACAACCATTTGCTCGCGGCTCCGTTATTATATATTGCATGATTTTCCTATCGTCAACCATCTTGGACTTATTTTTCAATCTATCGAAAACAGTATTTTTTCAGGATGCAAGGAAGGTACATGATACTTCTACAACAGCAACCCCGCAATGTTAATTACTATCCAAGATAAGTGATTTTTTGCACAAATCATTCTTTGCTCAAAGGTGTTTTTAATACTTGTATACATAGGTTTAGAGAGCCGTAGTGGCCGAGTAGTTGTAGCCTATAATACAAAGATTTCAGTAAGTGTTTAACCTGCATACGTTTGAGAAAATATTCAAATGCGTATGTATGTATCGTCGTGCTTAAGTAACGACGATGGACTCGCCATCAGTCACGTTGGCACCTAAAATATATTCCTGGCTGAAAATGGGTGTGTGGGTACTACTTATACACTTCTGCCTACCCCTTCGGAGAGTCTTATAGAAAGGCGTAAAGATATATTGTGCGATTATATATATATTTTTTTATATTTTGCCATGTTTGCATAAAACATTATGTATGAAGAGCTGTATAGGAATATGAATACATAAGTGAATAATATTATAGTCGAAAAAAGTATTAGGAGAAGATCACGTCCCAAAGTAAATAAATATAATTTATTGGAGTGTTAAGAACAGGTACGTAAAGAGTACTCGCAGACAGCGAGCATGTAAAGAGATGACAAGAGCAAGCTCGAGAGTTTTGTAAGTCTAAAGCAAAGTCAAAAGTCTACAAGCATTCAGTTTACCCCATTCATAACTAGCTATGATGTGTACATATGTTGTATTCTTTAAAAATCTCCCCCTATGTATCTGTACATAGGTATCTCAGTAAGCTTAAACGTATATAGTTCAGAAAAGTACTAGGTAGCTACTCGTAGTGGAAGCGTGAAGAACAACTGCGTTGATTGTACTTACATACCTTCAACTAAACATATCTGAGTAACACTGGAAATATAAAAGAGTTCCTCCCACCTCTCAGCGGCAACAATTAAAACACGAGGGAGCGACTACTGAGTGGAAGCCATGAGCTCTTGTTAAGCTTCTATTTGTGCCTCAATACAAAAATACATGCTTGGCGCAAATTATGTCCCGGCACGAACATTCAATCGTTTCAATGACAAGGGTCTGCGAACATTTCTACAGTATTTTTTACTATCTTTAACACCTCTATTAAACATAAACAAATCTTTCTAAACTAATTCCTTCAACAGTTGCTCTGGAGTCTTGTTAATAATATCAATTGTGATTGTCATTTATTGAAGTAATAGAGCTATTCTCAAATCATGTATCTTCTTTTGTTTAATAAGATCAGAAAATATCAGATATCAGATTGTCTTCTATTTATGTGTTCGTGTGTTCATGCCGTTTATAGAAATAGAAATCTATTATAGTTGTTTTATCATTTAATATAGTTCATAATTACGTTTCATAATTGTTTCATATTTTGAGTAGGTAATGTCATATTTATTTTATCCGCAGGGTACTCTTTACATACCTATGTATAAAAATTGCGGAAGGAGCATGATCAAATGTTTTTAGGGCTAAATGAAAGAGAACACTCAGTATATTCGATCGTACGTTCCTGTCGGATTTAGCGCGGGAGCACGTCAAACAATAAAAGTTTCTTATGTGAACGTCGAGTTGCTAAAACAATGAATCCGGTGCATGTAAACGAAGGGGGTGTCGCCGCTGTAGTTCTCATGACGGCCCACCGATGCGGAAGGAAGCCGCACTCGAGTTTTTCAAAATGGCTGCCTGTCAGACGTCACTCTGACAAACGCATAAAGAAAAATACAAGATGGCCGCTTAAAAGGGTTAGCCCTATTTTGGCACGTTCTGGTAATTCAAACCTACACTAAAAACCACCAATTTTAATATAATCGTCAGTTCTAAATATCTCCTAATTTAATGTCATGTGGTTTTTGTGGTGAAAGTGGTGGACAAATTTGTCAATGTCAAGGTCACATGAGATACTGCATGTTATTTATATACAAAGAACGTTAGAAGTGTAGTAGGTATGCAAACTTTATGTAAAGCCACGAAGCTTTCAAGTCAAGCCCTTTCGTGATTCCTGAACGACCCGGTGACATAAAACTGAACTCGAGTTTATTTACTCGGTTATTTATGGAACAAAACAGTTTCACGTTGAATGAAATATTTCAACACGACATTCTAGGTCTCTTTTATCATACGACCGAGGGTTTCACCAAGTGTGGCGTCAAAACGGCTTTTTCTCTTAAATCAAAGCGAAGTAGTACTCAGGCAGCGGGCAGGGCAATATGAAACAGGTCGCGCCAAGTGATCCGCACTCCAAAGAGCCCGGTCGTCTCAGATGTCGCTCGGAGAGCCCATTCGCGGGCCCCGGCCACACCCTCCACTCCACTCGCACATAAGCCTACGAGCGGCCCGCTTTATTTATTATGTACAGCCATTAACGCCACTGCCATCATGGCGGCGAGTTTTTCAATTTTTAATCTCCCTCTTACCGCGACGGCGACAGTCCACAAACGATCTCTGGATTGACACTGAAGTTTAAAACTCGTCGCGGTTACCCTTCTCACCCAATAATATCTTCACAAATATTTTACATTTTAACGAGAAATAGGTACGGTAGACCAAATTATTTTATTTAGGCCACGATTGAAACTAATTTCGCTCGTTAATCATGCCATCGAACACCTCTTCAATATACTACTCAGAAACTAGTCTCAGTTCCAATTTCAGTTAGGCTTTTGTGAATAAGACCATACATTTCAATTCTCTACTAACTTAGGTACCTCAACTGGTTTCCATTCAAACCTTTCTAGCTCTATATTTTATTTGGGTACCTACTTCATATAAATCAAGGTGCTAGAAAAAAAGACAAGTAATTAACAATGTATGTATCTACATACCCTTGGCTTGTATTCAATGCTTAATACGTAATATCGGGTATTTGTCGCCTGTATCTGGCTAATAGGGCTTCATCCCGTCTACCCGGTAAATACACACCCAAAAGTTATTTGTATGGTTTCTAAGGCTGGCTCAAAATGGCGCCGAAATTTCTGTCCGGCTAATATTACCGAGGAATACGTCGACAGAAACAAAGACTAGCCAATAAAATGTAAGGGGGGTCTGAAAAGTTTTCTGTCTGCGAAATGTCCGGGAGTAATGTAGAGGTTCTTAGCCGTTGATGAGAGGCACTGTCGATAACCGTTAAGGTTAGTAACGAGGTCATAAAGGTCGAGACGGGACGGCCGCAACTATTTGCCTTGGGCGACTTGCAGCCGAGACTACTGTCCATCCAAGACCCAGACATAACTTTCCGCTGCTGATTCGCCAAATTTATTTCATTAAATTTAATTCTATCCTCTCAAGGGCCGGCTGGGAATTCGGTCGGAGGCAAACGAGTTAAAGTTCAAGAGTAGGTATCTACTCGGCAAATTAATCTTAAGGGAGTTTCGATGTTATCCTGCTCCACGGACTTGGAGTGCGCTAAGTCCGTCGGACGTTATAAATTAACAAACCCTCGCCGGTAATTAAGCGAGAGGTGTGCTTCACATCGAGTTTAACGAACAAAAATTCAATTAACCCAAATTGTATTAGCAATTTTTCAACGCAGCGTGGTCTATTTACATATCGCGTAAACTCAAATCTGTCCAGTCGGCTTTCCTCATTACACACAATTAAAATATATTATCCATAAAAAAATTAATAAGTTTCTGATCTTATGAGATAATTTAATTTGAAGTTGTTTTCCTACAACATTCAGTCTGGATTTTATTAATATTTAATATGAATAATAAGACCGCACCTTAAATGCCATCTACGCGTATTCAAAAGCTTATTTGTATGTATAATACTACTGAATCATTATAACAATATTTGGATACTTTGCCCGCTTCAAAACGAGCGACAATATTCAGCGCATTAAAATATTTTATAATAATATTGTTTTGTATTTGTTCCAGGTAAGAATATCAAAGTATGATATCCTCACGCCTTCCCACAAGGGTCCCCGAAGGGGTAGGCAGAGGTGTATAGGTAATACCCACACACCCACTTTCCGCCAGAGGTACATTAGGTGCCAACGTGACAGATGGCGACTCCATCGCCGTTACTCCAGCACGACTATACATACGCCTTTGAATTTCTTCTCAGACGTATGCAGGTTTCCTCCCGATGTTTTCCTTCACCGTAAAGCTCGTGGTGTGACTAATCACTGTACTTAAGTTCAGAAAAACTCATTGGTACAGTCGGGATTCGAACTTGCGACCTTTGCGTCGCAGGCAACTGCTCGAACCATCGGCCACCACGGCTCTCAAAGTATGATGTGCAGTATATTTATATCAACGAGGTAAAATGATTAAACAGCCTTTTAAAACGAAAGTCTTGTTAATGATAGCGTAAGTTTTAATTATAAAACATAAAGCAAGGTAACGAAAACGTACCTAATGGAGTTGTAGAGCGACTTGTTTTACGATCCACTTCTAGTTCAAGCTTGTCGTCAGCGTTTACGAGTATTTCAGACAAAATATAAATAATTAAGGGGTCCTCTGTCTATGGACTATGGTTATGGTTATAATATGGTTACTAAACAAAACAACATCAATCAAGCAGAGCATCGTAGTTCCATCGAAGAATTTCCTATTATCTTACTGTTAAACGGCGCATGCAATTTATTTTTAAATAAAACTTATGGAAAAAACTAACTAAAAACCGAATATAAACGTCATTAATGCTGATCATACGTATGTACGTCTATAGTATTTCTTTCCAAAAGGATATCCGAGGTGTTTGGCAGAGGTTCTCCTTTTGCTGGAGATATAAATACAGGATTTCTCAGAAAATATAACAGTTGTCTTCTAGATGCTATAGGATGTTGTGAATATATCCTAGATGCAATAAAGTAAATAGCTCCGAGGATAACAGAATAACAACATTATTAAAGGGAATAAATATTCACTCCCGAACATGGATTTATGATAATTCAGAAACTATTAATGGAAAAAACGTGGTAAGATTCTACATGTATAACTTCATCACTGCTGATGTTTATGCGAAAATAAGATATTTTTTATTTATCATGGAATGTATGTTTTTATGTTTACAAGCTTACTTTCATTATTGCCTATCACACTGTTGATCAACTGTCTTATTTTCTGAGACGCTATGTATAGGTGTTGTGTTTTAAAACCTCTACGTATTCCGTCATATCACAGTGCAGGCAGAAAGAGTAAAACGTCAGTTCTCTCTAGACTTACAGACTTAACATTTAATAACTATTCATTATACACTGATTATACTATATACCTTTTGATATATATACTCACGTCTTTCCACAATGGTCCTCGAAGGGGTAGGCAGAGGTGTATATGTAGTACCCACACACCCACTTTCAGCCAATGATATATTTTAGGTGCCAACGTGACAGATGGAGATTTTATCGCCATCTGTAATCATTCGCCATATCGGTAACTAAAGGCGACTATACATACGCCTTTTAATTGCTTCCCAGACGTATGCAGGTTTCCCTTCACCGAAAACCTCGTGGTGTGACTAATCACCTTTTCCATTCACATCTATCTTTCGATTTTGTATTAAAATGTATGATAAATATTTTTTCTATCAGGTTACCTCGTTTGTGCCAAAACGTTAGGCCGAGCATTTCCCGAGCGGTCGCCCACCGTAACCTCTTTATACATACATCAGACATTAAAGGCGAGACTGAGCGTTTCTGCCAAATTAACCCAAGTTGAAACTTTGTAATTAACACAGTTAAATATCCATTAAAATTCGTCAAATGAGTCGCCTCTTCATTTGCATATTTTGCAACACCGGCGACCGACCAAACTAATGCTGTTGGCTAATTTCCTAGGAGTCCCAGGACGACCGTCCAAACGAGCTGAGCGGAGCCTTCGCTAGCCCGCGATATAGAATTAAATGTTGATTAATATTTTAGTGCATTTTCTAGGCGGTTCTGTGCACGAACACGAACAATCTATTCAGGTGTTAAATTTAAGAGTCACTTTAAGTTGCAACTTCAGACTAGTTAACTCTTAGGGTCCGTGATAACGACGACCAACAAACAATGGGATCGATAGTAAGAAATATCCCTGTAGGCCTTTTAGGCCTCGGGTCTCAAGAGGATAGGCATAAACTTACCAGAGAAAGTATTAAGCATTGCTATTTAACGCGCAATTGTGTCCTGAAGCTTAATAGTGTTCTTTCGTGGGACACGAATGTAGCACTTGTATTTTTTTACTTATATATTGTTAATCCTACTAATATTGAAAATACGCAAGTTCGTGAGGATATCTGTTCCTCTTTCACTCAATAACTAAACTAAATTTGATGAAATTAGGTACATCAATATTTTTTTAACTGGATTCAAACAAAAGATATGCATTATTTCAGAAAAAAATATTTAATATATTAACGCGGGTGAAACCGCATGGCACAGCTAGTACAAGAAGTATAAGTAAGTGTGTACCCTCTATCTTGCTGCGAACAATATATAAACCCAGTAAATTATAATTAGTATAACTATTTCCTACTGCTTTAGTCGTATGCCTACCCTATGACGAGTTCGACGTTATGGTAAACCTGCAAAATAACTTTAGTAAATAGTATTATATAAATTGTTTACTCGCAGTCCTAACGTAATACTTAGCAAATATCTGTTATTTATTAACTTTGAGAAAGTCTAATATTATGTGCGTACCTACTCCAAATGGCTTCCTTTAATAATAGAACATACCTACAATAAAAATGAATTAATATTCCCATGATGACTGATCAATGGGGAATGCACTGCTGTCACTCACTATCACCCTCCATTCCACGATAGATCACAAATAAAATATTTACGATTCTAATCCTGTGTGGCCACGGTCCATTAAAAATGGTCTTTTACTAAAGTGCGCCCTATCATATTACTTGGAGGCGGGTAAATAAGCCGCATTTACCGTGTAATCGTTACTTATTTATGTCTTCATGTCTAGACTCGTGCAATGTTCCTAGCTTTCCAGTATTTGCTGTCACGAAGCTATGAATTATAAGTTGTTTGCCGCAATTGCAGGGGCGCATGCAGCCAGTTTGTTCCAATGATCGTTCGGTAATTGGTTTTCGATTTCGTGTTGCTTGATTCGATTATAATAGCTTGAATGTATCGAATTGTGTCATTTTTAATTCAATTTAATATCGAAATTTTGGCGTGAGTGGCATTTGCTATGATGTAATTTTTTTATCAGATACTTTTTTTACTAATATTCAAAGCGAAGCGAAAGAGTTATGCAAGTCTAGAGAGAACTGGCGCTCTTTACTCTCAGCCTACCCCGTTAGGGACTTGGCGTGATGATATGTATGTAATATTCAAAGGAATAAATCAATAACGTGTATTATATGATTTGTTCGTTAACTTAATCCGGTAAGAAGACCCTAAGATACTCGTACTTAAACAATAGATTACCTGATTAAACCTTCTTTAGTCTGTCCCAAACTTTCAAATGAGTACCTAATATTGTTTATAATGTGACTTAGAAAATGCATCCAACAATCTCAACATTGTAGTATATCGCGAGATGTCCTGATTGATCAAGTAGGGTCTCATTTGTAGGAAAACTATACATAGTGAAACTTCGCCTAGACACTGTTATATTCAAAGTAAGATATGAAATTAACTAAATGGAAGTTTTTTTTATTGGAAATTTCATGGCAATATTTGTTAGTTATCGAGACCCCAATCAAAAGATTCCCTCCTCGTAAATTTCAACAGTAAGTGAACAGATTTGGCCACCCATTTTATCATTGATCATTGTCAAAAAGTAAATTGATGTTTGACAAAGTGACGTCACCGCCAAAGTTAAGTCGGGAAGCTTTTAAGTATAATTAATGTGCACTGAATTCAAAAGTTTGAAGAAAATTTGAATTTGTCAACGATAACCATCAAAAATGTTTTTATAATAGATCTGGGCGTTGGTTTGTTTGATTTTAGGCAAATGAAAGCCATTACGTTACAAATCATCCAATCACCCTTCTTTTTATTTTATATTTCGGTCAACAGATTATGTTAATATTTGAATAACCTCGTAAAAATTACTGTCAAACATACATAGTGATTAATCGGACCAAAAACAATAAGGTAAAGAAAAAATCATCAAAAGGTAACCTATATACGTTGGAAAAAATCATAGAGGAGTCTGAAGAAATATTAAAGTTTTTACGGTGAAAAGAGGGCGTTGTTCCACTATTGCTTACATCTTCATGGATGAAGATTTTTATAATTATATAACAAAATACGTCCATTTTATTCATTTAATCTCACTAAAAACTCCCATGATCTGGTATTGCAGGTTTAAAAGGGTATTTTCAATTTTCTTCTAAGCCAGCGTAAATCCCTTCGTAGCCCGAAAATCCTTCAACCCCTAATCTTAACTTCGGCCTTTGAGACCAAATGTCGCGCTATCAACTCTGCACAGAGTAAATAACGAGTTGAAAAATGACAGTAATAACTATCGAGGATAATGAGAAGGGAGGAAATGCCCCTAGGAATACATGGGGTGGAGTGCACACCGAATGTTGCATCGAATAGGCCCGCACAGCCGCAAGGTAAACCAAACACACCAATGCACCATACCGTAACCGTTGCCTTGTTTCAATATATAATAACTGTTTCTGACATTTTTATATGGAAATTCTATCTGCATGCCAGTTTTTTGAGAGGAATATTTGGGTATTTTTGTCGTTTTCATATTTCCCGTTGTACCAACTTTTTTTCTATTGTGTATTGAATTTTAATTCGACATTTTACTAAAAGGTTAGCTAAATACGACGAATTGATTGATTTTCCGCGTGACAGTGATTTTGGAGATGACTATTTCAACTATTACGGTTTGTTTACCTTAAGTAATAGATATTCGATATGAATTAAATATTTTTTTTACTTAGTAGTTTTTCTTCTTTTTTATGTTTATGTAATACGAGGAACAAACTTACATTTTGTTGTCTTAATAGTAAAAAAATATACTGTAGTAGTAATCTTTAGATTCCATTCTATTAAAAATATTAATATTATATTCAGTATTAACCCAAGTAAAAAAAATATGAATAAATATGTTCTTTGTTATTTTAGACTCTTTCGTCACCACATAACTCGACAGTTTCGTGCTGAATTCAAGATGCTTATGTATTACTTGAAATTTAATTAAGCATAAAGGAAAGGCACCGTGCCGCGAGATATAGTCCACAAAAGGTTCTTATCAGCAAGGCTCATTTCCACTCAATCCTGTTTTACGTGCCATCATACGCTACACCGGGGATTCGGGCTTTTTAAACTCACCGTACAAGGGGAAAAACGAGCGGGTATTTATCAAAACTCCCGTGTTCTTTCCATTAGCAACATCTCAGAT
Organism: Drepana falcataria; assembly: GCA_945859725.1. Classification (NCBI taxonomy): domain Eukaryota; kingdom Metazoa; phylum Arthropoda; class Insecta; order Lepidoptera; family Drepanidae; genus Drepana; species Drepana falcataria. Next base: position 6,478,664 of record OX243935.1, read on the forward strand.
TGTCAGAGAGAGCGTGTTGCGCGAGTAATGACGTAATATACGCGACGCGGTGTAATGATATCTCTTGATGGCACTCCTCAGCCGTCGTCACTAAGTCACGATGGCTACACGTACTCGAATTGCTCTTGATTTATTGTGGTTATTATTTTGTATATCCCGCGGTAGCTTAAATGTGAACCAACGGATCGTGAATATGTAGGATCCAAACCAAAAATCCTACGTCTTTTTTTGTGTTCCTAATCCCGAACTTCACGGTTAAGTTACAAGGAAATTTACGTTTATGTTGGAAAATAAATCTAAAGACATTTGCGAATGTCTGATATATGGCAACAGACATTTCGGGTATAACAAACACGTTAGCACCTAAATATATTTCTAACAGAAACTAGCTAGGTGTTATCACATCTATCTATATATTTCCACATTTGGGTAAAATTGAAAATATACCTATAAAATATACTCATTCGGAACCAATAATTGATTGGATTCCTGATCACCACAAGTATAGAAAGAAAAAAAAAACACGAAATTTTGTTTCATTTTCGTGGATAGAACAAGTTTGTAGAGGCACAAAAACCCAATTAAAATTGTTTGCGAATGGCTGAATAAATCCGAGCAACAATTGCTACTACGCAAATAAAGACTAGGTAAGCTTCTTCTCAATTTAGAACATAATAAGATATTCATAAAGATGGTCTAGTGAAACGACAAAAGATGGCGGGGAGACAGTGTTGCTGCTAACTAAAATATTGAAATATATGAGGCCCATTATAAGCGTTTCAGGAGCAATGGTTTTACCTGCAGTGCTTTTATCATATTAAAATTAACCAGTTTGTACGGAGTTCTTTAAGAATTGTGTGACTGTGAAAGTATTTTCACATGGTCTGCAGCGGGCAAACTGACGGGGGCCTTTAATGTTGCAAGCGTCAATTAGGTGATGGTACTTTAGTAATATAACAAAGGAATACATCTTGGTATAATACTAATCACACTTATATTTAATTCGTAATTATTAATTTATTATTAATATTTCGTACACACTGACAGTAATTCACAGAAAAACTCAGAAATAACATTATGCTTTGTCCGTCACGAGGTAGGTAGAGAGAATAGAACGCCAGTTGTCTAATACAAGAAATCTCACCTAACCTGTTATTGATGGTCAAGTACAGTCCGTATACTTAAAGAAGAACACTGGACCTATGTACTACGGTTTAATTAGCATTAGCTGGACTTGCTTGCTTGTTTACTACCCTTGTGGTATAAAAACATCGCCACGAAGAGGTAGACAGAGGTGTAATACAACTCACTTTTTGCTAATAGTTAGATATGGCAATGTGACATTATGATTATTTCGAAGCTATCTATGACGCTAGCACGATTTCTTATAGGCAGTTGAAACTTTTGTCAAACGTAAGCAGTCAGTCTCTACCTTAATGACCATGGAGTGATAAATTACTGTAGGTAACGTAATGGGACCGGCAGATAAACTACAAACCTTAACGCTGATGTAAAAAATTTTACATAAGCCAAAAATAGATGTCATTAGTAATATTAAATAATCTATATTTCGACAGACTAAAAGAAATATAGACATATAGACAGATGACAGAAAAAAAAACTTCTTTTATTTCTGTCATCTGTCTATATGTCCGTATGTCTCTCTGTTTGTTCAGGCTAATCTCCGAAACGGCTGAAACGATTTTGAAAAGTTTGTTGATAAGTGTTACTCAAGCTACGTTTATTTTTCAGCGTATATGTACATATATTAGCCTAATATTAATTCATATATTATTGACGCAGGTGAAACTGCGTGCATAGCTAGTAAGAAATAAAACGGTACTTCCTTTCTCACGATAGCTTAAAAAATAAGTCCCACATGATATTAAATACAACGGCTATAGAAGATAAGGCTTTAAAAATGTATCCCCCGTCGCGTCAAGATGTCTCATTGGTATTAAGGAAAAATGTGAGATATTAAATGCTTAAAAGATAAACCGCCGTTGGCATTTCTTACGTAAACATAATATTTATTTCGCTTCCTCGCGGATACAAGACCGACTTGTTCTCAACGCCGAAGTACAAGATTTAAATTATCGAGTTATATATCCTGATAACGACATTATCTGGAACAATTTTGGGCATAATGGGATCTCGTACTTTGCGACTACACTTCCACTTACCATCATCGCAGTTTGAACTGCTTCCGGGTATTATTGTGGTCCTACGAGTAAATTTTACAGAATTCCAACCCGTACGGTACAAGCAGAAAAAGCTGGCACAGAAACTCCGCGAAACATAAGGCAAAGCGCATATCAGAAATCGCTGCATGGGCTATGATAGTCGTTTAACGTATACATGTTAGCTGGTAGTGAGAAAAAAAACAAGATGATATCAACCAAGTAGGTATCATAATGTTGCCCAAGTATATCTCATGGCTTAACTACACCCGTTATATTAATTTCAATGGTGAAGACGTTTCTGATCTCGCTCGTTGACCTCTAGACAAGACAATCCGTCCATTTGTCAGAGCTCCCCTCACAGTGAGATGAACATATCAAATATCATTGGAAATTAATCAGGAAAACTATATCTGGTGAGTTAGGGGCCACGTCCGTTAACACAACTTTGCTTTTATCTTACCACCAGCTGTACCTCACGGTTTCATCTGCATTATATTCATATATTCGAAGCCGTGGTGGCCGATTGGTTTGATATGCCTGCAATACTAAGGATGCTAGCTTAAATCCCGACTATACCAATAACTTTTTCAGAACTTAGGCACAGTGATTAAGTCACACCGTGAGCTTAAAGGTAAAAGGAAAACATCGAGAGGAAATCTGCATACGTTTGATCAAAGACCTGCTTGCGTAACGGCGATTAGCGTTGTGGTACTTGTGAGATGGCGTAAAAGATTTGTATTGTACGATGTTTTCTGCTGTTCCCTTGGGTAGTACAATATAAATAAACCTTCGCCTTGAATCAGTTTAGCTATTGATAAAAACTACATTAAAATCCGCTGCGTAGTTCAAAAGATCCAAGCATACAGTGGCAAGCGACTTTATTGTATACTATGTAAAGATCATGCTACTAGGATTGTATTATCGTGACTATATTTGTATTCTTTTCGGATGTAAAACAAAGATAATAAATACATAGATATATGAGTTAGTAACACATACGATTCAAACGTGAGTATTATTGCTTCGTAGTGAAATAATATTTCTAATTTTTCTTCGAAGAAGTGTTCCTTCCGCGCAAATGATGATAAAACAAAACACGTTTTAAATAGCAGTGCTTAAAATCCACACGTATGTAAATATCATACATTTTAAGTCCTCTAAGACAGATTTAAATGTTACATAAACACTCGCCCACGGCTGAGCATATTTGGAACGCAGACAGCTCATATCCTGGATTAACTCTGCCTTTTATCATGAAAAAGACACTGTTCCCGTGGGATCATAGCTTTTGCCATTTAACCATTGGTAATCCCGCCGGGCGCAGCTAGTTCGAAATGTTATAAAGGTGTTCTTATTTTAAAAAATACTGTGCGGTTACAAAGAAGTTTACTTCCGCGAACGCTCAGGCTGGAGAATGAACTCCACGTTGAAGTTTTCCTTAGAGAGAATAGTATGTAGTTGTTCAAGAAGGGTATATTATTTACAGGGTAGGCAAAGCGAGATACCCCTAGTGGTATAAAATAATGCTTGCAACACGCAAGCGTCCAGAAGCGACCGTAACCGTTACCCATCAAGTAATGGTAGAGGCAAGCAGGCCGAAAGCTTGTACAAAACCTGAGTTATAAAAAAATCCCTCCTCTCAAAACCGTGTCTCTATGGACTAGGCTCAAATTGTAAGACAGGGAACATCTCTGCTTTGAGCTCACTTAGAAGGCTTACTAACTCCACCCGGATCATTTTGTAGGGGCCCTTCGTATTAATATAATCTTGGGGAATCTTTATTTTATACCCCCCACCTCGACAGCAGATGTATGGCGGTTATAAGTCAGACGAATTAATCCCTATCACTTGACAATAAAATGGAAGTTACATCTCAAGAAGTTAATAGAAATTTATTATTGTCTCTGGGGAGATGCTTTGTTCTCATATCTCTCATATTACGTTTAATAGGTTTGAAATTGTTTGATCTTACAGCTAAGTTTATTTTTAACATAATTATTTAACTTTACTTGATTCATAGGTAGTTCAAGACTAAAAAATCATCTTTGTATTTTATTTAATGTTAAAAAGTCGTGGTAGCCGAGTGGTTCGAGTATTTGCCTGCAACATAAGGGTGTAAGTTCGAATACTGACTGTACATGGGTTTTTCAGAATAAGTACAGTTAGTAGACACACCACGAGCTTTACGGTGTAGGGAAACATCGAGAGGAAACCTGCATTTCATTGATAAGAAATTCAAAGACGTGCTTGAATATCGGCGATGGATTCGCCATCAGTCACGTTGGCTCCTAAAATATATTTCTGGCGGAAAGTTGGTGTGTAGCTAGTTCCTACACACCTCTGCCGATCCCTTACATTCGCTTGTGGGAAGGCGTGAGGGTATATTTAATATTAATGTTTAACTTTACTACTAAGAAATATTTAGTTGGAAAGGTATAAAATATTATAATTTTCTCTCGCCTTATCTTCTCGCCTTTCAGCAGGGGTCCAGGATGAGTTAGAGAGAAGTAGAACTAAGCTTTAGTTTCTTTTTCTTTTCACCGTAAATATATTAAGTTGCATATGACGTGAAAGATCACCTCCCAGAAATTATTATACAGGCCTCTTCAAATCTCTACTGGAAGTATGCAGCTTCCTTCGCGATGTTTTTATCCCACGGATTTCATTTGGAAAAAAACTTATTGGTAAAGACCACCGCGCTCCTACTTGAAATCTTCAGTTTATAAATGACTTCTTCATCACATGCCCATAATAGTTTTAAACATATTTAATATTTTGTAAGACGTCTTATTCTTAGCTAGCTAATTCAGTTAGATCCACATCAAGGGCAAGTTCAGTTAAATAATTTTCCGCTATTCCGCCTCCATATTGCCCGTTGCACCGCGGACCACATTTCAAACAAATTGAAAATCAATTTAACGAAGGGGCGCTTCACTTGAAGGGAGGCTCGAGAAATTGGACCGTCTTTGAAGATTTTGTCCCACAAGGGGGGTGTGCAACGCGATGGTAGATGTAGCATAATATTATATTGCTAATAGCTCTGTTATAACATCTGCAAAGTTGAATTGTGAACGTTAAAATTTATTTGCAAATTTCCGGTCAAATGAAATGCTATCGTAATTTTTTTACATGGTGTTGACAACGCTATATTTATGAAACGTGTTACATTGCATCACATTTCTGTATTGTTGTGAGCTTTCGCTCCGAGCCTCGCCCCGGAGGGTAGAAATAGCAAAATACATCACCTTAAAGCGAATAGGGAAGATTCATATCAAACAGGAAATTCGACTCGCTTCTCGCCTTCACGTAGTAGATTTTTAAAGGTACCTTCTTTCGCTTTCACATATGGACTCCTGATTCATGAGTTTTATCTACCATGAAATGTGCGCCGAAGAATTGAATATTACCGGAGCGTCTACACGTTGGAAAAAATGGTAATGAGCGTCGATTTATGAGGGGTACACAATTTTAAGTCGATTTTCATAAGTAATGAACGACTGAAATAATGTTTGGTATATCATTTTCTAATGGGATAGACAGGGAAAGTAGAGCGACAGTTCTCTTTAGACATATTTTTATAGTAGATGCTTGTGTCAAATTTTATCCGGTAGCTATTACATAGTTGACGTATTAACATGTCCAATATCGTCAAAAGTAATGAAGCGAAATGAGACGAGAAATTAATAACACAATAAAAAAACTCACAATAATAGACTAATCTTCCGTGCGAATAATTTTATTTCGTATCGAGAATGGTGTGAATAAAAAATGTATAAAATTTAGGGACAGAGGTGAATAATGTAGCTGAGATGTAACTTAATTTGGCGGATAAAAATTGGCATTCTTTTGTGCGTAGTATTCGTTGATTTGTGCACCCCATCAGGACGATACAGGCGATTATTATTACGTTCGAAAACCCATCAAAAGTTACAATTGAAAAGTTAAAGTATCCTGGGTGGGTTGCCAATGCTTCCCTCGTCTATCTACAAATGAGTTTGATGTAGGAATATTCTTTTGTGTACGCTCTCATGTCATGCGATTGGTGTGGACTTCATTATGCTTTCAAATTTTAATTTACCGTTCTTTTTAATTAGTAGTTCGTTTCTTTATGGCACATCACGATTGTTTTTTCTAAAACCTTCGCCTTGTCAATCAGAAGTAACGGTTTAAAAGTATAAGAGAAGAGAGGAAGGAGACGTAGATATCCGACTAATATTTTATACTAGCTGTATCCCACGGTTTCACTCGCATATGACTTGATTTCATATGTCGATTTTTCTTGTTTTACGCAGAAATGAACATGTTGTGTTGCTGTGCCAAATTTCGCCTAATTCTGTTCAGCTGTAGTTCCAGCGTGATTTAGAAAGAAACACCATCACAATTATAATATAGTCAGATGTGATATGATAATATAGGAGCAAAATAATAAAAGTATGGTACAAATACTCATGGTTGTCACAGCACTAGGTGCCTTTAGCGGCTTTGTTAATTAGTTTATTATTATAGTGGGCTTTTCGAATCGCAGAGATTGACTTGAAGATCACACATTTTTTTTGTAAAATGTAATATTCATGAGTTGTTTTGGTTATTTAAGGAAGTAAATAAAAGTCTAAATCGGTAGTACATCGTCGACTAGGCGGAACTTATCTCGTTCCACGCTGCATTCCAAAACAATTTTATTAAACTTTCCGCGCCCCGATACTGTTGGAGCGAGATTCGTTGCAACTTCCCTTAAATTTTTTTCTCCTCACTTTTTCTAAAACAAATTACCTTACCCCTCGTGCAAGCGCACCTTAAAAACGAAGGCACCGCCCTGAATAATTAATACAATGGCAGGTTAAATTCGTCCAAGTGTCAACTTTCCCCCTAACTTTTTAAAACACAACACCATCAAAGTGCGGTCTAAGTCGCCGTCTAGACCTTTTATCTCGCGGGGTTGTTTATTTAATTTTGTTTATTTTATTGGGATTGACAATGATTTAGGAGAACTTTTTCGATGGGGACTGATGTCTTGGTGTATTTTTGTCTGAAGTTGGCAAGTCGCTTGGGGTGTGCCTGTTTGATCCTGATTGAAGCATTCCTCCTGTCCAAGTGAATATTGTTTCTGTGATACGTTTCGTAAGCCGCCAAAACAAATTTTTGACGTGGGGTGAATCAAATTATATATATTCGTTGAGTGCATAGAGTGTACAGCGTTTACACAAGGGGTTAGAGTATGTGGTAAACATTGCGAATTTTCGTGTTTAAAACCGTAAAATAGGTAATATTTTAATGTTTATTAAACTTGATAAATACTGCTTACTTATGTACATATATACATATCATCACTCTCTTCATATATGCTCGCTAGTTTCGACTACCCTTGCCGTTATTTACCATGAGTGTTAGATCGGTTTGATCTAGATACTTGGTCGTGATCCTCCTCAAAATCTTCATCTAGACAATGTCGCATTATATATCTGTTTTGTCAGTCTTTACTCATTTATTTTATAATATAAATGCTGTTGACACCCTTCAAATGTTATGTAAAAGTCAATTTAATATTACTTTCATACACAGTAACTTTTACAGATTCAATAGTCTGATGGCTATAGGATTTAAATAGTTACTTTTAGTATAGGCATGCAAGTTTAAATATCGCTCTGAACGAATAAGTTGAATTATTTACTTAAAGACGTAATACAGTCGTCAGCCTTTGGTTCGCCTGTGCAATTGTGTTTGCAGGAAGACTTAGATACTAGGTATATAAATAATACATTATAGTACAATGGTTGACACATCACAAGCTTTTGATGGAAGAAAACTTTGTTGCAAATCTCCATAATCCTGAGAAAAAATCGAAGCCGAATGTCAAATCATGGCTAAGAGTCTATCTACAACCCACTCTCTTACAAGATGCACTGAAAAGTGGATTATTTTCTTCTTGTCTTTGGAGAACCTCGTGGAACGACGGGAAGAAATATCTAGGTATAATTAAAACGAAAGTTTTTTTTTATACTACTTGGGTGACAAACAAGCATGCGGCCCGTCTGATGGTGAGCGGTTACCGCCGCCTATGGACGCTTGCAGTACCAGGGGTATCACTCGCGCGTTAAGAAGTTACTTATTAATATGTCATATTCAAATTATGAAATATGACGGCACGTGGATACTACACAATACATACAAGAAATATCTATTGGTCGTACCTAGAACCGTACCTTATTTCTTCCCAAACGAATTAAATATATTTATTTATAATTCTTGATGCAGCATTGTTATCACTTGAATGGGGCTGTCAAACAAGTCACGTGACCGATACCAGATAAAACATGCTAGACATAGTTGTATTATAAGTACTCGATGTTTTTTATACTTGTACGTAAGCAATGCCCTTTAAATCCCGACAATAATTTCCCTAGGGAGTCCATGCTGGCCTTTGACAGGGGTAGTCGTGGACAGCGGGGGTGACTGGAGCTAAGAACTTAGGGGCTAGGGTCACTCCTCACTCGTTTATTGTTCCTTGACGTTTATGGTCACCGAAAGGGCACGCCGAAAGGTCAGAAATCGGGCGCCCAACCCCAGGTAATTTTGGAACAATTAATATTGAATAAAAGGCTTTTGACCCACAGGAGAGAATTTAATGCTTATCTAAAATGTGGAAAATTGGTTTGCAAAGATTTATTTGAAAATTGCCAACAAAGCTTTGTTTAGAGTTCACGGCTAAATTTTGAATTTATTTGGGTTAACTTTAAGGCAAGAGTTATGTTTGACTACGGAAATATGGATTTCATGGTATTTATGCCTTAGGAAGTGACTTTAATTACGCTAATAATGTATCTTTCAATGGGAAGTAATATATTTCTGTATAAAAAACAAAGTTAGAATTAAAACCTATTGTGTTAGTTACATAATACATACATATATATCATCACGCCGAGTCCCTAAGGGGGTAGGCAGAGAGTATAGAGCATATAGAGCATAGCATCTCAACTGTATTTAAGCTATTTTCATACTTCCTCTGACATACCCAGGATTCGCTGCCATACAATAAAGAAGGCACCAATATCGCGTTGTGGACAGCAACTCGAGCAGTCTTGCTGAGACTTTTGCTGCCCATTAACGCCGACATGGCCCCATTTACCTTATATAATTTCCATCTCGTGTGAACATGCTTCCTTGATATACAAATTCATTCACTTGCTCTAGAATTTGCCCATTTACCGATAAAACACACTCGGGCACTTGTTCATCTCTTTCGAATACCAGAACCTTGTCTTGCCAGCGTTTTTGTTTTGTTACTTACCTATCTTATTTGTTTGACGTTTCGTTTAACACTACTCCTCAAAAAACGAGATGGCGGTAATAAAACGGTAAGCATCAATTTAGCTCGATTGAAATTTAATTAAAAAGCTAGGGCGCGTATTAAAGTCTAAATCACCAATAGAAACGTTTACAGACGAGCAAATACCGACAAAGAGACTTATAGCACCTCAGGGAGTAAAATGAAACGTGCCCCAATCCGTCTAGACTCCGGAAGCAAATGAATATAGTCTTTATGTATCTGTGGTGTGCATACCCATGGATACAACTTGAGTCGTTGTTGTGGCTCACGAGCACGAAGCCAATATTACCCGGCCTGTATGAAATGCAAATACAATTTCATAGTTTACATATTTTCTCAGTGAGTCTCAAACCTTGCACCTTGGGGACTGTTTCGTACATCTTTGCTTTACATGAACAATATTATTTATTTCAAACATAATAACATTATAGTTTTCTCAGTTTTTTTAAGAACTAAAACTAAAGAAGAAAACCCTTCGTTAAGACCGTTTATCAGCTTTCGGTTAGATAACAAGCAATGTCGTATGAAAAAAAAATCTATCAATATTTTTATTATTTAAAATCAATAAAAGTGATATTTTTATTATACCCAATTCAAATGTGTCCGTTGTGTGTGGCGTTCATTTGAATTAAATGTCGTATATTCATCATCATTGAAGCCTAACTTAAAAGACAAGAGTATAGATGAAATAAATCTAATATATATAATCAGATTGTATATATTTTTCATTATTAGGAAATACACCAACTGATAAGGAGGTATATTAATTAGAAACATATTGCAAAAATATTAATAATTATATAAGTTATTTTAGATTCTTTTTTGTCTAATATTAGAAACGGTAAAACAAATCATAAATATACACAACATATATAAATCAAAATCTTCTAACGTTTGCTAATTCTATGAGAGAATCTCGAGGTCATAGATTGCACGAATAGCCCGCTCCTGTAGCCCAAAAATAGACCCTGTGCAGCAGCATTACTCCGTAGGAGAATGCTAAAAGACTATGAAAATAGCCGAAATATACCAAACAGGCTGTGTTGATATCAGTCAAGTGTCCGTTTTTCTTACCGTGAATGCCACTGACGCCTTATGATATGTCTGTTCCTAACGGATACAGGAAACTTGTTAAACGTGACATAAAAAGTTAAAAGTCAAAGACTTGCCAAGAGAATACCCGAGAGATTTTCAAAGCAAAGTTTTATCTCACAACTTTATTATAATAATTAACATTGCTAACTGCCATTGACAAGAACGATTGTGAAAATTTTCTTCTCAGAAAGACTTACTAAGAGATATAATATGTTTTACAAAGAGGAATTCCGCAATTGACTTCGTCTGCATAAATTATTATGCTATCAAATGTATGCTTAATGTGTAGGGAGCTACATATTTGATTTCATCAAGTTTGGTTGAGGCTTTGAGAAGTAAATAAACTGATTGCTTACAATAATGGATGGAAACTAGAGGTAATCTCTAAAGAGGTAAAACTCATTGCAATCTTCTTACAATATTTAGATGTATACGGATAATTCCACATAAATTGACCTAGTCCCTACAAAGCAAAGCATGAACGATGGAAATTAGACGACTTATCCTTTTATATACAGATAAATATATAAATAAATAACGAGGACATCCCAATACCACGTATCTAAGTACCTATAGAACTTTCAAAATTGGCTCGGTCGACTCTCTTACAAAATTGTATTCAATGCACATTATTAATATTCGCGTTACGTTAAAGAATGAGTTCGGGCCAATGTAAAACAAACTTCTTAAGGACGAAGCATAAAATAAGGAATCATAATTCAAATCGAAAAAAGTTTCTCGGGGTCTCGGTAATTTTTCCCATCTTATAGCAAGTTTCGCCGGAGGGGTCGTGGCTCTGGCCTCGAGGAAATCTAAGAGAGGGTTTACATTTTTAGCCTTTTGCCGTGTCTTCCTCTTCACTTTATATCGTCTTTTGATTACTCTCTCAACAAGTTATGCATATTGTAAAAGTATTCGGCAGGCGTCGCGGTTAGAAGGATTTTGCCATCTCCCTTTATGTCTTTGCGGCAGTGATGTCTCATTTATGCCATTTTTTACATCTTGCTCGTTATTATTAATGAATTTGGTTTTTACGATGTAATAAAATTATTTACTTTTTACATTTTTTTAACAAATATTATACCCATCACGCGTAATCTCTCGCAGAGTATGCAAAGAGATTCACCAATCCACTCAAGACAAATCTATTTAAAAAAAAATACTACATATATATAACGTAATGCTCTTGATGAGGTAGGCAGAGGGAATGTAGCTCCAGTTATATCTATACCTTGAAGGTTCCTCTTCTCGTTCTTTCATGTGTTAGCCGGCTATGAGTATTCTGTATCATAAACCGCGGTGGCTTAATGGTTCGAGTACTTAGTTGCCTGTAATACATAGTTTGCAAGTTCGAATCTCTGTTTTGTGAACTTGATTACAGTGATTAGTCACTCCACGATGTTTCGGTGAAAGAAAACTTTGAGAGCAAACTTGTGTACGTTTGAGAAACAATTCGAAGACGTATGTATTGTCGTATGGGCTCATCATCTGTTTCATCGGCGTATAAAATATATCTGTGGGTGTACCCATACACCTCTGCTTATCTCATCGGGGACCCTTATGAGAAGGCGTGCAGTTATATAGGCAAGTTGACTAATCATTTTACTCAACCTGATATTATATTTAGTTTAAAAAGATCTGTAGATAAGCGAATAAAGATTCGTTCCTTGTTCTCACAAACGGTAAATCTAAATTGAAATAAAAGAAAGTTCATGTTTGCGTTCACTGCTTATAATGGCTTTACAGAAGGACTGTTAAAGCACTTTTACAAATAAAAAATACATGACAACCACTTAGCTACCTACCTATAGGATATTTCATATGTATAAAACAGAATAAAAAATGTCAACCTCAGTACATTACCTATATTCTTTAAAGCAGTGCTAACGCGCCATACCCTGTTAATTCCCCTTAAGATCTCAGATCCACCCTAATTGTTATCGGCCTGGCCGACCCTTAATGGTGTTTCTAATGCGACTAATGTATTTTCGGGACATTTTGCAGCTTGCTTGGGGCCATTTTTCTGTTTGTATGAGAGGAATGTGACCCCTGTAGTCACGGTAATAGTATTATCTCCAAATATGTTCTCAATTTTCATTGTTCATCGCGGTGGTGGCAGTGCGAAACGAATGAAATGGACATAAATAAGTGATATGAGTTTAAGAGGCCGCCGAGTGTTTGGCTCCTCGCGATACATCTTACTTAACGCCGTGTCTCGCCTGGGGCTGAAAGGTTTTTGTTTTATATTCATATTCGGATATTGTTCGCCATGAATTTGTTTATTGTTCTAACCAAATTTTCTAACATATTTGCTTTGGTCTCAAAATAAAATACATCTTAGCTATATTTGAAGTACGTGTGCTTAATCCATATTGAGGATGATTTTATGTATATAATAATAATTTGATAAGCTTTGTTTCTAAGAACCTTATAGCCTTATCGTATCTCGTTAGAGAAAAACAAATAAAATCTCACAGTATTGGAAGTAAACAATACAGAAGTCAGCGGCACTCGTAAAACAGTTCCTATAAACGTAGCGTGGCGGTAAATTAGATTTTATTTTATTTCTTAAACAATTTGCGGCTGGACACAGACAAAGGGCGCGTAGGTTCGATGCCGTGGTCAGCAATTCAAAGGTTTATGCGGGCACGTTTATTACTTACGTACGTTTTTCCTGGTGCTGCAACACAGTCGACTATATTTTATCGATTAATTCAGATAGCGTGGTTTTGCTTAATCTCAATATAATGTAATATAATAATAGCAAGCAATAGTTTTATTGTTTTTGTAGCACAACAGTTAATGTGTTCCTTGTAAGTTTTTTTTTCTCTTTAACCAAAATTTGCTTAATATTCCTATGTAATCCTTGAATCCCGCAAGTGGTGCGCAATCTCTTCATTCTTGATCGTCGATTTCTAATATTCTTATTGTAATTTTAAATATAATCTATATACCTAGTTGAAATGTGGTTTTCTTTCTTTCGTATTGCACATTTGTTTATTCAACCTTTCTTCAACAATATATTCTAGGTTTAAACCCATGTTTAGTTCCTTCTTCATCTTTTAAATCATGCCCTGTTCACACCAAATTTTGCTCTCTACACTACACTGCAGATTCATCAAGAATCGATATTCGTCAAGCTGCAGGTATGTGAGGGGAACGCAATGCCAAATCGATATGACGAACTATCAGCACAGCTCTATCGTCCCCAACGAGTGGCGTTCGCTTGACCACCGGACCCCAATCGCTGGCCATTGTCCACCATGTTCTTGTTCACATTAAAACGCAGTTAACCGTTCTTTATTGTTTTATCCGCCAATAAATGTCCGCGACTCTTGTAAAACGGTCTGCGCGATTCCGTTTCCAAACTCAAGTTGCGCCCCGCAATTATTTTACTCGCCCTTTATTAAACAGATTTGGTGCACTTAAATTACTTTAATACTGTGTCCAGGCGCTTTAATTGTAAGATCACCTGATATGTAGCGGTCGTGAGAATAACTCTCACTGCGCATATAATTTGCGTTAGCTTGATAATATATTATTTCACTTTAAATTTTAACGGTGTTTAACCATAATATATATTTTGAGCCTGTGGCCGAGTGGTTTCTAAGTCAGCAAAATCAAGACTGCAGGTTTCAATACCCTGCAATCTGTACAAATATTTATTCGCTGTATTTCTCTTCACTTTGCTTCACGTGAAGAGAAGTACAGCGAGGCATAGCTATGGGAAGAAATTCAAAGACGTATCTTGTGCAGACTTACGTAGTCAGACGGCGGCGACAGACTAATATGTCATGTTGACACCTAGATACTCCGGCAGAATGTGGTTGTTACACATATACCTACGACAATATAATTAAAATTGAGTTAGCGTATTTCACTATGCTTCCACCAAATGAGGTCTAATTGTACGTCGATAGCTCATTTACGCAAGTTAAGAAAACAATCCGTGGTCGTATGTTAACCGCAAAGCCATTAGACACACCTCTGATCCGCTAGACTGATCTAATAAAAAATTCAAAGGCCAAAACGGGGAAAACACAAAATCAGATTGTCTCAAAATCACACGACTGACAACGTACCGCGCCAGTCCCGGACATCTATAATTCAGTGTGTTCTCGGATCGGACCGAGGAATACTTTCCCGCTGTAACCATTCTAAACTAACTTATGGCAGTCTATTCCTGTACCTACTATTCCCCGACACTATTATTTAGACGGATAAACTTATAAATGCTACTTTTGAAAGCGGATTATAATAAATTATTCTCATTATCTTAATATCATATTGTGCGAAGGAAAACATCGCGAGAAAACTCGGATTGTTTAAGAAGAATTAAAATACTTGTTCACAATTTATTGAGAAATAGGGATGAGCTTGCCATCTGACACGTTGGTACCTAAAATATATTTCTGGAAAAGATACCCTTTGGTATGGCGTGAAGATACTATTGGGTATAATTTTTACTTGTCTAATATATATATAAGCGTACTTTACGGGAACATTTTAGCCATAACCGAGGAAAGTGATTCGAGTTGATTGACTGTACGAAATATCTTGGTCGTAATTAGTAGGCACTGTAACGTAATTCATACAATTACTGCTGAGAATAGATTCAGCCGCACGCGGTGCGACTGATAATTGTTAAATTGAGCTCTGCACACAAGTCTACGGTAGATCTCGAAATTGGCACCCCGTTCACACTTCAACAATTATCGGCGGTAAAGTTTTCCACCTCTGAATGAAGGCTCTAGCCATTACCGGCTCGGTTCGCTGAACAGAATGGTAAGTCTGCCATGCGCTCATTTGAACTTTTAGAGTTTGAGCTAAAATACTTTCTAGTCCAACAGTTTCCATTTACAATTAGTGCAACCGTTCAAGTATAGACGACAATTACGTATATAGATTTATCTAAATCTATAATATTTTTTTCATTCCAACGCATAATGAAAAAATATAACTATGATACGTATTCACTAAATCAAATCACAAAATGGTAACAGACTGGCATGATACGTATTCACTAAATCAAATCACAAAATGGTAACAGACTGGCCATCTGTCACGTTGGCACTTAAATATATCTCCAGCAAAGAGCAGGTGTTATTGTCCCTTGTGGGATGGCTGAAGATTAGTACACATATAATAATACAATATTCGAGGTCTTACAACTCGTCGAGTCCCACACCGAGTTGGCAGAGAGAATAGAGCGCCAGTAATTCTCTACAGACTCACGGACTTCTTTCGCTTCATCCACTTTCATCAATCCCTTCATGGTCAAATATATGTTAAGGTTCTACGATAAAAAAATCTGATAAAAGAAGTAGATTTTTTGTTTATAAAGGTATTTTTAACATAATCGTTGCTTGTTTTCGGGTAGCCCGAAGCTGCAATTAATGTCTTGCGCAGATGATCCCCCATGCGGGAAAGTCGAACTTTCCATAATTAATTGTAAGATTTTAATCATGGCACTGGCATAACTAAATTATCATGGGCTGTTTAATTTCCTTGCCCTGCACCCCTGGCGTCTTACTGCGCTAATGCGTTATTACAAAATTTTAATCAAGGGTGTGAGGAAATCATTAAATTATGCAGGCTGTCGTATGCACTCAGAGAGTATAAATCTCTCCAGTTTAGGTAGTGCTTAGTTGCTATAATTTTGCTATTCCGTAATATCAACGCCACCCCTACTTACAGCCTGCATCTGGAACAGTATACGGTTATTATAACTATTGTAATCTCACTGTTTATAATAACAATCATTTTCATTATTGCCTGCGTAAACTGTTATTACGTAGATATTCATTGAATCGGTAAATGAAAACTGTAATGTGATACGATCGACGAAGCTACTTTGTGAAAATTATCTGTTTTTTTTAATACGGACACATATTATAGAGCCGTGGTGGAGTGGGTGCAAAATTTTATCATCGTCGGTCTGTGCCTAATTTTATTTCTAAACTTGAATACACATCACATCACGAGGTTTATAAAGGTACAGTAGTGCTTGGGAGGCGGTGACAGGCTCACCCTGTGTCGCGTGAGCATCTAAACATATCTGCAGCAAATCTGTCTACCCCTTAGAAAAATTAAATAAAACCCTTGCTGTAAATGTACATTTACTGTTAATTAATTTTTCATAGAAGTTGAATCCTGATTAAATCTCAAGAATATATACACCGCAACAATATTCAAACATATATATGCAACAACAACATGGCAACAATATATTGTTGCGATATTGTATGCAAGCTTACTTGTGATAAAATACATTTATTACTGTAACATGAGACCGCACTTTAGTCAATTTGCACAACCTCCCTCACCGTCAAAAGTGAATACAGATGTACTGCAATGAGCCACATTTATGTAGTTTCTCCACAAATAAATTCGGGCAGAACGATCGCTCCGAGGTTTCAAAGCGAATCTTCGCTAAACAAAAATGAAATTAAAATTCTGAGATCTTGGCGGAATAGATTGCGTAGAATTGGCCTCGTTGGGCCAAGATCAAATAATTTCATGAAAATGAACCCCTGGACCATTTAATTAACCCGACCTCCCCTATTAAACTGAACAAGAATTCCCCAGCTAAACATTAGCATTCGTCAGGAATTTAATTCGCGCGAAACAAAATATTTACTTACATATTTACTTACTGTTTTTACATTAAAATTGTACTGCCCTCACACATGACTTTTTGCCAACGAAAGGGGAAGTAATTAATTATATTGGGTTTTCTTTTCGCTAGAGAGGTTTTAATTACTGTAGGCGAGAGCTGCTTATAGCTAGCTGTATAATATTATAAGCCGCGTGCGCGCCATGCTCGGGCGCAAAATGTTTGAAGCGTTCGTAATATCGCTCGATATTCGCCTATGAGGTGTGGTTAATTTGCATGAAACCATTTACTTATTTTGAGATTGTCAGGTTCTTCTTAATCTTATTCCATAATTACTTAGTTGATTAATTATTAATACAAACTTACCCTCATTTGTTCGCCTTAGCACGCGTAGGAACCAGACATACGCAGTACGTTACCAAGTCTAGATCTAATATGGAATAGATGCGTGTTCTAATATGGAATAGATCTACACGCATCTATTAAGGACGCCGAATCAGGCCTCATCAAACATTTAGCCATAAAGTGTACCTGGGCCCTTGCTAAATAAATTACTGACGTAAATGAAAAACACACACGTACCTTCTCGGATCGAACGGTGAGAATTCGTCGGAGGATATAATAAATATGCATAGCGCGTCTATGCCACATCCTCTGTGATTAGTCGTGTAGGGGGATGCCCCCCTAACCGCTGATACGGATAGGTGAGTGATAGCAAAGGGGGCTACGAAACTAAGGAACCCCTAGCTAATAACGGTATTTCTCTGTTGTATTGGCGAATTTCTTGGATACTGCTAATATTGGTCGTTCACGTGTGTATTTTGTTTCTGTCAATGTTCATGTTAAACCTTGACAGGGGAGCTTCTATTCAAAGGGCACGTGACTAACACGGGGTTGATACTTATACAATATGCAATATACAGTTTATTACTATCTCCGATTAAATAAATTTTCTATAGCGTGCTTCGTAATAATTTGTCATCACATCATTCTAAAGCGGAAAAAATAAGAAGAAAAAAAGTTCTTGAGAATTATAAAATCGAGTTAATAACCTCATACATACATTTCATCACGCCACGTAATTAATTTATGGAATATTCATAAGGATGTTAAAATATACTATAAACAGCATGGGTTGGTAATCTTGTTTTTTTTTTGTATAAAATTGTTTAAGTAAATTGTTTACAAAATGTATCTAGTAAATATTCCTCCAACTAAGATCAAGTTTCGATATTGCAAAGTTATAGTGCCTAGCTTACTGAAAATAACTCCAGCTATTTTGGTGGTAGAGCTATAAATTTACAAGATGTAGGCGCTGGGGCAGGCATGCAGTTTATTGCACACTAGGTTCGAGATGCATTATGTTGCTCGGAGTTATATGCTACATGGGAAACCTCCTTGCTGAAGAATTGGTCCCAAGGCAACGGGGAGATATCATACCCCTCTTACCAGTATACATGAGTTTACCATTTGTGTTTCCAATGCAAACTATTGTCGAGCTCGCGATTTGAATCATTGTAAAGTGACTTAACAAACAATAGAATTATGAACTTAATAGATCTGTTGTTTATCCATTACTCATTCATTACTCATAGCTAAAACTATTAAGAATTTAATGCGTTGTTAATTAAGGCGTTGTTTCTCACTAAATGGTTCGAGTACTTGTCTGCGACACAAAGATCGCAAGTTCGAATCCCACCTGTACCAATGAGTTTTCTAAACTTAACTACACATTAGTCACACCACGAGCTTTACGGTGAAGGAAAAGGTAGGGAGGAAACCTGCATACGTCTAAATGGTTTGAATCTTTTATATATGCCTTCTTAATCACGTAACGGTATTCATGCGTGGGCGGACCATCTTCCTAATGACGGTTATATTGTTTCGATTCGTCGTCACAAGTCCGCCTTAAGTGGGCTTATTTATTGTTATTGCCACTTGATTGTGCACGAGGCGTCGCCAAAATCAAATTAGGAATCCGCTGGAATCCTAAACAAATTTCTATTTTCAATTAGGACCCTGTAGGAGTGGCAGCGGAGTCCGACATTCCCTGGAGGTTCTTGTGACTTATTGCACGGGTATCGGCTGGAGTTGATACTGCAATAATGTATTCTGAATAATTGTTCATCGTACAGCTACCCGGCCCGATTGAATTCGCCCTCGAGAGACTGAATAAGTTGTGATTTATTGGACTCCCGATTACAAACTGATCACACAAGTAACATGAGTATAATTTTATATGAGTTTTATTACACGAAACGGTCCTCGAAAACAGTTGCCGCGTCACGCTTTCTATTGATTTCTTGTGGCAATAAAAGAATCGACGCCGACTTTAACCTCCCCATATACTTTTTCCGGTTCAATGAGCATAAATTGCAATAGGATTCCACGCGGTGGATGGCCTCGAATATTTCTTCTGAACCACCCGTATCTTCCGCGTGGAAAAGGTGCAAAGATCTACCTGAGACCCTCCCAAGGGCTATCGGTTAGCATTAAAATATTTATTTTTCAATAAACCTTTAGTGCGTGGGTGCGAAAATGTTGCAAGAAAACTTTGTCTGCTTATTTGTCCACACGGTCGAGCGAGCGTAATCGCGATAACTCAATTTTATCGTAGCAAATATAAAGTCGTTCCAATCAAAGCCTTAACAGATTTTTCGGGTAGATTTATTTACTGAGTAGATAAAAGGAATCGAGGATGGTACGTTTTTATTTCTTAAAAAGTAACGAGACGTTTCCTAGTTTTCGTACGTTTTCGTGTGAATTGATGGATGATTGAAGTTTACCAACGCAGTTAAATGGAAGCGTCATATCAATTTAACGTACATTAATTTTTAAACAAACACGTAGCTGTTTTTTTTATAAATTTGTTATTTGTAGAACACAATAAGTTTGTATTAACCACAGAAAAGAATATAATTATTATTATTTGCGTAACTTCACCCACACACAGGTACATTTCGAATCCTTACATATTTTCTTCGTAAATCAACGGTGTGTCGAAAACAACCAATTTCAGGCAGACTTATTGGAAAAGAACCCCTTCATTGAACGACAATATGAAACCAATAGTTGTATCCGACCGGTTCCCTTTTCGATGAATTCTTACTGGTAAGCCATAAGAAAATCAAAACAACAGGGAAGTGACGTAGCAGGTGGGAGACAAACACGATTTAATATTGGAAATATTCATCCATAGCCGGCACCGGTGATATCAATAAGCGGCGTGATGCCGCGCATTACCCGTGAGATAAGGGTGTACCGCGCGTGCTCTGTACAGATTGTTGACGATTACACGCGCGATCTTGCTTCCCGTTCGTTTAATAATACAATGTTGTCGTCTCAACCCAAACGCGTATATAGCATACGCGTCCGTATATGTATAAAAAACTTGAAAAGTTCTTAAAGCAAATGCAGTTTAAAAAATAGCTAATTAATTTCATATTTTCAATATGTGTATTAACTCGCAGCTCACGCACGTCGAGTGCAATAAAAATAAACAACACATTCGTCTGCATCATTTAATATAGATTTACAGGCGATTTTTATTCGACGTTGCATATTAAAAATGCGTCCGATCTTCGTTAATCGCGCAATCATGAATAAGTTCAATATAAATAAAACGAGCAGTCTACTGATACACTGTTTCAAATATTCTGTTTTCCAGGCACAGACCATTAGCGGAGCACAGGAAATCTGCGATCTCCTGAGTTTGAAAATCAAACAATGCAAACGTTTGTAACATTGTACCATTCGTTATTAAGACACAAATGTGGCATTAGAGAGAAATAAGTTGCGCGGTCCCGCGACAGGGGGAAAAGCGACGCAGAAAATGTTCATAGGGAGAACAGGGTAAGGGGGTAATAGCAGTAATAAAATTTTATACACCTTAATATTTTGCCGAACGATGAGTTGGGGCGTGTGTGAAATTATATACTAAGCGCGAGAAAACATTTAACTACTGCTCGCTCATAAGTCGTGAAAGTATACTCTGCCACACAAAGGGAAAACAATTCATAGTTTTATTTATATTTATACTAGCTTAAGCCCGCGGCTTCGCCCGCGTGGAGTTCGAAAAATAAGCTTTCGAAAATTTCCTGCTAGAATCGGTTCAGCCGCTATGCCGTGAAAGAGCATCATACATTATAATATAAGAACTTTTAATTTGTCATTATATAGTATCAGTATAAGCTAACACTATTTAAACTTTCAGCTAAATCGGTTCAGCCGTTTGGCCGTGAAAGAACCGCAAACATTTATAATATTAGTAAGAAGTAAGATAAGATTTACGCTTTATTCTTTCATATCTTTACGCCATCTCATAAGGGTAGGTAGATTTAGAGCAACACCCTGTTTTGCCGAACTTATTTAAGTGCAAAGCTCGTGATGTATTTTATTAATCTCTGACTCCAAAGCTTCGTTTTTGTGGCCTTTGGTGTCATAACTCTAAGACCGTGGGGACAAGATGCTCTTAATTTTTATAAGAATGTTTAGAGGAAACTTTTTGAGGCCTCCCGTGACATAAGGGCTGGCGAATATTTTGCTCAGCGAATCAGCATTGCCATACAACGTGGCAATGCCACCTGTCTTTGTATCTATAGGTAGTTTATCTCTAAATTATCTACATTTTATTAACTAGATCAAAATTACGTATAATTATACTGTACTGTTCAATGAAAACATAGTAGTACAGTAGGGGCCTCTCGTCCACGCCCACTCTTATTCTAAAAGCCTTAAACTAAATTAATCTCCATGGGCGATCACGACGTGTTGCGTCAACAGGCACCCTCTGAGCCCTGCTTGTGTTGGATAGACATTTCATTGCGAGATAATTTATGTAAATGAAATTCACATTACCCTGTTTCCTATCCAGAGTCGAATGCGCGCGGCTTGACATGTTTTCAGAACATGTTTATTACTGTGTTTTGTCTTTATTATCTCGTCGTTCGTGTCACCTTCATCCAACAAGTCGTAGCGTCGCTGTATTTCATAATTTTTGCCACGAGACGCGAATTCATTTTTAAAACACTAATAGCCACCCGGTATGTATATATACGCTAAAGCGCAAGCAACATAATTAAAATTCTCTTTGGAATTTTACCCCGAGGAACTGTGTTTTCAGTTTAAACACTAAACACTTATAAATACACTGTTAAATATGTTGAGATTGAAAAACGTAATCAACTCTACAAAGCTATGGTTGAGAGTAGATATCCTCTTTACGGCTATTATAGCAAAAACGATTTTCACCGCAGAGCTTTCTCAAAATTACCAACGCGAACTAATAAAAGCTAAGAAGTTTTAGGATCATATTTGGTAAAAATACGGTGTCGCAAAAGTTTACTTTATTAGTTTTCCCGTTTAATCCGGCCAACCGTGTCCCAATGTCTTTATGGCAAATTTTCAATCTGAGTCTGGGTGGAAGCCAATAAGAAATCAACTATTTGTTCCGTGATTCCCGTGCAACCGTTCGAGGGGGCTCCCTTCTTTACGACTTCTTTTACGATTTGAGGTGCATTCGGAATTAGTCCGCGCCACCGGGAGAGCCTTTCCGTGTCTCCTAAGACGAATGGCAAAAGGATTACAATGACAGGCTTCTTCTTTTAGTATTCAAACAAAAATTGGATGCCGAATCGATAGCGATTTGTGTGAAGTATTATTGATTCACCTAGCTTTAGGATTACTTATTTCTTTTATTTGTAGTTTGACATGAATCGCATGCAATCGTGTTTAGACATGTAAAATCTATCACAGGTTATGCTACCAGGGAATGAGGTAATTTCATGTTTGTTAATAAAGAAAGAAAGAGCCGTGGTGGCCGAGTGGTTTCAGTAGTTGTCTGCGACACAAAATCGCAAGATAGAATCCCGACTGTACCAATGAGTTTTCTAAACTTTAGTACAGTGATTAGTCACACCACGAGCTCTTCGGTTACGGAAAACGTAGAGAGGAAACCTGCATACGTCTGAGAAGCAATTCAAAGGCGTATGTATAGTGTTTGAGTAACGGCGATGGACTCGCCATCTGTCACGTTCGCACCATAAATATATCTCTGGCGAAAAGTGGGTGTGTGGGTACGCGCTGAGTTCCTGGGTTAGGCAAATATGTATTGGTTCGTTCGGTGTCGTTAGTTCTTCACACATCTTTTCTATGTGTCCGAACCAACATAAAATGCCTTACTTTACCTTTACAATCACACCGTCTTTCACGCCAGTTGTTTTGCGAATCTCTTTATAGCGGATTCGATCAGCAATCGTTACGCGCCGCCCATTTTTTTAAGGGAACGCATTTCATTTATGCTATTTTCATGCTTCCTCTGACATACCCAGGATTTACTGACGTATAATAAAGTGAGATATTGGTACCCCAATATCGCGTTGTGCACAGCTACTTGAGTATTCTTGCTCAGACTTTTACTGCCCATCAAGGTCAACATGGCCCCAGTCACTTTATTACCGGCTGTTATCCTTCTTTCGATGTCTTTTCATACTTTCCATCTCATGTAAACATGCCTTCAAGATATACATATTAATTCACTTATACGAGCGTCTGGTCTAGTGGTTAGAGCTCCTGAATGCGAAACTTGAGGTTCGAATCCCGCTGAGGGCAGATATTTTGTGTGATGAATACGAATACTTTAGTCTTGGGTGTCCTATATATTTACACCATACACACCCTATACCACAACACAAGCTTTGATTAATTTGGAACTAGGTCAATTTGTGTGGAATTGTCCCAGGTATTTAATATTATTATTATTATTACTTATTCTATAATTTTCTAAGATAATCTTAAAAATGTAAGAGCATAAACACAGAGACACTCATATGTGTTATATTCTGTACAAAAAGGTTCAACTACCATTCAAATCCACATGTAACCCGCTGTAGTTCGGAAATAACAAATGTTCCCCATCTTAAACATGCCAGTAATTAAAAGAAGTTACAGCGTTGATGTCATCAGTAGATGGCAATGAAGGTTAAAGGCTTTATTACGGTTCGTATGATATAACACACTTTATGACACTTTTAATCACTAGTGAGTTTCATCGACCTTTGCACACCCTTCTCTTACACCAACGTTATAGCTACCATTAAAAAAAATACTGCCTTATATACTTTATTAGGGCATTTAAACGACAATTTAAGATACTATTTGTCATTAATTCTGCTAGTTTTAAGAACCCAGGAGAAAATATGTATGTAAGTATTTCATGATTCTGAAGAGATTATTCGATTGAAACGATACAAATGTTACATAGAAATGTTCAACTTCTAAATACGAGTATGTATGGAGAGACTAACCAATGTGAAGGCCAGGAAGTCTGAAAGTATAGAGAAAGATAAAGCCTGACCCGTGGAGTAGCCGTAGTGATGATAAATATGTAGGAGTTAAGTATAACTAGTAAAAAAATATTTTTACTAATACCCATATTTGATCTAATAACACAACCCCATAATAACTTATTCCCAACATGTAAAGTAGCAAATTAACTTTGAACATTACATATCACCGAGATCATAAAATCGAAGCTTACCTGTAATAGATGTTGAAAATTCAGTCGGTACATTATCTCAACACGTGTCGCGATTAACTCACTTACTCACTTCGGCTTCCAAGTAACGGAGTATTCACTAGGATCGTGACTGAAATATTATAAGGGAGTTAATTTAGTTCGCATGCGGTACTTGAGTGAGTTAAGGTGCACATATAATATAGAAGAGGTTAGTTATATTTGCCGTGAGATTCGGTAACTAAATTGCTTGAGAAGCGATCTCTACAGCCTTTATTATTTCTTAAAACCCTAATGGTCTGTATTAACAAGTTTTCTGAATATAAGGGCAGTACTCTGTTATACCAAGAGTACAAGCTTTAAGTAAAGTAAAGGAGAGCTAAAAGTAAAGGACGACACTTTGCTGAATATTGCATACGTTTGAGAAGAAATTCAAGACGTGTGTGAATTCATGTGTGAAAGATGGCGACTGACTCGTGATCTGTAATATTGCCACATGCATACGTATATCTGCGGCGTAATATCGGAATTTTTGTTTACGGTTTTTATCTACACACATGGTTTTATATATATGTCATCACGTATTCCCACAAGGGTTCTCAGAGGGGTAGGCAGAGGTTTAACACCAGCTTTTCGTCGGAATTAAATTTAATGCCCAACGTGAAAATGGCGAGTCCATCGCCGCTTACTGAGGATGACTGCAAAACTGCTTTCGATATGTTCTTTAACGTAAGGCCCGTCATGTGATTTATTACTGAACATATTAAAAACATTGAGTTCAGGATTCAGGTGCAATCTTTACGTTGCAGGCGACTATTTGAACACCTTGGTTACCGCGGCTTTCATAAAAAGTTATAATTTTTTTTTATTCAGGTTCCAAATGAAAGTACAGAATAGTGATATTGCAGGGGCTTCTTTTTTATATATCTTAACTACTTAAATTACACTGGATTGTAGATATCAATTTCTTAAGTTAAATATAAAAACCTCCTTATTTCTATGAACGTCTTTAATTAGCGGAACAGCGAGAGAGAGGCGCGTAAAGTATTTAGGCCCTATCGTGTGATACAAAAGCGATAACGAAACGATATTATACAAACACCCACAGTTCGCGTTCTGAATTAATCCAATCCACGAATAAGTATTACTGAAAGCTAATGGGGCAAAGTTTCTATGTAAGCCAATTGTGTGCCGTTAATCTAATCGGTGCCGTGTAGAGCAGTATTTTGATATCGTCTACCGTTACAAATGTCAAATGAAAAATACGCGGATATCCTGTCGGCTGTAATCGTTGTGTAATCCATCAAATGAAACGACCACGGACTGAACACCTGAACCATTTCTTTCTTAAGGAACATGCGGAACAAGCCCTATTACGTATTGTCACGGCATTATTTTTCCGATATCAAAGCTGATTTCTATCGGCTTATTATTTTACTCAATTGGTTTCATTTTACATTGGCTATTTTATATTTATTTTTAAAGCTACGCTGAAAGTGGTACTTATGTGATATTATAGGTAGCTTTGACAACATTTCATCAAAAATAGCTCAAAGGGATTCGGAGTCATAGCATTTCAGAGGAGCTCCCACGGCTACTATTTAAACAAAATGACATTTGCTTGCTTAGTCTATATTTAATATGTATTTGCAGAAGTCAGACGACTATTTCTACACTCGTGTTTATTTTATAAAGTAAGGTGGTTGGTATTTTAGGAATACTTTTATTTTTGCAGAATATATGTATATTTCTGTCGGTGCCAACGTGACAAATAGATTCTCACTGGCCTATAGACATGACTTCATACGTACATTTGCTTGTTTCATTCGCGTTAGACACAGCTAGTTATTAGTTACTGGATTGGCAAATTTATTCGTAAATTTTCTACAGTTATTTAAATTGACTGTAGATATTTAGTGCTACCAGTAGGGCAATCATGTCCATTGAGGAATATATTTTGTGTTTCTGGTACAAGGTGGCGGATAAATGTAGGTATATCGAGCCGATTGCACTTTCTCGTGGCGTGTATGAACTAGCCCTATGCCCTCAGATCAACTAATATAATTAACATTGCAGGGTGTACTGTATAGAAAATACTTTCTAGCTATATTTACATTGCAATATTAAATAAAGCTACGAAAAAATTACTCCATATAACCCTTTCAAACGAAGCGTTCAAAGGCCGTTTCAAGATGTTTGATGTCGTAAATTTGGGTCAGTGATAATTATAAAAAAACCCTCGGAGCTGACGCTGGCTAACCAGTAGAGTTTTCAATTACCGAATTTATTACAGTATCCATAAAGCACAGCGCGTTGTTTGCTCAAACTATCCTTGACCAAATTGTGGTATGATAGGATCTTTGTAACGTGCGTTGGTTTATTATGCCTTTCTTCCTTCGCTCCGGCTGCCCTAATCATGTACCGTGCTCATGCGATAAAACAATTACCCCAATGAAGTCGTGTTCGCTACAAGTAATTTCACAAAACTAAAAATGGCGAAAGTTTCACAAGGCAAAGGCAGAAATAAAATAACTTGAAACGAAGGAAACATAAATTGCTGATAACTGTTTGTAGCTCAAAGCACTGGTAGTGTAGTAAAACATTTTTGGCTTGCACAAATTAGGCATGATTAAGTGTAATTTATGCGTTCATGTAACATGTATAACTGAGTAATAAGGAAATATAAACGTCGTATGGCAATTAATAAAAAAATATTGTGACATTTGCCTAAAATAGTTCATTAAATGGTTATTGTTCGGTAATGTTTCATATTTTTATGAACAGCATAAATCATTACACAATCGTTCAATAATTACCTTTGGTTTAGTTGTTTCAGTCGAACCAAACAAAAGTACTGCATTACTAAAGTATTGACTAAAAGTTGCTCGTACATCTTTCTCTCTTTCTTTGCCTTTTCACAGCACTTCTTGCCATTTTTTCTTGTTAGTAATTTGGTTAAAGGTCAATAAAAGCAAACTGCTATTTCCTCAGACCTTTTTTAAATGTTTTTTGCTTTGACCAATGTAAAGCAATATGAGTAGAATCCTTCAAATAGATGATACATTTTGCTAGATATTTTCATGAAGTAAATTTGCCCACACCAGTGCTTAGACATGGACATATATAACAATTAAAATATGCTTATATGTCTAGTCACGTACGCTTGTATATATTACAAAGTCAGGGATCGAACTTTGTTAACAACCAAGTAAAGAAAACAACGGACCAAAAGGCCATTTGAAATTCGAAT
The DNA here is from genome assembly GCA_945859725.1 of Drepana falcataria. Taxonomy (NCBI): domain Eukaryota; kingdom Metazoa; phylum Arthropoda; class Insecta; order Lepidoptera; family Drepanidae; genus Drepana; species Drepana falcataria. The sequence goes on from OX243935.1 coordinate 6,506,645, forward strand.
TTACCTTACGTATGCCACAGTAGTAAGTAGTAAAAGTACGCTTCGTATGCTTCGATTACGCTATAAAATAAACAAACAATAAAATTAATTCAATTATCAAAGCCAGTGGATCGGTTACATTGTCGTGTTACCGTTTAAGTAGATCGCGTACTGTACAGGCCCGCAAAGATCTTGATACGCCTGGCCCACGCTAATTATAGTTTTGCTTATTACTGCCGGCCTCCACTCACTGCTTCATTCGCAATTACCTCCTGAACTATTTTCTTGATATCTTACATTAGATATCTTGTTACTTACAGCTGTGGATGCCGAGTGGTTTAAGTAGCTACTTAGCAAAGTTAAGACGGCAGGTTCGAACTCCAGAAGCCGAAACCAATCAGTTATTCCACATGTAAATGTAGAGATTTATCACACCACAAGTTGTAGGTTGAAGGAAAGCATCGTGAAAACGTACATACTTTTGAGAATGTATTCAAAAGACTCATTAGCACGTTTGGCTGAGACCTACCTTTGGACCTACCCGTTTGACCTACAAATTATAAGGGATTTACCCTTATAATTGGTAGTTCCGAAGATAATTATATTTAAATAAATTTTAATTTTAAAATATACTGCTTACTATAAAAGTGGGCCAAACACACACCCTTGTAGAACTCTAAACAGTAACAGTTCTATTATGATCCACGTAGAAGATTGAACTATGAAAAATGCACTAGCTCTGAATATACGATCCTGACCGTCGCAAAAAATAGGTTGACAACTCTCGGGCTGGGAGCAATTTTGATATGATGGAATGAGATATACGTCGAAAGCTTGTCGTATTTTAAACCACACAAAAATACTCATAACAGTTTCATAAATACTATTTCGTTTAACTATCAAGTAATTTTAGGATAAAATAGGGATGAAATTTTGTATGAAACTTTGTCAATTTTAAACCGATCGGGCTGAGACTTTGCATGTATAAAGCTACTATGACGTAGGCATCACCTATACACACACAAACATCCAAAATAAATAAAAAATTACTGCGGAAAGTCACTATCCCACGCGGACGAAGTCGTGGGCACAGCTAGTTATTTTATAAGTTTATAAAAAGGGACTTTTCAAATTGAATGTAGGAGGTAAACATTTTTCTGGCTTCTTTTAGCGCATTACCGATCCTACGAGAAATTAAAGAAATAATAATTTCTCAAAAGGACATACAACTACACTTGTTATAAAACTTACATACATATCATCACGCCAACATCCTAACGGGGTAGGCAGAGAGAATAGAGCGCCAGTTCTCTCTAGACTTACATACCTCTTTCGCTTCGTTCACATTCATGTAAAAAATACAAGTAATATAAAGTGTAATGCAATATACAACCAGTTAAAGATTACGAAAGTTTGGGCAAAATTTTTTGTTGTATTTTACAAATTTGTATATTCATAAATTCATTATAAATTGTATTATATGTTCAAAATCCCACTCGACTATCTAACTCTAGTGATAGTGCTTTCAAAACGATTTAAGCTTTAAAACATTTTCACGTCTGTGCATTTAAACCGTTAAGGGATGTAAAATAAGCGTAACAATAGTAGATAAAGTTATGTGACAGTAAAAATAAATGTACCTATTTACAAGTAAAGTCAGCTGTCTAGCCTTCACAAACATTAATAATTATATATTCATAGGTATTTGCCAGTTGATGTCCTTTCAACTACGTGCTTATGTGATGTCTTCTTCCATACTTGCCTTACTTTTGTTTTCAAGCTTGTTGCAAAAATATTATAATAAGCGTAAAATCCGACATGAAGAGCACAGCGCATGGCATAGACATCAACTTACATCTGGCAGCGTATGCAAATATGTGATACAACAGTGTTGCAGACAGCATCCCAGCGGCGTCGCGTCTGTGAGCAATACTGATTTCTGAATCTAGCCACACCTGTACAATTCCCCACAGCAACATAGCTTCAGCAGCAACGCTCTATTTCATCTCAACTTAATTTATTGTCTGCCTACATCAGTCTAAATACCTACTTAGATTGATATTTCTAATCTCAAGTTAATCGTTACTACAAGCGATCATTTATTATTTTTTCAATACTCTATCTTTACTCTTGGTAGTGCATTATAAAACACTTCAGGGATGCACCTTCAATACGCAAAGTGATGGACTTTGTTTGCAAATAGAAAAGTCTTTCAACGACTTGAGTGTTTTCAACTCTTTGAACTCACACTTGAGGGCAGACTAAAATATTACATACATACATACATATCATCACGCCAAGTCCCTAACGGGGTAGGCAGAGAGTATAGAGCGCCAGTTCTCTCTAGAAGTAAGTCTAGAGAGACCTCTTTCACTTCATACTTTCATTCGTCTCTTCATACATGCTCGTCGGTTTCAAGTACTCTTAACGTTCCCGTTGAGCGTCCGATCGATTTGATCCAGGTAGTTGGAACGTGGCCTTCCTCTGCCTCTTCTTGCACACACTTTTGCTTTGTATATCTGTTTCGTCAATCTTTCTTCACTCATCCTTTCTATGTGTCCAAACCAACGTAACATGCCTTTCTTCATCTTTACAATCACGCCCTTATTCATGCCAGTTGATTTGCGAATCTCTTCATTGCGGATTCGATCTAATATCGTTACTCCGCACATTTTTCGAAGAGATCGCATGTCAGCTGCTTTCAAGCCGTTTTCATACTTCCTCTGACATACCCAGGATTCGCTGCCATACAATAAAGTAGGTACCATATTCCAACTGTAAGTTATGACATTTTAATTCGTACTATGTAACTTTCATTCGGTCCATTGTCACGTTTTGTTTACAATTCGTAGTCGAATAACATTCGTCATTGATGTCGGAGCTTGCAGAAGCAAACATTGATATTTGGTGCGTGACTTGATCCCGCTTTCGCCCCTAGACATCCAAAACACTAAAACGGGAGAGCACGCAATATTGTAAGCTACCCAGTCGTAAAAATCTAAATATTAAACAGTCCTGAATTGTTCGTGTAACAATGTAATAGGGTAACTGCATTTCTAGTTACTTTAAAATATTTTTGGGTCAGATCTTAATATGTTTAGCTAACTTTTGTAGTGACGTTCTGGAACATTCGATAATGTAAATGTAGCAGATATTTTCTTTTACCTTTCAAATTTTTTTTCTTCGCACAGCGATTTTGATTCCGGTATTTCGTTGTGTTATTGTGATCTTTAGTATGTAATTATGATCTGATATGCCATTGAGTGACGGATTTATAAATTAATAAAGAGCAAGAGTTTATAATCTTATAACATAATGTATTTTATCCAATTGAGTACTGCTACTTATCGCTTCCAAAGATTATTGACATAATACCTCATATTTCAACACAATACATTAAATATGCTACAATTTAAAAATGTATTCGAGTGTCCACGTTTTGAGTTATAGCTAAAAAAAACAAGAAATCCAAACTGTCACATTCTATCACAATACTTGTACTGCCGAACACACGGTTAATTTGCATAGACATTGTAGGAACGCGTTGAAAGCTTTCTGCGGTCGCTCGTCAATGTGGTCGGCGCATATGATGTGATGAATTGAACTTTAAAAAAAAAGAGTATAACCATCTACTGCATTGTATAAAAACTGAAATACTTTGAAAATATTCATTAAAAACCCTACCTCAACAAAATAATCCCTTAACAAGTATTTCCTCTTCATTATATCATTTGATAAGCACAATGCTTTTAAATTCATATACATAATTAGTTTACAGCCTCGTTTAGATTTACTACAGAATCACTCCATATAGTAAAACATAGTACCCAGTGGTGTCTGTTTGTCTATTTGCGATAAACTCAAGAACTACTGGACAGATTTTTCTTGCGATTTTGACCAATAGATAAAGTGTGTGGTTTGACTACCAAAGGAAGCAGAACAGTAATTAGTATGACGCGGGTGAAATAGCTAGTAACTTTATATAATTCATGGAATCTAAATCCATTTACATATTGTTTTCAATCTTTTCAGATCATGTTCGGGAATTTACCTGCGGAACTCTCTACTACAGAACCTTCTTCATGGACTCCAAAAGGGATGCCCTCTATGTGGGTGCCATGTGAGTATTTCCCATTCCAATAACCTAAAAATAAATGATATAAACATAATAAATATTTAAATAGCTACTTATATATAATATATTACGATTCCTTATAATAAGATTCCATGAAAGTGTAAATTAGGTCACTTATGCATGTCACGAAGGCAACTAATATTGTTGAAATTATACAACCACATTTTCAGCTATAAAACGATTCCTCAATAAATGTTATGGCAGTTTAGTGGAACTTTGTAAGGTCCCGTTGCCAGCGGTGAATTGACTCAACTTCTCCATTCAAATAGGCTAACTTTACACTTTTATAACGCTCGTTCTCACATTGTACCTATGTATGTACTTATATTATTTTCCTTTCAGGGATCGACTGTATCGGCTGAATATGAATAACATCAGCGCGTCACATTGTGATGTAAGTATATCATTGGTAGCTTTTTTGCCTTATATTTTTTAGTTTTTGGGGACATGCATTTTTAATCTTAGAATTGGTAACAGTTACATTGTGGTATTAATAAATTGAATGACAGTAAAACCTCAACACATGACGATATATATCACACTGAGTCCCTAACGGGGTAAGCAGAGAGAATAGAGCGCCAGTTTTATAACACAAATATTGGCTTTAGTTATAGAAGGACAAAATTTTTAATCATGTTTGCTTAAAACACGTGGACGAAGTGAAAGATTTCTCTGTGTCTAGATAAAATCTACTATTTCTGTGCTTGCCCTTTACTTGGCGAAATTATAAATGAATATAGAAAATATTACTAGTCTAGTAGTAATAAACTTCTTTGCCTAGAAAAAGGTATTACTTTAACAAATCCTCTTCCCTTTTATAACTGTTTTTTACATCTTAATTAGCAATTCTACCGCTTTCATTAAATATTTTGTTTGTCCGCAGAGAGATGCCATAAATTTGGAGCCTAGCAACGTGGCTCAGTGCGTATCGAGAGGCAAATCCGAGGTACGTGAATTTAAAATATTAATAAAGTCTATATTTGCTCAACAAGTTTTCAAAGCAATTTAATTAAAATTTCCTTTCACGTTATAAAAGTAGTCACAACTAGCACTATTTCCATCAAGGGTTAATCCCATTTTTAACTGTGAGCGGCGGGCGGCGGGTATATTTCATAGCAGGGGGCTTACAAGCACGCTCTGCACCGTTATATTAAGGCCGTTAATTTTGATTTACAATCGCAACGTAAAAGCAATATTTGTTTTATTTCTCCGCGGTTGGAGGCTGTCTCGAAGACCGGAGAGCAACGATTATTGCGAGCTGCCTCGCTTCGTCATCGACTAATTCGATAATGCCCACTCTACGCGAAACATAACGTTTGAGTGGTTTCCTTTATTTTCCATCGGATTCACTTTTCAAGATTTTCATTTCGAAAAGATTTTGATTTATTTTTCAAAGAAAATGAAGTTATAAACAACTGTATCACCGTGTACAAAAATAAGGCTACTATTTATTTATACCTTCGTTGTGCCTCCAGACACGTTTATATCTAATAAGAAAGACATAAAGCTCACAACCAGAAATGGAATGTCTCATGAGAAATGTATAAACTCGCAAAGTAAGCAGTAAAACCTCTTCGCGACTCTAAAAGGTAGCACAAAAGGCAAAAACCGAGGAAGGCAAATTCACAAGTTTAGTACAAGGGAATATCGGCGTAACGGCCTCGTATAAACCAACAAACAAAAGTCCCAACTTCCGCAGTAGCACACACAGAAAGCAATAGACCACATGCTACCCTCTCTAACTCTTCCGAAGGAGTAAAAAAGTAAATTTGTTTTATAAGTATCAAAGAGGGTCATAAAACGAAATATCCCCCAGTCTATTACTTCGATCGTGGATGGAACGGCTACTCGTGAGGACTATAATCAAAGTTTCTCGCTGTCGGCGAGTTTTCGTTTCTCTAAGCACGATGTCGTAACACGAAAAAGGCTGGAAAAATGCCGATGGCAAATTCCGTAAGGCGGTCACCAGCGCGACAGGCCCCAGCTCTCTAGTTGTTTTAAGTTCACTGCTCTTTGTGACGCTATTAAGGAAAATTCACTGGCTTAGGTAAATCAGAGTTCTTCAGAGCTTCAGAAAAAAGTATGAACAACATCCCCGCTACACATCTTTTTACAAAGTGAGCAATCCGTGTTATTCTCAGAAATTTACTTTGTACACACTCTTAATATGCCAAGGGCAGGCCATGTATACATTTATTAATATTTTATAGCTTCTAGAATAGCTTATCAACACGTAATTTTCGTTTGAAATATTTTGCGATACAAAGTTTTATCAAGAAGCGATGCTTTAGAACATCAGTGAACATTAATTGTAGCACCTAGGTACCTAGTATCTAGGTAGTATTAATAAGAAAACCTAGATACCTACCTAGATACTATCCTTGTATCTAGGTAGTAGTAATAAGATAATAGTTGCTTCCCATAGATAACCGATAAGGCCTATTATTGGAATATAGCTTAAGTCGATTATAACCCATACACGTTTTGCATTATGTAAAAACCTACTCTTTTTCGCATTTATAATATCAATACGAATTGACAATTCATTTTCAGAGGTTTGGCAAAACGTGAGCGACCTATCTTGTGTTACGAGTACAAGCGTCTATAAGCGGCCATAACCGGCTGATCTCTGTGCCATCTTAGTTTTAAAAGAATAACATTATAATTTGTGTCCAAAATAAAAAATATTTCACGGAATATTGTTCAAATTTAATTAAGTAGGTTTAATACGCAAACTATGACGGGTCTATATATAATATGTCGTTAAAAACACAAACGACATCGCCCTAGAAATGTAAATGGGTCTTTAAGTTCCTAATACAAACCATTATAGAGAAAACAAGTAAAAACCTTTTTGGGTGAAAAAACGCGAGGAAAGCCGGTCGTAAATCTACTTACGTACAAAGTAGCGAATAATTAACGAAATGGACCAATCGAAGGCATTAGTTCCGAGTGAAGTTATGCGAGCGCTGCCGGCTAAGTGCCGTTAAAAGAAACTTAGACGTGGGCCTGATTGTTCTCTTGCTTAATTCTGATTGTTTCTGGGAGCAAAACAGTTCTCTGTTCACGTCAGTGCGACGGCTGAACGTTCCGAGTATATTAATCCGATAATTACTTTAGAACAATCTCTCGCAAAGTTACCTCCGCGAGGCCGATCCAAAGAACTGGTGCTAACATTTTATTATGAAACAAAACACTTTGTTAATTGTTTGCCAACTAATGCGCACGTATTTTCTCTGCGTATGTATGAAATGATCCTTATTTTTGCCTAGACCAAGATTCTAAGTTAGAGGTTAAGTACTTTAAGTTAGATATCTAACTTAAAAAGTCTTAAATTTTGAAAAGGTACTAAAAACGTCTAGCATTTATTAATTGATAGAATATATTGTTCTTTTTGTATTGATAACACAGGAATTCCTCTCGATTTAAGATTAGCAATGTGCGTGTCCCCTGGAGATCCGAGAATCCAAATGTATTTCTTTAAAAGTGGAATGTCGGATATGTATGGCAGCACATAATAAAAACTTCTTGTGTATACTCGTAAACATTTTTATCTTTATTTTTTTACGCGACCACAAAGCCTGAAATAGTTTAATAATATATATCTGGCAGCGGCAAAAACTGTTATAAATGGACCTTTAATTAAGCGGAATGGGCCACTATAGCAGTGTTTTATCCAGTAAAACGAGCAATGCATATTTCTGTCGTTCGGAATATTAATGTCCCGTTTAATATTTATGTCGAACGCAAATTTGCATAATCACAGCCTGTGTACACTCATACACACGCGTAGGTACTTCGCGAATTACTATATTCCAATGAAATTTTGCCTCGGGTAGGTGGTACACAATATGCGCGATGAAAGTCCGGTGATTTATTTCGTTTATTTTTAAACTACTTTTTTGCCCTAGGTCTATTGACGCTTTTTCTTTTAGTTTTTAGTTTTACGTTATCCTAATTTTTTTTATTATATTTTCGATTTATGTGTCTTATGAAATTGTGCTTTCTAATTAATAATTAATCAACGTGGTGAATGTAGACTTTAAATTGATGTCCTTTTAAACGTGATATCATTATTTTAATTACCAATTCTTTTACTCAAAACATTTCATTATCGTTGAGCGAATAACTTTTGGATCTAAGATAAAAACCCACTTGCTATACTAATTAAATTCATATTAGGTATATTTTTAGCGTTCTATTTTACAAAAAGTTCGTTAACTAGCTGTATCCGTCGGCTTCGCCCGCAGTTTAATCAAATATATGATCATTATTATATACTGTTCGTTTTCCTAGTTTAATATTAAACTATACTTACATTAAACCGAATGAAAGCCGCATTAAATGTACTGCGTAGTTCAAAAGATCAGAGCATATAAACAGTGGAAGTTTTATATGTAAAAAAATATTATATGTGCATATTTTTCAGCATTTATCATTTATTCGCCGAAATTAACATAATATTACTTTACAGCACTTCGATTGTCGCAATCACGTGCGTGTGATCCAGCCTATGGGTGACGGATCCCGGCTCTACGTCTGCGGTACCAACGCACACAGCCCTAAAGATTGGGTCTTATACGTAAGTACTTTTATTTTTATTATACTCTCAAAGATATTCGCTTGGATAATGAAGTTTGTTCTTCTTCTTGTTGTCTTCTGTTGCTTTGTTTTCTTATATACCACTGAGGTGGCGAACAATCATGCAACCTGCCTGATGGTAAGCGGTTGCCGCATATGTGGTTGGATGTTGTTAAGTAGTCTCTGTCACCTCAGGCGCAAATGACAAAGCTTTTGTTGGGTAAAGAGGCAGAGGTTTTTGGTTTCACCATTTTTCGCTTAAGGTAATAAATATTTAGATGATAACGTAATATTTGGTGATACTTTGAACTATCCATATTTCCTTCTGTGTTTTCCTGTACTACACTAGTGGTATGAAAATGGTGGTGGTATGAAGATACCATTACTTACGTTATATACGTTGTGTAATTATACCACGGCTCGATCAATATTTAACTATAAAATAAAGGGACGCTTTAAATCCTATGTAATTCAAACAAAGTGTCCCGTATAAACATTAATATCCATTCGTTGTCCTAAGAGGAGTATCTTGGCGGCGGCACATGCGACGAAACCCGCTATTATCTTGATATCCTCTTGAACCGTCCTAACATGAGCTTTGGACGCGAGCCAGGGACGCAACAGATACCAACAGGTCCAACATATGGTTTGTGAATTAAAGCTATTATGTATTTTAATTATGTAAAAAGGAACCATAGAGGTCGGATGGTTCGTTTTTAGTAATCGCCTGCAATGCGAAGACAGCAAGTTCGAATCCCGATTAATACCAATGAGTTTTTCTAATCTTAATTACAGAGATTAACCACACCACGAACTACGGTGAAGAAAATTCCACCAACTAGTACATCTACACCTAGAGCTTAGTACAGTTTTGTACTGGCACAGCTAGTGTTGTGATCTTACGTTGGGGATGGTCTCCAGAAATCCACAAGAAATTGACACGACACAAAACGTGACAGATGGCCAGTCCATCGCCGTTACTCAAGCACGACTATACATACGCCTTTGAATTGCTTCTTGACACTGGTGGTCGAATTTGGACGAAAATATTGTAGCTCCATTAGACTCAATTGTTAAATACAAAACCATTCTCAGCTCAAGTAAAGAGTTTATTTCATAAAATTGTGGCCAATATTACAACGTTTTACAACGTTGTTTGCTAGTTTAGTTGCCAAAGTCCTTTGATTTCAATAAAGTAAGTTAAAATCACTCAAAAAGTTTTAAAATCTTCCAGTTGTGTACTTTTATGTTCAACATGGATTTCGAAGCCAATAATTGCGTTAGAACAATACTTAAAGTATCGGCTCGGAACCCTTTTAAGAGTGAAATCTCGTGTTTATTTGACTATTGATCGTGTTGTCAGCTAAGCTGTTACTAAGTAGAAAATCTCACCGTACTATTTTCTACTAAGATAATGTTATTTGACTAAGACGAAAAAATAACTCGATTCTGTATTCTAAGTGGTAGCAAGCACGTAAGATTTTCTGAATAAAATTTCAATGCATCTCATGAAAAGTATGGCAAAGACGCTGCTGCCTAGTAGGAACCGCGACAAATTTCACGGATGGTGAGTTCAAATGACGCTGTAGTAGGTACCTCCTAAGATTTTTCCTTAGCACCAGAGATGAAATTTCTATCTCAACGATTTTTAAGAAACTTTCCCATTGACGATTTTACGTGCAAACGTATTTTCTGTCGAATATAGTTTTAAAATATTAAATTTCCTCGGTGCTTCTGTATATAAATATATATACACATATATTATCTTCGCGGCTTTCCACAAGAAAAGGATAGACATTGGTATAGCAACACCCTATACTATTGGCGGAGATATGTTTAAGTGCCAACATGGTAGGTGACGTTTTGCCGTTTCTCAACCCGAATATTACACACGTCTCTTAATTTCTTCTCAAATGTCTTCCTTACCGTAATGCGTAGTTGTTCAAAAATAAAATTTAGGAAAACTTATACCCTCACGCCTTCCCACAAGGGTCCCCGAAGGGGTAGGCAGAGGTGATCTATAGATCCACTTTCCGCCATAGATATATTTTAGGTGCCAATGTGACAGATGGCGATTCCATCGACGTTACTCAAGTACTACTATACATACGTCTATGAATATCTTATTAAACATACATATTATACAGGTTTCCTCTCGATGTTTTCATTCACCGTAAAGCTGATAGTGTGACTAATCACTACTTAGTTCTCTCTCAACTCATTAGCAAAATCGGGATTCTAACTTGCAATATTTATGTTGCAGGCAACTCGAACCACTCGGACACCACGGCATTTTTTTTGTATTGTCTCTCGTAGCGTGAGTTCCAGGAACTTTTGCTACTTAACCGGTCAATGGCGAGACCTAGGCCTCCAGCCAAGTACTTATTAAAATGTCAATATTTTGCATTTAAAGACTTTAACTTGGATTGTATATTCTTCTGACACCGGCGGTACATATATATGTAGATAGGTTTATTTCCATTATATATTTTTTTATTTTTAAAGTCATGAAGCACGTTTTTTACAATAGGTTTCTGGCACAGGCTGCAATAAATTCAGCTATGCCCAATTCACCTCTCACCTACCCTGCTCTTGACTTTCATATAATTTTATGATGTATTGGCGGTCGTTCTGACCCTTCGCGCGTTTTATCGCTTGAACAGTCTAAAAAATAATGTAGGTAGTCCTTTTAAACCATAATTTTTCAATTTTTCGCCTTAAAGTATCTATCTGTCGTGTTTTTATGGGCATATTACCATATATGTACATATTAGGGCATTTACTCTGTCACATCCGCGATATTATACAATATTATTGTACGTTATGTAGGTATTATACTTAAAGTATACTGGTATTATACTAATGTGTGTATCGCAGTTCAACGTACGAACTTCAAAGATGTGTTTTATTAAAAACGTGACCTTTTATTAAAAGTTTTATACAGACCTTCACGTCGACATGTAAAATGTTTATAGAAATAATACCATATGTTTAATATAAAATGAAATATAAAGACATGTGAGTACCTACACGTCATCAGTGATGTCATCACCGAAATATATCAAATAAATAAGTAGGTGTAATTGGCACTTCTCATAAGGAAAGTATATTTTGGTAAGGATACCCCTCCCCTTCAAGGCCCCTTACGGGGAGGCAAGTTATAATTACAAATTATATAGATCATCATAATATGTTATATCGGTTAATATATTTTGAAATTAAAACTCTATACATATCCGTATCTTCGAACAAAATTTTATATTTTAATGTTTCTAAAATACTGTCATATTTCATGAACATTTCAAAAAAGGAATTGTAACGTAATATATTTCACACAAAAACATTCCTGCAGCTCCGATACTGAAGATAAATCCTCTCATAAGCCGGAAAGTAATACTAATAGAAAGCCAAAAATTGAAAATATATCATTCATTCTTACACAGGGAGGGAGCGGTGTTGATACTCGCCGGGCACTCTTTTGTACAGAGCGCGCTGTCAAAACACAGATAGTTGGCGATTCAAATACGACTCAACGGTCTTAATCCTTTATGGTAATTGAAATAATATATTTTTAATTTAATGACTTATAATGTCTTTTCGATTAGAGTTATGCACTTTTTGATATATTTACATATACAAAAAATTTGCAACTAATATGTAACTAATATCTAATCTTCGGGGCGAAATGGCCAAAACAAAATAATACCAATAAAACTAGTGCAAAATCGGAACAAATTGCACAAATTGCCCCTTAATCTATAAACTTGAGTTATGCGTTCACCCCCTATGAGCAGTAAGTAGGGGCGCGTCAGTTTCAAAAATTGAGTGAAATCACATGTACGCAATTGATAGGGCAAACGCGACTTGTGGCACGGGCGCATCGAACCATCTCAAACTAACCTAACGATCCATATTTGCTGCAACCGCCAATTTATATCTATTCTGTTACAAATGGCTGTTTTCGATTGGACGGGTGGATATTGACAACAAACGACGCGAAAACTTGTGTTTGTGCACACTGGTGGCTATCGTGTCTATGGCCGTGTCTATCAACCTTAAGCTTGAGCAATATAAATTTGCTTTAATGTTAATTGCCGTGACATTATTGAGCTCCCTCAAGATATTTTTTCTTTGGTTCGTTACCATAATTCAGTTTCGCAATCAGCACCGATGGAAGGGATTTATATAAAGGATTTAAATTTTATTTAATATTATATAAAGGATTTATTTCACCATGTTTTATTTTATACGTTTTTTTAATATCCAGTAATGAAATCTATTATTAACAATACCGACATTTTGAAAACAAAAATATCCCCTCACGCCTTCCCACAAAGGTCGCGGAAGGGGTAGGCAGAGGTGCATAAGTAGTACCCACATACCCACTTTCCGCCTGAGAATTATTTTAGGTGCAAATGTGGCAGATGGCGGTCCATCGCCCTTAGTCAAGCACGACTATTAATTACATACGCCTTTGATTTTTTTCTCAGACGTATGCAGGTTTCCTTTTCCTCACTCATTGGTACAGTCGGGATTCGAGCTTGCGATCTTTGTCGCAAGCAACTACTCGAACCACTTCTACCACGACTAGCACACACAGTACCACCTCATTTGAAGCGATTACCGTTATTCCCTAGGGCTGGTTCAATGTACAATGTACCTAGCTAACAAAAATTAAAACTAAGAGTACGACGATTAACATACACACATACACATATCATCGGACCGAGTTCCTCACAGGGTAGGCAGAGTCCTCACTCGCATCATCCACATTCATTAGTCTCTTGATAGACGAAACTGTGTTCTCGGAGAAGCATTTCCGAATCATGTAGACTACACAAGAAGCCTACAAAATTATAGACATTAAAAATGGCTTACTAAGAAACGACGGCAAAGTAAATAAATTCCAATGTCAATGAACCTCAAATATTACAAAAGAAAATAATAAACATTGCAAACGCTTTATTTTCATCCGCTCATTTGATTTCTGTGACGAGAAACAGATTCCACGTTTTCAATTTAAATGGGAACAATCAATAAGCGGGGCTTATCGCATTTTTATTCGATACAAGATAAATGTGATGTGTTTTAAATCTGCCATTAGGTACAAATCGTTGGGAAACAGGTAACAAACGAGTGTTACTTTTATTTTTCGTCTGATCACTTTCTTTACATTCGTATTGCCAACGAGGGCGTTAAATTGTCTTTGTATCGCATTTTTTATAATGGAGTCCAATTTAATGTACAGCTTTGTTTGTTCCTCCAAGCCTTTTCGTACGCTTGTTAGTCTTTAATTAACCTACTTAAAAGAAAGATGTATCAAGTCCATAAGTCTTTGGGAATTAAATAATATCTTTCCTACAAATTGTGTAGATATTGTGATCGTCAGTTCAAAACGATAGAATTGTCTTTACGTGGACCAATACATTGAAACGGGCATATTATATCCCCAAAATAAAGGCCCTCGAGGGGGTAGGCAGAGATTTTTCATCTAACTTTTTCCAGTGGAGATATATTATAATGTCAACGTGGAAAAATTATGATTCAGATTTGAAAGCCCAATCTTGAGTTGTTACACTACTTGACCACTACGATATACAAGTACATAATATATTAATAAGCCGGTGGCGTAATACCCGTCACATAATGTACCTACTGTTAAACCACCCCTGTTTAGGAACTGGTTTGCCCTACATCAAATGTCACTGTTGACGAACTTTTTGTAGATAGGTAGACTTTAATTCTACGTACAAACATGCGTCATTACACAAATACTATATTTTTGAGACGTTATTTGTGAATTGAACCTTTTCCGGTTTTGGTTGAACCGGTTTGAAACTCTTTGGCTGGGCGACTAGTTGCTTATAATTTTCATAAGTAGGCATATGGTACAATATTGAAAAAACTTTGGATCAGCGATTCATCATTGTCATACAACGTGTTAACTTCACCGATTTTCTTAAAACGACTTTGGGTGAGACGTGAACGTGGTGAACTTGAGACGATACCAGACAAATTGTCCACGTCTCACACTTGATACGGAAAAACTAGTACAGTATGGACTAGACAGTTATTGTTACCTGTAATAATAGAAGTAAGCTTGTGTGTGTAATTAAATAAAGAAGCAAAGAAAGAATTAAATAAAAAATATTACCTTTATTGATTTCCTACATTTATTCACTAAACTATTTACTTTATGATAACACAACTGTATCAACATATCTACCAATAGGATCTCGCTAAACAACCATCGAAACTTGTCTCCTAAAAATAAGTAAGCGAACTGTAGTATGTTCACTGCAAACTTCACCACGCGTATAAACTTAAGAGGTTTTCATACAAACCTTTATAACTTTTGTACATATTGTCTTAGTTTCAGTAAGGAGTTTACGTAGATCTAAAAAGTTTTCCCGCTTTAATCCCACACAGTTGTTATTTTCCCTTACGTTTGTTAACTATTTTATTACCTCTTACTTTTCCAACTTGCTTCATAGCCGTTGCTATTCGCTAATTCCTCGTTATTTTAAGTATTTACCGAAGTTCTGTATAAATTAATGCATTAGTGAAATGAAATGCGTAATGTAGTGTTACTGTGTAGGTCATATTAAAACATTCAAAATATTATGTTGTTTTTCTTTGGTCCACCCGAAGAGACAAGAATGAAAGAAGCCTATGATTATAAGCCATATGAAATATTAATTGTTTTCTTAGACAATTAAATTGTATGGGTTGGAAAAATGTTAAGTAAATAATCTGAATCTGAATTAATACCGTCCTTGTTATGTAATTGCCAGTTTGAGAGGTTCTAGAAGATTCGCCATAGAAACATGGTGCAACAATCGCCATGCCAAGTACGAGTATATCTCCGGTGATAACAGGGAGTTTTAGATCAGACCCTACTCTTTCGAGGACTTTTGTTCGAAGGCAAGGCGGAAACGCTCAGGCTGTGGAATAAGCTCCACGTTGAGTATTCCCTGGAGAGTATGGCATAGAGTTCTTCAAGAAGAGTGTGAAAAGATTCCTGCAGGATCGGCAACGACTCAACGGGTACCTATCAATGGCGAGTGATACCCCTGGTGATACAAGCGTCCATAGGCGGCGGTAACCGCTTACCATCAGACGGACCGCATGCTTTATGCCACCCATGTGGTATAAAAAATATATATATTAGGAATTTCTTAACTTGTGTTGGCTAAATAATTCGTAGTGATAATGGCAAGCCAACAAGACTTTACGGTTCTATGTATATATAATAATAATATAATATAATATAAATAATATATCCTCACGCCTTCCCACAAGGGTCCCCGAAGGGGTAGGCAGAGGTGTATAGGTAATACCCACACACCCACTTTCCGCCAGAGGTATATTAGGTGCCAACGTGACAGATGGCGAGTCCATCGCCGTTACTCAAGCACGACTATACGCCTTTGAATTTCTTCTCAGACCTATGTAGGTTTCCTCTCGATGTTTTCCTTCACCGTAAAGCTCGTGGTGTGACTAATCACTGTACTTAAGTTCAGAAAAACTCATTGGTACAGTCGGGATTCGAACTTGCGACCTTTGCAACTGCTCGAACCACTCGGCCACCACGGCTTTTTATTCTGTATTCGGCGGTTCTATGTATTTATTAATATAGCAATATCGCGCTACATTGTGAAGTGCACTTCGCAAAATCATTTTATAGTCTAAGCACCTGTGTTTCCAACTGTACTGCACATAGAATTTCACATTACCATTTTTGTACACGTCTGTACTCTAGCCGTAAAATTTTATACACCCAACTAACTTAACTTCTGAATTGCCGAAACGCTTAGCTTCGATAAAGTCTAAATGTTTAATGATGTTGTGATATTAATCAGGCCTTTTTTGATTAAATAATCTTATTTTACAGATGAAATCTTCTTACCCGGGTCCAGTTGGGTACTAGCTATGTCCTGTAACTATAGATATTGATTATTTGTCTTTCGCAGTGTTATACTAGACAAGTATATTTTTGTCTGTCACGTTGGCACCTAATATACCTCCGGCGGAAAGTGGGTGTATGGGTATTATCTATACACCTCTGCCTACCCCTTCGGGGACCCTTGTGGGAGGGCGTGAGGATATATATATATATATATTATATTTTTGTTGGAGATATAATAAGGTGATAGAGCGATTCCGTCGCCTTCTTTCAAGGCCGTGACATACGTCCTTAAATATCTTCGCAACGCATGTAGGTATCGGCGCTTCGTCAATAAACGGGCATCCACAATTCCCACATCGTAAAGTTCGTGCTATGACAATACTTAGGTTCAGTTATAACTTAATGGATAAGATCGGCGGGGGTCGAACTGTAGTATAAAAGTAGTCTGTACGAATGTATACGTAGTGTTAGCCTGTAAGCAAGCTACTTTACTAAGATATAAAAAGAAAGATAATGTAAATAAATATGATAATGCAGTGCAGGTAGTGTAAGTCAAGTGTCAATTACGTCTTAAATTATATCTGTTACTTTGAAATTTAGAGTGCTATATTAAATCATAGTAATTTACTATACAGTTTAAAAATTCAGGAGGGATTCTTCATAAGTTCCTGTATGAAATGAATGTGAAAATATATCTCAAAGACTGAAAATCCCTGCCACTTTGATACGGAATTTTCATGCATTTATACTTCTGCCTACTCTTTCGGAGACCCATGTGGTATGACCTATAATAAATAGACTAACTATTTAATTATTCCTGTTCACTCAAGCAGAATATTTTAACTATCAATTTGAATTCCCTTTGCCGTCGTACAATTTGATCGGTTAATTGGTTGATATCAAGATATGTCACTCCAACGGCTCCTTTGTGATTGACATAAAAGTTATTATTATTATTCCCATAAGGGTCTCCGAAGGGGTAGGCAGAGGTATATAGGTAATACCCACACACCCACTTTCCGCTAGAGAATATATCTCTGGCGGAAAGAAAGAATAGGTGCCAACGTGACAGATAGCGAGTCCATCGCCGTTCCTCAAGCACGACTGACTATACATACGCCTTTGAATTGCTTCTCAGACGTATGCAGGTTTCCTCTCGATGTTTTCCTTCACTGTAAAGCACGTGATGTGACTAATCACTGTACTTACGTTCAGAAGAAGTCATTGGTAGAGTCGGGATTCGAACTTGTGTACTTGCATACAGCTACTCGAAGCATTCTGCCACCACACCTCGCTAACATTATTAATGATTGCTTACCTTAGATTTAACAGATGTATTACAAGTTCATGTTTTAGCTAAATGCAAAGAAAAAGTAATGTGGATTTAAGACATTCTCAGTTACTTTGTTCCAACATAAACAAAGAAGTAATAATATACTAGTAGTAATCTATTTTAATTAATACACCTACTCACGGCCAGCGAAGTAAGGTTTAAAACCGTGGAATGTAGTTTGTAAAGTGCTTAAACTCAGACTGCATAATGAAAGCCGAAATGAAAACAACAAGTGTGTTTATTAATATATTTACTATATGCATATAATATAATACACGGATTGTAAAACGCTCTGTCTACGTTGGAGAGAGCTTTGATGCCCCAGAATAAGAAGGCTTCTAATTTAAAAATATATAGTTATCTCGAATAATCTCTATAGATATACTTACTGTAAAGAAAAACAAAATTTTACCCATTACCATACCATACAAATTATATTGCCAAAATATTCCAGAAGAGAGAAATGTTTTCGTAATTCCCAAGGCTTTGTGTCAAAGAGTTTAAGTAAAAAGATAAAAGGAAAACAATGACAAAGCAGGAAACCGCAATATGTATAATGTAATATTTACATTTTCAGTTTCATTCGGTTATAAACAAGTTTTACGCACGCCTTCCCACAAGGGTCCCCGAAGGGGTAGACACTAGACAGAGTTGTATAGGTAGTAGCCACACACCCACACACTGTACGTAAGTTCAGAAAAACGCATTAGTACAGTCGGGATCCGAACTTGCGATCTTTGTGTCGCAGGCAACTACTCGAACCACTCGGCCACCACGGCTCTAGAAATTTTACTATCCTTCTCATAATATTAGATTACTAGCTGCGCTCCGTGTTGTTTCTCGCGGTAATTGCCAATATCTATGTTCATGTTCCCAGTATTTTTAACAATAATTTTCACAGGTTATTTAAAAAAGTAGGTTCCAGCTATCACTACACTCACAGACTCCTTCGTTCTTTCCTATAAGCACGCCGGTTTTGTGTGCTCTTGACATTCCTAACCTTGATTGTGCAATTGAGTGTTTACCGAAGTAAAGTGTAGAGACATCTATTACAAATTTAATCCAAATCAAACCAGCCGTTTTACACAACAAGTTATTTAACTCACACACATATATCATTATTTGAATGTGTTATGAAACATTCAATTCGAATAGTTTATAACATACCGAAAATTAAACTATTCACGGTAATACTCACCTCTACGAACACATAAAGCCAAAATGCGGTCCTGTCTAACAGTCTTCATCCACCAAGTTCCTTGGAGTTTCCACGAGTAAACTGCGAAAGGTTATTTTCTATTTTAGGCATACAGAATGAGTTCCGTGTATGCAAGTGATACGAACGCGCAGAACTTACTGTGAACTTTGTCACTGTGCTTATGCAGCCTCTCTACTAAAGTATACCCTCATGTTTATGTAATAGCTACTATTACCCGGTTATATATGTTTACAGTGCGGTTTGGGGCTTTAGAATCAGTTGCTTTTAAGTTTCACCTTGGATCTCATTCATGTTTATTTGTTGGAGCACTTCAATTATTGGATACATTACAAACCTTTGCCTTGCATTATATATTTTGCCATCATAGATTAAACACGCAAGAAGGTGATACCCTTTGGGGGGTACCTCCATACCAAACTACATAACATGATTCAAGTGTACTAATAATATAATTATTAGTACTACTCTCCTCAAGGACTCATAACAGACATGACATTGAGTATCCATACCCTTAGAGTAAGCATTGTGTGGTAAATGTTTTATAATGAATTTTCAGATTGAACATATGATAGTAGCGTCATTGTATACTAAAGGCATTAAAACATTTTTGGTCTGAGACCTGAGCATGTAACATGTGTACGTATTCATATAAGATATCATCATTCTAATATGAAAGCAATAAATAAACAGGAGACTTACGGAGATCTTAGACGTGACGAACTGTCCATGAAATGTCCTTTAGATAAATTTCAGCTTTAAACTCTGCGAAGAAAATTATTCAACCGACATTTCAGCCAAATACGACGCTTTAGTTCAGCTACTTGTTATAAGATAAAGCTAAATGCAACATTACAAATTCAGATCACCCCACAGGTTATTAACTGATAGTGACGTGGTTGTCAAAACTTTGTTGCCACCCCTCCTACGATCTTGAACAATTTGAACATCCCTTGTGCGTTTGAAAGTTACTCCTGAGCGATACACGCAGTGACAAGTTTCCTAATAATAAATGTCGTAACTGGAGTAACACTTAACATAGGTACCTACGTTATTTAATACCTTTCGGGAGCACTTTACGTTACGAACGAAGTTTTCAGCGATGTTAATACATATTTGAATCCATTAAAGGCTGAAGACTAAACTAATCTATATTTTAATGCCATTTTGCTAAAATATATACTAGTTCAAATGCCACAAATTATATTATTATAAAGCAATTAAATAATTATAAAGTCTCGTATATATTCACACGAGCACTAAATATATATGCATCCGCGATCATGTCATTACTGATAGATCGCCAGATATACAGCGCGCTATCCATATATCGCAAATATCCATTATAAAACAATGGATATTCAATGAGGTAACGTGCGTTACTAACAAAAATATTCATATCAAAATATTCAGACTAGATAATGTTATTTATACACGTGCTAGTGGAGACTGTCTAGAAAGTTTCCCGTTAGTCAGATATTACGTGGGTAACGTATTCTCATGTATCGGGAAGCCATTGTCGTACATCACGCCAGTCGCATCTGCAGGTGCCAACTATTCTCATGTCGACATACCGTGTTTTACTTTGTATGAGTGTTATAAACTTGTTCACAGCTCGAACGTTTTAAAATTGGAATATGCTATTGCGCCCGAGATGTTATTGGGTACGCTGAGATATCACAACCTACAAAGTTTGAAACTAATAAAAATCGGATACAAGGGATCTATATTAGGCAAGGGCTAGAGTAGATATAAAAAAGTTTTAAGGTCTTGTGATTGGAGCTCCTGGCAGCAAAATATTAGGTTAAGGTACCTTAATAAGTTTATAAATTATACATATACATAGTATGAAGTAAATAAGAAGATAGTTATCTAGTAGGTATGATTTTGTCTGGCTTCACAAGCCTTACTTACTTTTGGGCAGGACCAATATTTAGTTTTTCAATATTTATCGTCTTAATACATGTCCATACATGATTCACGCCTTTCTCAAAGGTCCGCGAAGGGGTAGGCAGAGGCGTGTAGTACACACACCCACATTCAAAAATATATTTTTGGTATATAGCGAGTCCGTCGCCGTTACTCAAGCACGACTATGCACACGTGTTTGAATTTCTTCTCAAACATTAATACAATCCTCCTCTCAATGTTTTCTTTCACCTTATAGCTCGTATGTGAATAATCACTTCAGAAAAAACAATTCAGAAAAAACTCAGTGGTACATTCGGGATTCGAACTTACAATTTTGAGTAGCAGAGAACTACTCGCAACATTCGGCCGCCACGGCTCTTTTATATGAATCATCTAATTTTTTGTTAAAATAAGATTTTAAATGTTCCGTCGTGAAACACAAATGTAATTGTTAACACTAATCAAGATAAGCCGAATAGTTATAATGTATTTGAATCTTTTAACGAATAAACTAAAGTAAAACTTCTGAAATCCCCTTAAGAGTTTAAAGATAATAAGTTTAAATAAATGATTAGTGAAACTTAGCATACTATAAAGTTACAACCAACTTTTGGTATGCCGTCAAAGGTCTTTTCATTCGATAAATGAAAGCACCAGATGCTAATTTGCTAAACAAACAAAAGAGGAGGCCTAATGAGGGACGTTTGCGGGACCCAAGACAAACTTTCTTATTCAGAAGCGAAGCGAAAGGGAGGGTATCCCGGCAGCTCTTCCGTTCGGTCCATTTGATTGTTTATCTTGTACTTAAGGTTGGAGTTGTGGGAAAATAATGTGTATGTGTTATCAGCTAGGTATAATATAAATAAGGTTCGATATACATAACAAGTATGTAGTCGAATAAAAAAAAGCACGAAATTTATCACCAAATATATGAAGTAGGCAAAGAATTCTCTAATTTAATTTGTAATTTTATCAGTTATTGTTTATCAAATCGAATAAGCACACCAAATAGTTCAAACTATTCCGTGAGATTCAATAATTTAATGTCAGATCGTTATAACTTACATACATACATACATATCATCACGCCAAGTCCCTAACGGGGTAGGCAAAGAGTATAGAGCGCCAGTTCTCTCTAGACTTACATACCTCTTTCGCTTCGTCCACATTCATCAGTCTCTTCATACATGCTCGTCAGTTTCGAGTACTCTTAACGTTCCCGTCCTTGAGAGTCCGATCTATTTGATCCAGGTAGTTGGAACGTGGCCTTCCTCTGCCTCTTCTTGCACACACTTTTGCTTTGTATATCTGTTTCGTCAATCTTTCTTCACTCATCCTTTCTATGTGTCCAAACCACGTTATAACTTGGTTACATAAAGAACGCTGATGGACACACCATGTCACGTAGGCACCCAAATTATATCTCCGCCAAAAAGTGGGTGTTTGGGTACGTAGCCTGCTCCTTCATCGAACCTTGTATTAAGGTATGAATATATATCAAATAAATAAAGAACCATTAGATATAATACAATTTCAAATATTACTGCGTACCATCACAACCGGTTTCATACCCAGTCTTGCGCCTTCTGGTGCGTTCTTGATACAAGAACGGGGAAAGCTTCCTTACCCACCCGTCTTAGCATGCCTAATTTAATCCTCAGCTTATTGAAATAAAAACGACATAGGTTTTCGACAGGTGCGGCGTGGGCGCGGGGCGGGGCGGGTGGGTCACAGGTGGCCCCGATGGTCGCAGCGTCGTTAAAATTTACATAAAGTCTCAATCCACGACGACGCCCGTAGCTGCCCACCCCACGTTTATGCTACATTTAGTAATTTTATGATAATTTTCAAAACCGTACCGCCACCCACCGCATTATACTAATAGAGGAATTCTCCGGAGGACTGCGGAAAAAGTCGAGGGCCTTCAAAATAAGTTTAGGTTAATAAATCGCTTTCAAAGTGAACGGGAAACACATTTTTGGAAAAATTAATAGCAGATGTGTTGTTGAGTTGCATAGCCCCCGTGTACAGGGGTGGGCAGCTTGCTGTTAGTGACTTTGAAACGCATAAATCTAGTCGTTACGTTTTTTTACATTTTGTGTTTTTGATTAATGGCCCATAAAATCAAAATATTAATATTTAGGTAGCCCACACTTTTTTCATGTACAGGGCACACACTAATTTCGCGCTGACATTGTAAGGGTAAATTAGGGTGCTTGGGACCCTTGTTTTTACTAATCGTATAATGAAAGATAGAAATCATTTACGCGCGCTATATTTGACGTCGCGTAAAGAAAGTCGCATTAAGAAAATTATCAACATGAGAAAATTGTTTATACGATTACCTACTTTACTTCACGAACAAATGCTTAGTTTTATTAACCTAAGTAATTTTCCTTTCAAGCACAAAAGTAGGGTGACTCTCAACTAAGTCGTTAAACTAAAGAACGTTGAAGAAATGTGTAGCGGGAAGTAAGTGTATTTTTTTGTTGCAGTCCAATCTGACACACCTGCCCCGCCACGAGTACGTGCCTGGCATCGGCATGGGAGTGGCCAAGTGTCCGTACGACCCAGCCGACAACTCCACTGCTCTCTGGGTAGAGCGCGGCAACCCAGGCAACCTACCTGCTCTATACTCAGGAACCAATGCAGAGTTTACCAAAGCAGATACCGTTATCTTCAGAACCGATCTCCACAATCTAACTACGGGTCGGCGAGAGTTTTCCTTCAGAAGAACATTGAAGTATGACTCCAAATGGCTTGACAGTAAGTTATATTTGAATTTTTTTTTAAATAACCAATATTGTTAAACATAATTATTTTCGAGACTCGATTATTGCTCGACTTCAAACTTAATTTTGAAATTTTTATACTTCATTGAATATTGTGAAGTATGTTTTATATTTAAGTTGCAGCGTTTTTGTACCCAGTTTAGGTACTTTGTGTTAATTCAGGGCACAAATTTTCTTTATTTTATATTTCACACAAATACATTGAACAGATTCAGCGCGTAAGACTTATCAACACACACACATTCATATAAATATAAAAGGGTCTGTGTGTTGTCATTAGTTGTGTGAAGCACTAATTACCTAACTATATGGAGTTGAACTATATTATTTTTGATACATAATTGAATATATATATTATTATACTAACTGCTGGTATCCCCTCAAGCTAAATAACAGTAAACATGTCTGTCCCATTATTTCTCTTGAATAGATACCAAATGATGCAATGTCGAATTTACGAAATGTATGTAGACCAATTGCATTTTGGGCAAATTGCGTATTGTATCAACTGTTTGCGAGCACGTGAGCATGTTAGACAACAGTGATCCGTTTATAGTCATCGTAATCAAATCAATATCGAAATAAAGGCTAACGTTAGTTTAACAATGGGTGAGTTTCCAATATCCTGCTTTCGTCCGTAATCACCAGGACTTTGTTACAATTATCGACGTTACCCGATTTACACGGCTTGTTTGCGATTCCACAATCGAAATTAAACTGTTAACGCTCTAATGAGCGGCATCACCCTTGCATGACTCATTCCCATTTTGTTCTAATATTTTCAACCAACAGTTCCGCTAGTTTAATTTTCGGGTAATTATAGTGTATCAGATTGTTTGAAAAGATAACGTAATAAATTGTTGGCCTATTTTTTACTCTAATATCTCAATGTAATTGCAATTTTAATTTAGCTGAACCGGAATTTGATACGAAAGTATTTCGTTTATTCGTAGATTACAACCGTTATTACTGAAACTTCAACATCTTTAATAAAAGTTTTTTTATAAAAAAATATTATAAAATATGGTCTGGTAGTCGATTTTTTGTTCGTGTCGCCAGCAAAGTCTAGATTACAGATTAAAATCCCAGCTCATACTTTGGGACCACTAGTGGACAGAACTATTAAGGAAACCTGCATAAACCCTGCAAATCAAAACCGATGTCAAGTTGTTCCTTAGGGACAGCGGAATCTTTGCCATCTGTCACGTTGGTACCTAAATTATATCTCCAGCGAAATGGGGAACTTCGTGAGGAAACGCGTATTACATGTACAGTTACGTGTAGCCTTATAAATTTTCATTACCATGCATAAAATTTATCTCAAGAAAATTATATCGAGAACACGATGTAGCAAGAACATCAAATTCACAGAGTACTTAACGACTTAAATGGGTTTCGATTTTTCGGGGAAATTAAAATCGTGAGCGGCGCCTTTAAGCAGTTAATTTGTGAGTACTCACCACAATAACAGCTAAAATAGAAATTACGCTGGCACAAATTTGGGTAATTTTAGTTAATATCGCTTTGTTCATTACACTGCGCCCTTTATTACTTTACGTTTGGAACGCCACTAACGGTGAATTATTGTATTTATTAACCAACCGGCCCTTTCTACATATGATTGTTCCTTTGAGTACAACTTTTATCACTTTACATCTGTATTTAAGTACATAATTTTAAAGTTTTTGTAGTAACTGTTTTTTAGTGACTCGTGACCCGTCCTTTGTCTGGGATTCACTTGATAATATCGATAAAATTTAAACAGGGCAGTTTTCATTGAACTATGTCTCATGCTTTTTAGTTAATTGAACAAAAATTTGTTGATTGTTCTGTTTTTATTATTTTTCATGTGTCTTATTAGGTTTGCCAACAATTCATACACAACTATATACATTAAAGTGATTCTAGGAGTCTTATACTATGTGAAGAGCTTTTAACAAAATACCGCATGCATTGAAAGAGTGTGACGAACAAGAAGACTGTCCCCTTACTACCTAATCTATAAAAGTAGGCATAGGTAATCAGCCTTAGATGTAAAAGTAGTTCAGAACATACAGTAGCTTACATGTATATATGTAATTCAAAGGGTTGCCGAAAATACATTATACTCAGTCCGTATATTGTGTAGGAACCAAATTCAAACGAAACCATTTTGGTCACGTAGTCAAAGTCGTTCCTTAAAACTTCGCATCGATAGTGCTTATAATATCTATGAAGATGGTATAATAAAATATTTATATATATATACGATAAGATAGCGAGACGCTTATAAAATGAACCATATTATTTTTTTATTAAAATAAAAGTATCCTCCTCAGTTAAATAATTCCACGTCCAACATATTCATCAATAAATGGTACGGTTTATCGGCACTATTAATTATGATGAAGCCAAATTTATAGCGGTAATAATTTTAAAAGGCCCGAAACCGTATTAATATTTAATGCTCCTTTGTGTTGCGACTCAGTAAAGCGTATGCTTGAGATCATTCGACAATAGAACGGGCGTCCGTACTCCGTAATCCGAAGCACGCGCCAGCTTCATTATACCACCGACAAATAAGCACTTATTAATCCGAATGTCTCATAAATGACGTAATTGACACCACAGTACATAATAATTTAATATCAGTTTGATAGTGTACGATAAACTTTGGCTGTGGGAACGGCGCTCGTTTTGAATCTGAATAATACATGCCTGTTTTAATGAACTAAGTATTATACTCGTAACTGAAGTTCCTATTTTCACGTATACAATATTTTACATATATTTACGAGCTCATATAATTCTCGTGTATATTTAAATGTATACAGATTTCTTTCCATATCTTTGCGCCTTTATAAATATGTATAAATATATATATATAAAACTGGGAATCCCCGGGTACTTAAAGGCATTATAAGTGGATCTGCAATAACGCCCACATTTCGTCTAACATATATTTAAGTACCAACGTGACAAATAGTGAATATATATTAGTAGCGTATAAAAAATATATTGTGAGGATCGTAGGAGTATCGTCTACTTTCCATCGGCTTAAAATTATTACTAACATTGTAAAAAATACAGACATTCAATCGCATCCATGATACTTAAATGAAAGGGTTAGTATAACGATATATTTTCCTTTATAGAACCAAACTTCGTGGGATCATTCGACGTGGGAGACTACGTTTTATTCTTCTTTCGCGAGACTGCCGTGGAGTATATCAACTGTGGGAAAGCGGTGTACTCCAGAGTGGCCAGGGTCTGCAAGCGAGACACTGGAGGGAAGAACATACTCAGCCAAAATTGGGCTACTTACCTAAAGGCCCGCCTTAACTGCAGTATTCCTGGCGAATTTCCTTTCTACTTCAATGAGATACGTAAGTATACTTTGCAACTTTTTGTTACATACCTACATTCATAAATTTTTATTAACTGACAAGGATGACGAGATAGAGGCTAGGGATGCCGTGCTATTGCCACCATACCCCAAAAATCAAGACAAACTCACATATCCATACTTCCGAACTAATATTATAAATGCGAGAACGTTTTCATGACTTAACGGCCGAACGCATCGTAATGAAATTTGGCAAGGAAATAATTAGGGATAGATATCTCCAAAAAAATACCCTGAAGGGTGTGAATAGTTTGTATGAACAATTAATAATTCCTCAAGCTTGAGATACCAGAACTAAATAGCTTTTATACGTGTATTATATTGCCTATATTTTGTATATAGGCAATATATACAAAATAGTAGAGTATGTAGAATACGTCAATATACACGTTTTGACTTCGCACTCTTGAATAATGTTTCTAATAGCGCGTCTTAGTTAGCCCCCTGGTGATCTAATGAAAAGTACAAACACACATATCATCACGCCAAGTCCCTAACGGGGTAGGCAGAGATTATAGAGCGCCAGTTCTCTCTAGACTTACATACCTCTTTCGCTTCGTCCACATTCATCAGTCTCTTCATACATGCACGTCGGTGTCGAGTACTCTTAACGTTCCCGAAATCAACATCTAATGAAAAGTAATCTGGGAATATGGCACGCCATGCAGATAAAAAGTACGTATATTAAACTAATATTATGTAATCGGGTTAACGACTCAATTGTTACAAGCCGATTTTATCAAATCTGGTGTTATTTTATTTATCTTGATACAGAGAGTAACGACGTTACTGAAAATCCAGGAAAATGCTGAATAAATTACTAGGAAGCACTCACGAAGAGTATCCTACTTACTCTTAACACTACTTCGCTAAATCTGTGTGCTTGCGTTGTTTTAACTGTCTGAAACTTACCTTTTTATTGAACACTTAAATCCAACTAATATAATGAATGTGGATGTTTGATAACGCAAAAATTATTGAATGGAAATAGATCAAAATTTGGGACAGACATAGATTATGAGCTGGATTAGCCCAGGATTTGATAGTAATAAATATTGTTATAATTAATTATTAAAACGTTATAATCGGGAAAAAGACTAGTCCTACATAAAAAAGAAAATCGTCACAGGAAAACCACCCGAGCAGTATCTTGCTATTTCTTGTAATTATGGTTTTTAAACTGCTTTGAATACAGTCGACTATTAATATTAGTTCTATAGTCTATGCTCCATCATGCGGTCCAAGTTTGTTTATTTACGATCCTTATTCTTAAAACGTACAATTACAGGCGACAGCACAGCTCCTTAACCTTATTTCCTAACAGTAAATATTGACTGTCAGTCTCGAGCAAACATCCAATTCCAAATTTAAAAGCGCAGTACAATTTAAGCAGAGTCTAGCCGATTTGGTACCACTCCACGAAGCCCGGTCCTCACAGACTGAGCTCATCTAATATTAACGATTTTCGTTCGAGTTTCGCCACGGTTTTTCACGCGCTCCCCATACCTAGTGTGCATAACTCATGAGAATGTAATAGGTACTCAAATGCTCCGTATTTGTGCTGTACTTATTTCAGATGTACATATGTACACGTACGAGTATATGACATGTGTACTTTGAAGAAGCAGCGCTGTAATATTTCCTTATGTTAGGATTATGTACCATTGCGGGTTTTAATGTTGCACTTGAATATATTATATTACTTTCTTACCTTTCACACCTTCCCACAAGGGTCTTCGTGGAGTTAGGTAAAAGTATAACTACACCCCTCAATGTGGCTAAAGGCGAGTGTTTCATGCCCCTTCCTGTTGTATATGGCTTTCATAGTTGGTCTGATATTATTGTATAGAAAATATATATTATTATTTGAGCCTGTTCTTCGAGTTATAACCCACTTTGCCACCACAGCCTTTTATAACAAGCTTTAGTAGTACATTACTTTCTACATACAAACTATACCTTTTTATTATACATATTTATATACATCATACCATATTATAATGTCTATTCATATGAACTTGTTTCGCGTCATGCGTGACGTGTAATAGTTTGTCCGTGACCTGAAAAACGTTTGTTACGTAACTCGTGACGATCCCATCTTTGATTATTCGATCTTTACTATTAGTACAGATAGCCGTGTAGTTCGAGTAGTTGGCTGCAACACAAAGATAACATGTTCGAATCCCGACTGTACCATTGAGTTTTTCTGAACTTTTGATAAAGTGATTAGTCCTACCACGAGCTTTACGGTGAATGAAAAACATCGAGAGGAAGCCTGCATACGCTTGAGGAGAAATTTAAAGGCGTAATACTCGTGCTTGAGAAACGGCGACGGACTCGGCATCTGTCACGTTAACACCTAAAATATATTTCTGGTCGAAAGAGGGTATCTATACACTTCTGCCTACCCCACTACTTCGAGGACCTTGTGGGAAGGCGTGTGGATTATGGAGGGTTAGGCGTGTGGAGGAAATGTGATGGTATTATGAATCAAAATATTTGTGGAAATTTGTGAATAGTCTTCAGATTTAACTGACGTTTATAACTTGGAGAAACCAATTAAATTGTTGCACCAACTCTTGGTTACATCGAGATATGAACTTAAGCTCCCACAATTATGGCAATTTGATAGTAAGCCCCTTAAGTTTTGACAACTAAGAACAGATTAGATGTCGTGACTCCGCGCTTGATACGTTTTAACATAACTTTTCGAACAACTTAACCTCAAATTAGAATTCAAATTACTCTGTAGGATGCTTCTTTGAAATTTCACACCCGAGTAGTTCATTCTAACTTTGATGTATGGAGTCTTGGTCTTTCTTTTTGACCTTCTGTGACCTTTATAATTGGAGATTGCGAACTCATTTGGGTGGTTTCATTATTTTATGAATCCATTTATACGTTAGCCTTTTTTGAGTTTCGTACCAAAACAAAATTTTAAAATTTACAATTTTTTTATCGAAATAACATTAATACACTACATTTTAATAATTACTGATCTGTCTGATCTCTAGAACAGTTATTTTATTTACCTCGATGTAAGCTTACTATAAGTGAGCTATGTAAATATGTTTTTTATTTTTTTTATTTCTATTTTATATCCTCACGCCTTCTCAGAAGGGTAGTTAGAGGTGTATAGGTAGCACCCACATACCCACTTTCCGCCAGAGGTATATTAGGTGCCAACGTGACAGAAGGCGAGTCCATCGCCGTTACTCCGGCACGACTATCAATACGCCTTTCTTCTCAGACGTATGGAGGTTTCCTCTCGATATTTCCTTCACCGTAAAGCTCGTGGTGTGATTAATCACTGTACTCAAGTTCAGAAAAACTCATTGGTACAGTCGGGATTTGAACTTGCGATCTTTGTGTCGCAGGCAACTGCTCGAACCACTCGGTCACCACGACTCATGTTTTTTATAAGTTATCAAATTCTTTAAATTCATTAACGAGGTTTAGCCCTGTATCTTTTCTTTTGTATAGAGAGCATCTACAAAGTTCCGGGTGACGACAGCAGGTTTTACGGAGTGTTCACAACAGCGTCTACCGGGCTCATGGGCTCAGCTATCTGCACCTTCACGATCGGGGACATTCAAAAGGCATTCGAAGGAAAATTCAAGGAACAGGCGTCTTCCAGCTCAGCCTGGCTACCAGTGATAAGCAGTAAAGTACCCGAGCCAAGACCGGGGACGTGTGTCAATGACACCGCGTCCTTACCGGATACTGTACTTAACTTTATAAGGTAAGATATCACCTTTTCAATTAAATAGTGGTTACATAACACAATATTATTAAAGAAACATATGATATGTTTATACTTAAACGTATTGAATATGACGCCATAGTAACCTGTGAACCCACTATGGGTACAATGTCCGCTTAATTTGTGATTTAAAGTGACGAATATAAGTATTTATATTACAATACTGATGCTATATTTTGGGACTTTTTGGGTTGTGGAACTATTGTGGCAACTGGACCAAAATAATAGATATTATTTAAAATAGAAAGTATGTATATGCAATCTACGTATGTTTTTATTGAAGGCGCCGTGTTGTGCAAATTTTATCAATAAGTATAACAAAATATAGTAAATTTATATTTAAACACGTCCAGCGAACTGATACTAAAAAACAAAACTCTCAAGTCGTTCGTTACTGTAACACGCCCAAGCAAACGTAAACAAAGTAGAAAATCGTCACTTAAAAACGTGAAACACGATCCTGTCGCCGAGTTCTCGAGCCATTCCGAATTCCTTGCTCATTGAAATCCACAGGCACTTTTATCCGCGACACGTCCTGTTAATTATCCGACCCTCTCGCCCCTAGAGCGTTCAATTATTTTTTTTTACCCCGTTTTCCACGAACCTCATGTGGAAACGTTGAGATTTTAACACTTCACCTGAACCAGTCTGCTAAAAATGTAATATTTTTTCCATTTATAACGAAAGTGGAAATTTTAATTATATGAATGAGTTATTCCGTCGTTGGCGCCGCCGCCGCGCCGAAGCGAATTGTTATTGTTCGACATCGTGTCTCTCGTGCGACATTATCGTGCCTCTGTTGTCATGTTCACGCGAGCTGCTTCTTTTTCACAACATGCTTTTAGTATTTCCGCTTCGAAGCTTGGATGAAGAGAACATTTCTATTAATGTAACAATATATAATATATAATATAATATACTGAAGGTCCTAATTAAGAGGACCTTCAGTATATTATATTATATATTTTTCTTCTTGTTCTAGCCTAAATAATAATATTACTTTTATTATTATGTCGAATCAGTTTCATTTCAGTTTTATTATTATGTAGAATCAGACTTTAATTCTTAATCTTCAAATACAAAATCAAATTATTTATTTTGTTAACATAGGTTACATACAGATTTTATGTGGTACATTTTCGCTACATCGCTAGGCAATTTATTGTCTATGTCAAATTATGAAATAAAATTTAAATAATAAGTAAGTTTTTTTTTAAATATAATTCTTCATCGTCATCGTAATCAATATCGATAAAACACATTCAAAAGTTACTTTAAAAGCCTACAATTGTGGGCGGAAAAGTGTCACAAAGTTAAGATGGACACCTGATGGCAAGCGTTAATCACAACCTGTAGACAAACCATAAAATCACTTGCACGTTGCAGTATAATGGTTGAACGTCTTCTCTTCCTGCAGAATAGCAATTTTAGATGGCGTTCTAAAAAGAAGTAGGTATAGTAATTATTATGATTTCAGGGTTGTCCCATATTGTTAAACTATATATCTTATTGTTTCCCTGTTTAGGTCTCATCCGCTAATGGACAGCGCAGTATCCCACGAGAATGAGAAGCCGATATACTACAAGCGAGATCTGTTCTTCACGCGACTTGTCGTTGACAAAGTTAAGGTGGACATGATGGGACACCAGTTAGACTACACCGTTTACTACGCTGGCACAAGTGAGTATATTTGGTCGATTGTCAACTTTATAGTCAATGTTTTTGGGTCTCTCTTTCTACGCTATAATTTAGTTTTTGCACAGCTTGAGATAAAAACAAACGAACACGCAACATTGTTCTTTTTTTATAATATAACGATTCATCCGTTGTATACATAATTCAGGTTGTCTCAGAAAATAGAACTGTTGTCCTTTAAAAGTGAATGTATCCTCATGACGATGTAATAAAACATAGAGATACAAAGTTAACAAATTGACAATATTATTTAAGGGAGTAACATTCACTTCGACACTAGATTTTGCATATTTGATTTTCGGAACTTGATTTCACAAGTTGAGCAACTGTTCAGTTTTCAAAGGTACCATATAAAATAAATGTATATTTTAACTAATTATAACATGTATTAGAGCCATAATTAATGTACATTCGAGTCGCTAAACAATGTCTGTGAAACAAACGAGACTCTTATAAATAAAACAAACGAATGTAGTTGGGCGTCTGAGTGTCGTTTGAAACAATTAGCAAATTCCGACACGCACGCATCCCGGTGGACAATCAGAACGCGGACACGGAGGACATAAAATTTCATAAAAGCTCATGTATTAAAAAATGCCTTCCCACTGGGAAATTAAAAAGTGGCCGCGAGTGAAAGTGGCACAAAGGCCATAATTCGTCTGCTCCCTGACGGGTGGACATTTGCCCTCCGTCTGAATACCATCGCCCTACCTACCACTACATACCATGCACCTATGAACTATGGATTTACTCGTTGTTCAAAACATGAAAAACCGATTATACCACGCTGATTTTTTGATGCAAAATTCCGTGCGAATACGCTTTGGCGTTTAAGTGCTTTTATTGACTCTTTAAAAGCTCGTGCTAAAGCTTATAAACTCATACGCTCGAATCAATATACCTATGTATAACAATAGCCGTTGATCCTATGCGGATAGGCAAGCATAAACACGTAGGTATTGTTTTTCATTATCATTTTAACGTAAACAATGTAACCTTATCATAGGTAAAAATACCTTTTATTACCTTTTAATTTTTACGCACTAAAGGGTAATGAATGGCATTGTAGGACAAAAGTGCAAATATTAAGTATTTACACGCTTATATTTGCATTTTCGTAGCGGTTGCTACGAAACTACAGTTTAGGCGCGTAGCGGCGGCCAGCCTCGGCGTAGACCGCAGAGACTCCACGTCACATTTCTACTGCCGCATAAATTTTGCCCGCGCCGCCGCCGCTCTAAACAACGCCTCCGACTGGTAATTTTCGCGTATGTTGTTGCAATTTTCACCAATTTTCCCCGGAAATCATTCCCGGCCGAACCGCCCTGCCGAGTGGATTAAACTCACGTAGATATCTAACGAAGGGGGGTTCGTTTACTGAAAAACTTTTACGAAAGGAGAGGCTACGTTTGAGTTGGCGTTTGAAATGCTTGTGTGTGGAATATTAAATTGTTTAAACGTTACCTTTGACGTTCCCCTTTACCATATCCACGTGCCATAATAATTACTCTAACGTAATCTACAGCGTAACTTTGTTTCAGTGTAGTAAGACTACAGTAAAACTTTTCTCAAAGTACTGACTACGAGTTTGATTACGGAACTCAAACTCGATAAGTGCTACCGTCGAGCCCAGTGCGGGCATACAATTAATGGTACCGTGTATTTAAAGCCGCAGAGGAAAAGAGGAAGCGTCCGAAAATCTGTAGCGCCTTAGTTCACTATTATTTACACTCGAGCGCAAAATAAGTTGCACGAAATTCCGTCACAAAGAGCTCGAGGCGTCCCGTGAAAAAGGACAGTTTACTCTTTCAATAAAGAGTGCCGCTCGTGCGCTGGCGTCTACCACGCGATATTGCCTCCCCGCTTAGTCCATTTTGAGTGCTTACCGCGTTATAATATGCATTAAACTGCGCTGGCGGAAAGTTGTTGCCGCTCGAGGTGCTAGCAGACAATGAGAAATGAGCGTATGATGCTCCCGCAATGCGGGCCCTCCTCTCGCCTCATTCCATTTGTTTTATCACGCCTAAATCACTGTTGCCAGACAACTTTGAACGCCCGCCGAGGATGATAAAAGTTTGACAGCGGCTGTCGTGTACACACCAAGCGATCATGTTTGTCAATGAGAGGGAGTTGAGGTATCAAAGACGTTAGGAGTATTTAGAAGTTAACGAAGTTAATTATATTCAAGTCGACGCCGCGACTCTTTAGTATCAAGGGCGCCTTTGTAAACAAACATACATATTAACGTTTACGTATCGCTCGAATGCAGACTGTGTTAAGTTAACAACAAACTCCTAACGTAGATAATTATTGCGCGTTTGTGTTGAAAGACAAAAGACAACTCACTTTGTATTTTTATACTAACGAGCGTGGTGACTAGGGGCTTTAGTAGATATAAAATACATGTAATAGCAACACCCATAATTACGATACGATATACGGAACCTCGATATACCGCATAAAATATATGGAACATCAAATTGTAGACTTAGGGTCAGCTTTGACGTCATGTCGGTAGGTACGAGAGGACGCTACTATTTAAAAGCATTTAAAATTCACAGAAGGCTTACTGCCGATTCGCTGCCGGAAACATCATAGCAATTTGTTGACGTAATTATGTGAGCTCATAGTCGCTCCCTTTGAAGTTTCAAATCTATTTTCGAATTCATATCCGTTTATATACATATAAGTCTATGCACTCTCGTGCTCTTTAGCGGTCGTTCACAAATATTAATACATAGTCTTGGAAAATAATCTTGTAAAATATCTTAACTACGAAGCATAAATTCAAAGACTTACATAACATATGTATCGTAATCGTGCTTGAGAAACGTCGATGGACTCACCATCTGTCAGCTAAATATATTTCGAAAAGAGACTGTGTCACACGTCTCTGCCTACCCTATTACGCATCTCTGTCTACCCATTCTACACAACAAACAAATAATTTTCCCCTCACAAAAATGTTTTCTACGGGTGACATCGAGCCCGCGATCATTAGCACAAAAGAGTGGGCCATTATTATAGACAGCCATTCACTAGTTTCAGTAGGCGATTCGCATGTCATAGTAACTATACTGACGACTGCTACTGAACTGGAAGAAGAAACTCTATTGAGTATATTATCTGATTAAGGTGTAACATTAAATTATTTTTATTGGAGATTTCCCTATTTTTTTCTATATCATATCGAATGCAACATATTTTGTGCTTGGAATGCTTGCTAAGCTCAATAGCAAAGCTAATCTCTTCCAAATATCCTATACGTATTTGTGTACATATTGCATGTAATATAAAGCAATGATCATTAAAAGCCTTCGAAGCACTAGGCTTGATTTACGAATCCACATGAATAATGTATGTAATAATTTACAAAATAACATACTAAGTAAGTTTAAAATGCTACGATACGCGAGGAATATTGCTATTAAAAGTATCGGAAACCTATTTCCCTAAGTGCATGAAGTCCAAGCTCTGCCATAAACATGAATTGCGGTCCATGCAAAATGATATGTTAAGGTGAGGCACAGCGGACTACTCGTACATCTGATCTCATGCGCATATGTATGGACGCACTTATGTATATTTATGTGATGTGTGAACTACCCTTTAGATAGTAAAACTTGCGTGTAAGCACGTTTATAAAATATAGATATAAAACAAAAGACAATTTGACATAACCTCATTGCGAAATGCAACACACCCACTTCTCGCTATATATCGAGATATATTTTTGGTGTCAAAGTGACAGATGGCAAGTCCATCGACGTTTAGTCATCGTCATCCTCAAAAGCTGGGTTGAACTGGGACTTATTGGGAACTGGGTTTATGGTGCAGAAAAATATTGTGTGTTGTGTAAATTTAAAGTAATTCGAAGACTTTTGTAAACTCTTCACTACTTTCACATCTAAATATATCTTGGTCAAAAAAAGTGTATTATAAAAGACTAAGACATTTTAGATAAAGACAGTAATAGCATGTATTATTTATTGAGGTATGTGATAGGAACATGTACGCCAAGCTCCTAAATAGGCAGCATAATTCCGTGCATCATCGACGTGCATTGCCCATACGACGAAATTGAACAAAATTTATAGCTTGCCTACGATACTCTATGCGGGAATGGAATTTTTAAAGTACTTTATAGTTTGCAGCACCTCATTCTAAGCACTATTTTCGGTGCATTCTATGCTTCCATTATACACAAAAAATTCCGAACACAATCCGCAACGGTAGCATGAAAAATTTAATTAGATTGTACAAAATGTGTTTGGGGACAAGAAAAGGGATGTTTCCGATTGAAATTAAATATTCATTTATTATTCTATCAAGAAAATGGCCTGGACAGGGGAAATTCGATCCGGTTTTGTCGTGCGCCGCTTGAAAACGATTAATAAAACGGTGGCGCTTTCACACAAACACGAAGCAATTAGTTTTACCGATAATTAGCATTCGAATCGTGTCCAATGAAAATAAACATTGATTTTTTATTCCCCCAAAACTGGAGGTGAGGGCGCGTTCCCAAGCGGGATTTGGAATACTAATGTGCTTCACTTTTGAACGCTTATTCGCGCCCCGCTAACGGCGCCCAACGTTTTTTGCATAAAACATCTCATCAAAGGATTGCTTAAGTTCCGCAGTATATTGAATATCAAAAGGTGCACGAACGAGAAAGTTTCGGGGGGTGGAGCGGCCGCGGCATCCCTAATACCGACCACCGTTGAAGCCACCTTTAAAAATACACCTTTGAAACGTGTTCGGAATAAGTGTTCGCTTAACGGCTCCGCATAGTTTACAAATATTCTACCTACATTACCTGTATAAGATATCTTATCTTATATATCTTATATTATATATCTTATTACTTCTTAGTACTCAAATACGATAAAGAAAGTAGTTTGTTCTTTAATAGTGCAGACTGCAGACTGCCAGGCAGTCACTGCAAGTACTATTTTGTAGGTTATTTATTAATAACTGACTAGACTGATGTGTGGACGAAGTGAAAAAGGTATGGAAGTCTAGAGAGAACTGGCGCTCTATAATGTCTGCCTACCTCGTTAGGGACTCGGCGTGATGATGATGGTGATTAATTAATAAAGCTAATTAAAAAAACAAGCTAGGTTTGCAAATTGCAATGAGATAGATGATGCATACGTCAGAATTAGAATAAGCACAGCATTTAGGGACCAGTATAATTATCACCTTTTCCTTCTGGAAAAAAGAGGTACGACACTTGTAGTAAAAAAAGGGTACGATTGAACTAAGAACGAATCGCATAGATTTAAGCTGATGCAATTGATTGATTGCCATATCTGTGATATATTAAAAAGGTTTAGCGTACTTACATATTATATTATTTATTGGCGATGTCTTAGCGTATACTGTTACAGAATTTCGTCTATATAGTTACAACTGGATCGAACCACTAAATACAAATATAATTCATGTCAATATCTGAAATAAATATGGCATCCGTAACGGAGTACAGGCCGAGTCTTTGATAGGCACATAAAAATTTGAGCGACGAATCTCGTAAAAGTCAGCCGAGCGCTCGTAGGTAAACGTTAAAAAGGCCACGTTCTCCGATTTACGGCGTCTATAAAATACATATTGCGATTCGTGATAAAAGTCCTTCCAGAATTCCCTCATACCGCCAATCGCAGATGTTTTCTGACTTACCGACCTCTTTTTTAATATATTGTAATGCTTACAGCGAAAGAGGTATGTAAGGCTAGAGAGAACTGGCGCTCCACTCTCTCTGCCAACCCCGTTAGGGCGTGATGATATTTATATACAGAATGCAAATAGTTATATCATTTTCAGAATCTGAATAAGGAGTACATGTTGATAAATAAATTGATTGCAATGTTACACGTAGTTGGTAAGCAAAATAGACCTACTTCATATAGCCCACAAAATATTTAATCCCATTTGGCAATTGTCAAATTTAATTTGGACGAACTAAAATGAACATAATGTTGTATATATATATATTCTTTTTGAACTATCATCATCGCATATCGCATATCATCGCATCATTATAGGTACCTACCTGATATGTATATAGATATAGACCTCAGAATTGTCAGTAGACTGTATTGACGGAATTGTATGTAAACAGAGACGCGGGCACAAGTGACAGTAACAAGAAAAACAAAATGTTCCCACAACAATGGATACAATGAAAAGTAAAAAATGTCTCGGCGTGGGATCCCGGCCGATCTGTAACTGGCAAATCTATACGTTAAACAGGGACTTTTTATGAAAAGCAATAAAGATGTTAGAGCTACTTTGTGTTTGGGAATTTATACCACTTGGAAGAATAAAACTTATATTGTTCGGGGATTGCAAAAAAGTTTTCACTTAGGCCTGTCGAAGCGAAATCTTTATTGGATTGCGGGATTATTTCTTTTGAAACCGCTACCGAGGCCTGTGATCACTCGTAAGGAAAATAACGAGAAAAGATAATTAAAGATTCGCCCACTTTCACTGAATGGTGCATTTGGTTTAATATTATTGACTTTAGGTGTACTGTAATAAACCGTTATTACGTGAGCTACTTATTGGTCTGTGTTGAATTTGACGTAGCGAGTTATTGTATTTATTTCGAACAAGAATAGATGATATTTTATGTTCTTAATAAGGAAAGCATACAAGATTTTAATTGCTGTAGGTGCGACATAGGTATACTTTAATTAAAAACACAGTTAAGATTGAACGTTACAAAATACGTTCAGGCAGTATTTCCTTATGAAATAGGTTATTGTTTAAGCGAGGGAGGTCCACAGAGAGCGACCCGTCCGCTCATTGTGGGATTGTTTAATTATTTCGCTCGGCCCCACCGTGATCGGAATTAATCACTATAAGTAAATTTATTTATAGACCGCCACGCCGCCGATCCGCCTCGAGATGCGAGATACGTCAATAAACTGTGTGTAATTTCAATTGTATCATTTAGAACAGGGTTGATCCCTTCAATTATTGAACACACACGAAGAATGACTTGAGCGTTATCGATTATTTAGTTGTGCTTTATTTGTGCAGAATAATTTTTGTATTCAAAATAAATTTAAATTCTGGTTTTTATAAAAATACTTCCAATCTGTAACTGATGAAATCAATTAAATCTAAAGTTTTAACATGATGTGTTCAGTAAGCAAATATCTAGGGGCTCTCGTACCTATCACTATGTTATTTGCTATCAGACAAAGTTGTTGAATGCTTTCCCGTGTTATGTCTATGATCGCATAAACTTATCATCAATTAACACTATACTAACACTAACAATGCAAAGCAAAAACCCCGCAGATCCACTCGTGTTAAATACACGTACATATACACAAATATTATATGATTAATGTTGCGCTCTCTTGGGTAATATAATATATATGTATATCTTCACGCCTTCCCACCAAGGGGTAGGCAGAGGTGTGTAGGCAGTACCCACAAATCCACTTTCCGCCGGAGACATATCTTACTCAAGCACGACTTTTGACAACGATGCCTTCGATTTTTTTCTCAAACGTATGCAGATTTCCACTTTAAGTTTACCTTCACTGTAAAACACGTGGTATTGCAAATCATTGTACTTAAGTTCAGACAAACTCATCGGTACAGTCGGGATTCGAATCCGAAATCTTTGTGTTGCAGGCATCATGAGGCCTTTCTCTTAGGTCACTCTATTTATTGACGAATAACGCACTTCAATCCGTTGCTTAGTTTAAAAGATCTAAGCGTATATGACGGTGGGAGCGATTTTGTTCTGTTTATACCTACTATCAAAGGTGATTAATTTCAGTTTATAGTAAACATTTCACAAACAAATCCTACGGATTTTAAAGAGTTAAACTAACTTATGAAAACATTTCAAATTCAGATGATGTTCTTGTATTTGTAAATCCAAATTCTGGAAATTTTGCGGTTGAGAAATGTATCAAATTATATTTACACATATAGGTATTTATTGTCATTGTTATTTCTGTATTAATATTTAATTTCAAAGTTAATTCGGCGGTGAAATATTTTCTCTATTCTATTTACATGATAGCACTAATATTATAAATATGAATGTTTGTTCCTTTTCACGCTAAACTACTCAATGAAATTGGATGCAAATTGAGATATATTTTAAGCTGGATTAACAGTCAGGATATGTTTTATTTTAGAAAAATCTAACGTTGAAATTAAAAATC
The DNA here is from genome assembly GCA_945859725.1 of Drepana falcataria. Lineage (NCBI taxonomy): Eukaryota > Metazoa > Arthropoda > Insecta > Lepidoptera > Drepanidae > Drepana > Drepana falcataria. The sequence goes on from OX243935.1 coordinate 6,547,536, forward strand.
ACGCAGATAAGACCGCCGGAACAGCTAGTCTACTAATATAAATAATATATTGTCTGTATGCGTATGCTGTATGTCAGAAAGCTGATTCTGAATTAGTCAGAGCTATAGCAAGTACTATAAATATATGCGGAATGAACAAGTTTCCCAGCATTATAATTAATAACTATACCAGCGTAGTTTAGTCTAAGAAGAGATGGAGATTTTATCATCTATTACTAAATACAAGCAGATTCATATATTTCTCTTCAACATTTTCGTTGCCTTTGTAATTGATTTAACATTTCTGATACGTTATAACATATATCTAGCTCATTAGCAACTGTCTTTGCATACAATTCGTAGTAGACTATGTCACATTATTATTCTTAAAACAAGCCCCACAATTTCATCACAGACGCAGCAACGCATGGCTTATCTGCAGCCACCATTACCATTGATTAGAAGGGTCCTAATATAATTACAGATTTGTAGCTAAGCAAGTATAACGAACACAATAACACAAGCCTGCGCCGTCTCGGAGCAAATGCGACATGCGACACGTACGCTGTATTGTAACCCAGTTAGGTAATTTCGCTACATGCCTCTAATCCAATTAGCTATTAAGATTCGTGGCCCGAATATTAATTTGATCGGGATTCAACCGCTTTATAAGAAAACCGGGGCGTGAGCTTATATGTAACTAAATGGCAGGTTTTCCTAGACCTTACATCGCTTTGGTGATTGTGTTCTTCGATTGATTGTTTGTAAACAGAGTATCTTCTTCACGCCTTCCCATAAGCATTATTCTAAAGATATAAGTGCCAACGTGACAGATGGTGAGCCTGCCATGGTCTTTACATACGTTCTCGAATTACTCCTGAAATATATGCAGATTGAATTCTCATTTATTTATATTACTTCCTTTTTACGTTTGTTTTTTTGTCACGTTGGCACCTACAATATATCTCTGGCTGAAAGTGGGTGTGTGAGTACTACCTGTTACACCTCTGCCTACCCCTTGGAGACCCTTGTGGGAAGGCGTGAGGATACATACATACTTCCTTTTTAACTCATAGTGTGTACTTAAGCTTAGGAAAACTCAAGAGTATAAATCACCGGAGTTCTAATCTGCAATCTTCATTTTGTAGATAACTAACTACTTGAACTACCGCTCGACTTTATGCTTATATTCAGAAAGAGCAACATTTCCAATTACTACAATCAAACTTTGAATAAAATCGAACAAAAACATTGTACTAAGAGAATTACCAAATGGAGTTTGGTACACCCGATAATGTTATATTAAATTGTCTGCCAATCAAAAGTTATAATTGTATAAAGTTATTTAATCTCAGTCACTCAATTGTCTTTAGGAAATATTCATGAAAAGAAAATAATTTCTGCAGCGAATACGTTTAGTAAATGGTAAAGTTCGAAGTCCATTCGAAGCCCTTTTTGACAAACAAATGATCGTTTAAGCCTTCGTGACTTTTGTTCGCGTCGGGACAGATTAATTGGTACTATCATTTGACGTGACTGCACAATTAATCACAAGCTAAATAAGCTGTTTAGAAACGTACTGCGCGCTTAGCATTCGTGACATCACACTGTTAGAGGCTACGCCTACACGGAATTGCTAGGCCATTTGACTCGTTCTACTAATTGTGTATTTAGACTTATAGAATAATCTCTGGGAAATCATATAAATCTACTTGAAATTACGTGTTTTTTTTTGTAAGAATGGCTTTATAATAATATATTCTGGAAAGGCCTCGAACGCCCACGGGTAGCCCCATCACCCTCTTCGGCAAACCCATTCCATGGGAAGAAAAAGCCAAATACCTGGGTGTGATCCTCGATCAACGCCTTTCTTTCCGTCACCACGTAAAGGCGGTACGCGCGCGAGCCGCCTTCGCGCTCGGTAGACTTCACAGCATGTTGAATGCACGAAGTAAACTCTCATTGAAATCCAAGGTGAGGATTTACACGACGTGCATTCGACCAATCATGACATATGTGGGTGTAGTGTTCGCACACACTAGCAAGTCAACACTTAACCCCCTGCAAGTGCTCCAAAGCCGGTTTCTCCGGAGAGCCACAGGTGCCCCGTGGTACATGCGTAATAGTCAACTCCACGTTGACCTCAAAGTCCCAACTATAAAACAGTTTTTGAAAAAACTGACCAAACGTCATTTCGATTCTGCTGTAAATCAACCCAACCCCCTCGTCGTATCGGCCGCCCGATACACTCCTTCCCTTATCTCGAAGATAAGGCGTCCAAGACATGCCGTCATCGAACCGGATGACGACATAACGGTCCTCCAGGACGCCCGACAAAAACATACAAACACTACACACAACCGACCACTGTTCCGTCCTCGCCGGCGAGGCTCGACGCGAATAAGCCGTAATGTTCCCCCCCGATCTCCGCCGCAAACACCGGCCCGCGCCGAGCCAGACGCGCAAATAATATTTAAATAAAATTACCAGTCCAACCCAGCTCCCTTGCTCGCGATCCAGCAACGCCCTAAGCCGAGGTTCGTACCCCACAGGGGGTGCCCTTAGCTATGTTGCTTAAAAATAAAGTGCCTGGCTGGAGGCCTAGGTCTCGCCATTGACCGGTTAAGTAGCAAAAGTTCCCGGAACTCACGCTACGAGAGACAATAGAAAAAAAAAAAAAGTGTTTTTTTGTAACATGATAATTTTGATATAAATCAGAATTAATTTTATTATCTTCTTGAGATAGATTATGAGTATTATGTGAGGTCAAAACTGGCACGAATAGACACAGGGATTGAGGAGTCTGAATGAAGCGAAATGGTCATAAATACTATTATAGAACCTAGAAATTAAGTGCAGGGTCGGCAACGGCAACGGATACCTCTGTTATTGCAAGCGACCATAGGCATCGATATAAAACAGACGTGTTTCAAAATACTAGATCGAAATAGAGATCTATTCTTCATCCAGCTGTTCCGTGAGATACTCGATGTGAAGGTATAAATTTGTACTTCTGAGTGATTTTATAAATTTCCAATTAGTGGTGTTCCAGAAATCAGGATGTACAATAGCTGAGATATATTCAAAACATATATTGTTTCCCTATTTTATATATCTTTTATAGCCTGCCATGACTATCTCTGCACCCAAAGGTTGACTAGTAAAGAATGCCTTCGGCATTAAGTTCGCCTATGCATTGAGTTTTGCAGGAAGTAATAAAATGTTTAATGGTTTAGTCTCTGTTTAGTAATGAAACTTGATGGTGCCAATTTCTATACGTATGCGGACGATACGGCGATGGTTTTCTCTGGAGCAACATGGGATATCTGTAAAAGTAATGCTGAAGAGGGTTTGAGGGTGGTTGCCAAATGGTTAGAGTCAAATCTATTGACAATAAATACAGTAAAAACTAACTACATATGTTTTACCATTTACAACAACACTCAACCTCCCAAAGAATATTCCATCAAAATACACAAATGCTCGAATAGCGTTAATATTCCTTGCTCATGTCCTGAAATTATAAAGGCTGAACGTGTAAAATATCTAGGAGTAATTGTGGACCAGAAATTATCATGGCACTCTCAAATTGAACTCATTAGTAATAGGCTTAGAAAATTAATATGGATATTTAAAACTTTAAGACATGTTGCTTCAATAAACTTACTAAATCGCATTTATATAACCTTAGCTCAATCAGTCATCGCGTACTGCATTCCGGTATGGGGAGGTTCTACAAAGGTTCTATCATTAATACAGGCTGTCCTGCAGCCTAGCAATGTGAGCAGTTGCAAATGCACCACCTATCCCTGTAAAAATCATTTACTTTTACAAATAATTCACTATTTAAGCATACCTATGTAACCCATTTGGTGAAAAATAAATTATTATTATAAATTATTATTATTACAAAGCTGAAGTTTAGTAGAAAGTAGAAAGAGCCCAACGTATTTTACTAAAAGTGATTTATATGAAACCTTATAGATATCCAACCAACCAGTTATATAAAGAATGTGAATTGTTATCGGTTAGAAAGCTGTACATCCTATTCCTGCTTCTAAAAATGCATAAAAGCTTAAATACTTTTGAATCGGACCTTATAGCGCAACGCAGAAGAGATATAGTTACAAACAAGCGGTTAAATAAGACAACTTTTGCCAGTCGGCAATATGTTTCACAAGCACCTAGATTGTATAATAAGGTGCATAAGGAAATAAACATATACAGCCTCAATTACAGAGATTGTAAACAAAAAATTATATCGTGGCTAAACACCTTGGACTATAATGATACGGAAAATGTTGTTCTACAATAAAAAAACACAAACACACATTATAATAATAATAAATAATAAATACCTGGGACAATTCCACACAAATTGACCTAGCCCCAAATTAAGCAAAGCTTGTGTTATGGTAACTAGACAACGATATATTTACTTATATATATAGATATATACTTAAATACATAGGACATCCAAGACTAAGGTACAAATATTCGTGTTGATCACACAAATATCTGCTCTCAGCGGGATTCGAACCCGCGACCTCAAGTTTCGCAGTCAGGAGCTCTAACCACTAGACCAGACGGTCGTCATTTACTAATACTCACACGCATACACGCACACACACTCTCACAAATACACACACAAGCACACATAGGCACATACACGCATACAATTATATATTTTTTAAATTTTTTTATTGTAAGCTATTTTTCAATCTTTCTTTTCCCTTAATAAAATTTAATAAAATGTACTTACTGAAAACTCGAACGAACGAAATAAATGTATTAATACATAAGTTACCATGGGTATGGAAGAGCGGAGTATCCTGATACAAGTATATTACATACTTAAAAGGAAGCTTCATTTACTGTCATTGCCAATGTATTATGTTTGTTAAAGAAATAAATATTTTGTATTTTTGTATTGTATTAGTCTCGTCTCGATAGACGTTTGTTTTAACTTGTCAATGATATTATTTATTATTTATGTTAACCTATTAGTGCTCATCTTCCGTCGGCCGCAGTCAATGCCATAATTCTATAGTATTATAGGCCAAGGCCATAGTATTATAGACCAAGGCCATAGTATTACAATATTTGTAGTGCATTAATATAATTTAAGTGTATTATCACACAATTATCGTATTAATGCTATCGAGTGTCAATCAGATACTTAACCCCTTAAAGGTGTCCCTAATTGACAGCGGATCTTAAATACCTCTGGAATTTCCTCCAGCATCCTATCCATAATACATCATAATTAAATCACACATAACTCATGCTGTATAATACCACTAATATAGTAGTCACATCGTTTCATAATATACTTTTACAATACAACAATAAAGACTGTTATGGATTGCACTAACAAAATCAGTTTATATAGGTGGGAAAGTGTAATTCATCTAGTGTGTCTGTGATTGGTAGAATCAGCGAGGTAAATATACTTGGTTCAATGTGGAGGCTATTATTAACTGATAGCAATCGCACTATCGACATATGTACAAAACGTGGGTATCAAGCTTCAAGCCTACCTATAAGATTCCCCGAAGGGTTACGATATATCTACACTTTTTTTCATACATCTTTTAATTTCTTCATAAACGTATGTATTATTCATGTCTAAGTTTTCCTTCATAGTAAAGCTTATGGTGTGGCTAATCACTATACTCAAGTTCAGAATAACTCAGTGATATAGGCGGCATTCGAACTTGCAAGATTTGCGTTGCGAGCGACTTTTCGAACCACCCAGCCATCACAGCTCGATTCTATCTATTTTTCACATCTAATTTTCTTTCATTGTTTCAGACGAGGGCAAGATACACAAAATAGTACAATGGGCGCGCAATGGTGACGGCCAATCCGCCTTGCTGGACATTTTCGATGTTACCCCCGGAGAACCAATTCAGGTGATTATTGAGTTACGATTATGTTCAAATAAAATTGACCCCAATTATAACATTAAATGCCTTAGTTGCTACTATTACGGCACGTACACTGAGGTCATTCCTAAGCAGGGTAAAATTTAATAAGCCCGCCTTCTGACGCTATTAAGACCCGAATTAATTCCGTGGTGACCAATTTACCGACCCTTTGTTGAACCAACGTTCAATAAATTTTGATTATTGAAAGTAGGTCATGGTTTTAGATTATTATTATAAAACTTAGATACATATGTAGGAATATCATATAATTTTGCTAATTTTAAGCTAGCATATATCATTCTCAATCCCATAGACCCAGTATCCCTTGTTCAGGGATTTGTTTGGGTAATGGCTGTTCAGCCCAAATTCTGTCCTCTAATAGCAGTTTCGTGCTCGAGTCTGCGTACCTTAGGCATTATCAGTATTGTTAAATAAATATTTTCCAAAGAATGTATGGCCGGCCTTTAAATCGGAATGTGTTGGTTTAGGCCCAGTAAGGCGTTTTGAATGTTGTGTGTCTAGGACCAGATGGCGTACGTGCTAATAATAATGTTTACAAGAAAACCTGATTACCCATTCAATGTATATATTGAATGAAGTCAATTCAACTCTTACGATGACAATTTACGACAAAAAATAAAATGAAATTTGCCAATTTACGTAAGAAATTGTCAAATTGCGGTCTATCCAATTGTACTAAATTTATCATTATATATCTACTCTCACTTTTATTTGTATTTTGATTCTTTATTTTTGTATGCCATGTTAAAATATACATAGAAACATATCACCACGCCTAGTCCCTCACGGTGTAGACAGAGACAATAGAGTGCCAGTTTTCCCTACAGACGTCTCTTTCATTTCATCTACATTGAACCGTCTCTTCAAACTGGTCGCCGTTTTCGAGTACTTATGACGTCCTTGAGTTTTCCATTGGTTTTAATTATTATTACTATACATTATTTCACGAAATAGGTTAAAAATAAACGCAATATTTTTATAATTCTTGTTTTAACCAGGCAATGTCAATATCTCGTATGCACGGTTCGCTGTACGCCGCCTCAGATAGGCGCATATTGCAACTAAGGCTAGCACTGTGTGCACGGCGGTACGACGCGTGCGTGAGATGCGCACGCGACCCATACTGCGGTTGGGATAGAGATGCTGGTGTTTGCAGGGAGTACATGCCTGGGTATGATCTTGTACACTATAATATAACTATTTACACTAACTAATATTATAAAGAGGAAAGATTTGTGTGTAAGCATGTTTGTTTTGAAAAGGCTCCGAAACTACTAGACCGATTTGAAAAATTATTTCACTATTAGAAAGCTACATTCACCCTGAGTGACATAGGCTATATTTTCTTATATAAAAAAAGTCTTATATCAACCCGTGCGAAGCCGGGACAGACCGCTAGTACACTAATAAGCCTAGCAGTAAGTATTAAGTCACCTAATAGAATACCAATAAAACATTTTTCCGATCTTAAGTTTGTACAAGGATTTATTTTATCAACGCAGATGAGGTACCTACCTACTTACAAAAAAAACAACTCAATCCTTAATGTATAACTGTACGTGCTCAGTGTATAAGTATAAAATTTACTCTTTTTCTGTACCTATAGATTAATTCAAGACGTGGCAAATGAAACAGCCGATATCTGCGACTCGTCCATCGCTCGTAAGACTGTCTCCGCTACTTGGGGCCAGAGTTTGCACTTAGGGAGTTTCGTCAAGATGCCAGAAGTACTGCAACCCAGGGCAGTCACGTGGTACCACTACTCCAGAGAAAAGGGAAGACATCCCATCAGTTTCAAGTAAATACCTCCCTATATTTATTAGCCCAGTAGGCAATATTAATTTAAGTCAGCTTGAACAATATTACATAGGCCTTCTTTTGAGATCTAGGAATTATTTATGGATTGAATTAATTAAAATACCTTCCTATTTTGCTAATTCAACAAAATTAAGTAATTTAATCAAACGAGATGTGACTGCTATGACAGTTTCCTAATTAATTAGCAATATCATTATTATGGTTAAGTATCTTTGATCAAGTCAGGGAAGTTAGGGAGTCACGATTATGCTATAATATTTACCGATTGCTTGTTTGAGCATTTCGCTTTGATTAACAACGATTCTCAAAAGCGTTCACGTTGCGTTTTATATTTTACCCCAATGCACATTTTTTTAAACCTACCCGAAATTTTGTTGGAGTACTTTTAATTTGACTTTGGTCTTTTGGTCTAGTGGTCAGAACTCTGCAGCTTTAGGTTGCTTGTTCGATTCCTGCTAGATGTTTGCGAGATACGCCTCAATATTTGTACAATTGTATAAGACGTTCTAGGTTTTTGAGTATAATATATCTCATCTTCAAACAACTCAAGCTTCGTATAGATGCAATTTAGATGTTAGTTATCACAATATATCCTAATGTTTATGGCCATCCTTGACAAAATAACAAATTTAAGACAAAAATATATATGTCGCATATATTGTTATATGTACTACAGATATGTATTTAACAACAAAACTTACATATATCATTACAGTTTTTAAAAACAATACAAATAATAAAGTACAGTAGACAGAAATTTAAAACGCAGTTACGATATTTTTTTATCTAAGAACACATGTCTGTCATATGATAGTCAACTTGTTATCCACGTCGCAGGTTTCGTCGATTGAACATAAAACGTATATATTTGTCTACAGATATATATTTGTCTAGTTCCTATCGTTTAAGCTTAGCTTAATTTAAAGTTATTAATATAAGCATAGGGCAATCCAAAAGTTAACTTTACAGTGACGATATTAAATAGATATTAAATTGCTTTAAACTAACGGAAAACACTCGAAGTGAGCACGCGTGCAACATTCGTTACAGGGCACCCAAATCTTGTGTTATCGCACTTCCGACGGTACAATTAAAATGCAAGGGGAACTTCGGAATTAACGCGTTGTAGCCAACTTTCTATTTAACCCGTTCAAAGGGTATTATTTTTCAATTCAAAAGTTTTACTGCCGAATAAAGCTCTTTAAATGGCTTTCTGCCATGCTTTTGTTTCAAATTATCGTCGTAACATATTCTGTTAGAGGGATATGTGGTTCGTTTTTGAAGGAATATATATTTTAATTTCAAAGTAATCTAAAAATCATAATACCTAATGTTTAATAGTATGTAATTAGTACGTAAATTGTACCCTTTTAATTTTTTCTTTACAGGGTCAAATGTTATATATATCAAACAAACTTTTGAATTACGGGCACTCGTACATAACATTTTATCAAAAAACTAAAAAACATTAGTCCTATTACCGATTTACTCAAATCAAAGCGCTTAAAGCTTTTAGGGATGGGAGGAATTCAAAGAGTTTATAATTAAAGAAAAATAAACAACAGTGGATTTAATTGGGATCCTTTTTCCCTTTATAGAAAATATTTAACATTAAATGACGCATCACGCTAAAACATATATTTTATTAGGATAGTTGACCAAATCTTAATTGAGGCAATATTTACTTCGAAAAGATGTATTTTTTATTTTTACCGAAGGTAACACGACTCATTAAGCACGAAATAATTAAATTTGTATGCTGGTTTTTTCTTCGTTTTTGCAATTTACCTTCATTTATGTTACTATTATTATTATTACATTTACCAGATATATTTTTATGCAACCTTATTTTCCTAGTATCTAATATAAATACAAACTATTACAAATAAACACTTTCATAATTACTCTTCGTGGATAGACTCCTAGATGTGTAACTACTAACTTTAGTAGTGTAACTCTATACAGCACGACTGCAACCAAATCACTTTGATCCTCGGAATTAAATTATATTTATTTAAATATATTTATTCTGCATCTACTATATAGATACGAAGTATCTAAACTAAGTACGTAAAGTACTATCCGAACATGTATTTCTAAATTTAAGTATAAAGTTTATTTGATAGTTATGGGATCTTAGATAAAACTAGGTAATTAAAAAGCCTTAAAATAGTATGAATAGTATTTTTCTTTCATCACAGCAAACCGGAGAAGTATATTGAGACGTCCGAACATGGTCTGCTTATTATATCCGTGAACGAAGGAGATGCTGGACGTTATGACTGCTGGCTGGGAGGATCATTATTGTGTTCGTATAACATAACTGTCGATATACACAGGTAATTGATAACTAAAATGATAAAATGTATTAACAAACATTGAATTGTAGTTCACAATATTCTGTTTTACCTTTTCAGATGTTCGCCTCCGGAGAAAAGCAATGAATACCAAAAAATATATTCAAATTGGTGTCATGAATTCGAAAAGTATAAAACGGCCATGAAAACGTGGGAAAGGAAACAAGAGGTAATATTCTTGTGCTTTTCTAAATTTTATCTCGACTTCACGCAATAATACGACCTAACGTTAAACGTAAAAAATAACGAATCTCCTAAGATATTATTGTGTCAGGTTTATTTGGTTGTTAATTTTTTGGTGATATTAATCCCTTACCTTTTTTAACATTGGTCTCTTTTTTCAGCAATGTGCAAGGCAGAACGATTCGAATCAAAACACACACCCGAACGAAATAGTGTGATAGCTTCTGAACGTCGCCTATCTCATGTTTCAGTCGGTTAATTATTACGCCGGTGCCATTCCGGTGCCGTACGTATCAGCGGGCCTCAAATACTTCAACATATTCTCCTGAACTCTGTCGGATAGCATCCGCTCCAACCCAATACAAATAGTGAACATTATCTCGACTAAAAGTGATCAATAGTGATTTTCAATAACTTTAATGAGAAAGTTTAGTGAACATAACATACAAATTCAATTTGTGCGTCGTTCCGGTGACAGAAGAACATGAGAAGGCGATTGATTGGACAATTAAAATTTTTACGAACATTTGTAATATTTATTATTAACAAAATTAAATGGAATGATAAATCAGATGCGTCGCGCGTTGCATTGTTGGTAATGAAATGTAAAAAATAGATAACAATTTTTCTCATCATTATTGTATATGTACGCTTTGTTCGTTGATTAAGAATAGTGAAAATGTTAGATTTTATAAAATTAAAGTTTATTTCGTGATTCAGCTTAATATTGATAATCAACTAGAATTTTAGAATTTTCTTTTATATATTTTTATTTCATTTTAATAATGTTTAGTCGATCGAATTCACAACAACTTAATACTGGCATACAAAAATAAATAAAAAATTTCAGGATTAAGATTGGTCGGCCCGTGTAAACTAACGATTGAGAATAAAGATACGTATTGCGGTGTTTCTATACGCAGCGGTCGTAATTTGAAATCTCCGAGGGTTGTGGGAGGGTTTGCCTCATTATTTTTCCCCTATTTGTGTAAATAGTTGCCTAATTTTATTCGGCTGTACCTATTATATGTACTTATAGTATGCACGTCCCTAATGATAATGAATATAATTTAAGCCTGTGATATATAAGAAACTTGATTAGGAAAATGTATTTTTATTATTAAGATATTGGACGTACACGTTAAGAGCTAAATTCTCAATCTTTCTGCAAGTTTTTCTATCGCTTTTTTTAACCCAAAAATATTATTTAAGTATATCTTTATATGACCTGTAATATTTTAAGCCGTTAAACAAAGGCAAATCTTACAAAAGTTTTAATTTTTAAGCCTAAGTGAATGTTGCATTCCAGAGCTCACATGTTTTCATGAGTATGTACTTAATAGGCTACTACCTACTTTTAACCCATTTTACACTCACTAATTTGAACCTTAAAAATGTGTATTTTCGGAATTAATTATAATTTTAACTATGTAGCCAATTCTCATTTGGCGGACTCTTTGACCTGACATTAACCACTATGTAATAAGGAACCATTCAAAAGTTTTTCCATATCATATAAACGTACCTAAGAACTTGTACATATTCAGTAGAGAAAGTCATTAAACCTTAATATTTACAAGAAATAGCGGTCAAAATTAGAATATAAGTATTTTTTCTAGACATTTATATAAAAAGTAAGGTTATTTTCACACGGAGTCTTTTTAATTGTCTTACATACTTCAAGACATGATTGTAGTAGGAACAGTAAATCTAGGTTTAAGAAGACCTATTGAAAAAAAACAATCAAGTTTTTACTTAGCTTTGGACGTACTATAACTGAACCATATGTGATAAAAAACAAGTTCTTGGTGACATGATAATCATAAGTAATGGGGTGTTTTCAATAGCTTTTTCGTGTACAAGCAAACTTTCGTGACCTACCTGAACTGTGCTAAGTACCTATCTACTTTAGCCTTTAGGGAACAAGTATTTAAAAAGCTGTCGGAAGTAAACAGTCAATGTTAGTCCAAATTACATTACACTTATGTAAATTCATCTGAAATTATACAAAATAATACTACTACAATCATGTCTCCCCAATTTCAATTGTCTTTATCATTATTTTTATTTAGCTCATCTCTGTATCCTTGGCAAAGATAGCTCTAAAATACGTTACACGTGCTTAGCCTTCAGGGGCGGAAGCGTCTACGCTCAACCATAATAAGTTGATCGACAAAATCAAGCCAAATTAGCCATTCGCTTCAAAATTAAAACCTAAGGAGAACTTGTATTAATATGTATTTACTGAGCCTGAGATAAAATCACACCCAAATTTCTGGAGATATATTTGTAAGATGACTTTATCGCTAGCATTGTAGTTATTAGCTAAAAATCTCTAAATGACTGGATACTACTTCACTACTTGAGAATTTACCTACTTAACCAAACACATTCGTATACAATATAGCAAACATATAGACACATGCACGCATTTACACACATCTAACGAAAAGTAGGTAATGTTTTAAGCGAATTGCTGCTGGGTTTTTCGAGATGCTATCTCAGGCGATGCCATTATTCGTACTGTATATTAATTATCCATTCAAAATATTTGCTCACATTAAGTACGTAATAGATAAAACGGTCCATAACGTAATTATTTTAGTGTACCTACCTTATATATACCTTATTATAGACGTTTGATTCTTGCCGCTCATTGGCTGTAATCCGCAAATGTAGTGATAAAGTATTGTCTAATAGGTGCTTTGAAGAATAAGCTTTCCTTTTGCAAATACATGATTTAAAGTTTATAGACTCCTTTCATATCATACAATGTAAATAGTAAAAACTAATGAACAGATACTTGCGGTTAAAATCCGAATTTAGTTTGAATTTAGTTTTATCCGTTTCATAGAATATTAGAAATAAAAAAGTAAGCTCCTTTTAATCGAAGAAACCAGTTGTACTAAATTCGGGTTGTAACTATAAATATATATAAATATTTAAAAAGTCGTAAGTAATATCTGAGCTTCGTCGTTTACTATGTATTAGTTAAGATTTTGATACTTAAGTATTTTAGCGATTAATATAAGGATTTCCTCATCCCAGGAAAATCTTGCGCAATAATTATAAACTAATTACTATTATCTGTACTAATGGAATAGCTCTGTACATTTCACATGTTACTATAATAAGTTAAAATTTCGAAATGTAGCGTTAAGATTTTATATAATAAATCTATGAAATGTATCATTCATTTTGTTGGAGTTTTATTTGATTGAAATCTGGAAATGAGATTAGATACTCTTTTTTCTGTTTTGTTGTAATGGAGCTCTCATAGAGGAGGAAATGTTTAAAATAGTGCCAATTCATCAAGTCACATACCGGGTTGACATTTTCGTCATAACACAGCCCAGGGCGGGCACCCTTCTCCACCGAGGGACTATAAAAAGCGAGGGCGCGTAATTATATAGTGCCACTAAACTAATTTCACGATACATTGCCGACAAAATCTGTGCTTGGCACCGCCTCGCCTGCCGTCGAAATGTGATTTTTCTTTCATAACCTACTCATTACTATTGTTACGTGTTATTACGTATGAAATTCTAATGTCGCAGTGGCCAATGTTTGGCGCGATTAGTCTCTCGCTAATGAATGGCCGATGAAGGGTCTCAGTTACTGTGACCTTCTGTTTTGCCGTGTCGAAGTCGTTTGCGTGTTGGAACTAGAATTACTTACGGTAATTGTCCGTTCCTATTTCCACACATGCGGACTATTGAACTAAACGTTAACTGCACGTACTTCACTTGAACACGAGTTGGATTTTAAAAGAACGAGATACCTTATAACGTAAATAAAATATCTTAACCGTACTCGTAGAAAAAACTCGTAGAAAAAGAAAGGAAAGGCATAAATAAATACATAGAGGGAGTCGAACGCCAATTCTATCTTAACATCTTCAGACCTCTTCGTATCATCCACAGGTTTGAAGTACTTACTTTTATCGTTACAATCATACAGTGTTCGATTTTCTTAACTATATTGTATGTAACCAATTGTTTATTTTAAAAAATATGAATCAGACCTGGCTCGAGTAGTTGCAATCAAAACTAATATTGCAAGTTCGAATCCCGACTGTAAGATAGCGTTTTTCTTGAGTACAGTTAAGTACAGTGATTAGTCACACAGGCCTTGGCTGGCTGGAGGCCTTGGTCTCGCCATTGTCCGATTAAGTAGCAAAAGTCCCCGGAACTCACGCTACGAGAGACAATACAAAATAAACACCACGAGATTTACGGTGAAGGAAAACACCACCTCTAAACTTCTGCCTACCCCTTCGCGCGTGGGAAAGCGTGATGATAATAATATATATACACATATATTACTTTCCTATTTATTTAATTTGCTACATACCTCGCGCTGACCTAATCCAGCATTGAATGTTCACAGTGTATTACTGCGTACAGTAAACTACAGTAGCTATTGTATGACCGGATGGAGGCTCGTGTAAGTGAGAACACTTGACAAGTTGCAAGTAGTTTATCTCAGGATGTGGTTCCAAGATTAAATTACAGATTGCATCGTAACCCGCCGCTAGGGGTGGTTTATGGTGTAACTTGCGCAGTTACAGAACTAATGTGTCTATATGCTTAGGCACTGCAAGTAAATATGTTTCATAGATATGTATACAAAAGTCTAAGGAAAAGCGTTTAACGTATTCATACCGCAACATTTTGAGTTTATACTCAAAATGTTGCGGTATGAATACGTATATACGTAATAATACGTATATACGTATAATACGTAAATACATATGTTATCATATGTATTTAAAATAAAGAAATCTAAGCAATTCATCAAAGCAAAATCAGAGCAATTTTAAAAATTGTTGTGGTAAGTTAATCGATTGGATCATCAACAATTTTAAAAATTGCCCTGAATTCCTCTGTTAAGATTAACATGAAATTTAATTGTTAAATATAACATATATAGCATATACAGTACATTACTATCTGTCCCTCCTAACTTCACTTGGATGAAACCTATCTGGTCCAATTGAGAATGTTAACCATTCTCGACTCCACCAGAACACAAAAAAAACATCAAGGCTGAGGATTAGAAGAAGTTCAGTGACTAACACACGGACACAAGAAATATTATAATAAAATAGATATATAGCGCTTGTTAGTGACTTTGTAAGCAGGTACAGCACAAATAACCTTTAGTATTAAATACACCGAGATATACATATAATATACATTGACACCTATGCAGCATAATATAACATCACCTTCATAACAACAAAGAGTGCCTGAAATCCTTACCTTCAAATTGAGTGGAGGATTCAAAACCTCCGAACTCGTAACGGAAATATTGACCCCAATAACTTGAAGAATGTAGCCTATGTAACGCGGTTGACTCATTGAAAATAACGTATTCGTTTAATTTCTAAACCAAATAATGCAGAATGATTAATAATTAAGGGGGGACATGCCAATCTCGAGGACGGCTCATGAAAATATCAAAAGCGTGACGTCAGCGGTGAAGCATGTAATGTTTCATTTCACGGTGCGGACGGCGCGTGCGGTTGCGGACTTCTTCTCCACTGAATAATGACATGAAACTAACCAGGGGAGTTATCCAAGCACAGCATCCTCCGGATACGATGAATTATGTGATAAATATTATGTTAGATGTTAAACAGTGAAAGAAAACATCGAGAGGAAACCTTCATAAGTTTGAGAAGAAATTCAAAGACGTATGTATAGTTGTAGAGAAACAGACGTCTAGAGAAACGGCGACAAACTCATCATGTTGGGATTTAGTAAATATATGTCCGACGAAAACAAGGCGCTGTTATACCCTACCCTTTCGAGGACCCTTGTAGAAGGCGTGAAGATATATATACCTGTACAGATAGAGGGTCATCCAACCGCGCTGGCTGGTAGAGATGTATAAAATATATTTGCTATACTAAAAAAGTTGTGGTTGAAGCGCAGGAAGTCTGAAAATCTAGAGACACGAAGAGCTCTACTCTGATGCATACTCTATGAGCGTCTCAGCAGGATACATTGTATGTATTTCTCGAAAAAAATTTTGTCGAGATACGTATGCTTAAATCAGGGGTGGTTCTAAGACAGTGTCTGTGGGTAGGTCAGCCGAGTAATCCGTTATTATACGACGCAAGAGGCACTCTCGTAAGCGCATTATCCGAATTAACAATTAGTCATGCCTATGTCTGTCCGCGAAGTTTGCACAAATTTACATGACAATAAACCCCATCCGTAGCGCTTGGGTTGGCTATGGCGATTTTTTTAATTAATTGGATCGTGAACCGTGGAAAATTTGTGGGCTCCCCTAATGTTTGTGGTCAAAGAGTATTTTTTTAAATAACATCAATATTTTTAAGTTTAGAATGGAGTTTTGGTTCTTTTTCTATACCCACGAAAGCGTAATCAAAATAGGTCTGGCACAAGATTACTATTTTAGTAAACACTAACAATCCGCCCAGACTTTGGTTTTCTGTGTTATTGGCTGAAATAAGCAATTTTCGGACAGAGATAAAGAGAAACTATGACTAAATTTGCTGCAATTAACCTTTACTTTAATCCCTCGCAAGGAATATATCTTATTTTCTATCACCGTGTGTATACACATATATCCGGTTTAACCGTGTGAAAATGTGCTAAATTATCATGTTCTGACTGACTGACAGACAGACGCGGCGGAGAGGCTTATTTTATCATAGGTAGGGTTATCAACAAGTGACATTTCTTTCGTAATAATTTTTATAATTTCGAACATTTGGCAACTTTTTTTAAAGTCTAATCCTAGTTTTTAAAAAGGTTTTTCATCTTAGCAAACACAGCTAAGCGCACCCCCTATGGTGATAGGATGTCGGCTATAAGCGTGTCTGCATTCGCAAGTTACAGAGCGAAGCTAAACTAGTTGATATTTGCTATTGCTTGTACACTTCTAGGACAATCTTTATCTATTAAACATAGTTCAGCTTCAAAATAATTTTACTTATAAACAACACACCACCATCACTTTTCTCGTAAATTACTACGGCTAATGAAAATAACACTACTGTATGGAAATATTAGAATCATTTGGTAAATTGAAGTATAATCTGATAATAATTTTATTGCTGGCTGGATAAGAGAGCGCAGCCAGTGAAGCGGTATCAGATAGGCCCACCGTTCCAGTGGACAACGATAAAAGCGCTAAACTAAATCGAGACCGGAATGAGCAAGAACAATGCACCGCTTAAATTGTAGCATTGTGCGCGAACAACGGACCGACACGTCCACGAAGAATAGAGTCATTTGCTTCTAACAACATTAATGCCATCCTGACCCCCATACCATCACTTTTTGTTTGTTAATCTACAGAAAAGGGCGTAACTCATTTTGTCAACTCGTAATTTAATTTCACTTGAACCCCAGCAACACGCCGGATGGGCCTCGATCGCTGTAGGCGGCATAGGCATGGCCAGTAATTTATTTATTCAAATTTATTGTCTGTAAATGTATTGCTCAGATTTCATTTCAAATATGTGATAAGAAATAGTTAATATATAATATATTTCATTAAACGCAGACTATTTGAATCGTCGTCGTCCAATTTCATAGCATTATAAATTTCCGAGTATTCAATATCTCAATACCTAATAATGTATAATATGCAGTCCCATCCTTATTCTGTATTTTAATGTCCTTTGTGGAGCCCACAGCCACTCAGCCTCCCTGTCAAAGGTGACGGTCGCGTTTAGAAATGCTTAAAATGCAATTTTACGCGAGCACTTTTATTTATGGCCCCCAAAATATAAAATGCAAACGTTTTATTGCGAGCATTATAAAAATACGAAGTACAAACAGTGTTTCTGTTATCCCAAGAGGGGATGTCGAGGCATATTTGTCCGTTTAGGGATGCAGCCGATGGCGTCTTCTTGTAAGAATGGAACACAGGTAGGTAGTAAAGAGGGTTCTGTTAGTGGACGTGCCATGTTTTATATTACATCTCCGGGTCTCCGTTTAATGCAAGCAATAAAAATAATAATTTTATTAAGATTGTAAACAGAGACTATTTTAAGTCTCCAAATAGACCCTTTGAAATGAATTGAAGATTCAAATGAGCGATAAATTTGATTACTCCACTTGACAATGAGATTTAATTTTGATAAATCAACGCTTATTGTTGCTGAGATTTATTATGTTTGAGGCTCCACTAGCAGCGGAGGAAATGGTTTTAAGAAACACTCGGCTCTAAAAACAAGGAATGAAATATTCATGGTTGTAAAAAAGTATTGTGGTCTATTACGAAAATATTTCAGGCCGTCCAATTAGCTTTTTTATATAGGTAGGCCAGCTCCGGTTTTCTTGAGTCTACTTTGTCTGACTTAATAGCAGCATTACCCTCTTTCGGGGCGTCGCTCGTCGCGATGCGAAGTGTGTTCAAAAATGTGAAATATTTAAGATGCAAAATTTTATAATAAGCATCGCCGAGATTACACCTTGTGCTCATCTATTTTTAAAGCGGCTCCGGCAAGTGGGACATTTTTATTGCCCCCAAGCTCTAGATTAGTTTTGTTCAGAATTTGATGCATATACAATGAGCTCGATTATTCAACGCCCTGCTCAACTCATCTAATAATATCATTGTGAAATGATGCCACATGACTTTTTAATGTTATCTGACGATTGAGAAGAAAATTTTAAGTCATTCCCGTACCTACCGAGTTAAGGAGTCGGCGACAAAATCACAATATTTCATCGCGTCTTATTGCTACCTAAATATAATTTCTAGCGGTAAACAATAACTCCTTTGCATCTTCAGAAACGTATCATAGTGAAAATGTCAGTACTTATCACGGATTATTATTGCACTAACTATAGAAAAAAGTATTAAATATACATACATACAACTGTAGAAATTTTACTGATATCTGTGTTCGCTCTATATATATATTAGTTCGAGTATTTATATTTAAGTTTCCCAAATAAGAAACAAATCCATAACAATAATCAATGTTAACTTACTTGAGGGTGTCATTTTCTAGTCCAAAAAAGTTATGGTGTATTAGAAATTGGAAACACTAAGAACCAATCCAAATAATGTCAGCAAAAGTGACATTCTGTGTCGAATACGGTAACAAAGGAAAGAATATGAACATGTGCAAAAAATATCTGGCGTATGCATTTGGGAATTTCGCGTGACAGAAAATTTAATACGAGGGGAGTCTAATATTAAACCTCGGGGACCCATCACTTTTAATATTTGGTCCTGGTCCTACAGGGCTCTAAATTATTTACCAAATGGAAAGGTAATGGTCGAGGAAGAGTGCAAATGAAGGTATGCAAATTTTATAAGCACGTATTGTTGGCTGAAAAGCCTGTTAGCTGCCACTTAAATGTGCGTTACGAAGAATTCGCGGCGGTGAAACAGTGATGTAGTCACACCGGAAGTGGGTTTCGATGTCGCGCTAATTACACTTTATAACGCCATATATGACGTTAAATAGCAATTGTAATGTTCCTGATGCTTTGTCATCAACTACGTAAATCAATTAGACAAAGACATTGAAAGATATTTTTATAAGAAATGCCTTGAAAATACACTAATCAAAAAGGTTCTTTACTTACATTTGTATATAAATACTTCTAGCTCTCCCAGTCCTTGCTATAATAAACAAAACTAGAGCAAAATGTAATCACAACGACCGCTCACAAAAACCACGACCGTAGTTGAAATTGCTCGGAAAGTATCAATTTATAGGTATGAGCTACGAAATTGAATTGTATAACAATTGGACCTTTTAGCTCCGGAGTCGACGCTTGGGATTTATTGGGGAAAAATCACGATTAATTCGCACACGTGTCCGCGTTTAGAATGAAGGGGTGGAACGAGTCACGGGCCATAAAGAGTTACGGTCCACGAACAACCCGTAATGATAGGGCACAATCAACCGCACACCAACTGCCTTGCCTACCATACATATTACGCCTACCTTTCACTTTGCCTACCCTTGTACGGGCTTTACTTTAGCTTTACTAGTTTAAAAACTTACCGACCACATGATAGCCCCTAATAAAAAAATCTGATACTTTGGGACAATTCAACACCAATAGAAACATTTCACATCTAAGCTTTTAGGATGGGAATAAAATAACGAAATAGATACCAAGGACATGAAAAAAACTCATGTTATCGTGATCACCATATCCCACTATTCTAACCCACTTGGTATAGGTAATAAGCCTCCTCTTTTGCGTTAGCGTCACCATCAGCTTTACGGTGAAAGAAAGACGAAACCTGCATGCGTTTGAGAAGAACTCCAAAGATGTTCGTATAGATTTGCTATAAAAACGGTGATGACTAGACAGCCATCTGTCACATTGGCAAATAAAATATAGCCCCGGCAAACATTGGGCGGCTAATACACACCGCCTTTCCACAAAGGTTAGTGGGAAGGTGTGAAAAAGATATTGTTACTAAAACCGGCCTCTGGCGGTAATCGAACATTCGACCCCATACTTCACAGCCAAGCTCAAACTCTGACGATTAGTCCAAACGGTCGTCCCCAGAGAAAGGCAGCCTCAGATTTTCAGTTCTACCTTCTTTCTCTAGAGGAAACCTGCATACGTCTGAGAAGAAATTCAAAGGCGTATGTATAGTCGTGCTTGAGTAACGGCGATGGACTCGCCATCTGTCACGTTGGCACCTAATATACCTCAGGCGGAAAGTGGGTGTGTGGGTATTACCTATACACCTCTGCCTACCCCTTCGGGGACCCTTGTGGGAAGGCGTGAGGATATATTAATAATCGATCGGACGCTTAAGGACGGGAACGTCAAGAGTACTCGAAACCGACGAGCATGTATGAAGAGACTGATGAATGTGGACGAAGCGAAAGAGGTATGTAAATCTAGAGAGAACTGGCGCTCTATACTCTCAGCCTACCCTGTAAGGGATTCGGCGTGATGATATTATGAAATAACATAGTTAGATACTAACCACATAACATGGGCAATTTAGATGTTAAAAAGGTTCTTATAATGTTATGTACTTACAACATTGTTCGTGGCTTATTTTTAAAAAGCTGTTAAAGTGCTACCACCTATTATGGAACATAGATAACAAGTACCCTGTTTTAGCTCACGTGTAGTATTGTTTTACGTGTAGTATTCTAACGGCACACATGCACTTACAAGGCGCGTCCTTAAAGGTATCAATGCAGCGATATTAGTACATAATAATTATGATATATATCCTCACGCCTTCACGCCACAAGGGTCCCCGAAAGGGTAAGCAGAGGTGTACAGGTAGGATCCGCACACTCACTTTCTGCCAGAGATATATTTAGGTGCCAACGTGACAGATGGCGAGTCCATCGCCGTTACTTAAGCACGACTATACATACATACATATCATCACGCCGATTCCCTGAAGGGGTAGGCACGACTATACATACGCCTTTGAATTGCTTCTCAGACATATGCAGGTTTCCTCTCGATGTTTTCCTTCACCGTAAAGCTCGTGGTGTGACTAATCACTGTACTTAAGTTCAGAAATGCTCATTGGTACAGTCGGGATATATCTCCGGCGAAAAGTGGATACATGTGTACTACACAACACTGTTTACCTCTTCGGAGACCCTTGTAGGAAGGCGTGAAGATATAAACGCCCATTTTTGCAGGATCTGTATTAAGTGCTTTAGCACAATATTCTGGTGCCATCTTTCAGCACGAACGTATCTATGAACTACATCTCAAAGTTAAACAGGCGATATTTATCTATGCGAAAAAATTCGTGCTAACCAGAGTATGAAGCTACAACCTTAATTAGTCAGGCGATTACTAAACCACTCGGCCACTACGGCTTACTAAGTTGTGCTATGTATTAGCTTTTATAACGTGAGATAAAAGAGCCATAACACAATTAATCTGAGCCTCAGTCGAATAAGAGGCCAATTCAGTTCGCCCTATTGTTACAGTTGGAACGATTTTATTACAGAACAGTGCCCAACGAGCGGATCGAGGATTTCATGAACTTCAATTCTACAAATATACGAAATATGCTTCAGCTTTCGCTTTTAATTAACTCGTGAATAGAGTGTATCCAAATGCCCTCAAAGAGAAAAGATGCCTTTCACCCAAGAGTTCCGGCCTTCATTCATTTTATATATTAAAGCTATTAATTAAGAAGTTTAATGTCGCTGAGTGAGGAAATAGAATTTAAGAAAAAAAATTAAGAGAGGTAGGGCATAACGGGTTTCCCGTTCGAATTTGGAGCTGCCCGACTGGGGCAGGACCTCCACCTTATAGAAGACCGTAGCCAAATAACTCATTTTTTTGTGTTGTGTTCCTACGCGGTGAATAAGGTTTCCAGTAATGAGCTCTTTGGGGAGGGGGGAGGATTGTTACATTGTTTTGGAAGCAGTGGGATTAAACCCATTATGCTGCCAACACACTATACTCTCCGAACACAGAGTGGCAACACGCAAGTGATACTTCGGTTTCGTGAGCGTAAATAGGCTACGGTAACCGTTTCCCATCAGGTGGGCCGTATGCTTGTTTGCCACTCTTGTTGTATAAAAAAAAAATATCATAACGTTACTAACACATTTCATAGTATTTCAAACAACGTTCTCATCTCATTCACACGATTTCTATTTTTAAAATATTTTTAGTAACAAATATGCGAATATATGTATATGTTACGCAATTTCAACCATTGGAATTCTCACAAAGCATTTTGTATTCAAAATCGAATCGGAAGAATATCCGTCTTTAATTTCAATTCCTAGTGCACGCCCTCTTGCGTTAAAAAGATGAACTAATACATCAAATACGAACGTAGTTTAATCAAATCACACTACTAGGTATACTATAATGTTAAAAAACATAAATTGGGCTGAACTTTTTATTTTTTTAATTGTCGATAATAAATTCATTAATGTAATTTATAAATACCAACTTATAAATATCAGCGAGGCCTCAAAAATTATTAACTTAGATTACAAAGCATTGTACGTTAAAATTTCTCCTATTCTATTTATTTGCAATTGTGTACAACATTCTTAGCGCTTGGCTACGTGACTTATAAAATACTCGAAACTAGCGAGTATGTATCAGGAGACTGATTAATGAGGATGAAACGAGAGAGGTCCGGACTAACTAAAGAAAATTAGTGTTCTTCTCTCTGCCTACTCCACGAGGGAATCGGAGTGACGATATAAATAGATATACCGATGGCCTTTTAAATAAGAATGGGTTAAAGATAATTACGTGGGACAGTATTACAAATTCTTTGTTGCATCTAACAGATACTTAAAGGCGAAGATTATTAAAAACATAAATAATAATAACAGCGCCATTATCAAACCATTTAGATTTGCTAATTTTCTTTCTTTTACTCTAATGTTTTGTAAAACTTAGTACGTACAGACGGCCGGGGTTTGAACAGCCAACGTTTACTCTGCAGGTGACCAGACTAATACATGTTTAAGCATTCAGTGTCAGTGATGTATAGTCAATCCGGTACATTACTAGTCACAGTCAGATTGAGCCCAATGTCCCGTGGTTAAGCTCACACTGAAATTACTGCCGATTAGTACCACTTAAGATTACATGCAATTATCAGCCACTATAGTGGCTATATATTTTGTCACTCAAGTGAATATCGAAGCCTTTTGACGAAGACTGCGGTGAATAATTCTGGTCACTGACCTGATTTACGAAAAGAAAATACAAACCTAGTTAATTATGAGGTTATTATTTTATTATTATTATTTAAGTTACAGTATCGGAAATAGGATAGTTTGATCTCTGTAATTTACTTTGTCTGTATGACATTTACGTGGTGCATCATCACGTGCATGGTGATGTAATGTAATGTTGTAATGATGATGGTGCATGTACCATCCTAATGCAGTACCTAGTTCGTAAAAAAATTCGAAACAGATATAAGAATAACAATGTATGTTTTTGTTACAAGTGATGTGAAAAATGTACTATCAAGTAAATTTACGCCCTAGAACTGGTTTACTTCTACTGGCAATAATATGCATCAGAGATAAATGACAGTCGTAGGTAAAGTAGGTCAACGTAGGTTTTCTTCGGCATGTAACACCTCGTATTATTAGGGACGAGATACATGCGTCGGAAGCAGGTGTGGTCGCTGAGCTACGCTAGGCGGAACCGCAGCCACCGCGACCACCTGCGTACCAAGCAATGCCCTGAATCAATGGCACCATATAGAATTAATACTATAGCTGTTGTGTGGTTTAGTTTTGGTCCCCCAATATTGCCATATTGTTATACAAAATAGACGTAGTCATTGTAGAATATTCATTAAAGGAACAATCATTATCAAATCATCACGCCAAGTCCTTCACAGGGCAGGCAGAGGGAGTAGAGCGCCAGTTCTAACTTACGATCGCCGAACTGCTGTCGGTCCATTCGTATGCACAGGTTTATGAACAAAATCTACGAATGTATCTTGCGTCTGTAATTAACACAGCTTATTAGTTTTTCAAAGCATACATACATATCATCACGCCAGTTCTCTCTAGACTTACATCATTCGCTTAGTCCACATTCATCAGTCTCTTCATACATGCTCGTCGGTTTTGAGTACTCTTGACGTTCCCGTCCTTGAGCAAAGCATTTCAAAGATTATACTTAATATAATACTCGTATTAAAATTAAGACTAAAAGTTACTGCAGTCCATTAAGATATTCCGAGTTTCGTATTAAAGAGCATTTGGCAATGTTTGCTAATACCCTAGCAGAAAAGAACCATCGCAGCGCGTGAGTGCTATGTTGTGCATTACGGTAGTTGGCTGGTATGGTATAAGTAACCGGTGGAGCTGTATTCCCGTGGGATCTAAACCCCTTGAAAAGCTTTCAAGTACGCTACGTCTATATCATAACATATATTTATATATATCAGTATTATTCAACGGAAAACGTGCGTAGGCAGTACAATCAAGAGTTACTATCTAAAAGATTTACAGGTCAATAGCCGAGCTTTGATTATTTTGACGGTTGGTGGTGAAGTAAAATTGAGAATTGAGTTAATATATTACGGATAACATTAATTCAACACCGCCAATATGCATCCTACTAATTGTACTATAATATTATGAATGCGAAAGTTTTTGATGCATGGATGTTTGTTATTCAATCATACTAGAGTGGCTGGTTTTAATTGGTTTAAATTTGGCACAAAGACCGATTATAAGGTGAATTACATACATAAAAAAATATTTTATTCCAGGAAGAACCTTGAATACTAAGTAGGCGCCCGATCCGGTAACATTTGCGAATTTTACCCGAAAAACAATTGATACCGCGTGGTACTACGTGGTTGTACTAACTAGCTTTGTAATAAAATAATAGGTTCGCTTATGGCTTGCACAAAGCATTTGCGCAGTAGAGATTAGGGAGTAAAGACTAGTATACCAACATGAGCCGGGCGCCTACTTTAGCTTTGTACATTAACTTCCTTTATACACCTGCGTTTAAAGGCAACGGGCTATTTTATTCTCTCTCAGTGAAAACGACTATAAACACAAAAAATTTTGAATGCGGTAACAATGGAATATTTTGTTGAGCTCGTATTTTACTTGAACTTGGCATCGTTCTTAAACACCTTGAAATAATTCCACACAAAAATTCAGGTACTTACTACGTTATATATATAATAGTAATAATAGGTGTGCCCTGCGGTTTGTTGTCTGTAATATATTTTCTATTCTTAAATATATCTCATAGTATTTTTTTTATTAATAGCATAAAACTATGGACACTGTACATAACGGGATATATTACGTACAGTTATTCCTTAAAAATCGTGTTCCTTATGAACTTAATTCACAAATGACTAAGGAAAGTGGAACATCATGTGGCTACTGAATCTTAGTAAATTACAATACCAACGAATATGTCTCATTTCCTTCGCTTCTCCTAAACATTTCTCAGTGCGTCAGCAAATGAGTATCCCTCGCTATCTAGTGATCTGTGGGCACGTCATAGTTCCGATGTTTACACTGACAGATAAGCGTGACCGATCTCTGGACACCCCTCAACAGGATGTGCAAAACGTTGAGCTAAGAGTCGTCTTGTTGTAAGATGAAATACAAAAAAAAAATTTGATTCTTGATACAATCCATTAGAAAGAAAAAAGACGTACAACATGACACTAATAATTATCCTTTGCAGTTATTAATGTAACAAACACAGACATACATAAATACATGTCATAACGAGAGGGCATTCACAGGGTAGGCAGAGAGTGAGTAAAAAAGTCCCTAGACTCTACCTATGGCTTCCTCCACATTCATCACTCTCTTTATTCTTGCTAGTTGGCATCGAGTACTCTCTGCGTTCCCATCTTCGAGTTCTTTGAGAACTATGAAATATTGTTTTGCGAACAATGTCCAGAATTTATTCCGCGCAGTCTGCATAGTTTGGACTGCTACCAGTTTCATTGTCTTGTAAAGCATCTTTATCAGTTTTCCTGTGAGCATGGCATACTCCATAGCTTCTTTGTTCGTGACGGAAGTGACTCCTCGGTCCAGTAATGCGTTGACCTAGGTCGGCCTCTTCGCGACCGCTGCAACCATTACTCATTGAAATTATACCAGACTAAGTGGTGTTTCGGGTATATCCAGTCATGCGAGCCACCGTGTTTGCGGGCCCATTGAAAATAACAACGCAACATTTCTGTATCGATTGTGGGCTTCCTTTGTAGTTTATTAACACGTAACGATGCACTTTACTACACTATGCACGTTTCCAGTGCATGCTATTTGAATTTGACAAAGTATATTTCGACATCCAGATTTTTTGTATGCAAAATTATATTTGAAATCTACGTTTTTATGCAATGTATGCCTATATTTCCTCTAGTTTATATATAAACTAATATATATATATAGAAGATATATATATATATATATATATATATATAATATATAGAAGAGATATATATATATATATAAATCTACACAAAGAGTTCGTTATCCTGTACCAAAATAGTAATATAAATCATCTTCAACTCATTTTATTCAGGGTCAGGTAAGGGTTTTCACTTTTAAACGTCAACTGTAGCGATTCTCGAGGTCTTATTCAGGTCTTCCTTTGCACGACATCTTGAATCCTGGTCGACAGTTTTTCAAGTCAATTATGGAGATATATATTTTGTTAATATCTACATACATTTAATTATTGAATGAGACTATACTCAAATACAACACTTAATTTAAATCTATAAGCCTAAATCACGGGACGGGTGCCAAGAAAACTGGCGGCGTGGCCACGTAGAATGGCAATGCTGATTCGGTGATTGAAATATTCGCCAGCCGTCTTGTCACGGAATTTAATTATCGTTGTAGTAGACAATGTAGGCACTGGGATGTTTGTAAATAGAAAGTTTCAGAAATGTGGTGAAAATATGAAAAAAATTATTGTACCTATAATGTGAAACACCATTACAACTTTCAACTTGTCTGACCACTTAGTAGCCCCCTCAATAACTTTGCTATAATTTGGCCTAACGCCTACCCACAAGGGTGCCCGAAAGGGTAGGCAGAAGGTTACAGCCTACTAATGGGTGTGTGGGTACCACCTATAATCCTCTGCCTACGACGGCGCGAGGGTATTTAGGAATTTAAATGATGTTAAGATTTAAAATCTGATTAGACACCATGACTTTAAATCAAAATTGATAATGCTCCCTAATTAACAGAAAAACTGCATAATATACTTTCAATATATATACATCATCTTCAATTATTTTAAGGAGTATTTTCAGTACACTATAAAATACTCGGTTTTTATCAACAAACTTAGCATAACAGAAGCTTGAGAATGGAAGAATGATTTTGAGATATTAATTAAGCCTTATATTAGCCGTGCAGCTCTTAAAGTAACTCAGTGCACAGTCCTTGTCTGACAAAACTATTTATCATCATTCATTAGCTTCCCTCAATAGTCGGCACTCATGTCTCTTGTGGCCAGATTACTGGAAGGGTTTAACTTAGGCCGACGAAGGGCCGAATCAAGTTAGATGGGCTTATGTTGTTATCCAACTTGCAAAAGTGATGGTAATAGGTCTTGATAACACTCAACTTAATCGGTTCTGCTCTGACGACTTACAATAAAATTATTACAATAATGTACGTGTGTGTGAGTATGTAAATATTATGAGACGAATTGTAGATGGGCTATTAGCTCACATACTTTATATCAACTTCAAACTAACCTAAAAAATTGGATATAAATTAAAACTACTATAACTATAATCTTCTAAGCAGCTTTTAGGACGACATTAACTAAAACCATTGTCGGTGTCTTTAAAAAAAACAATAGGGAAACATTTAATTTAAAAAGCTGACTTAAAACTTCTCTGGCGGAAAGTGGGTGTGTGGGTATTAGCTATAAACCACTGTCTACCCCTTCAGGGACGCTTGTGAGAATTCGTGTGGATGAGTACTTAATACTTTTTAGCATAAATCAAGTCATATTTTTTTTTATGTGAATAAAACATTATGTCATAAATAAACATAAGTCTGAGAAGAAACTCAAAGCCAGCAACAAACTTGCCATCAGTTACGTTGGCTCCAAAATAAATATCAGACAACAAAGCGCAGCGCCAGGGTCGTGAATAATTTTAATATATACGTTTAGAAGAACATATAAATATAGTTTTATACAACTATATATTGTTATATCGTATGTTATGTTAATGTCTTGTTCTGAAATTTGTAGTCCCTAATGCTTTTAAACTCGTGCAATACATTTTAACCGCCTCTGACCGCGCTGTCCATCGAGCAAATTGTTTGCGACAACCCAGTTTTAAAGGGAAACTATTTAATTCAGTTGCCGTGCTATCCGGGAAAGTCAAAAGTAAGTTGGCATGCCAAGTGGGGCACTCACCAAACTACCAGAGGCTTGAATAGTTGGCAAAATACATTAATTTCATAAATGGGTTAGTAAGGCGTGCTTAATTATAGCAAAGTTTTTGAGGGGGCTACTAAGTGGTCAGACAAGTTGAAAGTTGTAATGGTGTTTCACATTATAGGTATAATAATTTTTTACATATTTTCTCCTCATTTCTGAAACTTTCTATTTACAAACATCCCAGTGCATACATTGTCTACTACAACGATAATTAAATTCCGTGATTAGACGGCTGGCGAATATTTCAATCACCGAATCAGCATTGCCATTCTACGTGGCCATGCCGCCAGTTTTCTTGGCACCCTTGCCGTGACAGAGATTTAGGCTTATAGATTTAAATTAAGTGTTGTATTTGAGTATAGTCTCATTAAATCGAGACCTCTCATGACAGGCGGGCTGGAGCATATCTCGCTCAGAGCATCAGCATTGCTATCCTGATGCTCTGAACCGTGCTTCTTTTTCGACGTTTTATAAGTGCCCACCTGGGCATATGTGAAATAAAAAGATTTTGATTTTGATTTTGATTTTGATTTTGATCCAGCGTGGCAATGCTGCTAGTCTTCTTGGCACGTTGCCTCGGGATACCGATTTGGGACAAATATTTTATCTGTAAGTAGTTAAGTTTCAACTGTTCTTTGTAAATATTATTAATTGTTGTTATTGTAAATAAAAAACAACGTCTCATTAAATAATTAAATGTATGTCGATATAAACAAAATATATATCTCCATAATTGACTTGAAAAACTGTCAACCAGGATTCAAGATGTCGTGCAAAGGAAGACCTGAATAAGAGCTCGAGAATCGCTACAGTTGACGTTTAAAAGTGAAAACCCTTACCTGACCCTGAATAAAATGAGTTGAAGATGATTTATATTACTATTTTGGTACAGGATAACGAACTCTTTGTGTAGATTTAACACATAAATATTCATTTTCGAGTATAAAAAAACGGAGCTTATTCCAATGAAAGAGCCAATTTCAGCCGAAATTAATGCATCCGTTGATTGACTCATTTATCCACTGTCAATTTAAAGTATTTATACAGTGGAACAACATCAATTGGGCATTATATGAAGCAATAATGGCTATAAAACATTCCAGGATTCTGAAAAATAAATTTAAAAATTACTTTGTGAAAATAATGCGATATTTATGACGTTCAATCAATAAGGATCAACCTTGAACTATGTACTTTATTTTCGGCTATGATTATAAATATTACGAGGTGTATTTTATATCCTAGCGAGTATTACAAAAGCCCTAATTTATTTAGCATACAACATAGTAGGCAGAAAAAGTACCGTGCAGTTTCTATACGTACGAGTACATAATTTTCTTACTCTTTTGCTTCATTCACATTCCCGCATTTATAATGGGGAGTGTTCTGAAGAATTATTCGACATGATGCCTACTTCTACCTTCTACCACCGCACCTCTCACCATCAACGTGGAATTCAACCCTATAGCTAGGGACCACAAAGGTCCCGCACTGCGCGGTTCCAGAAGAGTTTCCTTCCGCGAACGCTTACGGCACGGCTGTCGAATGAGCTCCCCGTTGAGGTTTTCCCTGAATAGTACAGCATGGAGTTCTTCAAGAGGGGTGGAAAAGATACCTGCAGGGTCGGCAACGCGCAAGTGATACCTCTGGTGCTGCAAGCGTCTATAGGCGGCGGTAACCGCCTACCATCAGGCGGGCCGCATGCTTGTTTGCCACCCAAGTCGTATAAAAAAAAGGTAGTCGGAAGACCATAGTCTACCTTCGATTCTTCTTACACACACTTTTGCATTAATGTCTCTTTCGTCAATTTACTTATCCTTTCTATGTAACGCGTTGGTTTACGAGGTTTGCTAATACATATTTTTTTTATATTAAAATCGTGTTATCTTTACCTACTGTGTTTATTTATATAAAAAAAGAACAAACGATAGGGTAGGTCATAAAATGCTGAGCGTCGGACTTGATTGATGCTTTAGAGCCTGTCGCGTGATGCAGCGCTAAATCCGGATGAAAACTTTAAAACGGCTCGACATTTTAACCGGCCCGACGAGCGTAATTGCAGGAACAAGGGTGCTCTAACGTTATTTAGTCCGGTGGCATTAACGTCCCGCCGCTGTCACGTTTCGAACACTCTGCATTTAATTATATTTATTTTCCAATCTTCACTTTATCGTGGCGTTTTATTTATCATTGGATTTTAAAAACTTTTTTTTTAATTTATATACTTTTGTGGCGGGTCAGTGTAGTCAGGTTGAGTAAAGCAATTATTTTATTATGTAATTCTTTTATTTTCAATTAATTTGAAATTTTAATAATACATTTGATTTTGGCAGATGGAATAAAATACTTACTCTATCAGCTCTATGTTGTCGATGGCTGACTAGCTGTCAATGTCGACAGCGAATAGTTCGTATTGTCGACACCCCTCGCGTCAATCACTGGATCGATAGGTTATGTGTAAATTGTAGTTGAGCTGCCCGTTCGTCGCGTAATCTTTCAGTTAACATGCACATGCCAGCGTCTGTACAAATCAAACTTGACTTTGGAATCATATTTAGATGCATTATTTCCCTGTTCAATGTTTCAAAGCATTACCTGCAAATGACGACTATGTATAAAACCTTATCTCCAATATTGTTGTGGTTGGCGGAATGCAATGTGAGACAGATTTTTAATGAACTCGTAATTTTATCTAGATTTATAGGTGATATGACAGCTGGCTGTCTTTCACAAACCATTTCATAAAGAAAATCTACCTTTCAAATATCGGAACCACCAGGTAATGGTAATCCTCTAAACTTTTAACAATTACCAAATATATTCAATCAATTGATTCCCATACTGTGAAGTGTGCCTTATGGCTCTAAGGATACGTTTGGTTGCCTTAGCAGTCGTAATGCTGTCAATTGCTTTTATAGCCCAACCAGCTTAGCCTATTCATAAAACTCATTTCGAAGATCGGATTCAACTGAGGATTTCAGAAGAGCCGGTTGTCATGTGGTTGCCTGCGACACAAAGATCGCAAGTTCGAATCCCGACTGTACCAATGAGTTTTTCTGAACTTAAGTACAGTGAGTAGTCACACCACAAGCTTTACGGTGAAGGGAAACATCGAGAGGAAACCTGCATACGTCTGAGAAGCAATTCAAAGGCGTATGTATAATCGTGCTGGAGTAACGACGATGGACTCGCCATCTGTCACGTTGGCACCTAATATATCTCTGGCGGAAAGTGGATGTGTGGGTATTACCTACACACCTCTGCCTACCCCTTCAGGGACCCTTATGGGAAGGCGTGAGGAGGATTCAGCTATTTCAAGCCAGTGCTGTTGTAAGTAACGCTGTAAGGCAGAAATGTGCTTGTTTGGGCAGATTACATATTCAGGCTGACATTGCAAATTCGGTCCTTGTGGTACACCGATTATCAGTTAACTCTCTCCTCTTGACACGGCGCAATCACTCGCAGCAGACATCTCGATATCGTATCGAACACTCGAGTGCAAGTATCGTGTGAGACTGAAGAGGCCTCGTAATAGGAACTAACGCACACTTGACGTATGCCTGGTGAAGACCAAAATTCGATTAACGATAGAGTCTGCCACTACTCAGTCCGTTTCGAGTTCGCTACGACTAATCGAATCTCAATTTGATCTCTACATCAATTCGTATTCGAGGACTAAATGCGGATTGTTGCATTTGTACAGAATAGAATATTACAGGAGTCAAAGGGAATAACTCAACGCTCAATTGAGCGTTATGGAGAAATTTATGATCACGCATGACGAGAAAGAGGTCTGGAAATTAGAAAGGCTCCCGTCTTCTATGGTAACCCTAGAGGGGGTGATAGACTTGGGATTATGATTATAAAAATCATTCTGTATGTATCCTTTTAATATCATATAAAAAGGCTGTATAATTTGTAAGTATATAAAAACTAATTAATTCCAGTAGAGTACAAACTTGCTAGACATCAATTTAAGTACAGACAATGTATAAGGACTTAGCAGTTGGAACATATTATGCAAAAGAAACTGAATCGTGAGCTTTCTATCATAATTGCTATGTGTTTTTAATAAAATACGTCTGAGAAGAAATTCAAATGCGTATGTATAGTCGTGCTTGAGTAACGGCGATGGACTCGCCATCTGTCACGTTGGCACCTAAAATATATCACTTGCGGAAAGTGGGTGTGTGTATACTACACATACACCTCTGCCTACCCCTTCGGGGACCTTTTGTGGGAAGGCGTGAGGATATATTATATTATTTATTCCTTATAAAATTTTGGAACACACTAACATTGAGATATACGTAATTAGGAACATTTGCCATTTCACCCCAAAAATAAAGATAAACAAACAGACAAAGGATAGCGAATTGAATCAGAATACAATGTCAGCATAACTAAAGAGTTTGACTTTAGACTGAACAGACACGCCGGTTTGTATTGACCCCCCTCGGGGCCCGCGCAGTTTTGTCACGGGAATAGAAACGCATTGCGAGTAAGGAAACCAAGGGTCTGCTGTGAATGGTCGGCTAATATCATTCGGTTGTTCCACGCGAGCGCGTGAGTGACAGTCCCCTGTGTGGAACAGGATCTAAAATCGCAGAAGCGCATACACAGAGTTCGTCAACTGTTGCCGAATGTATTTCTACAATGATTAATTTATCATTAAATGGCTGGCAGAACGGAACATAATTATTAAAGTAGTTTTTGACTCCTGCCTGCGTGAACAAATTTATATAATTGGTAACATCAAGCCGAAGTCGTACTTAAGTATCAACGATAGCAAATCTGTCGTAGTTTCGTAGTCGATAGTCTCCACTCTTCGGAATTTTCACAAACTATATGTACTCCCTCATAATAAAAATTTACAAATTATATGAATGAAATTGATGAGCAAACTTTCGATTTATAAATGATAAATGATTACATTTTTCGTTTTGACGTCCGAAGGATTTCCACATGATAAAATATAATTTCGCGATAAAATAATGATATCGTATTAATACAATTATCTTAGAGATTTAAGCTTAAATGGATTTTCCAAACATCGAATGATTTTTTCAATCGTTTAATGTGTACGGTTTGGCCTTGTTTACTGGACATTCACAATGAAGTTTATCAATTTAATATTGCTTTTATTGGCAACCATCGCTTACGCAAGGAAAATCGACCTCAATAACGATTTTGAAGATGTTACCGCTTATGGATATTTCCAAAAAGTCGGCATCCCATTGGCTGAAAAAATCCGCAAAGCTGAAGAGGAATATTTAAAAAATCCCTCTAGGATAATCGGAGGATCTGCAGCAAATCTTGGCCAATTGCCTTACCAAGTAAGACAAAATCATTATATTTGTCCCTATTATCATGCTGAGTCCCACCGATGAGGATAATACATCCCTACATTCCACTTGAGATATAATTGATACGTTTTAATTGTTCTTATTTTAGATTGCCATTAAACGTTCGTAAAGTAATTTTAATGAATAAGTCTGTCACCTATTTAGCGGACAAACAGTCATTGTATCACATGGCCGTGGCGTTAGGCTAATATAAAATAATCTATACAAATTAAATAAATGTTTAAGTGTCTGCTTGTAATATTAAAATAACCACTTTTTCGAATACTATCTCCTGAGATACAGGTCCCACCTAGTTCAGGAGACAGGTTCAACAAATTTTGTAACCCCACCACCACATCTCTACTTGTTAATTAACAATTGTGAGTAATGATGCCATTTGGTTGAGAACTTTATATTATACCAGATATAGTAAAGCGTATTATACCTAAAACAATGTTATTCGGATGTCATTAAACGTAATGTAATAGCTATAACAAGTGGTGAGAAATAAACTATTTTATTTTATTTTATTTTCGAATTTTTTCTAAATGCATATTTCTATATATACAGGGTATATATAGCAAAATCACATTTTCAAAAATGTTTGTCTGTCTGTTTGTTCTGACTAATCTCTGAAACTTCCACTTTCACTGGCAGATAACTGACGTAATAAGGAGTAACTGAGGCTACTTTCATTGTAAGAAATTTAACATGTGTTTTAAAACATGTTCCAGGCTGGATTACTGTCTGCTTTAGAGGCTGGTCAGGGAGTCTGCGGTGGTTCTTTGATCAGCAACCAAAGGGTGCTGACAGCTGCACACTGCTGGTTTGATGGTATAATGCAGGCTACCAGTATCACCGTAGTACTCGGATCAGTCACTATTTTCTTCGGTGGTGACAGACAAACCACTACCGATTTTATCATGCATGAAAACTGGACACCTAGGATCGTCGCTAACGATGTCGGTATCATCCGTTTACCCACGCCTGTCGCCCTTTCATGTAAATATATGTTTACTATCTAGCTTAAGCAAGAATTACAGACGTAATTGTGCCAACAATATATTTTTTGTTTTTTCAGCTACCATCAACGTGATTTCTTTGCCTTCGGGTACCCAACTCAATGAAATCTTCCCTGGCGATCTGGCAACAGCTTCTGGATTCGGTCGCACTGCCGAAGGTGGCAGCATTACCACGGCTCAGACTTTGAACCATGCGAACGTTTTCACAATTCCTAACTTCTCGTGCGCACAGACGTACAGCATCATCCAAGATTCGCATATCTGCACCAGAGTCACTGATGGTAGAAGCACTTGCCAGGGTGACTCCGGTGGTCCTCTCACCGTCATCAGGGGTGGCCAACCTATAATTGTACGTTAATGAGTATTCCTATATTTACTGTATTATAATATTATTATAAATAGAAAATAACGTCCAGGAGGCATGGTGGACCGCGGTCCCGGTTCACAAAATCTTCTTCAGTTCAAATCTGGTCGTTCCCGTTTTCAAGCCTAAACCGCTGTACGAATGTAAGGAATCCTTGAGAAACGACTACTCGCTATCTGTCACTATGGCATTGAACACTATAATTAAAAGAGTATGTTGTTATACTTCTTCTGGAACCATTCGGGCACCCTTGTGGAAACATATAAAGATTATTAGGCATGCAGGCGAGCATGTATAAAGATACTGATGAAAGTAAATAAAGAAAAGGAGGTCCGTAAGTCTAGAGATCTGGCGCTCTACTCTACACGCCTACCCCGTGATGGACTCGGCATGATTATATGTAGATATGTGCAATATGGTATCATACAATAATATCTCCCACAAAGATAGACTAGGGCTTTAACCTACCCAATGAGGGTCTTGGCATGATGATATTATGAATGTACTTTCTTAACATGTGTAATTTTCCCACAGATTGGCATAACATCCTTCAGCTCTGGTTTCGGTTGCTTGGCTGCACCTGCTGGCTACGCGAGAATCAGCTCTTACATTAACTGGATAACAAACCATCTGTAAAACAGATTTATATAATAACCGTAATAATTAAATAATTTTATCCCATAAAGAAGGTGATTTGCTTTGGAAAGGACAAGAAAAAAAAAACTCGAGAGGTGTCAAGGGACATCCGGATGGAACGAAGTTCAAGAAGCACACGTCACTCACACGGGGGTTATAAATATACAGCAAATAATAGGTAATCTGTAAGACAACAACCTATTTGTATTAACGCCGCCATTTCTCACCTAACAGACTACGTGACGACAAGAAACAAAAATAAACAAACAAACCTTTACCTAACCCAACCTACGTACCCAACCTACGTACCCAACCTATGTACCCAACCTACGTACCCAACCTACGTACCCAACCTACGTACCCAACCTACGTACCCAACCTACGTACCCAACCTACGTACCCAACCTACGTACCCAACCTACGTACCCAACCTACGTACCCAACCTACGTACCCAACCTACGTACCCAACCTACTTACCCAACGGTTGGGTTAGAATGTCGTGACAACTTTTCGTAAGAATGTCGTGACAACTTTTCGTAAGAATGTCGTGACAACGTTTCGTAAGAATGTCGTGACAACTTTTCGTAAGAATTTTTTCCGTCTAGCCCCCTTTCACAACGCGCGATAAGGAACTTCGTTCCAAATACAACTACCTACTTACATATTAAATTGAAATATCGCACTATACTATAAACAACGGCATTTTATACAGTTTAGGTTTATAAGTATTTACATATTTATGTATGTTATGTAAAAGATGTTATTAGATATATATATAATAGCTATAATAGATATTTCTATAAGTATAAGGTATAAAGCATAAGTTATAAGGTGTTATCAGGATACACATAATTCAAGTCCAAATCAGTAAATTATCTATACTATTAATACTTGCGTAAATATTACCTGAACTAGCTCCAGCCAGCGACTTCGTCTAAATGGAAGTCGGAAAACAACACAATTATCACCGTAGGTACAGGTTCGTAAGAATGGAGATATTATATAATAAATTAATGAAAAATAATAAAAATGGAATGCAGATATCTTAATACCTATATATAAATTACGTGTCACGTTGTTTGTCCACGATGGACTTCTAAACTACTTAACCGATTTCAACCAAATTCGCACGTCGTGTCCAACTTGAAAGATAGGATAGCTTAAGTTATTAATACGTAAGTTATTATTTTATTGCAAATTATTTGTCTGTTATTTGGCAGTCACAATTATCTGTTAGCTTCAATAGATTCTGAGTAGCTTGCGATATCTGTTGACTGGATTAAGTAAGTATTAATTTATTTATTTTTAATATAATATAACAAAAACCTTAGCCACAGCAACGCATGGCCGGGTCTGCACTATAGGTACTAGTAATAGGTATATATAACAAAATCTCATTAGCTTTACTTACGATACGATATACGTACACACGCAAAATAGTTTTAACTACACAATGTACGTAGGTATGTAAATTAATATGCGTACCTATTGGGAGACAATAATATTATAATGATACCTAAATACCTACATAATAATATAATCCCGTAAATTTCTCCAATCTTTGTGAATGACATTGACAAATAATATAAATGCAGCGCTATTTAGATTAGATAATAACAATAATTGACAAAAAAAATTTTCAATCGTGATCATTTTTAATTGTAATATCACAGAGGTAACTTCCATATTTTGGGGTAAAAAGCTACCTTGTTATAATATGCATGCATATGCATAATACGCATCATAAACAATTATTCTTTGTACGTGATACACAATCGTGAGCAAATATTTTTAAAGAAATATATATATATATATATATATATATAGATATATATATATATTTTTTGCGTTACAAGCTCACTTATAAACAGTAAAAAAAACTTCTTTTAGTTATAATATTAGTGTAAATACTGAAAATGTCAAATCAACTTTACAGTACATTCGAGCATGTAAGGAAAAGTATATATTTTTAATTATATGGAGAACTGTTAAACCTGCGCTTAATCTGCCTTTATCAAATGTTGCAGTCAGACACGCGCGGGCTTGTCTTATCAAAAAATAATTATGTATAAACCTTTACGCTCATTATAGTGATTACCGAAAACATAGCTTTTTGATAAGATTTAACAGTGATTGCAAAACATTCACGTCATAAGAAGATTATTGAATCCTTCATGATTTTAATGTAATGAT
The DNA here is from genome assembly GCA_945859725.1 of Drepana falcataria. Taxonomy (NCBI): domain Eukaryota; kingdom Metazoa; phylum Arthropoda; class Insecta; order Lepidoptera; family Drepanidae; genus Drepana; species Drepana falcataria. The sequence goes on from OX243935.1 coordinate 6,586,293, forward strand.
TTATGTAGATACTTATCTTGGGCTGGATTCCGACATCGGTTATCAAAATCGCTTTTACGCAATCAATAAACTTACCCATTGACGCGAAACCCGCTCTCTAGACGGTTCAAACCGTCAAGTCAATGGGCTAACCTATTTATATATGAACCGCATTGATTAAATGATCTAGCTAGACTATGGGGATGTGGCGAAAGAGGTATATAAGTAAGCATAGTAGAGTGCCACTACCTACTCAGTGAGGAATTCGGCGTGTTGATATTTAATAATAATAATAATAATATATCCTCACGCCTTCCTACAAGGGTCCCCGAAGGGGTAGGCAGAGGTGTATAGGTAATACCCATACACCCACTTTCCGCCAGAGGTATATTAGGTGCCAACGTGACAGATGGCGAGTCCATCGCCGTTACTCAGGCACGACTATACATACGCCTTTGAATTTCTTTTCAGACGTATGCAGGTTTCCTCTCGATGTTTTCCTTCACCGTACACAGCTCGTGGTGTGACTAATCACTGTACTTAAGTTCGGAAAAACTCATTGGTACAGTCGGGATTCGAACTTGCGATCCTTGTGTCGCAAGCAACTGCTCGAACCACTCGGCCACCACGGCTCTTTATGTATATTAGATATTATCTAATATTCAGAATCGTCGAAATAATCCATTATAATGGCTTAGACAGATAAAGATTAAATTATACGAACGGTTGAATGATAATACCTTCTATAGTGTTAAAGACTTTTGTAATACTGACCTGTAAATTTGTATACTGAAAACTCAGCAAAGAACATGTATGCATCTAACTAATTATTTACAAAAAAAAACTATTAATACCATGTATTTGGCAAATTTCAAGAGAGCAAGAGACTGTTGAATTTGGACGAAGCGAAAGAGGAATGCAAGTCTAAAGAGTACTAGCACTCTATACTCTCTGCCTACCCCGTTATGGACTCGGCGTGATGATAATATGTATGTATAATTATTAAAAGTTTCCTGCAACTTCTGTCTGTATGCGGTGGTTAATGATATCCTGTTCTGTCAAAGATAATGGTGGCATTAGAACTCATGGACTTCAAGGACTCCCTTTCGCCGAAGTGTGTACACTGCGGTGAAAGGGAGTTCTTGGCTACGAAATTGAGAACCCTAACTAAGTAAGAAGTAGCTGGCCACTAATTCCCTGCATGCAGCATGCAGCATGTACAATAGCCCCTGTATCAAAGTTTGGATGTTAAATAAATAAAATAAATAAATCTCTCTGCCCCGTTTCGAAATTTGGACAACTGTAAAGGATTACAAAGGTAGCAATCCTTTTGTGTGAAGAAGTGGCTATCAAGTTGGATTGATTATCAACCGCAGCAACATATAAATGGGCAGAAACTAAGCGAAAAATAATTTCATGCATTTTTCAATAAAATATATTTTTCCAACTTAGAGTATTATAGATTAAGTTATGATTATAAGAAACCACACCTTCATTCTTAAATTTTACATGTGCATATTTATGAAATCCACATATGAAGTAACTCTGGCAAAGGCAGCGGGAGCGCCAACCTCGCAACCTCTTTCTGCACCAAATGAGGTGATACCGACCTGCAAATAAACAGATTTTTAAATGTCAATTAAATCCTGTAAAATATAATAATTTTATTCACATATTTGTACGTGGTGAAAGCCACGCTTCAATGTTGAGAATTAAAGAATAATTTATCGCATCAAATTATTTTTTTCATACAACAATTCAATCATAATTGAAGCGGTCGCCACGTATCTACATAATTATGTTCATTCGTAATGCCAAAAAATATGACAAGGATTTAGTCACCTAGATGATAAACGAACTAGAATTGCGACCTTTTGCTCTAAGGCATATCATAGCAAGCACCATAACGACTGCTGATACAACGGATCACCACGAGCAGTACAATTGACTGCGATCGTCTGTCAGCTTGGATGCGGGAATCCTGTGTAACCTAAGTATTCTTAAAATAGTCAATCATAACTATTTTAGTTACCGATATACTAACCACTATAGGTCTGTGATGTCTAATGACGGTTAGAGGCCCCCCAGAGTCACCTCCGCATGTCGACCTTCCTTGAGAACCATCGGTGCATAAGTGAGAAGATTGGATGATTGTGGGGAAGGAAAGAAAGCATTGGTTGTTTGTGATGATGTCAAGGTTGACGTGGCTAAGGAATTGAGCGGTGGTTATTGCAGAGCCTGTAACAAAAAAGTATATTCTATATACTATATCAAGCCTTCCCACAGATACAGAGCAGAGGAGTAACGTCACCGTCATCGGAGATAAATTTAGATCGGCATCGTGACGGATTTACCAATGTACGAGTGTTTACGACTGCAAGTTTCTTCACGATGTTTTGCTTCACCCAAAAGCTCGTAAGGTGAATATTGTACGTAAGAAATCGAAAGAAACCAGGGCTCGAGTCTGCAGTATGGAGTTTGTACTTAACTACTTAAACCACATGTATATGATATCAGAAACGATAAAATCATTTGCAGATACAAATACTTACTGTCAGATAGACGGCCAAAGCCGGACGCGACAGCGACTTCCCCTTCGAATCTCTCCGAGAGCTCATCTCCAGAGGGAAGAGCGATGGAGTTTATATTAGCTGCATAACATCAAACGCACTTTAATATAACATATTAATTAATGGCGATCGCCGATATATTTTAGGTGCCAACGTGACAGATGGCGAGTTCATCGCCGTTATTCAAGCACGACTATAGATACATATGCATTTGAAATGCTTCTCAGACGTGTGCAGGTTTTCATCTCGATGTTTTCCTTCACCGTAAAGTTCGTGGTGTGACTAATCACTGTACTTATGTTCAGAAAAACTCATTGGTACAGTCGGGATTCCATATCGCAGGCAACTAAACAACAGGCAACAAAAAAAAGTCGAACCACTCGACCACCACAGCCTGATCGATATATATGTTTTTATTGATTGTATTTTGTCTTAGATTTTATACCTGCTAATTGGAAATACAGATGTGTATTTCCAATTACAGTGAGTTCCACAGTTCCAGTTACTCATACCTATGTATTTACAATTAGCAGGCATACATTTCAACGGTATCATCATCATGTATGGCATAAAAGAAAAATTTCCCGTATTTGTCCCACACCAGGCTCCACATACTCGAGTAGTAACAAACTATAAGATATTTTCTTCGGGAATATACTTCGGTGCCAATGTCAGATTGCGAGGTCATAGTCACCGCTTAGCAGCGACATGTATATGTCTTTGAATTTCTTCTCAAACTTATACTGAATAGTACAAAATCCACCAATGAGATCCAATTTTATTCGAATGAACCCACGGCTTCATCTCGTATAACTATATAAGCTAAAATACCACTTACCAGAAAAAGTTACCGCTAAAGCCAGATATATTACGGCCACGTCATTAAGAGCAGTTGTTGGAGTCCAGTTAGGATGCATGAAGACATCAAAAGTGATTTGTCTAGTTCCACCAGTGAACACCGTGGTAGATCCGAGCACCGCAGTTATACTGATAGCCTGACTTACACCGTCAAACCAGCAGTGGGCAGCTGTCAGCACCCTACGGTTGGATATAAGAGACCCCCCGCAGATACCCGTGGCGCCAGGCAAGGAAATAAGAAGTCCTGCCTACACATAAAATAAAAATTCCAATATTATCTCATTGAATACCATAATTACTATACGCATTAATGAAAAACATAAAAAGGCGCAATTTTTTTATATTTTATTTCGCCATATAGCGCCATTATTATAGCATATAGCGCAAATAATAACGGACAATAGCTAGCAGCTCACAGAAATTGTATCTTCTTTTAAATATAAAGTAGTATGCCCTGTTCTGTAGTTGGTACCCTTGAAAACGTTTATACAAAGTTTCATGAATATTGCAGACGGGAAAGCGAAACAAATAAACAAACTCGCTTTCGCTTTTGGAACATTTTATACTTCAAACGTCGCCACCAGAGTACCACCAGTACCTAAGTGGTAACCACTTACCTTCCACTATCAGTTACCATTACCAGCGGATGCATAAATAAGGTACAGCCTGGCAATGCTGCCAGCCTTCTTGGCACCCTCCCGAGGGACAACAAGTTGGGATAAGTGTTTTTATTAGTTTAGTTTACTTTTGTAACTAAGTTTTAATTATAGTAAAAATAAATAACGCTATAGACTTAAAAAACATTACTAGCCTAAAATAGTGTATTTGCAGAGCAATACCTGATACGGGAATTGGCCTAGTACAGAAGGTGAACCGCCAACAATTTTTGTTCCGGAACTATTGTAGTATTTCTCTTCAGCCCTTCGGATTTTCTCTGCCAACGGTATTCCGATTTTATCGAAATATCCATAGGCGGTGACGTCATCGAGATAATTCTCAAGGTAGAGTTTCCTTGACTCTGAAACTGTCACCAAAGTCAACAGAATCACCGCTAACAACTTCATTTTAAACTGCACTAATCACAAAATACTTTATTGTTGAATATCTACCAATTAAGTAGGTAAGTATCATGTAATTTGACAAACAAATGAAAAGTTATCAATAATTTGTTATCAGAGCGTTTTGATAAATACACTTATTTGCTATCTATCACTGCTTATTAGGTACCACTTTTAACAACAGGTGTTCCTGGCATGTTGCAAACAAACACCTTGATATAATACCGTAAGTATTTACTCATATGATACTCTAGACGGTATTATTGTATAATACACAAGGGTATCTTTAGAGACATCGTTCTGGAAACATGAATATTTGTCACAAATATAAAACTGTGATATATCAGACAAAAAGAAAGACGTGGTGGCCGAGTGGTTCAAGTCGTCACCTGATTATTCAAGATAGCAGGATGAGCCCCACGAAGCTTTACGGTCTTTAATAGCAAGACAAAACCTAGGGTCCCCGCAGGGGTAGGTAGAGGCACCAATGCAGTCACTTTTGGCCGGAGATATATTTTAGGTGACATCATAAGCAGACAGCAAGTCCAGCATTTCTCAAGCACGACTATACATACGTATTTGGATTTTATCTCATACTTATGGAGGTTTCCCTATGCTTTCCTTTGCCGTAAAGCCCGTGGTTTGTCTAATCACAGAACTTAAGTTCTAAGTTAAACACCTTGGTAGTTTCAGATCACTGTTATAAAATTAATAATAGAGACTAGAGAGAAAGTGATAAAATAAAAATAGCTTACAGTATGATTCAGAATAGCAATTATAGATTTGACAAACTTACTTACTTTACTACTTACAGGGATACTTTACACTCGTACTTTCTGTGAGCTTCGAGTGGACCCTTCAATATTTATCTAGCAGTTGAATAACATCCGTTGCAAAGCACTTGATTTTATCAATCTATTGTCTGTAGGGTATTTAATGAACAGTTACTGATTTCCACGTAAACTTTGAAGTGGAATCCGCAAAATGCAGTTTACTGTATTTGTCTTTTTGGCTCTTACCAGTTGGGTTCACGCTCAAGAATTACAAGTGGAACTGTTAGGCTTGACCGCTTTCGGCTATCTTACGGAAACAGGAATCCCATTAGGTGAAGAAATTCGAGAAATTGAGGAAAAATATCCTTCCGAACAAACAAGAATAGTTGGCGGAACTCCAGCAGAAGATAAATTGTACCGCTTTCAGGTTAGCTATACCATAATATAAGGTGACTTCTTAGTCACCTTTATGTTGGACCAATTCAGTTGAATTGTAGGGTTTTTAAAAACCCATTACAATGTAGGAAAACAGATGTTTGAAATATGATGAACTATCCTTCACGTTAGCACCTAAATATATCTCTGGTGAAAACATACGATGTGTTACTTCACACCTCTGTCTATACCTTCGGGGAAACATGGGGAAAGGCGTGAAGAAAGGTTTTAAAATAATAAAACTAGTGACCGCAGTCTTCTGTCAACAAGTGTTGCCTATGTTAATAAGAGACCCCGCCCTTCCTCAACTAACTGTTCTTCTTTATAAATATTTGGTAGAGAACATGAATTTGTCCGTAGACGATTATCATTCACTAGCTATGCCCTGTAATTTTTATGTCAAGGCTATTTCTATAAAAAATAGTAATAATAATAAATACCTGGGACAATTCCACACAAATTGACCTAGTCCCAAATTAAGCAAAGCTTGTGTTATGATAACTAGACAATGATATATTTACTTATATATATAGATATATACTTAAATACATAGGACATCCAAGACTAAGGTACAAATATTCGTGTTCATCACACAAATATCTGCCCTCAGCGGGATTCGAACCCGCGACCTCAAGTTTCGCAGTCAGGAGCTCTAACCACTAGACCAGAAGGTCGTATATATTTTCTTTTTAAAAAATGTTGAAGTGCTAATTAAAATATAGCTTTTCAAAGGTGAAAAAATTTTATGATGGACAGAGTAGTTTTCGAGTTTACCCATTACGGACAGTTTTAGAAACTTGCTAATATTCATAACTTTCTTGTGTCAATTATTTGTGTAGATAATAATGCGGTGATTTTCAAACATATCCCTCCAATAACAATGTTGGTCCTATTATTTATCTGTTAAACTTCTTTCACATATCAGGCAGGACTCCTGGGCAAGATAGAAGGCTTGAACGGCACAAGCATCTGCGGTGGTTCACTCGTCAGTACCACAAGGGTATTGACGGCCGCCCATTGTTGGTACGACGGTAAAAACCAGGTGACCCAGTTGACTGTGGTACTGGGATCCACGCGACTATTCAGCGGTGGCTCGAGACTTGTCACCAGCGATGTAAAGACACATCCCAACTGGAGCGCTTCTCGCATCCGCAATGACATAGCCATTATTTCATTACCTAGCGAGGTGGCTGTTTCAGGTTGGTTTTAATAATATTTATTTCTGTTTTATTTATTGTGTAAATATTATTTTCTTAAATATAACAATGTAATAACATAAATATAATAATAAATGTAAGCCGTGGTGGCTGAGTGGTTCGAGCAGCTGCCTGCGACGCAAAGGTCGCAAGTTCGAATCCCGACTGTACCAATGAGTTTTTCTGAACTTAAGTACAGTGATTAGTCACACCACGAGCTGAACGGTGAAGGAAAACATCGGGAGGAAACCTGCATACGTCTGAGAATAAATTCAAAGGCGTTTGTATAGTCGTGCTGTAGTAACGGCGATGGACTCGCCATCTGTCACGTTGGCACCTAATATACCTCTGGCGGAAAGTGGGTGTGTGGGTATTTCCTATACACCTCTGCCTACCCCTTCGGGGACCCTTGTGGGAAGGCGTGAGGATAAATATAACAATTATTTGCAGACTATATTGCGCCCATTGCGTTACCATCCGCAGCTGACCTCTCTTCCAGTTTCTCTGGCAAATGGGTTGTGGCGATTGGCTTCGGACTAACACGTGATGGTAAGACAACTCCTAATTTAAACATGTATTTGTTCAATAGATAAGACAATGAATGCTGTTCAAGTTTATAAGAAGCTTGGTCCTCGAATCCCTGGGTGCGAACTGAACTGAAATAGGGCACAACAGATCGTTCAGAATAGGCTATGCAAAAGATCTTACAGAAAATTGCATATAAATAACGCTGCTTCTAAATATTGCGCTAACACCACGTAAAATGACCATGACCATGTGCCAGCAGCAGGGAGACCCGATCGCACTTTATACTGCTAACACAGCATCCCTAAATATTAAGGCGATAATGAGCAAGTGTATGGTAGTCACTTACCATCATACATGCTGTATTGTTAGCGAATAATATTTTATTTCATTATCTTCACGCCTTCCCACAAGGGTCCACGAAGGGGTAGGCAGAGGTAATACCCACACACCCACTTTCCGCCAGAGGTATATTAAGTGGCAACGTGACAGATGGCGAGTCCATCGCCGTTACTCAAGCACGACTATACATACGCCTTTGTATTTCTTCTCCGACGTATGCAGGTTTCCAGTCGATGTTTTCCTTCACCGTATTATAAATATTTTATAAATATTTTTTTTTGAGAAAATGGTTACAAAGTTATTATTACTATTTCGCAGGCGGCTCAATTACTACTAACCAAGTCCTTAGCCACGTGAACATGACAGTGATCTCAAATAAAGTCTGTTCAATATTCTACCCGGGTGTAGTACAGGCATCTAACGTCTGTACCAGCACATCTGGCGGCCACAGCACATGCAACGGAGACTCAGGAGGTCCTCTCATTGTCACCAGGGATGGAATAGAGACATTAGTGAGTTATTTTTGTATAATCTAAGGCAACTTAAGTCAATATTTCTGATGTTCTATTGTATTAATATATTTTTCAGAGCTAATAGGTAGTCGGACTGACCAAACACTGTGTTAGTGTTTGGTCTGTTATCAACGACTACTTACCCGTTGATACGTTGGCAGATAAAGGCTCTTGGCTCATGTAGTTAGTCAAGCTACGAGGCAAGTTATTAATGAAAAGTTTTTTAGGATGTTTGTTCCACTGTCACGCAAACACTACTGAACAGAATTGTAGAAAAAATGTGCGGAGTAACGATATTAGATCGAATCCGCAATGAAGAGATTCACAAATCAATTGTCGTGAATGAGGACGTGATTGTAAAGATGAAGAAAGGCATGTTACGTTGGTTTGGACACATAGAAAGGATGAGTGAAGAAATATTGACGAAACAGATATACAAAGCAAAAGTGTGTGCAAGAAGAGGCAGAGGAAGGCCACGTTCCAAATACCTGGATCAAATCGATCGGGCGCTCAAATCGATCGGGCGGGAACGTTAAGAGTACTCGAAACCGACGAGCATGTATGAAGAGACTGATGAATGTGGACGAAGCGAAAAAGGTTTGTAAGTCTAGAGAGAACTGGCGCTCTATACTCTCTGCCTACCCCGTTAGGGACTTGGAGTGATGATATGTATATATGTATGTACATATTATGTTGCAGCGAAAATTTGTTTTATTTTTCATTCTTCAGATTGGTATCACATCATTTGGCTCATCGCTTGGCTGTGCAGTAGGTTTGCCGGCAGCTTTTACCAGAGTGACTTCCTTCATGGACTTCATTAGAAGTAATTTATAAAAGAAAAGAAATTGGTCTCAATCTTGTTAGTAAAATTGTAACTTGAATGATACCTACCTGCTTTATTGATACTTATATCAGGATTGTATAATTAATAATTACTCAATAATACTCAATAATTACTTAATATAAAATAAAATATATAAAAATCTATACTATACTCTATAGTCTCTACCTACCCCGTTAGGGACTCGGCGTGATAATATGTATGTTTATATATAAAAAATTGGGATGTCAGATGCAATATTTATTTCATGTACTCATCTCGTAAGCCATTACAAATACATTAAGAGTACTGTAATGAACTGCGCTCGTAGTGGAGTGGTTCGAGTAGTAGGTAGTATACTACATTATCATGCTACTACCCCAGGAACGGAACAGTAATCATATCGACTTCGTCTGCGTGGAATTTAACAAAAAATATGGTCAGATTCCAAAATAAAAGTAGTCTAAGTTGTCTGCCAGTGAAAGTCCCGTTACAATCGGTCCAGCCGTTTCAGAGATTACCCGGACGGAACAAACAGACAGAAAGACCGGTAAAAAAATGTAAAAAAAAATAAATTGATGTATACATCGATATGCATTCAGTAAAACTCGGTTTTTTTATATTACAAACAGACAATAAATGTTATTTATTTGTATGTATAGGTAATCTACAACACGGGTGAAACCGCAGGCTCGGCTAGTGACAAAATAATAAAATGCCACGTCGCACCATGGATAAGAGTAGGCGAGGTTGCCATAATGCTGTGCCCAACCCTACTGAAATTAACTAATCAAAGATATAGCTCGTATCTGTTGTGAAATAATCTTCAACTTATCACATTATGAGGTATATAAGGAATTAGCATACATCATAAAATTTGGTAGTACCACCGGAGTCCAAAATATGAAACTAATCGTCGCAGCCCTCCTTGTTCTGGCAAGCTTTGCCGCTGCCGAAGTACTGGAATCAGGTAACCCAGTCCTGGGTTACCTGACCAAATACGGTATCCCAGAGGCAGAGCGAATTCGCCAGGCTGAGGAACAGTATCTGTCCCAAAGAATCGTCGGCGGCGTTCCCGCTGGTGAAGGACAGTACCCATACCAGGTAAGACTAAAATACTCCTCACATTTGACGGCCACCTGGTCTATTGGTCAGAGATCGTAACTTTGAAACTAGAGATGAGGCGGGCTCGATTCCCGCTGAGTGTTATGTGAATTTATGTGAGGAAAAGTCTTGAATATCCTATACATATACGTATGTATCTATTTATAAAAGTATCTATCCGCAATGAAGAGATTCGCAAATCAACTGGCGTGAATAAGGGCGTGATTGTAAAGATGAAGAAAGGTATGTTACGTTGGTTTGGACACATAGAAAGGATGCGTGAAGAAAGATTGACGAAACAGATATACAAAGCAAAAGTGTGTGCAAGAAGAGGCAGAGGAAGGCCACGTTCCAACTACCTGGATCAAATAGATCGGACTCTCAAGGACGGGAACGTTAAGAGTACTCGAAACCGACGAGCATGTATGAAGAGACTGATGAATGTGGACGAAGCGAAAGAGGTATGTTAGTCTAGAGAGAACTGGCGCTCTATACTCTCTGCCTACCCCGTTAGGGACTTGGCGTGATGATATGTATGTATGTATAAAAGTATCTCTAGCGTTGTCTATTTCCCGTAGGTTTGCTTAGTTTGAGTCTAGGTAAATTTGTGTGAAACTATCCCAAATTGTTTCATAAGGATATAATAATATATATAATATATAATATAATATAATATAATAATAATATCCTCACGCCTTCCCACAAGGGTCCCCGAAAGGGTAGGCAGAGGTGTAGAGGTAATACCCACACACCCACTTTCCGCCAGAGGTATATTAGGTGCCAACGTGACAGATGGCGAGTCCATCGCCGTTACTTACGCCGTTACCGCACGTCTATACATACGCCTTTGAATAAGTTAATAAGGATATCATCTTTGTTAATTTCAATGTTATAGAATTAAACTCACTCGCTTTCTTTAATCGGGGCCTTATTATAATTATAATAAACGCTTAAAGGACAGATGTATACGACAAAATAGAAGTTACACGCCATCGTTCAGCCCCAATTATATTGTCTTACAAGCTATGCATATCAGTATTTTTTATGAAATACTAACTTTGTACCTCCAAAATCAATGTATCTAGTGAGTGATCGTTTTTACTTTAATCATTCTCATATTTTAATAGTTATGCTACTATTCTGGGATTAGATGAATCGAACAAAAAACGATAATCAGAATCGGTCCACCCGTTCTTGAGTGGTGATTAAATGGTGTAAACAAATAGCCCGATAATTTTGCATTCCGTGATCCTAGTACGAAATTTCTTTGTTCTAGGCTGGTCTTTTGATCTCGCTAGTTGGTTTCGATGGCACTGCCGTGTGCGGTGGAGTAGTCATCAGGGGCGACCGTATCGCCACCGCAGCTCACTGTTGGCGGGATGGCGTTAACCAGGCGTGGAAGATAACTGTTGTTCTTGGCTCGAACCTCCTCTTCAGCGGAGGCACCAGGGTTGACAGTAGCGCGGTGATAACTCACCCGAACTGGAATCCTCTCCTCGTCCGTAATGACGTTGCTGTCATTTACCTACCCACAAATGTTCCGACTTCAGGTAAAGTTTAATTTCGTAAGGTTCTTTTAGTTTTCTATACTAATATTATAAAGAGGAAAGATTTGTTTGTTTGTTTGTTTGTTTGTTTGTAATGAATAGGCTCCGAAACTACTGGACCGATTTCAAAAATTCTTTCACCTTTGGAAAGCTACATTATCCCCGAGTAACATAGGCTATATTAAATTGGACCCGATAGGTGGCGCTGCGATCGAGTTTCAAGAATTTTACCTTTTTACCCGGGCGAAGCTTTCTGTGTGTTCCTGTGTGTCTTAAGCTAGATTCGAGAATGGTTTAGATTTACAATTGGACCCAATAGGTGGCGCTGCGATCGTGTTACGGGCAATTTAACTTTTTTACCCGAGCGAAGCTGGGCGGGACAGCTAGTTAATAATAAAGTCACGCTCTTATTGTCCCATAAATTGTATAGGTAGTAGATCTTTGTTTTATATAATTTCCTACCAATAGTAAACTAGGTATATATAAATGTAATTTGCTATAACAAATGAGGAATACATTTATTTGCTATGCTGCAAAACATCCTGTATGTAAAAGATAAGCAGGTCCATTCTTCTTGAAATGAACACAAGAGATAAGCACGATCAAAATTTAGTTAAACATTAGGAGAGTGCCCTATTGATTTAAACTTAAATAAAACTTGCTGACATTAAGACTTACTGAGTCTATTTGGTGGAATCAAATTGCAGTGACCTTTTTTAAAAAAGGTCACTGACATATAGTTCAATAACAAGATATATTTTTTGGATATATACATTTATAAAGTTATATAAATTTTATTATCTTATATTTACAATAACAACAATTAACAATATTTACAAAGTTATATTAAATATTTTTTTATTTCATACACAGCTACTATTGCCCCGATATCACTACCTTCCGGAGACGAGCTCAACGAGGACTTCAGCAACGAAAACGCTATTGCCTCCGGATTTGGATTGACCAGTGACAGTAAGTACAAGCCATAAATACACTAACTTAGTCTTGCCATGAGACCACGTAAAATGCTATGAGAGGTAGGGCAAAACGGGTTTCCCGTTTGAATTTAGGGCTGCCCGACTGGGGCAGGACCTCCCACCTTATAGCTGTAGTAGCCGTAGCCAAGTCCGTAGCCAAATAACAATATTTTTTGTGTTGTATTCCCACGCGATGAATAAGGTTTCCAGTAATGAGCTCCTTGGGGAGGGAGGGAGGATTATTATATTGTGTTGGCAGCAGATGGATTAGTCATATTATGCTGCCAACACAGTATAACTCTCCGAACACAGAGTGGCAAAGCGCAAGTGATACCTCTGTATTGTACGCGTAAATAAGCTGCTGGAACCCCTTTCCATCGGGTGGGCCGTATGCTTTTTGACACTCTGATTGTATAAAAAAATGTGATTACATTGGTAGTTTACATTTTTTTAAACATACCGTATGTGTTAATCCAGCTGATAGCCTATCTCTGATTGAGTTTCTTCCATTTCCGTTCAGGCGTTCTAGCTTGCTTGATTACCAAACAAGTATGCATCTCAAACCGCCGCATTTATAATTTTAGTTTAATTTTAAATATGAGTAGGGTATAATGGCTTTTCCAGAACTTGTATGCAATAAATATCCGACCAGAACATCTTACATTAATATAAAGACAAACGCTACCTACCTAATACTCAGAGTTAAACTCTCAATTTTGTGATTAATTATATAATCTCTAGAAAAATATGCGAGGAAAGCAGTTGCAATGCACTACAAGCAAACACGACAAACAGGCCATTGTCAAAATGATTAAATGAAAAACATTTTCGTGCTGCGGTCGTTACCTGTACACATTCAACACCTACACCCGTAACTCGCTGACACAAAGCTTTGCTGCTGATGAATCTTTAAAATCCGGGACTGCTAATGCCCGATTAAGTAATAAATAAGATTAGTTTAGTCATCTATGGATTACTAAATAATTAATTACCATTTGATAAACATCTCCAAAATGCCTAATTTTGTTTATTTCTTTATAGCCGGTGGCATCTCTTCCGGCCAGTTCCTCAGCCACGTGAGCCTGAACGTCCTCAGCAACAGTGTATGTTCGGCTGCCTTCCCCTTTATCCTGCAGACCAGTAACATCTGCACCAGCGGCTTTGGAGGCGTCGGTACCTGCAGAGGCGACTCTGGCGGTCCTCTTGCTCTCACTAGAAATGGCAGACAAATCTTGGTAAGTAAAAAAACATTTGAGAAATTTCTTTACATTTTTTGGCCCATTTTGGGACTAAAACGATACGAACGAAAACGAACGATATAGGTATTGTTTTTCACTGATCGCCACCTTCCAGTACAAACTATATTCAGTGTTACAAAAGTGCATATTATTTCAAGTAGAAATATAAGTAAGGGTGGATGACGGCCGTCTGATCTTGTGATCAGAGAATTTGTGGTGCGAAACTTGAAATAGAGAGGGTGAGAACAGATAATTTTGTGTACCAAGGTATTATTTTATTTATAATCTTTCTCCTCCCCAGATTGGTCTCACTTCGTTCGGCTCTGCTCTGGGCTGCCAAGCCAACCTGCCCGCTGCCTACGCTCGCGTCACTTCCTTCGTGGACTTCTTCAACCAACACATATAAACTGACTTCTGCTATAAATAAATTAAAGTAATCACATCACGTATTTTTTTTGTCTTAGGGAATGACAATATATTTTCACCTTCCTCCTCTTTCTTCCCTCCCCTTTCCCTCAACCTTTTGGCAACGACAGCTTCTCTCAGGCGAACTCTATTGGATATTTTAATTTTCTCTGAAATTTTATTAAGCGTAACAAATTACTGTATCCAATCCAGTAAAAGAAAATAGTTGATATAGGCTGAAGTCTTAAGAAGTCTTAAGCCCGCATGCCTATACTTGGAAATTCCCGGATTAACCACTTTGTAATCAATACAAAATGGCCCGCCTAGTATATATTCAAAGATTTGAAAACGGATAAGGAGTTGAAAATGGGACATATTTTTTATTTATAGTTTAGTAATAGCCTAAGGTTTCACATATCATCCCGGCTTGACAATTCTTTAAAATGTTTTTTTTATATTCATTTCGAATAGCACTCGATCTATATTTTTAGCACCAACATGTTTGCGCCACGCAATACCTTCAAAATCAAACTTACTTCAGTACATTATGAATAGCAAATAATATTAAAGTTTTACATCCGATATTAATCCGGGTTCATGGATTAAATATAAGCTTATTTTTTATTACTTTCGTGCATTAATCGAAAACTGAGACATTTGCATCGGTAGATGGCATTAGTAGACTTCTTCCTGCTCCAACCGAGACATACCATCCCGCAGACACCAGTGAGATTTCTTGCTTACCATAATTGACTAGGTATTTGTATGGTATAGGTTTCAACTGAATAAAATAAAAATGTGTGTTTTTTTTTTACATTCAATAGTTTCAATCTCCAACCCACTAGCCATAAGTTTTTGTATGCATATATTGACAACGCAAATCCTAAATTCTGGGTGTTCGAAAGGAGGTGTTTTTATTTATCACGTCATGAGTCGTGATTGTAATTCCAAAATGTTCACACGAGATGGAAAGTATGAAAAAGATATTGGAAGAAGGATAACTGCCGGTAATAAGGTAAATGGGGGCCATGTAGGCGTTGATGGGCAGCAAAAGTCTGAGCAAGAATGCTCGAGTTGCAGTTCACAACGCGATATTCACCTACATTATTGTATGGCAGCGAATCCTGAGTATGCCAGAAGAAGTATGAAAATAGCTTAAATGTAGTTGAGATGCGACCTCTTCGAAAAATGTGCGGAGTAACGATCTTAGATCGAATCCGCAATGAAGAGATTCGCTAATCAACTGGCGTGAATGAAGGCGTAATTGTAAAAATGAAGAAAGGCACGTTACGCTTGTTTGGATATACAGAAAGGATGAGTGAAGAAATATTGACGAAACAGATATACAAAGCAAAAGTGTGTGCAAGAAGAGGCAGAGGAAGACCACGTTCCAACTACCTGGATCAAATCGATCGGACGCTCAAGGATGGGAATTTCAAGAGTACTCAAAACCGTCGAGCATGTATGAAGAGACTGATGAATGTGGACGAAGCGAAAGAGGTATGTATATTATTATATTATATAATATATTTATTAATAGTCAGAAATATTAATTAACCGTTTTTTTACTGAACCTTTTATTTGAGATCTCATTAATATAAATAAGTCGAGCCTCTTAAGGGGCCTTCAGGCTTTTCAGGGGGGCAAAGACATCTACCTATGCGCAAAATACATTGTTCTCGATTTCGCATTCGGGTAAAAACCAGTGGCGTGGCCGTTTAACACTTCTTGGATACTACCGTGTGTCTCGATACTAAGTACGTGATCAACAACACACACAAATATACCTACTGCAGGTATACCATATCTTGAACATTTTTGATAATCATCCACTAATCGTAATTGATTGGTTTGCGGAATATATTTCGCATATATATTTTGCAAAACACATTGTATGCGGTAGTTTTGACTGGAACCGATAAAATGAAAGTAATCGTCGTAGCCCTCCTTGTTCTGGCAAGTTTTGCCGCTGCCGAAGTACTGGAATCAGGTAACCCAGTCCTGGGCTACCTGACCAAATACGGTATCCCAGAGGCAGAGCGAATTCGCCAGGCTGAGGAACAGTATCTATCCCAGAGAATTGTCGGCGGAATCCCCGCTATCTCTGGACAAATTCCATACCAGGTAATATATAGGTATATCTATAAATCACAAACTTGTATTGTTATTGTTATAACAATACGAGTTTGTGAGTAAATACCACTCAGCTACGTATTTTCTTTACGATGAGGAGAGATATGTAATGGCTGTTACCTAGGATCTACCTAGCTTTCCAGTACATTATCTACATAATTAATGTCAGTCTTTTCAATAAAACTTCGTTTAAAATCATTTCTCTAAGACATGTTTAAATATATAAGGTAATAAGGTAAAACAACTGTTATGAGACGCAAGAGCATATTTCTACTTATGTTATTCGTAAGCTCAAATAAGCACGTATACATAACAACGCTTATTCCATTCCGTGTCATTTTGTGTATTTTTACGAGGTACAGAACCTGGAGCTTTATTCTGTTACGTAATGAGAGATAACTGGAACGTTTGAAAATACTAAAATCAAATACGTAAATTGATGAATGTTCACGAGACAAACAAGATACTTGCAGAAAGTATAGCCGTAGAATTATTGCTTATTAAATTGTTTATAAGGAATATATGAAATAGTCGGGGAACAGATATAGAATTTATATCATTATAATAGAATATAATAATGATATAGCTAATGCGATTGGCGATTATAAGATTTGTAAAACATTAATGTATGGACTAGAAAGAACTAGTTCGTTCTCAATCTTGGCCTATCTTTCGGGTCATTTTGTAGTGATAGATGTTAGGTATTGGAATATATATATCTTATTTCTCGTTAGCATCTAAAAAATATGTCCGACGAAAAGAAGGTGTATGGGGCATCGCCTACACACTCCTACCCACCTGCCTCTGACGGTCTGAAGATATATATGAATATCTATAAATAAATACATTGCGATGTCTGATTAACTTATTCTTTGTTCTAGGCTGGTCTTCTCATCTCACTGATTGGATTCGAAGGCACAGCTGTATGTGGTGGCGTCTTAGTCAGCTCCTCTCGAGTTGTTACCGCTGCTCACTGCTGGAACGATGGTCAGAGTCAGGCGTGGAGATTCACCGTTGTTCTCGGTTCGACTCTACTCTTCAGCGGTGGTACCAGAATTGACACCAGCGCGGTGGCCACTCATCCCAACTGGAGTGCCTTACTTGTTCGGAACGACGTTGCTGTCGCCTACTTGCCCAACCCCGTAACACTATCAGGTCAATATCCTATAAATTATAAATAAATAAATAGGAATAAATGTGTTGGGAGCATACGCTGACAAACTTTCAGCCTTTATAAAATAACGAAGGTCTGGGGTTCACGGGCTCTTGCTCTATTATAGAAGATTCTAAATAGAACCACTTTAAATTCCTTGCTTATTGAGTAACGCTTTCAGATTTATGATATATGTTTAGATATATGTCTGTCCAGATACTATTGCGCCAGTATCTCTGCCATCTGGAGATCAACTCAACGATGACTTCACTGGTGCAAGCGCTTTAGCGTCCGGCTTCGGATTGACCAGCGATAGTAAGTACCTACTAGATAGAATTTCAATATACTAACGTACGATATGTCTGTGTCTCCTGAAAACGTTGTAGATCATTATAGTTGTTTTTTGTGCCAACATAGCCGATGGCGAGTCCGTCGCCTTTTCCTAAGCATAGTTGTGCTACACAATGTTTTCCTTCTGTTGATCTTGATTTTGGTCTGGTTAACTTGCTTTACTGAAAAAAAAAATCTCTGGTATTCCTATTACCTACATATAACTATAACTAATAAGTGTAAAAGGGAGAATTCGATTAACCCTTTCTTCTAAAAAATTTGTGTTTTAAGTCAATCAAAAATATAGTGGAAGTTTGGGCGATGAGATGTATGCATACATATCATCACAGAATAGGCAGAGAGAACAAAGCGCCTATTCTGTTAAGACTTAAAGACCCCTTCCCTGCTCTAGCCACTTTCATATAATATGTTTGTAACTCAATAAGGCGTCAAATATTAAGGCCATGGTATTAACCTTACTAATACTTACGACACGTGTGCAAGTGATTTTGATTGTCTGTTACGTTTTCACGCGTCACCCAATTGACCAATCCCCATGAAACTGTATTAAGAATCCTCCTCTTTTCCAGCTAGTATATCAATTATTTGATTTTTCTTTACAGGTGGTGGTATCTCAACCGGTCAGTACCTCAGCCACGTGAGGCTGAACGTGATCAGCAACAGTGTATGTTCGGCTGCCTTCCCATTTATCCTGCAGACCAGTAACATCTGCACCAGCGGCTTTGGAGGCGTCGGTACCTGCAGAGGCGACTCTGGCGGTCCTCTTGTGGTAGAAAGAGACAACAGCCAGATCCTGGTAAGACTTACCTGAAGACCACTACACCAAACTGTCTGATACATTCTACTACTAGATGAAGACCCGTCTAGCTGTCAAAGGCTTCCATTCTGTAGATATTCGGCTGGCGTGATCGGACCGGTCGACTTCATTCTTATAAGGAATATTTCCCAAAAAATATGTTAGTGATATTTTGCCTCACATAACTAAAAGACACTATCTCCTCCCCAGATTGGTATCACTTCTTTCGGATCTGCTCTGGGCTGTCAAGCCAACCTGCCCGCTGCCTACGCTCGCGTCACTTCTTTCGTGGACTTCTTCAACCAACACATATGAACTATAGTATGCGATAGAATAAACATGTAATAAAAAATAATTTAAATTTTGTGATCCGTTTTTATTAAACTTCCTAAAAAATTACAAACATTGCTGGTTCACTAGGTGCGTAATTGATTACATTTTTATACAAACAAAGGGGGGAGTTATTGCAATACAGTAATGAGTTGCTTTCTGAACTTAGTAGAGTGTTTGAAGTACAGTGGTGAAGGAAATCATGCATACGTTCAAGAAGTTCAAGTAAGAAATCGTTCGTTCAAGAAAGTGATGTAGTGTGGTAGTAGAGACACGGCGTAGGACCATCCATCCGTCACGTTGTTCGCTTAAACGTACGATTACCTTAAAAAAATATTAATGACGCCATAGATGGTTCACCATTATAGCCAATTTATTTTAAAGCACGTTCTAAAGATAACGACGAATGCGTCTATATTATAGCAGTCAAATTGCAGCCGTGTAAACAAAGTACTTATGGATGCAATGTGCATTCGTTAGGCAGCGGTGGCGTTAAATCGGCTTGCACGCCGCACGGCCCAACGCCGCCAAACACTAGTGCCAATTACAATCAGCATCATGGCGCGTCATCATTGCCACGTCACGAGCGTCAGTGCTAAAATGATTCCCTATGACGGTTTGGAAAGGCGAAATTTATGCATTACGAAAATATTCCGAAATTGATCCCGATAAATTTTCCTTGCATGAACAATCTTTACTAATATTAAAAAGAGGCTGAGCTTGTCGCCGTTTATGCACCGACTCTATTAATTGTAGAGTGCTTGTTCACTCTTAGGTAATCAGTGTGTACCGACCAATAATACTCAAACGTTAGTGGAAGGCACACTAGCACCATAAACTATGAGGAAGAATTAGTGGGGCGCGTCTTCGTGGATGGCACTATCTATACTAGAAATGAATACCAAAATAAATGTAATTTAATAGTACCAATAGGGCTTTGTACCGCTAGAGGTTATAGGTAATAAAATGAAGCTATAGATCATGGCTAGGTATCCTGCATATCACGAAGCTAACAGAAATCGTCGAATCAGTTCGTCGTTCGGATAACATTCAGGCACTTGTTAATCCAGTGACGGGGTGAAGAGCTGTCGTTACGGAACAAATTAGTCATAACACAGCGTAAATTTAATTAGCGTGATAATTGCCGTGCAGAGCTCGGATAGGTGAAAGGTGCAGACTAATGCAAGTAAGAACCCACTGAAAAAATCCAGCGTTCACTCAAATTAGTATAATGAGCATCGATCACTAATATTATCAGAGATCGATGATAATGAGTTAATTTATTTAATTGCTCCATCAATAATAAGAAATTATAAGATAATTCATGCGTTCGTTGCGACTGGGTTGATATATTGGTACCTAAGTATTTTTTTACAGTTGGTTAAGCCCACATTTAATCGATACCTGTAACTCTTAACGGTTAACCACGTTAATTCTGGTATAAAAAATAATAATAAAGACGTCCGTGGTACGTATAACAAAAGAATATAATATACATCAATAAATTATTTTATAACAATTTGTATCATGATTATGTTATACCTACCTACACATAATGTTATAACAATATATACGTAATATATTATTGCATTAGCGGAAAAATCGAAACCATTTTACTTATTTTTATTTAGCACCGTTATGAATTATATTTCTCTGTAGAATTTAGTTTTAACCGTTTTACGTTAAGTCAAAATGTCAAAGTAATATGGAAGACATTTTGACCCTATATAATAATTATAATAATAATATTATTATAATTATAATAATTATACTAATAATATTATGATAATTATAATAATAATATTATTATAATTATATGGAAGACATTTTGATTTAACGTAAAACGGTTAAAACTAAATTCTACAGAGAAATGGCGCTCTATTCTCTCTGCTGTCCCCGTTAGGAACTCGTATATATGTAAAACAAATTAATTGATGTTTAGGACGAAAAAGTCTAAGGAATAAATTATTTAAGTAAAATATTTTAGAGGTATTTCTTTTATAAACAACACGCTAAGCAACCGTAATATCGAAGACCCTTCAAAACGTATCACCAACGTAAAGTCTATATAATAATCCAGCGTGCAAGTTTATTAAACGTCAGTAACATGCGGCCCCCAGTGCCGTTTACCAGAAAATAGAGGTGAAACAATATACAGTTTCTATAAGTGCGACTGAAAAGGACTGACTTCAGACTTCCTCCAGAGATATTTAATAACGAGCTTATTAAATTGTCTATATTTCCCGGGACATGGGCCGTATTATAGTATAGGTATTGATTGTCTTATAGTAGTTTCACAAGTTGCGGAGGTATATTAAAATGGTAGTGTATTTAATTTTAGAACGTTACTTATTTATTCGATTATAGATAGGTACAGGAGTAAAGTCTAGGATGAAGACAATGTTGATTGTGGGTTAGCACGATATGGAACTCCCGCATATTTAAGTTTTCCATAAAGTTTTTTTTTTTTTTTGTATTGTCTCTCGTAGCGTGAGTTCCGGGAACTTTTGCTACTTAACCGGTCAATGGCGAGACCTAGGCCTCCAGCCAGGCTTTCCATAAAGTACGAAATGGGGTTTTATAAGGACGTGAAGAGATTTTTGGGACAGTCTATAATAAACGCTAGTGACAACTCTAGTGTTGCAAGCATTCATAGATATGAGGTGGTAACCGCTTACTATCGAGTGGGTCACTGGATTGAGTGAGTCGAGTTGGTCGATGGATTATTAGCTTAAGTAGTGGCTTAAAAAACAAAGCAAAAAAAATCGTAGAAATTTGAATGTTCCAGTTATTATAAATCTCATATATACATATATATCCAGCATATAAAATCAAATTAGCACCTAAAGAATTTGTGCACAACTTGAATGCAATATTTTATAAAATGTATCTGTTGAAAGACATTAATTTTTATGAGAATATACATAGTAGAACCTACATATTTTTATTTTAAGCGAATATGATATTAAGGACATAGATACAAATACATAGTCCTGCAAGCTCTACAATTAATCAAAATAATTTTGTCTGTCTGATAATCCTGAGAACCTTTTATTTATCTCTATTATTATAATTTTTATTGTTCCAGTTATTTTTTAAACTGAATGAAATAAAAAAAAATGCCCATGCTTATAAAATTTATAATGATTACAGTGTTGATAGTATCTTATAGGTAGTAAGCAGCTATTATCTAAAACTTCCTTCATAAAAAAAAACTTGCTGTGAATCACGTTCCGCATACCGATACATACCTAAAGCATTATGGTGTGGGACTGTGTCGTGCTCAGAACAATAAATTATTGTTCTGAGGTGTCGTTCAATTTTGTTTAAAATTACAGTATCGGAAAAATATATAAAGTTAAAATATATATGGGAAGGCGTGAGGATATATTATTATATTAAGTAAGAAATAGATGAAGACAATCAAGATAAACATTATAAATTAAAACTATCCAAGAAGGTGTCTCTTTGTGGCTATATATTAAGGCAGAATAATCTGATCAGATCTAACTAAGAGCCATTAAATGCACGATGATGTTAATTCACTAATATGATGCGTTGTTAAAATACATAAAGATTGTGTATAATACGTCCTATGTGTCACCTATCTAATGCGTGCATTCTTGGACACAAAAAATGAAACGCACCAAAGCGTCACTTAATGACAGTTATTATGACAGTGACACTGGAATTAAACAACACGCTTATATTGTATAGTGAATTATTTATTTAGATTTAGAGGAAATGAATGAAAATGAAGATGAAATTACAACATTTTGTGATTCAGCAGTAATTATTTTATTGAAATAAAATTATCATTGCATTATCGGGGAATATTTTTACAGTGCTTTGTTTCCTTATAGGCAGCACTTGTGGAAGGATGTCGATTACCAGTACGAATGCAAGGAGGCGATGACTGGCCTTTGGCTGAAATCATTAGTGTTAAAGAGATTCGCGGACAAAGAGGATATTATGTGCACTATGTTGACTGTAAGTTTGGCAACATGACATAAAAACAGTGCTTACAATATTAAGAGAAATAAGTTTGGTGTACATGTTTTTACATTAAAACGGTAAAGTTTCTACTAAGACGTGCATGTAAGGTTTGTACATAGGTTATGATGATTGGAAAATATTTAATATAATAAATACACAATGACAATAACTGATAAATTTTTTGAAAATTCTTCTGTCGAGCGCCAGACAGTGATAGTAATATTATATTTTTAAATTTTTCAACTTTTATGTTCGAGATAAACAAATGGATTGCCTTTTGGTGTGTTTGTACTTAACTTGGTTCACTAATTTTCAAAGGAAGACAAATTTTCAAAAGTTTTGAATATTTAAGTAAGAATTCTTATGTGTAAATTTGTAATCACATGTAGATAATTGATATCAGTACATCCATACAGTATACAATTCAGTTATGTTCGGGATCAGACCTGTATGAACTAAGTCTTTGAACTAAAATTCTTAATTCTCACAAAATTTCTGTTACTGTACTTAATAGCAGAAAATTGTGTCAGATTCATCAAGAATATATATTGTGGCTTACAATATATCTGAGAATACCTATTTATCTTAACTATCAGGTGATAAAGTCACCACATCTTCATATATACTTGTCTTGTATTAATATTCAGAACTATAAAACCTTCAAAGGCGTATGTATAGTTGTGCTTGAGTTATGGCGATGCGATCTATCCTGGTGAAGATATCATTTTATTATTATTATCAAACCAGGTACATATATATATATATATATAAACTAGCGGTCTGTCCAGGATTTGCATGGCGACATAGTCAGGGTGAATGTAGCTTTAAAATGTGGAGAGAATTTTCCAAATCGGTCCAGTAGTTTCAGAGCCTATTCAATACAAACAAACAAGCAATCAAATCTTTCCTCTTTATAATATTAATATATTATAGATGTAATGATCAGCATATCTTATCATCTGCCCCTGCCTCTGGCAGAGGAAGATCAAACCTATATCAAATTGATTGGACACTCAAGGATGGATATATCAAAAGAAGTAGAAACCAGGGAGATTGTATTAAGATATTGACGAATGTTGATTTAGGCAAAAGAGATCTGTAAGTTGTGTGAGAATGGTGCTCTACACTCTACCTACTCATGAGTGATGGGGCTTGGTGTGTGATATGTATGTATGTATAGAAACATGTTTATAGATAGGTATATATACTAAAATGATTTGTATCAATGATTTGATTGTGCCTTGTACACAAATGTAACATTCAATGTTTGACATCAATTTCAGTCAACAAACGTCTGGATGAGTGGGTGGGGGAGTCATGGCTGGACACAAGGAAAGTTCAGTTCCCCCGAAGAGATGGGGCTCCGTCAGGTGGCTCCACAACACCAAAGAAGACACACATTGGATCTGGAGGTGGCATGATGCCTAATTTTATTAGTATGTGTTCTTGCTATCTTAGAACTAGCCATGCATTGAAATATCAATACATATTCTAAACATGTTGTGTCCCATTACTAGATTTACATGCAGAGCTAACAAAATCTCAGTTGGTGGGATGCATAACTTGAGTGTATGTATATCTCAGTTCCAAGCCTCATTTACTTAGTAAAAATTCAGTATAGGGTATTTGTTGTAGGTGACATACTAGCCAATTCAAGTTATTTATGTTGGAAATTTCATATAAAGCCATTCAGCTGTTAAAATGTAATTTGTTGCATACATTAACTCAGGCATATGAATAATAACATTAACATATTTTGTCATACAGGCTCCTGTATCCATTTGAGATAAAACATGTTGTATTTTGATCTAAAGCAGCGAACCAACCTCTTTATCCATATTAATCACATCACTGAGATTGTCAGACCTTGTTGGGGCATGGTTATGCTGTGTTTTTACACATATCTCAGATAATGCATCATATACGTGTTTTATAAATCTGTTCTTTCTCATTTGTTATATATTTCCAAAGACCGCTCACACCAGTTGCAAACCTCTTCATAGTAGCAACAAATTTATTATGCTACACATTGTGGAAAGGTATCAAATACAACTTGCATTTACTGTGGCATATTTCATATCAAGGTTCTTAATCACATTTGTAGGATAATTAATTACTAATAAAATAACATCCATTAGCAAACCTTATAGTTAGTCAAAGTAAAGGTAACCAAAGATGTTTTGACAGCTGAAAAAGCTGCTGATATTTAGAGCCATTTGACCTTCCCTTCTGGAAGTAGCAACTGTGAGTAGACACAACATTGAATATGTTTAATAGATGTTTGTGACTTAATTTATTCTTGGTCCAGTACCATATGGCTGCTTTTACTACGCCTAAGCTTGAGAGATTTGTTTCTGGTGGTGAAGTATACATTTCCATAGTAGATAATTATTTAACTTCTGTTTGGAAAGTATTATAGATACTATAAATATTCCACTTATTTGGGACCTAGAACTGACACTAGGCTGTTTACTAGCCGTTTGACTGGCAATTAGCAATTGGTGTTATTTATGCATTTTCTATTGTCATCATGCAAATGTAAAACTTGATGTTTTTTAACTGTGCTATGCATGCATTTCGGCTTTCTGTATTCAAAATTCCATGTTCCATTTATATTTTTAAATACTTAAACCTCTTAAAATAACCTTCCTGATTTGATCAAGCCCTAAGTAAAATATAATGAATAAACTTTATATCTACACAGTTTGCCATCAATCATAATATGTTCATCATCTCAAAATATTATTGTGAACTGACTTAAATGAAAGGAGGTACACAAATTGCTGGAAACTTATTTTTAAAATGAAATTTTGTTGGCAGATGATAGTGTCTGCACAGAAAGTCAGAGGTCTAGTACAAATGCTAGTAGAACTCCCATCGTCAATACGCCGATCCAACCCAAAACAAATGAAAAAGCCCACAATAGCAATGCACTCAATGGTTCCGCACAGAAAAATGCACTTGGTATGTAAATATTTTTGTATATGTTATCCAGCTAATAATCTATTTGTGTGCCAAATTCCATTCAATTACGTTGTACATTTACAATGAATATTAGTAGGATTTCGTTGTTTTTTGTAAGCACAGTCAACTCCCAATGCAATACATTTCTTCGTAGTCCCTGTAAAATACTTTTGCTTGCGAGTCTATTGCCCTTCGGTGAATTGTTGCAAATTATATAAATGGTACAAAAAATTTACACTTGAGAACAATCATCTTAATTGTTAAGGAGTCTTACACAGCGTACTAACGCTTCAAACTCTTGCCCCTGGGATTGGTAACTGCATTGAGAGACGGACCTTCTTGAAATGTTAATAGACAATTAAAAGTTAGCCTCAATCATTTATTTTATGACATTAATTTAGAGAATACTTAAAACATTATACTGAAATAGAATACTTGTTAATATTTTTTATTTGTATTGACCTTTATTATTATAGCCACAGCTAAGTCGTTGTCATTCTTTGGAATCAAATCACATTCCAGGTTCAACTGTGGCATTGAACATGGTTTTGTATAAAACATTAGTGTTACTTGATGTATATATTTAACCCTTTTCAATTGTGTTACGAGACTCCCATAGGTAAACCTACCTGCTTTAACATGCAAATGGCATAGCAAGGGTAATTAATAATAGTAAAATCTACCAACCAAAGGGTCTAAAGCGTCGGTGTGGTTTGTATTTTAATGTAGTTCATCACAAGTTTAATTAAACACAGGGGAACTAAGTAAGAGGTGTAAAAAATAATGTTTCTCTAATACATAGCCAATAAGGATCATGACTTCTTGTGTTATACATATAAAATGTGGGATTTTTCTATCTTCTTCCTCCAAGGCCGTTGATTCCTATGTCATAGCTTGATATATCTTGCTAGTCGATGTTATTTTGTGCTAAGATGCAAACCTGCGGTTGCAAGGCGTGCCGTGCGAGCCGCGCCAGCTTGTGTCACGGCCGCCGAGCCCCACGTTGGGCGCCGAGCCGCCACTCCTCAACGGGGGTGCCGTGCTCGCCGCCGCCTTGCACAAGAAGATGAACAGGAAACGCAAAGCCAACTCCTTAGAGGAATCTGTTACCAATCAGGTGCCTTTTAAAATAGTACATCAACCAAAATAAATAATAATCAAAGATTTCCTCGAAGAGAGAGAGGACTGACCTGACAATGGCTGCGTCTGCAAATAAGCAAACATGTTTACGAAATTATATTTACAGTGCAAACCTAAACTATGGTCTCGTCTAGTGAGCGCTTAGTCGCAATTGTATGTGGAGCTTAAACAGGTTTTCCATCTTTGTGACATAAATGGACAGCGAAATCAGCACGTTCGACTGACACTAGCTTGATTTTTTGTTTTAGTAAACGTTCGTTATTTTATTGCACTGTAACAGCTGAATTGATTTGCATAAATAAATTGGAGAATCTCTTATTCCAAATACATAATCGTGTCTCCAGTCGGACACGATCCCACCTCTAGAGCCGACGGAAGGCGTGGAGCAAGTGACAAGCGGCGCGGCCACGCCCACTACGAGGCCGCGTACGTCGGGCAGCATGCTTGCCCACGGTCACGACGATCTCGTCACGCGCATGAAGAACATCGAGATGATCGAACTCGGCCGGCACAGGATACGGCCTTGGTATTTTGCACCTTATCCACAGGTACATACTTAACAACAGTCACTTTACCTTAAGTATGTTCGCTTTCATAAACTATCAAATATCACCATAGCCCACCTACTGTTAAGAAGCTACTAACTCTCAAGTACCACCTACTCGAGGGTAGCACTGTTTGACTGTATGCCTGTGTCAGTCCAGTAACTCCTATTTTAAACGAGATATTCCTGTTGCTGTTAAGAATTGCTATACTGTAAGTGCAACTGGAAATATGATTTTAATTGTATTTTGTACTTGCCATCCAGTCTTACTGCTGGGCAAAGGCATTCCATCATAAGGGTATTATATACATCAGTTAATACTGACTAATGATATTACCACTCTATCCCCATGTACTTAAGATCCATTATATTTATCGAGCATGTAAGCCCCACAGCAACCCTATCTGCTGTATTAGCTATATATAGGGTACAAATCCCATGTTGGTTGATTTAAGGGTACTGAATTGTAATTTTGTTCTCTTTCAGGAGATGGTGAACCTTCCGTGTATTTATATATGTGAATTTTGTTTAAAATACAGAAAAAGCAAAAAGTGTTTGGAGAGACATTTGGTAAGCGTCGATTTAAAATATATATTTAGTTTTGTTTATGTTACGTTGGTCATACCTCAAGCTTATGTGTTAAATTTTATCGACATACCTCTATAAAACATGCGCACTAGACTTAGTGGGTACTTAGATATCATCATGCCTCCCACAGGTGCATATTTGCACTTTAGACACGCATACTGCATTTCCTTTGTTCACAAACAACAATCTTATCTTACTTCTTACTAATATTATAAATGTGAAAGTTTGGATGTTTGCGGTTCTTTCACGGCAAAACGGCTGAACCGATTTGGCTTAAAGTTGTTGAAATCGTGATGTCTTAGGAAGAGGCTGACCTAGGAATATGACATAGACTACTTTTTTTCTAGTTCTAATATTATAAAGTATGATGCATTTTCACGGCATAGCGGCTGAACCGATTCTTGCAGGAAAATACATAAGCTACTTTTTCGAACTCCACGCGGGCGAATTCTTTATATATGCCTTCTAATTCTCAACCTTGATTGTTCGGTCAATTTGAGCTTGTGGTAAAAGTGAGTGTAAAAACACCGATATCAATGATAGTGTAAAACCTGATATATTCTAACACACGAGTCACTGGCAACTTAACGATGTTATATTTCTTTTATGCGTAGATAAAATGTAAATTGAAACACCCGCCCGGCAACGAGATCTACCGCAAAGGTAGCATATCGTTCTTCGAGATTGACGGGCGCAAGAACAAATGCTACGCGCAGAATCTTTGCCTGCTCGCCAAGTTGTTCCTGGACCACAAGACGCTCTACTATGACACCGATCCCTTTCTTTTCTACGTCATGACTGAGTTCGACTCTAGAGGTAACTTTGTGTTTAATATCCCACTGTGACCTAACTTCTTGCAGATTGTAATGTTGCGGTTACCATAGAATATATACGCATGCTCCCTCAAGCTTCGTTTTACTATAAATACATACATACATATCATCACGCCAAGTCCCTAACGGGGTAGGCAGAGAGTATAGAGCGCAAGTTCTCTCTAGACTTACATACCTCTTTCGCTTCGTCCACATTCATCAGTCTCTTCATACATGCTCGTCGGTTTCGAGTACTCTTAACGTTCCCGTCCTTGAGAGTCCGATCGATTTGATCTATATATAGATACTATAAATAGAGCTCCTTAAAAATATATATGCTGATATATGTGTGTTCAAAATTGCCCTGTTGTTTCAGGTTTTCACATAGTAGGTTATTTTTCTAAAGAGAAGGAGAGCACAGAAGACTACAACGTAGCGTGTATACTGACTCTACCTCCGTACCAAAGGAAAGGTTATGGGAAATTACTTATAGAATTTAGTGAGTATCCTTATATTTATATTTGTATCATTACTCTTTTCCTCAAGGGTTCCGCCATGGTATATATTATTTTTTGTGGAGTCATTGATGAATGTAGACGAAGCGAAAGAGGTATTTAAGTCTAGAGAGAACTGGCGCTCTATACTCTCTGCCTACCCCGTTAGCGACTCGGCGTGATGATATGATGATGATGATGAGTCATTGATATATATACCAATGGGGTCCAACCTACAATTTTGGTTTTGCAGGTGACTTTTTAAACCACTATTACCAAAACTCTCTATAGTAATGTAACAAAATATTGTCATTTGTCAAATCATTGATGTACATTTTATACATGAAAGTACGAAAACATATAAATAACAATTGCGTGTGTTCCAATCATCTCATACATATATTCATCACACAATGTACCCTTCAATTTCTACGAGCTAAAATGGTTAAACTCAAAATAGTTACATTCTTAACATTGCAGGTTACGAATTATCAAAGTTTGAGGGTAAAACTGGATCGCCAGAGAAGCCGCTCTCGGATCTTGGATTACTATCCTACAGAAGTTACTGGGCACAAACCATTTTAGACATACTGATGAACGCCAAGCCGGTTGGAGACAACGAGAAACCAATCATAACTATCAAGTATTTAATGCTAACTTTGCTCAACACAACTTTGTCCTTAATATAATTGATGCTCCTGATATTATGCCGTATACATTTGCAAAGATAAAAAACTTAATCTTCAAATTTTAAAGTCAACAATTAGGTCTATACATAATTGTTGCAACTGTCCACTGGTTTTTTTGTAATAGTTTTTTTATCAGAAGCTCTATGCTAAGCGCTTACCGTAGCTTATATGCGCTTATATAATACCAGTATAAAGTGTGATCGTTCACCCTTCAAATACATGCCCTGTAGAGCTTTGTACTTGGATAGCTCTCAGAAGCAATGCCATGTAGCTCAGTAATAGTGGTACTGTGAAAGGGTTTTAGTATGTTTGTTCCTCTTTTACGTTTTTTTTTAAACTTCTGAACGAATTTGGATGAGATTGCACAGAGTAAATTTTCCCCAAAAAAACCAAACAAAAAATCTAACAGTGGAATATTTTTTACTCGAAACTGTGTCACAGCTAGTCGACTGTGTCGATTAATTTTAGCCTATATCTATATCAACGGTTATAATTGTTTGTGTTCGTAGTGAAATATGCGAACTGACGAGTATAAAGAAGGAAGACGTGATAAGTACACTGCAAAATCTGAACCTTATCAATTATTACAAGGGCCAGTACATCATATCGGTTAACCAGGTAACATGTCGTGCATGCCGCACGTACCGTATCTGCTGGGCGTTTTTCCATTAGCCTGATAACCGCTCTAAGGATTTTTAATATTACTGTATATGTGATCTTGGTATAATATCTCACCTCACCCCAAACAAGTTAATGCTTGCACTATAAACACTAGACAACGATATACGTAGTAACTAACTCGCTTCAATCCATCTGTACGCTTAGATCTTTGAATCTGTGATTCAAAAGAAAGCTTTATACATATTTTAATAGTTTACAACCTGCGGATCAGTCATCATAACGCGGGTGCAACCGCGGGTATAGCTAGTATATGATATCCTCATGCCTTTCTATAAGGGTCCCGAAGGGGTAGGTAGGTAGGGTAGGTTTATAAGTAGTGCTCACACACCCACTTTCCGCCAGAGATATATTTTAGGTGCTAACGTGACAGATGGCGAGTCCATCGCCGTTACTCAAGCACGACTATACATGCCTTTGAATTGCTTCTCAAACGTATGCAGATTTCCTGTCAATGTTTTCCTTCACCGTAAAGCTCCTGACTAATCACTGTACTTAAGTTCAAAAAACTCATTGGTACAGTCGGGATTCGAACTTGCAATATTTATGCCGCAGGCAAGGCTCTTTCTAATTTATATATTAAAACTAGTTGTCCCGCCCAGCTTCGCTCGGGTGGAAAAAAAAAGATGGTGGCGCCACCTATCGGGTCCAATTGTGAATCTAAACCATTCCCAGATCCCCTTGAACACACACAAAAAATTTCATCAAAATCGGTCCAGTCGTTTGAGAGGAGTTCAGTGTCATACACACTCACAGAAGAATTATATATATAAAGATAATTTATTTTCATAAATAATTCATAAAGAAGTATTTCTATCAAATATACTTAGATTGTCCAAGACGAAGGTACTCAACAAATATTTCCCAAGATCATATTGTTAACGTTGTAAATGTATGTAATACCTCGTCGGTGCCGGCTAATGGAAAAACGCCACGTTAATTGTACATATTTCCCGTGATTTGATATTGTTCTATGAAATACAGGAAATTCTACAGCAACACGAAAAAGTAATGGAGAAGAGAACACTTCGTATCGACCCCAAATGTTTGCATTGGACCCCAAAGGATTGGTCGAAGCGAGCCAAATGGTAATTGTTACAATGCTATCATCTCTTTTCGTATCATTTACTAGCATCATACTTCTAGGTGTTTAACAAAATAAGTGAAATGAACTAAATACATGGCAGGAATAAAGTTCATAATCCAACAAACCAATTTATTTTTGTTCTTTTTTCACCAGTGTTTGAAGTGACAGAGGAAAGATGCGAGCTATCTAACTCAAGCTTCGAAACGTACGCATTTGTTCATTTTGTATCTAACATAGTTTTTACATTATATTAATCTTGCTAACACGGGGCTTTAATCCATTGGGTGTAGTATTCGAGGGCTATTTAAGGTGCATTATTGCATGACATGAATCATACTATATTAATTATTAAAATATTTGAATAATAAACATTATAATGTATTTACTGCATATATTTTATTTAACATGCTTATAAATATTTTTTAACCTATGTGACATATATATTATTTATTTACACAAAAGCTATGCGGTTTAGAAATAAATATATGACAGTTATAGACTGACATTTGTATACATCGTCGCCATTACATACATACATACAATCACGCCTCTTTCCCGTAGGGGTAGGCAGAGACCACTTCTTTCCACGTGCTACGATCCTTACATACTTGTTTCGCTTCGTCTACTTTCATTATTCCCTTCGTACAAACGCACATAAATATTGAATTAATCGGATCACTTCTGTATTTAAGTATTTTGACTTCACGGCAAGTAGGTATATAGTACTTGCCTCAAAGTTATTGAATTTATTTAATACTGCTGTTAATAAGCTTCCCATAGCTGCCACCGCACCTGACGACATAAAATAAAAATATTTACACTGGGTGCTTGCTACACAATGCATTAATGCTTTATACCTGCATAATACCTAATGCGGAATGTAACAGAGCAATTATTATCAGTGAAATTATCCGATTTTGAAAATAGAGTAAATTTTTTTGCATATTAAGAAATCTGTCTGAAAAAGTTTTCCGTTGACATAAATTAACATGCGCTCTTTCACTATTACCGAGGTACATTCGCACGCTGCCGAGCTTAAATTGAGAGAAGTTGCTGTGGTACTAGCTCAAGACCGATCTATATCTGCTTAGCCATACTTTATAGAGCATTGGAAACCTTGCTTGTCAAATTTATTTGAAATAAGCTAGAAATTCATTTAATAAAAATAATTTTAGGCATTTCAATAATTGCTTTGTTATAATCTGTACGACTTTTTTATTAATTTACTCATAATACACCTTATAGATAGTGCCATCCACGAATACGCGCCCCAACAATTTCTAGCCGAAGTGGTCGCGGGACTTGTGGACTATGACCCTACTCTATTAATTGTAGTGTGCGTGTGCACTCATAGGTAATCAGTGTGTACCGATAATACTCAAACATTACTGGAAGGTTGCACACTTACACTATAAACTATAGGGAAGAATAGTGGGGCGCGTCATAGTGGATGGCGCTATCTATACACAATCACGCATCGCTGCATATTGCTTTGGAATACCTATCCATATCCAAGTATCAATTTTACTAATAATATTATATTAATAATAAGTATTTATTATTAATTTGAAATACATTTAATAAATTTTGTAATTTTCAGGTAGGAGCAGTAACAAGTATTGTACTTACTGGATGAGCATATTCATTGCGAAAAGGCACTGAACAGTTTTAACTCAATAGGCTAATTAGCTTCATATTAATTTATAATTGGTTTTGCAATTCTCAAAAATATGCTTTAATTTTA
Source organism: Drepana falcataria (assembly GCA_945859725.1). Classification (NCBI taxonomy): domain Eukaryota; kingdom Metazoa; phylum Arthropoda; class Insecta; order Lepidoptera; family Drepanidae; genus Drepana; species Drepana falcataria. Next base: position 6,620,131 of record OX243935.1, read on the forward strand.
TACTTTTGTAATCGTCAATGTATTGTGTTCAACAAATCATCATCATCTCCATATGGTCGTATCTCATTAAATTTCCTGTGTCCGGAGTTGTGTGGACGTACCATTAAGAATTTTTGAGAATTGCTCTACAATATCTAGTCTCAGTTGAATTCGATACACCGATAAATCTATTGATTTTGCGTCATTGTCGTATGAGATAACGCTCGCTAGTAAATTTTAGCCAAGTATCTAATACATTGTGTAATGTAAGCTCTTATTGTGATATTAAATAATATCGTTGGAATCTACCTGTTTCATTCGTCATTTTCGTACTTGGGACATACGTTTTAGTCAAAATAAACCCTACCTACATACCTCCTACTCACACTGGCGCTCTAATATGTATATGCAAACTCCCGACGGGGACAGTTCTCTCTACATTAAGAAACCTCTTTTGCTTTCTCTTATTAGTCGCCTATTCTTAACGTTAGGAATGTAAAATTTCTGTTCATGAAAATAATAATGATGAAAATTGTATGATTATATTTATGGATGATCCCTTATTAGTAGTTTAATAGAAGCGCCGAGTCAAAATCGTGGTGGCCGAGTGGTTCGACCAGTTGCCTGCGACGCAAAGGTCGCAAGTTCGAATCCCGACTGTACCAATGAGTTATTCTGAACTTAAGTACAGTGATTAGTCACACCACGAGCTTTACGGTGAAGGAAAACATCGAGAGGAAACCTACATATACGTCTGAGAAGAAATTCAAAGGCGTATGTATAGTAGTGCTTGAGTAACGGCGATGGGCTCGCCATCTCGTTGGCACCTAATATACCTCTGGCGGAAAGTGGGTGTGTGGGTATTACCTATACACCTCTGCCTACCCCTTCGGGGACCCTTGTGGGAAGGCGTGAGGATATATTTATTATATTATATTGACTTAAGCCGTTATCTAGTTACCAAACTTAGTTCTAGGGATTTGATGTACAAAAAGAAATCAAACAAATATACTATGCAATATATGATTTATTTTTCGATATATAAGCGCAATAACTTTGCTTTGTCTGTCAAAATATTTATAATCACGAAGCAGGTACAAGTGATGTTTACTACACCTTACAAAATATAGAATCAATGTTTTTTGAAAACTTTAATTTTACTTTTTTACATAAATATTAGACATTTATTACGGAAGCTTAACGAATATGATATTAAATATATTTTTTATTCACTTTGTGACACGTGAAATATAGAACTTATATATAACATTATATTTGTACATACATATAAATAAATAGGTATACATGGATTTTAAAATATAATATAATATCAAAGCATTAGTAGGATACTTAGAAGTAATAAATTGAAGATTAACAATCGATATAAACAAGTATCGGTCGACATTTACGCGAAATATAACTTAAGTAGTTAAAACATTATTATGTAACAACAATCTATGTTAAAACAATATGTTATACTAGCAAGATAACGAATGACAGTAGCGGAGGAAAATGTCACGGACCCCGGCATTAGTAGGCTCCCGTGTCGACAGGCCACCACAGGAAGAACTTAATATTTATTGCAATATTTAGTTTAAAAAGAAAATTTAAATACATTAAACTATTCCAGTTTTAATAGAACTTTCACGATTTTGGATTACACAAGACTACAACGTCAAGATTTTAAGTGAAGGCCTGTTTCGATGTGCTTTTACTCACATGGTTATAGTAACGCCACTGACCAACGGCCAAATAATGCAATAGTCATGTACTATCACAACTGCCCTTAGGGTAAAAGTGCAAGGAATACTAAGAAAAGGCACATCGAGAAAGACTTAATAAAGACATCATGACGTATTTCTCAATATGCACCTAAACAAACTGAAAATAAATACCAAATTCAATCCCGCTGCTAGTCGCAAAACCATACCCTCTAAAGTTAATCTTAAATGTAAGATTACAGAGACGGTACATCACATAGCGACCTAGTAAATCTAGGTCAAGCAATCCAAGTATACTTTATTATCCACTAATATACTAATCTGCCAGTCTAGAGGAAGTCCTTTTTGTTAATATTATGAAATCACCGCTCAAACATTCTGTGAAATGTAGAAATATGCGTATGTAAGGCATTTTTTACCAATTTGAAGGTTCTCTTGCACCCAAAACAGGCACATTATACATATAAACAATGTCGCATCCTAAATAAACCTTAAAGACTAATTTATGGAGACTCACATTCTTGTCACACAAGAAATAACAATTAACGATTTAGTTCGTTTAAAATTGTGCTGTGTTTATAAATATGTTTTCTGCTATCACAATAACACCAACAATATAAAAATAAATGCTCGCTCGACTGCCTGGGGTTATGCAGGCGCATAGACTAGGACCACTGGCACGCAAAAGGCACTGTTCAAATGGGACTTTTTGGGCTACGCACTAACTAATAAGATCCAAACAGCATGTAGCCAAATAACATTTTTTTTGTGTTGTGTTCCTACGCGGTTAATAATGTTTCCAGTAATGAGCTCCTTGGGAAGGGGGGAGGATTGTTACATTGTGTTGGAAGCAGAGGGATTAAACCCATTATGCTGCCAACACACTATAACTCTCCGAACACAGAGTGGCAACGCGCAAGTGATACTTCGGTATCGTGAGCGTAAATAGGCTACGGTAACCGTTTCCCATCAGGTGGGCCGTATGCTTGTATGCCACTCTTGTTGTATAAAAAAAATGTAGTTCCGGCTAGATCCTACTAATTTAATATAAGTGATAGTTTGTTTATGAACTCAACCACCCCAGGAATATTTTTGTTACCACACGGGTGGCAAACAAGCATGCGGATTAGATTGGATGCAATTATGAAAAGAGATTAGATTAGATTATTAGCTGGGTCAATAGTTATGTTTTATTCTAAAATAAAAATCTATGAAATACAATTTTCTCCCGGTGAAATTGCACAACTAGTACGACATGCGCAACAGTACAACTCCGGTTGTCACGCACTCAAGAACTCGCTGGCATTTACAGCTGACCTATTTAATGTAACTTACGACTGTAGATAATGGGTCAAAAGAATCATGTACTATAGTTCAGTTTTATGAGCTCAAATGCGCAGCCCAACGGATATTCATAAGTTATTATTAACATCAAAACATACTAACAAAACAAGTATCCATCTTGTTAAATTCCTTGCCCTAGTGCAATCGAATGCTTGTGAAGCGATCTCAGTATATATCTACACATGCCTAATTACAAATAATGTCAGGTTTCTAAAATTAGTTGTTTTTTGTCAATAACAATTTTAACACTCAACTTGAACTAACAAATATTATATCACGATTTAATCTGTTTAAAGCACCTTAGAACTATATTATGACGATTTAACACGTGGAATAATATTACATACATTTATATTTAATCTGAATATATTTCTGTAACATAAAATATAATTTTAATGTATAGGTATTATTTTGGAATTTTACGGAGGTAATATATTTTTCTTATTGTACTGGAAGTTTTACTTGTGATGTATTTGGGATTGTTATTCGGAGCATAGACTAGATCAATGGGAATTTCCGGTAATCAATAACTTCACCATTGACAAATTAATCAGATGTATCTCCGGCGAAAAGTGGGTACCGGCACACCTCCGCCTATCCCTGCGGGCACCCTAATTGGATGGCGTGATGATATTGATCAGATCTAACATAACTTAAATAAATATTTTTACAGATCAAAGCAAAATTATTGAACTTAAACAATAAAACAAATGTGGTAATTGTTAGAATAAATTTACATAAAATATAATGTGATATACCTACCTAAGCAGACAACTGTTAGACAGTTCTCTTGAATATGATACGATACGACGGTATCGTAAAACTTAAATCACAACTCTTGAAATGAAAATTAATACAAAATAAAATTAATTTGACGACAAAAATATTAGACTGTAGAATGTTAAATAAACATCCGCGGGCAAAGCATACAATTGTGTATATTACATGCTGGCCCTCGTACATAATATGTAGATCTAGCTACATTGACAGGCACCATACTAAATCTACGCTGTTGTTCTACACAGTAGACATACGACTTCGTTTCGAAATAAATTCCCCGCCACAAGTCTTTCTGGCACATCTCTTATTAACGAGACACAGAAATATATAGTTTTGCTGTATTTTTATGCTAAGTAACAACGGTATGAATATAAACGTAACTTTATCAATGGCTGGGTGTTTCGTATTATCCTTTTGAAATATCACCCTTTACTATCCATCTGAACTAGGTAATTGTAATAAGCATTTTGTCGTGAAAACATTAGACTTTCGAACGTGTAGGTGAGAAATAGATTATTTATTAATATCAACGGTGACATTCTATTTCGAATTTTCATAATTTCAAAACTTAAAAATTATACGTATACATGTCGAAAAAAAATTTGGACCCGACAAAAAGTGATTACTTGTAAAAATGTTAGTTTCATACGTAACTAGACAAGGCATCCATCGTTAAGATTATTATTGTGTTTACTCTGTGTTTCGGGAACAGTGCTGGGGTAAGTATGGCACTGTGGGTTACCGGCCATGCTGTAGGCGACTTCAGGGTCGTAGTACTCTTGCTCAGAGTCGATCGGGACGAGAAGGTTGGTTGCCTTGGGGAGGTACCCGTCCGTGGTGACGTAGCTGTCCACGCCAGCTGCGAGGCTGAGTACGCTGTCGGGCCTGTTGTATTCAGGCTCGATGAGTTGCGGCGCCACGTAGATGGTGTCCAGGGACGATATGGTATCTATAGAAGAGTCTCCGTTGAGCGGAGTGACGCACGTGTAGCTAGACGCGAGAATGTTCGCTGACTCAGGTCGTAGGTACGGTGATTGAGCTTCGAATGAGGCAGGGAATGTAGTCGGAGACTCGAACGAGCGGATTATGTTGTAAGGGGTCGTGGGGGACGCCCTCGTGTTGGAGTTGTGCTTCACGCAGGACGCTTTGTGCATCGTTAGCATGTCGATCAGCTGACGTTTCTGCACCTCCAAATCCTAGAAATAAAGAATTGAATATTGTTTCATTGGTAACATTCCTGAATTATGATTGCACTAGCAAGTCATGGTAAGTGCCAGGTCTCCATCCACATCCAAAGCAGACAAGATATATCTTGTCTGCTTGGGAACTACTTAAAATACTGATAAACTAACAAACAAGGAAAGAATTGGTGCTCCTCAAGAACTTTTATGCGGAAATCGGAATTTGATAAAGTGGAATCGTTGATAAATCTTAATTCTCATAATGTAGCTTTATAGTAGTTATATAATTAATCTGATTAGCATTTCGGTGAGACGACGTCTTGCCTCCACATTTTCCTTATAGTAGAAGGTACGTCGATGTTATCGTTTGCACCCCTGCAATCAACACTTAATGACTTGTCGCTTGGCTTGAGTCTTTATCGAAACGTCGTAAGTGATAACATTCGTTACGCTTTATTTTCTTCACAAATGTACTTTGCTAGAGCAAATAGGGCAAATATGTTCAGTTCAGCTATTTAAAGATAATAATCTATGAATGGACAAAATGTCTTAACCAATTGTGTGCCTATATGTACCAGCACAGAATAACTAATGGGTCCTTTACTGATCTGTTGTTTATCCAAGGTTAACGGCACTCTACTTTATTGTGTTTGCTGAGATTGTATAAGTTTGTACATTGGTAATGCTAGTACGAGTCGACAATAGGTACCTACAGTCAAAGTAAAACAACGAATTAAAATGTGGTCTATTCAAGTATTCTTAGCACGGATGGAACGCAGTGACATTAATTAAAGTTAAAATATAATTTGACGTCTTCTGGCTCTACGAAAGAAGTTTGTTTCGATTTTAAATGTATACATTATGTATTCCCCCTTCCCAAGGCTCAAGTAGGTATAACTCTTTCTTTTCGCTGTAGGTATGTAGGTAAATCTGATATTCTCTCAAGCGCAACTACATTCGTCTTATAGTTATTTCTCAAAGAGGGCTCGCGATGTTTTTCTTCAGCGTGAGGCGATAAAATCGTTGTCCTTAAGTTCCATACATACTTTATCTCGCCAAGTACCTACCAGAGTAGGCAGAGAGAGTAGAGTTCTCTATCTCTAGGCTAACAGCGCTCTCGTACTTAAGTTTAGATCTTATAAAGTTAATATTACCGTAATATTATTATACTTTGAATATTAGACAACGATATAATATGCGTACCTACTTATGTATATTTAACTATCCTTGCGTCGTGGTTGCTCCCACGTAATGTTGAAATTATTTCTATTCCAATTGGTATGGATATATATATTATTTACCACAGCATATATACCATTTATAATGTTAGTTTAGCATCAAAGTGCAGGTACATTACCTTAAGTTGTGCCTTAAGGTCAATGTTCTGGTTCTCGAGCACTTCGCTCTCGGTGACTAAATTGACAGTGCGCTCGCGTTTCTTCATTCTGCACTTGGTCGCTGCAATTTTGTTCCGCTCTCTCCTGCGACGTCTTCGCTCCTCGTCTTCTGGCGTCAACTGTTGGAAAATAACCTATTTAGAACATCCAGTACCAAACTGAAACACAAAGATTGCAAGTTCGACCGTGCTACTAAGATTTTCTGCTCTTAAATACAGTGATTAGTCACACCACGACCTTTACGGCGAAGGAAAACATAGAGAGGAAACTGATTTTAATTTCTTGAAGAAGAAATTCAAAGATGTATCTATCCATCGCCGTCTGTCACGTTGGCATCTAAAATGGACGAGGACTTCTGGCCGCAGAACGTGGTGTTTCGTCGCTTCCGCGGACAAGTGCCACATGAACCCGTAGTGATGTGATCTATGGACCTTATTATTTTGTTCTACACTATCGCATTGGGGAAACCTGTAATGATAGATGTAGTATGAATAAATAAATAAATAAAATAAAAAAATATCTGTCTGGCGAAATGTGAGTGTGTGGTTATTCTCTTACCTCTGTCTTTCAAATAACTTTACTTAACCGGTAAATGGCTTGAAAGACATGACCTTTACGTCTTACTACTAGTTCATTTATGTACCTACCTAACATGGTAAGTAGGTACCAATACATTTTATTAGTAGGTAGGTAATGTTAGGTGCAAATTTTGTTTGTCAATGCGGGTCCATTGCTCACACATTATATTTCAATATTTAAATTTACGATTACCCACCGTCTGACAACCACATTCAAATAAAAAAAGGTACCTAAAAATCTAATTATACGATTCGCTAGTGCCATATGTAAAATATAATAAATGATAATAACATATCACGCCTTCCCAGAAGGGTCCCCGAAGGGGTAGGCAGAGGTATTACCCACACCCACTTTCCGCAGAGATTAATATAAAACATATTAAATATGTCAACGTAGTTTTGGTCTCAGTACGTAGACAAAGTCTACAAGTGCCGAGGGAGGAGAGAGCTTGCCTGTGGCTCCTTATCGCAATGACCTTAAACTAAACCCTGATAAGCCTCAAAGAATTTGAACAGTGGTTAATATACTAAGTGCCACCTTGCTAATCGATAGGCAAATCAGAAATTCTCATTGTCATAAGCAATGCGAACTTTCAAAACGAGGAAGTGAAGTCACGATCGCATGCGCATTGCATGCAATGCCTTCTTCGTTAGCTCGTAAAACTTCAATAGTGCCGTTGAATTACAATGCAGCGGAGGTCGCTATTAAAGTTACTTTAAATCAATACTGAATATTTCAATACATTTATTTCTTCCTTGAACGAATATACATTCATGATAGTATGTTAACAATTTAAAGCAGTATTGTTGGTATTTCTTCATACTGAAACCTTGTTATAAAAATGCAGAATTCTTAGTGATTTAATGTAAACTAAAATGAGCCTTGTTGTACATATATTCCTCCTAAGTATGATATATTTTAGCTTATTCTCTTGTTAAATCCTGGTCTCTAGTCAAATAAGGTGAATGTCACGATGTGAAAATTATACAAAGGTATATTAAGTAAGTTCACGCCGTGACAATTATGCTGATAAGAAATGCCTTAAGTCTTGGTTGTGCTACATAAACAGTCTGACGTTGGCCAGTTTTGCTCATCAAAGCAAATCCTAGATTAAGAATAAAGAAATATTAAGAATTTTCTTGATTTTATAAAAGATTCTACAAATTGATCTGATTTATTCTGCAAGATAAGACAATGTTTTCAATACAAGATAGACCGGAGCTATTCTGTATCTGTTCCTAGCACTAGAGTATAATTATTATGTTAATTCGCGTGTGACGACGGGCAGAAATTACGCTGCACCTCTGCATTTCCAGCATATTATCATTGTAATAGATTTTTAACATTCTTGAATAACTTAACATTAATGCTACGTCATCACAGAATTTTATCGTTCAGCCTGCGCCATTACGTAGTCAACTTGCATATACCTATATGTTTTTCTATTTAGATATGTTTTATTTTTACTCTTCATTTAGAATCACGCCGAGGAGAAGTCAGAGAGGTCTACCCGTTGAGAAACTGGTAAAGTCGAGTAGAGTGAGTGTATGATTACATACCTCTATCTCTTCATCCATACGAATCGCGAAACGGCGAGTTTCGAGAATATTACCCTAACGCAGACATGAAGAGACAAAGTTAAAACAGAAATCAATCAGTCAGCCTAACAACGGTCTCAAAAGTGTTTTAATCGTTAGTGAGACAACAATATCATACCAAGAAATAAATAAATATATTTTTGAACAAATCTTAGTAATATAATATATCACAAAGCCTCAGCTTTCGCTTAGAGCGGACCTATACTCTATAATATTAGACGTGAAGGGGTCATCTCAAGTTAAGTGAATTATGAATATCTATCTCCATGGAAACGACGAAGTTGCTTCACGTTATTGTCAGTTGAAAAGCGAATTATCTTAAACAATAGGCGCGTAGCTAATGCTTCATCTTTTTATGAGTAAGAGGATATCCATCTAAGAGGTTGTGTTAATTTTCCTCAAGGTGATTTACCTACGTGACTATGTATTAGTTTCAGTGGAATCTTGCGGTTGGCTAGCTACTCCTATCAAAAGAAGTGTGTTAGCGGTTAAAATATATTTTATTCAATGTATGTATAGTACATAGTATTCAATGTATGCATTTAATAATAGATTCTAAGAATACATATGGTCTTGTTCGGTTTCATATAAGTGCGGGCTATTATTAAAGAATTAATCGTTAATCAACATCCTATTTTATTACGTATTACTTTTTCGTACCGTAGGAGGTAACTAGAACTTTTTTATTATTAATACAACTTTCCTACAGCAGTCGATACAAGAAAATTGAAGTTGTAAAATTTATATTAATTCCTAATACGCGTTACGTAAGGTAGATATGCACGATACCCATAATTTGACCGCTGTGAAGCTATGCACAAAGTAATCTCCTTAAATTAGTTTATCTTGTAATAGTAGTGTTAATACGCTACAAGCCTAAAACATGTAATGAGCTCTAATTTCACAAGTTTACATTGAAGTGAAATTACACTTTCTAGTACGGAATAGAATTCTAATCTTCTGAGTTGTGAGGTGGACGAAGCGGTCAATTAAAAGGAATATGGCGCGGCCTGCATGAAACAGGCGAATAGAATCGACTTATTTAAACATATGGTTCAAAGTTAAAATAATAACTAGATCGCCCCGTGTTTATTAGAATATATATTATACATAAACCATCCTTGAAAAGTCTTCTATCTGGCAATGAAACCATGAAAATCCGTCGAGTAATTATTGAAAGTATCGCGAGCAAACAGACGCGGTAGGGACTTTGTATAAAGTAATATGTAGTGATAGTAAGGTACTAACCCCTTCACCCTTGGTGTTGCTGGTGTGACTGCTGTCGTAATCGTCGTCGCTGTCTTCCTTCTTGAGGCGCTTGAAGCTCGCGTCCGTGTCGCTGCCGGACATCTTGCGCTTCGACTCTATGGACAACTTCAAACCAGCCTTTATCAGTTCCGAACATGTCTGAAAAAGATTACCGTACAACGTTAGCTTTTCTGATAAAACCATTATGTAGGTACTTGGGCTTAAGTGGATAAAAATGTTTTTTTTAATCTACCGATGGACAAAAGCGGTTGTGTAAGGTTTAAGTAGTAACCTGAAAAAAAATATTACAGCTTCAAATTCGGTGGTAGGTACGATTTTATCTGAGCTTATGTTGCATACCTTTAGTATATTTAGTGATTTATTACTCCATGAGCTTCATTGGGAGCATATATTGGGAGAATAGCTGAATATAGGTATTTAAGAAGACATTCAAAGGTATCTAAAATCGTCATGAGAAACGTTGACGTACCCACTTTAATATAATTCCGGTGAACTGTGGGCGTTATAAAGCGGCTGCCCTTCCGCGAAGATATTAAGCGTATACTTAAACATTATCTATACGTACTTAAGTCAATATCATCGGTGTTTATTGTGAAGTTTAATGTTAACGAGAAGAATACCTACACAGTATAGCCTTGATAAGGCTCTTGTTAGAGCAAATATTTGTATCAATGCTTCTGTGTGCTTACTGATTTTAAAGCTACTTGAGTCATTGTACCTACGCCTAGTGTTTCCATATTTTTGTCAAATGGTGATGGAATCAAACATTTGGTAAGTGTTGAGTAAAATATAATAATGTTCGGTTAGAAGATTTGCACAGTTACCTATATATAGATAGTGATATTCACGAAGACGCGCCCCACAATTTTTTAGTACGAGGGAGTCACGGGAGGCGCGGAGTATGATGGCCCAAGTCTATTAAATGTAGTGTACTCATAGGTAATCAGTGTGTACCGATAATACACAAACATTAGTGGAAGGTTGCACACTTACACTGCACAACTATGAGGAAGAATAGTGGGGCGCGTCTTCATAGATGGCACTATCTACCTATATATTATGATGATACAGGGCGGGATGGATGAATGAGTACACTAAGGTCATTTCGGAAAGCCTCTATGCCTCATGCATAATAAGAGCATGTACAGCGAGAATGTGGATGTGTAATTATCATTTGTACATTGCCTTGTTGAGCAATGTCAATTGAAATGTGGGAAAAAATAAACACTCATTTATTCACAGTTGATAATGAGATATTTTTCTCGCATTTTCTATGAGATGTCCGCCCATTGTCTAGTACCGTTAGGGCTATACAAGCTGCATTAATATGTCATCAATAAAAGCAACCAATAGCTGGACAATAGACCTCAGGTATGTTGCATACTTGATAAAAAATATTGCAATGTTACAAATGCGTTAGTCTTTTCATTGATTAATAAATGTTTCATGGTCTTACTAATTTGATCGTCATGAAACTTTAAAAATAAAATAAATACCCTGGGAAAATTCCACACAAATGGACATAGTCCCAAATTCAACAAAACTTGTGTTATGATTACTAGACACCTATATATATATATATATATATATACTTATATTTATATTTGTATAGATATACATACTATAATTATTATTACAGATAAATTTATACATAAATACATAGGACAAACAAGACTAAGGTGCAAATACTCGTGTTAATCACACAAATATCTGCTATCAGCGGGACCGAACCCGCGACCTCAAGTTTCGCGGCCGTCAGTTTGCATGCATCTATTCATTTAGGTTTCAGAGCTTTTCATGTAAGGAAAAAGTACCAAGGCATACAAAAAGTGGTTAGATCGTCCAGCGAAACAATTGGACCAGCATGATTCTTAAGCCATAGAAAAGGTAAAAGGAAAGTGGGACGAAAGAAACTAGTTAAAACAAAGTATGACATTCAAGATCCTAGTGATTCGACCAAAAATATAGTCGCCCTCTCACGCTCTCTCAACCTATCTACCTATACATCAATACGTTACAATGCGAGGTCAAAAGAAAAGAAGGTACATGCATTATGCACCTTGCGGCTTAGCAAAGGTTACTCACTATTACACACTATTTTATTGAATCTTTCGCAATCCAATTTTATTAATGTGTGCCAGTACTAGACGTATTCATGTTATATATCAATATTAACAACCTTTTTATCTTTTAAAGTAAATGGTTCCGAAAATATCCCAAAATATTTTCTAGTATGTTTGACTATTCCATATTAGTTGTGTCCAGGGATTAAAATTTTTCTTTTTGCTTAGAATTGTTACTGCATAAATGCTTTTGTAAAATGTATTTTTGTTTTGCTTTAACTTTTTGTATGTACATACAATATTACTATCCTACTAAGATTATAAATGCGAAAGTTTGTGAGTATAGATGTTTGTTACTCAATCACGCCAGAACGGCTGAACGGAATTGAATGAGATTTGGCATGGAGATAGATTATTAACGCATTAAAGGATAATTTTTGTTCCGAAAAAATATCTAGATATATTATGTTTTTTTTTCTCGTCAGAAACTAAATATTCACCTTTTGTATGCTGGGTGGAGTACCAGAGGCTGGTGAAGTCGCCGACGAGCCGTTGGACATCGAAGAATTGGAGTCATTTCCACTTGCGCTCTGAAACAACACGGATGCAAATACTGAGAATGTTAATAATGAGCCGTTTCCAAACTTAATTCTCATGTGAATATTCTCAAATAAATTCCCTATCTTTTGAGCCGTAATGAGCCGTGGTGGTCGAGTGGTTCGAATAGTTGCCTGCAGCTTAAAAATTGCAAGTTCGAATCCCAACTGATTCAATGAGTTTTTCTGAAATTATGAATAGACACCTTTATGGTGATGGAAAACATCCAGAGGAAACCGTTTGAAAAAAAAATCCTTTTTCACCCGGGCGAAGCTGGGCGGGACAGCTTGTGTTTAATAAAGGTCATCAGAGATCGCCCTAATCGTCTGACATCGCACCTATTGTACTTAGTTATGCTCTGAATTCCCCATTCACATACAACGCTAATTAAACTCATTGATAATGTGTATGACACACCGACACAAGCAAGATTATCTGCACAACATAATATAATTGAGGTTATGTACGTAACACTTATGACTACCTATTTATATATATATATATATTGATAGACTAATAACCATATTCGTCATCGGTGCTACATAAATGCACTGTAATGGATGTGTTATTAAGATACCTATATAATAACAAAATTAGCAGCCAACCAGATCGCGCGGCTATTTAGAAGGTGAATTGTAAAATTATAATAATAATATTCTGTTCCCACAAAGATCCTGAAGGGGTAGGCACTCCATTTAGGTGCCAACGTGATAGATGGCGAGTCCGTCGTCGTTCCTCAGTAAAGTCTGACTGACTTTTGGTACAGTGCGAATTCGAATGCAATCATTGCGTTGCAAGTATCCACTACTTGGACATTTCGGACCCCACTGCTGTTGACGTGTAAACGTCACTTTCATATAATTATGAAATTGAGTGTATGTAAGTGTTGTATACGAATTACATTTCAAATTAAACCATAGTGAGTATCGAGAAACAAAACATTTGATACCATTATCCTTCAATAGGCGTACGAACAAGGAGCTTGTATATCAATAAGTTTACTGCGGCGCCATCGAGTCTGATTTCCTTCAGTCAATACAGACTGCATCAGGTACATGACCTCATGTTTGCAACTGTTATCCAATGTTTATAATGGCTGAGCGTTGGTCACGTGATCGAGCGACGTCGCGCGGCATCCGATACAATTGGCACCGGTTCAAGACACTTATTATACATTCTGACCAATTCTGGGATGCGTCTGAAGGTTCCAAGGATACTTGCAATGCAGACCACAGTTTGACTAAAACATTAGCGTTTAACCTCTGTGCTAGGATTGATTGCCAAAGCCTGACCAGAAAATAAAATTGCCAACACAATTTGATGGGCTTTTTCTATGTAAATTTACTGGCTAATCCAACATTTTAATTAACGTTTGGGGTAGTAATGATCATCATGATAATGATGATAGTACTTCTACTTATGTATATTTATTTTTATGACAATAAGGATTTAGAAATTAGTATAGCGCCTATATCTTTGCTTGATATACCTACGCACTCTACGTATATTTATTAATATCCACATTCCTTTACATATTAATGGTATTAAAACAATAATAAAAATGTATAAATGTAAAAGACTAAGATTTTTCTGGGTATAGGTAGGTACCTATGGTAGTAGTAGTAGGTACTAATAAGCTATTTTAGCAGTCGATGTACATATATGTGGATTCATATATGTTGCATTGCGGCGCCTTAGTAACTTATCTACGTTCGATTAATAAGGTATCAACTGATTACTTATTAAAGTTCTAAACTAAGGAAATAAAATTAAAAAAACTTTAGACAAATCTTGAAGCCAATACAAAATCAGCTATTATGTCATCTAAGCATGTTATTTTGACACGCTTTATATTAGCTTCACCTGTATGTATGTAACCGACTTCTTTGAGCTCTATTTTGACCCACTTTAAACGGCCAGATTTCGTTCAAACTTTGTAGACTTATCGAGGACCGATGACAATACACTAATAACTAAAAAGTAGAAAATAAATAATAGTTAAAAAAAACTAAAAAACACGCTTTTTATAGAAAACCGAACTAAAAAATAGAAAATAAATTTCGATAATATCTTAAAAAGCGTGGGGTGCTTTTTAAGATATTACCGAAATTTATTTTCTATTTTTTAGTTCGATTTTCTATAAAAAGCGTGTTAGTTTTTTTTAACTATTATTTATTTTTTAATACCAATTTCCATGGCATAACATTTAAATGTTGTTCAAAGGGACTGGTTTACTGCGTGATCTAATTACTAATAGGCATTATCTACGCCGCATGTGCTGAGATTTCTCAGACGTTTTCGTCATTAATCATAATTGTGTTTGACATAGCACGTACTAGATTCACGTTTCACGGTCCACCCCGGGAAGATTTTATTTCTCAATGTGACAAGTGTCGAATCTATCGCCCACCCTTACGCCCAACTTCTCATTGCTTTGCTTGCTAAGATTAATTTTAATGTGACGTTATTTACTTCTAGTAGCTGTATAGCAAATGGATGTGGACGAAGCCTGGGACACCTTTTTTTATGAAATCAGTTCTAAATTGTCATAACCTAGTTGTTGCCACGAAAGTATTAAGTACCAACGAGGTATATACTAACTCACATACATACATAGCCGATGAGATTAAAAACATTCCTTCAATCAAATCTAAATTTTGCACACTACATATTTGAGCATACCTTAAATCCGGAGTTTTTGTCATAGTTGTATTGGTCGAGGGGATTCGTCATAGTGATGACGTCATTCACGATCTCAGGGGTCCGAAGCGTGGTGGGCCCGGCGGTTTCCGCGGTCAGCATGTTGATCATGGCCGCACTCAGGTTCACGTTGACGCTCAGGTTGTAGGTGCCGGCGGTGTCGCCGTCAGCGCTGCCTGCCCCCGGAGACGTATCCTCACACTTGATGGTGGGCACTGCCGAGCTCATGCTAGAACCCGTGGAGTTCATTATATCCTTATAAGGAGCCAGTTTCGCTTCTTTTTGGTAACGTTTGTCAACAAAACACCGGTGTTTGCACCTAACTATCTATACCTATTTATCACGGTAAGCACTATCACTAGATAAGGTAATCACTTAATATCACTGATTGCGGTAAACTGGTTGTAAATGGCACTTAACGTCTTCCTAACTAGAAGTCTTCACGGGTAACGTTCGATACACTTTGGATCTGTAAAGAAATGAAACATCTGTTAGAATCAATTATTAAAATAGTTAAAGCTTTAAACTATCTCAAAAACGCATTGGACGAATCAGCATTTAGAACTAACCATGCTAACGTTGCTTACATAAAATAAGCCAATATTTATTTCACGGCTGAATGCGTGGTATAGGTGTACCTACCTACTAATCTACACATATTGCATGTAAAGGCAGTTACGAAATAGGTATGTGTTTTCTGTCGATTCTTAAAGATCAGTAGCTTAAATCCTGATTTACAAAAATGTTGTTAATAAACGAGCGAAGGGCACCGTTTCGCAAGTAGCCATTCGGCGCAGACCCAGTGTCGCAAGAGTGCACGCAGCGGGTTTTTAATTAGACCTATCCGAGCATCGCGCGACCTCGCGGCCAGGATGCAGCTTCAATAAAACGCTTTTTTACAGGCCCCAATTGAACGCGAGCCATAAAATGTAAACTACGCGTGCTTTTTACGATGTATTATAGCGCTCTTCCGCGTAACGTGTCGCCGCGATTGTTCGACTAGAGGCGCGGCGACGCCGGCGAGGATTAACACAATCCCGCTAACACAAGGACATCGGATTAAGCAATTAACAAGCACCACGACTCCGATGCTAGCATTAGACAACATTATGTGGAAATTAGGGAGTCACACGCTGTATAATTAGAACACGCACGACGAACAGTGGTTTGGTCCAAACAGGAGCTAAATCCGCCAGCTCCATATATAGCTAGTCGAGTCGAAAGCTGTCTGGCGCCTTGACCTGGCATGTATGCCTGTATATCTCATATCTGTGGCACGTAAACACAATGAAGCAAAGCCGGAGTAACCTAGTTGCGACTGATTTGCTTATTCCAGTCGCGGAGTGAGGAAAAGGTGGTACTTTGCTTTGCCAGAAATATGGCGGTGACCTGATACGGTCGAATTATTCTCAAGGCTACAATGCATCTACATACTAGAATAGACTTTTAACAGAGTATTTAAATTGCGTATGTATTCATATGTATTAAAGATATTATTCGATTTAAGTACTTGTTTTATGATTCCCTTATGCTTTGTTTATATAGGTATTGTAGTTAGGGTTGTACAATGCTCAAGATATAATGTGTGAAGATAAATCTAACTTTATATGACGCCCAGCTAAGCTCAAAGTTAAGCAGACGGAGACGAGCGCCGGTTATTTCCACACATTTTCTTTCGCTTCATCCATATATATTAAATCATATCTGCTTTTTTGAAAATTTAACATTGGTCCTTCGAGCCGAATATCTAAGAGTTGTAAAATATTTCATTCGAACAATTAAACCTTAAAAGATTTTTCTTATGTCATCATAATTGAATATGTCTAAGCAAATATGTAAATGTATTTAATATAACAGCCTACTTCCGCAACTGTTATAGGACAGTGAGTATTTGTCAGCCCTAAATGTTAATTTATAATTGAGTTTCTTTAAGCTTCTTATAACCAACCACGCACCAGCCTTGCTGAGACCTATAAATAAAACTCTATAATGTTTATGTACGACGTGATAGGTTTACATTAAACTAATTTTTATATTATTATTATTATTATTTATTTAAAGTGGGTGTGTGGGTATTACCTATACACCACTGCCTGCCTACCCCTTCGGGGACCCTTGTGGGAAGGCGGGAGGATATTTAATTTTTATATCCAATTAATTCAATATATGTAACTGTAAAATAGAAAAAAAAATGTCATAATTACTATCGCAAATAGAAGTGTCTTTATAACCGGTCGCATTATTTGCTAATCACTTCAAATGGTTCGCTAAACCCAAATGCCTAGATACTTGTAATGTAGGTACTTAATGATGCAAAAAAGCGGAGGTCGTAGCTTTACGCAATGTGAAAACCTCAGATCCATCAGTAGTAGGTGACTAGTTGTTTGATGAGTAAACGAAACACATCTGTACAAACACACACGCGAGTTGCCAAAGATTTTTCGTTCCGACAATAAACATTTGAATTTACTGACGAAAGTGACGGGAGGTAAAGCTTAGGAAAAATTTACGAGAGAAATGCTATGGCTGAGTTGAAGTCTACAAGAGCATTATATGCCTTTATTTATGAATTTGGTCCCTGTATGGATTTACTAGTTTTATACATTGTATGATATAAAGCACTAGCTAATGTAGCCCTTATTATAAGAAACCTAAAGTTACATTTTCTTTGGTGAGGTAAAGTAGTGTAGGAAATACTAGAAGTTAGTATCTATTTCTTTAATAAATTTTCGACGTAAAGGAAGTTTGCATCGTCATGTTTTTCAAATACAGATACATTTACTTCATCATAAAACCGCGCGTAGGTTTCCAGAACTGCCTCGATAGAATATGTTAATACCTTTGGGTTGTTAGTAGGACGTCCGCAGACGAAAATGGGAAAATAAATATAGCAATATATCCGTTCAGTGCGTAGGTTTAGATGGCGGTTTGTGTTTCGTCTTTGTTCAATGTTTTGACTATGTTCAATGAGTGTGCTATCTTTATCGCAGAGTCTATAAGCAAAAGATTTACCTAATGAATAATCTTGGATATCCTCTTAGGATGTACGTAAGTTTAGTGTAGAAGATAACGAATTTACTTACACGACGATTAAAATACACGGATGTTTAAAAGCTAGAAGTCATAGGTCATTACAATTTCTATGACTGTTACAATTGAACTAATAGAAAAATCAAATCGCACTATAAGCCGTCGAACTGTAAATCCTTATAATATAAGTATAATAATATTTAATATCTTTATGAAAATAAAGGAATTGCATGTATAATATATCCTCACGCCTTCCCACAAGGGTCCCCGAAGGGGTAGGCATAGGTGTATAGGTAATACCCACACACCCACTTTCCGCCAGAGGTATATTAGGTGCCAACGTGACAGATGGCGAGTCCATCGCCGTTACTCCAGCACGATTATACATACGCCTTTTGAATTTCTTCTCAGACGTATGCAGGTTTCCTCTGGATGTTTTCCTTCACCGTAAAGCTCGTGGTGTGACTAATCACTGTGCTTAAGTTCAGAAAAACTCATTGGTACAGTCGGGATTCGAACTTGCGACCTTTGCGTCGCAGGCAACTGCTCAAACCACTCGGCCACCACGACGTACTATTGCATGTATTCAAATATTTATATCCCATAAAAGGTACAAGAGATAAAATGAGCCTGAAATATTTATGAAATCGTACTCCCCCTCTCATCCAACCATAAGTGCGACAAGGACGCACGATGCGATTACCATGAGCTTTCAGCTAAAGGGGTCACATTTTATATATTCGAAACGACGTTTAAGTGCATTGAAACCGGGGCCGTTGAGTCCCTTCGCTTCTGAACTGTTCGCCTAACGAGAAATGGGTGACCTAGTTGCAGCCGCACCCATCCTTACCAAGTTTATTGCTCTTTGTTTGGTAATAAAGTTGAATTTTATAAGCTTATACTTAATAAATTAAATTTAGGCAGTCCTAATAATACACGAACACAAAATAAAACGAATTAATGTGTGCAGGCACTTTAAAGCAAAAACAAGTTTGGTTATTTTATATCAGATGCAAGTTTCTTCTTCTGGCACTAACGTCTTCAATTTTACGGCAAAGGACACAACTCGGGGTTTATTTATTGTGCTTTAGGCTTATGGATATTTTTGTTGAAAATTATCTTAAAAAAACATGAAGAAGTGAAGTAAAATATGTTGCTTTACTTGTCAGAATCCAAGCCTTGGGTCACGGCTTAGCATCAGTCGAGACACCTTCCAAAAGCACATTCAAACGCGTATTTCTACCACAAGTACCTAGAAGTAATAGAATGCACTTTAGTAGCGAATGCGTATTTTATCGCTGTAAGCACCTTTATTTGGTATCTCTTGATAAAGATGTCGGTATTTCATTGGGAACGTGTTACTGATAAGACTAATGCTTAACTTTGTGCACTTTTCCTTGGCTCTTTCATTTACAGCTGTATTAGATATACCGCGCTTTATATTACTAACTGTCGCGATGTTCCCTGCATTTATGAGGTAGGTATAAGATATTCATATCAATGTTTGGCTAAATCAGTCTGGATTTGTCGTAAAGGGTAATTAATCTCATACATTATTTCGCATTAATTAATATAGGTAAAGAAGTATTATTGCGCTTTCTCACCCCTTTTTTATCAGCTTTGCGACGATATTACAACGTTGAAATAACTTTCTTATCGATTTCCGTATTCTCTGCCTCGTGTTACATTCGTATTTTGAAATCAGTGTTATTAAAAAAAAATTAATGAAAAAAGTTGATTAAACAGATAAAAACGTAGTGAAACAATACGGACATACATTTTGCGCTCATTGTTATTCGCACGTGAAGGACGCAATTTTTAACACCACCGTGTTTGGCATTAGACTTGAATAACATTATAATGCAACGGAAATCATGAATACTCACATACAATTATGAATGCCATGTATAAAAGTAAACTCAAGCAACATTTGTATGTGTACTAAGTTATTCCTACCGATTGAACTATATTATATGAAAATATTAGTTAGTATATATTAGTATGAAAATAGCTTGAATGCAGTCGAGATGCGATCTCTTCGAAAAATGTGCGGCGTAACGATATTAGATCGAATCCGCAATGAAGAGATTCGCAAATCAACTGGCGTGAATGAGGACGTGATTGTAAAGATGAAGAAAGGCATGTTACGTTGGTTTGGACACATAGAAAGGATGAGTGAAGAAAGATTGACGAAAAAGATATACAAAGCAAAAGTGTGTGCAAGAAGAGGCAGAGGAAGGCCACGTTCCAACTACCTGGATAAAATAGATCGGACTCTCAAGGACGGGAACGTTAAGAGTACTCGAAACCGACGAGCATGTATGAAGCGACTGATGAATGTGGACGAAGCGAAAGAGGTATGTAAGTCTAGAGAGAACTGGCGCTCTATACTCTCTGCCTACCCCGTTAGGGACTTGGCGTGATGATATGTATGTATGCATTATATTATAATATATATAAGCCGTGGTGGCCGAGTGGTTCGAGCAGCTGCCTGCGAAACAAAGATCGCAAGAATCCCGACTGTACCAATGAGTTTTTCTGAACTTAAGTACAGTGATTAGTCACACCACGAGCTTTACGGTGAAGGAAAAAAGGAAAAAACATCGAGAGGAAACCTGCATACGTCTGAGAAGAAATTCAAAGGCGTATGTATAGTCGTGCATGAGTAACGGCGATGGACTCGCCATCTGTCACGTTGGCACCTAATATACCTCTGGCGGAATGTAGGTGTGTGGATATTACCTATACACCTCTGCCTACCCCTTCGGGGACCCTTGTGGGAAGGCGTGAGGGTATATATATTTAAGATGGCAACGTTACAAATGTCAAGTCCATCGCTGTCTTCGGTCTTTGAATTGTATCTAAAATGGGTATAAGTTTCCTCGCGATGTTTTCAGTTAGCTAAAGCTAATGATGTTATAAATCTAATCACACACACACAATCAGTGTACTGATGTTAAAAACTGTCTCGTATATTAATTAATTTAAATCGAGCACGGAAAATATAATAATGAAGACCCTGATCATATCAAAGTCAGGTCATTGGAAGGTAAATTAAAACCCAATCATTAATAATACTGCCAAGCCTAGCACGACTGAGACTGAATGCCGTTCCATTAGATAATAAATAATTTATTGATCATATATTGTTCATGAGAATATTTAGTCAAGTTGTCAAATGAGATTAGTCACACAGGGAGCTCAATAACAAATACGATGGAAGCAAATTTGTATTAAGGAACTCGTAAGATTGAATTTATGATTGTATTAAATATACCTATGTTTCTACCACTAATCTGGCAAACAAGCATGCGGTTTGCTCTCGCTGCTGACGCTGAAGAAATCTTTTCAAACATTTTCGAAGAACTACATGCTGTACTCACAACTTAAACGGGATGTTCATTCTACAGCACATTGAATATGAGAGTGAAAATGTTTGTTACCTCTTGTCATCTTGGCATTTGAGGAGACAGTGACAGTAATTTGCTGACTGAACTGCAATTCGTAAACGTTCCGAACTAAATGCCTTAATTTAATATCAGTTGGTAGAACACACAAATAGTTTTACCTATTTCTGCGTTCTGTATTACAAAATAAGGTATAATATATTTGGTTGTATGTCTTACATATTCATAATGTCGTTCCATTTATAAATTAACCGCATAAGTTTTATAAAGCAGTATGCTCCTTGATGAACAGAGTCCGTACAGTGAAGTGCTATAGCAATGTAAAATTAAAATTCTATAGTGGACTTATTATATAACGTTCACAAATCTGTCTCTTTTATACTTTTGAGTAATTATAGCCATATCACGTGATGGTGTCACCCAATATTGTGAAATTGGATTCCGATTAAGTTTTATAATAAAATTATTTCTATTATAAAACTCTATTATAAAATTAATATTAAATATATTAATTTTATAATAGAGTTTTATTTTAAATAGAAAGACAAATAGAATTATTTCACCATGACTTTTTGGATGGTAGGAAAGAACGGACGAACGGAAACTAACTCTAAATACACGTGTACATATTAATAATTATAATTTAGCATTATTAATCTATCAAAAGCACAATGTGTATTAAATTAAAACACATGTTTTAAATATCTTCCATATGTTTTATGCGTCGTTTGCGGTCGTTCCTCTGCCTTGAAAAAATGTTTCTTGATTTGACCAAGTACAAACAAAGGCCTGGTCAGATGTATTTTATGGGCAATTAAGCTAAATAGGCTTTTATAGGTTAGTGGGCTGGCATCAATCAACGTTTACCTCTAATTATGTCCATGAAAGTGGATAGAGCGATCATTATAGATTTGTTTCGGCAAATCAACTCGGAAAGATAATTAGTTATGATACCACTTCTAGGTTAATTACAAAAGCCTTACCACGAGCGCTGAAGCTGTTTTATATAATCCATTTGTTTTAATTTTTGTTATTGTCAATAAATATTAGAAATGTTTTAATTAAAACTATATTAAATCTTTATACGCAACTGACTACACCCCGTGCTGTTAAAGGTGGTGAGAAAAATCCCACGGGAAGTGTTTTTCATGACAAAAGTTTTTCATTTTCATTCATCCAACCCCGAGAGCCTTCCAGCATGAAGGTATAACAATCATATTAGCTCTTACTACATAATATAGAAACAAAGTGTAAATACAAAGACAAGTCAAAGATAGTTTCGAACTATTTTAGCCCGACACAAAACTCATAGTGGGATTAATCAAGGAAATTCCTAGATTAATAATTAGTCTCTGAGATAGGTTTCTTATATTCTAAACGAAACAATACGATTATACTGAATATAAGTAGCTCCGGTGAAAATATCCTCTATGTTATTACATCTCTACCGACCCCTTGGAAACCCTTAATTATAACCATATAATTATATTTAAGAGGACACAACTCGGATTTATTATAATTATATTTGCGTGAGCGACGGCGACGGAGTCGCCCTTTGTCACGTCACGTTAGCACATAAAATATATCTATCGGAAAGTGGGTGTATGGGTACTACCTATACACCTCTGCCAACCAATCGGGGACCCTTGTGGATACGCGTGAGGGTATATTATTATAATCATCGATGTCAACTGTAAAACTGCCAAAATATACTCCTGAAATAATTATATATGCCGTCTGTTAGTAGGATAGTACAAATAGGTTATTGTACTTTCCCACTAAAGAAGGGTAATGAGGCTTAGGTACGTACTTTAATAACAAGGAAATTCCATTACAATACGTTAGCATTATGTTATAGGTAATAATTAGATAGGTTATAGGTACAAAATGAGTAACTTAAAGCGATACCAACTTTCAGACAAAAAAAAAATTGAAACGTAAAATTTGTTGGTGCTTGCAATGAGCTTAGCAACAGAGCTACCAGCTAGCAGAAGCGTGTGTCCTTGACACTCGGCAGCGGACAAAAACTATCGGTCGTAATTTCGGCGCGTCGGGCGGTGGGTGTGTTCCGTCCGAAGTTACCCACACTAACGCAGCCCCAAACCATAGAATAATCACCTATACGGACATTCAGTCTACACACACTATCTTTGCCTCACAGAGGTCATTAGCTCTATAATCTGGTACTTCCTACAAATACGAACACTTGCTTATCTGCTTTAATCTATTTGTTACGAAATACTTTAATTTACTTTTAAAACTAGTTTAGGTGTACTTTGATGTCGAGGCTAGTGTATATACCTACATACATAATTAAAAGTGTTAAGACCGGGTTTACTTATAAAAAATATACGTATAAATCGTAGACTTCAAAATCTCTTTTTGAAGCATTCCCTAGTTACATTCACCGTCTCTCTTACAATATTAGCTCATATGTTTTTCACAATATTATTCATGATGTGAATCAGCCCTTTTTTTCCTCAAATGCCCTTTTTTTCTCTTTTTTCCAACATTTTGTCCTCAATTGGAAAGTAGCACAAATATTTTGATATCATCCAATACCCAGTATAACCGCAAGTGTAAACCGAGAACACATAAATCCATTGTTTATATTAAAAATTATCCAAAACCTTGAACAAAATCATAAAACGCCCATTGCTACCACGCTTCTTGTGAATCCTCAATCCGTATATTTATTATAAATAGATGATTTTAAAATCATGTGCCATCGTTTGCGCAGATGATAGATACATTAATTGTTGTATTGTCGTAGTATACCGTTCCACACTATCATTATAAATTATTGATCATAACATTCTACGCAATGACTTAGTACAAGGTTGATAAGTCACGAAGGAATCCTGTTTGTTTGTTTCCAAGATAATTTATGTATTTTAAATTTTCTCTAGTGTATTAATACAAATTGTACGTTTTGAATTACGAAAGATAAATCACGAATGATTAAGATAACAAAGTTGAATAAATTCACAAGAAGGCGATTTTAAGCACAAATGCATGGAACTCACTTCTGCAAATTGGGTGATCTATAATTTGCTACCTATACAATTCGGCGCCACATTATACACACACGTTCGTATATTCACAAGTAAAGGAACAAAGGAAGTTTGGCCACGTATTGTTTGTTCGATTTCGAGTTGGTTGAACGAAGATTTGCAAGTCGACTTCCACGACACCCACACACGTCTCAAATGTTTGTCTCCGCACAATTTACACGAAACATTTAAGTTAACAATTGGTACCTACCCACTAAGATTCTAAGTTATATAATTTTGTAACCTCTAATTGTATTGTAACTCTATCTAATTCGTTCTTTTAGTTATAAACTCACTAGCTGTGCCCCGCGGTTTCATCCGCGTGACAATCGATTTCATTAGTATAATTTTATGTATGTATAATATATAATTTTATAATGTACATACCTAGTATTATGGAATAGTAGGTATGTACATACACATGGATAAGGCGAAAGAGGTATAAACGTTTAGAGAGAGCTGGGGCTCTACCTCGTAAGGGACTTGATGCTGCAAAATTTACTTAAGGTTAATTTATTTAAAATTCACACTGGAGCAGGCAGAGTTTAAGAAAACAGTTTACAGTTTTCTTTACAGGTAAATGAAAATGTATTTACGTGAATTAGAATTAGCCCCTTCATTAGCAAATGTGCACTTAATATAAGAATATACAACTTGTATGAACAATTGTAATAATAGTTGAATGAAATAAACGTCAGATTTATTCACTTACACATCGAAAACTGGGCTAATGTGTCAAACGTTATAGTGTCGTTATCCTCCTTCCTTAACATAAATACCAACATGAATTAAGTTAATATAGAACATATTATATTAACAAATACATGTGGGATCAATTAATGTATTACAAAAAAAAACAACAGTTATGAAACCGACATGCAAAACACTCGGCTAATATAATATATATTAACGTTTCTTGATAGCAGTAACACTACCAGATACTATTCAATATTATAGCAAAATTATGAGATACGTACGTTCAAATGCGACTTGAGAATCAAAAACTCAGCGACACAGCGAGTTGCTGGTGGCAGGCTCTATTTCGCGCATTTTTTAAAATCCCATTTGACAGCTGTCACCAATACCTACTATAAAATATTCCGCTTCAGAAAACAATCCAAACTCGCGTACTCGGATATAATAAAAAAACAAGGTTCGATATTTAAAATATTAAAAGTTTGTAACTACAAGCAACAGACTTAAGTACCTCCTGGAAGTACCTACGCATACTTATCGGGAACCGTTGGTCTCGAGGCACATGTCGTAATTATACGGTAATAATATTTTCCTTGTTTAAAATACATTAAGCATTCGCAACGAGGGAATCTGGTGATACATAGATACCTCTTAATGTAGCCTTCACCGATTTTAATATATGTTTCATATATTTATAGCGCGCGACGATGTGAGCGCTTACGATTGATGTTGTCCTCATACTGCATTCGTTAGATGTAATAAGGTTTTATTTTGTTCGAAGCTATATTCAAGCTTTGATGTAGATAGTCTGTGTAATACAAGCTTTAACAAAGTTATAATAATAGATCTGGCTGTCCGCCTGCGACTTCGTCTGGAAATGATCATTTTTCTTAGTCCTTCCTTCCAGTATCATATTTCCTCAACGCATGCTATTAAGATCGGTACCTATATTTAATTCTCTAAAGAGAGTACCTATTACATTTTGTATGAGTTCTGTTAGAATGATTTAAGGTACCTACATGCTTAATTGAATTTCTTTCACGGTTGTGCATCATATTCGATCCTCATATACATTTTGTTTTCGTAAGGTAAAAATAGCGGGGTGCTACCAATTAAATGAGCATTACTCTAATTTTATTACAAAAATCACTCTTCATTTATACTGTATCGCACAGAAAAGGTAAAAAATTATTTGACCGGTCAACAAAAACTTTTGAAACATTTTTCCATAGATTTATCAGTGCTTTTTCTTCGCTAAATATATGAAATTTTAGGGGCTTAGATTAGAAAGTGTTGATGATTATCCCGGAAATATTAGGTAGGTGGCCACGACAAAACGTGAACCTCTAATTAGGCTAATTAGCTGAGTACAAACAACGTAGCTACCAACATTTCGTGGTACGGCAGTCAAAATTAATGTTCATATGGAAATCATGCGCTCACACGCACCTTATATTATGATACGCCGAGTAAAAACTTTTTTTTTAAACTACAATGGAGCACGATCTCATCATCATCGTATCTAGAGGATCTAATCTAACACTCTAAAGATCTAATACTAGAGGTAGAACTCGCCTGTAGCCGCACTCATGTTGAATCAAGCAGTTCTAAGGAATTAACGATACCCCCTTCCCCCAGTTAAATTTTTCCTCGTCGAGTTCTTAACCTTACTTGAATCCACTTTAAAGGCTCAGAGGCCATAACTTGACCTGCTATTCACTACTATACAGTAGTGAACAGCAGGTATGAATCTCAGTAGATGGTAGAAGACTGCCATTTCACACCACAGGCATGAAATAAGCACTACAAGCTTTAAAGTAAAGGGCATAACTAGTGTGAACGAGAGAATGATTTAATATATATAGTCAAACCTGGATAAGAGAGAGTTCAAGGGAGCACAATCTCATTCTCGCTTATAGAGGTTTCTCACTAACCCGAGTTTCTCGCTAATGCAGGTACATGGGTAGCACTTCTCTGTTATAGAGGTACGCAGCAATAACAAGTCACAGCAAGTACGAATCTAGTAATATATGTAATATGATAAAATTATGTGCATAATATGCACAACATATATGATACAAAAATTCAAGCACCATGTAATTTTATTAATTAATTATTTAAAACTTATTTACATTTAAAAAAATCCGTCAATTTCGTTTGGGTTTCTGTTTTTGTATTTTGAATTTTTTTCTCTAACTCATAAATTTTCCGGATGTCCGGATTCAAAAGCATTCACTATTTTAAGTTTATCGCTTAATGACAGTACTTTAATTTTCCGTTTCGACATGATGCAGAACAGAACTTTCCTTCGCAATTGATTAACTATAACTGAGTATTTCCGACAAACAGGACAACAGGACGGTACACAGGCACATGTGTCCATTCGAAAAGAATGCGATAAAATAAAAACAACGTTATTTAGTTCCCCTAAATAGAATAGGTACAATATTGATGAGAAAACAATACAAAAACAATGGTAGGAAGTTCCATGAAAGTTAAGAATGATTCATAAAATAGCAGATGTTAATTTTTTAATTGGTTTTGTAATTTGTTCCTAAATAATAAAAATAAATAAAGCTCGACTGTCGCTTATAGAGGTATAGATAAGTAGCAGTCTCCCGGAGGTCCATGAGGGAAAAACGACCCTCTCTTACAGAGGTTTCTGTTTCCTAATAGAGGTTTTGGGAGCTTAAAATGACGGGTCTTGACTATTACTCTCACCTATAGAGTTTTCTCACTTATCCAGTTCTCACTTATCCAGGTTTGACTGTATATATAGTTTAATGCAGATTTTTTTAGCTATACCTATCCGTCAAGTTTGAAGAAATAAGTCCGACTACCTAAATGATACCTACGTACATATATCAAGTACTTCCATATATATTTCACTATCTTGTGATGGACACTTGTTAGCAAATGCATTATATGTTGTATAAAAATCAGTAGGCTCATTATCAAAGGCCGTGATGGGAAGGTCGGGTATTACATAGGCCACGACAGCACCGCCCTCACACGCCTCGTATGCGGAAAACTGCAACTATTGATCACGATGTACACTTTGTTGTTTGACCTCGAACATTTTACGACAGGAAACCAATAAACCAGGATAGGTACCTTACAGACCGAGCTAATTGTACCGATCTACATAACTATACGTATAGTTGTTGTTACGCGGAGAGCTGAAGTTAATCATCAACGCATTGTGATCCCAAGGCCGTCACGGCACACCTGACTTCTTTAATTACATACTTTTATGTTCAAATTAAAAAAGGAGGATGTTCATACTTAATTGTACACGTACTTTGATGTTTTTTAATTATCTATATTTGCACGTGTCTGTTAGTGTTTTTTTTTGTGCTTGTCTATGCTCTAGGTTCATAGCTATTTTTTTTCCTTGCTTTATATACTAGCTACGCTCCGCTGTTGCGTTCAACTCTAATTTGATTATGCATATATTATGCTTATATGGAGCTCATCTCCTCTGGAAGTAGTTGCACGATGCTACTGTGGTAGTACGTAGCTATTCTTAGTTTCTCTCAATAAACGGACAATTTCTTTTCAAATGTTGTTTCCTAAGTTTGCTCCTTCAAGCAAACAAACAAGCTCTGTTCCTTCGTAATTTTACATACATTGATAAAAAGTTCAAAGAGTAAAGAGTGAGGAGAGTGGGTTTAAAAGATTTTTACTAAACTAAATCAAATAAATTAGCACCCAGTTTTCAATTAAGGATATATATAGTGTAGTGTATGTAGTGTAGATTGGTATTACGCAATCGCATTCAAACGGAGGAAAAACAGCCTGCCTGACAGAAAGCGGTTACCGCGTAGCCTATAGATGTTGGTAATACCTAAGGTAACACTATGAGCGTATGTAGAGTTGCTTTTAAAGGGACAGTCTTATCCCGCTTCCATTTGAATTCCTCGACACCTTATTCAGCGCAAGAATACAGCACTGCCCGAAAACAGCTGCGATCTGCTACAAGTTGGTACTGACCCAGTCAATCAACAATAATTTTAACGGGAGATTCGCTGTGCTCATACTTAGAATATTTCGACTAAGTCACAACCACGAGTCTAATAGGAAGGCACGTGTTAAAATAATAATCGTATTTGTGGCGGATAATATACAAAACATATAAATTGTTTTAAATAATAAAGATATTATTGTCGTTGTACCTGGAAATTTATTTAAATAACATTTAAATGCATCAATTAACGCAAACTATTTTGAACACCTATAGGTATTATATAACCATAAATAAACGGATCGATTATAATTATAAATTTTTAATCGAACTTAATTTGAAAAACATTCCTCATGTTGAACATGAGAGTACTTCTAAACCGACGAGCATGTATTAAGAGATTAATTAATGTGGAGGAAGCGAAAGAGGTATGTAAGTTTAGAAAGAGCTGGCGCTCTATACTCTTTGCCTACCCCGTTAGGGACTCGGCATGATGATATGTATGTATGTGTAGGAATGTTTAACATGTACCTTGGATATCACAAAATGTATACTACGAATATGACACATGGAACAAAAGATCAGAAAAGTTGTATCATAGTGAACTATTCATAAATAATATATCCTCACACGTTCCCACAAGGGTCCCCAGAGGAGTAGGCAGAGGTATATAGGTAGTACCCACACACCCACTTTCCTCCAGAGATATATTTTAGGTGCCAATGAGACAGATGGCGAGCCATCGCCGTTACTCAAGCACGACTATACATACGCCTTTTAATTGCTTCTCAGACGTATGCAGGTTTCCTCTCGATGTTTTCTTTCATCGCAAAGCTCGTGGTGTGACTCATCACTGTACTTAAGTTCAGAAGAACTCATTGGTACATTCGGGATTCGAACTTGCGATCTTTGTGTCGCAGGCAACTACTAGAACCAGTCGACCACCACAGCTTCATCAAGTATTAATCGGTTTTAATTAAGACAATATAAAATGTGTTGGTGTATAAATACCTAAGATAGACATTGTATACAAAACATAATGTTATATATAATTATGTATATAGAACTTGGCATGAATACTCAATGTAAATTATATATTTATAATTTTTACATCTTCTTGCTTTCCCGCAAAGCTCAAAGGCGTAGAGACAATACGCTTTCTCCACCGGAGCTTAATAAAGGTAACAAAAACCAAGTTTGTTGTTGTCCCTTAGATACGACAGAGCATACCCACGTCTTAACATTACTTCTCAAAAGTACGCAGGTTAACTCAAGATGTTTTCCCTTACTAGAAAACTCGTGGTGTGATAATTCAATGTGCTTGAGGTCAAAGAACTCACTGAGTTTTGAACCTGCGATTTTGACTTCGCCTTAGGTGACTACTTGGCCATCTCTAGAATCTGAGTCCTTTGTAACATGGCGATCTAACGGGATGTACTTTTAAGGCACAATGTAGGCTGCGGGCCTCGTTTTGCCATCTTTACGATGAAATGCGATGAATGCATCAGAAACATAAAACTTTGCAGATTTTACGAAGAGATTTGTATTCTATATTTATAACTTCCTACCATAACATGAACGTTTAAAATATTATATCAATCTTTAAAATATACAAATTCAATATTTATTGAGAACCTTTTACGAACTATATAAGTATATTTAAATGTCGATTTACATTTGGAAACAAATTTAATTCTTAGCGAATGAGTGTGTGAAAAGTGTTTTTTACGATGATCATGTATTTATTTTCATCAATAAATCCAGGCAAAGTTGGGTGAGTGAGTTGCGTGAGTGGGTGCCAGCTAGACGAATATCAAACTGACAAGATATCTCTTCAAACAAACTTGTTCCCAATATGCCATCCTATTACAATAACCGGTATCAAACATAGCATCGGCAATATATCAAACAGTGTTTGAGATCATCATATAAAAATGTATTTCGGGTTGTATTTGAATGGTGAAATATTTTATATTAAAAAAATATAAATAATAAAAAAGCACCTCACATGCACTTTACCAAACTATCAGAATTGATTATAACACTCATCTTAACATTTTACATATACAAATAATAATAATAATAATTTATATTTATTATCTGAAATTCAACTTTTATTATAATATTATGCGTATTATAGAATTAACTAAAATATTTGAAACTTAAACAGGTGTTAAGCGCTTTTATATATTTCAACAGCCAAGGTATATCCAGAGCTGGACTATCTCACTAGTAATTCCAGTAAATGCTGTAATTAGCAACGATTTTTACAATGTATGCTATTAAAACTACCCTTAATTCAAATACGAAACATTATTTGAAAATAACAACATCAGGCCTATATTACATTAAGAAAAACCTCCCAAACGCCCAACTTTCGCAAAATTATTTCGTGTAAGTATCGTGTCTGTCGAGAATTTCGTGGGTGTGGAACCTGTTTTGCGGCCCTTAGTCACGCAGACCATTCACAAAACGAGAAAAAATAATAATGCAATAAAATTAATATAATGTCGAGATATTGCGAGTATTTTTCACATTGAGCTAGTGTAAACATTGGTATAACACAGTCATGATTTATGGAATATTTGACTTGTAATGTTTACTTATCGAACGCTCTTTCCTCGCGTAGGATTGAGTTGAACATCGACATGACCCATTTACACTGTTCTATATAGCCTACAAGCTATGCCCGACGGTTCTACTCGCGTTAAATTTGTTTATTTACACTAATATTATCATTTTTCTATGTCGTAATAATACGTCTAATACATACATACATATCATCACGCCAAGTCCCTAACGGGGTAGGCAGAGAGTATAGAGCGCCAGTTCTCTCTAGACTTACATACCTCTTTCGCTTCGTCCACATTCATCAGTCTCTTCATACAGGCTCGTCGGTTTCGAGTACTCTTAACGTTCCCGTCCTTGAGAGTCCGATCGATTTGATCCAGGTAGTTGGAACGTGGCCTTCCTCTGCCTCTTCTTGCACACACGGCTTTGTATATCTGTGTCGTCAATCTTTCTTCATATCACCATTCACCAATATCGCGTTGTGGACATCAACTCGAGCATTCTTGCTCAGACTTTTACTGCCAATCAACGCCGACATGGCTCCATTCACCTTATTTCCGGCAGTTATCCTTATTTCAATATCTTTTTCATACTTTCCATCTCGCGTGAACATGCTTCCTAGATATACAAATTCATTCACTTGATCTAGAATCTAATAATACAGTTAATTTCCATCAATGTGATAAATCTCATAGATTTTCGCGCGTGATTCGGTAAAATTCGGTCCATCAATCGAACCTTTGACATGTGTAATATTAGTATGATTATTAATTGAAATTCAGGTTTAGTATACAATTTGTTTGTTGACGAACAATCTGTTTAAATAGTCGCGCAGTGTTTTGTTTTGCGAACACATAATAAGGAGCGAACATAATATCTTAAATTCTTTCACAACCTCAGGTTTCACGCACCTTATAAGTAGGTGCGTTAATGTGATCCCGACATAGGTATACAAATAAACAAACTAAACAAAGATGTCAGTATTTTAGATAAGCTTCATATATGTTCGTGTAGAGATTACTGACCATTACTGTATTATCACAACAAAGGCAGGTATTCACGTTCAATAGCTAAAAGCATTAAAACTGTGACCTATATTGAGGACCGAGTCTTAATCTATGCAGCTAACACTGAAACGTGCCCGCCTCAATGTCATACAGCGATAAATAATATCTAGGAAACATTATTAAAATGTCCACACGTATGGAATTGTTCATTTTATTGCACGCAATATAAATTCAGTTGGGACGATCGTTTTTATGGCATCTGCTAAGCTAGGAGCGTTTTTCCCAAGTTCCGTAGCTTAATTTACCAAAAATTCACCATTCCAACCGATATCATACAGTGGTTAGCGTTTCGTCTTCACGTCACCCACAAGTGTTCCCTAAGGGCTAGAGAGAGGTGAATCAAAACCCTTTCTTCTCCCGAGATATATTTAGGTGCCAACGTGACAGACTACCACGGTAAGACGCATTCGTAAATTTGCAGGGATTCGAATAGCTAGTATATACGCTTGATTATGCGTAAATCCCTCGGCCACCACAGCTCTAACAAATATACCTACAAGTTCACCTTTTATTTTTAGAATAACGCAACATAGTACGACAGTCATTTAATCGCTTTATCAACGATTACTGCTTTAGCTACATTATTGATTAGCGATAAAAAAACTTCAAGTTTCATTCATCAATTTTACTTATTATGTCTTATGTCTTCACCATTTACAGCGCAGTGCTGTTTTTAAACTTATTCGCTTGGGTTTTCGTACGTTAATTGAAGCCGACTTCCAAAAATGGAGAGCATGATGTATATTTTTTTGCTATGCACTTACATAATATAATTTGGTCGCGCCTGTGAGCTGTTTTTATAGGAAATGCTGGCTTATTTCTATCTTCCGATAAAATTATGTAAAAATCATGAAATTCGTTGTGTCAGAAACTATTTAATACCGGCTACCAATTATAAAGGATATTGATTAGTTGTAAATTCAAATTTCGAATCGAGAACAGACGATAGAATAGCAGTAGATTCACACGGAAGCACCTAAACGCACAAAATACACTTTAAAGATTAAGCGCGTCTTATTTAGACTTCTGTTTGTTTAGGCAATAACAGCCATTAGTGTATTCGAGGTCATGCCTGTATAAGTGGATTGAATTTAACAAACTAGGATATTTACAGTGCTCGGCCTCGACGAAGACACAGTAATCACCTCGGTGATTACGGCTGGTTTACGAGGAGCGACTGTATATGGTCCCTCTGCTGATTTATAGCGACTATAGTTCAGTGTTAAGTTTCACACGACGTGTCTTAGAAGCAACTTAGTAAATCCACTTAAAACAAACGCTTAGTTACATGATATTAGAATTACAAGCACTTTGGCATTTACCTTATGGCCCTCAAAATTCTTATACAGGGTTTAAAGAACAATCTTATTGAGTATAATAAGATTGTTCTTTAATCCCATATTAAGTCATAATGTTAATAAGCAAGTCGGGGTTTATTTATTGCAGCGTGATGTATCAACACTAGCTGTACGTACCTTGAACTAAAACCGCCATAAGTAAGAAAAAACCGCTTGATGGTCTCATATATTTTGCCACTAGGTGTGTTATAGGACGAATTGATAATGGAGCATAGAAAGGATGAGTGAAGAAAGATTGACCAAATAGATATACAAAGCAAAAGTGTGTGCAATAAGAAGCAGAGGAAGGCAACGTTCCAACTACCTGGATCAAATCGATCGGACGCTCAAGGACGGGAACGTTAAGAGTACCCGAAACCGACAAGCATGAATGAAGAGACTGATGAATGTGGACGAAGCGAAAGAGGTATGTAAGTCTAGAGAGAACTGGCGCTCTATACTCTCTGCCTACCCCGTTAGGGACTTGGCGTCATGATATGTATGTATGTGTGATAATGGAGCCCGTATTGTTGTCTTTAGCTACATAGTTAGTTCACGAATATTTATATTGTTAAATAATGTATACACGTGTAACTAACTTGGTTAAAGATGTGAATACAAAGAGTCGTATTATGATCATGGGAGGATTTAATTGTGATACTCTACCTAACTACCATCATATACATTAATTGTTCCTGAAGTCTGTAGGTACTGTAAAATGCAATTTGCTATAAAATTCAAGAACCGTGTTGATTGAGTGGCTTAAGTAGTCACCTTAGTCTAGAGTACAGGTTTAACATCGTTATAAAACCTGCATTCGCTTGAGGTATGTAAGTCAAGAGACAACTGGCGATTTTCTCTCTCTGCTCTACCGTGAGGTTTCGTCGTGATGTATAACGTATGTTGATATGTATAGTCGTGCTTGATAGACGGAAGATCTGTCACAATGGCACTTAAATATCTCCAGAGTGAATATAATGTTATTGTGACGCCTAGTAAAGCCTAAGGGTATATTTAACAACCCAATACCCTAGTCCATTACATTAAAGCTTATTATAAAGAGAACCTTGATGCCTTAACATCAATACCTACATATTACTTGACATTGTCTAGTGAATAATTGGCTTACTTGTCAAGTAAACTATAAATCAATTGATTACAATCGAAGTGTTACTTCTAAGAATTCAATACATTACACTGTAGGTAACTAAGTGGTAACATGATCAGTGTTTGGAGGTATTATTGATTACCTAGGTAACTGGAGAGGTTGTTTGGAAGACGTAGACTATCAAAGGCAGGAATGTCGAGATTATCTATTCGAAACCGGTGAGCATATATCATGAGACAGATGAATGCTGGTAGAAGACCACGTTCCATCTACCTACCAAAAGGTGAAACGATCAAGGATGGGAACATTAAGAGTTCCACTCTTAACCGGCGGGCATACATGAAGAGACGAGAGAAGAAGAGGTTTTAAGTCTGTACCTTCGTGGCGATATGTATGTAAGTGTATGTATAGGTATTTAAATTTAAAGTCAAGAGTTGTGTAAAAGGCTGTTCATATGGTCATTATTGATTACGTGTAAAATCGGAAAGAAAAGTTTAATCTATCTTTCATACAGTCTTTCTTCTTTCTTTCTTACAGTCAATCTTTATATATATATATATATATATATATATATATATATATATATATATATATATATTTCTTCTATGTGTGTTCTATGTTAGTCACTGAACTCCTAAACGGCTGGGCCGATTTTTATGTTTTTTATTTGTGTGTGTTCAAGTTTTCATACAAGGGATTCGAAAATGGTTTAGATTCACAATTGGACCCGATAGGTGGCGCTGCGATTTAGTTTTAGGGAATTTAATTTTCCCCCCAAGCGAAGCTGGGCGGGACAACTAGTGTAAAGTATATATATCCCCACACTTTCCCACAAGAGTCACCGAAGGGGTACGCACATGTGTACGTAGTATAAGTACACATATCTTTATATATATAATTCTTCTGTGAGTGTGTATGTCACTGAACTTCTCTCAAACGACTGGACCGATTTTGATGAAATTTTTTGTGTGTGTTCAAGGGGATCTGGGAATGGTTTAGATTCGCAATTGGACCCGATAGGTGGCGCTGCGATCGTGTTTCAGGAAATTTAATTTTTCATCCAAGCGAAGCTGGGCGGGACAACTAGTGTATGTATATAGTTAATATTTACATACTTCATTTCTAAGTATAATATTAGTGTACGATAACGTTTGTCTTAACATTTAATACTTTGCGTATTTCAGTCCAAAGAAATATCTACCTACTGCCTCGTACCTACCGAATACCTACATAAAATTAAATAATAACAATTGTACAACGTACAAAGGTTGCTTGGAGGTTGCAACGCAACTGAGGATAACAAAAACAATGGAAGTAGAAATTCCGATAAATATAAACTTTATAATTGTTAGTTTAGGGAAAACACTATGACGCCGAACATACGTTTAATTTGAAAACTATGGCACATACACTACACACAAACTACGAGAGTCACGTAGATACAGGTTCATACAGCACCTTACATGCTTTTACATAATTTAGGAAAACATCGACCTGTTATATAAAGAAGTAAATAAAATTGAAGTGTCTGCTTGTAATATTAAAATATCCGGTTTTACTAAGTGCATATGGAAGTATACTCAGTACATATACCAAATTTTTTTTTTTAAGTTTTTGTCTGTCTGTTTGTTCCGGCTTATCTCTGAAACAGCTGGATCGATTTTGACGGGACTTTCACTAAAAATAATATTATATTATTTTAAATCTGAATTTCATTCATTCATTTCTTTTTTATTAAATTCCACGCGGACGAAGTCGTAGTAGGCACAGCATGTTATTTAACTAAAATCTTCTTATTTATAATATCACGGCTAACAAATAAACCATAGGTAGGTGTTTATTGCATTCTAAAAATATAACAGTTCAGGCTCTTTCCGATCAATCATAATTTCGATGTTTATTAGGGAAATGAATGTCCATGAATCCGTAATATGCGTGCGGTAATGGAAATCCATTAGCAAGGGACGACGCCTACGAGACGTCTCCGGGATCTATATAGGTCACGTCACGTGCGCGCTTCGGATGAAGGTCACTCCCGTCCCGTCCATTGTGTAACTTGCGCGATTAATTGACCCGAATGTAAACCACACACCCCCGAGATTCCAGACGACTCTTTGGAGCATTGTCCAGTTTCACAATGACCGCAGATTAGATAAACTTATTCAAAGTCTGTAGGTTGGTATATTAAATATTTCATTAGTATATTGCCCAATTTATATTATATATATTGCTAATAAGTAATTACGAGATTTTAGTCACATCTACGGAACTTAAAGATAGATTTAGAAGATTTTTCGGGTTTCAGCGTACCTTCCGTCGTTAATCTTGGAGGTATCCTTTTACCAAGATATATCAACGATTTATTTTATTTAGTTATTTGGACAATTGAAAGATCAAGCAAACTGTAATTTAAACATTGTAATCCGTTTTTTATTCAGTTTCAAATAAATTACTTTTTAGGAAGCAAGCAACACGCTGTCCCATTTACGTTTTCTTGGAGATATGTTATCATAAATTAATGGTTATTTTGTAAGAACCCACACGTTATGGACGTCGTGGGAGTCGATCCTACGACCTATTGGTCAATCAAGTTATCGGACCCTTCGACCAACAATTTGATTGATGCATCACATCTGGCGTAACATGATATAATTTAGGAATTATCGTAAGTAGCAGTACTGTACCATTTCATCTTAGTTCGTGTTCAAATTATATTCTAATAATTGCTTTAAGGTGTACTTAATTACTTTAAAATATTTTCGTAGTTGTTCAATTCTTGGATAATATTGCAAAAGATAGGAAGGAAACACAAAGCACCTTCGCCATCATATATAATTAGGTGCAAGCAAATGGCGAGTCCATCGCCGTTTCTCAAACTACTGACATATATAGATACTTACTAAAATAAATATGACAAAGGCATTTTCCGGAGGAATAATGCTAAGTTGAACGGCAATATTGTCCCAGTACAAAGCAACATCCTGGTTGTTCTATTATATCCATACATCGTTCCAGATTATGAAAGATATTTAAATAAAAATGTTAGACTATGTTCTAAGGATTATTCTTCAAAAGGCGAGTCGTAAAGAGCCATCAAGCAGGAACCAATCCATAATAATGTCAATAGGTACAAATACGACTATACCATATGACTAATTAATAATTCATGACATTTGGACGACCACAGATAATAATGCTAGTCAAGGTTGCGCTGAATCACCTTGCATATTATTGATTAATGAGAAGACGTTGAAATCCTCACAAATAAAATTATTTTGGTAAAAAAATAGCTACTTATTTTGACAGGAATTAATGATTTTTATCAAAAGTTTTGGGGAAACATGTTTTCAGCCTTCGGAAAATGTGTAAGATAGCACGTAAATAATATGCATGTAAATGTTGATTGGGAAATACATGTATGTTTATTTTTTAAAAGTATAATATTTAAATTGTCAAATTAATAGTAGTTGATCTCGGCGACCAAGACCCTGTTCATGCGTTGATTTGAATTACGTAATTTTGTATAATTTTATCTTTAGACTTAGACCGACGTGTTGTCTGTGGCCGTGGTCAGAACAGTGTAGGCGTGGCTTTACCTCGCAGCCTAGCTTCTGATTGGTGGAACGTAAATGGCACATGCATTTCACTTCGTACCTGATGTGACTGCTAATGCATGCTGAATTTTCAAGTTTTCCTTGTTGCGTCCACGCATCCTTATCGGTAGTCTATAAAGCATTTGATGTACAGTATAAACACGGCTTATTATAATAACACTGCGTGAGATTATAGCATCAGAAAAGTTAGTTTACAAACTAAAAAGACCTGTTGCTAGGCCAGGTAATATCGTGTGCCACTGTACTTGTCATATCAATAAAAATTCCTTCGATCTAGTCAAATGTTGCCCTACGAGAAAATAAAGTGTAGTTTCAGATTGCTATGGTAGTGAAACCAAATAATAGTAAAATAAATGCAAAAGTTTCAATGAATTAAAATATTACACGCTTTATATTAGCTTGGGTTGTATCTATGTATGATGTATGTAACGGAATCTTTGAACTTAATTTTCACCAGTTTCCAGAAGTCTGATTAATTTGAAACTTTGCATACGTATCAAGGACCGATGAAAATACACTAATAACTAAAAAGTTGAAAATAAATAATAGTAAAAACACGCTTTTTATAGATAACCGAACTAAAAAATGGAAAATAAATTTCGATAGGTAATATCTTAAAAAGCGTGGGGTGCTTTTTAAGATATTATCGAAATGATAATCACTCTACTCATATCTGTCAATATAACTGTCTATATAACTATTGACACCAAGCACCCCACGCTTTTTAAGATATTATCGAAATTTATTTTCTATTTTTTAGTTCGGTTTTCTATAAAAAGCGTGTTTTTTATTTTTTTTTATTTTTAACTTCGACTCGCCATCTGTCCCGTTGGCACCTGAATATATATGTGATGAAATTAGATAGTTCTGACACTCATGCCTACCCTTAATAAAACCCTTCTTAGTAAGATTATAGTAAATATTTAAAAATACTCTAGCACACTAACGACAAGTAGCAACATTATATTATTCACTAAATGTTTTTCGTAATAATACATTTACGTATTGACGCCTTACAATAGTGTTGAAATAACAATTCCAGTAAATCCGTGAACAGTTGTAATCTTTTACGCAAATTTAATACACATTATAATAGGAAAATTTTAATACCAAATTAATTAAATGAAGGAATGCAGTTTTGCTTAACTTTCCTGTATCGAGCGATAAAACCGTTAGCGTTAAATCGCTCGAACAATAAATAACAACGATGCCGTCCTTTTAGAAGGATATGTAGACACAAGAGCGATGTTTTCGGTTGACAATGACACAAATCATAGACAAACGCCCGAGACAAAGGGTTTCAATAGAGAATAGAACAAATTCAAAACAAACACGCGCTATGAATATTTTCAGGCATATCTAAACAACAGACGGTACGTTTATGCTATCGCTGTACCTACGTGTGGGAAATAACCACGGTGTAAGAACAGATATTGCATATTCAGATTATAGACGAACAGTTTTGCTTAATTTGCTCTCATGTAGAGATCCAGTAACTTTTACTTCTTAACCAAACGAGGGTGAGACCCAAAATGGAACCGCCATCTGCATCGTTGGTATAAAATGATCTTAATCTTGATATAGGATCTTGTTACACCCTTTGGAAACCCTTTTGGGAAAGACAGTTATATACAAACCTATATAATTTTAAGTATTAATGAATAAGTCACACCACGAGCTTTACGGTGAAGGAAAACATCGAGAGGAAACCTACATACGTCTGAAAAGAAATTCAAGGCGTATGTATAGTCGTGCTTGAGTAACGGCGATGGACTCGCCATCTGTCACGTTGGAACCCAATATACCTCTGGCGGAAAGTGGGTGTAGGGGTATTACCTATACAGCTCTGCCTACCCCTTCGGGGACCCTTGTGGGAACGCGTG
This sequence comes from Drepana falcataria, assembly GCA_945859725.1. Lineage (NCBI taxonomy): Eukaryota > Metazoa > Arthropoda > Insecta > Lepidoptera > Drepanidae > Drepana > Drepana falcataria. The sequence continues at coordinate 6,661,069 of OX243935.1, forward strand.
AGGATATATATATATCCTATACATATTAATGATATATAGGTATATTTAGTATAGAATATCATTTTAAGGATTTAATTTGCATTGTAAAGGGAAATTCTTGTTCTGATAGAGTACATTCTGCAGACATATGAGTACTAAGCATAATTCATGCACTTGCATTCATAGTAATGTAAACAAATACTGCAGCTGCATGCAAGTTGATGTCGTCTCAGCAAGCTTGAACAATTTAAGATGTATATTGATTAGTCGACAGGGCAATACCCTCCAACATGTATTCTACTTGCATTAAGGACTTCCCGAGTGATTTATAAGACGCCTTGTTTTTTAAACAGCTATATCCATACTTGCGTTGCATGACTCGCTTTCGTTGGATCGAAGTAGGTCCTATACAATGCTACCTATAAAGAATACTAGCTGTCCCATCCAGCTTCGCCCGGGTGAAAAAGTAAAAAAAAGGTGAGTTTCATCTTAGCTGACCTCTACACCGCGTATGGAATACTCCTACAAAATTTCAAGTCAATTGGCCTTATAGTTCCTGAGATTTCGTGATGAGGGAGTTCACAAATGGGATCCTCAAATATATATTAAATTAATCTCCTAATATATATAGATTTGGAGAATTCCCAGACCAAATTTATTTCAAATCTACGTTCTTTTTTTCAATTATGCGCAAGGGTATCATCACGACTAGTCACTTACGGAGAAGGAAAAGAGTAGATCATCATTCGTCTTCAAACAAGCTCGGCGGTTTCGATTACTATTGACGTTTCCATCCTTAATTAATCGATGTAGGTATCTTTGAATTGAGAACGTGTTTTTTTTCTTCTTCTATATTACCTCATAGATTTAATAAACATATAGGTGAAGTAAACCGCTCTACAAACTATTATAGTTATAATAATAGTAAATAATATATCCTCACGCCTTCCCACAAGGGTCCCCGAAGGGGTAGGCAGAGGTGTATAGGTAATACCCACACACCCACTTTCCGCCAGAGGTATATTAGGTGTCAACGTGACAGATGGCGAGTCCATCGCCGTTACTCCAGCACGAATATACATACGCCTTTGAATTTCTTCTCAGGCGTATGCAGGTTTCATCTCGATGTTTTCCTTCACCGTTCAGCTCGTGGTGTGACTAATCACTGTACTTAAGTTCAGAAAAACTCATTGGTACAGTCGGGATTCGAACTTGCGACCTTTGCGTCGCAGGCAACTGACTCGAACCACTCGGCCACCACGGCTCTTTATAGTTCCTACCGACAAATGATTCTTACGCAGCACATGGTAGGATTTACTATTGAAATAACATACTGATATATGAATATAAGCCGCGATGGCCGAGTGGTTCGAGTATTTACCTGCAACACAAAGAATGTAAGTTTGAATCCCGATTGTACCAATGAGTTTTTCTGAATTTAAATACAGTGATTAGTCAGCTTTACGGTGATGGAAAATATCGTTATGAAACCTGCATACGTTAGATCACCGTTACTCAAGCACGGCTTGAGTAACGCCGATGGACTCGCCACGTTGGCACCTAAAATATATCTCTGGCGAAAATTGGGTGTGTGGGTACTACTTACACATCTTAGCCTACCCTTTCGGGAACCTTTGTGGGAAGGCGTGATGTATGATATATTAACATAAATCCAATTCTGTCAAAACCTACTGAAATATATAAAAAAATCTCACAATGCTAACGGCAATATTTTACAATTTATTTGTAGTTTTCGTGCTTGGCACATTGCCCAGGAGCCTATTATGTTTTCAAAGGAAAACAGAGGGCATTTCACTGTTAATGGATTGCTTTTAAAAATAAATACAATTAATCTCGATAACTAACAAGTGTACCTACTATTTAATGGAAAATATTTACGTGCTAAGTTATCCATACATGATTATTCCATTCGCGACACTAACGCAATTTATTTTTCTCGCCTTACAACAACGCGTCTCGCAAGTTGTAGACAGGAGGTGTAGGTAATAATAATAACACCCATTTTCACCGAAGATTTAGGTGCCTGTTGGCGAGTGTGTCACTATTTCTCGGATGTTAATACCTACTTTGAATTTCTTCCTTAATATATACTGACTTACTCACAATGTTTCCTTCCACCGTATTGTTGTACGTAGCTACTATACAATTATTCAAATGTTCTTGGCGGATTGATAGTTACAAAGTTGACCAACTATTTAGTTGTACATAATTCTTTATGGTGAGTTCTTTAACACAACCATTGAAACAACTTAACTTACATATTTCTTTGACGCCACAGTTGATTTTTTCAAATAAGTATCTTTGGAGCTTTGATTTTGTCTCCATAGGTACTTTTGTTCAAAGTGAGTAGGTTATTACCTCAATAGATAAACACGCCAATTAAATACGCTAATTACGGACCGTGGATAATACATACTTATGTCTCGTTCATAGGACATGTATGTCGCCAGTTCCAGTGGCATAAACCTTTAATGCAAATCATAAAAATCTTGCAACAATAGCATAGATAAAATCGACCCAGATCGCAACTGGCAGAGCGCCCGGCACTCATTCGTTCACAGGATGCAAAAACGTATAAGTTATTTGCTTCATAATTTATTACAATCACAAATTATGACACCGAAATATTTAACAGATTAACTTGAATTAGCATTTACATAAATTATAAAATACCAGTCCAAGTAATAAGTCATGCTTATTGAGGATAATTAAGCATGAGGTTTTTAATATTTAATGAGACTGAACATACTACGAAATATATAAATATCAGCTGTTATATCTGACCCAGTTCTTCCAGCAGCGCACAGATACACACATTGCATGTAACGCTATAGGTAATTTATTTCTTAAACATTCCGTCGACAGAACGAGTAAGAAAAAATATTGAGATATATTCCTTTACCCTTTGAAACATTTTTAGGTTCAGATTTTACCATGCCTTTTCACACTGTAAAATTATTGTTGATTTACCACTAGAAGACTTTACGACTAGCTCATTAGCCAGTTCTACAGTGGTATATTCTGCATCTGATATCTTCAAGGCCTCCCACAAGGGTCTCAACTGAATAAGCAGAGCAGGAATGAGACCAACATTACACCGGTGATCAATTTAGTTGTTAACGTGAGAAGTGGCGAATCTAGCATTTACCTAGTTTTCTTTTTAATCGTGTGCAGATTTTATTACTATGTTTTCCTTCACAGTAAAGCTCAAAATTTGATAAACCAGTCTACTTAAGTTTAGTTAAGGTATGAACCAAACTTGACTCAATAGAAGATTACTTATACTACTCGGCCACGACCGTTGTATAACAGGTATAAATGACATTAAGATAAGAATTCAAATGTACAATGTTCGTAAACCAAGAAAATTTTGTTGTGAATCTTCGGGTTCTATCAAGATTTCTGTAAAGTAAGGTAAGTAAGGTACAGCTGGACTGTAGCCAAATCTGGACTACCCAATGTAGCCTGGCGCGTGTTAATGGACTGGTTCGATTTTACGACCATAAATAATGCTTGTTGTTCCCGTCGTGACGTTAAATTAGTAGTTTCTTCGATGCCACCTAGCGATAATATGTAAAAGTTTCTCACAGCTTGGACAATGAAAATTCTGAAGATACATACATACATACATACATATCATCACGCCAAGTCCCTAACGGGGTAGGCAGAGAGTATAGAGCGCCAGTTCTCTCTAGACTTACATACCTCTTTCGCTTCGTCCACATTCATCAGTCTCTTCATACATTCTGAAGATAAATAATATAATTTAGACATCAATAAATATAATCTTGATAAACATCTAAATAAAACACTCAAGACTCTATAAGCCGGTTTAGATGAAACTGCGGCATCTTTTATTTATCTGAATAAAGTCAATCAATTATATACACATTTAAATATTATCAATTATGTAAGAACCTTTAAAGTATATTACAATATCTAACGATCTAAATGATGTTTGAGGTTGGAGACGTTTAATTTTCACTTAACAAAATCATTTACAGAGCAAAATATATGAGCTGTTCGTGGGTAAGAGCAACAAGTTAGAATATTAGACAAGTAATACAATGCATTAATATTCAGTACAAATGGAAGCAGTGCTGAAACCTCACAAAATAGCATTTGTTTTTCATCATTCTCATACAGGAAATGAATCTCGAATCAAATTTTTTTATTTTTATTGAGTAGTATTTGGCAGCTACTCCATCCGGTCCAATATTTACTAAATATTGATGTTCCTTCTATGTAAATAAATAAAATGGATCGCACTTTTCAAGTTTGCTTATTATTTTCGGCTAATGTAAGTAAACATGCTAGATAGCAATAAAATTTGGATTTATATCAAACTCTATTATAAAGTCGAGATATATGTAGAAATTACGTTATAGATTTTTTATAATAAATACTTGAAGCCCTGCTTACTACACATATTATAACATACATTTTTTACAGTAATATGGCATAATTCTGTTGGCTATAAGCCAATTGGCGCTTGCCTTACGATTTGGAAAGTGAGAAAGTAAAGGTTTCAAATAATCTTGGCAATTCGGTATTTTTCTACTGCCAAATTATAAATAATTTATTAATTTCGGGTTCAATTATTTTTATTTTAAAATGTGTATATAATATAGAATAACTAACAATCTTATATATAAAGGGTTATTCATTAGAGTTCACATACAATTTTTACATATCTTCCGCCTTCCCACAAGTGTTCCTGAAGACGCAGACAGGGATGGGTACATGTAGTACACACCCTTTTTTCGTCGGATTAATTAAGGTGCCAACGTGACAAATGGCAAATCCATCACCGTTTTTCAAGCACAACTATAAATACGTCTTTGAATTTCTTCTTAAACGTTTGCAGCAATAATTAACACATAATTAACTATTTAATAACTCACATAGGTATATTCGCTCAAACTGGATTTTATTCAAAGCTTTTAACCATCTAAGGTTTAAACTGGTAAAAACTAGTTTCGCAGCTTAATCTCTATTAATTATCGCGAGCATATATCCCGGATTAAAGCAACACTCATGACAGATAACTTTAGGAAGACATAAACGATTACTACCATACATTTGTTGACAGTTAAATCCGTACTTACTCAAAATATCTTAAACAGAGAAACTACAAGGCATTAATGAGGGAATGTCAAGTAGTGTGCCAAAATCTCAATAATACCTGCCAATACCTACCGGATAATATATTTTCTTATCCATAGTAGGCAAATACATCTTAAATTGAAGCACAATAACCATTATTTATTCTTTGGTCACATGTTGGTGTATATACAAAAAGTAGAGTAATGCTGAGAGTAGAATAAATGGAGCAACCAAAAAGCCACGAACCCAACCAAATACGACAGTACCTACTGTAACGAATGTTATGTTTCAGAAGAATTCTATTGATATAGCTAATGGCAAACTATATTTGAGCACACATGTGTGTCTCGCACATTTAACATCCGATATACACATTAAAATTAAAATAATAGCTCAAGGCCTGTCTGATATTTTCGTTTTCGTTGAGCTTACCAACCGCTCGGAGGTGATCAAAATTGTTTTCTGATGTTTGATGTAACACAAGCATTGTTTATTGATCTCCTTATGTAAGTACATTAGCTTTGTCCTGCAGTTTTTTATAATTCATTGGTAGTATTTTTTCTAGACTAAAACATATCCTACACATCATATGGGCTGGATTAACCAACCAATAAAATATATATGTGACAGATTTCATCAAATTTAGATGTCATACCGATGACATAACGAACATCCTCGCAAACTTTGAAATGTATTATATTGGTAGGAGAGTAGGATGCATTGATATTTAATTAACATCGCACAGAGTTCCTCAGGCGGCAAACAAGGTAGAGCGACCGTTCTATTTTATACGAGTAACAAAACCTAATGAGGTCAGTAAATTTGTCAATCGTGGATCAAACCAGGTTTATCTATATAAATGTAATCCTAATTAATATAAAAAATGCGAAAGTAACTATCTGGCCGTAAATTCACGTTAATAACTCCTACCTAACCTATTTTTAAATGTTTATATTTTTGTCGCGAAATAAATTTGCAAGAGTTGAAATAGGGGCAGTATATCCCCTATTTCAACTCTTGCAAATATTGATGAAGTCCAACTATTTCTTAATTCGAAAAGACGGATTCGCGGGTCGGGGAAGTAGCAAGGAATAGTATAACGCCAATGCCAGAATAGCTTGGGTTTGGCTTCTCAATTGTTTTAATGAAATGCCTTATTCATATTTATTTTATTATCATTTATGTACATTAAATATATAGTTAGTGCTATGACTCCCAGTATGACAGAGATTTAGTGGCGCAAGAAACCGGTGACACATTACAACATTTGTTTTGTTTCCGTTGCGTCTATTTAGATTCATTCATTAAAATGTCCGTAGTATTTTTCTCGCACAGTGTGTAGGCAGCGTGTGATTATGCAACGTTACTGGGCTTAATGTTTTGGAACATATAATTTGCAGCCATAAAGTATCTCGTGTGTAGCATTTTCAACCATATTTTGTTCGCCCGAGAATTATTATTGTTTTATGGAACAATGGTGCCAAGGGAAACATATGCTACCTATTTTTATTATATGTATGTGGGGAAAATATTACGAAATAGATTAAAATAAACATTTCGAAAGAAATTATAAATATATTTGTTGGGTGAAGTGAGTTGAAATCATATATTTTTATAACAATTGTGTTCTTACATTGTTATGTATTTTGATATAGTTCGTGGTAACGTACTTGTTTTTCCAGACTCATTCTCATTATATATGTATTTTGTTAATATACCTATCTTCATTTATATAGGTAGGTATACATATATGTACCTACGTCCAAACCAATATAAATTCGCTTTCTTCATGATTACAATGTCATAAGTTGTTTTGGGAATTTCTGATATATATACCATCCAAATACTTGCTACAATACTACTTTGGACACATTTAATTCAGTAAAATATAGGTTAGTACAGTTGGTCAAGTCACGCTAGTGAGCATTCCATTATTCTATAAGTCGAACAAACGGACTCTCCTGGGGTTTAAGTTAATGAATTGGGCTTCCAAATAGTGACAACACGCAAAAAATTATCATAATTTATTATCGACCTTCAAGTTATACATTAGAATAATGTCCACGAGTAGTGTTTAATAAAAGTCATACATATGAATGATTACCATAGAGAAAGATAGCAGTCAATCTAAAATTAACTACGACATTACCGACAATCGAATAGGTTATTATAATTAGAATGTAATCTTATAACGATTCTTTTTATTTCTTTTAATTTAGATTATTTAGGCCATGATAGCTGATCATTGTAACTATTCTATTTAATCTGTACCGCTTTTATGTACCAGCTACGGTCTTTTTCATGATTCCGATGCCTCTTTTCCTTCGTCAATTATTCATATGAAAAATGTTTGGGTATTTAATAAATAGTGTGATATACATCGATCAATTAAAAGTCAAAACGTTATGTCATTTTATATAGATTGTGATAAAAATTATATCAAGTATGTTTATGTGAGTCGTAGAATAGTTTAATGTCTCAGATCCCATAATACGGCCGTTATAGGCCTAATGGTGTAGTTAACCAACCAAATATAAAGTAATAGCCTCCACGAGGCGAGGCGACTATGTATATCTCTACCAAATTATTATACAACTCTTATCTACTGAATAATATTACGTATACTAGCTGTTACCGACTACTACGTCTGTGTGAATTAGAGTTTTATCTTCATTAATAGCTGGTGCCCACTAATTCCTTTATGTAAAATTACCTTATTCAGACATTATTGGTTCGACGTTCAAATGTTTACCCTGTTCAAGATTTATTTTCGGGGACTTCCTTTTTTTTGCCCCTTATAATTACTATGCCCAAATTACTCTACGTTGGTTCAGCGATCTAGGCATAAAAAATAGCAGACAGACAGACAAAGTTAAATTTGCATTATGATGTTAGTATGGATTAACATTTCTCACACACATAATGACTGAAAATTAATTATAGAACTCAGAACACGCGTGGAAATGATTATGTGCACACTTAATACTTTTAAATTAGGAACACGACAGTGTTTAGAACAGGTTAATTTATAGTGACACGTAGAATAGGTTATTTTGTATAAAATAGGTTTTTAATGTTATTTTACTGAAATGATAATAGTTTTAGAACCAAATACATTAAACATGAGTTAGTTGTGACTTTGACGAATAGCTACTGCTACCTAGCTCCATGAATAACCTAATTGTCTAGTTACTAGTGTAGTGCAATTATATAACATAAAAACAAATTGAAAATTTATAGGCAGTCTATATGTATAAATATGTGGTAGACAGCGTAGAAAAAGCACCGCATAGATAGCCTGCACGCCTGCTTGCGCTTTTCGACAATGTATTAATATTCTCGACAAAGATGTATTTTAGGTGCCAATATGACATATAGCAAGTACATGGTGATACAGTGTAACTTAACTACAGGAAACCTCTTTAAATGTTGGGTGTTTAAAAAGCGGTTTATTTCAGAAACAGGCTCGTGCTCTCCACAGCCTTCGCTCAAATTAACCTGGGCTGAAATTAAACGCACGTCAAAACATATCAAATGTATGACACGTTACTTTTACGAGTGGTTGTGGACGGCAGGCTGTTCGTGATCGGCCACACCTGAGTCGAGGACACACAACACGTTTTTATAAATATTCCTAATTTATAGCTCTCTTATATATTTATACACATACGTAAGAAAAAAATAGCTTTTTTAATTTTCTTGCCTCTTATGAATTGACGTTTAAAATCTTGCCGTCAAATTGAGTACATTATGAAGAAATATTGGGAATTGTGTCTAATACAGTCATACATTATTTTTGATTCTCACCATAGACGAAAATAGACCTCAGTTGATTTTATATTTCTTTATTACATCATCTAAAATCGAACGGGATATTATAATTAAATTATATTTTTTTTAATGGGATTTATTCATATTTTTTTAAAGTATTTGTCTGATTGGACGTTGCTACAGATTATTGTAACCATTTTATTTAATCTTTGCCACTGATTATGTTAATTAGGAGAAGTTCACTTCGTCAGTTATAATCTAGTACTCGACATGATGACTACAGCCACGAAAGAGGAATGGCAGACCTTAAATGCAACGATAGTACGAAGGTACTATCGCCCCCAATCTTGCCCTACCAATTAACCTTAGTCTAGAACACTGTCTACGTTCCGAACTACCTAAGGATCTACAGTACTGGCCCTAGATGGACCCTATCCGTAAATTCAACAAGCAAATGTGACCTTGAACATAAAAGTACTACTTTACCAAACCATTACTGAAGTATTCCTTTGTTACATAAACGCTTTTATTTTTTATTAATTCGGTTGCTAAATACTTAAGCAAACTTTAAACACACCGTATCTATCCGTTCATTTTATCGCTCGCAGCAGGGGTTAGCAGGTTATTGTTTCCTTTGAGAGTTCGATTTGAAACAAGTTGGTATTATCAATGTCGGGTTGGATGTCTTGCCGACAAATTGTTATTGAGCTGCTGCGGCAGATACGCGTCGATATCATGACCCCAATGTCACCCGAAGGAGCTTCGTTATCAGGTGCGCCTACATTAATGTTTTACAATTATTGGAATGGTTCTTGACTTTGTATGATCCAAAGAACGGTGACGTTCTTTACCGTCTCAATACGGGAGATGTGTAGACAACAACGATAGCGTAACATGAACTGAATATTCATATCAGCATGACTGGAAATGCCTTTAATCAATATTAATGTCCGTCGAAAGTTATGCAAGTAGTTTAAAACATATAGAAAAATAAAACGCAAGAAACAAGCGTAGAAATTCATTTTATACGGTAACGCGTTCACTTGAAGAATCATGTAACGAACATGGTAGAATTTGTGTGTAAAATATTCATCTCATTAACTGCATTATTGTCTAGTCTAACTTATACAAATTTGTCATAGCGTTGTGCGGCGTGTTTCATGTGATGTGCGGACGGCGCGCGATAACTGCGGATGGCTTCATATAGCGTGGCAGTTTCTTATCGCAATTAATAGTGCGCTATCGATCGACCTACTTGCGCCTCCGTCTGTCCGTTGGTGCACTAATTCACAAGTTCCCGGCCTTGAAGCCCGACGAAACTGCTTACGCGTGGTTTTAGCGAGGTCCAAATTGGCGCGCGGGGTCATTGTTTATTCAAGTTTTTGCTCAAATTATTTTGAATCACGAAGACTGAGCAGTTGGAACGATTTGTTACAAGGTGTACCACTAGAAAAAGTAAAAATAGTATTCATTTCTTAGGGTTGTCAGCCCTATTTCATTATATTGCGAATGCCAAATATTAAAAAACAAAGACAAAAAGTCGATTACATGTTTTTTAATTCGGCGGTATCTATATTTTTTGGTTTCTGGGGTTGTAACCATTAAGTATATATAAATAAAAATATATATACTTAATGGTTACAACCATTAAGTATATCTATAGTTAAAAAACTTGGCAACCCTATGAGATTTTTTTATTACGTGATTTATGCATTGCTCGGAAGAGAAATTGAATTGAAGAAATTGACATTCAGAACTCAGCACGTTTCGAACTGAATATCACCCTCACTATCAATGAGAGACTCGAGGCTTAGACAATAAATAAAGATTTAAAGCTTGCGCTTGCAAGTGCAAAATGTTTGAAACGGAACGCCTAAAGAGCTCGCAAGGCTAATGGATTGCAGCAGGAGAGAAGCGTCAACACAAGCTTGCATTCCTATATAACACGAGTCATAACCTGTACAGTGGCTAATCACACCACGAGCTTAGCGATGAAGAAAAATATCAGGTGGAAACCTGGATAAGTTTGAAAAGAAACTCAAAGATTCAGGTGCCACGTGCATATCCACCTATATATATTCGGCAAGGAGAGAGTGTAGATACATTAGCCTGGAATAGTACGGCCTGAGATCCAGTAAAAAGGTTTATAAAAAAGGGTAAGAATGTAAATCGAGAATCGTTCGTTTTTTATCCTCACGCCGTGTTACCTATATATATATCCTCACGCCTTCCCACAAGGGTCCCCGAAGGTGTAGGTAGAGGTGTATAGGTAATACCCATTTAGGTGCCAACGTGACAGATGGCGAGTCCATCGCCGTTACTCAAGCACAGCTATTCATACGCCTTTGAATTGCTTCTCAGACGTATGCAGGTTTCCCCTCCATGTTTTCCTTCACCGTAAAGCTCGTGGTGTGACTAATCAATAATAAAATTTAAAATATACATATTATTTAAGTAAAGTTTATGCATTTAAATGCATTCAAACGGGTGTTCGTGACAGAATTTTTGATTAGTGAAAGTATGGCAGGTGGTCTAACGTAGGTGTACGTGGTAACGTAGACAGGTGTAATCCTTATAGCTGTCTTGACCGTGTGTTAAATAGATACCTACTTCCAAATTAAAATTACAGGTTCAAACTCCCGAACTATAAAAGTGGTAACATTATGTCGGAATAACAGCATGAAACTCTTCATCTGTCACATATATGTTATATCCAGGTAAGACAAGGCGTTGTTACAGATCTACATGCTTGTTCCCTCACTTGAGAAGATATATAACCTGTATCTGAAAAGGCTTAACAATTATATCCCTAGCGAAAAACATGCTGAATGCGATGCGATGCACAGCCTGTGAGACGTTCAGAGCCGTATTTATTTTACTCTACGAAACACGCATATCGCAGGCTATTTGATATGTACCAGGTTCCAACCAAATCAAGCGATTCGCTATACATACCACGAACCTTTTTTGATTTGCCAGAATCTGTTTTGAAAACGTGCTATCTATATCAAAACAATCAAAGCAAATTCTTTTGTATTCGTTTGCTGATATTCGTTCTATCGAGCCAATAGTTTATATAGCAAAGTTTAAGAGAACTGTTTATTTTTTGTTCGATAACAATCTAATAACAATTTAAATGTTGAGCTGAGTTGAAAGTTGACTAATATTCTGATACAATATGTCTTTACCGTAATAGGATTTCGGGGGTTTTCCTTCCTCACTCTATAACTCTCTATAATTTAATAAAGTAGGTAAAGCAAACTTTTTTATCTGAAACTGCTCCAAAATAGCCTCTAAAAACCTCTTTACCACATTATAAAGCAGTAAGTACATGAAAGCAATATATAATTAAGTTAGGACATAGTTGTTGCGCCATAGAACGGTAATTTATTGGTCGTATCTTTGTACCTATCACTTAATCTTAATTAAGCCCTCGTAGATTATTTTTATCTCGGAAAATTTGCACTTGCAAATGGCCGCTGGAGTCGTCTTCGCCTGACCTGTTTGTTAGATCTCAAATATTGGCTTGGGGCAAACAATCTTATCCGTGAGTCCGTTTACTCCGCTCCACATACATATAGGGACATTTGCTATCGACAAAGCTATTGGATACTTATTAAACGAACTCTCTTTTCAAATGATTGTTTATAGCAGACTAAAAAAAATTCGTTCTAGATTTGTATGTATTGTATGTAATATTATCGGAACTAAAATGTTTTTGTAGGCTATATTATAATCTATTTTTAGGCTTTTAGGCTTCTGCAATAAATTTACAAAATGATGTAGGTTATGTAGTTTGTCCACGCATTCCTCCGAAACTTTAATTTGGATTCTGAACTTACTTCACAACTACTTCTGATTTAGTGATTTGTTGCTTACTATTCAATACTCGGTACTCATAATAAGAATAGGTACCATCATACAGAAAATTCTTGAGTGTTAACTAAGGTACTATCTTAAGTAGGTACTGTGTTAATATATTGAGTTTAACTTAAGCGGCGTAATTCTTATCAATAGCTCTATTTTCTATTGATTCAAATGTATTCCAATTTGAATGCTCACGGCAGTTGAATATAAATGTGCATAGATATGAAATATTAATAGCGATATTGACGAGTGCTAGAAATGAGTCATGTCGTATTAATATATACGATTTCCTATAGCAGGAAACAGGTTCACATTGATTGTTTATTATAATCTTCAGATCATCATTCAAGATGTGCGTATTATTCAAAGGCAACAAAAGAAGAGCTTATAATATGAGCAAAACATTTCAAATAGCTTTATGTTTGTATTTCACGTTTTCCCACATGGGTCCCAGAGCTGTAATACTACTCCCATTTCACCCAAACTACATTTAAAAGTTTAAAAATTTAAAATCTCAATGGCCACCAAAGCTTACTAAGTTTTGAACTTGCACTCTTGACTTTGCAAGACAACATAAGCCACTCGGCCACTACGGTCCTTTTAAAAACAATAAGTACCAACGCAACTCTTTATTCAGTTTATTAGGGATACACCTTCGGCTCATCAATCAATATGTTTATGCAAACGTATTCATTTAATCATTAAGACAAATCTGTTTTGAAGTTGATAGCCAAGTGACGAATATTGCGTGGGCGTCGACAGCCGTCCTTCCATGCCATCTTGAATTAATCGACAAGCACTCGAAAATTACCGAATACACAATACAATAATAAACAAACTCCGATTTGTAAACTTTATAAAGCGCGTGTCGCAAGAGTTCCATCCAATCGTAGCAGCCAAATTGACCTTCTGTCAAGGGCAATACATATACATACAAGCAGCATCGTATTGAAACACCAAAAGCGTTAATTTATTATTTCTGTAAACGCATGACTTCCGCCCTTTGAGCTGTAGGAAGTGATTAAGTACTGGAGTTTCTCGATAAAAAATAACAAAAGTTTGAACATGTTATTCTCACGATTAACTAACACCTACCATACATGTGTGTGTGAAGGTAAAATCTATGTTACACGCCTTGCAATAATTCTGATTTTCCTATTTTCCGAAGCGTTGCTCAGATTGCCTCTCACTCGTATGTAATAAGTTTGGAATATAATGTTTACATAAACAGATTTGAATGTGTCCTGTTTGTTTCGATTCCATTACCCAGTGGCCTAAATGTGAAGGTTTAAGCCTACGTAGCTTACACACTTGTATCGGTGTGCTGTGCGACTATGCATATGTGGAAGTGTTAAAACAAACGGACTAATTAACAACCATTCAGATGTGTAGAGGCCACGTTGAATCATATGTGCTGGTACGTGCACTCTTCACTTCACTTGGTATTCAACAGGCGACATCTTTTGTTGTTTACAATTATTTTTAGACTACTATTTAAACCATGGATTTTCCAGTTGATGTGGCCCTTTGTTTTTGTTGATACATCAAATGCAGTAAGTGAACACGATAATGAACTTAATATTCATAACAAAAATCAGGACAGTGACATAAGAGAGGAAAAAAATTATAAGTTTGTGTAAAAATATTTTGCACCTACAATTTATTTACTACACTAACATCACCCTGCGATTTCACTCGCGTTATATTTATATATGTATGATGGCTGCACAAATATGGCCTCATATTTTTGATTATTCTTTATAATATTAGTATAGATAATATAACTTGTTAATCATATTTATGGTGCCTCAAGTAAAGCTAGAACATTAAAAAAGACCAGACATACTAAACTCACAAAAACATCGTACCTATTGTTGAGCCGGTAGCAGCAGTGCTTCATACAATATGCTCCATACATCAGAGCACATTATCGAACGACCTCTACAGATCGAGGACACAACGTGGATGGTTAAGTCATTTATTATTTTAACATTGTCCATCGGGCGATTACAAAAATCATTGCGTAGGAGGGAAGGTTCCATTCACGTGAATCCAGTTTTATAATTTCATACACTTCTGATAGTAGGAGTTAAATAAGTTTTGCAGTATGAGTATAGACGTTACGGCGGCGTCGTTAAAAGACTGCCTTGAGTCTGATTTATAATCATTGACATCTCATTGTTGAAAGTTAATGGCCATTTTATATTTTACACAACAAAAGGGTCAAAGTAATGCAGGTATTATGATAATTTTGTTGCATACAGTATTTGTTCGTGGAATTAACAGAATACCCATCAGAATATACAAATAATACTCATCAATAAAATATTAAGTAATTTCTTTTGTGTCCTAAATACCTAAATCGAGCTAACGTCCTCAAGCTTCGCAGACAAGAGCACTGACTGCTATACCAGACCACCTAATATGAATGTCTGTCTGAACGTCTGTTATTTAACGTCTAACTATAATTTTTCATTAAACATAGGTGTACGATTATTGAATCCATTCCACTCATTAATGCAACGAGCACAATAAAAACATCTGCTGTAATTGTGTTCAGGTTTGACCACAGCAGTGTTTTTTAAATACCTTGTTTAAGTCCTTGCCATGCTTGTATAAATTAAAAGAGTTATCACATTATGTAAAATACAAAAAAGTCATCTTTGATCAGACCCGGCAATTAATAGATTCGCATCAATGTGATTAACGGCTAACGTTTTGTATAATTTCCTCTTCTGCTACCATTATTATCATTTCCTAGTTTCGCAAGCCTATTTTTATAGTAACGTAATAGATAGGATACAAGGTAGTTTTAAAATTAACAAAAATACACGCACTGAAATATTCCTCGAATAGTACAGTGCAGATTCCCAGAGTAATTAGAGGCAGAACCGGTTTGGTCACGGCTTAAAATTTGGTAATATTATTACTTTGAACACGCTCACAATTTTGTTATTATTAATACATACAAAAAACAGCGGCTAAAATAAATCTATACTATACACCTTTTTATATATATTTCTTCTGTGCGTGTGTTTGTCGCTAAACTTCCCCTAAACAGCTGGACTTCTGTGTTTTCAGATGGATTCGAGAATGGTTTATATTCACAGTTGTGAGTGTGCGCTATAATAATATAAGTGGCGCTGTGAACGTGTTTCAGAAGCTTTTATTCTTTCACCCAAGCAAAGCTGGGCGGGACAGCTAGTAACATATAATACGTGCCAGAGCCCTGTCTTGCGGGTGCTAAGAAGATTGTCGACATTGCCACATTCTATGGCAATGCTGATTACCCTCTAATGTGTACTTATTCTACTGTTTTATTTAAATTGTTAATGTTTGTCTACATAGCGATGTCCACTTTTTTAATGATATAATAATATTGGATTATCGTATTCAATTACGTTACGTTATATGAGCGACAGCATTGTTCATATGTATTTTTTACTGGCCAAGCCTAAAGCTTATAGACCAATACAAAAATACTAAACTGAGTAACATATTCAGTTCTAGTCTTCGTGGATCGTCCAATATGAATCCGGCTAACAATGCGCTTCATTATACCTTCGAGTATTGTTCAGGCGCCAACGAGCACGCGACGTTATTCGATACTGGGTTAACACTTGGCAGTAAATCAGCCAACCGCAAGGAAAAAATGTAAAAAGGTCAAACTCGCGCTGAAAGGAGTTCTGTTCAAATCGGGTTTTGTAATTAATAATTTTGTGCCTACAACCCCAGCAGTAGTGATGAGCTGACCTATTAAAATTTCTTATTCTAATTTGGGGAGATATGAATTGATCTCTACATCACTACATTAAGCAACAACTGGGGGTCACGTCTCGGAACTTGGGAGTCAGGAGCCATGGCAAAAACCATCCTCTTCATCGTCAGCTGTTCACCTTACAATTTGTTGTACCGTATGCTATGATAAAAGTTATTTAGATACAGAAAAGCGGCTCTATATTCGAATTTTAGTGCCATTGGCGGTGTTTTTGAAACGAATTGTTCTTACTTCTAGTTGCATTGTAGCTATCGAAGAGGTTTTAGTGAGTAGAGATCTGCGACCCTTTAATAAGTTTATTAAATGGAACATTTCATCAAGTTATTATTAAAGTAATAAGTGGGTCATTTAGTGGGTATTTTAAGCCCTGACTTTTCCTGGGTGCAAATTGGAGGATATCATTTGTACCTAGAACTGGTAGGAGATATGGCAGAGAATTATTCGGAATATCCAGATTTGTACTGAATGTTGTAATGAATAATATTGTTAGAAATACCTAGATAGAGTACCTAACTAGGTGATTATAAAGTGATACTTATATCCTCTTTTTGTCTTGTGTTCTCTAGGATGGTAAGTTCTTAGACAATAATAATTCTAGGCAATATAACACAACTGGCTTGACTATTTTATTTCCAGTCATAAATTACCGTCGGGCAACTTACCAAAGAAGTATTGTTTAATTTTAGTTTCACCGAAACTCGAACATTGCAATATGAAGTAAATGTTGCTTTTGTCCTAGCTAAGTTATTATTAAATTCAAAGACGTACATATATACAGGAATAACGTGACAGATATCTAGACTCGGTATCTGTTACGCTGGCACCGAAATATATCGTCGTCAAAATGATAATGTTATTACACCTGATTTCCGTGTCCAGGACCCTTGTCGGGTTGACCTATGAAGTCAAGATATGCATAAAACTTAAGTACCTATTATATTTGATGCATGTATATGCTACTTTATTTCGTTATTTATTATAACAATTAGTGTTTTTATGACATACATTTGCTACTACTTAAGTTTTCGCATAATGATGAAGTCCCAGTGATCTAGAGTCGTGTGTTCGTTTAAATAATGTTTCTAACTACAATAAAACATTACCAGGTTAATATTCATTTTATTTGTAAACACCAAGAGCTGGAGTTGAAAGAACTGTATGTAGCGTTTAAACGAGAACATCTGTCCCTGAAAATGTAATGTAGCGTAATTTATCTCTCCTGTACTTGTCAAGTGGCTTATCAGCTATCTACAATATGCTCTATCTACTGAATGCATGCAAAAAAATATCCGATTGGATATTCATACACTATATATTATAATATGCTATTTACGTGAAGAGTATATTCAAATTTAAATATTATTTAAAATAAGTTAAAGCATAAAAATGTGTTTCTTATATTAAGAGACATGGAGAGTCTTATCTGAATGAAAATATGGCCATAAAAATGTGTGTTAACAAGCATTGTTGATTTATTGTTCGACTATGTGGGCACTCGCTACCTACATGCTAATGTAAAAAAGTATGAGCTAAAGTATTATATCAAATATCAGTATGAAATAAAAAAAAAAAACAATTAGCATAGTGAAGATCCTGGAGCGTCATGAGCAAGCAGTGTCAAGGTCATGAGTCGCATACCTTAGCACGTGGTGAGCGCAGAGTCCAAAGAGATTGAGATGGTGTTGCCTGCGGCTCCAGCGAGCCTAAGGAGGCTGGCCCTTGAGGCTCGGCAGCTACTCGGCGGTGCGCGGCTCACGACAGCCTGCCGGCCCCACAGAGCACCGCCCGGCACATCCACTTCACGTCGACCGATCAAAACATAGCTCTCACGAACCTTTTCGACACACAGACTCGATTTGCAAAATTTATTCATCGCATCCGCCAAAAACTCCTATATTTTTTACGAGTCGCACCGAAATTACGCTCCGAGCGAGGCGTCGGCTAAGGTCGCGAATGTTTTATTTTCACCCGGCACGTATTAACACCAATAAACCGTGAGGAAAACACCATAGACGCTAATGCACCTCGCAGCCGCCGGAAAACTCGATTTTGCACGATTTACACTCTGAATACGTGCGCTCGCCGGCCGCAGCACCGCGCTGTAAACAGAGAGCGCGCCTCAACAACACACGCACACATTAACCAGGCACGTATCGGAGCACACATGCGCGTACAGCGCGGCGCGCGCATTCTCGTTCGCGACCAAAATAGATATCACGTCAACTTCCACCAATCATGAACGAGCTACATCACGCTATACCGGCTTGTGATCGGTCGAGCCTCCATTGATAGATTGGCTACCATAAGGCGTTTCAATTTGCGATTAACTGAAAGTTTTGATAAAAACTTAGCTGATATGAAATCTTAGCAGTCGGAAATTTCGACGGATACTTTAAATTGGTTAAAATAGTTAGTTGTTGTAGCGATAATGTGAGCGATAATGGAGATTAGTGCAAGGAGTACCTACATTAACACTCAGCGCAATAAACTTTGGCGCGTTTTCTAATCAAATGGTCGTTAAATCAACCGTCTTCGTTTCGAGCGTGATGAGAGGATTATTTTACATGACATTTGGACTATAATGTATTTTTTTTGTAAATACTTGAATGTTCAACTGGTTACCTACACAATATATATGTGTGCATCAAAGTCTTATTTGATACATTAATTAATTGAAGTATTTTATAATTTGAATTCAAGGAGCTTTAATTGGAACGTGCAGATGGTAAAAAGTAACAAGGCCAAAGAAAAATAATAGGTATTCCGTAATTTAGGGAAAACATTATATTTTTAATAAATATTCGCTGTACTTACGGAAAAAAGATTAAATTCCTAAAATATTGTAATTGCTGAGTGAGCTTGCTATTTATAATTTCGAAGTTTGATTTGTTTGTTGTTTTGATTAAGATGTATTTTAATTTCATATTCCAAAATTCATTAAATTTTATGTTCGAGACATGCTTCGAGCAAAACACACTTAAAAACAATGTTTTGCCTGTATATTCAATTCAGGGGTCTTTCTTGATTACGGAACTGTGTCAACTCAAAAGAGTTCTTAACGCAAAAGTTTAAAGTGAATTTTCGGAGGTAAAAAACACCTATGTAAATTTGGAGCTAATAGATTCGTGACATATACTTGTGTGCGCAGGCACACTTCAATAAGTTATATGTGTGCGTGCACAGCTTATTTTATTAAAGGATTACGAGTTCCTCTCAATACATCCGCGAGCTTACAATTTAACAACCTATCTATTAACTATTTTTATACGCTTACATTTTAATTTAAGTTTAAGTTGTAGGAGCATTTAGTTAAATAAATTTAAGTTTAAGTATGAGGATCGTTTTGAAAAATAAATTTATTTATGATTGCGTAGGTACTTTATTGTGCATTATCGCACTATTTGTCTATCACTATCCACAACTGCATATCACATTGATATGCAGTTGTGGATAAGTACGTGAAAATAAATAAATAAAATATATAACGGTAAGTCGGAGTTGGTTACACGCGAGTGGTATTACCCGTGATATAGTAAGCATTGGCGGCGGTAACCGCTTAACATGAGCCGGACCGCGCGCTTCATGTAAGCCACCCTTGTATAAAACTATCAATAACTAACTTTGTGTTAATGTAGAAAATGAACATAAAGATATGTATGGATATCGTTAGGAAACCTGTACACCTACTAGGTACATATGTAAAGACATTAAATCAGGGGTCTTTCCAAAAGTAGGTCTTTAGGGTCGCCAACGCGCGAGTGATACCCTTGATGGAAGCGTCCTTAGGCGGCGGTAACCGCTTGCTATCAGGTTACGGCATGCTACCATCGTTGTGGTATAAAACAAACCTGCCTGTATGATGATGTTATACTCACTGTGAGATTTAAGTGGGGATTTTTTGCCGCTTGCATACCCTTAGTAGATGTCGAAAGAAGGCGAGAAGAGAAATTATTTCACGAACTTTATTTTCAAGATAGTTAGATCATATTTCGGTTAAAAATAATGAAAAATCCAAGGAACTGTAGAAAGAGACAAATATTAACTATTTATAACAAGCAACACACTATCATAACACGTAAGTGGGTGCCTCCAGTTTTTGTGTTTAGCAAAAAAATATGGCTAACCGAACTATTATTGTACAATATTGGTCATATATTTTTTAGTGCAAATTTCTACGTGATGTTGTAATCGAGTTCCGCTTTTTATTTAGCTTTTTGCTCATCATTCTTTTTTTAACAAGCACTCATAGCAAACCACAGTAGGTACCCGAAAAATAGCAATGATTATTGTATGTTTGTATCCATGCACTATGTTGTATGTTACTAGATATTGGGTTAAAATTAAGCCGTGGTGGCCGAGTGGTTCGAGCAGTTGCCTGCGACACAAAGATCGCAAGTTCGAATCCCGACTGTACAAATGAGTTTTTTTTGTGAAAGAAAACATCGTGTGGAAACCTGCATACGTCTGAGAAGAAATTCAAAGGCGTATGTATAGTCGTGCTTGAGTAACGGCGATGGACTCGCCATCTGTCACGTTGGCACCTAATATACCTACCCCTGGCGGAAAGTGGGTGTGTGGGTTTTACCTATACACCTCTGCCTACCCCTTCGGGGACCCTTGTGGGAAGGCGTGTGGATAGGTTATAACGGGTTTCCCGTTCGAATTTGGAGCTGCCCGACTGGGGCAGGACCTCCACCTTATAGAAGTCCGTAGCCAAATAACACAATTTATTGTGTTGTGTTCCTACGCGGTGAATAAGGTTTCCAGTAATGCGCTCCTTGGGGAGGGGGGAGGATTGTTACATTGTGTTGGAAGCAGAGGGATTAAACCTTATGCTGCCAACACACTATAACTCTCCGAACACAGAGTGGCAACGCGCAACTGATACTTTGGTATTGGAGCGTAAATAGGCTACGGTAACCGTTTCCTATCAGGTGGGCCGTATGCTTGTTTGCCACTCTTGTTGTATAAAAAAAATACCTCCAGCCAGGCACTTCTTGGGTGCTAAGCAAACACAGCTAAGCGAACCCTTTATGGGATACATATTCTGCTTAGGGAGCTGCTGATTCGCTAGCTATGGAGCTAGGCTGGACGGGATAATAAGCCTTTATCTCACCTCTACCAGGTCTTACTAAGCTCAAATGTTTTTGAAACGCCAGATATGAGGAAGAGAGTTGAATAAAAGTGCAATTTCTTACAAAGACTTCGATCAATTTAATGGAATCGTTAAATAAATATTTGGAATGGTTCTCTCTGTTTCTTAATCCATAATATTATATGTATATATCAGGTATATTTGTATCAGCACCTTTTCATTTGTTGTGTGTTGTAATGTAAAAAAAACACGGATATATTTATGAAAGTTTCCTTTAATACGTAGGCACGTATAGGTAGTAACCGCAGCGTGCAGCGTGGATCACTGGTTGGATGATGGATTTAAAATTATCGTGTTTCATGGACTAATAATGTCGTCATAGCTAGCTTTGTTTGTGTACAGTTTTTGTTTGTCACAGCAAGCCATTGCATAGGTGACTCATTAAACTGCAAGGCATAAAAATTTGCCTAGCCTTCGATTATGCACTGTATTCTAGATAGCAAACATTTTATTTGGACGTCGGAAATGTCAGGTCGATATCAAGATAATGTCGCAGATTTAATCCCCAAATTAGCGCTAGCATCGTTTAAGTTAACATACGACGACTTAGATACACACTAAAAATAATTTTAAATATTTTTAATTAGGTTTCAACGACTATTATGTACCGTGCCTAGGGGAGGCAAGGGTTCCTTAAGGGTTTGGTGTTGAAAGTGGCTGATTAAGGTATAATAACGGGGCAATAAGACGTATGTCCAGTTTCTCAGTGTAGATTTGGAGATGTGTGTATTTTATTAAATACTAGCTGTCCCGCACAGCTTCGCCCGGGTGAAAAAGTTAAATTTCCTTAAACACGATCGCAGCGCCACCTATCGGGTCCAATTGTGATGTAAGCTATCCTTTCTTTTAAGTTGGATCAAAGTGCATACGGGGTGCAAATTTGATTGAAATCGGTTAAGTAGTTCAGGAGCCCATCGTGGACTTGATTTCCATAAAAAAGGTTATAGTGAGTCAATCTTAAAAGATAGACATATGCTGTCGCGGACTTTTTTTTAGAACTTTTAAAGAGGAACAATTCCCTCATATATGATATTTTCGTAACTTAAACCGTTTACGCAGCGTACGCAACGGAAGCTCTCAAAAAGGAATATTTTTTTCCGTTTTGGCAACATTATTCATTTATGCTTCGCTCCTATTGGTCGTAGCGTGATGTTATATAGCCTAAAGCCTTCCTAGAGAAATGGACTATCCAACATATAATTTTTCAATTCCAACCAGTAGTTCCTGGGTTTAGCGCGTTCAAACAAACAAACAAACTATTCAGCTTTATAATATTAGTATAGAAGTATAGATTAATTATAAAGGTTTCGATATTTCGATTCATCGGAAGGATATTATATATACGTACGCTTATAATATATATATATATGAAATGTATATAATACATACATACATACATATCATCACGCCAAGTCCCTAACGGGGTAGGCAGAGAGTATAAAGCGCCAGTTCTCTCTAGACTTACATACCTCTTTCGCTTCGTCCACATTCATCAGTCTCTTCATACATGCTCGTCGGTTTCGAGTACTCTTAACGTTCCCGTCCTTGAGAGTCCGATCTATTTGATCCAGGTAGTTGGAACGTGACCTTCCTCTGCCTCTTCGTGCACACACTTTAGCTTTGTATATCTGTTTCGTCAATCTTTCGTCACTCATCCTTTCTATGTGTCCAAACCAACGTAACATGCCTTTCTTCATCTTTACACTCACGACCTCATTCACGCCAGTTGATTTGCGAATCTCTTCATTGCGGATTCGATCTAATATCGTTACGCCGCACATTTTTGGAAGAGATCGCATCTCGACTGCATTCAAGCTATTTTCATACTTCCTCTGACATACCCAGGATTCGCTGCCATACAATAAGGTAGGTACCAATATCGCGTTGTGGACAGCAACGCGATATTGGTAAGTGAGCATTCTTGCTCAGACTTTTACTGCCCATCAACGCCGACAAGGCTCCATTCACCTTATTTCCGGCAGTTATCCTTCTATAATCTTAATATATATATTTCTTGTGTGCGTGTGTATGTGACTGAACTCCTCCTAAACGACTGGACCGATTTTGATGAAATTTTTTGTGTGTGTTCGTGGAGATTCGAGAATGGTTTAGATTCACAATTGGACCCGATAGGTGGCGCTGTGATCGTGTTTTAGGGCATTTACTTTTTTCACCCAAGCGAAGCTGGGCGGGACCACTAGTATATATATACATTTCGGGCTGGTGCCAAATAGAGTTGTATATTTCTACGCAGTAATCAAAATGCAGACGCGTTTTTCCAAAACAACACTGCGGCTCCTCTTTTGTAAGCATTCACGCTATCCGATGTATGACTTTTGCTGTGGAAATCTTTTGCCATTATTTTAAGAATGTATTATATCTAGAGCCACGGATACAGCTGAGTAAAAACGTTAAGGTATAACTTCGCGCAAAGTGATACGTAGCGATGGTAACAAACTATTTATTTATTTTACTGCGTTTCTTACAAGCAATTAAATTTCCTAGTAAAAGGACAACATTATGTCAGCACCAAATAAAAATGAGGGTATTCGTATTTGACACATTGACGGGACAAAGAGATCGCATGCGTTCACAATTTATCTACCGCAACATAGTCATGCCGACGCATTAGAATACTGTTGCTTAGCTTCCGTATATTTAACATAAAATATTCAATCAACTCTTATTACCACTCCGCAAGGTTCGTTCAAAAATCTGATAATCATTCGCGAACGTGGGCTGCAATCAAATCGGAGTCAAATGCCACGCCTCCAAATTCTCGTCTAGGTACTATTTGACGAAGTGAATAGATTAATTCAATTTGAAGATAGATATCAGAATAATTATTCCGGATATTAATGTGTCGATTTCATTTACAAGAAATGAATCAATATCTACACGTTACAAAGGCATAATTATAGATATAGATCATACAAATAAATCGAATTAGAGTGTCTGTTTTTAATAATAAAATAGACGCTTTTTATTGAATGCATATTTATACATTTGTTTTTGGGCTATCTACACGGTAAATATACCAAAAAACTTTTGAAAACTAGAATACGTAACTGAACAATTTAAACATACACACATTCTCATTCATCTATCTCATACTCTTTTAAAATAAAGAAATGCTTACTTTTCTAATATTAAATGGTCCTTTCGTGCACTTGTACTTAGTCTAGATAATTTTATAATATGCTAAGCTCAAGCTACCCTATTGGTTCCAATTGTAAAAATGTGAATATCCATATTAACCTTACCTTCTCTGGTAACAAAATGTAGCCAGAAAGAATCACAAAGCAATGTGTCCCACAGTCCGTATGTCAGGAGGAAATTGATGTCCTTTGTCTCAAACAGTAAATATAATTTATCTGAAGGAGGGTGTGCCCTGTCTATCGTTAATAACCAAATGTGAGGAATTTCTCGCTCAAGTAGTGTAACACGTGCTGGGCCGTCGATAATGGGAGCACATTAACATTGTTCAGTCTGTCTGAGTATTACAAAACTTGTTGCAATCAATACCCGACCATGCTCTGGATTTGTCTTATATTTGTACGATTGCAATTGAAAGCAAATATCTAATCTGCATTCACAGGATCCGGGATCACAGGTAGCTAAATAGCAGAGTAATTACTCATTTCTGAACTCTGTATATTGTATTATCACACTACTGGCTTTATGGTCACATTGACATATATATTGTTAATGCCTTCCATTTTCAACACTTTTGGGAAGGCGTGAAGTTGTGATTATCACCATTATTACATTTACTTTCTTATCTTTATACCTACTTCTAATCATTGGTAACTCTGTAACGACATTTGGTAACGACAACTGAACTTTTCTAAATATGTTTCTACTATTATACATTTGATTTATCTGATGATACATATACAATCAAAATCAAAATATCTTATTCACGTGGGACGGACATACGGGAACACTTATTGAACGTCACATATTTTGACATTACGTACATTAAAAAAAATATTGCAATTCCTACTGTTTGCAAGACTAATGTGAATGCGGTCATATTGGTACATGATTGATTCTAAATACACATGTTACGGCTTCGAACTTAACCGATTGCAACAAAAAAATGTAATAGAACTACAGACAGCCTACGAAATATAAATGCGTAGCTGTCGTCTTTGACTAACAATCGCACAAAAGTGAGAGGAACAAATGACTCTCATAATTAAATTTTGTTTGAAAACAAATGCATAATTTTATATTTAAAAGTACGGTTTGACAAGTTCCACTTGACTGTCATGTCAAGTGACATAACATAAATTGAATATATGTCTGAAACTCTATATTTATCTGTAAAAAAGCCGTGGTGGCCGAGTGGTTCGATCAGTTACCTGCGACGCAAAGGTCGCAAGTTCGAATCCCGACTGTACCAATGAGTTTTTCTGAATTTAAGTACAGTGATTAGTCACACCACGAGCTTTACGGTGAAGGAAAACATCGAGAGGAAACCTGCATACGTCTGAGAAGAAATTCAAAGGCGTATGTATAGTCGTGCTTGAGTAACGGCGATGGACTCGCCATCTGTAACGTTGGCACCTAATATAGGTATATGGCGGAAAGTGGGTGTGTGGGTATTACCTATACACCTCTGCCTACCCCTTCGATATATTATTTTATTTTTTATTTCTTATACCTTATACTAATTGTAAGTGCGATAAGAAGTCTGAAATGTGGAAAAGCTGCGGGAATAGATGGGATTACGGCTGAGATGATCAAGTACGGTGGACCAGCGGTCTGGGACGTCATCTATTTGCTATGCAATCTTTGCTGGGAAAGGGGTGATGTTCCGGACGACTGGAGGCGAGCAGTCATCGTGCCTTTCTATAAAGGAAAGGGATCACGATTGGAATGCTCCAACTACAGAGCCATCAGCTTGGTCAGCTTAGCTAGTAAAGTGTACACGAAGATCCTGACGATAAGAATGCAAGAGCGATCCGAAAGGTTTCTCTGGGAATCCCAAGGTGGATTTAGACCAGGAAGAGGATGTATGGATCAAACCTTCTCGCTTCGCGGAATCGCGGAAAAGTTTTTGGATATTAACCAAAGGGTTTTCTGCGCTTTCGTCGACTTAGAGAAGGCATTTGATAGAGTCGTACGAAAGGAACTCTGGGACGTGTTGCCTGGATATGGAGTGAGCAGTTCCCTACTGCATGCCGTGAAATCACTCTATAGTGATAGCGAGGCGTGCGTTAGGGTTAACGGTGAGATGTCACCCTGGTTTGATGTGAAGTCGGGGGTCAAACAAGGGTGTATCATGTCTGCCTGGCTGTTCATTATATATCTAGATAACTGTCTGAGAGCACTAAGAACGAACGGATGTGGAGTGAAAATGGGAAACTTAGTGGTCAACTGCCTACTATACGCCGATGACGCGGTTTTACTGGCGTCATCAGAGGGCGAACTGCAGTCACTAGTTACCATAATGAAAGAAGAATGTGAAAAGAAGGGGCTGCGCCTAAACGCTGGCAAGACTAAGGTTCTGGTATTCGAAAGAGATGAACAAGTGACCGAGTGTGCAATATCGGTAAATGGGCAAATTCTAGAGCAAGTGAATGAATTTGTATATCTTGGAAGCATGTTCACACGAGATGGAAAGTATGAAAAAGATATTGAAAGAAGGATAACTGCCGGAAATAAGGTGAATGGAGCCATGTCGGCGTTGATGGGCAGTAAAAGTCTGAGCAAGAATGCTCGAGTTGCTGTCCACAACGCGATATTGGTACCTACCTTATTGTATGGCAGCGAATCCTGGGTATGTCAGAGGAAGTATGAAAATAGCTTGAATGCAGTCGAGATGCGATCTCTTCGAAAAATGTGCGGCGTAACGATATTAGATCGAATCCGCAATGAAGAGATTCGCAAATCAACTGGCGTGAATGAGGGCGTGATTGTAAAGATGAAGAAAGGCATGTTACGTTGGTTTGGACACATAGAAAGGATGAGTGAAGAAAGATTGACGAAACAGATATACAAAGCAAAAGTGTGTGCAAGAAGAGGCAGAGGAAGGCCACGTTCCAACTACCTGGACCAAATAGATCGGACTCTCAAGGACGGGAACGTTAAGAGTACTCGAAACCGACGAGCATGTATGAAGAGACTGATGAATGTGGACGAAGCGAAAGAGGTATGTAAGTCTAGAGAGAACTGGCGCTCTATACTCTCTGCCTACCCCGTTAGGGACTCGGCGTGATGATATGTATGTATGTACCTTATACTAGCGACCAGATCCGACTTCTCACGGATACATACAGTGTTACATTGTTGGTGGTGGTGAATGCTTACAGGTGGCTTGACTTTTTCCGATATTTCCAATAACAATTGTATATTTAAACCAACTTACCTTTAAGAACCACAAACCAAAACCGGCGAGCATGTATGAATATGGACGTAGTGATCTTTCACTACGTCCATATTCATCAGTCAAAGGTTAAAATGTTAATTTTCCATAATGACTAAGTAATGTAACTACCGTCATGGCAGCCGGTTCAAATCATACTAATATCCTATACTAATAAGTCTATATGAACCTTAGTCGATTCCAATAGTGATTTACCAAACGCCCAGCTTATATATATATATACTCTACTACCACCTAAAAGAGGATACTTCGTTCAACTAACCCACCTACTTTAGTACTCTAGAAGATTGCTGCCAAATGGCTTTAAGGTTGTTTTGGTGTTTTAACGGAATGACACGTTTTCCAGAAGGAATAGTTGCTGGCAGGCAGAAAAAGAAACAGTCAATTCCTAATTCATAAGGCTCTTATAAAAATCGTTATAAAATTTCGTCTCTGACCCTGGGCATTTTTAACACTTATACGTGACGTCGCAGTCGTAGACTTATCTACCACATTAGTTATAAAAAAAGGTTAAAAGTCCAACTAAGCTAAAAGGTGCTAATTGTTGACTTATTACTTCAAGGCCCATCCGTTTGATTGATGCGATACGGAGACTATCGAATAAGTTTTGTTAATCGTAAACAAAATCACATCTTCATTGAGTCAGAAGGTTGAATTACGACAATCAAGGTGGGGCCTTAAGGC
The DNA here is from genome assembly GCA_945859725.1 of Drepana falcataria. Lineage (NCBI taxonomy): Eukaryota > Metazoa > Arthropoda > Insecta > Lepidoptera > Drepanidae > Drepana > Drepana falcataria. The sequence goes on from OX243935.1 coordinate 6,689,824, forward strand.
GGTTTGTAAAATGTCTCATTTGCATAAACACAAAATGAGTTTGTTATTATTTATAAACCAAATAAGTATGTAATGTTCGTGATATGATCAATTATGGGTAGTACGCGGAAGTATTAATCGTATCTTAAATATCGTTATGCTGAGTATTAACCGTGGTGGCCAAATGTTTCGAGTAATCGCCTGCAACGTTTTAAGTTTGTAGTACTAAGGAGGACTGTAGAGCTCTACGGCTAAGGAAACATCCAAGAGGAATCCTGCATACTTTTGAGGAGATATTCAAAGGTCTGCTTGAGCAACGACGATGGACTCGCCATCTGTCATGATGGCACCTAAATTTGTCTCCGTGGGTGGTGCTAAAAAGAACACCTCAGCCTGACCATCTTGAAAAGGCGTGAAGATGCTTAGTAGGTACTAAGTACATGTATTATATGTAACTTCGGCATATCAGGTCAGGTACAATAGTTATTTGAGTGATATTGTTAACTCAGACTTGCCTGCAATTGCTCAGTCTTATTAATACGGAAAACTCAACGCCTTTGAGCGGCTATCACGCTCATATGCAGTGCTACCATCATGATAGACGACAGTTAACATTAATTTCTAATATAATGTGCGCAATTAATGAAAAGGTGGATTCAAATAATGACGTTAATGAATGGTAAAGTAGATGCAGGTGGTGATAAAGTGGCATAATAATGTATGGTATGATATGAAGGAGGCACAGGCTGTTCGCCGTGCCACCGTCTAGCACCTCGGCGCGCGCCCAATCTCCCATCCCGCGAGTCCTGGCCTCGCTCAACGCTCTCCTGAACCAGAACCCTGATTGCGATGTGTTTGCAGATGCGTGGCTCAAAATATTGTTGGAGTGCAAGAAGTTTTGCGAGCGGGATGCATGACAGTGACATGTAATGTTGTATATTTTTATTTTATTTTTGTAATATGATTGTTTTGTTGAATAATTTTATCCTAATTAATGTAATTGGTATGTTTATGCCGTTTTAATTATGTAAATAAATAAATGAATTTACATAGTGCTAAGTGACTTTTCCCGTGTTCCCAAAAGGTAACCTTAGGTAAATCTTGTAGGTTATAAGTTAGTCGACACATGCAGGATTCCACAACATTATTATTCGTAGCCGAACAAGTCAAGATGTTGTTAAATAAATAATGCAATATCATCTTACAACATAATTATTGTAATACGAAGTTCACTCGCCGCGTCTGTCTGTCTCACTTAAGCGATAAACTTTTCACTATCAATAAGGTTTAAGTAAGGGTCATATTTTCTACGTTGGACCCGAGCGAAAACAAGGTTTTTTTTATAATAATAATTGGAAAAAATATTATTCCATGCCATATTCAAATAAATTTCAAATATAACATCCTAGAACCTAGAATGGAAGGGGCCAGATCACAATGATGTCACCTCATGGTTGCTCTATGATACAAAATCATTTATCTCGATGCCCTGAGTCACCGCAACAAAAGGTTATCTTAGGATTTGGTGCTATGCGTATTTTAAAGAAACAATACCTATTTAAATAGTATTGATAAACGAGGATGAAGCGAATGAGATCGTAGCTTTAAAGCGCTCTAAGTACATTATTTGCTTACCCCTAGAGTGTCTCTGTGTGACGATATATATCGTCACACAGAGACACTCTAGGGGTAAGCAAATAATTAAAGTAAGTAAAGTAAGGTAAGTAAAATTACAAATAATGTGTTTCATATGTAAGTATTAAACAGATGCATGTTCTTGGATGCTCAAACAACTAACACAAAATTGTTAAAATCAAAGGTTTTTTACCTTTTACCAGCGAGTATATCGCTATTAGGTCGGCATCAGCCCTATTTGCGTTGTTGCAATACATCTGTCTACCCTATTGGGAAGTGAATATGAACATATACATTTATGAATACCGATGTTTTCACGTTAATTCCCTCACAGAATACGTTTTTTATAATAAGTCCTGCTAGTATTTTAGAGGCAAGTTTTTAACTTTCAGTAAACGATTTACCTTGCATAGTCTGTTTTTGATGCCTTAAGCCTTGGCATTTAAATGCGAATGAAAAGACAAAACTTTGGGTAGTCGGTAGGTAGCGTAAAATTATGCACTATTAACGTTCTTTTTTTATATATAAATAGGCTTAACAATGTAAATGCTATAAGCTCGTGCGCTTACGAATATGTATATTATGCATAAAAACCTACAGTCATAAGTACTACACTGAGTCCATAAGGTTTTACTTCAGAAAATTATATTGCCTGATATCTGAGCGAACGAAATCAAACATTTTAACTTTTTTAACTACTTATTTTATTTTCGATTGCTTTGTGAGCGAACCACATATACCATCACATTTCAGTAAGCTACCTGCCGCAAATAGTTCGCAGTAAGTAGGTAAGTCAAGCTAGCTTAACTTCATTGAAATCATACAATAGGCGTTTAAACAATAATCTAGATTACGTGAAGAAGACTAAAATCATCAAATTAGAATTTAATTATAAAGATATATAAACAAGGAGTCGCATTATTGCTCTTGAATGTAACTTACTTAGAGCTAATTTGGGGCACATAGGTTGGATGGTTTCAAATTATATAAGGACATAACGTAGAAACTTTTTTGGTTTTTTAAACATGTTTACACTGCATAGTAATACAAATATTCCAAATTAAATCTAATTAAGGAGACACCTGACTATACTTGAGGTTGAACATGATCATTAGTTAGGTTGGTACACGCCCATATGCAACGAGCCCTCAAAACGTGACTGAAAAAGGATTAAACCTTTTGTCCTTTTTAAAATAGGAAATAACAAGCATTATATTGTGGTACGTTCGTGGAAGTCTGATTAGTTGCATAAACCGTACGTATTTAAGTTACTAATACATATAATACGTAAACGTTCGGGAACTTAAGTGAGTAGGCACAGCACTTCAGAATAATTAATCATTTAATTATTTAATGGTATATTAATTTTATGTTGCACTTCGTATTTGCAATTAGAATAAATAATCAATCGTTTTTAATTAAACAATTATCAAAGTAATAAACACAGTCCTTGGACTCGCAGATAAGGTAAAAACTACGTCGGTATAAGTGCGTAGGACGGATCATGCAAGACTTGGAATCATACCAGTGCTAAATTTAATTCTCTAAAGAAAATTAAGCACATACAAGGGCTTCCAATGTCCAAAAACTTGCTATAGAGCACCTTTTCAAAACTTCATATTGAGTTCTTTCTGGTAACTGTTTGGTGCACCGGTGCTTTTGGTGTCTGACTTACTTAGAACCCTGAAGAGTTAGTATTTATTAGATTAGAACCTCTATACATTTGTATGTACAAATCATCATGATAAGACACTGATGAATGGATGGATTAAGGATTAAGACTTTTAAAGAGTTTTTAGTACTTCTCGCTGGAGATTTGAGTGCTTCTCGAGTGCCAGTTAGACGGACATTCTGTCACCATCTCTGATCTATAACTTTATTAACATACGTCTTCAGGTTTTGTCACGAAGCTCTCCAGATTAAAATCTCCTAGAGTGATAATTACTAAAGAATGAAGATACTGTACTTTTGGTCTTGTTAGTCCAAGGCAAGACAAGGGCTTAAACCCTGTAAGTTACTGATCCAGTATGACTTGGAATGTGTTTTATATGAGTACTTTGTTTATTATTTAGTTGATGAGTAAAATAAGCGAAATTGAAAGTAAGACGTAACCTTGAACTGACTCTCAACTATAGCATGAAATATTTACTCGATTTATCAACATGAATGTCAGGAGGCGTTAACAAAATGATCGCCAACCGTATTACGGTCAGTAGTGATTTAATACATATGATTACTAAAGGATACCGGCCCACGGAGCAAGAGGATCTCACTTAGAGCAACAGGTCGTGGCCGTGACTCAATCCTTCGGTGATGTAATCCATCGCAATACGTTCGATGATGAGTTTACATAGAGATTCCAAATAACTACTCTTTGTATCGATACTTCTGATATACCTAAATATTATATTGAGGGTCAACAAAACAATGTACTTCGCCTTCATTCGAATGCTTCTCGGCTACTAGCAGACATCATTACGCTACGAGAACTTACCAGGTGTACCCCCAAATGGCTAAGTAGAGGTAAACCTACGGTGCCAATCTGAATGCTAGTGAGTCTATTACTGTATGTCAAAGAGAAATTGTCTGTTCTTTAGGAAGTAAAACTTAAATTTTCTTGCCTTTAAAACTGTATTTAGGATGAAGAAAGATTTAGCTGCAATAAGCAAAAAACACTCATGCAAGGATATTCAAGATTTCTATGAGGATTTCATTTTCAATAATATAGGTTGCATACTTACATTAAATATACCTTAGGTACTGCATATTTACCTGTACAGTGCCGCCTCGTTGATGACCACTATATTTCTTGAATCATTCCGAAACATGATACTCCAAGATTGCTAGATGAGTACTGTGACTAAGAAAAGACATTTAAATTCAAGAGTCCACAATGCCTACGCAAGTAATATTCGAATCCAAGGACGCTTGAACTCAAATATTACTTTATATTTATCGATACCGACATGTAATAAATTCAATTAAACAACACTACATAATTGGAAACCTCAGCTGGAGTCGTGATGCGGTGAATTGCGACGTCACAGATAGCGTCATAACTATTACCGACTCGAGATGACATCGAAAGTGAGTTATGGAGTTGGAATCCACTGTAATCGCGTAATTGTCACAGAAGCTCGACGGTGACGTACGGTCTACGAACGCGAAAACCTCTGCTTTGCTTCGGTAACTTCGCTAACACTTGGTAAGCGGAAAACGTACAAGAATCGAAAGCCCACAATTAGCCTTAATTAAGAAATCTTGACGTCTAAAACTCCTATTGCACTCATTCGAATGGATATTGCAACTATCCATTAACGCGATATTGGAATATTATGCACATTTCAAAGCAACATAATTGACAAAGTACAACTTGTATATGCAATAATTCTGCGCAAGTTTGTCTATTAAGCAAGGCTTAAAATATAATTAAATAATAGTTCCTATAAATTAAATCAATTAACCTTAGCATGATAAGGTTAATTGAAAACTAGATAGTATGCAGATACATATAAATTAAATTCCTTGAGCACTTTGCCGCTTTAAACGGTCCAAGAAAAGCTTTGCATAAAGTTCACGCGTCGCTAATGTATTCCACGCTTGGTGAGCTCATAGCCTTTATTAAAATTCTCAATCAACAGTTTCAACTATATTATAAGCACGAGGAAACTTTCAAGTCGAGCCTAAGCCCACCGCTGACTCCGTAATGATAGGCGGGCCGCGCAGGAATTCAGCTTGCTCTCTACTATATTATTTTACATGCTACGATTATTTATACAAATGAACCTCTCATTCTTAAGCATAATCAGTAAGTACACACCTGGCTCTAATAGCAATGATTAAGTGTTTTGAAGAAGGTGTATTGATTAGGCGTATTTTTTCTTTAGTCACAGCACGAGCTTTGCGGTGAAGGAAAACATCGAGTCTGAGAAGTATCAGAAGCAATTCAAAGGCGTATTCGTGCTTGAGTAACGACGACGGAACGCCATCTGTCACGTTGGAGTGTGGGTATTATCTATACACCTCTGCCTACCCCTTCGGGGACCTTTGTGGGAAGGCGTGATTTATATTTTTATATATATTTTTTTAATATATTGCAAGTAAGTATGTAAGCATGCAAGTTGTTTGTACCAAATTTTCTTCATCAAATAAATCAAACAAGTAAATTGATTACAAGTGTCATTCCCGGGTCGGGTAGGTACCAAAACAACGTTATAAATTCTAGTCGATTGAAATTTAAAAAAAATGTGGTTGAGGCAACATTTTAGGTATCAACAGACACCTGTGACAGGGTGGTCCGCTCTTGCTTATCTATTTTTTTATATTATAGGTTTATATATATTTATATACTAGCTGTCCCGCCCAGCTTCGCATGGGTGAAAATTTACATACATATCATCACGCCGAGTCCCTAACGGGGTAGACAGAGAGTATAGAGCGCCAGTTCTCTCTAGACTTACATACCTCTTTCGCTTCGTCCACATTCATCAGTCTCTTCATACTGCTCGTCGGTTTCGAGTACTCTTAACGTTCCCGTACTTGAGCGTCCGATCGATTTGATCCAGGTAGTTGGAACGTGGCCGTCCTCTGCCTCGTCTTGCACACACTTTTGCTTTGTATATTATATATTTATATATACGTATGAACGGTAGCCGCTTACCATCGGCGAGTCATGTGCTTGTTTGTAACAATTTCTTTTTTAATTTACAGTATAACTCTTTTCGTTTATCTGATAAAGCTTCATTTGTTTCTACGCCCTTCTCGCTTCCTCTCTATAGGATTACGTCCTACAAATGATTTAATACCTACTTAAAGGCACTATAATAATGCAAAGGATTGGTCTATCTGTATATAATAGACAATAAGCATTTAATCGTGCAGAAATGCAATGTAGAGATGCCTCGGAGTCATAATTTAGAGGGCAATTCTTTCTTCATCGGGAAACTGGGGCGGTTTCAAATAACATTTCTTGGAACCGTGTCTCCGTTGCCAAGTGGCCGATTCCACTGTCATTGCCAGACGAAGTTTACAGCGCAATGTCCAATCGACTGTGACATTGCTTTTAACGTCCTTACAATAAATTGCGTTACATAATTAACATACTTTGGATTTAGGTTTATCCTATTTTTCATATTTAGGTATAAATATACCAACCATTCCCCGTGGCATCGTTCGCGTTAATGTGAATTTTAAAATTGAATTATCGCTTACAGCTAATCGCTAATTACGCTTATATTAACGAGAAATGTTTTTCAGAATATTAGATTTTCTTCCTGGATACCGGTACTTTTTCCTTTTTTTTGTAGTACAGGCATCAATTTATTAACGCCAGTGAGCCCAGTTTTTATGCCAGAAGATTACCTAAAGGAGTTTTCTTCTTATCCCACGCTAACAGTACTTTTCTAGATGATAAGTACCTACCGCATGTCGCATTCTGTAGGACCCCTGTCAAGGTGTAGATATGTAAATGGTCCATGATCAATGAAATTCATCGTGATTGATTAGTTAGGATACAAAAGCATTCGGTACAAAAGACGATCTCGCTTTAACGTCTATATCTCCCGCCTGCATTACTTTCACTACAAAGGCGGAAACATACGTTTACCGGTAGCTGAAGTAGGTAAGTACAGGCCGGGAGTGTAGATGATGGAGTCGTGCAGCAACGTCAATTTTAAGGCGTTCGTGGTGCAACTGCCGACGTGCTTCCTGCACCTCGTCCGGAACGAAAACTTCTGGCCGCAGAACGTTGTGTTCCGTCGCTGCCGCGGCCAAGTGCCACAGGAACCCGTTTTGAACTGATATGATGATGGGCCTATATATTGTAAGAGATAAATAAATAAATAATAAAAAAAACTGGTAGTAGCTAGGCTAGGCGAATCTGTTATTTATAACTTATGATCGGTCCAGTACGAATTATTAGGAAATGTTCAAATAGGAAATCAAATCATCAAAGCCTAAAATATCTATTAAAAAAAACCCTAAATGTATGTGATAAAGAGAAGAAGGTATTTTGTATTGACAACTTTGCAGGTCTTTTTCTGTAGGAACATGAGCACAGCAAAAAATATTTTGTCTAGACTCGAACCCGATGCTGGATGCTCATCTGCAGCCATTGTTGCTAATTTCCTGTCCCGTACTTGTATAATTCTATAATATAATTGGACAGGGGATTACACTTCCAATATTAAGTGTATAGTGGCCCGCCATCAAACGCTTGCAGGGAAACTATTAGGGACTATTAGCGCAGAAGACACAACTTACCCGACAACGAGCAAAACGGTCAGTATAAATAATAGTCCATATACAGTAGTAATATATATGGTATGTCATGTATTGCCAATTGAAATGAAAGCCATCTAAAAAAGATTAGGACGAAAAATACACTATACCTTATTAGTCCTAATAATATTTTAAATGTCAAAATATGTGACAACATTTGTTCCTATTTCACATATTACACATTTCACATACATTATTCGCTAAAATAGCAAGTAGAATGTGTTTTATTGCCATTTAGCACTGAAATGAACGCAGGAGAAACCGCGTGGCATAGTTTCTTATAACCCGTAAATTGTAAAATGATTGACGATGAAAATTTTTATATAAATTTCATATAGACTAGGTAATCGAGCTATTCGATTCGACAGCTCCATATGTCGTTTATATTAGCCTAAAGTAGATTTACGTAATACTTAAATAGAATGTTTAAAAACGCGTGCGATTGAAACACTATTATCCATTCCATTTATTTCCTTCTAAATTACGATCCATGGTAATTTTTATTCTGTTGGCAAACATGTCAGAACATTTATGACAATTAGCTGTCAATCTAATGTCATGTCATATCATCTCATCTTTCATTTTACCAAGGATAAACATTGAAAACATTGCAAAATAATTTTTGAACTATTTTTAGATAGTAGGTATCACATTTTCTAGAATTTTGTGCAGTTATTCATATTAGTTCTTTAAAACAAAAAATGGGTCGCAAATCACAATCGAAGCAAAGTTCGAAAAAGAACTCTGGAAGGGAGTTCACTCAACAAATACGTAAAGAAATGAGCGTTCTTGTGGATAAAGTGCTCAGGTTAACGAGTGTATTTCAAGCTAGCCCGAATTTAACGAAGAGTTGGGAGCATCACTTAGAACTTGAAGCCTTAATCAAAGAAATAGTTAATATCGAAGCATATAAAAAAGGTGGACAACTATCACGTCAGAAATGCATTGAAAAGTATTTGAAATGGTTGAGTGAAAATGAAGTGCAGTATGAAGGTAATTATTCCCTTCTCAGTATTCAATTTATGAATAGGTTCATGAATGGTGCCATGTTAATTGTCACGATTACAGTATGGTTTTCGCATTTACGAATTAATTATTTTAACATTCATTTCCTTTTAAATCGTAGGTAAAACAAAATACGTTGACCATTTCTAGTTGCCACGTAATTCTGTTGGATTAACCAATAATATGTTTCTAATTGTTATTTGCATAACTTAATATGTTTAAGAAACACAATTATTGAGGTAAAGAAATATGAGATTTGACCCTGCTAAGCCTCTAAAGGTTTATTTTCTCTTACAGTGGTCTACTTATGATCCTATACCATTTTATTAGAATTTGTAAATAAAACATCCTACATGTATATTGACGACACAACAATGTAGTTTTTAAGGTTTCACTTTGACAAACTTGAAAAAACCGTCAGTTGGACAAAAGTAAATGTTTATCAGCACGAATAACCAACTTTGTGTCTTGCTACACACACGCCTCATCTGCAAGGTCTACAATGATAATCCAGTAAATTATCTATATATCTGGCCCTAATCACATTTATAATATTACATACATGTATATCACATACATAAAAGTTTTCCATTGTTAATCCATGTATCATTTATTAAAAAATAAGCCATATAAATATTTTTTTATTTGGTAAATGTGCCATGTGTCCAAGTTTATAATATATGGAAATAAATATAATTTTTCTATTCTCATTCTCTTCATACGAGAATGAATTTCTATGTTAAATAGAAGTAAACCTTATCAGCTCTACCTTTGAGATAAAGCATAATAATAATGTATGATATATATTTTTTTTTATTCATAAACTTATTTAATTTATATTTAGTAATTTTTATATTATTCCAGGTGTTGAAATCTCAGAGTTTGAAGGTTATGATCTTGGCTTGAAAGCTAGTAAAGATTTTCTAAATGGCTCACTGGTGTTGACAGTGCCATCTAAAGTGATGATGACGGAAAAGGATGCACAAAATTCAAAACTAGCACCATTCATTGCTGTAGACCCTCTGCTGCAAAATATGCCCAATATTACTCTAGCTTTGTTTCTCTTATTAGAAAAAAATAAACCAGGTAATTGACTTTCCAACTATTCATTATAAAAACATAGATAATTTTTTTTATCAAAAGCTTAATGAAACAGAATTACTGCAAGTTAACCTGCATAATACTTTTTATTAATACACTATTTTTTTAAATAAGAAGGAAATAATGTAAGGCTATATATTCAGGAGCTACTTCTTTTGTTAAATTTTTTGGGTTTTTGGTTATTCCTATGTTAGTTCATATATACATGGCTTTTGTAATAAATTTAAATCATCATATTCCCTTCTATATTAAAGCTGTGTCTATAGCTAAAAAAACTTACCAAGATATTATACCAAACTGTGGCAATCACAATATAGAAGCAAGTAGTTAGTATGTAGTTAGTAGTTAACTTATCAAAACCATTTAGTAGATTACAATTTGTATTTCAATCTCATAAAACTGTAGCTTTACTCAATTTCAGATTCCTTCTGGAAGCCATACATTGACATCTTGCCAGATAAATATTCTACCATACTGTATTTTACTTCGGAGGAACTTGCAGAACTAAAGGTAAATAAATCTTGATAGATGAATATTATGTGTTAAGGAAGAATTATAAGTAAAAAATTCGTACAATTATTCTAGCCATCACCAGTGTTTGAGTCCGCGCTTAAGCTATACAGAAGTATAGCAAGACAGTATGCCTATTTCTACAACAAAATTCATTCACTGGACATACCAGTGTTAAAAGATCTCCAAGATGTATTCACCTATGAAAATTACAGGTAAGGCATAAAATGGACAAAACAAATTTAATTCAGACTTTATTTCTACATTCCTAATCAATGCCAGGTAAGAATTTTTTTTAATTATAATCTTTTGTCCTTAATCTATTACACACTTGTAATACTGACAAAAATTACTGAAACAATACTTCATCCGAATTTTACATGGAAATAAAATAATATATAAAGGCTTTAAGTGTAAGAAAAATAAATATAAATGAATGTGAGAATTCACGCCATCTATTCGCGAATAACATATACACGGCGATAAGGGTTTATGCTTCTGCTCGCTCATATACGAAGGCGTAAAGATATAACACACTATAGCTAAATAAACATAATAGTATTTAATGTAACTTACATCAATATCAGGTCACTAGACTTATAACAATAAAGACACCATTACTCCGATTGGTTCATATATATTAACAGTATAAAGATAACCCTAGCAACATAATTACACAATAATTTATTATAACTAGCCATTAGTGCCTACTGCCAACTATTGAAATGGTTTTCTTAAGCTGTCCCACATGTAATCAGGAGAGTCTTTGCCATTATGTGAGTCTAAAGTATTTAATGTGTATATATTAGAGGAAGAAAGCATAGGACTTATGCTACGAGAACTGCAGTTATTCTTGTGACCCTTCCTGCTCTCAAACACAGGAGTAGGAATTCTCTCGTCACAGAAGCTGTGCTTCTTACTATTTACTCGTCTCTGCTGCTTCCACTTAAATGCAGCATAAGTTAGTAAAAACAATATCATTGCAAGGCCAGCAATACTTGCTGTCACTACAGTTACGGATCTGGTATTGTTAGGAAGCTTTACGGGGTTACCTGACGAATGTCCTTCTGTATCAATATTATTACTAAATGTTACTTCACCACCATCAGTTGTCGAAGCAATTTTGCTATTAAAATCTTTTAGAGGATGTAAATCTTCCAATACAATTAATCCATCGCCATCTATATCTCCCACTAAAGAAACTTTCTCTTTAGATTTTAAATGTGATAGTCCTGAAAGAACAAAAAGCAAGCAGTTAAAATGTTGCTTTGATAAATTATCACCTTATAAATCTATCGCTGTTCGTTAATCTCGCAAAAACTCGGGAATAGTATTTGCATAGAACTCGAAATGGCTTCCATTGGCAATTGGACCCGATAGTCAGCGCTGCGTTCGTGTTCTATTTTAGTTTTTTTACCCAAATGAAGCTGGACGGGACAAATAGGTTGTGATATTAGAATATCTTGAAATTAGCTTACCCTCATTTATTTCTGAATTATTATTTTGATTCTGCATTAATGAAAATATTTCTTTCCAATTAACAACAGCATCCTTGTCATCGTGTAACACTCGACTTTCTCGGACTGTGTCATCCTCGTTGTGCGTATGGTTCAAATTTACATTGGTTATTGATATTTTATATATTGCGCCTTCAGAGTCTTTCTTCAATACACTCTTCTCTGTCTTTATTTCATCCTTTGTGAAGTTATGAAATAAGGATACTATACCCATATTTTCAGCATTTTCATTAACATTATTACCAAAATCCATAGCCACGGGTATATTCACATAATTACCATCCACCACATTTGAATCAATTGGTGCCTTTGCGGTTGGATCGTGCTGATTGGCTTCCAAAATAGCTCTTAGTGGATATGTTTCCTTGGATATGGGTTCTATGAATGATTTGGAGAGAAAAGGTTCTGATGGATTAGGCTCTTTAGATTGATTATGAAATATGTCTGCCAAGTGAATGTGACTTGATCCACGTTCTCTTTGTTCCACTAACTCACTCAATGTCATGTTTCTTTCCATTAATATTCTTGATAACTTTTCACTGGCTGTAAAATTTAATAATAATAATATTATGTTACTAAATACGTTCATTAGCATTCATGTGGGGTTTTGTATTCTGGAGGAGAATCATCGCCAATTATAAGTATAATTCCGAAAGGTTTTAAATAATGAAATGTAAATGAGCACTTAATTATTATAACAACATTATACAAAGTATTTAGAGAGGTAAATTTGCTAATATTAATCATGGACAGTTTATTTACCTACGAACTCTTGGACAAACAGAGAAAGCGACTGGACCTAGTTTTCTGGCAACAAACTTATTACTTACTCTGAGAATCATTTAGTATTTCTTCGATTTCAATTTTAGTTGTTTCTTCAGTGACCTGAATGTCGGCTTGTATCGGAGTTGTTGACAACCTTCCTGACAGTTTTGTTGATTTTAATCTGTTCGCTATTTTACTGGAACTCTCTGTTGTAATTAAATCCTCAAAAGGTGTTTCGCGCTGTCCGTCTGTAGGTGGCTTTGGCGGTTGCGTTCTTGCAATAAATTCAGAAGATGAGACCAAATTACCCATTCCAAATAGATTCTTCATTAAATCATCTTGAGGAGATTCAGTTGTTGAATTTTTCATCTTTAACCTTTTCTTCTTAAGCCTATTGCTGAATGCTTGTCGGCGTAATGTAGTTGCATTAGGAGCAGGCGCAAGAGTGGACGATTCTATTTCTTGAATATGTTGAATTAGATTTTCTTCATTTTTTTCTTTCATTGTAGTTGAAAATGGTATATCAGTCACATCGATGCTTACATTATCGATATCTGTTATATTATAACCAGTATTTGTCGGTCTTGTTGTTGCAGTAATGTTGTTGTCTTCATCCCCAGCCAAGACTATTTGATCTGGAGATATTAATATTGGAATCGGTTCAGTGTCGCTGCTCTCTGTAATATTGTTATCCAAAACATTTGGTTTGATGGGAATAATTTCAGGCCTTTCTCTCAATTTCGAAATATTACGTCTGTTAGGATATAAATTTCTTGCATTGAGAGGCAAAACCTGTCTATGTATATTTACATTCAGTGTATTATTTAATGGTAATCTCATGCGTTGTTTTCTGCGTATGGTCCCAGGAAACCTGCGCTTAGCTACGAGTTTAGGAGTATGTGGGTTACGTTCTTCTACTTTACGTACACCGTTTACTAAAAGAGGAGCAGCAGTGATTGTAGAACTCTCATCATTGGTTTCTTTTCCCGAATCAAATGTTGCATTCGTAGTAGTATTTTCAGCTACATCTGTTGTGCAATTTTGTTCCAAATCAATATTCTCCTCTTTTTCGATTATCTTTTTCTCAACTTCGAGATCTTCCGTTTTATTTTTTGTTACCGTGTTTTTAGCATTCAGTATAGATACCGCATTTTGTTTGCCGCTCAGTAAGTCAGCCAAAGATAAATTGTGCTGCTGTAATATTTCACTAAGACTCGTTCCATGCGATCGTTTCAACAATTCTTTCAGTGTTTGAGCGTCTATTGCACTTTCACCCTGAAAAAAATATAATTGAATAAATTTTTTACACGAGTCAACATTAATACTCCGTGTGCTTAGTTTAGTTACAAAAGGAATAAAATCTATAGAGCAGCACATTATTAACGAAAAGTTTGATAACCTGTATATTACATACAAATAATTTCGTTAGAATAATTAACACATAGTATTAACTACGATAGTAAATTATAGCTAGTGCCATCCACGAAGACGCGCCCCACTATTCTTCCCAATAGTTAATAGTGTAAGTGTGCCACCTTCCACACATATTTGAGTATTATCGGTACACACTGATTACCTATGAGTGCACACGCACACTTATAATTAATACACTCAGGTCATATTCCCCGCATCCCGCGACCCCCTCGACTAGAAATCGGTGGGCGCGTCTTATCTCTCTATAATAGTGCCAATATATGTAAAATGTATTAGTTTACAATCGTAGGAATTAAAATTTGTACCACGTTGAATTCATCTACCATTGGAAACACATTTTCATCCAATGCCAATCTCTTATACTTTTGATGATTTTTTTCTTTACACTTCTTTATACTATTGCCTGATTTACTTGCTTCTAAGAAGTTGAGTATATTCATGGTACAATTAACCTTTTCCTTGGCTTTGATATCTTCTACGTTATTTTTAAATGTTTTAAAATCGTCCACTTCGACATCTTCATATGTGTCTCTGTTTATGTATCCGTACGATTTATCGTTGATATTGAGAATATATTTGTCCTAGGAAATAAGTAGTTAATAAAATAATAATAGAGTTTAAAAAATCACCTTCCCATTATACAATTTTATAGATAAGACAACGCACTCATTGAAATACACTGTAACGAAACAGATTTAACTGTATGCAAAAATTTGAGTATTTTTTCTAGCTATTGCAACTTAACTCACCTGTGCTTTTGAAGATTCGCTTAGAGTCCCTAGAATTTTTTCTTTATTCTTTTCTCGCTCTTGTATAGTTTGGTCTGGTTCTCTCGGTGGTACAGGAGGATTGGACAGTTCAATCGAAAACTCGGATAATGATTTGTCACTTTTAAAGTCGCCATTATTGAAAGTACTTTGTTGTTCATTATCACTTATAAACCACGCGTCATCTATCGGAACGGAATCAGTTGTCGTAATTTCAGATCCCAGTTCTATTAAATCTTCATCATTGTCGTAATCTTTTCTTACAAAATGTTCTACGGGTCTATCGTCGAAATACTGGTCACTCTGCTGAAACCCTGTCTGTATATTCACTTCCTTGCGCTGGGTATCATCTGGTTGGAATTCTCCGAATTCGCTCAATCGAGGCCATGTGTCAAGGGATGGCCTCTTCTTTCGCTGACCGTGTCTTCGCATCGGCCTGTCTGCTGCGAATGGTAAATCAATCCATCGGTTTGATACAAGCACAGGGTTTTTTCTCCTTCGTTTAGGAATATCTGTCGTTTGTAAATTAGTTAAATCGCTGTCAATGTACTGCTTAGGCGTTTCCTCTGGATGTGTTAGAATAGAAACTTCTCCGGGTAATGGTTGGGGGCGACGTTTACGCTTACGCACTGGTCGAAGACGCTTAGGTCGTTCCTCGGGAGTGTTCTCGTCCCACGATTGCGTAGATCGTTGAATCGGTTCCACTTCCTGCGCTCTCCATGACTGAAAAATTACAAGTTGTTTGTTATAACTTTAGTTTAGTCTTGGTACAGATATAAGAGATAATATGTACTTATTATATAAAAGACGAAGACAGACTATGCTCCAGTCACGTCATTTGAATATTGTCGTTAGTAAAGGTACATATGGTCTAGCTTACATCAGGTGGAGCCGTGGTGGCCGACTGGTTCAAGTAGTTCCTGAGACCCAAAGATCACAAGTTCGAATCCCGACTGTACCAATGAGTCTTCCTGAACATAAGTACAGTGATAAGTCACACCACGAGGTTTACGGTACGTCTGAGAAGCAATTCAAAGACGTATGTATAGTCGTGCTTGAGCAAAGGTGATGGACTCGCCCTATGTCAAGTTGACACCTAAAATATATCTCTGGCGGAAAGTGGGTGTGTGGGTACTAGCTATACACCCCTGTCTATCCCTTCGGGGACCCTTGTAGGAAGGCGTGAGGCGTATATTGAATATGTGATATTGGCTGCGCCTCGCGGTTTCATCAGCGTGAAATTTGATTTCAATTGTATTTTTATTAATCTAGAATAAAATATGTAACATCAGCTATCAAAAGCGTCAGCTAATAAGAATTGTCTCTACCAAATTCAATTCAAATCCGTTCAGCCTATTCTGGCGTGATTGAGTAACAGACATTTATAATATTAGTTGGATGTAATTTACATAATTCAGGCATTCTTCACTTCACTCATTCACGCCTATGATTATTCTAATATCACTTAGTTATTATAAATTCACTTAGTTATCAATATTGGTACCCTACCTTATTGTATGGCAGCGAATCCTGGGTATGTCAGAGGAAGTATGAAAATAGCTTGAATGCAGTCGAGATGCGATCTGTTCGAAAAATGTGCGGCGTAACGATATTAGATCGAATCCGCAATGAAGAGATTCGCAAATCAACTGGCGTGAATGAGGGCGTGATTGTAAAGATGAAGAAAGGCATGTTACGTTGGTTTGGACACATAGAAAGGATGAGTGAAGAAAGATTGACGAAACAGATATACAAAGCAAAAGTGTGTGCAAGAAGAGGCAGAGGAAGGCCACGTTCCAACTACCTGGATCAAATAGATCGGACTCTCAAGGACGGGAACGTTAAGAGTACTCGAAACCGACGAGCATGTATGAAGAGACTGATGAATGTGGACGAAGCGAAAGAGGTATGTAAGTCTAGAGAGAACTGGCGCTCTATACTCTCTGCCTACCCCGTTAGGGACTTGGCGTGATGATATGTATGTATGTATGTATGTAGTTATCAATAAAAAAAAATACCAAAAGAGCCGTGGTGGCCGAGTGGTTCGAGCAGTTGCCTGCGACGCAAAGGTCGCAAGTTCGAATCCCGACTGTACCAATGAGTTTTTCTGAACTTAAGTACAGTGATTAGTCACACCACGAGCTTAACGGTGAAGGAAAACATCGAGAGGAAACCTGCATACGTCTGAGAAGAAATATAAAGGCGTATGTATAGTCGTGCTTGAGTAACGGCGATGGACTCGCCATCTGTCACGTTGTCACCTAATATACCTCTGGCGGAAAGTGGATGTGTGGGTATTACCTATACACCTCTGCCTACCCCTTCGGGGACCCTTGTCGGAGGGCGTGAGGATATATATATATATATAGTTATCAATGTATGGCCAGTCGCTGTCTCTTAGACGCGCATACAGAACGCGTCTTTAGTATTTTTCTCCGATTTATCCTGGTTTTTCGTGGTATATTTCATTACCGTTTATCTCGTAGTGATAAATCACTATTGAACTACTGTTATTCTTAAAAAATGAACTTACACCAGCATATCATCACAGTCTACAAATTAACACTCCACACAGGCAGCGAAGCTTACCGTAAATGCTCACTAATTATGCTATTATTATAACTACCTATTATATACGCGCACATCACATCACATTTGCGACATAAACTCTATGCTCACTTTGCTTGTACATCTGTCATAAGATGCGTAAGTACAATTTATGGTTACGTAAATTTTACATGAGCGCTCTATATACTCTGTTGTTTAAAAATGTGAATCTCGTGTGAAAGAAACTGCCGCCGCTGTCGCGCATTATTCGAGTAGATGTTTGTTAAAATCGTTTACGTAATTCTGTAATTAAGCAATTGCGTTTACTTTTGAATCGATTGGTTGCGTGTCTTCACTCAAACAACAGTAGAAAGCGTCTCTGTCTTAACAAATAATTGCTCCTTTATCGACTTCAGATTCTTTTAATACCGGAAATGCATTAATAATCAATATGTATATAGATAAATAAACAAGGAATTGATTATAAACACTTAAATTGAGTATATTCAAAGCGTCTGTATATGGAAACCTGTGATAAACCTGCGAAAGAGGTCTGTAAGTCTGGAGAGAACTAGCGCTCAACGTTCTCTGCATGCCTAGTTTGGGACTAGCGGGGTATGTATATCTTTGTTATTTGGGCAGATTTTTCGTTTCTAAGGTATAGGTAAATGCTGCGGATGATTGATGAATAATCACACAACATATACACGATGCCCGAAGGCATTTCGCGTTCAAAATTGGACTTAGATTCACAGCCAAACGATTTTGAGTAATTAAGGAAAACATTGTATGGAGATGTACGACCTCAAATACTTTGACCAGTATGAGAAGTCCCTTCTTGAAATGTGTGTATAATGTAGTCTCTCACAGGACTTTGGATCTGTCGTGATGCCACCTACATATATATTTCTGGCCAAAGTGTCCAAAGTGACAACTGAACAAGATGTTTTATCAAACGTTATCTCTTTAGATCTCACCCAGTATCTAGTCGTTGCTCAGAGCTTTATATGGTCTTGCGACTACCGAAGTGGAACGAGCGCGCTTGGTTATAGTAAACTATAGGTAAGTATTTGACCACATGCTTCAGCAATTATTTTCAATTGGCGAAACGACATATCCAACCATATTTTTTATTAAAATTCATATTATAATATAAGTATGTAAAGTGAAAATAAGTTATTGTGTAGCATACTACCAACTTATTCATACATATATGAAGACCTAAAAACACCGAAATAATCAACTATTTAATTTCTGTATCATCAGAGTATAATAAGCATTTCATATCTTAAAACGCCTCCAACAACGACTATTTAGTAATTCATTCATCCACTTTTGTCATTCTAGCACTATAAGCAATTATAATAATAATAATATATCCTCACGCCTTCCCACAAGGGTCCCCGAAGGGGTAGGCAGAGGTGTATGTGTATGTGTGGTGTATAAGCAATTAATAATGCGAAAAATAATAGTTATTAATAATTTGCCATTTTATATAGTTTTGAAATCAAATACTTTCTGTATAAGCATCACATTTACTAATTCGTGCAAGTCATGAGTATAAATGCGACTTCTTCACACATTTTGATTGATACACAATTGTCAGAGTAAAACTCAAATATACTCTCATCTCGATATTGGGTACGCACCTCTTCATTATGTATGCTTATTCATGGTGTATTTGTAGATTATGCCTGGTCAGTTACAATTTTATAGTTATCTCATAGTTGGTGACGAAGAAAGCTGTTACAAAACTGATGTTATAACAGCCCCGAGAGAAAAGTCGAAAGCGCCGATACCGGTTTACAGCGAGTCGCGAACTTGATACCAGAGACGAACGTCAACACAAACTTATGCTAATAGAGGTTGTTAAAACGCGCAATCATATATGTTTTCAATTTAAGTGTCGGTAAAAGTATTATGTAATTAACTTATATGTCCATATTTCACAAACAACATTCTCGTAATAAACGTTAAGAATCAGAAGTTGTTATAGAAAATACAAGTACAGGAAACGTAGGTCACAACGGACACTCCGTTTAAAATGGGAAGTATGCTCGAAATACATCGCAGCCCTATAGCACGAGTAATTTTTCTGGCATTGCTGCGCAGTTATATGCTACGGTAACCGCATATCAGGCAAGTTGTATGCACTTTTAATTATAAATCCAGGGCTCTGCTTCTGGGGATGAGTGATTTTTCTGGCAATTTTAGCGCCTATATGCTAAGGTAGCCGCTTATCAGGCAGTATTCTCTCCTAACACTATTTTAAATATAAAATAGTTAGTTAATCTTTGGTTGAAATAACATCAAGTAATCAATATTATGTATCTGATGACTAGTAAATGATCATGGCCACGTTCGTTTCTTCGGTTCATTTTAAACCAAGTGATAATCACTTTTTCAGGAAATTCAATTCAAATCAATTCTTCAGGATGACCTTCCTGGAAGGGCATCACTCGTACGATAGATAATGCATAGTGAAACTAAGAACTTAGACCAAAATGTTGTACAAGCCAGAATTGTTTTAGAAGGCCTTCAGTAGTTTGTAATTCATTGTACCTATTTGTGTTCTTTCTGTCGAACATTCATTTTCATCGAAAAAAATCTAACAGGGTAAATAATATATCGGAAGACAATCGATTATTTAAAATGATAATTCATCTACATTGGCATCTAGCAACAGAAACAATAGTACGTAATGCAATGTTTATCTCAATATATTCCACAGCAACATCAACAATGGTTTCGCATAACTATTTATCCTTTCAGGATATCTATAATTATTTATATTGTATATCCTCACGCCTTCCCACAAGGGTCCCGAAGGGGTTGGACAGAGGACACAGAGAGGTAGAGACAGAGTTGTAGGAAGTAATAGTCCAAACACCCACTTTCCGTCAGATATATATTTTAGGTGCTCTGTGACAGATGGCGAGTCCGTCGCCGTTACTCAAGCGGGATCATACATACGCCTTTGAATAAGCTATTCGTTCCACACGGCCACCACGGATTTAGGTTACTTCTATTCTGATTCTTAATATAATGCATTAGAGGGTAGTGTTTTGATATAGAACTTTGCAATTACCTCCGTTTTTGCCAGATATATATGTATACGGCCCAGCGCGTGCCTAAGTCAGTGGAGCATAGGTAATAGACGCCAAATTGGTACATTGAACTTGGATCCAACCATTTATACCAATACTATTTGCGGATTCATTGGCGTTAAATTAAGTTTACGTAATTATATGATTACTGCTCCCTTATG
Source organism: Drepana falcataria (assembly GCA_945859725.1). Taxonomy (NCBI): domain Eukaryota; kingdom Metazoa; phylum Arthropoda; class Insecta; order Lepidoptera; family Drepanidae; genus Drepana; species Drepana falcataria. Next base: position 6,710,631 of record OX243935.1, read on the forward strand.
TAGTAGCATGATGATATATAAAATGTTCTATACCATTCCTCACATATATAACAAAGGCAAAACTACTTTTGAAATCGGATTATTTTTTACAGAAATTAGCTAGTTCAAACAAACAAACAACCAACCAAACTCGTCTTGCGTTGTCTGTCTTATTTTTAAATATAATTAAATTAAAGATTATGACACATAGAAAGGATGAGTGAAAAGATTGACAAAACAGATATACAAAGCAAAAGTGTGTGCAAGAAGAGGCAGAGGAAGGCCACGTTCCAACTACCTGGATCAAATAGATCGGACTCTCAAGGACGGGAACGTTAAGAGTACCCGAAACCGACGAGCATGTATGAAGAGACTGATGAATGTGGACGAAGCGAAAGAGGTATGTAAGTCAAGAGAGAACTGGCGCTCTATATTCTCTGCCTACCCCGTTAGGGACTTGGCGTGATGATGTGTATGTATGTAAGATTATGTATTTTTTAAATATGAAGGAAGAGGTATGTATATGTGATATTGTTTATTAATGGCAAAGCAAAAGGCTTAGAAAGTATGAGGACGTATGACTGAGCTAGTGGTGGGTATTTAAATTGTCTAATTGATGGTGTGGACTATACTTATAGCACGCTCCACTTGCTGTAAGCACCACTCAGATTTCTATGCCGACTAGTTTCTAGACTTCGTATTTAGTCTAGATTTTCTATGAAATTTGCCGCTGGTACATTTGGTCCGCATAATGGAGCAAATTATTGTGAAATGCTAGTATCTACGTTTACTGTAGATTGTCTGCTCTTTATGATGGCCTTTGCATTACAGATAGCTTTTCTATTATATTTCTTACTAACCTCGCCCCGCGTTGTAACCTCCAGTTTAAAAGCAATAACTATCATCCCAAAATTCCTGACGATGCTTTCACGCAGAAGCTACTGGACGGAGTTGGATGAAATTCGGCACTGAGACTAATCATTAACTTGGATAACACTTTGCATAAGTTTTGTATCAGAAAAAAAAAAAATTTTACGCTGGCCTCAGCTAGTAAAGACATAAAAGTATTGAACTGTAGGTACCTGTTCCTGACGTGATGTCTCGGTGTCCAAGGCCCTAGGTCTCAATCCCCGGCGGTACTCAGTATCCATATCCTCGGTGTGCACGATGATCACCAACGCGGCCAGTAAGCTCAGCAAGCCCATGGTGTTCCTCCAAATAATGCCCATGTTATACCAAATAAATAAGTCCAAACGGCACGTCCACACTGAATGCACTTATACACTGCAAACTCCACACAAATCGAATAATGCAACTGATTTAGCTTCAACTAACGTTTAGAAGTCGTAAAATACAAGACGAAGGAACAAAGGTAAGGAAGGAGAGCAGAAAACGAAATGTCCGTAAAGCCCTCACGTGCGATACTTGTTGATTTTTTTCTAAACGCTCGATGGAATACCTGTGTTCGATTTTGTTTTATTTTAACATCATGAGCGATTATTTGTAAACAATTATATACCGGCGCGTTTGTTATTAACGGTAACGATTATAATACTGGCTGTTTATTCGAGACAAATGAGAGATTTCTCGCACAGGATTCCCGCGATTTTTTTCTGTATCTGATCGTGAAAGTGATAATGGCGCGCACACGTTAGCGCGCAGCGGCTGGGCGCGACCAAATGTGCTCTGCGACTTGGCAAGCCTGCCCCAACGCAGCATATTTCATTTTACCTTTTCTTGTTTATGCTAAATACGACTATAAAAGCCTTAGAGTTGTTTCAATATTATTGAAAAGAATTCGAAAACTCTTGGAGCGAGATAAGCATCATATCGGTGGACCGTATCCATTATACATCGGAGCAGAATTCTCGCTTGTGAATATGCATATTGCTTACATAAGTTTAATATCCACCATCTTGACTGTGTGAGAGTGCTAACGATATCATCATACTTAGCCGTTTAACATTTAACAAAATAATTCATGGCAAGTACCATCAAGACCGTAATATTGGTGATTGTAAATAAGTTGAATTTTAGAACTAATTAATTTTTATTTCATCCCACAATTCCGCTCAATTGTCAACGGTAGAGATAACGTCCAGATTTAGCATCAACATTTATTTTTGTAAGAAATTATAAATAATAATAATATATCCTCACGCCTTCCCACAAGGGTCCCCGAAGGGGTAGGCAGAGGTGTATAGGTAATACCAACACACCCACTTTCCGCCAGAGGTATATTAGGTGCCAACGTGACAGATGGAAATTATTTATACATACAATTTATATAATATCGACATGATAGTGGCTTGTCTGTTACCCTCTCTCAAGAGCATGGTGGTTGGTGTTATTGTAGGTTGATCTTCAAAGAATTACCTGTTTAAATGTGGACGTTAGATTTTTCTATTTATATGAATGTCTTTTAAATTATTTTCTCTACATTTCCATGTGTATCGAAGCTGAGTAGATCTGTATTATGTGAAACGGAATGCGCTGCGGCTTGCGCGCCGCGTCGTCTCCGTCGCGGAACGTATATGCTTCTTGCGCACGCGAATTATTATCATTTATTAATTCGTCACTTACTATTGAGCTGTTAACATGATGTGTTATTATAATATCGTAATAACGTGCTATTATAATTAATCTTGTGCTGTTGATCAGCGTATAAGCTAGATGAGGTTAACAGAATGCTGTTCGTTCAGAATGCTTTCTGATGATCGGGTGGCATTGATAACAGAAGTTGCCGATCAACTCTTTAATACAGTGAAAATTTGCGCATGTACTATCAAATACTCATAGATTCTCACTTCTTTGCACCTCATTTTCAAGTTCAAGTTATATTCAGGTCCAGAGCAGCTGTCAAGCATTAGCGGTAGTGGTTCCGCATTATCTTCAAGGCAATATAGGTATATGTTCACGCATACATAGGCGCAGACATTTCTCTCGCATCTGGTTTCTAGCATATTTCCCTATGGTATGCGTTGTACGATTAATGTGCCTACTTCGAATTCTACGACTCGTAAAGTGTCATGAGATTGTAATTATTATGACATCAACTGCGCCCCGCAATTACAACCGTGTAAAATTTTATTTCATTGGTAGTTTTTTATTCAAGTGTTTTCTGGAATAAAACAGATCCTATTTGTTAATACAGCTATTATTATTTATCTATTTTAGTGGCAATTTCAGTCAATTCTGTTCAGTATTTTTTCGTGAACGAACATCCTCATTAACATTCGCATTTAAAATATTTGTAGGATATGCCTGCTATGAGTTTTTCTCCTTAACTGATAGAAGCACTTTTGATTTTCCAACTTTTCCTTCGATTGTGTGTATTAGGTATGACGTAGCACACATGATCTCGTAAGAGCTATTGTGTCGGGTCATTGTTTTGATTAGAGGGATTCACACGCCCGCTTTTACTTTCCTCGGCGAACTAACCCATGTAATATCGTTTATTTTGTGAGATCGTCGTGTGATGGGAGAAAAAGCTCGTTATTGCAAATAGCATGCACGCTCGATATAGATCATCGAAGAGATGCGACGTTCACTTTATATGAAGACATTCCAATTCCTGTATTTTATCTTGTTCAATTACGTGTTATATAATGTCAGATATCAACATAATTCGGTTGCCGCAGTCTTTCACATTTCCCATTATGATTTAACCGCAAGTCAATTCTCTAACCTCTTGTTTTCCTTTTGGTTGTGGAATATTACTTCCTATTTCGCAAAATATAAAGAACGGTAGAACATGAATTCTCACAGGCTAGGCGTCTTCATTATTTTTCACTTATTTCTGGTTATGTGAAAGACAGACATTCTAAATTCAAATGATGTTTTTTGTTCTATATAGGAAGGAAGTAACAATTGTATTGATTTCAACCTAGATGCTTACTTCAGAAGACGTTCGGATACTTGTATAAAACTAGTAATATTTACAAACACGTGCCGCTAACAATGTGTTGTTGTGAAAGTATAACCATTTCCATCCGTCCGTGCATACGCTTATAACGTTAAATCGATAGAAACGTGGCTTTACTTCCTCCTATGTTTGAATTTTCAAAGATACCCAACAAAATTTCGGATACTTACGTTTAACATTATATTTTACGCCTATATATACCTTAAACGCGACGTGTCGTCTGCGCAGAATCAGGATGTAATATATATTTATATACACCCAGGACAAACCTGCTCAAATACGCTCCCCTTTCGAGAGCCATTAGTTTGATCAACACCATGTCTAACGATATAGATATATACCACCAGACCCTGCTGAAACTCGCAGAAACGGTTAGAAATTTCTTAGAAACTATTTGATAATATATAAGTTTTTAAAGTGTATTTTGTTATATTGTAAATTAGTTTATTAATGTTATTATTATTATAAATTTCTTTTAACAGCATATTGGTATACCTACTGTAAGGATGTTAAAGTGTGTGTAAATAAATAAATAAATAAATAAAAAAAATTTATCCTTGCCGTGGGAAATAATAATTTTCACGCCTTCTCACAAGGGTCCCCGAAAGGGTAGGAAGAGGTGTGTATGTAGCACCCACATACTCACTTTCCATCAGTGATATATCGTAGGTGCCAACGTGACAGATGGCGAGTCCATCGCCGTTGCTCAAGGACGACTATGGGCATGGGCGACTGCCCATGAGTTTTTCGATGAGGGATTCAGGGGTTTCAGATTCGAAGAGGGATTTTCATGAGGGATTCGAACTTGCAATATTTGTGTTCAATGCAACTAGGTACTCGAACCACTCGGCCACCACGGCTCTTTATTTATTTCACTTTACGAATTTTCATGTCTTCTTTTAGTCCTCTTAAGTTTTATTTTCGCGACATGGTAGGTATAGCATTAGTTTCCTCTCAACTTGATTCCGTCTAAGGCGTGAAGAACAATATCTATTAAAAATATCTGTAGGACTAGTAGAGAGAGCTGGCGCTCTACTCTCTATAACGCTCTATATCCAGGGAGGAACACTGTTGTGGCATAAATATGTACAACTTACTACTTTAAAAAATCCTTTAGCATACTATGCAGAAAACGTAGTTATACTTATGGAATTTTTACTCATTAATGTTCTTTTCATTACAGTCGTATAATAACAGCCGGCTAGTGACCCTTAGCATAACGATCAAATGCCATTACAATAACACACAATACGTATGAAGTACGAAAAGGACAGACTAGAAGTAGTCACTGCATTTTTCTCTCTCGCAATCTTAAAAAATGATGGAAATAGCACATAATATCATCAAAGTATGAATGTGACACCTAATAGCAATCATGTTGTTACCTACACACATATCTTATATTACATCGTAAAGACAATAGAGTTATGTCAAATTATGAGTAAAATATGCAATTACATAGACAAAAGTAAAAGTAGGTACTTAGTAACTTTGACTGTTGTTGTGTTATGTCAAGACTGCATCTTCAGTTACTTTCTATGGGTAATTCGTTGCGGGTAGCATTTCGCTTGGCAGTCAATTAACTGGCTATTACGTAGCTCTTCTGCTAAGTATTCAACTTGATTGATTTCATTCTATTACATTTGAAATGCTGTAAAACTCACCTAATCACTTTCTTATTTATATATTCCTCTTAGTTATTTGTTTTCCAATCATAAATTTATTCATATTTAACTAGCTTTCTACGTGACAGCGTTTATGTTTAGTTTTGAATTTAGTTATGTTAAGGAATGTTTATTTATTGAGGAACAGGAAGCTTATTGTGCTTTATATTTGTGCATTATTTAATTCGTTTGTAATTTGTTTCCAAACCAATATAAATATTATTTGCGTGCATTATTGAAAATGGTGTCGTTTCACTGGTTTTTGTGTGACAAAAATGTCTTATTTATTATTGACTTCATTTCAGGTCATGTCAGGGGTTTTCAATATAAATGTGACATCGCAAATGTACATATTACACAATAGATATTATCATCACACTGCGTCCCTCACGGTGTAAGCAGAGAGAGAAGAGCGCCAGTTTTATTTGACTTATCTACAAACCTCTTTTGTTTCATCACGCATCATATATACCTATATACATATCTCTATATATATATATATCTGTAAGCCGCGGTGGCCAAGTATATCTGGTGGTTAGTGGGTGTGTGAGTCCTACCTACTCACCTCCGCCTACCTTTTAGGAGTCCCTTCGGAAGGCCTGAAGATATATTATTATATGATATATCTGTATTATAAATATTTCATTAAATTTGCATTTAAATTTGTCGCAAGCATTTACAATTTACAATTAGTCGCAAGCACTCATCTTTGAATAGATGAAACCTGTAATATATTACATAATGCATATATGTATTCAAATGCTATTATGGAAAGAGCAACTTTCGGTTTCATCAAATATGCATGATCAGCATAAATCGTATTAACACTATGATGCTACCGTTTCCTCCACGGTAAGAAGATGACTATTTAATAATCGCTTCTAGGTCATGACATTAAAGCTTGGATTCGAATCAAAATAGCGGCTTACAACAGTCGCTATAGTACACTCAAAACGGATCCATAATGAAACGTAATGATCATAGCGTGGACGGGTTGAAATGTTCGGTTGATTGAACTGCACCGATCGGGTGATTCAAAGCTTCTTGATACTTGCGCATCATTATAATGACTAATAATGATCCGTTGGATATACTAAACAGGCCAACTCGGGTCATACTATGACTACCGAAATCTACTTAAATATCGATGATTTATTCGACAAGTCGGGTTAGGTTTTTATGGTATATTAAGAAACACAAAGCTTTTTTTCTCTCAATTCGAAACAATAGTTAGCCAGTATTTACTAGACAAGAATGTCGCGGCTTTACAGCTTTAGTTCTGGTCTCCTATGTCATCTTCTGCTTAAGGATATGGTAAACATACCATATAAAAAAATATCAGATTTAAAAAAATGGGATCGGTCCATAGTGTTATTTTTATTAGCGTCGAGTTTTGCAGTTGCCCCCGTAGGGCAGTAAGTAAGCTACATTCCTCTTCACTGGAGGAAATACACACACTGCAGTAATATCCCTCGTATTAAATGTAACCATGGGCTCGGGAACTGCTTACAATAAGCTGGTGAGCATTAAGATTGTTGTATACTCATAATGTATGTTATTACTCTTGTTGTCTTCAGGTGGGCCGTATCGTCAGTAATGACGCGGCAGAACAACATCCAACTGGCCGGTGATGATGTCACAGCCTTCATTCCGCTTTGGGACATGTGCAACCACGAGCACGGAAAGGTATCTTTATTTACTGTTCGTCCTAAGCCTTTTAGGGTATAGAGAGGCAAGGACGCCTCACATATGAATTCTGTCACAAATAGTGCCTGGAATGAAGTGCTCTATACCGTTATTGCTATTTTAGAGTAAATATTTCTTATAGTGTTCTGCTGGTCGATGCAGTCACGTCGCGTCACGTCACGTCAACCTGCAGATTATGCAAAGTTGAAAGCGAACCGTTCCAAACAATTATCGACAGGCTGATCTTAGTTGTTATATTAATTTTATATATATTATTTTAGTGTCGTGGTCTTATCCTACTATTATATTATAAATGAGAAAGTTTAAGTAATGAAAGTTACCCCAGAAATAGATTATTAGCTGGATTAGCACATAGGATATGTATTGTTCCGAAAGTAAAATCTAGATAAAATTATACTAATGAAATAGATTTTTACGCGGGTGAAGCCGTGGGGCACTGCCAGTACCAAAATTATAATTGCGGGTTTGCGAGGTTTTTTGTTACGCAATCACGCCTCTGAACGGAATTTACTGGAATATGGCACTAAGACACATTATTAGCTGGATTTCCGCATATGATACATTTATATTCCAGAAATAAAACAATCAATAAAAAAAATTGATTGTTAGCTTTGTAGTTAATAATCGACGAAGAAAACCAACATTTGAATTATACAAATGTTCAATTACATCGAAATATTATCTATTTAACATTTATTTTGACAGATAACAACTGATTTCAACAAGGAGCTAGGCCGGGGCGAGTGCTACGCTCTCCGTGACTTCAAAGCCGGCGAACAGATATTCATATTCTACGGCGCCCGCTCCAATGCGGACCTATTCCTACACAATGGGTAAATTGGTAAACATTTCTTACGTGTGCGTTACGAATGAAGAGAAAATGAATCGAAAAAGATATTTAAGTTTAGAGAGAACTGGCTCTCTACTCTCTTTATCTACCCCGTGAGACATTCGGCGTGATGATATGTAAATGTACACAGTTGACCCCGAATAACTAGAAACCAATCTGAGTGGCTAACTGATGTTATTTATTTATTGATCACCAACAAGATGTACATTATCACAAGTAAAGAAAATCATTCGAAGTTGTATCAATGAGAACAAAGTATGTCCGTATTCTACGCTAACATATTATTTTATACATGAACAACCACCACTTGTGCGAATTTCAGATCGGTCTAAGATAATGGTGCATGTACTGTTGTACTTTTGGCAAAACTGCCATTGTATATGCATGGCTCTGGTTTAAACCTTTCTCTAGCCGTTGTCCATACGGACGAGTTTTTCATTAACGATAACTCTAAGGCTGCATTTGAATACCTGTCTGCGTTAAAAAGTAGATCCTCGAAGGCAATTCAATATTAAATTATGTGCATAATTTAATATTGAATATAATAAATATATAATAAATTAATATTATCTTGCATACGGGAAAATTAGGCTAAGTATTAAATCGTAGATTTTAGCATTAAATATACGATTTAATACTTACGGGATGGGCCAACCGTGGTGGCCATAAGATTTGAGTTGTCGACTGCGTTATTAAAATCGAAGTTTCGAACCTGCTTACTTTTCTTCCAGTAGAAAGTATGAGTTTCCGAAGAAATTCAAATACCTACGTAAATTCGATGAACTAACCATATATCACGATGGCATCTAAATAATAATATAATAATATATCCTTACGCCTTCCCATAAGGGTCCCAGAAGGGGTAGGCAGAGGTGTATAGGTATTTCCCACAAACCCTAAATATATCCGCCGAAAAGAGGCTTTTCTTATACCTTTGCCTAATCTAGTTTGATAGAGGCTATAAGCAATAATTAAGCTAAGACCATTGCATTTAGGCAACCTATTATCCACAACAAGCATGCGTGCCATTGTTCGGTTGAATAACGATGATGCAACTGCATTGATTGTCTAACCAATGAACTGTAATAGATTATATCACGTATGATGCGACCACGTCATTCGCAATTATTCGCTAAAGCAAAATATTTGAGGAAAAACAATACTGTAAAACAAACATTATTTCTAAAAGTTTCATATTTCGATGCACTTTTGAATGGATACTTCAAAATTTAAATGATTTAACTGATGAACTGAACAGCCAAATGCTTGCACTAATCGAGTTCTGCAAATCTTTGACATATTCTCAGAGACAGTTTTGACCAATTATATGTGTGGTTCGTGGCATTTTGTCTATAGCGACAAATACGTTAAATGAAGTGCAGTACGTAAGATTCAGATGTTTAAGTAAAAGGCCATCAATATTTTTGAAACTACTACATGCTACCTATAAACCTCTGCCTACCCCTTCGGGGACCCTTGTGGGAAGGCGTGAGGACATGATAAACTAGCATGTATCATGGAATCAAGGTAACTAATACTTTATATTCTTTCACCAGATTCGTGTACCCGCAGAACCAGGCCGACAGCCTGACTCTAACCCTGGGGGTGAGCTCGAGTGATCCCCTTCGCGAGACCAAGCTGGCACTGCTCAGTAAACTAGGCTTGATCAGAGTGACGCACTACAATATATACAAAGGGGACAACCCTATCAGCGCTGAGTTGCTAGCTTTCATCAGAATATTTAACATGAATCAAGGTAAAGTAAAACTGTAAAGCTTGCAGACGAGTTGAGTGTAAGGTAGACACATTCTTGGTTAATAAGATGCTTAAAAGTTTTATTTTACCTTTACTTTCGGTTTTACATATTTTTCCTAACTGACCGTTTTACTCCTTTTTTACAACTATTACAAAGCGCATACAACCTTAAAACTACGTCGCTAACAGTAACGTTAATTTATACAAATACATACATAACATCACGCTGAGTTCCCCGTAGGGTAGACAGAGAAGGTAGAGCGCCAGTTTTCGTTAGACGAATTTCCTTCACTGCTTGTAATATTTGTTTAGTTTCTCACAGTGTATTCCGAGAACTAGCTATTTAACCGAACAATGGCGAGACAAAAGTCCTCCCTTCTTCTTACGTTGCGCTTCGCGAACTGGAGAGCTGGTAATCTAAACGACGTTGAATGTAGCTCTTTATTTTTAGAAGAACTAACAAAGTGGTCGAGTCAAGGGTTACCTAGCGACTTAGTATCCAGCGAGCCAGCCAGCTCCGAGGCTGTAGGAGCTGCAATCGACCGCCGAGCGTATACATACTTGCTCACAAGGTGTGGCCTCATAAGAGCTGCTTATATGAAGGACGGCGCGCAAACTCAACCGGATACGCTGCATAGGTGACCATTTTTATCTATTCTATAAGTATCCGTTTGGACTTATTCCTACTGCAATGGGTCTAGTCTTTCAGAATTTTATAGCCGGTGAACAAAGGTGGATTGTTTTAAAAGCTTGTAGTCAGCACAACCTAGGTCATACAACTACTATTAACATATGTCAATTATAATTAATTTAATTAGTTATTCAACATACTATTAACTTATCGTCAATTATAATATCCATACTTCTTTTTATTGATCTACATGCATGGCATGAAGATGTGAAGTAAATCTTACTTCACATCTTCATGCCATCATGTATCTATACGTATTTTTTTAGTACTAACTATTCTACTATTTTTTAGTAATAACTTTACCGAATAAAAGTGGGTATTTGGGTGCACCTAATACCCACTTTTATTCGGTATATTTTACGTGCCCATTATGTTTTTGAATTTCTTCTCAAACGTATGTAGGTACCTAAGTTACCTTTCGACGTTTTCCTTCTCTCTGAAGCTCGTGGTGTCTCATAACTGTACTTAGGGTCAGAATAATTAATGGGTACAGTCGCGACACGGCTCTTATTATACTTGATTCTTTTTGTGGTCACAGATTTAAAAAAATGACTTCGCGACCTGTTGTATTGTGGGCGAATTTAATTTAAATGTGAATAAATATTTTAAAGACTCATATATGACATGCTGATATAAACTACCTCTTCAATACTGTTATTCAAAAGAAAACTTGAAAATATTTTCAGGAAAAACGTGAAACTGCTGAAAGAATGCGAAGTACAAATCTTGGACGGTGCCATAAGCCACTTGGCTGCGACCTTAAAGGAACTGCCTGATGATATAGTTCAAACACAATAGGTATATCCAAATAATCAACATAGCTGAAATCATGACAGTAGGTAGTTTTATATGTTAAACCCTTATAAAGGGACAGGGCCCTTGACTTTTTTATATTCATTTAGATAAGCGAAGTATCCTTTCGGAAGGCAGAAGTGGTTTAATTCTAGCACATTTCATACAATCAAAAAAAGTTTTATTTTTCACTCGTATTAAATGGAATTAAACGTTAAAAGTATTAAACCCGCCTACATAAATATAAATCTCGGGTTATTAACATATACATTTGCTACTTTTATATGTAATTTTTTTTATGGAGATCCATGAGTATTCAGTTTTGTCTACACAATATTAATGTTTGTATTACCGGTATTTTTTACATTCACGTATCACAACGAATTATACAATCTTAAATTAATTTTTAATATACTGTTATTTTGTGTTTATGGTTTTGTACTTATCTTAAGTTAAATCGTGTGCAATTTTATAAATCAGATTGTTATTTACTGCATTATTTTATTATAAAATCCCCTAATCATTTTAAAAATCCTTTAGCAAACAACTCCAACCACTCGGCTACCATAGATTTTTACGATGGAATCAATTAATCAAAGTTAAATTAAGTAAAATAAATCAAAATAACACACTTTTAATTTAATTTATTTTTCGTTGAACTTGTCGTTGATTACATTGTCAAACTTACACTCTAATTTGTATATAAAATAATAGGAGAATGAATACAAATATATATCTAATTACTCGTTCCAGCCATCGCTTTAATAATATTTTTATTTACATTTTTATTTAAATATAATTAAACTTACGGGTTTTATGAATTATGGTAAATATATATTAATACTATAAGGAATACTCCCATTTTAGAATACAAATGTCATAAGTGAGTATTTATCAAATTCACGATAATTATTATGACATCAATCTTCCTGCAGTCGAAACAAGGTTATATATATGCTCATGTTTCTATATATGCTTTTTGTAGAATATAATCGTACAAAAATTAAATACATAGAATTAAAATTAAATACTTAATACCTAAACATCTAATACTTGTAACATTATCACAAACTTAATTAAGGTCGATGTCAAATGGTTTCAGACAAACGGAGGAAGTGTATTTTATAAAGTATCAAAAATATAGGTCCTCTCATTTTGTCCGCTCATTAAAATCTATTTTGAGACTAACTACTTAATATAACCTTATACAGATTAAAGAATACACAGATATCCCAACATTTGTTTTAAGTATTACAGGGTGTATCCGTCCAGTCAAATTCTTATTTTTTATTGTGTTATATGTATATGTGGATATATATAGGGACTTTCGGAAATGCACATGCGGATTTTTTTACAATGTGTATTGCAAAGAGTAAGAGCTAATTTCCTTATATCCGACTTAAGACAGTGTTTAGATCCGCAATCGATAACTGTTACACCCTATGATTAAAAATGTATATCATAGTTCATACATTTGTCATTATTAGACACAGCATTAGCTTTGCATATTATGTAGGTAATAATATGTTGAAGTGTAAAAATGTCATGTGGTAAAATTATAAATATGTACTAACGACCCACCCCAGCTTCGCTCGAGTACATGCGTTGTTTTGTTATATCTCAACATGACTTATATTTTTCCGTCATTTTTAATACGTCACAGTTTACATTTTTAAACGTCTGAGAAGCAATTCAAAAGCGTATGTATAGTCGTGCTTGAGAAACAGCGATTGACTCGCCATCTGTCACGTTGGCACCTTAAATATATCTCTGGCGGAAATTGTATACACCTCTGCCTACCCCTTCGGGGATCCTTGTGGGAAGGCGTGGGGATATATATTATTATAAGTCTTTATTTAAAATAAATCTTATAAATAACATTTTTAAATATATATGTATAAAAAAATATTTATTTAAAATAAATCTTATAAATAACATTTTTAAATATATATGTATAAAAAAATATTTATTTAAAAATATAAAATATAGGGCCCACCGGTATCGGGATCAGGGTCCAAGGTACCGGTGGTTAGGGTCCCATAGAAAGAAACCTCCTCACAATACGTGACGTTTCGAGTAGTACTGCTTTCTGCATCAGGCACTTCATCCAACCGCCTAACGAGAGCCTCTTGAGATGTTGGTCGGGGCTCTTTTCTTATTATTACCAACCTGCTAAACAAGGCGCCCCTGACGCGCACCATACACACACTCAATCTTGTTGCGGACAATATTGACCTGTTCTCGTGTTCTATGAACGAATTTGCAAGGACCACGTTATTCGTATTGCTATACTTAATTACTAATAATAATAATAGTTGATAATATATAATAATAGTTTTCTACACTGTCGAATTGGGTGTATCTGTAATGGCAGAGTATAGTGTTTTATAATAAATAAATTATCATGACATCTCAGTGGAGTCGATCCCTTGTCGTGAGTGTACTACTTGATCCGCCCCTTGTGCGGCACGTACGCGTGCAGCGCCGCGCGCCCCTCCCCGCGCCGGCAGCCGCGCGCCGCCGCCAGAACGGCGCCCGTCAGCGCCGCCACCAGCACGCCGCACGATACCATTATCGCTGACAGCGCGGACGTCTTCATACACGTCTGACCTTCCAAGCTCACTGTAATAAACACCAAATTCTAAATTCATACTGTATATCAATATCACCACACAGAGTCGAGCATCGCTCTAGGCTTACAAGTCCTTCTCTTCATGCAGAAAAAATATAAGTTATTTTATAAAACGTAAAGGACACTCATATCGAACGCCTTATATAAAATTACCGTAAGTACCGTTAAGAAGCCGGAACACACATATCTCTACACATAGACAACATATTTTTTTTTTAATAGGTATGCAATAATTTATTAATTTAATTCAAAATCAATTAGCAATTCTAAGCGAACAGTCCGACCAAATCCACCTTATATCATTACCAGTATTCGCGGAAGACTCGGCGTCTTCCTCGCCCTCCTGAAGCACCCTCAGAGACTGAAAGAGTGAGATATTCTCGGAGAGGCGCGGCACCACGCTCGCACTCTTGGCATCTACGAACGGCTCCACCGACCGCCGCCGGACGCTCTTCATATTGCGCCAGTGGCACGGCTGCGACTAGACACAATAATTCTCAAATTATATTAACTGTATTCAAAACACTAAAACAACGTCCTATTTTGTCGGTTATATTCAACAATAGCCGACAAAATAGACAACCAAAAGTCAGAATGACGAGATTTCCACACATTAAACTATATCTGGGAAATATGTAGGTATGACGACAAATCGCACATATGTTCCCGAAAAAATTATAAGCCGATATACCGGTGGGCAAAGTATCCTTACGATGACGGAAATAGTCGGTTCATTATTAAATTTGTATTCAAATAGATTGTTTTTAAACTTTTCGGAAGATTGTTAAAGTTGATTCGCTAGGATTTACAGTAAAATACAGCCTATGAAAACAACCTAGAGAAAATGATTCATTTCACGTAACAGAAGCATTTGACGTTTACCGTTTGAGAACGACTTCGTTGTTTAGTGTATATACTCACAGGACACCTTCCGTGGCACATCCTGACGTCACACTCGATATAGAGAGCAGGCGAGCCGGTGAAGCGGAATGTCTTCATGTACGCGTACACTTGGGTCTCAAACACCCCGGACTCAGACCACGACCCACGGAAACGGGAGATCAGCTTGTCGTCTACTGGACATCTGGAATACCATAGCAATGCGTGATTATTTTATAACGTAAAATTATATTTTCTTAGGTATATTTCTCTGGCGGAAAGTGGGTGTATGGATATTACCTATACACATCTGCCTACCCCTTCAGGGACCCTTGTGGTAGGCGTGAGAAGATATATTATTATTATGAGGTATAGCGATGAGATTTATACGCTGACAAAGATTTTTGAAATAGATTTAATAAGAAATTATATGGATTTGTTATCCGTATGTTCCACATGAATAACATTATCGATTCATACCTACGATCATTCCGAATTATGACACAATAAAAAAAATTATCTAGACGTACCCGAACTCATCAATGAGCTGTATACGTTTCGTAGCCCCGTTATGCGCGAAGCAATCGTTCACCACAATGTCAAAACCATCTGAAATGAATGGATAAATTTCAGTTCCTACATTTTCATAGAACCAATAGATGCTGTATAAATACTCTTGCCACTTAATAAAAACATTGTTGGGACACTGTCTAATATACCAACCATGAGGGAACCGACCATAATCTACGAACGCCTGCGTAACGAGTTATAAAATCAATTCTGCATATATACGAGTTGCAAGCCTTGTGTTGAAAGGCGCAGATAAGTTACTCGTAAGGGAAATTATGAGAAATATCAAAAATATGTGTTGTGCAGTTCTCAAATTGTTTTTTCGATATTTTGAATATCGAAAAAACAGGCGCGAAAATAAGATTGTCACAGCCCAAGCTCGTTGCTGGCAACTTAGCTGATCTATACATAGGTATATATTAATAGGTGGAAAACGCATTAATTATAAGCATTTATTTTGCTGTGCCATAGGAAAATTTATAAAACCCAATATAAGATTATTTCAGATAGGTAGTTTTTGTTTTTAATTGCCTGACTTATTGGCCTGCGTTCTAGGTTTGAAATCCTCCTCCGCGTCAGACTATCTAAAAAGTATCAATGTATAATATTAGATCATCGAACTAGAGAATGAACATTAAATGTATCAATTTTGGGAGCGAAATGGCGGGCAGACACGCGATATCTCACACCGTTAGCCTTGCGCCCTTAACGAACGGTATCTCACAACGGAACATACAGAGCAGCTAATTGCTATATGTTACAAATATTAATATATACGCTTCACTGATTTTACTGCGCAGTTATAATTTAGTACGCCGCATAAACGTTATAACGTTATACCAAACAAACTTTTCAATGAGTTTCGTTGCAAATCAATGGCGCCAGGTCAGCAACGTACAACGCGTAACGTCTGACATAAAACGGTGAACAAAAAACTAGGTTTAGTAGGTACTAGTGATTCTGTCATTTTTTTATTGTCTCTCATGAACTCTCCGGGAACTTTTGCTACTTAACCAAACATTGGCTACACCGAAAGGCCTACAGCTAAGCACTTTTTAGGTGCTAAGCAAATAGCTAAGGGCGCCTATCCTGTAGGGTTTGCACCTCCGCTTAAGGCGTTCCTAATTTGGCAACAAAGGAAATGGCCTGGACTGGTTGATAACAATTATATAAAGTTTGCAAACTATTTATTGGTTCTATTTATGGTTTAAGATTCCCACCTTATGATCTTGATGGAAATAGCTACAAATAAAATAAAATGGAATAAAAATAGAGACGAACTATACATCATCATTAAGTACTGATGCGTTCCCTTACCATAAGCACTTCTCATGTATATAAGCAGTGTCAGTGGGTCCCCAACTCGGACGGGCCCCGCAATGCGTGCACCAGTCGCTCCATACCCTGATCTGATCTCCATGTAACATTCCGGAGGCTGCAGGGTAAACACTACCGGGTTGCCTGTTGCTACCCTGGAGAAATAATTTCAAGAAATTTAATTACACTAAGATTTTTCTTACACCTTTTGCAATATAAAGCCATTCTACTTTGAATATTGGGAACTGTTCAATTGTTTTTGTGGATAACATGACAATACAAACCCGCTCGTAGCGTGCGTGAATTAAAAAAGCCAAATTGTACTTTCTAAACGTGGTAAACTATAATGACTCTATTAGCAAATTCCAAAACCGAATAATGCTAAAATAAATTTGGAGTTGTAAAAGAGTTTATGTGGATCTTATTTAATATCGGATAGGATTGTTGTGGCTGCTTACAGAATGGGGCCATTAAGGACCTGTATCGAAATATAAACCGAGAAACGGACACAGAACTTGCGTAGTAATCCATGCTAACGATTAGAATAAAATTAATATTGATGAATATAAATTAATTGTAAAATCGTGAAGGTTCCTTTGTTACAAGATATTAAAGATTTACAACCTTATAGCTTTTCAAACTTTTATTAGTAAGTAAAATAATTACTTATGATAAAGCGCATGTAACTTTCGGTGAACTTGGGAGCAGGACTGTACCATATACTTACTCGACGTCTAAGAAAGGAAATGTGACTGTCTTCCAGAAGTCGTATCCGTACTCGCAGGTGACCTTGAAGTGCTCATCGAGCTCTTCCTCAATCAGGGAGTTGTATTGCACCGTGATCGTGTTCCACATCAAGTTCTTCTGTCACACAAACGTTGTATGGATATAAAACGTAGTACAATCTATATATCTACATAATATAAATCTAGCCGTGATGGCCGAGTGGTTCGAGTAATCGCCTACGAGTGAGAGAGATTATTATTAGTATTATTATAAAACGCTGTGCTCCAAACTGGTTTCATTTGGAAGGTAATAATCGGAATATGGTTTTAGACTACTGAAACAATGGATAAAATGTATCTCTTTTGTAGCACACGCTGTGGATCCCTTAGTAATCCATATAGTTGTAAGACTAGAGAGAGCTGGCTCGTTACTTTCTCTGTTAATCCCATGAGGGACCTTTATATATACTTACCCATGAAACACGGCTTGAAAACGGATATTATATCTAATTGACAATTGATTACCTACTATAGCAAGTCAAACTTGTCATGCGTGTAATTAGGAAGAATAGCCTAATTGTGCCATAAATGTTGTATCATAAAAAAACTCACTCAACGTAGGGACACAGCTCCCAATCGTTTCCATGAAAAGAAATGTACTCACGGTAGGGTGTTTCTTGGTGTCGTCATGCTGGCTGTTCCTGCCGAGGGTGCCGCACCTGTTCAGCTGGATGTAGAACTCATAGTAGTCGCGCCCAGTGCCGTTGATATACATGCAGTCCGGGTCGTACGAGTAACCTGCATACATACATACATATTATTGCAAACACGTAGTAACAAGAAGAAACCCTTTTGGAAGGTAACATTTGAAAGACAAAAGAGTTCTGTAGTAAATCAGTCGAGGTCTGTAACATTTTTATTCTCATAAACCAAAGCGGTGATCAAACTCTGCCAAGAACAGTTTGCAGTGGTGTAATGTTACTGGCTTTGGACCTTGAGATCGCCGGCGAAAGTATAAACATATAATATGCATAGGAAAGTATGTATATATAAGTAAGTATATATATGATAATAGTAATAATAAAAATGCGATCCCCTAGAGATCCCACGATCTATGAGCTAAAAAACAGAAGAATACCCAGTATTTCTGCAGAGTTATAATCCTTTAACTGATTCTTGACTTCACGATTAGATAGACTGTCACTGAACAGTCAAAGTTTTTTCATGGAAAAAAAGACAATGATCTAAATGGTACGAAAAAAACCAACATAATGAAAACCATTACATTAATTAAAGGGCATTGGTTAAACTAGCTCACTATTTAATTAATAGAGTCAGATGTTAACTGGTTCAATTTAGTGGTACTTGTATGGTAACGGCGTTCGCAGCTAATCGCTTGTCACACGAATGACTAAACAATGTTGGCCTAATCTCACGGTAAATCGCAAGGGGAATATTACAGTAAATAATCACATATTTACTGTGGATGGAGCCTGAGGGGCGAGATTAACTATTCATTAGCTTTGTTCTCTTTTCTTGTGATTTAAGTGGAATTATCTCACGCTGTCAATCACAGCATGGCACCAACCTCAATTGTGCATATATATACATATATATATATACATATCGATCACGTTAGTCCTAAGGCCTCCTAAATACATATAGCTGCTTAACAAAATACCTTTAACAAACGTGATATTTAATATAGATCACTCAAAGCAAAAAAATGGCGTTGATGGTAAACAGTTACCTCAGCCTATGGACACTTGGCATCCTTTACGCTGCCAGCTCTTATCTGAGATTACAGTGTTCTCGACATATTCCCAGGCATAATACGAGTATCTTATGGGTAATCACTGCAAATCTCACGCAAATCTCAACTGGGTCGGACAATCTGGGATCTGAGACTATACAGATTGAGATCTACTTAACAATGTATAAGAAGTGTGTCAACAATCATATGACACTAATGGGAACAACCATTCCAATTACTATACTCTTTCTAATTCCTTTCGTGCCTAAAAGGAACATAGGCCTGGAGCCCAATTGCCTCGATCCGGCAATTTGAACTGAATGACTACAATAACCTACCAAATACCGTATCTTACTTTCAAGGAAAACGACAAATGTCAATTACAATAGATAACTCCGCGTGTTACAAGTGTAAAAGATTCCTTCAGGTTCGGCAGGGCACGAGCGATACCCCTCGTCTTGCAAGCGTCCATAGGCGGCGGTAACCGCTTACCATCAAGCGGACCGCATGCTCCTTGCAAACTCTGTGAAGCTATTGAGCAAAAGAAATCTTACCAGCAGAATACACCAGTCCGGCGAACGAGCCGTTGAACCCAACTCTAATTTTCATAAAATCATCTTGACACTCCGC
Source organism: Drepana falcataria (assembly GCA_945859725.1). Taxonomy (NCBI): domain Eukaryota; kingdom Metazoa; phylum Arthropoda; class Insecta; order Lepidoptera; family Drepanidae; genus Drepana; species Drepana falcataria. The sequence goes on from OX243935.1 coordinate 6,730,500, forward strand.
CTCGATATCTGTCAATGGAAATGGTTCTTCAGAATGGTCAAATAATAAGTGTTAAACCTCCATTACACGTCGTAAAAGATACACATGATACTGCAGACTTGAAATCTTAAATTATACAATAAAGTTTCTGACACATCCTATATACCTACTGAAATATACATAAACAAAGGTATTTCCCAAGGCAGGTTTGTTATGTTCACTCATATGTGTGATAGCATCTGTAATCTGTATATCCTGCAGCGTACTATGAATAGTCCCATAAAATCTAAAAAAGGCAAACAAAGGATTGCGCAAGCGCAGCTTTATGCACCTTTATCGATAGCACCACGTATTGACTAGGCCTTAAACGTGAATGACCACCTTAATTAGTTCCGTCTTAAGTCCCCTTAAGTAAGTTCAGTATTCATAAAAAAAGAATTGGACCCTCATTACAAATTACTGGGCCTAATAAAAAATTGGACCCTCACTTAGACAGATGATGGCGCTATCACCGTTGAGACAAGATAATCGAAGAGTTTTCTGTAAATTTCCGCACTGACCTACAATTTCAGCATATATCAATATTCTTATAAGGTTTAGGCTAACCATAAGTGGTATTGTAGGTACTCACACTGCACCCGACTGCCGTTCGTCCTGTGCCGACGATACTCGCGCTCCCACGCGGGTGGCTCGCGCCACGACGTGTCTGTAGCGGGCGAACGCGGCTTGATGCTCACCGGGATGTAGTTGTTCTTGTCCGACAGGAACACAACCTACCAGCATCAATACCACAAGTTATATAATCATTCGGATCCACCTGATGTATTTCAATAGAATTAGCAATTCCAAGAAATGTCTTATGAATCGGTTCGACTGCGCTCTATAGCGAACAGGCTTACTCGCGTAACATTTAATTTCATTGGAAGATTTTATATCTGGAAGAAATATTGACCTATTAATTAACCCGCTTAACTAATAATCTATCTCTGTGCCTCATTTTATCAAATTCCGTTACGTAGTTTTTGCGTGAAGATGAACGAACACAAAAACAAACTTTCATACTTGTAAAATTACTAGGATTACCAGTATGCACCAAGTATCCTGTTCGTTCAACAATTTTTAGAGTGGATATTAAACATTCACAAAGTGCCTCGTTCAACTAGCCTAGTTTAACTAGTAATAGGTTTAAAAAAACTAATCTTTTATAAATAACATCTTATTTTCAGAACGCATGCCTACAATGAAAAGATAATGAATAATGATTCAAGATTTTCAGTGGCACTTAACAATCTTACACATACATATATATATAGCCCTGACCCTACAATTGAGAGGTTTCACACCAAGGATCCATCTAATTAAGTAATCATAATTCCTCACATTGCGAGGTATAATGTATAAGAATCTAAAGCATATTAATTCAACAAACACGTCATTAATCTTCTTAGCACCTTAACGATAGGTTACTAATACTAACTATAACTAAGTTGACCATAGTAGGTACAGCCTATTACGATTGCATAATAACACAATATTCAAGATACATACAGGATCTCATGGCATGTTTAAGATCGCATCGCATTTTTACAGCACACGGCTGCGTGCCGGAGGTTGGGCAACCGCGATAGCCCTGAGATAGTGCCCCATAACCACCTCCTTCCGGCAGCCACGACTTCCACTACTTACACCCACTTTAATTATAAACAAAAACCGACTGAGCCTTTAGCCGACATTCCGTATGAAAAGTAAAAACAGTGCGCCGTCGTAAGACTCCATTTCAAGTGTCTTTACAAAGATAAGTTGCGGGTGGCCAGTAATGTACCATTGCATTGTCACGACCCCAGGAAAGTTTTGCACAAAAAGTGGTAAGTGTGTCAGGGCGGTTCGCACGCCCGGCGCGGCGCGCATTATAAAATTGGGCTACTGGAACCGCCGCTTCACCACTCCGACAAATTGCTTTCTTTAAAAAACAACTAACTAAAATGCCAAGTGTACTGTGTGAACATCCGAAATATAGAGAACGACCGCCCAACTAATACATTATAACTTTTAACGTAATTCTTAGGTACTTTAAGTTCGTGACCTTCGTCCGTGACCCATCACTAAATACATTATTAGGACTAACACCGTTACATACTTTTAACTTTCAATGCATTACAACTGCTTAAAAGTATTGTAATAACAATACTTTGGGATAATATCTACCACATCAAATTACCCATTCACAAACAATAAATAAAAAAATTAAAATCACAAAATATATATATAGAGAGAGAGAGAGAGAATATAACATAAACATACAAAAGTAAGTTACTAACAAATACTCGCATCCATCCTAAAATGTCCACCGCATACCTCAGAGGTTCAAACTCGTACCTGTATATTTTAGTCAGGACTCATATCACGCCGCGAAATGGTATGATTATAAAAACAAACCGGAGTCAGAATTACCAGCAAACGTAGAGAATAGTTTATGCATAATAGCAATTGCTGATGCACATATAACCCTCACATTTTTGATCAATTTTTATTTGAGAACAAGAGCATAATTGCCATCGGGTGGTCACATCGGTCAGGTGGTGCAAGTTCGATGTAGGACACTCAACAGAAGTGTGAGCATTATTCATGGTTTACGTGCAATGTGAGCCGAACAACAGCTATTTCATTACACGCCGCCGAGCCAGATCATATCTCCTGTAGAGTCTTGACACAATACTATCCGCGCCACCAAACACCTCATTGTGATCTTGACTGCTGTTCTGAGATTTGCTTTTCCCATGCTTGTACGTAAGCCTTTATACCTTACTTATATATATATTTTTTTATATTTAATAATTAAATGAAAATTATTGTGAGGATCTGTTGCAGTCGCTAGGACAGCATACAGACGGATTTGGATGAAATTTGGCTTAAAGATAGAGAATTAGTTGGATAACATAACATGTTTTAAAGAAAAAACTGTTAATGTAATATAATTTTATGCTAGTATAAAGTTTGTTTGTTTGTTTCAACAACAGTTAGAACAATTAGTTTCTGTTGCTGTTTCTGTCAACCTGGTTCAACTCACTGCAGGGCAAAGGCCCATGATTCCCTTATATACCTCACTGATATCAATAATTACTTTGCGACTGAAAGGCCTTTAAAATACAGTACATAAAAATATATTTTTGGCTTTCCCAAGGACCAGAGAGGTAATAAAGACATACTTTCGTCGTCAACATGACAGATTACAAGTTTGCCACCGTCCCTCAGTCACGACTTGTCATATGTATGCAGTTATTTTTACGATGTTTCTCTTCACTATAAAGCTCGTGGTGTGTACAAATCAACACCAAACAACAGTTGGAAACAATCAACATAAAAAATAGCAAAGCCATTCCAAATCAGAATGAGCTGCTCTGAAAAAGGGCGTGTTCATTTGATGAGTTGAAGAGCCACTTGAGGATACGTAGGGTAAGATAAGAAATCTTGTTAATTCTGGATGCTTAATCTTACATTGTGTGCACCAATAGTACGTCAGTTGGCTAAGTTGGGAAGCGTTTATTGGCAATCGCTTACTATTAGGTAGCTGCACGACAACTCTGCTACGAAAACATACTTGTTTGTCAGATTTGTTCGTAAAATAAGTGTGTTAAAGAAATTATATGAATCGATGATACAAGGAGACATTGTGAGGGTCTGATACTATAATTAAAGTCTCATTAAATTGTTAAAAAAACCAACGTACTTTTCAATCACTCCTATCTGAGGCGTAGTATGCATCTACAGAACTGATAACCTAGTCAGATAAAGGAGTCCCTTCGCAACGTGTATATGATATTGTGCGTATTATTTCACAAGTATGGAGCTCCGTGGCCTCCTCCATTCAGCCGGGTGCACATTGGGCAACTAGCCCACTCTCACGAGGGCGAGTATTCACGCGTGAAAACAAATAATACTTTTGTAGCCCACTATGTTTCACATTTCTGCCGCATTTTGTTTGTAGGCTAACCGCAGACATTATTCTCAATACCTACCTCAATTTATCGTACCAATTGGTAAGTTAAAACCTCATAGATTTGCAAATGGAACAGTCAATTGTATCTTATTTAACGGACATTGCTTACATAAGTAAAAACCAAATAAATCAGACTCATAGCTCAATATAAATTTTTAAGAAGTTGCTTGGACACATATTAACAAACAAAACCTATTGTAAATCTATTTGGCAGCAACGAAATTAACCGTAAAACGATATCTGATGAATTTCAATGAAAGAAGAAGACAGAGTGTGACTAATCATGTTTTCGTTGAAGAAATTTATTCGATCAATCCATCAATGGTTGAATAAATTGCTGTCTATTACCGCGGACCTTTCACCCATTTTAGTAGATTGCGGCGCGACGACGATTATCTACGACTTATCACTTTGTACGGACGCTCGCATGCCGCCCTCGAAACTCGTCAAGTTCCATTTGAGTCCAACCACGGATAATATTTTCTCTATTTTTCATTAAGGCGTGAAAGTGAAGCCAACTCAAATATAGCTAGTAGGTAATCACATAGCAAATTGAGGAGTATTAAGTTAAAATTGATGTCGAGTACAACGCACTTCGGCTCTGGTTTACTTCGTGAATGCATTTTCATGACGAAAATAAAAGTGCCCCCATTACTTTAACTTTGTTACAAATTAATTTTGAGGTCAGAGGTAGATGAATTGCATTGACGCTCAAAACTATAAATAGATATTATTTTCATGGCACAAATTGACGCAAAGTTTCTTTTTACAGTTATACGTACTTACTTTCAACGGCAAAGGCGGTTCTTTTTTTGAAAATCAAGCTACCGTTTTTTAAATTGTATTCCCATTACCTACAGTAGCATCCACCCTACTTGCAACGATATTAAGCTGTGAAGAATCGAGAGTGAGTTAACGTAGTTCAGTACGAGTACCTATATGCGGCTCATTGTTCGCGGTACGCAGGCGTTTGTAGCCTCGCTCAAGGTCGAGCCTAGGAAAGTGAAATTACGTTCAGCATCATTAATACTTCCTTCCATCTACTGTACATAGCCATTACAATATATATTGTTATTATGTAATATACATTATGAAGAGATATATTATACAATACTCGGGTGTAAATTGAAAATTTGAGAACGAATTATAAAAAATGCTTTAGGTATATAGGTCGTTTACTGAGGAAGGCTAATATAGCCTATATAGGATATATATGAGTTATACAAATATAAAACAAATAAAACTGCGGAGCACTTCTCTTTCACAAAGTGAAGCTGTGAACATGTAACAAATGAATAATAAATATTAAGATCTTAAGGTACGCACCGGATCCTGTTCACTGCCATCAGACTTGAGTGCCTCTCTAGTTTCGTTCCGAATCTGAAAACAAACACTTTAAAGGCTCTTTCACTTGTAACGGATTGGCTGTAACACTGTGTTTTGCAATTTAATCAAGTGGTCCAAAAGAGATCACCGGGTGCAACTTATACAAAGGAGTTGACTTAATGTTAAACAGACAAACAATAATAACCGAACATAAATCATTCATATTATTATTATAACTAATATCTTCTCAAATTTATGCGGGTTTTTTTAGTTATTTTGTGTTTTATTTCCTTCATCGTTGTGTGATAATATTCTACTTATGGGTACTCAATATTTACCCACAGAGGTCCTCGAATTGGGAGGTAGAGGTGTAGCAACAACACGCTATAGTGCAGATATTTTAGGTGCCAACGTGGAGAAAAGTGAATCCGCCGCTACATACATATGTCTATGAATTTCTTTTCGGAATGCATGCAAGTTTCCTCACGATGCTTTCTTTCCCCGTAAAGCTCATAGTGTTAGTAATCACTGCACTTAATTTCAGGAGAGCTCATTCGTACAAACCACCGAGGTTTGCGTCTTGACTTTGCTTGTCTAGTTATACGTGAAATATTTAAACAGCTCAGCCGACTGCCTACACTATGGAGGTTGGATAACAAGTATTATGTACCTTGGTAATTGAAGGTAAGGGATCGGGCGGATCATCACCCGAGCCTTCGAGAATCTCCGAGGAAGAAGAGCTTGATGATATTGACACTTCCGACGATGAGTCTGTCAGCTCTTCAGATGGCTCCGCCTGGGCCGCGGGCTGGACTTGCTACGAAAGTTGGTTAATGGTTTAAGACATTTATTTCTCAAAAGAATACAATTCACTTAAATTGAGAAATACAGGTTTACTTATAACTAGCACTAATATTAAGGTTCGTAGAACGAAAGGAACATAATTTCACATAAAAGGAACTGATCCTGTACAAGAAAAATCCTGTTCTATATATCATCGACTGACAAACATACTCATAAATAAATAAATAACCCCTGGCGACAAAAAGATATACTGACCAAACATTTTTCTTGTCGAGAGGAATCGACCCTACAGCCATCACTACCTCTGTTTTACAAATGATGCTAGCATCACAGGGGCGTGAAGACACCCTCGCTTCTGCCACACGAGATCGAATATTACTCTCGATCTACACCTAGCATAAAGCAAACCTTATGTTGTCACATTAAATGAATAAGTCTGTTACATAATACATTTTGTTACTTACCCTTGTGAGTAATAAACTGCATAATACGACAATGAAACTGAAACAAGAAAACGTATTTACATTCTTCTTTATACTATGGTATTTACTTATCTTGTGAGTCATACAAAGCATTGCAATATAAAAATACGAACAAAAGAGCTATCATCAGTCACTACTGAACTAATCTATTGAAAACGATGTATAAATAAGGAAATTTACCGAATAACATGTTTGGTTCGAACAAATCAAATCGAATATGAATCGTGATACATTCTAATGAATATTTACTATAATATCGTCAAACAAAACTAACCGTGATTTAACTCAATACATACCCGAGATGGAATATAAGTATTACCCGCTTATTGTTCTAACCACAATGCTACCTTCGGCCTCTAATGGCGGGTCAAAAGACACGGCAGGGTAATGACAGGCCGGGGAATGGTCCAGGGAATCAATAACAATAGCAATCAAGTGCATCGTACCTGAAATTGTTTTATCAAATGTGGTGGCCGTAGTAAATGGTTTCTTATTACGCAATTACTAGAATCGTTTTAGTTTTTGTTTCAAATCTCTTCACCCCTCTAGAACGGTGCTTTCCTGCAATAACTACGCGTCATTAATTTTAGTATTACGTTTTGATTGTGAAATATTTGGTTTCCTGAATGTATAAAGTGACTGAAACGGCAATGAGGATGACTTTGATGGTACATATAACTTTTTTTGACGAAGGCAGTCAGTGACCTTTGCAAGGCTATCAACAGAGCGTAACATTTCATCGTTTAACGTTATCCTTTTACAGGAATCGGTGACTCGTTACAATTGTACAAGTCGCAGGTTCAACAGCATACGTAGCCGAAGCCGAAGCGGTTAAACGCTTGGCTAGTCGGTTCTCGGATTCGATTCCCGGTTAAGAGTGAAATGTATGACCATAACAAAATTTTATTGCAATGTATATACAAATACAATATATACAAAAATTAAGAATGTAAAATAGACAGTCGGTGCCAACAGAGTTGGAGAGTTTAATGAAGAAAATCAGTCTTTCTCGAGCTTGAGAAAGCCTGACTATATTTTATGTATCACAAAGCGGGCCCCAAATTATTTATATACAATATACCAATGAATCCCATTCTCTCTATATCGCGAACGAGGAGCGCTCTAAGCCGAGGTCTAAGCCCCCACAGGGAGGGCACTTAGCTGTATTTATTAAGAACCTAAGAACTAAAAGGGCTTGAGACCTTTATTCTCGCCATCATTCGGCTAAGTAGCAAAAGATCCATGACAAATACTACAAGCTACTACAAGATAAAGAGATGCAAAACAGGGGCTCTTTAGCATCAATAAATTTGTATCTGGTACATGATTGACTGGTGAACTATGACTTATCGCGGATCGTGATAGCGAGCGCAATTAATCGATGTTTGAGCGATGGCGGCCAGTGGTTAGCTCAGCCATAATCGCATTCGGCTCGTGATCTCCAGCAGTCCGTTATTCGTGCACATCCGCAGGGGACAAACATTTGAATACCTCTGTATTTTATATTTTGCAACACTAAGAATGCGCCAACGTACTTATTTCATTCTTTTTTTTTCGTAGAAGTTATTAATAAACTACAGGGCCAGTAAAAATATATGTATAAGTATGTATTCATTCATCATTATAAATAATGCTGGGAAACATACATTTATTTCTTAGCCGAATTACCAGGTAGGTAGAGAATCTTTAAGCCAAGGCGGCGACTGCTTTGACATATTCTTTGAATAGAAGTGGCTAGCATAACTCTTACATTAAGAACTGAAGAAATACAAATATTTAAATAGTTTATTTCAAATTAATATGTCCTATAAGCAATAATGTCCATGATTATCGATGTACACTGCCAGTCGCTACGTTCGACGTAGCGGCGTAGTCGACGTCTCGTTTATGTCTTTCATAAGCAAATATGCGAGACGTAAATACCTATTGTTGCTTTAGGGCTTTCTTCGTTAAATAGATTTTTTTTCTTAATGGCAAAGAAATATACGGCCAGTGAATATATTGCTATTGTTAAGTTGTTGTTGTTTGTCCTGAATTAAGACATGCATACATTGACTTTTTAAATTACATTAAATATATTTTTAAACTACCTATAAAAATCAAAACTTTATCACCTGATAGTCGTATATGTTTCACGGGTCGTTGGTTAGATACATCTACGGTACAAATTACTACTAACTAAATATAACCGAACACGAAAGATAACACGAACTCGTATGAAGTATGAGCCCAAAGTACTTGCATGAAACATTAAAGTGCACGGCACCCAATGCAAACAACATTAAAATAATTTGTAACATTGAGCCGTAATACCCAGTTGTTCGAGTCGCCTGCAACTTAAAATATTTTAAGTTCAAATCCCGACTTTACCAATTAGTTTTTTCTTAACGTATGTACAGTGAATAATCACACCACTAGCTTAACGGTGAAGGAAGACATCATAACGGAAACCCACATAGATACGTATGAGAAATGTATGAATGAAAAGATGTATGAATAAACGTGCTTGAAACACTTAAAATATATCTCCGGCGAAAATAGGGGGTGTATACACACCTCTTCATGTCCCTTACGGCACCCTTGTGAGATGGTATGAAGATAGTTTTATTTATTGTAACTTTAATAACGTAACCATAATTGGTTTACGCCTTAGCAATTCAAATTATTATAATTACTTTTAATTTTAAAATATATTCGTTCATGATCACTATCGAGTGTCCCCTGGTTAGGCAGATATATAATAGTCACTTAATATTGGAAGCGTTATTGGTGAGAGTGATAGAGTCCTTCAGTCGATTATAACAGTTGTTATAATGTTACGCGAGCATCCAGTAACGTGCGAGGATGTACGATGTAGTAATGAGGTCGTTTGGAGATGTAGGAAACGGCGTGAGGCCGCGCTGCATTGCGCATACATTATGTATTTATAATAACTCCACTGAAACTAGCAGTGGTTTTTATTTATTGTATCTCAGCCTTTCAAATAGTTTAGGAGCTCTGAAGGTGAAGGCTTCTGAAACTTATGAACGCCCACACAAAACATACACGAGAGTTTTGCGTAGCTGTAGTAAAAATTATATATTGTTGTTTGGTGTTGTTACGTGATACTTGTAACGAATTGTTTTAGCGGTACGAGCGCTGTAAGCGTCGATAGGTTACGGTCCTATTATACTCCATTGGTTCTACTTAGCTCAATTTTCTTGTAACAACCACGACATTGGGATAAGACGAAGTGATGTCAATTTACTTCTTCGCGCATTTCTGCGTAGCAATAATATACTATCATATATTATTGAACGAGAAAACAATTTGATACGGAATGTGTTGGAAGATAAGTAAATAAAATATTTTCTTTCACTTCAATCAAATGGAATTGGTTTATGCTCCTATAAATTATAATAATATAAATATACCCTCACGCCTTCCCACAAGGGTCCCCGAAGGGGTAGGCAGAGGTGTATAGGTAATACACCCACACACCCACTTTGCGCCAGAGGTATATTAGGTGCCAACGTGACAGATGGCGAGTCCATCGCCGTTACTCAAGCACAACTATACATACGCCTTCGAATTTCTTCTCAGACATATGCAGGTTTCCTCTCAATGTTTTCCTTCACCGTAAAGCTCGTGGTGTGACTAAACACTGTACTTAAGTTTAGAAAAACTGATTGGTACAGTCGGGATTCGAACTTGCGATCTTTCTGTCGCAGGCAACTGCTCGAACCACTCGGCCACCACGGCTTTTGACACACACAACGACCCCTTTTTAGCCCATTATCTTTAGGTGTCAACATGACAGATGGCCACTGTTTCCGTATGCGTGTCATGAAATAACTACGTTTGAAGACATCAAACCCTATATTATAAAATAAGATTTATAGTTTGCAGCGCAATCGAACCTACGACGTAAGTAAAAGCCTCTACCAACTGGTGCTAAAAGGCAATTAAGCATTTATATAGTTGCGTGGAGCTCTGTTCTTCGTAATCAGCATCGTTTTCTAGACGACCAGCCGCGAGGGTTAGCGCAGTGTGTGCGAGGTGTTAAGTGCACGTCCGGAACCACCGTTATAGTTCTGCGCCACGCCTGGCGTGACATCGAGCTCTTGTCACCTCGCACCGCCGACAGCCTCAACTTTGACTCGTGTGATAATACTACTGTATCTTCTCAACAACCTGAATAATTATGTACCAAGGAACTTAAAGTATAGGCGAAGTAGTGGTATGTTAAATAGTTTAAATGTCTTGCGTGCAAGTGAACCTTTGTGTATATTTTACGCTTGTACGCTTCCCCGTAATGATCTCTGAAGGAATTGGCAGAGGAGTAAGTAATAACCTATTTCCTAGTAAAAGTACTCAATTATGAATGGCGAGTACCATGAATTGCAAAAATAGTAGTTTATCTGGAGAATATAAATAGGTACGGTTAAAAAAAATCGATTTTTGTTTCGTTATAATCGTTTCTAGGTCGATTTTAGTAAATAAAGTCAGACGAGACTTTTCTTACAATCCAGCAAACAAAGAGGACTAAAGCAATTTTAGAATAGGACCAATTTTACCGACATAAGCTTAGCAGATCTAATCCTAAAATGGATATTGGCTTTTATTTATACAAGATCTTATTTACATGCGGCCTACATACGTTCTAATCAAACACTTTATTCCAAATAGTTCCATAAAACATAACCGTAGTTAAAGTTATAGCTTAAATTTGCATTGTTTTTAATCGATAATAAAAGAACACAATCGATTCGAAAAGCTCTCATTCAAAATGTACCGTAAGTCTGTGTACAGGGAACTGAAATCTTTGGCTAAATTCTGAATCAATGACAAATATTCCGGTCCTTTAAACTTAGGCATCAAGCAGCTGCTTAAATTGTTGTATTTGAAGCTCAGAATCGGATAAGCTACGGCTGTTACATCGTTCAAGCGTAGCGGGGCCGCGGAACTAGTACAAATATAATTTTGTTCTCGCGGCACCGATTTATTTACTTCTATTGATATTTTTTTGGAAACTGTACAATTGATTTGATATCAATGCCAATCCGATTGTCGGTGTTTGAATAGAAGCTATCACGTCAAAGTGACACAGTGTCACTCAGATAACATCTTGGGAGCTAATAGAGAATGCTTTGATATTGTTACCGTTAAATCTATTAATTTTTTGTAGGATTGTTTCAATAATATGTTTAGTGGAATTTTTTTCTTGAGAAAACGTTACGTACATAAATAATCTAATTGACCTGCAGTTGCTTTCCCGTTGCAACATTAGTTAGACACATTAATATAATTCAACACGCAAAAACACCAGTCAGAATATATTATATCTGTTAGCCTACACATTTAAATGCGGTCTGTGCGAGAATCGAACCCGCACTTACTTGGTGCGCAAGGTAACCGCCGAGCTACCTATCACACTGGTAACATACAACGTCATACAAAAATAAATCCTAACACAACAAAAAAAAATAGTGTTCATACTCCACTTACCTCGAACTTAGCACCATTTTGCACTCGACACTACCTCACTAGTACATTCAAAACATTCGCTAGCACAGAAACAATTATAAATCATACGGTCAATTAAAGGACACTGAACTGAATTCGCGTGTTAGATCGCGTGACGATGGACGAGGCACGCGCGTCTTGCACGACGTCCGACCAACAAGTGGTGAGTGATGCAGCCTCTTGCGTCTTCCCTCCGAGCCAAGCCTCAAACAGTGGGGTCTTAATCACTTCCTAAGCCGCGAGGAACAATCGCAGCTGCCGACTGTCACGCTCAATTGCAGTCAACAGCGGGCTCGAGCAATTACTCCAAAATGCAACAAAAAATGCTCAGACTAAAAATAAAGCCGTGGTAGCCGAGTGGTTCGAGCAGTTGCCTGCGACATAAAGATTACAAGTTCGAATCTCGACTGTACCAATGAGTTTTTCTGAACTGAAGTACAGTGATTAGTCACACCACGAGCTTTACGGTGAAGGAAAATATCTAGAGGAAACCTGCATACGTTTTACAAGTAATTCAAAGGTATAGTCGTGCTTGAGTAACGGCGACGGACTCGCTATCTGTCACGTTGGCACCTAAAAATATAACTCTAGCGAAAAGTGGGTGTGTGGGTATTACCTATACACCTCTGCCTACCCCTTTGGGGATCCTTGTGGGAAGGCGTGAGGATATTTACTAAATTAAACATCGGTTATTTGTCATTTTTATTCTGACCTTACGAATGGTTGCACACAATATGTATATTATATATTTGACTGCGGTTAACGTATTCGTTCATAGTTTCAAATGATCAATTAAGTTTCCTTTAACGTAAGATACCGATAAGTCTCTCCATTCGAAGTATTAAGTTGAAGCCGATCACCAGTGACGTTACCGTCACCACTCCAATTGTTATCTTCATGGGTCTGTGGGAGAAGTGATTATCAACGATATTAAATTTCTAATATAATCTTAATATATATATTTCTTGTGTGCGTGTGTATGTGACTGAACTCCTCCTAAACGACTGGACCGATTTTGATTAAATTTTTTGTGTGTGTTCAAGGGGATCTGGGAATGGTTTAGATTCACAATTGGACCCGATAGGTGGCGCCACTGGGTCCGTGGCTTTAATTTTTTCTCCCAAGCGAAGCTGGGCGGGACCACTAGTAATTATATAAAAATAAAATAGACCCGTGAAAGGGTGATTTCATAGCTACCATTAAAATCAACTTTTATTTAACGGTCTATTCCAGAAAAAATCTACACTTTGTTGGAATAATACATACCTATCCATAATCTTTAACGTCGTCCCACAAAGGCCGCTGTCGAGATCGTATGTTTTTTTTTTTAATTTTTATCACTCAGAAAAAACGCAAAATCTACTTAACGGAATACGGTGAAATGTATGTAGGTACCCTCTCGATGTCTTCTTCTGTGGTTATCACTGTATCAATGAGCACAGAAAAGCTCATTGGTACAGGCGGAATTCGAACTTGCAATCCTTGTGTTGCAGGCAACTACTCGAACCACTCGGCTACCACGGCTCTCTATTATATCATATATTACGTACATATCATAGAATATTAGTTTTAATAATAAAGTTATTTCTTCTTTACCCGTCAGCTTGGTGGAAGTACAGAGCGCTCCGTAACGTGTAGTAAATGAGCTGCATGTAGCAGTATATGAGGTAGTAGAGCGCCAGTGCGGTGGCCGTCACTGACAGCTGCACGAGCTGAACCAGCTCCGTGACCACGAACCAGGACCTTATCGTCAAGGACTGCTGGAACAAACATAGGTATATTTATTCAATCTTACGCGGCGATTCTTCACAGTCAATATTCAAATTAGTTATTCAAATTTATTATCATTTACCATTCATTAATTATTAAATGCCTTACATACTATCATCATCATTAATTTAGGACCTGAGCTCTTGTCGGCGTCTCTGATGCAGTCCCTTCTACTTCTACATACTATAGATCCAGTTAAATAATATGTGGATAAAAAAACCTGATTACCTTGATTGATTGATTGACCTCTTTTGCAGATACCGAAGTTAGCTGTACTAAAAATATTTGAAGATCATTTCTTGTACCATTTTAAAATAAAGGTTTTAATTCGCACGGGTAAAGGATAAACATATAATTAGTAGATATTTATATAAGGCGTAAACGATGACTTATTAAGAAATTGACGTAAAATCTGTCTAATTTTTCTTAAGTTAAAGAGTTCCTATGCCTTAATCCTTATGATCCAAAATAGATATGCAGATGCAGAATAAGACCACAATCCAAATATCCATCGCACAATTGAGGATGGGGAAGTCTAGAGTACCCGAAACCGGCGAGCATGTATAAAGAGACTGATCAATGTAGCACGTAAATACATGCATATATCTACGAGGAAATTAGGCAAATCACTGTACTACTATACATATAATTGTATTACAAACATACACATCCCGTGATACGTGATTATATTATACATAAAGTTTTCATTTGATTTATTAGGTACTTATTTGGCATAAAAAAATTGCGTAACTGCATCAATATCTAAGTTTACACAGCCCACAAAAATAATTCGAATGTGTTACAAGTTTAAGTGTGTACTTGGTCTTAACCTAGAGAGATCACAATCTAAATTAGCTAATTAAACAAAAACATAACGTCCGCAACCTCATTTAGGTTCAGCAAACAAGGTTTAAGTAAATAGCCAAATAACTAGGTAATTGCGCACTTCCCCGGATAATATAATTATATTAAAACACTTACAAAACCAAAACTAGCTCAAAGCGTTGGCGAGCAAAAGTAAAAGTTCAGTACGAAAATTCGAGGACTTAATTTACTTTCATGAGTATCTTTTACTAGATATATTATGGGTAAAGGCAGTTTGTAAGGCCTGTGAAGGGATGACAATCCACATATCACATTGTTAACCCTTTACTTACCCCCTTTAAACCTCTTTACCGGAAGGAAATATTAAAATTTACATATTATTTATGAAGACACTTTTTGCTTACAGCACTATTTAAATAACAAAAAATCGTTTATTGTTATTATTAATATTTACTTTCGCCCTACTAGCGATAGCTAAAGTGGTAGGCAGAGGTATATAATAAGCATGGTGAATGCAATTAATCGTTTGGAAGAAATCCATGGACAAACATATGTATGTAGGTACATATAACATTTATGTTTGAAAGCCTGTATACATTTTGGTATGTGTTTATTGAATTTCCGATAATAATATTACCTACTAAATATACATGTTGAATTGGTAACCTCTATCTGAAATCCGTTAAAATATATATTATATAAACAACTGTATACATAATTGCACGTACAGCCTTCATAATATCCGCCATTTTAGCCGGCAAACTGATTATCGATATGTAAAGTATTATGTAATTGATGGACGCTTGCATGAGTCGCGGACCTTCATTCTTTCATTCACTTTTTTACATATTTCATAATATGCTTGGGTGTCGTTTGCGTCTCGAACATTTCTAGATGACGAGTACGTATGGTTGAATTGTATTACCGCTCTACCAGAAAATGCATTAAAGAATTGCAGAAAAAAATTGGATCCCTCTTCCCAAGTAGTCCGTTGTTGTTCTTTAAAAAAGATTTCACGGTCCAGTCACGACCAGAAATATCCCAAACCCTTTTAGATTCTTAATTTTTTTGGGTGATTGAAAACGCATCAGTATATTAATAATGTCTATTTGTATATGTATTTTTATATTTAATACCCGAATTTCATACTGATGGAATGCACGCATAACTACACATTTTCGCATTTGTTAAGCTTTCGTTCTGAAACATCGGGCGGGAAAATATATTTTTTTCTCATTTGCCCAATCTTTTTCTTCTTAAAAATCGTAAGGTTATTTGTATATGTATTTTTATATTTATAATAAATAAAAATAATAATATCCTCACGCCTTCCCACAAGGGTCCCCGAAGGGGTAGGCAGAGGTGTATGGGTAATACCCACACACCCACTTTCCGCCAGAGGTATATTAAGTGCCAACGTGACAGATGGCGAATCCATCGCCGTTACTCAAGCACGACTATACATACGCCTTTGAATTTCTTCCCAGACGTATGCAGGTTTCCTCACGATGTTTTCCTTCACCGTAAAGCTCGTGGTGTGACTAATCACTGTACTTAAATTCAGAAAAACTCATTGGTACAGTCGGGATTCGAACTTGCGATCTTTGTGTCGCAGGCAACTGCTCGAACCACTCGGCCACCACGGCTCTTTTTATATTTAATACCCGAATTTCATACTGATGGAATACACGCATAACTACACATTTTCGCATTTGTAAAGCTTTCGTTCTGAAACATCGGGCAGGAAAATATATTTTTTTCTCATTTGCCCAATCTTTTTCTTCTTAAAAATCGTAAGGTATAATAGGTATGTGTCATATATGCTAGATCTTATGTCAAAAAACTATTTACTGAAGAAAATCTGACCTTAACTAATTTTTAGTTAAGTTTTAGCTAGAAACCCTAAACAATTTATCGGCGGTTTTGTCTTAAAATGTAAGATTGTGACATCCTCTTCGGTTGGCTTGCGAGATGGCGATAGTAGAGCTTGACGCTGCGCATGAGCAATGTTGAAACACGCAGATTACTCAAAGTAACTAAGTAGATAGTTAAACTCAAATCAACGCCTGAACTATAACGGCATCAAATTTGTTTAAAGTGGAAACTTGCACCGAAAAAATTATAAGTAAAACTAAGAGTTAGCTTTTGACAGCGACTATTTTCCCATGGACAACTGTACAAATGTGACTCATACTACGCGTAACATGATAGACTCATTTTCAAGTAGGCAGGCTTCTTATACTCACTTTTGCCGGGGATACATACAAGTGCGGAATCCATCGTCGTTTCTCAAGCACGATGTACATTTCTCTCAATGTTGACGTTCACCGTAAAGCGCGTGGATTATTATATTACTTAATCACTGTACTTACGTTCAATCATTCTTTTGTACAGTCGGGATTCGATATTTACGTATCTAACTACATCGAATTTAAAATATTTGTTGAAATTATATAAGCGTAGATTTTAATTACTTTTATATCTAGGTGTCCTCACGGAGTGACATAGTCGCTGTGCGACAAAACTCCTTAAATAAAGAGAAAAAAAAAGAAAAAAACTACATCGAAAGGAGACCCGTTATCTAAAGTTGTTCCAGTGAATGTAAGGTTTAGAAGTTGTCTAATGTGTATATATAAAGTAAAATTAACACTCAACAAACGGACCAGCAAATACTCAAGAAGCTCGATTTTGAACGCCCTATTCTATTTTGTGAATTTGTTTCCAGTTGGGTATTATGTAAGAGGAATGTAAGAAGTCCATTCCGCTGGGAACTCGCGGCCCGCGACACAACTCACGATCCTAGAGGCGATCGTATCTCAGTTCACGAGGCACATTACCACGCCGTTTCACTCCTCCGCCAGGCTTCAACAGACCAATCGGCGTGTTTATAGCCTTGTTATCTCCGACAAAAACTCTTTTCCATGTAGGTACCAAGAATAATCTCTTAAATTCCACATCATCTCTGAATATGGTCAGTTTTGCTAGTGGATATTTCATAACTTTCAATTTGGTAGGTATGTATGCATGGTTATGTATATTAGTTCGCTTTGCCATATAAGTAACGCCCTATATAATAGGCGCTCTATTTTTTTCTGGCAATTGTTTTTACCGTCCACTTCAATAATACGTTTTTAAATTATTCTCGGTACTATAAGGAAGATACATATCAAGGGTGTAGCGTCAGAGCGATGGTCGATAGACAAAGCGCACGACCCAACTTCAGCGGATCACGAAGGAACGGAATAAAACGAGACCAAATAAAATTCTCCTATTGTAGCCCTAGTCCGATAAAAGTAAACATTTTTGGTGCATGTTTCGCAAAGTAAATGAAATAATTCAATCGAATTTTTAGAAGAGTTGGATTTCTTATACGATATTGTAGTTCAAAATACAGTATCATTTATTCAATTTTAGAAAATGCGAGCCGTAGTGGCCAAGTGGTTCGAGTATTTGCCTGCACCACAAAGATTACAAGTTTGAATCCCGACTGTAGATACTAATGAGTTCTTCTGAGCTTAAGTATTAGTCACACCACGAGCTTTACGGCAAAGGAAAACGTCGTTAGGAAACCATAGGGAAAATTTAGTATTTATATAAATTGTTAATTATTAAAATGTAACCCACTTTCTTTGGTGACGCTACAATCTCCTCAATTTTTTCTTCAACATGGACTGATTTTTTCGGTGGATTTGACTGAAACGGTCCTTTTAACTCTATAGGTTGGTGCGCATGCGTGCAGTAAGCAGAGATACATGTGGCGGAAGGCTGAAACGATGTATTCGTCTGAAAAGATAACAATTTAATTATGTATCACTCGCTTTAAAAAATAATGATTCACCAAATAGGAAAAAGAAAAATGAAAAATAATAACAAACAACTACAAACTCTATGAGTTTCCTAGTTGTGCAAAATTATTAATGGCACGTTCGCCAAGTAGAGGGGTCATCATTCACGGATTCTCGAACATTTGCATTTTTACCAAACATCTTGTCTGGTTGTAAAATGTGTTTATTGACGGCCGTCTCGTCTAGTCAGAGCTCCTGACTGCGTAGTTTGAAGTCGTGGGTTCGATTCCCCCTGAGGGCGTTTATTTGTGTGATGAGTACCAATACTTAGTCTTGAATGTCCTATGTATTTACGTATATCTTAATATATATATTTCTTGTGTGCGTGTGTATGTGACTGAACTCCTCCTAAACGACTGGACCGATTTTAATGAAATTTTCTGTGTGTCTTCAGATGGATTTAAGAATGGTTTAGATTCACAATTGGACCCGATAGGTGGCGCTGTGATCGTGTTTTAGGGCATTTACTTTTTTCACCCAAGCGAAGCTGGGCGGGACCACTAGTATCTATCTATATGAGTATATCGTTGTCTAGATCCCATACAACAAGCTTTGCTCAATTGGGACTATGTTAATGTGCGTAAATTATGAAGAGGCTGATGAATGTGGACGAAGCGAAAGAGGTATACAAGTCTAGAGAGAACTGACGCTCTATTCCCTTTGCCTACCTCGTTAGGGACTCGGCGTGATGACATGTAATTTGTTGTTGAATAATATAATCTGTTGAATTGTTCCACGCTATTTACATTTAGTTATTAGTTTATCCGTCAATGGGTTAGATAGATTACTCATTGCACAAGTCCAGCCAGAGTAAATAAAGACATCATTCTGAAAGCTCGCAGTTACCAAAACACTACCATTGCTTACACTTGAATCCGGAGAGCATGAATGAAGAGAGTAATGAATGTGGATAAAGTAGAAGGGACTATTAGTCAAGAGATAGCTGTCACTACTCCCTTTGTCTACCCCGAGAGGGACTCGTCGTGTGATATGCACGTTTACGTATTTACGTTAACGTTAACGTATGTACGTTTACGAAGTAATGGAAGGATTGACGCTTACAGGATTTTGTGGAGCTATGCATTCGGGCGAGGGAGGTGGGGGTGCAGGGAAAGTCTTGAGCAGTTCCTTCAGCTTTTCACTCGTACGAATGCAGCCGCAATGTCGACGCCAGTTCTCCTGTCCCAGAGGCTTTTCCTTATGATCTTTTACTATTCGCACGTGCTGCGTGTAATTCTCGGACTCCATGCCTCCTGACAACTAATGTGGTAACTGTAATTTTATATTTAATATGTAACGTTCAATAAGTGGTCCACTGTCTACAGTTCGTTGAATAAAAGATTTTTGATAATGAAGGGTGACAATAACCGCCTATGAAAACTCATATGCGGTTATTTTCACCCAGGAATGAAACTGCATTCATACTCAAGTAAGCACTTGAGTATGAATGCACTTTCACTCTTGTTACTATATCAGCATGTTTGCCGTGGGCCTAAGGGGGCAGTAGGATGCTATTATGAACTATATAGATTTCCTCAATTAACGGGCTACCTAATGCAAAAAAAGCTATTCAGATTGGATTAGTAACTTCTTAGGATTAGCAAATTGACACGCCAAGTGCGTGACGTGGTTCATTTGTGCACTGTAGGTACATGATACTTAGGTGAATTGCGGAAGATTTGTTGAAGAGCTACATATGTACAGGAGCTAGCAATGAAATAGAGATATTCATTGAAATAGTAGTTTTTAAGTAGCAAAGGCCTCAGTTTCACATACACTGTTTTTACGGAGAATTTTTTTATTATGAGTCGTCTTAAGTATGAGATATTATTTTAATTCTTACCTTGTTTGATTTTTTTTTATTTGTTTAGTTTCGCCTTTTTATTAATTTCAATAAATAAAAAATACTATGAATATATTTAACTAACTATATAGTAATAATTTGTGATAGTACTTTCACATAATACACGGAATTTTTAATATTTTACAAATAAAAACAACATAAAAATATACAAATATGACGGAGTTTCTGTCACTCGCAATAAAGCTTATGTGTATAATGACATTCTTATTTTTTTCACAGATTGCTACTTTATTTAGCTTGTCGGATTAATTTTGTGTAAAAGAGGTTTTATTTAAAAGAAATGATATTTATTATTTTGAGCCTGAGTGTAGTCAGTCTTCAGTCATGTCTTCAAATATCGCGTAGCCTAAGCATTTAGGTTTTTTATTAAATTGAGACGGGGTAGACCCAAAGCAATCCGACGAAGTTTAAAGTGGTACCTAACAGATTACTGGACTCCAAACATTGCTGGACACTGGAATATAAAGTTTATTGTTGAAGCTGTATTTTTTTTTAATTTTAAGTATGTTAAAAAATACTAAAACCTAGCTTATAAGTATAATTTAGTTGCAATCTACACCGAGCATGGACCTGGGTGATAATTAGATCTATAAACATGCCATTGCATAATGTCAATAAATATTTCATAGCGGATACTGGCGTACGCTACTAAGCTAAAGAAATATTGATACATTTTTAGTGGTCTAAAATCATCTTCGCGTTATTGCCTTTCTTCAAATGAAACAGGTCCGAGGCACATCGATTGGATAGATTTAAAGCCTCTTATAAGGACATAAATATTTTTTTTTATTTATATTTATAAACTATATAATATATCCTCACGCCTTCCCACAATGGTCCCCGAAGGGGTAGGCAGAGGTGTATAGGCAACACCCACACACCCACTCTCCACCAGAGGTACATTAGGTGCCAACGTGACAGATGGCGAGTCCATCGCCGCTACTCAAGCACAACTATACATACGCCTTAGAATTTCTTCTCAGACGTATGCAGGTTTCCTCTCGATGTTTTCCTTCACCGTAAAGCTCGTGGTGTGACTTATCACTGTACTTAAGTTCAGAAAAACTCACTGGTACAGTCGGATTCGAACTTGCGACCTTTACGTCGCAGGCAACTGCTCGAACCACTCGGCCACCACGGCTCTTATTAACATAATTATATATATATGATGTCCTATCCATCCGATGTGCCTATAAAATATAAGCCTGGCAGTGACCACGTAGGTTCCGGCAGTCGCCCTATAAACCGCAGTCGACACGGCCGCCAGGGCACGTAGACGCACACCGTGCGAAACCCATCGTGCAATGTTTCACACTTCATTTACTAGCGGCGCCGCCGGCGCAGCCTTTCGTGGAACTTTTTCACTATCTCGGTCAGGTGAGAGTACCTTTTTATTCATGCTATTAAGTAGGAACTTTATTCAATAAAAAGAAACTATATACATTCTTATATAGTGTTATTGAGTAAAATATGCTTTGAAACTAATTGGATGACTTATAATAATTTTCTTTTATTTTATATACTCTTGTATTATGTAGCCCCAATCTCTACCACAAAGGTTATTAGAAACATCACACTTACATCTATAAAATTTCACACTTCTGTTTATTCCTTTGGGAAGTCGAAACAATAATATGCTATTTGTTTTAAAAATCTATATGTATCAAATTGTAGTGGTAAAATTGTAAATGCATTTGAATCAACCATCCTGTTAGCATAATTACTGACAATAATTCACGTTAAAAGAGTTTTAGGATACTCCTTGGAAACAGCTTAAGATGTGTTGGAGGTTAAAGCAAAACATAAACATAAGAAATCTTTGCCCATTTCATCACGTAGTTATATAAAAAGTTGTCTAATTTGTCACACGTTAGCTAAATTATGAACAACTGTTAATAATACTAGAACCCAGTAACACACATGTGATAAAAAGATAAAATTCTTTGTCATACAGCAACTAGCACGGAACACACCCGCTTAGCAGCGCTTGTGTTTTGTTTGGAGCAATGAGTAAGTACATAGTTAGTGACTGCAGCAAATTATTCTCTTACTAAGCGTTGTGCTTATGTTTTGTAGGAAGAAAGCATTTGGAAATCTTAACGGTTCATTTGACTGTCCCACTACCCCAATGCACACAAAACGGGTTAATTGCTCCGGTGACGCCAGCTGCTTCATACATTTTGTACATTATTGAGTGCTGCCAAGTTTGGCTACCTTACTTTAAACTGACTGTTTCCGGTTTCAGCATCGTAACATTTGATTTCAATAGTTTATCTTTTAGGAATATTACATACCCTATGTGCTTGACCAGCTAATTATCTATCTCTGCGCCAAACTCTATCCAATTCTATTCATCAATTTTTGCGTCAAAAATGAACAAACAACTTCACAAACTTAGTTCATAGTCCTTTATTTATCGTCGCTAACGACTTAACGAAACACAGAGGCCAGATATCCGGATTGTGAAGCATGATGGTCGCTAGTTCAATCCCCGCTGGGGGCTCAGGTGTGTAATGAAGATTTTGTATAGCTCTCTAAAAATTTCAAATTGCAAGTAACTGCAACCCTGCGGATTACCACCTTCCATAATCAATTTTACATCCTTTAGACATTTACTTTTGAAGAAATATAATCATTTTCAATAGAAACTCAATAGATCGAATTTCGAGTTATCGTTAAACCAAATTTATTCAAAACTCTTTAAGCAGCTTAGACTTTCAAAGGAATATGGATATAAGCTATTACTATTGCTTAGAAGTATCTAAATATTGGGCCCAATATTTTCCGCCTTTAGCTATATACGCTATATACGCTTATAGACGACGCTGAAGAACTTGTTTTGGTCAACCACATGTATGAATCCAAATTGCCAATCGTTCACCTTCCTATTCATATAACCGGGTCAGCAAAACATTCAAAGAAAATTACCAGGTTTAATTTCGTATCAGCCATTAAATAACTCCACTTACGCATTATAATTGCCATTACGTGTTATGTGAATCCAAATGACTGTGAACCTGGTACCGTTCGTTCTGTGGCCATTGTTATTGAGGCAGGTTGCCACGAATGCGTATGCGAGGTATTTTTGGATTGCGTGCGCGTTTCCATTGTGCACTTAGTACCAATTTTGCATTAACTTATAAAATACCTTAAGATATCCTCACGCCTTCCCACAAGGGTCCCCGGATGGGTAGGCAGAGTGTGTAAGTAGTACTGCGGGCGCCTCTTCGTGGATGGCACTATCTATAACTAAGAATAGTGAGGGAATAATATGTTAAATTCTTATATCTCCCTAAATACGACATAATGTAAAAAAATACCATTTTTTCCAGAGAAGATATTTAAAAACATACATTTTCACGAATAAAAAAAATTTAATTTTTATTCACATTGGGACAACTGAATGCTATATGAATATTTGTTCAAACAATTGGAACAAATATTCATATAGCATGTCACGCCATCAATCGGCTTGCACGCAAAATACCATAGATGTTTCATTCTTAACGTGCGGGTGACGATGCAGTTAGCATATGAACAATGGAAAATTACGCCACTTGTAAAGCCGCTACGGACTGCGATGGCTTGCAAGGTGTATTTATCATAACTTCGTCATATATGTGAATTTCACTAATTCATATTTCCCCAGCAAACAGTTACGTACCCACAATGTTGGTGTAGCGGTAAACAATTCTATACATTTCACTCAATGTCGCCTCGAACACGAGCATACGCCGCGACCGTGAGAAGGCCGAAGCGTTACAAAATGCGCGCCAACACATTATTTCATAAAACAAAACGCCTGTTATGAACATGAACTTGGCAAAACACACATTTTATATGATACACGTAACCATGTCAGGTTGTAATGGCTATTTATAACGATACGTAAAGGAAAGGGGGTCGTAATACACAATATGTAAATTCGTTATTATCTAATGTAAAGACACATTTCCCACATACCTACTTATCTACGTCTTAAGACTGCAGCGAGAATAAAATACCTGTTGTGAATTATAAGCCAGAATCGCTCTCTTATTTTTAGATAAACAATACCTAAAGCAGACGCTATATGTAGGTACTTCTTGTGCAGGTATCATTACAATCCATCCAGTTTCCATGAAATCCCTGTCAGCCAGCTGTGAGGCTACGGGACGGTCAGTTGCTCCCGACAAAGGCGCGATTACGCGCGCTCTGCAGCAATTTGTTCCAACGTATTGTCTAAGGGCAGCAGTCTTTGCAACTAGTGCAGTGCTTCGATTCACAAATTAATTTGTCGTTAGCAGAAACGATCAAGGGCATGTCTTAGAACATTCCGATATGGCGGCGAATCGATCATCAGCCCCCGTAGATACATACAAGAGCGTCCCTGTACTGGTGTGTTCTACCGGATACAGGTAGTCAATGAAATGAAAAACCTTTCATTATACATATATCTTATATTGTATTGCAGTACATGCGGTACAACTGCAGATGCAGTACCTACGTGCAATACAGTACACCTGAATAGGTGTACCTACGTGTCTCATCTTTTACTGAAAATTTTTGCATTGAAGTCGATGATTGCAAAAGGCATTTTTGAGACCTTGCTTGGGGGGCTTGCTTCAAAATCTGGGGATTTTGAACAGCCCCGCATCGATAATGGTCGATATCAACCTGTATAATAAGAAATATGTTTAAGAGACGCTAGGGACGACCACCTGGCGCGTGGCGCGAATCGCACGGTCGTTCACTGGATGGCCAAGGCACGTCACGTGACGCTAATGCGGTATTACGCCAATACAATTCGCCATAACGTAATACGTAATAATCTCATTTAGAATTTGCATTATTTTAATCTTGTATTTCAACAATTTCATGAAACTCGCAAATACTTGCTGATCAGGTGTCGATTAATTAATGAATAATAATAATAACATGTATATCGTCACGCTTTCCCACAAGGGTCCCCGAAGGGATAGGCAGAGGTGAGGTAGTAGGTGTGTATGTATGTATGTATGTGTAAGTGTATAGTAGTAGGTGTGTGGGACACCCACTTTCCGTCAGACATATATATATTAGGTGCTAATAAATTAATAATTTTAATAGCTGTATGTAACCTAATCTCCACAATAATAACTTGAAATCTTAGAACAGTTATCATTGTGTAGGAGATCGTACTTAGTAAAATTCATAATTTGTAGAAAATCTGACCCCTATTCGCATCAAACATAATTACTTTAGCTATTATAAAAGTTCTTCCGAAACACAATAAATACCGCAAAACCTCATCGTTAGAATCTCATTAAAATTGCCATAGCTCATGAATTGCATGTGATTCAAGTCCAAATACTGTCCCATGACCTCAATACTATGAATCTATATGTAAGCATATTCCCGTCGCAGTCAAAAATAAACAACTCAGTAGGTCGCTAGACATATGTCTAGTGTCCATTGTGATCAGATAAAAAATTACAATTACCGGTGTTAAATATTGGTGAAGCTCTCAAGGTGAAATTTGTTGTTAATGCGAAAATTGAAGAAGCCTCCTAACAATGGTATGTATACGAGGCCACTGTACAATGGGAGGCGAGTTTTGGAAATGCGAAGGTCAACTATATGAATCGCGATAAGACAATTACAACTTCTCCTCTTGTTTCTGGTACTTCACTGTACTGGGTAGAAATACCGACTATAAAATTAAAAACCTATGTAATATCGTAATATGGACTGAAACAAACATTCTGATGGATAAACGACTGTCTTGACTTTAAGTAGGTACCAAAACTTTCATATAAAGTGTGTTGTAAGAATACTTAATACAAGTTATAGGTAGTTTTTTATCCACTCATAACAACAGTTTTTTTGGTGTTGTGGATTTATCATATTTCACTGGCGAATATCTGTATTACGTAATCTCAGAACTTCACGTAGAATTTTGTATTTTTTCTTGTAGTAGTAGGTTTGTACGTATTCACAAAACAGTCACACAATCGCTGTACTTGAGTTAAGACAAACTCATTGGTATAAAAATCGGTGGTAAATTTGTATTTGCATATTTTTGAATCCCCCACCTATCGTGCGAATACTGTAATCACTCAGCCAACTTGTACCCCACTTTAGAGTTAATATTAATATACATTAATCGGGATTCTGCTTGGCTATTCAAACCGAAACCGTCAATTACATTACTATAATCGCGAAATATATTTACGAGATCGCATAGACAATTTTCAATCACCGCATTCTCCATGCTTCATAGCAACACAATACGCATGCTAGATTCTTGAGGAACGAATGAGGAAATACCAGAACTTCATCTAAAATGAAATTGATTCATGAGCTACCTATAAGGAAAAAGTAAAAGTTAACCACTTCAAAGTTTGTGAACTAAAATCGTTTCAGTCTCGCGATGAGAGGAAATTTGATTAATGATTTGTACGCTAAAATAAATATTTTTGTCTTTTATCTTTACCTCTCCTCTAACTATGATTGCTGTCCTGTCCTGTCTTGAAACTTGATTTTGGGGTTTGCACCCAGAATAACGCCTCAAGTCAAGTCATTAATTTTCAAGGTCAAGTTATTAATTTTTGACTTGACCGTATTTGAAGATCTCAGATTGGACGTGTTGTTTTATGTTGTATTTAGATATATCTATTGAAATTGTTTATAGCCATTCGATTAATAATAAATGATAAAAGTACATGTATACTATGCCGGGGTATAAACAAATGTCAAGGCACAACAAATACCAAACAACTCGAGACATCTCCACTGAAAACTAACCATAGAGTACATGTTTGAATAAAAAAATGACATAAGGTAAATAACAAATGAAAACTCATTTGGGCACATTATTTAATAAATAAACACATATTACGATTATGCTGCTGAAGCTACAGTACAGGAGACCAGCCTGGGCTTTGATCAAAATAATATCCAAAAGCGTATCTATCTTCTATACTTACAACTAGAGCCTGCAGTAAGCTTTAAGATTTCAATATAAAGGTATCAAACAGGAAGGAAAAATTTTTTATATCAGGGATGTGTTTAGTAAAAGTATAGATGGCGAAAGTTGGTAACTATAGTACGTCTTCGTAAGACTACTAAATGGTCATTACAGTCATCGTTTTATAATTACAATTTGGAGTACTACCATGTAGCAGGTTACAAGGTACATTTGTTTTAGCAATAATATGAATTTACATTTGTTTGAGCTCCAATTTAAAACATTCATATTTTTTATATAACACTAAGGTGGCAAACAAGCCTGGGATCCGCCTGCTGGTAAGCGGTTACCACTGCCTAGGAACGCTTGCAACATCAGTTGCCGACCCAAAGACTTCCAACGCAAAAGAGATCACCTCAAAAACTCGATATCACGTAAGCAATGGATTATACAAAATGGAGTCACTCGGTCTAATCAGACCGCTCTACTCTGAACAGATATTGTCTCTTATTAATAAAAAAATACATCCCTGATTATTCACACAACTGTCAAAACAGATCTCAATCCAAAACACATCGAAGAAATGTACATAAAAGCGACAAAAATGGAATACCACGATAATATAGGAATGTTTGGCAATGCGTGCGCTTCTGTCGGACAATAACTAACACGTAACGACCACAGTGTTTGAGTCTACATACTACAAACACACAACTAACTATGTATACATTTCATTCACCCTACCTACTGTACACCAATATATCGCAGCTAGTATTTATCCAAAATATAATCCATTCAGTTATACATATATTAAAATATTCATATGACTTTGTGTTGTAAGCGGACGCGTGATATTTTTATTATATACTAAAGTAGTAATATAGGCATGGGTTTGTCTAAAGGAGATCGCACAAACATCAATTAACTACAGATAGATTATGGATGAAGACTCTTGACGGCCTTATTTTACCGTGTATCAAGGATAAGCAGCAATTCTATCACCTTTACACTAAATAATATATATATACACACTTCTCATCAGAAAAATCTTGTAAGGAATGTTTTGTATCAGAAAATTTATATATTTAGGAATATATGTCAAATGCCGTTTAATAGTGAATAATATGGGGTATTAAACGATGAGAAGTGTATGTATGAATATATGTATGTGACTTGCAACGAGAGTGACGTACACGTTACGATATGTAAGGCAAATCGTAGCTATTGAACCTACATTGGAATGTTATAAGAATGTAGTTATTCCGCCATATTTAGGCACAATCAAGACACATTGTCCGATGTACATTTATTTGTAAACACGTTATTACGGCAATCTGTATTTTTTTTAAGAATTCGCTTTTTTAAGACAAGTTTATATTTTAAATTACCATCGTAATTATGGTCATGGCGATATTATCACACATATAAAATATATAACAAATAGGTAATAGGTATAATGTTTATTTTCTTGATAGATTGAATTTAGATAAAGAAAGCAAATCCATTAGTTCTGATCAAATACAAAGATAATATTTGCTAAGAATTGGAATAATAGTTTCTTTCACGCTGGTTTGACAATATTTTGATAATTATGTTCAACGTATAATTGTTGCTAACTTACACATAATTATGAACAAGAAAGTTCATACATTTCCATATTAACTCAATTATTATGATCATGAGATGCATCGGTTGATTAATTCTAATGACACTCAGACGTCTCATCTGGATAGGCAGAGACCACTGTTTGCCATACGCTACGATTCTTACATACTTTAATTTTCTTCACATTCATAAATCCTTTTAAGCACTTCTTCCGTGTTATAAGTTGCTTCTGGTAATTATACCAGATACCTATATATTATACCAGATACCTGGTAATTATAACTTATTCCTGAAAAAGTTTCCTTCACCTGCCGGGCACCGTCTACCGAATTTCGCGAAAATATAAATTTAACATGTTTCCATCCGTATATTCCGTCAACTTGCAAAATTCAATTATCACACAATTCTTATCAGATCATCACACATATACTTTATAATGAGCACATGTCATAATTCAAACTCTCAAAAGCTTATTGATCCTGCCTATTATGCCTTTAGACATTAAACCACGCTTTGATCTTATTTTTCAGATTTGATAAGTAAAATTTATAAACTAACAAAATCACAGGGCACCAAAATATTTCAAAAATTGTACCTACTACTCTTGTATTAATACAAATATCGCGACAAATACAACAGCTTAACCTATACTACACAATAAATGCCTTGAGGAATCTCTGAATATCACGTCATACATAGCTATACTAAAAAAACACGTACACACAAGACTAGGCATATGCAAATGGGAATGGTAAATATTTAATTCATAGACACATGTGAATATCTATCTACATTGCGGGACATAAAGCCCACTATAATGGCGTTGCCAGTGGCTGGTAGGAATAAAGTAAAGCTATTAGCTACTACGCAGTACACGGCGCATACCGGGGCAACTACTGAACCTATACATCAGTCTCAGTTTTGCTGCTGGTGCGGCGACTCCTGCTAGCCGGGCCTTGGCTCACCCAATGCGGACCGCTCAGCAAGAATTTCTTAACATTGTACTCCATCCGAGCTAAAGCTTCGGGCGATATGTCTTTGTGTCCCTTAGACTTGATAGCCTCCCGCAACTCCTTGCCTACGTCGAAGCCCAATCTCCCTACGCTGCTCACCTTCTCGCCGCTCACCTCGGTGATAGTGGCGTCGCCGCTCTCTACTGGGAACATCGTTTCCTTCATAACGTTTCCAGAGATCTTTGATGCCGCGTTTTGTCTCACGGCTTGGCCGGGCTGAGACCCTTGCGGGAGATTGTTAGGCCCCGCGCTGTTGTCTCTCGAGTAGTTGGAGAACTTGCTCACCGGATGCGGCATGTTGAGGGCCAGCTCGTTGAGAGTTTCAGTGAGCCTGGACAAGTTGATGTTTCTCCTAGAAGCCTTATTGTTGAAATTTACGTCGTCTTCGAGTGGGTCGTTGAAGTTGTTCTGCTGCTCCAAGTTCTTCTCCACCCACTCGGCAACCCTCAGTAGCTGTTGTTTTTGTAACAGCGCGGCGCTGTCGTCGCTCGAAAGCGAACTCGTGCTGTGCTCGTTTGTGAACACTTGGTTATTCTCATTGACTTTCAAATGCGTTTGGGTCAAGTTAGGATAAACATTGACTATTGGTGGCAAGGAAGGTTTTGCAATATCCGTTTTCATCTTTGGCAACTCGCCTTTTGGAGGAAAATCCTTGGATATCCTCGTGTTTTCCAAGGAGTGAAGCTGCGCCATGTCTATTTTCCTTAATGGCTTATTGTATTGATTGCCCATTTTATTTTGTTCGTAACGGTCGAAATTGAATATTTTAACGTCGTGATTATCAGGAGTTGTCACTATGTCAAGAGTCTTCGTAGCATCGGCGGGTTGATCATTATTATTTTGGATCGTGTTTGAAATCACTGACGCAAAATCATTGAGCAAGTTATCAATTTCTGAGGTATTTGGTTGGCTACCAATGCTCTGAGAATTATTATTATTATTGTTGCGTTCTGAACTGTTAGAAAAGTTATGTGTCTTTAACGGCTGGAGAGGTGAAGAGGAGACATTTAGGAGTACAGGATTGATGGATCCATTCTTGGAAGCTGTGCTGGGTTCCTTGGTATTGTTGTCCACATGCACATCGATGAGCGTGCTCTCGACAACAACATTATCATTACTGGCGTCCTCTTTAGTCTCACCTTCGATCTTGTCTCGTTCGACGTGGATAAAATTATCTAAGTCGTCATTGAGATCTTTGAATATGGAATTCTCATTGCACTTACTCTGGCGGCGATACAGCACGGGGGGCACATCAGGCTCGGCGTTATCCAGCAGAATGTTCTTGGAGCCGGCCTGCATGCGCAAGTGGCAGAACCTGGGTCCTGGACCCACTTGCGGGTTGGACTTGTGCGTACTGACAGTGGACTTGGCCACAGACGAGGTACGGCTGACAGCGCCCATAGAGCTCTGCGAACTCTTCCTCAAAATTGAATGATCACCTAATTTATCAAGTGGTTTAATTTCTTTACAATTTAGTATATCTTTAGTAATCAGCAAATCATCATTTCCTACGCTGTGTGTGCTGCTCTTCTGGCTGGACATTGAAGTTTTTGTGCGATCGCACAGTTTGTGATGAACAGACGGTTCCATATTAACGCCGCTATTTCTTCTGAGCTGTTTCAACTCGTCAATTACTTTTGGTATGGACTGACCATTCGACTCTAGGATCACTGCCTCATCATTTTTTATTGTTTCATTAATGACATCACAACAAATTACTGGGTTATTGGCGAGTGTCCCAGCATCTGTGACGATCTCTACTAGAGGCGGTTCTACAGATATTGGCGCATCCACGGTTATTTCATTAAGGAATTTGATAGGGTGCGGAGAAATACTTCTGATGCTAAAATTTGAATGAGCAGACTTCACCTCCGAGTTGCAGTTAGGACAGAGGGAGTTCATAACTTCACCGGTGACAAGTGTCTGCGTAGATATTGAGTAGAAAGATTCATTGTAGCAGAATGGCTTGTTCTGTGATTTGTTACAAGTGCATGTGTCACAGTGCTTGGTCACCGTATCTTGGATGCTATCCTCCAGTATTTTCGACATAAGGGAAGCGGAAATATTGAACTCATACTCACTGGCATCGAATGTATCAATGTCATTAGTGGCATTGCCATTCTTTGATTGGTTTGAGCTGGATGGCTTTGACGTTTTCGACATGACGTATTGAGATACTCTCGCTTGCGTGTCAATAGGCAACTGCAAACACAGAGTACTAATAAATATACATATCATGTTTAAATTAGTTGTTAAAATCACAGTATAATAAGCATTTATCTACTCTTAACTCTCATCCAAATATTGGTGAAGCAGAACTGAGCCATTATGTACGAGTAGTTTTGAGTAGTCGCCAGCAATTTGTGGCCCGTGGGTTACAAATCCCCAAGTAATAGTATAGTTGAATGTTAAAGTATTTGGATACATCATGGCCTATTGGGCACTATCAGAAACATAGCAAGATTATGCACAATTATACTTACATTATCCAATTTCTGAGCCACGAAATTGTCAGGCTTACATTGCAGTAACTGTATTGCTAGATTCATGTCATTCTTGTATCTTTCCTGTAATTAATATACATATTATTGAATATCAATGATGAATACCTATATTCATCATTGATATGTATATTATATTTTTTTGTAACAAAAGCTGAAAATCTTAAACTCTTTTTTAATCTGTTATGTATAAGTAATTGTTTGTACATACATTTTCCTTCTGCAACATGCTGTAGTTGTGCTTGGACTCTGCCAGTCTCACAGACAAAGTAGCTATATCTTTAGTCAGCTGGCTCTTCTCTCCCTTCATCTTGTCCACAATTTGCAGAAGTTTATCCTCTAATACTTGATTTAGCTTCTGTACTCTCTTGTGCGAATCATACAACCTGGTGAGCATAATGGTAATTTGCTAATTGTTATTAACAATTATACATAAGAATACTATATCATTCTTATTATAAACTACATTATTGACCCATCAAACAAAATGTATACCTTTGACTAATGCATATGAACAATGTTGCATGTAAGTAAAAAATATATAAAGATTGAATGATTAATATTTAATAGACCTTAAAAGATATGGAGCCGGTCTAGACTCAACTTTGACTCCATTCAAATACTAAAATCACTACCGAAATATGAAGAATAGAATAATAATCTGGTTCCCTTACACAAAGCTCATAAAAACAATGAGGCTGTCTACATTATAAATGTGAATAGCTGATAAGTTTAAACAACAAACTAATGTGCTCATTAGACAAATATTGATTGCCATTAAAGTTTGAATACCGCAGCCAATGGCACAGAATATAGGAGTACTAAATTCAGCAGAAATAAGTATAAGTCATAACAAATAGATGTATTACTAAAAAAATATTACAAAGTACCTTTCATATTTCTCCCTCCAAGTATTGAGCTGTTCTTCTAGCTCAGAGGCCCGGGTACCACACTTGATGAACTCCCCTTCAAGTGCAACTATGTGTGAGTCGCGCTCAGCCAGGTGCTGGCGCAAGTGTACCACCTCAGCATGCAACACTCCATCCTCCTCATTGCACTCCTACCAATGGTTGTGCAATATCAAAACCAAGCCAGTGTTAAACATATTAATACTACAGTGAAATTATTGAAATAACAAATATAATTGCAAAACAAATAATGATAAGCCCAGTGCAGTTTGGAAGTATTTCAATGAAATCTTCTAAGGACAATGCACAAATTTAGTTCTTTCATTGTTTTCAGTGTAATTTTTTGTATGTACTGAAACTTTGTCATATCAATAAATATTACAGGTGTGGCGAATAGTGCGTTCTCTCGTACTCAAATCACATCGTTGATAACTTCTACTAATAAATTCTAAGAGGAATTGGAAATAAAACAAACTACTCCA
Organism: Drepana falcataria; assembly: GCA_945859725.1. Classification (NCBI taxonomy): domain Eukaryota; kingdom Metazoa; phylum Arthropoda; class Insecta; order Lepidoptera; family Drepanidae; genus Drepana; species Drepana falcataria. Next base: position 6,764,334 of record OX243935.1, read on the forward strand.
TAAAATTGGGATTAGGTAGAGCCTAAATTAATGAAGGAATCGATTTTTACGTGAAGCAACGGAAAATTCGAGCTTCCTACAAATATAAGAGGAGAAAACAGCAAAATACTTCTAATTTTTACCTCACAGGGGGAGATCTTAGCACTCTCATCCATAATAGCTCAATAAGCTAATACTACTTCACATTTCACATTATGGTACCTCCAATGTGTAAGGCAAATAACACCACACGCAAAGTGAATTTATTAGCTATTATTTATCAAAGCCACTTTTAAAACAAAATAAAATAAAAATCAATCTCGATACACAATGTGAAATATTTACGTATGTAGTAATGATTTAACCAACAGCCAACGTGTGAAAAGTATTACACATAATTAACTTCTATTAATTCAAATCGTAATTGAGAAATGGGTTTTTCCAAAAAGAAAATTCATAAAAAATCTGCACACGAAAATTTTCTGATGTGGCTGTTTGACGTTTGATTTTAGTTTGATTTGGTTGGTAGCATTGGCATCTGTGGTTGTTGTTTTGTTATGAAATGAAATCACGATGGATACTGGTCTTTCAGTTGCACAAATGTGCAAAAAAATTTACATGTGCAATGTATTAAAACACATTAAAACAAATACATGATACTATCATGTATTTTAATGCTGCCCTGTGTTTGGAAGCAACTTTGAATAGTTTTGTTCACTTATTTGTACTTTTGACCAAGAGGTAGGCACAGATAATATATATCTTTAAAAAAGCGCATAATATTGAACCTATAAATCGCATTTCTACAGCACGTCTACACACAAACACACATAGGTCCTTTTTAATTTTCTTCTCAAACATATGTTTCCGCTCGATGTTTTACTTTGCCATAAAGCTCATGGTGTGACTAATTGCATACCTCACGATATATATTATATCCTCAGGCCTTCCCATAAGATACTGAAGATATATACCTTCCTACACTACATATATAGGTACCTATATTACAATAACTTATTGGTCCGAGTGCGACGGCCTTTCACTGTCAAACCGATCAATCGGTCTGTGGACTTGTAGGTAGGTACTTATTGTTAACTGTTTTTGTCGATTTCAATAACAAATAAAATTATGTTATTGTTCATAAAATATATTTTGGCCTTGAGATGATCTAATGATTTGTATACATATTTGTATTCATAAAATGAAGTTCTTATCATCATAAAAAGTTTATTTATTTAATGTGTAAGTTCAAAACTTATTGAGAGAGACAATAAATATGTTTTTGAAATTTTTGTTATATTATTGGTCGCAACACGCGCTTTACGGTGAGGGTCCCATCGCTAAAATTGCTTGAAAGCCGGCTACGGAATCGCCTTTAGTCAGGTTACCCACCTAAATGTAGCCGCAACGTAGTAGTTGCTATTACAGCTCTGCCTTCTGCATTATTATATTCTTCAAATATCTTCTGTACTTGCGCATAATAGAAGAATATATCTAATTATGTTTGACATACTTACGATCGTAATAAGTAAGAAATATATTACGAATATCTAATGTTCCAAGGTTCAGAAAATCACGCAAGTATTTCACAATAATTTTTACCATGTCATACTTTTGTTGGAAACGGCTGGTAAAAATACACTATCGCCAGAGTTGCGTCGAAAACATAGGTAGGAAATATTTGCTTCGAGGCAATATTGAACATAGGTACAACATGTGAGCGTTGGTCGCACGTCTGGAGCTGACGAGGGATCTATTTCGGGAATCGCCTGCTTCACTGTACTCTCGTGCGGATCCACAAGTCGGCAGTCCTTTGTCTTATTAAAAACGTATTACCCGCTAGCTATTTTAAAATACGTATCCTCAATTTAATTTTGCTCGGATGAAAGTGCGACTTGTTTATAAAAGTATTCCAAAATGGGAAATGTATTCAGTACTGGCTCGACGATGGCAGGAAGCAGTGAGTACGTCACAAGTGAGAGCGAAACAATGAACGACACAGACACTTCCCTTGATGCCGGAAACATGGAACGAAGCGATGGAGATTCCTCTAATGTTGCTGAAGAACGTGCCAAAGCTAAAGAGGAAGAAATGACTGAATTCAGGAAACAGCTAAATGTAAAACGGGAGCAGAGAAAAGAGATATTATTCCGCCATAAAACCGAGAAGATGGAATTGGAAAAATCATTACACAATGAGAGAAAAGCTAAGCTAGAACTCGTTGAAACTAACAGGTTGCTTCGGGAATTGCTAGAGACTAACAATATCTCAATCCCAGAAAATTTACAATCAGCAACAGATAATTCTGAAATTATGGAGGCCATAGCAAATATGAGGGCAGAATTTGAGGAATTAAAAACAAATAATAACAAACTTCGTAAAGAACTAGCACTATCCAATAGTGCTCTACAAAACGCATATTCAGATATTGCAGATTTAAATGGACAGCATACCGAATCCATGAAACAAATTCGTGCCCTGAAAGAAGTAGTTTCGGTTAGCAAGACTATGATTAACCTTCGAGAAAAGCAGCTCAATGAGGTAAGTAATTATTATTATGATAATTGTATTAAATATCTCATTTTTTTCGATTATATCTTGCCTAAATATAGTAAAGCTGATTTGTACACCTTTTTGTATAGTTTTTTTTACTTAACGTCATAATTTAACAGAGAACATATTAACAGGCAAATGTATTAACTCGAAGAACTCATTTTACTTTTGAATAATTTTGTGTTATATCTAATAAGGACCTGCTATAAATATTTTTATATTTAATTATGGATGTAACTGCATGTAGTACGAACGTAAGTAAAACAAAATCTCTCTAAGTAGCTATAATTACAGTCTGTTAAGGGGTTACTCGTGCAATGCGTCATCATAACATAATTTTGGTAATACTGACTTAATACCCTCCTAATAACGCATAATTTTCAATTTATGAAATTACCCACGTGACACATGATTATAAAATTTCATTTTCATTTCACCACTTGACGCAAAATTTACTATTTGAGTGGGCACGCTCGTATCAATGGTAGGTATTGATAAACATATAAATATTTCCGATGGTATGTGGCCAATGCCACGTCGAGGAGACAACGACCTGCAACCACTGCCTTTACCCGGTCAGGGACCGTCCGACGCGCGAAGCGTATTGCTGGCACTAACATTTTGTCAATACGCCAAGGTTTGCTACCATGTATGCCACTTTGTTCTAGAGGAAATTGCGTAGCTTGTGCAGTTTTGACGTCTCCATTTGTCATTGATTGCATGCATTGTTTTTATGATTTCGAAACATACTCATAATCGGTTATTACGAATCTTTTTCTAGTTCAAACCTAGTTAGCGAAGATCTCGTCGCCACTATTATGCCTTTACTACTAACACGCGATTTTTTTGTACCTACATATATAAAATTTTTTTCGTTAGGATTACCTAATATTGAGCAATACCATCATCATCATCATCATATCGGCGTGATGATATGATGATGATGAGGATGATGATGATGATGGTATTGCGTTGGTACGGTATTCCTATAGTAATAAGAAGATTGAGTAATTATTAACAAAATATAAATTGTATTGCAGTTAAAAGCCAAGCTAAATGAGATCGAGGTGTCACTTGCTGATAGAGAAACTAGTCTGCTGTCAGCGGATTTGAGACAGGAGTACGCTCGGCAATTGCAGAATATACGCACACTTCGAGGACTTTACGAAGAGCGGGCTCGGCTTGCTGAAGTCACTCGGCAGGGTCTTGTACGCGACCTTGAGGAGCAGAAACTTCTATACCAAGCTGAAGTTACCAAGTAAGACCTTATTCAGCTATGAATCACGTAATATTTCCATGTATTGAAAGCAAAGTTTTCAAAATTAACATCATAAATTTAAGAAGTGGACTCTTGTCGGTGTTTCTTATGCAATTCATTCAATTGTTAAATAATGTTCATAAGTCTATATGTTATTAGTGCATCACTTACTATTATAACTATTAATCTTTAACATACTTACATCATGTACTTGTACTCTTACTTATACTTGTCTATAATGTTATAGATCAAAAGATCTCGCAGCTAAAGTACAAAACCTAGAAGAAAATATTGATGGATTACAAGATCTACTTGAAAATAAGAACCATCAAATATCCACATGCCAAATGGAAACAAACGGCTTGAAATCGGAAATGGAAGTTGTAAATAAGGTACCTATCTAAAGGTTTTTTTTACAGTTCTTTGTTTCATTGATTTTTCTAACAATTAGTTCATTACAGTTGTTCTCGCAAGTTCTATTGGGTTATAAAACTAAGCAAGACTTAGATCAATTGGTCCAACGGCTTGAAGATAACCATGGTCTACTCACTCACATGGCAGAAAGAGAAAATGGCTCTGAAGTATCTTCCGCTCTGCCTAAATTGTTACTAGAATTAGTGAGTCAAGTTGAAGATATCGAACAGAAGAAAGATAACGCCAAGGATGAAGATGAAGCCACTTCTGAAGTACAAGAAAATTATACAGAAGCTGCGAGTAAGAATTTTCACATATTATTTCAGGCGCACTAAATTCACGCATAAATAAATAAGTACATAAAATACCAGTTCAAACATCATTACAGATGCAGTCACTACAAGCAGTACAACTGCAGAAGAAATCGTGGAAAATTTGCCAAAAGTTTGGAGGGTTCTCATGGAATTATTGAGCCATCAAACTGTAGTTGATGAAAATTCTCCCGAAAAAGTAACAACATGCTATAAATCTGTTGAAACGAAATCAGGGCCTGTATTAGTGCCAAGCGTTAGTCAGACCTATATCAGATTAAAAGTAAGTACCCACTACTTTGCCTTTACTGCAATGATCAATTTTAATATTTGAGTCATCATGGTCAATTCGTATCATTAAGAATGAGAATCCTAAAATAGAATTTATTCATGACCAGATTTTTAAAGATGCATAAAACATCACATAACTTTTCAAACTTGGTACAGTACCAATTTTTACAAAAACAAGCATAATAATTAACTCGGTCAGTTCGTTTTAACACATATAAGTCACAATAATATCATGTATTTAAGAGAGCCGTGGTGGCCGAGTGGTTCGAGCAGTTGCCTGCGATGCAAAGGTCGCAAGTTCGAATCCCGACTGTACCAATGAGTTTTTCTGAACTTAAGTACAGTGATAAGTCACACCACGAGCTTTACGGTGAAGGAAAACATCGAGAGGAAACCTGCATACAACTGAGTAGAAATTCAAAGGCGTATGTATAGTCGTACTTGAGTAACGGCGATGGACTCGCCATCTGTCACTTGGGCACCTAATATTCCTCTGGCGGAAAGTTGGTGTGTGGGTATTACCTATACACCTCTGCCTACCCCTTCGGGGACCCTTGTGGGAAGGCGTGAGGATATTATTTATGTATATAATTATGCCTTTGTTGTTTATAGGATCTTATTGTTGAAAAATTGGGACTTATTAAGGAAGTTAACCGTATGAAGCAGCTTAATACTCATTTAGAAACAAGATTAGGGGAACAAGAGCGTAGACTTTGTCTTGTAACTAATGAGCTGAGTAAGACCTGGCATGTCGTTGGTCGATTACGCAGGCATTACCATCAGCTTCATACCCATGAAAAAATACTCAAATACGAGTTGCAACAGAAGAGAAAATTATTAAATGAACTTAAGGAAGAATTGGAATACTGCCGTGAAAAATGGGTACAAGCCCGTGAAAAGAATACTCAGTCTGAGAAAGATTGGAAAAAACTACGGGCTGAATTTTCAAGCCGGAAAATAAAATCTGATTCTCCATCATGTAATCACTCTGGGGAAAGCGGATACAGTGATGAAAGGCCGTCCGACGAATCATCTGAATCTAATGATGAATGCGTCGCTGAGAAATTACATAGAAGTAAGAAAAAAATGAAAATATCATTTGAAACCATTTTGGACTCCAGTACTGACTTAAATTTAGCAGCTGAAAGGGAAGATCCAGCAAGTGATATGTTGGATGTTGCAGAATTACCTCTGGATACACATGATGATGAAAATCAAGAAGCAGTATCGGATTCATATACACATTTACAAGAAAATGAGAATATTTGTATTGAAACTGAGGATGAAATCGGTGATATAGCTAATGACGTCTCCTGTAATGAGATCTCAGTATCCAAGTTTGAACAATGCACTGCCATTGATACAGGGCCGCAAAGCAATGAAACAGAAACAATTAAATCGCAGTCACTTGACTCAGAAAACAAAACACTAATTGAGCCTGCAGTGATTTTAAAGAACGTTGAATTGCAAAAACAGCGACTACTAAGAAAAGACGAAAGATTAGAGCAGCTTGAAAAATATAGCTCAACATTATTAAAGAAGACCCAAACTACTGCTCAAAGTAGTATTGATATAAATAATACTCTCGACAAACTTATTGACCGTCCTACATCTAGCCGAAACCAAAGTGTCAATGTCAGCGATATCCAAACGCGAGCTGCATTGGATATTTCAGAAGCAGATAACGAACAAAGTTATTTGCAGGCACCAATGTGCCAAAGTATAGAATATACTGGTGAAATTGATAACAGTAATCATGTAATTGGAGACGGTAAATCTGTCTTAGATTACTCAAAAAATCACACAGCTGTGAATAGTAATGATAATTCTAACGACACTGTCGCTTCTTCCATTGACCCTACACAAGTGCCTGTCTTAGATTTTAAAGGAATATTACAAAGCGTAAAGCAACAAGATCAAAGGCTCGCAATGAAAGATGAAAGACTGGCAAAATTGGAAGCGGGATGCGCGGATGTTATACATAAAATATCCAATACTGTAGCTGCAAGCGACGCAATTATTGAGCAAATTAATAATACTCATACTGTGTACCAAAGAGAAAAAACCCCGTGCACCGATCTAGACGACGCTGAAGCGTCTACATCCAGCGAGCTTGATCATGAAGCAAGGTTCGCCGCACGTGACCTACGACTGAAGCGATTAGAAGAACAAACCAAGTCGCTTGTCAATAAAGTTAACAAAACAACATCAAAAGGCGTGAAAATAAATTACAAGTTAGAGGAGCTACACAACATCTACGGATCAGAGAGCTCACGAGCCGGGACTCCGAGTGATGATGTCGAAGATAAAAATATTGCGGATGAGTCCCCTGACGAACAAATTTAGTTACGTGTATTTTAAATTATATTGGTAAATGTATTTGGTGTTAATTGCAAGTTGCAATAAAAACGTAAATAAATGTTTTTTTTTATTTCGTGTATAACGTCATAGGATATCTACAAGATCGATACAATTTCAGGTACAACAATTTTTACACATACAATTACAATATAAAACAAGTACGTATACAATACGAAAAAAAGCAAACACGTTTGGTACAATTTAGCTAACAATAAATTCTAATCTAAGGGCATATATTTATGTAATACTTATACAAAAAGCACATCTAGGATTACGTAACAATTAAACACGCCATTTAAAATATACCTTTACGTATTAGCTACCACAAATTCCATTAAAGCACATCTCAGTGGTACAGGTATAACGTTACAAAGATAGAGATTACAGTTCACACTTATCATTGAACGACTTATTATCAATGCCTTCTATAACAGTCTTAGCCTCTAGAGAGCGGTTGTCTTCGAGGACAGCGACCACAGTACTTGACACCTTGCCCGAGGACTTCAGCGGGGGCACCCGATAGAGGCGCCACGCCCACAAAGATATCAGTAGCATTTCCAGTAGCATCACACTGTATTGGATCGCTGAAAACCAACCACATCCAATAAAAAATCACTGTAAGCATTTAAGCGAAAGGTCTGTAAGTCTAGAGAAAGCTGCTCTGACTACCGAGACTGAAATAAAATTACTTACTATTCACAAACACGGTAGGATGTAGGGGCAGTACACATGGTATGTGTATCAGATCTGGCAGAATCTTCGCTACACCACACTGCAGTTTTACAATGACCAGCACCAATTGCAGAGCCACAAACCGCGGTCTCGGCCTCCGACCGATTGCCTCGGCTGCGCGTACGCAGATAGTCACTCCCCACATCCCGGAGAGAATAGACGCTGCCACAAACGGCTGAATAAAGCCGAAAGTCCGTAGGTATAAACCCTGGAAATTGCAATTATATTTATTAAAATCACATTAGTCAACATCTTATAATTTACGTGACAGATGGCGAGTCCATCGCCGTTACTCAGGCACGACTAAGCAGACGCCTTTGAATTTCTTCCCAAACGTATGCAGGTTTCCCCCCGATGTTTTCCTTTACCGTAAAGCTCGTGGTGTGAGAATCACTGTACATAAGTTGAGAAAAGTAATTAGTACAGGCGGGATTCGAACTTGCAACCATTTTGTTGCAGGCAACTACTCGAAGCACTCGGCCACCACGGTTCCTATTAATATAAGTAAATACTTAATATTAGTAAGGATGGCTTATAAAGCAGATTTTTGTTATGTTAGTAAATAGAGGTAAGTTGTTACCATATCCTCGGACCAAAGAGTCAATACGATAATGTAGATGATGGTCTGAATGATTGGCATCTGAAGGACTAGATAACGCAACCGTTCCAAACTTCGTCTGAAAATAAACATAAATAGGTTGAAACGTCAGTCAAACGCATTAGTAAAGTCGGGATCTGAGCCACTACTGCTCCAATTACCTCTATGTCTATCTCCAAGTTAAAATTACAGATTCAAACTTACATATTACCTAAATATTTTAATCCCATTGGCCTTCCCCAAGTACATTTACCATATTGCACGCGTAAGCGTGTCCAATACCTTTGTTGATCAAAATGTCTGTTACGGTAAAGTAACGGACATTTTGGTCAACAAAGGTATCGTTATCGGATATTGTGCTAACAATATGATTAATGTAATGAAGACACACCCGAATCATTAGCATGAGAGGGGCTAATGACGAACTATGAAATGGCCACCAAAAGGGCCATCTAAATGGGTGCAGCCGAAAGCCAATTAATGGCATCATAACTGGTTACGATGTAATGGATTGATATGAATTTGCCATTATTATTTATCACTAGCTGTCGCACCCAGCTTTACTTGGGTGAAGCAAAGATTTCAGTCTGCGACATGATTATCGAATATGTGACGGTATGGATTCGATAATGCAAGTGTCCGGAAGGATTTTCTTGTTACGAAAAACCTTCCGGACACTTGAACATTATGAATATTTCGTAACTCAACCTTACTATTGGGGAAATCTCCCTAACTTATTGGAGTAAGTAAAACACCTATGGTTTAACCACGTACAAACCAATATAACATCACCTTTACAACCACGGTTCGCTAAGCGTATATGTATCTTCATTTGTTGTTTCGATCCTAACTTAATGTTACGTAAATGTATTTATTTCTTGCATAAAGCGACTTACACACCGCAGAATTCTAGGGTTATATTAATGATGAAGGGAAATATTTGAGGGTTAACAACAGACCGAAATTACACCTCACAGTACAAGGGCGTCCGTATATTCAGAAAACATTTCGATGTCGCCACACAAAATCTGTAAAATACCTATGTTGAATAATACCTCTTCTCACTTTTTGTAAGATACACAAGCGGTGCCGCTTGGATTCACCCGAATAAAATTCAATTTAATGATATGTACTTTTCTGGAATAGAACATGTATCATATAAGTGATAATTTAGCAGATAATTATCTATTTCTGTACAAAATGTGATCCAATTCCGTTCAGCCGTACCCCAGTAGGTTATTCAGTAGCAACCCTCTTAGCAAGTTTAGCAAGTCAATAGTTACAAAATTTACCCTGATTAAAAAAATGATGGAAAAAGCACATACTGTTTTTTTCGGCCTCACATTAATTGTTTCATTGAGTATCACCAAGAAGCCAGATTGCATACAAAGAAATTTAACATATAAGATAATTAAGAACTTACTTCCGTATTTTCGGCTGCGGGATTACACAGCACGGCCAACAACAGCATGGAAGCACTCTCGTCTGCAGTCTTGACCCAGCGGAACACCTTGACAATAATAATAATACTGATGATAAACTCATTATTTTCATTACCAACTATTAAGGAGATTCATTCCGATATTGTAAAAAAAAATACTTGCATCGAACACAAGGGCCACCATGAACTTACTGAACATCATATTGAAATACATATTATTATAATATAACCAAAACCATAGTTCCCAAGAAAAAAACATACAATATCCAACTTTAATACTAATATACATATAATATACTTACTGTTACTTTCGAACGCAACGCAAACGTGTTAGGTTATAGCATCATGATTAGGCCTTTAAGCATTGTCAGCTTGACTCATAGAATTTTGGGTCAGAGTTACAAACGTCATACACATCTGTCACTTTCGCACACTTAAGTAATGACGACAATAGCACATCATGGTACGGCCTTTGAAGCGTGTCAGCTTACCTCATTAAGTATTAATAGTAGGGTATCATGACAAGCCTAAATCCTTTATCTTAATTCACATTAAGAATCGGATGAATTTGGATGAAGCGAAAAAGGTCTGTAGGTAAGTCTAGAGATAACTAACTTACTATCCTTACGTACCACGTGACGGACTCGGCGTTGTATTTCATTCACCTTATTCATATTGTACGATGTCACTACAAGCATGGATTGATTTCTAAAAGTTGAAGGTGAAGAGGCTTAGGTCAAACCATTTAAGCGGAAATTTGGCGGCGTCTAGTTACCTAGCAAATATTTATATGTATAATATTTACCTGACTAGTTGGTCCGGCCCTCCGCACTCGGACATGATCATGGAGAACAGATGGTACATGGCTATTACCACCGCCTCCTGTGCTATCGCCTCAGCCAGTATCCGCCCTCTTGGCAATATAATGGCTAAGAATGCGGCTGCTGCCACCAGCTGGAATTAAAAACACTTGCTGTAGAACATCACCTAATTCATTAAGTTACACCGCAGTTGGCATAAATATACTTATAGGTATGTTGCCCTTGCCTTCATAGAACGCAGTATGTGTATGCCCAAGCAGTTTATTTCTCACAATATTTTTTCCTTTATCGAAAAGCTAGTGTAGAATTTCATAATATCGATTTTCATATTGATAAGCTTCCTAAAGAATCAAGGATCGCAGGCGGAAACAAACATACCTGTCTGAGGCAAAAAGAATAGAGCGAATAGCCAAACGGACGAACGGTCTACTGTAGGACCCCGAGCAATCAGGGACAGCCTTCGGACAGTTGACAATTTGACGGTCGATAGATTATAATCTACCGAAAAGCGTTAAATTGTAAGCAATGTGTTACGGTTGACAATCTATCGGCAGCTTACAATCTCGCCAGATGGATATTGTAAGGGTATTTACAATTTTACGGTGTCATGGTTAAGCCTTCAATTGTAAGTAAGGATTCTCGAATATTCCAGCATTGAAATAAAGGATAGTTGCGCTTGATCTTGTAAAACGTCAATGCTAGGTTTTTGCATTTATCAGAAACCTACGTTTTTTTTGTTATTCGGTAATTTCCTTTATCCTACAAATATTTTAACAATTAGAAAGTTAGTGAGGAAGTTTGTTCCTCGTTCACGCAAAAACTACTGAACAAAATTGGATGAAATTTGCCAGAGAAAATTACAAATGAAACCAAATATGTACTTTAAATATTGGCTAGTTTTATCTCTTACTAGCTGTCCCGCCCAGCTTTGCTCGGGTGAAAAAGTTAAATTGCCCGTAACACGATAGCAGCGCCACCTATCGGGTCCAATTGTAAATCTAAACCATTCTCGAATCCACCTTAAGACACACAGAAAGGGATAGCTTCGCACGGGTGAAAAAGTTAAAATTCCTAAAACTCGATCGCAGCGCCACCTATCGGGTCCAATTTATTATAGCCTATGTTACTCGGGGATAATGTAGCTTTCCAAAGGTGAAAGAATTTTTGAAATCGGTCCAGTAGTTTCGGAGCCTATTCATTACAAACAAACAAACAAATCTTTCCTCTTTATAATATTAGTATAGATAAAAACAGTTCTTCTTGGACAACCACATCGTTGTGTTTACTTCCACGAAATTCAAACTGGTTATGTACGCATTAATGAAGATAGCAAATAGATAATATAGTTTACCTACCTATTCATTTATTACAAGATTTTACAATGGCTTTAATGATAATTATCGATTAATACAACTTCCATTGTCTCTTGATACTCGTAGGTTTACTTTAATTACTTTGTTTGGCCATAGTATAAAGAAGAGAAGTAGGTTATCTTCATACAAACGCACCGCGCGCGGCTTGTATGTGTGCGCTATTGTATCTACGTGTCGACGCACGCACACTTTAACAAAATCTCGACCCGTTTCTCAGTGCGCCAGTCGGGGCTAACACTGCACAAGGTTCGCGCGCGCGGCACGGCTTTTCGGCACCGCTAAATGATTTATTCATCAATATCATCATCAAAATGTCTGATAATCGCAGAAGAACGTATTGCTGTGTGTTTGGGTATCTTAATAATTCATCGATTCCAGACCTGTCTCTGTTCAGATTACCTATTGAACAGGAAAGGTAAGTTAGTCACATATTCTAGCATAATATAATTTTACTTGATAATGAGATACCTACGTACTTACATATTTTTTGTTTGTATTAGTTTTCTATCACACAGGAAGTAGGTAGGTAGGCCTAATTTCCTACTAGAATGTATTAGGTACTTTTGATCTGGCAATTGGTTTGCCGCTATTTCTTTGTTTACGTTTAGTCGAGTCGGGACCGCGACTTGACGTTGCCGCTGTTCATGCGGTTGCTAGCGAAGCGCGAACAACCGCGCCTATATTTAGCTAAAAGTGACAACCCTAAGACAGTAGGCAATTATATCGCGAATTGGGCCGGAGATAGCCTACTCCCTCTCTTTATACTATGGTTTGGCCCTGAATCTGCGATCTATTGTGTTGGCTCTGTTTGACACCTTTTACAAACAAGAACGCGGCTCACCTGTTTTTAAGCGGTTAACGCCGTGTAGCCCACGCGCTGCCAACCCTACTAAAACCTTTTCACAAATCTCTCTTTATGTGCTCAAAAAAAAAGGCCTTCTGCAAACGCTAAGGCTTAAACGCTAAGAAATGAACTCCCTGTTGGGGGTTTTTACTAGTTAGTACAGCATGGCGCTCATCAAGATGTCTGTATATTGATTGCATGTATGGGTGTGCAACACGCGAGCGATACCCTTGGTGTTTCCGTTTCTCAAGCACGTCTTAGAATACATACGTCTTAGATTTTTTTCTCAAACGTATGCAGGTTTCCTGTTGTGGTGTCATTAATCACTGTACTTAAGCCGTAGTGGCCAAATGGCTCGAGTAGTTGCTGCAATCAAAGATTGCAAGACCGAATCCAAACAGAAAATTAAGCCATTCCCGTTTTTTAATGATTCACGAAGTTGTCCTATTTATAGACTCGAATAAATAGGCATATCATAGTTATGGATGGCTTACTAGGTTGCTTGCGAACTTCCAAATATTTATAAGAAAGTGGTATTTCTGGTTTGGGTGTTTAGAAGCTTTTGTCCTTGATTTCACTTGCATTAATATAGTCCAGCAGTTCAGTTATTGGTCGAAACAGTGTCAATCGTACTGAGTTGGCAGAGTTGGCGTGGTTATGCTGGACGAGCGACTTTTTTTTTTATAAATAAATACCTGGGACAATTGCACACAAATTGACCTAGTCCCAAAGTAAGCACAGCTTGTGTTATGGTATCTAGACAACGATATATTTACTTATATACATAGATATATACATAAATACATAGGACATCCAAGACTAAGGTACAAATACTCATATTCATCACACAAATATCTGCCCTCAGCGGGATTCGAACCCGCGACCTCAAGTTTCGCAGTCAGGTGCTCTAACCACTAGACCAGACGGTCGTCTGACGGACGAGCGACTTAAAGTAATTTTCCCTTTTAATAAAATAATTTAACCCCTTGAAACATGCTTGTAAGGTAACTCTGTTCTATAGGTATTGCTGTGGTCTACAGTATGTAATGAAATTACCGTGGCATTTAATATAGTTATAGTTTAATATAGTTAGAGTCGATATAGTTATAATGTCAACTAATGTCATGAAAAGTACCATACATCTTTTTTGTAAAAATGCGAACTTTGTTGATCTCTTGAGTAGTTCAGACGTGAAAGTGTAACAAACGTAGAAACAAATAGACAGACAGTCTCACTTTCGCACTGATAATATTGGTTAAGATTTCTGCCGCCTTTGCGGCTATCACACCTCGATGGCGGCTCCAGTGTCGCGTCGCGTTGCGAAACATGGCCGCTTGTTCAGCTGACGCAATAATGAGCCGTGTCTTACAACTCTCACCCTACTTCGCTTGATGAACACGGATACAGTCTTGTATTTACAAATTTTCGCAAAACAAAATAAAGGCGTTAAAGAGTATTAGTAGAGTACTTTGGTATTGCGGAAGGTTTAGGATAGGCCGAATGATTACGAATAACAGAACAGTACTGTAGATCTTGATGAATACATCTGATATCATGAGTAAGTAAGATTTATATAAAAGCGAATGGTCTCTGTAAGAAGTTGACGGACAAGCTATGGACAATGTTTAGAACCGTCAAAACATAAAATGTTATATTTAACCTCTTTCTTTGGTTTAGCTATAGGACCTCCGTGTCTTACAAAATATTTAGATTCAAATGCAGAACACAAATTTCATCTGTCTGACCCCATTGCCCTTTGACAATTGAGGTGTAACGATGTTTTAATCTTTTTTAAATCGATCTTCCGACCGCTACAGTGTTGATATAGTTAGATACTGACAACTTACAATACCTATGAATGTATCTACCTTATAAGTACTGAATCTTAAAATTAATCTTATCTATTTTAGTTCAAGATTTAGAAGCTGTGATTTACAACAAATATTTTGAGTAGCCCTTATCATGATAAAATTGTCGGTAGGTATATTGACCGACTTCGAGAGTATTAATAAATTCCATAATATATTTTCACGCCGAGTCTCTTACGTGTAGGCATTAAATAGAGCGCCAGATCTCTCCAAACATAAACTCTTTCGTTTCATCCACATGCATATCTTCATACAAGCCCGCTAGGCGCGTATTCTAGGCGTTCCCATGCTTGAGCGTCTGATCGATTTGATCTACGTTACGTCCTAATACAATCGTACAATCGAGTTATTGTATGATGAAAGGTACTCTTAGTAGGCAAATATGAACCTAAATACAATGGCAATTTAGTTTAATTTGTCAGGTAAGCATAGATTAAATGGTTTATCTGTTCTACATAAGCAGTAATTACCTGTTTAATGGCTTTGTTTAGTTATATTTTAGGTGAGTGGCCACTCGCCTTCTTCAGAACTGATAGTGCGCTTTTAAGTAGTACAAAACGTCAAAGCGATTACGATATCAAGAATAACTTGGTCTTTCCGTATTATGGGGGTCACGTCGACACGATACATAACTCATTACGGTGGGCTTAAACATAAAGTTGTCTGAATTCCGATTGTTATTGCAAAATCTGCCGCTCTCGACAAAATCCTGTCCACGCCATCCATTGTATGAAAATGATGTTAACCGTGGAAAAAGTTTTCCGCAGAAAATATCATCGCGATACAATTATAATAACAATAGAACTCAACAAAGTATAGATATCAGATATCATTAAAAGCTGCATCGAAATCCGTTTAGTAGTGTCTGAGCTAGTCGCACTCAGACAGGCTTGTACAGCGGTTTTATATACATAATATATGAAGAAACCGCATCTAAATCCGTTGGGTAGATTGCGAGCGCAAGAGGTCTGTGAGTCCGTAGAGAATTGGCGCTCCATTCTCTCTGTGTTCCCGCTGACAGGGGTGTCTAAATGAATTTGAAAGTAACGGGAAGATAAAACATTTACACTACAGCTAGTATTGAGGTACTTACTGGATAAGCAGCCACTACAACGGCCACATTGAGCATGCATTCGCGCCAGTGTCGTGAGGCAGCACGCACTGTGACTACGTAGAGAACGCACACTGCAGCCAATATCACGAAGCCACACGACCACAGCACCCATGCGTAGCTTTGGAGAGCTGCAAATAATAATTATAAGTTATAATCGTGGGTGTGTGGGTACCTAGGCACCTCTGCTTACTCCTACGGGAACCCTTAAGGCTTGAAGATATATATATATATACAAGCGGGTTGTAACATATCTGGCTGAGAGAATCAGCATTGCTATCCAGCGTGGCAATGCCGCTAGTCTTCTTGGCACGTTGCCGCGGGCTTCTTGGCACACATACTTTTATCTGTAAGTAGTTAGTTTGGCCAATGTTTCTATAAATATTGTTAAACTAGCTGTCCCGCCCAGCTTCGCTCGGGTGAAAAAGTTAAATTGCCCGTAACACGATCGCAGCGCCACCTATTGGGTCCAATTATAAATCTAAACCATTCTCGAATCTAGCTTAAGACACACAGAAACACACAGAAAGCTTCGCCCGGGTAAAAAGGTAAAATTCTTGAAACTCGATCGCAGCGCCACCTATCGGGTCCAATTTAATATAGCCTATGTTACTCGGGGATAATGTAGCTTTCCAAAAGCGAAAGAATTTTTGAAATCGGTCCAGTAGTTTCGGAGCCTATTCATTACAAACAAACAAACAAACAAATCTTTCCTCTTTATAATATTAGTATAGATAAAGTCCAATTTAGACATTTTCACGTTCAATAAGCCTGTGAAACTAGAAAGAAACACTACCTAAATAACCATGATTTCGTAGAAAAATAAACTGGCTCTACCTGAACATTAGTAATCATACTATATAGGACGTCACGACGATGCAACGAACTACAAACATTGTATTAATAGTCGTGCATGAGAAACGGCGATGGACTCACCATCTGTCACGCCAAAACCTATAACATGAACTACACATCTCTGCCTACTCCTTGGGGATTCTTGTGCGCATGCGTGAAGATATATATAATATATACACATATATCACACACATATTACTCCATATATTACTTAATTGTTGTAACTTATCTATGGTTAATATCATTGGAAAATTATTAAATACGGCCTTTATTGTTATGATAATAATATTATTTACATAAAGGTGTTTTTGACTTTAAGAACAATGTGAAAACGTACTGCTTATATTAAAAAGTGAAAACTCAATTTGAATAAGGCAAAAAAACAATATAATTATAAATTTGCTTAAACGAAAAATAAATGCACTTTAAATAGCGTAAAAATATTTTGTTCTTCATATAAAAGGTTTTTCTGTTTATTTCGAGATCTTGCGTCATAACGAGGTGAACCTCTAATTATGTACATATATCATACCTCGAAACTTATTTTTATTGAATGAAACTGTAACATTTTGGCATAATTAATATAAGCCACACAAAACAGACCTTGGTTCATTGGATCAGGAATAACTCATTTTTTTGTACAGTCAGGGTGCAATCCTTAAATTGCACGCGACTCGAAATACTCGACCGTGGCCATTTAATATAATATAATAAATACAATTATATTATTATATTATATAAGGTTCTCTGACAGAAATCGCATTAAATGACAACACCGCCTATTGTAACAATGTAAATGGATGTACAACAATTAATATTCGTATTAAAGCCGTGGTGGCCGAGTGGTGGAGCCTGCGACACAAAGATCGCAAGCTTGAATCCCGACTGAACCAATTACTTTTTCTGAACTTAAGTACAGTGATTAGTCACACCATAGGCTTTACGTTGAAGGAAAACATCGAGAGGAAACCTGCATACGTCTGGGAAGCAATTCAAAGGCGTATGTATAGTCGTGCTTGAGTAACGGCGATGGACTCGCCATCTGTCGCATTAGCATCTAAAATATATCTCTGGCGGAAAGTGGGTGTATGGGTACTACCTATACACCTCTTTCTACCCCTTGTGGGAAGGCGAGTGGGGATGTTTCTTCCTCTTTCACAAAAAACTACTGAACGGACGTACGTAATGAAATTTGGCACAGAAATTAGACTACTAGCTGAATTGACACATAGGATATGTTATACCCAGATAAAGACTACCAATAAAACCAAATTTTACGCGGGTGAAACCGTGGGGCACTGCTAGTTATGAATATACGAAGCGGGTCCGTTTGAAATCGATCGTATTCCCGGACATAGACGCAAGGAAAGTAAAAGTAAGTTAGTGGGCAATACCAAAAGGGTAAGTAGTTATTAACCAACATTCTCGTTGCACGCAGGTTGCATAATTTACTCGGTGGCTGAGCATCAAGGCTCATTGCAAGCCGTGGTTATACAACATTATACATACGCGTAGCTTTAGCTGCTTAAATTATATGATCCGTGATAGTTAAGTAGCATATGTAGGCGCCTTCAAAATAACATATGTATAATAAGAAGGCGGCTGGCAACAACTTTCCCTGGAGAGTACAGCATGGAGTTCTTCAAGAAGGGTGTGAAAAGATTCCTGCAGGGTCGGCAACGCGCGAGTGATACCCCTGGTGTTGCAAGCGTCTATAGGCGGCGGTAACCGCTTACCATCAGGCGGACCGCATGCTTGTTTGCCACCCGTGGTATTAAAAAAAAAAAAAAAAGGCGGATGGCCCTAAATATTGTGCTTGAGGAACGAAGCGCTACGTACTCTGTTATGTTGTCACTTAAATATACATCCGGCGAAAATAAGGTACGGTTATACCTATGCCTATATCTTTAGGAATCCTTGTGGATATAAGATGGGAAAGGTATGTCGCGGGATACTCATTTGGCACACATATTTTATTTGTAAGTAGTTAGTTTGGCCAATGTTTCTGTAAATATTGTTAAATAAAGTCCAATTTAGAAATTTTCACGTTCAATAAGCCTGTGAAACTGGAAGGAAACACTACCTAAATAACCATGATTTCGTAGAAAAATAAACTGGCTCTACCTGAAATTAGTAATCTATACTAATTTTATAAAGCTGAAGAGTTTGTTTGTTTGTTTGTTTGTGATGACTACTGTGTACTGTGACTACTATGATTAGGTTATATAATTGTTATTTACCTATAACTTGCCAAACATGATTATTAAATATTACCAAAAATTATATTACCATTGATCTATATTTGTTCACTACAATTAGGTAATCACAAAAATTCATAACAAATTGACTGAAAATATTATCCATTTTATTTGGAATATAATTTGGGACCAAGGGCCTCCTTTCCAAATATAATTTGGGACTCCTTTGTTGCCCCGAGGCCTGTAGACCTCTAAATCTACAGTTAAAGTATATTTATATTTAATGTTATTAATTACTCCCAGGAAAGAGGTGTTGTTTAATTAATGGTTTCAAGCCATGTACCGCCTGCCCGCAATAACGCCTGTGCAATAACGCGTCATCATGCTAGTTGATATCAAAGACTACTATTTAACACTTGAAAGTTGATATTAAATGTCAAGTTTATCGATAATTTGTGATGATATATATATATTGATTGATAAAGTGAAAGGTATTACATTTACTAATACTTTCTTCCATATAATTTATTAAATGGAAAAGAAAGCTGTTTATACGTATAATTATTTATTTAATGAATTGATTGACGAACATAGATATGTCTTTAAAATAAGATTATTATGTTATTTATCCAATGATCTAAATAAATGTATCTGAGTCTGTCTATAAAACAGCCAGACCATAAATATTCTTCACAATCTCTTTGGTTCCAAGGTATGAGGATAAATATCGGTCATTAAAAGTAAGTGTACAAATTGAGACTGCGTATGTATGCGTATGAGAGTGACTTAAAATCGATCAGTTGACAGTAGCTCGACACTGTAACCTTGACCGTTGAAGTTGTTCAAGTTGTATGACCAGTCTTTGCGGAGACGGATTGAGAAGGATAGCCATAGACAATTATTACTTTTAAAATTGTCTCTCGTATACCTTTTTAAATTTTCTATATTAGTTATATCTGTAAAACAACTGTGTGATTTATAGGACATATCTATACATATAATAAAAATGTAACGGATCGCTGTCTGTACATGGAAGATATATGAGAAAAAATGTGATAGGGACCTTTTTCAACGCAAATAGCATCCAAAACACTGATTGTTAGAATTTTTGTCTGTTTATCTGTTTGTCTGTGCGTTTGTGCACGCTAATCACAGAAACGGCTTATCCGATTTATATGTGGTTTCCACTAATGTATTGTGGTAAACTTCACTTAACATTTAGTGTTTATTTCATGTCAATCGGTTTAGAAATTAAAAAGTTATGCCAATTTAAAGAATCATCTTCTATACATATAATAGAAATGTAGCGAATCGCTGTCTGTACATGGAAGATATATGAGAAAAAATGTGATAGGGACCTTTTTCAACGCCAATAGCAGCCAAAACACTGATTGTTAGAATTTTTGTCTGTTTATCTGTTTGTCTGTGCGTCTATGCACGCTTATCTCAGAAACTGCTTATCCGATTTAGATGTGGTTTTTCAATAATATAATGTGGTAAGCTTTTCGTAACATGTACAAAGTAAATCAAAATCAAAATGTATATCCGAAAAATGCTGCCCAAAGTCACTTTTCCACGCGGACGAAGTCGCGGGCACAGCTAGTTATATATCATATAATCACGCCGAGTCACTAACGGGTTTTTTTTTATTCCACATGGGTGGCAAACAAGCATGCGGTCCGCCTGATGGTAAGCGGTTACCGCCGCCTATGGACGCTTGCAACACCAGGGGTATCACTCGCGCGTTGCCACCCCTGCAGGAATCTTTCACACCCTTCTTGAAGAACTCCATGCAGTACTCTCCAGGGAAAACCGAAAACCTCAACGGGGAGCTCATTCCACAGCCTGAGCGTTCGCGGCAGATAACTCCTTTGAAATCGCACAGTGCGAGATCTTTGTGGTTCCAAGGTATGGGGATGAATTCCCCGTCGATGGCGTGAGGTGCGGTGGTAGAAGGTGGAAGTGGGCATCATGTCGAACAATTCTGCAGAACACTCCCCATTATACAAGCGATGGAACACACACAGGGAGGCAAAGTCTCTTCTCAGACTTAGTGATTCCAAGCCGCTTGTGAGCATGGGATTTTCGACAATTCTAGCGGCGCGTTTCTGAACCGCGTCAAAAGGCCCTAGCTGGTAGGCAGAGAGTTTAGAGAATATAGGACATATTATGCAAATCGATTTGCAATAGAAACAAATCTACTTAGTTTTTAGGATAAGTACAAGTTAGAATTACAAAATAATGGTATCCTTTTATTTACAATAATTAACAGTATTGACAAAAAACAGTTGTCTAACTAACTAATTAGAGACACCACGATTAGTCACACCACGAGCTTTACGGTGAAGGAAAACATCGAGAGTAAGCCTGCGTACGTCTGAGAAGCAATTCAAAGGCGTATGTGTAGTCGTGCTTGAGTAACGGCGATGGACTCGCCATCTATCACGTTGGCCCATAAAATATATCTCTGGCGGAAAGTTGGTGCTTGGGTATTACCTATAGACCTCTGCCTACCCCTTCGGGAAACCTTGTATTGTGAGGATATCTAATAATTATATTACAATGAATAAGGTAATCATTTATTAGTGGGCTAGAGTCGTTATGTCTCTATCTTCTGCTACTATCCACTAGCCTACTAAAACATATTATTAATGCGAACCCTTGTGGGGATGTTTGTTTTTATTACACGCAAAAAGTACTGAGTTGCATAAACTTAAGCACAGAGATAGATAATTAGCTGTATTAACACAGAGGCTATGTTTGTATGTGAAATGTACCAGTGTATTTACGGGGATGAAACCTGCGCATAGCTAATACAATATAATTCAGCTTAACGTATCCCATCAATAGGTTATCGTTGATGTAACTTATTTGCGATAACTGATAACGTAACCCTAAAACAGACGCTGCGGTGATTAGTTAGTTGAAGTACTTAGTTTGAACATATCGAACTATTGTATAATGGAAATTGATATAAAATACAATGGAAATAGTATGAGAATTGGTACTATGACCTTCCCACAAGGGTGCCCGAAGGGGTAGGCAGAGGTGTATAGGTAATACCCACACACCTACTTTCCGCCAGAGGTATATCAGGTGCCAACGTGACAGATGGCGAGTCCATCGCCCTTACTCAAGCTCGACTATACATACGCCTTTGAATTTCTTCTCAGACGTATGCAGGTTTCCTCTCGATGTTTTCCTTCACCGTAAAGCTCGTGATGTGACTAATCACCGTACTTAAGTTCAGAAAAACTCATTGGTACTGTCGGGATTCGAAACTGCTCGAACCCCTCGGCCACCACGGCTCTTAAAAAATAAATAAAAAATGTAACTTAAAACAATTACCTGCCATGTATGTACCAAAGTCCGGCTGAAGACTGTAGGTATGGCACAGGAGAGATGAATTAATAGCATTGTTTAATTCAGAAAACGCTTTGTCAGCACTTATGTGGCGGGCTGCGAGAACTCTCGCTTCGTTGCTTGACTCACTCAAAAGATCCATGGTTAGAACTTATCACAATTTTTATTAAAAGAAAAAAAAAAGGTACGTCATTCTTAACTTTTTATTTTTTCCTATTGTGCCAGCACCTCGAGATATTTGTTTTATTTAATGTTTGAACATTTGCGCGTCATATGCGTCGCGGGCGAGCGTCGAGGCAAAGGCATCTGCGTATACTGCCAACCATAGTGTGGTGTGGTTCACGTTGCGTTCACTTTCTTTCGACATTTAACTGCGCAACACGACCCGTAGTTGTAGTGATGGTGGTCACTCCGGATTTAATGATCGTCTGACTTGCCCGTCCCACTCATTGAATCATACAAAAATATGTACTCTACGCGTCGCTCGTATGATAAGGTCGCCAAGAGCGATAAGATTATCGGTTATTTATTTATGCTGATCCTGATGATATAAACCCAGGTCGAAAATTTACCTGTTGCACTTTGCGTTAATTTTAGTATAAGTTTTATATACCACAGACAAAACGGTAGTGCCCATCGAACAACCCGTTAAAATTTGAATAAGGTACTCCACTGCAAGATTTCCGACTGAATATACCTACAGAGTTTGCATTTGCACACTACTTCTGGGTAGTGTTGTGTTCAGGAAGTAAGTAGGTTATCAGAACGTCACACAAAATGTACTGTTGACAGAAGGAGTAATCGTTTCTCCCTTATGCTGCCAACACAGACATCCTCTCAGTATAAGGTATCCGCTTACCGCGTAAGTCGGATAATTTTACCGGCCACTTTTCGTGTTTGAGCAAAAGACTTAAGTAGTGTACTTACGCATTTATTCTTAATATTCGCTTTCAATAATTGAAATAATAAAACCTTTTACCTATATACCTAGATACCTATATACAGAACAACATAAAATGTTGTCTTAACTAAATCTTTTTTAATATACTTGTCACTTCTTCAGCACATCCCTATAACAAGTTAAGAATCAGCTTAGTTATTGCAAAGTAACCGTCAAAGCCCGATCGACTGACTGCCAATAACTTATACTTATTGGTTTATCTTCCTATTAGATTCTCAATCGGCTCAATTGCTATTAAGATTCGTAATGGTCTTCATGTGGTCGATACCATGTGTTTGGTACAAATTCGACATTACTATACCTAAGAACATACCTTTCTGGAGACAATTATGACTTAATAATAAAAGTCTTTATTTAATTCCCAATTTTTTAAAGCTTGATATTTTTTATTTACGCCGTTTCTTCTGGTAGGTTTTTTCCAGGAAAACAAAAAGAAACATATTTAATAAATAGGTATATGGCGTGTTCTCCTTACGCAGAATAAATTCGATTCGATTAAAATCGATTCGTTCTGAATAAAATTGGAATTTTAATTGTATATTTTCAGTGTGCATTAGTGACATTCTTATACAATTTTACTGAAAGAAACATTTATATATATATATATATATGTATATTGCAACTTCATGCAACTTTCAACGGTTACAATTATTAATATTTGATGAATACGTTTTTATAGTGCCCTTCGATAAGTCCTTGGATTAAGTAATGGATGCTGGCTGTATATTTTTCATAACCACATCAAAGCTAAAATGGTGACTAAAGTGAAAGCTATTGGTGTCAGTGTCATAAACCACTTTACCCGTATTTTTAATTTAGCAACATATACAATGCTTGCTTGTGAATTCATCTAAATGCTTCTGTCTATGAAAAAAGAGAGGTAAAAAAATTACGATATCTGTATGTACATGTAAAACAATGATGATGAAAATGGTGATTATATAATCTTTATTTACAATAACAACAATTAATAATATTTACAAAGAACAGTTGAAATTTGGTGATTTAAGTTTTGGAGGTGTCGATTGGAATGCCATCTTTTGACAACTCACTGCAACAACAAAACTTTATTATCAATGTACTGAGCAGCGAGCGCTATATTGTCTATTGCCCGATAGGTGGCAATGCGAGTTCCATACAGTATCATTTCATTGATTTCAAGGACTGTTTTATACATAAAATGAGAAAAAATATTGAACAAGACTCCTTAGGATGGCCTATTTTATTTATCTGCAGTTTTACATAGCATTTACCGCATCTAAACAATCAAATCGACTTCTCAAGTGAAGTTCTATTATTATTATACGAATGCTTCGAGTATATTCGCGAAAGGAGCAATGAGGTATAATGATGAAATATTGATTAAATAATGTGTTGAGGGGATTGAAGTATTTACATTTTTTCTTGGAAACTTACGCAAGGTTATCAGGTAAATCTGATACACAATTTAAAAGTTGTCTCATTCATCGTTGCAAATAATAATGATTTGTCCTAATTCAAACCCAGACAGTGACACACTTAACACAACCACGTGTCACATCAATAACGCAATTTCCGAACTGTTATATAATAACAACAACGTGATATTTACCTAAATAAAGTGATAACTATTTATCATTATCCGAAGGTCACTATTTTACAAGATGTCTTTGGCCTCAGATTACTAAAATGTAGGCAGAATATACGTACCTACTTATCTTACTACGCATTGTTTAATAATATTGTTCTTTATACTATGATAATATTGAGGATAAAACTCAAAGGAAATACATTACAGGGTTATGCATGGAATTACGAAAGTTTGCCAACGATTAACACACAGTAACTTTTGCAAAATGCTTTCATAATATCTTACAAGTGTCTCTCATCTCAAATATTAAAGAATGAGTATGTCACGTGTCCGGGTCGTACGCACACAACACACATTATATTATAATGGTCATTTTATCACGCAGAATAAGCTTTGCGAAGGTTGGTATTGAGGTAATAATGGAAACATAACAGTTTTTTTACCATCGAGAGAACCATCCAACGAGGCTACAGAAGTATGTAAATCAGCAAATTTATGTCGACTTACGGTTGCTACACGTGACTTTTTTTTATACCAAACTAGTCTTGTTATTATTTAAATTAATGTGAATATGTATATAGCAACTAGGGGAAACAACAACGTAGCCCATCTGATGATTTTGATTTTGATTTTTGGTAAGCGGTCACCACAGTTAGTGGACACTACACAAATATTTCCTCGCGTTCTGTACCTTGCTCTGTGCCTTTATTCTGCTGGCGGATTATTTTGCAAAATAAGACGTGTATCAGAAGCAACTTGACTCGGTACAAAAAGCAACGGTCGCACTATTTAGGAGTCAATGACTTCAACCGTCAGTCACCATAACGATGGGCTTATAATTACTCACCTCTACATTTTAGGCACACATTCCGGGAATCTGAAAAAGTACATAATAAAAGTATAAATAAAACATCCCAAACTTTATGGTAATCGCACTAAAGTAAATTTATTTCACTGCATGCAAGTAAACACTAAATTCACTCTTATAGTTTATAACCTAGTTTTGTAGTCTCATGTTTGTTTTCACATCGGAGTAATTTTGTTGATAGTTACGTTTGTATTTTTTGCATAGATTAATTATAGTAATGGCTGCATATTACTAATATAAAGTTCAAGATTTGAACCTACAAAGTAATCCATATAGATTTAATTTTACAAACATAGGTACATACATGAAGGCACCATGTCATCAAGCCAAGTTGTAACCATATGGCGGAAAGTAAAACGCCAGTCTTGTCTTAACAGACCTCTTACGCTTCATCCAGATTCACCCGTCTTTTTACACACAGTCCCCACTACTCTATCTTTAAATGCTTTTATATTAATTAATGTATTGTATACATTAATTTAATAAGGATTTAAATAAGAATACAAATATAGTCAATACCGATGAAATACCTAATAATAAGTACTACATACTAGTATAGATTCATAAAAATAAATAAAATTTGAGTGTCTGTGTAATATTAAAATAACCGCTTTTTACTTAATACAAATGAATGTAGACACTGTACATATACTAAATACATATTGTTACATTTTTTTGTCTGTCTGTCTGGTTGTACCGGCTAATCTCTGAAACGACTTGACCGATTTTGACGGGACTTTCACTGGCAGATGATGTTAAAAGGAATAACTTGGACTACTTTTATTTCGGAAACTGAACATATAATTTTATGTTAAATCCCACGCGGACGAAGTCGCGGGCACAGCTAGTCATATTTATAAAGATTAAATACACTATGCTAATGCAGCTTATGTAAACGTTATGATAGGTAGGAGGTAGCTAGGTAGGTTACTCATAATGAACTAGTAATTAAGGCCCATTGTATAACTAAAACTAGGTACCTAGGTAAGTATTTGTCATAGGTAGGCTTAACTCATACCATCTGGGTTAAATGAAAAAATACATGTATAATTGTGATTATATAATAATAATATAATAATGTTTATATATTAAACCTAATTTTGTTTAACTATCACCAGATTGTGCGCAAAAAGCAAGACACAAAAATAATGCATCTAAAAACCAATGTGAGTACTTCAACATTCAATTTTAATTCTGAATGATTCATGGGGAAAGTTGCATTAATTTTACGTAGGTATGTACACATATATTTGTATATTGCGGAGTAGTGGTAGATAAAAGGTGAGTATAAGTTGACTCATTGATAAAAGAAAAGGATGTGACACGATTTTGTACAATAAAGTTGGCTTAGAGAAAGTAAAAAGAAACAATTAGATGAAACCTTATACACAAACGCGTGATTCGGTTTTCGGGGGCATTTGAGTCTATATTTATTTAACTTGTAAATCGTGACAGTAGTCGTAAGCTACTTTGTATTCTACGCTTAATGTGGAGTATAGAATACCTTGGATTCTTGGCAGAATACACACATTCCTGTGCAAAAATATATTTTTTAACAGTTCCGACCTGTCATCAAACTCCTTCATTCAAACGTCAGTCAATATTTATATCATTGCTAAATTGGAGTACTTACCTGATAAAATATCAAAATATGCTATTGCATTGTAGAAATTTGGTATAAAAAAAATATTTTGTTAATTACTGTTGACGACAGGACCTGCCTCGGAATTTAACATAAAGAACCCTTGTTCCGTGGTTAACCACAGGAAAGTCGCGAACACCTATTGTCTGAAATCCAGAACACTACAAAATTTCGGCAATCGGCGAATTTTCTAGTATCGGCTACAACCTTACCAAATACCAGACTCTAAACTCTGCTGGTGCAACAGGATCCTTGGCTTCAATCTCTAGCAAAAATCTGTTGCTTGGAACCTAGACCAGGTCAGCAACAGCTTGGATGATATCCAAATAGATTTCGAACCACAAAGTTTGAGTCTCTTGAAGCGGCTTTTTTGCATCAAACAGAATTTACACTGACATATTATCCTAGACTGATTACTGTGGACCAAGGAGGATGTAAGTCTAGAGAGAACTGGCCCTCTATACTCTCTGCCCCGTTAGGGACTCGGCGTAATGATATGTATGTATGTAAATCCTATAGGCTCTGGCGTGATACTTCTAGTTCTCTTCGATGGTCTTGTTTTGCCCGGAGGGTCTGTGAAAGTAAATAAACCATCATTTTACTCAGGTTTCCTAGCTCGTTACTGACCACACTATAGAGCTTTATGAGGAAAGGAAAACGGAAAATAGCTCGCAATTTTTTTTAAAAGTTAAAGTTTAACTTACTATAGACGCGCTGTCATATCCCGAGAAATCATAACATGACGATGTGATCATAGTCGGAAAAAACCGAGGGCAATGTCCGTATTTAGTTTTGGTTCAATGAAACGGCAGGGCAAAACGCTATTATAAAGATACCTACAGTACGTATTATTTATGCGCATTCAACACAAACAAGTGAATCGTGTAAAGAATTAGGAGCCTACCCGTGTACATACATATTGCGAAAGTACCTACGTACTTACTACCCACACGTGGCTTTTGATTTCAGCTTTGAAACAAGAGTAGAATTTTAAAAGTAGGTAAACAGACCCATAAAGCAATTGAAACTTAGTAGCTATATTTTTAAAACGCAATGGTACCACAGTTCATAACAAATATTCTTCTCAACAATACACAGGTAAATAAGTTCACACAATACGATGTTTTTCGTTATTTAATATGAGTCTTCAAAACGGCGACGTTTAATTATTATTTAGTCGGTCACCTACCTGTCTGGATTCGGTCGTTTAAAACCTTGTCATGGCTGGTGGCTCGGCAAGTCGTTCGACCGACCGGCTGAACAACTAACACAAAGATAACACCGTTCATTTTACAGGCATGTCGAGTCTGTGTTGTGTTTATTTACGTCCATCGTATTGTTTGTATACAGCCCGGCACGACTGCGCATCGCCGACGTCACCTCCCCTCCGGAGCACCCCCGTGCGGTCCTGTCTTTTCTACGTTGGCTGGGGTCGAGCTCACTCGCTCATTCATTCGGCATTTGCAAACGTTGCGCGCCGCTCACTGTGCGCCATTATCCGGTGAGAACTCTAGTCTCTTATTCAAACAACTAGTTCTAATCGCTCCACCCCTCATTATGCTGAAAGAAAAGTCGCGATACGTCAGTCGTCATACCACAACTGAAGAAGGACGCCCACTAGCCTCTAGCAGATTACACGCAATCGAGGAGCTGACAATTGGACTAAAACAAAAGCTGCACCTACAGGCCCGAGCCCGAGCGGCTCCTTACTACATCAGAAAACAGGAACCCGTTGATCTCGTGGAAAGGTTGTTGGAAGAAGGAGCCCTTGTTGCTGAAGCCGTTCGGAGGCTACAGGAAAAAGAGCAACCCTGTCATCAAATATCCGTAGATTCGTAAATTATAAACAAACATTAAATTTTAGTTGTGAAAGTGAGGAACGTGTTGTGAAATCGCTTGTGTGTAAGAAACGTGTCGGGTTACAATGGTGCTATATGCGGAGAGCGTGCGAGAAAGAGACGACCAGACGTGACGTGTCCAGCGCGGGTCGAGTCACGAGAGAACGAATCAAAATGGCGGCGCGTACTCTACAATCATAATATTTATTCTTCGTTTTATAGTGACCTTAACTGATCATGATCAAAGTACTGAATGACGTAACTAGCCTTTAGTTTTACATTGCGCTCCTCGTTATTTCTATGATTGTATTAACAATTGGGTAATTGTTGCGGGAAGTTTAAGTAAATACCTCTCAAGTCGAGTTTAATTCAAGAGCTTTAACTGTTGTTTATGTAGGTACCTAATTATTTAATCTGTTTAATCTGTTCATTAGAAATCTCCATAGTAATTTTAATGTGATATCGCTTGTTATATATATACTACTTTCCTACAAACAGTTAACATAACAAGATTACATACTACTTTATTAAGCACCTAACTATTTATTTAAGTACATTCAATTACGTGCCTACTTGAATGAATGAGTTCTATATGTCTACTCTCTATTTATAGACCTACATTGTGGACTATTTCCGTTTAAAAAAGATATGAACGCGAATCTAAATAGTGATTGTAGAGATAAGAGTAGGAGGGAAGGTACACAAGCTGTATATGTATATACCTACGAGATACGGTTACTTCCTCGCATGTGGTAGTTGATGGAACGCACAATACGATTTCAAATCAAAGAAAACCCAAGGATATCTACCTACTTGTTGTAATTTATAAATGCGCAACCTAGACAATTTTGTAGCCATTAGTTATTTTGTAAGTGTAAATCCTATCTAATCCTTATTTCCTCAATGTAGCATCTATGTACAATTGTACCACATTTGGTATTAAAATCATTGTAATGTTACATACGTGCATGTTTTAGTGCATTTTGTGATTTTAGGTAGTTTAATTTATCGATCTTGTGATTTAGATAAGAGTTAAGTAATAAATAAATAGGGTGAACTTCAAAGAAATTTAATTTTTTGAATAACATTCTTATGGTTTACCATGTACAAAATACAAAAAATAGCAATCTACATTCAATTCAATGTTAGATCTATTTTTCGTCTATTAAAGTAATAAATTGAAGTCGAGTTTTTTATTAACCCTCTGTTCACTTTAAAAAAATAATTACCTATTTCTTACAATATCATCCTTATCTTCATGTCTTTCCATGACCTCTGCCTCTGGGCATTTGTGGACTCGTGGTACCCAAAGGGGTATGCAGAATTATTATAACAACACACTAATATCATTAATTTAATTATTGTGAATAATTTACTAGATACTCTACAGTTCATGTCATAAGGTTCCAATAAACCAATATTATTTCTACCAACTAAATACTTAGATAACTTTTAAACGTTAACATTGAAATAATGGTTTCTTTAAAGTGCAAAATTTTCCTAGACGGCAAAATAATATAATTTAAATGATAATTGTTCAACATACAGGGCCACTAGTAGTATGTGTATTGAGTAATTAGAGAATGGACTAGGTTTGTATATTAACTTAACATTAAGAGTATTCGTATCCATCTATTATATAACACTTGTCAACAAAATAAAATTATTTATTCTATATCTGTAGACTAATCTCCAGTAAATACTTTATTTGTTTGGGATGACAAGTAGCGGCATCTAGATACTGACTAAAGAAAATGCACAACAAAATGCTTTTAACCACTTGTCATAAGGACAAAACTGCAAATGTTACACAAGCTAAGTCGGAACGTGCACAACCAAGGTGCTGCCAACTATTGCCACCAAGCCGAATCTTATACCCTCAAAATACACTGTCATTTATTAAGTAAATAGAAATGTTTTTATTAGGGTAATTATTAAGATGTTCATTACAATATATTGTTGCATTACATTACATCCCAAAAATATATATTATGTGGAAGTTCTAAGTATGTAAAGTATATATTTTTCCAGCGTATAGTAACCCCACATGCCCCGGACTCAAAAAACGATAAACGCAGTAAGGAATGTTAGGTATGTAAGTATAATAACGACCTCTGAATGATTACAGTTGACATTTCGCCCTATCCATAACCAAAAGTAAAAAAAACAGTTAGCACCATCTATTGTGCAGTAGATGAACTATGAAATAGCAAACTGGTTTAGCTAACTTTTACGAACTTAAATTTAGGTACGTTATTCAAGTATTTAGTAATTGCTTTAAATTTACTTGTTTCTTAAACATTAATTGGGATTTAATCGATATTTATTGTGTATCAAGTTTCCAAAATCAAGGCTAGGATAGGTAAATTCCGTGTCTTTTTCATAGAATATAATATTTTTTTCCGACAATCTGGAACTCTACTCTGTTTGCCTATCTCGTGAAGCGAAGTAGCGAGTGAATTAGAAGCGAAGCGCCTAATGAAAAAAAATGATTAAATCAAATCAAATCAAATAAATTTATTGCATGTAAAATCTACATCATTAACTACTATAACATCTAATCTACATCAGTTTTATATAACATTACATATTATGCTGTTTGGCTTACAAGATTTTATTTCATCTTCGAAGTTTTGGTGGACCTACCACCTTATTGGAGTAAAAAATATGAAGAAGAGTATAATAAAATACAACATTATAGTATTTTAAAATAAAATAAATTTCCCAAATCTGTGTACACAAAAGTAAATTTCTAATAGGTATTTGACAGAAAGAGTAGTACCCATGTCATGAATAATAAGAAAAAAATCGCAAACTAATGACGGATGGATGACATATTTATTATTTATTGTTTTGACATGGTCAAACTCATTCGTAATATTCGTATACGTATAAGGTATTTAATTTAAATGTTTGTTAAATTAGCTTATTGAGAATTTTTGTGTATATATTTTAATTATTATTGACTAATGTTTGTTAGCAGATCGTTTAGTATAAGTAGAGTGTTTGTGTCAATAAAATTACAATTTAAGGGAAATCTACGGAGCTTATCTGTTCAAGCGCCTGCTGTCTTATCGCGTCGTTCAATATATATAAGTCTGCTGACAACGAAATCGTCATTTAAATTACCACCGCGGACACTGAAAATGGCAACTACGTGGTCGATGGGCCCCGGTACACTAGAAGTGCCCCTGTCGTTGTTCGCTACCAATAGAGCACGATTAGCGGACAAACTACAGAGCGGTGAAGTTGTAGTATTGCAAGGTGGTGATGACATTGATCACTATGACACTGATGTCCAATATGTTTTCAGGCAAGTAAGTGGTCATGAGTATTATTAGCTGTATTGAATCTGAAATCATTACTTATTTAGTTTACATTTAATTACACCACTTACTAAGTAGGTAGTAGACAAACTTATACCATAATTAGTACCAAAGCTAAGTAGTTAGTGAGAATTGTATTGAGTATGGAGACTGTGCCTTTAGTTACTTAAAGCTATAGCTAGCATATAGCTAGCACAGTTGCAAGCAAATGATGTACATGATTTGAGAAATACATGTATGTATGTTCCATTTTCATTTTTCATGTATGTAACAGCAAGTTGTTTTAAGGTATAATATGAATCTATTGATGTTACTGGAACAAGTGTTATGAAACCTGTTCAAGACTACCCTTGTAATGAACTGTCCATCATTAATTTATTAATGCAAATACTGTTCCCCAGGAAGCATACTTTACATGGGTGTCTGGTGTCCGAGAGCCTGGGTGCTACTTTGCCCTGGATGTAAGCACTAGAAAAGCATACCTCTTTGTGCCTCGTTTGCCTGAAGAATATGAGGTATGGATGGGCAAGCTGCTTTCCTGTGAAGACTTCAAATCTATATATGCAGTAGATGAAGTACATTATGTTGATCAGGTAAGAATTTCCGAAGATGGGGGTAAAATTGAAGCAATTACTAGAACTAGTCATCTTGGCACATACATTTCCTGTCAAATGTGCAAATACTTGTTGTCTCTGACCAATCTTGTTGAGCAAGTACAACTACAGGTTACAGCTTGTGTATAAGTAATAATTTTAATATTTAACTTTCAGCTGAGTGATGTACTGAAAAAACTGAATCCCAAGTCACTTCTAACTTTGGTAAGACATTGTGCACTCATCATCATAGTTAATCATGTTAATTGCATTAAGGCCCTCATACAGTGTTGTTATAATTTCAGTGTGGAACCAACAGTGACAGTGGATTAACTTCTAAAGAAGCAGTCTTTGAAGGGATGGATGAGTAAGTGAAGTTACATCTTCATATAATTATATATTATTCATATAACAAACTAGCATACAACCTTTTTGGTTACAAATTAAACACTTGCAATAAAAAAGAAACAATTAATACTAGTATGTAGTGTTGTGTTTCTACAGTAAATAAGTTATAGGGAGGATTTGCCAAGGGTTTTGTTTACTTTCATCACTTCCATTGCTTTCCATTACTTCTTAATATTTTTGCATGGTTATTCTCTGAACTGATCAAGCACCGATGGATGAATAAGTTCTAGAGTACTCAAAACTGAGGAGTATGTCTGAAAGACATAATAAAAAAACTATTATAAACACAAATACATATTTAAAACCATTATATTTAAAAAAATGATAATAAATATTGTTTTTCAGGTTTAAAGTCGACAACGAGAAACTATTCCCAATCATTGCCGAGCTGTAAGTATAGTTTCAGCTGTTCTTATCAATTAATAAACACAATTAAAGAGTTATCAGAAGATAACATGATATGGACATTTACTTATGGACGATAAATTGTTTATCATTAGCTACTTGGGATTTTAAGCTAAGTAGATACTTTACTAAATGTGTTAACATGGGCGTAAGCAGCTTTTGACTTAAGTAAACAGCACGAGCAGTTGCCTGCGACGCTAAGGTCTCAAGTTCGAATCCCGACTGTACCAATGAGTTTTTCTGAACTTAAGTACAGTGATTAGTCACACCACGAGCTTAACGGTGCAGGAAAACATCGAGAGGAAACCTGCATACGTCTGAGAAGAAATTCAAAGGCGTATGCGGAAAGTGGGTGTGTGGGTATCACCTATACACCTCTGCCTACCCCTTCGGGGACCCTTGTGGGAAGGCGTGAGGATATATTATTATTATTATTATGAAATATGTTGTTCCAGACGCGTTATCAAGACACCGGAGGAAATAAACGTTATGCGTTATGTGTGCAAGGTGTCATCTGATGCACATAATAAGGTTCGTTGATTGTTAGGCATAACAGTGATATTTGATTATTACTATTTAGATTTTTACTCATTTTAATATTATATGATTTAATATTTCGTATCATAATTAATTAAATTGGTATATAAATTATGCCGTTTTAATTATGTGAATTAATAAATAATTAATAATTTTGTCTGTGACATTGACATGAGATAGTATCCCCTTCATTTCAAGAACAGTAATCTCTTAATGCTACTAGCTTTAGTAACATACGAAATGGAGACCGGATATATTTCTTCTAAATTTCCGTGAAAAATAATAGAACTGCGAAAAGAATCAGTAACACAGTTACCTAACCTTAAAACAAAATCCTCTTAGTTGAGAGTAAATTAAATTTGATGTGTTATCTGCCTTAGCTATCTATCTCCTTGCCAAATTTCATCCAATTCGTTCAGCCGTTCTGGTGGAATTGAGTAACAACTATCCTCACAAACTTTCGCATTTATCGATCGATATCAAGCTTGAGCTATACAGGTTGCTTTAGAAAACCCTGTACAGTTAAACTTATCGAAACTTTTAAGGAAGATAGCCGCTAGAAATGTTATTATGGGCCAGTTTGTGTACCCCAGGTGATGGTATTCGCGAAACCAGGTGTACTGGAGTACCAGTGCGAGGCGGTGTTCCTCGAGCATTGCTACCGCGTCGGCGGCTGTCGGCACGTGTCCTACACCTGCATCTGCGGCTCGGGACACAACGGAGCCACGCTGCACTACGGCCATGCTGGAGCGCCCAACACTAAGATCATCAAGGATGGCGACATGTGGTTAGTGTCA
The DNA here is from genome assembly GCA_945859725.1 of Drepana falcataria. Lineage (NCBI taxonomy): Eukaryota > Metazoa > Arthropoda > Insecta > Lepidoptera > Drepanidae > Drepana > Drepana falcataria. Next base: position 6,799,650 of record OX243935.1, read on the forward strand.
CAAGAGTAATAGGTTGAATGGTGATAGTGGCCGAGTGGTTTCAGTAATTCAAATTCCGACTGCACCAATGAGATTAATTAATAAAGTTATCAACACAGTATAGGGGCCATTCAAGTATTACGTAAGCAGATTTTTTTAAATTATTTTCCCCACCTTTCCCATTGTCAGCAACAAGGGGAATCACCCTCCCATGCTTACGTAATCATTATTACCTATATATAATTTGTGGGTTGCCATTTGTGTAAAAAGTAAATAATAACTGCTGACGTAATCACGATATCGACCCCCCACCCACCATGTCATCAAATATAAGCAAAGCAATTTGGTTAAATCTAAGAAGTGCCTGGCTGGAGGAATTCGCGTTCCCGGAACTCACGGCACGAAAGACAAAAAAAATAGTATAATTCTCTGACCCTGTCATGTTGATCCCGCCAGTTTATTCGACATGGGCGGCAACTACGCCGGCTACGCGGCAGATATCACCTGCTCATTTCCAGCCAATGGAAAGTTCACCAAGCACCAGAAGCTCATCTATGAGGCTGTGCTCAGCGCCAGGGATGCAGTGATCAGGTATTTTACACATATATTTAAAAAGGTGAGGATTTTCGTAATAGATACTTTTTAGATATTTTTTTTGTAGTTATTTGTAAGTAGATTTTATTTAAAAAAACTAAATCCCTACATAAATTTCACCAGATTTAATTTGCGCGGATGAACCGCGGACACCTCTGATGTAACATCTATTTATGTTTCTTCTTTCAGTTCGTTCTGTTTTTCTCCCTAAATAGCCACGTCTAGTCCATATGTTGCAATTTTAATCATTTATAGGGCAGCAAAACCAGGTGTGATGTGGGATGATATGCACCTAACTGCGAACAGAGCTATGCTCGAACACTTGAAGCGTGGCAACTTGTTGAAAGGCGACGTTGAAGAAATGATCCAGGTAAATACATCAAATATATTTTCCATCATAATAAAGTAGTTTGGTGTTCACAGTTTGCGAGCGACACCCATTGTGTTGCTAGCGTCCATAGGTTACGGTAACCGCTTACCAATAGGCCGGCCCCACATGCTTGTTTGCCTTTGTGGTACAAAAATAATTTGCTATTAGCACTTGAAATGTCAGAGGTATTTTCAAGGTACGTCGGGAGCAGCTATCATATCAGCCTTCAATTCAAATGGGTCATCTTAACGCATGAGCATAACACTACATAAGGGCTGTTATCTATAAGAACTACATCAGTTCGGAATTTATAAAAACAAAAAGCTATCCTACCGGTATTCCCTTTGGCTGGCAGTTCTCGAACTACTAGCGCCATCTTGTTGTCCGAAGTGGCGTTTTGGTTACTGGTTTACGTTTATCAGAGTGGCGTACACGGCGTGCTGCAACCGCACGGGCTGGGCCACCTGCTAGGACTGGACGTGCACGACGTGGGCGGCTACTTGCCCCACTGCCCGCCGCGACCCGCTGCGCCTTTGTCGCGCTTACGTATGGCACGCGCACTACTTGCCGGAATGATACTGACCATCGAACCTGGCTGTTACTTCATACCAAGGGTCAGTATACTGTACATTCGACAGGTCGTAGACAAATATCACTGCTTCTCAATAGTGCGGTGAGGAAATCTGGCAACACATGAGATGTCGTGCTGGCAGAAGGGCAACATTCGTCCCTTATGCTGCTAGCACAGGAACTCTACCCAATTTGAGGTCGGCCGCTTACCGATGATCATCAGGTGGCCACATGCTTGTTTGCCACCAAAGGATTGAAGGAAGGACTTCATGATGAATCTTGTTCTTACTCTTTCATAAAAAATATCGACGGTATAACCGCGGTTTATATACACATATATGCTGTGGGTGTACCCAAGGATTAATTATGTTTGGAAAAATGTAATGAATAAGCAGATCAATGGTGTACATGTGAATATTTATCCATATAGTTACTGGCTGAAGCACAGAACAACCCGGCGATGTCTCGCTTCTTCAACTGGGAAATGATGAACGAGTTCCGTGACTTCGGCGGAGTACGCATAGAGGACGATGTGCTTATCACTGAGGGTGGCGTAGAGAATCTTACATTCGTCCCTAGGACGTGAGTATTTATAACGGATACACCAAATATAATAATTTACATATTCTTAAATATAATATTAGTTGATTTTTGACAAGCAACGACAGTCACGCAAATATGATTATTTAGTGCAGTGCAGTTTCTGCCAAATGACTTGCACTGGCACTGATTATTAATGCCTTATTCTGCTAACACAACTTAAACATATATGTGACCCTTCTTGATCTTCCTGTCTAATGATGAACCTTCTTGTCTAATGGAGTTAAATGTGCGGCCGCCTGTGTCGCCGGTAGATTCTACTTTAATCTATATACATATACTATTATATCCTCAGGCTTTCCCACAAGGGTCCCCGAATGGGTAGGCAGACGTGTATAGGTAGTACCCACACAGCCTTCCGTCAGAATTGAAGGTGCTAACGTGAAAGATGAGTGAAGACGAGTCCATCGCCGTTATCACGACTATGCATGCGTCTATAAATGCCTTCTCAAACAAACGTATGCAGGTTTTCCTCTCGATATTTTCGTTCACCGTTAAGCACGTGGTGTGACAAATGACTATACTTAAGTTCAGAAAAACACATTGCTACAGTTGGGATTGGAACTTCCAAGCTTTGTGTTGCAGGCCGCTATTCCAACAACTCGACCACCACGGCTCTTTACATACAAATAAAGAAATACTTTATCTCTTTTTACAATTATTTTTAATAATACATTGTACCTATTTTCTGTTACAGTGTGGCCGAGATCGAGGAACACATGGCAAATGGAGCAAACTTCAAATAGTAAATAAAAAATGAAAAAAGGGCCATCGTTAATGTACATTTGGGCATAAATATGTATAAATATTATATTATTAATCAGTTTAAAACACAAAAAACTTTATAAATATTTTATTAATAACAATTCAGAAAAGTGTATAGTAATTTTAAGGTGTAATGACTTATAGCCATTAATATATAACAAAAGAGTATCATTGGTTTTCTTCAACAAATCCCTGCATGAAATATCAAGCTAAAAATATCTTAAGTAATTTCTTACAAGCAGTGGTACAGGTAAGTGGCTTAAAGCTTTTAAAAAATGTTTAGTAGATTTGATACCACCTGGCCTATTTCTAAGCATACTTCTAACTTTGAGTCTAGCCAAATGTTTTAATGGTGGCACAAAGTATTGCAGTGACTCTGCAGTGACATGGCTATCACAGCTGTACACTGTATTTATTAATTCCGTTTGAACCTGAAACAACAATAAAAGGACACAATAAGAAGTGTTGATGGCCACATACTTAGTCAAATAAAGTTATCTATTAGCTTAGTTTAAACTAAAAACACTCATTAACAAGGTATAGGCTAGATTGCAATATAAAAAGAAAACACATTGAGGTCTATAGAAATTGAAGATGCTTGACCTAGCCTGAACAAAAATCAACATGATGCCTGGACTACCGAAAAAGTATGGGGGACATGTAGTATTAACAAAACTTCGGGATAATGATTAGAATCTATACTAATATACTAATAATATTATAAAGAAGAAAGATTTGTATGTAAGTATGTTTGTAAGGAATTGGCTCAAAAAGTACTGGATGGTTTTAAAAATTCTTTCACCATTTTAATGCTACATTATCACTGATTAATATAGGCTATTTTAATTGTAAGAAAAAAATTGTGGCAAAATGTTTATAAAATAAATTTCCATCCGTACGAAGTCGGGACGGGCCGCTAGTGTGTTATAAAATTGTCAATCTTAGTCATTGGTGCATCAGATGCCATGATACATGATAGACATCCAAGGTGATAGTACATACATATTGAATTTAATTAACTTATATAATAATTAATTAAAATATTATTTTAGAACTTACATGCATTGGTATCCTTCCTAAGATACCATTATCATAAGCAAACTTGAGTATAGCATCTGGTTCACAGTGAACACTGTAAGGCAACATGACAGGCAGTGTTGTGGGGTCTGTAGTGATGGATGCATGGAAAACATCTGGTAAGCAATAATCCTTATCCAAACAGGACACTGAGCTACAGTAGTCCACATTACACCCATGCTCCATTAGTAATTCAAACACCTGAAAGTCAATAAATACTAACAGAACAAAATAAATGTGCTATATATATAATTAATAGACTCGGATCATACTCCCAGCATCCTGCGACCCCCTCGGCTAGAAATTGATGGGGCACGTCTTCGTGGATGGAATTATCTGTATAAATACATACATGGCATATTGCTATCTATCAGATACAACTTCACACACATCCTTAGAGATCTTTTCAGATATCTTATTTTTTACCCATTTTCCTAACCAATTAACTTTTTTAACTTTTACCTTCACTAAAATTCATTGGTTCAGGGTAAGAACCTGTAATCTTGACCGCAGAAGACTTATATAATAGCACTATTAAAATAATAAAAATAAGCCATGGTGGCAGAGGGGTTTGAGTAGTTGCTTGCAACACAAAAGTATATATAACAGTGGCAAAAATATTCCTATGCCAAAACGTGAGTATATAACTACACACCACTGCCTACCCCATCCCTTTTGGGAATATGTGAAGATAAAGAACTTGTAATACTTACTGCTCTGAAACAGGAATTATGTACACAGTAGTGTATATAAACCAGAGGTGGACATTCACTTATATCAGCAGCATCCACTTTGACACCTCTCATTAGGAACAAGTAGAAAAATTCTCTAAACTTATCAGGAGATCTATTGTAAATATATTCAGTAATGTTTAGATATGAACTCAGTGGTGCATTCAAATAGTAATGAGGCTGGTAATCTCCAATTTTTTCACACCCAATGTGAAATAGCTCAACAAAATCAAAATATTCTGGTCCCAGGTCACTGGCCATTAGAGCTTCTAAAATTTCAAATTTAAAATTGTGCGGCTTACAAGCAACCAGTATTATGTTCAGATTTATCTTATCTTTATCGGTTACAGCTAGTAGAGTATCAAATATAGATGTGTATCCAATATTTAAAGCTACATCTAGAGCTAAATCACCAAAAGAATTCCTTATATGTGGATCTGCACCACAATCTAATAAGAAGTGTATAATATCATCATTAAAGCCTTGCAAAGCACACATTAGTGGAGTGTCACCTGTCATTGTTAAATGGTTAATATCCAAGACAAATGGTTGGAAGTTTTTGACAGACTGAAGACAGCCTTTGCAGCAAGCCAAGTGGAATGCAGTAAAATTGCCTGGGCCATTTGTAATGTCTGGATCAGCACCTGCATGTAAGAGTGCTGCAATTGATTCATGCTGTGACTCTAAGGCAGAGTCATGAAGAGGAGTATCCCCATCAAAGTCTTGGACATTAATGATTGCTCCATACTGTATAAACAATTCAATCAAATCTACTCTGCCCTGACTACTCACAATATGCAGTGGCGTCACACCCTCCGTACTGCCGTAATTAACAATGTCTTCGACGGCATCGAGTAAAGCCCTTATCACTTTTATGGAACAGCCCCGACGGCATGCGAGATATAGCGCAGTATGACCCTCATGTGTCTCAGCCAACGGCCGGCAGTCTGAGTGCTTTAATATCAGCCTTAAGCTCTCAAAACTATCATTTTCTGCCGCTTCGTGAAGACACGTCCAGCCTCGGTTGTCGATACAATTAGGATTCATCTTTTTAAGCAGGCGTCGCACCGTCGTAGCGTCATTGTTTCTTGCGGCGAGATTTAAAGCATTTGAAGTTATTGGATTATGAGAACTGAAATCCATTTCCGCACTGGTATTTATTTTAATAAACTTACTCAGTGTCCGAATAATCGATTCTTAAAGGGTAGCTTTTAGAGCAATGTATAAGAAACGCACCTACAAATACGACATAATTAAAATATATAATCCTTCAAATGTATAATATTGTATTTAAATTAACTCGCGAATATCGTCAAAGCGCATTGTTTATATTATTGTATTGAGCTTGACATTATTTGCCTCTGCTGGTCTACAGTATACATTGTAATCTTTGGTCTGGTCTGACTGACGCAGATAGGCATAGGCAGATATTGAGTAACCTTAAATGACATTTTGAAGAATAAAAATGTTTTGAGTCTACCTAAGTAATAGAGAATTTTGATAGTACCTATTTACTATTTAGGACTACTAGGCCTACTACTACTAGTCTTTGATTTTGATAATAACACAGACAGGTGTTAGATGATTCAACATAGGTACATACATAGATTGTAGATTTAAATAGATAGATATCAAAATCAAAATTACCTTTAACTAGCGCTGCAAAAGTGTTTTTTATAATATTTGTTTACTCTCAAATGATAAAATGATAATCGAGCAACACAACACACGATATAACACTGCAAATAATTTAAACATTGCCACCCCGTGCAGTGTGTAGTTATATCGTGTATTAAGACTATTAAGTACCTACACTCATTTCGCACGGGGTTGGTACATTATGCAAACTGTCTTGACCGTTACGCCCGGTTTTGTAAGTAAGGGGTCTGACTGACCCCTCTAGCTAGGTCAGTAGGCTACATTTGAAGGTGGTCAGCAATGAAACTTGAAAACAGCACATATATAGATTTATTTTCCATTAAATATAATATGGAAGTATATAAAACTACAAATTTATAGGTAGCACAACTAGTTGTCAATCAATTTAAGTGAATACTAGGAAAACATAAAATTAATAAAATTTTTATGAGACTAAACTCAAACAATGTACCTTATTCTAAGATTTTTGTTTTAAGGACAAAATACGTTACCTAATCTTTTATATATTTCCTTTTAGTCAATATTCTTTGATAATTTGTATAGTTAAATACACAAGGTTGAATTCGTTCCAGTGATTAAAACTCGCTTCGAAAGCAGTAAATTCCTCACCAGCGGCTCTTACAAATCCTGTTATATTATCAATATCTATAACTTGGATATATTACATACATTAGCTGCGGACAAAAGTTTTCCGTTTTTAAGAGCCGCAGATCTTTACCAGTATACCGAAACCACAGTGCATTTGGCTACCTGTATTCGGGACCTATGTACTACCTACTAATAATACCATTCTGATATTTCACTGCGTAGCAGCCCGGCTTAGTTCGATCTATAATAAAAATTTCTTACAACAGAATATCACTACACCCATTTGTGTAGGTATTAGAATCAAGTTCGTCCATACATGACGGCCTCAGATTATCCTGTCCGTGCTTGTCAGGTGGACATATCAATCAAAATAGATAAAAGGACTTTATTTGCCTTAAAAAAGCAATCCGTCCAGACTACATTAACTAAACAATGCTTTCTCACAATATAATTCGTCGACATTCGAGCGTTGTATATAATATAATCCATATTTAGTCCATTTCAAATGCTTTCATAGAACCGTTATCTTATTGTGCACCTATTGGCTGCAATTTCGGAATTGCACTATGGTGTGCAATTCCGAAAAAGTTAAAATATTTATTCTATTTTTAGTAAGTAAGTAATAACTTTGTGTTATTATGTAGGTAAAATGTTATTGTGGAATTTGAGTGGCGAAATTGGTGTAACTCTCGGCAGAGAGTTGGATCGTGGCGAGTGTGGCGAGCGAGGGGCGCGTGGCGAGCGGTTCGCGCGGGACGTAGGGTAGGGGCGCGGCCGCAACTCCTCTGCACTGCGGAACGAGTTGCGAACGACACGCCGCCGCCGGTACAAGGATGTTACTGACGACTCTTGCAAGAGGCACCTAAGATGAATATCTGTTAGTACAAGAAGTCGTCATTTCATACATTAATACATGAGAGAACTGTCGGTCCACTATCTTTACTACCCCGTGGGGGGACTTGGTGTGATGACATGCAGGTATTAAATTCAATTTTTTTTATACCACACGGGTGCATGGCGGGCATCCACAGCGGGCATGCGGACCGCTTGATGTAGCGTTTACCGCCGCCTATGGACGCTTGCAATACCAGGGGTATTATGTAGATATTCAACATTCCATTGAACATACTTCTCTAGTTCACTAAGCTGCTGCTTGGGTGTGGAAGCCGCGACTGGTCTGGATCGACCCAGCTTGGCCCGCGTCGACTGAAGCATTTGCTGGGTCACAAGCGGCTGCTGGCCCTCCTTGGGCGGTACCTTTATACGAACTGGATTGTCCTGCATACGAAATAGTGATGTCAATAATTTTTTTCATAATATAATGTTTTTTGTGATCTGTTCCCCCGCGGATTCATCCACATAAATTTTTATTTGAATTAAGGATTTATTTTCTGGAATAAAATATATCTTTTGTATTAATCCAACGCATAATCTATCTCGGTGCCAAATTGATCCGATCCCGTTGAGCTGATCTGGCGTGATTGAGTAAGAAACATACCTATGGACTAACATTTATATTATTAATAAGATAAGTACTACAAAATTGGCAAGCGTCTATGTCTTGCCTGGTGATAAGCAGTTACCACACCAAGTAGGTATCAGTCTTGCGTGCCGACGCCTCTATTGGGTAGAGTTGCTGTGCTAGCAGCATAAGAACGGCCATTCTACTGCCGGCACGGCTACATGGAAATGTGTAGTTCTTGAAGAAGCCTTGCTCACCGCAAGTTTGGTTCGAACATTGACCTTCCCAACTTATGTCTAATTTCAAATGTTAAATTAAGTAATGTGAATAAACCAATTAATGCTACATTGTATTAGTTTGATTATAACTAGAAATTTGAATAGTAATGAATGAATGAATGAATTCTTACCTTAATCATGATATATGATAATGATTCAGCCTTTGTAGACTACAAAGGTAGGATACCTTCACCCAACGTGAAGGTGAATGGTGGCATTACTTACCTTTGCCTTCCTAAGTTTCACATTGGCAATATCTTGCGGTGTGATGGTGAGCCTCGGAGCAGCTATCCTAGGGGGCGCGGAGCCACAGCGCGGCATTGTTTGAGACCGCATTGGGAGCTTGGACTGCGGGGGAGGGGGAGGGGGAGGGGGAGGCGGGGGTGGAGGTGGAGGAGGTGGCGGTGGTGGCGGTGGCATCTGTGGCTTCGGCTGGATGGCATGGTCCCTGTAGAGATATAAGATTTTGTCAAACTTGCATACAATGTATATTTTACTGTGAAGAACTTCTTCCATATATATCCTCACGCCTTCCCTCAAGGGTCCCCGAAGGGGTAGGCAGAGGTGTATAGGTAATACCCACACACCCACTTTCCGCCAGAGGTATATTAGGTGCCAACGTGACAGATGGCGAGTCCATCGCCGTTACTCCAGCACGACTATACATACGTTTTTGAATTACTTCTCATACTTCGTCACAAACTTCCATCGGATGGGACCACCCTATTTACGGATACAATACTAAAGTATCACTTAAGCGTTGCCACTCTGTTTTCGGAGAGTTATCCTGTGTTGCAGCATAATGAGACTAATCCCTCTGCTGCCAACAAAATAGAACAATCCTCCCCCCTCCCCAAGGAGCTCATTACTGGTAACCTTATTCACCGCGTAGGAACGCAACACAAAAAAATTAGGTTTTTGGCTACGGACTACGGAAAAGGTGAAGGCCTGCCCCAATCGGGCAACTCGAAATTAGAACGGAAAACCCGTTATGCCCTACCTCTTAAAAAGTCTTTTAGTAGGATATGTTAAATCTACACTCTCTACCTACCCCGTTAGGGACTCGGCGTGATGATATGTGTGTATTTATATTTAACAGAACATTTACCTGAGCTTACTCTCGAGTTCTTCGATCTTGGACATCATTTTCATCATACCGTCCTTTAAGACCTCATTTTCCATTGCAAGCTTGGACTGCTTTCTGTCAACTTCTTCCACAAACTTCTTGAGTTCTTTCACCTCATCTCTTTTGTTGTTGTCAAGTTCATCGCTCCTGTCTACTGACTCCCGTAATAAGTCCGTGTACAGACCTGTTATAGATTGGTAGCCCTGAAAATAGTACCTTCACTTATAAGGCAGACCAACGCCATCGTAATAAGTTTCAAGGGAGGAGATTACATCTAACAATACGCGATAGGTCAATAAGTATAAAACAAGAGCATTATTATAATTTTTCACAAGAGTCCTATCACGGTAAACCTTTAAATTTAATTCCAGTAGTTCTATCCGGTCGGATATTGTTTTTTTTTTAATAGGTACTCTGGACCGTCTTTAACCTATTGGAGGCCCTGTGCATATTAGGATAATGGGGCCCCCATGAGTTTGACAGAACACCATTTTGTTAGAATAGACAAAGAAAGTGTATGTATGTAAAGTTGTATGGGATTCCATTCAAAAAGAGTCAAACACAATTTGTTTAAATTTTCAATGTAGTTTCTCAATTGAATTAATTGGTTAGCTTGGAGCTCCATTCAATTTAAATGGAGCGAGTCACACTGATGATTTTTCTTTAAAATGTGTATGCGCTTAGTATACCATTATATATGTTTAAATGTATCTGAGCATGCTGAAGTCAGAAAGCTTAATTTTTGGGCGAAAGAGTATAATAGCTTCGCGCATGCAAAAGCTAGTAATTTGTATTGTACTCCGTAATTTAGGTACGATTTCTTCGAACTATATAAGTTTTTGGTTAATAAATTGGTTATCTTTTGATGATCTGACAGGAACTAGGGACTTTCTATTTGATCTGAGGGGGGCCCCTATCGATCGCGGGGCCCTGGGCACTTGCCCAAAGTGCCCAGTGGGAAAGAGGGGTCTGTAGGTACTAGCCCTGTGGTATACTATATATATATATATATTTATATATATATATATATATATATATATCTACCTACTCGTATTTTGAAAAAAAAAACCTTTTACTATTGGTGCAGTAGGTATCTATTGCAATATATATTTAACAATGAAGTATGTTAAAAGATACTACGACAATTTATATTAGACATTTTAGTTCAATCGATGAGTTATGTTTTTCATATTATGGCGGTTATAATATTTCTTCAGGTCAGGTCTTCAGGTATTTTAAAAGGACTTTGTCATTTAATCGGAAGCCCAATTGAGTGAAAAAACCCACTAAGGCTACATTCAATTACTTATAAATAATTACATGCAAGAAAATGTTGATACAAGCAATCACCTTTCTGCCGATCCACGTGCAGAGGTCCACAATTCTCCAAGCGTTGGGCTTACTGCCTCGATGGTGCATGCGCTCTCTCCGCGGGGTGCCACCTGACAACAGGAACCAGTCCATCTCATTCAGCAAGCCAGTGTCCATACCACAGTCCACTTCCACCTCAAACTTTACACAGTTCTTACGAGCACACATCTTATTCCAACTATCGCTTAAAGTAGGTATGAAATATTTAAGGAAAATGCAACGCCTGCATTATTTCCCGAGACTTGCATATTCCATCAAGTCTCCAAACGGTTTGTTGATTGTGTCCTGTCCCGCGGCCGTTAATGCGAGAAACTTGATTCGTACATCGTTATGATGATGTCACTGGGTTATATTGGCCGCTGACAGCCTGATCCGAGATGTTTAATAAATAACGTTATCAATAATGATAGCAAGTTCAAGTTATTACTATGATCTCATGTTTCCATCAATACTTTAACTAATATGATTTGTAATATTGTAACCCTTGAGTGACACATATTAAAATGCTTTTCAAATAAAAGCTCCTTACGTAACTCCCCATTGTTGATTTCGCTAAAAAGTACACTATGGAATTTACAAAAAGGCTATGAAAATATTTACTGGGGCGAAATCGTCCATGTGCGCCAGTGACCGCTTACCATCAGACGGGCCACATAAACCTCATTGGGCCACATGCTTGTTTGCCACCCTAATGGTATAAAAACTCTTTTCAGAAGGTTATAGAAATAGGTACGCAATGGATATTCAATATCTCCCTAATGTTAATATCTTATTGCTTACCGGAACATCCTTACCCAATGTGGTAGCCATTGTATGCACAGCCCATAGAACGAACATTATAAGCGATAAACATATTTATCTCAAGTTGATGGAAAATGAGGCATATATCCACACAGCAGGTCTATACGCTTTACACTAATTACACTAACTAGCAAATGGTTTGTTGATATCATACAATCTTTCTTTTATCTTTGGTAAACATTACGTAATGTAAACATTCAGATCTGCGAGCATAATTAATTACCTGGCGTGCAATTTCCTGAATAACTGTGTTTGTTCAATTTTGTGTTATTCCTAGATCTTTGCAATAGGTCTTTGAATAAATTAGTGTCAGATTTCAATCGTCTCTTTCGAACTTTAAACGAATTTTTGCTATTGATTGATTTGAAGGATGCCTCCGAAGTTGAAGACATAGATGGCTTAAGTTCAGCCGATAAGTCGGATGTACTAGATGTACACGAGTCTGTACATTTCGTCTTCTTCCAGGGACGCAGTTCCCTATTGTCCTTATCGATGGAGTCCCTTCGAAGACGTTTGCTTCTTAATGATTGTTCAGAGTTGTCGTTAGAAGTCGAATCTTGAACATTAAAATCTCTACTAAACGACAAACTCACGTCAGCAATACTATAGTTAGCGGGCAGGGTCACAAATGGTTCCGTCTGAGTGGAACTATTAGTCAAATTGTTTTCTAAATCTGCTTCTCCAGTTATCATAACGCTTTCGAAAGGCGGTGTCTTATTGATATCTTTTGCTCTATTTTGATCCTGTAAAGTTGCGTAATATGCAGCATCCCATGATGTATTAAGCGAAACCGGATAAGAACATTTTCGTATCACTTCTATAGAATTATATAAAGGACTACTTTCTATATCTTCCGAGCCAATAACACAGGTGACACTCATGTTCTTTTCGTTTCGTAGAGTCATCGTTTTCTCTTAATTAAACCACTTAGTATGCCAGTATCGTTGATCCAGTTAAATTTTTGTCTTACTTATTTGAAAAACGTTTTAGTTACTACAGCAATAATTAATTATACATCGTTATTAAGACTATACTCATACACAGATCCAATTGATATTTAATCCGTAACTAATTTTACTTATACTTATGTAACTACCTGTAAAATGGTATGGCAAAATATACTTTCGTATTACCTACCGCCGATTTATATTCTGCAATAGCTAACTCATCTTTTTAAATATTTTTTCCGGGTCAATTGACATAGTTCTAAATGCTAATATCAAATAGACAGTGCAGAGACTACTCAGAAAAACAAAACAAACGAATGACATTAATAATAAACACACAAACAAACCTAGTATTAAAATGAAAACGTTTTTGTGTTTTATATAACTCGCAAAAATATTATACTTGAGCTATAATTTTGCATAAATTCCTCCTGAGCCCTTTTTTCATCATAATGTGACACTGACTGACAGCCTCTCAAACTACCCCACCTACCTCAATCATATCGATTTTTACTTTACGCTGCCTATGTATTGATAAAATTTGATTATTATTAATTTGAGTGACTAGTTTGTGCATATATTGAATGTATAAAAATGCGGTCTTCCAGTAAGAAGAAGATTGTATGTTGCGCTTTATTCGTAATAATGCTGATAATATTCTTGCACCCTAGCATGAATTCAAAAGGAAATTATGAATATATATCGAAGGGGGATGTTTTGGATAGTTTACTTGAAGAGACTGCGGCTAACTTAAGTACAACTGCGATAACTCAGTGCGATTACCACGATATTGTTTATGACGACACGACATTGTCTCCTAGTTTAGTGGATGGAGACTTAGTCGAGGGTCATAAGATAAGAGAAGGTGGAGAGTATATGCCCTCTGATTGCAAACCGAAATTTAGTACGGCTATTATTGTTCCTTACAGGTAAGTACCTACATGAATTCACAAACATAAAACCTGTGGGTTTGGAACTGCAGTAGTGCAGCTTATATGGATGCTATTATGTTTCAGGGATCGAGCAGAAGAGTTACGAGGTTTCCTCGTATATATGCACATGTTTTTCCGCCGACAGCGAATCCACTATCGTATCTATGTGGTAGAACAGGTTGACTCTCACCCTTTTAATAGAGCCAAATTGTTGAACATAGGAGCTGCTGCAGCTATAAAAGCAGGCTACCCATGCCTCATTCTTCATGATGTGGACCTGTTACCATTGAGACCTGCCAACCTGTATGCTTGTACAAAATATCCCAGGCATATGTCATCAAGTATCAATAAATTTAGGTGCTTACCTAATTTAAATTACAGAAAATTTTATACATCTTCAAAATTACTGCTTTGCTAGGGTACTATATTTTTTTTATAATAATTGCCTTTTAGTTATGTTGTTCAAGTAGTTTGCTTGCTAAATCTATAAGTTATAGCTAAATGTTTAATTCTAGTAGTACATTTCTACTACTATGTCTATTTGATAACAAATACTCCATTTCAGATTTGCTCTGTCATATGTGAACCTATTTGGAGGTGTCATAGCTATTACTTCAAAGCAATACAAAGCTATAAATGGGATGAGCAATGGATATTTCGACTGGGGTGGCGAAGATGAAGACTTGTACTCCCGTATTGAGTCCATTGGTTTGAAGCTATGTCGATTTGATTCTGACATGAGCAGGTATCATGTGAGCACAGAAACCGAAACAAGGTAAGTTTTTTTGTTTGTTGTGTCTCAATGGTTGTAATAGTTGCATGTAATGTCAAAATTCCAATTTTGAAGTAAATAAATAACATGAGACAATTCCACTCAAATTGACCGAATTCCGAATTAAGCAAAGCTTGTTCTATGGAAACTAGAGCAATATACATACTTATATAGATATATACATATAAACATAGATCGCCCAAGACTAAGGAGCTCTCACCCCTATACCAGAAGGCCGTCAAAGTTACAGCATATGTTGTGATTCATACAAGTACAGCAGTATTTACTTATAATTTTTTCTGAACATGAGTTATTATTGTCTCACCATAAGCTTGACAGTGAAGGAATATTTTGGTAACCAAATCTGCATAAGTTTGATTTAAGTTAGATGTTAGATGCCTAATTGAATTGTAAATGTAATAAATATAATGTAATTGTAAATATTATGTTACCTCTACCTATCCCATCAAGTAATCTTGTGGTGTGAGGATATAATAAACTAAACTAAAATAGTGATTGTACAATATTGGATTTCTTTGTTGAAATAAATAAATACCTTTTTTTTCAGAGACAGAAATTATAACCTGCTTACGTCCAAAAAGAAGATGAGTGAAGACGGCCTTAACTCTCTACAATATACAGAAGTGGCAACTGTTCTACATCCACTTTTTACTCATATCATGGTTGACTTGTAGCATATCATGTGTAAGCAATAATGCCTTTGAGACACTCATATCAATGAATTTGCTTTAATGACATGCATTCCAAGTACATGCAAATTTACCTCAATTATTATATCTTCAGAGACTTTATAGGATATAAAGTTTTAAATCGTAGATCATATTTTATTCTTAATAATAATTCTTAAGCCGTGCTGTCCGAGTAGTTGCCTGCGACACCAATGAGTTTTTCAGAACTTAAGTACAGTGATTAGTCACACCATGAGCTTAAATGTGAAGGAAAACATTGAGATGAAGTCTGCATACGTCTGAGAAGCAATTCAAATGACGTATGTATAGTCGAGCTTGAGTAACTGCGATGAACTCGCCACAGAAAATGTGCATGGGGAGTGCTGCTGTGAGTGTTGCTAAGCTATTTCCGCTGCCTATGGATTAAAAAATTTAATGTATGATACAAGTTATGATTGTGTCTTCATATATGAGTGAGTAGTAAACTGGAATGAATCTGAAAACTAAGATTTTTATTAGATATATAATCACAATTAAGTATGTATTACATTTTAAATGTAACACGCACATTTTAGACTAATAAATAATAATAATATATCCTCACGCCTTCCCACAAGGGTCCCCGGAGGGGTAGGCAGAGAGAGTAGGTAGGTAATACCCACACACCCACTTTCCGCCAGAGGTATCTTAGACTAATAGCAACAACTTAAAAAACAAAATCAATACATAATGTATTATGGGTATTAAAAATATCTGATAACACTGATGTTAAAAGCTTGGGCTTTATTTCTTATGATTGACTGAATCGTCCCTGCGATTACATCCAGGTAATAATATTTATATTGTATAACAAACTAGAATTTTATTATGTAGTCAATATAATTGTACATATCAAATCAGTATCATTTCATGTTATTAGAAAATTGTAATATAATTAAGTTTGAAATAAGGACACTACTTATGAAGACAACAACTCAACAAAACAAGTATCCTATAGATATTGTAGTGCTTTTAAACGGGAGATCCCTACTTCTCGATATGCCGTAGCTCTTGGAGGCATCTACGTGAAAGTACAAAATATAAGATGTGTATCCTCTTATATTCTTATATCATTTATTTAATATTAATATGATTTATCTAAATAATAATTATACAAGGGGTGTTACACTGACGTGGTATTTCCCTCATTCAGGAGTTCCAAAGACGCAGATTTATAAATCTGTCTCTTTCACTCTTTAATAATCATGGAAATATTATGTCACGTTACGGCCCAAACTCGTGCTTTTACGGCCTTTACTTTTAATCTAGTGTAGAAACCCTTAGGTATTTGAAAATCTTTTAAATTCTCACTCATCAATATCGCCAAAGTCTTGCTCAAATTTAGCAAGGAACTGAGTTCTGATCTCGAAATATGAATTATGCTTATACCGATACCAATTAAATTATAGCAATTTAAAGCACAAGAAAATGTGTTTTATTTTTTGTCTTTTCAGGGTTTCTTTTTTAAATAACACAAGCGTATGACGCACCTGGTTGGGTAATAGCCTAGCCTATTTACTCTCACCATACCGAAGTAGGTATCACTTGCGCGTTGCTACTCTGTGTTCGGAGAATTATACTATGTTGGCAGCATATCGGGACTAATCCCTCTGCTTCCAACACAATATAAAATCCTCCCCCTCCCCAAGGAGCTCATTATTGGAAACCTTTTTCCACATCCTTACCACATGCTGATAATCTCGTGAGCCAAGTTCAGCTTTTTAATTAAGTGGTCCTTTTCCCCTGTAAAGTCTTAAAACTTTCATGGTATGAACATTTCATGAGCAAAGTATATATATAAATAAGGCAGAATAGAGATTGGTTGTATAGTGCAACGGTTTTCAACCATCGTGTCGGGTCGCAAACCCCCGTGACGCATGTTGCGAGATTAACAAATACGATATGTTTACCTAGGGGAATTGTATACTAGCATATAATGATATCGCGAATTCATAAAGAGTATGTTAATGCGACGAATGGAATAAAATAGTTAAGAAAAGCAACCTCATTGTTTCATAAGTTATCAAGGTCAGGAAAAGATGTGAACTATCTTGGAACTATCCTGTAAATACAATATTAATGGACGCACCGTGCTTCGGTGCGTCCATTAATATTGTATTATTTTTTTCTTTTCTTACGAAAAAAAAAACAGAATAATGAATTATTAATTTATTGATTTATTTGGTATAAGCAACTTGACATCAGATATTCTAAATCATTAGATATTTTTTATTATGTATAGTTCTACAAAGCATAAAAAATAATTTTGTAAGCACACACAGCTTTGAATAATTCGAACGAATACCTAACACCTCGGGACAATTTCACCCACGTCCCAACCTACCAACATAAAATTGTTCTTAATTTGATTGTACATACAGACATTTAAGTAATTTAATTAATGATACAATTTTGACATAATATTAGCGATATAATCAAAATAATTGCTCTTACCAAATATTTCAATAAATAAAATGACTAAAAATATCACACTATTTCAATATTTAAAATTAGCACCCTGGTATAAAATAAAACAAACTTCCCTTCTCTTCCAATAAAAATAAACCACCACAATAAAAAAAACAACATATAAGGGTCACACTTTCTGAAAATGTATGAGAAATTGGTCAAACCATACTCCTCTCTTATAACAAGATATGGTCTAAGGCAGTAACTCTCTAGGACACCCTAGGGGTCGCGACCCAGTTTGAAAAACATTATTATTAAGAAACGCTATAAATAATTTGGTCTATGTGTGATAACATCATTAAGTGCCAAAGACAGACACATTTGAAGCTGGTTTAATTTAAGGCATTTATACTACTATTTTAAATGTGAATTTTATTATTATTATTATTATTTTATTAAATGTGAAAGATAGTATGTTTGTCACTCCATCACCCTAAAACGGATGGATAGATTTGGATGATATTTCACAGTTTATTATTAGACCAGAAAAAAATAGGCTATATGATATATCAAGCACTACCCAAAGGAATGCAGCATTGTATATAACGCGGTTGAAACCGCGTCAAATTTAACTTTACTTATTATTGGCGTATCAGGATGACGTGTACATAATTTTCTTCCTTTTAAAATACTTGTCTTACATATATATTAACATATTTACACAGCAGTCATGCAATACCCACTTATTAACTTCAAACTTCAATGACCTTGTGTCTTAAGTTTAATTTAGATTGGTATAAAATATGATATACAAGAAATTAAATGGGTGTCTATACGAGATCACAAACTATTTTACACATGATAACATACAAGTCACAAAATACGGCACCATCTGGAAATGGTTCATTTTTGTGCATTTTCGTGTATAGAACAAAGTAACAGCCCACCTCTGTAAATCCATGTCTAAATGCCAAGATACTTCAAGAATCAACTATTATTATCATTGAGACTTTGTCAGTCATCTTGCCTCTTGCCATAACAGTTATAATTTTTATCATGCACCTGCAGCATTTAGTACAAGCAGAAAGTCCCATTTGCAATAAATTTGTAATTTATTTATAGTGTAAGTCAATTTATCAAGGTTGAAACAATCTGTATACATTTTCAGATCAATAACTTAGCATTAAGAATTTGTGTCACATTTAACAGTTCTTATCGGATACATGTCCCTTTCAACCGTAAATGCTTTTTACCATACCCATTCAAACTAGTCAAAAACTGTTTTCTGATGGAATCTAGTACTTGCCACACAGTGATTATAGAACTTCCAATATTCACAACTCTAGCCATTGAGTCTAAGGTCTCAAAACAAGCATACTAACTAGGCCTAGTACAAATGAGAACACTAGCTTGAGGTTGGAGCCAATGTGTAGCCACTCAGGCCATTGGGACTTCACGGTTTGTTCTGGCTGAGTGGGTAGGAGTAATGCAGCAATACAGCATATGCTTACTGCTACTGCTACTACATTCACAGGTTGTTCTCTGCAAAACAATAATTAAACCTTAAAATTTTAAATACATAAAAATGCACTAGGTCCCTCACTAGGTTGAGATCTCTCTGTGCTAACCAAAGGCACTTCTATCTAGACTTACAGATCTCTATCACTTCATCCATATAACAACTTAATACAAAGTATGAATACAATAATAATATATTATATACATATGATCACAACAAATCCCTCATTGGAGAGGTCATAATAATAATAAATATGAAGGCAATCATACAAATTTTGGGTAACAAGAACCAACAAGAAATGATCCTAAATATAAGAAAAAACATTATAATGATAAGATAGGTAATAAATGTTATAAGCATTTGATAAATTTTTAAGTACCTGTGTAGTGCTGGATGGTTGCATGACACCCTAGCAAGATCTTCAGCGGCTCGCACAGGTGTAACCCTTGACACTAATGGTTGGAAATTATCTCCTAGACTCTCCTGGGTGGCACTTGAGGGCTCTCCTTCAATAAGCTTTGTTGGTATATCTCTTTTTCCTAGTGCCTGGAGACAACATGTTCTTTTTTTAAGTGTGAAAGTTTGTGAGGATGTATACTTTTACTTTCACACAAACTCTACTGAACAAGACTGGGAGAAATTAGGCAGAGATTTACATTGATTATCAACTGTATTAATTTATTACATAATTGAAAACGAGAAAAAAATAGAAAAATTTTGTCAAAACCGCAGGGCTCAGCTTATTGGCATTGGCATAATTATTCATCAGAAAAATTGTAGCAATTTTTGGGTTTCTCAGTCTTCTCAACAGTGATGAAAAAAAATTATGTTAATGTCTAGACCTTGTAGGACCTCACCTGCTGCGTATTCCTATCGTACATTGTTATTCGAAATTTCTCTATTGTGTCGCAATGTGTAACAGATGGTTGGGTGTACCTCACTACGATATCAATACAACTTTGCGGAGCGATCACTCCTTCAGGATCAATCACAGTAAACTTATTTGGCGACGTACACAGTACTGGAACACAGTAAATAACATTAAAATTGGGTTAAAATACAATTCGCGATGATTAGATTTTAAAATAATACCTTTAAAATTAACCGAGAAATCGTATGGATTATAAACAGTCAATAGTTGTTTGTGAGTGTGCCTCGCATTTAAGTAAAACTCTAATCCAACTGGAAACACAAAAACTGGAAAATTCTTCATACTTTCCTATTTCCGCAATAAAAACACAAAAGAAAACAACAACAAAACCCCAGTCCGTGGCTCAGTCACAACTCACTGGATTGGTGACATTTGTCACTTGACATTTGTCAGTCATAGCAATATAAACTACGCAGTTTTTTTCTTATATTGTTGTTGGTCGATTCAGAACTGCCCAATTGGAGTGTTTAGTCTTGTTATAGATACCATAAACAATAATAATAAGGAAAACTAGCACGTACCATGAATTATTTATTATTTATTTATTTATTTATTTATTATTATGCTTACAACTATCCTTACAGGTTAACCTAATACAATAGTGTAGAAAAATAAAATAAAGTAATCCTAAAATTATATATATATATATATATTTAATCCTAAAACTTACGTTATTCCGTCACACAAAATATGCTGTAAGTGGCCTTCGTGAATGCGTTCAGTGAACATGAGAAGACATCGGTTTGAGCCGCAACAGTGTTGAGTACCCGCAGCGCTCTCGTCAGCGGCGCTTGTTCCAGCAGCTTAGTGCGCGCGCGCGGGACTTGCAGCAGGGGTGGGGGCCGCCTTCGGCCCACGCACATGTACGGGACGCAGCCTTATCTCTTGCAGAATTGCAGAGTTCGGAACTACACCGCGAATCACTTTAAATAAATAGGTGGCTAATGCCACTTCCCTTCTTGTCTCAAGTGAGGAATATTCTACCATACCCAGAATAAATAGCGTAGGATATAATAATGGGTATCCAGGACAGACCCCAAACTCTTTCAAATATAGGAACCTTAAGTATTTATTTTGGATACGCTCCAACATATACTTATATTTGGCTTCATGAGGAGACCAGATTGCCGCATTACATTCTAGGTGACTCTTAACGAGTGCTTCAAACAACGCTCGTAATGCACCCAAATTTGTAAAGCTATTTGCTTGTCGCAAGATAAATCCCAGGTTCAGATACGCTTTTTTACTGATTTCAATAATGTGTTTACGGAAGTTTAAGTTAGCGGTGAATCGAACTCCTAAGTCTTTCACCTCATCCACTCTTTTGATTATGGCGGGAAATTGAAATGTCTTGATAGAAAATTTAAGGTAAGGTAACATTTATTCAATACCTACTCGCATAGACTCCTCTTAATTAATATACTAGAGACTACACGAGGTCTCTTACGGGACGCTAGCTTGTTTCTTTTGCTTGAAACTCATAGACTTCTCACCATTACTAGTTGGTGGGAATGAGAGCAGCAGGGTTTGGACAATGAGGTTTTGTTTAGATTTTATCGGTCTCGAAAATTTTCTTCGTCTCTCTTGCTTTAATGAGAAGTGACAAAGCGAAATCGTTTAATAAAGATCCATTGAGTGACACAGTGGAACATTCATGACATGGGTTAAAGTTCTACAACAATACTGCTATGCTATAAATGAGGAACTACATTTGTTTATCACCTCTCACATAGAAGCGTGAAGTGACCTGCTCGGCTCAGTTACTCAAAAAGATGGCCACTACAGAATGGAGGTATCCGTGATTACAGTATATTTTTTATCATTAAAACAACACATCTTTTTGAGACATTTTATTTGCGAAATTATCTTCCAGACCTGAAATCTGGACTTCATTGCAAAGAAAAAGAGTACTTTTTCCAATGCCAGAATTAAATAAATTAAAATCGTGGTGCTAAACACTAGAACTTAATTTTACTCAGGAGCAGGCAAAACCAAAAAGATCATATAAATAACGTCATAAAACTATATACCATTATTATTATAGTAAAATAAAGCTTATATAGCATGGTGCGGAAATTTTGTCATGAGAACATTCTTGAAAATAATTATAGGCAATGCTAAAGAAAGTAGCACGTCTTATCTTCAGTATATTACAAAGATTACTGAAACCAATCAATATCAAATAACTTACTAGACATTGTTTGAGTGCCGATTGATACTTACAAACAGTAAACACGTTAATGCATGTATGTATATATTCATATAAAGATTCTTATTTTTGAGTTGCATATAATAGTGTGAGTTCTTAGGAACGTTTGCATCTCAACCAAAGAAAGGCCACCAGTCAGGCACTTCTTATGTGCTGAACACAGTTAAGGGTACCGTCTGTGTTGTTCGGACCACATGTTATAGCTTTGCTGATTCGTGAGCTACACTGCACAGGATAACTGCATGACATTTTGTAATTCCACAATTGCAGACAATTTAACATTTTCAGTCAAATTCTTTGTGACACCCAAAGATTACAATGTATACTTGGTGACACCTAAAAAAATAATAGATATGATACAGGTCCAACGTTTGTTTCCCACCATTAGCTAAAAACCCGCGTAAATAAAGATCTCATTAGTAGATTTTTCTGCTATTTCAATAATCTATCTTTGTGCAAGATGTAATCCAATTACGCTCAATAGTTTTTGCGCGAAAGAGGAACAAGCATCCATACAAACTTTCGCATTTATAATATTAGTACGACTATTATTATTTTTATGTCAGAAAAGGTTCTACATTAAGAAAAGCCATATTATTTTGTGCTACATACTTTGCAATTTTAATTTAAAGCACGGCTATTGTTATATATATATATATATAGTGTTTTAATAGTTGATTGTATTTGTTATGTTCTTGTATATTTTATTGCTTTTATTGTGTTATAGTATACAAGTTTACATGTAGTTAAGTGGCTTCAGTACCGATTTGGGTTATAACCTGTAATGGTAGCTGTAAGAAGATAATAAATAAATAAATTCTGTTACACATTGTTATATATAAGAACTGAAACTAAATTAAGCTGGAATATTCACAATAGTGTAACATATAACATTTATCGGATTACCTGGGGACCTCTGCTATGACAAATTATGCAGATGTAGAACCTAACAACTACAGCCAGACTTAAAGATTTCAGTAGTTTACCCCACCATAAGCGAAAACAGCCAAACATTATATGGGCGTAAAAAACAGTCAAAATTGTTATTACGCTGTTTTTTGCGTCATGCGCGTCATTCACATATGGAATAATTTAAGTAGTACACATGATTCTTTGCAGTCTTTCCATGGTATTATTATCCTTGTACATACTACAGATAATATTACCATTCAGTCAATGAGTAGCTGATATACATATGCATGTATGGACACAGGGTGACAATAGTTAAAATGCAAAGTGAGGTCTGAGAATATGTATATGGGTCAATGAATTGGCTTATATACTACTGGTAGGGGTAAAGCATGGCGACCGCGGGGTCCTCAGTCTCAAAAGTGATGAGCACATCCTTGAACTTGTCCAGCAACTGCATCAGCTGCGAGCGGCTCACATTCTCCATGAACATTATCTCCTCCAAGTGCTGCTCTCCTCGGAGGTACCCTGTTGTACGTTACAGAAAATGTCAAACTATTTTACTGAACTATTTTTTTTCAATTCCATAGGACATAAAGAGTCAATTTTGGGTTTCCAATCGTCATCCTACAGCAATTAGTACGAAGTGAAGTGAAACTTGAACCTCTACAACGCGAGCCTTAGAGTCCGCATTCGATGGCATTTCTTCATAAATTTATATTTTAGAAGGAATGGTAGACGAGGAGAGAGGAAGAGGAAAACTACCATAATATGAATAAGAACAAAGATATAATAGTGTCTTTTATGACGACTACATGAAGTAGGGAGGTCGAAGAGATTGCACTTTGATTTAGCGCCAAGCAAATTGAAGGAGTTCATCAGAGACGTCGACGAGACCCCAGCTCGACAATGTATGATGAATACTTTAAGATTTAATTATAAAGAAGAAGAAACTACGAGCTTGGAAAACATCGCGAATAAACCTGCATATGTTAAAAGACAATTGTTACACGTACATAATATAATAAGCTAGCGGTCCATCCCGGCTTCGCACGGGTGGACATGCACATCACAATGTAGCTTTCCAATGGCGAAAGAATTTTTCAAATCGGTCCAGTGGTTTCAGAGCCTATTCAATACAAACAAACAATCAAATCTTTCGTCTTTATAATATTAGTATAATATAGTATAGTAATATATAGACGTCGTCAGATTCACCATCTGTCACGTACCAAAAAAGTGGGTGTTATTGGACCTCTTACCTGCGTGTGGCAGTTCAAGGATCGCATTTACCTTTCTTATGCAGTTGCGCCAAGAGCAGTAGGTCGTCGGGGTTGGCGGCGGCGGGCAGGGCGGCGAGGGCGCAGCGCTCGGCGGCCGTGAAGGTGTCCAGCTGCGCCTCGGGCGCTCCCGGGGACACTGCTCGCGCCGCCTCCGCGTCGCAGCTTGCCGGCACACTCCACACAGTCGGCGGCTGGAAGCTAGCACACACCACATGGTGCTTTCATCACGAAACAGGTGCGGTTGCTCGATGGAATATAACCACAGTATGACAATATTTGTCTATTAAGTTATATATCTTAAGACAGTTCCCAGCTCAGCTCTGTGGGAACTAGACATATACATATCATCACGCTTAGTCCCTAACGGGGTAGGCAGAGAGTATAGAGCGCCAGTTCGCCAGTTCCAGACTAGAGAGAGATACGCCTTCCCCCAAGGGTTTCCGAAGGGATAGGCAGAGGTGTAGTTAGGTAGCACCCACACACCCACTTTCAGCCAGAGATATATGGTGTCAAGTCAACGTGACAGATGGCGAGTGCACGACCATTACTCAAGCACAACTATACATACGCCTTTGAATTGCTTCTCAGACGTATGCAGGCTTCCTCTCGATGTTTTCCTTCACCGTGGTGTGAATAATCCCTGTACTTAAGTTAAGAAAAAAATAATTGGTACAGTTGGGATTCGGACTTGCTATCTTTGTGTTGCAAGCAACTACTCAAACCACTCAGCCACCACGGCTCTTTTCATAAATTCTGTCTTATTATAAAATTAATATACAACTGCAACAGAGAAACATTGTTTTTCATTTACATAGATAGATAACATCCTTACCTCATTTCACTCTGTAACTTAAGGTTCAACGAGATACCATTCCTCTTCTCAGAAGTATTAAGCAAGCTATGTGCACTCTTCTGCCTCGGCGATATGTCGTGGTCACTCTCGAACTTATCATCATCACTGCTTATATCTTTATTGGACGTGTGATCCATGTCTTTTAGTGACAGGTTATCTTTAAGTGAGAGATCTGATAATCTAGACGGCAATGATTTTGCTTTCGCTTCACTCTTTTCCATAATGTTTCCATTTTCACTTACACCATTATCTCCGGTCGATACAGTGTTCAAATTGTTGGAAATACCACTGTCTACTGAGTTCCCATGTAATTTTTTGTGTGATTTATCCTTGTCGTATTCACTGGAGTTAAGTCCGTTGGGTTTTATTAGTCCATCAACTACGTCGACACCGTCGTCGAAAGAGTGATTGGCCGAGTCCGCTTCGTGGAACTTGTCATACTTGGTGTGATCCGATTCGATAACTATCGGTTTTGTATGAGAGAAGTCAGTTTGGTTGAGGTTGTTCTCTGTGGGGTAGTCTTCGTCAGAATCTGGGAACATGTTCGTGTTCTCTCTCGGCTCCACCGGCTCCGGTACATTGAGCTGAATGTGGTTGAGTGAAGAGAATACGCTACACGATTGGTTGTAGTTGTCATGTTTCTCGCAGAAATATTCTTTTCCATCTAGAAACAAACAAAAATGTCTTTTTTAATAATACATACATATAATCACGCCTCTTTCCCGTAGGGGTAGGCAGAGACCACTTCTTTCCACTTGCTACGATCCTTACATACTTTTTTCGCTTCGTCCACTCTCATTATCCTCTTCATACATGCTCTTCGGTTTAGGGTACTCTAGAGCTGGCCTTTTTTCAAGACATCCCAAATTTTTTTATAATAATATTAATAAATCTATATATATATAGGAGATCCCATTTTTGAACTGACTCATCACGAAATCTCAGGAACTGTAAGGCCGATTGCCTTGAAATTTGGTAGGAGTATTCCTTACGCGGTGTAGAGGTCGCTAAGAACGGATTTTGAAAAACTCCACCCGCAAGGTGGAGTGCGGGGAGATCCCATTTGTGAACTCACTCATTAGGATATCTCAGGAACTATAAGGCCGATTGACTTGAAATTAGGTAGGGGTATTCCTTACGCGGTATAGAGGTCAGCTAAGAACGGATTTTGTGAAACTCCACCCGCACGGTGGAGTGCGGGGAGATCCCATTTGTGAGCTTACTCATTAGGATATCTCAGGAACTATAAGACCGATAGACTTGAAATTTGGTAGGAGTATTCCTTACGCAGTGTAGAGGTCAGCTTAGAACGGATTTTATGAAACTCCACCCGCAAGGTGGAACGCGGGGAGATTCTATTTGTGAACTCACTCATCACGAAATCTCAGGTATTAAGGCCGAAACATTCTAACAAACTTTCGCATTTATAATGTTAGGTGTATAATATATAATAATAATAAAACATTAGGTGTGACCCCCTTATATTCTGTGTGAGTACATCGGCATTCGACACGGACGAGTTGAACTGCACATCCCCGGTCCACATTCATTCAGCTTACTCTGTGACATTATGAGCTGTCAACGTGGGTTGTCACTCAGTGTATGTAGTGCTAGTTACCTGGATCTCGGCCCCAGTGCGGCGAGTTGAACTGCACATAGGTGTGCAGCTGCAGCAGCAGCCGGCGGCGCAGCAGCCAGGCCACGCAGCGCGCCAGGCGGCCCGAGCCCGCGCCCCCCGCGCCGCCCGCCCCGCGAGACACGTACCACAGCGGCGCCGGCAGAGAGAACTCCCCGAGCATCTACCATACATATCCATAACCTTAACTAACGAACTACATTACATGAAACATTAGACACAAAGCCACATTAGCAAATGCCAAAATCTTTTATTCAACATAAGGAACATAGAGAACACTTATTGAACGTCACATACTAAATATGAAATTACAGCTCCCACCGTTTCACTAATATCAAACCAACTCCCGGATTCTTTTTCACGTGGGAGTAGGATTTTATTTACATATAAGTTGACCTTATCCGCTCTGACTCCGTTCCAACTACCTACAATCAAGTTTTAGGTGAAGTGAGTAAATATAAAGATTGATGAAACAGCTAAACAATGCAAGTAAGAAGAAGAGGCTAGATCAAACGGTCGAATACTCAATGATGGGAACATCCATATGCCCCAAACCGCCGAGCATGTATAACGGGACTGATGAATAAGGATGTAGCGAAAGAAGTATCAGAAGATGTAAAAGGCTCTATAATATAAATTAATAATTTTGTACACTTACTTGTAATAAGCAAAGTCCAGGGAACTCCTTGGCGAACTCTTCGACGAGAGGGGAGTGTATGTGTATATTCGCCCCTGGCGCTACCACATAAACATTACCCTCGCATAGGGGGAATATTACGGTGGCTTTGGCCCAGTATACCAGGTGTCCAGTCAATTGAAACACCTGCGAAAATATATTTACTTCTATATATATATATATCTACTAGTGGTCCCACCCAGCTTCGCTTGGGAGAAAAAATTAAAGCCACGGACCCAGTGGCGCCACCTATCGGGTCCAATTGTGAATCTAAACCATTCTCGAATCTCCACGAACACACACAAAAAATTTCATCAAAATCGGTCCAGTCGTTTAGGAGGAGTTCAGTCACATACACACGCACACAAGAAATATATATATTAAGATGATATTATTTCTATGTAATTATTTGCAGTCTGTCAAAAGAGTGCACAATAGTATTTTATTATAGATGAAGTTACCTGTTTAAGTGTTAAATCAGCTTCAATAGCTAATGTTTGCAAGCTTTTGAGTGGGCTGTACAATTTGATTAAACGTAATAGCGCCGAGCTGCCGTCAAGGGGTATTGACGCGAGGAGGTCATTTGGATTCACCTGAAAGACATCAATCAAAGCTATCAATTATAAAGTCCCTTTTAAAGAGCCAGAAGTTATAAATAGATAAACATATTATATTCTTAATTCCTTCTTGGTCCATCACCGTCTTTCAATATACATCTAAGCTTGTACCGTGACAAATAAAAATATATACATACCATGAGTAGAATGCCATGATACGGCCTGAGTTTTCGTAAGCATTTGTCAATTGTTTCAGGTTCAATGATCAACCCTCTATTGTGTATCTGATGCGCTTTGTGTGGCAAACAAAATGATAATAACACCCATTTATTAATACGAACTTGCACTATGCCTGGAAATCATAACAAGTCTGATTAATTTTCTTACTTACATAGAGATTGGCCAATTACTTGAATAGCTGTGCAACCACGTTAAATTAATTATAAAAATGTTAATTGCTTATTGCCTATAATTCCTCCGCAATCCTCACTTATTTAGCTCATATTAAACAATAACACACAAAAACTACTATGTAAAATTGTCTAAAGCACGGTCGCGGAGCAGGAAGAATTTCGTACAATGACCTCTTTACCTACTGACAGTGGTCACAAACATTTTTATATGTGTGGTTTGCATGAAATATTTGAAGGATAGAAAAAAACTAGCTTATTAAATAAATTATTATTAAGTATTTTGTTAAACAATAAACTCTTCAGACATTCCATTACTTATATATTACTACTATATATACTATATACGATATATGGCCGATTTTGAAATGCCCAAGATATCGGCTGTTTTGTCCTTCATTTCTTTTTTTGAAGGATATTTATCGGCAGGCCAGGATTCCTTAATGTATTTAAACACGTTAATAATCATAACCTTCTCAGATTCACTAAAGTGTGACATTTTTCTTTTCTTCCGCGGAGAAACAAACTTCTTGAATGGACGCGAGGTAGACGGCACTGGTTCCATTTTAAAACAGTAAATTAAACTTAACAAATCAACGAAACCACTTAACAATTAAAACAAGACAACAAAAACTAACAAATAACAACAAACTAAGATAAATGTGTTTCAAAATTGAACGAGCACTAACGCATCCCAAGATGGAATGTCGTTAGTTATTCAAAAATTATGAATCATGTCAAATACTTTTAATTGCGACCAAAACACCAGACGCAAGCAAGAACAAACCTTACGGTCTCAATTAAACGGTTTTCAATCCCTGGCGACAGCGGTCATTGCATCTGTGCGAGCGAGACGCATTATATTTACGCGGGAGTGACAGAGATGGGTAATAATAGGTTATCGTACGAAATTCTTTCTGTTCCGCGACCGTGCTTTAATAGGTACACCTATCTGTCTTGTCCTGTGTACTCCTGTCCTGTCCTGTGTACTGTCAGATAAAAAATATAATCATATTTTTTGCCTAATAATATGTAATTGTATATAGTTTAAAGTTACATATATGTATACATAGTATGTATGTAAAGTACATATTAATACTAACCAGTACTACTCAACTCCTCAAACACAGCTTTCATTGACCTGGCTAAGGAACTCCTCTGTAGAATGAGGTGAAAGACTGACTTAGGTCCCCCATCCATACCATTTTCTGCACAGTATGTCGTCGAGCTGACCGAATGACGCAGATTGTCCTTTTCATCAGCATTACCAACATTTATTTCACTATCTAAAGCTGACACCTCATCATGGGCCGCCAGCTATAAAAAAAATATATGAGAATATTGTTTCTTATACTTATATTCTTCCTCGCATGCAGCACATTATGATTTAAAAAATGTAATGAAAATAATTCAGGGCTTTTTACTTGAGATTCAAATTGGTATTTCAGCATCTCTTTCACTAATTCAATATAGTAGAAGATCCGACCTCCCATCACAAGCGACTGCGATTTTGGGTCCTACACAGTATACTTACCTCGGATCTCTCTGTCACCCATTTCCAAGCGCGTTGAAATTAAAACCTTTAAAATTCGCAAACCCCTAATAGGACCGGAATTTTTGCAGACAACCCTATATCAACGTGTTCGCAATAAAACAGCGCTTATGACGATATAGTTTTTTTTTAATTATCCAATCCAGTGAAAGTATCTGGCATCGATATACCTGTTTATACCTGACAACCCAGTAGTTCGCCCAGGTAAATAGTAGACAACCCAACGGCTGCACATTCTATACGTTTTATACTTTCAGTCAGGACAAATTTTTTTTATTATCCTCATGTTGCAACATTTAATCAAAAATCATATTTTGAAAAATAATTAAAAATAGTCTGTCCAGGATTTTTTTTGCGAACCCATTTTTAATATGTTTTCTAATATACTAAATTCATGATAAAATATGTTTCGTTCTATTATCAGCTCCGTGAAGGTCGACTTAGGTCGGATCTTAGACTTAGAATAGCTTAGTGGTGAAAGGTCCTATCTATGGGGAAAGACATCACAAGTTCAGTCCCTATTCAGGATAGTATTTGTGCAATAAACACTACATATTACTGATTACAATACACACAACATATTATTTAACATACTATTAATTCTAGAGTACACACATATACCTATAAATGTAAAATCTTGTCACCTAGTTCCTATAGTACAGATTCACATAATTTCAGTGAATATATAGTATGAAACAAATAATTACCATTATTTTCATTTCTTCAGTCAAATATGAGCACCTTTTTTCTTCATGCCGCAATGCTTTACCCAGTCTTTTACTCAAATCATAATAACACTTAACTGAAAGAATAATATCATTGTATTGGAACAAACTTCATAAAGTCAAGTTGATTAACGTAAAAGGTGTTACATGGTAGCACCAATTTGGTATTGGTCATGTAAGCACCTGTATGTTGCTGGTTCCTTAGCTTAATTATAAATACACCTTTTAATTTATAAGAAAATTACTCAAGAGATTTTTCCTCACTGTATAGCTTGTGGTGCTATAAATCACTGTATTAAGGATCAGTAAAATCTCATTGGTCATTTTGCAGATGAATTAAATAGTACTTGAACCCAGTCAACATGTATGAAGAGACCAGCAATGTGAATGAAGCGCAAGAGGGTCTGTAAGTTTAGAGAGAACCCGCACTCTACTCTCTGCCTAACCCAGTGTGATGATATGCATGTATGTATGTACTACTAGAATAATTCAGCTACCATAGCTAAATTTTTTTCATAAATGTATAATGTACTCACCAATAGAATGGCTTGCAGAAGCTTGTAGGGCAAACACAATGTTAATTAGTATCATTGCAGCTGTGTCATCCTTGTTTGTCCTATATGCTAGTAGTGTGGGATGGCCAACAAACCGCACATCATTTACTTTCAACTCAAACTTCCTATTACACAGTTCAGCCTTCACGGCAAATAGTGTCGATAACATCTCATCTGTAAAGCCACTCAGCTGACCTGAAATAAGAAATATAATGACTTACTTTTTTCTTTTATAGTTATAATTTTATAGAATTATTTGCAATAACAACAATTAACAATATTTACAAAGAACAGTTGAAACTACTACCAACTAAAAACTACTTACAGGTAAAATATTAGTCCCAAATTTGTATCCCGAGGCAACATATCAAGAAGACTAGCAGCATTGCCATGCTGGATAGCAATGCATGACTTACTAATTTATTTTCAATTCTTGTATCACTTTATTTACCTAACTTAAAAAAAATAAGTATCCCTATTGTACTAATAAAAGGATAAGAAATTAAAACAGTAAAAAAAAATGTACATCTAAAATATATAGTGGAAACTGGGTGTGTGGGTACTGTACATATACACCCCTGCCTACTCCTTCGGGGACCCTTGTAGGAAGGTGTGAGGATATATTTATATAACTTATAATGTACAATTTACACCTAACAACACAACCTACAATTTAATATGGGGGCATCCCTCATCCCTAATCTCACGCCAGATTCTTGAAAATGTATATTTTGGCTGTAAACCATTGGATTGTAGTAAAAAAAACACTACATATTCTATTACTTATATTGAAGACTAGCAAAAACTAGTATTTGTGAATATTACCATAATTTTAAATCACAATCATAAAATTAAACAATAAATATTAAACAAACATTTTGAAACATTTATTCTTATCTGATCATTCTAGAAATTATTTTTCACAATTTACACCATTCTCTGCTAGAAAAAAAAATGTTATATTTGCCTAGACTCCCCCTCCCGCTAGTAAGATTTGGAAAGATTTAGCTTGATCCCCTTCCCCCCTAGAACACCTCACGTAATTAATAAATGGCCCCTAACAGTCTGAAAGATACCACCATTAAAATCTATAATTTTCTAGTAGTCTAATTTCTTTGTTGATTAAACTATAATATTTTATGTAAAGAACAATGCAAAAGGGGAAGTGTCTATGATCTACCTACCTTCACAAATATTAGAGGTTTGTGACTGAGGGTTCTGAAGCAAGTCTTCTGTAGAGTTGATTGCGTATGGATTATGTCGACCACATTTTTTCTGCTTACTTTCATTTTTGCTTTCAGTTGTGTAGGGGTATCTAAAAAGCAGTCTATCACCTTTACTGTCAGATTTTACGAAGAATATATTCAGTGGATTCACTTCCATGGTAACAAACTATAAATATAAAATATTTGATCACTGCCGAGTAGTAAAATACACGAAAAGTTTTAAATTTTGCAACAAAGCATCGATCCGTTTCCGAGGCAAGGCAGGTTTTGTGTTCATTTTACAATAGACATACACACAATTACAAACATCGTGTGTAATAAGTCACTAACACTTTAGAACGAGAATGAATATAAGTAAAATATATTTTCAGTTTTCATTTTCACATGTCCAATGAATTCTCAGAAAAACATTTTGTGACGTTTTAAAGTATATAGCTTGTCAAATGATATCTGTAAAATTTTTACTTTTTTTTTTAAGCTGTCAAATTTTGTTCCAAGTGACTCACTATTAATTGAGTACTTTAGCATTAAACATAGGTCATGTAAACTAACCAACCTGTACGAGTACAAACGTTTTAAGTCCCTACCAACTATTTGAGAAATCCTTATGCTTACAGAGTTACTTACAAGTTACAACGCATTACCGTAATTACCGTATTACGTAATTATTTACCGCTCTCCAGAATTTATTTTCATCATTCATATACATTATTATCACACGTCAGAGGGTTCAGACAGTAGAGCGCCAATTATTTTTAAGATTATTGTTACAGTAGAATTTAAAGCTAAACATATGCTATCTATGATCAAAGACTACTACTGTATACTGAAAATCTATGATCTTCTGTCAAACCAGAACGAAACAACGATTTATTTCTAGCAAAACTGCGAAATCCAAAAATAATGGCTAACAAAACGGAAAACAATCCTAGAGTGAACCCTGTAAAAGTTTGTCTAGAGACTGATCAAGGTATAGTGGAAAGTGAAGAACGTAAATGGGGCATGCCATTGAAAGAAGTATATAAACATGGACTCTCTTTTTACAAAGGTACTTCATTTTGCCATGCCCATTTTCTGTGTTGATTTAAATGATGAATTACTTTTATTTACATATTTAATTAGTAATCAACCAGCTTTATAGCGCCAAGCGCTAAACTCTTTATATAGCTAATTGTAATTACTCTATATGCAGATACATAAAACTTATACGAAATTCCGGCACTGTGATTTTTAGTTTTACTATCGCTATTTATATGAAGTGCTCTCGAGAGTACTATCGCTTCAGACTGCATTATATTAACAACATACATAGATATAATCACGCCGAGTCCCTAACGGATACCCCATATTTTATTATTATTAATTTAACAATTTTTTTATTATTCACAGCATGTGCAAGTTATACATTTTAATGCCATATATTTTATTGATCGCAATATGTTTAACTTAAACATTACAGAAAAAGAAGGCAAGGCTTTGCACCTGAGCTATGAAGACCGCCTAAAGCTAGTAGCATATACTCAACAAATAGTTCATGGCCCTCTTGATCCCAGCTCAGCTCCTCCTCTAGGAGTATTGGATGTGATTGGCAGGGATCGGCGATCAGCATGGCAAGCTTTGGGGCAAATGACTCAAATACAGGCCATGGCTGGGTTCGTGCACACTTTAGACAGGTAAATATTGTTACATTGTTACAACTCACTCAAAAGTTCTCTAGTATATGGTATCTTTTTTAAATATGTAAACTATAAGCCAACACTTAAAATAAATTGTAATTTTACAGATTGTGCCCTCTGTTCAAACCATACTTAGAAGCCAATCAAAAGGATTTTGAAGATAAAAGACAACAAGAGTATGTATTTATAAATATACTTACAATTGTAAATTGTGCAAATATATTTCAACATATATTGAATATTTATTTATTAGGTTAAAGAAGGAAGAAGAAGAAAGGTCACACCTGGAGCTGCAGAATAGGATAGAGTTAGAGACACAAAAACAGCAGAGTCATAAGCTAACAGAGGAACAGCAAGTGTGAGTAAATTTAGGCAATATTCTATATTCTTATTGAAGGATTAAAGAGGACAACCTAATAATTAACTGAAGGCGGTCCAGTATCTCAAGTAGATGTTAGATACTTTTTTAGTCTGGCCTTATTTTACTCTTCCCGTCAGTGACTGTAGTATTTCACATTTAACATATTTATTTTTACAGATAGCAATTAACAGATTGTTTCATGTTAGTATTTTACTAGTACTTGAAGGAGAAAAGATAAGGTCACTGCCCTTTTGAGAAGGTGCAATAATTTTTTTTAGGTAGCTAATAAGATGGGCTAAAGATATCATTCATAGAATTTTATTACTTATCAGTGTGACACTCAACCATCTGATGGAGATATCAAACTTATTGATTAATAGATAAAATTAACAGACTCATGCCTCTATCTGATGGTGATATCATAACACTATTTGGAAAATGAAACAAAAAATGCAAATATTTTGTACCAATATATTAATAATCTATTGAATATATTATACCAATATTATACTTTTTATAACACATCAAGTTTAAAAAAGTACATACATATAACGCCGAGTCCCTAATGGGGGTAGGCAGAGAGTATAAAGCGCCAGTTCTCTCTAGACTTACATACCACTTTCGCTTCCTCCAGATTCATCCGTCTGTTCATACATGCTTGTCAGTTTCGAGTACTCTTGACGTTCCCGTCCTTGAGCGTCCGATCGATTTAAAAAGTATAAACATAAAAATTATGCAGTTTACTTTGAAATTAATTTATGGTTCTTAAATGAGTATTATGGAAGCTTAGCACTGCAGCAAATTTTTAAATAAGGTGTTTAAATCAGAATTATAATTTCTTATCATAATAATAATTATAATGTAAATAAAGGGTTAAATGTATTCAGTTTGTAAAATTATGAAACATTCAAATTTTCAGGCAAAAAATAAAAGATGCACTCAATGCTCAGACATACGAGCAGTTCTTGCAGTATGCCCAGCAGCAGTATCCTGGCAACTTCGACCAGCAAGCTGTCCTTATTAGACAGTTGCAAGACCAACATTACCAACAATATATCCAACAGTTGGCTGTTGACCAACGTTTGGCCAACTCCAACATATCCAATACTGATGAGATTACAACAGAGAATGAAATAAAAAATGATGAAGTATCAAAAGACTGCAACTTGAATGAAACTGAAATTAAATTTTTGGATAATAAGTAAGTATCACTTGCTAGTAAAATGTAAGCATATTAATGCAATCTCTATATGTATATATCTTGGGCTTTCCCATAAGGCGGAAGGTGCAAAGAAAAAACACACCCACTTTTGGCCTGAAATATTTTTTAGATTCCAACAATGACGAGTCCATTGCCATTTCTCAAGCTGGACTATATATGGAATACATAAACGCTTTGTTTATTTATTACTTTGTTTAATATCTTAATAAAATTCCTGGTTTAGCTATATTAAACTTATACAGGGTTCTTTCGATGTTTTTCTTTCACTGTGAAGCTCGGTTTGACTAAACACGTACTTACTGCAATAGGAATTAAGTTATATGCTTGATTGTGATTTTACCTTAGATCAATGCAGACATCCGACAAGTCCGATATCATAGTGTTCACCGACGAGTCGCGAGGTGAAGAGGAGTCCGATGGAGATGGTAAATACTTATGAATTTCTTTTCTTTGCAATTATTAATTTCTCTTATCTGTCTTATATATTCTTTATTCTATTTACAAATATATAACCAATATATCCTTAAAAATCCTTAAAAACCTAAGCTTAAATAACAGTCTCGCATCTGTGACAGTATCAAGAAGTGTATTGAAGATCCTTTATAATTATAGGTCGTAATAATATAAGGCTAAATTGACTTCTGCAGTATTTAGGAGATGGTCGGGAAGAGATGATGATATAACTCTTAATTTGTTTATGGTTAACTATATATATATATCCAAAGAGAAGAGCCTTTAACCGAAGAAGCCATCACCCTCCGCTAATTACACTCAATATTTGCTGGTCATAGTGGGAACACTGATCGCAGAGGAAAGACAAAAAAACTATATGGTCGCCATTATATGACAATATAGTGTGGCTACAGAATGTTAGTTCTACATACATTATTGATTTCTTCACGTCTAACTGCATTCTCTATTCACAAATAGCTTGCCGTTTTATCTATTGATTTCATAATCTAAACCATTTTCGCAATGAAACGGGTTAGGAGCACATCCGTTGGATATCTGCAGTCCTTAATTGACGTAAGAAGAATAATGTTTTGTAATATATATTACGATAGAGATAAGTGTGGTGGTTGTTTGTCAGATGGGTTCCCGTGCGTAGAGGAGGCGCGTATGTGGACGCGCGGGGAGGTGGCGTCGTTCAAGGAGTCGGCGCGAGCTGGTGGCGGGCGGCTGGCCGTGGGCCACGGGGAGACGCTCACAGTACGCGTGCCCACGCATGCGCGCGCACGCTGCCTCTGCTGGGAGTTCGCCACCGACGCCTACGACATTGGTCCTAGAACTACTCGTTATTATAAACACGCGACACATACTCGACCTCACTCTCTTGTTTTCGTGCTGTTTCGTAGGACTTTTGGGAACTTTTACCGGACAATATCGGTACCACCGAGGATTCTGCAGTGGTCCTGAACCTACTCGCTATTAAAATTATGCTAGCTGACATTTAGAGAAAACAATTGCTTATTTTACATATAGAATTTCCTTGAAAAATATATATCTGACGCGACGATAAAACCAGCACCAAATGTTCAATAGTTATAGAGTTATCGCGTTTACAACAGATGCAATGGTACAGCGGGATCTCATTCACGTTTTTCATATAAATTTTACCGATTTCTTTTCCGGAGATTTTATAATTTGGTCAAATTGTGGGCCATAGCTACCTGTAGTCAAAAGTTTAGTAAAAATTATCTATACTTGACTTGGTGACACGTAAATACAAATGTTAATTTGAATATTAAGTCATCAGTTTGTTATAAAAGATTTTATGGTGTGGTGGAACAAGTCGGTTATAACTATTTTGTTTTTATTCGTAGGTTTCGGTTTATATTTCGAATGGAGCAAATCACCCACTACCGAAGTGACGATTCACGTTTCGGAGAGCGATGACGAGGATGACGCCGACGATGAGACCTATGGGGACGAAGGTACGTTTTTTTAACAACAATGTACTATATAGGTTTTTTTATTTATTTTATTAAACACTTAATAAATACACTGAAGCATACCAAAAACCACTGAGGTTTGTCCGGTATGCCGTACATTCTGCTTAGTTACTAATTTGCTATATATATTTGCTATTGGTATTGTATGTAGATACTACATTCTCCGGGTGCCCGAATTAGGCAGTGGTGTATAGGTAGTACCCACACATGCATTATGAACTATATATATATATATATTTTTTTTTTATACAACAAGAGTGGCAAACAAGCATACGGCCCATCTGATGGGAAACGGTTACCGTAGCCTATTTACGCTCACGATACCAAAGTATCACTTGCGCGTTGCCACTCTGTGTTCGGAGAGTTATAGTGTGTTGGCAGCATAAGGTTTAATCCCTCTGCTTCCAACACAATGTAACAATCCTCCCCCCCTCCTCAAGGAGCTCATTACTGGAAACCTTATTCACCACGTAGGAACACAACACAATGAATTGTGTTATTTGGCTACGGACTTCTATAAGGTGGAGGTCCTGCCCCAGTCGGGCAGCTCCAAATTCGAACGGGAAACCCGTTATGCCCTACCTCTCTTTGTTATATGTATATATGTTGTATATGAATATGACCGCGGTCCCGAACGCCCCTCGTATTCAAATCATTGCTAATGGTACAATGTCAATTGTCAACACTATATACCTACAAACAGCGTGTAACATTTTGTAAATTTGGAACGTATTTCTTGAGCCTATTACTGTGACCTATTAGGTAATTATTTGCACAACTGTACCATTTTCTAAGGGTATCCTTACTAATATTATAAATGTGAATATAAGTTTGTTTGTTACGCTTTCACGTAAAAACTACTTAACCGATCATCATAAAACTTTGTACAGATATTCGTGGGGAGGTATTAGAAGAAGATAGGATACTTTTTATTGAAAAAAAAATCATTTTTACGAAAGATAAAAAAGCTGTCCGATGACGAAGTCGCGGGCACAGCTAGTATACATATAAATATTCAGGTTATAGTGAAAATTTGATATGTATTGATAAAGAAACGTGGATGAATGGATGTATTGTAAGACTATGACTACATATTCCCAGAATTTACGATTAACTCGACGACGGACCCTGAGGCGGTCAGCGAGCGACGCGCGTTAAGCTCGGCGCGGCCCCCGGTCAGCCTCGTAGTGCCTGTCTACCGCAGGGACTGCCACACTGAGGTAAGTGCTCACACCCGATGACCTTGACAGGATTGGTTTCGTACAAAAACAAATATTCCTCATCATCATTTTGGTCATCCCAAATGTGTCGCTAATGCAAATACTTAAAGACCCCGAAAGCCTAGTATACACATATCGATGTCGATGTTATTTCTCGCTAATGTTAAACCTTCCCTACGGTTGTGCTTACGGAGTGACGTAGCGAGCGTCTTATTTTGTTCCACATCTGTGCCATTGTGTGTTGTGTGTAGTGTGTTGATTCTGCATTTAGACCAGTTTGTATTTGAAACAGATAAAAAAAATTGCTAATTTATTCCTTATCTCGAAACTCGACAACAAAGATGGACATTTTTGGTTTCAATAATTGGTATCCATTATTTTCAGGTATATGCTGGATCACACACATACCCAGGTGAAGGGGTGTACTTATTGAAGTTCGATAACACTTATAGTCTATGGCGATCCAAAACACTATACTACAAGGTATATTATACCCAGTAATCACAATTATGAATATCTCAGAGCCATGACACATATTGTAATATATGAAATATAGATATAGAGTGTATCCTAAATGTTACTGAATGTATTTTACGTATAAATATACTGCCAGTATTTTATTTTGTCCCATAGATGGGCGTTAAATATATGATGAAAATCAGACACCGAAGTGCAATAGGGAACTATTTAACTAATACCTAAGAAATAGGAGCTTGTATCATTATATGATGTGTTATGTTTAATTCCTCAGATATATATTATATGCCTACCGGAAAGACACAGCGTTGGTGTGAAGAAGCTGCTATGATTTTTGCCTATTTCCTCCATTATTAGTCAAATTACATACCATTTTTAGTCCTTCTTCCGCACAATAGTTACCCCTTTTTGCCAGCAGGGGCGCCACAGTCGCTTTACGTTTCCTGACTGTGCGCCGCTCCACAAGCCGCCATAGCGTTTATGATTTTTGCATCGTAAAGTCGTGTTAAAACTTTCAAGTCAAATATTAAGTTAAATAATTAAGAAATAGTTATTCAAGAGTGCAAAGTGAGTAGTTTTATCTGGGTAAGTGTTTTTTCATCTTTTAAAAACGTATCTACCCATGAATCCTATGGAGAATAGCGAGGAGGTGCAAATCGCTGCCTCGGATGGGGGGCGAAGCGCCCGGAGCCTAAGCTCCGTTCAAAGCACTTCTTCCTCGTCTTCAGAAGATGAGGAAGGCTTTGCCTCGCCACCTCCAAATAAAAGATCGAAACGTAATTCAAAATTTAAACATGGCGGATCAATTTCCGACCCGCGTGTTGATAAAATAATCGATCAAGTAAATTACTTATCAAATTGTGTATTTCAAATTCCACAATACATGAATACTCTTGCTAATCGTCAATTTAGTTGTAATAGTGTACCTCCAGCCACGGAACCTCAACCTTCTTTTATAAGTAAGCCTGTAACGACCAATGTCGCTTTAGGTGATCTAAAAGTGAACTTTGACGAAAATAAAATTATACCTAGTGCTAACCCTCTTAGACTGGTTGAAATAAATCAACTTCAGCAATTTAATTCGCCTGCTTGGAAAGGCATTAGATATAAAAAGGCCCTTCAGTCTTGTATAGCAACACCTGGGTTTTCAGGGTTAAAATTAAATGAAGAGTTGTGTCATTTAAATAAAGGGATTGATTATATGGCAGGTACCGAACAACTTTTGGCAGGTTTATCAAATGTCGTTTTGGAGGGTAGGCAGCTTTTGAAATCCGGCTTACAAGATGTAGTAGACTGGGCTAGTAATAATAAGTCTGATCTTAACCCAAGTTCTCTTTATGATAAGCTTGTTGAAATATTTGGTCCAAGTTCACTTTCATACAAGAATACTGAAACATGCATGCAAGTCATCTGTGGAAAACGGGCTGAATGCATAGAGATTAGGCGCGATCGGATTTTAAAAGAAGTAAATAATGTTAATATTAAAACGGCACTACAAAATATTCCACCTAGTTCAGAATATTTGTTTAATAAAGACAGTCTCATTCCTTTAGTTGACTCCTTGGGAGGATCACAAGCGTGGCTTAATATGCCAGGGTATATTAATCAGGGGAAAAGTTTTCCAAGAGGCAGTCGTAATAATCAGAATAAGAATACAAAATATTCTCATAAGAAAATTAATAAGAGAAATAAATCTCATAATTCTAGAAAGCAGCCATTTCACCACCCTGGTGCCCAGGACGTTAATAAGTCCACCAAGAGTAGGGAAATATGACTCAGATCCCATTTTCAAGGGAGGTTGCCTAAAAAATCATGTACAAGCATGGCAGCAGTTGGGGGCAAGTCAATATATATTAAATGTCATATCGAAGGGTCGCATACCTTTCAAGACAAAACCCCCTCTACATTATCCCTACCGGAATGTCTTAGTAAAGTTTTCAACTCGAAAATCAAAGCAGATGACTTGCATGTTAGAGAAATTATTAGAAAAGGGTATATTAGAGAAACCAAATCATGTCAGTCCAGGTTTCCATTCGAAAATGTTTCTGGTGAAGAAATCAGATGGAGGAATGCGACCAATTTTCAATTTAAAAAGTCTAAACATGCATGTATCAACCCGGTACTTTCAACTGATTTCCCGAGTGGATGTCATCCAGTTTCTACAGTGTGGGGACTGGATGTCAAAAATAGATCTTCACCAGGCTTATTTTCATCTTTCCATAAAGGAATCTCACAGACGTTTCCTACGTATTATATATGGAAACGAGATTTTCCAATTGACCGCCCTTCCATTTGGCCTTTCTTCAGCACCTCATACCTTTGCAACAGTAACCAATTGGATCGCGGAGATCCTTCGGAGACAGGGCATACGGGTCATAGTTTATTTAGACGATTTTTTAATAGTCCATCAGGACAAATTAGTAGCCCTCAGTCATACACAGAAGGCTGTAAATATCTTGATAGAGTTGGGATGGCAAGTAAATTATCAGAAATCACTTCTCACCCCAACTCAGGAGTTAGATTACCTGGGTATAACATGGAACACAAAATTAAATCTAATGTCCTTACCAATAAACAAAATAGAAAGAATAAAAATCATGTTAACGGACCTGTTACAAAAGAATATGTCTTGTCTCCGAGAGGTGCAGAGGTTGTTGGGAATGCTAAACTTTGCAAATCTTACAACCTTGAACGGCCGCCTTCACTGTCGCTGGACTCAGATATTTTTAAAGGAGTTCAGGCAGGGGAGACCAAGGGAAAAAAGAACTTTACCACCTCGGGTGAACCGCGAGTTACAGTGGTGGCTAAAAAATGTAGAAAAAAGTGTAAAAGTAATGCACAGAAAAAAAGTGACTCATTTTCTCACAACAGACGCGTCGGACGCGGGCTGGGGAGCTCACTTAAACAACATAATGTTGTCAGGGAAATGGAGTCAGCCTCAGATAAAGTGGCACTCCAACATGAAGGAAATGTTTGCGGTATATGCAGCAATAGTTCAAAAAATTGCATATGTAAAAAACGGTCATGTACTAGTTCAATCCGACAACCGGACTTTAATCGCTTACATAAAGAACGAAGGAGGTACCCGCTCACTAGGACTCCTAGAATTGACCAGCAAACTTCTTCTTCTAACCGAGCAGTTCAATATAACACTGTCGGCATCATACCTCCCGGGGAGGTTCAACGGGATAGCGGACCGCCTCTCAAGAGGAAAGTCTGTACCCGAGTGGCAACTTTTACCACAGGCCACAAAAAATATTTTCGACAAATGGGGTGTCCCCGATGTCGATCTCTTCGCATCAAAAAATGCGGCTGTAGTTCCACAGTACGTTACGTGGGACTCCAGCGATGGGTCAGCACTTTTCTGCGACGCCTTCAGTCGAGAATGGAATTATCGTTTGGCATGGGTATTTCCCCCTCCAAATCTAATACCCAGAGTGCTGGCCCACCTGAACAACGCCAGGGGAACGTACATTCTGATAGTCCCACACTGGGATCAGTGCTTTTGGCTAGCCGATCTCAGATCGAGAGCCTTAACGGACCCCTTACCGATACGGGATCTGCGGAAGACCCTAATCGATCGGTCGACCGGATTGTGTCCCCCTCAAGTGGACAATTTGTTCCTCCAAGCTTGGAGAATTGGGGGTGGACCGATCAGGTCAAAAACTGGAATAGAGATGAATTAAATTTATTGAGTAGTAGTTGGCGGACATCTACTCTCAATACTTACAGAGCACCACTTAAAAGGTGGGTGGCTTTTTGTAAAATTAATAATATAAATGATAAATTTCCAGATGGCAGAGATGTCGCCAGATTTCTGGCAGACCTTCATTTAAAACACAGATTTTCTTATAATACTATAATTTTACATAAATCTGCTGTTTCAACTTATTGTGCTGCAAATGTTGAAAATTTTTCTAAAAATTTTTTTATACACCAGGTATTAAAGGCAGTAGCCTTGGCAAGACCTCAGACTAGAAAATCACATTTAATATGGGATACTCAGTTACTGTTTGATTGGTTAAATAAGGTTCCATGTAATAATTCCCTATTTGATATTTCTAGAAGAACTGCAATAATTTTGTTGTTAGCATCAGGTAGAAGAATACATGATCTTACTTTGCTAGATATATCAAATAAAAATTTAATAGAAGAAAATAATAAAATTATATTATGGCCAAACTTTGGTTCCAAAACTGATTCTAGTAAGCATAGACAGTCGGGTTGGTCATTGTTAAGACACACAAATGTGAATATTTGTCCTGTAAAACACATCAAACAATTGATAGTGTGTTCTCAAGACAGGCGCTCCAGTAGTGATGTTACTAACCTTTTCATTTCAATCAAGGGTGTAGTCAAACCAGCCACTAGAACACTAATTGGTGGTTGGGTTAAATCTATATTTAAAGAGGTGAGAATTGAGGCAGCACCAGGCAGCGTAAGGGCTGCAGTAGCATCTAAGGGATGGATAGAAAATGTT
Source organism: Drepana falcataria (assembly GCA_945859725.1). NCBI lineage: Eukaryota > Metazoa > Arthropoda > Insecta > Lepidoptera > Drepanidae > Drepana > Drepana falcataria. The sequence continues at coordinate 6,843,837 of OX243935.1, forward strand.
CCAGTGGAAGAAATATTACAAAGGGGCAACTGGAAAAGTGAACAAACTTTTACAAAATTCTACTGTAAGGAGATTTACAGGAGGGAAAACAATAGAAATGAAGATTTACTTCGACATAATTTTTCCTCTGTCTAGTTGATTTACGGGTTTGTAATTTAATTTCAATAGTTACTTTGAACCTCCTAATACTGTTAAGTATTTTATCTTTCTTTGCTCATTCATTAATTTAGATTGATCTTGTATTACTCTTATACTATGGAAGTCTAAAAGTTCTATTAAAACCATGGCATTTCACATAGCATTTATCATTACCATCACCAGCAGATATCAAACATGTCTTCACACCAACGCTGTGTCTTTCCGGTAGGCATATAATAGAACTGTTTTACACCAAAATAAAACAGTTATTATGTGCCGAAAGAAAGACACAGCGTTGGAGCAAGATCCTTGCTGGTGAGTGAAGACCACACTATGGCGGCTTGTGGAGCGGCGCACAGTCAGGAAACGTAAAGCGACTGTGGCGCCCCTGCTGGCAAAAAGGGGTAACTATTGTGCGGAAGAAGGACTAAAAATGGTATGTAATTTGACTAATAATGGAGGAAATAGGCAAAAATCATAGCAGCTTCTTCACACCAACGCTGTGTCTTTCTTTCGGCACATAATAACTGTTTTATTTTGGTGTAAAACAGTTCTATTTTCTTCTATTCGTTTACTGCTATGTTTCGTCAAACAGAAGTTTAGTTACAAGGACGCTGGTTGGTATAAGAAAAAAAGGCAATTAATAATCTTTGTTTCACAATTGCTGCTATTTATTTTAGATCAACTTTTTCGGTGAAAAGAAGCATGTAAAATTATCTTACTGCAAAATGTTATACAGGTTTATAGAGTAATACATATATAAATAAAACAAAACATAATGGACATGTAAAACATTAGAGGAATTAGTTTAGTACTTAATTTATTACTAAATGTATTCTTAGGCCCTATAGTAGTCTATAGTTGTCTTTGAGTAAGCCTATTAATTTAAATATATTTTAAATATTACATTTATATATATATATAAATATTACATTACAATTTCATTACATTTGCGGACACCGTGAGGAACTTGGTAACGAAAGTCTTGGGTGTAACAGTTCATTCAGTTTTTAAAGCCTATCCACTACTAATTCTGCGATACTACAATACCCATATTTGTTTGCGAGGTAAATAAAAGATCTCCAAATCTGACACTAATAAAATATTATTTAAAACAATTATGTTACTACTAATATATCTGTAGACAGCTTGAGATTTTACGTTTTTAGTATTATTGATAGCATTTAAAATGTTTAGACATGCTCAGAAACATAATGCATGTTCGATATTGGTATTGTGTTAGCTTATTGATGTTCTAGCAACTAATCAATAATAACGAGTTTAATATTTATTGAATAGTATAACAATTCTACAAACAGCTTGGACGTTTTTTTTTAGAAGGACTTGTTCACAAATAAATAAAAGTCTGTCTTTCACTAATATTTAAGTCATCAAGTACTGTCGATCCTAATCAGATACAGAATAAAACAATACCTAACATAATTTTTTCTTGTGCAATATATACTATGTTGTGTTACAACACTTATAAATATATTATATTCTAATTGATCGAAAAATATGTATTTGGGTATATCAAACTAGGTGTTTTAAAATTGTCATGTCATTTAATGTCTGTATTCACAGTACATGATTGTGTGATGTTTATTCCACAAAGCATACTAAATAAATATAGAATATAAAAAGGTATCATGCGTTTTATTTTATGATAAAATATTTATTGTAGTGAGTTCAGTAGCGGAGTTACCAGACAAAGAAAATATATTTAAAAAAATCTTTACAACACGAAATTAACAAAATATTTATGGTAGTGAGTTCAGTAGCGGAGTTACCAGACAAAGAAAATATATTTAAAAAAATCTTTACAATGAGATAAAAGCAAAATCTTCGTGGGAATTATTATTTGAAATTAAATTAATTCCGTGTCTTTGTGCTCGCAAAACTTGGTACCAATGATGGGCCTAAGGTTAATACGTACGGCCTCTTAATGTTAAGTGTAATAAGGGTGATATCAGTAGCTCCTTGGCAAACCCATATTTATATAATACAGGCATAAAGAATAAAAAATACCGTAGAGTTTGAAAACCATGCGCACTGCAGGAAGGCAGGGTATTCCAGACGTTGCTTGTTCTGCACCAACTAGGGACGGATAAATAGTGTAGGATTAAAAGTCAAGCAATTTCTAACTCACTCGAGCTGTAATTTGATCTTAAATATGTGTTAGCGATATAGTGTTATAAGATAGCTATAATTTAACATTTTAATACAATATAATTAATTAAAGAACGAACTGAATGCACGAAGGGTACGAAGTATTTTTTTACGTAAGATTTATTTATTACGTTAGTCGAAATTACCCAGTGTATCCTGGCATGCTTGTTTTGGCATAAATAAAAGGCGGTTTAACGTCAAATATGTATTGACAAGACAATGACGGCTGCAGTCAAAAGCCAGCCAAGACGGGTAATGTCAAAATTTTATTTTGATTAGTTGAACAAAAACTTTAAAATTATCAAAAATGTTACAGCGACTTCTACATTCTAGTTATGAACTTCAAATATCTAGTAGGCAAATAAATCTATTATTTAGATCAATTCACAAAAGTTCATGTCATCAGTGCGGATTCAGGTTATATTCTCGACAAAATGTACCAGTTATACGAAATTATTACGAAAGAACCTCTAATAGATATGGTATATTTAATAATAAATTACGATACTACACAACTCAAGTGGATGCTCAGAAGAAGAACGAGCACATCGAAAGTATCAAGGATAAATCAGTCATTGCAGACTCTAAGAAAATTAACGTCAAATTAAAGACGTCCGAATTAAAAAGATTGTTTACTTTAGCTGAACCTGAGAAATGGAACCTTGCTGGTAAGGGCCTTAATATTCCTCATATCCCAGATATTATTTGGCATACAGTCTGATTTATAACATGGTGTCATTGCCTGTGTACCAACTACTTATTGCTCCTTGTCACATAGGTACTTAATTTATTTAAAAAAATTATGTCTTTTACATTGCAGGTGCCATTAGCCTCCTGATAATATCTTCAAGTGTGACTATGGCAGTACCATTCTCCCTAGGTAAAGTGCTGGATATCATCTACAGTAGCACCAGTGACCTTGGGGCTGCAAGGGAAAAGCTTGATGCCTTATGTCTCATGCTGTGTGGAGTGTTCCTTGTAGGAGGCATTGCTAACTTTGGCAGGGTCTACTTAATGTCTATATCAGGTAATAGTGTCCTGATTTGTTTTAACTAGTTTGTAATATAACTTTTAAGCACCACAGTTCTGATATTAATATTATATTATCCTGCCCAAAACTAATTCACAGAGTAAAATGGGTTATCAATGTTCAAACTTTTTTACTAGACAACTTTGCTGTTAACAGCTTTTAATATATCACATTTAACTTTGGAGTCAAGAGAACTCACAACAAATTAAATATCTGATTGTGTATTGAGTAAACTGAACTTTATAATGCTATTTTCCAGGACAAAGAATGACACAAGCCCTTAGAAAGAAATTATATGGGGCTATAATGTGCCAGGAGCCAGCTTGGTTTGGCAAGTGTTCCACTGGGGAGCTGGTCAACAGGTTGTCAGCTGACACTCAATTGGTAGGGCGTAACCTGAGTCAGAATGTTAGTGATGGACTGAGGTCACTGTTCATGGTTGGAGCTGGTACTGGCATGATGGTAATGATCTATAAACTGTTTCATTTCAGTAGACCAATATGTAAATGTAAAGCATCATACTTAATATGCATAAAAGCTTATCTAATTTAATAACAATTTTGGGAGGAATACATTCAGACGAAAACACCTGTGCTCATAAAATTTTAATGATTTAATTTTATTTATCATAAATGATGTAATGTAAAGTAATACATCAATGAGCATAATTTCCATCATATGACAGTGCCTATCAATTTATATTGCATGAAACTTGCTTTATCAATCTTATTATAATTAGGTGTAGTAAGGCCAAGGAGACAAGATAAATATTGTAATCAAGCTTTCCGGGGTTCAAACATTTTTATGAAATGATAACAAATTTTAAACTCTTTGTTCTAATTGTTGTCTGTATTCGACGAATTGATCTCTACCCTGTATTTATGGCAAAACTCATTGCTTTTACTATAGTTAGTTTTTTGCCCCTATATTTTCAAGGGTTATATCCCTACAAACTACATAACCATAATATATAGTCCTATAATTTCTGTTGATAATCAAATCCTTATTCCAATACATGCCTTGCCTTATTCCAATAGATGAAAGCTCAAGAGCGAACACCATTATTTCAGCAAAAGGTTTTACATGTCAATTGTTAAACGAAATCCCTACCAAGCATTTAGTTAAAATTCTTATAACTCACATAGTTATGTAATCCATTATGGAGGAAACCTGCAGTGTTTGTTTGTTATGTTCCAGTTCTACATGTCACCATCGCTGGCTTTAATTGGCTTGTGTGTAGTACCCCCTGTCTCGATGCTAGCCGTAATATATGGGCGATTTGTCCGCGGTATCACTCGGCAGCTACAAGATACGCTCGCCGAAACTAGTGAGGTAAGCTAAATCCTACAAATATTATACATGCGAATTTATATTTATATTATAAATGTGAGGATGTTTGTGTTCCTCTTACACGCAAAAACTAATAAACGCAAAATTGTTATTATTTATAACATAAAAAAAAACTCACTCAAATCACTAAAATACAGTTTTACGGTGTAACCGCAGCGCACAGTATGTCAGAAATAAGCAGGCATGGTCTGTTACTGACTAGCTGTGCCCTGACTACAATACATAGTTAGAAAACAAACTCCTGTCAGTGATTGACCAAAATAAAAAGATATAGAGCAAAGAGGTTCCCTTTATCACTTCTAGCCATATAATTATTGTGTCCTGGAAACATTATGTATTACTTAGAAGAATACCCAGACTTAAAAGAAATGTGCATGCAGAAGTTACCGTAATTTGTAAATAGTTCAAAAGTTGTTATATTGATCAGTTTAAAATCAGTGGCTTAAGTTGGCTAAGAGCATACTTTTGATCTTAAAAACATGATTTCAACTTGCAGCTAGCGGAAGAAAAAATATCGAATATAAAGACAATAAAGGCATTTAGCAAAGAGCAGAGGGAATGTGAAGTGTACGGACAGAGGATTGAGAACCTTCTAAAGTTGGCCTACAAGGAGTCTTTGGCTGTTGGAAGCTTTTATGGATTGGTAAGGCAAATGTTAACATAACAACGATATTTGATATCGGATTAATTTTAATACCATAATGTGCCGGTACGGTGACCGGTACCGAAATTCCGATAGTTCGGATTTCAGATGTAGAGATTTATAGATGTTTTTCCGAAAAAAAATTGTATTGGATTTAGCCGAATACCGTAAAACTAATTATACATGAATACTCGTATTGTAAATCTTATAATGTCTGTCAATATTGTATGGTGCAGTATGCAGTGACACAAAGATTGCAAATTCGAATCCCGACAGTACCAATGGGTTTTCCTGAACTTACAGTGATTAGTCACACCCGGAGCGGTGAAGGAAAATATCGAGAAGAAACCTTCGTATGTTTGAGAATTAGTTCAAGGACGTATATATAGTCTTGCTTGAGAAACGGCGATGAACTCGTCATCTGTCACGTTGGCACCTAAAATATATTTTTGGCGAAAAATGGGAACCCTTGTGGGAAGGCGTGAAAATATTACAAAATATATTTATATTCCAGACCGGGCTCGCTGGCAATACAATAATAATCCTTGTGCTGTACTATGGAGGTGGCATGGTGGCGACGGAGCAACTAACAGTGGGCAACCTAACTTCCTTCCTGCTGTATGCAGCATATGTGGGCATCAGTATAGGTGGCCTTAGTAGCTTCTATACAGAGCTCAACAAGGGTGTGGGTGCTGCAACCAGGTTGTGGGAGATAATTGACAGGGAGCCTGCGATTCCTGTTGCTGGTTAGCTGTTTACTATAACTATTTTCATATTGTTGATATAAATAACTGCCACTTTTTCCAAGGGTCTCCGAAAAGTAGGCAGAAGTGATACAACTCCCTGTTTTGTCAACGCATATATAGGTCTGATACAGGACTATTCAAGACAAAGAAGGAGGATATACAGATTAGGATGTGTGCTGGTTTTTTATTTTTTTAATTTACATAAATTAATTTCAAATTTGTGTTGCATTATTTTTGTTGCTTCCACTAAAGCCACAGTTTATGTAATGCCTTCAAGTGTTTGATATTTTTTTAAGAGAGGTTGGTGTTTTTTCAAAGATTTTACTTTTAAACTTGATTGTTTCAGGTGGTTTACGACCAAAAGAGAGACCAAAAGGCGAAATAATCTTAGAAAATATACACTTTTCTTATCAAGGAGAGCCTTTGATCAAGGGTGTGAACCTACATCTGTTGCCGGGCAAGTCTATAGCCCTAGTGGGCAGGTCGGGCTGTGGTAAAAGTACAATAGCATCATTAATACTCAGGCTCTATGACCCTGAGAATGGGAGGGTGTTGCTGGACGGTGTAGATATAAGGGAGCTGGACCCTATTTGGCTGCGAAGTCACATTGGATTCGTCAGTCAGGTATGTCTATGATATTGTACTTCCTTCAATTTACTTCTTACAGTAAACAGGTATTGCCCATCTATATGATATATCAACAGAAATCTATAGCCTGTACAGACTATATTTGTATATCAGTGATGGATATATTTTAATATACATACGTTTTTAAACCCGCGGTTTTAAATTCATATCTATGAACAGTTTTAGAAGTATTTATTTGTCCTGATAAATAGTAGCTTATAGTCGATTCCTGGCTGTAGTATATTGCAGTGCCAATTTTCACCAATTCCATTCAGCCGTGGCGTGGTTGAGCAACAAACATGGATGGTCCATTCGTAAAAAATTACTCATTTATAATATAGATTACGGAATTGAGAGGTAATTTCGTCGATTTATGGAAAAAAGAATCTTGATTCAGTTTGATGATATTTTTGTATGTACATATGTGTGGTGATCAAACTTGAAGAGAAACATGCAAACTATATGTGTACCTAACTAGGCGATCTAATAGCTACATTGTTTGAAACTTAATGTAAATATATCCTTATCTTCAATTAAACACTATGCAAATGGTTTTATGTTAAAAGGTTATCAGACTAGGACTGTTTTTTTATTACATTACACAAAATTGAACTTTGAACTGTTTACTTATATATATATTTTTTTATGATAAAAAAGTAGGATTAGTAGTCTATTCTCATTAGTTAGGTATAATATACTACATACAAACCACAAGAGTTTTGTAAATCTAGAGAGAACTGGCGCTCTATACTCTCTGTCTACCCCGTTAGGGACTCGGCGTGATGATAATATGTGTGTGTGTATGTATAATATACTAGTTATTGTATGTACCAGAAAAGTTCAATTTTAATAATATTATATATGTATTGTGTTAAAGGAGCCGGTGCTGTTCAGCGGTTCTATAAAAGAAAACATATTGTATGGTGCCCTCGACGACTACGACGAATGTGATACAGACCCAAAGGTAATATTTTGGTACCACTTTTAAATGTCCCCGCTTTATTTCTTTAAGTTGCTAAATGTAATGGTATAAACGAAAATACAAGTGGATTTTGTGTAAGCTTAGTCCAGCTCCCTAACTCGCGAATCAGCAACGCCCTCTTTATCGGGGTTCTAATTGCACAAGAGCACCCGGCTCTTAGCTGTGTTGCTTGCGGGCCGTCCATTAATCACTTGATGTTTTTTAGCATCTTACTTCACTCCCCTCTCCCATTCTGATATTTGCTTAACCACCTTCCCCTTTCGAACCTCACGTGATTAATGGACGGCCCCTTAGCATTTTAGAAGTGAAGAGCCTTTGGTCTCGCCGTTATTTAATTATGTAAGCAAAAGTTCCCGGTTCTTAAGCAATGAGAGGCAATAGAAAATTATAACGCCTGTTTGTACAGCATGATGCCGCGTGGATGAGTGCGGCGCGAACGGCTCACCTTCAGGAGCTGGTGGCCACGAGGCCTTCGGGCTGGTGTAGACAGGTGGGCGCTCGTGGAGGACAGCTCAGTGGGGGGCAGAAGCAACGGGTCGCTATAGCACGAGCTATAGTTAAGGTCGGTCATGCTTTTTATACTTCCCAATTATATACCATAGCGGCCCGTCCCGGCTTCGCACGGGTGGCCATTTATTTTTTAAACATTTTGGCGTAAAATGTATTTTTTCTTGCAATTAAAATAGCCTTTGTTAATCAGTGATAATGTATCATTCAAATGGTAAAAGATTTTTTAAAATCGGTCCAATACTTTTTGAGCCAATATCTTTCCTCTTTATAATATTAGTATAGATAGTAAACTTATTTTCATCGATTTTGATTTAATGCACCATACGATCATCATTTCAAAGGCCTTTTCGAAGATTGGCCGAAACAAACCACAAGACAGTAAAAAAAATTAAAATCGTTTTTTGTATGTGCTATATTTAGATCGTTTAGCCAACAAGGTGAATAATATGCAACAGTTTTATCGAATGCTCAATTTGAGTGCCAAAAATATCCGTGTAACATTTTTGTCACTACAAAACTTTAAGTGGTATTTTATGCAAGCAAGTTTATTTCTAAGTAGTATCAATATTAAAGAAGTTCAATAAATATGTAAGTGCAGTTATATAGCTAACTAATGTTTCGAAATTGGAACAGCGCCAAATAAAAAGTTAAGATCTGAGGGATTTTATTAACTAAGATATTATTTATAAAGTCTGAGCAAGAATGCTAGAGTTTCTGTCCACGATGCGTTATTGGTGCCTGCTTTATTGTATGGCAGTGAATCCTGGGTATATCAGAGGAAGTATGAAAATAGCTTAAATGCAGTTGAGATGCGATCTCTACGAAAAATAGTAACGTACTAAAGTACTACGAAAGAGGCGGAGTAACGATCTTAGATCGAATCCGCCATGAAGAGATTCGCAAATTAACTGGCGTGAATAAGGGCGTGATTGTAAAGAAGACGAAAGGCGTGTTACATTGGTGTAGACATATAGAAAGGACGAGTGAAGAAAGATTAACGAAACAGATATATAAAGCAAGTGTGTGCAAGAAGAGGCAGAGGAAGACCACGTTCCAGTTATCTAGGTCAGATCGATCCGACGCTCAAGGACGGGAACGTCAAAAGTACTCGAAACCGCCGAGCATGAATGAAGAGACTGATGAATGTCGAAGAAGCGGCTAAGACTTATGTAAGTCTAGAGAGAACTGGCGCTTTATATTCTGTGTCTACCGCGTTAGGGACTCGACGTGATGATATAATGATGTTGATGAAGATTTATTGCGAAGATGACAGTTAATGTGTAAGCTTTGTTACAGAACCCAAAAATCTTAATATTAGACGAAGCTACCTCAGCCCTAGATGCCTATTCGGAATACTTAGTAGATCAAGCTCTGAAGGAGATCAGCAGAGAGCGGACGGTTCTCACGATCGCACATAGGCTAAGCACTATCCAATCCGCGGACGAGGTAGCTGTATTAGATAGAGGAGTCATTGTAGAAAAGGGACCCTATGCTGAATTGATGGCCAAACAGGACGGGATCTTCAGGGAACTGATAACACATCAAACCTTCGCCTCCAAATCCAGAGAGAAACGTGAAGTACAAAAAACATAACGAATTATGTATTGTAGGAAAATTCTAAGTGTAGACTTTATTCGTGTTCAAGTTTGGCGCGGTTTGACCGTGCGCAGTCGAAGGCAGTCTAATGTGTAGTGATTTCATAGCTATTTGATTATTTCTGGTGTAAAGCAATAGGTTACGCTATTGAATTATATTAATGTACGTATGAAACGAAACATACGAAATAGCATTTCCAATTTTTTCTTTTTATTCTGTGACACATTTTAAATGTTTATGTTCCTTCAGTTGAGTCTATTTATGATGTTGTAGCAAAGTTATTTGTTTTTCAGCCTAGTAATGTTTATATGCAACAATGTACAAACTAGGTAAAGGTTTATGAAATATATCTTAGGTTTGACTACGGATTTGATGGTTGGAATTGCTCTATTACAAAATGTTTGGCGGTGTAGTACTAAACTGCTTGTTTATAAGGCTCTCTGCAAATTGTATTCGTACAAGCAGTCTTGAAAAGTAACTTGTTTTTTTTATTGTTGTTAAATGTTCTTCCAGCCAGTTATTTATTGACTTTGTTATCAAAACTTTGTTTTGTAGGTATCAATCCTACATTGAAATATTTTGTGATAAATTTAGTTAATAGAAACTATGACCATTCAGAATAAATATGTATATAGATAGGTATTCGTGTTTGAGTCCGGTGCATTGTTACAGGTATTTGTTTGAATATTATGTTTAAATTATTGAGTGACAATGGGTAATGGAATTTTTAATAAAGTGGTTATTGTTTTTAATTCGTATAATTTTCCTTTTTTGTTTAGTTTGAGCATTGACTGTAGTGTACTATACATTCAAAGGCGTATGTAATAGTCGTGCTTGAGTAACGGCGATGGACTCGCCATCTGTCACGTTGGCACCTAATATACCTCTGGCGGAAAGTGGGTGTGTGGGTATTACCTATACACCTCTGCCTACCCCTTCGGGGACCCTTGTGGGAAGGCGTGAGAACTGTAGTATAGTCTGGGTCTGAGAAAGACGGCAGCGACTAGTTGGAAGTACGACAAGAAGGATTCCTTAATCAGAAACTTTGGCTGATTGATCTTGCTCAGATCCAGATCCCACCTTCATGTCCACTTTCTCACCTACAGCTACAGTACCGCGCCCAATAAGGGCTAGGTTTATTAAAAATATTGTGACATTAAATTATGGAAAGAAGTAAGTAAATACATAAGTCGGCGCAGTTATCTTGACTGAAGTAGGGTCGTGTTTTATTGTACCATTAATTACCTTTTATTTACATGATAACGATAACAGTAACAATAGGTACTGTAACTATTCGTCACAATCACAACAAACAGGTTAAATAAGTAAGATGGACTATGCCCCCAGCGGGAGCGGAGTACGCGCCAAAACTGTAACGGCGGAGGCGCGCCGTGCATTCACACGCGGACGCTACACGAGTAAACATACACACGGAAACATGGCCCATTTGAAAGCTTTGCGCGGGAACTACGCGCGACAGTTTGTCAATTCGTTCTCAAAAAAAACTAGCAAAAAAACGAAATCAAATAGTGTCGCATTGAATAACTGTCTTTTGAGTAGATGTTTAGCTACTCAAAGTGCACCAGCTGTGGATAGCAAATATTTAACTTCACCATGGGGTGAAATTCAGATTGGAAAAGAAAATTTAACGGACTATGTTTTCGCTGATGTAGAATTATGGGCGGATAAACCTTCAGTGGTGAGTGTCAACCATATTTTATTTCCTCTTAATAACAGAGTTACACCTGTTTTGCAGGGTTGAAGATAGTATTTAAAAAAGGTAAGTAAGTAATTGCGTTATATTTTCCAACTACCTGTACCAACGTAAAAGGTATAGTTATGGAAGTGATTACCTATGACATGCCTCTATTTCCCAGGAATTAATTATACAGATTCAGTTTTTTTATTCTATTTTATACTTTTTTTCGATCTAAATCGAGCATAAAATAATATAGATATTATGCTCAATGGGTCGTACTTATATTATATCCCTACTAAGTGTAGTTACAAATTAAATTCAGAACTAAACGAAACCTAAAACTTGGTGTAACGAAGTAACTTGCTTTTTGTAAAGATAAAATAGTTTCTATTAACGCAATAACGCAATTCCAATGGCAAATGAAAGAGGTTGCAGATGATCAATTAATCATTAATAAATAGCGATGCAGTTCATCTACACAATAATTGCAAGGAGTACAAAGTACAGTGAGATACGTTATATACGGATGTAGTACCTAGGTACACAACAACGCCGATACGGAACTATAAATAGTCTGTATTTGAAGGTTGAGGTTAGATTGTTTGGCAACAGGGCATCCACTAAAATGGGGAAGAAATCAAACAACAATGGACATCATAAGAAATTGGCTTGATTTAGCGATGCATACCTACATACTATGAAAATAGAATATGTACCTATGCATAACCGAATATGAGTAAACTGCATTAAAACTTAGTAAGTCGAATAATGTGAAAGATAGGATACAACTTGGTATTAGGATTAGTCAACATGCAATAGTTTTTGTTACTGCATCAAAATAATTTAGACAGCATATTACCTTGGAACATTGCTTCATAGACTTAAACTAGGTTTCACTATGGCTTGCATCTACGCATCTGTGTGTTGGTCTGTATAGATATGGATCTTTATTGTGAAATCGCGGTCTGGATGAACGCGTTTGATTTACATTTTTGTTGGAAATTGGAAAAAATATCAATCAGTCCGGGAATAATATGACGTCGAGCCGGTAGCCCGGTGCCAAATATTTGTCTCACAACTTTGTACGTTATTTCAGTATCGCGCTGGACTATGACCCCATTATTTGTACCTAAAGGTCAGTAATATGCTCAGACAAATAAACCGGAGGGTACATTGACTGATAAACCGAAATATCTATGCTTCGTGGACTCTGCTCACTAGTGGGCGTTTTTAATTTAACGAGTCTGACGCTTATATATTTTTTAATGCCACAAATCCAACCAATTTGTTATCCATTATAATGCGGGGGTACGATAAAGTCGTTTGAGAGATTTTTATCTACATTTAGATCCTTTCTCGATTAAGTTCCGCACTACAGTGAGTTACAACAGACGTTATATCTTACACTGTTACAGTATACATTGTTACCTTTGTCTTACACTTTAAGGGTTTCAATTCAACGCACCGCCACGCAGGCAATATAAGTCCATTCCATAATTAGGTAGGCTGGTAAAAAAAAAACCTTAATTTTTTTTTTATGTATATGTTATGGGCACGATGTTTTATGCCCAGTTCAACGGAAACTATTCAATATCCGTTCTTATGCCATCTGATTCATTCACAAAAATAAAAACATATTTTACCTAGTAGATACATTACGAGTATGTTTACTTGACCCGTTATTGGTACCCAACGATAGTAGGTATTTCATATTGGTAACAGGATTGGGATAAACCAATAAAATTTGTATACGTACGTCATAGCATATGTAAACAATATTTGATTCATACATTTTACTAGTAGTGTAACTGATATTCTAAATCGTATTAAGAATTAGAGCCGTGGAGGCCGATTGGTTCGAGTAGTTGCCTGCAGCACAAGGATTGCAAGTTCGAACCCTGACTGTACCAATGAGTTTTTCTGAATTTAAGTACAATGATTAGTCACACCACGAGCTGTAAGGTTAAAGAAAACATCGATAGGAAATTTACATACGTTTGAGAAGAAATTAAAAAATATTGAGAAACTTCCTCCTTTTTTGAAGTGGGTTGAGTGAGGTGAGTTACGGCGATGGACTCGCTATCTGTTATGTTGGCACCTAAAATATATATCTGGTGGGAAAGTGGGTGTGGGGGTACTACCTAAACACCTCTGCCTACCCTTTCGGGATCCCTTATGGGTAGGCGTGAGGATAGGTATTAAGCAATTGGTATAACGAATAACAAATATCTACTTAATTTGTAGACATGCGGCTCAACTGGCCGCTCTTATGACTATGGCATGATGCGGATGATGATCGAGCGTTGTGCCACCGGCCTGGTGGGGGCCTTGAAGATGGCCCCTGGAGAGAGAATAGGTCTCATACTGCCTAACATTCCGGAGTTCGTCGTACTCATACATGGCGCCATGAGGGCTGGACTAGTTGTCACTTTTGCTAATCCGCTTTATACGGCAGGTAAGGATACATAATTTATGCAGTTATTTTTCTTTCCTTAGGTTTAAATAGAACCATCAGTGTAATCACACCCTGGTCTCTTAACCATATTTATAAATACCTATGGAATAATTATAAAAAGCACTTTGATTAATGTGTCAAATGGCACGGTCATTTGACACATTCAAGTTTATGGTAAAGCAAAACATTATATTATGGGTCAAGTGCCTGAAATAAATATATTTTATTTATTTATTTAAAACGTCGGAAGAGGAGCCTTGCCAGCTGTTATGTTGGCACAGATATATATATATTTAACGAATTTGAGTGATATTTATTATACATCTATCGTTTTGGGAACTCTGTTTCTTGCCGAGTAGGTATAGAATAAATGTATTTGAATGTATTTACTGTTGGTCTACGTATTTAGATATATAGGTGCCGCTGAAGGCGTGACGCCTAAGTGATTAAATGTTTTTTTAAGTGATTAAAATTTTTCTTTCTTTACTATTAAATGATTATGATAGGTACCTATGAGTTACTAGCCTCTGGGCCTTGATTGACACTCAATACTTTATACCAATAAAGATACATAAAGATAGGCGTGAAGTTAATGGATATAATAATTAGTAATATGAAGTCATAGTTAAGACGCAGTCTACACGGACTTTCCTTATCACTTATAAAAGTTAACACATGTTCATTAACAGAACGCATAAGATTAATGTGGAGATAACGTTAAGATGAGATGTACGACCGACGGCACTTAGAACCACACATTTATCTTGCACGCACATTTTCCTTCTGCGAACATTTAGGCTGTGGAATGAACTCCCAGGTGAGGTTTTCCCTATCGACTACAGCATGCATTTATTCAAGTAGAGTGATTTATGCAGGATCAGCAGCACTCCTTGATTTACAAGCGTCCATAGGCGGTGAAAATCGCTTATCTTCAGTCGGACCCCATGCTCAATGTCACGTTAGGAGGTTATAAACAAACTTGTATTCGCGTGTCCAATGAGAAAATGCACCCTTCAATGAAAATACATACGCACTTGATATGTATCTACTTAACCTGAAGGGCAAAGACCAAATTACCGTTGTTACGTATTCACGCAATGAAACGGAACTGAACGGAAAATGGTAATAATTCAAGTAAACATCAATACTGTCGGTAACTAACCGATTTTCGAATAGTGATTAAATTTACTTTGAAGCTTAAGATTGGATTATATTCCCGAATGTCGCTCACATGACAATTTACTTGCGAATATGTTAATGAAAGAGGTCGGTAAGTCTGTTTGTGTCCTATACACACATTGATTTGATAATAATTATTATTTGCAAGTAGCTCTTCTAGAAGTAATAATTGTTTTATGTTCGACGGTGGGAATTAACCCTTGTATTAAAGGTTCTTGATCTTGCATGTTATTGAATGATAAAGATGATAAGATCGTATATATAATTATAAACTGCAAGCTAAGTATAGGATGTGAGAATAGAGGCACGCCAGACGATACTATCGCCAGACGGGTCAACGTAAAGATGAATTTCCCTGCCTATTTAAATATTTAGGTCTTGTGATGATGTATGTGGACGAAGCGAAAGAGGTATGTAAGTCTAGAGAGACGTGGCACTCTATAGTATCTGCCTGCCCCGTTAGGGACTCGGCGTGATGATATGTATGTATTTAAAGATTTAGTTCTTGTGCTGGGTATTTGCTGCTATCCCTCATTGTCAGTGACTTGATGAGGAATATCTTGCTATTAACTCGGCCCAGGCCTCGTGTCTAGATGAATCAGGGGTCTTACCACTATTGCAATCATAATTGATTAATGTTTAAGAAACAGTTTGACAGATCCATATGACGTTATAATTCCGTCCCTTTCGCATTCTTCTATTATGATTGCAAGTGGTTACCGGGTTATAACCAGGGCGATTACCTGCATTTATATTTGCTATCAGCGGTGCAATTTTATCATTTTATTAATTTATGATGCTATTCTGCACAATAAGAGTAAGAAATTTCGTTCTAGTGATAAGAATACATTTCGAAAGTCAATTTAATTTGTCATTCGATTCGATACAAAACGCTCGAGTGTACGGCGGCGTCACAAACTCTGAGAATTTTCATATTTCACCTCGATTCGCCGTTTGCGATTTAATGACCTTACATAATACATACATATATCATCACGCCGAGTCCCTAAGGGGTAAGCTGAGAGTATAGAGCGCCATTTCTCTCTAGACTTACATACCTCTTTCGCTTCTTCCACATTCATCTCTCTTCATACATGCCCTCGGTTTCGTGTACTCTTGACGTTCCCGTCCTTGAGCGTCCGATCGATTTGATCTAGGTAGTTGGAACGTGGTCTATCTCTGCCTCTTCTTGCACACACTTTTCTTGTGTATATCTGTTTCGTCAATCTTTCTTCACTCATCCTTTCTATATGTGCAAGCCTTTCTTCATCTTTACAATCACGTCCTCGTTCACGCTAGTTGTTTTGCGAATCTTTTCATTGCGGATTCGATCTAAGATCGTTACTCCGGACATTTTTCGAAGAGATCGCATCTCAACTGCGTTTAAGTTAATTACATTTACATAATACACTTTGCGTAAAACATACTTTTGACTGACCAAAATGACTATCAACCCCTGAATCATTGATCACCACCATCCGTAAGGTAAAAACAAACTATATGTATTGACTGTACACGATAGCGTTGTAGTAACGATGACATAAATATTATATTACAATATACGATACGAAGGTAAACATCGATAAGAAACCTGCATTATGTATTTCATATGTTTTGTAGAAATTCATACATATGTAGGTACCTATAGTTGTGCTTGTAAAACAGCGATGGACTCGTCATATGTAGGCACATAAATATATGTCTAGCTGAAAGAGGGTGTTGTAGAACTCTGCCTATCCCCCCAGAGTATCTTAAAGGAGGTATAAAATACATACGTGACATTACATGACATTATTCGTGATATATCTACATTAGATATTATTATTAGCTTAACGGTGAATGCATACGTCTGAGAAGCAATTCAAAGGCGTATACATAGTCGTGCTTGAGTAACGGCGATGGACTCGCCATCTGTCACGTTGGCACCTAAAATATATCTCCGGCGGAAAGTGGGTGTGTGGGTACTAGCTATACACCTCAGCTTACCCCATCGGAGACCCTAGTCGGAAGGCGTGAGGATATTATATTGTATTATTAATTTTTCAGAGGAAGTGAGACGTCAATTCGTGGACTGCAACGTGAAGGCAATAGCTACCATAGAGATGTTTATGCCGATCGCTCAAGAAGTCTGCAAGTCGCTCAAAGACTATAAAGGCACCATATGGGTCGGAGGCGAGGACGATAAAGCTAATGGTAACTTCAAATAATTTTGAAAGTAGAATTAAAATGGTTTAAATACATAGGTCGTATCAGTCCATATAATAGCTAGCTAGGATTTTTCAGCCCAGTGTTGTATTATGATGTACCTACTCATCAGGGTCTATTATTTTTTGTCAGGATGCTGATTTTGAACTTGAACTTCTTGAACCATCGCATCAGGCGGCAATATATCGGCGATAAAATATAATAATAGATAGAAAAGTGGTAAAAAATACTCTCCCCCTATCGTGCCCTGTTTGCCACTGTGGGTATCATATTGTGTTGGCAGCAAAGGGATTAGTCCTATGATGCTGTCAACACAGAATAACTCTCCGAACATAGAGTAACAGCGCGCAAGTTATACTTCAGTATCGTTAGCGTAAATAGGCTACGGTTCCCATCAGGTGGCCCGTATGCTTGTTTGCCACTCTTGTAATATAAATGTATATATATATAAAAAATCCCAGGTATCTACGGGCTACGATCTCTCCTCATGGCCGACCACAAGGCCGATCTCCCATCGGTAGACTGCGACGAAGTGGGCCTTATTCCCTACTCCAGTGGTACGACGGGCATGCCCAAAGGAGTCATGTTGACACACAAGAATTTGGTCTGCAATCTAAAGCAGGTGCAATGCCCTAAGATGATGAAATACGAAGGGGAGAAAGGTATGCAAGCCTAATATATCACGTATTTGTAATTTAAACTTTACGCACATATGTATAAGGTTGACATTGTAATGGTTTTCAGGTAAGGGTGACGTGGTCTTGACGGTACCACCGTTCTTCCACATTTATGGATTCAATGGTATTCTTAACTACAACCTTACTCTGGGATATCATGTCGTCACTATGCCTAAGTAAGTATTCGGTATTACATTGTAAAGTCCAACCTCAAATTTTAAAAAATACATACATACATACATATCATCACGCCAAGTCCCTAACGGGGTAGGCAGACAGTATAGAGCGCCAGTTCTCTCTAGACTTACATACCTCTTTCGCTTCGTCCACATTCATCAGTCTCTTCATACATGCTCGTCGGTTTCGAGTACTCTTAACGTTCCCGTCCTTGAGAGTCCGATCTATTTGATCCAGGTAGTTGGAACGTGGCCTTCCTCTGCCTCTTCTTGCACACACTTTTGCTTTGTATATCTGTTTCGTCAATCTTTCTTCACTCATCCTTTCTATGTGTCCAAACCAACGTAACATGCCTTTCTTCATCTTTACAATCACGCCCTCATTCACGCCAGTTGATTTGCGAATCTCTTCATTGCGGATTCGATCTAATATCGTTACGCCGCACATTTTTCGAAGAGATCGCATCTCGACTGCATTCAAGCTATTTTCATACTTCCTCTGACATACCCAGGATTCGCTGCCATACAATAAGGTAGGTACCAATATCGCGTTGTGGACAGCAACTCGAGCATTCTTGCTCAGACTTTTACTGCCCATCAACGCCGACATGGCTCCATTCACCTTATTTCCGGCAGTTATCCTTCTTTCAATATCTTTTTCATACTTTCCATCTCGTGTGAACATGCTTCCAAGATATACAAATTCATTCACTTGCTCTAGAATTTGCCCATTTACCGATATTGCACACTCGGTCACTTGTTCATCTCTTTCGAATACCAGAACCTTAGTCTTGCCAGCGTTTAGGCGCAGCCCCTTCATTTCACATTCTTCTTTCATTATGGTAACTAGTGACTGCAGTTCGCCCTCTGATGACGCCAGTAAAACCGCGTCATCGGCGTATAGTAGGCAGTTGACCACTAAGTTTCCCATTTTCACTCCACATCCGTTCGTTCTTAGTGCTCTCAGACAGTTATCTAGATATATAATGAACAGCCAGGCAGACATGATACACCCTTGTTTGACCCCCGACTTCACATCAAACCAGGGTGACATCTCACCGTTAACCCTAACGCACGCCTCGCTATCACTATTGTGTGATAGCGAGGCGTGAGTGATTTCACGGCATGCAGTAGGGAACTGCTCACTCCATATCCAGGCAACACGTCCCAGAGTTCCTTTCGTACGACTCTATCAAATGCCTTCTCTAAGTCGACGAAAGCGCAGAAAACCCTTTGGTTAATATCCAAAAACTTTTCCGCGATTCCGCGAAGCGAGAAGGTTTGATCCATACATCCTCTTCCTGGTCTAAATCCACCTTGGGATTCCCAGAGAAACCTTTCGGATCGCTCTTGCATTCTTATCGTCAGGATCTTCGTGTACACTTTACTAGCTAAGCTGACCAAGCTGATGGCTCTGTAGTTGGAGCAGTCCAATCGTGATCCCTTTCCTTTATAGAAAGGCACGATGACTGCTCGCCTCCAGTCGTCCGGAACATCACCCTTTTCCCAGCAAAGATTGCATAGCAAATAGATGACGTCCCAGACCGCTGGTCCACCGTACTTGATCATCTCAGCCGTAATCCCATCTATTCCCGCAGCTTTTCCACATTTCAGACTTCTTATCGCACTTACAATCTCTCCCATACTTATTTTATCCGCTATAGGATCCTCGACAGATTCTGTTGGAGGCAGCTCTATGAGTAGATCAGCGGCATCATCATCATACATATCTTTGTAGCATTCACTCCATCGCCTGAGGATTTTAAAAAAATAGTAGTTAAAAGAACTAAAAAACACGCTTTTTATAGAAAACCGTACTAAAAAATAGAAAATAAATTTCGATAATATCTTAAAAAGCGTGGGGTGCATGGTGTCAATAGTTATAAATATTTTATTGACAGATATTAGTAGAGTGATTATCATTTCGGTAATATCTTAAAAAGCACCCCACGCTTTTTAAAATATTATCGAAATTTATTTTCTATTTTTTAGTTCGGTTTTCTATAAAAAGCGTGTTTTTTAGTTTTTTTTAACTACTATTTATTTTCTACTTTTTAGTTATTAGTGTATTGTCATCGGTCCTCGATAAGTCTACAAAGTTTGAACGAAATCTGGCCGTTTAAAGTGGGTCAAAATCGAGCTCAAAGAAGTCGGTTACATACATACAGGTGAAGCTAATATAAAGCGTGTAAAAAAACTCCTACTTAGATAGTTACGGTTGTTGGCGACACGACGAAGTAGTTTGTACTTGTTTGCCACTGTCAAAGGTAAATCCTTAAAACTAAACTTTGACAGTGGCAAACAAGTAAAAAAACTGTCAGTTAGCAAAAAAGGACGTCAGTAAGACGTAAGTTGGGCGAAAATCTTAATGTAAGCTGGTTAAAATAAAAGGTTTTTCCAGCACAGAATATAGTTTGTCTCGCTACACACTTCAACTGTATTGTTATTGATGTTAATTCTCCTCACTTTTGTATCCATACTATGCAAGAATCCATTACCTACGCATAAAGACATTGTAAACCGTACCCTGAAGACATGACCCGTTGTTTATAATTAAAAAATATTTAGTATTTAAAAACTGAAGATAAAGTAAAGCTTTAATATTTCCGGTCCAAAATGTAAATATGTACCTACCTATATTCAAATAGAGCCGAGCGTTAGAGTAGGTGATAGGTAGATTATTAAATATGTAGGTAGGTACCTTCTAGTAATGGTGGTAAATAGCCGTGGAGGCTGTGTGTTTCAAGTAGCTACAACACAAAGATTCGAATCCTGACTGTACCAATGAGTCTTTCTGATCTTAATTACAGTGATTAGTCACACCAGCTTTACGGTGAAGGAAAACATCGATGGGCAACCTGCATACGTTTGAAAAGAAATTCAAAGTACTAATAATAGTCGTGCAGTAACGACGATGGACTCGCCAACTGTCACGTTTGCACCTAAAATATATCTCCGGCGGAAACCGGGTGTGTGTAATACCTACAACACCTCTGTCTACTCCTTCGGAAACCCTTGTGGGAAGGCATGAAGATGTACGGTATACAAATCTATCTTAAACGTAGTTTAATGATAGGTACCTAAGTTATCTTTGCTATAAATTGATTAATATTTGCTAAAAATAGTTGCTTTCATCATTTTCAGATTCGTCCCAGAAGATTACATCAAATGCCTAGTAGAATACCAACCCACCACGTTGTTTGTGGTGCCCTCCTTGTTAGCATTCATGGCCACCCATCCGATGGTGAAGAAAGAACATCTGCAGTCAGTCGATACCATCATGGTGGGCGCTGCTCCCACGACTGACAGTATGCTAGAGAAATTCCTACTTAAGTGTGAGAAAACTAAGGATCAAATTAAATTGTTACAAGGTGGGTTTTAGGTACATTACTTATTGACTGTGTCGTACATACTACATACATAGTAATAAATAAACGTTGCGTTAAATCGCTAGCGAGAGCGACTCGATACAAGACTTGTAGTAGGTTGCCAATTGCCATTAATCAAAGCCTAGTGGGTCAGTGGTAACAGTAGTCACCTGCGAAGTAAAGATTACATGAGCTTTTATAAGCTTACGGACAGTGATTTATCATCGCCATGAGCTTTACGGTAAAGGAATATTAATTTTGAGAAAATCTATAGATATACGTTGGAAAATAAACTAAGTACTTACTCGTTGTCACGTAGGCACCTAAATTATATCGCCGGTCAAAATATGCTGTAATTGAATAGAAGATAAGTTTGTAAGAAATGTTCCATTGAAAATTTTATTGGATAATGGGTAAGATAAGACAGTGTGATCTGGTGGTCAGAGCTCCTAACTGCGAAGTTTCAGGTCTCGGGTTCGATTTCCGCTGAGGGCAGATATTTGTGTGATGAACACGAGTATTTGTAGCTTAGCCTTAGATGTCCTAAGTATTTACGTATATATCTATCTATATAAGTACTTATATGTCGTTGACTAGTTACCATAGTACAAGCTTTGCTTAATTTGGGGCTATGTCAATTTGTAATCAATTTTAACGCTGGTGTAACGCGGCATACCTTTAGTGTTGCTTTTTTATTGAAATGAATATCCCTCAGGGTACGGCATGACGGAGAGCTCTCCAGTGACGCTTATGACACCGTACAATTACCCATACAACAAGATCGGTGCCGTCGGTCAGCTGTTGAGCAGCACCCAGGCGCGAGTGGTGTCACTCGCGGACGGACAAATGCTAGGCCCGCACAAATCGGGAGAACTGCTGTTGAGAGGCCCGCAGGTAAGAACTTAGTTGATTTAAATTTGTAGACATTTAGATATAATAATATATTTACGCCTTCCCGCGAGGGTCACCGAAGGAATAGGCAGCGGTGCGTAAGTTGTACCCACACATCCTCTTTCCGCCAGAGATATATTTCAGGTGTCAAATGGCGAGTCCATCGCCGTTACTCAAGACTATGTATAGACCTTTGAATTGCTTCTCAGACGTGGTGTGATAAACCACTGTACCTACTTAAGTTTAGAAAACTCATTGGTTTAGTCGGGATTCGAAATTGCTACTACTTTGTGTTGCTGGCTACTACTCAGCCACCACGGCTAGATATTGAGTTAAGAATTATAAAGGCGATAGTAGTTAGATATAAATAGCCGCGATGGCCGAGTCGTCAGAGTAGGCCCCTGCAACGCAAATATTGCTAGTCCGAATCCCCACTGTGCCAATGAGTCTACAGTGATTGGCCACATCACTAACTTTACGGTCAAGTAAAACATCAAGAGGAAACTGCGATGGACTCGTCATCTATATAAAAAATATATAAAAAAAATAAACTTTCATTTATTTTCTCTCACAAAACATCTTAGCAACTAGGAAGTTAAGTATTGTATGATGCACGGCTATGTAAATTCCTTTAATTGTGAGAGACTGGTGCCTGAGGTAGGTTTGAGAAACCTGTGTTACAGGTCACCAGTGCTCCACCCGTGGACAGGTACTAATAAGCTTTATTTGTTGACACACAATATACAGTAAAAGTAGACTTAAATTAGAATAAATAAAAGAAAAAAAAAAGTAAATAAAAAAATAAAAAAAAATAAGAATGTATATAAAAAAAAAAAAAAAATACAAATTTGATTAGTTATAGATAATGCAGTTCTTAAAGTAATTTGGAAATGTATAGTGTATTTTATGAGGAGGAAGCGGCAAGTGAAAAATATGAGTGGCATGGGTGAAAAAGTATGTAAGTGAGGAGAGAATGCGAGAGTGGCACAATTAGTGGATGTGTTAATGTGGGCGATGTAAGGAGCAACAGCAGATTGGAAGTCTGAGACTATTCAAGAGTCTTTAGGAGATTCTCTATTTCTTCATAGTTTAAGGTTTTTAAGTGTTTTTTTAATGTAATCTTACATATAAATTTAGTTTTGGGGTATATATGGAGGGTACAATTCAGTTTGTTGTATAGATAAGAACCAAGGAAGCAGAAAAACTTATGCGCGAGAGATGACTTAAATTTAACTGAAGGGCATACCTTGCCCTTCCGTCGTTTGTCATTGTTTAAATTTGCGTCATACTGGAGCTGAGAATGCTTTTTCAGGACAGTGAGCAGAATGAAAGATTGTCTGGCCGTGAGTAGATCCCAATTTTGGTACAGTTCAGCGGTAGGGAAACGGAAAGGGATGCCCGCGCTGACTTTGAGAATAGCACGCTGTGACCTCTCTACCTCAATAAAGTGGGTTTTGGCTGCACCTCCCCACGATGTAATGCAGTATTCGATAAGAGGTTGGCATAGTGCATAGTAGACCATCTTAATGGTTTTGTGATCAGCGCAGTGCCTTAGGGTTTTAAATATAAATATAAGTTTTCGTAGCCTAGATACAAGGATCTCGATGTGAGGTTTAAAGGTAAGATGTTGGTCAATGGTGATGCCAAGGTATTTTAAGCTCACAACCCGTTCGAGAACGGGACAGGAGCAGATGGTCTTAGAATTACAGTCATGTACGTTAATAGTATGGGATGTCGATGGAAGTAGGTTAGCTCTGTGAGCAAAGGTTATATATTTTGTTTTTGATACATTCAGTGTTAAGACGTTTCCTTGGAGCCAGTCGCTCACTTTATTTAGGCCTAATTGTGCGGCATGAAATACTTCATTCCAACTACCACCAGTGAAGAACAGTGCCGTATCATCAGCAAACGTAAGCATGTTGCCATTATCAAGAGGAAGTTGGCAAAGGTCATTAATGTACACTAAGAAGAGGGTCGGACCGAGTATACTACCCTGTGGTAGGCCAAAGTTAACCGTCTGCTCGTTACTGAATCTGGTTTTAATCCTTAGTACTTGTTTTCTATCAGTTAGATAGTCTTCTATCAGCTTAAGTGGAATACCTCTTATTCCGAGTCGATCAAGCTTTTTAATTAAATGCGGGATAGAGACAGTATCGAATGCTTTAGCAAGGTCAAGGAATATCGTCAAGCATTTCTGTTTGTTGTCTAGGCTAGAAACGATAGAATTCACCAATTCGTGGACCGCGTCGTTGGTGCATTTGCCCGATCGAAAGCCAAATTGTGAGGAGGCTAGAAGTTTATTGGTCTCCAAGAATTTTATTAGACGCTGGTTTATTAGGCGTTCTAGGACCTTTGAAAGCGCTGGTATGGTGGTTTTGAAAGATATAGGTCGGTAATTGTTTATGCAGTCTTTTTTTCCTGATTTATGGATAGGTGTGATAAGTGCTTTCTTGAAAGCCCTAGGAAAAATTCCTTTAGATATACATAGATTACATATATGTGTGATGGAGGGGGCGAGGATAATAGCATATCTCTTAAGTATTTTACCACTGATCTGGTCGATACCTACTGCACAGCTATCCTTAAGATTTTTAATAAATCCTTAAGATTTTTAATAAGTATAAGGACTTCTTCTTCGTCAGCGGGTAAGATAACGAACGAGCTGAGGTGAGTAGGTGTCAAAGTCAGTGTGAGATCAGCGTCCGTTGCTGTAGTTTGTTTGTTGGCTATAGTTTGGGCTAGGTTTGCTCCAACATTCGCAAAGAAGCTGTTGATGTCGTTAATTTCCTTGTCAGGGTAGTTGGATGTCAAGAGTGATGGTGAGAAATCAACTCTTTTTTTAGAGCCACTGATTGTTTTGATAACTTCCCAAAGCTGTTTTTTGTTACCCATGGCGTTTTCAATTTCCCGCTTTTCATAGTTTCTTTTAACTTGTTTGAGCAGTTTGTTGCAAAAGTTTCGGTAGCGTTTATATATTGTAGTAGTAATTTCATCTTCAGGATTTCTTTTCATCTATATATATATAGGAGATCCCATTTTTTAACTGACTCATCACGAAATCTCAGGAACTATAAGGCCGATTGACTTAAAATTTGGTGGAAGTATTCGTTACGCGATGTAGAGGTCAGCTAAGAACGAATTTTATGAAACTCCACCCTAAAGGCGTTAAATAACAAAAAAACACGTTTTTCAACCATTGCTTTTTATTGCGCGAAGTACAAATGTATGTCATCTGGGAAAAACAATTGCAAGAGAGTCGTTCTTCACTTGGGTTTTAAAACTAGAATTCGATTCAATGTTCATTATTATTTAAAGATTTTAAACATTTTTTTTTATTTTTTTTTTGTAATCGATTTTTTATACATTTAACCAAGTGTTATTTGTGACCTTTATAATAATTTAAATTAGTTATTAATAAATTTATTTCAACGCATAAACATAGATGATGCTCAAATATAAAACAATATTAATCGGAAACCAAGAATCGTATTTATTGCATATTGTTATGGGATACCATAGACGATAACAAGTAAAACTGGCGCGTACCATAGATTGATTATGGCGCGAAATACAAATGTCATTAGGAAAAAACAATTGCGAGAGAGTCGTTCTTCACTTACGTTTAGTAGACTCGGGACAAGTCGGGCAATTTTTGTGTTTTTTTTTTAGTTCGGAGTAACGATCGTAGATCGAATCCGCAATGAAGAGATTCTCAAATCAACGGGTGTGAACGGGGGTGTGATTGAAAAGATGAAGAAAGGCATGTTAGGTTGGTTTGGACACATACAAAGATTGACGAAACAGATATACAAAGTGAAAGTGTGTGCAAGAAGAGGCAGAGGAAGACCACGTTCCAACTACCTAGATCAAATCGATCGGACGCTCAAGGACGGGAACGTCAAGAGTACTCGAAACCGGCGAGCATGTATGAAGAGACTGATGAATGCGTACGAGGCGCAAGAGGTATGTAAGTCTAGAGAGAACTGGCGCTGTATACTCTCAGCCTACCCCGTTAGGGACTTGGCGTGATGATATGTATATTTTTCAATTCTTTACCCTTATGGCAATAAGGCAAGAAATCTGTTGTAACGATATTCACAACATTCTATAACTTCTAGAGGACAACTGTTGTATTCTCTGTGACACACCGGTCCTATCCTGTGTTAATTCAGCTAATAATCTATCTCTGTGCCTTATTTCATCCAATACCGTCAGTAATGTTTGCAAGCAATATATATTCTTATACTTTTGTAATGTTCGTAGGTAACACGTGAACGTACTGTTTGTCGTTTAATCGCTTTTGCTTTGCTAATAATTTAACTATGTGTATTGGTTTTTATGTTACCTATTTATTTTTTATACTTATAATATGCATCTTTATTATAAGGCTTTTCTTTTATTTAATCTTCTATAAATATAAAAATTAATGTTTGCCCTTTTAGAATCGTAAACGGCTGGATCGATTTTAATAAAATTTTCCGCGTGTCTTCAGGTGCTTTCGAGAATGGTTTAGATTCACAATTGGACCCGATAGGTGGCGCCACTGGGTCCATGGCTTTTATTTTTTTCACCCAAGCGAAGCTGGGCGGGACAACTAGACTATATCTATAAATATATTTTATATATAGAAGATCCTATTTCTGAACTCACTCATCACGGAATCTGAGGAATTAAGGCCGATTGACTTGAAGTTTGGTAGGAGTATTCCTTACGCGGGGTAGAGGTCAACTAAGAACGGATTTTATGAAACTCCACCCGAAAGGTGGAACGCGGGGGCGTTAAATAAAAAAAAACACGTTTTCTTCATAACTATTGCTTCCATAGGTATGAAACTTTGTCAAAATATTCTTTTTGGCATGATATTAATTACCAAGAATGGATTTGACGATATTCCATCCTTCAAGGACAATGCGGGGGTGATAAAGGTAAAAAAAAACTTTTGACCTGAAGCTCCTTTTGGTTTGAAACTTGGCAATATCTGTTCATTATTATTTAAAGTTTTTAAACATATTTATTTTTTATTTGATTTTATGAGTAATCGATTATTTATTCATTTAACCAAGTGTTATTTGTGACTTTCATAATAATTTAAATTATTTCAACCCATAAACATTGATGATGCTCAAATATCAAACAATATTAATGACAACCATGTATCGGAAACCAAGACTATTCCAAATTCGCCTCTATCAATTAGCTTCGTATATAATATTGTTATGGGATACCATAGACGATAACAAGTATATAAGATTGATTATGGCGCGCAATACAAATGTCACCTGGGAAAACAATTGCGAGAGAGTCGTACTTCACACTTCACTTTCAAGTGGAAGTTTTGTATCATATGTTTAATAAATAACGAAATATCAAAGATTTGTAATGTGACGAAAGACACATATTTTTGTGCGCTTAAATCGCATACGCTGTGTAAACCTTACGAGATAGATCAAATGAATTTAACACGGATTAGTATATCTTAAAATGATCGATTATTATCATTAGTATCAATATTGCACCCGTGCGAAGCCGGGGCGGGCAGCTAGTTTTCTTATAAAGCTTATCCCGATTTCTCATACAGCGTAAAAGTCCTTTTGTAATCCACGGCTTGGAGATAAGTTTTCTCTTAGATGTTTGATGTGTTTTAGTAGAGTGATTATTAATAGCCGAAGATATATTTGAAACAAGAAGATCGCATGCCATATTTGGGTCTTGGCATTCAAGTATATGACCAAAGTTCCGGTTTAAGATAGCTTTATCTAGACTTTCTAAGTCCAGTGAAGAATGAGTTATATTTTCGTAATGGGTACTTGTGTTCATGCTACAGCTCATGGCTACACTCTCATGGTCAGTAATAGATGTTTCAAATATTAGGCATACTGCGTCCAATTTTGTCTTGAGCATCATGTGGTCTAGGCAAGTAGCCCCATGAGTAGGCAAAGTGTGGCCAGGAAGAAGGCCGTGGCTGGCTAGTACGTTCATATAATCATATGATCTTCTATCAGGACTATTAGGAACTATGTTGATATTTATATCGCCACAGAGGAAAATGTTCTTGTAGCTTTTTAAGCTAGTGAGAAGTCTATCTAGAGAGTCAATAAATCTATTTGTATTGGTGTGACTAGGTGGTCGGTAAATACCTATAATACATGTATCTCGATCCAATTTTAATAGCAGGCAATTAGCGTCGTCGAGTGTGGGTTCCTCACATGTAACGTTAAGATTCCTATTATAATAAATAACAACGCCTTCGTTTTGGGATCGATGGAGCGTTGTTGCTGTATAGTTAAAGCTATCGAGATTGGGTATGGCTTTAGCTGACGGGAGCCAGCATTCTGAAAGCACTAGAATGTCCCAGGTTATTTTTGCTCTTTGTAAAAGTGTATTGAAATTGGGCATGTTACAATTGATGCTACGAATATTTTGAGTTAGGATTTTTATACTATTATTTGGAAGTATATGTTTTCTTGCATTTTCTATATCACAGGTAATGGTTTTGGCTACTTGAATTGAGTCCAGATCTAAGTAAATTTTTTCTATGTTCTGCATATTAATGACGTGAGCCATATTTACGTGATATTATAACCAACTGTCACGAATAATGCGTGACGTAAGAGTTTTGTGTAAACTTCGATCTGGGACAAGGAATGCTTAATCACCATTTTTTTACCTAGTGCAAGAAGAAGAAAACAAGTTTGGATAATACTTTTCGGGTTTTGTTGTCGCATGTGTATTGTGTAATGTATACTGCGTGAGTATTGTAAGTGGTGTGTATCGTGTGTTTTATGTGTGATTGTGGTAAGTGTGTGATTAAGACTGCAATAACATTCAAATTCGTATAGAAAGACAATTACAATATAAATATGATATGTGTAACAAAACAAATGTAAGATTAAAATACTGTTAAATATGAAAATATATACTGGGCTGTCCAAAAGGGACGAACAGTATTGCTTAAAAGATAGTCACAGAATTTTGTAGATTTCTGATTCCTCATCTATACGGACAGGGGTGGATGTTTCTTCTTTCTTAATGTACACCTTTCCGTAGGATGTCCATGTAGCGTTAATCTTTTTAGTTTTGACGCTTTCGCGGGCTATATAGAAGAGCCGTCTCGTTTTTTTTGTAAGAAATTCGGAGACGTACAGTGTACACGGAGGCCCCGGTACTTTTATCAGGTCTGATTTCAGCGGCGGTTCTTGGTTGCTACGTTTGGTTTTATTGTACTTTTTAAAATTAGAAATAACTGATTCTTTTCTTAAGATTGTGGTAAACTCAACGACAACTGCGTCAGTCTTTATTTATTTATTTATTTTTATTATAAAGGTTTACCAACAATTGTTAACACTAAATACATTTTGTAAGTACTAACATTATCAATACATAGGAACAGTGTAACAATTACTTAAAGGTAAACTTAGTACTTAGTACGGTAAATGTTCCGAATCTCGGACTGGTGAATTGGTGTGTCAAGCTCCAGTGTTGAACCAAGTTGTTGGATTATGCCTATTAGCAAATGCTTGTTTTCGGTATCTAGCTTAGGTAAATTACGTATTTCTATTGTAGTTCCAATTTCACTTCTTTCCATGCGTTCCAATCTATTTTCTAGTGTAGAAATACGCCTTTTGTATTCAGTGTTTTCTTGTTCTAACTGGAAAATTTTTGTAAGTAGTTCATCGTGTTTAGTGGTGATGGTTTCAACTGTTTTTTGAATATCTTGGTTTTGACTCATTATGGTGGCCAGAGTGTTTGTTAAAGCGTTGAACTTAAGTTCTTGTTGGGCAGTGAGATGGTCGAGCATGTCCTTTATATCGTCGGCCGGTCCAGGTTGTTCAATAAGTTCACCAAAAGAGCGCTTTTGGCGCTTAGTGACATTAAAATAATTGTCTGCAGCTTCAGTGGACATATTTCTGTTGAGAGCTGGATCGGAGTTGTAGTGAATTGAAGGAGTATTTATTTGTGGTATTAAACTGGGGGGTGAACGTTGTACGGACATTTTCGCTATTTGTTTGCAAAAGCTTCCTCAATTACTAGGCAATCAGGTGTGTTGAGAGACACACGTATCGGCACACACGGAGGGTTCAGCCTAAACTGGTCGAGATCGATAGTTCCGTGCGGAGTGGCACAGTTACCAATATATGTTGGTCTCTAGCTATCTTGTTCTACAATATAGTTCCGTCACTGTCTACACACAGCTGCGCTTGCAAGTAGTTTACGTGCGCCGTCCTCGTATGAGTATTGAGTAGCACACAGGAATAGTTGTTAGTGATATGTTGTAAAGACTCACTGTTTGTAGTGTGCGTTTCCTCGTTGCATCCGCAGAATTTGTTGCGGCTTTATGCAGTCCTGGTACACGTCTCCAATATTTCCGATTATTTTCTTTTACTTATTTAAATACGGTCACTTAAAACACGTCTGTACAGGGCAGAGGTCCGGGGGAAGAGGATCTATCATGAAGGCACCTAAAATATATCTCAGATGAAAAGTGGGATTATGGGTACTACATACCTTGCCGACTCTCTAGGGGACCCTGGTTTAAAGGCGTTAATATATAGTATAGCCTACAAGGTGTAAAATTTCTAGGTGATGAAAGGGTATTGGAACAACGAAAAGGCGACGAAAGAAACCGTCGATAGCGAAGGCTGGCTACACACGGGCGACGTCGCCTACTACGATGAAGATCACTACTTCTACATAGTTGATCGTACCAAGGAGCTCATCAAAGTTAAAGGAAATCAGGTAAATCCTTCAAGCAAGAGAATTATGTTTATTTAAATATAGAATGAACCTTGAAAAAAGTCAAAGCTACATCCAACCGATGTAGCTTTGCAATCAGTTCACATGAGTTCTATTTATTACCTACCTTACTCGCCATCTATACTAATATTATAAATAGGAAAGATTTGTATGTATGTTTGTATTGAATAGGCTCCGAAACTACTGGACCGATTTGAAAAGTTCTTTCACCATTGGAAAGCTACATTCACCCTGAGTGACCACACCAAAGCCGGGACTGCTAAGACACTGAATCTATATATTTACCTACACTATATATTTGCTGACGATACACTATATATGTGTAAGAACCACAATACACTCTTATTTCTTACTCAGTAGGTACTTTAGTCAACTTAAAAGTTTATGTGCGATATTTTAGTGAAACCACTGAAAATTGATATATTTACAGGTATCACCAACAGAAATAGAAAGTGTGATAATGGAACATCCAGAGGTAGCCGACGTGGCTGTGGTCGGAGTTCCCGACTCCCTAGCCGGGGAAGTACCGCGGGCGTTCGTGGTCTTGAAGCCAAATCACAAGTTGTCAGAGAAAGAAATCTACGACTCGGTCGCAAAAAAACTTACAAAGTACAAACACCTTGAAGGCGGAGTTAATTTCTTAGACACCATACCCAGAAATGCTGCTGGTAAGATTATGAGAAACGAACTCAAAGTTTTGGGCGGCAAGAAACATTAGCTTTACTAAACACTTGTGATTATAATGCGTACTTAAGTATTGTTTAAATTTGTAAATAAAAAAAAATGTTATGTAGATAGGTAACAATAGTTTCTGTAAAGCTCAAGCTAAAATGTGACCTTAGCATAAGATTAATAATTTAGAGTACATATGTGCTAGCTCTTATCGACAAAAAAACCTAGTTTGCATAAGACAATTTTGAACTGAGTATATTTAAATGCTGTGTAGAAGAATCTAGATTAATTTATTAAATTTAAATTTTATCATCATATGAAAATTATTATCCATGTTGATCACTTGTTATGTAATATTTAAAAATAAAAATAAAAGTTCAGTTCACTGTTTTATTTCCAAATACAAAATTGTAAACTAATGCTACACAACACTTCTCATTCTGGAATACTTAAATCAAATGTAATACTTTCCTAACAATGAGATAGCATATGCCTTTGATACCTATGGTCTTACATCTGGGTTCGTAATATTACATTAATTTGTGGAAGAATAAATATTACCAACAACTATGATCACTTCTCATGCTTACATTAAGTTGTAGCTTACAAATAAGAAGTATGACATAAAGTCCTTAGATTTAATTCATTGTTCCTATTACACAGAAAAAAAATTGTGCTGAAAGAGATCTATACGGTCTTATTCTCAGATGATTCCTCGGATATAGCAGATACACCAGCCTTCGGCTTCTCAGTTTCCTCTTCCTTTTCAACTATATGTTCCTTTTCCTTGTGTTGCATGTTTTCAACGGTTGTCTTAACTTCCGTAGGGGTTTGTGGTAATTCTGAGTTCACATCTGTTATAGAGTAATTGTCAGATTGTATTGATATTTTTGGAGTGTCATTAACTTCAGTTTCTTGTTTTTGTTGCTGTGGTTTATCAGGTTTAGTGACAGTCTCAGAGTTAAAATCTGATTGATTTGATTCTTCCTGGATGTCAATATGACAGTTAGAATGTTTTGGTGAGTTGCTATTGCCATCAGTGTTGTCACTTGATGACGAGCTTTCTTCACTTGAAGTAGACACTTCGGATATCAATTTTGGTTCAGCCTCTTCTTTGGTAATAGAGTCTGAACTATTTTCATCTGAATTATTTACAGGTGTGGCTTGTGGCTCTAATGGTTTATCTTCAGGACAAATAGTTTCATTTGCAGAAGTTTTTTGTGCAGTATTTTCATTTTCTAAGTCAGAGGATTTTTCGCTCAGTCTTTGTTCAGTCATTTCAGCATCATCAATTTTAATTTCAGGTATCACCATAGATGCAGTTGTCATTTCAGGCTTCATTTCAACATCTGTTTTTGTATCTTCCGACTTTGACAGGTCAGGTTTATTATCTATAGGCTCTGCAGAAGATGTTGTGGCCTGGGGGGGACTTGATACAGGTACAGATTCAGATTCAGATGGTTTAGAATCCATTGGCTGATCCGGGGTTAAATTCAGTTCTGGAGGAGTTACTGACTCATACTCTTTCACAGTCTTATTAGTGTCCATAGGAGTATTGTTTTTCAACTTCAGCCGAGCCTCAATGTTGTCAATGGAAATGTGAGCATCAGAGGAGCTTGGCTGTGGCTCAGACGACTGTCTCTGATCAGCATTCTCCTTCCATGACATGTCCTCCATTTCAACATCAACATTGTATTCAGAGTTATTGTCAGAACCATTTACAACTGGTTCCATAGGTTCCCCATTCTCAGGCTCTGCGTGACGCTGAATTCCCGGTTCCCTTGTACTTACAACTAGAATATTCTTTTCAATAGCTCTCATATACTTATCGATACGATTGTATTGCTTACGGGGATAAGTAAGAAGCTCGCAAATCCTTTGAACAGTGAACGGGGCCGATGTAAAAGAATCTAGGCGTTCCAACAAACTGTTCTTCATAACATCGTAGTTAAAGGGATCTACATTTGGATATGGTGGAATATCAATACCTGGAGTCGTTTCATGAAAGTCAGTGATCACTGAGAGCAGTTTTTCTTTGAATAAACTCTTGACCAGGGACCATTGATATACTGGGTCACCGGTTCGTGCAACATATGCCAAGTATTCGTTCAGCTCTTGGGGAATGGTTTTTGGTTTGCGTTTGGAGAATTCTTCAAGGAAATGAAATATTTCTTCAGCGTTTTCCATCTTATCCACTTGATTTACAATAAAACTAAAGTTTTTCCCAAACAACAGCATATGCACAGCCACAGATTTAATTTAATTTAAAGAAAAAAAAAATACCACAGAATATAGATCTGATAGATACAAAATAAAAAATATATTGGGTTAAATATCAATAGAATTTACAGACTCGTAGTCAATTATAAAAGAATATAAAACTGTCTACTCAAAGTACTTAAGCTGAATTGACGGAAACTGTATCTTACTTGGGTTATTATGTTCTTCATTAGCTTTTAATTGTGTATGTGTTCCAGTAGACATTTACCTAATAACCGCTTACCATCAGGCGGACCGTATGCTTGTTTGACACCCATGTGGTATAAAAAAAAAATATCAACTATCAAGTCTACCTACCTATGGTATCTACGGTACTACGGTATCCATACAATAAATATGCCAAGGAAAGATATTAATTAAATTTTATGTTTAATTACCAAATCTGTTGTTGAGCTCAGAGTCAGAAGTTACATCTACATAATATTATCATACGCCGAGTCCGTATTGGGGAATAAATGTTGTATGTAACTGACCGTAGAAGTGTGTCGAAGACTACTATTGAACAATGAACACTTGGTCTTGGTTCAGCGATATAATCTGTCAATTGTGACAGACGCGTGACGGGACAACAGAGAAAATTTTCTTTCAAATTTCTATTTAATTCAATCTTTCAGGTTTATTTTTAAAGCGCAAAATAGAATAGATAAGATCAACTCAGTTGTCATTTGCTTTATATTGGGTCGGTATAATAAGCTAAATAAACGAATTCGTGAAGTATATTATTAATAACTTCATATTATTTAAACATGAATAAACTATTGAACAGAAACTTAATAATACCAATCTACAACAATTTTAAGTTTACTTGCCGGTCATTCGCGGACAGCGGCATAAGTGAGAAAATAACAAATATCGTCAAAAAGAATAAAGTGGTGGTGTTTATGAAAGGTGTCCCAGATGCTCCAAGATGTGGATTCAGCAACGCCGTTGTTCAGATAATGAGAATGCACGCTGTTCCTTACGAAAGTCACGATGTGCTCTCGGATGAAGATCTCAGACAGGGTTAGGTTCCTTAATTTTTTTCATATTTTGGCTTAAGCAGAATGCTTGCGTCTCCAAACACTTTCACTTATTGATATAGTTCAGGCTAGAAATTATATAGAATTGAATATGACAATGATATTGTCTCATAATATATGACTAATAAATTGAGTTTAGAAAGTCTTAAATATGAAATGAGACTTGTTTATTTTGGTTTGTAGGTTATATAATTCTGCCTATCTTAAATTCTCAGATCTCCCTTTGGGGGACCAGAATATTTGTGGGATATGTATCGAACCTACTGTATTATTTGTACTGTCTGACTATACAATAAATATGTAGAGGCTTTGACAATTGTAATATGGGTAAGGGATACAATAGGAGGATACCAGTACCTGATGCACAGTACACCCAGAGATAATCCTCACCAATTGTAGACTATTGTATTATATTATATTGAAATATAATAATAAGTCATGCATTATATGGGTCCCTGAAGGGGGTAGGAACAGGTGTATAGGCTGAAATTGCTTATTATAAGCTTTTGTAGTAAAATATGTGTGTATTTATTTCAGGAATCAAAGACTTCTCCAACTGGCCAACGATCCCACAAGTGTTTATCAATGGTGAATTTGTTGGGGGCTGTGATATCATGTTGCAAATGCACCAATCGGGAGAATTGGTAGAGGAACTTAAAAAAGTTGGTATCAAAAGTGCTTTACTAACTGCTGAGGAATCTAAAAAAGAAGAAAACAAGTAGTTATCTTCATCATAAAATAATTTATCAAAAATAAAGACAATTGTATGTCTCTAATATTTTAGCTTGCAGGAATAATTTATTGAATTATGCATTATTAAGAATGAAATAACTTGTTCTTATTATTTTTATGTACCAATAATATCATGGTTTATCATGAAATTTTAGAAAACAATAATTTCTTTCATATTCTGTTTTCCTTTAAAGGTATTTTTGGTTCTAAATTTACAAACTCCACCACAAGCCATGTTCACAAGCCAAGCCCTTCACAGTAGAGTATCTCTTTGAGAGATTTACTCATACAAAAGTATAGCAAACAAGACAAAGGTGGGCTAACTGTATCATATGATACATCTTCTAATTGGTGAATTAATCAGTCAAAGATTATGCTTAGTTTATGGTGGGGCTTAATCTTGTGTTGCCAATGGCATTGAGTGAGAATGTTTCATTCTTCCTTGTTATCTTGGTTTATTGTTGTAACAAAAGCATGGAATAGTTTATTTAGGATATATATATTAAGTTTGTTGTCCTAAGTAGTTATAGGTATGTATTTGGAGAAATAAACAGATGTTTGTTTAAGAGCTCTTTATTAAATTAGCTGTACATTCGAGTTAGTATAATTTGGGTACATAATAAGATCCTTATTCTACATACCGCAGCTTTCTCGTAACATTATAGGTTGGATTAACAACACAGTCATTATTAAAAGACAAATATATGGCAGATCATTTATTTTGAGTACTCATCCAAAAATACTCACACAAACGATAAATCATATTAAAATGATAAATAAATAGATGCAGGCAAGCTATGGCAATCTATGATATAAATAATTTGTGTGACACTTCCCTGCAACTTTTATAAATTTAGATAACTTAAAAACAATATCCTGTAACTACCAACCAGGTATGATGGTCACTAATGGCAGTAATTAAAAGAAGATCTAGTATAAATAAATGTTTGCTTATAAATAAAAATATAACAAAAACATTCTCACATATTGAATGAGTCTTATATTGGTGTCACACATTAGTCGAGCCTAACATTAGCACCATTTTATCTTACAAATTATTTTTTTGTGACTTCCCTGAGAATTTCATATAAAAGTTAAAAATACCTAATGCTAATGTATAAATAGTGTTGTAAACATATAGATGAATTCTTTGATTTGAGCCAAAAGGTTACATTTAGGGAGAAGTAATCTGTATGAAAGTTAATGGTATTTTTGGTTTGAACATTGCACAATAATATTAAAGAACTGCTTTTAAGACTAATTATGACAAAAATAGTTTCTTCAATGTTGACCCATCGTTAGGGCGAATCGATTGTGGGGGTCAACATGTATGAAATAACTTTTGTGGGCCGTTGCTTTGATCCCTTCGTGTGCCTTGGGCCGTTGTTAATTGACAGGGGTGATAGACAGATGTGTTCGCTCCCATAATCCCCTGCTGGTGTATGTCCTATGATTCTTCTGCGTTCTGCATCTGCATAAAATATAATTAATAACTCATTGACAAACTAAAAGTAGTCTAACACAGTAAAAATAGGTCGCCGTGTGTTTGTCAGCCGCATAGGCAACTGTCCAAGTGTCTTCTTGGAACAAGGCCAAGTTCCTCGAATATTTTTTGTATTCTTAATGTTTAAATTGTAGATTTAACTTGTTTGTTAAGCATTAAGGTAGATTTATCAGGGACAGTTTGTGTCACAGACATTCTGGGTTCTATGTTAAACACATTTGCTTACTACTGACGGCGTGTACATTACTGTAGTCAGATGTTATCACGTTTACACATTGGATATACACAACAAGTGATGAAGGATTGAGACAAAAGATATAGAATGCTGAGTAGCTCAGACTATGTTTCAATCTAACGAATCTAACGATATAGTTATATAACATAGTTAGTAGGAATATTCTCTGATACATGCCATGGATGGATGTGGATGCAGCGAGAGATCTGTAAATTATTTTTCATATCAAATAATGTTTGAAAAACAATTTTAACTAAATTTTATACGAAATAATATGTATTCTATGGGGAGAGTAACGGCGTTCGTTCTATTATTTCGTCTATCGTTATATATTGATCTTCAGGTAGGCAAGGTAGACCACGGAGAAAGTGGCGACCTGACCTGGACCATTAGTGTAGTAGCCAAAACTAGCGTCGAGAAGATCCTTCAAGAAGGGTGTGAAGAGATTCTTTCACGGTCGATAACAGCAGTAACACGCTTACGACCAGGCGAAATACATGCTTGTTTGCACTTAGCTCGGTAGTAAAAAAATTGACTAAAATCTTGCGGGCAGGTAAAGACAGCAGTGGTATGTACCAGGCTATCAGAAACAGTAGGTACCTAGAGGTCGGTCTCCCCGTAGAGCGCGGTGGAGAAGGCCATGTAGTCGAGCGCGCCGGGCGGGGCGTTCGAGCCGCGGTAGGGAGGCATGCGCGCCACGCAGTACTCTGCCTGGTCCGGCGGCAGCTCACGCCTCAGCTCGTCCGCAGTGATGTACGGCTATATATATATTTAATTAATAGCCACACAAATAGGCTACACAGTAAAGCTGAATTAAAAAGTTTTCAAATATCAACAACCAAGAAAGTTAAGAACGTTGACAAGGGCGATTTGTATTTATGGCAATTGAGCTTGGCCTGTGGGCATAAATATCCGGTGTTGAGTTTGGAGAGAGTTTTTGAGAGAACAATTGGCAGTGTTGAGATCAACATAACACAATAAATAAGTATAAAGCATACCTTGTCGCTTGCTAGGATTCTAAAGCTGTCGATGACTTGTTCAGCGGTGTCAGTGTCAGTGGATTCCCTGGTCATGAAGTCCAAGAATGCGTCGAATGACACGTAGCCTGCAATACAAGGAATATTTACTCACATCTTACATATTCTACGGCAGTCGAAGAATTTTGCAAATACCAATATGTTGGGAAAGGAAAACAATTTTAACCTAGTTTAGATAAAGACATGCGCATTGTTATCGATCAAGGACAAATTACTTAAGTTCATACAGTATCGGTATTACACGTACTTAAATACGTAGATATATTTGCTGTAACGGTAGGCTTATACAATTTGAACTAAATTCAATATGAACTTTTTCCACCATTTAGCATTTTAAATAATTGATATATATAATATGAAATATCCTCACGCCTTCCCATAAGGGTTCCCGAAGGGGTAGGCAGAGGTGTATAGGTAATACCCACACACCCAATTTCCGCCAGAGGTATATTAGGTGCCAACGTGACAGATGGCGGGTCCATCGCCGTTACACAAGCACTATACATACATACGCCTCAGTAAAACCGGTTTGGCGCACATCGGTTGGATAGTTTTAAAGCCTATAAAGGACAAAGGTAGATTTTCTTTTTGTATTTTATGAAGATACATATTTAGTTAGCACTTAAAATTTTTTATACAAATGACTAAAGAAAAAGAGGATTCATCTGTAACGAACCTGTATTGTTGGGATCGACAACGGCGAGGATGCGCTGGAAGTCGAGTTCTCCTTGCCTGTCCTTGCCGATGCTGTAGCCGAGCGATACCAGGCACGACTTGAGCTCTTCGGGGGCTAAGCGGCCTGCGACACATACACATATATATTTCACTCAAATGTATTTTTTACATTACATATTTTATATTATATTTTAAAATTCAGACAACAACCAAGTAACGGATTTTTTCCCGCTGCTAATGTCATCGCCATACATCCGATAGCGCTAACGCTTACAGAAAAGGATTTTGTCTAGAGACGTTACTAATATTAGTAAAGTTTAATCAAATAATGATTAAAGTTTACATATAAATGTGTATAGATTTTTGCTGTGCCACGTTATAAGGTATAATTTTATTGGAGATGCAAGCGACCATAGGCGACTGTTATCGACAATTGGGGTTTGAAATTAAATTTAGTATAAGATAACAGTAATTACAAATCTCAATCTACTTCTGTATGTAAAATAGGTTTTTACACGCTTTTTTTTATGTAAAAACTTGATATTACACGTAATTTCGATCACGATCACACAAGGTAACAGAGATGCTTTCTCATTATTACCTTTACATACTATTAAGTATGAAACTTACCAGTACGGTTCTTGTCGAAGTGGTTGAACGATGCACGGAACTCGGTGAGCTGTTCTTGCGTGATGCCCTTTGAGTCGCGGGTGAGGATTTGGTTTTCGACCTCGTTGATAGTGCGGTTGATGGATGTCAGTAGCTGTTCCCAGCCTACGCGCAGGGTCTCCATTGTGTACTGCGAATACCTGCAAAGAGACGTTGTCTTTAACGGATACTCAGTTTAAAATTTTTCGATATCAATTGTTTTACCATCAGTGTCTTTATGTGTTTTTTATTTTTAAAGTGTAGCAGATTTGTCGTTCTTTTTTAAAATGTTCATGAGTGTGGGAGATTATTATTCTAGACTAGCTGTACTCCCGGCTTATCTTATTGATCGGTTCTTTTTCACCAAACAAACAATAAAAAAAACAAGTCTTTCGTACAATGTATAATGCCTATATTACTCGGTAAAAAATTGCTTTATAATGGTAAAATAATTTTTAAAATCGTTTAAGTAGTTATTGAGTTAAATTGTGACGAACAAACAAACAAATAAAAAATCAAACCTGTCCTCTTTATAATATAAGTAAAGACTAGTCGTTCTACACATAAAATTAGTTTTTTTTTGTTCTTAAAAATTGTGTGTCAGTTGGAGTTTAAGAAGAAATTACCTGTTCTCGAAGATCATGCCCTCCTGTACAGCTTGGTGGATACGCTCGAGCTCCTCGATGTGTGGCTTGTACGCATACACACCGGCTTCATATTCCTTCAGCCGGCGGAGCTGGTCTTCCAAAGAGCCCTAGAAAATGTACAGATTATCTATCTGTAGATCAACAAGGATCAGAATCCTTAGCTCAATATATTTTATTTTCTCGCTATGATGTTCTTATGAGGTGGAGCTAAGGTGTAAATACTATCTGTTCCTTGAGACATGCTCGTCGGTTTATTTAATTAATTTGTTCGGTGTGACAAACATGGTGGTCAGAATCCTTTTTTAACTTATTTTTAGTTTTCGGCCATCGTGTTGGATATTACTTTGTTTTGCTTTCAAAAATGCTCGATTAAGGAAATATGATATGTGGTTGATTTACCTGTAGACCCATTCCGATGGCGGTGACGGCGTCCATTTGCCTCTCGATCCAAGGTCCAACAGCGTTGGCCTTCTCGGCGAACTGGCGCCTGAGGGTCTCATTGTTCTGTTGCTTGCGGAGCTCAGCGGCGAGGGTTCCGTCGCGCTGAGGCACCAACTGCCTCACGTCGGACCATTTGCGGTTCAGCTCCTAGTCGGCGGAAGGCGATACTTATAACGTCATCATTCTTTTTATAGTCTCTTGTTGCGAGAGTTACAGGAATTACTTAACCGACCAATGGCAAGATCACAAGGCCTTTAGGCACTTCTTAGCTGCTAAGGCTAAAGGCCACTTAGGGAAGTTGCTGATTTGAGAGATAGGGAGCGGGGCTGGATTGTTTAATACTCCTGGCTTGACATGATCATAAGTATAAGAGTTGGCTTCTTGTCGTTACAGACACAATTCCTTTCATTTGCCTGTCCAGCATATTGATTACAATATAGGCCAAAATGCAGTGACTATTCAATTCATGAAGGTTTCATTATAATAATGCTGGCTGTGCAGCCTATATTACTCGGTTGTTCGGTGTAGAATAAACTCTTATTATAACTTTTAATTATTTTTGTTCTAACCTAAGTTACTCTTTAAATCGGACCAGTTGTTTTGGAGATTCGCCGAAACAAACAGACAGACAAAAATTTAAAATATTGTTTTTCTTGCTATATCTGCTACGGCTATGCATTTAATCAATAGCTGTAATATTGACATAACAAACAGACAGTTCGTTTTTTATTTGTAAACATATCCATTATTATGCGTAAGAAAAACACAAGGTACGAATCACCACTAAAATACATGGGCTGATTCATAAATGAACGTATTATAATATCAACGAGCATAGCTACGTATTAGAGGTCTCCCAGTTACAGATTGACAAATACATATATGCAATACCTGATCGAAGTGCATTTGATATTATTACGTCACTTACGTGGGCAGTCAGGGTAGTGTAAGGGTTCTCTAAGCCTCCAGGGATCTGGTGTTGCTTCACGATCGACTCGACTTGGTGTACAAGGTTGACTATCGCCTGGAATTAAGCAATGTATTGTAAGCTTTAAACTGTTGACATTAAGGCGCAATTTAGACTGGCCGTGTATATTACCTGGTACTCTTT
Organism: Drepana falcataria; assembly: GCA_945859725.1. NCBI lineage: Eukaryota > Metazoa > Arthropoda > Insecta > Lepidoptera > Drepanidae > Drepana > Drepana falcataria. The sequence goes on from OX243935.1 coordinate 6,886,033, forward strand.
GTCAGCCTCGCCGAGGGTGGCCTTGAAGCGAGCGTGCGCGTCCATGAGACCGGAGATCTCTTCAATGGTGTGCACGATGAACATGTCCACGAGGTCTTCGCGAGTTCCGTCCAACCTATTTGCAATGTTAAAGACGTTAAGTAAAAGAAACATTTTTGTTTGTTAATACACCTTTGGTTTAATCTCGTTTGTTAAATTGGAGCTCATAATAAAATAGCATTTGTAATATCGTTTTGACGAGACAAAACTATGACCGGTTTTAGAACTAACGTAATTATGTACGTTGTTAACGTATTTCTGAATAAATTACCATCTTTGTAGGTAGACGCATTAAAAATCCGTCCATAGGTTGTACATCTTAATATATATATTTCTTGTGTGCGTGTGTATGTGACTGAACTCCTCCTAAACGACTGGACCGATTTTGATGAAATTTTTTGTGTGTGTTCAAGGGGATCTGGGAATGGTTTAGATTCACAATTGGATAGGTGGCGCCACCATCTTTTTTTTTCCACCCGAGCGAAGCTGGGCGGGACCACTAGTAAACTATATAAAAGTTTAAAATATATCGCCATCTTTGGCGAATGAAATGATAATTTTATTTATGCTCTGTTTATGTGTCTATGGGTGAAAATACATTATATACATACATAACAAGACGCCGAGTCCTTCACCGGGAGACATACATAATAGTTCGTTTTATCTACATACATTCGCCTCTTTGTAAATGCTCGCCGATTTGTAACCACTTTTGCGTATAGTACGCATTAGAAACTCTTTCCGTAGCTAATGTCAATACCATACAACGGATAGCGTGAACGCTACCAAAACCGGCCGATCTATTACAACATCCTTTGATCTTGTATGGAGACTGGAGTTGAGTAGAACAATACATTATGATTTTCCGGCTACAAACAGGATTTTGTCTAGAGCCTCTGCCGTAGGAGAGTGAGAATGCGTTACCAGTTGTTGAAGGGCGCGGCCCTCTTGGCGAACTCGAGGTGCAGCAGGTCGATCTGCTCGAGCACGCGCTCGGCGTCGTCGAGGGCCAGGCGGCGGCGCTGCGTGAGCGCGCCCAGCCGGTCCCACTGCGAGCAGATGCGCTGGCAGCGCGCGTTCACGCTCGCCACCTCGTGGTACTCCAGGGTACTGGCACACACAAAAAGCTTATTAGCTACTTATACCTTTGTGGGCAGTGGCGTATTTGAAGTTTTCGCCCTGGGAGTGTAAGATTTCCCATAATTAAATTAATTAATTAAGGAAAAATATATATACCTACTTTTAAGGGCAACCTCGAATTATCCCGGCTAGCTATTGTTAATATTATGATAGATGCGTGGTAAGTATCAATCTTACCAAGCGTTATTTCGTTTTTACAATTAAACTAGTGGCGTCCCGCAGTGTCACCGGCGTAAAATTTGATTTCATATGTAGATTTTTGACTTAATTAAAACATATTCTATGTGTTAATCCAGCCATCTCTGTGCCAAATCTCGTGCGATTCAGTCCATTTAAAGCGAAATTTAAAAAAATTATCGCCATTATCGCAAATTTAAACAAACCTTAATAAACTAAACAAAAGCCTGAACAGCCATACTTCCTCACCTAGGCTTAAGGGAAAATTATTAGGCGATGTACCTAAGTAAATAGACCAAGCCTTGCCTACCACCTCACCCTTGAACTAGCATGACAGCTTAAAGCGTGAGGAATATTTACTTCAGTTCCTGTGCGATGGCTGCGATCTGTTCGACGCGGTCTTGGTGCGCAGCAAGGTCGGACTCGAAAGCCTCGTGCTTCTTCTTCAGCGCCTTGATGTCGTTCAACTTGCACTGGCGGAAGTCCTGCGACTGGAGCATCTCCTCCTTGCCTAAAAAATTACCACACATTAGTACCTACATACATACATACATAACATCACGCCTCACAGAGAGTATAGAGCGCCAGTTCTCTCTAGACTTACATACCTCTTTCGCTTCATCTACATTCATCAGTCTCTTCATAAATGCTCGTCGGTTTCGAGTACTCCTTGACGTTCCCGTCCTTGAGCGAGCGAACGATCAGTACCTACATAATCAGTTTAATATGAATAATATTAACCTCTGGTCCAGTCCTCGTGGATGTCGGCTTTGTGCTTGAACTTCTGGGCGAGGTACTCGAGACGCTCAAGGCGCATCATCTCGCTGAGCAGCCACTCCTCGAATGCCTTCTCGGCAACTTCCAGCCCCTTCCATGCTTGGGCGATGTCCTACAAAAGGTGGATAAATTGTATAGATTAGGGGCTGTTTTTAGATTTAGAAAAGTATAATTTCACGTCACGAATATATTTTCACGTCTTTCCATAAAGGCAACAACACCCACTTTCTTTTTTCAGGAAATAAATTTAAGTGTCAAAGAATTAGGTGGCGAGTCCAACGTTAATAAAAACATATTATGTAAACTTCGTTTCGATGATTTCGTTTACCGTAAAGCTCGTAGGTACTTAAGGTCAGAAAAGTCATTGGTTTAGTCGAGGTACGAACTTGTTTTCTTTGCGTTGCTGGCAACTTAAAAAACTCTGCCATTACGGCTCACACGTACTGTGATAACGACCAGTTTTTCTAAGTTTGCTCGAAACAAGCATTTTATGATGTGTTTTTGTTGTCAGTAACAGTAGTCAAAGTATGTACTTAATCCTATGGATTTACGAAAATACTCTAAATTTGAAATAACAAACAAACACTTCAATTAATTTATGAATATATAGGAATAGACAAGTGTTGTGCTTACCGAGACCATCTTGCCTTCAGTGGGCATGTACGCAGGGCGGTTGCTCAAGCGCAGCTTGGTCTGCAGGGTGTTGAAGTTGGTCTCCAGCTTGGCCTTCTGTTCTACACGTGGTGGCTTGTGCTTACGCCTGGAAAAGAAAGAAATATATGTGGGCAAAGATATAACCGTTTTCTCTCTGTACAACCGTTTTATTTCATCGGCACATATAACCGATAAACATTATAAATTTAAAAGCTGGGTTATTGTCGGCGTCTCTGATGAAAGCCCGTCTAGCGCAATCTTTTGAACTTCCTATATAAAATATCGTCTTGAGAGACACTTTCTCTTTGATCATGATATATGAGCATGACAATATCATGGCAAATAGATGTAATTACCTGTAAGTACGGTAGTCTTCCAGCTTCTTCTGGCAACCGGCGAGAGAGTTGTCAGTTTGGCGGCTGTTGAGCCAAGGCATGGTGCGTCGGATCCAGTCCAGCAGCTATAAATTGGCCAAAATATTGGATAGTATTAATATCAAACAACAACAAGATGAAGTGAACGTATTATGAAATACAATTATGTAATATTTTTTTATATTGTATCTTAGTAATCTGTCATTGACATTTAGCTGATTATTTTTCTGACTATGTCTGATTTTTCTTTCACTAAGACTGATGGGGATTCCTCGTTGACGTATTGAAATATAAATGTATGCAAATACTGGTGAATGTGAATGAAGCGAAAGAGGTTGTGTAAGTCTAAAGAGAACTTGCGCTCTACCATCTCTGCCTAACTCATGAGGGACTCGGCGTGATGATATGATGATGAATAAATAAATAGATTTTTTACTTACATCGCTGGCAAGACGCTCGTACTCTTCCATGAGGCGTTCGTTCTCTTGGTTGACTTTGAGAACTTTGCAGATGCGGTTCGCGGCCGTTTCAGCCTGAAAACGTACATACGTATTCTATCTTACTAGGAACCAGAATGTTATATTTCAATTGTTCAAATTCAATACAATATTGTAACTCATGCACTACATTCTAAGCTGTAGCATTTTAAGGTTATTTGTTAGATATTTGAAGGTCTAATAATACAAACCTTTTGAGCACCAGAGAAGCAATGGTAGTAAGACGAGACGTATGTCATGACCGCTCGCTCGTCCGGCATCGCCGTGTTCTGCAGATCTGACAAGCGGCACGCAAGCGACACGGGGTTAGTTCTCATGCGATGTATGGTGAATTATTCATAAGAATGCTTGTGTTTTAAAGAGTTTTACTATTATTGAGACTATTTCTACCCGTGGTTTTGTCCGCGTAAAATTGTATGCCTTATGTAAGTAGTAATAATAGTCATTTTAGCCTGGCCATCCTCAATGATCAGGATACTTATCTTTAATATGCTTCAAATCTGATTAGTAGTTCCCGAGATCAGCGCGTAAAGAAACAACCTACATCATTTTAATGACGTAGGTATAATATTTATTAGTAAATATTATAGCGATGTTATGTATCGTATTATGTTACGTATGCTTTCAGGAGAAAAAAGTACAATTAAATAGGTACCTATTCATGAAGCTTTGTTTTACGTTGTAAAATACATAAGTAAAACAGGAAAATATTACGGTTCTTACATACATAAATATTGGCGCGTATTCTAAACTGTAAACATCTAAATTATATAGATATACATATAAATTCTATTAATATATGATATGACTAATTAAAAGTAAAAGTTAAGGTAGTTATGGTTTTGTTTTATAAACACGAGCATTCTTATTTTATAACGGTAACATATAAAAATGGTAAAGTTAACAAAATAAAGCTAATAATACTCATAAAACATCAATGCGTGTTATTTAATACGTAGGTTTATTATAAGCCCTTATAAGTTCGAAATTAAGGGATTACGGATTAAAAAATCCTCGCATAGAAATCAAAGTATAATTTTAATTTATACTTGGGCAACCGAATGATGCCGCTACGAAGTTTTGATAAGACCCTCCGATACAACAAAGAACCACGGACAGGTAGATTCGGCAAGGAATTCCGAGAGGTACTCATAAAGCTCTAGAAGGTCCTATGTAAAGCGAAATACACTCAGATTCATGCTATAAGTGACACACAAAGGCCTGGCGTTAAGGGCTGGGTTTCAAACGCGGAAGTAGGCTCGCATGGCGGTCGGTTTTTTCTTTTTGTACCTGTTGAGCGCCTTGGAAGGCGTGGTAGTAACATGACACATAGGTCATAATGGCGCGCTCGTCCGGCTTGGGTGTATTTATTAGGTCTGTAATATCCAGTTTATTTTCCATTATATAGTGTAATTAAAATAATCAAGGCATTCCCAACAAGTGCAGTTCACGGTATAACGACGATACCAATTAGGAGACATATTTTTCTGGCAATGTATAATGGTGTCATCCTGGTTTGTCAGTTCACTATGAATATATGAGCAGTTAAAAATATTCGTTTAGAATATTTCTTTTCGAATTCAGCAGACAAGTGGAAATTTGTTAATCTTCTTATTCTCTTCTTATATCTTCCCATAAGGTTCCCAAAAAGGGTAGATAGAGGTGTAACATAACACAATATTCTCTCCACAGATCATATATTTAGGTGCCAACGTAACAGATAGCGAGTCCATCGCCGTTTCTCAAGCACAACCATACATACGTGTTTGAATTTCTTCTGAAATACATGCAGTTTTCCTCACGATCTTTTCCTTCATCGTAAAGCTCATGGTGTGACCAAACACTGTACTCCTATTAAATTCTACTTAGTTAACAATGAAGAACTTACCATCAGGGTCCAACATGCGGGGAATGTCGAGATACTTCTCGGCCACGTCGAAGGCCGTGTTCAAGTTCTCGAGTGGGTTATCCTTGGACAGCTTGCTGTAGTCAATCAGGTCGGGTCTGTGCCTGTGGATGAGCGCACAGAAGGCCAGACCGTCCTTGAACGACAGGTGGAAGTTCTGGACGTTCACGTTCTTGTACGGAGCGGTCTTGCGTTGGCACCAGAGGAGCAGACCTTCCTGTAATGTGGAATTTACTTTATAAATTCTGGATATTTAGATAATTACCAAAGTTAAAAACATCGAAATCAAAATTGATCCAACCATCACGTGGGATGGGTATTGGGAATTCGTACGTGAAACTGACTTGTTTGAGGAGATTTATAAAAGAGCATGAAGAGAGAGGTTTGTAAGTCTAGTGGAATTACGTTTTTTTTTTACACGGCGTTATAATATCTATAAACATACTGAATTAATTGAAAACTATTTCAGTCAACAGAAATAATGCGAGGATTATATAGTGCCGATAATTGTTATTTCAGTATAATTATATGTTTGCAATGATGGTAGTATTAAGGCCCATCGATTATAATGAATGCATAAACATTTACCGCAGCAATTTCATTGACATACCAATTATAGATTATCGGATAGCGTGAACGCTTACGGAAAAGGATTTTGTCAAGGGCAAGTAACACAATTAGTTACCTTAGCGGTCATTTCTTCCACTGAGATGTCCTGGATAGCGAAGCGCAGAATGATAGTCCAGATCATACCCAGGGTCATCTTGAGGTTGCCATCGACGATTTCTTCAGCACCAATCGACACCAACTTGACGCCTATAACATTTCGTCATTCAGTTGTTTTTCCTCCACAGGATTATTAAACATACTAGTACTTTATCGCATAAAAATATGATAATACCTTTTATTCACTTATTATCCCAATGCAGTGGGTGCAGTTTAGAAAAAACATCTTCAATTGTGTATACATATTAAGCAGTCATAAAGTACCTCTATTTAGGGGAAAATAGCATGAAAATGCGGTCGATTGTTTTTGAGGTTAACTCCGTTAGACACACAGCTGTGGAATACGGGACTTTTGGAACTAAAAAGATGGATTAAAACGAAAACATTTTATAGATGGTACCTTTGGAGGCAATGAAGTCCAGAGCCTTGTTGACATTGGCGATCTTATGGAAACGCATCTTGCCGCGGTCGGGCTTAGGGAGGGTCTCGCCCGAGATGACCTCGAGCAGCAGCATCAGTTTCAGGCCATTGCGGAAATCTTCGTCGATGTTTTCAATGCCAGTGCCGGCCTTCCTGAGGTGGCTGTTGCACCATGCCGTGAAGGTCTGGAAAGAAGAACTTCATTGAATATCGTGGGATTTTCAACCTTATTTCTTTGAAAATTAGATGGCTGCTAAACAGATGTCCAATAATATGTAGCGTGTGTGAGACGGACGTTTAATGTTTATACTTATGTTGGTGTCAGACATTAGTCAGCAGCAATGATTGCATTTATCTAATGCTATTTATAAACAATGGGTTTAGCACAGTGTTTGCAAGTAGAATGTATTCAATTTTTATTTTGGTTCAATGTTGTATCAATACAGTATTTGTATTTATTTATTGTATAAAGGTTTACCAACACTTGCTTACATCGATACTACATCTTAATCATCACATAACTTAGAGATAATTGTAGCAAATAATTACAGGTAAACACAACTTGCACTATTAATTGGAATGGTCAAGTCACAGTGTAGATAACAAAAAAAAAAGATACAAAACTAAGAAAAAATAAAAAGCAGAGAATAATTAAAAACTATTTTCAAAAATAACTTTTCGGAGCGTGCCAGGTTGATCACAATAGATATCCACAAGATCACTATATTCATTTACTGATTTTGATAGTCTAGGAATGGGAGAGTTAGCGCCAAATACGGTTTTGCGAAGAGGAGGGCAAAAAGGCGTAATTCCATGACGAGGGTACCTTGAAGGAACGCGAATTTTGAATTTACTCAGTATTTGAGGGCAATCGGCTTTATTATTAAAAAGTTTTGATACAAAAAGAAGGTCCGTCACTTGTCTGCGTTTCGCTAAGGAAGAAATTTTAAAATACGATAGTCGCTTATGGTATGAATTAAGTTTCTTTGCCAAACCAGCGGAATACGCCAAGTGCCAGACGAATATCTTTTGGACCCTTTCTATACGTATCAAACTTATAATATTTTCCTAAATCATTTACTACCTAATACCTGTTTAGTCATAGCAAACCTGATCTGATATTAATAGATTTCTTGATTATTGTTCGGTTGAGCATGATCAAAGATGCTTTTGCTCAAATCAAAGCATTCACTAAACACAATCTTACTAATATTATAAATGTGAAAGTTTGTGAGGATGTTTTGAAATCAATCATGCTATCGGCTGAATGGAACTGGATAAAATTTGGTACAGAGATAGATTATTAGCTGCATGAGACCGCGACTCCCAGCTAGTTAGGCGTAAGTTTAAGCCGTGGTGGCCGAGTGGTTCCAGTAGTCGCTTGCAACACGAAGATTGCAAGTTCCCGACTGTACCAATTAGTTCTCATCTCAAAACTCATGGTTCAGTCAAGCTTTATGGTGAAGGAAAACATCGAGAGGAAGCCTACATACATTTGAGAAGAAATTAAAAAACAAATGTGTATAGTCGTGCTAGAGTGCCGGCGATGGACTTGCAATCAGTCACATTGGCACCTAACATATTATATCTCTGGCGGAACGTGCGTGTTAAGGTATAAATATTTTTTATTAGACAATTTGTAATTTATGCGATGACACGATTGATTTCTAATAACAATATTGTTCGCCGTAACCATTAAGCAGTTTGATCATATATTTCTGAAAGTACTGAGAAATTACATTTGCCAGCGAATAAGAACCGTTAATCAATACTGCAGTTGCATCAGGTAGGGGACGAAAAGAGGGGTTCGACCCTCGCGAGCTAAATTCGCATTAGCTCACTGCCTACAAATAACCGATAACACGGAATTTAGAAAGGGCTTGCTTTCTATCTGCGACCTTGTCTGCATATAATTGACATTTCATTATGAGTGGTGAGTAGTGAAGAGTCACTGACGGACAGTTTTATCAGATACATTTTAACAGAAATTTTTGTGTATTTAAAAAGTATATATAATTAATTTTACGTGTCCGAAATCGCGCTTATTAATGAAATGAGTTGTATTTACAGTTTTAATGAAAGGTCAACAATGTTTCTTATTTATAAATTTTAACTCTTGTAGTATGTCTGCAGTACAGCGTCAGTTTCATTGCATCACCAACAACAATGGTCTGAATAGTTTCTAAATGGACCAAATGTTGTATTGTAAAATTTGTAAGCGTACAAAATGTTTAAGGTAGTTAAAGTGGCACTCCTACCTATCGCAAGCTCACAAACAATTTGTTCCGGAGGTGGCGTCAAGGTTGCAGCTGATAAATAGAATCTAGTACATTCAACAACGTCGCGCTCGTGCTCCGTTCGACGTCCGACTTGTCAATTAAAATCAAACAATAACTCAACAATTGTGTTGCATCATCCATTGATTATAGTCCAATTGGTATCGAAACAATCTTTACATAGAAATCGCGATAGAAAACAATAAAATTACAAGAACAAACACAGCTACTTAATGAAGCATAATCATGGATACTTGACTATTGTTAACTAGTTCACATATAAACTAGGTGTAAACAAAGGAGCGTGAGAAATGAGGAAAAAAATCTGCCGCGTGTATTTATCGATATTATTATGTTAGTTATACTAAGTAATATAGCACATCACGAGTTTTTCGATGAAGATTAATATCCCGAGGAAACGTGCATTAATGTTTGAAAAGAAATTCACAGATATGCATAGAAATGGCGACAAACTCGCCATCTGTCACGTTGACACTTCAATATATCTGCGTAAAGCAAGTGTTGTTACACCGCTGTCTGTATTATACATATGTATATCAAATACTTGACAATTGATATTCAAATTGCTTAATGCAAAATCATGTGATACGTATCATATGTATACAGTATTTTTTGTACCTACCTAAGACTATAGTATGCTACGTGAGCAAAGTTGCCACCACTGCGGACATTATAGTGACCAAACTGCATTCTGATCGTAACGAATCATCATTGAAACTCGCGTTTTGGCACGAGACAAAATATGAATACCCTTACTACATGACATTAACGTACGCAGGTGAAGGCATACGCTATCAATTTAAACAAGTTAACGGGCTACCGAATGGGACGACTCAACTGGAATGTGAATTATGTATTCGTATAAAAGAAAGTTGATTATTTATTGACAAGTTATTTTTTATAAGAATTTTCATATAAAAAGCTATATACATCATTGGACAACGATATGTGACGATATCATTTATAGTTATTATGCGTATTAGAACAATGTTTTCTCCAACAACTGGAATAAGTGTAGGTGAGAATTTCACAAACGAGAATAATGAACGTTATATGTATAAATATGCAACGAGAGAACTCTTACACACAGGAATTCCAGCGTACGTCCCTGAGACAAAACACACGTCATCGTGACCCAGAATATGAAAATAATCCAGAATCACCTTGCGGCTAGCACCACGGCCATTGAGCTAAAATAAGGTACGCAGGTGGACATCGGAGCGAGCGCCCTATTTCAAATGTGGCTCGTAGTTGAGCGGCAATTTCACAAAGATAGCGCTGTCAGCACTAGTGAAGCGCGAACTACGAAAGGCAGCTTTCAAGGTGAATGAGACAAGGTAGCGCGAGCTGCATACTGGCTGGCTCTCAGTGCTATTATTTGATCTAACGCCTTGGTCACTAAAATATTTAACGGTATTTTTGTAAGTAGGTATGTATTTACGGTTTTGATTATAATAATTAGTAAATATAGTCTTTTTTTGTCTTTGTCTATCCATAATGTTTTGTAAATTAATCACGCAAAAACTACTGCAGGGAATTTAATGCAGTTTTCACAGAGCACTGCAGAAACTTTCGTTTCAGAGGTCTCACTCAAAATAGAGGCTTAATATTACCGCAACAAAATCAGACCCGATATCCTAGTAGATATCCCAGATTTTTTTGTGTTTAATAGGAATTTAAGTTGTTTTTTAACTTTGCTAATCGACCAGGATCTATGTAGTTATCATTGTTAAAAGCAATTTCTTTATATGAACTTTAGCTAGGGTATATGTTCGTCATCGAAACGGCAACTCCAAAGGAAGTTATTGAGCTCATTGAGATCGGTTAGTACAATCAACTTGTTGATATTGTCCGTAACTAGATACACCTATGATATAGGCTTATTCGGGCTACAGAGTTGATCTAGAAATATCTTCTATATCTACACCTTAATTTATTTTACTTACTTATTTAAATGTATCCTTTTAGATGTCTTAATATATATTTAATGGAAATTTTAGGTTAAGGAAAAAAATAATATATTTATTTATCTACAGCCATCTATGTTCCATGGCTGCAAAAACACTCCTAGTATTTAAAAACATACTACAAGTAGTATAATTATCCTTTAAAGGCGTACGGTCATAATAGTTATTGGTTACGAGATAATGGCACGGGAAAGTCGTATTATTATTATTAAAGTGTGTGTATGACTACAGTACAGGTATGGTGTAATGGGTATTACTAGTGCAAGATAACAAATTTTTATTCAACTTGGCTTGTTATCTTCTAGTAAATAGCAACCTGTCAACCATTTTATGATTAATGCAATATTCATGGAGGTTGCCAAGCGCATTGTATGGGACAGATGCTGCCAGGTAAAGTGCTCTTTGGCATGATTTAGGACCAACATCGTTAGCCAAAACACTCCCATTCTGCTATAATTATGACTAGATGTGTTCCACGGTCTAACCCTCGTAAAATTTGTAAATGGGCAGTGTTTGTTTTAATAAAACAAATGAGTGGCTGGATTACAGCAAATCTTTGAGCTAATTCTCACCCAATTCCGTTCAGATGATTTTGCGTGTAAGAGAAACAAATATTCTCACAACCTTTCGCATTTATGATATTAACAGAATAACATCTACGTTGTAAATGTATTATTTTCCTACCGTGACGCTATATAAAACAATTTAGACTAAAGAAGTAAAAACTTAAATAAATTGAATTTGTACAAATGATTCCGGTTTGAAAGGCTCAATATTGTGTCTTGTCAAAAAGCTATCACTTAGCGCTACGAATATTCAATTTTTGACCCAACTAGGAAAGGATCAAGTTTATCGTTGATAATTTAAATAGAGAAACGATGCATAAATTATGCCTACGTTACGAGATATATTATTAAATTAGAATCTGGTTTGACGGGTTTCCCATTGAATTTCACAGTTTATTTATTTACATATATTTATATCTTGACGCCTTCTCACTAGGGTTTCCGAAGAGGTAGGCAGAGGCACACCCCATCGTCCGGGATATATTTAGGTGCCAGTGTGGCAAATGGCGAGCCCGTCACAGTTTTTCAATTACTTTGTATTTTAAAATACATATATAATTTATCTTAAAGCGTATACGATAAATCGTTTAAGTTAAAGATTTTAATCTATTTGTCTTGGGTACAGATCCCAGGGTTCCAACCTACGATTTTTGTTTCGCAGGCTGCTACTCAAACCGCTCGGCCACAGCAGCTATCATGTTTTTAAATAGCTTCATCATTAAATTAGCATTTTGTGGTCGCTTTGTCAGATGCAGAACGAGAGCGTATACTCAGGGGTACTTGCCTAATAATATTTTTACGATATATGCAGCTTACAGCGAGCTACTGACTCGGTAATATTCTTTTTTATTAAAGCATAACTCGCTGCGACGACCTATAAATATAATTAGGTACTACATCTGCTGGCTTGACACACGTTCCACACAGGTACGGATTCTGTTACTACTCACATAAATATGCATGTATTGGCGAGTTAAATTATACACTTTCAGTTCTTAATCCCAATGATGGAGTAGCTTTAATACATGCACGTTAAGAATATGACATTTTAATACCTATTTGTATAACTAGTGAATAGCGATTAAGCAAAAGAGGTTCGTAAATCTGGTGAGAACTGGCATTCTACTCTTTTTGCTTTGAGTGCATGTAGCTAAAGACTTATTCCAAATCCGTAAGTCACATTGTTCAGAGAATTACAATAAAATATATCTGACATCATCTTCAGTGTCCTTACTTATTTTTTCTTGTTACATAAACGAGTCTTTGAACACTGTTCCACGGTTAATGCTCTTGGCGACTATGTTTTACACAAATATATGCATATCATCACGCCGACTGCCTCACGGGGTAGGCAGATAGAATAGCGCTAGTTTTCTCTTCCGATCTTTTTTGCTTCATCGATATTTATCAGTAATTTCTTACATACAAGTCGAATAGCAAGTGTCTAATACTTCGTAATACAAACAAAAGTGTTTGTTCAAAAATAGGAAATAGGAATTGTCTTAAAGACTATTCCTGAAGTTATTGATGTTGACAGTGTATCTTTTCGACCTGATACTACAATCAAACTCGTCAACAACTTAGGCAACAAAAAAGGAAATGTGGTTGCCATTCGCAGTAGGTATACCTTGTAGGTCAATCGGTGGCTTTAAACTAAGTATACTTATCTAATTAGTATCTATATGTAAAACATTAAGCCCGTAAGTGCAGAGTGCGTCATGCTTGTGTTTTACTGTCTCGCCCGCATATACAGGTAAATTTATTTCGAGTTAGCATTCAATCGAGTGTGACATAACGGGCTTTGTGATGCCAAAACAAAGCTAAAGGTAGTCTGTGATGAATGGCCTTTGATTGTCTGGATGTGTCTAATTTACGAAGCTTTACTATAATCCTGTTTAGTTAAAAGGATTAAATTGTGATAAAAACAAATATGTACTTATTTTTCACTGCTGGCTGCGTCATTTACACGGCTAAATTCTGTTTGGCTGTGTTAGTTCAGGGTATAAGCAATGTCCTATTTACATTCCGTTTTTCATTAAAATATAACCAGTATTTACCACGTAACATTTATTAAAAAGTATAAACATACCTAATAGGTACCCAGCCCTCAAAGAAAATACGAAAGTCAAATAAATGTTACGACAAACCTAGTTTAATCTCCACACAAACCTGATCGTTTAGCGAAAGTGATATTCTAGTGGCACATCTTTTAGCTTAGAAATACCAAACTAGTTCTTAACAAATTGATATTCTAGGGTGCATTATACAATTGTTAGACTTTTTACCTTATTCGCATACAAATCTGTAACGATAAAGTTATACATAACAACTTTTAATTTATGTTATTTGATTAAACGTACGATTAAACGATTAAACTCAAAAAGCATATTTCGGAATGAGTACTCCCTTTAATAATGTTGTCATTTCGTTACCTTCGGAGCAATTTGCTTTATTGCACCGTCATGGGGATATTTATACTCGTTTGTATTCACATCACCTATAACTTCAAGAAGACAACTATTTTCCATTTGCTTAGTTCTATGTACTAAGACCACGTATATACAAGTCGAGGAAAACAGAAGACATGGCGGAATATGCATTTGTTCACCTTTTAGTTGTATCTATTTGTCTGCGTGCTTCGCTCAGAGCGCGGACTTTCACTATGCAACTCATAGAAATAGTTCAAGGTGCAAGAGTTGCATAGGGGCTACCACAATGCACTCGTGAAAGGCAATAAAGGACTATTACTTAATATTAAGCTTTTGTTCTAGTTATATATGTATGATAAATCTTGCTGATAAGTCAAGGAAGTTGTCGCTTTAAGACAGGTAGTACATCTTTATCTATCTTCTTGATCTGATTTATCTATACGCTTTCCCCAAAAGGTCCCCTCTTTTCGTCCGAGATAAGTTTAGGTGCGATCGCGACAGATAGCGAATGCTACTTTTATAAAATTCAGCTATATCAATTAATTCTAAAAACCGTGTGAATTTAAATAAATTCGTTAAAGTACAGAATGTTGAAGTTGTTTTTTGGGTTAGTTGTGCATTGTCTCCGCGAAAAGATAAGCAGTTAAGATGTAATTTTAACTAAAATCTTTTATATTCATATAAAAAAACTAGGCAAATTGTACGCGGCATCAGGCCGCATGCTTGTTTGCCACCCAAGTGGTATAAAAAAAAAGAACTCAAGAAACGGAATCTGTTTCCTACCACCGACGCGACGTGTGTATATTCTAATTCTGCATTTAGCACGCTTACCTATTGACTGACCTTCAAGAAAATACGGAAAGAAAGAAAAATTAAGATGTTATACTTGCGCTGATCGTATTTGGGTTATTTTACTGCTTACTAATATTTTAATTGTTTAGATAAGTGAAAATAATGCTGCATATGAGTGCAAATCGACAAATAAATTAACACTATGTATCGACACAAGTTATTGGGCAGTAAACAGTGGCAACAAAGGCCGATGACAACACAATCGGTGATTATTTTGATTGATGATGGCGGCCGGCCGGTGAGCAATGTTTATTGAAACTAACGGTTCGTGGACCATTAGCATGAATTAGTCACATTATACATATTTACCTTGTAATACAGTCTGCCGTATAAAACGATTGTTATGGCCAACTTCCACAATATAGTGTAATAGATTTATGGTGGCTCTTCTTTATTTCAAACGAACTGTACATTATCGGTACTGGAAATATCAATTATTGTATCAAGGTCAACTATTTTTTTTTACAAGTTGTACAATGCAATTTTTTTTACCAAAGTGGGCAAATATTCTAGATAACAAATTTCCTGTTATTGTTTTCCTCTCATTTTATATTTACGTACATTTATATTATTAAATAATATAAAATATTACATGTTTCAGTAGCTCAATACCCGAGTACGTCTATCACGCTCTCAAATTTGAAGTGAATTCCTAGCCGTTCCGTTAAACGATAATACATATCTAAATGCTTAAATATCGTTCAATGATGCTCAGTTAAGATTTGTATTATGTGAAGTTGGAACCCTGGCCTAGATCATACTTAACAAAATACATAGTACATCAATCAATACCAAGATATTAAGATTTAAGGGCATTAACTCCTCGCCAGTTGAAAGATGTGTACCTATTCACGGAGAGGTTTAAAGACTCATTGGATTACGCTCTTGTAATCAGGTCGAATGACATTTTCTAAGATTTATTTTATCTACCTTACCTTGTTTACGCTTATTTTTATGCTATATTTAAAAACATTAGATACGATTTGTGCAAGTATACAGTAGAGATTAACAGCTCCATGTGGGGCCTGAGAGTTTTCAAATGAAAACAATATTATGACTGCGTGGGACGATATCCAGTGCGGTCTATTGAGCACGTAATATGATTTGTTGGTGATAAGAGCTCGTGGAATTGTATTCTTCAGTTAGATTTAAATTCAAAGTCATGTCTGAGATAATTTGCTCCTGATAATGTCGAGACTAGAACATTACGGACACATGATCGTCCAGCTATTTTCTTAATGAGAAAAAAATGCCACACTGAATACTTAGTGGAAAATTTGGTCGTGTGGATCTTACTTTTAGTATAATACTCATTAAGTTAATTTTATTTCAATGCCACACTCAAATGAGCCAGTATCAAAGCAAACAAACGACGATCGGCAAACATGTTTGTTCAATTGAGAACCGATTAAAGCACGAGTTTAATTAGGCATTCTACAGAGCGAACGCTTGCTCCTGCGGAGTGGGAATGTTAATAGACGACGAGGCACACCTGTGAAGGTGGTTTGATTGGGATCTGTGCCAACTCGCCCACTATCATTTCGATAAACAATAACGTGACCGTTAACCGGCATACATTTAATACTATATTCTGTAAACACAGACACGCCGAAATGCGTGCGTGTCTGGAGAAAGAACTGCTTCAGCACACATCACCTACATACATAACACGGCAAAAGGCTTGTCAAGTCTGGATAAATTATAGTGAACTGGAGAGTTCAATGACCGTAGTTATCAACGAAGCACGTGTGATGAAAGTATTGCGGACTAACAAGAGCAACGGCTGAGAATTTGCAAGTGTCTGCTAACTTTAGCAACTATGGCAACACTCACGTTCTTTCCGATGTGACGAAATACATTATTTTAACTGTCGGGTCCGGTGTGAATACCTGCAACAGAGAAAGATTTCTATGAGTAAATAAGAATCACAAATTTTCTAAAAGAAAGTCTCGTTTAATGATGCCATTGATATATTCGCTGCAATAAAGCAATAACTGCCGACACTTTGAGATTTTAATATCGCAGCTAAAAATGCCACGGCAACACATGGAATGAGCTATTTAAATATATATAGTATGTATAGTCTACATAGGCCGCGACTGCTGTGGGCGGGCAAATCCGGAGTTTGAGATATTTTCAACTGATGGTAGCTATTAGTAACAACCTCCGTCTGGTGCTATGGAGCAGTGAGAATATTAAAGTAGCGTAGCTTGAATATCATATGCAGAGTTAATATTAACCTGAAAACGATTCAGATCAGAATAAAAATAATACTGGAATCCAGTTTCAGCGCTCCCTGAAACTGTAACAGTATTATTTTTATTCAGATTGATCGCAGCAAAGCAGACAGACTTAGCCACGCCTCGACTTGAGAAACGTTTTTAAAATATCTCCGTAATAAACCTAGTTACTTGCGATCTGTAAGGGTTAATTACGTCTTTCGCAAGCTTACCGGATCGGCATCTGTCTGAATGCTTCCTTATGTAAATAATGATGTAAGACAAGCGTCGGCCGATCGTAAGGTATGAATCTTTGGAAACATCCAATATAGCATTGACGTAACTCTTGTAAGCTGGGCAAATTTCAGTTATTTTTGTTTCTGCCAACATACGTTTAAGTACCAATTTATTGTAAAGAGTATTGTTTCTTGGAGCCTTGGTGGCCAAGTGGTTTAAGTAATCGCATATAACATTAAAAGGTTGAAAGTTATAACAAAATAGTTTTTTTTATACCTAATAGCAGTCGAATATCGAGTGCACCTAGGAGATTTTTTCAAACATAGTGATTAAATATACGACGAACTTTACCTTTTAGCAAACCATCGAGAGGGGACCTGCAAACGTTTAACAAAGACGCATGTGCTGTAGTGGTTTATAAATGAGGATAAACTCTTAATCTGGTAGGAAGGCATCTATTTTCAGACGAAAATACAGTGTTGTGTTACACTTCTGCCTACTTTACTCTTGGGGGGACCTTTCAGGGAAGGCGTGGTGATAAATAACGAGGTTTTGAAGAAGTATTACACACGTTGCATAAGCGGAACACTTATTTGCTAACCCAGTTCCTCGACCGAGCTGCTAACGATTAGTTAATTATAGATCACAAGAGTGACAGCTATCGTTGCTTCCGCAGTTCTTTTCTTGGCTCCCCAAATATTATATACGTATATTTTTTCTTCAAAGAAACCGTGTGGTAATTTACGACACTAATTAAAGAGAAAAAATGTTTTGTTCTTAAAGTTTGTGCTTAATGATAAACTTTCTGATCATACCGACGTGTTCTTTTGAAAGCGCTAAGTCATGCATAGTTTTGAAATAACATAATCATTGTAATTTTTGCAAAGCGATTAAAAATAGGTGAATATATTTTATAGCAAATAAAATCTACTATTGTATTTTCAATGTGATTCGAATCGAGTTCATTGAAACGGATAAAAATCGATGAGAAAAACCGATTAAATAAAATTTATCAAAACAATAAATTTCGTAAAAAAAAATCATAGCGGAAGAAACAAATATATTTGCGTATGTGTATGTCACGTACAGGTTTTGTGTTTAAGACCTGAAATAATTTGTTTGTATTACAGAGTTCGTATACGAATGACTGATGTGGAAATTAATCTCTGTTGGAATTTGTGGAATATAAACAATGGAATCAGTTTTAAAAATAAGTATGGAATTATTTCCTGTTCTTTTATATTACCAGTCCTTCCCCATATGACATAATCTGAGTCTGAGATCCTGACCAGGAAGGTCGTATTCGATATCGAGACAGGGGAGCATGTACGAAGCTCTCTCTGCCGCGAGGGACTCAAGATAATTATATGTAAGTATGTATATTTATCGTTTTACAAGTTTCTTACTCTAGGATTAGGTCAATTTACCTGGAAACCTCCCGTGGTATTATTATTATTAACTATTAAGAACTTTACTGTTCTTTGTAAATATTATTGTTGTTAATGTTAATAAATTCCCAGTACTTTACTAAATGATCTGTTTTTTGCTCAATAATTTCTTACAAGAACTTCTCCGTTATATGGCGTTCAAAAATCTCAGAGCGTTCCGCATGAAGGATAACAATACCACCCCATTTAGTAGTGTGTTGTGTTCCGGTTCCAAGTAATTTATCGACAACAGCGAAATATGTAGGTACTCAAATATTTGCAATTCAGGACAACAGTGTTCTGATTAACAGATATCATCACGCCTAGTCCCTCACGGTATAGCCAAAGAGAATAGAGCGCCAGTTTTCTTTAGATTGTGAGTATGGAACCAGTAGAAATTTCGGTCTATAAGATGAAGGTACTGGAACCATCGGGCAGCTCAAATTTTAAAGGGTACGTAATTCCAATTGATAAAGAGATATTGGAGATGGAGATATTGTAAACTCTCGTTCGCGTTAAACAATGTAAACATTGCAAGTTCGAATCCCGACTGTACCAATGAGTTTTTCTGAACTTATGACTTATATACAGTGATTAGTCACACCATGAGCTGTAGGTACGTTGAAGAAAAACATCGAGAGGAAACCTGCATACGTTTGAAAAGAAATTCAAAGACGTATCTCTAGTCGTGCTTGAAAAACGGAGATGGGCTCGCTATATGTCACGTCGTCAGCACATAAATATATCTCTGGCCTATACACCGACGTCCCTTATTATTGGAGAGATGTCCTTTAAATCTCACTTCATTTTTTACTATATAATATACATACATATTGAGTATATAGGTTCATAAATCACACGATTTACAAGAATGTCGTATGTAAAATGTTTGGTAATTATTGTTCCAAAAACAGCTGTAAGTATGTTATTAATTCAAATTTATTACAGAACTATTTGAGAATACACGAGGGTCGCGAGATATATTTGAATTAGGTAAGTAATTGTAGGTTAATCTTCTTTGTTGTTACAGTCCCAGCTGCGAGCAATGGATACAGCTCATAAAATGCCAAACTTAAATAGTCGTGCACCAAATAGTCTGTAATATTCGTCCTTTGTTCGATGCCGTCGACCCTCGCTTGTGCTAAACGAATGCGGTTTCTATTGTAAGTACACGTTCACTTCTGACTTTCATCGTTTGCATACTTAGGCACTAGTATTTCTGTCAAGGAAGTGTGTGGGATATCTAAGTTATCAATAAGGAGGCCATTTACAAGTTGATATTTATTGGTTGACTTAATATAGGTTAGGATTTGTAACACGAGATGCTAGACATGCCTCTGTATACCTAAAGGGTAGGGCTAAAATCTCCGCCGTTTAAAGCCGTGCCCTGCAGTTTCACTTCGTAAAATTTCTAAAATATCAAACTATACCTGTGCCGTTTTATTAAATACCATTCCGTAGCTTTTCAGAAGTAAAAAGCATTCTCATACACTTCCGCGTTTATTAGTAGTACTAAAGTTTGCTGGTAGAGTGAAAAAGGGAAGGAGGAAGTAATGAAAATTTATTTAATCGACTTTTGTAAACGTGAGTTTGTTATGCTTTCACGTCTTAAGTACAAGTACACGTCTGATCACCTGTCATTTCTCATACACAAATATTTGTGGGACAGGAAAGGACGTAGGCTACCTTTTATCCCGAAATATCAAGTGGGATCATAGCTATTGTCGTTTAACTGCGGGCGCAGCTAGTAATGTATAGATAGTTGATCACGTGTCGTATACAAGAGCTCTATATGTATTATGTTCAGTTGTAATATGGCACCATTTTTGTATAGGCTAAACAAAAGTGCGGTCAGCGCTACAATGCATGGTAAGGTATGCGCTGCGTCATATATTGTTATATTGTCATACATATTAGTGATATGTTTTGTGGCATTTGTATTTAGATTAATAAAAGCTATAACAATTATATATCGGAGGACATCGAAAGATAATAATAATATATCCTCACGCCTTCCCACAAGGGTCCCCGAAGGGGTAGGCAGAGGTGTATATGTAATACCCACACATCCACTTTCCGCCAGAGGTATATTAGGTGCCAACGTGACAGATGGCGAGTCCATCGCCGTTACTCAAGCACGACTATACATACGCCTTTGAATTTCTTCTCAGACGTATGCACGTTTCCTCTCGATGATTTCCTTCACCGTAAAGCTCGTGGTGTGACTAATCACTGTACTTAAGTTTTTAGAAAAACTCATTGGTATAGTCGGGTTACGAACTTGCGACCTTTGCGTCGCAGGCAACTGCTCGAACCACTCGGCCACCACGGCTCTACATCGACGAAAAAAGGTTTTCGAGGTTGAAAAGATTGCGGGTCGCCTGATGGGAAGCGATAGCCGTCGCGCGCTTGCTAGGAGTATCACTTGATTATCAATCGTTGTAGACTCTTGAACGACAATGTTATTAAACTCATCCGAGAAAACTGGGTTGTTTTTATAATGTGAACATATTAAGTGTACCTGAATATAAATTTGTAGGTAGTAGCTAGAGTTTAATTAATTAAAGAGTATTGAGTTTAGATCAGAGTCAATGTAGGTTCGTTCTCGTCTAAAAGGAGGTAATACTATCCTATTTCAGCCCTGGTTGAAGTTGTCGAAGACCAATTATACTAACACAAATTGTGTATCCCAAAAGGTGTTTACAGAGCAGGTGCGGTGAATGGACATTGAACGTGAATTTAATAGCTGACTTTGCGGTCCTATTTATCCTTATTTACCGACAACGACCGCATTTGCCCTCCATGGAATTGACAATTACGTACTAGGTTAATTAAAGTACATACATGCATCTAATTACGCAGAGTCCCTTACAGGGTAGGCAGGGAGAACGCCAGTTCTTTCATACTTAAAGACATTATTAGTTTCATTCACATTCAACAATCTGTTCGTACCTACATCTTAATGTTCCCATCAACGAGTGTTCAATTGATTGGATTGTTGTAAGTTGTTCATAAGTTGCAGTTTTATTATGCGAGGAAGAATTTGCTATATTAAAAACCCTGAAAATAAAACGGTGTTTAAAAATACCGCACGCTCATTTAAATTTAGAATCGTACGGCTGCCAAAAATGTTTAATTGAAAAACTCAGCCAACGAGTAACAATGTACGAGACGCGACCCCTATTTCTCAGCATCAATTTGGTTTAAAACTGTCCTGCCTTGTGAAATATCAATGTTGCATACATACTTACCTCTTGGATGCATATTTCGCAGTAATTAGTTCATTCTTTACAAAACAATTACTTTGTCGTAACTACACCCTCCTACACGAGATATTTGGACTCCGGCCATTATGTTATTTATTGACATTTACTGTTATTTTGCGAACAGTAAGCAAAAAGGAGCCTTGGTGGTGGAGTAGTTTATGTAGTTTCTTGAATCGTCAAGGTGACGGCCTGACATGTAGATCTGTACCAATGAGTTTTTACAAAATTTAAGTACGGTGATCTACCACACCGCGAGTTTTACAGTGTAGGAGAACTACGTGAGCGAAGTTTGAGAAAAAAATCCAAGACGTGCATGAGAGACATATCGGTTAAATGATGGTGTTATTTTCACCTCTGCCTAGTGTAGAGTTGTGAAAGAGTGTGTATATACATAAGTATATAATACGTTCTACAGGTGATCTCAATACTATTTTAAAGCCGGTTTGAGTCCATAAGGTAGATCTAGACACAAGACAGCTAGTTAACGTTACTTCCAGTTTTAGATTCGTAGAAATAAACTGCACCGCTAGTTCCGTCTAAGAGTGGGTGTGTTCGCTCTAAACTTGTCATATATGGATAAGATAAGGAGGTTTTTGAATTCCATACAATGCTTGTAAGTACATTTTATTTTGTATACTACAATAAGCAAAGCGGACAGCTTTGTCGTAAGCGGTTACCTTAGCCTACAGACGTAAGCAATACTTGAAGTTCAGTGGTCAGTTAGGTTATTAATGTAAAGTTGTTTTTCTGTTTATAATACTAATTAAGCAAGTATGCCGCCCGCCTGATGGTAAGCAGTCACCGCCGCCAATGGATGCTGGCAACAACAACGATATCACTCTTTTCGAACAACTTGTGTGGGATATGATGTGTAAGATATTTACATCTGTCCCTTTCGCACTGTCCCTGTAAAATTATTTATATGGCCTTGGATATGATATGGCAAGTTCGGAAGCATTTTAAGGAAGTCTGATACAACGTAACAACGTCACCCAATATTGTTATAGATAAAAGATAAAAGCGAACTTGCTTTCATATCATTAGTTGCAGACTTTCATTTTCAATTCGCAATATATCGACCGCAGATCAAAAACTTATGAAGAGAATACATAATAAAGGAAGAGTTCTTTAGACCCGACCTCAGCTAATAATACGCGGAGTCCCTACCGGAGAGCCGGAGAGGCAGAGAAAATAGTGTTAGTAGAGTTCTTTTAGACTTTTTGCCTTCAAACACTCTATTCAATAATCAGTCTCTTTATACATGCTCGTTGGTTAATAATAATATTGGATTAGATTGGATCTTCGGGGACTCTTGTGGGAAAACGTGAAGATATATAATGACTTTATAAATGGTTTTATTTGTCATTGAAATCTTAACAATACTAGTACATGTTCATAACACCGATTTGACCGTGGAAGGACGTAGAACTTGGGACGTGACCTAAGAAAAGGTTTGTGACTACTTGGGATCAATGACTGTTACAAAGCAGGGAATACACGACAGATGCTGCGATTATTTGACAATTTCGTTGGAAGTGTCAAGACTTTGGTCTTTGACGGACAAGATCTTTGACGTTCAATCAATAAAAGTCTGTAAGAAATCAGCATCGCATTGGCATCTGCCATTTATATGTGCATTTTATAGGGTGTTAATTTACATTTGACTCACAGATATGTGGGTGCTATGTGTCTCACGGAAACGTCCTACGCATTTTACTCATATCAATGAGTGTCTCTTGACACCGTTCGGAATCTGACACTGGGGATGCGAGTGTGCTGGCATTGATAGCTCTGACAAATATCAATTTGTGAGCCAATTTTCTTATATTATTATTGTTATTTATGTATACACAAATTACAGTTTCAAAGCCACGATCTTTGAAGTAGCTTTGGTGTAGTGCATAGGGGTGCGTAATGTCATTGAATTGAATCCCCCAGTTTTAAACTAAGAATAATAATTGAACTCGAGTCCCCCTCGGCGAGTTTGCACCGACGGCTGCTGGATTTATCTGAACAGATAATCGCGCGATACTGGCTCCCTAACACGTGGTGAGCGGAACTACGTACGTACTGCACGCCGTTATCAACCGCACTTTATCAGTTTATCGTACTTGTATATCGAATACTTATATTACCGCATACTATATATATATTAAAATTTTATTTATACCAGTACTATGAGAAACAGACATGCCACCATGCGTATGGTAAACGCTTACCGCAGCCTATGGCTGTTTACAACACCGAGGGTATCGCTCCCGCGCTGCCGGTTCTAGATAATATTCTCCTGGACTTTGGAAATATAACCGATCCCAAACTAGGTTGAGCATGTTTACCGATAGATACAGTAACACAAGCATTGGCAGATAATGGATACTTAAATAAATGCTATACAGCAAACCAGTATGCTCAAAATATATATTTAACTGTTTGCCGCAGGTTGGATTGAACCAGCTTCAACACAGAAAGACGAGCTACTGCTGATTGAGAGAAATTGCTAGTCGGTGAAGCTATGAATTAATAGCTCGAGTAATTAAAGTGACTTAATTAACTTTAATATTGGTACGAGCGACATCGAAAACAAATTTATGGTCGTTATGCGTTACCTAAAAGCATAAACATAATTTATGATTCGTTAAGACGTAAGACATAATCTTATGTGTGGTAGCCAAGTTTTTACAGTTTGAAACAAATTTAGAACCTATGATTTTATAATTATAATAGCAGTTAGTGTTAGCATTTCGGGTGGGCGAACGGACAGTGACAGAAATAGCATTTAGTTGGCATCAACGAGGCTGCAGTCTGTCCCCGACACATGAGGATCATGTCTGCCTCAAACATTTATTTTTATAGAAAACGACGTGCCTATACTATACCAACATATCTTTTACATTCCGCCAGATACGTGAATCTAATAGAGAGCAGAATATCAATGTAATTAGCTCGAGTCATCGGAGCTAGATTCAGAGTCCGTTGTATTGTTGGTTACACATGAAGGTCACGTCATCAAAGCCATGATATGCTATTAATTTTCAAATGTACCCAAAAAATGTAATCAGATGTATACATTTAATAATAAATACTTTTATCTTGGGAGAACTCCACATTTCCAAATCAGCCGTCATCAATCCCAGTGCCTCAGAGGCAGATAGAATTTTAAGACATTCCAAAAATTGTACTTGCCCGATACCATAGTTCAGAAATATAACGCACATTTTGCACATGTACGAAGACAAGTTTCTGGTTAATATATTTAAATGAGGTTACTCAGTAACATAATATCCTAAGAGTATGATACGAGTTATCTAAATAAGGCGTAAGTCTTGACGCACCTGGGTGCAGTAAGTGGGTGGACCAACGCCTACTTATCTACAATCCACGTTTTGAAATGTACCACACGACACGACAAAGAAAAGAAAGAAGACATTAAAATTAAAGACTCGTATCCAAATATGTATCTACAATATGATAAAATACTGAAGGAATTAGTAAAACTATGAGGTTCTATTTCTTGAGTTTAAGTATGGATAAAGATATTGTAATCAAACGGGGTATGATATATACATACAGCTATTGAATATTTATTGGGTAGAAAACTAAACTTTATAATTGAATGTAGGTACGTGCCTAAGATTGTCTGCTCAAGAACCGGTTCACTTAAAAGAATATTATTGTTATGTGGTCACAACACTCACAGCGCTCTATTAACTTGAATTTGTATGTAGTGTACGTATGTCATTTGGTCGGTGGTTTTTACCAGAATGCCATGACTAATCTACTGGAAGATTCTGTATAATACTGAACGAAAACTTTCACTTCTCCAAATTTTCAACTCGTCGACCTCGAGTCAAAATTATCTAAAGGTAGTTGTCACTTGTTTTAATTTTGAGGTTAAACTTGGTGATGCGTCCTCAATATGCATGTAGGTCTAGGTGTACGCTTGCGATATCTAACGAAAGCAATTAAATTCCAAATTAACGTTTCCTTAACTCTCCTTTTTCCTCCGTTTTCCTTCCTTTCAACTTGTTTTTGCATTTCTTATATTGAACCAAAAGTCATTAATCTTTTCTCGACATTTGTTAGGTATCTTAATTAATATTAATAAAATGAGTTGTTATATTCATATTTGATAAAATACATAGTTGTTTACTCAACATTGAGAACACAAATTCCGTCTATTTTCAATGACCACATTAACTGGCGGAATAGGTAGGATCAAGCTCGTCTCCGATTTAATGAATGGTAATGTTTTGACGACATACAATTCGAGTAATATTAATGTGTTGTGTAGTTTGAAAGCAAAAACTTGTTTGACGAGAAACGTACGCAATTCTGTTCACCTGTGTGAATGTCTACATGAATACATTCCAATTTCTAGTAGTTTGTTTGTAGTACCTACTGCTTTAGTTACGCCTCCATTTTTAAGGAAGTTCTTATCGTGATATTTTTAAATAGCCGATAACGTGCTTAAGCGTGATAGTTTAAGCACGTAAAAGTCAAGTCAAGATAAGTTGTTTGTTTACATCGAGGCTGGGAAGTCGCGTGGTAACGGCCTGTGAAGCGTCGGGGCCCCGGTATATTGTGATAATGGCCTCTTAGAAAGTTTCATTTCCCCTACCATTTCGTTAATGTATTCCACGGACTATTATCGTGTCGTAGTTCGATATTCAAGGCCATTCGTGTTTGTTTCACAACCGTTTACTTGTCATAGGTATCATCTATATTGTTATTAGTTTCTTAGTCTTAATTGTTGATCTGTATCTCTGATTTTTTGTACGAATGCTTGAATTTGTGCTCGTTTGACGTCAGCTATAGAAGATATTGAGAGTATCAAAATAAATTGTGACGTGCTTACAGGCTTTTCGCTACTCTTTGCGTCATTCACTTTTAAATAAGAAGTGAATTCAGTTAAGAAGAATGTGTTCCATTTCCTTTCACTTGGATATTGATCACAACAGGAACTTTGGTTGTAAATATTTAGCAATAACTTCTTTAATATGTTAAGCACGTCATTTATATCTGTACATATTTTTTTTGCATTCCCTAAAGACACTCAACAGACAAGGTTACCTGAGCAATTGCGCATTCTTAATTGTTCCTTGTCAGTTAATATCTGCTCTTCGTTTAGATGTGACTTCAAAAAACAAGATAGTTTGGTCACAAAGGATGTGAAGGGATGGGTGTGGGTAGACTTAATGATCTCTAAGTAAACATCTGACACCACGGATGCGGTTGTTGTTTTAGTTATGAACTCTTCTAAGTGTAACTTCCAACTATAATTTCGTTTATTTTTAGAGCCTTATAAAATACTTTTTATAATACCTTGCGGCTTTTAAACATTTTTTATGACTTATTGACCAGAGGCGAGAGTCCCAAAGTGACGCCTGTAAACCTTGGTTTTGAGCGCGTGCCAGCAACGAGCTAACAACGACAAGGAAAAAATAGACATGTCAAATGTTATGTAATAGTTATAATACGTCGGCATATTTCTGTTTTTAAAATGGATTACTAAATGTGCGATTGCGATTGAGAACTTTTTGAGTTACGAATAGAAGAGTTTAGAGAGTGTAATTTAATTGTGCTACTAACATCGAAGCCAAAATTTTATAATGCCAAGGTGACAGACAATGCGACCAAAATCAAAATCATCAAAAATTATAAGAAGTTATATGCTAAAAAGAACCCACATAGAAATTCAAATAAATATAAAATTTCATATGTAAAATATTCAAGAACTCTTATGAACGTTGATTTAATAGCAGAATTTACATGAGCTTGAAATTGATTAGGTAAATTTGTTAATGCCAGTGTCTCTTATTCTCTTTTTTGCATGATTAACCCCTCTCAGATGCTGACGATATTGGTACATAGTTTAATGTAAATTACTGTTTCCACAACCAGTTTAGATACCATCTTCACTTTCACGGCCGATTTCTAGTGTAGCCAGATGTTGGTCGACGTTCCCTTTGATAATTTAATTATAACCATTATTGTATTTTTGCCAAGCTTTTTACTCTAAATCGAATATTTCAATTTAAAAAAGATCTTAGAAATCTTTTTTTTTTGTATATATAACCTACCGATTTTACTATTTTTTTTTCTAAAATTGTAAATCGATATATCGTCTCGTTGACCTTTTACTTAATTCTTGTTTAGGTATTGATTACTAGAAGCGGAAAGTGTTTAGCCAGTGTGCGCTAGTGACCTGCTTGCGGAAGAGTGGTTCCAGTGGTTGGGAGTGCGAGTGTGACTGGTCGGGTGACTTTTCCGCTCAGTCGCATCTCAAGTTGGACGACCGCGACATTGACCCGCCATACGTGGTCGGCCAATGCACTGGTGTCGCAGGCTCTTTGTTTATGTCCTGCGGGACCTACCAGCAGATCCTTCTCCGTTCCTTGGTCTGCTCTCAAGAGATTATCGAATTATTCTATACTTAGGATATGATCATCAGTACGCGCTATTTAAATTGTTATCATGTTTCCTTTCTGAAGATACATGATACGAATGTACATTACTCCGGATTACCTGCTATGTGAAAATGCTGTTATTTGGAAACAATAGCGTCGTTATGGGATATATATTGGATTGTCTTTACAGTTAAGTTAAATAAAAAATATAATACCATATAATCATCAATATCACACGAAGTTATGCGTGAATGTATGCTTCGTAGAACAAAATAAAGATCTTCGCATTGCGAACGGACAGTTCTGTCGTAAGTTGTTGATGGCATTCCACTAGTCGCACTCTCAGGGTGCGTCAGAGTGCGTGACTGATCTGTGGGTCACGGGAACCCTTGTGCAGTTCACATAAACATAGTGATCAAACCAATTTCCTGAAATACGGGATTCATAGTGACGCAAAGCTATACGCCCGCGCTTTCAGCGGCGCCTGCGCTGGACCCATTTTAGGACATGACTAACGGAAATTCGACTCCTCTCTGCCCGACCCGTTCCTTCCCGTGGGATGCGATGTGCGTTCGTCTCGCTCGCACTAAAAGCTTCAAGAAATCTTTTAATAGTGTCCACGGCCGCGATCTACTTTCAACTAGCGGCGGGAAATGTGCAATATGTGTTTGCTTTTTGAAAAATCGCGCGTAAGTTTAACAGCGAACCTAAATCAAATTGATGTTTTTAAACATGGGTTATATTTTAATACGTTTTCAGAGCCTTCAT
The DNA here is from genome assembly GCA_945859725.1 of Drepana falcataria. NCBI lineage: Eukaryota > Metazoa > Arthropoda > Insecta > Lepidoptera > Drepanidae > Drepana > Drepana falcataria. The sequence goes on from OX243935.1 coordinate 6,915,178, forward strand.
TTTATACGTTCTAATTAAATCCAAAGTAGTATACCTCTACTTAACACGTTTTTTTAAACTGGTTACTACTCATATATTCTAAAAATAGAACCAAATAAAATTTATTGTTTCCTAACTTGAGATATTTTTGCCTAGATTTAATTAAGCTGGAGTTTGTGCTGTGTAAACAGTAAGGATCTTCGGCATATTAATTAATGGATAAATGGACGTAAATACACAAACATGACTCAGTTGTTAAAGATAAGATTAACTTATATTCTATTTGACGCTCATTTAAAAAAATATACCTAACTGTATGTACTTTAATAAAGCATTATCAACGTAGAGGATGAGCAGAACTGACCTTTTTCTGTTGTTTCTCCCAGGCCGGGTCTAGCAGACCCTCCCGCTCCCACTCCTCTTCTTGTTCCATATAACCGTCCGCTCCGTACATCCCGTCATAGCTATTCGTCATCACCCCGTTGTCCATCATCATGGCCACTACACTGACCGTCGATTCGATGTTCGTTCGAGCCTATGACCGCGAACTCGCGTGAGTTGGTTCGTACCGCGCACTGCAACAAGCAGCCGGCCGCGCGCCCGCTGCAAGAAGACTGGCGCACAAGCGCTACCAGCGGCAACGTGAGGAACTTTTTCGACACGTTCCGTTTCACTTAGTTCTAGTCAACTGTCAAGTATTTCGAGGCTACAACGATTAGCAAAGAATTATACGGGGACACAGATGCAAGATACACGTGCAACGGTATCAAGTATAATAAGTTTTGTGAGTGTATATTCTATATACGTTCAGCGCTCTGCTCGCTCTTATATTAATCGTTTAGCTAAGACCAAAGATTACAATACATACTGTGCTGAGACGTTAATTACTATATAACCTTTCCATTACTTTTACCCGACTTCTCATATCGTGTGTTTGTTAAGGATATGGGAGGATGATACTTACAGGCACATTCATTCGTGTTGGTTTTGTGGTGAGAGCTAATTTCAATGTACCTAAGCATATTTATTTAGGAACTTTTTACTATGCATGTTGCATATCACGCCATCCCTTGTCCTTATAGTTATATCGTTAGGTATGACGTTCATGGTAAAACTTGGAATTTTATAATTAGGAACGTATGTGGGGATGTTACTAAGATGAAAATGGAAATATATGGTGAGCTAAATAATAAAACTCTTATTTAAAATACACCAAAAAATTGTATTCACCACATAACATTTTATTGGATAAATGTCTTGCCCTTGCAAAATAACTGTTATACTTAGGTATATAATTTTATATTCTTTGAAGATCCCACGTATTCACATTCTTATAGCAACATTCACGATCACAGGAAGGTTTAAATTTCGGAATAGAAAACTTATTTAATCGCTGAAGAACTTTACAAGTCAAATTATTTGGTGTTCCTACAAATTAAACCTACTATACAACACTATTGAGTATTATCAAGACGTAGACTCTGAATACAAGGTGTCCTTTGCAGTAAATCATCCAGTGTGCACATAAAAAAAACCGCGACAATGTTATACAATGTTAAAGCGTTGAGCAAAATGACCATAAACTTGAGTTGAGAATAATAGATAAAGAGACGTACCAAAACGCAGTCACACATGATACATTTACAATTTTTTATGAAAATTCAACTTAACGGGTCATTAATTTTACGAGGACGTAAGAAACGTAAAACTTTTAGGCTACATATTTATTTATATATTAACACCTATTTTTAGAAGGATTCATTTTAATTTTAGAATACCCATTTAAAATATGGAGAAAAGGGTATCCAGCCAGCAGTATATCAAAACGAAACAGAGGGTAAATCGGTTTTAAAGACTATTCGTTAGATTTTGCTTGTATGGTACATTATTATCTAACTGTTTTGAATGCGTTTGTGTAACCTCATTAACTCGTAACCCTTTAATTCTAAAAATAACTCTTCTGTTTTCGTATTCATTAAAACACGTTGCAAAATAAATGTTACTTAATGTGGAGTGTCATTTTGACATAATAATTATAATTAAATTATGCAGCCAAATACACGTTTAACTATAGTGCATCAATTTAACACCTTGAAATTGTTTGCTTTTTATTCATGTTTATTAGACGGTTAAAGGTTAATATCTTTTTAATTAAATTTATGAAGAGACATTATTTTTTTTATTTCATGAAGGCTATATAATTTTGGTTCTTAGTTCATTTAAACAATTAATATAAACGTAAACACAGATCTTATCTTACGAGAGAACTAGTCCAGCATAGACTATATATTTAGTCTTTGATTTCAAGATAGTATATACGATTAACTATTCGCTATGCAGTCTGTGGCTTTTCATCATAAGTAAGGTTCAAACTTATCCTAATAACAGACTGCACAATATATATTCATATAAATTCACAAGGGGTAGGTATACGTTCAACAGATATATATATCAACATTAAGTACATATTAGGAAAACGAGACTCTAATATATCTACATAAGACACAATGAGACAGCTCCGATTAAAATACGAAGAATTTCGATTACCTCCGGATTTCAATTTTGCTATTTTATGAATACTCGGCAAATATTTGTATTTGGTTATTTATAAACATTATTGGTTACATTTTATGGAGATCAAGTATTTGTAACTATTTCAATGTTAAACTATGAGTAATTTATGTGTATTATATCATCTGAGCTTGGTGTATGGTCAGAGAGGATAGTTAATATCTATAATGAAAATTAAAATTACACCGTATTATCCTTACTTGGAATTGGAGCTCAAGGGGGCATTTCATGCAATAACTACAACATGACGTACACATAGCACAGTGGCAATAGCAGTTAACTGTTGTTGTTATATCATAAGAGCGAGATCCGTTTTACATTATGAATACAATAAGATTCCGTAATCCTACAAAAAATTAAATTAATCACAAGTTTCATCTTTGCATATCTTAAAAGATACTTGAAGTTGTAACGATTTTTTTATACTCCTTATAACCTTGTCAAGAAATGCGAATCGGTCGAGAAAAATAAACTAAAGACTTTTATTATGAGCATTAAGAAACAATAATTGCTAAATAATCGATAGAATCATTTATATGAATGGTGATTATTGATAAGGTATACACAATATGTTTGCTTACGAATACACCCATCGCTGTTACGGAAACAGCAATTTCATATGTCTTACTTTGCGAAAAAAAGTTAAATAGATTGTGATATACATATATTTATGTTGGTATAAACAGGTACGTAATACGTCTAACATTAACACAACTACTCGTGGATCTGTCAATATTTGAACAAAGTCACAGAAATCCATAGATTTTAATAAAACATCCCTATCGTTTTTGAAACGACCAAAGTTAAACATGATATATATATTTATATAAGTGATTATACAACAACAACACTTAAACCCCAGCGATCCGTAACAACATTAACACAATGAGATGCACACAAGGATCACAGGAAGGGATTCCACATATAGTACAATATCTGCTATTACATCAATATACATTCAAATTGTGATTATAATGATTTCTCCCAGACTATTTACGACTATCTCAATTTATTTGGTACCAAAAATAGAGATGATTATACTGAACACTTTTAGCTAGATGTAAAAAATATAGGTATCAATGAACAACAACAAGGAGTAGGTATCCGAGAAGTGTACAATAATTCTCTCACCTCTACAGTACCCGAGTACATCTATAACAATAATACTTTAGAAGGCGTCAACATACCACATGTTGACTCGGCCCAATCACTCGATAACTCTATCTAATACACTGATATCCTCACAGCTCCGCGTTTATATGCCGTAGTCAAAGCTCTCGAACTCCGAGAACCTGGAATCCTGCTTCTGCAGGCGTTGCTGACAGGCCTCGATGTAGCTGTCCTGGATGCGGTACATGCCCGAGTTCGCCTGGTACATGAGCGTCTCCAGGATACGCTCGTTCTTGATCGCTTTCGATGGGAGCACCACCTTGATCAGCTCCTGCGGCGAGATCCTATACAGCTTCAGGTCGCGAGCTAGTCGCTCCATTATACATTTGAATTCATTCTTTGCGTCAATCTTATTAGTGGACTTTGCTTTAATCTTGTTGCGCGCCCAACTGAGCATTGCCTCGAACTTCCTCACTTCGGGCACTTCAAGGTTCCTGCACATGATCATCTGCACCATGCTTTCGGACAAGTTGAGGAATTCCATTGTCTGGAACAGCGCATACGCTCGCTGCTCGATGAACGCCAAGATCATGTTTACCAGCTCCGAGGCGGACGTGTATCGCCAGTAGTAGTTTTCTAGGGATATCAGCATTGTGCATACCTAGAACGATAGGATTTTGTTATTCAATCTAGACGTTAATATAGTGACGTAAGGAGCTTTCTCCCGGACATTTATACCACAAAGACAAGGTACACATATCAAATGGATATTAATGATTTTGGACGTGAAAACACATACATACTTTGAGGAACTAAGACTGTGACATTTTGCATGTCAATAATGTGGCAACACGCCGAAGAAACTACGGTCATTGAATGCAATAAAATTCATGTATATTTTAAGTGTCATATAATAATTAAAATATATCCTCACGCCTTCCCACAAGGGTCCCCGAAGGGGTAGGCAGAGGTGTAAAGGTAAAACCCACACACCCACTTTCCGCCAGAGGTATATTAGGTGCCAACGTGACAGATGGTGAGTCCATCGCCGTTACTCAAGCACGACTATACATACGCCTTTGAATTTTTTCTCAGACGTATGTTATTAATATATAATACATGTATAATAATTATAATATAATAATAATAATATATAATATATCCTCACGCCTTCCCACAAGGGACCCCGAAGGGGTAGGCAGAGGTGTATAGGTAATACCCACACACCCACTTTCCGCCAGAGGTATATTAGGTGCCAACGTGACAGATGACGAGTCCATCGCCGTTACTCCAGCACGACTATACATACGCCTTTGAATTTCTTCTCAGACGTATGCAGGTTTCCTCTCGATGTTTTCCTTCACCGTTAAGCTCGTGGTGTGACTAATCACTGTACTTAAGTTCAGAAAAACTCATTGGTACAGTCGGGACTCGAACTTGCGACCTTTGCGTCGCAGGCAACGCTCGAACCACTCGGCCACCACGGCTTTCTATATAATAATTACTTTCTGAGAAACCTTATAGCATCGTATGTGGGAGTTACTGTGCGATATTTGATATAATATAACTAAAGAGCTGATTTATTTAATTAAACCAATGAAAAGCAAACAGTGCAAGGCTACTTCGCTCGAGTGTAGTGTTTTCGCAGGCCATTAACCTACATAACAAAAATGCTTGTACAATTTATTTGACTTGGACTCATTAGAACAGGGCTCTTACTATGCTGTTATTGGTATCTTTGTTCTTGAATTACCTTTGAGTGCGAGAGGGATAAAACTATATGAAATCTATAAATATATTCCATTCTAATCGCTGGAATGATAATGGTAATAGAAAGCCATGCTAAGGCTCCATAATAGCAACGTCTCTGCTATCTTTTTTCATATATAGTTATAAAATAGTAGGTATTATTGCACATAATCAATATTTGGGCTTATCGCTAATGGTACTGTCAGCGTTTTCAACATTCAAACATTTAATTAGTTCCGAGACTCAAATGCTCATGCAAGTAACTAAGTAGAGCTAACGTACATTGGATTATTCGTTAAAAATTGGGCCTACATGACAAAAATCGCATAGGAACTGTACTGCTGGCAGCGTTTGTGTTTGATCGTTCTATTCAATCATTATCATCAGCATATTTATACATGAAATACCGAGTTAGGTGCTTAAATACATCACTCAGATACATATTCAAATTAATAATTAACATTGCTTTTTAAGTATCTTCACTATTAAAAATACCGGTTTTATTAGAATACAAGTCGAGGATGGATTGCAAAATAATTGCTTAATCATGGTAATATCTTAATTATTATTGATATTATGTACATCGTTTGTACCGTATGTTACTAAAATGATTGAATAGTAATTTAATAATATATGCATGCATGTATCAACTTTTTCAGATGTAATACAATTTTTTCGCAATCATATGTTATGTATATGACTATATACTCTGACGTCTACCTACTTGGGGTCGTATGAAGGCTTTGAGTTTTAAAATATAGGCTAAGATGTAACAACAGATGTTTTCCTTCAGCCTAGTGCTCGTGCTGTTACAAATATTTAAGCTTGGGAAGAGCATAAATCTTTACCAAATTGATGCGCTTCGAACCTGTAATCTTGAATTTGCAGGTGGTTTAAGCCACGGCTCTATATGTATGTAATCGAAATATCCTTACAACTTCAATCCTGAGGAATTGCTTGGCGTGATGAAAGCAAGCCTGCAGCAGTTCGGGCAGGTCGTAGTGTTCGGCAGCGCAAATGAGCCCCGGAATGGAGGCGCAGGTCAGTGGACAACTGCCCGTGTGCAGGTAGTCTAGCAGGATGCGGAACGTCTCCGGATCAAACTCGATTATTGAGAACTGGAACGTAGTGAAAATAAGAAAATAAAAGATTCGAGTTTTTAAATGTTGATGTAAGTATATAAGGAAAACGCAATTTGTATTTGCAATTTTGATATAGATGGATACATGCGTGTCATTAAGGAGTTTCATAATAATAATTAATAAATATTATACTAAGTGGCATATATTTTCAGTATTCTCTTAGGATTCGTAACCAAGTTCCCAAAAATAAAACTATACTACAGCGAACGAAGCCACAACTAGAACTATTTATTTAAAATAATTTAATTGTCTATTCAAAGTGCCCGAATTGCAGACAAGAGCGTATTACCTCCGTTTGGGCAAGTTTGGCGCGATCCACTTTTTGGGCATCAGCACACACTGACAACCTCGGAACTGCTAACGCTGAGTTTTTATCTTTATCCTTGTCTTTGCCCTCCTTATCTGGAATATGAGATGTTTCATTAGTGTAATAATAAGTACAATAAACTGCAAAGGTGCCCGGGCCAAGGTTGAGTTTATGTAGACCCCTGTGGAAAAGTCTTCTCATAAAGCTTATGTATTTGTGCTATTTCTTCGTTATAAACTACAATGCAGAGCGCCAGTGGTTAGTGTAGTAGCATACAAAGCAAAGATAGCGAGAGCTGCAAGAGGACCAATGAGTCTTTGAAACCTGCATACGTTTGTGAAGTAATTCATGGTAGTACTGTAGGTATAGTTGTGAAACGGCGATTTTTCCGCCGTTGGCACCTTAATATATCTCCAGCTTAAAAAGGACTGCTCGCTCTGCCTACCCCTCTGGGGAGTCTTGAGGGAACGCGTGATAATAATGTGAGCCCGTCAATATGTTATCATTCATTTATAGGAATAGGCCGAGAGGAACAATATGATATTGTTCCTAAAATAAGTCGTTGGCGGATTTATGAGTAGCGTCATAAGTTTGGAATGAAAACATTTAAATATTTATCTTATGCGGGTTTAGCTTATGTATTGCAATAGATTAGAATGTATTTCGGCTCCAAAGACTATTCGTTGTGGTGGGATTTTAAGCAAGCTAGTTTAAATAGTTGATTTGAACCCTAAAATAAACAGTTTCTTCGTCGCAATAAAAGCTATCTCGTGTGACCAGATCAAGCAATAAGCAATAACAAATGACCTAATGGAACTCGCCTTAGATACTATTTTGAGAGTTAGAGAAGACATTCAAAGACGTATGTATAGTCGTACTTGAGTAACGGCGATGGACTCGCCATCTCATCGCAGTCTCGTTGGCACCTAAAATGTATTCCTGACGGAAGACAAAATTATAGGATCAAACTCTGGGCGGTCTAGAGTCAGCGTTAGAATCGACGAGCTTTACGGTGAAAGAGAAAATCATGAGGAAGTCTGTATACTTTCGCGAATAAATTCGTATACACGTAGGTACCTACCATTAACAATTTTCAAAATACAACTTTCTACGTCATCTCTACAAACGTACAGTCGTTCCTTAAAGTCTAAAGTCACGTAGGCATCATAATATTTATCCAGCGCAAAAAGTGTATTGTAGATCCTATGTCTTTACCTTCGGCGGCCGTTATGTGAAGCTATATATGACTATGACACTCACTGGAGCAATCTTGCGAACTGGCCCACTTTTTCTTGTCGTCTGCGTTAAGTTGGGAATGTTGCTTGCGGATGCTCCGACCCCAACCCGCCGTTATAGTACCCAGTCGGGAAAATGCTCGCTTTACCATTGGAGAACTGGGTACGCTCTTAGGCCTGCAAAAAATCGATTACACTTCAATTATATACACATATGTCATCTGCCGAGTCCCTGGGTAGGCAGAGAGAATAGAAAACCAGTTCTCTCTAGACTTGCATACCTCTTTCGTTTCGTCCACATTCATCAGTCTCTTAATGCATGCTCATCGGTTTCGAGTACTCTTGTACTTAATATATCATTCATTATTACAACTAACATGGTACAAGTACGGTAAAGTATTGACCTACTCTATTTTATAGGTGAACAAAACAGTAACATTTGTCTAAATACGAATATATTAATACTTATTGAGACGGTGTGTTATATCACAAAGACCTTCTAAAAAGGCTATCTATATGTACACGTCCATCGATTACAGAGCAATCAGAATATGTGAATTTCTAATGCCAAAACCAATTCGGTCGGCATCCTTTGTGATTTCCAGCGGACGCAGCAGTGCTCTCCTACAATTTGCCTTGCAGTACTCTCGACAGCATGAGCTACGTAGTCAGCTCATATTATTATTTGTTGGTTCAGCCTGCTGTCAATCATTAAATCATTAGAGGCCGACAGAACTAACCTGGGTGATTCGATGTCTGGCACTTGCAGGAAGTTGCTGGTCTTTTGTCTGGCCGGAGGCGGCGAGAGTAAAGTAGGCGCAGGTCGCGCCAGCAGCTCAGCCACTGGTACTTGTGGGGACCCGAAACCGCTCTGAATGCCGTATAGCATCTCCTGGAAAACCCTGCAATGCACATAATACTACTAGCTTTCACGGTTTAACTTAGGTCAATTTCATATATATTATCACCATAGCTTTCTCAGTAAACGGGCTTTGTAATGCAATTTCATTTTTTTATTTGGATAATTATTAGTTCTGAGATTGGTGTGTTCAAAAAAACTAATAAATAATGCATTTTTCTTACAGCAAAGTAAAATTATTTCCTCTCTCTAATAATTGGTATATAAACAGTAAACCTTGACCTATAAGCGAAGGAAACGTAGAAAAAAATACATATTTGAAAATTTTGTACTACTTTAGAGACATTCTATGGTAAGCTGATTTTGATTTGGAATGGAAGTGCATGAGAGTAAATATTCAGCACTTTGACATTTACGTAGGAAAACTTGTTACTCGTCTAGAATTTAACAGATACAGATGAGATTTAACTGAACATATAATTATATCGTACGTTCCTAGTCTATTGTCCTAAACTGCCACCTAGATAATTAATTATAAATCTGATTCAAGTCCCTGCTTACCGTCACCTTTACGAACATGACTGCAAATTCGATGCAAACAGACAAATTATCTGAATATTGGTCGTAGCTACTACCAATGGAAACTACCATACCATATTACACACCTGCTTCTCACGCCAAGTATGGCTCTGACTCCAATAAACTTCGTCTTCTGCTTGGACTGCCCCACTAAGAAGACTACGTCGAAGAGCTGCGCGTTCTGCGCAGCATTCAGCTCGCTGTTGAGGAATACACGCGTGAAGTCCTTGGCCAGTTGGTCGTAGTCCTCGAACTGGTCGCGCACCGAGTCCAGCAGAGGTGAGGAAGGGCGCATGTGTCCGATGGGGCGCCACGATCCTACAACGGAAGGTTACAAATGTGTATTTATGACATGTGTATTTTGGTATATCATCACGCCTTCCGAGAAGGGCCCGCGAAGGAGTAGGCAGAGGTGTATAGGTAGTACCCACACACCCACTTTCCGCCAGAGATATATTTTAGGTTCCAACGTGACAGATGGCGAGTCCATCTCCGTTACTCAAGCACGACTGTACATACGATTCCTCTCGATGTTTTCCTTCACCGTAAAGCTCGTGGTGTGACTAATCACTGTACTTAAGTTCAGAAAAAATCATTGGTCTCTCTCACTCAGTCGGTATTCGAACTTGCGGTCTTTATGTCGCAGGCAACTACTCGAAACAATCGGTCACCACGGCTTCCATTAATCTACATATACATATTTAGGTTACTTATATTTGTGTAGGTAATATGCCCATAATAAAATAATTGTTTGTTTGTGTTTGATACGTACAATATATTTACTAGTATTATTTACGTTTGAGATTAAAACAAGAACTGATGACGTAAACTACCATTAATTATTGACTTTTGAGTACCTGCCTTAGACGTACTTTTTCTTTAGCCTTTTTGTAGTTTTATAAGTCTGTGCAAATGAGAGAAGTTATTAAATTCATGCTTGCTAAGAGATACAGACGGCCAGAAAACAGTGCGGGAATGATGTTTCTAACTTTACCTCTCCGATAAGGTTTGGGTATTTGCCCAGTTTCCGCGTGGTTCTGCAAGTTGGCCACGATGTCTTCCAACATTTGGCTTCGTGTTCTCTCTTGCATTCTGGCAAATTTCGGTGCGGAGTAGGACGCTCTCTCGCCGTTCACAATTTTTGTTAGTAACCATTCTCTAAAATGTACAAAAAATTGCAAACAATTTAATTTGGCTATGCTAATTACGTATCTCAAGCAATATAAAAAAGGCTATATTTTTTTTCATCTTAAACTTTTTGAATATGTAACACTTTACTTTACATTACTCCGTAGTACATTAATTAAGTCTAGCCATTTTGAATCATTCAATGACTTGCTACCTACGTTTATACGAGGCGTTAATTAACTAGCTATGAACTAGTAAACGTAACTATGATAGTAAACATAAAACTATGAAAACTATACAACAAACAAACGCATCGAAGTCTGCAAAGAACCAATTATATTGCACCAAATGAATAGTTTAATGGACAATAATTTTAACATTTAAGCTCCTTCTGATACAGCTCTTTCAATTACAAGAATAATAAAAAAATCTTCATCTAATAGTATTATAATACATATATTTTACTTCATGTCAGATTCCTTATAGAGCATCATGTGAACAGCGCGGCAAGGTACATTCAAATTGAGAAAGCATAGCGTGTGAGCCTTAGAACTATATTTGGAGCATGTCATATTGGTCTGACTCACGAACATAAAAGCTTATTCAGTGGTGTGTTTAGTGTTCAGCATAAAATATATTTAACTATCATATAAAAGTACAAGTGATGTTATTAATTCGAGACCGGTGTGTCTTAAAAGAAAAAACGGGAAGAGAGTCGTGTGTATAAAAATATAGAATTAATTGCATGTTTGATTTACCTGAACATAGGTCCTTTGTCGAAGACGCTTTGTTCCCAAAGATATGGTTTGTAGGCACCCACTTCGTCCCGCGTCACCACCGACACTTCATATCTCGTGGGGCGGCGTTTTATTTTTGCCGACACCCGCACTGGAAATAAAATTTCTCGTATATTTCAGCTACAAACCCAAAGAACATAGTAACGGCAAAAACACGCTAGTGCTTAGATAAGACTTGTGATTTCCTATCATATCCGTTTCCTCAATAATCCACCAAAATATTACATATGTACTTGATTTTCAAACTAGTTCAAAAATGGTTCCATGCGACGGGACCCCATCAATTACCTAATTTCTTAACTTAACTATAACTCGAGTAGCATTGGCACTGTGAAACTGTCAGAAAGTATTGTGACCATGCTTGCGTTCCTTTTATAACCTACTGTTTAAAAGTTTACCTAAAATAAAGGTATGTAGGAAATGGCTTTTGATGCATGCCGGCGAGAAGGCAGTGTTGTCAGCTTCCAGGAACACGACACACACAATGTCGTTGCCTATATGCCGTTTCCTTTGCAACTTCTGTGGGTCGTGTCTCTCGTATGGCAGGAGCGTTGACAAGTGGAACATGATCTCTATGCCTCGCCAGTTTGTGTACACGGAGTAGAGTCCAGTCAAGTCGTGTACTGTGTCCAACCCGCCTTTGTATTTGTCGAAGCCTGTAATAATGTTTGAAGTGGATTTTAGTGGTTGATAAAGGGCGATGGACCTAATCTCCGGCGAAAAGTGGGACAAACCCACATTACACACCTGAGGCGTAAAGATACATAAATGCAAAGAGGTGTACTACTAACTATGCATGTTAAGCTCAATATTTTATTCGAAGGTTAAAATGAATATTTGTTCAGCCACGCGATAAGAAATTTGCATGTTATCTCAAATATTAATTGAAGGCCTCGAATAACGATTACTGGAGCTTAATCGCTTTTTATCTACATTTATAATAATAGTTTTTCTGTTACTATAATTTGATGAAATGATTACACCTTTTGTGCTATAAAATTTGTTGCACTTTTAGACGGTGTCTCTTGCGATAGGGTGTTGTCATTTATTTATTTTGTTACTTGATTATAATTGACAATACAAAAGAATTGAAATAACTTACCTTTGAGACGAACTTTCTCTCCTAAAACTTGTAAGAACTCTTCAAACATGGGTGAATTTTCGTTATTGTCCAGAATTTCTTCTTCTGTGTACTGATTCTCTTTCACATATATCACTCCAACTTTCAGTTCTGATTTGATGAACACCTGGAAATAATATATTTCAAAGTCTGTTTATGAATGAAACGTGAACTGCCAAAAAAAATACCATGGGAAAATTCCACACAAATTGACATAGCTCCAAATTAATTACTAACTTGTAATCTGGTATCTATATATACTTAATTCGAGACTACGGTAAAAATATTCGTTTTTATCACACTAATAACTGCTCTCAGCGGGAATCGAACCAGTGACCTCAAGGTACGCAATCAGGAGACCATTAGATCAGAAGGCCGTATATAAAGGTAGATACCAGATGCTAACAAGCAATGATGTGCATTATTCGTAGTCTTTAATGTAAGCTCCTGAGTTTCATCAACAGGCTAAAATCCGATTACCGGTTCTCTCATATCACTACTAAGAATTTATTTAAGTAGTTAGTTAACAATTAAGGAATATTGCATGAGGAAACCAGCATACGTTTTAGAAGAGATTGTTGGTCACCTTTTGCATTGTTAAAAAAACAGCTAAGTTCGCCTCAGTTCGATTGAGACAGAATTCAAAGTTTCGTTAGGTTTAGCTAAACCAACTATGTACGTGCCGAACTTCCGTGAAACGTGTAAGACCTTCAGTAGACAATATGTCAAAAAGCTCTTCCAATTATTGAAAAGTTGATGAAGATAAATGCATTATAACTCGATTTGAACAGCGAAATCATTGTTCTTGTTTCTGAACTTCGGCGTCTGTGTTGCGCAGTAACTTTATTTATTTGTAATTATTCTTCATTAGAACAGAACACCAGTCAATAAAGAGATAAGGAAACAATTAAGTCCCTCGGAAGTTATTTGGTGTTACTAATGTGCATTAGAGTAAGTAGGGTTGTAGCATTATATATAAAAAAATATCGATAATTTAGTAGACATAGTGGCCAGGCTTGCCATGGCCATTAAGCATCTACTCGAGTCGTGTCAGCGACAGCCCCATCTATACTCGTTCAGGGCTCATAGTGTGATGGTAAATAGATAATTTTAAATGTTGACACTAGTTATGAATACACTACTTATATTGGAATAATGTTCCTTGCCGTATGTATATTTTTTGTATACAACTTTTTTCATTGTATAAAGGTATAATGTACGTAAATAAATATATAAGTTTTTTCATTGGGAAGCTTTTTCTCCATGATGTATTGAAAAAATATTGGTAATTTGAACAATGCGAAAGTATGTCAATATTTTGTTCCTCTTTCAGGCAAATACGACCGAACGGAATTTGGCACAGAGATACCTTATTAGCTAGATATAGATATGTTAATATGAGATTCTTGTATATTTTATTCCAGAGAAAATCTACAAATGTAATTTAAAATTACGAGGGTGAAACCGCGGGGCAAAACTTGTTGCCCGTAAAGTAAGTGTTTCATGATAGATAAAAGCTAATAGCAGCCCTAGTGTTCTATCGTATGGCACGCCCCTAGGGGACATTGTTCATTATCTCTCTCATCTCACAACACGCCTGCGATGAACTGGGATAGTAAAATTGCTAATGTCTTCTTTACTGATTAAATTACACTCACTAATGAAATCTGTCGCAGATTAAAAATGCATTAGCCGTTAATTACTACTACAGTCTAACTTATCTGTGAAAACATAAAGCGTGATACAAAATAATGTTAAGTTCATATACCTTTACGTAAACTAATTCAAAAAGCCTACAACATTAGCTTATTTGAATGATGGCAATGCATGGCAAAGGAGTTTACGAGAGTTTTGTTTCGCCGTTTTTACTCCTGACAGGTGTTTAGAGCTCCTGACTACGAAACTTGAATTCGCGGATTCAAATCCCGCTGAGTGATGAACACGAGTATTTGCACCTTACTTTTTATGTCCTAAACATCTATGTATGTATCTATATTTATACATATAAATAAATATACCTATGTAAAGTTACCAAGCTTTGCTTAATTTGGGGGTATGTCAATTTGTTTGCAATTATCCCAAAGTATTTATTTATTATATTATATTTTCTAATTGAATATCCTGCAAAAGTTAATGCTGAAAGTTAAAGTGAAAGAAAACTTACAAACACTGAAGGCTTAACTCAGCACTTCTTCGTCCAAGCAGAGAGTGACTGTCACGTGACTGTCACGCGATCACTTAACAAGCTATTTAATAATGCATAATAGGCTACGTTTCCATGAAGAGTGCCTTATAAATATTTCACGGCAAGTATTAGTGTAGGTAGCTATTCCTATTTCAATTCATTGACATTACGTCAAAACAAATTTGGGTCGACAAGACAATCCACTCCGTTTCGTGTGGAACGGTGAGTTGTTTCTTGTATTAAATACTTGAGGCGGTTACCTTGAGGACTGTTTTCGTCCTCAATGTTTTGCGCCAGTGTTTATTATTGTGCACGTACAATCTGAAGTTATTGCTTTTGGTAGTACAGAATGACAGTTTCGAACAACACGTTAAGATATATTGGAGACTAAATAATGTGGCAATGAGTAGTTTTAAGGAAGGTACTTTCCATATTTAATTTCTAGCAAGGTCTGGTACAGGAATGTACTCATCACAGTTGTTTTGTCAAGACGGAGGAGCTGATTGATACGATAACAATTATATTCGGCTTCGTACTCGATATTACCATAGGCTATGACTTTTAAGTAAAGATATATTTTTGTAAGGTATAGATTTTAATATCCATTGAGATGTGTAAATCTATGCTAAGACTT
This sequence comes from Drepana falcataria, assembly GCA_945859725.1. Lineage (NCBI taxonomy): Eukaryota > Metazoa > Arthropoda > Insecta > Lepidoptera > Drepanidae > Drepana > Drepana falcataria. The sequence continues at coordinate 6,930,573 of OX243935.1, forward strand.
ACAAAACGCCTATTATTTATTTATGAATTTTGGGTGGGTAAGTCACATCAGCTGATCTCTGAAGTAGGAAAACTTTATATGCGATTCAGTGTATACATTAAATCGAAAGTTTATAAGTAAACACGTATGTCTAACACGCCAGCGTTTGCATTTGGGTTAAATTTGGATGAGATAACTGGATCTTTTATTGTGAAAAATAATTGTTTCCATTACCATTTCGCCGCGGGTAACACAGCGGGATACAGGTAGACCTGCTGTGGTTCTACTTTATATTATAAATGCCGACTTGTCTTCGACGAATGTCTTTGAGGATGTTTTTCCCTCTTTCACACAAAAAATACTAAACAGAATTGGATGAGAGTTGGCATAAAGATTAAAATATCCAAAAGAAATATTTTTTTACACGGGTAAAGGCGCGTGGCTTAGCTAGTAGGTATAAAATAATTTGATAATGCTGTAGAAAGTTACTAAGATGCTGGAGACAGCAGTCATGCTTCCTTACAACATTATATTACGAGAATTGATTATGAGAAGGAATGGAGCATTAAGCAGGCCTCCGGCGTTTCTGCACAATAGGAAATTAAGTCTTGTCTCGAAGCGTCTTGCGCTTGGTGGGTAAAGATTTCACGGATCGAGTAATGTACTGATTTGTATTCGATATATTCATTCGCGAACAATTTTGTTTTTTTTTCTGTGAAAAAAAAATATCTAGGTCAATCTAGATAATAATCTGTGTCATATGTCAAATGCTATATTCCGAATTTCATACAATTCCGTTCAGTATTTTGTGCGAGAAAGAGGAACAAACATTTTCACACACTTTCGTATTTATAATATTAATAGAAAGTAGGATTACGACTCGCCTAATCGCCTTTAGGCAGGTAGAAGGATAGCGCTTGCTAAATCTAAAGTCACTAGCAATAGGTATTAATTGGGTGTTGCTAACTTTATTTTCGAAGGAGCTTCTGTGCTAGGCGCACATCTAATGCAAGGACTCAAGTATATGTTTATTTCCCTTATTATACGATATGATATGACTAGATTTACATTTCTTATTAAAAAAAATAAAAATCTAACAATGAAATCGAAATTTACGTGGGTAAGCGAGGCATAGCTAGTACATTATATATATATGTATGTATATAGCAACCCAGACGGTCATATAACCAGACGAGAGCCAAGTTTACTATTTTTCCACTACCTAATAAAGCAAGCATAAACCAAGTACCAAACAAGCTCTTCGCTCTATATGACTTCGCAAGAGACCTACGAATACTTTTATGTATAAGTAGTTTTATTTGTACCTTTGTTGGTATCTACACAAACATGTACATATTAGAGCATGGACGAAAGGACTACACTCGCGATGACGTACTACAAGTTGAGTTATAAAAAAATATTGTAATAAGTGTTATTGTAATTTAAAATTACTATTAATATTTTGCTTAAAGGTATAAACACTAAGAGTTCTTAATTCACTTACATATAAGTAAGTTTAACGTAAATATATGAATTAAAGGGAAGGCATAAAACTTTTGTATTTCGTCCCTCAAAAGCAGCGGTATCGAAGTGAAGTTGGTTAATGTTAGTCTGTCTAAACGAGGGCGAACTCACAAGTGAATTAAATTATTGATTAACTTTTCAGATTCAAGATGTCGCTTCAACGGTCGCGTTACCAAAATTTAATGTTACTGAGTAGTTAAGGGTGAACCTTTGTAATGATTGTGAGAGACGTTTTTGATAAGGGGTCCAGAAGATCATTAACTTCAAACGGAGGAAAAATTGTGACGAGTATTAATTGGTATGAAAAGGATGCTATAAATAGTAAGGCAAAGTTAAAAAATGTTGTATAATTGAGAATAATTCACAAAAAAATACCTATATGAATGTTTTTAATCGTCTGTGATAGATTATTTTTATGACGTGGATACCGGTCATTTACTAATACAGATTTTTATATATATAAATAAATAAATATCCTCACGCCTTCCCACAAGGGTCCCCGAAGGGGTAGGCAGAGGCATTTTTATATATGTATTGGATTTAGCTGTGATTTTTACGCATTTCAATGCTATTTCGCTTTTCTTGATAAAATCAACAGCAACTTGTACAAATACTTTGTAAAAAAGGCCTCTTCGTCATGTGTTATATATGCAAATATAGAAAGAAAATAGAAAACCCTTAATCGATTTATCGCACATGTTGTAAGCTTATTCTTATTCGATATTAATTACGCTGCGTAAATTACGTCTAATATAGGTATATAGGAAATAGAAATATTAACGAAATCGTAAACAACGTAAGCTGTAAAAGTCTTATGACTGCTTTTCACGTGGAACAAACACAAAATACAGGCATATAGCTCGAATGTTTCAAGAATATTGCACAGTACAAATAAGTACCTACATATTACTTTTTGTCAAATCATCCGTGTCGGCACTCTGTACCAGGGATGTTGCGGATGCCGAATTTTTCACATCCGCGGATGCGGATGCGGATGCGAATATATGAAGGCTCACATCCGCGGATGCGGATGTTTAAGATCTGATATAAATCTATACAAATAAATACAATTTACTTAATACATATGGATGTAACACGGTACCAATACAAACATTTTTTTTTACTTATAGTCTGTTTGTCGGTCTGTCTGTTTTTCCGGCTAATCTCTGAATCGGCTGGACCGATTTTCATGGGACTTTCACTGGTAGCTGATGTAAAAAGGAGTAAACTTAGCCTAATTTTATTTCAGAAATCAAACAAAAAAAATTCTGTTAAATTCCACGCAGTCGAAGTAGCGGGCACATATAGTATTACATATGAATGAAGAATTAAAACAATGATAAACAAAATAGTAATGTAAAGTGCTCCTATTTTTTTAAATTTTTAATTAAAAATGCATGGTGTGTTAGGATCTCTATTGGACTGGTTCCAATCATATCTTTCTGAAAGACCTCAAACAGTAAGTGTAAAAGGATATGATTCCATAACATGTTACGCTGTATTAGGAGTGCCCCAGGGATCGCATCTAGGCCCAGTTCTATTTTCCCTTTTTATAAATGATCTTGCGGAGGAAATTAAATATTGTAAGTTTTCCATTTTTGCGGATGACCTCAAGATTTACAAACCTGTCAACTCTCTCTCAGATAGCATTTTTATCCAAAAAGATCTCGATAATATAGAAAGCTGGTGTAAGAATAACGGTATGTTGTTAAATGCCAGAAAATGATATCATATTAAATATAGTAAGAAAAAAAATCTCACCCCCACAACATATAATATAAATGGAACAATTCTAGCAGAAGTTAATGAAATAAAAGATCTTGGCATTTTAATTGACAGTAAACTAAGCTTTATACCACATACTAATTCAGTTGTCAATAGGGCTGCTCAAATGCTTGGGTTTCTGAAGCGTAATACTCGTGCTTTTCAGCGCACCCAAACAAAAGTATTACTATACAACGCGTTAGTGCGTAGTCAGCTAGAATATGCCAGTGTAGTTTGGAATCCGACTTATGCATCGCATTCTCAAAGAATTGAGAGTATCCAACGCGTTTTCACTAGGCATCTGGCTTACAAATCTTCTGGAATTTTTCATAGAAACACTTACGATCAACGACTGTCTTTTTTCAAATTGCATTCTCTCCGCAACCGTAGATTACTTCACGATCTAGTATTTTTGCATAAAGTAGTCAACAATAAAGTCGACTGCAGCAACATTCTCTCTAAAATACTCATTTCAGTACCAAGGAAGCTCCCCCGTCGTACAGTACAAAAATTATTTCACATACCCTTTAGTAAAACAAATGTAGGTAAAAACTCGCCATTAACACGAATTTGCTCGGAATATAATTCCATCTGCGGAAGCCTAGAAGGTGTAGACATCTTTCACCTATCTATTAAGAATTTTAAAAACAAGATAAAAAATAAATTTTAGACAGTGTCCAGTAAGCAAAGCAAAGCAGTGTTCAGTAAGCAAAACATACATTACACATTTTTTTTTTAAGTAACATATATTGTAAAAGTGTTGTGTATACCTGTTATTGATGTACATATTAAGTTTATAATTTTAGATTTTTGTATTTTACAGTGTCCGAATATGTATATTGTTGGTGTACCTCAATAAAATAAATAAAAAATAAATAAATAAAAACTTCACTTACTAAGTTTCATATTAGTAAGTGAAGTAAAAAATAGGCGCATTATACTAAATAAACTAAAAACTATAAAACAGGGTCCACTGTATACCCTGATATTATCGTGATATTATTGTAAGTGGAATAGCAATAAATAATTATGATTATGATTATGATAATTAAACAGTAATATTGCCGCCTTTTTTATTCAAGGCATTACAATGGACGTGACAAAACGTAAAATTTTTAAGCGAAAAACGCGTTTTAAATTGAATTTAAAAAATGATTTCTTTTTAACTTTAATGTTGATATTAATTAGCTCTTCAATAATAAAAAAAATATGTATAATCAGCCTTTTTGACTAAAACACCAATCACAGCACATGGCGTCATACCTACGAGCTGCTTTCGTGCACTATTGAAAAAGTAATTAAAAAACGGCTTTAAAGTACGCTAAATCTTAATTTGTTACGGAAAATAGACTTTTTTTCGTAAATAGTAATGTGTATTATTACTTCATTATAGGTTCAAAATCTTTCGTCATGCCTATTCAATATATTACTTTGTGTCGGTGGTGACATTGTTAATAAACCTGTTAGATAACCAATAACGGGAAAGTCGCTGAAAAAATAAAGGATATTGTTATAAAACAATAAAGTTTACCTACAATATAACGTATTACCGGTGTAACATAATGGCATTTCCCTGGCGATTTTAAAGTAATAAGCTGAGCTAATGCTATTATAAAGATTTCCCAATAAACAATTATTTACACTCAATGATCACTGTATCACAATAACACTCAAAATATATGTCTATACGATAATTAATCAGCGTAAACAAACACGTAATGATTTATTTACTAGAAAAACGCGTTGGATCTCGTCAACCATTTTTAACGCTCCTATTGGTCATTTTCACATGCGAACGGCACGCGCCATTCCCGGCCCCGCCCAATTTCTTTATTGTCGCAACTTGTATAACATCCGCATCCGCATGAAAATCCGCATTGATTATTGCGGATGCGGATGCGGATGCGGATGTCAAAATTGATGCGGAAGCTCCGCATTTGCGGATGCGGATGCGAATATTCGCAACATCCCTACTCTGTACGTCTGTCTGTACATATTACGATCTCATAAGATTATTGTCGTGAAGGGAAAATGTTTCTATTTCTATTTGTACATTTCCAATTTGGTAAGTGTGGAAAAATATTGGACATTTTGGAAGAGACTAGGTACACACATACATACACAGTTATTACTTAAATGCACCTACCTACCCTTTCATCATCATAAAGTTAAGAGCTGGACTCTTGCCTAAGTCACTAATGGAACTCCTTTGATTGGCTCGGTCCAGCACAATTTCTGAGACCCTTCCTCCAATTAAATTTTTAGCTGATTGTGAATAATTTTTATTAATCTTGGTCTTCTAAGACATTTTTAAAGGACCTATCATATCGTCTAGAGTAGATAAATGAAATTACTTCTCCTTTTATTTTTAAAGGCCTAGTTAGTTTTCATGTATTGTTGGTGAATACATATAGCACCTGGGACGTAAAATTGAACGTGATATGCGATATTATTGCTACTTGTTATAGCTTTGTACGTTCATATTTTGAGCTGTATGTAGGGCTATAACAGCTTTGAGAACGTTACTTTATTTTCCCCAATCAATATGAACCATAATATGTTATGTAAAACCGTTATCTTTCCACCGTCACATTTTTTCGGAGTTTTTTGGTTCGCGTACAGCGCATCAAATACTTTGTTCGCGTGGCTTATACCGCGTAACTTCCATTCCATTTTCAAGGATTAATTCACATATGTGAGCCCATTCACCACTGTATTCACGAAAGCTGTCATTTCACTGAATCCCAAATGCAAAGGACGGACAGCAAAGCCCGCTCAACAAAGTCCCGACTTATAAACGTACCTACGACGGTACCTAATGAAAATTGGCAGCGCACTGGATCAAACAAACTTGCCTCTTAAACTATTACAATGAAAACTCGATCTTATTGCTATGAGGTTGGGGTTTACAGTTTCATGAGCAAGTTTAATAAAATTTGAAGGCTCTATAAGAAGGAAACGAAGTATATTTTCGGAGAAGCATTTGTTTATTGCCTGCAGAAGGAACTTTTGTATATCAGAAATGCCTTTTTGGTATGTTCCTATGAAGAATAAGAAAAGAAGGAGCTGCGTCTAATCGCACGCAAGACTAAGTTTCTGGTGTTCGAAAGAGATGAATAAGTGACTGGGAGTGTTATATTGGTAAATAGGAAAATTCTAGATCAGGTGAATGTATTTGTATATCTTGAAAGCATGCTTACACAGGATGGAAAGTATGAAAAAGACATTAAAAGAAGGATACCTGCTGGGAATAATATGAATGGGGTCATGTCCATGTTGATGTATGAGCCTGAGCAAGAATGCTCGAGTAGCTGTCCACAACGCGATATTGGTGCCCACTTTATTGTATGGCAGTGAATCTTGGATATGTCAGAGGAAGCATGAAAACAGCATACATTGTTAGATCGAATCCGCTATAAGAGTTTCGCAAATCAACCGGCGTCAACGAGGGTGTCATTGTAAAGATGAAGAAAGGCATGTTACGACATGGAAAGGATGAGTGAAAAAAGACTGACGAACAGAGATACAATGCGAATGTGTGTGCAAGAAGAGGCAGAGAAAGACCAAGTTCCAACTACCTAGATCAAGTCGATCAGACTTGCTCTCTTGACTCAAGGATGCGAACGTCAAGAGTACTCAAAACTGGCGAGCATGTATGAAGAGACTGATGAATGTGGATGAAGCGAAAGGAGTGTGTTAGTCTAGAAAAAACTGGCGCTCTTTTTTCTCAGCCTACCCCGTTAGGGACTGTGATACTAATTTTGTACTACGGTGTGATGACCATTATGATATGATATACACCTTCATGTGTTAAATTTTATATGAACAGTATAAATTTATAAATTTATAAGTTTCAAGTTTACCGATAAAAAAATTCGGTAGACTTGAAACACTGCCATTTATAAAACTACAGTATTTAATAAGTATATAATTTCCTTACCCATATACATCATATGGGTAAGGAAATTATATTCCTCTGGCGGAAAGTGGGTGTGTGGGTATTACCTATACACCTCTGCCTACCCCTTCGGGGACCCTTGTGGGAAGGCGTGAGGATATATATATATATATATACATCATCGAGACTTCAATAAAATGTAAATTCGAATGAAACGTGTAATCACAAACGAACAGAGTAATTACCCTTCAGAAGTTTTTAGTACATTTAGTGATATTTTAATACATGGGAGTGGCTGCGTCTAAGTTTACATCCGAACACGAACCTCGAAGTAGTTCGGTATATCTAACTTGTCATTAGTCCATTACCGTGATTACTCGCTAGTCGGTATGAGGAGTGTGTGCTATACGTAGACAAGGAGGCAAAAGGGGCGTCCTCGACTCGCGACTAAGGGGCCTCATCAATGTTTCACGGCAGTAAGCGGCGGCATCGTTAATTCCTAATTGGGAACTGAAAAAACAATTGCAATGAGACAATGTTTTCTGTTAATTTACTTGCGATCCAGAGTCACGCTTCGGCCTGAATACTAAATGGGCTTTGCGAAATTCAACGTGTTTACTATTCCTTGACGTGTACTCTGTTCTTACAATAATAGTATAATTACTATACTGTGGAGTTTAGAGTTGCCTTCAAAGTTGAGATTGGAACACTGGGAGCATTGGCTTTTTTTTGTAACAATGGATTTTCGATAACCATTTTTCAAGTCGACCCTAAAGTTTTATGTGAAAACTTAGTGCTTTAGATATTCAGTACCCAAATTGGTAATATATCTAGATTGTTTGGAAGGTCTACGGATTTATTTCATTTAAATTTGGTACAAGTCTGATACTTTAGGAGATACAGAGCTCCTTGGGGAGCAACAAGCAAATTACTCGTGTTAAACGGGATTTATATTTTATTTTTATACAAATATGGTATAATTTGTATGTCCCAATTAAAAATTGATACTGAAATAATAGTCCGTCCGTCCTTAGACATAGTCCGTATTAAAATATGTTTATATGTTTTAAAAACAACTCTGATTTGAAGTATAATTCATCAAAAAGGGAGTGAAAAGACTTGCAGTGTCAGTAGCACGCTAGCTATAGCCTAGGTGTTGTAAGCTTTCATAGACGGTGGTACCAGTTTACCATGAGAAGGACCGGTACAATTCAATAATTCGGTACCAGACAAAGTGTTTGAAAGCAAGAAGCTGAGAGTCCATTATCAACTACGAAAGATTGCATGTTTGAATCCCGACTATACCAGTGAGTTTTTCTGAACTAAAGTACAGTAATTAATCACTCGAGCTTTACGGTGAAGGAAAAGCATCGAGTGGAAACCTGCATACGTTCGAGAAGCCATTCTAAGGCGTATATATAGTCGTGCTTGAGTACCGGCGATGGACTCGCCATCTGTCACATTGGCACCTAAAATATATCCCTGGCGGATAGTGGGTGTGTGGGTACTACGTATAAAATAAAAAAATCCTCACGCCTTCCCACAAGGGTCCCCGAAGGGGTAGGCAGAGGTGTAATACCCACACACCCACTTTCCGCCAGAGGTATATTAGGTGCCAACGTGACAGATGGCGAGTCCATCGCCGTTACTCAAGCACGACTATACATACATACGCCTTTGAATTTCTTCTCAGACGTATGCCGGGTTTCCTCTCGATGTTTTCCTTCACCGTAAAGCTCGTGGTGTGACTAATCACTGTACTTAAGTTTTAGAAAAACTCATTGGTACAGTCGGGATTCGAACTTGCGACCTTTGCGTCGCAGGCCACTGCTCGAACCACTCGGCCACCACGGCTCTCAAATAAAAAAATAAAATAAAAATAAGTATTGAGGGAAGGCGTGAGGATATATACAAATATTAGAGGTGCTAGGATAAAGAAGGCGATAAAAAGTTAGAGAGAGAGACGGAGAACCTGTACAATATAGAAAATACTTAATGGTTTTAGCCATAAATATATGTACAATCACTTGTGTTGTAACGATTACTGTAGACTTTGTCGATGGTAAAAGCCGGGCCGAGTTTGAGACAGTTGGGTCCCGCGGGCAATGGACGGGCAGGAACTTCTAATTAAATCGAACCTAAATGGAATGGATCTTAGTTTTGTTGTTTTGTGCGAAGTAATGATTAAAGACAAATTATTGTTGAAAACTTAAACACGAATAAATCTTCAAAGGAAATTGATTTATTACTTGCATGAATCCTGCTTTTGCTCATAGGCGCTACGTTAAGATGATTGTTATAATAAAGATTATAACGGGTAGATCGTTGTTGGTCCCGTCTCGTGGAATATTTTCCACTGTATAAGGTTTTTGCTCGCCTACAAACATTATATAAATGTGGAAGTTTGGTAAAATGTTTGTTGCTCTTTTACACAAAAACTGCCGAAATTGTAAGGGCTGCATTAACATATAAAATACATATGTGTTGTTCCGGAACAATATCAATAAAATCTAATATTGCGCCAGAGAATCCGCGAGGCATAGAGTGTAGCGTGCTTCAACTTACCTGATCAAGTTTTAGCAGTTCCTCAGGTGTGTCCGGTAGCTGCCCGAGCATGAGAGGAGGATTGATGTTCACTTCCTTGCCGAGTGACCTGACCACCTCCTCTCGGTTGTAGCGATCCGCGAACACACACGACGCCGGGATAAGGCCGTGAACTGTGTAGCTGATTGCCCGGACTAAGATCCTGAGGAGAATTTTCATCATTGTTTTAAAATGTAAGTGCCTTCATGCCTTATCACAAGGGACTCCAAAGGGGTAGGCAGAGGAGTGTAGACGATACCAACGTAGATGGTAGGTACTAAACGTGACAGATGGCAAGTCCATCGCCGTTACTCAAACACGACTTTCTTAATTTCTTCTGAAACGTATGCAGATTACCTCTCGATCTTGTCCTTCACCGTAACGCTCGTCGTGTAACTAATCACTGTACATAAGTCAAGAAAAAATCATTGGTATAGTTGGGAATCGAACTTGTAAGCTTTGTGTTGCAGGCAAAAACTTGAACTACTCAGATACCAGCTTTTGTTAAAATGATTTCTATTTATACGAGTTTAGGTTCGGCCATGTATGAGCGAGAACCCTGGTGTTGCAAGCGTCCATAGCCGGTGGTGGTAACTGATTACCATCAGGGGGATTGCAAGCCTGTTTGTCAACTTACTGGTAAAAAAAAAAAAAACTGAATTTATGGTCTACCAACTTTATGTTGATTAAATTAATGAAAGCTCAAAAGGTGGAGTTACAAATACTGCTTAAAATTAAAACAATGCTAACAAAAAACAATGGGACCAAGTTTTGTTTGAGCAGTAATAAGGGTTGTAATATAAAAGGGCTCGAATTGTCAACAGCTAAGATGGAGGAAATTCAGCTTTACTAAAACGTTATGAAAACGAAGCTAAGTAAAGATTTAAATTTTTATTACCACTTCATGGTTCCCAAAAATCGCGGCAAAATTTGTGGTAGGTTGTATATTTACACTAAGTATTGAAATTACTGGTGTGGAAACATGTTAATACTTACGTGTCAAAATTTTCTTTGAATTTCTTCTCAAACGTATGCAGATTCTTTCTCGATGTTTTCCCACACCATCAAGCTTGTGGTATAACTACACTCACTTTTAATCTTAAACTAAAGTTTACATTTTCAGTTTAGTAATTTTCAAATGTTGAATTGAATGATTTCAACTAGTCAAGTGTCCTAGTTGCCATGCACCGATGTATGCTAATCCACTAACTTAACTCACTTTGTAAAATGCAGCGGTTATTCGAGCTTCACAAAAAGCAGTCAGAAATTTGAAGAGCCAACGTTTTTAATTAAATTCTACCGCTGTCTCGCCGCGTTTCAGTTTCCTATGACGTGAATAATGAAAATACCGGCATTTACGTTAAACATACATGGGATCTTTCAGCGAGCTATGTGAGTAAAATGGAGACATTTTTGTGGCATTTAGGTAATTCTTTGTATAAAACCCGGTGTATAATATTTAATTTGTTAAAGAAATAATTTCGCAGAAAATCGCGCGTAACTTTAAATGCATTTTTCCTTATAAATAATTGACTATGGGTAAAAGAAATATCTGGGTACCTATGTATTCAAGACGACGTAGACTATGATTAGAGGGATGTAGGTAGTGCTCCACGTTTCTAAAATCTATAGTTAATTGTTGATAAAAATATTGTATGTTTTTGTATACCTATATTAGGTTAAGCTTTTTTAAATATATTTGAGCCAGACTCATAAAAGTTTGGTGAATTTTAAAAACTAAAAACTACCTCCCAAAAAGCATCAATATGTACTAACTACATTCTCATCCATACAATAGTAATTTGTTTTGTCAAATAAAATACCAGAACAATATTTCTAACAGCTAGGGACAATAGCGTAGCGTTGAGTGTTCGTCTATAGCTTTTATTCTTCTGTAGAGTTGAAAAAATGCCAACACAAAGCTTTGCTATGCCACGTGTTGCCTGGTCAAAAAGATTAATTTGATTGTAACATTTTTTTTATACAACAAGAGAGGCAAACAAGTATACGGCCCACCTGATGGGAAACGGTTACCGTAGCTTATTTACGCTCACGATACCGAAGTATCACTTGCGCGTTGCCACTCTGTGTTCGGAGAGTTATAGTGTGTTGGCAGCATAATGGGTTTAATCCCTCTGCTTCCAACACAATGTAACAATCCTCCCCCCTCCCCAAGGAGCTCATTACTGGAAACCTTATTCACCGCGTAGGAACACAACACAAAAAAAATTGTTATTTGGCTACGGACTTCTATAAGGTGGAGGTCCTGTCCCAGTCGGGCAGCTCCAAATTCGAACGGGAAACCCGTTATGCCCTACCTCTCTTAAACTACGAAGTAATTTTAACATCAGAAGTGATGTCTTAGAATATTAAACATTATAACACCGTGTCCCTCAGACGGTAGGTAGGTAGATGAGGGCGCCGCTTTTCTCTTTTACTGTATACATATAACTACGGAACTTTTCTTGGAAACGGTGGTAACTTTAGTTTATATTAAATATGTGACGTTCAATAAGTGTTCCCTGTGTCCCTTACATTGAATAAAATATTTTGATTTAGATTTTTTTGATTTTATTATAATTAATTCAATTTAATAAAATATGTCTTGGAGTTATCAAATCTTTTTAGTTGAATTCTTAGCAATTGTAATTTTCCGTTTATGAGGATGTTTTTTATTATTATTATTATTATTAACAAGCGAACCGTCCCTGCTTCGCACGGGTACAATGTAGATAGATACTAAAAATTTGTAAAAGAAAAAATGGTTACTGTGGGTATGATGTTATCCTTTAGAGATAAATATATACAATTGCGGATTTTTTATCGTTATTTTTAAAATATACAATTCCGTAGCACATTAATTTTATCTATTTCGTAAGGTTTAGCAAGCGTTTCCGATTTAAGCGCAAATAAATATGTTTTTTACGACATCATATCTATGTATTTTTCGGCTTTTCTATTTTATAATATGTTAAACATATAAACCTTCTTCTTGAATCACTCTAGCTGAAAACATGCATTAAAATCCGTTGAATAGTTTAAAAGATCTAAGCGAACAGAAAGCGGCAATGCTGATAAGATAACGCCGGAACGGCAGAGCGGAATTAGATGGAATATGGCACGAATATGGAATATGTATGAATCATGCCTCATTCCCGTAGGGGTAGGCAGAGAGCACTTCTTTCCACTTACTACGATCCTTACATACTTGATCCGCTTTGTCCACATCTCTTACACATTAGAAAATTTGTCACGGATGCAAACGCGGGGCACAGCAAGTATTATTTTTAAGCAGTCAGTAGTTAACAATAGAGTACTAGGTAGCATTTATAATATTATTAACGCTTCGTCTTACGATTTTGGGGTAAAAAAGAATGCTTAAAGAGAGATTTGAGGGCACATTGTAGCAAAATTGCTGTATGTATATATATTACATGCAAACTAAGCGAGAGTAAACATAATTTCGAAACGTTTTCAAAGGATTTGGTAAGCAGTGATTTTGGAAAGCAAAGATTGAATTAGGCCTAGATATACCACAAACATTAAATAACGTGGATAATTTAATTACATTTACAGTTCTAAATTTTGATAATTATGTCAAAGTCAATATTCACTTTTAGTGGTTGAAATGATAAAGGTATCCCGTATTGAACTTTCCATCTTTCTAAGAACCATATTATATTATTTTATGGAACCCGAACAATGAAGCCGGGTGGCGCGCTAGTATGTACATATACATCTTGTTAACTAGTTGAGACCACAATTTCAGTTGTTCACTGAGACTGAGTTGTTGCAAATATTTGATCTCTTACGTAGAAGGCTAGGTACGAACTACTTAGCTTATTATAAAGTTATTTCTCTAATTAAATCGCACTATTACCTATAAAAGGTTTTGACCATCGGGAGTTGTTACACTTTGTTGGTGAAGACAATCTGCAGCCATCTATAATAGTTTAATATAGTAAATGTACAAATACAAGGATGAAACGTTAAATGTTGTGAAATTGGTTGAACATTTTCGCAGAGGATGTAGCGGGCACGGGATGGGCTGTGAGGGGGTGGTCAAGTTATGGTAGATGTCGGTGTGATTTAAAAGTGGGTACACACATCTGTAAAAAGTGGGTATGTGGGTACTTCTTCTCTGTCTACCCTTTCGAGGTCTCTTAGGCGTAAATATTTAAATAAAAAATATATAAATTTATTACGACATAGACTTTGAATTTAATATTTAATTTCAGCCCAATTCATTTCCAAGCAATCTCAGTGTTCCATGGAGAATTTCATGCTTTGTTCTGAGCTTCGGTCTCAGATCTATTGGGATCATTTCAACCTACAAGTTTAATAATTTTGTACGTAGAAGGATACAAATGAAATAAGTTAAATTGTAACGGTTTGATGTTCTATAGGACAAATTGTTAGATGAATCATAATACTGTTGTGCTTCAAATAGGAAACTAATCCTGAACTAGGCAGAGAACACACAATGCTACTTCCTACTACTATTATAAATGCAAACTTTATGAAGAAGATTGTTCAAATTGCACGCAAAAACTACTGTAAAGAATTTGGCACAGATATAGATTTTTTTAGCTGGATTATGTCAACCAGCAGAAAAATTACAGCTACTATGACAATAAACATAGCCTACTATAAAATATTTCATCTGTTTGGCTGTGGTCTGAGTTCATGACGGTGAAGCCTAATGTAGTGGGTTAGGTTTCCGCTGTATAAGAATATTTTAACATTATAAATACATTACTTACACTCTGGTTTCAGATATGTATATATCTATCTATATAATTACGTATGTTAATGTGTAGTTTTCATAGTACAAGCTTTGTCTAACGAGGTCAATTTGTATTGTATTGTCTCAAGATTGATATTGAAATGCTCGCGATTCATATAGTTTGTATGAAATGTCCATCATTCGACTAGTCTTTAAGTTCTGCAAGCATATAAATATTTCCATGTCCCATAAATCATTCGCATAAATAAAACCCACTTCCTAATTCTTTACTGAATCAAAGGTCGTTCAATGATCTTGAACAACTTCCTTGGCTATTTAATGGCTATTGCCTTTGAATAGCCACTACTGCTAGTGTGGCCAGTCACGCGATTACTCCGTCATGCTACTGTTATGTTTCCAAACGATTAGGGTCTTGGTTTTTATGAAGTTTCAGCCGGGTACAATTGTATTTCATGGTAGATATTTTTAAATAAAAGATCCTATGTGTCAATCCAGCTAATAATCTATCTCTGTGCCAAAGTTTATCGGATTCTTTCAGCCGTTCTGGCGTGAATGAGTGGCAAACATTATCGCAAGATTTCACGTTTATATAATTACTAGGATGTAAACTTGTTCTTCTTTTTCTTGAATTTAAGAGTATAAATAATAAGCTTCTTCCATTTTTCTCACACTCGTTTCCTTGTTATTGGACGAGAAATCTAGCATTTAGTTTTTGTGGGATTGTAATTGCACTTCACCACCACCAGGTCGCCACCTTCTCCTTGGTCTAACTAGCTGTGTCAGGTGTCCATGCAGTTATGATTTGGGTCCATCTCCCGGCTAGCATGCCAGATGTGACCGGCCCATCACCAATTTGGCAACTTTAAGACACCGATAGGTAATGATTTTTCAGCAAACTATGGAGATGCAAGCCATGGCATGTCCTTTGTAGCTATGAGTATTCTGAGCTTAAATATAGTGATTTGTTGTAAGCTCGTTTACGAAGAAGGATATTATCAGAACCCTGAATACCTCTAGAAGGACTTATGCAAGAAGGGCGTATGCAATGTCAAGGCTGAACCATGGTAAGGGATTCACGGATGCTCGTCAGATTTGCGATATTAGTTACGGTATATAATAATAAATATTGCGAAATCGTATTCGATGGCAACTCTGTGAGGGAACTCGTCATAATATTGGGTAGAAAATACAACTACAAAAAATGTGAAAGATTAAGTGTGTGAGTTAATATGTATGTAATCCTTCAGGCCGAAACAACTTGACGGCTTTGGGTGAAATTGGAATTGAAACTGATAGCCAATACCCTGAATGCTGAAAAAAGCGCTGTCCCCGTGGGATCATGGCTACTGCCGCTTAGCGGCGCGTAAGGGAAGGTTGAATCTAGTTTCTACTAATATTATATAGAGGAAAGATTTGTTAGTTTGTAAGTTTGTTAAATTCTTTCAAATGGATAAACTCAAAAACTGATTTAAAACATTTCTTTCTCCTATGGAAATGGAAATTTAGGAAACTCTTTCCATCCAGTCGGTCCATCCATTATCAGTAACAAAGAGGTTAATAAAATGTCAATACTACAATTCTCTAAAAGATTTACCTAACCAGCTTAGAAAATTCAGTCCAGATTTTTCTGGCGCTATTACTTTCAGACGTACATTGACCTTATTCCAGTGGAATGGAACTGACATTATCTACCAAATCGGACAAGTTTTAGTCAAGTTTGAAGACGTGTCTCGCCGTAACAGCCAAATAGTCAGTCCAATGGGAGGGGGCTTGAAGCACATGGTTGGTACATTATGCTAATTGATTTGTTCGTTTATTAGGAGGGTTCGCTGTGAGGCCGCCGTAGGGTTTCAGTTTATTATGGCACTCACAAACACATTGGCCTCATTCCGTTTTACACCTAGCCATTTTTAATTAAACCGCACCCTGAGAACGAAGATAACACTCGTGGGTATGTAAAGGGTGGAGAGTATAAAATGCTTTGGCCGAAATGCGTTAAAAGTTGTTGTTGCATTTTTTTCTTAATTCTTAATTGTTTGTTTTGAAAATATTTGCTTTCTTATCTAAAGTCGGCAAGGATGGGAATGTTAAGAGTACTCAAGGCTCGTATGAAGATGAATGTCGATGAAGTGTAAGAAGTCTCTTAGTCTATACAGAACTGGCGCTCTTCTCTAGTCGTTAGGCGGAGTAAGTTTAAATATTGAGAACTTGAATTATGTTGAATACAGCTCTTTGTAAAACCTTTAAAACTTTACGATAATTTCATTTAGGTTTAATAATTGTGAAAATAACTCTCCAACTGTTAGTTTAAAGCTACTGATACTGAGCTATATACTGAGCTGATACTGAGCGACACTATTATAATATATCCTCAAACAAACATGGCATTTAATTTCGATGGCGCAAATACCGGTATTCGAGACAAGGTACCTCCAACGCCGCTATCGTACCGGAATTTAATATTTTCCTAACCATTCACTGGTCTCCTGCATTCAATATCGTCGGCTTAATTTAATATAATTATATTTAATTACATTCCTGTATTCATGGCAGATGATGGGATTTGGTACATTCTGACTTGGCGCATGTTTAAATAGTCTATGGATTTAGATTTAATAATACCCACGCTCAAATTAAATTACGTCCACCAAAAATAGGTTGGCATCGAAATTAAATTATTATTTACATAGATACATCGTAGGTAATTGGTGTCTTATAATCTTAAACATTGAAGAACAACTGTGCTATCAGTCTGTAATTCTAAAGCAATTGAATAATATTGTGTATCTTGGAACTATGTTCATACGAGTAAGTGTAAATGGTAAACTACGTAAACTACGGTAACTAAGTAAAAGTGTAAAGTGTAAATACGAGTAAATGGAAAGTAAGTATATGGAGAACTGGCACTCTACTCCCTCTGTTTACCTCGTGAGGGGCTCGGCGTGATGAGATGTCTGATGATGATGATGATGATGATGATGACATATCGTAAATCTCAAACTCCGGTAGTCTTGTCAAATTAGTGTATCTGAACGTACTGTGATTTAGTGAGCGGTAAAGAAAACATCTCGACTCGCATACGTATGAGAAGAAGTAAGTAAACCCTTGTGGGAAGGCGTGGATATGTATATAGTCTGAGATATACATAAATGTATATGTAGCCTGTAAGTAATACAATATCTAAGACATACCTGAATTGGTCTCTCGCATTGAGCGTTTCTTGTTTGATGGAAAGTATGACAGGCCCAAGATCTTCATCATTAGTGAAGTAATTCCAATGTTCAGTTCCATAGAAGTACTTCTCATACGTCTCCTGTTCCACAGAAGTGAGTTCAAAGCCCCCTGAGCGCTCCCACTGTTCCTCAATGGCAGTCTTCTTCTTAGGTGTACTCCCACCATTGTCACTGCTGTCTTCTGCAGCCTCGTCTAAGGAACCTGATCTTCTATGACGATCTGCGAAAGACGGATTCGTGTAATATAATTTTGTTTATTCATTTATCGATCGGACGCTCAAGGACGGGAACGTTAAGAGTACTCGAAACCGACGAGCATGTATGAAGAGACTTATGAATGTGGACGAAGCGAAAGAGGTATGTAAGTCTAGAGAGAACTGGCGCTCCATACTCTCTGCCTACCCCGTTAGGGACTTGACGGGATGATATGTATGTATATTATTATACATTTTTGAGTGCTCATTCTTGAATTCATTACTTCAGTAATTTTACAATTAATGAACTCGTAGCTTTAAAATACGGTCAATTATCATAGAAGAAATCGTTACATTATGTTTGAATTTCAATTCCAAGAGATGGTTTGTTGCTTTTATCTGCGAAGGAAAATTGGAAACATGTCCTCCCCAGTAATACTGTAGTAATACAAAGATGATATAAAAATAGAGTTCTGTTGATAATATGTTATACTTGCATAAACTAAGGTGTCAATGTCAACTGTCAATTATGTTCAAATATAGTCAGTCGTTATCCTGCGACAACGTGTTTCACTTATAAATACTCCCATTTCTAAAGCACTTAGACCAATAAAGTCAAATCAAATGTGACAAAAATATCATACGCCGAATAAAAACAAATTTATAATTCATGCAATGTCCAACGGAGACAATATCATGCATACTGTATTCGTGATAGAGCACATACATTAGAGCTTTCACCTTATAAAATAAACAAAGGAAAAGGGCACGCAAATGTGAAAATGCGAGTCTAATGTCTGCGCGATACATAATTTGACGGAACAAGAATTTTGTATAAGCATTTATTATTTTTGCTCGGCAGTAAACTGTACTCATATTTAATTCAGATGCGCTCGAGTCGCGATGATCCGGTTATAGAGATTATGTGACTACGTACAATATTTGAGTATCACAGGATGTAAGTACTTGGATTAAATCAAATTCAATCTATGGATTTATAAAGAATCATGATCGTACTTAATATGTTAGATGCGAAAGCTTGTGAGGGTAACTGAATTAGATGAAATTTGACATAGAGATAAATGTTTAGCTGGATTAATAAATAAAATATATTTTAATCCGAATAAAGTCTTGCAATGAAATGAAACTTTTCGCAGGTGACAACGCGGGGCACAGCTAGTATATAGTACAAGCAGATAGTTGAGATACTTATTTCTTCAGACGCTTCACTATGTGTAATTTTTTTTATACCTCAAGCAAGCAGTCCGCCTGATGGAAAGAGGTTACCGCCGCCAAAGGACGTTTGCAACACCCCGTGGGAATCTTTTCACGCCCTTCGTTCAAGAACAAGTTTGTTCAATCATTTATTTATGCATAAGCTTTTGCGTAGCATGAGTATGGAAATGTTTTTAATTGTCTTTGTTGCTGCGCATAAAAACAAAAGATAAGATCCGTAACAGCTCTTATAGTTACGAGTATCTCTTATAGTTACGATGATCTACAGAACTAATCAAACTTGTGCCTGACCCATACTCATCTTTGTGTTCCGGCGAATCAGATACTTTTATGGCTGGTTGGTTAGAAGTCTGAATACTGAATCTTATATTCTTCACGCCTTCCTACAAGACTTCCCAAAGAAGTAGACAGAGGTGTATCTTATCCATACAACTGACTCCTAGCAGAGCTAAACTAATTTTATCAGTATAAGTAGGCAGAAATATAATATACCGATTTTTTTAAGTAGAGCAGGTTTTGTATATGTTTACTTTGGGTATGATCAAACACCGACCTTAATAATAAAGTTTTGAAATAAGCCTTGAAATTGCTCACTAAAATTTTAATATCTAACATGTCTGTAAACAATGGTAGTCCTTGGCTCTTCGCCGCAAACATACCTCTAAGCCTATATTGTTCTATATTAGTATTGTTGATAGGTGGAGGTATGGCGACGTTATCGGGACATTCGCGGCCCAGTGTCAGCCCGAAGCTAAGGCTTAACTTATCACATACAAGGGAGATCAACTCTGTCGTCCTCAATAATTAAATCTACCTTAAATACACAATTCCAAGACGACATACGTCTTGGAATTGTGTATTTGTAATTGTAATGTAATTGTAACATACAATTGTTTATGTTATTTTAAGAGTGGAGCTATATTTGTCTACGCGCCCTTTTAAGGCTTTATATCACCATGGTAGCTTGCGAGACTTCTTTGACGCTTTATTTTCAGACTTCAGGAATCTCGTGTTGCGTAATTCACTGTCCTTATAATATATGATGAAAAATATAATTATACATAAAGGATTTGCACTTAACCACACGTATCACCCTTTCACATTCGATCTTCTTGATATCGTATTCATTTTGTGAAATACATTTATGCTATATACATACATCATCTACATCTATCATCATACGCCTTCCTACAAGGGTCCCCGAAGATAAATGGCGAGTCCATCGTCGTTTTTCAAGCATAACTATACTGGTACATCTTTGAATTTTGTCCTCCAACATATGCAGATTTTTCTTCGATGTTTTCCTACTTGTTCTCGTCAAGCTCGTTGTGTGAATATTCACTGTACCTACTTAAGTACAAAAAACTCATTGGTACGGTAGGGATGCGATCTTGCAATATTTGTGTTGCAGGCGTCTGCTGTAACCATCTATATCGTCCACCACGGCTATGAAAAATAAATAAAATACACGTTATACGTGATATTTCTTAACAAATCTCGTGAAATAAGTCGTTATAGAAACTTTTAAATCTTCATTTGCCTTCATGAGCACGATAGATACATATATTAACATAACGATTTCACTCAATGTAAAGTGCTATACAAAAAGTTTATAAAAAAGTCTTAAAGCTAAGAAGATAAAACCGTATAAAAGCGATATCGTCAGTCTATATCATAAAAAAGAACGTATCTAAAGTTGAAACTGCTTCCAAAGTAAATTAAGAGAAGTAGGGCGAAGTTGTGAGGCTTATATGCTCATATCATTCTACCTTGAGAGTAGTCTCTTTGACTCGAGTATCTGACACAATTCTAAGCAAACAATTAAGAGACGCTTCTAGTTTATGTTCCAGTAATAAATGCGAAAGTTTGTAGGGATGTTTATTTCTCTAATTAAACCTCTATTCTAATCTAATTAAATTAATTTATCTTGGTTTCCGCCTTATCTAATGGCTTATCAATACACTTGGTATAAATGGTAATTTAAATGTGGTGTAAACGTGTTCTAAATATATGCGTACCCATTTGGGTACGTTTTTGGAGATATGTGTCCGTTACAAACAGTTCTTGGTTTGTTTTAAAATCATAACACATACACATGAATGTAGCAAACATCAGGCATATCTAAATATAATGTCCCTTAATATATACTCACTATCCAAATATGAATGCAAGCAAACTATCAAGAAATGGTTAAAAACGCTCGACTATCTAGCGACGGAAAACTTATTAAACTCTCAAACTTAGTCTCACTCCCACTGGCGCATGTCGCATTCGCATCCAACACACATTATAACTCAATCATGCTCAATCGCAATACACCATTTTATGATCTTACACACTCCCAATTTACACACGTACCCAACGCACTCATAGTATCTCCCCACACTAAACTACCACTACACACACCCATCCCCATACACACACACACTTTCACATACACATACACGCACGCACACATGCACATGCAGTTACACATTTAATGTTAGTAAAATTAATCCTCTAAAGCACAGTGGGGCACTGGTGACCTGTACTACAGGTATTGTATACCTAACTCAGGCACCAGTCTCACACATTATTAAGTGTTAAACTGAACTTACTTTTGTGTGAGAAAATAAATAAATTTTATTTATTTATTTAATGTCCAAAAGATAATTTAGGACACAAACGTTCAGAACGTTGAATGAAAAAAAAAAGCGATTGTTTATTGTCTTTCTTTCGTCTCTCTAATGTAATACCTTCACAAGCTTCATAATCAACAAGTTACTTTAGAGTTTAATCTTGGTCCATTTGTGGACAACCTACCAACCAACCTTTATGCTAACCTACTTTGCCGGGTAAATAGTGTATGTGACAAATGGGAGGTAATTCAAAATGCTATAAAAGTTTCCGAGGAGTTTGCATAACTAAGTGCTTACTATCACTATGGAGTAATGAAATAAGAAAATAACTAGACAAGATATAAAAACTTTGTAGTTCATTACAACACCAATCTAATCAGAATCTGAACTTACAATTTCTTACTTATTAGTTGCTAAAAATAACGCTTCACTTAAGTTTCTTGGTATCAACTTGAATAAAACTCGTGGATGTCATAGTCGTTTTAAAAGTTTCGTACCGGTGGCCTCACTCCCGCTGGAGGACAGTGCGTCAGAATACATTATCAAAAATGTCATTTTTGCCGCGACTGGAGACAAGTATTTTCACCAGCAATATAATTTTACTTTTCTTGATATTAAAAAGTTAAACTCAGCGACAGGCGAAGGGCATTCGAAATTGAAATTAATTTTATTTCGTGCCAAGTGTCACGCTGACACCTAGGTATTTGTTTCTTCTCCATAATAAACGTACAAATTGTTAATTAAATTAATCGTAGCGAGACGAGCTGTCCCGTAACAATAAAGAAACAAAACTCTTATTTGAACATTTAATTGGAATTGTTGACTTTCATACACTAATTGCAGAGATTTATCACACTACAAGCTTTATGGCAAAGGAAAACATCGTTACGAAACCGGCACGTGTTTGAGAAGGTATATTCAAAAACGTTTGTGTCTCGTTGGCACCTAAATATAAGATAAATATCTGGCAAAAAGAGAGACCATTTTTTCACAAATATCCCTTAGTAGACACTTGCAAAAAAATATATGAATTTATGTAGGTAGTAATATTTTCCTAGCCGCTATCTATACTTATATTATAAAGAGGAAAGGTTTGAATGTTTGTTTATTTGTTTGTATTGAATAGGCTCCGAAACTACAGGACTGATTTGTAAATATTCTTTCACCATTGGAAAGCTACATTCACCCTGAGTGACATAGGCTATATTTATTGCTAGAAAAGTTTATGAAATTATACTCGGGAGAAACCGCGGCTCACAGCTATTAGTACATATAGGAGTAGTAATAATGAATTCACATTTATCAATAGAATTTGCGAAATTTACTTAGTTACATAAAGCAATAATTACTACGAATAAATTTTCCCCTTTCAATGTTAGTTACCAAAATTTTGCTCTGCGTTCGGTTACAAATGGATTTATAGTTAAGGTAACATCACGAAATCCTAACTTTACTGTAGTAAATGAAGCAATCAAGAGAAAATTAATATGAGGGGTCGAGTGATTTGGGTAGATTGTTTGCATTTTGTGTTATTACCGACTACAGGTGTATCTTCATTTAGTTTCCTTGAGAGGAGGTTTGGAATTACATCATCTGAGATGTTTTTGTTCATTTGTCATTCATTATTTAAATTTAGCTCCCCACCTAAAGTTACATGGCACTATTTCACTCCTTTGTCTCTATGGTATTGTTTGACATGATAGTTCAAAAACTCGATGTTTTTTTTATACCACACGGGTGCCAAACAAGCATGCGGTCCGCCCGATGGTAAGCGGTTACCGCCGCCTATGGACGCTTGTGTACTTGTACTCAAATGTGCTTCCTGATCGTAATTTATAATATAGTATTGGACCACATACATATATATAGTTATTACTATTTACCGGATCTGGTAACCTAACCTCAATATACGACGAGAGATAGACGAGAAAATACCTATTTCTAGTCAATGCACGCAGTTATTCATCAAATAAGCGTAGCCGAAACTATGCAGTGATTGATGATACTCCGCGGGCAGTAAAATAAATAAATACCTACATTGCGAACACAGAGTGGAATCAATTTGGAAATGGCTTCGGCATTGGACCAGATCACACAAATGGTATTGATTGTGAGATATCTTTGGACGGAGGCACTTGTTTATTTATACTGTGACGAAGGTACACGGTTCCTCCATTCTGCATTTATATTTGAACTGACAGGTAGCATACTGAACTCTCAGCCAACGGTTTTATATAATATACATTTCATATATAGTATAACTTAGACTGTACTAGTTGTGCTCCGTGGTTCCACCTGCGTATTACATAATGAACTCTTTGGTAGATTTTTTTCTGGCATTAATCATGTGCGTGTTAATTCACATTCCCTATGTATTGATTCAACCCATAACGTATCTCTGCAAAATTTCATTCAATTGCTTTAATTCGTTTTTGCGTGACAGAGGAACAAACGTCCACTCAAACTTGTATTTATTATATTAGTAGGCTACCAGGATAGGCACTTAATTCGGCATTTAATTTGGACTTACAATATATAATGAACATAAAATTTTGCTTGAATACTGGCAGTACATACTAAAATTTAAATTGCACACGAGTGTAGCGGCAAGGATGAGTGAAGAAAGACTGACGAAACATATGTACAAAGAAAAGTGTGAGCAAGAAGAGGCAGAGGAAGACTTCCAACTACCTGGATCAAATAAGTCGGACGCTCAAGGACGGGAACGTCAAGAGTACTCGAAACCGAAGTATGTATGTAGCGGCAAGTCAGACGTTTATATTGTGATAGGTTTATTGAAGTTTCTTCCTCCGTTTCTTCTCCTGGCAGGTATTTTTTCTTGGAAACGGTGGTAACCTTAGTTTATATTAAATATGTGACGTTCAATAAGTGTTCCCTGTGTCCCTGACGTTGAATAAAATATTTTTTTATTTTGATTTTGATTTGAAGTCTAATTATTTTTATTTATTTTAGTAGGTATGTCGCTGCTATTAACTTTTAACGATCGGCGTGATGATATGAATGTAGAATTGTAGTTTTCCATAACGAAATATCATTGAAATAGCCGCGACTTTTATACACACCTACGCTCCACGCGTATGACGTCACAGCGTGTAAACATATACAGTCACGTACATATTCAGTGTGATGAAAAGCTCATTGTGGGAATCGGAATGACCGGGTCACTGTGTCATTACTGTAACAAGACGTGACTTTTGAATAGATACCCGGAGACGGGAGGACGGGCGCCAAAGATCTTCCAGACAATGAGGGGACGCCGATAAATTGAAAACGTGTGTCGAATGACATCAATAGGCGCACGCCTTTACTGGCCTCGTGTGCAAACCTTTTAACTGGTGAATAAACAGCTCACGCCCTTAAACGGGTAAGGTATTCTTGGTGATGACGTCGCCTTCCTTGTTAGCAGGTGGGATATCACATTTTGTGTTATATTAGTGTAATGTAGAAATATTCAGCTCAAACATAATTATAATAATTTACATGAAAAACTATTATAGAATAATTATTATACCTACCTATACTATTACGATTAATATGTGTAGCTTAGCATGTAGAAGGAAACGTTTGATTCACTAACATTTCTTTATGGACCTTTAAGCTTTCAGAGAGGACATAGATTCTGTAAATGGCTTCTTTTTTCCGTTTCTTTGATATTGAATATAATAATATTTTTGATTTTGAACTTAGAATAGAAGTTTAGTTTTTTACCAGTATTTTTTTACTCATGTTTAAAGCTAGATAGTCCCTTTAAGCATAGTTATGCCTGCACTTGGAGTATCTGGTCATCCTTAAACTAGGATATCGACTGAAATTTACGCGTATATCTATGCAAACAAGATCACTGAATTCAGTAAAAAATAGTAACTATAAGTATGTTAAAAATATCTCGGGTGAAAAGATGGTATGATGGTATGGTAAAAATAAGGTACTATAAAAATATTACAATATGAGGTAAGTGTTCGTATGTATATATAAGATAGTTATTAATTATTACAGGAGCGGGCCAAATCTCCAGCACATTGATAAGATATAAAAAAGAAACCAAAAGAAATATAAATATTGTTCAAGCATCTGCATACAATTTTCGTAGGGTTTCAAACATATAAGTAAGTATAGTCAAAGTAACATTGCACCGAAGCGTCGTCGCGAACTCAAGATAATCCTCTTTGCATAACCAATGTGCTTCAAAGTTGCTCTTCAAGCTATTCTCTGGCCCTTACGATCTCATGTACTGAGAGTCAGACGAAATTTTCAATATTCTATCAAAGATTAAATAAGCACGAAGATAGATAGATGATTTAAGCCATCGTAGGAGCTTGTATTGATTCAATGTCTGGGTCCATCCGATAACCAGAAAAGCTAAAATATTTTTTCTTAAATATTGACCGCATACATTCTCTTCTAATGTTGGTCATGGCGTAGAAAATTATGACATATTTATTTAAAAAATACTAGGAGTAGGTCCACACATAATTATAAATTTGTTTCTCAGTCCTGTATTACGTCAATTAGATTTTTTCCATCCATTTCAAAAGCTTATTCAACCACGTTTAAGCATTTACCTTCTAAGGCATTATAGGAAGTGATGTTTTTCTGCGCACGTTAAGAGCGAACATTTCTTTTACCCATCTATCTTGTTCGTTAGTCGGTAGGTAAAAGCGGGGTCCTTGAAATTTTATCGCTCAGTTTTACTCACGTTCCACCTGGTTATAAATCTGAACCAACGTACGTAACAACCCTTTTATTGCCTTCTTTATAAAACATATTTTTAGATAGTTCCCCTTTACGGGAGCATCATTCACATTACGTCATATATAAGAGTATTAAGAAGAAACAAGTAGTTTAAAAAATCCTCAATTTATCTATTTGAACTCAAGTGTGACAACACCGCAAACTTATCGGCTAAGAAATAGTGTAAGAAAACTTTCATACGTTTCCGAACAAACTTAACGACATTAAGTAATTCTTGAGACTGACATATTGGCACCAAAATATATGAGAGTTTTTTTCGGAAACCCCTTCGATATCTGTCATGATATAGATGACACAAGTGTGTCCAAATTATTGACTATTTCGAATAGAAAACATGAAATCAAGGGATAACAGAGTTTTCAATATATATATATATATATATATATATATACATGAGCAAAAAATTTTACAATGTGATGTGCTTGTTCTTTTTATTCGGAGATTGCGTTAAATGCAGCCTTTAAAAGAAATGGCTATCGTAATTCTTAATTTTATCACCACAAGTCGATATATTCAAAATGATCACGCTTTAAGGCTCAAATCGTACATTCATATGTAATATAATATTTTGTTGAGCACGAATTGGGATCTGAAGGCCAATCGCTCGTGAAAAGGAACAAGTATATTTGTGTTAAATGTGATACATTCACATAATTTGTTATTGTCATACGTATTTATAAAAAATACCATTTTCTTATTTTACGATTAGATTTTTCGATTAAACATCTTGAAAAATTTGACTTAGTTGCAGTTTTAGTTGATTTTGTTCAGTTATAACGACGCGACTGCCTTCGATAGCTATATGATAGTCTATAACTAGGATAAAAGCTTTTGATGTAGTGTCTATCTTATCATTTCCGTTCAAAAAAAGTTCCAGCTCTAAGAAGTCTTTTACTGAACTCAAAGTTTATGCTTACAAATTTGTAAAAAGTTTCTCATTTATTAATTATACATTATTGACAGAAATTAACTTGTCAATGTGTAGCTTACCGATCACTCCACCGATCGGTCCATTTAATAAAAATATCAATATTTGTATTTAGTCGATTGTATCGAGCCGTGTAATTAAGCTCTGTAAAAGCGAGGTAATAAATTCCCTTCAAATGAGGCATATAAATTATACCACTGGAGCGTAAAATTTGGTAAATACAGATTTTTTATGTACAAATAGATAAACAACCAGTTTATTGTTTACAAAGGGCTGGTTTTTATTGGATTTGGTAAGTGTGTTAAAGCAGTATTATTTTTATAATTTTTAGTTCAGTCTTCATTCTTTCATACATGTATTAGAATGCGTATTGTGTTTTTCTCATCTATAATTCCAAAGATATAATATAAATATAATAATTATAATAAAAGAATATATTATAATTCCAAAGATCCTATATTAATTGCATGTCGCTACCGAATACAGATGGGTTTCTTTACTAAGGGTATGAAGAGATTTTTGAAAGTTTTGGGAACGCACGTGCTCCGTAGCTCGCGAACCAGTAACGCTCTAAGCCGAGATCCATACCCCATAAGGGGTGCTCTTAGCTGCGTTTGCTAGCACCTAAAACGAGCCTGGCTCCTGGCTGGAAGCCTTGGTCTCGCCATTGTTCGGTTAAATAGTAATAGTTCTCGGAACTCACGGTAAAAGAGCCGAAAGTCACCGTTTTGATACTGACGGCTTTTAATAAATATTATATAGGTATATATCTTCACGCGTCCCCAAAGGTTCCCCGAAGGGGTAGGCAGAGGTGTGTTGGTAGTACACACACAGCCACATTTTGTCGGAGATATAGGTTCGTTGCCAACGCGGCAGATGGCGAGATCAAATATTATTTATATTGGTAATGACAAACAAATTCCTGAAACTGTGTTTGTCATAAACATCTTAAATTAATCTACGAATCATATCATATCATATCGTAAGGCACACCACTCCGTTAAAAAGACAGACAAATATTATTTAGTAGCACTGTCATCCCTGAGATGCTGAGTATAAACAGCAAACAAATTGTAACATTATGTCAATGTTACAATTTCTTCGATAAGATAAAAACATTTCTCAACTAGGGGAACTAAACAATTATTTCCATCGCTATTTCAAGTATCGTTTTACGTTTGTTAACAAATATACAAGCATTTGCCGTTAATTTATCTCCAAACTGATAAATTCCAGCATTCAAATAATGTCTATAAAATATTTTCCGTTTTGAATAGATTTAGTTCTCAGTGTAAGCTCATTTAATCAACAATATTATTGATTTTAAAAGTGTCATAAATCTAGACGGAGTTATTAAAATATTTCAAGTTGACACATATTATGCTTAAATTCTAAATCACTGTAATAATATAAATAATATATCCTCACACCTTGCCACAAGGGTCCCGATGGGGTACGCAGAGTTGTATAGGTAGCAAACACCCACTTTCCGCCAGAGATTAAAAACAATTTTGTATAAAAATTTTAATATAAAATTTTATTGTAATTTTAATAAAAAATATTAATACAAAAATTATTACATATTTTGTTGAAAATTATATGTATTTTATTTTCAATTATTCCAATAAATTAGATTTTATAGGGTTATTTCAGCATTTTTGTTGGATTTTATTGGATAAATAAATATGTTAATAATCAGTCTCAAAGCCTAAACACCAACGTGAATATTTGATTAAACATTTTGTTATCAGGAAAAAGTCGTTACCCTCAACTTTCCGTCATAATTCTAATTCAAAAGTCGTAATGTTATAATAGAGTAGCCGGAATTAAAAAAGTTTGCCTTGTATACCTCGTTACAGCCCATTAGGGAGGCAATGTTCGAAACGATCCCGCTTAACCGTTATGTGACTACTATAAAATCTTATTTTACGAGTTTACTCTTATTACGATGATTTTGGATACCTTTTGCATGTTGGCGAAATATTAAAAGGGTTGATAAACGGTGTAACTGTTACATAATGCAGTAGATTGAGGTCACCTTCTTACAAACTTACTTATTTTATATTAAAAACATACATATTTATCGATGCTATTATTATAAATGCGAAAGTAACTTGGTCTGTCTGCTACGTTTCACGCTTGTACATTGGAAATTGGATAATAGATAGTAGACATGGGACGATAGAGATACAAGATGGTGATACGACGAACGAAGTAGCAGGCACAAACAACTTATTTACCATATAGTAGGGGCTCGCTACTTCGACAAAGCTATATTATACGCAGACGTCACGGGAAAAACCTAGTAGTAAACTAAAAATAGTAATTATTTCTAGGGACTCGGTGTGATGATGATGATGTCTTTACGCCGTTCCATTGAAGCCCCAAAGGCTTAGGCAGAGGTACGATAGAAACCAGTTTTCGCCGTTAATATATTTATGGGCTAACGTGGCTGATGGCAGCATATATCTTTAGATTTTATTTTATTCTATTTATATATAAATGTATATATATTTGTTCATGTATCATTACTTCAACACAGCTCGTAATGTGGCAAATCAGTGCTTGCTTGGCATCTTTGTGGCACGGCACATAAACTGTTTATTAGGTGTATCTAGGCCGATAGTGAATATCCTTCTTGCCGAAACAAGTCTTATTTTTTGTTATTCACCCTAATATCAGGTAAGTGGCACCTTAAAGAAAAACATATATTTTTATTATACACGCGGAGATAATTTCGTTTAGCCTGTAATACAATTTTAAGATTCCATATTAACAGGAACGCATTCGTCTAGGTAAATGACATTTTCATCTTATATTCCGGAGCCTTTCAGGTTGAAGGATGGCCTGTTCGGAACAATGCATCGATCACTATGACTGACAGTATCAATATTGTAGCGGGATATCGCCCTGAAGATTGGATTGGAGAAATAATTCTATACGGTTAATAAAATATGTTGACAACAATTAAAAAGTTGAAATTTTTTATGGATATATGGTTGAACACTTTTATGGATAAATCAAATTACGGAGGTTTGGGTTTCATTGGTTACACCGACTAAGTCCGGAAGTCACGTTATTATGGAGAAATTTTTTTCTATTTACTTACATCTAAGAGACATTTTTAAGTGTATGTAACTCCTGCGTTCCTAGCTTGGCAATGTCATTCATCGGTAACTGTAGTTTTATTATATAAATTTAGTATGTGACGTTCAAGAAGTGTTAGTTCCTTGTGTCCCTTACGTTGATAAAATATTTTTGGTTTTGATTCCTGTTGTATACATCACACGTGTAGCTGTGCCTTTTATATCGGAACAAAAGACTTCTGCAAGGGGGGCAACGCATGAGTGTAACCCCTGTTAAGGCGGTAACCGCTTACCATCAGTCGGGCTGCGTTTTTGTTTACGCTCTTGTATTCAAACAAACAAACCCTGCCTTCTATAAAAAGGTTTCTATGGGAAGGCTTCTGTATGAAGGAAGAGATAAGTATAGAATAAGCGTGAATATTTGTGGTAACCCCATTCATTTAGTAAATAATGGGCATTTAAAGATGCAATAACTTTTCCATACATTGGATGTATACCCCTTAAATATTTTGTCCTTTTCATTGTAAAATGAACACCCTAAAGTTTCGTGGAATCGTTTCCTGTGCGCTGCCATAAAAATACCAAAAATTAAGTTGCCTCTTTGGAACCGGATGTGAAGCTCATGTAGACCTTTTAAATATTTACCTATCGCAAGAGCCGTGCGCGAGTGTTCAATGCCAACTGAGAGACCATACTAATGAGTTTTCTCTGAGCTTATGTTTAATGAATTATCGAGAGGAAACTTGTCAACGTTTGGGAAGATATTCCAACATGTATATGAACAATCGTACTTGAGAAAACGGCGATGGACTTCACTTCAATATTTCTCCGTCGAATAGAGTGGTGTTTTACTACTCCTTTGAGGACCATCGTAGGAAGGCTTGTAGATATATATTTACATATTGTATGGATTATTTTCGAATCCGCTTGACCTCATTAACACAGCAGGGTATAAAAAAGATTGCAAAAGAAGTCAATGCTCAGCGTCTCAGCCACTTAAACATTTTAACTGCTCTTTTAATACTCTCAGGTATAACAATTTATCTGAAATTGCGAGAGAATTCTCAACTCGCAACAATTCGCAATTTTCGCTCTTATCTTATTTCAGCTGGCACTAAGACAAAATTTAATATTTTCGTCGCATTTGCAGGTCGTAGTTATCTTAAATACTACTTTTGCCAAATCAAATGTCAATATTTTGAGCTCTGTAAGAGTTTTATGTAACGTTATCCAAACAGCGAAGCCGTTTTGCTTGGATACTATATTAAAAGCAAATGATACCTGAAATTTGTAAGCCGTAACAATGTATTCAGGACATTGTGTTTAGCCGACTCAACCAATTATTTTTACTCGTCAAGTTCCACCCTTGGAATTGTGACTGATTGTTTTGAGAAGTCACCTACAAAGTAAAGATCCAGGTTCAAGCCCCGGTTGTTTAAATTAGTAAGCTTTTCAGATCTTAAGTACTATTGTAATCACCGAGATTTACGGTGAACTTTGCGACCGAACCTGCATACGATTGACAATAAATCCAAGGGCGTATGTATCTGTCACCAAAAATAGGTGACAGATACATTGGTAATTTTGTTTTAGTTAAACCTTAGCTATGATATCAGCTAGCACTGACGTCCAACAACACTCATTCCGAACACTTGCAACCTAGGCTAAGGATATCCTGAAATTGTATAACCCAAGGTGAGCAGAGGTTATTTAGAGGTATATAGTACCCACAAACCCACTTCTCACCGGAGATATATTTTGGATGCCAATGTGACAGATGGCGAGTCCATCGCCGTTACCCAAGCATGACTATAGATACGTCTTTGAATTTCTTCTCAGATGTACGCAGCTTTCCTCTCGATTTTTCCTTCAATCTAAAGCTCGTGGTGTGACTAAACACTGTACAAAAGTTTAGGAAAATTCTATGGTGTAGTCAGGATTTGAACTTGCTATCTTTGTTTGCAGGCGATTACTAGAACCACTCGGCCACCACGGCAATAACTTACCATTATCGGCGTTATCCCTGTCAGGACCGCTATCATGTTCCGACTCGGACTCATCCCAAATGGTGTCAGTCGTGATCTTCTGCCGGGAACACTCGATCCAGTAGCCAGGTGTTGGGATCAGGCTGTGAGGGTACTCCTCACAGAACTCATCTGGAAAGAAAGGCGGTGTTAAGAATGATGCTTAAACCAAGAATGCATACTATAATCTTCTATGTGAACTAGATGTGATCTAGATTGTGCCAGAATGTTTGGACAACATACATAGAGTCGATAATCGCTTAATTCGTTCAATACGACGTTATAGTGACCTGGTGAATCTAAAAAACTAAACATATTAATTTTTGGCGAAGCATTCTTTGTTGATGAATGAAACGAGATAAAGAACACCTTCAAAATTAAAATTGGTCAAATGAAACTATGTGACAAATTTCGCCACAGCTCAGAGAATTGCAACCAATTAGCACTCCTTTTGAATAGTGTTTGAGTACATTTTAATTAAATATAAACTATCTTCGCAAGATACAGAGTTTGAGAACCATTGACAACGCTTTTTTGTCTCGTGTTCAACATTTCATAATAAACTAGCATTACTGCTTACTGATGATTGTGCTGGCAGGATGAACCGTTCGTACATTGTCTTAAGATCTTACTAAGATAGAGTATTTTAACAATATAAAATAAAGAAATCCTACTTACTATAAATGCGAAAGTTTGTGAGGATATCTGTTCATCTTAAATACTAACTAGTGAAGTGAATTTAGTCATGCGAAAAAAATTTACTCCTCCTCAAGAAAAAACGATAAATAACATAAATAGTTATCTATTTTGGTCCCGGATTATATGCCGTTTAGTCACACTTGACACATTGAATTAGATAAAAGCTTTTAACCGTGATTTAGTTCGTTCAAAGCTTTAATTATTCCAGCACTGTAGCACTTAGATAAGCTCGCCACATGAGGA
Organism: Drepana falcataria; assembly: GCA_945859725.1. Classification (NCBI taxonomy): domain Eukaryota; kingdom Metazoa; phylum Arthropoda; class Insecta; order Lepidoptera; family Drepanidae; genus Drepana; species Drepana falcataria. Next base: position 6,964,102 of record OX243935.1, read on the forward strand.
ACAAAAATAAACTTTGCAATTTTCATGTCATCAAAATGTATAGAACATTTTGATGACATGAAAATTGCAGTTCTTAATTTGACTTTTGGTCAAATTTTAGTTTAAAATTTCCTTTAAACATTTTTATGTGGCAAACAAGCATGAGGTCGGCATGATGGTAAGCGGCTATTGCTCGCGTGCTTCCGACCCTGTAGGAATCTGTTCACACCCTTCTTGAAGAACTCCATGCCGTAGGTACTCTCCAGGGAAAATCTATGGACTATCGCCTATGGACGCTTGCAACACCAGGGGTAACACAAGTTGGCAGCTTTTGATTAATATTTTTTCATATAACAGGTGCATTATACTGTAACCGAGAGCCTAATTTAATATTTACACAGGCCGGCGGTAAACCTCGCAATCCTCTTTTGCTTGGTAATAACTCTGGGTTGGAGGCATTTATTTAATAATTTACAAAAGCTATATACTTACCGTTACAATATATGCAATATGTTACATATATTATTATGTCAGTACAATGAATTAATATTTTAATGTTTGTGAAATGCAAATATTTGACACGCTCAATTGCCGGTGCATTAGACACAGAAGAGATCTAAGACCTAACTACAATGTAGATGATACAGAATAACTAATTAGAAATTTATCGCGCTCGAGAGTGGGTATTGCGGGTGTTGTGAGCGAATATAGATGAAACGGAAGAAGTATCTAAGTGTAGGAAGAACAATTCCTCTTTTCTCCCTCCCTACCTCAACTGAATCAGAGTACTGAGGCCCTAACTATTTATGAATTGATCTTAATATATATAAAAATCTTGTCGCTTTCAGCACGCACAAATTTTTTTTATTCAACAAGAGTGGCAGACAAGTATACGGCCCATCTGATGGGAAACGGTTACCGCAGCCTATTTACGCTCACGATACCGAAGTATCACTTGCGTGTTGCCACTCTGTGTTCGAAGAGTTATAGTGTGTTGGCAGCATAATGGGTTTAATCCTCTGCTTCCAACACAATGTAACAATCCTCCCCTCTCCCCAAGGAGCTCATTACTGGAAACCTTATTCACCGCGTAGGAACACAACACAAAAAATTGTGTTATTTGGCTACGGACTTTTATAAGGTGGAGGTCCTGCCCCAGTCGGGCAGCTCCGAATTCGCACGGGAAACCCGTTATGTCCTACCTCTCTTAAAATCAATATATTCTAATTACACAGATGATATCCCCCAAGTGTACTACTTGTTACGCCATAGCAACATATTGAAACTGCTGACTTCGGTTTCCATATTCCTGATACTATATGGCTCTCACGGGACATGGCTCCCACGGTTCGTGAGGTCCCACGATACGTCGGACACACGATGCGCCGAGTCAGCTTATTCTACGGAAACTTACTGTAATCTTATTCCTTTATTGTATCCAATGTATGAGTATTAATTAAATCATGTTGTCAGTGTTAACCTAACATCGGTAGCATTCAGACCTAGGATAATTAGAATGTAACTGTAACTATAATTTTATTAAATAATTTAGATTAGTTTAGTTTTTTTGGATCCTCCGGCTCTGTCCTTCGTAACTTACTTATCAATATTCGAATTTACAAAACTCTACACGCCTAATGTATACTCCTATACTAAGTTAATATATGGGATTGGGGCAATAAACTTAAAATACAGTCATCGCTTACTATTAGGCGTATCGTATGCTTGTTTGTCACCTCAATGCTATAATTAATAAAAACAACTATAGAAAATAAATTGCTAATATAGCAGAATACAAGAACATTGAGAGCCGCAGTAATACGATATTCGCAAGTACGCGACCTATATTTGAACACCGCTTAAATTTACTGTAACTTAATATACCTCGAATATACCCTCTGAATCAAGATAAATCTAAGAGCACCTCGTTTGATAATATCGCGTGTGTAGTTTTGCTGTATGTAAGAGGAAAGTTGTACATTAAAGGTAATAAGTCACAAACATACCTGATTTCATATACATATATACAGCCAGTGAGGTATCCCTTTCGCCTATTATTACAGTAAAGTTGGCGAGTTAAATATTTTACACTTATATTTATAGTATAGGTACCACTAAGTTGACCAACACTTTGCTCTATCTGATGGTGAGCTGACTCTACAATGACTTTATTTAACATACGTTCATGATAAATATCTACTGTTTTCTAAAATTAGAACCAATGGGTGTGACTTTCGCTGGAAATTTCACGAGTCTTCTTTTTTCTTGACGGTCTTCGCTTGAGGCTATAGCAGTACTCAGTCCACTGTAAGGTAGAACACCAAACTGTGAGAATAATGCTTGGCGTTCATACTTAGAGTGGACCGAGATACCACTGTTAAGCTTCGTCTTGGTTATGTTCTTTTAGTAGTTACCGATAATTTCTTCACATTTGACTTAAATTCATACAAACTTTGGATGTTACGTCTGTAGGGAGGCAATAGATGAGGCAGAGGTGTTCAATTTTCATGATTCCTCATGTACATAATTCCTCTTTGGTTTCATCTGTATTAAAAAATATATATTAAAGACCAATTACATATTACAAGAACTAAAATATATGGTGTATATTTTTATTACACACCTAAATTAATGTATCTTGATTGTTTCTTAGATATCAGTCGACTTATCTACTAAAGATAATGATTGATTTTGAACTTTTTCTTTTATGAATATGCCTATGATTTGTCCCCTTACTTTCTTTTCGGAATAATTTGTCATGATTGAGATATCATTTTGAAAATAAGGAGAAATAATTACAATTTAAGATAAAACAACACATACAATATGTTCATTACACTATTAATTTTACTGACAGTATATCGAAAAATTGCATATCACACAAATCTTTTTTGTCTACGAAATTTGAACTTATTACTATCACTGGAAGCGAATATTTGACAGGTTAAAGCCACTAAATATGCAACAAATGCTAAATATGAATATAAAACCAGGATTTAAACTGTAGCAGATGCTAAGTATTTTAATTAAACAGATTAGTTCTCGTAACGTAGCAACAAGCTACGTCGTAGCGATAGCCCTACGACGTAGCGAGACTACGTAATGTTCCTCTAAAAATCATACTATGTAATATTATAAATGCGAAAGTTATTGTGGAAGTTTGTTCCTATTTCGCATAAACATCTGATCCAAATTGGTTCTGAAAATTTTCTCTGAGATAAATGATAACCTAGATTAACACATAAGGTATGTATTATCCTCGAAAATCTACTAATGAAAACAAAGATTGGGCGGGTGAATCCGCGGGTACAGCTACTATTATATAATAATTACCCGTTAATAAGATACTCAACGGTGATAATAAGCTGTATGTTAATTCTTAATTTAAACAAAAGCTCAATAAGAGTTCTTACTGAATACTGCAAACCTATTGTGTTAACATAGAAACTGCCAGCCATGCATTTTAGGTCGACATTCGGGTACACAATAAGTTTGATTTCCTTCGTATAACTTCAGTGTGAGTTCTCTTTTCGCTTGCCATATATTTTTTAGACCCCTGCTTTCGTAATTTTATGTAGGGTACGAGACATTCTTTCCCTTACTAACGGTAAGGGAAGAATGTCTCGTAAAGGCTGTTCGGCAGATGCCAAATAAAGGGTATTTAATTAAAAAAAAATATATATATGCATATATTTCTTCACGTCCTCCCGCAATGGTCCCCCACGGAGTAGGCAGAGTTGTGTAGGTAGTACCCACATACCCACTTTCCGTCAGACATATATTTTAGGTGCCACCATCACAGATGGAGTACATCGCCGTTACTCTAGCATGACAATACAGATGTACGACTTAGAATTTCTTCTCAAACGTTTGCAGGTTTCCTTTCGATGTTTGCCTTCACTGTGAAGTTCGTGGTATGAATCACTGCACTGTACTGTAATCACTGTACTTAAACTCAGAAAAACTCATTGGTACATTCAGGATTCGACCTTGCAATCTTTGTGTCACAGGTAACTACTCAAACCAATCGGCCACCACGGCTTTAATATAATATATCTTCACGCCTGACCACCAGGGGCACCCGAAGAGGCGTATAACTTAAACGCCCACTTTTCGCTGGAGATATAACTTAGGTGCCAACGTGACAGATGGTGACAATATAAATGATGAATAATATAATATTTACCAAATCATTTCACTATGTTGCTTAGTATATAAACATTCTGCTTGGCAAAATGAGCCCTGCCATAAGTGCTTATGATGGTGGGTGTAATTCCTGCCTGCCTCAAAAATCTATACGAGTGTTTATAACCATAACATCTAACAGAACATCTAGCCAAGTCCAGACTGCTAGTTTTCTCTTGATTTGCAGATCTCATGCGCTTTATCTACATAATGTATATAGATAAACACACACAAGATATTCTATTAAAAGTGATTATAGTCACCGCCCAAACTTCTTATGTACCTACATTCGAGCGTTGTTTGCGAGTAACACACAGAACTAAAGTTTTGTATTCAACTAGACGTGACAACTGTGCCATATGGAGGGAGGAACAAACTAAATTATAAGGGTTGCACGGAGCCCTCCGAATAATATACTATTTTGTTTATTCACTTAATCTATCAACTTGAGCTAGAATTAAATGTCATATTTTTGTCTGTTTATGCCATTTGTTATATTTTCATAAATAATATTTCTAGCCTTCAAAGTCGCAGAAAATAGAATACGATTAAGTATGATGACTAATTAAACTGTAATATATTTACTTCAACATTAAAAACAGCGATAAATTAAAAGTAATTTCTACAGCTGTATTTTTTTTTTATACAACAAGAGTGGCAAAGAAGCATACGGCCCATCTGATGGGAAACGGTTACCGCAGCCTATTTAAGCTCACGATACCGAAGTATCACTTGCGTGTTGCCACTCTGTGTTCGGAGAGTTATAGTGTGTTGGCAGCATAATGGGTTTAATCCCTCTGCTTCCAACACAATGTAACAATCCTCCCCCCTCCCCAAGGAGGTCATTTCTGGAAACCTTATTCACCGCGTAGGAACACAACACAAAAAATTGTGTTATTTGGCTACGGACTTCTATAAGGTGGAGGTCCTGCCCCAGTCGGGCAGCTCCGAATTCGAACGGGAAACCCGTTATGCCCTACCTCTCTCTGTATTCTATACAAGTAAATGAACAAACAAGTATTTGTTTGTTCATTTACTTTTGGCAGATGATTTGATTTTGCCAGATGCTTTAAAGGTTGATCAAAAACAAACGGTCCGTTCACGACCTTGCCGCTGGTGGTAAGCGGTAAGATAAAAGGCATCGTCCGGTTAAGTAGCAAAAGTTCCAGGAACTCACGCTACGAGAGACAATACAAAAAAAAAAACGAAAGCACGCGTAGCTTTCTCCGATCGAATGGCTCCTATGGCGTGCGGTGGTGGCAATTGGCATCGCCTATCCAGATGGGAACGAATTCTACTTAATCCTTAAAAGTGTTTGCAGCAATTACCGCTATTTTTACGAGACTTTCAATTAATCTGGTGGCTGACATAAATATTTGTGATATCGTCTATGGTTTGAGGTTCTGATCGCTTTGATTGCCTGATACTAGCTAGTTAGGAATTTGTCACTTGTGCAAACTATTAATTTGTTCACTTTTGTCGAATAAAACTAGAAAATGTTTTCTGAAATAGAATACTGCTTTATAGAAATGATTCTTATACCATGCCATGCGGCTGGTTAGCGCGAAAGAATGCTTACATCACGAAGCCGAGTCTACAGAAATGTTTTCACACCTTCTTGACAAATCCATACTGTACTCCCTACTGGAGTCTGCTTTCGCAGACTCTTTTAAAACAAAAGAAGGTACCAGTTGCTAATAAATCGTTCACGTATTTTCATAAAGCATCAACTACTTTCATTAATTAATTGTCTCTAAGATAAACAAACTGCATTGTGTAAAAGTATATATATTTTTACAAACAACGTGAGTGTACACGTGCTCTATCATCCCACGGAAAGGTTTAATTAATACTTCATTGTTTGTTTTGGCTTCAGGCAAACGCTAGCATTCGCAAACCTGTCTTTTTATGGAATTGATTTAAATTGTTGGTTTTACCGTGATTGTAGGTAGGCATATGGTGTGAATACCTTTGCGATCTCAACTTCCTTGCGTTTTCAAATTCGAGCTGCTTATTTTTTCACATTAATAATTAAATAGGATGTATATTTTTTGATTTGTTGGTTCAAGAATGTTTATTGATGAATATTTAAAGAATAAGAAAGTTACATGAGCTAAAGACATACTTTGTAAGTAAAGTCCAATATTATAATACTTTGATTTAGTCGGGTCTGATCTCCACCTACAAAAAAACATATGAACATAAATGAGTGTGTGTGTGTGTGAGACCATCGTAATTTGAATACATATATTTTATAATTAGGCAACTTTATTAATTTTTATATGAACATATACTGCATAGAACATGTAGAAGATTAGAAATCTACCACATTTCACTCTTTATAATGTCTGAATACGTAACCATATAATACACGTATAAACTTTGGCTACCAATCGGGTGAAAACATTTTAAATCTGCCACGTACGTGGTTTACGTAAATCCAGGTTAAGCTGGGGAGAGCGTAACTCGCTACCAAAGGGGGCAAAGTTTGCAAATATATTAGCTCCGCAGTGTGGCTCAGTGCAAACACGATATGAGGTGGTCACGCAGTGAATTAATTCACTATAATCGCCGTAGCGTCCACCAATCAAAGCGTTTGTATTTTGGAAAGCATGCATTTCTCACTTGCCTTAAGCGGACTCCTAACATTACAAATACTAAAGTTTAGTTTAATTAATGGTTGTTCCTCTTTCTCGTAAAAAATGGATTCGTATTAAATTACAGTGATAGATTATTATTACCTAGATTAACCAACATGTTACGTGTATTATTTATATTTAAGATATATATTGAGTATAAGCCGTGGTGGCCGAGTGGTTCGAGCCTGCGACGCAAAGGTCGCAAGTTCGAATCCCGACTGTACCAATGAGTTTTTCTGAACTTAAGTACAGTGATTAGTCACACCACGAGTTTTACGGTGAAGGAAAACATCTAGAGAAAACCCGCATACGTCTGAGCAGAAATTCAAAGGCGTATGTATAGTCGTGCTGGAGTAACGGCGATGGACTCGCCATCTGTCACGTTGGCACCTAATATACCTCTGGCGAAAAGTGGGTGTGTGGGTTATTACCTATACACCTCTGCCTACCCCTTCGGGGACCCTTGTGGGAAGGCGTGAGGATATATTATATATTATTATTATTATATTGAGTATATGACGCTTAAAAGTTGTTTCTTTCGTTGTTTCGTTGATTATTGAAATATGATTACAATAGCACGTCATGGATGATCTCAGCTCTAGTGATTGAAAAGAACGAGATGACACTAGGGCACCCCTCCGAATATGTCAACAACCGTAACGGAAGGAGTACCAACCAAAATGGCGTTCACTTTTCCCGATATAACAGCTGTATAGTAAAATTTTCCTTATTTTGAAATTGGTGCTTCCATTACTTCTGCTTCCACATCTCGTTATTGTGGAGGACCTTTAGGCCGAAGATGTGGGATTTCTTCGCTTCTGCTGACAAGTGCCACAAGAACATCGCTAGAGAAGTGAAAATAAAGTCCAAAGGATTGATTTGCTCATAAAATTATTATTATTAATAGTAATATCCTCTCGCCTTCTCACTAGGGTCCCCAAAGGGGTAGGCAGAGGCGTATGGGTAATACCCAATTTCCGCCAGAGAAATATGTTGGTGCCAACGTGACACATGGCGAGTTACGCCATCGCCATTACTCAAGCAAGGCTATACAATACGCCTTTGAATTGCTTCTCAGACGTATGCAGGTTTTCTCGATGCTTTCCTTCACCGTAAAACTCGTGGTGTGGCTAATCACTGTAATTAAGTTCAGAAAAACTCATTGGTACAGTCGGGATTCGAATTTGCGATCTTTGTGTCGCGGCCACCACGGCTTTAAGTATTAATGATATGTTTATTCCACGTCTGTTTTTATCATTATAGTAGATACACATACAAATCATCACGCCGAGTCCCTAACGGGGTAGGCAGAGAGGTAAAGAGCCAGATCATTATAGTCTGACAGCATATTGATTTCTCATAATAATTGTGTCACTCGAGCCGAAAGCATAAATACATATGATTTGATCAACCTTTTGTGAGATGGTCCTTGTTTCGTAGGTACCACCACCAAAGTCCTAAGTCTGAATCTTTTCATCATCACTGAGTTACTCGAGTAACACAAATGACGTTATATGGGTATTATGAATCACAATGGGACACACTAATTGTTTGAACTGGTTGTCTGTTCAACAAAAGCTGTTGACAATACATTAAGGCCACGTCATACGTGACGGTACGAAAATAACGAGCCTTAAATATTTTAGGGGTACTTGTTTACGCTCCCTTTGTGTACCGTATTACGAAAGTTTTCACCTTTCTGCGGTTTTGATCTATCTAAACGGGCAGACGGAAATTGAGTTTCCTTGCATTTCATTTCATGGGTGGCGGACTAGGGGACGCATTGTCGAATGTTGGGACTCCCCTCTGACGGACGGCTCAGATCGGCAATAAATACAGCCTCATTCACTGGGGATACGCTCTCCTGATCCACTACTATATATATTTATACATGTATATATGTATTTGTAATGTAGGCACTGTCACTGACAGCGTTTGTAACAATTGTGTACCTTTCTTCTTATGTACTTTCTGCGATATACACACGACGTTGACCTAATTAGAAATACCAAAGAATATTAATAAAAAATAAAGTTTTGTGTTAATAATTAATCACACCATCCCACTAAGGTCGTCCCCGAAGGAGTAGGCAATCCCGTCCTTAAACATCACTTTATAATATTTTTTTAGTTTAGCCGTGATTATATTATAATTCTTTATTTTAAATACATCTTATAGATTAAATTTTTAAATATATATATATATATATATATATATATATATATATATATATATATATATATACATATTTAAAAATATAAAATATAGGGGCCCACCGGTATCGGGATCAGGGTCCAAGGTACCGGTGGTTAGGGGCCCAGAGAAAGAAATCTCCTCACAATACGTGCAGTTTCGAGCAATACTGCTTTCTGCATCAGGCACTTGATCCAACCGTCTAACGAGATATTATAATAATTATTATTAATCCATTTATATCAGGCAACGCAATAAAACTACACGTACAAATATAGGGCCCATAAATATATACCTTAACCTAACATACATAATTAATAAATATCCTTAGGGTTTTCCACTTTTGCGCGAATCCCTATAACGCCGGTACACAATTCCTGCAGGCCAGAAATCGGATTGGAAAAACATGTCACGATGTTTGCAGGCAACTTGTATGTATGTATGTATATCTTAGATGACAAACGGCTTGGCACATCCCTAGAACACATAATAAATACTGCTGTAAAGCAAAATAGTACTGCCAGCCTCCTTGATACCATTCTTCAGAGTACCGTTGTCCTGTATTGTTTCATTTACATGAGAATAAAATTCATTAATTTGTTTTGAAGGGTCGGTACCGTACGATTGATACCTTTGAAGTCGCAAGCATTGTTGTAAGGTATTTTTTCTTGGAAACGGTGGTAACTTTAGTTTATATTAAACGTGACGTTCAATAAGTGTTCCCTGTGTCCCTTACGTTGAATAAAATATTTTGATTTTGATTGTACGACATACATATATTATTCATTGGAATCCAAATAGCAGTATCTACATTAAAGTTATAGTATAAATCTGATTATAGATGCTCTACCACATAAATTGTTCATAGATTACTTATAACTATGCTATTCGGTTTTATAGCCAGATGGTACATTAAACAAGAATAAGAAGTAAAAGAAACCGAATAATTCAAATTAAACAAAACATTGTATATTTTATGTCCGAACAAGTTAGAAAAAAAACGCATCATATCATATCGTATCGTATATATGTTATAAAGTAATTAGAACAAGCATTAAATCTGAGTAAAGTATCACAGAAGTTGCAAATACATCGTGTGCTACACAAACAATAAAAATATCTCGAGTCCCCTTCAAACGTCAACTGCTACCAAATATTGTTCGACTACATTTATTAAAGCCATTCAATGGATGTAACCTTTCAGAGTGCGGAACAGGTTACATGTATTCTCCATTTTAGCTTGACAGTTATCGACTGGCGGCCACCTAAGAGTGCTGACAGCGGCTAGTTGCCCAGTTATAAACCCATACAATCGGAACACCCTAGAGTATAACTTGAATAAGGGAACGACACGACAATGTATGATAACAGAAATTTAAGCTTGTTACTACGACAGGAAAATTGCTGTAAAATTATACCTTATTGATCACGGTTCTTTGTTTTTAAGGTTTGTCTTCAATTTGAATATTTAATTAAAATCAGAATTCAGTTTATTTGTGTTAATAAGAGGCAATTGAAGATGCCGCTGAACCCAAGTAAGTCCTTCGTGGAAATAACCAATCACAAAGTGATAAACAGGGCAGAATTTAATTAATTCCAAAAGCCCATAGAAACCTTTACGATGCTGTAACTTTCAGTGTCGATAAAATTAAAGTGATATCGATGAGCCAAAACTCATTTTATACGTTATTATATTTTCAGTAGCAGTGCATTGAAATATTCCTGCTAAGCCAACTAACTCCCCAACTTGGTACGAAAATATTCATTTGTAAGAAAGTAAAACTGAACGTAATTATTCCATTCTACGAGTTAAGAAACAGTTAAAAGGAGTAGCGACTGGCTGGAGCATTTAATCTTGTCAATTATCCTGAAAATTGGAACGACGACTCGTCTTCACGCCGTTACAAAGGTTCCGTTCGTTACGAGCCCGTATACTTATTAAGGAAGTGTTCTCACTTGCTATTGACTTAACTTGTGCAGTGACGGAGTTGTCATTTCATAATGCTTGCTAGTCGGTAGAACTGAGTTCAATCCCATCTTAGGGGCTGAGAATTGATTTATTTGGGAAACATAATATACATTGTAGTATTCCTATAGTACAATAATGAGCAAACACAGATATCAATAAAGGTTTCTCTGTTATATGTATGTTAAAGCAATTTTCTTTAGAAGTATTGTAATTAGTTATCTGTAGTAACTTAGGCTTGAATCTTATGCCCATTCCTATTCAAGGCTTCACAAGGCTCTTTGTAGGGTTAACAGAAATGTAACGATACTTTCTTTACGCTGTGAAACGTGATTTGTGCTAACAACATTATGTAAACACGGCCTTAGCTTAAATACAAAATTGTTGAAACCTTCTATATGTCCGTAAAATAGCTTAATTCTGATTTAACGTCGATCTCCTGGACTGTGAAAAACATATACATTGACTATTGTTGTACAGTATCGTTCCTAAACATTATATTCCTTATGTACATTATAAACCGTGCGTAAGAAATATCTTGGATATCTGAGAATTGGTTATATAAGTCTAACTCACCCAACACTTTCTCTTAATGTAATAGAAAATGGGGTCTGTTAATTAATGCTGGTCGAAATCTTGTCCCGTTATTGTGGTACAATGATGTTGATTCCTTTTACCAACAAAAATAGGTATGAAGGAGTCAGCAGATGTTCACTTCGCTGAAGACTTATTTAGGTAACAGATGGCGAGTTTGCCGTTTTTCAAAAAGCGTGTTTGATATTCGTCTCAAACGTAAGCAGGTTCCGTCGCGATGCTTTCCTTAGTTTATTATAAATGCAAACACTTCTAACTCCCTATACCTATAATATGCAGATCCTAATAAAATACATTTTATGAGGTCATTGAGCCCCCTGCAAGGAAAGCATCACTATCGCAGATCACGTTCTCTGGTGTTTTAAATTGGTAGTTTGTTTCTACTCTATCCACAAAGATCGTCGACTGAACAGCCTTTATACATCGCCGGTATTTCTTTTGTCAAAGCTATTGACTGATGCCTCTAACTTTGCGATTTGATACACATTAGCTATTAATGAGGCTTCTTATAATTAGTGATTAATGAATAACTTAGAGCAAGATTTAAATATTGCTCGTACCTGAGCACGCTTGCGGAGGCAGCGGGAAAATGAGCGTGGTGGAAGACTTGCGGCGTGCGACGGCGCAGCCGAGAGACTGGGGCTTGAAGCTGCGTAGTTGCTGCATGAAGTCGCTGCACTCCATCAGCGCCACGTCCGCGAAGTGCAGGTCGCACAGGATCTGGTTCTTGAAGCGGCGCGCGCGTTTCTGTTCAACAAAGATGGCATGAAAAACATATTGGTCCTCATTTTATATCGATCCTCAAAGGAGCATATGTATCAAATTACATTGAAAAGAGGCCGAACTGTGACTTACAGTCCACTACGTGTCATACCTTTTGCACTTCTGAATAATGATTTCACGCTAACTCCTAGTACGGATATACGAAATACCGAGGGGTTCGATTAGATGTTTGCGACACAAAGATTGCAATTCGAATACCAACTGTACCAACTTAAGTACAGTGATTAGTCAAACCACGAGCTTTACGGTGAAGCAAAACATCGAGAGGAAATTCAATGGTGTATGTATAGTCGGGCTTGAGTAACGGCGATGGACACGCCATATGTCATGTTGGCACCTAAAATATATATCTGGCGAAAAGTGGGTGTGTAGTACCTACACATTTCTGCCTTCCCCTTCGGGGACCCTTGTGGGAAGGCGTGAGGATAACGCATTGGTGAAAGATTTCCGTTGTTACTGCTATCCTTTATTTACGTACAAAGCTTGATAAACCTACGCGACTACTAAGTAAAGTACTCATAGCACGATAATATGCAGGATTTTGATCACTTTCGCCTCCTCCTATGCGGAGGCGAAAGTAACTCAAAATTGTTTATTACATTGTGATAGGATTACCAACTTAAAGGAGCTCAATTAAGGTTTCAAGTGCCACTTGCTTAAGGTAGTTACGCGTGAATACTTAATATAAATTATTATAGCGGCTTAACTAATAACTAGCATTTATCGAAAACAATTTAATACCCCTCCTTTCGGAATGAAATGAATTTACTACTTAGTAACATTGTAAGCTAACGTTGAATAAGATTGAGACCCGGTAACCTATATTATGTACTGACATATTATATGTGTAATTCCTTCACCTGAGGCAGGTCTGGCTTATATAAAATCCACAATAGAGATTTAATTGAATAGAGCCTGAAATAATTTAAGCGATAAAAATTATTTATGTTCGTCTTTCTACTGTTAGGTTTTCTAGTGTTACTTGAAATATTTAACCCGAAAAATTGCGGGCTGAGGGGAATAATATTTCATATTTGGCCATTTCTTTTGAAGCACATAGAAATAACTATACCGAGAAGTAATTCTCGAAAGAGGTTGAGAATATTTTGATTAAGGTGCGTTACAAATTAATAGGTACGAACAAACACACTGCTAATAGATCTGTTTTTTTATAAACATTAAGTTTTGTTTTAAATACATACATTATATTTGTATACAAACAAATATAATGAGTAATTTGGTAAATTTAAGAGGGTGTTGCTCCATACGTCTGAATATCCATTCGGGGACCCATGTGGAAAAAAAATTTAGAACAATTTTGTAAAAAAAATCTCGTAAATATATATTTAATATAATATTATTAAAAAAATATTGAGGTTAAGGTAACAATCAATATATATCATTACCAAATTTGTATATATTTTCGCTTTGTGAGTTCTTTTTATTTATGACTGGAACACCCAAAAATACAAAGGAATATATAAAATTAACGGTACAGGCATGTCACACCACTGGTAAGGAGGACATCTGCGTCACTTTGAGATGGCGTCGCGTGTCCCACGCCATCGCGCGGGAATAACGCTTTGTCGCTAGTCATCCCGGCTAGCGCTTTCTTACTTTGCATCTAAATAACTACGAAATAGATATTATATGGTTTAGAAGTTATCTTGCAGTTTATGATATGGTGATGTGAGCTGAAAGCAAAATAACACTTTACGTTGGAACAACGAAGCAGACTATGCAAATTATATTCTATATCGCTAAGCTGTTTCCGCCCGCTTAGGACGCTAATAGGGGTATCGCTAAGCTTATCTTTACACACCCATTTTGAAGAACCCACAAAAATAACATACATATCATCACGCCAAGTCCCTAACGGGGTAGGCAGAGAGTATAGAGCGCCAGTTCTCTCTAGACTTACATACCTCTTTCGCTTCGTCCACATTCATCAGTCTCTTCATACATGCTCGTCGGTTTCGAATACTCTTAACGTTCGCGAAGAAAAATAACAAACCCCTTATAGGGAAGAACTTCTCAACTACACTTTCAACTACAAAGGGCAAACGGAATTAATTTCTTCTGGAACATGCCTTTTGTGTGGATTTGGAAACTGCATTCATTTACATACATACGTAAATATAATCACGCTTCTATCCCGTAGGAGTAGGCCTTACATACTTGTTTCGCTTCGTCCACTTTCATTATTTCCTTCATACATGCTCTTCGTTTTAGGCTTTTTTTTATTTTTTTATACCACATGGGTGGCAAACAACCATGCGATCCGCCTGATGGTAAGCTGTTATTGCCGCCTATGGACGCTTGCAACACCAGGGGTATCACTCGCGCGTTACCGACCCTGCAAGAATCTTTTCACACCCTTCTTGAAAAACTCCATGCTGTACTCTCTAGGGAAAACCTCAACTAATTTGTGCTGACAAAAGTGTCATGCTTCGACCACCAAGAGTGCGATGTCAGTGAGACATTAGGTAGGCTCTGCACGCTCCGATTTTGTACATTGCACCAAACATTTATCATGACAATTGGTGTCCAAAGTAAAATTCGAGCATCTTGCACGAACGTGGCTCACCAATCAGACTCGATTCCAATGTTCCAATCGCAATATGAATACTTTTCTTTGAACACAATATGCAATTACTTATTGGTTTGGACGACAGGCGAACGATATACGTGATTATTCATACTTTTGATTGCATTCAGTGCCGTAAACTTCCGATTTTACTGCCTGACTTTTCGATCGTATTTTGAATTGACAACTTGGAAAGTGCACGGAAAGCTTACTCGATCTAGCGAATGTTTGTTTTTTCACTGATGTTATTATAATAGGAAAGATTTGATACCTAGCCGTGGTGTTTGTCTATAATACAAAAATTGCAAGTGCGAATCCCGACTGTACTAATGAGTTTTTCCGAAATTTAAGTACAGTGATTAATCACATCACGAGCTTTGTGAAAAGGTGAAGCAAAACATAGAGAGGAAATTCAAAGGAAAATAAATGTACAGTCGTGCTTGAGTAACGACGATGGTCTCGCCATCTGTCCCGTTGGCACCTAAAATATATTTCCGGCGGAAAGCGGGTGTATGTGTTCTACCTACATACTTCACCCCTTTAGAGACCCTAGTGGGAATGCGTGAAGATATACGACCAACGGCTTACCGGTAAACTTACCGGAGGGAACTCCGTAAGTAATTGCTCACCCATCCGACATTTGACCATTTATAAGGTTGCTGCAAAGATCGATATAGGCAGTAATGTCTGACACACGAACATGTTTTTAATTCGTAAATGGTAGAAAAGTTAATTATTCTACGTATTTTTATTTAAATGAATGAATAGCCCATTTCAAAAGCCCAGCGCTGATTTGTGGACATTGTGTACACGCAATTTCGGATATAAAAAAGATTTGTTATTTTCCTTGGCTGTGGTTAACAAAATCTGGGCTTGAATGTTTCAAGTTTGTGTTGGATAGAATTCTTTACTAGCTTTACCCCGCGGTTTTAGCTGCCTTTAATTGATATTAATATCTTAATAATTCATACGATTACAGATCCGCTCCCATGGGTACTGGGTACAATATTATAATTATAATAATATCTTCACGCCTTCTTACAAGGGTCCCTTCACTACCCCTTCAGGGATAGAGGTTTGTAAGTACCCACACACCCACTTTCCACCGGAGATATATTCGAGGTGCCAGCGATACAGATGGCAAGGCCATCGCCGCTACTCAAGCACGTCTTTGAATTTCTTCTCAAACGTAATGCAAGTTTCCTCTTGATATTTTCCTTCACCGTAATGAAGATCCCTTTGCTTAGTTTTTGAGTTTATCACCAACAGACAGACAGGCGTGTAAAGAGAGATTAATCAACGTGATTGTATTAAAATCGGAATGGAGCTAAAATGTATATGCCTACCCTGTGAGTATTGACACGAGGATGATGTTAAGAAACCTACGCTTTTATAATGATGTTAACCATTTGGAAGAATATTCATAATCATTTAGATTGTCTATTTCCTTCATAATGTATTCTTATGTAAAACCTCTTGGCATCTTTAAGTCAACGTAGTCAATAAGAATCTTAGCATCCTTTGTTCACTCTCGGCGGGTATTTAATGCACTCTTCTCAACTGTCTCGTCGGGTGAAAGCTGTTTTGTCTGTCAGGTCTTTCAATTTTTTTTAATGTTAACTTAGTAGTATTAAATGAATTTTTAAAGTACCAGTGTATCATTTAGACATGCATTTAGACACGGTAATACGATACTTCTATGACACATGACAAATGATTTCTTTCTTTCAATAGTAGAAATAATTTTTAAAATCGGATAAGTAGTTTTTAAGTTTATCTATTACAAATGATATGACAAACGTTACAAATCTTACAAAGTACAAAAAAAGTATTCAAAGTACGAAATCGTGGGCAACAGCTAGTATAATTACTTATGCGCCTCTTAACGTAAACTGGCTTGGTTAAGGTGTGAGGATAGAAGAAGAATGTTGAATAATTTGGTCAATTGGTAATAATACCCAGAAGCTTTGCTAGCAGATTCCCATCAAAGGGGCTGATACTGCCTTAAATGTTTGGTTAATTCTAAAGTCATCATAATTTGAGGGCACGAAGTTTCATTGAGATTTTAGATGATATGTCGAGTAAGTGCAAGAAGCTTTGTAAGGTATATTTTAAGTTACTTTGAGTGTTTCCGATTAAATCAACCAATTTTGCACGCTGTCGGTATTAAATTAAGTAATTTTTTAAGAAAGAAAAAAAAACTTGCGTAAAAGAACACTTTTTTAATTAACTTGCCGCAATGTTCCCAGTAATATAAATGTTCCATAAAAATATTACACTCCTTTACATTCCTTAGAGAATTAATTTTAAACAAACCAAATTAATATAAGTGTTTTCCCTGGGCAGGAGAGGGTAAAGTCTTAGTTCTCTATAGACTTACATACTTCGCTTTCTACAAATCCATCAATTCTCTTCATACATGATTCCCGGTTCGAGTACTCTTGGCGTTCTCTTCATCCTTATTTTCGATAGATTATATCTATCTATCTATCTAGGTGGTCGTCCTCAGTCTCTTCTTTTAGATACTATCCATACGTAGGTTCAAGCCAACGTAACATTGCAAATACCAACCGCATATACTCTTACGTATGTATGTATCGTGTGTATGGCTTTGGCAGGTGGCATGTGTGAATAGGGATTACGCAATAACATAATTGCACAGCGCGTGCTTACCTACACTATACCTACGCACCTTATCCTATATCAATTCAATTTCATGAGATTATTTTGTTGGTTAATACTGATCAAATTCAATTTCCTTGACCGCACTTTAATATTATTACGAATCGTTTTATCCTTCGAAATGTCTATTTTATAATTCATTGATGTGAACAAGTTGTGGCTTGGGGTTGGAGAGGTGAATTGAAGCAGTATCCGTAATGAAACAAATAAATATATGATAGAGCTGATTGTGTACTGGCGTGGAAACCTGTCTGTCTGATATCTGGCGAACCTGATAATACAACGTACAGAAATGAGATATTTACGGTCAGAAAAACTACAAGATTTGTCTTTTGGATTCACGAAAAGTTACAGGTAAAGTAAAATTAACTATAGCGCTATAAGTACATACATTTTGTAACGACAAACAATAGTTATAATTTTATTTTATTACTAACACATAATTTTAAATTTATACACAAACTCTTATACCCGTCATACCACACTTTCAAAAATAATTATATGCGTTTAGTATTTGACTATTTAAAAAATCTTGTGTTTAGAAAAAAATTGCAATATTGTTTAACAAAAAAAATTGCCTTTCTTTTTTTAAATATATTACAGTTAAACGCATTTGACTATTCAAACAAACTTGATTTTGCAAAGCCATATTGGTTAACAATCAAAATTGTCACCAACGTGCAATGAATATTTTTGGGATGAAGCTGAAACAGATTTTCATACTCAAAAGAACAAAGGTATTCGTGAACTGATCTGTCTGTTCGCCAGCGGGGTCCATGCGGACGTGCAAATGAATTACTTTGTAGCAAACGAACGCCAAAAATACTGCAATAGTTTTTTTTATAACCTTTTACAATTTCTGATACTCAAAACAAAGGCCGTCGATGTGAGTATCAAGCATTTTTCAGATAATATCTTTGTTTGCTCTTAAACAACATTAATGGAATAATATAAATACAATCCTGGAGGAAATCAACACAAGGTCGTAGGTAGTATGGGAACTGGACAGCGTCATAACACATATTGACATATAAAACCTAGGTATAAATATTCGTGCTAATTACGAATTACGAAGGTCGGAGCCGGAGGATCCAAAAAAAACCAAATTACTTTAAATATATTTAATTAAACTTTAAATTTAATCTAATTTACAAAGGTGTGAATGCTACCGATGCTAGGCTAACAATCACAACATGATTTAATTAATACTCATACATTGGATACATAAAGGAATAAGATTACAGTAAGTTTCCGTAGAATAAGCTGACTCGGCGCATCGTGTGTCCGACGTATCGTGGGACCTCACGAACCGTGGGAGCCATGTCCCGTGAGAGCCATGTAGTATCAGGAATATGGAAACTGAAGTCAGCAGTTTCCATATGTTGCTATGGCGTAACACCTCCCCCTTCAGAACGGCATCTATTTTAGAACTTTGAGAGAAAATGTTGCCGGAGCTTTCGGCGAAGTCGTGGGTTCCTCAGCATCTTCATAATGTGAATTTCCCGTTTTGATCTTCTGAGTTTTCGTAGGATGTTTAATGTATCGACGTATAGATAGTATGGCTCCAATTATAACTGCGCTGAGAAGTATGATGTAGACTGGTATCGTGGTGTGATTAACGATATCAGATGCTGTGTGATCCAGGTGTATCGAAGGCTGCAGCATTAACTTGTCTTGATATTCGTGGAGATCTCTGAGATCGATGGAGTTCAATTTTAACTGTGGTGGTGTTAGCGTGTTTGCAATGTCAGATTTCATTGAAATTTTCATAATTTTTAGAGGTTGTCCCTCTATTCTATCATAGTTATTACTGATAACTACTTCTTCTGTATTCAGGGAACAGCTGATTGGGATTGTGATTAAGAAGCTTCCTTGTACCGTGTTGTAGCTCTCGTGTCCACAGACAGTGTGAATTTTCGTCGGGTGAGGAAACGAAACAACGTAATGTCTCTCGTCAAGGCGGTCCACGGCTTCTTTTGATAGCTTGATAGTAGTCATCACGCAGGATGGATCCAGGGACTGGTTGTTGATGAGATTCTGGATGCAATCTGGTTGCGCCTGGATTTGATGCTTTATACTTTCTTCGCATAGGAATTTCTCGTTATACTTCGGGCATTCTGCCTCTATGTACATGAATGCTTGCCTGTTACTTGCTATTAAAGGATAGGGAGGTATGATGGACAAGTTATTTCTATTAGGAAGGATGGCTAGTCTATACAAATCGTAACTTTTAGGTGATACTATGGGAAACTTTAAAGTTATAACTATACGTTTGCCTGAGAAATAGTAGCCCGGCTTAATAATATTATAATAGTCTCTTAAATCTATACCTAAAATATGACCTTGAGGGTAGATTAATTCTAATTTATCCCTCATTTTGGCTAATACATCTACACTTACTATAGAATGGTGTGTGCTTGATGCACGCACAAAACTTAAAATATTCTCTAATCTAAAAAGTTCTGTCATAATATCATCTGCATTTTCTGAGATGATTATTAATAATTGGGCAAATTTTGCGTACTTAATAAGACTTGTATCTCTATGTGCCTCGCTGTTTAAAAGAAGCTCTAAAGTAGTTTTAATCATTTCTTGATTTTGAACTATCTGTGTGATAACCTTACTGTGGTGTGCCATCCAATCTTTACTTAGACTTATGTGGTTATTAAACTCATGCGTTATTTTTGCTTGATTACTATCCAACACTTTTATAGCGTTGTCATATTTAATCGCGTCCGAGTAATCCAGGTTGCCAGTTATGCTCTTAATAACGGAACCTAGACCATCAATAAGACCTCTTTTATTGCGACGGGGTTTTAAACTACTTAAGTGACTTAATATTTTCTGGAATTTATTATTTAAGTACTCAATTTGTAATTCATATAAAGTAAAGGTGTCATTTTCAAGTCTAGTCTTATAGTCAGAAAGCTGAGTTTGCAAGTTGTCAATTTGTTCTTCGATATTGTCCAGTTCTACGTATTGAAGGAAAGTATGATAATGTGTAATTAATGTAGCGGGTCCTAACTTGAATGGTAAAAGTCCAGGTCCATCGTCTAAGCTTTCAAGTTTTATCTCTTGAGCTTCCAGCATTGTCATTTTGGTCAGGGTCAGAAGGAACCTGTAACAAGTTTGATGAGTTAGGAACTCTTTTAAGACGTGACTTAGCTACTGGGCCGCGCTTTTTTGAAGTATATATGTGTACTGGTAGATTGGCTAAAACTGTATCCTGGGTGTAGCGCGGAGCAAGTTTTTGTCGGCTAGCCAATGGATTATTAATAAAAACAGGTTGGTTCGTTTGATATTCAATTTCAGGCTCGCGGGTCTTGTTACGGTTTTCTATTAAAGTCGTTCGATTAGATAGTGCGGTTTCGTTTATTAAGTTATATACCGTCTCCATTTGCTCACGATGAGTCCTAATATACTGTTGTAATAAATGCTTAGTGATGTCCATGTCAACTGGGTCTCTGGGGTCAAAATGTCCGTTAATTAGGTCATAAGGTCGGCACTTCGTGAAACTATGCACAGAGCTGTTGTATGCTAAGATAGCGTAAGGCATAATATTTATAATTGGCTCATCTTTCTGTCGAAGTTTAAGAATACGGAGATGTTCTAAAAGAGTTGAGTGAAGTCTTTCGATATTGCCGTTATCATTAGGTGCGTTAGGCAATGTCCTATGGTGAATTATCTTATGCAATTTAGTGAATTCAGAAAATAGTTCGTTGGTGAATTCAGTGCCGTTGTCAGTTACAATAGTCAGTGGGAGGCCGTGATGAGTACAGTAGCGAAGCAAGCTTTGAATTACGCTTACGGCTGTCCCGTCAGGAAGGTGGTATGCCTGTCCGTATTTGGAGAATACGTCAACGAATGTCAAATATTTTTCGTTCTGAGCTGTGAATAGGTCAAGATGGATAATCTCAAAAGGTTTTGTCGCTGGCGGAACTATATTAAATCTCTGCTTAATGGGATTTCTGTCATATTTAGCTTGACCACATACAGTACAGTCGTTAATGAATTTTGTTATATGGTCCCTCATTTTAGGCCAATAATATTTATTCGAAAGAGACAAGTAACATTCATTAATGCCCCGATGGTTAGTTTTACCATCGTGGTAGTTACGGATTAGTTCCTGCTGTCGAAGATATTCTTTGACATTTTCAATTTCTTTCTTCGTTAACACTAAATTCATTGCGGAGCTACGAAACTTCTCCTGAATAATCGGGACTATATTGTAGATATGTGAAGGCGGATTAATTAAGAGGGCCGTTTTAACCTTGGGATTCACATACTCTTTAATAGCACTTACAACGTCTCTTGCTAAGTTATTTTCAGTTAACTGTACGCATGTTCTCGTGTGAGTGTCAAACGGTTTTGTAACGGTCGGTCGTCGTTTTACGTCACCTACTACTGTCATAATGAGCTGTCTATTAAACTTATTTATTGGGTCGTCAATTATGGGTATCTCAAGTACGGGGTTTTCGTCAGATGTATGTCGTGTGCCTTCGTCATTTATGTCGGGGGCTACATCAGAACTGTACGCTCTTCTGGTAGGTGCGGTGTCAGTTGAAGAGTCACTTATAAGTGGTCTATCGTCAGGTGCCGTAACCGTCGATTCTGAGTCCGAGATATTAACTACCAGTGAGGCTGCATTTTCATTATGGATCTCGACCCGAGAAAGTGCGTCGGCATTAGTGTTGGCTTTCCCCTTTTTGTATATGACCGTGAAGTCATATTCACTAAGCTTGAGTCTCCATCTTGTCAGTCGAGAATTCGGTTCTTTAAGGCTCATAATCCACTGGAGTGGCTTATGGTCCGTAATAATCTTAAATTTTCGGCCAAACAGGTACGGCCGGAAGTACTTGGTGGCCCAAACTATAGCTAATAGCTCCTTCTCTATCGTGCTATAGTTGATTTCACTATCGTTTAGGGTTCGGGAAGCGAAGCACACAGGCTTATCCGATCCTACAGGGCCTTGAGAGAGAATGGCTCCAAGAGCCACATTTGAAGCGTCTGTTGTTAATATGAAGTCTCTGTTAAAATCGGGATATTGCAATATGGGGTCGTTAGTTAAAAGGGTTTTACATTTTTCAAAACTATCCGTATATTGGGAATTTAATATTACTTTATTTCCCTTCTTCAAACAATTAGTTAACGGTTTAGTGATTCGGGCGAAATCTGGTATAAATTTCCTGTAATATCCAACTAGGCCCAAGAACTGTTTTATTTCCTTCGGAGTTTTGGGTATTGGGTAGTTCTTAATTGCATAGATCTTATCCGGATTAGGCTTGATTCCCTCTCTAGTTATGACATGGCCTAAATACGCGGTTTCTAACTTTAAAAACTCGGACTTATCCATCTGGATTTTAAAGTTAGATTCCCGGAGTCTTTGGAATACTTTTTGAAGGTTGACCATGTGCTCCTGGAGCGAAGTACTGAAGACAATTATGTCATCTAAGTACACCAGGCACACGGTATTCTGTAGGTCTTTGAGCACATTGTCCATCACACGTTGGAATGTGGATGGTGAATTTTTAAGTCCCATGGGCATACGTAAAAATTCATAATGCCCATGCTCCACATTGAACGCGGTTTTGGGAATGTCCTCAGGGCTCATCTCAACCTGATAAAAACCACTAGCTAGGTCTAACGTGGTGAAGTATTGACTATTCCCTAGCTTATCTAACACGTCCGAAATGTTGGGGATCGGGTACTTGTCATCGATTGTTTTCTCGTTAACTTTGCGGAAGTCTATGACTAGTCGCCATTTTACTTTGCCAGATGCGTCTGCCTTTTTAGGTACGATCCATATCGGAGAGCTCCAAGCAGACTCGGATGGTTGTATAATACCTTGGTCCAACATTTTATGAATTTGTTGTTTGACCTCGTCCCTATGAACAAATGGATACCGATAACTTTTAGTATACACCGGTTCCTCATCGGTGGTTCGAATTCGATGCTTTATTCTATTAGTGAACGTTAATGCTTCTCCGTCTATATAAAATACGTCCGCATATTGAGAACATAAGGCTTCTAAATTCGCGCGTTCCTCAGCGTTCAGGTGATCTGTACGTAACCGTGTCAAGACTTCGTCAGCGCGCGAGGCTATCTGTTCGTTGCGCGTGCACTCGTTAGTATGAGCTTCAGCGAAAACCGGATTATCCATTGAGAATATTATATCGTGTTGGGACGGATTTAAGATTTCTAAAATGCCGCGGTTGTTGTTAACTACCGTAAGACAATCCTTTATGACGCAATTGCTAACTACTTGTTCTGGTATAAAAGCGTCTCCGTCGTGAATGTTAATTGGAAGTCTAACTAATTTTGAAGAATTTGCCGGAATAACGTCCTCGTATAAGTTAACATTACGCGAGTTGTACATCTGAATGGGATTCGTCGCGTCACGAGTTATAAGTACTTTATTCTTAAGGTCAATCTTAGCTTCCCACTTTTCAAGTAAGTCAAGTCCAATAAGTCCGTCAAAGTAATTATGAAAACGGTACACAAACAGTTTAATACAACTATGGTCCTGAAATTCTGAAAAACACGGTAAAGTCACAGAATAATCATTGCGAGTAGTGGCATGCACATTACTTACCTCGAAGGGATCATAATTAAGAGGTACATGTGGAAAATAGCGTTCAACTGCCTCGGGGTTGATGAAGGACTGATTGGCCCCGGTATCTATAAGGAACTTCAAAGGAGGATCGGAAATTTGTATATATGGAAGTTGCCGTTGCGTTTGAAGGTTGACTTCTATTTTAACTTTTTTGATATCTGACCTTTGTGAAAATCCTGGTCTGTGCGAGCGTTACTAGTAGAGGGTTGAGGGACATTCATATCGTCAGTGTCAGTCTGTTCACAGATGTTATAGTCAGAATAGTTCTCTGTCTCATCATGGTCATATGTCGTCGGACAGTCATAATTATATTCATATTCAGGATAATACGAATAAGGCTCACAGTCTGGATAATAGTATATTCCGTTATCGGAGCACTCGTTGAGATTCATTTCTCTGGATTTAAAGTAGTTACTGGGCGGCGGGTTACCCGACCTTGTCCAGTCATGTCCGCCCAAACCAGTAGGTGGTAAGGTTTTGGTCACATTATTACTAGATTTGCGATCACATACAGAATCGCTGCGCTGTTGCAAGTACATCACATTGAGTTCTTCCTGCACAAATTGTAGGGCTTTCTCAACACTTTCAGGACGCATACACCTTATACGCGAACCTAAAGGCTCTTTTAATCCACGAACAAATGCTTGTAATGTAAGTTTCTTGTAAAGCGTACGCTTCGCTTCTATAGTTGTTGCAATTGATTCGTGTAGGCTTACATATGTCATGATAGTGCTGAATAAATTCTGACAACGATCATAAAATTCTTGGGGTGAATTATGACCCTGGGTAGCAAGTGAAAGGTCATTGTAGAGGGCCGTTTCGTCCCTCTGGTCTGAGAAATTGTTAATAAGAGCATTTCTGATACCTTCCCAGCTTTCTGGGATACCGTTCGAGTTTATCGTGCGGGCGGCAGGCCCGGTTATTTTATTAAGAATTCCGTTTAATAAGCATAGGTTGGAAAGCTCACTACCCGGATCGGCACTCAAATACACTGCACATAGTTGATCACACAATCGTATAAATCGAGTTAAAACGTTAGGGTTTCCATCAAACTCAGGCACAGGGCGTAAGACCTTGAAAATAGTGTCAGGGTCCATCTCTATAATATAGCTTAATTCCGATAAAGTCTCTAAATGTCTATTACTATCTAATATATTCCTACGGGCTTGCCTACTTGATGCAGGGCTTAAGGAATTTTTTCTACGGTAGAAAATCTTGAAAGATTGCTTACACTAAAAGGATAAAACTATGGGACAAGCAAGTACAGGAGCAATTCAAGTACTTACATGAGATACTTCATATTGGTTCCTTTGGAATCGATGTCTTGATTTGTCCTCCAGCCGCGGGCCTCCAGGTTCTTTATGACGATATTCGGAAGGGCTTGAAGCAGAGCGTTAGGTAGTTCGATGTGAGAATACCCTAGCTATCCTATCCGAATATCCTACCGACTGCGCCAATTACGAAGGTCGGAGCCGGAGGATCCAAAAAAAACCAAATTACTTTAAATATATTTAATTAAACTTTAAATTTAATCTAATTTACAAAGGTGTGAATGCTACCGATGCTAGGCTAACAATCACAACATGATTTAATTAATACTCATACATTGGATACATAAAGGAATAAGATTACAGTAAGTTTCCGTAGAATAAGCTGACTCGGCGCATCGTGTGTCCGACGTATCGTGGGACCTCACGAACCGTGGGAGCCATGTCCCGTGAGAGCCATGTAGTATCAGGAATATGGAAACTGAAGTCAGCAGTTTCCATATGTTGCTATGGCGTAACATACGTAAATGTCAATAGATAAATAAAATATAAATTAGAGGAACTATGACTACACTACACGGCCAGATCAGAATTTTTATCATGTTATTTTGACTGATGATAGTGGTCTGTTCTTCATAAATAATTAGGGCAAGATTGCTTGTGTAGCCCTCGCAAATGTGAGAAACAAGTAATAGAATTTTCGACTGAAGTCGAGACTTTTTTGATTTAAGTAAATACAATTGAAACACGTAGGATACGTAATTTTGTATATTTTTATTTTTACAATGTTTAGTAGTCAAGAATAAAGTACAACAAATCGACTTGGGCCGTTGTGTTATCTATCTATCTTAACTAGTGCTCGAAAACAAGAAATGTTTAATAAAATAACTATTTTCCCGAAAGTCACCGACATTCGCCATATTTCTTTTATCCGAATAAGTGTATCAAAATTCTGTCAAAACTGCTTTCCTTTGTTCATCACGTGAGCAAAATCAGTGGACATAAAATAGACTCATATCTGATTGACATTTGTCACGTAATTTTTTTACCTTTCCAATAACCGTTTACACGAATACTGGGTATTTTAAGGTTGAACCGATTGATTGGCGTGACGCAATATATTTTTGATCAGTGACCTGCGAATATGGTGAAAAATATTTTTCTTGAAATTCATCATGTTTTATCATTTATCACCTTAGTCCTCGAAGAGTACAATAATATATTTAGAAGTGTAAGTGTAAAATATGTAAGCGAATCTTCGAAGTTTTTTTTATTTTCCTTTTTCCAAATAAGTTTTGCCGGAAACATCATTAATTTTGAAAAATGATTGCGACTGATGTTTGCCACCTCCTCCATGGGGCCCGGAACTTTAGTAACAAAGTTCCGGGAAAAATAAAAACAAATACTTTCCGCCCGAACACTGCTTCACGCCCACCAATCTAGCAACTGCCATGGCTACCAAGATCTGATAATCCTGGACATGTTATTATAATTGTTGACTGCTGCGTTTTTATTTTCATTATGTATTAAATAAAGCACACAAACAAATAAGAAAACAAATCATATTAGCGCTATATATTTTTTATTATTATTACTAGCTCCTGACTGTGAAATTTGAGGGCATTTGTGTGGTGAACACGAGTATATGTGCCTTAGTCTTGCATGTTCTATGCATCTATGTACATATATATCTAAATATATAATTGAATATATCGTTGTCTAGTTACCATAACACCAATATTTTTTATCTATACTAATATTATAAAGAGGAAAGATTTGTTTGTTTGTTTGTTTGTAATGAATAGGCCCCGAAACTACTGGACCGATTTAAAAAATTCTTTCACCTTTGGAAAGCTACATTATCCCCGAGTAACATAGGCTATATTAAATTGAACCCGATAGGTTGCGCTGCGATCGAGTTTCAAGAATTTTACCTTTTTACCCGGGCGAAGCTTTCTGTGTGTCTTAAGCTAGATTCGAGAATGGTTTAGATTTACAATTGGACCCAATAGGTGGCGCTGCGATCGTGTTACGGGCAATTTAACTTTTTCACCCGAGCGAAGCTGGGCGGGACAGCTATTTATTATATGCATATATTAACTTGCTGTGCCCCACGGCCTCTTCTACGTATCTTTGATTTCATTGGTAATATTTTTTTTGGAATAGAACATTGAATGTGTTAACCCAGCTAATAATCTGTCCCCGCGCCAAATATCATCCAATTCCTTTCAGTATTGTTTGCCCATTGACCGTAGGACTGTTTGCCACTTTTGTGATATTAAAAATGCTTTTTCAATTTAATTAATTCAATAAGCTTAATAGAAGAAAAACTCCAACAAAAATTTCAATTAACAAAAATGGTCTTTTCCCGAATACTCCTCTCATAATGTAACGGCTTACATCTGCGGTGGAGCCATTACAATGAAAATAGGCTATTAGTGCGAGGACCACCATCGCAAGCAAGCTCGTCCTTATATTGATTACCTCCCGACAAGGTGAGCCTTTAACCCAGTAAGCACTCTTAATACATTCGCAATTTCTCTCTAAATGAGAATGCTGAACAAAGGTAAACACTAGGTTTAATCACAATTGAAATCAGTGTAAGGTGTTGGCTTTAAGAGGCGGTTGATTTAATTCTGGTAAATCACCTACTTTCTTATACCACAAGGATGGGAAACAAGCATGCAGACTGCCTGATGGTAAGCAGCACCCATTTTGATTGCAACTTCATGAAGTCGCAATTGACCATGGTCTATTCAATTAATACTAATATACATTTTAAATCGTTTGTGATTTTGGAAGTTGAAAAATAAGTCTTTTCTATACCTCTGATAGCACGTGCGAAAAATTTCATGAAGAAAATATTGAATAGATAACACGCAAAAGCGTAATAAACAAACTTAATAGTTGCAAAAATAATACTATTCATATTTTATATAAGTAATACTTTCTAAAATGATATTATTCATATATATAATAATATATCCACACGCCTTCAGGTGTACAGGTAATACCCTCACACCCACTTTCTGCCAGAAATATATTTTAGGTGCCAACGTGGCAGATGGCGAGTCCATAGCCGCTACTCAAGCACGATTATTAATTCAAATATCGAACACGATTTCATTATACAGACTTCCAATATCTACTATGCTGCAAAATATATTTTTTTTTATACAACGAGAGTGGCAAACAAGCATACGGCCCATCTGATGGGAAACGGTTATCGCAGCCTATTTACGCTCACGATACCGAAGTATCACTTGCGTGTTGCCATGTCTCTGTGTTCGGAGAGTTATAGTGTGTTGGCAGCATAATGGGTTTAATCCCTCTGCTTCCAACACAATTTAATAATCCTCCCCCCTCCCCAAGGAGCTCATTACTGGAAACCTTATTCACCGCATAGGAACACAACACAAAAAAATTGTGTTATTTGGCTACGGACTTCTATAAGGTGGAGGTCCTGCCCCAGTCGGGCAGCTCCGAATTCGAACGGGAAACCCGTTATGCCCTACCTCCCTTAAAATATAAGGCGTATGTATATTTAATGCACTAACCTGATTGGGTCCAGTTAGATTCAGCCCACAGGAGTTGCATCGGAGACATTCCTCGTGGTAGTGGTTGTTTTCGTACTGCGGAGATGGCTCTGGAATATATGTTGGAATTAGAGAAACATATAGGAGTGCCATAGTAGCCGAGTGGCATAAATACTCACCAGGAAAACAAAGATAGTAGGTCAAATAAGAACCCTATAGTTAAGGAAGTGACTGTTATTAACGTGGAAAACTCATCATGGTATCTCTCGTGGAGACAGAGATAGGATGTATTTACAATGTAACTGAAGATATATATCCTCACGCCTTCCCATAAGGGTCCCCGAAGGAGTAGGCAGAAGTGTATTATAGGTACCCACACAACCATTTTCCACCAGAGATATATTTGGTGCCAACGTGACAGATGGCGAGTCCATCGCCCCTACTCCAACACGACTATACAGTATACATACGCCTTTGAATTTCTTCTCAAACGTAAGCAGGATTCCTCTCGATGTTTTCCTTCACTGTAAAGCTCGTGGTGTGACTAATCATTGTACTTAAGTGTAGAAAAACTCTTTGGTACAGCCGAATACGAACTTGCGATCTTTGTGTCGCAGGCAACTACTCGAACCACTCGGCCACCACGGCTTAACTAACTGAGTATAATCACTTATATCATTAATAATCATTCATGTATATATATATATATCTTTACTAGTATATAACGTATTTTACAAGTATACGCCTCAAGAACAAGAGTTAAGAGGTGCTTAGCAACAGATATTGTAATATAAAATCCAAATCAAAACGGAGATTGGCCGAGTCTCAGGATCAGACCCATACCTCGAAAGCCCAAGAGAAACATTTTCTTTAGAGTGCTTTCCTACAAAAATCACCTTTAGTAACGTATTTATTTTTCGCTTTACCTGTAAAACTTATTTGCCGGGTTACTTCGGGTAAAAGGCAGGGATTTTTTATGGTGATTGCCCAATGTATGTTTAATCGGCAAAGCAGTTGCCGCTTTAATATACGTGCAGTTAATACATTGATACCTTTATTTAGGAAATTAAAATCTATGGCAGCTCAAAGTAAAATCTTCTTAATATCAAAGGATATTTTAAGCTTTATAGGCCTTTCCGCAAGACGCCCTCGGTATGGGCAGAGGTGTAATTTATGAGTTAAATGAAATTTTGGTGTCAACCTGACAGATGGTGAGCTTGTAGCTGGTACTGGTATAAACCTAAAATCTTGTAGAAGACTACTTAAGGCAATCTACCACCACGATCATCTGAGATTTATTGTGGGATACAAAGGGTCATCGCCCTTTGTATCTTAAAAGTGGTAAATGATATAATGTAACGTTCATACTGCAGTTAAAAGGCAGTACTATAGGATTCATACTAGCATCAAACCACGAGAGAGGAATTAGGTTGGATCGATTTAAGCCATACATTTGCTACGGGACTAAACATTTACAAACTTGCATACTATTTTTTTAGCACACCAAGACAGCTAGTAGTCCGATCATATATGCCAAAAATACGAAGAATGTTTTGCCAGAATATATTATTCCTTATACCTTGAATATCTTAATCAAACATTGGACAGCTTAAATGGTACTAAGGATAGGACTATTTTATCAATTGATCGATTGATTGAGTATACAAGAATTTAATACTTCACCATGGTGAGAGCAATGAAGAAGTAAGTAGTAATAATATATCTTCACACGTTCCCACAAGGGACCCTGTTGGGGTAGGCAGAGGTGTATAAGCCACATCTCACTGGAGATATACTTAAGACCAACTTGAAAGATATCCAGGCTGTGGAGATAAACTTAAATGTCTGTTTCTATACAGTTTTACACAACTATACGTATTTGATTTTAATATCAAATGTATGCAGGTTTACTCTCTTCACCATTAAGCTGGTGATGTGATTTATCATTATCACCAATCAATGAGCGATCAATCGGTGAGCAGTAATTTTCTTTAATCAAGGGTACAGTTTCCCCGCAATCCCCAAATTTTTCAAATCGACCTAAAAGTGAAAGCAGAACTTCTCTCTCTTGGCTCTAGGCCAAAGGGCAAAGCGTTTGGATAGTTGCCAACAATCTAGACTTGAAATTTGGAGCAAGTTTTAACTTGCCATAATATAGGAAAAGCGTTAAAGAATCTACACCGGAATTTTGAGTGATGTATTTATGGATGGCGCGAAAGCTAGTTGGGTTTGAACAAAGAAAATCGAAGCTTAAGAAATTTCTCAACACAATAAGAAAATCTCGTACGCTCCACATTGCAGATCTAGAAAATGAACACATTTATCCACTTGACATTCTCTTCGCCACATTTTGCAAGTAGCTTTTTGCTCAATTGTTTCTTTAATTAATGTAGCTGTTAATTATATTTCGTGGAATTGCCCCCGGCTTTAGACAAAAGTTTAAAACTTTGGCAGTCCCTATAGTAAGCGAGTAAATATTTTAAATTCGAATTATGTATTTATTTATGCGCTTTATACTTTACTTGTTAAACTAGAATTGAGGATGACATAACGAATGACATCTCTGCACTCAAATAAAAAAAACAAAAGCCTAAACCATATATGTAACTATAATATAAAAAAAACATACGTTATTTGTTAGGTACAAACATTTACATGCACTTGTATGTACATACATACATACAGGTTAGTAGATACGTTACAAGCTAATGCTATTTTAAGGTATTTGACGCAATAATTGAGTCGGGTAAAACGTTCACAGCAATCTTTTCCCAATGTGTAGTCGCTTTCCCAACGGGATCAAATTATCTCCGAGATTATTGTCACACACGAGACACAAAGAGATTTCATCAAGATATACGGTTTGAGGACAAACATCTTGTACAATTTACACGATTGTTAGTTTAGTACAAAATCCAGAGACAATATAATACATGACCAGTTTTTCATCATAACAAAAGAAACCGTGGTGGTTGAGTGGTCGGATTAGTCGCTTGTAACTCAGTTTTCAAGTATAAATTCCAACTAATGAGTTTTTCTGAACTTAAATACAGTGATTATTCACACCCCAAGCTTTGAGGTGCAGGAGGACATCAAGAGAAACCCTGCATACTTTTGAGAAGAAATTCAAAGACACATGTACAGTGCTTGAGAAACGGCGATGGACTCGGCATCAGTCATGTTGGCACCTTAATGCTAGTGATATAACACGCCTCTGCTTATCACTTTGGAACACCAAAACACCTTGGAACACCTTGTAAGAAGGCGTTAAGAGATATGTATATATATCAACTTTTGCCCAGGGATTTATCAGGCTTATAATAACAGTTACAAATGAAGTGATCATTGGAAGCGAGATAGGTATGTAAATGAAATATGAAACTAAAGCAACTTAGTAGGCTGTAATTAATGTGAGCGTACGAGACGCAGTAAATTGAGCAGTAAATAAGTATTTTCATCCTTTTTATGACCGGGAAAGTGAATACTCTGCGATAATATTAATGTTAGGGCCTTGCAAACAATATTGTTCCAATATTCCACACTTTTATCGTTTCCGTTCGGTGTTGGTAATAAGGAGAGTAATATTGCTTAAGAAAATACTTGATTATCTGCTTTCGTTATTATTGTAAGTCATATACTTTTCCCACATTTTCTTTTTAAGTACAGTGTTTAGTTACACCACGAGCTTCACGGTGAAGGAAAATATCTAGAAGATACGTGCGTACGTTTAAGAAGAAATTCAAAGACGGTAACGGCGTTAGACTCGCTGTCACGTTGGTCTTAAAATATATCTCTGGCGGAAAGTGGTTGTGTGGATACTGCCCACACGCCTCTGCCTACTCCTTCGGAGACCCTTGTGTGAAGGTGTGAACATATTATATAATTTCCACTCAAATATATTGAGAATTTATTCACTTATATAATTTTGAAATGATTCTAACCATCAATGTACTTAATTTGTGAAAATGTTATCACTGCAATAGTTCGACCCCAAAGTGGCTGATTGGATGGCTTACCGAATCGTAAGGTCACAGTCGTCTGTCTTTTGTAAGACATAAAACTGGCTCGTGAGGATGATACATATTTGTGTGTATATGTCTTTTGAAGCCCTCACTTAAAAGAGGATCAGTTTCCAGGTTAGACCAGACTAGACCAGACTTAAGAAAAAGACCTTGAAAGTGGATGCGGTATATCATACTGGGTTGGGTACTGACTGACTGTCAAGAGCCCTCTTATTTAGGGAAATAATTAGGAGTGTAATTCAGTACGGATAACAGTACTTTAATTAATTTACTGTTCTTTGAAAATATTGTATATACATACATACATACATATCATCACGCCCAGTCCCTAACGGGGTAGGCAGAGAGTATAGAGCGCCAGTTCTCTCTAGACTTACATACCTCTGTCGCTTCGTCCACATTCACCAGTCTCTTCATACATGCTCGTCGGTATATTGTATATAAATATATAATATAGCCGTGGTGGCCGAGTGGTTCGAGCAGTTGCCTGCGACGCAAAGGTCGCAAGTTCGAATCCCGACTGTACCAATGAGTTTTTCTGAACTTAAGTACAGTGATTAGTCACACCACGAGCTGAACGGTGAAGGAAAACATTGAGAGGAAACCTGCATACGTCTGAGAAGAAATTCAAAGGCGTATGTATAGTCGTGCTGGAGTAACGGCGATGGACTCGCCATCTGTCACGTTGGCACCTAATATACCTCTGGCGGAAAGTGGGTGTGTGGGTATTACCTATACACCTCTGCTTACCCCTTCGGGGACCCTTGTCGGGCATGAGGATATAATAATAATAATAATAAAATAATAAATAATAATATATAATATGATTCTTTTTAATATCTGATTGGAACTTAAGCATGTAATTATCTTAACAATAAAAAGGCCTGCAAGGTAAACATAGCTGGTTCAACTCCGGTGGTCTGTATTAGAAAATTAAGTGCGGAATTGTGAGGAAACGTGTATAAATTGGGGAAAATAGTAAAAAATTGCACCTGTCCCGTTTTACACCGTGGTACATTTCATAGACGTGAAGTCTTGTCATACAATCTGACAATTATTTTGTAGTGAATTAAAAACTATTCTATCTTTCTAAATTATGTTGAAAGAAAATATAAATAAAATTAATTTATAACCACATTACAAGCACAGCACGAAAAAGTTCAAAAGAAGTTTCGTAGATACATATATACAGAAGTTCCGACGACTTTCTGACACTTAAACTTCTGTTTTGATATAATGACGAATGATTGAGCCAATTATCTACCAGTTTCGTGGGGAATGGTTCCCTCTCGTGCTCAAAATGCCATAAATCTCTTATGAATATAAGATTTTTTTTAATAATACGACTCAAATGGATTCACAGATATCAACATTTTTGGTTGCACATAATTTTTCGAACGAACGTTTACTTATAACTTTTAAATAAACAAGTTTGCTAAAATATAATACAGGTATAATAAGTACTCACCATTGTGTTTTTATTTAATGTCTCTTGTTATAATTTTATATGTTTGCCCTTATAACGATCTTTACAGTGTGTCCTAACAGCTAATTGCTACGATATTTGGTGTTTTTATTACAGCACTAATACGTTCAAGGTTAGTCTGAGGTACTGTTACTGTTAGTGTCACTGCACTACTTATTAATAAGTTAATTACACACCACTTTGACAAAAAAATACCAAAAAATATATGTTCTCAAATTGTTTCTCTATTCAAAATAACGCAAAATGCTTTTAAAAGCTCAACAAACACAGTAGTACTCGCGAAATTATTATAGTTGCGATCTTTTGGTATGGAAATTAAATTCGATGTAATTTCTGCGTAAAATTTATAGTTTTTCGCGATTTCTTACGTATTAATGCATTGTTATTGAGGTTATTCGTTGTGTACAACACGTCACTTTCGTTCTAGTAAACATGGCAGCAATGGGCAACAGATGACAGGGCGCGGGCGGGCGAGCCTGCGCCGGAATTCGCTCATCTCATCTCGGTGAGGTCCGTGCGATCGCTCTGCCAGTTGCGAGTGACTTGCTCCGGGCATGCCGTCCACTGCGGCGCCACTGTGCTAACCTCAATGGTAAAGCCACCCTTACTTCCCCGCTTTGTCGATAAAACAGGGATGTTAGACAGAGAGGCAACATCTGCGCGTAAATCGATTGGCTGATGAAAAGGGGCGGGAACCGAGCACGTGGCAATAGCGCTTGTCACCATGAATTGTGCCCGTATGGCGATTGGGCTTACCGTTGGAATTCGTTTCACGCACTGCAAAGCGGTTCAGTGCGTGATTAACTGAAAGTTATAAGCACGCTACTGTAAAGTTTAATCAAGTTGGATAGTTTTCCTCAGAGATATTAGAATTGACCGGATAGTTTTACGGTACAGGAATTGATTTGATGCAGGGTGTAGGATTTTATGACATGGAGAAAAAAGCTTTATCATTATCTATATTGAATACAAGCTCACTCACCTGTTTGTGTGCTAGAATCGAAGAAGGTGCTGGTAGTTTCGACAGTCATGGTTCCTATAGTGCCGTCCAGTATTTGTGTGGATGAATCTCGGCGGCCGCGGGCCCGCATGCAAGCATCGTCACTTT
The DNA here is from genome assembly GCA_945859725.1 of Drepana falcataria. Lineage (NCBI taxonomy): Eukaryota > Metazoa > Arthropoda > Insecta > Lepidoptera > Drepanidae > Drepana > Drepana falcataria. The sequence continues at coordinate 6,999,743 of OX243935.1, forward strand.
GCGAACTCTGCCTTCTGAAGTTACGGCACCGTATCATTTCTTCGGTAGTAGATTGACGTCTGAACCCACGAGCTATTAGTATTTCCTCGGTAGTAGATTGTCTTCGAATCATTGTTCTTTCTGGAGGACGCGCACATGGACTGGGATCGCGACTAGAGCAAGAGCTTGACTCGGGACTTCGTGCCCTACCTACTCTGACACAAGATGCTTGTCTCCTCAAGCGACCACGACGCCTTGCCGCTGAAGGGCTTAGCTCACCTCCTCCGGCGCGGTCGGGACTTAATTGTGAGCGTTCACGCCTTGGACGAGCTGCAGAATCAGGACTCAAAGAGTCTCTTCTAGCTCTTCCTTCATCATCAGGCCCTAGAGAAGGTCCGGAATCTCTACGTCTCGTTCCCGGTGGGCCAATCGGATCATCAAATGCAGTAGCCTGACGCTGTAGCCTCCCCAGTCGTCGTTCCGGACTAGCAGCAGCACGGGAATCTCTCCTAGCTCGTCCACACTGAGTGGTCGAGTCTCTACGCCCTCCTAAGCTGGGCGGAGTTCTACCACCAGGTGTGACTTGAGTCCCTTGAGCTGAATGGCTTACTTGATATGCTTGACTTTGAGATGCATGCGAGCCGGGAGGTGTAGGGGACGTTGGTGATGGAGTCACAGCAGATGTAATAATAGTTGGCATTGTCATAGGTTGGCATTCTCCGTCTGATCGACTCGGTTCATGTATCGCTACAATTGTGACTGATGGCATATTAGACGGCCCTGGATCGGAGCCAGCATCAACGAATGATGGTGCTGCTGGTGTGGGAGGTGAAGCACGTCTTTTCCTATGAGTAGCAACTATTCGCGGGGGGGCCGCGACTATGGAATCACGTCGGTGGCGTTGACCGTCAACTGAGTCGCGACGTTCTTTATTGTCATCTCCTGACCCTCGTCTCTTAATGCGGCGTTCTCGTGCTGGCATGATGGTTATAGAGTCTTTTCGGTCCCAAAAGTTAGGGAATTCGGCTTGAAAATCTTGTGGCGCTTTGGAATCGCGCTTGGATGCAATAGATTTTATGCCTGAATCTGCGGACGAATCGCGCCTCCGTCGTGGCGGAGGTTCGTGTCTGGTCCAAGGTAGTGAGCGAGCCAGGTCTGCAAGGGTCTCCCGTCGGGACAGGGGAGCGCGCTGGCGTCGAGGGGCGCTGCTGCCTCCGCCTCCCCACTCGCGTAGAATGTCTGTCAGCTGGGCCAGCGATGAGCGGCGGCGGCGAGGACCACCTATAAAACACATCACGAATTAACGTAGAAAAGGAACTATAAACTAAAGTTAGTCCTACAAACAAACACATTTCACGAAGCACAAATTAATGATGATTTCCTACTATCTATACACAATACAATCATTTATCAATTTTGGGATTCAGTATCATAAACAAAATTGCTTATTAATTAGCCTTTGTTGTGGCGTCTTTGATAAATAAGTACCGTAAGGCAACGATATATTATCGTAAGTTACCTCGTGGTTGGTCCGAGGCGTCGGGCTCGGGTGGCGAAAGACAGGATACCTGCGCCGCTGAGTCCCTCCGGCTGCCCAATCTTTGCCGAAGGGTGTTCTCTTCTAAGGTAGACCTCGTCAGCTCGTCCCAGCCGTTGCCCCCGGCCCAAACCAGCCCCACTTGGTGCGACAATATCGGCAGGTTGCAAACGAAACATATTGCGGTCATAGTCCTGTCAAAACAAAAATCAGTTTAAGATAAACCATAAGCTAAAAACATACGTGTATGGGGGGATTAAACTAAATTTGTCGAGTTAGTATTTAGTCGTATTACTCACGCTTTGTTGTTGTGAAAATTAATGCGATACATGTCGACTGCGCGTGGTGTGTTCGGCATGCGTAGTGAATAACCGTGGAGGCATATCGCGCCCTTGTGCTCGCGTCAGTGAGCTGATAACCGAACTACCGATATAAAGTAATAACCACTCCCATGCTTGTCAGCTTCGACATGTATTACATTATCAATAAACAATTGATGCCATCGTATACCTATTACAAGCCTGTCAATTGTTATGCAGAATATTCTAATATATGGAACTTTATTCGACAATTCTTTGCAGATATTGTTTAAATAAAATACAAAAACAACCACTATAAACTATCTGTTAAGCAGTCCTGTGATAGTAATTTGTTCCGCAAGAATCTGTCAAACTCAGGTGAAAATTACCCAATCATTTTACTCAGTGTCTTTGTTTTATGTGCCTACAAGGTTGTTCATCTTTAAATGAAGTGTATTGGCAGTAGACAATATTGTTCGAACGCTAGCACTGAGATATTCAAAACAAATTATTTGAATTGACGTCAATTGCTATAACATACTATAGCTGTATTCCAATACGGAAGGGCTTAAGGTTGCTATCATATACCATTGTTGTTGAATTCAGCGATTGTACACGTGATGTTTTGTTGATAAATCGTATCTTCCGGCTATTCGGCTGAGCGACTACCCTTAGTAGGTATGGCTTAATATCACAATTTGGTGAAGTGGAAATAGACCGTGCTCATTCGTCTACAAAACGCGTGTTCAATGGAATCTAATTTATGTGCAAGTTAATAGTATCTGCTTTATCTAGATGGGATGATATTACCATTACATTAGTGCAAAAACAATTAAAATACATATGTTATTATGTTTACTTTTAAGGAATATTCAAAAAGTATGTAGTTCGAGCTCTGAATAATTTTGAGCCATAAGCTTAGTGTAAGTTGGATAATGTCTAAGTCTCACGCATATAAGCAGTAGCCCCGAATTACCTACAGTAAAGTTAAGGCACTTTTTACCACACATATGAACGAAACTATACACGTTTATTTTTCAACTTTGTCCAATGAGGCGTGTCGATAGGATATATCATAACGACTTTGCGATTCAAGGGAGAAATTTTATGCTACTACAAATACCGGCAATGAAGCACGCGGTCCATCTAGTGGTATAAATGCCCTGTATGAATTCTTTCACACTCTTCTTGAAGAAGTCCGTATTGTACTCTCAAGGGAAAACTCAACGGGGAATTCATTCCACAGCCTGAGCGTTTGCAGAAGGAAGCCGTGCTATGGGGATGAATCCCCGTCCATGGCGGAAGTTAAGGTGGTATCAGGGGGTAGGAGCCATGCTTAGAGGCTTACAGCTTCTTCCACTCATTTTCTCATTGAATATCTATTTCGTTAAATTTTCTTCATTTATTCTTTCTTTGTTCCACGAACCAAAATAAACTTACGTCAAAGGCCTTGTTCCGTAAAAAAAACCAGTCTATTACGCTAAGTTACGGTATCCGCTGTACGCTCTAGACCTCGACTCCTATAATTATCAAATGTCTATGGACCCAGTTACTGCTAAGACCTTAGTTTCAATTCAAACTGGGATATTGAGAATAAGTATCGGGCAAGCGGGTGCCGTGGCATAGACGTTATTCGTAGACGATTGCTACGCCAAGAGTAAATACGTAGCTCTTGGGCTCAGGTCGTATGTTGAGGGAGTACGTCCATTTCTGCACAGTAAAGCAGTACTTTGTTATAGGGGTGTGCTAAACCTATAACTGTGATTGAAATTGCTTCGTGCTCCGTAGTATTGTGGAAATATGTGACAGTTTGCTGCTTGCTGGTCACTGGATTCTGACGCGTTGTCGTTGCTATGTGGTTGAAATACGCCAACTCAGGTGGGACTTCCCTGCGAGTCTAGCAAAGTCGTATGTTAGTAGCAAAAGGGACAATTGGATAATAATACCAGAAAACATTCGTAAGATAAGTACAGACTTTTTTTTTTTATACTACAAGAGTGGCAAACAAGCTTACGGCCCATCTGATGGGAAACGGTTACTGCAGCCTATTTACGCTCACGATACCGAAGTATCACTTGCGTGTTGCTACTCTGTGTTCGGAGAGTTATAGTGTGTTGGCAGCATAATGGGTTTAATCCCTCTGCTTCCAACACAATGTAACAATCCTCCCCCCTCCTCAAGGAGCTCATTACTGGAAACCTTATTCACCGCGTAGGAACACAACACATAAAATTTTGTCATTTGGCTACGGACTTCTATAAGGTGGAGGTCCTGCCCCAGTCGGGCAGCTCCGAATTCGAAAGGGAAACCCGTTATGCCCTTCCTCTCTTAAAGACTTGTGAGGTTGCTGCAATTTTTTATGAATTTCTATTGATAAGAAGTGGTTTTATATATTTCCCTATGATGAATTAATTTAACGTGATGAATACATCCTATTTAATAAAAAATGCAATTACTAATTGTTGTTATTAGGATAGTACCGCGAACCCTTTATCTTTACAAGAGTAAGTAGTTTTTTCTATTTTTTTTGTAACTTATAGCTCTACTTATTAACTACTCTAATTCTATTGTGCCAAAAACGCATTTTTTTTATTCTACGTATTTTTTTTATTGTGGTCATATGTGTACCAGTCTTAAAGTGTTGTTAATAAATGCAGAGAATATGGTGTGTATCTATGATGCATGCGTTTCTAGTCTATGATTTAATAGGTTTAGGTGTCAGTGACCTTGATATACTACATTTATGATAAGAATATGTAACAATTTTGCTAGAGAAAATTCATAATCATATTTGAATATGTCAAAAGTAAGATGATGTATGATGAATACAAGACATTAGCTTATAGGTAAAAGTCGCAAGTAGGTATTGTATTAATTTTAAACCTTACATTTAAGGAGTAAAATTTGCCTGTAGAAGAATTGAAACGAGTAATTTGTGGTGATAGGACACACTTTATTCGGGAGGCCCCGAATTGTGACCCAGGTAAACGATAGAGTAAACAGTGTATAAGCGAAGTTTCCTAGAGTTTATTATATGTTTAGTATTATTAACTAAAGCAAATCAAATGTCATGCCAACAAAAAAAAACAACATGCTGTCTTTGAGGGGTGAAGGTTCCATGCTAGTTTGTGGTTACTCCGTGCTTGACATGTGTTACCATGCTTGGTTCATATCTGGGACCTGTAATGGCGCAGACGAGGTGAAGGGGACTGTGGCATGTCGGAAGCCGGGGCATGGGGTAGGGAAATCCCACATACAATATCATCAAACATCAAACACTTTGTACATCTGAAACAATAGGACAGGTTAGTAAATTAAATATTTGTCAAAAAAATAACAAAATAAGCAATATATTCGCTGTGGAGAAAAGAGGAACGATTTGAGTACTCCAAAATTTTAAATGAAGAAACCCAAGATCGTACCATCATTTGAGTTTTTATATTTTTTCCTAAATCATTGTGATTAATGTTAGAAAAACAAACTGGAAGTTGGTTGGACCATTTCCGGTCAAGTGTTTTCTTGAAAACGGTGGTAACAGTAATTTTGAAGTTCAACATAATATTAAATTTATAATTGTAGTGTTTATTTATAATTATTATTTTCAGGAATCATTGTAGCTGAGCCGTGGTGGCCGAGTGGTTCGAGCAGTTGCCTGCGACGCAAAGGTCGCAAGTTCGAACTGTACCAATATAACTGTACCAACGTTCCCGACTGGTACCAATGAGTTTTTCTGAACTTAAGTACAGTGATTAGTCACACCACGAGCTTTAGGGTGAAGGAAAACATCGAGAGGAAACCTGCATATGTCTGAGAAGAAATTCAAAGGCGTATGTATAGTCGTGCTTGAGTAACGGCGATGGACTCGCCATCTGTCACGTTGGCACCTTATATACCTCTGACGGAAAGTGGGTGTGTGGGTATTACCTATACACCTCTGCCTACCCCTTCGAGGACCCTTGTGGGAAGGCGTGAGGATATATTATATTATTATTATTATTATATTGTAGCACTTTTAAACTCAACTGAAGTTAGTGGTTAGTGTCGTTATAAGAGCCCAATAAAAACTGCCAGTGTGTTTTATTTTAGAATGATTTAACCCCATTAAAATAATACAGCATCTGTAGCGCAAATATTAAAACATTAGAAAATATTACTTTCGCTACCAATAATTACCATTCTACGTGCCCAGTGTCTATAAAAGTACACGCTGTTGTCCACAGATGGCAGCACTGTCATTTCTCTTTTAATAGACGAAGGTATACATCATATTTTAACTTAAACCTGAAGATGGCGCTCTCAAATGTAAAAGTGTTCTTAACTCTCTTTTTCAGTTTTAAATTTGAACACTTTTAGATGGAAAAATATAATATGTGGTATCTTCACTGCAGAGTTTATTATGGTTAGCGGCCCGTCCCGGCTTCGCACGGGTGGACATTTATTTTTCAAACATTTTGGCATAAAATTATTATTTTTTCTTGTAATTAAAATAGTCTATATTATTATTATTATTTATATTATATATTATATTATTCTATATTAATCAGCGATAATGCAGCATTCGAGTAGTGAAAGAATTTTTAAAATCGGTCCAGTACTTTTTGAGTCAATTCCTTACAAACATACTTACATACAAATCTTTCCTCTTTATAATATTAGTATAGATAAGTGTGGTGAATTAAACATATGCTTGATTATGTTTGGATATCAAGTTGACTCAGCCACTTGAATAACTAGAATTTTACGTTGTAGGTATAATTTGAAATCTTAATAACCAATTTGATATAGTTTATATTTGATATATTTTTTCATTTTTTGTGCTTTGTTTCTATTAGAAAAGAAAGTATTTTAGTAGCGCAAGCCAACCATGGGCCATATAAGCCATAATGGAATGTTTGGGAAACATAACAAAATGGAATTTAGTATTGACCTAGCTTTTTGTTACGATACATTATGTGTATCTAAACCCATATGATAATGTATTTATACCCATATGATACATTATGTGGCGTCTAAATCGTCTGTTGAAGTTTTTCGCAAATGTTCTGAGAGACATCAAATAATCGTACTTAACACCGACCAACTATGAGACACAATTTTGTACTCAGTGTCTGGTCACATATAGTCGCTTTTTGTTAAAGCCTAATGATACGTGGCGTCTAAATCATGTTGTAGTTCTTCACAGATGCCTTGTAAGACGTGAAATAGTCGCCTAAGTAGTAGACTAACTATGAGACACAATTTTTTTCTACTCTGACATTTCATTTACTACCTAATTACAAAATTCCTGTATAGACCGCCGAATCAGTTGGATACTTAAATACATTTAACTTATACTAAAATTATTGCTTATAATTACTGTTGTATCTTCTTTACAACAACATGGTATTGATGAAATACTAACTTTTGTCTTTGTCTAAGCTGACTTATTGGCTTGCCTATCTAGAGTCTATCTGAAAATAGCGATTTAAATCATTTTTTGGAAACATCCGATGAACAAACCGGAATGTTGTCCAATTTAGATTGGTTGTTGATTGATGGGGAAGTTTCAAATGAATTTCTGGGAGGGCCGCAGGCCGGGGCCCGCTGCCAGTTGATTCAATTAGGCCTTTGCAAATAATACGTTCTGCGCCATGATGTCTTTTTTATATGGGCTCAAAGCGGCCATTTTTGTAACACATACGGTTCTTCTAATCACATCAGTAATAAGTAGGTCAACAAATTCAAAAGTGTAGTATATTTAATAAGTAGTGTATTTCTTATAAAAATATATAATAAATTTCGAGTTTTACGAATTATTGAAAGTCGAAAACTGTTCGAGATCTTTTTTGAATTCTAGAATGATTCGCACAAAATTTTTTGATTGACATTGGACTTGAATTGTAGAGTCACTATTTTGCTATATAATGCTACCAGCCTTCTTGGCACGCTATCGCGGAATACCGATTTCACACAAATATTTTATTTGTAGTTAAGGTGTTTTGTCAATGACTTTGTCAATTGTTTTTATAGTCAGTAGGTATTCAGATTGTATGTAATTTGTTATACACCTATGTTAGGAATGGTCAGCGATGTATTCGCCATCAGTCATGTTGGCACCTATCGTCGTTACTCAAGGACGACTGACTATACATACGGCTCTGAATTTCTGGTCAAACGTATTGACCGGTTAAGTAGCAAAAGTTCCCGAAACTCACGCTACGAGAGACAATACAAAAAAAAACTGATCAAACGTATTCAGATTGCCACTATGATTTCGTCACCGTAAACCTCGTGGTGTGACTAATGACTGTGCTTAAGTTCAGAAAAACTTATTGGTACAGTCGGGATTTGAACTTAAAATTTTTGTGTTGCAGGCGACTACTCGAACACCTCAGCCACCATGACTTAAGCAACGATATGTCTACATAACATTATAGATATATATATATATTATATCTTGGACTAATAGAAGTAATCATTGTTATTCAAAATATGACTAACAAACTAAATATGAAACATCGCTACAGACCTTGTAATATTCCAAAGCAATGGAATTGACTGCATATTTCAATAATTAATCTGAATAAGGGAATTCAGAACCGTAGTTTCAATTATTTGCTAAAATGGAAGCTCAAAAGGCAGAATGTAAAGGTAAAATATGTTAGAAATTTCACGTGTATTTTCCACGTCATAATTTCAGTTAAAACAATGCCAAATGCGAATATTTTGGATATCATAAAATGCATTTACAACCAATATACACCTCGTTAGGCAGTGAGCTAGGTTACCAATTTCATTCCAACACAAAGGAGTTTCGATTTACCGACTGACAGTTTGTGCTATTGTTCTGAATAATAGCTTGTACTAACTCTAAGGTACTCAAGTATAATGTACAATACAATGCAATACGCTTTACATCAAAGACAGCATCTGACCAAAGGGTATACAAATGTATATATATATTTATATTATCGTCACGTCTTCCTACAAGGGTCCCCGAAGAGATAGGCTGGGGTGAGTAGGTAGCACCCACACACCCATTTTCCACCAGAGATATATTTTAGGTGCCAACGTGACAGATGGCGAATCCATGGCTGTTACCCCAGCACAGCAGCTCATACGCCTTTGATCGTCGTCTCAACGTATGCAGGTTTTCTCTCGGAATTTTCCTTCACCATGAAGCTTGTGGTGTGACTAATCACTGTACTCAAGTTCAGAAAAACTCAATGGTAGAGTCGGGATTCGCACTTGAAAAATATTTGTTGCTGGAACTACTAGAACCATTCGACCACCACGGCTCTTTATATATGTATGTATAAATTTACTATGTTAGATAATATAAATCTTAAACCCTTCTCAATGGTCCCCAAATGGGTAGGAAGAAGTGTATACAACATTCACTTTTTGCAACAGGCACAGCTACTTAGGTACGACAATGACGATCTAGTCCCTATACCCCGTTCCCTTAGAATTTTCTCTTATACGTATACCGTTAGATGTGTTCATCACCGTAAATTTTGTTGTGCAATTAATCACTGCATTAAAACAGTGAACAAATACGCCATCCACCACATCGTTCTCCAACGAAAAGAGAGTATCTATGTGTGCAGGGTCATTATGGGTTGGCGTCAAGACATACACTTTTTTACCAACGTATATTATTTACAACGGTATGCGAAAGTCCCCCAGAACACATTTTCAACCCATAAAAAACTTAATGCTTGGAAACATGGCGAAGTTTGCAAATTTTTATAAGTTGCTTAAGCTAATTTACTTTAAAAAATGTTACCCAACAACCATTTTATTCCCGAATATAAATTGCATGCAGTATATATGCTTATGCTCACACTGGTATTATGTATAGTGGGAGAAGAAAGAGAGGAAGACTACAGTATTTATTTATTTATTTGATATTTTGCAACAGCTTACAATTTTTATAAACTGACAATATACCCTGATGGGCGTAGCAACACAATAACTTTCTTATTCCTTAAAATAATACATACTTCAAATAATTAAATTTACTTAAAATTATGATAACATTTATACCATTAAAATTTAAAATGTTTTGAGATCAAGGCTAGTTAGAATTTAATATTATAATGTAATCCCTATAACTAATGACAACAACTATATGTTTAATAATAAAATATATATCTATCGTATAAAACATGGTGAATAAGTGATAAACAACACCTAAGTATTGTTTATTGTTTAAATTTATCATCTAAATATTCTTGTATAGTGTAGTAGGCTTTTTTGTTCAATAATGTTTTTACTAGTTTTATATATTTACTTATATCGTTTTCTTACTTAATATTATCAGTTAACTTGTTATATATTTTGATAGACATTATTTGAGGACTTGTTGAATGTAAAGTTAATTGTGAGGGAGGTAGTAAGAGATGGTTTTCGCGTCTTAGAGTATATTTCCTTTGAATATTTTCATTTTTAGTAAAAAAGTTTGGGTATTTACGAACGAATTTACATATTTCCAAAATATATATGCATGTCAAGGTTAGTATTTTATACTTTATGAAGATAGGTTTACAGCTTTCAGTGTTATTAATATTGACTAGAATGCGAATAAGTTTCGTTTGTGAGGTTAATAATGATGACGCATCTGTACTATTTCTCCATAGTATAATGCCATAGTTAAACAACGAGTAAGCGTATGCGTAGTATAAATTGAGTGCAGTTTGAAAGTTGGTAGATTTTTTTATTTCACGGAGAGCTTATACGGAGAGCAAGTATACTACAGACTACACAAGAGTATTCGAAGGCTCTGACATCCTGACGAATCAGTAAATTAAGATAATCAGCTTATTACTAGGATTGTAGATCAAAGTAAAAACTGATAAGGAAAGATAAGAATTGATAGGAAATTGGTAACCTTATATCACACCAGCTATGTCGCTCGGTTTCACCCGCATTCATTAAATGGATTTTGTAATGCATAGTTCCTGAGATTATGGCGTACGAACAAAAGTGACTCAACACACACGGCTCTTTTACCACTAGTGGTACCTATAAAAATCTTAAATCAACGTACCCTATTTCATATTTTCCTTGAAGAACAACAACTCAGTGAGTCGAGGCGATTGTTGACTTGTTCCGAATTACATTGGAACTACGAATGAATAATGGTGTTGGAGAATGTTCTGTACAATTTGCGAGTCATTATTCCTAAATAACACGGCCTGAACAAGGCCGGCCTCATGGGTAAGTAATGACTTCGCTTTTTTACCTGCCTTACTCTTAAACTTTCGACAAAAGCTGTTTCCCAGCGTAAGGGTACACGCTACGGGTGACAATACATTTGCGGGAAACTCGTAGGTAATGCACAAGTTTAAATTTGTCAATTCTAGCGATGGTTTGCTTTAGAGCCGACCTGAACTTAAAGTTTCCAATGCCAAGTTTCAGGTTAAAACCCGGTGTTCTAATACCAGTGATGAGTACGACAAGTCACAAACATTAGAAACAGTTTTTCTAAACTGTTTCTAATCTTTGGGACTTGTCGTACTGTAGGTACAATTTACAAGATTATAGAATTTAGCCGCCCACTTTAAAAGAAATTATATTTACTTATATATCTACCAGTAAAACTTTATGAATAAAAAAACTTTTGCGACGCAATAAACGATTATTATCACTCAGTAAATTACCACTAAATTAGATTCTTATAAGACCTCTAGCAATTGCCAAAGTTTATTCATTTGGCAACCGCTACTTGGCGTGCTCTCAGAGGCTCAGGAAGGATGGGATACAAGCTGATATTTGCTACAAATTGTAATAAATATAATTAAAATAGATATAATTAATCTTCTTCAAATTTTATTTTTAAAGCGACGCACGCTGTACATATAGTTTTTCAAGTGCTATATATATAGCGGTTGCCTTAATTTACTTCACCGTATAGCTTGTGGTGTGACTAATCAATGTGATTAAGTTCAGAAAAACTCATTGGTGCAATCGGGATTCAAACTTGCAATATTTGTATTGACTACACAAACCACTCGGCCATCATGGTACATCGTAATGTAAATCAAAACAAGAACGTGAAGAATTTTCATGACAGCTTGTGGAAGGGCAAAGGTTCTTCTCATCCCTCAAGGACATGTCAATTATAATTAAATTAGTAGCGGACTGAGTCGTGGCCATTATATTAAAATATAAGGTTTCATAAGGATGTTTCCTTATTAATGAATCCTTAAAAATGTTGAATTGGCGATGCTTCCATTGGAGTGAATTATTGTAGGTACTTGTTTCATTCAATTGGAAAATACATTAAATATTATATCAGATTGTTTCTCTATGGGTTATACAAATTGAAACTAGTGATATATGTTTAACTCATACTCTGCATTGGATGCACTGAGTTATCAACCCAATATAAAACTGTTAAGGTTTGAAATCGCTTGTCGATCGATCTGCTTTGATGGAAAATGTATTTCCTAATACAAGAGACTAGCTCTTTTATATCATAACCATGAAATAAAACAATGGAAAGCTCAAAATATTGACAATCTAAAGTAGCATTGGTTAGGTCACAGATGTATAAGAACCGACATACGCGAGAGTGGAGGCAAACGTAAAGTAACACTGCCTGTAATCAGAAAGTGTCGATTTGCGATTTTCCCAGCTGGGGCGTAAAGAGAAGAAGAGAAAATCTATGATTTACATTAATGAGTAAGATCATAGAAAAGGACAGATTATGTCAGCGCGTTTGTGAATACTATACGTTCAACCAGTCGTTGTTATCTATACATATAATAAAAATGTAACAGGATCGCTGTCTGTACATGGAAGATATATGAGAAAAAATATGATTGATACCTTTATCAACGCAATTAGCACCCAAAACACAGATTATTAGTAATTGAGTCTGTGCGTTTGTGCACGCTATTCTGAAAAACGGATTTTGCGATTTAAATGTGGGCTTCACAAATATATTCTGGGCAGCTTCACTTAACATATAATAACCAAAATAAACCAAAAGTTATATCCAAAAAATGCTGCCCAAAGTCACTATTCCACGCGGACGAAGTCGCGGGCATAGCCAGTTAGGTAAATAAATATTCACTTTGTATTTGTACAGTGCGCATCAGATTGCATGCCATAAGTATTCCGTAAAATCGTTATATCATTTACAAAATATTTTGTGCTTTCCATTTGAGCAGTTCTGTTTTATTTACTTCGGTTTCATTATACATATTTGTTTTATACAACCCGGTATAAAATGAGAAAGTAAATACTATATTTTTTGGAATTGATATAAAAATGCCTTTAAATCTGAAATATTTATTTGAAAAAGGTACGTCAGTGAGAACTTATTTTCATGCCTTAAGCTTTAATAGAAGGACTTACAGAAGTAAAGGAGTGAAATATTAATTGTAAAGATTTGAATGTAAAATTAGGAAGCTGAAAGAACCAGTAAAGATAAGGGGCTAATGAATGATGGAAAAGCATTAACCTTCGCAAAGTTTGCCGAGGCTTTAACGAAAGTGGGTCTATAAAGTCCCAATTATCGAGATACAAATAGAAAGGTATCCAAGTTTCTCGCTTATATACAAGAATGCAGATATAAGGAAACAGCCTCAAAATTCGTCTTGTTAAACGGAACTTGTTTAATTGGGCAAAAGTTGTGAAAGAGTGTTAGGACTGTGATATAGTAATCGGCTTAGAATTATGTATATATATATCCTCACGCCTTCTCATAAGGGTCCCCGAAGGGGTAGGCAGAGGTGTATAGGTAATACCCACACACCCACTTTCCGCCAGAGGTATATTAGGTGCCAACGTGACAGATGGCGAGTCCATCGCCGTTACTCAGGCACGACTATACATACGCCTTTGAATTTCTTCTCAGACGTATGCAGGTTTCCTCTCGATGTTTTCCTTCACCGTAAAGCTCGTGGTGTGACTAATCACTGTACTTAAGTTCAGAAAAACTCATTGGTACAGTCGGGATTCGAACTTGCGACCTTTGCGTCGCAGGCAACTGCTCAAACGCCTCGGCCACCATGGCACGGCTTAGAATTGACCTGTATAATATACCAGTATAAACTGGACCCGTATAGTTGCGAATTTGTATAGAGACCGCGGCCTGTGTATGTTGGTCATGTGACTATACTATATATGTGAAAAATATAGGGGGAAGTTTTGAATGTTAAAAATATTAAAAACAATTCAAAGCAGGTTTGGCCATTGCGTAAATGGCTGAAACCTACGTGTGTGATTCTGTATCTAGGCCATATTGGACATCTATTCAAAGTACATATATGCAAGTCTAGAGAGAACTAGCGCTCTATACTCTCTGCCTACTCCGTTAGGGACTCGGCGTGATGATATGTATGTATTCAAAGTATTTTTTGGGCTCACATAGGGTTAGAGTTCAACTTTTTAGTAGCAAATTATATTATGTATAATCTAAAGGTATGTCTGTCATATTTTCCAGGAACTGATTGCAACGAACGGATTAATATTATACACAAAGATAAACTGGATTCCTTTTTTACCTTGATTCAGATCTCAGTAATTTACCAAGCAGAAGTACATATAAATGAAAAAATAGTAAAAAAAAACAAAATAAAAGGTAAGCTTATGAAAAAATTGTACAGACGACCAATGAGGTTCCTTTTTATATCAATGCAGACGACATACTAAAACTGTTTTGCTCACATATTATGTCCTGTTTCTTAGTACAAGGAAAGTTTTACCTCTTCCTAAGCGTGCCCCTTTATCGCAGCTGAACTTCTGCATAAACCACCTAATTACCTTCTCAAATAAAAGCCTAACTAAGTTGGTAGGTATTGTTTGTTCGGTCTCTGCGGCGGCGCGTCGAGAACTTTATGCGATCCTCACTAAGTACCCCGTTAATTGAAATGTATGCTAATTTATTCCCTCTAACGACTACTGTATGGAAGTACAATGGCGGTTAAGTAAGCCATTTGGTTTGCGATTTATTGTTACTCAGATTAACAGAAAAAAAATGCATTTGGGTGTCGCAATTTTCTTTTTATTATGTTATGCGATGTTTTTTAATATTATAATAATCGCATATATGCATAAGACCCGCCCGATTCTGGCCTAGCGATATGAGAATTATTACGTGACGCCAACCTTGCTGGCTAAAATAGCTGTGCTATGGCATCAGCACATCTGTGTCATATGCAGTTCTAAATAAATATTTTCGTATGCGCACTTCATGAAATGATCTGCAACCACTTGATTTTTACATCGGTGTGAGTAATTTATCTAGGTACATTATCTATCCTTGGAAATCTAAAATTATTTAACGTTAAAACTCTAACCGCTGTATAAGAGTTTGCGTGTGCAGTGTGTGCACCTTAGGCGTGGCATTTACATCCATTAAACTTAACCAAAGAAAGATCTCAAACAGTGCCCCGGGATACATGCCAATTAAATTATTGTCATACTTATTGTAGAATCAATGTTTCAGTGTGTATACACTATTTACAAGTCTATGATTCATTTGGTTTCCAACGATTCGAAATTGTATACATTTTTATAAACGAGCTTTGTACTTGAGCTTTCACTTATAATTGTGATATACTTATCATAATTATAAGTGAAAATAGTTAGATTTGCTTGCAGGTACATTATCGTGATCCATTAATATTCGTTCCAAAGGTCGGACTATTTTTCTTATTAACACTTACACGAAATTATATGTTATTTGATTGAAGGGGATAGATACGTTCGCATATAGAATGCGAACGTATTTTTAATGCCTACGATACCTAAATCAAAGTATGAACATAGGTATGCAGGTATTTCTTAATCACTCAAGCACATTGTGCTTAATATGTCTGAGCTTCGTTTATATTAGGTTGTTGCCTTGGCTTTTGTTGATTTTTGCATAAGATTTACATTATTAACTGGCTGTTAATTGGCTATTCGATTACAGATTGTTTTCTCGTCTTCAGTTGACACACCCGATGCTTTGTTGCCAAGTTTTCTTTACTTCAGTTCGCATTGATTACAAACAGTATTGTTTGTAATTAGCGCAGAAAATAAGATTGCACCGAAGGAGTTTTCATTAAATCCTTCACCTGTTTCACAAAATATTAAAACGTTGGTAGAATAAGAGTTACACAGTCTTAGTTTAACAAATGTTTTTTTATATTGTATTTTCGATAAATTCGATATTAATAAAATTTCTGAAACAGACTTACATTTTGTCTAAAATATATCCCCGTTTCCTCTTCTTCCAGTAGTATTGTCTTAAACAGCATCTGTAACAAATGAGAGATTATTTGTATCTATTAGTTCCCTTCAAAGAATTTCCTTACAAATATCTTCGTTTAATCTTTTTCCAATGATCTGAGGAAAATGTTTTGGAGTTCGTTATACTGTCGAGTAAATCCTGTTAACAAGGTGAACAGCATGAAAATATTAAGTCGGCCTGCAAACCTGCAAAGCTCGAGATTGCGGGTTCAATTCCCGATGGAGGCGGATATTCATATCATCACGCCAGGTCCCTAACGAGGTAGGCAGAGAGTATACAGCGCCAGTTCTCTCTAGACTTACATACCTCTTTCGCTTCGTCCACATTCATCAGTCTCTTCATACATGTTCGTCGGTTTCAAGTACTCTTAACGTTCCCGTTCTTGAGCGTCCGATCGATTTGATCCAGGTAGTTGGAACGTGGCCTTCCTCTGCCTCTTCTTGCACACACTTTTGCTTTGTATATCTATTTCGTCAATCTTTCTTCACTCATCCTTTCTATGTAATATCGTTGATAAATACGATAATTCGAATATTGGTTTTAGCTTTAGGTTTTATGTATTTGCGTTATTTTAGTTTAAATCACAGTTTTTCAGCTGTCAACTTTAAATATCACAACTTATTTCGAGGGCTGTTGGTTTAGTAGTCAGAGCTACTGACTGCAAAGCTTGAGGTAGCGGTTTCGATTCCCGCTGAGGAAAGATATTTGTGGCATGATCGAGTATTTTTTATATTAGATCTTTTTATTTATGTTTATCTATATAAGTATCGTCGTTGTCTAGTTTTCAAGCTTTTACAAGTACAAGCTTTGCCTAGCTTGGAAATTTATCACTCCCAGATGTATACGAAAAGAATTCACGACGCTATGTTTTGTGTCTGGAAAACATCGCCTTACCCATACCCGCCTTACCGTTTATACATATCCATCGAAAGATGGCTCTTACTACACATCTACTTATCTCTTTGGAGACCATTGTGGGAGGCTTTCAAAAGAATTTGTCGCCGTGAAGGATTTAAAAGGTATCATTATTTTTTTTTATAAGTGTGTTGTGATGAATTTCACAAGATACTTAACTTATCGACAAGAGGTCTTAAATATATAATAGATACTTTTATAAGCACGCGACCCTAACAGGGTAAGCAGAGAGAGTAGAGCGCTAGTTTTGTCTAGACTTACATACCTGTTTCGCTTCGTCCACATTTACCAGTCTCTTCATACATGCTTGCCGGTTTTGACTACATTGACGTACCTAACCTTGAGTGTGAACAACATATAGCTGAGCTAAGTTATTACTTTTAAATCCCATATTAGCGCTTTATGAATTTGTTGAAAAAATCAAGAGGAAACCTGCATACGTCTGAGAAGAAATTCAAAGGCGTATGTATAGTCGTGCTTGACTAACGGCGATGGACTCGCCATCTGTCACGTTGGCACCTAATATACCTCTGGCGGAAAGTGATTGTGTGGGTATTACCTATACACCTCTGCTTACCCCTTCGGGGACCTTTGTGGGAAGGCGTGACGATATGATTTGCTAAGACCAGTCAACAAGAGCACAGCGTTTAAATTCAAAACTGAGCTAAAATGTAATTTATTAGCGATGTTTCTACACTCAAGGAGTCTGCTTACAGCTTCATTAGTCCTACGATAAGGTAATCCTCCTAATTGATCTAAGATTACAAATTGGAAGGAGCTTCCCGTCAGCTAGATTATTTGTGAAATTTTGTCATCTTTCAATAACCAGGTACCATTTTTTATTTGAACTTTAATATAAAAACTAGCTTTTACCAATGGTTTTAGTCGTGTTTAATTCTTGTGCCTGTATGGTTACTGCCCTGGTCCCGTAGTTAGTGACATGATTATATATAACCTTTGTTTATAAGCGGGATATCTAATGCAATTAATTTAAATGGAAATTGTTGAAAAACGTTCAAACGCACAAACAAACACTGCCTCTTTTTACCTACATTAAAAACTTACATTCAAGTATGATCTGAATATTATCGAACAAAATTTGGTAAACAAAGTTATATACATTACGTAAACCTTGACTTATTGGTTTACCTCAAACTTATCCAATTACAAAATACTGAGTGCTTTTTCAAAATAAATCCTCATAAAGAAGAGGATTTTTTCAACGGGATTTGTTATGTCATCACAGAAATTTACTACAACAGAAGACGAACCGTGTTCCATTCGAGTAACTTACATTAGGCGCCGGAGGGAGAAAAATACTTCGAAAAATTGTACAAATAACATGAGATAAAAAGTCTGAGAAAAATGAACAGTTTTTTTTCTACTTCTGTAATAATAATGTCAATTCTTACATTTATAATATTATATTTTTATTACTTAACCACGTTGGTTGCTATGATTAGTATGAGCCATTATATGTTTCATCGAAAATGGTGTGGACACTGGTCTGTACTGGAAGTACTAAGTTAGGCGATACGCGTAGTCATGTAGATTTAAATGCATATAAAATATTACACTTATTAGTTATCCCTACTAAACTATTGAACCGATTTAAATGAAATTTGGTACAGAGATAGCCTAGAGATTGAAGAAGGACATAGGCTAAGGAAGGCGAAAAAGGGTTGTAAGGAGTTGAAATAGGGGATGAAAGTTTGGGCGGGGGATGAGCTTGAACCCCTAGGAGTGACCCCCAGGGGTCCTCCTACAAGGGTGCTAGCCCATCACCTACTTTGTTTACTTTTTCCGAGTGAGCAATTTGGCGTTGGTCTTGGGAGTAGCGCAAGTCGCGTAGATCCCCAAGGCAAGTCCGGTGCACTATCCTGCTAGAGGTTGCTGCCTGCTATTGGTCTGGTTCCTTCAGAAACAGACGTAGCTGAAAGCTCCGGGCGCTCTCCACTTTCCCACCTTTCCCCAAAATCCTTATATCCTTCCCTGTCCTCGCTCCCTTGCCCTCCCAGTCTGGGAGAGTTTGGGGGTACACACTCCTCACAAAAGTGCACACACACAGACTCAGTTACACTCTTCATTCGCTTTACACAAACAAAATAACATTTGTTCACTCTACAGCACACAACAGATACACTTAACATGCAAATACCACACCTACAAGCAGATACTCACCCCCAATCCTACGGTCGAGCGTGCCTATGGGATGTATGGCTGGGGGGAACAATACCCAGTCCCAAGCGCAGAGGAGGGAGAGGGGACCTCACCCCTTAAAAAAGGAAATAAGAAAATGGATTTGGCTAAAACGAGTAATAGTCCCCAGGCGGCTGAATCCCGCACGGAGTCCTCGGACTCCGTCTGCTCCTCAGTATCTGGGGGGGGCAACCAATCCATCGGAGGTCAGGCGATCCCTGGCCCCCGTGAACGACGACCATTGCAAATCGACACGGACACGACCACACAGCGAATTTTAGAACCGACGACTGGGGCGCGCGCACCACAGGGGTGCGGCGTTGGAGAAGGAAGGGAGCTGCGCGTGCGACTCACGCGCACTCCAACGACGACCCAAGCATCCACACCGGACCTCGACTTCAGCGGGGAAGACGAGGATGAGGAGTATTTGGAGGAGACCGACAACGGCAGCCGTTCCTCCACCCCTTCTTCAGGAGAGGATCTCCTGGAGATGTTGGAGGAGCTGGTCGCAAAGTCGTCGAACCTAAAGGGCACCTGTCATCGTGCCCTGAAGGAAGCCGCAGCCTCCATAAAAGAAGCGGCAAAAATTATGGAAGAGAATGTCTCGACGGACGAGTCGAGGAAGCTGCACGCGGAAAACAAGGCCCTGCGTGCAGAGCTTGATCATCTCCGTCGAGAGATGATCGACATGAGGTCAGAGTTGCTGCAGACGAGGGCGAGGCAGCCGCCACCCCCACCCCCTTCTGCCACTGCAGCACCACCGCCGCCGCTCAACGAGGCGGCCATCCTAGAGGCAATCGAGAGGCACGTGGGCCAAAGTGGCGGCGAGCAAGAGACCGGAGACTCGAAGAAAGACTTCGAAAAAGAAAAAGGCGAAGAGCAAGACCTCCGCGTCTAGATTGCAGGTGCCTGAAACGGCTGCAGTGGTTATTACGCTGCAGCCGGAGGCAAAAGAGAGGGGGTCACTTACGCCTCGGTTATCACCGA
Source organism: Drepana falcataria (assembly GCA_945859725.1). Lineage (NCBI taxonomy): Eukaryota > Metazoa > Arthropoda > Insecta > Lepidoptera > Drepanidae > Drepana > Drepana falcataria. The sequence continues at coordinate 7,019,889 of OX243935.1, forward strand.
GGCTAAGTCCAAGATAGACCTCGGGTCCCTCGATATCCGGGCCCTGCGCTTCCGACTGGCGGCGAGAGGTGCTCGGATTCTGCAGCTGCCAGGGGCCGGCAGCGAGGCCAAGGCGGAGGCACTCGCCGAGCGGATGCGGCAGGAGTTGGGTCCCGGGGTGCGCATCTCCACGCCCACCAAGGGCGCGGAGTTGCGCATCACGGGCCTGGACGACTCGTTGTCGGCCGCAGAGGTGGCCGCTGCTATTGCCCGGGCAACGGACTGCCCGGAGGCAGCCATACGGGTGGGCGAAATACGTTTCGCCCCCAGGGGTCGAGGTGCGGTGTGGGTGCGTTGCCCCATAGCCGCAGCCAAGACCCTGGCAGAGAAGGGGCAGGTGACGGTGGGCTGGGTGAGTGCGAGGGCTGTCCTATTGCAGCCCAAGCCGGCCCGGTGCTACCGTTGCCTCAGGCCCGGACACATGGCCCCGCAGTGCACGTCGGAGGTGGACCGCAGCGCTCTGTGCTTCCGGTGCTCACAGCCGGGGCACAGGGCGGGGCAGTGTACCACCGCGCCGCACTGTGGTGTCTGTGCGGAGGGGAAGCGGCCAGCCGACCACGCGGTCGGCAGCAAGGCCTGCAAGCCCGGGCCGCGGCCCAAGATAGGGCCGCAGGGGGCGGGCTGAGCTTGCTCATGCCTGCCTCCACAAGGGGGCAGCGGTGACGGGACGGGGGTCCCGTTGCTGCGCCTGCACCTTCGGTGGAGTTACCACAGAGCAGCGGCCTCAGGCCATCGCTGGGGGGGTCGCGGTGCGTGCAAAAGCGACCTCGTGGCCTCCCATCCTAAGGCGATGGGTAGACACTCCGTGGGTTTTTAGTCAGTAGGAGTCTGACACTCCCCGTCGCTGTCCCCCGATGGCGGCGGAAGTCCATTGCAGGTAGGTGCCGAGATGAGGTACCTGGGTCTCGTCCTCGACGGCAGGTGGAAGTTCCACGCGCACTTCAAGCGCCTCGCCCCAAAACTCGTCGCTGCGGTTGGTGCGCTTAGCCAGGTCCTGCCCAACACGGGCGGACCGAGTGCGTGCTTCCGCCGTCTATACACCGGGGTCGTCAAATCGATGGCCCTGTACGGCGCGCCGGTGTGGGCGGACGCCCTGGATCGCCAGAACAAGACCCTGCTGGCCCGTCCGCAGAGGGTCATGGCGACCAGGGTAATCCGCGGATACCGCACCATTTCACACGGCGCAGCTTGTGTGTTGGCGGGGTCCCTGCCTTGGGACCTCGAGGCCGAGGTGCTCGCCGCCGTTTACCGGCAGATCGCCGAGGCCCGCAGGGACGGCGGCGCCGCCGCGCCAGAACACCTACGGTGCGTGCGGCAAAATGCACAGGAGCACGCATTCGGACAATGGCAGGAGCGGCTCGCGGAGCCTAGGGCCGGGCAGGGGACCATAGAGGCCATACGCCCGGCCCTCAAGGAATGGACGAGTCGCAGGCACGGGGCGCTGACCTACATCCTGGTGCAGGTGCTGAGCGGACATGGTTGCTTCGGCAAATACCTGCACACGGTGGCAAGGAGAGAAGCGTCCCCCAGGTGCCACCACTGCGACTGCGACGTGGACACTGCGCAGCACACGCTCGAGATTTGCCCAGCATGGGCAGAGCAGCGCAGTGCCCTCGTCGCCACTACCGGACGTGACCTTTCCCTGCCGGCCTTGGTTCTGTCCATGGTCGGCAGTACACAGACGTGGGAGGCGGCCGTGTCCTTCTGTGCGGAGGTGATGGCACAGAAAGAGGCGGCGGAAAGAACACGGGAAAGCGATCCACTCGCGGACCCGTGCCGCCGCCGGAGGACCGGCCGCAGGAGGCAAGCCGAGGTGCGGCAGATGCCTCCTTAAGAGGGCAGCGGGCGACGGGGCGGGGGCCCTGTCGCTCGCGAACACGATGCCCTCGAGGTTGAAGGGCGCGTCGCGTGTATCCGATGCGCCCTCCCAGGGAGTTAAAAGCCCGGCCACAAAACACAGGTCGGGCAGAGGAGTGGCCCAACAGGCCGAATCGCCGGGGGGGACTGATAGTATGCAAACGCGGTCTCACACCCCCCCCACATAGGCGATAAGATGGTACACCGTGGGTTTTTAGTCAGTAAGAGTCTGACACTCCCCGTCGCTGCCCCCGCGGCGGCGGGAGTCCAATGCAGGATTTTCCCACGTTAAAAAAAAAAAAAGGGGATGAAAGTTTGTATAGAAGTTTCGTCATTTTTGAAACTAGAAGCTTGAAACTTATTTTTTGGCTCTTTATTACATATAAATTAATATTACATTCTAAGTTTGTAAAAATTTTACCCTTAAGGGGGTAAAATAAAAATAAAATTAATTGCTGCTTAATATCACTTTTCCACGCGGACGAAGTCACGGGCACAGCTAGTTGATTATAAAATTCAGATTTAACCCATGACCACCAATTGAACCAATGATAAGGCTGGTCCAGCGACCAGTTAATGAAATCCGAACACAATTTTGCTTAGAATTGTGTGCGATAATAAGCTAAAATGTTTATAAAAATTCTTACTCGTACATACGAGTAATATAATTGAAAACGTGATGACTAACAATATAATTTTACTAAGAATGAGTTTCCTCTGCTACTTGGATTTCTGCTTTTTACGTCCGGAACCATGGTTGAATTATGCGCAAAAATAAACTTCAACATCCATCTGGGCTCTATAATTGATACCATCATGATGAAATTGCGATAAAAATAAACGAAATATGACTTTGCTTTGAATCAGCTCTGCGTTTTGCGTCCGGACCTCTACTGTAGAATTATATTAAATAAGATATTGCAACGCCCATCTGAGTCATTGAAAATATCACGATGAATTTACAATAAAGATGTACGCAAGTATGTGTTTGCTTCGAAATCTGAATTTCAGATAGTTGCGTTCAGACCATCACTATTGTTGTGAAATACATAGGTGTAGACGACGTGGGTCGAAGCTAATTGTTGCTTTCAAGCTAATTTATAAGACCTTCTCACGATTACGCCCATCGCTTTTCTTTGTCGAGTTCTCGTTTACGTTGAAAAATTTGATGTATACTCATTTTTCTGTTAATTGGTTTGTTAGCAGTTGCCGACGAGTTTCCGAATGAAGTTTCAAGTTAGCTTTTCTCCCAGTTTTTGGACGTTGGTGATAAAATTGTAATTACATTGTGCGAGACTTCGGCTCGGGAAGCCCTTGGGCGTATTAATTGTGTCTTAGTAGTGAAAAAATAAATTCGGATGTCAGGAGTGAAAGTGTAAACACTGCAAAATTCAGCACACTATAAATGACAGTATTTTCATATGCATTACAGAGTTATAACATATATTTGCACGACCTCCTACAAGAGTCTCCGAAGGAGTAACGGCGATGGACCCGCCATCTGCCACATTTGCACCTAAAACATATCTCTTGCAGAAAGTGTGTGTGTAAATATTGATCGAGTTTGGTGATTTCTGCTAGTGAGCTTTTTTGGGAATATTAAAGCATTTTGTCTAAAGTAACCGACTCGCCATGTGTCATTAAAATAGATCTTCGCGCAAATAATCGTCTTATGTTACACTACTTACTACTTCGAAGACCTTCGCAGACCTCGACGAGAGAAAAAATCCATTATGCTACCTAAATCGGTTTTTATAACTGTACATCCCGCATAACGAGCTTACATTAGGCATAGCCGAGTAGTGCGAGATAGTAGATCGCCAGTCTTCTGTCGCGAGCGCCGTGCAATTACTCCGCCTTACGCAAGATAGGGACACATTTCATTAGATGATAGCCAACCAGACGACCGTCTGGTCTAGTGGTTAGAGCTCCTGACTGCGAAACTTGAGGTCGCGGGTTCAAATCCCGCTGAGGGCAGATATTTGTGTGATGAAGACGAATATTTGTACCTTAGTCTTGGATGTCCTATGTATTTAAGTATATATCTATCTATATAAGTAAATATATCGTTGTCTAGTTATCATAACACAAGCTTTGCTTAATTTGGGACAAGGTCAATTATTATTATAATTAACCTTCACTAGTTGGAGAGGCACCTAAAGAAGAAGTCTTCTTTATAATTGATATTCAACAAAGCAAGTTGAGCGTAGGTATACTACGCTTAAGCTCCTTCATAATGCATAGTATTCTTATGTGAAAGTTCATACAGAAAGTATTGCACGAGCGAGAGAATATACGATACGAATGAAAAAGAAGGTGAATGGGTATGTCGGCGTTGATGGGCAGTAAAAATCTGATCAAGAATGCGGGAGTTGCTGTCCACAACGCGATGTTGGTGCCTACTTTATTGTATGGCAGCGAATCCTTGGTATGTCAGAGGAAGTATGAAAATAGCTTGAATGCAGTTGAGATGCGATCTCTTCGAAAAATGTGCGGAGTAACGATATTAGATCGAATCCGCAATGAAGAGATTCGCAAATCAACTGGCGTGAATTTGGGCGTGATTGGAAAGATGAAGAAAGGCATGTTACGTTGCTTTAGATATATAGATAGGATGAGTGAAGAAAGATTGACGAAACAGATATACAAAGCAAAAGTGTGTGCAAGAAGAGGCAAAAGAAGACCACGTTCCAACTATCTAGATCAAATCGATCGGACGCTCAAGGACGGGAACGTCAGGAGTACTCGAAACCGACGACCATGTATGAAGGGACTGATGAATGTGGACGAAGCGAAAGAGGTATGTAAGTCAAGAGAGAACTGGCGCTCTATACTCTCTGCCTTCCCCGTTAGGGCCTCGGCGTGATGATATGTATGTAATGAAAAGAAACCAAAACATTGTCAAAGGCGAATTTGGAACCATAAAAATTCAAACACATTTGCGAAACATCAGAGTGCCTATTTTTTTACGTCGGGTTGCAAATCCTCCCCTTTCAGTCCATTAACTCCTATTTTGCAAGGAAATAATTTTTTCGCGAGGTTTGTCCTGAAATCGCGGATTAATCAAATTATGCACTGATGGGCGGAAAGGTTTTCGCTGTAATAATTTAACAGTAGGGTAGTTTATTCAAACCAAAACGTTTCATTAGCTTAAAAGCTTGCGACAAAAGTGGGTTTTTTATTATTGAACAGGCAATTATTATTACAAAAAATACTTCGTTACTGTAAAATAATACGCAAAAGTATAGAGCACACAGTACCTAATAGGATAGGTAAAATAGTTAAATATAAAAAGTTACAGTAGATTTAAATTATTAACACAAACAGAGAGCACTCTTGCTCAAGAGTAACTCAAACTAGTGCTCACTAGTTTTTGTTTATAATATTTTTTTATAATACTGGTTCACGTACTATTTATTCCTCAAAGAATACATATAATAATAGCATGCTTATAGATAGTGTCCACGAAGACGCACCCCACTATTCTTCCGTATATTTAAGAGTGTTAGTGTGCAACCACTAATGTTTGAGTATTATCGTTTGAATATTATGCACAATGAATATCTATGATTTAACGAAAGAAGTCCGGATAAAGTCTCAGTATCCTCTTACGTCGGTTTTAATGTTTTTACAAACAGGCAAAATGAACCATCTTTTCGCCCCTCTAATGAGCACGCCAGCGGCATAAAATTATTTAGCGAGACAGGCAGAACAGGAATATAGAATGGTAACATTTGTGGTCGAAGTGTACCGACGACACCTCTCTGCTGTCTGAACAATTCAAATAGGCTTTTAATTTCCTGCCGAGCTGCTCGCGGAAATAGAACCTTTTTAGATGTATTTTCAGCGGTGTCTAGCGGAGTGTTGTGAGCGCTGTTTCGTTTAAATCAATTAGTTCATCTTCGTATTTTAATATTGATGATTTAGATATTAAAGATGGCGTAATAATTGCTTGGCATTCGATTTATAATTTCCGCCTGCATGAAATAACGTAGCAATAATTGAATTTTAATAATCCTAGTCTGTCATGTGAAATTGGCATTGGTAAAAGTTTTTCTCTAAGTTTTTTTTATACAACTAGAGTGGTAAACAAGCATACGGCCCACCTGAAGGGAAGCGTTACCGTAGCCCATTTAGGCTCACGATACCGAAGTATCACTAGCGCGTTGCCACTCTTTGTTCGGAGAGTTTACTGTGTTGACAGCATAACGGGACTATCCCGCTGCTACCTACACAATAAAACAAACGAACCCCCCCTTATGAGCTCATTATTGGAACCTTATTCATAGTGCAAGAATAAAACACAATGGTTGTTCGGCTACGGACTTCTATACGGTGGAGGTCCTTGTCCAGACGGGCAGCTCCAAATTCCAACGGGAACCCGTTATGCTATCAAGCACGTAGTATTTTTTTTCTATAGTACTACTTATACGTTTTTCATTTGTTACTCACACATACAGGTTTCCTATCGATGTTTTCCGTCACCGTGCATGCACACTGTACGTAATTTCAGAAAAACTGGTACAGTTGGAATTCGAACTTGCGGTTATATAATCGTTGTGTTGACTACTCGAACCACTAGGCCTCGCTAACTAACTTATATCAGATATTTTCATTCTATCAGATAATATGATTTGTCTGTAAGAGTTGTCAGCAGAGAATTAATAATGACGAATCTCCATTTCAAATCCAGAACAACCTATGATAAATTATTGATTTGTTCATAATATTACATTTCTAATATACGTATGTATTTATAATATGGACTTGGATCAGTGATGCATCCACATCAATAATCCAAGTCGAGACCATAATGAATCATCACATATCATGTTTTCCTTCGCAAAGATTTTCTTACATAAAGTACAGAAAAGTTATTACAAGAGAAATTGGCCGCAATAAGTTGTATCCGATTAAAGTTGTGCGTCCAAGTTACTTATGTTCTTTGCGACGAGCTTACCGTCAACTTTGATAGCTTGAATAACATATTATGCCACCTTGAACGAGAATATAAGTTCGATAATATAATTAAGAACTTGAAATCTGCTAGAGTCTTGCGGTTTCTTTGGAAAAGTAATCGAGTTCCAATTCCATTAGTGATTTGTTTTTTCTTTCATTATTTGCTTTTACGGAAGGCACAGGGTCGGAGGAACGTGCTATAGAATGATATCCTCGTGGAGGATTTCCCTTGGGGCTACAGCATTTTTAAAGATGGTGTGAAAAGATGCCATCAGGGTCGGCAATGCACGAGCGAGTAATAATGACGAGTGTAAAGAACAAAAATGTAAAGGACAAACAATAATAAAAAGAGTCCAACAAAAGCAATAGCAAAGCAGAGGTGTATAGGTTTTTGGTGCTAACGTGACAGATGGCGAGTCCGTCGCCGTTACTCAAGCACGACTATTAATACATAAGTCATTGATTCTTCTCAATCATATGCCCGTTTCCTCTCGAAATGTGTCTCGACACTTAATTATTGGAATTCTCGAATTTCGGGATTTCTGAACTTAAGTTCAGAAAAACTCATTGGTACAGTTGGGATTCGAACTACAAATCTTTGTGTTGCAGGAATTACTCAAACCACTCGGCCACCACGACTCCTGGTGCGTCCATCCGACAAATATAGTAATGGAGCTATAGTGATTTATCATCACAAAGCGTTAAAAATATTATCCTAAACTCAAACTCATTTATTATACTGTATAACGCTCTACAACAAACAATAATTATCGCGATCATTTGTGAAATGCTACTACTACTGCGTCGGGAAATAATAAATGAATAAACAAAATTGTCATTGATTGATTGCGAACATCAGGAAAGATACCAGCGTATTAATCCCACCATTTGTCTTATGGTAAATAAGAATTATTATCCGTCCAATGTTGTTGCATTAATTTCAATTATACCTACATTCAATTTCGAGTCTCGGGTGTAAATTACTGGAGAGCTTAATATATATATTTCTTTTCATACCACTGGGGTGGCAACCTTGCATGCGGCCCGCCTGATGGTAAGCGGTTACCGCTGCCTATGGACGTACCATATGGATATACCAGGGGTATCAGTCGCGCGTTGCCGACCCTGCAGAAATCTTTTCACACCCTTCTTGAAAAATTCCATGCTGTACTCTCTAGGGAAAACCTCAACGGGGAGTTCATTCCACAGGCTGAGCGTTCGCGGAAAGAAATTCCTTTAAAAACCACGCAGTGCGAAACCTTTGTGGTTCCAAGGTATGGGAATGAATTCCCCTTATGTTTATTTTGAGGGCATTTTTACGAATTGTGAATTAAAACTTTATACGAGATAAATACCTTATGCCTCTTTCCCAAATAGGTAGGCAGTGAGAGCAGGGGGCGTGTTCTCTTTAACTCATATTGATCAGCTTAATTCACTCATTCGTATAATAACACTATGGACTCATGTCTGAAATAAATTATTTGAATTTGAATTATAGAGTCTACACTCAACAATATTTCCATTATAGCGAGACAAAAACTGAAAACTTTCCTTAAATTTATTATTGCTAGCTATTTTTCTACGTAGCAAACTCTAAGTGAATTTTGTTTTTAACATCGTTTTCCCATTACTAAACAGAAATGTCAGTCTCATATATTAATCAAGATTGTATGTTTGAATTTCGAATATTTTTTTCTGAATTTAAGTCATTCAAAGACGTATACGTAAGAAATTTAAAGACGTTTGTATAATCGCACTTGAGTTGCAGTGTCAAACTCATTGTGGCCCTGTCGCGTTACTTAAATATATTTTCGGCGAAATAAGAGCCCTGTTATACCGCAGCCCAGCATTAAACCACTACCTTAGCAGTAAAAACACAAACCTGTATAAAGTCGTTGTATAAACATAATACTGAATTAAGTTCCTGTTCTTCGCAAAACGAAGTAATATAGAAACAAATTTACTTGAATATTTTTACTCACTTCCCGGTTCTTTGATCTCGTAACGTAATACCTTATCTTATCTTATCACAACGATTTGTTTACTAACATTTAGTATTTACTTAGGATAAGGATAATTTTGCGTAGAAACTTATTTCTAAGGTTTGCTAAAAATAGGTATTATTTTCTCTAGATTGTGTGTTACTCTCAATTAATCATTATGCATAACGATAATATTCAAGTAAGTCTAATATATCATGATGGATGAATGGATGGATGATTCTTGGAACCCAGCGTTGGAACTTAATGTTACAGTTATCATACATACTTATAATCACGCCGAGTCCTTCGCGGGTAGGCAGAGAGAGTAGAAAACCAGCTCTATTGAGACTCACAGACATCTTTCACTTCATCCACTTTCAACAGTCTCGTCATGTAGGATAAATAAGCTAAGGGCAATTAGAAAGTCATAGGTTTGACCTTGTTCTGAGATCAAGATTTCACGTTACTATTAAGACAAAACAGTCATGTAAAAATATGTAATAACAATACACTGCAACGAATTCACATTATCCCAAACTTAGCATAGCTTACCTTACTAATATAATAAATAAAAACAAAATAAAAATATAATAAAACCTTAATAAAGCATACCTTATACTCTGTAAACTAGACTAGAAGACATGTATAAGGTCTTCTTATTTTCTTATACACACGCACACGCATGTATTATATAAGACTACTTATAACGACTAATATATAGGAGTTAAGCTAAAAAAGTTCGTGAGCATAACACATATATCCCCCAGCGTTTTTTTAAACCCGCATCCGCGACTTAGCCTAAGTGATTCAAATCAACCTGATACTTTAATCACTATAATTTCATACAATTTTTGCGTATACATCACGCGTGTCACACGCGTCTTAGTACAGGTATTTAAATAAAGCAATTTATGACGAGCGAAGATTTAATATCGCTCACGTTACAGCGAAGTGTCACGGTGTCAGTCTGTTTAAGCGATCCTGAAGATAATTAAATATAATGGGGTTAGGTATGTGACAGAAGGCTTAGGGCTGAGCTCGCTAATTACTATTGACACGCTTAATTAAATTCATTTGATTAATTATCTCGACATTGTCACGTTTATGACAATACAAATGTGTAGCAGATCAAAACATAGATAAAATCTTTTTAAGTTTTATAGTCGCACCACGTAAGAGGGTGTGTGTACACAACCTTTCCTACCCCTTCGGGGACACTTCGGGAAAGACGAAATTTAAGTTTATATATTTATAAGAAAATTTATATTAAGTTATAAGTTTAATAATTATGCAGGTACTTATCGGTTCCATTTTCGCAGTGAACTGTGGTCAACTGTAATGCAAAGTTAAGCAAAACTCACTGGTCTGTAAGTCGAGAGAGAACTGTCACATGACTTTATTTGTCTGCCCCGTGAAGGACTTGGCGTGATGTATCTATTTATCCATTATAGAAAACTTGTAATTTAAAATTCAATTTGTGGAGCTTGAGCATATACCTATACAGTTTTGTTTTCGGGTAAATCAGGTTCCTTTGATGGCGTCAGTTTCGACATGAATACAAATACAAAGTTTATTGGAAACCTTACGCCTATATTCGGGTGAGCCAGCAAGTTAGTTTGTTACAAGTAAATTTCGTCAAAGTTAAATTATGTCAGAGGATACCGGGAGAGGATTCTCGAGCGTTAACACCGATTTATTTTCTTATCAGCAAGAAAAGTTAAGGTAAAAAATATTAACGCGTACTTGTTTGTTTATTGCGCTGACGATGCCATAATCCACGAAATTGAGTTTATGAAACTTTAAGACTTAAATTTGGACATAAAATCTGACATTTGTCTGACCTATCTTAAGTAAGCTCTGCCATAGACAGTTCTAATAAAATAATCGACAGTTCGATCCCGCTCGCCCCGATCTCATTTCATGTGATGGGCATTTTTTTAAATTATACTACATATTTATTTCAGCACTGATTAGGACTTGGTGAATCGTGGATTCTTTACCACATATTATAAAACAAAGCTCCGCCATTGTCTGTATGTCTGTTCGCTTTAAACTGAACAGCTAAACAGTTTTCACCAATAGATAGAGTGATTCAGAAGGAAAGTTAAGGTGCATAATTCGTAGTGTCATTTTAATACACAAATTGACATAGCCACGCAAAGCTTGTGTTATGGTAACTAGACAACGATATATTTACTTGTGACATCCAAGACTAAGGTACAAATACTCGTGTTCATCACACAAATCGAATGCTGCGGGAACCGAACCCGTGACCTCAAGATTCAGTCAAGAGCTCTAACCATTAGACCAGACTGCCGGTCCTTGAGCGACCGATCGATTTGATCCAGGTAGTTGAACCGTGATCTTCCTCTGCCTCTTCTTGCATATGATTTAATAAATTGTATACTTAAGTTTTTTAATAATTCTACATAAATGGGAAAAATATCTTGTCATTATCTTTAAAAGACTTTCTGTAGACGGCACCATTGAAGAGCCTGCTTCTTTATAAAGAGGGGTTGTAATTGCTTGACATAAATTTAAGACCTCATTCAGGGAGTGGCTTTGGTTTATTTTTTCAAAGGCTACTTTTATAGAAATATGGCTTCCGTGTCTCCAGGAACACGTTAAGCCTCAGTCCCAGCTGCTAATTTAATATTCTTGGAAATTATTAGTGGTCTTTTGCCACTGAAGAAGCCATTGCAATTTTATATTCCTCTCGATGAAAAGATTGCAAAGCTTACACGGATACACGGTAATAAGGTATGGCATGTTGGTGTTGAGAGTGTCAAGAGTACTCGAAACCGACGACCATGTATGAAGAGACGGATGAATGTGGACGAAGCGAAAGAGGAAGAAAGTATTAAGTCTAGAGAGAAATGGTGCTCTATACTCTCTGCCTACCTCAGCGTGATGATATGTATGTATGTTGGAGTTGAGTTTCGTCCTGGTATGGCATGAAATAAAATTTGTTATTTCGTGGGGTAGGTATAGTTACCACTCTCAGTTCTCTCTAGACTTACATATCACTCGCTTCATCCGCATTCACTGTTATTAATTTATTAACTTAAGAGCTAATCAGCTCCTTGGGGAGGGGGGAGGATTGTTACATTGTGTTGGAAGCAGAGGGATTAAACCCATTATGCTGCCAACACACTATAACTCTCCGAACACAGAGTGGCAACGCGCAAGTGATATTTCGGTATCGTGAGCGTAAATAGGCTACGGTAACAGTTTCCCATCAGGTGGGCTGTATGCTTGTTTGCCACTCTTGTTGTATAAAAAAAAAACACACAAATGTTAGCAATTCGTAACACCACGTGTTGTGTACATGTACATGCTTAAACATTATTCAATTGTGATTGCAGTTGTACGTTATTTGACATACATTGATTAATATTAATATTTAACATCACATTACATTTAACGGACGCTTAACATCGAATATATCCACAACTATTTGACGTTCGTATGACAAGTTAACCAAAGCTTGGAACAGCCGGCCCTAAGAAGATAGCTTAGTAGCGGGATGACAAGCGAGTCACATAAATCAAATGGAGGGAGACAATAATTTTGATGTACTACAGCAATATCCATTCCGAGGCCAATTTGAAAGCACACCTGCTCCTTCACATTGAAAGAATAATTTGGAATTTTGTAAATCGCGGTGGGATTATTCGTAATTATCTACTGTTAGTCATTCAAATATAATAATACATTTTAGTATGTAAAGGGAGAGAGCTTGACTTTGATTCAAATGTATTTCTTGGAAACCACAAAGGTGAATACCAAAATTATTTATATCAAATAAATAATTAGTTTATTGTATCACTACAGTGTTTTGTGAATACTTTAAATTGGCTATTTTCGTAATTTACATGCCTTCCATACAAAATATTTGATAAATAAAAGCTTGTACAATGACGACAAAATTATCACATAAACCTTTTCTTGTTTTAAAGGTACGGTTTGAACAATGGAATTAGATTTTATTTAGTTATGGATTAAATAACTTACCAATAACAATTCTCAATGATGAACATCTGTAACAAAAATAGAAAGGTTACACATCAGTTGTTGTTGATTTCTTGGATTGGTAAATTCTTATAGGTATAAAACGTATTTTATATCTTAGTTAGCTAATAATCTAACTCCGCGTAAAATTTTCGCCCAAATCCGTTCAGCCGTTTTGACGTCATTGTATAACATATATCCTCACGCCTTCCCACAAGGATGATTTATAGTTAGTACGCACACATCCACTTTCCGTCATAGATATATTTTTGGTGCTAACGTGACACATGGCGAGTCCATCGCTGTTATTCAAGCACGACTATACATACCTACATACGGCTTTGAATTTCTCCTCAAACGTGTGCAGGTTTCCTCTCAATGTTTTCCTTCACCGTGCAGCTTCTGGTGTGCCTAATTGCTGTATTTAAGTTCAAAAAAACTCATTAGCGCAGTCGGGATTAAAATAGATAATTACTCGAACCGGTCGGCCACCACAGCATATACCATATTTATACAATTTTATGCTTTATACACTACAAAATATTCACAAGAACTTCTAAGAGTATCACAAGTTTAAACATTTAAATATTAGAAACCTAATCATGACTTGGAAAGTAAAAGACATTCGGGTAAGAGCAGGGTAACATAAAACGAAACATACTACCGTTACCGCTTTTCATTAGACGTACATATTGCCTTTTTTATTTACTCTGCAAACATGAATTCATTTTGCATGAATAGCCAGTAGCTGGGTTTTCGACCAACGTGAAATAAGGTTATGTTTCATACATATCATCACCTGGAGTCACTCACAGGGTAGACAGAGAGAGTAAAGCACGAGTTTTCTCTTACTTGCCTACCTCTTTGGCTTAGTCCACATTCATTAATCGTATGTTTATATATTTCGTCAATATTTCTTCACTCATTCTTTTTACTCCAGTCGTGCCACTAACATTTTCAATGAGAGATCTTTTGTACCCTACCTTGTGTCTCTTGAGGTGCTTATCTGTAGTACCTACCATCACGACTCACACTTATTTACATGAGCAGGTACAAACTGCGAAACACTAACACTTTTACAGTTACTTGTATACCATGGGGACAACAATGAAATAGAATACATCTTTGACGTATATTCTAGTTGCATATCAAAGTTATTAATCTTTTGAATGCGCTAGTCATTACTAAGTTTCAATCAAATAATATGTTCTATTTAATTGGGAGTGTGTCAGTACATATATTTTCTGCTCAATTTTAAGTTTTATAATTCTGTTGACGTAAATACCATATTTTCTTTCATTTAAAATGAAATGTTGGCATGTCTTATACACTGCCTTGGTGCAAGCAAATGTCGATGAACCTTTTCTTATTACATACAGACATGTAGGTACAGTCGGGATCACTTGACAAATTAAACGTAATAAATTATTCAGTAGAAAGCCTTATTCTGCTTAGTGAGGTTGATATCTGAGAATATCTGACAAAGATATCATTGTAATGCCTGGTCCTTTCAGTCCCGAGAAAATCCGAACTGCTTTTTGAAACACGAATACATCAATTTAAATTTGAGTCTTACAACTATTTTAGAATAATATTAATATATCCTCACGCCTTCCTACAAGGGTCCCCGAAGGGTAGGCAGAGGTGTATAGGTAATACCCACACACCCGCTTTCCGCCAGAGGTATATTAGGTGCCAACGTGACAGATGGCGAGTCCATCGCCGTTATTCAAGCACGACTATACATACGCCTTTGAATTTCTTCTCAGGCGTATGCAGGTTTCCTCTCGATGTTTTCCTTCACTGTTAAACTCGTGGTGTAACTAATCACTGTAAGTTCGGAAAAACTCATTGGTACAGTCGGGATTCGAACTTGCGATCCTTGTGTCGCAGGCAACTGCTCGAACCACTTCGCCAACACGGCTCTCTATATATATATATCTCTATATCACTATTTTAGAACGTCTTATTAATGTAAAAATAGCACATGACTGACTACGTAAATGGAAGTTTTCTTACTATTGAACACCCATATTAATTATGACCCGTCTGCCATTACATACGGAGTCCTAGACCGAAGAAAAACAGCAGTAACTGAAAACAGTTCTATTTGGCTGCGATCTTCTGGCAAGTAGACGAAAAACGAGTAAATTAAATGAATTTACCTCTACACCTGTCCTTAAGTCTTTTCACTCTTGATCGTCTCTCAACGGAATTTAATGTGGTTTTCATAAATAGACGCAATAGAGTGATAATGATAGACACAATAGTGATTCAGGAGAAAGTTAATAGGTATATATTGTACTCCCAAATGTGTGAAGCTGTTATGAATTTGCAAAACTACAGTAGAATGTTCGTGTGACTAGTATATTTTGTTTTTATATTAGCTTCTCTATATAATATCTCGCTGACTGCATAAACGTTAACGTAAGAAGTATCTCAACCCGTGGAAGCAAAATACGGTCCATTTCCTATGAAGCTGACTTCATCATCTTAATGGAGGACGAGCACTGCATGTGCTCTTACAATCCACCACGCGGTGAACTGACAAAGTTGTAGCATAGCATTGTGTGCACAGATCTCTTTGAGGTAGCTAGCACTGCATTACTGGAATACATGTAATATACATGCAAATTATATTTCCATTTTGACCCAACATTTTGATTCGATATTTTACATCGGACAGTTTCCAAGCGTGAAGCTTTCAGCCTAATTTACGCTAAGAATTGTAAATTGAGGAACTGATAGAAATTTACTGAGGATGAAGCGAGTGGTATACATAATATACCCTATGATACATGATGAAACTCCTTTGGAACAGCTCAGTACGACACCTAATGTCAAATCGAATTCTCATTGGTACAGTTTACTGAGGCTTAAACCTACAACCTTATTTTAGCAGTAAAATATACGCACCCACTAAATAACGAAATTTATATATACGTGTACAAAACAATTATAAATGCATAAATTCAAATTACGACATCATAAGTCGTGAAGGATATACAAAAGGCGTAAGAGCTTAGTTTCACACTTCAGAAGTCGGAGTAATAAGCTTCGAAGTTTCCCAAACATCAACTAATATAGTCTTCAAGTTGGAGCTTCGGGCAGTGCATTGGAATCAATAGTTACGTATTCACTGTGTAGGTAGGTATATAAGTGGCGCACTGAATAGTCCTATCAAATGGGTGACTATTAGCTTTGTGAAGCGGCTTTAGGCCACTTCTGTGGCGGCTCGCTCCGGCTAATTAGTTGCCAGTTTGCCTGAATGCGCGCTCTCCAATCTGGGATTACATTCGTAACATCCATTATATACGGTCTGCGCAAATCGAAAACTTTAATGGGAACCATGAATGCTCTAATTACGAGTAAAGTCGATGAAAACTCAAATTTTGTTGTAATACTGCCTGTTATTTTGCAATGAATGCTAGAAGAATGAATGCCTTTGATACGAAAGCTTTTTTCGATGGTTCTGGTTTTCAGCCGCTTTGTTATAAGAGGACTGAGTATTTGGAATCGTAAAAAGTTTCTCGACTAGAGTTTGCTTTTGCGAAATATGAGTCATGGAAAATCATTACTGTTCTTATTTTATACGTCAACATGAGAATGCTTTGAATTCATTCAATATTATTTTATTATTGTTATTGAAGTAAGTAAGTAAGATACATGCCTCTCCTACAGGCTCCGCTTTTTTTATAATGATTGCGGGTTCCTACCCGAAAAAAGATAAATTTCAAAGCAAACATTGAAAAATACTGTTACAAATGCTACGTAATAAAATAGCTTCGCACTAATCCAAGCCTTTCTGTCCTCGTGCGATACTAAGAAATAACTTAGTCTGATTTCTACAGCAACTTGGTAGCGTTAGTGCAGTGTAAATATACTTAGAAAGCAGTCAAGCAAGATCAATTTCATTTGCTCGCAATCTCGTCGCTCAAAAGCTTTATCGAGTTTGTTTACAGTCAATACAATTTATTTACTCACTTAACTTAATATTTCATTTGAATTTTACGAGCGGTAGATAATGAGAGAAAAAAGTAATGTTGTCTAGCTAGAGCATTATCTCTCGAGGAATGCGTAGTATGTAGTGCAAAAATTCGTCCTTTATGTTGTATGAACAGCGACTCCTAATTTATTTATTTATTCTACAACATATAAATTAAGAGTACTACAAACAAAGAAGTTATGTAACTTCTTAACTCTTTGTATGTATATACTAAGTATTTTCAAGATTGGCAACGCGAGATTCATACCTCTGGCAATATGATTGTTTGTTACTTTTGTCTCATCACGCCGAGTCCCTCGCGGGGTGTGGAGTGTAGATGTACCTATGTAGATGCTCGCCGGTTACAAGTAGCTACTTTGACGTTCCCATCTCTGAGTGATCGATCGATTTGATAGTTTTAACGCCTTTCTATATGGTAAAACCCGCATAGCATATTTTAATCAACTTTGACAATAAAAACTATAACTTATGTAAATTGCTAATATAGTAAATATCATTAACAAATAGCCTTTGAAATCAATATTTACGGATATTTATGGATGGACGCATGGAGCCTAAGCGCGTAGTCTCTCGAGTCTTGGGTAAACCGTTTCACTTAAAATTGTAATCATAAATATGAAACCCAATGTTGTCTCAAAGCAAAAGCAATGTGCCGAGATAGCCTACAGCTTGACAGGTACATGTGGGGGTTGACAAAAATGATATCATTCCAACATTGTACGCACAATACAAAGAATAAACAAAAGTTTTATCTCATCCACCGGATTCCATTGCTCTTTGAAGATAGAAAATCCGGGAACAAATAGAAAGTGCTTCAACCTGTTCAAAAAAGGAAAACGACAGTTATACTGAGCTTACATTTACATTAATTCGTATAGAAATGTTCTGTGGAATAGTTTATACGAATAGCTGAAGGGATTTCCTTTACCTTCCAACGTAGCCACCTAAAATAGCTCTAATGATCTGTGGGTTTAATACCGAGTCTCATGACTCAAAGAATTGGACTATATACTCTATTATTCATCAAAGATTTATGGTAAAAGCTAATGTTATTACGATTTGCCTTGCTAAAATTATCTTATAATCAAAACAAAATGCGTAATTGTTATTAATACTCTCCTAATTAAGTCCATCCCGTTTCCATGAAAGTAAGGAATTTGAGCCCGCATATCATATTATAATAATATAATATAATTTATCCTCACGCCTTCCCATAAGGCATGAAGGCCTGATAGCCGAAAAGTTGTCCTGACTGTGTAGCTAATAGGTTAAGCCCCTCTGCAGATTTGGATATTTGCATATTTACGATGCTAGTTCCCTTTACATAGACCCACAATTTAGTAACAATACTCACTCCGTTGATAAATAGGTAAAACTAAACTTTTATTTCGCAAAAGCAAAAAATCTGCGAAGCTTATGAGCTTAAATAATAATTATTTGGAGTGCGGTGCGTGGGGACAAACAATAAAATTCTCATAGGAAAAATAAAGTCAATCCCAAGAGATGAATTTACATAATATCGAACGGTTTCTGGAAAGGGTTTGGGTACAAATGTCTGCGCATAATCGAGCACTTTGTGGGAAATTGAATTCTAGTTTGGTTCTGGGTCCCATGGCTCCCATTGGTCAACATCAATAGCCACGGCTCTTTACTTTATAGTATGTACATACTACTGCTATCATATAGTATGTACCACTACTTCTATATTTTTATTTATAACGCCAAATAGTAAGCGGCGCTGCCAGGGGTGTCACTAGCGCGTTTAAAATAAGAATTATAAATTTATACAAGGCACATGAATAAAACCAATAGCACAAAAATATTACTCCATGAATTACACACATACATACATATATCACTATGCCAAGTGCTTACGGGATACGCAAATATATTAAAACGCCTATCTTTCGACATCTGTCGCTTCAAGTACATTAACTAGTATCTCCATTCATTCTTAATTCAAAAAGGGTGTGAACATATTTTCAAGTAAGCATACAAAGGCTGCGGTAACCGCTTCCACCGTGCAGGCCACGTGCTGGCTTTAACTACTACTGACGTTTCCTTCGATGTCCTGCGGAATCGTGCCTAAAAGACTGGCGGCATTACAACGAGCTACTAGCTAGCAACTCGACTTTTTAATAGGTATAAATTTAATTACGGTGAGTTCCCAATAACCCAGTGGACATTTTGTTCTTGGCAATGTTAATAATTTTGAAATTATATCCTATTAAACCACTTGTGAAGGTCGTATTGTGTTGTACAAATCTAATTGTTTGACGTGAAGTATACATTGTGAATAGACGCTTTTGTTTGCGAGAATGAAAATATGACTGTGTCGTGTTCGGTAAGAGCATCACATATTTTTCGCGCGAAATATTGTATCAGTTGGTGTGTCTATCGCCGTTTCTCAAGCACAACTATACAATATGTCTTTGAATGCTTTCTCAAACGCATGGACAGTTTCGTCTCGAAGTTTTCCTTCATCGTAAAGCTCGTGATGTGACTAATTAATAAACCTATGTTAAAAAAAAATTATTAGCACGTATGAATCTTTACCGTACACCAGGATTCGAACTAGCAATTTTAGTGTTGCAAGCGACACGCCACAGTAGCCACAACGGCTTTTAAATATATACTGTATAAAATATTCGGTTCTTTTTGTAAACAAAAGTCGTGGTAATAAAAAGTATCGAGAAACCTGTATCATCCACGCTACACTTAATTATAATTACAAAGGGTAAGAAATGTTAAAAAGTAACCTCTGGAACCACTGAACCGGTTTAATATTTACATACATACAATATTTTTTCATTCGATAGCCCGTTTATTGAGGAAAGCTATTAAGGGATATATATAATATTTTCATACAATTTTCATAGCAATGTTTAAAGGTACCTTTATATATACTATTATATACTAGCTTCTGCCCGCGGCTGCGCCCGCGTGGAGTTCGAAAAAGTAGCTTTGGACATTTTCCTGCTAGAATCGGTTCAGCCGCTATGCAGTGAAAGAGCATCATACATTATTACATAAGAACTTTGAATTTTCCAGGGTTAAAAAAGAACTCCTCAAGTCCCCTTCATCTGTTCACTTAGTTCACGTGCGTGAACTGGTGACGGAAAAGAATGCCGCACTCCGAGCCCATCGAGCTCAACCGACTGTAGCGAACCGCACCTTCCTGTGGTCACTCCAGCGCAAGCTGAGATACCGCATGAAGGACCTCCGTAACGCTCGCTGGAACAAGTTCCTAGGGGAGCTTGAACCAAGTCACATGGCCTTCTGGCAATTCCAACGTAAACTCAAATCTGACCTCACCGCGCCCATGCCTCCTCTCACTCGTCCGAATCAAGGGCCCGCCTTTGACGACGACGAGAAGTCCGAGTGCCTGGCCGACAGTCTCGAGGCTCAATGTACGCCCAGCTCCCTGCCGGTAGACCAGCGACACCTCGAGAAGGTGGACGCCGAGGTCGAAAGCAAACTGTCCAATCCACCCTCCGAACACCCGGATCACCCCATAGCCCCAATCACGGTCGATGAAGTCCGGAAGGCGATCGATGGTCTCCACCCTAGGAAAGCTCCTGGCCCTGACGGTATCCCTAATAGAGTCATCAAACATTTCTCCCCCTATCTGATAGTTTTGCTCACTGCCATCTTCAATGCAGCACTGAGCAACAACTTGTTCCCCCAATCCTGGAAAAGTGCGACGGTCATAGGTATTCCTAAGCCGGGGAAACCCAAGACCGAAGCCTCCAGTTACCGCCCTATCAGTCTCCTCATCGTTGTCGGAAAATATACGAGAGACTTGTCTATAATAGATTAAAGAGTTTTGCTGACTCTGAAAAAGTAATTCCAGATCAACAGTTTGGCTTTCGAACCAAACACTCGTGTGTCCAACAAGTCCACCGTATAGTGGAAGACGTCAGTAGCGGCTTCCAACGCGGATATCCCACGGGTATGCTCCTCTTCGACGTGGCGAAGGCATTCGACAAGGTCTGGCACAACGGCTTAATATACAAGCTGTACCAGTTGGGCGTGCCGGACCGTTTCGTACGCATAGTGCGGGACTTTTTGTCGAATCGTTCCTTTCGCTACAGAGTGGAGGGCACACTCTCTTCCCCTCGTCCCATACGAGCAGGAGTCCCGAAAGGCTCCGTGCTCTCCCCTCTTCTATTCACGCTGTATACGAGCGATTTCCCCACCCTTAGAAAGGTCAAAAGCGCACTATTCGCCGATGACACGGCCATATACTGCAGAGGTATATCCCCCGAGGCGATTCGCGGCTACCTCCAGACCGCGGCCAACGCCCTAGGGCGGTGGTTCCGGAAATGGAGAATAGAAGTGAACCCCTCAAAAAGCGCAGCCGTCCTCTTTTGGAAAGGCAAGCATGCCCTACGGACAGCCCCCATAACTCTCTTCGGCAATCCCATTCCATGGGAAGACAAGGCCAAATACCTGGGAGTGCGAGTACCTCGATCGTAAACTTTCCTTCCGTCACCACGTAAAGACGGTACGCGCGCGAGCCGCCTTCGCGCTCGGTAGACTCCATTGTATGCTAAATTCGAAGAGTAAACTCTCATTGAAATCTAAGGTGAGGATTTACTTGACGTGCATCAGACCGATCATGACTTATGCGTGTGTTGTGTTCGCACAATCCAAAAAGTCAGTACTCCACCCCCTTCAAGTGCTCCAAAGCCGGTTCCTCCGGAGAGCCACAGGTGCCCCGTGGTACATGAGAAACAGTCAACTTCATGTTGACCTAAAAGTCCCCACGATCAAACAGTTTATGAAAAAACTGTCGAAACGCCATTTCGATTCTGCTGAAAATCATCCCAACCCTCTCGTCGTATCGGCCGCCCGATACACACCCTCCCTTATATCGAAAATAAGGCGCCCAAAACATGCCGTCATCGAACTGGATGACGACATAACGGTCCTCCAGGACGCCCGACGACGACACACAAACGACACTACACAAAACCGACCATTGTTCCGTCCTCGCCGGCGAGGCTCGACGCGAATAAGCCGTAACGTTCCCCCCAGACTCTCGCAAGTGCCGGCCCGAGCCGAGCCAGTAGCGCAAATCCCCTCCCCAAATAACTAAATAATAATAAAATACCAGACCAGCCGAGCTCCCTTGCTCGCGAACCAGCAACGCCCTAAGCCGAGGTCCGAACCCCACAGGGGGTGCCCTTAGCTGTGTTGCTTAATACCTGCTTAGTGCCTGGCTGGAGGCCTAGGTCTCACCATTGACCGGTTAAGTAGCAAAAGTTCCCGGAACTCACGCTACGACAGACAATACAAAAAAAAAAAACAGGGTTATAAAAAAATGTTGCCTATGTCATATTCCTAGGTATAAGCTATCACCATTTCAACATTCAGCCAAATCGGTTCAGCCGTTCGGCCGTGAAAGAACCGCAAACATCCAAACTTACAAACTTTCACATTTATAATATTAGTAAGATTTCCACACAAATTGACATAGCCTGCAAACAAAGCTTGGGTTATGGTAATAAACGATATATTTACTTATATACATACATAGAAATCACGCCAAGTCCCTAACGGGGACACAAATATCGGCCCTCAGCGGAATCGAACACGTTTCGCAGTCAGTATGGGTGCGGGTGGAACCGGGGTGCATTCATGGTAGCTTAGAAATATAAATGCTTCAGACGTCCGAGTCATAAATCGCGTAACCCAGGAGCCATTTTGCCGCGATTTCCTCTAAAGTGAAATTCCGTTTGCCCAACCACTCGTCCGTTACTGTTCAATAAAAACAATAAATTATATTCGAGTGATAATTTATGTACCTACAGTAAGAAATTACGTTTGGTGAATTTATCGATAATAAGGTACGGTAAAGTTCTCAAAATCTGTGTACGGATCTTGTTAGAGTTGGTTGCCCATTTTACGAAGGAGCTCCCACAATACAGTTAGAGGTACTATTAATACTTGGAGTCAACCCAACTTTACTGCCGATACTTGCGGGGACTGTTGTGTCGAGTTTGGTATCCTCATTATTATTATACGTACATTTAAACTCTGCTATGAATATTGCTGGTTTATTAATCTTCATCTACATATTTTGATTTTCTTTGTAGTTATTAAAAAAAAAAACTTATCCAATTAAAAAAAAATATTCATCTATCGAAAGCTGCATTATCACGAAGTAGTATGAGGTATAGATAAACAATAAAATCATTTTTATAATATAAAAAGTTCTAAGTCTCATAAAGCTTAATAAAAAATTACAATTGAATGAAGAATGATAATATTTTGAGATATTATATATTTAATGATATTATTATTATAAAGAACAGTTGAAACTAACTACTTACAGATATACTACTACTACTTATTATTATATATGTTTATAGCATTGATGCGATCTTTATGATCTAGGTTGTAAAGGGCGAGTATAAACTGTTTAAGATCAAGCGGTTCACATTGCATATGGCAGCTGCTCTCCTCAAGCGGACACAAAGAGATGAGGATAAAGTAACAAAAAGGGCTTTGTGTGTGAATATCGATGGTAAGAAACATGTTTTTCTCTCAAGAAGGAGTATATTAAAAGGAATACCTGAAATGGAACTCTTCGACCCCAGAACACAAGAGTATCTATATTGTAATTGAGGTTAATAACATGTTTTCATATGTATATATGTCATATGTTATCATAAAATACAAATTTGCACACTGACCCAAAGAAAAATTTTAGTACCTACTTCGAATTGATGTTTCAGGAAGTTCCTTCGTACTGTGGTAGGCGTTGATATCCATACTTATGTACATGGATAATAGCCCGGTTATTACAGTTATAACCTTTAACTACATAGTTAACGGTGGTGGTGTATCCTAAGATTGGGTTTTCTGCCCCTAGTTATATTGATGGTGCAATCACACTTGCTTGTCCGATCACCACGAGCTAGTTCATCAGAGGTATTCAAGATATTAAGCTATCAAGGTTTGTTATAGGTCTACACAAGATGGCGCTGATATGTCAAGTTCCACGCCACTTAACCGCATTTCATCTCTGGCCGGATTGAAAGGAGAACAACTGGGGTCTGTTATAATAATACAAATAATAAAGATAGTATTTACGTCACTTTGAAATTCATATGGCGAAAATAGACATTTTATCTCTGTCTTTGGATATTTTATAATTAACCTCAGAATACGTTTCATGAAGAAAATATGGAATATCGCGGTAGGATCACAAAAAGAATCAAATTTTTAAGGATTTAAGCCAATTAGATTGTCATCTATAAATAATAATAGTTCCCGCATAAATGCCCAGCTCGTATAAATCCTCCTGATAAATATACAGTTTTTAATTAAAAATACGTAGGCAAGGTAGAGCAGTAATCGATGCACGGAACGCACTGACCTGTCATGTGCGATTTTACGCTGTTTCAATTTTGAAACAACAGCTTGGGTGAGGCCGCACGCGCACTACCGACCGAGTACAACATCAAAGGAAGTACATTTTTGGACATATGACATAAAAGAATGGTGAACAATTTAGTGTTTTTTTTTCAAACTTTTACAATTCAGCACGCCGAGTCAAAGTCATCACGGTGAAATTAGAGCGCTAGCTCTCACCAAACTTTGACGACTTCTCCTTTTCATCCACATAAATTAACCTATTTATACATTATTTGGGTTCGATACTTTTGCCGAATCCATCTTTGAGTATTCGATTGATTTGATCTGGATAGGAACGAGACCTTTCTCCGTCTCTTCTTTCAGACACTGTCGCATTGTATATAACAAACATTTATTTGCAATATTATTAGTTAATATATGTTCTCATCTACTCACATATTTCAGGCGATAATATTCGAGGTCGCACTAAAGCGTTAAGCGTAAACTTGTCTTAAGTAAGAAGTAATACACGATAGTTGTGAGTAGCTCGGCCAAAGCGATACTCTAGTATTTTATTTATGAAATTTAGGAGGATCTCAAAAGTTTTGTGGCTTGATACATTTCTCAGCCGTGTGTCACAAAAGCTTCGATCCACGTCAGCTGTTGTTAGAGACTGTATAAAGGGCCATTCATGGTATGCTATCCTAAGTACACCGTCGGAAGCTTTCATAATATTTAATTACCCTTGCGTTGCCACATGAAACGATATTGATTACTGCATTTTATAATATTATACACGTATCTACATAAATTCAATAAGATTTAACTTGACAAATTTTCAGACGAACTATTCGACATGATGCCCACGCCTTTCTTCTACCACCGCACCTCTCGCCATCAACGGGGAATCCATTCCCATACCTTGGAACCACAATAAATGACGATCGCCATCGTCACGTTGCGTTGGATATATATTGCGGGCGATTCTAGATCCCACGAATAGAAAGCAGATCCTCCTATATATCCTACTTATAGAAAGTGCCACCCGAGAAGACGCGCCTTTATTTTTTCTTATATGTAGTTTTAGTGCAAGTGTGCAACCTTCCACTAATGTTTGAGTATTGTCGGTACACACTGATTACCTATGAGTGCACACGCACACTACAGTTAATAGACTCAGGTCAAACTCCACGCATCCCGCAACGCCCTCGACTAGAAATTGGTAGGGCGTCTTCGTGGATGGCATCTCCATAATGGGCTATCATTGTATCAATGGTAGATATTATTTGAGGCACCCCTTAATTTAACTGCCGTTATTAAGCGAGTAGACGAAGTATTCTCGCTTCCTGGAACTCGAATTTTCGACGAATTACATCAAAATATGTTTTGTATCCATTTTAATAATAAAGGCCACGAATTCACGGGTTCACGAATGCCGCTATTATACGATGAATACATACTCTGGTGTTGCAAGTATGCTCGAAGTAAATGAATATTTGGGGCGGCTTTCGAACAAGCAATGTTACAATGTACAAGCAATTCACCCTTGAACTGCATGCACGTAGACATTCCGGATTATAATTGAATGATATCATAATTTTTTTAAGTTACTTGTTAGGGATAATAATATAATTTATAGTTTGGTTGCTATAAAAGCGGTAGAACACACACAGGGAAGCCAAGTCTCACCTCAGACTTAAGGGTTCAAAGTCTTTTGTCCGCTTGTGGGCTTGGGATCGTCGACAATTCTAGGAATCAAACGTTATTCAAGAAGCCACTCTACTTCTCTCTACGTCTCGTCTGACATTGAATTGATATGTATGATTGAAATATATCTGACGATATATTGATGTAATACATTTCTTTGAACTTATGTGTAAAGTTCAAGCCGACCTACATTACTTGAATGAACAAGCCAATTTATCATGGCGGGTCTGAATAAATCTTATCAATGTAAGTGAACACTTCGCAGGCAGAACAAATGGAAACAACTTACCTTTGATATATGATAGCATCATGTTTGCATACGGTATTTGTCGGGTACCACACGTGTTCTGTAGCTGTACCACTGAGTAGCGAATACTGTAATACCCGCACTTAGCGTATTATGTTTTTGATATATTTTTGTGCGTTTGGTGGTATTATTTTAGTATTAGTCCGATCGGTCTGTATAAAATAAATATAAAAATATTTTATACATACTAGTTCACAGCACAAAGGTTTACCGCAAATGAAAACATCAGGTGGAAATAAATGTATATGCTGCGAAAAAATGTGAGAAACGTGACCGATTGAGAAGATGCCTGTCACGTCTGTCACGTTATGTATAGTGTTTATATACCCCTTTGGGGAGACTTGCGGCGTGCCGTGAATATATAAGATAATATATATAAGCAGGTAGGCAGACAAAAAGGTATTATATTATATTATTATTCGCCAGAGATACTTAACTGCCGGTAGAATGTTGCCATCTTTTAAGATGTACATGTTTGTACGTTTTCAGGACAGTCGGTACTGAAGACGTATATACACGTCATCAAATTTACTTTCAGACGTGAGCATATTATCTCATGATATGTGCCCTCGCTGGTAAGCTCGTTGTGTAATAAATCATTGTATTTTACTTCAGAAAAGCATATTGGAACAGACCAGTAGCAGTAAAACTTACAGGCTTGGCTTCTTAAACAACCTAGTTACCGCACCTCTTTTGTTTTTCCATGGTAATTTTTTAGTATGGTAAAATTAGACCATTATGCATGTGCCATTATGAAATGCTTAAATCGAAGATAAGAATCTTTCCAAAGTTGCTTATCTTCGAAAAGTTCTTTAACTTGGCCAAGCAAAATGGCAAGATTGGCACTTTTCTGTATTTGAACCAAAGTTATTGAATATGAAAGTGCTCGTTTAGTAAGAACCTTAGATAAAATGTCTGGAAAATAACCTTTCAGCGATTTCTTAAGAAGTTTTCTGAACTTCCAATATGTATGTACTAACTTAATTCTCTTTAACATAATAACTGTATCTAGTACAAGCTCTGTCAATATTTAGGATCTCAAGTTATCTATTTAGGATATCTAGTTCAGTAAACTTTGTGTGTAATCTTTGTATTGAATATTATATACCTATTATAAAAGATGAGCTACGATTTTAATATAGTCAACAAGCCTAAATTCTAACATTAAGTTAGATGATAAAGATTATCATGGTCGATGATATTAAGAAATTTATTTTCGCAAACAAACTCTCCTATGTTCACGCCTTCCCACAAGGGTCCCTAAGACTCAACACTAGCCTGAGTTTCTCAAGCACAAATATAAGTACATCCGACTTTAAATTTCTTCCCAAACTCTTCGTTGTTTACTTTATTACACTTGTATTACAACGATTACATGATTAATCACTGTTTTAATGCCTCGTTACAGTCGGTATTTGAACTTGCAAGCTTAACTTGCACACTACTACTTTAACCCACTCGGCCACTACGTCATATAGTGGCATGTTAGTATATAGTGACCGTAATGTTAAGCTGTAACAGTAAAATACAGACGGTACATTTGATTCACCGTTCGCTGATCATCGAATCGCGTCGAATGCTGAGCTTGAACTTTTATGTTTTTTTATATTACCGGTAAATTCTTATATTACACCTGCATCCATTTATAATTACAATGAGTCCCTTGCGGGGCCAAGAGAGCGTCATCTGTCACCTTACAGACCTCTTCGGCATCATGTACTTTCAACAGTCTCTTCATCCGTACTAGCCGTTTCGAGTCCTCGTAGCGTTCCAATCCTTCGTTGTTATATCAATCTTCCCTTGTTTTTCTTTTGGATAAATCCTACAGATGTTCTATCAATTTTCTTGTCTCATTCTTTCGAAATGTGCTATGCAAATCTTTTATTACGGATTTAATCCCTAATCATTTCGCCGCACATATTTTTCGTGTGAACGCATCATCTTAATATATATAAATTATGTGTCACGTTGTTTGTCCGCGATGGACTCCTAAACTACTTAACCGATTTCAATCAAACTTGCACACCGTGTGCAGTTTGATCCAACTTGAAAGATAGGGTAGCTTACATTACAATTGGACCCGATAGGTGGCGCTGCGATAGTGTTTCAGGAAGTTTAACATTTTCCCCCGGGCGAAGCTGGGCGGGACAGCTAGTCTATTATAATGTATCATTATGCTACCCAAGAGAGCGGATCAGTCATCATTATGTATGTATGATACAATTAGTAATAATATAAGTAAGCTAAAATTGTATAGTTATCAGGAAAGAAAGCGCAATAGCCACCTTAATATTAAAAATAGTAACAAAATTGCCAATAGGAATCATTACCGACTCAAATAGCATAGGAGGTCAAACTGAACATTAACCTATAGTGCCGGAATAATACCGTAAATCTAAATTCTCATGTTGATAGGGACGTAAGTCCTACTTACAGTGTGAAAGCAATAAAAATCCGTTTTTGGTCCGGTTCTAACGAGCGTGTTACTACCTACCGAGTCATTAACCCCGCTCCCGGCTTTCAGCAGCCTTCAGAAGACTTCATTACCATACGTAGTACATATTATTTCCATGTCATACACATTGTGTTACAAATACAATATTCATTGAAATGTAGTCGAGTTCCTCAATAATTATTTAGCGAGTTATAAATAATTTTCTCGAAATTCGAATTTCTGTTAATCGAAATGTCTTAAGTTCTCTTTACCAAATGTAACACAACGGGATCTGAATTTAAATCTTGATGGCAACAAACTTGATGCTATAGCGGAAACTGTATTCCTAGGAATTACCATCGACTAAAAATTGCAGTGGGGCCCGCACATTAGAACACTTTCCGGTCGGTTAAGCTCAGCTGCATATGCAGTACGGAAAATAAAGCATTTAACTGATGTAGCCACAGCTAGGCTAGTATACTATGCTTATTTCCACAGTATTATGTCCTATGGCATTCTGCTGTGGGGATCAGCGGCGGACGTTGACTCAATTTTCATTCTGCAAAAGAGGGCGGTCCGCGCGATCTATGACATGGGTCCTCGCGAGTCTCTCAGAGAGAAATTTAAAGAGATCGACGTACTAACTTTGCCTTCACTCTATATCTTTGAATGTATTTTATATGTCCGCAAAAATCGAGGGATTTACAAAATTAAAAGCGACTACCATAATAAAAATACCCGCAGTAAACATGAAATTGTAATCCCGAAATACAGATTAACAAAAACGAGCAAGTCATTTATTATAAATAGTATACGATTTTACAACAAGCTGCCAAAGTCAGTTATAGAACTGACCGATGTAAAGTTCAAAAAAATTATCAAACGTGTTCTGATTAAAAAAGCATATTATAAAATCAAGGACTACGTTGAAGATAAAGAAGTTTGGCTCTAGATCCTTCTGCGCATGCGGCTTCCTTGGTAGCTCATAAACGGCACAAATTTGTGGATGTCTCTAACTATTCTGAATCTTTTTCTTTTCTCAATTCGGGTTTTTTTTACAATAATAATTTTACTTTTTTTTATTTTAATTTATTCCTTATCTTGACCAGAATTAGTTACAGTACTGATGACAATATTTGTGTCACTTGTTTAATTTGTCTAATTTGTGAATGTGAGAACATTGTAGGCTTTGTAGATTCTTAGATCTTGCTAACATTGTTATAATTATCTTGTTTTATGTATGCTTTGTATAGTAAGCAACGACCTATTGTCGGGCCTTCATTGTTCCCCCATACTTGGGTACTATTGCTGTAACGAAAAAAAATATTGTATATGCCAAATGATTTGAAAAGAGTAACCATGGAGTTTCTTGCCGGTTCTTCTCCATGGAAGCGACCAACCCGAACCGTGCTTCTTTTTCGACGTTTTATAAGTGCCCATCTGGGCCTATGTGAAATAAAAAGATTTTGATTTTGATTTTGATTTTAAATTAGGACTAATTATTATCTGAATTTCCGAAAACTGTACCTGAGGAGACTTACTGAGAATTCCCAAAAATATACTAAGTAACAAATATATATAGTCTGTATGCTAAAGATAATACAAATTTACTTACGAACTATTTGGCACTTGGAACTTTTTGGACAAGATTGGTGCCAATAAAGCGTCATCCTCAATAAAATTCCTTAAGAAAACGTCCGCCTATTTCGGTACCAAAATTCATCAATGGTTTAGCGGTTCATGCGTAGGCAGAAAAAGTTATTGCCGCATTTGTAAATATATATTTATTTGAATGCGGTAGTGAGTGATTTAGACTCTCACTCAATAGATCGGCTTTGAATTCTTTAATTCTCAACAATCAAGAGAAACAAAAAGTATTTTTTCCGAAATATAAAAACTATTCACTTTATAGCCATAAGCTAGGCACCCACACGTAGCAGCTAGCATAAGCTTAAGATGAAAATAAATTATTTATATTTTTCTTAATTTCCTACACAAAAAGTAAATTTAATTAGAATCGGCCTGTATGTGTTTATTGTTCCGCTGAATGGGGACTCATTTTAATTAATTTTTGACTGCCTTGTCATCGGCGTTAATTTTTGTTGCGCCACGTCAACATACAGAATATAAATCATTGTTAATTTGGCTGTTTGTATGTTTAATGGATTTGAATAATTTCGGGATGACGCTCGGAGCAAACAGGAGTTATAATAAGGGTTGCTTGTGTTGTTAATGTGTGCCATTGTTTTGATACGAATATAACGTTATTAAGAACCTTTTTGAAATAATTAATTTTCCTTAAGTATACCCCCAATGTTACCCTTAAACGTAAGAAAATACAAATTTAAAAGCGTTTCTACCATGGATGTGTAAATATGACATTCAAACACAAAACTTTTTTCAAGTAAGCTAAAATAATATGCTGAATACCTCATGCTGTTTGAAAAATGTCATGAATTTAAAAATAAAACGAATCTTAGCTACATATTTACAAGAATAATAAATGCCCGAATTTTAAATACTTTGCAGAAAAAGCAGACCTTTTGCTCTAAAAAAACATTCCTTTTCATTGTCCATAAGTATATTTCCAAGTTGTAAGGCGCTAACAATGGCCGTACCTTGAATTATATAGGAACGTGGCTACAACAAATTATTTAATGCAAGGAATGGGTCTCTAACTAATTTGCTCACCGCATAACAACCCTCGTCAATGGAGGCTTACATGTAAAATTACAAGGAATATATTTAAAATATGAGATACGAACACGTTTATTTTCATGCTCATGAATCTGGGTTGAAATTTTCATATTGAAGATATGAGCTCGGTTTAAAAAAAGAACTATTCCGATTTCCGAATATGACCTAGTTTTGTAATGGACAAGCCTCCGAGGCAGACGGTCTACCAATAACTGTGCTTATTATTTTTTACAGCAACTTAACATGCATTTTAATTCACATTTTCATCGTTACATGAAATATTTACAAATATCAAACATTGTGTTGAAAACAGTATGAAAAATATAACAGACAACCCTCCAAAATGCGTAAAAAGAGAATTTGGGACGCGACCTCAAAAGGTGACTATAAGTAGGTTTGTATATCATTGCTCGAGGGACCTTGGGTGGATGACAGAGGCGCGAACGGAAGCTTCTGTCATCGCTTCACTGTGACAAGGGTATATTCTGCTCGAACTTTCACAAAATACACGGTAATGTTGTCATTCCTTAAGTAATATTAACGCCGTAAATATGGTTTATTTTCAAATGAATAATGAAAATCGACAAGAACGTAAGTTAAGGTGTAAAAAAATAAGCTAAAAATTAGAACGTCAAATATCATCAATTAAAACATTTTACTTTTGCATTTTGATACACAGTATAAAATTATATTTAGGTTAGGTATATATAGCTTGAGATAAATAATTATATATATCCTCACGCCTTCCCACAAGGGTCCCCGAAGGGGTAGGCAGAGGTGTATAGGTAATACCCACACACCCACTTTCCGCCAGAGGTATATTAGGTGCCAACGTGACAGATAATTATGTTCTAAATTTCTGTCTTTTATCCGGAATTTTATTATTTTAGGGTAATAAAAATCAGACTCTACTTGTATTTTTTTGTTATTACAAATATATCTAGTTTTTTGGTTTAATGAATAATACTTGTATTGCTAACTAAGCCTTTTACTATTAAGGCGAGAGCATTCTTCTCAGGACTATAATTTTTGGTGCGTAATAAATCCAGCATTATGCAAACATAGTAATTTAATTTTAAGCTATCTAGGACGCTAAGATATGGAAAATCCTAAATGTCAAGAAAGATTTAGCGGCAAATTGTTTTTTAAGACGAAGTTTACGTTAGCTAAGCCTCAGCAGTCGTTGTTGTATAATAAATAATAAGTAACTTTAACACTTTAAAAAAGAAAATATTGTTGTTTTTAGTACAAGTATACAATCTGTATATACGGCCCGCCTGATGGCAAGCGGTTTCCGTATCCAATAGATGCTAATATTTCTTAAGCATCACCCGCGCCGTCTCTAACTAGGGTGGAGTTACGGTGGTTGCAGTGCTTTCAGACAACAGATGGACTGGTCCCGTTTATGTCAAATTGATTTCAATAGAAGATTTTTTGTGGAACCTTTTCTGGAATAATAATAGTAATAGATAATATATTCTAACGCCTCCCCTAAGGGTCCCCTAAGGGGTAGGCAGAGGGTTATTTCTAGTGGAAAGTGAGTGTGTGGGTACTACTTATACACCTCTGCCTACCCTTTTTCTCGAATAATCATATTACGGTGTATGTAAAATATCTCTAAACGTCATCCAATTCTGTTCACCAGTTTTTACGTGAAAGAGAAACAAACATCGCCACAATCTTTCTCATTCCATAATATTAATAGAATATTTGCTAAAGTAAAGCAATTTGGATGAGAGAAAACCCAATAAAAATATACCGAAAGGAAGGCCACCGGAGAGTAACTGATTCGATAGGTGGTTGAACGTAATGTTTTGTTACTATTAGTGTCGCTTTCATTGGTTCAACATTATTTATACACTCACCAGTAACCAAATTGACTTAGGCTCAAAGAGAGCAAAGTATTTTCTCTTGAAAATAGCTTTACGGGCTGATATAAAACGTGTAGCAATTAAATTTTATATACCTACAATAACAACCATTAACAATATTTACAAAAAACAGTTGTAACTAACTTACACATAATATCGCTATCCCCCGGCAACGTGCCAAGAAGACTGGCAGCTAAGTTAAGTTTTTCATTTGTAAATCGAATGATTTCTATAATATACGGCTTAGTTTTTTAATTAAGTAAGGTTGATTTGTTCTGCAGCGCCATTTAACGAGTTATTCTTATTTTATTATTGTTTGGCCTTCGAATCCCAACTACCTTACTGTTAAGTACCTAGAGGTGTTCAAGCAATAAACAATTTTAACTGAGGAATGCTGTACCTATACTAAAATAACAGCTACGATTTTCACCGAAACGAAATCCAACGCTAGGAACCGCAATCCGAAGATTATTGAAAAATGATCCCCTAACTTACCTGCTGGAAATGGTTTCCAATTCGTCGGGATAACTCGTAAATCTCCTGAGGATGGATTTGCCACGAAACTCTTTTAAAATGTTACGAAAACTGCCTTGAGCGTATCCTGTGTAAATATGCTTCCGGTTGTGTATTTGTCAAATGTCATTGTTATTATTTATTTGTCTTTCGTTCAAAGAACATTTAATTTGGGTTATCATCAAAAGAAACCTGAAAAGCAAAATATTATTTTGTTATTCTGAATAGTGACTTAAGACAATTTGATTTATCTATACTAATATTATAAAGAGGAAAGAGTTGTATGTAAGTATGTTATTTGTAAGGAATTGGCTCAAAAAGTACAGGACCGATTTAAAAAATTCTTTCACCATTTGAATCATTGATTAATATAGGCTATTTTGATGGCAATAAAAAAGAAAGAAGATTATAAGTTCTTGTCTGTGTAAGTAAAAAAAAGATGTTAGTTATCTTTTTTTTACTTGCAATTACAACTGCCACATAATTTATTCACATTATGTAATCGTAGAAAACACATAAAATAAACACATTCCTGGTATGATTATGTGATCATGTTTATTGATTCGTAAATGAAGGGAGGCATATTACAACAATATTGGCTGCGCTGCACGGCTAAAGCATGTCAAGGACGGTTAAAATTGTTCGTAAACTAATACATAGCGACTATTAATAGAACAAATGGGATGGGAGAGTGGGATGGAATGGGATTGTTGTAACTACACAGGATCGGCAACGCACGACTGATAGCCTTGGTTTTGCGAGCGTTTGTCAGATTAGGTAATAGCATTTTTTTCTTATTATATTAATACCAAAATTACCTTTTTATCACATGTCTCTTATAGGGTAGGCAGAGTATATCCATATACATCAGTCTTCATAAGTGCTTTATATACATACTAGCTGTCCCGCCCAGCTTCGCCCGGGTGAAAAAGGTAAAAATCCCCGTTATTCAACTATTGCTTCCCCTATGGAGGCAATAGTTAAAAACGTATTTAAAAAAAAAAGTTGAGTTTGATAAGATCCATTCTTAGCTGACCTCTACACAGTGTAAGGAATACTCCTACCAAATTGCAAGACAATCGGCCTTATAGTTCCTGAGATTTCGTGATGAGTGAGTTCAAAAATGGGATCTCCTATATATATAGATTATAGTTACAATAATATCCTGTTCACTTAGATAGTATCCCGCCCCTCATAGAGTCGGCAGCCGACACTCAAAAGGCGGTCGATTCCCTCACAGCTCACGTACAGTCAGCCGTGGACGCCTGTTCACGACAAGTTCCGATGATGGAAGACCATCGCTGGAAACTTCCCGATGACGTGCGTGAACTGGTGACGGAAAAGAACGCCGCCCTCCGAGCGCATAGAGCTCACCCGACTGAAGCGAACCGCACCTTTCTGAGGTCACTCCAGCGCAATCTGAGATACCGCATGAAAGACCTGCGAGACGCTCGCTGGAACAAGTTCCTAGGGGAACTTGAACCGAGTCACTTGGCCTTTTGGCATCTCCAACGGAAACTTAAATCAGACAAAATCTCGTCTATGCCTCCACTCACTCGTCCAAATCAAGGGCCCGCCTTTGACGACGACGAGAAGTCCGAGTGCCTGGCCGACAGTCTCGAGGCTCAATGTACGCCCAGCACCTTGCCAGTAGATCAGCGCCACCTCAAGAAGGTGGACGCCGAGGTCGAAAGCAAACTATAACACCCACCCTCCGAACATCCAGACCACCCTATCGCCCCAATCACGGTGGACGAAGTCCGGAAAGTGATCAAGGATCTTCACCCCAGGAAAGCCCCAGGTCCCGACGGGATCGCTAATAGAGTTATCAAACTCTTCTCCCGTTATCTCATAGTTTTGCTCACTGCCATCTTCAATGCAGCACTGAGCAACAACTTTTTCCCCCAATCCTGGAAAAGTGCAACGGTCATAGGTATTCCCAAGCCAGGGAAACCCAAGACCGAAGCCTCCAGTTATCGCCCCATCAGTCTCCTCAACGTCCTTGGCAAGATTTACGAGAGACTTATCTACAATAGATTAAAGAGTTTTGCAGACTCTAAGAAAGTCATACCTGACCAACAGTTCGGTTTTCGAACCAAACACTCTTGTGTCCAACAAGTCCACCGTATAGTGGAAGACGTCAGTAGCGGCTTCCAACTCGGTTATACCACGGGTATGCTCCTCTTCGACGTGGCGAAGGCATTCGACAAGGTCTGGCACAACGGCTTAATATACAAGCTGTACCAGTTGGGCGTGCCGGACCGTCTAGTACGCATAGTACGGGACTTTTTGTCGAACCGCTCCTTCCGCTACAGAGTCGAGGGCACACTCTCTTCCCCCCATCCCATACGAGCAGGAGTCCCGCAAGGCTCAGTGCTCTCGCCACTCCTATTCACACTTTATACTAGCGACATTCCCCCCTTTAGACGAGTTAAAAGCGCTCTATTCGCCGATGATACGGCTATCTACTACAAAGGTAGAACTCCCGAGGGAATTCACGACAACCTCCAATCCGCGGTCACAGCCCTGGGGCGGTGGTTCCGGAAATGGAGAATTGAAGTGAACCCCACCAAAAGCGCAGCCATTCTATTCTGGAAAGGCCTCGAACGCCCACGGGTAGCCCCCATCACCCTCTTCGGCAAACCCATTCCATGGGAAGAAAAAGCCAAATACCTGGGCGTGATCCTCGATCAACGCCTTTCTTTCCGTCACCACGTAAAGACGGTACGCGCGCGAGCCACCTTCGCGCTCGGTAGACTTCACAGCATGTTGAATGCGCGAAGTAAACTCTCATTAAAATCCAAGGTGAGGATTTACACGACGTGCATTCGACCAATCATGACATATGCGGGTGTAGTGTTCGCACACACTAGCAAGTCAACACTTAACCCCCTGCAAGTGCTCCAAAGCCGGTTTCTCCGGAGAGCCACAGGTGCCCCGTGGTACATGCGTAATAGTCAACTCCACGTTGACCTCAAAGTCCCTACTATAAAACAGTTTTTGAAAAAACTGTCCAAACGTCATTTCGATTCTGCTGTAAATCACCCCAACCCCCTCGTCGTATCGGCCGCCCGATACACTCCTTCCCTTCTCTCGAAGATAAGGTGTCCAAGACACGCCGTCATCGAACCGGATGACGACATAACGGTCCTCCAGGACGCCCGACAAAAAACATACCAACACTACACAAAACCGACCACTGTTCCGTCCTCGCCGGCGAGGCTCGACGCGAATAAGCCGTAATGTTCCCCCCCGACCCCCGCCGCAAACGCCAGCCCGCGCCGAGCCTGATGCGCAAATCCCGCCCCCAAATAATATTTAAATAAAATTACCAGTCCAGCCCAGCTCCCTTACTCGCGATCCAGCAAAGCCCTAAGCCGAGGTTCGTACCCCACAGGGGGTGCCCTTAGCTGTGTTGCTTAGAAATAAAGTGCCTGGCTGGAGGCCTAGGTCTCGCCATTGACCGGTTAAGTAGCAAAAGTTCCCGGAACTCACGCTACGAGAGACAATACAAAAAAAAAAAAAAAACAATAATATCCATATAGCATTATTTACATACGAGAAGTAGAGATAACGGACAACGGATCTACCGTTCATACATGAGCTGTCAGACTGGCGATGGCGGAAACAGTGCCTTCGGCCGTGATCTTCTGTTAGGATGAGGTTACGTTGTAAGTATTGTCCCTGCGATAAGTAAGATTTCCTGTTTGTTAAGGCAATTAAGGAAGGAAACGAAAAGATACGTTCTTAATGCAATAAATATGTATTATAACACTTGGAACTTTGCAATCTGTAATTTTAACAAAATATATATGCATATATATTTCGTTGTAATCCTTTTTTCGATTACTAAATCCTTTTTTTTCTCAAATCCTTGTGTACTCTGTTTCAACTCAAAATATTACTCTGGTGTAATATTAGAGTGTCAATACGTATCAATACGTAAAACACGTAATTTCATGTGGAGCGCGTCATGTCATCTCACGTAAAAGGGTTGCGACACCGTTCCGCTTCTTCCATGATCGGAGCATTTCTATTTACGGAGTGTTTTCTCGCATATTGGTAATATATAGGTGGAGAAACACACTTGGCTTCGTCGACTTGGCCATTAAGCGTTGATATCACTTCATATTATGAAAAAGTCCCCGCTTCATCTATATGTCTGTTCGCGACAAACTCTTAAAACAACTGAACAGATTTTAATGCGGTTTTACCAATACTCTCTAAATTGGTAATTGACAGGGAAAGTTTTAAGAGTATTTTTTGTTATGGTTTTGTGTAGATTGGTCGAAATATCAGCTAAGGTAATTTAAATATTTTATTTTTTTAATTAGCACCACATGGGTCACGCGCTTATAATAATAGATTAATAATTTTATTAATAATGCATGATCAAATCGACCAGACACTCAAGGACGGGCAACATCAAGAGCACTAGTAACAGGCGGGCATGTATGAAGAAACTGACGAATGTGGACGAAGCTAAAGAGATATATGAGTCTAAAAAGAACAGGCGCTCTATTTTCTCTGCCTACTTCGTTGAGGACTCGGCGTGATAATATGTATATAATTATGTATGTATGCAAGCTATGGGCATCTTTCTGCGTTTGCTACACACTCATACAAATTCCATTCACCTGCCAACACATCGCAGTCTGGAGTTGTAATAATATATCCTCACGCCCTCCCACAAGGGTCCCCGAACTGAAAGGTAGAGGTATATATCTCAACACCCACTTTCCGCCAGAGATATATTTTATGTCCAACGTGAGTCGTTAGTCCGATGATATTGTAAGTACTCTGTAAATGTATATACATATCATACTATCATAGTATGTTTCGAGTAGGTATGTAGTGTGTCAACTTAGGTCTGTATCCTGTAACATGACGTCATTAAAGTTGAAGTAGTCATAAAACTATTCTGAGAGTAGACGGTCGTAATCCAAAAGAGAAATGGTGTAGTTGATGCTGATATTTATTTAATGTTACCGTACACAGGAGGTTTGTATCAATGTGTTTTATGAACGTAAGTACAGCGATTTGTCACACCACGAGTTGCTTGTGGAAAGAAAACGTAGTGGAAAAACCTCTAGACGTCCTACTGATATTATAAATGTGAAAATTTGGTGTAGATGCTCGTCAGAACGGCTGAAGGGAATTATGAAATCGTAGGGCACAATTAGTTTGAGAATTTATTCAAAAGCGTAAGTGCAGTCTTGCTCGAGAGACAAACAACAGGCTTGGTATCTGATACATTGACACCTAATCATATTTTGGGAACCATATTAAAGGTGGGCTTTGTGGGTTACATTTATAAAAACTTACCTTTAGATGACGAAGCAAAAATATTTCTTCATGCCTTCCCCGTAGATAGTACTTACACACACACATTCCGCCAGAGATTTTAGGTGCTAGCGTGACAGCCTTTGAATTTCCTTTCATACGTATTTGGTTGTTGCTGGCTCAGACCACTCTGCCACTACGGCTCTATAAAGGTTTCACCTATCCCAAAACTCCAGTGTAGCCACAAACGCCTACAACCTATTAACAAGCTATCCTGTATTTAGTGTGAAACGGAGGCTTCGTGAAGATCCACTCCGGTCCTGTGCTCGACATGTAATTACAGCACAATTCACTTACGAAATTCGCCCCAAAATATTCCACGTATTTTCATACTACACGCTACCCCGTGATAACCAGTTTAGTTTAGTTATTGAAAATTAATTGACTACATAATTTTATGGAATAATTTAATCCAAGTAATGAGAACACCGTAAGGTAAATAAATCTTGAGTGAATTATGAATTAATGTAAGCCCTTCGTTTGGGGCGCTACGTGTGTCGTATCCTACGATTTTCTCCTCGTCTTCTTAAGTCACCCACTGAACAACTGGGTTATGTGAAAAGACACAAAGCCTTCAGCCTACTTAGTGTAAATGGGTACAAAAATAACTGGGTTTGTAGCAGTACTTACCAAAATATTATTGTCTATTATTTCTGTGTAGTATAGCATATTCAATCCTTTGAAAGAAACGATACACATTCGTTTATCATTGATAATAATTATTTTGAGTAATTTCTTGTAATTTATATAATAATAATAATTATTACTAGGAGAAGGCAGAGGTACATCAAAATGCCCTCTATTCACCTGAGATTTATTGAGGGACCAAGGTAACAAATGACGAGTCCATCGCTCTTTCTCAAGCACAACTATAAATGCGTCTTTGAAGTTCTTCACAAGCATTTGGAGGCTTACCCTCCATGATTTCCTTCAACTAAAAGTTCGTGGTGTGGATTAATAACTGTACTTAAGCAAAAAAACTAACTGCTAGAGTGGAGATTCGAACTTGCAACCGTTTCATCGGTTGCTCGAAACTCAGTCAGCAAAGCTAATCACGGCTCATATTGTGTCTTATGATAAAATTTAAATAAATCTATTCCTATTAACAGAAAAGTGAATTTCTCCCGTTAGTAATCTGGCATTATATCCTCTTAGCCTATCTCGCACGGTGCGATGAATGGATATGGATGTATTATTATTTGCTATTTGTACTAAGATGTAATACGACCAACATAAGCAACCAAGCGACAATATTGCGGTTACTCAATAGCGTACACATGGTAGACCCCGGCTTTTAGGATGGGCCCTTAATACGTTGAGTTCAGTGATTGGGTTAGGCACGCAATGCAGGGGTTAGCGATCCTATTTCTGGGCTTGACACAGAAATTATCGATGGCTAATGAAATGCCACGCAAATTACAACGGAATGGCATTTCAGGAGCTATCTTGCGGTTGGTTTGAGGTAATTGTTCTATATGTGTTAAATGTGTATTGCAAATGTATTTTACTCCGGACAAACTATTTCATATAGTAAGCTTTGTGCTTAAACCTTAAGTTTAAACGTGCTTTAAGTTTAAAACTTATCTTAATAGGTTTTCATTAATGATGCTGTAAATAACTAATTGCTTAACATCGTGGTTTCACTTATATGCAACTAATACGTATGTATATAAATATGGCAATTTTGGGCGAGGAAATTAAAATAAATTTAAATTTGGCGACAGACAATTAATTTAAGTAATGAATGGCCTTAAACGAAAGTAAATTTTTCGCTAATAACATTTAAATTGATTGCTTTCTCAATATTAAATCATTTGATGAGTCAATCTAATTGAGGGAAACGCCGCCGAACGAAATATTATTTAAATTAATGCAAAATATGAAAGCTTTGTACTGAAAGACAATTTACTCAGCCATTCCGTGTTGATTGATATTTTGATTTAGTGATTTTAATAAGTTACGTTTAACAAAGCTAATTTATAATAATCTTGTGACTCTTTATATTAATCTATATTAAATTCGCCGCTGCTTCAGAATGAAGATCACTTATCACAAAGGAAGGGTAAAGGAACTCCAGCCTCTCATTAGCGTATTTCTATTTATACCTCTAAGGCAACAAACGACATAGTGTGGATACCAGGCTATGGAGTGGGCCGAGATAATGCTTACTTTAGATTCGACAATTAGCTCGTTTAGAAAAACGCATATCAGAAAAATCTAAACACC
This sequence comes from Drepana falcataria, assembly GCA_945859725.1. NCBI lineage: Eukaryota > Metazoa > Arthropoda > Insecta > Lepidoptera > Drepanidae > Drepana > Drepana falcataria. The sequence continues at coordinate 7,061,206 of OX243935.1, forward strand.
TTTTAAGAGAGGTAGGGCATAACGGAAGAAAGGTAGAGCGTAACGGAAGAGAGGTAGGGCATAACGGGTTTCCCGTTCGAATTTGGAGCTCCCCGACTGGGGCAGGATCTCCACCTTATAGAAGTCCGAAGCCAAATAACACGGTAACAAGGTTTCCAGTAATAAGCTCCTTGGGGGGAGGATTGTTATATTGTGCTGGCAGCAGAGAGATTGGTCCCATTTGCTGCCAACACAGTATAACTCTCCGAACACAGAGTAGCAACGCGCAAGTGATACTTTGGTATTGTAAGCGTAAATAGGCTGCGGTAACCGTTTTCCATCGGATGGGCCGTATGCTTGTTTGCCACTCTTGTAGTATAAAAAAGAAGCTTATGTTTTGTAAGGTTTATCAGAATAATGTGTATATTTAGGATTATATTCGCAGTAATGTATATTCGCGGACTAATACTATGATCAGACAATCATCTATACTGGTAGGTATGTATTCAAATGTATTTTTCGTCATTATAAAAATTATAATAAAAATGTTAACGATTCGTGGTCAACGGATATTTTATTGGAAGCGTACTTAGTATTTTTTTTATACACCCTGGTTGGCAAACAAGCATGCGGTCCACCTGTTGGTAAGTGGTTACCGCCGCCTATGGACGCTTGCATTACCAAGGGTATCACTCGCGCGTTGCCGACCCTGCAGGAATCTTTTCACACCATTCTTGAAGAACTCCATGCTGTCATCTCCAGGAAAAACCTGTATCTTTATAATTTAGTTAAAGTGTAGTAATTGCACACTGGAACTGTTTAATTTTAATAAATTAATAAGTAAATTATAGACAAATTGATTCACGATTAATTACCAAAGAGATCTCACATTATGTGGGTTTAGAGAAGCTTCCTTCCGAGATCCAAGAGAGATGTGAAGGGCTTTTGGAACGCGTTATACCTTTGGTGTTGTAGGCGTCCACAGGCGGCGGTAACCGCTCACCTATCAGGCGAACCGTTATCTTCTATCTATATATATAAAAATGTTATGTTGGTTTGTGTACGCTTCAAAAACTCAAAAAGTTCTGCATCGATCGAGCTGAAATTTTAGCATGATATATAATTCGCATCAAGGATTGTTTTTAGCATCAGTCATATATCCACAGCGAAGCGTGGCAGGGTACAGCTAGTATAATAATATAATTGTATGTGTGGTAGCAGGAAAACGTATTGGTTTTAGGTTGTCAACAAGTACCCTCCAACTTACCTCAACTAAGAAATATGTGTGTATACAGTGCGCTCTAACTTCATAAAGTGCAAACATCTAACGATAACTACATAGACCTTCAAAGTACCCTTCAAACTCAGACATGCTCAAATTAATACGCTCTTGACACACTACAGGATGCATTAGGCCTTAGGTCTTGACCTAGTGCACTTGCCCTTCGTCCTCGAAGTATTTGCGTAGGATAACTCACTTTGTAGCTCGTAATAGTGTTTCCATTAAGTCTTGGTAACTATGTTACTGCGGCATAGGGCGGGGTCAGGTCGGAAAGTTAGTTATACAATTTTATCGACTCCAATTTTATACGAGTTACGTTCTTGTTGGAAGTTTTTATATGTTTTAAAATATATTTAATATTTTAATTAATCCAAGTAAAACCTTACTCATATTAGAAGTTATTTATTTAGTATAGTTTATAAAATCGAGAGCCGTGGTTTTTTTTTTTTTTTTTTTTTTTTAGTATTGTCTCTCGTAGCGTGAGTTCCGGGAACTTTTGCTACTTAACCGGTCAATGGCGAGACCTAGGCCTCCAGCCAGGCACTTTATTTTTAAGCAACACAGCTAAGGGCACCCCCTGTGGGGTACGAACCTCGGCTTAGGGCGTTGCTGGATCGCGAGCAAGGGAGTTGGGCTGGACTGGTCATTTTATTTAAATATTATTTGGGGGCGGGATTTACGCGTCTGGCTCGGCGCGGGCCGGCGTTTGCGGCGGAGGTCGGGGGGGAACATTACGGCTTATTCGCGTCGAGCCTCGCCGGCGAGGACGGAACAGTGGTCGGTTGTGTGTAGTGTTGGTATGTTTTTGTCGGGCGTCCTGGAGGACCGTTATGTCGTCATCCGGTTCGATGACGGCATGTCTTGGACGCCTTATTTTCGAGATAAGGGAAGGAGTGTATCGGGCGGCCGATACGACGAGGGGGTTGGGGTGATTTACAGCAGAATCGAAATGACGTTTGGACAGTTTTTTCAAAAACTGTTTAATAGTGGGGACTTTGAGGTCAACGTGGAGTTGACTATTACGCATGTACCACGGGGCACCTGTGGCTCTCCGGAGAAACCGGCTTTGGAGCACTTGCAGGGGGTTAAGTGTTGACTTGCTAGTGTGTGCGAACACTACACCCGCATATGTCATGATTGGTCGAATGCACGTTGTGTAAATCCTCACCTTGGATTTCAATGAGAGTTTACTTCGTGCATTCAACATGCTGTGAAGTCTACCGAGCGCGAAGGTGGCTCGCGCGCGTACCGCCTTTACGTGGTGACGGAAAGAAAGGCGTTGATCGAGGATCACACCCAGGTATTTGGCTTTTTCTTCCCAAGGAATGGGTTTGCCGAAGAGGGTGATGGGGGCTACCCGTGGGCGTTCGAGGCCTTTCCAGAATAGAATGGCTGCGCTTTTGGTGGGGTTCACTTCAATTCTCCACTTCCGGAACCACCGCCCCAGGGCTGTGACCGCGGTTTGGAGGTTGTCGTGAATTCCCTCGGGAGTTCTACCTTTGTAGTAGATAGCCGTATCATCGGCGAATAGAGCGCTTTTAACTCGTCTATGGAGGGGAATGTCGCTATTATAAAGCGTGAATAGGAGTGGCGAGAGCACTGAGCCTTGCGGGACTCCTGCTCGTATGGGATGGGGGGAAGAGAGTGTGCCCTCGACTCTGTAGCGGAAGGAGCGGTTCGACAAAAAGTCCCGTACTATGCGTACTAGACGGTCCGGCACGCCCAACTGGTACAGCTTGTATATTAAGCCGTTGTGCCAGACCCTGTCGAATGCCTTCGCCACGTCGAAGAGGAGCATACCCGTGGTATAACCTAGTTGGAAGCCGCTACTGACGTCTTCCACTATACGGTGGACTTGTTGGATACTTGACTTTCTTAGAGTCTGCAAAACTCTTTAATCTATTGTAGATAAGTCTCTCGTACATCTTGCCAAGGACGTTGAAGAGACTGATGGGGCGATAACTGGAGGCTTCGGTCTTGGGTTTCCCTGGCTTGGGAATACCTATGACCTTTGCACTTTTCCAGGATTGGGGGAAGAAGTTGTTGCTCAGTGCTGCATTGAAGATGACAGTAAGCAAAACTATAAGATAAGGGGAGAAGAGTTTGATAACTCTGTTAGCGATCCCGTCGGGGCCTGGGGCTTTCCTGGGGTGGAGATCCTTGATCACTTTCCGGACTTCGTCGACCGTGATCGGGGCGATGGGGTGGTCTGGGTCCTCGGAGGGTGGGTGTGATAGTTTGCTTTCGACCTCGGCATCCACCTTATTGAGATGGCGCGGATCTACCGGCAAGGTACTGGGCGTACATTGAGCCTCGAGACTGTCGGCCAGGCACTCGGACTTCTCGTCGTCGTCAAAGGCGGGCCCTTGATTTGGATGAGTGAGTGGAGGCATGGACGAGATTTTGTCTGATTTAAGTTTCCGTTGGAGATGCCAGAAGGCCAAGTGACTTGGTTCAAGTTCCCCTAGGAACTTGTTCCAGCGAGCGTCTCGCAGGTCTTTCATGCGGTATCTCAGCTTGCGCTGGAGTGACCTCAGAAAGGTGCGCTTCGCTTCAGTCGGGTGAGCTCTATGGGCTCGGAGGGCGGCGTTCTTTTCCGTCACCAGTTCACGCACGTCGTCGGGAAGTTTCCAGCGATGGTCTTCCATCACCGGAACTTGTCGTGAACAGGCGTCCACGGCTGACTGTACGTGAGCTGTGAGGGAATCGACCGCCTTTTGAGTGTCGGCTGCCGACTCTATGAGGAGCGGGATACTATCTAAGTGAACAGATGAAGAGGACTTGGGGAGTTCCTCCAGTTTTCTCCAGTCTGTTATCTTTTTCTGAGGCAGGGGCTGACCTGAGTCCGGGGGGCCTAGTCGGGGGGAGAGCGTTAAGGTCACAGGTCGGTGGTCGGAATCTAATTCGTCGTGCGACCTCAACGAGTGCAAACGGAGGTCTACATTCTTGAGGATCGCTATGTCTAGTACGTCCGGTCGGTGGTTGATATTCTCGGGGTAGTGGGTGGGGTGCATAGGCGCAATGACGTCGAATTGGAGGAGCCCGCTGAGGTCCTCCAATTGGCGACCTCTGTTATTTCGTGAGTGGCTGTTCCAAGCATCGCTCTTGGCATTCAGGTCACCCGCGATAATAACCGAGCTACTGAGGTTAATGAGGGCTTTGATATCAGCTTTGATATCGGCCGTCGAGTTAACTGGGGAACAGTATGCAGAGACTATGGTGATCGGCTGAAGGCCGGTCATTCCTAATCGACAGATCGAGGTCTCAATGTGGGAGAGGGTTGGTGGTTGGATCGGGATACAGTGCAGGGACCTCTTGTAATAGATCAAAGTACCGCCGAGGGCGGATCGAGATCTATCATTGCGAACTACGCAGTAGTTTGCAATTCTAGGGTCTCGGTGTGATGGTTTCAGGAAGGTTTCCTGCACTAAGAAAACGTCGATATTGTTGTCGCGGAGGAACGCGGCGATCTCTTCCTTTTGGCTGTGAATGCCGTTGGCATTAAAGTAGCCAATTGAAAGTGATCGGGGTTTGATTCTGCTGTTTACGTTTGAGTCCATTATTGGTTGGACGAGAAGGTAGCCAGGGACTCTGATACATCGGCGTAGTCGCCGAGCACCTTGAGGAGGGCCAGAGGGTCCTTCCGGACGGCCCTGAGACTTCGTGCCATCTCGTTAACCCTTGAGAGGTTGACGGTGGAGAGAGCCGTGGTGACCGAGTGTTTCCATTTGATGCTTGCAACACAAAGAATTCAAGTTGGAATCCCAACTGTACCAATGAGTGTTTCTGAACTTTAGTACAGTGATTATTCACAACACGAGCTTAACGGTGAAGGAAAACATTGAGAGGGAGCCTGGATGGGTTTGAGAATAAATTCAAGGGCGTATGTTTGTACGTATAGCGTATGCTCATACTTGAGCAACAGCAATTGACTCGGTATCGACCAATTTGGCACCTAAAATATAAATAAGTGGGTGTGTGGGTACTGCCTATACACCTCTGCCTACCCTTGAGGTATAATTAATTGTATATAATATTAAATATATTTGCTGGAGGTTACGATTAAATGTATCGAGAATGCTATCAAAAGAGCTAATGTAAAGAAACTGTATCATATGGGTACACAGTGTTACGAAATGTGTGTATTTTAAAATCTTTTTCCAACCGTTTCTGAAGAAGCTAAGATAACAGGATACGTGACAGATGGCATGTTTGACACCGTTTCCAATTTCCTCACGATAAGGAAACGATCAACCATTTAAAACGTCTGTTCTTTTCAAAATAATCGACGTCCGTGGTTGTGAAAGATACGCTCAATACTGAGCGGCATTGGTCTAAAATGTTAGCTGTAGTTATTACGAAAACGCTTAAAGTAATAGAGTTTTTTCTTGCTCGCTAATAGGTAACCGGATTTCTTAGTGAAATGAGCTCATCTGACCTAGCAACTGACTAACGCCGTGAAGGTCAGATGAAAGTCGAATGAAAATATTCTATACCAAGAGTGCCAGCTTGAATGTTTTTTTTATACCTATTTTATATACCAAAGTTAGTACTATTGGAATTGGACAACGTATTTATTTATTTATTAGATACTTATTTTTATTGATTAAGAGCCGTGGTGGCCGAGTGTATCGAGTAGTTGCCTGCGACACAAATATCGCAAGTTTGAATCCCGCCTGTACCAATGAGTTTTTCTGAACTTAAGTAAAGTGATTAGTCATACCACGTGTGAACATATAAAAGATATAAAGAAAATATAAAGGATAGATATATACGTAAGTAAACATGACACCTAAATCTTAGGTGTCATGTTTACGTGTTTATCATACAAAATGCGCTCTTAACGGGAATCGAACATGCAACCTCGATCCTTGCAGCGATCTTTGGAGCTTGGTCTACTAGCCCAAACAGCCGTCAGATATTCTTGAAATTTGTCTTCTTCATTATTATTTTCTCTATCAAATACACAAATGTGTATTATTTAAAAAGCACCGATTTATTTTAGGAATTAACTTATGAGTTCCCTCATCGTTGCTATTACATCAATCTCATTAAGATCGATGAACAAACACAAAATTAGCCTCGTTTAAGGAGCATCAAAGCCTCTTCATTATTAGATGAGCGTATAATATATTCATATTTTGCAATATTAAGACATACGTACGAACGCTGCGAAACGTATGTGATTACCATGAATAAAATATTATTATGGAGATTTTTAAGACACTTCATGAATTATTTTGTATAAAAAAACGTAGGGTACATAGGAATCACATCATACCGACACTCGTATTGTGTACTTAGTATTTCCTACGGCTTTTTCCAGCAGAACGCCTCTCGCAATTGACGGAATATTAATTCCCACATTGTATCCTCACGCCTTCCCACAAGGGTCCCCGAAGGGGTAGGCAGAGGTGTATAGGTAATACCCATACACCCACTTTCCGCCGGAGGTATATTAGGTATAATTCCCACATCTTAGACCAAATTAGGTCTTATATTGTATTTCAAAAGAACTTGCTTGAGGCTGCCTAGAAATAAAAAGGTTATTTAAGAAGTGTGTAAAAATGTCGACTACTTGCAATGCTCTTGGTGTTGCAAGCATCCTTAGGTCCTTAGGTCACAGTGGTACACACTTGTTTGTCACCTTAGTCGTATAAAAAGAGCAAGAACGTTTCGCTTTATTCATAGCTATCGATATCTTTAGAGGGTTTGAGTACTCTCACCGTCCTTACTTGTTTCTCGAAAAATGGGTAAAGTTGATGGGTAGACATGCTTTTTACAATCTTCTAAAGCGTATTTTTATGTAATTCTAAAGTTATAGGCAAGGCAAGATTAATAGTTATTTATTCGTCGACAGATCGACCTATGACTTTTTCTTTATCTCAAATACTTCAAAAATCCATAAAATAAAAATTCATATTATTATTACGCTTTCTGTATAGAAAGTTCACGTTACGTTATTTATATCATGCTTGAAGGCAGATTTACATTTACCCCAATATTTACAAGAGTTTATTAAGAAAAACGTATGTAATATATGCTAGCAATTAGTTATTCATATCATGCTTCAAGGCAGATTTACCTTTACCTCAATATTTACGAGAGTTTATTAGTAAATTTATACGTATATGTAATATATGTTAGCATTTTGCTACAGAAAATTATTCGTAACAAAGCATTTTTTATAATATCTTTTTATAACATCTAATATTTTTTGCAGTAATTTAATGGGTATTAGGAAGTCAAAAGGCTAAACTAATTACAGTATACATCAATAGAATAAAAAGAGCCAAGAAGGCTAGCGACATTGGCACGATTTTTGGCAATTGGCAATGACATGGCAATGACATTTTCACCAGTCTTCCTGTCACGGGAGGTCTCAAAAAGTTTGTTCGAGACCTCCTTATAAAAATGAAGAGCATTTGGTCTCCAAGATTAATATTTGACGACCGTCTCTGGTCTAGTGGTTAGAGCTCCTGACTGCGAAACTTGAGGTCGCGGGTTCGAATCCCGCTGAGGGCAGATATTTGTGTGATGAACACGAATATGTGTACCTTAGTCTTAAATGTCCTATGTATTTAAGAATATATCTATCTATATAAGTAAATATATCGTTGTCTAGTTACCATAAGAACAAGCTTTGCTTAATTTGGGACTAGGTCAATTTGTGTGGAATTGTCCCAGGTATTTATTATTATTAAGTTTTAAATTAAAAGATTTACATGCATGCATGTAGTTTTTACACAATCAGTTTTAGGTCTTTCCATAAAATAAATTTCACATATCATCACGCCGAGTCCCTCACAAGGTAGGCAGGGTGAGGCGTTACTTAATATTAATCTTAAAAATAATCTTTCCTTGTTCAAAAGTTTTAAAAATGAAGGAGAAAACTGCAAGAGATGAAATGAAATGAAAAGACGTCAAAGAATGAATTACGAAAAAAAATAAAAAACCCATTGAATAGATATTGCCCATCTATCACCTTGCAGATTGGAGCCAAATTTTGCTCTTGGATAGTGGTAACGGCGAAGGTAAATAAGTTTTAATAAGGTTTCGAGATCTTCATAAAATTGCTGGCAGAAATACTACCCGATCGCATTTAATATTTTATTCAATCTAATTTCGGGGACACTCAACTAACGCGACAATACTAACTCACCGAGGATTACAACTATTGTTACAAAAGCTTTTCATAAGACGGGCCATATTGTTTGTTACTTTTGTTGTTCAGAAAAGTATTTTAAGGCTGTTAATATCTATAATTCGGACTCAGACTCGGGCTGAAAGTTAATGAAATTACAGCAACTTTTACTTCACATTAATGAAAGTAATATTCTAAAAGAGTTATCCAAGTATGCTTAATTGTAAGTTGTTAAAAGTAGTGATTGTACCTTGTAACTAGTTTGTTTCGGTTTTGAATCAATAAAGTATACCAGAATTCCTAATCTGGGGTGTTTTAAAACAATAGAACAAAATATTGTATTTCATAAAATGTCTTATTAGCATGAATAAGAAATTCTGAAAGGACTTTTGTGTCGTACTGTACTCACGGCCCTTGGTACTACAGAGTCACTTGAGGCGTTTTAAGGATCGAATGTTCCGACCTCCTACCCAAGAGCTTTTGCAGCATCAAGTGGAAATCAGATACTTAAAGAGAATATAAGTTGAGTTTTGAAGCTGCCTGTAATCATGTAGCCTGTAGCTAGGCTACGGCGTAGCATCATAGCAGTTTTGCTACGATTCAGTTCAAGACTATGGATTTGTTGGTTAGTTAGACAATAGAAATCGCGAGGAAACTCACTGTTTAAGGACTTTTGGTTTAACAACATTCTGCTTGATAAGCAGTTGTGGCACAGTGATTCAAGTAAGGAAGGCGTGAGGTTACATACATGTCTGTTTACCCCTTTATGATTAAAACTAATTGGACAGGTTAAACAAGCAATAGAACTTTAACCAATTTAGATACTCGTTTATATTTTCCAATATGTAATATTTTCTCTGCATCTATCATAATGATATCATAGTATATAGGTTCTTATGTGAAATACTGTATTTGTGTGTAAGGAACAGTTTAAAAATATGCTTTATAATGTTATTTGAATAGCTTGGAACCAGCTTTATAAATATTTTTCTTCTCCACATTTAGAAGCAGTAACAATAACAAAGATTAATTACAGTATCAATCTCCCAAGACTACACAATGTTATGACGAAACAATACTCAATACATTTGCTTGGGAAATGTATTTGCCAGTGAGCAGTGTATTAGTTTCCATCTCAATCACTAGGAAATTATTTCCCAATCATACTTCTCGCCGTTCGAGGTAAAAGAGAGCTCTTCTGAAGCAAATATATTTCACCTTCGAGTTATTCTAGACGTTCCATTAATATTTGTCTATAAATTTCCGTGAATTGTGTCTATTATTAAGTAGATATTAGTGTACGCGCCGCTTAATAGATTATTTATTTTATCTATGCACTACTCACCACACTAACTCATTAGCTCATAACACTCTCCTAATCCGTTCCCAAAATCATTCACCCGCTCCCTAACACATTCAAAAAAGTCGACGCTTACGCTATACACGCAACGCACGCGCTCCTTCAATAAAACTCCCTAAATTATCCAAAATACCGCGAGAGACTAATAAGTGTGTGGACTCATTAAATCCCAATATAAAGAGTGTGATCGTGCAGTGGAATCAGTGCCAGATGGAAAACTCCACTTCGAAGGACAATTCAAACTAACCCGCCAGGTACCTACCTATTCCTATCACTGCTGAAATACATCACAATTCTTCTCTTGATCCTAATCGCGCCGGATCATTTAACCCTATCTCTCCAGACACTCAAATTCCCTCACAAAACACTCACAAGCTCATTATTTTCGCAAATTAAGTTCGCAATTCGCAATTTGTTCTCGATCATCCGCCATTTAACTACCTACACGGTTCAAATTAGAAAACGCGTCAATTCATAAAACGCATATATATTTAAACGCATTTATATATTTCATAACGCTTATTTATTGTATACAAAAAGTATTCCTTAACGCATCGTATAATTACCTACATATTTCTATTCTTTCGTTGAATCTAGAAATCACTCGCGGCATTTTGTAGTCGACTCACGCCAAGCAACGCTCGCCCTTATTATCGCACGCATTACGCCTAATTTCCCGTACATATTTTTGAATTCAATTCATCATGGCGGAATTAAAACGTAAAATATCTTTATTAGAATCGAAAAAAGAATCTTTGTTTGCTCGAGTGCAACAATTATTCGACCTTAGTCTACAGGTTTCCGATCCTATAAATGAGCAACAATTTATGACTCGCGTCCAGTCGTTGGAAAAGACTAGAACTGATTTCTTGCAAACTATAGACTCGTTGAATATGTGTTATTTGCAACAGAACGAAGAGGTCAAACCATCGTTTAGCGAACTTGATGCATTTGATGATTTATACTGTAATATCATTGCCGTAGAAAAGTCGATCACGCAGCTCAAGGCCAACTCAGAACGTCGCAAATTCGAATTTTCTAAAAAGCTAGCTCCTATTGAATTGATAGGTTTTGATGGATCTCCATATAAGTGGCCAGTCTTTTATCAAAACTTTAAAAGTCTTATTCATGACAACCCCACGCTTTCACCCACCGAAAAGGCTCAATACCTAATTAGTAAACTTTCTAAGAGTGCATTGACCGCTTGCAGTAGTATTCCTAATACGGGAGAAAATTACAACATTTTATGGAATAATTTAGTCGAAAAATATCACGATATTCGAGTGCAAGCATCAATGTACGTTGAACAAATGTTACATTTTAAAACTCAAAACACTGACGCATTTTTGGAACAGTTCTGTACCGCCGAAGCCGCATTACGTCTTTTAGAAATTGATGATATCTCCGATTTTATTATAACTCACATCGCGTTGAGTAAATTAGATAAAGACACATTGAACCTTTTCGAACAAGCGCACCGCAGCGTTAAAATACCTACTTTCAATCAACTTAAGCAATTCATAAAAGAACAGAATAAAATTCATTCACTACGCTCATCATTATCGACGAACTCTAAACCTACCTACGCTAATAAAAATTATAACCCGCAAGTCCCACAACACGCTAAAAACACAAAATCTACACACGCATTTGTTGTCAACAACAACTCCGTTGTAGCCAGCAACGACGACACGTATTCTCACCCGCTTCACACACACAACACATTCACACACGCCTCGCATCGACTACCACAAACGCACCACTCGCTCACGCATCCCTCGCAATCACCCCGCAATTGTAATATTTGTAAAATCTATCCCGAACATGCACTTTTCAAGTGCAGTACTTTCTTATCACACAACGCACACACACGTAACTCGTTAGTGACACAACACGGTTTTTGTCGAAACTGTTTGGGATTCCACAACATAAATAATTGCCAATCTCAAAACCGCTGCGCAATATGTCAAAGAAAACACCATACACTCATTCATGTAGATCAATCTCACAACAACAACCAAAATAACGCATATTATAATTCAAAATCATTCCAAAACGCTCACATTCACTCATCACCGCACACATCTTCACCTCAACGGTATAATACAAATACGAGTAGCCGCGCGAACGCGAACCGCTCGCAGCCGCCGCTATCGCCTACACCGCGCGAAGTAGATTGCAATATGCGCGGGCACTCCGTCGCTCGCAACGTAGAACCGCCCGCTTCAGCGCAGTCTCAAGCTAAGCAAACGCAGATGAACTTGTCACTTTCCGCTATTACACCTGCGCCTGGTAATAATAAAAATACCGTCGTATTATTACCTACTGCGTCTGTTTATGTTTATGATAATAATAAAAAATGTCACAAGCTCCGCGTATTCTTAGATACTGGTTCTATGAGCCATTTCATTACAAAACAATGTTGTGAAAAACTAAATTTAAATATTAAACCCGCTTCAACTACAATAAAAGGTATAGGCAACTCGGAAAGTATTTCGCTAGGAACCGCTTCTTTCATAATTCATTCCCGCTTTGACGAACGGTGTAATTACACAATAAACGCTCGTGTGATTAATTCTATCACCGATCACTTGCCGAACGCACCCATAGACTTGTCTCAATTAGATCATCTGCGAAACGTGCCTATGGCAGACGATGATTTCCACACGCCGGCAGACGTTGACTGCCTTATAGGTAATGAACTCTTTGCATTATTGTTGCGCGGGAACAAAGTAACTTCTGCCCGGTCACCTGTTATCGGTGTGGAGACTACGCTCGGATATATCGCTATGGGGCGCGCGGACTGCGACCCGTCTAACACGCGCTCAAATGATAAGACATTTTTTTGTAATGTTGACTCGCCTTCTTTAGACAATTTGACGCAACGCTTTTGGGAACTCGAAAGTGTACCGAATAAAATACATTATAGTCCGGATGATAAGATGTGTGAAAATATTTTCCAGTCTACCTACACGCGTGACGACAGTGGTACCTACACTGTCAGTCTCCCATTTAAGTCCGATCCCTCTGAACTCGGTGATTCTTACACGACCGCTAAACGCCGTTTAATTAATTTAGAAAAAAAGCTAGACGCTATCCCGGAATTACGCAACGATTATAATGCCACAGTGCAAGAATATATTGATCGCGGTTTTTTAACCAAAGTCGGGGTGGACGATCTCCGTCCCACCGATAACGCTTACTACATACCGCATAGGGCCGTTTATCGACCGGAAAAAACAACATCAAAAACTCGGATTATTCTTGACGCATCATGTAAAACTACTTCTGGAAAATCGCTCAACTCATTATTATTTACAGGACCCAATTTACAACGCAACATATTTGATTTATTAATTAACCTACGCATATTCTCCATCGCTCTCACCTCAGATATTGAGAAAATGTACTTTTGTGTCAAACTCGCACCAGGTCATCAACCTTTTCAGCGCATATTATTTCGCTTTAATTCGGAGTCCGCCATTGAAGTCTTTCAGTTCAATCGGGTATCATTCGGGATATCTAGCTCGCCTTACCTCGCCATGCGCGTAGTGCGACAGCTCGCGGCTGACGAACGCGACAAGTTTCCGATCGGCGCGCTAGAAGCCGAGAACCGAATGTTCATGGATGACTATGTTTCGTCCATGGACGGAATAGACGAAGCCGAACGTACTTATCATCAGATGGTGAACATGTTCATGGCCGGGGGCTTCAATTTAGTAAAATGGAATTCAAATAGCTCCGAACTCATGAATAAAATTCCGCACTCGCATAAAAATCCACAACAAATAAACTTTGACGCAGATAGTGAATTAACCACAAAAATTATTGGAATGCAATGGCAGCCCCACGATGATATTTTTACCTATAAAATCACCGATGATGATTCTGACGTTTGTACAAAGCGCACTATCCTTTCCGCTACCGCTCGTCTTTTTGACCCTTTAGGTTTTTTAGGCTGTATCACAGCTTTTATGAAATTGTTAGTTCAGGAGTGTTGGCAACGCGAGTTAGACTGGGATCAACCTGACCCGGATTCCATACGACAAAAATGGACTCAGTTCAGAAGTGAACTCTCGGATCTGTCTAAATTAAGTATACCGCGACATGTAGGTATAACCGCAGGGTCTCACGTGACTATCGTTGGTTTCGCTGACGCTAGTGAAAAATGCTACGGAGCTGTTTTATATGTTCGTGTCGGTACTAACGCGGATTCGCCCGGAGTTGTCAACCTTCTTAGCTCTAAATCACGCGTCGCACCGCTGAAGAAAGTGTCTCTCGCTCGCCTGGAATTATGCGCCGCATTGCTCTTAGCTAATCTCATATCCTGTGTACGTGATATTATAAGTGAACGCTGCCCAATAAATTATATATACGCATTCTCTGATTCAACTGTGGCATTGACGTGGATACATTCACCCGCTTTTAAATTTCACACTTTCGTAGCAAACAGAATTACGGAAGTTAATTCCAAGCTTTCAGCCAACCACTGGTATCACATCAGTGGTGATGAGAACCCAGCAGATATAATATCGCGACCTGTTACACCTAAACACCTATTAAATCAGGAAAAGTGGTTTCACGGACCGCAATGGGTTTCTCACCCTATCAAAGAGTGGCCCATCAAACAATTTCTTCAAAAAATCGCCCAATAAAGTCGATAATCTAGAAGAGAAAACTGTTTCTCTCGTCACTGAAATTGACATAACTGAAACTCATTTAATAGATAAATTGATAGAACGCTTTTCATCCTATAAAAAACTATTACGCGCCACAGTATACGTACTGCGTTTCGCAAAAATTATACGCACAACCGGTTTAATCACACCGTTTGACTTAGATAACGCTGAACTCTTTCTCATACGTCACGTACAAAGTAATTGCTTGGCTAAAGATATCCACGCTATTAAAAATAATAAACGCATCAGTAAGTCCCTCATTAAACTCAACCCGTTCATTGACGACGAAAATATAATTCGTGTCGGCGGCCGACTAACGCATTCGCAACTTAACTATGGACAGAAACACCCTATTATTCTTCCATCGAAACATCGCCTTACCCAGCTCATTGTTGACTATTTTCACGTATGTAATCTGCATACTGGTCCTTCCCTATTACTTTCCCTGCTTCGACAGAAGTTTTGGATTCTAGCCGCTAGAAACTTGGTGAGACAAAGAGTACACCAATGTAATACGTGTTTTAGACTTAACCCTAAATCATCTAACCCATTAATGGGTGATCTCCCATGTTTTCGAGTGTCCGAAGCTAAGGCTTTTGTGTACACGGCTGTTGATTATGCCGGTCCCTTTTACATCACACACATTCGTCGTCGTGGTGTTAAAAGCCAAAAGGCTTATATTTGTCTATTTTGCTGTCTTACCACTAAGGCTATTCACCTTGAATTAGTCTCTGACTTAAGCTCAGATCTTTTCCTCGCAGCCTTCAATCGATTTATCTGTAGAAGAGGCCCTGTGGCCATTATATATTCTGATGGAGGCACCAATTTTTTAGGCGCTCAACGCAAGCTCGATTCTATTTATACGCTATTAGAGTCTGACTCTCATAAAAATTACATTGGTCAACAATTAGCTGATCAGCGCATTAAATTTCTGCATAGCCCACCTTATGGCCCGCATTTCAATGGACTTTGCGAGATTAATGTACGCTGTGTTAAAACTCATCTTTTCAAACAAATAAATCTTCAGGTATTAACCTATGAAGAGTTCAACACTGTCTTGGTACAGATAGAAGGCTTATTAAATAGTAGACCTCTGTGTGTATTAAGCTCAGACCCGTCTGATTTATCCGCTCTAACGCCTAATCATTTTTTAAATGTAACACCCTTAAAATTTCTACCAACTGAGGATGTTTCAAACATAGCTGACTGTCGCTTATCTCGATATCAATTTTTGGAAAAATTAATTCAAGGCTTCTGGCGTCGTTGGAGTCAGGAATATTTATCTTCACTTCAACAACGCGCAAAGTGGAATACGCTAACTAATCCAGTTCAGCTAGGTTCTGTAGTAGTTATCAAAGATAACAATGCGCACCCTCTTTGTTGGCCGTTGGGCATCGTGGACGAAGTATACCGCGGTAAAGACAATATTATTCGCACATTAAAGGTTCGCACTGCTTCTGGTACTTATATACGTCCAGTTGTAAGAGTCTGTCCTCTTCCTCTGCAATAAGTTTAAAAATAAATATATGTTTTAGTTTTAGTTCTTTCAAACGCACCCGCATTTACTCGCTCATTAGTTTAACGCTTTTTCAACTTTCTTCTAGAGGAAACCTCTAGGCCGGGGGAGTTGTACGCGCCGCTTAATAGATTATTTATTTTATCTATGCACTACTCACCACACTAACTCATTAGCTCATAACACTCTCCTAATCCGTTCCCAAAATCATTCACCCGCTCCCTAACACATTCAAAAAAGTCGACGCTTACGCTATACACGCAACGCACGCGCTCCTTCAATAAAACTCCCTAAATTATCCAAAATACCGCGAGAGACTAATAAGTGTGTGGACTCATTAAATCCCAATATAAAGAGTGTGATCGTGCAGTGGAATCAGTGCCAGATGGAAAACTCCACTTCGAAGGACAATTCAAACTAACCCGCCAGGTACCTACCTATTCCTATCACTGCTGAAATACATCACAATTAGTAACAATCCAAAGAATATACTAAGAAGGACTTGTATTGCCGAGTGGTCTGGTATACGACTTCTCTCTATAGATTAAGTTAAATATGTGTGCGAAAAATACGAATATTTGTATGCATAAAAGTATATTCACGCCTTCTCACAAGTCCTTGAAGGGGAAGGAAAAGGTAAAACCCTACACTCGCCGTAAACATATTTAGGTGCCAACGGGACAGATGGCGAGTCCGTCACCGTTTCTTAAGCACGACTACGTCTTTGAATTTCTTCTTAAAGGTTTCCTCTCTCTATTTTAATTCACGTGCTCCAAGCTCGTGGTGCGATTTATCACTGTAGGTAATTAAAAAAAAAGATCGTTACAGTCGGTTCGAACATAAAATCTTTACGTCATCAGACCGTCAGCGCTCAAGTAAGGATATCGTTGTCCAGTTCCCATAGTACAGCGTTTGATAGCTTTGAAACTTGGAATTTTTTTAGCTTAATTTCATCTTCAATATTAATTTGGCACTCAACCAAACGCAATACAAAAGAGGAATACAACTTTACTACAAGTCATCTGTTAATAAGTGTCGTGATATTATTAGTCTGACCACATTATGAGTAATTTGAGCTGACACATTTGAAATGCACGTTCGAGTTGGCATATAGTTTGTGGAAAAAATGCCTCACTATATAATTATTGAAGTCGGACTGAATAGAAAAATAGGGTCAAAGAATCTCAAAGCACTTACCAATATCATACTCTGCTTCTAGAACGAATCATCTGGAACAATTATAATGAAAATTATTAAACATTCATGATTCTTCAAAAGATACTATCAATAAAAACGATGAGTTCTTTCTGAACTAAAGTATAGTGATTTATGACACCGTAAGAATTTCTCGAGCTCTTGAGAATGAGCTAATTTACTTTATTTCTATACGTAATATATGTTAAGATGAGTTACGTACCTACTCGTATCTCATAAATCCTTACGTTGGATTACACTTGACTAACCAATATTGAAAGGTTTTTATGGGAAAGTCAATCAAACCTTATTACTTATTACCCCTCAAAAGCACTCTTGGCCGGTGTCCATTCCGACCCACGTCAAGCCATTGTTAGTAGCCTTTTAAGAGTAAATTCAATATACCCAGCAAACTTCCATTGATCTTTTAGCGAGAACCGCTTTTTGCACAATACTGTTATGACCGCCCTTGTTTATTTTGCAAAGCCTGCGAGCTAACTTTTGTGGTTTTCCCCATTATTTGCCAGTAAAGCTGAGTTAGTACGAGTGTTCGAGGTGAGATTAAAAGTACTAAGGCTTTCTGTTGTTACGTCGGTATGTAATTCTATTTGTAGAAACGTATGGATATCATACTCAAAGTAACCTTATTATATACGAGTATATGATACTTTTACATGAGATAAGACTCTCCCTGATACTGTAACTTTTTTGACGTATACAGGTTTTTAATATTTCATGTTTTTCAAACAAAAAAATACGTGACTTAAACCATTTTAATCCTGCTTATAAACGTATAAAAATTCATAGCTTATATAGTAAAGTCTCGTTTAAATAAGTCGCTTGCAATGAATGGATATCGAGATTCAATCTCTAGTCTTATAAACTCAGATCAGATTTTGGGTAATATCGTTTTTCATACAAAGTCATAGCTGCTATGCCTGTATGCTTTTGCAGGTTCTATCTCCAGAATGTTTTTTTCTGATTAAATATTTAGTATGCAGTCGGCAATCTTTGTGTTGCAGGCAAATATTCGAACCACTAGACCACCACCATGGCTATCTTTATTTTTACGGCGTTATTTAGAGATTTTGTACACTAAAACTCGAAAAGAACTCTCTCACAATTATCACTGCGAATGAATAAAACTGCATAGGTCATAGAATAAATTCAAACCACTATGGTGAGGCCTACCTAAGAGTATCCTTTAAAGTGCGTACACATCTGCACATCTTTGAAAAGCATTATAATGTTAGCAAACTCAGTTATTGTTTTTAAAATTATCGTGTATCTGAATAACAAACATCCATAATTCTTAACGTACGTACGTATAAAATGACGTATTTGTTACATTGGTAAAATCCTTTAACACAAAGGTAAAAAAAAAATGTGAGAGGGAAAGAATAAAGGTAGTGCCTCAACGAGGTCCCTAACAGCTTACGCGAGCTTTTAATGAACGGTACTCTTAAATTTTTTTGCCCTTGTGAGATCTACCTAATTAAAAGGTTCCTGAAAATGATATTGCGCAATCTGTGCTATATAGTTGATGTTAAATTGTATTTAAACGTATGTGAGTATTTACTGTATTCTAAGCGGATCAAACTGGCCAGTTATTAAAAATAATTTTGAAAATAATATTAAGAAAAATACATTTATATTCCAATTCAGTTGATAGTGTTTTGTCTCATATATAATCTAGATGGTTACGCCTCTTTAAACGGTAAATGTATGGTATTTAATAAAAAATACGTTTGAACTTTAACTATTATAAGGCAGTTTTCCAACGCGGAGTGGACGAGTATCAAATAATGTGATTTAACATTGAAGCAAGCAACTCCATCATGAGAAATAGAAAGACGTAAGTAAAGCCATAAAGTAGCTTCTATCAGTATCTTCACGGCTTCCCAAAAGGGTCCCCGAAGGGCTAGCCAGAGGTGTGTAGGTACCATCCACACACCCATTTTCCACTAGAGCTATATTTTAGGTGCCAACGTAACAAACATCTGAGCTTCTATTAATCTGCCTACCTATATATTTTCCATAGTACTTAGAATCTTTTTATTTGCTTAACGTTGAAACCAAAGCAATCGTTTTACTTACAGAATCAATTATTCGTACCATTGTCGTCACTGGTATAGACAAGTTAATGAAATTGTCTGCTACATGCATATATGTAGGTAGCAGGCGCAGAACGCTTGTTGTTCGATGAAACATGGTAATGGTAGAACTTATTTATAACATTACTTCAAATTATATAATAATAATAATATATCCTCACGCCTTCCCACAAGGGTTCCCGAAGGGGTAGGCAGAGGTGTATAGGTAATACCCACACACCCACTTTCCGCCAGAGGTATATTAGGTGCCAACGTGACAGATGGCGAGTCCATCGCCGTTACTCAAGCACGACTATACATACGCCTTTGAATTTCTTCTCAGACGTACGCAGGTTTCCTCTCGATGTTTTCCTTCACCGTAAAGCTCGTGGTGTGACTAATCACTGTACTTAAGTTCAGAAAAACTCATTGGTACAGTCGGGATTCAAACTTGCGACCTTTGCGTCGCAGGCAACTGCTCGAACCACTCGGCCACCACGGCTTCAAATTGAGGTACTAAAACTTTAGTTGGTTTTTAATTTTAGTTTTAGACTTATAGCATCAGTTAAAAATGGTTGTTCACCTATCTAACTATGGATCACAAAGAAGATTGAATTTCCAGATAAAATCTAGTTGGTAGTCATTCGTCATAATCGTATTTTTAACCAGATTTAAAGATGTTAACATTTTTTCTTACTCATTCAATAGAGTAACACGTAAATAGTTAGCCTAAGCGCCAGCATCGTGTTTTTGTATAACATTATTAGCTAGGAAAGTAAGTCTCTATGTCTGCCAATCAATACGATAGTAAAAAGATTAAGGATAATAATGCGAATACGATAATGAAAGCTAAATAAAAGGCGCTATTCTGGTCGTCCTACCCAAAGAATTAGAACTTTTACAAATAAGTGAAGTTGTGCTTGAAATTGTTTTTAAGTGTTTCTTGAATTCAGAAACCTTTTGTGGTTATTAGGAAGAAAACCAACGCTATCCATTAGAAACAAACTGAGGGTGTACTCCTCAGTTATAAAGCCTAGTTGGACTTATGGTATCCAACTGTGGACGTCTTCCAGTAAATTCAACATTATGTGCCTCCAAAGAGTGCAAAACAATATTCTAAGTACTATGTATAAGTGGCGCTGCCTGGTTCACTCGTAACACAGAGATCCATGAGTATTTGAACATGAAAACTGTGATGGAAGAAGCAAAACAGTACACCGACAAATACAAAGATCGCCTGACAAACCATCCCAACCCATTGGCTAATGTGCTGCTGTTAAGAAACCATATAAGCCGCTTGAAAAGAGCCAATGTGCTAGGTGACTGAAGAGAGTTGGGGCAGTGGCTTCAATTCTCTAAATACCATATTACTTCAACCAACCTGATTATAGCCTCATGAGGCTGATTGCAGGTTCATTATAAAGAAAAAGTGTTTCTTGAAAAAAAAGGAGTTCTTAAAAAATAACGTTTCTCGGCCCACCAATTGCTTGCCTTTGGAAAATTATCGAAAATTTATTTTAATATTCTTTTCAATGTTTTATTCTTCGATTTTACTATTTATTATCCAAAGACAATCCAAATAGCAACGTTTAACTCTCCTATGTAGAGTTACACATATCTCTAGAATTTTACTGAAAGTTGACTGTAAAAGTTATACTATCGCTTTTCATAAGATCAATGGCTAATTTCTATACTTCTGCAAATATTAATATTTTGCTCCCTTTCGCGGAGAAACCTGCGGGTTAGCGTGAAGCTTTAAAATGCTTCTAATTATAACGGGATTATGGGTTTAAAATATCAACTGATAAATCTGATTTCATTGTATATACCTTAGAGCAAGCTATAATTCTGTAATGGGAAATCCCGGGCTATGAACGGTAGGATTAAGAGGCTGTTAATACTCTACGACTTCCAATAATATAAGCTGGTATATGGTGCCGGGGATATGGTATTAATATAGTAAGTATTATTAGATTGGTAACCAAGTGGGATAATTAACAGTTAAGGAGAGATATTAGAGATGATGTACTGATGAACTGCTCTAATTAAAAAGTGGTATTTTAAAAGTTTCCTAACACTTTCTAGTTCCGAACTTAAAAAACATATGAATTGAGAAACCTTCTCCTTCTTGGAAGTCGGAAACTTGCTTTGTTTGAATGCGGAGCAAGCTGAAAAGGTGTGCAAGTCAACAGGACAAGTGACGGTTGTCACTTGTCAGTCACTTGCCACGAGAACAGTACTATTTTTAGGAAAGTTGAATATGTATTCATCCTATAGTTGCATGCATCTTCTCAGTTTCAAATTTCGTTCAAATCCAATCGGTCATCGGTGGGTGTGCATTAATTCTCGTGAACTTTCGTCTCTATAATTGTTGTAGAATTAATTAAACCCGCTGAGGACTTCGTTGAACTTTAAGCCCTAAATCGAATAAATTATTTTCTAAATGTTTTTTTTTCTACGTGTATAAACGTTAAATACATTAAGCTTTAGTTACTGGATCCCGGTGGCAGCCACTTATGGTAACTATCGGAAACATACACGACCTGCTGTGAACCTTAAGAAATAGTACAGCAAAGTAGATTTTCGCAATCAAACCGTATTGTGACTTGTTGAGTGGTTTTCCAAATGTTATTTTGATGCTAGTTTTGAACCCAGCTTGGTCGGTCAAACAATTCCGCGTAATTGTATCACAGAAAATTTGAGTCAACGATATGCATTTATATCTAATGTTCATGTATAATGAAATACAAGAAGGCCGAGTGGTTCGAGTAGAATGGTTCTTAAATTCGAATCCCGACTATACAATTGAGTTTTTTTAACTTAAGTAGAGGGATTAGACACACTTAAGGTGAAGGAAAACATCGAGAGGAAATCTGCATACGTTTGAGACATTTATATGTAATGTTGGCATCTAAAATATATCTCCGGCGAAACGTGGTTGTGTACTACCAACACACCTCTGCGTACCCCTTCGGAGACTTGTAGGTAGACGTGAAGATGTTAATTATTTACGTACATATAATATATTCAGACTATATATGTTTATTTAAATAGGTGCACAAAGTCGATTAAACTAATATGAACTTCGTGAAACGGGGAAAGTTTTCCGTGGAAAATATTATGAAGATGGAACCTATCCAAGGCAAAGATTGAGGGTGGAGGGCTATAATGTATTATGCATTAAGTGTATGTTTTACTGTTGCACGCTTAGTAGGCAACACTAGAATCACCAAATCACAATATTCTACTTAACTATGTTTGATGCTAGATGAATGATTTCAGACTTGAAGAATAAAATCCGATGCGAAATTCATGCTGACTAGTCAGTGGGGAGCGCCCACTAAAGCTAAGCTTTAAGCTAAGCTAGTAATTAGACAAATAGTAAGTATAATTTGAAAATATTCAAGACTAAACTTGAAATTGAAATGATATTATGAATGGAAGGTACTCACAGAGTTCATTCACTCTTACGCACACTCGAAAGTGGTTATACGAAATTTCTCTCCTGACATGAAAGGGCTGTAAATTTATGTATTTAGTTTAATATTTTATAATTGATATTAAGTCAATCAACCGTGTGTTTCAATCGTCAATTGAACGTTTGAATATGCGTGCGGCTTCCCTGGTAGCTCATAAACTGCACAAATTTGTAGATGTCTCTAACTATTCTGAATCTTATTTTTCTTTTCTTCTATTCACTTTTTACAATAATTTTCTAATATTTTACTTTTTTCATATTTTGCTCAGAATTAGTAGTACTTAACAGTAACAGTAGGTACTGATAATATTTGTGTCACTTGTTTAATTTGTGAATGTTCAAACATTGTAGGCTTTGCAGATTCTTAGATCTTGCTAGCTTTACTATCTTGTTTTACGCTTTTTATTTGTAAACTAAGCATCGAACTATTATCGGGCATAAGCTGTTCCTCCGTACTTAAGTCCTAATGCTGTATCATAATAATATATTATTGTATACCAATTGATTGGAAACCACGGATTTTCTTGCCGGTTCTTCTCCATGGAAACGACGAACCCGAGCCGTGCACCTTTTTTGACGTCTTATAAGTGCCCATCTAAGCCGCTGTGAAATAAAATATTTTAAATAATTTAGCCAATTTGAATTATACAAGAACGTGTTTTTAATATAGTAAGATATTCTAAGGTCAGGCTGGTAGTAGTTTTGTATAATTTTGACTTATCTATACACAAAGCTACTTCCGGGTGAATGAAGTTTGTTAAGAAGAGAGGCAGATGATTTACATTCCTAAGCAGACAATTGTAATCTAGATACGATCCCAAAATCCTTCGATTGGATTATCAAACAATTTTCGCATGAATAGTTCACATACAGCACATTGTATCCACGCTAATTTTAAACACATATGTGCGTTAATTTTCCGACCCAACGGCCAATGTGGAGCGGTGTTAATATCGTTTACGATATAAACAAGCCTCTCTAAAGTGAATTATTGAAAACCGGCTAAGGCTTGGGAATTCTCCAATTTAACATTTGCTATCGATACAGGTCTCCTCTTTGGATATTATAATCTATTTACAAATTTATTGACCTTTGCCCGGTTGGATATTAAATTAAGTTTTAGTTAGTGTTAAAAATAGTTATGCTTCTGAAATGAAATGAAAGTATCAGGTGTTAAAGTATTGATATGATATAGTAACGCATAGTAAGTGTTTAATTACATTTTATATAATTATGCAGTTAATTTAAAGAAGTTATAGAACATTTATTTATTTAGGAGCATGTTTTCCAACAGTAATTATGATATATCCTTGTGTATAAGGATATTACCTACATGTAAATACAACGTTGTAAGCAAATAACCATAAGGCGGAACATAAGCTTATAAATATAATAAATGTCCCAAATCTGTGTTACGTGGCAGGGTGCCAAGAAGGCTGGCACGTTGTATTGAAAATAAAACTACCTATGAAATCAAATTTTGATTTCGAAACCGCGGTGCATAGCCGGTTAGAAACTTTATTGAAATAATGTTATCAATTAATCTATTATATCAAAACTGAAGATAATTCGTCTTATCAATTCACGTCACGCATTTAATCCGGCGGATACATGATTAAGGTAGCTGAAGCCACACTGTTTAGCGCACATCGAAGGCAAAATAAAACTGTAAACGCACTAGAATCCCATTTATCGTTCGTGCAGCTTACATTCACACAGCAATTCAATTCAATTCACTTCGTAACAAAATTACTGGCACTAGCTACACATCTTTCATAGAGCCCACACTCGCCGTAGGCCATTATTCAACCACAATGCAGTCAATCACTGGAATAATATATTGTATATACTATACGAAAAATATAGAGGCAAAATTTTATTTAAGTAGGCTTTGTTATAACTTATATTTTTAGTAATCAGTCAGAATTTATTACAAGTTAAAACAAATGACTAATGAGTTAGATGAAATTGCAACCCCTCAAGTCAAGTTGATATTGAAAGCATTTTGAAAATATAACGAACACGGAATAAAGCTTGTAAAAGAAAAAGCCAAGGAGACTTTTAAAATGAAGATTGAAATACATAACAATGGCTGCGATGCCCTCAGTAGCTACGTTGTATTGTATAAATTATAAATAATACACAGGGTTCGCTAAGAAGAAATCGATATAAGCCCTTTCCGAAAACAGTAATATGATTCCCCGAGACTTAAATATAAGCTTTATAGATTAACGCAATTTGTTTATTTTGTTTTGCCTTGTTTTTTGGTGCCAGGTTTGTAATGTGTTAATTAAATCTAGTCGTTTACTTGTATGTTTTACTAATAACGTGCCTAAGTCTGCGACTTCGTCCGTACCGTAATATACTATTATTAATAAAGTTAATATAACTATGTGTTAAGCATAGTGTGCAATGCATCTATCCTATAAATTATACTAATAAGTTTCATCTCCACACCTTAGGTACAAGAAAACCTTATATCCGACAAAGAAACGCGCGGTACTTACGTGAATTTACACGAGGGCTTCAACATATTTGGCAAGTATACTTTAGCGTTAGTTTTGTTATAGTACCTAACAAATGCACTATGCACCGTTAAAGAAATGTTATTATCATTATTTTTTTGTATATATGTTTTTGTACATTCTTGCGGGTGGTGTAATTGCTATTTTTATATATGAGGTAGGTTTTGCTCCTGAACTGTGTCCTGTTTTGACGCGCCTATTCGCGCTTTCCTACTCCACCCAAAAAGTCCCAACTTCGTGGAAGACCGCCCACGTGCACCCAGTGCCCAAAAAGGGCGATAGATCAGATCCATCGAATCGGCCGATAGGCCGATCGCCATCACCTCCCTCCTCTCCAAAATTATGGAGCGAGTGATTAACACGCAACTCCTGCGATATCTAGAGGGTCACGGTTTTTTGAGTGACCAACAGTATGGCTTCCGCCAAAGTTGCTCAACGGGTGACCTTCTAAAGCACGGTCGCGGAGCAGGAAGAATTTCGTACAATGACCTCGTTACCTACTGACAGTGGTCACAAACATTTTTATATGTGTGGTTTGCATGAAATATTTGAAGGATAGAAAAAAACTAGCTTATTAAATAAATTATTATTAAGTATTTTGTTAAACAATAAACTCTTCAGACATTCCATTACTTTTATTTATAACAATTTTGCAATAATATCTCAATATAAAACTGAATCACAGATGTGTTATTCCTCTGTCGTGGTCGAGTATCGAGTGGCGTCATGTCTCACGCCGTCATTTTGGTACCAACGCACCCGAGCGGCACCGACTGCTCCCGAATACTCCCGAGTTAACTGAAACAGACAGAACAGAGGGGCAGACAGACCAGAGGTATCAAAATCGTCTTAAAATTACCAATTTGGTAGAAATAAAAAAATCATAAATCCGAATCCGATTCTCAGATTCACTAAAGTGTGACATTTTTCTTTTCTTCCGCGGAGAAACAAACTTCTTGAATGGACGCGAGGTAGACGGCACTGGTTCCATTTTAAAACAGTAAATTAAACTTAACAAATCAACGAAACCACTTAACAATTAAAACAAGACAACAAAAACTAACAAATAACAACAAACTAAGATAAATGTGTTTCAAAATTGAACGAGCACTAACGCATCCCAAGATGGAATGTCGTTAGTTATTCAAAAATTATGAATCATGTCAAATACTTTTAATTGCGACCAAAACACCAGACGCAAGCAAGAACAAACCTTACGGTCTCAATTAAACGGTTTTCAATCCCTGGCGACAGCGGTCATTGCATCTGTGCGAGCGAGACGCATTATATTTACGCGGGAGTGACAGAGATGGGTAATAATAGGTCATTGTACGAAATTCTTCCTGCTCCGCGACCGTGCTTTAGTATATCTCACGCACCGTTGGTCACTCGCCATTGAGAGTCAAGGTGAGGCATTAGCTGTTAGCTTGGATGTGGCGAAAGCGTTCGATCGGGTCTGGCATCGCGGTCTTTTATCGAAGCTTCCATCCTACGGACTGCCAGAGGGATTATGCAAAAGGGTCGCCAGCTTTCTGCTCAGCAGATGCATAAGAGCCGTCGTTGACGGTAGCTGCTCCGAAAGCATGGACATTAATGCTGGCGTCCCGCAAGGCTTTGTGTTGTCCCCGACTCTGTTTCTTCTGCATATTAATGACATGCTTTCTATTGAAGGCATTCATTGCTATGCAGACGACAGCACTGGGGACACTTACTACACGGGCCGTGCTAATCTCCCTCGTTCCACTGTAGAGGAAAGTCGAGAACGACTTGTGTCTGAAATCGAGAGTACACTTCGCAGTGTCTCCGATTGGGGTCGACTAAACCTAGTCCACTTCAACCCCACTAAGACACAAGTTTGCGCGTTCACCGCTAAAAAAAAAAAACTTTCAGTCAAGACTGGTATTTAATGGTATTAACGGGCCAATTGAACCAACCAAACCAATTAAATACAGCAAGGGAAGGTTATTTTTGGTATATTCATTGAAAAGGTTCTACTGGATGGTGAATCTATTTACTATTGCAATGAACTTCCTCACGATGCTTAAGATGCATATTTACAAGGTTTAAAAAATGCCTTCATGTATTAAACTTTATGTCATGGTATGTTATGTAAAATTGCATTGCACTTTCGAAGGTACAAAACTACCGAAAAAATTTATACAAGGTGCAGATGTCAGATGTAGTACATGTCAGATGTGTCGTAGCACCGACATCAGTCGGTCTGTATCCATAGTATTATCACGTAAAATTTCAAAAATATAAATATATAAAATTACGAAGCCAAAATTGGAATAAGTCTTTCGATAGAGGAAAGCCTGTTTGTGCACCTGCTCTGTTTAGATAGGATTCAGAAGAAACAAATACGTGTCGAAATATGTATATACCGCGTATACAGATGAGCCTGCAAAATCAAATGGCGTGGAAATCAAGCAGATTACATTGAAGCTGTTGGAAAATTTTCGCGAGAACGTATGACGAGAAAATATTTTTGTTATTGAGTTTTCACGAAATCTGAAGCTTTAAATCTTATATCAAACGCGGGATACGACATGTGCAGCTGCTCGATCTGAATCTCCCAATATACGGTTTGTGAATAACTTGACAGATTCCAATTCATTAAATTTATTGATGTGAAGAAGGTTTAATTGTAAATATGACATACATACATATCATCAGTCTCTAATGGGGTAGGCAGAGAGTATAGGGTGCCGGTTGTCTCTAGACTTACATACCTCTTTCGCTTCGTTCACATTCATCAGTCTCTTCATACATGCTCGTCAGTTTCGAGTACTCTTGACTTTCCCGTCCTTGACGGAAGCTCAAGGATCGATTTGATCTCTTCTTGCACACACTTTCACTTTGTATATCTGTTGCGTCAATCTTTCTTCACTCATCCTTTCTATATGATATTGTAAATATGAAGAAAGTTATATAACAATGGTTCGGCCTATAGGAAGGACAAGTGATAGAGCTTTGAGAAAACAAAAGCAACTGGTGTGAACAAGGGTGCGATTGTTAATATGAAGAAAAGCATGATAGCGGTTTATTCATATAAACAAAATAATATATGTTCTATATCTCCACGCCTCTTTACGCCGGTCCCGGAAGGGGAAGGAAAAAGGCATAGAAGTGTATAGGTAGTACCCCCATGTCGTTTTCCGCCAGAGATATATTTTAAATATCAAAGTGACAGTTGGTGAGTCGCTTTATATATGCTCGTCGGTTATTTAGTTTCAATTAATTTATTTTCACAAGAAGTAATTTTAACTATTTATTTGTACTACTTGCCTTGTGGTGACAAGGCAAGGCTGACGCAACCAATGGACCCTTAAAATACTGGAGTCACTCGAGCTTTTCCAACCCTTTAGTTAATATAAATAGAACCCTATTCACAAGGATACGTGTGTTAATTGTTTGGCACACGATTCTGTCCCAATAGACGTAAATCTTAATTTTGTATAAATTAAACATCATGTTACACAAAAGGATAGAACTTAGAGGTAGAAATCTGGTTTTGGTTAGAACCCAATTTTCTGCATATATTCTCGAAAGCATTTTTACTGGGAAAATCAGAGAAAACCTTATTGTATGATGGTGAATCTTTATTGTAAATTTGTTTTGTAGTATAATCCATTATGTAAAAACACTTACACAACACCATTATTATTTTATGAAAATGTATGTTGTGTGACGTATTATGGCACGTAGGTACGGACACAGTGTCTTTGCTAGGGACATTCAAAACGTAACACAATTTGTTGAGGTAGATTTATTTGCCTATAAGCGGGCTTCGTTTCTTACAGTCTCATATTCGAAACAATAAGTTGCATTTTATTCTCTTTTTTTAACCTACAAAAATGAAAATCTATGTTTTAATATGTTGTCCTCTCTACATTCTAAAATCATTAAACAAATCGTAATGAAACTTTGGAAGAGTCTACTGGGGCTACCCATGGGGGTTCCTGGGCTGAAAGAAAAAAGAAGTAACTGTTCTAACTGAACCGTCCAATTAAATTTTCGCGACATTGCAATGCATATGAGGTGCGGCTAGTTCCAACAGTAGAACCAGAGTTCCATGATAATGTAGGACAAATCAAGAAATTTTTCTATTGCCACAACATCATTGATCAAAACCTTACACCCTAATCAAGGGGAACAAGGTCCAAATTTGAAGAACAAAATGCTTAGTCTACGCTAATAAGAAAACCTAATAAGAGCAATTAGCGGTATTTAAAATGGTTTAAGTATTCGTTTTTATAAGTATGTACTACAAAATTGGACTGATGTAACATAATCTGTTGTGCACTGTTTTAAGCATACTAAATAATTGCATAATAATTTTCATGAGTAGGTAAAGAATATCCGTATAAAGCAGAACGAATGATCTAGTGAATTTTAAAATATGAACAGTTTATCGCAAAACATTTAAATACGATCACTCTAATAACAATCTTAGACGTCCCCGCTTTTCATTTCAATTCATAGGACGTGGGCCAAATGTCATCAAAAGGAATCCATTTCTAAATCTCCTTTACTCGCTGATTGCTAACAAGAGGCCAGGCAAAAACATTCGTAAATACAAAATCTTATTGAATGTAGGTACTCTTGCAATCAGAGTTACGAAGACGGAATATAATATCGTTCTTGATAATTTGGATTAGGTCACCTCACTCATTATGCCATTTGTTTTATGTTGAATAGAAAATAAATGGGAGTGGACACTTCTTATCTTCGTATCTTGTAGTTAATATATGCTCGAGTAATCAAAATCAAAATCTTTTATTCAAAGAAAGTATACTAGGAACGTATTGAAAGTCTAAAAAAAGAATATCATACTAAAAATAAAACTACAGTTACCACCGTTTCCAAGAAAATAAGAACTGTCAGGAGAAGACATGGCACATCCGGTCACATCCTAAATGTCAATCTTACTATACTTTGTTAAATAGCCACATCTTTATATATATATAATTCTTCTGTGAGTGTGTATGTCACTGAACTCCTCTCAAACGACTGGACCGATTTTGATGAAATTTTTTGTGTGTGTTCAAGGGGATCTGGGAATGGTTTAGATTCACAATTGGACCCGATAGGTGGCGCCACCATCTTTTTTTTTCCACCCGAGGGAAGCTGGGCGGGACCACTAGTTATATAATAATAATTGAGTGGTGAATAAATAATTCACTTAAGAGTCTTGTTAAGTTACTTGTCTCTCACGAGATAATTGGGTACTTGATTGACAAAAATAACTCGGATCTATTTATTGATTTCAGAAACTTGGATATTTGCCGGCGAATTTGAGATAAACTTGATAATTCCAGATGTAAATATTTATAAGATATCAATCAGTCATTTAATAAATTATCAGGTTTTAAATATATTTATTTAGTGAGACCAATGAGTCCTCAAATTTTGTGGCAAACTTGTTTTCGGCCCCGTATACGGTTAAATTAATCTAGTAAACTAGTGTAGAGCGTTGATGGTCTTATATCGTGGGAAAGGTGCAAGGGCTAAGAAACAGGACGATAGGTTCCGCTTACTCATACCAGGAACACAATATTACCATAGAGCACGGTTGCAGTTGTCTGTTGGGTCCTAAGGAAACATACAAAGCGATATTAAATCGTATATCATGCTTATTTTAAAGTGAAGTTACGATGAGTTTTTTACGTAAAATGTATTGTTATTATTTGCCAAGCCGTGAATTTCAGGTGCTCTAAGAAATAACTAATTTGGATTCAACGCAACATGGTGTGTAGACCACGAGAAACCCACAAAATCCTATGGGTAATTGAATATATCCACATGGAAGGCAAAATAAAGTGAATCTCACCAAACAAGTGACCAGAAAAGTGGCTTTACCCACAGTCGGTATAGTATACTTAATAGGATCGATCCGCAGTCGGACACTACGTGACCTGCGTTAATGGCCAATTTATATTTTCTCGTACGTGTTACCTCTGTGATTTATTATCGGTGTTCTGTTGCATGAAAATAATGGTAATGTGTGTTTGGTTAGTTAGACGATAACACCACTTTTTATGCAGTGTTTATGAATTTGATATCATCCCATTTTATTATTTTGCTAATGTGTAGGTGAAAGTCATCAATATGCGTCTGCGCCGATGATATATCGGAATAAATACGATGATAGGTCAAGGCTCATACAGACGTGAGCAACCAATCTTCTTTAGTGGCTAAAAGAATTAGTAAGTTTACTTAGGGTTTAGAAGCATAGAAGGGAGCTTAAAAATTGATATCCGTTCCGCTCCAACTAGAAGATACTAACATACCTTGAAGGAATAGCACCTATAACGCGACACATTTATATCTTGTTAGCGTAAGGAATTGAGTTGTATAGCCGTACCTTACTGGTTTACCAAGCACATTGTTCCGCTTTGCTTACAAGACAAATTCATACGACAACCGTCACTTGCAATATTGACTGCAATCTGGAGTCGGTTGATTACTTGAACCAGATTTTACAGGTATCTTGTCTTTAGCAATAACTAAGTATGAAACTATAAGAAGGATGTATTTTTAAATATAAAATCAAGGTTTTCTATAATACTACTGGCAAACTTTCTTTTGCATTCATAATATTACAAACACATCCTCACGCTGAATCCCGGGTAGGCAGAGAAAGAAAAGGCGCTAAGACTGTATAGTCTTAGCGCCTATACTATATTCTTATTTATAAAACTAGTATATGATTATTTTGCTTCGTCGCTAATTCACGAGCTTCTAATTTAATGAGTATAATATGTAGACAGTACACGCACCTACACCACCGTGAGCCTTTGATCCTTAATCATTAGTTAATTAACGTCCTAACAAAGGGATGAGTACAAACAACAACAGAACAAAAATGTATACCAACATAAAAACTATACATTCCATTGAATGTACAGTTTTTAATTAATTTAAAGGGACTTTCCCTTCCCTTTTACAGACACTGAGCTTTACGTTTACTAACAAATACATCCCATTTTTCAGGATCAAAACGTGGGGCACACCTAGAAGGTAATTTACATATATTGCTATATGATACAGAAACAGATACATTTAAAATACGGTATGTAGTACTTGGTACTCGTATAATAACATACGTAAAACATTTTATGAGTCTCTCTGGGGTAGTAAAGCTTCTATCCGAATACTTTGTAGTTTTATAATTTAAATTCTTATATAAGGTATATTTTACATGACTTTACAACTCCCTGAAACTGTATATAAATAATTTTATGTGATTTCTTCACGCTATACCCATTTTAAACGGGTATATCAAGGGCAATGGCAGGAGTGTTTTACTTTATATTAATTAATATTATGATTATTTCTAGAGACGTGTTGGCCGCATTGCTCGAATATTTATCCGCATCAAAAAGTTTGCAAGTTTGAATCCCGATCGAAATGAGCTTTTCCGAACTTATGTACCGAGATTAATTGAGCACACCACGAGTTGTACGGTATAAAAACATCGAGAGGTTTGTTTGGAAGGAAATTTTAAGGCGAGTCGTGCTTGTAAAAAGATGGCGAGTCCATCGCCGTTACTCAAGCAAGACTTATCTTGTCAAACGTATGCAGGTTACTTATCTATGTTTTCTTTCACCGTAAAGCTCGTGGTGTGACTAATCACTGTACTTAAGATCAGAAAACAAAAAATCTTTAAGTTGCAGCCAACAGCTCGAACCATACGGCCATCGCGGCTTAAATCATTACGCTATATCAAAATAACCTCTGTATAAATATTCAAAGAAAGACGTTTATTTGTATCCACCACTAATACTACTACCATATAAATCCACAGGCAATATAGGAAACGGTACAACGATTCAATAACGATCTAATAAAACAACTGTAACACGAACTAAAGCCGCATCGCAGGGAATAAAACGCGAGATAAATGTCTGAATAAGAAGAACGCAACAGATTGTGTCAAGACGGAATCAAATCGATAGTCGTAAGAGTTAGATAATCTTGCCATAAACCCCGCATCGGGCTTTTCCA
The DNA here is from genome assembly GCA_945859725.1 of Drepana falcataria. Lineage (NCBI taxonomy): Eukaryota > Metazoa > Arthropoda > Insecta > Lepidoptera > Drepanidae > Drepana > Drepana falcataria. The sequence goes on from OX243935.1 coordinate 7,094,466, forward strand.
GGCGATCTCTGCTTAGTTCGAGCGCGATACTTTGATTGTGTGGAGCTTATGTGGCGTCTTTAAATTGTAGGTTTGTTCAATGGATTTCTCGGCTTATGGTTCAGTATTTTACGACCTTACTGACTATGTAACTTATAAATGAACTGGTATTTATTAAATCCTTACCGCTAAAATTATAAGTACGAAGATTTGTGAGGATGTATGGATGTTTGTTACTCAACTACGCCAGAGCGGATAAACGGATTTGAATGAAATTTGGCACAGTGATAGTTTAATATTAGCTAATTATCATTTATAATTTATGAATGCAAGTACAATGATATATCACACCACGGACTTAATGTGAAAGAGTGACCACAGATCTGCCACGAGTCGGTGCAGTCGCCCCTCAGGCGAGATTTAATTTAGAATTTTAATACATAGGCGATGGATTGAGAGGATATCGCACCTATTAGGATAGAGGTGTGATGCACTAGTATATAGCTTAGTAGCATAATTGTGCCTATCTGTATATAATAAATGTGATTGTTTCTGTCTGCTAGGCTTTCAAGTCCTAACAGCTGCTTTCGATGAAATTTGTTACGGCTAGATCTAGAAGAATTGAAGTAGGCTTTCTACAAGCAAAAGCAGAAAAATTTTAAGCGCAAGTAATTTGAATAATATATCCAGAGAGAACTGGCCCTCTAGACTCTCTGCCTACCTCGTTAGGGACTCAGCGTGATGATATGATGATGATGATGATGATATATGGAGAATTTTATTCGTTTTCTGTATTAGTATTGTACGCACTGACTGAATAATATATTACATACGAGCAATTGAAATAACAGAATAATAATGAAATATACGTTTTATTTCGATTTTATTAGTATTGAACTTGAATTAATTTCAAACCTTAACGTATTTTAAACCCTCAATGTCGTTAAAATCAAGAGTAAGGGCTATTCAAAGTTAATTCGTTTAGTGGTGAGAGCAGGTCGGAAGTGTCCACGTTAGCCCTTTTTAGATGGAGCTTCAACGAGGCAGAATTTACAATATATATAATTATGTATCCGCACGTCGAGTTCCCTATTCTGGAAAGGTCTCGAACGCCCACGGGTAGCCCCCATCACCCTCTTCGGCAAACCCATTCCTTGGGAAGAAAAAGCCAAATACCTTGGTGTGATCCTCGATCAACGCCTTTCTTTCCGTCACCACGTAAAGGCGGTACGCGCGCGAGCCGCCTTCGCGGTCGGTAGACTTCACAGCATGTTGAATGCACGAAGTAAACTCTCATTGAAATCCAAGGTGAGGATTTACACAACGTGCATTCGACCAATCATGACATATAACAAGTCATAGCAAGTCAACACTTAACCCCCTGCAAGTGCTCCAAAGCCGGTTTCTCCGGAGGGCCACAGGTGCCCCGTGGTACATGCGTAATAGTCAACTCCACGTTGACCTCAAAGTCCCCACTATAAAACAGTTTTTGAAAAAACTGTCCAAACGTCATTTCGATTCTGCTGTAAATCACCCCAACCCCCTCGTCGTATCGGCCGCCCGATACACTCCTTCCCTTATCTTGAAAATAAGGCGTCCAAGACATGCCGTCATCGAACCGGATGACGACATAACGGTCCTCCAGGACGCCCGACAAAAACATACAAACACTACACACAACCGACCACTGTTCCGTCCTCGCCGGCGAGGCTCGACGCGAATAAGCCGTAATGTTCCCCCCCGACCTCCGCCGCAAACGCCGGCCCGCGCCGAGCCAGACGCGCAAATCCCGCCCCCAAATAATATTTAAATAAAATTACCAGTCCAGCCCAGCTCCCTTGCTCGCGATCCAGCAACGCCCTAAGCCGAGGTTCGTACCCCACAGGGGGTGCCCTTAGCTGTGTTGCTTAAAAATAAAGTGCCTGGCTGGAGGCCTAGGTCTCGCCATTGACCGGTTAAGTAGCAAAAGTTCCCGGAACTCACGCTACGAGAGACAACACAAAAAAAAAAAAAAAAAAAAAGTCGAGTTCCTCACAGGGTAGGTACAGTGAGAAGAGCACCACTCTAGACTTATATAGAATTGTTTTTCTTCATCCACATTCATCAGCCCCTTCATCTAAGATGTTCGGTTTCAGAACTCTTGATGTAAAAAGATCCTTGTGTGCTCGATCAATATGGATTAGGTAGTTGGAACCTGTCCTTCCACTGCCTCTTCTTCTCTTTCGCATTTTATATCTGTTTCGTTAATCTTTGCTCACTCATCCTTTCTATAAGTTCGAACCAATGCTTAAGAACTTCTAGCTTATAAGTTGTAATACTGATTCTATAGAAAATTAGAAAAGTAGCGGATGTGTTTGTCGGCTATTCACACATATTTTATTACTTAGGAAACCAACCCTCATATACTTAATAAACATATCGTTAAAGCCAAATGATAAACACTTTAATAACAACAGGGAAAATAGAGCATTAAGGTTCAAGGTGAAATAGCTCTATTAATTATTACTAATTATCGTAACTAAAGAAGTTATAAGAGAAATATTATTATCATAATGATTAAAGGCTAATTTTAAATTTGACTTAAAAACTGACTAGTAGGCAACAAGTATTAAATAATTACCCAAGTCGCTTTGTATACAGAAACTTTTGTTCTGACGTTAGCAAAGACAAACTTGCGTGTAGAATTTGTAATTCGCTCGTATCTGCTCTTTGGCGTGGTTGTTTATGTATAAATCAAGACTGCAATTTAATTGGTAACAAAAGAAAACTTACTTCTGCTGTTTCTTGTCCACTTTTGTACCAATTAAGTAGCAAACCAGCTTACTACCCGCCCAATGGTTCGCAGTTACCATAGCCGTTAGACCTATGCAACAGCCAAGCATCGCCTTTCCTATAAAGCTCCACTCACTTTTCTTACAAAATCTTTATACCAAATAATAATTTTATTCCAAATAATATAACCACTCCGGTAGTCTACCAAAATAATATTCTGTAATTACATGCACTAAAATAATTGTATCACGAAAAAATTTGCATGAATCTAAGTCTCAAAGTCTAATGTAGTGTTATAAAAACGTCACGTTCCCACCTTAATATATGTAGATCTGGCGAAGAGAGCGAGTTATTTCTGCTTTCTCCTTGAGGAAAGCGTGAACCTAATGTTCTATGCAACAGTCTATTGCTATTATTAGTAAATGAAAGGCGTGTTAAATGGTAACACATATTCTATACATAAAATTTGCGCCAATATTAACATTGGCTATGCTTTAAGGAAATTGTAAATGGACTCAAATTTAATTGCTTATTTTATTCAGCGTGAATTTGACCTGTCCCGAATTGGTGAGACTCGCCGGTTTGACGAAATAATAGCCGTGTCAACACAGTTTTGGCAGCGAAGGTTGTCCCGATTTCAAATATAAATTTTCATACTAAATATATGCATGCAAAGAGAAATATTAAAACAGTGCCTTCCTAAATCCCTTCGCAAACCGAATGAATGAATAAAGGTGAAATAGGTAGAGATAAAAAAAACAAAAATTTTAGACGGAAAGAATAACTGTAGTAAGACTGACGAAACAGATAAACAAGGTTAGTGTCTGGAAAAAGGAACAGAGGACTAGGAGGTGGAGGAGAAGGAACAGAGGTTTCCAACTACCGATTTGAAACCGGCGAGCAACTGGCTAAATGAGAACTGACCTACCTGACTTTCACTGCCTACCACGTAAAGGACGTGGTGATAATATATATGCATGTATAAAAGGTCAGTACTTTCTGATATCCAAAAAACAGGGGGCCCCCAGCCCCGAAGCAGACTCCTCCATCCCCTTGCGGGGGTGTGAGACGACTACCTCGAGTACCCAAAAACACTTTTCAGGCGACAGCCTGTATCAGTATTAAAAATAAATTGCAGAAATGGATCAGTACCCACGAGGCAATACTTTATAGAACCAACAAATTGAATATCTCGAACACGCAATACTGATGTAAATGAATACCCTTCAGATACCCCGTGGACTTTGTATCCCAAGAGGAAACGAAGTTAGATTAAACGTTCCCAAGCATTGGCCTTAAAAGGTTGTAGTAATTACAGTGAAGGGTGAGAGGTGTTCGAACCTCCATGGAGAATTTGCATGTAAACGAGTACTAGTGATTGGGTTACCGCAGCCAGACCGCGAGATGCTCGAGGCAATGCTTATTGAATCAACCAAGTCAACACCGCTCCGATAGGTTACTATCTGTATATACAAACTGCAACTCATTCGGGTATACATTTGGAGACGGATCATGTAAGGCTTACCTGATCCAACTTACATTGTTAGCCAAATGCCAATTACAAATATTTCCTTCATTCCACGTTCACTTTCTACTCGATATTTGCGATCGTGTCCTCATACGCTATCGCTAAACACAGACTTATTGAAGTAGTTAGCAATCCCGAAAGGTTGGTGGTAATCCGACTTCTCCTCAACTATCAGGGTGGTGATATTTTATCTAAACATACAATTAATTTTCTTTTAAAAAAAATATATGTATAAAAATGTATATGTAATTTCACCGTCTATACTATACACGATTTTTTTCATATTTTTTTTCTAAAATGACAATTTGTCATCAGGGTCAATAACATAATGGGACATTAAATCAAGCGGTGATTTATAGGAAATAATAATTTTCTTAGTATACTCAGTATTGGACTAATACATTCCATCGTCTTTCTCTGCAAATTCTGAGTACTTAGATTTAATAGCAATATTTTCAAGTTCTATCAAAACCAAGATTGTTGGGCGAGCACTTAGTATACGACTTCAAAGTAAGAAAAAACTGTTTGATTTGCCTATCTACTTTATTCGCAAAAAAACCTTTTAAATATTTCTGTGAACAATGTTTGGGTAGGATGATGAAAGTGAAGTCTTTAATTCTTAAGTCATAAGTAGAGAGAACTCTTTTTACCCGGCTTTACATATTTTTATACAACGATAATTTAAGGTAACGATAATTTTAATTGTACTGCAAAATATAATAAAAATTATGATAATGTTGAACTGTGCGGCCAAAGCGATTTCAGTTGTAATCCGCAATGAAGAGATTCGCAAAGCAACCGGCATGAACGAGAGTGTGATTGTTAAGATGAAGAAATAAATTGTCGGCATGATGATAATGTTGTATGTATCTTTGTTCATCTACTTAGTATATGGTAGTTTCACTTGTTTGTATATAATACAATAACTTATATACATAGGAAAATCGAGCATACGATTTAGCGGACAAGTACAGTACTTGATCACATTTATAACAAATAAAGCTTTACTAATCCACATAGTGTAATTAACAATATAGTTTCAGGCTTGTCGCACAAATTAAGTGAATATATTGTAGGGTCATCATATATTTTGATTAATAGTAAAGTTTCGCTATCTTCAATGAGTACATATTGAACGAGCTAACTTTAGGGGATCGTATCACGAATCCCGATTCATGTGGCCTTTGGGACTGTTAATTGTTGCGACCGTTAATTTGGAAATTCTTCGCTGATTTATTTCATTATAATAATTTTATTGCAAGGCGTCCACAATGTAAATGGGCACTTTTAATGAAAATTAACATTAAACATTTCCGATATTGAATCCTTATTAATTATGAATTACTAAATTATGATAATACACTCCTTCCTACAAGGGTCCCTGAAGCTAGTAGTAGTATCCACACGCCCAGTTTCCGCCGGAGATATTTATTTTATGTGGTAGGTTACTAGAGCACCGCTATATATACGTCTTTAATTTTTTTCTGAAAGGTATGCAGATTTATTCTCGACGTTTTGATTCACCGTAAAGCTGTGTGTAAGAAAAACTCATTGGTATAGTCGGGATATGAACTTGCAATCTTTGTGTTGCAGACTCGATCCATTCAGCCACCACGGCAAATTATATCTATTTGGTAACCTAAAACATATATATCTTATGATAGATTAATATTCTCAATTAATAGATTGATTTAGTACGTGTAAAAATTACGCCTGAGCTTTTGGCTTCATGGTGACTGTAGTTTAAGGCTCCTACGATAGGGTAATGTTTACATATCACTAAGACTTGCCACCTGTCAAAGAAAACTCTTATCCGTCTGATGGTAAGCGGTTACCGCTGCCTATAGACACTTGGCAAGGGTATCGCTTACACGTAGCTGACACAGCAGGAACTTGTTCACACTTTTTTGAAGATATTTGCCAATTCCCATATAAATACCGCAAATTATGCATAGGCATGCTTCTACACCATTAGCGGTAAAAATTGCAGTTGTAAAAACGTACACTTGGCATCAAATATTTATTTTGGATAAAGTGTTTACAGTGATCAAAATGGGGCCTTTAATTACAGTTTGAATAAGTTTAGGAATTACATGAAGGCAATTAAAACATTTTCTTTCGGACTATAATTAACAAATTAAACACGAGAAGGCACTAAAGCGTAATTATAAAATTGCGTCTATAAGTTTGGAAAGTGTAACGCCTACAAGTCTCAACTTAAATTAATTCATCCAATATTTAAGTTTTAGAAAATTTTGACACAAGAATAGGAGTTTTCGACGACCAACTTGGTCTTATGGTGCTAGGTTTACTTCCCGCACAGAAAAAAAGTATGTATACAATACTTATCCTTATAACCTACATAAATAATTAGCCACGCCTTTCTGATAGGTCTATGAAGGAGTAGGCAGAGGTTTTACAATACCCTCGTTTCGCCAGATATATATTTCGATGCCAACGGGACAGATGGCGAGCACAATTTTTTTATAGACGTATGCAGGCTTTCTCTCAATGTTTTCATTCAGCCGTTCCGTGTGACATCACTGTACTTTCGAAAAAAAGAAATTAGTACAGTCGAGGTTTAAACATACAATTATTTTGTTGACTACCAAGACCGACGGCTTATTCACATCTGGAAACAGTGAAAGGAATTCAAATATGAACATATATGTATTCGACAAATGCTTACTAAAATGGTTATACAAATATATACAGATGGCAATTTCATAAAATAATATGATATCAATATTAAAATAACGCATGTTGAGGATAAGCGAATATCATTTTTATTGAAGATATTGAGGAAGGTACTAAATATATTCTTCATTACTCATTATGGATGTTTTCCTATCTATCTTTTACTGCAAGTCCGGAGGCTATTTAGTCAGATAATTATGTGCCAATACAAATCCAAAAGAAACACATTTTCTATATATCACCATGTACTTTATAAAGAAAATACACGCCTGTAATTTGGAAGCCTAAGCAGGATGCATAACGTTATGATAAGGATCACACATAGTTAACAACATCTGAAGGAACTCTATTGGTCAACCCTCATCTGCACCCTTTTGCACGAGCTACATAATATTAGGAGAAACAGAGCGTGAAAACGTACCGTACAGGTTGTGAGCCCCTGGTTACACGCAAGTGTGGGTGAGCCGCAGAGCGTCGTAGGTAAAGAGGGAAAGGTTGTGCTTAAAAATTAATTTCGGGATTAGCAATGGACTTTTCGCAAAGCCTTGATTTGGTGAAAGCTAAAGTTATAAACACAACTTCATGACGAAAATGTAGCTACAATACAGTCGGGAATTTCTAAAGATATTCATATCCTCGCGTCTTCCCACAGGAGTCCCCGAAGGGATAGGCAGAGGTGTATAGGTAATACCCATACACCCATTTTCCGACAGAGATATATTTTTGGTGCCAACGTGACAGATGGCGATTCCGCGTTTTTTTTTTCTAGGTATTATAGTAATGCTAGCTGCGCCCGCTACTAATGAGTTACTTGCTGCAATAGGTATTATCCCACAGGAACAGTACGTATAAAAGTTATTAAGTGAGATTTTTCAACGTAGTTGTGGTAGTTTAGTTAATGGTGTAGATGTGGGTATACCGTAAATTAACAAATGGAAATGTTGTTATTGTGTAATCCCTATCGATGCGTCGCTGACAGAAACTGGTAATACATAACAAAATATTATTTATTAAAGGTTATATGATAATAAAGATGAAGAAATGCATGTAACGTTGGTTTGTACGTATAGAAAGGATGAATGAAGATGTATTCAGACACTGATGAATGCGGATGAAGTGGAAGAAGTCTGTAAAACTATAGACCCCAAAACCCCGCAAGCGACTCTGCGTGATGATTTTGTGTAGCGTATATGCGTTGTTTATTACGAAAAGTTCAATAGAAACACAGTAAATTGGTCTGATTAATATACAAATATAAAATGTAAATATGTATTCAACGCCAATGTTTCCATAAAACACTCAGCGCCCTACTCTAGATGCAAATTAAGTTGCGAGAGCTTCGTATTCGATACACGTCAGCTGAAGACAGTTGCATATTATCTTGTATGTATGTCATCGTCTGAATCCAACATACATTTAGTTATGTTTTTAGTTCAGTCTAGAGAGAACTGACAGTCTACTCGCTCTGCCTACCTCACGATGCCTACCACATATCATGTTTTTGAATTTTGTTTTTAAAAATTTATGTATTGTTTGGTATATGTAGATTGAGGTAATTCTTTTCTGAGTACAGTCCTGTCTTGAACTTGCAATCTTTGCATCACGGGCGACTTAGCATGATAATTAATCTCTCTATGATATTTTTGATAAAGTAAACCTGTATACGTTTCAGACGAAAGTCAAAGACGTGGCTGAGACACCGCGTTGGAGTTGCAATCTCTCTCGCTGGCATCTAAATGTACATCTATACCTCAGCTTATCCTTAAAATTACTCTTGTTAAGTGTGACGATATGTCCTTGAATTTCAGTGTTTTAACCGATTGTCGCTTTTGAACCACCAATATGTTGCAGAATACTCATATTATTCTCACATACCCTTAACCTCTCCAAGTGAAGTGCCTGCCACCGCAAAATGTACTCATAGGGTACTTACATACGACTATTGACTCTGAATATGTTATCTTATAGCAATTTAATCGTAATACATATCCTTAATTTAAGTTATCATAATTTATTTATTATACAAATTAAACACGAGCTCGTGCCTATAATATTTCCAGCGAAAATTTTGTGTGTTGGTACTACACACCTCTACCTACCCCTTCGGGGACCCTTCACTGAAGGCGTAGAGGTGATTCTCACTGTCAACATGAGTTTTTTTTACCTAGAATGCAGTGCAATTAATAAGTACATGAACTTTACGGCGAATTAAAACTTTGAGAGGAAACTTGCAGATATTTGAGATGAAATTCAAAGAAGCATGTATAGCCGAGCTTGAGAACCGCATACTACGTTGACATTTAATATATCACCTGCAAAGAGACGGTATATAACAACTCCGCTTACCCCTTTGGTAAATAGTTACGATCCAAATACTTACAAATAAAGTTTCATTTAGATACTTTTGGTATGTTCATACTTTTCCAGGCTGAAGTATTTACGAAATATTTTTAGGATATAAAGTGGGCGTTAGAATGGCAGAGGTTACGTTTTATTTTCAGTCGCGACATTCTAAGCAAATTATCTGCCTAAAGCTTAGCCGGGTTAGGGTGACAGCAATCCAAGTAATTTAGCTGATTAATATTTGCCAGAGTGAAATTTATAAAATATATTTTGATTTATTTAATGAGTTTTTCTGAACTTATGTATCGTTACATTAGTCATAACACGAGCTTTACTGTGTAAACATACAACTTATGTACAGTCTTGGTTAAGCAAAGAAAATGAACTTGCCTTCTATCACCTAAAATATATCTCCGGCTTAAGACACACTTCTGCTTGTACCTTCGGGGGGACTTGCGGGAAGGAGTGAGGACATAAACATTATATTTTAAAATATAATAAACATATTTACGCTATTCCACAAGTTTCCCCGAAGGGGTAGGCACAGTTTTGTATTTAGTTCCCACACACCCACATTCCGGCAGAGTTACATTTTTGGTGACAACGCGACACATGTTGCATCGCCGTTACTCCAGCACGACTATACCTACTCCTTTGAATTGCTTCTCTAACGTATGCAGGTTTCCCTAGATGTTTCACTTCAGCGTAAAGCTCTTGGTGTGACGAATCACAGCGCTTAAGGTCAGAAAAACTCATTAGTACAGTCGGGAGTCAAATTTGTAACATTTGTGCTGCAGGCAACTCTACTCGAACTCGGCCACCATGGCATATATATTTGTATATTATATTATGTATAAATACATAGCTTTGATTATACGAAAATCTAACATTTACCACTAGGGCCACCGTGTGAGTAGACATTGGTGTAATAACACCCACCAGAAGGTATTATTCAACCTTACGTTAAAAAAATGTATTACAGTTGGAATTACACAATATGTAACATTCACAGAAATTGTCACGAACAATGGAAACAATGAAAATTCAATTCTTTTTATTCATTCGGCTTATAGCAACAAAATATCGTTTCTAAGAAAAAAAATCCAACAAATGCAAATTAATGTATACACACAAAAGCTTCAAAGGACTTATGTGAAAAATCTGCTGTATTGCAGAACAAAGGTTTGCTTAGTGTTACAGTAATTAAAATCAAGTTCCATCTCATTGTATGGTATGGAATTCTTTTGTAAACTTATTTCTCATCGCTGCATTTATATTTTATTACGAAGAACATGCTTTTAGCATTACTATGTATTCTATTTATTTATACAAAATGTTTTGAACAAACTATGCAACTAGATTGAAAGTTAGCGCTGTTTAACATTTACAGTGCACAAATGACATCGTAAAAACCTTTTCTTAACTGTTTTAATGCTGTTTAATCTTTGTCGGTTTTTTTATTATTTATTCATAAAATGGCTACTCGGTCTTTTGTTTCATTAACATTTTTATGAAAGTATAATAAAGTAAGTTTATTTATTTATGTATTTAGGAACAGAAAACACAGTTATTATTTACAAATAAATGTGCGATCGCAGACATTAACACTCTTCCCCAGGAAGAGATGTTACAGAGTTCCTGGTTGTAAATATTAAAATTAAAATTATATGGATAACGCTCCTATTACATAATTACACACAATAGTGAAATAGTGCATAAGTGTCTTATTATTATTATATTACGCGATAATCCTTTGCAATAATAACCAAAAATTACAATAATAATAAACTAATATAGCTTTTTTATCACTATGAAGTCAAACAAGCACACACCCCGCCAGAAACTAGTCTCATGCTTTCATTATAATTTGTCGCCTCATGGTCGACAGAATGGAACATTGCACAATATGACACCGAAATTAAACATTAAAAACCATGATGACGCTTCTTACAATATACGGAAAAAACCAAACCAATCCGTTTCGTTCTCGCCAATATCTCACATTATATCTTAAGTCTTAGATTGGTTAATACAGTGCTATTTAACTAGACACCACGAATACTATTCAAATGCTACAATAAATATGCTAAATTTGGAACAGTTAAGTCGGTTCCCTAGGTCATTTTCGAATGTTTCAAATATTTTAATTGTAATGAAAAATATCGTATTTGGATCCGATTTGACGAAACCACACAACAAAATGACGAAAACACTACAAAAGCGTACATATTAGTAACCATAAGAAAGGAGCACCGACGATCTTAGTGTAGGTACACTCCTAGTTCTACTAAGCTATTCCCTTTACCATCTGGCAATCCTTTAAGATCTTAAATTCACTACCTTTTAAAACTAATATATTAATATTAATCTGAGTGTGTGGGCATTACCTATACACCTCTGCCTACCCCTTCGGTCGTGAAATGCGTGAAGACATAATATACATTTACTGGCCGTATTTAATGACTTGCAGACTATCAATTATTAATATACAAATTTGTATGGTTCTAAAATATCGTATATTTACAAAAGGTAGTTCTAAAACTAACAACTTATAGATACAATATCTGTGTCAAATCAGTATTCCAAGGCAACGAGCCAAGCAGAAGCAGCACTGCCACGCTGTTTAGCAATGCCGATTCTCTGAGTGAAATACGCTATGAGATATGGTTCTATATCAGATTATTTTGATAGAAAATGTGGAAAAGTATGATCAGACAAGGTTAAAACACAAAAGGTCCGTTTACAGTAACGGACCCAATCAGAAATAAGAAGTTGGACATAATATAAAACCACGGTAATAAAATAACTGGCCAACCACATAATCGCCCTCCGGACTCGAAAAGGGATAGATTCTGAACAAGTATTTTTATTTCCGTAAAACGGCCAACGAGTCTTTGAATACAAAAGGTCCTTTTGGGATCAATATACATCAACTAAATGAGACCGTGTGACGGGCCTCCGTTTTTCTGCTGAATGGGTGGACGAGAAGAATATTTCATTGTAATATCCCAAGCCAACTCGTCCGGAATATAATGTAATGAACTGTTGCGGAGTGCAGACATACCTTTACTTGGTAAAGGCTTTTTCATGTCGTCATTATATTATTACACTGCCGAAGATATTCCGCTCTTGTATTTTATGTTCGAACTTTTAAGTTACTTCTCCATCTAAAATTTAATGTTACATGTTACATTCCTGTAATTCAATATTAAGAATGATACCTCGTGCAAGCTATGAAATAAAGTATACACTCAGGTTCCTGAGATCGTTGTGAGTTGCTATGAGTGGTGCTACGTGGCATTTACAATCTAGAAACGTAGCGACGTAGCAGCGTAGCACTATGATTACGTAGCGCCGTAGTCTACGCGTACGTCTACGCGTCGTAGCTTCCACGGTGACAAAACTCAAAGTAATAATTATATTGGAACTTTTGCCCTGTTTCATCGGTAAATACCAATGCTGTATTCAATCAAGTCTTTAATTAAGTGCAAATATATAATTACTACCTTACCTACTTACCTTACTACTATATTAATACGTTTCCACATCGCACAATGATTTCACCGTATTATAACGTGCTACTATTTATGTAAGCGTGCGAAAAGCATATTTATAGATATCAGTAACTCTGTACTTTAAACATATTTGTTACGATTGTGTAAAAACGAACATTGTAACTTGAATTAAAAAGTGATCACAAAAAAATACTATCCTTCACACCAATGCTTCACATAGGTGGTCGGCTCAATACGACTGCTTGGCTGGTAAGAATTAACTGACAGCTCTTTAAAAAAGGAAGAAAAACCACACTAATAAAATTATGAAAAATCCGTAACCGCTGGCGTAGTTACGTAAACTGAGAAACGTTTCTAATGCCGAATAGGTGAGTAGATCTATCCCCATTTAGTGTTAGTTTGTATACTATACCTCATCGCATTCTACTTCGCAACTACCAATGTGGCGTATACCTTTGTCTGCTTTAAATTATATTCTATATATGGCGTAACCTCACAGAGGAAATTGAATAGCTCTCCATTTAAATTATAAAGCCAAAGGGCATTCCGCAAATAAATTGAACCACGTATTTTACTATGGAAATTATAAATATATTTTCACTTCATTAGTATCTATCGTGTATCTGCTGTTGATGGGTTGTTTTAGTAATTTTAATATTATTGTTAATTTTACAGATATTGACTTCACAAGGTAAATTAATTTGTAACTTGTGGGATTGAATATTTCAATCTAACAAACTCATACGAAATAGTTTTGTTTCTAATTGTTACTTGTCTATGTGTCTATCCGTTTCAGTACCTTCTTATTAGTTCGAATCTTCTAATTAGTGGCCGACGAAGTTCAAGAAGCTGCCTGCAACACATAGATTGCAAGTTTGAATCCCGTCTGTACAATGAGTTTTTCTGAACTTAAGTACAGTGATTAGTGAAACTACGAGCTTTACGATAAAGGAAAATATAGCGAGGAAACCTGCATATGTTTACGTATAGTCGTGCTTGAGTAACAGCGATGGACTCGCCTTCTGTCACGTTGGCACCTAAAATATATCTTCAGCAAAAAGTACTAAACACCTCTGCCTACCCCTTATGGGTAGGCAGAGAAGATATAATTAAAAATATAAAATATAGGGGCTGACCGGGATCGGGATCAGGGTCCAAGATGCCGTTGGCTAGGGTTCCAGAGGAAGAAAACTCATCATTCTGCATCAAGCCTTTGATCCAAGCACCTAACCAAAGGCTCTTAGGGTGTGGCTCTCTACCATTAGACGGTTGGCTGTTAGGACTATCGGCACATTGTGTGCGGCGATGTTTAGAAAGGATATGTAGATATGCTTTACAGCTGTGATGGCCGAGTGATATAAGTAGTCACTTGCGATTTCCAGACCGCAATCGCAACCCGGTATTCTGCTAAAAATAGTTTTTTTAATGTAACAACAGTGATTTTTCACGCCTCAAAAATCTAAAAAAACTATTCGTTTGAGATAAAAAAGTAGAAACAATTATTGTATCAAAAATCTATCAAATATCCTTGTATGATGAAAAAACAAATTTGCTGGATTGTTTTAATAGTAGAACACAAGCGGCACAATATTACAGGCCGCTGCAAACGAAAGAAAACACAATATTTCACCGTACAAATATCAACAAGTTGCTTCAAAGTAATATCCAACCAATACGAAGGAATCGCTGACGAAAACGTTTGGGAGTTCTTATAGCGGCTACACTCAGGCCCGCGGGAGCAGTGCCGGAGAAATACTATATATTATGTGCATTTAATATATGTTTACCCTCCCTAATTGATTGGTTTATTATATATGTAGCATTACAAACTATTGCCCACTGGTGTAAGAGATAAGCTGCACGGGTATACAACTTTGAGCGCTTGGGATACATATATTATTAGGGTATGTCTGTTTTATCAGCAACGTGGGAATTGTTAAGTTATTAGACTAGAAACTAGAGATCTATATGACTAGAAAGAACCGGCGCTCTTCACCCCCTACTTACCCCGTTAGGGGCTCAACGTGATAAAATACATGTACCTATGTAATTGTATATTTTTTTTAAATAAGTGTTTTCGAAATATCTTCAGACAGTGCAGTAGATAGGTATAGGAATAAGTACTGCAACAACTGGTAATAATTTGAATAAAGAATTAAACTGAATATGAATATTCGTACCAATAGTTTTTTATCGACATTAAATTAAAAAAGAAATGCAAATGGGATGCTACTTATTGGAAAGGGATCTTCTAACAGCTTTTGAAGGCAAAAAGAAAGATTTCCAATTTCCTCATCTGACCGCGGCACGCGTAATCGTTGCAAATTAATATCTTGGCCAAGGCTTTTTTTCTCTAAATAAATATAGCAATGCCTCAGCTAGATAACAAATTGTCGGTTCACGGGGTCTCTGTGTTCATGTAATCTTAAAAGATATATTGATACGGCTTAATGGCAAATACATACATACATACATATCATCACGCCAAGTCCCTAACGGGGACTGTAATATATATAATGGCAAATATAACTGTATATACGTGTGTCTATCTGTCCTGCCTGAAATTTAGCTGAAGAATTTGGATGAAGCGATAGAGGCATGTAAGTCTAGAGACAATTAGCGCTCTACTTCTCTGCCTACCCCGTGCGTGACGTATTCGAATTTAGGATGGATTCCTTCAGATATACATTAAAACAATTTCAAAAAGCAAATATACAATAATTACTACAAAAAGCAATATCAATGTTTAATGCCTGTTGGCTCCTTGAAACTTAAGTAGAAAAAAATTATAGTAATTTTATAATACAGATTTTTATGTATTGTAGGTATTGTAATTTAATTCTATAGTATTTATACCTTAGTAGTCCTATGTAATAAAGTATATAACTTATGAACTAACTTAACAACCTATAGTGGTACGTATATCGCTGTCTAGTTCCCGCAGTACAAGCTTTGCTTAGTTTGCGACTACACCAATTTGTGTGGAATTGTTAACAAGCATAGAAGCTTTGATCTTCCAAACCATGGGAACATTTCCAACTAAGCCTGTAAAGTGATCATTATTAAATTCCACCCAATATTCTTTTTTGTGCCAGTTTCATCGTGAAATATAATATAATACTTTTTACAATATAGGCCGCGGAATTTATCATGTTTCATTCAAGGCGTAGGCGAATAGATTACTTGGTAAAATTGTATCATGGGTATTCTCGTCATTTTGGCGGTTATTCCACTTCTTTGAACTCCATAGTGATTTGAAGCGAAGCACGAAAGTGGTTTTCCGTAAAACATTTTTTTTATATCTGCATTATTTTATATCTCATTTGTTTGTTGAGGGTTTAGCTGTTTTCGAAATCTCTTAAAACTTAACTGAACTAAACTTATAAGCTACTTGCATAAGCCTCTTTTGGAAATGAAATGAAAAGTACGGTTTGAAGAAAAGAACTGTGTTTTTGATGATTTACTTTTCTTGCGTTCAAGCCGTTGTGGCCGAGTGGTTTGAGCAGTTGCCTGCAACACAAAGATCGCAAGTTCGAATCCCGACAGTACCAATGAGTTTTTCTGAACTTAAGTACAGTGATTAGTCACACCACGAGCTTTACGGTGAAGGAAAACATCGTGAGGAAACCTGCATACATCTGAGAAGAAATTCAAAGGCGTATGTATAGTCGTGCTTGAGTAACGGCGATGGACTCGCCATCTGTCACGTTAGCACCTAATATACCTTCGGCGGAAAGTGGGTGTTTCGATATTACCTATACACCTCTGCCTACCCCTTCGGGGACCCTTGTGGGAAGGCGTGAGGATATATACTTTTCGTTAAACATTCGAAGGAACTAAAACTATGTTATTTAATATTTATTACCAAAAATTGAGCTTGAGTTAAAGTATATTAATAAAGTAGTTTATCTCCGCAACGATTCTACTTATTCAACCTCCGCCGCACGGACTCTTATACCACCCCTCTTGACAACGTCATCTTAGCTATTTACATAATTTATACACTATCGTTGTAAAGGACGACGAACTGACATTAGCTAGAAGCTTAAACTTATTTGTTGAAACTGAAGTCAAGATCTTTGAACTACATTCCAAGCGTGTGCTGCATTTAAATACACATGTGTTATGACTTGCATTTGGGAACGGTGGCTTAGAATAAAACACAGAAACTAATCATTTAGTGCGTGTACGGCACGTCCGTCCGTGCCTACGTCTGTCAACATAGTAGCGGGGAGCGGGCGTCGCAGGCGCACATATTTAATTATAATATCTATACACCACTACATGTATCAATGCTGATAATTGCATACAGATAACTAACAAAGTGTCAATAGACGTATAACTAATTACCAACATATATTACTTATAAAAGCCGTTTGAAGAACCCTTTAGCTGGCTGCCTGCTTTGACTTGTAGTCAGATCGTCAAGGATTCAATTCCGGCAAATTATTTGTCAGATGTACATAAAAACTGTCATGTCTAAAGTCTTACTTGTACTTTTTATTTATGTGTATATTTATCTATTTTAATAGCTATGTGGTAAGACTGCTTTGAATTTAGTCAATTAGTGTAGAATCATCCAAATGGATTATTATTACAAAAGGTGGTTACAAAATTAGCGATCACAAATATATACTTACTTAGAATTGAGGAGGAGCATTAAGTACACGAAAACCCACTTAAAACATTAAATATGGAAACCGCAGCCCCGTCAGTTAATATCAAGCGAAATATTAATGCTACCGGACAACGCCCCAATACAAACAACCGAATATACTCTAAATACCTTGGGCCAACTTTGACCAATACCAACATGCAGATTGGCGGTGACCCTTGGTCCAACTATGTGCTTTTTGCCAACTAAAATGTATCAATGTATTTATTTATGGATCTCGAAATGGGCTCGCCATCTGTCACGTTGGCACCACTACTACTACCTACATACTTCTGCCTAACCCTTGTGGGAAGGCGTGATGATATTAAGATTTCAAACAGAAAAGTAACTGCGTTAATCGGTCTATAAAAAAGTATTCGGAATATATTTTTTCAGTGGCAGGTAGTAAATGTAAACTTAATTTAATAAATTTGTTTCAAAGATTGTTGTATCGAGTTTCGATTCGATGTTCTCAATTCAAGCCTATTATGGCCAATATTGGTCCAACATTTGAGTTACAATTTCAAACCCTGCGGTCTGTTTGTGACATTCCAAATTGGATCATTTTATATTAGTTCCAAAGTTTCATTATTAGTTCAATGCGCAAATTTCGCAAATGGCAAATTCAGTTTATTCCTCCACTGTATTTAACTTTCGACATGCATAATTAAAATTGTGGTCATTGAAATATAATAATATTGCTATGACCTGTAACGTATGCTAATTATCGAGAGCCGTGGTGGCCGTGTGTTTTAAGTGATGTCCTGCATAATATAGACTACAAGTTCACACCCCGGAAGTCTGTACCAATAAGTTTATTACAACTTAATTATCGTGATTTGTCGCAGAAAAGGCATTAAGGTGAAGGACAACATCGTGAGAAAACCCGCATGTGTTACTGACGGGGTAGTCAAGGAGATTAGACTGCGATATATTCCTATACAAGTCTAGGGATCTCTCTTTTTATGTATCTCTTCACGCCTTTCCACAAGAATTCCCATAGGGGTAGGTAAGGGTATATAAACCACCCTCTTTTCACCCGAGAAATATTAGGTGTCAACGTGACTAATGGCGAGTCTATCGCCGTATCTCAAGCACAGCTATAAATACTTCTTAGAACTTATTTTCAAACGTAAGCATCCTCGCTGTAAAACTCATGGGGGATCAAGCACTGTACTCACTCAAAAAAAAAAAAGTACAGTCGGGATTCGTACATGCAATTTTTGCCTTGCAAGCGACTGTTCGTACCTCTCGGCCACCACGGCTCTGACCCTAGGTCCACCCTGGTAATATAACAATGAGGTGGCAAACAAACGTTCGGTTTCCTTGATGATAAACGGTTACCGCTGTCTATAAATAACTAAAAGTTCATGTAGTTTCCTAGTTGCAGTAAAAACCAGAGAATTCAGCCTCGGATTACAAAGGAAAGCACTCTCATGTGTTGATATTCGAATGAGTGCTGGATCGTGTTTAGCCATTTTTATTTTGCGTCACTTTTATTTGAAACCGTAATTCCCAGGTGTATTCCTGTACGTAGAAATATGATATGCTTTAAGTCAATGCACAGATAATTTAGTGTAACGTTATAAACAACACAATATATAATAATATATCCTCACGCCTTCCCACAAGGGTCCCCGAAGGGGTAGGCAGAGGTGTATAGGTAATACCCACACACCCACTTTCCGCCAGAGGTATATTAGGTGCTAACGTGACAGATGGCGAGTCCGTCGCCGTTACTCAAGCACGACTATAGCCTTTGATTTTTTCTCAAGCGTATGCAGGTTTAGCAGAAGATGTAACTAATCATTGTACTTAAGTTTAGAAAAACTCATTGTTACTGTCGGGATTCAAACTTGCAATCTCTGCGTTGCAGGTAACTACTCAAATCACTCGGCAACCACGGCTCTTTTAATAACAATATTTTAATAAACAAACAATAATAATAAAAATGGGCAATAATAATAACCGTGTTGGAATTTGAAACAATAACACGTAAGCCCGTGGTCAGTGTCAGTATATAAAAGCCATGATTTGCACACAATTTGTTTTAAGTGTCTTTCATAAGTTCGACAAAGATTTAGAAATTATGTTTAATGTTGAAGTATTTAAACACTTCAATACAGTATAAAGAGGTTATAACTTCAATCTCAAAGAAACTTTCTTTTTCTCAAAGCGCTCTAATTTTAATTTACCCCCCGGGCTTTAAGTCTGCTCAGTTTGTTTTGCGTGAAAATGCTGGCTTCGGAATTAAAAATTAAACAACGTTCCCCAAAGTACATGCTTGGAACTTACAAATTCTCTCTGCAACACGACTAAAGTAAGTAATTAATAAGAACAATTTCCTAGGTTAATAATTGATATCAATAGGTCGTAAGGTCGGTATACATTACATAGTAGGTATACAATATACGTACATGTAGGTATAAAATAATAGCTATACAATATCGTTAAGTATTGTCGTACCAAAATTCAAATTGTTAAAAAATGTTAGCGTTTCATATGTACTCTGGTTAGCGGTAACAATTGTTTAGTTTGAAATACACTTATGACAAGGCCTGTGGTGGCTCAGAGGTAAGTGTTGTTTTTGGTGTGGTGTGAATGCACACAATTGAATTTCCCAGATGTATAGTACTTGAGAAACTGCGAGTAACTTGCCATCTTTCACTTCGACATCTTTTGGGTGCAAGGGTGTTGCTACACCTCTACGTACCCCTTCGGGGACCCTGGGCAAGTAAATTATAAAAGCGTAAGGTTCTTATGCTGCCAATTATATATTTGCAACTCTCATACATTGGACACGAAAACAATGTACGTTCAAGTTTATAATTAGACGAAGTATAATAATATAATATATCCTCACGCCTTCCCACAAGGGTCCCCGAAGGGGTAGGCAGAGGTGTATAGGTAATAAATACCCACACACCCACTTTCCGCCAGAGGTATATTTGGTGCCAACGTGACAGATGGCGAGTCCATCGCCGTTACTCAAGCACGACTATACATACGCCTTTGAATTTCTTCTCAGACGTATGCAGGTTTCCTCTCGATGTTTTCCTTCACCGTAAAGCTCGTGGTGTGACTAATCACTGTACTTAAGTTCAGAAAAACTCATTGGTACAGTCGGGATTCGAACTTGCGATCTTTGTGTCGCAGGCAACTGCTCGAACCACTCGGCCACCACGGCTTTTAGACGAAGTAATCTTATGAAAACCGGCTTACAAACATTGCATCCATGTTACACGTAGGCGGCCATTAAATTTGCGAAACATGTTCACAATACAGAGCTCCAGTTTGTGAAGTACAATGTACCTTTCATTCATTGCGTTCTTGTTCTCGTACTGGTTGATATATTTTAAGCCTCAAGAGTATTGGAGCGACAATGGAGATTGTGTAGGTACATCGAGAATCTATGCATCGTTAAAATCTATGCCGTTGTTTTTATTTAACCAGGCCTGATGACGTAAAAAACCTTTACATGGCGAGTTTCTCAAACACGACTATATCTCTCTTACCGTTTCTCAAACACGACTATATATATCTGCCTTTGAACTTCTTCTCAAGCATATCCAGGTTTCCTTCAGCGTAAAGCTTGTAATCTACGACTAATCACTGTACTTAAGTTTAGAATAACTTATTGGTACAGTTGGGATTCGAACTCGGCTAAGAAAACGATAACTGTAGACTCTATTGATATCATGTGGTACTTAAATAAACCCGAATATCGACTTTGGTTACCTTGATATAGAGCTTTAAATCGTTTTATCGGGAATACTGGTGTCTATGCAGTCCTATAGAATTCAACCTTCGTACGCCACAAATTGCAAATCCAAGTTCGGATTCAATCACACACCCAAACCATTAGTGGAATAGTAGTTTCGACGTGCGACAATTCCGTGACCATAATAACAATAGGCGCTAACCGTCTGTATGTTACGTAAGCGTGCTCCAGTTCTATTTCAAATTGCCCTGTTATATGAATGTACGGAACCGTAAGGTGACACACTGTTTTAGTGACACGGCATTTAGTTAATGATGATGGTGTTGTCAAGGTATGTTACGGTCAGATTTCAGAGTTGTCTTGAAAGGGTGGGCGGTGAAGGATATACCGCGTAGGTTTTGTTACGTGGCATGATAGATAATGATGAATGGTAATAATGCATTAGGTTGCTAATAATTATATGGTATTTTGATAATAATATATATATATATATATATATATATATATTTTTGATTGTATTTCTTTAAGTCTTGCAATAAGACCGAACAGGGGTATTTAAAAAAAAAAATTGATAGTTACTTTGAATGTTGCTTTTGATTATTTTTCCTTGGTAAAGAGTTATTATAGATATAGAGGTCTTGGTTAGATGACATGGGCTATATTCAATATTTTAATAGGGTGACATATTACCATAGTGTGATCGTAAAGATGAAGAAAGGCATGTTACATTGGTTTGAACATATATATAGAAAGGATGAGTGAATAAAGATTGACAAAATAGACAAAATAGTGTGTGCAAGGAGAGGCAGAGGAAGACGTTGACCTCGGTCGAACACCTAAATCAAATCATTGGACACTCAAGGACGGGAACGTCAAGAGTACTCGAAACCGGTGAGCATGTGTGAAGTGACTGATGAATGTGGTCGAAGCGAAAGAAGTATGTAAGTCTAGAGGGAACTGGCGCTCTATTCTCTCTGCCTACCCCGTTAGGGACTCGGCGTCATCATATGTATGTATGTAAATATGAGACCTTTGAACGCATTGCTCTGCAGCCCTTGCTCTCATAGCGCATCAAACCAAAACACTCGACACATCCTCTGTTTCACTGGACTTTGCTACGGATAGGTCCGTGAGTCATGCCATTGATTTTGGTTACCAATCTAGGATAGAATAACTGTGGTTATATAAAGAAATATGACGGCCGTCTGGTCTAGTGGTTAGAGCTCCTGACTGCGAAACTTGATGTCGCGGGTTCGAATCCCGCTGAGGGCAGATATGTGTGTGATGAACACGAGTATTTGTACCTTAGTCTTGGATGTCCTATGTATTGTTTCCTATGCTTTGTTCAGTTCAATTTGTTTGAAATTTGTCCCAAATATATTAATTATAAATTTTACGTGCGCTTATGAAACTGAAAATTAATACCGCCGAATTATATCACCGCGGATGTTGCCACGTCGCAACAAATGTCTCACGCAATGACTAACAGTAGATTTAATCACTCAACCACCGGCATGAAGCAGACAAATTACTGCACACTAATGTAATCTAACTTGTCACAAGATCTACTCTGTCACTTAAGTTGATATAGCGTCGTATTATATTATGCGAATATCAACGCTACTTATGAATAGGAAATAGGTTTGTACTTACCTTTGTATACGTAGCTTGATATAATAATCGCAAGTAAAAAAAATGTGCTGTAGGTAACACGTGGTCAAAGGTGAACCCAGAAATAAAAAAAAACCTTCCGCGCACGCTCAGGGTGTAGAATGAGCTCCCCGTTGAGGTGTTAGGCACCTATATAAATCTCAGCTGCGATTAGTGTCTTTAAATACTTCACCTTCGGCACTTTAGTGGAATGACATGCTGCAAGAATACTACCAGCAGTAGGTTTAAGCTTCCTTCTATCAATCCTGAAACGTATATGGTTCCATCAACACGAATAATAGTTGTACTATCGTCGACCCGGATTTGATTAATGGCCGCTCACCAAATGGGAGTGCGGATGAAAAATATTCACCCAACAATGCCGCAAAACATTACAGTTATATTTGCATTCTTCTTTGTTTTTGTCTTAAATGGTACATTTGTTTGAAGGCATCTGTCTTGATGACCGCAGAATATTGCCTTTGTTTGGTAATATCGTAATTTATATACTTTTATTATAGAATTCTTTATCCTGAGCTTGCCTCATTATTTAATATGTCATATCTAATTTAATAAAATTAATAATATAACTAATTTAAGTTACAATGAAATAAAGTTTCACACAATCAATTACGAGATTCGCAAAGCAACGTGTTTATAAAGCAAATAAATACATAAAGCAAAGTAATGTTCAAGGAGATGTTATTGTAAAGATTCAGAAAGCTATTACGATGGTTTAAACTTACAGAAAGATTGAATAAAAAAGACGCGCAAGTGACTTGAAGAAGAAGCAGAGGAAGTGTACCTCTCAACTAGCTAGATTAAATTGATTAGTACTCTACTACTCTTCCACGACTAATCTATTGATATACATAGTACCCAAAACAAGCGAACATATTATATGAAACAATTGATATCTACCGATGTGTCTGTCTTGGCCTAAATTCTAGAGACATTTGACGCTCTACTCACACACGCTTCTATCGTATTTGATCTAGGCAGTTAGACGCGTTGAGTTATCAGTAGACAGAAAGTGATAATTCTTTGTCTCGTCTTCCGATCCATGTCGCATATTATCATCATCATTATTATTTAAAACCATTGTATAGTTCTCTAAGGGACCAATTAGTCCTACTAGCTTAATTACAAAGTACTATTAGTTTCTTTATAAGGCCGCGGCCTCGTTAAAAGACGTGATTAATGAAATAAGTAGCGCACCTTTTACTAAAATTGTTCTGGTCATACAGCGTTGTAGATATTGTTATATGTGCCCTTCCACAAGGGTCCCTGAAAGGCAAAGGTATTCAATAACATACCCTATTATTACCGTAGATATATTTTAGGTGACAGCGCCGTTTCTCAAGCAAGACTATACATTCGTCTTTGAATTTGTTTCCAAACGTATGCAGTTTTCCTTTCTACGTTTTCCTACTCCGTAAAGCTCATGATGTGATTAATCACTGTATTAAAGCTATTTTACAGAGAAACGTAACGTATTTTTTTAAATATGCAAGCTTCACTCTGCAGGAAAACTTTATGCCCCACACGGCCACTGTAACATATGTAAAGAATTACAGAATTGATTTTGAGTGTCACCCTTACTTCATTTGTAATCGGCATAATTTGTAGCGTACACTTAACTGTTCACTTACATATAAACTCAAACGTTTTATGTTCAACCGACGAAACTCTAACGTGATATTTCACATTTTATATTCAAGTTTTGGGTGTAGAATCAAGAATATTAAACTTATTTATCCTCAAACATCAGCATCAAGTCATGCCAATAAATTTGAAGCGAGACTTCGAATTTTACTTTTCTAGGCAGGGGATAAAATATTGGAATATATATAAATAAAATACATTAAAGATAGGCTTGACTATAGTCGTAATTCTAACTTGAAATATTTATGTTGCAAGCGACTTCGTTACTTATTATTAATATTTATTACATTTTTTCCCGGAATAATTTATTTCTTCTTTCACAATTCCACTTACGTCTACGTAAGAGGTATAAGTGGTATTGTGCCTGAGTGACGGCGATTGACTCCTGTCAATCTCCTGACTCCGTCACATTGGCACCGAAAATATTCAGGAATCAAGGATTTACCAGTAAGAATGTGAATCAAAATTAATTGAGGAATATTTTCTCTGTAAGTAGATGAGTTCTCTGTACATAATACATATGTACACATTCATTCCCAGAAAGATAACAATTAAATAAAAAAAAAAAATTTTTCCTCTTAAAACTAGCTATATGAAATGAAATTAAATTCCCCGCGCTTTCACCCGCGTACAATTTTATTTCATTGATAGTTTCTTTCAACAAACAAAAATTCAAGACTTTTCTTTGATATAGCTTATATTAACTTGATAAAATGAAGCTTTTTATAGTGAAGTAGTTTTTGAGTTAAATCGTAACAAACAAAATATCAAATCTTTCTTTTTTGAAATATTTGTTGAGATAAAGGTTAGGTGTAATAACACCTACATTTCGAAATTAGCTACTCAGTTTTATTACGTTCCAAAGTTAGAGAATGCGTAAATGGGAACCTGAGGTCTTTTTACGACTTCACGTAAGGCTTTCTATTGCGGTTGCAAGGTGTGATGATTCACTGTATTTATACGCAAATACTCATAAGAATAGACCAGGCTTTCGACCTGCAATCCTGTCTCTTCAGGCATACCGATAGCACGGATAGCATGACTGTATATCCATATTCCCAGAATATTATCCTATATTTCATATTGAAAGCGTAACACGTGGCAAACTCGCATAAATGGATTTTGTGAACTGTCACTCCTCGTTAGTAACGCCTTTTTTGTGTCAGATGAGAATATCCATTTATTCACGATACACGGTGACAAGCTTAACCCGACCTAAGTAAATAGCTGCATATTCAGAAATGTTCGTTCTTATTAAATTCGAATTTGAAACCATCTGTTAAGTTGAATTTCCCTTGTGGACGGGTATTCTGTATCCAAGTATTATGAAGAAAATTTAACAAGGCTTCAAGAACTAGATTCCAAGCGAATATTTTTTTGGTAAAATTGTACAACTATTGTATGTAAAATCTGTGATGTGTGTATTTGACGAATGGTGCATATTGACGATAAAAGAAGTTTAATAGCCGAGTGGTATGTAGACACTTGACCAGACGTGCATAGCTTAAACACCTCGGCGTACTGTACCAATGAGATTTTCTGTACTATCAGAGATAAATATATGATTTATTACACATCAGCTTAAGATTGTTATATGTATCATTGCAGAAATTACATGCATCCTTAAATAGATCGAATACGCATGTGAAGTCGTATCTAAGAGACGGTGTCAGACTAGCCAACTGTCGCGATAGCCCCCACACATATATTTCCAGCTAAAATAGTTATTACCACTCATGTAGATTCAATTATCGTTATAATATTGAATAAATATAATAACACAATTTACAAAGAAACCGACGTAACAATGTTATTACATCAACAGAAACGAAACTGAAGTGTACAAATTTATGTATACATATATGTATAAATACCTTTAAACCGGACCAAACAAACAATGGTCTAAACAAATAACGGATAATTACTAATTACGAAGGTCGGAGCCGGAGGATCCAAAAAAAACCAAATTACTTTAAATATATTTAATTAAACTTTAAATTTAATCTAATTTACAAAGGTGTGAATGCTACCGATGCTAGGCTAACAATGACAACATGATTTAATTAATACTCATACATTGGATACATAAAGGAATAAGATTACAGTAAGTTTCCGTAGAATAAGCTGACTCGGCGCATCGTGTGTCCGACGTATCGTGGGACCTCACGAACCGTGGGAGCCATGTCCCGTGAGAGCCATGTAGTATCAGGAATATGGAAACTGAAGTCAGCAGTTTCCATATGTTGCTATGGCGTAACACCTCCCCCTTCAGAACGGCATCTATTTTAGAACTTTGAGAGAAAATGTTGCCGGAGCTTTCGGCGAAGTCGTGGGTTCCTCAGCATCTTCATAATGTGAATTTCCCGTTTTGATCTTCTGAGTTTTCGTAGGATGTTTAATGTATCGACGTATAGATAGTATGGCTCCAATTATAACTGCGCTGAGAAGTATGATGTAGACTGGTATCGTGGTGTGATTAACGATATCAGATGCTGTGTGATCCAGGTGTATCGAAGGCTGCAGCATTAACTTGTCTTGATATTCGTGGAGATCTCTGAGATCGATGGAGTTCAATTTTAACTGTGGTGGTGTTAGCGTGTTTGCAATGTCAGATTTCATTGAAATTTTCATAATTTTTAGAGGTTGTCCCTCTATTCTATCATAGTTATTACTGATAACTACTTCTTCTGTATTCAGGGAACAGCTGATTGGGATTGTGATTAAGAAGCTTCCTTGTACCGTGTTGTAGCTCTCGTGTCCACAGACAGTGTGAATTTTCGTCGGGTGAGGAAACGAAACAACGTAATGTCTCTCGTCAAGGCGGTCCACGGCTTCTTTTGATAGCTTGATAGTAGTCATCACGCAGGATGGATCCAGGGACTGGTTGTTGATGAGATTCTGGATGCAATCTGGTTGCGCCTGGATTTGATGCTTTATACTTTCTTCGCATAGGAATTTCTCGTTATACTTCGGGCATTCTGCCTCTATGTACATGAATGCTTGCCTGTTACTTGCTATTAAAGGATAGGGAGGTATGATGGACAAGTTATTTCTATTAGGAAGGATGGCTAGTCTATACAAATCGTAACTTTTAGGTGATACTATGGGAAACTTTAAAGTTATAACTATACGTTTGCCTGAGAAATAGTAGCCCGGCTTAATAATATTATAATAGTCTCTTAAATCTATACCTAAAATATGACCTTGAGGGTAGATTAATTCTAATTTATCCCTCATTTTGGCTAATACATCTACACTTACTATAGAATGGTGTGTGCTTGATGCACGCACAAAACTTAAAATATTCTCTAATCTAAAAAGTTCTGTCATAATATCATCTGCATTTTCTGAGATGATTATTAATAATTGGGCAAATTTTGCGTACTTAATAAGACTTGTATCTCTATGTGCCTCGCTGTTTAAAAGAAGCTCTAAAGTAGTTTTAATCATTTCTTGATTTTGAACTATCTGTGTGATAACCTTACTGTGGTGTGCCATCCAATCTTTACTTAGACTTATGTGGTTATTAAACTCATGCGTTATTTTTGCTTGATTACTATCCAACACTTTTATAGCGTTGTCATATTTAATCGCGTCCGAGTAATCCAGGTTGCCAGTTATGCTCTTAATAACGGAACCTAGACCATCAATAAGACCTCTTTTATTGCGACGGGGTTTTAAACTACTTAAGTGACTTAATATTTTCTGGAATTTATTATTTAAGTACTCAATTTGTAATTCATATAAAGTAAAGGTGTCATTTTCAAGTCTAGTCTTATAGTCAGAAAGCTGAGTTTGCAAGTTGTCAATTTGTTCTTCGATATTGTCCAGTTCTACGTATTGAAGGAAAGTATGATAATGTGTAATTAATGTAGCGGGTCCTAACTTGAATGGTAAAAGTCCAGGTCCATCGTCTAAGCTTTCAAGTTTTATCTCTTGAGCTTCCAGCATTGTCATTTTGGTCAGGGTCAGAAGGAACCTGTAACAAGTTTGATGAGTTAGGAACTCTTTTAAGACGTGACTTAGCTACTGGGCCGCGCTTTTTTGAAGTATATATGTGTACTGGTAGATTGGCTAAAACTGTATCCTGGGTGTAGCGCGGAGCAAGTTTTTGTCGGCTAGCCAATGGATTATTAATAAAAACAGGTTGGTTCGTTTGATATTCAATTTCAGGCTCGCGGGTCTTGTTACGGTTTTCTATTAAAGTCGTTCGATTAGATAGTGCGGTTTCGTTTATTAAGTTATATACCGTCTCCATTTGCTCACGATGAGTCCTAATATACTGTTGTAATAAATGCTTAGTGATGTCCATGTCAACTGGGTCTCTGGGGTCAAAATGTCCGTTAATTAGGTCATAAGGTCGGCACTTCGTGAAACTATGCACAGAGCTGTTGTATGCTAAGATAGCGTAAGGCATAATATTTATAATTGGCTCATCTTTCTGTCGAAGTTTAAGAATACGGAGATGTTCTAAAAGAGTTGAGTGAAGTCTTTCGATATTGCCGTTATCATTAGGTGCGTTAGGCAATGTCCTATGGTGAATTATCTTATGCAATTTAGTGAATTCAGAAAATAGTTCGTTGGTGAATTCAGTGCCGTTGTCAGTTACAATAGTCAGTGGGAGGCCGTGATGAGTACAGTAGCGAAGCAAGCTTTGAATTACGCTTACGGCTGTCCCGTCAGGAAGGTGGTATGCCTGTCCGTATTTGGAGAATACGTCAACGAATGTCAAATATTTTTCGTTCTGAGCTGTGAATAGGTCAAGATGGATAATCTCAAAAGGTTTTGTCGCTGGCGGAACTATATTAAATCTCTGCTTAATGGGATTTCTGTCATATTTAGCTTGACCACATACAGTACAGTCGTTAATGAATTTTGTTATATGGTCCCTCATTTTAGGCCAATAATATTTATTCGAAAGAGACAAGTAACATTCATTAATGCCCCGATGGTTAGTTTTACCATCGTGGTAGTTACGGATTAGTTCCTGCTGTCGAAGATATTCTTTGACATTTTCAATTTCTTTCTTCGTTAACACTAAATTCATTGCGGAGCTACGAAACTTCTCCTGAATAATCGGGACTATATTGTAGATATGTGAAGGCGGATTAATTAAGAGGGCCGTTTTAACCTTGGGATTCACATACTCTTTAATAGCACTTACAACGTCTCTTGCTAAGTTATTTTCAGTTAACTGTACGCATGTTCTCGTGTGAGTGTCAAACGGTTTTGTAACGGTCGGTCGTCGTTTTACGTCACCTACTACTGTCATAATGAGCTGTCTATTAAACTTATTTATTGGGTCGTCAATTATGGGTATCTCAAGTACGGGGTTTTCGTCAGATGTATGTCGTGTGCCTTCGTCATTTATGTCGGGGGCTACATCAGAACTGTACGCTCTTCTGGTAGGTGCGGTGTCAGTTGAAGAGTCACTTATAAGTGGTCTATCGTCAGGTGCCGTAACCGTCGATTCTGAGTCCGAGATATTAACTACCAGTGAGGCTGCATTTTCATTATGGATCTCGACCCGAGAAAGTGCGTCGGCATTAGTGTTGGCTTTCCCCTTTTTGTATATGACCGTGAAGTCATATTCACTAAGCTTGAGTCTCCATCTTGTCAGTCGAGAATTCGGTTCTTTAAGGCTCATAATCCACTGGAGTGGCTTATGGTCCGTAATAATCTTAAATTTTCGGCCAAACAGGTACGGCCGGAAGTACTTGGTGGCCCAAACTATAGCTAATAGCTCCTTCTCTATCGTGCTATAGTTGATTTCACTATCGTTTAGGGTTCGGGAAGCGAAGCACACAGGCTTATCCGATCCTACAGGGCCTTGAGAGAGAATGGCTCCAAGAGCCACATTTGAAGCGTCTGTTGTTAATATGAAGTCTCTGTTAAAATCGGGATATTGCAATATGGGGTCGTTAGTTAAAAGGGTTTTACATTTTTCAAAACTATCCGTATATTGGGAA
This sequence comes from Drepana falcataria, assembly GCA_945859725.1. NCBI lineage: Eukaryota > Metazoa > Arthropoda > Insecta > Lepidoptera > Drepanidae > Drepana > Drepana falcataria. The sequence continues at coordinate 7,124,959 of OX243935.1, forward strand.
TTTAATATTACTTTATTTCCCTTCTTCAAACAATTAGTTAACGGTTTAGTGATTCGGGCGAAATCTGGTATAAATTTCCTGTAATATCCAACTAGGCCCAAGAACTGTTTTATTTCCTTCGGAGTTTTGGGTATTGGGTAGTTCTTAATTGCATAGATCTTATCCGGATTAGGCTTGATTCCCTCTCTAGTTATGACATGGCCTAAATACGCGGTTTCTAACTTTAAAAACTCGGACTTATCCATCTGGATTTTAAAGTTAGATTCCCGGAGTCTTTGGAATACTTTTTGAAGGTTGACCATGTGCTCCTGGAGCGAAGTACTGAAGACAATTATGTCATCTAAGTACACCAGGCACACGGTATTCTGTAGGTCTTTGAGCACATTGTCCATCACACGTTGGAATGTGGATGGTGAATTTTTAAGTCCCATGGGCATACGTAAAAATTCATAATGCCCATGCTCCACATTGAACGCGGTTTTGGGAATGTCCTCAGGGCTCATCTCAACCTGATAAAAACCACTAGCTAGGTCTAACGTGGTGAAGTATTGACTATTCCCTAGCTTATCTAACACGTCCGAAATGTTGGGGATCGGGTACTTGTCATCGATTGTTTTCTCGTTAACTTTGCGGAAGTCTATGACTAGTCGCCATTTTACTTTGCCAGATGCGTCTGCCTTTTTAGGTACGATCCATATCGGAGAGCTCCAAGCAGACTCGGATGGTTGTATAATACCTTGGTCCAACATTTTATGAATTTGTTGTTTGACCTCGTCCCTATGAACAAATGGATACCGATAACTTTTAGTATACACCGGTTCCTCATCGGTGGTTCGAATTCGATGCTTTATTCTATTAGTGAACGTTAATGCTTCTCCGTCTATATAAAATACGTCCGCATATTGAGAACATAAGGCTTCTAAATTCGCGCGTTCCTCAGCGTTCAGGTGATCTGTACGTAACCGTGTCAAGACTTCGTCAGCGCGCGAGGCTATCTGTTCGTTGCGCGTGCACTCGTTAGTATGAGCTTCAGCGAAAACCGGATTATCCATTGAGAATATTATATCGTGTTGGGACGGATTTAAGATTTCTAAAATGCCGCGGTTGTTGTTAACTACCGTAAGACAATCCTTTATGACGCAATTGCTAACTACTTGTTCTGGTATAAAAGCGTCTCCGTCGTGAATGTTAATTGGAAGTCTAACTAATTTTGAAGAATTTGCCGGAATAACGTCCTCGTATAAGTTAACATTACGCGAGTTGTACATCTGAATGGGATTCGTCGCGTCACGAGTTATAAGTACTTTATTCTTAAGGTCAATCTTAGCTTCCCACTTTTCAAGTAAGTCAAGTCCAATAAGTCCGTCAAAGTAATTATGAAAACGGTACACAAACAGTTTAATACAACTATGGTCCTGAAATTCTGAAAAACACGGTAAAGTCACAGAATAATCATTGCGAGTAGTGGCATGCACATTACTTACCTCGAAGGGATCATAATTAAGAGGTACATGTGGAAAATAGCGTTCAACTGCCTCGGGGTTGATGAAGGACTGATTGGCCCCGGTATCTATAAGGAACTTCAAAGGAGGATCGGAAATTTGTATATATGGAAGTTGCCGTTGCGTTTGAAGGTTGACTTCTATTTTAACTTTTTTGATATCTGACCTTTGTGAAAATCCTGGTCTGTGCGAGCGTTACTAGTAGAGGGTTGAGGGACATTCATATCGTCAGTGTCAGTCTGTTCACAGATGTTATAGTCAGAATAGTTCTCTGTCTCATCATGGTCATATGTCGTCGGACAGTCATAATTATATTCATATTCAGGATAATACGAATAAGGCTCACAGTCTGGATAATAGTATATTCCGTTATCGGAGCACTCGTTGAGATTCATTTCTCTGGATTTAAAGTAGTTACTGGGCGGCGGGTTACCCGACCTTGTCCAGTCATGTCCGCCCAAACCAGTAGGTGGTAAGGTTTTGGTCACATAATGGCTTACGCCGCTCATTGGCTTAGGGCCTGTATTATACGATTGGTTACGTGGTGGCATTCTAAATGAATTATATTGAGCATTATAATTAGGGGGCAACGCACGGAACATTTGTTGGGTGCGGGATGGACCTTGAGGAGGTCGGTTCATTGGAAGGTTAGGCCTCCATAGTGGCATAGGTTGGGACTGGGGCACATGTCGCTGAAAAGGCACATTAAATGGCATATTATACATAGGCGCAGGAGGAACGAATGATTTTTGTACTGGCATTGAAAATTGCATTGGTTTTGGTGCTACATTATTACTAGATTTGCGATCACATACAGAATCGCTGCGCTGTTGCAAGTACATCACATTGAGTTCTTCCTGCACAAATTGTAGGGCTTTCTCAACACTTTCAGGACGCATACACCTTATACGCGAACCTAAAGGCTCTTTTAATCCACGAACAAATGCTTGTAATGTAAGTTTCTTGTAAAGCGTACGCTTCGCTTCTATAGTTGTTGCAATTGATTCGTGTAGGCTTACATATGTCATGATAGTGCTGAATAAATTCTGACAACGATCATAAAATTCTTGGGGTGAATTATGACCCTGGGTAGCAAGTGAAAGGTCATTGTAGAGGGCCGTTTCGTCCCTCTGGTCTGAGAAATTGTTAATAAGAGCATTTCTGATACCTTCCCAGCTTTCTGGGATACCGTTCGAGTTTATCGTGCGGGCGGCAGGCCCGGTTATTTTATTAAGAATTCCGTTTAATAAGCATAGGTTGGAAAGCTCACTACCCGGATCGGCACTCAAATACACTGCACATAGTTGATCACACAATCGTATAAATCGAGTTAAAACGTTAGGGTTTCCATCAAACTCAGGCACAGGGCGTAAGACCTTGAAAATAGTGTCAGGGTCCATCTCTATAATATAGCTTAATTCCGATAAAGTCTCTAAATGTCTATTACTATCTAATATATTCCTACGGGCTTGCCTACTTGATGCAGGGCTTAAGGAATTTTTTCTACGGTAGAAAATCTTGAAAGATTGCTTACACTAAAAGGATAAAACTATGGGACAAGCAAGTACAGGAGCAATTCAAGTACTTACATGAGATACTTCATATTGGTTCCTTTGGAATCGATGTCTTGATTTGTCCTCCAGCCGCGGGCCTCCAGGTTCTTTATGACGATATTCGGAAGGGCTTGAAGCAGAGCGTTAGGTAGTTCGATGTGAGAATACCCTAGCTATCCTATCCGAATATCCTACCGACTGCGCCAATTACGAAGGTCGGAGCCGGAGGATCCAAAAAAAACCAAATTACTTTAAATATATTTAATTAAACTTTAAATTTAATCTAATTTACAAAGGTGTGAATGCTACCGATGCTAGGCTAACAATGACAACATGATTTAATTAATACTCATACATTGGATACATAAAGGAATAAGATTACAGTAAGTTTCCGTAGAATAAGCTGACTCGGCGCATCGTGTGTCCGACGTATCGTGGGACCTCACGAACCGTGGGAGCCATGTCCCGTGAGAGCCATGTAGTATCAGGAATATGGAAACTGAAGTCAGCAGTTTCCATATGTTGCTATGGCGTAACATACTGCTAGGTATCAGTTTTATTGTAAACAATTGTAACAATAATTGTTTTTTGTTTTGCGTAACAACGCACAACCCCTAAAGGGGAATTTTTCTTAAGGTAATTTTCTCCTCGTAAGAAATCCGAGAGCTCTTCGTACACAATCGTGTATGTTCCACGCATCGAGTATGTAGAAGATATCAGTATTCTAGATGTGGCTCGATTAAATTGTAAGTGCTGAAAAGTACTCGGTTTTAATGTGACTATCCCATTATTACACGCTATTGATTTATTATCAATTGAAATTAAATTGTTGTGAACTCGTTTTCGAATAATCAACGCAAAATTAATAATAATTATTTCATGACTGTTGTGAATCAACCACACATGACATTGTTTCAACCACAATACTATTAAATAAAAACCTCAGCCAAAGGAACACTTTTATTATAGACGATTTATATAAAAAATAAATAAAAACAATGTTCCAAAATAGGTGTAAAAACTTTTGAAAAAGCACTTCCAGATAATTTTTGTCACGTACTCGATACCTATACCCTCTCAGCTTCGTGAATTAGACTTTATATATATACTATATCTACGTAATGCTATCAATTACTCGCGATGAGAGGTCTCTCTTCTCAAGAAATGAACTCGTCTTTTGTACAACTACAAAAGGTGAACTCCTACCGAAGTTGAATGCCATTTCTGAGAATATTGTCGCTGAAGTTTTGTCCTTTAGGTGTCATTGAAAGTCATTAAATCTAATGTGACAATGGACATTCTGAAGGTAATAATATAATGCCCTAATCTCCTTGCTTTAGTAAATATAAGTTGATTATTGTGTCGTTTGAGAATTATTGAAAATTATGAACTTTGTTTTATTAAATAAAAAATATGTTTACAAGTCTAGCAACTGAAAACTTACTTGTATTAATCTACGATCACTAATCATTTAGTGGGATAGATTCCTGGGGTGATCACATAAGCTTATAAAATATGATCATCATTATATCACCAAGCTTCTGAGAAAAAGCAGGGAGAGAGGAGATCGCCAGGCCTCTCTTAAGACTTAAAGACCAAACCTTGTCCTATTTTATCATATCTCTTCATACATGCTCGCCGGTTTTGAGTGCTCCTAATTTTCCCATCTTGAAGTACTCTTATCGATTAAATCTAGGTAATTGGAACATGGGTATGTTATATGAAACATACTGAATTCATACATAAGATGTATAGTGTGTCTCAATATCTCTATCTAGCTATCCATCCTTCTCCTTAATTTTTTCAGTTCTGACGCAGTATCATTTTTCATTATATACCCTTATATTAAAACTCGCGTTTCATATTTAATAATTTCAACTTTGAAATATAATATTCAAGATGATGGATAGCGAAACAAAATGGTGACGAAAAAATCATAATGTGTTCGGCAGGCTCTGTTGCCAGACCATTACGACCTTTCATGGATGGATTATTACATTAAAATTATTTATTTATTTATGGACAACATTAGGGGTGCCTTTCAAAATATCGGACAAGGCCCTAATATATCTGAAATTACAATCATGTTGTAATATTTTTACTCCTAATTCAACATTTTAGTGAAGGATCGGATATGTAATAAGAGGAGAATTATTTCGGTAGTCATGTCTGTTTCTATTATTCAGTTAAAAAGAGAGGATTCATCATCGTTTATTCAGAATTATCATAAAAGTAAAGACAAATCTTTAAATATATATTTCTTCTGTGCGTATGTTTGTCACTGAACTGTTACTAAACGGCTGAACCGATTTTAATGAAATTTTCTCTGTCTTCAAGTCCAAAAGTCTCGCTCCGGCCGCCGTACCGAGCAGACGTGTGCTCCCACCGCTCCCGCGCTCTGCGCCGCTACGACCGGCAGAAGCCACACCCGCCGCTACGCAAATCGGGTCGTCATTCGCGGCGTCCCACGCGAAATCGATACCGAGTCGATCAAAGATGATCTGAAGGCTCAGAATGTCGCGGTGAAGAAGGTGCACCGCATGCACCGACAAAATGCCGGAGAGGCATTCAACATGGTTCTCGCCATCTGCGAGAACTCCCCCGACGGCAAAGCCGTCTTTAAGATAAAAACCTTATGCCACCTGTCTGGCATAAGGGTTGAAACCCCCCACAAGGGCGGCCCTATAGGGCAGTGTCACAACTGCCAACAATACGGGCACGCTTCGCGTAACTGCAACGCGAAACCCAGGTGCGTCAAGTGCCTGGGCGATCATGGGACGAGCGACTGCTCAATATCAACCACCGACCGGACGTACTAGACATTGTGATCATCAAGAATGTAAACCTCCGTTTGCACTCGTTGAGGTCGCACGACGAATTAGTTTCCGACCACCGACCTGTTACCTTAGCGCTCTCCCCCCGACTAGGCCCCCTGGACTCAGGTCAGCCCCCGCCTCAGAAAAAGATAACAGACTGGAGAAAACTGGAGGAACTCCTCATGTCCTCTTCATCTGTTCACTTAGATAGTATCCCGCCCCTCATAGAGTCGGCAGCTGACACTCAAAAGGCGGTCGATTCCCTCACAGCTCACGTACAGTCAGCCGTGGACGCCTGTTCACGACAAGTTCCGGTGATGGAAGACCATCGCTGGAAACTTCCCGATGACGTGCGTGAACTGGTGACGGAAAAGAACGCCGCCCTCCGAGCGCATAGAGCTCACCCGACTGAAGCGAACCGCACCTTTCTGAGGTCACTCCAGCGCAATCTGAGATACCGCATGAAAGACCTGCGAGACGCTCGCTGGAACAAGTTCCTAGGGGAATTTGAACCGAGTCACTTGGCCTTTTGGCATCTCCAACGGAAACTTAAATCAGACAAAATCTCGTCTATGCCTCCACTCACTCGTCCAAATCAAGGGCCCGCCTTTGACGACGACGAGAAGTCCGAGTGCCTGGCTGACAGTCTCGAGGCTCAATGTACGCCCAGCACCTTGCCAGTAGATCAGCGCCACCTCAAGAAGGTGGACGCCGAGGTCGAAAGCAAACTATCCCACCCACCCTCCGAACACCCAGACCACCCTATCGCCCCAATCACGGTGGACGAAGTCCGGAAAGTGATCAAGGATCTTCACCCCAGGAAAGCCCCAGGTCCCGACGGGATCGCTAATAGAGTTATCAAACTCTTCTCCCCTTATCTCATAGTTTTGCTCACTGCCATATTCAATGCAGCACTGAGCAACAACTTTTTCCCCCAATCCTAGAAAACTGCAACGGTCATAGGTATTCCCAAGCCAGGGAAACCCAAGACCGAAGCCTCCAGTTATCGCCCCATCAGTCTCCTCAACGTCCTTGGCAAGATTTACGAGAGACTTATCTACAATAGATTAAAGAGTTTTGCAGACTCAAAGAAAGTCATACCTGACCAGCAGTTCGGTTTTCGAACCAAACACTCCTGTATCCAACAAGTCCACCGTATAGTGGAAGACGTCAGTAGCGGCTTCCAACTCGGTTATACCACGGGTATGCTCCTCTTCGACGTGGCGAAGGCATTCGACAAGGTCTGGCACAACGGCTTAATATACAAGCTGTACCAGTTGGGCGTGCCGGACTGTCTAGTACGCATAGTACGAGACTTTTTGTCGAACCGCTCCTTCCGCTACAGAGTCGAGGGCACACTCTCTTCCCCCCATTCAATTCGAGCAGGAGTCCCGCAAGGCTCAGTGCTCTCGCCACTCCTATTCACGCTTTATACTAGCGACATTCCCCCCCATAGACGAGTTAAAAGCGCTCTATTCGCCGATGATACGGCTATCTACTACAAAGGTGGAACTCCCGAGGGAATTCACGACAACCTCCAATCCGCGGTCACAGCCCTGGGGCGGTGGTTCCGGAAGTGGAGAATTGAAGTGAACCCCACCAAAAGCGCAGCCATTCTATTCTGGAAAGGCCTCGAACGTCCACGGGTAGCCCCCATCACCCTCTTCGGCAAACCCATTCCATGGGAAGAAAAAGCCAAATACCTGGGTGTGATCCTCGATCAACGCCTTTCTTTCCGTCACCACGTAAAGGCGGTACGCGCGCGAGCCGCCTTCGCGCTCGGTAGACTTCACAGCATGCTGAATGCACGAAGTAAACTCTCATTGAAATCCAAGGTGAGAATTTACACGACGTGCATTCGACCAATCATGACATATGCGGGTGTAGTGTTCGCACACACTAGCAAGTCAACACTTAACCCCCTGCAAGTGCTCCAAAGCCGGTTTCTCCGGAGAGCCCCGTGGTACATGCGTAATAGTCAACTCCACGTTGACCTCAAAGTCCCCACTATAAAACAGTTTTTGAAAAAACTGTCCAAACGTCATTTCGATTCTGCTGTAAATCACCCCAACCCCCTCGTCGTATCGGCCGCCCGATACACTCCTTCCCTTATCTCGAAGATAAGGCGTCCAAGACATGCCGTCATCGAACCGGATGACGACATAACGGTCCTCCAGGACGCCCGACTAAAACATACCAACACTACACAAAACCGACCACTGTTCCGTCCTCGCCGGCGAGGCTCGACGCGAATAAGCCGTAATGTTCCCCCCCGACCCCCACCGCAAACGCCGGCCCGCGCCGAGCCAGACGCGCAAATCCCGCCCCCAAATAATATTTAAATAAAATTACCAGTCCAGCTTTTTTTTTTGTATTGTCTCTCGTAGCGTGAGTTCCGGGAACTTTTGCTACTTAACCGGTCAATGGCAAGACCTAGGCCTCCAGCCAGGCACTTTATTTCTAAGCAACACAGCTAAGGGCACCCCCTGCGGGTTACGAACCTCGGCTAAGGGTGTTTCTGGATCGCGAGCAAGGGAGCTGGGCTGGTCTGGTATTTTTATTATTTATATATTTGGGGACGGGATTTGCGCGTCTGGCTCGGCGCGGACCGGCGTTTGCGAGAGTCGGGGGAAGAATCCTCCAATACATTATTTCATATCGTGCTGTATCAACACAAGATAGGCTAGCTACGAGTATCTGTTTAGACAGATATTAGGACCCACGAGTGACGACACGTGTGAGTACGAGTGAGACACCTCAGTTAAACCATTCCCTAGAGAAAGGCTTGAATATAAAACAACAGAGAAATCTCTGTGAAATTTGTTATCAAATAGTTTTATTTATATTAATAGTTTAAACAGCTACCTATCAAGGCTTGAAAATGAAATTTTCCTCAGATCTTTAGTTTGATTGCTTTAGCCATTTGGATATTATTATTAAAAAGGACACCGCCCATTACGGGGCGAAAAGGCAGAATTATTCTGTGGAATACAATTAAGACTATCCTCGATTCCCAAGGTGATAGGCACGAACACAAAGGGCTTAAGACAAACGCAATTATATAAGTGCCTTATACAGGATGTCCAAATTACAAACGGAAAGGACATTTTGCTCTTACATGTGGAGGCACAATATAAGGAAATACATGACAATATTATGATATACTAATGTTCATATTCGATATAAATAGAGTTTTTCAATGGTAGTAAAAACTGACAGAAGATTGAACATGTAAACATACAACGAAAGATAACTTCGTTTCTATTAAAACAACCGGTTACTATTCCTTTCGCCCTTTCGATAAGAATGTCACTACGATACGTTTTACTTAGATAGGTAATACTTATGGCCAGTTTAGTCCAGTTCTTCTGTCAACTGACCGAAGAACTAAACTAAGCTGGCCGAACTAGAGTTAAACCTACATTCTGTACAACCCCTAAATAGCCTGTCTGAAGTACACCTTCTTAATTGTACATAATAGTGAAGGTATGCTCCTATCTTAACCTCTACAGACATATCCAATTAGCAGACAACATACATTGTTGGAATTATAAGCCGTCGTGTTGATATGAAAATATGTTGAGAGCGATGAGAATATACATACATACATATCATCACGCCAACTCCCTAACGGGGTAGGCAGAGAGTATAGAGCGCCAGTTCTCTCTTACTTACATACCTCTTTCACTTCGTCCACATTCATCAGTCTCTTCATACATGCTCGTGGGTTTCGAGTACTCTTAACGTTCCCGTCCTTGAGAGTCCGATCGATTTGATCCATGTAGTTGGAACGTGGCCTTCCTCTGCCTCTTCTTGCACACACTTTTGCTTTGTATATCTGTTTCGTCAATCTTTCTTCACTCATCCTTTCTATGTGTCTAAACCAACGTAACAGCGATGAGAATAGGTTAGCAAATAATCATAAAGTTCGTTAGTAAGTGGTTATCTTAGCCGGATGCCTGTCAGGCCGATATGTGCAACCTCTATTTATGAAGCAACTAGTAGCCATGGCAACCAGTGTGACATCCTTGCATGCCTTGGCAGGTTTCCTTCGCCGTAAAGCTCTTGTGATCACTTTACTTGAGTTCAGAAAACCTCATTGGTTCAGTCAGGATTCGGATTTGCAATCTTTGTGTTACAGAAAACTACGCGAAGCACTCCGTCACTGCGGCTTTATTACAACAGACCTCTCCTCTCTCTCTGCCTACCCCATGAGGGATTCGGCATAATGCTATGTACTCAACAACTTAATAAAAAAAAGAGAAACGTTCATTTTTATTAGAAATACTAAACGTTATTTTGTATGTAAAGCAGCTTACAAAGTGTCGAGCTTAATCCTGCAAAAGTACGACAAATCAAATAATGCGCTCAACATTATTTTAATTGAGGAAATAACTGAGCATTTTCATTCAATTAAACAATTTCCTCGAAGAAAATATAATTTTCCCTTATGCAGCAAGTAACTGAGATAGAAAAATCACAAAGGAGATCAGGTAGCTCGGAAGTCGGCGCAAATCTTAGCTAACGAATCATAAGCCGAGAGTTTTTAATTAATGCCCTCAATTAAAACAACCTGAGTGGATTTGGAATACCTTGATATCAACATTGTGATACAAAGCGTAACTGGAGGTGACAGGTGACATGATAAGGGCTCAATTTAAAAGCGGTACCTTGTGGTTAACATTCCACCAAATAATTTCCGTTCGATCTCACTTTTGGTCGCAGTTATACCTATTCAAAATCAAGCTTGGAAATGATTAGAATATATTTTTTGTAATCTATTATTATTAGTGTAGTATATAATCAACTGTGGTGCTATCTAGAGGTCTATTGGTCTAGAGTTGACTAGCGCTCTACTCTTTCCCTGCCTGCCCCTAGATGCTCTCGGCGTAATTAATGTATGCTTTGTCATAATATTAATTATCTTTTCTTTAATTTGCTCATCGCTTAAAAAAATCACGGCACGCTAACCCTCTCAAAACCTAAGACTTTTAGAAGTAAATTAGCAATGCTTAATTGGCAATGCCGCCTTTACTGACTAATTTAATTTGACACCGGTAATATGGGGTTTCAGTCAAGTAAGTTTCTGTGTACGATAATTAAGGATCGCATTGATCAGGGTAGGATACTCACATGTAATATCTATTATATTGTTAATACACGTGTTCTACTTTGTTAAAGGTTAACAAGTGGCAAATTTGGTGCTACACCGGTTCGATGCTGAGCTGAATAATGAAAGTGGTAGGGCATAACGGGTTTCCCGTTCGAATTTGGAGCTGCCCGACTGGGGCAGGACCTCCACCACATAGAAGTCCGTAGCCAAATAACACAATTTATTGGGTTGTGTTCCTGCGCGTTGAATTATATTGTGTTGGCAGCAGAGGGATTAGTTCCATTATACTGCCAACACAGTATAACTCTCCGAACACAGTGGCAACGCGCAAGTGATACTTCGGTATTGTAAGCGTAAATAGGCAGTAACCGTTTTCCATCGGGTGGGTCGTATGCTTGTTTGCCACTCTTGTTTTATAAAAAACGAAAGTAAGGTTGAAGCCTTGAGCATCCCTCTGCTAAAAGGGATTTCTGGTTCTGGTTCTGACTAGAGAGAGTGGTATTTTACTGCGATTTTCTGAAATATCGTCCCAGATGGGAAATTTAATTTTGAACAGGAGTTATACTATCTTGGGACAATTCTACACAAATTATATTAAAATATAAGACGTAGCCCCTAATTAAGCAAAGGTTGTACTGTGGTAACTAGGCAATATATATTTATATAGATAGATATATACGTAAATACATGGGACATTTAAGACTAAGGTACAAATACTCGTGTTCATCACACAAATATTCGCAAGCCGCGGGAATCGAGCCCGCGACCTCAAGCTGGATCGAATCACTTGTAAATAAATGATAACAAAGTGCCATCGGACGCAATATCAATCGTAGATCATATCAATAAGAATATTTATAAAAGATAAGGAAAAATAGCGTCCCATACACAATTGTATGCGGACCGTATTTCATTATTTGACTTAACATATTTTGGAGGGTTGTTGTCGTATGCTCACTTCTGGTAACGGATATCGGTAAATTTACCCTTTTTACCCGACTTTTGTAAGAGGAAGAGATTATGCATATGCATATGCATAGGCATATCTGACTTTGTAACGAAGAGTCTCCGAAAGCTTATAAAAAAAATATGACTTCCATTGAGATGTCTTCATATTAATTACAATTACACGCAGATTTAATTGCGATCGAACGTTATCGACGCTTTTCTTCAGCGCTATCTAGCGAGTTCTTTGTTTTGGACCAGGAACATTTGTTGGCGTAGGTATGCAGAACGACTCACCAAAGTTTCTTCATAATCAGGTGAATGGCTTTGGAGTACATAGAGGACTTATATCGATTTTTATTTTTACATTAATCTAGCCGATGGCTTAAAAAATCAGATTATCAGGTTAATAATTTGCGAAGATCAACCATCAAACTTTCTCTTAATTAGGTGTTAGTTAATTAAAGTACGAATATCAAAGTACCGAACCGGTAACTTCAAAGGGTTGTAAAAAGATGAGCTGTCAGCCGTCGCTCGTTCAAAACTTTTGTTAGCCGAACAAACTTTGGATAGTTTCAGAGATAGGCAACTGTACGTTCAAAGCATCTGTGTTCATCATTAACATGAGTTTTACGTGCTCTGATAACAGAATTTTGAAAGTTTAAATATACATTTACATCAAATTTTCTGAAAAACTTAACCATATTTAAGAAACTAACAAAATGTATAACATTGATTTAAAAAAATCTCACGTTCCCTTTTTATGCACTAATATATAACTTCAGGTGCATTAACAATTACTGACTATGACTCCCAATAATGAATCGACAATCAAGTGATTCAATAAAAAAAAAATTACTAAAATGCTTGTGTAGCAATAGTATATAATTATTTTGAATGACGATTTTACTCCAAAATCTAATTTGGCTTCTGTAACAAATGAATATTTAAAATATATTTTTATAAATAGAACATAATTTTTTTGTGTATATCAATTTCATCAATGCAATACGGTACAACGTCTTTTTACAAAGGAAATTAAAACAAAATGTGTGTGACTGAAGGACTAATGCCAATTATAAAAAGTGAAAATGATATAAAATAATGTATCCTCACGCCTTCCCACAAGGGTCCCCGAAGGGGTAGGCAGAGGTGTATAGGTAATACCCACACACCCACTTTCCGCTAGAGGTATATTAGGTGCCAACGTGACAGATGGCGAGTCCATCGCCGTTACTCAAGCACGACTATACATACGCCTTTGAATTTCTTCTCAGACGTATGCAGGTTTCCTCTCGATGTTTTCCTTCACCGTAAACCTCGTGGTGTGACTAATCACTGTACTTAAGTTCAGAAAAACTATTTCTGTTAATTAAATATTTATTACCAGATTTATGTTGTCGGGTCGGAGCATATATAACTCCAATCAGTAACTAGACGACTGTAATTTAATTAAAAAGTATCTGTACTATATATTGCTAATAGAGTGATATTTACTTATGTAATTCGTTAGTTATAGAAGAATCCTTAAAATTATTTATGAATATTGCTGAATGAGAATTCGTAGTAAAATATAATTCAACATAAATAGTGAATTCCGTACAACTTTACAACAGAAAAAGTACTAGTTTATCTTAGACCTACATCTTTGAATTGGTTCCCTGCTTAGTCCCAGCAGTACGTACCTGTTGCTGCCTTTTCTTAACTTCGTCAAACTAGACAAATTAAATACCAATTTTAAACTATAAAAAATAAGAATGTAATAAATTGCACTTACCTGAAGCTGGATTCGCGCCAGACTCCATTAGACTGCTCTCATTTTACCGCGACGAGAAAAATAGTTTTAATTTATTCAGAAATATCTACAAGTATAGTCAACAGGTAACACAGATACGAGTATTAACAACAGTTTAAATATTTCAAAAGTTACAACAAGTTAACCGCGATCTACTATTACGTTAGTACAATAGTCGTCCGTAACAACATCACTGGAAGGAAGACGAGGTTCAGGATACGAGAAATGAACAAGGCAGAGCGGAAGCAGAAATAAGGCATCACAGGTTGTATTTGAACTCAACTGTTAAACAAAAATGTTTTTTAGAATAAAATAATAATGAGAAGGTAGAAATAATCAGTCAGAGCACGCACGACGCGACTCCGTTTAAGCTAAGATATGATGTGAAAAGTGTGTGGGATGCAACAAGTGGTTTGTTAGGGCGGGCGGTGCGGGCCGGCAGGTCCTCGCGGCAGGAAGGCTCGCCCGCCAGTGTCGCCGCTGCAGCGGCTGTGTGCCGGGGCCGATACAGCCTTCACTATAGTATAAGAGCTGGTAGCAACTGATCAACTTTCACCTTGAACATTCAACAGCCAGTTAGTATGCTACAATTTAAGCGTCTCTCTTTATATAGAATATAACTATTAGGTACTTAATACATGCATATTTAAAAATACGTGTCATTATTATCAACACTATATTTGTGTTACATTTAGTATAATAAATTCTAGAGTAATATACCAATTCTGTAGGCACATTTTAGTAATAAAAATAATTATGAACGCATATTGATCGAACACAATCATACGTCAGCTTATACTGAAGCTTCTGACACCGCCTCTTGGACTAAGACCCCAGTGTTGATACGCGACTGCGTGGGGTCGTGTGCAGTGCAGATGTGTGTGTGCGGCGCACAGGTAAGCCCGGGCCGGCCCCAGCCAGCTCGTCCCTGTCCTATCTATACTTAATACCGCCTTACAATGAAACGGCTCGCCGAACCAAACTACCTGCGTGCTACATTAGCGGACGCGTAGCTCCCGAGCTCCCGCCTTTGTTACTTATTGGTACCCACAGATTTCCTGATTCCGTTTTGCGAACCTGTATTATACAATACATTTTATTTTAAAGACTGTTTAACTGGACACTTTCGGGTTTACTAGGTATATAATTTCTTATAGACATCTCAACATAACCAATTTTTCGACGATTTTTCGACGTTTTATAATTGCCCACCTAGGCCTATGTGAAATAAAAATATTTTGATTTTGATTTTGATGGGAGAGCCAGTTTTTGTAAAACAAATGAAAACATACGCACTTTTTTGCAGCATATTGCAGCCAAAACATGTAGTTTGGCACATGTTTTATTTATATTTGGGAGGGGGTGGAAATCAACCCTGAAAATTTTCGCGCATGAGGTACAAACTGTTGCAGGGTGATTGCGACATAGAGGCTAAGTATGTAAATGTATATCATTACAAGTACCATACGCACAGTAGACCTTACCTCAATTTAATTTAATGGTACAAATACAATTGTAAGACAACTTGCTAAATTATTGTAGTCTATGGGAATACCATTTATTATAGAATAATAATAACATTTTTGTTATTAAAAAAATCACATTCGTCCGCTCTAGTGGTCAGCCTACAAAGCTTGAGGTCGCTGATTCTTGAAATACGAATACGAATATTTGTACCCTAGTCTTGTCTATCTTCCATAATATAAAATATCCTCACGCCTTACCACAGGGGTTCCCGAAGTGCAGGGTGCAGGGTAAGCAGAAGTGTTTATGTATTTAATTTTTTTAAACATGTGGTTGTTACTCCTCTTAATCGGCTGACCCGGTTGGATTAAATTCTGTGTGTATATTTGAATGGGTTCCTTCTCCTAGACGGTCATGTTTAGTTTGGAGTTAGATCAATGTGTGAGTAGTTATTTCTGATTCCGACGCGGTGTATTAACATTTGAGCTCTTTTATAATTGTATATATATTTTATCGAGTCCTATCATGACGGGTCCAGAATAAATAGGGAAAGATTAGCAATCTTTCTATAAAGCTAGCGGTCCATCTTATATATTGTAATGTAAGGTTTTATTAATTTGGATTGGTTTATTGTGATTTATTATTATTTATTTTGATAATTTTAACTTATTCTTAATATTGATTTGATTTGGAATTTTTAATGTATGGATTTTGGTATCTGAAATTAATGAATTATTATTATTATTATTATATACATTTCTTAAGTGCGTATGTCACTGAACTCCCCCTAAACGGCTGGACCGATTTTGATGATTTCTGTGTGTTTTAGATTGATTCGAGAATGGTTTAGATTCACAATTGGACCCGGTAGGTAGCGCTGCGATCGTGTTTCAGGAAATTTAGCTTTATCACCGCGAGCGAAGTTGGGTGGGACAATAAAAGAGTAATAGTAAGTAAGTGTATTAAGGAATAATAATTTTGGCTATAAGGTAATATTAACAATAAACCACGAAGCATATGTATAAAATCGAACGGGCCGGGTACAAAATATGCGTAAACTTGGCTATTGTTGAGAAAAGGTTGGCGTGCCCTTCGCTCTACCGGAGTGCTTGAGCAAAACTTCCACATACCTCGAAGGTCCTCTGTACATATTTATCTAGTAAATCTTCCCTTCGGCCACCACGCATAGTTTGCATTGCAATATAGCGCATAAGTTTGTATTAACCAGTCTTGTTTAATTAAATCGAGGTCTGTTAATTACATTCTTGCATATCTTGTTCTAAATCAAACGATGGTTTAATAATGACACGAATAATGTTGCAGCCGTGGTGGCCGAGTGATTGGAATACTTGGCTTGCAAAACATAGACTGCAAGTTCGAATACCAATGGCACCAATGAGTTTTTCTGAACTTAAGTACAGTCATTAGCGAAGGTGAAGGAAAACATCGAGAGGAAACCTGCATACGTCTGAAAAGAAATTCAAAGGCGTATGTATAATTGCTTGAGTAACGGCGATGGTCTCGCCATCTGTCACGTTTGTGTCATCTGTCACTAAGTGGATGTGTGGGTACTATCTATAAACCTCTGCCTACCCCCTCGGGGACCCTTATTGGAAGGCGTGAGAATATATTATACTAGCTGTTCCGCCCAGCTTAACCCGGGTGAAAAAGTAAAATTTCCTGAAACACAATCGTAGCGCCACCTATCGGGTCCAATTGAATCAAAATCAAAATCAAAAATGTACAAATTGTGTCATTACAAAAAGGTTATAGTGAGTCAATCTTAAAAGATAGACATATGCTGTCGCGGACTTTTTTTTAGAACTTTTAAAGAGGAAGAATTCTATCATACATGATATTTGCGTAACTTAAACCGTTTACGCAGCGCACGCAACAGAAGCTCTCGAAACGGAATAATTTTTCCCGTTCTTGCAACATTTTTCATGTATGCTTCGCTCTTATTGGTCGTAGCGTTTTTAGCCTAAACCTTCCTAGAAAAATTGACTATCTAACACCAAAATAATTTTCCAATTCCAACTTCAGCGCGTTCAAACAAACAAACTCTTCAGCTTTATAATATTATAAGATAAGTATAGATCTTTACGTGTTTTGTGCCGAAAATAAATCTAATAATAATATATAATATATCCTCCCGCCTTCCCACAAGGGTCCCCGAAGGGGTAGGCAGAGGTGTATAGGTAATACCCACACACCCACTTTCCGCCAGAGGTATATTAGGCGAGTCCATCGCCGTTACTCCAGCACGACTATACATACGCCTTTGAATTTCTTCTCAGACGTATGTAGGTTTCCTCTCGATGTTTTCCTTCACCGTAAAGCTCGTGGTGTGACTAATCACTATACTTAAGTTCAGAAAAAACTCATTGGTACAGTCGGGATTCGAACTTGCGACCTTTGCGTCGCAGGCAACTGCTCGAACCACTCGGCCACCACGGCTTCAAATAATAATCTGAAATAATAAAATGAAATAATAAAATGAAATAATAAAATGAAAATAAATCTAGACAAAATTTCCCTATGTTAGATTACTCGTAAAATATGTACCTATTTTGTTGTTGATATTATTATTATTTCTTATTTTAGTATATTGATTACTTTTGCTAAACGAGTCAATATAATAAAATATCTTCGTAAGTCGACGAAGCGAAACAAGTATGTAAGGATCGTAGCAAGTGGAAAGAAGTGGTTTCTGCCTACCTCTACGGGAAAGAGGCGCGTATTATTAGATAAAATTGGTGAGAATTGGTTTTATACCATTAAAATGACAAACAATCCTGTTGATCCCCTGATCGTAAGATCGTATGGACAGTTGCAGCACCAATCGTATCGTTCACGCCGTGCTGACTCGGCAAAAGTATTTCACATCCTTCTTGAAGAATTATATGCTGTATTATATATAGAATAGAGAGATATAATACGAGATGTCATTCTACAATACGAGCGTTCGTTTCGACAAAATTCTTATTAAAAAAAAACATCGTGATGACCTGTATATGTTTGTATATTTACATGAGAAGAGGATATAAATATTATTCTCCAAATACATATCGCATCAAGGCAAGCGAACTCATTAGTTGGTATGTTTGCTACAAAGTGGCTACGAACTAACGTCATTGTAGCGGTCGTAGCTACGAGAGCCTACATACGTAGCACTCATGACATAATGACTAACCTGAATAGTTGGTAGAGAGGAGTTCATTCAAATGTGTGTACTTACATTTAACATTATAAAAATTAAGCAATTTCTTTCTAATGTTAATATAAGCATTGTATGCCTTCGTACAATTTATTAATTGCTTTGTTGAAGGGAGTGTGTCCGAAAAGGGTTTTATGTAAACAAACTCGGAATATGATGGCCTACGGCATAGATCTCCATTATCCGGTTAGAAACGGTTAGAAATTTCTTAGAAACTATTTGATAATATATAAGTTTTTAAAGTGTATTTTGTTATATTGTAAATTAGTTTATTAATGTTATTATTATTATAATTTTCTTTTAACATCATATTGGTATACCTACTGTAAGGATGTTAAAGTGTGTGTAAATAAATAAATAAATAAATAAATAAAATTATGATAGACAGTGTAATGATAGCACCCTCTTTTCGTCGGAGATTAATTTAGGTGAAAGAGGGCGAATCTGTCACCGTTAGTTACTGCTCCACCTAATTGTCTAAAATATTTCTAACATTAATATTATTTTATTTATTTTATTCAATATTACGGAATCCCCTCAACACTCGTCTAACTCCAATTTTCTATTTAATTTTTACATACATTCATACATATCACTACGCCGAGTCCCTAACGGGGTAGGCAGAGAGTATAGGGCGCCAGCTCTCTCTAGACTTACATACCTCTTTCGCTTCGTCCACATTCATCGGTCTCTTCAGACATGCTCGTCGGTTTCGAGTACTCTTGATGTTCCCGTCTATGGGCGTCCGATCGATTTGATCAAGGTAGTTGGAACGTGGTCTTCCTCTGTCTCTTCTTGCCCACACTTTTGCTTTGTATACCTGTTTCGTCTTACTTTCTTCACTCATCCTTTCTATATGTCCAAACCAACGTAACATGCCTTTCTTCATCTTTACAATCTCGCCCTCATTGACGCCAATCTTTGCGAATCTCTTCATCCACACTCAATCATTACTCCGCATATTTTTCGAAGAGATTGCATCTCAACTGCATTTAAGCAATTTTTATTTTTATCAGGATAAAGTAGACATGTGGGAAGGCGTGAATAAATAAGAGACATCTAAAGAATATTTTATAATTTTTTTCATAATCATTATTTCATATCAATTTAATTTCATATCGGTTGCTAAAAAAACTCTAATAGGATTTACTCAATAAGAATTTTATGGAAACTGAAAATGGAAATTTATGGAAACTATATAACTGATAAAAATACCAAAAAAAAAAATATTTCGAAAGATTTTTTATAGACATTGAGCTCAAAGCCTTGCTCAAAGCTCAAGCTCTTGTAATTTTAGAAAAAATATTTTCCCCAACTATTATTGGGTAAAATATTTTTTTAGTAGAATGATACACGTGAGAATTTTTCTTTATTACAGCTACGAATTACTTAAGATTCAGCTCAGTTCTTTTTCAACATAACATGTATTTATTCTTATCGACAAGCGCCATCTAGTTGGATGATTGAGATCATTTGGAAAACTACTGCCATCTATTATCTCTGATGGTATAAAATGGTACAACCATTTTATACAAAGATGACGCTACAAACGAATGTTAATACCGCCTATATAAATTTGAATTACATTACTTAATTTTTTCGTAAATATTATTTGTGAGATATTTATGTTAGTAAACACTATAATAAACAAATATAATGGGTACTTGATTTCCTTCAATTTCCTTCTTTACCGGTTCTTCGTCATTCATTCACTGTCTCCAACTATTCGGTCACTCGAATCATACACTCGAGTTCGAGTCTCAGTTTCTCGATAATATCAATCGCATCATCAATTCATCAATGTATCATCATAAATAAGCTTTCCCGTTCGTGAATCATTGTGAGGTTTTACTTTTGTTAAGATGTGTATTTAACTCCAGAGGAAGACGTGGAACGTTGACGCGTCTACGTTAACCAGCCTTGGATAATATTCATGTGTAAAAAATGCCTTTTGTTAATGTGAAGAAACAATATTTAGCTCTTGGGATGCTGATCTTCGTCGCTCTATTTTTGTTTAATAGTAGACCTGCTTTCCAATGTCAGTTTACTCCAGAAGACACTACGTATCTTCCGACAATATATGGGATAACTCCAACTTACAAACGATTGGCTCAAAAAGCTGACCTCACTAGGTAAGAATATTTTCGTGTTCAAATTGCCCTTGATTTATCGCGTAAATTTAATATTCGTTTAAACGAGATATTTTTTAATGCAAGATAATTTTGGTAGAACAACTGTGTTGTAAAATGTTTTATGTCATAGCCCCAGCTTAAATACAGCAGATAGCTGGTTAGGATTCACATCGATAGATTAAAAATTTCTATAATAAAGTCTTATTGGACTTTGTTTATAAATTATTGTACTTTTTTAAATTAAGCACCAGACTGATTTATTAATAATTTTGGAAACAGGTTCATGTAAGTATGAACAATGTGTTAAAGGTTTCAGAAAGGGTACTTGGATGTAAATTTTTTACCTATTTAAGTACAGAATCCAGATTGCAATCATGTGCTTTGTACATCTTATTGTTTATTATATGAATAATATTAGTTCATATAAAATATGTTTTCCTTAAAATACTATTTGTTCACAGATTATCTCAGACATTGATGCACATTAAAAACTTTCATTGGATTGTTATTGAAGATGAACACAAGAGGACTGATTTGGTTTCAAACCTTTTGAAAGAAACCAATCTTAAATACACACATTTATTTTCTAAAACACAAAAGACCAAGCATTCCACAGTATGTATATATTTTTTTAAATATATTAATTATATCTGTAGCTATTTATAATGCATGTATAGTAATCACAGAATAAAGTTAAAGGACTAGGTCAATTTGTGTGGAATTGTCCCAAGGTATTTAGGTATTTATTTGATTAAGCCTAAGATTGAATTACTTAGACAATTTTCCTGGCTAATAATAGCTTTATAATTACATATAAACCCAAGCATATGCAATATGTCTTATTTATTTTTAAATTTGATGTTTTGTACAGCAGGCAAATGTTGAGTAAGTTTAAAATATGTTAATTCAAGTAAAAACAATAAACTTCTAAGTAATAGTTAAAGCTGTAAGTGCCAGTTTAACTGTTATTTTGTTACTATATTTACCCTCACTAAGTACTCACTATTGTAGTACTGTGATATAGGTATTATCTGCTATTGCCTAAATGAACCTTGAATTTCTTTGCTCATGATGCGCTAATTTCGCTGCTCAAAATATTAATAAATAATAATAATAAATACCTGGGACAATTCCACACAAATTGCTAGTCCCATATTAAGCAAAGCTTGTGTTATGGTAACTAGACAACAATACATTTACTTATATAGATAGATATATACATAAATACATAGGACATCCAAGACTAAGGTACAAATACTTGTGTTCATCACACAAATATCTGCCCTCAGCGGGATACAAACCCGTGACCTCAAGTTTCGCAGTCAGGAGCTCTAACCACTAGACCAGACAGCCGTCATTTATGTCTATAATACTAAATTCCCATTCCCAAAATTGGGATGCTGGTGCTGGCACATAGCTAATAAAATAGTTAAGTTTATGCATTAAGTACATTATTCATACAATGTAACTAAAATATTATATACTTTTTGGTATATAAGGATATATGTATGGATATATAATTGGTTGATGTCAATTTGGTATTAAGTATTTTGTTACCAATTTGAATTAACCATCACATCTCAACACACTTAATTTATATGTATATCAATGCTTAATATAAACATTACAGTTGCTCATATTGATATAACTTATACCTTATTACAATACACACTCATACTTAGATCAACATACATTTCAGGTTATGGATATCAATGTATGTGTCTTTCAAACCCGCGGGTACAACACAAGTTGGTATTGTGTATGTTGAAAATTTTTGTAATGTTTTATTTGGATTGATTTGTTGCACACTCATAAATTCTGGGCACTTCCTATATTTCTAAATTATAACAAAAGAATAACATTTTCTGAACAATGTTCTTAATACTTAAATTGTTTCCTCATAATATGTAGTTTTATGGTTGATTATATTATGGAATTTCCATAGTTGTTGGAACATGTACCAATTAGGAATATTAAACCTAATGAGCGCTGAACAATGTCGAAATTAGAGTGCTCATAAACACGGCTGTTATCATCATAGAGATTTGACAGCACTCAATTATCGACTCAGTGGCCCATTGTATATGAATTATGATTGCTTGAACAATAATTAAAATTACGGAACCGCGTCGTCCAGCTCTTGATTATTATGCCTTTCATTAGCACTAACTAATTAAACAATGCCGAAAAGGTACAATATTTTTCAGCATCCTATTATCGGGTGTATGTTTTGACACGTCAGGTGTAATATTGCTTGCTTATTAGAGGCTGTTCCGTAAAACACATACCTTTGTTGGAAAATACTTCAAAAAATTATTTAGTGGCGTACGATGTGCTTTGCCGTCATTAAGGAAAGCGAAAGGGAAATGTATAGATAGACGTCAATAGACTTTATGACTTCTATACATTTATCCCTTTCGCAATCTTTCATAACAATTTTATATGAATAAGTAAGGGGAGGCACCGTGTGGTTGGTAGTATCTTACAAACTCAAGATTGCAGGTTGGTATGTAGGTCCAATGAAGTCCTTAACTGAAGTTCATGCCACGAGCTTTACGGTGAGGGAGACGTCGTGAGAAAATCTTCATAAAGAGATGTTATATAAAGACGTATGTTAAAATCTCCGACCTATTTACTCGCTAGTAGACTACGGTCTTCTTACGGTGCCACCTAATATATATCTCTATCAAAAAGAGGGTGTCATAACACCGTTGACCCAAATAACCAAAGTATATTTCGGTTTCCGTTAGTATTATTAAATATGGATTAGTTAAAAGCACGATCCTTAAAACATAAACTAACCGACAGATTTCGAAGACAGACCAGTTTTACTACATACTGATCTATATCTACTTTTGGGTGCGTTAGAAAAAAGGTTGATTTATCTTCTTCTTAAACAACACTCAACCTAAGTAAGACCGCTTACCGTGTGATAAAGTATACCATGAAATAAGTATTTGTTTGTCATTGGTTTTTTCTTCTGTAGTACGTACCGTGTAAGGTCTATCTCCAATTACGTCCTAAACTCTATTGTTTTATGGTATATTTTTGCGAATAACATAATGACTTAACATTGTCGGTGTATTAATTTTAATACGGTTGAGTAATTTGAAGATTAACATTCAATTGTTTTAGACGATAGAAATAAAGGAAACGCTTCAAAATTGCAGGCAAGTGGAGTGGAACAGAGGAATTTGGCCTTGGATTGGCTTCGGAAGCATTTAGAGGTGCTTGAAGATAAGCGCGGTGTAGTGTACTTCATGGATGATGACAATACCTACTCGCTAAAGATCTTTGATGAGGTAAGTCGTTCGTTTCGTCATAACGAAACCTATGTAACTTTATATATTTCATTCTACATCTACACTACAGGTAGTAGTGTAGGCCCTTCTTACCCTTGTTCTGATGGTATCACAATACTTATGTTTACGGACAGGGTTTAAGTATGTGATAATAATACTTTGGGACAATTAAGTATAAAGTATACTGAAAAAGCCGTGCTGGCCTGCGACACAAAGATCGCAAGCTCGAATTGTTATAATATAATACATATATGATATAAAAATGCCTATTCTAAATAGATTAGATAAATGATTAGTCACACCACGAGCTGAACGGTGAAGGAAAACATCGAGAGGAAACCTGCATACGTCTGAGAAGAAATTCAAAGGCGTATGTATAGTCGTGCTGGAGTAACGGCGATGGACTCGCCATCTGTCACGTTGGCACCTAATATACCTCTGGCGGAAAGTGGGTGTGTGGGTATTACCTATACACCTCTGCCTACCCCTTCGGGGACCCTTGTGGGAAGGCGTGAGGATATATTATTATTATTCTAAATATATGTAGGACTGCACTGGTATAGTGACCGGAGCGCCATGCCTACCTCTGCATACCCCATCGGGGACCCTTGTGGGACCCCTATTCCGCGCGCAAGTATATTGAGTTAATCGCATTACGTATAACTTGTCGGCAATTGTTTAAATACTGTGTTATCCGGTATCGCATGATGTTTATGTTTACTGTTGACAATAATGCGCACATACATTCATATATCAATAGTCATTATATACAACAGGTGAAATTCTTTTGGATGAATCGTCACTAGTTGTCTATTTAATATGTACATACATACATATCATCACACCGAGTCCCTAACGCAGTTACGCAGAGTACGCAGTGAGAATAGAGCGTCAGTTCTCTCTGGACTTACATGCCTCTTTCGCTTCGTCCACATTCATGAGTCTCTTCATACATGCTTGCGTACTTCGATTAATCTTGACGATTCCGTCCTTGAGTGTATACACGTATATATATATATATATATATATATATATATACATATACATGTATATATGTATATATTAGTTATTTAAAAGAATAAAATAAAGGGCCCACCGGTATCGGGATCAGGGTCCTAGGTACCGGTGGTTAGGGTCCCAGAGAAAGAAACCTCCGCACGATAGACGACGTTTCGAGTAGCACTGCTTTCTGCATCAGGCACTTGATCCAACCATCTAACATCATCTGATAATTATTATTATTATCATCATGCTACTACTCAAAGTGGCAGAACTCATCAGACTCTTGATAAATATCTTCGGAATTTTTCATTTCGATTTCCTTACTGAAGCTTCCACATTAGCCACAAGTAGCACAGCAAGTACCACACGCAATCGAACCTACAAAGCCTCATAGAAAAACATACATCATTATCTAAGGTCAAGCGTTAATAATTGGCCAATGCTCTCAACACTAGGTGAAAGTATCGGTCAACCGCGCTTGTTGTATCAAAGCTAATATGGCACCAGTAGGTACCTACCAGACGGTCTTGTACAGAACTTTTTTGCATACGTGTGTAAAACGAGCATTTTGAATCCGTTAGAAATACCGATCTGGTAAGACGAGGCCGTAACCGTTAGTCAACAGTGCAAATGTATTGATATAACCTAGAAGAGATTTTCGTTATGTCAGAAGCGCTTGAAACCGGTATTGACAGGCCCGCATCCGATATCGCTATGATGCACTGTGAATCATAAGTATTGTGTATGTTTTATTGCATTAAAGATTTATTCTTGCATTAAGAATTCATGATATCTACGGGCACAACTCATACATACATACATACATATAATCCCGCCTCTTTCCCGTAGGGGTAGGCAGATACCACTTCTTTCCACTTGCTACGATCCTTACATACTTCTTTCGCTTCGTCCAATTTCATTATTCTCTTCATACATGTCCTTGGGTTTAGGGTACTCTTGACTTGACCTTTTTTCTAGATGTCCCTAATTTGGTCTAGAAACGTCCGTCTAGGTCTACCTCTTCCAACACTTTCATTCACACTCGATTATAAACCTTTTTCGTCAATCGTTCTTCATTCATTCTCTCGACATGACCACACCATCTCAGCATACCTTTCTCAATTTTTGGCACTACATCTTCTTTCAGATAACAACTCATAAAGATCATAAAATACATTACTTTCATGAACAACTGAACTGATGGTCTGATTAATGCGTCTCTGGATACATACCTACCTAATATTCACTTTTACATTTAATTGCACTATTGGATGGGCTTTATTGCAGCTGCAACCAAAATTGCAGTCTGAACCAATGAGTTTTTCTGAGCCTTTGTCATTTATATCACCACGAGCTTTACGGTAAAGGAAACATCAGTACAGGTAGTGGGTATATTGTTATACCTAACGCTCTTCGATCACCATTATGGCTAGGCGTGAAGAGATGCCCTTGTATCCTCCTCCCCAAAATGCCATGTACCTATCTTCCTCGAGTTTGTTCGTCTTTAGCTGTTAAGCCGTAGCTTAAAATTTATATGAAAAAACAAATCAATGTTTGTGTGTTTGTTCCCGATCGGTTTCGAAACCATTGATCACATAGTTATAAGATTGTAGTAGGGTTCTGGTCTGAATAAAATAAAGAAAAAACATAATTGCATACATGCATGCATTGCAAGTTCGAATCCCGACTGTACCAATGAGCTTTTCTGAACTTAAGTACAGTGATTAGTCACACCACGAGCTTTACGGTGAAGGAATACATCGAGAGGAAACCTGCATACGTCTGAGAAGAAATTCAAAGGCGTATGTATAGTCGTGCTTGAGTAACGGCGATGGACTCGCCATCTGTCACGTTGACATCTAATATACCTCTGGCGGAAAGTGGGTGTGGGTATTACCTATACACCTCTGCCTATCCCTTCGGGGACCCTTGTGGGAAGGCGTGAGGATATATTATTATTATTGCAGTCAGGAATACCTACTTTTTAAACGTTGCTATAATACAGTATACTAAACCACTTAGCTTATTTGAATGCGTCTTCTATGTTTAGACCTTTTCTATTGCTGATAATGTCGGGCATGCCGCGAGAAACGAGATTGTAGGATTTTAAAACCAATATCGCTAATTGACGGTCGACGGTCGACGGGTCAGGGGGCGGAACACTAGTTATGTATAGCTTCAAGATACGTGCGCCTCGCGCCTCTTATCTTACCCTAGTGACCCGGTTCGCGGTCATTTCTGGATTTTATCTTATGATACTCACAACCACTTCCAATTCAGCTAAATATAGATTGAATCGGGTATCGTATAAGAAGCCCAATTAAGTTGCGGTTTTGACGATTTATTAATAAAAATAGCTGCGTCCCTCTGCTTTGGAATAAAACATGTCTTATTCTTCCATCTATTAATCCGTTTCCATGCCAAATTTCGTTCAGTAGATTTGCGTTAAATAGGTACAGAAATACTCACAGACTTTGCATTTAGGGAGGATATTATATAAAATAAAAAACGTTAGTATCACCTCTTCCTTTTCACCTTTCTCGTTTCCTCTACAATTGAATGTAGGTACCCTCGTTATTGGCAATGAGACACAGGTAAAAGTATTTTACAATGAAATGGGTATTAATACGAGCATTTGAAAACCGTAACTATATAATACTAGCTGTGCCCGCGACTTCGTCCGCGCGGAAAAGTGATATTAAGCAGCATTTTTTTACCCCCTTAAGGGTAACATTTTGACAAAAAATAAGTTTCAAGCTTCTAGCTTCAAAAATGACGAAACTTCCAAACAAACTTTAATCCCCTATTTCAACCCCTTACAACCCTTTTACGCATTAAAAAGTAGCCTATGTCTTTTCTCAAGCTCTAGGCTATATCTGTACCAAATTTCATTTAAATCGGTTCAGTAGTTTAGGCGTGAAAAGGCAACAGACAGACAGAGCTACTTTCGCATTTATAATATTAGTAGGGATTATATTACCTACTGGCATTCTGTGCATTATTTGGCCTTCCGTATAAATTACGATAATAATTAACGTTATTTATAAAATTATTCATATCAAGACAATAGCCGCAAATACGAACATTCTAATAAAGTACCTAATTACCTAAATATTCCGTTATCCTCTGTCACAAGTGGTCTATTATACCTAAATGTGAACCAAACAATTGTTCCATCACACAGTATAGTGTAACGCAGGCTGCCTTTAGGTACACATATGTACATATATTCTTGCATTTGCAGGCGACATCATCAACCTTGCCATTTTATAAAAAGCTTTTTCTATCTATGTATAAGTTCTTCCGTTTTAATTTTCAGATGCGAAAGATCAAGAAAGTAGGAGTTTGGCCAGTCGGCATAGTCGGCGGTATGCGTGTGGAGATGCCTCTTGTTACAAACGCCAAGGTGACAGGCTACAATGCAGTTTGGAAACCGTTTCGACCGTTCCCTATTGACATGGCTGGGTTTGCAATCAACGCTACATTAGTACATAAAACCCCACAGGCGAAATTTTCAAGGCGTGTGCAGTCTGGATTTCAGGTGTGACCTTGTTCTGAATTCCATAGTATGTAGTCCATAACTGATACGTACATAGTACACATCAACGCGATTAGGCAATAGGGGCGATGATATGTACACGAAGTAGCCAGAGGACGCAGAACTCCAGTTTTCTTTACATACAGACCTCTTTCGCTACATCCACACTCACCAATCTCTCCATACATACTCGCCGGTTACGAGTAGGTACGCGTACGTAGGTACTCAGCGTTCAAATTTTTTAATGGCTAATTAATTTTTCATTACAGTTTCTGTGGCCAATAAGATTGATTAAAACTATGGGAATGGAATTAAAAAACATTTAATAAAATAGTTTTACGAGCTTAATGAAAAGTCGTGAAACTCGCTTTTAGGAAATGTAACCAAGTGTTCATAGTTCACATCAGGCAGTTCCCATGATGAGAACCCAAATTCTTAATCACGCCTGAGGGATGTCAGTCTTGCCATCTGACTCTATGAATGATATCGGGCAACTATGAAAATATCCCACTGCATGGTCTTCCCGCGACCCTTGTAGGAAGGCGTGAACAAAAATGCTCATACTAAGGTTATGAAAGAGTGTGCATCTCGAAGTAAACTACTATCTCACGGCGTAAGGCACTGTATTTGATAAACTTAAATTTGAGATTTTTATTGTACATACATACATACATATAATCACGCCTCTTTCCCGTAGGGGTAGGCAGAGACCACTTCTTTCCACTTGCTACGATTCTTACATACTTCTTTCGCTTCGTCCACTTTCATTATTCTCTTCATACATGCTCTTCGGTTTAGGGTACTCTTGACCTGACCTTTTTTCAAGACGTCCCTAATTTGGTCTAGAAACGTCCGTCTAGGTCTACCCCTTCCAACACTTTCATTCACACTCGCCTTATACACTTTTTTCGTCAATCGTTCTTCATTCATTCTCTCGACATGGCCAAACCATCTCAGCAATTCATCAATTGTTTATATACAATTTTTATTGTATATAAACAAAAAAGTAATGATTTAAAACAATTATCGTTAATGTTGAATTCATACAAGATTCTGTTTCCGTTTGGTTCTATTGACTCTGAGTGATATTATCACGCTCGCGTATAACGATAAACTTTGCTATTTTTATATAAATACAAGTACCTAATCGTTTAAGTCATGTGCTGATTATTATGTAAATATGTAGACTTTACAACTCCTACCAGATAACGTTAAACGTAACAAGTTTGTTTAAATGTTTGTGGTTGTTGATAACGTTATCTGACTTTCACTTTAGCGTTAATTTATGTCCAATATTATCTATAGCATCCTGTCTATTCGTATTAATAGCCTGACGTTCAGGAGCATATTTATTAGTGTCTGTTTTAGTAAGTCCTTAAGGTCATCACCGAGTCGAGCCGAGTCCCTCAAAGGGTAGGCAGAGAGCGTCAGTTTTCTTTAGATTTAGATATCTCTTTCGCTTCGTCCACATTCATCAGTTTCGGTATATATGCTCGCCGGTTTCGAGTACTCTTCACGTTTCCATCCTCGAGTGTGTGATAGATTTGATCTAAGTAGTTGGAACGTTGTGTTTCTTTACTTCTTCTTTCACACACATTCGCGTTGTATTTATATTTCGTCAATATTTATTCACTCATTATTTCTATGATTTGTACCTATACATATTTATTTCGAGTCCGTCGTAGTCGAAGTAGTCAGTGCCTGCCCTCTCTTAGACTTCAGACCTTTATCAATACGTGATTCTACAGAGACAGGCTCTCTTTGTAATTATCATTTGTTCTTGATCGCCCCTTATTGAAAAACATCACTGAAAAAGACGTGGGAAATCGTATGCGATGACTAGGTTGAGGAACCCTCACTTTGCTTTAGTAACCGTTTGACATCAGTACGGTAGCTATCAAGTACTTTCGAGTAAGTAATTTATTATGTAAAAACAGAGGATGATCCAGAAAAGCTTAGTCAGTCACACTTATTTCTTTTTTTTAATGTGTCTATTTTCCTTTTTCAGGAAAGTGAAATTCTGAAGTACTTCACCAAGACAGAGGACCTAGAGCCCCTAGCGAGTAATTGCACCAAGGTGTACGTTTGGCACACGCGGACGCAGAAGCCTTCAATCCTCGACCCGAAGAAGTTAAAACACCCACCTCTTCCTGACAGTCACATTGAAGTGTGATTCTGTCTCGGTAATTATACAAATTAGTTGTGAATGGAGGGGGAGGTTCCCCAATATGTAATGTACCCTCCAGGATTGAACTCACTCGTTCTTCGTGTAGTGTAGTAGTTATAAATAGAAATACGCGGAGAATTATATTGTATCTTCTGAAAGGGTGCTAGGATAAATAGAAGATTAAGTAAGCGGATGGTGGATTTAGTCCAAAAATATTTATTTAATGATATTTAATTTGTATTTTTTTATTAATTTCTAGTTAAATGTAAATCTGTTGCCTTTATATTGACAAAATAATTTGACAAGTAGTTTAGCCTTGCTTCTAATGCGTTTGATTTGTTTATGTCTAAATTTGAAGTTGAAGGTATGAACAATATGAGTATGATGTTACAAGGTGGTGAAAATACTCTGGTTAACCGACAAACAACTATTCCTATATCTACAATTCGCTTTATTTTGTTTTTGTCATTAAAATAATTACAATTTTGTCATTAAATAATCTTTTGTTAACGGGTACATTACGCCTTATGTCTCATGTAAAATTGTAATAAAATAGTACCAGCTTAAGTGTGGTATGAAAAAATCGAACATGAAATTTAATATCGGGCTCAAAATGTTATAATTGAATAACCATCAATTTAGGGAGCTATAATCTCGCGAGGGACTCTGCGTGATGATAAATAATGTATGTATGAGTGTATTATCATAATAATTTGAAGTCGGTTTTTTGTAAATTCAATTAGCGTAGATTACTTTACTTATAAAAAATACATTACGAATAAGGACATAACTTAAAATGTTGACAGTAACTAAGTAAAGTCCGTAATAACAGTGCTATATTTTAATTAGACAATGGCGAACAAAACATCGTTGAAATTCGTACCTTTGTTACAAGGCTACACCAAATTATATAGTCTTTAGATAACTCGCCCTCACGATACGAGAACTGTGTTGGCAATTCTTTTATCGGTGGGTATTTATATCCCTGGACAGTATAACTATGCTTATACCTTATTAATACTCTGAAGCTAAGTTGTATAAGATTCATTAATGATTATAATATATTTCACATTAATAATATTAATATACAAATGTTCAATTGTGATAATCCAACGAGACCCAATTTATTGGCGCAGTAGTGTTTGCTTAGGTGTTTGATCGCATGACACGTAAATATGATTCATGTTATTTATTTATATATTTAATTTATCTTTTAATATATCTCCGGCAAAGAGTGTGTTACACACCTCTGCCTGCCCGTTTAGGACCCTTGCGGTAAGGCGTAATGATATAAAAACATAATGATCCCAGAAAGATACCTGTCTAATATCATTATTTATATGTTTCATTATAAAATTTAAACGTTATAAAACGTAAAGAAAGCACATTTGAAATGCTGCTATAAAAACGTGATTTCTTCATTAGTTGGCAGCATAATAGAACAACGCATACATTCTGCCAGTACAATACCCTAGATAACTTTTTGGAACCGCAAGTAAAACTACACAGGAGTAGGGTTGTATAATTATACATGCATACGCTTTATCGTTACGCCGAGACCTATACAGTTCGCTCTAAAGTTACAGACCAATTTTGCTCAATCTTTATTCATAGATCTCTTCATACATATTCGCCGGTTTCGAGTAAGGTTCACATCGTTGAGTGTTCGATCGATTTCATATACCTATCTAGTTGGAACACAATCAGTACTATCACAATAAGAACATTTGATCAATATCAGTATTACAATATATTCGTACTTTTTATGTGTTACGTAAAGCATATTGAACAATCTAGTGTTTGCTAGTTCAATTGTAACTCCAGTGCCAGTTAAGTGACTATATTAATTTAATATAAACGGTACTCTTTTGTCATTGTAGTTAGTCCGTTTTGACATACCAACCTGGGGCCTTACTATGATGAGCTATTCAGATAATTATTCAACTGTGCGAAAGGGACAAGTTCATAGAATTATAGGTAATACCCACACACCCACTTTCCGCCAGAGGTATATTAGGTGCAAACTAGACAGATGGCGAGTCCATCGCCGTTACTTAAGCACGACCATACATACGCCTTTGTATTGCTTCTCAGACGCATGCAGGTTTCCTCTCGATATTTTCCTTCAGCGTAAAGCTCGTGGTGTGACTATAACTGTACTTAAGTTCAGAAAAACTCATTGGTACAGTCGGGATTCGAACTTGCTATCTTTGTGTCGCAGGCAACTGCTCGAACCACTCTGCCAACACGGCTCTCAGTAAAATATAAAACACGACATAGTTTTTCCTATCGTCGCTTGAGTATTATTGGACTGCGAATAGAATCATGGAAGCACATCATGGTAAGTCCCCAGTGCTTGACATATGACTTTAACAGTAACAGACGTCTTAAAAATTGTTTTATAAGTATTGCCTCAAGCCATTTTATGTATCAAATGGGGTTGTTTTTGAAAATTCAAATTATTGCCAATACCCTGTTTTAATAAGCTTTATGTTCTTGTATAACTACATATACTAGTCCAATGGGCATTATTTGAATTATTTTCTTGTGTTGAATAGTTTAATCATTACGTATTATGTGCAGTTTGGAAGTAACTATTTAACTTAATCTTTAGTATGGTTTTTGTTAGCCAATTTAATTAGTAGTAGGAAATTGCAAGGCCACATATTAGACACGTACACCCCGGTGTACGCCCAAGTTTAATTCAGGGTTCGAAGTAATAATATTATTAAAACTTTCTTACAGAATACCGAAAAGCAGGTTGTCAATTCAGTTGTTTATGTCGGTTTGCATAGATACATGTGTGCGTGTGTGTGTGTGTTGATGTGTTCTTTAGCTCCTTGCCGACCTTATGTTAAAATGATCAAATATAAATCGAGAACAATGCAGACTATTAGTCTAATGTATATAATACATAGCTATTTGCTGCGGGATTATGATACATTTGGGTATTTAATATAAAAACTTCCTGTATTAAACTACATAATTGATTGCGTTGTCTGTAGATATACGAGTAGTACAGTATCTATGGATACTTTTTTTTTATTTTCGACCTTCATTCAGGATTCCAATCCTTGTCATTTTGATGACAAATTTGTGTTTTAACGCGTGGTATCCAGTTATTCCAGTGGCTTTTTAGAATTTTACTCAGAGCTGGGTCCATGACGTATTGTAAGTACTAGCCTCCTTTGTTTTGAAAATGTTTCCTGATGAACATTTAGGTCGGGATCTATTTACATATTTAAAGCCGTTCAACCAGTACAGAGCGTACACAATTCTTACATTATTATTTATAGTATATACCAATTCAATTTCCTACAGATTAGTTTGATTTCTTCATGTTTATGAATCCAAAAATAAAAACATCGCGTATGTTCCTGTGTTAATACTACAAATATTTATTACCAGAACTACTTGGTGAGGAAGTCGTTCACGAAACCAGAATATTTAATCAACGAAATAGAGCAAATATACGTGAAAACATTTTTAAACCCTTTATCTAAGCATAGGCTATAAATATTTCGCGTATAAAGGGTATTTTTAATTACAAGCAAAATATGTAACTACATCCTTTAAGTCCTCCAAAATATATATGTACATATAAAATGTATGTTTATGACTATATTTAAAACATTTAAATTTGCCGCATTACAGTAATTACTATGTAGTTAACTTTAACTTTAAGTTCTAATAAAATTCCAATAAAAAAGTTTTTTGTATACAAGAGCGGCAAACAAGCATACAAAATTTTTTTGCCTAATATAAAGATCGGGATTTAACGGAATCCAGCTATCACTTAAATGATGATCCTAATGTTATTGTATTTTATTATTCATTTGTATAAAGTACTTAATAATTTTGACTGCAATGACAGAAGCAAATCTCGGGATCAGTAACATGCAAAATTGTGGTTTTGAGGGTTTGTGTCGAATCTATAAAAAAAATCTGTATCTCCCTATAACCAGTAATACCATAAATATACGTTTGGTAAGAATAGTCTCAAATCTTATGTATATATAAGTAAAAAAATATATTGTAAGAGACCTGTACAGAATATGCAATTGTTTATTTGTATTAATATTGTCTAGCATAATAATGAAAAGGAAAACAATGCTCAAAAAAATCTCGTATCGGTCTAATGCGTGAATCCTTTAGTCGTAATAGCATAAATTATTTGTACTTAGAGGCTTAGTGATGCGTGAATTTAATAGTTTCTTAATTTCCTTAGTTAATAACACCGCTGCCTACATTTTGAGCAATCATGTGGGAAGGAGTGTACATTATAAGAAACCTTCCTTTCTTTTTATCAGTATTATGTGATTTGATAATGCAATGTATTTTTTATTTTATGCTCAGAAATGACGCAGGGTTGTAACGAGTATAGGAGTATGATCAAATTCCTAGTCTACTTTAGTATTATCAACCAATGAGATCTGCTCATAATCAAATGTCCAGTGTTCAGTCATGCCCTGCGACATTTTCTATGGTTTTAAAAAATGTGTACAATGTGCTCTAGAAATGGCTATAGACTCGCAATCTGTCACGTTAACACCTATAGGTCCAGCGAATAAGGGGTCTCTTTATCCCTTCGGGGACTTGGGGTAAAGATATAATATATATATTTTATAATATATATATTTATGTAAAGAAGGCCGGCCTATTGGCCACACGCGCTCGCTTATATGTACATGTTATATGCAGAACTAGTACGATATTCGCGTAATAACAATGTA
The DNA here is from genome assembly GCA_945859725.1 of Drepana falcataria. Lineage (NCBI taxonomy): Eukaryota > Metazoa > Arthropoda > Insecta > Lepidoptera > Drepanidae > Drepana > Drepana falcataria. The sequence continues at coordinate 7,160,238 of OX243935.1, forward strand.
ATTTAGTACTTTTGTTAGGAAATTCATATGTTTAAGAAGGACGAACAATTCTTGATTTGTAGTTTTTTTATTTCTCTAAGATCCATATTTTACTCATAAAACAAAGGAAGAACATATTTTATTTTATTTTACTGGAAAAGAGACAAAAATAGGAAAACATTGCAATATCCCACTGAGACGGTCGGAATATTTGGCGCGCTTGTAAACGATTATAGTATACGTTTATATTCCTCATATTCATAATATAGCGACTGGATATTGACGTCATAAATTTCAACCTTTGAATGAAACAACAGAAATATTCGTTGGCGGTATACCTAGGTACAGTTTATAAATTCCCATACAGTTTTAGTACATTGGTTTTGATATTAGCGTTTAATTTTCTTACATTTCTCATAGATGGCAGCACGCTACTCATACGGAAAATCTGCCCACGATAAGCTGGTTTTCTTTCAGGTTATTTCGTATGTTGAAAGTCAGTAAAATTACGCACCTATATGGACGAAAAGGCTTAAAGTCAGGTGTTATCTTTGGGTTGCAGTGGTTCTAATCCAACCACTCGCTTCCCATATAGATTCAGCACGCCAATTAGTAGTAATGCCGCGATATTCTTGTGTATTATCCCGGTTCAAGTCCTGACTGAAAAAGAGTAAAATTTCAGTATAGTAATATTTACTAAAAAGAAAACTCATCATCAATGATACTCGATATCTGCCACGTTGACACAAAATATTATCTCGTAGTTTTATTGCTCTTCATATATATATATACTCTACCTACAACCTACAGCTTTCATCTTCAGAAATACAAAAGAACGCTTTAATATCTATGTACATAGTATAACCTACATTACAGTACCTAATCCCTGGTTATCAAACCCAAATATTAGCCCGAGCGAGGCTTTAAAAACGTCTGTAGGTATAGCATTCTCAGATACGCAACTTTTAATAGGTACGTACATAAGTTTCACAACTCAATTTGCTGGAACGTTACCTTTCATAACAACTTTGATCTCCCGCGGCGAAAAACTTCCCAAGACGTGTTACGCCTGCTTGGGAACGTTAAAGAGTTGCCAACATTTTTCAGATAATTACGACTGTCGTAGATGAGGAAACTAGCTTAACGAGCTAAGCGTTCAGATGGAAGCTTAATAGCCTAGACACCTACGATGATAGCTTAGCGACGTCGGGCTGGGATTTATCAAATATTGTACCAAATTGGTTTTCAGATAGTTTGCCTACGATATTCATTACCTGGTTGATAAATGTAGGTAAAGAAATGTACCCACACACATACTGCCGTGCTTTAGCTAGAAAAGGGTTAAGCCCGACTAGTCAATTTTGAGATATCGTCAAAAAACGTGGGAATTGATGTCTTTAAAAATCTATTCAATATGGAGTAAACATTCTTAGAGACAAAGTTAGCTAATATTTAACTCTACCTTATAGAATAATTTCCATCCTAAAATATTGTCTTTATAATACCTAAAACCTATTTTTTCTTATTTAACTAAGCATTTCACTCGTAATGTTAAACTTATTATGACTCTAAAACAGGGTTAACCATACCCTAACCCACTTTTAGCGTAGTATTTTGATGGAAATGTCACTATCAATAATTTACTGCAAAGTTATTCAACAATGCTTACTTATAAATAAGTTATGCACCGATAACTCATTTACAATTAAGGATATTACATCATAATACAGAATAGGATAACGACAAAAGTATTTTAACCTTTATTTAGGTAAGTAAAGGCAATACTTTTTTTTAATGACTTGTATTTATGCAATATTACTTAACTAAAAAAAGGTTATGTAAGTATCACTCGTGGTTAACCCTTTTACAGCTAAGCTAAGTGGAATGATTAGTCGAGGAAAAAAAATATTTTGCCATAAAATAGTAATATTTTGCCATCTAAATTAAACTAAAGAACAAAATTTACTTAACCATATGCACAGATCAATAGCTAACTTCGTTTCTTTAAAAGTAAGTCTGTTAAAGTAACATGTAAGTAGGTAGGTAATTAAAATAAAATTCTATACCTGAAAAATTGGAAATAAAATAAGTACTTTTAAAATGAAATTAAAATTCCCTCGTTAGGCTAACTATTTAACTATTTAAATGCAATGAAATTAAAATGAGATCAATATAATCTCACAACAGCGCTAAAAATACTTTGTGATACACTGTCGACACATATAAGTAAAAATAATGCATGGACATTATAAAATATCAACAATAAATCACAATCTTATTGACAATAGAATATGTGCCATATTGGCATGCAGTTAGCAATCTCTCTGGTTTAAAGGTTTTTACTCTTATATAGTTATCTGGTCGAGGCAATGTTTCATAATATTTTTTTATACCACATGGGTGTCAAACAAACATGCGGTCCGCCTGATGGTTAGCGGCCACCTATGGAAGCTTGCAACACCAGGGGTATCGCCCACGCGCTGCCGAACCTGCAGGAATCTTTTCACACCTTTCATGAATAACTCCATACTGTAATCTATAGAGAAAACCTCAACGGAAGCTCATTCTGCCTGAGCATTCGCGGAAGGAAACTCATTTGGCACCGCGCAGTAAGAGACCTTTACAGTTCCAATGTATGGGAATGAATTATCCGTCGATGGCGAGAGGTATGGGGGTAGAAGGTAGAAGTGGGCATCATATCATGTCGAACAATTCTTCAGAACACTCCGTTATACAAGTGGTAGAAAACAAACAGGGAGGGAAAGTCTCTCCTCAGATTTAGTGGTTCCAAGCCGCTTGTCAGCATGGGATCATCGACAATCCTAGCTGCGCGATTCTGTACCGCGTCAAAAGGCACTAGCTAGTATCCTGAGGCTCTAGCCCACATGTGGCAGCAGTACTCCATATGTGGCTGAACTTGCGACTTATAAAGTTGTAGCCTTTGCTGCGGTGTAAAGTTCTGCTTAGCTCTGTTGAGCACACCGAGCTTCCTGGACGGCTACTTAGCCTTGTCCTCTAAATGACCACGGAACTGAACATCACTAGAAATGTCAAAAAGGATCCCAATGCTCTCCTAGATGTTAAGGGGAGTGTACTGGAATTGTAATACCATAGCAAATGGAAGTGTTTTTGGGGGTCACCCCGCAAACTTGTTTCTTAGTGAGGTTGAAGTGGACTAGGTTTAATCGGAGACATGACAGACACAGACCCCAATCGAAGACACTACAAAGTGTACTCTAGATTTCAGAGACAAATTGTTCGCGAATTTCCTCCATAGTGGATCGAGGGAGATTAGCATAGCCCGTGTAGTAAGTGTCACCAGTACTTTCGTCTGCATATCAGTGCATTCCTTCAATAGAAAGCATGTCTTTGATATGCAGAAGAAACATAGTTCAGGGACAGCATAAAGCCTTGCGGGACGCCGGCATTAATGTCCATGCTATCGAAGCAGAGATCGTCAACGACGGCTCTTATGCATCAACTGGACAAAAGGTTGGCTACCCATTTGCATTATGGATTTGGCGTAACAACTTCCACTTCAACTTTGTTGATAAAAAAAAAATGACCTGCCAGTTGTCTCAAAACTTCAGTAGGTCATGCTCATTCTAAAAGTATACAATTAGCATGTAAAATCCCGAAATTACTCCGGGAAATTACTTTTTTAATTAAAGTAACAAAATATTATAACAGAAGTTAAATTAAAATTAACAATATTTACAAAGAACATTACAGAACAGAACAGTTTACTAACTACTTACAGATAAAATATTTGTCCCAAATCGGTATCCCGAGGCAACGTGCCAAGAAGACTAGCAGCATTGCCACGCTGGATAGCAATGCTGATTCTCTGAGCGAGATATGTTCCAGCCCGCCTGTCACGAGACTTCACAAGAGGTCCCGACTAGACGGCGTGAGACCTCTTTGAAAAGATGGTGAGCCTCAGGACCCCAAGGCCCCAAGTGCATTATAGGCCAATTAATTTATTTTAATATTTCTTCAAATTATCTCTCTCACCATCTCACCTAATCTCTTTTCATGACTTTGATGGGTATAATTCACTACTCATTATTTAAAAAAAAAAACCGGTTTAGTGGAGAAATAGCATACACTCCTTTTGAAAATATAAGTACATGAATTTTAAAGAGAGGTTCCACTAGCCCCGGTATTTATTTAAATAATGAGGAAGATGAGAATTAAAAGCCGTATAGATCTGACATACATAACTCGTGCGTTGCATTTTACTGCAGTTTACTTTGTTCTAGCTTAGGAATGAGGCTTAACCCTTCTTTTACCAAGGATTCTTCCGAAATATTAACTGGTATTACTTGATTTAAAAAGGGTTAAGCGATCTTAACCTATTTATAGTTACGTTTTTTATGTTAACTTATTTATAGTTTAGTTTTGTACGCCAATTTGCTCACACTTTACTTACTTTTAGTAGAGTTAATAAACCTTAACTTTAATTAAGTTAAGCATAAATAGATAACTTTATTTTTACTAAGCAAATTATATCAAAACATATTGGGTCTTCCTAGGGTTAGGATACTTTTGCCCTCTTTTAGACTAGTTTCGTGGGTTAGCTGGTTTTTAGTTAAGAAAATTATAAAAAATGTGTCACTTAACTGTTTACTGAGTATCTGTATCTCTTTTATGGATAATGATAGAGCTTTGGTTCCTAGATCAAAATGTAGAGAATTTTGCGGTGGTAAAATTTGCATCATTACCTAAAAAACGACCATATGAGGGTTAACCCTTTTCTAGCTTAAGTACGGCAGCATAGTTTAATAGATTATTACAGTCACCTGTAGGCTTGTGATTGTTTTGTGGTTGGCAGTAGCTAACTAAAAGAAGGTATTTTTTTAATTTTATAGATTAGGATTAAGTTTATCTATTTGGTAGGTATAATTTTTTTCATCGCAATAGGTCTAAGATACTGTAAAGGTGGAAAATGAAAATAAATAATTAAATAAAAGCAAAAATGTGTGCAAGAAGAGGCAGAGGAAGGCCACGTTCCAACTACCTGGATCAAATCGATCGGACGCTCAAGGACGGGAAAGAGGTATGTAAGTCTAGAGAGAACTGGCGCTCTATACTCTGCCTACCGTTAGGGACTTGGCGTGATGATATGTATGTATGTATTAAATAAATATTATTTATATATACAAATTAATGTTTGTCTGAAAATGCTTTATGGAATCGTAAACGGCTGGACCGATTTTAATGAAATTTTCTTCTTGAGCTAGATTCGAGAATGATTTAGATTCACAATTGGTCCCGAGTGGTGAGGTGCAGGTGGCGCTGCGATCGCGTTTCAGGAAATTTAATTTTATCAACCAAGCGAAGCTGGGTGGGACAGCTAGTTATGTAGGTATAAAAAGAAAACAGGTGGAATAACTTACATAACTAGGTTAGGTTTAAATTAAAGGTGCCTATCTTAGTCTTCAGGAAGATCAAAGAAATTGTATTAGTCAGAGGCAAATGGAAGGAATAGCATCAACGATCCGAGGTCTTAAACAAATTATGAGAATGAATGAAGAACGATTGACGAAAAAAGTGTATAAGGCGAGTGTGAATGAAAGTGTTGGAAGAGGTAGACCTAGACGGACGTTTCTAGACCAAATTAGGGACGTCTTGAAAAAAGGTCAGGTCAAGAGTACCCTAAACCGAAGAGCATGTATGAAGAGAATAATGAAAGTGGACGAAGCGAAAGAAGTATGTAAGAATCGTAGCAAGTGGAAAGAAGTGGTCTCTGCCTACCCCTACGGGAAAGAGGCGTGATTATATGTATGTATGTATGTAAACTGACGGTAAATTTAAGAGTTCATTATAAATTTCTTCTCATTCTTAACCGATAAACTTTCAGGTTTAACCCAATCACAGACTTGAACTTTTTCCCATCAACTCTTGCTGCAACCGAAGTTTTAACATTTGATTATAATTAACCAATCCAATCCGGAACATTGGAGTGCTACTAGGTAAAAAGTTTAACGATCCCGGGAAATTTGTACTTACCTTATAAATGTAGGTATTCATGTATGTTTCCTTCGTTTATAAGACCCTCCCCACAAGGGTCCCCGAAGGGGTAGAAAGAGGTGTGTAGTTGGTACCCACACTACCAACCTGACGGATGGCGAGTCCGTGGCCGTTACTCAAGCACGACAATACACACGTCTTTGAATTTCTGGCGCGTTCTGGAAAGGCGCGAAGATTGCAATATTTCAAACTTATATTCAGTTAATCGTAAGTATCATGATATTTCTATTACAATTCCTACAAACGTGTAAGTAACTAAGTACATACATTCAAAGCTAGTTGCATTCAGAATTAGACGATTGTTCAATTACACGCGAACATCTTAGGAGCTGTGAAATTTGTTCGTGAAAGTTGCATTGCAAATGACGTGATGTAATATTTCATGGCGGATGCAGAAAGGCAATATTTTAGCTCGGAAACGCGATTTAGTTTCGTAATTTGTCTCTGCCTCGGGGAGCAGGTAGGGAAATGGCGAATCTCCGTCACTGCAGACAAGTTTCTAGGAAATACCCGTTTACGGAAATTATAAATAAAGTAAAACGAAATTTATATAAATTACCGTATTGATACGGACTAACGCAGAGATTACGTATATCTTTTCCACGATCGGTAACTTATAATCTCACGCCTTCCCATAGGGGTCCCCGATCGGTTAGGCAGAGGTGTATAGGTAGTACCCACACATCCGCTTTCTGCCAGAGATATATTTTAGATGCCAACGCAACGTGACAGATGGCGAGTCCGTCGCCGTTACTCAAGCACGACAAATATTTTATAGCCTGCAAATTTTCAAAATTGTATGGGTTTTGATAATTCGAATACTGTAGGTACTAAAACGGCATCCATGGAATGTTAGCACTCCCAGCGCATCAGGGATTAGCATATAAATTAATTTCTATTATGCCAATACGTTGTAGGTTGAGGTAAGTATTACGTTGGCGATGCGTTAGTAATGAATGCCAATTGAACTGCGCTTGCCGGACCGAGGTTTAATAAGTATTATTGGTTTTATTATGATGGTAAGTCGTTGTATTCCAACGAATATAATTGGAAAAGATTGAATAACGACCGCTCTCATTCCTAATGCGAAAAATTTAAGTCCAATGCTTTATAAGTGCCTACGATATCTACAATAGGTTCTCCTATTCTGCGAGTATTCTATTTTTAACGTATATGTTTTGTAAAATGCTTGAATCGTAATAATAATACCTAAAAGATTTACGATACATTTCATACATCACGCCGAGTCGCTCACGGAGTAGGTACGAAAAGTAGAATGCCAGCCAGATCTCTCTAGACTTACAGACCTCATTATTTCTAATGCATTTCAATGTACTACAATTTAATATACGTACTTCTTCAAGCCTTGGTGTTGGAAAATGTAAATAGGTGCCATCTTAGTTTAAAAGAAAAACAAACGACAGTTGAATTCATCCAATATTCAGTGTAAATAGTACAATGTAACGCCTAACAAAATTAATGCAGGCTTTGTGCAAAGTCCAAACCCCTGCCGCCAACTGCGATTAGTATGCAAGACACAATTCAACTGCAGCCAAATCGTACCTCCCAGCCCCCTAATCAATGCTCTTGTTCGACCATACTACGTTATATATCATGGTAGCGATCAAATATCTATAAAAAAGGTACCCAAATTATGGGGTTTGATTACTTATCACTCTCTTCACATGCTTCCCCTTTTTAATTTCATGCCGAATACACATAAATTTCGCCAGTTGAGTTCGGTGAAGGAAAACATCAAGAGGAAACCTGCATACGTTTGATAGATTAAAAGGCGTGTGTATATTCGCGCTTGATGCTTGATGCTGGTTTTCTCTTGATGTTTTCTTTTACTGGAATGCCATAGTGTGATCACTGTATTTAAGTTCAGAAAAACTTATTAGTAGATACAGTCGGGATTTGAACTTTCTGTTACAGGCAACTAATCGAACCACTCGGCCACTACGGCTCACGCGTGCTCACAGCTAGTGCAAATTACATTTGCTATGAGACGTATGTAAGTTTAGAGGGAACTGGCGTTCTACCTACTCCTGTCTACTCCGTAGGGACTCGGCGTGATGATAATTATTTATGTACATTTACATGTATGCTTTTGATACAGAGTGCAATCGTGAAGGATATACCCGAACCTTACCGTTAGTTTTTATCCCATATCGTGGTCTGTTCTGTGCGGTAGGTAATCCACCCCGCCATAAGGTGCGGTGAACCAAACAGACTTGGCGTGCCGTCCCGTATAAACATACCTTTAAATTCAATATAGGGCTATCCTGTCAGGGGTCCGTCGCGCCAGTTTCGGGACTAATCAATCAATACCTTTAATTCAATTTCAACGCACGGGACGATGCGATATGTGGCTTCGTGAAGCACAGTTTGTAAGTCGACATGTCGGGAAGGCGGAAGGTATTAACTAACCGAACACTAACAAGATTGTTTTCATTAATTTTGTAATCTTTGTCCTATTGTGTGGTAAGTAAGCCCCCAAAATAAAACCAGTCTTAAGACAAACTCGGCGTACTTTTACGTTGATCATAGGTACATTATTCTACTTTAATTCTAACAGGATCGTTGAACGAGGTGATGGAAAAGTATTTCAGAATGTAGATAAGCATTTTTCTTTTGTTTATCCTTCACCACTAGATCTCGCTTTATACATTCAAACTGTTTTTTTTAATAATAACATATTTGTAGGTACTAGACCAAGTAGCCGTCACGATCATAACTAAACTCCTTAAATAACTTTTAACTTTGTGAGGATGTTTGATCCTCTTTTACGTGAAAACCACTAAACGGAAAGAATAGAGATACGCGAAACTAAATAAATAACTAAATGAATACATTGATATCAGGGTGAAACCTTGGGGCATGTATAACAATATCTGCAGCGTGTGTCATGAACATTGCTAGCATTGTCTCGTTACCTAAGTTAATTTGTAAATCAGAAAATAAAAGGCATATCTATTTCGCAATGTATTCAATTTATTCGCAATGTAATCAAAAGAGAAACCTCTTGTTTCTCTTTTGATATGAACGTTCTCAAGAAATAAACGAGTATCAAAGCTAACATTTGTCTGGAGACTCATTTAAAATATCTAGTACCTACCTATTCACCTACGCAATGCTACATCTACTTGAGCAAGTTTCAATGTAAGTACTTCGTAAAATATTCAGTCGTGAACAGGGTGAGGTCTCCGGAGAGCTGTAATTTAAATAAATATAATTTCGCCACATATTTTATGTATGAATGTGCCGTCCCAACACTCCTTGTGCGCCATTAAAATAATCTTGTTAACAGTCGGTACGCAAAATACTTACGGTTATACGTTTATCAAATGGACACACTTACACTACTTACTTTCTGTGAAATTAATATGTCAACATCCTACCTACCTACTTATATATTGTATATTTAGTTACCAGCATAACACAGACTCCTTTCGGTATTGTTTACAAACCTCTGTGGTTTATTTCAATGTTATACATGTACATTAATAGCAATTTTATGTAATCTGTTAGATAAATTAAAAAAAAAACATATACATCACAAGGGTTTGATAGAGAGAGTGCCAAGGCCGCGAATTCAGCAGACTTCTTTCGCTTCATCCATAAGTGTCTTCGTGATCGCTCACTAGTTTCAAATACTCTTCATTCCTAAGTGTTCGATCGAATTGATCTATGACTGCAGCCAATGTCGCAGTGATTAATATTAATATTTCGTAAATATTTCAGACTTCAGACTATATTTTCTGTTCTGTCCCTGCAGGACCAGCAGCAATCTTTGTAAATGCTCTCTTAAGCCACTCGGCAATCACAGCTTGGCTAGGATCACATATTGATTAATAACATGTACAGAAGTATTTACGGGAACGGAGCAAGCTGGCTCGAGCGGCTCACGTCTTTGGCATTACTCGCAGCTCCCGCGTGCTCTCGCGCCAACTCACTAATGTCTCCACTGTACGTGCTCGATCACACGTACACTATTTATTACAAAATCTACGGGTCTTAATGTCCACAAAGGAAGTTCCAGGTGACTAAAGCCTTTACTTACATTGCGTTTCTGGCTCAGATGTAACTCTTCGAGTAGGTACCTCCCGATTCCTATTATTAATGCTAAATAAATTATATATATATCCTCACACCTTCCCATAAGGGTCCCCGAAGGTGTAGGCAGAGGTGTGTAGATACTACCCACACACCCACTTTCCGCCAGAGATATATTTAGGTGACCACGTGACAGATGGCGAGTACGTCGCCGTTACTCAAGCACGACTATACAAACGGCTTTGATTTGCTTCTCAAACGTATGCAGGTTTCCTTTCGATGTTTTCCTTCACCGTAAAGCTCGTGGTGTGACTAATCACTGTACTTAAGTTCAGAAAAACTCATTCGTACTAGCGGGATCCCAACAGGCAACTACTCGAACCACTCGGCCACCACGGATTCTATATAAATTATCCAAATATTTAAATCCTGGTTCAATTATAAGCCATGAATTTCTTAATGTATTAATATAATTCCTAAAAAGGATTACCCAAATATTGACAGCCGTTTTAACCCGCAGTCAAAACGGCAGCTATGATCCCATGGGAAAGTAACTTTTTCGATATTATAGGTATCCTATGACATATTCAGAGCCCCCGTAAGAAACGAAGTTTTTTATAATCGGTTAAGAAATTAGACGTGAACGCGTATCAAAAAACACGCCGCACTCAGCTCACATTATTTGGATGGTAATTTTACTAGTAGAAATGTATTTTGATCTTCCCTGTGTCCCGATAATGATTAGGTTTTGACTTGTCACCTGATGGAGCAACACGACTGGTCAGAACGTCTCTGTGAGTAAGTGAATACGTATGTAGTTTATTCTTTATTAAGGATTCAAACACGTACATTTAGCATTTATATATATATATATATATATGTACGTGTTTGAATCCTTAATAAAGAATAAACTTGTTCAGAAGCGGGAAGATATAGGAAAATTATAGGTCTATAAAACATGCCTTGTGCCAACTTATAAAATAGACTCTGGAAGCATGTCTAAAAATTGTTTTTGTGAAGAAAATGTCTAAAAGCTCGCGAGTGAGATGAATACTTCTAAAAGCCCGGATATTGCAAGTCACGCGACGCGGATATTGGCATCGCCGGAAAATTTTGCTATTGTTCATTGAATATATATGTACATTTTATTTTTGCAGCGTGAGAATTTTACTCTAAATATATTAATTTATAGGTTATTTTATATAGTGAATATATTTGACAATACAATAAAATTATAACAATCACCCAAGCCAGCTGACGTGTACCGGATCTTTAAGTTTAATCTTTATTACTCTAAACGTGTCCTCCGGCGATGCTTACCGCAAATGTTGATTAAATAAAAACCTAATACATATCATCACGCCGAGTCCCTAATGGGGTAGGCAGAGGGAATAGAGCGCCAGTCTAGAGAGAACCTCTAGAATGGCATACCTCTTTCGCTTCGTCCACATTCATCAGTCTCTTCATACATGCCCGCCGGTTTCGAGTACTCTTGACGTTCCTTCTTTCTTGACTCGTCTTCGAGTGTAGATCAGTTTGATATAGGTAGTGGGAACGTGATCTTCCTCTGTATCGTCTTGCACACACTTTATATAGGTATCTGTTTCGTCAATTTTTCTTCACTCATCCTTTCTGAATGATTTCCTTATTTCAGCAGCAATCATTGCTAATTAAGGCATGCCCGTGTGGAGATAATCAGGCATAATGTTTCCACACCACCTGCCTCATTAACTGCCGGGCTATTTCAGTGTAGCGTAACTTTTAATTTACCCCAGACACACCTGTAAAAGCTATTATTGACACCTGCGAGCAAGCGTTCAGTTGAAAAGCCTATAAATTTACCAAATTGCCGCTTCTCGGTGGGAACTGGCAGTTGCACAGTCCGCACCTGTAGTATATTTTACAGATTTTACGCTAATAGGTGAGCATTCGACGCTGGCCAATATTTTCGCAAGCTTGTATACGAGCTTGAGCTACAGTAAGTTGTTTTCATACTAGCGACCCGCCACGGCTTCTCACGGGTACTATGTAGATACTAATATTATGAAAAGATAAAAATGGTTTCTGTGGGCTATCCTTTAGAAATAAATGTATACTATTGCGGAGTTTTAATACACAATTCCGTAGTACATTAATTTGATCATCTTGTAAGGTTTAGCCAGCGAGTGCGGTTTAAGGGCACAAAAATATGTTTGTTACGTCATCACATTAGGCAATTAATTCTTCGGCTTTTCTGTACTATAATATGTATTTATTATATACATATTATATAAACCTTCCTCTTGATCACTATTTCTTTTGCTGAAAACTGCATTTTAATCTGTTGAATAGTGTAAAAGATCTAAGCGAACAGATAGCGGAAGCGACTTCATTGTATATATATATAAATCCTCACGCCTACCTCCATGGGTCCCCGAAGGGGTAAGCAGAGGTGTGTAAGTAGAATCCATACACCCACTTTCCGCCGGAGATATATTTTAGGTGCCGTTTCTCAAGCACAGCTATTATACATACGTCCTTGAATTTCTTCTCAAACGTATGTAGGTTTCCTCTCGATTTTTTTCCTTCACCATAAAGCTCGTGGTGTGACTAATTACTGTACTTAATTTTAGAAACAAAAACACATTGGTACAGTCGGGATTCAAACTTGCAATCTTTGTGCTGCAGGCAACTTGAACCACTCGTCCACCGCGGTATCTTCGGTGGCTTCGGCAGCTTTTAATACTGATAAATTTTTGTTAGGTAATGGGTTTATTGACATTTTGTTTTTATTGATCCATTTACAAAGACTGGAAAGTGAGCTCTGAAAATGTAATAAAGTATTAAATTCAATTGAACGTCAGGCTGCAGTTCAAACGTTTAATATCGCAGGTATGACTGCCACGGATATAATTAATAAGAGATGGCGATTTAAAATCTAGTCTTAAAGAAAAAAGTGCTCTTGTTTCACAGAAAATATTGTTAAGATTTAAAGTCCACAGATCACCCTATATCATCAGACGGTATTTAAATACAGTTTAAGTGGTTTCTGTAGCCACGCATACTTCAATTATTGATTATTTATCTGCCATCTAAATGAACATAGATTCTACCGTTGCGAACTGCTTCGTGGAGCCGTGTAGGCAAGCCATATAATAACCAAATTGTTTTTTAATAAATATATATATATTTCTTATACATTTTTTTGAACTATTAATTATACTATTTATTATACTAAGCGATCTACTGTTTATAAAAATTGTTCTTACATTTTACAGCAATGTGACTCAAAAATTAGTCAAAAAAATTTAATGAACTGCCGCCCCTAACTTGGAGTAAGTTATCGCCGATTCCCTTCAAAAGTATTAATTTTTCAGGTGCTGGCGGTATTGCAGTGAAATTCATTTGGAAGTAAGATTATCGTTTGATATAAATTTCTTAATGAATTGCCACCGTCAAACGAATACATACCCTTTATTATTATTATGTATTTGCACTATGCACATTTCTATTACCATATATTGCTAAATAATATATATATATGTATATATAAATGTTTGTGTGTTTACCTATATAAATTTACATATACGAGTATTACTTAACTATAGGGTGTGCCCTATTGCTAGAACGGGCTTTTGCGAGTATTGCTAGTAGAATGACATGCTCTCTGAGATTGCCTGATTTAAAATATTAATAAATTTAACAGACACACATATTTATTTTACTTAGCCTAATTTAATCATATTACCAGGTAACCGTAAACCTAATTTATAAGAATTTTACAGTTGTGTAGGCAGACAGACGGACGACAAACAAAGGAAATTTACAAATGTTCGTAGTTTCTATGCTACTTAGGGGGGTTCTTTTTGGAAAATTCTGTGTGAAACCGCAGGCGCTTTAATTATAATATTTTTTGTCATTAATTATGCACAGACACAGCGGGTAGCTTAAATGACGTCGCGTTAGCTTGCATAGACACGCTTGCTGGTAGCAGACATTATTTTTCATATTGTTAAAATCACGCAGAGTCGCTTACAGGGTAGGCACAGAGTAGAGTGCCTATTCTCTCTAAGCTTATAGACCTACTTCGCTTCGACCGCATTCATCAGTCTCTTCATACATGCCCGTCGGTGCGAGTACCCTTGACGGTGGCCGCCTTTCTCTGCCGCTTGTTTTATCTGTTTCGTCAATTTTCCTTCACTCCTCCTTTTCATATATACCTACAAACCCACGTATGTTGGAATAGTGAAAATGATACAAAGTTTTTTTAGTGTATACAATTTAATAAAAATAACTATATTTATAAGTAGGTACGACTTCAAAGTAATAATATTCTATTCTTTCTTTGGCATGAAATGCTAAAATTATTGAAAAATTATCAACATATTATTATATTACTATTATGTACATATTTGACAAATAAAACATAATATTTATTCTTAAATTATAGATATAATTTTTAACATGTTCATTTTAATATCTTTATGGAAATAACATTAATATTATAGTTTCGCTATTCTTAATTAAAATTAGAATAAAAGATTTAAAATTGAAAAACACTAATAAAATAACCTTTTCAATATAAATAAAACCCACTTTTTAAGACATCATAGCTTATACATGAAATGTATATTTTTTATTTTATATTTAGCACTAGTGCCTATTTTTTCAAGGGAATGAAATCGTTTATACGTGTATATATAATAATAATAATAATATATCCTCACGCCTTCCCACAAGGGTCCCCGAAGGGGTAGGCAGAGGTGTATAGGTAATACCCACACACCCACTTTCCGCCAGAGGTATATTAGGTGCCAACGTGACAGATGGCGAGTCCATCGCCGTTACTCAAGCACGACTATACTATATTTATGAACAAACTTACAATTATGACGCAGCGATCTACAGCGAATCAAAACCTAAAATAATTCGATTTTTTTATCATACATATATTCATACATGAAAGACGAGTGTAAGTCTGAAGAGGAATTACACTACTATGTCCACCGCTTGATGGACTTAATGTGATGATATATATGTATATACTTTTGTCATATATGATCACCTTGGTTTTGAAATAGCGATTGGATATGTTTTTTTATAATATAATTCAAGATTTAAGACTGCAGTATAAGTAATAACTTAATATATTACAGATCGACGAAATTATTTAGGATTTAATGATTGGATTGACGCTGAATAGGGCTCTATACTCTCTGCCGACCCCGTTAGGGATATGTATGTATGTTTGTATGATTAGATGGATATTGAAAATAGCTTGTTAAATGACAAATAACTAAAAATGCCATGACTCTAGGGAAAAAAATCTAGGGATAGTGAAATACCTTTTTCAGGGCTACTGTATCACTCCTAAGTGTTTAAACCGACTTAAATGAAAATAATTTATAATTATGTTCCACTGTCCCCCCGACCCCCGCCGCAAACGCCGGCCCGCGCCGAGCCAGACGCGCAAATCCCGCCCCCAAATAATATTTAAATAAAATTACCAGTCCAGCCCAGCTCCCTTGCTCGCGATCCAGCAACGCCCTAAGCCGAGGTTCGTACCCCACAGGGGGTGCCCTTAACTGTGTTGCTTAGAAATAAAGTGCCTGGCTGGAGGCCTAGGTCTCGCCATTGACCGGTTAAGTAGCAAAAGTTCCCGGAACTCACGCTACGAGAGACAATACAAAAAAAAATATGTTCCACTGTCTGTTTTTTATGTATGTTCACCGATCTCTACCCCAATTTTAGATTATCTTGTCATGGCTTTAGCTATGAAAAGCCGGTATTATTAAATCTGATGACAATTACAGCGTTTGGGTAAATTCATTTGGAACTTACGTACTCTGGTAAAAAATATTGCCATGGATTTATCTGATATCTGAATTAGATATGCAAATATTTGATATCCGAATAGTTATCCATTTTTTATTTTTGTTTTGCTCCTATATAATATATTTTATTATTAAAGTTTATATATTTTGAAATCTTAACACAATATTATATGAAATGAAAAGAACCTTCTTCAAGTATTACACATATCACAACAATAATAAAGACGGTTATACGAAGGCACTGGCTCACAAATATAGTACCTAACTATTAGATAGATGAAATTATTTTTAATTTCATCTATCAAATTTATTACCATAAAAAAATACGGTAAAATTCTTGCATAATTAAATAAACAAAGATATTTTCTAATTCATATCTCATAGTTAAATAAATCTACTCGAACAATGGTCATATCAATAGTTCTGTACTATATTATAAGCTAAAACCTTATTACAAGTTTTCTTTTATAGATATAGAGTATATATCAAACTATCAAAAACCTAGCCTTTGTTTATAATTATTATATATAATTGTATTTCTAACAACAAACGCTCAATACGGGGGAAAATTAACACTTACAGAATTCTGTGGTCTGTGGAGAGAAATCGTAGCTGGCAATTATATTAAACGAAATTCCTTTGACTGCAACTATGACTAAAAACTTAAAATGGAGAGCATGTACATTTCTTTGTTAAGTAATTGCCATGTACTTTCTAAACCGCCGAATGCTTCCCAGTAATGACTCCTGTATTTTTATTATATTCAAACTCTTTGTGTCCGTTGGCGGGCCTCAAAGCGTCGCACGATTCACCGTTGTCTTTCAAGAGTCCTTTCTTGTCACTGGAAATTAGAGCCACGTCAAAATGACTGATACCCTTTCAACTCAACGCTTATTGTCGGGCGAACTGGACCGAGCTTAGTTTCTATGTTATAAAATTCTAAAATGTGTAAGAGAAATGGAGTGGCTTTACATTAGTAAAACCACCTTCACATTATGCCTTTGTAATACTTTTTTAAACTACTCACTTATATTCCATATAATTCTTACCTTATAACCATTTACCGATCTTTATTTTAAAAAATATATATTCAGAACAGTTCTTCTTACCGCGCTTGAATATTCTCTGCATCTTTTGTTTTCTTTTTCTTCAAAAAACACATGGCTATTATACCTTGTTGTTTCCAAAAGAAGAATACTAAGTCCAACAACAATATGAACAGAATTACCACCACGATTGAAATTCCTATTAAACCACCACCAGTCATGAACAATTGAGCTTCTTCTATTGGCAGTGCTGAAAGAAGTTTTATCTTTAAATTAAAGCGCCCACGAGCTACGACAATATCTTCATCTGCTATAATTAGTTTTGATGCAAAAACTTCTCACTTAGTCGTCAGCCTATTACAACGTACACACTTAATGCATAACGTTTGTGGTCAAGCTTTATGCCTCCTAATACATGTGTAAATGGAGAAAGCCGCGGTGGCCTAGTGTTTCCAGTAGTCACCCCCAACAAAGGTTTTAAGAGCTTGACTGCGAAGGAGAATATCGAGAAGAAACATGCATACGTTTGAGATGAAATTCAAAGACGTATATATAGTAGTGCTTAAGAAAAGATATTCGGTGATGAGAAATAACCTCAAACCTTAAATTATGAACATATATATTATGCATACCGCGTGATATATATATATATATATTCCATCAATTCATCATTATTTTTCTCTTAAAAAAGTTTTTAAAATCAACTAACCCAGAGTGTTAATAGTGGCATTGGCAACCAAGGAATCCCCCTCGGAATTGTGTGCGACCACTCCCAAGTAGTACGTTGTATTCTCATCCAGATCTTTGAGCCATATCTCTGGCTTAGTAGTCTGTATTTCTCTGCACAGACTTTCGTCGTGTATCTGTGAGGATACATAAACAAATGAAGACCTTACTCAACAAGATAGGACTCAATAGTAAAGCTAAGTTTTGAACACGCAAGTCAGTCAGTAACGAAATCAATAATTTTCAAATGATTATGATGCACATGTCTCCAATTACTGCTCATTAAGCACCACTTGGTCAGGCCAACGGATGCGATGAACACTTACCCTATTAAAGCTGTTCAACCACTAGTTATCTACATATTCCATTCCTCATGACATTATTTAATACGTTTATAATAGCAGCACGGGAGCCGCTGTTCCATGCGCCGCAATTATCTATGGTAATCCTTCGCGTTATGCAGATAGGTAAAGCTAAGTTTATCTAAGAATAATTTTGAATTAATGTACTCAAGTTTTATTGGTAAGCTAACAGAATTTTCTTATTGCTTAAATTTGTTCAGCTAACATCATAGATAAATAATTCTAATAATTTCTATGAAGAATGCAACCTTTAAGAATACATAAATTTTAATTAGCGATTGATGTGTAAGCCTTGAGAGAGCTGGCTGGTTACTCACTGGGTAGGTAGAGAGATTAGACCTCTCTCTGCCTACCCCTTGAGGGACTCGGCGATGATATGTAAGCATGTATATATACTGAATGGACAAGTAGATAATTAAATAAAATGAGACCCATAACTTTAACACTAAAAAGTATTTATATTCCTAAATTCATCCCAAAAGAGGATAAAATAAAAGACGCTCATTTGGCTCCAACCATCGGGCAAACAGTAACTAGAAGTTTACCTTCACTTGCATTTGTCACTACTAGCTACAACTGTGAAGAAGTTCTAGCTACTTGTGTCGTTTCTTCATTTGTATGGTAATGAGTACTTACGGGACAGTAACGCATGATGTAGTAGTCGATAGGTGCACCGTTACTCTCTGGCTCGCTCCACTTCAGTATTTGGCTATCATTTAGGTATAGATCTAGAGTATCAAATTCCCATACCGGTGGATCGGGTACCGTTCTGGGGAAGAAGCAATATTAAAATCTCTATTATTATTGAACCTAACCTAATAGAAGATAGATTAGACAGATTAGTTCTGTAACTCCAAATGCATGCGCGAACTAATATGCTTAAGTATAGCTCAACGAACAATAGTTAGGCTGAGAGAAGGTATATTGCAGGAGCTGGAATATTTCTACATAAGGGAATTAATTCGGTAACTATAAAGCCAAACATTTTATAGAAAACTAGCTGTCCCGCCCAGCTTCGCTCGAGTGAACAACCCTTATCACTTAATGGTATGAAAAATAGATAGTAGCCGATTCTCAGACCTACTGAATATGCATATAAAATATCACAAAAATCGGGCAAGCCGTTTCGGAGGAGTATGGTAACTAACAAAGTGACACGAGAATTTTATATATAAGAAGATGGTGACAAAATGTGCAGCTTGTTTGAATATTGGATAATCAATTAATTACAAAAGTTTTCAACATAAATGAATATTCTATCTTAGATACTTAAAACAATTGAAAGAAATACTTACTTATTGAGTGTTAGAAACTCCAACAGTTCTCCAGTCTTTTCCCCCGAACCAACTTCATTAATAGCAACGAAGCTCACTTTGTACGCAGTATTGGGTTTTAGATTATCCAATCTGAAGGGTCTGTCTTTAGCCCAAGTCCTGTTTTTGTGAATATTTGTCACAAGATAATTGTCCTTTGTATCGTATTCTGCTGTGTAACCAGTGATCCGCGACATCTTATCATTGTCACTTTGTCCTTGTATTGAAAACGTAGCCGATGTTGCTGTTAATTCTAGTACCGATGCCTTAAATGAAATATATAACAAATTTATAAATCATGATATGATCATATAAACCAGAACTGAAAATTATAAAAAATAGAAACTGAAAATTATAAAGAAACTTACATTTTTTACAGGCAATGGTGGGAACACTTGATTTACATCAATTACTTTTTTAGCTTCACCAAAATCGTTCGTAGCGGTGCATTCGTAAATTCCGTAGTATAGAGAACTATTTATAGTTAAAACCTTATTGTATTCCTGGTTGATGTTCATATTTTCTATTAATAGTTTATTTATTTCTAAATGTGTTGATGTTGGTATGTCGTTGTTCTGATACCTGAATAAGTTGAACAAAATTTGTTAACTTTGTTCATAAGAACAAGCTGGGAACAGAAACGCCATCGTGTCATAGCCATCACAAAAATTCCTTTCAAAATAAAGAAATAATAATCAATCACCTCCACATTATTTTGGCTGGTGGATTGCTTTCATGATCGCAACTTAGTTTCACTGTTTGGCCATCCCAACCCCAAATGGTTTCATATGGTTGATTGAAGTATGGTTTGTGATAAACCGTCAGGTACATTTCCTCCGTAACGAAATCAACTGTAAAATAAACATTACATACATAGTCATACGTAATTATATAATTTGACATACTTTTAATGGGTAAATATTTGGATGAAATTGTGAAAGTTAAGAATAAACTGACTGACAAATCCTTAAAAGATATGTCTGAAATAGCTAAAGATAAAGGTATTATTGAAATAGATGAGACAGGCATTGTTCCGGATAGCGCAAAAAAAATAGGAAACTCGATAGTAGGTTCAATTAAGCTAAATGATGATGATGATTTAATTGGAAAATGAAAATTCAATAAATATTTTCTATAAAGTAATATGGTATGGTATAATAGTTACCTCCATTACTCGCATTGCAGATATACAGCCCTTCATCGGTTCTGCTTACTCGGATTGCTGTATTATTATGCAGAAGTTCAACATCAGGTATTTCGCTGTGTAATGTTGCAATATTTTCATCTTTGTATTTAAAATAATACTAAACGACAAGATTCATTCAAATATTATTTGCAATTCAAATACTTACACTCCATCTTCATCCAGTCCTTTACCATAGAATATGATTGTAACATTAGGCGTTGGATGACCTTCTGCATTACATGTAAATTGTATTGCTTGATCTTCTATAGCAGTCAAGTTGGTGAAATTTGATATCATAGGAGGTGTTAATACCTAAAATATAATAATATTTATCATAGTATACGCTCCAAGATATCTAAACTTACAGTTTCTGTAGCTGTACTTACATCTATAGTGATTTCCTTCTTCACCCCTCCTACCGGATTGTGCGCATAGCATTCATACGTTCCACTATCTTCAGGTGTTATGTTTTTAAATACTATAGTATTTTCCTCTTGATACCAAGTTTTGTGCGAATCCGGATTCTGTAAGTATATTATGCTTATGATAAATGATTGTCATATGTATGCAAAATTTATAAGTGATTAAAAAGTTTATCACTTACTGTTTCGGATGTTTTGTTCCATGAATACTCGGGAAAAGGCGTTGAATCTGCTACACACTGTAGAGTTAACTTATCACCAATCACTACAGATTTTGAAGGTTGCGCATTTAATCGGAATATTTTCGGGGCTGTCATCACCTTATGAAAAATTAAGTATATTATCTATATTAAGAAGTTGCTCTTTCAAATCATCGTGTATCTTATCTTCAATTCGAGAACTAAGTACCTTTACAGCGATGGATCTGTCAACATCTTCCCCAGTAGACATCACACTTACTCTACACTTGAATGTTCCAGAGTCATCTGTTGTAACATTTTTAATTAATAGCCCTTGAGGCATCATTTGATATTTCTCATTATTATACAGCTGAAACTGAAGATTTTTTTTATTGATTAAGTAATCTTTTCTTTTGTAATATAAAAGTGTCATATTAGCACTAACCTCTGTTCCGTCGGCTAGTTTCTTGTACCAGGTAAACATAGGAGGAGCGTCGGCCACTACTTCGCAATAAAGCATTGAATCTGTATCTTCAATCAGGTATTGATCTTCCTCAGAGTTTGTAAAGATCAAGGGATCTACAATGATTGAACATAGCTTTTAAAGGCAGTTTTTCATATGTATTCACATTTAAGAATACTTTTTTTGTACTCACCAAATACGTGTATGTCGATAGTTTGGCTAAAACGTTGTCCGTTAACGTTAGTGACGCATTTATAAATTCCTGATAATGTTTTGCTCATTCTCGTTATGTCCATATTAAGGCCGTTTTCTACTTCTTGTGTGGTAGCAGATCCTGGTCTTATAGAAACAAAGATTTATTTACAAAACCAAATGTCCCATATTTTATTCAGACTCCTTTTTTACATACCCAGAATGGCCAACCTCTTTCTCGTCTGGACCAAGCCATTTGAGATCTTTTATGGTGAAACCATCTTCCGCACATTGACATTCCTTTGAAAGTCCAGTACCGGTTTCCGCATACACTGTTTCGTGACTATCTACTTTGAAGCACGCGAGGCTTTCTAAAACAAAAAAAAAAGCTTTGATTAAAACAATATCTTCATTCATATTATTGTTTATATCTCCGACAAAAAAATTATGCTAACGTGACTTTTAATATCCTCTTGAACGTAATCTTTTCTCTCTCAAGGTTTCCCTCATAGAAACACTCGTGGTGACATAAACTACGGACTTCTGTTTCTTAAGGTACAGACCACGAGGGTTTGAATTTGAAATCTAAACTTTTCAAGTAACTATTTTAACCAGTTCACCACCAGGGTTCTATTTTGTAGCTAGATATAGATTAACAATACATTAATGTATGAATAGGCAGCGTAATAAGATAAAACTGATTGAGTGGTCGCAAATTGCGTCGGACCGATGTCTTCTGGCTTGTAACCAATAGTGAAGGCTTATGAGGGATGGCTCGATGCGGATATGTCCACTATGGGGTAATTACATCAGGGGACGCTGGGGTGCGCAAATCTGACGAGGCTTCTTAATGTGTACCTACTGTATATATACATGAAATTTAAGGAATAGATCTATAGATGAGTTAAAGTATTATAAGCTGATTTAACGACAGAAATAGAAAAGCAACAAAATTTTGGTACTAAAATACGAATACCGGCTATTCACACATTCGATTTCCTTCAATTAGCCACGATAAACTATGAGGATTAATAAAAAACGTCAAAGCAAGCTACGTTAAATGCTTATCATTTACATTTTCTTTATAATTTGTTTATTGTTTTCATTTTAACTAAAACATTCAACAAAAAAATTCGCATAACACTGGTGTGATTGAGGTGTATTTGTAAAGATCAGTTATGTTGGCTCGAAGATAAAGAAAGGTGGCAATACAATGCGAATGTGTCTCGAAGAAAAACTAAACCAAGTTTCAATTGCCTAAATCCAAAAGATCAAACAATCAGGGATGGGAACGCTAGAAGTAATCGGAACTGGCGGGCACGCATGAAGAGGTAGGTAATTGTGAAAACGAAAAGTCTCTGAAAGTCTAGCAAAGTTTGTCCCTGCTATCTCTGCCCAGCCTCAACACGATTCCACTATATGTAAATACATGCATACATCAATAGATGTATGCATGTATGAAGCGGATCTCCGGTCATTCCTATTATGACTTCAGTAACGGCAATAAAAGTTTTAGGGGCACCATTTGATTAAAATTTCATGTTCAATAACACTTTATTAATTCATAAAGTAATTAAGCTCAGTTTGTTTGCCAAAACTTTTGTGATTTCCTGTGAAGCTGTTTGACGGTGGAAATGTATTTTTGGTATCATTTTCCTGTTTGCTTACAAAAAAATGTGTTCGTCTATAAATATTTTTATAAAACTTTAAGAGGCTCAATTGTGTTAATTCCACACCTTAATACATCTTGATGTATAAAGCGTATGACTTCATTGTAACGCATACAATAACAAGATTGAAACGATTAATTTGAAATTACATCACGACTCGTGATTCGTTCAGTAGCGAAGGAAGTTATATGACGTAATAATAAGTAGGGAATGTTATTTTAAATAGTACAGTCATTTTATCTAACACGTGGGTATTGTGTATACTTAACTGATTAAAGGGTACAACATATAAGAGGGTCACGCAAATATACACATTACAAAGGCAAAGATCACGTCTATTTTAGGATAAAAGAAGTCAGACTGACGCTAGGCCGGTTAGTTTTTACGACACTTAAAGTGAACTAATTCAACGTTTCTTTGTGAAGTTTGATATAATTTATGTTGGGAATTGAGTGTGTCTATCTAAAGTTTCGTGGTTGGTATGCAAGGCCGAAGCAATTAAGGCCGAATATTCCGGCGTTGACAAGTGAAAAGTCACTAACGTTTTAGTCCGGGCCTTATGTGTTTGCAAAAGGCTTAACTCGTTAGTAATTTATACATAACTTTAATTTGCACAGAATCCCCAAATTCAAGCATTTGTGAACAAGGCAGATCTTACATTCACAGTTGGATTGCTCAGATGAGCTCAGTACCTCCTATGTAAGTTGCAGAAGGTTGCAGCCAAATAGCATTACTCCAGGGTAACTTTTTTTTGTGAGTAAGGTTTCGGAACTCACTCTGGAAAAGGAATCGTTTATCCTTTATGCTTATAGTACAGTTACTCTTCTCAATATGACGTCAGTAATACTCTAGTGGTTTTCCTTGCAATGTAAACGTCTATAGATTAAATAATATATAATAATATATCCTCACGCCTTCCCACAAGGGTCCCCGAAGGGGTAGGCAGAGGTATATAGGTAATACCCACACACCCACTTTCCGCCAGAGGTATATTAGGTGCCAACGTGACAGATGGCGAGTCCATCGCCGTTACTCCAGCACGACTATACATAGGTACGCCTTTGAATTTCTTCTCAGACGTATGCAGGTTTCCTCTCGATGTTTTCCTACACCGTTAAACTCGTGGTGTGACTAATCACTGTACTTAAGTTCAGAAAAACTCATTGGTACAGTCGGGATTCGAACTTGCGACCTTTGCGTCGCAGGCAACTGCTCGGACCACTCGGCCACCACGGCTTTATTAGATTATTTTATAGATTAAATAACTTAATTTATAGATTATTATTTTATAGATTAAATCTGGCATGAAAACTACACGTCATATTTGAAATACTGGCACAAAGAGCCAAAAATACATTTATGAATGCATACGTTCGTAAAGTAGAACGTGACATTTGACATCTTGCGATTTTGAGTTCCAACAATAGACACGGTGTATTTGCGTGTTCTGATAACTTCTTGCATGTATGCAGTTTTCCTCACGATGTAAAAATGTAAAGCTCACGTAATGCACAGTACTTTTTAGGAACATCTTTATTTTGAAGGTGTTTACTTATAAATCATGCCCTTCTTTCTATAGCTGCTTTTTAAGTTATCAATATAATAAAAATAATCGGAATATCTCACGTAGATTCAAATGTCCTACAGAAGACCTGTAGTTTTTGACTAATATGCATGCTTACATAAATGTAAATACACATACCCAGGTAAATTCGACAACCAGACACACGAGAACCGGAGGTGTTCATTGGGACCGGGAATCAAACCCGCATTCGCAGTAAAAACACAATAAGCAAAGGAAGTTAAAAATAATATGAGCCGATATAGTATAGCCATTTCACCACCCCTTAAATTATAGGTTCATTAGTAGGAAAGCGTGGAAGCGGCCTACGATTTAATGTTATTTCTCCCAAGTGTAAGAATTAGCACATGGAAAACATCTATGTGGGTGCGCCCCTTTTTCCAACGTTTTATTGCCAAAGGAAAGTGTATTGAAATCGATACTTAAGATGATTGATTTAGATAAAACGTTACAAATAGGAAAAACGATACAACAACAAACTTAGGTTTTCCTGGAGAGTACAGCATGAAGTTCTTCAAGAAGGGTGTGAAAGGATTCCTGCAGTGTCGGCAGCGCGCGAGCAATACCCTGGTGTTGCAAGCATCTATAGGCGGCGGTAACCGCGGTAAACATAAGGCGAACCGCATGCTTGTTTGCCACCCATGTGGAATAAAAAAAAATGGCAGCAACAAATTGCAAAAGTATATATGTAGGTACATATATCATCACAATGCGACCTTCTCGAGTTAGGCAGAGTTGTTTCACCCATTATTAGTATTGATATAAATTCAGGTCTTCCCAAATTTACTTTTAATATATTCTCGATGTTTTTATATTATAAACATATTTATTATATCTCATTGTGTTGCAGACGACTACACGAATCACTCAGCCGTCCACGGCTCTTTTATAAGGCCCATTATAAATACCTTATCAAAAGTATCTCTAAGTATATCCTTAAATTGAGTTCTTCTGTTTCAACGGAATCTATCCAAAGGTTATCGGGAATTATTATAATTAAAATTAATAAAAAAAATATTATAAAATAACCAATATTAATAAAATAATTAAATATAAGACTGCATTCTTATTTGCTTGATCACTACGAGTAGGGAAACTTTGCCTGCATAGTTAAACGGGATGTTCTAAAAGATTGTGGTGATAAGGTTTTGTACAAACGGATACCGTATGTTCTATGAAACTTACTGTAATATAAGAAGCATAGAAAATCATATCGATGTTATCTTAGAAGGAACACTTGAACTTGACTTCCCGAGATTCATTGTGTTGCTAAAAACGGTTGAATTTTAAGATCTTTGCCTTGACTTATGTTTAATTTGAATATTGGATTAACTAAGTATGAGAGCTACTGGGATTGTATCTCTTGTGCATAAAATATAGCCTACTTACTACCTATTGGACGGAAAATGTGATGGAAACAAAACAGCGTAGCTTGCGACAGATTGGTTGACATCAAAGTGATATGATGTCAATCGATCTCGATAAGCGATTGACATCAAAGTAAATAAATATAAAGAATGCTCTTATTTATTCGTCTTTAATCCATTTGCTGGATCTGTTTCTATATGGACCATTATGTGTAGCATGATCTGAAAGTAAGTGTGGAACGTTCTGTATCTCAAATAGATATATAACATGATCCAAATATACCTACATTTCATCATTATAACGCGTCCCTAACGATGTAGTTAGAGAAAATGGGTCAAGGTCGGCAACGCGTGAGTGATGCCCCTGGTATTGCAAGCGGTGGTAACCGCTTACCATCAGACGAACCTCATGCTACATCACCCCAGTGGTATAAAAAATAATAACACCAGCATTATCTAAATGTACATTATCTAATAGAACTCCTACGCTTCATCAACATTCATCAGTTTCTTAATACATCGCCGGTTTGACTACTCTATCCCTGAGTGTTCGGTATAAATTAATATTTAACATTATTTTTACATCTTATTTACGATACAGATGTAAAAGACAGGTTCAATTTCTTAAGTATACCACATGATTTTTCCTACACACACGATTAGAGTATATTGTAGAATTTGCAGAAAAAAAATCAATTTCTCATTTATTAACCTAGCTCTACCTACTCCGAGAGGGAGTCAGCATGGTGGATGCTAGAGTAGACATATAATCTATGTATGTATTTAATCTAGTCATATCATGGTATTTTTTTCGCTTTGGCACGATGTAGAAACCAATTAATTGGTACTTTATTTAACGATGCTTCAATAATAACACCAGCGATGGTATTCAGCCAGTACCCAAGTGTTATTTAAGTGCTGTCATATCTATAGATAAGTGCGTCGTTCTCGTCCAATTAAGCTCTATTACTTTCTGTCACAGAATATTTTATTAATACTCTGTACGTTATTATGAATATTTAATAAGAAAAGCTTTTGTCGAACGCTGTCGTGCGCTTAATTACCAGTATCGCCTTTTCAACGCTTAATAAGTACTATCAACGTATAGCGATAAAACTATGGCTTGGCATGACACACTACCAAGATTTTTGTTAATGAACGAATCTAGTCAAATACCTATAGTATAAAAAATATACACGAAAGAATAAGAATATGCCGCAATGTCGCCAGCTCGAAATAAAATTAGTATATTTTTATTCAATTCACAAATCATGCACCAAATTTATTCTTATTTTTTTATCATCAAGATTTTGCAGCCATCAGCTCGTAGGCTTTTCCGCTGAATGTTTATATATTTCTGTGATGAAGTCGAGTTCATATTAATAACTGAGATACGGATGTATTTACGAAAATATAAAGGATAAGATTGGCTTCGTTCATAGGAGTATGTCAATTTGTGTGGAATGGTCGCAATGTAGACATTATAATTGTTGTATGTACCATACCAGTAGCTGGAAATGTTATCAAGCATATAACATTACACTATCCTAAATTGGGCTGCACATTTGCCAACGCAAATGTATTTAAATGGAACGTTTCTAAATTAGCAATAATGTAACATTTACAAATGTCACTTACGTTTGACATTGAGTGCAGATCCATGTTAATCCGCGTCAATCTCAATAAAAACATAAATAGATCGACTTGTAATGGCCGTGTGGTTCGAGCAGTTGGCTGCGACACAAAGATCGCAAGTTAGAATCCCGACTGTTCCAATGAGCTTTTCTGAACTATAGTATTCTAAGTGTAGTGATTAGTCACACCATGAGCTTTACCTGCCACCTGCCTGCATACGTTTGAGAAGTAATTCAAAGGCGTATGTATAGTCGTGCTTCAGGAACGGCGACGGACTCGCCATCTGTCACGTTGGCACCTAAAATACATCTCTGGCGGAAAGTGGATGTGTGGGTATTACCTATACACCTCTGCCTACTCCTTCGGGGACCCTTGTGGGAACGCGTGAGGATATAGTATATACATATATTATATATTATTATATAAAGATCGACTTATCTGAATAGGTAGTCCTAAATTTTATAGATTTTTATTCTAACATAAAACATGTCCTATGTGTTAATACAGCTGAGAATATCTGTGCGTTAGTTTAGTGTGCTGTTCGTTTCTTAAGGAACACAATATCCTCTCAAGTTTCTCATTATTATAGATAGTGCTATCCACGAAGATGCACCTCACCAATTTCTAGTCGAGGGGGTTGGGGGATGCGGTTTGCTCTATTAATTGTAGTGTGCGTTTGCACTCATAGGTAATCTGTGTGTACCCACAATACTCAAACATTAGTGGAAGGTTGCACACTTACATTGTAAACTATGAGACATAATAGTGGGGCGCGTCTTCGTGGGTGGCACTATCAAGATATATTTGTAGAATTCTCGTTTTAAACTTTTAGTTATACGATATATACTAGAACATAACTATTGAGATGTACGAGCTATTTAAATAGACCTGCAATCTCAAGATCACTCATAATACCTACATAATCTGGTATATGTACAAGTTGGGTAATAAACCTTCAATGTATTAAACATATCCATGACCGTTTTTCAACCATCAGTTCAAGAATCAATAAATCTGTTGAATGTAGCCGTAAAATCTATTTATGGGCGTCTGTATTCAACACCATGTGGTGCTAATTAGGTGGATTATACGCAAATGGGAGCTTCCATTATTATATATACACCATGACGCAGGAGGCCGATATTTAAGGTAAACTCGTTAGATCACCGACATTACTATGCCTGGTATGTCTTATTATTTACTCAATAAAGGATAAAATTTGCGTGAAAATAGAAAGTATTAAAGAATAGTGCTTTACGGTGAAGGTATACGGTGAAAATATACGAGAGGAAACCTGCTTGGTGTCTAGGCGAAATTTCATGACTTGGCTGGCGACTTAGATACTACTAACTAAATACATAATAATTCCTTAACTACATCTAGGGAGCGTTTAACCACTACTGTTTTACACTATACAGTTTGTAAATCAGTCAGTATACTGAAGTTAACGGACCGATCCAAACTGTCGGGTACTGGGCAGTTTTAGTGGTGCATGCCTCCCGAAACTTTCCGAAGTTCTTAACATTTACTTATGTGGAACGCTGGCTTGTACCCGCGCACAAATTCTATTTATAAATCTGTAAAGTCTCCTTTTACAAAGTCGCGGTTGGCAGCTGGGTTGTATGTTTATTCCTAACCTTTTGGTTTGAATTTGGTACTTAATAAATGCCACGTTTCACTTACTACATCAAATCGACCGAAAATTCAAAGACGAGAACGTCAAGAGTAACGATAGAAAGATACAAGGTAAAGAGACCGATCTTTATGAAGAGACCTATGAATGTCAATGAAGCGAAAGGAGTCTGGAAGGCTAGGGAGAACTGACACTACATTTGCCTATTTAGTGAGAAACTATATGCGATGATATGAATAAAGTACAAAGGGACAGCTATGAATATGTGAAATTCCCTTACACCTTCAAGGCACGTCCCATTTCAACGATTCCCAAGAATGCCTAAGAAAAAGAGCAGCGTAAAAAGGCTTGTGTCCCGATCTCAACAAAACCCTTTTTGCTAGCGATCCTTGGGGATTTTTAAGTGACACCTTCCGTTTATTCGCTCCTAAGGTAGCTAAAGTGCCACTGAAGAGTGACGTACGTACTGAATAAAAAAGGACGAAGTCTGGCTTAAATAGCCATTTATCTAGATACGGTCCGTTAAAGGATTATTTAAAAGATTTAGGAGTCATTCCTGAGATCCAATATTAAATAGCCTCCTATATGTAGATT
Organism: Drepana falcataria; assembly: GCA_945859725.1. Classification (NCBI taxonomy): domain Eukaryota; kingdom Metazoa; phylum Arthropoda; class Insecta; order Lepidoptera; family Drepanidae; genus Drepana; species Drepana falcataria. Next base: position 7,190,489 of record OX243935.1, read on the forward strand.
AAGGTTGTTGTTAGATCGAGTAAAATAAGAACTATCCTAAAGAGGTAGTGTTGTATGGAAAAACTGCTCTAAATTAAAATAAAACGTAAAATATTTCTTCCACTCATATACTAAAATTAATAACACAAAGATTATTATTATTACAATGTATTAGGTTTTGTTTTTACATTTCTCCTCGTTTATTTTTTCATGTTCAATTAAAGTAATAATAATATCAATTCTACTAAAAAAAAAAATTGTAATATTAAATATCTGAAATTGTTTTAGTCAAAAATTTTGGCTGTTGTTATCCTATACGTTTTATCTATAAGACTGTTGATCCAATTGTGTAATAATGGATACTAATGGAGTAAGACAATGGTGACCTGGTTTGTGGTTTACCTGATACTGGTTTACATTCTAGACCTACCTGAGGCACCATTCTCTCACGAAGTTCGAATAGACTATTTTTTTAAAGTTTACCAATGTACTTTATACAGCTTTGTGGACAGACAATAAATGATTTATTATTATTATGTTATTATAAAAATCACACGAATGATCTAACAAGATATAATGTCCTCAAAAAGCAAATTTTCCTTTATGTCTAAAGAAAGAGTAACCGTAATATTTTATGGACCATGTAAACTCCGTTATCTAATATTTTTAAATATAACTTTTCATAACTTCTTCCAGTCTGTCTCACAAGTGAGTCGTGTTATTATCCAATTGAATACATTTACCGAACTGTGCCTTGAAGCTTAATAATGTTAAATCAAGAGTATTTGAGTTTGGGGCTTTCTCATTCATATTGTACCCGTTGTTGCCTCTCAATAACCTACGATATGAATGAAGTCAATGAACAAAATATTATGTTCTACAAACATGAATATGGTCAATCAGACTTAACCACTCATCTGCTGACTCAGCTCAGCTCAGACTAGCAATGCTAGCTAGCTAACTCACTCAGCGACTGAGGTAAATACATAATATGTAATGTATATGTAATAAATGTAAAGATACACGATACGATATGTACTCAGGTAAATATAAAAAATCTGCTTATTCCTCAAAATGTGTTGTCGACGGGAATCGAACCAGCGACCATTAGCGCAGAAGTTGGTTCTTGTTACGGCCGCTACCATCGTGCCAGGCCTGTTAAATAATGTACTAAGCACTATGTTTACACCAGTGGCGTGACATAGATATGGCGCACATAATTTTAGGAATTGGTAACGTCATGTTCGCCCCTTAACGAGCTCAATTAGCTTGTGACCGCGCGCATCAAATTGTCGTTTGATGCGTGTGTTTGATATTCTGTGTCTAACATGCTTTTTCATAAAATGTTGCCTAGATGTTCATGACTATCAGTGAGAACTTACCGCATTATAAAAGCGTTAGTGGAGACTGTTTCTTTAATTGGCTTATGTTTTTCTGATTTGCGCATAACGAAGCATAACATAAGCACGAAGGATATATGTCAATTTTATTTATTTATTTAAATTATTGTTTTATTCGGACTACCAACAGATGAGACACATAAAATAGGTACATTAGTTCACACTTAATATTAACATGCTTTGTGTTCATCTAATTATAGGCGTTCATCTAATCATCTAAATACGAACAATTAAATTACAATGTTTAACTAACACACGCATTACACAATTGCCCCGTAATTTAATAATTTATAATATAATATATATATATATATATATATAATATATCCTCACGCCTTCCCACAAGGGTCCCCGAAAGGGTAGGCGGAGGTGTATAGGTAATACCCACACACCCACTTTCCGCCAGAGGTATATTAGGTGCCAACGTGACAGATGGCGAGTCCATCGCCGTTACTCAAGCACGATTATACAAACGCCTTTGAATTTCTTCTCAGACGTATGCAGGTTTCCTGTCGATGTTTTCCTTCACCGTAAAGCTCGTGGTGTGACTAATCACTGTACTTAAGTTTAGAAAACTCATTGGTACAGTCGGGATTCGAACTTGCGACCTTTGCGTCGCAGGCAACTGCTCGAACCACTCGGCCACCACGGCTTTCTCGGCCACCACGGCTATTATTTATTTATTTAAAATATTTTTTTATTCGGACTACCTACAGATGAGACACATAAAATAGGTACATTAGATCTTGGTCTTAGGTATTAACATGCTTTGTGTTCATCTAATTATATGCGTTCATCTAATCATCTAAATACGAACAATTAAATTACACGCATTACACAGTTGTCCCGTAATTTAATAATTTATATTTGAAGTGTATCATAGTGTTGAGCTATGATTCTTTTAAAATTAACAAATTATGTACAAAATATATGAATATCTATAACTCTTGAGAGTTCATTATATGATCTTGTCATTCTAGTTAAAGGTGAACTAAAACCTAAATTAGTTTTATGACTACGAACGTTAAACAGTTTGTAGGTGCTGACTCGCGGCAATCGACTGGGAGCTAAAATATTAACCTGTGATAATAAATCATAATTATTTAGAAAACTAATAGCGTTGCTGCTTCGTTTTTTGTATTAGAAGGTGACTTAAAAATTACTTATAAAGTCTCAGTTATCAACTAAGCGGCCTCTTTTGCCGATATATAACAATAAAAATAAAAATAAGACTCAGAGCTCGTTATTTTGTCTATAAAATAGTAGGGACAAAAATGTAGGCCGAGAAATGAGCGGTTTCCAGTTTGATAGACAGCGAAAATTGAGTTGTACCAAGTTCAGAGAGCAGAACATGATAACGAATATTCCCTTTGGCAGGTCTATTTTATAATATGTGTAAACTTAGGTTCATTCTGTAAAAGTTAACGCAAGCTGTTGTGAGTTGTAGTTCAAAACGTTGTTTGAAACGTGTCCATTCAGTATATTCGGGCTAAAGTGGTCATAGCTAAAAGCATATCAGTAAGTTCCTATTTTGAAATAAGCTTGATTCTAAAATGTACGTATAAACCATAAACATTTATTTTTATTTTGTTATATAGGTATGCAATGACATGTTACATCCCATATGATAATTAAAGTATCTCGCATGACGTACAGGTAGAGGACTGCATCAGAGACATACATTTATGATGATAATTATATGTTAATCTAGCTAATAATTTATCTCTGTGCCAACTTTCATCATATTTCGTTCAGTTATTCTGATATGATTGAGTAAAAAAACTTCCTCACAAACTTTCAGATTCGTAATATTAGTAAGATATTTTATCAACTATAATATTTTAAAAACAAATCACTTGAAAATTACGAGTCCGCGACTTTTGAAATGCTGCGTCTTCGTTTTTACCACCAGCATGTTAGTCCGAGACGATTCTTAGAGGATTTATTACGCGCTATATGTTCGTAGAAGTTCGATTCAAGGTAACCCGAGATTTTTCCTACCGGTAAAGAACTATGCTATTATCTTACAAAACTGCTTGCTGGTGCACATGGGACAGGTAAACAGGAATATCCACTTTATACCTAGAATATATTATGTCCCAATAGTACAGAATGCAGTGGCACATACAAGCTGATGTGCAAACCAATATAACCGAGGCCAGGCTTGGGAGGTATCAATAATTGACCGTATATTTGTTTAAGTATTGGGTATTTATGCTAAACTGTTTTCACCTTGGCAGAATTGAGTGCCAACTCTTCGAATTTCATTGGTTGTTTTGTATTAACTGAACAAACACTTTTGTTTATATAAGGATAGACAGCTGAATCTCCGGCAAAGATAGGGTTTCATTAAAGCCCGGCGACCCTTGTTAGCAAACTTTAATATATAGTTACTTGAGCTAACAATAACTCGTCAATGAAATTATTGTCTAACAATACACCTCGGGTAAAAGGGGAACAAAACTTTTGAAAACCAGAGGTGTATAGGTAATACCCACACTAACCGCCAGAGGTATATTTTAGGTGCCAGCGTGACAGTAACGAGTACATCGCCGTTACTCAAGTACGACTATGCATACGACTTTGAATTTCTTCTCAGGAGTATGCAGGTTTCCTCTCGATGTTTTCCATCACCGGAAAGCTCGTGGTGTGACTGTACTGTACTTAAGTTTAGAAAAACTCATTGGTATAGTCGTGATTCGAATTAGCTATCTTTGTGTCGCAGACAACTACTTGAACTACGGCGTATTTATTGATATTAACAATCCAGTTGATAATCTTCACTTCACTTCTTTGAGTGCCAAATTGTATACTTTATACAATTTTCCGTTCAATCATTCTCTTGTGATCGAGTAACAAGAATCCTTACAAACTTTCGCATTAAAATATTAGTAGGACAGTATTAAAATAGTCGTCGAAGTTAAACGTTCGTTATCTTTGTTTTTATACGACGAAGTCAACGACATCTCGTATAAACAGACCTTAAGTTCTGAGGTACGAACATGCTACCGTATCCAATTAGGTAAGCCTCATTATATGCGCATGGTCGGGCCAACAGACATCGTATAATTTATGTATACGTTTGCCTTCCATCGGTTTCGTTTGAACGGGATTTGTTTCACTTTAGATGGTTATTTGGCGTAAATTATGTTATAGCTGAGTGTTGTAATTGCAGGTTTAAATTCCCGTCTATACCAATAAGTGTTGCTGACCTAGTTCGGTGATCGTGACGAAATGTTCTCTGAGAAGAAATTCAAACACACAAATATTATGCCATCATATTAATAAATCTCCGGCGATAGTGTTATTAGGTCTGCCTGAACCATCTGGAACCTTCGTGGCAATTCTGAAGATATATAAATCCAGATTGAAGGTTCGAACTGCGACTGTACCGAATGTTTTATTAACTTAAGTACAATGATTACATAATTATTTAGGAAACATGCATACGTTTTAGAAGATAATTAAAACGTATGGTTAACGTGTGGAACGACTGTCACGTTGACTCTAAAATATATCCCCGAGGAATATAGAGTGTTGTTACAACTTTGCCGACCTATTCCAGGACACTTATATGACAGCATGAATGTTAAGATATATAATTTATGTATGTATATACCTAAATACAGACAGAGAACATTTGACATTATAATAAAGTTATTTATTTCGTAAATATCCATACTAAGGCGGAATCAAACCCGCAATGTGAAGCTTCGCAGACAGCTTTACTACTAGACAGATGGCCCCGTTAATGATAAAAACATTAAATATGTCTACGATATCTACAAATTTTATTGTACTTAATACTGCAGTATATTGTAAACAATATTTTACTACATGCTATAAGCTAAAGTAGATTACACTTATAACAGTTGAAGCGAAGTTTATGGAACGGTGGTTTAATAGTTATAGTAGGAAGTCCAAAATAGCTCGGAATTTTCCCGTGTTGTGTATTAGGTTTAAGTATTAAAATAATCATCATATTATAATAATCATTAAAATTAAATATACCTTTTAAGCCATAAACATTTTAATTATAATATTGAATTTGTCATAAACAAAAAAAAAACAATAAATTATGTAAAGAAAGAATAATTTTAAAAACAACGTTCATAAAACTTACCTCTCAACCAAAACAACACAAAAACAAACGCATATTGTAATTGCAACATTTTGTAAACCAAAAAATATTATAATCTACAAACACAATTTTAAATTAATCTTTGACACATTATCTTTTAATATTAATTAGTTTTTTTTATAACGTTCGAAATTAAAACGAAGACGCGTCTCAAAGAGGTGACCAAATTGTTTATCTATTGCCGCTCGTGTTGATGCGGGCGAGGCCTAACTCGACTGACGTTTGTTGGCTGTGCCTCTTTGCTGACACTGAGCTCAGAAATGGGACATAATGTTGAACTATAAACATCACGCTTATTTTTAGAGCATTTGAAGCTGTTGTCGTGTAATGGAATGTAATACATACCGGAATCATGATGCAGAATTTTTATTCATAATTCCGTATGTAACGTAATAAATAGGTACATCAGATGCGACGAGCGCCAATGCTTGCAGTAGAAAAAAAAATGCTTTGAAATAAAAAGCAGACGGCCTTTTTATTTGCGATGTAGGTACGTATATGTTAAATACATGTTATGTATGTAATCGATTAATAAATAAATTCGGTGTATATATCTTGTGTACTTGAACCAAATCCAATACTATTATTCCTTAGTCGCGATTCCCTATTAGGATGCGATGTAGCTTGTGCTTCTTTTCCACATAACGCGGGTGAAGTTGCTAGCTAATACGTATTAGGTATTATTTCAAATAGGTTACCGATTTCGAATCTCTATAATTTCTGTACTTACTTAAATATCGTAAAAAAATCTATATCAGTTAAATTAACGAGCATCGTTATTCATGACAATTTTTTTTAAACCATAGTTCCCTTTCAACGTCCAGTTATAATATCTTTATTTATTACCGAGTGGTAATCTTTTCCCCCTTTTTCTTGCAAGAACGTCTTATAATATTCCCGTTATCTATAGCATTAATCGTTATTCTTCAGTTAATGGGATGATATTTTATATTTTTAAACCTTTATGCATTGTAACCACCCTTTCAGGGATGCCTTAGGGAGATGAACAAGCAATGTGCTTTTCTCCTCACTTAAATAAATCCTTCTTGTTAGAAAAATAACAAAGAGGGTTATATTTCGAAGTGTAAAGGGTTGCATAAAAGCACCGTTGCTTAATCATCTGTTTGAGCGGTTTGATGGATTACACTAAAGCTCAAGTTACACCTCGGAAAATGCAGCTACGTAGTGGAAAGGGTTTGAAATATCGAATGGTATGAATTGAGCTTTCAGATATTATTATATACCATTCGAAATGCCATCGAAGTCCTTTAGGTGTGTTCAGTCTTTACTGAATAATGAATGCATTGCGGGACAATTAATTATGAATACACAAATGTTTTATGTATGTTTTCGGATGTTTTATAACTATTCAGCTCTATGCACATTTTTTTGAGTTACGATCCAGTTAAATTCTAGCTTTGTTTGTAAAATGTATCTTTTAAGAGTGTAATTTGATTTGCGCATTAAGTAAAAGGCTTACAAGTTATTTAGTACCTATTAAATGTTCCTACGATGTTTCTAAGAATTTCGAACGTAAAAAAACTAATAATACTTATAAATAATTTAATTTCAGATTCAAATGAGAAAATCGCGTTTACTTCAAACAGATAGTAAAAACATAACTTAATATTGTCAGTGAGCGTGAAAACGAGAGAAAGGCTAATACTTGAAGATTATTACAAAACCTGCGAAGAGAAAAGCAATTTACGTCCCTTGAGAGATTATTTCGGGCATCTCTCCCTAATTGTAAGTATACGCCTCAAGCAATGGCCAAACATTTTCTCCGAGACCTTTTGTCGCGTCTTGTTATTTCCACATATGTATTGTATGCGGTTACCCAAATAAGCCTTGTTTATATATCCTACTAATAGAATAAATACTAATAGAACAAAAGTTTGTGAGGTCGTAGGGATGTTTGCTATTCAATCACGTCAGAATGGCAGAATAAAATAGGATGATGGTTGGCACAGAGATAGATTATTAGGTGGATACATATATAGATAAAATTTTACGCAAGTGACATTGCTAACTGATCATCGCCACCTGTCACGTTGGCACCTCAAATATTTCTCCGGCAGAAAGTAGGTGTTTGGTACTATTTACATACCTCTGCCTTGTAGGAAGGCATGAACATATACCGAGATATATATATATTTATTTATTACTTACGTAAGGGTTTAGGCATAATGATGTAACGCCAGCACCTCTACGGCTTCCACAGAGAAAAAATTCTCTACACATTAAATTGACAATAAAAATAACATCAACATTCCAATCTAAGCTGCAATGAAATTCGAAATCGCATCAAAGTAGAACTATCGCAATTAGATTGATCCCTATTGACTCATTGACTTAAATCAGACTGTTTGGCGTTACTGCCGGGTCTAATAGTTATTACTCCGGCTGTAAGGTCAGGTTCACACGATCTGTTTGGATTTAGTATATTACTACATATTTTTTATTAAATCATTTATTTCGTTTAATTAGTAACGTTAAGCATATTATAAACAGAACTTAGGAACACTTCTCTCAAATCATTGTCCCGCGGAAGGATGCCAAGAAGGCTGGCTGCATTGCCACGCTGTATATTACATTATGTAAAGAGCGGCTAGACAATAAGTTGCCAGTAGCCACTCTACTCTATTTGGCTTACCCCATGAGGCAATCAGTCTAATATTATGTATGTTTGCATGTTAGTTGCCAGTTTCGGACGTCAAAACTAAATTGTATGTGGTTAATTACGTATTCATATCTAATATACCTTAACACCTCCCGGCTATGGACCCTGAACGGGTAGGCAAACATGTAACATCACCTTCTTTCCGTAGGAGTTAAAGTGCCAAAGTGACTGGTATAGTGCCAAAGTGCCTAGTATAGTGCCAAAGTGACTGTTATAGTGCCAAAGTGAGTGGTAATTTAAATTATTTCTAAAACGTATCTATATGTCCTCAGAATTTTTCCTTCATCGTAAAAGTTCGTGGTATAATAAACCATTGTGTTAAGTTCAGATAAAACTTATTGGTGTACACACGAGTTTCGAACCTGCAACCTTGATGTTGTTGTTATTTATTTCACTGGGCCACCTAATACATCAGCTGTTTTTCGGTACAAATTTATTAGCATCACGCGTTTTGTGCCCTATTCTGTTTTGGGTTAATAGTGATTATTCTGTACAGCGGTCTTTACTCGTTTGTGCTAGGATTAAATTTTAAATTACTCTTCGGTCGGTCGTTTGGAAAAGTAATATCTATAGATGACATCTGTGCCAGGGCTACAAACCTGAGCAGTTTGTTATAGACAAACTTACATAGGGTCTCTACGTGAAAGATTAATTTAAATGTGGCCCACTTCAATACTGTATGTCGCAAGGCACTCGCAAGGCAAGTCGCGTGTTCTTTTTAATTTTTTTATGGCATACATTTGACCATTTATTGATTTGTTTTAATTTAATTACATTACACATGTATATATCGGTAAATGGGCAAATTCTAGAACAAGTGAATGAATTTGTATATCTAGGAAGCATGTTCACACGAGATGGAAAGTATGAAAAAGATATTGAAAGAAGGATAACTGTCGGAATTAAGGTGAATGGAGCCATGTCGGCGTTGATGGGCAGTAAAAGTCTGAGCAAGAATGCTCGAGTTGCTGTCCACAGCGAATCCTGGGTATGTCAGAGGAAGTATGAAAATAACTTGAATGCAGTTGAGATGCGATCTCTTCCAAAAATGTGCGGAGTAACGATATTAGATCGAATCCGCAATTAAGAGATTCGCTAATCAACTGACGTGAATGAGGGCGTGATTGTAAAGATGAAGAAAGGAATGTTACGTTGGTTTGGACATATAGAAACGATGAGTGAAGAAAGATTGACGAAGCAGATATACAAAGCAAAAGTGTGTGCGAGAAGGGGCAGAGGAAGGCCACGTTCCAACTACCTGGATCAAATCGATCGGACTCTCAAGGACGGGAACGTTAAGAGTACTCGAAACCGACGAGCATGTATGAAGAGACTGATGAATGTGGACGAAGCGAAAGAGGTATGTAAGTCTAGAGAGAACTGGCGCTCTATACTCTCTGCCTACCCCGTTAGGGACTTGGCGCTATGATATGTATGTATGTATGTACATTACACAACTCCTAACACTGTGGACATGAGACCAAAAACAATATTTTGCTTTAGTCTTTTTTTATGAAATAGAGATTTAAATATAATAATCCCATTTCCGTTTGATCGTAATCTGGAGTACCTACTGGAGTTTGGATTTTTTTTTATACCACATGAGTGACCAACAAGCATGCGGCCCGCCTGATGGTAAGCGGTTACCGCCGCCTATGGACGCTTGCAACACCAGGGGTATCACTCGCGCGTTGCCGACCCTGTTAAAAGTTCGTTTACTATACGTGATGTTTCGCACTAGATATGAATAAATAGTTTTACATAAGTGTAATAAAGATCCGAGGATGGTCGAAGCTAAAGCTCGTAAGTCACTACAATATTTGGTAATATTAATCATGAGCGCAGTAAAGTGCTTCCAGCAATAACCTTTTAAGTGGCGATAAATATGGTCCACGTAGCAATTTTCTCCTTTCCTCAACACTCTCAGCTGATACCAACTTTTGGATACAAATATCGTTGCCCTATAATAATATTAATAATGTCTTATGACAATTCCATATTTTTTTTAAACTATGACTAAGGCTTTTAAGTTCTACCGGAATATTATAATTTGTTTTGTTCCAGGATCGAATCCCAAGCCCCGCGCGGCAAGTCAGTCGCCTGGTTGATTGGCGATTTTCAATGTATTCATTGAATATTGGTTTGCAAATTACATTTCAAATACGTTGAGGAGATAAAATGTTGAATATTTCGATAGCGCGATGGAATATGATTTGCGCCGATTGCCTCTGGCGAGGAAAACCTCTTCTGGTTGCAATTTTCTTTTTCTATTCACATTTTATATTAAAATGACGTATATTTGATCTATGAGGTAGTGCGGAATACTAACACAGCAACTATTAGTTTTTCCGTATTTTTATTTTTTATTTTACGCAAGCTCAGGTCTCAAATATGTAGGTGGAGAGAGATCTAATAATCCCTTTGCCATGACATCGAACATCATCAAACTATTATTAGGGATGGGCACGTTAAGAGTACTGTTAGCCATCGAGAATGTATAAAGGGATTAATTAATGTGGATGAAGTGAAAGAGAAGAGTGCCAGACTCATAGTCTGCAAGTCTAGAGAGAACTGGGACTGTCTACTGCGTGAGTGTCTCAGCGTGGTCAATGTATATAGTGTGCATAATACAAGCTAAAAACAATCTTATTACAAAACATCGTTCGAAACTCCTCTAAATATATACGTTTATGTCATACCTAGGATTAGGCAATACATTTTTTGTACGCATCTTGACACTACTATTTCACACAAATTATGTTTCTCTCACGTGTAGAGCTGACGTGAAATAAAAGGAAATTATTTCTGTTCTGACATCTTTCACACTGGATGATTACCTGTTCTGGGTAATTTATTACCTGTGAATAAAGATTTGTTTTAATATTAAGACAAGTAACAACTGTAGTATTTTTTAAATAAGTATTATACCATTGCGAATATACACACATATTGTAGCTGGCTGGAAAAAGCAAAAATATAATTGTAGAAGAAACAAGCCACATTCGAAAATGTTTCAATTAAAAAGGAAAAATTCATCAATTCTTTATAATAATAAAAACATCTTTAAAATAACATTTTTGGAAATAGAACGTCATTGTCCGTTCCATTCAATGATTGATTGAAAACGTGCAAAAATGAAATGAGCTATTTCTCCTCTGGGATTGCGGTAACACAAAATGGCTTTTAGATTAAAAGCCGGCTAAATGAACATGACCGAATGACGGGAGCCCCCAGGGATCTATACACATTCTTGTTCGGTGCAGCTGCAGTCATGTCAAGTCAGATGACTTTAGCATGAAATTTGATAGTATTAAATATGTCAGAATGAAAAAGAGACAATTGAAATAAAAGACGAATATTCCAAATGCTTTTTTGAATTTGGAATATTGTTCTTTATTAATTGAATACATGATTCCTAACTCAATTTTAATAATTACCAGTATTTTACTCGATTTAATTGTATAAACGTATGTGGACATGGTTCTATATTAAATAATAAATATTTTGTAAAGTAGGTAAGCTAAAGTGGACTCTAAATTTAACAAATTAATGTGATTGTGAATACAGAATCTCAAAAAAGCTCATGCTATCTTTAATAATCGACATTACGTAAAAAGTTATTATTGAACTAGCGGACATGCCATCAACGTACACCCCTATGTCGGAACACGACACAGATGGTTTGATATTACCACCTCACGGGGGAACTTTAGGAGTAACGCAAATCGGTAATCAATATCGATACTTCTCGATAGTTGTCTGTGTGAGATACGATCCTATTTCCAGCTCGCGCTACGAATATTCGTGATTTAAAAGTTCGCTTTATAAAATCCTTGTATCCAATTCGTATTTTGTGTTTTCAGATTTAACTGCATCCATAGGTAATAGTAAATTACTTGTAAGTTCTTCTTTAAAAGCGAACAGCAACCCTAAGAAAATTTAACCTCTTTAAAAGGAAATTAAGAAAATGGCTCCGTGAAAAAAGCTACAGGACAATTTTTTATTATAGATAAAATAAACAATAATCTTTAAATTGTTACGATTACTAAAGCTATTGTATAGATACTTACTTTTAACTTGAATTTAATTGTTTAAAAAAATTGGAATTAGAGTTGTAGTAATTTAGTCCTCATTAATATTCATAATATATAAATACCTATCTATTATATTTCGGAATGCGCGAATTTAAACATTTACATTATTTATCTAACAGTTACCTGGCGAATAAATTATTTCATTTCAATTCATGAGGATTAAAGAGGTTCGTGAAATCACCATTGCTTCTTTGTGACGAAAACATCATAGTTTGATCGCAGAAATTCATTTTGAATGAAAATAAAGCAATCTCGATCACTAAGGCGATGCCCTATCCTTAAGTTTCATTCGGCAATATCTAGCGGTTACATCACTGGTTCTTCTCCCGCCCTCAAATCAAGGCATGCGCCGCAGCTGTGCCGAACATTGCCATATCCATATCGGCACAAGCTGTTTGCTAGTAGCTCTATTACGTAAATCTGTTGCAATCCAACTTCGGCAAGCAATTTTATTTTGCCAAAGGATGACTTCAAAGTTCTAAAATATATATATACTGTAATTTTGAATAGCTACTTCATGTTCATCGAGGTGTAGTGGATAAATACGTCCGTCAAAAATCTTACACTTGCTAATAACCATAACTAGATAACGATATACATACCTATATTTGCTATGTGTCTATATATATATATATATATATTTTAGTATATACTTTTAGAGAAGACTTACTATACTACTACGCATTACTTACATTAAGAATGCTGACATAAAAATTGGTTTGAAACTAAACCCCATATTTTGCCTGGTTAATGTGAGTAAGGCATTATGATATATGCTCCCGAGTAAATCATAATTTAACGGAATACTAAAGGTTACTTAACACTTAGTTATTGTAAGTTAAGTATTGTACTGTTTAGTTAGTGCAGTAGCAAACGTATGTATAGGTACATATTACACTTAGGAAAAGTTTTTATTGGTTTCAAATATAAATGTATTGACACAAAATTCCGTAATTCGACCCATGCGAGCTAAGCAAGCAAGGCGCCGTTTTTCCAGTAGCAAGTGCAAGCGGAAACTTTGCAGACACAACTTCGCGTAATATCGGACAAGTTTCAATATTTCATATTCATGTTTTGCTACGATAAAAGATAATACTTGCCTGAAATTCATGGTCAATGTATTCCTTTTATCGTATTTTCAAATTTATTGCCAATTATTATCTAATTAAAATATATTTCATCTGTCACACCGGAATTATATATGTATCTCAGGAAAATATGGACTGTTGTTACACCTCTGATGAAGGTCTACCCCTTCGGGGATCCTTGTCGGGCAGCATGAAAATATATATTCCGAATCTTGTCCAGATTTCTCTACAATTTCCTTCTTAACTATAAAAGTATTGATATATCACTGTACAGATGTAAAAAAAACTTTTATATTTCATTTCATATCTTTACTACTACTACACAAAGTAAACCCAAATAACACACCCCGCACTGATTTAATACATCTTCTTACATTTTATACAATCTGGAAAAGGATCCTAACAATAAGGAAATAGGGCTTGAAGACGTTGATAAATACAGCCTCCTTGTAGTTTCTTCAATTAATTAACTAAGAACGATGAACAATATATTTCCTTGCAGGATAAATTATAAATAAACAGTATTATAAAATCAATGTAACCATGCAATAATGTTAGCTTGAATATTTTTTTCTGAATTGTACACGTACTAAAAATTATAAATAAATATGCTTTTACTAAACGTATTTAGTTTTTTGGAAAGTAAGTTATTCATATCAAAAACAAAAGTAAGGGAACTTCCTAATTTTAAAGTTAGAACTGGCTTAACATTTATTTATTATAGAGGAATACATATAAAAGAATACCATAAAACACTAAACAATACCTTTATAAATATACGAGAATAATTATCCCAAGTCTATGTCAGTCACGCGAAGAGTTACAAAGTGGGTTTTTGATGTTAAATTTCGTAATTCATTTAATCTGACTAGCTATATTTTATGTATTTTTTGCACCTAGACAAAATGGATACCGTCCCTATCACGGATTAGGCTCATTATGGTGCTGAATCATTCCGGAAAGCAGCGATAAATCTTGTCCGATAGAAACTATTTATCTCGCAAAACAACATTAACTAGGTTTTGCTCTGTACCTATTTTTGCTACGTTGAACGATTTACTACAAACTGGTGAAAGAACTATCCTAACTTTTTTAAATTACGTAAAGGTAGGTGCAATTTCTTTAACTAGATACACACTTAAGAAAGAAAAGTTTTATGGAAACAGGGCGCCAAAGAAAATGATATGACGCATAATCGGAGGGATAATTATAAAAAAATACGTTCTATGTTTTCAATTTTGTTACTTAATCCTAGCAAAAATATTAGTTGTAATTTAAGGTGTAGAATCTCACTACGTTTTTCTTAATCGTATCTTATTAAACGTTTTAAAAAAAATCCAGCTATGTTTCGCAGTGAATGTTATTTCCTTTACGAATGTTGTCTTTGCTTTGAAGCTATTTGTTTTATTCCTTCGTGATATATTCACAATACCCAACAACTCCTAGAATACAATTGTTCTCTTTTTTTTTTGCTTAAGTTACTCATTGATACATAATTTTCATTCAATCAAATAGACTGTTCTTTTTCTGTGCCAAATTTCATCCAGTCTCGTCCAGTTGTTCTGCTGTGATTGAATAACAAACATCCTTACATACATTCGCATTTTTTGTATTGGTACGATAGTATGATTATTTATTTTGCTTTGTTTAATTTACCGATGATAAAAATAATGAATTATTCTAGATCAAATCGATCGGACGCTCAAGGCCAGAACGTCAAGCAATCGAAACCGAGTTAATCATAGGTAAGTGCAGTTTGAACATTCGTCATTTGTTTATGCATATGCAAAAGAATATGTTATTCTTTTATCTACTTGACTAAAGTAGCCTTCGCTAGGTTTCCCTTCCCGGATTGTATTGACAAGTTCGGGATCAGTCAATCGTAATAGGTAAGTAGATTATTTCCCTTTGAGCTGGAGATCAAAGGGTCACTACATCTGACCGATTTTTATCTTTATACTTGTCGATTCATATATACGTATTTTTTCTCGAGGATTAGGAGATATGTTACATTTATAAAAAGAGCCGAAAGCACCCTTTAATTCTTGATGAAGATGCCTTTTCAAACCTTTTGAAAGACACATATGTCCAGAATATCTTAAGCCTTAAACGTCGACCTGTCGAGCAAGTACTTCGCAAAATTTATAACCGCAGTTGAAAATATTATAAGCTTTATAAGCATTTTGACAATCCCTGTAGGAATCAGTAACTTTATTAAAAAATCCCGGCTAGCCCTGAAAGTTTAAATTTTTTCAAATTGTATCATTAAAATTAAAAATAGTTACATACATCGTTTGACGCCTGCCTGGGTTAGTGGCTCCTGGCTACGATGCTATAGATAGAGCGAGTTTCGAGGTTCGAGGCACGTTGAGGTCGGATATTTGAGTCTTGGATGTGGTATGTGAATCTAAAATCTATGAAATCTATGAATCCAGAAGCACATTATAAATGCGAAAGCTTCTGAAGACTTCAGAAAGGAATTAAAAAAAAAAAAAAAAAAATGAAGACTTCTGAAAGGAATTTTATGAACTTGTTTAAACATTTTATAATGTTTTACTACAGAATAACGAAAAGATCACGGCGTAGCCCGAGTTAGGCAGAGAGAGTAAAGTGCCAGTTTTCTCCAGACTTGCAGCCCTCCTTAAATTCGACCATTTTCACTAGTCTCTTCATACATGCTAACATCACAACTATTGTTAATATAATAAAAATTGGGTGCCATCTATTGGTCAGTTAATTGATTGTCCAAAACGGCTTAATGGTCCCACTGTGACAAGCTAATTACAATCCTAATGTTGGCTTTCAAAGACTTATTTGCCGACAATGATTGATGCGCGTTCATAACGTCATACTGTTTGATTGCTCACTGTTGACATTCAAATCACATATTGAACGCTGCTTCACTCGCTTAATGACTACATATTATATTAACGACGGCGTACGCATTAATGATGTGTGGCTTGGAAATTAATGATACGAGCTCTGGACTGCGAGAGACTTCTATATTTAAACGTAGAGCCATTATTGGAAATGGATTGGATTTCAATTATACTCTTTCATATAAATTTGTCTGGAAGATGGATGGATGTGAAAATAGCATTGGTAGGTAGATAAAGATTTTTAAGACACATTCGCCAGAAAGTTATCTAGTCCTAAAATATACTTTCGACGAAAAGTACCCACTTTTCGTCGTGCGACAGCTCTCTATACAAATCCGCCTCCCTCTTCGGGGACCTTTATGAGAAGGCGTGAAGATGCATAAACTACGTCTGTGACAAATTTCATCCAATTCCTTTCAGGCAGATATACTCACAAATTTTCCTCGCATTTATAGTATTAGTTAAAAGATGTATCTACGACATATTGCGAGTGTAATTATAACGGAAATTCCCACTCCAATTTTACTTTCCGAATATCTAATGAACGAATTCTAATGAAAGTCTTTCAAACTGAGCTAAGTTAAGTAATTATTGCGCTATCGTTAATTAAGTCTAGAAGTAATTAAGTGTAATTAGATCTTTAGATGCTTGTAAAAGCGACCCTATATGTTTATGTACTATGTAGCGAAATGGTGGTTTTCATTGTGTGACGCTATGCTTATTTTTAGCTTCTCAAAAGTCTGCTGGAGCATATATAAATAACATCCTCCCCTAAGGGGTAAGCCCCCAGTCCATCCCAGCTCTCTTGCTCGCGATCCAGCAACGCCCTAAGCCGAGGTTCGTACCCCACAGGGGGTGCCCTTAGCTGTGTTGCTTAAAAATAAAGTGCCTGGCTGGAGGCCTAGGTCTCGCCATTGACCGGTTAAGTAGCAAAAGTTCCCGGAACTCACGCTACGAGAGACATTACAAAAAATAAAATAAAAAAATTAGGGGTAAGCAGATGTGTATAGGTAGTACCCACACACCCACTTTCCGCCAGATATATATGTTTTGGTGCCAAAGTGACAGATGGCGAGTACATCGCCGTTACTCATACACGACTGTAGATGCCTTTGAATTGTTTCTCACACGTATGGTTTCCTCTCGATGTTTTCCATCACCGCAAAGCTCGTGGTGTGACTAATCTCCTTACTTAAGTTCAGAAAAACTCATTGGTACAGCCGGGATTCGAACTTGCGATCTTTGTGTCGCAGGCAACTCGAAACCACACGGCCACCAAGGCTTCAGAAATAACTCAGTCTTCGTATGTATGTATCTATCTATCGATATGAGTATGTATTATTGGATAAAATTTTATATTTTAGGCTGTATGTTATTTGTTGTTTGCCTGTTTACTTTTATAATGTAATTCCAGTTGGCGCCACTTTTATATTTTTCCCGCCGTTTTTAGTTCCTTGGAAAACTTTTACTGTGCAGTGTGTGAAGTAACTAATAAAAACGTTTATTAAGTTCAAACTCAAAGAAGTCTTGTTTATTAACCTAATCTCAATAGGTTATGGGCCCAGGTCCGCGTTAATTAACAATTAGTGATAAACAAAGAGCAGAGAAAACAGAAAAGTTGTTAGTGATTTTTAACACCGCGTGCTGTCTATATACTAAAATGGAGGGAAAGACAAGCCTAGAAAAATTCGATGGATCAAATTTTAAGCAGTGGAAATTTCAAATTAAGTGTGCTCTGCGCGCCAAGGGTTTGGATATCAACACGCCAAAACCAGATGGAAATGCGATTCAATGGAATAAAGATGATGGTATGGCAATGTTTGTATTAACGTCTGCTATGGATTTAAATCAAATAGCACTCATCGAAAATTGCGAATCAGCACTAGAGGTGATGACCAAACTTGAGTCCATTTATGAACAAAAATCCGAGATGACTAAAATGATGATACATGAGCGTTTTTATCAATATAAAATGTCACTGGCAGACAGCATAGCTCAGCATATAGCTAGAGTAGAAAGTTTGGCTAAGCAACTTAAAGAAACTGGAGAAGTTATAAGTGAAACTGCGATTATAACAAAAATTTTGAGTACACTACCTCCCAAGTTCAGATCTGTTCGCCAGGCTTGGATGTCGCTTGATCCGAAGAATCAAACTGTAATTAATCTAACAGCTCGTTTGCTAGATGAGGAGGCCAGTTTGAATGTAGAAGAAGATAATGAAACTGCTTTAATAGTGGCAAAACAAACTATGAAGAAGAAAACTTTTCCATTAAAGAAAAACAAAGAATTAAATGAAAAGTTACATGAAGGGTCAAATGAAAAGTCACATCGCTTTACATGTTACAACTGTGGAAAACGAGGTCATTATGCAAGAGATTGCCGTGTTCCAAAACAAAAACAGAAACAACAGGGAGACAAGAATATGTTAGCATTCAATGTAGCAAATACAGATTGGAAAAATAATGATGATGAGTTCAAATGGATATTGGACAGCGGTGCCTCAGCTCACATGTGTTATAAACGTGAATATTTTGTTGAATTGTATGAGTATACGGGATCTCCACTGAAACTTGGAAACCAAGAAGCTGTAGAAGTAGTTGGCCAAGGAAATGTATTGATAGATAAGTGTTTCAATGGACAGTGGGAGACATGTATCTTGAAGAATGTTCTTTATGTACCAAAACTGAGAAGAAACCTTTTTTCTGAAGGAGTAGTAACAAGGCAAGGTTATAACATTATAAAGAAACATACAGATGCATTAATATACAAGGATAATAAAATAGTTATGTGTGCATCTTTGCAAAGCAACAATCTATATGAGTTAAAGGTGAAAACGCTTCAAAATCCAGTGTGTAATGTAGTACAAAAATTGGACCTTAAAACGTGGCATGAACGCCTAGGACACTTAAATGTAAAAGAAATACAGAAAATGTGTAAAAACAATGTGATTACTGGTGTGGACTTATCAGACTGTGACATGTTTGTATGTGAGGGTTGTGCTTATGGCAAGCATGCTCGTCAACCATTCAAGATATCAAACAGAGGACCACAGCAACCAGGTGATGTCGTATACAGTGATGTCTGTGGACCATTCAGTGTGCCTTCTGTACAAGGTATGAAATATTTTGTTATTTTTAAAGATGCTGCTACAAGTTTTAGGTATGTGTATTTTCTAAAGAATAAATGTGATGTGTTAAACTGTTTCAAGAAATATAATTCAATGATTAAAAACAAGTTCTCTCATAGTGTACGCATACTGCACACTGACAATGGAGGAGAGTACATAAGCAAAGACTTTAAAGAATATCTTGACTGTGAGGGTATTTCTCATGAGCTCACTGCCCCTTACACGCCTGAACAAAATGGCCGGGCAGAGCGAGAAATTAGGACAATTGTTGAAAGTGCTAGATCCATGCTCTATGCCCGTAAGGTACCACTCAATCTTTGGGCAGAAGCAGTTAATTGTGCTGTTTATTTGTTAAACCGCATGTCATCAAGTCAGACACCAAATATTACCCCTATGGAGTTGTGGAGTGGTGTCAAACCTAGTCTAGATTATGTCAGAGTGTTTGGATGTGAAGGATATGTCCATGTGCCAGATCAGTTGAGAAAGAAGCTCGATAGTAAAAGTTGTAAGATGATGTTAGTTGGATATAATAATTCAAACTACAAAATGTATGATCCAATCACAAGAAGAATTACAGTATCAAGGAATGTTATTTTCAATGAACAGAAAACTCCTGAAATAAAACGAAATGAAACTCAAATTTTTATAGGGGATGATAATGAACAAAATGCTGAAGAAGACTTGGATAATACTGAGTTGAATGAAAGTGATGACAGCTCACATACTGCCATTGATGAAAATGATGAAACCTATGAACCTTCACAGGAAATAGACTTAACAGATATGGATCATTCAAATATTACTTTGCGACCACGAAGAAATAATGTTTTTGAGGCAAATGTAATGGAATTGGATGTACCTGTAAGTTACAATGAAGCAATGAAAAGTAAAGAGAGTGAGTTATGGCTAGAGGCCATAAATGAAGAATTAGAAGCTCATCATACCAATAACACCTGGAGTTTTGTGGATAATGAAAACCAGAGAACTATTACATCAAAATGGGTTTTTAATATTAAGAAAACCAAAGATGGTAAAGTAGAAAGATACAAAGCTCGACTTTGTGCTCGTGGTTTCACACAAATTGAAGGTACTGATTACAATGAGATTTTTTCACCTACTACAAGATATGAATCTATAAGAATACTGTTATCTATCTCTGCTGAATATAATTGGAACCTAAGACAATTAGATGTCAAGACAGCCTTTTTATATGGAGAGTTAGAAGAGGATATCTTTATGATAATTCCAGATGGAGTGAAAGCACCACCTAATAAAGTATGTAAATTGAATAAAGCACTGTATGGCCTAAAACAGGCATCTCGTTGCTGGAATCAAAAATTTACAAATTTTCTATTAAAGTTTGGTTTTGTTCAGTCACAAGCAGACAATTGTGTATTTGTAGGTAACTTTAATGGTATTAAAGCTTTGTTGATATTGTATGTTGATGCTCTGATAATGTCACAGTCAAATTCAATATTAGATCAAATTGTTAGTTATTTAAAGGAGGGATTTAATATCAAAGAGTTAATTTTAAATAGGTTTGTTGGTTTAGAAATCTTAAAAGATGAAGATTTTGTTTGTGTAAGTCAAAGACAATATATTGAACAGTTAATAAGTAAATTTAATATGAGTACTGCACACTCATGCAGTACACCAATTGATGTTAATGTTCAGTTAACTAAAAATATTGACAATAAGCAGATTGATTTTCCTTACAGAGAAGCCATAGGGTCATTACTGTATTTATCCACAGCAACTAGGCCAGATATTTCATATGGAGTAAATCTGTTAAGTAGATATATCAATAATCCTAGTATACATCATGTCAATCAGCTTAAGAGGATTATTAGATATCTTATAAAAACTAAAAATTTATGTATAAAGTACCAAGGTCATGAAAGTTTAATTGGATATTCAGATTCAGATTTTGCTGGGGACTTAGATTCAAGAAAATCAACCAGTGGTTATATATTTATGTTAAATGGTGGACCTATATCTTGGTCTAGTCAAAAACAACCTTGTGTTGCTTTATCAACAACTGAAGCTGAATTTGTGGCAGGTTGTGAAGCTGCTAAGAATCTTTTATGGTTAAGACAGTTTTTCAAAGAAATTGATATCAGTCAAAATTGTACAACTCTGTGTATTGATAACCAAAGTGCTATCAAACTAATAAATAATCCTGTGTATCATAAAAAGACAAAACACATTGATGTTAAATTCCATTTCATTAGAGAAAAAGTTAAAAGAAAATTAATTGTTATTAAGTATGTGCAAAGTTCAGATCAACTGGCAGATATTTTTACTAAGGCTCTACCTACTGTTAAATTCGAACGTATAAGAGATGAAATATTGTCAGTTATGTAAGTTAAGTTATTTTCTATTATATAAGCAGGGAAATATGCAAGATTTTTGTTTATAAAATTTAGTGGGAGTATTGGATAAAATTTTATATTTTAGGCTGTATGTTATTTGTTGTTTGCCTGTTTACTTTTATAATGTAATTCCAGTTGGCGCCACTTTTATATTTTTCCCGCCGTTTTTAGTTCCTTGGAAAACTTTTACTGTGCAGTGTGTGAAGTAACTAATAAAAACGTTTATTAAGTTCAAACTCAAAGAAGTCTTGTTTATTAACCTAATCTCAATATGTATATCGTTGTGTAGTTTCCATAGTATTGATAGTGCCATCCACGAAGATGCGCCCCACCAATTTCTAGTCGAGGGGCTGTATAACTCGACTCTAATGATTGTAGTGTGCGTGGGCACACATAGGTTATCAGTGTGTCCCTATAATATTTAACATTAGTAGTTGCACACGTACACTATAAACTATAGGGAAGAATAGTGGGGCGCGTCTTCGTATATGACACTACCCATACAATCTTTGCTTTAATTAAATTTATATATATCCTCACGCCTTCCCACAAGGGTCCCCGAAGGGGTGGGCAGAGATGTATAGGTATACACCCACACACCCACTTTCCGCCAGAGGTATATTAGGTGCCAACGTTACACATGGCGAGTCCATCGCCGTTACTCAAGCACGACTATACATACGCCTTTGAATTTCTTCTCAGACGCATGCAGGTTTCCTCTCGATGTTTTCCTTCACCGTAAAGCTCGAGGTGTGACTAATCACTGTAATTTAGTTTAGAAAAACTAATAAGTCTACTAAGTAAGAAAAACTAACTAAGAAGTCGCAAGTTCGGGATTCGAACTTGCGACCTTTGCGTCGCAGGCAACTGCTCGAACCACTCGGCCACCACGGCTCTCTAATTAAATTTAACGTAGGTAAAACCGCGGGCAAACACAATACTTCATGTTACCAGAAAGAAGGTACATTAATTATTTTTATTATAACGGTATCGAATCAGTACCGTATAAACATATTAGAAATGGACATGAAACTTGTGATGATAACACTAACACTTGCAAGGCAAGCGCTGGCAGAGTTATTTCTAACAATCAGTCACGAGTTTGGGTTTAAAGAAGATTAACAATGAAAACTTGTACCATAACTTAAAAAAAATGTGCTTTAACATGATTAGTTAAGATTGCAATTGCAATGTTCAAGATTGCGATATTAGTTTTGTGTATCATTGAACGCAATGGCTTGTTCATACCAGTGTCTACTTACTCCTGTTATATTAAGGAGTTGAACAGCTTTTCGGTGCCTTTACCGTATGGCATGGGTGTACGTTCAAATGCAATGATTACTCTGGAGACGGTGGCCAGTGACGGGTCTGTTTTGGTCAATGTGAAAGTGTGATGATAATTTTAATATATAATAAGATAGTATGACAAGTTTCATTTATTTTGATCTGACGTCCATAAAAGAGGGGTTCTCAATATGTTTGTATTTTTTAATATCCGCAAGCCTTCCTACAAGGGTCCAAGTACAAGGTACAAGGGAAGGGGTAGGTAGAGTCTGTATTTTATATCGCATAGGTAATATTATTATGTATATTTACTGTTGTGCAAAATTATCTTTTTATAGAGGCGTGGTGGCCGAGTGGTTCGAGTAGTTGCCTACAACACAAGGATTGAAAGCTCGAATCTCGACTGTATCAATGAGTTTATATAAACTTAAGTACAGTGATTAGTCACACCACAGTTTACAATGGCGTATGTATAGTCGCGCTTGAGTAACGGCGACGGACTCGCCATGTGTCACGTTAGCACCTGAAATATATCAAAATATATCTCTGGCGGAAAGTGGGTGTATGGGTACTTACTACCTATACATCTCTGCCTACTCTTGTGGGAAGGCGTAAGGATGTATTTATTTATTTTTTATATTACTTCGGTGTAATGTTTAATACATTATATACTATTTATTATTATAAATGTATAAATAAATGTTTGAGTTAAGCACAAAATAATCCTATCACCTGTATCTGTATTTAAAGCAGACTCGCAGACCCTATTAATTAACTAAGGATTCAAATAAGACTGAATTGATTCCTAAAATGCTTCTAGAATTTGTAGCCACGATTCCTACCAGTATTTTTCACCAACGAAAATATGACGTCATTGTATGGAAAGGGCTTTCCACACTAAGTACGCGCGGGTCATCAAACCCTCAGGATGTATAAGCAGGTTGCTAAGCAACGCGAGAGGCGACCCGACGGCGCGACGGCGCGGCGGAGAGGCGACTCGCATGACGCATCCGACACCTCACACTTCCTATAAACTTTACGCTATCAGGACCCAATGAAATCACTTTTATAAGACTAGTTTAAAGTGGTGAAGTTTTAAAATTTTTCGAGCACTTCAGAGACTTAGATTTCCATCCAATTGATACCGAATAATTTAGATAGAGCTTATATTTTGTTTAGAAAAGGAGGAGAAATATTATGGCTAAAAACTTCATGCAAAATTCCTTCAGTAGTTATAAACCGTGTCGCAAACATTATTAACACTCATTAACTGTTGCCTTACTCTTTCTGCTTACCCCCGGAGGGTCTCGGCGTGATGATATGTATAAATGTATGTATGTATGTGTTAATCCAGATAACCTATCGCTGTGCCAAATTAAATCCAATACCGTTTTGTAGTTTTTGCATAAGGAAGGAACATACATCTTTACTATATAATAGGTCTGGACTAGTAGGAGGTATGCAGGTTGTTTGCACGATGACTTCGTTTGACATGAAGCTTGTGGTATGATGATCACTGAACTGATATAGTCCGTACACTTGACATTCGAACATGCAAGTATCATAAAAGAGGGCAACTTTAATTCCGGAATAATAAATACACATACTCATGCGTATATCAAGTATACGAGATTTAAGATTAGCAATTTGGTATTTGAATTCAAATATTCGAATCTTACTTACTATATTTACGTTTGACGTTCAGTTAATTGCAGGCACTACCATGATTTTGGCATGTTATTATTAGCTCCGATTATATATTTCAACGTCACTTGCGACAAACCCAATTACCTAAACGTTGTTTCAACAAAGGCACATTGAAAACATTTACAAACAGTATCAGGAACGCAATTCAATTCCATTATAATTTCGAAAATTGTGTAAAATAGCAAATACATTAAAACTTGAGAGCCACCACGGCCGAGTGGTCTGAGAAGTCGTTCTCAATGCAAAGGTTGCAAGTTCGACAGTACTTATGACTTTACCTCAAGTAAAGTAAACACTGTACTTAATCACATTACGAGCTTTACACTAAAGAAAAACATTGAGAGTAAACCTGCATACGCTTAAGAATAAATTGAAACACGTATGTATCTATATCAGTATTGAATGATTAATTTCCATATTATTATTATTAAGCATTGATCTTCCCCACTAGTTGGTCCTGAATTACAAACGCAGCACGTAAGTTTATTTTCATACGCATTTATGGTCGGAAGCCGAACCTGCGGCGCTTGATGATAAAGGCCAGCTGCTTGATCGCCAGAACAGTGGGATTATTACGGTGTAATATCGAAAAATGTGCTCTAAAATTTCATCTAACGTCTAGTAGAGTCCATTTATAAACGTTACGTGCGTGAGGAAACTGCCCCCGAACCATAACTGCCTCTGATGAGGCCATAAAAGGCGAGCGTTGAAAAAAATAAAAGCTTTTCCTGATTGTGACCGCGGCCAACACCCCGCTGATGTGTGAAGCCCCCTGTAATTGTAAACCACTCCTGACGTTGCAAAATGACCCTTGTGCCTTTGTGATAAGATTACATTACCTTAATTTTACCTTCAATGTGTACCATACTTTGTTTATTTGCGTCAGCACAGTGGTTAGTATTGCTAACATTTGCTTACTTATTAATATAGCCATAGTCGGTTACGGAGTAGCCTTAATCTGAATTAATGGCAAGAAAATTTTATGATAATTTGTCTATCAAATTTACAAAATTCTCACGTTTTCAATTAAATAGCGACCTTAATATTTATAAATATGAATATCATACTTTCCGCAGAAACTCACTCTGGGCGGTAATAACAACCATTCTTCACCGGAAAAACAATACAGGATACCAACTTGGCAAATGAAAAGAGTTTCGCGGTCTCTCGGCTTCTTAGTCTTTCGTATAGTTCCCAGTGTGATTAGTTCAGAAATAATAATTTGTACATACATTGTACACGGCTTCGATTTTAAAGTATGTGACAACTGAAATCTATAGGTCTTTTTTTTCTTTTTTATACCATATGGGTGGCAAACAAGCATGCGGTCCGCCTGATGTAAAGCGGTTACCGCCGCCTATGGACGCTTGCAAAACCAGGGCGATTTATGAAAATATTTATAAAAGTTCATATCTATATATTAGTATATACATATATATACTAATTCCAGTTGTGTAGCATGTTAAATGTTATTACGTTCGAATACCGCTTTGTACTTTGCGTGATGTGCAATTTTAGATACATATGTATCTTCAAAGTTATATTTTAATACAGAGATATAAGATAACCTTACGTCGATAGATTATTTATCTGGCCAATACATAATGTATAAAGTTTGTATCCATATTCTATGAGTCTGTATTCATGAAAACTAGGCTACGTGTGGTATTCAAAAGCTGAATGCCAATG
Source organism: Drepana falcataria (assembly GCA_945859725.1). Classification (NCBI taxonomy): domain Eukaryota; kingdom Metazoa; phylum Arthropoda; class Insecta; order Lepidoptera; family Drepanidae; genus Drepana; species Drepana falcataria. The sequence goes on from OX243935.1 coordinate 7,216,929, forward strand.
CAAACCCTCTCTCCGGCGTAAATGGGGCTCTGGTCAGGCGCTTTCATATTCTGTGGAAGACGTGGTCCACTGTAAATTGTTAAACCTTTTCTATATCTATACCGCAACAGATAATAACAATTCATAATCTATACATAAATATGATATAGATGAAGATTTGTTTGTTTGTTTGTAGAAAGACATCTTTTGAAGTACAATTCTAAGATAAATAATAATTTAAGTTTATTTTTAGAAATAAATAAGCAAAACAGAAATGAAATACTTATTTTCCTTTATTATTTTTAGGTAACGATTATAAAAGTTTTGTGTATGCTTGCCTATAATAATTGATGTACCTACATAATTATGTTTTTTATTATGGGTTTTTATAAAACTGTGCCTGAATATGTGTATTGTTGGTATACCATATTAACCAATATCCGTTTTTGAACCTTGATTTGACTTGGCTGCTGAAGCACCTATATAATTTAAAACCTTAAAGTAACTAAACAAAGAGGCAAAAACAAGTATAAAAGAAATTCTAACTAAATTAGCCAAGGCAAACACATTCCTGCACCGACGACAAAGGAAATGCAACGGAAAATTGCAAATTCAGTATCCTTGCTCCGGTACAATTTAATTTTAAACCCTCAAACCCATTGGTATGCGAGTAACGATTTAACAAATCAACATTTCGAATAAGCATTGTCTATGCCAGTCGCGTCTCCGCCAACCCTTTCTGCTTTCAGTTCATTTCTTTACCAAAGCTGTGATTTTATTCCCCTAATGTAAACGCAATAAAAGATCAATGCGATATCTTTTGTGTGGAATGAATGGAGCTAATGTTTATTTATCAGTTGAACATATCACTTTTTTTCATTTCTAATCCATCAATCACCGATCAGGTGGTGAAATCGACTAATATCACGACTTATAAAAGATATTAATTATGAAAAGCTTAATTAAAAAAAAAAATTGTATATTTTACAAAAAAAAATTACATTTTGTAAAACTATTATTCATAATTCTATATATTTTTCATGCAAATTTCAATTTTAAATCTATGTATAAACTTACAAAACCTTAAGATACAATTTAGTGAATATTATATCGTTATTATACCGTACTTCTCAATCTTTTTCAAACCTCAATCACTACCTAATCAGCATATGTAATTAAAGAGAAGTAATCAAGAGATGGAATGGCCAAGAAGCTTAAATAGTGTCTTACAAAACAAGGTTCAAACAAGTTTGAACCAAGTAGATTTTTTAAAACTTCATTACACTCAGAAGTATGTTTTTTTATAAGATCCCTGGTAAATACTACATTTCGAGCATACACGTTCTTATCTTATCTTACATTAGACCCAGTGCTTTACGTACTGAAGTAGCAAATCTAAATTGAAAACCAGAAAATGGTTCAGTATTTCAGATTCGTTAACATCAGACGCAAAGACGGTGTTAGGTGATTACTAAGAAACTCATTATATAGCAACTTGGTAGGGTAATATTTACTTAAGTACCTGTCTCAAATTTACGTAAGTGTTAATTTACTCGCAACATTACCGTATTATTTTTGGCCCTCGAAATTCTGATGGTTTTAATGACACACTAAAAACACAAAGGGGTCTGGAATACACGTTCAAATAACGGCAATGGTTGGCGCGAGTTGTCATCTGAAGCATGTATCCGTTTGTCGGTCGCGGTCGCTCTCGGATTAATTATGAAGGTTGCCGGGGTGGGCTCAACCCTTGCGGCTCGTGTCACTTGCATTCGTGCCAATTGTGTTTTATCGTTTACTGAAATGTTTGAATAATTTATCATTGTTCGAATAGGAATTATTATACAATATCGAGCTTCGCCACTGACTGATTCCATCTCTATTACATACTTACATATCATCACGCCGAGTCCCTGACGGGGTAGGCAGAGAGTTTAGAATACCAATTATCTTTAAGACTTACATACCTCTTTCGCTTCGCCCACATTCATTAGTCTCTTCAAACATGCTCGTCGGTTTCGAGTTCTGTTGACGTTCCCGTCCTTGAGTGTCCGATCGATTTGCTTTCCACCTCTATTCTGGTACATAAAAGCATCGAAGTTCGATCATATATATTAATGCGATAAATTTAGAATTAACTAGTTAATCAAACCAGATAGAGAAAATAATATTGAAAATAGCACGATATATGTATCATGACGCCATGGCACTTTCGCTGTTTCTTTGTATATGCTCGTCGATTTCGAGCACTCTTGACCTTTCCATATTAGAAATAATAATATATCCTCACGCCTTCCCACAAGGGTCCCCGAAGGGGTAGGCAGAGGTGTATAGGTAATACCCACACACCCACTTTCCGCCAGAGGTATATTAGGTGCCAACGTGACAGATGGCGAGTCCATCGCCGTTACTCAAGCACGACTATACATACGCCTTTGAATTTCTTCTCAGACGTATGCAGGTTTCCTCTCGATGTTTTCCTTCACCGTAAAGCTCGTGGTGTGACTAATCACTGTACTTAAGTTCAGAAAAAACTCATTGGTACAGTCGGGATTCGAACTTGCGACCTTTGCGTCGCAGGCAACTGCTCGAACCACTTGGCCACCACGGCTCTTTAGAAATAAAATTATTAATATTCTATTATATCTTTACTTGAATTTTACTTTAATTCGGGTGCTTCTGTATGGTTTCTACTTATCTATTCAATATATTTTATCAAAACCTTTTTTATGGATTAGGTTTATACGATCTCGGCGAGATTATACCCGCGACCATTGAAATCAAGGTACGACTACCTTTGCCATCTTTTCAATATTGTCACAATTGTAATGTAAGGAATCGATATTTTTAATTCATCGACCTTTTACTTAGATGATGATTGCGAAACAGCAAGTAGCAAGCATTTTCATTTTAGGGGTCATGTTAAAACACAAAAAAACAGAAACATCGGTCTTGCCATTGTTGAGTTTTTTCGAGACTAATGGTCGCCATTTTCCTTGTCAATTTTTTATATGCCCTATATATAACAAGAAGTATAATAATTAGCATAACAGTACCCATATAGCTTATCGAAACGTTATTATTTATGGCAGCACTATGAAGCGTGAAAATTAGTTGGATTAATTTCCGTTGCACCAAAAATGTGTTATATATAAATATATCGTAACACCTTCCCACAAGGGTCCCCGAAGGGGTAGACAGAGGTGTATAGATTATACCCATTCACCCACTTTCCGCCAGAGATATATTTTTAGGTGCCAACGTGATAGATGGCGAGTCCATCGCCGTTACTCAAGCACAACTATACATACGCCTTTGAATTGCTCCTCAAACGTATGCAGGTTTCCTCTCGATGTTTTCCTTCACCGTAAAGCTCATGGTGTGACTAATCACTGTAATTAAGTTCAGAAAAACTCATTGGTACAGTCGGGATTCAAACTTGCGATCTTTGTATCGCAGACAATTACTTGAACCACTCGGCCACCACGGCTTTTTGAATGTGTTATATGAAACTTGTATTATGGCCGCTCCCACTGGAATTTTGTACCAAGAGCTGCATTATGAAATTTCACGTAATTACCATAAATGCAAATATCTCGCTTCAGGCTGTTTGCCTTTTCATTTCGTATTCCGCTTTTTTTTTAGAAATCTCCTCATTTTATTGTAGTAGTCCGTTCTCTGTAACAATTTATCATTAATTCATAACAAGACCATGTTAAAGCAGCGATAAGTTATTACAATGTACGGTGAGCATATAAATTTCATTTCATATACCTGTTTGTACGTGAAAACTTCATCTATCGTATTTTCCATGAAAGAAACAGTTAGCTATAAAATGCAGAACGCCAGTTAAAATGCTTTTCAGATGAAATAGCTATAAATTAGATCCGTTACAATATTGTATACGAATAAGGAAAACCGTAGAACATGCACTAGGACTAGGAAAACTTGCAATACCTTGCCATTATTAAATAAAGAGAATTTTCTCTGAGAGATTTTTGTTTATAATTGAAATGGATTGTCATATTCAGTCCTTGATAGATCGGTTCGCATGCGCTCGAGCGCCATTCTCGTGAACTCTTGCTGCACTCAATGACCTATGTCACGTGATTTGAGGCAGACGAATAAAACGTGCTTCTGATAAATTTTATATAATTCGTGCGGAAAAAATTTAAATGTCATTTGAAACGTTGGCACCTAAATGTAATGTCCGACGAAACAGTGTGCTGTTCCTCTCTCCACCTGTAGGGATCCTTGTGGTAATAGGTTAAGATTTTAGTTTTTTTTTATTCTCGTTGCACCAATGAGACTTTTGTCTTCTTGTTTACTTTTTTTACCATCATATTTTTCATGTAGTTTTTTTTTGCAATAGATTAAGACACTTATTGAAACTGAACCTTTCAATCTTTAATTTGAAGGTGACTGCTGCAACCACCAGGCCATGAGGATTTGATTCTGAATTTGTTGAAATTATAACTGTATCAATTCAATACAGACATTATATTATAATTTGGTATATAAGTCACGTAGCTCTTAAACATTCGACCTCTTCTGCTATATTGTCTTTGAGTGAAGTGATGTGAGCTTACAATATCGAGGATAAGGGTAACATTATTACATCCGTGACTGTCACGACGCCTGTCCAAAGGGAACTACTTTATTCTTCTCTTTTACGATGTCTTGAAATGGCATTTTAAATGAGTTCCTTCCGAGTTCTGAATTGAAAAACACGTTATTTTTAAGTTTCAAACTTAAATTTATTTCTCATCTGATTTAAACAGATTCAATGTGAGTACTAAGAATTGTTCAGCATCGCTTTAATATATACAGAAAAAAAAAAAAAACAGTTATTTCCAAGATGTTTTGTTTCAAGGGTTGGGAAGGTTGGGATATGTCAGTTATATGTAGCAGTATTTTACACGCCTACCTTTTTTTTTCTCTATTTCTTTTCTCTCTAACTTGGTTGCCTGGAAGAAATCGCTTTTGCGATAAGGCCGCCTATTCTGCGTACTACTACATGTTGTTCTCTGGTTTTTTTTTTGTCTTCCTATTTGTTTTTGTAGATGTGTGTGTACAATAAAGGATATCATTATTATTATTATTTTAGTGGGGAAAATATTAAGAAAACCAAAACAAAAGGCGCAAATTAAATAAGCTATGTCGCCGGGGCAATGATTCATTGTTAGTGCCCTCAAATCTCGATACCTACGGGGGGCTGACCCCTCGTAAACATAGATTGGGCGAGATGACCAAATTTACTTAGACACGAGCGCTGCACAAATTTTCGCACTTCCATACATTCGCAGAGAAAAGTTTTCAAAAAGTTTATACCAACTTATTTAAAACATTTCTCTTAAATCTGGAATGGCTAAAATGTATGAGAGACCTCAAACCATTAGATAAACATTACAAACTAATTAATGTAAGCAGATCGATTAAATTCACGTCTAAAGCAAAACATGTACCTACATACATGCATACATATCATCACGCCGAGTCCCTAACGGGGTAGGCAGACAATAAATAGCTTACATACCTCTTTACAAGCAAAGCGTGTAATCATTAAATTATATAGATTTCTTCGGAAAATGGATGAGACCGGCTTGAACCTAAATTTTGAAATAGGACTTTTTGCGGCGACTCCTTTAGGAAAGTCGTTTAAACTTGTCATCAATCTCGGTCTTTAGTTGATACATTGCATGTCTTCTTATAGAACGCGACTTTTTTCAAACGATTTTAATTATGACATATTCTGTTGTCATACTGTTTGAGAAGTGGATGTTTTCATCATCTTTGCTAAGCCATCGGTAGGAAGGTAAATACCTACTGACCAAATACAGCACATGGCGGAATTTCCATAATGCAACTGTCCCTTACGCACCATTGAGTGATCATCTTAAATATACGTTTTGCTATATGATAGCAATGACAATGACATTTGAATGCCTTAAATTATAAGCCTTTTGGATGTACATGCATACATAAGCCATAATGAAGTTGTAGGAAGAGACAGAAAGGTTGTTATAAAATGTATTTTAGTCCCGATAATTTAAAAACAATATATAATTTACGATGTACTTGTGCACGCAACTGTACTACACCTACAAGGGCTTCAGCAAACGTTGGAGATGAATCATAAAAACTCACAATAGTTTACGAGTACTACGAGCTTTACGACGCTACATAGAAGCACCCTCGTGCACTTTTGTTTTGCTCGTGATGTAGGATAGGATAAGCTCTCACACGACAATTTGTGGACAAATTTTAAGCCTGCTTGTACTTTTCCCTGAAGCCCCCTAAATGAAAATGAAGTCTCGATTTCCCCGAATTCTTTAGCGCAGTGTAATTAATTAGAATAAATAATATTGATTATGTATCTACGCATTACGTTCTTTCGACGTTAGTTTTTTCGAATGGAATAAAGAAAGGTAGGAAATTACCAGCCAGTTAATATTATTCTGTTTAAAATGAGATAATATAATTGAGGTTTCTAAGGCTTTTAACCATAAAGCTCGAGTATAAAATACTTAGTTTATTATCAAACTATGAAACAAAACTAAACAACAACTTAAAAATGATTACACGAACCTAATGAAGCCGAAAGTCTCCTCTTTTCATATACAGACTTATTCTTAGCGTAGATTATGTTTTCCGGACTTCTTGTTCTTTGACGCTTCCACGAATCAATAAGATCAAAGGAGTATCGAGGAAAAAAGCGATACTTATTAATGTCTTCTATATCATCTTTATTAATAATATATAAAGTAACTAGTTGTCCCGCCCAGCTTCGCTCGGGTGAAAAATATATTTACTGAAAGACGATCGCTGCACCACCTATCTAATTCTAATCGGGTCTAATTGTGAATTCAAGCCATTCTTGAATCCACCTTTCTTCATTAAAATCGGTCCAGCCGTTTAGAAGGACTTCAGTGACAAACACACGCACAGAAGAAAAATGTATAAAGATAGATCAGAATATACAATATTTTACTATAAGTCAAGTATACAGTACAAGTCAAATATCCGCCATTTATCTGTTTGAAATATGGAACTATGGATACCATCATCTCACGTTACGTGGGGTTGTGTAATTATATAGATTATATCCGCACATGTCTAGATGAAGAATACAAATTGTTATAATAAATTAATACCACTCAGAAGCGTCGCGGGGATTACAAATTTGAGAGGATTTTGAAACGTTGAAAATCCACGTTCGCATTGTTTCGGTCGGTTTCCACCTCACCCTTCGGAAGTGGTAATCCTCAGTAATGCTGGCAAAACGCCGGCGGAAGTAAAGGGTTCACTACAGCTTAATTCTAATAAAACTGAGAACGTGAGACGAATAAGGATCAGCGTTTGACGACGGATTTAGTCTTTGAAAACTAAGTTTTAGGGGAATAACATTTCTTCCTCGGAATTTCCACCTAAATGCCATTGTTGTCAATATTGCATTATAAACTTATTAGATAATTATAAACATTATTATAAATATCAACATCTTAGTTAAATTACATTTAAGGGCTACAAATAGAAAACTTTAAAGTATGGGTGTATTGTATTATTTAATCTTTATACGCAACGAGGGTTACAAGATACATAAACTTCCTGCCTGGACTTTAACTGTTAATTGTTGGACGCACAATAGAGGAAAGTAGTAAATTTCTAATATGTGTAAGTTGTATATTGAACTTACGCGAAACACCTTCATCTTGGATGACGTAGACATAAGCCTTAAATTCGCTAAAAATACTACTATTGAGGAAATTTGAGACTGAATTCGGTACACAACATTTCAAGTCTAAACCGAATTTCCCAGACAGACAGCCCTATATAATATTCAGCTTTAAAGATAGAGAGAATATGATAAACATTTATCGCAGATTGCCATCTCCAATTTATGTGACAGTAGTTGCTGACAGGTACTGGAGTAAAGAAAATATGACACGTACACCGTGCATGGCTGCACTGATAGGAGCATGCTACGTTACGAACGCTAAGCCCCATAGGGAAGCGGTAATGAAATGCGCCCCGCATGTCACCCTCCTACGGCTGCGGAATATTGATACCCTGAAAATTTTAACCGTTACTACAGTCACACGGACTCGAGTCACTTGACACTCAACTAAACTCGTGTGTAATATACAAATGAGCGAAAATACAATTTGTACGGCGCTCTCGGTAAGCACGATGCGGGTTCCTACTGTATTAACACTACAAGCTAATGTTTTTTTAAGTTGTCGTTTTGCTGCACAGGAATTAGGAATAGTAGCCGTATTGCCTTTAAATAAAAACGTGCATAACTAGTCAAGTTTAGCAATGTTTGAATACAATATGCAATTCAATACTTAATACTTTTAAGAAATAAATGTCTTAAGCCATAAACCAATACAGATCAAATCGATCGAACGCTTAATGATAGAAACGCCAAAGTAATCGGAACCGGCAAATATTAACATGAATGTCAATAAAGTGAAGTCTGTAAGTCTACAGAGAACTCGCGCCCTACTCACTCTGCTCATTGAGGGACATTCTTGAGTTCGAGGTAGTAAAGTAGTATAGATTCGGCAACGCGTGAAAAATAGCCGTAGTGTTGCAAGCGTTCATAAGTGGTGATAACCGCTTACGCACTTGACCCGCCTGGCCACAGATTGTTTGCTATATTTGTTATAAGAAAAAATGGAGTCTTTAAAAGGATGTTTTAAATAAACGAAATATAGAAAACGAGCAAAAGTTTAAGATGAAATGTGGATTCAGCTAGGTAATTTATTTGTTTCAGGAGAGTACCATAAACTGTCATAATAAAACATCCTTGCGTACCGGGTGATATGGGTTGACGTTATAATAACATATGTACGTCTTGGTGGCGCTATATCACCATGGGGAGAGCCTGAGCAATGACCGTTGCTAATAATATGAAGGATGGCGACGGACTCCTTCACGTTAGCACCTAATTTGAAGTATTTTAAAGCCGAATGAAGCCTATGCAAGAAACATTATTTTGTTCGCGATGAACAGTCACCAAAGAGGTTGACGAAGCGGATATATATATGCGAATTTGAATATTTGTGTGTCAGAATAAGACGACTTAACCACATATATCAAATCAATAGATGACTCAAGAATGGGATCTCTCAGTGTACTCAAAAACGGGGAGCACGCTTTATGAGACTGATGAATATGGATGAAGCGATAGAAGTCTAGAAGTCTGGAGACAACTGGCACTGTGCAACTCTCTTCCTGCACCGTGACAGACTCGGCGTGTTGATATGCATGCGAGTAGATCAATATTTTGTTGTTCTCAGTAATACGATATCAATTGCAACTTCAACAATACTCGCAAACATTAAGCGTATAATATTAAATTGTAAGAAATTACGGAACAAACTCTCTAACTCCAATTAAACTTAAGATAAGAGTTGAAATTAATTAGCGCAAAGGAATCGGTCATAAATTTCTGTAGCACGGATGCTTAAAGTAAGGTAGGGTTTCAAACTCGTGCGAAATTAAATTTTGTTTCATCAAATTATTGTTTCCTTCTGTTTGCTCCAATAACTTAAGTGGAATTATAACTCGAGGATTTGCATTGTTTCGAATCTTTGAAATCATTATGTGTATATGAAATTTCGATATGGCTGTGTTCATTGCCAGAAGAATTCCGGCAATAAACGGCTTCTGTCATGGCACCTGAATAGATTTATATCTTCTCACAAAGGAGCTTCCACGAAGCGGTAGGCAGAGGTGTGTAGAACCTAGCACCCACTTTTCACCGGTGATAACATGACAGATGCCGAGTCCACCGCTGATTTTCAAGTATGACCATACACTTCTTAAGCGTATGCAGTTTTCCTCACGATGGTGTGACTAATCACTGTGATGTACATATTAGTTCAGAAAGTGTCACTGGTAGAATTGAAGAACTTACAATATTTGTGTTGCAGGCCCACTCTCAATTCTCTCCATTTCAATTCAGTAGCTAGAAAGTTGTTGACTTATATTAGTTTAGTTAGGTGTGTACATTAAGGTTCAATTATTGTTCCTTCGTGTATCGCAAATAAAATAAAATTCAGAGCTGCATTCTGTTCTTGAATCGGAATAGAAGTCTACTACCTTTGTTAACGCTGAAGTAAGTTTACTCACTAATACATAGGTAATGTCTATTTTTGCTCTTATCTTTAGACAAATTAGCGTAGGGTAGGTAATTGTAGGATTAATGAATGTCGAGGCAATTTTCCTATTAAGGAATATAAAGTAGACTTACGTAGGCATCCAGACAAGATGGTATTCAATAGGAGTGAGTCAGAAGTTTCCGTCGTTGGATGACGGTACAACGGAGATGAATCACCATTTATCGAGGTCCCCCCCTTATACGTTATGCTGAGGTGCTTTTCAAGATAATTGAAGGATTTTTTGTTAAAAGTAATACTTCGTATCAATTTTTAAACTTCTTTGAATGACATGAATAAAAATAGAGCTTGATAAAACCTAGCATTTCAATTACAAAAGAAGTATATTCTTTCTTGTAATAATTAATTCTTCGTATGACTTCTTAAACGACTCGAAACGAAATAGGAATGAAATAGACCGTGAATAAATCTAACTTAGTACCTCGTATTTGCAAAAGAATCCTAAATATTTGTACCTAATTAGAGGTCACTGAACTAGCCAGGTATTTCTAGTAACAGCGTTTTCCATAAGTTTATGTTGTAAGTTGCTTTACTTACCACGTCCTTCTTTTGGGAGAGCTTATTTTATACCACTGTGATGTCAATCACAGGATCAATCAAGCATGGCCACTTAAACCAGAGGCGCTCGCGCTACCTAAAAAAACTTTTCACAACGTTAGTGCTTCAGGTTTGGTTGAAGGTTATCCATTCATTGAGAAGATATTGTGCCGTGTATGGTGTATTTTTATTAATACATACATATATCCTCACGCCTTCCCACAAGGGTCCCCGATGGGTAAGTCAGGGGTGTATATACACCACCTCATGTGTTAGAGTTTAGTTAGGTGTCAACGTGACACATAGCGAGTCCATCGGCGTTCATTTCATCCATCCGTTGTTACTGAAACACAACTTTTAATTTCTTTTCGTATGCAGGATTCCTCCCAACGATTTGCTATGTATTATTTTATGTAAGCGGAAATAAAATCGATTCGGAATAAAACCTTATTTTATTCATACCTCCAGCGTTAGCACTTGTTACAACGAATGTTATTGCACAAACCGCACCAATTCAAAGAAGGGAGCGACTCGTGTAATATAACAAAAGCACAATAAAATGCATAAGGAATATTTATTATTTTATCGGGACTTTTATAGTGAGCATGATTTAGTAGCAAACGATTTAGGGGCGGTAGCGGGACGTCCGCCATTTCCGATTTTACGCTTCGATTCATACAACTTCCCAACTTATTTTCTTTTTGCTTTAAGCGAATTTATATTATGACGGGGCAAGTTTGACTGCGGCGTGACGACCTAACAGACATAACTTGATGACATAACAGATAATACAGTTCAATTGTTATCGCAAAGCATGCTGTGATTACATTTAATACCTAATAAAAGCAGTAAACGGATTTCCAATTGTGGATTTTATATTTTTGTAGTCGCTTTGGATATTTTTATTGCATGGTATTTTGAAATATTACTAATTAATTTATTTAGAATTTAGAAATGTATCGTAAGAAAATATTACAAAGTTAACCCTCAAGAAAATTGTCAATAATGTCAAATGCAATTGAACAAAGAAACACAAACATGATAGTTATTTGCTACTATATAAAGTCAGTGCAGTGTCTTATTTTGTATCCACAACAATTTTATTTTTATGTTGATCCCCAGCTCCCAAAAATGACTGCTGAGGGAACCGCAAAGCTGAGGCTTACGCCCACGAGGCATTGGTTTTGAGCATAAACAATTCATGGCAAAGAGAATAACTGAGGTACGACGCACTTATTTGCAGTGTTTTACCTTTATGTCACATTCGTTTCATATCCCCTTTCTATGGCCCTGGTAACAATTTCTGGGTTCATTTTACCTCAGCCCTTTTTTATTTTGTAATAAGCTGACTCGCTGCCTCGTTTGGCTTCACACGCAGTTAGCTGTAATTAGCGTTAACTGCAGGTCAACGATATCTAAGGTCCCAAAGTACCAATGTTAGAATTTATAATATAAGGTACTAAGGCAGAATGTTATTGTCGTCGTGGTGGCCGAGTGGTTCGAGTAGTTGTACCAATGAGTTTTTCAGAACTTAAGTATAGACTTTGAAACTATCCAACCGATGTACCCCTAGCCAGTTGAAACGCGAAGATGCATTTTTCCAAAGATAGTTTCAGACCAAATATATAATGGATATATTTTTTTCTTGTATATATTATATGTTTAGCGTTGTAGTACACGCCGGGTATCCATTAGTAGTCAATATATGGGCTGGAAAAAAATATACTCGAAACCGGCGAGTTTGTACGAACAGAGCATCATTGAACCAAGCGCTAAAGTCTTGAGAGAACTGGCGCTCTACTATCTTTACTTACCTCTGAGGTTTTTTTTTTATTTAATGAAACATATACCTATAACAATTATTACAATGAAGCACACCAAAAATCACTGAGGTTTGCCGTACATTCTGCTTATTTAATAATTGGCTTAGGCGACATGGCTCGTTTATTAGGTGTTAAAATCTTAGTGAGTTAAAATTTGCTTGTCATTCCGTGTTAACGACTGAAATCATAGAAACAATTATATGTAGCATAATTCTATACCCTAACATAAACATTGTTTTCGAATGATTGATAGTCGACGGTACCTGAATACGATTTTGATAACTGGTCGTTTGTCAGCTTTGCCGCACTGCACTGATATAGTTCGGTTATTGTTTGTCGGAATACGAGAATTATTAAAAGTTTTTTCAATGAAATTAATTGGTAATGTCAGTGATAGTCCTAAAGTAACCTCAATACAAGTATATCCCATTTATAATTATTTTAAAAGCATCGTGTCTAGTTGATCCGCCTTCAAAATCAACCAAATCATATACTTTGTATTTATCGAACTTAGGTATCCTACTAATACTATAAAGTAAAAGTTTCAAAGGATTCACTCAATTACGTCCGAATGGCTTAACGGGAATGGATGATGGATAAGATAGACTCGCAGCTGGATTAACATATAGGATATATGTTTTATTATATAAGAGCCAAACTGGGGTACAGTACACAGTATACAGTGGGGTACAATCAGTGTATGAAATAGGTTTATCGGTATCTGATACATCCTGTAATTCCCCAAGTAAATAATAATAATAATATATCCACACGCCTTTCCACAAGGGTCCCCGAAGGGGTAGGCAGAGGTGTATAGGTAATACCCACACACCCACGTTCCCCCAGAGATATATGGCAGTGCTAACGATGGCGAGTCCGCCGTTACTCAAGCACGACTATACAAACGCCTTTGAATTACTTCTCAGGTTTCCTCTCGATGTTTTCCTTAAGCGTTCAGCACTAATCACTAAGGTGACTAATCACTGCTTTCTACTAATCACTAATTTACCCAAGTAAATATGGATAGCAAACCCCATGGTAGGCAGTAAATGCATCCTTTGACCGCAGGACGTAAACCCAGATCCCATTGCCGAATGGGAAATAAAAGGAACACTGTTTGTTGTCAATAACATCAGCAGGTGTCCCTTGGGCCGGGTCATTCACCCCAGCTTCACCGTGGTTACACCTTCATTACGAGTTAGGTTAAGGATAAGTTATGGGTCGCAAAGCTACATGTAATACTGGCTTTACACCAAATTCGTAGTCATAGTAAAAAGAACTTCTTGCCTTTATCTTATTATATACTAGTACACCCCTCGTTATATCGGATTTTAATAAAAAAAATATCCTCCAGATTAATATAGCTTTCAAATAGGTAAAGCATTTTTTTAAATCTTTTATGTAGTTTAAGTAGTAAACGCGATTCTCAAAAAATCTAATCTTTCCTTATAAAGCACCCCACGTTTTTTTCTTTTTTACGCCATGCTTAATTAAAATGTATCAATCTTTTTTTTTCATTTTTTTGGAACAGTCGGGTAATAACCACCATCAAAATCATGATACAGTAAAACTCGTGCATCATCTACACACATCTGTTATTCTTTGTACCTACGTAATGAGAATTCTATCTATTTGTCCCATAAAAACAAAGCATAAAGGGCGTCCCTATGGACTTGAAGGGTCACTGAAGGACTGGTTGTCGTCCCTATATCCCTTGATACCTTCTTTATTTTGAACTTTCTGATACACACAAGCAATATGTCGGCCGGCTGGCTTTGTTACTGACCGCGTCTTGAGGTCTCAGGTTCGATTCCCACTGGGGGTGGAATTAGTGTGATGAACGCGAATATTTGTAACTTGGTCATTGAAGTCCTTTGTATTAAGTCATATATCGACCTATACTTGTATCTATATCGCTGTCTAGTTTCCACAGTAAGAGCTTTGCTTTGTCTGGGCCTATATATTTAATGGGTGTGTGGGTACTACCTATATACCTCTGGATACCCCTTCACAAGGGTCCCCCCTTGTGGCAAGTAGTGAGATATTATAATTTTTTAATTTATCTATACATATATACATACATAGCCGTGGTGGCCGAGTGGTTCGAGCAGTTGCCTGCGACGCGAAGGTCGCAAGTTCGAATCCCGACTGTACCAATGAGTTTTTTCTGAACTTAAGTACAGTGATTAGTCACACCACGAGCTTTACGGTGAAGGAAAACATCGAGAGGAAACCTGCATACGTCTGAGAAGAAATTCAAAGGCGTATGTATAGTCGTGCTTGAGTAACGGCGATGGACTCGCCATCTGTCACGTTGGCACCAAATATACCTCTGGCGGAAAGTGGGTGTGTGGGTATTACCTATACACCTCTGCCTACCCCTTCGGGGACCCTTGTGGGAAGGCGTGAGGATATATTTTATAGATACATACATATAAACACGCTAAGTTTCTTATCGGGTAGGAAGTGATACCTCTCTATCAATATAGTTTTTTATCAAGCGATCGAGCGACCCTTGGTATTGTAAATGTCTTTAGATGTAACCACGGACGACAAGACGAGGCCGGTGCATGTAAAAAAAATTACAGACCTCATCCTCATTCATCAGTCTTTCCACGCGTTCGCTGGTTTGATTATAAAATGACTATAAAACCAACCAATGGATAGATCGATGAAATTGTACCTACGAGGACATCTCGGCTAGACGCTGAACAAATTAATTAATTTGTCGTTAGTTCAAGACTAAGAGCAAGCTTGTTGCAAAACGGAAACTTGCTTGTATGACAACATGTGGGTAAACTTGGTGTGTGTTTGCACCATATATCAAAACACTATTACATCCTACGAAACTCTTTTCTGATCTCCGATTCGGATTCTAAGCACACAATCAAAGCTTTGATATTCATTTGTTTGTGTGGCTATAGAAATATTCATATATTTTCAGTCATGTATATTTTTATAGCTAAAGCTATTCAATATATTTTTAATATAGATTGTGATATGTTGACTGTATGTGATGGTCGGATTATTATTTTGTATGGCTTACCTTGATTCAAAAGTATGGGTCTATTAGCAAAATTAATATACAAATAAATGTACGTGTACATCTACACGCCTTCCCGCAAGGATCTCCAATGGGGTAGGCAGAGATGTGTAGTACCAACACATCTTTTAGTCGGAAATATTGTAGGGTAAATTATACTAAGTTATTCTTTTCTTCGGAAAGATTTATTAAAATAGGAATATACATACATAAAGAGCTATATATCATATGACAAACATTCGGTTACATTAAGTTGGCAAGTAACATGTCTGCTAAATCTGCGTCGTGCGCCAGACGATCCTAACCGCATTGTACGCTGTCTACAAACTCTTGAGCTTAATTTAAATTGCGTCTTATAGTATGTTAGAAGCATGTATTACTGAATTAACAAATTTTCAAGTATACATTATATTTACATAGAAATAGCAAAGAAAATGTATATAGCTATAAATAGAAAAAGCCATAAAAACCGAAATTCAAAACACCAATTGTACGTTGAGGTTCGATATTTATCTTGAAGAAACCTGCATACATCTGAGAAGAAATGTTAAGGAATGAGAAAGTTGACTTAAGACCTAAGTCGTAGTAATTAAATTGTGATCTATCACCTCGCCACCTATGAAACCTCTTTATTGCACCTGAGAACCTTTGTAGGAGGGTTAGACTATAATCTATAATATACATATATATAAATAAATAAATATATATCCTCACGCATTCCCACAAGGGTCCCCGAAGGGATAGGCAGAGGTGTATAGGTAATTCCCACACACCCACATTCCGCCAGAGGTATATTAGGTGCCAGCGTGACAAATGGCGAGTCCATCGCCGTTACTCAAGCACGCCTATACTTACGCCTATGAATTCTCAGACGTAAGCAGGTTCCCTTTCGATGTTTTCCTTCACTGTAAAGCTCGTGGTGTGATTAATCACTATACTTAAGTTCAGAAAAACTCATTGGTTCAGTCGGGATTCGAACTTGCGATCTTTGTGTCGCAGGCAACTGCTCGAACCACTCGGCCACCACGGCTCTTCTTCTTCTATATATAGAACTGGCCCTGTAATTTCTATGCCTACCCTGTGAGACGCGATGAACTTTATGAATATAATTATAACGATTTTAGAACCAACTAAAACTCCAATCGAATTATTTCAGTTTTATTTTGTTTATCATATCCTCACGCCTTCCCACAAGGGTCCCCGAAGGGGTAGGCAGAGGTGTATAGGTAATACCCACACACCCACTTTCCGCCAGAGGTATTTGTTTATCATACATACATACATATCATCACGCCAAGTCCCTAACGGGGTAGGCAGAGAGTATAGAGCGCCAGTTCTCTCTAGACTTACATACCTCTTTCGCTTCGTCCACATTCATCAGTCTCTTCATACATGCTCGTCGGTTTCGAGTACTCTTAACGTTCCCGTCCTTGAGAGTCCGATCTATTTGATCCAGGTAGTTGGAACGTGGCCTTCCTCTGCCTCTTCTTGCACACACTTTTGCTTTGTATATCTGTTTCGTCAATCTTTCTTCACTCATCCTTTCTATGTGCCCAAACCAACGTAGCATGCCTTTCTTCATCTTTACAATCACGCCCTCATTCACGCCAGTTGATTTGCGAATCTCTTTATTGCGGATTCGATCTAATATCGTTACGCCGCACATTTTTCGAAGAGATCGCATCTCGACTGCATTCAAGCTATTTTCATACTTCCTCTGACATACCCAGGATTCGCTGCCATACAATTAGGTAGGTACCAATATCGCGTTGTGGACAGCAACTCGAGCATTCTTGCTCAGACTTTTACTGCCAGTCAACGCCGACATGGCTCCATTCACCTTATTTCCGGCAGTTATCCTTCTTTCAATATCTTTTTCACATCTGTTTATCAGTAAGTAATATAACCTTTTAAAATAAAATTAAAACGATTACCTATGAATGGAAAGGCGCTCTACCCTCCCTGCCTACCAGCAAGGGGTTTGACGTGATGACATTATGTGTATCACCAAAGTCAACCGGTAATAATGGATATGAAAGTCAATCAATTCCAATAATGAATTTTGGTTTCGCATAGCCAAGATCCGCTGAGCGTAGATAATTAATTAATTGACAATACAATAGTGAGGGGTGGACGAGGCCGGTGGGGGTCAGTAGGGGTCAATTTCGCGATAATAGGGGTTTGTTTTGCGTGCCCGCTCACCACGCGTAACGCTTTGAAATATCAGTAATGGATTCCAAAGCCGTAACTAGACTCGACAACCGCAAGTCTTATGTTTCTAGCTATAAAGCGTTTCTTTTGTTGGGATAGAAAATTCTATGTTATTTATATACCTGTTTAAATTATCTACAAGAATATTATAAAAAAGATAGCTTTGATTGACGGTATGTTTTTTGCAAAGTATAAAATCAAAACTATCGCCAATTTACCTATACACCTCTGCTTACCCGTTCGGGAACCCTTGTGGGAAGCCGTGATAAATATATTCGTTTTGTGAAATTTTACACGGATGGAATTCAAAGGGCGCAGGTAGTCCATTTCGCATAATCTTATTTACTTCTGCTTTAACATAATCTATTGGCAGTCTATTAAACTTATAGGTAAGTAGCCTCTAGGTCAGATTGATTTACGTTATTGTTACGTTACCGCCGCATTAGACCCGGCCTATGTAGTATTTGAGTTACCCCCTTTTCCTTCACTTGACCTCAATGAGGAAAACTGAAGGAAGGAATCAATCAAAACCAGGAAATAAGAGGGCACTCGGTGGGAAATTAATTCAACGTCCTTTAAATGGATTTTTTAAGTAGTATGTTATCACAAAACCAGATTACAATTTACTCTAAAATAAAATGCATTGCGTATTTTGTTTATAATGTGTATGCTTATTTTAAATTGCGGAGGATGAGTGAGCCAAAGGGATTTAAATATTTTCGTAATTTTTTTTACGATCTACCCACATTCTAAATTAATATGGTTTAATTTCCAGTTTATAATTAATAATATACGTATTAATAATATCGTATTCGCTACCTCTGTCCCAGTAATCGGTTGCGAAGCAACGATTGATGACGAAGATTTTCGAATGTAAGTAGACAAATAATTATTTTTATTAATTCAATTACAACGATTAATTACACCATGAGCTTTACGGTAAAGAAAAACATTGTGGGTAAACCTCAACAAGTTTGAGAAGAAATGCATAGGCGTACGAATAGTCGTGCTTTCTTTCAATTTTTCAAATACAAAATAACATGCATTTCTTCTACTTTACACACTTGCATTTTATATTACAAGCAATTGTCAATAGGTCTTGTCAAACCAACAATAATTCCAATACAAAAAAAATTGATAATATAAACACTAGATATCATTACGCCGAGTCCCTCACGGGGTAGGTAGAGAGTGCAGAGCATGAGTCCCTTTAAGCTTACACTTTTATTTCGCTTCATCCACAATCAAGTCCATTCATACATGTTTGCCCGTTTCGAAGTACTCTTGCAACATAATTTTATTAACTGAATAACATTGAAAGGGCAGATCTTTATAATATCCATTAAAGGAACCTAGTTTAAACCTACCTCGTAAATAATGCTTTTATAAAAACTGAAGATAATAACAATGTTTTCTTTAAGCACTCGCGTACTTAAATGGGAATATTCTTCGCGGAGATGCTATCTGTGTAACAAATCATACCATTGTCCTATCCAGAACCCCTGCGAGGGCTTTTTCCACACCATTAAATTAAATATTGCCTCGGAAAAGTATAATTTTATTACAAGCATTTCATTTTGCAAATGCGTTTTTTTCTTATACGTGGCATTATGTTATAAGATGCTGGGTTACTTTGCTCTTGACAATTTTAATCTATCATATATAGGTATACATAGCATCTCCTGGCGGCGGTAACCGCTTACCATCAGGCGGAACGCATGCTAGTTTGCCACAATAGTGACGTAAAAATATAGCACCCTATTTTCACTACAGAACTAGGTTTTCAGGTGCCAATTTGAAAGATGACAGGGACCCTACGGAGATACCCGATATATATATATATATATTTCTGTCATCAGGGCGCACAGCATTCGGAGACTCTTTTGGTAATGCTTGAAGGTAAATTGAGGCACCTGTTTTATATACCTCTTCGGTGGCTGGAAGATCGGTAAATGCCCTGTGGTATCTTAACCTGCCGGAGCGACATATACGGTTAATTAATGATAATTTAAATACCCCGGATACCTCATACAATACCAAGATACTTACTTAGCTGACACACAACAAACATTTATGCACCACACAATTGCTTATTGTCGGCGGGGATTATGCGGGCCACTAACATCGTGTCTCGCGAGTAGCCATTATTACAGGTCTACCTCTCAACAGAAGGCCGGCGGGGGAAATATGATACCCTCGGGGTCTTACAGTGACGTGCTATTGCAATTAAAAGTGGGATAGAGACAAACTGATACACGTCAGATATTACTGTCCTTTTCGCACTCGTCAATATTGACTCACTGGTATTTCAAAATCTTGTATGCTACAAGTAATTGCCAATTACAAGCCAAGTACAATAAATACCTTGCAATAAAAACATCTCTATTTTGATAAACAAATAAATGTTAATCGATACATAGCATCAATCAGGTACTTAAATGATCAAATCAAATCGATACGAACCTTAAGATCGTCTCGAAACTGATTATATGTATGTATGACTAGCTGTCCCGCCCAGCTTCGCTCGGGTGAAAAAGTTAAATTGCCCGTAACACGATCGCAGCGCCACCTACGGGGTCCAATTGTAAATCTAAACCAATCTCGAATGTAGCTTAAGACACACAGAAACACACAGAAAGCTTCGCCCGGGTAAAAAGGTAAAATTCTTGAAACTCGATCGCAGCGCCACCTATCTGGTCCAATTTAATATAGCCTATGTTACTCCGGGATAATGTAGCTTTCCAAAGGTGAAAGAATTTTTGAAATCGGTCGGTTTGTTTGTAATGAATAGGCTCCGAAACTACTTTTCGGAGCCTATTCATTACAAACAAACAAACAAACAAATCATTCCTCTTTATAATACTACTAGTATATTAGTATAGATGAAACGAAATATCGCCTTCGCAAAATCTAATAGCAAAAAGTGGACGTCCTTAATATATAGCAGATGTTTTCCATTAGGCGAACAACGTTCATAGCTCCGTTTATATGCTACGTACCGCTACTAATGCATTAGTGCTTACAATGCATTTCAACACTATCGTGGTACGGTTAACTTAAACTGGTTACATGCCGCATTCTGTTTTGCTAAAACGGTTATAATTCATGAACTTTAGGGGAGAGATGCCGTACTTCAGGTAAGCTATCGATGCATTCAATGCACGTAATGCATCGGGTCACTGTTTCAGAAATTTCGTTTTTGCGTGAAGTGCATCATCGAATGGTAAGCTTTAAAAGGCGTAGAAGGAAAGTGTGTAGGGAAATTATTAAAATCATGGCGATTTAAACGCTGGTATTTGCTTTTAGTATTGAGTCAACCAATAAGCAACCGACAAGTAATAATTCAGGTATTATTGTATAAAAAAATTTAGGAATATGGGCACGACTTATACCTTCGGAGCAATATATAAATTCCTATTTGCGAAACTGTGCTGCGGGGATTTTTCAGGATGAAGTAATTCCCTGATGAATCTCCGATCTGATGAAATAGGGAATTACTTAATATAATATATATTACTATATATTATATCATCAGATCGGATCCGTTTCAGCGTGGCGAGCATATCTGCTTATAAAATTTGATAATTGCAGCTCTGATCAAAAGTTAATTTAAATAGTACCTAAGACAAATAATAGATTAAGTGATATTTACAATGATAAGTCCATACTTAGATTCATTGATCGGCAACGTTGCACCTGACCAGTGTAGTCACGCCTTAAGCCCCTTATTGTGAGTGCAATAAAGTGCCTCCCTTCAAGGCCCAGCTGTGCAGCCGAAGCGAGAGTGTATGTGCCCATTTGCGGGGCCCTAAGCACACCGCCCCATAAGGCCACGAGCACGGTTCAAACCAAATGGTTATCTCTGTATTCTCTGTCGTGCTAGTGTCGCAAGTTGCACAACGCATTTTAATTCGTTTAAACACGCTATTATGTTTAGAAAGAAACGCGTAATGAGTGAAGGTAAATGTATTTTCATTACCAAAAAATCTTTCATAAATTGTCTTTTTATTATAAACCTTCAATGAAAATGTTATTGAACCAACATTGAATCAAAATCCGTCCAGACGGAGGCACAGACCTGGCAGAGGATCCAAAGTATATAATACTTAAATAGTCCCTAACGGTGTAGGCAGAGAGTATAGAGACTATTAAGTCTAAAGACAACTGGCGTGTCTCTAGACTTAATAGTAATTATATTAATCTGGATCAGTTTCCCACTTTAACATAGAATATAATTAAACTAAGAAAAGCATGTACCGTGAGTTCTAGTACAATGCTATACATACATATATATGTAATAACTTAGACTACGCCATTTATAGATCAATAAAACAGTAAATACAGTACAAATAGTGATATATAATATTTTATACTACATAGCCGATACTTTGAACTAAAACGAATTCTATTCAAATTCAAAGCAATGCTGAAACACAATCCTCATTTTTATAACATTTTTCTTCTTTCATGGAATATGTATTATTCAAAAATCATCATTTCCCGGTACGTTGGGCGCGAAGACAACGCAGATAACTCGACGTAACGACTCCTAAGGGTGTTATAATTAAATTATAAACTTTGCAACCGGCTTCGGTCGCTCGCAGAAGGGTCAACTTACGTTAAGTAAATGCCATATCGTAAAACTTTATTACGTGACAAATAAAGGGGTTGTAAACTTTTACATTTGTTTCGTAACACCGCGGCAAGATTGTTAAGTACAAAGCGCCAGAGGAGTCGTAAAGACTCATAGAGAATTAATGTTCTTTTTATTTACTGTCAATGAATACGCTCATAATTCCTTTAGGCATGAATAGATTTTTCGTTAATAAGAACATCCATCAATCTATACTAATATTATAAAGCTGAAGAGTTTGTTTGTTTGTTTGTTTGTTTGTTTGTTTGTTTGTTTGTTTGTTTGTTTGTTTGTTTGTTTGAACGCGCTAATCTCAGGAACTACTGGTTGGAATTGAAAAATTCTTTTTGTGTTGGATAGTCCATGATTCTAGGAAGGCTTTAGGCTATATAAAATATAAATAAATAATAGTTAATATTTAAAAAATCTCTGAAAAGTGAGTGTGCGAAAGAGACAGACAACAAGATTCTGAGACGTTTTCAATATATTGACAAATACTCTGTCAGAGTGACGTGTAAATTTTGACGGTAAAGGTGCGTTCCACTAAGCGCCCACAACAATGAAAATTCTCCTATACCTAATCGATCCACATAACGACCGCGGTCGTTGTGCTCGCGGCGAAAACGTCAATTATAATGTCATAACTTACGCTCACGACGGCCCATCTAAAAAGGTTTAAAACACCAATAATATTAAATATAAAAAAAAAACATTATATTTTTTTTCAATATAAATCTATTTAAATTAATCAAGTTTATTTTCAAGGCTTACAGATTATAAACTAACATCTTAAATCTTTTGCTTTCTTTTTACTAACTCGCCGTTTGTATTATTTGAGTATTGTATGAGGTTACGACAGTAACGCTTACAAGCAAACTGTGGTCGTGAGCGTGATCATTGTGAACGCTTAGTGGAACGCACCCTATGTATAGCTTGACTGACATTTCATTCAAGTAGTAGTTTCGACAAACCTCAAATTACAGTTTCTTTCATAACAACAAAAGCAAAAAGATGTTTGTTGTGTTTTAGTGTGAGTTTCATAATTAATCGTCGTATTTTATTAGTAATACCACCCGTAAGGCGTCAAAATATCCGTTGGCGCACACCAGTTCGATCGCAGTGTAATGCAAGTCCTATTCAATCGCAGTGTAACGCAAGCCCAGTTCAATCTTCGAGCCAATGAGACTGAAGAACAGCGTAGGCAATGGTAAATACAAATTTCTCCAGATTTATTTCCTGGGGAATTCTGAAGAAGAAGTAAATGAACGCTGTTCGCAGATATCATTTAGCAGTTACAACAACTTTTGCATGAACATAATCAGTTGATCCAATTGTTCAAAACTGTCTTACAAGTAATGTGATGCCATCGGACAATCAGAAAATAGTGATCACAGCAGACAAGCGACCTGCAGGAGACAACATGTCATGAGAGAGGCATCAATGCACCAATGTTAAATGATGTTGCCTTAATCGTGATTGGGGAGAATATGGAGTCTCGCGATATTGTAATGTAACCAAGAAATGATGCCATCATCCTTCAGCATATTAGGGCAAATTCTCACCTCTTATCAAAATAATCTAATATCCATGTAACAATAAATGAATATAAACTACACCTAAACAATACTTTTAATGCCTAACTTTTTAACATAATAGTAATGTTTCAAACTACTTAACCCTTTCGTTAACAAGTCAGCAGGCATTTCAGTAGTTGGCAAATTGCCTTGGCATTGAAATTTTGACATTGAAAAAATGGCATTGCCATGTACTCGGCCTCAGTACTGGACAATGCCACTGTTGGTTGTTTTCTGCATTCATATGATATTACAGTACCAGACAATTTAAAACAGAAACCTGTATAAGATCTCCTGTCAATAGTATTTGATGTCCAATCTGAGTCTACAAATCCTTCTAAGTTTTTATTATCATTTGTAAACATTAAACCATAAGATTTTGTTTTATTTAAATATTCTAACACTCTCTTTGCGTTTTTCCAGTGAACTGCAGTAAAACAATTGTTAAATTGGCTTAAATAGCTGACACTGTAACTGATATCTGGGTGTGTAAGTATAGACAAATACATAAGACTTCCTATCAGTTGCTGATAAGGATATTATTTACAAACATTTTCTGACTTATACAACTTCAAACTACATTCAATAGGAGTATCAACAACATTACAGTTTGACATCTTAAACTTATTATGTTCGACAAAATGCTCCTGATCTAATGATATACAACCATTTTTATATACTTTTACTCTCATACCTAAGCATTCTTTCACTTGCCCTGAATCTTTAGTTTTGAAATTTGACATTAAACTATGTTTCAGTTCATCTGTCAATGCCTTGCTACTGGAAAATATGAAAAATCATCGACAAACACAGTTTTTAAAATTTGTTCCTTATTTACCTTTTACTATATAAACATGGTTCCAATTTAGACTTAATATAACCCTGGCTTAACAAACAATCATCTACTTTTTTATTCCACTGCCTTGCTGATTGTTTCAGTCCATAAATTGCATGTTTTAGTTTGAGTACACTGTTACTCTGACATTCTAAATTAGGTGGTACTTGCATGTATACTGTTTCATCAAGGTACCTAGCCATTTAAAAATGCAGTGTTAACATCAAGATGAGTAATTTCTAAATTTAACTTTACACTTAAAGAAAATAACATTCTCAAAGTTGAGTGTGTTAATACAGGTGAGTATGTTTCTTTATAGTCCACACCTTCTACTTGGGTAGAGCCCTTAGCGACTAAACGAGCCCTATATCTCACTTTATTATCACTTTCAAACTTTCTTTTGAAAACCCAAATTTTAAATTATTTACACAAATTCTAGAGCAAGTGAATGAATTTGTATATCTAGGAAGCATGTTCACACGAGATGGAAAGTATGAAAAAGATATTGAAAGAAGGCTAACTGCCGGTATTAAGGTGAATGGGGCCATGTCGGTGTTGATGGCCAGCAACGGTTGCTGTCCACAGCGTGATATTTGTGCCTACTTTATTGTATGCAGCGAACCCTGGGTATGTCAGAGGAAGTATGAAGATAGCTTAAATGCAGCTGAGATGCGATATCAGCTGCGAAAAACGTGCGGAGTAACGATCTTAGTTCGAGTCCGGAATCAAGAGATTCGCAAATCAACTGGCGTGAATCAGGGCGAGATTGAAAAGATGAAGAAAGGCATGCTACGCTGACTTGGACATATAGTAAGGTTGAGTGAAGAAAGATTGACGATACAGATATACAAAGCAAAAGTGTGTGCAAGAAGACGCAGAGGAAGGCCACGTTCCAACTACCTGGATCAAATCGATCGGACGCTCAAGGACGGGAACGAAAAGAGTACTCGAAACCGACGATCATGTATGAAGAGACTGATGAATGTGGACGAAGCAAAAGAAGTATAAAGTCTAGAGAGAACTGGCGCTCTATACTCCCTGCCTACCCCCTTAGGGACTTGGTGTGATGATATGTATGTATGTATGTATGTAAATTTTCACCCATGCGAAGCTGGGCGGGTCAGCTAGTCCATAAATACATGTGAGGAGAGAAATGTGTTTGCCAAAGGTCCCACCCGCGACCTTCTTTGTTTTTATTACGTGATCTCAAAACATTCTCAAACTCAAACGAAAAAAATACCAATCGTCCAATATTTTTCGTATACTTATACGATCTGGCGCTTTGTACTTAACAATCTTGCCGCGGTGTTACGAAACAAATGTAAAAGTTTACAACCCCTTTATTTGTCACGTAATAAAGTTTATACGAAAAATATTGGACGATTGGTATTTTTTTCGTTTGAGTTTGAGAATGTTTTGAGATCACGTAATAAAAACAAAGAAGGTCGCGGGTGGGACCTTTGGCAAACACATTTCTCTCCTCACATGTATTTATGGATTGATGGATGTTCTTATTAATGAAAAATCTATTCATGCCTAAAGGAATTATGAGCGTATTCATTGACAGTAAATAAAAAGAACATTAATTCTCTATGAGTCTTTACGACTCCTCTGGCGCTTTGTACTTAACAATCTTGCCGCGGTGTTACGAAACAAATGTAAAAGTTTACAACCCCTTTATTTGTCACGTAATAAAGTTTTACGATATGGCATTTACTTAACGTAAGTTGACCCTTCTGCGAGCGACCGAAGCCGGTTGCAAAGTTTATAATTTAATTATAACACCCTTAGGAGTCGTTACGTCGAGTTATCTGCGTTGTCTTCGCGCCCAACGTACCGGGAAATGATGATTTTTGAATAATACATATTCCATGAAAGAAGAAAAATGTTATAAAAATGAGGATTGTGTTTCAGCATTGCTTTGAATTTGAATAGAATTCGTTTTAGTTCAAAGTATCGGCTATGTAGTATAAAATATTATATATCACTATTTGTACTGTATTTACTGTTTTATTGATCTATAAATGGCGTAGTCTAAGTTATTACATATATATGTATGTATAGCATTGTACTAAAACTCACGGTACATGCTTTTCTTAGTTTAATTATATTCTATGTTAAAGTGGGAAACTGATCCAGATTAATATAATTACTATTAAGTCTAGAGACACGCCAGTTGTCTTTAGACTTAATAGTCTCTATACTCTCTGCCTACACCGTTAGGGACTATTTAAGTATTATATACTTTGGATCCTCTGCCAGGGCTGTGCCTCCGTCTGGACGGATTTTGATTCAATGTTGGTTCAATAACATTTTCATTGAAGGTTTATAATAAAAAGACAATTTATGAAAGATTTTTTGGTAATGAAAATACATTTACCTTCACTCATTACGCGTTTCTTTCTAAACATAATAGCGTGTTTAAACGAATTAAAATGCGTTGTGCAACTTGCGACACTAGCACGACAGAGTAACAGAGATAACCATTTGGTTTGAACCGTGCTCGTGGCCTTATGGGGCGGTGTGCTTAGGGCCCCGCAAATGGGCACATACACTCTCGCTTCGGCTGCACAGCTGGGCCTTGAAGGGAGGCACTTTATTGCACTCACAATAAGGGGCTTAAGGCGTGACTACACTGGTCAGGTGCAACGTTGCCGATCAATGAATCTAAGTATGGACTTATCATTGTAAATATCACTTAATCTATTATTTGTCTTAGGTACTATTTAAATTAACTTTTGATCAGAGCTGCAATTATCAAATTTTATAAGCAGATATGCTCGCCACGCTGAAACGGATCCGATCTGATGATATAATATATAGTAATATATATTATATTAAGTAATTCCCTATTTCATCAGATCGGAGATTCATCAGGGAATTACTTCATCCTGAAAAATCCCCGCAGCACAGTTTCGCAAATAGGAATTTATATATTGCTCCGAAGGTATAAGTCGTGCCCATATTCCTAATTTTTTTTATACAATAATACCTGAATTATTACTTGTCGGTTGCTTATTGTTTCGTAACACCGCGGCAAGATTGTTAAGTACAAAGCGCCAGAGGAGTCGTAAAGACTCATAGAGAATTAATGTTCTTTTTATTTACTGTCAATGAATACGCTCATAATTCCTTTAGGCATGAATAGATTTTTCATTAATAAGAACATCCATCAATCCATAAATACATGTGAGGAGAGAAATGTGTTTGCCAAAGGTCCCACCCGCGACCTTCTTTGTTTTTATTACGTGATCTCAAAACATTCTCAAACTCAAACGAAAAAAATACCAATCGTCCAATATTTTTCGTATAAGTATACGAAAAATATTGGACGATTGGTATTTTTTTCGCAATTTTATCCGCTGGAAAAACGTTTGCACTCAAACACGGCTCATATAATTCAATTTGAGTGAAATTCACCGAAAGTTGCCCTTTGCTAAATAGCGAGAAAGTTTTCGTACGTGACCCCATCAAACTACGTCTCTGTGGGTCTGAAAATGTCTCCTTTTTATTCGTATTTTTATCCCGAAAGTCCGTGCTTCATGGATCTGAGAGAAGGTAAGGATAATCTACACTCATAATATGAACGATTACCTTTGAGCCATATTATAGATAGTGCCATCCACGAAGACGCGCCCCATCAATTTCTAGTCGAGGGGGTCGCGGGATGCGGGGTGTATGACGCGACTCTATTAATTGTAGTGTGCATGTGAAGTCATATGATAGGTAATCAGTGTATAGTTACAAGACTCAAACATTTGTGAAAGATTGCACACTTAAACTAAAAAACTTAATTATATAAATATATGAGGGAGATTAGTGGGGCGCGTCTTCGTGGATGGCACTATCTTTAGAATACCTTCTTTAATCTAGCTTCACGCTCTCACAACACATTTATGGATCGGGCCACTGCCTAAGCAGAGCCGTATGAACACCTTTTTGCCGAACATATATGTACCTACTTAGGTGCCACCATGAACGGCCAGACCATCGTTGTTTTTGAAGCATGGCTTTGAATTTGAAATTCGTGTTTTTCACCGTACAGCTCGTGGTATGATTAATCACTGTACATAAGTTACAGATAACTCATTTAGGCATCTGGAGCTTTCATTCACTGCACTTCTTGCATTCAAACCACTTAGCCCCCAAAATTTGATTAATGAAAATAGCCAACTGGTAACATCTTAATAGGTACTTAACAGTTCTAAAGTGTTCCCTATCTATAATGAAAAGGATACGCTAACACTACTCTAACATATTATCAGCGAAAAGCCAACAGATGGCAGCACTTGCACCTTCATTTTATATTTGTGAAAATCATCAGCACCAAGGACGTATAAAGTAATGTTATTCGAGTGATAATAAACAAAACATAACCCAAATAAATTAATGTATATTATGAAGAATATACACAGGTATCTTCTGTGTATACTTTTTCTAACTTCATGGGGAACTGCGGAAAACGACTTAAATACAAAAACCCAGTTATATCACAAATAGTTGAGCTAGAGAAAACTAGCGCTCTACTCTCCCTGCCTAACCCCGAGGGACTATTTATTTGTTAGTAGTTAGTATATTGAACTGTGTGTATGCATGTAGGTATGTATATCACCAACGAGCATACAAATACTGGTACTCGATTGGTTCTTAATAAATAGGTGGAATTTTGGTCATGCATCTGTTGTTGATAGATATTGTCTAAGTATGTTACGGTGTGGGGTGCGGGATGCATTGTTTGTGGACACACCGCGTCAAAGGCTATTCATGAACCGGTGATACATGTAACAATTAGAGCCGGATTTGTCACGCTCTAGTCCCGGGACCCGTTAGATACGAGTTCTATGGATTCTTTGTTGCAATTTATTATTAACACTAAGAATTCCATCCCTAACGGGTTAACGGCCTTATAGAAATACATAGGTACATTTTATCGTCACGTCGATTATGTCACGGGATAAGCGGAGAGAGTAGCGTGTCAGTTTTCTTTACACGTACAGCCAAGAGAAGTTACGTTGTAATATAGTCGTACATGTAATATATTATACAGCAAAAGTGGAAAACAAGCTTAGGGCCCATCT
This sequence comes from Drepana falcataria, assembly GCA_945859725.1. Classification (NCBI taxonomy): domain Eukaryota; kingdom Metazoa; phylum Arthropoda; class Insecta; order Lepidoptera; family Drepanidae; genus Drepana; species Drepana falcataria. The sequence goes on from OX243935.1 coordinate 7,246,829, forward strand.
GATGGGTAGCTGTTACCGTAGCCTTTTTAAGCTCACAATACCGAAGTATCACTTGCACTTTGCGATTCTGTGTTCGGAGACTTATACTGTGTTGGCAGCAAAATGGGAATGCCAACACAATATAACAATCTTCCCCCTGCTCAAGGAGCTCATTATTGGAAACCTTAGGCATCGCGCAGGAATACAACACAAAAAAAAAATATTTGGCTAAAGACTTCTTAGTGTAAGGTGGAGGTCCTTCCCCATTGGGGCAGCTCCAAATTCTAATAGGAAAACCGTAATGCCCACCCTTAATAAAATAATAGTGTAGTAACTAATAAAAAAAAATCCCTGAAGTTCCGCTTTATAAATAGTGAACTGAATAGCAAAAGTGTACCCTCACCTAACCCTAAAAGTTACACAAATTTGCCTCGATACACGCTAACGCCATCTAGCGTCTGATGGTAAGGCTATGTTATCTGTTAAAAATATATATAGCACTAAAGTTTCAATGCTTATGAAAGTCATCCAGCTTACCACTGGTTAGATTTACATACATTCTACGGAGAAGAATAATCAAGAAACTATTAAATAGTCAAGTGGGTAGTGATTGTATGAAACTAACAAACTCATAATGAAAGTACAACAGCGCCCCAAGCGGTGCAAAAATGAAACTAAGGGCGTCATACATTTTGACAGGCGACAATACAATACATATTAAAATATCGATCGTGGTTATTTTTCTGGAACAAATGATTTGTTCCTCATCCTTAATGTTAATCGAGCCTATGAAATCTATATCTGTGTCCATTTCGTCTAATTAAATCCTGTAGGTCTGGTGTGATTGCTTATAAAAATATCCATATATTCCAACAAACTTTCGTATATAAAAAATTAGTAGGATGATAACGAATTTCGAGAGAATTCTAATGATATTTTATTACACTATGCCGCCCAACTGCAACTGTTTTATTTCTCTAGTTGGTCCGACTGTATGGGCATGAATTTCAGCTATGAGGCACGCGCTATCGCTCACTGCATTCTAACAATAAAACTATCTCGATTTCCGCGTGGTTTAACAAAAAGGAAAAGTACTTTCTATAAAATACAACGGACAGAAACTTTTCGAACGGGACGCGTCCTATAGTACAAACCTTTGGATTTAAATTACAATATTGTAAGCAATTCAAGCGCTATCAAATCTTACCAATAGTCAGTGAAGTCATTTTCATCCTTGACATTTCTAAAACCAACTAATCGCGAAGGAGAATCGTAACGAGAATATCTCTTCCCACAAGAGACCCCGAAGTGGAGAGGTGGAGAAAGCTTCTACTTTTTTCCGGAGTTATTTAGTCGTCAACGTGACCGATGTCGATGTCCTCTTCTTAAGCACGACTAAACAGACTGTCTGTGAATTCACTTCTCAAATATACGCAGGTTTTCTGTCGATATTATCGATCACCGTCAGGGTTGTGTGATTAATCACTGTACCAAATTATAATCATTATATAGAATCAATAATAAATACAAGATCAAATCTAAACTGTACCAATAAGTTTTTCTGAAGTGAAGCAGTGACTATTCACTGTATGAGTGAATACGTAACATCACAAAAAGTCACATCTCGAGTAAAAAAAAAAGGTTACTGTGGGCTATTCTTTAGTTTAGTTTAATTATAAATATATACCACCGCGGACTATTTTTATCAATCAAATCATATTTTTTTAAGATATAGCTTAGCCAGCGTTTGCTATTCAAGCGCGCAAACATATGTTTGTACGACATCACATTGCAATCTTTGAAATTTTCAGCTTTTCTATACATCTATACCTTCCTCTTGAATCACTCTATCTCTTGCTGAAATCTGCATTAATCCGTTGAATAGTCTAAAAGATCTAAGCGACCAGACACCCGAAGCGACTTTATTTTATATATATATAATACTAGCTTTTAGCTGTGCTGTGCTAATACTAGCTGTTCTATATGAAGTCGCGGACTTCGTCGGCGGGGAAGGCTTTTTATCTTTCGTAAAAATGTATTTTTTTTTTTCAAAAAAATTATCCTGTGTTACTTCTAATACCTCCAAAAGTATGTGTATAAAGTTTCATGATGATCGGTTAAGTAGTTTTTACGTGAAAACGTAACAAACAAACTTACATTCACATTTATAATATTAAAGTATATATAAGGATACTATGTGATTTCATTTCATACTATGTAAAGATACTTTTGAAAGATTTATTTTAAACAATTTATATAAAAACTAAATTTATTAATAAAATTTAATCTAATTAAATGTAACCCATATTTTATGCGTTATCTCTACTTAAAATGTAATGCATAGACATGGCTTGCATAACAATTTATTAGATACAGAATCAACTGTTACTTGTTAATCAAGGCATATGTGGTATTATTTGTTTGCCTACCTAGTCGAGATATCAAAAGCGAATATATTTTTTGCTCTTAACAAAACGATAATAATCCGATTTAGAAGCGCCGGTGCACACACAGAGTAATTGTAAAATTTTTGTTCACAATAATTGCGTAATCTCTCGATAGATGTCGCTGTCCCGAAAATAAGCAGGCTATCACCGCGCTTCTATTGTAGCTTATATACTCGGACTGCCCTCTGTTAGGTATTGTTTGTGACTATTATTATGGTCGCAGGTTCGAATCCTAAGTATTTTTGAAAGAGTGTTGGAGTGATCAACTTATGTTGAACACACAGCGCTACACAATAAACTAAACTTTAACCTTACCTTACGTTCGACGGGGACACGACACGACACGGCCACGGTATCGAAATCGAATAGAAAGTATCGATCGATACTGTACTCATGAGTAAGTGGTATCGAAAAAAAGTATGTATGTACTCATAAAAGTATCGAAACAAAAAGTATCGAGTACTGGTCGGTATAGTAGTTTTCTTAGGGAAGTACTCGATAATATTTCTTAGGAAAATTCCCGATATACGCCAGGACGGATGTCAATGTCAGTCAGTAAGTAACGTCAGTATAGCTTCAGTAGAACATATATACAAAAAAACAAGTGGTATATAAGTAAGTACATACTTTTAAAGAAAAATAAAAAAGACAAGACAACTGTAATTGAACATAATAATATATGTTAAAAAAGTCTCTATCTGGTTATCAAATTTAATTTAAATCTGTTCATGTCTTAGAGCGCAGCCTTTCTTTGTAGGAATACTTAATAATTCATAAAATTGAATTATTTTGGGTTATTTTTACAAAAAAATATAGAATAAAAAAATTACTTGACGTATTAGGGTTTTGCAATGTCTTGCATTACACTTCGTTCTTGGTAATCTGAACAAAATACTGCCAAAGTTCTTTCTTAGTTGAGGGAATTTTTCTAATGACTCAAATATAACATTTACATGACAGAATAATAGTGAGTACTTTTATTAAATAACAATAATCAACCGCATTAATGAAAGAGAAAAACTTAAAGAAATAGCGATCATTCACGATTTTTTTATTAGTAAAGTGAATGAAAGAGGATAGGAACTGATATAAGGTCAAGTTTGAAATAGGTATTTTCTACAATTGTATTCGATACGATACCTGTAAGAAAGTACTCATTGAGTAAAAGTATCGAAAACAAAGTATCGGTATCGAAAGGAAAAGTATTGATACCACAAAGTATCGATACTTTTTTCGTGTCCCTAGTCGCGCGTTATGAAATTTACGAATGTTTCGTCACTTTCGTCATCATCGTCATTCATTCATATTATATTTAATTTATTTATTTTATTTATATAACAATACAAACGAACGTACGTACTTAGTATAGTACGTAACGTACCTACCAGCTACCTAGAGTACCAAGTCCAGTCAATATAATAATTATTACTGTGTTGTCTGTGAGTCTGTGTTGATGTTGAATGCAATGCAACTTTTGATTGATATTGGTTGGTGTGGTGTGGTGTATCGACTCTCGTATAGGGATAGGGATTGCCACTTTACCCACCACACGTAATAATAGTACTAATTGGTACAACGAAGTTACTTTAACTTCAGTGAAGTTCTATTATTATACTGTACAAGCTGCCCCACGGTTTCGCTCGCTAATGAAATTGATTTCATAAGTTAGTATTTTTTTTCGTGAATATATAATAGTCTATCTGTGTGCCAAATTCCATTTAATTCTTTTCTGTAGTTTTAGCGTGTAAAAAGAACAAACATCATCACAAACTTTCGCATTTATAATGCGATTATTATTTTATTGAAAAATATTAAATACAATTACATTATTAGTTTGTTGCTGAAATCAAAGATAGCGCTACATGTCAACTTCGACATTGTAATCTGTCAAGAAAAGGTAAAATCATATTTTTTTGTAATCTATTAATTAAGTGTAAGTTCTTAACTACAGTAGGTACGCTGTTATTCCAAATTTGCCACTACGGTTGTGAGTCCCGGGGGTCTGTACCAAAGATTTTGTACTTACTAACGTAAAGTGATTCCTTGGAAGAAAATAATAAATATATATCGTGTTATCAATCACTATCCAAAATATTGCCTCTATTCGCATAGGATAGTATTTGTACGACTCTCTCGTGGATGGAGTTGGAGTTGGAGGATGTAGAGCAGATAAAGTTAATGTAGTAAAAATGCATGAACTAGTAAAATCACAAACCGTGGTGGCCGAGTAGTTTCTAGTAGGCGCCTACAACGAAAAGATTGCAAGTGCGAATTCTGATTTTTCCTGTGAGTTTTTTCTGAACTTAAGTTAAGATTGATCGGGTTTTTTGTAAAGAAAAATAAATATTTGATTTTTTCCGCTTTTCTGTAAATTATAATATGCATGTATTATACATGTAATACGCGTTTCTAAGCGAACAGACAGCGGAAGCGACTTCGGTTTATACTATGTTAAGAAGATTACTTATCAATCATATATAAATAGTTAGAGTGCCGTGGTGGCCGAGTGGTTCGAGCAGTTGCCTGCGACGGAAAGGTCGCAAGTTCGAACCCCGACTGTACCAATGAGTTTTTCTGAACTTAAGTACAGTGATTAGTCACACCACGAGCTTTACGGTGAAGGAAAACATCGAGAGGAAACCTGCATACGTCTGAGAAGAAATTCAAAGGTGTATGTATAATCGTGCTGGAGTAACGGCGATGGACTCGCCATCTGTCACATTGGCACCTAATATACCTCTGGCGGAAAGTGGGTGTGTGGGTATTACCTATACACCTCTGCCTACCCCTTCGGGGACCCTTGTGGGAAGGCGTGAGGATATTATAAATAGTTAGCATTTACCTCTCGTGACAGGTGGGCTGGAACATATCTCGCTCGGAGAATCAGCATTGCTATCCAGCGTGGCAATGCTGCTAGTCTTCTTGGCACGTTGCCTCGGGATACCGATTTGGGACAAATATTTTATCTGTAAGTAGTAAGTTACACAAGTGTTATTTGTTAAATTAATATTGTTAACTGTTGTAAAAGAATAGTTATCGTATTCATAAAACTTCAACTGCTTATTTAAGAAGTATCCAATGTGTATTGCAACTGATATGCCTATTAAAGTATAGAAGTACTACTTCGAAGGTATATTTCCATAATCCTGAACCAAATAAACTGAAATCTAATCTAAATGCACCGTCACGTAACGAGGAACCCAAATAGCGGTGTCAAATTAGCCCAATGTCATAATCCGGGCCTCTGTTTGTCCACGCCTGACCCCCGGGTAAACAAACGTGTTGAGTGATTTCAATATTACCGACGAACAATTTTGTCGAGAATTACAATTATTTGTTTCTATTGTTACGGCATGGCAACAACAGTGACAAGCAAACCTCAACGCATGGGACACAGAGCACACATATTGAACATCACATGTCTGCTACCTATACCTATACCTACAATAATAATGATAATGATAATGAACCATGTCTAACGATATAGATATATACCACCAGACCCTGCCGAAACTCGCAGAAACGGTTAGAAATTTCTTAGAATCTATTTGATAATATATAAGTTTTTAAAGTGTATTTTGTTATATTGTAAATTAGTTTATTAATGTTATTATTATTATTATAATTTTCTTTTAACATCATATTGGTATACCTACTGTAAGGATGTTAATGTGTGTGTAAATAAATAAAATAATAAATAGTACCTGGTACCTTGGGACAATTCCACACAAATTGACCTAGTCAAATTAAGCGAAGCTTGTGTTTGGTAACTAGACAACGATATATAGACTTTTATAGATAGATATATACATAAATACATAGGACTTGCAAGACAAATACACACAAATATCTGCCCTCAGCGGGATTCGAACCCGCGACCTCAAGTTTCGCAGTCAGGAGCTCTAAACACTAGACCAGACGACCGTCAACTAATATTATAATATCTTCACGCCTTCCCACAAGTATGTATTTATTTATTTAATAGCCTGTTTTGCCCCACTGCCGGGCAAAGGCCTCGCTTCCATGAACTCCAGGTGACATGTGCGACATTTTTAATTTCTAATCTCGCGGCTAGTCGCGGCTATCTGTCACTGATTTTAAAAATAGCACATCCATTTTTTTTCGTAGCAAACTTAAGACGGTAATTCATAAAACCGCCCTCTCATTGCCAACTGCAGCCATTAATAAAAACAACGGCCCATCGTTCAAACTTATATTTATGACAATACGATCCCGTCTAGACGGCGGGCTAGACGGATCCCCTTCGAATTGAAATTGTTGCAATTACTCAACCGGCCAGAAAAAAGCTTTAATCACAACTGACTGATGAGGGCAGCAGATTGAGATGACAAAGCCTATTGATTGCAATTGAGCGAAATGGATTGGCAATTGAACTAAATCTAGAGATGTCTAGTAATGTATAATAATAAGCTGTGCCCTGGAGTTTCACCCGCGTAAAATCAGCTATAATAAGCCGTGGTGGCCGAGTGGTTCGAGCAGATGCCTGCGACACAAAGATCGCAAGTTCGAATCCCAACTGTACCAATTAGTTTTTCCGAACTTAAGTACAGTAATTAGTCACACCGCGAGCTTTACGGTGAATATATGCTGAGAAGAAGAAGAAGAAGAATAGTTTATTTATTCACTCCCACAAAACTCCCACAAACAAATGAATTGTTATTGGTGTAAAACATACCTTTGATATTATTAGACTGGGTGTGAAACTATGTAGCCGGTAGAGTAATGATGCCTCATTTTTTAAAAGTTCTCCTTTCAAGAGAATATCCTTGCAATGCCATTATGGTCGCGCTTGCACTAAAAGACGGATGGCCTTTATTCCTCAGAACTTTCCCAGCACTTAGGGCTGTCACACTCGCGGGAAAATATCGAGGATTTTAAGTAATGTTATTTATGGTGTTTGAAATTATCATGACCTTTTATTCAAAAGTCAATGGAATGCTTTAATTTTCTTTATAGTAATATTTGCGAACCCTGTATATCTTGGCGTCCGTTTATTTTATCACCCCTTGCTAAGCCGAGTTTGTTGGCAGTTTGATGGATAATGTACCGCCGGTAGATGTCAATAACTGAACTAAATTGATAGAGCACGGATCTACGCTTCCCAGCAGCGGCATTACGGTAGCGTTTTGATAGACGTAATCTCATTCGATGGGTTGGTTAATAACACTGGCCATTATAATGAGGTGAAGTTAGATGGGTAAATAGCTCTGTTTTTTTATTACCTTGTCTATATACCTAGACTGTCACTTTGCTACCTTAATATATCTCTGGTGGAATGTGGGTGTGTGGGTACTACCTATACACCTTTGTCTAAGGGACCCTTGCGGGAAGGCGTGAGGATATATATACTTAGAATTCTCTTTCAGGAAAGGAATATAATTATTATGATACCGTCATGACAACGTGACAGCTGGCGAGTCCATCGCCGTTATTCAAGCACGACGTACATACGCCTTTGAATTTCTTCTCAGACGTATGCAGGCTTCCTCCCGAAGTTTTTTTTCACCGTTAAGCTCGTGGTGTGACTTATCACTTACAGTCGAAATTCAAACTTACAATCTTTATGTTGCAGGCAACGAATCGAACCACTCGACCAATTCTTACCATTAACTTACAATTAAAGTGGTGTTATATATAGGAGAGTATATATATATATATATAGGATATATATATATAGGAGATCCCATTTTTGAACTCACTCATCACGAAATCTCAGGAACTATAAGGCCGATTCACTTGAAATTTGGCTGGAGTATTCCTTACGCGGTGTAGAGGTCAGCTAAGAACGGATTTTATGAAACTCACCTTTTTTTTTACTTTTTCACCAGGGCGAAGCTGGGCGGGACAGCTAGTATGATATATAATTATGGTAATATGCAAAGTGCAATATTTGTATTGCCGTACCCAACTGATTAGAAAACTCGTTCCTTAGGTACTTATGAGATATATATGAGGTATTTATGTTGCATTGTTTAAGAATCCGCTGGATACTATCCAGGCTATCCAGCTAGATCTGCCGACAATAATAATACTTACCTTACTAATAGGTTCGTTTTAACGAATTATGAAAAATCGTCGCGTGACCAAATCTACAACGCACCGCACTTTTTATTACATTGTAATGCAACTCTAATTAAAAAGGACAACTGGGACTTTTTTATAGACATTTCTATATCACTATCGGAAATGAGTAGCCTATTTTATATAGTTGGGTAACTTATTAGGGGGAGAGTACACTGCCGGATAATCCGTATCATCTGCTACCGTCGTAATTATTTAAAAGGGAACTATATAGACTGCACCCAAATCCGCGCGCATGCAACTGCCCTAATTGTAACGTCCGATACCCAATAAGGGCTTAGTGTAGTGCGACCATGATTCTCCATTTATTAGTACAAAATTATTTTACTTAAATCGTATCCGTGCAGCAAAAAAATATAATATAATATTATTAAAACTTTAGGTTACTTTAGGATAATATAACGATTAATTGTGAGCTTCACCTCTATGAATATCACTTAAATAACTCTGCTTTTATATATTAACCTACCGTTGTTTCAGTCAAACGGTATCTTTTTATAAATCAAATATGCCATCATTAATCAATTTCCATTTTTGTTCCACCGAGATACCGCACGCATGGGCCCTCTAAAGTAAGGGCAGACCATAAATTATAATAGTGTAGGGTGTGTCATTGTTGTGTCCTTTCCTGCAAATGCATTAAACCACAGAAATTGACTGCATCCCCCGTGACGTATAGCTTCTATCGCCTAACCCTCCCAAGTATCGAATATACTAGATTCTGTTTGGTGCAATAGTGACTGAAATTTCCCATCACTGGTGGGAGTATTTTGAAAATGGAACACATCGCTTAAACAATGCCATATATAATAATTAAGTCGTCATGTTCTATCGATTTGGTAACGTACGTGTCTTTAGTTGCATTAATTCGCATGGACTTAGATACTGGATAGGTATGTGCATAGGTTCCTAGTATGTGAAATAACTGTGTTAGTTAGACTTCGTCTTCAACATTTCTCGTTATTTGTTGAGCTCAGTTTTTTTAAGCGGTCATTTGTCGCCCGCAACAAACATTTGAGTAACATAATTAATTATGCAATGTTTTTACGTGTATTGCAATAGTTCAGTTAAGTAAATATTCTCATTTTATGTGAAGGTATATGTTCCTATGTACATACGGGTTAGTGAGAGGGCTGTTGACTATACGACTCTACGAATCGACAAATAACGATCATACAATTTATTTAATAAAATAAAGTTGCTGTTCAAATTCTAGCCTGTGGCAATAATTTACAAGGAATATTGTTTTTTTAAGGGATACATGTAATCTAATCAACATATCATTGAAATCCGTGCAATTGTTTCAGCACGAATGAGTGACAAAGATAAACTTACGAGATCGTAGGAGACGGCTTAGTAGGAGACTATTGAACTACTTTTCTGTACAAACAAAAAAAAATTGTTTAAGATTTAAGGTCGAATGTAAAATAAATATATATACGTATCTAATAGCACTCAAACTATTGATACACATGAGTTCACAGCTTAATGACGATAAATGTTAGCAATTGTAGCTACGGCTTTACTGCTAATAAGTTGTAAAGCATTGTTACACAACATTTGGCCTATTGTCGGCAGAACCCCCAGCCCCAACTCAGCCCCTCGCTTAAAAGGTATATTCGAACGGGAACCTACTAATACATATTATAAATGCGAAAGTTTGCGAAGACGTCTAATACACAATCACCCAGAACGGAATTGAATTAAATTTCTCTAGATAGATAGGGTACGTTTTATTCCTATATACATACATATAATTCTTCTGTGCATGTCTATGTGACTGAGGTCCTCCTAAACCGCTGGACCGATTTTGATGCGTTTTTCTGTGTTTAAGGGGATTCGAGAATGGTTTAGATTTATAATTAGATTCGATGAGTGGCGCTGCGATCGTGTGAGCAACTGTCCCTGTTTACTGAGATAGAGAGGCTATACCCAAATCCTATATATATTAAAATCTAACCGCCTTCGAACTACCTACTTTCGATTAAACAATCTACAACTGGACCATCGTTATCATCAATAGTGAATCATCAATAAAAGTGAAGCAGTATTACTACCGCAATGCAGATTCTGTATAGTAGGTATGTATGTCTATGATATGATATCTATTTATGTTTATGTATATATTATATGTATTATTTGTGTGTAGTTTAGTATTTACTTATTATTATTTTATTATTATATATATTTACATACCTATTTATTATTATATAATAATATCCTCACGCCTTCCCACAAGGGTCCCCGAGGGGGTAGGCAGAGGTGTATTTATAAGTATATATATATATATATATATATATATATATATATTTATGCGTGTACATGTATGATATTATATTGAATGATATATATTCAGTTATATTAATATTTCCCGTTTCTTATCCCCTCTATAGCCTGCCATACCTTTCTCTGCATCACCCAAAGGTTGACTGGTAGAGAATGCCTACAGCATTAAGTCCGCCTATGTAAATAATTTTGCAGGAAGTTTTTTAAATAAATAAAATAAATAAATAGTGCTTATACGAAACCATGTATGGTGAGATTGATGATTTTGGGTGAGCGTAAGAGATCTGTAAGATTTAATGAGGACTGACGATCACCTCCATAAGCTTAACTCGGCGTTATACTAACATGGATATGATGGTGTTATACTTGCGGGATTGAAAATAATAGTCAAAGTAATTTCAGTACATTTATTTTTATAAAAAAATGCATTTCACGGTACTCCAATGACCAGCGTCCATCCTTCAAGCTGTTAAATAGTGTGTATTGTGCTTTCAACAAACAGTTAATGCGTCTTTAAATGTACGTGTAAGTACACATTTTTTTATTTAGTAGCAAAATACATCGAAGTATGGAAATAGTAAGTAAATATCTATTTCGCATATAATACAAGCTCATTCAGACTTAATCCTATGATTATTATTACGCAAACTCTATTCAAGGTTTCGTAGACTATAAAACTATTTTAGTTAAATACAAATGATTAGAAACATTTCTGTTAGTGGTTAAATGGTATTTACCTAAAAGTGTAGGGTAAGGGTACCATTACAGTATTGAAAGTCAACATCATTAACGCGATTTACAATAATCGAATAATGTGAAAAAGGTCTGTTAGTTTTAGAGAGCCTTGGCGCTCTACTATTTCTGCCCACTCCGAGGCGTATTATTAAAAAAAAAACATTAACCGTTTGCCGAAAGCCTCCAATATAAACGCACCCCATATACATAACATTCAATCAAGCTTATACAATATTCAGTAGAAGCTATGCAAAATGTTTGTGCCTCTATATTTGCAGTTTGTAGATTTGTTTGTAGTGTTTACGACGCTACAAACAATACATCTACTTGTTATTTGCAAAAACTAGGAACATAAATGCTTCCCTTTGGATTATTTCGACAAACGTATCTTACAGTGCGAAATACAAATAAACATGTTTAAATCAAAGACACGAAAATTATTTGTCAAAACATCAACAATTTGAATTACCTAGATATCTCATTGCCCATTACCCTGCTCTGATTGAAAGCCTTGCAAATGCGTAATCAGTCTATGTATTATTATAGGCATATCATGTATGATTAACAAAATAAAGATTTCTTAAAACAAGGGCAATTAAAGAAGATGAACATTTAAAATAATTAAACGAAAATATAAAATAAAATATCGAACCAGTTATAAAGAACTCAGGTTGATATTATAGAAATATTTAAAAATCGTAGCGCGTTCTTACATAAGGCTATTAATTCTAGGCGTATAATATCTCATTATATTATGAAGCAATGAGAAGAAATTTTTTCAAAAGAAAAGTTCAATAAATGAACTTATTTGTATACCTCAACTTAATAATGTTTTGAGTGGGACGCCAACCCGAACGCTCATCTGTCAAACTTGAAAAACTGGATTGTTAAGTAGGTTTAAATCCGACACATTTATTTTTATTTCTAGGTAGATGTTGCCATAATACAATATTTGTAACATAAATTAGAAACATATTTACACACTTAATTATATTTACATTCTTAGCTATAATAATCATGATGATTCATGCCGCTGTAATATGATAATAGTTTATGACGATGGTGACACAAAAGTTTAAAACTTATTTAGAATGAAAATTTGAAATTAAGAATTCTAAAACATATTCTAACGATAAATTTAAAGAGGTCTGAAAAACAGATGCGTATTCTAAATTACAATTAAACAAATCCTTAAATGTTTATGTACTAACTATAGCAACTAATGAGATGTTTAATAATCTATAAAAAATATTACTTGTGACTCGTACGCGAAAATAACCTTTAAAGTAATTAGGTATATACACTAGCCTAGATTATAAAACCCTCGTAAAGAAGTCCGTACACTAGAAGGCACATCTTGTACCTCTTGAAGTAGCAGTGACAAAGTGGTAGTGATGTTTTCATATAAGTATTAATTTCGGAGAAATCTGATAGTATTAAGGTAGTTATATAACATAAATAAAGCTGATTACGTAAATAGTAACAATTTAATTTGGCCAAATCCAATACTGATCGCGCTCCTCACAAATACACAAGCATATACTCGTAAAAATCCAGCAGGTAGGTAAGTCTTACAAAGATTAAATATATCAAGATTAAAATCTCCATGAATATAAATGTTTAAAGAAGGTCCTTTAAACAGCAGAATTTTTCCCGATAATTGGTCCTCCGCTAGTAGCGTACACTCGATGTCCATCAAATTCAACTGAAGAATTTCTCTTGATAGCGTCGTCTCCTGTATCCTTCAGTGGCTCCTTTTCATCACTAGAAGAACATTTAAATATTAATAAAACATTTAAAATATAATTTAATAAACATACTTACATAATTTTACAAACAATACAAATCTATATAACTATGATTTGAGTTTGTCGATCTTAGTACCTAAAAGGAACGATAAAATTTAAGCAAATGTACAAAGTTGGCAAGCTTAGAGTCAACGCATCATCTCCACACAAAAGCATAACATCACAAGAACACGATGAAACAAATGCGACAAAGAACAGCTTAAAAATGAATGAGTATATCTTACACTGGCGTGGTCGGGACATAGCTACACGTGTGGTAGGCAGCGTGAGGAAAAACAATGATATTGTTAGTGATTATGATCATTTGTTCAAATAATATTAACATTTTTAAGTGTGGTGTTACATGAAAGCACTAACGCGAGCAGTTACCAGCATCTCCTTCCTTATTACAAAATGTGGTTAAGAAATCCAAGCTCTAGAAATACACTGACATATTTTAAGCCAAAGTTCATCTTGGACATGCCTTGAACAATTTTTGGTAAAAGGGTGTACACTTTATCGAAAAAACCAAAAGACACACAAACAAACCAAAATCGTCGAAAGAGATGTTCCAGGAAAACAGAACTCTTTGAATTGTAAAAGAGTAGGCCATCACGATACCGAACTCAGGCGAGTACTACCTTTACTGTACACAACCTCCGTTGACTAACTACAAAGATTACAGATTCATTTCTAACCAAAGCATTTTTTTTATTACTCTGTGATTTATACAGGAGGCATATGCTAAGCGTTGGGATCCAAATATTTACAAATTGGTCAGCCCCAGCGACAAGTTTGTTACTCTTTCCTGTTTGGGGTCCGATACTGCAACCAGAGATATGTACGGCTCCCCATACTCCTCACAGGGGCTGGACCGACATCGGCACAATCAAAGCATGCAGCAATCTCAAGGTTTGTATGGCTATTGTGTGGTGCCTTACGTCGGGGTTGGCACGAGCTTGACTGGCGGCGGCAGGGGCGCGGGAGAGGGCGGCGCGCGCGGCTTCGTGCTGCAATAAGGGAGCGGGAAGCGCCAACCGTACAAACTAGCGGGTAGAAACATCTCTCATCGACACTAACACTTAGAGGAACACGGAAAGAGGAGCACAAAGGAAATTGATTGATGGTTATTATAAATAGTCAAAATAAGGAAAAGAAACAAAGAATAAAGTTTGAAATTGATTTGTTACGATGTCGATGAAGTGCTGGTAGATGATACAACTTTGATTGGTTCGGACACAGTGACAATTATTATAGAACCCAATTTAAAGATAATGAAAGCATTGTACCTTCCCAACTTGGCTTCATCCTCTTTGTGTTTCTTTGCACGCTTTCCGCAGAGAATTGCGATAACTCCCTGTCGTCTGAAGCACAGCAGAAGGAGATCTACCACAACCAGGCAGATAAAGACTCCTGCCAGTGCTAAACCAATGATCGCGCCACTAGACAAGAGCTGTGGCGGTGCAAATCCAGAACGCTCCACACCTGTAATTAACACAGCATATTATATCTTTCCAATCAAACAGTTAAGAGCAGTAGAAGCAGATAATTGCATATAATTTGCTATATACTAAACAACTCTTTACTGCTCTTAATTTTGTTAGTTCAATAAAATGTTCATGTCATAGAAGCTGAAGATGTTAGATGACATGGAAGTGATTGTAGGAAATGTGTTGCGAGTGATCGTATTGAAGACAAAGCAGAGGAAGAACCGTCGCAGACGCGTCAGGAACATTTATTGCAATCAACTGTTTATATCATATCGATACAAGGAGTGCTCTCAAATATAGAAAACGTGCACCCAATCACCGATAAACGTACACATACCGAAATTCAACGGGTGATAGATAAAATGCTTTGAAGAAATCTCTCCGTTAGAATGAAATGGGGTTTGAATGAAAATGAGATGACAGATGACGAAAACAAGTTAACATGAGGCATATAAATAGATTCTTAAAATTAACAATAATAGACTATTCATAAGAAAGAAAAGTTGTCAAGATGCAAAACATTCCAAGATTAATCATCGCAAAATAAATGTTCAAACCCCATGACAAATATTTCTGAATCTATGGAAGCAATACCTGTATCTATAAAGGAAACAATTATACTAACAATTATAATTATTTGTACTAAATATAAGATGGAGGTCAGTTCTATTACCATCACCTTAGTGTAGCTCCGTAGTATTATGGTTGCCGAATATGCCGCTTAAAAATGTGCAAATATTATTTCCGAAATCCCTATATATATTCCAAAGAAATACTTCTGATATTGACACAAATTCAAGCAACAACGAATAAGACATGTCTAATAGATGATCCAAAAAAATTATGAATGAAACTGCCAGGATTCCGTTGAGATGTGTTCCAGAATATTTGGCAGTTTCAACAGACCATCCATGCTCGGAGAAAAATGAAGGTGACTAAAATACACCGTAACGTCAAATCAAAGTGACTAACATAATCGTCATCTAGAATGACGTTGTCTAATGAATTGGTTAATTTCTCTATTGAATATTGAGTTAATACTTCGGACATGCTAAAGGGAAATTGTGATACGTTGGTTTTGTAGGGTGTACACAGGGATCATGCAGTTGTAATTAGTACATTCCAAAGGAAACTAGTAGCAGAATAACTATGAAATATTTATATTAATGTGAAATATATTTACCCAAATTTCAGTCAGGGCGACACAAACACAGTTGTCAAACGGTCAACATTCAAGGGAATTTATGGATTGGTCTCTTCAATAGCATCTTGACAGCTTTCTTTCGAAGCTTTCAATGTGTTATTTTACTTGGGTAATTGTGTTATTCTTTGGATGATGTTATAACGGCAGATCGATTAAATAAGAAGAGAATAAAAATGAATGAAGTCTTTATTTGAGATTTATTTTGAGAATAATATAGTTATAATTGTTATTGGTTAGTGCCGAATTATGAATTAACTTCATTCATTTTAGCACAAAACTCGAAATTGTCAGTTTCCAAAACATTTATTACTTTTCACATTGGTCATTTTCCTTAGAGTAGATCACACTCCGAACTCTCTGTACTGATGATAGAAGCTAACTACGTCAACGTTTGCTTAGCATCATTAAATTAGAATTATTCCCTTTCCTTTCAGTTGGACGTCATTCTCCGCGATACATTAAATGTAATCATATTTATTAATCTATATTAAAACGACAACAAAGTCTTCAAAAATTCGTACACAAACTTAGCTTACACAAAGGTGTAGCGTTACACCTAATGTAGTAGTGCATGCCTTAATTTTTGGCATTATTTTTCAATTAACACTAATTTACGAATTTATCATCTGGCAGTGTTAATTTATTAGCCGACTCTACCTACGATACTTTTCATATTAATAAAGTTTAATGTAAAGTTTGAAGATTACATAACAGTACAACTAGTGAAATCTTTACACCAGGGTTCGGCAATTGGTGGATCACGGTTGATATCTAAATCTTCTCAAAACTAAATCTTCCATCAGTTTTTTTCTGTATTCTTTGAATAATGTTCATATTTTGATGGCTCAGTGTATGGCGTGACAGAATTAAAGGGCATACAATTCGATAAATGTCTAGACTCTTGTGATATACAGCATTAATTATGCTTGCTAATGAGCTATATCTATAGGTACTAACTCATCGATACACCTCTGCCCACCGCTTTAGGAAGGCGTGTAGGTACAAATATTCAAAGAAAGACATAAAATACCTGCCTTATTTCTTGGCATTCACACATAACGACAGGAATAAAAGCCGAATTCTATGCCATATGTATGATGGTCACAAACTAAACAAATCACGCCATACTATTTATTTTATGACATCTAATTCAAACTGCATTTACTAGCTAATAACTATCATTCACGAGTTTTTATAAAGTTGCAATGAAATCCGAATACTTTTTTTTATTTTATTTTTTATACCACTTGGGTGGCAAACAAGCATGCTGTCCGCCTGATGATAAGCGATGGTAATAATTCATGAAATCACCTGCCGACCCTGCCATAAACATATCTTTCATACACATGAATATTATTATAATTTTAATGACAACTTTGAAATCATTATATGATAGTCAAAAACACAAATAATACGTTTATTTACACACAAAAATACTGTTTTATCACAACAAGTATTTGTCCCTAAATAACAACAGTCGGCTTGGACTTTCTCACCTTAGGGATTTATAATTATTTAATTTTATTTATATAATATTGAAAAGTATTATTATCGTAGCTAGGATTTCCATTTTAGTGTGAGTCCATCTGAAATTACCTGGACTTCCATTTGGGTTACCTAGAAAATATTATTATAATCAATGCTTGAGGTCTAAGGTCCCTACAACCAATAAACATTAAAAGAGTATTAAACAAATTTAAAAGTAAAAACTACAAGGAATGAACTCACCGCTGGTAATAAATTAACACCAACTCAATATAAATCCGTCAATTTAAAATTAAAGTACAAAAGAAAAACTAGTTTTCTTCAATAATACACAACTGTATTATAAATAAAATAAAATAGTCATGCCACAAAGTATTTCACACACTCATCACAAAGTAATTTTGCACAATCTGTCATTATTTGTACCTATAACGTTTTATTATGTTAGTAAATAAAGGCAAGAATGATTACAAAATAACAAAAATATAAGCTTTCAAGTACGGCACAGAAAATTTGAAATAAATTATATTTAAAAAAAGAAATACAGAAGATATAAATCAACAATACAAAAATGGTAAACCGCTTTAATATTTTTTTTTATAAAACTAGTGGTTAGATAATATAAGTGTAAATAATGATGAAGGGATGATTTACAAAATAACACACTACGGGACACTAACACAGTCAAATAATCACAGTTCACAAAAATAAACATGAAACCAAAGAAGCGAACATAATGCGACCGCCAAGAGTCGTGATGGATGCGGCAGACGGCTGCAACGATTCTGAGGTGAAGACATTGTAGAAGCCGGCCTGCAGAGGCACGTGGTTACTCTCTTGGTTGTACTCACCGAGGGCAGTTTGGACATAAAGCTGGGCAGGCAAAGAGAATCCGAGCACGTTGTGAGCCCTTAAGTGGATGCGGTAACGGGTATCAGGCCGAAGACGTCTGACTTCGAAAGATATAGTTTCGCTCGATTTCAACTCTTCGGTCTCGCATTGAGATTCTGATGCTACTCGCCACTCACCGCTTACTTTTAAGACCTGACAAACAACAATAATATTTTGAACATCGCACACAAAACTATCTTTGACCTTGGCACCTACAATAGTATATCTCCGGGATGAAGTGGGTGTGTACGTATTACACACCACATTACTGTCTATTCCTTCAGGGACCTTAGTGAGAAGGCGTGAATATATACGCAAAATATGCGTCATATAAATACTATAAGGCAGGGTCATTATATGCCAGGCGATAATAAAAAATGCTTTTAAATGCCCATAGTCATCTGAGATCACTGTTGGTATAAAATAACAAGGTGTAAACGAACTTACAGGGCAATATTTGATTTCGTACATGTCGATAGGTTCACCATTGTGAGCAGGCACCTTCCATTTCAGTTCATAGCGGTCGGCGTAAGTTCCATGAATAAGTGACTCAGAACTAATGTCTTCCCTCCATTTTGGTTGTTCTGGCGAAGACCTGAAGTTGTAAAAAGCAAGTGAATATACGCAAATTATGTTAATTCGGCATACAAATTTATTTTACTAGAT
The DNA here is from genome assembly GCA_945859725.1 of Drepana falcataria. Classification (NCBI taxonomy): domain Eukaryota; kingdom Metazoa; phylum Arthropoda; class Insecta; order Lepidoptera; family Drepanidae; genus Drepana; species Drepana falcataria. The sequence continues at coordinate 7,265,901 of OX243935.1, forward strand.
ATACATATATATATAGTGTATTTCCTACCTTCTAGGCATTATGACTGTGATAGGAGAGCCCCAACTTCCGGCACCGACTTGGTTGACAGCTGCAAATCTAAAGTCATAAGTGAACATTGGCCGCAAATTCTCCACTATGTAAGGTGAATTAGCCGACCAAGTTCTATTCTGTGCAAGGTTCCAGTCGAAATTGCCATTCTCTTTATATTGAGCAGTGTACGCTAATATTGGCGGTCCTAATTCTTCAGCTGGTCCCACGATATTGAACGACACTGAGGTTGCTGTTATTGTTTCTTGTCTAGCCTGAAATGTTATAATTGGTCATTAATAATCCTTCAAACCTGGACTTACAGAGGTTTTATTAAATTGAGGGTAACATTAATGCTTCCATGTCAAGCAGTTTCAATTGTTCACATGCTACCAACATATATATTTATTTTTATAGTCACAATTCCCCTTAAATAATCTTGCCTTAACTTCTATTAGGTACTTACTTGAACGACGGGACCAGGCGGGAAAGCTTCTCTAAATTGAGTCAAGTGTTCAGCTTCGCCTAGACTGTTTGTAGCTACGCATTTGTAATAGCCGTAAAGTGACCTGTCGACTGGAGTGATGGTAACATAACTAATGGGTCCGGAACCGAAGATCTTTACGTGAGGAGATTCAACTAAGTCATATTCACGGAATCTGAAATTGGAATAATATTATAGTCGCTCTAAAAGGTAGTTTTATATAACATTTTATTTAAAATGGATCCTTAATGATACTTCCATCCATTCCAACTTACTTCCATTTAATGGTCGCGTTAGGGATGCTCTCAGCAACACAGCTGATGTTGACTGGTTGTCCGTTCCAGCTCCAAATAGGTACATTAGGCATATGAGCAAATGATGGTTTGAATTGTACGGTCAAATGGCCATTCTTTCTAGCCTCTCCGCCTAAAACAGAGTGCGATTATAATATTGTAAATAAATAATTTATTTTAATATATTCACAATGTAGTAGAGGTTTTACCATCATTCTCAGCAACACATTCGTATAAACCATCATCAGTTCTGTTCAATTTAGTAATCATAATTGTGCCGGATGATTGCATTTGATCTCCTGTTTGATGAGTGGTCGTTTCAATTGTTATCCTGTAAAATATGGCAATGAAAATAATATTCCTAATTATTTGCATATACATACATACATACATATCATCACGCCAAGTCCCTAGCGGGGTAGGCAGAGAGTATAGAGCGCCAGTTCTCTCTAGACTTACATACTTCTTTCGCTTCGTCCACATTCATCAGTCTCTTCATACATGCTCGTCGGTTTCGAGTACTCTTAACGTTCCCGTCCTAGAGACTCCGATCTATTTGATCTAGGTAGTTGGAACGTGGCCTTCCTCTGCCTCTTCTTGCACACACTTTTGCTTTGTATATCTGTTTCGTCAATCTTTCTTCACTCATCCTTCCAAACCAACGTAACATGCCTTTCTTCATCTTTACAATCACTCCCTCATTCACGCCAGTTAATTTGCGAATCTCTTCATTGCGGATTCGATCTAAAATCGTTACTCCGCACATTTTTCGAAGAGATCGCATCTCCATGCATACCCAGGATTCGCTGCCATACAATAAGGTAGGTACCAATATCGCGTTGTGGACAGCAACTCGAGCATTCTTGCTGAGACTTTTACTGCCCATCAACGCCGACATGGCCCCATTCACCTTATTACCGGCAGTTATCCTTCTTTCAATATCTTTTTCATACTTTCCATCTCGTGTGAACATGCTTCCAAGATATATAAATTCATTCACTTGGTCTAGAATTTGCCCATTTACCGATATAGCACACTCGGTCACTTGTTCATCTCTTTCGAATACCAGAACCTTAGTCTTGCCAGCGTTTAGGCGCAGCCCCTTCTTTTCACATTCTTCTTTCATTATGGTAACTAGTGACTGCAATTCGCCCTCTGATGACGCCAGTAAAACCGCGTCATCGGCGTATAGAAGGCAGTTGACCACTAAGTTTCCCATTTTCACTCCACATCCGTTCGTTCTTAGTGCTCTCAGACAGTTATCTAGATATATAATGAACAGCCAGGCAGACATGATACACCCTTGTTTGACCCCCGACTTCACATCAAACCAGGGTGACATCTCACCGTTAATCCTAACGCACGCCTCGCTATCACTATAGAGTGATTTCACGGCATGCAGTAGGGAACTGCTCACTCCATATCCAGGTAAAACGACTAATTAAAGGACTAATTAATTAAAAGGTAAAAAAACTAATTATTTGCAACTATGCCAATGGGTTCATATGATATTATGAAACTGTATGTACCTGCCGTCATCATTGGGCCCATTAAGGAACCTCTCGCTATTACTCAGTTTACGGAAGCTAATACGTGGGGCAGGTCGTCCCGTAGCCTTGCATTCCAGTTTTCCTTCGAATTTTTCGGGAGCGGTAATGTTATATAATTCAAATATTTTCGGTGGAACAAGCACTTCGACATCAATCTCAGTTTCATTTTGACCAGCCTGATTTACTGCACTGCAAATATATTTTCCATAATCTCCTGCTTCTACGCGATCGATCGTCAATTGGCCACTGATTTCGTTTACGCTGAATCGTGAGGTTGTTGCTAAGTTCTGTGTGGAAAAATTATTTTAATTATTATCAAAGATATTTTTTATTGATCCCACATCCACTCCTGCTGCCGAATACGCTTAGGGGACACAAAAGAGTCAATGTGCTGCCCTAATGGGGGGAAGCTAAGGCAGTGGACTCATCTACATCATCACCTTCTTCTTACCATCTATCTGCCCATATTCGAAGTATTGTAGTAATAATTATAACAATATTTACACTAATCGTAAATTCAAATCCATGTGACTTAGACGGCGAGGACGTACAAAGAATAGGAGAAGATAAAGTCCTTTAGTTCAAGATCAAGATTTTTTTTATATCGCGGGTGGCAAACAAGAATGCGGTCTGCCTGATGGTTAGCGGCTACCGCCGCCTATGGACGCTTGCAACACTATGTGCTCTGAAAAACGAGACCTAGGAAAATAGCGTTCTTTAATGCCATGGTCATATCCACTTTCAGATCTCTGAGCCAAAGCAGTAGAGAAGTATTTATACCTCGCGAGTTGATGCTTTAATCCAAGTGTATTTCGGTGGGGGCTTCCCTCTGGCCTTGCATGTGATTGCAGCAGATTCACCTTCTTTGATTTCAACTCTTGGTTCACGCTCTTCCATCTCTGGTGCAGTATATACCTAAGAAAAAGAACCTTGTTATTTTAGCATAAAGTGTATTTTGAAATGTACAGTTGGTCCAATATTTACCTCAAGTTTGATATTTCGCTCAGCCAGTTCACCTGTTTGAATGACAACGGCCCGACAAGTGTAGGTCCCATCGTCACTTTCCTCTATATTTTTGATAAGTAAGCCGTTGGCGTGAATAACATATCTATCGCCAGTTACAATCTGTAACGTAATATGGTACATTAGAGTACTATATATATAATACGCTCCTACCTACCTACCTAAGGGTCCCCGAAGGGGTAGGTATAGGTGTATAAGTAATACCCACACACCCATTTTCCGCCAGATATATTTCGGGTGCCAAACTGACAGATAGGCACGGCGTACGTGAGTATCGGCGACGGACTCACTGTCCATCGCCGTCACTCAAGCACGACTATACATACGCCTTTGAATTGCTTTTCAAACGTATGCAGGTTTCCTCTCAATATTTTCCTTCACCGTAAAGCTCGTGGTGTGACTAATCACTGTACTTAAGTTCAGAAAAACTCATTGGTACAGTCGGGATTCGAACTTGCGATCTTGTCGCACTCGAACCACTCGGCCACCACGGCTATATGTTTTTTTTTGTTATTCATCATTCAAGGAGTGTTCACTTACGGGGTTCCCTTCTTTGAACCAGTCGACTGAAGGAGCTGGCTCGGCAGTCACCTCACACATGACTTTGAATTCTTTTCCTTTTGTTGCGAATTGGTTCTCATTAGCGTTCGTCCAGGTTATTGCAACTAAAACATAGTTTCATTTAATAACGATTGATTGATGAATTACATTTTCATAGTACATGCGGTGAATATAGTTATTCATTTAGACCTGTATTGATTGGAATGTGTCTTCAAAATATTACGGTTTGTTTCTAATTTACAAATGAATTTTCATAAAATTGGTATTGTGAAAATCTCCAATTATATGTCCCCACATAGTCTTATCTACATGTACAATGAACATTGCTCCCTAAAGATTCATTTTAGGTACTTATTACAAATTAGGTTACGTATCCGACTAATATAATAAATGCGAAAATTTGTGAGAATGGTGGTTACTCAATCACGCCACAACGGCAGAATGGAATTGGTTCAATTGTTTCGAAAACATGCACCTCTGAAATATTTTTTACGCGTGGTAGCACCACATAGCACAAATGGTATAATATAAATAATATGTTACCAAGTTAAGGACGCAAGATGAGGAAATAAAAACTTACTGAATGTTTCCAGGACAACACTGGCGCTGAGAGGCATGTTAGTATAAGTAGCGACGCATGTGTAGTTGCCAGCCATCGCCGGTGTGATGGACGATATGTACAGTAATTGCAACTGCTTCGCTGGCATTGGTTCAGTGTAGATTTCAGGCCGAGTGCCGGAACTGTTCAAAATAACTTAAGTTATATTTTTATAACACTTTTCATCGCGTTAAGTGGAGTTTTGTTAACGTTACTCATCCTAGGTATAAATGACGTCAGTAGAGTAGTTTCATTAGACTGGGATCTTTGTAAGGTAGAGGTTTTAGCAAAATTGAGTAACTGCAATCTACCTCTCTTCAGCTGCTCGTTTAGCATCGTCGAACATCACGTGATAACGAGGATAAAAAATCAGACGTATTACCCCCAATACTCAACTAATATTATAAATGTGAATACTTGTTACTCAATGTCACTAGAACGGCTGGAGGGAATCAGGTTAAATTTAGCACAGCGATAGTTTATAAGCTGGATTAAAGACATACACGCGGGGCATAGTCTGTAAATAAAACTGAAAATACTTACGCAGCCTCATTGATTACGAGTCCTTTGGGATCCTTCCACTGGGGTTGTGTCACTAAGGTGGAGTCTGGCGCATCTGCCTGACAGGTTAGCACCACCGACTTGCCTACCGCCACTGTCTGCTGCTTCTGCACTGGGAATATTCGCAGGGTCTGCGCTGAGCATCCTATGAGGAAAGAAAATAAATAAATTAACAAGGTATAGTAATAAACTTCTCATTATAAAATATTCAAGAAGTACGGATGGTGTACGCAAAAGAAAATCACTACCAAAACTTGAAAACCATTTAACATTTCAAGTAAAAAGTTTCATCACTAAAATTTAATTGTTTGTGATTTAGACTAATGTGGCGGATTTCCGTACGGTGTTATTCTTTGGCGTAAAGCTCGTGGTTTTAAAAGAATTTACAAAGCTCAAATCAAATTTCCACACACAGACCACCAGCATTTTAAACAGGTTAAATCTTAACTTTGCGGGTGACTACTCAAATTATTACTCTAATGTACCTGAACAATTCATATTATACTGTTTTTTACTGAAGAAAGTTTGTAATAGCCACATTAGCGCCCTAAATGTACATCAAACTTTTTTGCCGGACAAACATAAATTCCAACATTTCACCCCTCTGACCCAACTCTTTAATTAGCCTTGCACGTGACCATGCTTATTAACACAGCCCATACACGGACTTCGTTTGCTAATGAGATACATCTTACATGCGTACAAAGTATGAATAATAATACAATTTACTCTATACAAAAATACCTATATCTTCAGATTCATGTTAGTCAAGCTACACGTATTTATGTAGTGAAAGCTACTACATGATATGTACATAGTAGCTTTTACTTTATTAGGGACTGGGCGCGGTAATATATGTTCATAATATGAATTGAAATACTAATGAAGTAGGCAGATAAAGAACAGCGCCGGTCCTCTCTTGACTTCCAGGTCTCTTTGAGAGAGATCCGAAAGAATTGATCGATTTGGTCTAGGTAGTTTTAAATTTCGAACTTAATTATAAAGAATTACTAAAATGAAATTACAAATAATTACAAATAATTCAAATTTTACGGTACAGCAAATTTGGTCAAAAAATTTACCTTACAACGAAGATAACGATGACAATGTAAATACATATTGCCAATCATATATTATGAATTAGTTAAATGTTGCCGTTTCATTATACTCAAATGTGTCCAGTACGCTAATTAGTATTTTGTTGTATATTGACAAAGTTATAAAATTTTTGGCAATTTTATTTGTTCTGCCAGAAGTTTCTAAGCAAAACAACAATCTAACGAACATGTTTTGTTCAACCCGGAAATTCTCCGCAGAAGTATCTACACACGACGCAACGAAGCGCAAAATTTGAAATTAATTAAAACTTTTAGTGATTAAATTCGTAAGTCAAACTTTTTAAACAGTCGACACACTTCTAATATTAAATTAATACATACAAAGTTTTTTGTCAAAGAAAGGCCTTACTCACGAAATCAGATTGTTCGTCTTTCATGCAAAAATTATAGAACTGAACTAGATTAAATTTAGCACAGAGATAGATACATGGATTAACACATAGGATATACTTTATTCCTAACGCTTTCGCACAAGGGTCGTCGAGGGGTGGGCAGAGTATACATAGTAACCACTCACCCTCTTCCCACCAGAATTATATTTTAGGCGCCAACGTGACAGATGGCGAGCCCATCGTTGTTACTCAAGCACGAGTATACATTTCATACAGTTCAGTCGGGATTCGAACTTTCAATCTTTGTGCTGCAGGCAACTACTCTAACCACTCAGCCACCAGGCTCTTTATTTCCAATAAAAAATCTATTAATGATATAAAATTTTGCGCAGGTGCAACGGCAGGTAGGTTTATATAAATATAAAACAGCTCGTAGTATCTCTCAAATATACGAAGCTTTCTTGGTACTTTTTGATTCTCATAACCGCTTCATACTCATTCACCTTGTGCAGTATCATATATTTTCATAAAGAAAATAAGTACACATTATATAGCGCTTTGTAGTCGTATGGCTTGTGGACTTTTTACAGGGCTTATAAGTATTCAGTTCACGTGTTAGGGGCCCCTTCTTTTATCCTTGAGTTTTCGAACTGCGTTGGCTGCATTTTATACGACGTTCAAGGAAAGCCGAAGGAATGTCTTTAATGCATACTTATATATTATTTATTACCTATCTTAAGAGATTCGCAGTAACTGTTTACATAATCTCAGTACAATACAGAGATTGCAGGTTCTAACCCAGATGAAATCAATGAGAGTCGAGTACCTACACTGATTCTTCAAATCATGATTTATGGTGTAGGAAGACACCGTAAATAGTTCCTATAAAAAGGCGATGTGAATTTAGAAAAGACTCGCCACCTGTCACACCAATACTTCAGTTTGTACCAAAAAGGTCTAAAAGTGTACCTCTGTCCCTACTACAATATATCCGAGTTTCATCCAAAACCAATTTGAATGTATAAATAAAATCGAATGAATATTTTGTTATGATATTTGGATATGGTAATAGTTTTATAAGGGACTTTGTGACTTCAATTAGATATTCTTTATCTTCAACGATGTGAACATCTGTTGTTTTAAGACTAAGGAATGATAAACGAAATTCCTTGGTGATCACAGCGAAAATCACAGTTTAATGTCTCGCTTTATCCAATATTAATGTTACGACAACGTAACTATCGTTGCTACACCACTATTCTCGTTACCACCTTTTATATAAAGTATCATTTTGTAATAAACATAACTTCGCAATGTTTTTGCTGTCGTTTAAGCCTTTAGGTTTATAGCTAATTATGACTGATTTTTCAAGAGGGATAGTTAATGTTTTTAACAGTGAAAATTGTCGCTCTGTTTTGGAGTTATGGAAAAAGTTAAAATTTGTGTAGAAATTATGTGTCGCCAATCAAATTTGTATAATTATGAATACTGCCCTAAGAGGCAGCTAACATAAAGTAAAACATGTATTCATGTAAATAAGCGAATTATTCAACACGTAATGAAATATGGTACGTAGCTTTTTACTTCACGTAAGGATCCACTCACAGTACTTACCTTAATTAGATCAGTTTTAGGACACTTACTTAGTAAGTAGTCTTCAAATAACAAAGTTACATAAGAGAAGGAACATGTGAAAGGATCTAGAAAACGAAAAATATTGTTTTTATAGTTCAGCATACGACCCGCCTGATGGTTGGCACTTATTGTACACAAGCAGGGAGAGAGGTAGGGCATAACGGGTTTCCCGTTCGAATTTGGAGCTGCCCGACTGGGGCAGGACCTCCACCTTATAGAAGTCCGTAGCCAAATAACACAATTTATTGTGTTGTGTTCCTGCGCGGTGAATAAGGTTTCCAGTAATGAGCTCCTTGGGGAGGGGGGAGGATTATTATATTGTGTTGGCAGCAGAGGGATTAGTTCCATTATACTGCCAACACAGTATAACTCTCCGAACACAGAGTGGCAACACGCAAGTGATACTTCGGTATCGTGAGCTGCGGTAACCGTTTCCCATCAGTTGGACCGTATGTTTGTTTGCCACTCTTGTTGTATAAAAAAAAAAGCGATATTATTAATATACTAGCTGTCCAGCCAAGCTTCGCTTTAGTGAAAAAAAAATCGGTTCTAAACAAATAAAAAAAGGGTCAGCTAGTTTTCTATTAATAATTCACGTGTAAATATGAAGGCGTATTTCTGGAAGCGACCACCGTAACACTCAATAAAAAATATGTTTCCGAATATGTTTTGCTCATGCAAATTGGCTCAGGGAATTTGGTTAGTGCTCCCATGCGGGAACTCCTGGCGACGCCGCGGTTTAAACAAATCTTTTTGACCACGTTTATTTTGACTAGCTGTGCCCGGGTTCTTAGTACGCGTGGAATTAAAAAAAAAGTTTGTTCAGTTTCTAAAATAAAGATAGCCTAAGTTACCTTTTTATATCAATTATCTGCCAGTGAAAGTTCCGTCAAAATCGGCCCAGTCGTTTCAGAGATTAGCCGGAACAAACAGACAGACACACATTTTTAAATATGTTATTTTGGTGTATGTACCCGTATTTCTTTACATTCATATGCCATTAGTAAAAAGTCTGAGAAGAAATTCAATGGCAATGTATAGTCGTGCTTGAGTAACGGCGATGGACTCGCTATCTGTCACGTTGGCACCTAATATACCTCTGGCGGAAAGTGGGTGTGTGGGTATTACCTATACACCTCTGCTTACCCCTTCGGGGACCCTTGTGGGAAGGCGTGAGGATATTATTTATTATTTATTATAAAAAGCGTTTATTTCAATATTACAGACACTCGAATTTTATTTATATATATATATATATATGTATATATGTATTATTTAGTCCTTTTTGTTACTTGTATTGAAGCAGTAGCTATTCGAAGCTATAGATATATATTATATGAAGAAGAAATAGTGAGAAGAAAGCCAGTTCTCTTAAGACTCATAGACCTCTTTCTCTTCATCCACATTCATCAGTATTTTCAACCATGCTCGCCAATCTCCCCATCTTTGTGTACATATTATTTAATTCTAACAGTCATATGATTCAGCCTCTAGCAGTATACTAAAATATAAATTGTTTGGAATCGATCCCCAGACCCCCATTCGACAAAAGAACACCGCACCTGCCAAGTATTATGTAGATATTACCGCATCAAGAGCTTAGCATGAATATTGCAACCCTTACCTCCGAGGCATTGGCGAAAATTTCATCAACTGTTACATGGGGGACGACAACTAGGGAACAAGTGAAATAAGCGAACGAAGGATTAAAGGGTTTGCGGAAAATTTGTACGCATCAAAATCCTACACGGTTTTGTATTACCAATTATAATTATTTGATACGTAACAAGCTATTTCAGAACCGCGAATGTGTGGTCACGAAATCTCATTAGGTTCGGCGTTCGCGCGGAAAATATGATGTTGATAAGGTTTGACGAAGATTTCAGTTTCAGTAAGCTGATGGCTGTGGCAAATTCTCTCGATATAATATAGTTCTATCGTACCTATAATTAAGAATATTGTAAAATAAATAATACTCTTTATTTTCTTTGTGTCCGTTGTTTTTTTATACGACAAAGGTGTCAAGGCCCTCTTGTGGTAAGCGGTTACCGCCAGTTAACTATAATATGTGTAAATTATCCTCTTACAGTAAACATCAAGTTTATTGATCGAAATAAAAGGTTTTAATTACTTTAATAACCGAATATGAACAAATTGCTTTACTTTCGGTCGTAATTTGCTTTCGGCGTTAATTCCAACAGATTTTCTTTGGTTGAACTCGGGCCATTTGTATTTGTTTCAAGTTCGCAGACGATCCCTCCGGCGGTGCCGTCTGTCTATAGGGGAGGTGGGCTTAATTAGGAAATAATGCTAAAGCAGTTTATCACAATACCCTTATGTGTAGGTCTGCGTAGGCAGTGTTTTGTTTCCCAACCTTACCTGAGGCTATGCTCAAATGACTGGATAAATGAAACACGACGAAAAAGCCAACAATAGAAATACTAATAAGCCTACTTATATAGCCTCCGAAAATTCCAGAATCCACAAAATTCCCGCATGACGTTCGAATTCATTTCACATTCACGTATTTCTCGACTATTTTCAAGAACTTAATTCGTTGGCTAATGCCAAAGAGACATTAAAGAAACAAATAAACACCGCACTCAAACTAACAGTCTTAATATTGTTTATATTGAAAATTGTTATAACCTATAACAATCATAAATTTAATAGCTAGCTAGGTTCTTATCAAGGTTCGTGATGAAATTCCTTCCATTTGCCTCTATCAAGCGCAATCTCTTTGACTTTCCTATATGTATATATACAGCACGACTGCCACTTTGTCTTTGACTTGACTCTTGTATGTTAATCTTAGTCTTTTCTGTACCTTTCTTGCCTTCTAACTCATGTTCTGAGTGTTTTTTTAATAAGCCGCCATGTTCTTTAATGGAAGGCTTGTTCTATAAGGCCTATTATTTATTCTCGACTGTCACGTAAAATAATATGTTATGATAAAACATGTTGAGGTTTTCCCTGGAGAGTACAGCATGGAGTTCTTCAAGAAGGGTGTGAAAAGATTCCTGCAGGGTCGGCAACGCGCGAGTGATACCCCTGGTGTTGCAAGCGTCTATAGGCGGCGGTAACCGCTTACCATCAGGCGGACCGCATGCTTGTTTGCCAACCAAGTGGTATAAAAAAAAAAAAAACATATATGTAGATGTAATACACCTTTACAGTAAAAAATAATACTATGAATATCATTTCATTTCTATAAAATTCAATATGTTACTAAATATATTGAATTTCATAGAACAGAAAAACAAACACAAGCAAGAAATATGGTACCTACCATCCACGTGACCACCTCCCCCTAACACGCGGTCTGGAAGGTGATTTCCAATGGGACAAAAAGGGACGTCTCCATTCGACCTGAAACTGTCTCGGTTCGTTTCACATCGTATTACTATTTGCGTACTATTGGGAAGCCAGAGGTGAGCGGTGTTTGACAGAAAATTGAGTCAATCTTTTGTTTTGGGGTCTCTATATAAATATTTCTTATTTACATATTTTAGACGTTGACATGATGGTAAACTCTCACAATTTCGCTAGTAAAATAGGCATAAACTTATATTTATATGTGCATAAATTAATGGACAGAGGCTAATGGTAAATAGTCCGGAGAGATCTCTAACGAAGAGGGAATATTTAACTACAATGGATCAAATCGATCGCACGCTCAAGGACGGGAACGTCAAGAGTACTCGAAACCGACGAGCATGTATGAAGAAACTGATGAATGTGGACGAAGCGAAAGAGGTATGTAAGTCTAGAGAGAACTGGCGCTCTATACTCTCTGCCTACCCCGTTAGGGACTCGGCGTGATGATATGATGATAGATAGATGATGATTTTACGCAAATATTTTGGGGTCGTTGACAATTAAAACAATTACCCAATTAATATTCAGAGCTCAATCATTCGCCGCCGACTGATCATAAAATATGTATATACAATCCGACATACGAGTTCACCCCATTTGACATGTGACTCCGACATCACTGAAAAGGCCTTAATTGAAGGAAATGAGATAAATTACTCCTGCGGCTTGTTTAGGCGAAAGGGGAGACGTCTGTAGCAGGACTGGGGTTTGGGGTTGAAACGAATTGGTCTCGACGACCAGCGTATGTAAGATACACTACAAAAGTATACATTATCGATAAATCCTACGTTATAGAGTAATCATTTAGTACAAAGATCAGATAGCAGTTGCGAATAGTAAAGTAAATAACCAAGTACTTGGGAATCGTAATTAATGTTTCGGGAAATTAATTTGGGAATACTCATTCCAATAACGAATACGTTAAGAGATCGAAATCAACGAGCATGTAAGAAGAGACTGATTAATGTGTATCAAGCGGAAGAAGTCTGTAAGCCTATAAAGGCCTGGAACTCTACTCTGCCAACCCAGAGTGACTCAGCGTGAAGAAATACATGAATTTAACGCGAAACCGACATCGACGTTGTTAACTGTAAAATTTGTCTGCAGTTGTTCCAGGTGTTCTCAAAAGGGAACATATGGTATCCAAATTGCCCCAGTCAGGTGTTTGAGCATTCAGGATTACCATTAACTGGGCTATTACAAGCTAAGAACGGTATTACAACAGCCACAATAAATTTCCATCGCTAAAGCTTTGCGAAAGTTTGGCGCAGAACGAACGCCCCTTCGACCGGCCGGGTCATTATCAGTTTAACGGAAGGGTCTTCCTAAAAAAAGCCTGATCTCGAAAATTCTCTTAAAAGAGAGGGCGTAACGAAGTGTAGCCCACTTAAAACAATAGCTAAATACGAGGGGATGCTGCGTACTTCCCATACTCTAAACTGTTCGAGACCACTCAATATGTGCTGAATTTGGAGAATTTTTATGGGGAACATTTTGGACTCCTTTATTGCACTGGATATTTACGGCATCCCATGGGCGTGATATATTTCCACTTAAATTATAAACTACATACAATGGCTTTCATAAATTTTGTTTCAAGCCGCATTCAAGCCTAGCTCCATAAATATATAGACACATTACTATTTCAGGATTTGGTATCTATGTAGATTAATAAAAATGGTTTGCGGAAATTCGTCCAATTTTCACTAATCAATGTTTATTTACCAATAGTCGCACCCCTTCGGTCTAAGAATAGCAGGCAAATTGATCCAATTTCAACCCTGGCTCCCGTGGACCATTAATTACAGGGCTGGTGCCTAGGCCCCTAGTCCCTTTATAGCCCGCAAGCAAACCGACATCAACCCACCCGCTTTTGTTTATAACCTTGGCAACTTTCCATCTCGTCTGTAATTGACGTTAACGAAAAGCTCTATACTCAAGTATTTTGATGAAAATAAACTGGCATTAATTAGATTACTAGAGTTAATAAAAGATGAAAAAATCTGTTCCAAATTTAAATACTTACGCAATGTTACAAAGTGACGTCATCGGCCAATATTACTAAACAAGTCACCTACGCACTCGTTACATCCAATTCTAGTTACTTACTGGCAGAACCGGTTATAACCGGTTCAACCAGTTGATGCGCCACAATACTAACTAGAGTTATGTAACAGTCAATACCATTTGATAAGAGCTCAAGTTGAAGGGTAACCTTTGTTTAAGGGTAATGACCTCACCTGAGCACGTGTGGTAAAATAACCCTTGATAATTATGTTTTTATGTAGAATTGACGTCAACCAAGAAAGGTAACAGTCTTACTTTACTTTGATTGAAATATGAATATTATATAAGAGAGAACTGGCGTTCTATACTCTTTGCCTACCCCGATAGGAACTCGGCGTGATGATATGTATGTATGTATACTCGTATAAGCTTAAGTTAACGCTCTCCGAAGCGCTGAAGTAATAACGAGGCAAACATACAGGATGATTCTTCACAAATACTTCGTCACTAACGTCTTAGTGATGTTCATGATTCCCTGGTACTGCGCATCAGACAAATTACCGTTTTTGTATCCTTCTACAATAATAATCGTTAAAGGTAAGGATATTTGTGACGCAATCACGCCAGAACGGTATAAAGAAATTTGATGAAATTTAGTACTGGTATGGGATATATTAGCTGCGTTACCACATAAATGAGTAAAAAAAATCTACCAATTAAATTAATTTCGTGAGTGAAATTGCGAGATACACCTAGTTATTTGTAAAGGTAGCAGTTGTCCGCAGTTACATAAAAAAAAATTCGCGACCGAGTTTCAAGCATGTACAGGCAAAAGAGACTGGATATAAACAGCATTTTTCCACAAAAGAAAAAGTGAAAGTAATTTGTCGACAGCTCCATCGACGTGTAACTAAGACCGAAGTAATTAGAACCTGAAATAAGGCTTGCAGACTCGTTTTCGGCGTAATTATCTCTTTTTTGTCGGATTATTTACAAGGCTCCCACGATGTTTGATCACAAAAAGAGGGATGCTAGGAATTATCGTATAGAATAAAAGAAGTCCATTACAGCTTGAAACAGTCGTTATTAAATGTAGACTTGCTTCTACCTTCGGTATTGTCTTGTTTGTTTATATATTTATTCAAATTGATCGGAATTGCCCTTCACAACCTTGGGAGTTTGACAGATTCAAGTCACAAGAAAATATTCGAATTTCAATTTAGAATTTTTTTTATATGCGGATTGTAACTCCAGAGAGGAACCGCAGACCGCGTTTCCTCTCTGGAGTCTCTCTAAGGCTACTTCGTAAGGTGTTCTACGTGGTAATATTATTATTAATATCAAAAGTAACATTAACCACCTGGATGACATAAAAAATATTAAAATTACGCGAAGTTTATGGCTTGCTTGAACTAAAGCAGTGCCATTAAACACAAAGGCTTGAGGAAGATGAGCTCTTTCATAAATTCTTGTTAAAAGTTCTTGTTGCTCTGTTGTAGAGTCGACTGAAAGCTTTTACGGTACACAGCCGATGCAAAATTGCTTTAGAACCTGCATTTCAAATAACAAAATTCCAGTTTACTATCACTGAGCACTTAGTAGTTAAATAAATATTACCTAACAAGTATGTTCTACGAACTATTAACTTCTAACGGGTATATGTATATATACATATACATAAAACCACGCCAACCTTCCACAGGGTGGGCAGATAGTAGCGAGAGTGTCTATATGCCACAAAATTTTATCGCCCTTATAAAAAAAAAATATATTGTTGTTACCCCAGACATGTAGTCAGGATGTACTAATTCAAATAGCTTTTTTTGGTTATTCCTTAGCTTTATTAATCTTACGCCTTTCTACAAGGATTGCCGAGGGGTAGGCAGAAGCAGTGCAGACAGTTTCAAAACAAGCCCGAACAAAAGTCGCCAAAATATTCGGCAGCATCAAAGTTTTAACTCTTCCCAAAGTTTGTGACTAGATGTTGGATATAAAACGAAAGTTTGTGAACTGAAATACATGACAGTATCAAGATGTAACAATAAATCGATACACGTGAAAAGGTAAAAGGAAAGTAAAGGAAAGGAAGGTAAAGGAAAATACAACGGTTAATAACGCTCAGTCCCTCACTGAGAAGACTGAAAGATTAGAGCGTCAATATACTCTAGACTTAGACCTCTTTCGTTTCCTACGTAAACGTACTAAACCTTAGTTTAAGAAATAATGAGAATAGATTGGAGTTTAAGTGAATTACTCGCACTTTCGCCGGAATTACTGTTAATCACTGTTAAACCTTTTGTTCTGTAATCGCCTTGCTTATTCCCGGAGGCTCTTACTAATACAAGAAACTCGAGAAAACGGGATCCCAGTGAGCCTATTAAAGTACACAGCTACAGAAACCCTTGGTTGCTTTAGCGACATTTAATTATTCAATTACATAACCTTGTGTTTTAAAATAATTACTACGTTTTTTGGTATCTTATATTTATCGCGTACAAATGACATCTTACTCAAAATTAAATTCTTCGCGCCCCCACAAGGGCCAAGAAGGGGTAAGAAGAGATGTTTGTGAAAGGTGTGAAAGGATTTTTGTCGGCAGCGCACAAGCGATACCCCTGGTGTTGCAAGCGTCAAAAGCGCCGATAACCACTTACCATCAGGCACACAGCTTGTTTTCCACCAATGTGTTATAAAAAATCTGTAATAACATATCCAAGAGATGTATTTAGGAGCTAACGTGGCAGATAGCGATTCGTTGTCGAATTTCAAGCAAGAATACATAGTCATTTAGTTTAATTTCAAATATGCGCAGGTCCTAATAATACATACATACATACATATAATCACGCCTCTTTCCCGTAGGGGTAGGCAGAGACCACTTCTTTCCACTTGCTACGATCCTTACATACTTCTTTCGCTTCGTCCACTTTCATTATTCTCTTCATACATGCTCTTCGGTTTAGGGTGTAATAATAATGTTTTCCTATAAACTAATTTGTCAGTATCTTGTCAGTTATGACTAAAGTTATATCGTGCCTTTACATTTATAATAACTCATAAATAAATAAACACATTTCACAGCTACGCTCGCGTCGTGATGGTGCGTTAACCGATTTGTATTCAGTACCTCGCGCTCGGCCATCCGTCTGGCAGATTAATTATCGCCCACCACCCCTCCATGTTTGCCAATAAGCCGGGTCGTGACTTTTCACTATAAATCTTTGAATTTGTCTCCGCTATATATCTAAGTATAGATAAGACAAAACTTTACTGAAAGCAATCAAAAGTTTGATGAAGGAGCTTTGCAAATTTTCACAAAATCGTAATTTTGTTCCAAATAACCGCACCGTTATTAAACATTTTAAACTTAATGTTTCAGAATTAAATAAACCTTATTTTATAATAATATTCAGTAGGTACTTACCATAATAAAAGACGTACGTAAGCATTTAATTGTTATTATATTTTTACAGAACCGTGGTAACTGATTGGTTTGAATAGTTGCCTGCATCACAAACATTTTAAGTTCAAATCCCGACTATTAAATACCAATCAGTTTTTTCGAACGTAAGTCGCACCGTGAGCTTTACGGTGAAGGAAAACATCGAGGGGAAGCCTGCATAAGTCTGAGAAGAAATTAGGCGTACGTATTGTGTGCTTGAGTAACGGCGATGGACTTGCCATCTGTCACATTGACACATACCTCTGAAGATAAGGTATTTCTTCCATCGTGATTTTATTTCTTGGCCGATTTAATTGAATGGTACCTACCCGTATTTTCCAAGCAATTCGTTGTAATGAATAATTCAAAAACAGAAGGTACAATCCAAGAATGTTTAAAGTAATTATGTGTATTAAGTCTAAGTACCTATCGCTTCCCACTTTTGAGCAATATTGATAACAGCACGTCACGGTTCGAAAGATACTATTCTTACACAAATTTGACGTTATTTTAGTCTGTTACAAGCACTTGTAAATGATTAAAAATCTGACGTTTTACATCAAACAACATATATATTATATATATTATATTTATACGTTTCTGACACCCACGGAAACCGTAGGTACGCTTGTTATATCAAGTTAAAACATAAAGCTGATATGGAAGTATTTGATCCCGTATTGTTTGCCAAACATCATAGACGCCGAGGGTGCGGGATGGGTACGTGATACACGCTCTGCTTACAATATTACCACCGCCAGAAGTTACGCGCTGATGTTTACCTTCAAACTGCCACGGTAAGCCAGGCGTGGATTACGCAAGAAATGCTTTCAACTGTTTGTATTTTTGGATTACTTGGGGTATATGATTTTCTACATATGATTGATGACACAACCAAATAAAAAAATCGACAGTTTCTTTTTTCATATTGTCACTTCCGTCACGGTGGTCAAAAAGCAACGCTTGTCATTTTATCATAATAGGACGTTGATAAATCGGTGATACCAAGATATAGGTACTATGCTTAGTATCAGTAAAGTTAAGTGTCAGTTAACTTTGTATGAAATATCGAGATTTTTCTTTAATAGGTATATCTCAATAGATATATAATCAGATTCAATTAAACTGATTCAATCAAAACTGATTTCAGTTCAGGTGTACTCTGTCTCAACAATGTCACAAACTCCGCAATGCCATTGAACGTAGTAGAAATGATTTTATCTTTTTATAGAAAACTTGTTTGACTTTAAAGTATTCCAATTGCAAACACTTTTGATTCACATAAAAAAATGTGGGTGCACAAATTTCAAGAACCTATAAATATCTAAAATCTCAAAAATACTGAACCTTAGCTTAATTAGGTACATTGTGAGACTGATAAGGAAACGCATTTATAATGAAAATGTATACCCAAAAACAAAGAATTCATAAAGAGGCAATTACATTTATTCCAAGTTAGCGCTTCACTCACGTTCAACTGTAACGATACAAGTACGCAAAGCCAACAACTAAACCAACAACTTAGATGGAAGCCACGAAGCCAATTATTGTTGCAACTTTATTAGAAAATCCCCCATGCAACGTGTGACAATGGCACTCGTAGGAAATTGGAATTGTGACGCGTCAAAAGCGGCCAACAACGATTGAACTGTCGATCTGAGGGCACCAAAAGTTGGCAGTGCTTACAAATAGTCGGTAATCCTTCACTCTGTCATGGAAAATGACGTGTTATTTCTCAGAAGTAAACATAAGACGAACGCGTTCTTAGTAGATTTGTAAACGTCAGCGTGTAATTGGCAGTTTTGGAACACTGGAAACCATCTAAGCCGCATCTTTTTTGTACACTAATATTATAAAGAGGAAGGATTGGTTGTTTGTAATGATGTTGTTTTTTTTGTTATCGATAAACACAAAAACTACTTAACCGATATCAAAAATTCAGTCGCCACTATTAGAAGCCACATTATTCCGGGAAACGCGAGATAGCAATTACAGGAACCACTCGGCCATCACGGCTCTAAGTCTTTATATTCTCGTATATAAATTATACTTCTCAAATACTGGCCGCTAATGAAGTTAGTTACACCGTATTTAAGTTATGATCGGATATTGAAAGTTCCATTCACGCAATACTATTACTACGATACGCCGAAATGAGAACTTGTCAATAACCAAAGTTCCTCACGCCTAATACCCCGTCCCTTGGAGAGTGTTAATAGTCCGCTAACTTAGTTATAAGTTAAGGTAATATTTAACTGCCTATACAGAAATTAGTTGCGTGTGTAATTACTTCCTAAGATTATTAGCGAGTTCTAAATACAAATATGTGTCGACGAGTTAATCCGACTTCATGGACTCGCCATCTGTCACGCGTAAATTTTGGATTTAATTGGTAGTTTCTTTCTGGAATATAATTTATCCTATGTGTTTATTCAGCTAGTAATCTATTTCTGTATAAAATTTAATCCAATTCTGTGGGTTAGTTGAAACAATCCATATTTCTGTACAAACTTTCGCATGGAAGTACTATATAAATCAGTTTTTATTTTTACCTTTTAAGTGACAACTAAGAATTAAAAAAAAAAATTTTTAACAAAACATTAATTATAGGAACATGTTTATTCATAAAGCCTTGTGGCAAAAACTTGTAATAAGAAGCCACGTATAACTACCACGAAATTATTTTTTCAATTTAAAAGTTCACCACGTATAATAACTTTGGGGTTAGTGGGGAAAAGTCATTTGCGGGGTGCGTTCATAGGTAGCTGAGAAATGGCGAACCCTTATAATTTTCCAATTATATTTCCCGTTCAATTTTCCAAGGTGTCGCTCGCGACTCTCGTCAAGTGCAGCCCCATGTTACAGCTCGCCCTCTCGCAATCTATTTATCACACTGCAAAAGTCAGGTGAACATCTATTACCGGCACTTTTATTCACTTCTCCAACAACAAACCACATACGTTGCTATGTGAATACATCCTATTAATATTATAAATGCGAAAGTTTGAAACGTACGTTACTCAATCACGACAGAGCGGCTGAACGGAATATATTATTAGCTGAATTAACACATAGGTTATGCTCTATGTAAAAACTATAAAATAACATTTTACGCGGGACAAACTGCGAGGCATTAACAGATTTTAGGTAAATCACAAATAGGTCGCCCCATGTTTGGCTATGAAAAAAAATTTTTATCTAGTTTTTTTTTTATATATATTATTTATTTTACATTAGCGCTACAAGCAGTAAATTTTATTGGAAATATATTTAGGTGTTGTCTGGTAGATACGAAGTTTTTTTTTACCGTTCGTGTTCTTGGTGTCACAAAACACTGCACACTACTTTAAAACAGTCATTATAAAATAACTCCACTTTTTTTTGTATTGTCTCTCGTAGCGTGAGTTCCGGGAACTTTTGCTACTTAACCGTTCAATGGCGAGACCTAGGCCTCCAGCCAGGCACTTTAGTACTAATTTATTTACATATTTATATAGGCCGTTAGACAAAGTCGTCTAAACAAATAACAATTTTGTATGCACTGTGACAGAAGGCTTGGATATAATGGGAGCTAATGAGCTAAGAGGAAACTACGTTAGTCTTTTAGAAAATGTATCTAACTTCTTGGTGTTCTTCCTTCTTTACTGTTTATAAATAATTTTTATTTAAACTTAGTCGACTTTTGCTTTAAAGGATCGAAATAGGAAACTTCAAATATGGAATACCGCAGTTCAAAAACACAAATATACTAAACCAGTGTCGATGGAAAGTGGCAATCGCTCATGCGTTAACTTTTGTACGGTGCTACACATCCCGACTAATTTTAGGAGTATCACGGTTTAGCAAACACAAGTTGTTTGTTCATACATCTCAACACTGAGGGGTATACGTGTAACTGGTGGGATAATTAAAGTATGGTTGCGTTCATTTTGCTGACAATATACATCTCTGCGTGTTTTCACGCACTAGGAAACCAACTTGACTTGTTTTTCGTGGCTTGATTAAGTACTAACAAGTCTTTGTTGTAAGATGACATCAAAAATATTCAGACACAGCTCTTTATAAATAAAATGCGGTTAAAATGCATTTAAGTTGGTGTTTCACATGATATTTTTTTAAAAACCTTTTCATTTGGACTAATTTATTAAAACCATACTCACGACCTGTACAAGAAGGTTTCTTCTCGAATGTATGCAGCTACATTAAAGGTTGGAACATACTTTGTCAAACTAATAAGTACTATGTCCTTTAGCATGACAACAATTTGTATAATAACGATAAAGCTACTTTTTTATTATTATTAATTCCACTTATATTATTAACTATGTAGTTTACGGGGAACAATCAATCGCGGACTTTATATTGTATCAATAAATAACAAACCAGCTTCAATGAGTCGGAATCGCAACAACAATCATGAAAGTGCTTCAAATGAAATCTTTTGTTCCGTTGCACTGTTAAAGACTTGCATTTCTCTCGCTTTGAAAAAACTTCTTCAAATACTACAGCTTTTTGTAAGCTTAGTTGGAAATTTGTTTTTCTTATTGTTTTTATAACAGCAGTCGCTGCGGTATGTGCATTACAATTAACGATCAATACTTGTTCAAGAACGTTGGGTTTATGTGCTGAAATATTGTTCATTATTATTTCTAATACATTTAAAAATGCATTATTAGACTCTTACTTTAAAGCGTCTCACTAATGGTTGACCTAAGAGTTTCAGTTCTGAATACGCTAAAGCATAGACTTAGATTCATTACGGCAATTTATTTTCCTCACGCCTTCCCACAAGGGTCCCCGAAGGGGTAGGCAGCGGTGTATAGGTAATACCCACACACCCACTTTCCGCCAGAGGTATATTAGGTGCCAACGTGACAGATGGCGAGTCCATCGCCGTTACTCCAGCACGACTATACATACGCCTTTGAATTTATTTTCCGTTGTAGAATTTACTTTAATTGCTTAAAGAAAGTAAGTATACCCGATAAAGGCGAAATATTTAAGGTGAA
The DNA here is from genome assembly GCA_945859725.1 of Drepana falcataria. Lineage (NCBI taxonomy): Eukaryota > Metazoa > Arthropoda > Insecta > Lepidoptera > Drepanidae > Drepana > Drepana falcataria. The sequence goes on from OX243935.1 coordinate 7,287,920, forward strand.
AGCGACTAAGCCTTAAAAGGAAAATTGGTTTAAGTACATTATTGGCTGGTCTGAGTACAGTCTGTCAGTACTGTTTATGCCCCTTAGGATCAAAATTCCAAGTTATTTCGTCAGAAAGCACTCGTTAGGAATCCCCAGGCGTTCTTAGAAATGAATTCGAAATTGATCGCGGAGCCCTTCGTTTAAAATTACTGGGTAATTTTACGCACATTGTATACGTTGTTGATATTTATTTTAGTGTAGCTTGAAATGCTTCTTTGTATATTTACGCTTTCCCAATGGCTCTCTGTGCGGTCCAAGGTGAGGATTTACTTGACGTGCATCAGACCGATCATGACTTATGCGTGTGTTGTGTTCGCACAATCCAAAAAGTCAGTACTCCACCCCCTTCAAGTGCTCCAAAGCCGGTTCCTCCGGAGAGCCACAGGTGCCCCGTGGTACATGAGAAACAGTCAACTTCATGTTGACCTAAAAGTCCCCACGATCAAACAGTTTATGAAAAAACTGTCGAAACGCCATTTCGATTCTGCTGAAAATCATCCCAACCCTCTCGTCGTATCGGCCGCCCGATACACACCCTCCCTTATATCTAAGATAAGGCGCCCAAAACCTGCCGTCATCGAACCGGATGACGACATAACGGTCCTCCAGGACGCCCGACGACGACACACAAACGACAAAAAAAAAAAAAAAAAAAAAAAAAAAAAAAAAAAAAAAAAAAAAAAAAGCTCTCTGTGCGGTAGGCTTAGGTGTGTACGACCGATAACTTTTACCACTTTAATGCTTAATCTCGCTTTTTTACAGCTCCGTATTGAATGAGGTACAAACTACTTACATAAGATTTTTTGCATTTCTACAGCTTTCCATAAAGAGCACCCACGTTTCGCGGATGATATATTGAGATAGTGTCTCAAGCACGATGCTTGAAAGACTTCCAGACTTATCTGGGTATGGAAATTTCTTTAAGTGGACCAGCTATCTTGACTTTGTAGCTGACTGCTTAAAACATTTGGTAAGAATACTGTATTGCTGTATCACATAATTTTTAATTTCACATACACACATATCATCACGCCGAGCCCCTAACGGGGTAGGCAGAGAGTATAGAGCGCCAGTTCTCTCTAGACTTACATTCCTCTTTCGCTTCGTCCACATTCATCAGTCTCTTCATACCTACATGCTCGTCGGTTTCGAGTACTCTTGACGTTCCCATCCTTGAGCGTCCGATCGATTTGATCTAGGTAGGAATTTAATTTCAAGCTTAGTTTATCTAGTAATATAATTCGAGCAGAAGTGAGACAGAAAACATACATTTGATAAGAAATTACGTATGTATTGTCGTGCAATGGATACGCCATCTGTTCATCACGTTCTTTGATACATTGCTTGGGCTTCTAATCTTTACGTTACACGAGACTACTCAAACTGCTCGGTCAACAGGGCTCATATGACAATATCCATTAGACACATAGAATAAGATTACACATAGTACCTACTCAAAGTACCAACATATAGTTCCCAGGGATTGGTGTGATCCGACGCCTTGTCTCGTCACGTACGGCGAGGCAGTAACGAGGCGGTGGCGGCACGACGCAGCACGTGCGAGCCTCCACTAGACTAGTATTGAACACACTGTAGTACATACCGAGTTGATACTTTTTATTATTTATATGATGTGAACGTCAGCACGATATCGAGGTGTTATGATTGAAATAATATATGCTTATACTTTCCCAGTAGGGTGCCTTATGTGAATGGCTGAGGTGTGTAGACAGTACATACATACGCACTTTCCGCCAGAGATATATTTTAGGTGCCAACGTGATAGTGAGTCGATTATCGTTACTTAAGCGGGACTAAACATACGCCTTTTTGAATTGCTTCTCAGACGTATGCAGGTTTCCTCTCGGTGTTTTCCGTCACCGTAAAGCTCGTGGTGTGACAATCACTGTACTTCATTTCAGAAAACCTTATTAGTAGATATAGTGGGCTTTCGGACTTTAAATATTTGCGTTGCTTTGCTTGAATTAACAATATTTATTAATTATATAAGTTATGTTTGAAATATCTTCAAAATTAATATTGAAGGAGGTTGGTTCAAACTCAATATACCAGTTAGTTTTTCCGAATGTATGTACACGAGCTTTACGGTGAAGAAAAACAATGAAATTGTCCGTACACTTCAGATGTTTTGAGACATTCGCAAAACCAGAGAAGAACACGGATTCACTTTGTCACATTGGCTCTGCAATATTACCAACAACAAGTAGGCGATAGTACCAACAGCTTTGACTACGATATCGTTGATTTGTTGTTGGTTTAACTATCAGAGAGTATCGTTATAACAATTAGTAATTAAATTTAACCGAATTATTTACACACTTAAATTAATATATTTGCCACACTTCATTACGAAAACCATACTTCGCTGCACTATAACTAAATCCAATTAAACTAGTGAACATGATGAATCTCCCGTTAACACCACAACAAATAAAGTATTAATAAACACGTATTATATTTAACCAAAACACGATGCAATTTGAATTCAGAATACGTGGTGGTAATCTGCAGTAATTAATTGCAACAGCGCCCTCTAGACGGGAACCTAACTAACCACCCCTGTGTTCCGTGGCATTCTACACGTCGCTCATATGTTTCTGAGATGAGATGGTGGTTTCTCAGGTGGGTGACGTGACTTATCTATCTAGAGATAATCGAATCACTGGTGTACTATACTTTTTTTGTAAGAACGTATGAACGTAAATCTGAACAGTTTATTTACTTTTGTCGGCACTTCCGGAGTGCCGACAAAACTTGAACAATTACGTGTATTCTTTAAGTCGTCAGGAGATATTTATTGTACATGAAATACTCTCTTTCCGACATGATTTCTTCGACGTCTTTGTTGTACGTATATAGGTATATATACACAATATTATTAATGTTTTACAATATATGTATATACTAATGTACATAAATAATTATATACTGAGGTGTTGGTAAAGGTAACGGTAACTGTGTCACGAGTTCAATTGTTTTTTCCATCTCAAAAATGCCCAGAGACCTAAAGAGGTTTTTACTTAAACAAGATTGAGCCTTTATCGAGTGGCATCCCCTATGATTATTAGCGCGTTTAAATTCTTCGGCTTTCTACTACTAGTACACGTTAAAGACCTGAAACGGTATCGGTATTAGTAAATATATAATTATGTAGGTATTTTATATCTTTATTGAACAAGAAAACAAGAACACAACGTGCTTGTATAGACTTTAAATTTACCAGTATTCACCTTTAGCTGGGATCGTGAGAAGTAATAAAAGTATATTCAGTTATGACAAATTCAATACGGGAATGTCAAACTGACAAGTAACATGTGCGATATGTCACTTTTTTGACATTTCTCGTGCAGGTGTTTCCGTTGGCTCTAGAATTTCGTGCACAACAAGCTTCCGACCGCAAGCACCGCGACAAAAAGTTTCTAAAAATAAATGATATGTTGACAAACATGGGTCGGAAATACTGAGTTCTATTCGGGAACATTTTATCAAGATAATGTATTTACGTGATGACATTTTTAGTTTGGTATGAAGTGGTTATTATTCAAAATAAGAATAGTCAAGCACGACTATTCTTTTTTTGAATAATTGATTGCAGAATATTCTTCAAGACGGGTTCACCACTTCATATCATTTATTTTTAGAAACAGCGGTAGACTTGCCCTTTGTTGGTAAGTAAATTTATCTCCAACGAAAAATCTACTACCTATTGTAGCTTCATAGTACCGAGTTTTGTTAATATAACCCTCGAACAAATCAACCCACATAAAGGATTAAAAATTGGCTCATATAAAAATTTTACCTTCCGAAATGTATTATCATTTATTGGCGTACTTTGTTTCTGGAATACTTTTGTAAATATTTGAATTATGCCCGTCATGGCGTCAGGCTGTCACAATTTCTGAAAGTATTCGAGATATGAAAATGATTTCTACGTACTTTTTTTTCCTCCATAAAAAATATTTTAGTAGAATATATTTTAGTAAAAATGGGTAAAAATCCTTCAGATAGGATTAATATTTGGTAATATAATAGTTGCATGGACATTAATTGCTTTTGCAAACAGTCCATTATTATAAAATAATAATTTTTATTATTATTTCCTTCAAACATTGTAAATAAGAAGATCAATCAATAAGAAGAGAATCATACAATTTCGTCCAACGTACTCAACGTGCGTCTGTACCATATTTACATACATACATTTACTGAAATGAACATCATTATGTCAAATTATTTGATAAATCATATCATACCAAATACTCATAAAATTACGGAATGTTTCTATTTCTGTTTCGTTGTTTTTCGTGAAACTGATATTATTTCAGATCTGAAATTGGGTTTGTTATTTATGTACACTTCCAGGTTATGTGTAAAATATACTGCGTCTACAAGCTGACTGAAAATAACAACGACCCTCACGCGTTGCCACAAGGGTTCCCGAAGGGGTATGCAGTACTCTACCGTAGGTGTACAGGTAGAACCCACACACCCGCTTTCAGCCAGAAATATATTTATAAATATTAACTATTCTATCTTATGTTACTTATTTAGTAGGTGTATTTGTCATCGATTTTCGTGCTAAAGATTCTTAGAGCTGGATACACTACTAGAATTCCCCTCTTGTGGTGTTGACAAATCTTCAGCGAGCGGCGGGCTGAGTGCGGTGTCCTTATTTGCTCAACTTACTCGGGATTGCTTCTCTTTGCTCTCCAAATGTGAGCGTAATCGACTTTGTCGACGTTACGTCACGTGCCTGAGATGGCATTTGTGTACAAATACACATAAGGCTACATACATACATGGACTTAGTGGCCGTGCAGACTGTTTACATACCTGAAACAAAAAAAAGATTACATAAATCTTAGGAACGTCAGAATTAGATATAATATAATCAGAATTATTTTGAACTAGCTGTCCCGCCCAGCTTCGCTCGGGTGAAAAAGTTAAATTGCCCGTAACACGATCGCAGCGTCCAATTTACAATTGGACCCACCTATTGGGTCCAATTGTAAATCTAAACCATTCTCGAATCTAGCTTAAGACACACAGAAACACACAGAAAGCTTCGCCCGGGTAAAAAGGTAAAATTCTTGAAACTCGATCGCAGCGCCACCTATCGGGTTCAATTTAATATAGCCTATGTTACTCGGGGATAATGTAGCTTTCCAAAGGTGAAAGAATTTTTGAAATCGGTCCAGTAGTTTCGGAGCCTATTCATTACAAACAAACAAACAAATCTTTCCTCTTTATAATATTAGTATAGATTAAGAATATCTTGAGGCATAAAGTGAGCAAGACAATAAATTAAATTTGTATAAGAATAAGGTTTGTTATAAGACTGAAGAAAGGTTAACGAAACACATATACAATGCAGGAAAGTTTGTATGAAGAGAAGAAAACTACCAACGTACCAACTACCTAAATTAAATCAATCGAGTACTCGAAGAGAAGAACTACAAGAGCATTTGAAACCAGCATGTATGAAGAGAATGATGCATGTGGTTGAAGCGTAAGAGGCCTCTGAGCCTAGAGCTCTGACTCTTCGAAGCGTTTTTCTCGATTTGCCTACTCTCTGATATGATAAGTAAGGGAATAAGAATAAAATGCCCGCCCCTTATTCTGCAGCAAAATATGAGGTAGATTGCTGCAAAAGCTTTGGTTAACAAATTCTGTGATTTAGTCAAGACAGAGATATGCATGCCGTTTGCTGGTTGCAGCAACGTCTCGCATTAATCAGCTAAGTCGGCTGTCTGGTCTCTTGACAGCCGAATTATTTGACCAACGTACCGCATTACGGAATATGTTCTGCTTGATCCTTGTTCTTTGACCTTTCAGAGCAGGAGGTTGTGTATGTAGTTTGTAAGTTTAAAATACCGTATATTTCCGACTAACCATAAGGGTCACCTAAGTCTTAGGGCGAGGCGTCTGCTTTTCTTCGAATATATTTATCTGCGGATGTGACAGGTGGCGAATAAGTCGCCATTTCTGAATCTATATATAATAGATTCTCCAAATTATATATATATATACCTACGACTTCGAAATTCTGCGGATTTGATCTAAAATCGTTACTCCGCACATTTTTCGAAGAGATCGCATATCAACTGCAAGTTTTCAAAGCTCATAGAAATCTTTATTGACCGGACAGCCGGGATTTTATCCTATATACTCTTGACTGTATAATGTAGAAAGGTATAATTATGTACCTCTCTAGGGGATATTAAGCCCATTCGGCAAAGAGAGACAAATTAATTCCAGAAATAAACGCCATACATCACGAAAGATATTTGCTTTGGTAAACACAAAACAGGGATCTTTATATTAACCGTTACTTGAACGAATACCAGCAGAAAAGGGGAAGCGTTTAAACAATCAAGTTGGCTATATAATACGCCATTACAAATACCCACCTAAGAACAAAGATGGAGGGCGCCTCCTTTGTTCATTTTGAGACGACTATTTTACAATTTACTTTTCTTGCAATCAGCCGCGAAAGTTATAAAGCAATTGTTTACTTTTTCTATGGTAATTACAGTTATTGGAGCTCAATTTATGATTAAGCGATGTATAGTCAGTGGTGTACTTGGATGATTTTCTCATTAATCGTACGGACGGCAAGTTTGTTCTGCAATATGGTAATTTAAATAAATACGCTTAAAGTACAAATTGGAATGTAGCATAAGCTTGTTAAGCGGCTGAAAAAGATTTCAACGGTTCGGTATTATAGGATAAGAGGGTCTGTAAAAGAGTGGGCACGTTCCAGCAAATAAATTCTAATAAAGTTAATTAAGCTGTACCGAAGCATTATCTCTGTCAAATTTCAACTCCCCCGAAATTAAAACATAAAAAGTTAGCCCCACGCTTTGAAAGTGCCGAAGCAAAAATAAGATAAAGTTGTCTACGTGACTGAGCAGTGTAAACACTTTTTGAAAGCCAAAGCAGATGGAAAATGTAACTTTTATTTTCTTTTTACCAAACATTTTTTACAACTTCCCTTTCTGCATCGCATCATATTATTTGAAAATTGAGTTTTTAGCTTTGTAAAGGACTTAATTTTACTTTTCGGCTACAGCAATGGGTATGGTGTTAAAAATTTGGAAATAATTTATGAAATGAATATTTTTTCAATAAATACACATTTACACGAGGCCAGCTGACCCTGAAGCAGGCGAAACACTAGCCATGAAGTATACTAAAGGCTACCGACATGTATACTGGTATACCCGGTCGGGTCCTCATACCCGGTGGTTATCACATACCATCAGGCGGAGAGTGTGCTTGTGTAGCACGTTAGTGATATAAAAATGTAGACACCCACAACATATACACAACAAACATTCATACATCACACACGTTTTTTTCATCAGTCGGAATCGACGCCGAGCCCATATCCCAATTGAGTAAGTACCTGCTCTAAACACCAATAAAATAATGAGTATATTTGATCGAAAGATAATTAACTATTAATTCAGTAAATCCTTAAAGTTCCAGAGCGAAGATATCACTTGGTCTCGTTTTTAGGGTTCCAAAACCAAATGGTAAAATGGACCATAATGGACCCTATTACTAAGATTCCGCTTTTATTATCGGGGTTACCACGCTGTATATCATAAACCATGATAGTTAGACATTTGAAATTTTCACAGATTATACCTATTTATTTCTATTGCCGCTATAACAACAAATTCTAAATAACTATTTAAGGGGGCTCTCATACAACAAACGTGATTTTTTGCCGTTCTTATAGATAATGTTACGGAATCCTGCGTGCGCGAGTCCCACTTGTACTTGGCCGGTTTTTTTCTTCTAGTAAACTGATAATTCTACCGGTGAGCATCTGGTTGAGGGAGACAAAACATACAAGTGCAAATGTTGGATAGAGAAGGAAGATAGGGGTAAGTTAATCCACCATTAATCTGCATCTGCGTGATATTTGGCTCAAAATTATGGCCCATTGAAGCGAAACGAGATGCTCCTTTAATAAAACAAAAGCGGACTGATAAATTGTTGTTCGCAGCAGGCGGGCATGTATGGAGAGACTGATGAATGTGGATGTAGCGAAAGAGCTCAAAGAGCTGTAAGTCTACAGAGAACAGGCATTCTACCTCTTCTGCCTACCCCGTGACGGACTCGGCGTGATGATACATATTTATAAATTCTAAGGATTTTGAGCCCTTAAAGATGCAAAGCTGATAAAGGAGTTACGAGAAATGCTTCTCCTAAGGCACTGTCCCTAACATTCTGTGTCGTCCTTATGCAATAGCTGTATAAATATACATGAATTAGGTATAAATATATTATTATTTAATCCCGACCTGACTCAGGGTATCGAATATACCAACCGCATTCGTTTGTCTCATCTTACAATTAACTCGGACACAGAAACATAACACCGGTGACCATTGCTTACATAAAATTTGTTATTGTAGGCTACAAAGGGATTCCATATTTTTGAAGATGAATTCCAAAATCTCAAATTCATATTGAAATAATATCTATGTATCAGTATATACGCCATCCAATATGTTGGATATTTCGTAAATTTTGCTTAAAAACGTCCCCTTAGCCGTAAATAAAATGTACCTTAATTCTGTGGTCCGTGAACAAATTGAACAGAAGCTTGACACTAGAGTTGGTGTGAACTCGAACAAAATGTTTACTTTTCCCGTAGCGAAGCCACTCCCGGCTTCTCGGTGTGAAATACTAACAGCGAGCGGACAGTTCAGTACCCTATTTACAATTCCCACTCACGCAAAAACGTTTGGAATTAGAAACATTATGTCGTGTGGCTCAAAGGAGATATTCTAAACTGAATAAAACCTCTGTTTATAATCATCTAAAACAATATGGTGTGAAGTAAGAAGTATATTATGTACTGAGGACTTCACATGGCTCCCAAGGGGTATAGCAGATGTATGATACATATCTTCACGCCTTCCCATAAGGGTCCTTGAAGGAGTAGGAAGAAGTGAGCAGGTACCCACACACCCTACAGCTCAACCAGTGGCATATAACTGCCACTACCTGTCCGTCTATCCATTCGTTTTTGAATTTCTTCCATAACTTTTGCAGCTTCATAATGATAGTTTCATTCATCGTAAAGATGATGTGAAATAATTATATATATATATATATATATATATATATGTATATATATATATATAAATTTATGTTGTCTGTATGTCCTTTATAGAATCCTAAACGGCTGAGCCGAGTTTAGTGAAATTTTCTGTCTTAAGGTGGATTCGAGATTGGTTTAGATTCACAATTAGATCCGATAGGTGGCACCGTGGTCGTGTTTCAGCAAAATTTTACTTTTTCTCCCGGGCAATGATGGGTGGGACAGCTGACATAATAAAGGATTGTAGACACATAAAGTGAAGAGTATTTCTAATATCTACCTTATTTTTCTTCATCTTTCGATGTCAACATTTTCTTAGAAGTCATGTTGCTTTTTCAACATTAATGTTTATGTTTGTGGTTAGACGAGGATTACTAACGGTATTAGTGTATATTTCTAATTAAAGCAAGTTTTCTTACTATCCATTGTTCTATCTTTCGATTATTTAAACAGAAACCTTCTCACGTCCAAACAACTTTAGACTCAAATTGTTATATATCCTTTGCACATCGTGTCAATAGTTGTGTAAAATCGAACCGCTATCCGCTCATAGCTTGCAATAAATGTAAGACAACGGAAGGCGGACTTTAAGACTTTTACTGTTATTGTTATTTGAACTAGAAATGTTTGCACTTCCAGACTAGATGCCGGGAGTATGAATTTCAATGTATTTTCTGCTTTAATACATTAATCTCACAGTATAGTTTTGTTTACAATCTAAACATTTCACATTTTAATAATAGCCTAGAGGCGATTCCACGCAAGTAGTCCTAACACCAAACTAAGCAAAGCCTTTATTATAGGAAGTAGACATCTCATTATAATTCTAACTCAGACGGCCGTCTGGTTAGAGCTCCTGATTGCTGGTGGCAATGCTTGGCGGGTTTGAATCCCGCTAAGGGCAGATATTTGTGTGATGAACCCGAGTATTTGTACCTTAGTCTTGGATGTCCTATGTATTTATGAATATACCTATATATAAGTAAATATATCGTTGTCTAGTTACCATAACACAAGCTTTGCTTAATTTGGACTACTTTAATTTGTGTGGAATTGTCCCAAGGTATTTATCTATGTAGTCATATTATGTAATCGATAGAAGTAGTAACGCCTCATTAAGGCGTCCAGATAAAACCATGCATAGATATACATCGTTCGTGTAATATACACAATATATATCCCACTTAATAACTGTTTACACGCTACGCGATGATTGCATTACAATAATGAATTATAACAATGAGCGCCAACTTGTGTTCAAATTAACTGATCTGGATTTGTGTCCATTAAATAACGTAGATATACTGTTAAACTATATGCAATTTTTGTAACCAGTGTAGTAACAGTGTTTGCAGGTTTAGTAACAATAACGTGATACTTTTTATTTTTTCTTAAGCTAAAGTATTTTTTTGCAAAATTGTATTTTAAAAAGTTTTATTTCACCCACCTGTATATGATAGCTCCGTATCAATATTTAACTTATCCATCCTGTTTATCTTAAATCTGAAAGTGTCCTCATTAAGCTAGTCCAAAGTAAAAACGTAACATAATTGTATTCCCCTTTCACGAAAACTTAAATATAATGTCAACAAAATCTGTAATGGTTAAGTCGCTTGCGTGTCATAAAGTCTCTTTGCTCGTAACTTTGCGAATTCGTTCTAATCAAATCTAATCTAGTTAAAACTTTTCCAATAAGACTCCCCTCCTGCCCCTCCACTTACATTCCTTCATAAAACCTAGCCGTTAAATATGTGACAGATCATTTACTGAGGGTAGATTGAACATTGCAATGTACAAATCACTAGATGTGCCGCGTGATTTCACCCGCGTTAAATTTATCGTGTTGGCGGTGGTTTTTGTTTTCTTTTAGGAATATACATCTTATGTGTTAATCCAGCTAATGAACTATCACTGTGCCGAATTTCATCCAATTCCATTCTACCGTTCTGGCGTGATTGAGTAACAAATGTTCATAGTCCATACAAACTTTCAGGAGTGGACGTCCTTTAGCTAAAACTATGAAGATAGTAATTATAATGAATGTTACACGTAAAATAATGCTCCTTGCGCATTACCAGGAGGGGGAGAGGGGATGGAAGGAGTGGCCGACTCCTACGCGCCAACTTCGCCTGCTTTTTATATTAAAATATAAGCCGACTTGAAGTTCTGATGGAATTCTCGGAAATCTCTCATTAACAGGTAAGTATAAAACCAAAAATCCGGGTAAATCCAGCTAAATCCGCCAACGAAAATAACAAAAACAATGTGAATTACGATGCTCCGTTAGTTCGCTGGAACGGGATGGACGTCTCTTGATAACACCTGTTCAGTTGCTTAGGCTTTATATACATACATAATGTATCTATTATCTATACAATGTGCGCAACTTTACTTGGGTGGAGCAAAGTGTGTACGATACGTATGAACAGTGGAATAGTAGGACGCAAATTTATTTTTATACAATACTGGTGGCAAACACGCATGCCGCCTACGGACGCTTGCAACAGCAGGGGTATTGCTCGCGCGTTGCCGACCCTTCAGGAATATTTTCACACCCTTCTTGAAGAACTCTATGCTGTACTCTCCAAGGAAAACCTCAACGGAGAGCTCATTCCACAGCCTGAGAGTTTGCGGAAGGAAACTCCTTTGGAACCGTGCAGTGCGAAATCTTTGTTGTTCCAAGGTATGGGGATGGATTCCCCGTCGATGGCAATTATTACTAAAATGTTAATCTAGACTGTTCATACATACTACAATGTGCTCAACTTTCCTTGGGTGGCAAAGTGCGCACTTTCATAGCGTACGCTAATGTACTGAAAGGTTGACCGTAATTATTACCAAAATGTTAATATAGGCTGTTATTTCATTCGTGATACCTATTTATTAATGTCAAATCTAAACTAACATATTATGTTTTAATATAAAATCTAACTCTGAAATGAATAATAATAGTATCTTATACTAGTGCTAACCAAAGCTCATGCAAACTAACTCGCAGCAAAGTCCCAATTTTCTTTGATAAATTACTGGCTTTGGAATTTAAATTCAACAAATTGATATTAGAATCCATTCGAAGTTACAATAATTTACCAAACGAGAAGTCCAACAAAAAGAATTGGACAATTAAAACAATTATAAACCCACCTTTAATTAGAGAATCCTTAAATGCTGAAAAGTTATTTTTTGAACTTTTCTTTTTTTACCATTAAATTTATATTTCATGTAGGCATTTTCCTCGGCTTTGGCCGCACCATTTAACTAATGAGATAAATCTTCTCGTTCGGGGTGATTTTTACCCCAAGCAAGTGAGCAATCTTTCAATCTCTTAATGATATAAGTTCGGGAGTCGAGTACCCGACAACAGATCAGATGATTGCTAGCACAGATGCAGATACACTATATTATGTAATTTATTTGCGGTAATGACATTGTTATATGTGAGCCGCCGTGGCTGAGCCTGCAATGAAAAGTCGAATCCTAACTGTACCCATGCTATAGCTATTCTGAAATTGAGTAGTAAGCACAATGTTAAACCACATCACGATCTTTACGGTTCATAGTCCACGGTGAAGGAAATCATACGATATACAGGCTGTATATGTATGAGACGAAGTTTAAAGACGTATATGGTGGTGCTTAAGAAACTGCGATGGACTCGCTATATGTTCCATTGGACCCTAAGTGAATTGAGCATTTAGTTATACTTCGGGGACCATTAGGAGTAAATAACGATATATGTATGATTTTCTTTTTATGAGGGCTAGGCCATGACGCTCGAAAATAGGTAGAGCGATGAAACGAAACACTTAAGGTTACGATTTGATAATTATAATAAACACCTATATAAAAAATATATTTGCATGTTTTTGTATGTTAGTTACGGAAAGCTTTATCTGAGTTTGAACTATGTTTTAAAGTCGGATAAAACGAAAATTGGATGAAATTCACGCAACCCTCGACATAACATTTTTTGTTTAAAACTTTGACGTTATTACCAATTCAGTAGATTAAGTTTAATCTACATTACGGGGTCCGTCGCGGGTGTCATCAGTCAAACGTCCCCCAACATCGCGTTCAATGTAACGAGAGCGATCAAAACTGTGATCCATTTACGCAACGAATGAACGAAAGAAACGAATGAATGAACCGAGACGTATTCCTATCGTCCCGCGAATGACTAATGCTCTTAGAGTTTGCAAAACAGTATCTAACCTTTTTTCGTTTAAAGGATTAAGATTTTTGCCTTCGCCAATTTGTCATTTCGATTCTGCTGATAATCACCCAAATCCCCTCGTTGTATCGGCCGCCCGATACACACCCTCCCTTATCTCAAAGATAAGACGTCCCAGAAATGCCATCATCGAATCCGATGATGACATCAAGGTCCTCCAGGATACCCGACGACGACACACAAACACTACACAAAACCAAAACCGACCACTGTTCCGTCCTCGCCGGCGAGGCTCGACGCGAATAAGCCGTAATGTCCCCCCCCCTGACCCCCGCCGCAAATGCCGGCCCGCGCCGAGCCAGACGCGCAAATCCCGTCCCTAAATATATAAATAATAAAATACCAGACCAGCCCAGCTCCAAAAACATACCAACACTACACACAACCGACCACTGTTCCGTCCTCGCCGGCGAGGCTCGACGCGAATAAGCCGTAATGTTCCCCCCCGACCTCCGCCGCAAACGCCGGCCCACGCCGAGCCAGACGCGTAAATCCCGCCCCCAAATAATATTTCCATCCAGCCCAGCTCCCTTGCTCGCGATCCAGCAACGCCCTAAGCCGAGGTTCGTACCCCACAGGGGGTGCCCTTAGCTGTGTTGCTTAAAAATAAAGTGCCTGGCTGGAGGCCTAGGTCTCGCCATTGACCGGTTAAGTAGCAAAAGTTCCCGGAACTCACGCTACGAGAGACAATACAAAAAAAAAAAAAAAAAACCAGCCCAGCTCCCTTGCTCGCGATCCAGCAACGCCCTAAGCCGAGGTCCGTACCCCACAGGGGGTGCCCTTAGCTGTGTTGCTTAGCACTAAAGTGCCTGGCTGGAGGCCTAGGTCTCGCCTTTGCCCGGTTAAGTAGCAAAAGTTCCCGGAACTCACGCTACGAGAGACAATACAAAAAAAAAAAAAAAAGCCTTCGCCAATTAAGGCTACAGCCTTTAGAAGTAAATTTAAAGATTTTGTGACAAAAACATTATGATATTATACTATAATAGCACTAAAAGCTCTTTTGTTTCCTCGGCTCAATATAATTGGAGATAAAGGACCTCCTTAGAAAGAAAGGTCAATGAGAAATAAGTAGCCAGTGTCTATGAATTATGTTTGTCCATTTTTCCTTGTTTTATTTGCGCTATAAATAGTACCAAGTTTTGTTAAGAGACCTACTCAAATTAACTACTTATACAACTAGGTAATATACTATAGAATTTAAGCAACAATCTACATACATATGAGGCATATAGAACATCTAAGACTAATATAATAACTTGTGTTAATTATGTAATTATTATATATTCATCTTATTAATTGTATTGTATAAAAACCCCTGGTGACCGAGTGTCACTTGAGCCACGGCGATGGACACGCCATCTGTCACCTTTGGCACTGAAAATGTACCTATGTACAATAGTATATACATTCATATATATATCTTACATGGAGTCCTTCACAGGGTTGGCAGAGAGAGTAGATTAACATTCATATTAATCAATTCGTTTTGAGACACATATTATTATTGTCTCATTCGTTCTTCCCTCAAATCCAAGACCAAATTATTATCCATTAAATTATCTCGTGGCGCACATGCCCTACTTAAGAGATTTTTTGTCTTCGAATATGAATGCTTCCATCACACGTGTCAGTGAAGCGTACAGTACAGTAAAATATTAACTAAATAGTTTTCTTCACTCATCTTATGATAGATTGGGCAATTGGGCGGATCCGCAGCTCACCGTGTTATTGGAACCGAAATTCCATTCCCGATTCTAAGTGAGATGGATTCATTGGTCGCTGGTTTGAAACTGGAATAAGGCTTTTATTTTCAAATAGTTGACGAAAGGGCTCTCAGGCAAGAATTTACTTACGACTTTTTCCTGTAGGAATACAATATAATACTGAAAATTGAAATATATATTACGCTTATTATTAATAAATATTATATATTATTAATATATATATATATACGCTCAGAGAATGAGCATAGCTATCCAGCGTGGCAATGCTGCTAGTCTCTTGGCACGTTGCCGCGGTATACTGATTTGGCACAAATATTTTATCTGTAAGTAGCTAGTTTAACAACTTTTTAAATTAACAACTATAGGGACCAACTACTTGTTTGGTTACAAAGCTTTTGTTTCTGTTATTAGCCAAAAGTTGTATGGTTTATCCTCGAGCTAAAAGCTCTGCATTTATTTAATCCTTAAGGGATCAATGACTGTTTACATTTAACGAAACGAAGGGGTCTGCGAAATCATTTAGCAAAAAGCTTTTCCTCTTTACTTTATTACTATTCCTCGCATTTCAGAGGGCGCGTTGAGTATGAGCTTATTGCGTTCGTTGTCTATTAGACAGTTGACACCAACATCAAATAATGCTTAAGGTCGTGGTAAAAGAAACATTTTGGAAGTCACGAGTTCACTGTCCTTTTGCCGGAGATGCAAATAAGTGGCAACCTACCTACAAGCTTGCTGGTCTCGGGCTCTCATTCAGTTTCCATCCTTAGGAATTCGGACGATTCGAGCTATATTTTTTTCAATATTGTTGAATAATTCCACCCAGGCAGCAAACGTTGATTTAACTAAAATAAGTCAAATAGTTACAGAGACCGTTCATTCTAGCGAAACATTTATCTTCATTCGAGCGAACTTTATCAAGCCCTTCCATTTCAATAAATTACTGTTTGGGCCAGAGCCCAGGACGTAATCTATTCATATTTACTTTAATATTATATTCAATATCATTTTCAGTCGGGTGGAATAGGGTTAGATAGGCCTAGCTGCATGTCAAGGGTTAATGAATCATTCGGTGATCGGCAAAGAGATAATTTACTTGACTTACTTAATATCGCATCGAATGGCTCAAAACAATTTTGCATATCCATGTATCATCACGCTGAGTGCCTAACGGGGTAGATGGATAGAGTAGAGCGCCAGTTCCCTCTAGACTTACATATCTCTTTAGCTTCACCCACACTATCTTTTAATCAATATCTTTCTACATGCTCGCAGATTTTTTGTCCTAAGACAGCTTTAATCAAAGTTTTATATTAAACAAACAAATTATTAATTAATAAAAAAAAATATAATTCAAAGTTACCGTTGAAATTAAATTGTGGATACGAGAACAATTACTTCATAATAATGTAAAAAACAGGAAACAAAGAATATTTAGTGCGTCTCGTTTAAATTAAAACTAACACAAAACAACGGATGTGTATGACGAAACCGCAAACAAAGACAAAATTCGAATTGTATGAGCGTTTGAGTGACGCGAAAGAACTTTAGTAAGCCAATTGAAACTTCCGCTGGATGATCGTCGTATTACGGTCGGTATGTGATGTTCGGCAGAAATTTTATTTTCAAATGTTTATAGTACTTTTTCCGGGGATATAATTTAGGTGCCAACGTGACAGGTAACGAGTCCATCGCCGTTAATCAAGCTCGACCAATACGTCTTTTGCATTTCTTCTCAAACACATATTTCCTCTCGATGTTTTCCTTTACCGTAAAGCTCTTGGTGTGACTAATCACTAGTCCAGTACAGAAAAACTTATCGTAAGCTAACATTTATGTGTGGCAGATGTCTGGTCTAACCACTCGGCTGTTGCGATTCTTTAATAGAATATTAATTAAGTATCTTTACCATTATAATTACAGACCTCAATTAAAATATAACAATAGATTTTTTAAATTTTTTAAAAACAATTTTCTAGAAAACTTGTGGACAACAATACAACCATATTAGTTAAACTGACGTCCATCGACATTCTTACCGTTCATAGAAACACTTTTGGAGGTTTATTAAACATTAACATATAAAACTAGCTGTACCCTGCCACGCTTCGCTGTGGATATGTGACTGATGCAAAAAATAGATAAAAACAATTCTTGATGCGGATTATGTATCATGCTAAAATTTCAGCTCGATCGGTGCAGAACTTTTTGAGATTTTGAAGCGTACACAAACCAGCATAACATTTTTATATATGTATATAGAAGAGATCTGAAATGCTGATTTCGTGCTACTTCTGATTCGTTTATTTTAGTCATCGATAGCTTCAAATTATATTCTATTGTAATTAACACACTGAAAACGTGCCAATTATTTGGAACAGACTAGAAATGGAATAGCAACCTATTCCATTATTAAACGAAAACCACAATTTGCGACCGATCATGCTTTTGACATGACAATGACAATTTTATTCATGCCTAGGCTAGCAATACAGTTACGAAAATGTTCGATAGCAGATGAAATTGCGATGAACTTGTATTGGAATTATTACATCACCCCTCTCAAATAGTCCGATTATTCTATCTATAAAATAAGATGAATGTATATATATATATATATATATACTATATTATATATATACTATATTTCATTTCGTTGAATATCTGAAATTAATTTTTACATCTTCGACAATGGTTAATATCAGTGTCATTTGTTACTGAAGATAAAGAAACCATATCCCTAAACCTAAGCTGACTTGTCTTACAATAGGTATAATACGGTCATAAAAAATACTCAACAAATAATATTAAATAGTCTTAACCTACCTCTGCAATCTTTCAGAATTAATTTCCTCTGGCAAAGCTACTCCAATCAATTAGCTCCAACACAAACACGACGGTAATCAAACTGGCTTATTATCCTACCCCAATGATTTGAGTAAGCCAGACTCCTGATTCCATTAGTGATGACCTCGACGGTAAGATTAATTGACGACGGACACGACAGGTGACTGACGACTACGAAGATACTGAATAATTTGCCGGGTGCTTAACTTGAAACTTCAGACTATAGAAGAACGAAAGCTAAATCTGCTAAAGCTATTTATCTTCTTTTAATTGAAGGCTACAAAGCGGTCAATTATAAATCAATGAATACTTTAAAAGCTTTCGGATTTTCAATTCATCACGATGCTAATATTGTCAGGATAATTTGTAATTAATATACGCATACAAATAAACAAAAGATAATACAAGAGCTATCATCGTAAACTGCGGTGCAAGAACAATGAATAAATAGTAAGAAATTGTTTTAATCGAACATTTATTACAGAAGAATGATGATGTTCGCAGTAAATCTCATGAACGCTAAAGCTATAAACTTAAATAGAGCAAACTCTATATTAAGTCGAGAGCCAAAATTCGTTTTTAACACGTATGCAAAGAAGCGAAAAAAACACTTGTAAACACAAAACGTGGCACAGAAGCTTAGGGTGTGCGAAAGTAAACAAAAAAGGTTTCTCTAAACAGTCGGTCTTGTGGCAATTGTTTGCAAATGGCCGCAATATGCGGGTATCATCCGAGACTGTTCGATCGAGAATTTTGCGGCATTTAAGCATAGGACAAGTGACGGGTAATTAAAATTTAAAATTAAATAAGTTTTTTTTAATTCATAGATGCTTAAGGAAATAATATTTAGTTATTTCTATTCTGTTTTGATTTTATATTTTATACCTAGCTTTAAAATTGAGAAGCTCTTCTAAAATGCTGAATTTGGTTTATTTAAAAATATACATACGCGGGGTAGTTAGAAAATTAAACAAATTTGGGTTTGTAATCGCTGCGAAAAAATATCGATTTAAAATCAAATAAATCGCAAAATTGAACATAGACATTTTAGTTCCTCAGCAAAAATACTAGGTATTTATTTCATTCAAGTTCTCCATAGGAAATATTCACGTGTATTCGTAAAATGCAAATCTTTGTAGATTTTGTTCTGCTTTGTAAATTATGTGATGTGAACATATTAATAAAAAAGAAAGAATACGTTTATATGGGGTTATTGAACCTTGAGTAACGCAACGCTTGCCTTACATTTATTATCAGAGAAATTATATGTAGGGTTAGAATGGAAACTTTTTCAATACATCGACACCTAATTCATTATAGGTCAATGAAGCTTAAAATAGCGCTTGTGCAAAAACAGCACCATTCCCACAATCGAGTTTCATTCGGTGCGTAAACAGTTTTATTTCAACAAGTTCATTGACTTTACTAGTAAGGCCGATTAATCTTTTTCAGTACATCCGTCCGATGCTGTTTACGGAGCCTGGAATTTTATTCTATTCCAGTTTTTGTATCGCTTTTGTTAATTCATCCCTTTAAATTGGCTAAACAGGTCTGGGGATAGAGGTCGTTGTTATTCATAATAGATGACAGTAATAAAAAACCGAGTAGCTTTGCAACATATCCAGATGCAATGTCAAGATTGCAAGCCCGAAATCCGCCACGAACCCATTAATTTCTAATCTTTAAAAATTAACCTAATTAAAAAAACATACGAATTTCTGTGAAGAAATTATACGAACTTGTTGCGTGAATATTTACGTTTGGAAAAATAAGCCAAACTTGCAAAATAAATGGATGTATAAATTTATGAAAACAGTGAATTAAATCCCCTGTGTTTTTATATAGGAATGCGATCGTAATCGGTGTAATCAACCTTCACAAAGGCGAATCATTAATTGTATCAAGCTAGCGAGAACAAAAACCTTTAGCTGCGGAGCCGCTCTACCGAACTGAATCTTAATGCGATCATCTGAATTTCAATGGATGAGAGAAAAATCGCATCAGAAATAAATAAAGCTTTCTGCGGAAGATTGTGTTGTCAATCGCACTGGTTTTGATTTTAAATACTTCGATTATAAATGCATTACTTTGTCCATGTCTTCATCTATATATTTCCATTTTACAACTAAAACTGCTGGGCGGATTTGAATGTTTTGCAATGGGGAAAAATCATTCATGACTATTTCTGGTTAACTGCTCTGCACCCGAATTACCTACATAGATATATATAGGACATGTAAAGAAAAGCTCTTTATCTAATAGGATCTTTTCTTAAACTTTGTTTTTTTTTCTCATTGTCAAAATATGACAAATGTCAGATAATTTTTCACAATAGTTTCTATTATAATATAAAAAAAATTTTAAAACAGTGTAATTAAAGGCTTTAAATGTAGTTTCTCTTATATATTACAGGTAATTATCGTTTTATTATATATTGTAATTGTTGTACTAAGTTATAAACATTGTTTGTAAATAAATCTCTTATATATTACAGAAACGCAGCTACGCCTTTAATTTAATTAAGACCATAGGAAACATCATTATATACATATAGACAGATAGCAAAGCGCTGGTTCCCTCTTACATACCTCTTTCGCTTCATCCAATTTCCTCTGCCTCTTCATACATGTACTAAGCCATGCATATAATGAACTGTCACACAACATTTGTAACACCAAGGTTAACAACTCTCACGCTTTGCCGTGCCTGCTAAAACTCTCGCTCAAATTTTGAAAACAAAACTGCGACTGCACTTACCTTTACAAATTATTATTTTTATTTTATTGTTATGACCTCAGAGGTGATTTAAACGATGCATTATACGTTACTTACAATAAAGTGCACGCGTGTAGAATTCCTGTGAACCTTTATCGATAAAATACAGCCATTGTTTTGAAATAACGACCATGTCACGAACAGTCACGTGACAAATTGTTTAACACGTCTGTATCGCCAAATGGTGGTATGTATCGCCATCTTGGGTACAATTTTCATTAAATAGAAAAGAGCCGTAGTGTTTTGACTTTGAATTGCTTCACAGACGTAGGTATGCAGGTTTCCTCTCGATGTTTTCCTTCACCGTAAAGCTCGTGGTTTGACTAATAAATGTACTTAAGTTCAGAATAACTCATTGGTACAGTCGGGATTCGAACTTGCGATCTTTGTGTCGCAGGCAACTACTCGAAACCACTCCAGGCACACACCATGATTATTCTAAAAAGTACAAATAAAGAAGACAGAGAGAGAAATAAGAAATGTAAGAATGTTCTTAACTAACTAAGCTCTAACTAAAATATAGTAATTATTAAGGTTTCTTGTTTAATGTAGCGTTAATGTAATAAAAAGCATGTTTTTACTTATGTACCATTCAGAAAGCTCGAAGCTTTTTTCTCCGAAAATCCAGCCGACGACCAATCAAGCATCAACGTTCCCTTTCAAAGGCCTTATGAAGTACTAATGACAAAAGCGTGCGACATCTTATTCACAAAAGGACTCCATATGTAGTACGACAAAAGCCTGGAAGCCACTCGATATCCGCTCTAATAAAAACCGGATAGGATAGGATACATCCGGATGCGATCACCGCAGAACTCTGCGCGGGCCTACCACACCTTTGTCCAATAAAAAGGGAAAAAACTCAAGCCCACTCTATCAAATGTGGGGATTTAAACTTTTAACGAGTTTTTTGTGCCGCCCTCAAATGTTTGTGACGCTCTCAAATTTTTGATTGTGGAACGCGTGTCGTCCTCACAGAAATGTTTGACATTACGCGATAGATTGTAAGTTGAAAAGAGCCCACGTGAATAAAAGAGGTTTATTTTCTGCTTGTGCTAAACGGATTATTACGTATTGTAACGTATTTTTTTTCATCTGCCATTTCTATATGATGTGTGTGTACAAATAAAATTTCCAGTTTCCTTATTACGCAGTCAGTTTTATACATAGCAGTAAATTGTCGTATTATTTTTTACTATTACGTTTAACAATGCCTAAGGAACTCAAATAAAATAAATTTATTTGCAGTAATATGTAACGATGGCATCTACTCCTATATTATTACGTCATATTGCTACTTTTTAAGATTCGTATCATGCACATATCGTGGCAATATACGTATACTCAGTATATGTAAACGTGTACATAGAATGCAATGTAAAACGTTATCAATACTTTTAACTGCACAATTTTTTATTCCAAACACCGAGCCTATACGACGATGTTTACCAGACTACACGAACTGAACCGACATGAAAAAAGTATATATATATTTGGACTAGAATACAATACCAAGACGTCGGGCCTCGGAGTAACCGAACTACCCCAATAGAAAACAAATTGACGTTTCAATGGGACCTTCCCATTTGCAATTCAAAGAAGTTCTCAACAGGATTGTACGTTTTGAAAAGAGCCTGATTCCATCGGATATAGAGAGGAGTATTAAATATAGAAACCTTATACTTACGTAGAACTTCAGAAGCGATATACAAATATTTAAATGTAAAAAATATGATTGCACGTTCATGTTTCGGTCTGCACCAGTGAGTTTCTCCTGAGCTTAACTACAGTGATTTATCACACCACGAACATAACAGTGAAGGTAAAGTGAGGAAATTTGCATACATATAAAAAAACTTATAGTAGTCGACGTAGACGCATAGTAGGCATTCTGAACGTAAGAACTGGCGACGGATCTGATCACGTTGGCTCCTAAATACATCTCTAGAAAAAAGAGGATGTTGTTACGTATTTACCGATACACTAGGGGACCCATGTTGGCTTGTTATAATCTTATATGTTTCTTTTTTTATATGATATTTCTTTATATGTTTATTCATTTTTAAGCCATGGTGGCCGAGTGGTTCGAGCAGTTGCCTGCGACGCAAAGGTCGCAAGTTCGAATCCCGACTGTACCAATGAGTTTTTCTGAACTTAAGTACAGTGATTAGTCACACCACGAGCTTTACGGTGAAGGAAAACATCGAGAGGAAACCTGCATACGTCTGAGGAGAAATTCAAAGGCGTATGTATAGTCGTGCTTGAGTAACGGCGATGGAGTCGCATCTGTCACGTTGGCACCTAATATACCTCTGGCGGAAAGTGGGTGTGTGGGTATTACCTATACACCTCTGCCTACCCCTTCGGGGACCCTTGTGGGAAGGCGTGAGGATATATTTATATACATTTTTAAAATAGGTGATTCAAAAATCTCCTATGTATTGTAAAGCACCTCAAAAGTGTATGAAGGGAACCAGCTCAGTGCACGCATTGTTAACAGAGCAGAACAGAGCATTTCATCTGGCCTCCGGCATTGAACAACTGGTCCCCATATACAAAAAAAAATCAGGCTACTACTACAGCAATTAGGCCACCGTCGTTCTTAAAATGAAAGTAATAATGAAAAAAGTTATCCCATATAAATCTCTTGGAAATGCCTCGGTGGATGCGATGACAGTTTAAATATAATCATCTGCTACTCGCTCACTCGTGAAGAGCAATCTTTCTTTCAAAAGCCGCTCTTAAGTGTGGGACAATATTGCATGACGTCATTCACCCAAAGATTTACTAAGATCTAGAACATATGGAGTTCTCGTCTAACAAGATATTAATACACTTGTATAATCATGGCAGAAAATCGCATTATTATCGTATTTATATTAGCGGCCTGTCCCGGCTTCAAACGGGTGGACATTTATTTTCTAAACACATTGGCATTTTTTTCCTTGCAATTAAAATAACCTATATTAATCAGTGATAATGTAGCATTCAAATGGTGAAAGAACTTTTATAATCGGTCCAGTACTTTTTGAGCCAATTCCTTATAAACAATACTTACATATTTACAAACATACTTAACTACATACAAATCTTTCCTCTTTATAATATTAGTATAGACTTACACGAAGCGATTCCGACGTCTCTGGCACATTTTTTAGAAAATCAGTAATATTATCAGGAGCATTATACTACAATAGAATGCCATAGGAGGCTCCAGTTATTAAGATTCTGACATACCCATTACTAGCAATTGCAAATTAAGTTTAATTAGTTGTATTTCTGAACCGTGTCTGAATCTTTGAGCTCTAGTTAATGAAATGCTAAGATTTATCGCAATGCATGCATGGCAAGTTTTTTCTTATCAAAATCACCGCTATCAATCTCGTTCTCTTCACAAATGTTAACATTTATCTTGTTTTTGTAAACTATAATATATGTGCAAAGGCTAACCAATACTACACACTTCTGGTTACACCTTTGGGCACCTTTATGGGAAGATAGGGAGATATTCCACTTTATCTTCACGTTAAATACTTTGGCAGCAATATCAATATCCTACAAAGCTTCAGGAACAACACATATCACGGGAGAGGCCTATGCTTGTATTGTACGCTAAAGTTTAGAATTAACTACGGGGCACTTACGGGGTACGGATCCCTGTAGTCGAAGTTTGCCTGCGTTAGATTAAAGGTAACTTATGATTAGTATCCGGGCAAAAGGTTTGGTAGGCACTGAAATATAGGGAGGTAAATTTTATTAGGTAAATTTGTTATTGAAATTTTAAATTTTATTTACGATTATTTAATTTAAGCTGAATTTATTTTCAATTAAAATTAAAGCTGAATTAAATACAACACGTCGTTTTCTCCGACATCCCTTAGCACAGACACCTCGGACATGAGATAGTAAGCCCTATACCAAACTAGTCTGTCAATATTGCACCATGACAATGAAGCTGGCAAAGCTAACACACGGCATTAGTTACCATCTCATTGGGACATATAGAACGTAATGCAGTTGATGTTAAGGTATAATATTGAACTGCTATTCAATGAATTGGCCACATCAGCGCCGCCGCCACCGTACGCAACATTGCTAGGCTAATTTAAAGTCTGTCTCAGCACCGACCTTACGAGTTTATCGAACTTAATATCAGCGTAATAAGGTTCCATATTGATCATTAACTTTAGCGTAACTTCAAGTACTTGCAAATGTTGTTGTTTAAGCTTCATGTCAGCTTGTGATGTTTTATTATTACGATGAAGTCAACAACCTGACCTGTACTAATTAAATGGAACCGGGGAAGTTACGCGATACTTTGGGGACCATGCACAATGGTATGAAAGTATTATTTATTTGTATGGCATACTACTGTAAAATTAAATTTAAGAATGCACTTTATTAACTAACGTGAATTAATAAAGTATTGTAAAGACAAAATTATTGTTTATATTTTGTTTGAATATTTATTTATCATACTAGTATCCATGTCACAGTACATAAAAAAAAATCGTTTACTTAATAACATATTGAGGCCAACGATTTAAATCAATCAATACAAAATTATATATTTTACATACCAAAAATGTATAGTTTTCAAGTTATTAAGTGTAATATATTTCTCAAGTTAATTATTGTTAATTGATTATTACGTTATAACAACAGCGTCCGGTGTTGTATATACCTACTTCGCCAATCAATTTCAGAACCATTTTTCATATAGCACATCTAACATAATTACGAAACAAACGAATGGTGTCACAATATGTGCTTCCGTAACAAATTAATTGATATCAGTCGGTTAAATAAGTTCCAAAGCAGTCGTAAAAATTGAAAGCACAGAGCGACAGGCGGCACACGTGTTCGAGAACCATCGACAATCCTCATTGTCGAACAAGTAATCCGGTATTACGAAATCTTACATCTGCGCGTTACGTAAGCAAGGATAAAGGCGCACATGTGCTGCCGTTGTTAATAAAACAATAAAATTATTATTTAATGTAATAATTAATACGGTAATAAAGGCCAAAATGTGTGACATATATTTTTACACATGTCAGTCACAGTCACAGTTTCACAGTCGTGAAGCTGGCCGCGTTACTTATATTATAAATTTGATGTATCTATCATAATGTTTAGTGTTGCCCATAGTTAAAATACTTTGCAAAATATTCTACTGTAAAATTTATTTTTGTAGTTAGTATTTTGTATGATTATTTGGTCAATATTTTGCTTTTTCTGGGCAACTATTTGTCTATAATATGACAATTTAAGCATAAACTTTTGCATTTTTGTTTTTTATTTTATGTACACGCACGTAATCAAAAACATGAAACTGAATTCCTGACTCTCAAGTAGCTAATTTTATTTATTAACACTTGAAAGATTTTCTACTAATTTGTTAGTGCTCGAAATAGTAAACAATAATATCAATCAATGCCAGCTTTTAAACTTTAAAAAATGTTTCCCAACATGCATAAACATAACGTTCTCATGACGTAATCGAATGAGTCGAAATTGTAAATAGAATTTTATTGTTCTTTGTTAAAAGAATCGTTAACGGTCCCTTTTTCTATTCACAATGCAGCATTCATTTTGGTAGCGAAACTAGCTGTCAATAATTACAAGGGAGTCTAATTAAATTTTATGAAATGTCATAACAACAAAGGCCCTTTGTCTTGCCATGCCTCTAAAATTTACTCTAATCTGTGTGAGGCAATAAATCTGATTTTAAATTTGAATATAGAACTTACTGACAATTCTTTATTGTAGATCACGTAATTTTTTTGGAGGCCGATGAATATGTATGTAGACGATAGGCGGCATTTAACCTATATCTATCGCGTAAGGAAATCGGCGTTATTTTTATTTATCAAGTAATTATTTATTTATTTATTGCAGGAAGATTTACAGCAAGTAATACATGTAAATAAAAACATAAATGTAACTAAATGCTAATAACAAATCTTCACCTAATGTGTGTAATGTTGTTTTAAAGTATTGAGAAATAGAACAAAATTGAAATACATGGGTTAGATTAACGTCAAGTCACAGAATCATCATGATATGTTAATTAAGACCAAGTAGTGTTCATATCGGTTTGTATAAAAATAAGGGCGGTCACAAATTCTCGACCGGTAATTTCCTGTACGCGGTAAGATACTCGTACGTGTAACGACAAATTTATTACCACCTATTTATATTTTGGGCGCTAAAACTACCCGGTCTCCAATCCGCGGTCACAGCCCTGGGGCGGTGGTTCCGGAAATGGAGAATTGAAGTGAACCCCACCAAAAGCGCAGCCATTCTATTCTGGAAAGGCCTCGAACGCCCACGGGTAGCCCCCATCACCCTCTTCGGCAAACCCATTCCATGGGAAGAAAAAGCCAAATACCTGGGTGTGATCCTCGATCAACGCCTTTCTTTCCGTCACCACGTAAAGGCGGTACGCGCGCGAGCCGCCTTCGCGCTCGGTAGACTTCACAGCATGTTGAATGCGCGAAGTAAACTCTCATTGAAATCCAAGGTGAGGATTTACACGACGTGCATTCGACCAATCATGACATACGCGGGTGTAGTGTTCGCACACACTAGCAAGTCAACACTCAACCCCTTGCAAGTGCTCCAAAGCCGGTTTCTCCGGAGAGCCACAGGTGCCCCGTGGTACATGCGTAATAGTCAACTCCACGTTGACCTCAAAGTCCCCACTATAAAACAGTTTTTGAAAAAACTGTCCAAACGTCATTTCGATTCTGCTGTAAATCACCCCAACCCCCTCGTCGTATCGGCCGCCCGATACACTCCTTCCCTTATCTCGAAGATAAGGCGTCCAAGACACGCCGTCATCGAACCGGATGACGACATAACGGTCCTCCAGGACGCCCGACAAAAACATACCAACACTACAAAAAACCGACCACTGTTCCGTCCTCGCCGACGAGGCTCGACGCGAATAAGCCGTAATGTTCCCCCCCGACCCCCACCGCAAACGCCGGCCCGCGCCGAGCCTGACGCGCAAATCCCGCCCCCAAATAATATTTAAATAAAATTACCAGTCCAGCCCAGCTCCCTTGCTCGCGATCCAGCAACGCCCTAAGCCGAGGTTCGTACCCGACAGGGGGTGCCCTTAGCTGTGTTGCTTAGAAATAAAGTGCCTGGCTGGAGGCCTAGGTCTCGCCATTGACCGGTTAAGTAGCAAAAGTTCCCGGAACTCACGCTACGAGAGACAATACAAAAAAAAAAAAAAAAAAAAAAAAAAAAAACTACCCGGTCGCGAGGATATCGTGAGTGTGCGGTGAGCTTTATTAGTTTGCTTTACGACACTCAGTAATTTGTAGCATGGCGTGGTGTAAGTGTAATCTTACTAATAGCGAAGCACGAGATTAATGAGCTTTTATATTTCCGTTGAATTGATGATTTAAAATAAGAACCCTTCTACCTTGCGCTGTGTGGGGTCGATTATATGTGCATACCTGTAACAAAAATATGTTATTAGTAAAAGGTTTTTAGTTATTAGTTACCGGTTAGAAGTTTCATAATAAGATACCATACAATAAGATGTATTTTTATTATTAATAATTTGTATCCCATTGATGGCAAGTATGCGGTCCGCCTGGTAAGCGATTACCGCCATCTATGGATTGCAGCACCAAGGGTTGCTTACGTCGCCACGCTCACGCGTTGATAATCCACTGAGCTCGTCAACCCCTACTTGAAGAATTCCCTGCTGTACTCTCTAGGGAAAACCTTAACGGGGAGTTCATTTCTTTCTTCAAATGCCCTTATTGACAAAACTTTTGTTTAGACTAAAATACACTTCCCGTATAAATTAATCAAGTTCATTGAATTCTTTATACATTAACAAACGAACGAGACTAAGTATGAACTTTATCGTATCGGATAAAGTCATTCATACAATTGACTCGTACGACGATATGTCGCCCGCAGGCCACAAACAATTGTGAGTATACATTTGTTTTTTATGTGTGTGGGTGTTATATTCACCGAAGTATATATTTAGTAACAACTATTTGACTATGTTGATTTTTCGTCGACAGCTATATAATGCTATAAGCTCTAGTTCAGGATTAGTTAAGTTTGAGTAAGATGTCATTGTTATTGTTAGAATGCATTGTTGTCAAAGGGCAAAGTTGCTCAACTTCGCACATTGATCGATATACGCAGTTGGAAGTTTATGGCAGTGTACGCCATATAATATTGATCCACAGATACGGCTGTCAACTATCCATTCTCCCCGATAAGGGGAGTTTCACTGTTGTGCAAAAACAATATAAACTTGCAGATGATCTTAGCCAGCTCCGAGGTATCTTGGATCGGACATATCGCAGTCACCCTTAATACTGCAGTCGACCGATTTGCAGACTTTTATTGCGATCGACGACCATCGATAAGACAGCCCTCCGCATCTTCTATCCAATTACTTACCTTTCGTTCAGCTAGGGCCGACTGTATCTAAACTTCATCTTAAGATTTCACGACAGCACCGAACAGCTCAACAGCAAACTCGATTAAAAGAATGGTTGGTGTTATCGATGCTATCAAACCGATAAATATAATAGGGTTAAATTATCGATACTCTCTCCGAACACGCGTAGCGAACTAGCGTCTTCCATTGGAAATCGTATACACAGAAAACGCCATTGTTGAACTCAAAGTTGATTTATGTTAACATTTCTCCATTCAAGAGCATTTGTGATAAATAGGTTGGCACTGACAGACCAACAATACAAAGTTGTATGAAATACAGTCTCTAGAAAGTATAATCTTATTACAATGAAAATTTATTCCTTTAAAGCAAGGCGAGATAACCTTTCTAAACGGCGGTCTATTTACAAAACGGATTCACAAAAGGTAAAATTATACACTTGATTACAGTGGATACAAAGGCCTTTATTTAATGTGCTTTTATTTCAAGGAAATTCATTATTGCTTCGTTGGCCTAATGGTAGGAGTTTAGTCCCTATTTCTTAAAATTGTTAGGTGAAATGGTATTAGCCTAGATAGCATTGCACTGAACAGTTATTTCATTCTAAAACACATACATAAACTCCGTCCCTCACGGGGAAACAGAGAGTGCAGACCGCCAGTTCTCTTTAGACATACACTTCTTTCGTTTCATACAGATTTAGTAATATCTTCATACATTTCCATTCTTGACTTCCATCCGTTGGAATGTGGTCTTCCTCTGCCTCTTCTTCCACACACTTTCGCATTGTGTATCTGTCTCGTCAAAATATTGTATTATCTTCGTCAAAGTTTGTTAAAGATTATCATTTAACATTTGACGGAACCAATGTTTCTTGCAAATCCATCCAAATTAACATTTGAATAACACATTACTACCTTTTGGAATAAAAAAGAGGCGGCTCATTAATAATAATCATTATTTATTTATAGCTTCAAACATGAACATCAAACGAAAATGCGAAATCCCAAAAGCCGAAATTTGACTTGGCTCTTGGGCAATTAATAAAATTTCTCCCAGAGAAACACTTCTGAAGGCAATCTAAGCCGATTCATAAAAAAGTGGAGAATACTAGAAATTTTAATCAGGTAAAGGAATACCTGTTAATCAAAGTAAGTTTTGAGAGTTACGAGCCCCGGAGGTCGGATTTCAATTTTACACTTGATTTGTTTGGGTATTCCGATAAGGCGTCTATGAAGGGAAAGGGCTCTACCCTTGATGGTGATATTGGGATGCGATAAATTTATTTATTTAGGAACAGAAAACAGTTACAATTTACAAATAAATGTGTTGTATAAAACTATGTCGCAAACATTACACTAATGCCCAGAATGAGATGTTCCTAGCTGACACAATTAAACTAAAAATTAGATTAACAAGGATCGGTATTGAATTTAATATTGTAATATACTTTATTTTTAACTACTGAAGCAACTCCAATATCATATCACCAACACTAGGATTTCAATTGTGAAAAAAACATGAGTTTGTAATGCCATAGTAAGGTTGTGTTGATCGTGATATTATGCGCTAATCCTAAGTGATTTGGAACATATTTTATGACTCTAGCATTTCCATTTCAATCGATAATCTGGTCTTTCGTGAAGGCCCACTCAACCTTGTATGTCTGGAATGTATTATATAACAAACGTAGATCAAATTAGAAGATCACAGCCAAAATTCATGGAAACCTACATTTAATGACTTCCCTGAACCTGAATCACTTCACTCCTACTGTATAGAGAATCCACGCTGCTATATCGACAACAGTAGCCGTTTACCATAAGGCAAGTCGTAATCTATTTTGTCATATACATATACAATAAACTACACACAAATGTTTGCCTAAAATAACAAATTTGTGGAAGTACGAAGACATTTTGATAGATATAATCAGTCAAGTGTATCGATAGTACGTACTTACTGACGTACGTAATGATTGGTGCCCCGACGTTTATTTTAGTTACTCCCATATAATTATCCGTTCCCAATTATTTTGGGAGCTCCTTACATTTTAATGCCTTCTATACGTTTTTTTAATGTACCTAGCGTAATTAACGATAAGTAATCTATTTACATAGGACTCTAACGATTATCGTCCGATTCTTTCACACCATATCTATTAAGCGACGTAGTAATAATTCGCAGGCTTTTTTTATCGACATACATATGTTCTTTTAACACATGTGCTAAGTACAAGTAGCATCTAATATGACGCTCGAATAATGTAATGACTCGAATTATTTAACACAGAGTGTAGTTAAAATATTTTTTACTGGATTGCTAATAAAAAACCGCGGATTCAAAATGGCTCCACACCGAGTTTGCGTATGTAAAGCAATATAAGGTGATCGTTAACGCAGTCTGACTTTAGCGTGAATATGGCGAAGCAAAATTTAGGCCCAAATTCAACACCAAGGGAAAATGGTATATGAATTTGGGTCGAAGGTAAAAATTTTAAATTATATTTTTTCATTACCCTACGTCGCGTCGAGTCAAAGCTGAAACCGAAATATTCGGAATATTTAATCAGGCGAAGAAGACTTATTAATCAGATCGGCTTTTTGATTCCGATTAAATAAAATAGCTGTAGCGAGAGCGGATTAAATTTTCCGTACCACAAATTTTGGATAAATTAAATTCGACAAAGTACTGTAATGTTCCGAGAATTTATCAAGCCAGACTTATTGTGCCCTATCACAATGTCTAGGAAATTTTCGCATATCAATCAATCAATCAATCAAAATCTTTTTATTTCACATAGGCCCAGATGGGCACTTATAAAACGTCGAAAAAGATGCACGGTTCGGGTTGGTCGCTTCCATGGAGAAGAACCGGCAAGAAACTCTATGGTTACTCTTTTCAAATCATTAGGCATATACATATATTTTTAAGTTATACTTACATATGAGTTCGGATATTTAAAGACAGGCTAGGAGTACGTGTAGAGAAACCTCAATATCTACAAAAGCGAACAGGTATCTACAATGGTCGATAGCACGGAGACATTTTGGGAGCGAAATACACTGCAGAGGACGCTACTGGAATGCGAGTTACAATGAACTCTAAGGAATTTCATCGACCGTAAAAGTTTAGTTATTTTCTGCGGAAAACTATTACTCATGCCTTCCCATAATTTCCGCCAGAGTTATATATAAATATGTTATATATGTCATGTCATGTTATGTACTTAAGTTCAGAAAAACTTCGATCTTGTATTCTTTGGAAAACTGCTTTATTTAAAAAAATTCGCATCGCATGCACTGAGTAATTTCACTGCTTTGGGTTGAGTTGTAACTCAACCCAAAGCAGTGAAATTACTCATTAATTAAGTTTTACTCATTTTATTAAGTTTGAGGAATGTATTCCTCAAACTTAATTACACATTTTATTAAGTTTGAGGAATGTATTCCTCAAACTTAATAAAAATCACAAACGCATCGTTTCGGGACACACGCCCTATGTAATACCGCAAATGAATACGGAATTCCTGGGGGAAGATACCCTAAAACTGGGGAGAGAACGTAGTGAGTGGCAACAGGAAGAGCCTCGAAGTGAGTCGCGTCGGAACGGACGCGGCTGGATTAATTCACCGAGACATGCTTCCATTGAGGGAAGTAAAATAGACGGCCTGTAATATGTATTGTCCTATCCCAAATAATTTGCTTTCACCAATTGTTATGAGTCACGATGGAAAAATTTGCGGTTCTTTTTTCGACAACCTATCAAATTTCACAATGACTCGGCATAATTACTGCTTTACCTATAATTATACGTTTTTTGTGTTTTTACAATACCCGGCTTCTGTATAATTTACACTCATTTCTATTTTTATTCGAAAGTGGTGAAATTTCCGAAAATTTAGAATTACTTTGCCATTACCTATAAAAACCGTAATTGCGATTGCTAGAACGTAATATTTTTAATTTTAGCATTATAAAACAATTACCTTCCTTTTTTACTACGCAAAAACGAACATTTTGTATATTAGCAACATTAGTGTACTGGTACAGCAGTAAGTTTTTTGTATATTACTAGTAACTCTAAAAAGGTAAGAGGTCTAATCTTCGATACTACCTAAAGATACTGAGGGCTTATATTTGCATTAAAAGGTATTTTCCTGCATATACGTAATATAAATATATATATACTTATTGTACTGTGCTTAATTGATACAACAAAGAAATAAGAATTAAATCAAATTTTAGATTCTTTTGAATGCCTAACTCTAATGGACATTTGTTAGAACAAAATAGCTATCACTATATTGTACTGTCCTTTATCTTTTAACAATAGTAAAATGTAATGGAACGGTAGTGTCTTTTCGTTAAAATACACAAAAGTCAGCCAAAAAATAACAAGATATTTTCGAATACGGTGTAGCTATAATCAAAACGTCAATCAATATACACAAATTGGGCGAGCCCTCGAAAACATGTTTGTCATAATGGCGGCGTTCGCGCGTCGAATATGTTGTAAATTCACGCACACAGCGCCTCAATAAATTTTGATGTAGTATCGCTGTCTATATGTTCGCAGCTTATAAGCGGGTTATAACATTTGCATATATATCACCGTGTCCCGAGGACCCTCGCACCGACGTTATTATTTACACACTCTTCTTATGAATAAGCAGTAAATAACACCAAAGCACACATGCGTCCGTATTACGATTTCAGTTTTGCATATTTGGCGGAAAGCTCATTTGATTCGGATGTAAATATTAATGTATTGCGGCAAAGCGCTACGATATACTTCCAGAACTGTTACAGTATGCAAAGCACCGCAATAGTAAATACCGTATAAGCTGTTGGTAATTTAAAAGCCAATTATGATGTTTTGTGGACGTATCTTTATTTGATTATATTCTAAAGTAGTTAAAGTCCAAATTTGAATACATATTTTTTTGTTTAAAAAAAAAAGTAAAATATGTTAGTGTGTCTTAAATGGAAATATGAAAAATCTTTCTAAACCCTGCGGAGTATGAAACTCATTAAGGAAGAATTTTCATGTAGTATCTGGTTTATTTACAATTATGTTGTATTTTAGAAGCAATTAGACCAATTTTACATGGAAAATGAAAGAAAATATACGAAAATTGTACATTATTTCTGCAGTCCCTTTACGGCAATGACGAGTACACAAATCGAAAGAGACATTTATGTTAAGAATATATTACTTATAACACATTTTGTGTTATGTTTCCATATTTGAACAAGAAATTTTCAATTTTATCAAAAATGTAATATTATTTTCGTTCAACTGTATCTGAAAAATGTATAAGTTGTCAACCAGGTCCGTCATTTTGTTTTGCAATGTCGCCTGGTTGGATATTTTGTTGAGATGTATCAAAATTCTGCGCATGCCATCGCACCGAGGGGGGCCGACAAAGGAACAGGGAAAGGGAAGCGTCCTGTTATGGAGAACTACTCTGTACCCTGCAAACGTTGCAGATACGTCGAACCACCCAGGGAGCAAGTATGTAGTGCTGACAAGAAAATATATATTCACACGAAGAAAAACAGTATTATTCAACGCGTAGACTGGCGTTAGAAATAGAGGCGCTTTTAAAAAAACTTGTCTATAGGTAAAGTGATTTTATGATCACGAAAATCTAGTCTTTCATACTTTTACGGAAATCTCAAATAAGTTTTGTGTTCAGATGTACATTTTATAAGAAACGGATTAAAATTGTCAAACATTGCACCGATATGAGTATAGTCTATATCTAAAGATAATTTATTGCAGATTAGTAGATACTGTAATCTGTTAATTAATTATTAACTTAATGCAAAATGTATTTCTTACAAATATATATACATATCATCACGCCAAGTCCCTAACGGGGTAGGCAGAGAGTATAGAGCGCCAGTTCTCTCTAGACTTACATACCTCTTTCGTTTCGTTCACATTCATCAGTTTCCTCACACATGCTCGTATCTGGTCTGAATGGAATTTGCGTCCCCTTTGGAAGTATGTTGTGTTTATAAGTTTATCGCTACACTCATATTGTAGTAACGTTTAGGAAACAGACGTTCATATAAAAAAAAAACATTCATAGCACTGGATTGGATTGATGCTTGACAATACTTGAGCTAGCTTGAAACAAATAAAGCATATTCAATGTTCAGTTGACGAATGACAGGACAAGACGATCACGCGTGTTCGCTGCACAGGAATGGGATTCAAGAGATGCAATTTCCTCAATTCTGACAAAGGTTAGTCTTTGTATTCCGCGTTGTAACCCGGATCACGTTCACTCCACAATTTCGATAGAACAGCATTGGATTTAAGGTTTTTACCGAGTTGAATCAGCGCGCTTTTCCGTTTGTGATTGTGTTGCGTTCCTAAACAAAGACGTAGTCTTCTTCCCACTACATTAGACAAATATGAGACAAAAGCCTCTTCTCGTTAGAGATATGGCAGGGATATAACTTTTTTCAATCACAACTGTAAGGACGTCTATGTATTTCTTCTCGGACGTATACAGTTTTATCACAAACAGTTCAGTTCAGTTCAGAAACAGTTGCAATATAAAGTCTAAGTCTAGAGAGAAGTGGCGCTCTACACTCGTTGCCTACCTGTTAGGGACTCGGTGTAATGATATGTAATATGTATGCAATCTGTAAGTTCATTGCAACTGTGAGAATGGGTTCATGAAGAATACGTGTACACTAATTTATTTCGAATCTGATTGAAGCCCAATCATAATGACAGAGTAAATAATAGGGAATTTCACCTAATGATAATAAGCGGTGAATTGATGAACCATTCACAGCATCGTATATCATTAGGCACTTATTCATGTGTCCTGGGACTTCTGATAAATTATTGTGCGTATATTACAAATTGTTGCAACAATAGTCCATATAATTGTAGTCATTATTATATAGAGTTTTGGTGGCCGGTGGTTTCGGTCTCGTTCAACGCAAAGATTCCAAATTCCAATCCCTACTGTACCCAACGAGTTTTTATGAGCATAAGTACGGTTACAAGTTCGAGTCCTGACTGTACCAAGGAGTTTTTCTGAACAAAAGTACCTACTTGATTAAAAACACATCGAGATTTACGGTAAAATAAAATATTGAGAGGGAAAACCTGCATACGTATGAGATGAAATTCAAAGACGTATGGATGGACTAGCCATTTGTGGTACTGGCACCGAGATATAATTCAGGCGAAAATATTTTTTTGTGATACACTTCCTGTATACACACGTGCCTACCCCTTCGGAGATGCTGGTGGGAAGGCATGAAAATACCAGAAGATCCTTTGAGAAAAACATAGACGAAGTCGGATACAGAAACCTGTACCTGTATAAGCTTTAAATAAAGCCATAATCCGAACTTAATCACAAAACAACAACGAATTTATTAACGTAATGAAAATTGTGAGTGGCGGGTAGAAAGTTTATAAATTACTATTTCATAATTTTCGAGAGTAATCTCATAACAAACTCAATTTGTAAACCATTTTATAAATCTCTATCAAAACTTTCTAGTTGGAGTTCAATAAATTCACTTATCAAGATGGGTCTGAAAAGCTTAGTGCCACGTTTTCATTGTCTAGAAAGGAACAAATTGATTTTTTAAGTGAAAGTCTAATAAACGGCTTAAAGTGAGAGGTGGCGATGGTTATAATTTCTTAGAAATTAATATAAGGAGCATTTTTTCAGGTACATTATAACAACAACATTGTGACGTAAAAGCGTATTACTTTCTATAACCTACTATAACGAGCTTTCCAGTTCACATTTGAAGGGTCCATTTATTAAGCTCATCACGAGTCTGAGGAAATCTTATTCTCTCGTAATTTTAGACAACAAACTCTCGTGTATGATGACGTATTCAATATAATAAATAAATAATAGTTAAAAAAAACTAAAAAACACGCTTTTTATAGAAAACCGAACTAAAAAATAGAAAATAAATTTCGATAATATCTTAAAAAGCGTGGGGTGCATGGTGTCAATAGTTATAAATATTTTATTGACAGATATTAGTAGAGTGATTATCATTTCGGTAATATCTTAAAAAGCACCCCACGCTTTTTAAGATATTATCGAAATTTATTTTCTATTTTTTAGTTCGGTTTTCTATAAAAAGCGTGTTTTTTAGTTTTCTTAACTATTATTTATTTTCTACTTTTTAGTTATTAGTGTATTGTCATCGGTCCTCGATAAGTCTACAGTTTGAACGAAATCTGGCCGTTTAAAGTGGGTCAAAATCGAGCTCAAAGAAGTCGGTTACATACATACATACATACAGGTGAAGCTAATATAAAGCGTGTAAAAATAATAATAATAAATAATAAGCCCATACGTATTCAATTACGTAAAATTGGATATTTGGGTTTAATTCTCGTAAGTGTAAAAAAATATAGTAATAAGATACTAAGCAGAATATGAAGGCACTAATTAATGTGGATGAGGCGAAAGAGGTCTGTAAGTCTGGAGAGAATTACCTCTATTACTGCCTACCCTGTCAGGGGCGTAATAATAATAAAGACGGATTGAAGACAGCTAGGTATGATATCTCGAGAAATCTACATTTAACGCAACAAACGTATAGATGTTTTGCCTTCATGAACCACGATTAAATCACTTATCTAGTTAAACCCGAATAATAACTAAGTTTCTGATTACAAGCCCCCAAGTGATTACTGTTACGTGTAATGAAATGAAATAATTTATTTGCCAGAAACGGTTAGTTACATGTTGTGAAATGTACAAAGTGATCGAATCGGGCGCTCGGCCATATAATATTGGCATGAGAATTTTTCTGTTGCTAGATATTTATGTACATACATCTGTATAATCATAATGGATACCTCCGAAGTAACTACAACTACAGCTATAAATCTTTCCAGCATACAAATGTATTTATATACATTCAATTTTGATTACTTACCATTCTTTCAATCAATTTTCAACGATGAATCACACAAACCACACATAGCAAAGTAATCATGAAACCATAGGAAGTTGATTTCACAGAGAGCCACTTCTACGGCTTTGCGAGCCGGGCTTTTATACTCACCCCATACAACTATTAATAGAGCATGCAATATACGTAGTAGAAGTGAATTAGGCAATTATGAGCCCGAGATCCTGAACTTGTAGAGGTGTGATAACACCCATAATTTTCCATTAATTTACTTACGTCTTTGTTACGTTCGATGAGTGATGTTTTGCTTCACTGTAAAACTCGTAGTGTGTGTGATGTATACATTACCAGGATTCGAACCTGCGCTCCTTACTATATCACTGCCATGTCCCAGAGTACTTCAGCTAGGTCATACGTTGATGAGTACGTTAAATTAATGCCTAAACCAGAGGTTGATTTGGATTACCACACATTCATTAGTGTGAGTTCACCAGTGAAGAGGATACCGAAAATCTAATTGTTATTTCAATTATCCTGAATTATAGGGTAGGTAATTGAATGTAATCGTGGCCTCGTTCCTGTAGCTTTTATGGTAAATACTTATTTAGTTAACATAGAAACAGTAATATCATATATTGTATGAAAGTTGAAGACTATCATTCATCATTTTTCATCAAGGCATACATATAAAGCCGTGGTGGCCGAGTGGTTCGAGTAATTGTCTGCGACACAAAGATGGCAAGTTCGAATCCCGTCTGTACCAATAAGTTTTTCTGAACGTAATTACAAAAAAAGCATCCGATTGCCAAGTTCTCAACAACACAGTGGAAATAATATGATTTGAGATTGTAATACCCGCCTGTTTCAAGTAGATTAAAAAGTTGTAAATAAAATGGTAGCTTCTCAAAGTAGGAGTAGCATCAAAATGCGCATAAATCAAAACTTTGGACAACCCCCCGCACTTGAGTTAGTAAAGAAATGTCGCTTTCAACCTTCCAAATGGTTCGGAAACTTGTTTGTTTGCGCGGTCTATTGGGTAAAGATATACTGTGTACCTATATTAAATACAGTTCATGGTTCAATATCATTAACATAAATAGGTCTCGCAGAATATTCTTTGTTTAATGATTTGTTACACCGCACATTTTTGCGCAATGAAGAGATTTGCAAAACAACTGGCGAGAACGAGGGTGTGATCGTAAAGATAAATGCAAGTTACGTTGGTTTGGATATACAGAAAGGATGAGTGTAGAAATATTGACGAAACAGATATACAACGAGTACTACTTGAGTACTACTTGCGAGTGTATGCAAGAAGAGGCAGCGGAAAACCACGTTCCAACTACCTAGATCAAATCGATCGGGCCGAAGAGCATGTATGAGGAGACTGATGAATGTGGACGAAGCGAAAGGGATAAGTAAGTCTAAAGTAAAATGGCGCTCTATACTGCCTGCCTACCCCGTTAGGGAGGGAGTATCTATTGTTATGTGGATTGTGGAGTTTGTTTCGCCGTTTCTTGGAAACGGTGGTTACTTTAGTTTTTATTAAGTATATGACGTTCAATAAGAGTTCCCTGTGTCCCTTACGTTGAATAAAATATGTATTTTGATTTTGATTTTATGTTATGCTGTAAGTTATATTTTACATGAAGCCGTGGTGGCCGAGTGGTTCGAGCAGTTGCCTGTGACGCAAAGGTCGCAAGTTCGAATCCCGACTGTACCAATGAGTTTTTCTAAACTTAAGTATAGTGATTAGTCACACCACGAGCTTTACGGTGAAGGAAAACATCGAGAGGAAACCTGCATACGTCTGAGAAGACATTCAAAGGCGTATGTAATAGTCGTGCTTGAGTAACGGCGATGGACTCGCCATCTGTCACGTTGGCACCTAATATACCTCTGGCGGAAAGTGGGTGTGTGGGTATTACCTATACACCTCTGCCTACCCCTTTGGAGACCCTTGTGGGAAGGCGTGAGGATATATATATATATATATATATAGATATAGATATATATATATAAGAATACATAAAAAAACCGCAGTTCATACATACATACATATCATCATCAAGTCCCTAACGGGGTAGGCAGAGATTATAGAGCGCCAGTTCTCTCTAGACTTCCAACCGCAGTTCAATAAGAAACATATAACTTCACGATACACTTAAATTGCTGGGAACCGTTGAATAGGTTACACAATACTTTCATATGGCTGCATCACTGTTATTGGCAGTTACTTTACTCAGACTTACTCTAGTAAATTGTACCCTTTACTAAACGCTAACTGCTCATTGCACAAGCAGCTCACAGTAAACAATCACTATACACTTTTGCTTGTACAAAATGTAATATGTAAGTCTTATTCAACTGTATTTTGTAATGCGAAGTTAGCTTGTTAAAGTTCCGAACACAAAAAATATCAAGTCAGAAAGTAATGTTTCGAGAAAAATCTTTTTTTTTATTTAGATTTCCGTACATGGATGTGTACAATTACGAAATCTAGCTCTACCATTTATGAAAAAATACAGCTTATTAAAAAAATTACAATTGTTGACATTCATACATATGTATATGCTTTACTTCTTATCCGTCTAGATTTATTTTTATTTAAAAAAGGCCCTAGGCTAAGGGAAACAGCAACAAGGCATGGTCAGCATATCTTTGGACTAACCAACACCAGTGTTGGACAGACACACCAAAGGGAACAAATGTTAAAAGAGAGAACCGGGGAGTTGTTTCGCCGTTTCTTCTCCTGGCAGGTATTTTCTTGGAAACGGTGGTAACTTTAGTTTTTATTAATTATATGACGTTCAATAAGTGTTCCCTGTGTACCTTACGTTGAATAAAATATTTTGACACCTGGTAATCCACGCAATCCGGTTACCAGAAGCAGTAAGGAGACGCTCGTTTTGTGTTCAGCATATATGTACATACAAGTAAGCCTTTATAGGTCAAAAGCTGAAGCTGCTTATGAAACAAGAACATGTCAAGTACTGATCAAGGTATTTCAGATATATCACCATCCAAGGTTAAGACATCGATCGAATGTAATGACGACGTGAATTGAAAAGCGAGGTTGCCCCACATTGGCGCGGAAACGAAAATAATGGGATCAAACGGAGTCTTTTATGTGTTAGGCAGATAAATGATACAGCCCGAAGACTCAACGCGGCCTAGGGAGATGGGAGAGCATTTTAATATTTAATTCCACATTCTTACTTAATATTTACAAGTGGAGAAGTTTTTACTATCGAGATGAGTCACTATTTAAACTAGCTTCGTACTAATGCTCTGGGATGATGTTTGTTACTCAATCACGCCATAACAGCTGAACGGAATTGAATGTAATTTGTTTGGCACAGAGATATATTATAAGCCGGATTAACATAAATACCAATAAAATGGGTGCATTTACTATATTAAGTAACATAAGCAAAAAAAATAAGTAAGCTATGCCTGAGAGGCGATGCTAAGAAGGTGGCGGGACGAACTGAACCAGACCTTTACAATTGGTCGGAAGCAGCGAACGACCCCGGCCCAGCAGTGACGCATTAAGAGCTAATTATAAAACAGCGTGTGTATACACTATCTAGAACCAACAAGCATTGCCTGTTTGTAGTCAGAAAGAGTTATCAACGAGAACATAAATGCAAAGGTTTGTATAACACCAATAAACAAGACGATCAACTTGCGAGAGCTTCGTAAAAACTTCAAGCGAAACTAAGCGTTGTTAACGCTAAGAATGCGCCAAAAAGTCTTTGTTCTCAACAGCCAAAACAAACTGCGTGTTTGGGCGATGGCTACAATAACAAACACTAGGGTAGTAGTCGTGTGTACGAGGCGTGGGCAAAAACGTGCCTAATCGAAGTAAATTTGAAATAAAAGCTTGGTGATTCAACCAGACGTGTCAAGTTCCTGCGAATAAGGATTAAGGGCTCATTGTTGGTGAATTCGCGGAATGTACCTGGCCGGTCCAGCACTAAATGGCTGATTTACGATATTATTTGCTATTACTTTGCGGACACGGTTCCACTTGTTAACAAGAAGTACTTGTAAATCCGTCTGAAATGTTAATATGCTTGGTTAAGCTCGTTTCACGTTTTATTGACACGGTCTATAAATTTTACATACGTTCATATTACACAGAGTACGCGATTAGAAGAGAGAAGAGAGCCATTTCCAGTAGACTTAGACACTTGTTTCGCTATACTATACCAGATTCATCAGTCCCATCATACATGCTAACCGGTTTTGAATACTTTAAACGATCCTTGATTGCTTGATCAATTGGATCTCAGTTGGTAGTTGTCGTGATCGTACACTGCCTGTTTCAGAGAGATTCGCATTCTTTTATCTTTTTATATATATTTCTTCTGTACGTGTGTATGTCACTGAACTCCTCTTAAACGGCTGGACCGATTTTAATGAAATTTTCTGTGTATCTTCAGGTGGATACGAGAATGGTTTATTTTTGATTCACAATTGGACCCGATTGGCGGCGCCACTATAGTATTTTTTCATCCGAGTGAAACTGGGCGGGACAACTAGTATGCGTATAGTTTTATGAACTTTACGTCACTCATTACTATATGTCCAATTTCATACGGCGTGAAAAAGGTTATGTTTCTACACACGATTGCCTACTCTTTCGGGGATCTTTATAATAGGCGTGAAGATGTATAT
This sequence comes from Drepana falcataria, assembly GCA_945859725.1. Classification (NCBI taxonomy): domain Eukaryota; kingdom Metazoa; phylum Arthropoda; class Insecta; order Lepidoptera; family Drepanidae; genus Drepana; species Drepana falcataria. The sequence continues at coordinate 7,330,731 of OX243935.1, forward strand.
ATATACATATATGTATGTGATACATCTGAACAGATATAAATGATAGGTACTCTAGATAATAGCCACAAGTCAAGTGAAATCCAATAACGAACGTTGCAATCATACGCACGTACCAATCTGTAAGAAAGCAGCCAATTAGGTGGGTACAAGTTCTCGGGAAGCCATTCCCTGCACTCGGCTCTGTCGGAGCCAATTTTCCGACAAAACTAAACAACAAAACTAGAAGGGAAACATTTTGATTTGTACACGACAGTCTGCTGACAATGCGTTATTTTGAGACGCGCCTTTCTGTAGGGGAGACTAATTGTGCAAACACAGATCGAATGTTTACGTCTATTTACAGAGCAAACCTGTAAAGTATCTGTCCATAAACTTGGCTATTGATCCGGGAACTATACATTTAGGTTAAAACTTTCCAACGATTGACGATACATTTTCAAGATATTAGCCAAGTGGGAAATTTATTTGATGACCAAATGATCGACAGACTTCATGCGGAAAGGAACGAGTTACATAAATATTTAAGCAGTTAAAATTACAATCAGGCGAAGACCAAAAAAGGACACATGAAGCAAGTTGGCTTCTCAGAAAAAACACACATGTTTAAAATGCTGAGGACAAGTTGCCCACAAAATTGCTACCACATGCTGTAACCGTTGAAAATTGGCAAAAACTGTTACCTGATTCCCAAGAAGTCCACTTGAGCTACTTGAAGTAGACGCACAGCTACGAAGTTAAGCTTCGGGTGTTTTGAAGTACTATTCTATCAATATATATTCTGACTAGCTATGCCACGTTAAATGAAAATGTGTTTTTTTTATTTCTTGTTGCCGTGGTGGCCGAGTGGTTCGAGTTGCCTGTGACACAAAGCATTGCAAGTTCGTATTCCGACTGTACCAATGAGTTTTTCTGAACTTTGGTACAGTGATTAGTCACACCACGAACTTTACTTAGCATACGTCTTTTTTTTGTATTGTCTCTCGTAGCGTGAGTTCCGGGAACTTTTGCTACTTAACCGGTCAATGGCGAGACCTAGGCCTCCAGCCAGGCACTTTATTTCTAAGCAACACAGCCACGTCTGAGAAGCAATTCAAAGTATAGTCGTGCTTGAGTAAGGGCGATGGACTCGCCATGTCGTGTTGGTACCTAAAATATATCTCTGGCAAAAGTGGGTGTGTGGGTTTTACCTTTACATTTCTTCCTACCCCTTCGGGGTCCCTTATGGGAAGGCGTGAGCATATATATATTATTTATCTTGATTATATCATTTTATAGTATTATTTATTAAATAGCAAAGCAAGCATTAGTAGCAAGCGACTAACGCTTTCAAACAAACTCTAGCTAATTGTAATGTTTGCGTATTACATAATCTTCAACCAAGCATCCATAAGCAAGTCCCGTTAAGTGTTTTGGGTCTACGGTTAAGACCGTTGAAAGATGTTAGTTAGTCGTATTACTGTGCTAAATATAAGTCTTGGCTTTGTTAAAGAACACATTATACTCATTAACAAGCACTATAGTAAGTCGAAAAAATAAGGAACTCAGTTTTATATCGTAAGTATTTTGTATCGTAAGTTCGAATCCCGACTGTACCAATGAGTTTTTTCTGAACTTAAGTACAGTGATTAGTCACACCACGAGCTTTACGGTGAAGGAAAACATCGAGAGGAAACCTGCATACGTCTGAGAAGAAATTCAAAGGCGTATGTATAGTTGTGCTGGAGTACCGGCGATGGACTCGCCATCTATCACGTTGGCACCTAATATACCTCTGGCGGAAAGTGGGTGTGTTGGTATTACCTATACACCTCTGCCTACCCCTTCGGGGACCCTTGTGGGAAGGCGTGAGGATATATATTATTATTATATCATTGTAATGACAACATAGTACGACGACAAATAAGAAAACCCAGTTAACTATTAACTCAGAAATAGAAACTGAAGTACAAAGAAACCGTTACTTATTGAAGGAAAATGAGCAGTGTATAAAGAAAATGGTTAGGTTGATAGACATGTCAATTTTACAAACAAGACGACATTACTAGTTGGCGTTAGGTCATACATAGTATATGAATCGAATGGCATTAAGTGTTGGTCGCTGATGACAGACAACGGTATGGCTGGGTGGTCGGTTCATGGCAATCATGTGTAACGTACGGTATTTCAACCACGACAAACGCATTGCACTTCGAACGAGGTATACTAAAATATTCACAAACGAACTGTAGTGCCATAGGGCATAATAACTTGTAATGACGTTCAGTACAAAATGTAACAAGCACTAATAAATACAATCGACTCTATTCTCTTTCTATTCTCTTCATGTTTCAAGCCACTTAAGTATCCAGAATTAATATATTTGTCGATTATGTAAATAAAGGGAAATAGTTCATCAAGTAAGTCTGTAACTTGTTTGTAAGTCTAGACTCTAGGCGTAGAGTGCCTCGCTCCCTCGCGAGGTACTCGGCGTGATGAATATTATCACGCCATGTATTACTCGCTCAGGTATATTTCTATTACTAATACATAAGATATGTATGTAGTACTGATCATAAAATCACTTGGAGGCAGATAATTGTAGCATATATTTTAATACCTAACATACAAGAAACTCACATTTTTGTTTAACGATACACAGTGTATAAATACTTCCAAAACCCAATACTCGTAAGGAGAAAACTGGAGGCGTTAGTCAGTAGGTGCAATAAATTGCCAGGTTACCCGCTATCGGCAACCACCGTACTCCACAAATGTTTAAAGTTAGCTTGTTACAATTTCGAAACTCCACTGCGTTCGATTTGAAGCATTTTTCCCAGGCGCTTACTCGGTACGTTTTTATGTTTCATCATGTTACATTTCCTTAATCTAGCAATTCGTTTTATAATTCGAATTGCAATCATAAACTTCCAATGAAATCCGTGAAAAACGATCGCTAACAAAATTATGTAATCTTTCAATAGTACCGGTACAATATTGGTTCCTTGAGGGACGATCGTGATCACGAGCCACTTACTCTCGGTATAACGTACGCAAGCATACGTAATTTTTTTGCCCTTTATTATTTATTTGTACCACAGGAGTGGTAAATAAGCATATGACCCACCTGATGGGAAACAGTTACCGCAGCTTATGAACGCTCACGATACCGAAGTCTCTCCATTATCCAGGTGTGAGAGTAACAAATATATACAATTATGTATCTAGTATACTAATTTGCGCTATTCAGGAGAAAGTCCTTTGAACAATTTTTTATACTATATAACTATATTCCTCTATTACTCTTTGCATTAGTAATTCTACCGCGAAATAAGTTGCGTTATGCATCAGAATGATGTAATTTCAATACCAGTTTGTATTTGCAAACAAAACAATAATAACACAACAATTACACTGTACGCTCTGATTCCAACTTAATTAACCACGGTTAAACTCAAGTTATATTTGGTTTATTATACCAAACGTTCACAGTACTAAAGTCAACCGCTAAATTATGCTGAATGCCTCACAGCTTCTCAGTATCGATAACTGCTGAGCTGATTTAGAAAAGTATTCTAATTAGTAAGCTTGGCATAGAAAAACTGCTCCAATTTCTGAAACAAACACTGTTACGATATGCCAGTATGACTAGAGATCAATAGTTTCAGTTAAAAAGTAGCACATTAACATCAGAGCACTAACAATCTCCTATAAATTGATAAAAATATAACATAACACCAGAGACTAACATAAATCGTCTCGGTTGAGGGATCATTGAGAATAGTTTGCGATTGCGTTCACTATTCACAGCCACACGAGAACAATAATAATAATAATAAGTACACATGTTACATATTCAGACCAACAAAAAGAATGTATTTATTTGCTACCTAAAAGGGGACGTGATTGTTAATATGAAGAAGGGCATAATATGCGTTGATTTGGTAATATGAAAAGATTCCAATCAAATTAAAATGTCCATTTATCCAGATATAGAAGAAAAAGGTTGGCGAAACGAATATTTCCTGTTTAAAATGATATAGAAAAGGCAGAAGAAGATCACGTTCCAGCTACCTTAATCCAACCGATTGACCACTCGAGGATAGTAACATTTGAAACTGACTTCTGGAAAAAGATCTATACATCTAGACAGAACTAGCGCTCTACTCTCTCTGCCTAGAGAAGGACTCGGCGGGATATGTAATTAACGCCATTAAATCTACACATTCCTCTCGTGGCAGGTTTTTTTTTTAAAACGGTGACTATAGTTTATATTAAGTATGTGACGTTCAATAAGTGCTCCCTGTGTCCCTTACGTTGAATAAAATATTTTGATTTTGATTTCAACATTACTCAATCAATTGTAGATAATTTACATAGGTATTATTTATTGATATTAACAAAACGCACGCCTACCAGTTTCAATATAATGAACCAACTTTAGAGTTATGTGAAGTTAAGCGATACGCCTATTTGTGTCGACAAGCCGACATAATGTATTATCTCGCTTGCAAACTTTTAGCGAAGCAACACTGGTTCATTAAGCCGGCGAATGAACTTAAGAGCATAATTTATTAGCAAAGTATTTTGAAATTTATACACAACGCCTGCTTAATAAGCGAATAATAACGACACTGATATATCTACAAGTTTGCTCTGAGCTTACTACTAATTAAAATATTTTTGAACAAAACACCGGCTCACTGCGAGAGGTATCTTGAACGTTATCAAAAACACTCACAGCGAAGCCAGACATATTTTTAAACTGCCTTATCTGAATGCTTGAGAGTGAAACGAACCAAATCCTACAAAGGATCAAACGAAGCGTACTGCTTCAGTAAAATTTTGTTTTAAGTCAAACGTCCCAAGGTTGCCCTTCGTTTTGAGTACGGCATTCATTTTAAGAAAAAGTTAATAATAAAAGATCATTGACGAAATAAATACATAATATGAGTGTATGGAAGAAAAGTCAAAGGAAAGCCACGATCCTTTTGCTTAGATAAAAACAATTCAAAACTTAAGGATGGAAACATCAGGTCCTCGAAACCGACGATTAAATAAATAAAACCTGATATCTTAATGAAGCGACTTAAGTCTGGAGAATTGGTACTCTTTTCTCTCTGCCACCTCATGAGGGACTCGGCGATGATGATATGTATGTATGAATGTACATATATATATATCATGGTATTGATTGTTTATACACAAATATATTAAACATCATCACGCCGAGTCCCTAACTGGGTAGGTAGAGAGAATACAGCGCCAGTTCTCTCCAGACTTACATACCTATTTCGCTTATATGATGTTTATATAAACACGAAATTAAATAATTGATGAGTTGGTGTTAAACATTAAGGGAATGAATGAAACAAGATAGCACCCGCATCACACCTACCGACGAACCCCAGGTGAATGATTTATAGAGTGAGTATAAAGCAAGTGATACGCAGAGGAGCCAGTTACATTACACCGCATCAAAATAAGAAAGGGACCGTATCAAAGGCAGCAAGGCGGTATCCCCAGGGTGGGGACCTTTATTTATGGCACGCGCCTTTGTTAGCTCGAGAAATATAAATAGTTCGCGCTGAAATATCGAAGTCGAAGCTTTGAGGGTGCGATATTGTACAGAATTAATGATGTGGTCAGCACTCGGATTGGATTAGGGTTACGGTGAATGGATACGTGCGAAATGCTAAAAGGCTTGGGCGTGTTTGTATGGCTTTGTATAACATAAAACACTAAAATGTATTGGGAAGATCGAGGGGAGTGCAAAAGGGTGCCAAGATTGCTCGAGGCGTTTGTGCATCAGCTAATTGTATTTTTATGTGACAATACGACACGCCTCGTTGACAAAATTGAGCGCTCACAAGACTTGTTCGAACGATGTAAAAACTTTTTTAGAATTTCATTATTGTATAACAGAGATATAATTTGAGTAAGAGTATGAATAGAAATATGAGGTCGTAAAACAGTATAACACTGATGTAGAGCAATATAAATTTAAAACATCTATCGTGATAGGTGCTCAACGTTTCGACGCAGTCATTAATATTTACTCTTATAGTTTGCCAAAATGTTGGCATGTTTAGTTACCCTAAAAAGGTACATTGGTCCAAATAATGAAATCTTTAAATTGCGATAAAAATTCATTAAATAGCTGAGATATTATAACGTGGGAAAATAAGAAGAATGTTTTAATGTAATGAATAGCAATATCAAAAGAAGCAGGGTACAACGATTCTGAGAAAATTGCCAGGCTTTTTAAGGTTTAAGATTCTAGAACTCCACAAGGAATTATTATCCTGAAAAAAGGTTCACCTAATTCTGCTAACATACTTACTCGTCCATAAGGGAGGAACTACACAAATGATATGTTATGGTGACTGCTTATCATCAAGTGACCTTTGTTGTATAAAATAGATCAGGCTTAGCACTTCCTATTAAAGTCCCTGAAATGGTTTCAATGTTCAAAAACTTGGGTTTATTCAGACATTTATCACTCGCGCATTCCGTAGCAGGAAAATGTTCAGAGTGGAAATTTAAAGAGCGCAAAAAGTGTGGCATGAAATGCGATACTAGAGCAATTTGTCACTGAAGTCTTAGGAGTTTTCACGGCACTGTTCGCAGAGCTCAACGCGATAACTTGCGCCCCTGCTACGTGAGATACGCAACATAAATACTGTTCAATGTGAACAAAAGTGAGTTTAGTTGCCGCCGGTCTGGTAGTAACTTTTTTATGTAATACCTCTTTTTGTTACACAAAATCTGATCGTTAAACAAGAGAAACTGGGTTTTGTACGTCTATGTAAATGCTGCTTATATTAATAATGCAAATGTTTGTTCGAAAGATGTTTGTTCCTATTTCACACAAAAACTACCAAACGAAATTGGATGTAATTTGGCACAAAATTAGACTATTAGCTGGATTTAGACATAGAATATATTTATCCCAGGAAATTCCCAATGCTTTTAGGATGGGCATATCCGTGAGATAAGTCGTGGTGGCCGAGTGGTTTGAGTAGTTGCCTACGACACAAAGATCGCAAGTTCGAATCCCGCCTGTACCAATGAGTTTTTCTGAGCTTAAGTACAGTGATTAGTCACACCACGAGCTTTACGGTGAAGGAAATCATCGAGAGGTAACCTACATACGTTTGAGACACAAGTCAAAGGCGTATGTATAGTCGTGTTTGAGTAACGGCGACAGACTCGCAATATGTCACGTTGGCACCTAAAATATATCTCTGGCGGAAAGTGGATGTGTGGGTACTACCTATGCACCTCTGCCTACCCCTTCGGGGACTCTTATGGGATGGCGTGAGAATATAGATTAGTCACACCACGAGCTGAACGGTGAAGGAAAACATCGAGAGGAAACCTGCATACGTCTGAGAAGAAATTCAAAGGCGTATGAATAGTCGTGCTTGAGTAACGGCGATGGACTCGCCATCTGTCACGTTGGCACCTAATATACCTCTGGCGGAAAGTGGGTGTGTGGGTATTACCTATACACCTCTGCCTACCCCTTCGGGGACCCTTGTGGGAAGGCGTGAAGATATATATAACCACTTATGTTTTATCGTGTGCATATTTTAATATTGAAATCGCTTTCCGTCTGCAGGCACTGTGATAAGAATTCCTCACGTTCTTGTTATATACGGCCAACCAAGGAATTTGTGGGGGTCTATTTTTATATTACGCGCCAGATCTCTATCGAGCGTGCACTAGCAGCCTGCTTAGCCTTGACATTCCATATGCGTACGAGTCTACAACCTGTTTGGTTGCAAATTTAGCGCCAGAGAGCGAATTTAATGATCGATGCATTTGGATCGAAAAATATTTTCTTTTATTGAGAAATATAGCGTGTTAAATGTTTTATAGCTAGTATTCAATTATAATAATAATATATGCTCACGCCTTCCCACAAGGGTCCCCGAAGGGTAGGCAGAGGTGTCTAGGTAATACCCACACACCCACTTTCCGCCAGAGGTATATTAGGTGCCAACGTGACTGATGGCGAGTCCATCGCCGTTGTCAAGCACGAATATACATACGCCTTTGAATTTCTTCTCAGACGTATGCATGTTTCCTCTCGATGTTTTCCTTCACCGTAAACGAGTGGTGTGACTAATTTAATTATATCATTCATATTCAATTATATCAAATATAATTTATAATCAATTCAATTATACTATAAAAAAACCTTATGGGCTTCATGCTTATAATACTAATAATGACATACTTCATGTATTTCTTGATTTCAATTAAGCTATGGTCATCTCACTAAGCTCCTAGATCGACGATTTTATAAGGGAATACATACCTTTTTATAAACAAACATAAAAAATAAGTTGTCAAAATGTTATAATGTGTCTGACATTCGCATGTAAGGATGACCACAATATATGTTATTTTAGTATATTCATAAAATTTACTAAACAAAAATGTTACATCATATGATCTTCTCGTATATGCATTTAGAAAGTAGCAGTAAAGAATTGTTAATACCCTTACGAATCAAACTGGACGTGGTATGAAATCGCGTGGTTTGTTGATAGACCCGACCCGTAGTTGGTTACCACCGCTACATATCATAGTCGAATAGCCGACAATGGCCATTGTGTGCTTGGGAATTTCTAGATAGGCCTAAGCAATGCTCTAGGTATATATATTTGATTCCAATGCGGAGAAAGCCACGCTTTCGTGAATTCAACAGTTCTGACACATTTTTTATTAAGATTTGTTTAGGCGATGCTTCAAACCGTAATTCAATATGCATTCATTTTGAAAGTAATACAACATTCTCTATAGATAATATTAATAATATTATAGAGTAATATAAAACAGAAAAAAGAATTAGTTATATAACTTCTGTTTTTTTTTACACGGAAGGGGTTACCAGACGTGTGTTAGTAGTACCCACGCATCATCTTTCAGTCAGCGTTATATTGAAGGTGCCAACGTGATAGATGGCGAGTCCATCGCCTCTTCTCAAGCATGACTAAACATACATATATCTTTAGGAGACAAATATGTCTCCCAAGATGGCACTATTCCGAATCTAATAAATTCCAAGAAAAGAGAGGAAACGAGTCTTGAGTATCATATTCGGCTGTCGATAGCGTTATCTCTACAAAGGCTGCAATTATGGCTCTCAGACACGCGCGTCTTTTGTCTCGCGCTTCTTGCGAGTGACACCTAATAGGGCCTTTGTGACTTGTAACAGTAATTCAGATTATTTTCGTTTACGCGAATGGGACTTGTAATATAATAAGTAGACAAAATCGTTAATATAATGTGTTAGAAATACATTTTCACAACTGTACAATCCGTCTCTAGACACGATCGGAATTTAAAATGAAGTCACGTTCATACATTTTAAAAGTTTCGATTTAATATTTCTGAACCCAACAAAATCAGCAAGTTTTTGCAGGTTATAAGACTTTTTTATATGGCTAATTGAGACTGATAGTGATTACAAGTTAATGTAAAAAACATTTAGGAAACATAGTTGATAAGTGCCCATATATGAATTACAACATTGCAACCTAGTTTAAACTTTTCAACGATTTTAACTATCAAAATCTTTAAGTAAATAATTTCAATTTCCAAAAGTCTATAATCAAATGCGAAACCCATAAGGAGACAATATTTTGATAACGTACAACTTAATACCCCACTGTTTGGAACCCCAGCGTCTACGACCTCTCGAAACTTTCCAAATACTTGATAAAAGAAGCCACCCACAGTTTGGTACCCCTGCCTGTTACCCCGCTGGGCCACCCAGTATCTCAAATAAATCTAAGCCACGGTTCATTAACTACAAACAAAATTTGCTTCGCATTACGGGACTAAGAAACAGGTGATGAGAAACGAATTGTTGTTGAACAAAGTGGGTTTATTTTATTAAGTCATTGTTCAATTCCTTAAAATGTGACATTGACGTACTAACGTATTTTTTATACATCCCTAGTAGGACACACACACACACGAACACAGAGACATTCACGCACAGTCTCTCACACACACACACCACACACATATAATGTTACTTGTAGTTATAGAAGAGCGGAGTCTCCTAACACAGGCATCCTTGCTTAAAAGGAGACTCTGGTCACTAGATTAAGTATAAGAAATGCTTTGTGAGTAAATAAAGATTATTATTATTATTATTGCCGTTCAGTGAGAGACCTGATAAAAACAAAACATAAAGGAATATTGGGTATAATTATGTCAGTATTAATCATCTATGGTATGCACGGAAATATATATTTTTTATTTTCAGATATTCATCTAAAAGCAGTTGATGCAAAGATAGTTTATACGATTATGGTGGTAATGGTGATGACCAATCAGAAACGTGTCCAACGCCTTTTTTGAACAAGTTTTTTTTTACTATAGAAAATTTTAATTTACTTTGGGAAACTTTTGTCTTTAAACAAATTGGGATTTTATACAAGGAAGTAGAATGATTTAATTAAGGATATAAAATACTTACTGAATTAATTATTATCATGAAAACAATTTTGAAATGAGTTACAAAAACATATTATTTCTGTTAATATCGAGTCATCGTAAGCCCATGTATTTGCATAAAAGGAAAACAATGTATATTTGCTATTTATGATCTGATCGAATATGGTAAAATCTTGAAGTTCGGTTCGCTTGAAAGGTGAAAGTTTTATGAGATACGGAGAGATTAAAATACGTAGTATGAATTTATTTCTTAACCGAAAGAAAATAAACAATTTTATTGCTTCATGCCACAGATATGATACATTATTGTTTCCTCGAGATCGGATCTAGCAGTTTTTATATTTTGTTTCGCATTTGTATAATCTTTAGCTATCCAAATTTATCTGTAGACTAGCTGCGATTTCATGCGCCATCCAATTTAATTGTTTTTTTCCTAAAGAAATTCGTAGCGTGTTATTAATACCTATAGCAATAATTTTACAGATCCCACGAAGTTCCAAAACTCACTAAAGCTTTTAAACAAATTTGTGGCTTCTATTAAATTACCTGTGTAATAAAATATGGTTAGGACAAGTCTCATTTCTACAAAAGTTTCCCTGGAGAGTACCTATAGCATGGAGTTCTTCAAGAAGGGTGTGAAAAGATTCCTGCAGGGTCGGCAACGCGCGAGTTATACCCCTGGTGTTGCAAGCGTCCATAGGCGGCGGTAACCGCTTACCATCAGGCGGACCGCATGCTTGTTTGCCACCCAAGTGGTATAAAAAAAAAAAAGTTCATTTGCACAGCAAAAAAGCTCATTCTTTATTAAGTATCTTATTGCCTTTTCACAAGGATCTCCGAAGAGGTAGGCAGACAAATGTATTAAAACACAACACCGTCTTGTCGCCTGAAATATATTTAGTTGCCAACATGACAGATGGCGAGTCCATCACCGTTTCGCTATTCATAGGGATTTTATTCACAAAGAGCTTGTAATCAATGTCTTGCTGGCGACTACCATTCGGCCACCACGATTTTACCGCGAATTTACGAAATCATGCCTGTTTCTCAAAGTTATAATTGAACCTACTTATCTACTCTGGTTTTCACAGAGAGATGCAAATCGTTCTCAGGTCGCATAAGGATGCTGCTTTGAAATGTGAGCTCCTTTGATACTGACCGTTAAAAGGACAAAAAAGTCTCACGTTCGGTGTCTGTTTTTCAGGAACTTATTACGGATGTTTAATAACAATAATGTTTATTGCATTACACTAAAATTATATAACATTAAATATAAAGAGCCGTGGTGGCCGAGTGGTTCGAGTAGTGGCCTACAATACAAAGATTGTAAGTTCAAATACCGACTGTACCAATGAGTTTTTCTACACTTAAGTACAGTGATAAGTCACACCACGAGCTTTACCGTGAAGCGAAACATGAGGAAACTCGCATACGCTGAAGAAATTCAAAGGCATAGTCGTGCTTGAAAGGCCACGGACGCGCCATTTGTCATGTTAACACCTAAAATATATCTCTGGCGGAAAGTGAGTGTGTGGGTGTCTGGCGGAAAGTAGGGAATGTGGGTTGGTGTGTGGATAATAAAATTACTGAAACTTCCTTTTCATTAAATTAAAACAAATCTTCATACAGACTAACGGGACTTGAACCTGCAATCTTAAATATGCTTCTTAAACAACTCAGCCACCACGAATGTGGTTAATAAAAAATGTGTAAAAAGTTATTCGGCATTCACAAAGGATTTCACCCAGCAAAGTACCAATCTCTTGCAACAATGTAATAAAATAAAATACATTACACATACATACATAACCCCTTGTTCCTGAACATACCTGTTTTTGCGAACTCGTAAAATAACATTACCCTTTTCACTCGCAAGCTTACCTGAAACAGAATTAACATAAATAATTATTACACGTTCGATATTATAGACCTTACGTTATCCGACTTACGTCTTTTTTTAAATAATAATACATATATGCTTCAAAGTAGACTAATATATCTACACAACCTCCCACAGGGACCCTTGTAAGGAAGGAAGACCCGAAGGGTAAGCAGAGGTGTAAAGATAGTACCCGTAGTAGTAGAAAGTGATAGATGGCGAGTCCACGACTATACACATACTTCTTTGAATATCTTCTCAAACGTATGCAGGTTTTGCTCTCAATGATTTATTTCACCGTCAAACTCGTGGTGTGACTAATCACTGTACTTAAGTTCAGAACTCATTGGTACAGTAGGTATTCGAACTTGCAATCTTTGTTTTGCAGACAGCTACTCCAACCACACGGCCACCAATGCTTTTTCATACATAAGGTGTAATGTCCAATCACAGGACATAACATAACAATATAACATAAAAAAGCAAAAGTGTGTGCAAGAAGAGGCAGAGGAAGGCCACGTTCCACTACCTGGATCAAATCGATCGGACGCTCAAGGACGGGAACGTTAAGAGTACTCGAAACCGACGAGCATGTATGAAGAGACTGATGAATGTGGACGAGGCGAAAGAGGTATGTAAGTCTAGAGAGGCCTGGCGCTCTATACTCTCTGCCTACCCCATTAGGGACCTGGCGTGATGATATGTATGTATGTATAACATAAAAAACATACATGCCTTCCTATAAATACCTCTAAAGCGGCGGGCAGTGGTGGAATAGATCTCACATGTCACCGATGACATATAGGTGAATGCGACAAATGAACCTGGTGGCGTTCCTACAGGTAAGACTTCACATACTTCTTCACTTCTTCTTCTTAATTAGTCATACCACGAGCTTTACGGTGAAGGAAAACATCGAGAGGAAGCCTGCATACGTCTGAGAAGCAAATCAAAGGCGTATGTATAGTCGTGCTTGAGTAACGGCGATGGACTCGCCATCTATCACCTTGGCAACTATACACCTCTGCCTACACCTTCGGGGACCCTTGTGGAAAGGCGTGAGGATTGCTTCTTGACTTTTTTTAATATAAAGCTTTATAAGAGGTGCCGGTGTCCCTACATTTATAAGTTCGAAATAACACTAGATCTTTTACAAACATGCTTGCCTTCGCCGAGTTAATTCTATCATCGCTTATCACACATACACAGTAACGATGCCTCAAACATCTCCTAGAAATGTTGAATACAAACACCGTTCATCGTTCATCAATGCATCTAAATATACATTTTATGAACTAACCAATTAACATCACGAAGAAAGAATAATGTTACTTTGTGTCACTTAACTTTAACTTGAGTTAACTACTTTTACTTAATTGTATTAATTTACGACCGCTGTGGGTGGCACAATTGATATCTATGTGTGGTTTAAAGAGAGACTATTAAAATGCATATAAAATCTTAATTACTTCATAAATCATGCTTAATCGAGGTTCATATTCCTTTATCTCTTTGGATATTGTTTAATATAAGTAATTGGGCGTTGTTTATTAAGTGTGGATGAAGTGAAAGAGGTGTTAAAGTGTAGAGAAAAACGCTTTACTCTCTCTACCTGCCTAGTATGGCTCATCACTCCATACATACTCGCCCGATGCGTGTACTCTTGACGTAGGACCTCCTTGAGTGTTCCGACCGATTTTACAATGCTAAAACCCAACAAGATTACTAAATGTGTAGTAACTTGTACTATGGTTTGAAATAGCAGTACATTTGTCATACAATAGCGAACTACTTAACGCCGCTCGTTAGAAGGTTCCAGCGCAACCACCTCGTCTGCACTTGACAACCAAGTGCAAAGACGTTACTCCGGTGATATATTTTTACATTGTGAGTGAAAAGTAAATATATATGAAAAGATCAGTGCGTTAAAAATGTGTAGATGCTTATTTTATAGGTGGCAAAAGAACTTGCGGCCCGTCAATATTTATCGATAGGTAAAAACTGCTAGCACAATAACTATTTACAGATTAGAAAAAGTGTGTTCGTAGCTAAGCGACGATGTCTGTCATCTGTCGCGTTGACATATTAATATATCTCATGTGACAGGAAGGATTTTTACTCCTCTGCCTACCTTTTAGGATTCTTAGGGCAAATTTGGGGAAAAGTTAAGCTTTATATTTTCTCGACGAACGAGTAGGTAGACAGAGAGCGCCAGCTCCCTTTAGACTTACGGAACTTATACCATAATCAACATTTACATATTACCAAGTCATATAAATAAAAAGTTTTTCCCGTTATAGAGCTTACATTGGATGCATTATAAATAAGAATATTGTAAGAATACAATGGAAAAGATAACAAATTACTTTTCGCGTAAATTGTCAGTTATATACGATATACCTTAAGCCTCCCTGAAGGTTATTGAAATAAACGAGCCTTATAAACGTTCATATTTTAGCAGGAGTAAAAATTGCAATACTATAAAAAGACGGAGCTCCGGTCGGATCAGGGATTTAATAGCTCATTGCGGGAACCTATTTTGTTCAAGGTTTGTACGATGGGTGACTACCCTCTCCATATCGTCCGCATCACCAGTCCCTAGCATAAATCGAATGACTTTGTTCTCTGTAAAGTGTGCTAACTTGTACAACAGTAGGTCGAAAACCTTAGTGGCCCGGTTTCTCTTTAAACTGGGTGTTGAAAGTCAGTTGGCTATCAATTGGCTATCCAGCTGAATTTATCACGTACCGAACTCATCAATGTATGAGATAAGGCAACTCACAATTTGATTCTCAAATCAAGTTGCAACAAAGGATATTCATTTGTTGACAATTTTCGGTCGGTTAATTTGTGTCGAATATTTTTTCAACTGTAATTGTTATATATATGTAGTGTATAGTATATACATATATAAACTTTTTTTATAGGGAAGATGTGTCACGTTTGAATGTTGTTGTACCATTTCTTTCAATGCTTCAAAAAATTCACCAAACACGGTCAAGTAGCCTAGTAACCGGGCAATCAGAACGCAACGGAATCTTGTCACGGCCAATTGGAAAGTTTTATGCGATCTTAAATCTGAAGAAAACATTATCCCACGCAACAAAGATCTGTATCACATGAATCGCACGAAACATAAAAATTATTGCTTTATGTCGCGTACTCTCTCTCTCTACCCAGTTAAGGATATCGCACTAATGATGAGCATATATGATATTATAACATTATTATATACAAATGCTGTCCCGCCCGGCTTCGCTTGGGTGAAAAAATTTAAGCTAGTGAAACACGACAGCAGCGCCATCTGCGGGTACTCAAGTATACACACAAAATTTTATCCAAATCGGTCGACCATTTAGAAGGAGTTGTTAGGTGATAAACACACGTACAGAAAAATTTATATGTTATCTACACGCCACATATCCATCCACAAGAGATAGACTGAAGTGTGCTGTAGTACCTAAACACCCACCTTTCACCGGCGATTTTTTAGGTACTAATGTGACAGATGGCGAGTCCATTGCCGTGTCTATACTAATTCAAAGATACGTCTTTAGCTTTGAATATGAGCTCACACATGCAGGTTTTCTCTCGGCGTTTTTCTTTACTATAAAGTTCGTGGTGTGACTGTACTGCCCAGAAAAAGTAATTGGTACAGGTACAGTCAGGATTCGGACTTGTAATCTTTGTATTACATGCGACTGCTCGAACTATTCGGTTAGCACGGCTACTCCACAATGTTACATTAAAAACTTATTTTTATTATGCATACTTACATAAAATAAAGGGTCTGTTTCAACTCGATAATTTTGAAATTGGTAAAGTAGACACAAAAAATACGAAACACTTGACCGTCTCGGCTCCAGTGTAGCAAGGGGCGTCCTGAGGCAATAAAAACAAAGCACTTTGGACCGCAGCCAGAGCTCAGAGCTCCAGGTTATACTTCATTGAAAAGGCACATTTAAATCCAGAGAGCCACTTGAATTCATCTCGTGGAAATGTTTAAATTCGTCTTTTTGTTAAAGTTCAGGCACTCAACTGCAACCCCTTCAATGCTTCATGAATGCCCGAGTTTGTTTTTGTATTACATATATTAAATTAGAATTAATGATATACAAATAATTCATATAAACTTTACTTTCGAATGCTGTCTAAGAACCTATTAAACCCAGATATTTTTGGGTAGGTACATTGCATGACGCGAACTTAGTTCTTAACAGCACCAGGTACATTAAATTAACAATCCGAAAAATGAACGCGAAATTTAAATAAAATTGTGGGTATGTGACAAGAAATACAATGGAGGAAACCGAACGACTATTCAAAAAAGGAATCACCAATCCATCGATTGGCTTATATTGGCTTGAAAAACCGGACTCGTAAGCAGTACACTCTTTTGTATTCGTCATTTATGCGGTTCCGCATTGCATTATGATTATTGGGTAGTTTTAAGGCGAAGCGGGTCGTTGGACGACCCTCGCATGTGAATTCCGTGGCATCCAACAAATCTCCCACGACATTCTTTATTTGAAAAAGGCGCGATGAAACCATTACGGAAAAGAATCTCAAGCAGTCTTGATGTTGAATTATGCAGCTTTTTGTTTCGACTTAAATATTGCGTGATCAAAATGTTTTATGTCCAGTAAAATGAATCTTAATATTCCCTTCCCATTAATCAGAAATATGTTCTTAGACCAAAGATATAGCACTATTACACCAGGAATTCCAAAGAGGTTTTAATATTATTTAGAGGCCGAGCAACTGTGGTGTTGTGCCTGGCCCTGCCAGATACCTGGGTTTAAAATAGAATACAGCCGCAGGGATAAAGAGCTCTACAGTTCAAAGCTCTATGATATGACTCCGTTGGATTATTTCGGATAGATTAATACTTTTTATTTACATGCAATACCCTTGTGAAATATAATCCCGAAATTGTAAAGTCAGTTAATCGTAATAAAGTTAATTAACCATCTAAATGCGTAGGAAGACATACAATGAAGCCATTCTTTTAACGGGATTTGCTGAGAGACGATCTCATACGTTAGCTCCAATTACTTATGGTCAAGATCTCAAGATGCACTTGAAATCCGATCTCGCTTCGCGTTGTTATTCTCGGCGATTGCGTTACATCAAATTGGAACAAACAAAAGCCGTGTGGTATTAGTAATTTCGATATATTTACGACTTCGGTAAAGTAACATGATAGAATATGGATTTGTTGAAATGGAGCGAGCACTAGGAAGCAAAACAAAGGGCCGTCAAAATTGATGCACATAATTCATGGAGTGCATTCTAAACGGGCAGATGAGATGAAATAAAATGATGGTTCGGGAGGGCGGTGGTCCCGAAATTCGACTTCCCCGCTGAGTGGTGGGGACGAAACAATGAGTCGCGGGCCACTCGCTCCTCGGCCTCCCTCGGCTCACGCACGCTATTGTTAAAGACTCCTTTTGTTTTTTCTTTGTGGTGCAATTTGGAGCGGGGAAGCTGTGCGTTGCGTGAGATTAGGCGTGAAACTGCCGAACACAATAGACAAGTTTACATTGTGAATGAGCTTGTTAACATTTCTACTACTTTATTTCGTTATCGCAACTAATTTATTCAACCGCATTTGCACAACAATTTCAATTGAACTTAATTACAGTGGAAAGCTTCTTTAACGCAAACATGTGTGTAGAAAAAAATATAATGGGGTATTGGAGATCAATTACGAAGTACAAGTACCTTAAAGGCCCGGGTAGTAACAAAAACTTGTGGTCGATTACGGGTGTATCTTTTCAATCAACGTCGAGGGCTCCCAACGTCACGCGCCCAACATAAGATTAAATAACTCGGAACGGCTTTAAGACGGCTTCTTTACAGAACCGAGACCGCCGACAGCGCAGTTCAGGTAGCGGCGTACAATGCATCCTAAGAGTATTATTTAAGTATTACGAGCGCTCCCAACATCCACAGACAGCTTAAATATTGTTACATGACTACTTAGAAAGTAACTCGTCGGTAGTGAATATACCTGGATGCGAAATATACTGGTATTTTGAGTTCCAACACAGAAATTTAAAGGTTTTAACAAATGTGTTGCTTGGTTGTCAAGGTTGTCTTGGTTTTAAACTTGTACCGGTACATTTAAGAGGATTGTATTTGTGCACTCATTATCTATTATAACAATGCCGAACCATAAAAATGCCGTGGTGGCCGTGTGGTTCGATGCCTGCTACACAAAGATCACAAGTTCGAATCCCGACTGTACCAATGACTTTTTCTGAACATAAGTACAGTGATTAGTCACACCACGAGCTTTACGGTGAAGGAAAACATCGAGAGGAAACCTGCATACGTCTGAGAAGCAATTCAAAGGCGTTTGTATAGGCGTGCTTGAGTAACGAGATGGACTCGCCATCTGTCACGTTAGCACCTAAAATATGTTTATGGCGGAAAGCGAGTGTGTGGGTAGTACCTATCACCTCTGCCTACCCCTTCGGGGACCCTTGTAGGAAGGCGTGAGGATTATCCATATAAGTATAGATATTTTTTTTACCAACGATGCACATATAAAGCTTGCCCCTCAAATTTCACCCGTAATATCCACGCGTATGATTCATAAAACAAATGAGCAATACGCATAAATTAATCTAATTGACTTTAATTTTTGGAATGAATTGCCGTAACGAAATATTTGTGAGTTCTGAAGTATATATTCCGGGGTATAATAAATAAGGGTTAATGCACTTCCATGTACAAAGTGAGTCTTTTTATGTGGGATTAGGCTGTTCATTTTCAGTTTAGGAACCATTAGCCCATTTAAGAGAGGATGAGTACTGAAAATTTGCCTGACTGGGGCAGTACCTGCCTTAGAGAAACCGCAGTAAAATAGCACTCCTCCTGATTTTCTGCTGTGTAATGACTTGAATGTCCAGGACTGCTCTAAGAGAAGATGTACTAGCAAACCTTTCCTCTCTTTAGTTGCTAGCAACGGGTAGCAAATGGCCGCGCGAACGATACCGCCAGTATACAATTTTTGTAAAACAATTTTTTTTTTTTTTGTATTGTCTCTCGTAGCGTGAGTTCCGGGAACTTTTGCTACTTAACCGTCAATGGCGAGACCTAGGCCTCCAGCCAGGTACTTTAGTACTAAGCAACACAGCTAAGGGCACCCCCTGTGGGGTACGAACCTCGGCTTAGGGCGTTGCTGGATCGCGAGCTATGGAGCTGGGCTGGACTGTAAATTTTATTTATATATTATTTGGGGGCGGGATTTGCGCGTCAGGCTCGGCGCGGGCCGGCGTTTGCGGCGGGGGTCGGGGGGGAACATTACGGCTTATTCGCGTCGAGCCTCGTCGGCGAGGACGGAACAGTGGTCGGTTTTGTGTAGTGTTGGTATGTTTTTGTCGGGCGTCCTGGAGGACCGTTATGTCGTCATCCGGTTCGATGACGGCGTGTCTTGGACGCCTTATCTTCGAGATAAGGGAAGGAGTGTATCGGGCGGCCGATACGACGAGGGGGTTGGGGTGATTTACAGCAGAATCGAAATGACGTTTGGACAGTTTTTTCAAAAACTGTTTTATAGTGGGGACTTTGAGGTCAACGTGGAGTTGACTATTACGCATGTACCACGGGGCACCTGTGGCTCTCCGGAGAAACCGGCTTTGGAGCACTTGCAGGGGGTTAAGTGTTGATTGTAAAACAATATTCTTCTGATGATTTAAGTTTACTCCTCCATTTGGAATAGCCGTACTAGCAGAAGGGAAACCGTTCATGTTATAGGAACTAGTCGCCGGCAGCGCGGGAGCATAAGCCTCGGGTATAAACAAAAAATGCTCCGAGAACAGAGGATCATCAAAATAATTGTATACTCTGTTATAGCAAGTGACAAACCGGTCTGCAGTTTAAAATAATAAAACGCCGTCGTTTAGACAACAATGGCTAGCTGCGGAATGCGGCCGTGTCGCATTTGTAATTGTGCCAATTAACGGAATGTCTCCTCTAATTTATAAGCTGAGATCAACTTTCCTCAACAGCGAACAGAACTGATAGATATAACCCTTGCAAGTTAATGAGTTCAAAGTTATGTAACAATACATGTGGACAACGTAACATCAATTCTATAAATATATTCTCACACTTTCGCTGAAGTGTCCCTCAAGAGGTAGGCTGAAATTTATAGGTAGTATCTACACACCCACTTTCCGCCAGAGATTTGGTTTATTTATTTAATATTTTGCAACAGCTTTTTTTTAGCAACAATTTAGGTGCTAACGTAGCAGATGGCGAGTCATTCAACGTTACTCAAGTCAAGACTTTTAGTTTTGCTTTAGTAAGTTCATTGTTACAGTCGGGATTGATGAGATTATTTGTCTTCTGAAAACAAGTTATATAATCTATAATCTAAATAATCTATGTAGGTACCAAATTAAAAAAAAAATGTTCAGCAGTTTTTGCGTGCAAAATGGAGCAAACATCCGCACAAACATTCGCTTTTATATCATTAATTAATAGGATTTAAAATTACACCCTAATCTCATTTCAACTGTTATGATATTATGAAACTTAAATAAAGATAAGTTTAGTTGAAACTAAATTAGGCAACGGCCAGCGCAGCTGTACCCCGTATGAACTTTAATTAACAATACCACTTCCTCTGTGGAAAGTTTGAAGCCCTAATTGTGGTCCCCTTTATTTATTCAAAAGTAACGCGATATGTCATACAGGACAGGACTCCCCAGCGGATGCATTACTTGTTAGTGTCAATAAGTGTTGCCCAAAAGTGACGCCAGATGAGTCATTAGTGTGAATGAATGACTCACGACAAAGAGTAATGCGGACTAGTTCTGATTAGATCTTCACAAAAGTGAGTGAAAGAAATTGTTTGAATCTCACTGTGAACATTGGCACCTCGGATTGTTAACAGCTTGGTTTACTGCCTATTAGCGTGAAACGCCAAACAATGGATGGGAGGTTACACATTTATTGTGTTCACAAGATTCTTTGGAACTTATGCATTCAAAAGTCCTAATCGGCTTATCGCAAGTAACTGGATTGACGACAGCTGTTTTGTCAACGATTTTCCCTCGGATTCTTGCGTGTCGTTGTTTAAAATGTATATCTTCACGCTTTTATGGGTCTCCGAAGTATATCACATTGCCACGAAATTTTGGTGCAAAGTCACAGGTAGTTCGACTATCGAAATCAATTTGGATCGACATTACATTCGTCGTTGAATTAGTTATAACTCGTTTCCACGTTATTACATCTTATTTGCATATTTTCATAATATTTCCCCAAAACAGATGTATCAACCACCACTTTTCACACTTATAGTCCAGTTCGCACGCCTTTGAATGGTTTCTCAATTAAATGCAGGTTTCCTCACGATGCTTTCCTTTACTGTAAATGAGTAAAAAACTCCTTGGTACCCACCGTCGGGTTTGATTCTGCAATCTTAATTTGTAATGCGACAACTTAAACCACTCGGCCACAGCGGCTTCAATTAAACATGAATCACACAAAGTAAAGACTAAAAGGTACTCGCCCAACCATTATTCGTAAGAAGTAGAAACGTTCCGAGTACCTTTCCCTCATCTGCAATACCGGTGTCTACATCCGATACTTACATCTTCCTTCCTTAACTTTCTTTGGTACATTTTAATGCTTTTTATTGAACCTTTTTCACTTTGCGATTCACAGAATCGGGAACGATTATAGGCTATAGAAATGTGTTGCGTTGTATTTAAGGTGAAAACGAGTCCGAACGCATGTTATACTTATAATTACAATAAGTTTTTTTCCGATAATCGTAAGATCTAAGTAAGAGGTACAGTGATTTATAGCACGAGCTTTACGGTAAAGGAAAATAGAGGGAAAAAAATGTTTATGAAGAAATTCAAAGACGTAAGTATAGTGTTGCTAGATGACGGACCTCGATATTTTCCTTCAGCGTAAAACTCTTAATATAATCATCATTCATAATGTCCAAAATATATTTTCCCAACATTCGAAACGTCATATCTTTATCCAAATTCCAAATGAAAGTCCCACTTTCATGAGGAAGTCCCTAATTACGAGATCTGGTTGTAAACACGTCATAAACGAACAGGACACACATAAATTGCATCTGTTTTACTTACGAAGATACTTTACGCTTTACGAGCACTAATGGGGAAATAACATTTTATTTGGTACCGAGCGTGTGAGTGTCCATTCAACGTGCTATTTTTGGGTTTAATCGCTTTTACCTGCCATTAATATCATGGGAAAACTACAAAAAATACTAACTAATAAGACGGAAATTAAGCTTGTACTCACTAGATAATGATCCTAATTTTACTATAAATGCGAAAGTTTTAGAAGATGTGCAATAGCAACACGAAATAATTACTGAAGGGATTAAATTTGCCACAGACATTATTAGATGGATATGATTTAGTGCAGTAGTAAGTTATATAACAAATTTTACCTCTTTATAGCATAAGTAAAGATATCTCACTTCATTAAACTTACCATTGATTCTTCGGAAAATGCGGATATTATATGAGATTATAGTAAAACAAATTTCTTGTATTATTTTTCATTTATATTAACTTAAAAGTTGCTCTGTCAAAATTAATTTTATTGCAATGGACGTCTCGAGTCAGTTGCCTCACTCACGACCAATTGAACACATTAATTTTAAATGCGACAGAGACAAGGGAGCCCCATTAATATTCATAAAAGTTACAATCCTTGCCGTCATGATAGCGATCTAACTATGTTGTTTCTTAATTCCAAAGAATTTCATAAATAGTGTCAATAATAATAATAGTTAGATCGCATGACAAGGCAAGGATTGTAACTTTTATGAGCCTTGTTGTTGTTGGTGGGAGACTATTATGGGAATAACAGTCTCAAAAGTAATAGGAAGTGATGTCAAACCTTATAACGATATATTTCGCTAGAAATAAATTAACCAACGTGACGGATGTAGCGTCACTGTCACACGTCTCCGACTTTGTCACGCGCGTACATACATACATACGTCTTTGCACATCTAATCTTCTCAAACAAACATGTAGGTTTTCTATCGGTGGTTTTCTTTACTGTAAAGCTCGAAATGTGGTAGATCACACTTCAGACCTTTGCTAATCATGCAGAGGTCTGAAGGGAACCCCCGAGCATAGTAAATTTACTTAGCCCGGGAGATTAATAAACCTAAGCTGAAAAGTGACTAAGTGTGGACTGATATCACGCAAATTTTCTGAGCGCCGGTTCCCTAAGCTTTCAACTTTAGGGAAATTTACTTTAAATTCTTACTTAATTTACTCTAAGTACTAAATATAATACTCTAAATACTTAATATATTATATATATTCTAAATACATTAAGTATTTAGAGTATATATAATATATTAATCACTTGCTGATAAAAACATAAGAATTCTTAGTGGATAGGTAGGCATTGGTGGTCTGAAGGCATAGCAACAACTAACAGACCTCTCTCGCTTCATCCAAATTCTCTGCACACATGCTCGGCAATCTTTAAACCTATTTATAAAACAAAATACCTACTTATGTCCTTAAATAGACTGAAGCTATCCAACCGATGTAAGCCAAACCGGTTTCGTTTGAAAGGCAATAATGCGAAGATGGTTTTAGACTACTAAAAACAAAACTTTAAATGGATATATTTTTTAGCGTAGTAGCTCACCCTGGGAATCCGCTATTACATACTAGAATTGAATGTCTAGTCTCCAAGGGAATTAAACGCTTGACTATCGTGGCATCAAAACTGCATCAGTACATAAGGGTAATGTATTTGTCAGAGCATCTCAATGCATCTTATAAAGCATGCTGAGGAGCAGGTCATTAACCGCGCATTAAGCATTGGGGAAGCCGGGTCGAGTGGTTATCAGTTGGCGTAGGGCCAAAGTGGCTTTTATTCCTACGTCACAATCGCAAAACCAGGCTACACATCGCTACTGAACGAGCCAAACCGAAGTCTGGTTTCAGTTGCAATGCAAACATTCTCATCAATCTAATTGAGTCGTTCATCATAGCTTTCTTGAAAGTAAGATCAGAATCGGCTAATTGTGGCTAGCGTGATGGTACTTGCTCGATGAACCGATGATCTGAAAAGGGTGCAGACGATGGAAGCGGTAGTGACCGGATTCTGTGGGACACTATGTCCAGCAGTGGACCTGAATGGGCTCCTGGGTATTTCTATAAGGGGTAGGCTGAGTAACAGCATATGATGAAGCTGCCTACACAATCACGCTACACATACATTTAAATTTCTTCACAGGTGTTTGTACAGTGTTTCTTACAGTGGTTTCCATCGCCATAATGTTTCAAGTTACATCGTGATCAATGTAAACTCTAAGGTTCGCATCTGCAATCAAAGATTACAATGTATACTGTAACACCTGCAATACTGTCTATGAAAACCACAAAAGCACCATCTCGACCAATAATGAACAGTTCATGTATTTAAATAAAAACGCAGTTCCAATGTTAGAGCAAAGTTAATACTTACATATGTTGTAAGCTGGCGAATGTACGTAGACCACGATTGAATACGTTGTACTTGACTGTCAAGAATGCCTTAGGGAGCCAGTCAGCACGGCAAAATTGAAAATTCCCAGAGAAATGAGAGCGCGTATTTTTCAAAGTATGTACCAATTCTCATTCTACTGCAGTTACTACATTTAAATTGAACCTTACGGGAAATGAAGTTACGTTCTATGATACTATAAACAATGAAAAATAATAAAATTTATCATATAATGATTTGGTTATGATGTAGGTAACTTCTTACGAAAGGATCGATTAAAGTGAGTGACCCGAAGATTTCTTAGCGTTTAAAACAACAACAGTCTTATTTAACGTACTCTACGACGATAATTACATTTCGACATCTAACGCGAAGCATCTCGCAAATTTTTTTGCGAAAGTCCGCGGGTGACGCTATTCATATAAGTTTTGATGCTTAGTACGTACATACTCAAATTGTATGGTTATTATATGTAAAGTCAATTAGTCTCGATTAGCTCTGGTATATAAAGTAATTCGATTCGCTTATCAATGCGCTCATGATCTGAAATAGCATGGCGCATGATTCGAAAGTAATTCATTTTAATGTATCTACCTTCGAGTGTTGAGATAGTTCGTAGTACTTCACGGTTTAATCTTTGATGTGGTTGTATTAAGAGTGATCTTCTCATGAACTATAAAGTAATTTACATGATTGAGACATTAACATTTTATGAATAGTACTTTTGATAAGCAATACTAAACATCCCTAACAAAAGGTAGTTTTAGTCAAATGAAAGATTTATAAAAGGAAATATAGCTACCACTGCTTAACTTCAAAGAGAGAGACTACAAGTATGTCTGAATTGCCACATTTCATTTAAGGGGATGGCCACTGAATAATTTGGGTTTGAGAACCAAATTGTATTTACGCTACAAAAACATCCAGGTGTCCTTGTAAATATACACAAATGTAATATAAAATTGTAAGACAGTAATTTTTGTTTTTGATACATATTTTATTCCCTGTCATCATTATCATCGACATCGCCATCTGTCACGTTGGCACTTAAAATATATATCTAGCGGAAAGTGTAAATACCCCATCGGGGACCCTTGTGGGAAGGCGTGAGGGTATATTATATCTCCTTCTTTCAAACCGTTTAGGCAGCGCAAGCCTTAATATGGAATGTTTGGTTCAACTTTCTTCATAATTCAAAATAATAAATATTAACCAAAATAAAAAGTTATCTACAACACTCAGGGGTATTATACCTTTCTAACAGTGAAAGAACTTTTAAAATCTTTGAGTTTACTCCGAACATCCAAACTCACAAAATTTACTTCTTAATAAGTATCGATTACCAACTGACCTAAATTAAATAAATGGTAATTTTTACTGGTATCTGAAGATTTTTTACATACAGTTTGCAAATTAAAATACTACTAGGGCTGCCAACCGATATAATTTCTGATTCTTTAGTGATTTCGTAAAAAAAAAAAAACTTCTCTTACAGGAAGAAAACGCAGCCAACAGGTAAACAAGCATTAATACGCGAGCTCCCAAAATAATATTTCAGTTCAGACTCTACAAGTTAACAACTTAAGCAACTCTATATTTGCAGCAAGATTCTATGTGGCAGTATGACTATGGACCACATGAGATCAATACATTACGGTCATAATTTTTAAGAGACTTGTTAAGAAATTTACGTATCTTAATATTATAATAATAATCTAAGTGAAAATGCACTTATTAAATGAAATTATTTATGGTCTGCAATTTAGTTTATATTATTTCCGTGACAATCATAATATATAGGTAATTCTCGAGGCCACTAAGCCTTATTTAAGTTCCTCAAGTTTTTCAGCGTCAATAAAAAGTTCGGAAAGCGCGTTCATTAGGTATAAAATGACGTAAACGATAAAAAACTTGGTCCGTTTAAAATCAGCGTAGTGTGACGTCACTTATCCCGTTCAATGAATCAAGTAATTTGCATATAAAACGCTTGTTTGTTGAACTGGCCATGCGGAATGAACTTATTTTAACAAATGGTGCAAGGGCTAACGGACCACCTTAAATTACATTAGGTAGTATCACCTCGCTTTTCACAGGTACCGAAGAGGTAGGCAGATATAGTAGAAGTACTGGACTATATTGGGTGCCACAGTGTCCGATGACTCATCGCCGTTACTCATGTACGACTATACATTTTAAGAATTAGAGATACATATCATATCATCATGCTTAGTCCCTAACGGGGTAGGCAGAGAGTATAGAGCGCCAGTTCTCTCTAGACTTACATACCTCTTTAGAGATACGACAGTTCCATACTAGGTACTAGAAAACGGCGATCATTAACGATGAGACTTTGGCTTTATTCTGTCTGTTTACCCCGAAACGGACATTTTTATAACCGTTTAAACTACCTTTTGAATTTATTATTTTCACTAAAATCTTACTATAGGTTCCATTGAACTTCTCAGCCAGTACAATGAACTTAGCGTTAGGTTAGTGCAAAAACAAGCATTAAGACTGTTGACGTGATAACGTAAAATAAATAGGCTTCCCAGTTTGCTGCTTACAAATATAGTTTATAAGATAGTTAAGGTCAGAGAGAACTGGCGCTCTACCCTCTCTGCCTAACCCGTGAGGTTCTCGTCGTGATAATATGTAAGTAAATATTGTTTATAAGATACTAGCAACTTTACGGCAGTTGAGAGTGAAGAAAATGTGGTCTATGTTACCTTCCTTGAAAAAATTATGTCGAAATTTTGGTTCTAACAATCGGTATGTGAATTTTTTGAGATTATCGCAGACAGACGGAGATTGGTTTTGTAATGTATAGCGATATAATCAAGGGTCAAGTACGGTTCTTTTTTAGGTAGATAAATAGTCGTTCTAATTCTCACAAACAAAAATGTAAGACTTTAAAGTATCTGTCCACCACTCTGTCTCCACTGTTTTAAAAAACTTCATTTATCTACGTAGGTATTACAAAGGGAGGAACTAACACAGATATATATCAGGGTAACATCATCGCTATACAATTACACGACCACAATGGTGGGAATCAACTACGAGAACGAATACCGTACACCTTTTGTGGGAAATGCGAAGAAAATTACTTATCGTTGAGTTTCTCAAATGTGTTTGCGTGTGCGTAAAGTTCATGGTTCGCTCGGAGAACGACTAGGTTATATGTGCATGCGCAAGTTCGATGTGGAAAAGCGTTTTATTTCTATGCCTACTTTGGAAGCCACTTGGCGTATTGATAATAACGCCAATTCGTCTGTTTTATTGTAAACATTATATAATATGTAATTGTTTTATGAGCTACGTTTGTAAGATGCATATTAAAGAGAACTAAGCAACAATATTTTTTCAAAGTACTACAGTTACGTTCTTAAGTACTGTAGTTACTGTGTTAGATAATAATACTGACTAATCCGCGTGGAAATTATGAAGATTAACTCTACATTCAATGATATAAAAGCTTATAGATTGACTAAACTAATAACAGTTCGAGTATGGGAATTAGTAAAACAATATACAATATTGTATATAATGTAAAATGTCCTCGGGCATCCGAAACAAATCTAAAATACTCGTGCTCGTCACACAAGTATCTGCTCTCAGCGTGGATTGAACTAGCTAACTTCATCTCCATAAGCAGGAGCACTGACGGGTCTTTCAAGCCATTATAATATATATATATATATATATATATATATATATATATATATATATATACCTCCCAGACAATTCTATTTAAGCTCCACATGGAGCAAATTAAAGATCACTTAAGACGTAATTACTATTAATAGAACACTTCTTACCCGACAACGTTACGAGCCACGAAGTTACAATGGCCTTAAAAAACTATGGAAGTACATCATTGAAGGTGCTACAATCGTGCACACAACGATAACTCTTGATTTTACAATATTTTATTTTATATTAAACATTAGGTAGTATACACACACCTTATTAAATTTAATTTAATTCAAAAATATTGATGTACATTCCGTAGAGTCGTACTCGAGAAGCGAAGGACTTGCCATCTGTCAAATTCTATCGGGTTTTTCTTTGACTGACTTCAGATTCTGGTCTTAAGGACATTACAACTGTAATATTATTTTAATATCTTAAAAAAAGGTCTTTTACGATGCACTTCCAAGCCATTATGGGTTAATATCTCAATATAAACGACTTTTGTGTGTTAGTTATCTTCTTGACCTCCCTGTATGATTAGAGACATTTATATTTGAAATATAATATATATCTATATCTGTTCAGATTTTAGTCATAGAATGTCCTTAGTTTGATTGAACTGATGTTTAGTTTTTTTTATTTTTTTTTATTACAGCTAAAAGCCTTAAAATACTAAGAATAAATTCTGACATAAGTTACAAAGTTTGAATACATTAAATAAATTTAATTACATAGTTTAGTTATCAAATTTTCGTGAATTGGTTTTAAGGGGTAATTTGAAGAGAATTATTGTTGAGAATTTATGTTAAGTATATAATTAAAACTATTTAGAAATAGAATAAAGATTTTTTTATACATAAATCAGTGTTTGAATTAATAATTTTTTTTTTACTATACTATACTTTCTTAGTCTGTCAGAAGCTTAGAAAATGCAAAATTGCTCAAGAATCTATTACCCAGTTTCAGAGAAATCACACGCAATTGTCTCGTATGCAACTTTTGAGCAGCACAAGAATAACCAATCTTTTAAATATATTTAGCAACTACGTCTTTATGTTCTAAAAGAAGTACAAAAAACCTTAACCCTTCAATTGCTGTAATTACATTCAAAACGTTTCCAGGTAAAATTGAACAAAAGTGCACCCGTGTTAAAACAAAAACACGTCTGCGGATACGCGAAGTTGTTGCAAAGGTTGTCACTTTGCATACTTAACTAATTTTCGAACAGTAGCGGGTGAACTCACTGTATATAATCCGTTGTGTGATAAATCTCTGTTGGTTTGAATTTGAAACCTTTATTTTATAAGCAACTAAATCTCCCACCAGGGCTTTATTTAATTATTCTTTATAAATTAAAGAGTATGCCTCTTATTTGTGTAACAAATTTTATTATTTTATTAGGTACCAATATATGTATCTTTATTTTCCAGTCATTGGCTTCAACCTTAACATATAATGCCAAATATATTTCAAAATAAACGGTTCTAATTACAATTACAGTAGTTAAATATAATGTTTTTGACATCTAATGAAATTTGTAGTAAAGGATTGTAGTGCCAACCCTAGTGCTACCCCGTCAAGGTCCGCGGCGCGCGGTCGTCAGTCCGGTCCGACCGACACACTCTGTTTGTCACACACCGGGTCTACTCGAACCCGTTGTCTTTGACGGGTTGTGTACAATGCTCAGTTCTTTTATCAACTTTGCAATTGTTTCACCAGTAAAATTTATCACGATTTTACGTTATTCGAACAAAATAAAAAAAAAATATTTTATAAAAATGTATTTATAGCAGTGTTTTGTTGGTCTTAAATACATATTACCATTTATCTTTACCAAGATGGTAATCGACTCAAGACGTTGGTCTTAAATACATATTACCATTTATCTTTACCAAGATGGTAATCGACTCAAGACGTTTTCCACATGACGACAGTCGCTAATCTAAGATCGTGATACCTACACATCTTAACTGATGTATCTGAGAATATGTCACCGAAAAAACTACAATGAATTTACTCTATCCATGCTATTATTGTTTATAGTGGCGCTCTACTCCCTTCTGTCTAACCATATTATGTAGGCAAAGAGATAAGAGCTACAGTGTGCACCCTATATTTAGTGCATCTGCTATTACTAAAGCACTCGTCCGCTACGGCTCTATGTGCATACTTTATCAAAAATATTATACCCGGCCGAATCAAATCAGGCCTAGTGATATATATGCATCGCTATGACGTAGCGATAATCTAAGCAGTCAATACCGATTGAAATATTGTTACGAGTTTTTGTGGTAACGAGAACGAGTACTGAATCCGTAACGTCGGTGTATTTATGGGACTATCAAAATACGATACAGCGACGTCACAAGATAACCAAACCCAAAGATTGATTGTGACGTGAAACGATCAGATACTTTAGCAAATCTATCTCTTCTTCTATATAAGATTTGGCTATTTAGTGATCGTATTGACATGTCGCAGGTCAGGAATTATAATATGGCGTGCATATATGTAACACAACGTAACGTCACGGTGACCTCAGTTCAACGTGTTATGATCAAATGAAAAAAAAGACATCTGTACCTACTTACAAAGACTTTCTTTTTCATCTTAAATGATGCCAGAGATTATTTCATACCTGACTGCTAGTACAGCATACCCCTCATATACCTAAAGTAGTCAACAAGTAGTATAAAGTAATAAAAGAGTAAAATAATAAAGTAATATAGTATTATAAAGTAGTCATCTGGCGTCACATTTTTATTATACAAAATATACTTATCATCACGCTTAATAGAGAGCCTGTTCTCTCAAAACTTACACACCTCTTTCGCTTTATCCTCATTCATCTGTGTCTTGATGCATGCATACCGCTAGTTCAAAAAATACGTTTTACAATGTAGTTAAAGACTAGATATTTTTTGCACAAATCTTTAAATAGAATACGTAATAAAAACTGGTAGGCTTGTCAAGTTAATTGTCAAAGACAATACAACAACTTGTCACGTTCGACTTGTTTAATTTTATTTACTTTAGCGGCTCATTCAATTTAAAACCGATTTCATGTACATCTATTCGAGTTTCAATTTAATTGCTTTAGCGGTGTGATGATCAATATTTCAACAATGTATCGGTCCATTAATTAATAGTGAAGCTCCAATGGGAATACGAATCGACAAAATTTCGTAGAGCACCGAAACACTGTGCTTAGTAAACTAAACTCTAACCAAAACATGCTACCGAATATAATGCCCTAAATCTCTCATCGTTAGGCCTGAACAAAAGCCGACTTGCTTACAATACTCGCGCATTAACGTATTTACAGGAAATTCGTCGTTAATTAATGGACATAGAAATTTTCTTCCCATCATTAACAATCTACGGGCGACCTGAAATACTTAGCATTTTATTGCAATCAGCCAAATCCTACTAATACTATTGTAAATGTGAAAGCTTGTGAAGATGTTGGTTCCTATTTCGCGCAACGTAAACTACTGGAAGGAGTCGGCTGATATTTGGTACAGATATAGATTATTAGGTACACAAAAAAAATCCCTAGAAATCAAAATTTACGCGACTGAAACCGCTAGTCCCTTGTAGGAGTGGGACCTCAACGTGGTCCTTACTAAGACAACCGGGGTCTTCTTACTAACGCTATGTAGAATTACTATCACCAACAACTTTGACTGCGTGGTTTAAGATTTATAATACAACGGCTACAACATGTAAAAATGTTACAGTGTTAACTTACCTCATAAAAACCAAATTACCCAACAAGAGTGTCTGTAATGCAATGCACTTACGCGCAAGTACCCCAAATAGGTCAGCCAGTAATATTATTGTAAGAAAGTGTAAATTATGACATCAACCCGGCGTCACACTTTGATGGTGGCGTCAAAGGGAAATCGCTCTACCGTGAACATCGCTCTGCATTAAATAAAAAAAACCTTACAACACGAGCTTGAACCAACTAAACCTATTACACAGACAAATTAGAAAGCACCGCTGTTACTGTCTAAATTAAAGTTATAAAGTAACAACTTCATCTTTCCGTATTATATAAAGTGAGACGAATTAGAAATGTCTCAAAGCAAAAGGCAGAACTAATTGTTAGGTTTTCGTAACGGTTTCAAGTTGACGGCGAAGACCGGCGCCGAGGCCGTAGAGGAATTTTCAATTAGTAGCACTTTGTAAGAGTCATAAGGCGTTATTCTATGTCAACAATACATATATATGGTAAATCTATTGACTTAAGAACCTCCCGCTTAAGTCATTCGCAGGGAGATCGTATGGTTACCAATCGAGAGGAACATTCATGCATAAGTGACTAGAACGATTTGGGTACATAACAGAGTCTATAGTACAATTTCCCCAAATTTGGGTATTCGATTGCATCAAAGCTTCTCCGTGTGTTATTTTCCGTTAGGAAAAAGTTCCGGCTAGCTACAAATTCTTGCCTTTCAATAATCAGGGGATTACTCTGTAATCAAGAAGCTTACCGGATCAGCTTTCACTCTTCCGTTGAAAACGCCTATAGGTATATTTGCCGGTTGTATTTCCCGGTACTAATCCATTAATAAATGTGAAATGTATGCACCTTACCAGTGGAATTTACTTTAGGCAAGGGTAATTTCATAACAAAACACGGCCTTGTGCTTGTATTTAACGGATGTGTATTAGCAAGAAGTTTATGCAAAATGCATGCATACCTATGCATATTATATGAACATTTGGACCGTCTGGTCTAGTGGTTAGAGCTCCTGACTGCGAAACTTGAGGTCGCGAGTTCGAATCCCGCTGAGGGCAGATATTTGTGTGATGAACACGAATATATATATTTTAGTATATATCTATCTATATAAGTAAATATATCGTTGTCTAGTTACCATAACACAAGCTTTGCTTAAATTGGGACTAGGTCAATTTGTGTGGAATTGTCCCAGGTATTTATTATTTAATTTATTTTGCGCACCTATGCTATCTATCTATCTATCTATATATATAACTAAACTAAATTTGCCGATATTGATGAAATAATTGCTGAGAAAATCTCTAATGCTCATTACACAAATAAGGTGAGTCGTCGCCCTCAATTATGTGAAATTTACATTCTAATGTGCAAAATTGAGATGACTTCATTCATTTGCCTCTGTTTTGTTAACTGTCCAAAATAATGCTTTTACTTGTGCGAAAAAGTAAAAGAAATGGTTCTAATTTCAGTTTTATTTGTTTTACATATGCATTTAATTGTATTACTTATTTTCATAAACACATACATATATCATTAAGCCGAGTCCCTAACGGGGTAGACAGAGAGTGTAAAGTGGCAGATCTCATATGACTTTTAAACCACTTTCATGAGTCAATATTTGTTAATCGATATTTGATCACTTCAGAATAATATATTTTTTAACGCACGATATGCATGATTTGTACTAATCAATAAACAATAATAAAACATCTTGATACTTTAAGACAATTCAAAATGTTATTTTTTGTATCGTATGACTTCACCCGCATTTCGTCTCTGCGTTTGATTGGGAACTACCTGTTTCAGATAAGATTTGTGGTTATCTATTGATGACATAACCCAGATACGCGGAGCAGTAAACGAGGATACCTGTGTTTACTTGTCCATTTATTATTACTTGTCTAACCGGCTTTACTTGTAATTGTTGGATTTCCTTTAAATTGTCAGATCATCCTTCATTTATATTTCCAAACTTGAAGACTACGTCTAGTTAATAAATTGCCCTGAAAATGTATACATATGTACGGAAAACAATATTTCGATCATGAAATTCCAATAATGTTTCTTTTCAATGTATTAAAGCATTTACCAAGGATAAAAACCTTTTGTCCTATTTTCGGCACCAAATATTTTATTTTCAATAACAGCCTAAGATATAATGGAAAAACCTTTTGACTTGCGCAATTCCATAATTCTCAAATTCGCGTTATATCTTTTAGTTCAATTGTGAGACATTATTATCGTCTTTGTCAAATCTTCTGTTGTATTAAAAAAAGTCTTTATCAGTTTTATTTCTTAAAGTATTTCAGCATTTATGTACTCGCACTGTTCCGCATTATAGTTGTAGATTACGATGTCGCATAAGGTAAGACCATGCGACACGTTAGTCTTAAGAGTTCACGTGTGATTCATTGTAGTGACCTACATCACGCGTCACAGTACTGTTATAATACTTCTAACCTCCCGCACTCAAGCCTTAATGCTTTGAAAGACATGGAGCATTTCACTTGAAAGTGCTATAATTTAACACTTTCGAGTACCTTAAAGTATTTTATGTCCCATAAACGAGCCCCATTATAAGTGAGCATTGAGCGATAACAGGTTGCTTTTTACTGAACTTAAAATTCGACTTAGATTTTATTATAAACCTTTTTGTACCCCTATAAAATTAATACATATTTGCGGCGTTTGAGGTTGAAACTCTGGGGCCTTGGGTTCCTGAGGCTCACCATCTTTTTAAAGACGTTCCGCCCGCGCCTTCTAGTCGAGACCTCTCGTGACAGGTAGGCTGGAAAATATCTCCCTCAGAGAATCAGCATTGCTATCCAGGGTGGCAATACTACTAGTCTTCTTGGCACGTTTCCTCGGGATACCGATTTGGGACAAATATTTTTTCTGTAAGTAGTTAGTTTCAACTGTTCTTTGTAAATATTGTTAATTGTTTTTATCTCAATACTTGACAAGGAAACCCTTTTGGTAGCACATAGACACTAAGCAGAAATTCTTAAACTATTATCATACTGTGAAAGAAGAGCAATCAGGGATAATTTCTAGTGGATCCTAAATACTTATCCACCAATAATACTATTCGATTGCACTTACATTAAATCCCAAGTTGCTATTTCCATCCAGGAAGTTTCAGTACTTAAATTTAAATCCAAGATTTGAAATCAATTCGGCTTTTGGACGCTTCTGACTTACTCCTAGCAGCTTGGTATTTTGTTTTCTTAGTGTTAAGCAATCAACTGAACGCTCTGTGCGTTAAATCATAAATCATTAGCGCTTATTCGCTAACTCAAGCAAGACCTTAAACGTAACAACACAGATTGTGATCAAGAGTAAAATGTTATATCAGTTTGTTTCTTGTTTCTAAGCACTACTCATAATCGCGAACGGTCATGACCACAGAAAGTGCCGTCAACATGCTATTACAACGGTCTCGTAGCGTTAACAGGCTTAAATGACTGAGGGTAATGACACGGCAGATGCTTTGAATTTGTGTAAATCGTATCAAGCTGCATGTAGATTAGCAGATAATAGTTTGAATAGCTGCTGTAGTTAAGCGTTTATGCCCATAAGATCAAATGTCCCATTGATTACATCCTTCCATCTTGCGTTAAAGAGATATCTGGAGATTTCTTCCAACCAACATAAATCTCCAAGACGTGCCGCAATTTCAAACTTAATATTCAATACAAAGTTCTGTGCTAAATAAAATATTCATTTCGCAAGGTATGCGTTGAAAGCTTCTCACGTACAGAGCCAGGCAATTCATGCCATCTTATTGGAGATTAGTTTAGCAATGATTTTACATTTACTAGCTTTAATCAAAATGCTATTTCAAATTCTACTATTGAATATCTTAAGCACAAAATCGTTCGAGACTAAAAAAAAATTATACCGGATAGACTTTAATATAAGATTATAGTTTCATAATAGGCACATCTTTAGATTGGTCAGTAAGTACAATACACGTTCATAATTTTGACTCATTGGTAGTTTATCCATCTATCAAATTAACTTCGGCAAAGTGGTTTTGTAGTGCTCAAAGTATGAGTCAATAATAATGTTTTCACAAAACCAATTGTTGTTATCTAGTAAATCTTTCGAATCAAATCCATCTTGGGCTCAAACAATGTACAATCAGACTTTTCCGATTGATTGAATCTCTGGCGCTCGAATGAGAAAGTATCGCACGAATGCACCCAGAACAAATGTGGCAGAATTCTCATTGTTCCAGGAAAGCGGGCTTCCGTTGTAGTCTCTCGTACCACCTGTTCAGAGCATAACGGACGACAACGGTTTTGCACAACTAGGCCTTGGCTTTGCGCTAATCGTCACGTTTGAGACAATACGCTTGAGTTGGTAAATTATCGCAAAGCCGCTAATCTAGGTGAATGGATCCATTGTTGTCGTTTACGCTCTACTGCTGAATTTGTACGTTATTATAGATAGCGTTCGTACGGTATCTATGATTTATTAAAATGAAACAAATATTTCATAAAACAGTAAATGTGTAAAATCTAGATCGTAATTGATTTTAATGAGGTACTTGAAAGCATTTTATGAGAATCTATAAAATACTTATAATGTTCCAAAGCGGAAGACCTAGAGCACTATGAAATATTTCAGTTTTTTTATCTATTCTGTAGAGACAAGAAAATTCCTTGTATAATACTTGAATTCAATAACGAATTTCTAGCTCTCTAAATTATAGTTCCTACATTATCTAATTAAAAGATTAACATTACATAACTATATTATAGATAAAAAATATTTTCCGTATTTAAATTAGTATTATTTTATATTATAAAACCTTTGTTTTTATTATTTGCAGTATAATTGTATTACATGATATATGCGTTAAAAAAAAGCTTTTGAAAGGATTTGAGGTAGATAGTTACATTAATTAAATACAGAGGAATTAAAAAACTTGACTTCATACCTATTATCTATTCAAAACATAACCTCAAACAAGCTTGCTTGAATGAATCACACCTTGTCAATGCCAACATGTAAATATGAAATGATTTCACATTCTAAGGGCAAAATACGCAACGAATGAATATATTTTCAAGTTCTGGTAACGTTTATTAGTAGTAAAAACCAATTGAGGAACAAAAAAGACAAATTGTAAATGTTGTATCGAACTAAGTTACCTGTTATCGTTGCCAGAAGAATCGCCAAAGCCGCCACACCTGTCGCTCTCGCCCGATTGGACGTCATCTTGTCTCTTTTCAACACGTTACTCGTATGCGTCTTCATAAACAAGAAAAACAACAGAAAATTCAAACTTAACTCTTCAACGGAATGTGTCTTTTGTATTGAAACAATAAACAATTTCACTCGCGATTTTGTTACACCTTAGCGTACTGTATGTTCAATCAAGATAATAAACCAATCACGAATTGCACAATAAATTGTTCATTAAGTCAGAGAAATAGTCTAGAAAAAGTTATTCCTGTGTAAGCACTCAGGTCCATTGTGATGTATTGATGAGAATTTTAAACAGAAAAAGTTAAGGTGTTAAACTTGTTTCGTGTAGCGAGTTGAGGTGCACCGTCGACCAAGCGTACGTCCGACCCCTACGAATGCTCAGTAGTACTATCGCAAGCGACGAAGGCGACACGCTACTGCGACGGACGGTCGCGGAACTAGGCTGCGTTGGCGGGCGTTCGCTAGTTGCAGAAAAGCGCTATCGAGGATCAAGACTAGTTGGGCCTAGTTTTATTTTATTAGGTTATTAGCCGGGCGACGCAATCGTCGATGTCTAAATTTATTTTCGGTTAATCATGGATTAAATAATAATCATTAATCTTAATCAAAATCTTTACATATTCGTGTTGAGAATATGCTGCTACTATTCTACATATCAACCATCCTACCTATTTGAATTCCAGATAATTTTTGGAGCACAACTGCTGTATTTTTCATTACATACCTACAACTTTGATATAACTATTGCGATCGAAGCAGAAATTCCCACAAAAAATAGTAAAAACGGAATTTGCATACAAAAATTTTGTATTCGACAGCCAAAAACGTCGGCGGGTGTGAGTGATCACGGATACTGTTGTATGAATAATTTATGATCGGCAGTCGGTAGTGTATCCACTAATACCTTCCACCGGTGCCAAAGTCTCGACGACAGAGATCGCGAAATTCGCGAAGATTTTAGGTATTAATACTAGGCTATTTTCATCAGCCACTGAACCCTCTTCGGCAAACCCATTCCATGGGAAGAAAAAGCCAAATACCTGGGTGTGATCCTCGATCAACGCCTTTCTTTCCGTCACCACGTAAAGGCGGTACGCGCGCGAGCCGCCTTCGCGCTCGGTAGACTTCACAGCATGTTGAATGCGCGAAGTAAACTCTCATTGAAATCCAAGGTGAGGATTTACACGACGTGCATTCGACCAATCATGACATATGCGGGTGTAGTGTTCGCACACACTAGCAAGTCAACACTCAACCCCCTGCAAGTGCTCCAAAGCCGGTTTCTCCGGAGAGCCACAGGTGCCCCGTGGTACATGCGTAATAGTCAACTCCACGTTGACCTCAAAGTCCCCACTATAAAACAGTTTTTGAAAAAACTGTCCAAACGTCATTTCGATTCTGCTGTAAATCACCCCAACCCCCTCGTCGTATCGGCCGCCCGATACACTCCTTCCCTTATCTCGAAGATAAGGCGTCCAAGACACGCCGTCATCGAACCGGATGACGACATAACGGTCCTCCAGGACGCCCGACAAAAACATACCAACACTACACAAAACCGACCACTGTTCCGTCCTCGCCGACGAGGCTCGACGCGAATAAGCCGTAATGTTCCCCCCCGACCCCCGCCGCAAACGCCGGCCCGCGCCGAGCCTGACGCGCAAATCCCGCCCCCAAATAATATATAAATAAAATTTACAGTCCAGCCCAGCTCCCTAGCTCGCGATCCAGCAACGCCCTAAGCCGAGGTTCGTACCCCACAGGGGGTGCCCTTAGCTGTGTTGCTTAGTACTAAAGTGCCTGGCTGGAGGCCTAGGTCTCGCCATTGACCGGTTAAGTAGCAAAAGTTCCCGGAACTCACGCTACGAGAGACAATACAATAAAAAAAAAAAAAAAATCAGCCACTGAGTAAGGTCTAATTCAATACACAAATTCAAGGTACGTATGTTGAACTATGTACGTAAGAGAGCCTTAAATTTAGAGTTATCAAGGGATGAGTAATTCAAATGACTTTATTTATTGCTACTATGGGCTGGTCATATATACCAAGAAACCTATTAGAGCTGGAGAAGAAAGTTTATAATTAACGTAAGGCTTCAAGAAATGTTGGGGTAATTTTCAAGAAGCCTACGTTCACCAGAGTACAAGTATATATAGGCTGATGAAGGTGAAATTGCTAATGGCTACATTAACGGTCAATTATATTCGTTGATCAACTTAATTATATTGGATTCAACAAAAGGTTTGATATAATGCCACTAACTAACAATTGTCATTAGGTAACGAGTGCAATGCAAAGCCGCGTAGACAAATTACATATAAATGTAACGCTATTAATAGAAATGCATTCATAATTTTCAAATTTCTTTGGTATTTTGCTCGTCCTGGAAATAGATGCTAAACGAGTTGAAATAAGATACAGGACATTGGCGTGTTTTGATAGAAAATTTGGCCTAGTTTATATTGGCCCCATAATATGGGCAATGGTCCCTTATACCGCTATCACAAACTTTTCTACTCAAGGCCTCGTATTGCTACCATCTAAGGGCTATCACACCTTGTTGGACACCTTTGGTATATGTATAAGGAAAATCTTATCATTAGATACTTGTCATTTATAACACGTTATATTATATTACAATATACTATACTACTCTCTATACTCTCCGCCTACCCCTTTAGTGACTCGGCTTGATGATATGTACAATAGTGTCACTATTTTAGAAGAGAGGTAGGGCATAACGGGTTCCCCGTTCGAATTCGGAGCTGCCCGACTGGGGCAGGACCTCCACCTTATAGAAGTCCGTAGCCAAATAACACGATTATTTGTGTTGTGTTCCTACGCGGTGAATAAGGTTTACAGTAATGAGCTCCTTGGGGAGGGGGGAGGATTGTTACATTGTGTTGGAAGCAGAGGGATTAAACCCATTATGCTGCCAACACACTATAACTCTCCGAACACAGAGTGGCAACACGCAAGTGATACTTCAGTATCGTGAGCGTAAATAGGCTGCGGTAACCGTTTCCCATCAGATCGGCCGTATGCTTGTTTGCCACTCTTGTTGTATAAAAAAAAATATATATATATTTTATTAGGTGCCAAAGTGACAGTGGCGGAAAGTGAGTGTGTTGGTACTAAGTGTACACCTCTACGTACCCCTTCGGAGACCCTTTTGGGGAGGCGTGAGGATATGTATGTAACAAATTATATTCAAAAACATTCCTCATGAATCACTCGGTGTATTGTTGAAGACCGCATGAAAAACCGACCAGTAGTTTTTGATTTTATCATAACAGACAGACAGACAGATGCGGCAGGGGACTTGTATACTGGTGTTATATACTGTCTGATGATAAGCGGTTACCGCAAACTATAATTGTACGGATAGTCGATTTAAATAGCCTATTCCTTGTACCGTGGGTGTGTATAACAGTATTCACTATTATTAACTTCGATTTACAACAAAGCTATATAAATCTTCGCGCTAGCTTATTTCCTCGAGAAAGCTTCATTCATTGTTCAACCTACAAAGAAACCAATTTAGTAAAAGGTTAATAATAAATCGCTTATTCAAAATCTAAAGCGAAACTCTATTTAAATATAGATTAAAGAGACCAATCCTGGTTAATTTCTTTGCAGAAAATTCTTAAAGAAGTAAAATTTTCAGTGAATTAATTAAAGATTTGATTCAATTGAAGCGCTTATATTAAAAGTATGTTCAAAGTACATATGAAATGAACGGAATAGGTAAAGATTCGAAGAATAATTAATACATATTTTTATATACGGTCGGATTGAGAAACATTCTCCTTTTTTTAAGTGGGTTAACAAAATAGTGGAAAAAATATTTATTGTTACTTTAGCCGTGGTGGCCGAGTGGTTCGAGCAGTTGCCTGCGACGCAAAGGTCGCAAGTTCGAATCCCGACTGTACCAATGAGTTTATCTGAACTTAAGTACAGTGATTAGTCACACCACGAGATTTACGGTGAAGGAAAACATCGAGTGGAAACCTGCATACGTCTGAGAAGAAATTCAAAGGCGTATCCATCACACGCGTCACATTGGCACCTAATATACCTCTGGCGGAAAGTGGGTATGTGGGTATGTGGGTATTACCTATACACCTCTGCCTACCCCTTCGGGGACCCTTGTGGGAAGGTGGGAGGATATATTCTTTATATTATTATTATATTATTTTAGTTTATTTTTAAGTCGGACATGTATAGTAGCATCAAGTGTGGTCCTATTTCGTCCCACATGTAGCTATAAACTACATCCATGATCACTAGATTTGTAATTAAACCCATTGCGCTACAATTACTCCTAACCACTAACAATATAGTGTACAGTTCATTTACACAACATTACCTATTAATTTAATACCAGTATTAGATTCATGCGGTAGGTCTGATCTATCAATGCATTATTAATACTGTTTGCTCTGGTTTAAGTTTATGGTTATGCTTGTAATAATGTATGAAGCAGGCTGGCTTCTAATCAAGACAGACACGGCACCGCGGGATTTCACGTCTGAAACTGGATTTGAGCTGGAGTTCCTGTTAGGAGGATCTCGGACTGACAAAGCAATTGCGAGTTTCCATAGGCGCTATGAGATAATTCGATAATTCGCGCCATAGCTAGCTTCATTTCTCGATCTCATCCAGACTAACAGCCGGTTTCTCGTACGCATTTCTATCCATCAAATTACGTGACAGATTGTTAATCTCTGATTAGACGTAGTTTGGGTTGCTAGAAGCTTCAACTGACAAACTGTTGGCAGTTTGTCAACGGTATGTCAAATCCCAAATCAATTGCCGATTAGAGCCATTTTGAGTTTCTGAACGCATTTTCTCTTTGTTAACAGATTGTTGACATACAATTTTTAATTGTAGATTATCGAGGAATTATCGACGTGTTAACGCAAGTATTCCGATTTGAACTCCAATTTCTAAGCGGATTTAATAGGATATAGGGATGTTACAAAATAATAGATTTTTATTTATCGTTTTTTATAGCAATATTAATATAAAACTTAATTTGTATCAATAATGCTATTTGGTTTCCTAATTCCTTACGTTGAAATTTTAATAGAACATTGCCTTTGATTTTTAGTTTTGAATTGGTTATTTTTTTATTCATATAATTTTATTTGATTTTTAATCTGATATTTTTTTAATATGAATCTCTTAAAACAAACCCTAAGACATAAGTGTGTAAAGTTACAGAAATCGAAATAATCTTTTAATAATAGCAAAAATATTAGAAATTGGCAAGTTTCAAATCATCATCATCAGCCCTTTCGGGAACCTACCTATATGTTGAATTACTATAAATTATATAATATAAGTATTAGAATAAAATATAAGTAGATAGATCGCGTTCTGTGTAATTTTTACCCGACAGCGGCGGCATTTTAACATTTACACTTTATTTATTTATATTCTTTACACTTGTTTATCACACGAAAACTGAAGTACCTAAACAAACAAGATAAACAACAACAAATCAAACTTGTGTCCAACTAACGAAACTTCAGCTCCCGGCGGGAATACTTTGACATTGCAAGACAAAGACGAAGCTATAAGCTAGAGGGAAATAGACATACTTAAAAAAATAATTCGGCTGTCAACAGTAGATTCTTTAATTTTTCGATGATTTGCGTTCTAGAAACTCAAAGCTCGATGACAGATTGTTAACAGATTGTTATTGTAACAATCTGTTGACTAATTCATCGTGCTAAAATTGTACCATAAACCGGCGGTGAGTCTATTTAACGATCTTGGACCGCACCGTGACAAATTAGTCATAATCTTTTCTTATTTACTCCAAAACCTGTGACCGATGTGCGACGAAAGGTTAAAAATAATACATATAATGAGGTAAAGTGTCTTGAAGAAGCTATGGGAGACCATGTTCCGACTACCAAGATTGAACAATTAGGTCATTGAAACGTCAAAAGTTCTCGTCAACGGAGCGAATGTATGATAAGCTGGATATATACAAGACGCACGAGGTATGTTACTAAGTTTTGAGAAGACTAGCACTTTACTTTGCCCACGCCGTAAAATAATTGAATTGATGATTTGTTATATATATATATATATACAGGTAAAATCAAAGCTAATGAAACGGAGCACGATTGCGTGGTGTGTTCTAATTCACAAAATTGAACTTAGCAAAATGCTCCAACAAACTCCACTCGATAAATTCAATCTTTATACTCAATTAACACTGAGTGATTCAATTTATTTTCCATTTAAACGTGGATCAAACGCAAGAGCAAGAAAATGTGAAAGTACTTTTGCCGTTAAAATTATATTTACCTCCAAAAAATCTCGTGTCCATTCACCAAGACTTAACATTCACCTTCTACCGAAGATCATATTTATTTGAGTTCCAAAATTCGTGAGTAATTTCACACGTTTGGCTTGAATCGTCACGATTTCCGGCAAATAAATGCAAATGGCTTCTTGAAAACGCTTCTTTCCTCATCTTTCAATGAATTCGCAATTTAACTATGAACTATTATAATGTAACAAAAAAACATAATTTAGATTTCAAAGAAAGTATTACTAATAAAGAGTATTTATTCGATACCACAAAAAATATCTAGCTCCAAACTCACCAAGCTTGTATGAAC
Organism: Drepana falcataria; assembly: GCA_945859725.1. Taxonomy (NCBI): domain Eukaryota; kingdom Metazoa; phylum Arthropoda; class Insecta; order Lepidoptera; family Drepanidae; genus Drepana; species Drepana falcataria. The sequence continues at coordinate 7,374,890 of OX243935.1, forward strand.
ACTTGTGGTCGATATACATACCTACTTCTACAAATTAATATGTAGATCTATAATATATCCGAGATTAGAGTACCTGTTAATAAGTTTATTAGGTTCATACATATAATAGAATGGAAGCCTCAAGTTTTGTAGTTAGTATCTCAGACCTCTAGACCAGATGGGCGTATGCTCGTTTACCTGACACTAGCGTAGCTAATTCAAATTTTAAAATTGGAAAAAAGCAAAAAAAATAGGCCCACAATTAGCGGCCAGTCTCTATATAGGATACTAGCTGTCCCGCCCAGCTTCGCTTGGGTAAAAAAGTTAAATTGCCCGTAACACGATCGCAGCGCCACCTATTGGGTCCAATTGTAAATCTAAACCATTCTCGAATCTAGCTTAAGACACACAGAAACACACAGAAAGCTTCGCCCGGGTAAAAAGGTAAAATTCTTGAAACTCGATCGCAGCGCCACCTATCGGGTCCAATTTAATATAGCCTATGTTACTCGGGGATAATGTAGCTTACCAAAGGTGAAAGAATTTTTGAAATCGGTCCAGTAGTTTCGGAGCCTATTCATTACAAACAAACAAACAAACAAATCTTTCCTCTTTATAATATTAGTATAGATGTATGAAATGGAATGTCAAGCGTCACACCTGCGTTCTTGTCTTACACACTTATGTCTTGTGCCCTTCTCGCCTCATCAATCATTTCATACATTGACGCCAGTTACTCTGAAACTTATCGCCACGGCGTGCTCTATAAAATTGATTTTCAGAACCAATGCGGCATTTTCATGGCCTTCTTTCGTCTACATTTTATATCATCAGATTTTTGTACAACTTATTTTGACATCTATGGACTTCTGTTCGTTACACTTGTTTTTGTATATTTTTGTATTATTGTGCAATATTATCTCGAAGCAGTTTTAATATATAAAGAAATATTCGCAATGGTAATTATTCAACTAAAGGACACAATACGCTTTGTGCGTGCATCAAATGTAACATTTCCAATTTTGAAATTGATTAAAACGGCCACGAGACAACAAACGGTTATTACACCACGTCACCGCAATGTACGCGATGTATTTTGTATTTAGACCGATGGAAATAAAGTAAAAAGAGAACCTCGGGGATATTGGGGATATATTAATTGAAAGGGGCGACTAGCCCTTGTTTTGACTGCGCAAATAGTATTAAAATACTCTGTGTGCGATATGGATCGCCCTATTAAATAAGTCAATACGAATCGGGTACCTTTTAAAGTATTATCGTATGGCTCTATTACTTTATGTAACGACCCAATATGAGCTAGTTTAATGTTGAACTAATGTATTTTATAATATAGGTATATAACACGGGTCCCTCAAGAGGGTAAGCGGAAGGGTGTATATAGTGCCCACACACCCACTTTCCGCCGGAGATATATGTATTTTAGTTGCCAACGTGACAGATGGTGAATCCATCGCAGTTTCTCAAGCAACAACAATACATACGTCATTAAAATTATTTTCAAACGTATACAAGTTTCCGCTCGACGTTTTCCTTTACCGAAAGGCTCGTGGCTAATCACTGTACCTAAGTTACTTATTGTACTTAGAACTTATTGGTAGATTCGCGAATGAGGCTTGCAATCTTTGTGTTTCTTGAACTCGAACTTTCGTCCAGCACTGCTTTTTGTGAAATTGTCAAAATCGTGATTCGGCCGATTAATGCGATTGATACGAATAGATACGAATCCAGCGATCTGTACCACAGAGTCATTCTGTATACTTATAACGTTAGTTGGTAACAAAGTTCCAACGGACAGTTACTATTTTATCTCGACACGAGTGTCACAACTCGATGCCCACCCTTACCTTCCACATGACTGAACTAGTGAATGCAGATAAACTGACTAAAGATAATATTTTCGAACGTATTTTTTACTAGCTTATGCCCGCGGCTTCGCCCGCGTGGAGTTCGAAAAAGTAGCTTTGGAAAGTTTTCTGCTAGAATCGGTTCAGCCGCTATGCCATGAAAGAGCATCATACATTATAATATAAGAATATTTAATTTTCCAAAAAAATTACTTATGTCCTATTCCTAGGTATAAGGTATCACTATTTAACTTTCAGCCAAATCGGTTCAGCTGTTTGGCCGTGAAAGAACCGCAAACATTCAAACATACAAACTTTCACATTTAGTGAGATAGTATATAGTAGTATACTATTAGTAAGATATATTAATTAATATTACCTATTCCAAGCTCCATACATTAATTCTGAAGATGCAGGGCGCAAAACCTTTAAATAGTTTAACACAGAGGTTATAAAGCTATAAATGTACCTACATAATAAAAATCACAGAATAATAAATATCTTCACGCTGTCCTTCAAAAGTCCCAAACTAAAGCTCTAGGTGTCATAATGAACCAACAATTTTAAGTTTATTTAAAAAATATATAAACAAATCATCATTGAGATGGTTATATATACTATCCTAAGAACAGCGTAACTCTATAATCTTGTTACAATACGGAGCATTTATTAAGCTATCTACGTTTCTAGCATAAAATATCAAAATTAAAATAAATGAGTAACATTTGAACTCCAACGATAGCCCATAATGCTGCACTGTTCTGACGATTACAGAAATTAATCACGTTTTGTGCGAAGCCCTTTGTGAATAAAGCAATCTAAACGCTAATTCATGATATCAACAAACGGGCCTTTGAGATACAATGCGATGGAAATGTCAAGACAATATTTCTTAGAACTACTATTGAACTATAACAGAGTATAATTTTTGTTGAATATTCCGAGACCTCTGTCTATAGAACATTTTATATAACCATATCTATCTCTGTTACACTTTGCGACAATATTGTTCAACCTGTATAAAACATATTCGCTCAAGATGGTCAGTATCAAGGTCTGATCTATTTTCAGCGAGATTAGCAAATTATTAGCAAATAAATTTTTATACACACGCATGTGACTTATCCACAAGTGATATTGACTAATATGGTGCTGTAATAGAAGTAATTTTATTTTGGATTATGGATATATATATTTTATATATATTTGGATATTTTAATTTTCGACGATTCGTAATTTGGAAGATACGCAATCGATTACGAAGCGACCCCGCTGAGGGCAGATATTTGTGTGATGAACACGAGTATTTGTACTTTAGTCTTGGATGTCCTATGTATTTATGTATGTATCTTTATATATATAATTCTTCTGTGAGTGTGTATGTCACTGAACTTCTCTCAAACGACTGGACCGATTTTGATGAAATTTTTTGTGTGTGTTCAAGGGGATCTGGGAATGGTTTCGATTCGCAATTGGACCCGATAGGTGGCGCTGCGATCGTGTTTCAGGAAATTTAATTTTGCATCCAAGCGAAGCTGGGCGGGACAACTAGTATATCTATATAAGTAAATATATCGTTGTCTAGTTACCATAACAAGCTTTGCTTAATTTGGGACTATGACAATTTGTGTAGAATTGTCCCAGGTATTTATTTATTTCCTAAATACGCCACTAAGATATGAAGATTTTCGAAATAGAAAATACATTTTGAAAATGCGGTAGACGTGAAAAGTTTTAATGGCGTACAACACTTACAGAATTGTATATGTTCCCTGTTCTATTAAAGTCCCTTTCCATTACGAATATTTTTATTTAGACGAATATTCATCCCACCAGAACAACCGTACTGTTTCCATGACACCCCGACAGCCCCTCGTGTCCTATAAGATTACTGCCGGCCCAGTGCACCTCGTCACTAAGGTGAAGCATCCTAAATATAGCAATATGGCCGCCAATCATGCATGAAATTAAGGGAAGATAACCTGCACATGGCCTGATTAATGGTAGCGAATACTGATGTGCACACGCGCACGTGATTTTGTTAAATTATTATTTGGATATTATTATGGTATTTTGTAACGAAACTACGCTTTCTTACATCATAAGTATTATAATTATTTAGGCTCCGATAACCTGTTTAAATAGGTATTGTCTGTGTCCTGCCCTGAAACGATGATCGAAGATGATAAGAATCGTTTGTAGGAAGGATATGTATATAACAAATGACGATAAAATATTTGTCCCAAATCTAGCTGTAGGTAAGTAGTTAGTTTCAACTGTTCTTTGCAAATATTGTTAACAATTGACGATATATTGAAGTCAAAGCTTTATCTTAAATAATCGAATAGCAGACAGGCACATACAATATCGAACAAGATTGAATTGCATTCAGGGAAGTACAAGGATTACGCACAAAAAAACGGTATTGATATTACCGATTAGATTGCATCTTCACCCATGTCCTATCATACTTGACCATAATATCTGGTATGTTAATTAAAATTCTTATTAAACTCATGATATTTAAATATTTTCCTCAATTAATAAGGTCCCATACCGATCTCCACGTTATAAAGACACATTAAAACAATATACGACTTTGAAAGTTAATTGAGCTTCGGTATTCGTAGTACTCTGCATGCTTCGAACCCCACAGATTCGCGGGTAGGTACATTAGAGAAGTACGTTATGACTTGGAAAACGCGACACTTTCTTACCCTTAGAAGGGAGAAGTGGTATTTATGACGTGGTTGATTTATTGCCCGCCTCCCCCGCTAACATTTGTTATTCTTTGTCTCAGAGGGCGACGAACTCAGTGACTCACCGCTCAACAGATCATATTGAACTTGAACTCAATTCTATGGAACCTGTAGTGGATTTCCTCGCGTTAACTCAAGCACGTATCCAAGTGATGGTCTGATAGCATAGTGATCGGTGGTCCTGCCTACGTAGCTAAAGGTCGCGAATTTGCATTCTACTCTGAGTACTGATATTTTTGTGATGAACATGAATGTTCAAACGTGTTTAAGCACTATTATAAGTATGTATGTATATCGTGACCAAATTTTAGACTTAGTTTGGGACTAGATGGTTTTTGTATAATGTTTTAAATAAATAATAATCATTTATTTTTTAAATAAACGTTGGTAACTTATCTATTTATATACTACCAACGAAACACAATAACATTAAACCTAATTACTGCAATATCCGGAATTGTGAAAATATCTCCAAGGCAATAGCTTCCGGTATCGTAGCTACGAGCAGAGAACGATTGATAAAATCATTATGTAATTAACTTCCGGTGCGATTTTCTGCTAAGTGAAACAATTACGAGCGATATTTTATTTCTTAAAACCTTTACATTATTTCGAGAAGTGACCTGAATATGAATAGGTACTTAACGGTCTCCTATTTCATGTTTTAACGGGTGTTTTAACACGTTTGTGTGAAAAAGAAGAAAGAGAACGAGCAGAGAAGGAACAAACAGCCTCACAAAATTTCTCATTTATAATATTAGTACAGTATTAATAATAATATTATGACTACCTAGATCAAATTGATGGGACGTTCAAGGCCGGGAACGTCAAGAGTAGGTACTCCAACCGACGAGCATGTATGAAGAGACTGATGAGTGTGGACAAAGCGAAAGAGGTATATAAGTCTAGAGAGAACTGATGCTCTATACTCTGCCTACCCCGCTAGAGACTGGGCGTGATGATATGTATGTATGTAATATTAGTAGGATTATGTAGTAGTTGTCGCAAACTGAAGTAGAGATAAAAAATATCTGTCGATAGGAAATAAATTCCAGTGCAGCTTCAGAATCTACTCTATATGGAAACTGGTTTGATAGTACATGAATCACAATCAGAGAAATGCAACGCTGACGGGTTATTCCAGTATCTAGACCTGAATTGCAGAAATGTTCCGCTTCGCTTCATAATGACCGACCTTTTGCCTTCCGCGCAACCTTTGGTTACTGTTCAACAAAGCGATCGGCGAACAATTTGATATACGCGACGTATTGTGACGGCGAGTTGACACGGCCAAGAGAAATGTGAATAATGGACGCGAAATAACGCAATGGTAATTGAAAATCGGTACCATACGCGAGCTTGCCACATTACTGCCTAGTTCCATTGAACTGAATTAAGCTTTTAGCTTACATTGTTGTAGAGGTGCCATGTACGTTGGAAATCTAGGTATATGCTTTGATATTGAACAACCTAGTTAGATATATATCATGACATACTAGCAGTGCTTGTGGTTTCGTGTTAAATTCGATTATAAATATATACTAGCTATTTAGGTAATATATACTAGGTGAAAGAATAAATGTTTTAAATGTCAAAATGTTCCCGTTCCATTCCCGAATCCACCTGAGGACACACAGAAAATTCAATTAAAATCGGTACACACGCACAGAAGAAATACTATATATAAAGATGATATCTGCTCCTTTATAAAACTACTCTATTGGCGACCTATCTAATACTAAAAGTTTTTATAAAATCAAATTAATCGTTCCCGAGATTAGTGCGTTCAAACAAACGTGTAATATTATTATTAGTTTAAACGTACATATCGAGGAAGGCAAAAGTCCTGTAGACTACTGAATAAAATGATTGTCCCTCTGAAATTGAAGATCGGCAGTCCGGCAATACTTTGAATTAATAAAAGTAATATAATTTTCGGACAATTTTACATAAACCCAGTCCGATAGTAAGCAAACCTTGTACCATGGGACCTGCACAGCAGTAAACATACTTATATAGAAATGTTATTCCACATAGAACTTTCCTATTTATGTCGAACTTTATAACAAGCCTATATAAGGTTTGCTTCGTAGCTATAATAATGCAGCACGGAATAATATGCAGTGTAAACTATAACAGGCGCTACGTGTTCAGTTTCTCGTTTAGGAATATTGCACAGTTATCAGAACAGTATAGATTGTGAACGTTGGCAAAGGCAAACGTCGTGGACAGAGATCTGATAATATCTACCTATACAGTTTCAGGTAGATATTAAGCGAGAATTTCAATTCACGTTATTAGGTTAGAGTTTTGCTACACCTACCTTTTATTTTTCGATCAGTAGGTATTTAACTGTTTGCAAAATATATTCTGAAACCTGTACAGAGGCTGGGCCATTATCTTCGCAAATGTTCTGAGTTTTTATAGGCTTTATAGTTCTACCCCGGAAATAATAAAAACATTCTGAGATTTGGTTCTAGTTTCGAGTAGTTAAAAAAAACAAAAACGTCAAAATCTCGCTGCTTTTGCAGAGTATATATTTTTTAAACGTCATAAGATGAGCGTTACCGGGAATAAAATTTATCTCTGAGTCGAAATTTAAAGTCACGTGCTTACGAAAACACAACAACTAAAATAAATGATTTGATTTAATAATTACAGGTTACACATTGCTAGACATTAATATTCAGGCGTTAAAATGGTTTTGGATCCCGTCTTATATTACGATCAATTATAATAAATTACTCTTTAAAAGATCTTAATTGAAAATCGGAATCAATTTTACCATAACTCACCCAGGTACCGTAACAATGAAAGTAATTTCGCTGACTTAGCGTGGTAACGTGCCTGAAGCGAACACGCAAATTTTAACCCTACTGCCAAGGGCCATCATTGGCTAACCAGGTCATTGTCGCTCGAAAATAGGTCTAACAAATAATATAATGTAAAATTGGGAAAATAGGCGCTTCGACAAAACAGAAAAATCTGCGCTTAAAATACATAGGTACTCTAATAATAGACTCCATATAGGTACTCCATAGGTACTCCAGTCCACATTGCCGGCGAATAGTTGGTTCGCTTAGCGAAGCAGTTGAGCCAAAGGGTTTATCATTTAAACCCGTCAACTTACGTCATGTTTGTCAATAAAATAAAGAACTCTTTCACAATCATATACAGCGAACTCCACCGAACAATGGACGATCGACCTACATCGTTCGAGCGAATACCCGCGCGTTCATATATGAAGCGTCGATGTGACTTCAATTCTCGTGTAATCAAACAGAATAATGGATGAAAGGACGTGAATGCACATTGCCGTAGTCTCATTGCTAGGGAACATAGGTTGGCCAAGCCAACTGGATTGGAAAACATTATAGCTTAGATTGTATTTCGTATTTAACATTTGCTCCCAATGATTTATAAATATATAATTCTTTCACTATCCTAAAAACTTGGTTTCGATTACTTAAATGTGATATAATTAAAGCTGTATGGAACGAGATATGTTCCAGGCTGCTCGTCAAGAAAGGCATCGATTCGACAAGCAAAATCTATTTAAATATATAGTATGATTTGTTCTCTGATACTATCTACAGCCTTTCACAAGACATTGTTCACTTAACAGGATTTCATAAGATGTTTTTCTTCATTGAAAATCTCGTGTTGTACCTAAGCATATTACTTGCACTCAGGCAAAGCTTTAATCATTTTAGAAATTTAATTTAGAAAATAAATAGTATAATAGCTAATATCATAAATACATACATACATATTATCACGCCGATACATATCATAATGGGGTAGGCAGAGAGTATAGAGCGCCAGTTCTCTCTAGACTCACGTACCTCTTTCGCTTCTTCCACATTCATCAGCCTCGTCATACATGCTCGTCGGTTTTGAGTACTCTTGACGTTCCCGTCCTTAAGTGCCCATTCTAACGTAGTGGAACTAAACGTAGACCTCATTATTTATATTGCTTTTAAAAATTTAAGAAGTAATTTTATCGCTCTTTCGGTGATTCCGCAAATAAAAACACAAAGCAAAACGAATATATATGTCGTATAATATACAAGCTGTTTCCCAGCACACGCCAGCGCATGTAGCGTGTATCGTCCCATGTATTTAAACAAATCTATACAATGCAGTGACATTTCATCCCGTGTGCGCCTGTCATTCACATATCATCTCTTTGACAGCCGTCGACTGCCAGCACGTGGTGTTATCACATCGGCTTTATTGTTATTAAAAAGTCCAACGGCATAGGGTACCTACATTACACCGAACAAATGATGAAGCAAAGTTGGTATACGAATTGCGCGTTTGTTTTATATATGACGGGTTTTGCTTGCCTAAACTTTTTCAATGACCATTAAAATTGTTGGCCATCCATTAAATATGCTATGTGCTTTCGTACAATAAATACAACATATTTTACTTATTTATTGTGATGGCCGAGTGGTTTCGAGTACATAGTTAGTTGCCTGCTACACCAAAATTGCTTGTTCGAAATTCGAATCCCGACTGTACCAATGAGCTTTTCTGAACAGTGCAGTGATTAGTCACAACACGAGCTTTTGTGTCGCAGGCGGCTTTACGGTGAAATAAAACATCGAGACGTGCTTGAATAGCACTTGTCATGGTAGCACCTAAAATATATCTCTGGCGGAAAGTGGGTGTGTGGTTACTGCCTATACACGAGAAGATATAAGAAATTTAATAAGTTGCCAAATCTTAATACGTTAGGTAATTACAAAATAGACTCAAATTACATGGTTTTAGGTTAAAAGCTTAAGGAATAAAACATTCATTTACTCTTACCACTGTTTCTTTTTAAAATGAAATATTTTTTTTTGTAATTCTATATTCATTTAAAAACAGTAAATAATAACATCAAAGAACGATTTTCCCCCTAAGCGATTAGGCACAATGAGTTAAGTTGGACGATAAGCACGTGTCAAACATCGTGACGTTTTAACGTACAGACGAGAGATGTATTAAAATAGGCGTTTGATAGGATCACAATGGGCCTGCACAATACGTGTGCTGTACGCGTGACAAATCCGCACCCTGTATCTGTCGGACCCGCGACGCAAAATAATTAAGCCCGTCAATACTTATTGTGGCGTGAAATATAGAAACATTGTTGATTCCCCGGCTCTTTCAGATTTGAGTAATGCGATTATGAGGGATTCATTTTCGTGTTCATTTAGAACTGATATCTATAATATTCTCTGGTGGAGATTTTATTATTTTTTCATTAACGAATCTTAAAACTTGAATAAAAATTTATAACAACACAAAATCTCTACTTTAATATATAATAGATGCGCCCCGCGGTTTGGTCTGCCTAAAATTTGATTTTAAATATTCTGTTTAATACAATTGAGTCCGTAGGTCGAGTAGTTTGAGCAGTTGCCTGCATCACAAAGATTGCAAGTTTGAATCAAAGTTTCTGCACTTATGTACAGTGATTAGTCACACCACGAGCTTTACGGTGAAGGAGAACATCGAGAGGACACCTGCATACGTCTGAGAAGAAATTCAAAGCCTTATGCATAGTCGTCGCATTAACTAAATCTGCAATAATATAAGGATTTAACTCTAAATGAGTTAACAATCAAACTCTAACAATTAACTTTACAATCAAACCATGTACTACTAAGAACCTTTGCAAACAGTGATTTGCGACGGATCTCTCTGTCGAGGCATTTAATATAAGTTGGGTCCGGCAAGTATTGCATATTCATGAGCTGGGAAAGTTGACGTAGTGCCTTACACTTCCAAGTTTCTTGACTAATCGATTCTCATCTTGGTTAGTTGGATATTTATTGCTTTGTGGTCATTATACCAAACAGCTGATCACACTTTACATATAATGACATGACTCATATTACGTAAAAACAATACATTGCATTTAAGCTATTGACAAAAAACAAATTGATATGGGTACAAAACTTTCTTAAATTTCCGTAGTTATAAATAAAGTTTTGAATAAAATCAAGATGTTCTATATGTTTGATGTTTAACTCTATTTGATAATTACTTTTATTTATAAATATATTTTATTTTTATATATTTTTAATAAGACACATAAAATATGTATATGATAGGCTAGGCTTAAATAAATAAACTAGAAAAAAATATAATAATAGCATTAACAGGTATCATCAGACTGTCACTCCCGGGGTGGACCGGGGAGTAGAGCGCCAGACTTACTAGACTTACTACAGACGTCTGCAGCATTATTCACACTCATTAGCGAAAATCTTATTTTATATTGTCCTTTTAACAGTATGAAATATGAATCAAAATTGCTAGGGACACATTATTCCAAATTTAGATTATGAGCCATTAATGATGATAAAAGACGTATAGCTTGTTACCTAACTTTCTTGCAAGCATTTTATTACAAACTTTATACCCCCGCTACGGGGAAAATATTTTTGTTGTTAAGTAACTTCCTGGTTTAGGGTACGTGTTGGCCCGAGGCGTTTGCTTTAGATAGAGCACGAGACATCAAAATCACTTGTTGGAAATCCAACTTTGTCGATGTTAGCTTTTTAAAAGGTCACGGACTTCCAATATATATGTGTACATTAATGGCTAAAGCATTTATCCTCCTTTTCTGATTACCTATTCCTATTATAAATAGTTGTTACAACAAGAATCCTATAAATGCGACATTTATATGAGGGTTTAAGAAATATAAATGAAAAACGAAATCTAATATTATAAAGCTTCTGAGGATGTTCGTTACTCAGTCACGTCAGAACGACTGTACGGAAGTGGACTGCATTAACACATAGGATAGGTTTTATATAAGTAAAATTCTACTAATGAGTGGAGCTAGCGACAAATAAAAACCACTTGGTAGTATTATTACCCGTCTAAATTAAATTTTATCTGTTTTTATTCAAGAAATTAAATATTCTCGAACTATCCAACTGTCAACTAGCAGTTGGCTTTTTCTGTCACGGTCCTTTACATTGGCGCTTTTTTTTTCAAGAAACAAGCAAATTTTTTAATGTCTGCGAGAGCGATGCATGTATCACGTTATTTTGCTTAAGGCTGAACATTCAAGAATTATCCGAGCTTGTGCCCAAATAACTTAAGTAGGCGTCTGCAAAATTAAGAATTCCGGTTGCTCCTTAAATTTGAGAAAATATGTATTTACAGTGATTTGACAAGTATACATTTGAAAATAGATTTACAATTATTAAAAAAACATCGTACGGTAATCAAATATATATATATATATATTTGAGAAGAAATGTATATATGTTATATGTAATTTATAAATGAAAATATGGAGTTGTGTCGAAGGGGTCGGTGAAGACGTAAATCATACTGACCTTTGTGTGTGTGCCTTGTATGTACACACACACACCAATTGTAGTGTAACTTACTCGTAGTTATATAAGAGCGAGGTGGAAGACCTCGCTTTCTCCTCGTTTTGGTCTGGTCATACGATTAAGTATAAGAAATCCTTGTGAATAAATAAATATTTATATCACAGTATATGTGTTTTTCTATATTAAAAAAGAAATTTACCTTTATTCCTCACCACACCCAATGCAACCTCTATTAAGCAACTAAGCCAACTAATTATAGGTACTTCAGCTTGGTAGCGGGATCGCTTGGAAGGAGTAAACAGCGCGTCGCTCATGAAATATTCAACGGACAAACAGGCGGCACACCGACACGTGGCTTACAGACACCTAGAAGTTTGTATATTTATAATTTGCCTCCACGGCTCGGTATTCTTAGCTAAAACGCTACATATTAAAACAAAAGCCTGTTTCCTTGAATGCGATAAACTCAAAAACCTCTGCACGGATTGTGAGGCTTGTATTCACAATACATCCCATTGACGTTTATCATTAATTGAAAGGTTACAAGGGCGCAAATGTATCATAAATACGAATGTATTTATGATACAAAATGTATATTCAAAGTCAACTGGCCTTAAGCCAGATAGAGTTTGTAAGATGAAGTTTGTAAAATGATAGAGGGCAGTTATGCGTTCCTCTCGGAGTGTTAATGTAACTGTAAATCTGGGCATTACATACATATTTTTCGCGATTATGGTTACTCTTACAATTAATTAAAATACTAAATAGTTTATTTGTATATACTTATTATATATAACTAGATTATATTAACAACTGGCGTGAACGAGGGTGTGATTGTAAAGATGACGAAAGGCATGTGACGTTGTTTGGACATATTGAAAGTATGAGTGAAAAAAGATTGACGAAACAGATATACAAAGCGAAAGTGTGTGCTAGAATAGGCAGTGCAAGACCACGTTCCAACTACCTAGATCAAATCGATCGGAGTCAAGGACGGGAACCGGGAACGGGAAGCAATTATGAAGAGACTCATGAATGTGGACGAAGCGAAAGAGGTATGTAAGTCAAGAAATAACTGCTGCTCTATTCTCTCTGCCTACCCCGTTAAGGAATCGGCGTGATGATATGTAAGTATATATAACTGTCAGCTTAAATCTCTACAGTCTCTCTGTTGTACTACATAGTATACTTATTTGAACGTAACCAACTTGTTCAATATTGAAAGTACAAACAGTTCTATAACGCATATATTTGCTAGTATTACGTAATGCAGCTAGATTCTCTGCAATTTTCAATATCTGCCCTGCGGTCAATCTCATTCCCTAATGGCAAAATCCATCAAAGTTCGTAACTCAGTGCAACCGAGCCCCAGACAAGGGGAGAGGAGACATTAGTTTCCATTACAGTCATCAAATTAAATCTGCATGTCGACTGCTCACTCACTGACTCACTCACTCGTTGACTCATTTCTTTATTCTCTAATGGATTTTACTAACTCAAATTGATGTCAACCTATGAGTGCACCTAATGCGTTTTCAGTGAGAAGAAATGCATTCATGTATCCAACGATATATTCTATGCAATTTCTAACATTTCGCCTAGATACGTTTAGATCTGTTGGCTCTGATGGCTCCGGTGGTGATGACGAGACTTGGTTCAAGTTCCCCTAGGAACTTGTTCCAGCGAGCGTCTCGCAGGTCTTTCATGCGGTATCTCAGCTTGCGCTGGAGTGACCTCAGAAAGGTGCGGTTCGCTTCAGTCGGGTGAGCTCTATGGGCTCGGAGGGCAGCGTTCTTTTCCGTCACCAGTTCACGCACGTCGTCGGGAAGTTTCCAGCGATGGTCTTCCATCACCGGAACTTGTCGTGAACAGGCGTCCACGGCTGACTGTACGTGAGCTGTGAGGGAATCGACCGCCTTTTGAGTGTCGGCTGCCGACTCTATGAGGGGCGGGATACTATCTAAGTGAACAGATGAAGAGGACTTGAGGAGTTCCTCCAGTTTTCTCCAGTCTGTTATCTTTTTCTGAGGCAGGGGCTGACCTGAGTCCGGGGGGCCTAGTCGGGGGGAGAGTGCTAAGGTAACAGGTCGGTGGTCGGAATCTAATTCGTCGTGCGACCTCAATGAGTGCAAACGGAGGTTTACATTCTTGATGATCACAATGTCTAGTACGTCCGGTCGGTGGTTGATATTCTCGGGGTAGTGGGTGGGGTGCATAGGCGCAATGACGTCAAATTGGAGGAGCCCACTGAGGTCCTCCAATTGGCGTCCTCTGTTATTTCGTGAGTGGCTGTTCCAAGCATCGCTCTTGGCATTCAGGTCACCCGCGATAATAACTGAGCTACTGAGGTTGATGAGGACTTTGATATCAGCTTTGATATCGGCCGTCGAGTTAACAGGGGAACAGTATGCAGAGACTATCGTGATCGGCTGATGGCCGGTCATTCCTAATCGACAGATCGAGGTCTCTATGTGGGAGAGGGTTGGTGGTTGGATCGGGATACAGTACAGAGACCTCTTGTAATAGATCAAAGTACCGCCGAGGGCGGATCGAGATCTATCATTGCGAACTACGCAGTAGTTTGCAATTCTAGGGTCTCGGTGTGATGGTTTCAAGAAGGTTTCCTGCACTAAGAAAACGTCGATATTGTTGTCGCGGAGGAACGCGGCGATCTCTTCCTTTTGGCTGTGAATGCCGTTGGCATTAAAGTAGCCAATTGAAAGTGATCGGGGTTTGATTCTGCTGCTTACGTTTGAGTCCATTATTGGTTGGACGAGAAGGTAGCCAGGGACTCTGATACATCGGCGTAGTCGCCGAGCACTTTGAGGAGGGCCAGAGGGTCCTTCCGGACGGCCCTGAGGCTTCGTGCCATCTCGTTAACCCTTGAGAGGTTGACGGTGGAGAAAAGATCCGCCAGGAATGCCATGTTGGCGGAAGTTTCAGAGGGGGAGGAAGTGGGCTGGACCGCCTGGGGTCTACGCGGGGGAGTAGCAGCCTGGGGCTGGGGCTGTTGAGGTTTGGCGGTGGAGAGCGACGGCAGAGGTGTAATCTGCGGGCTCGGGGCCGCTGAGGGGACAGGGGGTGACGCTTGTGGGAGGGGTGGAAAGTCCCTCGGAGGGAGGGCCCTCCACGGGGAAGGTCGGGGTGGGGCGGGTTGCGCGGGGGGGGCGTTACGCCATTCGCGGGCCGCTGCCCTCTTGACCACGACCGGTCTGGGTTTGGGGGCTTTGGGGCATCCCCTGTAATTGGCCGGGTGGCCTTCTTGGCGGCACAGCACGCAACTAGGGGGCGAGTCGGCGAGTGTGCGGTCCTTAGGGCGCGAGCAGTCGCTCGTCCCATGATCGCCCAGGCACTTGACGCACCTGGGTTTCGCGTTGCAGTTACGCGAAGCGTGCCCGTATAGTTGGCAGTTGTGACACTGCCCTATAGGGCCGCCCTTGTGGGGGGTTTCAACCCTTATGCCAGACAGGTGGCATAAGGTTTTTATCTTAAAGACGGCTTTGCCGTCGGGGGAGTTCTCGCAGATGGCGAGAACCATGTTGAATGCCTCTCCGGCATTTTGTCGGTGCATGCGGTGCACCTCCTTCACCGCGACATTCTGAGCCTTCAGATCATCTTTGATCGACTCGGTATCGATTTCGCGTGGGACGCCGCGGATGACGACCCGGAGTAAACGGTCCTCCGGCAGATCATAAGTGTGGTATTCCACACTTCTGGCCTGCAGGAGCCTCGTGAAGGCTCTGAATTCGGTCGAATTCGGGAGGTGCACCTTAATGCCTTCGGCTGTGGCCGTGGCACGGGTGAAGGTGATTCGGTTGGTTTTACACCAACCGGAGATTTCCGTCCACTTGGACTTAGTGTGGACGAAAACGGGGGGGCAAGAGCGCTCCTTCGTCGAGGAAGGCCGCGTAGGTCGCGGGACGGGGGAGAGCCGGCTAGCCTGAGGGGCTTCGGCTTCCGGAGAGGCGAGGGGGGCGGGGGAGGGGGTGCCGGGGAGGGGGCTACCGGGGAGGACTGTGCGGAGGGCACGGGCACGGTCTTTGGGGCTTTAGTGGGGGGAGAAGGTGAGGTTGAAGCCTCCTTCTTTTTAGCGCGTCTGGCGCGCTTCTTGGAGCCCGGGACGGGCGTAAATTCGTCCGAGGAGCCCTCGGACGACTCGGATTGCAGTGACTCCATTTCGGAGTCCACAATGACAGATTCGGGGGACAAGGGGGAGTCTTGAGACTTGTTGGCCTCGTTTGTTACGGCTATGATGGCGCTCTTTTCGAGCGCTGCTGTCGCCTCGGCAGTGGGGGTACCCGCGTTTACATCGCGGGTGTATTCGTCATATTGACGTCGGAGGGTGGGCACGGCTTCTAAGAGCCGCGCGAGGAAAGCCAGTGAGGCTTGGGGTCCATTATTGTGGACATGGTGGAGGCAAAGCGGCAAGGGAAACGTGTTTCGGGGCGCGGTCGCCCAGGGGAAGAAACACGCAAAGAAACCCCTGGTGACTTAAACGTTAGGAGACCGATCCCCGGGGGATTGACCCGGGGGTGTGTACTGAACCCTCCCTGTCGGGTGTAGACAGGGAGGTGAGTGTGCCTATGGTGTGAGCCCTAAGCTTGTATTCCCGCTGCCAGTCTTATTGTGCAGCGGGTTCCTGACAGTTCCGGTGTAGAGAGCACTAGTCCGTGGATAGTGCCCAAACTAACACCGGAGGATAGGAGGTAAGGGATAGGTAGGGTGAGCGGTGGGTGATAACCAGGCGCGACTAGGGTAGACCCCAAGGCCGGTGAACCTGGTCCCAACCGTTTTTAGCCTTACCCTGAAGGGGCAAGGCTAAGAGCGCAACGGGTCAGTGATACAAATCTTTCCTCCTTATAATATTATATACTAGCTGCCCCGCCCCGCCCAGCTTCGCTTGGGTGAAATAGTTACAGTTTCTGAAACACGATCGTAGCGCCATCTATCGGGTATAATTGTGATTCTAAACCATTCTCGAATCCACCTGAAGACATACAATTTCATTAAAATTGATCCAGGCGTTTAGGAGGAGGTCTGTCACATACACACGTACAGAAGAAATGATATATTTTTTTTTTCATACAAACCTTTTCCTGAAAATAAATAACACATACAAAAAAGATTTATCCAATTTGATGCAGTCGTTTGGAAGCTATGCGCGTACAAACATTTCGGTGATTCATTTTTATATATATATAGATAATAGTATAGATTCATTTTAACCTTATCTGTATCTTCGCACAGCAATAGTAAACGTATTCATATTGGAAGTGTCCTCGCAGTAATGACACTCGAACAGATATCACGTAGTGTTGTCACGTACTTCATGAGCACGCAATGTGACTCCCTATGAAATTATCACGTTGGTCGTGAAATAGATGATATTATTACGTATACTTTTCACTCAATTGCTGAAACTATGACGTGTCTTCTTAGGTATTTCGGAATAATGTATACACCTATACAAATAAATAAAATTGGAGTGTCTGTTGTCTGTCTGTATAGATGCTTATGCTATTAACCGATCCTAAACACTACAGAGCGTAAACCATAGATACACTGATATACTTATATAGATGTAGAAACATATAACTTAAAACTAAAACTAAAAAGAAATTAAAAGTATTACAAACAACAATATGGTGACCATATCAAACATTTTCTATCACCGGGAATCGAAGTCGCAAACATAACCGCTGAAGACAGAATCACTACTATCATGCCTGACGAGCTATCAAAATATAAACTGGTAGAATCGAGGGAAGAATGATTTAGAAATGGAATGTGGTGCCCAATTTTTTCATGTGGATACATTACATTACAACATGTAGGGCCAAATTGGTCCCTTCTATTATGTTCCAGAGCACATGAAATAGAAAACATCAATTTAGTCGAAGAAAGCGAACAAAAACAAAAACAAACTTAGGTTATTTCTTCAGGAGTCATACATTACTTGTAATTTATTAAGCTGCCTTAGTCTCAAAGGTCAAGTACCGAAAGCTATTGTTCAGACTTCAGAGCCTTTTGGGACTTACTAACGCCCTTAGGATAGAACCTGTTCTATTAATTTAATCTATGTACCTATATAAATATTTAGTCTCTTATCATTGAAACTAGATTCCTCCATGAAATAAAATTTGTAAAGCAGTGAGCTTGATCTAGATTAAGATTATCGGAGTAACTTTTTCATATCGCATAAAGAGACAGTATTATTACTCAACATTGGGTAATTCTTATTATAATATCCTCACGCCTTATATAGGTAATACACTATACACTATATACTATACACTTGGTGACACTGACGACGACACTAGGGACTTGGTGTGATGATATGTATGTATGTACTATACACCCACTTTCCGCCAGAGATATATTTTAGGTGCCAACGTGACAGATGACAAGTCCATGGCCGTTACTCAAGCCCGACTATAATACATATGCCTTTGAATTGCTTCTCAGACGTATGCAGGTATCCTCTCGATGTTTTGAATATATTCTAAATATCTGAATTAAAGTGGGGTAAAAGTATAAACACAGATTTCTGTGTCATAGATGATTGCATAAAGAAATTAGGATACGTAAATATGATGTACGATGTTGTAAATCTATTTTTAAACCACTAAGACGCTAAACCGGAACGCCTGCTTACCCTCAGTAAGCGGATATCATCACCTAAGGTCGCTACATCAAAGGCGTCACTCAGGCATTTTTACCATACAGAATATAGTTACACTCTTCTTAAAGGACTAGCTAGGGAAATCTTCAACGGGGGCTTATTCCACAGCCTTAACGTAAAAGAAAACTCTATAAAAAGCAGGAAGTGTGAGATCGAGAGTCAGTGTCTACTTAGACTTAGTGGTTCTGAGCTTCTAAGCCGCGTGTGAGCTTGGTATCGTCGACATTATTAACGGGGTGTTTCTAAACCCTTATTTCTACAGACAACTCAACACAGTTACAATGACAATCCGTACGCGAAACGTTCATCAGAATCTGTGCTACAGACGTCAAGCTACTAGGGCAAGTAATGTTATTGAAACGTCGCCACATCCACTTAGTTTTATGACTTGGAAAATGGGAAGTGACGGCGGGGTGCTACGTATGACAAGATTTCCTCATTGCCCGTTACTATAGTTACCACGTCATACGAGGTATATCCTTAACTTTACGATGATATGGGGTGCGAATACTCACTCACGTATACTTTGTGGATTTCGCAATATGTTATGAGCGGAGATTTTGTGTATGAACTACTTAATGCATCTTAACGCAATAGTTGTACCGAGAGGCTGGAACGTAGTTCTTTGCTCGGACTTGCAATTCAAACACATAAACAAAAGTATGCTTAAAGTTATGTTAATGCATGTCTTATGAACCTTAGGTGACTGGATGAAATATCCTACATGTGGCGGTCGATGAAACGACACAGTTTTTTTTCACGCCTTCCCACAAGAGGTAGGCATTTGTGTGTAATATTTTATTTTAGGTATCAACGTAACACGTGTTGAGTCTATCTCCGTTTCTCAAGCACGACTGTACACACGTCACAAAATTTTCTTGACACGCGTATGTATGCAGGTTTCCTTACGAGATTTCCTTCACGTTAAAGCCCGTGGTGTGCCCAATTGCTAAACTTAAGTTCAGGATCACTCATTGGTACAGTCGGGATTCGAGCTTGTGATATTTGTTTTGCGACTCGTCGACTGCGTTGACTGCTCGAACCACTCCACTATCACTTTTTTCTTTATACCTAGGTACGTGTAAAAAGTGTAGTTGCATCATAATGAATGCGTAGATATTTGAGAAAGTATAAACAATTTAATCATGATATTGTGTAAGTCCCGGGCATATAGGATATTAATATACGATGGTATTTGTACTGTTTTCAGACTTCCAGAAGACAGACTGTGGATGAAGTCACGAGAAAAAGCTTATAATATTATCCTATCTATTTTATATTATTAAATAAAGTATATAAAATATTATTTCATATATTTAAAACATATAATGTAGTATAGTATGTACATGTAATGTAGAATTCATTCACAATTTAATAATTTTAAAAGGATGTTAAATAATGGACTCGTAAAATATCAGCCAACTTTCGGCATGATTTCGATATTTTCTTCTGTTGCTTTGGATTGTAATAATTTATATTATATGCGAGATATATTAATAAAAACAAATGTCATAAAACGGCGTACCCTCACTAAATATCCAGGCAGAAGTAGTATTCAAGAAAAGTAGTAAGCTTGATTTATATAACAAGTTCTCGAAACTTAATTGCTCATGAACTGAAAATACTCAAAGCCTTGCCAAAATATATGTAACACTGAATTTGCTGCCTTAATCCTGTAAGCTAGAATTGTTTTTCGTGAAACAATAGATTATCTTAAGCAAGAAAGAGTAGGTAAAGTGTTTCAGTTTAGCGATTAGTATAAGATACAATACCTCAAGCATATACATAGACGTCTTTGATTAAAATAATAATAATAATAATATTGTTTATTGTACACACACACATCTATAAGAACAAACAACAGAGAACAACATGTAATAGGCACAAATAGGTAGCCTTATAATAGCAAAAGCGATTTCTTCCGGGCAACCAAGTCATGAAAGAAAAGAAACAGAGAAAATATGGTAGGTGTGATAGTTGAGAAAGAAGAGAGAGATGAGATACTCACAATCACTATAATATACATTCACTAAGCAATCAAAATCAATAAATACGAAACATATACCTACTTTATACACATACAATAACATATACATACTTACATATGAACAAGTTATAAAGAGAAATAGTATTCAAATAAAAGTTTCTTGAAAGAGTTTAATGTTTTAGCCAGTCTGATGTTCTGGGGCAGCGAGTTCCATAGACGGATTCTGAAATTTACATATTGGTATCCTCTCAATGGTATCCTTCCCCGTACAGCTAGTGATGTTACTTATCGCTGTACATACATTTAGAATAATTCATTGATACTGTCGAGATTTGAATCGGAATCTTTTTGTTTCCGGCGACTACTGGAGCAATTCGGCCCCTATGGCTCTATAAAATATGCAAATTAAATATGTAAAGGAAGTAATATGTGTTAACTGAACTATAATATGATAAATAGGTATATTCTCTTTATTCTCGTATGACAAATATTGATGTTACAAAAATGTACAAAATAAAATACTTTAGCTATTAGAAACACGGTAATTTCATACTAAGCTTATGTGCTCGGGCAACAGACTGTTCACTGTTAATGTAATTTTATTGAGTGTTTGGTTTCCCTTTTGTAATGGTATTTGGGGTATTATAGCTCTTTTGCGGAACATTTTATTGCAAATAAGATTATTTGTTTCCGTGACTAAGGCTGTTAGAGGGCTGGTTTGCGATGCAAATGTTTTGGGTTTGATTTTCAGGTCAGACAAAATAATGAATGTTTTTTAAAAGACCACGGAGAATAGAAAAATATATGCCCGCAGGTCCCTTCAAAGTATAAAATATACTGAAATAAGCATAAATACAAAAGGGAACGCCAAGATTCTAACCCCAAAAAGGGAGCCCGTAGCCGTGTTAGCTTAGCACCTTAAAAGTTCCTGGTTAGAGGCTTTGCTATTGTACAGTCTGATATCTCCCGAAAGCTACTGCAAGTACCGGTAACATCTATTACAACCGGTAAAACACGCTACGAGATATAATTAAACAAAAATATACAGGAAGGTGATATGAATATATATTTAAACAATAAGCATGTATGAAGAGACATGAATGTGGATGTAGCAAAAGAGGTATGAGCACTGACGCTCTATTCTTTCTTTGACAACCCCATGTCGGAATGGGCGCGATGATATGTATGAATTCAATTTATATCCAAACTGTTTATTTTTGTCTTGGTGGCCGAGTGGTTCGAGCGGTTGCCTGCGACACTAAGATCGCAAGTTCGAATCCCGACTTTACCAATGAGTTTTTCTGAACTTAAGTACAGTGATTAGTCACACCACGAGCTTTACGGTGAAGGAAAACATCGGGAGGAAACCTGCATACGTCTGAGAAGAAATTCAAAGACGTATGTATTGTCGTACTTGAGTAACGGCGATGGACTCGCCATCTGTCACGTTGGCACCTAATATACCTCTGGCGGAAAGTGGGGGTGTGGGTATTACCTATACACCTCGGCCTACCCCTTCGGGGACCCTTGTGGGAAGGCGTGAGGGTATATATATATATATAGAGACTGATGAATGTGGACGAAGCGAAAGAGGTATGTAAGTCTAGAGAGAACTGGCGCTCTATACTCTCTGCCTACCCCGTAAGGGACTTGGCGTGATGATATGTATATGTATGTATATATATATTATTTCTTTTTAATATAACTGTGTTAGATTTTTATATTTTTCAGTAGTCAAATACTCTTTGTACAATTCTCAAATGTCAATTCTGTGAAAGGCATCGCAATCTACCATTTATCTTCGAACGAAATCAGAGCCAGAAATATTTCATCATGCTGGCGGTTGAGTGAAAATCTGTGTAAAGTTTTTGCGAGCTCTCAATATGAGCCAGACTGTAATGTCCCGGAAATCGCATAGCCCTCGCGGAAAAACTAACGGAGCAAATGGACAAATTTCGTGACCACATGCTGCCCATAAACAAAGTTGTGGGAATTTTATCTTACAGTTTGAAAGGATCGAATGAACTTTTTGCGCGTTTTTATGAAAAGGGTGTGGAAAGTTTCATCACAATAAGCTTGGGGCGTACATCATATTTTTATTTTTGTTCCATAGCATTATGGTAAAAGCTAAAATTTACATACACAGGCATATAGGTGGTGGTAAAGACCTCATATGAATCCTAGTGGCAGAGTTAAAGTAGGTCATATGCTTAGTAATTTTTTTCTTTTTTAAGCTACAAACATTCTTCCGCCTATAAATCTTACCATCGTAAGAGATTATCGTTCATATCGTATCGCCTATAGGCGTTAGAAATAACTGAAGTATCACTCGCGGACTACCTTATGATGGGTGGTGTCACCGCTGGCAACATAATTCAACGGGTCAGCCTCTGCCACAATATACATCCTCAGTGAGTTCTTGTCAACCTTACGACCCCTACGGAATTATTATATGTTCAAAAACCGGTCTTTACCGGTATTCATCTATGGAAAGTAATGCGAGAGCTAGGGCATAACGGGTTTCCCACTCGAATTCGAAGCTGCCCGACTGGGAAAGGACCTCCACCTTATAGAGGTCCGTAGCCAAATAGCACAATTGTTTTGTTTGGTTTACCTGCACGATGAATAAGGTTTCCAGTAATGAGCTCTTGTATAGGCAGCAGAGGGATTAGTCCCATTGTGCTGCCAACACAGTATAACTCTCCGAACAATGGCAATGCGCAAGTAATACTTCGGAATCATGAGGGTAAATAGGCTACGGTAACTGCTTCCCATCAGATGGGCCGTATGCTTCTTTGCCACTAGTTACATAAAAAATGTCTGAGAGCCATCAGCTGTCACAGTATACCTCCGATGAAAAGAAGGTGTTATCACACTTTTGCCTACCCCTGCATTATGGCATTTTTTAATAAACGAAGAGATGATATAAGAATACTTCCGTTCTAAAAAAATCAAGATCAATTCGCGATGAGGTAGGTACTACATAATTACATTAAGTTTAATTGTACCATTGATCATCTTCTACCTAGTGATTTGTTGATTTGTGCTTTGAACAAAGTTCAAGAACGCTTTATTACAAATACCTCGAGCAGATCAAACATTAACAACCCCTGCTTGACATAAAAATAGCTGGAAAGAGAATCAAACTCCGAACGAAAATCTAATTGAAATACTTCATATAGCTGATCCGAGAATAGATGTGTGTGGTTAGACTGGACGTAATAAAACGTTCGCAAAGTAAACCATCGGACATTCAGAATTTGTTCCCGCTTTCGGAGTAGTTCATAAACAATGTAAGCGGACGGATTACCGCGGGATGGTGAAACTCACTTCACCAAATTAACCAACTACACGGGCATAGGAACAATTCGAGACCAGTTTTAAATGTATATTGGTGCAAAACTTTTTGCAGATTCACAGTGATGCGTTTAGTTCACAGCTAGAACTGCTGTTTTATCACTTGGGACGCTTTAATCCTGATTAATTCTTTTTACTCTGCTTTTGAATGAGAACGTTTGAGTTAGACTGTTAGTGAAATGGAAGTATTTAACAATTCCAGTTCCATTAGTGATACAAGTTTATTTTCTGTCATTTGGACATTTCTGATTATTTCAGTTTCACGCTTTCTCACAAGTCCCCAAAAGGGTAGGCAGAAGTGAAAGTTCTTTTTGCCAGTGATGTATTTACACAGGTGCCAACGTAACAGGCAGCGAATCGATCACCGTTCACGCACGATTTAACATACATATATTCGTCTTTTGAATTTCTTCTCAAATGTATGCAGGTCTGTCCGGTCTTATATCAGGTCTATATCAGGTCTTCTTGGTAGAGAAATACTCATTGGTAAAGTCGGGTTCGAACTTGAAATTACGTTGCAGGTATTCGTACCATTAGGCCACCGCGCTCTAACATTTTCAAAATCAGTATAGAGGACTCATTCTTTAGGAAAAATTAAACGGTCCCTCGTTTGTAATCTATGCAGGAGCCGCAAGAATGGTCGAAACTTTTATAATATAACTTTTGTGCAGTAACTTGGACTGCTGTATGAAAAACTTGCAAGTTAAACTGACGTTTCATTTCCAAACCGACCAAGGAATTCGAAACGCAACAATGTAGCTTGAATTGATTTAAGTTCTTCAACTTTATAATGGAAGTAAATGTGAAAAGTGGTGCAAGAATGGAAAATCAAGAACAGTCATGATTTTCGTTCCATTCCTGAATGAATGGTGTAATGCATCACGTTATCTTGATAGACCGACATCACAGTTGCCAAATACGACTACAATCTTGGCTGTAGATGCAAATCCTTGAACCTCATGTTTTATTATGCATTGCATGTTTGTGCAAGTGCTAGAGTGGTTTGAGTAATCGTATGCAAAATTTATATAGAGAGTTAGAGTCCCTTCAATTCCCTGCCCTGGCCAGGGCCTACCTATCCGACTTCTTTGGGCGTGGTGCCATCAAAAAGAGTAATACGTTTCCATGCTTGGCTATTATTTATTTAATACTGCTTACGTTTTATAAGATTGTGTTTAGTTTATTTTCAAGTATAGCTTCATATACATAAATTCAACACGTATAATTAACAAATTGAATGATTTGTCAGTCTAGATAAATTTGGACTGATTTCACCATAACTTTAAGTCATGACCATTCTTCAATACAATATAATTATACAATATTTCGTTCTAGAATAGTATGATCCGGCGACACGCGTAATGATATGTAGAAAGCTTAAAGTTGACTTGGCCTCGAAAATATTCTTAATGAGTCATTCTATATGTCACAGAAGAAATTTATAAGAAAAGGTAATGTAAAAGTAAATATGTGTCAGAAGACATCGCGAATACACGCCTCGCGCCCTGTGTACACAAGGTATTGACGCGAAGGAAGTAATCTCAAAGGAGAGCCCTTATTGACAAAACGTGCCTTTTGCTCCGACAAAATATTAAAAGTAATCCGTATTGACAACAAAATTGAAAGGGATTCAAAATGTAAACTGAAAAACAAATTCTGTAGAACATAATCATTTCTTGCGTTCGTATATTTTCACGCCTCCCTACAAGGGTCCCTGAAGGGGCAGACATAGGTTATTAAAACACTATTTGCCGGAGATACATTAAGGTGAAATAGCTAGACTGTTAGCGTTCAGACAGTACAGCTAGGATTCGAACTTACAACCACAGCGTTGCAGGCGACTAACAGTGAGTCGCCACACACAGCATACCAGCACAGATATTAATTATTTTATATATAGAGCAGTCTGAATGGAATAAATAGGTAGAAATAAATTTAAATATACCCAGTAAAATTTGGCTCGGCTTCAATAATCTTCCAACAAAAAATTAATATCCGCCAAATAATAAACAACCCGTCGCCACTTTAATACTCGGCGCCGTGGAATATGAGTTTGCCTTTTCGCGATTAAAGATAAATATCAGTTTATTAATAATTCGCTCATTTATCTCGCAATCTGTCGCAATGTCTGTTCGTTAAGATATAAAAATATATGTGCTGCGTAGGTATATCTTTGCCATTTTTTTACGAAAATTTAAGTTAGATGCCCTAGATCAAACAAAAATTTTGCATAGGTTGGATACCTATGCAAATATATCCATCTAAAGAAATAGGTACTTTGTATGTTTCTACTGTGTAAGCTGAAATATGGGGATTAGTACTTACTTATTACTACCGGTCCGACTACAAAAAAGCGGCACGTGGTCTATAATATTATAAACAAAGGCGAAAGTGCATTGCACAGTTGGTTAATATTAATGGACACAACGTGGATAAATGATATGAAAAGATACCAAAATGTGAACATCTCGAAGCTTCAGCCGTCGCTAACGCCGGCACGACGACGCCGCCCGTAACGATGGGCGCCCACGTCCCACAGTGTCCAATTAAATGACTCGGCGGGTCTCTTTACACCGAACAATTATATATTATATTGTACTCAATGCATTTTGTATTAATATTTTCTGAAAAGTAGCTTCTAAAAGGAACTAGTCACTATTGTGTCTGACGTAGCATGCTCCAAATGGAACATATTATAAAAGAATGAGTTTAAGAGTTAGTTTGCTCTTCGCTCGAAACCGGCGAGTATGTATGAAGAATCTGATAAATTTGGACCAAGCGAATGTTAATATATGTCTAGAGAGAAGGCTCGTTACCCTCTCTGCCTGTCCCGTGATGATATGTAAGTGAGATTTGTTGCAATATTACAACGGAAGTATTGTGATTATTCGTACAAAAAGCGTGGTATTAGCTTAATGCAAAGTCACTATAGGTTACATCGTTAGTCGGCAAACTACACTATTCAATGGTAAAATAACGTAAGCAATCACCATGGATAGTTTTGATTCGGTAATTTGGTGATTAGTCGTAGTTTAGATGAGTACCGTAAATATTACGCCTAGAATACTATCTACCATCAAATAGGGCAGTTAACCATCTAACCCGGGACTAGAGCGTGCCAAATCCGGCTCTAATTGTTACATGTATCACCGGCTCATGAATAGCCTTTGACGCGGTGCGTAATCCACAAACAATGCATCTCGCACCCCACACCGTAACATAATACCGTCCATAACAACAGATGATACATAGCGACAATTTGACCTAATTATTAGAAAGCACCAATATAGATTGGTCGCTATCAATAGTATTTAGAGCGTCATGCATTCCCTAAATGCTATAGATGTAGCCATTGCAGGAAATTTACAATCGAGCTATCTTCGATCGGTTGGGTATGTAATAACACGAAACTAAGATATTGAATTACATTTTAGCAATAAGCAGTAAGATGATATTGGTGCAGCTATATCTTATTCTTAATTGTTGTACATATACTACATAATATATATTACAATATATACCGGATATTTTCTCAAGTGATTTTCTTATTCTCTCTACTACTAAATATAAGTACTGTACGTCACGTCTATGTACTCATTATGACGTCGTGCGTGTACGTAGCTACATGCCTACGGCGTAGTTTCGTAGATTTTAGTTTCTCTTCTACGTCTCATACATATCATCACGCGGAGTCCTTCGATAAGTACAGAGAGAGCGCCAGTAGATCTCTGGCACAAACCTAGCATATACTCGTGCGTATTGTTTGCTATTGTATCATATTCCGAAGAGAGTTGATCGTGTGGCGAGCAATATATTTTGGCTGACATAGTCATAAAAGGTCATTGGTCAGATGGCGGTCGCTTAATGTGGCAACGTATACATATGTCGCACTGAAAGCCAGCTAACTGAACCGCTATCTGAACTGTGCTTAGGATGCGGTTTCAACAGGCCTCGCTTCACAATGGTCCATGTTGCGGCGAACGTCACAAATTTCTTGTGACTGCCGACTGGTCTAGTGGTCCGAGCTCCTGACTGCGAAACATGAGGTCGCGGGTTCGATTCCCACTAAGGGCGAATGTTTGTATTATGAACACAATATTCGTACGTTGTCAATGTATTTATGTATATATCTATCTAAATAAGTATATACATCGTTGTCTAGCTCCCTTAGTCAATTTGTGCCGTATTATCCCAAGGTACCTATATGGGATTTCTTATATTGAGTTGAGGTCATTGTGCTAAGTAATAGAGATATATATCCCACTTTAGAACTAGGTATATATACTTAGTAATGGTTTAAATTTCCAATCAACAAGTGAACTTAATTATGCAGGAACTAAACCAACCAACAATCAATATTGACAAACCTCACCGCAATTTATGCATCGCTCAGCGTAGATAAATTGAATACCAATCCCGTACATTTTAGGATACCATATCAGAAAGTACAAAAAGTATATATCTATCTTTATATACATATAATTCTTCTGTGCGTGTGTATGCACTCCTAAACTTACTAAAGGTAGTTCTGTTCCTACATCGTAAGACTAAATAAGTCACGCGCACTTCTAGTATTTAACATGGAATTCTTTTTCCGCATAATCGAATACCTTAAAATGCAAATTGCTTTAATATACACAAATAGTACAACACTAAGTCTAAGGTACTTAACCCAATTGTCCGCTGAAGGAATTAGGGCGTAACTTCCCATCCCCCTCACCCTATGAAGATAAAGAAGATCTTGGCCAAAACAATTCAGTGCACCCGACGCGATCCGCCTCTATTAAGTGTCTGAACCATATTGACTAGCTATTAGCTGCTTAATGAAAGTTTTGGTGAAATTAATTTGCTTTGGTTATGCTTGAACTAGAGTCTCCTCATCAACCCCTTTACGCGTGCACTCTACAGTATTTATATTGGGTACAGACGTGGTACAGAAACCATCGTCAGTTTTGAAATTTATTCCATGATCAAGTCGTACTTTAAAAACATAAATCTGCATATAAAATTATACTTATTATTAACATGACACTAATTTTAATATAACACAAGGGTCAATATACCTTAGACCTAAACTCTCGTTTCTTATTTTTTTGACCTAGTCTTGGCTTAATTATCACGAATTGTAATAGAAGTATGTATGACATTTTATAGTATCTCTTGCATGTCTTGCGATCAATAATAACTCTGCAAATGTCAATGTAATATTCTGTTTCGTCCGAAAATTTATGTTGACCTATAACTGCCCCGGTGCAAGCAAATGTCGACTTTAAGGTGACGAAGATTTCTTAAGGTGACATATATTTTCTGTTAACACTTCGCGTGCGTGTTTTATGACAGTTTGTTTGTGAGTACCTACACCGTGGTTTCCCGGATGACGCGCGGTGCTCTCAATGGCAGTGCTTTTAGAAGGGCGGTACTGGTTTAACTCATGTATAGAGTGGCTTGTCTACGCTTTTATCTTACGAGGCTGCTTACTTACCAGTTTTGGACATATACCTAGCTGTATTTGTTACAATCGAAAATATATTTACGAGCTTACAGCTCAATACTACGGATTAATAAATTCAAGATACTCGCGCTTGAAATTCTCTTTTGGTAAAGGTAAGACGGCTTTTTCTATCCAATATTTTCTGCACGTTATCTCTTTAATAACTCGAATTCAGCTGTTATTAGGCGCAATAACAAAATCTACTTAATGTTAGAAGTAGTACAAGAGCCTTGTGGCAAATGGTTCAAGTAGTGGTCTACAAAGACTGTAAGTTCGAATCTCGAATGAAAATTTAAATGAAAATATAAAAAACCGGAGTATTTTATATTTTTAAACAAGCATTTTCAGAGATAAAATTTTACAAAAATGGTAACGTGTTGTTACAAAGTTCAAGATAAATCTCATTTCTCTCCATTACTTACATGTATACTTTACAATCGTCAATATACTTTCCTACACGCTACTACGAGTAAGTAGCATCACTACATCATCCGTTTGTTAATAAAGATAAGCTGCATCTTAATTGCTATGGTCCTGTAATGGCAACAAAACGTGGCGCCATCTTGGAACTTTATGCTGGAAATTAAAACCCTCGTCAAGCATTAGGGGCTAATAATATTTCCATTTATTCAAAGATAAGACATTAAAAGAATCATTATTATAAATGCGAAAGCGACCCTATCTATTACCTTTCAATATGAAAATATTCCATATTCCCGCCATATACATAATATTTCTTAACTGACTTGATTAAAAAAAAAAGATTTGTCTGAATGACTAAATTTGATAACCAGAAGTGATTGAAAATATCTACATCAAAACGCAAACGAAGCCGCTGACAAAATGCTAGTAAATTATGTACCAAGCAATAAAGCAAATTAACTACTGTATTAAATGTAAATATCCATTAAATCTTGAAAACAATGCCTTTCTCACGCACCGGAATTGCTGCCGCCTTTAAGGAAAAAGCCTCCATTTCCCGGTATAAGGTTAAAAAGAAGATACATTAGCTTACTACCATCTATTCGCAAGCATTATATAACAGCACGTATAGATAGTGCCATCCATCCATGCCCACTATTCTTCCCTATTAGTAGTAAGCAACGAATGTTTGAGTATTATCGCACACTGATTACCTATGAGTACACGCACACTACGATTAATAGACTCGGATCATACACCCTGCACCCTGCGACCCCCTCGACGCGCGCGGCGCGGGGGGGGGGGCGCTTCTTCGTGGATGGCACTATCTGTAACAGTTAACGGTTAAAATATGTTAAACCATGGAAGCAATATTCCCTTGCAGTTACGACAGCAAGATGGAGCTAGTTTAAAATCGGTATCCTAATGACACCTAATGTCATGTATCATAAAGATTGCACAAAGAAACATGTATCCTACGGCATCAAAGCCAGCCGACTGATTTTCTTTGTTAGTAACAAGTTTATAGAGGCCCATATAGCGTGGCTTTGATAAATGTAACACGAAGACCCGCTTGGCGTGACACCTTGCCGACCATTTTTCTCGCCCGGGTCGTGAATTAAGTCCTGATAAAAAACGCTTTATCTCTGGGCTCTCAGCTATCTTACTATCAATATTGACTAACATTAACGATAATTTTTTTCACCTAGGATATGTGCAAACAAGCCTGCGGTCCGTTGGATCGTAAGCGGGTACACTTTAACGTAGGTAGAGATGTAAACTCTCTTTCGCTAGAATATGTGCTGAGTCTATCGCCGAAGCCCAACACGATTACATTACGTCTTTGAATTTCTTGTTCAACACTTAACATACTTTAATAATGTTCAAAAAATCTAAGAACAAGTGTCAACGGACCGGATTATAAAAATATGATGCTAATAGCACATTAAGGTCCCGCCACTATTCTTCTTACCTTATATTAAATATCTTTAGCTTCAGCTATATTTTTTTTCCGTTTTGGTAAAGTTCTGGTAGTACTGTACCATTTTGCGGCTCGTATGAATAAATATTGAGCCTCTGGCTATGACGTCACTACCTGTAATTGTGCCAACAAAGCGAGTGTCGTAAAGGAAAATCGGTCGCACACAAAGGCAACGAATTGTAAAGCCAAATTATACCGTCACCCAGTCGTTCCCTAGTAATTACCAAGTTACTATTTACATAATTGGTTAACTAGTGAATTCCGAAATTAATCAAAGGATAACATTTACACAATTGAATATTTTAAACCGAATGTATATTAAAACAAGCAACCTTTTTGGAATATAATAACAAGAAAAACAATTTAATTTGACTTACAACAAAAGTAAGCTTAAGAAAAACATAAAGCTCTTCTGATTTTCAATATCATAATCTCTAAGCCAGTAGCGGCTTGAACAAACGGGGCCTCACGTTAAAAAAATGAGTTGTCCGGAGCCTGTCGAAAATGTTTGCTGTCCGACTGCGGCAATACTTTACCATAGTATAAGAGTATAAAGAAGAGGGAGTAGGCTATCTCCGGCCCAATTCGCGATATAATTGCCTACTGTCTTACGGTTGTCACTTTTAGCTAAATATTAGGCGCGGCTGTTCGCGCTTCGCTAGCAAAAGCACATTTAATATACATTAGGTATCTATAATAAAAAATGAATAAAGTGAATGAAATATTATCATTAAAAGAAATAAAAACAACGCCTCACTCACGAAACTCACGCCTTCCCACAAGGGTCCCCGAAGGGGTAGGCAGAGGTGTATAGGTAATACCCACACACCCACTTTCCGCCAGAGGTATATTAGGTGCCAACGTGACAGATGGCGAGTCCATCGCCGTTACTCAAGCACGACTATACATACGCCTTTGAATTTCTTCTTAGACGTATGCAGGTTTCCTCTCGATGTTTTCCTTCACCGTAAAGCTCGTGGTGTGACTAATCACTGTACTTAAGTACAGAAAAACTCATTGGTACAGTCGGGATTCGAACTTGCGACCTTTGCGCCGCAGGCAACTGCTCGAACCACTCGGCCACCACGGCTATATATATATATATATATATATATATATATATATATATATATAATATATATTAAAAACTAACGACTGTCTCTTAGACTATAATCGAATTTGTTGTTATGATTCGAACTTTGTTTTATATGTATTTGATTTACTATTAGTCAATTAGGTACTCGTACATACTTATTTTGAATTACGATTTTCTGTAAGTAGGTAGGTACTTAGTTACTATACCTACAATACTGAGAAATCGGCATAACTAAACGTAAACAAAGAAATAGCGGCAAACCAATTGCCAGATCAAAAGTACCTAATACATTCTAGTAGGAAATTAGGCCTACCTACCTACTTCCTGTATGATAGAAAAGTAATACAAACAAAAAATATGTAAGTACGTAGGTATCTCATCATCAAGTAAAATTATATTATGCTAGAATAAGTGACTAACTTACCTTTCCTGTTCAATAGGTAATCTGAACAGAGACAGGTCTGGAATCGATGAATTATTAAGACACCCAAACACACAGCAATACGTTCTTCTGCGATTATCAGACATTTTGATGATGATATTGATGAATAAATCATTTAGCGGTGCCGAAAAGCCGTGACGCGACTGGCGCACTGAGAAACGTGTCGAGATTTTGTTAGTGTGCGTGCGTCGACACATAGATACAATAGCGCACACATACAAGCCGCGCGCGGTGCGTTTGTATGAAGATAACCTACTTCCCCTCTCTTTATACTATGACTTTACAGAGAATCGGAAAACGCTGACAATCCCAGGGGTATCGCAACGCACTGCCGACCTTGATTGAGATGAATGGTTGTGCAAACAGCATAGGGAACGATTAAGACTCTGCATCGACCTAGGCACATTCTATTGTGAATCAACATGAAAAGTATGTATGTCATTCACTCATAGTACAAGCTATAATATGCTCTTAACTTAACATCAGTCAATGTCGGATAAAACAAAAATGTGGTAAACAATACAAATCAAACAGTTATACACAGTGCCATCCACGAAGACGCGCCCCACCAATTTTTTTTGTCAAAGGGGTCTCAATATGCGGGGACAATGACCCGAGTCTATTAATTGTAGTGAACGTAGCACACGTACACTACAATTATCTCATAGGTAATCAGTGTGTACCGATAATACTCAAACATTAGTGGAAGGTTTAACACTTACACTAGTAACTATAAGGAAGAATAGAGGGGTGCGTCTTCGTGGATGGCACTATTTATATATTACGAATGGTAATATATAAATAGTGCCATCAGTATCAGTAGTGTCATCAGTATTAGTTGAAGAAGCTTTTGGTAAATTTAGTTTAGTTTATTATTAGTCGGTATAAAGTCAACTTTCAAATCCCCTGTCAAGCTAAAAACGGGAGCTTGATAACGATTGGACGATATAAACAATTAAATGTTTTACTGAGCCCACAGAGTAGGTGCCGAAGTGCAACTCCAAACTGTATTTGCGCGTAAAGTCATTGCGAAAGCTAATATATAACATTTATATATTATACAATAACAGAATTTATTAACGATAGCCATACAAGGCAATGATATGTTCCTTTTATATGTAAATATAAATATTTTTCTATGCAAAGAAAGAAAACAATGTTAAAAAATAAGACCGAGGAGATTTTTCTGCAGTTTCTTCTAAAGACAGATTATTTTTTTCTGAACACGATGGTCACGGTAAATTTGGGATTGTGATGGTCATTAAGTTTTTCCTATATCCTGTACATTAAGTAAAAAAATATTTGATTTGATGATAGCAGAAATACAGGCAGCAAATAAAACTTCGATCACTTCCGAGTTTGTTTACAAGTCCCAGTGTGCACCTGCCTTTACCATGACTCAAAGTTAGCGTTAAACAATTTCACGCATCGTGCGTTGCTCCGTTCACGAATAGGAAAATATTTCCTCTCCGCGGCGGCGGTGATATATGGGTGACATTCGGAACATATCGATAGCACCTCACTTTTATTGAGTTATTAGAGTTATTACCGGGGGTAACGATTGGGTTTATTTTATTGGTGTCGTGATGGGTTTACTACTTGTAAATATTTGACTTAGGTAACTACAGATTTACGTATTTTCATTACGCTTTCTTTACGTAATTTTGGTTGAGGTGCGAGCGTGACAAAGGGCAAGTCCATTGCTTTTACTCAAGCAAGACTATACATACTAAATTGAGAAATTCTAATTTTCTTAAAATTTTAAACTTTTGTTACAACAAGATGAGACCCGAAAAATAATTTAAAATAGGCCTACTACCCACATGACAGATAGAAGTAAAAATTATATATATAATAATATATCCTCACGCCTTCCCACAAGGAAGGGGTAGGCAGAGGTGTATAGGTAATACCCACACACCTACTTTCCGCCAGAGGTATATTAGGTGCCAACGTGACAGATGGCGAGTCCATCGCCGTTACTCAAGCACGACTAGTACATACGCCTTTTGAATTTCTTCTCAGACGTATGCAGGTTTCCTCTCAAGGTCATCGTAAAGCTCGCGGTGTGACTAATCATTGTACTTAAGGTCAGAAAAAACTCATTGTTACAGTCGAACTTGCGATCTTTTTGTCGCAGGCAACTACTCGAATAACTTAGCCATCACGGCTATTATAATTATGTACAAAGCCAAATGACTTATAAAGAGATAAAAGCTACTTTTGTCCCCTTACACGTTCTACCAATATCAGGAAAAACATCTTCTTCCTATGAATCATCCGCAGATGGGGAGATAGGTACCAATCAGTTGTAATTTCATCTTTGAGGGACACAAACCGAGACGGCAATAAATTGACAAGGGTTCTGAACAAAGATTTGTGTTACGACATAGCTGTGTATATTGGATTGCTTCACGCAAATTATCCATCATAATATCACGTAGGTTACAATGTAATTTTGGAAAACGTACCTAAAGCGGAATAACTTGACATGATTTGCCAATTTAAAAGAAGGAAAAATATATTTTACGCACAAAAACGAACTAACATTCTTAGTTTTCTTTCTTCTTCTTCACCACAACAGCCGTGGTGGCCGAGTGGTTCGAGCAGTTGCCTGCGACGCAAAGGTCGCAGGTTCGAATCCCGACTGTACCAATGAGTTTTTCTGAACTTAAGTACAGTGATTAGTCACACCACGAGCTTTACGGTGAAGGAAAACATCGAGAGGAAACCTGCATACGTCTGAGAAGAAATTCTAAGGCGTATGTATAGTCGTGCTGGAGTAACGGCGATGGACTCGCCATCTGTCACGTTGGCACCTAATATACCTCTGGCGGAAAGTGGGTGTGTGGGTATTACCTATACACCTCTGCCTACCCCTTCGGGGACCCTTGTGGGAAGGCGTGAGGATATTATTTTATTTATTATAACATTCTTTTGCGTACTAATTAGTGCCTTTGACTTCATCAATAGATAGTGTAATTCAAGATTAAAGCTTTATGTAGGGTTTTTAATACTTATAGACTAGTTGCGGGTTCGATTCCCACTGATATTTTTGTGATGAGCACGAGTATTTGTAAATTGGTCGTGGGTGTCCTATGTATTTATGTAAATATATCTATCTATATAAGTAAATATATATTTGTCTAGTTACCATAGCACAAGCTATGCTTAATTTAGGGGTTATTTAAATCTGTGTGGAATTGTCCCAAGGCATTTATTTATTTATTATTCATATGAATTTACCGCAACACCAGAGTACCTACAGCTAGTTGTAATCTTATATATAAATACTATTGTAGATGAAAGATACTTATTTCCAAAATACAATTCCTGGTCAACACACAGCCTAAATAAAATTCTTACTTCCACATCCATTTCCTAAGCTGGGAAAGAAAGTAAAATAAAAACCGATGTAAATCCCGCACTGAATAGATTCAACGAATGAACAATTTAAAAACCGAATTTAATTTTAAAAGTGGGGAAGAGATAACTCTGGTTTGCAATTTATGACGTCATTATGGAGGATATTAAATGAACGGAATGAGTGCTCCAGCCGTTGCGTCTACACGTAGCGCAATTATGTTCCCATGATATTTACTTATTTATACTCTCTTCACACGCATCGTTTATTTGCAAACAACGCGTAAATTCATTATCCTTTGTTTGTGGGATAAATTAGATAAACGGCAAGTACCTATTACTGTTACAGTTGGGAACAATCATACTGCGCTAACAACTGGTAAAGCGGTATTATTATCTAGTGAAGAAATTGTATTACATATATTACAGTAACTGCTTACTATGAAGCAGGCAGTGTACAACTCTATTGGAGAATAGAAACATATAATATTGTACCTCGCTGTACTGTAAATATATCAAATTTGTGTTTTAACAAATTCCATTATAAATCCCATCGAACGCATGGTAACCGCTCACCATTTTTAAAGTATATAATAAAATATCCCCAAATTGTATAATGATATTGCCATAAAATGCGTGAGATAATAAAAATAGTATCTACCTAATTTTAATTTATCCCAAAAACGTCCTCTATAATCTAGTCGTTAATAAAACGAATTTGAAATGACATATACAGTACAGCCTAGCATATCATCACATTCTCCCACAAGGGTTCCCGAAGGCGTATACAGATACGTATAGTATACAGATAGACACGTATACGTCAGAGATATATTTTAGGTACAAACGTGACAGATGGCAAGTCTAACGCCGACAAGATATTACATACGTCTTTGAATTTCTTTTCAAACGTGTGCTGGTTGGTATAGTCAGGATTCGAACTTCCAACTTTGAGTTGCAGGCGACTACTCGAACCACTTGGACACCACGGCTTTATAATATTATTTAAGACTAGCGGCCCGTCCCGGCTTCGCACGGGTAGTCATTTATTTTTAAACATCTTTGCATAAAATTTATTTTTCTCTTGCAATTAAAAGCTAGCCTATATCAATCAGTGATAATGTAGCATTCAAATGGTGAAAGAATTTTTTAAATCGGTCCCGTACTTTTTGAGCCAATTCCTTACAAATATACTTACATACAAATCCTTCCTCTTTATAATATTAGTATAGAAGTAAAGATTTATAATCATAAAAATGCAGTATCATTGTACGGCCTCACATCGGCAATCATTCAAAAGCTTCTGAAAGGAACTCCAGCTATATTAGAATTCCTTCTCTGTACAACCCACACGAACTATTCGCCGACTAAGCGGGGCCCATAAATTTCAGAGATAGGCCTTTCGGTCAGAACTGTGCCGAGTAGGGAGACTGTAAGTTTTTGTATACTTTTAATGTATTCACAGTGTATATTATTTCTGAAAAGAGTTATAGGTAGAAAGTATTAATCAATTATTACATACATACATATCATCACGCCAAGTCCCTAACGGGGTAGGCGTATTCAATTATTAAGTATCATAAATAAATTGTGATATTTGACAGCCGTCTGGTCTAGTGGCTAGAGCTCCCAACTGCGAAGCTTGAGGTCGCGGGTTCGAATCCCGCTAAGGGCAGACATTTGTGTGATGAACTCGAATATTTTGTACTTTAGTCTTGGACGTTTGATTTATTTTATCTACGCAGTTAGAATGTGGTCTTCGTCTACCTCTTCTTCTGGACACTATATATTTCTTTGTCTACCTTTCATGAAGTATTAAATATTTATATCCATATCATTTTAAGGAGGCAACCGAGGTATGTTTACATACAGAGAACTCTCATGATATGAATATATGTACAAGAGAGAGTACAAACCAATAACACATGAAAAAGCAAGAGCTATATTGTGCAACGACATACATAAGCTTTATCAATTTATTAAGCACTTTATTATTTACCGACAAAAACGTTTATTGGTTATTCCTTGTCAACAACAAAGCTATGTATCTGTATGTAATGATGGGTGAAAACGGTAATCACGTGACTCATCGTTATCGTCGTATAAACTGATCCTCCCGAATGAACCTAATAAAAAGGAAAAGCTTTTTGGTTCGCTGTTCAAAACCGTCTAAATGCGGAGAATAATTAGCATAGAGAATAAAATGTACGTCGCATATGAGTGTTGCAATGTATTTTCATGGAATTTCCAAATGTTACTGAGATTTGCTGGCGGCTGTACAAATTGGCCCAGCGCTGCCCACTGGGATATGATAAACCCTTATGCATAAACAAACTGCGTCCGTCCGTGTTCAACAATGCTAGCAATTCGTGCATATCTAATGTACTCTAATGCGGTCTATTCTTATTTTGTAATATGCTAGCTTTCTGCCTGTGACGTCACTGCGTGGAATCAAATCATTCGCGCTAGAAAAAAATATTTTTTGATATATCTATTACGTCAAGCCGATTCCCTTACAAGGCAGGTAGGGGGAGTAGAGTGCCTACTCTCTAGAGTTACCAACGTTTTTAAGTATTACTTCTTACGATACAAGCTACTTACCAATCAAAGAAGAATCATTTCAGTTAAATAAAACACACATAACG
This sequence comes from Drepana falcataria, assembly GCA_945859725.1. Taxonomy (NCBI): domain Eukaryota; kingdom Metazoa; phylum Arthropoda; class Insecta; order Lepidoptera; family Drepanidae; genus Drepana; species Drepana falcataria. The sequence goes on from OX243935.1 coordinate 7,413,811, forward strand.
TTCGTTAATTTAATTAATATTATCATAAACAAAGATCTTGAAACTCAACAAAGGCTGATGGCATACGGATGACATTTGGCCAGAAGCTCCCTAACCCATGTTTTAAACCTTTAAGCTCACAAAAAAAGCGTTGTGTAACTGGTACAAGTATATATAGTTGCACTTTTTAGACACTGTTTAGGCTTGCACTTGTAAGAATTTAAGAGAGATTTACCTCTTCCATTGTGCACATCAGACTACAGACAGCGCAACGATACGCATCGTTAAGGCTAGTAATCATCATTAGGTACATCTGGAGCGGCTCTCGTCTCCGCATGTCGAGCTTGGGTCTTACCTAAGGGTTGTTTACACGAAAAAATTATAGTGATCTTAAATTTCATCCCATTTGCACCGGAAGAAACGGATTTGTTACAAAGATGCAGTGTATTGAGCGTTCCTTCGATTAAATCGGTATGAATTAATATCGTAGTTAAGTACATACACTAAATCCAATGTTATTATTTGGTAATATAATAAAGATACTGTGCTTGTGCTGACGATTGCTAATAGCATCTAATAATATTAATAATAACATCTATAAATAAAATTGGAGTGTCTGATTGTAATATTAAAATAGCCGCTTTTAACTAAATACATATGGATGTATACACAGTGCATATACAAATTTTGTCTGTCTGTCTTTTGGGCCCGGCAAATCTCTTAAATGGCTGGACCGACTTTGACGGGACTTTCAGTGGCAGATAGCTGTTGTAAAAAGGAATAACTTAAGCTCCTTTTATTTTAGAAACTGAACAATATTGTTTTTGTTAAATTCCACGCGGAAGAAATCGCGAGCACAGCTTGTATGACTTAAAATTTTATGAATTTGCTACTACATTCATAGTGCTTGGAAAAGGTTAATAAATCTACGAACTCGTCAAGCATAATAGGAGAATTCCATAGTATAATTATGAAGCTCTTTTAAGTCTCGCTATCGAAACTTTCGATCACAATTCACTGGTCTAACATGCCCCGAGACGCTCTAGGTTGTAATTGCTCCCTCGGTCGAGTGACGCATTGAACTCGGAGCACAGATAATGTTCTACTCACGTTTCATACTTTGAAAACCGCACGCGACTGCGACTCGCGACTGTAGTGTTATTTTTTCGAATATATATAGTGCCATCCACGAAGTCGCGCCCCATCAATTTCTAGTCGAGGGGGTAGCGGGATGCAGGTATATGACCCGAGTGTATTAGTTGTAGTGTGCATGTGCATTCATAGGTAATCAGTGTATACCGATAATACCAAAACATTAGTGGTAGGTTGCACACTTACACTATAAACTATGAGCAAGAATAGTGGGGCACTAGAACTAGCTATAGGTACATGAATGAAAGGACCCAAAAGTCTTGCACTGCGAGGTTTAAAGACGTTTCGTTTCACGAACGCTCGGGATGTGGAATGATCTCGCTGTTGAGGTTTTGAGAATACAACATGAAGTTTTTAAAGGTGTGAAAAGAGTCCTCTCTCCTTCCCGCAATTTTCCATGTGTCCGTAACAGGATAGGAAGAGAGAGAAGAGCGCTAGTCCTCTCTAGACTTACATATTATGTACCTCTTTAGCTTCGACCACATGCATCAGTCTCTTCATACATGCTCGCTGGTTTCGAGTACTCTTGATTCCAAATTTAGTTTTGCCGTATTTGTATCGATATCTTTTTTGGAACTTCAATAATCGCGCTATTACATATTTTATACTTATGACTAAACAATTACCCTCAATTTGACGTGAGTCGCTAAGGTTCCTCTACTCCTTCATTACTCTAAAAAGACGGCGCTCTCAAGACTTGTTAACTACATATCTAGTTTCTTAATACGTATGCAAATACAGCTGAGTCTGTTATCGAATGCATCAACATACAAACAAATTAGGTTACCAAAGTTTTGGAATCTCATTTACGACATAACCCCATGCGGACTTACCGCAAAACTATTTTTTTTTATTTCACGGACAATTCAACGATGCAGTTCTGAATTTAAAGATACATTTTATGTAATTTATGGACATCTGAGCATCGAATTTGCAATTGAGATATTCGCAATGCAGCTGGTGTAAATATAGGTGTGATTTTAAAGAAGAAAAAGGCATATAACATGCCATTTTACATATATAGTTTACAAGGCCTTAGTGGCACAATATAGGTAGAGACAAAGTTGAATGCCAGTCACCACACTAATAGACCTCTTTCGCTTCGTCCACCTCTACCAGTCTCTTCATACATGGTCGTCAGCTTCGAGTACCTACCATTAACGTTTCCATCTCTGAGTGTTCAGTCAATTACATTCAAGTAGCTGGAACTCGGTTTTCTTCTACTCCTTCCACTTAAATCATTCGCATTATATAACTACTTCGTTAAAATTTCTCTTCCTCTTCTTCATCCACCCTTTCCATGTGTCACAATGTTGGTGTAACATGCCTTTCTTCATATTTACAGTAACGATAAATAAGTTTGATTTTATCGATTTGTTACATAATTCATTCCAAATCCATAAAATGTACCAATTTAATGATATAATATATACAATAATTGAGTATTTCTACATCTCTGCTTATCCTTTTGGGGACGGTTGTGAGGAGGCATGACTGAGTAATGCCTATAAAAAATTACAGATGTATTTACATAAAATATAATGTACAGACAAAATATAGTAAAAATCATTAACATCTTTCCCGAATAAGTAAATTCAAATGGCTGTTGACGATGATCATGAAGTATATGAAAACTCCTGAAACAAAAACACTATTAATGATTCCAAACTTATGCTCGTAAATAAATTAATGCAACCGAAGTGCAAGTTGTAATATTAAATGTATTTTTTTCACTAAAGCACACTGTAGGTATTTATACCATACTAGGGGTGGGGTAAACTAAGAATGGTCTAACCTCTTTATAATATTAAATAGTGCAGCAAAATCTTTTTTTGTCTGTCTGCTTCTTTGACTCGACTAAACCTTAAATTGCTACGCCTATTTTTAAAAATCTTAACTGGCAGATAGTTAATGCTTTATGGAGAAACTTAGGCTCAACGTTATTTTACCCCTGAAACCTAATGTAATCGCGGGGCGCGGTAAGACTTGTGTAAAAGCTTGGCAAAAGGGCTCGTAATTTGAACATAGAACCTTTATAATTGATACCTTCATAAACAATAGCCTCAATGATAGTCATCACTGCGGTGGAGGTCTCCTTCGCAAACAGACACGCGATTGTCTTCGCGGCGAACATGATGAAGTAGCAGATCAGGATCGATAGGTGAGACGTGTACCACACCGAGCTGATGAAAATGTCCCCGTTTCTCTATTGAAAATTGAAATTTACATAGGTAGACAAGTTCTTCTATATAAATAAAAATGTTTACATATTTGTCCTCTAAGAGTTCCAAAACCATTGATCAAATTGTGATGAGAGATGACGTTTTGGTAGGGTATTCTGAAGACGCTTGCGATGGGTCTTGATCCGAAAGAAAAAATAATGCCCTTGGCAATGAAATGGCAAAAAAATTTACGTGGCGTTTAATATTCATAAAGTAGTAGTAATTAAGTGTAATTAGTCACACCACGAGCTTTACCGGGAAGGAAAACATCTAGAGGAAACCGGCATCCGTTTGAGAAGAAATTCAAAGGCGTAGGTATGTATAATGGTGCTTAAGTAACGGCGATGGACTCACCTTTTGCTACGTTGGCACCTAAAATATATCTCTGGCGGTGTAGGTAATACCCACCTATACACCTCTGCCTAAGGGAAAGGCGGGGACTCTTGTTGGAAGTCGTGAGGATATAATAAATAAGTATGATTCAAATAAAAATTACCGAAACACCCTGCCAAACCAGGAACGCAGAGACCATGATCTGGTAGACGGAGATGCTGCTGGCGAACAAAGCGAAGAGCATGTTGATACCTGATATTAGATGCTTGCTGTACAGGATCTCCTCTGATGACATTCGCTTCAAGCTTACCACTGATGACATTAGAATTATGAACGATATTACCTGGGAACATAACATACAGTTTTCTTTCCAATCTTTATATATATACACTTCTCATCAGAAAAATCTAAACATGTTAAATATTGCATTATTTTTTAAAATGAATTAGTTCTTCCGGTGATGAACGGGTTCAAACAAAGAAAGACTACCTTCTATAATGTTATAGTATAGGTATTTATTTAAAAAAAAGAAGGAAAGAAACAAAATAAATTGAAAATAAGCTACAAATACATGAAATATGTCGCAAAAATACATCGCGTTCGCAGAACTTCTGGCTTTCCGACAATACCTTCGTTCATTCATCCGTACGTCGCACTCGGATTGCTTGGTATGGCTGTATAACATTGTATACTCACGATAGTAGTAAAACCTATAAAAATGGAACCATGTATAAGTCTGTAGCCGCACATCGATTTGACATTGCAACATCTACAGTAGCCGGCCTCGTTCATTGTACATTATTCATTGGGTAAAGGTATATATAAAACTAGAGAGAACGTGCGCTCTACTCTCTTTGCCTACCCCGTTAGGGACTCGGGGTGATCATATGGAGGTATGTATAAAACTGTAATTACATATACGCTAAAGATAACAATAATACGTCAATATGCCAAATCTGACAGCACTCAAAACAGATAACAAATATTTTAATGTACATATTTTATTTCTGTATATATACATACATACATATCATCACGCCGAGTCCCTAACGGGGTAGGCAGAGAGTATAGAGCGCCAGTTCTCTCTAGACTTACATACCTCTTTCTGTATATATAGGTATACTTAGGTAAAAACAGATCAATAGTATAGATAAACAGATAACATATACCTACAACTATGCGTATTGATCGGTATGTAGTGAATATTTTATAGCAACTCGTAGTTTTTAAGGACAGTCAAATGGAGCGGATTGGTTATATGTATGCGAATGATAATAAAAAGCATGAAATCCGCAGTAAGACGTGCACTACCGAATAAAAGCTTTCCAAATACATTTCCCCAGTGTCAATAAAGCAAGTCTTTTCATTTCATTACATAAAACACACGCTACGAGTGGACAATTCCATTTCCATTAAAATTTCATATACTTTTTTATATGAAACTGCGAAACTTATTGACCCGTCTGCTAAACTGGTATGCCGCATTCATGTTGAACCGGCATAAATAATGGAATCAAGTCGCCGTTGTGAAACTGTAAAACGAAAAAAACACATCGAACATGGCACGGTCGTTTCTTCACAACCAGTTTAACAAAAACTTCACTTTAAATCAAGTCTACTTGTACAAATGGAAAAATTTCAAAGTATTTTACAATATTGTTTCTTGGCTTAAGGGCTCCTGACAGGGTGAACAGAAGTGAATATTTTACAGTTGTAACTGCCCGCGATATTGTAACTATCCTAACAAAACAAGAGAAACACAGAAAGGTCGTATGCTTTTTTATTGGACCTACTTGTCAAAACGGCATTTGGGTATCTCATTACTCTTGTCTCGGACCCAAAACTCCTGATAATATATCAACTTACATCTTGGGACTACCAGACTAGTTTGGTGACGTAAATAATGTTCCCGAGGGGCGAGTTAGGCCGCCCTAAGTCCCCTTTATAACTCCTTTGATGCGAATTGTGGCCACTGGATTACGGAAATTACCGTTATGGACACCTCTTGTTTATACATTTTTGTGGTTTCATTATAATTTGGTTTTAGAACACTATGTGTCTAATTGATACGGAAGTATACTTATATATAATTTAAAGCCCCGGACTAAGATTTTATCTGCTTTTTATAAGGTTTTCTAGCAGTGGTCTACGGTTTCAACCACGTGACATTTGATTTGAACCAGTAATAAACATTACACGAAGGTTATTGTTATTATAAATAATAATATATCCTCACGCCTTCCCACAAGGGTCCCCGAAGTGTTGTTATTAAGTAATAGGTTATATATATATATATATATACGATACATCTTGTCTGTTAATTCAGCTTCTAATCTATATTTGTGCCAATTTTCGTCCAATACCATTCAGCCGTTCTAGCGTGATTAAGTAACAAACATCTACAACAATTTTATGTTTATAATATTAAACATCAGAATATGTGCTAAAATTACAACTTGGATAAAGGTAGGCATTTATTGTGTTCGAGATATTTTAATGATGGATTCAGTAAGTGAATTATCCCGCCCCGCCCAGCACTGATTACCGATATTAAGTTAAGAGCCGGAAGGGAAATTGGCAATAAATAAATGCTTAAACATATTTATTTTATATAATATTGGAGACGAGTCTGCTATCCCGTATCCTATTTTATTTTAGTTAAATATTACAATAATTCACGTGAATATCTGAGTAACTTATAAATAATAATTTCTAACATGCTCGCCCAGAGTCCCGGTACGTTAAATAAGTAGAATGCTAGTTCTTTTCTTTTAGCTTTTAGCTTTATTCAATAATTACCATGGTATAGATAACATTAGGGAAAAGTAGGAGTGTGGGTACTATCTACTCGAAGGGGTAGTGAACTCCTACTCCTTCGAGGACCCTTATGGGAAGACGTGAAGATAAACCTAATGTATATTTTATCCACTAAAGATTATACTATTTATTATTAAGCAGCATTATTGTAATATTGCAGCTAAATATTTGCGGTCGCAATTGAATACGTTGACGGACGGTTATTCGTCATTGTCCAGAATACATTTCATACAAACAGAGCATGATACGTTAATACCCGCTTGCTCGTAAATCGTAATATGAGAAACAATAAACGTATGATGATATCCACGCCACACAAGGCTCCTCCTCACAAGATAGTTAGGTAGTGGTACAATAATACCCACGTTTCATTAAAGATAAATTTACCTACTAACGTGAAGTACAATCGCAATTATTTATATATATAGATGTTGATTTAAATTCAGTATGTTCATTGAGAAAACTCACAGTGCATACGCTTTCTCACAAAGGCTTCTGGGAATACCAGAAGAGCAATAAAATCCATATGTGACAGGCAAAATATATTGTTTCTTGTCAACTCTCACACACAACATATACTGCGAGTTTGTACGGAAACATTTTCATTCTGAGGGTTTTCCTGCACCCCAAAGCAAATTACATAACATTTTCAAGGGAAAAGAGAAGAAATCCTCGTTCAAAACACAAACCAAATTTATAATCATTTTATTTTATCTCACACAGTTCGAGCTATAAGCAAGTGTTATTTGTGATGCGAACGATAATATCATAGAGAAAGGATTTTGAACTGTTTCTTCGTCAAACAAAAATAAAGATGGTTAATATAGTCATGAAACGTTTTAATGGAATTCGATAATGTTTAAGTGACATAGTACTTAAAGATGAAGTAGCGTATAGGACTATATAAGTAGTCTAGCTTAGCTCCTTATATCCCGTGTCCTTAGCTAAGTGTACTAAGCAAAAAGTGCCTGGCTGGAGGCCTTTCGGTCTCGCTACTGTTCAGATACGAATAAAAAAAAATTCAATACTCAAACTGCAACAAAGCAATGTAGTAGATATATCCATGGGAAAGTTCCTGCACACGTAGTACCGGCTCGAACGAACGTTTATATAATCTAAAGTATCCAGCACCGACAATCGTAAGTTACCTGTGAAGTGAAATTATCATTAAAGAGCTGTGCCTTGCACCCGTATTAAATTGTATTATACATTGCTGCTAGAGTATAAGCGTATAGGCAATAAACGAGCTATCTATCTAATCCAAGAGCATATCGTATCAAATCATATCGAATTTGCAGTTTTGCACGCTTAAACAAACAAAATAACCTTACCACGATGAGCTTATAAATACCATCATAAACCTTCGGAATATTTCACACAAATTGACCTATTCCCAAATTAAGCAAAGATAGTTGAGTCGCAGACTGTGTCGCTATATAAATAGGTATAGGTTCTTATTCGGGGATATCACTGGTTCTTTACTCCAGGTAATTTATAGATTACATTGTACCGCAAAGATCGCAATATCGTCGGATAGAAAATTCTCAATATCTTCAAAAGTACCTGACCTATATAAACCTCATTGACCTATATAGTTAAGGTTTCAAATACGTAATTTTTCGGTTACAATCGGCTTGAAAAATTAGTTTGACTTAATATCTTAAACTTATTTACTATAACTTACAACAGACTTGGCTGTAATGATAAAATATGTAAAAAATATCATCTTTGCGAACGTAATCATGAACCCCAGAGTTATCTGAAATGAAACAATATTTGAATAAACACATATTCAATTTCATATACCCTCAGCCTACCCCTACGAGGGACCTTATGGGAAGGCGTGAGGATATCCAAAACCAAAATATTGTTTTTCAAAAACCCAATTCAATGATGTATGACGTTCAGTCGTGCTTGAGAAACGGTGACGGAGTCTCTTTCTGTCACCTTAGCACCTAAATATATCTCCAGCGGAAAGAGTGAAATAATAAAGATTAAACTAACCATAGCCCTCGCATGAGACCATCATTAGCGCGTAGCAAATCCCATAAAGCCTTTACGTTACCAACAAACTCTTTTAGAACTCCGACTTTTTCTTCAGCAGTTCTTAAATTTTTTAAACGATCTTCCTAATTTTGCCTCAAATAATTAACTCGATGACAGAATTGATCAAACATTATAAATGTTGTCACATGGCAGATAGTTCCGGAGAGAGACATTAAGTTTCTCGTTATAGTGGCATTGTCATAACACGTTAAATGGTATATCTGACATGAAGGGTAATAAATCACCAAATGGCTAACAACGCCGATTCCGAGCAAAATGTGCCAAGAGACAGTACACCAGAAATTTACTGTCAATCCCAACATCTGATCGAAAGTGTTCAAACTTTTACAGAAGCCAATGAAATATTTTTCCTTGCAGTAAATTGTAAAGCCCACCGTAAACAGCATTTCGATAATAATTAGCCAACTGTATAACACAGAGGCTTTGAACTGAAGTACTTTTATATTCCTCAATGTAGTAATTATCAGATACGCAAGAAAACAGGTGCAATACACTCTGATCATAACGCGAATAATTTTGGAGTCACACAAGTCGTAGTAATATCCGAATAAACATCTAAATGACATGATAACTCGTAGAGAGCGCGATAATTTGGTACACATTTGGTACGAGTACTCTCAATACACATTGTAGAATTGTCTACCATTTTTTTAACACCTCACACTTCCAAAAAATAGTAGTCACACAACGCTGTGGGAGCACGGCTACAATATTTCTAGTACGATTTTAGGGTATAAAATAAAATATAGTTCGTTCATTACATGTTTTTGTGGTGAGGTTTTAATTATACTTAATTGAAAAGCATACGCCAAGCCAATATATTTGATTAAACTCTGAAGTAAGTAGTAATTAGGTTAGATTTTATTTTAGATAATTTACATTATCGATACAATTTACGTATGCAATGACATAACAGTGTAATCAAACTTACAAAAATAGATTCACAAAGTACAATTAATTACCCACATCATTTTATTTATTTTCGTAGGCGTTTCAAACAAACATGTAGATGTCTTGTGACCGAATTAAGGAAGCCGAATTATTCGTAAACTAATGTACAAGACACATGGAATACCTGTACAAAATTACTGGCTATATCCTAAGTGACTGAGCGCAGGTATTCCAGTAAAACCCGAGGGAGCACTAGGAGTGAATTACAACTCATTGTGAGGGGATTTGGCTGTACCAAACTTCGCCGACTAATTAAACTGTATAAGTGATATTTACTCGATACCTGTTAGTTTGTGAGGTGGGGGTTGCTCCTTAAGAAGGTAAAACGAACTAGTCTAAAGTAGATTTTACGCTAACATCGTCTGTATTGTGATAATACCACGTTTTGGTAGAAATAGTAGAAAAAAATATTATCTTCTTTCCTACAAGGGTCCTCGAAGGTGGTAGATGCCAATGTATAGATGGGCAGATCTGCATCTGCACATCTATGTCGTGCTAGAAGAACGGAGACTCCGTCGCCGTTACTCCTGCACGACTGTACCTACGTTTTTGAATTTCTTCTCAAACGTATGTAGGTATTATACCTAAAATATGTATCTGGTGGAAAGTGGGTGTTTGGGTATTACCAATACACCTCTGGCTATCCCTTCGGGGACCCTTGTGGAAAGGCGTGAGGATATACGAATGTAGGTTTTCTATCGAGGTTTTATCAAACAATATATGGGGATATTCTCCCATATAAGCATACAATCAAATCAAACATGAATTAGAATAACTTTAGAGTTAATATCATAGCAGTTTACAAGTAAAACAAAACTCGGCTTGTTTAATGCAGTGTAAGGGGGTGGCGAATGAACATTACCGGTCGACTGTTGTCTGCGGGCCTTAATGAACAAGTAACGAACCGAGACAAGCACTTAGTTACTTTCTGCTGCGTCGACACTGCCCCTACAACTAGCCTAGCTGTGATGAGCCGCGGTGGCCAAGTGGTTTGAGTAGTCGACTAGAAAGTCAATATTGCAGGTTCGAACCCCGAAGGTCGAATTTTTCTGAACGTATGTACCTACAAACAAAATTATCGAATGATGAGATTAACGCTGAAGGAAAACATCAAAGCAAACCATTGTGTATTAAAAAAAATCAAAGTTTGTATCTGACACGCATCCGAATTATCGTTATCGAAATCCGTTCGGCAAAAGGGAGGGAATGTGCGGTTAGGCAAAGGTGCCTACCCCTTCGGCAACCCTTGTCACGTTACACCTGAGTTGGTGTTTCAATAAATGATTTGGTAATTAAAGTACATATATATATATAGATTTATACTTAATTAAAAATTACAAAGCTTTGCTTTATCTAGCCCTATTCAAGTTCGGGCGCCATCTGTCGTCGCCTCCAGTGGACTCAACATATACAGTTGTATGTCTTTGTCAAATAAAAAAAACAGCATGTCATTGTTGTCATCGTTTGTAATAAATTCGTAAATTATTCCTTATTATACACATTCATTAACAGGATGTAAACCGTATCTTATGGGATTATCTGAACACTGCCTCTGAACCATTACCAGACACCAACCCACCCAGACAAGTCGTTATCAATAGCATACTTCTTCAGATCGCCAGAATGTCCCTCATTGTGTGACAAATATGAACTGATGCATGTAAGCCGTGGCCTGCTGTTTCAACCGCGTTGCATTTGAATTATTAAGTAGTTTATTATTTCTGTAAAACATATCCAATATGGTAATCCAGATAATAATCTCTGTGCTACATTTTATCCAATCCGTTCTGTGGTTTTTGCGTGAAAGAGGAACAAATATCCTGAATATGAAAGACGTTAATTGGGTTAATAATGGCAGCAGATCTAAAACAAATGAACATCAAATTCCGTGATAGGTATTTATTTTATTTATTTATTTATTACGGAACAAAAAATATATCTTACAAAATTGTATGCGATAATGCTTGCAGTAGTTGTCAACTGTGTCGCAGACATTAACACTCATCCCCGGATAGAGATGGTCACAGTTCCTATAGATACAGGATATACAGAAAATAACAGAGTGTGTGCGTGGGTGTGTGTGTGTGGTATTAGGTATGTAGTTAATTTTTAAGAATATATTACTTTAAAAAGTTACGTCGCATTCCCTCAAGCACTGGTGTATAAGATTGAAGACAAGCGAAAGCTTTCTTAGACAACTTCCGTCGGATATTCTTTGTATCTCGCGGGAGGTTGACAATATGATTTACATTTATTTACCTCAGGATTTCTTTGTCACATTGCGTACAATTTTGGAATAAAGGTGTTTCTGAGGGTGTGAGTGTCCCTATTGATCCAGGTATTTGGAATGTGGTCTTCTTCTGCCTCTTCTTTATAATAATAATAATATAATATATCCTCACGCCTTCCCACAAGGGTCCCCGAAGGGGTAGGCAGAGGTGTATAGGTAATACCCACACACCCACTTTCCGCCAGAGGTATATTAGGTGCCAACGTGACAGATGGCGAGTCCATCGCCGTTACTCAAGCACGACTATACATATATATATCCTCACGCCTTCCCACAAGGGTCCCCGAAGGGGTAGGCAGAGGTGTATAGGTAATACCCACACACCCACTTTCCGCCAGAGGTATATTAGGTGCCAACGTGACAGATGGCGAGTCCATCGCCGTTACTCAAGCACGACTATACATACGCCTTTGAATTTCTTCTCAGACGTATGCAGGTTTCCTCTCGATGTTTTCCTTCACCGTAAAGCTCGTAGTGTGACTAATCACTGTACTTAAGTTCAGAAAAACTCATTGGTACAGTCGGGATTCGAACTTGCGACCTTTGCGTCGCAGGCAACTGCTCGAACCACTCGGCCACCACGGCTATCTTCTTTAATATCTATATATGCACCTTCCCACCACGCTTGAAGGGGTAGGCAGAGGTATGTAGTGGCTATACTACCTTTCCTTTCAGTGGAGAGGTATATTTAAGGCGCAAATTTGACAGATGACAAGTTCATCGCCGTTTTTGAAGTATCTACGACTATACATATACATACGCCTTTGAATTTCTTTTCAAACGTATGCAGCATTACGCTACCACAGTGATAACGGCGCTATAAATAAGACTTTTCTTTTAATTATATTATATATTTACATATTATTATTAAAACATGGAACTGCATGCTCAAGCTCAAAGAACAAGGCATAAAGCATAAACATACCGCTAAATCCAGATCCTCGCAGTGTGCTGGGTATGTTTGCTTTTGCAAGCGATGTTCGGACAGTATGCGCCGTAATCCTAGCGCTTTGAATGTGCTTGCCACAAAGGGTTATTCCTCCACTGCTCGTAACAGCTGGAATGTCGCTCATAATAGGTGAAAATTTGCTACAAACATTTCGTCATAAGCTAAGAATAGTTCGCAATTAATAATATATATCATAATAGTTATATTTGAACCTAGTTGTATCCCGAGGTTTTAACGGCATTCAATTTTATTTCAATGGTAGATTTTTTGGATTGGAAAAGTCATATATAATATAATATAATATAATAAATATATAATATAATATATCCTCACGCCTTCCCACAAGGGTCCCCGAAGGGGTAGGCAGAGGTGTATAGGTAATAAATACCCACACACCCACTTTCCGCCAGAGGTATATTTGGTGCCAACGTGACAGATGGCGAGTCCATCGCCGTTACTCAAGCACGACTATACATACGCCTTTGAATTTCTTCTCAGACGTATGCAGGTTTCCTCTCGATGTTTTCCTTCACCGTAAAGCTCGTGGTGTGACTAATCACTGTACTTAAGTTCAGAAAAACTCATTGGTACAGTCGGGATTCGAACTTGCGATCATTGTGTCGCAGGCAACTGTTCGAACCACTCGGCCACACACGACTTTTTAAGTCATATATAATAATATAATAAATTATTTATTGAGTTACAAGTAACACATATGGTAGATATGTGTTATCAGCTTATAATCTGAGTTCTGTGATGAGTTTGATTCAATTCCGTTCTGTACTTATTGCTTTAAAGAGGAACAGGCATCCTTACAAACTTTAAAGAGGAACAGGCATCCTTACAAACTTTAAAGAGGAACAGGCATCCTTACCTACATTAAAGAGGAACAGGCATTCTTACAAACTTTCGCATTTACAATATGGAATAGAAAAAAAAACTGCAAAAAATTTAATTAATATCGAAACTAGCTTATTGCTATAAATATTGCTGATGAATTGGAGTTTTGAAATTGTTCGGTAATACACAATTTGTTCCATACCACCTGTCTCGCAGCAGTTGAATGGGAATAAAAAATAACTATTAGTTAAATTTAAAAAATTAATTTTTAAAGCAATTCAGAAGTTTTAAAAGCTTCCCTCGAGGGATGCTCTGAGAGAGTTCGTCCTTCGTTCTTCTAATTTTAAATAAATGTCATTACAGATGGAAGGATAAGTGCCACAACAATTTAAAATTTACGACGACTATCTGAAAAAAAAACAACAATCACTCAAAAGTTTAGGTTTAACATCATAATTTTGTACTCGTGTATTCCTTATTTTGATTTCGGATACTATTAACGTCCTTTTCTTGATTAATCTATAGATATCATTCGTTGGAACGTGATCTTCCTCTGCCTCTTTCATCAGACACTTCTGTCATATAAAAAATGCATTTACCATTTTTTCTTTTTCTGGTAGTAGGTAGTGTAGGGAGGGAGTTCATTTCGTGCGCCCGCCGCTCACTAATGGGTTTATAGAACGTGGTTGGTGATAGATTTGTGGTGCGAGCAAAAAGAAAACAGATTGCGAATGTTCCGAAGTCCATTCAGATGTATCCTCCGACCGGGATTACTGCGGTGCAGTATTGTGTAGCTTTGTTAGGACGCTGACGACTATTTTCATTCGAAAAGAAATCAATCTAAGTATTAATGTCACCTAGACGGCCTAGTGGTTTGAGCTCCTGACTGAGAAGCTTGAAATCGCTGGTCCGATTCCTGCTTGAGGCTTTATCTTTGATATGAACACAAATATATTAATTAGTCTTCTATATTGTTAATATCTTTAAAATATTTAAATATGCATACATACATACATATCATCACGCCAAGTCCCTAACGGGGTAGACAGAGAGTATAGAGCGCCAGTTCTCTCTAGACTTACATACCTCTTTCGCTTCATCCACATTCATCAGTCTCTTCATACATGCTCGTCGGTTTCGAGTACTATTAACGTTCCCGTCCTTGAGAGTCCGATCGATTTGATCCAGGTAGTTGGAACGTGGCCTTCCTCTGCCTCTTCTTGCACAATTTTGCTTTGTATATCTGTTTCGTCAATCTTTCTTCACTCATCCTTTCTATGTGTCCAAACCAACGTAACATACCTTTCTTCATCTTTACAATCACGCCCTCATTCACGCCAGTTGATTTGCGAATCTCTTCTTTGCGGATTCGATCTAATATCGTTACTCCGCACATTTTTCGAAGAGATCTCATTTCAACTGCATTCAAGCTATTTTCATACTTCCTCTGACATACCCAGGATTCGCTGCCATATTTAAATATGCATTCATGATTATAATCATTTGGAAAGACCCACATGAAGCACAGACGGGGTAATCAGAGGTTTAACAGCACAGCTAAAAATATGTAGATTTCATCACTATACGAATAATTCGTAAATTCGTAGTTAAAAAAATCATAGCCACTGCTGCATAGGTGGGGTTCGAGCCTGCAGTCTTTGCTTTGCAGGCGACTATTGAAACGTACGCATTTGAACTCAATTTTTATACATTATGCATAGTGTAAACTCGCTAGCGACTATAACTGAAACTAGTGGTAAGGGTATCATATCTGGGATTGTGTACACTCCGAGCTTCGCTCAACCAGGAAGTAGCTCTTTAGCCGGCTTTGTTTGCATTTCAGAATGACCGCCTGAATCAACTTACACAGGCGAAGTATGAGGGTTGTTTCACGTAATTAGCATAATGGGTAATGTGATTGCCTTTTTTTAATGTTTTCGTTGTATAATTTGAGGTCTGGAGTTTTCTGTGAAGGATGTTTACGTGCAAGGAAGATGAGCCAGAATATTTTATAGGCGCTTTTTAGAGATCTTGAACCCATGGTCAGAGCATTGAAAATCTTAGTGGAAGAAAGGTTTAAACAGTCACGTAAAACGTCGAAATCGGTAGCTCAAATTCTGTGGGTCAGTAACAATTAATATATATATAGCTTTCCGAAAATCATTGTGAGAAAACTTGTGATGCAACTAATCACTGAACTTAAGTTCAGAAAACTCATTCGTATAGTCGGCTACAATCTTTGTGTTGCAGGCAACTACTTAAACTACTCGGCCACTACGACTCTCTCGATTTATATGCTCATAGATAAGAATAACATAACATAACATAACATAATACGTATGCCATTAACGTTTCTTCTTAGATTCTTATAAAAGCATTTTCTCATTGTACTATCAATTAAATTACCAAACAAAAAATCTTCTCTGCTTTTTGTAAGAACATCTTCCTAGAGGGGTTGATCATATAGGTGTTGAATGCGGTCAAAACTCTAGAGGCTTCTTCCGGAAATACGTCCTTTTTTATAAAGAATTATTTCCCCAAGCGACTACCGACAAATGGGAATCGATTTCGATTGCAATTTCCATTCTGACCTGAAAAAGTAATCTGGTACGCGAGCTCTGCATTCTAATTGCTTGGAAAATAGAAGTGAGTTGACAAATACTTGCCTCGCCTAGCTAAGAACTGAATTAATCACGACCTTTAATATATTACTATATGATACACACGAAGATCGTTGACCTTCGTGTGTTTTTGCATACAGTATATTTCTTCTTAATTATTAATTTATTTTAATATTCATATATTCTCTCTGCCTACCACGTTATGTATAATATTAATAATACTTATTATCGTGAGGAAACCGCTATACACTTAACAAGATATGCAATAATAATGCGATGCACTATCTGTCATGTTGGCACCTAAATGTTTATCTCCAGTGAAAACAGTGAGCGAAAATAGCTAAAGAGGTCTGTAGTCTAGAGAGAACTGGCTCTCTTGGAGAACTCTTCTTCTCTACCTACCCGTGAAGCACTCGGTGTGATACCTACGTATGAAAAGAGATTGTTATGAAAAGGAGTCTTCTACAATCACTATAATTTCATAGTATATAGCGCAAAGCTGTTACTAAAAGTAAGTCAATTAAGGCGACGTAATGAGTTAGTTCGAAGACAAATAACGATCGGGAAAGTTTATTGAAAACTCGGTAGAAAACAAATTCCCTGTAGTTTGGTGCAAAACCAAGTTATCAGTTCTTAGTTCTAACTTTGCAGTTCTGATCGAAATCAATTTGGGAGCTCGAAGTTTTTAGAGAACTGTTATCGTGAATTGTAGGGTGGAACTTTGGAGGGACTCGACGATAACCTAATTTTCTTGCTTCGAATAAACCGCTTTATAAAGCTTGCATTTATTTAACTTGTTTTGTTTATTTATTTCCCAACTTATATTACTACATTTGAATAGGTATTCATTTAATATGTATAATATGTTGGCACCTAATATATATCTGGCGGATAGTGGGTGTGTGGGTATTACCTATACACATCTGCCCATCACGAAAACACACTGACTCTGACAAGACATAAGACAAGAAATGTTTATATATATATATATATAATTATATATACAAGCAATCTATTTTTTTTGTACGAGAATAGAATCTGCAACCCCTGGCACAGCAGCAGTTGCTCGTAATGACCTGTAAGGATAATAAATATGTAGATATTTCATGTGAGTAAGTACTTTGCGGAAAACATCGAAATTTGATTTAAACACAACAGGATAATATTTTAAAATAACCTACTGCAAATTATTAGAAGTAGGCTAAGTATAAAGATCAGTGCAAGCCATAACAGAACAATTACAAGTGTAACAATACCTACGTTGTCACACAAGATGTATATTCCGTCAACAGCGTGACAGATGGAGAATCCGTTGTCGCGTTTTAAAAAAAAGAAATATATTTGGTGCTGTATTGACATAACCAAAACTGTCCAGCCCAGCCGCGGGTGTTATAGGTATTTTAAATATAAATAATTTATCACGTAAATACAACTATGTCGAGGATAACAATTATCTTCCCGGCGATTACAGTCCTATTTACAACAATTATTGCTATTCACACTATTATTGTGCGTAAAACCCGAGCACTGGGTAGAGTCAACATAAAAAAGGTAATTAATCTGTTAAGAAACATACATATTTAAGCATATCATCACGAGTCTTCTTTCACTACATCCACTCATACATGCTCGCGGGTGTCAGGTACTCTTGACGTTACGTTACGATGCATACTTCTGGTTTGTAGACTGAAAAAGACTTGTACACTTTTTTGGGCACAAGAAAACTCAAATACTAATAATCTATAAGATAATTGCTATGTTTATTTATCATCGTGGTTATTCAACATATAGTAAAAAGCTATCTAACTAATAACATAAATGTAAAAAAATATTACAATGGTTGTACATTTGTCATACAAACACGGAAGGAATGAAGGATGAAATTTTATATAAAATATAGAAATATATTATTAACTGCACATATAAAAATTTACCGTTGTTAGAAACCGAGATACACAGCGAGTATATAGTAAAATAATTTGCTCTTAATCGGTTGACTGTACCTACTGTAACACAACGATCACAGTTCAGTGCTCTACCACAGTGCCGTCACAGGGTGTGCGCGGGAACAGTGATCGATAATCACATAATTGCAGGGGAATAACAACGCGTGAATTTGCCTTTGTCCACTATTAACGCACTTCACTTCACGAACGCTGTCCAGTACTTTCAGTTTCAAAATTACAGTCGTGACGAAATCATGTTTATTCAAATCCTTGTAAGCTTTCTCATGTATAAAAGTACTGTTGGTCAACTGAACGGCGAATTTTGGTGGCTTAACGATCGTCTCGCCAAAGTACAAGAAACACACGCACCGTTACCGAAATTTGAAAACATAACTGAATTCGACACGGATGAAAGTGAGAAAATTATTTTCAGGGATACTGATCTGTCATTTAATCCTCACAGATATGAGAAAAATGAAGACGGTAAAGGAACACGTGTTCAGCAGAAGGTTAGTCACCAGAAACATAATATAGTTTCGCCTACAGATCCGCAATATAGTACTATTAATTATGAAGATATTCTCAATAGTATAAAGCGTGATGATATACAGGATAGCAGTATCGGTGCACGATTCGACAGCATTGATAAACATGTTTCAGATGAAAGAGACAAAATTATCTTTAGGGATACTGATCTCATATTTAATACTCACAGATATGAGAAAGATAAAGATGGTGAAGGAGAACATGTTCAACAGAAGGTTAGACTCCAAAAGAATAAGAATAAAATAGTTTGGCCTACAGATCCTCAACATTATATAAAGCATAATAAGACTAAAAATAACAGGACAGGAGAACAATCCGAGAACTTTGATAAACACAATTCCGAAGAAAGTGACAAAATATTTTTTATGGATAATAACGAATATACAAATAACAAAACCTCAGATATATTGTCACCAACTAAGGTTTATAATGAAAATGGGGCTTTGTTTAATCACAATAGCCTATTAACTGGATACCCTAAAGAACAATCGCAAAGCATTTGCACTTTCATGAAGAAAAACACTTGTTATCGACAACAAGGTTTTATTTATCAAGACTTTGGCAAGTATGTAGATTCTGTAGATAGACACCACGTTCTATTAATCGATGTGAAGTTTGAGTAATTAAGTAAGTTTTTTTTATAATTTTAGTGGAAAATGTATATCGGGAAGATGTATCTTTTTCTTCTACAAAATTTGATGTTCACGTCACAAATGTATGAATTATATATCATCAACCCTCATCGGGTAAGGAGTGGGAGTAGAGCGCCAATTCTGTCTAGACTTCCACACACCCCTTTTGCGATACACAGAGACAAAGCTTTTGCCTCGCCATCATTTATCAGTCATCAGTCATACATACTCACAAGAAGAAAATAGAAATAATCTTTATTTTCAGAAATCTTACTAAATCTCCATTCACTCTGCAATACATATGTTGTATTGTACCTTTGCGTGCGACAACGGATATCGACTCTGGAAAGCTATATTTTCCTGATTCAATTCCCAAACGTTACAAACGATCAAACAATGAAGAAATAAGTATATCGCTAAAGCAAAGAAAATTGCTACTGCAACACAAATATTCCGCCCAACAGACGATTACACCATCATCCTCGCTAACTAAAACCGTCAATGATGATGACTATCCTGATCCTTATTGGAACATAAAGAACAAACACTTCCAAGACCCAAATAGGAAGATAGTTAAGGACCTATCCAAATATCAATACGACGATGAAGAATACACGGAGGAGTTACCGAAGCCGGGGTTAGTTGGCTTGTATTCTGATCAGGGGAAAATTTCACCTGGTTGGTCATTTTTGGGAGAAAATGCAGGGTCCTATGGAGATGTTGACTACCAAGATGAAGATATTCCATCGTTTGGGTATTCAACTATCGATCCTCGATTAGGTAATATTTTTAAAGAAGCCTATTTGCTCTATTCTCCTAATAAATAAAACGTATTATTGTTTCTAGGTGAACGTAAAAACAAAAGACATAGAAGACCAGTTAAATTGTCATCAACAATGCGTGACTCCTCATCTGATGAAATAGCATACAATGCCGAAAGCCACACAATCAGTTATCAGTCTAACCCAGACTTTCAAGTCCTTCAAGGTTTCAAATTACTAAATTTGTTCCGAAACAGAAGCAGGACATCTCCTAAGAATAACTATATAAACAAGAAAAACATAAACAGGAACGACAGAGAGAATGAAAATACAGAACATGTTTTAACACAACCTCTCGATTTCAGTTCTGAAACCAGTTTTGCTGATACTGAAAAACAGGTTTTTCAAGAATGTGGGATAGGTAATGAGCCAGCAGACAGCTACGAAGAGGGTATGAAGAGTATTTATTATATTATTGTCGTTGGTCTAGCTAAGAAAAATTTACATTAGCTATTTATTTCTCCTTTTAGTTGAAGGACAATGATCTTACATATAAGTAGTCTGATTAAAATTTTACTTTAGAGTAAAAAGTTGTTAAAGCAACAGATTGTATTTTAGACAAGCAAATTGGTAATGCAGAAGAAGGGACTCATCCGTGGCTTGCACTTGTTGTCCGAACAAAAAAGAAACAGGACATTCTTTGCTATGCTACGCTCATACATCCACGAGCCGCACTCACTGCCGCTGACTGTGTTTACGGGTAAATATATTGAAGCTTTACCTAATTCTGTTCTTCAATCATTGCCACAGTTTTATTGAAATCCAATTTGTGTGATTTTAATATTTGTCTGGGGTTCACTGGTTGGTAGTACCGATTAACATGCATTCAAAATTAAGTGCATATCAATATTATATATATATATATATATATATAATATTGATATATATATATATATATATATATATATATATATATATATAATATATATAATATATCCTCACGCCTTCCCACAAGGGTCCCCGAAGGGGTAGGCAGAGGTGTATAGGTAATACCCACACACCCACTTTCCGCCAGAGGTATATTAGGTGCCAACGTGACAGATGGCGAGTCCATCGCCGTTACTCCAGCACGACTATACATACGCCTTTGAATTTCTTCTCAGACGTATGCAGGTTTCCTCTCGATGTTTTCCTTCACCGTTAAGCTCGTGGTGTGACTAATCACTGTACTTAAGTTCAGAAAAACTCATTGGTACAGTCGGGATTCGAACTTGCGACCTTTGCGTCGCAGGCAACTGCTCAAACCACTCGGCCACCACGGCTCTATTATAACGCTTAAAATTTTATTTAGAAGCTAATTCAGTTCTATTATGAAAAATCCTTGTCTTGAAAGCAAATGCAGAAGC
Source organism: Drepana falcataria (assembly GCA_945859725.1). Taxonomy (NCBI): domain Eukaryota; kingdom Metazoa; phylum Arthropoda; class Insecta; order Lepidoptera; family Drepanidae; genus Drepana; species Drepana falcataria. Next base: position 7,435,323 of record OX243935.1, read on the forward strand.
ACGAAGAGCAGCTATCAATTCAGATCAGAAAGAATTATACCTATGTTAAGTTAAGTACATTATTACGTTATTGGGGTTAGTAGTAATGTAAGTAGTACAATAAATAACAATATAATCCTCACGCCTTCCCACAAGGGTCCCCGAAGGGGTAGGCAGAGGTGTATAGGTAATACCCACACACCCACTATCCGCCAGAGGTATATTAGGTGCCAACGTGACAGATGGCGAGTCCATCGCCGTTACTCAAGCACGACAATACATGCGCCTTTCAATTTCTTCTCAGACGTATGCAGGTTTCCTCTCGATGTTTTCCTTCACCGTAAAGCTCGTGTTGTGACTAATCACTGTACCTAAGTTCAGAAAAACTCATTGGTACAGTCGGGATTCGAACTTGCGACCTTTGCGTCGCAGGCAACTGCTCGAACCACACGGCCACCACGGCATTAAGTACGGCAAATAAGTAGTAACACATATTAATGTTTAAGTTTGAATCTATTTACTTAGAACATCTCCAAATGACGTGACTTTGATCGCTGGACTGTCAGACCTTAGCGTAAAGTCGGGATTAAGCCATCGAGTGCCTTTCATACATTTGCATTCACAATACAAGCCTGGAAATTTGGCGCATGACATGTCACTTTTGGTAAGCAAAATATAATTCTAATATGCTAGAAAGCGAACTAATTTTAGTACCTAATGAGTTATGACACAGAGCTGACATTGAGGAAAATGTAAATTTCGTGTTACGTATAGTATTTTGAGCCATCTTCCTGTAATATGTGTGACGCAGTTACTCTGGGGTTCTCAAGTATCGTTCCATTGGTCCAGTCTAGGGAAAACTGGCGCCTCTTGAGTGACTTGTCGTGATGATATGTATTATAACTTTTCACGCATTCCTATAACCTACGACCATGTTTTTTAAAGCACTGGGTGCAGCCTCTGAAGCTAGGGTCTAATATTCAGCCTGCGTGTGTAGCTAGTCCCGACCCGCAAGAAAACTGCTTTCTCTTCGGCTGGGGCGGTTTTGACCAAGGTTAGTTACCTACTTAATTGGCTTTTTTAGTACTATGAAGCAGCTTATATTTGTAGAAAATAACCTCACACACTTGGCATAATTAAAAGGTCCCTTTGACATATAACTAACATCGACCTTAATTATGACTTCAACAATGAAAGACGGTTGTAATGCCACTGCCCGAGGGTTTTTGTAACGCTTTGAATTTTTTTTTTTAACTGTGCAAGATATAGATCCAAGAGCATCATATATGGATAATCTATCCCGCTATTCTATTGTAGTTCTGTGCATTACTAAGATAAGTTTCACTTTAGCAAACATATTATAGATGTACCTATACTTATAAATTAAATGGCTATTCTATAGATTGACTTTTATATGAAATGAAGGAGATACTTTTAAACTATTCAACGAACTTTAATGCAGTTGTTAGCAATAGATAGAATGATTCAAGGTTTATATGTATAATACATACATGCATATTATAGTATCTACAGAAAAGCCAAAAATTCTAAGATTTGAAGTGTGATATATATAAATAAGTTATATGAGAGTATAGCCAATACTATATTTTTTTCTCTTTTGCATATTATTATTATCTACTTTGCAACTGTGAGAAGCCGGGGCGGGTCGCTAGTAAATCAATGCTTGTATGTTTAAACGATTGTTACTCTATCACAAAAACGGATTAACTAGTTTACATGTAATTTGACGTACAGAAAGTAAACTAGCTGCATTATCTGAATCTTGAAAGACATATTTTTGGTTCTTTATAAATTTCATCTATTCCATTTATTACATTATTTTATCATTATCAATTATGTTAACGAATAAAGGCGCGGGTATCAGCTAGTATAAATATCTTCTGGCATTTATGCATTTTTAGCAATCCGCATGCGGCCCCGTTGGCAAAAAGCTTCAATTTTGCCCCAAAAGGAATGTATCAGTCGCCTCACTTCAAGTAAAACTGGGAATGAACTGCCGCCCAACGCGTTTTGCGCTTTTGTCAGGTCTCGTGGTACAGTGGTAAGTGATCTTAGCACTCTTATCTTTTGCTTAATTTTTTGACATCTCGTATCTTTTTAAAAAACAAAAAAAACTGAACGTATCTCTCCGAGTGAATTACCTTTGCTATCCAGCGTGCTAATGCTCAAAGACTACTATTAAACACTGCTAATGCTGCCAGAGCTCTTGACACATTACTGTGGATACGTATCCACACAAATGTGCCAAGATATTCAAATAAGAATATTTTAGTCTATGAAATTACTAAATTTCATAGATAGACTAAAATTATGTTGTTGACTCGTCACCAGTTTTGTTTGAGCGTGTCCAGACTCGTATTATTGGGAAGTTGGGCACTTATTCAATGCGTGGATGTGATAAAGAACAATTTTGTTCCAGACTGGCACAGGTGGCCCACTGATATGCAACATCGGCGGGCGACAGGCTACTATAGGCGTGGCAGTTTGGCGTGACAATGTGGTCGTTATGTTACCCGCGAGGGAATGGTCGTCGCGAGTTGTCGAAATATTGAACTCAGATTAAGTTGTTCAATAACATTGTATAATTAATCTATTAATAATAATTAAAATTTGAAATTACATAATGCATATGCTGTCCGAAACAAGACTTAATACTTAAGCATTATCAAAGCAATTTTTGTACAATACACCAATTGGCGCTTTTAGGTTCTGTAGACATATTCCCGCCGTCCGATAAGCTTTGTAGATGGGCAGGCAGAGATATGCTAGCAGCTTAATGTCACCGAATTTATAGTGATGCGCCATCGATCAGACGGAAGTTCACAAAATACGTCGTTGTATTTTTTTAAAAGCGTATAGTAGTTAAGTTACTAATTAATTTGTATTAAAATTATACGTATTTTTTATTAATGAATAAAATGAAACAAGTATTCGCTTTTCAAATGTATTATATTGTTTCTCCACGTTTACATAAAATTTAGTTCAAACAAATATCTACATCATAAAGACTGGTCATGCCAGACAACAGTTACAAAACCATAGGAACTAAATAAATTTACTACACGAAACCCTGGGAATGTCGAGATCTACTCAAACACAAAAAAGTTCAACACGTAATTTATATATATATGTATATTCTATTGTACAAAATTGTACTTATATTGTAACAACAAAATCTTTGGTGTCGAACTCGATCGTAATAATAGTATAAGATAGATATGGTCATAAAGACACAGCAATCTTAAAAAACAAGTACCTACAAGTGAGCAAAGAAACTCAAACATCATGTTCAATTAACAAGTCTTTCAATAACAGCCCGTTGCTATTGGTAGCATTTCACTAAAGTCATGTTCCATACATTTAAAGTCGCAGTGAAACGCTCACAATAATATCGTAACAACTAAACTATACTCCGACATAACGTAATAATACTTAGGGTATTTCAATTAAATAATGCTATAGTATTTGTTGGCATACAATTTGAAAAACAACCTTTTAATTTATTGTCAATTTGTGACAGATAATTTACAAATAAAAAGTAAAAAAAAACGATAAAAATAAAATTTTCCAGACACAGTTTATAAATAGAATACTAGAATATGACAAGATCAAGTCGGAGTCCTCATGCGATCACCAGTGGCTCGTCGTCCGAGAAACCGTGGATTGGGGGCACGTCGTCGTCGTCTGCAATAAATTGTTGACAATAATTATATTAATTTGTTCCATTCTAACATTACTGGTCTACTTTTTATTTAACAAAAACGGTGACCAATAACATTAGTTAAATAAAGATAAGCATACAAAATAAAACACACTCACAATTTAATCATACATCGCTTTCACACTACAGGACTTTGTTGCATCGTATACAAATTTAACAGACATTTGACATCGTTAATAGACATTTGACATCTTTCTAAATATCCTATATGGATGATTGTTATTAAATCACGTCAGAACGGCTGATAGATCCAACCCGGATAGAATTTGGTACTGATACTAATAGCTAGAGTAATTTATATATAGGGTATCATACATTAACGAAAAAAATCTATCCCTGAACTATTTTTTTTTTGCGGAATAGCTAGCATAAAAATATATTACCTAGCTACGGCAACGATCATATGGACCCAGGATGGGAGGAGCTAGGCTGCAATACTTGACCGAGTGTGGTGTTGACTCACCGTGGTCTCCAATGGTGGCCTGCCCGCGGCGGTTGTCGTACCGCGGCGTGTGCGCCGTGAACCGCAAGAAGGAGCGCGTGAGGCGGCGGTGGCGCACGGCGGCGTGCACCAGCGCGGCGGCGAGCCCCACGGCCGCCACCACGGCCACCAGCCCGCCCCACCACAAGGCCGCCGCGGCTGTGGACCGCTCCTCTTCCGCGCCTAACGTCACAACGTTAACTCTCAATGTCTCTAAGATGCCGAACCAGCGCCCTTGGCCGTGCACCGCCGCTAACTGGAACTCTCAATGTCTCTAAGACCTGTCTATATGTATGTAAGATCTCGAAACAGCAGCGCCCTTGGCCGTACAAGGCTGCTTAGCAAGTTGAGACTGCTCTTATTGGAGATCAAGCCATTGATTGAAGTTGCAAAAGTAAGAAAGGGAGCTCGAGCTGCCAAAGGCGTTTCAACAAACTATGTGCGATTTTTTTGTACAATTGCCAAAAAAAAACCAACAATGTTTTGAGGCAATATACCATTCACCCTATTATAAAAAGCATGAATTTTGCTTAGGAATTGTTCTGAGAAATTATGATTTAAAAAGCAATTTTTTTTTATCCTATGAAAACTTATGTCTTTACGACTTTACGTCATTAATCTCTTCTTATAGGCATTTACTATGTAAAATCTGAACAGAATTAACTTACAGAGACACGCTCTAAAGTCAAAGTCACTCACCCATAGTCAAAGTCTGAACTTCGCTCAAGTCACTATAGTAGCCGTCCGGAGTGATCACTCTCACGCTCACAAACAATGTTTTGGAGTCGGTGGTCGGAGTGGTCATCAGTAGCGGCGAGGAGTCCACTACCATCGTCTTCATGTCCTCTGATGGGTGAAGCAGGTCCTCGGGAATCTCCTTTTCCGACAATATTACTTGATATTTCAGCCTGCAATATTTTTAACCACATAAAAATTATTTCGGAATGTTAGTTTTCATTTACACATAGGTACAATATCATCACGCCGAGTCCCTCACAGGATGGGTAGAAAGATAATGTAGATCGCCAGTTCTCTAGACTTACATACCTCTTTCGCTTCATCCATATTCATGAGTGTCTTCATACATGCTCACCAGTTGCAAATACTATTGACGTTAGGTTCAACAACGGCATCATGCAACGGCATTATGTAGGCTTATCGTCGTAAGACGATAAGCCTTGTTTTTGACAATATCTAGCTGAGCTCTATATGCGCACGCGCACGTTCAAAGTAACGAAACGGACTAAGCTCCATATAACTTGCATATAACCGCAGCAGCATGGGCTCCACGTTTTTAAAAGTCCCTTTATTCTGTCATAACAATATATAAAAAAAACCGAATCGCCGTGGTTCGGCTGCTCAAACTTTAAAACAAACAGTTAAAAATGCAGTACAGGGCCAACCTAAGCATGAGCACCAAGACTGAAATCGTATAATACGTCTCCCAATAAATCTCCTGAAGGAGTAGTAATGAGTTTAGATTACTTGAAGAAATCTGTCTAGTCGTTCATAAATTCCCTCAAAAAGAAATTCCAAAAAAAAATATCCCTCAACCCACCCCCTTTAGGTCGAGAAGAAAAACCAATGAGATCAGTTACTTGTCGTGCGGCTGCGCCATATCCTCCCAGCGCACGAGCACGTGACCACTGGAGCGGTACGCCACCACCGCGCGTGGTGGTCCCACGTCGCGGCCGCGCGCCGACACGCACACACGCGCCGCGCCCTGCACCTCCGCCTACACACGGACGAACACACACACACACACACACACATATATATCAAAACGTTTTAAATATAGAATCTATATCAAAAAGTTTCATTAACTGTTCCATATTTAAAATTCAAGAAAACGAATAACAATTATAGACTAAAGTCTCCTGTAGATATTGCTCGCAGTGACATAAACTTAAAAAAAACTAAATGGTCAAGAAAGGCATCGGACTTTCCTGCGAGCTTGGATCAAGAAGGGTACTATGATGAATGATATGACATGGGATACTTTCCATTGCACTATTTCCTAAGGTGCGGGTTCAAACATTTAGCATTTGAAATTAAATTTAAACAGCCTGTTTATTGATTTATTGATAAAAGTTTACAACACCCTGATCGCTGCAACGTCCCTTCACCAGCTTTAAATACAATTTTTACTATGATACCCGCTCCGAATATTTGTTTCGAATACAATTTAAACTCACATGTACGCAAATGTTATATCGCCCGCCGACTGGTACGTTGTGTATCACGTGCTCTATGTGCGGTGCCTTCGAAGGTTTCAGCTCATACCTACTCTTCTTGTCTCTCGTCTCTTCCGTTATCTCCAACTGAAGAGGAAAAACATGTTTTAAAACAAACCTAGTTTTTTTAGGACAACAGTGCCAAAATGATTCAAGGGAAGCTTCAAGCGCACGTGTCTACATCTGTGGTTGTAATGTACATCGTACTTAAGACTTCAGCGCACTTAAAAAAACAGCTTTACGTTGAGGGGAAAACGACACCAGACCTAACAACAAATTATTACAGTATGTATATTTCTTGAAACAGAAATAAGTATCTAAAATTAAAAATATATATATATATAGTTTGAATTGTTATGTAAGGTTAGATATCCGCGTGTTTTTAGTTTCAATAATGATTTAAGGTCGATTTTCGACGACTAATCTTATCTTACTAATATTATAAATGTGAAAGTTTGGATGTTTGCGGTTCTTTCACGGCCAAACGGCTGAACCGATTTGGCTGAAAGTTGAAATGGTGCTAGCTTATACCTAGGAATAGGACTCTTTTTTTTATCCTGAAAAATTCAAAGTTCTTATATTATAATGTATGATGCTCTTTCACGGCATAGCGGCTGAACCGATTCTAGCAGGAAAATTTCCAAAGCTACTTTTTCGAAATCCACGCGGGGGAAACCGCGGGCATAAGCTAGTAAATAATATAAAAATATTCACCCTGTAAGTGACGGCTTCTTGGAGAGCATCGCAGTTCGCATCCCACATTATCGTCATATCCAATTTGTTTTGGTCATAATTAACACGGAGATTTTTAACTGGCGCCCTGTAAAACGAACATTACTTAAAACAACTTAAAACAGTATTTAAAACTCTTATAACACCAGTTTATCATATTCATACACCCTGAGTAAGTAAAGATTTATTATTATTATTATTATTCTTGATAAGAGCATTCAACGGTTACTCAACACTTGCCAATTAAGTCAAGCTATATTTGAAAAAGTAAAGAAACTAAAAGTTAAGTCAAGCTACAAACATTCTTAACATAATTTAGTTCTTATTTACTTTTCAACATTATCTGTAACTTTGACAGACTCCCAAGTAACCATGTTGCAGTCTAAGTTACATTAAAAATTAAGGTACAGAAATAACATTCGGTTATATTTCCGACTGGCTGTGCCCGCGACTTCGTCCGCGTGGAATAAAAAAAAATGATCAGTTTTAAAATAAAAGTAGTCTAAGTTATTCCTTTTAACATCAGCTATCTGTCAGTCCCGTTAAAATCGGTCCAGCCGTTTCAGAGTTTACCCGAAACAAACAGACAGAAAAATTTTAAAAATGATATTTTGGTGTATGTACCGTGTATACATCCATATGCATTTAATAAAAAAACTTTTTTTTTATATTACAAACAGACACTCCAATTTTATTTATTTGTATATATAAGGTTTCGATATTTGATTGAAATACAAAGAACCTAACAGTGTAGTAGTATTCAAACTCACTTAGCATTCTCCCTGGTAATGATCTCCACGACGTTCGACAGCGGCCCGCCCAACAAGCCAACTGCAAACTCGTACGCTTCACACGCGTGCAGACTTTCAATCAACACGCTGGTATTCGTTGTCACTATCTTTGTATCTATAACAATATAGTAGCGGACTTTTAGTTATAGCAAGTGCCATCCACGAAGACGCGACCCACTATTCATCCCTATAGTTTATAGTGTAAGTGTGCAACCTTCCACCAATGTTTGAGTATCGGTACACACTGATTACCTATGAGTGCACACGTAAACACGAACAAATGAGAACACACAAACAAGACAAATTTTATCTCTACTGCAACGGATTAAGTAGCATATATTAATTTACGAAGTTATACCACTAGTAGAAATATTACAGTAAAGACTAATTATGTTTCCATTACAAACAGGAAATGCTGTGCTTAATGCCAACATGAAATGGCAAAAGAAGACAAAAAGATGACTCGGCGTAATTATACGTAATTATAAATGTTAAGTATGAGAAGAAACTAACCATTGGACCATTCACCAGGCAGTGTCCTATGTATCAAGTTGGTATAATGTACTTCATACTGCAATTCCTTGTCCTTGTATCTATCCGAGATCGGCGGTGACCACGTCAATTGTACCGAGGTGCGTTTCTCCTTCATGAGTATAGCAGTTAGGTTGAGAACCTCGTCGGGAATGCCTTTGGTAAGAATTGGGAATGTGAATGGCTCGCCCAGAATGTTTTTCTTGAACGCTCTGATATTGATTAATATATTCACACCCGGCGGGAGGTGTTTCACTGAAAAGAGAAAAACTATTTTAATCCAACTAGGTAATTTATACTTTTAAATCGATAATTAGCATACGATGCCAATTACACCAATAAGTCATCCATAAAGCATAGCCCATATTATATTAAACTAGCTTTGCCCCGTGCCTTCACCCGGGTAAAAAATCTAACTCATTATTATAATCTTATCTAGGGTCATTTTCGGAACAAAATATATCCTCTGTGTTAATCCAGCTAATAATCTTTCTCTGTGGCATATTACATTCAAATCTGTTCAGACGTTCTGGCGTGATTGAGTAACAAACATACATACTTTCGCATTTATAATATTATAGTAGGATTAGAGCCGGTATTATTTAAGAGCCGAATAATCCTACAACGCAGGCGGAAATTTTAATCCCGACCTTTGAGTTTTGTCTTCACCAAATTACAGTGATTAATCACACCATGAGCTTTACGGTGAAAGAAAAAGTCGTGAGGAAACCTGCATACAATTGAGAAGAAATTCAAAGACGTATGGATAGTCGTGCTTGAGACACGGCGACACTCTCCATGTTGCACCTATGTAAATATATTTCTAGCGAAATCTGGGTATTAATCTAATTGTACCTAAGGGAAAGGGTCCTCTAAGGGTTAGGTACAGATCGTACAACACCCACGAGGGTGTAGTGGTAATAAGTAATTAGTGTGTTCTTCTGAATATAAGTTCAGTGATTTTTTTTATACCACATAGGTGGCAAACAACCATGCGGTCCGCCTGATGGTAAGGGGTTACCGCCGCCTATGGACGCTAGCAACTCCAGGGGTATCACTCGCGCGTTGCCGACCCTTGCAGGAATCTTTTCACACCCTTCTTGAAGAACTCCATGCTGTACTCTCCAGGGAAAACCTCAACGGGGAGCTCATTCCACAGCCTGAGCGTACGCGAAAGAAAACTCCACACGTTAGTAGTAGTAGATTAGTCACACCACGAGCTTTACGGTGAAGGAAAACATCGAGAGGAATTCTGCATACGTTTGAGAAGAAATTCAAAGGCGTATGTATAGTATAGTCGAGCTTGAGTAACGGCGATGGACTAGCCATCTGTCACGTTGGCACCTAATATACCTCTGGCGGAAAGTGGGTGTGTGGGTACTACCTATAAACTTCTGCCTACCCTTTCGGGACCCTTGTGGGATGGCGTAAGGATATATGGTGTGTACTTACGCGTAACATTATTATACTTGGTTGTAATGGTATCCATCTTGGCGTAGTTGTTCGGGAGCCTGGCGTCTACTTTGTAACCCTCGACGCCGCGGATGGCGTTCCACTCGGCGTGTATGAACGTGTTGTTAAGACGAGTGATCGTCACGTTTACGAGATCATCCACATCGCCCCCTTCATCGAACGTTATGTTGGACACTTCTGACGAATTAGACGTGAACGCGTTGTTTGTGGCCGTTACCTATTAAAGGGGAGACTGATTAATGTGAAAAACTTACACTGGAGGAGTGCTGGAACTTTACTCGCTGCCTAATGATATACATATATGTATGTATGACCCTTATGAGAAAATTTAATTTCGTCTAATGAAATATAATTCGGACGAAATCACAATCAAAAGCTTTGAATAGGGCCAGCAGTTGCTGAAATATGATAGGTAGATAATGTTTTTCTTGGTTTATTTCGTTAATATCAACTTTATGTTTAACAAAATAAGGCTCACCCAGAAAGAGTAATTCTTATTCGGCTTGAAGTATCCAGAGACGACGACAGAGACGGTGTTGGATCCGTTGGACGGGACTATGACCTCTAGCGGTGGTAGAGGCGGTGCGTAATACAGGGTGTAGTATTGGATGATGCCTCGAGGGAGCTCAGGCTGGTCCCAGACCACGTCCAGTCGGCTGCCGACCATTTGGCGGACGGTGAGGCGGCGCGGCGGGGAGGGGGCTGAGGACGATTAAATATAATAATAATTATAATTGTGGGTTCGAACAGATTTTTTTCTGAACTTAAGTACAGTGACTAATCACACCACGTACTTTACGTTGAAGGAAAACACCGTCAGGAAACCTGCATATGTTTGAGAACAAATTGAAAGGCGTATGTGGAGTTGTGCCTGAGGAATGGCGATAGACTCGCCATCTGTCATGTTATATCTCAGGAAAAAAGAGGGTGCCGTGTTATCTCTGCCCTCGCGTGTCGTGAAGACATAAAAAGACGAGAAATATTACTGCAAGAATTATCTTCCAACAAATTTGTCTTAGAAACGACTATGAATTCGCCTTCATAAAAGCACACCGCCAAAATTGTGAACAGTTCTTTGGTTGAGAACTTTTAGTGAAGTCTAATAAGCTATGCTTATTTTCGTATTAAGAATCTAGAACCTACTTCCTTCCCCGGTGGTGGTGTTGACGAACTTCATCGATGGGTAGGTCTTGTTAGATTTGCTGTCTCGTATGTAGAATGTGACGTTGTAGTTAGTGAACGGTTCCAAGTCTGTAAACCTGAAATCAGACGACGTAATTTATTAAAGGCAACGCATTTTTATCATAATAATTAGGCTATATTAAAACTAGCTTGAGCCCATGGTTTCAATCACGGCGAAGTTCATTAACCCTATTTGTACTCAATGACATTACCAGAAGTCCGTTATTTATCCGTCCTTCGGGTTTTTTTCCCTTCTCTACTCCTACTACTACGGGTGACTAGTAAAGACGTGAACGTCTAACAGACAGACAAAACACACTTTCGCCCACTTCTTCTTTTCAAGTACTTAAAGCGCTTCTCGTCAAACTTTAATGGAAGAGTCTATTAATCAAATCTTATCTATATCTGTGCCAAATTTCGTCCAATTCCGAACAGCAGTTTTGGCGTGATAGATGTACAAACATTCTTATGAACTTTCACATTTATAATATTAGTTGATATATGTATAACATGAATGTGAATGACGAGGTGTCGAAGTCTTGGGAGAACTGACGCTCTACGCTCTCCGACTACCCCGTGAGGGACTCGGCGTTATGATATATATATGTGTGTACGAGTATACATATTTGTTTTTAACCATTACCTATACACGCTATCGTTAGTCCAAGTCATGTTTCGCCAGAGAGTGTCGCCAACCTTCGAGATGGAGGGCAAGAAGCTGTACATGACCATCTTCTGCTGCGCCATCCAGCACGATATTAGGAAGCTGGTTGAGTTTATTGACGACTGGTCCACTCCGATGCTTAAGGACTGCAGGAAGTAGAAACACCAATATTTAGGGAGCGTAATTATTTTTTATAGAGATTTTCTATGGCAAACACACATGTGGCCCGCTTGATGGTAAGTGGTTATCGCCATTTATACAAACTTGCAACATCAGGGACACTGACTTTATGCTCATTTTACATTTGTCATTTCTCTTTGCTCACATTGGGTGCCTGAATCAATTTTTTTTTAATTTTGTCGTTTTATTTTGTAGCTATACAGTACATAATTTTAATTCATTCGAGTATTTATATGTAGGTTGGTCTAGTATATACACAAATATATGTGTATGTATATACAAATCCCATCAAATAAGGTTTGGCTTAAGAGAGGATATACAAGAAGGATGCACTTGCGAATTAGAGATTGCGCCATACTACTAACGCCATCTCTTGACAGATTTAGTTGATTTTACTGCTGGAACAAAGCTATAAACTGAAATATTTCTTTATAGCCTATAATATAGTGGGACGTACCACCACCCATTCTGGCGGAAAGTGGGTATGTGGGTACTACCTATACACCTCGGCCTACCCCTTGGGGACCATTTTGGGAAGGCGTGAGGATATATAGTGCCGCTATCCAAATATAATAATTAGATTAGTAGGTAATCAAATGAACAACTGACTGAAGATCATTTGCAAGTGCGTACAGTACCTGATACACGCGATTGTCGGCGTCAGTACTGGAGCAATTAGCCTCGTCTGTGCCGTCGTAGCAGTCCTGACGTCCGTTGCAGATCTTGTATTGTTCTAGGCAAACTGGCTGCTCGTCGCATCGGAAGCACTCGGGCGTCGGTTTGTATTTCTAAACAAAGGGTTTTGTTTAAATATGTAATCGTGAAGGTAAAAACATTAATATAACCACACACGACACTCGATCACACAAAGAAATATCTACCCTAACATAGCAGACAGGACCACAGACCACCCAGCTATAGACTATAACACTAGACTAGGCTTAATATCAGATCGTGTTGTCAGTCGGCTTGTGGGTGATAATGATGATCTCGTCTAAGGCACTACCTTTCCGCGGATCAATACAGGCAGAAGTTTCCATTGGAAATCCTAGAGCCCTCTTGCATGCTCCAAGATTGCCACTGGAAGGTTTAAGTGAGTATAAATCTCTCAGAAATCAACTGCCCGCTTCCAGAATGGTCTGACACCTATTTAAGATATGCGCAGCAACAAAGGAATACAATGAAATAAACAAGGAACAATTAAACTAATCACGTAGTGTTATCACAAAGCTTTGTCATTGAAATGGGCCCATAAATACCTTCATCTCGCGATTTTGACCGCGTAAAATCCTTAAATATATATCAACAAAATTTAAGGATATTAGCATATGTCATGCTATGCCAGTAATTTCTGTATAGCTCTGGGTACTTTACTGAAGGAATACCACACTGTTTAGCAGCAATGCTGTTTAGTTGCGATTATGACGGCGTGGAAACTCACGAAGTCAGTGGGACAGTGCAGTTCGTCGCTGCCGTCGGGGCAGTGCGCCACGCCGTCGCAGATGTGATCTGGTGACACGCAGCCACCACCGGCGCATGCGCTCAGAGGCGCGGGGCAGGCGGGGGTCATATGCCCCCCACCGGCCGCATGCCCCCCGCCCCCCGATTGCCCCCCGGCCCCCGCTATCCGCGCGCCCCCCTGGCCCTCCGCGCACTGCCGCTCGTCCGCGCCGTCTGTGCAGTCCTCCGCGCCGTCGCACACCCAACTCAGCGGGATACACACTCCTGGACACACCGCGCACCCGACTAAGTTAAATATCTCTGCCAATCATATCTTCAAACAAGATATCTTCTACATTCATATTAGATGTATTATATGATTTGATGATGTGACGTCTGTATGTATAAATAATGAAGGAAGTAGAATTACAGATAATGATTAGCCTTAAAATAGTATAAAATTGGGTATGTGTGTATAACGCATCTCTGCCTTACCCTTCGGGGACCCTTGACGGAAGCCATGAAGATACATATAATATACAAAGCATACAATGGTAATAGTAGGGGAGCCCACGATGCTAAATGGGGATTTACTCGAGCGTCATAGAGACCTATTGAGTTGCAAAACTTAGATAATAAGAAGAAAACAATGTTATATGATATATACCTTTTCATCGGTCGGGAAAGCGGCTATAGATTTTTAAATATGTAAAAAAATCTATTAATCGAGCGCGTCAGATTTTCTAATGGGGTGTTAAGTACACCAAAAAAAAAGCTTACATTCACTAATCTGACGATATCGATGTGACGAATGTGCAAAAAATATTCGCCATTTTGAATTTTGATATACTCAAGCGTGTCAGATTAAGGTTCCATTCCACTAATCAATGACAATTTGAGAGTGACGTAAAGAAAGGGGAGGGCAGCAAAGTTCTGATCCTGTATCCTTCACGGGCGGCCTTATATATGGGGCTCAAGTTTGGTGAAGGTAGTTAATTGGGTACAAGGTATCCCCCTGTATATTAATCTGCCGCGCTTTAGTAAATCTCGAAATCCCCGCTTGCGCTCCCCTACTATAATATTCATGACAAATACCTGGCTAAGAGACTAACTGAAAATCACTGACCTGGGGAACAAGTGAATTGGCTCTTGGCGCACTTGGGTTTCGTTGGAGGGTGTGAGTCCGGAATCGTAGTGGTTTCAACCACTAGTCCGCAGCCAACTTCATCAGACCGGTCGCCACAGTCGTCGGTACCTGGATACCATTTTATCATTAATTAAATGAAAATACACTTCAGAGTATGATCAATTTTTTTTTTTAATATAGGGTGTCTCGGTCCTTTTGTCAGAAAGTCGCGGCTAAACCGCATTGCTTCTAAATAGTGTGGTATTTATTCCTTCTGTAAAGTACCCAGAGCAATACAGAAATAGCTGCCATGGCATGACATAAGCTTTCGTATACATAATATATTTAAGGATTTTACGAGGTCCAACCGAGGGATGAAATTTGGAAAAAATCTTATACCATTCCTGGTCTAGAACGCAATTAAATAAACCATTTATCAATCAAGTTGCTCATTGTAGCAAACAAGCTAAGTTGATTTTGGCCTACGTATTATGAAATAATTCAATGAAATCACCGTCGCAGTGCCACCAGTAGGGGAGACAGTTTCCATTGTCGCACTTGAACATCCAATCCAGACAGGTGTTGTTGAAGGGGAAGTTGGGCTTGTCCGTGGTGGGCGGAGGCAGCAGCTTGGAGTGGCCTATCTTGCTACAATTCTTCTCGTCGGACATCTCAACGTCGCTGCAGTCGTTCTCACCGTCACAAACCTTGAAACATTTTTTTTATTGGAAATATGAAAAGATACATATATGACGTTGATGCAGACTGAGTAACCCTGTATCGTAGGCATCGAAATTGGAATTGAGTTTAAGGTGATTTCATAAAGTCACTTATAGGATATCTTGCCATTTATTAGTTTCCATCAAGAATTGCACAAAACATTCTTAAGACCTACATAATAAAATATTATTTGGGATACCTAAATTTTAGGATACCAATAACATCAATATAATAACATTATTTGAGCTGTTTCTCTGTGAAATCTCACTGTTTATACATTGAAAAAGTATTGAAAAATCGGACCTAAATATATAAAACGGTATCAACAAGTAATGTGACAAAAAGGTTTAGGAGTAGTTTAACTGGATAATGATGATAATGAGAGGTACCTATTTTGGAACAGCACTATCTATCGAAAGCAGTCCTTATGGGCAACCAAAAGGTTGACCAATTCATATCTCAACACCTAGGGAGGTAAACTTACCCATGTTTTGAATATGCACTTGCCAGAGGGGCACCGGAACATATAGGGGGCGCATGTGGAGAGGCGGCAGCGCTCGGGCGCCTCGTCCTCTTCAGCGGGGCAGTCGGGCTCGCCATCGCACACCCACGAGTTGGGAATACAGACACTGCTGTTGCCGCACACGAACCCATTCTCAGAACAGCTTGTCGTCTCTGGACGCTTCACTTGCACCTATACAAGCCGCTTTGTATTTTATGACGCATACATTGAACAATATTCAATTTACAGACGGTACTTTGTAACGATATGTAAAACGTGAAAGATTGTTAATGTGATACATACATATCAATTATATATAACATATCCTGACGCCTTCCCATAAGGGTGACCGAAGGGGTAGTCAGAGGTGTATAGGTAGTACCCACACACCCCCTTCCGCCAGAGATATATTTTGGGTGCCAACGTGACAGATGGCGTCGCCGTTACTCAAGCACGATAGATTCATTTGTTCTTGATTCAGTATTAGTACTTGGAAAACGGCAACGGACTCACAATTCGGCATATTAGCACCGAATGTCTTGGGCGAAAAGAGGCTGTTGTAACACCTCTGGCTGTCCTTAGGGACCGTAGTGAGTTTGCGTGAAGTCATATATTTGAATGAAATCTCAAAAATACTTCAAACAACCTTAGCTTCGAAGTTGTAAGTGTATTTCGGCTTAAGGGTATTTGATTATAAAAATCCTACAACTTCATACAAGAACTCACCGAACAGTTGCGTTCGTCGGAGCGGTCTTTACAATCGTTGTCGCCATCGCAAAGCCATTTCTTGTCGATACAGAGCCCGGTGTCACACTGGAACTGGGCTGGGCCACACTTAACACTACTGCAGTCTGGAAAATAAAAGGTATGTTGAAGGAGACATTGCATTCCACCCAATGTTATGTTACTGTGCTAATAGAACGAGGAAAATATGGTCACCCTTCTGCCAACGAGGTAAGTAGTGTTCTGGAATATCCTCACCTAAGAAACAAATGACCAACACAAAAGCAATGCCAATGGCATTGCTTTTGCGTTGGTCATTTGTTTCGTGTTGTTTTGTGTTGGTCTCAAAGAAGGTCTCAAGAAATTCATAGATATTTATTGGAATAACTATACTTGAGATACGTCGATGGACTCGCCACCTGTCAGGTTGGCGCCCAAGATATATATCTCCAGCGAAAAGAGGTGTATGGGTACTACCTTCACACCTCTGCCTACCACTTCGGAGACTCTTTGGGGAGGAGTGAAAACATGTATAAATAAAATTAATTTAAGTAAGTACCCTTCTCATCGCTCATGTCGAGGCAGTCGATTTCTCCGTCGCACTTCCAGTGTGGTAGATAGCAGCGTGTGTTGTCGCAAGCCATCATGGGCGGCGTGCACAGGCAGCCCATTTCATCCGACAAGTCGCCGCAATCGTCGTTGCCGTCACATCGCCAGGACGCCATTATACACATGTCATTAGCGCACGTAAATTGGTCCTAAAATAATTATAGTATTTAGCCATGTCTTTAGTGCAAGTAACCTGTACCTGGTCACAAAGAAGTGACAATAATTCTTGAGACCAAAATGACAGTCACATACGTCATGACACTCATGATTTTAACACGCTTTTGAAAGCAATGCATTTCTTTAGCATTAATTAAGAAAAAAAACATTAATATTTAAGTATGCCTGTTTGTTCATCAGTCAATGGAAACGTGTACATTTTAGAGTAAGAATCGTGTAGATTATCTACACATGCGCTGCCATATATCGTCACTATTGACTGTCTCACAAAAAAAGTCACAAGAACGAAATTCCGTAGTACCATTCCCTTCAAAAATATAATTAGTGGTTAATAAAAACATACAAGTCTTCTACTCACTGGTCCACAAGTGGCGCCATCTATCTTCGGACACGTCATATTGGCAAAGGCCTGCTTGCCATTGGAGCAAACACACTTGCCGTGATATTTGCTGAAGCCATCTGGGCACAGACAACTAAAGGTGTTCCCTGGCCCGCCCAAGCACAAACCATCACAACTCGTGTTCTTATACGAGCACGCGTTACTTCCGTGCTGTACGAAATGAGCGTACACTTTCAAATCCATCAAGCCGGAAAACGAACCGTTTATTGTGTCAACGTTCGCACCGGAGTCTTTTTCGGCAACGAAGATTGATTTGGCCTTCCAATCGTCCCAATACATGGTGTCCTTCAAGACTCCCACAGCAAAGGGATGCGAGACTTTATCATCGTTCCACAACATCCTTCTTAAGTACCCACCGTTAAGATCGGAGCTCGCAATGTAGTCCTCCATAGCGTCGACCCAGTAAATTCGCTCAGACATGTGGTCAACCGTTATACCATTAGGCCACTGAACAACTGGCTTGCCAAACAGCTTCTTCACATCAGTACCGTCGAGATTGGACCTTGAAACTGACGGATTATTTCTGTCCCAGTCAGTCCAAAATAGATATCCAGCCCGAGGATGAACGGCTATACCGCGAGGTTTCATTAGCACCCTGGAATCCAGGATAGTAACTCTCATTCGACCTTCATTGGACAAATCTGTGCGGACTGCCTCGATCTTCTTTCTCATGCCATCAACGAAGAACAAAACATTTGAGATCCAGTCCAACGCCATCCCTTCAATGCTAGCCAGGTCTGTCCCGACAAGAACCTCCTCAGCAGACCCATTGGCAAAGCATTGCCGCTTTATCTTATCCAGTTCTATGTCCGCCCAGTAGATACAGTTGTTTTTCATGTCAAATTCCATGGTGACTATATTCTTCTGGTTCCTTACTGGATATACAATTTTCCTCGTGGATAGATCAATAATTGCAATTTTGTCCCTTAAAGCCACCAGCATAAACTCGAGTGGTTCATCGATGGGGCACGGGATCGTGTCTGGAGCGTAGGCCATGTATCCGGAGATGGTACACATGTCCCCATCAATTTTTCTGTATCCCTTTGTCCGTTTATAGAACTGTCCCGGGCGGCAATCGTTGGGGATCGCGTAAGGATCGTATACGGCCGTCTTGTTCCTGATACATTCGTTACCGGTCGAAAGCATGAATCCGAAGTCGCATTCAAAGTCGCGTCTATTGCACTCACATACTTCTTTCTTAACAGGCCTGTCGTAGTTGATGCCGTTGTAGCAGTTAGTGTGTGCTAGACGTCGTTGGAAGGTATTCCTTGAACCAAGAACACATGACAGAGAGGAGTTGGGCGGAGAAGGCGACCAGAACTTGTAGTCGTCCGGGGTGCAGTTACGTGGGAAAGTGTTCCGAAGGTCAGTTGTGATAATAATCCACTGGTGTTGATCGTTAGCGGAGCCAAACATAGTGAACGTTGTCGTATTCTCACCAGGCTCGGTCATCAGCCCGTATATGCGTAGGTCGTCGGCATTGAACCTAGAATTACACGATAGATTAGTAACTGCATAATTTCATTGATAAGGCGTTATTGTAAGCGACTTACTGATAAGAATTCCATTCAATGCCCTCATTAGTGGAGTACAGTATCTTCCTGGTTTCGCCTCGGGACTTGAAGTATTTGACGGCGACGAGTACACCGCCGTGGTCGCCGTAGTTGAAGAAATAGTAATCTTTCAGTATTCTCTTCCATGTTAGGCCAGCGTCTCTACTCAGGTAGACGCCGGGAATACCTTTCAACGACTTGCCCATTACTCCTGTAGCCATTATTACACCGGGCGCTGATTTAGAGCTCATAATGTTTGCTGACCTGAGAACAAATTCATCTTCATAATACCAACCTAGTAATACGCAACATATAACATATACATTAAAAATATTATAGTAAAAATATTTGCGATGGCTTATGTACTAAGCTTTTAAACTACCGTACCACGACATGCTATTGCTATCATAATAAAAGAGTGTGAATGAGACATACATCTGTCCCTTAATCATTCTTGATTTATGCTTAGATTAGCACATAAGATCCTGGTGTAATATGTGCTATATAAATATATATATACATTTTTAAATCATTAACACTTATTCAAATATCGATATACCCGGACTTCACTATGCTGATGCTATTATAAGCATAAATCAAGAACATTTATGGGGCATATGTAAATATCTCTCTTTCACAGTCTTGAATGATGGCAATAACACGACATTATATACGGCTCCTGGTCTTCACAAAATGTATTAGGATTTGACCAAATAAATATGTTAGTAACAAATCGTTAATATACACATAAATCAAAACTAAAAGCTTTAAACACAATGGAAATAAAATAATAAATACCGAATAAATATTATGTGCCAAATCTACCTTGTTATCTTCTTCGTCATTATAAATACAGGATGTAACGCAAAGAAAGGCCTTTGTTGTCGGGCTGTCTAAGCATATAATAGTAAGTATTATATATATATATATATATATATAATAGTAATTATAATATAGCAATGGAGCATCAATTTAGCTTTCTAATGTACCAGATGACTTATAGCGTGGGGGGGCTTAAGTAGTAAGTTCCCCACATAACCTGAGACGCAATAAGGAATATCATTCGATTGTCGTGAATGTTTAAAACTCTATTTTATTTATAAGGGCAAAAGCTTCAAAGTCAATGTACAAAAAATAAAAATAGTCTATATATGTCTTACTTATTCAGTCTACTATGAAAATAGTAGACATAATATCAAAAATGGCCAATATACGTTGATTATAAGCTATCCCTGCAGTCTGCTCCGTTACACTCTGTATTATTGTCTAACGAACCAGATAACCGTAGAGTCAAACGTGAATAAGTAATCAAATTTGTTAGGGCGGGATAATACATGAGTGCAAATAAATACATCTACATGATAATGCATTAAATGTGAAAAGCTAAGTCCACGATTATTACCTCACGCCATTGGTTACATTTCCCGGGGGGCTGTAAACAAGGTAATGTAACTTTATGTGACATTCAAAACATATTGCTATCACTTCACGTATCACGGGTGCCGAATACGAGAAATAACGGTGCGACTTTTTTTTTATATTTTGAAGGTACATGGCCAGAAAATAAAATTAAAACCATTACTTCAATAATAAGACCCTGTTCCCTTATGAATATCGTATAATCGACAAACGGTTCGAAATAACCTTTTTAGATGAATCAGCAAGAAACCTAAACAAGTATCTGTCTATTTGGTTTAGAATACCTAATCCTATTAATTCACAGAAGACATACACACATTACCGTTTTTCGGGAAAATATGGAACTATATATGTAAGAATGAACTACATATGTCAGAACGATACTTCATTACTCATTTGTTTTAGTCAATGCACCTGGAATTCTTACCGGAATTTCGCAGTTTGTTTATTTGGCATTAAGAGGCAAATTCCGAAACCTCAAATTTACAATTATGAATTGTAATACAATAATTGTCAATTCAATGTTATTTTCTAATTACGTCTGGTGTCACATAAATGTTCAAATGTCGTGTATTGAAGTATTGAAATCCCCAAAAACAAAACCAGATCTGATCCAAAAGTCTCAGAAAATAGTACAGTTGCTCAAATTACATACTAAGTTGTAAATTTATTTTTTAATTTATTTTCGCTAACTACGTTTTATATTTTTTTAGTGTCATTAATAGTTTCAGAAAAACATATACATAACCATGTTTCATAGTCATATTACCCCCTTTTAATAATGTTGGAAATTTTTGTTTTATTTCTTCATCTTGATCCATAATACCGACAATTTCTAGAAGACAACTTTTACTATGTTCTGAGACACCTGTATAGTTAGATCAAGCAATGGATTAATGAACCTCTAAATGAGAACCTTTATGTTATAAAGCCCCGAGCAACTTTTAGATCAGCCTTAACTCGGTAAATTGATTATTCGGCACTGAAATACATACATAAAAAAAATCGAAATTATAATTAATTAACCCATTACCCAAATCACAGAATTAACATTATATCTTAGAGCGTAATACGGAAAGAGAAGTCTTCAAAAGTTGTTAACTAAGAGCAATGACCAAAAACATTGACAAAAGACTGACAAACAAAACAGGATTTTAAAGGTGATTCCCAAATTACCACATTCATATTTTAAACCATCAAATCACGATTTGTATGTATTTTGTATTTACGCCAAATTACGCCAAGGATAATTTGAAGCATAAACAAGTTAATAAAATCTTTGCTCGTCTTGTTGTATGGCCGTACCTGAAGGTGTCTGAATAATTAAATTCGCTTAGAGGATATTCGCTTGCATAAAAATTTTGCTACAAGTATAGTCTGAATAAGCGGTTACCGTGACCTATAAGAGTACGCAATACCCGAACCTGACAGGAACCCAACAAACAATATCCAAAAGCAATGCCTTTTGACTGTTTTATTGTAAAACTAGCTACGCAAAATTTTATTACTCATATTACTGGTTTTTTCTGGATTTTGTCATTCCATTCAATCTATCTCTAGTAAAAAGTTTCATCCTATTCCATTCAGCTGTTCGGGCATGATTGAGTAACAAACATACTAAGAAACTTATAATATAAAAGCTGTAACAACATACTACGCTCCACTGTGGCGCATCGTGCTGCGCCGTTTGCTTGATTATTGTTTGAATGTTGTTAATAGTAGACGTTCTTCCTCGGAAATTTTGATGATGATGATACTTAGGTATATTGTTTATAAATTTAAATCAATTCCAGCTTATTCAAGACAATTTACATATAGACAATAAAAAGACACGACATTACCAATATCACTTTCAATTATCTGACTAAAAAAGATATCTCAGACAAGGAAAGGTCACACAAACACCAAACAAAGTTTATCAAACGATTCTCTCACGTTTCCTTAGAATTGCATTATCTATCATAGCGCTTAAAATTCAGTTCTTAAAGCATACTTTTCAATGAAGAATATTTTGGACATAAATACATTTTGGTATAAACTAAAAATTATAAAAAAAATAAAACTTATTATGTAAATAATTTACCTCGTAACCGGATACAGTTGACTAAATTTCTGGCACAAATGAAGGCTGCATGAATTCTCGATGTGACAGCTAAGAGGTTTACCTGATGGAAAATCTTTGTGTTATACAAGCTATTAATGTATCGATGTTTGATGTAACGGTTAGTAATGAGGTCGTGATAGGAACCCTGGAAGTACCACCAACAAGTAAATAGTTGAAGAATGAGCATATGTCATGTTATGACACCTTATGCGGAGGATAATGTGACAATAAAGGGTTTGTAAAAAGAAATATTAATGTATGTACTGTGTGAACATGAATAGAACTTCAATTTTATGGATACAGAAATGACGTCAGATAGAAGTATGAAAAAGAAAATATATTACTAGGAAGGTGAAACGACGATATGTTTTGATAGTGCGAAGGTCAAATGGCAGTCGCTTCGTGGTGTAATTATCTGATAAAAGTTCGAATGCTGACCCTGGCAATGTTTCGGATAAGGCGAAGTTCTCAGTTACTACGCTGACGCTATGAATACGGCCGCGGAAGGCTATCAGAACAACTACTATATATAATTTTAAAGGTACCTAAATTACAAAGTCATACTTTGTTAAAAAAAATACTTAATGAATTTTGCAAACAAGTCAACCTTGATTTTGTAGCAACTCTTAAATTGAACATTTAACATGCAACTATAATCGTAATCCAAGAATGCTCAACAGATTCAGATACACGACTCTATAGACATTTCCATTCCGTAGTCATATTTTCGTAAATGCCGCAGAATAAAATATTTATGAAAGTAACTTTCTGCCTTTTTTCGCATTATCGACAGGTAAGATTGTTTTTATATACGTTACCCGAGTAATAATCAAATATAAGTTATAATTCATAGATGGATTACGAAATAAAATCAATATCTTTGGGCTATGGGTAACTCATTGCGGGAGTAATAATTATGCAAATTACAGAATTCATAAATGTGTATTCTTTGGAAGCATGTTCAGGCGAGATGGAAAGTATGAAAAAGATATTAAAAGAAAGATAACTGCCTCTAATAAAGTGAATGGGACCAGGACGATGTTGATGGGCAGAAAAAGTCAGAGCAAAAATGCTCGTGTAGCTGATCACAACGCGAAATTGGTGCCTGCTTTAATTCGATTGATTTAAATTAAGGATTCGCTTACCATTTTCATCCTCTGTTGGTGGATTGATAGGTGACCACGTGACGCCGTGGTCAAAAGTGATCAAGGACACCAGATGCTCTGGCCCCACATTGGTCACCGGAGCAGTCTCCACTCGCGACGCTATGTAGATACCATGCAGACCTTCAACGCGGTACAGGTCGGTGAAAGGGTCTTCGGTTACATCCCTGGAAACGAAACGACTCTAGTCTGACGACGTTATTTTTAAAAGTTGTCATGAACGGTTTCAATAATCAAAATCAAAATATTTTTATTTCACACAGGCCTAGGTGGGCACTTATAAAACGTCGAAAAAGCACGGTTCGGGTTGGTCGTTTCCATGGAGAAGAACCGGCAAGAAATTCCATGGTAATGAAGATACAGTGGTGAAACTAAGGAAATATCGTAGAAGAAATTTAAAGGAGTTTGTAAATTCTTACTTGAGGGACAGTTACAGTCATCTAGCGCATTAGCCTTTTAATGTAACATCGGTGAAAAGAGAGCTGTTACACCATTTTCACCCTAATGCGAACCCTTAAGCGAAGACGTCAAAATAATCAACAAAAATTCGTACACGAATGCTCAAATTATTTCTGTTCATTCGTAAGAACTTTGTGAATCTATGAGAACATAGAGTAGCATAATCTCTTGCGATTAAGGTCGAAATGACGTAAGCCCTCACAATCTCTCGTTCTCACAAATAGTCTAATGTTAGACGCTCTTAGTATTTCTTCGAACATCAATCTCCATTAGATGACCTTACAAAACCCTTGTTTTCGTTTTGTCTTAGTTGGCCACGCGCTAGGTGGTGACGGGGGGATATAAATATGTTTTTTTTTAAATATGTCTTGAATAATATGTTATATAATAATAAAAAATAATTAAACAAAGGCTTTTTATAAACTTACTCCAACCAGCTGTCCCTCCAATTACCATCGGGGAAGTAACAAAGAATCTGCTCCAAGCTCAGAACAAAGTTGTATTGCGTGAAGTTCCTGCTTATTTCTGACACATACAGGTTGGCTAGGTAATTTGTGTGCATAACAGAGACGAAGATACGTTTGTCAGTGACGTCTGCGATTTGGAACTTCTTCAGGTCTAGCTCAGTTTGGAACTCGGCTTTATAGAATGGTCCCCTTTGATGCGATATGTACAGATGCAAGTTGTATCGCTGGAACAATGATCGACATGGTAATAATAATATAATATTAATATACATATTAAATAAAGAATATATCCTCACGCGTTCCCACTAGGATCCCCGAAGTGGTACGCAGAGGTGTAATACCCACACACCCACTTTCCGCCAGAGATATATTTTAGGTGCCAACATGACAGATAGCGAGTCCATCGCCGTTACTCAAGCACGACTATACATACGCCTTTGAATTTCTTCTCAGACGTATGCAGGTTTCTTCACGATGTTTTCCTTCACCGTAAAGCTCGTGGTGTGACTAATCACTGTACTTAAGTTCAGAAAATCTCATTGGTACAGTCGGGGTTCGAACTTGCGATCTTGCTTATTCGTTCATGAATACGGCACAAATGTTTGAATTGATAGCGTGCAACTGGGTAATTAAACTTTTTTCAATGTTAGGTAACGTTAAATAACTTCCGATTCGAAAGTGGGACATATATTTTAATGCCTGCGCTAAGCCGGTTTCGAAAGTCATAAATACATTTTAGATAAAACGCTTCATACTTGACAAATTGGAATTTTAAGGTACTTAGAAACACGATAAGGGTATATTTTCCAGACGATTCACAATTCAAGAGAATTGAAACAATTACAAAGAACAGAAAACCGTATTCACAATTTCCACAGCTGGTGCGACTGTCTAGCTGATTCATACCATATTTAATATGAATCATTGTTGTATAGTGTTTGTCAATGTTTTAATACATACATATATACCATCACGCACGCCCCAATTTTTTTAATAATGCGTGATAACTTAGAAAATTGTTCAAGAGTAATTAGTCACACCACGAGCTTGCCTTGAAAGTAAACATCGAGAGGAAACATTCACACGTTTGAGAAGAACTTCAAAAACGTATGTAAACCTTACCTCTAATTTACCTTAATCGTGCTTGAGAAACTGCGATGGACCTTACCATCTGTCAAGTGTGCACCTAAATTATCCCCGGCGAGAAGTGGGTGAATGGAACACTTGAAGTAATTTTTAAGATTAACTTATTAATCCATTCGTTTCTTGAAGCTTACAGAGTTTGGACGCAGACCAAACAGACACACAGAAATCGTTGGCAAATATTTGTATATAAAATTTGATGACGTGTTTAGTTCCGTAGTCGTTCATATCAAAGTAACTCGTGGAAATAGTATGCGTCACTATAGACCATCATTTGAATAACTTATCAATTTACAAAGTGAACTTTGTTTTCATGGATCATGATTCAATCAGGTCATTTAACTGCAACTTGCTTTAGAAACAGCGACGGACTCGCCATCCGTCACGTTAGAACCTAAATATATCTCCTGCGAAAGAGTCGTTATATACTCTGCCTACCAGTTCGGGAACCCTTATGGAAAGGCGTGACGATATACATATACCAAATAAAGACACAATTAAAACATTAACCCTAATAAATGTTCCATTAGAAAATACAATACTATACTATAGTACTACAATTAATGAGACATACAAACCAATAAAACTAAACATTTTATTGCAACGAATCGAACATAATGGGCGTAGTTTGATTTGCACATACGCAACCTGATCGAGGGTAATCGAATACCGCGAGGTAGCTAATTGGGTCATTGAGTCCATATATCATATTACGTATAATACGACATAACGGAGTTAGAATAAACTAGTCTACAGAAAGTATAAAAAGATACCCAAGTAGGTACTTGATATATATTTTTATACTTTACCTACCTTATACCTACCTAGGTACTAATGGTATATCTTCACGCCTTCCCACAAGTGTCCCCGAAGGGTTAAGCAGATGTGCAGTAACTCACCTCTTTTTCGCCGCAAATATTTCTTTGAGTAAATATTCATACAAATATTGCACGAAAAATATGCGTGTTTAGGAAACCCGCAAATCCACTGGTGTAAGGGTATAAGGAAGGCATGTTACTTTGGTTTGGACATATAGAAATGAAGAGTATGACGAAACGGAGAATATATAAATACAAAGCAATGAGGTTTTATCTATAGAGACGTTATACTCCTTGAATATGAAGTACTAGCTGTCCCGCCCAGCTTTGCTCGGGTGAAAAAGTTAAATTGCCCGTAACACGATCGCAGCGCCACCTATCGGGTCCAATTGTAAATCTAAACCATTCTCGAATCCACCTTAAGACACACAAAAAGGGATAGCTTCGCACGGGTGAAAAAGTTAAAATTCCTAAAACTCGATCGCAGCGCCACCTATCAGGTCCAATTTAATATAGCCTATGTTACTCGGGGATAATGTAGCTTTCCAAAGGTGAAAGAATTTTTGAAATCGGTCCAGTAGTTTCGGAGCCTATTCATTACAAACAAACAAACAAACAAACAAACAAACAAACAAACAAATCTTTCCTCTTTATAATATTAGTATAGATAAACATGGCAAATTTTATGCTATACCTACATATAGCTAACACAACGGCATTAAGCACACTGATGAGATTAAAAGAACACGAAGTATATTAATCCTAGTTGTCAGAAAGGGATAACAGCACAGCCACGTGCCAATATGTCGAGCTCTAATCGTTCTCTCTTTCGCTCTTAAACGTAACGCGCTACTTGTCTCTTTCGCGCGAGTGGCGCAGTGGCATCGTCGCAGGAGTTAATTCAAATTAAAATTTAATGTAAAATTTTCGTATTTTTGATAGAAAAAACAAATTTACATTACTTACAAATGAAAAGACACATCCTACTTGTTTTTTTTACACTCGTGCAGTATATGTTCTGCAGTTTCTAAGCACCTAAGAAGGCATTTTTCCTAAATGCTGAATAAGTGTTACGTCGTTGCCAGTCAAGCTGCGACTAAGTTGACTCAAGCCAATTAGCTTGTGTTGAGTTAGCCAAGCCGAGCGCGGTAAGACGTATCTATTCTTTTTTACATCAATGATACAAAGGGACAATTCCACACAAAATTACCTAGCGCCAAATGAAGCAATGCATGTTTTATGGTAACTAGTCATCTATATATTTATATAGGTGCATGCATAGGTGTACCAAGACTAAGGTACTCCAACTCGTGTTCAATACACAAATATCTGCCCTAAGCGTGATCGAACCCGCGACCTTAAGTTTCGCAGTCAGGAGCATTAACCGTTAGACCAGACGGCCGTCAATGCAACAAATATACAATGTCTGTAGGAGACATCTACACAGACCTAATCACTCTTGCACTAAAGGATGAGAACGTCAAGAGTGCTCGAAACCGGCGGGCATGCATGAACATAATGTATGAGCATCTCTGCAATCTATCAGGCTACTCCGTGAGGCACTAGGCGTAATTAATTGAACGTATGTATGTAATTAAATCCCTAGTTATTATATTCACACAAATCCTAGTTATCATCACACCGTATTATTATATGAAATTAAACTTAGGTCATATAATTATGAATCACAAGGCATAACAACATTATTATTAGGTAGTATTCTTTGTTGGAATTAATTACTGTACCTAACTACACGACACGAAGTATGTTTTATATATATAATAATAATATAATATATCCTCACGCCTTCCCTCAAGGGTCCCCGAAGGGGTAGGCAGAGGTGTATAGTTAATACCCACACACCCACTTTCCGCCAGAGGTATATTAGGTGCCAACATGACAGATGGCGAGTCCATCGCCGTTACTCAAGCACGACTATACATACGCCTTTGAATTTCTTCTCAGACTTGTGCAGGTTTCCTCTCGATGTTTTCCTTCACCGTAAAGCTCGTGGTGTGACTAATCACTGTACTTAAGTTCAGAAAAACTCATTGGTACAGTCGGGATTCGAACTTGCGACCTTTGCGTCGCAGGCAACTGCTCGAACCACTCGGCCACCACGGCTTTTATATATATATATATGATTATACACAGTACATACATTACTACTTTTATTAGATTATAGATATTTCAAACCTTTTTTCCCCGTCAAACCGTCTTTCCGTATTCCTATAAGGCGAAAGGTGTTCTAGAGGAAAGAAAGTTCTAACAGGCAAACGAATACAGTAACCAAAAAATTATTATAGTATTGCTTCTTTGAATTGCTTCTCAGACGTATGCAGTTCCTCTCAATGTTTTCCTTCACAGTTAATAAGCTCATGGTGAGACTAATCACTGTACTTAAGTTCAGAAAACTCATTGGAGCAGTTGGGATTCGAACTTGCGACCTTTGTGTCGCAGCAACTTCTCGCAACAATCTGCCACCACGGCAGTAACATAAATGATAAGCAAGAGTAAAACTAAAAAATACGTTTAATTGCTATATCTGAAGGATAAAAGCGCTTTGACTTACCGATTCGTCACACGTGTGTATATGCATAAGGTACAAAAACCGAACATCATACAAAAAAGAGACACCAACAAGAAAAGTATCAAAAACTAGTTACACTTCGTAACCAATCAATGATAGATGAATAGACATTATCAATCGTGACTCTACAGGATTTTTACGTTAATAGGTATAACCAAGATTACACAGTATGTCGAAATTTTATCCTTGGATCCGTCAAATAATATTAATAATATGGTTGCCAGATTTTCCACGACCATTTGACTTTCAAAACTAATTTTAATCACGCTGAGTCCCTCCAGCGCGTAGAGAAAGAAAGAGATAGTAGAGCGGCAATACTTAAACATCTCATGTTTGAAAAGACTGACGAATGTCGAAGAAGCTGTTATAATTCGTGGTCTAAAGAATGACATACTAGTCTAGACTATGTTGCAATGTTATACGTAAAACCTACGATAAACCAATCTTAAAAAATCATATCTGTAAAGGAAAACACGGGTGTGATGAATAGTTCATACATACTATATCACTAACAATTTCGTAGAATTTAAGGTACCTACCAAAAGAACCGACACACAGATGGCATAAATTGAGTGAACGTTCAATGGAAGTACATCAGCCTTATCGAAAGATCCATTGAACTTTAAACAAGACCCAGTTGTAATAGTTGGAGAAACAACGATTGCATTAATAAATACATACGTTAGCGACAATGTAATATCGCCAGGGACCCCGAGGTGTGTAGGTAATTTGTCACGAACGATCCAGAATGGAGGTCCGACAGACGGAGGGACAATTTGTGCGTATTATTCACTTTACAAGCCACTTCCTTGCGACGAATGCAGTTGGGATTGGCTGCTGTATGATGGGACAGAGGTTTGTACCTAAAGTAATAGTGAAAACACGTGCATATATCGGGCCGTGCAAGGACGGGAACGTCAAGAGTACTCGAAACCGACGAGCATGTATGAAGAGACTGATGAATGTGGACGAAGCGAAAGAGCTATGCAAGTCTAGAGAGAACTGGCGCTCTATACTCTCTGCCTACCCCGTTGGGGACTTGGCGTGATGATATGTATGTATGTATGCATATATCAGATTTATACAACCACTACTTCCCATTTGTACCTTGAATTACGACGACTGTGAATCTCATTAGGATTCAATATTATTCCTTTCTTTTTATGATTAATCTCAAATCAATTTCAAAGCGAATATAAGGTTTTTCTTCCTTTCGTTGTTCCCTATCACATATTTGAGTCACTGTCTTATTCTATGAGGCACCCTGCATTAATAAATATTTGTCAATTTAAATGAGATCAAAGCATCAACAGCAATCAAACAAGTTCAACGAACGATGACAACGAAGATAATGATCTGATTATTTGATAAGATATCGAAACAACAACACAAGGAAAATCGGAAATGTATTTTCAGCTTATGAAAGCTCAACGAGTATGTAGGTCTCCTAATCAACTGGTTTCCCACTATAGACAGGGTTGAGAGAGCATTCAACGTAACGTATACGTAACAACCCACATCATCATAAAACGAACATGTGATTCGAATAGTCGACCATTCAAATCACATTTTCGAATCCCGACTCTCATACCAATTAATTTTTGAACTTAAGTAAACCAATTATTCACACGAGTTTCACGATGAAGAGCCCATCGAGAGGAATATTTTTAAGAAAAATTATAAAGAAGTATGTTTACTTGTACTAGAGAAACTTTAGTCAGACTCGCCATCTTTCACATAAGCATCTCAATGTTTGAACTCAAATTTTACGTGATAGATAATATTGTTTGGTCTTCTTTTTATACCACCAATCAAACCAATCGGGATCAAAATCATTTTTGCATGCAATATGTTTAAATATATCTTCTGGCCCTTCAGACCCCGTCTGCCAGTACAACCATTCCATACGGAGTTCAGAAGCCGACCTCTCCGCTGCATAACAACACTACCCAGGACCAGTGAATTTTAGATGCGTTCTATTAAAGTGTGAGGTACTGTCCCAGTTGAAATCCTTTGAAGGATATCGAAGGTCAAGCCTCCTACAGTGCCAACAGTTGCCCAAACTCGCCTATATTAAATAAATAACCTTTTGAATATTAAAATAACCCTTATCATCAACACCCAAAACTAACAATGAACAACAACGTCAACAACACATCGCGATATCAGACAAGAAACACAACTTAGGTAAATGTTTGATTAGAAATAGGTCAAGCGAGGATCGATAGAGCGTCATTATGAATAACGGTAGCGTGCTATACATATATATGTGTTTGTACTTTCTACTTGAGGTGTAATGTCTGATAACAAAGTAATAGGATAAGGCGACAAATTTAGTCGAATACAAAATGTGTAGACCACTTTCGAACTAAGCTCGTAAATAATAAAATCTGTTTTATCATACCAGACGTATAGGACGATAACGGAAATAAATCGCAGACAGACAAATTTATTAATACAATTCCGGCGGTTACTCATAATTAAAGGTACTCGAGAAGAATCCTGCCGAAGCATATAGAAATAACTCATCCTATTATACACATCCTATTTTATCTATTATATATGTACTACTAATATTATAAATGGGAATGACTGTTACCCAATCACGCCAGAACGACTGGATGGATTGAGATGAATTTAGCACATAGATAGATTTTTAACTGGATAACGCATGATATGTTATTATACACATATATGCACCTCTGCCTACCCGTACGAGGACCCTTATGAGAAGTCGTGAGGATATGTTTTACTCCAGAAAAATGTACCAACGAAATCTTAAAACGAAAAGCGTAAAACTTTATTTCACAGCCAGTAGAATATGCGTCATTCTTATTTAATATAGGGTAAACTTGTAAAGTCGCATTGGTGAATAACAATACCGTGGTTTAAATATAAATATTGACACATTAACATGACACAGGTAGAACATAATATTTTTTAATATGGACTAACTGTACCCCATGGTTTCACCCTTAATGTTTTTTTTCTTTTTTATACCACATGGGTTGCAAACAAGCATGCGGTCCGCCTGATGGTAAGCGGTTACCGCCGCCTATGGACGCTTGCAACACCAGGGGTATCACTCGCGCGTTGCTTACCCTGCAGGAATCTTTTCACACCGTTCTTGTTTTTTCCATCTGGATAACATATCCCATGTGTTGATCCAGCTAATAATCTATCCCTGTGCCAAATATCATCCAACTCCGTTCGATAAATTTTGCATGGAGGAGAAACAAACATCCTAAGAGACATTCGCATTTTAAAGGTCACTTTGTATAACTTACCTACTTACTTTCTTCTGGTTATTATAATGTAAAGAAAATATGTAACAAAATGATCTTGGTTGTTTGTTCACCTTTTACGCAAAAAAACTACCGAATGGAATTACATTTATTACATTTGGCACGAAATTACAAATAAATTGTTACAAAGAGAGAAATCTTAGTAAATAGATTTTCGACACAAAAATATAGAAAAATTGGAGCCCACCCCATACCAGGATAATTTTGCCAATTGGCTCTCATAATACATAACCATGGCGACTTGCGTGGTAAACATTATATCGGGCCATTCATTCTACATAACGGGAGCCTCTACAGGTGGCCGAGACTATGCCATATTATACTATTGTACACGATTGAAATTGCTCAATAATCATAGTACTTATGAGGAAAAAACTGCGGTGACCGAGCGGTTCGAGTAGTTGCCTGCAACACAAAGATTGCATGTTCGAAACCTGTTTAGATAGTGCCATCCTCGAAGATGCTCCTTACTGTTTTTCCTTATAGTTTATAGTGTAAGTGTGCAACCTTCCACTAATGTATTATCGGTACGCAATGGTTACCTATGATTGCACACGCACACTACAATTAATAGACTCGGGTCATACTCCCCGCGTCCCGCGACCCCCTCTACTAGAAATTGGTGTCAATGTGTACTGATAATACTCAAAAATTTGTGGAAGGTTGCACACTTGAACTATATACATAGTATAAACTCTGGGAAGAATGGCGCGTATTCGTGGATGGCACTATCTATATTAAGGTGTATGTATAATAAAGTTTCGACATTTTTTAATTTAAAGAGGGCAAAACCGTTGGGCACAGCTAGCCTATACAAATATTATAATGAGGAAAGGTTTGTATGTAAGTATGTTTGTAAGGAATTGGCTCAAAAACTACTGGACCGATTTAAAAAATTCTTTCATCTATTGAATGCTACATTATCATTATGATTGATATAGGCAATTTTAATTGCAAGAAAAAAAAAATTATGCCAAAAAGTTTAAAAAATAAATGTCCATAGGATGGGCCGCTAGTAAATAATATAATAACATAGCTCACCTCCTTGGATTGTCTGGTTACAAACATGAAATCTCCTTTAATTTGGAAATCCTTGGCATCTTCAAAGAGCACGTCTGCATTCGACAGTTCCGTGGGATCGCTGGCGCTGAAGATCGTGCTCATCAAGTTCGGCTTCCATCGCTCTACGTAGAACACCCTTGGAAATCCAGGACCGGACGACCAGAAGAAGGTCTTGACGAAACTTTGAATCATTTTGAACGATTTACCGCCATCCAAAGTAAGGTAGAGCTAAAACAAACAGGTATTTACCTAGGCGTGTCAATGTTTTGGGCGACAAACAAAAGCGAAAAGCCGTGGTGGCCGAGTGGTTCGAGCAGTTGCCTGCGACACAAAGATCGCAAGTTCGAATCCCGACTGTACCAATGAGTTTTTCTGAACTTAAGTACAGTGATTAGTCACACCACGAGCTTTACGGTGAAGGAAAACATCGAGAGGAAACCTGCATACGTTTGAGAAGAAATTCAAAGTATGTATAGTCGTGCTTGAGTAACGGCGATGGACTCGCCATCTGTCACGTTGGCACCAAATATACCTCTGGCGGAAAGTGGGTGTGTGTGTATTTATTACCTATACACCTCTGCCTACCCCTTCGGGGACCCTTGTGGGAAGGCGTGAGGATATATTATATTATTATATATATTTTATAAATAAAATACGTCTGTCTGCCACGATTTCCTGCTTAAGCCACTTTGTGAGTTTGAGACGTTGAAGAAAAACATAGGCATATTCTTTATCGCGAAAGTCTCTCTCGAACGAACGAAGACGTGGGCAGTAGCTAGTGTATGCAATGTAATACATGGACCTATACACCTCTGCCTACCCCTTCGGGGACCCTTGTGGGAAGGCGTGAGGATATATTATTTAACTAAGAATGCCATATCAACGTTAAGTAACATCGATTAAGCTGTTGCAACCAATTTACAAATTTTTATTATAATTATCAATTCCTGAATAATAAATGGTATGAAAGATTTTAAAGATTCGATTTGAAGTAACAAATGGCTTGTAATCGCCTGCCTGCATTTGATACAAATATCCCGAGTAGAAATGAGTGGAATCACTTTAATGGCATTTTTGTCGTATAAATGTATGTATGTAATTCGGTCAGCACGGCGCCTCCCAAAAGACATATAACACCATACCCAGTAGAACAAAGGATTATTATAAGGCGGCCATTTTCTCCCTTATTAGGAGTAATATGTAAAATGATATACCTGATATTGATACGAAATGACGTAACAATTATCTTTCAGCTCGCGTACTTACTTTCTTATTACTATCCACTTTATCCAGTATGACGTATTTGTTGGGATATTCTTCGTCGAAGGCCAGTTCGCTCGGGCTAAAGGTCAGGTCTGATCTGTGGATAGTGCGCCCATTGTCGCTTGTATAGAACAGCTTTTTGTTCGAAGAGTCCACAAACACGCACTAGAAAGGAAATTTAATTCATTCACACGACACACACTTTACATGCCCAAAAAAATGTATGTATACACTATTTGGAAAATATTATCAACCACCTACAATAGCCGTCTGATGTGGACATAGCCCCCAGCTGTGTGTGTATGTGTAGTGTGTGCGAACATACCACAGTATAATATATCGTTAAATGTAACAATGTATGACGAATAGAAGTCCAAAGTAACTTGATAAGTAAATT
The DNA here is from genome assembly GCA_945859725.1 of Drepana falcataria. Classification (NCBI taxonomy): domain Eukaryota; kingdom Metazoa; phylum Arthropoda; class Insecta; order Lepidoptera; family Drepanidae; genus Drepana; species Drepana falcataria. The sequence continues at coordinate 7,470,752 of OX243935.1, forward strand.
AATTAACTTTTTTAAATATTGAGGGCAATGTGCTTAGTTCTTTCACCTGGCTTACCCACGTAATATTTCAGGCTTACGTCCTAATATTCCTCATAATACTCCTAATTGTTATTTTTCATGCGGTAACCTCTAAGAAATTTTACAAATACGCAGAATTAGTTTCTTTGACCGCGCTAAATCAGGTACCAAGGTGAACTGCTTATCCAATTAAAAAACTTGTTGCATTGGATGGCCACTAATATGAGAAAGGCTACTAATATTCTAAATGCAAAAGTTTGTGGTGATGTTTGTTTGTTATTAAATCATGCCAGAACGGTTGAATGCAATTAGATTAAAGTTGGCACAGAGATTTATTTGGATGAGGATTAATTCACCCAGAACATGTTTTATATTAGAAAAATCTATATAAAAATGATCGCAAAGCTTACGCGGGTAAAACAGTACTTAGGGCACAGTTAGTATATTAATTAAGTATGGTACTATGACCGTTCAAAGTGCACATTGCGTATGGAACTATTACCGTTCAAAGTGCTTGTTTAAGGTATACATTATAATAATAATAATAATAATACAATTTATTGAGCATAAAATTGGTTACATGTTATGCACATATATAAAACAAATAGTTATTTAGTCTAAAAGCAAGTCAAATAACTAAGTTAACAAAATAACAGGCACAGAAATTATATTAGAGATATTTTAAATGTATACACTCAACTTAGTTGTCAGAGTAGGTAGTTAGTACATTCACTGCAATACAAATAGTTTTGGTTAATAAGTGGCTCTGAATATAAAAACTTGTAGCTGTTGTCATGTTCAAGTCCTATAAGTGTGTGAGTGCAGGTTTAAACTCATAACTGCTGCGATGAGTGAATGAGCCAAAGTACGGTGAACTTAAGTAGTAATTTGACACGCCATAAGTTTTACCCTAAATCAAAACATCGTAAAGAAACTCGCCTAGGAGCAAAAAATACTCAAAATATTTATTAGACGCAGTGTGAAGCTTTAATATCAGGAAACACGAAACCAATTTATAAAAATGTTTGTATTAGATTGCCCGCTTAGTGTGGTAGGCAGGCTAAATCATCATGCGATGCCAAGTGAAGTTATTATCATATATTATGAATTGAACGCGGGTGGAACTAAGGGGCACAGTTACTCGTAATTCTATGCGATATTTGGATCAAAAGCTTAAGCTTCTTATACTACAAAATAATCTAGTTAAACAGTGTTATAAGTAATACCTACAGCCCATTTCTTTACGTCTTAAATAGTAACATTTGTAAATTTGTAAATAAATAAAATCTAGATGTTGAGCGTTCTGCCTACAACAGGTGATTTTTTTATTTGTAGTTGGGTAAGTAAGTACATTATAATTATTAATTTTAATGAGTTTAACCACTACTATGTTCAAAAAAATTACACAATAATATGTCAGTGCGCATGCCACAAAATAGGCAGATAATTTGTTAATCTATACTAATATTATAAAGCTGAAGAGTTTGTTTGTTTGAACGCGCTAATCTCAGGAACAGTAGTTAGCGCGTTTAAAATATTTTTTTAATTCCAACCAGTAGGTTGGAATTAAAAAAATATTTTTGTGTTGCATAGTCCATATCTCTAGGAAAGCTTTAGGCTATATAACATCACGCTACCAATAGGAGCGAGGTATAAATGAATAATGTTGCCAGAACGGGAAAAAATATTCCTATTGGAGAGCTTCCGTTGCGTGCGCTGCGTAAACGGTTTAAGTTACACAAATATCATGTATGAGGGAATTGTTCCTCTTTAAAAGTTCTAAAAAAAAGTCCGCGACAGCATATGTCTATCTTTTAAGATTGACTCACTATAACCTTTTTTATCTATACTAATATTATAAAGCTGATGAGTTTGTTTGTTGGGACGCGCTAACCTCAGGAACTACTGGTTGGAATTGAATTTTTTTTTGTGTGTTGCATAGTCCATTTCTCTAGGAAGGCTTTAGGCTATATAATATCACGCTACGACCAATATGAGCGAAGCATAAATGAATAATGTTGCCAGAACGGGAAAAATATTCCTTTTTGAGAGCTTCCGTTGCGTGCGCTGCGTAGACGGTTTAAGTTATACAAATATCATGTATGAGAGAATTGTTTCCCTTTAAAAGTTCTAAAAAAAAGTCCGCCACAGCATATGTCTATCTTTTAAGATTGACTCATTATAACCTTTTTTTTTGGCAACCACGATGGGCTCCTGAACTACTCAACCGAAAGGCAAAAGTCTGTCGCCGATTTTCAGAGGCGACTTGACATATAACTTAGAATTTCTTCTCGTAGGCATGCTCTAAGAATTCTTCACTGTTTTTACGTTAACGAATGCTTACAAATTATTGTAAATAAGTCCACAAATAATATGTGAATTTTTGATGAAGGTTGCACTGATTATTTTTATTTAAGACTTTATAGACATAAACAGTGAAGTCACAAGGCGCACTTTCGCTTGTTTCGATTATGTTATACGTAATTTATTTGCTATTATAAAAAAAAAATGTGTTCGTGTTCATCCCTACACAAATGAATGTTCATCAAAAGTGTTATTAATTAAACCCATAAAAATCAGTCTGAAGCAGATAATATGAATCATTGTCATATGCTTTCATGAAAACAAAATGTAATTTATCAAAATTATCTTGATAGCTTATCATTTGTACACACAATAACAATAGGTTCTTTTTATAATCTTTCATTACACTGAGGGCCCTTTGTTTTATGAACATATTTATTAACTATCCACTATTTGGTTTTATATTTTAAATAGGCAATTCTAGTCTCAAGTAACTTGTTATTTTCGCTTAAGCTCCTGGTCATATCCATTTAAATATGTATAACTAAGTATGCCCTATGGTTTTACATGTGTATAATTTCATGAAAGAGGATGAATCGAAAGAAGTGGTCTCTGCCTACAACTTTGCCATTCATAATATTTGATCAAATAGGATAGAAGTTCAATTGCATCCATAACTTTCTTTCTACTTTAAAGATACTCACAAATTGAGGATATTTTGGATGGTTGAAAAACTTATCCAGCTGTGCATATCCACTGTCTGGCAAATCTCCAAGTTTGAAGCTCTCCGTTTTGTTGGTGAAATTCTTGCCATAGTCATAGGATATGAAGAGGGACGATGGTGAAATGTCCCCCTTATACTTGGGACTGGAATCACGAGCAAGACAGATGATCACATTGGACCCTTCTCCAACCCAGTGTACCATCAGCTGTTGATGACTGTCATTAAGATGAGTTGTCTGTAAAACAAAAATAAGTCTAAGTATGATGTTAATCTTTTTCTGTTCTGAGGATTTCGAGATTCCAATTAGATATATCTATTAACTGTTGACTTAAGACTTTTTTGCCATATATGTGACTTAATTATTAATTTACATTACCAAGTGGCAGCATAATGCACAACCTCATGCCTCCCCAGAGGTGCATAAGTATTACCCACATATCCATTATTATATTTACTTGTGTAGAACAACACATAATACCTCAATATTTCTCAATTTAATAAGTTTTTATAGCCTAACTCTATCTATAAACATTCAAATTTGGATGGATGTAGTCTTAACATAAGACTCAAATTCAAACCAATAAATATACATACATTTCATCACGCCAAGTCCCTAGCGGGGTAGGCAATAAATATTCAATATAAAAAGAAAAAACTTATTGAAGTTTAGCACCAACTGCTGTTTTATTTAAGGATATCTGTGTATTAATTACAATTATTGCACACTTTTAGTGTATTGTGTCAAATATATTTCGTAATTATTTAAAATGCATAGTCATTATTAGATGCTGTCACTAAGTGTCATGTAAACAAGGGAAGCAATTCGCCCTTCACGAAAATCGTCGAAGCATCGACGAAAACTGCGTCACAATACGACAAAAATAGTAAAAGTAAACAATGTAAACATTTCTTTAACAACAATAAATCGTTGATGCCGCAATGAATTTATTGCCGCGCTAGGTATCTTACAAAGGGGAGCGATTTGATTTAATCAGGATGTGACCCATTACCCATGTACTTATATTTTTCGGTATCTCCGGCGAGGTTAGTGTTGCTGCTTCTCGTTTTTCCCTTTCATGATGAAAGCCGCCGTTGCTGTCGTCAAATCTGTTGATTATCGTTAATTTTCTATCGCTATTTTGCGCATCCTTTGCCACGTAAAGCGTAGACACTTCACCATATTGATGGACAGAAACAGCGCACGTAAATATACACAAAAATACAAGTAAACCAACACGACGTCCAAATGTCACCAACATTTTGTAATCACTGCATAATCTTACTAAATATACGCCCGAACGGATGCGTGATTTCAGCAAAACTGTTCCAAATTTCCAATACAAAACAAATTGTCACCTTGCCAGTCAGTCAAGTCAAGCACAATCCGACAAACCAAACATTAGCATATCAAATGACAGCTAACTGACAAGTCGAGGCACGAAGCGATATTGAATTGGATCGTGATTGGATGGGGATGACTTTGACACTGACACAGTAGTATGACGTTAGTTTGATATTCATTAAGCTTTTTGTACCCTATTCCAAGCCTATAATTTAAAGGCGTGAGGATCTTATTATTATTTTTATTATGAACGCGGAGACTGATATTGAACCTTACAGTCTTTAATTTTTATCACATTGGCGTTATTATATCAGCAGCCGAAAACAAACACCACAAATTATAGGCTTGGAATAGGGTACAAAAAGCTTAATTGTGAAATTTTACCTACAAATAAAATTTAAATTAAGCAAATAACCCTATTCCAAGCCTAGTTTTTATTGCTGTCTGCTTAATAGACATTTATTTTTATTTTTATTCAGATATTAACCTTAGTACATAAGCTTTTTTTCAGATATTGATCTTAATACAAGCTTTCTTTCAGGCATTAACCTTAGTTAAGCTCTCTTTCAGAAATTAAGTAATATATAATTCCTCAATTCTCCCGTCCATATCAGCCTTCCATTGCCACCAGTACATCTCATACTGTGGCCGGAGTATATCATCCCCATGCAAACTTATGGGACGCACTCATAGCTAAGGCTTCATAGCCTTCCATTGTCACCAGTACATCTCATACTGTGGCCGGAACATATCGTCCTCATGCAAACTATTGGACGCACTCATAGCTAAGGCGCATGGCCTTCCATTGCCACCAGTACATCTCACACTGTGGCCGGAACATATCGTCCTCATGCAAATTATGGGACGCACTCATAGCTAAGGCGCATGGCCTTCAATTGCCACCAGTACATCTCATACTGTGGCCTGAACATATTGTCGCCATGCAAACTATGGGACGCACTCATAGCTAAGGCGCAAGTCCAATATACCGTTCCCATGCAAACTCATGGAATGGACCCATGGCTGAGGAAGGCTTCTGCTCAATAAAAACAACTGAGCTCTAATGATGCTAGCGCGCCTTCGCGCCTGGCTGCTGATGGTTGAGAATAAATTATTAAATTACACAGGAAGGAGCTGCTACCAATGCACAAGGGGAGGCTAAGTATGACGTGTTCACACCGGAAGTCGAGGTAAATGATGAAAACGGTTACTGCAGCCTATTTACGCTTGCAATACCGAAGTATCACTTGCGCGTTGCCACTCTGTGTTCGGAGAGGTATACTGTGTTGGCCGCATTATAACAATCCTCCCCCTCCCCAAGGAGCTCATTACTTACCTTACTATACCTTTATATTACTATACCTTATTCACCGCGTGGGAACACAACACTTAAAATTGTGGTATTTGGCTACGGACTTCTATAAGGTGGAGGTCCTGCCCCAGTCGGGCAGCTCCAAATTCGAACGGGAAACCCCTTATACCCTACCTCTCTTAAATATATATGATATGTATTTGAATACAAATAACTCACTATGAGGAACCTAGAAGCTTAACTTTTATATATACATTATAAGACTTTCTAGAAGATAACTTAAAGTAAAATTATTGTACATTATGTTTATAATAGTTAACAACTATAACTACTAAAGATAAATTATACTATATTATATATAAATAAATTATATACCAAATAAATAGAATAATTACATAAAATATAAGAAATATTGAAATATACCATAATATAAGATTTATAGCTAAATAGATATATAGCATAATGTAAGTCACGAGGAGTAAACAAGTTTATAGCAAAAGTAGATATAAGTATGATACTTATATTATATATAAGTATATATATTATACTTATATATAATATATATATATGTTATGCATATATTACATACAATAGTAATGTACCAAACTAAAACGTAGGGCACCATGTCATGTAGCCGCCATCACATTGCTGTGCCCTCAACAAGGGTGTAATTTTATGCTTAAGCATAGTATATTGTGATTTAAATGATGTCTGTGTTTTAGATTATTTTTACATGCAATAAATATATTTGATTTGATTTGATATATCTATATACCAGAACTTCACAATAAACGGTTTAAAATTTTAAATAATACATTCTAAAATTAATCAGTTTCAATTTAGCTATGGACAACGACCGGCCACGATGAAGGCCTATGCCGCCTCTGCGTATTTTCTCAAAAAAGGAAGATGTAAAAATTCCTATACAGATTGTACGTTTAGTGTATATTTATTGTCTACAATAACATAGTATAATACATACTATGCTATGCTATTTATTTTAAATATTACATAAGTTGAAAAATCTGGGTAGTATACCTACATTCGGAAATACAAAAACCCAATTTATGTTTACTTATTTTTATTTGTCATAAAATTACAGAACGATGACTTGCTGCTTAGCTTGCTGCTTAGCCTTAATGCGGACCTGTGCGGCAATTCTGTCGAGATCACGCCTGCCCTGTGTGGTGAGGATTCGGCCGCCATCTTGGACCTTCTCAACCAGTTTTAATGCTTCCAGGGCCTGGAGTGCTTTACGGGCGATGCTACCCGATGATCTGGAAAAAGAAATAAAATGTTATAGAAGTGTTGAAATAAAAATACATCTGAGAGTACACATTGGAAAACCTAATCAAGTATGCACCAAATACAATGATCTGGCAAGTTGGATAATTAATTAGATCTTGAAAATAAGGGTTAAGGTTCAATGCCTTTTTATTTGAACCAATTAATTTATATTTAAATATCTTGAGGGTCCAAAGGGTAATGACCTTTAATTAATTTTTAAAGTAGTTAAGTAAGGAACTGATAACATTTAATCCAGATATATAGATTTTGAACCCACTCAATTAAGGATTATTTTAAGCAATCTTGGAATAGTCTCAAGTAACTTTTGACATGGTCTTATTGGACTCAAATTGTATGCCCAATTTCTTACTGTTTATAGTAAATGAAATTGTAAGGAAACAGTAACTTCAGGTAAGTTAATTATCTCACAAACATATTATATTTATAAGTCAGAAAAACATCCACTAAACTGCATTCAAGAAACTGTATGTTTCATTCAGTTGTAAAATAGCAATTCATGTAATCTACATCAAATTAGTATTCACACTATTGAATCATTAGCCACCAGAATGCTCTACACACTGAAGCATTATCCATTTATATACTACTAAGAAAGAACAATGAAAAGCTTGTGATACAGTGAAGGAAATAAGGAGTGGAAAGTTGTATGCATAAGTTTGAGAAGTTCAAAGGCACATGCATAGTTGTGCTTGAGTGACGCGGATACTCACCACCTGTCATGTTGGCACCTTAAATATATCTTCCCACAAGGGTGCCTGAAGGGGTAGCAGAGGCCACAGATATGTTTTAGGTGCCAATGTGACAGAAGGCGTATTAATTACTACATTATTTAAGTTTTAATACTAAGAAAGTCATAAATAAACTTTACCCAAGCATCAACAGTATCAGCATCAACTTATAGTCAGAAATTGATGCTTAGATACAAAATCAATTCTGAACGAAGAGAACACTTTTTGAATGTCACATATTAATCAAGAAACTAGTTACTCCCTGTTTTCAATAAAAAATAGAATCTGTACACAAATATACAGTATTATGCAATCTTCCAAAATGTACATAATTTTTTTATTTCCTTCAAATACCAAAATATACTTTTGACATTCTTATCACAGGATCTGGCACTTTCAACCACCTACTTGCACTGATGACATATATGTATGTGCAAAACACTTCTAATGCAAAGTGATCTGCAATCTTAGGTAGAATTTTAGGTGGTTCTCTACTCCCTCTGCCTACCTTTGAGGGACTTGGTCTTATAATATGTGTATGTCCATAATAAATGCTAATATACATTACTAAGTAAAAATTACCTGCAGAAGTGTGAAGGGGTGACACCATTTCGTTTACGACCACCAAAGATCTTGGTGGCGGTCTTAACTCCAACTGGTGAACGAATGTAAATGTGGCGGAGGACAGCAGCACAGCGTACATAGAACCAATCAGGATCGTAGGGAGCCAACTCCTTGAAACGAGCAGTCTTGACAAGGTCCATGTGCTCAGGTACCTTGACTTTGCCAGTCCTTAAAAAATGTTTTCAAGTGTAAAGAAATTTTACTGTTCTAATTAATGTTCTTAACATAGCAGTTTAAATGTATATTATGTTCCTCAGAAGAAAAATCCTAGAAATTCAGACTGGGACCTATATATGTCCGATACATGTCCGCTGTCAATTTCTTTTTTCTCATTAATGCAATTGGCTGAATGCTGTTAAGCCATTCTAACATACAATATAAATAAGCAAATAAAGGGTGTTGTACCCCGACATAAGACTATTGTCAACAGGCCTGGAAAACTTATTTCACATGAATAATTAATACATTCATATATGGCAAAACAAACAATATAATCACTTCAGCAATTAATAAATATAAGAATACTTACTTTTTCAAATGAGCAGCGACGGTCTTGACGACCTTGTCTTGTTCAACATCCAACAATGTGACGGAACGCATCTGTAAACAATGAAATCCACACTAAAATATTGCCCGATTCACCGATACACACAGTTCTATCCAAAACTTTACAGCTCAATGTTTATATTGCTTGAGAACATTTCCTTTCAGTAACTCGGTTAATATGCAAAAAGGGGATGACGTGACGGAAATATCTCAAGTGCAGACTTGTCACAATTAACCACTTGATACCCTGGAGTAAAAAGTGAGGTTATACCAAGTTCACACTCAATTAAAAGTATTCCCAATACAGGCGATAATAACATTGAAAGTTAACAAAAAAAGAGACGTATTATATATCAATTGAATTGAGACTGTAACAATATTAATTAAACGAAACATAAAGGCTGAAGTAGTGCAACTCCTTCCTGACACTACAACAACTATACACGAATCGAAATACACATCACACACTTCTTAAATTAGTCCAAATCACTTATCGTACCCTGAATTATTCCTACGACAAATAAATTATACACAACGCAGTGACAATACTCTGAAATATTATAAAACCATGTGGCTTTTACAAGAAAACCCACCTTGCCTTGTGTTGGCAGCCGGAAGAAAGAATCCCTGTTTTTTTTTTTAATAAAATGTCGCCAGTACTAAATGCCGCTTTCTACCACAGAAAACTAATCGGCACACAGGTTTACTTCAATGTATTTTAAACCAAAGCTAATATTTCCACATTGCCAAATTAACAGTAATATTGATTACAATATTAATTCCATAGAGCATACCTGAACATAAATTTTAAGATACTCTTCAATGGTTCTCTCTCTCTAATCTTCTACAGTGTTATTTTCTTCAAAAAGCAAATCACTTTTCTGATTATATTATTTATTATTAGTTAACTTATTATATATATATATATATATATATATAAGGTGAACCTTGACAGTGTTCTTGACGAACAGTCATATGTTAGTTGTACCTATTTGTTCAATCCACGAATGTTTGGTATTTCTCGTGTGCTCCCTATTTAAAACATACATTACATGGTTTCATTCTGCTTATTTATCTATGCTTCGATTTTGTCGTATAGACAGACGTGCTTTGCTCTACTACGCATAAATTGTCAAAATTTGGAAAATGGCCGCGAAACATAATTCCATTGTTCGGGAAGGTAAAGTGTAAATATTCACTGTTCAACCGCTAATATTAGAATGTAGACTTATTTAGAAAGCTAATTCACTAATATATTTTGATCATCAGTTCTTAAAACTACAAGTATATAAGTTATGTGCTTAATGTTATATATGTTATTGCAGAACAAACGGCATCTGATGATATTCCACTGACATGCTTAGAGGAAAGCCTCTTTAGCTCTGAAAAACTTGATCGTGCATCACCAGAATTATGGCCTGAACAGAGTAAGTACGACTAAAATAAATTATTACTTCAAAGGTGTTCTGGCGCAATTTTTTACTCATAACTTTCAAAAATGGCGCGATTTCAATTCTGCGTTTCAATTTGTTATGTTGTCATTCTGACCACCATTGCGTTTTCGCCTTGGTTTTGTGTTTCGGTTAGCAACGTTCTTTTTTGAACTTCAATTTACAATGGATGAAGGGAATACCAATGTAATTGTAAATCCTACTGACGATGCATCACAAAGTTCTACCGATTCGTTCGCAGTACCGGGCGTGTCGGAGTTTGCGCCTCTGCCCAATACTAACCAGTCCCCACCGTCTTGGAATAAAGGTCTTACAAAGGAAGATTACAACTATATTCAACGTAAGTTTTGTTTCCTTAATGGTTTAACGACACAACATATGATAAACTTTGTTGATTCTCTTATATGCAATTGAATATCTGACAATGCTTAGGCTCTAACTTGAATCCAATTTGAACTCCACCACCTGTTTATTTGTAATAGTATAAAGTTATTTTCGGCAAAATTATTCAGACTGATATTGATTTGAATTAGAAAATGTAGCTCTACAACAAAAATGCAGTGGTTAGGATAGGATCACACCACAAATTTAATAGAATGTATTGATTAGAATTTGATTCATCTTACAAAACAATTTACTAAATGATATAAACTATAGATTTAATCTCTTTACAGAACTTGGTTCATTATCTACAAGTGGTCTTATAATGGAAGTGAAGAAACTCCATGATTTAGCTTACCAACTTGGTCTTGAGGAAGCAAAAGAAATGACCAGAGGAAAATACCTGAACATATTTACATCTAGGAGGCAACGGTAGCCATATCATTCTAGGTTGTATTGTTACAAACAGAGGATGAATAGAATTATTTAGTTTATTTCTTTTTATTAGTACATAAGCATAAATACAGTTGCAGCATTAATTATATTAAAGTTAAGTTTCTAATTTGGTGTTTCTTTAATTCTACAATAATTATAACATGGACATTCAAAATTAAATTGCCAGAGACACATTAAGTATTCCAATCTAACATTAACTTTTATTAAGCAGCTGTAGCTTACACCCTGTCAACAAACCTTATTTTGAGAGCCTTATTTGGCCTTGCAATGAATCCTCTTGTTGGATGGATATCACCATAATGGTATTCTAGCTTATACTTCTGCATTATCTGTAAATAAATTATGTATAAGAGAGATTCCCCTAAAAACGTGACAGAGATATATTAGATCTGGTATGTGTTGATTCTTAATTAATTTATGAATACTTAAATATTTTTAAGTATCACATGTAACATGAAAATCAATAATATTGTTATAGCTATAATATATAGAGCCATGGTGGCCGAGTGGTCCGAGCAGTTGCCTGCGACGCCAAGGCCGCAAGTTCGAATTCCGATTGTACCAATGAGTTTTTCTGAACTTAAGTACAGTGATTAAGTCACACCACGAGCTTTACGGTGAAGGAAAACATCAAGAGGAAACCTGCATATGTCTGAGAAGAAATTCAAAGGCGTATGTATAGTAGTGCCTGAGTAATGGCGATGGACTCGCCATCTGTCACGTTGGCACCTAATATACCTCTGGCGGAACGGAATTGGGTGTGTGGGTATTACCTGTACACCTCTGCCTACCCCTTCGGGGACCCTTGTGGGAAGGCGTGAGGATTTTTAATATTATTATGTAACAGTAAGCACTACCTTAATTGTTAGAATTGTCAGCATGGTCTCTGCAATGTTTTGCCCCAAACATTTCCTAGCACCATGGCCAAAAGGTATAGATGCAAAAGCATGATAGTCCTTTGCATCAGGCTTCAGCCATCGATCAGGATAAAATGCTGCAGCATTGTCAAAGTTAGACTCCTTTAGAGAAGAGTCCTGGGTTGACATTATGATAAGAGTGCCTCTAGGTATACTGGAATAATTGGTAACATGATCAAATTGATTGGACACTCAAAATGTCAAGAGTACTAGAAACCGGCGAGTATGAGAAGAGACTGATGAATGTGGACGAAGCGAAAGAGGTATGGTCTAGAGAGAACTGGCGCTCAACTCTTTCTGCCTACCTCCTTAGGGACTCTGCGTGATTATATGTATGGTATGTATATGTTTAAGCACACTCATGAAATTCTATGCTATTTCATTGTCTAAATATCTGTCAAATATATCCATATAATGTATGAAAATAAGATAATTATAAGATATTAAAAATAGTCATATAGATAATTTTAACCAGTAGCTACTGGCACAAATTATCTATACAATTTTGCCATTTTGATGGCAGTTTGTTTATCCCTATACTGCTTTAAAAAAATGTCTCCAACGCGTAATTAATACTTACTTATATCTGTCCAAAGTTATATTCTTAGGCAAGATTCTTGTAAGAACTGGTATTGGCGGTACCAATCTGTAACCGTAAGAGGAATGTATTAGTTTCTTTCATGAAGCATTTTTAATGCAATCATTCAAATTATTTTAATATGCTCACCTCAACGTTTCCTTTATACACGCTTGTAGGTAAGGTGTTTCCTCTCTTAGCTTTGTGAAGTTACTGGCGATATTCCGATGGCAAGTTTTCTCTACCTCATCGTAGAGACACTTTTGAGCCCGTTGATACTTAGCCAAATAATACAATAGAAAAGACATTGACGAAGTTATCTGAAAGGAAACCAAAAACGAATTGCCATAATTGCCAACAGGTTGACGATCGATATCATACGATTGTGTAGAAAAATAGTGGGCCAAAACTTGTTTAGTTTTGGATATTGGGCTTGGCAAGGGTGGTCGGCTCCACCAACAAAAGCATAGCTCTTAAATTAGGCTTAAAGGTGATAAAAGCGATCAGTACCGTGTTGACTCCAATCAAAAGCATGTCCGTGATGACGGTAGCAATGTCCTCGGCAGTCATTTTATCCTCACTCAGCAACATGGAGTGTATCAGCGAATTAGTTCCTAGTCAATAGGCAGCCGGTAAGTAATGTACAGTGTAAAGAAAAAGAAAAAAAGTCTATTGCTTGTTCTGATTGGTTGGTATGAATTGTAACAATAAACATGGCGTGCAAATAAATGGGACATTTGTTCAAATACTTAGCAAAACTGAACGATAAAGAATATAGCTCCGAAGACGTAAGGGTTGACTAAAAAGACATATATGCCTCGCAAATGATCATGCATCATGCAAGCTAATAATGGCAATAACGATGAAGAAGTAAATAGAAGCTTTCTATAACTACGGAAGACCAAATTATTACTCGCATTTTCCTTCACTGTAAATGAGATCGATTGCTCTGCTTCCATTACGTGCTTTCCGATCAAACTGGAAAACAAATTGGCTTATCAAGAATCCGGCAAAAGATTTTTCCTTTATTTAATAATTATTGTTATATAATGTAAGTATAAATATATGCAAAACAAAGATATAACCACGTTTTTAAACAACCTGGAAGCTAGTTCTTTTTTAAAACTTGAATACGATTTGTCAGTTTTACACCTAGCTTTAACTGAAGAAAAACATTGTGAGGGTATATTTAGGGTGTATCTCAGTAGTAATTCAGTGATGCATGGAATGCTTCTAAAGGCTTTGAAGAAACCAGTGCCCACACGCCGAGTCCCTCACGCGGAGGCAAAGAATTTAGTGCCAGCTCTATCTATATGTATAGCCTCATTCGAGTTTAAATAATTAGGCCATGGCAAATTATTTAGCCAGTAGGTATTGGCATACGTGAAAGAAGCCATACATAAGGATTTAAGAGCAAGTGTAACAGAGATGCATACTTGTCTAAACTGTCGCAATACTTGACAAGCGAGTTCCAGGCCGGGGTGGGGAACAGCTTCCAGAGGTGTAGACCTGATTCACATCTGATGATGGCATCCGTAGCCTTGTCCAGGCTGTGATATAGCCACGACATATCGCACTGGCTGTAAACCAGCTCGGTATCTAACATCGTGAACCGCTTCGAGAACAGGATCAGCCCTGGAGCAAACTTCAGGATTAACACTGCGTACAAATCTATACCCATAGATATTACACAGTACACTGTGTAGGTAATTCAGGCTTAGGTAGACTATAATGGACACTGAACCAGATTGTTGAGAATCGCTGTAGAGTAGTCTTGTTTTATTCTAGGCAAGTATCTACCTGAGAATTGATTTCGTTAAGGTCGGTGTTTGAGATGTTCAAAAAAAGATGATGTGTTTTGACGGTGTTCGCGGTTACTAATTCCCTTAAAATATCGTAATGAAAAGAACCTACCTACACATCGCGTGAAGAACCCGCTCTCTAGAGATTAGAGCGATATTACAATAAGCGTTTCCTGTGTCACTTACGTTCAATAAAATATTATTGATTTCAAAATATTCCATCGTAAGCGTACATACCTTTTACCAGCCTCGAGCAGGTATGTTTAATCTAAGTAATATACGATCTAAATTTTCGTTTAAGCGCAACATTATCGCCATGCATTCTCTAACCTGCACTTTTAAATTACACCTATTGCATTTAACCCGATTATAACCTATTCCCTTACCCATGCTATCAAAAGCCCACTTATGCAGTTCCTTATAAAGGTCCTTGGAGACTTCATCCTGGTAGTTCCTGACGTTGTATATCTTCTGTACGAGCGCGTCGCACACGTCACTGACGCCGTCAATGTGCTGCATCGCTGCGCCGTGCAGGGGATTGTACACCATTGCTCTTTGGCGGTTCCATTCTTGACCATGACTGGGACATAATATGGTTTAATGGTTTAAGCCATTTATTCCTCAAAATAATACAATTCACTTTAATTGAGAAATAAAGATTTACTTATAACTAACACTAATATTAAGGTTCGAATAAAGAAAGGTTTATTGAACTCACATTTATTAAATTTAATTGTTTGAATTTGAAAATTATGTAACATATCAAGAAAGTATCAATTACTTAGATAACATCGTGGGTTAATATGAGACACAAATTAACAAAGTAATTAGCAAACCTTGTACTTTTTAAATTTATGTACCTATATGAACACAAAATATAGTTATGATAAAGAAACTTTGGGGACCAGACAACGATATAGTACATACATATCTTCTTTCTAACTCGTATAAGTAATATAAGGTATAAATGCGAAACTTTGTATATTTTTCGTCTTTCACGCAAAAAGCAATTGGATGAAAATTAGCAGACATCGATTGTTAGCTAGAGTACGGCTACAGTTATTAATATGATGTTAAAAGAACCTCTCAACAAATATCCGTCAAACAATTCTGCCTATTCTCCAGTGCATCAGCAGCCGAAGAAGAAGAGTTATGCGCAAGCGTCTCGTCATCCGCAACCTAACCAAGTCCCTCACACAGGTGTGGGACGACCATAGGTCGACGACGAGGGCTTCACCCGGTGAAGAAGAAAAGCCGGAAGAGACCATCGCGTAATCGTCGAGGTACCGCCACCGTCGCATCGGAGTTCACTCTGCGTGTTGTGGTGCACCATCGCAATATATATATCGAGGTTGGATCCTAAAACGTCAGGCGAGGAGATACTGCGATTTGTGAAGGAGAGGACAAAGTTTTGGTGCAAAGACCCGTCACCCGTCACACTTGCAGCGACTTGAGTCTGCGAGAGAAACGAATTTCAAATCGTAAGTCCTCAAGGCAAAGCATCGTGACATGTTCTTCCAAACCGATTTCTGGCCTGCAGGAATCGTGTACCGGCGTTATAGGGATGCGCGCAAGAGCGGAAAACCCTAAGGATATTTATGAAGTATGTATGTTAGTCACTAAGGTATTTATTGTAATACAGTTTGTATGTATGTTAGGTTAAGGTATTATATATTTATGGGCCCTATATTTGTACGTGTACCTACTTTTATTGTGTTGCTGAAATAAATGGAATACTGAAATAAATGGATTAATAATAAAAAGTAATAATAATATTCTTTCGGGAACCCTAGCGGGAAGGCGTCAAGGTATAGATACCAAATTGTGTAGATTAAGAAAAACGGGTGAGAGTAAAATATAGTTCTAACGTCGCAGTGGGAGTGTCTAGTTAACAGTAAATAGCAGGTATCTAAGTTGGAAATGGTGCACACTTAGGTAGTTGGTTAAGTAAGTTATTCTAAACGTAACGTCCCAAATAAAACTTACACAGTGTACAACCCTCCGAAGGCGTGATGCCTGTGTTCCAATCGGTACTTCTCGACGGAGTCCAGAGTGGAGCGCACGGGGTTATCACCCTCCAGGGTGTACACTTTCTGGATGTGGTCCGGATGGTTGATCAGTACTATGTCCCCTCCTACGGGGCTGACGAAGCGGACCACGGGACCGTACTCGTTAAAAAGTGTTGAAAGATCTTTTAACGGTTTTCGGCTGCTTGCTAACGTGCCTTTTATGGAGAGATTGAAATTAAGAAGTATTAAGGGGTATAACTAAATTGTAGTCCATACGAGAACAACACGGGGTTGCGAACTACTAACAAGCCCCAATACTACGTTGCTACAACATATTTATCTAAGCTCATAAATGTAATCAATATTTCACATAAAATGTTTCTCAATCAAAAATACACTTAGATATATTCTGGTATTTTGGACAATGACTAATAGAAATAAAAATATAAGTCCATGATTGCACCAATTGCACTACTGTAATCGTAAATCGCATGCCTAGTCGTACTTGCGTAACGGCGGCGGACTCGCCATCTGTCACGTAAGCACCTAAAATATATCTCTGGCGGAAAACAGGCGTGCGAGTACTACCTATACATTTTTGTCTACCCCTTCGGGGACCACCTCATTGTGGTTTAGCTGTACACATGCTAGCATGCTTTCATAGGCAATGAGGTTTAATTTCATAGGCTCGTATGTAGGTAACACCTAACGACCAGTTTGATATTATCCCACTTTATAATCAATATACAAAGGGCCCTCGTTTTGTTGGAGAAATATTTAGGTTCCAATAACTAATAATTGTTACCTACTGGTATCAGTAAGGACCTAGTACATTAAGAGTAGTCTATGGGATGGACCTTGTGCTATTGCTTATTAATTATTGCCCACACACGCGCGCACACACAAATACAAATTCAACAATCTACAGATACAACAAAAATATAGTTAGGAACTATATATAGGTCTGTTCTTGTCAATTCGCATTCTCATTGATATAAGTCTGTAAAAAACAATTACTTATATTACAGGCAACTGGGAATATATATATACCTCTGGCGGAAAGTGGGTGTGTGGGTATTACCTATACACCTCTGCCTAACCCTTCGGGGACCCTTGTGGGTAGGCGTGAGGATATATTATTATTATTTTATTATTATATTACAGGCCTAACCTAGTCTAGGAATTGAGTACAACTAGGTTTGTTAGTACACAAAATATGCTATTTTTATTGTGAAACAATAATCTTTACTTCACTTTAATAGAAATAAGGTTTGTACATACTGATGTTTAATCCGACAGTCAAAAATCCTGCTGTTAATTGTGTACCAATTTCTCTCAGGTAATGTCGAACACTAGATAAATACTTTAAGGATCTAGGGCCTGGGACCTCTTCGAAAGATAATACCACCTGATCCTTATTGGTCAAGATCATTGGTACCACCCGCGCGGCAGGGAAAATTTCACCTATGATGCGTTCATTGGATGTCTCAATAGGTCCCGTTGCCTCTAATTTTGGCAGTGGCTCCATATTCAAATCTTGAGATTTTGCAATTTGCAAGCATCGTTTCCCTAATCTGTAAGACCTGCTATTATATGTAACACCAAGCTTTAAAAATGATGGATTTGGAATGAGACGCAATTGATTTAGCAACATTATTCACTATTTTCCACCGTGTCGAATTGAAAATATTTTCTTTGATTGACGTAAAAACAAACAAAAGACATTTGAATTTATTTAAAAAATTGGCGCTTTTATTTTTTTGATATAGAGGTACCATATTTTTTGGTTCATCCTCCTGATCTGAAATTATGATAACATTATTTCGTTTTGAAATCTATTAATTCCTATATTTAAAATTATAGTTAGTTTTTGTCTTAGCAGATTTCTACAGTTTTCAAATTTCAGTCAATTTTTCAAGTGGGAAAAAGTTCAACCCTTGAGATGTAATACAAAATATTTCCATACTTTATAACCTCCCGTCCGGCAAACTTCAACATTTGCTTCTACATTATAGGCAAAAGTAAAGGAAAAAAGCAAAAAAAATATTGGAATCAAAATAGCAAAATTGTCTAGATAGTTTGGGCCAGTACTTTGATTAGCTAAAACAAAAAAAAACACCAATATGTTTTATATTTTCATATTTTTATACACATATCCAATTTCATGTACCTGTACCGACGAGCATGTATGAAGAGACTGAAAGATGGTGATGATGAATGATGGACGAAGCGAAAGAGGTATGTAAGTCTAGAGAGAACTGGCGCTCTATACTCTCTGTCTACTCCGTTAGACACTCGGCGTGATGATATGATATATGTACCTGTAGGTATAATAGCTAAAATCTTGTTTTATTTAAACCAGTAATACTACAAAATAATAACTTCGTTCTGAAATAGATATTTATCAATACAAATGAGATTATATCAATACTGAACCGATTTTATTAATTGCTACAACATGATAGTTCTGATCTGAAATAGATCATTATTAATGCTGATTCTATCAATGGCTTTCATAATCAATGTAATATATAATTATCCGTTTTAGAACGAAATTATCATTTTGAAGTGTTACAGGTTTAAATAAAACAAAGGGTTTTGGTAGAAACGTTTTATTAGCAAAATTTCGTATAGTCAAAATATAAAACAATGATGATTGACCCTAAATCAAATAAATTTTGATGGCTAATAATAATCATTCAATAACCCTTTGTAGATTATTTGGATTAAAATCTATAAAGATTTTGTAGTTTTATTATTATTTATTTTAATATTTTATATATTTTATCATGATACAATAACACTGTACCTGTCATCGACGCTGTCTTAAAAAGGTTTACAGTATTTTTCCCGAGAGTGAGCGGGCGACAAAATTAATGGTAATGGTAGATGGCGGGAGTGATCTCGTGTGATATAACTGTGTTAGATTAGTTTTTAAATTTTAGTGTTTTAATTTGTAGAATAGTTACTAAAATGACTAGGTAAGCTTCTAAATAATGATTCATTTCATTTGTGGCGTATGATATAATTAGTGACGTGCCGTGCGATGTGAAACGAAAACTGTATTGTCCGCTCAATACCATGCGAATTTACCTATAAAATATGGTATTTGCCTTTTCAGAGCTAAAATAGAACTGGGCGACGTGACTCCGCATAATATAAAACAACTGAAGAAATTAAACACAGTTGTATTTCCAGTATCTTACAATGATAAGTTCTACAAAGACGTTTTGGAGGCAGGTGAACTGGCCAAGTTAGCTTACTACAATGATATCGTGGTGGGAGCCGTGTGTTGTAGGATAGACACGTCGGATAACTCTAGACGACTGTACATAATGACCCTGGGGTGCCTGTACCCCTACAGAAGACTGGGCATCGGAACTCTGATGGTGGAACATGTGCTCAAATATGTGGAACAGGATGGAAATTTCGACAGCATTTTCTTGTAAGTACATCATTTAATTAATGAATAAGCACATTTGCTGCTATTCCCTTCAATAACTTGGGTATATATAATATATTTATGTGCCTTCAAAATTGAAGGTTAAGTATCTATATTTGTTTAGTAGTAGGTAATTGGTAATATTGTAAATTGAATACTCTGTACATAAAAGGTACTTTTTTATGGACTACTGAATGCATTATTTATTCATTCATTACATATAAACTAACAGCTATGGCCAAACCATTTATATGTGAACATGAAAAAAAAAATCTAGGTGTTATATACCCATTACAGTGGGACAGGTGAACTCAGGCTTTCATACAGATGGTGGTAGTAGAGAGTCCATTTATATCAGCATACTGAACTGCAGCAAGGAGGCTATTAAATAAACATTGTGCATGTATTGCTTCTTCCAAATGTTACATTACTTTATAAATTAACTGTAATACAAGTTACTGATATGCAAACGAAATTGCTGTACATTATTTCAACTTTAGATGAATAAGTACTTAACTGTTTGTTGAGGACTAGTACAATGTGGTAACAAATTTTATTCTTTAATATAGATTACTCATAGTACCTTCACATACTTCCGAGCCGTGGTGGCTGAGTGGTTCGAGCAGTTGCCTGCAACGCAAAGGTCGCAAGTTCAAATCCTGACTGTACCAATGAGTTTTTCTGAATTAAAGTACCTGCATATGTCTGAGAAGAAATTCAAAGGCGTATGTATAGTCGTGCTGGAGTAACGGCGATGGACTCGCCATCTGTCACGTTGGCACATAATATACCACCTCTGGTAGAAAGTGGGTGTGTGGGTATTACCTATACACCTCAGCCTATCCCTTCGGGGACCCTTGTGGGAAGGCGTGAGGATTTACTTACTGCCATAGTACCAATATGTGACTTAGACTTTTCATTCTATGACCATAGTAAAGCAAAAAAAGAATGTGCATAGACATACATCATGTAGAAAATTGAATGTGTTCTAATTTTAAAACTATTTGTCCTACCAACAAGACATATTTGCAAACATTCAAAGTTATTGTTCTAAGCTGTGGTAGTTGCTAATAGGAACAAAGAAGAAGCATGAAGAAGATTTACTAAAGTCTTCAATGCTTTTTATAAACAAACAAAGTCCCTCATGAGGTGTGCAAGTATTTTATGTTCTCTTATGTAACTCTTGTTCATTAGACACTTTACATTCCAATAGCCAATGAGACCTGGATTAGCTCAATACTGCACCTTTTTTTCACATTCTATCTGAACCTAGGTTATCAAATTAATCAAATAATTATGGATGATGTTAGAGAATTGTAAATATGGATTAAAGGAGTTTGTAATAGACTTTTAATCTGTCTACTTTGTGATCTTATCCTCACTATACTAGATATTTGGGATGTAATGCCCAAAGATGGCAGATTTACAGACAGAATAGGGCAGATATTTGTGTAGCAATGACTAGTTCCCTTAGCACAAGCTTTGCTTTGTGTGAGACTAGGCTAAAGTGTGTGGAATATACCCATTATTATATATCCTCACGCCTTCCCATAAGGGTCCCCGAAGGGGTAAGCAGAGGTATAGGTAGTACCCACACACCCACTTTCTGCCAGAGATATATTTTAGGTGCCAACGTGACAGATGGCGAGTCAGTCACCGTCACTCTAGCACGACTATACATACTTACTTACTCTTTGAATTACTTCTCAGACGTGTGCACGTTTCCTCTCGATGTTTTCCTTCACCGTAAAGCTCGTGGTGTGACTAATCACTGTACTTTAGTTCAGAAAAATTGGTATCATTGGTACCATTGGTACAGTCGTGATTCAAACCTGCAATCTTTGGGCCGCAGGCAACTACTCGAATCACACGTCCACCCCGGCTATTTACACCCATTATTATTGTTTTTTTATTTCAGGCATGTCCAAGTGAACAATGAGGGTGCAATAGATTTTTATAAGAAGTTTGGATTTGAAATTGTGGAGACGAAAGAACACTACTACAAGAGAATAGAGCCAGCGGATGCCCACGTTTTACAGAAAACCATACGGCAACCACAGTCTGCCCCATTAGTCAATGGAACTGTTCCGCACACTAAAATAAATGGCCATGATTGAGTACACCCCTCACCCATATGTACTTGTAAAGCCTCAGCTTGGTTGTTAACATGTAACAAGTGATCATAATGAGCAGGATGTTAAGAACCATAATTGAACCACACTGTGTATACTGGTTTCAGTTTTAGTTTGTAAAGCAAATTCATATGACATGGTTGTGGATGCTTGGCACTATAATTAGGGACTTGTGCCACCTCTGAAGTATCAAGTTACATGTACAGATTGTGGTGAATGTTTGTGTCTGGTTTCAATTTGTTTTCAATATGTATACACACCAAATGTTCTTCTAGTACTCGAAAATGTTTGACTTTTATAAAAAAGTGTTTGTATATGAATTTTCTTCTTAAGTATTATGTAAAATTATGAATAATGCTTAGCTCTAGACATTCTTTTAACTATATGGATGGTATTAAATTATGTGTCCATTTTTTACTGTACTTGTATATTCTCCTATGAAATAGTTAAATAAACCTCTCAAATTAACTAACTAAACTCTTTAATTCTGAAGGGCAGTGTGCATTATCACCTCCCGGATATTGGTATTACATTTTACGCACGTTTGTTTGTGTAACAAGGAAATAGTTTACTTTATTCAAATATTCTTTGATGTATTAAACCAAATAAGTATTGTTATGGCACTGCTTATCCTCACCCTGTAAAAAAACTTTTGTAGGTACATTTTATTTAATGGCTGTTGAGTTGTATAAATTTTTTGTTTTGTTAAAGATTTTAACCTATTTTAATTCCAATTAATTTGTGTGTAGAGATTGTGCAATTAAATGATAGAGTATGTTACCAAGATGTCAATTGTCAAGCAGCCTCTTGGTATCTGAATCTAAGTAAGTGGAACTCTCTGGAAACAAACTATAATACATCATGTCCTCTGCATCTCTAGCGTTAGTGTAATAAATAAACATGATCTAACTAAATTATGCCTTTAATTTCTACTTATTATATACTTTAATTATTATATAATTTCCAAATGACAGAGTGCCTGCCTGACAGGCCAATTTTGATATGAGCAGTAGAATTTCGATTACAAAATATCTAAATCGTTAAAATCTATGATTTCTTAATAAACATAATTTTTCTGTACGTGTGTTTGATATCTAACTCTTTAAACTGCTGGCCCTGGATGATTAGAAATGTTATAGGATAGTGCGCTGCTGTCGTGTTTCAGGAACTTTTATTTTGTCACCTGTCACGTTAGCGCCCAAAATATATCTGGCGGAAAGTGGGTAAGTGACTACCTATTCACCTCAGCCTACCCCTTCGGGGACCCTTGTGGGAAGGAAGGGGGATATATATATCACCTTAGCAGAGCTGGGTGCGACAACAAATATCCGTTTATATCAACACGACTCCATGTCCCTCAATGTTTAGGCAGACCGAGCAGAGCGTTAGTCCTCCCAGTGTTACCTCTTTTATTCATCTTCTCTCACTGTCCAAAATACAGCTTGATCAAAGAATTATCTCGAAAAAAAAAAACAACAATCCTTCAACTGAATTTATTAGAACATTAAACAAAATTGTACATATTGTCGTGTTGACTAGTTGATGAATTGTAAATAGACCATTTTGTGTATTTATACTACACCAAATAATTTTTATTTGATTTTACATAAATTTCCACAAATTGCTCACAAATTGCCACGATAAAGCCTAGATGCTAACGTTAATGTTTTGAACCTGTGACCGATGATTTCCTCTTAAATTGTTTGATCATGAACGCTATCCTATAAAAATATTTTGACTATTCTTTTTATTCTACAATTCCATTTATTACACGTATTTCTTACATGCACACGTAGCCCAAGCTCCGTGGTACACCTACGTCAGAATTGAAGTATTATTTTAATTGAACTATTATGCATTTAAAATACTGTAATTAATGCTTTTAAACGTTTCAATTCTCCGTTATCACAGGCATTGTAAAAGATTACATATTACTAATAGCCTGTATGTTACAAAGCCATAACATTCTATACATGACAAAGTCCTAAAGAATTCCAGATTAGATATATTTTTCCGTCCAATATGCCTATGACCTCAAACAAAAGTATCGAATACATTATAAGTTTCACTCAGTGCTAGTTTTAACATACTATATGTAGCTATAGATAGTGCCATCCACGAAAACGATCCAATTTCTAGTCTGCGTGTACACTCATAGATAATCAGTTCTTGTTCTTCTTCTTCTTCTCAGCATTTATGCGTCCACTGCTGGACATATGCCTCTTGCATGGATTTCCAAGCTGATCTTGATGCGTCTAATCAGTGTGTACCGATAATACTCAAACATTTGTGGAAGGTTGCACACACGTACATTATACAAACTATGAGGAAGAATAGTGGGGCGTGTTTTCGTGGATGGCACTAGCTATAATCTATTATTACAAATCGCGCGAAACTAGTTGGCCGCGCCTTAGGTTGGGTCAGCTTTATATTCCACAATATTAACGTCAATCCGAAATGTATGCCCATTCAAAATGAAAATATTTTATTCCACATATGCCTAGATGGGCACTTATAAGACGACGAAAAAGGTGCACGGTTCGGGTTGGTCGTTTCCACGGAGAAGAACCGGCAAGAAACTTCATGGTACGATTGAATATTACGTTTTTAACTTGTCTCTACATCGGCGGACTTATCTTGTGCGTTAGTACGCTAGTACGCAAAGTGACAGCAAGCGCCCCCACCCCTCCGTCCCACCGCTCACACACCTAAGGCGTGGCCAACCAGTTTCGCGTGGACTACAGCGGCTAAATCACTACTAACTAGGTACTGTATATTCAGTGTTAGGTAGATAAGTAATAAAAAAAAGAAAACACTGAACACGCTTTTTAAAAATGCAACCAATTCGATGTTAGTGTAACTGCAAGTATTCAATTTTTTTATGAATTAGCAAATTTCATTCCTGATTATAAAGCATACATTCAATTTAAAAAAATATTTATCAAAAATAGAAAAAGTTTGAGCATATAATCAATCAATTTCAGAAATTTCCAATTCTCCTGCACTTGTCTTGAGCTTTACGAAGTCATCATTATTAATTGTGATGTTATGTAGATAACATGATTATTTTGAACAAATAACAATAAAAAATGCATAGTAAATAATAATAGTCTAAGATTTAAAATCACAAGCCTTCGGCATTTTTCTGTCGTATTAAATATACTGAGATAATATTAGATAGTGGAGCATTAAGTATAGCAAATTACGTTGAACATTGACGACTTAATCTAACCAGAAAAAAATCAACAAATATTATTTATGATATCCGTGTTAAGACATACCTAACTTGCATTGTAATAGCCCTAATCTGTCCCCACTGCTGGGGTACAGATAAAAAAACTGACCCCAACAGGTATCAAGCGGGAAATCGGGTTGCTAGTAGTGGTTTAGTCTTGTCATCACGGCGAATCTCCAACGGAATAGGCAGGGATATAGGTCCCGGTATCCCTTATCTTGAATAAAATATTTTGAATTTTATTTAAGACTTCTTAAAGATTTGCAAGACAGCAGGCTTAAAAAGACGGCAGGGCCGACCTGGAGTAGGATCGCCGCATCAAGATCAGCTTGG
Source organism: Drepana falcataria (assembly GCA_945859725.1). Taxonomy (NCBI): domain Eukaryota; kingdom Metazoa; phylum Arthropoda; class Insecta; order Lepidoptera; family Drepanidae; genus Drepana; species Drepana falcataria. The sequence continues at coordinate 7,496,393 of OX243935.1, forward strand.
AAATCCATGCAAGAGGCATATGTCCAGCAGTGGACGCATATATGCTGAGAAGAAGAAAGTATTACAATATTAATAAGGATATTTTTATTGCAAAGACGATTATTTTTATAGAAGAAACATTAAATTGGAGGGGCGCGCCATATTATCGAAGTTAATCTCTACAAGTTGGTTCAGTTAAGCAATATACGTCTTTATCTTTACAGTTGTCATGCTATTATAAACTTCATACATTCGTAATATATACCATCCCATTTTCCTGGTTAGATTAAGTTGGTACATTTAATTAATAAACACATAATTAATCCAATACATTAGTAAAATATGATAACATTAACAATTTACACATCACATACTACATAAATAACGTTCTGATTAGTAACATAATATCACCAGAACAATAAATATTAAACAAAAAAAGTGTGTGATTAATAAGGGGTAACTGAAAACGTTGTACTTTCCCAGTTAAAGATCAAATTGTATAAGTTAAAACAACAAGAATAATTTAGTACGTAAAATTCCATTTAAGTAGTAAGTTTAACGCTTAAAATAATGAGCCGAGGGGCTGATTAATTTAAGTAGTCGTTTAGAAGTCAAGTTTAGTTCTAATCTTAGAGGTTTATACCAATGAGTTTACAAATTAAGTGTATCACTGTTGTTGGCGACACGATATTGCCACTGTCAAAGTTTAGTTTTTAAGGTTTTACCTTTGACAGTGGCAAACAAGTAAAAAAACTGTCAGTTAGTAAAAAAAGGACGTCAGTAGGACGTAAGTTGGTAAAATAAAAGGTTTTCCAGCACAAAAACATAGTTTGTCTCGCCACACCACACTTCTCCTCGTCTGCAAGGTTAACAACTGTGTCATACCATGAGGTTCATAGTGAAGGAAAACATCGCGAGGAAACCTGCATGCGTCTGAGAAGAAATTCAATGATAATTTAAAGTCTTGCATGAGGGCCTGCAATAGACTCACTCACCTTCATGTTATTAAACTAGAATATTTCATAACTATGTATATTAACGTTAAAGATAAAAAATATAGTCGTTATCAAACCAATATCTACTTTGAGTTTTACACTTTGAGATATTGAATGAAAACTTATTGCACTAAGCAGATATTGGTTTGACAACAATCACATTTGTTTATTCTGAATTGAAAAACAAAAACAGTTAAACTGTACGTTTTATGCATCTCTAAAATCAAAGCACATTTGGTAATACAATATCAATACTAAAATTAATGAGATTATTCTGAATATTATAATTAATTTACGTCAGAATCTACTTGAATATATTTCTAATACTGTTCTACAGGTACATTTGTGATGTAAAATCTTGTGTGTTACATTAAACAGTCAAGTTATTATTCCACTCGACATTTGTCTACTTTAACACAGATTGCCGACACCGATTTGTAAAACGAATGCAGAAATAATAATAATAACACCTGAACCAGGTCACTTGGCATAAGTCCTAACCTGGTTAAGACAAATCGACCTCTTTGCATATTAATAATATCTTATTACAATTCCACACAAACGGACCTAGTCCCAGACAAAGCAAAGCTTGTACAATGGACATCAATATACATACTCATATACATAAATATATAGAACGTCCAAGACTGAGGTGCAAACACTCGTGCTCTTCTCATAAATTTCTGCCCTCAGCGGGGATCGAACCCGCGACCTTCAGGCCGTCTGTTTATACCTCTATTGTCGAATTCCATATTCATAGTATCTACAAATCCCGTAATCTTCACGCGTTAGCTTACATATTGTAAGAATATCTTGCATGTGTTCAGTTTTGCACACAAAACCGCTTTATCTCCCGTCTCTTTCACCTACTATGAGCATCGTACGTTAGAGCAGGACAGCCTTGTTTACACGCGGCAGCTGCAGAGGCCGCATATTCATAAGCGCGCCGAGTCATTATTTGTCGGGTTGTCCTCTAAGTCAAGGAGGGATTTGATTCGCTCCACACACAATTTGGATCCTTCGTTCGCTTCTTTGGCCATCTATAAATAGGAAAAATATAAAATAAATTAAAATAACCCGCATTGAATATACGGAGTAGTGGATAACGGATGCAACTAAATAGTTCTGTCAGTGTAGAGAGCTGGTGCACTATTCTCCATACCTCTACACTCTACTGCCTACTAGCGGAACAGTAATATTTATTAATTTAACGCAGATGAAATCGCGGGGCACACGTAGTTTTAAATATATATATCCCGAAGGGGTAGGCAGAGGTGTATCCACACACCCACTTTCCGTCAGAGATATATTTTAAATATATGAATTTCTGTTTAGGTATTCCTTGTGTCCCTTACGTTGGTATAAAAGATTATTTTTAACACGCTTTTATTAGCTTCATACGTATCCTCCTTACCTCCTAAAAAACGTCGGATTAAATCGAAATTTGGCAGGGCAGAGGTGTATAGGTAATACCCACACACCCACTTTCCGCCAGAGGTATATTAGTAGCCAACGTGACAGATAAGAGAGGTAGGGCATAACGGGTTACCCGTTCGAGTTCGGAGCTGCCCGACTGGGGCAGGACCTCCACCTTACAGAAGTCCGTAGCCAAATAACACAATTGTTTGTGTTGTGTTCCTACGTGGTGAATAAGGTTTCCAGTAATGAGCTCCTTGGGGAGGGGGGAGGATTGTTACATTGTGTTGGAAGCAGAGGGATTAAACCCATTATGCTGCCAACACACTATAACTCTCCGAACACAGAGTGGCAACGCGCAAGTGATACTTTAGTATCGTGAGCGTAAATAGGCTACGGTAACCGTTTCCCATCAGGTGGGCCGTATGCTTGTTTGCCACTCTTGTTGTATAAAAAAAAAAAAAAATAGACGGAGAGTCCATCGCCGTTACTCAAGCACGACTATACATACGCCTTTGAATTTCTTCTCAGACGTATGCAGGTTTCCTCTCGATGTTTTCCTTCACCGTAAAGCTCGTGGTGTGACTAATCACTGTACTTAAGTTCAGAAAAAACTCACTGGTACAGTCGGGATTCGAACTTGCGACCTAAACTATTATTATTTATTAAAGAATGAAGAAGCATACTCACTAGAGAGAAGTTGAGGAACCCGTGCGGCAGGCCTTCGAGGACATCGATGCCTACTACGTTGCCCAGTTTCTTCAACTTTTTCGCGAACATGACGCAGTCGTCCAGGCATGGGTCTAGGTGCACCGTCTGCGGGGTCAGAATACAATTACAATATGTATTTTTAGACAGACATGCATACGTAGCTCGGTATCCAGTTGTAAGTCAATACGACTCCATTTATATATGTAGGCATTCGCTAACTCAAAGGATCATCGATTGGTCATGCTGTCTGCTGGCGATTTTCTAAACGGTTGGGCCAACTTTAACGGGCATTACGTTAGCAGATAGATGTGGAAGAAGAAGATAGACCTGAATATTTTTTTTTAAGTTTTATGTATAACTAGCTGTGTCTGCGACAACGACCGCTTGGAATTAAAAAAAAAAACAGTTTCTAAAATAAAAGTAGCCTAAGTTACTCCTTTTTACATCAGCTATCTGCTAGGGAAAGTCCCGTCAAAATCAGTCCAGCCGTTTCAGAGATTAGCCGGAACAAACAAACCGACAGACAGACAAAAAATTCTAAAAAATTATATTTTGGTATAAGTACCCTGTATACATCCATATGCAGTTAGTAAAAAGCGGTTATTTTAATATTACAAACAGACACTCCAATTTTATTTATTTGTATAGATGTGGTAATAACCAGTATCCGGACGGGCGGGAAGTTGCGTAGTTGCCGCTCATCGGCCCAGTAGGGCGATAGTAGCGGGTCCTTCGGCACACTGAATATGAACTCGTCCGACGGACTGCGGGCTATCAGCGCGTCCAGGTTTGTGCGCACTGCTAGCCTGGTGGGTAACATGGGTGTTGACAGGTGACAGGTGGTTGACAGATGACAGATATAAGGCACGTTAACGTACATGCCGATTTTGGTCAGATGATGTTATTTTCTAACTATATATTCACAAACTGTTGTCGTTTGAATGATTGTGATGTCCTGACTGAATGTTTTTCATTCACATTAAGAATTAATTGTTAATGTAAATCGTAAATTTAAGACTATTATTCTTTTCGGTGTAAGTTATGAAGCTCCTTCCCGTTTTCTCTGTTCAGAGCCGTCTCATTGACCTCTTTATACGAGCCCCTATCTAGTCCATACATAATTTCATTTAGGCTGGCTAGCCTGTGCCGAGTGATCCGAGTAGTTGCCAGCGACACAAATATCGCAAGTTCGAATCCCGACTGTACCAATGAGTTTTTCTAAACTTAAGTACAATGATTAGTCACACCACGAGCTTTACAGTGAAGGAAAACATCGAGAGGAAACCTGCATACGTCTAAGAAGCAATTCAAAGGCGTATGTATAGTGGTGCTTGAGTAACGGCGATGAACTCGCCATCTGTCACGTTGGCACCTAAAATATATCTCTGGCGGGAAGTGGGTGTGTGAATACTGCCTATACACCTCAGCCTACCCCTTCGGGGACCCTTTTGGGAAGGCGTGAAGATATTATTTATTTTTATAAAAAAAATCTTTTTCATCATGACAAAGTATGTATATACAGCAACTCACTCGTTATGTGTGGGTCCAGTGATGGTGTTCGAGCCAGTGATATAGGCGAGTCGGGACGACATTGCTCCCATTAAGCCAGTAGCCGCTTCGCTGATCCTGAAACAATAGTTACACCAAACTGTACTACTAAGCAAACGGATTTATATACGGATATCGTCATGGGGATATATATTCACAACACCCTAAATATTCTAGAAGCCAACTGTTCTATATTCTGAGACATTGTGTATTTGTGTATACTCCAAATAACAGCATGGAGTTCTTCAAGAAGGGTGTGAAAAGATGCCTGCAGGTTCGGCAACGCGCGAGTGATACCGTTACGTATGTATGGAGCGGAATAAAATATGTTATTCAGAACACTGGTTTATTGATAATTAATGGCGCGCATTTGCACCAAAGCCCGCCAAAACAAATCGCTGACAGCTGTCACGGTAAGTGACCGCGCCAAACCGAAACTTACTGACAGCTGTCACGCAAGACAGTATACACATCAGAAACCCCTTGTGTTGCAAGCGTACCGTACGTAAGCGTACAATCAGGCGGGCCACATAATTAATTGCCACCCAAGTGGTATAAAAAAAAGCGTGCATAAATTTATTAAAAAGTATCATTACCGTGTTTTTATCCTTTTCTTATCCTTGGCTGGTTCCTGTTCGTCAACCACCAGCGGTGGCTCGCCGACTAATGTACTTGAATTTTCAGACTCTGCCTCCCTTCAATGAACCATAAGGTATTTTGTTAAAAGTGTATTTTCATGGGAAAAACTGACATAAAATGATGTGTTTTTTTATACAACTAGAGTGGCAAACAAGCATACGGCCCACCCGATGGAAAACGGTTACCGCAGCCTACCTACGCTTACAATACCGTAGTATCACTCGCGCGTTGCCACTCTGGGTTCGGAGAGTTATAGTGTGTTGGCATCATAATGGGACTAATCCCTCTGCTGCCAATACAATATAACAATCCTCCCCCTCCCCAAGGAGCTCATTACTGGAAACCTTATTACTTTAATTGTATTAGAGGAACTGGCCGATTATAAAGTAAACATATACATTTAGTACTAATAAACAAAAAAGGTAGCACCTATCATACAGCTTTGTTCACCTGTGAGATTCATCCAGATTGTCAGCATTGGGCTTGATGACAGGAAACCGCCGTCCCTCCGAGTCGGTGTCGCTGTCCAGAACATACCGCTCGAGGAAATCTGACACCACTTGCTGAGACTTGTCTTCCGGCGGTGTTGTGCCTTTAAATACACAATTACTCAGGATTAATATAGGAGTGTTTTTTTTAAATCGTTTTTTAGTTTTTGAGTTATTAATTACAAACAAATATCCTCACGCCTTCCCACAAGGATTAGATGCCGACGTGACGGATGGGGAGTCCATCGCCATTACTCAAGCACGAATATACATAATACATATGCCTTTGAATTGCTTTTCAGACGTATGCAGGTTTCCTCTCGATGTTTTCCTTCACGGTAAAGCTCGTTGTGTAAAGTTGGTGTGTGTGGTGGTAAGATCAGAAAAACTCATTGGTACTGTCGGGATTCGAACATGCGATGATTGGTGTTCTATCCATTACAAACAATTAAATAATTTATTCGTATATTCCCACGTTCCAACTACCTGGACCTCAAGGACGAGAACGTAAAGAGTACTCGAGACCGACGAGCATGTATGAAGAGACTGATGAATGTGGACGAAGCGAAAGAGGTATGCAAGTCTAGAGAGAACTGGCGCTCTATACTGTCTGCCTACCCCGTTAGGGACTCGGCGTGATGATATTCGTATATTAACAGACGCGTGTGTGTTACCGGTAGCAGTGTGCTCGGAGTGCAAGGACGCAGCGCTGATGGTGGTGTCGGAAGACTGCCGCCGCTCGCTGCCGGACTTGTGAGCTTGGAGTTCCACCAGATCCGAGGACGATACTTCCTCGAACGAAGAGGGACCGGAACTAGCGCCCTCTGTTGGTCATCATCACAGGTAATATTCAGTAAAACAAAATCAAATAAATGCACTAGCATATGATATCAATAATGGGTTAATGATAAAAAAAAACCCCTTGAATAAAAATTATCTAGAATTAGTTTACGGAATCCTTTCGAGTAATCCGTACTTCTTACATAAATAAATATCACAAAAAACAGAGAGCAGAGCGTCAATCCGCCCCAGATCCGTTAGGATCTCCATCGCTCCACCCTCATTCATCAGAACAATTCAATGCCTAGTATGGGAAGAACAAAAGAAAGATTGAGAATAAAATAAGAAGAGAAGATGAAAGATGAAGTAATTTTGACATGAATGTACCTTGCGAAGGACTGACTTTCAAGAAGCCATTGCTGTCGAGAGGAGTGGTGGCGCCCGATGCGGCGTTCTTTTCATCCTTCGGTTTCTCCTCCTTGCCTCGCGTGTTGGACGGACTTGCGGCGTAGGCTTTGAGGGGCGGGTAATCATATATTTATATTAAATAGTGTTAATGAACAGCGTAATATCTGACAGTAAGGCTTTTATTTTATTTTGAACATTAACTGTGCCCCGCGGTTCCATAACGTCTTCACGCCATCAGACAAGGGTCCTTGAAGGGGTAGGCAGAGGTGTGTAGATACTACACTATTACTTTTCGCCGCAGATATATTGAAGTTGCCAAGGAAGGCGAACTCATCGCCATTTCTCAAGCACGACTATACATGCATACATCTTTGAAACTCTCCTCAAACGTATGCAGGTTTCCTTAACCGGTTTACAGCTCGTAGTGTGAATAACTGTACTTAAGTCCAGAAAAACTTACTGGTACAGTCGTGATGCGAACTTGCAATCTTTGTGTTGCAGGCGACTATAGATCCACTCGGCCACCAGAGGTCGAATTATATATATTGCTAAGAATTTTTGAGTGCATTTTTGAGAGTTTGAATAAAAATATACACCTTTAAGGCACCTCATCATGAACCCGAATGGCAGCACGGGGTCCATCAGGCACAGCAGCCGCGCAGGGCTCGGTACGAAGCTGATCATGAGCGGCGCGTACGCCAGGAACATGCCGTGAGGACACCGCAGCTTGTTCTGGAGAACTTTGAGCGTGCACGACGTAACCAGGTTGGCGCCCGCCGAGTCACCCGCGAATATTATCCGTTTACCTAATGGCGATAGTGAATGAATGTGTGGGGCATGAAACCAACAACATATTAACTCAGAAGTGTCAAAATTATGAATATTAATTCTACTAAACACCTGCAAACGTCAGTATCATCACGCTTGGTCCCTCACGGGTTAGGCAGAGACAGTATAGCGTCAGATTTCTCCAAACTTCCTGACCTCCGCTTCATTCACATAAATCAGACTGTTTATACATGCTCGTCGAATGCGAAAGTTCTTCATCCTTGAGTGTCCGATAGATTTGAACTTTCTTCCATTGTTTATCTTCTTGGCCATTCTTTGTGCTAAATATTATAACAATCCAGGAAACCTTCAAATAGAGCAATCACAGGAGTAAGGAGCTTACCCGTAGTGCCAATTTCCTTGAAATTATTGAGCATCCAACAGTAGGCGTAGAAGACCTCTTCCAGCGCCCTCGGGAACGGTGCTTGCGGCGCCAGGCTGTAGTCCACAGACAGTATAGGCACGTTCAGCTTGGCGGCCCAGTCCCTAAGGTAGGTCTCGTGTGACTTGGAGCTTTGGGCCACGAACCCGCCGCCATGGCAGTGGAATATGATCCCGTCAGCTGGAGGGATAGCGGACGAACCTTCGCCGGACTGCAACACACAGAAATTGTCATGTAGTTTTGTGTTTGCCGTTGTAGTATAAATCGTTTTGCTCGAAATGGGTAAAATGGGGAATATTGAAAAACCAGGCCGATTATTGTATTAAACTAGGTAGATCGAGTGGAACGCGTCGAACCTGATTGAAACCATGATTTTAATCGAAGTCTTAGAAAAAGTTTTTGCAACGTCAATCAACAAAGCCATCGTGGCCGAATAGTTTGAGTATATAACCTACGAAATCAAAATTACAAGTTCAAAAGGTACCAATGACTTTTTCTGATTGGGAAGAACGGACCGGGGGTGAACACGATCCCCCAACATCGTGGATAAATAAAAAATGCTAACCCTCGGAAATGGCTTTTTTTAAGTAGCTAGCTTCCAACTTTAATATTACTCAGCTTCATTATACATAGGTACTAAAAATATTGTGACGCGAGAAAATATAAGCTTAATTTCAAAGTACCTTTGCCAGTCTACCAAATAAAACAGTATAAAATGGAAAGCTTTGAAAGTATGATATATATGTGACTCAATTAGATGCAAAAAGTATTTATCATACAACGAACATTACAGTAAAGGAAAACATCACGAGGAAACTTGAATACGCTTCAAGAGTAAGTAGGCATGTAATAAATAGGCGTCATATATAATGACGTAAAGCAAAAATGTAAAGCAGACAAAATTGATGACCTTTCCGTCACGTTCGCACTTAAATATTTGTCAGTCGAAAAGAAGATACCTTTCCAGAATCTTTACAGGAAGGCGTCAAGACGTAGCTAACTATTAGATGAAAGCACGAAAGCTAGAACATTGAGGCGAACACGTAGTTTGTTTGTTTGTTCCATTTGGCAATGTTGGCACCGTGCCCATTTCCGATAGCAAGTTGATGTTCCAAACAAATCGGGATAAATAAGTTTAATGTCGCTTCAATTGGATAAAGTTTGTACAAACTTTTTAAATGGAATTCAACTTTGGGTTATATATACAAGGCTGCGGTGTTGCGTACTAACCAGAAGCTTCACGTCATCAAGTCGATTTTCAAACCATTGTCCTCGGTACTTATCATACAAATATATGCGAGTTTGTGAGGATTTCAGTATTTTTTTCTCAATCACACCAGAACGGGTGAATGGAATTGTTTGAAATATGGCATATTTTACCTATTAGCTGGATTAAAATATTTTATTTACCGAAAAAAAACCAATGGAATCAAATTCTACGCGAGTGAAACAGCATGAATATTATTACACCTAGTTTCTCATGGGGAGACTAAATCACCAGTCTTCGTCAGTATATTATGTAACTCGCTGGATACATACAAGACTACGTTCTAACTACCTCGATTAAACCGTTACAACTCATACACAGACATTACGTGATTGCTGTTCCGGTGAGAAATCAGATTTCAATATCGAATGTATCTTGACAATAAAAGGTACGCGTGCCCTAAAAATATATGACCCCGTTTGTTTATCGCAAGACGTTGTCTTATCTAGTTCAATAATTGCTTCCGTGTAACTTATGAATACATAATCAGTAGGTAATTTTGTACACACACTGTATTGCTATCAAGGTCAAAGAATATTGAACAATGGTAACATTACGTTCATTTCAATAGCATAATATTGTAGGACCAATTCACTTTGCCCCAAGGATGTCTTAAAGGGTAAACGGAGTGTAGAGCCAACCTCTTTTCGCTCAGAATATACATATTTAGATTAAACGCAAATGTGACAGATGGCGAGTCTTACAGACAGACTACTTACTCGAGGATAGTCGAGGAACGTCAAGAGGACTCGAAACCAACGAGCATGTATGAAGAGATAATGCGGAAGGAGTCTGGAGAGCGCCGGCGCTACATTCTTTGTACTTATATTGTATGATCATATGACTACTTTTACATATGACTTTGAATGTCATCTGAGACATATTCCCTAAGATGTTTTCCCTAAACAAAAAAAATGTGGTGTGATATATCACTGTACTAAAGACTCATTGGGTCGAACTTGCAATCTTGACTACGCGACTCGCGACTAACCTAGCTTAGCCCCTCAGCCGAAACGGCTCTTTTTTATAGTGTAGTAAATAAAACCAGTATTGATGAACTTTATGAAGAAGGAAGTCATCTGTAAACTGTATTGAATTATATTAAATCTGGATAATTTACATAATTAGTTTTGTGTAACAGTATAAATGTATTGTGAACATTGTAACAGCCGTAGGAAATAAAGGAATATATCTTTATACATACATATACATATCATCACGCTGAGTCCCTAACGGGGTAAGCAAAGAGCATATATATTGGAAACGGTGGTAACTTTAGTTTATATTAAATATGTGACGTTCAATAAGTGTTTCCTGTGTCCCTTACGTTGAATAAAATATTTTGATTTTGATTTTTGATTTATAGAGCGCCAGTTCTCTCTAGACTTACATACCTCTTTCGCTTCGTCCACGATCTCTCCCTTCTCAGTCTCAGTCTCTTCATACATGCTCGTCGGTTTCGAGTACTCTTAACGTTCACGTCCTTGAGCGTCCGATCGATTTGATCTAGGTAGATTGATTTGATATATAATAATAAATAAATAAATTCATTTATTTTCAGACTTCGTGTCCATAGCTTGTGTTTGTAAAAGAAAAAAAAATTATTTCTATATTAGTATAACAATAAAATAATAATAAAAATAAAATATGAAGGCAGGTATCGGAAGGTACCCAATCAGTTCATCAACTCACACGCCTCACATGCAAGCTAGTGAACCTACCGAGCAAGACTGCGTCCAACCTTCCTGCTATCATCTTCAGGATTCCATTACTGCTCCCCCGCAACCCCCGAATCACAGTAGCCGACTTCTTACGCATGATCGCGTAGAAGTCGTCCACGTGTGCATCCGCAAACATGCCTGACGCACTACAGTAACGGGGGAGCCGCAACATAATCCTGAATATGTTATTGTATTGTACACGAAGGGCATTGTAGGTCTTTTGAGTGTACTTGCACCATAGTCCGCTGGTGTAAAAATTCTGACAAAACGCTCTAAATTGTAAGTAAAAGCGTTATTTTTACATCTAGTGTACATTTAGCGAATCTATGTGCCAGCATGTTCCCGCGTACCGACAATGCCCTTCGTTCCCTGTCTATATCTTGGTCATCCTTTAAGGTCTCGCAAAGTATGTGACCAAGGTACTTAAACTGAGCAACACGGTTCAATTGTATTCCGGTTAATAATAGCGGTGGCACACCCAGGGTGAGTGCCACCGCTATTATCTTTTATTATTACCAATAAAAATCATGAACTCGCTCTTTTTTTCATTATACTTTAATTCGTGTCTTTATATAAATATAGTTATATATATATAGTTATCTTTATATAAATATTTTATTTTGTACTGAACTACTTGACCTTGACTTATGATGACATTGTCTGTGTGTCTTCAGGTGTATACGAGAATAGATAGGTTTAGGTTCACAATTAGACCCGATAGGTGGCGCTGCGATCGTAATTTTTCACTCGAGCGAAGCTGGGCGGGACAGCTAGTATTATATAAACTTTGTTAAGTACACATATAATTTTATAGTAAAACTTACCATGCCAGCTCTCTTGTTGACACTAATCAGCCTTAGATTTAAGCTCTGCAAGCCAATGTGCACCGTCGGTGGTAGGACTGTGACCTCTTTTCCTTCGGTAGTGGTCACAGATATGGGCTCGGGCGGTATTGTAATTATTTTGTTCACAGCCACTGTTGATGACATTAAACTGGGCACTCGCTTCATTATTTCTGGAAATACCATTGAAATCAATCTACGAGCCAAATTGTAAGTATTAATATTATACATACATGTGAAAGTTTGTGAGGATAATTGTAACTTATCGCCAGAACGGCTGAACGGAATTTGATAAAATTTGGTAGAGATAGATTATTAGCTGGATTAAAAATATAAAATAAATATAGACTAATATTATTGAATTTCTTATTTGTCTGAGCCGTGGTGGCGTGAGGATATATAATGAAATTAAAATTTACGCGGGTGAAGCTGCGGAGCACTGCTAACATACCTACTTAATACTTTAGATTGCTTCGTAGATTCCAAAACTATTTTCCGCGTCGACGTAACATCGTATAGCATTGTTCGGTAACACCCCCAACTGAAAACCCTTTATCGCAGAATATCATAACTATGCATTAAAATGAACATAGTAATAAATAAATACATTAAGAATGAACGTGTAGTGTGATCAATAACTATTTAATGCCTAACCCGAAAAATCTACCGCATGATCAAAGATGATCTGAAGGCTCAGAATGTCGCGGTGAAGGAGGTGCACCGCATGCACCGACAAAATGCCGGAGAGGCATTCAACATGGTTCTCGCCATCTGCGAGAACTCCCCCGACGGCAAAGCCGTCTTTAAGATAAAAACCTTATGCCACCTGTCTGGCATAAGGGTTGAAACCCCCCACAAGGGCGGCCCTATAGGGCAGTGTCACAACTGCCAACTATACGGGCACGCTTCGCGTAACTGCAACGCGAAACCCAGGTGCGTCAAGTGCCTGGGCGATCATGGGACGAGCGACTGCTCGCGCCCTAAGGACCGCACACTCGCCGACTCGCCCCCTAGTTGCGTGCTGTGCCGCCAAGAAGGCCACCCGGCCAATTACAGGGGATGCCCCAAAGCCCCCAAACCCAGACCGGTCGTGGTCAAGAGGGCAGCGGCCCGCGAATGGCGTAACGCCCCCCCCGCGCAACCCGCCCCACCCCGACCTTCCCCGTGGAGGGCCCTCCCTCCGAGGGACTTTCCACCCCTCCCACAAGCGTCACCCCCTGTCCCCTCAGCGGCTCCGAGCCCGCAGATTACACCTCTGCCGTCGCTCTCCACCGCCAAACCTCAACAGCCCCAGCCCCAGGCTGCTACTCCCCCGCGTAGACCCCAGGCGGTCCAGCCCACTTCCTCCCCCTCTGAAACTTCCGCCAACATGGCATTCCTGGCGGATCTTTTCTCCACCGTCAACCTCTCAAGGGTTAACGAGATGGCACGAAGCCTCAGGGCCGTCCGGAAGGACCCTCTGGCCCTCCTCAAAGTGCTCGGCGACTACGCCGATGTATCAGAGTCCCTGGCTACCTTCTCGTCCAACCAATAATGGACTCAAACGTAAGCAGCAGAATCAAACCCCGATCACTTTCAATTGGCTACTTTAATGCCAACGGCATTCACAGCCAAAAGGAAGAGATCGCCGCGTTCCTCCGCGACAACAATATCGACGTTTTCTTAGTGCAGGAAACCTTCTTGAAACCATCACACCGAGACCCTAGAATTGCAAACTACTGCGTGGTTCGCAATGATAGATCTCGATCCGCCCTCGGCGGTACTTTGATCTATTACAAGAGGTCCCTGCACTGTATCCCGACCCAACCACCAACCCTCTCCCACATAGAGACCTCGATCTGTCGATTAGGAATGACCGGCCATCAGCCGATCACGATAGTCTCTGCATACTGTTCCCCTGTTAACTCGACGGCCGATATCAAAGCTGATATCAAAGTCCTCATCAACCTCAGTAGCTCAGTTATTATCGCGGGTGACCTGAATGCCAAGAGCGATGCTTGGAACAGCCACTCACGAAATAACAGAGGACGCCAATTGGAGGACCTCAGTGGGCTCCTCCAATTCGACGTCATTGCGCCTATGCACCCCACCCACTACCCAGAGAATATCAACCACCGACCGGACGTACTAGACATTGTGATCATCAAGAATGTAAACCTCCGTTTGCACTCGTTGAGGTCGCAAGACGAATTAGATTCCGACCACCGACCTGTTACCTTAGCGCTCTCCCCCCGACTAGGCCCCCCGGACTCAGGTCAGCCCCCACCTCAGAAAAAGATAACAGACTGGAGAAAACTGGAGGAACTCCTCAAGTCCTCTTCATCTGTTCACTTAGATAGTATCCCGCCCCTCATAGAGTCGGCAGCCGACACTCAAAAGGCGGTCGATTCCATCACAGCTCACGTACAGTCAGCCGTGGACGCCTGTTCACGACAAGTTCCGGTGATGGAAGACCATCGCTGGAAACTTCCCGATGACGTGCGTGAACTGGTGACGGAAAAGAACGCCGCCCTCCGAGCGCATAGAGCTCACCCGACTGAAGCGAACCGCACCTTTCTGAGGTCACTCCAGCGCAATCTGAGATACCGCATGAAAGACCTGCGAGACGCTCGCTGGAACAAGTTCCTAGGGGAACTTGAACCGAGTCACTTGGCCTTTTGGCATCTCCAACGGAAACTTAAATCAGACAAAATCTCGTTTATGCCTCCACTCACTCGTCCAAATCAAGGGCCCGCCTTTGACGACGACGAGAAGTCCGAGTGCCTGGCCGACAGTCTCGAGGCTCAATGTACGCCCAGCACCTTGCCAGTAGACCAGCGCCACCTCAAGAAGGTGGACGCCGAGGTCGAAAGCAAACTATCCCACCCACCCTCCGAACACCCAGACCACCCTATCGCCCCAATCACGGTGGACGAAGTCCGGAAAGTGATCAAGGATCTTCACCCCAGGAAAGCCCCAGGTCCCGACGGGATCGCTAATAGAGTTATCAAACTCTTCTCTCCTTATCTCATAGTTTTGCTCACTGCCATCTTCAATGCAGCACTGAGCAACAACTTTTTCCCCCAATCCTGGAAAAGTGCAACGGTCATAGGTATTCCCAAGCCAGGGAAACCCAAGACCGAAGCCTCCAGTTATCGCCCCATCAGTCTCCTCAACGTCCTTGGCAAGATTTACGAGAGACTTATCTACAATAGATTAAAGAGTTTTGCAGACTCTAAGAAAGTCATACCTGACCAACAGTTCGGTTTTCGAACCAAACACTCTTGTGTCCAACAAGTCCACCGTATAGTGGAAGACGTCAGTAGCGGCTTCCAACTCGGTTATACCACGGGTATGCTCCTCTTCGACGTGGCGAAGGCATTCGACAAGGTCTGGCACAACGGCTTAATATACAAGCTGTACCAGTTGGGCGTGCCGGACCGTCTAGTACGCATAGTACGGGACTTTTTGTCGAACCGCTCCTTCCGCTACAGAGTCGAGGGCACACTCTCTTCCCCCCATCCCATACGAGCAGGAGTCCCGCAAGGCTCAGTGCTCTCGCCACTCCTATTCACGCTTTATACTAGCGACATTCCCCTCCATAGACGAGTTAAAAGCGCTCTATTCGCCGATGATACGGCTATCTACTACAAAGGTAGAACTCCCGAGGGAATTCACGACAACCTCCAATCCGCGGTCACAGCCCTGGGGCGGTGGTTCCGGAAATGGAGAATTGAAGTGAACCCCACCAAAAGCGCAGCCATTCTATTCTGGAAAGGCCTCGAACGCCCACGGGTAGCCCCCATCACCCTCTTCGGCAAACCCATTCCATGGGAAGAAAAAGCCAAATACCTGGGTGTGATCCTCGATCAACGCCTTTCTTTCCGTCACCACGTAAAGGCGGTACGCGCGCGAGCCGCCTTCGCGCTCGGTAGACTTCACAGCATGTTGAATGCGCGAAGTAAACTCTCATTGAAATCCAAGGTGAGGATTTACACGACGTGCATTCGACCAATCATGACATACGCGGGTGTAGTGTTCGCACACACTAGCAAGTCAACACTTAACCCCTTGCAAGTGCTCCAAAGCCGGTTTCTCCGGAGAGCCACAGGTGCCCCGTGGTACATGCGTAATAGTCAACTCCACGTTGACCTCAAAGTCCCCACTATAAAACAGTTTTTGAAAAAACTGTCCAAACGTCATTTCGATTCTGCTGTAAATCACCCCAACCCCCTCGTCGTATCGGCCGCCCGATACACTCCTTCCCTTATCTCGAAGATAAGGCGTCCAAGACACGCCGTCATCGAACCGGATGACGACATAACGGTCCTCCAGGACGCCCGACAAAAACATACCAACACTACACAAAACCGACCACTGTTCCGTCCTCGCCGACGAGGCTCGACGCGAATAAGCCGTAATGTTCCCCCCCGACCCCCGCCGCAAACGCCGGCCCGCGCCGAGCCTGACGCGCAAATCCCGCCCCCAAACAATATTTAAATAAAATTACCAGTCCAGCCCAGCTCCCTTGCTCGCGATCCAGCAACGCCCTAAGCCGAGGTTCGTACCCCACAGGGGGTGCCCTTAGCTGTGTTGCTTAGAAATAAAGTGCCTGGCTGGAGGCCTAGGTCTCGCCATTGACCGGTTAAGTAGCAAAAGTTCCCAAGGAAATTACTTGGATTGAGTGCCTTACTTTTGTTTATAGTTTAAAACTTATGTATAGTATACATAACGAGGTGTTTGTTTGCACATTCAACAGAGTAAATAAATAGCGAAATAAAAGATTTTGACCAAACGATGTCATAATAATCAAACAAAACTAACCGAGTTACTTTTAGAACCAATTAATTTGTTTTATCTAAACCTGTCCTGTCCTGATACCTGTCTGGAATATTATAGACTCGTCATGTCCCGCCGGTACATGCGCGTTAAATTGTATAGTTTATTTGCATATTAGAATTACGTTATTACAATATTCGTAGGGATTACAATAAAAAAATATATACCTCATGTTATTGGGAAATAATGTAGCTTTGCAAGGTTGAAAAAAATGTTAAATCAGTTTAGTAAATATATATTCAAGTCTTCCCTTCCACAAGGGTCCAAAGAGGTAGGCAGCGACCATTATGAGTTTTTTTTTGCCAACAATGTTGCAATCTTAAAAAAATGAAATATTTCCTCTATGTTATTATAGCAGTAGATAAAAATTATAAAAGACATACCACTTTCAGCCAAGAACCAAAATGCTTTGCAGAATTCAATGCTCGCCGACTGCGATATGTTAACGATCCTCCGCGCCCTCATCTCGGGGTCTATGAGGTATTGACCACCGGTCCACATGGAGCTGATCAGGTTGCCGTGGCAGTAATACGCTTCCGAGAAACCAGCCATACATATTGATATGCCCTTTAGTATGCCGCGCATCGAAGGTAGAAACTAGAAACAGGGTTAGTATTAAAAAACCTAACACAGTTCACCTATGATCTGATAAATCTCGTTTATGAATACAGGGGGCTTTAATATCAATATAGGGCTAAGCAAACGGCACAATGGACCCTACAGAACGTGACGCGCAGACTTGAAAGGCTAAGAAGATGGCGGGACGAACTGCATCTGAGCAATTGGTCGTATGTAACGCTCGATCGGGGGGAGTGGGCCTTTGCCCAGCAGTGGGACATAGATGACTACAAATAAATGATATAGTGATATAATTGTTTTAATTTCGTGCAAAAAGTACTAATAATATTCTAATAATATTATATGCGAAAGATTGTAAAGATATTCGTTACTCAATCACGTCAGAAAGGCTGAACGGAATTGGATAAAATTTGTCACAGAGATAGATTATTAGCTGGATTAACGTAGGTATACATAGAATAAGTTTAAATCTAGAAAAATCATGTATAAATACATACTAAAGGTAAAGTTTTCGTAATATTTTGTCGTACGAAAATTTTATTATAAAATTCAATAAAATCTACGTCTATCCTGAGAAGATTATTGATATAGATAAAAAATATTTATGCATGCTTCACAATTTTAATGACACCCATATCAGATCGGTTAGCTAATATGGCGTCAGGTGTCGTGCGATATCCAAGGGAAAGTTTGATACGTGAGTTGCATTGGATTTAGCAGAAGATTGAGCTGCACAGGTAACCAATGAAGGTGAAGTCTCAAGTACGAGTACAAGATTAATGTAAGTACATGTCTTAATTTATGCGAAGGTTCATATATTACTAGCGCACCGGATGGATTGACACTGGTGTTATTCTTACAATAGGCTTATTTTGTATATTATATTGTATACTAGCATAAACATAGAGAGTATAGAGTACATATTGTATCTCTATACTAGCTGCGCTCCGCTGTTTTATCTGTGGAAAATTTTACTAAAAGGGTTTTGTTCCGAAATCTAATCAAATCAAAAATCTATCGATCAACGTAAGGGACACTTATGACATATTAAGAATAAAATGTATCCTATGTGTTAATCACGCTAGTAATATATTTTGTACCAATTTCATTCAGCCTCGTTCACAAAATTTTGCGTGAAGGACACCAATAAGCTCGCAAACTTTCACATTTAGGATATTAGCTAGACGGTATATAACCTTTTCCTGAAAAATATATACTAGACGGTAAAATCCTGATTAAAAATATAATAGTTATTTGCTACTTAATACAGGGGTAATGCGATTATTACCGGTTCTGATAATTTATATAATTTATAGAAACAAACTGTATTCAATAACATAAGATGATAGTTTCGGAGGTTGATACTGCAAGAGTCAGTAGAATCTCGACGTCCCCAATGGTATCAAAACAAATACTTTGACAGGGGTAGACAAAAAAAAATTGCTACTAAAATAAAAATTGCCCGAATATGGCAGAACCTCCGCTATGGCCAATACAGTGGCCAAATACCTATAATATCAATGATCTGACAGAAAGGTTGTCAGAACTCCATAAGGAATAACTGTATTTCCAGAAAGGGGGACGATTCGTCTCTCCCATAATAAGTCTTGTAAAGAGAGCGCCTTATCAATATTAATGAAATGTAAATTTGGGTCGTTCATATCAGGAAACCATGACACTTATTAACCTCTTAAATTTACTTATCGGCGATTACTAATCATCTTGTTTCAGAATAGTCGTTCAGAAAACCTACTTGACAAATGACTATCGATTCCCTGAAAGCGCTCCCCGTAGAGGCGTGCTAACCATACCGGCTTTTAATGGGATAAAATCTTTATCCTAATGCTGGATTTCGTCTCGCATGTATGATAAATAGCAAAAGTATACAAAAAACAACAATATATCCTTCAAGGCAAGCACTAAAAGTTGATACATTCATCTATTAATGACAGCATGTACCTACTGAGGAAATGTAAACACTTGAAAGTTTATGTTGGGAATATCTGCTATTCGTCCATCTTTGTTGGTGCAATGAATTTTTTCCAGATTTTTTTAAAGATGCTCGTAATATTCTATCGACTTTTTAAAGAATATATGAGATAGCGTTAGATACGTAAGGGGCAGATTAAAAATGTCAATTCTTGAAAAGCGAATCATATCCTTCGGGAAGATGAAGGGACACCGACTTAAAACCGACGAAAAACTATAACTTCATGTAATTCGATCGACTGACTAGTGGCACACCATAGACTACTATATTAGTTAAATAGCGGTCCGTCCCGTCTTCGCACGGGTGGCCTAAAGATTTTTTTTATAAAAGAAAATATAGCCTCGGGGTGAATGTAACTTTGCAGTGGTGAAAGAATTTCAAGAAATCCTCCAACTCTACGCTTTTATGTGGCCCACCACTCACGATCAAATTCCGTCCTTAGACTCGAAAAAAACTGAAAAAAAACGGGGAGCGCAATTTTGCATTATAAAATTGTGGAGCACCTTTATAAAAACTGCATGAGCTAGATCTAGTCCTCGATATACATACATATATACCTACAACTATATCAATAGTAATTGATATCCTAAAATACTAAAGATTCACGGACAAATATTTTCGTTTATCACACAAATATCTAGCCCCAGCGGTAATGAACATGCGACCTCCCGCTTTGCTCTCAGACGCTCTGGCGACCGTCAAAAGTGTAATGTTTCCCTATTTATTACGATGCAGCAAATGTATTGCAACGATACAGGCATAACAAATGAATTGCATTGGCATCTTTAGAATGTCCTTTGCTACTATGTATGTCTTAACATTTTTGTGATAAAGTAAAAATCTAATTTATCTGACCAGTATTACTTATAGGTCTTTTCCTTTATATTAAGGTCATAATTTTCACCTGAAAGCAGCCCGAATTACACCTTTTTTTAACCGGGGAGTAACTTGGTACTTGCGCGCCCTCTTACAGCAGTCAATTTAATAATATCAGGAAATCAATTGAGCGTTTTGAAATCGAGTATGAAACGAGTTTAATGAATTTTAGCGCCTCTTGAATCTGCCGTGTGGGGTAGGTGCCCCAGTTTATGCTAAATATATTTAACTACTCCTTACGCCTACCCAGCAAAGGGCTGTTCCCGAAAGGGTAGGCAAACGTGTGCAATGTTTTGTGCAAAAATAGAACAGTATCTTCTAGTAAAGTTAAATCGTGTGATCCATTATATATCGACCCCCATTTTGGATGGGTGGTTACTTTAAGCGTCTGCCTGTCTTAATAAAAATTACACAATAAATTATTAATTGTACCTACTTAACTTCAATTGAAACCTTCAACTGATATTAAATGAGCGTTGTAGTAATAAACATTATATTGATTAACCAAGAACTTAATCGTTATCGTCAATTGAGTGGACAGAGACTATGTATGCGTGGGGTGAATCGAATAGATATATCTATGGCAATGTTACTCTTCGTATCTCCGTCTATTTGAAGAAATTTCAAAAATGAGGCACGCATGAGAGGCTTTGTAGACGAAGCCAAAGAGGTCTGCAAGTCTCGAGGACTAGCCTTCTATACGTAGTGTCTTTCCCGTCAGGGGTTCGACGTGATTATAGGTAATATATATAAAAATGGTCCTACAACCCTAGTGGTAAAACGCCAAAGGGAAAAAATAACTCACCTGAAAACCAAGACACCTTCCATAGAAACAATACTGATTGATAGTGTCAGCCTGCGAGAACAGTTCTTCAGGTGTGTGTGACTCCGTCGGGAACAGGTCTCCGGGAGGCGCCCATGACAGCAATGTATGTAAGTGGTGCAAGCAGGTACCGAGCGACGCTAGTAGCTGGCCACAAGATTCTATTTCTCTATTTTAAAACAATTATATACAATGTTCATTGGCCACCTTTGTAGTTTAAGAAAACCGTAGTGTCACAAATCCAGCACTATTAAAAACTAGGGATCCAGCTTTGTAATAGACTGCTTTGTAAAGTTCATTAGTAGTTTAAGAAAAAAATATAATTCAGTAGTCTCACTAATCTGATACTATTCAAAACTAGGGGATCCCGGATTATTGGATTGTATAGAAACAATCATAATATGTAAATAAAATAAAGCTTAGATACCTATTATAGAAAGAAAACATATATTTGTCATAGCTTACATATATTGCACATAAATGACAATAATATTTTCAAAAACAACAGGTTAGTATGTGCAATAGTGATAATTTTTGAGGCCATACTGATGCCAGTGTGCAAGCGCGGAACAAGAGTAGGCAAAGTCAGAGGGGAGACGGTGCCGGATTTTTTAACGTACCGAACTACTGAAGTGCGGCATTAGTGAGACTACTGTATATTGATTGTTGTGATTATCCTGAGTTTCATGTAAGATATTTAAAATTCGTAAAGAGAACATCAACTTACTTAACAAAATGACCTTTCCGAAATAATAATGCATCTCTGCTAGTGCAAACTTGCCGACTCAATTTAAGACCATGAAGTATACAGGAGTCCACCACCGAGACAAAGCTCCGGTAACCATTCCCTGGTGATTTCTCATCGAAATCGTATTGTGGAGCCACCTGTAACAAGTATAGTTTGTTGATTCTGTAGCTGGTACCAAACATTTGCTTATACATACATTGTCATTCCAAACTTCTTCTATTTGTTTGAATTCGAAAATAGTTTAGAAGCAGAGATAGTTTTATTTGAATGCGCTATTCTTAGGGACATTATGAAAAGTTCTTAAGTCAATAATTCTGCTATAGATAATTATGAAGAAATCAAGGATATTTTTTTTGATTTATTGAAATTGAATAAAGCAAAGCAATACAGAAAGTAATACTTTATACAATTTTCCTAATGATGGTGCATAAAATATATGAATTTCTGTACAAACACTTGTATGAGGCAGCCCTATTTTTTCTTATTTTGGCAAATTATTTGGCAAATTCTGTATAGAAAAAAAACTAAGTGTTCTAACAGAAAAATGTGAAGGTTAACACAGATCACTGCAATTGTAAAATGCTTCCTTATTCATACAAAACATCCGTTGAAATCATTATTGGCATAACATCTGGCCTAATAATACTAATAATATGGCCATATAAACAAATCTTAGACAAGGTTGGACATAGTTTAGATAACAACAAAGATTGAAAGTAATCTTTACAACTAAGTAGTAATTTAGCTATCAAAATGTTATCAGTATTCTTGTTTACAAAATGTCTTGTTTATCTTTTCTATATTTTTATTGTTATTGAGTACTATTGAGTTTTGTTTTAGACAAGAATTAACAGGTTTATGAAGGGATAACTATGGATTTGCCTACATAGCCAAGAGTTTTGTACTTGTCTATTCAGAACAAGTTTAATCTGGTTTTCCATTCAAATTTATTATAATATAGGCAAAAACTAACACATGAACATACCTTTGTAAATGCTATTAATATTATAATTGCAAAATTTTCCAAGGTTGTATGGATGTTGCCTTCGCGCCAGAAGGGCTTAATGGTATTGGATGAAATTTAGCACATGGACATTTGCTGGATTAAAACATAGGAGTATTATTCAAGAAAAAAATATACAAATGAAATGAAATTTCATGCAGGGGCACTGCTAGTAACATACACAAAACACATTATTGAACCAAAATATTTTATAATGTAATATTTTCATATATTCAAAACTTTGACCTGGCTAATCATATAATTATTTAAAATGGTTAGATTAGACAACACAGCTAAACTATTAAGAAAAAATGCATCTAAATGTTATGTATGTACAAATTCAAAACTGAATAAGGTTGATAAGCAATGTTACAGCTAAGACTTGAGCAACATTTTTTGCTTTGATTTAACGGTCTCGAGGAACTTACCCTTCGTAGGTGATCCACTAAGGGCCAAACTGTATCAATATGATCCATGAGCGTCATAAATCCCTGATACAAACGCTGACCGTTCTCGCTCTCATCTGGCCGGAAATAGGTCGCGTTATTCTGACAAGAATCTTTCAGGGCCTCATACATAGCATATGTCGGAGGAGCACCCTCTTTCACTCCCTCACAACATAGCGAAGCTTTGGCTGGGGTCTCCGTAAATGCCATCTTTTTCGGCACTCTCTTCGCTGCAAATCGAAATCCGCGACTAAGTAAATGAAACCTCATCTGCAAAGATATAAACAAAAATTGGTCATGAATATATTTGTAGCACGTTAAAATTAATTATTAAATGACACCAATCGAAATAATAATTACAAAATATATCGCGGTTAAATTTTGATATCATTATACCATTAATACGATACAATTTCATTTATGAGCCACTGAAACATTTAAATGTGTAATATCGCAAATAATTTTCACTCCATGCGACGGTACTGCTATGCAAAGATACATAAACTGTGGCAATGCAACAAAATTTTGTGCAAGGCAAAATATT
Organism: Drepana falcataria; assembly: GCA_945859725.1. Taxonomy (NCBI): domain Eukaryota; kingdom Metazoa; phylum Arthropoda; class Insecta; order Lepidoptera; family Drepanidae; genus Drepana; species Drepana falcataria. Next base: position 7,520,224 of record OX243935.1, read on the forward strand.
TTATTTGCATAAGTAATAAATGAAATGACATATGACAGCTGATTTTGTTGTTACAGACTTACTAATCTTCTGTATCTGGATCTTAGTTCAGTTTACCTTGTCTACGATCGGTAACCACCTAAATGCAAGGAAACTATAGTCTGGCCACTGAAAGCGTGACCTGAGAAATCGCGGCAAATTTAAAAAATCTTTACATGGTATTACTAACTATAGTAGGAGAAAACTGTTTTGGTACTTGACAATTTTTTTTTAATAAATTATTTTCAAACCGAATGATTCCACCATCTATTTAAATGTTAAATGTACAGAACTTATGCGGTGGGTGAGCAGCTCCTTTTGATGTCGGAGACTGTCATGGATGTGTGAGATTAAAAAAAACAAGCAATAATATTATATAAATGTAAATTTATTTATTAAACCATCATATAGCTACTAGCGATGAAACATCTCTTTGTCTTTTATTTGAAGTTTTATCAAGACAGACAGACTCTAATCATCATACTCAAAATCAGAGTCCAAAAATTCAACCTCTAAGGACTCGTCTGTATCAGAGGAGTCGTCATCACCTACACTTATAATAAATGGTTCCAATACTTCTTCTGTTATTTGATCTCTTTGTTTATATTTATTTTCCACATTGATTACATGGTCTGTCATTTTTTTCCAGTCTTCTGCAGTTATTCGGCCAAAAGAGGCTTTTATGAGAGATTCTGTTTCTTTTGCAATCATACGCTTAGCTGTGCTCCATATCAGTTCGATCGGGTTGAGGTCGCAATGGTAAGGTGGCAGTCTTAGTACCTCATGGCCATATTGTTTTAAAAGTTCATCAGCTACATACAGGGGTTCAGGTTTATGTCTGTTTACTAAGCATAACAATTCGGCTTTCGTTAGATAATCTTCGTAGTTTACTCCATTGGATGTAAGCCATTCTTGTATTTCAGCTTTTCTTGTTTGAGTTGTAGGTATTTTATTTTGTTGTACAGTGTGGTAACTGGCATTATCCATCACAATAACACTGGGTTCATTCAAATTTGGTATCAATTTTTCTTCTAACCATTTATTAAAGTTTTCTGCATTCATATCATGATGATAGTCTGCTAATCTTGATTTTGTACTGAAAACTAACAGTGCATTGGGTACAAACCCTTTCTCAGAACCAGCATGAACTATTATATATCTTTTTCCTGAAGAAATATGTTCCAATGGGCTGGGTTGCGGAGCACCACTTGTTGATGGACCTTGCCAGGACATTTTAGGTTTATAATTTTTGTGTACATAAGTTTCGTCGAGATATATTATTGGTTTTCCTTGAGCTCGTTTAATAGTTATTTCACGTAGATAGCGATGTCTCCAAGCAGCAATATCAAAACGTTCAATGAGAACTGTTCGTTCATTTTTATTTTTCTTAAACTCATATCCATTGTCAATCAATATCTTACGCAGAGTTTCTCTGCACCCATTAAAGCAAATGCTAGAACGTAATTCTTCTAACAATGTCCGTAATGTCGGAACCTCCTTTCTCACAACATAAAATTCATTGATTTTATTTCTAATTGCATCCACATCAAAACTGTCTAAACCCGAAATCGAGCTTTTGCGAGGACGTTTTTTACCTGGAGTGGACCACACGCCCTCATTCACAGATCCTTCCTTCTTAATTTTTTTTAATGTCGTGACACCGACTTCTGCAAAATAAAGGGTAATATTGGTTTATATGAAGGTTCTCAACAATTTGACAATATGAAAAACACAATGAACTCTTTTTTTTACCCAATCACTAATAATAAAATTAGACATGAAATAATTTTTATCTTTGAATACCTACATCTTTCTGAAACTAAGTAAATAAATTATTATAACTCCAAATTGATGCAAACACGTACCCGTTAGTGAAGATATTTCTTCTAGGAACTTAGTCTGAGTTTCTATCAAAGATTTCTTCTCCAAATTTCTTAGTGTTTCTACAGTATTTTTAATGTCGCCGAGTCCTTGAATATCTCCAAGATTATCTATAAACAAGAATTAGTAACATAATATTGTAAATACAAAACATATAATAATGCATAGAGTAATCATACAAATATTAGGTATCATGATTACAAAGTCGTACTAACCTAAGAAATCCGAGATCGCAAGTAAACATTGTTGTTTTTCTTGGAAAACAACTTCTTGCTCCACTTGTTTTTGTCTAAACTTACTAATCATCGTATTTAGCAATTTCCTCACGTTACTTTTTAATGTTTTACCCATGATAAAGCAATAAATTTAACGCAAATATGAAATCGTATCAGAACACTGACATTGACTGACATATGTTTGACGTATCTTTGGCAGATTAATAATGTTGCCATATAAAACTTTTAAGAAAAATCCCAGGTCACGCTTTCGTTGGCCAGACTTTATATCAGAAGAGATGTATAGATACTAGTTTATAGAGCTAACAATAGAAATTATAAACAACTAATGGGAAAAATTGCTCATGATCGTTATATGAATACAAACTGCTTGTGCAAAAATTACATCCCTAAAAAATACGATCTTAGTATGTTATATTATGGGCCTATAATATGTTAACTGATATAAATGTTTTCAGTACTGAAGTCACTGACTGGCGTAATGTGTTCCTGAGATGACTGAGGCCGGAATTAAAAAAATATATATAAATTTATTGTCATTAACAGGATATGATTAGGATAAAATTTATTACAATACGCTAAAAGATATTCATTACACCAATTTGACTTATATGTATAAAGAAACAATCGAGATTGTTCGGTGGAAGCAATAGATCAAAAAATATTTTCTGTGATATTTTGAATAAGCTCGAATTGAATATATTTACTGCTGTTTGTTTCCTACCTTTGGTGTTGAGAAATACCACTGTGTATTCCTTCTAGTGGTCTTGTCTTGCTTGTCACTGCACGGTGGACTGGCCCGTAGATACAATAGTAGTCTTTGGACCGTAGATCAAATTATGCCCTAATTGCCCTATGACAGCAAATGGCACTGGAACTGACAGACAAGACAAGGCAGGAGAGACAAGTCAAAAGTGCGATGTTTTGAGTACTTCGCTTTGTTTTGATAGGATATTTTTTTAGATTTCACAATATTTATAACTTACAATGGACGAAATTTCATTAATGGAAACAGAATCGCTATACCACCAAAACGATACTTTAACCACTTCAGTGACCGACGAACACCAAGAAACAGGTTATCAGTATCCAAGTTTATTTACCAGTACAACTCTGTTGGAACTCTCAAATTCATCTTGGTCACGGTCTGTAAATGCTAAACACGAGGTGCAACCATACTTGCGCGGTTGTAAATGGTCACCAGATGGTACATGCTGCCTGACAGTGGTAAATAACGATGGAGTTCATGTAACCGAACTACCCAGAGATTTGTACAGCGGTTCTGCTGATTTGGATAGAAAGATAGATGTGCTGGACTCTGTGATACACGTAAAAGAAGCCGGACTTGTGTATGACTTTTGCTGGTACCCTGGGATGAACAGTGGACTTCCTGAGACATGTTTGTCAGTATTATGTTATTTTTACGTTAAGTGTTTGTTATTATTTACGTGTTATTGTTACATTATTTTATCTATTTTGAATGTTCGATTAAAATTACTTCAAAAGTGTGTAAAAGATATCTCACACATAGCTTGGATATTAAACCATAAATATCAGGGTCTGATAAATATACTTATTCAGATGTAAAAATAGGTAGATATGAAAAAAGACACAATCCATTACCCAAATATTTGTTGTCAGCATAGAATTGACCTGAAACTTCAACTGGGGTAGGGCTACTACTATAATTGTCAAAAAGCCAACTCACACATGTTATTTTCCTTGTGTTCTTGTGTTGTTGCCTGCCCACAAGAGTGGAATAACCATCTTAATGCTGGAGATACATTTAGGTTTTAAGCATAACAGGTACTAAGTCTCTTGCCATTTCCTTATGTACATAATGTCTTTGAAATTCTGCTCAAATATGCAGCTTTCTTTACAATGTTTCTGGCACTGTAAAACTGTGATGATTTCACTGTACTGAAAAAGTATATGTCCAACTTCAGCATTTTACTTTATGATATGTAAATCTAAAGAAACAATGAGAGATTGAGAAAATGTGGCTCATGGGATATGGAAATGGAATTTCCATAAAATTCTGAAATAAAATGTGCTGTGGTCTCCTGCAGTTTCTGGGTTTAGGTTAGTAACCTAGAACCCACTTATGACATTAATCTTAAGTTCAATTTTATTATACTTTTCAGCTGGCTGACAACAAAACAGAATGCTCCAGTACAAATGTGGGATGCATTTGATGGTACATTGAAATGTTCATATAGGGGTTTTAATTCAGTGGATGAGATGGAGCCAGCATTGACAGTAACTTTCACCCCAGATGGAGATAGAATCATAGCTGGTTATAAGAAGGTTCTAAGGACTTTTGATGTTGACAGGTCAGTATGTTAATTTAATTCTAAAAGGTACATAATTTATAGATCTTACACACATAGTGAATATTGTTCAAGCACATTTTCTAAATACAACATAATATAAAATTTTATCCATGCAATATAAAATATAATAAAATAACATGTGTATCTTATATTGGTTCCACAAATATTCAAAATGTTGTGTTGGTTTGTGTAAGCTTTTTAATAGTGCTTCACCCAGGTGAAAAAGTTAATATTTCCTGATACAACAATGCTATGCCACCTATTGAGTCTTATTATGAATCTAAACAATTCTCGAATCTACCTGAAGACAGAAAATTTCATTAAAATTGTTCCGGCCACATAGGAGCAGTTCAGTGACAAACACATGCTCAAAATATATGTGTAAAGATATAATCTGCTTCAAGCATTGTTTTTATCTATTAGCTTCAGTAAAAGTACTTTAATACTCATTGATGCACCACAATATGCTACAGCAGAGTATGGAACTAGTTGTAATAATATACTATAAGATGTAAATACTTACAGGCCAGGCAGAGACTTTGCTGAACACAAGATCAACAGCCCAGCTTCATGTTTGGCAACCAGCAGCAATCTGCTAGCAGTTGGCTCATGGAACACAACAGTAAGCTTGTACAATGTCAGTGAAACTGGCACTTACAAGAGCATAGGGAAAATGCATGGGCATGGAGGTAAATATGATTTGGCTATTGTTATCTAAATACAACGCGGGAATACCAGAGGTGGCTTAATTTGTAATAATAAATAGCCAATATGTCCATAGAGTTTATTTATTTGATATTAGGGATTCATGATTTAATTAAAATTTTAAAGTGATGGTTTCTGAGTGTTTCCAGTAGTTGCCTGCGATACCAAGATCGCAAGTTCGAATCCTGACTGTACCAATGAGTTTTGATGAACTTGAGTATAGTGACTTGTCACACAATGAGCTTTACGGTGAAATAATACATCGTTAAGAAACCTGCATATATTGGAGAAGATATTCAAAGGCTAATGTATAGTTGTGCTTGAGTAAAGGGTATTGACTCACTATCACTTTGCCACCTAAAATATATCTGGCGGAAAGTGGGTGTGGTGGTACTGTCTATACACCTCTGCATACCCCTTCGGGGACCCTCGTTGGAAGGCGTGAGGTTATATCAGATAGGTCAAATTTATCAGATTTGCATTATACCTGTAAACTGATTACCTCCTTGAATTATACTTGATTACTTACTATACTTGATGAAAAAAACTCAGTCAGTCTAGTCAGTTTTTTTTTAATTTTTATTGTTTTCAGGTGGAGTAACTCACATGAAATTCACACCTGATGGCCTAAAGCTTGTCTCTGGTGCACGAAAAGACCATAGACTATTAGTATGGGACATAAGATATTACAGAAGGCCACTAAATATATTGAACAGGGTAGTGGACACAAATCAAAGGGTGTATTTTGACATATCTCCGTGTGGAAAGTATTTGGTATCTGGTAGTACTGATAGTTTATTACGAGTATGGGATGTGAACAAAGTTGACTGGAAATCCGGTTTAGATATTGATGATGCAGATACTGATAATGCTACATTGAAGGTTAGTCCTATGATGATTGAAGATATTATGTCATAGTTTTTAAAGTATTCATAGGGCTTGTGGTATGGCCACTATCACAATACCATATGGCCTATTGTTAAATAAATCCTATTATAATTAATGTAGTAGCGTAAAAACTGTGGGGAACACCGAGTTTTTACGACAGTAAATGGTTAAACGAAAATAGTCGTGTTCACGCGAGAAATAGAATCGGCATAAATAGGTAACTTATATTCTTTTTTGTAGCATTGATGACACATATCTCTATATCATATTTGACGACCGTCTGGTCTAGTGGTTAGAGCTCCTGACTGTAAAACTAGAGGTCGCGGGTTCGAATCCCGCTGAGGGCAGATATGTGTGTGATGAACACGAGTATTTGTGCCTTAGTCTTGGATGTCCTATGTATTTAAGTATATATCTATCTATATAAGTAAATATATCGATGTCTAGTTACCATAACACAAGCTTTTCTTAATTTGGGACTAGTTCAATTTGTGTGGAATTGTTTATTATATTATTATTATTATTATACTTACAAATTTTAATTGTCTGATGATCATTTGACGACATATATCTTTCGCTTCAACCATATTCATCAGTCTTTTCATACAAGCTCACCGGTTTTAAGTACTCATGCCTATCCTATCCTTGGTACACTGAAATAAAAATCGTATTTTCTATTTTTCCAGTTCCGCCTACACAGAGACTGTTGCAATAGTGTGTCAATTCATCCACTGCGTCCTATCATAGCTTCAGGCTCCGGGCAGTATCACTTCACTGATCCGGTGGAATCTTTAGAAGATGATGAGGAAAATGTTGAAAGGACTTGCAATAAGAATATGGACGTCCAGTACTCCAGTAGAGCTGAAAACAGCTTGGTGTTTTGGTGGACAGGAGAAGTGTCTAATTCGATGTGAAATTGTGTTATATTTGTCGTGAAAAAAATGTTTGACATTTCACCTTTTATTTTATTGAGTTGGGTGATTTATTTAAAATACCTTACTCTCTTCTACACTAACAGTATTGGTCACTGTTGCTATGTTTCATAAAGGCATCGGTAACCGCTTCCCTTCATGCTTTTTACCACCTTAGAGGTATAAAAAGCTGCCTGGTGCTTATAATACCCCCCTCCTTAAAACCGTCGTGTGAACAGACCTACCCCACCCCACCCCTGCTCTCCACCTTCAGCTAGATTGTAGTACCTATAGGAGGGGTATTTTTATGCAGGAGATCCACTGACTAATAAAGACCTCGTAAAAGTTATTTAGTAACCACTGCCCAGTGGAACGGCCTAAGCTCACTGTCCATCACCCAGTTCCTAAACATATATACTTCTCATCAGAAAAATCGAAGCACCTTGCAAGTTTATGTCGTCGTTTATATAGTCGTGCTTGAGTAACGGCGATGGACTTGCCATCTGTCACGTTGGCACATAAAATATACCTCTGGCGGAAAGTGGGTGTGTGGATACTACCTATGCACCTCTGTCTACCCCTTCGGGGACCCTTATGGGAAGGCGTGAGGATTTTTATAAAAGGTTTATCAGAAAAAAAAATATTTAGGAATTCATGGCAAATGTAGTTTAATAGTGAATAATACCTCATATTATTAAACGACATTCGCCATGTATTTGTAAATATACACATTTTTCTGATAATCCTTACAAAACATAAACTTGCAAGGTGTTGCGACTTTTTCATGAGAAGTGTATTAATAGTTTATATGAGACTTCTATTCGAGTCGTCGTTGAGTCCGACAAACATTTTTTATACAGAAATAAAACAACGTCTGCGCTTACACTCTCGCTATAGTCTAAAACTGCCTAAGAGCGTGCCAGGCCACGCGCAATGTAGGGTTCCGTAGAAATTTTTTATAACTTGCCCGACTATTACTGGTTAACGTGTGAAGCCAACGTAGCCGTGACAGTCTCATTATCAAAATTCATCACATACACTATTTTTTTTATTTTCTTTTACAATTATCGGTACTGTTTTACCAAATTACAGCTCTGTAGTACCAAGCGTAGGTATCTAAGCTAACCGCACGGAAGGTCGGACAGACATACCAACGTTTGACAAATGTTTGTTACGGTTTCGTAGTTTACTACGGAATCCTAAAAAGGTTCACCAAATGAAAGATAAAGAGTAAATACAGACCGAAACGTGGATTGTTAAAATGAAGACGTAGGTACAAAGTAATCAAGAACTATTTCAAATAGAGTGCACGCTTCATTAAGTGCGCAGGTAAACGAACACTAAAATAAAATTGAAATAAGAAGCTTTAAAAATTTACAGGGATTACACTAGACGTAAATGTATTTATATATGTAGTTTTGACGGCCATCTTGTCTAGTGGTTAGAGTTCCTGACTGCGAAGCTTGAGGTCGCGGGATCGATTAGAACAACATCACACAAACATGGAGGGCAGATATGTGTGTGATGAACATGAGTACTTGTACCTTGGTCTTGGATGTCTATGTATTATGTATATCTATCTTATAAGTAAATATATCGTCTTGTAACCCTAACACAAGCCTTGCTTAATGACTATGTCAATTTGTGTGGAATTATCCCAAGATGTTTAGACAATTTCGGGAACGTCTTTGGCTTGATCTTCCTTATGAAATTTCAAAATCTTTTTCCTAAATTTATAGATTGTCCTATTCGTAAACTATTAAGGCACTACTGCTGTATACACATATGTGGTAAATATAAACGCATATTCATAAAATAAAATACAAATACGCTCATCTTCTTAAAGGTTATTAAGAACTTCAAGAACATGATAGGTAAATATAAAATATATTGGGGTTGAATTATATGAATTTAATACATAGGGAAATAAAATGATTAAAATTACTGTTCTTTGTCTAATTAATTAAATAGCATTAAATCCATCGTCTTAATGACGATGTGCCAAGCATTTTTTTAAAGTGTCTTATTTCCTACGATTAACTATCACAGCACTATTTATCTAGCTCCCACAAATCTCCCTTTTAATTAACAATTTTCCCTCCAAGCAATTTATTTTGTCTAAAAGCCAGACCACAACGATACAACAGGGACTAGGTTTTTATTATTCTTTTGTCGTTTTGGTAAATTTCCTTTTATTGTTTATTTTCTGTTTCTTAGTAATGAGAGACACTGGCGTCTAGGTCCTTTGGGATCAGACCAAAGAGCTATCAGAATGTTTAATTAAAACTTTTTTAATAACACCATATTTATTTTAATAGGCTTAAAAAATAAAGAACAATAGTGAGTGGTTGAGATGGTCACTTGTAAAGTTAAGATTGCAGGTTCGGACCCTCGTAGTCTGTACAATTAATCTTTTCTATACTGAAGAGTCCGACTTATACAAGCTTTACGGATAAAGAAAATATCGTAATAATACGTCAAAAACGTGATGTATTTAAAGTCGTGATTGACTCGTCACCATATAAATATGATATGTTTTAATTAGCTTTATTCAGCCTTGCTTCGGGCGAGATAAGTTGTGGTTGAAAACTACCACTAAATACTTTTGCTGATGCGAAAAATATATTAAAACAACCCTTAATAAAATCAATGCAGACGAATTTTTCACCGAGGGCCCATATGGGAATGCGCGAAGGTATCAAAAACGCGTACCTACCTACGAGCAACGTACAATTTCGTTCAAAAAGGTATAAACAATAGAAATCTTTATCTTCCAAAGCTTACTTTGAAGTACCTACCTAACCTACAATGAATTGATTAATAATCAAATCAAATCAAGTTTCGAATATCAACAAACAAATTTTGAACTGGGGAAATCTAATAGCATTAAAGCATAAAAGTTTTCAATTATGGGGCTCACTTTAACGGTTTGACTTCCTTTTAGGGGCTTAACGACCGAACTTTAGTTAAACAGATAAAGTTGGACGGCACATTGGACGATTAGTGAAGATCGCTCTGCAGTTGACTCCATAAAATTTCAATTGTGCTTTAGATATGACTTTGTTAAATACATCAAGTTGGACGGAAAATTATTTGGAATTTTTGATACCTCATAAGCCTTAACTAGTGTACTTTGGTGATTCCGCAGAGCCTTCCTAATCGCGGTCGGACCAACCGACCAACCGTTTGAAATTGAAATCATTGGTCTCCAATCCCGAGGTCACTGGCTGCACTAAATGCCCATCTAGACTCAAGTACAACTCCTGACTGCAATGTGTTGGCAGGTGAATAGAAGGTGACTTTTTTGAAATGGAAGGTGAGCGATTAGCGTACGCGAAAAGATTAAGACGGCCCTACAATTTAAAACCTTTTATTTTTTATTAATATTAACATTCTTCTGTGTGTAATGTTATATTGTTTTAAACCTATTTCGAATAAATCGGTAATATGTAAAATAGAGTTAGCGTCAGTGTCCGATGTGGGGCTAATTGAATAACTAAAATAAATACATCATCATTAACACGCTTTTTTTAACACGCTTTTTTTAACACGCTTTTATTAGCTTGGGTTGTATCTATGTATGTATTTAACGGAATCTTTGAACTTAATTTTCACCAGTTTCCAGCAGTCTGATTAATTTGAAACTTTGCATATGTATCAAGGACCGATGACAATGCAATAATAACTAAAAAGTAGAAAATAAATAATAGTTAAAAAAACTAAAAAACACGCTTTTTATAGAAAACCGAACTAAAAAGCGTGTTTTTCTTTGCATTTTTGGATGGCTTACGAACACATACATATGTGTGATTTTAACTCGCTATAATCCCATGGGCGGCCCTCCTCCGTGCATATAGGATCTCTGGCGCTCTGGGATCTGCTGTAAAACGCACCAGTCCAGGCAGCCCTCCCGCACTTTGCTGTCGCTGTACGATATCGGAAGGACGATCTGCATTGCGCTGTCGGGTGACAGCGCAGTGCATTGCGCTGTCACCCGCGTTATACGTCGAACCCGTCGAACCGGGCTGTTAAAGAAGACGGGTTTGTGACGGTGCAAAGGAGGAAGCGCCGCGTGCCTACCAACCAGAACCGCTGCGGCAAGGCTCCTCTGGAGCCCAATGTCACCCTGCGAGCTGCGCAGCCGAACACTCCCGTGTACATATCCCGCCTGCATTACTCATGTAAGGCAGAGGACATAGAGGAATATGTGCACCGGAAGCTGAAATATAGGCCGAGAGTGCAGTTGTTGGAGTCGCGCCGCAATGTCAATTTCAAGGTGTTTGTGGTGCGCGTCCCGACCTGCTACCTGCACCTCGCCATGGACGAGGACTTTTGGCCACAGGGCGTGGTGTTCCGCCGCTTCCGCGGACAAGTGCCACACGAACATTCGAGGAAGTAATATTATTATTATGATATATGTGCTAGTCTGTAAGGTATTTATGTAATATCGCTATATATTTTAGGATAAGGTATATATTATATGGGCCCTTTAAATTGTAACATCCATTTTAATGTGTTGCCTGAAATAAAATGAATTATTATTATTATTATACGACAGCTAGGGCCCCACCCTGGCTATTGCTATAAATGCCCGGCAAACCCGTCAATCTCCATTTAGTCTCCTCTTAAGGCAAGCAGGGGATATCAGAGCCAGATTCTTAAATCCTGGCTATTGAGTGCTCTCTACATGAACGTGAGATAGTTGCCAAGGTCCCTTGCTACGTGGAATTGTGGGTATTTTACAGTTATATAAATTCACTCTATCTCGCGTGTCGAAACCAAAGCAATATGTAGGATACAAATTGATTTGTTTGAGACAGGGTCCGTACGAAAGGTATGTCTTTATCTGATATTAACCCTTCTGGTCGTGAATGTGAGGCCGGTCTGATTTTCTTGATCTGAGATCAAAGTGATTGTTATCAGTACGAATGTAATGTTATTGAAATACTATTTACCTACACGCACGTGACATACGTATTTGACTACGACAAATCCATCATGTCATTTGCTTGTTAGGTATAAGACAAACAGACTTATATACATACATATTTATACATCATCTATATAATGTTATTATAATATACATAAACTAATAAACTAATATTATATATACCTACACTAGCCATCCCGCCCAGCTGCGCTTGGGTGAAAAAATATTTTCCCGAAACACGATCACAGTGCTATCTATCGAGCTATTGTAGCGAGCTTTTCATTATATTAATATACCTATGTATGCAGCAATATGTGGTTGGGAATGTGGAAATACATAATTTTTTATACCTACCTATATTGTTTTTACCATGTGAAGTCATACATTATTTTAACACATACTCTAGAACTGACCTAGAAGTCTTATTGTGTTGCTTTGGATTGTCGCCAGGACTCCATTAATCTAGCATTTTATTGCAAATACCTAACTAAGAAAATTACTAAAGGATTCTTAACCATAACATTTTATATTTCATAGTGTTTAGTTTCATAGTTCATTAATAGTGGCTTCCAGATGTATGCAAGATGTAGGTAATTTACCTAGTGATTTACCATTTGCCGTATCGGATACCTTCAGCCTGGGTTACATGGGTAAGGACCAATTTGTTGGCCTTTAGATGACCGCTTGATTATCATTCTCATCGTCATCGTATTCAGGTATCAACATACATATACACATTAGACACTATTGCGTGTGTCCCTCGATAGCTTAGACTTACAAACAAACCTGGTCTGGAAATGACCACTGAAAGTGTCAAAAGTGGCTGGAAAGAGGCGTAAGTCTATCCACTTGCAAGAGAAAAGCGAGTCGAAATGTTTCGGGAAAAAATAAATAAATCCTTTTTCTTTTTAACCTTACAAGAACATTACAACTTACGATTACTTACATACATAGAGATTGTATTAATTGTCTATGATCTATAAGTAAGGTGGATGGCGTACCATGACAGCAATCCACAGACTAAGGAGAAACCCGAACAAGTGTGTAGTACTGGCCTATTTATTTAATCTGGGACGCAGTTCTATTTCGCGATAATGTGTTTTAATCTGTGCTCGCAGCAGGAATACACTTGTGTTACGCGACAATTACACCATACCAGCAACATATTACGTGCTACATCGGTGTTTTATTGTCTCATACATTTGTCTTCTTCCTTATCTCAGTAATGGACTGCGATTTAGGCACCCGCACCGCCAACCTTGTCCCATTTGGAGATTCCCCAAACTTTTAAAATTAAATTAAGCGCCCACCCTTATAAGTACCTAAACATTACCTACATTAAAACGCATGCAATATAACTCGCTGAATAAAAGAGTTTTGGTGTTAGTTTGTACTTTTACTTTTGCCTTACCATATTTTGCACATATTGTTATGACAAAAGATGTCGCTTATTTTTTTATTAGGTACTTACTTAGACGCACTGCCACTTATATTTACTTTAGATAACCAGTAAAGACCGTACGAGGTAACACTGATCTCATAAATTTCCGGCATATGCCTTTATGATAATGTAGGGTAGAACTATTTCTGTGCCAATTTTCTTTTAAATCGAACTATTACAGCGCGAAGGAGTAATAAACACTTATTCATTATTCAACATAACATAACATTTCCGTTCTTCGTTTCGTAGAATTTATTCAAACTGAATACCTAAAGATATTAAGTATGACAGGGCTGTCAACAAGCACCTTAATACACACAGCAGGGAAACCACGCATTTCAGATTAAAAAGAATTAAAGCATGTCACATTTATCTGCATCGACCCGTGTACCCTCCATTCGCCCACTTATTTACTACCACATTCTGTTTTTTTTTAAGTGCAATTAAAATTAATTTTTTGACACTCAATACCTACACTACATTAATTTGTATATTAAAAAGTATATGATGATACAACCCGTATACCCGTAAAACCTGTGTACCCGCTAGATTTGCCCACTGGTGGGTGCAAAGACTACTATTGAACATGGCACGTGCCCATTGAAAGTATGGGCCTTTTTCTAGCACATTTTTTTGGGATACATATTCGTTCTTATCATCGCACCCACTCCCTCACAAGGTAGGCAAAGAGAGTAGAGCGCCAGTAAGGACCTAGACCTACGAACCTCTTCATACATGGTCTTCGGTTTAATTTTTTAGTGCATGTTTAATTTGCGTACACTGTGAATGTGGACGAAGTGAAAGTGGTCTGTAAGTCTAAAGAGAACTGGTGCTCTCTAGGTATATGTATATTAAACATTTTGACAACAGTATGGCAATGCAAGCTCCCGGGTCAAGAATTGGGCAATACATTCATATTGACGAAGGCACATATTGGCAGAATAAGTCAATAAAAGCTCATATATATGCGTAGATCGAGATTCCCTTTGAAATAGCCAAAAGGTCAAGAAAATACGAATAAAAAGGAAATAACGAAATTCATGGAGTTGCTTAGACGAACAGATTCCAATATGCGATGTTGAACAGTTATCCATGTGGTATATTAGGATGATTCAAATAAATATTTATTTAGTGTTGCAAGTTGCATCTTAAACTCAGAAAAGTTTCGTAAGTTTAGCAAAAGCATAGAGAGGACTTATCAAGGCTTTATGAGATAGAGAGTACATATGGTTTAATAAAAATAGCAGAAAAGCAATTGCTAGGTGCCAGGTTTCGAACCTACAATGTTAGAACTTTGTGAACTACTTTAACTAATTAGCCACCACGTCTGGTATGAGTTTTATATCGAAACTAGCTCAGCTCCGCGGTTTCACTCACTTATTAAATTAATATACATACATATATACGATATTGGTTATAGTGATTGGACGACACAGTTAAACACAATTGAGTTTCTCTGTAACATAAGGGGCTTGTTTTATTCTAACACATCTAATTTACATACACTAAAGTGTTAAGTAACAAAACTTTACCTGTAACAAAAGAAACGACATTTAATGTTACTCATTACAATGTCGATACATTAATCACTAGTAAAAAATCACTTTACATGTATGTAAAATAAAAAGTGTGTGTCAGCTCCGACGCACGACTGGAGTTTACTCCTTACGAACGATTATAAAATAAATAGATTAGTTAATAAGGGTAAATGAATGTATTTCTTATATTACTTAGAGTATGCATGACACATCTATAGATTGATTTTTATTCATTGAGTAATTTTCTCAATTTTGAAATAAATATCAATTGATATAAATTTATATTTATATCAATTATAAATAAAATATAAAATTTACGATAAAACCTCCGCAAGTTGACAGTTGTTGTAGGTTAATATCAGGTTAATACAATATGCAATTGAAAGTAAATATTAACATTAATTACATCGCCATTCTGTTATTCTCGTTGCCATGGAGAGTACGAGAGCACCAAAAACGTAACGCTGTCATTCATCAGTAGATTTTACCTCTCATATTTTTCTCATACCGGGCGCATCATATATGAAAATCGATTCTTAAGGAGTAAACTCCAATAAACTCCAATAAACTCCAAAAATATATTGAATTTTCTTTACATAGACATATATTATTACTTCTCCGCTTCATTGTGTAGTAGCATGATCCATAACATATAGCTTTCCTCAACGGACTACACGACGCAAAAATATATTTTCAAGTGGGTAACTGAGACGACTGAGTTGCAAGCCAAAGAAAACAAGTTAGCGTCCGTAAGGGAACTCATATATCGAACGAACGTGTCTCAATTGTTTTTCCCAGATGACATTTGTATTTCGCGCCATAATAAATCTATGGTACGCGCCAGTTTTACTTGTTATCGTCTATGGTATCCCATAACAATATGCACTAAACACTTTATACACTTCAGTAACACTTATCTACTTCTGATTAGCATGGACAAACTTAGCCTCTTGATAATACTATTAAAGAAGTCGCGAAATAGGAACCTTTATCACCGCAATAACCGCAGTGTCAAAAAACTGTGTTGCCTTTAACACGTAATCATGTGATATTTTTGTTATGTCTGCATAGCGAGGTCATAAAGCATTTTCAATGACCCATTTGCCCTCACCCATAGTGTGATATGAAGTCACAGCCGTTTTTATTACCCCGGGTCCTAGCTAGAAGCATTTTATTGCTCTAACACGCCGAAATGGCCAAATTATTCCTTTTCACACCCTCATACGCTGGTACTAATGTAGTTTTTCACGGGATGAGACAACGTCCCAAAGAAGCATTTTATTTTTATTTGTAATAAAGATATGATGAGGTCAAACATCTATTATATATATATAGTAGATTTCTTGTGTCAGTGTGTTAGTCATTGAACTCCTAAACGCTTGGACCGATGTTGATGATTTTTTTGTGTTCACCTGAATTCGATTCGAGATCACCGGATTCGAGAATGGTTTAGATTCTCAATTGGACACCGCGATAATGTTTCAGAAAAAAAAAATCACTTAAGCGAAGCCGGGCGGCGCAGATAGTATATTTATAATCTACTAAATGTGCCCCGCTGTTTCAACCGCGTCAAATTTAGTTTCTATGTGGTAATCTAGCTAAATATCTATCTCTGTAAAAAAATCCAACCAATTCAGTTTCAGCAGTTGTGGCGTGATTGAGTAACAAACTTTCGCATGTATAATAATAGCAGGATTTATCAAATCTTTTCTCAAGTCATCAAGTTTTAAAAAAAACTACTAGTTTTATGACCTAGGTACTGACTCGACTGTTAATACGTAGCAAACAAGACACCCCTTTTATAGTAAGCGGTTACTGTAGACCAAAGAGACGTTATACAGACAATTTCTATTGAAATGATTATTGCGACATAAAAACATACAGAATAAAGCCAAAGACAGTCTGTCTGTATCTTTATCCCGAAGATTTTATATTAAAGACGTAATGGGTATGAAGTTGTAAACGACAATACCTTCTGTTATAGCTCCGAATCCAGATCCAATAAAAACACTGGAATATCAAAGCATTACCTAGCCAATTTATGAGATTTCCTTTTCAATATACATTTCCTTTGATTTGTATGAATGAATGGTGTAGGGCGTTAACCTTAAGAAGTTTTGAATTTAGAAAGAAGTTTATCTGAAAATGCTTAAGCACATTTAGCTGAGACGAAAGATTTTTTAAACATGCTGAAATCCCTGAATCGCAGAAACCGCACAAAGGTAATAAAATCACAGCGGGCATTCGGTTCTACGGACTAACAGGTGTTACTTGAGGCTACAACAAAAACTAGTCGTTACTGTATATTTAAATTAAATCGTAGGAGAGTCGTATCAGTACGTGTAGGTAATATAGGATGTTATAGAAAATATAATAGTTGCTCAATTATGTGATAGGGACTACTGTCTGACTAACTTCTATTTTCTGAGACAACCTGTATAAATAGATTGTCGGAAACCAACATTGTAAGTTCAACCCCAAGCAGACTGCATCAGTTTTTCTAATCCTAAGTACCTACAGTGTTTTATCACACCATAATGTACTTGGCGCAGTGATTTATCATATCATGTGCCTTACGTTGGAGGAAATTACCAAATGGAAACCTCTATATACGTTTAAGAGAACCAATAATCATTTCAACCAATAATCAATCGGACGCTCAAGGACGGGAACGTCAAGAGTACTCGAAACCGACGAGCATGTATGAAGAGGCTGATGAATGTAGACGAAGCGAAAGAGAAAATATAGACTTACATACTTTAGTATGTAAGTCTAGAGAGAACTAGCGCTGTTTTTGTGTAGGGTTTACTGTTACGATATAGAAAACGAAAATGTGCTGTCATTTATTTAATCTTTCAATCTAGGTAAGTACATCTCTTTGAAAAATCAAAATCAAAATATTTTGTTCAACGTAAGGGACACAGGGAACACTTATTGAACGTCATATACTTAATAGAAACTAAAGTTAATATAAAGTTTTGTTGGAACATAACAAAAAACTAGTCAAGGAATTTCGTGATATTTGGCCCAGTAGCCTCATTCCTCAACAAGAATAAGATACCACGGAAAATGATAATTTTTCATGAAACAAAGTACGGATAAGATCCATCCATCCAAGTATTATTTTCTCGAATCGCTCAAGCCAAGAGAATCCAATCTAAATTCCTTGCGTCAGTGCCGTACAGTTAATGGCAGCCAGTAGTTTACACATTAGCAGATATTTGGTGACTCGTAAATCTGTAACGGGCCACTTTCCCTAATAACTCCCTAATTTCCCTTTGTTATTATCCGCAGCAGGGTTGCGGCTCTAGTTTATTTGATAACACTATTGTATTTCTGTTCGTAAATTACACGATATTGGGCGGTATAGGATATTTTTTTTACTTTTCACTTCATTTCATTTTCATACCATAGGGTTTAAGCATTGTGAAAACACCGTATTTTCATATTTATACATATCATCACGCCAAGCCCCTAACGGGGTAGGCAGAGAGTATTTACTTTTCACTTCATTTCATCTTCATACCATAGGGTTTAAGCATTGTGAAAACACCGGATTTTTTCCATACATATACATATCATCACGCCAAGTCCCTAACGGGGTAGGCAGAGAGTATAGAGCGCCAGTATTTTCTTTATGCAGAAAGTCACGCCTTCCAAGGCTAAGATCTAGAACCTCTTTTCGGCGGAGGTATATTTAGGTATCAACGTGACAGATGACGAGTCTCAGTCCGTCTGTCTTTCATGGACATTTTACATATATATGTAATTTAGTTACCTCATAACGTATGTAGTTGCGTCACGGGTTTTCTCTTACTGTAAATCACGGTACTTAGTTTCCGAATTAAGTCATTAGTACATACCGACGGGGTTTGAGCTTTTCCACTCGGCCACCACGGCTCTGCCATCCTTTCACCGCAGATATATGAGCGCTAGTAAGGCTAGTGGAAAGTCTGTCTCTAAAATAAGACTAACAAAAAACATTTTTGAATTGTATGTCAAACGTATCAGGTTTCCTTTCGATATTTTCCTTTACCGAAAAGCATACCAGAGCTGCAACATTCGGTTATCTTATCACGACTCTCTTGATCTTCAAGTTTTCTTTATCTATTATGCATAATTCAGACATAAGTTTTTTAGATTGTTTAAGGGGAGAGGCAAAGGTAAACATTATATTCTGCATTTGAAACGACGCCGAGCTCTCCCCAGGGATGTCAGACTCTGGGTTCGATATTGAAATTATCATA
Source organism: Drepana falcataria (assembly GCA_945859725.1). Lineage (NCBI taxonomy): Eukaryota > Metazoa > Arthropoda > Insecta > Lepidoptera > Drepanidae > Drepana > Drepana falcataria. Next base: position 7,539,352 of record OX243935.1, read on the forward strand.
AAAATAAACTAAAACTATATATAAATGGTAAGTCCCTATGATACCTAAAAGCATAAAACATACCCCTTGGGTGTTCTCAGACGAAGAACTGGCAGTCTTTTGTTTGAGCGGATACACTTAAAAATTTAATAAATAATATGAAATTTTTTACTTACTTAGGTTTAGTTAGACGATGTTACTTGGCTCGACGTTATTCTTTATTATAAATATGAAAAGCTTATATTAATAATTGAATAATAAGTTAAGTCTATGTTATATGAAAATTAATTAACTCAATTCACCATGTTACGTTTCAGTAGCAATATGTATAAAAAAACCTCTATCTATAGACTCTATTTATATATTTCCTCACGCCTTCCCTCAAGGGTCCCCGAAGGGGTAGGCAGAGGTGTATAGGTAATACCCACACACCCAATTTCCGCCAGAGGTATATTAGGTGCCAACGTGACAGATGGTGAGTCCATCGCCTTTACTCAAGCACGACTATACAATACATACGCCTTTGAATTTCATCTCAGACGTATGCAGGTTTCCTCTCGATGTTTTTCTTCATCGTAAAGCTCGTAGTGTGACTAATCCCTGTAGTTCAGAAAAACTCATTGGTACAGTCGGGATTCGAACTTACGATCTTTGTGTTGCAAGCAACTGCTCGAACCACTCGGCCACCACGGCTTTTTTTTTTAATTTATTTTTTATTTTAATTTACTTAAAACGATTACAATTTCTGAATTAAAATTTTGAAGAAAAATAAAAAACAATATTCACATACATGATTTAAATAATTTTATTAGTGTAATAGTTACATTGATACATAAAAAAAATCATTCTCTAGTTTAGTAATCTATCTGCTACAAATTCTTCTAAGCCATAATTTCCTCGATTCTTATGTGCCCGTAGTTAACTATAGTTTCAATTGATGTGTGGATTAGTGCAAAATCCAGCAAGATCTTTTTCAACTACAGTTTTAGACTGATAACTCTTCTTGTAGAAATCGGCGAATAAGAAGACGAACAGAGTGAGATTTGACAGCCCCACCCAGTAGCTCACGATATGTATCGGGCACGAGGACGTGTAGGTTTGCACCACCATGTGGGCTATGACCAGGACAAATTGACTCTGGAAACAAGCGGTATATAAATGAAAGGCTATATACAATAGTATATCCTCATGCCTTCCCACAAGGGTCCCCGAAGGTGTATAGGTAATACCCACACACCCACTTTCCGCCAGAGGTATATTAGGTGCCGACGAGACAGATGGCGACTCCATCGCCGTTACTCAAGCACGAATATACATACGCCTTTTGATTTTATTCTCAAGCGTATGCAGGTTCCTCTCGATGTTTTCCTTCACCGTAAAGCTCGTGGTGTGAATAATCAGTGTACTTAAGTTCAGAAAAAGTCATTGGTACAGTCGGGATTCAAACTTGAAATATTTGTGTTGCAGAGAAATACCCGAACCACTAGGCCACTACGGCTCTATGAAAGGCTCACGATGCTCACAGCTACCTTCTTCCACCGCTCCTCTCGCCATCGACAGGGAATTCATCCATATACCTTTGAACCAAAATGGGTCTCGCGCTGCGTGGTTTATTAAGGGATTTAAGTTCATTATGTGTTAATTTCATGTAACTCATAAACTACATAAACAGAAACACAGGCATTTCAGAATTACCTGTTTTAAAAAATAATAAAAAACAGGTGATTTTGTATATTTCTTAAGCCTAAACCTCTTGTTAAAGTCGATATTGAATATTGTCTTACCTACCGATTTATTATATTATGTAAGGATACGCTCATGTTATATTCTGAGCACCTATAATTTATGAGCCGGAATATTTCTCCGCAAATCGACTGCTTGTTTTACAAATTGAGCCCATAAATCGCTTAATTCGAGACTTATCATACATATTGTGAGATATAAGAAAGATAGAGCACGGTCTTAATATTTTAGAGCTCATAAAGAACAGATTTTGTATACACGAGGGGATTGAATATGAAACTGTAAGGTAACAGCTAATGAAAGTACCCTCCAGTAATTGAGTAATTAAATAAAACGCTCTGAATATTAATCCGGAGGTATAGATTTGAAAATTGTCTAGTATTAATGCGAACACAAAGGCTTATATTTCGTACTTTAGGACTATCAGCAAAACAAGCCGCTTGTTCAACAAATCAAATTAAATCTGTTATTAAATTATAAGGGACACTGACAACGCGTAATGAACGCCGCATTACAAAAAAATATCCTCACGCCTTCCCACAAGGGTCCCCGAAGGGGTAGGCAGAGGTGTGTAGGTAATACCCACACACCCACTTTCCGCCAGAGGTATATCAGGTGCCAACGTGACAGATGGCGAGTCCATCGCCGTTACTCAAGCACGACTATACATACGCCTTTGAATTTCTTCTCAGACGTATGCAGGTTTCCTCTCGATGTTTTCCTTCACCGTAAAGCTCGTGGTGTGACTAATCACTGTACTTAAGTTCAGAAAAAACTCATTGGTACAGTCGGGATTCGAACTTGCGACCTTTGCGTCGCAGGCAACTGCTCGAACCACTCGGCCACCACAAAAAAAGTAAAAGGTTTTATTTTAAAAAAGAACGGCGAATCAAATCTATTGATACTACCCTACTAATATTAGAAGTTTGAAAGTCTCTGAGAATCTGTGAGGATGTTTTTTACTCAATCACGACAGAACGTTTGAACGGAATCTGATGAAATTTGCTAAAATATTTATTTATTTTAAATATTTGTTAACTAGATTTAATATATTTTACATATTGAATATATTTTATCGCAGTAAAAAATATTTGTTTTATTTTACGAGGGTGAATTTGTGGGGCAAACTAATAGTAATATTTCCATAAGTTCAGGGATTGGAGCAGTATTTTCAACTATAAAACTCTATTGTGTCCTAGACTTGAGCTACGAATGACAACGCTGATCTGGCGAACCAGCGGCGCGAAGCGGCGATAGTACTAAGGGGTAAGCCCTTAGCACTATAACTCGGGCCTACTAGTAGGTCCTAGAAAGTTCTAGTCAACAGACAGTCATAAGCATGTTGTTTGCAAACAATACTAATATTATAAAGAGAGTGTTTGTGTGTAAAAAATTACTCTGCATTAAAGAAGAAGGCCAGTATAAAGTCATGCTACCACCTAAAGGAGCAGAACAGTAGTCTTCTATATTAAATAGCTACCTGCACGGCTTCGCACGGGTGCAATGTAGATAGTAATAATATGTAAAATATAAAAATGGTTACTGTGGGTTATTTTGGAGATAAATATATCACACAAATCTTATATCATCCTTCCTCTTAAATCACTTAATCTATGCGACTTAGTTTTAATTTGTTCATTCAAATAAGTAAATATAAAATCTACAAATGTAATCCACGTCGCAGGTTTCGTCGGTAGGTTTATCTGTTGCTGAAAATTACATTAAAAGCAGTTAAATAGCTTAAAACAATTATGTATATATAAGCTTAGATATTGGCTTAAAATATCTAAGCGAACAGGCAGCGGAAACGACTTCATATTATACTATGTAAAGATTTAGCGCTGGTGAATGCCCGGGGCACGGCTGGTGCCATCGTAAAACGTTACAGATTCAACATTGTTGATTAAGTTACCTGTCAGATCTACGGGAATGGGAAATTTCCGCCAATCAGATATCCGAATCTGTGTACATTGTTTGTGCACGACGAAGCTTTATTATTCTTACCTGAGGTTGTCTTATAGTACTAGATGGGTTATGTTAAAGGTAAACTCACCAATTGCAAAAGGGTTAGGTATTTTTTCCACCACAGAAACTTAGCGTAGCTCGGTCCCAAGGCGGCAAGGCCATAATAGGTGTACATAATACAGTGAATGGAGCAGTTCATGACAGCCATAAAGGACCAGTGATCCGAGGGGTCGTACTTGAGGAAGGACCAGGCGATGATCACCATGAAGGTGTGGTGGTACACGTGGAGGAACGTCACTTGTTTCGGCTTTTTTCGAAGTACGAAAAATATCGTATCGCACAAGTCGAAAATTTTCGTTGCAGTGTATTTCCAATACAGTGCTGCGATTGTCTGTAAACAAATTATTTGTAGAATAACCGTAGTTAACTCTGATGTAATTTTAATTCTATATTCTATGTTTCTATTCTACCCATAGAATATAGCTTTATGTAGAACTGTGTAACCTAATTGCAATCTTTGAGAAGAAAGAAGAAATTTAAAGGCGTAAAAAACCTCACACCTTTGTGACGACGACGGACCAAATTAAGTACATCTCTGTAGAAAAGCGGGCGCGACTAAAGCTTTACTTATCCCGTAATGGACTTTTGACATTTCTTTTTCATCACTGTAAAGCTCGTGGTATTTCAAATCTCTGTATTTACATTAAAAAAATGCTGAATATTCCTTCTATAGATAGTTCAATTCACGAAGACGCGCCCCACTATTCTTCTCTACAGTTTATAGTGTAAGTGTGCAACCTTCCACTAATGTTTGAGTATTGTCGGTACACACTGATTACCTATGAATGCACACGCTCACTACAATTAATATCGAGTATAATAATAGAGTCGGGTCATACTCCCCGCAACGCACTACCCCCGCGACTAGAAATTGCTGGGGCGTGTCTTCGTGGATGGCACTATCTATACCATACTGCCACCCCGTATCGAACGCAAATTCCATTACTCACATAAAGTGTAGTTTCGTCATGTTGACATCTTCTCGGAAATAGGCCTTTATCTAAAGTATATATAAAAAACTGAAACAGCAAAGGACCGATTCGATTAAAAGATTACAAGGCACCAGTCTTATCTGAGGCTAACTGTATTCTCTTTACGTTTTGAAATCATTTCAACACAATAGTTACAATTTCATCTGAATAACAACAAACATATTACTACCCACTATTACTAACAACTATCTTTACAGGTTTCCCCTGCAGCAAAACTCCCTTCCTTATCCTTCCTGTTCCCATTTTACCCAAGAGTACAGGGGTCAATCATTATTCAAGTGTGAAAAGGATAGATGTATCCGAATTTATAGTTTTAATAAAATCTGAAGATTTGATCATGATTGTATGAGCACGTCATGGTAAGACCGAACTACATCTCCGTCTAACAACAAAATGTAGGTCTATGAAAATTGTTTACATATATAACCAAAGAGTACCTTATAAGCTAAAACTCCAGAATTCACAACTTTGACTATGTTGAAAACGATAAGGAACTTCTTCATTTGAACCGGATTCCTTTTCTCCATCAGGACCGGACCCACCTTCAGTACGAAAACTAAGTAAGATATGAGAATGAACGCCACATCGTTGGGTTCCATCAGCGGCCAACGATCAACGAAGCTCACTGGAAGGAAGGAATGACGTGTTACTTCAAGTTCCATATCTAGGTAATGATGTTATGTTCGTCTTTGATGTCTGTACGTTTTTGAATCCAATAACAAACGTTTGGTTTATTGGTATCTACAGATGCATGGCTGCCTTAAAAATACATATCCATAAATTAATATGAATATATATAACTTCACTTTTATACAGAAGAGTCGACAGAGATTTACTAATACGATATGTTATACGATCTGTCGCTTGAACATTCTTAAATAATGATTGTATTAAATTTAACATAATAAGTGCAATTTCCATGTAAATATGTATGTCGTGTTCGAGAAAATGTATTCTTTTGCCAACGAAATTACTAAAATGGAACTGTAATTAGATCTTATTTATGTACACCTAATTAATAACACAGTGTGTCTTTGATCTCGAAATATTTTATGCGAGAATAAATTTCCGTATATGAGTACTCAATTGGATATTCTTACAATGTCCTTTGGGCAACTGTAAACTGGTCGTGAAGCACCATGCCATACTGGTTGACTTTATATCACCATAATTGAGATAAACATAAGTTAAAAGCGAAAGTGTAATTATTTCTCGGCAAGCTTTAAATCACTTTAGAGAAATTTGCCAAACGTAGCCTTATGTCATAAACGGTTTTTTTATTCATATCTAAAAATCTTTATTAAAGGCCAGTATTCATAAAAAAGTATGAATGGTTTATTAAAAAAAAAATAAGCGTGTAAGATAGGAAAAAAATACGAAAAATAAAAAAACGATACGATGTGATGTGATCATATTTTTCAGCGTTTTTGCGTAATTTAATGAAAATTTTTTCACATGTTAGCTCAAGTTAAAATTAAGCCAGGAAAGTACTTTGCTAACCTATTTCTTCGTTGTTCATGAGAATAAGCTATTTGGTTAAACAGTGTTTGATTTATAAATTCGTATAGAATATACTTCGTTCCATTTTCCCAAATAATCATAACTTTTGCAGGTTCTAAGTTACCAAAACATTCAGTTACATCTGTTTTCTTAATGTTTTCAAGACTTATAACAAATACTTTAACATTTGAGAACACAGTCCCGCAAATCAGCGCAAAGCTCACTCGCGCGTACTCGACTGTGAGATAAAATAATTTTGGTGGAAGTTAATTTTCTGGATGAAACAATCCAGGTTACTAACGTTAAGAGTACTCGAAAGCGTGCATGCATGAAGAGAGCGATGAATGGACTTAAATAAAGTGATCTGTCAACTTTGAGAGGATCGGTGACACTGCTAGAGTTCGTTAGGAACCGTGCTTGCTCATATATATCCTCACGCCTTCCCACAAGGGTCCCCGAAGGGGTAGGCAGAGGTGTATAGGTAATACCCACACACCCACTTTCCGCCAGAGGTATATTAGATGCCAACGTGACAGATGGCGAGTCCATCGCCGTTACTCAAGCACGACTATACATACGCCTTTGAATTTCTTCTCAGACGTATGCAGGTTTCCTCTCGATGTTTTCCTTCACCGTAAAGCTCGTGGTGTGACTAATCACTGTACTTAAGTTCCGAAAAACTCATTGGTACAGTCGGGATTCGAACTTGCGACCTTTGCGTCGCAGGCATCTGCTCGAACCACTCGGCCACCACGGCTCCTCTCTCATAAACTATGTCACGTACTAATATTGGAGCGCATATTATATTCCGCGTCGACCTACTAGCGAGATGCGGATGAATACATAATGAGGGTGCAACGGAGAAATGCAAGTAATCGCCTTGAGTATGCGATGTATTAACCCATATAGGGTTGGCACTATACTGTTGCTGAGTTGTTCGATTTACTCGTGACTACATTATGGGTACTTTAAGTCGAACTACACCGAGCAAAATATTGTTAATATTACCTATTTCAACATTCCAGAATCAATATCCTCGTCATAAGTCATACAAACATATGAATATATAATTATAAGTAAACTATATATATAATAATATGTATAGTCGTGCTTGAGTAACGGCGATGGACTCGCCATCTGTCACGTTGGCACCTAATATACCTCTGGCGGAAAGTGGGTGTGTGGGTATTACCTATACACCTCTGCCTACCCCTTCGGGGACCCTTGTGGGTAGGCGCGAGGATATATTATATTATTATTAATTATAAATAAAATTATAAGTTATATATTCATACAAATTTATATATATGAATTACCTATCAATGAAATGAAGGAAAAAATTGTGAGTCCCTGTTTAGTCCATAACTGACCCGTTCAGTTCAAGTCGTTGGCAGGAATCCATTTTATAGGCCTCTGCTCCATTCTACAGTAGACTGTACAATAAGCTATTTACATAAATGTAGGCGTTATTCATCAAAAGGAAGTGATATTTGCTTCCGAACTCTTGTATAAATTATTGAGGAATGGTTTGAATGTCGAATAAATACGAGAAGCACAACTTTTTCCCACAGATATTCAGATGGAGAGACGATGTAAAATTAAGTAGACCGTTTTAAAAGATTGGTAAAAAAGACAGGGTCTGTTAATACGGTATGTGAAAACAAAGACATTACTTTTGAAGCATTACTGATGTTAAAAGCTAAATAAGATGTTATGTCCATAAGTTCACGGTCTCTTTGATGGAGTCTCGAGTCGTCTATACAAGGCCTCTCGTGATTTTTTTTGTGTTGTCTCTCGTAGCGTGAGTTCCGGGAACTTTTGCTACTTAACCGGTCAATGGCGAGACCTAGGCCTCCAGCCAGGCACTTTAGTACTAACCAACACAGCTAAGGTCACCTCCTGTGGGGTACAAACCTCGGCTTAGGGCGTTGCTGGATCGCGAGCAAGGGAGCTGGGCTGGACTGGTAATTTTATTTAAATATTAATTGGGGGTGGCATTTGGGGCCTTTCGTCACTAGCAGGCTGGAATATGTCTCGCTTAGAAAATCAGCATTGCTATCGAGCGTGGCAATGCTGCTAGTTTTCTTGGCATTTTGCCGCAGGATACCGTTTGGCAATTTTTTTTTATCTGTAAGTATTTAGTTTTTCTTTTTATTATGTTAGTGTAAAATTATTATACGATAAATCATTAAGCACGCAGGTGCTGGCACCTACACTTCGGCCGAGATATTTAGTTATCAGCGTCCATCGTCGTTTCTCAAGCTCGACGAAATTTTTTATAAATAATCTCATGGTACGTTCCGTCGTACTTGAAATCTTGGCGTTTCTGGCGACTATATGAATCATAGGCCACCACGATCATCGAATAAACTAATAAAAATAAACCCATGCGATCTCGGTCAAACACACCACTACTTATTAGACCGAGACTCCGAAGTCTGTATTCTAGGCAATTTACTAGTTGCCTCCCACACGTTTCCATTATTTAGGGACCTGTTGTTATAGTTCTATCCATTATATTCATTGATAAAGTACAATTGCTTTTATTTTTTAGTATTGCCTCCCAAACAATAAGAAACTCGAGCCAAGATGACGGCTATATCGCAGACGTCAATAGTTACGTTTCAGTGAAGTACAATTCTCACAAATATATATTTTGTACACTTCGATATAGGGTCCAATATCGCTTACAGGAAACGGTGACTGCACTGTCTCATATACTGCAACCTTATGCGAATAAGTTGTTATTTATTGCGTAACTGGAACACTTAGGTATATTTAGTATTCTGTGCTTAGATGTTGACAAGGATAAATTAAACATCTGTGGTGTAAGTTACTCGGTTCTCCAGACAATTAATTAAGGTTAGACATAAATTTATATTGTGTTATCTTCTCGCCATGTGGTAGAAGTCTAATAATATTCCCTTATCGTTAGATATACATACATATTATATATTGAGGTGTCAACGTAACAGATATGAGGTCTCGCCGTCTTATATTTGTTTCTACATTTCTTTTTTGACATATGAAACAGTTCGTATTGGCGTGGTGGCCGAGTGGTTCGAGCAGTTGCCTGCGACGCAAAGGTCGCAAGTTCGAATCCCGACTGTACCAATGAGTTTTTCTGAACTTAAGTACAGTGATTAGTCACACCACGAGCTTTACGGTGAAGGAAAACATCGAGAGGAAACCTGCATACGTCTAAGAAGAAATTCAAAGGCGTATGTATAGTCGTGCTTGAGTAACGGCGATGGACTCGCCATCTGTCACGTTGGCACCTAATATACCTCTGGCGGAAAGTGGGTGTGTGGGTATTACCTATACACCTCTGCCTACCCCTTCGGGGACCCTTGTGGGAAGGCGTGAGGATATATTATTATTATTATTATCGTATTGGACTGACGAAAGATGATAGTGGTGTCAAAAAATGGTTTTGTATATGTATATCTTTATATACGAGTATATATTTCTTACGTAAGTGTGTACGTCACTGTACTCCACCTAAACGTTTTTAATGAAAATTAAAAAAAAAAAGTGTTTCTTCAGGTGGATTCGAAAATGGTTTAGATTCACAATTGGACCCGATGGGTGGCGCTGCGATCGTGTTTCAGGAAATTTTATTTTTCACCCGGGCGAAGCTGGGCGGGACAGCTAGTGTAGGTATATAAATACATACATATTGCATACATACATGCATATCATCACGCCGAGTCACTAACGGGGTAGGCAGAGTAGAGCGCCAGTTCTCCCTAGACTTACATTCCTCTTTCGCTGCTTCCACATCAGGCTCTTCATACGTGCATGTCCGCCGGTTATGAGTACTCTTGACGTTCCCGTCCTTGCGTGTCCGTGTCCGATCAATTTGATTTAGGTAGTTGGAACGTGGTCTTCATCTGCCTCTTCTTGCACACCCTTTAGCGTTGTATATCCACCTATAGAAGTAAATACATCGTTGTCAATTTGCGTGGAATTGTCCCAAGGTATAATTATAATTAATCTCAGGAACTCGCAAATCCGATTTGAAAAATCGGGCGTTCAACCAAACAAACAGACTCACCTGTTTTATATTATAAGTACAACTATCGGGATCGATTGGGGTGAGGACTTCCTCACCCCAATCGATCCCGATAGTTAGTCCCTCTCCTAATTATTGTCTATCGTCTGATAGACGAAGTAATAGAAACACATTCAGAGCGGAACCAATGGCTATAAGGGCAACCTACTTTCATTTATTACTTTGTTTCGCGTGAGGATTCTTTCAATTTTGCTTGTGTTTATTTACTGGTTTTTCGTATTACCATAGACAAATTATACTTCTATTTCACTCTGGTATTTTATGTATTATTTCAAACATTTAAATCTTGGTAAAAATAATAATTTTTGTTCTTCATTGAATGTTAATTGTCTAATTGCATGCCTTGCCATTATGCCATAGCCGTGCCTTGGTATATTATAAATAAAAAGTTTCAAAGTATGTACAAAAGCAAATACATATATATCTATACATATGTTCTGCCTTAGGATAATCGGTAACCTTAGTCGGACAAATTTACTTACAGTCTTTTATACAAACATTTATGTGAAATCCATCTATTTGGATGTACCTATATGTCAGTGACAACAACACAATAATAACGGTCAGAATATTATAACTATTTTGGTATTACATTAGAGGCTGCCGCTTGCAAGTGACAAGGTCGTTAGTTAAGGGTCCTAGGAACTATTAGGGTATCCGCTAATTAAAACTAATTGTAACTATGCAAATTGTATGCTAATAGCCGTGGTCGGACAATCGCAGACCATCGGTTCGGGACTTCATTAACATTATTTAAATGGTGAGGTGGGCGAGTGGTTCGTGTAGTTGCCTGCAACACAATGATTACACGTTTGAATCCCGACCGTACCGAAGAGATTTTCAAAACTTAGGTACCGTGATTAGTCACCTACGTGTCTACAGTCTACGAAGGAAAACATTGCGTATTTATAGTCGTGTTTGATTATCGTTGATGGACTAGCCATCTGTTACGTTGGCACCTAAAATATATCTCCGGCTAAAAATGGGTGAATAGCTGTTACCTACACACTTCTACCTACTCCTTCGGGGAACTTGGTGCGAAACCGTGACCATATTTATGTACAATATAATAGGGCTCTTGTATACAATTTTTTTTATACAACAAGAGTGGCAAACAAGCATACGGCCCACCCGATGGAAAACGGTTACCGCAGCCTATTTACGCTTACGATACCGAAGTATCACTTGCATAGCAAAGGAGCTTTCTTGGTTATTGCTGCGTTCTAAACTCATTTATGCTATGCATAATAAGAGTAGCGTTAGCGGATACCAAAAAAAAAAAAATAAAGGCTTATATTTGTCATGGAAGGCAATACTAAACGATTTGCTTCACTACTAAGGTAATCGTAATTTGATGTAAAATTGTCTCGATAATTCGGCTTTTAAATGCATTTTCTTGTGCTACTAGTATTCCAGAGATAAGCGTGCTCAAACAATATAGGTATATTGCATACCACTTTTGTAATGCGACAAGGTAAAGACACATGTAGCAATGTCAGACTTATAAGGCTGCTTTAAACTATGCTCATGATCCAAGAAAAGGCTTACAACTATATTTTTACGCTAACAAGACAGCCCTAAATGGGGTAAACAAAAAGAGGGAACAGGCTGTCGTCTGATTAACGACGTGACAAACGCCTTTTAATTTCTCTCAAGCATGTGTGCATTTTATCTTAATTTTTTTTTTTTTTTTTTTGTATTGTCTCTCGTAGCGTGAGTTCCGGGAACTTTTGCTACTTAACCGGTCAATGGCGAGACCTAGGCCTCCAGCCAGGCACTTTATTTCTAAGCAACACAGCTAAGGGCCCCCCTGTGGGGTACGAACCTCGGCTTAGGGCGTTGCTGGATCGCGAGCAAGGGAGCTGGGCTGGACTGGTAATTTTATTTAAATATTATTTGAGGGCGGGATTTGCGCGTCAGGCTCGGCGCGGGCCGGCGTTTGCGGCGGGGGTCGGGGGGGAACATTACGGCTTATTCGCGTCGAGCCTCGTCGGCGAGGACGGAACAGTGGTCGGTTTTGTATCTTAATATTGTTTTTCAGTTTTTTTTATACCACACGGGTGGCAAACAAGCATGCGGTCCGCCTATGGGAGCTTGCAACACCAGGGGTATTCCGCGCTGCCGGCCCCACCGGAATCATTTCACACCCTTCTTGAATGACTCCATGCTGTACTCTCCAGGGAAAACTTCAACGGGAAGCTGTTTGAATTGGTGTCACAGCTTACTATTACTTCACGCCCTCCAACAAGGGTCGTCGAAGGGTAACGCCGAAGTACTTCTCTTTGGTGCAGATATATTCAGGAGCCACGAGACACGTCCATTTCTTCTCAAAAAAAATTAATTTTCACCTCTGCACAGTAAAGTTCGTAGTGTTCTCAATCTGTACTTAAGTACAGCAAAACTCATTGGTACAGTCGGTTCGAACTTGAATATATTATGTTTACTCATTCCATATAGTCGCGACATAAACGCATGTCTAATACTTAAATGAAATGATATACATACGTGAAGCAACAGAAGGTATTTTTTTATAAATAAAATATCCTCACGCCTTCCCACAAGGGTCCCCGAAGGGGTAGGCAGAGGTGTATAGGTAATACCCACACACCCACGTTCCGCCAGTGGTATATTATGTGCCTTATATTATTTATTTAAGGAACATTAAAATTCCATTCGAATTCGAATTCGAAACCGACGAGCATGTATGAAGAGACTGATGAATGTGGACGAAGCGAAAGAGGTATGTAAGTCTAGAGAGAACTGGCGCTCTATACTCTCTACCTACCCCGCTAGGGACTTGGCGTGATGATATGTATGTATGTATGTAAAATTCCATAAAATATATATCGTTTATCTGTTTAATTTCATTAAAAAATTGCATCTAAAACGAATAATTTATAGTAACTTAAATTTTCATGGGCTCTTTATTGCAAAACACAGGCAAAAAAGTTTATTTCAAGCAAAGGAAAGTATGTATTAGATTATATAAAAATCTAATAACATCTACAGTTGAACTATTGCCATAATTATCAAATAGAGTGAAGAAGATCTTTGTCACACTTAAATAATGAAGGCTCCTGATTCGACGTAAGGTTTTAGGTAAGACTTTTCTAAAAGGGGTTCAAAGCCAAAGCGGAAGTGTGACGTCAGTCAACACTATACACGACGATGGGGATATGGCAATACACCATTACCTTTATATATTTCCTATCCAGGAAAAATGCTATAATTACCTAGACATAATGTTTCTGAATAGAATAGTTGTCTTCTAGAAATTATAGGGTGCTGTGAATTTATCCTCATGACGATGGAATAAATAAAACAAATTACAACATTATTAAAGGGAGTAATACTCACTAAGAAACAAGATTGTTTAACGGAAACATTGAATAAAACGTTAGACGTTAAGAAGATATAAACGTAGATAGACGCTACATGTATCGCTTCATCGTTACAGCAAGATTTTTATGACGAAATAACGTCATTAATCTGTCAATTCAAATTTAAAGAGAGGTAGGGCATAAGGCATAACGGGTTTCCCGTTCGAATTTGGAGCTGCCCGACTGGGGCAGAACCTCCACCTTATAGAAGTCCGTAGCCAAATAACACAATTTATTGTGTTGTGTTCCTATGCGGTGAATAAGGTTATCAGTAATGAGCTCCTCGGGGAGGGGGGAGGATTGTTATATTGTGTTGGCAGGAGAGGGATTAGTCTCATTATGCTGCCAACACAGTATAACTCTTCGAAAACAGAGTGGCAACGCGCAAGTGATACTTCGTTATTGTATGCGTAAATAGGCTGCGGTAACCGTTTTCCATCGGGTGGGCCGTATGCTTGTTGCCACTCTTGTTGTAAAGGAAAAAAAATTAAAAAATTCTGTGTATTTTTTATTTGTTTCCTTTCATTGTGCCCTATCAAATAATTGAGCAACTGCCTCATAATCACACTGTATATATAAAAAACATAAACAATTCGAAACAACAATTTATAGTAAGTATAAAAACGCGTTATTGGTACTTATTTGTATTTTACTACCATAGTTGGTAAGTTTTATTTGCTACCAGTCGAAGTTAACTCAATAAAGAAAATGTAATCTAGTTTTTTTTTATTCAGTTTCCTTCGTTAGTCTAGGAACAGCTCATTTTAGTTTTATGACGATTCAGGGAAACTATAATAATATATCCTCACGCCTTCTCATAAAGATCCCCAAGGGGGTAGGCAGAGGTGTACTACCAGAGGTGTAGGTGTACTACCCACACAACCACTTTCCGCCAGATATATATTTTAGGTGCCAACGTGACAGATGGCGAATCCACTGCGTAACTCAAGCACGACTATACATACGCCTTTGAATTGCTTATCAGACGTATGCAGGCTTCCTCTCGATATTTTCCTTCAACGTCGTGGTGTGACTAATCGCTGTACTTAAGTTCGGAAAGCTCTTGTCGAGATTCGAACTTGTGATCTTTGTGTCGCAGGCAATTTGTTGTTTGATTAATAAAAACTATGAGAAAACTAAGCAAATAGATAGAGATAGAGAAATAGATAGAGAGAGAAATAGAAATATATCACACTAGCTCTCCTGCCCAGTATCGTCGTCATCGTCGTCGATAAAAAAAACATTGAAGTCAATCGCAGAGCCACCTATCAGACAATACCGCGTGGTGCAGGTAGTAAATGATTTATTATTTTATATTATTTATTTATTTTTTCTCTGAAAATGTATGTTTTTTTTTTTATACTACAAGAATGGCAAACAAGCATACGGCCCACCTGATGAGAAACGGTTACCGTAGCCTATTTACGCTCACGATACCGAAGTATCACTTGCGTGTTGCAGTGGCAACACGCAAGTGATACTTCGGTATCGTGAGACACACAGAGTGCTGTGTTCGGAGTGTTATAGTGTGTTGGCAGTATAAGGTTTAATCCCTCTGCTTCCAACACATTGTAACAATCCTCCCCCCTCCCCAAGGAGCTCATTACTGGAAACCTTATTCACCACGTAGGAACACAACACAATAAATTGCGTTATTTGGCTACGGACTTCTGTAAGGTGGATGTCCTGCCCCAGTCGGGCAGCTCCAAATTCGAACGGGAAACCCGCTATGCCCTACCTCTCTTAAAATCTCGTATGTACTTAATGCTTCACCCAAATTCGTTGAATAAAGCACGCCCTTTATCGCGAGGTGACAAGGCCCAGCTATAAATCGATCCGTGGTCGTAAATCGCGGCTTGGTTGAATATTGCCTTTTGTAAACTTGTATTATTTCATGTAAATGGCGACATTTTATTGTTTTACTTCGCCAATTGCTGTTAGGGTTTTTTTTATTAAAAAAGTTCCCTTAAATTTAAACGCAAAAGCTATTCGTGGTAAATTTTTCGCCTCTGAATGTTTACAACGAAATACCAAATTGTAATATTTATTTCTTAATATTTGGTTCTTTGTCAATTCTTGGAACTTTCTCGAAACTTATAAACGTTTTTGTTACAAATGGTATCGGAGGGCTTTAACTGACTATCAAGACTTACTAAGAAAACGCATTATAAAAGTTAAAGCAAATAAACTCGAATATTTTTACTTGAGAGCCGCGGGGGTCGAGTGGTTTGAGTACTCGACTTGATTGTGGTTCGATTTCGACTATGACCAGTATACCAATACTAAATACTACCTACATACCAAAATACCAATGACTTTTCTGTACTCAAGACTAAATATATACTTAGTTGCCAACGATCTAGATTTAGTACAAATCTAGATTTAATCTTATTTATTTAAATACAATATTATCTGTAATCGATTAAAGGTCGGCAATCCAAAGTATCTTAAAATAATATCTTATTTCACGTTCCCCAGCGACTACAACAACCTACCTTATATATACTAAATCACACTGCTGATCTTACAAGAGCTCGGGTTTTTTTCCATTTAAACATTTTCCCCCCGTCAAATAAACAGAATTCAGTTTTTTATTACTTTTAGTCGCATGCTAACTTAATCGAAATCTATATATATGCAGCTCGTCTGTTCGTTAATCTCAAAGCTAAGGGTGCTTCATAAGGGCTGGCATATCTTCGGTCATTCTACTTTGAAAACCGTGAAAACGGTAAAATGTTTGTGAAGGGAAACCTCGCACTTGCCTTCAAGACAAATATCCATGCATGTGACATATCGCGAGCCTGCTAATGCTCTCCTTCAATTGAACACAGCGTGACAAAAACGTTCATTCGCGAATGTAAATTGAACGTCAAATATACACAAATTGACTCCAAGCTGAGTTAAAAGAAGTCTTCTGCCTACATAATACAAGCAAAACTGTAATGCAATTTAAAACTACATGATGATATGATAGGTGTATTTTTATGAGCAGTCGTTACAAATCAAATCAAATCAATAATCTCACGCCTTCTCACAAGGGTCCCCTAAGGGTCAGGCAGAGGTGTATAGGTAATACCCACACACCCACTTTCCGCCAGAGATATATTTTAGGTGCCAAAGTAGCAGATAGCGAGTCCATCGCCGTTACTCAAGCACGACTATACATTCGCCTTTAAATTGCTTCTCAGACGTATGCAGGTTTCCTTTCGATGTTTTCCTTCACCGTAAAGCTCTTGGTGTGGCTAATCACTGTACTTAATTTCAGAAAAACTTATGTCCGGTTTCTAACTTGCGATCTTTGTGTGACAACCACTCGGCCACTTCGGCTTTTTACACGGCAAATCATAAATCAATAGCAAATTTAATAATTCGGTAAACCCCATTCATAAAACAGACAGACCCATCTCAATATTTTCTTGCTTCGCAAAAGTTTTATGACCATTAGTCTGCGCTCTGATTCAAAACCACGTTAAGCAATTATTAAGCAGTAATCATGATTGTTCAATGTATATCGACTAACACAAATTTAATTAACTTTACGGATACCCTAACTGATTGGATAATAATAAACCGAATGACGTAATGTATATAGACTTCAGTAATAAAGCATTTAGTCGTGTTTCCCACAACATTTTGTTACAGAAGCTATCTGCCTGCTTTGTTATAACGTGTCTACAGACAACAGCTGACACTCCACTTATTCTGCCTACGCCTTTAGGGACTCGGCGTATATACAGTATAATTTTTTTATTCTTCTCGCAAGGGTCCCCGAAGGGGTTGGCAGAAGGGTATAGGTAGTACCCCCACCTATGTGTAATATGTATATATATTATAAGTAGGTCCTGAAAACCATCAGATTCAATGCCGGATTTAGAGGCCTGGAGGCCTCGTGGCATCAAAGGAGTGGAGGCTGTCTGGCCCCAAATTAAATAGTTAATTGGGAATTTTTGTTGTTACCTGATTGGAGTGAACGATTATAGATCGATGATTTCTGTTAATATTCAATATAATCATGATTGTACAAAGTACCATAGGTAAAGATAAACCGCGCAAAAAAATCTAAGGAAAAGTGTTGAAAACAACTTGTTTTTTTAAACCCCAACTTTTAGTGTGTAAAAAAATTTTATTTTCGATGAGATTAGTATTACATTATATTATTTATTAATATCTTAATATGTTTGCATGAATTGGGTGCCCATTGCTGCCTAGTGGACCCGATTCTAACCATGTTTGATGTTCGCTATGACGTCAATAAAAAAGTACGCGTACAAAGTTACGCGTTAAGTTACAGCACCTGACTTTTCTGAAGTTGTTACGTGATTTTAATGATATACAAATTTTAGGCATAAAGCTCTCAACAATTACATTTTTTCAGTCAGGCAACATTGAGGGCATTCTTGAGAAAAGTAAAAAATCATACCAAGAGCGTGCCAAGGGAGTAAAGAGCGGGACATTCATCATTCCTTTTGAGATTCGCGCCGCGTCGACACAAATATAAGATTTTTTCCATTGCGTGCTTGAACAAAAATGCTATTGTGGAGAAGTAATAACAATACTTGGTATTAAGATTTATACAATATCCCCAGAGATATCTGATAAGAATAAAATAACTATAGCTAAATGTATTTTTTCCGACTAAAAAGTTATGACCGAAAACTCGTTAGAAACTACAATGCAAAACTCTTTTTAAAGTTTGGGTTCAAGATTACAGGCTGACCTGTAATCTTGAACTTAAATCCTGTAATCTAAGAAAATTAAGGTAACGCCTGAGCGTTACCTTCATTTTCTGTCTGAACAAGCAACAATTATATTTGAAATATACATGTACTTATTTCAGGATACGGATACTAGGCCTTTAATCGGATTGTTCTAAGCAATACTTACTGCACATTATGGCTTTTACGTAAGAGGTGCATTAAACATGCGTATAATATAGTGCATTTTAATGGAAATTTTTATGTAACTGTACAGCAAAGCAACCTTATTTCACATGACAATTTGATCAAAACCAAATCACTTTTCTCTCAGAGACAGGTCAAAGTTCTTGTTAATTGGCCAGCGTTCTATAATGAAATGTAATTTAAAAGCTAATCTTTTCCTTAAAGCAAACTTAATACTGGCCTTCGTATAAGTGTGTGACCAACAGTAAAAGCCCATTTGAGAGTTCGCAAACGTGACCGGAATTCGTAGAAGATCCACCGTACTTGCAAGCTGCCAGGGAGTTGCGATCACTTTTATTCCTTAATGGCGTTTTATACTTATATCCTCCCTGTTTACTTTATTCCATCTCAGATTAGCACGCGCCATACCTTTTAATTATGATATTACGTATACCTTCTTCTTGCGACACAAAGATCGCAAGTTCGAATCCCTACCAATGAGTTTTTCTGAACGTAAGAACGGTGATTAGGAGGAAAGTGGGTGTATGGTACTATCTATACACCTCTGCCTACCCCTTCGGGGACCCTTCTGTAAAGGCCTGAGGATATATTATAAAAGTATTATAAACATATGAACATAATCATCGCGGCTTCCCTCAAGGGAAGATGTATTATTATGTCGTACAAAACTTAAACTACGTATTTAAACCCTTCTAACACTACAAATGTGAAAGTTCCTCATTCATGCAAAAACAAATGAAGCGGAATTGGATGAAGCTTGGAACAAAGATAGATTATCACTTAAATAAACCTCGGGATATGTTTTATTCCAGAAAAATCTGCCAGTTTTATATATAGTTATATAGATAGTGCCATCCACGCCAGACGCGCCCCACTATTTTACCTTACAGTTTATATTGTAAGTGTGTACCTTCCACAGTATTATCGGCACACACTGATTACCTATGAGTGCACACGCACACTACAATTAATAGACTCGGGTCATAATCACCGCATCCCGCGACCCCCTTAACTAGAAATTTGAGGGGCTCGTCTTCGTGGATGGCACTATCTATATCAGAATTTACGCCGGTGAAACCATGGGGCACAATATTACACGTTTTTCACTGAGATGAATCCTTTAGCGGCTTAATAGTAACTTATATTATAATATACTTACGTTGGTTTGGACATATAGAAAGGATGCGTGAAGAAATATTGACGAAACAGATATACAAAGCAAAAGTGTGTGCAAGAAGAGGCAGAGGAAGGCCACGTTCCAACTACCTGGATCAAATCGATCGGACGCTAAAGAACGGGGACGTCAAGAGTACTCGAAACCGACGAGCACATATGAAGAGACTGATGAATGTGGACGAAGCGAAAGAGGTATGCAAGTCTAGAGAGAACTGGCGCTCTATACTCTCTGCCTACTCCGTTAGGGACTCGGGGTGATGATATGATGATGATGACGATATTATAGTATGAACTTAATATTAAATTTGTTATCAAAGTTGTGGCTTAGCAGATCGATAAAGGATAGTATGTAGTTGCGGAGCGGTTAATAATATACAATAGTGCAAAGTACTTTTCTTGTTCGGGTTTTTACTCTTTGTAGGATCATCAATATATCTTCCGTGGGTCATTTAACTTTAGGTGTAGCTGTGTTCATTTCTAAAGAGATAGGACTGTATAAGTTGATGGGTTTTCACCTTAACGAGCTTTTGGTAAATGACTCGAGAATTCGGATGAAGTGAGTTGTGTTTGATAAGAACTGATAAATTACACTTTACAGTTATTTTTTCATGTGATTACTTTGACAAGCGCACCATAACTGGACTTGTGATAAGCGGTTACCGCGCTTGCAATGCTAGAGATACCACTCGCGTGTTGTATAAGAGGAGTAAGTGAAAACTCTTATTCAATTTTACTGTAGATATTCTAGGTATATTTATAAGTATGAACTGAGCTCACTCGGTTACCATTACTTTTTATTTTTTCATATTATAACTCCGAGTCCCTCGTGGGGTAAGCGGAGAGTATAGAGCGCCAGTTCTCTCTAGACTAACATACCTGTTTCGCTTCGTCCACATTCATCAGCCTCTTCATCCATGCACGTCGGTCACGAGTCTTGTAAGTCAGTAGTCTTGACGTTCCCGTCCTTTTATTTTGAATATGGAAATATATTTAGGTGGCAATATATATACATACGTCTTCGTTTCCTCTCGATGTTTTCCTTCACCGTAAAGCTAGTGGTTTGACTAATCACTGTACTTTAATATTATTAGTATCAAACCTGCTTTCTAATCGAGCGTAACATCTACACTTATCTTCAAAAATATTAATTCGGAATTTCTGGAACGCCTTTTCATTCTAGAATTACAGAGCTTTTTCAATATAGGTACATATAAATTTTTATATAATATTTCAATATTCAATATTTCTTTTTTCAAAATAATTTCAATATTTCAAAATAATGTCTTAAAGCGTTATTCGCCGTTCAATGATTGTTCTACCGAGACGAAAATCTCATTATTGGCATTCCTTTTCATGTCTTTTCTTCTATAGTGAACACAATGCCTACTTTCTTTTGTAAAAAGTGAAAAGAATAATAAAATTATTGTTGCTTATAATAATGCATGAAACGTATTTTGTATTTAAATTCCAGTAGAGATATTTTTATATTCTTCACGCCCTCACATAAGTGTCCCTGAAGGGGTAGGCTAACGTGACAGATGTATGTATAAACATATATATATCTATGTAATGTAATATATACATATTTTATTTATACCACGTGGGTGGCAAACAAGCATGCAGTCCGTCTGATGGTAAGCGGTTACCGCCGCTTATGGACACTTGCAACAACAGGGGTTAAGCTCGCGCGCTGCCGAACTTGCAGGAATCTATTCAAACCCTTCTTGAAGAATGATATAATTATGAATGTGGACGTGGCGAAGGAGGTATGTAAGTCTAGCTAGCTGGCGCTCTATTTTATCTGCCTACCCCGCGAGGGTATCGGCGACTATATGTATACCCTGTATATATATATATATATATATATCCACACGCCTTCCCACAAGGGTCCCCGAAGGGGTAGACAGAGGTGTATAGGTAATACCCTCGCACCCACTTCCCGCCAGAGATATATTTTAGGTGCCAACGTGACAGATGGCGAGTCCGTCGTCGTTAAAATATCCTTATAAATAAGAGGAATACTCCTCGCGTACAACATAATGCGTAACAATAAATAATCCTGTGTAGCTTTTCGGTGCAAAAGGCGATTTATTTGGTCATATACGTATATATATAGTACGTGCACTTACGATGAGGAACTTTTCTAACAATCCGTAGCAATGAGCAAGTAAACAACCACGAGAATTGGGTAACTCCAGTGATTTACTACGTTTGTTACGTGTAAAGTTGTTCGTATAACGTATTCTAGGGCCCTTAATGCGGTAATTTGCGGATAGTATTCAATTAAACTTGCTTGATTCAAATGTTTACTGGTTACAGCTAACTATGAATGAATATTCATGTACATATATTAGCCCACGGACGGTCTAGATTGCTAAGTACCCTTTAAAATAACTGAATTACAAAAAGGACCCACTTACCCATTAAGAACCCTTATGGGAACGCGTGAGGATATATATTATTAGCAGGATATTTTTTTACATACGATATGTCTTATTTCACATAAAATTTACCAATGAAATCAACTTTTACACAGGGACTTAACTTTTACTTAATATGCCAGCGCAGCCTGATTTATTTTATATTAATTCTTTATATATTTACCATTATATTATATATATCAATCATATCATATCATCATATCATCACGCCGAGTCCCTAACGGGGTAGGCAGATAGTATAGAGCGCCAGTTCTCTCTAGACTTACATACCTCTTTTGCTTCATCCACGTTCATCAGCCTCTTCATACATGCTCGTCGGTTTCGAGTACTCTTGACGTTCCCGTCCTTGAGCGTCCGATCGATTTGATCCAGGTAGTTGGAACGTGGTCTTCCTCTGCCTCTTCTTGCAAAATGGAAAATATACCAATTATTAACCCACAATTATTTATAAACTAACTTAAATGAATAAATACTATAACATACATAATATAATTATTGAGATTCTATATAATTCTATAATTTCTAACCGTTCAAGTTGATATCTGTATTGCTTTGTTGTGAGCCAAATATTTCATTTGACACACGCCAGGAATGAGGTGTGAGAAGAGGTTTACCCCAAGCTCAGACGAAACAAATAATTCGGTTGGCAGTTTTGGTCGGGTCAGAAATGTGTAATACGGGTGAATGATCACATTTATTACAGGGAAATTTGATCTTGAGACCTTTACGTGAGTGGAACCCTTAAGAAATGCTTGCCTTCAAAAGGTTTCGGTATCAGGTTGAAATCTTACATTAATTGAGGTTCATATCTTCGTTTCCAAAAGCTATAGATATACACATTTCTATTAAAAGTTTATCTAACACATAACTGTGCGTTGACTGGAGCAAAATCCTTCTTAATTGAAACTTTCAGTTACGAGAATTGAACTTATTTTTGTCATGTGGTGTGTTGGCAAGCAAACTGGACCGTTTACAAAACAATAGCACATCAAACAAGCATATATATACATACAAACAAGCTCTTGTATGGCACTTTTTTAACGTGATAACGTCTAAGAACGCCGGCTGCACGCACGAAAAAGCATGCCTCATTGTCACGTTCCGTCTGAGCCGTGCATGCGAGCGAGAGCGCGGAACATAGGGAAACGCAAAGCGTTCGGCTTTTCATCAATGGTATGACGTCATCTCGTAAAATTATCGTTCGTAAACCGACTTTACAGACAACCATTTTTTTTATTGATTTCAGTAGCAAAGCAAACGGCCCGCTGATGATAAGTGGTAACTGAAAAATACAAAGGCTCTTGGACACATCTATACTAACATTATTTAGCTGAAGTGTTTGTTTAAGGCACAAATCCTTCAAATTATTAATCTGGCATGAAAAAGTACTTTTGAATTAGAAGGAGACTACATATTAACATGTTACTACTAAGGGAGTGAAGCAGTCAACTTTGATGCAGATGATTATAAGAGAGGTAGGGCATAACGGGCTACTGTTCGAATTTGGAGCTATCCGACTGGGGCAGGATCTCCACATAATAGTAGTCCGTAGCCAAATAAAAAATATCTTTGTGTTTTGTTTCTGCGCGATGAATAAGGTAAAGTTAAGGTTAAGGAGCTCCTTGGGGAGGGGGAGAATTGTTGTATTGTGTTGTATTCCCAAATTAAGCAAAGCATGTGCTATGGTAACTAATCAATCAAAATACTCGTGTTCATCACACAAATATCTGCACTCAGCGGGACTCGAGCCCGCGACCTCAAGTTTTGCAGTCAGGAGCTCTTTATTATTATTATTTATATTCTCAATTAAGTACATTCTAAGATAAACCGTCGATATTATATCCACGCATCCTTATTCATAACTGTTACTTCATGTTGGTAAATGTTGTATTTGCCTGTAATTGGTTAAGCATTCAGCTAAAAACTATATATTATGTATTATACCTACATTTTTTTAATGTGTTAACTGTTGGCATCTTATATAAATAAATAAATAAATAAATAACCACTAGACCAGACGGCCGTCAATTATTCTTCTCCGTTAACTGTACCGACGTCACATAATTTGCGAATAGGTCAAGTTCGCACCTAAAAGGCCATGGCATATAGGTACATTAGAAGTAACGTCTCGCTCGTAAACTGAAATAGACTTGTGATTGTTCTTTTATCCTTTACTTCTGTTCTGTAACGATGAAACCTTTTACATCAAAAGCTGTTTGCTACACACAAATACTAAGACAGAGCAATTTTACCTTTGTACGGTTACCATGTCTTTTTTCGAGTTTCACGAATAAGTAGGTATTTGCAATAAATTGTGTACTTCCACGCCTATTCATATAGGTTTAGTCACCCTTAAAGTAGTTTGTTTTGGTGTACGTTGCTTTTGTACATTGTTTTGTTATCATTAAAATTTCGTAAGGAACTTTTCAATGATTCTTTAATAAACTAGTGTTAAATCAATCAATCATTCAATCAATCAGTGTTGATTATGAGTACAACCTCCCTTTCTGATGCTATAAAATTTTTAATTGAGGTATAAAATTATCCTAATGTATCAAATTATAACATTAAGTAATTCTACATGCTTTTCCACAAGGGTCCCCAAATCGGTAGGCAGAGGGGTAACAAAACACTTTTCTACAGTATGTTAGGTATATTTACGGTAGAACGAAATATGTATTGAAATTTTTAGATCTCTTCACGTACAACGGAAACAAAGTTTATGTTGTAAAGACTTAATACTATGAAAACAGCATCTGTTTACACAGTACACGTCCGACAAAAACATGAAAGTGGTAATTTTTCCGCCGAAACCAATAAACTGAACGAAATAAATAAGCCACGCCAATATCCTCTCAGAGTTCACCAGAAGTCTTAAGGCTTCGCGAATCGAATTATTCAAAGGAAGGCAAGTCAATTCTCTTGTATTGATTACATTTTAAGGGAAAATGCTTTAAAAAATATGGATCCTTTCACGCGATTTAATAACGGCCATGAAACGACCGGAGAGTTTCAAAGGACGGGAGTAAAGCTTTTATTGTATAAAATAAAGAAGTTTCTGAATTTAGTCCAGCACATCGCTCACGATAAAATTTTAATTGACTGTATTTAATCACAAAAGTAATAATAACAAATACGAACACTCAAGAAAGAAAACGTCAAGAGAACTCGAAGCCGGCGAGTATGTGTGATGAATTTGGATGAAGCGAAAGAGCTTGTGAGTCTAGAGAGAACTAACGCTCTACTGTATGTGCTCAGCTCAAGATATAGTACATACATACGTGTATATCTTGAGGCAATTCCACGCATATTGATTTTTAAATCTTTCTATAATACAAAGGTGCCAACGCCAGCAGTCGCCTGAATCACAAAGATTGCAAGTTCGAATTCCGTCTGTACCGATGAGTTTTTCTAAGCTTAAGTACTGTGATTAGTCATGACCACAAGAATTACGGTGAAGGCAAACATCGGGAAGAAACCTGCATACGTTTTCAATGATGGTATGGCCGTGTTTGGACAATGGCGATGGACTCGCCATCTGTCATGATGGCAACGCCTTTACAGCGGCTTTATGCCTTAGGGGACCCTTGTGTTAAGGCATGACAATATTTTATTGTTATTTCTTCCAGTTGAAAGAATATCTATGAATAGTACCTGTAATAAATTATTGAAGGAACCCATAGTTAAATAACATTCCCATAGTATTTTTCCATTTCGGTAGTTTTGCGCCTGCAAACTAATTAACCCTTATCCCCGTGATCTCTGCTTATGTGGTTCAGGGCCGTATTTGCCGAATTGGATTTATCTTCGTAACCCATCTACTTAATGTGACCAACTAGGTTAGTCACTTGTGATTATTGCAGCATACGATTCATTTGATGACATGCGATTACCGTAACCTGTAGACTCTTGGAGCATTTATGTTATCATTCTCTTGCTGACTACGGCAAAAAAAACTTCGGAACCGCAGTGTAAAATTTAAGATTTTAGGTTATTATACGACTTGTAAGGAAAACATTAACATAAAATAAGTACCTACATTAAATTTTTATAACGATATGATTGACTCATAAGTTATATATTGTATATCTAATATTGAATAATTGTTAAATAAAATCGAAACAAACACAACTCATACTCGAGAGGGAAACACGAGAAATTTCCATTCAAGATATATTTCATGTTGAAACTATCATTTTCAGATGTCAAGCTGATAAATGTATATCGAAGTATCATGAAGCTTAAGCTGCGAACCAGACGAGTGAAATATTTCTCAACTATATTTAGTGCCATCGCGGTCTAACACAAAAGAAACAAATGTACCAGACTGTATTGTTAGGCAAGCTATTCTCGACATAGAATTAAATCTTTGTTAGGAAACACTTTAAAAATACACTGGCTAAGCCGTCAATGGACGAAATATTTAAGGCTTGATGTGTCGTGGTAATTTTCACCGTATCTATTGTAAATTCTAAGATGATTATTAAATAAATACTGTAATGATTCTACTCTACTAGTATACTTGTTTTACCCTCTCTGCTTAATACCCAATCACCCAATAAGGTAGACACTATGATCACGTTTTCCCACAATGGCAAAACACAATTTTCTCTATAAATATATTTAGTAATCAAAGTGACATACGGTAAGTCCATCGCTGTTCCTGAAGCACGATGAGAATAATTTCAGAGGCATTATGTACTAGAAATATATTCTCTAATGTACAAGTTTGCTCAAGATATTTTTGTTCACCGTAAAGCCACACCACAAGGTATATTGTTGTATCCTACCACGGTAGGATAAAAGACTGTTAAAATCCCCTTAGCTCAGAAAAAACATTATACAAAATACGCAATATTTTTAGTTGAATATGAAGTATTTGTGTCAAAATTCTCACAAAGGAATCGATTTACAAGCAGCGTAGCATGTTTATAAGTAATGTATCTTCCGAGTAATTAAAGGAACAGGAAAAATTCTTCCACTCCTCGCGCCCACTGGAGCGGACATGCAATATGATCCGGTATAGCAGTTAACGTTACTTACGTTAAGGAAGGAGGAATTTCTAAAGTAATAAAGCGCTTTTTTAATACACACATACTACAATACCTCATGGATGAACGTCAAGAGTACTCAATTACGACGAACATGGGGAGTCTGATGAATATGGATGGAGTCTGGTCTGTGGGTGTAGAAATAACTAAACTAGCACTCTAGTAGATGCTCACTCCGAGCGAGAGACTTGGCGTGAAGATATGTTGGAGTTGGATGGAGTTCTTCAAGAAGGATGTAAAAAGATTCCTGCAGGGTCGGCAACGCGTGAGTGATACCCCTGATGCTGCACGCGTCCATAGGCGGTGGTAGCCGCTTTTCATCATGCGGGCTGCATGCTTGTTTGCCTCCCAATTGGTATAAAAAAATAATTATGTATGCACATAACTAAGGCTAGTTAGTGCTTATTCTAAAAGCATTCTTGGAAACTGTTCTTAATCTTAAACTTGTGAGACTGACTTACCACTAGTGATTTTAAGTTGTGATTTATCTATAGTGGCGTTTTGATAAATTGCTGAAAGTTAATGCGAAGAACTACTGTGATGGGGAGAGATAATCTATCCTTAACAATGACGTTAAGGTGGATTTATAGTGTCCTCACAGAAGCGGCGAAGAACAGATTACGTCAAATACACATGTGCCAAAACTTTATTGAATTATGATTGTAATGCTATATTATTAGAGCTAGTACATAATTATAGATAGTAGGGGTACTTATGTACGTCGGGGTATTGTGCGTTTCTAGACTGTGTGTGTTCTCTGACAATGTATGTTCTTACGGATGCGTAGTGGTTTACCAATCTAGTTCCGTCTTTACTGTGCTTGATTTGCTTTTTTTATTTTATTTTATTGGATGTATTTTCTGCCATTCATTCATCGTGATTATCCAAAGCTATTCAATCTTTTGCGTCCGTTCGGAAATCTATAAGGAATGGTTCGTTATGGATCGTTACGGTTCGTTTCACGCGACCTATCAGTATATAGTATACGTTATGCTTATAGATATTATAAAGTACTACCTAGTGTCGTGATTCCATAAGTTGTTTGTTCCTTGTGCCAGAAATTATCCTAGTCTATATAGGACTAGGATAATTTCACGCAACCATATACTAAGTTATATGTATAAACCTAATACAGTAAGATTCCAGCGTGTCACTTTAATTATTATGTATAAATTACTAAGCTGGCAACCAAGCTAAGCGGTTACCGGGTAGAGTTGCTCAGCTTGCAGTTTTCCTTCTGTAAGCGCCATGCCAATTCACCAATATTCCAAAAATATGTTTAATCTACAAATGAAATCAAGTTGGCGTTAGGAAAGGATCAAACGCCATTGCCAACGTATTTAGCAATTTGTCAGTTTCTATTCTTCTATGAGTTGTTGACCCATCAAAGCTCAGGAGCGCGTTTACTTCATACAAATTACTTGTACCGCGTGGGATTCTTCACGAAGGTAAGTTCAAACAAAATAATTCTTTGAAAATCAGAGCATTGTTCAGGAACAATAAAAGTGTTTTTCAAGGGAATTTACATATAAAATTACCTGATAGAAAAAACAAATGGTTAAAAAGGTAAAAAAACAATGTCGAAAATTGGCAGAATGGTCATTGGAAATTTGATAAATCTCACTGGAATATGGAACGAAGTTTACCTTTTCACTCTTAATATTAGGTTGTAAGTACATGATTTATTCATACTTCCTGGCATTTGTTTTAAGAATTAATGTGGGTATAAAAAAGAGGCGTAATATTTTTCTTAAAAGAGCCGCATAATTTCCCCGTAAATTATTTTTCTGTGGACACTTCTCTGCCAGCCTTTGAATGTGAATCAAAGTAACTTCATAAATTCTGTGACTTAATTATCATAACTACTTTGGTATAGTCTAAATGCTTTCATCTCTTCCCGGTCTGCTTCCACCAGAATCTTTCATCTTTTGTTCAACACGAATTTTTAATTCTCTTTATTCGATGGTGGTGTAGGGTCATTATACTAATAAATATATTTAATGTGAAAAAAGTTTGCCGGTTGGCTACGAGGTTTATTAGGGAGCGAGGGTCAAAAAAGTAATATTGTTTGTCTATTTATGTCTCTGTTCATTGAAATGGTAATAAACTTGGCCGTGAAAACATTCATTAAAATGTTTACTAAAAACGGCGAGTTTAAGTACATGTGGTTTAAAGTTTATTAAGAAAAGGGAATTTACATAACTTTTTCATGAACACTATTTTGTATAACAAAGTATAGAAGTTATAATTGTAACATATACAAACACACCCACACTCATGTGTGACATATTGACATATGGAGTATAATTATGTAATAATCCATATTCATATAATTTAAAAGCCGCGGTGGCCGAGTGGTTCGAGCAGTTGACTGCGACGCAAAGTCGCAAGTTCGAATCCCGACTGTACCAATGAGTTTTTCTGAACTTAAGTACAATGATTAGTCACACCACGAGCTTTACGGTGAAGGAAAACATCGAGAGGAAACCTGCATACGTCTGAGAAGAAATTCAAAGGCGTATGTATAGTTGTGCTTGAGTAACGGCGATGGACTCGCCATCTGTCACGTTGGCACCTAATATACCTCCGGCGGAAAGTGGGTGTTTGGGTATTACCTATACACCTCTGCCTACCCCTTCGGGGACCCTTGTGGGAAGGCGTGAGGATATATTATTATTATTATATAAATTTTAATATTGTCAACCAGGAATTCTGTAACCTGTCTTTCTGCGGATGAGTGTTAATGTCTTCGACACAGTTTTATACTACTGCAGGCATAATCGCACATTCATCTGTAAGTATAATAATATATAATATATATATATATATATAATATTGTGGGAAGGCGTGAGGATATATTATTATATATAATATAATATAAATAATATAATATATCCTCACGCCTTCTCACAAGGGTCCCCGAAGGGGTAGGCAGAGGTGTATAGGTAATACCCACTTTCCGCCAGAGGTATATTAGGTGCCAACGTGACAGATGGCGAGTCCATCGCCGTTACTCAAGCACGACTATACATTTTTCAATTAATTTTTCAGGTATCCTTACATACAGCCTTTAGCTGAGTTTATTTGGATCCTAAGAAGTGCTTGGCTCGAGGCCTTCTATTTTCTCTATCGTTTAGTTGAACCGCACGTTACCGAAACGCTACGAGAGGCGATTAAAAAAAATGGTAGTGATTCTATCACCTCTCATAAGCACTATACTGTACGTGTATCCTTGAGTTCCGTCTCCAACGTTTGTTGGTTTCTTCACGATATCTTCCTTCATTGTAAAGCTAGTGATGTGATAAATGAATAGAAGCGTCTTACTCGTTGGTTTGAAATTTCTTGACTGAAATTATTTTAAGAAAATGAAATAAAGCTATAAAAAAGACGATTGAGGATCATTAATGTAACATGCCCCTACAGGCGGGCCCATTATCATTACAAAATTAGCAAGTCGGTCGTAAATATTGGACTAAAAATAGACTCGCCACCACTTGCAGACGAGGACTCGTATTTCACGCCGATATAATCTTTAGAGGGTTTGAATTAATAGAGCAATTTACAAATCGTTGATAGATTTTATCGCTTGAGGAGGTCTCTTATCTCAGCCCGCTTAGTCTAAGTCACTTTTGGGCCCTTCGCATATTTGTCTCAATCTGCTTAGGCAACATTCAAGGTTAAATACCATACAATAGCTTTAACGCAAATACCATTTTAAGAGAGGTAGGGTATAACGGGTTTCCCGTTCGAATTTGGAGCTGCCCGACTGGGGCAGGACCTCCACCTTATAGAAGTCCGTAGCCAAATAACACAATTTATTGTGTTGTGTTCCTATGCGATGAATAAGGTTTCTAGATAGACTAGAAAAAAATCCTTATAGCGGATTACATATTGTGTAAAAATTTTTGCTCAATCTGTGCGGAACTATTCGAGTTTTTAAATCCTCAACATACCACCAAAATATGTATGTACATATTATAATATATAATATATTTATGTATTTATAACATCACACCGAGTCCCTCACGGAGTAGTCCGAGTAAAAAGAGTGCCAGATCTCTCTGCCTAGAGAACTCTTTCGCTACATCTACATTCATCATACTTGCTCTACTCTTGACATTACCATGAGCGTTGAACCGATTTGATGTAGCTAATTAGAACGGGATCTTCCTCTGCCTCTTCATTCACAAACTTATGCATTGCATGTCTGTTTTGTCAATCCTTCTTCACAATTTTTTTTGGAATATGGATTTTTTCTAGATCAAACTTCATGATGTTACTCTGCAATCAGTAACCACGAGAACCTTGCCGCAGTGATACCTTTATTAGGAAGTTGGTAGTAGGAAGTAGGTAGAAGTATTCCTGATGTTTACCAACTTCAGTGTAATCTTACGCTGGAAGCAGCTTGTTGTAACCATTTTAGGTGTTCGATCCTTCTAATTTTATAAATGCGAAAGTTCGTGAGTGTGTTTTTCCCTCTTTTACGAACTACTGAACGGAATGCACTGAAATTACCGAAATGAACGAAAATTACTGACCTTTTTTTTTTGAGTGACAACAAGAGTGGCAAACAAGCATACGGCCCATCTGATGGGAAACGGTTACCGCAGCCTATTTACGCTCACGATACCGAAGTATCACTTGCGTGTTGCCTCTCTGTGTTCGGAGAGGCAGTTCAGAGTTGGCAGCATAATGGGTTTAATCCCTCTGCCTCCAACACAATGTAACGATCCTCCCCCCTCCCTAAGGAGCTCATTACTGGAAACCTTATTCGCCGCGTAGGAATACAACACAAAAAAATGTGTTATTTGGCTACGGACTTCTATAAGGTGGAGGTCCTGCCCCAGTCGGGCAGCTCCGAATTCGAACAGGAAACCCGTTATGCCCTACCTCTCTTAAAAATTTTGGCATGAAGAGTTATTGATAGATAGGTATTGTTAGTTGTTAATTAAACACATACAATTATTGGTTTAATGCAATGAAGAAAGGTATGCGTGTAAAACTTCTGGGTACAGATAGTAAATATATAAAATAAATACACATATATTTCACAGACGAGGCAGTTGCTATCTCAAATTACCCCGGTAGGCTTTGAGGATACGACCTGCTTGTCCCAAAAAGAAAATTCGAATGTTTTAAGGGTGTAAAAAAGCTTTAAAACCGTAATATAAACCCAACAGCATATTTTAAGACAAGGGACATCGGCGGGCAGACATTAAAATAAAAGGTGCGACCGTAAACTGTACAATATCTGAGTAAATACTCGGAAATGTGGAGTATTTATAAGGGCTATGTTGTTGACAAAGGGTATAAACCGTTTGAGGCCAATTTGCACATGCGATATGGATGCCTATCAAATCTCTTCTCGTCCATCAAACCTCAGCCTCCAGAATGTACTGTGTCTCTCTGGTGAAAGTGAAATTCTTTGTGATTTAATAAAGATTATTGTTATTATTTATTTTATATTATATATACCTATATATCCTCACGCCTTCTCACATGGGTCTCCGAAGGGGTAGGCAGAGGTGTATAGGTAGATCCCACACATCCACTTTCCGCCAGAGATATATTTTAGGTGCCAACGTGACAGATGGCGAGTCCATCGCCGTTACTCAAGCAAGACTATACATACGCCTTCGAATTGCTTTTCAGACGTATGCAAGTTTTCCTCTCGATGTTTTTCTTCACCTTAAAGCTCGTGGTGTGTCTAATCACTGTACTTAAGTTCAGAAAAACTCATTGGTACAGTCGGAATTCGAACTTATTTATTACTATAACTAATTTTAATAATGTATTTTGAAATCAGACTTATTTGGGCTCGCTTTAAAATAGGCCTTACCCGACTATTTTTAGTCGCGGTGTATGCTCCGGTGGCCTCAGCGGACACTTGCGACCTGAATAAGTTCTGGGAATGTGTGACTAATGTTCTAGAGACGAAAGAAGGGAATGAAAAGCTGATTATTTGTGGTGATCTGAATGGATGGGTCGGGACAGCCCGTAAGGATTACGAGGCAGTACTCGGCAAGTATGGTGATAAGAGAGTGAACGAGGCAGGCAAGCTGATATTAGATGTATGCATGGAGAGAGACCTTTTTGTGGCGAACACCATGTTCGACCACAAGAGGATTCATCAGTATACATGGGAACGGAAAAATGAGCGAAGCATGATAGATCTGTTTATAATAGATTTGCGACTCAGAACACAGGTGATGGACACCAGGGTGTATAGGGGAGCCGACCTGGGAACGGACCACTTTCTAGTTATAACTAGAATAAGAGGTCTGTTCGCGGGCTGGCGATCCCGTGCTGGGGGTCCCTGTTCTGCAGTCGCAGACCGCATCAAAAGCTGGAGGCTTCAAGATGCGGCTATTAGAGACAGATATCAAGAAAGGGTATCTGAACAGCTAGTCTGTCCCCCAAAAGATGTGTTTGAGAGTGTCGATGTTTGTTGGCAGTTCCTTAAGTCCAGCATTTTATGCGCCACGAAAGAGGTTTGTGGCATTTCGAAAGGGCGGACAACCAAAAATGGCGATTGTTGGTGGGATGATGAAGTGAAAGAAGAAGTTAAAAAGAAGAAGGATGCAAGGCAAGACATTTTGGCTATGTCCAGCTCAATTGAAAATATGAAAGAAAAGATGAAAGAAAAATATCGCCTCGAAAAAAAACGTACGAAAGAGATAATAGCTCAGAAGCGTGAGAGGTTCCAAATTACTGTAGACGAAAAACTGTCGCATAATTTCAAGGACAATGCAAAACTTTTTTGGAGGGAAGTTAAGAAGTCCAGAAATTGTGTTACAGCTAGTAGTAGGATGAATGTGATTATTTCGAAGGACAATGACATACTAACTGACAAAACTGACGTCCTCAGGCGATGGAGTGAATTCTACAAAGATATGTATGATGATGATGCCGCTGATCTACTCATAGAGATGCCTCCAACAGAATCTGTCGAGGATCCTATAGCAGATAAAATAAGTATGGGAGAGATTGTAAGTGCGATAAGAAGTCTGAAATGTGGAAAAGCTGCGGGAATAGATGGGATTACGGCTGAGATGATCAAGTACGGTGGACCAGCGGTCTGGGACGTCATCTATTTGCTATGCAATCTTTGCTGGGAAAGGGGTATGTTCCGGACGACTGGAGGCGAGCAGCCATCGTGCCTTTCTATAAAGGAAAGGGATCACGATTGGACTGCTCCAACTACAGAGCCATCAGCTTGGTCAGCTTAGCTAGTAAAGTGTACACGAAGATCCTGACGATAAGAATGCAAGAGCGATCCGAAAGGTTTCTCTGGGAATCCCAAGGTGGATTTAGACCAGGAAGAGGATGTATGGATCAAACCTTCTCGCTTCGCGGAATCGCGGAAAGGTTTTTGGATATTAACCAAAGGGTTTTCTGCGCTTTCGTCGACTTAGAGAAGGCATTTGATAGAGTCGTACGAAAGGAACTCTGGGACGTGTTGCCTGGATATGGAGTGAGCAGTTCCCTACTGCATGCCGTGAAATCACTCTATAGTGATAGCGAGGCGTGCGTTATGGTTAACGGTGAGATGTCACCCTGGTTTGATGTGAAGTCGGGGGTCAAACAAGGGTGTATCATGTCTGCCTGGCTGTTCATTATATATCTAGATAACTGTCTGAGAGCACTAAGAACGAACGGATGTGGAGGAAAATGGGAAACTTAGTGGTCAACTGCCTACTATACGCCGATGACGCGGTTTTACTGGCGTCATCAGAGGGCGAACTGCAGTCACTAGTTACCATAATGAAAGAAGAATGTGAAAAGAAGGGGCTGCGCCTAAACGCTGGCAAGACTAAGGTTCTGGTATTCGAAAGAGATGAACAAGTGACCGAGTGTGCAATATCGGTAAAGGAGCAAATTCTAGAGCAAGTGAATGAATTTGTATATCTTGGAAGCATGTTCACACGAGATGGAAAGTATGAGAAAGATATTGAAAGAAGGATAACTGCCGGAAATAAGGTGAATGGGGCCATGTCGGCGTTGATGGGCAGTAAAAGTCTGAGCAAGAATGCTCGAGTTGCTGTCCACAACGCGATATTGGTACCTACCTTATTGTATGGCAGCGAATCCTGGGTATGTCAGAGGAAGTATGAAAATAGCTTGAATGCAGTCGAGATGCGATCTCTTCGAAAAATGTGCGGCGTAACGATATTAGATCGAATCCGCAATGAAGAGATTCGCAAATCAATTGGCGTGAATGAGGGCGTGATTGTAAAGATGAAGAAAGGCATGTTACGTTGGTTTGGACACATAGAAAGGATGAGTGAAGAAAGATTGACGAAACAGATATACAAAGCAAAAGTGTGTGCAAGAAGAGGCAGAGGAAGGCCACGTTCCAACTACCTGGATCAAATAGATCGGACTCTAAAGGACGGGAACGTTAAGAGTACTCGAAACCGACGAGCATGTATGAAGAGACTTATGAATGTGGACGAAGCGAGGAGGTATGTAAGTCTAGAGAGAACTGGCGCTCTATACTCTCTGCCTACCCCGTTAGGGACTTGGCGTGATGATATGTATGTATTTTTCAATAAAATATGAAAGGCATTATAGCGTTAGGTAATAAATTGTCGCATATGTAGGATACCTTCTATACCCGGTGGAACATGATATAAGGTCCCATTAACGAGATTGATGATTTTATCTATCGCCAGTCAGAATGTTTGTGTGTCGAGTACGTCTACGGTAATTTGTTTTTGTTCAGGGTTGACACAGATACTGGCAGACGCACACACTGCTCTGTAGAAAGTTTGGAACTTTGATAGGGCTATTTATTTTAACCAGAGACGCAAAAAGAGGGTCTTTACAATGTTGACCCACTATGTGAGTGTGTCTTTAAATTGACATTTTGTGTAATTGCGAGAAATTTTGATAGTTTTCTAAATCAATAAATATTATAAAACTGTCTGCTGGTCTATTCACTATAAACTAATGAACTACTGAACGGATTTTTGTTCGGTTTTCACAAAGAGACAGATTAAGTAATGTACAAGATTTAAGTGTACAATTTGTTAAGATTTTGTGTAATTTTTTTGAAATATGGAGCTAGTTATTGAACTAATGGGCTATGCTAATGGAAATGATCCCGACTGAAACTCTGTATTTTTAGGTATAAATTAAAGTGTATTTCTGGTAATTAACGATCGTTGTGCAAACATGCTTTCTAGATGTAAAAATTCATTCATTCCGAATAACACTCTCAGACGAATCCGCAACGAAGTGATTCGTAAAACAACTGACGTGAACGAGGGTGTGATTGTAAAGATAAAGAAATGTATGTTACGTTGAATTGGACACATAGAAAAGTTGAGTGAAGAAATATTGACCGATAGATGAAATTGTTCGGGTACTCAAGGACGGGAACGTTGACAGTACTTGAAACCGACTAGCATGTATGCAGAGAATAATGAATGTGAACGAAGCGTAAGAGGTATGTAAATCTCGAGAGAGCTGGTGCTCTTTTCTCTATGCCAACCCCGTTAGGGAGTAGGCGTGATGATATGTATGTATGTAATGTTGGTCAAAATCAAGCGAATTCTTTTTTCAATAATGTTCTTCTCCTTAAACGATAATTTACTCCACATACGTGCACATACGACAATATATTTTCATCCTATAAATACTTCATAAATTTCAATATATTTGTGAGTATTTCTCTTTCCACAGCTGTCAGATGAAAATTTCAATTGGTTCCCATCCCATCGCTTCGAGTATAACAGGTTTTTGAATAAATCTCAATATATTAAGTAATGAAATGAATTTGACGTCTGTCACTTCCAGTACCATTTTGTTCGGAAGATAATTAAAAGTTCTAAATTGCTAAACAAATTATTTAGATTTAACTTTACTGTGTAATCACGGCGCCTAACAGAAGTAACTTAAATTAAAGCTACGAGTTTCAGTTTCAAGCGGGTCGGTCCAGCCCAGCTCCATTGCTCGCGATCCAGCAACGCCCTAAGCCGAGGTCCGTTCCCCACAGGGGGTGCCCTTAGCTGTGTTGCTTAGCACTACAGTGCCTAGCTGGAGGCCTAGGTGTAGCCATTGATCGGTTAAGTAGCAAAAGTTCCCGGAACGCAAAGTTACAAGGTAGTTCAGATATACGTATTATACAAGGTGGTCCATCTCAGGTTAAATCCTGTACAGAATGAGAGATAGACATAAAGTCGCTTTGAACCTTTATGAGTCATGTCATTCGACCTTTAATTGGAAGAAGCAAATTGAAAGTAGAAAAGCGTTTACTTAGAAAATGTGCTAAGTCAATTTTGCGGGTTCACATCTCGAAGGATGTACCAATGAGTATTCTGAACTTATGCCTCCTCCTATTATCTACCAGTGCCTTCTCACGTACGTGAAGTTACGTTACGGAATCGAAACCATAGTGAGGAAATTTGCTTGCGTTTTTGAACAAACACAAAAATGTATATAAAATCGCGCTCCTGTTTTTTTTTATACCACATGGGTGGCAAGCATGCGGTCCGCCTATGGACGCTTGCAACACCAGGGGTATCACTGGCGCGTTGCAGACCCTGGAGGAATGTTTTTACACCCTTCTTGAAGAACTCCATGCTGTACTCTCCAGGGAAAACCTCAACGGGGAGCTCATTCCATAGCCTGAGCGTTCGCGGAAGAAAACTCCTTTGGAAGCGCACAGTGCGAGACCTTTGTGGTTCAAAGGTATGGGGATGAATTCCCCGTCGATGGCGAGAGGTGCGGTGGTAGAAGGTGATAAGTCGTTGACCTCGTAATTTATCACGTGGGTAGCTAAATCCACCCCTGGCGAAAATAGGCTGCTTTTTCACTTCTACCAAGCCCTTCGGACACCCGAAAACGTGATCATACATCACCAAATTACCATACATATCATCAGTCAAATACCCTAGTTACGATCAAAAAACACATCCAAAGTATTGGAACTGCAATTTTCAAATTTTTTATGATGAATCACATCCAACGTATTAGAACTGCAATTTTCAAAAAATTTATGTTGAATCACAGTCATGTTGAATCACAGTCAAAATCAAAATTTTTATGTTGGGTCACATCAAAGTATTGGAACTGCAATTTTCATAATTTTGACTCAAATACAAATTAAATTAAACATTCGAACGATCCGTGGTAAATAAAATACCAAATTGATCCGAATTGAGTTATATTAGGACAATATGATAAGAGGATCAACAGCTCCCAAATTGAAATTCGACGATTTAATATTGTACCTATTTGCATTTCGGCTTGGAATTATTTCGGTGCCGTATTCGAGGAACCAATGAACAATGATTTGTTTAATACTTAGTAACATTGATTAAGGGTTTCAGAGTTTCTAATATTGGATTCTATATTTTTTTTATGCATAGTATTTAGCCTCAGCTTATTATTATATATCTATTCACTGAGACTATAATAAAATACAATACTAGGATAGAAAACTAAAAGACTACGGGGAGTACATTAGCAGGATAGCATTGTGTGTAAGAATAGACGTGCAAAATCCTCACAGGAACACGCACACATTAAATATATTTGGCGTGAATGACATGAATAAAGTGCTATATCTGATGCAATATATGGTCTTATGACAAATCATACATTGCCTTCAATAAGTAGGTGTTGTTACATTATATGTAAAAAGTGGGATATGTGTCCAAAAAGTCGGTGTTTATCGGAACAGCCATCGGCATCTACAATCTGAATTTGAAAGATGGCAGTTACTCTAATTACACGTACCAAACTTCCAAACTACATTTCGCATCCTTTAGTAATAAAAAAAAGCCGTGGTGCCCGAGTGGTTCGAGTACTTGCCTGCGACACAAAGATCGCAAGTTCGAATCCCGACTGTACCTATGAGTTTTCTGAACAAGTTACTTAAGTACAGTGATTAGTCACCGTGGAAGGCACTATCTGTATAATATTTATCCACGAAGACGCGCCCCAGCAACTTCTAGTTGAGACAGTCACGGGATGCGGGGAGTATGACCCGAGTCTATTAATTGTAGTGTGCGTGTGCACCCGTAGGGTGTACGTAATGTGACAATACTTACATTAGTGAAAGGTTGAAGAATAGTGGGGCGCGTCCTCCTGCACTATCTATATATCCGACGAAAACTGGGCGCTAAGACTGGTAACTAATTAGCTACCAACGTCAGAGTATCCTTTTGGGAAGTCGTGAAGTAGAATTATATTAAGTAAATAAAATACAATTAATTTTTTAATTAGTACATACTTACCATATAATGTAATCATTATTATAGCCTAATTCTTCTGTGCACACCCGCTTCAATGTGTCTCCTGTCAAGGGTGGTTGACAAGTAGAAATTTAGCATTAAGTCTACTATTGTACTTTGATTGTGCTTAAACTTTAAATAAATGAATAAATACCCAAAGACGTCTAATATGTCATCGAGTTCAGTCATTTAGTTTCTTGTATATTTTCTCTTTAATTTAAGAGTAGCACTCGTCGGTGAAACTGATTAATCTTCCACGATTTGTCTCTGTACAGAACCGCGTCCTTGTCGGAGGTCAATTATCATTATGTTTCTCTTAAATACTCGTTTAAGGTTTATATTGCCATAAAATAATACAACGCCTACAACAATTATAATTGGGACTCATGTCCACACAAATTAGCCCCATGTTTGTTTATTTTAGAGAAAGTTGTACCTCTAGGGGGTGTGTGGGTATTACCTATACCCCTCTGCCTACCCCTTCGGGGACCCTTGTGGGAAGGCGTGAGGATATATTATTATTATTATTATTATAAGTTGTACCTCAATATCTGCTTCTTTAGGTATCTCTATAATATGAACAATATATGAATAATTTGATGGTGGGGATGGGTCTATGTATAGGCAGGAGCAGTAATTTTCGACGGACAGATATAATTAGTCCTATTATGTTGCCAACACAGTATAACTCTCCGAACATAGAGTGGCAGCGCGCAAGTGATACTTCGGTATCGTGAGAGTAAAGGCTACGGTAACCGTTTACCATCAGGTGGGCCGTATGCTTGTTTGGTACTCTTATTGTATAAAAAAAAGAAAACGATAAAACTGGGTATTATAAGGAAATAATTTAAATAGCCGTGGTGGCCGAGTGGTTCGAGCAGTTGCCTGCGACACAAAGATCGCAAGTTCGAATCCCGACTGTACCAATGAGTTTTTCTGAACTTAAGTACAGTGATTAGTC
The DNA here is from genome assembly GCA_945859725.1 of Drepana falcataria. Classification (NCBI taxonomy): domain Eukaryota; kingdom Metazoa; phylum Arthropoda; class Insecta; order Lepidoptera; family Drepanidae; genus Drepana; species Drepana falcataria. The sequence goes on from OX243935.1 coordinate 7,579,818, forward strand.
ACACCACGAACTTTACGGTGAAGGAAAACATCGAGAGAAAACCTGCATACGTCTGAGAAGAAATTCAAAGGCGTATGTATAGTTGTGCTTGAGTAACGGCGATGGACTCGCCATCTGTCACGTTGGCACCTAATATACCTCTGGCGGAAAGTGGGTGTGTGGGTATTACCTATACACCTCTGCCTACCCCTTCGGGGACCCTTATGGGAAGGCATGAGGCGAGGATAATTTAAATTGCTTTGCATGTAAGTGTTTTGCTTGTAGTCCTGTTAACTTACTTGTTGTTCGTGAAATAATATTAAATAGGTGCGGTTGTAAAGGAGTCAAAACAGATTCAGTTTGAACATTTTAATTTATTTATATATACTCTTTGGTAAGTACAATGGCTTGTGGGATGCCGTGGCCCCGTGCAAATTGGTTCTTTGGTTGTGTTCGTTTAAAACATTTCAAAACTGAACTCAATTTTATTGCTGATGAGGTACAGGTCAATTACACATATATCATCTGACAGAGAGACACGATTAATATATATTACAAGTACAAAACCTACAATTTACAATTACGGTTACATTTTAATGCGTTACAATATACATAATATTCGATTTGCAGTTCATGAAATGCCAGTTGAACTGCTCACTAAACAATATTTATTAAGGGTCCGAAGAGAGTCATGGCAGGATAAACAATTTTAATAATGTTTTGTCCGTTATTGATCCAAACATAATAAAAAAATTTAACAATAAATTCAAAGGTAATGCATTATTACTGTGTAGTAGACAACAAAAAGTTTACGTGGGCTTGTGTCAAATGGCAATGTCAGCTATGCAAACATGAGTTTGAGCGGATCTCAAACTACAGCTCTCGCTTTTTCTATAAATAGTTTTAACCACGCAAAGTTATATTTATTTATTTATTTATTGTACACAACTGTCATTGTTTATATTTTTATCAACATTTAAATACTTCTACTATCCAATATTATATTAATATCTTTGGAATCTTAGGTCTTAATTTTTGTTTGCTATATTAATATTCTTATTATATAAATACGTATGCTCACAATAATTATTTTAACAATATTAACAACTACCGAAATTCAAATTTTGAAAGAACAGTGGACCTGGAATGGTATGGCACGATTTTAAGAAAACGCTACGATCATTTCATTAGAAGCACGAAAGTGACTAGCGCAAAATAAATAATAAGAAATCATACATGCTGCCATCGAATAACATTAATGTGATATTTCATATTAAAATGTTTTCGTCGACTTCGTTTTACAAGGACGTCTTTAAATCTTCTACGTTCAAACCTCTACGCATAACAAGCAATTGTACAATGCAGTGAATAAAGGTATATGCATATATTTAACATTTCTTGCAGCACCTCTTTCGATTCATTTATGGATCGTTTCGTAATTGTATGTCTTGGACATGCCTTATTCATAATAATATCACACACTGATATTGTACACTACGTAACGGATTAAATGCTTTGGGTTTATAATCGAGTCTATTGTATTGAAAATTTTACTTAACGTAACGAAAAATCGTTGCAAAGAACCAAGCAAACGGTTTTTGATTTATTTATGAGCAATTTTTCATATTGATTGTGAAATTGTGAAATAGGTGTGATTTGTGAAAATGAAGTGGCTGTTTCAGAATTTTACAGGTTTAAAATAAAACAGAGAGTACTAAATGCTATTTGCTGCGTTCATATAGTCAAAACAATTAGCTAATTCGATTCGATACGATCTACGATCTACGTTATGATGAACGAGTAATTAAAACTATGTGGGAAATGTTTTGACTGTCGAACGAGAGACACTTAACTCCCACATCATTAATCTTTGACTAAATTACCTCACATTTTATATCTTCAATGATATTCATATTTTGTCAAAATAAGGTCTCCTCAATTTTGTAATGAATTAAAAAACTCTCTTTGTAAGGTGTGTTAACAAATACGACATTAGCGACTGAACGAATCTGGGATTCAATATTAAATTAAGATTATAACTTGGCCGAACAAAGAATTTCAGTATGACCACTACAATATTTTTGGAATAGCAGTCATGTCCACGAATAATATTGTATCTGATTGTTCCGATTATCAGTCGCGATATACACTTGACAAACACGGAATTGGAACACTGCATTATGGACACCTACGCAATGTAAGGTTAGATTATGATTATGCGAATATGTAACCACATTTACCTACTTTTCCTACGTCATAGGAATAAAATACCATACTGACAAGGCAAAACAAAATAAGAATTTTATACACGTTAAGACGACACGTTGCAATAAATAATATGCTTTGCTGTCTAAGAGATAAGATTGAATGTAATAGTCAGGTGCTCAATGGACAAAAGAGCCAGCTTACTTGGTATCTGCTGTAAAATATATTCTTTTTTATCAACATTTGTATAAATAAATACGTATGAAATAATTCTGTTTATTAGGTACCTTAATCACACTGCAGTATTGAGTGTTCTACACATTTTTTTCTATTTCAAATACTACTTAATTTGTTTGTCGCTTCTAAAATCTCACCTACAAATCAATAATACTTATTTATTACTATATTAAAATAGACAAGCGCTTAAAAATAAGACTATCACTAAATAATACTTTGAAAGCATCCTATTTATTAGAAACTAACCTAATTGATTGCGGAATGTTATCAGTAGGATGGATCTTGTTACTTGTGATTACATACCACGTAGTTATTCATAGGGCCAATTACTGAAAAGATCTGAAAGATTCTGTATATAAGCTTGGGAAGATCTTCACCCGGAAATATTGATACTTAATACACCCTAAAATTTCACAATTCTCTGATTTGAAATGTACTGCCGCAGTGGCTAGTATGAATAAGACTATATTTAGTGATTGGGCTTTCTATATTATTTGAAATAGTTTGTTTTGAAAGAAGTCAGTCAGCTAGTACTTAACTAAAGATTTATATACTAAAGGCAATGTTAATATACTACATGGTATGTTGTACACGTAACTAAATAATTTAAATAATTTGAATGATGATAACGATATCGCCCTATCAATAATTACTAAAAGTACTTATCTTATTACAAATACGTCATAATGAGATTACTCCGAATCAGTTCCGATATCATTGCACATCTTTGTATGGTACAAGACCTTTTCGTTCACTTTCGGCAACTTTAATTGCACCAAAATTAACAAAACCGTCAGTTACACTGACTTTTACACAGTCCAATCAATGCAAAAAAAGCTCTATCACCGACTACACTTAAACACACTTTTGTATGCCTGCCGGTATTCGTTAGACATCACCACGTAGACAATGGGATTGATGCACGTCGTCATATAGATGAGAATATAACTTATGATGTTTGCGATTGGATGCGGGGACAAATCTTGGAATATGGTCTTCGTGATTGTAATAGGCAGATGGCAAACAAAAAACGCTAGCAATATGGCCGCAATCATAGTTCGCAGCTTCTTGTCTTTCCTAGTGGGCATAGGGGGCCCCCCAGTCGAAGCAGTCGGTCTCCTTATAGTAGCCATGAAACTTTGCCGAATCCTATTAGCAGCTTTCATGCTGAACGTTCGCGGTTTTACTTCTAGGTTGCACTTTTTGTCTTGGTCGTCCGGCGAGGAGCTCTCACAGCCTGATGACAGCTCGGGGGGTAAGAAACAGTTTAACGTTATTTGTTTCACCTCCTTTTTCGGAGCGATGATGTTCTTCCCATCAACGGGCCGTGTCAATGGAGATACATTCACAAAGGTGCTTTCAGTTTGAGACTTCCTAGGAATGGGAGTACTAGATTTTTTTGCAGATTTTCTGACAATCCACAATATTCTGGCATAGCACACGATAATTGCTAGTGTCGGTAGCAAGAAAGCTGTTATAAACATTGCTTTTTTTGGTGAATTGTCGAACTCATCGGCTATTATTGTGCAAGATCCAACCATGGGATTAAGGCTGAAGCGGCCCCAAACGTCAAACAGCGTCGGAAGTAGTACACCGAAGGAAAATATCCAGATGGTCATGATCATTAGCGCGATATAATGCTTCTTGTATACTCTGTTGAAAAAGAAATATAAATGTTAATATTTTGTACTATATTTTAAAAGTTCGTGGTTTAATAGTACGATTTTTTATTATGCCTGGACGAGTAGTTGCAGTGATTCAAATCCTATGGTCCGTCAATAACTACTATCTAAATTTAAGTATTGAGATTGACCACACCCCTAGCTTTACGGGAAAGGAAATCATCGAGGCCCGAAAAAGTTTAAGAAGAAATTCCAAAACGTATTTGTAGTGTTGCTCGTCGAATGTATTGTTATCAGAAAATAAATACATATATTTCCCCGTAAATATGGTGTTGTCGGAGACTCTAATGGGAAGACGAAGAAGAATTTAAGGAGTACATTCGCATAAAGAAACTCAGACCTGATAATGGATTCAAAAGTTGGTAACATTAATTAATAAGGTTTGGGTGATTAAAAAAATCTTACTTGATGTATAACATTGGATGTGAAATGAGCAAATATCTGTTGATAGTAATAGCTAGTACGCTGAAAATGGAGATGGCTACGAGTGCGTATCTGAACAGTGGGAACATTCTGCAGAGCAGCTTCCCGTGGGTCCACGTTCGGCTCCAGAATGTGGAGGCTGCGAGTGGTAGGTTGAAGGAGCACATGAGCAGATCGGCCATGGACAGGTTCATTATGAAGTACGCTGTTGCATTGCGTACCTGCAAAAAGTAAGCAGAGTAAAAAATTTATCACAATAAAATGCAGTAATGTCGTCCAAATGGTTTGAGTAATCATTTACGAAGTGATCCCCATTCCCAGTGACCTCAATGTGTTTCTTCCGAACTAAACTAGGTATCACAAACTTCGAATCTAAGAAATCATATATTCGTGCAGGAAACACGACCGCGGAATCACCACTTTCCGACACTCCCCGAAGGGAAGCGAATGTGTAGGTAACGGTAAAAAACACCTTCTTTCGGCCGAAGGTAAAGTTAGTTACCAAAGTGACAGATCGACGTCTGTCACGTTGAATCTCAATTATATCTACAACTTTAAAAGTCTTTCCATCGGAGATATATTACGTATTTTGATGTCAACCCTAAGAATCAGATATGAAAAACAATCATGATCATTTATAAAATACATTTATGGTTAATGACCAGCAACGGTTTTAAGCATCTTTCAGACAAAGTTCCATAACATGCATAAGAAGACGACATTGTTGCCAACAACAATTTATAAGAACCGTTATATATGTAACTATAAGTAGTTCTAGTTTGACGCACATAGGATGTTGTTTTTAATAGGAGTGACGTTGTATGATTCAGGGTAATGGAGGCAGGTAATGAAGAAACCGCAATATCCATACTCGATACGGATGGACACGTCATGATACTAAAATTATAAGTTGACAATGTAGCTTCAAACGAAACCCCTTTATTGCAACAACACTGAACAATGTATTGAGTTACTGATGATTAAGTTATTGAATGTTAATAAATTTGAATATTTAATGTGACGTTAACATTTCGTGTAAAAAGTAAAAAGGAATACTTGTGTACTGACCTTTCTGCATCGAGCTAGCGCTATAATTGTGATTAAGTTTCCAGGGATGCCGACAGCCATGAAAAACACGCAGCAAACCGAAGCAAAGCGTACTAGTGCTACAGGATAGTCTTCAAAAAGCTTCACAGAAGCCAGCGCATGGTCTGAAGTGTAATTTTCTAGCCCCACAACACTCACATTCTGACCACTCTCCATGTCGAACAACAAATTTCAACCACTTACAATCACACGTCAATCCTTCACAAACATTACTACACAAATGAGTTCAATCCTAACGCATAAATAACATTTTTGTTTGCAATATTTTCCTTAATGATTCAAGTCCGTCAATATGGTGGGTATGCCCATTGATAAGTCTTCAGACTGCGGCTTATTCGCTAACTCCGTCACTACAGCTAATGTATTGCTTTATAACATTATTGTGCCGTCCAATGGTGGGCGCCTCTTTATTGCTAGCTTTATACATAAAACATATCTTACAATGACTTTGGATACAGCTGCATTTGCACTTTCATTATACAATAGTTTTCTGAGATTTAATCTTAGCCGTATAAATATTTTAATACTATCCAAATTTATTATTATTAATTAGAATTTTAATCTAGGTATGTGTTTGAAAACATTTAACTTTGTTATATAAATCAGTGTTTAAAGTGAATGTATCCACGATCCAGTATCGAGATTCATCCCGTCACCTTATACCTACTTCATTGTAAAAATCCATATCCACCAACACAGTCATCTTAGCACAAACTCGGACGGTTCGCGATTATAATCTCTACACAACAATACCGATTAATTTCATCAACACCTTTGAAATTATGAAAAGTTTTGGACACTTAAATCTGTTTTATACTCAACTATTCCTACGCATTGTTATGTTTAAAGTCACTAGAGATTTAGGAGATCCAATTCACGGCTAGTCACGGCGGGTGCTTTTCGGAAGCACCATCGCCGGGCGAACGTCACGCCCAGCGACGACACATCAGCAGGTTCTTGTACGCCTGTCGGTATTCGCTTGACATCACCACGTAGATAATGGGATTGATGCACGTCGTCAAGTAAATAAGAATATAACCAGCAATATTCGCCGCTGGATGCGACGTGAACTCCCTAAATATTTTCGTCAGTGTAATTGGTAAGTAGCACACCCAAAAAGATAGCATTATTGCCATTATCATCTTTAGGAGCTTCCTGTCTTTTGGTGTGAGTCGTGGAGGTCTAACCGAGGCTGGTGATCGCCTTAAGGCTACAGCGGCTTGCCGAAGTCTTTTCGCCGTCTCACCACCGCTGGGTGTTCTAGGCTTGGCATCTAGCGCGCATTCCTCATCATGCCCATCCAATGTATCGACACCAGACGATGACGATCTTTCAGGTCCTGGAGTTGGAGGGCAGTGTAATACTGGTGGAGCAAGTAGCGCTCTTCGTGGTGGAGCTAAGTGATTGTTAGAATTTGTTCCATTTTCGGGTCCTGGGGATCGCTCTAGAGCTGTTGACGCTGATCCTACAGCAGAGTCTTCCAACCCAGTTCTGGTCCGACCACGCGCTGGTGCTCGAGATTTTCTTGCAGCATCTCGTACTATACAAAATATTCTTGCGTAACATATGACTATTGCTAGACATGGAAGCATAAATGCTCCCACGAACAGGAATTCCTTTGGCGATCTGTTGTTTTCATCGGGAAGTATTGAACAAGACCCAATAGAGGGATCCAGTCCAAATTTGCCCCATTTTTCCAGCCAAGTTGCTATTAGTGCCCCGAAAGAAAATACCCATGTACTGACTACCATCGCGGCTAAATACTGGCGTTTGTATAACCTGAGAAAAAAAAGAGTAGTATTAATTTGAGCCGTGGTGGCTGAGTGCTTCGAGTTTGCCTTTAACACAAAGATTGCAAGTTCGAATCCTTTTACCAATCAGTTTTTGTGAACAATTAGTCGTAAAGGCGTATGTATAATCGTGCTTGAGTAACAGGGACTGACTTGCCATCTGTCACATTAACATCTAAAATATATCTTTGGCGGAAAGTGGGTGGTGTAGATACTACATGTGGGAAGGTGTGAAGATTAATAAAAAAAAAAAATTAGAAGAAAGAAATTAGGAGATAATTAGAAAAAAGAAGATTAATTATATTTAGATATTTACCAAACAGACCGGCTACAAAACCAGTTATTATGAAAAAGTCTCTTTCGGAACGACAAACATGCGGACAAAATATCCATCCATTCATCCACAAACATGTCCAGGAAAGTATTAGGGTAGCAGTAGTTAGGGTATGAAAGTGAGTGCGAACTACGAGTTAGTAGAAAGGTACCTAATACTTATGTACATACTTACATCTTAAACCAAGTCTCTCACGAGGTAGGCAGATAGAGTAGAGCGGTAAGTGTAGATCGAACTAGTGCTCTAGACCTCTATCGCTTCATTCACATTCATCAGTCTTTTCATACATTTCGGCTCGGTATAGTGTATTCGTGTCGTTAATACTTACTTAGGGTATAGTCGCGGATGTGAGATCATAACGTATCTATTAATTGTGATGGCAAGTACAGTAAATAACGAGACTGCAACTAGTGCATATCTGGCTAAAGGGAACATCCGGCAAAGTATTCTGCCATGTGCCCAAGATTTTCTCCAAAACGTGGACGCAGCAAGCGGCAGGTTGAAGCAGCAAAATAGAAGGTCGGAACAGGAAAGGTTCATTATGAACACTGCTGTAGCGTTACGGACCTGTAATAAAATAATTAAGTATTTGATTTGGACGTTAAATGATTTCACGCCTTCCTATAATCTTAATTCACAAGAGCTAGGCAGAGAGAATTCGCGGATGGCTTTATTTTATGTACATTTGTATTTGTTCGGTAGACCCAAACATGGATTACAAATTGATCGTCAGTATCCTATGGATTCATCCAGACATACCTGACCTACTTGAAAACAGACCTCACGGGACTTAAAATTCAGACATCGAAAGTTTAATTCCCAGCATATAATATTATTATTATTATATATTTAACCCCTGACTGACAGATAATCCGGCATGGTTTTTATCATTTTAAATAGCCTATTTAAATCATATCTTAGTATGAGTTCCCCAAAGGGTAGGCAGAGAGTAGAGCGCCAGTTATCTCTATACTTAGAGACCTCTTTCGCTAGTTGACTGCTAGTTCTCATGACGTTACCGTCCATGAGAATCCAAAGCATAAAAAAACACATTTAGCTCAGTTGAGCATTGTGAATCAGCTAATTGTATATCAGGCGACGATTTATTTTTAGAGCGCTGAGCACTGACCTATGCAAACTGAGAAATGTAATATTTCAACGCGTCTGTTGTCATATTTATCACGTCTAACAAATAAATCAGCCGGCGATATTGACGTTGGTATTTTTAATTATTTCCAACATCAATAAGAATCTGATATGAATGATAGTCGCATTATGTCATAATGCGTAAGTATACGTTTATAGTAAACATTCGTAAGCTTCAAAGAAAATTATACAGAGGGACTGGTGTGAACGAGCTGGTGTGTGCTTGTAAAGATGAGAAAATGTACATTAATTTGAAAGGATTCCAATGTGGAAGTGTCTAAAATAAGAGAGAGGAAGACTACCAAGTACTTAGATCAAATTGATCGAGCAATCAAAGGTGTACTCAAGACCGGCGTTCTTGTATGAAGATAACTTTAAATGTAGGTAAACCGAAAGAGGTCTTTAAGTCTACAGAGAACTGGCACTCTACTCTATCTGACTGATGATATCATTCTTGTTTCATCAGTCATGTGTTCATCAATCAAGTCAATCATGTGTTGTTTTATCTTGGATAGGTATTGTACAAAATATTTTAGTTGAGAGAACTAAGCTCTCCGTAAACATTTCACAGAACCATATTTGTTCTTGTCTGTTAAAAATGACCACTCAATGTTATCGTTGATAAACATATTTAGATCACTAACAATGTTTACTCTGCGTTATCTTAAATTAGCCTTCCATAAGTAGCTATGGTTGTCATAATGATTATCATGCTAACAAATACGACTCAAATTCCATTCTGGAGTTTAATGAAGTTAAAAGGAATTGTTCACATTAAAATGTAATGAGTAATCCTTCACTGCCAGTTTTTGCTATAAGAAGTCAAATAACAAATTTTCATGGAATTCTACACGAAGGAGATTTATTTAATCATAAAAATGCGCGAATACACACATTTGAAAAATATAATTTGTTATATAATGATGCTATGCGAACGAGACCGCGGGTTTATGCCTGTACCTTCTGTTATAAATTATAGTTGCATGTGAGAGTATAATGTATAAAAGGAAGACTGGTTCACCAATGAAAGGTTTATTACCCGGAAAATCTGCTATTTCTCATCATAGGCCGCAGGTGATACATCAAATTGGTTGGGTTTTTCACTCTACTCTATTCACAAACCCGTTTAAGCGTAAACAAAACATATCATGTGGTCTGGATCACATTCATAGTTAGAATTGTAAGTAAATTTTGGTTTAGGAGTGTTTTTCCTCGGTCATTTTAAATTACGTGTCGTTAGTTGCATAAGCAAATACATGACATATATTTACCTCTGCCTACCCCGTTAGGGACTAGGCGTGAAGATATTATAATGATGACGATGACATATATTTCTATGTATCAAATATTTCCATATGTTAAACAACTGGTCTGTACACTCTGCTGAAATTGTGATCTGAGTGATTAGGAATCTAATAGCTCAGGCTCTACGCATGGTAAGTATTTAAAGCTCAAAATACCGGGACTCATCCAGATCCATCGACCCATCGACTGTTATTTATATCCTGACTTGATAAATATATCCAAATAAACAAAATTGGAGTGTGTTTGTAAATCTAATATAACCACTTTTTACTAAATGTATATGGATGTATATACAGTACATATAACATATGCATTTTTTTTTAATTTTCACTGGCAGATATCTGATGTGCAAAGGAGTATCTTAGGTTACTTTTAAGAAAACTGAACAATATTTTTTTTAGTTACATTCCACGCGGCCGAAGTCGCGGGCACAGTTACTATTATATAAGTTAACAATAACTAACCTTTTTACACCGCGCGAGCGCAATGATAGTAATGAGGTTTCCTGGTATGCCCACTAGCATGAAGAGCACGCAGCAGATAGAGGCGAAACGGAGCAATGGTTCAGGATAGTCCTTGAACAGTTCCACCGCAGCCAGAGCCTCGTCAGTCCCGTAGTCATCGCCCGACGCACTCCAGTTGCGCACCTCTACTTCGCTCGCGAAAGTACTCCTCGGAATACTCGGCAGCAGATCACCCATTTTAACTCAAATTCAACGCACATCATTTGTCCACAAACATTCCACAATCAGTGAGTCCATCGGAGACGTCTTATGTCATGATTAGGTAGCGACACGCTCGAGCCTCATCCGCGACTGATAACTATCCCAGAACTTCAGTCGCTCTATCAATAAGTGAGTAGTAATAGTGTGTGCCTGTTGATAAGGCATTTTGTCGATGAGTGAGGTCATCGGGTCACAGCTGCTCAGGAAGTGGAGTCATTATCAGCGCAATGCCGGTTCCATTGTTGTTTACTCGCCGATATCTGAACAAATAAATTAAATAAATGTTAATGTCACCCAAAAGTCGTTCTAATTGGTAATAAGTGCTATCGAGAAATACAACTGTGAGAAATATTAGGAAGCGTGTAAGATATTTTATCACAGAGGGCATAGGTTGTGGCTGCTACCATAAATATAAAGATAATATATATTATAATTATATATTTTGTTTACTAGTTGTGCCTTTTACTGCAGCCAACTTTTTGAGAATGAATAATAATTTATTTATAAATCTAATAAATAAATAAAAATAAATACCTTGGGACAATTACACACAAATTGACCTAGTCCCAAATTAAGCAAAGCTTGTGTTATGGTAACTATACAACGATCTATTTACTTATAAAGATAGATATATACATAAATACATAGAACATCCAAGTCTAAGGTACAAATACTCGTGTTCATCACACAAATATCTGCCCTCAGCGGAATTCGAACCCGCGACCTCAGATTTTGCAGTCAGGAGCTCTAACCACTAGACAAGACGGCCGTCTGATGAATAATTAATTGTTATTGTTATTACTTCCCGACTATGAACTGACTAAGTATTGCGACTGACCGGACTGTCTATGCCGCCTTATTAAGGACAGTCGTAAGGAAGAAATGACAAAGACGACTACTACTAGCTGTCCGGCCTAGCTTTGCTTGAGTGAAAGAATAAAGAAACACGCGCAGAAGAAATATCTATACTAATATTATAAAGAGGAAAGATTTGTTTGTTTGTTTGTAATGAATAGGCTCCGAAACTACTGGACCGATTTCAAAAATTCTTTCACCTTTGGAAAGCTACATTATCCCCGAGTAACATAGGCTATATTAAATTGGACCCGATAGGTGGCGCTGCGATCGAGTTTCAAGAATTTTACCTTTTTACCCGGGCGAAGCTTTCTGTGTGTTTCTGTGTGTCTTAAGCTAGATTCGAGAATGGTTTAGATTTACAATTGGACCCAATAGGTGGCGCTGCGATCGTGTTACGGGCAATTTAACTTTTTCACCCGAGCGAAGCTGGGCGGGACAGCTAGTATGATATAAAGATAGAGTCTTGTTGTTGGTACACCTGCGCCTACCCCTTCGAATACTTGTGGAAAGGCACGAGGATGGTATATAGTATGATGATATTACTAGTTTGTATATGAATAATGTTGTAGGAATGCTTTCAATAAATTTGTTTAGGGTAGGGACACAAAAACTCATAACATTTCTTCAAACTGTTTTAGATTTGCTTTCTGTAAACGAACCGAAATGAGGGATCTCATTAGTACTTATGAGAATTTTTTATTAAACCGTAGAAAAATCCTTTAGAAAAGTGCCTTACCTAAATAAGAGATAAATTGATGTAGTTCCGACCCTTTCGTTGAATGTAATCTAAATTCGGTGGCTTTTACCATTTTACCGACTTTGAGTAATTGGTTGCTTGAAATTTGCGGATTTGGTTTCGACAGTTTCGTCAGCTTGGGCTATATAAATTTAATTCTCAGCATAAAATTCAATTTACGTTCGAAATAGTGAAAAACATCTCTTTAAGAGAAGTTTAAAACATACTTAGCTAAACAATTGAACTTAGATCGAAGTTAGAGTCTGCGCCTGGAAATGAGGCAGGTTTCTTAAAGAGGCATACCAACCAGTATTTATGTATTGTTAATACGTTTTTCTAGCATACTCGAAACCGGCGAGTATGTGTGAAGAGACTGATGTATGTATGAAGCGAAAAAAATCTGCAAGGCTAGAGAGAGCTGGCGCTCTACTCTCTCTGCCTACCCCGTGAGGGACATGAAGGATGATATGTGTATGCTACGGTACGGTAATTGGATCATTTGTTTGCACGGTCGGTCGAAAACCAATATGCTAACATATCGTTTTGTCGCCTGACCGTACATTTTGCCAATATTACGATCAGTTATGAACTCTGGACTATATATATATATAGTCCAGAGAATTCCAGATCAGAGAGTCTGGAATATAGCCTATTCAATTTTTTACGTTGTTATGTAATATTATGTTTATGATAATTTTCTGTGGCCGAATCTCAATTTAATATTTTGATCTTAAACGCGACTTTAGCAGAATAGCAATCGTATCATATCTCCATTAATTATAGCAAAATGAAATATTGCCATGTTAAACGCTTGGTTGACTCGAATTGGTTACGTCACGTCAATTTAAATTAAGTACGTCACTTAGAGACAGTTATTATCACATATTTTATCATGGGTAATGAAATATTATTATTTAAAGCACTTTTCTCTCCGACCTTACGTTCCTTCAGAATGATAATGGTTGTAATATGATTCGCGTGAAATGTTCTAAGCGGGACATTCAAAGTAGATTAATGTCTTTGGCGCGATTTTAATATTACAATATTGAGGCAAGCTGTGAAGTTAATATTAATTTAGACGGTCGTCTTACTATCATGGCGTAATTTAATTAAATTTATGTCATAAATTATAATGGAACCGAAGTTCAAAGCCATTTCTACAATTTTGAGATTTTTTGACATAATAGCCAAAACCTTACATAAATTGTTTTTTTTTCTGTGAAGACAGTAAAGGCTGTAAAAAAAAAAGTAATTGTTAAGGTCATCGGTACTAAGTGCCTAGGTTTGTATAAAGTGATATTTATTATGCTGATGACTATTTAAATGAGTCGGCTACACGGCCCTCTACGTATGTAATGGGAATCACGGGCAAAGCTTGTTCAAATGCACGAGATTTGGCTTCTACGTAACTAGACGGTAAATTAGCATACGATCCCTGATACTGACCAATACGGCACATTACCTATGATACATGGCCAATTAAAAAAAGACACCGGATAGATAATAAAAATTAAAAGACACGTATCTATACAATGTACTTGTACGAAGTCTATGTGAGGTTATAATTAACCGACGTCCCAGTGTCGTAGAACATTTAATTAAGAAAGTTGTGGGTGGCGTGCTAATTAATGAAACCCGTTCGAATAATATATTAAATACCATAAATTACTAGCAAAAAGCTAGGAAAACATAGACAATATATAAACGTTTTAAATACACTAACGAATTATAAGGAAGGGTTTTACATCACTTTTAGTGGACATAAAAAATATATGTGAAATTGTGTTCGAAAATAAATAGTGTAAAAGAAAACAAATCATAGGTATATATTTTTCAACATGTGTAGTGAAGTAATAATCGCAATAAAACGAATATACATATAATCACGCCGAGTTCCTACCTCAAGGGGGAAAGCAGATAGAGCAACAGTTCTTTAGACTTATAGACCCTTCTATTTTACAAAATTTTAGTATATTAGTTTTTAGTTTAAGAACTACTCGGCCACCACGGCTGGTATATTTTCTGAGGATAGTTCTGATGTAGCGTACTAGGAATTAATCTCATATTTTCAAGAATCTATTATTCAAGATTGATTAAGTATAAAAGTACATGGTCATCTGTCATTCCTGAAATCCCAGATGCAAACGCCTATCCCATTTTAAATATCATCTTCTCTTTATGAAAAATCTCGAAATATGTAGTCCACAAAAGCGTGTTCCGGATTTCGTATTTGCATATAACGCTCGGTTATTACTAACACTTATTTAATGTATTAACGTGATAATTGTTCGTGTATTATTCTAATGTATACATTAGCAGCTATTATTATAATTGTTTGTTTGCTTTTTCATAATTTATGGCCTCGTAAATCATTCAAACATCAAATTAGTGGGCCACATAAGGATGGGAATGTTTTTGAGTCTAGAGAGTTGTCGCTCGTCAATTTCTGCCTACCTACTATGACATAATTACGTACACTAATATAGCCAAAAATAATAAGGACAATTACAATAAGTGACACTGACGTTTCCAATTAAGGACAAAAAAACAGTCGTAGGGTGTTAAGTAGTGCCTGAAATGTGATCGTCGTTTTGTTTAATCGTAATCGCCTTACAAATTGTAGGGCCATAGTTAAAGCGAGCAACGAACTGTTCGCTTGATATTGCTAACATGGCATGCTTGCACACCTTGAGCGCCCCGGATCTGGGGCTACTCGGGGGGAGGATGCCCCATGCGAGGGGACGGCAAAATCAAACTTGGCAGACGAATAAACAACTCATCATTAACGCAACTGCGACCTAGAACTCAGAACAATACCACTGTACTTCGAAATAGGCTGAACACAGTAAGAGCAGCGCCAAGCTTATTGTTGTGGTGTTATTTCTAGACCAAGTCAGATCTTATTTGTATTAATTATTAGTTTTCTTGGTTAGATGGCATCTTCGTTTTCCCCTAATAACGTGATTTAAACGTCATGATGATCGACTGAGAATTTAAGCCGTGGAAGTGTAACAAAATAATTTTTGTAACAAAATTATTATAGTTGTCCTGCCCTGCCCAATTTCAAAATATAAGTAACAGAATGTAGCCATACACACTTATAAGCTTGACAAATGACGCTCGTTTTGAAGCCTACTCTCCCGCGGCACAGGGATGTCCACCGACCCAAATACGGCTTTTTGGGTCGAGAGCTAACAATGTTAATGAAATATTGTTTACCATTCGAATGCCCACTTTATTAGAGTGTAAAAGATGAGCTCGTTTGTTGGACTGTTGACGTCATCCAACATGGATAATACATACCTACGTATTATTATTTTGAATGCCCACTTACATAATGGTGATGATACCCTAACGTAATAGTAAAGACACCTCAATTACGAATCGCTTTAAAATTATGAGGAAATTTCCTTGTGTAAGCAACGTGGAAAATCCCTAAGTTTGTTTGTGTACTGCAGCTGATGCTCAGGGTATTTATTAAAGCAAATAAATATTTCGAAACAGGGAGCATACGTCGGTTCTCTGCCTACCCTGTGAATGACACGGCATGATATTACAAAGATATATGTATGTATCCAATGACATCTAAAGTATATCTCCAGCGAAAAGTGGGTATATGTGGGTATTGCAAAGTAAACCTAAAGCCTAAACCTTCGAGGACTATATAGGAGAGTCGTGAAGATGTAAAGTAGTAAATAATAAAATACATACATATCATCACGCCAGGTCCCTAACAGGGTAGCCAGAGAGTATAGACCGCCAGTTCTCTTTAGACTTACATACCTCTTTCGCTTCGTCCACATTCATCAGTCTCTTCATACATGCTCGTCGGTTTCGAGTACTCTTAACGTTCCCGTCCTTGAGCGTCCGATCGATTTGATCCAGGTAGTTGGAACGTGGCCTTCCTCTGCCTCTTCTTGCACACACTTTTGCTTTGTATATCTGTTTCGTCAATCTTTCTTCACTCATCCTTTCTATGTGTCCAAACTTTGGACACATAGAAAGGATGAGTGAATAGATAGAAAGGATGAGAGAGAAGAAAGGCATGTACGTAACATGCCTTTCTTCATCTTTACAATCACGCCCTCATTCACGCCAGTTGATTTGCGAATCTATTCATTGCGGATTCGATAAATAATAATATGTACACAATTAAGATAAACCAACTTACATACCTATGTAACAACCTATGTACATCATGTACTTATATAGATAGATATATACTTAAATACATAGGACATCCAAGGCTAAGGTACAAATATTCGTGTTCATCACACAAATATTTGCCCTCAGCGGGATTCGAACCCGCTGTTATATATTATACGGTTGGCACAACGGCATAATTAAGATAATAATTACGTTTGATCTACACTTGCTATCTTTAGCAAAAAGTCTATATAAGACGGTCGGACGCATGTCACTGCCTGCATCCAACCCTCCCAAGTACTATGAGCTATAAATAAACCGCCTCTAGGTCAAAGCTGTGACGGAAACACATTATTTGTCCAGTAAGTACGTTACGTCGATAGATTTGTACGTGTGGGCGGGGGTCACTAGGGCCTGCACACCCTGTTTCAGGGTTAACGTCACATATTCAAGGGCTGTTTATCGTTTTAGGCGCTTTCGTTTAGTTAAATAGGCTAATTTGGAAGTACTAGTCTACTTTAATAGCGTACAAGGATCTTGAATATATAGATAAATATTAAGTTGATAGAAATATTGTATGTTAGGTTACGCATATAATATAATTTAGAACGAAATGTATCTGAATGGTCTTATGTTTTGCTAAATGTGTAACTAAAATATAGACGCCATTTCATCGCATGAAATTTGAACCCAATAGGCGGCGATTCGATTGTGTTCCAGATTTAAACACAGAATGGGCGGAGCATTTTTTTATACTGCCAGAGTGGCATTCAACCATACGGCCTGATTCATGGTAAACGGTTCCCGTAGCCTGATTATTGCCGACCTTATTTTGTGAGTTTGGTGAGCTAGCGGTATAGGGATCACTTGGTTTTACCTTGTAAAACTTTACTCACTGTAGGAACAATATCGGTAGTAATGTGTCTTCTGTAAGATGAAGGTATTTTCCCAGTCAGGCTAGTCAAATTTTAAACGGAAAATAAGTTGCGCCTTAGCTCTTATTTCAAACTGGTTTCTTGTTAAGATAACTAAAAGTAAACGGTGTTAACTTATGGCTATCATGGTCCGAGTCGCGTAAAACAGTAGCGTTTTTTAATATTCAGAGTCCTGGACACATTATAAGGTTTTCCGTCCCATTCATTTACCGAAAAAAAAACTTTTAATTACTACATAAAATCTTGTCAGATAGACGTATTGGTGTCTCAATCTCACAACCAAAAGCTTTGTCAATTCAGTCGGTAATTTTTTTTTAAACTAACTTGTTCTAATAAAGTAAAAAAAAACTGAGCACGAGATGGGTGCAGCTTGTGCCGCCCTTCGCAGCCTGCCGCCCCGGGTCACGGCCCTTTTGGCCCTAAGGTAAATACGCCCCTGGCGAGGAGCTATCGGATGCAGACGGCAAACAACTGCTCGTTGTGTCGGCCTAAGCCCTAAGACCTAATGCCTATGTTTCTTATGCTTAATGATGATGATCCTTGCATCAATTTATGAGAGCGTACAAAGCGAATTAAACATATTTAGCACTCCCCTTCTCAAGGGATGTCACTTATTTGATGAGTTAGGTCCAACCTAGGAGGGTTGGCAACTCCTGCAGTCGAAGCGCCTCTGCAAGTAGTAACTTGCACACATTTGCAGACGGGTTTACAGTTAGTCACTCCTGCAGGCGAATTCGTAGAGGCTGGGTGGAGTTTATGAATGCTACGTAAGTTCACAGTTTCCAGAAACGTGCTAAGCGATGCAATGCTTGTGGAAAGGACACTGCCGCGCTGAAAGACCGAAAAGCAGCACGGGGGGTCCCAGCTACCGGTTATAAGTCTCTCGTATCTGATTTTGATTTTAGGACCATGCTCACTTACATAAAAACGTTTCAAAGTTAGAATTCGCTTGTTTAGTAAAATAAAGATGATAGATAACCAAAGAAGTTCGCCAATAGTAAACACGACATTTTAATTATTATTTATTAAGACATTATTATACGTATTAATTACGTTAGGGCTGCCAATATTAACAATAATGTATAGAGGGTAAAACAGAATTATACATAATTGTTTAATGTAATACCGATGCGGTCTCTCAGACGCACTTCGAGTCTTGTGGTGATTTGGGTTTTCCTTATCAGTTATTTACAAACATACATCAAGCATTTAAACAAATTTTTAAGGAAGGATTCATTTTAATTATTAATTTGTAATGTATATTACAAAAATGTAGAAGGTAGGGTGTAACGGACCAGTTTTAATTCTATGTCCAAAAAAAATATGGCGGCGTTACTAGAAGTGGAACTCAAATTTTCCCTTTTAATATGGACACACTTCAAAACATTGGATTAAATTTAATATTTCAAATAACATGGCATGGCATGCATATAAAAAATTTAAAAATGCCTTGTGTGTAGATAAAAATATTGATGGACAACCCTGTTCTACACGGATTGATCGGAAGCTTACAAATATTCGAGGCACGCGTTACCAGTTTTTTGCGGACGTTGATTGATTTATCAGAGTAAAAAAATTGGCTAGCGTTGAAACTAGGTGACAGAAGCTGAGAGTGAACGTTTTGCTCGCACTTTTCCAATCCCGCAATATATATTATTTTGTTAAGATTTCAATTATGATTTGGTAAGACGTATTGGGATCGGTAATAAATAGCAAATATCTGGATTTGTGAGGATAGTATTCGATTTCTTTGTTACATCTCGTGTGTGATTAAACTAAAAATCTAAATTGACATAGTCAAGACAAATTGATCTGAAACTAAACATAGAATGGGAACTAGACATGCCTTACCATAAGGGTCCCCCATTAAGGGGTAGGCAGACTCTATTCGCAGTATGATAAATATATATTCATTGACTGATACGATAATGTTTAAAAGAAATGTAAGCTAAGTGAATGCGTGTCACGAATGCGAAACAGGGATATGAGAACAAAGAAACGTAATAAGAGTATTTATGAATGCCAACATGATAGATAGTAGATAATAAGAAACTATGATAATAATACGATACTCTTGGATTTACGAATCTAGTCATGCCAAGATTTGTTGATGCCACCATCAAAACTGAATGTGTTTGAAAGCTATCTTGACCCCGCAATGGTATTCAGGGTTCAGGCCAGTTCCAACATCGTCTTGGCTATGCTAGCCAGCAGGCTAGATTTGCTATTACATCAGGCATTGCAGTGCCAGACATGTCGCAAAGGCTAATGGGTAGAATGGTAGTCTATTATGTAATTATATATTTTATTGTGTGTATTTGATGATGCATATTTGTAACGTATTTTTACTAAACTAGTCCATAAGCCTATGATTACTAACAAGAATGGATCCAGATATCCGATGAATAAATTAATAGTTTTTGAAGGGGTATGCGTAATACCATATATAATAGCAGCTGAAATACGCTGAGGATATATTTATATGTAAAAAAAACATACATATTATCACGCAGATTCACGGGGTAAGCTGATGATATTTACGCATGGAAAAAATGACAATATTCTTAATGAATATATTCTCAAACGTCTGCCGGTTTCTCTATGACGTTTTCGTTGAGTACAGTCAGCGTTGTGATAATTCACTCGTTTGTAAATAATAGATAAGGTCAGGTATAACTGGGGGTTGAGGTTTTGAACTCTTGATCACATAAAACAGTAAAAATATTTTTTTCTAGCATCCTAGCCTTGCTTTAAAAAAATCCAGCTAGTCATTTACGAATTGCATATAAGTATATAACATATATTTTTAGAAACGAGAATAATGTACAGAGACGGATATCCGCCGGGCGAAAGCTTGGCAAGTGGCGTTCTTGGCACGTTGCCCGAAGTCTGAAGCTTTGTATTGGATTAGATTACATGTTAATACTCTACGCATTGTGAATGGATATTTCATTCTATTAAACTGCGGAATAGTTTTGAGTGTAGAAACATATATACATTTTTCTTATGTACGTTTGGTGTCAATGAACTTTGGACTATCTGGACTTATATTGATATTTTCACAATAGTCCCCGAAGGGGTAGGTAGAGCTGTGTAAGTAGTACGCATACACGCACCTGCCGCCAGAGATATTTTTTAGGTTCCAAAGTGACAGATGGCCAGAGGGAAGTCCATCGCCGATACTCAATTATACATACGCCTTTGAATTTCCACTCAAACGTATGCACCTAAGATTTTCTTTTTTTCGATTTTCTTCTGTTACCTTTCGATGTTTTCTTCACCGTAAAACTCCAGATGTGACTAATCATTGTACTTAAGTTCAGCAAAACTCATTGTTACAGTCGTGATTTTAACATGCAGTCTTTGTGTTGCAGGCAACTACTCGAACGGACACAAGAAGTATACATTATACCTAATAGATATAAAAGCTATGTCGGTTCAGCCCCATATGTACTCAACACAAAGTAAATCCAAATCAAAGTAACAAAATAACTGTACAGTAACAAAAAATGCACTGGCCGATAATAAAAAAAAGACTTCACTACTTGAAAGAAACAACACAGAAAGTATCTAAATTTATTTCTGTGATATTCAAAGACGTATTACTTACGCCTGAGGGAGACAGATAGCTATCAGAAAAATGGCTAGTTTTATTTTAGCTGTGGTAAAATGTATGCTATCCTGCCTACAGCTCCACGCATTTCATACTATCCCTCTAATATTAAAATGGTATAATTTATGATGAGATGTTTGTTACTCTTACAGGTTAAAACTACAGAATGGAATCGCTGGCACAGAGATAGATTATTTGTAAGACAAATACTAGGATGGTTTAAAAACCCATGAAATGAAATTTTACACTGGTGAAACAGGGTATAGAGCCATCATATTAAAAAAAAACAACTACCTATAACGTAACAGGCAAACAATACATATTACAGGAAAAACTTATTGAAACTGTAATTAATTTTATGTAATACTAGCTGTCCCGCCCAGCTTCGCTCGGGTGAAAAAGTTAAATTGCCCGTAACACGATCGCAGCGCCACCTATTGGGTCCAATTGTAAATCTAAACCATTCTCGAATCTAGCTTAAGACACACAGAAACACACAGAAAGCTTCGCCCGGGTAAAAAGGTAAAATTCTTGAAACTCGATCGCAGCGCCACCTATCGGGTCCAATTTAATATAGCCTATGTTACTCGGGGATAATGTAGCTTTTCAAAGGTGAAAGAATTTTTGAAATCGGTCCTGTAGTTTCGGAGCCTATTCATTACAAACAAACAAACAAACAAACAAACAAACAAATCTTTCCTCTTTATAATATTAGTATAGATGTGACCCAATTTACTCGCTTGATAGTTGACAATTAGGTATGCGGTTACGTCACACGTCTCACAAGACATTTTGAAACTACAAATGAGAAAGTTTGCTTCCTTAAGACGTGGAAGTTAACGCCGTTTATATCTAACTCACTGTACGACGTGTACCTACGTAAAATTTGATTTACTTGGAAGATTTTTTGTAGAATAAAAAAAAACCTATGTATTTTCCGACTAATAATCTCTGTGCCAAATTTAATTAAATTCCGTTCAGCCTTTTTGACACGATTGAGTAACAAACGTCCGTACCAACTAGATGTTTACAAAAACAAAAATATTTATTTCGTAACAAACATAATAAGCAAAAAGAAAAATTTATGCTTCCTTTTAAGTATGTAATATTAGCAGGATTAGCAGGATATTACTTGTAGCAGGAGATACCAATAATAAATAATAATAATATAATAATATTATGGATTATTAATGGACGCGGGTCATACTCCCCGCATCCCGCGACTCCCTCGACCTTAAAATTGGTGTAATAACGTCTTCGTGGATGTCACTATCTATACTATTATCTTATATATCCTTGATATTTCGGGAGACCATTAGTTCCGTTTCCGGTTAAAAAAACAATTCTGCATAAATTGCAGTGTCGGTTTGTTATACGCCATTTCGTTAAAAGAGATTCGACTGTGTTCCTCTGTAGTTGATTAAGACATTTTGAGTTTCTTTAATTTTTGTTTGGTATAAAGGATAATTGAAGGAAAGTGTGTAGATGAAGAGGCGGAGGAAGACAACATTCCAACAACCTAGTTCAAATCAAGAGATGAAGATCAAGAGTGGGAACGTCAAGAGGACTCGAAATCAGCGAGGATTTATGAAGTTGTACGTGGATGAAGTGGAAGAGGTAAGTCTAGAGAGAACTGTCACTTTATTCCTTTTGCTCACCCCGTGAGGGACTTGGCTTTTCTACTTTATTTAATTTAGAGCACTCATTTGTCGCCTGTTATATCATTATTCAGGTCTGAATGTATGAAACTAGTAGTATAGTTAGATACTCGTATGTATATACGACCCTTACTACTCTCTAAGACAAGGCTTTGATATTATTTAATCACCCGCAGTGATCGCCTCCTTGGCGCCTCTAGGATAATGTGGATTTCTACACACCCCGCGGGTTCAACAACCTCTGAACATGACATTTCGATACAGACGATCAATTGTTTACGCAAAGACATGTGATCTGGAATTCAGCTAACAGAAAATATTTACTTAACACAATTTCTGCCTTGGCTCACACAACAGTGACGACGTAATTAAGTAAACCAGTTTCATATACCTACTTGAAGATGGAATATTTTGTAAGTATTTTCATCGATACTAACACTCACCATATTGAGTACTATTGCATCTATAACATGATAGACGTAACGAAAAAAAAGTATTTGTGTTATATATCACGGAGTAAAATGATGAAGACTTCAATTCCAAATTTAATAAAAACGAAGCCTGGTGGTGTATACGTTTTATATTCAATCGACGAAACCTGCGACGTGGATTATATTTGTAGATTTTCTGGATCAATACAAATAAAATTTAAATTCCAACTACGTTGAATTAAATGTTTACCCAATTAAGGATGGAGATGTTAAGAGTACTCGAAACCGGTGCGCATGTATTAAGAGGGTCATGATTGTGGATGAAATGTAAGAGGTATATACGTCTGGAGTAGGCCCGCAGTCTACGTACGTCAAGATAATGAGCCATGGTCTCCTATTTTTTAAATGTAGAAATCTAAGAATCTAAGAATATCGATTATCGTCTAAGAATTTCGATTACGCGGTACGCGACATTTAACATGAATACACAATAGCTCGAGGATAATAGGAAAAGTTTGATTATATCTGGGACAGAGGGATTGAAATGAATCGATTCGTTTAAATTTTTTTTAGTGCTTGATGCTTTAGTTAGCGTCATGGATGTCTGGGATTTCATGCGCAAATAACCAATCTGTATTTGGTTTCAGATTTTCACCATTGATTATTCATTAAAACCAGCACGAACTGAGCTTTATTCATATGTGAATGCGTCATAGTAGACACCTCGCATTTATTTCAACCTATTTCCTTTTTTGCCTTTGACTTTCGTTCACCTAACATGTCTACGTACCTGTCCTGTCAGGCCGATGTCAAGGGGCAAACTAAATATTACCTTTTCATTGAATGTGACAGCAAGATTTGCAATTTGAACGAAAAAGGGACGTTAAAAATTGTCAACAACTGACGAAGCTGATTTTACTATAGTATATTTCAAGAAAATATGTATTTTTGGTTCGACTAAATTAATTTACGTCGAATAATAACTAGAAACTTTTTGACGGATTGAGCCCAAACACTTGACCCGTTTCTGAACTTCAAACGAAATGTCAATTCGTATGTCAGACGAAATATATTTCAGGCACAAACTAATTGTCTAAGGACTTATTGCGCCCAAAATCACCTTCCTCGTAATTCCTAGAAGATACAAAGCAAGCAGCTGGAGGCAGCCATTTTGTTCTATGGAATTACTTTTTACATTTAGCAACTGCAGCAGTACCTCCTTACAGCAAAATACAGAAAGCACCTGAATATTATAGGAACATGATAATGTAAGGATTTCAGAACTACTCACGTTAACCTTTTCACTGATACAAACCAGGTCACCACGAACCTATTTCTAATTTATTCTCGTAATTATTTAAATAGCCATTGTTGCGAATGGACTGGAGTGGACGTGTTTAGTCTACGGTATGTTACGATGCATTCTTTCTATCCTATACAAACAAAAGACAAGAAGAAAGGAAATGTCCTCAGCATTATCATTAATTTAAGAACTGGGCTCTTGTCGGCGTCTCTCGTGTAGGTCTGATGCAGCTCTTTTTTTCTTTGACCTCATGAGATACACTATATCTCTGATCTGAGTGTCTCTTTTTTGGTCTTCCTCTCTGCCTCTATCTTTCCTACTAAATATTTCTGAAGAAGCTATCACGTTGTATAAGAAAGCCTATCATCTTGCCTCTTCTATTCTCGATTGTCCCTAGCAACTGTTGATTCTTCTAAGCGCCCTCATGCTAGCACAATAACCTCTGCTAGCATATTATTGATTTCATAGCTGTAGTGAGTAAATGCTCAAAACCTGTTATTTTAAAACAAATACAACTAATAATGTTAGCTGTCTAAGAGTTGTCTGATTTATCAGAACGGCTGGCTCTCCCCACCTGGTGCTAGCTTCAAATTAAATTTGGTATACAGTTAAATCAAACGCGTGTCAAAACTTTGGTCGTAATTCTATGTCTGAGATCTACGTTTAAATTAAATTGACTGTCACTTATCATTGATTTTGCAAGGATTGGCCACCAACTGTTATATATATCTTTGTATCAGTATAAGTTTCTCAAAAAAAAAATTTTATTACTATATATTATATAGTCGTCCCGCCCAGCTTCGCTCGGGTGAAAAAAAAAAGATGGTGGCGCCACCTATCGGGTCCAATTGTGAATATAAACCATTCCCAGATCCCCTTGAACACACACAAAAAAATTCATCAAAATCGGTCCAGTCGTTTGAGAGGAGTTCAGTGACATACACACTCATAGAAGAATTATATATATAAAGATAACCTCATAGAACCTTAACTACAGAACTAATTTCATAAAATATGACCGATATCAGTTTTTTCGGATTCTTTGGCTTATATTTAGAGTGCGTTTCGACACTTGCATTGTCCACCAACGGTGTTAATACGGGGATAGTGATTTTTTTCCTTTGTGTCAAGTGGGAGTCATAAAATAAGCATTGCTTTCCAGCATGGCGGTACTGTAATTCTTCCTGAGGCATGGGATCGGGATACGGGGTTGGGCTAATTTATTTAAAAAAAACATAAAAATACTTATCATGAAAAAGTGTAACATTCCATTTGTTCTGAGTATCGAATTCAGAATAGCTATACTAATATTATAAAGAGGAAAGATTTGTATGTAAATATGTTTGTAAGGAATTGGCTCAAAAAGTACTGGACCGATTGTAAAATTTCTTTCACCATTAGAATGCTACATTATCATTGATTAATATAGGCTATTTTAATTGCAAGAAAAAAAAAATATGCCAAAATGTTTAAAAAATAAATGTCCACCCGTGCGAAGCCGGGACGGGCCCTTAGTATGTCGTAATTGTTCTGTCACCCAGCATAGAAGACGAACGTATTTCCATACTTTTAGTCAAAGACTACTATTGCTTTTAGTTCCATAACTATTTCAACTTCAAAGGCGTACATAAAATGATAAATTGATGAGCGATGGTACTATAGAGGATACGCACAAAAGTTCTCCTACAATTGGCCTTTTCTTTTAAACATGAAACGAGGTAATATTTACTCCTCCTATTTTTTCCGATGAAACGTCGATGTTTTCAACATGTGAATTCATTTATGAAGTCACATTTCTCTTGGGCTGACCTATTTCACTACTTACCATTCAGTGAGCTCAAAGAAAGTAAACGGTTATTGGGTGTGGAAAAATCTTAAGGGATACAATATTGGCAAGCTTTCCCTTCAAAGAAATCGTTATCGTTCATGTAGAAAGAACCTCAGGGAATTTTATTTAAGAAAAAACACTGCTTTCAATTTGTAGTAAATAAACATCTGTTTGTTTCTAAATAACAGAAGGATAGTTGCAAAACCAACTCCGGAATAGATGTGTCCCAAGATATATTATGTATAGTTAAAATAAGTTTATTCTTAATATATTATCATCATAATATTATTTCTGTCATCCGAATGCTAACACATGACGGCCAATAGACGGCTATTCCAGTGGTAAAATAGCGCTGACCACTAGATATCGGTCGAATAGCCGTCAATAGGCCGTTTGATCGTTGAATACCATATTATTATTGATACATCATATTTTTGTTTAATATATATACAAACCAAGCTATCTCTATAATCTATACATATAATAAAAATGTAACGTGCTGTCTGTACATGGAAGATATATGAGAAAAAATGTGATAGGGACCTTTTTCAACGCAAATAGAATCCAAAACACTGATTGTTAGAATTTTTGTCTGTTTGTCTGTTTATCTGTGCGTTTGTGCACGCTAATCTCAGAAATGGCTTATTCGATTTAGATGTGGTTTTTCAATAATATAATATGGTAAGCTTTTCGTAACATGTACAATGTATATCCAAAAAATGCTGCCCAAAAACACTTTTCCACGCGGACGAAGTCGCGGGCACAGCTAGTATAATAATTTAAATAATAAAGTGGGTGTGTGGGTATTACCTATACACCTCTGCCTACCCCTTCGGGTCCCTTGTGGCAAAGGCGTGAGGATATATTCTATTTAAATCAGGTAATAATTTATTTTAAATTCTGCTTTTACAGGTATGAAGGACTCATTTCATCTCTCATCATCTTATATAAAATAAAAAATTGCTATTCTTACCACCAAAAAGGTATTTAAATTTTATATTAACAGAATTCCTCATCCAATTTATATTTTATCTTAATATAATTAATAGCTAAACTTATCTAACGTTATTGCTTATTAGAAACGAGAAATATTTTCTTCGTAAGGTCTATTAATCCGCATTAAGATTTAGAATAAACACTTAGGTGTGCTTAAGCGATTCAATTCAGCTTAAGCCGAAACAAATTAAAATGGCGATGAATATCTTATATTTTACAAAAATAAAATAAAATACGATAGTATTTTTTTTAACACACAAGCATTATCTTACATGAATACATTACCTTAAAGTGATAGGCGGAGAAGTTTACTTGCTTGAGCACTGAGATCACAGGTCTGTCGCAGTCTTTTAGGCGCGACAAAAGTTGTATGAGGGTCTAATTACAGTATTTTATAATATAATATATATATATATAATATATCCTCACGCCTTCCCACTAGGGTCCCCTTATTAATCTCTTATTAATCTGTGGTGCCGGTTTCTATCTCTATCATAAACATGAACGTCAAAAAATAAAATAAGCTGGCTATAAATTCGGATGTCAAAACCAAATCAAATCAAAAATCTTTTATACAACGTAAGGGACACAGGGAACACTTATATAACGTCACATAGGTATACAGTCTCTAAAATAGCAATTGTATACCAATTCGAAAAGCGTGTTGTGCTTGACAATCTACCCGCGGCCAATCATAGTGATTCATCTGATGCATGTCAATCATGGCTTTAATTCTGGCACAGCCAACGTGTATTGGTTCGTTAATCAATTTGTTTCTGACTGCCACAAATGCTCAATATTTCGTTCCTTTGGTCCAAAACAAATATGTGCTAGCTAATAGTCGTAACTAACTCATTAATAATCTATATATATATATATATATATATATATATATATAGATAGAGAAATATAGACGTATATATATACGAGTATATATATAAATTACGTGTCACGTTGATTGTCCGCGATGGACTCCTAAACCACTTAACCGATTTTGATCATCTTTGCACACCGTGTGCAGTTTGATTCAACTTAAAAGATAGGATAGCTTACATCACAATTGGACCCGATAGGTGGCACTGCGATCGTGTTTCAGGAATTTTAACTTAACACCCGGGCGAAGCTGGGCGGGACTTCTAGTAATATTAATAAAAATAACTCTTTAAAATTTCAAGTTTGCCAACGTTATTCTTGACATTTCACCAGTCAACCACAAACGTCAACCATAAGCAAAGATTTTTACACATTTAGCATGAATGGTAGGTAATACCTACTCAACTCTACCTACCCCTTTGGCATTAAAGAATATATACGTACAAATAATATTCTAAGCCAATTTCGTGAATCTCTTCTCAGTTTGCCCACTTTGCGTGTCTCAGACTAGTAAAAATAAATAATCAACGTGCCAAATTTAATTATCATCCGTGGTATTTAAACTGATACAGTTTTTGCTTCACGTATTAATATTATGATAATCAAAAATTCATGTGGGCAGTCACACGGATATAAAGTTTATCACTGAGACGTAATTACTCAGCTAAAACTTACCTGTCATGAAATTCAGGTATTTCATATATTGTACAAAGGGACGGTATTAATTTACATAGTTCAAGGTTTATATTATCGCGGTTTATACTTACGCTCTGGAAGAGAACTATAGAGTAATATAATTTACAAATAGTGTTTAGTTGTGTAGTACATTATATTTTTATGGAGCATGAGAGAAAATCAATATTTTTAATTGTTGGATGTGACTGAATCGAAATAGGTCTTTAAGTCTATGGAGAACTTCTCATCTACACCCTCCTGCTTACCCGTCAGGGTCGTAAAAATATGTTGGTTATCTTTATGTAGTATCAGTTGAAATATTATTTATAGCCGCACGTCACGCAATACAATTAATATACATACATTTTTAGCGTTATCTGCTAAGGAGCATTATTCACCTCCGTAATTAATAAAATAAACCAAAATGGGTAAAAAATCAAACAATATTTACTCTTAAATGGCGTTATTTATATATATTTTTTGTAGGCAAATATTCAAAACATCCAATTACAGATTTGAGCTCCCGATCTCGATCCTAATATTCACGGGCACGAAGTCGGCCGCTTATAATAAATGCTTGATCTTAATCTTCAATAAACTCCAATAATTTAATTGACTGAAATGATGTCAAGTGTCTGAAACGCTTAATTGGTACATTTCGGGAGTAATTTGCAAACGTCTGTCGTCAAGTTGACAACTCGGTCAGGAGAAATAAATGGCAGAAATATCATGCTTGGTTTGTGATCTTCCTCGTTTAATTTAATAATCACCCAATAACAGACGACTGTAGTCACCATTTCGTAAAAAAAATAACACTGTAAAGAAGTTCGGTGCTATATACATATATAATATCATCACGCCGAGTTTCTCAAGGGGTAGGTGGGGAAGCAAATAGTATAAGGCGCCAGTACTCTCTAGAATTACAGACATTGATGCGTTCAAACCTTACTCATCGCTGGAACACAATACGGGTAGTATTGTGAGAGAGAGTGTGGGAGATTACCGTTTGGTAGCCAATAAATAACAACACGTGGTGGCCGAGTGGTTCGAGCAGTTGCCTGCGACACAAAGATCGCAAGTTCGAATCCCGACTGTACCAATGAGTTTTTCTGAACTTAAGTACAGTGATTAGTCACACCACGAGCTTTACGGTGAAGGAAAACATCGAGAGGAAACCTGCATACGTTTGAGAAGAAATTCAAAGTATGTATAGTCGTGCTTGAGTAACGGCGATGGACTCGCCATCTGTCACGTTGGCACCAAATATACCTCTGGCGGAAAGTGGGTGTGTGGGTATTTATTACCTATACACCTCTGCCTACCCCTTCGGGGACCCTTGTGGGAAGGCGTGAGGATATATTATATTATATTATATAAATAACAATAAACAATAGCCAACAAAATAGGTAGGTGATAAAATATCACTCCAAATTTGATCAAAGTATCTATTATATGTTATACTAATAAGTCTTTTCAACTACTTCTCGTTTGACCACTACAGTTATTACTTTCCATACCCTGGAACTATAAAGGTCTCTTACTGCGCGGTTCTAAAGGAGCTTTCTTTCGCGACGGCTAAGGCTGTGGAATGAGCTCCACGTTTAGGTTTTCCCTGGAGGGTGCAGCGTGGAGTTCTTCAAGATTGGTGTGAAACGATTCCTGCAGGGTCGGCAGCGCGCGAGCGATAGCTCCGGTGTTGCAAGCGCCCATTTGCGGCGGTAACCGCTTACCTTCAGCATGCTTGTTTGCCAACCGTGAGGTATAAATTGTATTGAGCGTTAATTTTACAGATATGATGAGCCAGGCAATTTAAAGGATGATTTGGTTTTTGATGTCTGCTAAGCATAAATTGTATTAAATTGCATTAAATAATTTGAAACTTGTCTATTTCTAGTCTCCTTGCAAAAAGAGAAAGAGCAGCCTCCTGTGGATTATCCATCTGTCAATTTAGGAATGACGTGACTGAACGACAGCTCATGTCAACGTCGCATATATCCTTGCGCTGACACTTACATTTGCAAACCATGATGTAGCAAATCTATTAGAACGTAATATTATACCTTTAATAAAATCCCTTATTCAGGTAAAACTGTGAGTTATGACGACAGAAAAATATATGACGGGGAGAAAGGTGAATTACAGGCAGTATAATTAATTAATCCCATCAGGTGTATAACTTATATTTAGAGAGATGAGTATCTCATCTTGATTTACGGAAAAGGCTTTCATAAATCACAATGTGATTGCCGATACTGCGATTCTTTTAATCTGATGGATGAGTAGATATGTGGCAACAGAGGCATGTTAAACTGGAGAGAAATGCCGTTCTGCTCTCAGCTTATCTCATAAAGGACAGTTTTTTGGTATGTATCATGTATAACCAACATTAATATCAAGTACAGTAATCAAGACGTTCTATCGCTACTATTATTCAAGAGCAGGAAAGGGATAGATAGCATTTTGCTGCTCTTCGCAAGTTATACCTAATATTTTACATGTTACATTGGTTTGGACATATAAAAAGGATGAGTGAAGAAAGATTGACGAACCAGATATACAAACCAAAGTGTGTGCAAGATGAGGCAGTGGAAGACCACGCTCCAACTACGTAGATCAAATCGATCGGACGCTCAAGGACGTGAACGTCAAAGGTACTCGAAACCGAAAGAAAGAAACTCGAGATCGAAAGAGATCGATGAATGTGGAGGAAGCGATAGAGGTATGTAAGTCTATAGAGAACTGGTGCTCTATTCTCTCTGCTTACCTGGTTAGGGACTCGGCGTGATGATATGTATGTATGTATCTTACATGTGTAATTTGTCATTACGTGTGTTTGTGTGAGCTCTTAAGACTTGTAAAGAGTTAGACTACTTTTGATGATTTCTTGTGAGTAAGGCGTGGGATGCTGGATAGCTTAGTTACAAATTGGCCCGATAGGTAGCACTACGATAGTATTTCAGATTGATTATGCTGTTAATTAGTACCTTATACTGTACCATCGTATAATCTCCCCCACCAGGACAGGCACTGCCTAGTGTGGGGGCCAGATATTAATTTTTAATTTTTTATGGAATAAAGTTTCATTATTATTATTTATTTAACAAAGAAGGGCGATTAATATAATATGATGCTTTCGTAGTACAGGCAAACATGTACTTTTAGCTACAAGACATAAAATCTATTTTGAGAAAACACAACCATAACACCGATTTAACACATCTGGGCTTAATATAAAACGGCTTTTAAAGAATATGTTTTGACGAGTAACATTTGGTGTCGTAACTTGTAAGTGCGTTTTAAATACTCAGCCAAGTGGCACTTATTTATATTTATATGCTTTTTTTAATTATTTATTTCTATTTCATTCAACCATTACCCTGTTTTTAGTTTTCGTGATAGTACTTTACGCTCTTCCCACAAAGGTCGTGAAGGAGTAGGCAGAGGTGTAATGAATTTCACCAAAGGTACCTATTAGACTTTCTATTATACTTATATTACTATTATACTACCATATTAAAATGCCAACGTAAAATATGGCGAGTCTATGTTAGTTTCTCAGACAATACCTAAGTTAGAATGCCCGCTTATGCAGGCTACCATTTTCTTCCACGGCTTAAGCCATGGTATCGAAAATACTGTTCATAATTATAATATACTCATGGTAATAGACCGAGACTCGAATTTGGAATCTTTATTTTGTAAGTGATTAAACATCAAACAACCAGCCAGTACGAAGAAAAAAAAACCCTATTTTACAATCTATATCTCTGCGTAAATACCCCTCCATAGTAAAGTGAGAAGATATTCATACAAACATACAGACGTAAAAAATTTTGTAAAGGGCTCGCTTTGTCCTGCGAAAAAGTATTTTATATTTCAATACAATGCCGCATCATTTGTCATTCGAATTAATGGTAAAAGGAGGTAAAATGAATTTCTGAAATTGCTTGCTATTTACTTCGCTGAGTCAACACCAGTTATTTTATCGTTATAATTCTTTATTCTATTCATTTTTATATATGCATTTGATGTATGATATATATTTTTTTTAAGTTTCCTTTAAATATATTTCAGGATTCCGTAACGATCGATCTAACATCTAAAAAGGGTCAAAAATTTTCAACTGTGCGAAAGAAATACTCTCGACATCGAAATTCATCCCCAACTTGACACCAAAAAGGTCTCGCACAGCACGGTTTCAAAGAAGTTTCCTTGCGTGAATGAACAGGCTATGGAATACCAGCTGATATTTTTTATACCACTGTGGTGGCAAATTCTCAACAGGGAGTTCATTCCACGGCCTGTGCGTTAGCGCAGTTAGAAAACTCCTTTGAAACCACGCAGTGCGAGAACTGTTTAGTTTCAAAGTTTCCCTAGACAGTCAGTATGAAGTTCTTGTCGAAGGTAGTGAAGTAGAAGGAGTAGAGTTGCAAACGTACATACTTTTAATCGGTCCCTTTTATACTCAAACGATGATGGCACGTTATGATAAGGACGCCAGGTCAAGGTATCGTCCTAGATATTGTGCGTAGTTTTAAATATGCAAATGAGGAATCCATTTTCCCATGTCAGTCAGTAGGGTGGTTTAAATGACGCAAAGACTAGTTTTTAACATGAGGCAGGCGGAACCTAATGTGGAGGCTAGATACAAATGTAAAAGTAAGATTTTGTTTAAAACTAGATAACTATCTGTAAAGAAAAAAAAAACTAACAATGTCGAAACGCCACCGGGTCCAATTGTTTCTGAATGTGAAATTGATGACATACAAAAAAAACACCCAAGTTGGTCGTGCAATCCCCGAGTTTGCGAGACTATCGAACCGCGGTTCATTTTAATATGTAAGAAGAAAATAGAGAAGTGTTGAGTAGAATTACAAATAATTATGCTTATCACACAAATATAGTACCCAGGGATTCGAACTTGTGACCATTACACAGACGGCAGGACCACTACATGCCGACGGCCAGTTATTACGTTTAATTTAATTTTAACACGATTTTTGAACCAAACCATTTCAAGCAGTATAAATACTAACACGTAAATGGAATATTCTAAAATGTAGGCCTTACAAACGTTTCAAATACTGACTAATGTGTTTTGTTTAAAAGGTATGTTTATATGGAACCTTTTAGTCAATGTAAAGGTTACGACGTTCAACCTATACAAAATCGCAGCAACGTACGCCTGGTACTATAAACTACTGTGTCCACATGTTACTGTCCTACTGCATACGCTAGTAGTTATAAGCAAGTTCTTTGACAAAATTGATTGGTTTACAAAGATATTCAATGTATGATGATAATAATAATGGGCTACGTCAGTCAGTGGTCATCAAATTTTTCATCGAAAAGAGTCAAATATAGGCAATACACAATTGAAATTTTGATAGATTAAGATAGAAATTTTGATACTTTATTACGCTCTCCAGATCGCCTTTTTGAATTATGTCTTAGTTTAAATAATATCGTACTTCTAAGACGATAATTAATTTTCTAATAACTAGTAAAATAATATAAAAGGTGTTCTTAACAATAAGTACAGATACTCCACTATTGTGAATATTGGCTTTGCATAGTTTCAGCTTGTTGGAATCTTCATATTGCTTTCATATAGCCAGTGTATACATCGACGTGCCGTCCGCGTAGCCAGTGCAGTTCCGTGTAAACAGACCTTATTACGATACCGTTTGTAGAGCCATATGCGTAAATAGTGAGAAACATTAACAGAGCTAATTGAATTTGAAACGTTATCGCCCTGTTTGAGATAAAAGCCAAATATTTAAGCCGTATGAAATGGCAACACACGGAACATCGTGTTTTATTATTCAACAATTTCGGATACGAGAACTCATGCTACCAACGTTTCAGTAAAAAAAAAATATTGAATTATAAGTTAATCACGGTTGGCAGGACGAATGATCTCTGGCGTTGCAAGATTCCAAATGCCGCGGAAACCGCTTAAGATCAGGCAAGCCATTTGTTTGTTTGCTTAGTGTTTTAAATCCGTACATAGTAAAAATACAAAAGTCACATCCCGCCGATTGTTGTTTTCATCAATAGACAGGATGAGGTCAAGGGGAATATTGCTCTACTCGAGGGAGTGGAGCAGTTATTATATTAGCGTAACTAATTTTAACCTACTAAGCTAAGTACTGTTTAAGACTTGTAAAATTTAATAAGCGAACTATGGCATGTGCCAAATTAGTAAGTAAGCAGAATGTACCGCATACCGGACAAACCTCAATGGTTTTTGGGTGCGCTTTAGTGTATTTATTGTTAAATGTGTTAAATTTAATAAATAATAAAAAATATTAACGCGTATGAAACCGCACTAACCTCAGGCACCAGTCTCTAACAATTAACGGAATCTACATAGCTACAGATGTATCATTCAATTTTTTAACTTACTACTTGCTAGGATGTTTCATGAGGGAAAATAAATGAACATTTGTTATTATTCTTACAGTTAACCTTTTCGTGAATGAAAATCAATCACAGTTAACACAAATTTGAGTTTCCTTTGAAAAGTAATGAAATATATTCCGGGATAACGTTTACAAGATTTTACGCGCTATTTTCGTACCAACCTATTTAGGTACCTAATCCGTGTCGCTCTGGTTGATTAAGAACGGGTATTTAAAAACGTTACGAGTGTCTCATTTCTGATACAACGCGGAACTGGAACGGTCGTTGACTTTGTGAAATGATTATTGACGGGACCTGCACCTGGCGTGGAGATCCGAAAAGCCTTGAAACCAAGTCGTGTTGAGAACGTTATCTTCATCATCACCATATCCGATGATGTATATACATAGAAAATATCAGGCATAATTCTTCACAGGATATATATTAGTTCTTTTTACACTTACATACATCTTTTGTTTCATCCACATTCATCAGACCTTAATACATGCTCGCCAGTTTCGAATGCTCTTGACGCTCCCATCTATAGGTCAATTTCTATCTTGAAATTTATATTTATATCACACTATCTTAATATATAGTGTGCAAAAACGAATATATAAATAGAACTAATGTTCAAAGTGTTTGTTGGTAGTATCATGACTCTCTCAAGTCAAATACTGCAACATTCAGGCGAAAAGAGGGTTATAAAAGTAGATACACTTGCTAAAGATGACATGAAAGTAAAGAAAATAGTAAAAAGCATTTACAAGGAAACCGTCATGACACCATTAATCTGTTCTCTGAAATATGTTTTAGATCTCGATACACTGCGTGACACTGCACCACAAATGTCTCTGATGCTAGGGCTGTGCTGAAATGGAAAATGAATTAGATGTGTGATATTATTCTTGTAGGGCCGGTAGCGCGTGAGTTTGGTACTCCAAGGATCCTGAGGCCGCAAGTTGGTTACCTACCTAACTCTACCGCCTGTCTACAAACCTTGCAACCATAAGAACTCGCACATTACTGACTCGATTTTTGTTGAATTGAATGTTTGAAAGTGATTGTTAGATATTCTCTACATGGCAGCATGTGGCGGGTTTTTGGACAAGTTTGTAATAGAAAAAAACTCATTGTAAGAAAGAAAAATACTTTCTTTTCGCAGAGACTCAAGAAAATATTCGCAAGTCAGTAGAAACATTGCCGCAATTGAATAAATTTTCAACATATTTGTGTGAAGACATTGTATTATCTATTATATATATCTTCGCACCTTTCTAATTTTTTTGTTAAGAACTTGTTGAATAAAATTTCGTTCTTTTGAATTCATTGAACAGTCAGAATTTTGTTTTTTACTTTTCATTAATATTGACAAATAAAACCCATAATGACAGCCCTATCTCAAAGTAGGGTAGGTCCTGATTAGTTCCATCATGCACATTTCACATCGCATCCATGACACACATGTGGTGTTACTCGAAACGACAAGCTTTTGTTTCTTTTTGATCGGTCACGTGTATAACATATTGTCGACTTTTGATCACGTCTCCAACCCGTGTTGTCGTTGCTTACACCAAACCATACTTCTTTTGTACTGATCGTATGAAAGCTTTCGCTCTAGGAGACTCTACTTGGATTCTGATCCTATAAGATTTAAGAAAAGGGTTATAAGCATATATTCTTCACGATTTGCCACAAGAGTCCAAAAACTAATACTCGACTACAAAGAAGCCGCGTTCTAAAAAGTATGAAGAAATTAAAATAATAATCTTTATATATATTTCTTCTGTGCATGTGTTTGTCACTGAACTCCTCCTAAACGCCTGGATCGGTTTTAATGAAATTTTCTGTGTCTTCAGGTGGATACGGGAATGGCTTAGATTCACAATCGGACCCGATGAGTGGCGTTGCAATCGTGTTTCAGACGCTTTCATTCTTTCACCCGTGCAAAGCTGGGCGGGACCGCTAGTGGTTATATATATTTGGGAGGCGTCTTCAATGCAACATGTTATTCTCTATGCGTTCGATAACTGTATCTTTACGTATATTACGTACAGTTATACAATGAATTGCCTAATAATATAAAAGAGTGTGACAGCGTATTTATGTTTAAAAGTAAACTTAAGGATTATATGTATACAGCGTAACAGCCCAGAAACAACTATAATGTACTTATAATATTTTATTACGTTTGTATCTCATTGTAAATGAACATGTATGTTTTTATGAGAATACATTATTTAAACCTATATACAAAAGGTAAACTTGTGGCCAAATAATGTATCGTTTTTTTTCTCTTAGCTGGGTCTTCGAAATTTGTATAAAATGGATTCGCCTCATAAACAATATGACGGTGACTAGTACGTTTTTACATTTCTAAACGTACAGTAATTTGTAGGAGGTTGGTAAAGCTAATTGAAAAGGGAAGATTACGTACCTAGTGACTGATGGACTTGGATTAAAACTAATGAGATCTGTAAGTCCAAAGAGAACTGGCACTCTACTATCTCTGCCTAAGTCGAGATGGACGTAGCGTCTTAACTGAATTAATTAATTAATCAAATGAATGAATGACTTAAATATTTAAATATAGAACAAAGCTATAATGCGCATCCACTAGCAATCTATACATTTACGTCTGAAACTAGCTGAACTTTCATATTACTCGTTCCAAATATTGTGAACTCAAGATTGCCAATTAATTTTCCAAGATTTAGTCTTATTTCTTAAGTAACCTGCCTTTCGTGAGGAAATTGTAATATTTTACGGGTTCATACGTCCCGAAGAATTTAACAGCTAACCCAATTCTCAGCTGTAATAATTAAGAGTAGAATTAGAAATACTAATATGAATGATTATGCATAATTGACATTAATCAACTGGCTTGAATGAGGGCGTCATTGTAAAGATGAAGAAAGGCATGTTACGTTGGTTTGGACATATAGAAAGGATGAGAGAAGAAAGATTGACAAAACTGATACACAAAGCAAAAGTGTGTGCAAGAAGAGGCAGATGAAGGCCACGTTCCAACTACCTGGGTCTAATCGATCGGACGCTCAGTGACGGGAACGTCAAGAGTACTCGAAACCGACGAGCATGTATGAAGAGATTGATGAATATGGACGAAGCGAAAGAGGAATGTAAGTCTAGAGAGAACTGGCGCTCTACACTCTCTGCCTACCCCGTTAGGGACTCGGCGTGATGATATGTATGTATATGTATATTATGCATAATTTTCTCTCATAATTCTTTCTTAGCGAACTGAAGTCGGCGCTGCGGTATGAAATATGTTTATTTAAAATAAAGAACCCTTTACGAAAGAACGATTAGTATTGTTCAAAAAACCATGCGATCCGCCTAATAATAAGCGGTTATATGGATGGATGGTCGCAGCCCATAACTGTTTGGAACATTAGTGATGTTACTGATCATGCAGGAATATTTTCACATAGCTGTCTGAATCTGTCTTAAATACCTACTGCCTAAAACCTACTGCTTGTTTAATGTTCATTTCCTCAATGTGCCACTCTAGGCAAATCATTTTAATTAACGGAATGTAAACAAGGGTTCATACAACAACTCACATTTGTACCAATTAATATTTAACCCTCCACTAATTATGGGGTCGCCATTACCTTTGTTTCGTTAACAATAGGAGGCACAAAATCGTACGATTGAATCTCATTATGGGCGCAAAGAAATTGTTTCGTGTGTATACCCTCTGAGTTGATAAGGTAGGATAATTATCTTTGGCTTAACTACTATAGTAGTTTCAAAGGGCGGTTTGAATATTGTACCTAATTAAGAAATGACGAACCTGTCGGCTTGTGGCTAAGCGAATTCATACTCTAAGTACGCCTAACGTCGTGGCTTCCGTTCACATGACAAACCGGAGTAGTCACAAAATTTCGCCATCCACAGGGGTAGGCGGAGGTGTATAGATAATACCCACACACCCAGTTTCCACCAGAGATATATTTTAGGTGCCAACGTGACAGATTGCGAGTCCATCGCCGTTACATAAGCACGACTATACATACGCCTTTGAATTGCTTCTAAGACGTATGCAGGTTTCCTATCGATGATTTCCTTCACCTTTCCCTGATTTAGAATTTCGATTAATAAATGTCGATATAAATGTTGATTAACTAATACATAAAAATATTATACATACATACCATCATATCCCCTCACTGGCCAGACAAAGAGAGTAGCTTCGATTTCGAGTAACGTTTTAACGCACCCCTTACTACTACTTTTATTTGAATAATTACTTAAAGATAAGGAAAAGTAGATAACGTGAAAAAAATGGAATGGTTAAGCCAGTACTTACGTAAATCACTTATGCCATAAATGTCACGGAATTATCTGGTTTAATTATTCATCTGGTTGAAGACCTCACCTCTGTCCCGGTTCTGATATCGTCTGAAATATTTATTGTTCTTTTACGGTTACAGTTTCGGCCCATTATTTGCGTAGATAAAATATTAGACACAAATTACTTGATAACGCGAAAAAAAACCGTGAAAACGAGAAATAAAATATTGTTATTTGTGTATGAGTGATAAAATTATACACTCTATTATACTTCATATGCCTATGGCCACGGCTTCCCACATTTTCCTTTCACTT
This sequence comes from Drepana falcataria, assembly GCA_945859725.1. Classification (NCBI taxonomy): domain Eukaryota; kingdom Metazoa; phylum Arthropoda; class Insecta; order Lepidoptera; family Drepanidae; genus Drepana; species Drepana falcataria. The sequence continues at coordinate 7,619,840 of OX243935.1, forward strand.
CCCACATTCCGTTAAAAGGTGTCGATAGGTTTGGGCAGGGAAGTAAACACTATTTTGGTCGTTAATATATTTAGGTGCCTTACATACCTAAATATCTTCCTTTACATACACGGTACCACCTACCGTCTGAATCTGCGTCAGTACAGAGTCCTTGAACCACTCTCTTCTAAATACAACCTACCTCTAAGCAATAAAAAAATGCTCTTCTTTATTTAGGCTGCCTACAGTTAAAGGAATTCTATGTACTAAAAATATTTTGAATTTCAAAGAAGAATAGCAAAGGTCTCTCGACACTTACTAATTATCACCAATCGTCAATCATCTACAATAGGAGAGGGTTCTAAAGACTCCCGCCGCTAACTGAAAGGAAAGTAAATGATAGAATTAGGGCCGGTTTTAACAAACACTGGTTAACGTAGCTACTTACGAGTTTGTTAAATTCATTATAATGGTCATGATATTATACTTCCGTTAAATAAAAAAGGTTTTGCCGTTCGTCTAAAAGAGCTTCAAAGTCGGGCTATTTAATGTAATAGGTAAGTACTATGTACGCATGATTGTACTGTGATGAGAGGAGTTCTCTCAGTAGCGTTAGTTCTCTCTACACTTATTTCTCTACTTCTCTTTCACTTCATCCGCATCCTTTGGTTTTATAAGATGCCCGCCGGTTTCGAGTACGCAGGACCTCCCCATTCTTGAGTGTTCGTCGGTAAGTACAAAACAACGTTATATGGTGACGTTGGGAAAAACAATATAAAAATTAAATAGTTAATACCAGTTTTTACTATGACGTGTTTGTTAAGTAGAAGTGAAAGAGCCGGCCCTATATAAACTAGCAATAATTATACCATTTCGACAAAATACTGTGTGGGATTTGATATTGCCGTCTAGAGGCAACCTATCATCATAATCCGCGGTAATTGTCACAACCGACTGTGACCCCGTTATGCTAACCTTAAAACTATGATGAAAGAGCATGTACACTCGACCTCTACGTACACCTACGCAAATATGAAATACATAGAACAGGATTTTACTGCTTTACGCTGAAATCATTCATAAATTTATTCGTAACATTAATTGTGAATCTGTTCAGCCGCTATGCCGCGAAAGAGCATTATACATTATAATATAAGAATTTTGAATTGTTCAGTATTAAAAAAAAAGTAGCCTTATGTCCTATTCCTAGGTATAGGCTATCACCATTTCAACTTTCAGTCAAATCGGTTCAGCCGTTTGGCCAGGAAAGAACCGCAAACATCCAAACTTACAAACTTTCACATTTATAATATTAGTAAGAAAACATTAACGGCACTGAAGCACGCTGAAAACGTTTATGACGTAATAATAAAACAATAACAGTTCTCTTTGATTTATTGTCTAGATGCCTGTCGCTATACACTTACGGAAAACGACTTTGTCACCAGACCTGTCACGTTAACACCTTAATATTTCTGCGGTGCAATTAGAGTATATTCTTAGCCTACCTCTACAGAGATCCATTTGGACAGACAGAGACATATGATTCTCGTACATATTTGGAAAGCAACTGCGAGAATGAGGGTGGTTGTAAAGATAGAAGAAGATTATGTAATGTAGAAGAAGGTTATGTTAAGCTAGTGTGAACATATGAAAAGATGACTGAAGAAACATTAACTCTTCCATGAAGTGAAGGAATAGGCAGAGGAACATTTTCCAATCAACTTAAGTCGAATCGGTTGGACACTCAATGATGGAAACGTCAAGAGTACTCGAAACCGGCGAGCATGTATGAAGAGACTGATGAATGTGGATGAAGCGAAGAGAGAACTGACGCTCTAATCTCTCTGCCTACCCTAAAAGGGGCTCGGCGTGATATATACCTATGAATGTACATAAACCGTGTCTGTTAATTGATAAAAGTACTATTTGCGAAATGTAATCAATAAAAAAAAGAAATATGCAAGCAGCCTATACCATTGAAATACTCTACGACCCTTATGTTAACTTAATACGCATGACCTGAATCCCGTTTTCTTTTACCTCCTTACAGAGGGTTTAAATACCTTTTAATTCGTTTCAGCGACATTTACGAACCGCTCGCGAGTTTTTATTACTCACCAAAGCTTCTCATATTTCAAGCAATCCAAGGATTAACTTACAATTAAAAAAGTTTATATAATGTTTCCGTTTATTTAATTATTTCTCGACTTATTTCAAGGTCCATGAAAAGGGTATGAGGTACGCAGTAATTCTACGCACAAATCAAATTTGCGCTGAAAAGGGTGCTGAAATCTTTCAGGTACATTTACCGAGATTTGAATTTTCGTTGTAAAAGTCATTCTATACCTTTTCTGAGCGACCCACGTTCAATTGAGCTGATGGTTTGCTAGAATTGAACTGTGGCATATAATAAGGGTTACATTTATCATTAACTAGCTGAGCCCGCGACCTCGCGTCCGCGTGGAATTTAAAAAAATATATATTGTTAAGTTTCAAAATAAAAGTAGCCTAAGTTACTCCTTTTTATATCAGCTATCTGCCAGTGAAAGTCCTGTCAAAATTGGCCTAGCTCCAGAGATTAGCCGGAACAAACAGACAGACAGACGAACAGACAGACAGACAAAAATTGTAAAAAAATATACTTTGGTGTATGTACCGTGTATACATCCATAAGCATTTAGTAAAAAGCGGTTATTTCAATATTACAAACAGACACTCCAATTTTATTATATGTATATGTATAGATTATTCGGTGATCCTGAATATAAATAAATAGTCAATAGATGCTTACAAGCATAATATTAAATCTGTACCCTGCGGTGTTTTCCTTAGCTTTCTGAGTAAAAGCTGTGTGTTAATTGAATACGTTGCCTACTTCCATACGGAACAATTAAGCCTCATTGAGTTATCCTGAATTAAAGTTTCCTTGAGAAGTGACAACTATATTAACCCTTACACACACATACAAAGTTAACCATTACTAGTGTAATTGTAGTGTGATTATACTCGTACTTAATTCTAAACCTAACAGGGATATCCTACCACAACAAGGGTTATCTAATTAAGGAAGTTACACGTTTCTGACAAATTAAGAGCCGTGGTTGCAGTGGTACGATAAGTCGCTTGCAATGCAAAGATTACAAGTTCGAATCTCGACCAAACCAATGACTTTTTCTAACATTTATGTTTAGTTATTAACCACAACACGAGTTTTGCGTATGAATAAAGGTTTTGGATCCATACATACATACATATCATCACGTCGAGTCCCTAACGGTGCGGTGTATGCACAGAGTACAGAGCGCCAGTTCTCTCTAGCCTTACATACCTCTTTCGCTTCGTCCGCATTCATCAATCTCTCCATAGTTTTGGATCCAAACTATACATTTCGGTATCTCAACTGAACTTTGATTAAACACGCGAATGTTTCATTATACAATTAGAATTGTAGGTGATAAATATATATATATATATATATATCGGCCTTATATGTATGTTATAACGTTATACTCAGGTGATGAGTCAAGCCATAATATATTGTATTGCAAATATTAATGTTTTAAATTTTCGACACCGAAATCAACTCAATTGAACATAGGAACTGTGCCAATTATAATAGTATTGTATTATCAATAGGAATAGGAATATATGTTTTATTATTTCAATAAAACATATATTTCTATGAAATCATTGTTCAGAGTAGATATATGTTTAAAAGGTCAAAGAGTTGCATCAGAGACACCGACAAGAGCCCAGCTCTTAAATGTGCGGTGCAGTTGTGTTTGCGCGAATATGTATGTATGTAATTAGGGAAAATGTGCTGATAATGGTGTTTGTTTGATTTTTATCGTGGTGCGTTTTATGATAGCTAGGCAGATAAAGTGAAAATTACATGAAAATTCACTTTTTACCTACGTTTTTCATGCGATAAGGTCATTTGTTATTGATTCAAGCAATGGCTGATTAGTGATTGCCTGGCTGATAAAAAAACTGGATTTTTGTACATCTTTGGCGGAACGTAGATGTGTGAGTACTACCTACCCACCTCTGCCTACCTCCTCGGAAATCCTTGTGAGAAGGCGTGAAGATATTATTTACTATATTGTAAACAAAGTATTATGATGATACATATGCACATCATTATTATTACCACCTTCCAGTAACGATCTAAGGAGTTTAAAGGTGAAATAACACCCAAAGTATCGCTGGAAATATTTTAGGTGCCAACGTGCACTTGGGGAATAGTGTATAATGTAATATAATAAAAAAAAAAGATATAGATTGTTAGAATGCTGTTGAAGCGAAAGGTCCGTAGTTAAGCTTAGAGAAAATCTCTCTGCCTACTCCCTAATGGAATCAGCGGAATGATATTCATTTATATAGAATATGATTTAGTAGGAGGCTTTTTCTAGTTATATTCACATTGTATGTCTGTTTTACGTAACATAACATAACATACCATTTATTTATCTTAACAATAATACGAACATAGCGAACGATGGCGATAGATTGGAAGCTATTTAAAAACTGGCATATATAGAGACATGTATAGAGACAGACAGCATGAAATGTAGGTCATGCTATGTCATTCGGGGTATGAATAGTGTTTCAAAAGGACGCGGCTGACCCCATGGAGAAATTTGTCACAAGACCATTAGGAAATTGAGAGGATTCCAACCCCTGCCAAGGGGATCGAGCCTAATGTTTCCTTTATGACCACTTCATCATTTTCATCCCCAGGCCGTATAAATTGCCTGCCAGTGTAAAAGCCCATTTCAGAACCTTGGTTCACTTTAAGTATCCACTTTTTATCTAGAGCTTTTTGTGTAAGCGCTGTCATCTAATCATAAAAAGCGAAGTTATATGATGCATCTCAACAATAATAATAAAACCATAACATAGTCTTTCATTGGTTTAACTTAGGTTTGGTTTAACTCTCAAATCGCATAAAACGTGTCACGTTTCATATAACTCAACCTTTAACTTTTTTTATTGTTAACGTTAAGTTTTGATAATAATTAGGTAGTTAAAAGACATAAATAGGTTTCATCTCGTTACATTTAGCTAGGTATAGCACTCGTAATCATAGGGCGTACGAGCGATACTCCTGGTGTTGCAAGCGTTTATAGGGAGCGGTAACCGCTTACCATTCTTGTTTGCCACATTTGAAAAAAGGTTAGTGATTGTCATTTATATACAGCATGTCTCGGGAAATTGAACAGTTGTCTTTTAAAAGTTGGCGGTTATTGTGAATATATCACCGTTAAAATACAATAAAACAAATAGCTCCAAATGAAAAAAATTACAACATTAATAAAGGGGTAATATTCAGTCGGATTTTTCATAATATAATGACATAGAAACAATTAAAACGTAGTTAAATTCTGCATGTTTGCGTAGCTTTATCGTTACAACAGAGTTTTATGTATAATGTGCAAAAATTGACGTCTAGAAATGCATTATTTATTTTTATTTCATTGCGCCCTATGACATACTTGAAAACTGCAACTTGCAACTGTGCTATCTTCTGAGACACCTGTATATATATATATATACTAGTTGGCCAATTCTGAATACAAACCATTTTCAAATCCACCTGAAGACAGATCATTTTATTAAAATCTGTCCAGCCGTTTTGGAGTTTTGAGTTCAAACACGCACAGAAGAAATATATACATAAAGATAAATATATTAAGTATGTTAAGTTTCTATACCCCATCCCGAGAAGTCCTCTAGGTAGGTTCGTTGAACAAATCTGTTTTAAATAATCGATTCTTTTTTATTTTGAATGTTTGTCTGGTCAATTGCTTATTTTGATATAAGTTGTTAAATTTAAGCTCAGCTCAGACTACGTCATAATATTTTTTATCAACATTCATTTTTATACTGTCATTCACACTTAGATATAGTTATAGTGTAGATATAGCATGCTATAAGTTATAAGCTTTAGCAATTTTTATAGCTTTTTCGTCTGATTCGCTACTGCATTTGTACTCCGCTCGCCCCAAGTAAGTTTTTTGGACGCACTTTTGATTGAGCTGGGTGCGATTTCAATTTGGTCAGTTAAAATTATCTTGCGATAAAACGCTTCTATGACATAGTTACAGCTTATTGCAAAATAGTTTATCGAACTCTGAATTGGCTGCTAACATACCTTATCAATGCTTTTTAAGAAGAACTTGGATGGAACTTGGAAAATTGAAAAATAACCAGACACATTTTAGATTCTAGGGATCAAGCTGAAAAAAATTTAAACGTATTTTACTACTTATGAGATAGTCCATAAGTGTCCCCGAAAGGGTAGACAGAGGAATTTAGGTTCACACATTACCTTTGGCGACTCTGTAGCTGTTACCACTGTAAATTCGTAACTCATAGTTTGCTTTCAAAAATGTGCAGTTTTTTTTTTGTATTGTCTCTCGTAGCGTGAGTTCCGGGAACTTTTGCTACTTAACCGGTCAATGGCGAGACCTAGGCCTCCAGCCAGGCACTTTATTTCTATGCAACAAAGCTAAGGGCACCCCCTGTGGGGTACGAACCTCGGCTTAGGGCGTTGCTGGATCGCGAGCAAGGGAGCTGGGCTGGACTGGTAATTTTATTTAAATATTATTTGGGGGCAAAAATGTGCAGGTATCTCCCAAGATGTACGTACTATGTATGTGTACCCTCGCCGTAAATCAAGTGTGTTAAAACACCTCACTTAAGTTCAGAAAAACTAATTTTAAATTTTATTTGGGGCTTCATCGTAATACTTTACGACTTTACGTAATACCTTTGATATATGAAATAGCCAGCAAATGCCGCCAAATAAAGGTTCTAGGCTCAGCAACTTCCTCGTGTCTGATTAGAATCTTGTGTGACGTCACACATCTCGGGTATTCTTGTGGAAAAACGAGTAGATATAGTTATGTAACATCCCTATTATATATATACAAAGAGCAAATCCACGTTTTCGCAGTAGATGTTATTTGAATAACAAAAGAAACATCTTAATTTGACGTTAAGATAAAATCCACCCATTTTCCGAGAAACAGACGTGACTGAACGACAGAATGTCTGGAATCTGGATCTTACGTAAGTATATCAGAAGCTATATAATCTATACATATAATAAAAATGTAACGGATCGCTGTCTGTACATGGAAGAAATATGAGAAAAAATGTGATAGGGACCTTTTTCAACGCAAATAGCATCCAAAACATTGATTGTTAGAATTTTTGTCTGTTTATCTGTTTGTCTGTGCGTATGTGTACGCTAATCTCAGAAACGGCTTATCCGATTTAGATGTGGTTTTTCAATAATATAATGTGGTAAGCTTTTCGTAACATGTACAAAGTAAATCAAGATGTAAATCCAAAAAATGCTGCCCAAAGTCACTTTTCCACGCGGACGAAGTCGCGGACACAGCTAGTATATATATATATATATATGATAGCTTTGGCGAACTTCGTACCGCCAATGTTAATTAATGTAGTGATAGGTTTTTTACGTTAATAATTCCTATATTTTAATAGTTACTCTGATATGACGAATCCAACAAATCAGAGATCATCAGAATCAATCCACCCGTGCTTGAGTTATAAATGGTGTAAATAACATGAGTTTGTTTTATTTATACAGATATAGATAAAGATAATAATTTGTGAGTATCCAACTAATACTAAAAAGTTGAAAGTGTGTGAGGATTGAGGACTGTTTTAAGGTAAGATGTGTTTTTAGATATTGAGGATCACGTCTGGTTGGCAGGATATATCTTTATTCAAGTTCTGGCTGCAAAGTTGTATTTAATATTTCACTAGATGTGCCCCACTGCTTCACGCGAGTAAAATTTTAATACATTGGTTTTTTGTTATAAACGTATGCTATGTGTTAATATAGCTATTTTACCGAATTCCCTTGAGCCTTACTGATTTGAATGAGTATAAAATCTCATTACACAATTTAAAAGTATTAGTAGGATCGTCACAAACTTGTACATCTGTATAAACTGGGTGATTTACACAATTTATAGCTCAAGAATGGTTGGACCGATTCTCATGATCAACATTTTGTTGGAATCGTCTAATCCGAGAACAGCAGAACTATTAAAATATAGGAATAAGGTATAAAAAATCACTACATTAATTGATATTGGCGGTAGGAAATTAGCGGGGTAAGCTAGTTTTTCATATTAGTAAGATATTTTACCTTTAGGTACACCTCGAGTGCCGCTGTTTACAAAACAATTCCATTTTTCCCTAAGATAAAGGTACTGTATCATTACGCATCCGTTGAGGAAGAAGAAGCCTATATTTCTCGCATATGTCGATGTTAATCGTAGAAATGACAGAAATAGCTTAATCTATAAATTTTCTCGACTCTGTTATGCTTACCTGAACACAAATGTTGCGGAGAATATTTATGGTGGTGTGGAATTCCGGGATAATATGATATATAATGTGTTATGTGAATGCTGTAAGAGGAAAGTGAGTAACGTAAGTAAGTGTTCACCGGCCGTGATAATACGGAGTCCTTTCGGAATTCGAAATCCTTAGATTAAACCTCTACACTCTTAACAGGGATTTAAGTGAAGAAAGCCTACATAGCTCGGAGCTTTAAATATTTAGATATGAAGGAATTCAGCATGCAATTTTTATACCACTGAAAGATAGGCATAGCCCTAGAAAAACCTTCCCTTTTAAAATTACTTACTTTTTATATGAGGGATGATAAAAAAATAAATAAATATCCTCACGCCTTCCCACAAGGGTCCCCGAAGGGGTAGGCAGAGGTGTATGGGTAATACCCACACACCTACTTTCCGCCAGAGGTATATTAGATGCCAACGTGACAGATGGCGAGTCCATCGCCGTTACTCAAGCATATATGAGGGATATTCTAACTATATGTATGTTTTCAATGCTTCGTTTGATATGTATAAGGGTGCAATTAGATTTCGAGTTGTACACCATAAATTATGGAGTGTGATAAAATGGATGTTCATATAGTTCAACTTCTGTCAATTACTAAAGCAAAACGATGTTTGGATTACAATTGCGTATCCTGTGTTGTGCCAACTTCCCTGATGGTTACATTGAAACGACAGATGTAACAAATGATCGGAATCATAAGATACGAAGATGTAAACATGTTTTGGGATTCAATACGTCTGCACGTGATTTTCGCGAAGTGGGCTATCCTTTGGGTGATTCATAATCTAAGCGAGATGCCCTCATTTTTTGACGTAAGAATAATACGCCCGAATAAACCGCATGTTTGATCTCCGTGTTAGATATTTACCTTCGATATTTGAAGTATCAGTTGATATCTGAAAAGAAAATAAACAGGTTAAATATTTTGTTTATATGTTATTATGAAGTTAATACAAACATGAGATGTGGTGACCGAGTGCAACGGAAATATTGCAAGTTCGAACTCAATATCAATGAGTTAGAACTGAACTTAATAAATAATCGAGCCGTGGTAGCCGAGCAGTTGCCTGCGACACAAAGATAGCAAGTTCGAATCCCGACTGTACCAATGTGTTTTTCTGAACTTAAGTACACTTAGTCACACCACGAGCTTTACCGGTGAAGGAAAACATCGAGAGGAAACCTGCATACGTTTGAGAAGTAATTCAAAGGCGTATATATAGTCGTGCTTGATAAACGGCGATGGACTCGCTATCTGTCATAGTGGTACCTAAAAACCATCTCCAACGAAAAGTGGGTGTATAGTACACCTATGCCCATTCCTTTAAAGAGCCTTGAGGGAAGGCTAAAGATATAAGATATACCTATATACTATATTGTTGACTATTTGACGCAGTTATAGTAATTATAAAGCCTTTGAAATGTCTACTTCTGGGCTTGCAAGCACACTAATGAATGTCTAGCAATTAACTCAGCGAACTTTGATTAAATAGTTTCTGCTATTATTGGAAATCACTTTTGTTGCGGAATTGTTGATTGTACGTTGTTTTATTGATATTATACGCCGAAACCATTACTATTGATGGCATATATTGATGGCATATAATACCAGCGTAGGAGGTGAGATTTTTAATTGGTAGAATAACTTTGATCCAGTTCTCTCTAGACTAACATAATTCTTTCGCTTCACACAAAACCACCAACGCTCCACATTCATCAGTCTCTTCATACATGCTCGTCGGTTTCGAGTACTCTTGATATTCCCGTCCTTGAGCGTCCGATCGATTTGACCTAGGTAGTTGGAATTTGGTCTTCCTCTTCTTGCACACATTTTCGCTTTGTATATCTGTTTCGTCAACCTTTCTTCACTCATTCTTTCTATATGTTCAAACCAACGTAACATACTTACATATTTAAATAATTATTATAAAAAAGCATAGTCTCAGATAACCTTTACTCTGTACTGCTTTACCCTAATACAGGTTATGCTTACCTGCAATTGGGTGGACACTTATGTATGTTTTATTATGGCATATTCTGCTAATATTAAGGTGTTCTTACATGTTGTAATTTAAAGTAGTTAATTTGCATCCCAAATTAATTAATGCTACAATTATTATATAGATACTTAATTGTGTGCACACACGCTATTGCAATAAACACATTTGTATTTGAATCTATAAACTACCTAGTTGTAACTTCGAATGCTATTTTTAATGTTTTCTCACTGATAATTTTGTCAGAAGCTATAAACCTTCTAAAGTCTACTTCCGAGAAGTATTATACTAGCTCTATATATATTACTAGCTGTCCCGCCCAGCTTCGCTCGGGTGAAATAGTTAAATTGCCCGTAACACGATCGCAGCGCCACCTATTGGGTCCAATTGTAAATCTAAACCATTCTCGAATCTAGCTTAAGACACACAGAAACACACAAAAAGCTTCGCCCGGGTAAAAAGGTAAAATTCTTGAAACTCGATCGCAGCGCCACCTATCGGGTCCAATTTAATATAGCCTATGTTACTCGGGGATAATGTAGCTTTCCAAAAGTGAAAGAATTTTTGAAATCGGTCCAGTAGTTTCGGAGCCTATTCATTACAAACAAACAAACAAACAAACAAACAAATCTTTCCTCTTTATAATATTAGTATAGATTGCCATGGAATTTTGTGGAAACAATAATTCTGTTCCGTGAATTATGACGTGATAAAAGGGGTCGTTCACCTATTTGGTTCAATATGTTGTATAATATTATCATCCCAACAAGGGTCCCTCTTTAGTCCCTTTGTTCACTGCGGGTTTTGGCTGTTCAATCAACCTCCGATAATATTCTTGTCACAAAGATTTAATCAATCGTATTGTGTTACTCGGGTTCATACATTATCTAATAAGGATAACACCAGCTGAAAGATGATTTGATGTTGTTGTTGTGCAAATAGTTGACGGAGTTCTTATTTATTTTTAACTAGCTGTCCCGCCCAGCTTTGCTCGGGTGAAAAAGTTAAATTGCCCGTAATACGGTCGCAGCGCCACCTATCAGGTCCAATTGTAAATCTAAACCATTCTCGAATCCACCTTAAGACACACAGAAAGGGATAGCTTCGCACGGGTGAAAAAGTTAAAATTCCTAAAACTCGATCGCAGCGCCACCTATCGGGTCCAATTTAATATAGCCTATGTTACTCGGGGATAATGTAGCTTTCTAAAGGTGAAAGAATTTTTGAAATCGGTCCAGTAGTTTCGGAGCCTATTCATTACAAACAAACAAACAAACAAATCTTTCCTCTTTATAATATTAGTATAGATAAAAGGGAACAAATAGTTATAAATCAATGCAGGTTAAAAGTTACATGAACCACCTAATATAACCTTTATTGAGGTATTGCAATATATTATGTAAGACGGGGTTGCTGAGACAATATTATAATTATTATTCTAAAGCTCATTATTATTCTAAATTCAAAGGCGTATGTATAGTCGTGCTTGAGTAACGGCGATGGACTCGCCATCTGTCACGTTGGCACCTAATATACCTCTGGCGGAAAGTGGGTGTGTGGGTATTACCTATACACCTCTGCCTACCCCTTCGGGGACCCTTGTGGGAAGGCGTGAGGATATATTATTATTATTTATAAAGCTCATTAAGATTTATAATTATTAGTTATGTGAGTGTTAGCAGATTCCTTTGTTCCAGTTTCCGTTCCTTTGCTAATATATACTTTCCAAAACTAGTCTGGCAGTGTACTCGACTCGCATTACACCAATATCTTTCTGGTACTTTTGACAGATTGCCTGAATATTAGACAAAATACTCAGTTTTACTAATATTCACATGTGACTGTTTATTTATTTTCTTTTTTTAGCATCCAGTTTATAAGTTCACACATACATATTATCACTGACGGGGAAAGCAGAGAGAATAGGGCGCCAGTTCTCTCTAGACTTACAAACCTCTTTCGCTTTGTCTAGTAATTGTTGTAAATAAACTCTTTTTTTAAGTAACCATTAATATATGAGGCATATACGCCACCTACGCTCACGTTTCTTGATTTCTAGGAGCTGTTATTGTGTGGTTGTTTCTGCCCAAAGCTAATCCAATAAGCAACAGATGTGACCAGCCCAGTTGTGCTTAAGCTTCGTATACATATGTGTATCGTGGCGTCGCGTAGGTTTCAATATACAAATTTGACTCTGAAAACAGTAAGCTTTGTTCAAGACTAGCTGTGTCCCGTAGTTTCACCGTTGTATTTTAATTGAATGAGTTTTATTTTTTATAAATTATATTCTATATATGAATCCAGCTAATAATTTATTTCCGTATATCCTATTCCTAATTCTAAAGGCGAGTAACTAACGTCCATTCCTCCACAGAAAGTTCAAATTAATAATTTATATTGGATAATACGATATGAACCCTTAAAAAAAACTCAATTAGTCACTCATAGGTGAAGGAAAACGTCCAGAGGACACCTGCAAATGTTTGAGAAGAAATTCAAAGACAGTATTACCTATACACCTCTGCCTACCCCTTTGGGGACCCTTGTGGGAAGGCGTGAGGATATATTATTTTATTATTATTATGTATAGTAATTAGTGACGGCGATGGACTCGCCATCTGTGACGTTGGCATATAAAATATATCTACGGCGAAAAGAGTGTGTGGGTATTACTTAAAAACCTATCTTTCAACCAACCTTCCTAGTTGGGAAGGCGTAAGGATAAAAAGAAACATGTGTTAATTTTTGATAGCCTGCCATTAGCTTGCACTAATAAACGTATTGTTACATTTGCAAGCAATTAAGTACTCAAATGTAAAAAAAAAACATTAATTTAGTACTCCATCATGCACAGTAGTAGATGAGCTACGAGTATGAGTGATTCATGGCTCACATGTGCCTCCTAATCATTGTACCAGCGCTATGTGCTCCCACGATATATTGCCCGTAATATAATTAACACCCGAATATTGCCAGTACTGTACACAAATTAACACTTGTTTATTATAACTGGGTTTGCAATCAATTATGTAGTATTAGATTTCGTTTGTTTTATTTATCATTAAAAGTGTTTTTTTTTATTTAAGTGTCATTAGGACGATACCGTCGTACATACGTACGTACAATCACGCCCAGTCTACGGGATAGGCAGAAAGAGTTGAGCTCCAACTGTCTGTAAGTTTACAGACTAATTTGGATACATAATATATCCTCACGCCTTCCCACTACCCGAACGGGTAGCCAGAGGTGTATAGGTAGTACCCACACACCCACTTTTTGCCATAGAATAGTTTACGTGCTAACGTGACAGATGGTGTATTCGTATCCATTAATTAAGCACGACTATACATACGCCTTCGAGTTTGTTCTCAGCATTATGCAACCTGCATGTGTTTGCTGCCGATATTTTCTTTCACCGTAAAGGTTGTGGTGTAACGAATCACTATACTTGAGTGCAGAAATACTGATTGGGACAGTCGCGATTCGAACTTGCAATCTTTGTGTTGCAGGCAACTACTCGAACCACTCGGCCACCACAGCTTAAATGTTGTATGTTGGTACCCAGATATATCTCAGGCGAAACGATGGTACTGTGTTTCACCTCTGCCTACGCCTTCGAGGACCCTTTGTGAAGATATACTAGACTAGAAGATTGATAAAATGTTGTTAATTTGTCTGCCCTTTGGGTGTGAATATTTTATTTAAACCGCAGGGTAATTGAATAAAAGTTAAGTACCTAAGCATTTAAAAGGAATTCAGGTCAAGATAGGTTATCCTTTTATTTGAGCTGTACGTGACTTTACTGTGTTATCCGAGCAGACGCACGTTCAACTTAATTAGAATATCGGCCTTGTTCTATTTCATTAATCAGTTTAACGGTTTTGAACACGAAACCGCTCATTGCTTGCCCAATTTATTTAATTATTACTGAAAAACCTTAGAGTATTCAGTTTTTGCTAGTCAAATTTGAATTATTCTATTCAATTATTTATATAATTGGAAAGTTCGGTTTTTTTATTTCAAAAAGAGGTCATAGCTCTTTGCACTAAATTGCGTAAATTTAAAGTTTGACAGATAAGTATAATTAGACATTTAAAATGCGAACAAAATAATAACTAAAGAGTGCAGATACCAATTTTTTTTTTATCTATGACACATTTTATCTTTTATATTAAAACGTTATTTGACTGTAAAATATTGTGTTTTACTTTCCTAGAGATAGTTGCACGAAGCTAAGGAGGTGATTGAAAATATTTTTAGAAAGGCTGTGTTCTATTCATGCTGTACGTCAAATTTGTATTTTTTTTGTAATGAAACATTATCTGTGTGTTACCCGGCTATTAATATATTTTTGTGTCAAATTTCGTTCCACTGTTCTAACGTGAGTAAGTAAAAAACATTCTCACCAACATTTTACCAACATGATTTCGCATTTAAATTATATATACAGTAGGATGAGTTGCAACGTTTAAATATACCGTTGGTTCCCCGCGTGCGTACATTCGTTTGTTTTATTTAATCCACAGAGCCGGCTGACTTATTTATAATCTTTATTGCTTATTGGTTAAGCTTCGTGTGAGATCCACAAACAAACATTAATATTGTGGCTTTGTTATGATCACCGTGAGTTCATGATACATTCACCATGTTTACATAAGGGTTGCTTGAAACATTTCTTGTAATGCTACGATTTATGTTGTGTTCAGTTTAAAAATGGACATCGAAAATGGTCCAAACTATCTATTGCCGTGCTTATTTTATACCTCTAAGATAAGGCAAACAAGTATGCAGTCCCCCTAATGGCAAGCGGTTACCGACAAGTTAGTACAAAGCAGTTGCAGAACCAGGGGTATCTCTAACGATCTTGTAATTCAGCGAGATGCCTGCCAGTGAAGGAAGAGGAGAAAAGAGAAGAAATAAAAGAAGAATTATGCCATTTATTTCCCATTAAGATTACGTTGACTATAAGACGTTAAGAGACGTTAAGAGACGCTAAGAGACCCATAAGGGTCTCCGAAGGGGTAGACAGAAGGCTTTAGATATTAAATATAGCGGTACGTTCCGGCTTCGCACGGGTGGACATAAGATTTTTATAAAAGAAAATATAGCCTATGTCACTTAAGGTAGCTTTCCAATTATGGTGAAGAATTTTTCAAATCAGTAGTGGTTTCAGAGTCTATTCAATACAAACAATCAAATCTTTCCTCTTTATAATATTAGTATAGACTAGTTTAGATGTATAGACGTCAATCAAATCACAATTACAATAGGTAGTGGTTACAATAAATAAAACATTTAAGGAAAATGGCCGTGCCCTCATTGTACTATAGAGCTTTATTCATTTCCTTATCCTAATGGGTCTCCATCACTGAAACCTCTTTTAGTCTAGCAACAGGGTTGGTTATACAATCTATAGTAGACCTTGAGGCGCATTCTACCCCATAAGTAGGCTAAGATAAGACAAAAATTTTAAGATGGCTTCTGCGATGCACGTGCGTCAGGTATATTAATTAGCGGAGTAATTGAGCTTCAGAATTATGTATATCGTTTTATAAATTACTTTAATTTTCTTCATATCTTCCTTTCTTCCTTTTGGGATAAGCAGAGGAAGTTTTTTTTTGTATTGTCTCGTCGAATTCGATGATGACACTTTTGGGATGTCTTATTATTGAAATAAGGGGTGATTATCAGTAGAATCAAGCAGAGGAAGTAGAGCGTCAAAGTTGTTATTTATTTTAGCTATATTTTCTACCTTGAAATCTAACGAAGTAGATCATGTTCGAGCCGAATGTGTATCATTGCTTTGCTTCATAGGCGACGAATAGTGATTCAATATTATCACCGCGGTGTTCGAGTGATTCGGGCAATCACAAAGATCACAAGATTGAACATGTTCCCGTCCTTGAGAATCCGATCTATTTGATCCAGGTACGTGGTTGGAACGTGGCCTTCCTCTGCCTCTTCTTGCACACACTTTTGCTTTGTATATCTGTTTCGTCAATCTTTCTTCACTCATCCTTTCTGTGTCCAAACCAACGTAACATGCCTTTCTTCATCTTTACAATCACACTCTCATTCACGCTAGTTGATTTGCGAATCTCTTCATTGCGGATTCGATCTAAAATCGTTACTCCGCACATTTTTCGAAGAGATCGCATCTCAACTGCATTCAAGCTATTTTCATACTTCCTCTGACATACCCAGGATTCGCTGCCATACAATAAGGTACCAATATCCTCTCAAACGTATGCAGGTTTTCTTTCGATATGTCTCTTCACAGTCCGTGGTATGACTAATTACTGTACTTAAGTTTAGAAAAACTCATTGGTACAGTCGGGATTCGAACCCTGGATCTTTATGTCGCAGGCAACTACTCGAACCACTCGGCCACCACGGCTCCCCACCACGGCTAATTTCATATTCTAATTAACCCTATTACATGTTATTTGTTTCTTCTATTTTAACAACAGTTCATTTAAATGTAATATAAACTTTGTATACACGTGGACTGAATAATATCGCTAAAGTGGTTGGAATATAACTTAATTTCACACGAAAGGGTTAAGTAATAATGTTCAACACAACACATATGATCAAGGGAAATTAGTAATTTCATATATTCTCTCGTTCTTTTCTGACCCTAACGCAACAAAACTTTTTTTTTATATACAACAAGAGTGGCAAACAAGCATACGGCCCACCTGATGGGAAACGGTACCGTAGCCTATTTACGCTCACGATACTAAAGTATCACTTGCGCGTTGCCACTCTGTGTTCGGAGAGTTATAGTGTGTTGGCAGCATAATGGGTTTAATCCCTCTGCTTCCAACACAATGTAACAATCCTCCCCCCTCCCCAAGGAGCTCATTACTGGAAACCTTATACACCGCGTAGGAACACAACACAAAAAATTGTGTTATTTGGCTACGGACTTCTGTAAGGTGGAGGTCCTGCCCCAGTCGGGCAGCTCTGAATTCGAACGGGAAACCCGTTATGCCATCTACCTCTCTTAATAAATAAATATGTTATACCAATATGATGTTATAAGAAAAAAAAGTAATAATAACAATAACATTATTAAACTACTTACAAATATAACAAAATATAATTTAAAAACTTATATATTCAATTCAATTAAATTCAATTATATTCAATTCAATTATATATTCAATTCAATTAGTTTCTAAAAAAATTCTAACAGTTTCTGCGAGTTTTGGCAGGGTCTGGTGATATATATCAATATCGTAAGAAAATGAATACATGTTGAAAGGTGTCAGTTGCGAAGCCAATTCAATAAAAAAGTTTTTGACTTGATGTTGTATAAAAAGCTTATTAAATTAATTTACGTATAATGACAGCTTTAAACTTTACAAAAGGTAATTCAATTCAAAATATAAATTTCATGACTGTTTTAATAAAGGCGCGTTGCGTTTCTATGTTAATTATAAAAGATAATTGGTACATTGAATATTTGATTAGATGAAAAATGTTTATTTGGATATTGAATTACGAATAATTATCAAAATTTAATTCGCTTTGAGCTGAAAAATTATACCCTTGTCAATGTCAAACGCTTTTCCTTTTACACAAAATGAATGGTTTATGATAAACCTAATGGATTTTTAACGATATGTTGATATCCAAAATTTATTATTATCCTTCCATTACAGAAATTGACAGATAAACTGAAAGGAAAGCTGTTCCAAAAGGCATTACTACCAAGTAACTTTATGATTGTATTATTAAACACTTTGCAAAAACTCCTCGTCTTGTTCGTGAGCGTTTGGGTAATCGCTCAACGCATAAACCTATTCGAATTTAAGTTTGTACATATATATAATCTTTAATATATCCTCACGCCTTCCCACTAAGGTCCCCGAAGAGGTAGGCAGAAATGTATAGTATGTAGAGTGTATATTCATCTGAGAAATATTTTAAATGCTAACGTTACATGGCGAGTCCATCGCTGTTACTCAAGCATGAATATATGCCTTTAAATGACTTCTCAAACCTATGCAAGTTCGTGGTGTATTTCTAATCACTGTACTTAGTTTAGAAAAACTCAATGGTTCAGTCGGTATTCCAACTTGCAATCTTTGTGTCGCAGGCAACTACTCGGCCGCCATGGCTCGTTTTTATATATTTTCCTAATGACGACATAACGTCATATAAACTAGAAATATTTAACTACCTACATTAGTAAATTAGAAACTTAGCGTGATGATCTGATAATGATGATGATAACACAAATACATGTATATTCTTTGATTAAAATCATCCTTTGACTTTTTGAGTTCTCCTTTCAAATAGAGTAAAATAAATGGTGGAGAAGTACTTCTTTTATAAGCGTTGTACAAATTACCTTAGCAATTTGCCAACCCTTACATTTGAAGCAATATAGCAAGCTGTTTGAAAAATGTTTCCACCTTGGAACTTTACCAACTACGTCTACATGAGTAGGGATGATTTATGTATGACGTTTGGGCCGAACTATAAAATGAAATATTAATGCAAAAAATTTACAAACGAGAAACACTTGATTTGAATTTTATGGTACTCAATTAAACCATTGAAGATGAAAATAAAAAAAATTACGTTCAGATTAGATCAGATCAGATTATTTATAAAGTTATCAATAAAGAATATTTTTTATATTTGATTTTATATATAATGCGACATAGAATATGTCGCATTAAATATTCTTTAATTTAGTCTTTATCTCATAAAGCTAGGTCATGTACTCTTGAACATATTGAAGATTTTCTATCCGACCCTTTTTCTTTGCGGTCCAGTGAAGTGTATAACTGGGTGATCTATAAATTCCATAGCGGACAAAAATTACCACACATACGTATATTACAAACTAGGTGGGATTTGGATGAAAATGCTCATTAAAAATCTTTAACTAACGCGAAAAAAATTAACCAAAGTCAAAATCCATTATTCAACGTAAGGCACCTAAAGTAGCCAGGAGAAGAAACGTTAAAATGAATAATTGTATATCTCGTCAAAATTTGAGCTCAAACGGTTCAGAACTTTTTGAGCATTTGCAGGGTGCACAAACCAACATTGTTTTTTAATGTTGTATATATATATATATATATATATATATAATATATATTCTCGAGTTGTGATGACCGGTGGTTAAGTCGCATGGAAAATTACGAATGCAGGTTCAGTACAGTGACCCCGATCTTCACCCTAACGGAAATACCGAAAGGAAGCCTGCATTAATATTATTAAGAGTTTAATTAATGAATGGTGAAAGAGGTATTTTTCGGCTCCTCTTGTGTAAGACAAATTACAGGCCGTTTATTCTAACCCGAAAGCGACTAGGTGTCGGCGTCATGAGAGAATTTAATGGTCGCTTGAACACGCTGTCCTTTAATACTTTCCACCATCTCATCTCTTATCATCAGGAGGAAATTTACCTGTCATCGTAACCAGTCAGATGTCACACTGCGTAGCTTCAATCAAAATTCACCTCCGAACGCTCGCTAAAGCCTCCTGAACGCACCTTGGAAGTTTATACACCAATAAATACAGCATGGCTCAAGAGATCATTGCGGGTTTAGTTTACCTGGTGTAGCGTAGCTACCTAGGGGCTAGTCGGGGCAGTGCCCCGGAGCCCTCAAGCTCAGGGGGCTCCTCGTACTCTGCCTTACGAACTATAAATTGAACTAGTGAAAATCTATACGTGCCAGATGTATGCACCTAATATACCTCTGGCGGAAAGTGGGTGTGTGGGTATTACCTATACACCTCTGCCTACCCCTTCGGGGACCCTTGTGGGAAGGCGTGAGGATATATTATATATATTATATTATATAATATCATGACCATTATAATGAATTTAACAAACTCGTAAGTAGCTACGTTAACCAGTGTTTGTTAAAACCGGCCCTAATTCTATCATTTACTTTCCTTTCAGTTAGCGGCGGGAGTCTTTAGAACCCTCTCCTATTGTAGATGATTGACCCTTGTGGGAAGGCGTGAGGATATATAATTTCTACAACATTCGGAATAGAAATCAACCGGATTCCAGGAATGCGTCTTTAATAATGGCAACTTAGTTTTAATAGTTTCAGAAAAATAAGTTACAATGTGTATTTGGTTTTTAATTTATTATGTAGTACGACGAATCTGGATTACGACAAATTTGGAGTACGATGAATTCGGAAAATGACGAATACGGAACCAACGATTTTAAATAGTTTTAAATAGTTGGGGCCCTAGTTTGTTTTTTGCCCCAGGGCCTTTGGTTACCTAGCTACGCCACCGATAGCTTTACATTATGCAGAAAGTCGAGCACAAAGCCTTACATTAAGTAAGAACACCACACTTTCAAAGCAGTTCTCGGTCGGCTACATTGAAAGTGGTATTGCACTAGATTGACAAACAGAACTTCAGCAATCTACTGCCAAGTATCAGGTACTTGTTGCGAAGTAAGTGCAAATAAGTCTTTGAAGTTGAACCCGTTGTGAAGTTTTTTTTTTTTTTTTTTTTTTTATGCCACTTGGGTGGCAAACAAGCATGCGGTCCGCCTGATGGTAAGCGGTTACCGCCGCCTATGGACGCTTGCAACACCAGGGGTATCACTCGCGCGTTGCCGACCCTGCAGGAATCTTTTCACACCCTTCTTGAAGAACTCCATGCTGTACTCTCCAGGGAAAACCTCAACGGGGAGCTCATTCCACAGCCTGAGCGTTCGCGGAAGAAAACTTCTTTGGAAGCGCACAGTGCGAGACCTTTGTGGTTCCAAGGTATGGGGATGAATTCCCCGTCGATGGCGAGAGGTGCGGTGGTAGAAGGTGGAAGTGGGCATCATATCGAACAATTCTGCAGAACACTCCCCGTTATACAAGCGGTAGAACACACACAGGGAGGCAAAGTCTCTCCTCAGACTTAGTGATTCCAAGCCGCTTGTGAGCATGGGATCGTCGACAATTCTAGCGGCGCGTTTCTGAACCGCGTCAAAAGGCCCAAGCTGGTATCCAGGGGCTCCAGCCCACAGGTGGCAGCAGTACTCCATATGTGGCCGAACTTGCGACTTATAAAGTTGCAGCCTTTGTTGCGGTGTGAAGTACTGCTTAGCTCTGTTGAGCACACCGAGCTTCCTCGACGCCAGCTTAGCCTTGTCCTCTAAATGACCACGGAACTGAACGTCGCTAGAAATATCGACCCCAAGGATCCTAATGCTCTCCGAGATGTTCAGGGGAGTGTTCTGGAATTGTGGAGCCACAGCGAATGGAGTTTTTTTTGCGGTGAACGCGCAAACTTGTGTCTTAGTGGGGTTGAAGTGAACTAGGTTTAGTCGACCCCAATCGGAGACACTGCGAAGTGTACTCTCGATTTCAGACACAAGTCGTTCGCGACTTTCCTCCACAGTGGAACGAGGGAGATTAGCACGGCCCGTGTAGTAAGTGTCCCCAGTGCTGTCGTCTGCATAGCAATGAATGCCTTCAATAGAAAGCATGTCATTAATATGCAGAAGAAACAGAGTCGGGGACAACACAGAGCCTTGCGGGACGCCAGCATTAATTTCCATGCTTTCGGAGCAGCTACCGTCAACGACGGCTCTTATGCATCTGCTGGACAGAAAGCTGGCGACCCATTTGCATAATCCCTCTGGCAGTCCGTAGGATGGAAGCTTCGATAGAAGACCGCGATGCCAGACCCGAAGTGAACAAGCGAATGAACCTCCTTTACGTTTAGAGCAGAAGGTTCATAATAAGAATATAATACAGTTTTGTCATAAAAGTCGTACCATATGAATTACATCCGCTACAGTGAATATGCTTTTGAAGGCAAGCTATTTAGAATTTTATTGCTGC
Source organism: Drepana falcataria (assembly GCA_945859725.1). Lineage (NCBI taxonomy): Eukaryota > Metazoa > Arthropoda > Insecta > Lepidoptera > Drepanidae > Drepana > Drepana falcataria. Next base: position 7,642,065 of record OX243935.1, read on the forward strand.
ATGTAATTTGAATGAAATTTGTTTACTTATAGTTAGTGTTGTATTCATATCTAATAGTCTCCAGGGCTTTGGCTTAACTGTCATCCCCCCGCCCTAAGGAGCTCATTATTGGAAACTTTATTTATCGCACAGGAACACAACAACAAGAAAAAAGTGTTATTTTGCTACGGACTTCTATAAGGTGGAGGTCCTGCACCAGTTAGGCAGCTCCATATTCGAAAATGAAACCCGTTTATGACCTGCCTCTCTTATTTTGTCTGCATAACCCTTGAAGGAATTGCCATGATAATATATTTATGTATGTGTATACTCTCTTTAAGGCCTGTACTCCTGTAACTTAATCAAATTTACAAACTATCATATAGTAAGTGAACAAAACAACGATACGGTCCACCGCACTTGTATAGCCCGCAAACACAAACATAGCTCGTCCGGATGATAATACCAGTGGGATTTTACGTACCCCATTGTATCTTCATCAAAACATGTCGTAGACGCTTTGTTCTCTATTGAGTTGTTCGAAAACATCTATAGAGTATCCGGGCTTGGGTATGTACTAAGTAAGTTAGTTGTACCTAAATATTTTAAAGACGCAGTTTGTATGTTTGTTCGATATCCAATTTTGAAAAAAAAATTTTTTTGGTAACCGTGTTATTAAGAAAGTCTCATACTACTGCTTAAGAAATCCGAGTTAAGTAATCATAGACATGAATTTAATGTAGTTAAAGCCGCGATAGTTTCAGGGTTCCCATTCATTGTTGGGATAAAAAGTAGCGAAGAGACTGATTATTTTAGTGAAGCGAAAGGTCTGTAATGAGAAAAGGTGCCTTTTACCCTTTGCCTACTCCATAAAGAAGTTGGCGTGATGATATAGTTGCAGAAAAAAAATTACAGCAAGAGATTTGTCATGTTTTTTACGTTTACTTTTCTCTCTGATTTAGTCAATGCAAGCATTAATTTTTTATTTATTTATTTATTTATTCTTACTAACACCTATCATTACAGGTTTCCCCAATGCGATAGTGTAGAACAAAATATTAAGGTCCATTATAGGTCACTTCACTACGGGTTCATGTGGCGCTTGTCCGCGGAAGCGACGAAACACCACGTTCTGCGGCCAGAAGTCCTCGTCCATGGCAAGGTGCAGGTAGCACGTCGGCACGCGCACCACGAACGCCTTAAAGTTGACATTGCGTCGCGACTCCAGCATCTGCACTCTCGGCCTCTGTACCTGAGCTTCCGGTGAACATACTCCACAATGTCTACCGCCTTTGTAGTGTAGTGTACTATATTACCTGTGGTAACCGCTTACCATTAAGGAAACTTTAATTGTCTTTAAATACGTACTTTATATAATCATGTCATTCCCGAAGGCTCCTTATGGAATACATAGGACTGCAATAGAACCGTTTTTTGTTTCGGATATACATAGGATATTGTACATATACAAACAAGAATTGCCACAGAAAACGCTAAGGAATCAGTTATGCGGGCAAAATTGTTTTTGGCAGCTTTATCCAAGTGTTTGCAACTCAATTTATTTTCTCAATCGTGGGAATCTCGGTAAGATACGTTGAAATTACCTTTTTCACGGAAGCTTACGATGGAACGCTAAAGGTGTAGCATTTTGGTCCTTAAATACTTTGTGTAAAGCTTATATTCGGTTTAATGATAATGTGGCTAAGCATAAATACACAGCTTAAGGCCGGCTTAGTCTAAAAAAAAATATATATACTAATGGGTTTTGTCCCCGTGCAATAAATATGTACGTTTCTTTGAAGATTCCTCTGCTTTCTCAAGCCCTGCCAGGATTGGGTGAGACATTTATGGTGAAAAGAGAACGACATGTGAAATCACCATATCATGTTATTAGCCTTTATGGCAGTGTTTTAACTACAAACTTCAGTGATCTGTACACAGGAGTTCTTCTGAACTGAAGTACAGTGACTGACACCACCAACATCTTGAGGAAATTCCATAAAATAAAGATGAAATTCAATACATGTACATACACTCGTGTCTTCTTCTTCAGACGCTCGGAGCGTTAAGGAAATGTATTAACTCTGCCTATTCTTAAAGGGACCCTTGGTCTAGACTAACTTATTATATTTATAAGACACAGTACAGACAACCCCTTGATTTTCTTAAATCGCGCAAACGTGCCAAGGATACTGCTGGCATTGCCACGCTATATAGAAACGCTAAATAGATGCATATGGATACTTACAATATAAATCATATAGGTCAGCACATTCTGGACCTACTTGAAAGTAAATAAACTTTACGGCTCAGAGCGCTACTATCCTAGCATTATTTTTACTACCTAGTTGAGAACGCAATTCTATCGTAACTCTGAGAATAAAACACGCAATTGCACGTATTTTATTAGGCCTAGGATTAGGGTGAGTGGTATCAAGGCAATGGGCCGTACTATAGAGGAAGGAGTCGTTTTATTGATACTTGGGACAATGAAGTTTCGTCTGGACACCGCCGCGGGCACTATGGCTATGTATTGATAGCCAAAGCAATGATTTTATTAGAGCTCTATACGTATCCGGTACGATAATACGAAACGGTAAAAAGAAATCTATGTACGCATGAACGTGATCGTCAGATAAAATATTATCGCATCTTTTTAGCGTAATTTACATATGTGCATACTCGTATCATCACACCGAGCCCCTCACGGAGTTGGCAGAGAGAGAGTAAAGTCAGTTCTCTTTACTCTCTTACTCAGTTCTCTTCTCTTCATACGTACTAGACGCTTTCGAGAACTCTTGACGTTACCTTGATTGTTCGGTGTGATTTAGACGTTTACTCTAGAAGTAAAGGATATATAATTTAATATGTGTATAAATGCTAAAGATACATAAAAATAAAGTGACAGTAAATAAACAGACATGTTAATTGTATAGAAGAGGTTGATGTTTTTATTTGGGTAAGATTAAAGACGAATAGAGTCGTAACTATGGATCATTGGGGATAAGAAAGTTTTCCGACGTTGAACAGTGCTTCGTCTGGCAATAGGCAAGGGATGAATTCGCGAAATATATATGAGCCTGACGGACAATGTCTAGTAGGGAACAAGATACACAGAAAATATTAGCATAATATTATATAATTACAAACACATACGAGTAGAGCCGAGTAGAGCCGTGGTGGCCGAGTGGTTCGAGCAGTTGCCTGCGACACAAAGATCGCAAGTTCGAATCCCGACTGTACCAATGAGTTTTTCTGAACTTAAGTACAGTGATTAGTCACACCACGAGCTTTACGGTGAAGGAAAACATCGTGAGGAAACCTGCATACGTCTGAGAAGAAATTCAAAGACGTATTGTATAGTCGTGCTTGAGTAACGGCGATGGACTCGCCATCTGTCACGTTAGCACCTAATATACCTCTGGCGGAAAGTGGGTGTGTGGGCATTACCCATACATCTCTGCCTACCCCTTCGGGGACCCATGTGGGAAGGCGTGAGGATATATATACAAACACATACGTAAAATCACGATGAGTCCCTCAGGGGGTAGTGAGTGTGAGTAAAACGAAAGTTCTGATAATTATAATAGATAAAATTTACATGATTTCTTCGAAATGATGAGTACAGCAGTAATAATAGCTTTACGGTGAAGGTGCACATCATGAGAGGACCTGCATACTTTGCCGACGAACTTTTGAATATCTCCGGAGAAAAGAAAATGTATTACACATTTGATTAAGTATAAGAAATCCTTTGTCAGTAAACAAAGATTTATTATCATTATTTTCCTTTTTTTGGATTTATTTTCCTTTGATGGTAAACGAACTCTTAAACAGTAGCAGTACCCAGCCAGTACTCGATCGGGTCCTGACAGCATACCTAAGTCCAAGTCAGACGTAATGTATTGCATTGTACAAAGTTACATTTAAATGCAAACGATAAAAGGGTAACTTTTAATGTATCCACACAGCGACCAAATTTTATTCCAGCCGTAAACTTCGTCTGCAAATTTGAAAAAGACATCAAAGCTGAAAATTTACTGCATACAAAAGATAATTATTTCTAAAAACTCATTATCCTAGTATATATGTATATATACGGATTCTTAACACAATTAACGTTGTTCATTTGAGAGAAGAGCGTCTCTCCGTTTAGGTCTCGATCGAAGAACGAAACGAAGACCTAAACAAGTTAGAAAGCACAATTAAAGTTGCAACTGAATTTCACTTTTGTTTCTATTTTAAGAAGACAAACTTTTACTTTGGGAAATTAATCGTGACGCAGGTGTTTACAGAAATATATTTTCTTGTAAATATGTATTCTGAAGTAATTCTGATTACAATTCTAAATATCCACAAAGTTCTAAGATCTAAAGATAAGATAAGTAAAGCTCGTGGTGTGACTAATCACTGTACTTAAGTTCAGAAAAACTCATTGGTACAGTCGGGATTCGAACTTGCGACCTTTGCGTCGCAGGCAACTGCTCGAACCACTCGGCCACCACGGCTATTAAAATATAATTATTATGTACAAATATAATAATATGCAGATAAGCCGAGTGGAGGCCCGAACACACGAAGCAATGTGTTAAATCTGGTGTTCTGCTCCTATTTCAGCTAATATTTACGGTACCAAGCATAAACAAAATAGATTTGATTAAAAAATAAATAATAATAATGCTCATAACGAAATGAAAAATACGGACGGAAGACCTTATCCATCGCGCGGTTCAGTCTAGCCAATAAGTAATGCCTAGCGAAAAAAGGAAAAAAAAACAATTTGTTTTCACAGTTTTGTAACACAGTCACGTTTTAGATACGTATAAAAAAATAAACGTTACCATACGCAGCAGTGACGTCGTTTTGCGACTGACAGCTAATCGTGACAAAAGGACATCACATAAACGTTTGAATCATTAGAATGGAATAGCGACATATTATAGCACACCCTCGGAAGGTACACCTCATAGCATGGACTTTAATTAGGACTAATTTACTATACTCTTTGTTCACGCGTAATTTTATTTTATAAATCACCTTTAACGTAAAATGAGAAGTCATTATACAATCTAAAAGCCCGGAATTACATTTCTGTCAAATCTATTTATAATACTTTTATAATGCCTAATAACTACTGCTTTAAATGTATTCTTCTTCATTGTTTTGTCAATTCTTTTACTTCGAAAATATAAATCCATGGTCCTCCTTAAAAAATATTATATAGAAACAAGAAACATAACATCATTGTATTCAAAGAATGATCATCATTTACTTTACATATGTCTATGTGCCTACAGGACATCGAATGTTTGGTCGTTATCTTTGCATGCAGTATTATTTTTCATACTTCCCTTGCTTGAGAATTGACATGATATTATATAGTATCTCAACCTAATTCAGGATCAGTAGTCTATCTTCAACAATCATTTTTATAATAAAACTGATTTTTAAATAACTACTTTTCATGCTCAATGCCCGCAACGCCGTATAATGTGCACACAGCGAGTCTGTCAGTTTAATTGCAGTCTATCGTGAGATTATTATTTTGGAAGTAAATGCTTAACGAGCGTCTGTGCACATTGATTGGGATCGTTGACATGCATATACGGGTTTGAATAGGTACCTAATAAAACACATAAAGGAATCGCATGGATTTATCGTCGATGTTGATGTTTGATGAAACTGCAGCTGAATTAGCGAAATTAAATCGTAAAGTGATGTCGCATCAAGATTTTACTAGGCAGCCACGGCGTTTTTTGAATTTGGAACCAATAATGCTCAGTCTTAGATGACAGCAAACGTATCCCGTTATATTCCATATAAATAATGCTACGTAAATTACGAGTCTGTGTTCAAGACTAACCGGTATACTTAAAACAAGACGAGTTGTAGATAGTAAAAAAGATCGCAAAAAGACAAAGTTCTGAATAACCTCCCGAGTTTTAAAACTTACACACGTCTGAGAGTTATAGCCAACAAAAAGATTCATTCGTTAAAAACTTTTGTCAGAGGTATATCATCGTAGCCGATAGTCTGTATGGGATACTCTGGATCATGTTCTCGTGAGAAACGAAAATGCAGAAGATATTTATAAAGAGACGGTGGCTGAATATATTGAGGTATGTGTATCTAGAGCTCTCCCATATTCAGGCTTCCTGACATGTTTAGTAGAAATCGTAGTGATGTTAGTTTAACAGAATAGGTACCTGTTATACTACTATTTATTCATGGCTGCATTTTGTGCAGAAATTTCATCTCCCGAACTGCTCAATTGTTTTATAGCTCAGTTTAGTTAACCCAACTATAGACGGTCAGACTTTCGCAGAAAGTAATTTAGTAGCGAAGATGATAGGTTTGTACTATGAACACGAATAATGACGATTTAAATGGATACAAGTAAAAGCTATACTGAGAAATGTTGCTTGATAAAAAATATAAGAGAGAAAAGGTATGGAGGTTTTGTGGTTAACGTACTTACTTGTTACGCCAAGATTCTTTTAGTTTGATATGAACATCTTTTTGTAGATGTGGAAAAGCGGTAACCATTTACCATCAGGCCGCATGCTTATCCTCTACTTAGTTGTATAAAAATTTCACTTTTTATACACATATGCTTTACCTTCACCATAAAATACTGACGCTTTGAAAAAAAGTCCCTTAAATATATTTGTAAGACATTTTCATGTTGACAATTTGTGAATAGAATTCTGCTCGTTAGCTATAACTTTTAGGAGGTTGTTAAGTAAACAATACCGATGTTTATGTCTCTAGTATAATAATAATATAATAATATATCCTCACGCCTTCCCACAAGGGTCCCCGAAGGGGTAGGCAGAGGTGTATAGGTAATACCCACACACCCACTTTCCGCCAGAGGTATATTAGGTGCAAACGTGACAGATGGCGAGTCCATCTCCGTTACTCCAGCACGACTATACATACGCCTTTGAATTTCTTCTCAGACGTATGCAGGTTTCCTCTCGATGTTTTCCTTCACCGTTCAGCTCGTGGTGTGACTAATCACTGTAATAAAAGCAATGCGGGCGTTATTAATGATTTTGTTCTGCAAGTTTGTACACAAAGTAGAGTCAGTAAATGAATACGTAATATTGCTAACAATTATCAACGCACAATCTTGGGAGACGAAATTACTTTTCTGTTCGTATTCACTTTTGTGCGAATAAACATAGGTATTTGAACAAGTTTAACTTTAAATTTTAACTTTAAAATGTACACATGCCAAAATAAATTTAGGGTGAGGGGCGAGCGATGCCTCAAATTGTATGCGTCTATAGACAGCGGTAACCGCTTAACATCAGGCGGGCCGCGAGTTTGTTTGCCACCTGTGTGGTATAAAAATTATACCTATGTAGAAGTTCTATCTATCCCCCTGTCAGGTTGGTACCTCCATATACATATATATAGAAAAGAGGGTGTGTTACATCAATATTATTATTATTATAAAAAAATACGAAAGTTTAATGTGAAACAATAATTATCTAAATCGTTAATGAACCAATAAAAATAAAATAAAAAATAAGTTCTAATAAAACGACTATAAAATGAAACTTGATCGAACAACTAATGAATTTAATACGTATCCATCCATACAGAGTTAACGTAAGCAGCGAACCAAATTTAGCTACATAAGGCGGTTAAAATACAAAATTAAGTAACTAGTTAGTTAATAAAGCACTTAAATCTGTTTTACGTCGAGTCAAATCTATTCTGGTAGACTGTTTTCTGGCCGCGGTTAGGCAATAACTTAGTTTTATGATATACTGTTCGACGTGTTCTGTTATATCTATCGACAGTACTATTTTCGTCCTACCCTTGTGGACTTCCGATCGGTTATCAGAAGCATATTGTTTAAAATCACTTTTTCTTTGAGCTTTACCCGTATGCTTCGTGTAGGTAAGTACAAAACCGAATATCTCATGTATTTTTAAAATTCTATTAGTGCTTGGAACTATTTGAAAGCCTTGATATTTTCATTAGATATATCATCACGCCGAGACCACCACTACCACGTTACGCGTGGTAGGCAGAGAGTATAGAGCGTCAGTTCTCTCTAGACTTACATACCTCTTTCGCTTCGTCCACATTCATGTTCATTCATGGTCTGTTCATGCATGTTTGTCGGTTTCGAGTACTCTTGGCGTTCCCGTCCGATCGATTTGATCTAGATAGTCGGAAAGTAGTCCTCCTCTGCCTCTTCTTTCACACACTTTCGCTTTGTATGTCTGTTTTGTCAATACTTCTTCACTCATCCTTTATATATGTCCAAACCAACGTAACATATAGGCATGTTACGTTGGTTTAGACATCTTTCATCTTTCATTATCGTTTCATCTTTACAACCACACCCTCGTTAACGCCAGTTATTTTGTGAATCTCTTCATTGCGGATTCGATCTGTGATCGTTACTGCGCACATTTTTGAAGAGATCGATTTCGATTTCATTAGATATGGTAGTACTCACGCTTTACAATTTGACTAAATGAGATCAAAGGAAATTTTAAACCTCGCTGAGGAAGGAAGAAAACAGAGAGCACATACAATTATACGCCCAACGGATAGTTTTTTATAAGCGGTCTAAAGGTCGCGTTTTGTGCGCAAATGTAGTTTTGTTAAAATTACAAATCAATCGATCTTCAGCTAATTAAGTTTTGGGATTACCATTACGATCACGACACAACGTATTTACGTTGTATACTTCAAGAATTGGGCTCTCGCGTCGTTACTTTGAATACAACACTTTTGAACACAAAGAATCCCAAGCCTGACAAAAGGCGTGATAATGCTGCCATCCTTTTTGGCACTCTCCCGGGATGCTCTTCGGGACAACGTGTTTAGAACCATTGTTTATAGATTATTTGTATGATAAAGTTTTCAAAAATAGAGTTGATGAGTATATAATAATATTAGCAGCCGATATGCATATATCTAACACATCATAATGCCATTAACGACTCTATTTACGACATTTAATATATATATCACCTTCCGTAATGTGTCATAAATCTAATTTAAAATGACATAAATTGCAATGTGTTTCAACTGGAAAGGTGAATAGATCCACACATGAGCGGAGCACGAGTTCTCGTCGATGATGTTTTATGGGAATATATATTCTTCCGTTCTGTTCCGTAAAACTGAGCATGAAAAAAAAACTGATTTCTGATCTGAAATATGTATTTTAGGTGCTAAAGTGACAGATGGCGAGACCATCGCCATTACTCAAGCACGACTATACCTACGCCTTTGAAGTTCTTCTCAAACGTATGCAGGTTTTCTCTCGATATTTTATTCACCATAAAGCTCGTGGTGCGACTAATCACTGTACTTAAGTTCAGAGAAACTCATTGGGACAGTCGGGATTCGGACTTGCAATCTTTGTGTTGCAGGCGACTACTGGAACCACTCGGCCACCACGGCTGGAGGAAATATTACTTGATAACTCTTAGTCACACCACGAGCTTTACTGTGAAGAAAAACATCGAGAGGAAACCTGCATACGTCTGAGAAGAAATTCAAAGGCGTATGTATAGTCGTGCTTGAGTAACGGCGATGGATTCGCCATCTGTCACGTTGGCACCTAATATACCTCTGACGGAAAATGGGTGTGTGGGTATTACCTATACACCTCTGCCTGCCCCTTCGGGGATCCTTGTGGGAAGGCGTGAGGATATATTATTAAATAACTCTTAGTCTTCTTAGCTATTCGTATGATAAAAGTAAAACTGTTCTGTCGTTTGATTTTTTTATGTTTTAACGTTATATACAAAAGCAAAATGTTAAATATAAAATACCACAGATTTATTCTAGAATGTTATCCAGATATAACATTGCATATTTAACCTGTAAAGAACCGGAAGTCAGACAGATATTACTGATCAAAGCGAGCATAGCTTACGAGAAAATTCCTCTCGCGTACATGTGACGTGGATATTGATTTATCACAGAAGCAGCTGTCTTTACCGCGTTTGTGACCTGAGATTCCATTATTTTGTGTCTATCGTGCGAATATGTCATCCTATCTCATTTTTTCTTGAATTAATCTAAGTATATTTTATATTTTGGCATATCTATTGAGTATAATACTATTTATAAAGTATATGATAGAGCATATGAAAATCTTATTCTATTCTATCACCGCACCTCTCGCCATCGATGGGGAATTCATACCCATACCTAGGAACCACAAAGGTCTCGAATTCAGAAAACAGTCTCGCACTGCGCGGTTCCAAAGGACTTTCCTTCCGTAAACGCTCAGGACGCTCATGGAATGAGCTCCCGTTGAGGTTTTTCCAGGAGAGTACAGCAGTTCTTCAAGAAGGGTGTGAAAACATGCATTCAGTGTCGGCAACGTGCGAGTGATACCTCTGGTATTGCAAACGTCCAAAGGCGGCGGTAGCAGCTTACTATCAGGCTGGCCACTACTTGTTTGCCACCCAAGTGGTATAAAAAAGAAGGAAAATTCATCGGTTCAGATTTAGATTTTAGATTTATTGTCAGGAAACAAGATGCCTTTGCTTGAGGAATAGTAACTTCATTTGTGTAAATAGAGATAGCGATATACAATGGGAACAGATGCTCACAATAGACGAAGCCAGTTGAGAGAACCAAGTCATTATTTAAGTGCAGCTACCGTGAATATGCATTTAAAAATAAGACGAGACTGCGACTGTTCTGTATTTACTTGTTATAACTATTTAGATGTTGTTAATCAACATTAGTAATTCAAGGCAATCTATTTTATTTATAGTTTATTATGTATATCTATGTACTTTCGGTTCCTCGAAGACGTAGGCAGAGGTGTGTGGATAGCACACTATACCTGATCGTTTCTGATGATTCTGATCCAAGTATAATGATATCATTTACTTGCTCCAGGCTCTGGAATTACTCTATTTACTGATATTTCTGATGAGAGAAAAGAAATTCACGTAACTAAATAATAGACCGTTATCTAAAATCGGATCTGCGTATCTACAGAAAATATTGAACGAATCTACCTGCGGAGTGGAACAAGGTAATATAATAAAATGAAACTAAGAGAACTGTCTGTTTCATCATAGTTTTAAGATCACAAGAATCAAGCAATAATTGAAGATTAAAAAAGAGAAGAAGAGGCAGTGGAAGGCCACTTCCCAACTACATACCTAGATCAAATCGATAGAACAATCAAGGACGGAAAAGTCAAAGAGTACTAAGTATAAAACTAAGAGTATAAAGTATAAAATACTAACCTTGACATGCACATATATATTGGAAATATGTAAATTCGTTCGTAAATACCCTAACTTTTTTTTGAAAATATTCAAAGGAAATATACTCTAAGACGCGAAAACCATCTCTTACTACCTCCCTCACAATTAACTTTACATTCAACAAGTCCTCAAATAATGTCTATCAAAATATATAACAAGTTACCTGATAATATTAAGAAAGAAAACGATAAAGTAAATATATAAAACTAGTAAAAACATTATTGAACAAAATAGCCTACTACACTATACAAGAATATTTAGATGATAAATTTAAACAATAAACAATACTTAGGTGTTGTTTATCACTTATTCACCATGTATTATACAATAGATACATATTTTATTATTAAACATATAGTTGTTGTCATTAGTTATAGGGATTACATTATAACATTAAATTCTAACTAGCCTTGATCTCAAAACATTTTAAATTTTAATGGTATAACAGTTATCATAATTTTAAGTAAATTTAATTATTTGAAGTATGTATTAATTTAAGGAATAACAAAATTATTCTGTTGCTACGCCCATCGCCCCATACGCCCCAGGGTATATTGTCAGTTTATAAAAATTTTAAGCTGTTGCAAAATATTACATAAATAAATAAATACTTGAAACCAATGAGCATGTTTGAGGAGACTGATTTATTTATTTACTAAAAATATACAGAGTTAATAATGTTCTGGTTATTTGTGTTTTTCAACTAATAATAAGTTTCACTAAACTCTAGGTTCTCACAACACAAATTCTATATCTAAGTAAAAATTCGCATCATCCACATGATGAATGTGGATGAAGTAAAAGAGGTCTGTTAAGCCTTAAAGAGAACTGGCGTGAATCTGCGTTCGACTCACGCATAATTCGTAGCATGTCACGCGAACTTTGACTATTACGAGCAGAGTTGTTCCGTCATTTCTGTATTCGACGAATTTTAATAATAAAGTTTCGGTATTTTTTGTTTGTGATATCCCTCTGATAACGTAATTACATAAGTTTTAGGCATACTTTCGTATTACGTAATTGATGAAAATTGGATCCGGGCATAGATCTGTTGTCAAGTTGATAAAGTTAGCATCATTAAGTGTATATTTTCTTTGTGCAATTTATTCGCTTTGTTCAACTTTATTATTTCTTTCAAATAGGATATAAATGTATACCAAATTTCCTCACGCCTTTCCATAAGGGGCCCCGAAGGGGTAGGCAGAGAGAATAGGACGCCAGTTTTCTCTAAACTTACATACCTCTTTCGCTTCGTCCACATTCATTAGTCAACAGTATACAAAATATTCGATTTTATATATTTACTCGCTTGCAAGGATATCATTCGAGCGTCATAGACCTAATCTGCTGGCAAATTTTAACTATGGTCAGATGAGTAGTTAAGACATAAAACACAGAACAACAAACAAACATACTTTCTCATCTAGGTATGTTTAATATTAATTAGGAAAGTATTGATAGGGTAACCACGCGCGCAGTATTTTGTTTACGGAGGGTAAAGCTGTCCTACGCCGGATATTAAACGTGGTTAATTATTCTAGCTGTTCACACATTAACTGGATCGTTACGTAGTTTATATCCTAAGTTTATAGTTTTATATAAATTGTATTGATCTGTATCTATAAATTGCTTGGGTAACAAATAATATATATTTAAATAAATAAAATAATATTCTTATTTAACTTGGTTGCGTTGGTTGGTTTTACGTTACGTTGGTTTGGACACATAGAAAGGATGAGTGAAGAAAGATTGACGAAACAGATATCCAAACAAAAGTGTGTGCAAGAAGAGGCAGAGAAAGGCCACGTTCCAACTACCTGGATCAAATAGATCGGACTCTCAAGGACGGGAACGTTAAGAGTACTCGAAACCGACGAACATGTATGAAGAGACTGATGAATGTGGACGAAGCGAAAGAGGTATGTAAGTCTAGAGAGAACTGGCGCTCTATACTCTCTGCCTACCCCGTTAGAGACTTGGCGTGATGATATGTATGTATGTATGTATTTAACTTGGTGAAAATCTTACCGATTTACTTCCATAGTAATGTGTGGTTCCGGGGCTCGACAGTAAGCCTAATACCGGTCCAAGGCTAGAGACACGAGCCAAGGTAATATCAGTAGGTATGGCACCGGTGGGTTCCTCCAAAGTTTCCAAAATGTATAGAGAATGGTCACTGAGGGAGTTCTAGAAATTTGAAATCTAACAAAAGCAGTCTGTTCCACTAGGCCGGTGGGACAAAGTTGTAGCTTTCAATAGCGAATCCAGCAAAATATTCTTTAATTTGTGAAACGTAATTTCATACATAAACGTAAAATATCATCAAGCCGAGTCCATAACGCGATAGGTAAAGAGAAATGACCACCAATTCTCTTTTTACTTATACACGTCTTTTGACCACTTGTAAAGCAACTAAATTTAATATCAATTTCGGCTGTTATACATGCTTCAGAGCCCCGATTATAAGATGCTTAGAGTGTATTGAATATATGTGTACCTAGATGAGTTTTCATAACCACGTCACTTCTTTTAACGGCTAGATAAATATATAGAAGAAGGTTGAAACGGGGGTGCAGTGTACGTACTTAAAAAGTTTTAATACGTAGGTATCGCTGCGATGAAACAAAAAACGGAAAAGGTAAAAGTCCCAATTTCAGTATCCCTTTGTGACGTAAATTGTAGTAAAAAGTTATAACTTAGTTTCGGCTTCGATTAATAAATTAGATTTCTTTTGAAGAACACCCTCGCTTTGAGTACTGTAACTCTTTTGGAGCTCGAAACTAAGGAGGACCCTTCCGTCTAGTAGACGGAAGGGTCCTCCTTCGGCCCATCCTTCTACGTATACGTATACTATACTACGTATACTACGCGTAGACGCCGTCTACAATATATTGTAGACGCCGTCTACAATATATTGTTCAGGTACCTATTCCTGTTAAAGGTAGCAATTATTTTAAAATTGTGAAAAAATATGGATTTTAATTCATGATTGTATTTCTGCTTATTAATAAAAATATTATTTTGCGGGTACTATGAAGTATAACAAGTTAAACCTCAAAATATTAATCCTTATTAATTCCGGAAACTAATTCAAGATTTCAACATCCTAGTTAGCTTTCATTAATATTTTATTCGGGCAAAGGAATTACAATTAATCTACAATTAGTTAATTCTTGGATTAATAATTCCGCAGATACAGATAACGTTGACTTTTATTATAATGTAAGGGTATCTAATTATGTGCAGATGACACAGCCGATGGAGAAGGCAGAGGCTGTCGACCTCACATCTTCTCTCGTGTCATACGCAAGACCTTGTCGATGCAAATCTCAAGTTTCCCAAACTTTCTTAGCTTCCAATTTATCTCTCATTCGAGATTCCAGACGTCAACAACATTGAAATTAAACGTATTGGTTATGGGCATAAATTCCAGCAATTCGCAAAGTTACTCGGGCTGAGAATAAGATATTCTATTTCAAATTGTCGTGAAAATTAGTAAGAGGGCGAAATAGTTCTTATTGATGAAGAAAGGACAAAGATGTTTTGGTGAAAGGAATTGAATTGTAATCTAATGCTATTGAAAGCGCTGGTGCGAACCATTCTCCTGCAGACTTTGCGTCAGCCCCCTCGATTTAAGAGATAATGTTATTAGGTACCTAATTTAGATGCGATTCAGTCTCAGCTGCCACTTTTAACTGTATTTTTATTGCACAGGCTCCTATGGTTGCATATCTTAACCAATCTGCAAAGTCAGAAATAGCTTTTACATTCAGCAATTGCTTTGGACTGTGGTTACTTTCGTATTATACTGGCCGTGCCCTGCGGATTCATCAGCGTAAAATTGTGTTTTATTTTAACGAAACATGAGTTTTTCCCGTTTTTGTAACATTTTAAATCCATGCTCCGTGATCCTCTTGGCAGTACCTATCGTGATCTTATATTAACCTTTAAATCTGATAAGTAATTCCTGGGGATGGCGCGTTCAACCACACTCTCTCGATTTACAATGTTAGTATAGAAATATAGATCTAATTTTCTATAAAACAATTTACACTTACACTTACACTACACAATATACAACTTTTATTGATGACAAATTGTCTTGCCAAATTTAATTAGAGATAAAATAACATGAGGTAAGGTTTCAGTTTTGAGTTACGTGACAAGGATGCCAGCCTGATGGTAAGCGTAATTTTTGGAGTTTACTCCTTAAGAATCGATTTTCATATATAAGGCGCCCGGTATGAGAAAAATATGAGAGGTAAAATATACTGATGAATGACCTCGTTACGTTTTTGGTGCGCACCTATGGTGCGCAACTTTCTAATTTGGTTGTGAGCACAGAACAAAGAAAACATAGAACCCTAAAGTAGGCGTGACACGCATGCCAACGATAAGCACTGCAGTGCTCAACCGCGCTCAGTACGCCGCCGCCGCTTTTGTGTGACAGTTGTACAATCCGCTTTCAATAAGTTTGAAAAACAAGTGCAGATATGCCGTATTGCTCCATTCTTGAGTGCAGGAATGCTAGCCGGACAAAAATCTAGCTAATAGTGGCATTTCCTATCATCGGGAAGTGTTATTTAATTAAATTTTATTTTATTACGTTAATTTTGTTTTATGTCCAAATTTTTTTAAATTGTACAATACAAAAATCATTCTTATATAAGGGCAATAAGATCGAATTTTATCTGTAATAATAGTTAAAGAACTTTCTAGAAAATTGCATCAGTTTCGCGCTACTCAACCAGTGCGAGGGTGTAGTCAATAAAGTATCGATATCCTTAATCCGATTTTTAGGATAGTTTTACTACTTATTTATCAACATTCCTAATGAAATATTTGTGCACATCTGAAATTGACTATTGTGAAAAGTTTTATGTAAAATAATTCGCTGATTAGTTATAATAAATGTATATAAAATGAATAAAATAATTTACCCTTTCATATGGTATTAATCTTATTTTCAGTTGGATAAACTCTTTTTGCGTATGTTTAGACAATCGTACTTAAGGAGTAAACTCCAGTCGTGCGTCGGAGCTGACACACACATTTTTTTTTCAATTAATTATTTATGCTCGAAGGGCTTGTGAGTAAATCTTATCTGCACTACATACATATATATCATCGCGCCGAGTCCCTCACGAGGAAGGTAGAACGAGTAGAGCGCCAGCTCTCTCAAGACTTACATACCTATTTTGCTTCGTCCACACTCATCAACCTGCGAGTATGTATGAAAAAAACGATAAACAATATTTAGCAAAAAGTTGGGAACTAATTTCAAGGAAAATATTTAACTAAAATCGGTATCCTGCGGATGTGCCTAGAAGACTGCATTGCCTAACTGTATAGCAATGCTGATTCTCTCAGTCCTTTCTATTCGCTTGTCATATGACTTTATTTTTTCGCATTAAGTCGACCCTTGAAAGACTTTTAAGGGACAGCGGGTACCTGAAAACTTTTAATCCGAATTTTTCATTTAATATTCAAAGGAACGAACGAACACTCGAATAATGCAGCCAATTTGCAACTAGAATTTACTTACTAAAAAGTTTCTTAAAACTTGGATTGAAGCACGGATACCAACGCAAAATTGAAAACGAAAACCTAAAGTAAGAACAGGTACTTACAAACTAGTTATAACCAAATTCCATATATAGAAAACACCGTATAGATAGTGCCATCCACGAAGACGCGCCCCACTATTCTTCTCTATAGTTCATAGTGTATGTGTGTAACCTACCACTAATGTTTGAGTATTATCGGTAAACACTGATTACCTTTGTGTGCACACGCACACTACAATTGCTAGACTCGGGTCATACTCCCCGCAGCACGCGACCGCTCGACTAGAAATTGGTGTGGCACGTCTTCGTGGATGACAGTATTAGTAGATATCAATATTACATGTTTCCCACTGGATTACGCTACGGGTACAGGTATACATTATTAAGAGTCGTACCTACATATGCAAGGGTGTTTAGTACCCACGCACCCACTGTTCGCCGAAGATATATTTTAGCGCCAACTCGACAGATGGCGAGTTGATTGCCGTTTTACAAGGACGGCTTTACATTTTACATTTCCTCTCAAACGTATGCAGATATCTTTCACCGTAAAGCACTTGGTGCGACCAATCACCCTACTTAGATTAAAAAAAGGTATAGTCGGAATTCGAACTTGCAATCTTAGTGCTGCAGGCACTCCACCACCACTCCACCATCCACCACCAACCACTCGGCCATCTCTTTCCTACAGGTAGTATTATTAATGCCGTTTCCTTTGTACGTAATCAATCTATATTTACCCTTGAAACAACAGTGTATCGCATGTTAAATATAACAAAGCACTTTGGAATCATAACATCATTAGTTCCGCCATACGATAACGGGATAAACTAAGGCACATGTTTAAACACTCCTTTGAAGATATTAGAAATATTTTACATACATTGTTTTAGGATGTTGATAACATTTTGCTAATAATATATCTATTAACATGCATGTATATTAAATCTACCTTTCCTCACTGCTATAGATAGTGCCACGAAGACGCGCCCTACCAATTCTAGTCGAGGGGGACGCGGGATGCGGGGAGTATGACCCGAGTCTATTATTTGTAGTGTGCGTGGGCACATATAGGTGCACCGACAATATTCAAACATTAGTGGCAAGTTGCACACTTACACTATAAACTATAAGCAAGAATAGTGGGGCGCGTCTTCGTGGATGGCTCTATCTATACCTGCGGTGACCTGGACTTGGTTCGCAAGTCAGACTTAAGTTATTTTCATGATTAACTGTGCCCACAGACTTATCTGTGTCAATTATATGTATATGCAAGTTTCTTCTAAGATTTTGCCCTTATTGTAAAATTCTCGTAGGTCGTAAAGGTCGTAAAGGTCGTAGAAATGTACGTATACCTACTGATATGCAAGAACAGCAGAGATCCACGCCATAAACATGATCAGTGATAGCGGGAGGTGAAATTATTAAGCTTTACAAGTGATCTCTAAATTCGTAAATATAATGATATGTAAATATGTTTTGTTGCCGCAATAAATGTATTATTTGTCCCAAAAAACAAATAGACGTTATCATAAATCAAACGGTCGAGATATTTCGCTCACGTATGCTCACAATGCGGGATAAATATAATAAAATATATCAATCAATCTCCGTAGTTATGGCTTCTGGCCACCGATTGACGAAAACAAAACATATAGGTTTATACCATTCATACCAAAGTATAAATACTAAAACTAATTCCCAGTTTCCCTTTGAAGGAAACAAACACATAATAACACACTTGGATAGGTGGCGTATCTATCAAATTGTGAATCTTTCTTTAACCTCACACCTTCCCACAAGGGTCCCCGAAGGGATAGGCAGAGGTGTATAAGTAGTACCCACTTTCCGCCAGAGATATATTTTAGGTGCTAACGTGACAGATGCCGAGTCCATCGCCGTTACTAAAGCAGGACTACGTCTTTGAATTGCTCCTCAGACGTATGCAGGTTTCCTCTCGATGTTTTCCTTCACCGTAAAGCTGGTGGTGTGTCTAATCATTGTACTTAAGTTCTTAATAATTCCGATAAACTCATGGGTACAGTCGGGATTTGAACTTGCGAATCTGTATTTAAATGTTTACATATTCAGACAGGATTCTGGATCAATCCGCTGCCTCTTGTTCGCGACACTTTCTCATTGTATTTTTGTCTAGTTAACTTGAGTTCACTCATCTTTTTAATGTCCAAAACTATGTAACATGTCTTTCTTCATATTTACTATCAAACCTATTCACGCCAGTCGCTTTGACTGCTTGCATTGCAGAATCTCATAGTTAATACTATGAGATTCTGCAACGCAAGCAGTCAAATTTCATATTTTCATAATTTCACCGATTACGGTGCACGGAAAATATATATAATGAAAATATATTAAAGCGAACATTTCTACATTACAATACTGAACTAGATTTGGTATCTAATAACTTTGGACTCGGTAGCCAAAAATCTTACGCAGCTGATGTCAATTTTAGCAAAGCTTATGACTTTAATCAAAACAATTCACTGAACTGGAAAATCTTAATTTATTTGTATGATATTAGTTAGAAAGCGAAATATCCCCATTCAATTTTATTATTACAAGAGGATTTGATAAATTGAATTTATAATAATAATATAATATATCCTCACGCCTTCCCACAAGGGTCCCCGAAGGGGTAGGCAGAGGTGTATAGGTAATACCCACATACCCACTTTCCGCCAGAGGTATATTAGGTGCCAACGTGACAGAAGGCGAGTCCATCGCCGTTACTCAAGCACGACTATACATACGCCTTTGAATTTCTTCTCAGACGTATGCAGGTTTCCTCTCGATGTTTTCCTTCACCGTAAAGCTCGTGGTGTGACTAATCACTGTACTTAAGTTCAGAAAAAACTCATTGGTACAGTCGTGATTCGAACTTGCGACCTTTGCGTCGCAGGCAACTGCTCGAACCGCTCGGCCACCACGGCACCAAGTGAATTTAATCGAATTAAACTGGATTTTCTTATAGAAATTTAACTTGAAGCCATTTTACGTAAGTAAAAAAAAGTAAGCAATTAGTAAAAGCTAAGTTGAACTGAGGGTTAGATCAGATCTGATTGGAATGAAACATGGTCCAGATCTATTCCAATTATAAAAGTTAGATTTAAAATTAGAGCTTAAACGGAAACTCTTTGTGTATTGTTACTGAGATCTGCTTATAAAAGGTATGCTTATATTTGGTATTCTGCTACTATGAGCCGATAGTGGCCACCATTACCAAATAGAAAACCTCAATGCTCGGCAGTTTGCTTAATTATTATTCTTAAATACTAGCTGTGAGCCGCGGTTTCTCCCGCGTATAATTTCATAATCTTTTCTAGCGATAAATATAGCCTATGTCACTCAGGATCAATGTAGCTTTCCAATTGCGAAAGTTTTTTTGATATCGGTCTAGTAGTTTCGGAGCTTATTCAATACTAACAATCAAATATTTCCTCTTTATAACATTAAATAAATAAGTATATATTAAAAAAATCTAATTCAATCATTCATATCTTAGTAGATATATCCAATGACAAGAGTCACGTGGCTCATAATTACTTAGCAAGATTTAGCCTGTTTAAGGGTTACCTACCTAGTCCAAACTCACAACCACACCTCAGCAATACCACACCTCACAACACCATAGCCTGTATTTACACGCTAGCGACAAAAGGGACGAGTAAGTAACTTTTCTTAGATATCCAGCAAGTTGCAAAATTGTCATCCAGAATTAAAGAAAACCTTTATTCAAAATAAGAGCCACAGGTGAAAATTTATTGGGAACTTAGTTTATTAAAAAGGTTTTACAGCTACTTTCATCGTTCTTATAACGTCTCCCGGTATTCTTTACTACATTAGTAGGTCGAAATTGTAAGCTGAGGACTATTTTAACAGCATTTCGGTTTGAAAAAGGCCGTCTGAGCAAAGACGTCATTTCTTGTCGTAAATCTTTAATATCTCGTGTCCCTTACACACAGTATGTCTATTAATAGTGAGATCCTTGAAAATTGTCCCAGTTTTAGTAAGTTTGATTGCTCGTGTGAAGATATGTTATACAACTGTATCCATAAATGTAAAGATGTGTTGGATAACATTGCTTTTAGGTAATAAAAAAATCGTACAGTGTGTTTGATATATTATATACCTCGTACCTTCACGCTTTGTGGGGAGGAACAAGCAGGTGAGTATTAACATACATACCTTCTTATCGGCGAAGATATATTCTGAAGCCAACGTGACGGATTGCGAGTCCATCGCCCTTACTCAATTACGAGAATTCAAAATTCTAAAATTCGACTTTGAATTTTTCTCAAACGTATGCATGTTTCCTTTCAACGTTTTGCTTGAGCGAAAAGCTCATGGTGTGATTGGACATGTGTTCTCTTAGTAAATTCTTTCGAATACATCTTTAAGAAAATATGTCGAATATATTTTTTCATCAACTATCTTGGGTGTCAAGGAAAATAAAGTACATAGCTTACAAAAGTCTGTATTGTCCCCCGGGGTCAAAGATAAGACGACTAAAATATGAATAAGATTCTTTTAGTTTTACCAAAGTTTTGTAAATTTTGTATCGAAGAGATGACAATTTTGATATCCTAAAAAGCTTGCTCGTACAATATTAAAGGTTTAGAAATTCGTTCAGTAAAAAGAATATTGATTCTCAGTCTTAATACAACGAAGACTAAATATTTAAAGAAAAATACATTGCATATTCATCATACCGAGTCTCTCACGAGGTAGGCAAAAGGAGTACAGCGCCAGTTACTCTACTCGTATAGAATTCTTTAGCTTCATCCACATTAACCAGTCTGGTCAAATACGGTAGCAAATTTCGAAATAAATTTAAATATATACACTTATACAATGACACTACCAAAATCACCTTCTACTCACTACTGGCAACTATCATTATTTGTATAAACATTATGCTCCTTTTAATAATTTGACGAAACAATTTCGAGGATCGGACGAGTCGCACGCTCTTTAAATTTACTTAAAGCCTAGCGATAATTACTTAACTTAAATACTCATTTCAAATACGTAGGCAAAAAGTTGGTAACACCAATTTTGGGTTGATTTAAGGCCTTTTTGTATACGGCAATTAACGTCCTATCGAGTCGCGTTTGAAGCTATTAAGTATCACCATTTATATTCAAATTTAAAATCGTTTGCAATTATAGAATCCTTTTTTGTTTTCACTAACGGTATATGCATGTGCCTATAACAGTAACATAAATTCATTTTATTATTTCGCTTAAGTAGATATTACTATAGTAATAGTAGGACAGCAGCTAATTTTGCAATTATTATGTTTCTATATATTTATATACGTTGACACTTAAAATATATCACTGGCGGAAAGTGGGTGGGGATATTATTATTTATTATTATCTACGTACTTAAGGAATGCCTAGCTGGAAGCGTTTTGGTCTGGTTGTAGTTCGGTTAAGTATCTAAAGTTCCCCGAATTCAAGCTACGAAAACCAATAAAAAAAAGACGGCGAGACACCGTCTCTCAAGCACGACTCTACATAAGTATTTTAATATCTTTTTAAACGTATGCATGCTTTCTCAGAAAGTTTTGGCCACCACAACGCTTTTGGTTTGATAAATCACTGTACAGGAATTTTCATTAGAACTTGCAATATTTCATTCAAAGGGTACATTTTAAGCCGTAGGCTACGCTTTGCAGTTATACAATAATCAAGGAAATTATATCTTCAATTCTCAGTCTCTCTCCATTAAACAGTCGAGTAAGATAATATTGTTACACGCTCCTATAAAGGCGAACCATTATTATTCGACACCGCCAAACTCGCCACTTCCTTAGCCGAGTAATTGTACGCACATCACGCCTGAAGTCTTATCTGTGAATCATTATAAAACTCGCGGTGTACTAACAGTACTGTGTGGTATTAGGTAGTGGCTAAGCGTGACGTAAAATAACGAGTCCTAGTATAATAGTTACGTGCATATCACGACGTCGAGTACGCAGTGTCCCACGGGGTAGGCAGTGACAGTAGAGCGAGAATTCTTTCAGACTTAATCTTTCGCTGAATGGTTATTATTCCAAGTCTGAGTAGTTTTTTATACGGCAAAGGACTCGCCATTGGTCATGTTGGCATGTAATATATTTCCACTGAAAAGTGGGTGTCGTCCTCTGCCTACTGCTTCGGGGGCCCTTTTAGAAAGATATTGTATTTTTTAAATTATTTTGTGTAAAACCGCCGATAGAAATGCACGTCACTAAAGTATGTGAGGTATTAAATTAAAGTATATACCTACGACTGTTAAAAGCCTTTGTTACTTCTGCTCATTAGCAGATTTACATTTCTGCTCGTTTATTTTAATTTTGTTGCTGTTTTTATTTAAAGTACAGGACAAATATGCTCTGTTAGGGATGGCACCTGTGCCCACTTTGTTATAATTAATTAGTAGTTTTTTTTACTATGAATATATATTCTGCAAACAACTGGCGTTAACTAGGGTATGATTGTAAGGATTATGACAGACATGCTGTTGTTTTGACATATATAGGTAGATGGATGAAAAAATATCGATGAAAGAAATAAACAATGTAAAAGTGCCTAGAAGAAGAGGTAGACATATTTCTACTACCTAGAAAAAATCGAATAGTCAAAGATGAGACTATCTAGATTATTCGAAGCCACCGAGCATGTATGAAAAGATTGATGAACTTCGTTGAAGCGAATTTATAGTAGAAGTATTTACAGAAGAAAGCTCGTTAGTCTACTAAAGTACTAGTCGGTTTGACCAGAATCATAATTACTATTTTTCACAAAATATATACTATTTCACTGGATACTTTTCAAATTCGACTGGGCGTAATTCATAATTTAAATTAATACTTAGATAAATGTATGTCATTACAAATTAGAAATGTTCAAACAAACAATTCGTCGGGAGACTAATCAATGTACGCCTTCTTCCTACTTACCATATGTGTTTCCGCAGGAAGCCGTCAGTAAAGAACACAAACAAACTACGCCTCGAGAGTAATTATTTTCAAAAGTCTTCAGCAATACATTATTCACACCATAGTTTACGTTATATCAAGACGTTTTTAAGTTAGCTTAGATCATAACACAGTTCGTTCTTAAAAAATATCTAGTAGGATAGTTGAGTTCTAAATCACTTTCACTAAATACATCAAAAGTTTTGAAAACACTATTAATACGATAATGTTAAGCTTTAGAAAGTCTTAGAAAGTTTGTTGAAAATGTTCGGCATGGAAGTTTGCGATGTTATTTACGCAGCACACAGCTTTCCCGGGGTGAGCTCGAGCTAACACGACTTACTTTGACGACGGCCGGCTGCCGACTGGTCGCTTTCTTCAGGCGTACTGAAAATACAAGCACATGTTTTTTTATGAAACGCAGCCTCCGCGTCGGTCACTCACCTCAGAACGGCGGATCTGTGATAAGTGCCCTCGACTCCCACCCTCGGCTCAAAAGGGATCCGTACAATTACAGGAACTGCTTAATTACTCAGAGGCAAAATTTACTATCAAATATTATTGAATTGAGATGTTGATCTAGAGCAATAGCCTAGTTAGCACTAAGATTGGATGAGTTTTTAACAGGTCTAGTTCTCGTTCACACCATTCTGCTAAGTTACGACAGCGGAATAGCAATGAGGCAGTGATTTTGATATTTAGCTTACCTGTCCTTTTGGGATGCTATTACTGTAAAATGAACAAACTTTTTAACAGAATTCGGAATATTGGCAATCTAACTTAGTTTCTTTTACAAGTAAATTGTAAAAACATACCAACTCATTTACTAAATTGACGGCCATCTGGTCTAGTGGTTGGAGCTACTGACTGCGAAACTTGAGATCGCGGGTTCGAATCCCGCTGAGGGCAGATATTTGTGTGATGAACACGAGTATTTGTATCGTAGTCTTGGATGTCCTATGTATATATGTATATATATATATCTATATAAGTAAATATATCGTTGTCTAGTTACCATAACGTAAGCTTTGCTTAATTTGGGACTAGGTCAATTATTAATTATATATTTACAAGACACAACATATATTACAACTTATATATATTTACAAAAGCTTTAAAAAATATATGAATAACTATTTGTAAAATTACCTGCTTACAGATAAAATATTTCACCTAAATCGGTATTCCGTGGCAACGTGCCAAAAAGACTAGAAGAATTGTCACGCTGGATAGCAATGCTGATACGCTGCGCGAAATATGTTTCAGCCCGCTTATCATGATAGGCCTCTTTGACCTTGGGGACTGCAGGGGCCACTTATGTGAACCAAGACATTATTACTTGCGGCGCTTGAGGCACTCCTGCTAAGCAGCAGCGATGCCGACCGCCACAAAATGATATAATTAGATTAGGTTAGTTAGCACGAATATTTAGGACATGAATGACGTGCTATTGCAATCATAATTAAAGACACACGCCTTGTTCGGTCTCTGAAGGGGTAGGCAGGAGTGTAAAGTGACATATCCTCTTTTCCCCAGCGACGTATTTAGGAGTCAATGCGACAGAAGGCGAGTTTATCGCCGTTTCGCACGTACATACGGATATATATGACACCTATAAATCTGTCCCTTTCGTACTCTTGAATAATGAAGGCAATAATACCTCATAGTACGACCTCCGAGTGTGCTCCCACAGTGAACGACATAGCGAGAAAATTTGCACGGAAAATGGAAAAATTCCTCGTGGTCAGAATTGACCTAAATTTGTGTTTCTAGAAAAGTTCTTTACATTATAATTATTTATATTAAACTACAATATCAGTTTACAAACTATTTATAGTTTTGTGCATCATAAGTTTTTGCTCTTCCATTTCAAACTTGTACGATACTTACTCTTATGTACTCTTGAGATTCAAAATTGCAATCTTTGCAGGCGACTTCTCGACCCACTCGGCCACCACGGCTCTAAAATATAAAGTAAGTAGAGTCTAGTATTATTAAACAATGAGAATGATCTTAACTTAGTCAACTTGAGTCCATTGTTAACAAGTTAACACACTATTTAGACGGGGCGTGCTATAACTGTGTTTGTCTTACTTAACTCAATGTTGAACATATTATAATTGTCGTACTGGCAAGTAGATCGTTATTTTTGGAACACATTGTAGACAATGTAAATATAGAAAATGAGAATGTGTCTAGAATATGATAACAAAACCTTCTTCGTTAGGTGCCATTTCCTAGGTTGTCCTATATCATGTTCATCCCGAACTATTCTCTAAAATCTCTCAACTAAGGCGTTCGTCTATCTGCGTGGTATTAGGTGCCTCTTTAATTTTCCTTGTATGATTAATTGTAGGAGATCATATTTCTGTTTCACTAGAAACCTGCGAGCATGTACGAGTATGAAGATTGTTATTAAGTTATTGCAGTTAGACCAGGTGACATTCTGGTCTAGCGGTCAGAAATCCTGACAGCAAAGCTTGAGGTCGCGGGTTCAATTCCCGTAGAAGGCAGATATTAGTGAGATGAATACGAGTATTTGTAACTTAGTCTTAGATGTTTATATATATATATATCTTGGAGGTTTTTTTATTATTTTTATACATATATAAATAATAAAAAAAGGCAGAGGAAGGCCACGTTCCAACTACCTGCATCAAATCGTTAGGACTGTCATGGACGGGAACGTCAAAAAGGAGAAAACTGACGAGTATGTATGAAGAGACTGATGAATGTGGACGAAGCGAAAGAGGTATGCAAGTCTAGAGAGAACTGGCGCTCTATACGCTCTGCCTACCCCGTTAGGGACTCGGCTTGATGATATGTATGTATGTCTGTAATAAAAATGTATACCCATGTAATAACTCACAGATTATAATAGTCACGTTTCCGAGAGGCTTTAAGATAATATATCCATTTTGTGTTGAATTGAAATACAGCCTCCATACGATTGTGGCTTCTATTCGAATTTTCCTACATTGGAAACGTAATTAGTCGGCTCATGTTTAAATTAATCTCGTTCGTGAAAACATACAAACAAATTGAAAATTAGTCTTAGGAGCTTTTGTATATATTGTTGCTATTTGAAAGGTGCTATTAATTAACTCGTTGTTCTTAACCTATTTGGATATTCACCACCCGATGAGATCGGTTTTGGAGGTAATTATTTTCTGTAAGTGCTTGTATATGTAAGTCTAGAGAGATCTGGCGCTCTATACTATCTGCCTACCTCGTTAGAGACTCGGCGTGATGATATGGTTGAAGACATTTATTGAAACCTGAGGTCGCGGCTTCGAATCCCGCTGAGGGCAGATATTTGTGTGATGAACACGAATATTTGTACCTTAGTCTTGGATGTCCTATGTATTTATGTATAAATCTATCTATATAAGTAAATATATCGTTGTCTAGTTACCATAACACAAGCTTTGCTTAATTTGGGACTAGGTCAATGTGTGTGGAATTGTCCCAGGTATTTATTTATTTATTATAACTAGCACAAATATTAAGGTGGGTAGTCTTGATATTCAAATAACATAGTCAGTAAACAATACAGTAGTTCCTATTAAGTATCGCTTCGAGAAGGCATTTAGATGGCAATATTTGGAAATAATAACAGAACTAATCTACAATCGAGAAAAATCCTGTATGTATGATATGTATGTATGTATGTAAGAGCCATAGTTTAAGTAGTCGCTTGCATTGCAGAGATTGTTAGGCCAAACCCGGCTGTGCCAATAATTTATTCAGAACGTATGTTATGTGATTATTAACTCCAAGAGCAAAACATCGAGAGAAACCCTACACTGTATAAGTTTGAGAAGCAATTCAAAGACGCGTAAGTGTTTGAGAATTTGTAAAACAGACAAGAGAAGAAATGTGTTTGTCGTCAGATCTAAACGTAAATTAAATTAATTGAATATTTCCGAAAAATTTAACTTATAATCAGAAAATGGAAGAAACTTTCTGAGCATAATTTTGTTTTTCGAAATTACATTTTAATGCGTTAGCGGAAAATCAAACAAGATTTGTTTCCCAAAGATTACTGTGTGGAAGGCAAATATTTAGTTTTGTTATCTAATAGAAGCGGTTCTGTATGTAAACATACACTGAAATTTACCTGTTTGTATATTATGTATTATTTAACATATGACAGAGCTGTGGGTTAAACAAACGACAAAATGGACCCCCCATTAGTTGGATGTAGGGCTCAATCTCGGAGAAGGGAGTGGAGGGTTATAAAAACTACCAAACAAATATTAATTTGATACCTGGTAGTCGAACTGAAGTCACATATATTTAAATAAGGAAGTTAGTGTAAATATCAGTTGTATTTTCTTGACAGTGTGGGTATTTTTGGTCTGGTTACAAGGTTGGAAGGAGGCAACGGTATTTTTTTTAAAATGACCCTTCGGCAGGGCAGAGGTGTATAGGTAATACCCACATACCCACTATCCGCCAGAGGTATATTAGGTGCCAACGTGACAGATAACGAGTCCATCGCCGTTATTCAAGCACGACTATACATGCGCCTTTGATTTTCTTCTCAGATTTATTTTTATTTTAACAGAATATATATCCTCACGACTTCCCATAAGGGTCCCCGAAGGGGTAGGTAGAAGTGTATAGGTATATAATTTGTATTTATCATAATCTTGCGGAATAAAATGCATTTTAAATACTGGAATAATGTGACATTATAATTTGGATTATGCCGAGCGCGATATGAGGCCGCAGTCTACCGAGCGTACAAGTTTAACCATCGTGCTTCATTCGTTGTTATATCTATTACTACGGACTGTTGTGTAAGTTTCCATCCAAAGTTATACTGACGTACTTCATAGAGCATCCTTACCACAAGAGCACTGCTCCTGGGTAGTGTTGCATTCGTGGGATGAGCAAGGGTTTTATTACTACAAACAAATATAAATATATGTACAGTATGAGGATACACATACTAGGGTAAACCACGTTTTCCTAAAAACCTTTTCACAAGAAGGGGGACGGTGTAACAATACTCTCGATTTGAGACATTTTTCGGTCATCTGTCACGTCAGACGTGACAGATGATGAGACCGTGGCCGTGTCGCAAACAGGCCTATATATACTTAGGTACGTCCATTAATTTCGTGTCAAATGTATGCAGGTCTTTTCCTGATGATTTCGTTTACAGTAATATGTAAAATATTACTAACCTTAAACTATTACAAAGTAGGAGACTGGTAGTCTAAATATGATCCGATATAATTCGCGATCCATCATCAAAGACCGAAGACTATAACCGTAATCACCATTTCCTATGCGAATAGCCATAGAATTTTGAAGTTCCGCCGACGTGCTTCGACTCAATGAACTTAATGTGTCCTGTCACTCGGTCGCTTAATATTCCAGAGACGGCTGTGTGGTAGCTAGCTACTGCACTTGGGAGATATAATTTAATTGTACACGTCAATATCAAATCGGTTTGCTATATGAAATATGGCAGGCGATAATTAAAATGAGGTTATGAGCGAGTTGTCTGGCTACTTAATTGACGTATAATATAATTTCACCGAGTTCCCATCTTTGAGTGTTCAACCAGTTTGATCTGGGTAGTTAGAAATTGGTATAATGTGTATGTATAAAAAAAATATATATATATATATATATATATTTTTCAACGTAAGGGACACAGGGAACACTTATTGAACGTCACATATTTAATATAAACTAATATAGATAGTGCTATCCACGAAGACGCGCGCCTCTATTTCTAGCCGGGAGTAGGTACTCAAACATTTGTGGAACACACTATAAACTATAATGAGGAAAATCCGGGCGCCTCTTCGTGGATGACACAATCAATATATAAAATGTGTAAATGTAAAACGTTGTTTTAAAAACAGAGCCGAGGTGCCCGAGTACTTCCAGTTGCCTGCAACACAAACAATTCAAGTTCTAATCCCGACTGTACCATTGAGTTTTCCCGAACTTAAGTATAGTGATTATTCACACTACGAGCTTTAAGATGATGGAAAACACTAAGAGAAACCTTGCATATGTTTGAGAAGCAAGTCAACGATGTTTGTAAAGGGAGACTATGAACTCGCCTGTCACGTAGAAACCTGAATATTATATCTCAGGCGAAAAGAGGGTGTTTTTTATACCTCTGCCTACACCTTCGAGATACCTTATGGGAAGGATTCCCTCAACAAACGTCAATTACAAAACCTCTCATTCTTGAGATGCACATCTCGATCGTTCCATCACGTGGGGGTTTTAGAGAAGTCACAGGAAATACTTGCCTATAAATAAATCTTAGCATCCTCAATTTGGTAAGCAAATCAAGTTGCCTAACTGAGAGTAACGAATACGTGTCTCATCCACAATAATGGTAACGTGTTCATTATTTATTCAATGTTATGTTTCATTGAATGATTCCGTTATGATTTTTAATTTAATTCTCAATCCCAAAAAAAAATTGCTTTGCTAACACACGAAACATATGGTATTTTTGTTATTATTATATGGTAGTTATTATTGGTGTTCATTATAAACTTGAGATCGAGGATAAACGCAGTGTTCATACAGTTTATGTTTTACTGCATGTACATAAGTATATATCTCTGTATTACATATTATACAAATTTATGGTTATCGAAATTATTCCGAAAGAACGAAACGATAAGAACGAAAAACAATATATTTTTAGAATTTGGAATAATATTTTTTTTGCAAAAATCGAGGCTATGAAATGCCTATCTTCCAAATTCAAATATTACTGACTAGACTGTAAAATAATACATCCACAGGAAAGTGTTAAGATAGCCTACTCGTGATTGCAGACTTACATTTCGCCCAAAGATAAGAGAAGAAAAGGTACTCTAACAAAGCGATAAACATTAATCTTGCGATTTCTTGCGAGCTGTGTTTTCAACTTCTGATGTCGTAAATAATCTTGACATACGCCAGGTCTGTTTTACTCGACGACAACTTAGGATCTTACGAGCCTAGACTGAGGCAAGCTGTCATTTGGCATCGTGAGAAGACGTAGTTAAATGAAGCGTGAGACATTGACAGACTACGTATGAGTATAAGATGATCTCTTCGAAATCCTTGTGGCTTTAAGATATTATTATATGACAACGAAATAATCCATGTCTGGGATTGGTTTACGTGAGGTGTTCTGCGCGAACCCTCGATCCTTGCTATTGTGAAGTGTGAATATTTATTTATTTATTTATTACAAAAAATATATATAAGCTAAAAACTATACAGCCGAAGCATATATATTCAAAAAATATTGTACCTGTATAAACATATACTTAGAAACTTATATCGTAAATAATATTGATAATAAATTAATAAAAAAATACCTTGGGGCAATTCCACACAAATTGACATAATCCCAAATTAACATAATCCCAAATTAAGCAAAGCTTATGTTATGATAACTAGACAACGATATATTTACTTAGGTATATAGATAGATATAAATATATAGAACATCCAAGACTAAGGTACAAATACTCGTGTTCATCACACAAATATCTGCCCTCAGTGGGATTCGAAAGCACGACCTCAAGTTTTGCAGTCAGGAGATTCTACCACTAGACCAGACGGCCGTCAAATATCCACACGAAGCCCAGAAATAGCACAGTTCAGGAAACAAAAATTAAAATTATAAAATTTCCAATTAAACCTTGGTTATGGTTTTCAATAGTTGTTCGATACTTGATAGTGACATTTCCTGTATTCTATCTAGCATTTACACCACACGGCAATTTTTTTTTTTTATTTTTTTTTTTTTTTATTCTCTCGTAGCGTGAGTCGACTCCGTTTCTCGTTTATGCGAAGGAGATGTTTCGGCAAAATTATTTCACCGCTCACATGCCAACACCACTGGTAAGGCCAATTAAGGTCTATTCTTCAATCGCTCCTTCAGAAACACTTCAACATATTTTGACTACACGTATAAGCCCTAATAATTATATTTCAATTACTAAAATTCTCTTTAGAGATCTAGGTACCTATTTTAAGAAAGTATTTTACGTTATTTTAA
Source organism: Drepana falcataria (assembly GCA_945859725.1). Classification (NCBI taxonomy): domain Eukaryota; kingdom Metazoa; phylum Arthropoda; class Insecta; order Lepidoptera; family Drepanidae; genus Drepana; species Drepana falcataria. The sequence continues at coordinate 7,673,910 of OX243935.1, forward strand.
GTTATTAAAAAGTAATTAAGGAGTCTATGCGTAATGCGGATAATTAAAGTTGTCGCACGAATTGATGAGAATTGCGTCAAACGTAGAAACAGTAATTAAATTAATTGTTTAACTGATTCATTGTTACTTGTATTAGTAAAGACAATTTTATGGAACTTTTAAGGACGTCTTAGCCGGCCTTAACGAGCTGAAATTAGACTAGTAAAATCAACGGGCATGCCATAATAGCGTAGAAATTGAAAAGAACATGGATATTTTTTATAAAATCTTTGAGTTTGATTCCTCACGTGAACAAGTTTGGACACATTCAGTAAGAATAAAATAGATAAATAAAAATGTAAAAAAAAAATAAAGGTATAATGTACGTAAGTGGTTACCGCCGACTATGGACGCCGACAACTCCCTACAGGAATCTTGTCACACCCTTCTTGTAGCACTCCATGCCGTACTCTCTAAGAAAACTTCAACGGGGAGTTCATTCCACAGCCTGAGCCGCGGAAGTAAACTCCAAAGCTGTAATAAAGGATATTTTATCTGTTTACGCCCATGAAGAGTTAAACCTTTTTTTACAATTAACTTTTTGTTCATTTGTTTCTATCTGAAAAATACGATTATGCTAATCTTCTTTTGCCACAATCTCTGTTTTCCAATAGTTTATATTATGGTATATATAGAAAATTATACACTAACTTACCTCTCTTCTTTAAAAATTATCGAAGTTATTTTTGATTGGTCACCGGTATCAATTACTCTTAATGTTACTATCCTTGATTATTCGATAATTGATTTCACTAATGAGGACGTGGTCTCCCTCTGCTTATGCAAATCACAATGTGCTTTTTTTTTCAAAATCTATTCTAATTAATAAACCGTGTCTTTTTTATAAAATGGTTTTATACTTTTAACGTAATTTGAAACAAAAATAAAAAACTAAGAACAACATATTAAATGAAAATATTATTGGAATTCGAGAATATATTCCATTTTATAGGATTCGAAGTATTTATAATCGAAATTAGCATTTAGGTACAATTACGGAGAAAACCAACAATGATATTTACGCTTGAGATATTTAGCTAGAAATGTGCTGAAAATATAGGGCTTGGAACCTTCGATAAATAACCTCCTTCTGTTTTTCTAAGGATGAACGAAGGATGCCAGCATAATTTGCAGTCGAAATACGATAACGCACTTTGTTGTTTGTTTTTAGAATTTAATCCAGACTTTAATTAAAGTTCTTTGGGTTTCCACTTAACAAGCCAGCATGTCACATAAAATTTATCGCACCTCCAATTTAAATTGTATAAATAATTAAAAAAATATATATTTTGATAAAATTCAACAAATTATTTTTTTAATATTACGTCATGTCGACTGTAATATGGACATAAACTTTTGTTTTTTAATTTTTTTTCAACTTTCTACTACCATACTAGTAGTAGAAATTTTGATTTCAACGAGTAAATCCTACTTCTTTCAAATAGTGTTCCTAATACCTAAGGTTTAAAATATTGTGTAACTATGTTGTTTAGGTACTTGACTTTACACAAGTACGCTGCCATCCTGATACTTTAAAATATGAACATCATGCCTTTATCATTATCATTCTCATACACAAGAAGTATGTAAGGATCGTAGCAAGTGGAAAGAAGTGGTCTCTGCCTACCCCTACGGGAAAGAGGCGTGATTATATGTATGTATTCTCATACCCATACTATTATGTACCTTCTGCCAGCACGACCATTCCTTGTGAATTTCATATTATGTCCGTATATCAGGTATATAATAAACATGTATTTATCGTATTTTCGGTGATCACAAGCTATACGGTGAAGGAAAACATCGACAGGAAACCTACAGACGTTTAGGAAGATATCTAAGACATCTGTATAGTCATACTTGAAACGGTGATGGATTCTCCACCTGTCAATGACAATGTTGGCAACATGACAATGTAGGCACATAAATATGTAACTCCGGGGAAAGAGGGTGTTAATACACCTCCGCTTACACCTTAGATGACTCTTATGAGATGGCGTGTAATTATATTATGTATTATATTGTTATATTTAGGAATCGAATAAAATATCCCCGGTCTATTAAGAGCCAGTGCTCTTACAATATTTACCTCCATAAAGTTTTCATGGTCGCATTTCTTATAAACGTACTTTCATACCTCAATAAAAACTTTATGAAAATTGAATTGTGTACAAATTGTGTACAAAGGACGTGCAATTATTATTTGGCCTATGGATGGAAGTTCTGATGTTTTGTTCCTTTCATACTTTCGTAAATAAAGGGTTTCCCGTTCGAAATTGGAGCTAATCGACTGGGCAGGACCTCAACCTTATCTTTATTATCTTAACCTTGGAAGTCTGTAGGCAAATAATACATTTTTTTACGTTGTGCTACTACGCCAATTCCAATAATGAGCTCCTTGAGGAGGGGGGATTGTTATATTGTAGGCAGGAAAGGGATTAGTCCCATTATACTGCCAACACAGTAAACTCTGCGAACACGGAGTGGCAACGCGCAAGTGATACTTCGGTATCGTAAGCGTAAATAGGCTACAGTAACCGCTTCCCATCAGGTGGGCCGTATGATTGTTTGCTCTTGTTATATAAAAAAACACTTGAATTTGATGGCAACAGCACGTGGTGCTGCTCCATACATAAATCTGTACCCTACTGGCAGAGGGTAGAGCTCTTCTAGTGACATTATCGTAATGAGATCGCTAAAACCTCTGGTATTACGCGGTTTGTGTAAGTAATGAGTTTGCTTTATTTCTAACAAATGGGAGTTTCATAAAATAATAATTTCATCCATTTTATACTCTAATACATATTGGAATTGTATATCTTAAAAAGATCGCTAAAAAAACTCTTAATTTGAGATGAAGAATGAGAGATAGCATACTATCTCTCATATATATATGAGAGATAGTATGCTATTCTATAGAGTAGTGATCAGTTTCAATTATCGTATTTCAGTCACAGAGAGATCTGTCAACAGTGGCTAAACGGCAAAACTAGGTAGAAGAACTTCTTACTAATATTATAAACGTGATTCTAACGCATTCCGATGCATCGAGCACGTAACATATTGGACAATCTGGAATTGTCGATGTTTGCATCAAAAAATTCTACTCTATTTGCTGGAATGTGGCCAGAAAATCTGAATACAATAAGCAGTACTACTATGTGCCAAATGAACAAAAAAGGGTGGCCATATCACAATTAGTATCATATGCGGGTACGTATCCCCCCAGTTAGTCACGGAGAGCCACAAACAACGTGGAAGATACATGTTGGTAAGTACTAGTGACGCGTCTCAATTGAGTGCATAGTTAAGCTTATTACTCTAAGGCCTCTCTCCATTAAAAGTAATTATTGTGATAGTAGCTGTTGCGAGCACTGTGTGGGTAGTGTGCCGCTTCGTGTGTTTAGCAGATGGTGTGGTGAGCAGATGCCGAATTATCTCAACGGGGCGCTTCCATAGATACAATAATGCCAAGTCAGTCAGCTGTGGGCTGTTGACGCGCACGCGCATCTAAAGTGTCCACCGGCGAACAAGAAAGAGAAAAGATATCTGTGTTCCGACCGCATTCTTCGACGGTTACATGTATACTTTGGTCACAAGAACTTACTATCTCAGAGTTTCAGGTTAGTAAAGGTAGTTAGATTTACTAGTTAAATTTCCTTTCGCGTGTAGAATAAAATGCAAAAGCATTTTGTAATAAATACGCCACACAATGCTTGTTACCGTTTTAAATATCCAGCCATTTAGACGATAATATTCCGTTGTTTTCTAATTTAGTTTCTTTGGTGAAGGTAGGTTCAAAAAAAATATTTTTAAAGTGCGCTCAAATAATTCTCCAGTTCAGTATCTATGGACAGCTTATCCTCATTATCACACCAATAGCTTTGATTGGTTGTAGTTAATAATAATAATTACTAATAAATAATAGTTTTGTTTAAAGCACTATGAGTTTAAAGTGACTGACAAAAATAAAAGGCTGTATAAATTATAGACTGTTGATTTTTGCATGTCTATATTTTACCTCACATCTTTAACTTTAACAACCGGCATTAAATATTCCGTAATCTTATTAACTACATAAGCAACTACTGGATAGATACTGTTATATCCTAATACCTGGAAGACCAGACCGCTTTTTTATTAATAGTGTTGGGAAGCAAATCTATAAAATTTTATTCCGATATCGCAAGACCTATTTCCGAAATCCATTAGACATTATAAGTAATTGGAAGTATTGCTCCTTGAATGTTATTCGTTCTATTTTTTTTAGTTTATTATTTAGCTTCTTTGGATTAATCCTATTATAGAAGTGTGCTGGAAAATTTCGTTGTCATAAAAAACGCAAAGTAAAGTTAAATTATGCTATAAATCGCTCCCCAGTGTATGGTTAAACGATTTATCTCGAACATTGAAGACTAAAGTGTGCCCCGCAGTTTCGCCCGCCTTAAATTGTATTTATAATTGTTTGTTAATAGAACATATCATATGTGTTAATCCAGCGAATAATCTATTATTGTGCCAAATATCATCCAGTTCCGTCCACTAGTTTTTGCTTGAAAGAGCAACAAACACCCTCACAATTTCGCATTTAGTATTAGTAAACTATTATTATTCTCTCTCCAGCCTTTATCCCAGGACTGCTGAGGTCAATAACCGATGTTGGAGATGGCTGGTTTTTGCATACAGCCCACTTTGGCAACTCGGTTTACCTGTTAGTCATATAACCTGTAACCAGTCTCACTGTTTTCTAACAGACCCGTATCGATCACAGTCTATATTCCATTGCCAACCGGCTCCTTGCCACATCACGGCTCTGGCCTTTTGTAGATAAAGGGGCAATAAAAACTGCGAATGACACCGTGAAACATAACGCGTGGAGTTTATAAACAATCCTCGAGTATTTGCTAATTGGTGCACCTGAATAACTTTGATAATGATGTGTTCATAAGTCATAGCATTGTGAAGATCGAATGTTTGATCTGGAAGCTATAGGTTTCTAAACTGTTAATTGCTCGAGACCACCGTCTCGATGCTTATGAGATTGATTGTCGTTGTCTGTATCTTTTTTAAATAGGGTGCTTAAGAATTGCTCGAGAATATAAATGTCAGGCATATTGGCGTAAGTCAAAATCAATTTAGCGGTTTCTTGCGGTTCTTTCTTAAAATAAATATTGAAAAAGTGATGTCGTGGTAGCCCTGATATAAATGGTAGCCGTGGTAGTAGGGTTATTATTACAGGTTTGGATAAATAGTTTTACATTAGAATATCCACTCCTTCTGGTAATAGCATGGCGATATACATAACCGATATTCCTTCATGAATGAGCTTTCAAATTAAATAATAGTAATATTTTTTCAATTCTAATTCAAACGCCTAGAGTCTAAGCAGACGCACTCTGCCTCTATATAGTTTTAATAGTATAGATTGTATATTGGTTAAAAATATTCAATGTAAGGAAGTAAAGTAAAAGATGAAACGTATTCCTGACTTATTGAAGTTGAAATTTTGTTAACCAACGTAAGTTATTCAGCTATCGAAATATATCTTTTAAACATAACTTTTAAAGGATTCTTGAATACCTATAACTATATAATAACCTATAACTCTCTCGAATAGCTTCAGTATTCATCCTGTCACCTGAATGATACAATGAACGAAACAAGGCAACAAGAGAATCTCTGTAGTCGCGTTTCTAAAGCATTATTGTTCTGAGCACAAGTCACGTGAAATAATACTGGCTTAACGAGTTTGAGTCACGTGACCAGAATTGGAAGCAAATATTTATTCTTTAATGATAATTGAATAGGTACCGGTTTTAATATAACTGATAATTAAATCATCCTTGCAAAAAGTTCGATCCATCACTTTTTTTTTACAAATAAAGTGTAGAAGCACTATAAGCACGTTATCCGCTCAATGGTAAGGCTACCGCTACCTATGGACGCTTGCAACACCAAGGTATCACTGTTCCTGTGCCTGTAGGAATCTCTTCACACCATTCTCTTATAATTCCATGCTCAGCGGAGAGATAATTCCTCAGTTCGAACGTTCACGGCAAGAAATTCTTTTGAAACGCGCTGTGCGAAACCTGTTTAGTTCAATTTTGAATTTAAAATTTGGTGGATGAATTCCCCGTCAACGGTTTATGGTGTGCAACACGAAAAGCTTATGCTGTAAACCGTGCAACCTAAATGCCACTCAATTTAAAAGTACAAAGCTTTCAAAATAACTAACATCATCAACAAGAAATTTTGTCTGAAATTTTTTTTTTATTCATATTGGTGCGAAATAAATCTCGTAACCCAATGGAATCTTGAGCGTACAAATCCCACTTACACGTTTTATTACAATATTAATTTCGCAAAACTCCAGTGTAGGATAACGGTTCACGACACGACATACCCAATCTATATATGTATGTATTATACACGTCTTCGTATTACATCAACAAAACCGATTCAGATGCTGTTCAATGTTATGATTTACATTCCTCCCAAAGGGTTTGTGTATCATAAATCTGTCAGATTCAAAGTAACTGAGAATATACGGTAGTAGACAATTAGATCGTGTCTCCTGCGCCGTCTCTTCGTACACGAAGATAACATTTTGTAAGAGGTATCGGGCTTACAAATCGACACACGGGCGCGGTATTAAAACAAAATATTAGTCATAGAATGTTCATCATTCATTATAATAGATAAACAATGTTCCATAACGAAAGGCGAAACTGCGGCGGACTTGGTGTATGTAGACACGTATGTTTATCTATGAAAGAAATATGTGTAACTGAAAAGCTTCGATACGGTACGGTAGATACGGTAGACCAGACGTATGGAACCAATTTTTTTTTGCCGGTTTTTCTAAAGTGTATCTAATGTGTATATTTAACTTTAAAACAAGTGTTGTAAAAACAACCGGCGTTAAAATCTACCATTTGAACTTCAAACATAGATATCTTCACGCCGAATCTCTAACGGGGTAGGCAAAGAGAATAGAGCGCCAGTTCTCATTGTGAGCACCAAAATGGTTTAAGGGTTAAGCTGATATTTTATTATTATAATGTAATTGTTTAACATTACATTTTAAAGTAGATACCATTTTCGGTTCATCTTTTTTGCTTGTTTTAGTCTGACTGTCTGGAGAAACGATTTCCCGTACCATAATTTCCATTTACGTGCCAGTCGTCAAGTCACGTCACGTACAATCACGTATCCGGCTGCACTAATTATGTCAGCATACAATTATCGACTTTGTATCACTATCTAATGAGGCAATATTGCCTGCATACGTAAATATCATATCATCGAGAGATAGTTGAGAGAGTAGAACGCCAGTTGCTCTTGACTTAAAGACCTCATTCGGCTCATCAACATTCTCTACATTCTCATTCTCATTCTCATCTCATCAACATTCTCATTCTAGTAGTCTCTTCATACATGCTCGCCGGTTTCGAGTACTCTTGACGTTCGCATCAAACAAATATTATACAATTGTGTGCAGCGGGAACCGTACCCGAAACAATTTGTATAGAACGCAGGGCCTGTTAGCCTAACCACTGCCATTTAACACCATCCTTTTACCCTTATATTACCTTGACATTTATGTAAACATTTGAAGCTCCTATCATTTTGTTGCCGGTAAGCACAAGGGTCCCCAAAGAGGTACGCAGAGGTGTGTAGGTAGTACCCTACTTTTCGCAGAAGATATATTTTACGTGCCAACGAGACGGATGGCCAGTCCATCGCCTTCTCTCAAGCACAACAATACATACGAGATCTTTGAATTTCTTTTGAAAACTTTGTAGATTTCCTCTCCATGTTTTCCTTCATCGTAAAGCTCATGGTTCGCAATTAGAGTACCCTATGCAACATGCGACGACAACCCTGACTTTTCATATTGATAGGTACACTTTTCACTCATATCCTTTTTATTACTAAAAATATTTTTATCATTCAATTAACGAGGTTGAAACCATATTATATATTATTCAATGAGCTAGTTTCTACAACACCCACATAATTTCTAAGAAAGTTTAAATTGGAATTCATAGCTATAAGGTTTCCAGTGCTTATAGCTCCGAAGTTGGGTGGTTGTAACTGACTTCAGCAGAATATCCACGTTTCCCTTCAAACTATGATAATTAAAAAAATCTACCAACACCTCTGCCTACCTCCTCGGGGACCTTTGTGAGAAGGCGTGTAGATATATCATATGTATTAGTCTGCTTAAGTAGAAATCCCAATTGAATAAACGCAGACAGTGCAATTAGTATGAAGCGCGAAGTTTGCATTTTATTCACAACTATTTATCTTATCGCTATTCAAATAAGGGTAGGATTACTTTGCACGTGTGATGAGAATCACTTCTAAAAATGAGATAAGGCGGCACTCTTCCCACGTGTCTGTGAAGTATCTGACTGACGTTGTTTCGAGACGCTACGCTACCGCGACCGGTACATTAAGTATCGGACATTAGCCGTGGTGGCCGAGTGGTTCGAGCAGTTGCCTGCGACACAAAGATCGCAAGTTCGAATCCCGACTGTACCAATTAACTTAAGTACAGTGATTAGTCACACCACGAGCTTCACGGTGAAGGAAAACATCGAGAGGAAACCTGCATACGTTTGAGAAGAAATTCAAAGGCGTATGTATAGACGTGCTTGAGTAACGGCGATGGACTCGCCATCTGTCACGTTGGCACCTAATATACCTCTGGCGGAAAGTGGGTGTGTGGGTATTACCTATACACCTCTGCCTACCCCTTCAGGGACCCTTGTGGGAAGGCGTTAGTCTATTACGAAAAATTGAGTGTCATTTGGTATGAAATAAACCTACCAACTTTAGATATTTGAAATTGTACACATAGCTGGGGTTTGAAGTGTCTGGTTGGGGTTCTTTGGTCTTGCCAATGTCTGGCTAAGTAGCATAAGTGCCCAGAATTCCCGTTACGAAATATAATAATAAATAGTTACCAGAAAACCTTTGTTCATCTTATTAAATAGCATGTAAAATAAAACAAATGTGTGCTTTAAAACTCCGGAGTAATCCTGACTAATGTTGACATTCCTGTTGGGTAATAATAGCCTCAAGCGATTTTACTGCCAATCAAGAAGTAATTGGCGTTAGTAGCTTTTAAATTTGGGTCTTTATTTTGAAACATAATTTCAAAACACATTTACAACTAGGATTATAACGATGAAGAATGAAAAAATTCGTCGAATTAAAAATGTGTTGAACTCCTGGCCAATTTTATTGTTTACATGCCTTATCTCGCCTTACTTTAGCATAATTTTATTCTACATTCTGTCCTTAAGATAGCAATGCGATAGCATGTAACTAACTGTACACATTTAGGTAATATAATATCACCACACCTTCACGAAAACGTCATAAATATTTTCTGATTATATGAAAAAATACCTCATTAATTGTTTTAATGAGATTCGATTTTTTTTCCTTCGCCTTAAAGCTCGTGGTGCGATTAATCACCCTACTTAAGATCAGAAAAACTTATTGGTTCAATTTCGCTCGAGGTTGCAATCTGTGCGTTGGAGACGACTACTGAAACCACTATGCGGCCGCAGTGATCTCACATACAATAAATATTATTGAATGAAGTAAACATGCGGCTCAAGTTAAACAATAAGTCTTGTTTCTTTGTAATTATCTTAAGAACTCGAGCCGGGGATAAAGCTATGTAAACGACGTCGACTCAACCTTGCAACATACTGAAGTCTTATCAAGTAAATAATCACATGCAAAACCTTTACATTTCACGTCTAGAAACGGAGCTGCGATGGGGAAGATTGAGAAACAGCCAGAGGCTGTGGGGTGTGACAATCCACGTGGCGCTGTCTCCGACATGAAAAATGTGTAAGTTGAAGAATTAATTGACGGTCCCCTGTTCTAGTGGTCGGAGTTCTTGACTGCGAAGCTTGACGACGGGTTTGATTCCCGCTGAGAGCACTTATTTGTGTGATGACCACGAGTACATGTACCTTAGTCTTGAATGTCCTATGTATTTATGTAAACATATAGCTATTTATATCAGCCTAGTCACCACACTGCTAGCTATGTTTAATTTCGGACTGTCAATTTGTATGAAAAAATCCTAAGATACTTATTTATTAAGGTACTTTTATAAGTAAAAGTCGTTTATTTAATTATTTCCTGCAACTTGAAAATTGTAGCTCAAGCCCGTGTGTCTTTATTCTTAATACGCTTCGGTAAATCGAGCATTCTATGCGATGGCGTAAAGAAGTGGTAGTTCGCCGAAGAGAGTAGAGTGCCAGCTGTAATATAGAATTAAATACCTCTTAGAAATCAATTCGTAGATAAGCAAGCAACCTGAGGGCGGCATGTTCGTAATCAGCGGTTGGTAGTCACCACCGTTGCAATGAACGAAGAAAAAATCTAATTTGATGTTCCTGAATTCATTGCTAAATATTATACTTTCAGGGATGGAATTCAGACAGTTGCCTATTCCTGTGAGCTTATCCTACCGTCCAATAAGCTCCCTGTTGCGCTGGAGGACGGTAAATGCACATCTAGCGATCCTCATAGTCTCGTCACTCACCCGACAACGTAAGTAAATTTATTCGGATTAACAGACAGTTTTAGACTATTACATCTACTAAAGCATGTCCACACTAATCTTATGACTCGATTATATTTGCACAAGGTTTTTTTCTATTAAGTTCAATAACAATAATTTATGAAATGTACAATGTTGAACTTGATGAAAGCTTGTAGGTTTATTTCAATAAAATTACTGACTGACTTTATTTAGACCCATTTTACATAATTTAAACTGTCTTTTCTGCTTGGTTAATGATAGCGAAGTATTTTTTAAGTATAACGGAACGGTACACCACGCATGGATTTTTGGTCATCATTCACTGTTCGCCGATAAATCGTTATATCTATACCAATATTATAAAGAGGAAAGATTTGTATGTAAGTATGTTTGTTAGGAATTGGCTCAAAAAGTACCGGACCAATTTTTTTTAATTCTTTCACTATCTGAATCCTATATTATCACTGATTAATATAGGCTATTTTAATTGCTTGAAAAAAAAATATGCGAAAATGTTGTCCACCCGTGCGAAGCCGGGACGGGTCGTTTATAATATACTCAACGCTGATTCCAGGTATATTGAGACAATGCTGCATATTTTAAAAGGCAACATCGGCACTGGGCTCTTTGCAATGGGAGATGCTTTTAAAAACGGTGGCATTATCTTTGCTCCTATCATGACTGTAGTTTTGGGTATAATTTGCGTCCACGCTCAGCACGTACTGGTAAGCATCTTTGTTTATTTTTATCATTATTAAGTTGTGACCTTCATGTCTTGCCATGACATCCAGTTTTAAATAAAAAAAAATATAAATTATAATTATATTTTATATATTATTAGCTGTGCCCGCTCCTTCGTCCGCATGGAATTTAACAAAAAAAGTTATTGCTAAGTTTCTAAAATATATATTGCCAGTGAAAGTCCCGGCAAAATCGGTACAGCCTATTCCATCAGCAGCCGTAGAGATTAGCCGGAACGAACAGACAGACAGGCAGATAAAAATAAAAAAAAATGATATTTTATGCATATGCATTTAGTTAATGGTGCTATCAAAGGGTGTCGAAGGAGACGTTTGGTTATTTCGTTCATAGCACATAGCACATAGCATAGCATAGCCAGACTTGTTCTATGTACCTCATTATTTATGTTTATATTTACAGCTCCGAAATGCAGTTTCTGTTATTGAAACATCCGCTGTCGTCTCAAATATCGAGTTTAGACCTCGTTTTTAGTAAAGGTTATATTGTCATTTGCTAACCAACCTTGGTGTAAGCAGCCAACTGTATAAGATATAGGGGCTGATACCACGACATTCTATTTCCAAATAAAAATAAAAATGTAAGATAGATAGTTCTATATGATAGTTTAATTGCTCCTCCAACACTTTTAACCAGTGATAAATTAATAAAACCAGAGAACTATAGTCTGTAGTTCCCTGGCTTAATTAATAGAGAAGGTAAACTACTCGTTCGAATATCCTTTATGTTAAATTTCGGGGTCATAATTGATGATGCTTTGTTTCTGGTACTGGAAATATACGCTAGTCTTAATATATGTATTGTGACTGCTTTAAACCTTCATGTGAAAGATAAAAACTTGTTTTAAAAAGTATCAAGAATTTAATTTGTGTTCAGAATAGATAGAACTAGAACAGGTCTTCTTAGTTGTGGTTTAACTTAATTATGTATAATTAATCATCTTGCCAAGTCCCCAACGGGGTAGGCAAAGAGTATAGAGCGCCAGCTCTCTCTAGACTTACAGATCTATTTCGCTTCGTCCACATTAATTAGTCCTTTTATACATGCTCGTCGGTTTCGAGTACTCTTGACCTTCCCGTCCTTGAGCGTCCGATCGATTTGATCTAGGTAGTTGGAACGTGGTCTTCATCTGCCTCTTCTTGCACACACTTTTGCTTTGGATATCTGTGTCGTCGATCTTCCTTTACTCATCCTTTGTATCTCTCTTCATTATGTTCTCCTAATCCTCTACTCTATGAATGAACTATGAAATCTTCACATGCCGTGGTGACGCGTCACCAGGCTATATGAAATAAATTCCGCCGTCAAATAACAACAACCCGGCATTAAAATTTGCATACGTAAGGACGCATGGAGCTACCGTTACATCCAAAGGACTGATATGATTTTTATGCACTTTGCAAATGTTTTGTGTAGCGAGCTTGGGAACGGAGATGGACTCACCATCTGTCCCGTTGGCACATATATATCTCCAGCGGAAATAAAGTGTTAACTCTGCTTACTCCTTCGGGGACCCTTGTTGCGTGAAGAGATTTAAGAATATAGTCTACTAATTTTAATTTAATAACTCAACTAATTTTAAGAGAGTTAGGGCATAGCGGGTTTCCCGTTCGACTGTTCGACTCCCGTTGGAGCTTCCCGACTGAGGCAGGACCTCCACCATATAGTCCGTAGCCAAATAACAAAATTATTTGTGGTGTGATCCTAGGCGGTGAATAAGGTTTCCAATCGGCAGGGCGCGAGTGATACCCCTGGTGTTGCAAGCATCCATAGGCGGCGGTAACCGCTTACCATCAGGCGGAACGCATGCTTGTTTGTCACCCAAGTGGTATAAAAAATGTGCTCTTTGGATTGGAGGATTGTTATATTGTGTTGGCAGCAGAGGGCTTAGTTCCATTACGCTGCCAACACAGTATAACTACAAACACAGAGTGGCAACACGCAAGTGATACTTCAGTATCGTGAGCGTAAATAGGCTACGGTAGCCGTTTTCCAGCTGTTCGGCCGAACGCTTGTTTGCTACTAAAAATGCTGGCAATCTTTGCCAATATATTTGTATAGAAAGTCATTAAATAGGTTCTGTTTTCTGTTCCAGTTGGATTTGTCAGAGGACTTGTGCAGACAGACTAAGCGCGACAAACCACCGTGCTTCGCCGAAACTGTATATATAGTATTCTTACACGGCCCGGTGCGGCTAAGAAGATTGGCACCCGTCATGCGAATACTTGTTGATGCATTTTTGCTTGCCACCCAATTAGGCTTCTGCTGTGCCTATATAGTGTTTATAGCTAATACTGTGCAAGTGGTAAGTATGTTTTGAGAATACTTTATACGTACACATATACATACATATCATATCACGATGGACTCGCCATCTGGCACGTTGGCACCTAAAAAATATAATTCTGGCGGAATGCGGGTGTGTGGGTAACCGCAGAACTTTGCCTACCCATTCATAGACTCTTAGGGAAGCCGTGAATGTAATCACATACATATAATTACCCTGAATCCCTTACGGGTTAGGCAGAGCGACTAGAGCGCCAGATTACTCTGGAGTTACATACATACCTCTTTCTCATCGGCCATATTCATTAGATTCTTCAACCATGCTCGCCAGTTTTGAGTACTCTTGACGTTCCCATCCTTGAGTCTAGATAATAAATAAATAAGTAATAAAAATAAAAAAATATATCTAGATAGTTGGAAGGTGGTCTTCTTCTGCCTCTTCAAATCAAATCTTAATTTGATAGCCAACAACAATTCGTTTCCTTCTTAAATGTTTATTTTATACCTGTTAGGCATTCGAAACAATAACTAAATTTGCCAACATTAAAAACTACCGCCAAGGCTTTGGGCTACCCGGCCTGCTGGTAAGCCCATCACTGATCACCAATAATTTTACTGTTACATACAATTTAAACAAGCACATGATATAATCAAAACTAAATGTAGAATATCTTAAAATTGAACATTCTTAAAGTATATGTATGTACAGCTAGTAAAAAAAATTACAACCTGCATCTTAAAAGTGAACTTGCTTAAAAATATATGTATGTATTGTACAGTTAGAAAAAAATATAAGAAAGTGTATTTTAATAAGGCTTTCAAATAATCGTTTCCCCACAGCCCACAGCCATTTTGGTAGACGGTCAGTCACCGTCTACAAAACATGAGCTATTAGGAGTTGTTTTATATAACAAGAACTCTGGACTTTGATTGCATTTTAATTGATATTCAGTTTATACTAAATGTTATTAGTTTTAAATTAGTTCTTGTTGCAATCAGGTGCAAATGCGTCACGCCATGTTCACTTATTTACCAACAATAAAATATCATTTGGAGGTTTAAGCAATGAACATTTTTGTATTACAAGTGGCAGTACAAGACCACGGTTAATTTTCAAATTAGTTTCTCTAGTAAAAACTCATTGGTACAGTCGCCATTCGAACTTGCAATTTTTTCGTTGCAGTTTTAAAAAAACCCATAGTAAATAAAGCTTTAAAGAAAAGCCCTATATTATATCGGGGTTTTTTACTTTGTGTGGCTTTTCATCCATTCCACCGATTACAAATTTTACGAACTTACAAAAGATAATCTATTTCCCTTGTATAGCATGAGTGAAGATCTGTCTGTACATTTTCAGATTTGCATCCAGTACAACATCCACATAGCACTATCTATACATATGATAATAGTGATGATACCCATCCTTCTATCCTGTATGGTGCGGAACCTCAAGTACCTAACACCGTTCTCGACGGTGGCTAATGTGGTGATGGCGATGGGCATTGCCGCTGTGATCTACGAGGCGTCTCATGACCTGCCCCCGATTCACACACGTCCGTACATTGCGCCTTGGCGACAGCTGCCGCTCTTTTTCGGAACTGCAGTCTTCTGTTTCGAAGGAATTAGCCTAGTAAGTGGTAAATTTATCGATGAATGACCATCGAACCTGAGACCACTAAAGATCCGTGGTGGTCACGAGGTGCATGCATTTGCCTGCAACGCAAAGATCTACGACGACTGTACTAATGAGTGTTTCTTTAATTAGCAATAATAGCACACTTTTGGTTTTAAAATATTTTTTAAGAGCCGAGGCGAGAAGAGCCGTGGTGGCCGAGTGGTTCGAGTAGTTGCCTGCGACTCTAAGATCGCAAGTTCGAATCCCAACTGTACCAATGAGTTTTTCTGAACTTAAGTACAGTAATTAGTCACACCACGAGCTTTACGGTGAAGGAAAACATCGAGAGGAAACCGGCATACGTCTGAGAAGCAATTCAAAGGCGATTGTATAGTCGTGCTGGAGTAACGGTGATTGACTCGCCATCTGTCACGTTGGCCCCTAAAATATATCTCTGGTGGAAAGTTGGTGTACGGGCTTTCAAATAATCGCCTACCCCTTCGGGGATCCTTGTGGGAAGGCGTGAGGATATATTATATATTTCCTACAGGTCTTGCCTTTGAAGAACGAAATGAAACGACCGCAGCTTTTCCAAAAGCCGTTGGGTACTTTGAACGTGAGCATGGTGATCATTGGCAGTATACTGCTCGCTGTTGGGTTCCTGGGATACCTCAAGTGGGGAGAGGACGTTCAGGGAAGTGTCACCCTAAACTTAGAACAGGGCCATGTGTAAGTAAGTCGAAATTAGTGTGAACTCTTCTTCTTCACGAGGTCCATCCAAGTCGTGGCTGAAATAATTCAACTATGCTATACTCTTACGTGTAATTATCGATCTAACACCATGGGCGAAGGAAAAAAATCAAAATCGATGTTGTCATAGAAAATATTAAAATTATTAATACATCCTTCAAAATGTATACATATATGTTTTTCGATATAATATTATATCGGTAAAGAATATTAAATTAACGTTAAGATAAATCATATTGAATAAAAGAAGACGAAGAAAAGAAACTTAAATAT
This sequence comes from Drepana falcataria, assembly GCA_945859725.1. Taxonomy (NCBI): domain Eukaryota; kingdom Metazoa; phylum Arthropoda; class Insecta; order Lepidoptera; family Drepanidae; genus Drepana; species Drepana falcataria. Next base: position 7,690,208 of record OX243935.1, read on the forward strand.
AAAACTAAATAATTATTAATAATAAACTGACGACACTGTAAAAAATTATCAATGAAATAAATGTTCAAAAATCTGTGTCACGCGGAAGGGTGCCAAGAAGGCTGGCAGCATTGGCACGTTTTATAGCAGTTCTACAAAATATTCACCAGTCCTCTTATCAATGATGTCGAACATTCGCTGTACAATTGCAATCATTCCAAAATTTCAAGCCAATGCAACGAACATGCCATCGAATACGTCATATTGTTACTCTTGTGTGTTATTTCCAGTCGCAGCGACGTGGTGCGAGGTTTGATCGCCTTGGCCATCATGTTTACGTATCCACTCCAGTTATACGTGCCTGTTTGCATAACGTGGCCGGCTCTCCGGGACAAATACGCCGTTAACCATCCAGTCGCAAAAGAATTAGTGTACCGGGCATTCCTAGTACTCGTCACTTGTAAGTAGCTATTATATACATGCTTATATATAGCTTATAATAACCGTGGTTTGAGTTGTTGCCTGCAACACAAAGATTGCAAGTTCGAATCAACAGTGATTAGTCACACCACGAGCTTTACGGTGAAGGAAAACATCGTGACGAAACCTGCATACGTCTGAGAAGAAATTCAAAGGCGTATGTATAGTCATACATACATATCATCACGCCAAGTCCCTAACGGGGTAGGCAGAGAGTATAGAGCGCCAGTTCTCTCTAGACTTACATACCTCTTTCGCTTCGTCCACATTCATCAGTCTCTTCATACATGCTCGTCGGTTTCGAGTACTCTTAACGTTCCCGTCCTTGAGAGTCCGATCTATTTGATCCAGGTAGTTGGAACGTGGCCTTCCTCTGCCTCTTCTTGCACACACTTTTGCTTTGTATATCTGTTTCGTCAATCTTTCTTCACTCATCCTTTCTATGTGTCCAAACCAACGTAACATGCCTTTCTTCATCTTTACAATCACGCCCTCAATCACGCCCTCATTCACGCCAGTTGATTTGCGAATCTCTTCATTGCGGATTCGATCTAATATCGTTACGCCGCACATTTTTCGAAGAGATCGCATCTCGACTGTATAGTATGTATAGTCGTGCTTCAGTAACGGATTATATAGAGTAGAAATACCTTAAAGCTAGTAGTAATCTATCATTGTGCCAAATCTCACCCAATTCGATTCAGTTATTCTGGCGTGATTATTTAACAAACATCCTCACAAACTCGTATTCGTATTTGTTCTATTAGCGAGATATAGGTTTGTCAATTTCTATAGATTGTATTTCTCTTTCCAGTTGCACTGGCAGAGTCGATTCCACATCTTGGATTGTTCATATCATTAATGGGTGCAGTGAGCAGCACAACGCTGGCATTAATATTCCCGCCTATCATTGAACTGGTCAGCAAGTCACAGCGAGCTGGCGGAGTGCCAGCGTTCACCCTTATCAAGGATCTCATTATTTTAATATTTGGCGTAATTGTCTTCACTACAGGGAGTTTCGAGAGTGTCTTATCCATCATTAAAGCGTTTCAAGAGTAGGGGAAACGAAACGAGCGGTACAGTTCGCTAAACTGTATCGCTGATAGCACGTTGAAGGGTCAACGAAGTTGGTTGCAAAACGATGGGTTCCTATATGTAGATCAAGCCATCTACGTGCTCATGTCTGACTGAATCAGTAAGGGTTCATCCACCATAGAATATTATTCGAACAAAGAGCAATGATGAAAAAGACAGTACATCATTAAGGAGTCTGCTCGCGGTCGATGAGAATTATACGTACTTAAGATTAAATAAAACTGTTTTATACTTGATCTGTTCGTTTTATTCTATATATTTTATTCGCGGTTACTCCTTTAGCATATGCACGTGTGCGCACGATATGTTCCTTCGCTGTAAAACTCGAGATGTGATTAATAATATTACTTAGTTTTTTTTTATACAACAAGAGTGACAAACAAGCATACGGCCCACCTGTTGGGAAACGGTTACCGTAGCCTAGCCTATTTACGCTCACGATACGGAAGTATCACTTGTGCGTTGTCACTCTGTGTTCGAATAGTTATACTGTGTAATCCCTCGGTTGCCAAAACAATATATCAACCCTTCCCCCCTCCCCAAGGAGCTCATTACTGGAAACCTTATTCACCACGTAGGAACACAACACAACAATTTTTGTTATTTGGCTACGGACTTGTATAAGGTGGAGGCCCCAGTTGGGCAGCTTCTAATTTGAACGGAAAATCCGTTATACCCTACCTCTCTGAAATTTATCATAATGACGGCTGGGATTTGAACCTGTCATCTTTAATTTGCAAGAAACTACTTAAGCTACTCAACTACTGCGGCTTGTAACCTATACATTTGAAGTATATTTTTAGTCTAACATCACGCGGCCGGGTTTACGAGTACTTGATTGTGTTTAGAAACACACCGAACGCACCCACCACATGATTCATACATTCTCTCAAGGAATTGAAGTGCTATTTAACTTTGGTACGCATTGGTGAATGTTACATTTAGTTTTTACAAAATGATTGATTTTCCTACATAATTAATCATATACCCTCACGTGTTCCCATAAGGGTCTCCGAAGGGGTGGGCAGAGGTGTATAGGTAGTATCCAAACACCAACTTTCAGACAGGCATATATTTTAGGTGCTGACGTGACAGATGGCGATTCCATCGCCGTTACTCAAGCACGACTATACATAATAAATACAATGGACAGAAATCTCCAAATGTTGGTGTTCCCATGTCTCGACAACACCTTCAAGGGTCTGTCGATTAATTTCAACGAATGAAATTTTTAAACCATACTTAATCGGACAATTACTCTTGCCAGATGTCTCAAAAATAAAACTGCTATTAAACAATCTTAGCAGTTAAATGTTAATCCAATTTGTTTGAAACGGCGCCGTAAGCTCAACCTTAATTATATTTTTATAGGAGAAGTTTTATGAGGTTCAGACACTAGCCTTTCTGGCGGGATAGTGTCCATAATTCCTTTATTGTTCTAGCGCAAATGGATACATAAGGTAAGAAAGCAGAAGAAAAAAACTATATGAAATGTTTAACCAGCTACAGCTCTATTATTCGTCCCAAATTGGTATCCCGTGGCAAAGTGCCAAGGACTCCAGCAGAAGTGACATGTTGGATAACAATGCAGTTCGGTTACGGTTCCGGTTCGGATCGGAATCGATCGGAGTATCAAAGGATCGGTTACGGTTCTAACAAGGAAGTACTGCGCAGAGATTGCACACGGTGTCTCCTCCAAGAAGTGCAAGTAGATCGTAGAGCGAGCTCAGCAATTGAGCATCTGGGTTACCAATGATGCGGCGCGCTTTAATTCCCAGGAGAACAAATGAATAAATAAGTTATATAAAAAAAATGCTGATTCCCCGAGTGAGATATGTTCCTAGTCCGCTCTACTCAAGAGGTCCCGATTAGACGACGCAAGACCGCTCACATGATTTTACACGACATCTACCAATCTAGCCCAGTTCCTTAGATCGCAAATCAGCAACGCCCTAAGCCGAGGTCTCAACTCCACAGAGAGTGTCCTTAAACTATATGTTTGTCTAGCATTGTATAAGTGCCTAAGTATAGGGAATCTTTGAGCTAGCACTGTGACAAATAATGTATGGTTGGTAACCTTTATCTTATATACCACACACATCCACTTTCCGCCAGAGATATATTTTTAGGTGCCAACGTGACAGATGGCGAGTCGATCGCCGTTACTCAAGCACGACTATATATACGCCTTCGAATTTCTTCTCAAACGTATGCAGGTTTCCTCTCGATGTTTTATAGACACCTGTTGTTATTTTACCTCTCTTCCTTATCATATGGCAGCCGGTAAGAATCATATCCTACTGGCATATTAATAGCGTCTCCCTTGGTTGCGAACAACTGATATTATTAGAAACTCGTTAAAATCCCATTGCCACGTGGAGCCGAACAGGATTTATGGTCTGCGTGACTTTTAACTCTTGTCGGATTATTATTGAATCAAGCTGTTCTCCGCGACTTAAAAAGTTTTGTTCCGGTGACAATTACAGACATCTCAGATTTTCTTTTTCCAGAAGCTTAGTTCAGCTAAGATATTAACTTCGTTAAATATTAAAAGATGTCTGAAAAGTTATTTTAAGACGTAGGTAGATATTAACTTTTCGCCGGAAATATATTTAGTTGTCAACGTGACAGTTCAGTCAGACGTGTCCATCGCAGTTTCAAGCACGACTATGCGTTTTAAAATTTTAACACATAGGTTTTCCCTTGATCATGTTTACCTTAACCGTAAAGCTCGAAGTGTTATTTATCACTTTAATTAGGTTAGGAAAACTCATTGGCAATATCGAGGGCTACTGAAATCTCTCGGCCACCACAGCTCTTCCTTCAGCTCTGTCTTCAATCCTCGTGAAATGTCACGATGAATAATTATACCTATTGTGACTTTTATAAGGCTTATTCTTTCTTATTCGTATTACTAGCGGTCCGACCCGGCTTCGCACGGGTGGACATTTAATTTTTAAACACTGACAAAAAAATATAATGTTCTTGCAATTAAAATAGCCTATATTAATCAGTGATAATGTAGCATTCAAATGATGAAAGAATTTTTAAAATCGGTCCAGTTTTTGAGCCCATTCCTTACAAACATACTTACATATAAATCTTTCGTCTTTATAATATTAGTATAGTAGATAATCGACCAGTATGTAATAAAAAAAAATCACGTATTTTTTCGTATAATATACAAGAAAAGATATTAATTCTATTATAAAACGTATTATATCTTTAACATATTCCTCAAAGCCGACTTGAGTGGCAGTTGAACAAGTGCAGAAAGGGTTATTCTTAAATTTACAATGTAAACAATATCCTCGAAACTGGGTCCCCAGCAACAAGGCGAAAACCCTTTCAGGCAAGAAATTCAATGCTTTTGTCGACATAACCTATTGACCGCTTTGAGACAAACAAGAAAATTTATTAGATTACAGTTTAATAAAAACTCTTATGCATACTTAAGGTTGTCAGTTCGAGTTCCAACTGCACAATAAGGTGCTTTTACTATGTATTAGTACTCTACTAGTTTCTTTTTTGTATTGTTGCTGCTAACCCTCCTACTGAGGGTTTCTAAATGTAGTTAATACTGTACTATTAATTATTATGCATGTTGTGTTCACCTTTAAGTAATTGTACATTTACTTTATACACGACTGCGAAACTTGAGGTCGCGGGTTCGAATCCCGCTGAGGGCAAATATTTGTGTGATGAACACGAGTATTTGTACCTAAGTCTTGGATGTCCTATGTATTTGTGTATATTTCTATCTATATAAGTAAATATATCGTTGTCTAGTTACCATAACATAAGCTTTGCTTAATTTGGGACTAGGTCAATTTGTGTGGAATTGTCCCGGGTATTTATTATAATTATTATTACTTTACATCTAGGTCGATCTAATTGTTTATGTATGTACAATAAAATTGTTGGTGATCCTAATAAATAAAAAAAAATTACCGTATATATTATTATGTATTACCGTTATGTATTATAGTATGCTAAATGTTTTACTATGTAGTGCCGTACTACTGTGTACCTATTAGTAATATGAATAAAACGAATTCTAAAAATAATTAACAGTTTAGGGGGAAAAAGTTTCACCTTTTTCCATTTTAATATTGCATTATATAATGTATTATAAATAAGTATTTTACTTGCAAAATACTGTAGCTTTTATACCCTGTTACAAACATCATTCAAGGATTTTTATAAAAAAATAATAATATATCCTCACGCCTTCCCACAAGGGTCCCCGAAGGGGTAGGCAGAGGTGTATAGGTAATACCCACACACCCACTTTCCGCCAGAGGTATATTAGGTGCCAACGTGACAGATGGCGAGTTCATCGCCGTTACTCAAGCACGACTATACATACGCCTTTGAATTTCTTCTCAGACGTATGCAGGTTTCTTCTCGATGTTTTCCTTCACCGTAAAGCTCGTGGTGTGACTAATCACTGTACTTAAGTTCAGAAAAACTCATTTGTACAGTCGGGATTCGGACTCGCGACCTTTGCGTCGCAGGCAACTGCTCGAACCAGTCGGCCACCACGTCTTTTTAGGATTTTTATGAAGACTAATTATCTCTGAGAACTGACTAAAAAGCGTGAAATTTGACAGATTGTGAAAATAATTATAAAACTTTTGGGCTGCAGATTTAATATTTGTTCAGGCATTTTCTAACTGCTCAGTCAAGCGATTCCTTTCTGTGACTTTGTTTCAAATATCTTCTTATTTATATTACAGGTACTATTACTAGAAAGAAGAGTTTTTTTACAGATTAGGTTGTTTTTTTTTTATACTACAAGAGTGGCAAACAAGCATACGGCCCACCCGAAGGAAAACGGTTACCGCAGCCTATTCACGCTTATAAGGTGGAGGTCCTGCCCCAGTCGGGCTGCTCCAAATTCGAACGGGAAACCCGTTATGCCCTACCTTTCTCAGGTACTACCAAGTGGTTTGATTGATCGCCTGCAACGCTAACACTACGGGAGGAAACTATTGTGCGGAAATAATCATACGTCTGAAAAGAAATCATATATACTAATATTATAAAGAGGAAAGATTTGTATGTAAGTTTGTGTGTATTGAATAGGCTCCAAAAGCACTGGACCGGTTTGATAAATTTTTTCACCATTGGAAAGCTACATTCACCCTGAGTGACATAGGCTATATTTTCTTTTATAATAAAAATCTTATGTCCACCCGTTTGAAGCCGGGACGGAGCGCTAGTTTATTCAAAATCGTACTTGAGAAACGACGATAGCGTCATCGTCTGCCACTTTAGCAGGCACCCTTGTATGGAAGGCGTAAAGATTACTTAAATTTTACTTGGTCTAGAGAGTGTATCAAACTGATTAAATTTGCTGCTCATTCTGCAAGACATCTTGAATGGTTGTAACCGGTCCTATAATAAAAATTTCTATTTCTAATAAAAATTCTAATCCTCGAATTTCCATTATCCTCGACTTATATATTACCACTAACACATGCGACCCCAGAAAAAGACTTAGAACCACTCGACCTTTTCATTGTTGCCTCAATTTTCTTTCAGAAGTGCTTTACGCCTAAGCATACATTGTTATTGGGAAGGTTTTTTACGGGAACTAAAGTGTTTAAAGTTTATTTAATGTTGTTTCTAGGAAACTTTTACAATTATGGTAACTATTTGGTTACCGTGATTGTAAAAGTTAGCTTGCCTTAATGGATGTTCCAATTGTAGCTGGGGTACACCACTATTTCGCGGGAGATATATTTAGGTGTCAACGTGACAGATAGCAAATCCTTTCCCGTTTTTCAAGCACGACAATACATTAATACGTCTTTGCATTGTTTTAAACGAATAAAAGTTGCCTCTCAATTTTTTCCTTCACCATTCAGGTCGTGGTATGATCAATCACTGCACTGAGAAACTCTTTGCAATAGTAGGGGCTTTAACTTGCAACCTTTGCCTTGCTTAATAATAAGGATAATATTATTTAACATTGTGGCGTAAGGACTTGGAATACCAGTAATTGATATTCAAATAAAGATCCCTCCTAGTCTCAATTTATCTCAACTCTCAGGATCAGAAACAAAAAGCGTCCAAATTAATTACTTTACCATTACACGTCCAAATTATTCTCACTGTTCGAAGTGATGTGAAACGTACGATAATTTCTCACATTTAATTCCTTTATCATATGTTTCTTTCTGTTACCTTACTCTTACTCAATCGTTGTCGGGTGCGTCGGCTCGACGAGTTCTCGAGTTTACGATAGGTACGTAAAATCCAACTACCCAGATCAAATCGCTTCAATACTCAAGGATGGGAAAGTCTCTCATCGTAACCGGCTATCATGTATGAAACGACATAAATGTGGATGAAGCAAAAGTGGAGCGTGGAGCGCTTTATCGTGCAGACCAGCGGTACATACATGAAACTACACCCTTCACCAATTCACCAATTTTTAGGCTTCGTAGCTTAAACTGGATAGCGACTGCTGTTTAAAACTCATAATAGATGCATTTATCTTTTAACATCTCTACTGCTATAACTATTGAAGATCAATAAAATTTAAAGAATTTTCTTCAATCAAGACTTACTTGGGTTCCAAATCCATGCACCACGAAATGATTGACCACAGATTGGAAAGTAATACTAATTTTAAAACATATAACTAACGAATGGGATAGGCAGTGTAAAACGCTAGATCTCTCTAGACTTACACACGTACTTACCTACTACCTAACGCCAATCTTTTATTCGATCTAAACCAAGAAAACGCATTGAAAAGCCTAGTAGAATTCTTAGCCCTTTAGAAAACAATGTAGAAAACAGAGCGGTCACTGACCTATGTGATCTATGATGTAGAGAGAGCCATGACTAGTATATACTCGAACCAAAAAAATCTTCAGATATTAAAAATTTCAAAGTTTGTCTCACCAGAATGTCTGAATGGAATTAGATTAAAATTGGCAACTCGATTGATTTACTAGCTGGATATGTTTTATTTGCAGAACAAAATCCACAAATTAAATCAAATATTACTCGAGTGGGACCACGGGACATAGATTTAGTTTTGAGTTATATTACTGGTTACAATTCCCCTGATAGTAACACCCTGGATAGCTCTAATCGCATGCGACTTACTAGAAGCGCCCATCACTACACTTTGTAAGCACGAGCGTAATCAGTGCGCGGAAACCTCTACTCATTGTGTTGATTAATTGTTTTTTGTCCCAAACATTATGCTGTAACGCGTGTCTACCTACTATGTAAATTTGTGAAGTAATTTACGAGTTTAACTTAATTGTTAATGAAGGGCGGTATATTCAAGTAGGTAGTACATTGTCAAGCGGTATAAATTAATAATAGTCGCCTGTAATGCTAAGAATGTAAGTTCAAACTACTCTCTACCAATGAGACTTCCAATGACATTTATCCCACCACGAGCTTTACGGTGAAGGAAAACTTGCCTGAAAGATGGCGAGTCCATCGCCGTTTCTCAAGCACTACGTCTTGAATTTCATCTCAAACGTATGCAAGTTTCTCTTCGATGTTTTCCTTCACTAAAGCTCGTACTTATGAAAAACTCGTTCGTTTACAGTAGTCTGGATTCGAATTTGTAATCATTTTTACAGGCGTCTACTCGAACCACTCGGTGAGAAAGGCTCAATATATTGAAAATATATTTATCTTGGTAGGTGGATTCAAAACCAACCAGAGAACTAAATAACAAAAGTTACATGTATACGTAACACATTCCGTATTATTCGCAAATCAACTGGCGTGAATGAGGGCGTGATTGTAAAGATGAAGAAAGGCATGTTACGTTGGTTTGGACACATAGAAAGGATGAGTGAAGAAAGATTGACGAAACAGATATACAAAGCAAAAGTGTGTGCAAGAAGAGGCAGAGGAAGGCCACGTTCCAACTACCTTGAACAAATCGATCGGACGCTCAAGGACGGGAACGTTAAGAGTACTCGAAACCGACGAGCATGAATGAAGAGACTGATGAATGTGGACGAAGCGAAAGAGGTATGTAAGTCTAGAGAGAACTGGCGCTCTATACTCTCTGCCTACCCCGTTAGGGACCTGGCGTGATGATAATATGTATGTATGTATTCCGTATTATTCGCACCGAAATATTTGAACGAATGAGATGGCCATTGAACATTGTTAGGCAAATTAGCGTAATGCGCATATACCACTGAATTAATTACACGGGTCGTACCGTTATTACTAACATGTCTTCTGCTTAGTTACAGCAATAACAACAACACTAAGCAAGCTACCCTTCGAGAATATGTTTTGGCAATAAACGCAAGTGTCCTTGTTCGTCCCGTGGGATTAGCTATCATACCTAAGCTCGTTGTTTTATCTAAATTAAGATAGATCGGTGTCTCGGGTATTTGTTGGACAGTATATTCCACAAAAATATATTAACAGCAGATGGAGACATATTTACGGCATTTGTAGGAAAGAAAACATGCTGTTGGTGCCTTAATTTTATTATTATTAATTTTATATTAATAATAAATATTTTAACAATTGCTTATAAAATTAAATACATAATATAAAGAAGGATAAAGATATATGATAGATACAAACAACATTACGTCATTATTCCGCTGATGTCACATGTGAGATAGAGAAACAAATGAAAGACATTTTGTTTTATTACAGGACTAATAATTTATTAATTACTATTATTTTTGCCGTGGTGGCCGAGTGGTTCGAGCAGTTGCCTGCGAGGCAAAGGTCGCAAGTTCGAATCCCGACTGTACCAATGAGTTTTTTCTGAACTTAAGTACAGTGATTAGTCACACCACGAGCTTTACGGTGAAGGAAAACATCGAGAGGAAACCTGCATACGTCCGAGAAGAAATTCAAAGGCGTATGTAAAGTCGTGCTTGAGTAACGGCGATGGACCGCCATCCGTTGGCACCTAATATACCTCTGACGGAAAGTCGGTGTGTGGGTATTACCTATACACCTCTGTCTACCCCTTCGGGCACCCTTGTGGGAAGGCGTGAGGATATATTATTATTATTATTACTATTCTTTTTTATTTTAAGGCATCTGTGGGCCACAGCTTGGCAAAGGCATCCCTCTTGTCCTTCCTCTCCCCGCGATCGAGCGCTACCTCCGACCAATTACTCAGATGCATGTCCAGTTCGGCCCGCCATCTTCTTCTTGGTATAATAATAACTATTTGTTATTCTTTTTATTACTCTTAAAACAGTTCTAAAGCAACTGAAATGTGTATGGCTTGCGACACTATAATGTTTTTCTAAAATACAGGCTTGTGAATCAGGTTTACAACACAATTTTTCACGCTAACAAGACATAAATGCAAATCAACAAGATACACGGTAGCCATATATCGTTGTTTAGACGGGACCGTATCTAGTTGAAGCGTGGCTGTGACCAATAATATTTAATGGGTATATCTATGTATTTTGCGACTTAACAATTCACATTATACAAACTGGCGGCATTGAATTTGATAATTTTTGGTAATATATTAATTAAAATATAATACATACATATGTATATTGGGGAAGAATACATAGCGGAATGTATTTTCTGCGTCTTTAAGTTTAGTGAAAAACAATTTGAGACAAGCATTTTTTTACATTTTCAGTCGCATTAAATTAGATTTCATACGTTACATTGTTCTTCTGTTTTTTTTTGGCATAAAACATATTCTATTATGGTAAAGCTAATAATTATAGTATATTTTAATAACAACATTTAACAGTCTAGCAAAAGACAGTTGTATAACTACTTACAGATAAAATATTTGACCCATTTCGGTATCCCGCGGCAACGTGCCAAGATGATAAGCAGCATTGCCACGCTGGATAGCAATGATAACAATAATGTATATTCGGGCCAAATTTCATCCAATGTTTTTCAGTAAATTTTGCCTGAAAGAGGAGCGAACATCATAACAAACTTTCGCATTTATAATATTAGTTCAGTGCCTTACCGATACTGGCTGATAATACAAAGCCCCTCTGCGTAAGGTATTCAGGCGAACTTTGCTCGAGCCTGCGCGTGTTGTACGTGCTTTGATTAAGAGTATCCAGATTATGACCTAGACCTTTTATATTTTTATTTTTTATATTTATAATTTGCTAATTTATTTTACTGTCTACGTGTAGTGTTGAAGTATTTACGACGGCCGTTTGGTCTAGCGATTAGAACTTGAGTTCGCGGGTTCGATTCCCGCAGTGGGCAGATATTTCTGTGATAAACACGAGTATTTGTACCTTAGTCTTGGATGTCCAATGTATTTATGAATCTATCTATCTATGTAAGTAAATATATCGTTCTCTAGTTACCATAACAGAAGCTTGAAGCTTATGGCATTTGTGGAGAATTGTCTCAAGCTTTTATTATTATTTATGAAACAGGGCCTTAGATAGCGGTCTGCTAATAAGTTTACCAAACTTGAGTATAGTGATTGACATTATGAGCATTACAGTAAAGAGAGTGTCTTTGCATACTTTTTTCAATATTTCCGCCCCAATTAACCTGAGCCTGAACTAAATAAAGCTTGCACTATTGGAACTATTTTTTTTTTATACAACAAGAGTGGCAAACAAGCATACGGCCCACCTGATGGGAAACGGTTACCGTAGCCTATTTACGCTCACGATACCAAAGTATCACTTGCGCGTTGCCACTCTGTGTTCGGAGAGTTATAGTGTGTTGGCATAATGGGTTTAATCCCTCTGCTTCCAACACAATGTAACAATCCTCCCCCCTCCCCAAGGAGCTCATTATTGGAAACCTTATTCACCGCGTAGGAACACAACACAAAAAAATTAGTTATTTGGCTACGGACTTCTATAAGGTGGAGGTCCTGCCCCAGTCGGGCAGCTCCAAATTCGAACGGGAAACCCGTTATACCCTACCTCTCTTAAAACAAAGACTACTTTAACTACTCTCTTTACTTTACTCTCTCTACTTCTACTTTAACTAGACAAATATATGCGCATTTAAATCGGTAGATATATTTAAATAGCAGATACCTATGTACTTATAACGTTATATTGTGACGCTCACTAAGAACTACTCTTGACTGATATTCATCACGAAATCTAAAAACTTACCACCATAGTAACCGTAAATGATACATATTATAGCAAAGGTTTAGCTAATCAGGATAATATAATTAAATATGAATTTTTCACTCAGTCGAAGCTGCGCGGGTCAGTGGGTATAATAAGCCTACATGCTCACCGGTTTCGAGTACCTTTAACGTTCTTATTCTTAATTGTTCGATTAATTTGGTGTACCTAGTCTTTTCTAGACACTCGCTTTGTATACCTGTTTCGTCAAGCTTTCTTGGCTCATAATTTCTATTGTGCAATCCAATGTAGCTCAAAATATTGACTTGATTAACATAATCTATAATATCATAATATCATAGAGCCGTGGTGGTCGGGTGGTTCGAGCAATTGCCTGCGACGCAAAGGTCGCAAGTTCGAATCCCGACTGTACCAATGAGTTTATCTGAACTTAAGTACAGTGATTAGTCACACCACGAGCAGAACGGTGAAGGAAAACATCGAGAGGAAACCTGCATACGTCTGAGAAGAAATTCAAAGGCGTATGTATAGTCGTGCTGGAGTAACGGCGATGGACTCGCCATCTGTCACGTTGGCACCTAATATACTTCTGGCGGAGAGTGGGTGTGTGGGTATTACCTCTACACCTCTGCCTACCCCTTCGGGGACCCTTGTGGGAAGGCGTGAGGATATATTATTATATATATATTATATCATAATCTATAATCTAAAATAATACCTTGGGTTAAGAACTTGCAACCTTTGTGCTCTAGGACTACTCAAACCACTTAGCTACCAGAGGTCTTTAATATTAACTTGAACGTGATTATTTCGCATTCGGCATGCCTCTCTCTCATAACCAATTTGGTCCTTTAATACTGTACGAAGTTTATTGGTTTGTATAACGTCGGGTTATTTCTAATATAAATTTTAATAGAGCCTCAATTCTACACACGAGGGGATGTTACTTTGTATTATAATGAGAAACAGGATATTGTGAAATTCTACGAAGTATATTGTGTTTGTATGTATTTCCAATATTCTTTACGTTTGTAACAAAAATTAAATTATTTCAAAATTTAACGATTAAAATTTTAGACAGAAGTTCGCTTCGTCTGTTGGGGTCTCCAATATTTGATGAATCTTTCGCACCTTTCATTGATGAGAAAATTCAAAAATTTGAATCTACTTCACAAATTTATGAAATTTAAATAATATATAATAATAATATATGCTAACGCCTTCCCACAAGGGTCCCCGAAGGGGTAGGCAGAGGTGTATAGGTAATAATATCTCTGTATAAAATTATAAATAAATATTTTATTTATAGACACGACTTCCCGGATCGATTGTGTACTACACTGTAAATATATTTCGATTCCCACATGACCAGTGGCTAGTCTGTATAGCCTTTTTTAACAAATCTTCTAGCTTGGTAGGTACTCGTAAATTTTAAATATGGAGTTGTGTTATAGGATTATAAACCTCACAAAACCTAAAGAGAGATAACTAGAAACTGAATAATAAATCTATTTTCCGAATTTTATTTGTATGTAAATGTAATATATACGTAGTGTAGGTATATTTAGTACAAGCTGTGGTGGCCGAGTAGTTCGAGTAGTAGCCTGCGACACAAAGGTTGAAAGTTCGAATCCCGACTGTACCAATATGTTTTTCCGAACTTAAGTAAAGTGCTTAGATACACCACGCTTGAGCTTTACGGTGAAGGAAAACATCGGAGGAAACCTGTATACGTCTGAGAAGCAAATCAAAGACGTATGTATAGTCTTGCTTGAGTAACGGCGATGAACTCACCATCTGTCACGTTGGCACCTAAATATATCTCTGGCCATAAGTGGGCGTGTGGGTACTACCTATACACCTCTGCCTACTATACTTGTAGTTGGTAAGTTATTCCGCTGTACTGTTTTGTATATTGTGTGTATTTGGTACTGCAATGTCTATTAGTTATCCAGTTTCATTAATTTCGTTAATTAATGTAATATCTGGTCTATTGTAGAGTACGATTCGGTCTATTATAATAAAGACTACAGTATACTTTGCTTAACTCGACACAATCAATCATAGGGACTATCCTTTCCTTTCTCGCAAGATCCCTCAACGGAAAGATAAATTATCAAGACGCCAGTCGTGCGACACGTGTGGGCTTAGCTATATCTTTGAAGTTCATGTGGCGTACCGCTTCAGTGCTTTCTACGACTAAATACAAAGGGTAATTGAATGATAGACCTCAACGTTTAGGTTTTAACCAATCTAGGCTCTGAATTGAGTGATACAATTAGAATTTAAAATTATTTCGTAGCGCGATGCCATTTTAATTTTTTTTTAGGTCGCGCTTTGTAAATTTAATTTATATAAAGAACTAGAGGGTGTTTTGTTTCATCGTGCCTGTCTCAGGAACTATTGATCTGATTGGAGCTAACAGTACAAATATTAATGTCAAGTAGTTTATACTTGATATTAATATTTCATAAAATTGTTTTAAGGTAAGATCTGACTTATAAGAATCGAATAGAGTACAGACTAGTGTTGCATTATCAACCGTAAAATAGACGCCATTTCATAGAAATTTATTTTACATTCGTGTCGAAATTTTGGCGGTTAGTGAAACTTTGGTACTTAAAAATAATGAACAAAAATATCATTGTCGATGAAAATAAGGGCTTAAATATAATCCTTCATGATATAAAATACGTCCGACCAAAAAGCCAAACAATAAAGCTCAAACCAAATTCCATTCGAAGGCTATCAATTAATCAAATGGTTCGTTTAGCAGGCTCCGAATTTCTCGGATTATAACGTCGAAGAGAATATCGCAGCCTCTAAATTTTGCGAAACTTTTAGGTGCTTTATCGCGAGATTGACTAATAGGCCGATTTACAGTCGCTACTAGGATAGCGTCTGGGATCTGGGATGATAAATTATTCTGTGGGAAATGATTAGGTTCGAGTAAAACCACCATTTATGCTACCCATCTGAGTAGGCGATGAGCATAATGATAAAATGATAATGCTGCAGACAGCTGTACTTCTAGATAAGGTACGCATCATAAAGATATTCCGTTTCTTGGGCCGTTTTTCCGCCCTAGCCACTAAAATCTTGGACTTTTATCACGACCCTCAATAAAAAAGAACATGTTTTTCACGGATTTCAATAAGATTTTTTATGTATGTATTTCTTACTATTGACTGCATCTTCCCGTCTGAATTAAATATTTATTATTTCAATTATTATCATTAGTTATTAAAAAGATACATGTAATTTTAAATACAGTTTTGAGGGGCTAAAATCAAGATAAGTTATCTCATCCACTTTTCGACGCCGTCACTGTCTCCCAAAAACAAAGGCTTACACGTTTACACGCTAACACTTTTACGTCACAATCATTCAGAATTCTTTGTCGCCATCCCAATTTTTTTATTCCCTGTAAATATATAATCACACCGAGTTTCGAACACTGTAGGCAGAGTTTGTTGAACGCCAGTTTATAGACCTCCTTTACCTCCTTCAAGCACTTTAATAAGTCACTTCAAACAGAATGTGATTTCAATGTATATTCAATTTCCAGCCCAGATCCACATTACCACAAAACCGTGTTAGCTTAATGGTTCGAGTAAGTAGTCGCCTGCAACACCAATAATGGATTCGAAATTCGGATGTACCGTGAGTTTTTCGGAACTTAACTGGAGAAATTAGTCACATCACGAACTTTACCTCAAACAAGTGTGTGCAAGAAGAGGCAGAGGTACGGATAGAGGATCGGATGCTCAAGGACGGGAACGTCTAGAGTACTCTTTTTTTTTTTGTATTGTCTCTCGTAGCGTGAGTTCCGGGAACTTTTGCTACTTAACCGGTCAATGGCGAGACCTAGGCCTCCAGCCAGGCACTTAAGTATTAAGCAACACAGCTAAGGGCACCCCCTGTGGGTTTCGGACCTCGGCTTAGGGCGTTGCTGGTTCGTGAGCAAGTGAGCTGGGCTGGTCTGGTATTTTATTATTATTTAGTTATTTGGGGAGGGGATTTGCGCTACTGGCTCGGCTCGGGCCGGCACTTGCGAGAGTCTGGGGGGAACGTTACGGCTTATTCGCGTCGAGCCTCGCCGGCGAGGACGGAACAATGGTCGGTTTTGTGTAGTGTCGTTTGTGTGTCGTCGTCGGGCGTCCTGGAGGACCGTTATGTCGTCATCCGGTTCGATGACGGCATGTTTTGGGCGCCTTATTTTCGATATAAGGGAGGGTGTGTATCGGGCGGCCGATACGACGAGTGGGTTGGGATGATTTTCAGCAGAATCGAAATGGCGTTTCGACAGTTTTTTCATAAACTGTTTGATCGTGGGGACTTTTAGGTCAACATGAAGTTGACTGTTTCTCATGTACCACGGGGCACCTGTGGCTCTCCGGAGGAACCGGCTTTGGAGCACTTGAAGGGGGTGGAGTACTGACTTTTTGGATTGTGCGGACACAACACACGCATAAGTCATGATCGGTCTGATGCACGTCAAGTAAATCCTCACCTTGGATTTCAATGAGAGTTTACTCTTCGAATTTAGCATACAATGGAGTCTACCGAGCGCGAAGGCGGCTCGCGCGCGTACCGTCTTTACGTGGTGACGGAAGGAAAGTTTACGATCGAGGGTCACTCCCAGGTATTTGGCCTTGTCTTCCCATGGAATGGGATTGCCGAAGAGAGTTATGGGGGCTGTCCGTAGGGCATGCTTGCCTTTCCAAAAGAGGACGGCTGCGCTTTTTGAGGAGTTCACTTCTATTGTCCATTTCCGGAACCACCGCCCTAGGGCGTTGGCCGCGGTCTGGAGGTAGCCGCGAATCGCCTCGGGGGATATACCTCTGCAGTATATGGCCGTGTCATCGGCGAATAGTGCGCTTTTGACCTGTCTAAGGGTGGGAAAATCGCTCGTATACAGCGTGAATAGAAGAGGGGAGAGCACGGAGCCTTGCGGGACTCCTGCTCGTATGGGACGAGGGGAAGAGAGTGTGCTCTCCACTCTGTAGCGAAAGGAACGATTCGACAAAAAGTCCCGCACTATGCGTACGAGACGGTCCGGCACGCCCAACTGGTACAGCTTGTATATTAAGCCGTTGTGCCAGACCTTGTCGAATGCCTTCGCCACGTCGAAGAGGAGCATACCCGTGGGATATCCGCGTTGGAAGCCGCTACTGACGTCTTCCACTATACGGTGGACTTGTTGGACACACGAGTGTTTGGTTCGAAAGCCAAACTGGTGATCTGGTATTACTTTTTCAGAGTCAGCAAAACTCTTTAATCTATTATAGACAAGTCTCTCGTATATTTTACCGAGAACGATGAGGAGACTGATAGGGCGGTAACTGGAGGCTTCGGTCTTGGGTTTCCCCGGCTTAGGAATACCTATGACCGTCGCCCTTTTCCAGGATTGGGGAACAAGTTGTTGCTCAGTGCTGCATTGAAGATGGCAGTGAGCAAAACTATCAGATAGGGGGAGAAAAGTTTGATGACTCTATTAGGGATACCGTCGGGGCCAGGAGCTTTCTTAGGGTGGAGACCATCGATCGCCTTCCGGACTTCATCGACCGTGATTGTGGCTATGGGGTGATCCGGGTGTTCCGAGGGTGGATTGGACAGTTTGCTTTCGACCTCGGCGTTCACCTTCTCGAGGTGTCGCTGGTCTACCGGCAGGGAGCTGGGCGTACATTGAGCCTCGAGACTGTCGGCCAGGCACTCGGACTTCTCGTCGTCGTCAAAGGCGGGCCCTTGATTCGGACGAGTGAGAGGAGGCATGGGCGCGGTGAGGTCAGATTTGAGTTTACGTTGGACTTGCCAGAAGGCCATGTGACTTGGTTCAAGCTCCCCTAGGAACTTGTTCCCGCGAGCGTTACGCAGGTCCTTCATGCGGTATCTCAGCTTGCGCTGGAGTGACCACAGGAAGGTGCGGTTCGCTACAGTCGGTTGAGCTCGATGGGCTCGGAGTGCGGCATTCTTTTCCGTCACCAGCTCACGCACGTCGTCTGGAAGTTTCCAGCGATGATCTTCCGTCACCGGAACTTGTCGCGAGCAGGAGTCCACGACTGGCTGGATCGCCTTTTGAGTGTCGGCTGCCGACTCTATGTGGGGCGGGATACTATCTAAGTGAACAGATGAAGGGGACTTGAGGAGTTCCTCTAATTTCCTCCAGTCTGTTATCTTTTTCTGAGGTAGGGGGCGACCTGTCTCAGAGGGGCCTAATCGGGGGGAGAGTGCTAGTGTTACAGGTCTGTGATCTGAGTCTAGTTTGTCGTGAGACCTCATTGAGTGCAAACGAAGGTTCACATTCTTGAGGATCACGATGTCAAGTACGTCCGGTCGATGGTTAATATTTGCAGGGTAGTGGGTGGGGTGCATGGGTGCAATGACGTCGAATTGGAGGAGCCCACTGTGGTCCTCCAACTGGCGTCCCCTGTTATTACGCGAGCGGCTGTTCCAAGCATCGCTCTTGGCATTCAGGTCACCCGCGATAATAACCGAGCTACTTAGGTTGGTAAGGGCCTTGATATCATTTTTGATATCTGCCGATGTATTGGCAGGGGAGCAATAGGCTGAGACTATCGTGATCGACTGATGGCCGGTCAATCCTATCCGACAGATCGAGGTCTCTATGTGGGTGAGGGTTGGAGGTTGGACGGGTATGCAGTGCAAGGCCTTCCTGTAGTAGATCAAAGTACCGCCGAGGGCGGAACGATATCTATTGTTAAGAACCACATTGTAGTTCGCAATTCTAGGGTCTCGTTGTGATGGTTTCAGGAAGGTTTCTTGCACTAAAAAGATGTCTAGATTATTATCGCGGAGGAACGCGGCGATCTCCTCCCTTTGGCTACTAATGCCATTAGCATTAAAATAGCCAATTAAGAGGGATTGGGGTTTCGTTCTGCTGTTTGGGTTTGCGTCCATTATTGGTTCGCGGAGAAGGAGGCGAGGGACTCGGTGACATCGGCGTAGTCACCGAACAACTGAAGGAGGGCAATTGGGTCCTTTCGGACGGCCCTTAGGCTTCGGGCCATTTCGTTGACCCTACGGATGTTAACTGTCGCGAATAGGTCCACCAGGAACGCCATGTTGGCGGAGGTATCATTCGTGGCGTAGGAGGAGGGGGGGGCGGTGAGGCCTTGACCGCCTGGGGTCTACGCGGAGGCGTAGCAGCCTGGGGTCGGGGTTGTTGAGGAATGGCTGTGGGAGGGGCCAGCAGACATGGAGGCTGCTGTTGAGGGGGCGTGGATGAAGCGGGGTGAGACGCTTTTGGGAGGGGTGGGAAGTCCCTCGGAGGGAGGGGCCTCCACAGGGAAAGTCGAGGTGGAGCGGGTTGCGCGGGAGGGGGGCATTACGCCATTCGCGGGCCGCTGCCCTCTTGACCAAGACCGGTCTGGGCTTGGGGGCTTTGGGACAGCCCCTGTAATTGGCCGGGTGGCCTTCCTGGCGGCATAGCACGCAACTTGGAGGCGAGTCGGCGAGTGTGTGGTCCTTTGGCCGAGAGCAGTCGCTCGTGCCGTGGTCACCCAGGCACTTGACGCACCTGGGTTTTGCGCTGCAATTGCGCGAAGCGTGCCCGTAAAGCTGGCAGTTGTGGCATTGCCCTATAGGGCCGCCTTTGTGGGGGGTTTCCACCCTTATGCCAGACAGGTGGCAGAGGGTTTTGATGTTAAAGACGGCTTTGCCGTCGGGGGAGTTCTCGCAGACGGCGAGGACCATGTTGAACGCCTCTCCGGCGTTTCGGCGGTGCATACGGTGGACTTCCTTCACCGCGACCTTTTGATCCTTTAGATCGTCTTTTATCGACTCGGTGTCGATTTATCGGGGAACGCCACGGATGACGAGCCGGAGTAGACGATCTTCGGGTAGGTCGTAGGTGTGGAACTCCACACTTCTTGCCTGAAGGAGTTTGGTAAAAGCCCTAAACTCCGTGGAGTTGGGCAAATGGACTTTTATGCCGTCGGCAGCAGCCGTGGCGCGAGTGAAATTTATTTTGTTGGTTTGGCACCAACCAGAGATCTCGGTCCATTTGTCCTTATTATGGACGAAGACGGGGCGGCAAGCTCGCTCCTTCCTCGGCTGCGTTGAGGAAGGTCGCTTGGGTCTGGGGACGGGGGTGAACCGGCTGGCCTGGGTGGCTTCAGCTTCGGCTTCCGGAGAGGCGAGGGGGGCGGGGGTGGGGGGAGAAGCAGGGGAGGACTGTGCGGAGGGCACTGGCACTGTCCTGGGGGCTTTGGTTGGGGGGGAAGGTGAGGACGAGGCCTCCTTCTTTTTGGCGCGTCTGGCGCGCTTTTTAGAGCCCGTGACGGGCGTGAATTTGTCCGAGGAACCCTCGGACGCAGATGACAGCGACTCCATTTCGGAGTCGACTATAACGGACTCGGGAGAGACAGGGGAGTCGAGGTCTTTGTTGACCTCGTTGGTTAGGTCGAGTATGGCGCGTCTTGACTCCTCAACCATTTCCTTGGTAGGGGTGACGGGGGTGGAGGCGTTCGCCTGTTGGGAGAACGCTTCGAAGTGGCGCTGGAGGGAGGGGACGGACTTGAAGAGTCCGTCAACGAAGTGCGCCAGTATGGCCGGGTCAGCCATTGTGGCGAGCGAAGGGAGAGGGGGAGACATTTCGTGGGCGAGGGAGGTGATTTCGGGGCGCGGTCCCCAGGGGAAGAACTCACGAAGAAACCCCTGGTGACATCAAAACTATTATAAGGGGGCCCAATCCCCGGGGGGTTGACCCAGGGGTGTGTGCTGAGGGCGGGGGATGAGCTAGAACCCCCTAGGGGCGCCCGCAAGGGGTCCTAGTAAGGGTGCTAGCTCATCACCTACTTTGCTCACTTTTTCCGAGTGAGCAATTTGGCGTTGGTCTTGGGAGTAGCGCAGGTCGCGTAGATCCCCAAGGCAAGTCCGGAGCACTATCCTGCTAGAGGTTGCCGCCTGCTATTGGTCTGGTTCCTTCAGAAACAGACGTAACTAAAAGCTCCGGGCGCTCTCCACTCTCCCACCTTTCCCCCAAAATCCTTGTATCCTTCCCTGTCCTCGCTCCCTTGCCCTCCCAGTCTGGGAGAGTTTGGGAGCACACACTCTTCACAAAAGTGCACACACACAGACTCAGATACACTCTTCATTCGCTTTACACAAACAAAATAACAGTTGTTCACTCTACAGCACACAACAGATACACTTTACATGCAAATACCACACCACACCTACAAGCAGATACTCACCCCCAATCCTACGGTCTAGCGTGCCTATGGGATGTATGGCTGGGGGGGAACAATACCCAGTCCCAAGCGCAGAGGAGGGAGAGGGGACCTCACCCCTTCAAAAAGGAAAACACAAATGGATTTGGAAAACATGAGTAACAGTCCCCAGGCGGGTGAATCCCGCACGGAGTCCTCGGACTCCGTCTGCCCCTCAGTATCTGGGGGGGGCACCACTTCCAACGGAGGTCAGGCGATCCCTGACCCCCGAGAACGACGACCATCATCATGCACACCGGACACAACGAAGACCACTAGCGACTTGGATTCGACGATTGGGGCGCGCGCACCGCAGGGGTGCGGCGTCGGAGAAGGGAGGGAGCTGCGCGTGCGACTCACGCGCACTCCAATAACGGACCTGGCGAGAACACCGGACCTCGACTTCAGTGGGGAAGAAGAGGACTCGGACTACGAGGAGGAAACAGACAACGGCAACCGTTCGTCCAGCCCGTCTTCAGGAGAGGAGCTCTTGGAGATGCTGGAGGAGCTGGTGCCGATGTCACCACGGAAGAAGAAGGGAACCAAGGCTGCGGCGATGCGGGACCAGCGGAGCTCTTCTCTACCGCAGCGCGACGAATTTGGGCGCTTTGTGCCGCGTGGCTCGACCACGTCTGCTCCGGCACCGATAAGGGGTGGCAAACGCCCCTTGCAGTCTTCGCCACATGAAGGGAGCCCGAAGACGAAGGAAGGGAGAGTGGAGAAGGCAGTGCGGCAGGCTGAAGAGGCCCGCAAAAGCCTGCCTGAAGTGGAGGAGGCGTTGAGGCTGCGGAAACCGTCGACGGCGGCTCTCAGCAGTCGGGTTCAGCAGGATGCTGACCTGATTGCTGAGGTGGTCGCAAAGTCGACGAACTTAAAGGGCACCTGTCATCGTGCCCTGAAGGAAGCCGCAGCCTCCATTAAAGAGGCGGCCCGCATCATAGCGGAGAACTCGGCCAACGACGAGGTAAAGAAGGTGCACGCGGAGAACGAGGCTCTGCGTGCACAACTCGATCATCTCAGGCGGGAGATGATAGACATGCGGTCGGAGCTGCTGCAGGCGAGGGCGAGGCAGCCGCCGCCCCCGCCCCCTCCTGCCGCCACAGCACCACCACCGCCGCCGTTCAACGAGGCGGCCATACTGGAGGCCATCGAAAGGCGCTTCGAGGCCTTGGAGAGGCGCATCTGCCCCCCTGCGGCTGCTGTCGGAGCAGCTGCCCCGCAGCGGACGGGGGAGGGGCACCCTGCGCCTCCTACAGTGGATCAGGACTGCGAGGCCAAAAAGAAGCAGAAGAAGAGGAAGGGCACCAGTCGGGCCGACCCGGTCGCGGACCTGCCGGCCGTGACACCGGGCGGTCCTCGGGAGACTGCGCCGAGTGCGCCGCCCACGTGGGCTAAAGTGGCGGCAGGCAAGGGGAAGACGCCGAAGAAGTCGGCCCCGAAGAAGAAGCGGAAACAGGAGAAGACCAAGGCCTCAGCAGCAAAGCTGCAAGTGCCTCAGACGGCCGCAGTGGTTTACACGCTGTAGCCGGAGGCGAAGGAAAAGGGGAGGACCTACGCCTCGGTGGCCACCGAGGCCAAGGCGAAAATTGACCTCGCGGCCCTAGACATCTGGGCCCTGCGCTTCCGAGTGGCGGCGACAGGTGCTCGGATCTTGGAGTTGCCGGGGGCCGGCTGCGAGGCCAAGGCGGTGGCGCTCGCCGAGCGGATGCGGCAGGAGTTGGGTCCCGGGGTGCGCATCTCCACGCCCACTAAGTGCGCGGAGCTGCGCATCACGGGCTTAGACGACTCATCGTCAGCCGCAGAGGTGGCCGCTGCGATAGCCCGAGCTACGGACTGCCCGGAGGCAGCAATACGGGTGGGCGAAATTCGTTTCGCCAGGGGTCGAGGTGCGGTGTGGGTGCGTTGCCCCATTGCCGCAGCCAAGACCCTGGCAGAGAAGGGGCAGGTGATGGTGGGCTGGGTTTGCGCGAGGGCTGTCCTATTGCAGCCCAAGCCGGCCCGGTGCTACCGTTGCCTGAGGCCTGGACACATGGCCCCGCAGTGCACGTCGGAGGTGGACCGCAGCGCTCTGTGCTTCCGGTGTTCACAGCCGGGACACAGGGCGGGGCAGTGCGCCGCCGCGCCGCGCTGTGGAGTCTGTGCCGAGGTGAAGCGGCCAGCCGACCACATAGTCGGCAGCAAGGCCTGCAAGCCCGGGCCGCGGCCCAAGAAAGGGCCGCAGGGGGCGGGCTGAGCTCGCTCATGCCTGCCTCCACAAGAGGGCAGCGGTGACGGGACGGGGGTCCCGTTGCTGCGTAATGCCCTCCAGGTGAGGGGTGCGTTGAGTGTTCACGCACCCCACCTTCGGTGGAGTCACCACCGCGCAGCGGCCACAGGCCATCGCTGGGGGGGTTCGCGGTGCGTGCAAAAGCGACCTCGCGGCCTCCCATCCTAAGGCGATGAGAAGACACTCCGTGGGTTTTTAGTCAGTAGGAGTCTGACACTCCCCGTCGCTGTCCCCCGATGGCGGCGGGCGTCCAATGCAGGATTTTCCCACGCTAAAAAATAAAAAAAAAAGGGGTGTGTGCTGAACCCTCCCTGTCGGGTGTAGACAGGGAGGTGAGTGTGCCTATGGTGAGCCCTAACCTTGTATTACCGCTGCCAGTCTTATTGTGCAGCGGGTTCCTGACTGTTCCGGTGTAGAGAGCACTAGTCCGTGGACAGTGCCCAAACTAACACCGGAGGATAGGAGGTAAGGGATAGGTAGGGTGGGCGGTGGGTGATAACCAGGCGCGACTAGGGTAGACCCCAAGGCCGGTGAACCTGGTCCCGACCGTTTGTGGCCTTACCCTGAAGGGGCAAGGCTAGGAGCGCAACGGGTCAGCGCCCCACTCGGTTCGTTGGCACCATTTGGTTTCCACCGAGTGACCACGAAACTGTGGATTTTCCCAGAAGGGGACAAATATTATTGTCGAGAAACAGAAATTGTGATTGTTGTTGCCTTGAAAAAGGCGACCAACAATCACCACGTGCGGTGCGTAGCGGCTAGCTAGCGCGTGGCGATTTGCGTAGCGGTGGGTATGGCTTCTGCCGGTCGTAGCGGGCGCAGAGCGCGGGAGCGGTGGGAGCACACGTCTGCTCGGTACGGCGGCCGGAGCGGGGATGTCTAGAGTACTCGAAACCGACGAGCATATATGAAGAAACGAAGCGAAGCAGGTATGTAAGTCTAGAGAGAACTGGCGCTCTTTACTCTCTGCTTACCGCATTAGGGACTCGGCGTGATGATTTATGTATGTAGGTATAAATGAAAACATGCATACCTTTGAGAAGAAATTCAGAGACATGTATAGTCTTCCTAGATAAGCGGATATGGACTGAAACCTGGCAAAAAGTGTGTGTGGGTACTACACTACCGCCCAGCCCTTCGGGCGTGAAGGCGTGAAGATATATCACTTAACCAAATACTCTCTTGGGGAAAGGAAAGAACTTGTAACGTTATATAATACATACAATGATGTTATATCTTTCAAGAGAGCCATTAGTCAAGTTGAGTGCCACTCGGATACCTGCGTGGGCGGGCTTGGATGACCGGTAACCTGCTTAATGTCACCCTCCAATATTTCATAAATGTATTTCTGCTGCCTCATCGTATAATATAATTTCTTAGGTGTTGGCTAATGACTTTTAATTTTTTATCTGGAATAGATTGATTGCAGAAATTATTTTTGATAAGCTATCTTTTATTTTTTTATAAATATATTTTAGAATAATATAAATATATTGTCATGACAAGACCTTCACTTGGTAGGCAGAGAGAGTAATAATAATAATAATATATCCTCACGCCTTCCCACAAGGGTCCCCGAAGGGGTAGGCAGAGGTGTATAGGTAATACCCACACACCCACTTTCCGCCAGAGGTATATTAGAGAGAGTAAGTAAATTGCCAATATTTGGAATACATTATGTTTTATTTTCAATAATGGACTTTCTTAGATAGGAACTTGTTAAATCTTGGTGCTTTCTTAGGCTGATTGAATTTTATCCTACATCTGCTTACCCTTTAGGAGAGAGTTAAAAGCAGATAATTCGATCATATTTTAGTTTAAAAGACGATTAAATGCATCATCATAACGTACTTACAAGCTGTTAAGTCTTTAAATAAATCTACTATACCTTTTAAGAATAAAAAAAAAGCAATTTCAAATTTACATTATGAAACACTCCAATACTTTAGTTCAAAGAGAATGCTACTTAGAGAGTTTGAAACATCTACTCTATATATAAATTAAGTGTCACGTTGTTTGTCCGCGATGGGCTCCTAAACTACTTAACCGATTTCAATCAAATCGAATCGGATCGTTATTCAGGAAGTTTATCTTTTTCACCCGGGCGAAGCTGGGCCGGACAGCTAGTATTTTATAAATTCAGTTTTAAACCATTGAGTCTTTCCCAATGGTTGGTAGCGAATTACGAGCCGATAATAAAATATTACCAAAAAGTCATGTGTCCTTATAGGCAGTTCTGTCTATAACCCAGTTACTCGGATGACCTATTTGCGAGCATGCATATTTGTCGCTTGCAAACAAAAATGCAAATGGTTTAATTCACCACCATGGTACACAAGCGTGACATAAGAACCTTATTGAGTACGTATATTGCTAAGTATAAGTATTACGTACTTGGAAAATCCCATTAGCTGGTGTCCACAAGGGGCGTGGAGCCTTGACCTGAATACGTGAGGGTTCACTGCCTCGTAAATGCGGTGCCTTGTCAAATTTCACTTCAATATTGTTTTCGTTGTCACCAGATTTCAACGTAAAATGTTATGCTTGCAAGGGAGTTTCAGTGCTGTATGGAATACACTTTACATACATACATATCATCACGCCATGTCTCTAACGGGGTAGGCAGAAAGTATTGAGCACCAGTTCTCTCTAGACTACAGTTCATACAGTTTATATCTTTACGTCTTGCCACAATAGTCCCCAAAGGGGTACGCATAGGTGTAAAGCAACGTATCTAAACCATTCTGGAATCCACTTGAACCCACACAAAAAAATCAATATCAGTCCAGCTGTTTAGTTAGCTAAGTCACATACACTCGCAGAAGAATTATCCTACTAATATTAAAAATGCGAAAGTTTGTGAGTATATATGTATGGATGTTTGTTACACACACACACACACATACACATACTTACACACCCGCACTCACAACACACACACACTTACATGATTTATTATTATTTTTAAACTTATCTTGTATTAATTTATTAGACTTAGTACATTCATGTCCTTTGGAGGTGGGCGTTGTCATCCGCGACACAGTTTTTAACTTCTGCGGATGTCATCGACACGTTTAGTTTCTGTGCCAATGTAACCAAATAAAATTTTATTATTTTTATTATTTAATCAATCACGCCAGGACGGTCAGATGTTTTAATGGAAATTGTCTTTTTATAAAACAAAGGTACCTACTTTTAAAAAAACAAGTAACAGATAACCCTTTCATGCAGATAACAAATAATAACCGTCTATCTATCTGCAATCTGCTTGATATTCCTCGTCAAAAGCCAAAGCGTTGAACCAAATCGGATTTCTAAATTGATTTTAAAGTAACAATGTTGGTATCAATTTTATATCTTT
Source organism: Drepana falcataria (assembly GCA_945859725.1). Classification (NCBI taxonomy): domain Eukaryota; kingdom Metazoa; phylum Arthropoda; class Insecta; order Lepidoptera; family Drepanidae; genus Drepana; species Drepana falcataria. Next base: position 7,717,703 of record OX243935.1, read on the forward strand.
TTGAGAAATTTTATTTGCAATAGCCTAGAAAACCGAATACTTTTCTGACGATTACAAATCTTTTTGTAATTTTTTATTTTTATTTTTTTATTTTACTTTATTTAGGAACACAAACAGTCTCACATAAAAAAAAGAACATAAATTAAAAATAAAGTTAATACATAGACAAACAGTGTCCACAGATAACATAATTCCTGTGGAGCATGTGGTCGAAAGAGCAGTAAACAGAAGAAGAAGAACAGTTTGTTTATTAACAATATTTCTAAATTATGCAAGATGTACATTTCATGATGCTGACAATATTTTAAGGATATGATATTTAAATTTACCCAAACTGGTTCTGTCAAACATGTCCAGGTCACTGTTGAAATGCACATTATGAGAACAGCAAGCTCGAGGGATGAATGAATTCTTAGCGTGGTTGGTCTTGAATGTAGGGATATGGAACAATTTTCTGAATTGTTTCCGTGTGTTGCGACTTGGACAGTAAAAACTAATTCTCGTCAATAAGTAGGAACTATCAATATTATTATTAAGGATTTTAAAGAGAAATACTTGATCACGGCAAGTTCTTCTTTGTGATAATGAAAGATTTAGATACTCACGAATATTTACGTGCTTAAAACGGAATCTTAAATATTTAATGAATTTGTTTTGTATGTTTTCAATTTGATTTATATATATTTTGTATTGTGGATTCCAGCAGACTGAGGCATATTCTAGGTAATCTAATATTATATTAAGTACGTTGTAGGTACATTGTACGTAAATACATTGTTTTAAATTATGTGATACCCCTGGTATTGCAAACGGCGTTAATCGCTTACCGCAACTCGAACCATCAGACGGGGGCTAGGTAGCCTCCTAAGCGATATAAAGATAAAAGCGTATAACTCGAAATCCATTTCAAAGTTTGTTCTGAAGCGTTATATATACATATATATTATTGTTTGTTTGTTATATAAGTATATGTTTCGTATTTATTTATGTAGAATGCCTATTATTTATATATTATAATAATTGTTTCTATTTCATCCTCTCAACTGTCACACCTACCTTTTCTTTCTCTGTTTCTTATCTCTCTCTACATTGGTTGCCTGGTAGAAATCGCTTTTGCAATTGTGCCTACTATATGTTTTTCTTTGGCATTTCTGTTTGTTTTTGTAAATGTGTGTGTTTGTACAATAAAGGATATATTATTATTATTATTATACATATATAATAGTTGTCTGGACCATTCTCGAATCCACCTGAAGACACAGAAAATATCATTAAAATTGGTCCAGTCGTTTAGGAGGAGTTCAGTGACATACAGACGTACAGAAGAAATATAATATGTAAAGATTAGCGATGCGACCCGACTTCGCACGGATACCTACATAAATGTATGGATATACATCGTTTTGTTATATCTCAAATGGCAGCGTTTTCAATTAATGCTCCTAGGTGGCCTGACTTCAGCGGACATTTTATATAATTATCGTAATATTTCAACCAATGTACGCAACTAAGCATTAACGAAACCAGGGGTATTTGGATGGCTGTAGTCTGTGATGTGGAAAATATTTTATAATGTTATTAGATCTTATCGATACATTTTATATAATATTGAATGAATGATTAATTATATACTTTTAAATTTCTACAACAACTTATCAAATCATACCTACCTACTCATCTCAATCAATCATTATATCTATTGGTGAAGACCGCATGAAAAGTCGTTCGGTATTCTTTTTATTAATCCCGAATATGCAGACTAAGTATTATAGTATGTATTTAATTTTGAAAGATCTACCATAGCCTATAAATAGGCTACGGTGACCATAGCGCGGTCCTTTGTATCCACTGTAGTTGCGGCGTAAGGGCAACAACCGAAGCAAAAGTACCTACCAACTTCTCTCATCAAAACCATCAAAGCAATGAAATCCGAAGTAATACAACAACACAATGTTTTCTTTAAAAATAACAACAGTGTTTACATCTCTTCCTTCGAATCGATGAGGAGAAATATAATTGTTTTATTTACATGCCAATCCCTGTGAGCCTGGCTCGATTGCCAATCAGGCAGGCTCATGGTGTTGTTTTCCTTATAAAATATCAGGGATTAAACATGCCGACGAGTTTTGCATTTGAGTGAACCACAAAATACTGTCATGAAAATTCAAACGAGAAATCTGTAATAATAAAATGGAAACATTGTTTGTTTCAAGCGCAAACACTGAACGACCAGTGATATATGAATAATGGGATTTTTTTACATTAAATTTTACTTCGACTGGAACTGCGGGACAACTTTGCCAAATATGATGCAAACGCGACATATCTAAAAAAATTATGAGATTAATAAATCTGTTTAAAGTCTTTGCTGGAGGTGGTAACTTATCACAAACAAAATATACTTGACTTGATTCTTTGCAAGGAATGAATGATCAAAGTTATTTATAAGTAATATTCTCCACATTTCTGATCTATGTAGATACCAACGTGTGTGTGGTCGGTCTCAGGCATCAGATACTTACTTATTACTTTTCAGGTGAAGACTTTTCGGAGCATGGCGTCTTAGTAATTACTCTGATATTTCACTGTAAAGCGATCGAATATACCAAATACAGTTTAATGTTATACTGCCCAAGGGAGCGAAGCAGTAATCATATAATAGAAAATATTTATCGAATGCGGATGGACCCGTAGGGAAGAACTAGTGTAAGCAACCTCTTCTTAAGTCTATAAATATTCAAACATTTGTTTTTTGAAGTGTCTCCTTCTAATGCCCTGTCATTAAGGCCACCAAATCGACATTAACACCTTTATATACCAGTACTTTATACACCAATAGCAGTACACAACTCAAAAGTCCCATTCGCATAATAAAACACCTTAAACTTTGCGTTAAGCTCTGTGACGTTCATAAGTTTCAGAAGCTCGGCTTAGGTTGGTACATAAATAATAATTGTGTTGAAGGGGATATTTTGACACGAAGACACGACAATAATAACCTTAATTGTAGACCTAATAAAAAGTAAATTTGCAAATAAGTTATTTTCAACATGTAGCTGTTGATTCCTATAGTTTCACAATTGTAAGTACGTAACTATATGTACAAAAAAAAACAATTGGTAAATGGATCTACTTGGTAAATCATGCACTTAGAAATCCAATAGTTTAAATAACTTTCTTCCTGCAAGAAGCTCGTTTCGGTACCTGTTGATAATAACGTTAAACGATACATTGCTTCCTGTTGTCGTACTGCTGGTGGTGTTGCAGACTTCATCTCCGCCTCGTGAATTTTGTGATTCGATTTAGAATTTATGCCACCGAAGCGTGACTTTTGAGAGATTTATAAGCCCATTTACAATACCGCCAATTTGAACCAGTCGATAGGCAGACCGCATTTGTTGTACGATCTTGAATTGCGTTTTGCTAAGTGACATGTCGATTTCAAAACTATTTCAGTTGTACGTACTTAAGTAGGTATATTTCCCACCGACGTGCAGTGCTTGCGACTTGGAACTTAGCGTTGCCTACACTTCTCCACTTCTTTATCACTAGGTATGTAAATCCGACTGTACCAATGAGTTTCTTGAACTTAAGTACAGTGATTAGTCACACCATGAGCTTTACGGTGAAGGAAAACATCGAAAGGAAACCTGCATCCGTCTGAGAAGAAATTCAAAATATGTATAGTCGTGCTTGAGTAACGGCGATGGACTCGCCAACTGTCACGTTGGCACCTCATATACCTCTGGCAGAAAGTGGGTGTGTGGGTATTACCTATACACCTCTGCCTACCCCTTCGGGGACCCTTGTGGGAAGGCGTGAGGATATATGTAAATAGCACTACTTACAACGATAGACGTTTATTAAAATCCGTTCTTAATATTGGTGAAAGAGACTTAAGTAGTTCCTACTAATACTTTGAGATAGTTCTGCAGAAATTTGCCGAGGCAAAGCTTGTACTGTGGGAACTAGACAACGATATAAGTATATATCAAAGAGAGGTAGGGCATAACGGGTTTCCTGTTCGAATTTGAAGCTGCCCGACTGGGGCATGACCTCCACCTTATAGAAGTCCGTAGCCAAAAAACACAATTTATTGTGTTGTGTTCCTACGCGGTGAATAAGGTTTCCAATAATGAGCTACTTGGGTAGTGGGGAGGATTGTTATATTGCGTTGGCAGCAGAGGGATTAGTCTCATTATACTACCAAAACAGTATAACTCTCCGAAAACAGAGTGGCAACGCGCAAGTGATACTTCGGTATTGTAAGCGTAAATAGGCTGCGGTAACCGTTTTCCATCGGGTGGGCCGTATGCTTGTTGACCACTCTCGTGGTATAAAAAAAAATATCGTTGTCAATATCGCTGGATTTGTATACGTATACAAATCCAGGACTAAGATAAAAATATTTGTCTTCATCATACAAACATCAGGCCTTGGCGGAAATCAAACCCGAGACCTCAAAACTTCACAGAAAAAGGTTCTGGTCACTACAGTCCCCTGTATATAATCATAATAAATACATTAAATTAAAAAGAAACCTTAGGACAATTCCACACAAATTGAAATAGTCCGGATAGAAAACGATAGATATACTTATACACATAGGACATCCAAGGCTAACATACAAATTCCTCGTGTCCATTACCCAAATATCTGCTCTCAGCGGGAATCGAGCCTACGACCTCAAGCTTCGCAAGAGCATTGATCAATAGACCAGACCGGGCTGTTGGATGTTAATGTGGTCATATTTTATGTTCCTCTATAATCAGTTTTTCAGAAGGTGGAGGAAGGTTTGGTGAAGGAATTATGAAAGTTCAGACAATTCCTTCCGCTTGAATCACAGCCCAGAGGTAAATAATGGAAAACTAAGTGGGCAATAATGGCGCGGAAGGCTAAGTGGGGCATAATTCTAATAGCATTATCGTTAAAGTTTGGAAGATTCGGAGAACCCAACGGATCAATAGACTACAAGTTTCCCTCATTCCATATTAATTTGATAACCTCCCGAGACTACAATGAGATCAGCCATTAAACAGCCGTGTCTTGTTGTGCGGAGACCGGATAGTGACTTTGGAAATTCCTAAACTCGGCGTACAGAAGGCTCTCGTATAATAAAGCAATTAATAACACCAGCCTTTTTCCCTTTTCATGAATTATTGATTACTTATTGACAACGATAATGGACATATCATGATAATAACTATCACCTTTATGACGGTGCTAATAAAGTTCATTTTAGTCGCCATTAAACATATCGACGGCATAAAAAATTTTGGAAATAATTACTCATTTTAATCACTAGATCGTGTCGCCTCGGAATTGGATTCTAATATAATATTCTCTACAGTCACAAATATATACATGTGAACATACTCTTACTTGTGTATCCATACTGTACATATGCACATATACTTATATAACAACATAGTTTTAATCAAATTTACCTACATAATATGCTTGTACATATAGGTATTACACAGTGATGTTATATTATCTCGCTCTGTTCGCTCTGCCTACCTTGTTAGGGAATCGACGTGATGATATGTATGTATGTATATATTACACTTAAATATCACGACATTCTCAGTACAAACCATCAATAATAATAATGGGAAAACCTTGGGATAATACCTCACAAATTGTCCTAGTCTCAAGCAAAGCGAAGCCCTACTTGCAGAATTGGATAGCGATATATATATAGAACCACAAGGGTGCTCGAAGCGTTAAGCAGAGGTGTACAGAACCCTCATAGGTATGAAAGCCTTTTTCAGTAAGAAATCTCTAGCATAAAATGTAAAGAAACTTTTTATAAACAAATACTTTTTTAAATCATCAAATGTTCTTCATTTTCGTGAACCAAACAGTTTTCAGAATTCTACTGTAAGCTTGATTTCCACAAAGGTTGAACTAAAACCTTATAAAATTACACATTGACTTTTGACTGAATACATCGACAGACACTATTCATTGATTCGATAAACTATAGAAAAATCGTAAAAAAAGCTACCGTAAGTCATTCACCTTTCATTGATTGTAACGGATATACTTGCCAAAACTGCAATCGAATGGTAGAGCTCCTGAGTAGTGTTGTGTTCTTAAGGTGCCGGAGAAGAACAGCAGTGCTTGCAAGAAGAATCATTCCTCCGGTGGTTCTATTCTATTACACACAAAAGCTGCGTATAAGGATAAGCGTTAAGAGAGGTAGGGCATAACGGGTTTCCCGTCCGAATTTGGAGCTGCTCGACTGGAGCAGGACCGTTGGTCCGTAGCCAAATAACTCATTTTTTGTGTTGTGTTCCTACGCGGTGAGTAAGGTTTCCAGTAATGAGCTCCTTGGGGAGGGGGGAGGATTGTTACATTGTGTTGGAAGCAGAGGGATTAAACCGAATATGCTGCCAACACACTATAACTCTCCGAACACAGAGTGGCAACGCGCAAGTGATACTTCGGTATCGTGAGCGTAAATAGGCTACGGTAACCGTTACCCATCAGGTGGGTCGTATGCTTGTTGTATAAAAAGAAAAAAAAGTATAAACAGCGTTGACAACGCACGTAAACAATTTCAGGCTACGGTTTTCGCTGGTTTATACCTCTAAGGTGGTAAAGCAGGCGGTTTACTGGTGATTAGTGGATACCGCCGTTTATGGTTACTTGCAACAGCAGGGGTATCGCTCGTGCGTTTCAAACCCTGAATAAAACATTTCACAATATTCTTGAAAAAATCCTTTTTTTTTTGTATTGTCTCTCGTAGCGTGAGTTCCGGGAACTTTTGCTACTTAACCGGTCAATGGCGAGACCTAGGCCTCCAGCCAGGCACATTAGTACTAAGCAACACAGCTAAGGGCACCCTCTGTGGGGAACGAACCTCGGCTTAGGGCGTTGCTGGATCGCAAGCAAGGGAGCTGGGCTGGACTGTTAATTTTATTTATATATTATTTAGGGGCGGGATTTGCGCGTCTGGCTCGGCGCGGGCCGGTGTTTGCGGCGGGGGTCGGGGGAGAACATTACGGCTTATTCGCTTGGAGCCTCGCCGGCGAGGACGGAACAGTGGTCGGTTGTGTGTAGTGTTGGTAGGTTTTTGTCGTGCGTCCTGGAGGAGCGTTATGTCGTCATCCGGTTCGATAACGGCATGTCTTGGACTTGAAAAACTCCATGCTGTTATGTATATTTATGCTGTGTATTTATCTGTAGGGATACATCTCAGGGATAAACCTCAACAGGGAGTTCATTCCACAGCTTTTATATACGTTACCAGCAGGTAGTAAATATACATGTGAATTGGGCAATTTGTGGCCAACTTCTACAGGAAGATGTAGGGCTGATCCCAACAATGGTTTGCAAAAGGTCAGGACGCCTATGAACATAAAAAGTTTGAAAGATCAAAGGTTACAACAACTTGGAGTTTTCCCATAATCTATTATCGTTGGGAATCTTTTCTGTTTCCCTCAGAACAAATAGTCTGTAGTGAAGTTTGCCAGGAGTTCTGTTTACCGATCAACATTAGATTACTGGCCACTTTGCCATTTCCCTGGTGCAGTGTAAGACATAGATTCTTAAGAAACTCCAGAATGTAGCTATGGTATTTTTCCTAAGCTATTGCCTTTCTTATGCCCATTTATGGCTTCCTTAAAATTAAGAGTAAGTTAAATATATATACATAGAGAAAGGCTTGACGACGCACAAGGGGTAGACAGAGTTTTAGCAATGTCCTGTTTTCGCCTAAGATATATTTAGGTGCCAATGTGACAGATGCCGAGTCGATCGCCGTTTGACCTATGCATGCGACTTATTCATTCGAAGCATGGCGTAGCTCTTTAAAATTCTTCCCAATCGTAAACAGGTTTCCTCTCGATGTTTTCCTTCGTGGTAACCGCTCGTGGTGTGACTTATTACTGAACTTCAGTTCAGTCGGGATTTGACCTTGAATTTTGTGTTGCAGGCGACTACTCAAACCACCCGGTCAACGCGGCAAATGTTCAATATTTTTCAGCTTTACTTACGAAATTATTATAATGGGATTGTATAACACAGTACACTAATATAATGCAGGAAAAACTTTCAAATGAGAAAGCCTCACGACTAACTGAAAATATATTACGTTCGCAAACTTTTTGAACTAAATTGTAAGTTCCATACTTTTGAAATAAAATAAAAGTTCCATTTCAGAAAATATGACAGCCGTTACGGTAACTTCTACGTTCTTTTCAAAATTTAAGCACTAAAATATTTTCTATAACAAAGTACGCTTTTAGCTAAGACTTAGGTACTCCAGACGCTTTTTTACATTATATGGCCATAAGAAGATATAATCATTTATAGACCAGTATTTTTCTAAGCCAATTTTTTGTGTTTTTCTATTCGTTAACGGCTTTTATCATACAGCTGGAGCTTGCTTAACGTGCATCCACTCAAGCGAATATTAATAGTATCGTTTATGAGTTCCAACCTAAATACATATTTGGCAAAATAGAGGGTGATGTTACACCTCTGGTTAACCTATCAAGGTCCCTTGTAGGAGGGGAGAGGGCAAGAAGAATAAGAGAAGTATAATCGTCCTTAAGTAGCGGCGATGCTTAAGTATATCTCCTGCGTAAAGTGGGATATTACCTACATACCTACCTCTGCCGACCTCTACGGAGCAACTCGTGGGAGAGCGTGAAGATATATTATATTATTATAAACTAGCTGCGTCCTGCGATTTCACCTGCGTAAATTTTCATTTTCTGGAAATAGAATATATTGCGTTTTCGCAATAATTTTTTGTAACGCTCCGCTCTGATTGGTGATAGCGTGATGCTATTAGACCTATAGTATTTAGATAGTAGAGTGCCAGTTCACTTTAGACTTACAGACTTGTTACTTTTCATCCAGACTCATCACCTCTTGGCGGGATTCATCGTATATTAATATGTAGTCCCGCCAAAATGCGCTGTAATTAATTTGTATCCTCACGCCTTCCCACAAGGGTCCCCAAAGGAGTAGGCAGAGGTGTATAGGTAATACCGACACTCCTACTTTGCGCCAGAGGTATATAAGGTGCCACCGTGACAGGTGGCGAGTCCATCGCCGTTACTCAAGCACGACTATACTTACGCCTTTGAATTTCTTCTCAGACGTATGTAGGTTTCCTCTCGATGTTTTCCTTCACCGTAAAGCTCGTGGTATGACTAATCACTGTACTTAAGTTCAGAAAAACTCATTAGTACAGGCGGGATTGGAACTTGCGATCTTTGTGTGGCAAGCAACTGCTCGGACAACACGGTCACCACGGCTTTATTAAATACTGTAAAAAAAAATTATCCTAATGGATACAAAATTAGCTCAACGCATTCTTGCTATACTACGGCATGTAAAAAGCCTATGTTACAAAAAGTTCTCGCGCTCTATACCTTTTCACGCAAAGGGCCTTATAATGGGCTCGAAAAGAACATGTACTCGTATTATGTCACAAACATCCATATATTTTGCGCACTTGAATAATGTGCCATAGTATAAGGTAGCCAAGGCAGAACATCGTAGTGACGGAAATTTTGAATGAATGTTTGATGTCGGTTTTTGTTGCAGGCAACTAATCAATCCACTCGGCCACCACGGTTCTTTTTTATTTGATATGTAATTTTATTGAAATTATTATGTACATTACACATTACACTGTATGCCTTTAAAAAAATACAAGTCTTTGCTATCAATACCCCTACTAAGGGTACGAAATACTACATAAATTCTGTATGCACCCGGAATGAGGCCTAGGTATGGAGATGAGAATATATCTTTTTAAGGTAGCGAAAAACTCCCACGTCACTACGCGTACCTATCTGTTTCCGCAAAGATGGTCTTTTGTAGTAAATTACCCTTCTCTCCTTTAAAGACGTGTATTCATACCTACTTACGTGGATTTATCGAATATTTTCGAAGTCAATTTATTTGCCATTAAGAGGCACAGATAAGACCGGATGTATGTTACGTGTGTTAAGGCCGGATGTAGCTCATCGAATCGTGTTAAAAATGAAATCATATAATGGGCGCAATGCGCCACCAGTTTTATGTACAATTTATATATCCTCACACCTTCCCACAAGAGTCCCCAAAGAGGTAGGCAGAGGTGTATAGGTAGTGACATATATGAGATATATTTTAGGTGCTAACGTGTCTGATGGCGAGTCCTTCGTAGCTACACTAGCACGACACATACACCTTTGAATTTCTTGTCAAACGTATGCAGGTTTTCTCGATGTTTTCCTTCACCTGTTGGTGTGAATAATCACTGTACTTAAGTTCGGAAAAACTCATTGGTACAGTCGGGATTCGAACTATCGATCTTTGTGTAGCAAGCAACTACTCGAACCACTCGACCACCACGGCTTGTTATGTTTATGTAAGTATTGTTTTTATGTACAATTCCTATATGAAAATGCATATTGAGCATCCATGAAAAGTTATGATTTATATGAAATAAAATTTTGCAATTGAAAAGATAGAGAATTTATACTGCAGACATTAATGTTTGTTTTATTTTATTGAGTTCTCAAAGCAACAGTCTAAGCTTTACTACGTGAATAGAATGTTTTAAATGGCCGTACTGAAGCTAGCTCCGTTCGTCTGGAGTGAAAACTTCTAAGGTTGCTAGACTAGTGGGCGGTCTTCTATAATCTATACTATGAAATAAAATTTACGTGTTTGATTGTATTATCAAAATAACAGTGTTTTCCTAAATGCATATGAAAGCCTATACGGTAGTGATAACAAAAACACAATTCATAAATGTCTGTGCGTTTGTTAAAGCTTATCTCCAAAACGACGGGACAGGTTATGACAGGACTATCATTGGCAGATAGCGGATACCGGGGGCACACCGTGTCAATATATGGATGAATAAAACGGGTACAGACCAGTTTTATTCTCTGTTACCAGATTTTTTGACGACCGTCTGGTCTAGTGGTTAGAGCTCCTGACTGCGAAACTTGAGGTCGCGGATTCGAATCCCGCTGAGGGCAGATATTTCTGTGATGAACACGAATATTTGTACCTTAGCCTGGGATGTCCTATGTATTTTAGTATATATCTATTTATATAAGTAAATATATCGTTGTCTAGTTACCATAACACAAGCTTTGCTTAATTTGGGACTAGGTCAATTTGTGTGGAATTGTAAAATAAGATAAAAGAAAGAAAGATTTAGAAATAATCAGAGAGACTATCCAACACTAGCCGTGAGGTTTGAGTAACATGTAAGCAGTACCATGATTGCAGGTCTAAGCCCCGACAGTATGTACCAAGTTTTATCTCAAACTTAACGTAAGGGACGTCAAACAGCGTTTCAGTCGGAAGTTACGGATAGTCTGTGCCTTATTTTGGTAATGGCGTTTGACATTTCAATAACAATATTGACAGGGGTATCGGATTGTTATAAAGTTCGACACGTGACAAGTCAGTTCTCCATATTTCTGACTAAACTCTACCATGTCCACGTGGTATATAAATAATGTTGATATTAACAATATATAGAATTAAATTATTATTTAGTATCTACTAATAATATGGGTATTACCTATACACCTCTGCCTACCCCTTCGGGGACCCTTGTGGGAAGGCGTGAGGATATATTTATTTATTTATATACTAATAATATGTAAAGCATAAACACGTATGTAAGTTCTGTGGGTTATCATTTAGAGGTATAAATATACCATCGCGGACTATTTATCGTTCTTTTTAAGTTATACAATTCTGTACTACATTACTTGAGCGATTACTTGATATGACCTATCTCGTAAGGCCAGCGAGTCGGCGAGCGGCCAGCCAGTCTCGCCAGCGTTAGCGATTTAAGCGCACAAAAATGTGTTTGTAACGACATCACATTACAAGTCTATTAATTTTTTCTGCTTTTCTGTACTGTATATACATGTAAACATATAAACACTCCTCTTGAATTACTCTATCCATTGCTGCTGCTGCATTAAAATCCGTTGAATAGTTTAAAAGATTTAAGCGAACAGACAGCAGAAGCAGCTGTAACTTTTGCTGTAGCTGTAGCTTTTATAGTATGTAATGATGATAATATTTTGATAGTCCCATGAGCTTTATTTTAGTTTTAATAAAGTTTTGGCATGAAAAAGGAATTAACAGCCTTACAAACATTCATATTTGTAAACTTACTAGGAACAATATTTCTATATTTAACAATACATTTAGTAACTGATGAAGATGAAGAAAGGTACTTTACGTTAGTTTGGAGATGTAGGAAGGATGAGTGAAGAAAGATTGACGAAGCAGATATACAAAGCGAAAGTGTGCAAGACGAGGCAGAGGGAGACCACGTTCCAACTACCTAGATCAAATCGTGAAAATCAATCGCGAAAGGAGTATTCAAGGCTAGATAAAACTGGTGCTCTATGCTCTAGAGACTAACCCCGTTAGAGCCTCCACGTGATGATATGTATGAATATAGGTATTTAGTAACTCCAATAAAATATGTATGGTATGTGTCCTAAGTTTTCGTCCATTCGAATCTCAGTTGTTCTTAGTATTTTTTTACTAGAAAATAATATCTAGGCTGAATAAAGACAATCGTCCTTATCTGTTACAGTGGTATTTAGAAAAAGTATGAATTAATAAGTAGCCATAAATTATAGAGTAAGATTATGTCGTATAAAGTCATTGAACTTAAAAATGTCACCGGCTCAATATGCAAATAGTTGCATGTCATCAAGAAATATTTTGTACAAAGTACCCCTAGTTTTAGTTAGTAAGTGTTGCTGTGTATACTGTTAAGTAAGTAAAATTACTATTGCAAGAATTAGGCGTATTATCGTTACAACAGACGATGTAAAACTTGGAAAGCGCATAATATAAGTGATAATTAGAGACGAAGGTAACTATGGCTGAGAAAGAATGTGCTGATGAGATAGCATAAACCCAAGAGTTAAAGATCGTTACTAGCCCTATGCTAAATCTAATTTAGCGCCTCTCGACGTATATACACAATATGTATATGCCAAAGACTTTAGCCGCGGTAAAGTGAAGCACGTAGTGCGATAAATACGAACGTAAGTTCAGGAAAGAGCTCATGCTTTACGGTGAAGGAACACATCGAGAGGAAACCTGCAAACGTCTGAGAAGCAATTCAAATGCGTATGTATAGTCGTGCTTTAATTACGGCGATGGATTCGCCATCTGTCACGTTGCCACCTAAAATATATCTCAGGCGGAAAGCGGGTGTGTGGGTACTATCTGTACACCTCTGCCTACCCTTCGGGGACCCATGTGAGGCGTCAGGATAAAAGAATCAACGTTCTTAAATTTGCAGGAAGCCAGAGTAATGTTTGAGGAACTACCATTTAATGGACGAATTCCTGAGAGTGGTGAAAAAGTTGACGATCGTCACGCTTAAGATAATAGAGGCTGTCATTTACGCCATTGTCGAGAGCACCGTAAAGCTATTGGTGTTTATAATTCTAACCGTTAGCGCTTTATCACTAGGTGCTACCATTGTAAGGTAACGTTTACATTTTGTATATTTTATTATGCAAATGAGACTTTAGTAAAACAGCACGTAGGGCGCCAGTTCTCTAGATGTGCGCACCTCTTTCGCTTTTATTTACCCACATTTGTCAATTTTGTATTATCACATACACTATTAAAATACATAATAATAATAAGTCGTATTACACGAAAATTCTTTTGAATATCCTGACCACTGATATACCTACGATTCTTAAATAATAGCTTAGTTTAAATAGCTTTATTTTTTGGTGGATTTTACATCATGTACCTACCAATTACATGTCGTTGTTCTTCGAGTGTTATTCTGCTTTACATCTTAATCGAGAAATTTGCGGCATCATGTAACCCATGCCTTATATACAACTTTTCCGGTCTGAAATTCAAAAGTTTTTACTATTAAAGTTTCTAAGACCTCGTAAGTCTTTGTTGGGGGCTACCTGAATACAAACCCGTTTATGGTTGCCAACAAATACGTGTTGGAGGTATACAAGGCGTGTATGCTTTGTACAAGACATGTTTAATATTTTAAGGTATTATTATTATTCAGTTTTATTTGGACAATCATAATGATCAATAATTGTTTCCACAGCTATGAAATGTGTGATGAAGCAAGTTGTTTCAGTACAGACAGTCTACACACAATGGCGGTAGTGTCCGGGTGTGCTCTGGTTATGTTTGTAGCATTTTCAATATTAAAGAGAATGTTTTAATTTAACTCTGTAGTGTAATTGTGTGCAATTGTTGATATATTTTATTTTGCATTAAATTACATCATATTTAAGTATTATTTTGTCAAAAAAATCTTTTTCGAGTTACAATCCCAGCCACTATAGGCTTTCATAACTATAAGTCACTGATTTATAACGAAATAAATACATATAACAAGTCGATCGCGAAATCAATGTTGCAAGTTCGAGACCCGGCAGTCTGTATCAATAAGTTTTTTCTGAACTAGGCAGAGGTGTATAGGTAGTACCCCTACTTTCCGCTATAGATATATTTTAGATGCCAACGTAAGATGGCGAGTCGATCTCCATTACTCAAGCACGACTATACATACGCCTTTGAATTGCTTGTCAGACGTATGCAGGTTTCCTCTCGGATGTTTTCCTTCACCTAACTTAGGTATAATGTCATATCACACCATGAGCTTAACGGTGAAGGAAAAATAGAAAATAATTATTATAAAAATAAAAAACAGTAAAAATATAATAAACTTCATGCACTTAAAAATATACATACATACATATCATCACACCGAGTCCCTACAGGGGTAGGTGGAGAGAATAGAGCGCCAGTTCTCTCTAGACTTAAAAAGATATATATAAATACGTGTGATGGCAATAATTTTAAGTTGTTTGTCGTGCCTTAACCGGAAAAATATACGTTAATACTGTCCTTACACAAAGATTTGCAACAGGTGGGAATCAAACCCATTAGCACTGAAGGCGATGAATGCGGCACGAACACTACTAAAGTCGGCAAGTTAACTTGATAAATCTTACAAATCTTCACATAGTATAATTTATATACAGTTTGCATTGCGGGTGACTGTAAGAATAATTTAAATAAGGACTTGAAACAGCTCGTAAAATAAACCGTTACTTGTAAAGTTAAGCAGACAATATTTCATATTAATGCAGACATAATATTTACTGTCTCGAGCAGTCACTTAACCACACTTAACTGTTCTGTTATAAAATAATTCAAAGTTAAATAACTACTTTAACGTTTAACATTTTAACCTCAATATTTTAGCTGGCACATTATTCAGGGAAGAAATGAATTTGGATAATACTTAGCTAAGACAAATGGGGCACTTTGAAGGATTAGGTCTAGACTAGGTATTTTGCGAAGTTCTTATGCCCTAGTTTCGTTTCACTGAGCACAAATATGAATCAAATTATGTAATAATGTGTACATTATCTACATTAACAAAACCTGTGGCGGAGTGGCTTGAATGATCGTTACCAAAATCAAGATAGCTGATTCAAGCCCGGATGTCTGTACTAATGTTTTTCCCTGTACTTAAGTATTTGTACTTGTTGTTAAGGGCTTATTGATACATTACACCACGAGCATTACAAAAAAAACGTGATAACCGCATACGTTTCAAAGTCGTATGTAGAGTTTTATATGTATGTCTTTATAGGCAACGGACTCACCATCTGTTCCCGTACATAACAACATGTACATATTGAAGTATACAAATCGGTCCAAATAGAATGACTTCATATACGCTTTTTATCTTACACTAAATTATCGCTCACAACACCCAAAATATAGAATTGCCATCGAGATAAAACATAATATAGGAATTTTTCAAATCAAATATTTTAAATACGAAAGTTTTGTTCATTTACCACGCAAAACCTACTGAATGGAAAAGCTGAATTAACGCAGGTCATTCCTGCCTTTAAAAGGTAACTAAATAGGAATTGACAGGCTTACGGATAGTCAGGGTGGGGCCTTGGCTGTCTCACCTGGGCTTTGGCGATGTGGCTCGTACTTCCGATGGCACAGCGAGGGTACTAGGGGCGAAGTAAGGCACCCCTCGAATGTGAATAGGCAAAGTACAGGAGGGCACTGGTACGTTCCTCGGTAAATCCCGTAGCCCTCCTTTAATTCTCTTTTAACGACGACTTGAGTAGAAATCTCACATAGTCCCCCTTTCCCACCCCGCCCGCCCTTAGGACGGTGGGGAAAAGTCGGTCCAATAAAGTCTTATTTTACACGGATGAAATCGCGGTCACAGTTCAAAATATTTTATTAAAGTAAGAGGCACTGGGAATACAAGACTTATTGAACATTACATATTATATCATTACTATTAAAACCGTTTTCAATAAAACCTATAAGTATAAGAAATGTACAAACAAACTCTTCAGTTTTCTTTTTAAAATATAATGTTTCTAATATGATGTCGACTAACCAAAGGATTTGCAAGCAGACGTCTGCAACCGTAGACGATTATCCTTCTGGATTTCGCAGCGGTATGCTGACTATCGTATGCGATATTATCAATGAAATTTTGTTAAAATAACTTTTCTCTCATAGCAGGTATTTTGAAACTTATATATTATATAGTAATTGTATAGTGATAATCATTATTTCTACATTTAGCTATAAATACGGAATATAATAGAAGAACTCATATTATAAGGATGAGAGATTGGTTTTTTAACATTTAAATAAATAACTAATCGACCGATTTTAAAAATAAATTCACAATTAAAAAGTTACTTCTCTACCAAACAATTACAGGAAAGATTTAATTTATTTCTTCGTTTGTTGATAAAAACGATCAATAAATAAAATTATACGCGGGTGAAAACGCGGGGCACATTTATACTTATTTCCAAGGATTATTCCAGCAAATAATACTTCCGCTCAACTAATTCTGTTGTGTCCCAGTTTACTGTTGTTCCTTTGAAAGAAGGCTGTTTTTAAAAGTATGTTTAGGTTATCAAAAGTCGTAAAAAGTTTTGCCATAATAAACATCTGCAATCATTAGAATAAAATAACATTTGAGAGAAAACATAGGGAAAAGATTACTTTTTTCTTTTTGGTTTACACACACAGTTCATAAATTAGGTACAGAACAGTTTTGATGTTGAATTCCCCGTTGAGGTTTTCCCTGGAGAGTACAGGGTGTGAAAACATTCCTGCAGGGTCGGCAGCGTGCGAGCAATACCCCTGGTGTTGCAAGCTTCATAGGCGGCGGTAACCGCTTACCATCAGGCGGACCGCATGTATGTTTGCCACATGGTATAAAAAAATTTATCTAGTAACTTACTTACTATATGTACGAAAAGGATGTAAATGACTAATTACGGACACGAGGAGAAATACCTGTATTTCACCTCATTTCTGGATTTTTCTGGGAAATCACCGGTGCGCAACGTTCCAAGGAAATCCGAATTTTCGAAGCAAACGTGAAATATCGTTCCGTGGCTATAATTCAAGCCTGCCAATATTCATAGCATCGGGTAAATATTGATAGCAAAACCTTTGAATAATAATCATTGCTTCATTTATTCAAGGCCAGAAGCGCCCATCGATATATTGGATATATCGAAACATGTTTATTGGGTGTGTGGGTATTACCTATATACCTCTGCCTACCCCTTCGGGGACCCTAGTCGGAAGGCGTGAGGATATATTATTATTATTTATATATGTACAAGTGTAATTGTTTTACTAACAAGCTATGGGTCTTTGGGAAAATAAATATTTAAAAAAATAATCAATATAGATGAAGCGAAAGATGTCTGTAAGTCTAGAGAACTGGCGCTCTATTCCCTGCCTGCCCCGTAAAGGACTCGGCTTATGTGTGTAGTTAAGTAAGTATTCTTCAGTTCGTATTTTTTACGAATATTGCGATACCTATAAAATTTTTCTGCATTATTAACCTGGAGTGTTTGTGACATTTTTATCGTCAACCTTTCAACTTTACCGAATTGTCCACGTGGGAGCCATCACAGCTTTCATTTCGGTCATCCAAATGAATACCTACACTTTTACTGGAAATTTCCATCATTAATGGCATTTACTTCCTATCTGTACTTAAAAATGTATTTATGTATTGCAAAAAGTATGGTGTATAATGTTAACAATAAAGCAATGTTACGGCGAAGCAATCAGAGAGTATTCAGATATAAATGAAGTTTGATTGCTTACCTGAAGATATTTTGAAGTTACCGGTGAGTGTGTAAGAAGCGAAATACGTTTGTTGTTCTTGACAGACGAATGTGTATGCTAATAGTAAAAGTAAGTGTAATTTTTCATGTACACATCGGAGCTCGAACCTACA
This sequence comes from Drepana falcataria, assembly GCA_945859725.1. Lineage (NCBI taxonomy): Eukaryota > Metazoa > Arthropoda > Insecta > Lepidoptera > Drepanidae > Drepana > Drepana falcataria. The sequence continues at coordinate 7,736,022 of OX243935.1, forward strand.
ATCTTGGATCTCCAAACCACTCGAGCACCGCGGTTTTTATTCACCTACCTGCGTTTCAGTTATTTACGGCTTAATGTTTATTTCTTGTAATGATGAACGTAAAGGAGGCAATTATGTTAGGTTTAGCGTTTGTAACACACTTTTATTATCGGCAAGGGTGATAAGGCTAACCCCCGAGATGAGTAAAATAATGTGAGATTTGTATGTTGTTTACCAGCTTGTTGCGATGCTAGATTAGACTTCTTTTGCGATAAACACAATCGAATATATGTACTACATTTTACGACGTGAATTTACGACTCTCGTATTCGTAAATCGCGATAGAAACAGAATGAGACGAAGTAAATTAACAAGAGAATTTTGTGTTGCGGCGCGCCATCGTGTTCATCATTCAAATATCCGCCCCCTCGTGATTCGAACTTGCGCCCTCAAGCTACGCAGCCAGGACCTTTGACCACCTGACCTGGAAGTTTTGGAAAACGTATTAATATATCTATCAATGCGTTTTGTGGTAAAACTTCCTAACTCACATTACCTATTATGTATGTATTTTACTGAAGATATGGCAAGATAACCGTGCAGTAATTGAGATAAGAAAGAGAATAAATGTAAAAGTTTGTCTAGATGTTTGTTGCTCAATCACGCCACAACAGCTGAAATCAGATGAAAATTATAAACAGATATGTACGTTTTATGCCAGAAAAAACCTATTAAATCACATTTTAATACAAGAAGTTTTGGATGCCAATTTGTGTCTCGTTTCCGTCATTTTACACTCACAAGTGAACTTGTGAGTGTAAAATGACGAAAGTCAACACATCGACGTTAAAATGCTCTAAATATATTTAACGTCACAAATTGCTTCCCCTTGTTGATGTCGACCCACTTCGCTCTTTGACTTTGGGAACATTACGCCAATCAACACTCCAGGAAAGTTTATAACAAAAGCATTTCTACAAAGAAAAATCTATGGAATTTTCAAAGGTTCTTTGATGGTTTTACAATGGACGTTCTGGAAGCAACCAATGTACAGAATAACCTGGATGTACAGAAGTACATCTAGTGATAAATGAAATTAACTTTTATACAGAGACTTATCACTTTGTATGTTAAGGAACTCAACATCTGTCCCGTTGGCATCTAAACTTATTTCCGGCGAAAGAAAGGTGTGATTAGATCACTCTCTACCACTCTGAGTACCCGTAAGGAATGGTTGAATATATAAATGTATCAATTCTGAATCTCTCATTGGTTTGCTGAGTACTTTGGGCCGTCGGTCTCGCCTGCTGATCTTCATTCGTTTTTCCGGTAGTAATGAGTAATGTGACAACTATTTTCGGTTACAGGTTAGAACGTAAAAGTCCGCTTTTCTTGTAGTTTTGTGAAATAATCTTTCAACTAAAGTTGACTAACGGAATATTTGGCCAAATTTAATCAACAAGAAGTTATTACAACAAAAAATGTTTCAATGCAAAATTGCGAACCATAATTAATTTCAGTCATTTTCAGGATATACGTGGTAACGCCATTTACGCTTGCGTCTGAATTTTGACAAATTATTAATTTTCATAATCATTAATTAAAATGATAACGGTAACTGAACGGTAATTGAACGGTACCAGAAAGCTTTAATTAAGTTAATTAATTATATATCATGACTAAATAGCGCGGCGTATATAAACCAATACGAAACTTGTATCGCGTGAGCGACTTCGGCTTGCACCTAGTCTGATCTAGACTAGATCTAATCGGTTGACCATTCGAAGCTGGGAATGACAAGAGTACTTGAAACTGAAGAGACTGAATAATGTAGATTAGGCCAATACTCTCTTTGCCCCGTGAGTGACTTGGTGTGATGATCTTTTCGATTGTATATTACTTTTATATACGGGATAGGGTAGGCAGAGGTGTATATGTAATACCCACACACACACTTTTCACCAGAGATATATTTTAGTTGCCAACGTGACAGATGGCGAGTCCGTCGTTACTTAATATGACTATACATATGCCTTTGAATTGCTTCTCAGACGTATGCAGGTTTCCTCTCGATGTTTTCCTTCATCATAAAGCTCGTGGTGTGAATAATCACTGTACTTAAGTTCAGAACTTATTACTTATTAGTACTGTCGGGATTCGAACTTGCGATCTTTGTGTCGCAGGCAACTCGAACCACACGGCCACTACGGCTCTTTTTTCAATAATAAATTAATAAAACAATTGAGGTTCTATCAGTTATAGAAAATACCCATCTACCGCATAAAAAGAAGATCTGCTGAGAGAAATGGGAATTCGATAAACTGGATTTAATGATCGTATCAAACCTACAAGAACTCCCTAAGGGATATACAGAGGACGCCGTATTTTTGCCGAAAATTTATTCAAGTGATGCGGCAAGCCTGAAGTCTGACTTAAGTGTTTTGATTTTCTTTTAAACACATGTATGATGCCGATATAGATGACGTAAACTTCCAACTACCAAATTAATTATCTAGATATTAATTTATTCCATCCAATGGTTGTCTGGAAGAGATCGCCGAGTGCGATAAGACCGCCAATTGTACTTTTTGCATATGATGTACTATCTAAATTAAATATAGTGTACAATAAAGCATATATAAATAAAAAAATTAAAGTATGTACCTTGCTATGTTCTACTGCAGTGCATTTTAAACAATGTTGTTTGTTTGGTAAAACAAAAAAGGTTTGGTTTTATTATTATACTTGCCTTGTAGCCAAAACTACTAATACAAGTAACATTATTAAGTCTGGCTACCTCGATTGAGCTCGCCTTCTATTATCTCTTGAGGATTTTTCAACGTACTTTCGGAACAAATAACTTTATGCAAAGTAGTTATAAATGGCTGTGTTTTTCATATTTCGTAATACCTTTCTTAATAAGAATGTAACATAATATTAAAAAAAAAAAAAAGTTATTTAAAAGGACCTCAAAGAAAGAACAAATAAAGTCAGCAAAGTCTGACGTCGTCGTCGTGGGTCGTGATAGATGGCGAGTCCATCTCCGTTACTCAAGCACAACTATACATACGCCTTTGAATTGCTTCTCAGACATATGCAGGTTACCTCTCGATGTATTCCTTCACCTTAAAGCTCGTGGTGTCACTAAGACTTTCTTTTAATATATATTTGTTTTTAAAAGGCGCAGAAACTAGCGGTCAGTCTTATAGTAAGCAGCTACGGGCGGCTATGGACGCTTGCAATTCTCATACTCAAACCCATCACGACTGTTTTCGCTTTGTCAGACATAAGTTTCGCCACTATACCAGTATCATAATAGACTACGTCTTGGCTTCAAATAAAAGTTCCCTCGTGGCTCCATGCTCTCAATCAATAAGTCTTGGACCGCAATTGGACGAGGAAAAGACAATTTAACAGAATTTTATCTCAGAGGTTAAGAGTAGGTCCTAGTCATTATTATTCAAGAGCAGACAATTCAAAATGGGACACGTTTTTGGGATGTCTGTAAATCTGATTAATGATACATCATGGTCTTCACCACATACCAAAAGGGTCCCCAAAGGGGTAGGCAGAGAAGAATTAACACCCTCTTTTCGCCGTAGGTATATTTAGTTGCCAACGTCAGATGGTGCGTCTTAAAATTTATTCTTAAACGTAATGCATCTAAATGTAGGTACTTTAGTTCAGAAAACTCATTGTCACAGTCGGGATTTGAGCTTACAATATTTGTGATGCAGGTGACTACTTGAACCAGTCCACTACCACATTGTAAAGTTAATTTGAATACGTTACCATTATTACGCGGATTACATTAGGCGGAGTATGGCAATAGAATAGTCATACTGTTAATTGCGAACATGTCTTTATTTCATTGGGGAATGACCATTTTACCCCCTCACGAGGAAGGGAAAGGAAATAGAACGCTACTGTAGTCTACACGTATGCATCTCTTTCGCTTCACCCACAATATTATTCTAAGAATTCTTTGTCAACATCTGCGCTGTATTAAAACTAGAGAATTTTGTCCAATAGTTTTCTCCATATAAACGGAACTCTATGCGCTCCGGACCGGAACTTCCGGGATGTTTGATTTCCTCAATCGCTTTTATTTTATTGCTCCCGGATTTGTGTCCCACCTGACTGCTCCCTGCTTTTATAGCAATTATATATTATTGTAATATTCAAGCTTAACATAATACGTACAGGTCTTTTTTTAAGTTGAATTGCGACGCCTGAACTAGAAAGATTTCAAATTCGAATCCCGACCGAACAATGAGATTTTTCTGAACTTATGTTCCGTTATTAATATTTATTATTAATCACATCATGCGCTTTACGATGAAAGAAAATGTTTGAGAATTAATTCAAAGACGTTTGTATAGTTGTATAGTTGTTGTATACGTGTTTAAGAAACGGCGATGGATCCATTTACCAACATGGCACCCAAATATATCTCCGTTGGAAGTAGGGTGTGATATTTCCTACCTCTGCCTACCCCTTGTGGGAAAGCGTGAATATACATTAGCTACTGTTTTTGATTGCATGTATTCACAGGCTTATGAGAGATGCACAGTTTGTGACATAAAATTAAACAGTTTGGAAAGATACGAACTTGAACAAAGTACGCTAAGCAAACGATACAAACTTCGCACTCTCCATTCCCCACAGATTACTTAATAGTTACTTTCGGGTGTTCTTTGGATATCGTTTAAAAGAAAAAGTTCTTGTTTGCTATATCAGTTTGTTATTAGTTTATAGCAGAATGTACCATTTTGTCATCAACGCAGATTTTGGTGAAGTATCAACAAAAGTAAGTATATATACACATATTTACTGAGTATCCGATCTAACATGATTAAGTATTAATAATGTAACCTTGGGCAATCCCAATCTAATTGACCTAGTGCCAAACTAAACAACGCATGTACTTTGAGGACTAGATTACGATATTCCACTTTTGCCCGTGTTACTTAATATATTTATTTTTAAGTATTTTAAGCCCGCGAGCTTGTATAAAGAGACTGATGAATGTGGATGAAAAATGCATGCTCTCACTCCCTTCCCTGCGAGGGACTTCTGGTTAAACTAAAGATTTATATTCTATCTAAAATTGACACTTGTTTAACATGCTTAGTACCAATCGCCAATAGATACATTTAGTGGCACATTCATATATGTAATGTTTTTTTTAATAATCGTTAACTTGGACAGCCTGATGGAAAGCGGTTACCGCTGACTACGGATGCTTGCAGCATCATTGGTATCTGTATGAGACCATGAGATGGAAAGGAAGACAGAGAGAAGCTTTAATGTTATCTACATTGCCATAAAATACTTTTCCAGACGCCTACTGGTCTTGAATGGCCTCTTTGAAATAACTCTAATTTCATGTCAAGAACTTACAACAAAGTGGCGGAACGATTTAAAATCCACGTTTTAATTGGACTAATTAAAACCCTGTCGACAAATTCTGTTTATAAAATTATCTTTTCGTCTTCTCACAAGGATAGCGACAAATTAGTCTGCTGTATTCTCTGAGGCACGATCGTATGCTTGTTTTCTCGTGGAAGGTGAAGGAAAACACTTCACCTTAAAGCTCGTGGCGTGACTAATAAGCTAGGTTCTTATTTAAGACTAGCTATGCCAGCGACTTCGTCCGCGTGGAATAGTGACTTTGGGGAGCATTTTTGGATATCTTTTGGTTTATTTTGGGTATTTTAAGTGAAGCTTACCACAATATATTAGTGAAAACTATATCTAAATCAGATAAGCCGTTTCTGAGATTAACGTGCACAAAAGCAAAGTCAAACAGATAAAAATTCAACAATCAATGTTTTGGGTGCTATAGGCAGGAAGATATATACAAAACCCAAAATATCATCATCATCAAATCGGTACTAGTGGTTAATAAAATATGCCGATTTTACTTTTCGCATAAAATTTTCCGTCTGTCGCAGTATATGAATTCCTAATTTAAAATTAAAGAGATTTTTTCCCCTGCCATTTATCAGCCAGAACTTGAAAGGAATCAAGTGGATAATCAAGAAGCCTTCGTCAAATAGTTTCAGGCTAGTTTGCAGGCAGCAACGTGTTTCTGATAGTTTTGACAGACCTAACTTGGGAAACTAAGGAAAGCTCTACCTATTACCCAAAGGTTTTGGCAGATAATAGTGAACTTGCGGTAAATGCTAATGACAGGACTAGGTAGCCGTGGTGGCCGAGTGTTCGAATAATCACCTGCAAAGTCCCGATTGTAAGCTTGTACCCCCGGACTGTACCAGTGAGGTTTTCTCAAGAATTATGAAATATCACACCACAAGCTTTACGCTGAAGGAAATAATCGTAAAAAAACCTGCATAAGCTTGAACATTTTTTAATGACGTGTTAAGATATCGATAATGAGTGACTCTTGTCATCTGGCACGTTGATCTTTGGATACATCTGCAGTGCAAAGAGGTTGCCATACCTATGACTACCCCTTCCGCCCCGGGGTTCCTCGTGAGAAGGGTCAAAGATAAGTATGTACAGTAATTGTCTAGTCTAGTGACTCCAGTGCGTTTATCATGAGATTAGTAAAGCCGAGGTAACTACACGTCCCGTCAAAATGTAAGACAGGCATTTTACAGCGTTCAAAGGGCGCGTTCCACTAAGCGTCCACAACGATCAAAATGCTCCTTTAGTCGTTCCACATAAAGATCGCGGTCGTCGTGGTCGCGACGAAATCGTCACTTATGACGCCATGAGTAACGCTCACGTGATGCTCACGACAACCCATTTAAAAAGGTGGGTCGTAGTGATCGTCGAGAAAATTTGCGGCATTTTCAAAACTCTAATCATAAAAAATTACGACCGTACCTCTTCCCAACTATCCAAGTTCCGCCGCAAGACATTTTAATTACATTTTAACGTAATTAATTAATTAAATACGCCACTAATCTTTATATATATAAAAATGTTATGTTGGTTTGTGTACGCTTCAAAAACTCAAAAAGTCCGATCGGGCGGAAATTTTAGCATGATATATAATCCGCATCAAGGATTGTTTTTATCTATTTTTTGCATCAGTCACATATCCACAGCGAAGCGTGGCAGGGTACAGCTAGTATTAAATATAAAAACTTTAATTATATATTTTTCAATATAAATCAATTTAAACATTAATTTATTAAGATTAATTTCAAGGTTTACAGATTATAACCTAACCTCTTAAATCTTTTGCTTTCTTTTTACCAACTCGTCGTTTGTATTATTCCTCCACGCTCAAAACGACACTAACGCTCACAAGCAAGTTGAATGGGAAAAACTGCGGTCGTGAGCGTGGTCGTTGTGAACGCTTAGTGGAACACACCCAAAGCGACATGTAGAGGATATTAAATTCTCTACATGTCTTTGACAGGTTGCGTAACGTCAGAGACAATTGATGCAAAAGCCTTATGTAATTGTCAAACTTCCATCTTGCCCCTTTCTAATTTAATCTTGATTTTCCGACAGTGCCATACACATGTGCCCTGTTCTGATGATATATTTCTAGCAAAATTTTTGTTCGAAAAAAAAAACTATGGTGAAAAGCCCATCTGTCGCGATATATATGTAGAAAGACATTATATTTGAAGCATTAAAATGCAGCCATACTTTTTATCGGTGAAACTTCATGCAAAATTAGGTGACCTGACTCCGGAAAAAATATTATTAACAAATGACCGTATGACAGATATCGTTCAGCACCGCACGTCACCTTGGAGCGAAGTGTTACACGCAATTTGCTCAGCCCCTCTGGAGTAATGAGGATGTGCTCGGTCCCCCATCATTGGAATTGGGACTGTTGAGAGTGTAATGACGGCGATCAGCTTCATATATCTGTAAACAAATAGCGAGTTGGTTTTATCATTTGTCGTGTTGTTACATCCTTTAAATGGTATACTAGGGTAATAGGGCTAAATAGCTGCTGATGAATCAAAGACTACCATTTGTTTCCAACACTGTTTGAGCTGCCTAATGTCATGTAAGCAGCCTAAGAACAAACGACAACTTAAACTCAATTATAAAAAGCCGTGGTGGCCGAGTGGTTCGAGCAGTTGCCTGCGACGCAAAGGTCGCAAGTTCGAATCCCGACTGTACCGATGAGTTTTTCTGAACTTAAGTACAGTGATTAGTCACACCACGAGCTGAACGGTGAAGGAAAACATCGAGAGGAAACCTGCATACGTCTGAGAAGAAATTCAAAGGCGTATGTATAAGTCGTGCTTGAGTAACGGCGATGGACTCGCCATCTGTCACGTTGGCACCTAATATACCTCTGGCGGAAAGTGGGTGTGTGGGTATTACCTATACACCTCTGCCTACCCCTTCGGGGACCCTTGTGGGAAGGCGTGAGGATATTATATTATTATATTTATAATTTACTTGGATAGGTGTGTGCTATTTGACTGCAAGATTAAAAAACTAAAAGTTAGGTGAAAAGCTTCTAGTATACTTCGATGCTGGACTTCCCTGGGAAAACCTCAACGGAGAGTTGAATCTCTATAGATAATTTCAACATGTTGTCCAGTTACCCTTCATTCCATCCAGGAGTAAAGCTCTTTGCGTTGCAGTAGCGCTAAGCCCGAAAGGAAAGGTTTTTTTTGTTAATTAACGAATCAAAGTTAATCAGTTTTGCGTAAAAACATTAAATAACTGCAACTTATCGTTTTCGTTAGCTGAACTACCTACTACTGATCCCACATAGAATTTTTATATCCCCTATGTGCGTTTTAGGGGAACATTTTCCTCATCCATAAAGGATAAAGAAAAATCAATGTTGTTTTATGGAGGTTAATCTAGAATAGCCGGGTATGTAGGTAGATAATTGTTTTGATAACTCAAAAGCGAAAGAAAAGAAAACTGCTTACGAAATCTCCCGAGAATATAGCGCCTTGTATTCACGGATGAGGTCATAGAAGTTATGATTTGTATGAACAATAAACTAGTTGAAAGATTTTAAATTACACTATAAAGTTGTCAAACGACCAGCCAGGTAAGGTAAAAGCTCGCCGTGGTCTATATGTGTCATCAACACCAAATTTTCCACTCATGCCTTGCTAACTTAAGCCTGGTTGGTATAGTGTCAGCAGTATGTCTTTACCGTGGTACTGAGTTCCGGAAACCTTACTCATGATATATATTCCATATCAATCCCTAGAAGAAGCCATTTGTTTTCAATCTTCTGTAAGTGGAAGCATATCATAATACCACGAGGGACACCTGCAGGGTATGAAAGTTACTCCTACGGATGCAACCAACATAAATCACTCAAGTTTTAGTATCGAGCAACTTGTCGGGGTTCGGCTTTTGTTCTATATGCGAAGTAGCAAGGCCAATTATAAAGGCGAATCCCGTTTATTTATATAATAATCAATGAAAAGTATTTTGCCAGGGAAAAGAGCAAAGGCGTTTTTTTGTACAAACACAACGTGTCAAAGAAACATTTCACTTGTATTTTTTTTCCTTTGTATTATGAACCTGCTCTTGTTGTATAAAACATAAGTAGGATCTATTTAAGTTTATTTTTAATAACTATTTATTTTATTAGAATAGGATCTAGTGTTTTTATCGTATGACGGAAGCATTTTCTTCGTGGAAATAGCACGCATCTAATAGTTCCATTTTCGAAATGCATATTACGTGCGTGAAATTGAAACTTTTACTGAAATTTACGTGAATTTTAATATTATATGTATACCTATTATATACGGATGAGTTATATATAAATTAAATTATAGATAAACCTCTTTTAACGTGAATTTTATTAAAATATGAAACGTAGCGTAGTGATATTTTAATTAAACTTGATGTGTCCCATGGTTTCAATCGTGTTATAATTGATTGAATTTATCCCCTGAATTTATAGCATTACGATAAATAGATGCAAAAAATATTGTATCAATTCAGATATGAAGGTCGAGGTTTTGGTGGGTATTACTAAAACACCTTTGCCTCCCACTTCAGGGACCCTCATGGGAAGGCGTACTATATAGGCGTACTATATACTACGTAGGCGTATATCAAAAGCTCATGAGATTAACAGGTTTAAACAAACAAACAAACTCTATCTTTTTATTAAATGAGTTATTTCTTGATAATATATTGTATATGTAATATTCACACACCCACTTTCCGACAAATATATATTTTAGGTCCCAGTGTGACCGATGGCGAGTCCATCGCCGTTCCTCAAGCACATCTATTCATGCGCCTTTGAATTTCTTCTCAAACGCAGGTTTCCTTTCGATGTTTTCCTTCACTGTGGTTAAGGGTGTGTCTAATCACTGTACTTAAGTTCATAAAAACTCATTGTATAGTCGGAATTCGAACTATTAATATTTATGTTGCAGGCAACTACTCGAACCACTAGGCCTCTACGGCTTAAAAATATATATTTTCTTAATGATAAAGTAAATATTTGTAGGCGAGTATTCAACCATGGCAGCAAGCAACTAAAAAGCTTTTCGAAACTTAAGTGCGGTAATTTATAACGCCACAAGCTTAAGCGAAAAATCGCGAGAACGTGCGTGCGTTTTACGTATGTAAAGACCATCAATCTCACCGGACTATGGCCATTTGCCGTCAGAGATACTCGTAAACCCCAGGAAAGGTAGGCCGTTGCACTACGGGCAAAGCGGCTACTAATGCGACTGTGTCCAAATATTAATAGGGTATTTTGGGACTAAAATACAGAACACTTACGGAATGTATTCATAATATAATAGTGTGTACGTAATATATACTTATATAAACACAACAAAGAGTCTTAAATCACTCGAGGCTGAGCGGTTCAAGGAGTTGCCTGCAACGAGTTTTTGTGAACTTAAAGTACAGTGATTAGTCACACCATGATCTTTATGGTGAAGGAAAACATCAAGAGAAAATCTGCACAATTATGTTTGAGAAGAGATTCAAAGATGTATGTAATAGTCCTGCTTGAGTAACGGCGATGTACTCGCCATCTGTCAGTTTGGCACCTAAAATATATTTTCACACTTTTGCCCACCCCTTCGAGGACTCTTGTGGGAAGGCGTGACTATATGACAGCATCCTTAACTAAAAAAAGATCTCGCGTGGGGCATGTAAAGATACTAATGATTGTGGGTGAAGCGAAAGAGGTATGTTAGTCTAGAGATAACTCTACTCATGAGTGGACTCAGTGTGATGTTTAAAAACCTACAGCTGAAGCTATTTACATCAAGGAAAGCTTACAATGTACTAGTAGTGAATTTGATTTTATCGGTAGATTTTTTCGGGGATAAAACATGTCCTATTTATTAATTCAGCTAAATGTCTAGTATGAAATTTTCATCCAATTCCTTTGAGCTTTTTGCCGTGACTGAGGGACAGTCATCCTCACATAACAATATTATTTATTTATTTATTTATTTAACACACACACAGACAAATACAACTTACGTTACTAGAAGGATAAATATCAACAATCATTTAATTACTATGTTATGTTAAGCACCTTAGTAGAGTGTGTATGGAACCAGCTCAGTGTACGCTATGTTAAACACAGCACTGATTTTCAGTTGGCCCCCAACATTGCACAACAGGTCTTCATACGCGCACAAGGAATACAAAACAAAAAATAAAAAAAATGTACATTGGTGAAAAGGTGTGTGGTATTGCATCGGAATACATATTTTTTAATTTGAGTTGTCAAAAAAATAAATCAGAGAAAGTATTGTAGTATAAAGAAATACAGACATTAGTATATGTCTCATTGAATTAACAGTAATCCAAATCGAATCTATATCCTAGTCGGAAAGCTGTCTAATGTCATGTTGTCTATTTCAATAAAAGTCGTACAATAAACCATTAACAACGTACATTTCCATCCCAATAAATAATCCTACGTACCGAAATTGATGAGCCGTGTACAGGGAAAACAATTCTTCAATTCAATAAACCGAGGCACATCACAAAATAAGCGGACACGTTTGACAAACGATAAGAATCATGATAAAATCCCACAAAAGCCAGAAACGTGTCGTCCTTTCCCGTGTCCTGCCATCGGGACGCTTTATATTCTATTTTTTATTCAAACAATCCCTCTTTGTTTTTGCAAAGGATCCGAGGACAACGATTTACTAAGCCTCAATATCACGCGCACAGATAAAATATTGTTTTCATTTCCTTCCACCGATAGCAAAAGTTTAACTTTTTTACAAATACTCTAGTAATATAACGATGACGTATAAGTAGGATCGATAATAGTTTTGTTTACTCAAAGGTAATATTTCGCGATGTCCTAATATTCTCACCTAGCAAGTGTAACGGAAGAGGTAGAGTAATAACACCTTTACAATAGACATATTATGTTAAGGCGCAAATGCGACAAATGTAGCACTCTGAGTCGAGAATCTTTTTTAGTCGTTGGTGTTCTTGAATCCACGTACATGTTAAGTAAGACGATGTTTTCCTTATCCATAAATCTCGTAGTGTGAAAAAATATACAGGGAGGTAAATCAATAGATATCATGTTCCAACTACCTAGATCAAATCGAAAGGACACTCAAGGGTGGGTCAAGATTACTGGAAAATAGCGAACATGTATAAAGTGACTGATGAATTCGGATGCAGCAAGAGATCTGTAAGCCTGGAGAGGACTGGCTACCCTATTTTCACGGCCTATCCCGTGAGGGACTCTGATGAAACACCTATATATATATATACATTATTTTAAGTTAAACCATCTCTGTATAAAATGCTGAATGTGCCTGTTATTGGTGCGTATATCAGAAATTGTAGTTCTAACACATTCTCTGTAAAACCTTAATATGTGTACTGTTGTATTAATAAATAAATAAAGGTTTATTCACCTTTTTTAAGTAATTTTATGACTGACTTTATAAGATTACAAATTATTCCAGTTCATGTTCCTTATACTCATGACATTTGAGCACACAGTTCAATTCACCGACCCGCAAATAGGTCAAATCGGGTTTCCGCTTGTTCATTCTACTGTCACTCAATACATCCGGAAAATTGCTTTTCCAACTTACTACCTCCCTAAACAGATACAAAGTAACTTTTTATATACATTGAAACTTTTCAAAGTACATACGGATTGTCTATTGGTCTGTTTGTGCGATATTTACATATATATTGCATGTCTTGAAAGTTCTAAAACACAGTCTGTAAACACGTTTGTAGTTAATAATAATAATATAATAATATATCCTCACGCCTTCCCACAAGGGTCCCCGAAGGAGTAGGCAGAGGTGTATAGGTAATACCCACACACCCACTTTCCGCCAGAGGTATATTAGGTGCCAACGTGACAGATGGCGAGTCCATCGCCGTTACTCCAGCACGACTATAAATACGCCTTTGAATTTCTTCTCAGACGTATGCAGGTTTCCTCTCGATGTTTTCCTTCACCGTTCTGCTCGTGGTGTGACTAATCACTGTACGGAATATTAGAAAAACTTATTGGTACAGTCGGGATTCGAATTTGCGACCTTTGCGTCGCAGGCAAGTGCTCGAACCTCTCGGCCACCACGGCTCTGCACGGCTGCTCTGCTCTGCTCACATTTGTAGTTACTATCATAAAGGCTACTATGGAATATTAAAAATAACGAACGAATGAAGAACTTTAAGAATGGAAATAAAATTATGTATACAAGTGTACATAATATCATCCGACTGAGTTCCTCATGGGGTAGGCCGAGGGAGTAGAGCTCCAATTCTCTCTAAGCTTTTTAAGACTCATTGAAATGTTGTACTATTAACTAGAACTTAAATAGTATAAGCTGGTGGTGGCAGAGTGGTTTGAGTAGTTACCAGCAACACAGATTATTCGAATCCTGACTGTACCAATGATTTTATCCGAAGGTAAGTGCATCGAGATGGAGCCTAAGATTTATTTGAGAAGAAGTCTATAGATGTTTATATAAGTCGTGCATGTGAAACGGTGACGGACTCTGCAACTGTCGGTCTGTATACCTCTGCCTACCCTTTGGGGACCCTTGTAGGAAAGCATGATGATATGATAAGTAAACCAACTGTAATTTGAAGTGTGAAGGTGCATATGTACATTAAATCAAAGGAGGCAAACGTCCAAAAAATATTCTACCTACTACATACATACATATCATCACGCCGAGTCCCTAACGGGGTAGGCAGAGAGTATAGAGCGCCAGTTCTCTCTAGACTTACATACCTCTTTCGCTTCGTCCACATTCATCAGTCTCTTCATACATGCTCGTCGGTTTCGAGTACTCTTAACGTTCCCGTCCTTGAGAGTCCGATCTATTTGGTCCAGGTAGTTGGAACGTGGCCTTCCTCTGCCTCTTCTTGCACACACTTTTGCTTTGTATATCTGTTTCGTCAATCTTTCTTCACTCATCCTTTCTATGTGTCCAAACCAACGTAACATGCCTTTCTTCATCTTTACAATCACGCCCTCATTCACGCCAGTTGATTTGCGAATCTCTTCATTGCGGATTCGATCTAATATCGTTACGCCGCACATTTTTCGAAGAGATCTCATCTCGACTGCATTCAAGCTATTTTCATACTTCCTCTGACATACCCTACTTCTACCTACTGATAATAATAAATCAGAATAGGCACTGAACATAGATTTACGAGGCTGGGAAAGTTTCGGTCAAGTTAGTCTAACAACGCTACTAAATTCAGAAACTTGAATTGTGTCTGCTTTGTTAACCAATATGGGAGTAGTTTTTGTTTGTTAGTATTCTTGTTGTGATATTGATATAATGATAGCATCCATTTATAATGTGCCTTACCTATAAATCCAGTCTGATATGTAAGAACAAAATATCAACGTCATACCGAGGCGCCTGGTCTAGATCTATTTGTGTATCCCCGTCCCCGAAGGGGTAGGCAGAGGTGTATAGGTAATACCCACACACCCACTTTCCGCCAGAGGTATATTAGGTGCCAACGTGACAGATGGCGAGTCCATCGCCGTTACTGAAGCACGACTACACATACGCCTTTGAATTTCTTCTCAGACGTATGCAGGTTTCCTCTCGATGTTTTCCTTCACCGTAAAGCTCGTGGTGTGACTAATCACTGTACTTAAGTTCAGAAAAACTCATTGGTACAGTCGGGATTCGAACTTGCGACCTTTGCGTCGCAGGCAACTGCTCGAACCACTCGGCTACCACGGCTTCACGGGTTAGTTTGGGAGTAGGTAAATTAGTGATCTGTGATGTTTCCTATCGTCAGTGATGAGGTAGTATAAAAAGTGCTAAGCAATAAATAGACGAAATTACAATAGTCTAAAAGGATTTTGCCGCCACAAGTTTCCACAAGCTTTAAACGCCTTCCCGTCTTTTCACTGGAGCATATTTAAGTGTCAACCTGAAATTTACGTCTTTCAGGCACGACTTTACATACGAATGTATTTGTTCTGCTACGTGCGTCTGAGGTTTACCCTCGATGTTTTCCTACACAGAAAAAATCATTGAAATTCATATACCACTGAGGATAGAACCTGCAATTTTGACCTTGCATGTCAGTACTTAAACAACTCATCAATCTTTATATATATAGGACAAGAATAGATTAACGGGTCCAACAGCTAGTCGTAGATCAAATCGACCGGACAAGCGTGCATGCAAACGTTAAGAGCGCTCGAAACCGGCGAGCATGTGTCAAGAGACTGATGTATGTGTATGAAGTGAATGATGTCTGTGAGAATAGAGAGTACTGGCACTCTACTTTCTCTGCCTAATCTAATGTAAATATATATTTATTTTATTTATTTTATTTTATTAATACTTCCTGCAAAACATTTTGCTAAGGCGAACTTAATGCCAAAGGCATTCTCTACCAGTTAACCTTTGGGTGATGCAGAGATAGGCATGGCAGGCTATAAAAGAAATAAATAGTTTGGAAATATAAACATAAATTCTTTATATATTATTATAATATACTACATATTATAATATGTTACAATATCATACATCTAATTATATAATAGACAATACATAAATACGAATAAATCTACTTATAATACATGTACATATATAATATATATATATATATATATATAAATATCATATAATACACATAAATATTATTCAGTTTCTGCATGACGGAAGTAAAGCTGCTTCACTTTCGCTTTAAATGTGTCACGGCTATTACACATCCTGATTTCCGGGGGGAGCGCATTCCAGAGTAAGACCGATTGGACAGGGAAAGAAGAGTGAACAAGAGTAGAACTATGAGTTGGAGTATGGAGTATATATATATATATACAAGCGGTATACCACCACGCTTCTCTGTTCCCCATTGTATTTGCATGGACCGTTAAAAAACTTTTACTGACACGAAAAAGCGCATTGTACATAATGTATATTGTGTAAAATTTTAGCTCAAACGGTTCAGAACTTTCGGAGTTTTGAAACAAAAACCAACTTGATATACACATGTTTATGTGTAGAGGTATTTTTACAGACAAATCTATGGAATTTATGTTATGTAGTAGTACGTAAGGATAAATTTAACAGTTTCAAGCTTACTGACAGGTAACATATTACCAGTTAGAGCTAGCCCCAAAAGATGTTTAACGGCCACCCGTATCAAAGATACTCTTACCACAGGTAAGTTCACAATTTATGGGCTTAGTAGAGGCTAGGATAAATCCTTCGAAACAAGTGAGCGTAAAACTTTTTTATTACACAAAATCTATCATATCTGGAAATCAGGTCTAAAATACTATGTAACAGAGTAATACTACATATCATCACGCCGACTCTCTACCGGGGTAGGCAGAGAGTATAAAGCGCCAGTTTTCTCTAGACTTACATACCTCTTTCGCTTCGTCCACATTCATCAGTCTCTTCATACATGCTCGCCGGTTTCGAGTACTCTTGACGTTCCCATCCATGAGCGTCCAATCGAGTAGTTTGCCTGCAATACAAATACTGCAATTTCGAACCCCGAATATACACTTGATTTTTTCTAAGCTTAAGTACAGTGATTAGTCACAGGGTAGGTATTATTATACTACTATACACGTTACTGAACCTTGGATCTCGCATCTCAACGGTCAAGGCAATCAATTCCCCGCTTTGGCAACGGAGCACCGAAATTCAATTAGCTATTTGCGGCTCCCTTCTAAATACAAAATTTAATTTGTTTGTTTGATTACCTTATAAATGACTTAAGCAGTTAATTCTAAAGATCGGCGTTTCGTAATTTAACTTAGAATCGTCGGATTCCATTGGTTTTAATTTCTAACGAAAACTTTTCCCTTTTCAAGGTATTGCTTGTTTAGTACTAGTTGTGTGTTTGGGTATTTTTTCACTGATAAAGGAAATCTCGTTGTGTTCTATTTCATTGTAAGGCTGTCTGGTCAACTGGTCAATGATCCTAGTTGGGAAGCTTGAGTTCGTTTGGTTTCTTACGAACATTTATCAACTCAAGTGAATATAAATGTAACGTAGACTATAGTTTAAGCTTTGTTTCGTTTGAGAGCTTCCTCTCTAGCCTTTCTGTTACCGTTCACGCGATCCGATATCTTTAATTTGCATGGAAATTATATAATTCTTCCGCAGGTTTCGGCAGACAATGTCATTGCCATACATTGATTAGAGTGAATGAAAAGAAAAAGATTTGCCTAGGGGCTGGTTCAGTTTGAGTAGAATCGCGCCATGTTGTTAATATTAATATTATTATTAATATTTTTCTTTCATGTATGCCTATGTTTAATCTACATTTATTTATGACGTGGACACTGGCCTTTTGCTCGCTTACATTTAAAGATTATAATTTTGTAATAAAAATGCAAATGACTGTACAAACCGTCAACGAAACCACGAACGTCACATATTTAATATCTAATTTCCCGCGACATAATGAAACCTACTTCCGTTGAGTTAAGGTCGACGACTGCTAAACAAACTTGAAGTTAAATATTGTTGCACCGCCTATTTGGTATATAAGTAAAATAAAAGTAACAAAATTATTTCGATATTTTAATCATTAGCTTCTAATATCAATTGTAAGCTCTACTGTGTTACATAATTTTACAATCACACATACATACCATCAAGCTCCCTACGGGGAGGCACAGAGAGTGGTCCAAGTCCTCCATTCCTTCTCGTACAGACCTCTTTTAGTTCATCCACTCTTAGTCTCTTTTTACATACCTGATTATACGATAATTTTAATCTATGTGGTTCGGAATGGTTTCTTCTACTGTCTCTTCATCCTGGTATCCTAGCAACAGTCAATTTTGTCAATGTTTGGGTTCTCATCTTTTCCATTTGCCCAAACCAATGAAATATGCCTTTCTTTATCTTTATATATATATATATATATCCTCACGCCTTCCCACAAGGGTCCCCGAAGGGTTATCTTTTCAATCAATTTTGCGATTAGGGGAAGGATCATAAGTCGTCGTTTAAAGTTTTTAATTATTTATGTATCGGTTTTTTTTGTGGCCGTGGTGGCCTATAGGTTCGAGTGGTGTCTGAAATTCAAAGATTGCAAGTTCTAATCCTGACTGTACCAATGAGGTTTTCTGAACTTAAGTACAGTAATTAGTTACTAAAGAAGTAATCAAAGCAACGTGTAGTCGATCTTAAGTAACGGCCTTGGTCTCGCCATCTATCACGTTGGCACCAAAAATATATCTTCGGCGGAGAGTGGGTGTGTGGGTACTATCTTCGCACCTCCGCCTTTGCCCTTCGGAGACCCTTGTGGGAAGGCGTGAAGATATATTATTATTATTATTTATGTACCCTACACTAATATGAAGTGAATACTTTTGCAACATTTCATTGTATGCCATTTAATAATTCTCAAAATGTAAATTCCCTACTTTAGCACACTAATTATATTTTAAGGGCAATTTAGCACGTGAGTGATCCTTAATGTCCTCCAGGGCTCTCGTAACATATGATATTGTTTTAAATAATATGCCCTTTATTGCCTTTATAATACCGTTTACATTTTCTTTATGAGAGGTAATTAGGTTGATATCTCATAGCATTTGTTGGTAACATAAAATTTATATGAAACGGTCGCATGACCTACCCTCATTAGTAAATATATGTGTGTTATAACACATATGATTAGCAAATATTAAGGAAGGAATATCACTATGAATAGCGATTTATATCAATAGATATAAGTAATAAAACAAACCCAAACGGCGATGGACTCGCCATCTGTCACGTTGGCACCTAAAATATAGCTCTCTGGTGGAAAGTGGGTGCGTGGGTACTACCTATACATCTCTGCCTACCCCTTCGGGGACCCTTGTGGGGAGGCGTGAGGATATAACAAACTCTTAAATAAAAATAGAACTGTTTTGCATTCCAACAAAACAGATATTATGTGTGCGAAGAAACACACAGCGTTGGTTGAAGAAGCTGTCTCTAGATCTCGCCATTTTGCCAAATTAAATGGAATAACTTACCAAGTTTCCATGTTTTTATACTTCTCTCTCTTTCACTCGCAGTAGCGCGCGCCAAATTTGCTCTATCCTGGAGCGCGGTGTCAACTGTCACTCATAGAAGTCTTCAATATCCACCAGCAAGCCCTTGCTGCAACGCTGTGTGTTTCTTCGCACACATAATATCTGTTTTGTTGGAATGCAAAACAGTTCTATTATGTGTTCTCCAAAACACACAGCGTTGGTTGAAGACCTGTTTGTTATCTGCTGGTGAAAGAGAATCAGTATCTGATTGTAGACGCTATGTGATAAATTAATAAATTGAGATAAACTCAAATCCTCTGTTAAACAGAACAACCAAGAGAGGATCTCTTGAAGTATTGTGCTATTTGCAAAACTTCTTACTTATTTTATGGAATAATGCTTTGATGAAATTAATATCTTTTCAACAAAAGAAACGATAATCTGAGCCAAACTGCTCCTATTGAGATAGAAGTAAAAGTAATAATACTAGGTTATCATTAAAATCTTAAATGATATCAATATTGTAAAAATAGCAGTACAACAATAACAATATTATAATTAAAAAACATGAAATTTCTTCATTCATTCCTGAGAATGATCAGATCTACCTGGGGCCAGTATAAAAGATTCATGGCTTTGTATATAATTTTTTTCTTTATTTAACCAAAAGCTGCCTTCTAGGTAACTTCTAGAAGTGACTGCAGCCCTGATACTTCTCGAGGGAGCATCAATATTAAGCTCCTCGAATATCATTTTAATACAGCCAGTTATTGTAGTCCTTGTAGCGGTTGGTTTACCCACACTTATTATAGAGATTATCCAGCTAGTCAGCAGCCTGACTGGACCTAGTCTTTCTTGTGTGGCACGTCTAAGACATCTGATATGCTTTACAGGGCATACATTATGGTCAGGGTGAGTCAGTTCCCTCCCATCTTTAATGTGGGGCATATATTATCCCTCCCTTTCCTTTAATCATATTACATATTATATTCCGAATTATGTTAAAGAGTAAGAATGTGCCTTCCAGATCCTTACTATCTGGAATATTAAACTTGTTGTATTCTAACGCAAGGAACTGGTGTTATACCAGTACCAATTATATGGTCTTAATATTTGCTTAGTGAAAATAATACATGAAATATGTATCTGATATATTATCTACACTTAAAGTGGCACAGTAAATCAAATTACTGATCTATGAAGAATTATCATATTGCAGGCAAAGTTATTCTTAAGATATAATTTAGCAAGTAATCTAGTTACCTAGATAGTGTCAAGGCTCTATGATTTATCTTATGTGACACCTTGACACCCATTTTCTTAATTCAACTTATTACTATTTTGTACATCATCCTCAATAGTCCCTTGGGTAATTGTTACTAGCCCTGGGATACATTCTGGTCGGTATAGACCTGACTATATACATAATATATAGATACATACATAGCTTCCTGCATAGGTCCGCTTTTGATACCGATTCCTCGTAAGCTCTTGCTTTCCTCGGGCAGTGTAAACCGAATCCAATGAGGGGCAATCGATATTCTACCTGCCGTAATGAAACGGAATGGACTTAAGTTTGGCGGAGGAAAATAACTAGCCCAATTGAAACTGTCGCCTTGGACGGTACGCATCGCAAAATCATGCCAAACCATCCGAGTCCCAATGACGTTACGTCGCACAACGGCCGAAAACGTCCGGGACGCCCCACTTTTGAAATTTGGCCCCCGAGGCCTGGGGCAACAGGTGTCATTCCGACACGGGTGTGTTTCTTGTAAGAGGCGATAGGTTGGGAAAGCTCTTAAGTCCGTCTGGGACCTCCCTTTCTTAGAAGTATGGCCTTCGAGGCCTAGTAACCCAGGTGCCATTCCGACACGGCTTGATTCTGAGACTCCTTTATCTTTTTAACATGGCCCCCGAGGCCAGGTAAAACAGTTGTCATTCAGGGACGGATCCGTTTCTTGAGAGGCGGTCGGCTCTGACACTTAATCTCATCAGTGAGATAGTCAGAGAGTGGTGCCTAAGTGATCTGTTAACTCCAATAGTCTGGTAGTTAGGTTTAGGAGGACACTAGATTGAGTACCGCATTAACCCTACAACACTCTAATAACATTTTGTTGCCCACCACAATTTGAGTATTCAAGAGAAGGCTATGTATATGCTTGTCTTATTGCTCCAGACATAGCCAACTTCTCCCACTGGCTTAAATGCCAATAAAACTGATCTTGCCAGGCTAATGAAAGGTAATATTCATTCAGCTGAGCACTCCAGCCCACATCTGCTGCATATGTGGTATGAAAGCGAGTTATTGGTGACTTGTATGGTGCAATAGCATTGTGATCTATGGCATCTTGCCAGCATCTCAGCTTCTGGTACACAAGATAGGGTAGTAATAGTATTTGTCCAGGTTTACCTTTGGTGACAAAGTGCTCACCCTACTACTTCATTTTGTAGTAAACAGATTGGTAAAGTCCGGCTTTATCAATTCTGTAACTGAGTTACTTAGAGACTCTCTGGACATCTATGTGCCAGCCATGGGCTGCCAAAGGCTGCAGTTTCTGAAAACTGGGAAACTAAATTGACTTGCTCTAGTAGCCAAGTAAAACATTATCTAAGTTAGCATGTACCCTGCTACCTTAACAGTACAATTCTGCTGCCAGGTAGTTAGTTTCTACTGCTATGAAGTCCGCAGCCTGACTGTATATTATACTCTCACCATTATACTTCCCATAGGTTGAATATGGACCTTGAATGCTACCTGCGTTCTTAACTATGAATAACTTAAACTTGGACAGGTTTCATGTCTCTGTAAGATCTTTGCTTCTTTAATATTGTTTTTGTCATTTCAGAGTACAGCTCTATTTAAAAATAAACTTGTTTCTCTACTTTATATCTTTCCAAACAAACTTTGTTACAATATTGTATAAGAGTCTTAGTGAAGGGTATAATACTTGCTATTATGAACTTCAGAATGAATTCATACTGTAGCTCTTTGGTTGGCTTAAGAAGCGCAACCTCCCTGAAGTTCTCATGTAAGCATGTAAGCTCTAGTGTTATTGGGAAATTTTCCCCTTGACTTACAACCTCTAAGCCCACTTAAAAAGTCATCTCTCACCTCTATTCAAATCTCAGTTCTGATCTCTGGGATTCCTTCTGGATCTTAGGTATTCTGGTGCATTTATGCATGTACATGTGTATACAATTATTGTAAATAATATATAATATATCCTCACGCCTTCCCACAAGGGTCCCCGAAGGGGTAGGCAGAGGTGTATAGGTAATACCCACACACCCACTTTCCGCCAGAGGTATATTAGGTGCCAACGTGACAGATGGCGAGTCCATCGCCTTTACATTTATTGATTAAGGATTTTATCCCCTTCTGTCTATCTCTCCTTGGTTAAGCTAAGTTAAGTTTGGAGCTTATGTCTGACAGGGATGCTCTAACCTTCTTACAGTAAATTCATACATAAATATCATTAAAGAACATTTTAACTTCTTTTTTTATCTTCACTCCGTCCCAAAAGGGGTAGGCAGAAGTGTGTAGCAAAAACCTGCTCACCCTCTTTCCTACAGACATGTATTTTCTACTTTAGGTGCCAATGTGACAGATGGCAAGTACATTGTCATTACTTAAACCACAATTATATATACACCTTTCAATTTCTTCTCAAACATATGAAGGATCCTCTCAATATTTCCCTTCACCATAAATCGACTGATTGATGAATCACTGTACTTAAGCGTGGACAAGCTAATCGGGACAGTCAGGATTTAAACTTGCAATCATTGTTGCAGGCAACTACTTGAACCATTCTGCCGACACGACTTTCATTTTCAATATATACTTTCCCTTTAACTTGTACCACAAATTACCACCATGTTATTATCATAATACAGTAAGGACACCTGGACAAAAGAATGTGGCAGCTTTCTCACAAATATTTACTTAGGGATAATTCTTGTAAATTTGTTGCTGCCCTACTACTACTTATAAATCTTACAAGCCCTGCTATAATAAATCCTTTACTCTAGTAGTATATAGACCTTCTTGGCCGGAGTTAACACTGCTTCTGCAGATGCTAACTAATCCGAAGTATCTTGAACTAACATGAATCTTAATTTATTTTAAGATTGATTAATTTTAATAAGCCAAAATAAGATAGCAATCTTATTTGCCATAACGTATGCAATTTTTGCGTGCCGGAATGAGTGGTGTTAAAATGCTAAGGTTGACTTAGGAGTTACCAGCACTGGCAGAGTCAGGGAACTCCGACTTTTATTGTAGCCTATGTTGAAGTTGACAATACTGTGGCAACTGTAACATATATCCTGATATAAAGTTTACCTGGTACCTTCAGTTTTCACTGCAATAATCGGAATCAGAATCTTTATGCGTAGTTCGCTTTCTTTTCTTGGCTGTTGAAGCCGCTACCTCATCCTCCGAGGATAAAAAACTCTTCTCATCCTCTTCACTCAGACTGAGAGAGGGATCACCACGGTCAGTGACTATCACGGAATACCGCTGGTCGATCATTTACCTGAGCACTGCAATCGCGGAAGCCTCGGTTTTGGTATTGGTACAAACATTAGTACCGAACAAGAATTACGCGCACTCAACTTAAAAAAAAAAAAATTCAATCGAACTTCCACGACTATTATTTAAACATTTCCTGTAGTTTTAAGTGTATAACACTTATAATAACATAAATTTAGTTTACAAAACAAGATTTTGCATCCATTGGCGGCAAAATCTAAAGACGCTATGAGTGACAGTTGACACCGCGCTCCAGGATAGAGCAAATTTGGCGCGCGCTACTGCGAGTGAAAGAGAGAGAAGTATAAAAACATGGAAACTTGGTAAATTATTCCATTTAATTTGGCAAAATGGCGAGATCTAGAGACAGCTTCTTCAACCAACGCTGTGTGTTTTGGAGAACACATAATATATTAAGCATGTGAACCGATAACTAAGTTTACAACTATCACAATAGCGAAGCTTACGTGTTACGCTAAGCAAATTTGATTCCTAAAATGATGTCATATAGGTGAGATCCGTTCGTCGACGCGTTATGAATGACGCAGCCAGCTGTGCAGTGAATGACTCATGCCGTCCCGTTTACTCGACCCCCGAGCTATTGACATGGAACTTTATTGCCTCGCAATACAATTCATTTTCATTTGGTGTGTGTATATGTCAATGCGTGCGCTCGCGCATTGTGAACTACCGTATTATGTGGCCGTCAGTGCGATACATATGCTCGAGAACGACACACGTGCGCTTAGTAGCGGTTAATTTGGCGCGAATATTGATAAGTATTTTTAAAATACACCAAATATTGTGATGACAGAAAAATTGCGATACATAATAAGGCTTGTTCTAGTGACGATATTTTATTATACCTTAGTGAGTGTTTTCAAAGGAATAAAGGGCTATTGGACTGGGATTGAACCGATGAATACCCATTGACATCGGATTACAAGTTTTATTTGTCCATCGAAGAAACTTAAGGTAAGTTTATACTACCCTCATATTCAATCGTTTTATACGAAGCTGGTTATTAGGTAGCGTACACATTATTTGTAGATACGTTACATTTCAGTACATTAGTTGTTATACTACAAACACAAACAATTAGGTATAAAATAAAACAGAAGGTTAGATTAACTTTAAACAAAAAAAAAATAAGTTAACGTTATATCGTGGAAACGATATATAAAATTGCTGAACACATTTTTAACTAAGGCTCGTAGAATATCAATATTAAATCCCAGCGGGAATTGAACTCGCGACCTCAAGATTTGCAGTCAGGGACTATGAAGTCAATTGGCCGTCTTTCATTGGCTAAATTCTAATTATTTGCCATGTTTACGTTGCGTTCGCTATGTGTCTTGCCTTTAAACTACTTTGGCACTATGTCATGTGTCTGAATACTGTTTTACTAATTAAAATATATTTTTCATACTGCAGAGGAAATAAGCATACGCAATGCCTCATATTATGACTTGTTAACATCCATTGATTCAATAAATTATTACATATAATATAAAATTCTCAATAAATCCACCTACCTTACTCATAGCTCATTCTCAAAAGTACAAAAAATATTGTTGATTAATTAATATACTATTAATTAATTAAGCATTAAAGCAGATTGCAAGCACCGGACCAACCAGTTGTTTTTTGGTGAAAATGTAATTAAAATGTGTAGGTACCTATTAAATGACGGAAAAAATATTTAGATCGAGTAATAAAATCAGGTTTTCCAAAATAAAATTACGAATTCCGAATCTCTCGCCTGACATCCCACACGTTTTCTTGTCAACCTAGTAGAGTACTCCATAATGTGCAATTTCACTGTAAAGCTTATATTGTGACAATCCGTTCAAAAATCTTCGTTCAAAACTCACGCTATTACTCACGCTATCATGCTATCACGGCTCACGCCAGAACGGAATTATATGAAATTAGGCACTGAGGTAGATATTCGCTGGATAAATGTACACAACATAGAATATTATGCATTATTCCAGTATAATTTATTTATACATACATACATACATATCATCACGCCAAGTCCCTAACGGGGTAGGCAGGGAGTATAGAGCGCCAGTTCTCTCTAGACTTACATACCTCTTTCGCTTCGTCCACATTCATCAGTCTCTTACATGCTCGTCGGTTTCGAGTACTCCTAACGTTCCCGTCCTTCAGCGTCCGATCGATTTGATCCAGGTAGTTGGAACGTGACCTTCCTCTGCCTCTTCTTGCACACACTTTCTTTTTATTTATTTATTATTATTTGAAATTGAAATTAAATTTAAATTTCACGCAGGTAAAGCCGCTGGGTACTGCTAGTGTACATAATAGAAGTCCGACGTCTATCAAAATGAGATTTGTTAAAATTAGAAATAAAACCAACGCTTATGACGGCAGGATGTGGTGTTCAAAGATTTCCTCGCAACATGAAAACGAGTAATTTACTTGTATATAATTAGTCCCTTTTTACTTTTACTTTATGGCATTATTTGTCACTCATAAATATAATTTATATCGCAGTTCTGTACACCTAAAAATATTTTGTCTGAAGGTCTTCTATTAATTTTATGTCATATTTATTATGGGATAGCCGTATTGGTCACGTCGTGAATTGGTTTGCTGCAGGGTAACTACTTCGAGTATCACTTAGAACATAATATTGACTGACTTAATGACTGGCAGGAAATAGAATAACCTATTTTATTTATTTATCTATGCATATTTAAATAAAAATCAAACTCGATGTTTGGGAAGGTGCCAAGATGGCTAGCATTGCCAAACTGTATGGAAATGCCGAGTCTTTGCGCAAGTTACGTTCATTTAAGTTGATAATTAATAATGATAAATCCTCATCATTTCTAATTCATCTCTGTCGTTCAATTTATATTATAATAATAATATAATATATAAATAATATATCCTCACGCCTTCCCACAAGGGTCCCCGAAGGGGTAGGCAGAGGTGTATAGGTAATACCCATACACCCACTTTCCGCCAGAGGTATATTAGGTGCCAACGTGACAGATGGCGAGTCCATCGCCGTTACTCAAGCACGACTATACATACATACGCCTTTGAATTTCTTCTCAGACGTATGCCGGGTTTCCTCTCGATGTTTTCCTTCACCGTAAAGCTCGTGGTGTGACTAATCACTGTACTTAAGTTTTAGAAAAACTCATTGGTACAGTCGGGATTCGAACTTGCGACCTTTGCGTCGCAGGCCACTGCTCGATATTATAATACAAAGTTATTATATAAAATAATAAAGATAAACTATAGGTAGTTTATATTATATTTTAAATAGAATAAATGTCCCAAATCTGTAACACGCGGAAGGGAGCCAAGAGGACTGGCGGCATTGCCAGGTTATATGGCATTTATTTATCCAAAGCTTGATTGACTTCCAATCAGAATCATTAAGGAAACTATATAGGTAGTGACTGATAAGTCAGGTCATGAATGGTGCTTGTGTGTAGATACGTGATCTATCACAACTTCTTATTATGGCATCACATCTTCCTTCAACGGTACCCATACAAAGTATTAGACAAGGTTCTTATAAAAAGCTATCGCTTGCTGCGAATGCCTGCAACGTAGGTAATGTTTAAATAACACACGTTTTTGTCTCAGATTTATTTTGGTGATAGCGTGTTTTTCGCCTTCTCCTAGATGCGAACTAACAAATTATTTTTAATTCCATGTCTTTCTAAGAGTTGCGGAAAAAGAAAAGCGGATCGAATGACGTATTACTTGCGAAATTTTAGCGGACTACTGAGAACACTTATATTAAGTTCTATTCTAGAAAAACAGAAGACAAATGTTGCGAGTTGATTTTACCTTTGATGAGATTACCTTCAATGATTGAAGAACGTTCATAACAAGAAATATATGTACGGTAGCTTCCTTATATGTTTCTTGTAAACGAAGCTCGTGTAGTTGTAAAAAAAATTACACAGACCTGGAATTTGGAATCTGTATTCATCCTGTTTGTAAAAAATAAACCACGAAAGTCAACTTGGCTGATTTATTCATGCCGTACCGTCTATTTCACGTTCTACTTATAATTAACCCACACACACATATCATCACGCCGAGACCCTCACGGGGTGTCACAGAGCGCCAGTTCTCTCTAGACTTCAGGCTTTACTTTAATTAACTACTTCTGCGTAATTTACTTCTGCCATATAATTACTTCTACGTTCCATTTAACAAACTACTTCTAATTAGTACGTACCAAGGATATCAAAAGTAATATTTTGAGGAATTTGGGTAAATTGCTTAATGTTATATTGAGTAATTTATAAAAACGCAAGAACGACAGTGCATGTTAGAATTATTCGTCATATCCTATTAGTTCATATTTCATTGGAACGTTAATTAACATTTGAAATATTTTTATATTTTATATTTAAATTAGAATTAGAGGTAGGTACTTTTAGTGGGTAATATATAATTATATAATTACCCTTACGTCTTCGTAGAAGTCTCCAAAGTGCCTAGATTTATTAGTGAGGTCTACTGCACCCAGTCAACGACAGTATATACATACATACACATACTAGAACTGGGGCTCTCTCTCCCTACCCCTAAGGGACTGATTTCCTCCCGAGAGAGAGTAATATGATAAACAATATGGCAGAAATAGGTGCAATTATGGTAAATGCCAATTTTGACGACGTACCTGAAACTTAGTTTCTTCTGACTTCGGACTTTTTACGTAATTACGTGTCAGTATGTTAGATTATTATGTGTTATATCCATGTTATGTAATAATTATAATGAAACCGACTACTGTCTGGACCACCTTTAATAAGAGGAGTGCACGTGGCTTATGCAAAGTACACTTTGACTGCACTTTAATTTAAATGAAAATCCCCAGTGTGGCGGCGAAGTTATTTCTAATTGTTTTTGTAACTTTCTGCAGAATTCAATTCGAATTTATATAAAGACTTACATATTATGGTAAGGTGCTTTGTATCTTCTTAGCATACATATGTATGTACAATTACAGATATGTTAGATCCCAATTCGCTATATATATAAAGAGCTATATCATTCATGCAAGAAGAGTGCAAGAAGAGGCAGTGGAAGGCCACGTTCCAGCAACCTGGATCAATTCGATCGGACGCTCAAGGGCGGGAACATCAAAGGTACTCGAAACCAACGAGCATGTATGAAGAGACTGATGAATGTGGACGAAGCGAAAGAGGTAGGTATGTAAGTCTAGAGAGAACTGGCGCTCTATACTCTCTACCTACCCCGTTAGGGACTCGGCGTGATGATATGTATGTATGTTGTTTCATCGACATTCATAACCCTCCGTACCAAATGCTGGGTGTTACGTACATCAAACCAAAAACTCCCAATCTTCAAATGTGAGAAGTACTGGTTGTGATTTATATCGGCTTCTCACGAATTTATTTTGTGTTGAAATAATAAGTCTTTACATATATAAATCTTCTGTGCGAGTGTTTCTAATTAACTCCTCCTAAATGCCTGGGCCGATTTTGATGATTTTTTGTGAGTGTTCAAGTGGATTCGAGAATGGCTTAGATTCAAATTGGATATATGGCGCTGCGATCGTGTTTCAGGAGATTCATCCCATTTCACCCAAGCGAAGCTGGGCAGGACAGCATGTAATATATATGTGTTTATATATTTAAATGTAGCTTAGAGTTGATTTTCATGAATAATGGTGAGGTAACAAACTGTTACCGTTACACCGACCCAGCAGTAGAGGCCGTTTTTTGTTTAAAATGATATGAAAACAATGGTCTTATGACCTTGTACCAGAAACATTTTTACAGTAAAGAATGCGTAATACAACCACAATGTCTCCTTGTATACCGCCATATCTTCACCATCTATCATTATATACATATAAATATATGTATTAATCACAGTCGGGTAAGTAATATCTATCATTTATAACTCAAAAACGGCTGGCCCCATTTTAGTTTTTTTTTTTTTTTATACAACAAGAATGGCAAACAAGCATACGGCCCACCTGATGGGAAATGGTTACGATACCGAAGTATCACTTGCGCGTTGCCACTCTGTGTTCGGAGAGTTACAGTGTGTTGGCAGCATAATGGGTTTAATCCCTCTGCTGCCAACGCAATATAACAATCCTCCCCCCTCCCCAAGGAGCTTATTACTGGAAACCTTATTCACCGCAAAAAATTGTGTTATTTGGCTACGGACTTCTGTAAGGTGGAGGTCCTGCCCCAGTCGGGCAGCTCCGAATTCGAACGGGAAACCCGTTATACCCTTAAATTATTCTATATTCTATATATAATATTTGATTTGTTGGATTTGTATCCACCCCGAATACCAGATTACCATGAAAATATCTATAATATATGACTCGAGCTGAAACTCCTTCGTGTAACATCAACAAATTGAACGTCCGTACAACCGGGAACAACAGCAACAGTAGACAATATTTTAAACCTTGTAAAGTTGTTGTGCTGCTGGCAGCACTAACATCAATGTTAGTGTTGTCAACAGCACAACATAGCATAAAAACGTTTAAAACATCGAAAAAGTTACCGTTTTTAAGCGAAACTTATTTTTTATATTATGTCTCTAGGTATTTGAACATCGTTATAACATAACCTATTTACAATTGTTAATCTAAATAGTACTAAAAACGCAAATAAAACAGTTATACCTTATCTCATTAAACAAATTAGTGTTCATAAGTGAACCGAAACGATATTTATATTTTGTTTGTTCAAAATTGATAAAAAAGTGCTATTAATGAGAGGCACAACATAATGTATTCCACGTTCAATATTCGAAGTACTCGACTGGGGCAGTACAGCCGCGAAGTTTTTTTTTAATTGAAGTATTGTAACGATACGTTACAAAACAATCAATGAGTATTTATGGTTGTGCTTAAAAAATGGCGTCTCGGCTGTCACATTGACATCTAAATATCGGCCTATGGCAGTTGCATGAAGACATTTAACGCAATAAAAAAGTTTTTTTAATTTATACTACATGGGTGAAAAACAAGCATGCGGTCCGCCTGATGGTAAGCGGTTACCGCCGCCTATGGACGCTTGCAACACCAGGGGTATCACTCGGGCGTTGCCGACCCGTAATTATTCTCAGACCAAACGAAATAATATCGAACAGTTTATGGAGAAGCGCGTCACATAAATTTAACTTAGAATCAATTAGTGGATGGCTAGTGCAACAAAGACCATTCCTCATTCAAGGCCAAGACCTTATGCTGATAGTACGTGTGACTAATTATGACAAATAAGGCGTCGTATTTACGCAACTTGCAAATATGTCAGATATGCGACAAAGCGCGACAGGGTTATCTGACATATAAAATATGTACATGCTTTGTTTGAATTAAAATTTAATGCGACATTTTGAAATATATTTACAACGCTAATTCACAATTACACATGACAAAGAATTTAATATTATTATATAAATAACCCTATCTGCCTACACCTTCGGGGTCCCTTGTGGGAAGGCGTGAGGATATAAATATAATTAATTATTACTCATCCAGAAGTTGAAGTACATTTTCTTTTTTCATTTTCAGTAAAATTTATGGAATTTTGTACTATATTATAACCATTCAGAACAACATATTGTTTCAGGTCGTTTAGCGAATCAGATCAAATCAAATCAAATTATTTTTATTTCACATAGGCCTTATAAGATGGGCACTTATAAAACGTCGAAAAAGGAGCACGGTTCGGGTTGGTCGCTTCCATGGAGAAGAACCGGCAAGAAACTCCGCGCTCTGTCTATCTCGTGAGAATAATGTTTATATTAGCTACTACTAGATGTGCCCCACGGCTTCACCTGGATTAAAATTTAACTATACATTTCAATAGTATCTTTTTTTAAATAACTCCGAGCCAAATTTCATTCAATTCCGATCAGTAGTTTTTGCGTGAACGAACTACAACATTGTCACACACTTTCGCATTATTAATATGAAGTTGAATAAAATATATTACCTACGTCTTTTGAAGATTGGTAACCTTTACGCAAAATACATACTCACTTTAAAAATATCTACGAATTAATTTTACCTGCAACGTATCTACAACCAACAACATTGTTACCATTATAAATATTACATCGAAGAGATAACATACACTGCTGTCATGTTGAATTTCAAAGTGGCGATACAGAACAGTAAACTGTATATATTTACAAACTTTTACTACTCAAATATTACGGTTGCAAATTGCGTAGTTCATAACAAATGTAACTGAGGTTATGAGGTAATTATTACGTATTTACAACATAGCTCCAAGTTATTAAGATAACAGAATAAGGCCGTATTTTGTGGTGCTTTTACCATCATTATTCAATAGTGCAATAGAGATTTATCAATAAAATATCCTTCATGACAACCCACTCTATCACGAAATATTATAAAATAAAGTCCCAAATCACACCGCGTATCCACCGCGTCTTTCTGCCTGTAAGTTGTTGAACGACTTTTCATGCGGTTTTTACCAATATATAGAGAGTAATTAAACGTGACGTAGGCAGGGGCTAATAAGCAAGCTGTACACCGGGAGGCGCACCGTGTTAAGAGCACCGGAGCAGTGGAACACCTAAGTTATTTCCTACCCAAGAGAACGGTGCTGTAATATCATACACCAATATGAGTTTAATTACTAAAAGGAGCCGTGGTGGCCGAGTGGTTCGAGCAGTTGCCTGCGACGCAAAGGTCGCAAGTTCGAATCCCGACTGTACCAATGAGTTTTTCTGAACTTAAGTACAGTGATTAGTCACACCACGAGCTTTACGGTGAAGGAAAACATCGAGAGGAAACCTGCATACGTCTGAGAAGAAATTCAAAGGCGTATGTATAGTCGTGCTTGAGTAACGGCGATGGACTCGCCATCTGTCACGTTGGCACCGAATATACCTCTGGCGGAAAGTGGGTGTGTGGGTATTACCTATACACCTCTGCCTACCCCTTCGGGGACCCTTGTGGGAAGGCGTGAGGATATATTATTATATATTATATTATTATACTAAAAATACCCGTGGTGGCCGAGTAGTTCGAGTAGTTGTCTGCAATACAGAGATTGCACGTTCGAATCCCGTATGTATCAATTAGTTTTTTTAAAGTATAGTGATTAGTCTCGCCACGAGCTTTGACTTATTACTTACACACCTCTGCCTACCCCTTCGAGGACCCTTGTGGGAAGGCGTGAACATTTATATAAATAAAATGTATTTGTATAATTTCACTCACTTCCTTGTTTTAACTTCTGACGACGTGTGTGGTTGATATCGGCTTGATATGCAAACTATTTATGGAGCTACCTACTTCATAATTGGACATGAGTTACTTTGTATAGGGTCATCAATGATTAATATTCAATTCACTGTTCACTTATTCTTATGAGAAATGCGATTAGCTCTAATGAGATATCTGAATAATTTTTCCTAAAGCTTTTGAGTAGTCGTGGTCATCAGAAGTCATGTGTCAGGTAAGGAAATATTAATAATATTCACATATATTATAGCTGGCATGCATACTATGCAAAATAACTATAAAATAATTCGAGTAAATTTGCCAAAATCAACATTGAAAAAAAAAACACTTAAAACATATGTATTTTAACAATCGGGAGGGACTTAATAGGTAGATCTAGATACAGTATTATCACGCCAAGTTCCTCCCGAGGTTTGGCAGAAAGACTAGAATGTCTAGATTTACAGACCACTTTCCCTTCACACTCATTCGTCGATCTCTTCGTACACGGCCGCCGGATTAGAGTTCTCCTGACGTTTATTGAATCTCAGTGTTGACAACCCTAAGTCAGTATTATATATTGCAGTTTCATATGGTCGCAATACCGTTCACACACAACATAATACAGTGCCAACTGGCAAACAATTGAACGGCAACAAAAATTCAATGCAAGTCTCCGACTCGATGGAGATTCCCATAAAATATACACATCTTAATATTTGGCTGTACGCACAGGGGCCCACTGATTCGATATTCAACCTTCCCATTTTATAAATAAAGTTGATAGTTCAGTATTAAAAAACATGCTACGTCCATATTCATCAGTCTCTTCAGATATGCTCGCCATTTTCGAGTCCTCTTGACGTTAATCCTTGAGTGTCCGGTAGATTTATTCTTAGTCGTTAGAACGTGATCTTCCTCTGCCTCTTCTTGCATACTGTCGCATTGTATGTTAATATGTTTCGTCAATCTTTTTTCACACATCCATTCTATTTGTCGAATCTAGCGTAACAGGCCTTTCTTCATCTGAAATGATTTAATTTGCAAATTACTAGGACTACGCCGGGAGAGGCACAGCCTTGTATTGTAATGACAAAGACATAACATTGTATGATATTTACTATGAATAATATTCAGTATATACATTGTCTACAGTGCAATATAATTAAACCTAAAACAATGCTTCTTTGGCACGTATTTAAGGCCGCGTCAGCAGATGCCATCCCGTATCATAATCTATATTAAATATAAATGAGACAGTATGTCTGTTCGGTCACGTAAAAGTAGTTAAATGGATTGCGGTGAAATTTAACACAGATTAGTTTTTAGATGGACAAACGTATTATTCCAGAAAATATAAAATACAAGGTGCGAGCAGTTTGGTATAGACAATCTAAAGTTACGGGTGAAAACTCGGGGCACTCGTCCATAATTATACGGATAAATATTTACATACATAAGATATTCAAGATTGCGCACAAATACTTTCGGTGGGAGTTGAACCAGCGAACTCAGACTTCTGGGAGTTCTAGCGGCTGCTCAGACGGCTGTAAATTTTTTTTTTATAATATTTTACTTTAAAATGTAGAAGCCAGACGAATAAAATAATAATACTGTTATATAAATAATATGTTGAAATGTAGTAATTACGACGCTGCCACAATCTTGGCACCCGTTATCTTTTATAAGTAGTTTTACTACCTGTTCTTGCGTATAATATGTACTATCTCGTGTTTTGATATAATCTATTTTAAGTTATAGTTTCTACAAGAGAACAATTTTCAACAATTTATGTCGCATATGTACGCTTCAAAAGCTCAAAAAGTTCTGCACCGATCGAGCTGAAATTTTTGCATGATATATAATCCGCATCAAGGATTGTTTTTATATTTTTTTGCATCAGTCACATCCACAGCGAAGCGTGGCAGGGTACAGCTAGTATAATATAAAATCTCACGATTTTGATACTTGAGAAGACAAACAAAAAAAATATATAAGTGTATAAAAATCGGAGCCGTTCAGGTGAGTGAGCCGAGTGAGTAGAGTACCAGTTCTCCCTAGACATACCTCTTTTGCTTCGTCCACATTCATCAGTCTCTTCATACATGTTCGCCGGTATCGAGTAATCGTGACGTTCCTATCTTTTGTAACCTGGATAGTTTTTTTTTTGCTTTCATTAATTAATTTGTGACGACAATTATTAATATAGTTTTTTTAATAAAATCGATGCAGTCCTCAAAAATTTTTTTCTTTACCGTAGTAAGTAGTGTGGTGAAGTTATGCTGTGAATAATCAGTCTTACCTGACCAGTTTCAACTTCCAATCTTAACTTCACTCTTTACTTAACTTAAATCACTCGGCCACCACGGCTCTATACAATTAATGCCAATAATTATGTCTCCCTTTCGGCCTTGATTCAAAGTATCATCCTTTTAACATTATTAATGCGACAGTTTGTTCCTCTTTTGCGCGAAAACTACCAAACAGTATTGAATATAATTTGGCACAGATAATATCATTATTATCTGGATCAAGACATAGGGTAGGGTAGGTAGGGTTTTATCTAAATAATAATAATAAAATAATATATCCTCACGCCTTCCCACAAGTGTCCCCGAAGGGCTAGGCAGAGGTGTATAGGTAATACCCACACACCCACTTTCCGCCAGAGGTATATTATTATTAACTTCTCATCAATTCCCTTATAAAGTGATACAAACGAGTCCCCTCTATCAGTCTCCCTTACAATTTCTGTAATTCCTCCATACAACACATTTTAGTGACAAGAGACAAAATGGTCGAAGAGTGTCACCCGCATCGTAAAGTGATGACAATTAGCTTTAATTGTGGGCTAGCGATTAAAATTGTCGCATTGTCCGCGGTGTCCCGTTATCGTATGGTGGTCTGTTTGATGTGAACCGCCACTACGTTGTAAGCAACATTGTGTAGTTTGTACACATAACTTTTTTTCTGGTATAAAACATATCCTATGTGTTCATCCGGCCAATAATATACCTCTGTGCCAAATTACAGCCAATTCGGTTCAGTAGTTTTTGCGTAAGAGACGAACGAATGTCCACACAAATTTTCGCATTAATGTATAATATTAAAACAATATACTTATTGCCTTTACCTATGAAAGACATTTAAAATATATTTCTTTTGCCCCACACGTAGAAAGAAAAAATATTCTTTACTCACTTAATTAATATATATCCACCACTTGAACAATTTCACTTAGCTTTCATTAAGGTGAGCGCGTTAAATGCTTTCCGGAAAACATGCCAGCCACGAGCGGATTTGAGGAAAGCACTCCACGCTAACTCACGTGTCTACATTATTTTATTTTCGACTTTTACTTCGCCATGCCATAATCCACAGATAACAGCAGTACTTTATCTACCAGCGTTTCTATTATTTAATAATAAAAATGTGTTTAAAACTTTATCGTATTCGTATACAAAAATAATTTGTTGTCGTTGTAAATAATTATATAAGTGTCTTACTGACTTATTCCATGATATTGAGATAACAATGAATTCTTATACAATTTCATTAAATGTAAAGAATATTATGTGTGTAATGGTAACATCGGGAGTAATAAAAAAAATTTGGTCTCCTAGCTCGTAAACAAAAAAATATAAAGACAACACTAAAATAAAAAATAATAAATTAAATAATCTTAGGTTTTCGAAAGATAAAAATAATAATAACAATATATCCACACGCCTGCCCTTAACATAAGGTTCCCTGAAAGATCATCATCATAATTTTTATTATTGGCAGATTTGCTAGTGATTATGAAAAGTACTATTCACTAATCATGACCCCATCTTGTTTCATTCCCTCGATATACGTAGACTGCAACACAAAGATTGCAAGGTCCAACCCCGTATGTATCAGTGGGTTTGTCTGAACTTAATTACAATGATTAATCACACCACGAGCTATACAGTGAAGGAAAACATCGAGAGGAAACCTGCATACGTCTGAGAAGAAATTCATGGACGTACGTATAGCCGTGCCTGAGTAACGGCGATGGACTCGCCATTTGTCACGGTGACATAAAATGTATCTCCAGCAGGTTGGTGTGTGAGTACTAGCTACACTTGTCTGCTTACGCCTTGTTGGAAAAAGAGAACATATATTATTTACAGAATTACATGCAACAGGTAATTGGATGAGGATATTCCGTAAATATATATCTTGTTAAATAATATTGTCTCATGAGTAAAATGACGTTTACTATAATTTTAAAACATAATATAAATGTGTGTATATATGCACCATCAGCATACAGTTGTTACTGTAATACTATGATTTCTACTATTGTAATACAGATGTATGTGACCCAAGTGTTTAGTCACGGATAACGTGTTCGTGCGCCGAATGAAGAGTCACTGGTACCTATGTCGTGGCTATTGTCCGTGTTTACTGTTTAGCGTGATCAATTAATAGGAAGTAATTTAAAAGAAATGTTATTAGTAATTTGCCATTGTGGCTTAATAGCTCAATTGTCGCCTTTAAATTTGGTGCGGGTTCTAATCACCCTCAGTCTATAGGTGTATACCTAATAAATTCTCAAATACTCATTGTATTTAAGAATTAAAATGCTTAGTACAATTTTTCACATTACGAGATTTACTGTGCAGCTAACGTAATTAGTTAAACTGGATACAATTGAGAATACATTCAAAGCCATGTGAAATCGCGCATGATAGATGGTGCATGACTTGCCACATGCCACATTGACACAAACGTCTCCGATGGATTTACACCGCCTTAAATCCTAGGAAGGCGTGTGTGTACTATTACTTGTTGTTTTATTAACTCACTACTTGTGCCCTGCGATTAATTCACTTAACTCATATATACATGACAATTTAATTGTATAAATATATGAGCAGGTTATGATAAATAAAAGCTTAAGTTATTCCATAGAACATACCTTACTGTCAGTCAAAGTCAGTCGAAATCAGTTCAGCTATTTCGGAAATTAGCCGGAACAAACAGACCGACATAAGAAAAAGCAGATAGACAGGCAATAATTTTGTAAATGGTGATAGTATTTTTGGTATCAGTATATACTTTCGTATGCATTTAGAAAATAAAACAATATTACAAGCAGACACTCGATTTTATGTATTAAAATATAAGAATTGATAGTTATTAAACATTTTATAATTTTCTTCTCTAGTCAAAAGACCCGCCCTCAACTCGTTAACAGGCGCGGTACGGTACGCGGTTACCTGAATGATTTTCTTGACACCTGGGAGAATACGAAGGTCGATTGGCTTTTTAAATATTTTTGCATTAGAAGGAAAAAGGCTTACTTTGCTTATATTAAGGCGGTACGCAAAAAAGTTAAGTATTCGTGCCTTTTAGCTTAAAACGTAATGTGTGCTATGTTAAGCGATAATTTATTTTAAGTAGTGGTAGTAGTAGGCGAATGGGATAATACTTATAACGAAATGAACTGGATAAGTTTAAGGGTCTTAGGTTGGATCGGTGAACGGCACCGCCTTAGCAGTATGAAATGAATTCTAAAAATTAACTTTTTTTGAGATAATTTCTATGTTAACTTTATAATATTTTATGATTACAGTAATACGTAGGCCTGGGGAGGACAAAACTAGGTTAGTCATACCTAAATGTTTCGCAATATCTTTTCGACGTCAAATTTTCTAAAACTTCTACAATTACAAGGCACCCTGGATAAACTCCCTGAGCAGACTAAATGCCAAGGTTTCACGACCTATTTATTCTCACAGACATCTTATCAATGACAGTTTTTTTATAAATAGTTAAGAAAACTGGGCATAGAAAATATTATAATTTATCCGTGCGTCCACGCTTTTTTATTGCCCACCAGACAGGATCGTAGCGTGATGTTCAAAAGTTTTTTCTTCATAGATCTTAAAAAAAATATATATAAAAAACTATTTATAATATTTATACTTTTTGAAGAATATGGCATTTCTAATGCAAAAAGGCCTCTTTCAAATCACAAGTTCCATTTCCACTAACACAGAAAAGGCAATCAAACTCGTTGTCAGCTTCAATTCATCCCAGTAGCCGTCACTCAAACAAAACACTCGAATAATAAACTCAATTTATATGCCCACACTATTAGAGGGAACATGGAATATTAACCCTTAACTTTCAAACAAACACGCATTTGTTATCGCGTGTAAAATTTCGTAGTTACAATAAAACTATTTCGTTACACTCTGGTAACTTTGGCACACATGACATAAATTGTTAACGAATTGGTTAACTCGATATTAAACTTAACCTTAAACTACTTAAAGCCGATATTTGCGTGTATAAAATAGCATAGTGTAATTGGTAATTAGAAGGTATAATTATCCTCAATCAATTAATTGGCAGTATTGGCGCCGCGTTCCAATCCATACCAATAACACTAGAATTGACGAATATTTTTATATGTGATCAAAAGTCGTGCTTAAGAAAATTTAATGGTTATGGACTCTCCATCTGTTGCACGTTGGCATCTAAATATTATGTATCTTAGGCGAGGTGGGAGTGTTGTTACAATTATACCGATCCCTTCGGTATACGTTGTGGGAAGGCGTGAATAAGATATATATAATAACTATTTATAAACAGAGCCGTGGTGGCCGAGTAGTTCGAGTAGTCGCCTGCAACACAGATTGCAAGTTCTTATCCCGACTGCAATATAACATAAATGTAGCAATGAGTTTTTCTGAATATAAGTAGGGATTTATCACAACACAAGCGATGAAGTAAAACATCGAGAGGAAACGTTTGATAAGACATTCAAAGGCGTAGGTATGTATAGTCGTCCTTGAAAAAATCTGTCACGTTGGCACGTAGAATAAATATCTCTGGTGGGCGTGTGGTATACACCTTTGCCTAGCCCTTCGCGGACCCTTGTAGGAAGGCGTGAGTATATTAGTTATAAACACATTTACAACAAGTTTGTATTGAATACTGTAGTACAGAATTGCATGAATCACGTAATTGGATGAGGATATTCCGTAAATATATATCTTGTTGTTAAATATTATTGACACAACAACGTGGTATATGACTCACATAATGAATACCTCACAAGATGTAATTTGATGTTTGCTAGACAGGTGTTTTCAACTACATATAGACCCATATTAATGCATGCTCAGTTAAATTCATTTTCATTGCGTTTATTTGGACATAGCATTACAAATAGTTATCGCATACATCTATATAAATATAAAAATGTTATGTTGGTTTGTGTACGCTTCAAAAACTCAAAAAGTTCTGCACCGATTGAGCTGAAATTTTAGCATGATATATAATCCGCATCAAGGATTGTTTTTATCTAATTTTTGCATCAATCACATATCCACAGCGAAGCGTGGCAGGGTACAGCTAGTTGTACATATAATCACGCCAACGCTCACGGGATAGGTAGCGAGTGTAGAGTGCCAGTTCCTTCTAGACTACAGACGTCTTTCGCTTCATCTATATCAATTAACCTGTTCATATATGCTCGCCGGCTTAAAGCATTTCGCATCGTTGAGTGTTCAATCAATTAGATCTAAAGTAATAAAAATCATTATTATTTCTATTAAATAAGTAAATCCCATGAGTAAAATGACGTTTACCATAATTATAAAACATAATATAAATAAACTAAGATAC
The DNA here is from genome assembly GCA_945859725.1 of Drepana falcataria. Lineage (NCBI taxonomy): Eukaryota > Metazoa > Arthropoda > Insecta > Lepidoptera > Drepanidae > Drepana > Drepana falcataria. The sequence goes on from OX243935.1 coordinate 7,776,888, forward strand.
TAAGTTAAATTAAACTAAATAAAACACCTGTCCAAGAATCCTGCCAAGAAGGCTGGCATTATTACCACGCTGTATAGCAATACTGACTCTCTGCGCAAGATACCTTAAGAATACCAACCTAGTAGCCTTCTAGTCACCAGAGGCCTCGATCATACGACGTGAGCAGTGCAGCAGGTGAGCTTTGGGGTCTCATGGCCCCAAGGTCTACTTGACTAGCCACGCCCTGCAGCGTCACCCGCATCATATTAATATAGGTATATGATTTGATTTGATTTCTTCCCTCAATGAAAGGCAAGAATATTTTAAAATCGGATTACTAGTTCCTGAGATTACCACATTCAATCAAACAAACAAACCCCGCCTCTTCATAACTTGATAGCAAGTGATTTACGTCAAACTTTAATAGGCAACTATGTGAAGTTTATATGGTACTTTGGCCTACATCTGTAATGAGGTCTAGGCAATAATATACCGAAGATTAAGGTACAGATATATGTACTTATGACACGCCACAAAACGTAGCACATTTCAACTGTAATTAACTAATATAATAATAATAATATATATAATATATCCTCACGCCTTCCCACAAGGGTCCCCGAAGGGGTAGGCAGAGGTGTATAGGTAATACCCACACACCCACTTTCCGCCAGAGGTATATTAGGTGCCAACGTGACAGATGGCGAATCCATCGCCGTTACTCAAGCACGACTATACATACGCCTTTGAATTTCTTCTCAGACGTATGCAGGTTTCCTCTCGATATTTTCCTTCACCGTAAAGCTCGTGGTACGACTAATCACTGTACTTAAGTTCAGAAAAACTCATTGGTACAGTCGGGATTCGAACTTGCAACCTTTGCGTCGCAGGCAACTGCTCGAACCACTCGGCCACCACGGCTCTCATAATAATCTCTCATCATAATTAACTAATAAACTAACTAATTCGCAGCGTTGTTCGCTGGCGGCAGCTGTTATGTTAAAGAACTCGCCATTTTTCACATTGACGAGATGTATCTCAGGCGAAAAGCGAGTGTTTCGCGGATTCAAGAATAAAATCTACATATGTCTGATGCATGTAAGAGTTTGTGTTAAGTTCGCAAAAGGTGTTAGTTTTCATCTAACATCAGCGATTGAGATCCACCTTAATATAATGTTATTAAAATTCACAGCGCAGAGTAAGTACCCTGGCGCACAAACTTATTTGAATATCCTGTTAGAAGTTTCCTTCCATGCATGGTCGAGGTTAGCGTCAGTTAAGGTCCAATAAAAGGTAGACACCGTTCGCCGAGATTATGTTAATTGGAAATGTAGCCGAAGTGCCTTCTGCCAGTTTACTTTCACAGTCGAAACATTGCATTTGGGGATCCGATTGCCGAAGAGTTTAGCGCTAAATTTTATTATTATATAATAATATATCCTCACGCCTTTCCATAAGGTAGGCAGAGGTGTTTAGGTAGTACTCACACACCCACTTTCCGTCAGAGATATATTTTAGGTGCCAATGAGACAGATGGCGAGTCCGTCGCCGTTACTGAAGCACGACTAAGCACGTTTGCAGGTTTCCTGTCGATGTTTTCCTACACCGTAAAGCACCCGTTCGAAGCAAGGGCAGGTCGTTAGTAATAACATAACTGTCGATAAGTCATATGTTTTTCCCACCAGAGGCATGCGTCAATTTAAAAAGTAGCTAATAACGATAATGGACGTATTAATGTCACATGCATAGCATAAGCGACGTGACAAAAAAACAATAAAGTTTGCTCACATTATGTCGAAGTATGATTGATAAATCGATTTGCAATGTTTACTGCGAAGCGAGGATGAAATTATTAAGCAATCCATCTTGCTGAGTTGCAATAAATTTGGCAAATGGTACGACATTACTTCACATATATGAGTTTGTTCGTCTGCTTTAAGACATTTCTTATATATCTATATATGTATAATGTAGGTAATGTATCCAGCTAATAATATATTTTTATGACAGATTTTATCAAATTTCTCAGTAGTTTTTATGTGAAAGACGTACAGAACATCTTATTGGGCTAATTATAATAATAATTAGGTACTAATTCTCGCGGAATTACAATCGGAAATACATTTTATTTTGTTATCATTCATTATGCGAAGATAAAATGTGAGGTTAACATTAGAAGTCACGCGTTTAATTCGGTTAAGAATAAAATGTAATCAGTTAAGTTAGTATCCTTGAATTTAGGTCATTATTTTTACAACTTATTTACGTCACTACAATACCGAAAAATGACTACCATAGACAAAAGTAAGCGTTGATAACGAAACGAGGATATAATATCTAAAGTAAATAAACGTTTTATCTATTTGTTGAATTCGCGAATGGTGCAGTATCGATTACACGTTCGTTTTTATCGATACAGTAATAATCGATTCACAGAAAAATGTATTGAATAAAATGGCAGACGTCATTTTCAAAGGATACCTTTGAAAATATATATATCTTACTAATATTATAAATGTGAAAGTTTGTAAGTTTGGATGTTTGCGGTTCTGTAATGGTGATAGCATATACCTAGGAATAGGACATGGCTACTTTTTTTATCCTGAAAAATTCTTATATATATATAATCTTATATTCTTATATGTACTTCTTTCACGGCATAGGGGCTGAACCCATTCTAGCAGGAAAATTTCCAAACCTACTTTTCGCGGGCGAAACCGCGGGCATAAGCTAGTATATATATAATACAGAGTATAACGATATGCTTCAATATTGTTAGTCAGAACGTGCCGAGTTCAAACTTGACTTTTCTTGCCTCTGAGGTGTTCTACGCTATTTATACTTAACTTATCTTCACAAATTATTTTATTTCAAATAAATATAGGTATATGAATGAAAGATACATAATTTGTTTTCTAAAACAAAACATACATCTTTTAGATACGATATAATTTTATACACGCTTTGAATTAAAGAAGATTGGTTATAATATTGAAGTAAATGGGGCATGAATACCTTCGTAACTATAACAGGTGTGTCTAGAAGTATGTAGGCATCATCAATAATTGATCACAAGAATGTATGTTTCCCACTGAGTGAAGAAAGTGTCAATCATTTACGCATCGCAGAGTAATTAGCCTCTCTTTACATAATGCATATATGTACTTATGCGCTTTATGTGAATTCTATTCAACAAAGCGTTAAACGATAGTAAAACTACACGTAACTAATTCCTCAGGAAATCAGTTTTTATACTATTAGTTTGAAGTAAAGAGAATTGTGTAGCGCTCCAAGCGGTGCGTAAACAAAACAAAATTTCCATACAATTCTGACAGGGTTTTTTTAATACAATAAGAGTGACAAACAAGCATACGGCCACCCGGAAAACGGTTACCGCAGCCTATTTACGCTTACAATACCGAAGTGTCACTTGCGCGATGCTACTCTGTGTTCGGAGAGTTATACTGTGTTGGCATCATAATGGGACTAATCCTCTGCTGCCAACACAATATAACAATCCTTCCCCCTCCCCAAGGAGCTCATTACTGGAAACCTTATTCACCGCGTAGGAACACAACACAAAAATTTTAGTTATTTGGCTACGGACTTACTATTTCTGGACAGGACTGGGTCCTGCCCCAGTCGGGCAGCTCCAAATTCGAACGGGAAACCCGTTATGCCCTACCTCTCTTGGTTACGAGGCGTTAACTGCCAGGAATGTAGAAAAGGGGTTTGAAATATAATGAATTAATCAAATGTTATACAGACGATGGTGAACTCGCCATCAAAGCCCAGACCACCAAAAATAAGGCGAAAAAAGCGTGAAGATACAAAAAAATCAATAACATTATTTCTCAACGTGTTTTCAAGTAATCTCAATTGTGTGTAAAATTGTGTGAATCATGTGAAAGTAAATACCTTAGTAGGTTACATAACTAGGTTATTTAAACTTACTGAAAACTGTGCAGGTAACTGTTACAAAAGGAATGTTTCTTTGGCGGGCCGACTGTCACGTCGATAGTGGATCAGTCTTCTATACTCATACTAATGGGTTAGATCCTCGGTCGCAGCAAACATCTAGTCTATACATCTACAGTATTTCATTGTTTGTGTGTGGATTGAGACTGTATTGAGCGCTTGGGCATTTGGTTGCATGCAGGCCATATCTTTATTATAGCTTGTTTATTGATCATAGTCTGAAATTAAGGGATTATCCCTGCGTACATCCGTAGGCATAAAGTTCAAAACTCAATTTTATATCCCCGGGCGCAGGGCAATTAACAGCGCTGAATTAGAAAAATAGAAGAAGAGTGCTTATCCCCACCTAAGAATGTCTCAAATAGGCTAAATGATGATCAGATGGCCCTGTAACCCTTTCCTTTTGGGTCTTATGCAGTTAGAAGACCATCAAACGGTACTCCTTCATTGCGATCGTATCGAATTAGATATGTATAGAACGGAGATCTGGTTCGAACATCCAGCGTAAAATTGGAAGCTATATAGAATTACATTGGGCTATATTCTCATCCTCACCCTTACAACCTTTCTGATGTTAACAAGAACCGATGTAATGAACCATCAACGCTCTACTAATCCATAATGTTTCCCCTTCGATAATCTTCTTATTTGCAATGCCAATGGCATTTCTCGATTGTCCAATCATTGACAAAACTTATTTGCTATCATTAACCAATTCTTTATACGAATTTCACCGTAATGTCGTCCTAAATAGAGATTAGTCTTTGATTTTATGGCCGCAGAAAATCGTTCTACTAGCTATGTCGTTAGAATATTACCCAGGTTGTAGTAGCATTACAATTTCACCCTTGGTTCTCATGTATTAAAGTCGAGAGAGACTGCACCCTTTTGTTGGTTGATGGTCATGTGCCGGTGATCTGTAAAGTTTCAGCAAATGGTTCGGCAATAGATGTATGTCGGGTAAAGAAGCGTGGAAATGGGTCCAACTAATATCCAACGAACGATTGAAATTAACCATGTAATTCGAAGAGAAATCGAAAAGGTTAATTGGGGACTAATTTAAGTTGACCTATATTAGAACATTGAATGTGTGAACAACACAATAATTTTTTAAGTTATTTTGCTAGACATAAAATGGAACCTTCAAATTATTTAAATCATCACCAATGTGTCACCAAATCATAAGTGATTAAGAAAACGATACTCGTGTCGTTATTTATGAGATACTAGCGGCCCGGCCCGGCTTCGCACGGGTGGACGTTTATTTTTTAAACATTATTTATTTTTTCTTGCAATTAAAATAGCCTATATTTAATCAATTATAATGTAGCATTCTAATGCTGAAAGAATTTTTTAAATCGGTCCAGTACTTCTTAGGTCAATTCCTTACAAACGTACTTACATACAAATCTTTCCCCTTTATAATATTAGTATAGATTGAGAATTTTCTCATGTAATACCTAGAGCTGAGAGTGAAAAGTTAGAAGCTTATAGAAAGAGTTTTGATAAGAGCCTCAAACTTTAAAAAATTCGATCGTGATACTAATAACTTCTCTCCATGAATAATCAAATTACCCACTTTCCAATAAATAAACTTATTAAGAACGTGGAAAGCTCGTGGAAAGCTCGTGTCATGGTTATCTCCCCAAAGATATGACTATGCCTGTTGGAAATATAGGTTAATCGTCCGAGGATAGTCGATTACAGGCCAGCGTAGGTGTTCTCACATTATATACCAAATTGTGATTGATATGTGATTGCTACAAATGAACACACGACCTATTTTTGCATTCTGTATTGATATCAGTGTATTGTGCTTTTATTGCGTAACCTGGTTTACCAAAAGAACTGGAAATAAACAAATTGCTGTGATAGTTATGATATAAAAAGGTTATGCCTACTTCACTAAAATAAGATATAAAAGCTTCATATCTATGCGCTTCTGTGGTCCGATCAATTGCTTCAGCTCGAAACTTAACTGCCGCTGTACTGAGAACTGACATATTTTTGATACCACATTTGGTCCCAGACTGCAATAACTTTTAATTTAAAGAATCTTTTTTTTTAATACGTAGCTTTTAACACATTCAGGCAAAGTTAGCAAATCTTTAATACTGCTGAAATTAATTCTGTGGACATTAAGGTTATTAACGCCATGTGTTTCAATTTAGAGACGCATCTAATATTGAACCGTAGATTATCCGAGCAAAATTTAATTTTGTATAAAATGAAGTCTATAGTACGCAGTAGGTATAGGCTGACAATATCTGATTTCCAATAAAAGGTGCAAACTAGAGAACTCGAAAGGCCCATTCCGGCTAAATTATGGGCCATTTGTCAGGTAATTCAGGATTGCAAACACACGTAAGGCACACATATGTAGGTATAGATAGTTTTACTATTAAGAACTGCGTTGGAACGGTAAATTCGGTATACCTGTCGGGAATCAAAAAATATTTGGGTTTTCAAACTATTAAGATCTGCCCTAGAAATGTAATTATTATTTCATCAGTTTCAATGGTATGACAATCATTATTATTGTTTTAAAAAAGTGAATCAATGTTACGATTTAGTTTCTGCTTCGAATCATATATAAACTATCTATATTTTCTGATACGTATGTATAATTTTATGTTTTTGGTTCGCTAATGTCACATCCGCAGCCAAAGCGCTGCTTCTTAACTTAGCTTAACGACGACCATCTAGACCAATCCAATTCCATCGCAATTTATACAAATCAAAACATACAACAAAACGTTATTTAGTAAACTTTAGATTAGTGAAAAGGTAGTAAGTAGTATAATATATCCTCACGCCTTCCCACAAGGGTCCCCGAAGGGGTAGGCAGAGGTGTATAGGTAATACCCACACACCCACTTTCCGCCAGAGGTATATTAGGTGCCAACGTGACAGATGGCGAGTCCATCGCCGTTACTCCAGCACGACTATACATACGCCTTTGAATTTCTTCTCAGACGTATGCAGGTTTCCTCTCGATGTTTTCCTTCACCGTTAAGCTCGTGGTGTGACTAATCACTGTACTTAAGTTCAGAAAAACTCATTGGTACAGTCGGGATTCGAACTTGCGACCTCTGCGTCGCAGGCAACTGCTCGAACCACTCGGCCACCACGGCTTTTTTTTTAGTAGTAAGTAGTGCATAGGAAAAATGAGCTTCCCGTGAAAGGCTTCGCGCGATGTACTGCTTAACCGCAAAATATTAAGTATTGGTAGGTGCAATTTTTTAGCCATTAACACTACGCAGAAAATATTAATCTCAAGTCTCATGAATAGCTAAATTTCCCACATAGAATTTCATGCGTTAACAGCGTCCAAAATGACCGCTGGTAACCTTTTGTCCGAGCCCATTAGACTCTCAAATACTACTGTATGACTGATTCATGAGATGCTGATTCAAATGACACTGCCTGGTTGATCGAAATGACTCACTATTCCAAAGTAGATTTGGCCAACATTTTAATTTATTAAAATTACTGGATGGCTTTCTGTGTTTTCACCCGCCTCAAAACCTGGGTCCTTCCCCAATATACAGGATATCTAATGCATTTTTTTTAAATTGTATTGGTAGTTCTTGATATTATCATGTTCGAATAAACTCTGCCTCTGGATAATATTGATATCGACATCTGCTTAATAGAATTTAGTGTCCAAAGTGATTTGTGCTGAAGAGCATTGCAACGTACATATACTAGATACAGCAAGCAATTTATAAAGCTATCTGATATTTACTTAAATCACTATTCTCGAAGTCAAATTATGAGCCGTAATTTAATATGAGCCGAACACGAAACGAAATAGGCATATACTAGAGCAAAGTGGATATTGTTATCTCAGCTAGTCCCAAAAGGACTATTTTTTCGGCGCTAACAGAGACTTAGGACGGGTTTGCATAGCTTATAGAAAGGAGAAAAGTAACAATGGCTCGTAGTTGATTTCCAGGCATAATAACATCCCCAACGTTAAGGAATAACAAGAGAATTCCTAAAAGATGTTGGTGAATTATGCAAACATAAAAAAGCAATTTTGGTACAGTGGCGGAGTAGTAGGACCTTACATTTGCATTTTTTCCTCTGCCCTCGGGTCTTTGTATATCATTTGCAATATTTTTTATTTAAATGCTACTAGAGTGTGATAAAAGTAGCCATAATTTACCATGAATGTGTCAAAATTTTACCTTATAACAATATGTAGTTAGACAACACTGATTTAGATAATCTTATTGAAAATTTACTGCGGCATATTTTTATCCATCTGCCATGAAGGATAAAGTTATAAATTCCGTCGTTAAAATTTAAAATTTGGGGTATTTCTGGGTATAAGTAGTCGTAAGGAAGCCGTGGTGGCCGAAGGGTTCGAGCCTGCGACTTAAAGATCTCAAGCTCGAATCTCGACTGTACCAATGTTTTTTTCTGAACTTAAGTACCCCTTCGGGGACCCTTGTGGGAAGGCGTGAGGATATATTATTATTATTTATAAGTACAGTGATTAGAGACACCACGAGCTTAACGGTAAAGGAAAACATTGACAGGAAGCCTGCATACGTTTGACTCAATAAATATATACTTTAGACCAGGTCGATGTCTCAATGACGACGAATTATGAAATGTCCATCTTGTTTATTGCAAATTAACTGTTATTAAGTTTGTACTGTGATTATTTGATTATTAATTTACTAAAGAGCACTAGTGAGTGAACAACGTTCATTCGACTTCTTACATCACAAAATAACCAGTATTAACGTAACAATGGTTCTTATACGCTTCTTCAGTACGACTTTGTCTTAAGAAATTACTTTAGTAATCGTCACTTTGTCACCGCTTTGGTTGTATGAATAGCGTGACTAACCAATGTTCTTATGCAAAAAGTTCCTTTCGAATTCAGTCTCTATGAGTCATTGTCGTAGTGTTATGGTGATGACTCAGTAACGCTACCTACTTCCCGTATAAAAACGTCACTTTCGATACTTTCGAATAGTTTAAATGATCTAAGAAAACTAGAGCATATTTTTTATACCATATACCATGGCGAATAGTAACTTAAATAACGTGCTTAACAATCTATTGCAAGTGGTTGTTATTTACCAAATGAGTGTAGGTGTTCGGCCAACGACCGACGAATCGGTTCAAATCAGCGGTCATGTCATTACAGGGAATGCAAACGATCACAATGCCAGCCTAACTGAACCATGGAGGCCTCAATTTCGCCGTAATTTTCAATATAAATACTGGCATAAACATACATATCATCACGCCGAATTCCCAACGGAGTAGGCAGAGAGAGTAGAGCGCCAGTTCTCGCTAGACTGGCATCTCAATCTTTATTTCTGTTTAAAATTAATTAGTAATTTCCTACATCTTCTATGAATTATTTTATTTATTTAATATTTCTTGACCACGTACAGAGAACTTTTAATTTGCCTTATATTATTTAGTATAACTGCGAACTGTGTGTCGTTTTATGTTTTCACGTTCTATCCGCAAAAGATTGATTATATTGTTATTGAAATAGCTTTTTTCGAATTTCAAACGGTAAGAACATGTCCAAGTATTTACGGAAATATTTCAAATTCTTTGCTCCATGTAATCAAAGAGTTAACAGCCACAATAGACGGAAAATGACGTAGGTGTATGTATTGTGACGGTAAGTACAAAGTAATAATAAATATAAACTAACTATAAATAGAATAAATGACCCAAATCTGTGTCACGCGGAAGGGTGCGAAGAAGACTAGCGGCATTGCCACGTTGTATGGCAATGCTGATTCGCTGAGCGAAATATTCACCAGCCCTCTTGTCACGGGAGGCCTCAAAGAGTTTCCTCGAGACATCCCTATAAAAATGCAGAGCATCCGGTCCCCAGGGCCCTAGTAAAATTTAAGTTGACGTCCTTCCTCTAATAATACTGAGTCCGTCCACTTGACGTGGCATTAAATCAGCTAATTGTCGGTGCATCGCACTCGATGTCCTCGTGGCCCGATGTATTCAAGCAATTTATACTCGCCTACATTCATAAAGAGCCGTAATGACTGGCAATGGGAGTGGCTTATATATACAACTAGCGCTGCGGCCCGGCTTCACATGGATGCAATTTGGTAAATTGAGCTTATTTAGGTTTAAGTATTGTATAATTAAACCTAATGAAAAAACCGTGGTGGCCGAGTAGTTCGAGTAGTTGCCTCCAACGCAAAGATTGCAAGCTCCAATCTCGACACTACCAATGAGTTTTTCTGAACTTGTACAGTGATTAGTCACACTGCAAGCTTTACTGTAGAAGAAAAACATCGATTTAGAAGAAAATCAAAGACGTGTGTATAGTCGTATTCGAGTAACGGCGATGGACTCGCCATTTGTCACTTTGGATCCTAAAATATATCTCAAGGGGAATGTGGAGGTGTGAGTACTTACTGCCTGCTCCATTAAGGGAATTCACATTAAGAAAAATATTAAACCGAGCATCAAAGAAAAAATTAAGTAGTTTTTGCTTTTGTCGTATTCCGACAGACAGATACGAGGACTTTGTATTATAAACATATGTAGAGATTCTTAATCCCAACCGAGTCTAAGGACTTCGTTAAAATACGGTCTACTCGAAAAAGGAAATTAGGCAAGACATTCTGTATATATACAGAAAGTCATAAGTCCTTTTATAGCCTGTACCTGGTCCCCACAGAGACCGCCTACCTTTTATTTACCTGCGGATACTACTGCGAATACTGCGAATAATACTACGAATTATTACCTGCCTCTGTATAAATGTAAAAATATAAAAAAGTATGTACAACCTAAAGAAATAACGAATAGTTGAAAAGATGAAAAAATAAGCATTTCCAATCAAACACATTTCATACATACATACATATCATCACGCCAAGTCCCTAACGGGGTAGGCAGAGAGTATAGAGCGCCAGTTCTCTCTAGACTTCCATACGTCTTTCGCTTCGTCCACATTCATCAGTCTCTTCAAACATGCTCGTCGGTTTCGAGTACTCTTAACGTTCCCGTCTTTGAGCGTCCGATCGATTTGATCCAGGTAGTTGGAACGTGGCCTTCCTCACACATTTCATATATTTAAATCTGGATAACAATGAAAATCGAGTAAAACAAAAATCTTCTTCACATTGATTCGTCTAATTGGTAGTATATTTTCCTCAATAAGATTATTTCACGGTAAAATTTCCATCTAAAAATAATTATTGACGATTTCTGATACTTATTACAGATTAAGAGAGTTTTTACGACCGAAGGATCAGTTTCAAATCCTCTAATTATGGTCCATTAGCAGTGGAAATGTCTAAACTTAGCTCCTGACTTACTTGGCTCCAAACCCAACTGCTCCACAGAGACCGAGCTAAATTACTTGGACACTTAATTGACACTATTCTCATCTCTTATTTACTTAGGCGCTGTAACGCAAACAAACAAAAAGGGATATTCACTTTCTTACACTCTTATTTTGAACTCCAGAAGGTTTAGATTAACTTGCATTGTTTCTACGTAAGCAAAAAGGTGTTTACCTAAAGTCGTATCAAAGGCAAGGAATTGTGTATATAACTTTTTAAATTGTTAAATAATTAAATAATTGTTAAATTGTTTAAACTATAATAATACTGCACAGGTGAAAATCAGGATACCTTGCCTGATGGTAAGCGGTCACAGTGACCTAAGGCAAAAAATTATAATGCGTCATCCGTTCTGCCTTATTCGCTTGAATATTTATAAATAGTTTTTATATTATCTCCTTCAATTGTGAGATCGTAAATTGTTATAGAGGGAAAGGGGCTCAGATGTGTATACTATAACTATGTAAACAATGAGCGTACACAGTTTTTTGTATATTATATAATAATAATAATATCCTCACGCCTTCCCACAAGGGTCCCCGAAGGGGTAGGCAGAGGTGTATGGGTAATACCCACACACCCACTTTCCGCCAGAGGTATATTATATATTTTTGTATATTAATAATCCTTAAAAGTATTTTCCTCAACGCATACATTTATTGTGAAATAATTCATAGACACACATACACAAAGCATTCTAATTTATGTACATTATACACACACACTAGATATCCTACTACTAGAGTCCATAATAAAATACGTATAGGCATATTATTATCAATGTTCTTTGATCGTTGGTAGTTGAATTCTCAGTTGCTATGAACCTGTGGGCTGTACCTGTACTCCGTATCTGCCCTATGGACTTTAACTTATATGAAGTGAACAATATAAAGGCAGAGTATTATGCAGAGTAGTATGCAGAGTGCCTCACGTAGTAGGCAGAGACGCCACTCCGCTCTAAACATAGAGACGCTTTATCCACATTCACCAGTCGCTTCATACATGCTCCCAGCTCTTGACTTTCCCACCCATCTATCTTCAATCGATTTATAGCTAGTTGGAGCGTACCTACTTTTCCACTGCTTCTTCTCTATCATGTGAATGACTCATCGTAGTAATTCTTAGTACCTAATATTCACTTAAGATTTTCTTTTCGTTACTTATATTGTCGCGAACTTTAAATAAATTAGGGAACCGTTTTACAACTTTAGACAAAAACATTTTCTGCTAGCGTTCACGCTAATCAATATCAAAAATGTTTATGATAATGCATGCTGTTCAAACATGCTCGCATTATTGATGAATGTGGATGAAGCGCATGAAGTGCAAGAGATGATATATATGTATGTGGATTGATAGCGTGAGCTCTAAACAATAAATATTTTTTTGAACCGCATGTCTGTAAATAAAACAAATTATTTTTTTATTCTCTGTAAATGCGAAGAATAGAATCAATTTCGCCAATAGTCGTTGAACATAAAACAGGACACTGGCAGACATCAAGGAAATTCCAACAAGCGAAATGGGACTCCGACCTGTGGTACCGGAAGGCAATTCTATTGTGAATTGTGAGGCCCTTGGGTAAAGTTTGGATCATAAATATTTGGTATTTTCACCAAACAAAGATAGGTACTAGTTATTATAGCCATTTAAAAGCATCCATAGAAAGGCTTTCAAATAATATTTGGTATTACTCAAACCAACCCCTTCTCCTTAATAGCTTTTCTATAGTCACGATTTTGCTGCTCGATCACAATATTTTTATCTCATCTTTATACTATCTTGGTTAATCTAATAAATCCTTACATTAAATACAATAAAGGACGTTTGTTCCTTTTCCAGGAAAAAAATACTGAACGGAATTGGATCAAATTTAGCACAGATCAAGCTGGATTATCATTATTTTATCAGTATCGATGTATGCGGGTGGAACCGCTGGACACAGCACATTGTACTAACATTTATATAAAAAAAATATTTAGTGCTTATTTTCTCCATGCTCTCTGAAGGTAATATAATTATATTGTAGTCGGAACGGTAAACAATTAGACCTGCAGTCATATGCAATTTAATTTTTTCATCAGATCTTAGAGAGGTCTTTTTCTAAGAGAGGTAGGGCATAACGGGTTTCCCGTTCGAATTTGGAGCTGCCCGACTGGGGCAGGACCTCCACCTTACAGAAGTCCGTAGCCAAATAACACATTTTTTTGTGTTGTGTTCCTACGCGGTGAATAAGGTTTCCAGTAATGAGCTCCTTGGGGAGGGGGAAGGATTGTTACATTGTGTTGGAAGCAGAGGGATTAAACCCATTATGCCAACACACTATAACTCTCCGAACACAGAGTGGCAACGCGCAAGTGATACTTCGGTATCGTGAGCGTAAATAGGCTACGGTAACCGTTTCCCATCAGGTGGGCCGTATGCTTGTTTGCCACTCTTGTTGTATAAAAAAAAAAAAAAAAGATCCGCTGCGGGTGGTCTATAGAAACGTGAAATAAATACGATTCAAATCTATGATATGCATCGTATGGTATGCAAGTCTAGAGAGAACTGGCGCTCTATTCTCTCTGCTTACCCCTGTAGGGACTCGGTGTGATGATATGTATTTATGATAGTAATTAAGCTTAGCATAAATAATATGATATGAATTTTCTTATTGACGATGTGTATAGCAATGCTAATTATATTTTTTTTAAATATTTACCGCTTATATATAAATTTTGCTTAAAATCGTCCCGCTTAATAACTAAAAATAAAATATAATTTTGTAATAAGTTAACGCGTACGTACGCTACCATTAATAATAAAATATTATTACTGTCCAATTTGTAAGTAACTTTCCAAAATCAAATCAAAATAGTATTTTTATTTCACATAGGCCTAGATGGGCACATGAAACGTCAAAAAAGGTACACGGTTCGTATGTACTTACAATTTAGGAAGCACCCACGAAAGTTTCTTATCTATCTTATCCGAACCGTCTCCGGCCAACGTTAAGTGATCTTAATTGTCCGTTTTAAACAATTTAAGCAATTGTACCCACCGAGCGTTTGTTCGGTGCTAATTGCTTCTTTCGAATGATGGGAGTCAATAGCTCTCAAAACCGAGCATGTATAAAAATTGTTGAATATGGATAAAGCGAAGGAGCTGTATAATGGTAGGTACTCCACGTGGACGATAACGCCCCCTTGACGGCGAGACTTTCAGCGGGCAGAAGATCTAGAAAATTACAGGGCATTAAGATGGCGAAGAGGCAGCGTGGGTAAATTAAACAAATATAGTACTATAAACAAAAACGTACGAAACATTTTTTGTTTTAATTTATCCTATTGAAATATTCTTATTCAGGGTAGCTCTTCATAGGCTAACAAACTGTCAGACTTAAATGGGATTGGGCTGGATACATCTGTTGTATCTCAGACTAGTTGTGTACCAAACAATACAATGGACCTCACACAACGTGACGCGCAGACGTTGAAGGCCAAGAAGAAGATGGCGGGACGAACTGGACATGCACCTAAGCAATTGGTTTAAAGTAGTGCTCGCTGGGAGTGGGAAGATAGGGAGGCCTTTTGCCCAGGAGTAGCAATATAATACTCTCGCGCAATACTCTCTCTGCCCACCCGTGAGGGATTCGGCATGATATGTGCGCAGATGTAGTATATCATAGTTATCGGCTTTCTTAGATGTGCGTTCATTGATATCATGAATGAACTATCTCATAACAAAATAAATTACAAGAATTTAAATAGTATATTTAGTGTTCGTTATCAAGCATTTTTTATTATCGTTTCTATCTCGTCGACGCGAACAAGAGCTCGTTTAGTGAAACTTCTAAGAATATTCCGGACCTAGGTTTAGCTACATATAATATACTAGCTGTCCCGCCCAGCTTCGCCCGGGTGAAAAAGTAAAATTTCCTGAAACACGATCGCAGCGCCACCTATCGGGTCCAATTGTGATGTAAGCTATCCTTTCTTTTAAGTTGGATCAAACTGCATACGGTGTGCAAATTTGATTGAAATCGGTTAAGTAGTTCAGGAGCCCATCGTGGACTTGATTGCCATAAAAAAGGTTATAGTGAGTCAATCTTAAAAGATAGACATATGCTGTCGCGGACTTTTTTTTTTAACTTTTAAAGAGGAACAATTCTCTGATACATGATATTTGTGTAACTTAAACCGTTTACGCAGCGCACGCAACGGAAGCTCTCAATAATAAATAACGAATATTTTTTCCCGTTCTGGCAACATTATTCATTTATGCTTCGCTCCTATTGGTCGTAGCGTGATGTTATATAGCCTAAAGCCTTCCTAGAAAAATGCACTATCCAACACAAAAATATTTTTTCAATTCCAACCAGTAGTTCCTGAGATTAGCGCGTTCAAACAAACAAACAAACAAACTCTTCAGCTTTATAATATTAGTATAGATATTCATATAGCTGTATATTTGGTACTAGATTCCCCGATAAGGTAAGCGACGTAGGCAATGTAGAAGTAACACATCCCTCTTTAAGCCGGAGATATATTAGGCGCCAACTTGACAGACGGAGAGCCCATCCGCGTCCCGAAGCACGACCATACATACTTCGAATTGTTCTCTATTCTTCGACTTTTCGATTCTGTTCATCAAGGACCGATATAATGGTAAACCTCAGCTTTCATTGCATTGAGCAGAAAATTGTGAAAGGAAAACAATAAGTCCATAGTTAACGCAGTTGGTGGTTCCGATGGTTGGTTATGCGACAAACAAATATCAACTCTGTCTTATTTATGCTACGGTCTAATATCAGTTATGGTAATATAAATAGTTCAGTCTTTAATCAAATCCTCATTAGGATTTTATGACCATGGTTTACGTGTAACTATTGAATAAATTACCTGCAACACCTGCTCAACCTGAAAGGACTAGATAGGGATATCCCCTTAAATCGATGCGAAGGTAGACTCCTGGTAAATTAATAATATCTAATGCTATGTATGTATTTCACATCAGTTTTGAATCTCATTTAAGTTTGTTAGTTTATAACAAGGTACCAGAGTTAAGTCAAGTCAGTTATCAGATATCTATTTGCATATTGACAAATTAATTGCATGAAGTTTACTTATAACTAAAGTAAATTGTTTCGACCCATATTTTCTTCAAGGCGTGTATGCTTCAATTCAATAATACTCGTACCTCTTACACATAAAGTCCTCTGCCGCATCTGTTTATCTGGCTGTTCGCGATAAGCTCAAAAACTACTGAACGGATTTCCATGCCGTTTTCACTAATCGATAGAGTGATTCACGGGAAATTAATCTGTTAAAAAAATGTGTAAATTTGATAGAATATGTGGATAATTGTTGCAAAAGTCAGGCCGTCTGGGTGATTTCATCGTAAACGCTGCCTAATCCCTTTGAGAAGTAACAAATACATCTATTTCCCGTGCAAAGGCGGGATGGATCACTATACATGTGTATTAGACCTGCCTACAAAGGTACCTAGAGGGGCAGGCAGAGGTATGTTGGAGTTCGAGAGAGATATTTTTCAGTGTAATTTCTTTTTTCCTTATACCTTGGCACATCATGTTGACTTTAGTAATATCATGAACTCAGCCACTTGATTTTGATTGGTTGATGATTTTGGTTGGGATGAGTTTGTGTGTAGTATTTACCGAAGATATATTTTAGGTGACAACGTTACAGCCGATAAGTCCATCGCCGTTACTCAAGCACGACAATACATACCTTTGAATTTCCTCTCAGATGTATGCAGGTTTTCTCTTGATGTTTTCCTTCACCGTAAATCTCATGGTGTCACTGTAATTAAGCTCAGAAATTTTTATTGGTACAATCCAGATTCGAACGTGCAATCTTTGTGTTGCAGGCTCACTTCCAGAATCACTCGGCCACGTGTTTAGTATTAACAGTATAGCAGAAAGTAATAGCATTTCGAAATCAAAGGAACGATATTAAGTTTACTAGCGTGTGATAACAAGGTGGCCTGAAAATTATATTTGTCGAGCTTCAGGCAATTTCTGATGAAATATTTGCGGAAATTTCTGGCTTTGCCTTTCTACGGCACCTGATAAAATTATCTACCAATTTCCTAGAACCCTACTGTTGGTTTTTGAAAAGAGATAGATAATATGTACAAAAAAGTAATGAATGATAATTTTGTAATAGTATGAGGAAAAATGTTTATTAATACACCAGAGCTACCATACATATGAATGCCACCGAAAACTAGAGACCTAAGTTACTAATTGTTCAAATTTTCTGTTGTGTGTGGGAACTTAAAATAATACCTAAACACACAATATTTGCTTAGCAATAGACACGTTTTGATTGTGTAAATGCAAATTAGAACTTTACACAGGCGAAACGGTCTACCGCAGTAGGTCGATCGAAGCGAAAGGCTTTAGCCTTAGCTTTAGCTAGATCAACTTAAGCCTGAACTAACTCGATGCCAAATTTTTATTCTCAAAATCACTGATCTTGTATGATTGTGTGATGTTGATTGTAATGTTGGTCACCAGCGAGTATCCCCGCGCGGTGTTAATATATGTTTTTTTTATAACACAAGTGTGGTCAACAAGCCTACGGCCAACCTGATGGGAAGCGGGTACCGTAGCCTATCTACACTCACGACACCGAAGTATCACTTGCGCGTTGCCAATCTGTGTTCGGAGAATTATACTGTGTAGTTCATACAATGCAGACCAATCCTGTATGAGGTCACAGTTGCCGTGGCCGTTGGTGCGTGCAATCGTTAAACTGCCTATGTCACGAGTCACTGCTCGGAAAGGCATCGAAGTTTAGTATACCTATTGATATGTGTAGCACGTTAAGTCACTTTATGTGTATTTATTGCTTACCATTCACTCTCTTCAGCTATAGTGACGAGTAGGCTTGAGTAGTCGAAGTCAAGATTGTAGGTTCGAATCCCGGTGATTTGTGTCAATGAGTTTTACTGAGCTTTACCTTGAAGGAATATATCAGGAGGAAACCTGCATACGTTTGAGAAGACATTCAAAGACCGTATAATTGCGCTTGAGAAACTAAAACGGTCTCGCCATCTCTCACATTGGCAAACAGTATTAAAAAATATCAAGAATGTCTAACATAATGACAGAACGAATCTAGCACCGTTGTTTCGGTTGACAGCGTCATGACGTCACATCCAATTCGCTATCATCTCGACATTGCAAAGAATTACAAAAATAAACGGAATCACACCTTTTTAGCCATGACATTAACACATCCGTCAGTTAACCCAGCTAAATGGATGAGTCATGGTAGTAGAGCCGTAGCAACCGAAGACTTGACTTCCATAATTGGAAGGGTCACCTCGAATTGGAACAGCCGGTCGCAGCGATACTCAAATTTATAATTGACTATTGAGTAATCCGTCTACTTTCTGGACGTTACCTCAAGTTAAATTTTCTTTATATCGTACTCGAGGATGATTGCACCTCTTTGACGCTAAAACTACTGAAAGAAATCGCATATAAGTTGGCACAGAGGTAGATTATTAACTGGAGTATTATTATTTTTTTTTTTTTTTTTATCATGCAATCTGTTTCATGTGAACATTCAGCATAGGGTTATGAATTTACAATAGTCATGGAGGGAAATCAGTCCAGTGACATGAGCTCTTTATACTGGAGTATATGTTATACCAGAAAAAAATGTAAATAAAAATCTACATACATACATACATATAATCACGCCTCTTTCCCGTAGGGGTAGGCAGAGACTACTTCTTTCCACTTGATACGATCCTTACATACTTCTTTCGCTTCGTCCACTTTTATTATTCTCTTCATACATGCTCTTCGGTTTAGGGTACTCTTGACCTGGCCTTTTTTCAAGACGTCCCTAATTTGGTCTCGAAACGTCCGCCTAGGTCTACCCCTTCCAACACTTTCATTCACAGTCGCCATATACACTTTTTTCGTCAATCGTTCTTCATTAATTCTCTCGACATGAGCAAACCATCTCAGCATACCTTTCTCAATTTTTGTCACTACATCTTCTTTCAGACCACAACGTTTCCTTATCTCACTATTTCTTATCCTATCACTCAGTTTAACTCCTATCATACTTTTTAACGCTCTCATCTCAACTGCATTTATTCTACTGTCATGATTCTTCTGCCATACCCAACTTTCACCTCCGTACACGAGTGTCGGAACCAACACTTCCTCATGCACAGCCAAACGAATAAATATCTAATGACTGCTCATAAAGGAGTGCAAAGCTCCATTCACCATGTAAAAAATCTACCCATATAATAAAATATTACGAGGGTTAAACCGCAGAGTATAGCTAGTGCGGTTATATATGGCAAGTCGTTTAGCAGCAGCCATCGTTGCATACAAGCGTTTATAATATCATGGGTATCACATACATAATATATCTATATAAGTATGTATATTATTTTCTTGTTTCATAGCTGAAGCTGAAGCTTAATTTGGGACTAGGTTAATTTGTTAAGGGCCCCCAAATAATATGATGTGAATTTTCTGTTACAGGTGAAGCGAAATGTCTGAAGACTTCAACTTCACAGACGGCGACATTGCCAGCGTGGGGCCGAGTGAGCTATCAAAGTGAGTCCCTTGTTTCATTTCCCTCATATTACTTAGTTTGTTTTCTTTGATATTGTCTCTTAAGATGTCAGCTTCAGTTCGTATCGTCATCAAACAATATTTGTATTATGAATTCTGAAAGTCATGTTATACGAAATCCGATCGACGGAATTATATTATGAAAGAAACTTGAAGTGTGTTGTATAGTCTTGTTATGGATAACCTAGACAATAATAACAAGTAAAACTGGCGCTTACCAAAGATTAATAATTGCAATTATTGCGCGAAATTCAAATGTCAAACATGTTTATTTATTAGAGTTTACTTCGTATAAATATGGGTTAAAAACTTGTGGGACGTTCATGCCCGATAAGATAATTATATTCATTTTACAAAAAGAGATTTCACAATAACTTAGTATTAGACACAATTTCCCACAAGGAACTTAAAAGCAGTTAATAAGACATAGTTTTCAGAATAGAAAATGTAAATACATGTCTCTAAAGTATGCACGTTTCATCATTATGGCAACCTTGGACGTAACTCGTGGTTTGAGAAATAAATGTACTAAAGTTCAGAAAACTTCTTGGTGCAGAGTACTAGAGTTTTATTTAGACTTCTTAAACCTTTCGGCCACGACTCTATTAATAATAATTATAATCTAGAATTCAGTTCTTTAAAACGACATAGACGGTAGCTGTAATAATGGCATCCTTTGTTACCGCTTGAACTCGTAAGATTGAGGTTTCCTACTTTCCACGAAAAGCGTAAAAAAGCTATGTTTACAGAATCAGTCACACATCTAAAGAAAACAAAATACATTATTTCCTTCTTTGTACCGAAACTAAAATTCACAGAACAAGTCCGAAATAATTACTAAGTTCCACATTCACATTTATCCTGCCTCAGACATCAGAACTTTAGGAATAAAGTGAGTTGTTGAAAGGAGTTCCTTTGGACGTTCCCACAATACTCGAGACATCTTGAAGGATTTATAGTCCTGCTTTGTTAAGGTTTTTATTACGCAGGGCTTCCTGGCTTTGATTCTTTTGAAGTGAGACTGGAAGTTCGTGCACTAGATGGACTGAAAAGACGTATAAAACAAGCTTTGTTAATATCAGTAGGTTCAAATTACATCTAAGAATAATCGTAAAAATCAAAGAAAGGACAAATATAGGTTCTGTGTTTTTTTTTTATTTAATTGTGATATAGTTGTGCTAACCGTAATATTTGATCTCATAATTTTTTATCTATCGTTAAACCAGCTAATAATCCATATCTGCGCCCAATTTAATCCAATTCCGTTCAGTATTTTTTGCGCGAGGAATCAACAAGCATCCTGTCAAACTTTCGCATTTATTTTTAGTAGAATGACGCTTTCAAGTTTTAGTAAGGTTATTAAATTTCAGAGGAAGACACTTAATGTTAGTAACATAGATATTTTTTGATTAGAAGTCTATATTGAAACAGGTTAAATTGTTATGATAACCATATGAAATTTTATCTCTTCGATACAATAAAAAATATTAATATTTCTTATTTACAAAATGGTAGTAGATTAAATGGCGCCCAAATTTCCCAAATATAGAATGTGTCATCCACGAAGATGCGCCCCACCAATTTTTAGTAGAGGAGGTCGTGGAATGCGGGGAGTATGACCCGACGCTATTAATTGTAGTGTGCGTGTTCAATCATAGAATTCAATTCAATCATTCACTCAAAGTTCAATCAGTGTGTACCAATAATACTCAAACATTAGTGGACACAACACACTTACACTTTTCGTGGATGGCACTATCTATAAGTATGTATTAAAACTTAACTATACTATAAACTATAAAGAAGAATAGTGGGGCGCGTCTTCGTGCATGGCACTATCTACAAGTATGTATTAAAACTTAAATTGCCATTTGGTTTCAGATCATCTCCCGTCATGCTCACATTCGCAGCTGTAGTGACGGGTATAATTATGACCGTGGGCTTATTTGGGAACCTGCTCACAGTGGTGGCTCTCCTCAAATGTCCTAAAGTCAGAAACGTTGCTGCAGCCTTTATTATAAGGTGAGTAAAGTTCAAAAGTGCACTAGACAACTGCAGTATATATACTACTGTTTGTAACTATTTTCTACGATTATGCTAATTCGTTGACGATTACTTGAGATCCCTCTGGTAACATGGTATGGTATCTGGTATGGTACTGCTACTTGTCATTTCCGATTATAGATTTTGAAGGAGAA
Source organism: Drepana falcataria (assembly GCA_945859725.1). Classification (NCBI taxonomy): domain Eukaryota; kingdom Metazoa; phylum Arthropoda; class Insecta; order Lepidoptera; family Drepanidae; genus Drepana; species Drepana falcataria. The sequence goes on from OX243935.1 coordinate 7,799,015, forward strand.
AAAGCATATTTCTCAATTATGAAATGTATTTTTCAATATAATAAATGCTCGCAATCTACGCTACGCAAAAGAGTACAGAAAAGGCTGCATTCTCAAACGTCACAATAACCAAAAATAACCACAATAACAAAAAAAAACCAATTGGCTGACATAGTTTAAATTAACTCTTGACTAGCGCCACTACAACTGCGATTTTAATTAGTTTTCCGAGAGAGAGTTTATAAACGTGAATTATATTGCAATTTGCTCCATTCTCACTCTGAAATATCTTAATATATATAAATTACGTGTCACGTTGTTTGTCCGAGATGGGCTCCTAAGCTACTTAACCGATTTCAATCAAATTTTCACACCGTGTGCAGTTTGATCCAACTTAAAAGATAGGATAGCTTACATTACAATTGGACCCGATAGGTGGCGCTGCGATCGTGTTACGGGCATTTTAACTTTTTCACCCGGGCGAAGCTGGGCGGAACAGCTAGTATTTATTATACTTCAGCGGTAGATATACGCCAATACATTAGAAGACAATCGCTCCCGATTTTATCTTAAATGAAGATGCTGTACTAAGTACAAGGGACGAGTACACCTTTTGCTGGCACAACCATAACTTTCATCATGTGGAGATCTAGAAACCTTACTAACTGCAGGAACAAAACACTATACAGAGTTCCGTATGTAACATAAATAAATAAATAAATAAATAAACAAGTATGTTGGTTGCGATCGTCTTTAAGGTGATAAAGTAGGTGCTGTCCTAGCGGGCAGTTTGGAACGGCCGATCATAGTTACCTTTTTAAATCTCTCTCGATGCCCACTCCTATGGTGCCTATGAAATGTCGGAGTTCAAAACGCTAGAGGTTTTGATGTGTATGAAGGATAGTCGAAGACTGTTTCGATAAAGCTTACACAGTAATAATAAATAATAGCCTTTATTCAGAGCAACTTAACATAATAACAATTATATATTTAAAGTATTTGAAGTTTGGTTATTTTTCAATAACGTTTTAGTTATTTGTCAATCGGCAAAGGTCTTCTCCTTTCCATTCTGTTCTTTCTTGGGCCACTCTGTTTCGTATTACTAATATGATCATCGCACCTTTACTGCGGTCTACCTCTTTTCCTGTCACCTTCCCCGGGATACCATATTGTCACTTTCTTATTCCATTTATCATCAATATCTCATAATTTATTTCAATATTTTTCCCTTAAAATGACATCAACTTCAATCGTCCCGACCAAGAATAGAATTAGACATTAGAATGGAATTCTGAAAAAATAAACAATTTCAAGGTTGGTCATTGACAACGCTTGACTCAAAGATAAAGTCCTTCCTGTAAATAAATTACGCTTATCTCATAAGTTCCGAGTTGGTTACACACTAATGACTGAACCTTGACTCAATAATCGGATGAGCCCTCTTTTTTCGCTACTCATCTCTCTCGTTGTTTTCATATCTCATGCTAGCTATGCCCTGCGGTTTCACGCACCTAACAATAGTAATTATTTACTATTATCTATTGTATATATTTTTTATTAATCACAATAGTGGCAAACAAGCATAATATAGCCCACCTGATGGGAAATGGTTACCGCAGCCTATTTACGCTCACGATACCAAAGTGTTCGGAGAGATATACTGTGTTGGCAGCATAATGGGACTAATACCTTTGCTGCCAACACAATATAATAATCGTCCCCCCGCCCTAAGGACCTCATTATTGGAAACCTTATTCAAATTGGCTACGGACTTCCATAAGGTGGATGTCCTGCCCCAATCGGGCAGCTCCAAATTCGAACAGGAAAACCGTTATGCCCTACATCTCTTTAAAATTAAATTAGTCTTCCAATTCCTACCTACAAACAAACATACTGTGCATATTGATTATATTATTAGTATAGATCCTAATGCTTTTTTTCTCTCCATTTCGAACAGAGATAAGTTAAAAATAATCAACATTTGCTGAACTCAGGATCAAACGAGATGTTCGGTCGATCTAACTTTGGGATTTAAAATTTAAGAGCATAACTCTTGTCGGTTCAATTGATGAAGCTCCCTTTTCCTCTGACTAGGTCCATCTCCTTGACCTCTTTGTACGACCCGTCTGCTATTTTGACTTTTGCTTGCTTAGCGTAACTTATTCTCGGTCTGCCCCTTCCTCATGGCGTACTATATGTACAGTTTATTACTTATTTTAGGTATTTCGGGTCTTTTAATTTCTCACAAAATCATTAAAAATATGATTACACATATCTATATATTAGACGACTTAGACAAAGACTTTAGTCGTGCTCGAGTTACGGCGATCTGGTATCTGCCGTTTCTGTGACTCATTGGATACTGATTAAAATTCTAATGTGATCTGTGAGTCTAGATAGAACTGGTGCTCTAATCTCTGCTTACCCGGTGCTGGACACGAAGTGATTTCACATCAATCTTTTATTAACCACCTTCATTCATTAATAAGACTATAATAATAAGACTTACACATACAGGACACATGTGGAAACTCTACTTATGTCTGTTTACATTTGAGTAAACGAATATTGTTATGTATTAAATAATTAATAAATAGACATAACACCTACTAAACTAGTTTTACAAGTACCGCAATTTAACTGTATGCTATATTTGTTTACAGCCTTTGCATAGCTGACTTCCTCTTCTGTGCAATGGTGCTCCCATTCGCCATATCCGGCTTCTGGACGAGGACCTGGTCCCATGGGGGCGCTTTGTGCAAACTGGTGCCGTTCCTGCGGTATGGCAACGTTGGGGTGTCCCTACTTAGCATCGCCCTCATTACATTGAACAGGTATCTATACTAATATTATAAAGCTGAAGAGTTTGTTTGTTTGTTTGACCGCGTTAATCTCAGGAACTACTGGTTGGAATTGAAAAAATTTTTTTGTGTTGAATAGTCCATTCCTCTAGGAAGGCTTTAGGCTAATAACATCACGCTACGACTAAAAGGAGCGAAGCATAAATGAAAAATGTTGCAAGAACGGGAAAAATTATTCCTTTTTGAGAGCTTCCGTTGCGTGCGCTGCGTAAACGGTTTAAGTTACGAAAATATCATGTATGTGGTAATTGCTCCTCTTTAAAAGTTCTAAAAAAAAGTCCGTGACAGCATATGTTTATATTTTAAGATTGACGCACTATAACCTTTTTTATGGCAATTAAGTCCGCGATGGGCTCGTAAACAACTTAACCGATTTCAATCAAATTTGCACACCGTATGCAGTTTGATCCAACTTAAAAGATAGGATAGTTTACATCACAATTGGACCCGATGGGTGGCGCTGCGATCGTGTTTCGGGAATTTTACTTTTTCTCCCGGGCGAAGCTAGGCGGGACAGCTAGTGTATTATAATATATTATTTATTTCTTCAAGACAAATTCTTAGAGCCGTGGTGGCCGATTCGAGTAGTCGCCTCCAACACAAATTTTGCATGTTTAAATCCTAACTGTACTGTAATCCTGTCCACGAGCCTTACTGTGAGAACGTCAAGTTAATCGAGAAATTATAGCACCTGCATAAGTTTGTGAAAAGATCAAAGACGAACATAGTTGTGCTTAAGAAATTACTATCGAAACGTCGTTAGATATCTTCGGCGAAATTCGCACGCTCTCGCCGCTTATAACAGTATAAATATTTATTAGTTGTCATACATGTCTTTATCTTACTAGTTTATCAGGTAAGTGGACTTAAATATATAAATTAATTACCCAAGAGTGTAAAAGGGAAAGCTCAAAATAGCGTATAAAATTTGCGTAGTAGTTAATTAGATGATCTTTGGAGGTAGGGCCTGTAATCCCAGGCGTTTTGGAATAATTATAGATCTTGTCTACATGCGTAGACTCTAGGGAACTGCCTATGTATCGTGATATTAACAAAATACTTGTGTTTATTTTGATATTCATATCCGTAAAGTACTCGAAACCGACGAGCATGGATGAAGAGACTGATGAATGTTGACGAAGCGAAAGAGGTATATAAGTCTAGAAAGAACTGGCGCTCTATACTCTCTGCCTACCCCGTTAGGGACTCGGCCTGATGATATATTATTATATCCTCACGCCTTCCCACAAGGGTCCCCGAAGGGGTAGGCAGGGGTGTATAGGTAATACCCACACACCCACTTCCGCCAGAGATATATTTTAGATGCCAACGTGACAGACCGCGAGCCGTTACTCAAGCACGATTATACATACGCCTTTGAATTACTTCTCAAACGTAGGTTTGGTGGTGTGACTAATCACTGTACTTAAGTTCAGAAAAACGCATTGGTACAGTCGGGATTCGAACTTGCGATCTTTGTGTAGCAGGCAACTGCTCGAACCACTCGGCCACCATGGCTTATGATATGTATGTATGTATATCTGTAAATACACATCACGAGCTTAGAGGGGAAGTATGACATCTATCAGGACATCTACAAACGTTTGTAAATTCTATGTTAAGCGGTGCAAATAAATAGTTATGCAAAAGAAGTACCTATGTTTAGTCTTGCGTGAGAAACGGCAGTGGACTCGCCATCTGCAACGTTGGCTCGTAAATAAAGGTATCTCCGTACCAAAGAGGATGTTATTACCCGCCTACGTTTCTACGCTTTCACAGGTTGGTGGGAAGATATAAAATTCATGTCTCAGAAACTGTATTTTTATGTTACTAGTCTTTGAACTACCAATGGCGTGGGTTTCACTATTCCGCTAAGATTGTATATCAAACTAGCGGCCCGTCCCGGCTTCGCACGGGTGGACATAAGATTTTTTATAAATGAAAATTTTGCCTATGTTACTTAAGGTAAATGTAGCTTTCCGATGGTGAAATAATTTTTCAAATTGGTCCAGTAGTTTCGGAGCCTATTCAATACAAACAATCAAATCTTTCCTCTTTATAATATTATATTATATTATATATTATAAGTAGAGATATAGAATAAAGGAAAAAATATATATACATAGTTTCATTATTAAAAATGTATTATTTAAAGGAGTCCCTTTAGGCAAGGTTCCGATAGATACTGGCAGCGTTCCCCCTTTGAATAGCTAGACTAATTTTCTGCCCGAGGTAGCTGCCAGCTCTTCGGTCTCCTGTGATGTTGACTAACCTTTTTGCTGCCTTTAATAAAGCCTTAGAATAAGTATATAAATAATTTTAAGTGTCAATTGAGATTTAAAAGTTGTTATATCAACGTTAAATTCGCTTAATATGGTAGAACGGGTGATACCATTTGTTCTGTGTCAGTCGAAATATCTATAGAAGATATATATATTGTAGGACGTTAGCAATTTCATTTTAGCAAATAATATTCGTTGTTCAGGGGTAAATACGTAGATTTATTTGAACTTGCCCGGTCTCATTACTATTTGTAATTCTATAACTTGATATCCAATTTTGGGCAAATTGAGATTCACAAAATCGCAATCTGACACGACCGTATCCAATATTCTATTTTGCTAAGCAATATAGCCAGCCAGTAATGGGATCAAAGGATGTGTACATTAGGTGTTATTGCAAATATGTACCAATATATTCATATTTGGAATATTGATCCGGCTCGCGTCTGTAAGATACAAGAGTGGCGTATCTACCGAAGGGCCAGACATTGCCGTGTTTACTCAAGCTCGGGACCTCGGACCGTGACTCGTAATCCTCTAATTTAATTAAATCTAGAAAATGTAAAAAAAAAACCGTGTTGGCCGAGTGGTTCGAGTAGTTGCCTGCGACACAATGATCGCAAGTTCGAATCCCGACTGTACCAATGAGATTTTCTGAAATTAAGAACAGTGATAAGCCACACCACGAGCTTTACGGTGAAGGAAAACATCGAAAGGAAACCTGCATACGCTTGAGCAATTCAAAGGTGTATGTTGTGCTTGAGTAACGGCGATGAACTCGCCATTTGTCACGCTGGCACCTAAAATATATTACTTGCGGAAAGTGGGTGTGTGGGTACTTCCTATACACATCTGCCTACCCCTTGGAGGACCCTTGTGGGAAGGCGTGAGGGTATATAGGTACAATAATACGAATATTTAATTATCGGTCACCGTTCCTATTTCTTTATTCTTTATGTATAAGAGCATAGTCACCCCACCAGAATATTATATATCGCTGCGGTACAGACAAGCGGCGAATAAACCATTTACATAGTTGCATACCAACGTCGGAAAAGAAATTCAATTTAATTTAACGTTGGGTCAATGGCGACGAGCTTGATCTTAGCTATTCTGCCAAAGTCACGTGGAGATTGAAGATAAGCAATGGAGATTGGTCGGTGGGACGAGAACAAAATTTTCAATCCTTTTTAGGGTTCCCCAAAAGTTTTTATTTTTTTAAACATCGATAAGACATTTCCGTGTACGGAGTCTCCATATCTGTTAAGATAATCTACTTAATTAAGTTCATTTTGAATCGAGTAATATACATCTCCGGCGAAACATATAACACTATTGTTGAGTTTTCATCTTTGACTAGCTGTGCCCGCGACTTTGTCCGCGTGGAATTTATCAAAAAATATTGTTCAGTTTCTAAAATAAAAGTAGCCAAAGGTACCCCTTTTTACGTCAGCTATCTGGCATTGAAAGTCCTGTCATCGATCCAGCCGTTTCATAGATTAGCCGGAACAAACAGACAGACAGACAAAAATTAAAAAAAATAAGTATTTTGGTTTAGGTATATGTAATGCATCCATATGCATTAAGTAACAAGTGGTTATTTTAATATAACAAAGAGACACAATTTTTTTATTTTTTTATTTTATAGATAATCTTGAAGTAACAATCCAGCGATTTGGGAAGGCCTGAAGGTAACCATTTTTATTCTCAATTGCAGGTACATAATGATAGCCCACCACAGTTGGTATGGCAGGGTGTACCGTAAGCACAATATCGCTCTTATGATCATCTTCTCGTGGTTGTTCTCGTATGGGATGCAGATACCGACGCTTGTTGGAGTTTGGGGTAAGTTTTCGTACCACTTCAATTTTCTCTACAAAATTTTTCGACGAGACATTTTGTTTAGTGTTTTAAAATATATATAATTAACTAAACCTATCAAGGTTTAAGTAATTATATTATTTTAGATTAATTCAAATGTCTTCTTACATAAGAGGCTACCGAACCTTTTTTGTTTTTCTGCTGAGTGTTATGTCCTGTTATGTTATGTTACGCCTAAGTTCAAACGAACATTGGCTACCTAAACTTCTATTTTATTATTACAATTGATACGTAAAATGTCAAAATGGAACGTCATACAGCGTCGAAGCGACTTTGCATCTCAGCATTTCTTTTTAAATGTATGCAGGTTTTACTTACGATGTTATATTCCACCGAAAAAAATTTTTTGTAATAAATATTTTTGCCATGTGAACTTTTATATCCAAAGAGGGATTTCATATCCAAACTACTACTATACATATTATAAAAGTGGATGCATTTCTCTATTTGTAGGTAAATTCGACTACGACTCAGAATTGGGAACCTGCTCAATAGTCCCCGACGAGTTCGGACACTCGGCCAAAACGGCTCTCTTCGTCATTGCCTTCATAGTTCCCGCGATGCTCATTCTCATCTGTTACGCGAGGATATTCTGGGTCGTGCATAGGTAAGTTATTGCACATAAACATGTCACAAACACAAAATGCTATAAGGGTTTCAAAGCTTTAGTAACCCAGTGATTTAAGGATGAAAGATAACGCATTGGTTGTATAGTGGTCGGCGTCCCTTTGGAATTTATGCTGCTCTTTCTAGCTTGTTTAAAAGTAAGGTACTAGAATATTTACATGGAGGTATATCAATTCGATGTATTTTTTTACTATGTGCATTTTGTACAAAGCAACAAACAAAGCATTGGGCCCAAACTCATACGTTTTGAAAATAGGAGCAAAGTATAGCGGCTTGTCGCCCGTTCATACGACTAACTGCTTGCCTAACCAGAAACTGCATTGCATTTTTAGCTGATGATGCAGTAGGGATGACATACATAGGTAGGTATTCTCACCAGCTCATTCCACAACCAGAGCGTTGTCGTGAAGTATGTTTAAAATCAGGGAATCTAAAACCTTGAAATAACATCATTAGAGTATTATTAATTACCTAGAAAATTATTCCTGCACCTTCTCCGTAAAACCAGGGAACTCATCCTTAAAACTCCTACCATCACTTCTTCTTCCTATTCCAAATCCTTCACTGCGCAAGCTGTCCGTCTATGGACTCGCTACCCCAGAACATCAGACTGGCAAAGACATTGAACTCCTTTAAGAATCTTTTATTTGAACACTATTTCACTTCATAATTTATTCATATATAAGTATGCTTATGTATATTTTATTGTAAGTATATATATTTCGTATTAATTTATTTATATTGCTTAGCATATTTATATTATAGTAATTGTGTATATTTCATCCGCTAAACTATCACACCTACCTTTTGTTTTCTCTATTTCTTTTCTCTAACTTGGTTGCCTGGAAGAAATCGCTTTTGCGATAAGGCCGCCTATTTGTGCGTACTACATGTTGTTCTCTGTTTTTTGTCATCCTATTTGTTTTTGTAGATGTGTGTGTTCACAATAAAGGATATTATTGGAACGAAGTTCCTTATCGCGCGTTGTGAAAGGGGGCTAGACGGAAAAAAATCTTACGAAAAGTTGACACGACATTCTTACGAAAAGTTGTCACGACATCCTTACCCAACCGTTGGGTACGTAGGTTGGGTACGTAGGTTGGGTACGTAGGTTGGGTACGTAGGTTGGGTACGTAGGTTGGGTACGTAGGTTGGGTACGTAGGTTGGGTACGTAGGTTGGGTACGTAGGTTGGGTACGTAGGTTGGGTACGTAGGTTGGGTACGTAGGTTGGGTACGTAGGTTGGGTACGTAGGTTGGGTACGTAGGTTGGGTACGTAGGTTGGGTACGTAGGTTGGGTACGTAGGTTGGGTACGTAGGTTGGGTACGTAGGTTGGGTACGTAGGTTGGGTTAGGTAAAGGTTTGTTTGTTTATTTTTGTTTCTTGTCGTCACGTAGTCTGTTAGGTGAGAAATGGCGGCGTTAATACAAATAGGTTGTTGTCTTACAGATTACCTATTATTTGCTGTATATTTATAACCCCCGTGTGAGTGACGTGTGCTTCTTGAACTTCGTTCCATCCGGGTGTCCCTAGACACCTCTCGAGTTTTTTTTATTATTATTATTATTCTCTTCCAGCTCTGAACAAAGAATGCGAGAGCACCAAAGATCACAGAATACAACCCCGGGAACTCTCAACAACAGTACCACAGACAAGCGATCCACAGTCAAGGACAACCGGGAGACCAAGGCCCGGCGCAACGAGTGGAGAATAACCAAGATGGTGCTAGCCATATTCTTGTCGTTCCTCGTATGCTACTTGCCTATTACCATCGCAAAGGTCGCTGATAACCACGTACATTACCCAGGTTTGTAAAATATGTTATACATACTTTGTCCGCTTTCCTGCCTCACCCAAATTGGGAGCAACACAAATATCCCGATTGTACCAACGAGTTTTCCTGAACTTAAGTGCAGTGATTAGTCACAACACGAGCTTTACGTTGAAGGAAAACATCGAGAGGAAACTGACATACGTTTGAGAAGATATTCAAAGGCAAAGCTTAGTCGTCCTTGAGTAGGACTCACCACCTGTCACGTTGGCACCTAAAATATATCTTTGGCGGAAAGTGGGCTTGTGGGTACTACCAACAAGCTTCTGCTTACGCTTCGGGGACCCTTGTGGAATTCCGTGAAGATATATAAGATACTATCGATAAACTTCAAATAAAACTAATTCCCTTCAGTCTTTATGCGAGGAACTTTTCACAATATACATGTATGTAATTAACTCCAAACTCCTGTGACTAGACCTTTCACCAGTTAATATGTAGTTAACTTGAAGTATGAAGTGATTTTAACTTTGCAGCATTCCACGTGGTCGGCTACCTCCTACTGTACGCGAGCGCATGTGTGAACCCAATCATCTACGTAATAATGAACGCTCAGTACCGCGCGGCGTACGCGGCAGCGCTGTGCTGTCCGCTTGGGCGGCTGTCGGGCTTGACCAGCGGTGGGTACCCTTCCTCGCCTGCATGCCCTTCAGCACGGAAGGAACGACCCTCCGCTATCGCCTCCTATATCAGACCTTGAAGGTATCCATTTCGCAACTAACAATCACATTGGGTGGCTGGGCTTCAAATGGGATTACTTGTCCTTGAACGCAATTATTTTCTCTTATAGGCATTTCCTTTTTTAAACTTAGTGATGCATTTTAAAGTTATTCCTCATACTCTTTTAGGAGCTGCGCACAATTTTTTATTTTTTTTATTTTCATCGAAAAATATATTTTTCAATACTAAGTTTGCTTTGGCAGGTACTTAGTACATGTAAGGGGCGTAACACAAACTGGCGTCCAAATAATATTATTCAGGAATGCTCAAAATACAATGTATATGGCAAAATGAGATACTTAGTGCTGGAGTCGCGCGCGCGATGGCGCTTCGCTTCATTAACATTCTTCGTAGATGTCATCTCTTCATAATGATGCTTGCTTGTCGTATACGCTTGACCATGCCATCCTCGATTTTTCCATCGATTTGATATTGATGCTATATCTTTTCACTCATCGTTTTTTGTATGTTTTGAAATCGGCGACAATTAACTAGTCCCTTCTTTTTAGAGAAATGGAACGAGCGTCACGGCTACAGCTACAGCAACACACGAACGGCGCTCAGCCAAGTGTCGCTGGGGGAGTCGAGGGCAGACCCTCGGGCCGCGCCTGGCGGCAGGTAGACTTCAGGTCCACACCTCACAGCTCTGGGCCCACGTATACTACGCCCAGTAGACCCACCGCATCAACTGGGCCCAGGTTCACAAGTATGGGAGGATCCCAACAAAGCATTGGGCCCAAACTCATACGATTTGAAGATAGGAGCAAAGTATAGCGGCTTGTCGCCCGTTCTTACGACAGACCAAAGATTATAGATAAACTAAATCCAATGAGTAGCGTTAAGCCTAGCTCTCTTTTTATATTATCCGCAGTTTATATAATATTAGTTATGTATATCCGTCCTGACAACGAGCGACAAGTTAGCGTTTACTTAATTGTATAATGTGTAAATATGTGAACACGTGCCTTTTAAGCAGTAAGTTTAGAATTATAAACACAACGTCTTCCAAAGCAGATATTTTAATGTTGTGTGATGATACTTGATAGGTACCTACATTCCGTGAAATAAATTTAGTTTTAAGCTAGCGAATAAAACCTTCGTAGGAGTGGAACCATTCATGTCGAAAAGAATGTATCAAAGTGTACAGCAGTTTTAGTAATAACATACACCAAATGTTATATATATTCAAAGGCATCCGGGATATTTTCGGCCAGTCTTTTACTCAATGACGAATTAAACTTAATTGGAACAGTTTTAACCTTTTTTGAGATGTAAAAGGTACCTCTATATAAAATTTTATGTTATAGATAAACAATACTTAGTTACCTTATATTTAGTCTGAATCTTCTACCTAATTATAGTTATGCAAATAATTGAATCATAAAATATAAATCAAAATGAAATTATATACATTCCATTCAAATATTTAAGCGAAAAAATTTACTCGAATTTAATTACTACTTTTCTACTAAATGAAGCGATATTTTATTGTTTTGGTAACATCGACCACCAATCAGTATCTAAAGCACGGTCGCGGAGCAGGAAGAATTTCGTACAATGACCTGTCTCTACCCATCTCTGTCACTCCCGCGTAAATATAATGCGTCTCGCTCGCACAGATGCAATGACCTTGCATCTGTGCGAGCGAGACGCATTATATTTACGCGGGAGTGACAGAGATGGGTAATAATAGGTCATTGTACGAAATTCTTCCTGCTCCGCGACCGTGCTTTAGTATCTAGATTTGTATGAACTTATTGCTACTGTTTAGTAGGAATTTGTAATTGTTACATTGTCTTATTACATAGGTACACGTATATTTACATATATATAAGTAGTGTTTATTTGAGCCAAAGATTGAATATTATTTTGTTACAATAAAATAACATACTTATTACTAAGCTCAGTATTTTATATTATCGAGAGAAAAATCGTAATAACATAATTTATTTGTCTGAATCAGAAGCAAGCCATAATGAAATTTATTCGCTGAAAGTGATAAAAATAATGACATTTCTATAATTATTATTATGTAAATAACTAGTAAGGGCATTATTTATTGTATTGTTTTAGGTGCGATTTATGAAAAATATGAAATTGTTGAGTTATTTAAATACACCACGATTATGTAGTTAAACAGTATATGTATATATTTAATGGTTTCGTTTGAATTATAGCCCCTCTTTCGTTTTTCCTTGTGTTTTTCTTAGGAGAAGTAGTAATTTTGTTTTTGTTTTTTCGAATTACATATAGCTACAAACAATTGCCATCATCTTTTTGAATTTTGCTAATAACTACATCACACCTTATTTCGTTGTATCGTGCCCTGTTTAGACTATTTACTCTTACTCTATTAGGGCTTTATACTGGTCCTGAAAATCTGAGTAAGGTATACAGTTCTCAGGCGACAATTCATTCATCCTTCAAAGAAGACTCTTTTTGGAAACGCATACCTAAGTTTGAAATTCATATTTGTTAACACTTGCATTCTTAACTGATTGTAATTGAATCTAAAGTTTATGGAATGCTCTTGATCCTTCATGTACCAATATTTAGCAACCAAACAGTATGGTGAGGCGTAATATCAAAATTGCATACTCATGCATGGCATCGTGCCGACACCTTCACTGGGTAGGCATAAAATTATTATGTAGGGTAATGATCACACTACCAGCAAAATATGCACACAATTTCTCACAGGACAGGCAGACAGGTAAATTTGGGAGCTTAAGCCGTCACCAACATACTGACAACAAAAATCAATAAACCACATTTTTTTTCTATATTTATTTAAAAGAACTAACTGCCAACACTAACAACAACACTATCAAACAGACACTTAAATATCATTTGGGAAAGTCTATGTGTCCCAACAGTGTGGCCGACCAGGCTAAAAGTAGTAACTTACCACAGAAGAATTTCAATGAGCCCATCCGAGAATACTTCTATTACGTGTATGGGAAAATATAAAAAATTAAGGAACTGTCACACTATGCTCCTCGCTCTGCCCTCGCGCTCACAATGTCGCCATCCCTTCGACTTGCACCGTATAAACTGAAAAAACGGGAAGTGATGTGCATTACAGAAAGCATGACCTACGATACGAGCAACGATGCCACACTACCCCTTATCCTCGCTATTTTCCACGCCATTCGACGAGTGTGTAACAGGGGTATCAGACAGCAAAACACCTTTCTATCACTTTGGCACCTTAATAAAAATTAATTTAATTTATATATTATATTAATTTTTATTATTAATAATAATTATAATAAAAATTATAAATAAAAGTGAGCCGTGGTGGCCGAGAGGTTCGAGTGTTGCCTGCTACACACAAAGATTGCAAGTTCGAATCCCAACAGTATCAATGAGTTTTTCTGCACTTAACACAGCACGAGCTGTAGGGTGAAGGTAAACATCGAGAGGAAACCTGTATACGCTTGAGATGAAATACAAAGGCGTATGTATTAATAGTTGTGTTTGAGTAACGGCGATGGACTCGCCATTTGTCACGTTAGCACTTAGGTAAAATATATCTCTGGCGGAAAGTGGGTTTATGGATGAGATAAATAGGCGTGAGGATATTATTATTAGGTATTTATTTATAATAATAATAATTGGTGTATACTGACATTGTTTCAATAAGGTTCCAAAAAAGATAATATATTTCATGAATATATTTGTCAATGAGATATAGTCTGTTACTCTAGTGATCTGTCAACTGTCAACTATGTCAACTGGCACAGACGTTTAGTTTAGTTGCAATAGAGTAGTATTGCTGCTGAATTTGCTTTGCAATTTGTATTTTTAAGGCTTGTCCAAATTATCGACAAAAGCAATGTAATTGGGTACATCGATATTCATTGAAACAAAAAGTATCTTCAGCTTCAAATAATGACAAGCTCGTGTATTCTAATACGTCTAAGAGTTTAAATTCCGTATCTTCATTGAATCGATTTATAAAGAAGTGTGTATTAAGTGTCTAAAACAGCTATAAACATGGATGTGGTCGGCAGTGAAATTGGCCAGAAGATGAGGGTAAATAAATGGTTCCAATGTTGTAGTATTCGATCAATTGACAGGACATAATCAATAATGTAAATGCAATAATAAATATGTCTGTTCGTAGCCCTTTATCATGACAAAAATATATAGGTATCTAATAATTTATTCATTTGTTTATTTTCAGTCGGCAATCAAAGCTAAGCTGACGGAACTTGGTTGCTATGTTGGTAAGTATTAGCTTTTATTGATTAAATCTCTATATTAGTACTTTAACCTCACACTTGATTCTTTGGTTTATACCAAAGGGAGAAGAACCCAAGTTGTCTAACTAAGCTCTATAATTTTCTACAAATATGCATACATCAGCCCTGTATAATGTATGATACAAAGGTCACACCTTTAAGTTAACAAACATCTAACAATGCTATATCATTTATAGTTCTATTGATTTTTTCGTTATATTTAAACACACCCAGTGTGTTCACATCCCACCCTCCCAACATCATCTCATCCTAAGTTTACTGCTATCAGAGGGGGCACCATAATAAAGCTGGGCAGAAACCAGTGAAGACACAATCTCTTTATGCCCACACTAACAATTGTATGGCGATGATTAGACATGGAAATTGCTATGTAATTTCCATACAATGGATAGTGTGAGCATGAACAGAAAGGGTAATATATTAGGGGGCTCGTTCAAATATTACACAGTCCCAGAGAGAGATAGAGATAAGGACTCTCTAGAGCTACAAATGGCTTAGTCCGAGTCCCGAACGAGGGTGGTGTAGAGATTAGAGTGCCACTTCCTTTTAAACCTACAGACCTCTTTTGCTTCGTCTACATTCATCAGTCTCTTCCTACTTGCTCATTGGTTTCAAGTATATACTCTTTTGTATTATATATAATGTTGTAGATGATGAACTACCTGACTATGTGATGGTAATGGTGGCTAACAAGCGCACCCGGGCACAAATGGAAGACGATCTGCAGCTGTTCCTCGGTGACAACACAGAGCTCTTTGTCAACTGGCTGCATCAAGTACTGAAGAAACTTCAGGAAGTCACCATTACTACACCTTCGAGTATGATTTTGTTATATCAGCACTAAGAACTCTATGCTAAGTCTACCTTCAAATAAAAAAGAAAATTCAATAACTTAATGTTTAAGATAATAAAGAACAACTAAATTGGCAACAGGCTGTCTCACTGGACTGGATTATTTATGGCATAGCATACTAAAAACATAACAATGTAATCCTATTGCCATAGTTCAATAATATTACTTTTAATTGGAATTCTAAATAGATATACAGTGGATAAAAGGAATTCACAGCGGGTTGCATTGGGATAACCTAAAAAAAATTACTTTTATTGTTTTGTACTGTTTGCCACCCCATTCATCATCCATCCATTTGGTGGATAGGTAGTAATGTTTAATAGAAAATGAGCTTTCTTATGCAGTAAGTGGATGGAAACTGCCTTAGCTTAAAAATATTTTAAGTAGTAATAAAAATCCCAAGATACACATATCTGATTTGCGCCAAGGGATAGTTGTAGACTTAACAAACAATTTGCTCTTGGCTTCATCGAAAAATCTGATATATATTATAACAGTTAAATATCTTAACCAATATTTGTTATTTCATTTGTATATTAATTTTCTTCATGTATCTTAGAACCAATTGAAGTGGAAACAATAAGTGAACGATCTACATCCAAGGAGAGGAAATCTAAAGAGAAGAAATTAAAAGATAAAGTAAAAAAAAGTGATTTGAAAAAGGCAAAGAAAAAAGATAAAGACAAGACTCATCGTAAAAAAGAAGAGAAGAAGGCACACAAGAGCAAGAAAAAAAGCAAACACCATGAGATGATACGACCCAATGTACCACCATTGCTCATGAACATGGAGAAAGACTCCGAACCTTCAATAACAGATGTATTCGCCGGACAGATATTGAAAAACCATGGGTTTTCGCTAGATGCAGTTGAAGATGATCCAATAATAGAAGAGAAAAAGCCAGTATTGGTAGAATCAAAAAGACCAATCTTGCCTATTATAGACCCAGCAACGATTCCATCACAGTCGGAAACGGTACTTAGTTGTGATACAAGTCGCGACGATCCTGATATAATGATTACAGATACAAGTAGCAACATTCTGGTTACAAATGCAAAAGAACCAATTGCAAGTAAACCTAGTGAGACAGTAGATGATAAGGAGGAAGAGTTGAATGAAATTGAAGCTAAGATAGAGGGCTTAAAGCAGAAATTGGTGCAGCAAATGGACTCAATGTCAGAAGATGAAGATTTCTTGAATATCAGAACTGAAGCTGATGAATTAATGAATGATTTTGCTGAGGATGTGTTTCAGGTATTCTAGTTTATTATAATAGGTAAAGTTCACACATTTGTTTAGTTATTGAGTGCTCTATGATCAGATATCAAGTGATTTTTATTCCTCAATTCTTTGGATAGCCAATTATACGAATTTTATCAATAATTGAATCAAATGATGACATAACTATTGTACAAAATACAATACTATTATGATGCAGCTCTCAAAAATTTCGATTGGATCTGGATTTTTGTACGGACGGACATTTGTACAATAGACAGAAATTGTGACTTGTACAAAACTATCTTGTGTAGTCAATATTTTTTTAATGCTACAGGAAATTGCCTCACAAATTCCTCCTGTTGCAACCCCACCTGTAATCGCCAAAACTCCGACACCACCTCCCAAGCCTGTTGAGCCTCAGGTTAAAGAAACACCCAAAGTTACAAAAGAGCCTGAAAAAGAAATAGAAGTGTTGCCGCAATTTGAATTGAATCTGCCCAAGCGACCTGTACGGGAAAGGCTCGGAGCCAGAGATGGAGCGAAGAAAGTTGAAGTTAAGGAAAAGGAGAAAGAGATTGAAAAGAAAATTGAGAAGAAACTTGTGAGTCCTGAACGGTAAGTTATAGATAGATATGTAAACACTATTAATTTTATTGCTCTTGATCTAATTGAGACTTGCCTTACGGTATATTTTAAGAAGTAAATTTACTCGAAAAGAATTTACCCTATACTGTCGCGACAAAAGTCTCCAAAGAGGTAGGCAGATGTGTAATTTTATTGCAATCACTTTCTGCTGTAATTGTTTTTTATAACTACGTTGCGACTAGTGGCGAGTCCGTCGCCATTTCTAAGGCACGACTTTACATGCGTCACATATGTTTCGCCCTTACAATGTTTCCATGACCGAAAAACTTGTGGTGTGAATCACTTTTTTTTTATAGATACACACCGGAAAGAGAGCCAGAGCCAAAGCCTCCATCAAAATCAGCCAAGAGTCGACGTGGTGAGCATGGCGAGCCACCGAAGAGGAACTCCCAGCGCGATGAACCACCTAAAGCCGAGCCTAGCTCCAAGAGGCTAACATCTAAGTATGTACAAATATTTCCAGTAAGGTTGAAAATTGTATGTACTTTATACTGAGCATTAGGGAACAACATGTTATCCCGACAATGTTCTAATGCTAAATATGTAATACTAGCGGTCCGTCCCGGCTTCGCACGGGTAGACATTTTTTTTTATAAAAGAAAATATAGCCTATGTCGCTCAGGGTGAATGTAGCTTGCCAATGGTGAAAAAATTTTTCAAATCGTTTTTTTTTTTTTTTATATACAACTAGAGTGGCAAACAAGCATACGGACCAACCTGATGGAAAACGGTTACCGCAGCCTATTTACGCTTACAATACCGAAGTATCACTTGCGCGTTGCCACTCTGTGTTCGGAGAGTTATACTGTGTTGGCCGCACAATGGGATTAATCCCTCTGCTGCCAACACAATATAACAATCCTCCCCCCTCCCAAGGAGCTCATTATTGGAAACCTTATTCACCGCGTAGGAACACAACTTCGGTTCAGGACTTTTTGAGCCAATTCGTTACAAACATACTTACATACAAATCTTTCCTCTTTCTGTGCGTAGCCGTTCCCGTAACTTTATGGGACTATAGTGTAGGTGTGCAAAAAGAAAATAGGATAAAAAAAAATTTATCGGTTGTGTTCCTATATGCTATGTACATATATAATTATATTTATTGTGTAATGTATATGCTCTTTACTGGTGCAGGAAATCCCATTTGGGAACTCACTGATCGAGAAATCTCAGGAACTATTAGGCAGATTGACTTGAAATTTGGTAGGAGTATTCCTTACGCGGTGTAGAGGTCAGCAAATAAGAACACGTTTTTCAACCATTGCTTACTCTATGGAAGCACTAGTAGATAAACGTGTTTTTTTTTACCTTTTCACCCGGGCCGGGCGGGGGCAGCTTGTTTATATATATAAGATTATTCACTATTAAACGACTTTTTGTGATAACTTAATAACGTAATTTAATTTATGTGATACTACAAAACACTTTTAAGAGAGGTAGGGCATAACGGGTTTCCCGTTCGAATTCGGACCTGCCCGACTGGGGCAGGACCTCCACCTTATAGAAGTCCGTAGCCAAATAACTAAATTTTTTGTGTTGTGTTCCTACGCGGTGAATAATGTTTCCAGTAATGAGCTCCTTGGGGAGGGGGGAGGATTGTTACATTGTGTTGGAAGCAGAGGGATTAAACCCATTATGCTGCCAACACATTATAACTCTCCGAACACAGAGTGGCGACACGCAAGTGATACTTCGGTATAGTGCGCGTAAATAGGCTACGGTAACCGTTTCCCATCAGGTGGGCCGTATGCTTGTTTCCACTCTTGTTTTATAAAAAAAAAAAACATAAACTTGCACTGTTTCGATTTTTCTGATGGGAAATGTATATATTGTGTAGGTAATGTAAATTATCTTTACTGCTGCATTTAGTGTAATTAATTGGCCGCTTGCCGTTCTAATGTATATATATTAAACTAGCTGTCCCGCCCAGCTTCGCCCGGGTGAAAAGTAATAAAAAGTTGAGTTTCATAAAATCCGTTCTTAGCTGACCTCTACACCACGTAAGGAATACTCCTACCAAATTTCAAGTCAATCGGCCTTATAGTTCCTATGATTTCGTGATGAGGAAATTGTGATTGTGATGTGAATCGTGATGAGGAACGTTCACAAATGGGATCTACTATATATATACATATAGATAACTATCAATTGTAATGGTTATAGGGTGTCTGTGCTGGAGAGGGGCGGAGGCTGGGCGTCGCGGGCGAGCGGCGGCGTGCTGCGTGTGCGGCCTCGACTGCGGGCCGCGCCCGGCCTGCTGCTGCGGGCCGTTGCTGATGCGCACAGGAGCCTGCTCAATGTATATACACTTGAGTTTTCCTTTTAAACCTACTTTATCAAGTTCTCCAAGAAAAATATTGGTGTCAAAATATTCGTGCATGATTGGAAGTGCGCGAGCAACCCCCGGTGTTGCAAGCGTACAATAGTACATACAAGCGTACGACGGTAACCGCTTACCATCAGGCGGACTGTTTGCCGTCATTTTAGTATAAAAAGGTCATATTTCCTCTCGATGTTTTCCTTCACCGTCAAGCTTGTGGTGTGACTAATCACTTTATTTAAGTTCAGAAAAACTCATTGGTACAGTCGCGATTCGAACTTGCAATCTTTGTGTAGAAAGTTTTAGTAGTCTTTGTGTAGTTGTGTCTCCGCCTTAGTAGGAAAATTATATGTGTATATGCATATGTACTATTGTATAAGTCAAATCTCTTTCCCGGGTTAGTGTTGATGTTGACGGGACATGTTTAAATAGCTGACTAGTTTTATTTATAAACAATAAATATATCGTATGCAAAAATCTTTTTTTTATTCAGATTCCGCCGAAGAGAGAACCGGAGCCACAAGTGAAACGCGCTATGGTACTGCCGATGCGGCGATGTGTGGATGCACAGAAGATTGTCATTCAAGTACCAGCTGATCGGACAACCGCTAGAGCTGAAGCCAGCTTAGACCTGGACAGAGATGATGAAAAGAGTTCTAAGTAAGACTGGGGACTAAGTGAATGTTGAAATCGAAAATAATGTATTTATTAAGAGTGGTAAGGCATTTATCGCGAAGATGACAATGGCTCGAATTGAGGCATTTTACCCTATTACTGCAGGAAGACGGGTTCTGAATTTCGATAGTTAAAATCATTTATACAACACCCACCCCACCCACAAAAATAAAAAAAATATATAAACGTTTATCTTGTAAAAAAGTTACCACCACTAGAATTTATATCTGTAAAATGAGTTATAGGTCGATGGTAAGCGGAAATTACTTAATTCCTGCTCAAACATGTATTATGACACAATAGAAGGAAGCTAATAAAATAAATCGTAATAGAGTTTTCTTTTACCCTATTTTCGTATAAAAAATTGCTGTAACGATAAAGTTACATAACAATATTTTTTTTATGTCATTACTAGTTTCTGAAAAAAAAAACCATTAAACCATGTTTCGGAGTGAATATAGCCAACCCCCTTTAATATCGTTGTAATTTTTGGAGCTATTTGTTTTTATTCTTCATTTTGAGGATGACATATTCACATACCCTACAACTTCTAGAAGACAAATGTTGTATTTTCTGAGGCATAATGGGCCATAGATTTAAGCAGAATTTTCCGTCCCCAGAGTGTCAAGTGAAGCGGATAAAGAATATACACCTAGTCTTTTGAGCAAGAAGTTTGCGAACAGCGGCTATGTACCCTCGCGACGGAACGAACATCGGACTTCTACCAGGCGGGATGACACACTCATTATAGAGACTATGTAAGTATGAGAGTCTTCATATAACTATTGTAGGGCAATGATCTGTTATCTGCAGAAAACTATTTTTGTAATTAATGCCAAATTATTGATAAAGCCGTGGTGGCAGAGTGGTTCGAGAAGTTGCCTGCGACACTAAGATCGCAATTTCCAATCCCGACTGTAGCAATGACTTTCGGAACTAAGTACGGTGATTAGTCAAACCACGAGCTTTACGGTGAAGGAAAACATCGAGGGGAAACCTGCATACGTCTGAGAAGCAATTCAAAGGCGTTTAGTCGTGCTTGAGTAACGGCGATGGACTCGCCATGTGTCATGTGGGCACCTAAAATATATCTCTGGCGGAAAAGGGGTGTGTGGGTACTACCTATACACTTCTGCCTACCCCTTCGGGGACTCTTGTGGGAAGGCGTGAGGATATCAAGTTATTTTTGTATTTTTTTATGAATTCACCGTAAGCGGTATCGACCTTAGCAGTGGCGTAAGACCGTCATGAGATACATTTTTATGATATATATTATTACTATTGCAGAAACATCCACAATCCAACCATAGATAAAGACAAGAATACACAATTCATAGTCACTATGGACGGATACCACCCTAACGCGTTCTTAGCTAAGAAATTGGAAAACGAAGGGCTATTGAATGACTTTCGGAACTAAGTACGGTGATTAGTCAAACCACGAGCTTTACGGTGAAGGAAAACATCGAGGGGAAACCTGCATACGTCTGAGAAGCAATTCAAAGGCGTTTAGTCGTGCTTGAGTAACGGCGATGGACTCGCCATGTGTCATGTGGGCACCTAAAATATATCTCTGGCGGAAAAGGGGTGTGTGGGTACTACCTATACACTTCTGCCTACCCCTTCGGGGACTCTTGTGGGAAGGCGTGAGGATATCAAGTTATTTTTGTATTTTTTTATGAATTCACCGTAAGCGGTATCGACCTTAGCAGTGGCGTAAGACCGTCATGAGATACATTTTTATGATATATATTATTACTATTGCAGAAACATCCACAATCCAACCATAGATAAAGACAAGAATACACAATTCATAGTCACTATGGACGGATACCACCCTAACGCGTTCTTAGCTAAGAAATTGGAAAACGAAGGGCTATTGAACGACGATGACGATAAAAATCCCAAGCAACCGGAACCTAAGGTTGTAGTCGCAGGAATAGACAAGGAGACAACAGAAGAGAATGTTCGAGAGAAAGATAAAACACCGGAACTGTCCGAAGAAACTCCACAACCGGAATTATCGTGTTCTAAAAAGCGTTTGAGCGGCTCAAGCGAAGAAAGCGACACACAGGTTATTATAAAACCGGAAGATATTAAAGTTGAAAAACCCAAGACTGATGGGAAGCCCATGGCGAAGGAGTTGGACCTCAGTCCGCCGACGAAGAGAAGGAAAGCATCCCCCATCGTGTTCAACGTGGACAAGACAGAGAAAGCAGTGGAGAGAGAACGGGAGAGGACGGAGAGCGCCAGTAGCGATAACCAAGTGATCGTCACAACTGCTACGAACTCGCATAAATACGATGATGTGCCTCCATGTAAGTTATATATCTTCACTATTTGCCATAAAGCTCCCCGATATGGTAGGCAGAGATGTGTAGGCATTAGCCACACACCTCCTTTTCCGGAGATATATTTTGGGTGCCAACGTGACAGATGGCGTGTCCAACGCCATCAATTCTCATTTTACTCAAGCACGACTATGCATACGTCTTTGAATTTCTTCTCAAACGTAAGCAGGTTTCTTCTCAATGTTTTCTTTGATTGTAAAGCTAGTAAGTTAGTCAGACCAGTATCGTACAAAGCGAAAGTGTGTGCAAGAAGAGGCAGAAGAAGACCACGTTCCAACTACTTGGATCAAATCGATCGGACGCTCAAAGTTGTGATCGTCAAGAGTACTCTAAACCGACGAGCACGTATGAATAGACTGATGAATGTGGACGAAGCGAAAGAGCTATGTAAGTCTAGAGAGAACTGGCAGTCTTTACTCTCTACCCCGTTTGAGATTCGGCGTGTCTTCGACTCAGAATTAGGATATGTATGTATGTAATCCTAAGTTATGAATTACTAGCTTATGCCCGCGGCTGCGCCCACGTGGAATTCGAAAAGTAGCTTTGGAAATTTTCCTGCTAGAATCGGTTCAGCCGCCATGCCGTGAAAGAGCATCATACATTATAATAAAAGAACATAAAATTTTTCAAAATAAAAAAATAAAAAAAAATTTTGCCTATGTCCTATATGTCCTGTCCTATATATAGGCAATCATCATTTCAACTTTCAGCCAAATCGGTTCTGCCTTTTGGCCGTGAAAGAACCACAAACATCCAGACATCCAAACTTACCAACTTTCACATTTATAATATTAGTAAGATACGCGTGCGTTTGCGTTTATCGTGCAGTTGTCATGAAATAAGAATTGTCAGTGTCGCTAGCGGAGCGGAAGCTGATGTGGTGCCGTGCCTTCCCGCTGTGCCGCTACGGCCCCACGTGCGCCTTCCAGCATCCGCGCTGCAAGTTCGCGGCCAGTTGCACGCGCCGTAGCTGCCCCTACTCGCACACACCCGCGCCCGACATACCTGCGCTAGGTGAGTAGGTACATACCTTCTAGGACCGGCATTAATTTGTTTACAAATAGTGATATCCACGAAGACGCGCCCCAGCAATTGCTAGTCGAGAGGGTCGAGGGATACGGGGAATAAGATTTATGGTGGTCTGTTAATTGTAGTGTGCGTCAGCACTCATAGGTAATCAGTGTGTACCGATAGGTAATTACTCAAACATTTGTGGAAGGTTGCACACCACGATAAGCTATAAGGAAGAATAGTGTAACTTCGTGTATGGCACTAGCTGTTTTTTAGTGTTAAGAAATAGCATATTTCTAAATATTACTCGAACAACTACTCGAGCCTTATTTATAACTAGCCATGCCCGCGACTTCGTCCGCGTGGAATAGTGACTTTGGACAGCTTTTTTTTATATATCTTATGGTTTATTTTGGATATGTTAAGTGAAGCTTACCGCAATATATTAGTGAAAAACGCACCTAAATCGGATAAGCCTTTCTGAGATTAGCGTGCACAAACGCACAGACAAACAGACAAAAATTCTAACAATCATTGTTTTGGGTGCTATTTGCGCTAATATAGGTCCCAATTGTATTTTTTTCTCATATATCTTCAATGTACAGACAGCGATCCGTTACATTTTTATTATACATACATACATATCATATCATCACGCCGGGAGTCCCTAATCGGGTAGGCAGATGATACATTTTTATTATATGTATTGATAAATATATTGTTGGCTGGCAAGACTAAGGTTCTGGTATTCGAAAGAGATGAACAAGTGACCGAGTGTGCTATATCGGTAAATGGGCAAATTCTAGAGCAAGTGAATGAATTTGTATATCTAGGAATCATGTTCACACGAGATGAAAAGTATGAAAAAGATATTGAAAGAAGGATAACTGCCGAAAACAAGGTGAATGGAGCCATGTCAGCGTTGATGGGCAGTAAAAGTCTGAGCAAGAATGCTCGAGTTGCTATCCACAACGCGATATTGGACCTTATTGTATGGCAGAGAATCCTGGGTATGTCCAGAGGAAGTATGACAATAGCTTGAATGCAGTTGGGATGCGATCTCTTCGAAAAATGTGCGGCGTAATGATATTAGATCGAATCCGCAATGAAGAGATTCGCAAAACAACTGGCGTGAATGAGGGCGTGATTGTAAAGATGAAGAAAGGCATGTTACGTTGGTTTGGACACATAGAAAGGATGAGTGAAGAAAGATTGACGAAACAGATATACAAAGCAAAAGTGTGTGCAAGAAGAGGCAGAGGAAGGCCACGTTCCAACTACCTGGATCAAATAGATCGGACTCTCAAGGACGGGAACGTTAAGAGTACTCGAAAGCGACGAGCATGTATGAAGAGACTGATGAATGTGGACGAAGCGAAAGAGCTCTATACTCTCTGCCTACCCCGTTAGGGACTTGGCGTGATGATATGTATGTATGTATGTATGATAAATATATTAATTATCCTATGTGTTAATATTTCATTCATCCAATTTCGTTCAGCCGTACTGGCTCTATGCTAAAAATTTGCATGTAATACTATTAGTAGATTTGTGATTAGTGCGAAATATAATGATGAATATTGAATGTTTCTTTAAACTTGATACAGACTTAAATTTGCCATCAGCATCCCACGTAGTGCCAGCAGCGAACTACAAAACCATCACCACTGCGATCCCGAACATGTGCAAGTACTACCCGAGTTGCGTCAACCCAGGTTGCCACTACTACCACCCGAAGCCCTGCCGCTACGGTGCACAGTGTATCAATAAAGTCGAGTGCAATTTTTACCACGCCGATTCGCCTTCTAATTGGCGCTACACACTGTAAATAAAAAACAATATTATAGTATACTGTGTTAAACTACTTGATTTATGTGTTTTCCTCAACCATTCACATTTTTCAATAATTTTACGAACGAGTTTTGGGATACAACGGTTATTATAATAAAAACGATAATGAGCCGTGGTGGTGGCGTGGTTCGAGCAGTCGCCTGCAACACAAGATTGCAATCATGAATCCCGACTGTACCAATGAGTTTTTCTGAACTTGAAGTGTTTAGTCACACCACGAGCTTTACGGTGAAGGAAAACATCGAGAGAAAACCGATATCCTACGTTTGAGAAGAAATTCAAAGACATATGATGATTTAGTCATATTCATCTTCATCGTGATTTTTCTTGAGAAACGACGATGGACGCCATTTGTAACGTTGGCACCTATATATTTCCGGCGAAAATTGGGTACTGCCTACCTTTTAGGGACCCTTGTGGGTAGGCAGATGTGTGTGGGTAATATCTATCCATTTTCCTCCAGAGATACATTCTAGGTGCCAACGCCGTTACTCGAGCACAACTACCTAGGTACGATTAAAATGGTATTAGGGTATTGAAAAGGTTAGAAATTTAAATAGTTCTGACGTTTCGTTCATTGGACCTAAAAATATATTTAAAGCGAGACAGAATCACAGATGGACCAAATATTGAATAAGATCAAGTAGTGACCAAGGTCAAGCAATTTGTCCCAATTGTGTAGGAAGTATTTCATTTAATCAATTCACATTGTATTCGATTTGGTTACTCTCTCGGCCTAGATTGCACAACTCTAGGAGTGCCGAGGGATTTTTTCAAGATATATTGTACGCTTCACTTAATTGGTATGCATTTTTTCTCTACTTAGGATCAAAAATCAGAAAAATCTCTTTCTCTCTGACCCATTAGATACAGTACCCAAATGGAAGAAGCGACTCGACGAAAACGTAAATAGGAGAAGAAATTCGGCGGCTTGCTTGTGAGGCGGCAATGGAGTCCATCCGACACGAATCATGTTTTTCTTTAGGATATTATATTACTCTTAAATTCTTGGGCCCTGCCCTCTGGGCTTGCGTTTAGGCGTGGGTAGCAAAACCAACAACGTAGAAACGCCTTCGAGTTTTAATATGAATAAGGGATGCACAGTGATATGCCCGCGAAGATAATACCCGCCAAGTGCAAAGACGATTGTACTTGGGTGGCATATTAATATTGGGCTGTTGTGGATCACAGTGGAAGGACGGAGATATCTGTAATCAGTCTCGAAATTTAATTATTAACATATGGTGTGCCACCCGCTAGATGAGAAAGGCGGCTTGATGCCTAGGGAGGCGCAGTTGACGGAATACGATGACCGTATACGAACTGGGTTTCGCTGTTATGCATATGGAACACATCGAAAGGGGGCTCCCCCTTTTTGTTTCGTGTATGATGCTCTCGCATTCGACTCTAGCCAACGAGGGCAAGCCTAAGCGCAGGTAACGGAAACCCTGGAAGTCTCGGGTTCGCGGTGTCGCTACTTACCAGCAGCTCGCCACAAACTGCCCTGCCTCTTTATAAGTACAAGCTCGATTGATCTTACATCTGGAAAAGATCTCTTCCCTATTACTCCAATCCAATCTAAGGCTATTTCTCTCATCTTCATCTGTCACGTTGTTACAAAAGATGTTAAAAGAGGATGTCGTCACACCTCTGGCCATCCCTTCAGAGACCTTGTGGGAAGGTGGGAAAATATACATACAAATATAGTAATATCTAATACAAATGCAGTCATAGTCAATATACCTATGCCTAAATAGCCACAGAGGAATTGCGCTGTGTACCGCCAACGGAAAAAGGGTTATGAGTATGTAGATACCTATAACAGGAGACACATCTCGCCTAATAGGTAACATTTTAAATGACACCTTTTGGTGACTTCAATGAAACATCCGACCCGCACCATCCTGGATAAATCATTCGCACTCTGATACCAGTTCGAGTGGGACCAATCGGGAAGTGTGCGTAGATTGTGAATAAATAGGACTCCCTACAAAAAAGTGAAGAAAAATTCGTCTCAAGCGCAAAAAGCGGGACTGGTCGTAGATTCAAACGCAGAACCTAGAGGTTGGTTGATATTTTTATGATTTCGACATACCCTGTACCTCCTATCCCTTCTCCTAGTTATACTAGCCACTCTATTCTCAGCTCAACGTTTAGGTACTATGAATTTACTTTCTTCGCAACTTGAATAGAAATCATATTAGAAGTAAGATCATAAAAAGTAAGGCATACTGAATTTTTTTTTGCCACGATTAGCTGCCCCTGATACCTGGCTGCCCGCGGCCCGAGCACTATATTTTAAGAAAAATATATTATTAGAACAAATACCCAGAGATAAAATAACAGGCACGGTGCATCGAACAAATTTTTTAAGTGTTAAATTCGCTGGCAAAAACTGCGATCAAGGTCGGATAGAAATTACTGGCAATACAATGCCATGAGCGGTTAGACCACAGAAACTGCGAATTGAGGACATTTCGTGTAATTATTATAATGTGACAATTTGTAAACAAATGTATTCTTATTAGTACATACTACATACAACTAATTAAAAACTTCGTTTTGCGCTGTTAAAAACAAGTTCCTTCTAAAATCCATTTTAAAATGTTCATACAAATCACAGTTGTTACATATCACGGCATCGCTTCTCCTTGGAAGAGGTCGCTAATTTGGATTCGCTTGCAAAAGGAAACTTAGCTAATGGAATCATTTACAATTATAATTAATTAATTACTATTTTGTTTTAGCAAACAAAGAAGCAACAAATGTTTTTATACCACTATGTTGCCAAACAAACACTGGCTGGCATACCGCTGCAATACCTATATTTCAACCTCGCAAACCTCGCAATGCGACAGATATGACCATACAAGTGAAATTTGTGTGACGTTTACTGTCATGTAAAGTCAGTTAACCCAATACGAAAAAAAGGCCCTTTTCCTTAAAATACTATACACACATACTTACTCATACATACACATCACGCTCATGGTGTAGGCAGGGAGAGGTGTAATTTCAATACAGTATTAGCTAGGTATGTAGTTGTGAATAAATCAAAGTAGTTTTTCTTCACATTTACAATGATCGCTCTGCACGAAAATACATTGACAACAACGATAATTAGTTGAGCTACGGGCAGTTTTTCTTCCTGCTTAAGTTTTCTTATAGCCTGTTTTTTTTCATATGATTACCAATTTATTTCATAAATTAAAATACTATTCTCATGATAGACACACGTAGGTATGGCATACTTATTTTAAAAGAAAAACAATGAAGTTTTTGTGCTCGCATCGAGCTAGCACTAGTTCCATTTTATGTATACGAATCAATATTTTTAGACCAGGAAATGAATTAATTCATATTTATATTGTAAATGCTAAGGCAACTCGGTCTGTCTATCTGTTCGTTTTCCGTCGGTCTGTCTGTCTGCGGTGTTTTCACGCCTAAGCCTTGGTATCTAAAGAAAGTAGTTTTTAAGATTAAGTTGTCGCTCTACTCTCTGCCTACACCGTGAGGGACTCGGCGTGATGATAAATATGCCGGTATGTATAGGTACATTAATGAAATAAGAGAATAAAAAAACACCAACGCGATTTATAAAACTTGCAATGCTAAACAATATAATTGCAAGAAGTTCAACATGGACAATCTAACGTTTAAGAATTTAATTTGTTTTGTGCATTTCAAGCCAATCAACACAATTCAAATTCACTTTAAGAGAGGTAGGGCATAACGGGTTTCCCGTTCGAATTCGGAGCTGCCCGACTGGGGCAGGACCTCCACCTTATAGAAATCCGTAGCCAAATAACACAATTTTTTGTGTTGTGTTCCTACGCGGTGAATAAGGTTTCCACTAATGAGCTCCTTGGGGAGGGGGGAGGATTGTTACATTGTGTTGGAAGCAGAGGGGTTAAACCCATTATGCTGCCAACACACTATAGCTCTCCGAACACAGAGTGGCAACACGCAAGTGATACTTCGGTATCGTGGGCGTAAATAGGCTACGGTAACCGTTTCCCATCAGATGGGCCGTATGCTTGTTTGCCACTCTTGTTGTATAAAAAAAAAAACAAATGTCAATATCGTGAATTCAATCATTATAATGATACCTAATAAATTAGCAAAATTTTTTTTCTTATCCATTTTTAATCTCTCTCTTGCACACCACAAGTGAGAGGTGAAGTGATTAAAGGTGATTAAAGAGAAGATCATTAAATTAATATAATTAATAACAAACATAAAAGGAAAATATAGCCATGTAAGTCATCGTTTACAAGCTCCACCCAACGTAAGCTCATCCACGCGCGAAGTATTGCTACCGCGCTATTATGGTAAGCGCGTATCTTTATGGCACTATAAGATTGTACACCAACTTTGTACCGTAAAAAAAAGAAAAGATAGTAAGCAAAACGAGTAATTAACATAATTATAGACGTGGGTATGTTCGTACCTTACATAATAGGTAGGTATTAAATGCGATACCTTGTTTTGTTGTGATATATCATACCGAGAGGGATATAAAAGGCAAATGTCAAGAACGCAGAAAATCCAGATATGTTTTAGACCGTGTCTAGTTGAAGGTTGCCGTACAATCTGTAATAAGCTTAAGTATAATTCATTTTGATTTAGTCTGATAGATGTCGCTTGCTCTATTTGGACATCGCGCAATCATGACGGTCCTGTAATTTCTCTTTACCTGGTTTGTTCTTAAAGTTGGGGTTGGTTTGCCTGGCTGGAGGCCATGATCTCGCCATTGCCCTGTTAAGTAGCTAAAGTTCGCGGAACTTACGCTACGAGAGACAATACAAAAAAAAAACTAAAAAACACGCTTTTTACAGAAAACTAAACTAAAAATAAAAAATGAATTTTAATAAATTTGAATTAATAATAGTGTAAAAATTCTTAATAAATAATTTAAACAAAGCGTGGGGTGCATGGCGTCAATAGTTCTAAATATTTTATTGATATCTGTCAATAAAATACTTATATCTATAAGAATAGAAGATTTATTATTTCGACAATATCTTAAAAAGCACCCCACGCTTTTTTAAAATTATTTATTAAGAATTTTTACACTATTATTAATTCAAATTTATTAAAATAAATTATTTATTTTTTTGTTTAGTTTTCTGTAAAAAGCGTGTTCTTTTAGTTTTTTTTTAAACTATATTTATTATTAACTTTTTAGTTCGATATTTTTCAAAAGGGAGCCAGGGAAACGGCTACGAGAACCAAGAAAGGCCGCAGGCGCGCTAATTACCCACGGAGAGTTACATACTGATATACTGACATACTGACATACAAGTGAAGCTAATAAAAAGCGTGTAAAAAAGGATGGTGTTGGTAGGCACGGTGACTCCATTCATTTAGACTCTAAAATATGTATTATATAATTATAAATGCAGTAACACATTTATTAGGTACTAGCTAGCTATCCTCAATTAACGGGCTATCTGTTTATTTTTTATCAGAAATCAGTTATTAGTTCCATACAATTGGCAAATAAACAATGTCTGCCCCTTTATAATATGAGTATACAGCTGGCCATCGATAAAAAACAATGTCTGCCCCTTTATAATATGAGTGTAGAGCTGGCCATCGATAAAAAAATCACGGGAAGTTAGTGAAGTTTAAAAATACACTTTTTGCAATTGTTTCGAACATACGTTAAACGTAATAAATCATGACATGTGTAAACAGCTCAGGCGACTTTCTATCAAGTGATATAATGTCAAGCCATTGTCAAGGTCTATAGCCGCGTGGTTACCCTAATAATTGGTACTTAGTCCGCCTTGATTGATTGACATTTATACATAATTTTTCGCTGACGTCCAATTGTCGTCGGTATGCGGGAAAGCCGCAAACCAATCAGGATTTTGATAGATCCTTGTACCGCGATCGATAGGACGTGACGTAAAAACAATATTATAGTATCTTGAAGTATTTAGCATTCACTTTGCATGTTACATTGTGTTACAACCTATGGAATGAGTATTTACATAAATTAAGAGATAGATAAACTAGCTGGTTCTTCAGCTTAATTGTACCGACAGGCGACTAACATATTTCAATATCATGTGTTCCAAATGTGAATTTTTTCCTTTAGGGACTCTTTCCCTAAAGGAAAACATTCGCATTTGGAATAACACCCATACCTATTTACTAGGTATATTCAACTGACAAAATGACAGATTTCTCAGGAAAACTACAAGTCTTCTTCAAGTTGTAGTGTGTAATATATCCTCATGACGATTCAAAACCAATTGCTCCAAAGATAACAAAATTACAATATACATTCACTCCGAAACGTGGTTTTATGGATTTAATTTCAGGAACAATTAATAACTGCAGATTTTTATATGAAAACTAGTTGTCCCGCCCAGCTTCGCTCGAGTGAAAAAATACTATAAAATACAAAGAAAATTTTATTAAAATCGGTCCAGCCGACCGGTGCAGTTTAGGAGTTCAGTGACATACACACGTACGTACAGAAGATATATATAATATATAATCAAAGATAAAGATAAAAGTTCAACCTAATATGTAATATCTTTTTAATTGTACTTGTTTCCTTTCATCGTGCCCTATCACATTTTGAGCAACGATCCTGCATTCGAGTCACCGCGTATATTAGAACAAAAATATTTTTTAAAAGCAGTCCGGACCAAAATTCGGCAACGTTTTTTAAAGCATATCCAAAATGCAAAGGCGTAATTGCATACCTACGCACCCACTTCCTACATTTGGTTGCTTACATGCAAAAATATCATGTATTGCACTAAGTGATCAATGCCATATGAATACAATAGGTGCCTTAAACGCAGACATGCTCGGGTGTATGAAGACTTCGCTAACTTTATTTTATTTTTTTTTACTGATCTAGTCCTACGGGTTTCAAATTTGACTCTGCTCCATCGAGAAGTACCATAATGATGTAGCTTGCATTGCTCAGTAGCATGCTCAATAAACGGGCGATCTAATCAAATCGGATTAGTAATAATTGACATCATACGGTGTAATCGTGCTTCAGAAACGGAGGAATCGCCGCCTGTCACGTTAGGAAATAAATAAATATACATATCCTCACGCCTTCCCACAAGGGTCCCCGAAGGGGTAGGCAGAGGTGTATAGGTAATACCCACACACCCACTTTCCGCCAGAGGTATATTAGGTGCCAACGTGACAGATGGCGAGTCCATCGCCGTTACTCAAGCACGACTATACATACGCCTTTGAATTTCTTCTTAGACGTATGCAGGTTTCCTCTCGATGTTTTCCTTTACCGTAAAGCTCGTGGTGTGACTAATCACTGTACTTAAGTTCAGAAAAACTCATTGGTACAGTTGGGATTCGAACTTGCGACCTTTGCGTCGCAGGCAACTGCTCGAACCACTCGGCCACTACGGCTTTTTCATAAATATATTATTTTGCATAAATAAATATGTTGAGTAAAAAGTGTGTTTACCTTCTTCCCCTAGTGGGAAGGCGTGTAGATTCCGTTCTGAAGTCGACACCATCTTGTCTACTTTAATATTGTTCTGTGATTTTAATGTAGGTGTAGTTGTGATGTGATGTGACTGTGGTTGTGAGCTTGTGACTTACGATAAGTTATAACACATATCAATATAAGCTATGAATTATTCATATTGTCATTTCAAATTACTTATAATTGACCAGAAATGTTCAACTTGACATAGATCTTAGCGCAATAACAATTACCTGAGAATAAAGGGTAGGTGTAATATCTCAATGTTGTACCGTAATACCTAAGTGGTTTAACTAGTCACTAAGTCAAGATACAGGTTCAAGCACGGCATCAATATCGAAATATTCACACAATGAGGTATTAAAAAAATTCCCCCTTCCAAATTCGTCGACCTCCTTAAATATGGGAACAAATGCATAAAAAGATTAAACATAGCTAGGATGCTTGTTCCTCTTTCCCGCAAAAACTACTGAATGCAATTGTTTGAAATTTGACAGATGGCGAGCACATCATCGTTGTTCTAGAACAACTCTAGATATCTCTAGATATTTTCTCAAACGTATGCAGGATTCCTCTCAAGATATTCCTCTACTGTAAAGCTTGTGGTGTGTCTAATCACGGTACTTAAGTTCAGAAAAACTTATTGGTACTGTCGGGATTCGAACTTGCGATATTTGTGTCTTAGTCCACTACTCGAACCACTCGGCCACCACGTCTTAACATGATCAAATATAAAAATAATAGTTTTATTTCAGTCACATTGGCAACCATAAAAATACATCAATTAATTTAACACGTATACACACAAAAACACTATATATTTTTTTAAAGCTCATATTAAGTAGCCAATCTAATTCAAGAATATTTATAAATATTTGATTATTAGTTCCTAAGATACGTGCGTTTAAGCAAACAAACAAACTCTGTATCTTTATCCTCTTTATAATATACATAATGTTGGTGTCAACACATTTATTGCAACGGCAAGTCACGCTACGACAATATCGTGTGGTCATAATCACTAAATGACAGATTCCGTGCGACATTGTCACTTTGCAGACTTCTTTCTAGTTGAAGCAAGACACGATTAAAAAAAAATTTGAGCCGTGGTGGCAGAGTGGTTTGAGTAGAGAAATCAAGATTGGAAGTTCGAACCCTAGTAACACTCATTGAAGTGAACCCGGCGGTTCAACCCGTTTGTACCAGGGTAACAGTAACAGCAAAGATATAGCGGGATCTCTCGTTAAATACTTATAACAAGCAAGACAAAGGTCAAATGGCTAGAAGTTGTAGGCTCTGTCAATATCCTTTATATAGTGAGTAGGTATCGAAGGACCTATTTTGATTGTGTGGTAATCCGGTTTTGAAAAAATATATGATATAGGAAGTAACTAAAGGTCGGTGATACAAAGAGGAAAATGGTTAAGCCTTTTTCAAAATACGGAGCAAATTTGATTTACTTACTTACGTAGGTAAAGCTATTAAAGCGAGTTAAAATATAATATGTAAATTCACGCCTTCCCACAGGTGCCTCGAAGGGTTAGTCAGAAGTGAGCAGGTAGGACCCACACACCCACTTTCACATTTTAGGTACTAACGAAAGTGGCAGATGGTGAGTTGAGGTGATGATAGCATCAGGCGGCTGGTGTGTTATTTATTACACAGGTACTAACGTGACAGATGATAAGTCCATCGCCGTTACTTAAGCACGACTAAACATACCTATGTCTTTGATTTCTTCTCAAACATGCAGATTTCCTCTCGATGTCGTTCACTGTAAATCTCGTGGTGTGACTAACCACTATACTTAGGTTCGGATAACTCATTGGTACGGTCGGGATTCGAACTTGCAACATTTGTGTTGCAGGTACTCGAACTACTCGTATAGTTATGTCTAGTCACTACAAGAAGGACTGTGGGTAAATACGCATATTTGAATTGTCTTCCAAAATCAAGCGGTCTAGGGGATATGTCGGAATAATTAGTTTTTGGTTTATTTTAAACTAGCTGTCCCGACCAGCTTCGCCCGGGTGAAAAAGTAAAAAAACCCGTTTTAAAACTATTGCTTCCCCTATGAGGGCAACAGTAAAAACGAGTTTTTAAAAAAAGTTGAGTTTCATAAAATCCGTTCTTAGCTGACCTCTACACCGCGTAAGGAATACTCTTACCAAATTTCAAGTCAATCCGCCTTATAGTTCCTGAGATTTCGTGATGAGTGAGTTCACAAATGGGATCTCCTATATATATATATTACTATATAAGTGATATACTAGAGCCGTGGTGGCCGAGTGGTTCGAGCAGTTGCCTGCGACGCAAAGGTCGCAAGTTCGAATCCCGACTGTACCAATGAGTTTTTCCGAACTTAAGTACAGTGATTAGTCACACCACGAGCTTTACGGTAAAGGAAAACATCGAGGGGAAACCTGCATACGTCTGAGAAGAAATTCAAAAGACGTCATTATCATATTACGTATGTAATAGTCGTGCTTGAGTAACGGCGATGGACTCGCCATCTGTCGCGTTGGCACCTAATATACCTCTGGCGGAAAGTGGGTGTGTGGCTATACACCTCTGCCTAACCCTTCGGGGACCCTTGTGGGAAGGCGTGAGGATATATTATTATTATTATTATTTACTATATAAGTAGGTAATAACAGTAAAATCTTCAAATGTTTTCTTCACTTACGAGGCATCATACTTCTGTTCTTTATTTGAATGCGTGATATCTCAAGATTAATCATCACCGTCTATAATCTCATGTTTGTCGCTAGACAACCTCACCTCATTACCTAAGGCTCGGCCAAATAGTTCCGCGCGGCCTAAAATAAACCTATATACTATCTTTGTGCCAAATTTCATCCAATTCTGTTCAGCCCTAATGGCGTGATTGAGTAACAAACATCATTCATCCAAACTATCACATTAATAGTCATTGTTATGCAGATTTAATTAATATGTCTACTATCTAAAGAACTTGAATATATATGAATGTATTAATATATATTACTAAATAATGTTATAGGTATATTTAAATATGTAATTTGAATGATTTAAATTCAATAATAAATAAATAGCATCTATTAAATAGATAATAGAGCCGTGGTGGCCGAGTGGTTCGAGCAGTTGCCTGCGACACAAAAATCGCAAGTTCGAATCCCGACTGTACCAATGAGTTTTTCTGAACTTAAGTACAGGGATTAGTCACACCACAAGCTATACGGTGAAGGAAAACATCGAGAGGAAACCTGCATACGTCTGAGAAGAAATTCAAAGGCGTATGTATAGTCGTGCTTGAGAAGCGGCGATGGACTCGTCATCTGTCACGTTGGCACCTAATATACCTCTGGCGGAAAGTGGGTGTGTGGGTATTACCTATAAACCTCTGTCTACCCCTTCGGGGACCCTTGTGGGAAGGCGTGAGGATATTTTATAATAATTATAATATATTATATTATTATTTTATTAAATAGATTATAAACAACCATCCATGAGTTGTGCGTGTATTAATGTTTTTAGGACACGAACGATGCAGCAACATTGCAATGTTCAATGTCAATTTTTGTTTACACGTGTACAGTTACGATCTAGAAATTCTAGTTCTAAATTTATATATAATCTCATTACCTACGCTTGCACCAATTGAAAGGTGAACTAGCTTAATTTAACGTCTGCGCAACTGCAACATTAAAGTGATGTATTACTTGCAATTTGCATAACAATTTTACTTTTGTTAATGACAGGAATCAGAATAAATTAACAAATTAGAACACGTTTCTTACAAATAACAAGGTAATAGGAATTAATTTTATTATTATAATGATTAAATTCTAATTATCATGAAGCGATAAAATCACTGCCAACACATGGACCATGCTCGGACTGCGACAAAACAATATTTGAATACTCGATTTCTCGATTCATATTTAATATAAAAAAATATTAATTAATATAATTAATAATATTCATGTACTTGAATATACAACTCGTATGAGAGAGAGTGGGTTCCCTTGCTCAAAACACCTCTGTGTTAAAAGAACAAAATACTATCTCTGGCTTGTACATTCAACAGAGCGACAGAGACAGATGTATACCACGTCCATACATCCGTCCTAGTCATATCCGTCATAGTCGTGAAAAAAAATTTCGCGATAGCACGTCAGAATACGTTATCTGAAGTCTTTAGTCACCTAAGCTGACTAAATAAAGCTCATGTAAGTAATGGCATGGTCCCCGCCCCTTAATAATTAAATAACATTACCAATCCAGCCGCTCAGCCGAGGTCCGTAACCCTTAGCTGTGTAGCTTAGCACATTAAGGTGCCTGGCTGGAGGCCTAGGTCCCCACTGCCCGGTTAAGTGGCAACCCACGCTACGAGAGACAATACAAAAAAATATGGTTAGGAATATTCAAATGTAACTGTAATTGTAATTTCTAATGATGATAAAGTTTCTTAAAACCTTAA
Organism: Drepana falcataria; assembly: GCA_945859725.1. Classification (NCBI taxonomy): domain Eukaryota; kingdom Metazoa; phylum Arthropoda; class Insecta; order Lepidoptera; family Drepanidae; genus Drepana; species Drepana falcataria. Next base: position 7,836,343 of record OX243935.1, read on the forward strand.
AATGCCTGTTCATAAGTGCGTCAATTTCCAGCGCACGTCCGTATCCTTCGTATTGCCATTTATAGCTACTTTCAGTTCCGCAGTCATTTGGAGGGCAAGGTCAAGCTGACCTTCAAAGCTTGGTGTACTGAGTAGGGTGACCCTGAACCTACGAGTCACCAGGCATATTGGCAGCGGTAGCACAACTCTGCAATGTTGGTTTCCAATAGCAAGGAGCTCTTTACGAATGCTGTGAAGTGACCTACAATTGTCAGGAACGCGGTAGAAGAGTAAAATATTAATATTAGAATAGAATTATATAATAAAATCCAAATAGTGAGCACTATACAGATTTATATTATTCTACTATTTATACAGAGACTGATGAATGTGGATGGTACCTATATATTTTTAATTTTCTTTTTTAATCTGATCAGAGAGATACTTCTGAGATAACTTCCGTTGAAACCAATAAGCAAAAAAAAATCTGGTTCTTTATATCATCTTTCATCTTTTAGATAAAAATCATCGTTCAGTGGTCTCGAAAAAATCGAGGATTGACTAGACCAATTTTGATGAATCTCTTTGTGTGTGCTTGCAAAGATCCCTGCATAATACAGAGTCACAATACGACCCGATTCGTTCGGTTTGTGTTGGATTTCTCTTTTTTCACCCGAACGGATCTGGTCGGTGCAGTTGGCATTAGCACAGATTATGTTTATAGTATAAATGCAGAATCGCATCATTAATATATGAAATTCTATATGGATATATAATAATTTATTAATTCCTTATTGGTGGAATGATTTACTGCATTTATTCAAAACGGTACCCTATCTTGACAACATACCTGTGTCGCTATTACGGTTAATTGTGTCTACGACAGATTTATTGTCTTGCTAGCCAAGTTTGATCGAATCCTTCAAACCACGGTCTTTGCAAGATTATTAAACTAGCGACCCGACCCGGCTTCGCGCGGGTGCTATGTTGATACTAAATATACCTACCTACTACAGAATGTCCTTATAAACAACGTTTACAGCTTTTTTATCATTAAGCAACTTGTAAACAACACATGCCTTTCGATTCGTCCTGGAATTTCAATGCCAAGCAATGTTCACACCCTACCGACATGGTACCTGTCCCTGAATTTTAAATCTGTACTTAGGAAATATTCATTTAAATTACATGCTGTAATTACATTTAAATTACACATTGATCTATATCAAAGTGATAATGTATTTAAGGTACTTAATTGGATAAGGATTAATGCTGTATTGCTTAAAATCCTCATATAATATATCCTCACGCCTTCCCATAAGGGTCCCCGAAGGGGTAGGCAGAGGTGTATAGGTAATACCCACACACCCACTTTCCGCCAGAGGTATATTAGGTGCCAACGTGACAGATGGCGAGTCCATCGCCGTTACTCAAGCACGACTATTACATACGTCATTTGAATTTCTTCTCAGACGTATGCAGGTTTCCTCTCGATGTTTTCCTTCACCGTAAAGCTCGTGGTGTGACTAATCACTGTACTTAAGTTCAGAAAAACTCATTGGTACAGTCGGGATTCGAACTTGCGACCTTTGCGTCGCAGGCAACTGCTCGAACCACTCGGCCACCACGGCTTCGAATGCTTAAAATCACTTCGTAAATTAGCAATTTTTTCCCGTAAAATGTAAAGGATAAAAAATGGTTACTGTGGGTTATCCTTAAGAGTTATATATAGGCATATATTATCGTGGACTTTTTTGTTGACCTTTTTAAGGTGTACAATACTGTATTACATTATTTTTATTTATCGCGTGGGGTTCAGCCAGCGTTTGCAATGTAAGCGCAAAAAAAAATGTTTTTTTACGACATCACATTAGAAACCTCTAAATTTATCAGGGTTTCTCTACAATATCATGCATGTATTATACATAAAAACCTTCATCTTGAAACACTTTATCCATTAAAAAACCCGCTTCGAAATCCGTTGCGTAGTTTTAAAGATTTAAGCATACATAGGGACGGACAGACAGCGACAGCGACTTTGTTTTATACTATGTATGATAATACATGTGCTCCCCGACTTCACTTACACGCATTTAATTAGACACCCTCTTGGTTAGTTTGGATACAGTAGCAGGATAATACATACTATACTACTAAGCGCCAGTACTTACATACCGTCTCTAGACTTACATACCTACCTCTTTCGCTTCGTCCACATTCATCAGTCTCTTCATACATGCTCGCCGGTTTCGAGTACTCTTGACGTTCCTCTGCCTTCCTTCCTTCCTTCATGCACACATTTTCGCTTTTATATATCTGTATATCTTCAATATGTCTTCACTCCTCCTTTCTATATGTGAACTCTTTTCACACATAGAAAGGTTCCATTGTTCCAAAAGTCCATTCGTACCAGGGTTCCCAAAGAGGTAGGCAAAGGAAGGCAGAGGTGTAACATTAACGTGTTTGCAGAAGGTAAATCAAGCTACAGATAGTTTCTCATAATGTTTACACGTCGTTTGAATTTCTTCTGAAATAAATGCACTTTTCTCAAACGTTTCTTTAGCATGCGAAAGTTTAAACCACTCGGCGTACACAGTGCTTAAAAATAATATATTATTATTAATAATATATAAATTATTAATAATATAATGTCATATTATCAACTCTCACTTGCCATGTCCCGTATTCGTTCAATGACACAATATCTGAATATATAATCGTTGCATTTAAACAATAAATTACAGTGACCTAAGACTAGCTATTAACATTATATTTAAATTGAGGCGTATTTATTTTTATCTTGATAAGTTCAAAGTTCGTCCTGTCACTGGCGGTAACACTAGACATAACCTAGACATGTCTATGAATAAATATGACGAGTACAATGGAATATATCTAGACATTGACCTTACAAATCAATATGAACCGCAATATGCTAGTTGCAAAGTTCACTTTTGAGATGAGTTTCAAACATCCGGTCTTAGCGTAACAATTATCAGCTGATCCACATGATGACTATCGCATTTCCTGGGAAAGTGACAGGTCAATGTTAGATTGTACACGAGGCAAATGTCACACCATTGTATTTTTTTAATTTGTAGTTCCAAAGCGGCACCCGCGTCTTTTTGATCTCACCTGACAGAAATCCCTCTTATTAGGAATGAAACGTTTATATTGGCCTCTCTAGTACTTAATTCAATGCAATTTAATTCTTTATTGTTTTTCCACTTATATCTATAATACATGTAGACTAATACTAGGGTATTCTGGTGTTTTACGCTCTGTGCATACCCCGTAAGGGACTCGGCGTGTTTCGCGTGATTTCGCTTCATTCACATTCATCAATCTCTTCATACATGCTCGCCGGTTTCGAGTACTCTTGACGTTCCCGTCCTTGAGTATCCGATCGAACCAATTTCTGTCCTGCCTTCCCAAATCAAATCCAATTCTGCCTTCCCACAAGGGTCCCTGAAGGGGTAGGCAGAGGTGTATAGAAAGTACCCACACACCCAATTTCTGAGACTGTTAGTGTTCCTAATTAAGAAAAATAAAAGTGTTATACACAAATCCATCCGACCATCCGTCCATCCGACAAAACCAAGCAGTATGCAAGCATTAATAAATATTTACGCTTCTTCGTGTTCAATTATGTACAAACTGGATTTAAAGACGATAATATCTTTTGACTGCATTCCGCCGAATATTTTAACATGCAATTTTAGTTAATAGGTCTTGTCAAGATTTGTGAAAAACCGCTCGAGTGATTAATAGCCAATTATCTGTTTGATTGCAATTGTGCATCGGATAATGATAGCGTGCGGTAACGAATGGTTTGATTTAAATCAATAATACATCCAAATTACATTGCAATTGCTCTCAAACTTTAATTTACTTCAAAGTTGAGGTATATATTTCTGTGATCTTACATCTAATTATCTTTAAGCAGTTTTATTAACGACAAAGAGCACCCATTGTGGCTCAGAATAATATACACTACGATAAACTTTATAATATGATATATCTCACATGGGTCCCCAAAGGTTTTTTTTTTTTGTATTGTCTCTCGTAGCGTGAGTTCCGGGAACTTTTGCTACTTAACCGGTCAATGGCGAGACCTAGGCCTCCAGCCAGGCACTTTATTTCTAAGCAACACAGCTAAGGGCACCCCCTGTGGGGTACGAACCTCGGCTTAGGGCGTTGCTGGATCGCGAGCAAGGGAGCTGGGCTGGACTGGTAATTTTATTTAAATATTATTTGGGGGCGGGATTTGCGCGTCAGGCTCGGCGCGGGCCGGCGTTTGCGGCGGGGGTCGTCCCCAAAGGAGTAGGCAGAGGTGTATATGTAGCACCCACATACCCACTTTCCACTAGAGATATATTTGAGGTGCCAACGTGACAGATGGCGAGTCCATCGCCGTTACTCAAGCACGACTATACATACGCCCTTGAATGTCTTCTCAATCGTATGCAGGTTTCCTGTCGATTTTTTCCTTCAACATTAGCTTCGTTATCTTCAACGTTACACGCCAATTGTGGATCAAAGATGAAATAAACGTAAAACACACCGACAGGAATTACGTTATCCTTACTGATATCATTGATGCGAAAGTAAATTTGTTTGTCACGGTTTGCGCATGGCTTAATCAGTGAACTGGTAACCTTGGTTTTAGGCATGTGGTCATGGGTACATAAAAGTACATAGAGTACCAACATACCTTAGAGTACTCTTCTCTCTTCTCTTCTCTTCTCAGCATATATGCGTCCACTGCTGGACATATGCCTCTTGCATGGATTTCCAAGCTGATCTTGATGAGGCGATCCTACTCCAGGTAGTACTACTTAGAGTACTGTAGTAGATATTTACCACGTTAGAAATTACTTGACCTCTAGCCGCTGATACTCGTATATCCGTCCTTCACGACACAGGACAGGTTATTTTTTATTAAATAGTGAATAATATCTCCGTTTCTATGCTGGTGCGTTTTGACATTATAAAACAAGGAATACAACAACAACATAATTAATAATACCATAGGAACGTATTTGATATAGTAATTTTCATAAATCAAATACAAATAAGCGCCTAATTCAAAGGCGTATGTATAGTTAGCACCTAAAATATATCTCTGGCGGATAGTGGGTGTGTGGGTGGGTACTACCTATACACCTCTGCCTACCCCTTCCGGGATTCTTGTTGGAAAACTAAGCTCTCTTGTGTATTATGGATAATTTTCGGGATCTTTTTGAAAAAATCTTCGCTTTAACATTTAACTTGTGATTATGAAAAAATGAAAAAACCAACTGTCAATTTGAATCATATTCGAAACTTTTTCAAATATTCATAGCACCGAGTGATCAACATGTGCTATTGCCATCATCACTATTATCATAGCATGCTCGGATTCGAAATTAGATTTTCGATTTGATTAGAAAAATGACTTAACATTAGCAACGATACCATGTTTCCTCTTGGTGCAGCGGTGTAATTAATAAATGCGAAAATGCATCAGCAAAGTTCAGCGTTTTCATACAGTTTCAAAGCCACAATGGCACAAGGTAAGTATTTTTACATAAAAATAATCTCGTGGGAAAATCGAAGAACGATACACAATACTCGCATTGAACAGATCTTGAAAAATCGAGGAGTCGAAATGCGAGGTAGGTATAATAAAGTTTTTGTCTGCTAGCCATTTATAATATCTCTGTGGAAAAAATTGCAATCCGTTGCTCGTTTTCAGCCTATGGGCAGGACTATGATACTTTCCCATTTATAATATTCATTTAGGTACTGTTTAGGACAAAACATGGAATTTTCTATTTTCATATTTTTAATATTTACTTATTTCTATCCTACAAGTCATATGTATTATATAGAAGCTCTGGTTACCAATAATTAGAAATTCACTTGGGTTATTCTAATGCTAATAACTCTTTGTGTTAAAATATGATAATTCTGTTTGTGATACTAAATATATAACACTTACCATGCAGTGGCGAATTTATCAGAAGGCAAAAATGATTTAAAACCATATTTCTGGATCACTACGTGAAAACTCGAAGGGAACGGGGGCGTTAGCAAATACTAGGGGGGGGGGGTTATTTTTTTGATGAGTCGCTTAATTTTTATATTTTCCCTAACGACTTGTGCATCTAGGTGAATATTGTAGAAAGTTAGGTGGAGAGGGGCCGTAAAATTTGAAAAACCTTAAAAGCGGCAAATCTATACAAATAAATAAAATTTAAGTGTCTGTTTGTAATATTAAAATGAACGCTTTTTACTAAATGCATATGGATGTATAACCGGTACATATAGCAAAATCACATGTTTTGTCTGTCTGTCTGTATGTCTGTCTGTTTGTTCCGACTAATCTCTGAAACTGCTCGACCGATTTTGACGGGACTTTCATTGGCAGATAGCTGATGTAATGAGGAGTAACTTAGGCTACATTCATTGTAAGAAATTGAACATTAACTTTTTAGTAAAATTCCACGCGGAGGAAGTCGCGGGCACAGCTAGTATGTACATATATCTGGTGCAATTTGTAGTATCTGGTTGAGTGGTGACATTGTGCAAAAACGCAAATTCGAGAATTCTAATCGCGGCCGTACCTACCAATGACTTACAAGCTTTATATTTTTAAACTTAAGTAGGAACCTACAGGTTCTACAATCGTACGTTCTATAAAGGTACGGTTATCACATCAGAAGCATAACGTGAACGCAAACTAAGATATGAAACCTGCATACTCTCTCAGAAGAAATTCTAAGGACGAACGGCAACGACCATCTGTCACGTTGGCATCTAACTATGTCTCCAAATATGGGCAAGATAACGTCTGTAGCTTCAAGTGATTATGCCGCTGCAATTGTATAACATCACCTTTTGTTGGTGTGTCGTGCATTTTATATTTTATCCATGCGTAGCCGGGTGTAAGTATCAACTAGTATTTGCAAAACTGTCTTGAAAAGGTCTCGACAACTTTTCGTTTCGCCAAAATTGTCGATTCTGCTTTAATTTCCCTTTTTGATTTTCTGTTCTGTTTATTTTGGACTTTAAGGTCACATACGCGTGTACAATGAGGTAGTATATAATTAATTTCTGTATAAATGTAAGGAGAACGGGACAAGTTGTGGAAGGTAATTTGATTTGACAGCTACTCAACAATGACACTTGGTTAATAAAGTGTTTGTAATTACTTTTATGACATCCCAGATAAGGTAAGAAAGTGTCAACGCCCTTTTTTTGCCGTTGTTATATTAAGATGCCAACGTGACGAGAAGAAACAATTCAAAGACATGTATCCTCGTGCTTGAGTAACATCGACGGACTCGCCATTAGTCACGTTGCGAAAATTATGTTATTATACGTGAGCTAAAACTATATCAGCTTTATAAATGGAAACAAATATTTCTAACAATAAAAATGCAGTACTAAATGCATAACTATAAATGATACTAGCAAATAAAAAATCTTGTAATCGCTGCAATTTACATCCATAAGTAATTGTTCATTTCCTGTGTTAAACCAATTTATATGCAGCACGGGAAATGAAATGCAGTCAATAAATTTAATTTACAATGCATATCTGCCAAATATATGAATTTGACTGTATATTTCATGTATTTTATACACTCGAAATAGAATAAGTACCTAATGCGATGTAGTTAAGTACAATTGCTGTAAAATAAAAATATTATTATTGTATACCTGATGATTTGAAAAGAATAACCATGGAGTTTCTTGCCGGTTCTTATCCATGGAAACGACAAACCTGAACTATGCACCTTTTTCGACGTTTTATAATTGCCCACCTAGACCGATGTGAAATAAAAATATTTTGATTTGATTTGAGTTGAAATGCAGTCCCTTCGACAGATGTGCAGCGTGCAACGATATTATACCGAACCCGCGATGGTTACAGTTAACCTTGGGTTACAGTTTTAGTAAAGTGATCAAAGAAAGATTGACGAAATCGATACAAATGTTTAACGCGAAAATTTGTAGAAGAGGCAAAAGAAGACCACATACCAACTACCTAGATCTAAGCTGGAGGTCGCGGAAACTGACCCTTGACCTCGCAGTCAGAAACTCTGACCACTTGACCAGGCCGTCGTTATATTAATTGGTATCACTTTTATGCTCTGAAATAGAAAACATTGTCTTTATACCCCCGTTTCATCCCATTCCTAATGAAAGAGCTGGCGTACCTAGCTCTCACTAAACTCGTACTCTATTCACACATGTGTGCACCGATGATGAACAGACTACATCGAGGCATACATTTTGGAGGTGCCAGAAATACAAATAAAATATATTCATATTTTGATGTTTCTATACATGAGATATAGATCGTATTATCTTGCAAACCCTTTCTAATACAATATAATATTTCCCATAACCAGTAAGTAGGGGGATATTTACTCCCGTATTGTAGGAGTTTTGTCCCTTCCCAGTAAAACGAATCGTTATAGGTTTTTATGCAGTATTCAGATTATATACCTCACTGTGTCCATCTGTAATGTTTAAATAACTAAATAACATACATACATATCATCACGCCAAGTCCCTAGCGGGGTAGGCAGAGAGTATAGAGCGCCAGTTCTCTCTAGACTTACATACCTCCTTCGCCTCGTCCACGTTCATCAGTCTCTTCATACATGCTCGTCGGTTTCGAGTACTCTTAACGTTCCCGTCCTTGAGAGTCCGATCGATTTGATCCAGGTAGTTGGAACGTGGCCTTCCTCTGCCTCTTCTTGCACACACTTTTGCTTTGTATATCTGTTTCGTCAATCTTTCTTCGCTCATCCTTTCTATGTGTCCAAACCAACGTAACATGCCTTTCTTCATCTTTACAATCACGCCCTCATTCACGCCAGTTGATTTGCGAATCTCTTCATTGCGGACTCGATCTAAAATCGTTACTCCGCACATTTTTCGAAGCGATCGCATCTCAACTGCATTCAAGCTATTTTCATACTTCCTCTGACATACCCAGAATTCGCTGCCATACAACAAGGTAGGTACCAATATCGCGTTGTGGACAGCAACTCGAGCATTCTTGCTCAGACTTTTACTGCCCATCAACGCCGACATGGCTCCATTCACCTTATTTCCGGCAGTTATCCTTCTTTCAATATCTTTTTCATACTTTCCATCTCGTGTGAACATGCTTCCAAGATATACAAATTCATTCACTTGCTCTAGAATTTGCCCATTTACCGATATAGCACACTCAGTCGCTTGTTCATCTCTTTCGAATACCAGAACCTTAGTCTTGCCAGCGTTTAGGCGCAGCCCCTTCTTTTCACATTCCTCTTTCATTATGGTAACTAGTGACTGCAGTTCGCCCTCTGATGACGCCAGTAAGACCGCGTCATCCGCGTATAATAGGCAGTTCACCACTAAGTTTCCCATTTTCACTCCACATCCGTGCGTTCTAAGTGCTCTCAGACAGTTATCTAGATATATAATGAACAGCCAGGCAGACATGATACACCCTTGTTTGACCCCCGACTTCACATCAAACCAGAGTGACATCTCACCGTTAACCCTAACGCACGCCTCGCTATCACTATAGAGTGATTTCACGGCATGCAGTAGGGAACTGCTCACTCCATATCCAGGCAACACGTCCCAGAGTTCCTTTCGTACGACTCTATCAAATGCCTTCTCCAAGTCGACGAAAGCGCAGAAAACCCTTTGGTTAATATCCAAAAACTTTTCCGCGATTCCGCGAAGCGAGAAGGTTTGATCCATACATCCTCTTCCTGGTCTAAATCCACCTTGGGATTCCCCGAGAAACCTTTCGGATCGCTCTTGCATTCTTATCGTCAGGATCTTCGTGTACACTTTACTAGCTAAGCTGACCAAGCTGATGGCTCTGTAGGCGGAGCAGTCCAATCGTGATCCCTTTCCTTCATAGAAAGGCACGATGACTGCTCGCCTCCAGTCATCCGGAACATCACCCTTTTCCCAGCAAAGATTGCATAGCAAATAGATGACGTCCCAGACCGCTGGTCCACCGTACTTGATCATCTCAGCCGTAATCCCATCTATTCCCACAGCTTTTCCACATTTCAGACTTCTTATCGCTCTTACAATCTCTCCCATACTTATTTTATCCGCTATAGGATCCTCGATAGATTCTGTTGGAGGCAGCTCTATGAGTAGATCAGCGGCATTATCATCATACATATCTTTATAAAATTCACTCCATCGCCTGAGGACGTCTGTTTTGTCTGTAAGTATGTTATTGTCCTTCGAATAAATCACATTCATCCTAGTACTAGCTGTAACACAATTTCTGGACTTCTTAACTTCGCTCCAAAAAAGTTTTGCATTGTCCTTGAAATTATGTGACAGTTTTTCGTCTACAGTCATTTGGAACCTCTCACGCTTCTGAGCTATTATCTCTTTCGTACGATAAGTAAATCGTAACTAAATAATATTTATATATATATCCTCACGCCTTCCCACAAGGGTCCCCGAAGGGGTAGGCAGAGGTGTATAGGTAATACCCACACACCCACTTTCCGCCAGAGGTATATTAGGTGCCAACGTGACAGATGGCGAGTCCATCGCCGTTACTCCAGCACGACTAGGTATACATACGCCTTTGAATTTCTTCTCAGACGTATGCAGGTTTCCTCTCGATGTTTTCCTTCATCGTTAAGCTCGTGGTGTGACTAATCACTGTACTTAAGTTCAGAAAAACTCATTGGTACAGTCGGGATTCGAACTTGCGACCTTTGCGTCGCAGGCAACTGCTCATACCACTCGACCACCACGGCCACAATATAATATAATCTATATATATATGCTTGTCTGTATGTCCTTTATAGAATCGTAAACGTCTGGACCGATTTTAAAGAAATTTTCTGTGTTTCTTCAGGTGGATTCGAGAATGGTTCAAATTCAAATTTACAATTGGACCCGATAGGTCGCGCCACTGGGTCCGTGGCTTTTATTTTTTCACCCAAGCGAAGCTGGGCGCCTACTAGTATAAATCATATCTTATGTGCACCACAATTAATAATATTTACAAAGAACAGTTGAAACTAACTACTTACAGATAAAATATTTGTCCCAAATCGGTATCCCGAGGCAACGTGCCAAGAAGACTAGCAGCATTGCCACGCTGGATAGCAATGCTGATTCTCTGAGCGAGACATGTGTTAATTCAGCAAATAATTTATGACTGCAAAATTCTATGACATTCCATTGTGCTGGTCTGACGTAACAGAGTAACAAATATCCTCAAAAACTTTCGTATAGGTAATATAAGTATTAGATATATTTTACACCAGGCTTTAAACATCAGCTGCTAGCCATGGGCGGTAATTATAGTACTGATGTCGATATTATTCACGATCTACGTATAAAGCCTAGGTCTAATAAAGTATCATAAGTGGCATTACTTCCTCAGATGCATACCAGGAAGGTTGTTGCAAATTATACAGGATGTTCTAGTTACAAGGATTTTCATTTAGTTTGATGTGTTACGGTGTAATAATTTTATGGGAATTTAGTTAGAGGAAGCTTAGAAGTAAAAAATTTGTTGACAGTGGACTCCTATCGCCCATTTAATTGACGTCACATAAATATTTATCCCCGCCAAATGATAACCTTCACGTCTTTCCCACGAGGGAACGACGGGAAGGACAGAGGTGTGTAATAAGTCCCCACATACCCTCTATCCTTCAGAGTAGATTTTAGGTGCCAACGTGACAGGTGGTGAGTCCATCGCCGTTACTCATTTATAGCCGTTACGCGTTTATATATACGCTTTTGAATTTCTTCTAAAAGGTTTGCAGGTTTCCTCTCAAAATCAAAATCAAAATATTTTTATTTCACATAGGCCTAGGTGGGCACTTATAAAACGTCGAAAAAGGTGGACGGTTCGGGTTGGTAGTTTCCATGGAGAAGAACCGGCAAGAAACCTCTCGATGTTTTCTTCACCGTAAAGCTCGTGATGAAAGTAATCAGTGTACTTTAGTTCAGAAAACCTCATTGGTACAGTCGGGATTCGAACCTGCAATCTTTGTGGTGCGTGTTCGACTGACGAAAAAGTTGTCACCTTTCAGGCGAGTGGGATTCACATCCCCTATTCCCGAGGTAAAATCGAAATGCTACGACGCCTACGACGCGATGCCGCTACGAAATCGTAGCTCGGTGATGTTATTCTAAGGGGGAGTAGGGAGGCCACCCGTTAGATGAAAGCGGACTAACCTTTAGAAACACGGGTAGCCTTCCAGTGCACTTTGTGCATGAAAAGAAAGAAATGAATGCACACTTTTTACTACATTGCAAAGTGATATTTGCTAACCGGTCTTTTAGCGTTCCTGAATACAATTTAAACTCCAAATGGTTTGTTTATAAAAGCGAATACTCTTTGGTCCTTTTTCATAAAATTTACGTAACTGGCAGCATTATACACTGTTAAAATTATTAATTAATTACTGAATAATGATTATCTTGTCTCATAAACATGTGAAGATTTAATCTACTTACAAATTAAAAAGTCTGTGTTATTTTGTTGAGAAACCAGTGAGCAGTATCTACGTACATGTGGACTTCATAGATTTATGAATGTAGAGGAGACTTATATATTTATGAATGCAAAATGTAGAGGAGACTTAGTATATTGCATCCTATGCATGAAGTAATGTAATTATACGTACTTAGTGACCCGTGCGAATATTTCGCATCGATAGTGGTCAGTTGCGTATATATTTATATATTGATTTACCATGTCATTTGCCATGGCGGCGTTGATGGGCAGCAAAAGTCCCAGCAAGAATGCTCAAGTTGCTGTCCACAACGCGATATTGTTGCCTACTTTATTGTATGGCAGCGAATCCTGGGTATGTCAGAGGAGGTACGAAAAAAGCTTAAACGCGGTTGAGATGCGATCTCTTCGAAAAAATTGCGTAGTAACGATCTTAGATCGAATCAAAGCAAAGCAAAAGTGTGTGCAAGAAGAGGCAGAGGTAAGCGACGTTCCAACTACCTACATCAAATCGATCGAACGCTCAAGGACGGGAACGTCAAGAGTACTCGAAACCGACGAGCATCATCTATATCCTTGTAGGAAGGTGATATAATAAAATATATTTATATAAAATTTGTATGGTATGGTATATGTAGGAAAGAATGGGTAAATATTACGTACGAAATATATCACATGATAATTTTGTCAATACGAACACGCCACTATTATTGTCATCCGTACTTTTAGCATTCGCTCCACATTAGCATACGTGTGTTACAGCATTCTGTTGTCCCTAAATTACTCTTTAATTAGGCGTACTATTTTGCATTTCAATGTCTAGAAGTTAACAATTAACGCCGTAAAATGAACATGGGTATAAATAGTTAGTTGGGTTACTTTGGCTGGCTAGTTTCTGCTCATGTAGAAATTAAGAGTAAATACTTTTATACTAATTTTAGTTTTACTAAGTGAATACATCGCCATAAATTACTTATGTGAGTATTTAATTACACATTTCTAAATTAATTATGGCTCCTTTATTATCGAGGATACTTCTAGACGGTTGCGGCCGAGAGATAAAAAAAAATCGTCTGCAACACGCATAAATTTGCAACTTCGAATCCCGACTGTATCAATGAGTTTTACTGCACTCAATTACAATAAGAAATAAGAACTTTACAGTGAAGGAAAGCATCAGGAGAAAACGTGTATACGTTCGAGAAGACATAAAATGTACGTATTGAAAGTGTGACTCGCTATCTGTCACGTCACCAAAATATATTTCAGGACGATGTTGTTTCCCTTCTGCCTTCCCCTTCGGAATTCTGAATTCGAATGGTATACTTCTTTTTTATCAAAGTACTTTAGTGGACTAAGAAAACCGTACTTCCTCCAAATAGTAGTGCAGGAAAAGCTTGCATTGACCGTAGAATATCCCCGTTCCACCGTTCCATCTTCAGAGAGACATTGTAAAAGATTATATACACATGTCTTATGAGCTTGAAATTATAAAACATCTCATGGCATCAATCTCTCGCTAGTAAACTAGATAAAAGGAGATATTTTTCTGCCGACAGAAATTGCGCGATTGCTTCTTACATGCAAAGGCGTGGCAACCAGAGTTGTAAGCAGTTAATACTACCTTCTACTTCTACTACTACTTAATACTACTTCTGCCTACCCCTTCGGGGACTTTTGTGGGAAGGCTTGAATGAATCTTTACATTATTTTGTGCGTGTGTATGTCCCGTGAATTCCTCCTAAAGGGCTGGATCGATTTTACTAAAATTGTCTGTGTCTTCAGTGGATTGGAGAATGGTTTAGATTTACAATTGAACCCGATAGGTGGCGCTGCGAGAAAATTTATTTTTTTCACAAATATGTAGGTATATAGTTATTTTTGAGACATTATCATTATCATTAGCATTCATAGCAACCATAGATACAATGAAAAGAAGACTGGTATTATTCAGTAAACCAACCGAGCGATACGAAGCGGCATATTGTCATGCTCAAATTATAGTTACTTTTGTTATCTTCCGCCAACAATAGGAATGTTTCCGAGCCGCCTTCACACGAATAATTTAAGAACTCGTTGTATATTCAGATCAATTATAACCTCTTAGTTCGCATGAGTCGTATCACACTCAGCTTGCATATTAGCAGTATTAGCGGGGCAGTGCCGGCTGCGATCTTCCTTTATTTGTTAAAAGTTCAAAGATACACTTTGAAATGGTCGCATCGAAATAGGTTGTATCATTCAAATAACTAAAACAGTGACAGGCCGGTCTCTTTTTGATTAGTTGCGGCGATGGACTCACCATCAGTCACATTGGCACCTAAAATATATCTCTGGCGGAAGGTGGGTGTGTCGGTGTTAACTATATACCTGCCTACCCCTTTGGGGACCCTTCTGGAAAGGCATGACGCGGAGGACTATGTTTAGGGATCCCAATATAATTTGAACATACGAAATGTTCTATGGATATGCAAATAATACAAACACAAGCAGATTCATATTAGCACGCCTTTTTTCGTTCACAATAGATTCCATTCAAGATTAATAGATTAATTTCGATAGTAACTTACCGAATACAATAGGCCTACTTCTCTCGTCTTTTCATTTTCAGTCAGCTGGTTCGAGTATTCCTATCGTCCCTATATTTTATGCATACATACAAATCATCACGCCGAGATCCTCATGAGGAAGGTGGAGAGAGTAGCCAGTTCTCTTTAGACTCCTACAGACCTCTTTCATTCATCAATCTCTTCATACATGCTTGCCGATATATTTTATAGTCTAATCAATTTCCTTGCAATTTTGTACCTAGTCTTGCAAGATTCTAATCAGGTAAAAAGGACCGACTTAGTGGTCTTTTATGACAATTAGTCAACCTTTCTTGTTATGTCTAATCATCTGAAGTTTTTTTAAGTTTAGGCTACAGTTGTTCTAAGTGAGAACCTTAAAACAAAGTCTTAGAATTTTATGCAAATTACTTTGTACCGTACTTACGCAATACGTTCTGCCGTTCTATTTAATGCGCCTGCGTCGACGGGTCCTTAGCTGGCAATTACATTAATTAATAGAGATAACAAAAGAATTAGTCGTAGCATATCCTATTTCACCTAAGCTAGATGTATCCTGTTTACGTCTGTATGTTTTCTCATAAGTGTCCTTGACGAGTCCACTCTCATTCCTTTACATATCTAATAAACTTGTTGTCCCGCCCAGCTTCACCCGGGTGAAAAAGTAAAAAAAAAAAAAGTAAAACTATTGCTTCCCCTATGGAGTTTCATAAAATCCGTAAGGTATACTCCTACCAAATTTCAAGTCAATCGGCCTTATAGTTCCTGAGATTTCGTGATGAGTGAGTTCAAAAATGAGATCTCCTACAGACACTTTCGTTTGACTGTTTTCTCAAAAGTTTGCAAGTTTCCTTTCCATGTTTTCTTTCGCCGATAGCTCGTGGTGTGACAATCACTATACTTAAGATCATAAAAACGCATTAGTACAGTTGCGATTCGAACTTACAATCTCTGTGTTGCAGGCAACTACTCGAACCACCGTGGCTCTTTATACCTGTATTTATGATGATATGTACATACTTGTATTTTATGTGGCTATGTATTTAATGTATTTATATATTAAAGATACACCTTCTGATAACTGTCCCCGACGGGGTAGGCGAATAGCTTTCATTCTCATTCATCTCAAATTTCACTTCTTACCTCGTGAGGAATTTGGCGTGATGCCATACATATATATATGTATACATTCACCTGAGATTATTTCAGTATTGGCGTGACGAGAGCCTCAGGACCCCAAGGCCCCAGAGTTTCAGCCGCAAATGCAGCAAATATGTAACCTGACCCGAGACAGGCATACTTGCGGCGTTTGAGGCACTCCTGCGACCATCCGGCCTTATTTAAATTTAATTGAACTGAAAAAAATACGAGCAATTCAGCTCTCAGCAGCTCAATCTATGTTAAATGTATATAAAGTAGGAAATAATTAGTTATTGAAAAACAGACCGTTTTTCTTATTACCAAATTTTCTAAATATTTTAGATACGTAGAGCTGTTTTGATATAATGGTTAATTAACCCGTTGTCCTTGACATGTTTAATTTTCATTTTTATTATTAGAATAAGTTCTCGTCCGTTTTTATTGCTTCGCGATAGGAGTAGCTACACGTGTTGTATATTACGCTGCATTTACAGTTATCCAATACATTAATTAATAAAACAATTGCAATCGATAAAAGAAAGAAAATGTTAATTTCTTTTTCAAAATTAATGAATTTCAAGAAAAATCTAGATTAAACTTCAATTTTAGCCTCATTATACATAAAAAATGCACAACCTGTATAGTTTGTTCACTCGGCCGATATGAAAGGAGTTGGCGCGCGGGGGCGCGTTCTGTCTAGTTGCTCTACATAACGCAAAGGTTTTATATAAAAGAAGCGCGCTATTTCGCAATCACTTCAACTTGGAATCTCGTCGTGATCCTATCGAGGAGCGCGGGAGAGCCGAACGTCAAACCGAACTCACCCTATTTTTCGCGCGAAAAGTGACAGAACTTTTGTTTTTTTTTAATTCAATATGGCTGTTGCAAATGCCAGGAATGTTGTGAGTTTGAAGGAGAAAGGACATTTCGAGCCTGACAATGCACGGATCGATAAGTATACGGTAAATATTTTTTATTGTTTTTATAGCTTTTAAAATATATGTCTTGTTTTTGTAAATATCACAGGTAATTATGATTAATTGAAAATTGATTTCATTGGTGCATTCACGCTTTAGTTATTATTGTAACAATGTTCTCAAAGTATACCTACATAAAATCGAGCTCATTAAATAAAATAAATTACCACAGTGTAAATAAAAAGGTGCACTGTGAAATTATTAATTGCACAGTGCAGTTTATTTACTTAAAATAATGTTGCCAATTAATTTGTGACATATGAACTTTCTACGTACGATTAAAATTATATACCAGGTTATACCTAGCCATGCACATATTTAGTAAGTGCATCAGTATACACTCGTAAAATATGTGCAAGTAAGGCGCGTTTTCATTTGTTTAAAAACATGAGAATACAATGTACAATAGAAAACAAAGGTTATGTGAAACGATACGATACGATAACGATATGATAGAAACGATAAAATTGTTTTAAATTCATATTCATAGTAATTCTTTTCTGTATCTTTCCGACTATTTTTGTATGCATTTAATTGTTACTCCAAGAAAGTATAAAATGCGTTCTTCACGCGTACCTACCTCAAAGGTCTCCATAAGGACTAATAAGGTCAATTAATATATATTCCTCATTATATTTTTTTTATATCCTCACGCCTTCCCACAATGGTCCCCGAAGGGGTAGGCAGAGGTGTATAGGCAGTACCCACATACCAACTTTCCGGCAGAGATATATTGTAGGTGCCAACGTGACAGATGGCGAGTCCAACGCCGTTACTCAAGCACGACTATACACATGTCTTTGAAATGCTTCTCAGACGTATGCAGGTTTCCTCTCGATGTTTTCCTCCCCCGTAAAGCTCGTGGTGTGACTAATCACTGTACTTAAGTTCAGAAAAACTCGTTGGTACAGTCGGGATTCGAACTTGCGAACTATTCGAGGCAACTATTCGAACCATGTATTCGCTCAAGATATATCTAGATATCACAGAGAAAGGTGGTGAATCTGCCGCCGTCTCTTTGTCGTTAAATGTCATCTCAAACGTAAGCGGCATCCTCACAATGTTTCGCATCCGTAAAGCTCACCTAAGCCCCTATTTTTAGAGGAGAAACCTTCCTAATAATATCTTCCCGCCGTCCCATAAGAGGGGTGGGGACCATTTTTCGCCGGAGATATATTTTAGGTGCCAACGTGGTACATGGCATTATCAAGCACTAACCACACATACGTATCTAGATTTTGCCTCAAACTTCACCTCAAAACTTCGTCACGTTGGCACCTAAATATATCTATGGTGGAAAGTGGGTGTATGGGTATTACCTATACACCGCTGCCTACTTGCTACGGCGCTGCCCTTCGGGAACACTTGTAGGAAGGCGTGAGGAAATTATGAGGGTTTTCGGCAACCTCATATTTTGGTACGTAAAAAATATATTGTAGGCACTGAATTGCTAATTGGTAAAAACATTGCCATTAATGTTTTTATCACCGTCATTCATGGAGCTGTTTATCAGGATTGATTTTCGGAACAAATAACACACGTTGTATCTTAATTAGTATTTAATATAGAATAGAATTTTCTTCTTAAAAAAAATATTGACATTGAAACACTAACGGGGTAGGCAGAGAGTATAAAGCGCCAGTTCTCTCTAGACTTACATACCTCTTTCGCTTCGTCCACATTCATCAGTCTCTTCATACATGCTCGTCGGTTTCGAGTACTCTTGACGTTCCCGTCCTTGAGCGTCCGATCGATTTGATCCAGGTAGTTAGAACGTTGTCTTCCTCTGCCTCTTTTTGCACACACTTTTGCTTTATATATCTGTTTCGTCAATCTTTCTTCACTCATCCTTTCTATGATGATTCCTTCGGCGTGATGATATGATGATGATACTTATTTTCTTCTTTTTTTATTTTAAACTGGCCAGTGGCATTCAGCTAGCCAGAATGACCAAACTGCATCGTGAACAATGATGTAATCCCTGACCCTATCGCAGGTAAACTAATTCCAGTGCCAAGACTAATAAATAGCAAAAGCTAAATACGAATGCTGTTATAATAAAAAATAAATACCTTGGGACAAACACAAATTGACAGAGCCCCAAATTAAGCAACGCTTGTGTGACTAGACAACGATATATTTACATATAAAGATACATATATACATTTGTAATTAAATACAACAGATATTGTATTTACAGGTTGTACTTAGGCAGTAACCGACAACTTTCAATTAAAAATAATCAGTAGGTACAATGTCACTAAGAACTATTACATTTTGAAACGGCGATGGACTCGCCATCTGTCACGTTGGCACCTAAAATATATTTCCTTATTATATTATCTTCTTTTATTAGTTGTACTTTAGTTAATATATCCTCGCGCCCTCCCACTAGGGTCCCCGAAGGGGTAGGCAGAGGTGTATAGGTAATAACCCATACACCCACATTCCGCCAGAGATATAAGCAAATGTTAATAATAAGCTTACTCATTTCATTTTGGTTATACATACTTACTTCTATTACTATATAAATATTAATGCTTCTTCTGATATAAACGATTCGCTGTCGGGTAATAAAGCGGGCGAAAATATCGCGTTATGCACTATTCATAATTAATTCTGGATTTCGCGCACTTGATTAAACGGTCTGATCGTTTTCTGAGATAAATTAAAAACAAATTAAATTGTGTTCAAGGCAACAGCATGATATATGCATTCCGTTAGACTTTTATTAGTTACACGATAATAACAATAATATAATTAAGCTAATCAATCAATAAGATAAATTTATTGAGTTTATAGTTGTGTCCCATGGTCCAAAGAATTTATTATATATATATATAGCCTCACGTCTTCCCACAAGGGTCCCCGAAGGGGTAGGCAGAGGTGTATAGGTAATACCCACACACCCACTTTCCGCCTGAGGTATATTAGGTGCCAACGTGACAGATGGCGAGTCCATCGCCGTTACTCAAGCACGACTATACATACGCCTTTGAATTTCTTCTCAGACGTATGCAGGTTTCCTTTCGATGTTTTCCTTCACCGTAAAGCTCGTGGTGTGACTAATCACTGTACTTTAGTTCAGAAAAAACTCATTGGTACAGTCGGGATTCGAACTTGCGACCTTTGCGTCGCAGGCAACTGCTCGAACCACTCGGCCACCACGGCTTTTTTTTTTATTATTATTCCTATATTAATAATAATTTATTATTATTATTCCAATTTATAAATCTTTGATAAAGCGTATAAAAATATGATCAGTTTAGTACTGCAATTACGAGTGCAATGTAAGCGAAGTTCATCTGCTTGGAGGAAAGCTAGAAGTAGCTAAGTGGCCACATTACTCTTTAAGTAAAGATGGAAAAAGATCGAGGTGATCACGGACCTTCACTTAGAATATTGATGTACTTAGATATGCCTGAAGAGATGCCCCTGGTGTTGCAAGCGTCCATAAGCGACGGCAACCGCTTACCATCAAGCGGATCGCATGCTTGTTTGCCACCCATGTGAAATAAAAAAAAAAAGTAGTCGCCTGTCACAAAGATTGCATGTTCGAGTCGTGACTGTACCTTTTAACCTACCTACCTACCTACTAATTAGCTATTCTTCTTACTTAAATTACGTAATTTATCGTCACAAGACTTACGATGAAGGTAAAATTGGCAAGGAAATGCGTGCGTTAGAGAAAAAACGTTCAAATTGTTCACACTGCCCTTCTTTTGGGAACTCCTCCGAAAAGTTGTTTAAACTCCTTGGAAACTGAAGCAAAGCAAAAACTTACATACAAAAAACGTAACAGGTTAAAACAATTGACGATCCCCGCTGTATATACTTAACAATTTAGCTAACTTACGTTATAATTGTATAGTTTTAACTTACGTATATATGTTATTCAAAAACTATTCACATTGAAATACAAAAAACAAAATTGCACAATCTCGCATTGTTTAACGAACTTTGGCTATTTTGTTATAATTACTAATTAATATTTATTAGACCAAAAACAAGATGTATACACAATTTGTCTATGAGCTAGTGAACAGTAAGCTTATAAATATAGTACATTGTGTCTATTTATGAGCCTCTGCTGTCGAACTAGGTTTACAGCCTGTATTTCAGCATGCAGCGCCTCTAACCTTCGATTTCGGTTATACAAAAAAGTTTGTGTTATAGTTTATATAATATCCAATAGTTACTTTGAACACAAATTTACTTTGGCCAAAAATCTGCGAATTAACTCTATAATTTAAAATAGTCTCTGGTCACTATATTAAGAAACATCTTGGTTACTGTATAAAAAAATAATTATCATTATATGCAAGTCCAGCACCGTTACTCAAACACGACTATACATACACCATTTCTTCTCAAACGTATGCAGGATTCCTCTCGATGTTTTCCTTCACCGTAAAGCTCGTGGTTTGAATCACTATTACTAAGTTGAGAAACCCATTGGTACAGTCGGGATTTGAACGTGAAGTTTTGTTTTGCAAGCAACTAATCGAATATCTCTGCCACCACGGCTCCGTTATACATTGTGTTAATCGAGATAATGATCTTTAAGTCAAATTTAACTCAGTTCCGTTCTGTAGTTTTGGTATGAAAGAGAGACCAACATTCTTATGGACTGGCATTTGTAATATCTATACTAATATTATAAAGAGGAAAGATTTGTTTATTTGTTTGTTTGTTTGTAATGAATAGGCTCCGAAACTACTGGACCGATTTCAAAAATTCTTTCACCTTTGGAAAGCCACATTATCCCCGAGTAACATAGGCTATATTAAATTGGACCCAATAGGTGGCGCTGCGATCGAGTTTCAAGAATTTTACCTTTTTACCCGGGCGAAGCTTTCTGTGTGTTTCTGTGTGCCTTAAGCTAGATTCGAGAATGGTTTAGATTTACAATTGGACCCAATAGGTGGCGCTGCGATCGTGTTACGGGCAATTTAACTTTTTCACCCGAGCGAAGCTGGGCGGGACAGCTAGTTAGTAATATAAGGTAAAACCGTATATAATAAACTCACTCACGGTTACTTCGGCCTACAACCTGAACTTAATAAAAACACTTTCAATTACCTGCGAGCGCTTTCGGAAATTGAAGGAAGATTTTATTACTGTACCGGAAATGTCTGGAAATAACAAAATAAACGCCCTCTAGCAAAGAGGGCGTTTTGTAATAACTTTAAGAGACATTTTGAAACATTGTAGTTATTTTTTTTGTTTTATAAACATAAATATTGTAAAGTATGCTTTTTATTAGACCATTGAATAAGATCTAATAAATTTTATGTTATTGCCTACTTTAAAAAAACCGTGGTGGTCGAGTGTTTTGAGTAGTTGCCTGGGATACAAAGATCGCAAGTTCGAATCCTATACCAATGAGTTTTTCTGAACGTACAATTAGTAGACACACCACGAGCTTTATTGTGAAGGAAAACATCGAGAGGAAACCTGCATACGTCTGAAAAGCAATTCAAAGGCGTATGTATAGTTATGCTTGAGTAACGGCGATGGACTCGCCATCTGTCACGTTGGCACCTAAAATATATCTCTGGCGGAAAGTGGGTGTGTGAGTACTACCTATACACCTCTCCTCGGGAGACTTGTAGGAAATCGTGAGGATACATATTATTGAAAAAAATATTGTAAGTATGTGTGGATGTACTTTCCTAGTGGTGACCTTGTTTGATCTCGTGACAAGCGGGCAGAAACGTCAACAATATGACTACTTAGAGTATGACGTTATTCGCATAATACAATGCACGTTTCTTAGTACAATCACGTATAAGTTACGAGTAATGTCCGAATCCGGGCACATAAATCCGGTATACAATGTTGGATGACGAACTTTTTTGCTTTTATAAAACTGGTAAGCTCATGTTCCAGATAATAATTTGTTATGCTATATGATTGCCAGTAAATAGTCCCGTGTCGCCTTATGTTTTCGAGTTAAATGGTAGGTTAGGTAGACCCTACTACTAACATTGTGCAAATAGATCATCAAGACGTATATATAGATGTAGGGATCATCGCTTATGGCCAAAGATAGATGCCATCAAGACACATGAAAAAAAAACAAAATTTAAATATTTTTGATGAACACCTGATTACCGTTACCAGTTATGCAAATCAGAGAAACCCATTTGACATATTGAGCCTACAATATTAAAATTGTAGATGTAATAAGTTTAATTATCATTTCCGAACTTAATAACAGTGAGTCACTCGTAACGAACTTTACGGTGAAGGAAAACATCTACAGGAAACCTGCATACGTTTGAGAAAAAGGAATGTGGATGTGTAAGCACTAACTACACTCCTCTGCCTACCCTTTCGGGAACCTTGTGGTTTTGCGATACACAATTTAATTACTGTTACGGTTCAAAATGTATTTCTCTCTACTGCCGTACAGCGCTCAAGTTATGTGACGGCAAAGTTAGGATCTAGTTCATTATACCTCAAACACATTTTTGAAACAAATTACCAATAAATATGTTAATTATGCGTAATCTAAGGAAATAAGCAGTTAATTGTACATAAGTAATAATTATGCATGAATTTTATGCTAGCCAAGACAAAGGTCCATTATAAAATTTTAAAACTAGAAAAATATGCTTAAATAAGTATTATTGTTACTTAAATATATGTATATATTATACATATATTTAAATAACAATATGTATTATTATTTTGTAATACATTACAGTATATAGAAGCGTGGCCAAGTAGTCGTCTGTAAATTTGTATATACAGTTTATTGTAATGCGGCTATTTACGTAATAATCCAATTAATATTTTAATACACTTTTTTCAGTCAAAGGAAGTTATGTCAATTAAGACTTCGACGTAAATCGTACGTTAGTTAAGATAATTTTACACTAATTGACATTACAATTACAAAAAAAAAACATTTTACAACTTAGCTAACTTAATTAAGAATTCAGTAGAATTAAATGCCGATTTCAGAACGATAACGTTTAACGTTAAAGTTCAGTGATACAATAAATGTACGTATTATACGTGAATTAGTGAGTTAATCGTGAATTAGTGAGTTAAACGTGAATTAGTGAGTTAAAATTATCTGTTTTCTGAATACTATAATAATGTATAATATATCCTCACGCCTTCCCACAGGGGTCCCCTAAGGGGTAGGCAGAGGTGTATAGGTAAAACCCACATACCCACTTTCCGCCAGAGATATATTAGGTGCCAACGTGACAGATGGCGAGTCCATCGCCGTTACTCAAGCACTACTATACATACGCCTTTGAATTTCTTCTCAGACGTATGCAGGTTTCCTCTCGATGTTTTCCTTCACCGTAAAGCTTGTGGTGTGACTAATCACTGTACTTAAGTTCAGAAAAACTCATTGGTACAGTCGGGATTCGAACTTGCGACCTTTGTGTCGCAGGCAACTGCTCGAACCACTCAGCTACCACTGACGAGACAATTTTGCTGCACGTGTCGGAAAATATGATGCTATCTGCCTAGCAGCTGTTGTTTTAGAGGCTAGCTATTAACCTTTTTTATTTTTACCTTCTCGATACAAAGGTGCAACACCCTCTTCTGTGCGCTGATATATGCGAAGTCGGTAAACACACATTGCTCATCAAACTATTGCGAACGCAATACAAGTGTAATGTAATTGTTTGCACTATCACACCGTAATTGCAACAGTCTTGAGATATCAATGAGTCAATAACATGTTATCAAAGGCAAAATAACAATTAATAGCAATATTTTTTTTTGTTATCGATTAATGATCCTTTCATGACATTAGACATGCAATGTGTAATCGAGAACAAAGGAATCGAGAATAATGACATCTGTGCTAATATTAAAAAGTGTCAGACGTTTGAACACGCTAATGTAAAGCATTGGTAATCCTATTTAAAAAAAAAATGATTTGGATAAATACAAATATGTTTCGTATTTATATTTTCTATAGACTATAATAATATATTATGCTATATACTCTAAGGTATTAGTAAGATTGAACGCTGTTGCAACCGTGGGAACCAGCCTATAATCGTAAACCTACAATTCAGGTGTCACTTGGAAATTCACCTTCTGGTTTCGGAGCTGCGGCTTGGTTACTCCACCTTATGGTAACCAATAGTTTCATAACAAAAAAAAAACACTTTGTACGAATGAAAAAAAAAATTCGTTCTTCGTCGTGGTCACTCCGTAGAAAATCATCTCTCAGCCCACCATTTACGTGAAAGTCAGAATGTCGGTATATGAGAGTCTGATTTAGAGACTTCCGATGAGCCGATTTCGTCGAAATTGACAATTATGACGTGTTAACTCACATAGTGACTTGGGTCTAGCTAGTAACCCTATAACACGCAAACATATAATCTGCATATTGAAGCTGGTGATGTTCATTGCACACTACAATTACTTCAAATTTTAAAAGATCCCATGTGATATGGCATAATATTAATCCAGTGTATTGTTAGACGAAAATACGCGTCTTAGCAACGAATTATCGCGAAAAATAATATCCAACAGTATTAAAACATCTACGCGTATGACTTAAGTCAATTAAGTGATAAAAGCTCCAAAGTACTAATAGTAAACCGCTCATATAATGCTAAAATAATGAGTAATTGCTTAATTAGTCGAGGTCGCGCTTTGGCTCAGTGAGCGGCTCTCGTTCACGGCCAAGGCGCAGAGTTCGATGATCGCCTTTCGCTACGCCTCAGATCTTTTAGAGTACCGTGCGAATTGGAAATGTCACGCTGAGGTGACATTTTGCTTGATCACTTTAACAGTTTCACTGGTATATATAAACAACAGGATACAGAGACAATGAAAAGATAAATTAAGTTAAATTGGTATACTTTCTTTTGTCTGTACAAATGACGTGTGTACATATATTATACAAATGTCGATGTCCATCATATTCAGGATCTTGGCATACATTATATTATAGTAGATATTTTTGCGTGGCATTATGTAGATATAAATATAGACTTATATATATTACTAGCTGTGCCCGCGACTTCGTCCGCGTGGGATAGTGACTTTGCGCAGTATTTGTTTATTCATTTTGGATGAGTGTGTGTATAGGGGATGCCTACGTCATAGCTTTATGCATGCAAAGTCTCAGCCCGATCGGTTTAAAATTGACAAAGTTTCATACAAACTTTCATCCCCTATTTTATCCCCTTGGGGGTAGAATTAATAAAAATCCTTTCTTAGCGGATGCCTACGTCATTACATCTACCTGCATGCCAAATTTCAGAGCGATCCGTCCAGTGGTTTGAGCTGTGCGTTTATAGATCACTATGTCAGTCAGTCATCTTTGAGTTATATAGATATAGATTACGTAAATAAATACCCTATTTCAACAAAATATTAAATTACAGCTGATTGGGTGAAAACATTAAAATCAAAAGCGATCCCATTGTGAGTCTAAACTATATATTTAAAAAAAACATCAAAATCGGTCGTGCATTACCCGGTCATCGGCGTGAGTCTTGGCGATCGATTTTTATATATGTGAGGAATAAAAAGATTTTCTCTTAAAACAATTGCTGACTTTAATTGTACTCTTTAACTACTAAAGTAAAACAATTCGTGGTACACCTTCCCTCAACAAGGAATCTAGATTTTGCAGGTTACCTAAGCCTCGCGATTACTACAGCTCTCCATAACAGTTTCTAGATACCTATTATGACTTATGCGTAGCATTTCTATTCCAGAGACAAAACAACTCCATATAGCTATTCTGGTGTTACGCAAATCCAAATCGAGAATGCATTTTATATATTAATCAAATTATATTGTACAGAACACTCCCTTAATATTATTGTACCAACGAATGGCTGATATGTTTATTAAATTGGCTCTAGTGCAGTGGGGCAGGCATATTGAATGTGACGATTGACTATTATTATTTATATATTATCGTCATAATTGTTTTTACTGACAAATGTGACTAATTCATTATCATTATTATAAATAGTAATTTATCAGGCCACGTGCCTTACGCTGAAGAACAAGAAACGATTTATAGGCCACCTACATACGTGTTTCAAGAAGTTAAATGGCGTCAAATTCGTCCACCCGTCTCAGATATTACACGGAACAAAAAGACAGACAGACAGAAAAATATATTTTGGTATATGTTATGTACCGTGTATCCACATGCATTTAGTAAAAAGCGGTTATTTAAATATTACCAACAGACACTCCAATTTTTTTATGTCGATCCAAATGAATTGTCGTCTAGAGACGCCAGACCGCACACTGGATAGATCGGACGAATCCTGCCTTAAACCACCTACTGTTTTGGTCAATTTGCATTAATTTACATTGCAAATGCACACATGTATCTGTTTGTGTATTACTTCTTTTTATTACCATTTTTATGAACTTATCTTTGCTGCCTTCCTTTTTAAAGATTCTCATAACAAATTAAAATTGTACTTAATAAAATAATTAAGTATGTACATCATTACATGGTTTGTATTTCTGCATTATCAAGTGCAATTACTTTAACTAAAAAGAACACAGGAAAAAGACACTAATTTACATTTGTGTAGTGTATAGGTAAATCCTTATTTTTATTTTGACAACATATAAATGCTTGCAACACTAAGCTTGAGAATAACAAATATATATATATATATTTTACGGTGAAGGAAAACATCGAGAGGAAGCCTGCATACGTCTGTAAAGCAATTCAAATAGGCGCATGTATAGTCGTCCTTGAGTAACGGCGAAGGACTCGCCATCTGTCACTCTCAAACGTATGCAGTGTGCAGGTTTCCTCTCGATGTTTTCCTTCACCGTAAAGCTCGTGGTGAGACTAATTGAAAAAACTTATTGATACAGTCGGCATTCAAACTTGTAATCTTAGCTATATATTCATATATGTAAATAGTCTACAAGCCAAAGTTTTATAATATAAACAACTTATCACAGAATAAATATTAAGGAACATTAATTCTGTTAATTATTATCTCTGACGGAGATTAACTACAAGGAGGTTATGAGCGTAGCAAAACCTCACTTAAAAAAAACTATGGGAATAAAGATGAACGCCATGATTATCAGCCTACCTAACTATAGTTAGGTATGGGGTGAGGTAACAGTGGCGTAGTGGGTAAGCCCCCTACTGCTGCATGTCAGGATATTATGAAAACATGTTCCACCTATAAACTCAAAATAGTGATATGTATGTATGTTAGGGACGTCTTGAAAAAGGCCAGGTCAAGAGTACCCTTAGCCGAAGAGCACGTATGAAGAGAATAATGAAAGTGGACGAAGCGAAAGAAGTATGTAAGGATCGTAGCAAGTGGAAAGAAGTGATCTCTGCCTACCTCTACGGGAAAGAGGCGTGATTATATCTATGTATGTATGTATGTGTATTACAGTTACGGGTAAAAAGATCTGCAATATATTTACGCTTATAAGTTGTCTTTCGTTTTTCTTTCTCTTTCTTTGCTTATTTCGGTAGAAAATGCATTTGTTTTTCGATAGTTGTATATAAAAATTAGACATCTATTAAATTTATGCTCGAATTCTATTTAAACGAACGTAATGTTATAATAATATATGAGTCGTTAAAAATATTTTTTAGAAACTCCTTGTCACCTCGACCTTTTCATCCCAAGCCTGAAATTATGTTCCTTGCACTAGTAACTCAAAAAGGTTTTCTTTGAAGATTTATTGTAGAAGTACAAAGAATATCCGGACGTTCTGAGCTTTGTGTCAATCGCTTACATTGCCTCCCCAACAAAACTTTTTCCTTTCACTCTCACGGAATTTTGCCTAGGGAGGGGGGTAATTAATGTTACCTAGGACGATAGCTTTAATGAATCTGAATTGCTTTAGGCTGACTACTGACTTTCTATGAAATATTCACGAAATGTCGCGCTGTTGAATTCATCATCATCATAAATTTAAGAGCTCTTGTCGGCGTCTCTGATGCAGTCCCTTCGATTTGTTTCTGTCCAGCGCAACCTCTTTGATCTCCCTATACGTCACGAGAGACGTATCATAAAGAAATCCATTTAGAAAAGTCCACCAGTGGGTTAAAAGGGGGAATAAGGGTTGAATAACGATGTGTTCTATTAAATGCTTGCCAAATTTAATCAAGAACCGTGATTGAGTGGTTCGAATAGTCGCCCGAAAAGCGATTGAGTTTGAACCACCACTTAGCAAAAGAGTCCTTTCTGAACTTCAATACGTTACTTAAAAAAGTTATACGATGAAGGAAAACATCGAGTTATAATGATACGTTACAGAAGACATTCAAAGACAGAACATTTCCAAATAGTCTTGAAAAACTCGCCATCAGTCTCGTTAGTAACAAAATATACCTTCATTGAAACCAGGGTCTTGTCTCTGGCCTAGCCATACCGGAGGATCCTTATAGGAAGATATATATATATATATATATATATATATATATATATATATATATATATACAAAAAAGGTTTCTTCCGCTCCTCTAATATGTGTCGTGAGCATAAACATAGGAAGTTACTGCGTCAGTAGTGCGGCGCGAACAAAAAATTACTCAACACGCGTAAAATACCGTTTACTAATTAAACAAACCGAGTGATGTATAAATAGGCAGTGCTGACATTTGCAAACACTTCCTGTAATTGCTCCGACGCATGAATTGTTTCATTTGTTTGTTTGCCTTAGTGTAATATATGTAAATAATAAATACCTTGGGACAATTTGACATAGCCCCAAATTAAGCGAAGCTTGTGTTATGGTAACTAGACAACGATATATTTATTTATATAGATATATACATATATACATAGGACATCCAGGACTAAGATACAAATACTCGTGTTGATCAGATAAATATCAGCCCTCAGCTGAAATCAATGTGGGTGCTACCTACACACCTCTGCCTACCCCTTCGAGAACCTTTATGGGAAGGCTTGAGTACATATACCGATATAGATAGATACCTTAAGGTGCCAAAATGACAGTTGTGACGTCTGTCATTACCATGACGCAGGCTATGTCGCGCTGTTTCCCTCATTGAACGTGACAATGAATGTACTATAAAAATCACTGATCAAGGTTGAACCTGCGTATCCACATAATCAGATGTCTACCTTTCCCACACGGCCATCAGATCAACACGTGTTCTACATAGCTATTTTAAAATAAAAAATATAACTTCTCCTCTTAAGGTATTGGAGCCTTAACTTTCGATTTTCATATAAATAAGTGCCATTGACTTGAAGACCACTTGCAAATTGTAATCCCACAGTAGTCCGGGTATTATCGCTTGAATTAGTATTTGGAATTTATATATTTTTTTATAGATTATAAAACATTATGGTCATGTACATTATTGTCTATATCCATTACAGTCGCTGATGAACAATACTTCCTATTATATTACCTCTTGTTTCAAACGATTGAAAGTACTTACTATTCCAAATATGTACAATCCCTTTAGCAAACTGTGTCGCCGTTTTCTCTCGCTACCGTTAAATATGGTATACTATAATGGCATAACAAAGTCTTTATTGATCTTGAAGCTCAATTCAACATGTGGCGATAGATTATAATTTAAGCGCATGAGAAATAAAAGTGCTAAAACATACACAAACCTACGACTCTCTTATTTTAGTTTACTATCGCGCTATATACGATAGTCTAATACTCTATCTATGATTTATTAATTTTTATTCACAAAGTACATACATATATATAATGCTACGTATATATGATGAAGCCGTGGTGGCCGAGTGGTTCGAGCAGTTGCCTGCGACGCAAAGGTCGCAAGTTCTAATCCCGACTGTACCAATGAGTTTTTCTGAACTTAAGTACAGTGATTAGTCACACCACGAGCTTAACGGTGGAGGAAAACATCGAGAGGAAACCTGCATACGTCTGAGAAGAAATTCAAAGGCCTATGTATAGTCGTGCTGGAGTAACGGCGATGGACTCGCCATCTGTCACGTTGGCACCTAATATACCTCTGGCGGAAAGTGGGTGTGTGGGTATTACCTGTAAACCTCTGCCTACCCCTTCGGGGACCCTTGTGGGAAGGCGTGAGGATATATTATATTATATTATTATAATGTTACAAATACAACGTACGCCCAGTCCGTTGCCCAGATAAGTGGCCATCGCAGTTTTCATGTGTGAACAGACATCAAACCAACCCCTATAAAGAATTCGAGAAAGTGAAAATCTTCTCGCCTGCCACTAAAAGTCCCACATACCTCTTTCGTATCGTCCACATTTATCAGTCTCTTCATATTCGTCGGTTTCGAGTACTCTTGAGGTTCCCGTCCTTGATTATCCGATCGATTTGATCAAAGTAGTTGGAACGTGGTCTTCCTCTGCCTTTTCTTGCACACATATTTGCTTTGTAGGTATATCTGTTTCGTCATTTTTTCTTCACTCACTCATCCTTTCATTACGTCCAAACCGACGTAGCAGGCCTTTCCTCACCTTTAGAATCACACCCTCGTTCACGCCAGTTGTTTTGCGAATCTGTTCATTCAAAAATAGCATCCATACAAACAAACAAAAGCTGTCTCTTTATAATATTAGTATAGATATGTGTGTGTAATTAAATTTAAAATCAAAAACCTCCACAAACATGACATGATATGTTAATAAGGTATTTCTTCAAAATAACAAACAACTTTCGATCTCATAACCAAAAAAAAATTGTCTTAAAAATCTTAGCCTTCGTTTAAAATAGCAACATGCTATTCCTTGCCGTTAGCAACAAAGTATGGTTGGTACCATAAACAATAATTTACCTTGGTTAGAACATAAACGTACAATCATAACCTTTGTAACCTCGCGCTAATCTAGACAACCGATACATTCTAGACATAACACGGGTCTTGAAAGCCTAACATTCCGGAACAAACTAGGAAGTTGCATTGTTAACTGCATAAGGTTTATTTAACTAGATGTGCCCCTCGGTTTTACTCGCGTAATTGCAATTATATTATAAAATTTTGATTAAACAGACATATAAAATATACATTGTATAATATGATATATCCCTACATACAAAACTGTATTCAAACGAGATCTTATAAATTACATTTTTTTTAATAAATATATAACATGTAATGTAGGTATAAGATATATACAAACAAATATTAGTTGTATTAATTATTATAAAGATTTTCTGCACGAATGTCTTATAAATTATATCGCAGCGGTACTGTTTAATATGACGAGATAAATAAAGATTTCCGGTACAAGTATCTACCGCATAACATTGTGGTCGACAATCGTGATAAGACAATGGCTTCACTCTTCCGGGAAAATATTATATTATTATTAGTCCGATACCTACATTGTGTCGAAGCTGTAATTATCAATACGCTAGTCTGATAACGTTTTAATCTTTCAAACACGACACTTTTACATATACAAATAAACAGGTATACAAAACGAAAGGGTGTGCAAGAAGAGGCAGAGGAAGACCACGTTCCAACTACCTAGATCAAATCGATCGGACGCTCAAGGACGGGAACGTCAAGAGTATGTGTGTGTATAAATAAATTATATAAATAAATTGATAAATGGATGGATGCTAGAGGTGCGGGTTCGATTCCCACAATCAATACACCTGGTACATATACTTAATAGAATAGCAGCGTGAATTGCGATACTGCAACACGCAATATAATAATTGTATTGTTACCAACCGGTGTCGTAACTGCAGACTAGTATTTGTCTCTCACAGACTTATAAAATTTATTAGAAATATATTTTAAACTGGTTTAAACAGGTTGGCTCAGAAAAAATAACAGTTGTCTTCTTGAATTGTAGGACATTGTAAACATATCCTCATAAAACAATGCCATAAAGCAAATAGATCCCAGAATTACGTTTGGGCGGGGACTACGTGATTTTTTAAGTTATTTTTTGTAAAAGTAATATAATATAATATAGCTTATTAGACCAAAGGAAAACATGTATACACAATTTATTTACAAGTAAGCTTAATTCTTCGTAGTCTTCGTAACCTGCTACGAAAGCAGATGTCTTGCTTCAACACTATGCATAATCATACGGCGATTCTTAGGAAGGATAGTCTGTTTAACAATACTATTTCAATTGAATAAATGAAAGAGGTATGTAAGTCTAGAAAGAACTGGCGGCGTGCACCCTCTGCCTACTCGTGAGACACTCGGCGTCAGGATATGTATGTTTAAGTAATCAATTAACCATTAGATGAATATAAATATCATATTATCTACATTTTTGAAAAATCATCTTGAGCTAAATGAAAAAGAAAAAATTTAAAACTGATATATTCCTCTTCACCCCACCCATTCTGCCTCCATCGGTTGCAACATTCAAATCTCTGCCATTTGCCCCTCAAAATGAGATTTTTTAATTACGAAAATCATATTTTGCTTCTATATACAGAGGAATAAGAAGCTCCTCCACGGGAGAAGATTTCGTCATAAGCACTAAAATACCCCATTACAAAAGAAATGTTTTACCCACACATACTTTAGAGTATTAGAAAGGACAAAGACATTACTTATCTGTGGACCGTGACCGGCCTTATTGGTAAATCTGTGGCATTTAAATTGATTCAATAGAACAAACTAACAGTTAGAGCTAGGTTATCACCGCTATTAAGGCACGTGTAAGCTAACAGCCTTAACAGAAGATACATAAAATGGAATTAGCATTGAAACAAATGCAGCTGATTTTATCTAATGTCTTAAAGTCTTTATATCAAAGTTTAATATATGTTGGTGTTGTTCAGTCTGAAGAATGGAAAAAGGAAAGACAATAGACTTTTGTTTATTTTGTCATCACTATCAAAGGACAGGGACACATTTAGGTATAGACATTATGTTCATCTGTCAATTTATTTTTTAAATGTGGAATATATAAGTAGAAAACGTGGCACTTTAAATGAAATGTTCTGCAAAATTAGTCGAGTTCAAACTACAGTTTGTTAGCATGGAGTAATTAATATTTTTTTCTTATGTGTTGTATTTTGAACCCTTACCTTTACAATAACTTCTAAATTTCTAAGTGCCAACGCAACTGATGGCGATTCCAACTCTCAAGCACGACTACGAACTTTTTCTCAAAGTATCTAGGTTTTCTACCGACGCTTTCCTTCAACGTAAAGCATCTGATGTGAAAATAATTTCTTAAGACTTACCGTCTAGAATCTGCAATCTTAACTTTATATATGGGTGTGTGGATGTACTACCTATATAGACGGCCGTCTGGTCTATTGGTTAGAGCTCCTGACTGCCAAACTTGAGGTCGCGGGTTCGATTGCCGCTGAAGGCAGACATTTGTGTGATGAACACGAGTATTTGTACCTTAGTCTTGGATGTCCTATGTATTTATGTATATATCTATATAAATAAATATATCGTTGACTAGTTACCATAACACAAGCTTTGCTTAATTTGGGACTAGGTCAATTTGTGTGGAATTGTCCCGTGGTAATTATTACTATTGTTATACACCTCTGCCTACCCCTTCGGGAACACGTGAGGATATATAACTTTAAGTATACATGTCTGCTTGAACCACTGCGTCGCTGCTGTGTTTTAAGATAGTAATTTTAATCATATATGAAGTGAAGAGCACCAGTTCTCACTAGACTTCCTCTTTCCCTTCATCCACATTCATCAATATTTTTATCCATGCTCGCCGGTTTCGAGTACCCTTTTTTTTTTTTATACAATAAAAATGGCAAACAAGCATACGGGCCCACCCGATGGAAAATGGTTACCGCAGCCTATTTACGCTTACAATACCGAAGTATCACTTGCGCGTTGCCACTCTGTGTTTTGAGAGTTATACTATATTGGCAGCATACTGGGAATCCCTCTGCTGCCAACACAATATAACAATCCTCCCTAAGGAGCTCATTACTGAAAACCTTATTTACCGCGTAGGAACACAACACAAAAAAAAAGTTATTTGGCTACGGACTTCTATAAGGAGAAGGTCCTGCCCCAGTCGGGTAGCTCCAAATTCGAACGGGAAACCCGTTTTGCCCTAGCTCTCTTGCTGCTTCCTCTGTGATTAACTACTATCGTCTGTACTGTCATTCAATTGTGCAATGTACATCGTGCATTCACCCTTATAAGGTTCACTAGTATCTATATATCCTTTAACCAAGGCGACACGCTCGGAACAGAGAGTAAACGTACTAAAGGGCAAGATTGATTCCTAGCCTAGATTACATTAATACTCGCAAAGCGTTTAGTTTATAATTGTACAGCAGGCACTCTAACTACTTGCTATTTTGTTGTATGTCTTGTAATAATAGACACGACTGTTCGTCAAGATGAATTCCACATTTAAGACTCACGCCTTCCCACAAGGGTCTCCGAAGGGCTAGAGGTGTATAGGTAATGGTAAAGAGCTTTACGGTGAAGGAAAACATCGAGAGGAAACCTACATACCTCTGAGAAGCAATTCAAAGGCGTATGTATAGTCGTGCTTGAGTAACGGCGACGGACTCGCCATCTGTCACGTTGGCACCTAAAACGTATCTCTGGTGAAAAGTGTACAAACTGAGCCACACTAAAATACAATACAGTATTTCTGCATGAAAAAAGAGCAATCGATTTTGTGAACGAATAAAAATTATTTATCATTATTTGAACATTATTAGGTTCAAATTTTACCATACACTATGACTATACATACAAACGCATAAAATTTTATACATACATGACATCAGCCGAGTCACTCACAGGATAGGCCGAGAGAATGAGCGCTAGTTCTCGCTGGACTTGCAAACCTCGCTTCATCCGACTTTTCATACATGCTCACCGGTTTCGAGTACACTTGACGTTCATTTATTTCAATTCGAAAAATGTACGAGGATCACATGTAGCTTTGGTGACTGTGATACGAATATGTTATGGTGCATACGCTACGATATTATCTTACCAGCAAATATAATGTCCCACCACTTCTCGATCCTGAAGGTGTCGTAAAATGCTACTGAGGGAATTAGGCACAGCACAGCATACCAGTGGAAGAGAAAGAAAACTTAAAAAAGTAAGGGTTATCAACTACCAAGGTATCCCATGGTCAGCGAAAAGGGCCGAAGGTGCATTTAGATGGCCATCTGGTCTAGTGGTTAAACTCTTGACTGCGAAACTTGAGGTCGCGGGTTCGAATCCCGCTGAGGACAGATATTTGTGTGATGAACACGAGTATTTGTACCTTAGTCTTGGATGTCCTATGTATTTATGTATATATCTATCTATATAAGTAAATATATCGTTATATAGTTACCATAACACAAGCCTTGCTTAATTTGGGGCTAGGTCAATTTGTGTGGAATTGTCCCAGGTATTATTATTATTCGAACCCGCCGATCGAGTTGGTCTCCCTTCCGCTAGATTACGGGGGCTGTAACATATTTTGCAAGAGTTTTAAAGCTCTATTTAATTATTTTATTAGCTCAATAATATGTTAATGCAATTTTATAGCGCCTAAGTTTAGTAAAATGCATAAATTAAATCAATTACATACAATGTATAGTTAAACTTTTTGCGAAATACAATTTGCATCGCTAAATAATGTAACAGTGGAATATGATTCGAAATTTCAAGCACGACCTTATTTCTTTTAGTTTGTTATTGCTGAAGTAAATAGATAGAGAGTGGTTATTTGATTTTTGGTGAATTTTTCGTGTTCGCAATTCATAAATAATGTCAAAGTTTTCAAACACATAATAAACAACACATTTAATGATTCTACATTATATAAGCAAAGGCAGACATTTGATAATCTTACAGTAAACAAGGTTTAAATTACGCAAACTGTAGCAATATTTGAAGCATTGGCATTATTGGCATATTTAAGTTATTTCGTATAGTTCATATCGTGGTATTCGTCACAACAACTCGCTCAACAACGCTCACACGGAAATAGATTTAATTTACTATTTCAATTTAAAATTAAATTCAAGTTCCGTTTGATATATCCAACTTTTCCTCCCGGTAAAGTAATTCTTAAGATAGAAAGAGATAATGGAGTGCCATCCATCTTGAGGACCTGTTTCTCAAATATCATTGATTTCAAAATGTGATCTGCAAGCTTTGCTTAGTTTAGGACTACGTCAATTTTCATGGAGTTGTTTTCGAGGTACCAACCTATTCGTAAAACTTGTAGGTAGGTAATATTATGTGTGAAAAGAGCAAAAAAATTTGCTTTATCCGTTTTCTGGCTATTGAAAATAAAAGAGAAAATTTTGAGGGTGATTCCGTCAATTTCATATTATGTATATGAAATTGACGTTCCCAATCCTTTGTCATCGTTGTTCATTTGGTTATGGCTATTAAATGAATTAAAGACAACATTGAATTTAAGTTACAAAAAAGGAGGACCTATATGTTGACATCGATTCAGGATAAATTTAAATTTTAAGTGGTATAAGGTGACTGTGATTAAAACTATAGAAGAAGTTGTTAAAATTAATACAATTTTAAAATCTTTCCAATATGTTGTTTAAATTTTAATATGTTGTCTGAATATAAAATAAAAATGTTACAAATGTATTTTTGGAAACAATATTTTTTGTCGCTACAATGTCGAAAAGATTACATCGCAGTTAAAGTAACTAATCAAGAATCTTAGGGAAGCAAAGATGATTCTCTTTAAATGGACTTCGAGCATTGCACGAAATGGACGAAAATGTCTCAAGGTATCTACTGTTTACAATTCTGTTTACAAGTATGAATATGCAATTACTAAAATTTCTATATTATTTGATATTGCCTGGCTCTGACGGTATGTTTTTTTTTAAATTAACGATTGTAGATGAAAAGGAAAACCCCCTAGACGAAATCCTTTTTTATTCAAACTCACAATACCCATTGTCTATCCATTGGCAATGACATATATTTTTCCACAACCAATGCATGGCGTGATGGATAGCGTGAGCGTGAACAGAAAAGGATTTTGTGTCAGGGAGACAGGTCTACCACGAAAAACATCGAACGTTCGGGCAAAAAGTCTTGTCAAACTTTTTCCAATATTCTTCTTTCTTAATTAACTAAAACCGTTTGTTTTGTTTATTGTCAGCTCGCGGACGAGTTGCCAGCGCAGCTGTCAGAGCTCGGCCTGCGCCCGCGCACCATGTCCAAACAGGTCTACTCCATACAAAGAGTGAAACCAGAGGACAAGGAACTGGTACTGGACTTCCTGAGAAAGTAAGTTCTGCAACAAATTCAACAGGTGAAGCGAGCGTGATAAGAACACTTGACTTAAGTGAATGCGCTTATGACGCACTTGCCAAAAAAGTTCATACAAGTTCATTTTTTTTTCTGGGCAATATGTCCAATAATTTTAATATTAAAAGTAGTTTCCTGTCATATGCATATTGCCCATGGCAATATGTGGACTGACCGGTCATTATGGATTTAAAACCAACAATTTGCATACAATTGAAATACCTATGAACTTGAAAAGTTTATACGGTTACAATAAAATTTACGCGAATTATGTGGTAACTTTAAAAAGTTAATAATTTCCATCATGACATTGC
Source organism: Drepana falcataria (assembly GCA_945859725.1). NCBI lineage: Eukaryota > Metazoa > Arthropoda > Insecta > Lepidoptera > Drepanidae > Drepana > Drepana falcataria. The sequence continues at coordinate 7,875,041 of OX243935.1, forward strand.
TTTAGTTCATTTTCTTGCCGAGGTCAGTCAGAAAATTGCATATAGAAGTATACATTTCCAAGTTTTCTTTACTGTCAGTGCTTACAACAACCCCGCCACTTCTACTACTTATACGTATACTTATACTTCTACTACTACACTATCTATACGACTTAGAATTTCTTCTCAAACTTATGCAAGCCACCTCAGGATTTCCTTCACCATAAAACTTACTGTGTCTTTCGCATTCATGAGTCTTAGGTCTTTAGGTATATTATACACAGGTAGACGCTGTCGTAGCTATATAAACAAGCTTACGAAGTATTTTTATAACATGCAGGTAATCAAGTTATGTTAATTTGCTTACACTATATAATTAAAGCCATTAATACACATAATTGAAAGTTACAAGATCTTCTAGATACCTATTAAATACCCGCTCATAATAACTGATAGTAGGGTTATCTACATTTTATGTAAATACAAATGTAAATTAAATAAAACAACTTTAAATCCAGATTCACTAATGTTACTTAACCTATTAATTCAGAATGAACGACTATTTTGGTATTTCGTGATAAAAAAAATCGGGCCAATAAGATTACGATGCAATTAACACGTCGAAAATCGGATACTACGTTGAACATCTGCTCTGGCAGATAAAGGTTATGTTAGCCTATATCTGTATCTCTATATATGTATCTATGTTATATCTATCTAGTAGTATTATTTTTCATTAAATGTGAATGTCTCGATCCTATAGGTTTTTCTTCCGCGATGAGCCGATGAATCTGGCCGTAAAACTGTTGGAGACCAAGGATTCAAGATGTCTAGAATTGGAGGAGTACGCTGTAAGCTCGCTGGAAGATGGTGTATCAATCGCAGCCGTAGACGAGAATGGAGAGTACGTGGGGCTTATCATCAACGGCATTGTAAAGAAAGAGGCAAGTATTCGTCAAAAACCACGTGATGTTGAGACCGTGACAGCAGGATCATTATGACAATAGGAGCATTGAGATCAGTGTTAGTTCTCTTAGAACGGTTTTGGCTGATATTGAAGTAAGAACGGGTAATTTGAAGAAAATTTTAACTTCAATAATTAAAGCGGAAAAGAGGACTTCAATACCTCAAATACATTATTGAGTGAAAGAAAAAAGATGTTAGGAAAGTGAAAGAACGTCTTTTCTCTACACGTCTGTCTAAACAGGTTCATGTTCGATCTCCCAGTGGTATTGCTGGTTTGAGCTAAAGCCAAATTTAGGGTCGGCAGAGCACGATCGATCTAGTGACGCGAGCATCCATATGTGGCGGTTACTGCCAACAGGCAGATATGTTACATATTTGTGTCACGTACGAACTAGCTTATAATGTGTTCTGATAAATAAAACTACTGCAACTCTTTGCCTATATATGTTCGAATTGTGGTATAATAAGTTTGTACACTTCCGCGCAGGTGTCAATCGATGTGATCCGATTGTAATTAAGCCTCGTAGCTATAAACTAGTATAGACGCAACGATAAAACCACTTAGGTCGATTGTATTTTTTGTTGCATCGTTCGATCGCCAAGAACATGTCCTGGCGAGGAGTCTGACGTATCGTAAGTCGATTGCTTTTGCAATGATAACTCATTTATTTTATTTTGAGTTGTCTCTCGTACTTTTGCTACCTAACCGGAAAATGGCGAGATGAAAAGGCTTCAGCCAGATATTTCTAAGGTGTTAAGGAGAGAGCTGAACTTAATAACAGTGAATAGTCACACCACGGGCTTTACGGCGAAGGAAAACATCGAGAGGAAACCAACATTCGTCTGAGAAGCAACTCAAATTCGTATTTATAGTCGTGCTTGAGTAACGGCGATGGACTCGCCATCTGTCACGTTGGCACCTAAAATATATCTCTAGCGGAAAGTGGGTGTGTGGGTATTACCTATACACCTCTGCCTACCCCTTCGGGGACCCTTGTGGGTAGGCGTGATATATAATACATAAGACATAGAATATATAAGATAGTAAGTAAGAAGTAAGATAATCCCAGTAAAGTAACATGTTATTCTATGTATGTCTTATATTCTAGGACGCAGATTATTCAGACAAGTCAGACAGCTGCCCCAATCCAAAGTTCAGACGCATCCTCAAAGTGCTGGCCCATTTGAACCGAGAAGCAAGGATTTGGGACAAGCTCCCGGAGTCTTGCCACACCGTGTTGGAGATCAGGATTGCTTCCACGCACTCAGCCTGGAGGGGGCGAGGGCTTATGAGGGTGCTTTGTGAAGAGTCGGAGTGAGTACACATCTATACAAATAAATAAAATTGAAGTCTATTTGTAATATTAAAACAACCGCTTTTTACTAAATGCATATAGATGTATACAGGGTACATAAAGCAAATTTTTTTTTTGTCTACCTGTTTGTCCCGGCTAATCTCTGAAACGGCGGACCGATTATGACGGGACTTTCACTAGCAGATAACTGATGTAATCAGGAGTAACTTAGGCTACTTTTATTTTAAGAAATTGAACAATAACTTTTTAGTTAAATTCCACGCGGACGAAGTCGCGGGCTAGTAATATATATAAAATTACAGCTGTTAATGTTTTAAGAAGTATATCAAAGCGGTGAAAATACTGCATTGGTATGGAAAGAACGTAATGTCTACTGAACTGTCTTATAACCTTAGAGTAATGCAATGGCCAAGCTTCAAAATACCGACAAATTAGTTTTTATGGAAGCAGCCTAACAATAATTTAGGGCTTTTTATTTAGCTCCTGCATAGCTTAAGAACGTCTACATTAATCTTATGTTAAGAGGAATATATGTTATATTATATTATAGGGATATATTAATTAATAGCATAAGGGAACGGGCTACAGGAACTATATTCGCAGTAACACATTTGGCTGCAATCTTGGGCAGGATCGAACTCAGTCGGCTTTTCAATCAAACTGTCAAAAATTAAAAATCATTCGTACACTCCCACAGGATCAGGCCAAACTGGCAAAGGCCTCGACTAGCCAATGTCTGCACTGAAGTGGCATACACCTGGAAGCACTTCGTCATTGTTCTTTTAGATTACAAATGATCCCGGGGCTACTAGATACATAAAAAAATAGACATACAACGTAACTGGATTATACGGGTGATTTTTCGTTCCACTTTTCAAGTAAAAAAATTGTTTTTTTGTTAACTAGTTAGGTAATTAAAACTTCTAAAGCTCTAATTTCTTCAATTGAATCTAAAACAGAGGGTAAAGTCTAGATAGGACTGGCTCTTCTTTGGTCACTAAACTTGTTGATATGTACATACATAGATATGTCTATAATTTGAACGATAAAGCTCTAAAAATCTCTCAACCCATATTTTTTATTCTCTGCCAATTGATTAATCAGATCTTGATTGGCAATGTTTTTGCAAAGCTATTGCAAATTCTATGTAAAAAAGGACTTGTAGTATTAATCCGCGCAGGATAAAAAAAAAGCTAATATACCTATAAAGACTTTGATAAACCCGGACCTCGCCTAAGTACTTGTATAATATAAATAATAATATATCCTCACACCTTCCCACAAGAATCCCCGAAGGGGTAGGCAGAGGTGTATAGGTAATACCCACACACCCACTTTCCGCCAGAGGTATATTAGGTGCCAACGTGACAGATGGCGAGTCCATCGCCGTTACTCAAGCACGACTATACATACGTCTTTGAATTTCTTCTCAGACGTATGCAGGTTTCCTCTCGATGTTTTCCTTCACCGTAAAGCTCGTGGTGTGACTAATCACTGTACTTAAGTTCAGAAAAAACTCATTGGTACAGTCGGGATTCGAACTTGCGACCTTTGCGTCGCAGGCAACTGCTCGAACCACTCGGCCACCACGGCTTCTTTAACCTATAAAGACTTTGATAAACCCGGACCTCGCCTAAGTACTTGTATAATACATTGATAATTAATCGTTATCGTAACATATTGGATCTATTGTAGCCGAGTAGTAAATAAATGTTCACCAAGGAACCTTAATACGTATTTGAACTGATACCGTAGCCTATTTGGCCGAGTGGTTCGAGGAGCATCACAAGGATGGCAAATTCGAATCTCGAATGGATGTATGAGTTTATCTGAACATATGTGTGAGTAATACCTATACACCTCTGCTTAACCTATCTGAGATCCGTGTGGAGTGTGATACGTGCAGTGATTAGTCACACCGCGAGCTATAATACGAGGAAACTTGCATATGGCTACTAAGTTCCGGCTTCTCGTTCTGAGGGCTCACTTACGCCGAAGCCCGTGTTTTTTGACAGCCCTGCAACCTTATGTTTCACGTTTGCGTTAAAAGTCTCGAACTGAAACTATTCTTATATCAAGGGTAATGTAAAGCGTAGAGCAGTTTAGTGCACAATAAATAAATGATTACGCTGAGATACAATATTTACTATTTGAAATGATTGCAGTAAAGATGTAGGCATATAAATACTTGCTACAATGGAATGAAAGCAAATATATTGCACTTCCTGATTATTGTGTCAAGCAAATGTTTGATCCGAAGGTAAATAACTACAATAAATATAAGTGATTGATGTAATGGTAACATTAGAAGTGAGTCGTTAACCTCCTTAGAAATCAAACGTACCACCGGATAATAGCACTAGGCGTAACCTTTTCCGTCCATAATCATTTTTCCTCCTTTTTGCTTATTTATCGTCAAGCTTTCACACGAGGGCTCCCGAGAGATAGGAAGAAGTGTGAGAACACCCTCTTTTCACCAGAGATATATTTAGGTGTGAACGTGAGAAATGGCGCGTTCGTCGTCGTATTTCAAGTACGACTAAACATATGTCTGACTTTTCTTTAATGAAATAAATTTGTGATTTCATGCAAAAAGTTCGTATCGTTTTTCGCATATAATCTAAAAACTAAGAATTAATAAAAAAAACTAAATATTTTATTCAACGTAAGGGACACAGGGAACACTTATTAAACATCACATACTTAATAAAAACTAAAGTTACCACCGTTTCCAAGAAAAATCCTGCCAGGAGAAGAAACGGCGAAACAATCTCGCCGATTTTCTCTTTGAACATTTTTTCCCTTTTACGTAGGGGCATAATAATGCATATACCTGCACCTACCTAGTAACACTGGTTGATGGCGCAAAGTGTTATTATACTACACGCAATTAAGTATTGCAGAGGAAAATAAAAACGAGGTAGGCGTATTTTTTGCAAGAAATCATATGCATAATATATTCAGTAATAATAGTAGATACATATAATTTAAAAATTCTAAAATTTGATTTTATGCAACACCGGAAACCAGAAATATTCGAAAAACGTTTCAATTACAATACAATTTATGAATGTTTACTTATCAGGGGATTATCAAAATCGCAATTTGGCCTGAGGCCTTGCAGCGTTGCGTGTTACCGCGCCTCTTAACCTCGGAGCATCCTATATACCGACACTATTACACAAGCATTTGACAGTTTTATGTAGTTCCAATTTAATTCAAAATTAGAGCTACATAAAAATAAATGCAAATTTCACACAAATTTACCAAGCAGTGCTAATTATAAGATAATTTGAGAAAATTCTACACAAATTGACCTTGTCCCTATACAAAATATTTACTAATGGAACTAGACAACGGTGTATTTACATAGATAAATATATACAGAAATATATTGGACACCGTCGACTGATTTATACTCGTGTTCGTCAAACAAATATCTAATTAGCAGAGAATCGAACTATCACGTTCGTTGTCACGAGCCCATCCCACTACATCTGGCTAGATGGCTATCAAATTTGCAGGAAAGAAGGGAAAATTGGTCTCTCTTTTATCTTTGGAAAAACACGATTTACATGCGTAGCTACAAGCACTCCCCTTGTCTTAACAATCTCTTCATAAGACAGTATAATATGCATAACTTAGGTAATTTTCTCATCTCTCGGCCGCAATATCATACTTACGTTTTCGAAAATTATTCAAGAATACGAAAGATTTATTATCATCATGTACTTGTCAGATCTTTAAACATGCTTAAACAATGATTGTAAAAGTCATAGTAAGGCTGATCAAAAGTCATCAACATCAGTTGACTGTAAGATTAAAACGCTAGTCTATTTGTGCATGTGCAACGCATGCGTTGTACATGCATTGTAAAGCTGAAAGGCATGTTACTTTGGTTTGGAGATACCTTGATCAAATCGATCAACGTAATATAATAATACCGGCGAACGTGCATGAAGAGATAATGTGGAGAGAACTGGCACTCTGCTTTCTGCTCACTTCGCGGTTTAGAGGGACTTGTCGTGATGTTGTTTAAAATGTCATAAGTATGCAGGTCCTTAATGTCTCGTGACAACACAATGCGTTAATAGAGACGCATGCATTACACAATTGTTATTTAAATTATTACCTCATACAATGCAATTCGCTCGCGCGGAGGACGTTACAGATCAACAAGTGACATTATAATTTGTGCGTGTATGCAACACACACACACACATCACAAATGACTCTCAATGTTGTTCCCAGACGACTCAAATTATATCTTATACTAGCTCTGCCTCGCGATTTCACTCTCGTAAAATTTGATTTTATTTGTAGATTTTTCTCTTATCTCTCTCTCTCTCTCTGAATTAAAACGTGTATTCTATTTTAATCTAGTAATGTTTGTTTGTGCCAAATTTTATACGTTCCCGTTCAGTAGTTTTTGCGTGAAGGAGGTTCAATAATGCTCACAAACTTTCGCATTGATAATATTATAAATAATATAGTAGGATATAAGTAGGATAGAGCCGTGGTGACCGGGTGGTTCGAATAGTCCCCTACAACAAAAAGATTGCAAATTTGTATCCCGACTGTACCAAAGAGGTATTTCTGAACTTAAGTGCAGTGATTGGTCACACCAAGAGCTTTTCTGTGATGAAAAATATCCATAGAAAAGCTGTATACATTTGAAAAGAAATTCAAAATCGTATTATGCATAGTGCTTGAGAAGTGGCGATAGATTCGCCATGTCACAATGACACCTAAATATTTTTAAAGGGCAAAGACGGTGTTATATTCTGCCCACCCCTTCGGAGAAAGTGGCATGGCGTTAAGATACAAACAAGGCATAGTGTTGAACATACTTTTGCTTTCAAAGCCGTTAAATGTCTTATAAAAACCAATATAAGCCATGTATTGGAATAGTAATATCTAGTATTTACCGATGATACATAAAGGTTTTGTATAAGGTGAACCTGACATTAAAATCTATTTCTAGCGTTGAATGTCGGACCAATCAAATATTCAACGGAGTATTCAGAGTAATTTAACACTTTATGGTAATTTGCAAATTAGTCGGTAGAACTGGCATGTTCTATTGTGCTTATTATATTTTATAAATATATACGGAAGTGACTGGCTAAGATGGGTTAGTAATTGCTTCCTTGAGCGAGTTCATTACATGTCCCCAACTTGACTGACAATCGTTTTTGAAATACAACATCTTTATCCTCACGCCTTTCCACAAGGGTCCCCGAAGGGGTAGGCAGAGGTGTATACACACCCACTTTCCGCCAGAGACATATTTTAGGTGCCATAGTGCCAGAGTTACTCAAGCACGTCTATACATACCTACATTCACCTTTGAATTGCTTCTCGGACGTATGCAGGTTTCCTCTCGATGTTTTCCTTCACCGTAAAGCTCGTGGTGTGACTAAACATTGTACTTAAGTTCTGGAAAACTCATTGGTACAGTCGGGATTCGAAGTTGCGATCTTTGTGTCGCAGGCAACTACTCGAACAACTCGGCCAGCATGGCTTATTATGTATAATGCACTTCAGGATATAGATACACTTTTATTCCACGACGGCAAACAAGTGTCTGCTTGATGGTTCGCGGGTATTGTCCATAAGGACAATACCAGAGGTATGATACCTCTGGAATCGCGCTGTGCCAATCCTCTACTTCGCTTAGGTTTATAGGTGTTTTAAATATTGGAGAGTGCAGCATAATGCTCTTCAAGAAGGGATAGGCACAGATAATGGAGCGCTAGTCACCTCTAAAGTTGTTGAAACAAAAGCACTAAAGATTAAATTCTTATTGACATCCTGCCACAAGGGTCGCGAAAGAGATATGTCACCCACAACTTTCCGCTAGATATGTTTTTAGATATGTAGATATGTTTTCGGGTGCCCACGTGACAGATGGAGAGTCCATCGCCGTAACTCAAGCAGGATTCTAAATACTCCTTTGAATTACTTTTCAAACGTATGAAGGTCGGGTGTTTTCCTTCATCGTAAAGCTCGTGGTGTGACTAATCACTGTACTTAAGTTCAGAAAAACTCATTGGTACAGTCGGGATTCGAACATGCAATCTTTGTGTTGCATGCAACTAAAAACTCAAACTTTTACTCAAACCATTCGTCCACAATGGCTCGGCTAAAATTAGATTAAAAGTCACATAGTTGCAATATTATTTTTATATTCATGAATATGTAAAGGAAGAAACAAATTATCGTTAATATTATAATAGTATATTTAATATTCAAATTAATTCATATTGCAGTATGTGCATGAATCGTGACTTAGGTTTTATACGCGCACTAATTATAAATTATAGTACCTGAACACATAAATTGTTGTTGTATTAAATAAAATACTAAACTATATGCAATTAAATTTAAAATGCATATTATGATACACAAAACCTTGGCTATAAATAATATATTAATTTCATTAGCGATTATTGTACTACAAAGCAATTTGTTGTTCTGTTTCCTGGCAGCTACCAAAAGGAATATTGATAGGATTTAAACGCTGTGCTATTCGCGTCTGAATGATATGAGATATCATTCAGTTACGCATTTGTCTCCCAAAGAGACTGAGATTGTTGAAGAGGTTGAGAACGAGTCCCTCCCATTCACCATTCAGTTGGCGGAACGAACGATGAATGAGAATGATTAAATAGCACTGCTTCTGGCCTAAAGCTTAGCGTGCATTCATGATAATATAAATGTTTTGGAAGGATTCCAGACAAATTGACCTAGCCCCGAACGTATCTAAGCTTACGGAACAGCGAGAGAAATAATTATATTAGATAAATGATTATTAATACATACGATTTCAAGAGATGCGATTGCCTTCATTGAAGTTCTTATTTTTTTATTGTTTATTAAGCCGGGCACTACTCGGGTGCTCAGCAAAGACAGCTAAACCGCCCCCATCCAACTTCGGGGTTCGGAACTCGGCTTAGGGCATAACAGATAAATCTTAGCTGGCCAATAAAAAAAAAATCAGGCCGTTTGTATGAAGGGATAGGGTTCTTTTCCAAACTCGTGTTCATTAAATATCTCCTTAATCAAACACGTGTCTTTGGACAAATACGACCGCTGAACACTGTTACAAGGTCGTTTGACAAAAATGCTTTAATTGTATGAACATTCACACAATTATTTAATTATTATACGAGTTTTTTTGTGTGCAGACGCATAGCCAGTTCCCTGGGCGCATGCGCACTCCGCATGGACACAACTTCGGCGTTCTCCGCTGCGGCAGCGGAGCGGCTGAAGTATAAGAAAGTGTACGGGATTCCGTACGCCGACCTCCCGGACGGTCCACAGCCAGAAGAACCTCATACCAACGCTAGTGTCTACATCAAAGAGCTGATGCAGTGAGGTATTAAAAGCAATTGCTATAAACTAAGCCGAACGGATAAACCTACCGTGTTTGGCCCATGACGTGTTCCTTTGCCCCTTCCTACTTCTGGCTATGGCTTTGGAATTGCTGGAAATGGAAAGCCTTCATAGAGAAACCCAATTTATATTTGTTATATTATTTTTAAAAAGAAGCACAGTTATTCGTCTTATTTTATTTCGATATGTCGTATAATTTAAAAATATAATAATAATATATCCTCACGCCTTCTCACAAGGTTCCCTGAAGGGGTAGGCTGAGGTGTATAGATAGTGCCCACACACCCACTTTCCGCCAGATATATATTTTAGGTGCTATACATTCGACTTTGAATTTCTTTTCAAACAAATGCAGGTTTCTCTATACTCTATACTATACTATCTCGATATTTTCCTTCACCGTAAAGGTGTGACTAATCATTGTACGTGCAGGTAACTAGTCGGCCACCACGGCAAAATTATAACGACATATTTTTGACCTGTGTCCTTTTTTGAGCACTATACATTCAATAAACCATACTCAAAATGTTTTTTTTTCAGGAATCGACGTCTCATTAATTTACTAGAATGATGCGGTGCCACAGTCTGGAGTAGATGTGAAAACCATATCCAGTGAATCTACCTACTTGATTATCAAATATTTAAGTAGCTTAGGTTTGTACTCTGTACTTCTATTTACAAGTTAAATTTCACTTCCTAGATAGAGGTGACAAATGAATGGAGGTCGTATCTAAAACCAGGGGGGACTTAGGTTTTTTTTAAAGTACCTCTTTAACAGTAATACTGAAAGAATCCACGCCGTAACCAATCCGAACCTTTAAAATTATAGTAGTTATTCTACTATCACTTCTTAATAAATACTCGAATCATGAGAAGTGATTTTTTTACTGCATTTAAAAGCACTGAAACACTCATTTTAAATTAAAGTAAGCACGCATATAATGACGTGACTTGTACATAATATTGAAATGCTAAATGCCATAGGCACCAATGCCATTGAAATATAAAAAAAGTTACACTTACGTTACGTTACTTGTACGTAACAAAAGCAACTGCTGATCTATTAGGCAAAGGGGTGGCTTTCTCTTGTTAAACGCTACAGAATGTTATATTATAGTCTTGTTTGCCAACAGGATGTCCTATCCTACCTGCTTAAATATATATCTATATTTGAATGGCTTTACAGACGTATGCTAGGTTTCCTCTCGATGTGAATAAAGATATTGGCTGAATTCTATGGAAACCTTTTTCTATGTGAGCTGTAAAGTTTTTGGACTACCAATTTGGTTTTATTTTTAATTTAATTAAAAAAAACCTGTTTTTATAAATCTCACCCACACATAAATGAACTATCGAAGTTTGACGCCTGTAGAATTCATATGGCAATACTAAGTTTAAAAAATTGCTACAAAAATTACGTTGGGTTCAGTTCAGTTTATTGGAATAATGTTAGTTCCTCTAGTTAAACCTAAAATTTTAATTTAATTATTTATATTTACTATGCTTCTAGTGATAATTAATCGTAGAATTTAGAATGTCATATATATTTACGCATGTGGTATTGAATGAGCATGAGTTAGCGCTGGTTGTTACCTACCTACTATGTGATTTATAAATTAGATTTATATAAATGGATATGTAAGTTGTATATCAATAAATATTTTATTGTATTATATTAAAGTTTTTCATTAATTAGGGAAACAACTCCATACAAACAGCACCTCCTAACGGCCACATTTTTAGTAATTCTAGAATTACCAACATTTAGTTACGAGAACCAACGAGAGTTCAATTCCATATTACTTCTCTCCATTGATTGAATAATCGATAATAGATCTATATTTGCTGGTGTATGCATGTGTTCAATGAACTACGTATAAATTCTTGATTAAAATAAGATTGCACTTGAATCTTAGCAGTTGAATTTATAGGCACACCTGTTCATCATGTAGCGCCATGTTGGCAAAACTTAAGACTCTTAATGGTATACAGAAGGCTTATTATACGCAGGCTATGTTTTATCCTTGTTATCCCACATGGATCTCCTATAAAGAAGACAAAAGTGTAATAACACATTTCGCTGGAGATGTTAATAGCGAGTCTGCACGACTTCACATACGTTTTCTCAATTTCTCATTGGTTGGTACTACCTGATTGAACCCAGCCGCTTAACAAATTCTAGGCCACCACAGCACTTACTATATATAATGATACTAACTTTTGAGTTCGAAACAATAGGCAAATGTAATTCCCAACTTTGAATTTTTCGGGAAATGTAGCCTATGTTCTAAGCCTAGTCATGAGCCATCACCATTTCAACTTTCAGCCAAATTGATTCAGTCGTTTTGCCGTGAAACAGCAACAGCAACAAACAACCAAACATCCAAACTTACGAACTTCTGCTTTTATAATATTAGTAAGATACAATAGGAATAAACAATGCAGTGGCACATAACGACACTTAAGCAAAGTTATCCTCGGCCAGCATTTAGATTATATAACGCGCGCAAGCCAATACTGAGAGCATAGATGTTTAAACTGTCAAGGCACGAACTAAAACTCCCCCTCGGCAGCACAGCCATCGATATCTCGAGCCCTGGAGCCACAGCAACCCAACAGGAGCAGTGCCAACTTTGGTTTGATGGTAGTGCAACCAGACAACTCAACTGTTTGGGAATTATCTGCCTCTTAAATATTTTTCACTGTTAGAACAAAACAGTATATTTTTGTAATGTCGCCGTGGGATAGTTAATCCATCAGGGATAAGTAACAGTAATGTGCAGCTCGCTTCGTATGAGCGAAAAGCCGCTATTTTCGGCTGCGGTGGGGAATTCATCCACCTCACATTTGAATCAAAGGTCTCGCACTGTGCGGTTTCAGAGGAGCTTCCAAAATCAAAAAATCAAAATTAAGATATTTTATTCAACGTAAGGGACACAGGGAACACTTATTGAACGTCACGTTTAATATAAACTAAAGTTACCAAAGTTACCACCGTTTCCAAGAAAAAATACCTGCCAGGAGAAGAAACGGCGAAACAAACTCCCCGGTTTGCTTTTTTAACATTTGTTCCCTACGTAGGGGTAGGAAAGTAGTTGAGTGTCCAACCATGGACACTCAAGTTGTAGAATGAACTCCCCGCTGAGGTTTATACAACAAGTAAAATACAGCGTGGGATCCTTCAAGGAGAGTGCGAAGAGATTTTTGCTGGGATGGCAACTCGATTACGTGGTGTTGCAAGCGTCCAGATAATAAGTCCTTGCCACCTTAGTGGTATATACAAATATATACTATATTAGAGAGAGTAAGATTTAAAAAAAAAAGTTTGAAAGATGAATATGTACTTCTAAATACATCGTTTTAAAATCAAACCTTTGAATATAACCATTCGGCTGAGTACCAACTATTCTTATCTTTAGGTAGCCGTTACTATGTAAATGCGCAGCGCGTCCAAAACATTAGTAAGCTGCGCGCGCGCAAGTGGAACGGATTATAGTATTGGTTTTTGTTCAATTATTACGCTAATATCTAATTCTTTGACGTTTAGAGGAGTATTTTGACATTAAAATTTTAATTGCAAACTAGGTAGGTTCAGTGTTTTAATACATTAAATATATTGTGTACATGTCTTTTGTAAGTTCAATGTGGGAAGATTAACACATAACCTTCAGAATAATTTTGGATGATGTCAATTGTGTTTGAATACTGAGGTATGTATATATGTATGTGGATACGAATATTTTTATAATCAAACAACTCCCTCATATTAATCTTAAAACGACGTTATATAAGCGAATAGACGTAAGTAAGTAAATATTCAACGTGCAGATCTCTAGAGCCTCCTTCCTTCAAGAGTGTGAACAGAACAGATTTATAAATGTCAGATACATCAGTCTCGCTTGCACTTTGAATGTCAATTTTACCTTTCTATTTCACTATAACTATGAAATGTTAATTAGATATCATACAGCCCAAATATCAATCTCTTAAATCTTATTTTTAATGGTTTGTCGTTATTATAGTTACAGGAGAAAGATTGGGTACACGTATTTCTATTTTGGCCATTTAACTTAACATCAGATAGAGCATATAAACATGATATCAGTTTAATTTTGAGCGAAACTCTTTCAGTATTTCTTTAGCATAAGTAAAGTGTTTACCTTTATAGTGTGGGAAGGAAAAGTCGCCCTAGACAAATCGTTTTCTGTTTACGCTCTCGCTATCCATCGTATGATAATGACATAACGTCAATGAGCATAAGTATTATGTCATTGCCGTAAAATGGCATAGCGTGCGCGTAAAAAGAAAGGGATTTTGTCTAGGGGACGTAATAGTAAAGTCAAAGGTGTGTATTTACTAACACGGGATATGATCCGAAATAAATATAATTCTATTATATTCTAAGGGCCACAGACAAATTGATGGTAGGATTCTTTTTACGAAGAAGAGGCAAACAACATTCGTCTTGCCTAATGAAAAGAGATTACAATTAGCTGATAGACCCTTAAAGTCTTGGCATTAGGTACATACAAAAAACACCTTAATGTACTTATCATTTGATCGGTGAAGTGTTCACATATTTTTACAAAAAGTAAATACACAATTGTCGCTAAAACATTCTTAAATTATTATAACAATTTCACGCAAGACCCCAGAATAAGAACCGACCTTGGCAGCCTATGGAGCATGACGTCACATTTATTCTAAGGTACTGATACCCACAAAGAGGTACCTATGCGGCAAGCCAAGATATTAAATTTAATTATATAGCTGCGAGATCTCGGATAAGTGCTTGCATAATTGATCCCTATCCCGCATTTGATAAGGTTATAATGTATCGACAACAAGAACACGTAAATATATAAGTAACAATTGGTAGTGTATAGCACAGAGAAAAGAGAGAGCTAAAAAAACAGAAAATATTAAAAAATTACTTGGGACAATTCCACACTTACATATATACATATCATCACGCCAAGACCCTAACGGGGTAGGCGGAGGTTATATAGTTCCAGTTCTGTCTAGACTTCCATACCTCTTTCGCTTCGTCCACATTCATCAGTCTCTTCATACATGCTCGTCGGTTTCGAGTAGGTACACTTGACGTTCCCGTCCTAGAGCGTCCGATCGATTTGATCTAGGTAGTTGGAACGTGGTCTTCCTCTGCGTCTTCTTGCACACACTTTCGCTTTGTTTATCTGTTTCGTCAATCTTTCTTCACTCATCCTTTCTATATGTCCAAATCAACGTAGCAGGCATTTTACGTTGGTTCTTCATCTTTACAATCACACCCTCGTTCACGCTACTTGTTTTACGAATCTCTTCATTGCGGAATCGATCTAAGATCGCTACTCCGCAAATTTTTCGAAGAAATCTTATCTCAACTAGATTTAAGCTGTACAATTCGGCCCAAATTGTCATAGTCCCAAATTAAGCAAAGCTTGTGATATGGTAACTAGACAACGATATATTTACTAATATATATAAATACATACATAAGTAGGTACAGAGGACATCCAAGACTAAGGTACAAATACTCGTGTTCATCACACAAATGACTGGCCTCAGCCCGAATCGAACCTTCAAGTTTCGCAGTGAGGAGCTCTAACCACTAGACCAGACAGTCTCAATCCTATCAATTATAATATGAGCCAGACTTGTCAGCATCAAGCCGCTTTAAAGCCCATCTATCGGGAGGCGAGTCGAGATCTGCCAATAATTAAATTTGGGACTGTAGGCATCCACTGTCCCACCCTAATAGCCCAACGATAATATTGATTGTACAGTCAAACCTAGATTTGTGGGAAACAAAAGAACCAAATTTTTTTTAAAGGCTATTCTTTTCCCTAATTGGGAAGTCAACATGGCAATTGTCTTTTCGTGAAGCACTCCTACACTAACTATGCAAGTAAGGAAGGGTTAAGACTGTTTGTAAGCAAACGCGTCCGTCAGCCTTCTATAAACCTGATTAATTGTCCCATTTATACTTGCTTTTGAGCTACAAAGTCCCAATTACAAAGGTATGTACGTAAACAATGAACAAATCTAAGAAATCAAGTCTCAGACACAAAGGTGAAAATTCTTAGTAACAGAGGTATTTCAATGCAAAAGTGTCGCGAACTCATTGCAATTATTACTAGCAGAGGACTCTCACTTATCCAGGTTTCACGGTAATAGTTCTTGCACTTGGCGTAATCATTTCCGGATGAATCGTTGTGAATCCGAAATATATATCCGCCAATCCATCCAAGCCTTGACAAAGTCAAGTGATAGAATATTAAAGACAATTTTAGTGATAGAATTATAATAATCGACTTCATTATCACTAATTTAAGAGTTGTCGGCGTCTTTGATGCAATTTCTATAATTTATTTGTCTAGCAAACCATACGGCACCGATGAAAAACGGTTACCGCAGCCTATTTACGTTTACAATACCGAAGTATCACTTTTGTGTGCGCGTTGCTACTCTGTGTTCGGAGAGTTATACTGTGTTGGCAGCATAATGGGAATAATCCCTCTGCTGCCAACAATCTTTCAAAAATCCCTTTGACCTCCCAATGCAGCCATGAGACACTTTTTCTTTGATCTTTGCATAATTATTATTATTTGGAACCTGTGCCTAATTTATCAAATATGGAATGGAACGGAAGCCCGTGCGAGATACAATCCCGAGACCGCAATCTTCGTAGTTAAGCGCTAATAAATGTTTATCAATTTATATATCTGTATGGAAATGAATAACACGTTAAAGCAATATCATTACCTATAACCTGTATCTAATCAGTCATTGAGTGCAGTACTCAGGCCGCTTGAGCTCTCCATTGCAGTTCAAGCTATTTACTTTATAATTGTCATTTGAATATAATCATCTTAAAGAAAATTCGAATCTTAAGTTCCAGTTACGCTCTAGTAGACACCAAATAATTTTAAAGTTTCAAATTTTTTTTGCCAGGTGTATAACGATGTCGCCACAAAGCAAAGACTATATCATAGAGCCAGTCCGACCCGGAGATGAGGAAAATGTCATGAAGTTATTAAGACAGTGAGTACACCATCTGTAGGACTAAAAAATAAAATCTTAAATTTTACAATACCGTAGGTAATGCCTACCTCTTGCTTGCAAATCGAATGGTGCAGAGTATACAGAGTGACAGGACACCACATAAACTGGATGCCCCGCCAGCCAGATTGTTCAACTGCAGTGGCAGAAATGGCATTTGCCCTTCAGGCCCATGCTAGCGCAGGCATTTCGACCCTACCACTACCTACTACAGAATGCCTTGTCCGACCCTGTACCGACACCAAAATTTGCTAGCTATGGGTACCTACAGCTTATTTAGCGGCTTTATCTGTTTCGGTTTTGATACCCTATGACCTGAATCAACGACAACGTTCGCGTCCGTGTCATTTTGTGGAAATGTAATTTTTTTTAATCAATCTTTGCAGAACCGGTTTTAGGACGCAGGACTTATATAGTGTATAATAGGTCAGTGAATAAGTGTGTGCTTTTATTTTCGTGGAAACAGCTAAAGATACGTGCTCTGGTGATACTTTATAGATATCTTTAACTATCTATTCGATTATCATCTATTATGTATTATAATTGGTTATGGTTTAATGTATAGATATTTTATCTCAAGCACCAAAGGCACTAAGATGTTTGAAAACATGTGAGCCACATGTCGCTCACAATAAATCATCGGGACCTTGTATCGCTGCCGCATTGACTAGCCCAGTATTTTATAGTCTGGCGATGTTTTATCCAGTAATTTGTTGATGTTGAAAGCTTTAATATAATTAAAAAAATTAAATTGCTGTATATTAAGGCATAGGTCAACAAGGTTGCTCCCAGACATCAAGTTGTAGGTAAATAGCCTACCGACTGTATAAAACTGCCTACCCCGTTAGGGACTCGGCATGATGATAATTATGATGACTGTATAAAAACGAAAATGAAGTACCTACCATTATCTATGAAACAAATACGTATGTTAAATTCCATAGGTACTGATATTCTTTGCAATATTTTTTACAGCGATATTGTCCAATCAATTAATCTTACTTAGACTGAGATTGTTTTTTAATTTTCCAATATTTTTATTCCAGAACATTTTTCATCGACGAACCCTTGAACCAAGCGGTAGGTCTTTGCACCAGCGACCCGGGATCTTGTCCAGACCTCGAAGAATACTGCACACACTCGCTACTAGAAGGGTTGAGTTTTAAAGCCGTAGATAAAGGGGGAAATATTGTTGGAGTTACAGTCAGCGGAATCTGCCCTTTGGTGGAGGTAGATAAATGAATGTCACATAGTTTTGTGTTATACTGGTCGATAGGATAAAGGAACATTGATGAGATTGAAATTTTAGTCTTCGCAAATTATACGTTTTGTTCCCAAAAAATAATATGTTCTGCTTCAAATACCAGAGTACAAAATTTTACCTCTCTGTATGGCGCACCTGAATAGTGCTGTTAATATCTCAGAAAAGTACAGTATAATTCAAAACAAAAATGTTTAGTACAGTTGTAATGGACAAAGGAACCCTTATTGAACATCACATACCTACTAAATATGAAACTAGCTTCCAAGGAAAAGAAACCTGCCGGGAGACGAAGGGGCAAAACAAACACCCCGGTTTCCTTTTTTGACCTCGGTACCATTTTACGTAGGGGGAGAAAAAAATACATTAAATCCATAGCAAGAAGAGCAAATACAATGCAAGGCAAGAATGAATTTAAATATTCCGATGTTGTATATATTTTGATGTGACAACGTCTAATTTATTTATTTTATTTATTTATTTACTTTTCACAATTAGCACGACAACGTGGTCATTTACGCTAATGTGGTGGTATAAATAACTAATAAATCGTTGAAAGCCGGCTGAATGCACGAAAAAGGGATGACCATTGTCCCGTTACGCTCATTGTCCCTCGCGCTCATTGTAACGTTTCGATCGGAGCGAGAGCGCTACACAATCGAGCGAAAGGCAAGATCTTGTTATGACGTTGTCACGTTAAACTATCGTCCGTAAACCGACTTTACAGACAACCAATTTTTAGGAAGACAATGGAAACGACCTGCTTTCCCAAGCACAACGCTGTCAAAACGCTAAGTTCCAAAAGATTTTATACATATTAGCGCAACGAGAAGCAGGAGCCAAACTCTCGAAGAAGTTCCCTCAAGAAAAGCATTTGGTGGAAGTAAAAGTAGCGGCCACTGACCCAAAGTGGAGAAGGCGGGGCATCATGAACGTCTTAGTGAAAGAAACAGAGTAAGTTAGAATGGAAGTGTTGATGCTGCACAGGCCGGGAATGTTTGCTTCCCGAATCTATTTTATGCAAAAAGTTGGGAAACGCACATAGCCCACGTATGTAGTCCCGTAGTCCCGCTTTGCCAACCTAATGATGGGCGGAAGTGCCGTGATTGTAATAAAAGGAACACTGATCCTGTTGATAAGGCTATCTCATGAGGATTTCTGGAAACTATTCACGGCAGGAACGTAGGTAGCACCGCACAGGAACTACGCGAACGACAACAGCCAAATAGCACTGATTTGGCACCGATCTTATGTTAGATGGAAGTACTGCCCTTAGCACGATCGAACGGGCGATCTCAATTAGCTATTAAATATTAATTAAACGATAACTAATAAATAGCAACCAGAAGAGACGCAGAGCGAAACGAAATTTCCTGTCAATAAATGCCAAGTATTGTGATAGGGCTTACCAAAAATGATACTCGAATAACTCTAGTGATGCCGCTTTTTAGAGTAGTGTCTTAGCAATTTGTATCCACTATCTTTGTAGATCGGTTCCAAAGATAACGGCAGAGATTTAATAACAGCCACTATTCACGGGAGAGATACAGACATAAGACTGAATGTTTTGTCTGTCTCTGTCCCTTTGACACAACACTAATTCGCATATGACTGAAATAATTCTGGAACCTTTGTATGAATAATAATATTATTCATGCAAAGGTCCATATTTATAGAGATTCTTATGATCTTACAAATTTAGATTTTTTGTGATATAAATTATTGATATACTCCAGGATGCGCAAATAAAAACCACCACCCCAAATACTTTATATGACGTTAAAATTATTTTCAGAAAAGCCACAATATCACGGGACATCAGACTTCTCCGCTTGGACACATCGAGCGCCTACTCTGCAATGTCTGCTGAACGATTAGGGTTCACTTGCGTCTACAAAGCGCCTTACACCGACATCAAAATGGATGGGCGACCGCTTATCGTGCCTGAACCTCCACATGTTGAAGACAGGGTTTACATAAAAACTTTATACGACGCGAAATAGACTGGCAGCAACTAATTGCCTCCTCTGGAAGACTGTGGGAGCAAGATTCTTGATATATGTAGTTGACGTATAATAGATATTATATTAAGTACTTAATGCCTTCGTCTAATTGGTTATCTGGCCTATTCAAAATCCAATAAAATAAAAAAACATGTTAGTCAAACATGTTAGCAAAACATTTTAGTCTCCTGCGACTTTTTAATACGAACATCAAACATTTACTCGACAAAATGACTCCGGGCTAAGAAGACGTCCTTGATGTTCTAAGAGTTAGTTTACATACAACCTCAATGTTCGCAAGCAACGATAAAATGAAATTACCCCTCCCCGCAGGCGAATGCGGGGATGTTTTCCGTCCGCGTCGGATAACATGTTTGCTTGTCTTATCTAACCAAGAGTTAGCCACGCCCATATTCGTAGTATTTGATGATGATGTAGTTGTCTGATTGTAGTAGACTTTTTGTAAACTGTTTTCAAACACAAAACAGTCTTTAGTATATTATTTCAATGTATATGTTAAGATTGGCACATAGGTACCAAATCCGTATTAATTTGTTGTAAATTATTTTAATTTACACAAAAAAAAAATATTATTATTATATCTTTATCCACTTTTCTTAGATTTTAAAATAATATTATTCTTTTTTTTAATTTCGACGAGCGGTACTTCATTTAATTTCAAATGAATTCACGACGTGCATACAAGTCTTTAAGTCGCGTATGAGTGTTTTATTTCTGTCATATGTTTATATACGTCCACTATTACATATACAAATAATAATAATAAAAAACAAAATTAATATGATATTTTTACATTTTAGCTCTATAGATATTTACAACCAATAATAAAAAAAATGGTCGCTAAGCCTACCAGTTTACCAGTGGTGAAACCATAGTCTTGGGCTGAATTCCTGTAAAGAATGGCTTAATGGTTATATAGTTTAAAAAATAGTATCTAAACCGGTGATAATATCGAAAATAGGTAAATAATTGAAAGGTGGCAAATAGGTATGCGGCCCACCTAATGATAAGCGGTTTACTACCGGGCTTTAACCAGTGGAAAAAATAAACCATTCTATTTACAACACGATCATATAGTAAGTAGTACTTACAACGCGTAGTTGGGTTGCAACTAATAAAAACATTACGTAGTCACACAAGTAAGGTACTTAAAAAAATAATGAAATCCATACTAATATTAAAAATGTTACGTGTTAATGGATGGATGTTTGTTAGAAAAACACGCCAGAAGGACGGAACGGAAATCGATGACATTCAGCACACGGATAGTTCATTAGCTGGATCACATATGGTATCTATTTTTATCCCAGGAAAAACAAGCATTTATAATATTAATATAGACAACCAAATTAAACGCAGATGAAGCCGCGAGCTACAGCTAGTATACTTAAATGTGACAATATCATACAAGTAACCTTCATATTGGAATCGTGTGATTGACGAGACCACTCATCTTCTCCGGACCCCTCGAATTCTTTGAGCAGAGAGTCGCTGTCTCTGTAATTTGACACTTTAACTTGCACATTTAACTATTATTTTATGAAACTATTTTATGATCACAAGGCAACATAGGTATTAGTTAGATTTATTTGCCAGTGCTCAATGGTATACTCATCACTCACAAGTACGAATAATAAATTAAAATATTTGATGTACCCGTGGTGGCCGAGTGGTTCGAATAGTTGCCTGCGACACAAAGATCGCAAGTTCGAATCCTGACTGTACCAATGAGTTTTTCTGAACTTAAGTACAGTGATTAGTCACACCACGAGCTTCGCGATGAAGGAAGACATCGAGAAGAAACCTGCACACATCCGAGAAGCAATTCAAAGGCGTATGTATAGTCGTGCTTGAGTAACGGCGATGGACTCGCCATCTGCCACGTTGGCACCTAAAATATATCTCTGGCGGAAAGTGGGTGTGTGGGTACTACCTATACACCCCTGCCTATCCCTTCGGGGACCTTTGTGGGAAGGCGTGAGGATATATATTTGGTGCCAGACTATTTTATCATTATAGACTGCCAATACCAAAAGCTATTAAGAGCTTCATAAAGAGGCCAACATTCAACACAACACGACCTTCAGCAATGAAGATGCCGAATAAGAAGAATACACCTGAGCTCAGGGAAACACGCGACACGATTAAAGGTAATGGACCAATAAATAATTAAATTTAAGTCCTAAATGTATTGTGCTACAAAAATATATCTTTATTCGTTTCAATAATAATAATAATATAAAATATTGTACAAAATGTAAACTTGCTTTACAAACTACTTTGAGGTAGCTAACTACTACAAAACAAACCTAAATCCACAGAGATCATTGCGAGAGTGAAAAGATTTACAAACATATAACAACTTTTTCTCTGTTCTTACAATATCACTGTAGAATCTAATCAACACTTTTTAACGATAGGTATAGTGATACAAACAAGGAAAACACGTATTTTATTTATATTGATGTATATAGATGAAGCGAAAAGTTCTGTATGACTAGAGGACTGACGCTCTAGTCTCTCGGTCTACACGTGAGGAGCAGTGATGATATGCATAGACAGCCGCATATTTATAAAATTATTACTAATTCAGTAAATTCAATCAAAATAAGCATTAAGGCAGCATATATAAAGTATAACCGACGAGCACGAAGGAAAAGGTTGATGAATGTGGACGAAACGAAAGAGGTATGTAAGTCAAGAGAGAACCGGCGATCTATACTCTCTGCCTACCCCGTTAGGGACTCGGCGTGATTATATGTATGTATGTATATAAAGTTGAAATTTTTAATTAAATAAATAAATAGGTATGTATATCGTATGAATTTTCATTAAAATAATTTTTCTTTTTGTCGTAGATATCCAAACACATACTATATACATATATAATCTCTTATTGGCCGAATATCGCGATTATGGATACTATGTACATATACCTACCCCGTTAGGGACTTGGCGTGATGATATGTATGTATGTATGTATGTACATATATTCACGCCTACCCACAAGAAAGTGGAGGGCAGGCTGGGGCGTTATTTATTTACTTATTTATTTTAATTATAACAAATAGCGAGTCTTTTCAAGTATTTCCTTGCCAGACCCTTGTCAATATCTTTACTCTATACAAACTCTTGGTTTCTGAACTGTGACCATATTTTTTTTATTTCAGAACTGTTTAACGTTATATTTTTTTTACTGAAATTCCTGAACTGACAGAATAATTTGTTTCAGTATAATTATGTCTAAACATTCGTTAATTTACAGCGAAATACCTTCATTAAAATGTTAATTGCTAGACAACATAAGGTTCAAAATATGTACACTAATTCATCTATTAATATACAACAGCAAAAAATATACTACCAATTTAAAACTACTAAGATTCAACAAATGAGAACATCTAACGAAACAGCATATGAAAGTACGTCAAGTATTACACGCCAAAATTTAAATTCACTTTTTCTCGTTGGCCAGCGCTTGGCCGAGAGACGCCGTCGCCACGGTCGGGTTGGCAGCTGCGACGATTTTGTCTAATAAGAGACGTGTTTGCACCTGAAATTAGTATAAAAATATGTACATAAAAAATTTAAATAAATTTATAATAATATAAAAAAGAGCCGTGGTGGCCGAGTGGTCTGAGCAGTCGCCTACAACACAAAGATTGCACGTTCGAATCTGTACTGTACCAATTTTTTCTGGAAACGTAAGTATAAACCCATGCGTGTACACCACAGAGACATCTGGTCTCAGTAGCAATCTACTATAATACGAAAGTTTGTGTGGATATTGTGTCGAATGAAAATAGATATATTATTAGTGTCATTCTTATCTGTCTGTTATCAAGTTACGTGACCGATTGCACACTTTGCGCGCCCAAAATAATTTCTACTTCATAAACTAGGAACTTAAACCAATTTGGACCTATGGTATCCAATTATGGGGGACAGCCTCTCATTCTAACATGGAAATTGTGCAGAGATTTCAGAACAACATTTTAAGAATGGTAACCAATGCCCCCTGGTATGTTACAAATGAACAGTTACATCAAGACCTACATTTCAACACTGTACGACAAGAAATTCTACAATATACAAAAACCTACAAGGCAAGAATCATAAATCACCCGAAACTCTTAGCGAAGGGCTTAATGGAAGACAGCCAGACGACACC
Source organism: Drepana falcataria (assembly GCA_945859725.1). Classification (NCBI taxonomy): domain Eukaryota; kingdom Metazoa; phylum Arthropoda; class Insecta; order Lepidoptera; family Drepanidae; genus Drepana; species Drepana falcataria. The sequence continues at coordinate 7,899,218 of OX243935.1, forward strand.
TAGACTGAAACGGAAAAGGCCCCATGACATACTTAAGTCCTTATAAAGTAAAGTAGGTAGTGACACAGGTCACATACCGAGCATGTCACGGTAAACCCCAACAAACCTACTACTTAATGTTCCGGTATGGTAGCAGATTGTAGAATAATAGAAGGAAAAAAAAAAAAACTAGGAACGTTTTCAAACGAACTATGGCACCCAAATCTGTGGACAGAGCTTACAGCAGCACACACATACTAGCGACAGATACTTATAAATACCTCATTTCCGTTGGCATCGGCTGCACTTCTAACTTTGTCCAGTTCTGCTGCAAGACGTTTGGTCTTCTCAAGAGCCTTCTCATTTTGCAAAACGTACATGTTTCTGGAACAACATTAACTCCATTGAACTAAAACTAATTACCTTCTAAACAATTGCTATGATAATCACGGAAACTAGTAGTTATCTCTTGTGAGACATAGTGAATACACTTTATCCATTCTAATATGTATTATAAAAGTGAAGAGCTTGTTTGTTTCGTAATTCTTATGTATCAATGTGGGTACTTATTGAATCTTGTTGACACTTAAGATGAGAGCCGTGGTAGCCGAGTGGTTCGAGCAGTTGCCTTTTTTTTGTAGCGACACATGATCGCAAGTTCGAATCCCGACTGTACCAATGAGTTTTTCCGAACTTAAGTACAGTGATTAGTCACACCACGAGCTGTACGGTGAAGGAAAACATCGAGAGGAAACCTGCATACGTCTGAGAAGAAATTCAAAGGCGTATATATAGTCGTGCTTGAGTAACGGCGATGGACTCGCTATCTGTCATGTTGGCACCTAATATACCTCTGGCGGAAAGTAGGTGTGTGTGTGGGTATTACCTCTGCCTACCCCTTCGGGGACCCTTGTGGGAAGGCGTGAGGATATTATTTATTATTATTTTATTATTATTACTTAAGATGAGTTAAGTACAAGTGGGTAGTTTTGTAAGTCATTAGTCATTCATCAGTCATTGTCATGTTACATGGCACAATACATGGGATCCTCTCAGATCAGTGTTTTATTGGACATAACAGTAATCTCAAGAACTACTAATGATTTGAAAAAATATTTATTAATTAGATAGTTTGCTTATTGAGGAACCCTATAGGCTATGGTATATAGCCTATGGGGTTCATCATGCCACTACCTTTTTTTATAAAAGAAAATATAGCCTATGTCACTCAGGGTGAATGTAGCTTTTCAATGGTGACTTAATATTTTAAATCGGCACAGTAGTTTTTGAGTGCATCCATTACAAACATACAGTCAAAAATACAAACCTATCCTCTTCATAATATTAGTATAGATGGAGCTACATCTCATTGAAACTCTTAAATCATAGCTCTGTATCTACAGGGAACTCATGAGAAGTAAAGAAAATATTTATCTTTAAGATCAAACTACACAAAAGAGGAAAACTGAGACTAACATCATCTCTAACCTGATCACAAACATCTGCATGATTACACCAACCAGAGCAACTCCACAGCAAAACACAATCACTGCATAGTTGGGTAATTTCTTTGCACCTGCCCAGTTATAGTTTGTGTCTGTGCTGGATGGACCACTGTGTGGATTGGTGTAGGTGTAGTTTTGTTGCGCTTTACGCCTTAAGCTGAAATTTTACGTTAAATCTTAATATTATACATATCCCTGATTACTATTCCTTCCTATGCAGTAGCATAATGCCTTCAGCAGGTTCGAATCCCGCTGAAGGCAGATATTTGTGTGATGAATATGAGTATTTTGTACCTTAATTTGGGACTAGGTCAATTTGTGTGGAATTGTCCCAGGTATTTATTATAATTATTATTAATGACATGTAGCTTCCTCTATAAATGGGCTATCTTTTTTTTATGCATGTGATTTTATGATTCAGGATTTATAAATATAGTTAAATATTCTACCACCCGAAAGAGCAAAACAGTAATAAAACATATTAATTTAATGCAGCTGAAACTGTGTGACACATAATAAAATAGTAAGTATACTTGTAAGGCACATGGGGTTTGTACTCATATGCAGTTGGAATGGGTATCTCAATGATGCTGTCATATTTTGCCCTGCTGCTGGGCTTGCTGAGGATATTGTACGCTTCCACAATACGGACAAACTTGTCTTGGGCTCTTGCATCTTTATTTTTATCTGGATGATACTGGAAATAAGGAAATGGTAATATGGTTGAGTTCTTTTCATTGATTGATTGATTATTGAGTTCAGCTTACTCTTTTGAGTTTTAGGGTGTTGACAAACTGATTTGCGCTGATATAAATAAACTAGAAAGTTAGACAAAAATCATATGTGACGGGAATGTCAAGGGCACATGAAGTCAGCACATATTTGTACTGACTGAGAAATATTGATTAAGCTAAGAGGTCTGTAACTCTAGGGAACCGGTCACCTACACTCACTCTTATGACAGAGTCTGCATGATGATCTAAATAGATAGATTAAAAACATTAGAGAGTAATAGAATTCCTTCTTTTATTGTTGAGCATTGGATGTGCACACACATTAAACTCTAGCAAAGGAACTTCTTAACGGAGACAGGTTAGAAAGTTGTTAAATCTCTTTGGATAAGGTAAACTGTATATCAAAAGTACGTTCAGCTTCTCCAATTAAGGTTTACAGTGTAATTTCGGGGATCTTTTCCGTGTTAACTAAAAAAAGTGAGTAGAAACAAATTTAAGAGAACCATTTACTTACAGCTTTGCTCATTCGTATGAAGGCATCCTTGATATCTTTCTCTGTACAATCTCTACGCAAGTTAAGAACCTCATAGTGGCTTTTTCTCACAATACTGGAATACAATTACAGTGAAAATATAAAACACTGAGGACTCAAAACAGCACCATTATCTGATCACGTACCTGTAAAATCTTAAAATGAAACTTAATGATTTAAAATCAATATTTCGTTTTAAGAAAAACATAACGAATTTGACAACCAAATAAGTGTAATTGTAGTGTTTTGAAAACTGATCATATTAAATTTATTTGGCAATTTCCATTTTGCGAAGAAAGAAACGTCAAATTTGGATGTTCTAACGTCAAATTGAGTTTATTTAATGGGTGGCATTACGAACATTATTGCCATTTAAATAAAAATAATGTTGTTTATACTTTTATGTAAGTTGAAAGTAATCAACGAGCGCGATTCTGATCAATCCAAGCCAAATTTCTGTGAAATACGTGAAACTGCATAGTTTAATACAAAATATATTATCAAAAGGTGTTAAAATTTATGAATATATTCCACTGAAAGTCTAGTATCCATGTCATTGATGTTTAATAACAAAAAACAACAAGAGTTTTTGGCGGGAATCAAGCATAGCGATTTGTTTGGTCTTTGTCGAAATACGATGTACCTACCTACCTACATTGTTCCTAAATTAGAGTATTATATATGGTACATATTTTTTCCCGCTTCCCGCTTCAATGTTTCTCCTGTCAAGGGTGGTTGACTGGGAGAAAATGCTTTAGCATTAAGTCCACAATTGTACTGAAATTGTGCATAAACTTAAAATAAATAAATATTGAAGTTAATTTGTGCGGTTGCTTAGTTGATTATCTGCATAATCCGGTAAGTGAACTATTGGAAATAATTTTATTGTATCTGCTATAAACAAGAGCAGTGTTTCCATATCTTTTTAGGCCATGCTCCACCTTAACATTTCTAAAATGTTGATGCCCTCCATTCATAATTTTATAATAACCCAATGCGAAATAGTAAAAGACTTGTCGAGACCATTTTTTTATTGGCCCCTGTGGGGCGTGAGCCCCACGTTGGGAAACACTGGACTAAAGAGAACTGTCGTTCCACTCCTCTCCGTGAGAGGCGTGATATGTAAGTATTTACTTTTATATACATTTAAAAATTCGAGTACCTAATAATTAAGAATATATTATAATAGTAATAATTAAGAATTAGAGCCGTGGTGGCCGAGTGGTTTGAGCAGTTGCCTACGACGCAAAGGTCGCAAGTTCGAATCCCGACTGTACCAATGAGTTTTTCTGAACTTAAGTATAGTGATTAGTCACACCACGAGCTTAACGGTGAAGGAAAACATCGAGAGGAAACCTGCATACGTCTGAGAAGAAATTCAAAGGCGTATGTATAGTCGTGCTGGAGTAACGGCGATGGACTCACCATCTGTCACGTTGGCACCTAATATACCTCTGATGGAAAGTGGGTGTGTGGGTATTACCTATACACCTCTGCTGATATATTATTATATTATATAAAATTCGAGTTATTACAAGCTTAGTTATCTTTCTGACTTAGTACATGTATGTAGTTAGATATAGTTTTTAAAGATGAGTGAATTTCAGTACCTATTAAAAAGTTGATCCAATAACCGATTGCGAAACGAAATTTTAAAGTGGTTATATTTTTTATATCAGAGCATAATATTATTAACTCATAACTATATATAAGTACTTTGATAGCTTTTTGAATAATTATTATTTTCAGTAAATACATTGGTTCTGTAATCTTAAAATACTGTAAAAACATCACTAACATTTTATCACACGCACGTTTGTTAGCGAAAACTGGCATAAACGAGAATATTAACGTAATAATCCATATAGGTAGGTAGTAGGTAGGTCATAACAGGTTTCCCGTGAGGATTTGGAGCTGCCCGACTGGGGCAGGACCTCCACCTTATAGAAGTCCGTAGTCAAATTACACAATTATTTGTGTTGTGTTCCTATTCGGTGAATAAGGTTTCCAGTAATGAGCTCCTTGGGGAGGGGGAAATATTGTTATATTGTGTTATCAACAGAGGGATTAGTCCCATTATGCTGCCAACACAGTATAACTCTCCGAACACAGAATGGCAACGCGCAAGTGATACTTCGGTACTGTAAGCGTAAATAGGCTGCGGTAACCTTTTTCCATCGGGTGGGCCGTATGCTTGTTTGCCACTCTAGTTGTTTAAAAAAAGGTACTTAAAACCTCTGAAAAACCTAGAACGGTCTTCCACAAATGAAAATACCAGGATTACCTACTATATACCTTATTGTTGAAATTTGAAACCTTAAATCTGTTTTACAAATGAAATCTAAGGCGTAAGGAGTTTTTCATTTCCCATGGGCTATATAAGTTGACACAAGAGGCAGTTCTTTTATTTGTAGAAATGGAACCTTTCAACCTCAATCGACTTACCAGTTCACAAATTCGCGTTCAGTGTAATTTGCGAGTGGTTCCATCGGCGCCGCCCGGCGTCGGTCGGACTGAACGAAGGAACGAAGTTCCTTTTATTATAGTTAGTTAGTTAGTCACTCAGTGTGCGCGCGTTAAACCGCGCGGTCGGACGTGTGTTGTTTGTCATGCGAGAAGTGGCTAACAGGATGGCCGAGCTTGAGTTCGAGGCGCCTCTCGCGCAAATTGAGGAGTCAGACGATTGCCTCTCCACTGCCGACTACCCCCAAAAGACCATCAACGGAAATGACATACGCCTAAACAATTTAAATAACATCAAACGTGAAATAATTAAAATGAAAACTGACTCCAACAAAATAAACGACAACGAAGAACCGAAACTGGTGAAGTGTAAACAGGACAATATGCAAAATGGTGAAGGAGATAATTTCACGGAGACTTTCTCCGGTTCGCTCGAGGATTTGGTGAACACTTTCGACGAGAAGATCACCAAGTGCTTTGGGAATTACGAGGAGAGCGTGGAGAAGCTAGCGCCGGTGCAGGTGCGCTCGCAGGAGGAGATCATGAACGAGTGCCAGTAAGTAAACTACCTAACGAGCTATATCATTGGAGTATGTTAGCCTAATTATCACCTAATAAAAGATGTGCAGTATTTATAAGTAAATAGCAAATTTTTATGTATATTGGACGATCAGATAAATAAAACGAAGGAGTCTGCAAATCTTGAACTTCTTTGGAATCGCAATAGGTCTTTTAGGAAAGAGAATACTTAGGGAATATAAACAAATAGGGCGGGCTTTGCGCATGGCGTTGGTTGTCGCGGGATCGATCGATGTTCTAGCTGGGGTGCAGGGGGTGCGAGGCCTGCCGAGGGTCGCGGTGACGCATCACTCCCCCGCCCAAAACTAACCCCACCAACTTTGTTTCTACACTGGATACAACATAAGACACGCAATTGTAGAATTCCAAATTTAATTAATATCATGCCCATTTTAATTTCAATATATATTTTTTGGCACAACCAATGGCAGGAGTTTTTTTTTTATTTTCTGAAAGTAATACTGCATAAATAACTTTTTAATTTATTTGTATACGTTCCGCGAAACTATGTATATTATAAGTACCTATATATATTTATTTATGTACTATTAATTACAACTACACTGCTTTCGTTACTGTTTTTTGCTCATTATCTTTTTAATAAACATGATTGCAAGTATAAAACATGAATTAGCTTAATTAAGAATTTTCCCTTCAATAAACAGCTACGCCTATCGTCTGTGATATCTATATAGGTAGGTACTCGGTAGTTTCTCATAGTCTCCCCGTGAAGCACAATAGCAAGAAGCTCTCACATCAGCCTATTGTATTTTGATGAAAAGCTTGTTGCGGTAACTACGGTGTACTCAGGTGCATAAGTTTGCTATGCAGAATTGTACGAGTATATTTTGTTTTGTCCGAATTTGACACGTTCATGAGGAATCTAACACTGAAATATGGGTACCTACGTGTATACAATAACAGTTGCCTTTAATTTGTATATGTCAAGGTTATGGATTATTTTTCTTTATATGTTTGACTATTCATTTTACCCAGGAATATAAGGTTCCTTTTTGTCTGTGACAAATCTATCATGGATCCCGCCCCGGCGAGGCAGCAGAGGTTGAAGACCAGGTACCAACCTCCTACATTGTTCAATCACTTGTATTTCTATAAAATGCGACCCGTGTGTCGAATGCAAAAATGTTAAATGAACAAAGATTTATCTTTGTTCTTCACGTGTGAAAGAGAGTTCTGGATTCGATCCAAATGACCTAAATGCCAGAACTGCGAGAAACACATAAAATTTAATGGAAAAGTTTTCGCAAATAACTGAAGAGACCAAATTGGATTTTTTTATGCACATTTTTTAAAACCTGATGATGCAATATTCCAGAAAAACAATAGTGGGATAATATAGACTCCTTTTTAATAAATGCGCTACGCATTTATTGTGGGAATACTGCGAATAAGTCACATGATACCTTTCACGTTGAAATTCTACAAGAAAACGAATATAGCAGGTGGGTGCATTGATTCCGCCTGTGATTGGAGTGTAGGGGGCGTGCACGCAGATGTCGCGGCCACCTTGCCTTAAACAGGCTGTCTGCGGAACACCTTGCCGAATGTTGTGTGAGGAAATTTATTCAAATAAGAATAAAATTTTGGGCCCTCGGGAATATTAATCAGAACACCTTCAGAGTAACTTTAAACATTTACCGTCCAATACATATACTATTTGTAGTTAGTCAGATTTGTACGTCAAATATTGCATTAATATTCCTGACACAATCATTAGTTCCGCCGATAAATGGCCATCTCCGAAATTAATTATAAATACCTACCATTGATTATATGTTTGCATTGAACGATGATTGGTTTTAATATATCATAATTAACTGAATCTGAAATAATCTGCGTATTAACTCCTTCCTAAAAAGTATATAGGTAGTTATGTATGTGATTTTATGAACATCCGTATTTCGACCAAACGCTTATCCGAATTTGCAATAGTTTCACTTTTCGTTACCAGAGTAAGCTCTCACGCGCACTACACGCAGATCACATTAATAGTTACCAGGTAGCTCACGGGTACAATGTGAGGATTATTATTTGCCATGGTATAATTATCATGCTTCACTTGTTATCCGTCGGGAATATCTAATATATTTGCATCGGCGCTGGCACACGACACACGTCCGTCTTGATGTCACCCACATTGAATATCAAATAAGCTTTCATTGTGAACGCTGTGGTTACTTTAGAAGATATGATAGTTATAATACTTATTAATTGGCACTCAAGTGATAACCGATCAAATCATTCAGTCTCTTTAAACTTTTTCATTAACTGTACAAAGTTATTAGTTGTGCAATGTTAGAATAAATGTAAGCGTATCTGTGACCTTAAGTTCATACTACCATAAATTGGATTTGCGTGATCGGACTGATTTCATAACTCATGATTTAGCATTGCAATTCACCAAATCATATACAGTCAGTTTCCAAAAGAATAAGTTTGCGTGTCAAACTTGATAAATTGCTCAGGCCTATTATCCATGAAAACATAACGTTTGGAACAGTATCGTTTACTGATGTGCTCATTGGATGCCGATGCTTGAAGAAATATTCAAAACATCAACAATACTTTGCTAAGAATAGCCATTTTAATATGAATGCAGATGCTATTCAGATGTATTCATGACTAAATCATATCGACGTGAACTATTCGAGCGCAGTAGTGTCGCATTTGCGAATTTTATCAGCTCTTCCCCAGAGGAAGCGTGCCCTATATTGTGCGGTAAATCTTGTCAACAAGCCTATCCCTATTTGCATTTAGCCAAATCGACTGACTCACAAGTCCAATAATTCCTTAGATATTCCAGTTGATGTGAGATTTTTGTTTTATTAAGGAACTCCAAACAATCGGTAGAATTCATATCTAACGTACGCATATTCTAGGGCATAGGCTATTTGATTTCAATAGTTCTAAACGTTGCAGATCCTTGTAAAGCATTGCCTTTTTTCCTCTCCTTTTACCTTTTATTACTTGTATCGCCATAACTATTCCAAGTAATATTGAAATGGAGGTTCTCGCTTTTTGTCTTGAGCTTACCCGCACATGCGGGTATGGGGTGAATGACCCGTAATTTGCAACTACCCACATAACAGCTCCATTAAATTGTATTATAAAAGTGACTAAGTTTTTAACATTGCGTGAACTACTACTTACTAAATGATTTGGATCATTCCAAACTAAATTAGACAAGCTAGACATGTTGCTTTAAATTTTTACAATAACTAATGTACCAAGTGTTAAATAATGATATGGCACCTCTATTATTTTTAACTATACATAGCTTTCAAAATTATTGTTCAATTTTGTTATTATTGAGTTGACGTGAGATGAGGTCATCTTCATTACTCTGCCTATTTAGGGCTGAGTGATACAGCTACTTTATAATCATCAATCTTATGTACTTCCACTTACTGGAATCATATGGTATCTAACTGAATAAAGACTAATGATTTTGTAATGCCTTTAATTACGTAGAGTCGTATTAATGTCGTATTCACGCATCACAATTATTTGTACGTGTATTTTCTGGCGATTTTCTATATGAGCTTCAACTAAAATGTTTTTGAGACGGATGTATTAGACGTCTATTAATCTGTCTCTTTCGCACTTTTTAATAAGTATTGCAATAGCCCGTCATGATACCGCCCTCGATCAGAGTACCTCTTAATATGATAAAACCTACATACGTGACTATCTAGGTAAGTACTGTCCTACATAAATTATAATTCTGTAAATAAAATCTGTGAGTATTCCGAATAAATTCCAAATCTGTGGAGTGGATCAATGTGGTCTCACAATTTGAGGCTTACATTTCAGTTTAATGCATCGTATGTCTACAGATTCAACTTAAATGATCTAAGAAAAGAAATAAATAAATGTTACACGTCCCCGATAATTCCTTCTATAAAAAGGGATTCGATTACTCCAAGCCAAGTACTTTTATAACTAAAATTCAAATTTCTTCGGGCACTTAGCGCAGCTTTTATGGCTTTTAAAAACTTTTATCTACTGTTAATCTCAATAGTGAATCCGTTTGATATTGAGGCGTGGAACTGGTTATTGGCTGGAGCGAGCCCCAAGGGCATCTTTTGTTAATTGCTTACCAAATATAGGTAAGCCATATGAAAAGATTGGAAAATATTACTTATCTTATACTTTTAGGGATGAGGATTTGTCTCATGGTATTTCTGATTCAAATCATTAATACTACAGTCATTAGTCATCATATTAGTCGTCATAATAGTAATATTTAAAATCCGTATAGTTCGTTTGTTTGAACGCTCTAATCTCAGGAACCACAGATCCTAGCTGGATTTGGAATTAAAAAAATGTTGTGTCACCCTTTTTTCTTCAAGGTAGCCTATAAATCATCATCTCTACCGAAGGGGCAGGGCACGGCTAGTTTCTCCTTTATCCTTCTGGGTATATCCTAGTATGAACTAAGGCATACAGTGAATATAAAATTACACTGAATAACTTTCTAAAGACTGATGCCATGCTTGAGTAAATCAGGTGCAACGGCCTTTAAATGCCCATGGACACACATGAACACAATCCCATCGATCGTCAAACACTTGCTAAATGATAGTAGACTAAATGGTAGTGTCATTTCAACCGTGTCATTGGGGGTCTGATGAATGACTCAATTTGAGCTCGTTTAGCGCGAAGGTCAGAATAATGTGGGTACTTATACTGAGTACTGCAGGGGATTTGGGTACCAAGGGAAGTCATTATATTATACGACTGGAAAAAGTCCATGGAATCTCCGTCATCCAACCACAGACTAACTAGGTAAGCAGATTGAAACTTGCATTAGTCAGCTTACACGTACGTATGTTACTAATAACACGACTCATTGGTAGGTAGGTACTTTCCAGCTAGGAGTTATTTTTGGAGATGCTATGCTAGATTGAACATCGACGATTTGTTTAAATGCATAACTACCTAGTAATTATAAGCATTAATTACGCCAGAGATATATAGCTGAGTCCGAGTGACTGATGGCAAATCAGGAAGGACTGATTAGATACCTACCTACTTAGTTTTATCCAGTTTTTAAACACATGCAAGTTTGCATTGTTATTAAGTAATAAAAGTAAAATTAATTGAAAACCCTACCCCTTCGGCGACCCTTTGTGGGAAGGCGTGATGATATATTATTATTATAATAAAAAAAACTCACTTGTACGTACTATATGATACTTGTTAGAGTCTAGTTTCCTAGGTACAATCACGTATAATATAATATTTTTAATATAACACTCTTTAGTTCTGGGGTCCTTTATTTGCCAATAATATACTTAATTATAACATACTTGGGGTAGGTACTATACGGCGTAATATAATAACATTTGCTTGAACCTGCATCATAATTTGCATAACATAACATAAAATTCATTGTATGAACGTGTACCGAACCCGAATGGTGGCCGTATGACGCACCCCGGGCCATATGTCGCGGTTTCCTTGAATTCGCCAACACGATAATGTAAATGCAAATCTGATGTATAAAGCAACTAGTTCACTTAAATCGTCACTTAATAATGGTCTCTTTTTAATTATCGTAAGAAGACTAAGCTAAGTCTCCACTTAGCTTAATGTAGGTACCAGCTAACCTAAATTTTGTCGTGTATATTACATTATTTGATTGATTAGTGTCGGTCCGTACCATCGCCCCAAATTGTATCCAACAATAGAACTTGTTAAGTGATTGCACCTTTTGGTACATGATTGCTAAGTAACACTGCCTACTAAGACAAGTGTCAGTTCATTGTCCTATAATTATAATATACGTTTGTACGTCTTCCACGCAAAATCTGTCCGCTGAATGAATTCAATGAAATTTACCACACTAGTAGATTTTAGTAGCTGATTTCACACACAAAATATGTTTCATTCCAGAATAAAAATCAACCAATGAAATTAATTTGACGCCGATTATACCGCGGTTTAATGAATACACCGTGTGCTTACAATCCTGTGATTCTTCAACGTCAGTAATAAACTACTTTAGAGGGGAGATTTTTACGCGTCGCCAACGCAGCGACTGCACCGACGACGCACTAAACAATGACCTTCCATCAATTTAAAATAGATTACATTACTCGTGTAGTCCCTCGTCTCATGCTGTCTAGGTGCAACTTACAACCTAGTATTTGGGTCGCATACAACTCGCCCATTTACCCTTTGTTGTAAGATAGCGGTATTCTTACAAGAATGAATGCTACGAAACCACGGGATAATAAGAGTACAGACGTTCTATAGAAACTACCAAAAGAGCACATACATTATACTTGGTAACAAATTGCTTACAATTATTAACATCTTTATTTCACAAATAGTGAAACGAAATAAATTCAGCCTTCTTTTCAGCAACATGGTCTTGAATGGTGCCTTCGTGACAGGTGGTATTTGCATGAAAAAGCGAGCTTTTTAAACTTTCAACCCATCTATACGCCTTCACACTGTTGCAAAAGTGTCTCCGAAGGGGTTGACGAAAGTGTTTTAACACGCTCTTGTTGCTAGAGAGGTTCTTTGGTAACAACTCGAACACTTAAACCATTGAGTCAACATGGATCTACATCGCTCTACACTTTCCGAATTACACAATCATTTCTTGTGGACCAGATTTAACGGGAACTTTTCTTATCCGTCAACATCACGAGATGATCTATGACGATTATGGCAACGCCGCCGTGTGTTCTTGATGGGTTTTGCACGATTGCTATTGTTTCCCTCGATTCTCTTCTCGTACCTACCGTTATCGTTTTACTGTTATGGAATCCATAGAAAGAGGCTTCTTACACATAGACATAAAGATAAAAATATGGATATATAATATAAGGTTTACCAAAATCTGTAGGTAAGCGATAAAAACTAGTGGGTTATATAGTTTTCTTTTTGGGTAATAATAATTTCTTAATCATATTTACCAAAACAGCTGTTAAACCAACTACTAACAGTGTTGTAAATAGTTTTAAGGGTGGTTTTACGGATTCATAATCGTACAATGCGGTTTTTCTATGACTACGCTTGTAATATATCAATGTTTTTATTTGCGTTCACTGTGGTCAGGTAAATCATCAAAGCGACTAGATATTTTAGTTCGTTGAAAATAACAACTCGGGGCATTACATGAAAAATATTTTATTCCACGTGGGAATGGTTCTCTTCCATTGCCAGCGATTACTTCACACCTTTCAATGTTGTTTATAAATACAGCCCTCGCCTCAAGATTATTTTCGCGAGATTCACGTCACCCGGCCTGGGATTGTAGGTATGACTCCGCGTATGACTAAACAACAAATGTTACAATTACCGCTTAACGAATGCGTAATCATTTAGTATGTATTTTACATCGTCTTTGCTTGTTTCATACATTACGCTGTAGTTAAATGAGTTTATGATAGCAATAACAGATGTACGCGTCGGAATAAACTCTATTAGTCCTGACCTTGACAAAATAAACTGTTTCAAGGGCGGCTTCCGTCATCCCATCCGGATCCTTTTAAAAAGATACATGTATACCTTCCTCCATCTATGTATACATAACCCCCCACCAATATCTCTCCCAACTCGTTTCTCCAGGGCAGGAGTCAAAATCTTTGGAAGACATGATTTATTATATCTACTGTCATAAAACCGAAAGGATGCTTGGCTTGGGGCTACAATCCTTCTATAATATTATAAATACGAATGTCTGTGAGTATGTTTGTTCCTCATTCACGCAAAAACTTGAAATTTATTTAGAAAATTTGTATCAGATGTATTCACCTATGAAAGGCGTGTTCAATATTCTCACACGAAGTGTGCCATTAAGCAATTGAATTGATAGAAATTTGGCACAGAGATAGATTATATAGAGAGCTGTATTACCATATAGAATATAATTTTTCCCTTTAAATTCCCAGAAAAATCTACCAATTAAAATTTTACGCGGGTGAAATCGCGGGGCACGGCTAGTAATGTCATAAACCAGGGTGGACAAGCGTGGCTTGGGGCTACAATTCGAAACACCTATCTGTTTTATGTATCACGAGTGGGACATTCCACCTTATCCTCTGACCGTATGAGCGGTCACGTAAAGCATCCGTCCTCTTTCCTCTTACAACCTAAACGGTTTAAAGAGTCTCGTCTCTAGGGCTTTTCAAAGATAAAGTAACCGTCCTGCTTTTAAGAGAGTAACACAAGCTGTTCCTTTCGCACGCGGGGCATCGCAGCATCTGGGGACAAAACGGAGCCGTGAGATTCCATAACTTATACATACATACACGTATTCACAAGTGTACATATGAAACGTTATTTGGTCGGGCATGGCTATATGCGGCTTTGCTAAACGCGTCTTTCCCGAAATAGTAAGGAATTTCCACACGGGGTGATCGATACCAATGTCAGTGAAAAGTATTTTAATTGAATTGTGTATAAGAATAGAAGCTTTGACTTTGACTCGTCGGCAACGCCCGATAATTATTTAGAAAGGTATTGTGTAAAAGGCTATGCGCCATCGTCGTTAGTTATAAGGATAAACGTTTTAGTAATTTGTTTTATATACATTTATTCAGATTGAAACTGACCTCGAGGGCAAGTAATCGGAATCCTCATTTTTATCCACTAGGTATCTTCATAAAAAATCATATGTATTTTCATTAAATTGTAATAAAATTATACTTAGCTTGGTACTAATCCAAGCTAAGTATAATTAAGCCTTAAGCCTGTTTTTTCTTAATTTATAACCCTCGGCAAAGAGCCGTGGTGGCCGTGTGGTTTGAGTAGTCCCCTAAGAAGGTCACACCTATGGGTTAGTACCTAGAATTTTCTGAAGTACAATGATTTATCGCACCACGACCGGTGTGATATATTACACTGAATGAAAACATAGTGAAAGGAATTGAAAAAATATAAACGTATGAATTCTTGCTTATGAAACAAGGAGCCAATGAGGATGCCAATGAGACTCTCCTAAGTCTCATTGGCATCTCGGTTTATGGGCCAAGGTGAAGAATCTTCGGGTAAAAGCAGGTGTCATTCCACCCTTGTTGGAAGTCGTTAATAAATATATTTACTTATATAGATAGATATATACTTAAATACATAGGATATCCAAGACTAAGGTACAAATATTCGTGTTCATCACACAAATATCTGCCCTCAGCGGGATCCGAACGCGCGATCTCTAGTTTCGCAGTCAGGAGCTCTAACCACTAGACCAGACGGTCGTCAAATTATCACACACCGTCTAGTATACAAACCATAGCAACAATGTATTCGGTATGATCAAAGACAAATTGAGCACTAACGGTCAGTACGGAGCCGTACTAGGAGCCAAAGAAAGTGGGGTCGCATGGAACTGGATCGCTACATTCTCCGACAACGGCGACTGGTTTGACCAGTGCGAATCCTGGCGCTAACGCCGGGCTGGAACCTATACCGGTTACCAATGAGCCTTGCCAAACTCGATACCGTGTACCACACTGATTTTACGTAACACAAGCTTTTATGAACCAATTAAAATATGCTCTACTGGTTATGTAATCTGATATTGTGGTTCGACGGTTTAATATGGTCTTTATAAATCAAATCTTTGGTGCAGAAATTGCTGTTGATTACAGCAACTAAAAGCGTCAACTAGCTAAACCTTATTTTCGCCTGACCATAAAGTTAGTTCACTTTACTCCTAATGCTCGTAACATAAACTGTCTACCAATTAAAGTCTCATCCAAATAGGTTCAGACGTTTCGAAGATTAGCCGGAACAAACAGACACATATTTATATGTATTTAGAGTTAGTACACCGTGGAGAATATCTATTAATTTGTCACCTCTCGTGACAGGTGGGTTGGAAAATATCTCACAAAATCAGCATTGCTATCCAGCTAGGCAATGCTGCTAGTCTTTTTGGCACGTTGCCGCGGTATACCGACTTGGTCCAAATATTTTATCTGTAAGTAGTTAGTTATACAACTGTCTTTTTTAAATACTGTTAATTGTTTTTATTGTCAATAAATATTATATTTGTATACATAGATATGTTCTTTACTGTCTAATAAAACATAAACAGTGCAGGTTTAAAGATTAAATAATATTTTTTTAGTTTTGAAATACTGTATGTATAAAACGGTAAACTATAGCTAATAAAGCCAGTAAGATATCAGAACTCGTTATTTATGTAACTCCAGCGATAAGGTCAGGTACAGTTTATTTATACTCTTTAACTGTTGGCCTACGCCGTGCGCTATGTTGTTAGAAGCTTACTGAAAACCGACCTACGTTATTAAATCACTTTTACCATAGTGGAATAATTAAAGTAATAGATTATTTTATTCTCGTAAATTTTTAGTATTTATTATCTATAGTAAAAATAAAACCCGTGAACCCGTGGTGGCAGAGTGGAACTACTTCGAATGTCCGACTCTACCAATGAAATTTTCTGAACGTAAGTTTCGTTATTTGGCATACTTGCGCATCGCGGCTCCTAATTGTCACAAGTAAGTAAGCATATCACCTTAAATTTAAAACTTGTCTCTTGACGGCGTCCCTCACGCAAGTCCCTACATTTACCTCCATGCTCTCTTTCCCTCCTTTGTCCACCACATCATGACATACACCTTTCCTTGCCTGAGTCATGTATGTATGTGCATACAGTATTGGTAATTCACTTATAATCCTACTAATATAATGAATTCGAAAGTGTGTGAGGATGTTAATTCCTCTTTCACGGAAAAACTACAGAGTAGAAATGTAATTATTAGCTGGATATGTTTATTCTAGAAAAAAGTATACCAATATAATAAAAAATACGCGGGTCACAGCTAGTAAAGTATAGTAAATTAGACTTTAATAGAGGGAAAGGCTACATTCTCAACAATTCAGATTAATTTTAAAGCACAAAAAGAAAATGTAACAACGTAATCTTTATTTATATAAGAACAATACTTACGTAATTAAATTTTCTTGTTTCATATAGGTAGTACATGGTTGTGAAACCACATCATAATCAAATGATCAATTTATACATAAGTTTCTCGGTTGGGGATTAAACTTTCTCTCGAAATTTATCGTTAAAATGGAATTGTTACCTCATTAGGAAGGTAAGGCAATTTTAATCTCACAGTAATGTGAGTTTAAAGAAATACCAAGTCAGTGTTTGATTCAAGACTTTATAACAAAATGAAGTCAATGAAAATGGCAAATTAACACTAAATCTCCCTCCTGTGTCGGGAATCCGCACAAGTGTTGGTTGGTCGTACCTGCGTCATGCGCTTAGTTTGCAAATCACATAGCCTATTTATAGGTACTTCATCGCATCAACAGTAGGTATGGCTTGAAAGGAAGTTGCAGAGACAGCGGCCATTCGACCACCGATCTGATGTCGATGGGTGATGCACTATGGATTACATCCCTTTACTACTCTTACTCAGCATCTCCATATACCATAGTCAAAACCGACATCAATCCTTTCTCAGTCTCATTCCTACTTCCAACCCTGACTTCTTCAAACATAATTCTTATTTTGATTTTAAAACATTCTTTCTCAGAAACACGCCGAGTCCCTCACGAGTAGAGCGCCCGTTCCTAGAGGGAACTTACAAGATTATATTTGGAGATAAAAGCGATTCAATGTCCTTCCTTAGCTTATAATGTATCTCCTTGCCATGTTTAATTGCGGTCTTAAATATCTTATCATAACCGACGATTCTTTTACAAAATTGTACGAACAATTTAAATTTAGCTTTGGAATCGCATTTCCCATTCAAAGATGAATCTCGCGTCAGTTTTGTGAAGACAGGCAGAAAGATCAAAGCGCAGAGCGTTTTCGTTTCAATCGCTAGAATCGAACTCTCATTTAAATCCTTAACATTATTGCGTACTTTGCTAACTGAATTAACATGTTAACAGGAAATGATCCGGAGATGTAACTGGATTTTAATGAACTTATTGCCAGTTTTATTTTTAATAAATGTAAAGGCGTATGTAATCCTGATTGAGTAACGGCGATGGCCTCGCCATCTGCCACGTTGGCACCTAAAATATATCTCTGGCAGAAAGTGGGTAGTAGTGGGTGGGTACGACTATACACTTCTGCCTACCCCATCGGGGACCCTTGTGGGAAGGCGTGAGGATATATTATAATTATATAGGTACAAAACCCCGTTTTTAGTTTTTGCAATTACCGCGTCCGGACGAACAGACAGACGGACGGAGACTATTAAGCAATTTGTCAAACTTCAGACATCACGTTAAATGCGTATTTTGACGAGAAAGTTCGCTTGACTGCACAATATCGTGTCCAAATATGTTTCACAATACTTAATGTCGATCGTGGTTAGGTACTGAAAAAATCTTCAACGTATCATGTTACGATCCCACAGCACTACGAATTTTTTCGTACATGGTCACACTTTGATGAGCTTGTCGAAACAATTAGTGTTACACACAAACTCAATACAATAGAGAAAGTACTGGTGGAAAAACAAAAGCATTTCTTGCACTAATTTAAAAAAAAAACAACGCAGCGTCCAAATACAAAAGTGAATATTACACAATGCAAGAATCAGAGTAAAAAAATGTTTTGAAATGGTAATAAATTCCCGCCCATTGTTTGTTGTGGCTGGGTTACAGCATATGTTTTCAGCTGGTTGGTATTTAAATAAGTTAGCATTAGTTTTTGATCGCAGCCAAATAGCACTGCTCCCGGGTAGTGTTATATTCCAGTGGGTACTTGGATAGTACGGTTTCCAGAACTCCACATGGAATGGCCAGGACAGAACCGGGCCGTTTGTTTCGTTTCGCAGTTTAAGTATCGTTTCTCAGTTTAAGTCGCTCTACTGCCGAAATTACTTTTTATATCTTCACACCTATACCTACAAGGGTCCCCGAAGTGGTAGGCAGAGGTGACAACACCCTGCTGTCGTCGGAAATGTATTAGGCACCACAAATACTTACTTTGAAATATTTATTTTATGATTCGATGATCGCTTCACCGGTGCGAATTCTTGTGTATAAATTATTTGAAAAAATACCCTATGCTAAAATGTAAGCGACTCAAGGACCAGTATCCGTATCATGAATCATTATTTATTTTATTAATCTAACACATTTACACAATCCAATCAAAATCCTCTTTATTAAAAAAAACCTTACGCAAACCTTAAAAAAAATTTAATAAGTCTGCTTTATTCAAATACATACTATTATAACCCACAGACCATAAACAATGAAAGCATCTATTCTATATCTATTGTAATAAAATTGATGGGCCTATTGTGAATCCTTAGATTGTGAGAATCGCAAGCAGTTCCCGCGTAGACGAGTATCTATTTTACATAGCATATTCAACGCAAATTAGGCATTATGTAAAACAATAAGATATGAAAACACTAACGAGGTCAACGCACTGGTATCATGAGCGATAAACACACCCCACTTTCTTTGTTCGCAAAACGATAAGGATTACTTAAAACTACACTAATTGCATACAGCGTTGCGAAATGAGTCCAATTTGTGTTCTATTTTAGAAATAAAATCTTACTATTTCTGCTATTTCCATTCCATTTCCAACTGCTATTTCCAGAATATAATATACCTACAGAAAAAAATATTATTAAATATAATACAGAAAAAAAAATATATATATTATTTATTATTATATTATTATTACAAAAAAAATAACAATTCTTTATTGTAATTTTTTCTACCTTAACTTCGCATAAAAATCCTCTGTACGATAAAAAATATAAACGTTTATATTTTTTTGACATTAAATAGTTTTAGAAAATATTAAATTTAATTTTATACATCAGAAATTAAGAATTTTGGCCTGTTTTTGTATTACTTTACTTTTTAGAAGAAAACATTGTAGAATTACGTCCAATACGGTAAGATAATCGTGATAGAAATGCTGCAGCTTTCGAAGCTTCGTCTGCAGTAAGTATTGATTATTAGAGAAAGTTTTCGCAAAGTTAGATTATTATATCGGTCATTATAGGTATCATGCATAACTTCTTTAAACAGGTAACAGCATTATAACCAAACTTTGTAATAAAAAATTATATGAAAACTATAACCTAACCTAAAAACAATATTCTTACAATAACCCGCAATATGCCAACACGAACGCACCACACGTGCGTAGTTTAAAACACGATCGGTGTTCAATCGTCTTGACGCAATCGTGAATGTCAATCGGAATAGTGTATTGATGCATTCAAACCATTCACATACATACAAACAAACCAATTGGTCATCGTAGCAGTGTCGATCGTGGAGCCTCGTTAGGCGATAGTGACTGGTAACGGACAGACGGGATGGTCAAGCTATTGCTGGCACTGTACAAATCGTTTATCAAAATTAAAACCATAATTGTTGTTACTTTCTAAAACAGATAATCTTGAACATATAAAACTGTCAGTCGTTCGACTGCATATCAGAAGTGAAAACGTAGAGATATAGAACTAACAAATTTATAAATTTTAAGTAATTTATTAATCTGATTTTCAACCTCACTTTCATTAATGTTCCAGAAATCTCTCATTATTGTCATCATATTGACAATTTCGAAACCTGTAAAAACGACTTTTCATGCAATTTCCTTAGCTGTCGGCTCAATTAAGTAGATGTCTTTTAGCTAATACAATAAAAGGTGAATTTTTATTCACCTTTTATTGTATTAGCTAAAACTAGGCATTGAACAGTTTTCTGTTCAATGCCTAGTTTTACGACTATAGCGTCGATATGTCCTTCAGACGTATCGATTTACTTAGTAGGTACTGACGCGATGTTCGAAGTCCCAGTACCAATTGTCGCTAGTTACGATGTTGTAAGTTATTTTACTAACAAATATGTATGACGAGGCGAGGCTACATGCGGTATTGCATCTGGGCATAGGGCATTATGATTATAACTACTTAAAAGAGAAAACTTCGAGATAATTCCTCACACATTTACCTAAAACCAAATTGTAATTTAATAAATATAATCCAAAATTGTTCCTACTACAGCAACTAGATAACCATAGATTATCAAAGACTACACTCGTGTTCATCACATAAGTATCCCCGGCGTTAATCGAAGCCGTGATAATAAGCTTCGCCATGAGGAGCTTTGACCACAAGACCACAAAAAAATACAGCCGTGAGCTTTTAGTTAACCCAACGAGGTATTTTAATTGTTCCATTGGGAGTTCCCATGCCGATTATGAGCGGTAAAAATTTACAAAATTTAATGTGCGTGCTAAAGTATAGGTTGCAGTAACTGCTTATCGTCGGGGCCGTGCGCATGTTCGCAGCCTTTGTTGGATAAAAAGTTTATTTTCTCCTCTTTCACGCAGAAAGTAGTCAATGAAATTCGAAGAAATTTGGCACTGGATTAGCTGGTTTTTTTTATACCACTTGGGTGGTAAACTAGTATGCGGCCCGCCTGATGGTAAGCGGTTACCACCGCCTATGGACGCTTGCAATGCCGACCCTGCAGGAATCTTTTCACACCATTCTTGAAGAATGCTGTACTCTCCAGGGAAGACCTCAACGGGGAGCTTTGATGAGCTGAAATCAAATTTACCCGGGCGAGAACGCAGTAGGTACATATGTAGCTAGTAGGTCAGGTAATCGATGGTAGTCTAGTCACTTTTATACTCATCAGTCAAGGATTTTGTATTCATAAGTACCTACTTATAAACCTACGTCCTCATTATTATATTAAACGTACGTCGCGCGACCCACATTTGACACAAACCGGGGCACTGCGTGGTCAACGCAGGTTTTGTTGATAACATTTCTATAAGTTTCCCTCTCAAGTAGATATGTTTGAGCATTTATCCTCATGAGTAGACCTAATCGGTATCATTTACCTCAGTAAATATGACGAGTATTTACGTCAGATCTTGTTTTTCGCCGTGGATAGCAGAAAGAACTCGTTTTCGATCTGTGTATACATTTGGAATCTCAAAGCGGTTAAGTCTAGACCACAGGTTACATAATTTGCTGGATTCAGTGACTTTATCTGTGAAATTACTACATTGAAGTAAACAAAATATAGTCTCGACGACAAGTTTTTTCTTTAGATAAGTGACTTAAGTTAGGTTTAGTGACTTGATTAGATAAGCCATGAGATCAGATATTGGTCCTCTAATTTTTTTTGGACTGGTACAATCAGTAGTAGTTTCTTGTTTCTTTTTGCATCAGGCCGACATCTATAGAACTTTCTTAAATAAGTTTAAGCCCGCACTTAAACTGCATAGAAAGTAAGTCTCAAGTTATTAGCTGTCTCTGTAACTAAACATGACTTAACCATTAGCATGCCTACCGCATGCAAGTTCAGTCTGAGTCGTCCGTAAAAACTTCATTACTAACTTCTCGTTAGGCGCCTTTGAAATGAGCGTCAAATGAGCAGATACTGAAATGATTTGTTCGATTAATTTGCAATACAAGAGTGTGACAAAAGTTTCTGTGAGACGCCGACTAACCGCGTGTGTAAATACATCTCTATGCAGCCTTGTCATAACTCAACGAATTACGCAATCGTCTGTCAACCCACGTATCAAATAGACATTATCGGATGACATGCGCTGTGTATGAACTTTAATTTGTTCGTCCGAGTCGCCGTGCATTCGGCATTTAAAGAGCAATTTGACCTACAACAAAGTCGTTAAGATTTAAACAAACATAAAGAACATTTGAGAACGGCCTTGCGTGGGAGTACTTTACGAAGCACACAGAACAGACAATCAATAAAGATTAAAAAAATAGTGATTATGTATAAATTATCACGCCAAGTCCCTCGCGGGATAGGTGGAGAGAATGGAAATCCAATTACGTACCTTTTTCGCTTCATACAAATGCAACAGTCTCTTCATAAATGTAGGTATCTCGTTTTCAGCTAGGTACGTGATGTAAGGTTAAATATAGCTTAGTAGGCATTAAACACTGAATTTGTATTACATAGTTTTCTTCAAACAAGGTAAAGGTTGGATCACCGCATTAATAATAGTGTCGTAATATAATACTTGTCTGTTTATAAATAGTAGGTAATATTCAAGTATATTTTTCCTCCCAAACAGTGTACTGTGTTGTTTTTTTAACTACAAAGGTGTCATACGAAATTACGGTCCATATCATGCGTATACCTGGGGTATCTATTATCAAAGTGAGTTTTTATGAGGGTAACTATGCTAGCTGTACTAAGGACGATATTAGCTGATCCAACTAATATTATATATGCAAGACTTTGTGATGATGTTTGTTCATCTTTCACGCAATATCTACTGAAAGGAACTTAATGAAAGTTGGCATAGATATTATTAGCTGGATTAATATTTGGGACATGTTTTATTCCAATAAATATCGACAAATAAAATAAAATTGTATGTACGTATGTGAAAATCGGCCTGAAGCCGCTTAGTTAGGCTATGCTTAAAAAACAAATTACAATATGTACAAAACCTCTTAAATCTCTTCAAATCTCACATCCTATCCCAACCCAAAAGAAGATGTAAAAAAACAACTATTCCCAATGTACATTTGGAGAAAGAAACGTCAAGCTCTAACAATTTTGTTCAAATCGATTGAATACTTAAATGGGAACATCAAGAATACTCAACACCGGCGTGTATGTATGAAGAGACTAATGGATGATGATGAACCGAAAGAGGTCTGTAATCTAAAGAGCGTTCTACGGCTTCTGCATAAGTTGTGGAGTCTTAGTACTGTACTGTGTAATAAATAATATTGATAGCGTGTTATATAGGATAGGTTATTCGTTTTGTCACTTGTTAATGCTTGCACAACTAGTTAACCCAATTTAAAAGGTATCAAGTAAACGTTTTTGCCTATCTCAGTTCAATTTACCTCAAGGCAAATACCTTGAGGTAAGTTTGTCAATATATGCTATATATATATAGGCCTGACAAGGGAACCACCTCGAATTCCATTTCGACGTCTGTCAAGGTAAATTTTGCAAAGTATATTTCTTATTTCGCTGTTTCAGAAGATTTTATTGTACACTCTTTCGAGATTAACTAAACGTCAACTAGAACAATCTCAAAAAACGATTGAGCAACTCGGTCTGTTCGAATACGTTAACTTAAACTAACAAACACGCCGAAGTGGACTCACCTACACATCCTTGAGTAAATAATTCTATTTCCGTTAACTAGTTGCGTTAGGTAAGTTATTTACTGCCACAATGCCACCGGCTTCAAGTATTTTAAAAGAAACTTGTGTTTTGTTACCTACATGTAATGCACTATGTATAAGGTCTTTGGAATGTTCGAAAGGTTCAAAAATAAATCCAAAGCCTTTGTAAAAGTACCTCATGTACGTCGTTAAGGGTACGTGGCATCATCCAATTATTTATCTAACGCTTCGAATCTTCAAATAAAAACCGAATGAATAGAAATCATTAATCATTCTTTAATCAGGGCCTATTGAAACACCTGACTTAAACGTGCTTTTTAAATTAAAGTAAACAAAAACTACACATACACTCTTCTCAAAAAGTGTAAAAAATTGTTTAGTCCCAAATCTGGTTAATGTACTGTGAGCATGCATCATATATTTCATCAGCCTATAATGTCTTGTCTCAACCATATTTTTCGTCCATGACTTTAACACCCGGCCATTAAGGTTACGCCTCCATTTTTATTTTTAAACTATTTTTTATGAAGGAAGTGGGCAATAGGGTTAGTCCGGCGTCTACCTGCCGACCGGGCCCAGTACCTCACACCTGCTTCCCACAAAAAATATACAAGCACTGGTCACTATTTCGGGAATCACTCGCCCGACCTGAGCCATTAATTATTACTTCGGCGTCATGTTTTCTGTATAAGGTAGGTCTGTTTTTATGGGCATCCAAAACGTTTGGAATAAAACTATTTGTAATACATTAGTATAAGGCGGATACTATGGGAAGTATTCTCAAGATCGTAAACGAAATAATAATAGCATCCGCAGGCAGAATCATAGCGCCGTAGTCTATTCGCGTCGTCCTCATTCACTCCTCTTCGGTTAGTGACATCGGCTGGCGAAATTAAAAAACAACAAGTGGTCGACTGATATAAAATTCTAAATTTGAACCTCACCCGTGGTTCCACGACACACGGGATCGGGGATACGCCATGCTCGATTATATTACACGATAATATTGTGTTATTAATATTGCGAAAGGGGTTTTTTTTTACTATTCCACCAATAATCTTACAACAGGCTAACCTTTATCTCGATAAAAATACTGTTTTCAAAGTATCATATCTATTGCCGTTTAATTGCGGACAACGTCGCTTAAGCACAACCGGTGCATAATCTTTCCATTGACAGAATTGCCTCTAGCAATATAATAATAATGGCGAAAATGCTACGTTGCATAGAAAACAGATGAGTCACGATAACGGGCCAATACAGATTAGATAATCTCTTAATGTCAGATGTCGATGGCGCTGGAGCAATTAAGATAGTCACGCTTAACCGTTATCTACTACAATGATAGATTTTTCGATTCGTCATTCAAAGTTTTGGGATCTTATCAATATCACCATCTCGTCTTCCCTTATGAATCTGGCATGTGGTAGGTAGAGATGTGACAACATCCTCTTTTCGCCGGCGATATATTTAGGTGCTAACGTGACAGTCGGCGAATCCGTCGCCGTTTCTCACGCACTATACTTGCGTATGTATAGTCGTTGTATTGAATTTCTACTTACACGTTTGTAAGTGCCCTCTCGATATTTTCCTTCACCGTAAAGCTCGAGGTGTGACTATTAACTGTTTATAAAAAAAAAACATCCAAATTTAGAACTGGCTCACTAGTGCTTTTATAAATGAAGGGTAGTATATATGATATCATATTAGCCTGACTGAATGATAATACATCAACAAATATACTTGGAATGACTAACTCAAGAGATCTCCGTAATTCATTAAGATCAGCATTCGTTCAACAAACTTGAGATGAAACAAACTTGACTTGAATTCAATTTGTAGATTAAATGTATATGTGTATGTACACATTATATATATATTTTTTCTTCTGTGCGTGTGTATATCACTGAACTCCTCCTAAACGACTGGAACGATTTTAATGAAATTTTCCGTGTGTCTTCAGGTAAATTCGAGAACGGTTTAGATTCACAATTGGACCCGATAGGTGGCGAGCGGATCGTGTTTCAGGAAACTACTTTTTTCACCCAAGCAAAGCTGGGCGGGACAGCTATTATATATGTATATTTGAAATTATTGATTAAAAAACTCAAAAAAATATTTTTGGAGTAATTACAAACAAAGAAAGACCATAAATCTATCTTTTCTGGTGCCTATGTTTCACGCTATTCCTGAACGACTAAGCTTGTTACAGGTCTGACTGATCAACCATTGCCAATTTGACGATATATTACCAAAACAGTAGATATTCTGACAGATGTTTTTTTATAGTTTTTACTGACATGAAATCACATACTTTAGTGTTCCCTCACAATAGATTAGAGTTGACTAGAGTAGCTCAGACAGAAACAGCTTATAACAGGTCACATTTTAAAAACCCGTTTAATGAATTAAAACAACTCTATCCATAATTTAGTTTATTTTATTCGTTGTTGAAACAAAAGTCGTGGTCCGATCGGGTTTCAGAACAAAGCAATTGTTAAGATTTAAGGTTGAAGTAACATAAGCTAGCGAGCAGTGCGGCGCCCGTCCGTCGGGGTTAGTGGGGTAAACGGGTATTGCGGTCGCCGGCTCGGGGTAAATCGAATCGATAGCGCATTCAGTACAACCTCACAACCGCTTTCGAAGAGATATTCTTCTATATAACTTCAAATCATTACTTATCTAGCCGCCTCTGTAAGCATGTTTGCGTAGCTCTGTTTATGTACAGACTGATGTATGTGAATGAACCGAGAAGTTAATAAGTCTTAAGAGAACTGGCGGTCTACTCTCTGCCTAGCCCGCGAGGGACTCGGCTTGATCATGTGAACGGTAATCATTATTTTCTAATCTGTAAGTACAGTTCTCGCTAGACTTCCATACATCTTTCGCTTCGTCCACATTTAACAGTATTCATACATGTTCGCCGGTTTCGATTACTCTTGACGTTCCCATCCTTGAGTGTCCTATCGATTTGATCTAGTTAGTTGGAACGTGGTCTTCCGCTGCCTCTTTTTGCATACAATTTCGCTTTGTATATTTGTTTCGTCAATGTTTCTTCACTCATCCTTACTTAGAGAGAACTGGCGCTCTATTCCTTTTGCCTATTCCGTTAGGGACTTCGCGTGATGATATGTAGGTATGTATATATGTAAGTCCATCCGCCAGTATTTAGTTCGTTGTTATTCTGCTAAACAGCTTTAATATTTCGGGATTCCAAAGTTATATCCCATTGTTTATTTTCCGGATCCCCAATCACTTGTTTATGTGTTTTGTATTGAAAGCTTTCGGGGTATGGCTTTAGCCTTTGAAAGGTCAGTCAACAATGAAATATGACCTTTTCGGATAGATACCGCTGACATAAGCAGATTTGAAGCATACCCACACTGATATAATAAACAAATAGATAAAAATATCAATGGAAGGTGTTATATATAGGTTGGTACCATAGTACACCATAATGCCAAAGTAAAAAGTAAGCTAAGGTCCATGGTGTTAGAACTTAAAATTTTGTGACATAAATTTTGTGATGATATGTGGGCGTAAATTTAACGTCGATCGATGTTCATTTGTTATTATTTTAGTCAAAGAGATAGAATCGGTAATTTTATTGTGCAAAGACGGTTAGATGTTTGGAATACTATTAGCATATTTTAAAAGAGAGATAATAATCAGGATGAGATCAAATCTTATTTCGGGGTTTTCTGAATTTGGAATCATATGCCAACGTTTAACCGCTAAAATTTCGTTCATAATTCGGAATGGTAACTAAATAACTACAGTATTTTATCCCGATATCGTTTCGGTATATCGGTGTAGTTTAATTGCGTGTAGCATCGTGAGATACTTAATACGGATAATTTTAAACAACCTTGCTTGAATCTGCCCGCGTGTCCGTTAGCGGTCAATCGGGAGTTGAAAGTCCAGTCCTGGATCGAAATTTTATTCGACAAACCTCAATATGTTATTCTGAAACTATATGAATATAAATATACAATAGCCAGGTACTAGACTAAAGAAATATGTACCAAAAATGGCAGTGCACGTTTTATAAAATTATTATTTGTGTAAAAAAATTAAATAATGATAACTATTTGAATAACATCAAAAGGCAGGACAGGCAGAGCTGTAATAATAAGACCATCCGTTCAATATGTCGGATGGCAGTAGTTATACTTTGTTCATATGATCAGCCGACATTACAGACTCAACAAACATAATATCTTACGAGTAAATACGCAACATCTGCCTCTAATGAGAGGAGATGCTGTATTAGCAGAGGGAGGAAGACCTATTCCGCTACTGCCTAGACAGCCATCGCGAGTGGATTTCTGGAAGCCTTACTCATAGCAGGAACACACTACCCTGATGCCAATTAAGCTACGATCTTCTATAAGGAGGTTCTGTTAGGCTACTTAAATATAGAACGAGAGGCAAGCTTCAGGCACACAAAAAATATTTATACTGTAGTTTTTTTTCTGGAACATTTTCTATGCATTAATTCAGCTGATAATCTATCAATTTACCAAATTTCATACAATTCCTTTCAATTGTTCCTGTGTGGAATACGAACAAAAATCCTCATAAAAATATCACATTAATAATTTGAGTAGGCCGTATATTTTTATCGATATCTTTGACCTTCACTCACAACATCTGCTTGTTGAGCTTGTAACGCTATTTATATAAATAAACACATTAATATTGGCTCAGCAAACAATCACCTTTGCTCCATATAATATGGAAACGATACGCTTAATCGCTCGTTTTGTTATCGCGCGAACAATTACAAAATGTCACATTAGCATACCGATAACTTGGTGCATACGGTATGCATATACCGATAAATTCCTTAGTAAGAAAAATGTGCCTACATTTTACTTGAGATGTGAGAATAATTATAGCAGGCAGTTGACAATAGAAGAGGAAAGTTATGCCTTTACTGTACCAATGTGCTTTATCTTAATTTTTTTTAGTAATTAATCACACACGAGTGTAACGATTAAGGAATACATCAGGAGCAGGCAGAGGTGTATAGGTAGCACACACCCACTTTCTGCCAGATATATCTCTCGTGCCAACCTGACAGATGACGACTCAACCTTGGCCGTTACTCAAGCACGACTATACATACGCCTTTGTGAATGTCTTCTCAAACGTATGCGTATGCGTAAGCGGTTTAATCTCGACATTTTCCTTCACCGTAAAGCTTGTGGTGTGAAACTCATTGGTCGGGATTCGTACCTGCGATCTCTGTGTCGCAGAAACGAACACTTTCCACCACGGCTATTAGATTATTAAAGTAGATGAATATTTTTTTACTACTTAAGTGGCAATCAAGCGCCCGACTGTGGAACCTAGATTATAGGTACTTTCTTTGAATGATAGAGTAGTAACAATAACATAAATCCAACCGGGATTACCCTCTTGTTCCATCGCACCCAGTCAGCTATAGTATCCAATTAATAAGCTCGAATTTAATGGAGGGTATTAAAATCTTGTTCTTAGAATGCAGTATAATGCTATTTATATTATACAATTATACGCATCACTTACCAACACCGTTCAATCAGCAGAGCACGGTTGACTGGTTTAAAAGTGAACTCAACAAATAATTATGACGAGATAACTTATAAGTTTGGATGTTGAAAGTTATCCCTGGAATTAATCATCTGATTTGACGTAACGCCTGCAGACATAAACCTACCTAATGACAAACAGACAAATAATCTAAAGATGTGTTCTTCTTAAGTCCTCTCGAAGATACTTAGTATTATACATTCAATATACAGACATGTCGAATCATCAGGTTATACCAGGAAGGAATGAGGAATGTATTCTCTATCGTGGCATGCAGGGTGGATAAATTTTCCGTTATTTGTAAGGGAGCGACAGAAGCCGCGGATCCAACTAGAATTTATACAAGCCACGGTCGACTCTATCATGACATCTTTGAGAGAAAATCCACCTGAACTTTTTTGTGTCTAATGTTTACTGAAGAGCCAAAAATAAATTATTTCTTTAAAAGGTCGACATTTATAAGGCAAAGTATTTTTGGTTTTTGAAGAGACTCATAGTCAAAAGCTATTTATCTAATATATTTTATTTGTAGCGTTAAACTTCCTTGAGAAACCTTAATAGGTCATCGGAGGTCATGCATGTCCAATCTCCTGCCCACGCTCCGACCACACATTACGATAAGCATGTATGCATCTAACTAAAACCATATAAAATGTCAACGCAATAATTTAATTTTGTTTACACAGGACGTGATACCGATGACTTGGACTACTAAGACGTAACTAATAAATAAAGTCATATTTGGGGGGTAGTTTAAAAATCACCTCGCCACTCACATCATCAATCACATGTTCTTTTTTTAATTTCTTATATTCTAAATATGAAAATGTTTGTGCTTTGTTTTCTCTCCTGAGTTCTCTTTCCTCTTGAGTCTCCTTCCCTCTGTTGAGGAGGATATTTGAATCCGCTAAAGTTAACTTCGAAAACATAAATAAATGAAAACGTTCAAATTTCTCAAAAAAGTTCAAAAAAGTCTTGTGAATTTTATTTTTGGTTTTGTACTTACCACGGGCTTCTTCTTGTCCTTCGGAAAAATCGCTGACAGAATTATGTAGTTTGAAAAATACAGATGACATTTTCGTATCACACCAACAATATAGTAAGGGCACAAATACGTCTAAAACATCTATGATAATATAAGTAAACATTTTCATAGCATTGGCCTACAGACAGATAATTTAATTCGTACAAACATTTGTACACCGTGATTGACCAATGTTGTTTACTTACGCAGATAACGGCCAATGTTTGATCAACCAATTCATAGACAAGTGGTTGCGTCACTCAGAATTAAATTATTGTCTAATATCATAACCACTACATATCTAATCAGAGAAGAAAATTACGACGCCATAAACTAAAGAACGAATGAGTAAATAACTCTAAATATAATTTTAGATCTTGAGAATGATTGAGCATAGGTACTCTGTATATCAAATACACTTTCTGAAATGGAGCTTAAGCTGAATGCTGAAGTGCCGGTTCGTAGGCAAAACTACAAATTTTAATTAAATTAAAGGCTGTCTGGAACATATCTCGCTCAGAGAATCAGCATTGCTATCCAGCGTGGCAATGCTGCTAGTCTTCTTGACACTTTGCCTCTGGATACCGATTTGGGTCATATATTTTATCTGTAAGTACATAGTTAGTTATAAACTGTTTTTTTTGTAAATATTGTTAATTGTTATATAATAATATATCCTCACGCCTTCCCACAAGGGTCCCCGAAGGGATAGGCAGAGGTGTATAGGTAATACCCACACACCCACTTTCCGCCAGAGGTATATTAGGTGCCAACGACAGATGGCGAGTCCATCGCCGTTACTCCAGCACGACTATACATACGCCTTTTTGAATTTCTTCTCAGACGTATGCAGGTTTCCTCTCGATATTTTCCTTCACCGTTCAGCTCGTGGTGTGACTAACCACTGTACTTAAGTTCAGAAAAACTCATTGGTACAGTCGGGATTCGAACTTGCGACCTTTGCATCGCAGACAACCGCTCGAACCACTCGGCCACCACGGCTCATTGATGTTAAAGTTTCGTAATTTCACATTTTATATCTAATATTCCAAAAAGTGCCTGCTTTGAATCGTGAGTTCTGTCTTTTTCACATGTAGGTCTCCCTTTTTTGCGCAATAAAAAAATAAACTGCTCGTTATCTCGGCAGAATATAAGTCACTGTAACCAAACACCGTAAAAGCACACGTATAATCTCTCACGGTGCAAGTGCTACGGCGGCACTTTCCAAATACAGTTTGCTAAATCATAAGCAAACAGCACTTAACGGTACCGCCATATACGATGTGATGGTGAAAACGTGGTTAGTGGACCGCCCATTTTCGTCAACTACTCCCAACGCTGACTAAGCGATGCGCTTCAACAAATCATCTTGCAAAAGGTAAACAAATATTCATTAAGGATTCCTATGTATTTGTGTACTAGGATTTTATCGCGTAATTTTTTTTATTTCGCGTTATAGTATTTCCTAGATTATCTTCTCCAGTTTTTGCATTCCAGGAGTCCTGATCACATTTGTTCAAATCGGTCATGTCGGATTACTGCCTAAAGATAAGTAGCCTTCTATCTCCTATCCTTTGTATTGGGAACAGTTCTTGTTATGAGTCTCCTTTTCTGTACATCTGCGAACGTGTAACAAATGCTATTATACCTATTTAATTATGGTAGTTTGATTAGTTAATACTTAAAGTAAACAACAGAAAAACCCAGTATAATTTATAATATTTGGGATTTGTGCGAGATTAGCCCACGGTAAACAACTTTTAAAATTTAGGAAATTTGCGATTTTGATTGTGATGTTTCTTTTATTATATTATTTGTTTATGCCTTCCACAAGGGTTCCCGAAGGGGTTGGCAGAGGTGTGCAACACCTATAGACCCACTTTTACATAGATTTATTGTTATAAATATTTTGTAATAAAGCATATGATTTTGAACTTAGAAACGTATCAAATGTGTATACATATTCGTTAACGAGCTAATTGAAAATAGGTACTGCAATTTTAATTGGCGCTTTATGCCGCTATATTAATAAACAAAGTATGCAAAATGCCAACACCGGTTTCATCGTCCTTATCACTATGGCCATATGGCCCGTGACGCAATCCCGTGACGACCTCCGCAGACCTCGCGCTAGTCACATTATTGGTGTCACTTCGCTTTGGAAAACATGCACAGTTTAATGTTACTTAGTATCTACCTACATTTGAGTGCATGAATATTGAAAAATATACACAAAAGATTAAAATCCACCAAAATACTCTTTTCGTGATGTCCTTACAATCAGACAAAAATTACAAGAAAGTTAAAATTGGTTTTACTGATTCTTCGTAAGCCTTGGTTATTTAAAATATATCATAATAATGATCGTTTGCGGTATTCATAAAGCGTAATTATTCTTACTTAACAAATTATAATTGAATGAATTCTTTACTAGAGACGGATTTTTAATTCAGAGAAACCAAACGTAATTCTTCTGATATTTATTATAAATGCGAACGTTTGTGAGGATGTTGGCTCTTCTTTCTCGCAAAAACTACGGTACCAAGTTTCATAAATACACAGATATAAAATATTTGCATTTTTTCATATACCTATATGTTATTGCAGAAAGAAAGACCATAAAAAACATTATTAAACAAATCAAATTTTAGACAGGTATAGCTGTAGGCCGATACTGTATATTATAAATAAACATTCCTCGAAAAAAATACCACAAACACGTATTACCACACCTAGCGGGGGATTTATCTTTGTAAATGTACCTAGGGATTTGGGCATGCCAGTAAAATTCACTTGTACAACTTAATGTGGATATACTTCGTGTTGACATAAAAAATCATTAGCTGATGTTGACGTATGGGGGCTGAAAAATACTTAACGCACATATGGCCACCCCTTATAACGGGACCGACTCGACGCTGACATTAAAAAAAAAATATCAGGCTTAAAATGTATTAACCAGATGGTTGTCACCCAATGAATGTATTCATCGTGTATAAAATTTAAATTCCTTATTATAAGTAGCAATCTTCAGATATTTTCAATAAAAAAAAATCCATTCAGATTGACAGTGGCACTATCAGTAAGGACCATGCGCCGCGTGAAATTAAGAAATAAAAAAAATACTCGGTTGGCGAACTGGCAATAATGTGTAATTGTTCTAAGACATCACATACCATAAACGATCGTCACCATTGCTTATGTGGAAAAGTAACACTACAACTACACGCTTGTCACCGTCCCGAGACGTCAACCTAACAGATGTCGAAGTGGGTCACATGACTAAAATAAGACATGTCTAGTTTTTTAGAAAACGACCGTGTTTTGTTTGATTATAAAGTATTCGTACAAAGAGCATCAAAAGTCTATAGAACCATATAGAACACTGGAGTGAATGAAACAAAGTTAGGCATCTAGTTTGAACTAACATATAAGAAAATATATATTATTACGTTCAATTAGAATCGAAGGAATGATTAGGATCCAAGATAAAATATGCATGCATGATGTAAAAATTTCTCTGCCCCATTATACAAATGCTGTTTTATAGTTTATTTTAAAGTTAGCCCACTTGGCCCCCTGGATGTTCATTCTAGGCCATAATAATTAGTCTAACCACATGCGCTTATGCTAAGTCGCTCTAATCAGACTTCAGCAAACGAAAACTTTTACTTCGTAACATAGTCTGTTGAACCTCATTTCACTGGTTTGAGTCACCATGTCACCAAGTTTTATGATAAATAATATATATTGGAGTATAAAATTAGTGAAAAAATAATTGTCTGTGAAATTTTATGTTGAAAACCATAGATAAAAAAAAACACACATGTCGTGTGAACCATACCAATATACATACATATATGTAGTGTAATATAAAGTGACACATTCCTCAATTGAGCGCCTGCGTACCGCGAGATCTCGAATTAGCGCCAATTTGTGCCTCCGGGCTGACTCATTGTCAAAGGAACACCGAGGTGTTTCATTCTCTCGAGCTTCGACGGGGGTCTGAGCTACACTTCTATAAATACAATAGTGAGGTGTACGGTAGACGTCATTGAGAAACCAAACCACAGATTAACGTAATTTTTGGAGTTTACTCCTTAAGAATCGATTTTCATATATAAGGCGCCCGGTATGAGAAAAATATGAGAGGTAAAAATCTACTGATGAATGACAGCGTTACGTTTTTGGTGCACTCGTACTCTCCATGGCAACGAGAATAACAGAATGGCGATGTAATTAATGTTAATATTTACTTTCAATTGCATATTGTATTAACCTGATATTAACCTACAACAAACTGTCAACTTGCGGAGGTTTTATCGTAAATTTTATATTTTATTTATAATTGATATAAATATAAATTTATATCAATTGATATTTATTTCAAAATTTCAAATATTCAAAATGTCTCAATGAATAAAA
The DNA here is from genome assembly GCA_945859725.1 of Drepana falcataria. Taxonomy (NCBI): domain Eukaryota; kingdom Metazoa; phylum Arthropoda; class Insecta; order Lepidoptera; family Drepanidae; genus Drepana; species Drepana falcataria. Next base: position 7,934,182 of record OX243935.1, read on the forward strand.
ATCAATCTATAGATGTGTCATGCATACTCTAAGTAATATAAGAAATACATTCATTTACCCTTATTAACTTATCTATTTATTTTATAATCGTTCGTAAGGAGTAAACTCCAGTCGTGCGACGGAGCTGACACACACTTTTTTTTATAAATAATTTTATTTATATCATCACGCTGAGTCCCTAACGGGCTAAGCAGAGGGTATAGAGCGCCAGTTTTTTACATATCTAGACTTACATACCTCTTTCGCTTCGTCCACATTCATCAGCCTCTTCATACGTGCTCGTCGGTTTCGAGTACTTACTTACAATTTTATTTATCATCTCTATTTCTTTGAATCCTGGTTCGAGTGTTTACGTTCTTATTGACCTGTCTTGTGTACACTTTTACCATAATCCCAAATATTCTTTATCCAAATCAGGCTCTATTTGATAAAGTTCTCCTCTCAAACTCTCGTTCCGTCGACCTTGCTGCAAATAATTGAGAGTTTGACGCAATTGCCTGCTTCCTAAGCCAGTGTGGAGTGAGGATGGCGGGAACGAAGTTCCGTTGGGCTAAATTCAAGTTGGAGGTTACTGGTGTGACCTTTTTAATACAGAAGGTCAAATTAGCAACCTACATTTTTGCTATTTAAACGACCCTTTTGGCTGCTAGCAGTTTTAATCCATGGACATTTTCTACACTATCGCATTGGGGAAACATGTAATGATAGATGTTAGTCTGAATAAATAAATAAATAAATATTTTGATCAGTGAATCAAAATACAATTTATAAAACATATACATGAATTTAATGCTAGTACTAGAAGACAAGTAAAAAACTGAAAATGAATAAGGTACCTAAATATGTTAATATGTAATTGTAAAGGCCTAGAGACAGAGCTTATTTAACCTTCGACTTATTAGCGTCAACACTACTCGATAATCACAAATTTAAACCAGCTTTCTGAAGTGCATCACCAGTATTTTGGCCCGAGATTAGAAGTAAATTCTAGGAATGTTTTATGGGCGATATAATTGTATACCTAAAGATGTACCGCCACGGTGTAATTTAGGCTATGTCTCTCAAGACGTGAAGTATTGCTTCGGCAATGGGAAATGTGGTTAAATTACTTTTTACAAGCCTAACACTGGTCAGTATGCTATAACAGAAAAGTTCTAGATGTGTATCCTCCTTGGTCTTGTTAGTCGACGAAAGCATCGATCCTTTTTGGTCTTTCTAAAAGTATTTTTCTTATGTGAGTAGTGTGTTGTGTTTATATTAAAAATGTCTTTGTCCTCAGGATGTGGTGGACGATTACTGGAAACTTCGGGAACATTCTGCCCATTGACTGGACTAAGTCTTTCTCGCGGAAGATGCACATCCCTACCCTGAATCTTAGTGACAAAAAGGTATATATATATATTTTTTAAACATTACACTAATACAAATCAGCTCTTAAGACATGAGATAAAATTCCTAAACACTTTAATATGAAGAAGAAATAAAAGCCGAATTTTTGGGCCCAAATTGCGATTGCGCGAACAAAGATTATCCATTGATTTCTTTATAAACTGGCCTTAGGTTACATACTTACAATTGCTTGCACATTTACATATTATGTACATACATAGTATTATGTATATGACTTGACCGTTTTAGTCATAACAATAATATCTCATATTTATCTTGTATATACAAATAGTTAACATTGAGGTTTGAGATTTAACACTATGCAATTAAGGCACAGTTTACACTGTCTGTTTGTTGTCTGCTGATAAATTATCATGAGTTCACCGTGACTGTAAATGTTAATTAAATATTTATTTAAATAATATAGACTTCTTTAATGGAGAGGTGAACGTTATTTATAAGTTTGTGTGTTTTTGGAGATAATTAAGTAAAAGGATAATAGGTTGTTTTATAAGTCAATCAGAATAAATGCAGTGAATATATTTGTTTAGTATTATTCATCGAATTCTTAGTAAAGCATTCGCCTTATAGGCAAAGGACTAGAGATATAGCCCCTTTATGTAAAGTATATGTATGATCCCGCCATTTTGGATACAGGCTTAAACGTAAAACCAACAATCAAATTTGTACTGATGCATTAAACTGTCATTGTTTTAAGTCGTTGAATTCCCGGTCAAAGGCCATGGTTCCATATCTCGCAGCATAGCTAACAACAGCGTCGCAATAAACGTTGACTTATTCATTCGAATTTCAAATAACTTGTACTTTAAAATGTAAGTAACCTGTATAAATTTAAGATTTCAATCTATTTCCATTGGAAATTAACTATCGTCTATAGGAAGCTGTAACGGTTAAAATAAGATTAGTTATTTATTTTCGGTTTCATAATTTATCTTTAGAAATGTTGTAGATCTGTTGTTTCGATCAATATGGTTATATTTTAAACATGTTGTATTTTTTTAAATATGCCAGTATGTAAAAAAACGTTTGCATGACTCAAAAAATACACACATAAAAAAATAGAATCATGTTATATTTGAATAACGAATTCGAAGTTTCCAATAACTTTAAAAAGTAACTAACAATAGCGTTACATTTATCGACTACAAAGTTACGTAACTGGCCTTGAATTTTGAACTAATCAGCTGTTCTCATCAGTCACGTGGCTAAATCGATAGGGGAGTCGCAGTACCTAACCTCATCTCTAGACTCAAGTTGAGTAGCTCTTTTGTGAAGCTCTCTTGAACATGCTGCATGGAGCTCTTTTGTTCTTTTGTAACTAGAGCTATGAGTTGTAAAAGCTGGTGTCTAGTGTCGGCATCGTCTCGTGAGAAAATTAATTATTTACGTCAATGTAACAAAAGAGGCTCCATTGTCCGAAAACCCGTAGATAATGCTATAATATTACGTACTATGCACTGTCAACAGTTACTAACGGTATTTTAACTAAAGCTACCGACCTTAAATAATAATTTTCCACTCTATTTATGTATAGGAAATTGGATTAGAAAATTTCCTATCTACCTGCGTGATTAAATAGTACCGGACTTCCATTTTCAAATTATTGATAGGATAAAATAATACCCACACCCAACCACTTTCGGCTAGAGATATATTATAGGTGCCAACGTGACAGAAGGCGAGTCCATCGCCGTTATCCAAGCACGACTATACCATATGCCTCTGAATTGCTTCTCAGACGTATGCAGGTTTCCTCTCGATGTTTTCATTAGTTTTTGTGTGACTCACTCACTGTCGCGATTCGAACTTGCGATCTTTGTGTCGCAAGTCACTCGGCCACCACGGCTTATTGGCAGGAGGAAAAAAATATTTGATGTCGTATTTAATTAATATGACAAATGTTGTCTAATAGGGTGCAATGACCCCGGATGACGAGATCCATAGCTCTGAAGACGAGGCAGTTGCCTCAGACCTGGACATGCACGCGCTCATACTCGGCGGGCTGCACCAAGACCACGAGTGTCCTGTCAAAACTGCTGACGAGGTAAATACGACCTTATCTCTATTACTAACTGCTTTAAAGGAATTAAGGTAAATGGTTAGTTAAAAAAGGAATTAATTTTATTTATTTTTTCATAGACAAATCTGTTAGGATGATTTATAAGTTTTTAAACGAATCAAATGTTCTTAACCTGAAAGAAAATTTCTAATGATTGTAGCTACGTTTTTGAGGCGATTTTGCGTCATTATTCAAGAGTGCGAAAGGGACGACTTCTAGACGTTACTTACGTACCTACAAAATGATTTCCCTTGGAGCAATCGCCTCGGCACCCCGGAGAGCTAATAATGGGAAACAGCGGGATGCTAACAGAACTTCCATCTGTGTATTGCGGTACCAGCCATAGGTCTCACCTATCTTTATATTATATATTTCTTCTGTGCGTGTGTTTGTCACTGAACTCCTAAACGGCTGGACCGATTTTAATTAAATTGTCTGTGTCTTCAGGTATATTCGAGAATGGTTTAGATTTACAATTGGCGCTGCTATCGTGTTTAGGGAATTTATTTTTTTCACCTAAGCGAAGCTGGGCGAGACAGCTGTTATATTATTGTATATGTATACTAGCTATGCCCTCGGTTTCACCCCGTAATATTTGATTTTATTGATAGTTTTCCGGAATAAAGCATATCCAAATTTCATGCAATTCCATTTAGCCGTTCTGGCGTGATTCAGTAACGAACATCCTCAGAAACTTTTGCTTTTATAAAATTAAGTAGGGTCCTTTTACGTGAATGATTATTATTCGCACTCATAATAACTTGTAGAGCGATTGTACGAGAACATATTTCCTGTTTCCAGGTGATCCAGGAGATTGACGACATGATGCAGGACACCCCATCCTCGGAGGGAGACATCATCGAGTACAACGAGGCCTTGGAAAAAGGCAAGGAGGTGCTCAACTCACCACTCTACGAAGACAGTACGTATTTTATAGCAATGATAATGATGAAACACCTGGAATGAGCGATTAAGTGTATTATGATGTTGAGATGTCCTAATTATATAGTATTAATAAAGTTTTATTTAGGACTATCCCGCCCAGCTTTGCTTCGGTGTACATTTTTTAATCTCGACCACTATCGTCGTACTGCAAATCAGATATTAAGTTGCCTTCTAGCAATACATAGGTCAAATAATAATTTCACTACGGATTAGTTTTTGTGACATACTGACAGGCAGATGTATAACTTTTTTTTCAATATTTATAATGTACTAATATCCGCCTCATACAATTTTCTTATAATAGGTACGCCCTGCGTTTCTACCGCTTAAAACTGGTACAGTTTTTGGAATAAAACATATCTTATATGTTAATGCTGCGAATTATCTATCTCTTTGCCAAATATAATCCAGTCGTTGTCATTGTCATCCTTATTCAAGTAGTCAAAAAGGATATCTATAAATCTTATATATCCGATGTCCTTGTCGCACTTTGAAAACCCGTGTTTAAGTAGCACTGACTTCTTCTGTTTGTAACGTCGTTTAAACAAAATTTCCCATGTGAATTAAAAACAAAACACTTTAATGGACATATAGCTCTTAAAAGGAATAATTGCAACAACACTTGTCTCGTTCACTAGAACCGGTATTTTTGTACCTATTTATGTTCGAGTTCGACTCAAGTTTTTACGACTTCAATGACATAATTCAATAATCTGTTAATGTCGCATGATAATAACTCTAGTTCTACGTGAAAATGTGTACGAATAGCATTTACCGTGGGAATGCTCTCTTGAGCAGAAAAAACCTTTGCATTGTATCTTAATATATTTAAATTACGTGTCATGTTGTTTGTCCGCTATGAACTCCTAAACTACTTAAGCGATTTCAATCAAATTTGCACACCGTTTGCAGTTTGATCCAACTTAAAAGATAGGATAGCTTACATCTCAATTGGACACGATTGTTGGCGCTGGGATCGTGTTACAGGAAGTTTAAATTCACCCGGGCGAAGGTGGGCGGGACAGCTAGTTTAAAAAAAAATATTGTTGTATAAATTTGGTAAACAATCCGAAGTAGGTTATAGACCTACATTTTGTCGTTGTCATTGTTGTGCGCTTGCAATCTGAGATTGCTCATAAATGGACTTTATTGGCGCAATGATTTGATTAAATCTTTCATTTGTTTTTTTTCTACCCAGATTAAAACAAAGGAAAAAGGCTTTTGTTTTAAGCAGTCTACTGTACAAAATTTTAAGTTCTAACTACGACTGTGCCAATGTTTTTCTCTTCTCAAATACAATGGTATCACACTACGACCTTTAGATTGTAGGAAAATATCATTAAGAAATTTGAGTAGTAGTACACTTCAAAAGTAATCTTATCTTACTAATATTATAAGTGTGAAAGTTTGTAAGTTTGGATTTGGATATTTGCGGTTCTTTCACGGCAAAATGGCTGAACCGATTTGGCTGAAAGTTGAAATCGTGATGGCTTATACCTAGGAATAGGACATAGGGTACTTTTTTTTTAAATCCCGAAAATTCAACGTTCTAATATTATAAAGTATGATGCTCTTTCACGGCATAGCGGCTGAACCGATTCTAGCAGGAAAATACATAAGCTACTTTTTCGAACTCCACGCGGGCGAAGCCGCGGGCATAAGCTAGTATAAAGATATAGGTTAGGTGTCACGTTGATATCTTGAATTATTCGACGCCTTACACTGCCCTACAGAAAATCAGGCAATCTTGGCTTAACAGTTGAATTACACCAACCAACCAATACAGTTCATCAAATTCTTGAAATGACACAATGAATGAATGATACCTAAAATTGCTTTGTACACATATGACGTCACACGATGCACTAGATTAATCACCTACCAATTTAAGAGGGCGTTCGTTCACCCGTTACTCCTCATTTTATTCTAATAACGCCAAGTTGTTTATTATTAAATCTCTTGCTTGTTTTTCTTCCGCTGATAAAACCAGGTGAGCTAAATCTGGTCTATTAACTGAACATCAAAGGAATTTAGGCTTTATGTGTGAAGAATTAGGATTAAAATATGTTCGGCACATAGTCTCTTAAATGATTATTGTAAAAACGAATAATCGTCGAAAAAATACATACAAACTTAATTTATGATTTTCGAAATTAGATTGCGGTCAGACACTTCATTAGTTTATACGTTCATTATTTTGATTTCAGAACTCCGTCAGCTATCGCTCTCTCAACTGAACGAGATCTTCATGGAACTAGAAGTCTTGATCCGTGAGTTCTCGGAGACTTTGATCGCTGAGTTGGCGCTACGAGATGAGTTGGAATATGAGAAGGAACTCAAAAACACCTTCATATCCCTGCTACTGGCCGTACAGAACAAACGCAGACAGTACCATATAGAAAAGAAAAAACGACCCGGTCCACCACGGTCGCCTAACCTGAACAAGAGTACTTCTGAGTCGAAGGTAGGGAACCTTTCGAATTTGGAATTCTACTTTTCTCTTTATTGGTTAAAATCTCGTTCAGTTCAAATTGATACCAACGCCCTTATGATGACGTAATATTACGTACATACATATATTCATATAATCACTCCCCTATGGAATAGGCAGTGTCAGTTCTCTCTAGAATGACAAATTCTTCATTCTTCATCTATAGCAGTCGCTTCATAGGTGCTAACCGGTTTCGAGTACTCTTAACGTTCCAATCCTTAAGTGTCCGATCGATTTGATATAGGTAGATGGAACGTGGTGTGCCTCTGCCTCTTCGTCCATACTGGTTCTGTTCGCCAAGTTTTCTTCACTCATCTTTTCTACTTGTCCAGATCTAGTTGGATATAAAAATAATAATAAATAGCGTCACGCCTGTCCCCATGGGTCTGATAAAAGGAAGACAGAGCCTCGAGTCCATCGTCGTTTGCTTTAGTTGAAGTAATCTATGAAAGCGAAAACTATTTAACTTCAATCTTCAAACTTCATATTATGTAACTTTTTTGTTCAGTATTTACTGCGTCGTAAATAATTATTTTGTTGATTGTTGCAATCATTTATGAAATTATAATTTCGTGTTTATTAATATGAGCTAAGATGCAATCCTCTTTAATTTATTGTTTATTACTGAAGTGGGTTTGATGTCGGTTAGATACTTTTGTGTTATGAGCATATTTATTTGCTGTCCCTTGGTGTCATGCTTATCTTAGTATATGTAATTAATATTACAGTGCCTAATGCCTAGGTTACAAGCGCTACCTAGTTTTTCCGTTAGCTTTGTGTGAGATGTCCTGCTTATTGATATAACTCTTGCGCAGACATTTATGTACTTTTCAAACTCAAATACATGAGTCAGGCATATAAAAAAAATATCCAGTACAGTTTTATTAATTATTAACTTTATTCACGAGAGAATATTGAGCTGCTAACGCGACATAATGGCGGATTGTCGTTTTTCTAGCCTATAGCAACATACACATAGGTCTTTTAATTTATTTTTCCCCGTACTCATTGTTACATGCCGCCCAGTATCAAGCGATCTCTTCCCACATGACTCATACTACAGGGCCAACGCTGTAATGTATTTTTCTGCTTCCAGTATTTGACCACAGTAATCCCGTTCCATTTGGAGAATGGCCCGCCGGACAACCAATCACTCCAAGTTCTCATTAAAAGTAAGTATCAATATTAATTAACCCATATATTATCCTTGTAATTGAGTTGTGAAAGTTTCAGTGCTAGCAGACACGTGCTGCTATCTATCGAATTTTATGCGCACATCTGATTAATGATAGCTCATGAATGTTTGAAGCACGGTCCAAGGCGTCTGTCGAGTGCTCAAAAGTCCTGGCTGTGATGCAGGTCGCAGGTTCGATTTCAAATGGGGTCGAAATTATTTTGTTATGAACACGAATGTATTATATAGAAGTTACATATGTACATATCATCGCGCCGATTGTATATCTGTTTCGTAAATTTTTCTTCATTCATCATTTCTATATGTCCAAAGCAACGTAATATGTGTTTCTGCTACTTCTGTATCCTCATATATATGTATCTATGTATGTGTGTATGTCTTACTAAAGCAATGTTCTTTCTTTCAGTTCTGAAGGCGATCAACGAAGATAGCCCCACTGTGCCTACCCTTTTAACAGACTACATTCTCAAGGTGTTGTGTCCGACATAAACACAACAACATCACTAGCTAATTATTTTATTCAACACAACATATTATGCACTCAAATGTTAAAACAAATCTCAATTATTATTACAATCATTCAGGGCGATTGATGATGAAAATTTGCTGCTTTTAAATCGAATTTGCTTATTTTTCATTGCAGCAACAGAATTCGCTTTAAGAATTATACGAACTGTCAAGTAGGATTAAAATCCCTGGTATCCATGTCAATGCAGTGGTGACAATCGTTTGACATTTCACTTCGGCTTTGATGTTGATGAAAATTTTTCAATATCATATTTTAGATTCCAGTCTCCACCTAAAGTGTAAAAGTCATAATTCACGTAGTGAATGCATTTATGCACAATTAAAAACAGCAGAATAATAATTCTTATTAGATTAATTAAAATTAAACACTTAAAAATATAACTTACTCAAACATTTACTGAAAAAATAAAAATGTAATTTATATCTATAGTAAAATTTTATGGTTATGTCAAAGAACATGACCCAGGTCGAATCCTAGAATCCTCGTTTAATTTACTGCCCTTTTTTAATGGGTAACAACCTGAATTTTGAAACTCGTTTTAATTTGTCTTTTGAATGCTGGTGGTGGTACAAAACATCTATACCACAAATAAACGCTTACAAAAGGCCGTCAGCTATAACATTCAAGCCATAGATTAATAATCTCCATAATCTATTGTCATGATAAAGTAATATTAATACATTCAACAAAGTTGATATAAAAGTTTAACTCTCATGTTATTTACCTAGTGATCGCAAAGTCTATTGCCATAAGAACTTTTTATTCAGTTTAATTCTTATCATACAATATTTTAATGTGTATTTTATTCGATATTATTATATTTTATTACTTTATTTGCATAAATGAACTGTGATATCATTACGGTAGTTTGTTAGTTAATGCTTCCTTTTAAGGTTTACATTATGCTTTTTGGGTTTTTGTTAAATGGATTAACAATTAATTTATTTTTAATGTTTAATTCATCAAATATCGTAAACAGACGTAATGTACTCGACTCTAGTGTAAATAAGAAAAAAATGGAATTGTCCTCCCATAATTCTTAATTTTAAAGTAAGGTAGATGAACCATCAAAAGAAGAGGCTTGTAAATAGGTTTTAATACCTGCTTTTAGATATTTTGCTATTATAACATTTTATTTGTCAAACAAGCATTTTGACTGTCACTTTTAAATTTAGTATAATCGAATTTTGTTATTTTTTGGGGTAAAAATAGGTTTTATTCTGCATTCATTTAACGGATCTGACATTTAAAGCCGTTCATACAAAAGTGATGATAAGCGATTGCAGAATATTAACCTTCTTTCTATATCTGTTAGATTTAGTATTAGTGTAATAATGCCCGAAATAAACCAGCTATAATTATTGTACTTTAATGAGAAATCTAATAAAATATTCCAATAATGATGGAAAAGTTAAAATATAGTTTTAAGTTATATCTCTAGTCTCAACATTTCGTAGTCATAAAGAATTCATTAATATTTGTGTCAGACCAGTAAAAAAACACGTGATTATGATGTAAATTATAATTGTTGTGGATAAAAAATATTACCTTGTTTCGCGAAGATATAAATGTGACGCTTTATTTCGCACATAGAATTTTGTGTAGTTTCCAAACACGTAGATAATGTAATTGTTGTAAAATTGTGTTATTAATGTGAAAAACCTTTGAATTATGATGTATAGTATGATAAGATTCTTCGACCTACACTTGGAAACTTATGAACGTCACATTACTGTTCATTTCGTTCACTTATAAGAGCTGCATGATGGTCATTCATTCATCACATTCCATATTTGAATGATTTATGCGAACCATACTTACGTTTTTGAGAATTCGTATTTTGAATTAACATACTGTATTCAAATAAATGCAATAAGAATTTAAATTTCTCTAAAATCTAAAATATATCTAAATACAAATTCCCTGTTTTTTTTTAAACACACACGTAACTTAAAAATATCTAACACTATCCCAAGAATTGTAGCATTGAAAGTATTGAGCCCTAACTAATTATATTGTGGTAAATGACCCTCATTATGTGTTTCTTACTCAACGTATTTTGCAACCAGCCTTAAGAACAGTAAAGTGACGTAAGCTTACGACGTGCTCCAATAACATAACTACTACGATATTGCCTAAATAAATGATAGTTTTGAGCGTTCATGGCAACGGTACCATAGAACTTCTAAAGAAATTACTGTACTGACAGAAGAGGTCGTTATTCCCTCCTATAAGGCGGGCCGTATACTTATTGGCCTAGGACTGAAACAGCCTCATGTCAAAGTGACAGTTCTAACCTGTCAACCGTTGTATATTTAGTGTTATTGACGGCACTCGTAAAGTTCCAAGGTGTAGACTGACGTGTGGGAGGCCGTAGCAAGTCTGCGTGGTACCTGGTTCAAATAAAGGAGCTTGAAATAACAACATCTTTTTTTTTTCAACCTAACCTACTTCAGATTTTTTTGTCTGTTTATGCTTAGCTAGGTATTTATTGACTAGAGCCATGCGGCGAAATGTGAGAGTTGTTACCCACATCTCTGCCTGCCACACCGGGAAGGTGTGAAGTGTGTGTCTTTGTGGGCAAAATACTGAAGACATGTAGACAGACTGCGGCTCTCGCCGTCTCTCAAACACGTTAACGAATTAATAGAAAAGGTAGATAAAGAACAACAGCCCGCGTTTATACTTTGTTAGATTACAATCCGATTAAATCTAATTCAAACTCACTTGTATATACTCTGTGTAGTCCCTATCTTTCCCCGCTTATCTTTTAGGATTACAGAGAAAACCAAAGGAGACATTAGACATTTTATTATCTTTGGATTATTGGGAAACCCAATGAGTGGAACTAGGATTTCAGTAAATTCATTACTACCTTACGTGTATGGCCTTGTAACGTAATTATGGTCTGCTGAAGTTAGGTAGGTACCAGTCACCGGATCGAGTTGGCTCCAGGAACAATTCTTTAAATCTAAATTAGTTTAAAAATAAAGTTGTAGTTGAAGTTGTTTTTAAATAATATATATATGTTCTCATAACCGCATCAACCAAGCAACCAAGGGTCATGTCACCGTCCCAGAAAGTATGGTCAGCATTGTCTTATCTCACCCGACGCTGCAACGGTGGCCACCGGAGTTGGATATTTTAAAGACAGACGTTTAGTATCAAGCTCTACTAAGGCTCCTGTAATTTAGTTAATTAAGAATATTCGTAAAATCCGAATACTACTTCTTCTAAAGTATCCCGAAGCGCTCCCGAAAGTTACTTATATACTGAACTAAAATTAAAAATAATAATAATGTTTTACGTAAAAAAATATACGATAAAGAAGCTTATATTTAATATATCCCCGTGAAAAGATATTTTATTTCATAAAACGAAAAAAGCCGATAGCACGACTCGTACCTCTCCGGCGGGGAATCGAACCCCGGTCTCCCGCGTGACAGGCGGGGATACTGACCACTATACTACCGAAGATATATATCTTAACGATGAAATTTTTGGTACTAGTTTTAACACACGAACAGAAGAAGTAATAATATTGCGTCATAAAGTCATTAATATTTGACAACAATTTTTATTAATTTTCAACTAAATTAATATTACGACAATTCAAAAGTGCCATGGTGGCCGAGAGCAACACGAAGAGTACGAGTTCGAATCCCGTACCAATGAGTTTTTCGTGAGTGCTAGATTATGAGTGATAAGTCACACCACGAGCTTTACGGGGTCGGTAAACAGCGAAAGGAAACCCGTATACGTTTGAGAAGTAATTCAAAGACGTAGGTATTGTCGTTCTTGAGAAACAGCGAGGGATCAGCCATCAGTGCCAACGTGTGGCACATAAATATATCTCGAAAAAAGTTTTGTTACGTCTCTGACGACCTCTTCTGGGTCTAGTCAGTCAACAGTCGAGTATAAAGCTTAAAAAAACAACGTGGCGACTAAGACGTATTCGGTAAATTGAGATCAATATCTAATCTTATTCGTAGATAATTCAATTGACGCATATGGGTATTACTTTAAACATTTAGGTATTTATCATCTATACAATAACTTATGACACATGCAGTGGCAAGATCATGATCATGATGATGCGTGTAGGTACTGTTACAATTGACTCACTTATTTTTGAGGATCATTTTGGTCGCGATAATGACATAGGTACAATCAAACCTTGAAAATGTCTCCAAATAACTAGTAAGAAATAAATCCATTGAAAAAAAATGTTAAAGCCACTATGGTGGCAACTCGCAAGCGATCCGCCTAATGGCAAGCGGTTACCGCGACATATAAGCCATTGCAACTGCTGCTGGCTACAACAGCGTTATCGATCGGGCGTTGCAAACCTGCAGGAATCTATTCACATCCTTCTTGAAGACCAACATGATATACACGATAGGGAAAACCTCACGAGGAGTTCATTCCACAAACTGAGCAGTCGCGGACGGAAACTCAGCTGTAAAAAGTGAGAAAATTGTCCTCATTAAAAAAAAACAATTACGAAAGAGCTGGCATTTGTATGTGGAAAGCATCTCGTACTTTTTCAAGTGTTAAAGAAACTACCACTAATGCTGCCATTTGGGTTGTGTGATAGTTTTATTAACAAATACAACTACGTATTACTACATTAGTAGGTAGTACGGAAGCAGCTGGCGCTTCCTCTCCTTGCCGTGCCTCCGACAGCACGTATTACATACTCTGCTGACGTATCTTCAGTTAATCTTGGACCCACGTGATGATAAGCAGTTGCTATTGATAAACAATGCCTTGTAATAAATCTGGTCATTCAAAGGTGTTGGGGAAGAGATTTGGAAGACGCTCTACATAGTCCATCTGATGTAAATATGTATTTCTATGTACTTTCTATTTACAATGTACTCGTTGTAGATGATTAATAGGTAAGGTTGATTATGCTGGCAGCAGAGAGAGGGATTAGTCCCATTATGCTGCCAACACAGCAAATCTCTCCGAACACAGAGTGGCAACGCGCAAGTGATACTTCGGTATAATAGGCTACGGTAACCATTTCCCGTCAGGTAGGCCGTATGTTTGTTTGGCACTCTTGTTAAATAAAAAAAGATTTTGAATAACTGCCGTGGGTATTGAACTTTTCAGATCACCATTGTGCTGGTAAGGTAACGAGACGATCAAGGTTATAGGGAGAGAAGAGAAAGAAAGAAATACATAACAAACATTATAATTAAATTCTTATTTACCTATAATAATTACACATTCGTTGAGCACGAAATTAGTAATAATAAATCAGTCATTGATATTTATGGTTATTTTATTAAAAGAGATGGGATTCAGGTTACATGTGGGAAAGAATGAAATTGTAGAAGCTGGTGATCCTGGCGAAGGCGCTGGGGAAGCCCAGTTCGCAACCCGCCGCGGCCACGTACGAACTGACACCGGTCTGGAAGGAAATTCATCAAATCAAATATAAAATATAAAAAAAAACACGGCGCTTAAACCTATTCTATCAAGCTGTCACTACACTACACTATAACTATATATCAAAAAAGCTTATAATAATTATCCTCACGCCTTCCCATAAGGGTCTCCGAAGGGGTAGGCAGATGTGTATAGGTAATACCCACACACTCACTTTCCACCAGAGGTATATTAGTTGCCAACGTGACAGATGGCGAGTCCATCGCCGTTACTCAAGCACGACTATTACATACGCCTTTTTGAATTTCTTCTCAGACGTATGCAGGTTTCCTCTCGATGTTTTCCTTCACCGTAAAGCTCGTGGTGTGACTAATCACTGTATTTAAGAAAAGCTCATTGGTACAGTCGGGATTCGAACTTGCGACCTTTGTGTCGCAGGCAACTGCTCGAACCACTCGGCCACCACGGCTCCTATATGTATAATAATATCAATGTAATATTATTATTGCAAAACTTAGCTTCCTCAACAACTTATCATTATGAAATTATATAAGACAAAATGAACATAAGCGAAAGCAAAGCTGCGTGCAAATCATTATCACTTGCCTGAGGCATTAGTGTCAATTACTTTTCCCAACTCTATAGATGGGTGGTAAACTTAGTCGATCGTTGAGTTACCTATATAGTTTGGATATGTGCTGTAATAGTATTGAGATAAAACAATTAAGTCTCTAAGTAAAAGAGACAGAAATATATACCCTTAGGTATAAGATAGAGAAAGATAACTTTCCATGTGTCCCTTATGTTCAATCAATTAAATAACGTTTGCGACTGTACCAATGAGTTTTTCTGAACTTAAGTGCAGTGATTAGTCACACCACGAGCTTTACGGTGAAGGAAAACATCGAGAGGAAATCTGCATACGTCTGAGAAGAAATTCAAAAAGGCGTATGTAATAGTCGTGCTTGAGTAACGGCGATGGACTCGCCACCTGTCACGTTGGCACCTAATATACCTCTCGTGGAAAGTGGGTGTGTGGGTATTACCTATATACCTCTGCCTGCCCCTTCGGGGACCCTTGTGGGAAGGCGTGAGGATATATAATATTATTATTATATATATTTTTATATATATATACTATACTTATATATATACATATTATATATATTTATATTATTCTATAGACCTGTAGAAAATTTGTATGGTTTAATCTGAGTGCTTACCAAAATAGCTCTGCCGTTCCTCCAGATGACAAGAGGGCCGCCAGAATCACCGCTGCAGATGCCGACTCCACCGGCACCGTTAGTGCAGATGTTGCTGGGCTGCGCGAACACTGTGCCGAACACGCCCTGGCAGGCCGCCACAGTGATCACTTGAATGTTCACTTGGCTTACAACTTGGCTCAATGTTACACCAGTGTCTCCTGCAAAAGATATATCACCATTTAAAATTATGTATTAGGACATCAAGAAATCCACCATATTTCGCATGTGACATGAAAACCGTCATTTAAAAGGAAGAAAAACAAAGATCTGTTGACGTCAAATATAACTTGTTTCATCACACAAACACATACACATATATGCACATATGTAGTAAGTTCTTCAAAATTAACGTGAAAGTTTTTAAAATAGCACGTTCACAGTTCAGTTTCATTTTGGACAAAACTTTGTAGAAGAAAATTATTGTAGATGCGTCTAGTTAAATAAATCTACGCATATCATATTTGATACATTTGTTAAATAACTAGCAAATACGACTAAAATTATTCTTATCAATACTCCACAGT
The DNA here is from genome assembly GCA_945859725.1 of Drepana falcataria. NCBI lineage: Eukaryota > Metazoa > Arthropoda > Insecta > Lepidoptera > Drepanidae > Drepana > Drepana falcataria. The sequence goes on from OX243935.1 coordinate 7,949,997, forward strand.
ATCCAGTACAACAAAATTTGCCAAATTTAGATGTTATAAAGCTTTGTCTGAATAGCACCATTGTTATCTTATATACCTAATGTTATGTTTCCAAGTTCAACTCACTGTCACTGGTCAATCCGTATCCAGCTGCTGTACCCCATTCGCCAGCAAAAGTTTCCCACAACTCAGTCGTGCTGGGCAGTGCAATGGGTTGGATGCTATCTGAAAACAAAAAGTAATGCTATATTATCGATAATAAACACGCAGTTCAGATCACAGATAAACATCATTACACCGCTATTGCAGCAAATAAGACGTCATTTTTGTCAGACTTAATATTTACATATATGGTTAGAATCAACCACCAAAAGCTCCAGATTAGCATCACACATTTTTCCATTACACTATCAAATATAATGCAATACTTATCTAGTCCGTCACATGTATAAAGCCTACTCCAATGTTTCGCTTTATATGTTGATAGCAATCTACCAATCTAAATGACTTCTTTCATCCAGATGATAGGTGATAAAATGTGTATTCATTATTAAAAACAATTATCGATATAATGAGCTCAAGAAATTCAGAGCTTTATCGTAATACCTTATGGTTTTACCACGCAACTAAAAAAGGTTGTAAATACTGTGGTGTGCTTACTAGAGAAGAACACATTGGTAGGTAGGTAGATCATAGCGACGTCATTGTTGAGGGTGCTAGGCGTCCATTGTGGGTGCATTATGACGGTGGTGGTAGCGATGCGGGTGCCACCGTTGAAGAGGAACTGGGAGCCCAGAACCACAGTGAATTGGAAGGCCTGGTTGCGGCCATCGAACCAGCAATGCGCAGCTGTTATCAGGCGATTAGCACTGAGCAGGGATGAGCCGCACACGGACTGGCCGGCGATGTTCACAAAGTTGATCAAGAGACCGGCCTGCAAGAAATATGCTCTATCGTAAATCAGTATAAGTATACAATTATGGGATAATTTTTTTTGTGTTGTCTCTCGTAGCGTGAGTTCCGGCATCTTTTGCTGCTTAACCGGGCAATGACGAGACCTAGTCCTCCAGCCTGGCACTTTAGTGCTAATCAACACAGCTAAGGGCCCTCTGTGGGGTATGGAACGGACCTCGGCTTACGGAGCTGGGCTGGACTGGTCATTTTATTTAAATATTTAGGGGCGGGATTTTCGTCTGGCTCGGCGAGGGCCGGCGTTTGCGGGGGTCGAGGGGGGGGGGGGACATTACGGCTTATTCGCGACGAGCCTCGCCGGCAAGGAGAATAAAAGTGGTTGAACGGGAGAGTTTATATTGGATTTTTAGTTCAGGAGGCCACGCTATCGTGTGCACTCAAATATATTACCGATGTGAAGAGGAGACAACTGCTCTCATTTTGATCTCAAAGTCATGTAATAGTTTCAACCCAGAACTACCCACAACGTGAACTAGTCGATATATTATGAGGAGCCATTATTTACCAAGTAAGGGTGAGCATTAACAGGCGCGACGGCGCCGCCTACAATCCTTCCGGAATCCTCCTGAGTGTGAATAACGTCCTCGTGGGCCTTGATCTTGGCTGCAAGGGGAATGCCCACAGCTTCGTGGTACCACTGCTGGACCTCCACATGCCCAGCCGCCGCTGCCACCAGCGCCAACGTAACCAACAATAACGCACGCATTGTACAAAATGATCCTCTAATAGGTCTTCACTACTATTTATATACAAATGTTAATCACCATTATCATTTTACCAATCGTACATTTTGATTCAATCTAGGATAATTGTAATTGATTGATATTGAATTAGCCTATAGGTATGTTTTGTTAAGTCAGATTTATTAATTACAATATTTTTAGCAACAGATTAGTAATTAACTAACACACACAGAACTGAAGTACCTAGGCATCTACATTTTTTAGCTGACAAGTTTCAATTCTCCTTTAAGTATCAGTATGCTTTTTAGTGTCTAGCTTAATTTTTTTACAGTTACATACATACATATCATCACGCCGAGTCCCTAACGGGGTAGGCAAAGGTAGGGTAGTGTAAAGCGCCAGTTCTCTAAGAAGTTCGAAAGAGGTATGTAAGTCTAAACTTACATACCTCTTCGTCGACATTCATCAGTCTCGTCGGTTCCGAGTACTCTTGCTTGACGTTCCCGTCCTTGAGCGTCCGATCGATTTGATCTAGGATAATTATAAGTGATAATAACATAAAATCACAGCTTGAGTTCTGGGAAATTTTCTAGCTACTAGATGATTTGTAGGTACTAAGCATATACTGGTAATTGTAGTTTTTTTATTTAGTATTTGACGCTCAGTAAGTGTTCCCTGTGTCCCTTACATTGAATAAAAGATTTTTGATTCGATTGGTTCATGGAGAGTCATAAAGGCTTTCAGGCGACTTCATAATATGTGCATAGCAAACAAAGCTAAGCACGTTTTGGGGTTAGGATGTTAATAATTTGTAAGCCCAGCTCTCGGCTCAGCTGGTAAAAATCATTTAATTAATTTGAGGGTCTGTGTCTACTGACTCGTACGTAAGTAAATATCTTATATATATGTAAATATATAAAACACTTGAAATCACTCCCTACCTAGACATGTCTAGCGCTTATCTATCAAAAAGTTGCTTTTCGACAACATTATACCAAGTGGGTTATGAATGTTCAAGGAATTGTTCCTTTGCAACTGTTGAACGATGTTGTAGTCTCGTGATGGTTTAAAATATCATTTGTTTTGCTTTAATAGACTACGCCAACGCGTGGTGCCTATCAGCTTAAAACCCTGATAATGATAATATTAATTAATCGGTCCTTTATCTGAACTTAGTAGATTGATTATTATGGGGAAAAATTGTATGATTTTTTTCTATCCATATTGACACGTGAAACTATAAAGCAAATTTTAAATAAGGTACTTGAATAAACTTATATGTCTAGGTACATAAGTATACAACGATAAATATATACACAGTCATATTTCGCTGTCACAGTCATGAGTCGCTGTCTGTATTGTGTATGTATCTGTTAAAGCTGATCGCAAGAATCCTTCTGAGCTTGGCTGTACTATACAACCAAAGGCCTGGACTCGAGCTCAGAACTCGAGTTCGATCCAGGCCCCTGGTTATTATATATATATAGATTGGTTATATATATATATATAGATATTAAGTATTTAGGTAGATTCCCTGACTGGACATTACCTGTTAGCCTCGCTGTATCCGTTCGCTCCTTACTCGCACGAATTTACTAACTGCTTGGTTATTTGCTGCTATGGCGGGACACTGAAGGTGTAGGTCTCACGTTTATGGGAACTTGGGAGCTTTATGGTTGAAGTAGTAGTGCATTTTCATAGCACACATAGACACACGCCAGACTGTCATCCCCTCGCAGCACACAGAGACATACGCGATGCTAGACTGTTATCCCCACTCTATATTAATTATAAAGTTAGCATATAAGACGCCACGCCAATTATATATTCGTAGTTATTAATGAGCTCTTCCCGAATTAAGAGAACAGACCCTAAAAGGCTTACCATAAACGCACGTCAAATGTATAATCTACGGCGCAATACAATATACAAGATAATTAAATGAATACCATTGATTAAATCGGTTAGGGGTAAATTTGGAGTCGGATGCCAAGAAAGAATGAAATAAAACATATTAATAACATGTAAAAAATATTTAATAGTTCATGTTTATTGGAGCACAATGCCTGCCACTTCGCTGATCCAGCTGAGGTACCTCTGTACACGTGTGAACACTGAAGGTCGGCTGTCGTTGCATCCGTCGCTGTCGATGAATGACGTCACACCGATCTGAGGACACAGTCTATGTCATCCCTTTTCTACTTAAATTTATTAATATAGCTATGCCCGCGGCTTCGTGCGCGTGGAATTTAACTAAAAAGTTATTGTTCAATTTCTTACAATGACTCTCCAAGTTACTCCTAAGACAAGTTACTCCTTATTACATCAGCTATCTGCCAGTGAAAGTCCCGTCAAAATCGGCCCAGCCGTTTCAGAGATTAGTCGTAACAAACAGACAGACAGGCAGACAACAATTTTTAAAAATGTGATTTTGCTATACCAATTTTTTTTTATAATAAAATAAATAATAATATATCCTCACGCCTTCCCACAAGGGTCCCCGAAGGGGTAGGCAGAGGTGTATAGGTAATACCCACACACCAGAGGTTTTTTATATTCGCGTATATAAAAAGTCTATTTATTTATTGCATTTATTATTAATAAAATCATTTATTTGCAATAAACGTGGTATGAATTGGTGTTTATGAACAATTTTGTACATACGTACATGTTTTGCTGAGTTTTGAGCTGAATTTAGGTTAGTGTTCGAAAAAGTCTTTAACAATATTTGAAGACTGATATACAAAACAAAGACATAATTTAAAGTTAGATTAGTTCATAGACAAAAGAGCCCCAGATGGCATTATTCCTATGGAAGATTATGTTTGATATACGAGGTTATTAGCCCTCTATGTCTCCTCGGCAAAGAACTAACTCTCTTTCCATTCCCCGCGTGGCTACTACTTCCGATAATTGTATACGTTGCAGGCAAATGCGAAACTGCTTTTTTTATTAAAACAATCACGACTTTGAACAGTTATGAAAAACTGTCAGCTGTCACTGAAACTAACCTAAACATCTAAGGACGCTTCAACCATTGTTTGACTCGTAAACAAAGAGTTTTAAACAAGAATACAGCTGTCCTGATTGACAAGGAATCAATAAAGCTTAGGTACTTCTAATGCCTCCTAATCGTCTTGAATCAATATGTATTAATTTCCTTAACTCTAATCACGTCCAAAACGTTACGTGGCGTGGTGATAAGATTGTAAACAATCAACACGAGATATCAGAACGCGAATACTCACCAATATTGTCTCCTCTGTATCATTGAAGAATATGGTCACCGGGCCGCCGTTGTCACCCTGGACACCAATTACACTAATTGCTTATGATCCTATGCACTAATTATTTTTATGTACTTAGTACAGCCACTATTGTAGCTGTGGTTGCCGAGAGGCTCGAGTAGCTGCAGCACAAAGATAGTCAATTCGAATCCCGATTGAACCAATGAGTTTTTCTGATCTAAGTACAGTGATTAGTCACACCACGAGCTTTACGGTGAAGGTAAACATCGAGAGGAAACCTTCATACATTTGAGAAGAAATCAAAAATGTATGTATGTCATGCCTGAGAAAAGGCGACGAACCCTTTGCCGCTTTCTCTTTGGGTAATTTTGTGGGTAGTTTTTATTTATAATTTACTAGATGCTGAATGCCGAATTAACTTGCGCCCCGCGTTAATTTGATGTCATTGGTAGATTTTCAGAATAAAACATCCTATATGATTGCCTATATGCTAATCCCGTTAATGTGTTCTTTAGCTTTTACTTAGCTTTTGTTAGTTGTGGTTTCCTGTAATTGGGTGGACACTTATGTATGTTTTATTATGGTATATTCTGTTAATATTAACGTATTCTAACCTGTTGGTGATCCAAATAAATATCATATTATATCATCACGCCGGGTCCCTAACGGGGTAGGCCGAGAGAATAGAGCACCAGTTCTCTCTAGACTTAAATACCTCTTTCGCTTCGTCCACATTTATCAGTCTCTTCGTACATGCTCGTCGGTTTCGAGTACTCTTGACGTTCTCGTCCTTGAGCGTCCAATAAATAATTTAAATAAAAACTCTTTGCCAAGTATTATTCAAATCCTTTCTTTAGTTTTTGCGTGAAGGAGGGCCGAACATCCTCAATAGCATTCACGTTTATAATATGAGGATAAGGATACCTTGCAGGTCCCGCCGGCAGTGCTGAAGCCACACACAGTGTTCCCTGGCAATTGGTTGAAGTAGCTAGTGTTGCACTGCGGATCTGTCAGTACTGTCATCAATTTCTCGCGGAGAGTCGGCGATACGAATGTCACACCTGCGCAGATTTTCAAGGAAAAAATAAAAGTCGCGGTCCCAGTGGCGTCACCTATTAGGTAAAATTGTGAAAAACTTCTAGGGATATATGTATGTACATAAATAAATCGTTTTTTACGATCGGAAAGCATTAGTCGGATCCGAGACCCGGAGCGTTTGCTACTCCTTCGTGGCTATTCCGACATATAAACTTCTACCTTTCTTTGAACGTTCTAGTTCAGTTTTCGAAAAGTAAAAGAATATAATCTTTAATACATATTAAAAAAGACCCCACGCCGCTGTCTGTCTGTTCTCCATAAGCTCATAAAACTGAACGGATTTTCATGCTGTGTGCTTTAATAGATAGAGTGTTTCATGGATGAGGAGGAAGTGTGTAATTTGTAGGTATACTCAATTACCCGTGAGTACGCAGGAGCGGTTCGCTGGAGTCATAAGTTAAAAGTTATTGAAGTACCTTCCGCAGCAATGCCCCAGCCGGACGCCGTAGCTGCCATGCCGGCGAAATTGTTTACCGATATGCTCAAGTAAGGAAGGCGGACGATGTCTATCATATCTGTAATAAAGAAGTATTATTACTAACATACGCCGATTTCGTGCGTAGAATCGACACGTGAATTTCTATTAGAGCTAGCAAGAACGCCTCAATTAATCGCATCAAAAAAGATTCTTGAATACAATTTTCTCAAGCATTATTTGCAACTTGTTGTAAATAATTTAAACACATGCGGGTTTGCTCTCGATAATTTTACTTCATTGTAAAGCTCATCGCTGTCACTGTAGTACCTATATCTAGAACAAAATCACTGAACTTAAGATCAGAAAAACTTATTAGTACAGACCGCCGAGGCTTAAAATATTGTGAAGACGGCTCATATATCAATAGTCCAATACTTACTACGTTCATTATTGGTTTGTTTCACCATTTCTTATCCTGACAGGGTTTAATCTACTAAAGGGCGGTAGCCTATACGTAATTACCCGCGAAAACTTTGATTTCCAAAGTAAATGTTTCTTTTTCTGGAATAAACTTCAAATATCTAAACTTTTTTTTTATTTAATTTAATTTTTAAATTCTTGATCAAAATTGTATCTGTGGTTAGATTTCTATGAACCAACCTGACAGTTGCACGGTATTGGCCAGGCGCATCAGAGCGAGGTCATTGTCGAAGGTGTCCGGCTCCCAGCCGGGGTGGACCACCACTTCATCCACGTTCACGACACGCCGCCCGTGTTCATACCGGTCATAAAGAGAGTGCGCGCCGAGGATTACCTGCAGTGACAGATTTAGTTGTCCAAAGGTTGAGTAGGCTGCAGCGTAGGGCGGCAGATTTTAGGGATGGGAAATTTTGGGCCAATTTATTTTTCTAATTCCTATAGCAATTAAAAAGGTGAAATTTTCCCTAAAGATAGGTACCTAAATCGAATATGTAGTGCTGAGTGATATGTAAAAGCACTAACGAATTTAATTGGAGACTCTAGGCTATATGAAGGACCAGTCTATCCTTCATATAGACTGGTCCCATCTAGGACAATCATGAACTTTTTAAAGTTTTCATTCCAAGGCAAAAAAGAGCAGGATGAAAGTAGGTGCTTGTGATGACGAGCACGTGACAGATGTGTCACATTAGCACCTAAATACATATACCTATGTACATTCTAAAAGTAACCGCTATGACAACCAGGTCTTTGTATTTCTACAATATAAAGAAATGGATATAAAGAGAGAATGTGAGAATATACCTGAACTTGGTCAACGAGCCTGTCTCCGTGGAAGCAGCAGTGAGCGGCAGTGAGCACCCACTCGCGATGCACGAGCGAGCCGCCGCAGAAACCGAGCTCTCCAGAGGTCCCGGCGCGGAGATAAAACGCTACCTAACATCACATGTTCTCGCCATTAGGAGGGTTTGAGGGAGAGCCGAGAGGAGAAGGGCTGAGTAATTAGACGTCTAGGACGGCAAATTTTGGGAGCGGCATTTTTGTGGCCTACCTTATTTGTTTGTGTCAACATTGTGAAAAATATATTAATATGATTGAGAACTAGGATCGGACACACGAAGATAGGAAAGTTAAGAAGTAATACCTATTAAAAACTGACGAGCAAGTATGACGGGACTAATTGATCTGGATGAAGCGAACCTATAATTCATTACGGGTAAGTTAAGAATGCATTCATTCATGCATTATTCCTCTCAATAGGACATTGCAAATCCATACCACTTACTGAACTACAGCATGTCCTTAGGTGTAAATATTTCAAGAGTTGATCTTTCCTTAGTGAATGCAGCTTGGGTTCTTGCACTTTTATACCATGCTGGAAACAAGCATGCAGTCCACCTGATGGTAAGCGGTTACCGCAGACTATCGACACTTGGAACGCCAAGAGTAAGGCTCGCGCATTGTAATCCAAAAATTGTGTGAAGATATTTTTATTACATATTTTTTTGGCAACGTGTGTTGCTAGCTTCCGTAGACAGGAAGCATGCTTGTTTTACGTTTGTGGTATATAGAAGGTAATAGAGATACCTGTTTTGACCAAATTAGAGTCAAATTTGTAGATTCCTTACCTGAAAAGGTCGGCTGTTTCTCTCAGAGATCGCTGCGCCCTGCAATCGGGTGGTCCTAGCAATAATCCCCGCATTATCCGAAGCACTTAGCACCGCCGGCAACAGTATACAAAATATATACAAATGAATTGAGGAACCGCCCCCTTTTTTTAAGTCGGTTAAAAATAACACGCGAAGCATTTGTGACACGTTTATTCCTCTCGAAAATGTAGAAAATAGTGTGAGAAAGTATTATAAACTTATTGAGTACAATCTCGAGTGTCTGAGATGGCGCTATCGGTTGGTATCTATTATCGATATATTGATAAAGTACTTTGGACATACGATAAAACTGAAAAAAAAATATTTTCTATGCCGCTTGAAAGCAGTTACCACAAAAATATTCAGTCTTATAGAACTTGCCTTCATGGACCGAAGAAGGCGTGAAGATGAAGTACCTCCGTGCTAACTTTTAAGTAGATAATTTGTCTCAAGATCTTTGAGTAAGAAAGAGGGAGGGTAAGAGGGATTATGTGAAGGGTGTTACGGAGATATATAATTTCACATTATACGAGCCGTGGTGGCAGAGTGGTTAGAGTAGAACGAATCCCGACTGTACCAACAGTTTTTCTGAACTGAAGTACAATGATTAGTCACACCACGAGCTTTAAGGTGAAGGAAAACATCGAGAGGAAACCTGCATACGTTTGAGAAGACATTCGATAGCGTGTTTATGCTTGAGTTACGGCGATGGATTCGCCATCTGTCACGTTGGCACTTAAAATATGTGTATTTTTTTCGGTAAGTGTGGGTTATATCTACACACCTCTGCCTACCACTTCGGGGACCATAGTCAGAAGGCACGAGGATATATTATTATACATGCGTAAGAAAAAGACGTATATATTTTGAAAACATCATTTATTATATTTTCCTCAAAAAAGTAAAATTTAAAATAAAATATTTAACCATAGTATTAGATGCAGCAGTGTAGTGTGGCAGCCAGCGGCACAGGCAGGCAAGCACACACTCAATATACATAATAAGACCGAACTAAACACGTGTGATCATATATTAAAAGATATACGTGAAAATTTATACGTATTGCTTCCAAAAAAATAACAATTTGTGAAACGCTGGCAGTAAAAATAACGATTAAATTAATTTTACGTTTTACAACAGATCACGTCACGTCTGTAGAAGCACTTATGAGAGGCTATCAAGCATACTTACATCTTGGATATAACTATGAGGTATCTTAACCACCAAAGCTGACTATAAAAACCAGCTTATTCTAGCGTGTCTTTTCAACTTTGGTGGGTAAGATCCCTAATGTCGCGCTCCGGCGTCGCTATGCGCGGTACCCGATGGTACCCTCTATGTAAATATATACCTACCTCTCGCTTATTATTTAAAGATAATTAGATAATGAATTTAAATGCGTCATTATCGCACAGCGACGCCGGCGCGCCGGTAAAGAAGACACTTTTATATTGAAATTAATTCTAGTAAATTACGTTTATACGATGTCGCATTGCTTGGATGCAAGCAGTCAATAGTAACAACACGTCAATACACTGGGTAGTGCTCTACTGTTAGCGCCAATACAGTACGGCTACCTAGCTAGTCCACGATAACAAATGCGATACTCGAATGCCGTCGGTCGTCGATCGATACTTCATTGGTCAATTGTATTAAAAGGAAACTTTCCAATCAACAAGTAAGGGTACATGCACATTCTATTTCAAACCAATTTACATTACGCTAGCTCCATTTTATATATAAATAATTAAAATATAGATATTTATCATAATAATAATATAATATAATATTCTCAATCTGAATTTTAAACACTAAAAATCTTCTATTCGTAAATAGCGTCGCATTTAGAATTTTATAATAATAATAATAATGTATTTTCATTATAATTTCAATGAACAATCGTTTGTTAACACTTTCGAGGGGTGGGATCATGCTCTCTGTTAGCGAGTTATAAATAGTGACAGTCAGAAGGCGAACAATTCAAACACTCAGTGAGGGAACAGTCTTGGACAATGTACGCAACATGTCGGTCGGTGGCCGCGAAGCTCGGCGTGCGTCGGCGCGCGCGTGACTGCGTACTGCGTATTACGTACTGCGTATTACGTACTGCGTACTGCGCATTGCGTACTTACTGCACGCGCGGCGAGCACGCTCGTGCGCACTCGGCAATATATTTAGCTGGAACACAACACATCGTATTTAGTACATACCATTGGATATCCTAAGAATCGTCTCTAATTTCAGTAATATTAGTGCAATAGAATAGCAATGATGGGTAGTACAATAGGGTTAGTGTAACTCGTCGTATTCCTACTTGAAGGGCTGGTCCCTAAATCTATGTACAAAATGGCCGCATCTGCTGCTAGCCAACATATCAGTGGTGAATTTAGTTTGACTTTTGACAGGCTAAATATACTTAGATTGTCAAATGTTTCATGGTCACAACTTTGAAATACTTTCCCGTAACTTAGTTTTAGTTTGGTCTTCGGTTATAATAATAAAAACTCCACCACGGGTGGGCTCTGATACATGACAATATACAGTTTTTTTGTTGGAACGCACCAATCTCACAAATATTTTGAAAGACATTCAAAACTAAGGTACGGATAATCGCCCCAAATATACACACAGATAGGAGAAATCGAACCCAAAAGCTTCAGTCATGACCTCTAACAACTACACTAGGCAGTTACTTTAAATAATCATAACATAATCTTGGAAAGCGATGCATTAACTAAAATGTTAATAAATTACGTACATAACTTTAATGTTGCCAGTTAGATATTGTCTATGCTAATCGTAAATGATTACAAGTTAATATTGCAATACTAGATTCGGGTCCAAAATGATCAAGCGTTAAAACAGTGCGCACGTGATTTGGAAAACAAACGAAATATGATAAACAATATGATAACAAAACTCTATTCTGTTCACTCTCACGCTAATTGACATTTGTTGCGAAATGAAATGGTCAACTTTAGCGTGAGCGGTAAGTGATTATGTCTGGGGGCTGGGAATTCTAATAACGCCAATGTTGATGAGACATCGACGATATGGTTGTGCTGAAGCGTGATCACTTCGTCCCTTATACTGCTAGCACAGGAGCTCCACCCATAAGGTAAATAAGGGGTGACATTTCAATTGTTACTAGCGCCTATAAGCTATGGTATGGTATGGTAACGGCTTACCAAGGATAATTAATATATAAAATGCAGCCAGAGAACTCACTTCGATCTTTTGAAAATAAGACGTTAAACAAAACACTTAAGTAATAATAATAAAGTTCGAGTTCTTATAAACAACAATTTTCAAAACTCGAACTTTAGTTGATTAAGTAAAAGAAAATAATAATAATAAGGTATGTGATAAAAGCACGATATGAATACAAACATGCATCGCGGTGGGGCATGCGTCCCTAGGGGGAGAATAGGAAGGTGAGTGTGGTGACTGACTTCTTCTTGAGCGTGAAGAAGGAGCGCCGCTTGGGCTCGGCGTTGGTGGGCGCGGGCAGCGTGTGCGAGCGCGCGGCGGGCGCGGCCGTGCGCGCGCGCAGCCCCTCCAGCCACGCGCCCATCTCGGCCTCGTCGTGCGCCTGCAGCAGGAACTCCGCGCCGCTCGCCAGCCTGACACACGCACACACACACACACACACACACACGCATATAGTATACTGACACTGACATCACAAGGGACGGTAAAGGAAAACAGAGGACGCCTAATCCAGGTTTTAAACTGCTTATTTAAGTAACTAGTATTTAATAAGATGTTGAACGTTTGTTGTTATATATACTGTTTACTAATGTGTAATGGCTATGGAAGAGCGGAGTGGCTAATACAAGCAAATCCTTCCTTGAAAGCCTCCAAACCCTGTTATGTAAACCTGTTAAACTACCGAATAAATATTTTTATTTATTATTTAAGCCTGCTTTCGTTTGAGAAGAGAGAGGAAACCTGCAAAAGGTTTACTCTCGATGTTTTCCTTCGTGGTGAATGATCACTGTACTTGAGTTCAAATAAACTCACTGGTACAGTCGGGATTCGAACAATATTTGTATTGCAGGCAACACGAACCACTCGACCACTACGGATCTTTTTAAGAATAGTAACAAAGTAGTACCTCAGCCGGAAGACGTGCTTCTTCTTGGTGTAGTTGGCGGCGACCTCTACGGAGGCTGCGGTGAGGTCCAGCGGGGACTCCCCGCGCCACAGCTGCTCGGGCGCGGCGCGGTATGCCTTCTGGTCTTTGTAGAATGACATGCGGCCTTCCTTCGCCACCACGTACACCTTGTCCCACGACCTGGCACACGACATTAGCTTCAGGTACATGTCGAATATGACGCAGACAAGCCAGGTAAACGATTATATGAATTGTACGCGCCTTTCAGGGGGAGTAATAATGTTATAGCAAGATATCATTCAATAGCGAGGATTGATTAAAAGTGTCTCTTCAAGTCCTTTTTTTATTTTTCAAATACATAATATACAATAATATATGTTTATTCTAACGGTTAATTATTACGATTAAATATTGCTATTATAAATACGGTTAAAAATTTGTAGGGTGTTTTCGTACATAGAGCGAAATAAATGAACGTATATAAAAGATTTTAAGAGAGCTAGGGCATAACGGGTTTCCCGTTCGAATTTGGAGCTGCCCGACTGGGGCAGGACCTCCACCTTATAGAAGTCCGTAGCCAAATAACTCAATTTTTTGTATTGTGTACGCGGTGTATACGCGGTGAATAAGGTTTCCAGTAATGAGCTCCTTGGGGAGGGGGGAGGATTGTTACATTGTGTTGGAAGCAGAGGGATTGAACCCATTATGCTGCACACTATAACTCTCCGAACACAGAGTGGCAACACGCAAGTGATACTTCGGTATCGTGAGCGTAAATAGGCTGCGGTAACCGTTTCCCATCAGATGGGCCGTATGCTTGTTTGCCACTTTTGTTGTATAAAAAGAAAAAAAAAAACTTCTATTTTACGTGAAGTGGTTGAACCTTAAACAAAACTATGGTAATGACCAAAATGTCGCAAAGCGTACCTGTTGGACGCCCGTTTGGCGGCCGACTCCCACTCGTGTTTGCGTACAAGTGTGCCCTCCACTCCTTCATCCTCGCCCGCGGGACTGGCGCCCTCTGTACACGACACCATATTAAAACACATCCCTACTTACATTCACTATCGACCTCCTCATTACAATAATAATAACCCATTTGTCACAGTAACCGTTTATCATAATAGGTGATTCGAAAATCTCAAATCATTCAAAATAATAATTTCTAATTTGGAAATCGTAATCGAATATCAGAAATGTTTTCTTTTAATAGTGACACGTTAAATATAATGTTGGTTACAAATATGTCCATTTTTATAATACGCTCTGGGCATTTTACGGTCACGAAAAACGGGAAGAATATTATTGCATATAAACCTGAGAATGATAAAGTTTGTAGGTCTGCCCATAACCCCTTATAAGACGATGAATAACTGTACTAAATCTATGTATACACTAGTGATAGATTTGATACGTCTGTGTAGAACGTCCCGAATGAAAGGCAAACCTGTATTGTCGTGTTTTATTGGTGTAGAAAATAATATATATAAAGACATGCGCTAACAACACAGCGGCACACGCAAAGCATTCGTCGCAACAAAACATACGATAACTTTGTGGACAGTCGTGGAAAAGTGGTAAGATTACTTTTTTGATGTGAAACATCTATAGCCGCACGTAAAACCGATTTATGGCGTGGCGACGCGTCGCCATACTTCAGTTACCATCGACCAATTGTCACAGTAATACCGTCCTCCGATGAAACATCGAATATAACTATTACCGAAGTCTACGACGTTACGAATTAAGTAGTAAATAAATTCGAAATAAATTCGTAAATTGTGTATTTAATGAAAATAAATGTTTATTCAATAAATAGTCATCGTTATCTAGAAAAAAACGTAATATTTTATTTTATCATTATGACATATTTAGTTCCTATCACAATCTGTTCTTTTCTGCATATTACTTTTACAAAATAATGTCTATGTTTCACATCAGCCAGGCGTCCCGTGACGGCTCACATTTTTTTTTCTCAATCATTATCTTAAATTACTCTCTCATATATATTAATGCCTTTGCAAATAACTTGTATGGCAAGTTTCAGATCAACATATCAAATATGTTCTTGGTTTCGCAAAGAGAACTCCAATGAGATAGTGTCATTTTAGTCAAGATCAATACCTCACCAAATTTCAGGTGCCAATTACATATTGAATAACCTTTATAATATAAACAGTCTTTGATTAACTACAGACTTCTCAACTGCAACGCAAGTCGTTTTGTATGAAATAAAACACATACAAATAACTTTCACCTTTGTATGTGTGTATGTGTGTGTGTAATGTATATGTGTATGTATCTCTATATCCAAGACCAAAGTGCCACAATCCACGAACCGTCCACAAGACAATACCTTCATCGTCGCTGTGGTGCGAGCCAGCGATGAGTTTCTTGGCGGTCTTCCATCGGAAGCTCCTGAAGGGCGACTTGCTTCGCGAGCGCTTCACCTTACCGCCGCTAGATGGCGTCGTCGGCGTCGAGCTCGTGCCCGGGGCTGGAGGCGCATGCGGGACAGGACGGTACGAAACGACGGACAGGACAAGGGACAGGTTCAAACGATACACGTATAAAAGGACGGATAGGAAAATATATCGGATATTAAGATTTAAACAGGTTGTGATAATATTCAGACGGATTGGTGCAAATAACATAAATAAAAAAATATATATAGAGGATAATTTGTTGGGTTGGGAGGGGGGAGAAAACAAAACAAAAATAATTCAAAGCAACATAAACACACAATGGCGTCGCAGCGAAAAACAAAAGCATTTCCATGCTCAAATCTTAAAGTTATTTATAGGAACAAAAAAACACAGATGTTAAATCTAAACATGCAAAGGGGTACGTAAACAAACTACGTTATTTCACAAACACTATGGTTATCTAGCGGATCACTACTTCAGTAATTATGGATTAACGTGGAATCACCTTACCTCTACTACAAATTGTAAATATCACTGCTGTTATAAATTAAACCATAATTACTGAATGTTACAGTGGATAGTCAAACGACAGATACACAAACGTGGCAAACTCTTTGGTGAGATTGGAAAAGTTATTCCAAATATTTTTTTATGTAAAAGATGCAAACATACTATCATTTAAATGGTTCAAAACAGTTAAAACTTATATTAAATATGACCCATATACACGAATCTGTCCTGCCTTATAACCAATACCAAGTAATATAAAATATTAAATAACAAACTCTCCAAAAAGGTTGCCACCAGATTAGTACGATACTCACTGGACAGGCGTGCAGGTTTGACAGGCGTTTGTTTCGAGGTAGTAGGGCGGGGCGTGTCGACCTGGGCGGGGGCGGGCGCGGCCGTGGGGGAGACCGCCTCGGCCGGGGGCGGCGAGCGACCCTCTGCATGCGTACATACAACTACGTACTACGTGCTACTCATCGCTACACTACGTGCAACATGCTACATGTTACATGCGTCGGGTATGCTTGCGTATCAATGGCACACATTTATTTTAATAATCCCTTTAAAATTCAAATAATTAATTTTTGCTTGAATAATAAGTTACACGTTATAACGTGACTTGTGAGTCAAGTCGATCACCATAGCACAGAAAAACCACTTCTGTTACTGACAAAATGAAGTCAAATTTTGAAAAACAGTTGCCACGAATATCAGTTCTTTTAATACGCATACATACCCAGCAATACATGCTACGTGCCAACCGTACAGTTACAAAACAATGTTGTTATTTATCGACAATAGTAGAATAAACAAATCTATTGATTGATACCTCGGATATTTTTACGGAGTTATATTATTTGACGTAATTATTTTAAAAGCGAGTTATTTGTTTTAAAATATTATATTGATACATGATGAAGCAATATTAATTAAATCCCCAGTAATATAGAAGCGACATGACATTGCGAGTACAAAAAATACAAAAAATCTTGACATAATGATCTCCATTAGCGCAGTGTCCGTTAAGGAACCCCATAAAATACATAATCAAAGTACACAATACATTGTAAGCTATAAAACAAAAGCGGAGGATAAATAAGTAGGTAGCAATAGTCAAGTAAAGCCAAGTATAGACAATATACCTACCTTTATGAAGACACGAACAAGAACACGAAAATGCTGACACTATAGATAAACTTATATGCTTATGATGAAAGAGGCAGATAGACATGACATAGACAGTATCAAACCTTCACCGTGATTTAAATGACATGATTAACATATATATATATATATATATATATATATATATATTATTATATTTGTACATAAATATTTCATATGTGACAGAACTATACATTTAAATATTCCTAAATGACATATTATTACGATACAAGAGGCGGGGTGAAAAACATTTTTGAAAATTAATATTATTATAAATTACAGGGTTTAAACCCCGATGCGATGATGAAGACGAGATAAATAATGATAATGATGCTACATAAAATACCATCACCTAATAATGATACGTGTAAAGTGGATAAAATTGAAATCGTGCAGTACAGAAAATAGCGCTAAGTTTGACCCAACTAAATAAATACACAATTTACGCAAAATACCTACAAAAGAAAACCTAAATTACATTTTCCGATTTCTATACAACGAAAGCCTCTAAGCTAATATTAATGTTTAAACACAGTTATCGTACCCCTTGTGTCTAACTAACAGAGCGCAGTGTAGCCCGACTAAGTAGAGTTGAGACCCAGTAGTGAGTACTGTGGAAGCTCATGCTAAGTGGGGGGGTACGTTTTAACATCGGTAGGTTTATAAGCGCTCTCGTTACCTGGCTGGGAATGCGGTCGCTCTTGGGCCTTCTCAGCCGCTTTAGTGGACGTTCTCCTTACGACTACGCGGGTGCATGTGTGGACAACACATCAGTAAATAACGGCCGGTATCACACGCAAAACTTTACCGGCTCACCAAATGTAACACTTCTTCTCAACAGAAATATAGATAGTGCAATCCACGAAGACACGCCCCACTATTGTTTCTCATAGTTTATAGTGTAAGTGTGCAACCTTCCACTAATGTTTGAGTTTTGCCGGTATGACACTGATTACCTATGAGTGACACGCACTCTACAATTATTAGACTCGAGTCGTACTACCCACTTCCCGCGACCCCCTCGACTAGAAATTGGAGGGGCGCGTCTTCGTGGATGGCGCTATCTATACCAAGTTTCAAGTTTATACTGGATTTATCGATAACACTTATAATAAAAAAAACAGATCTAATGTTAATATTATCAAGATAATTAATTGTTGATATGTGTAATTTGATCGACAAACATATAATTTTATTTAAAAAAGATAGTCCAAACGTATTTCATAACGACTTTGTGAGCCGACAGAGCAAGCGATGAGAAGGGAGATAATTTTATTAAAATCACAAGTAAAGCGGCAAGCGTTGCCGTAACTTATCTGGCTTTATCGCAGTGCGAAATGTGCTTAATACTTATATAATAAAGTCTATTATTCTTTGAGTATATTCCTATGAGATCTTAAGTATAAGTGTTATTGCAATATGCGAGCAGCATTCACCAGTTAACGGTGTATGTTAGAGAAAACTGAACTGTTTAATAATAAGATTGCTCTCTCAAGTGCTAGAAGACTATACACATGCGTGCATTCGTTGCAGTCTGTGAAGTGATGTTAATTTGAATATAATAACGTTTAACTCTGTGTTTTTAATTAAACAAATTGCCTAAATACCTAGTCAATAATTCAATACAATTTTTTTTCATACTCATTTAATTTCTAAGCAATTAATTTGAATAACTACTTAGTGATATTTCGAAACTATATATCAACTCAACATTATATCAATCGAATATTACGCTGAGACTATTCTATTCGACTCGCTCAAAAAGAATAGCTCCATATTCGAGGAAACTGTAAAATTTGCATCCATTGAATCGTATATATATACGTCCCCATTCATGATAGTCATCTCAAGTGACGTCATATGTGGGCGGAGTCTGTATGTTACCTTGCGGTTGCGGCATGTCGGGTGTGGCGGCGCGGTCTACGGCGTCGTGAGCAGCCGTTGCGGCAGCTGCTTCGGCCGCTTCGCGCTCCAGGCGCTCTCGCTCAGCGGCTTCGGCTGCTTCTTGACGGCGCTTCATCTCTTTCACTTCGAACTGCAGGGACAGATGCAGACGTTATGGTCATGTCTAGAAGCGAGCATTGTATAGAGCGGCTCTGGAGATAACATTTTTCTGCTAGAGCTCACGTTATCCGAAATTATAGATGTCGTTGTTATATTATATAAACGGATAGCGTGATCGTATCAGAAAAGGATTCTAGAGTCGCATGTGTGTTAGAACACGCGAAGGCTGGTTTTAGTTTAAGCATTAATGAAATGAGACAAACGGCGTTATCTATATAGACAGTTCCATCTACGAAGACGCGCCCTTCTTCATCATAGTTCATAGTGTAAGTGTGCAAACATCCACTAATGTTTGAATTTGTCCGGTACACACTGATAACCTATGAGTGCACACGCATACTACAATTAATAGAGTGGAGTCATACTTCCCGCAAACCGCGACCTCGACTAGAAATTGTTGGGGCGCGCCTTTGTGGATGGCACTATCTATAAAAGCGAACCTAGATCGCCTCAGTCGGCGACTTTCACTACAATACAATAAGATGAGCGAAAGACAAGAGCGAAAGAGAAGTCACCAGTATGCAATAATGTTTGTTTATGTGATGCAATTTAATGCGCAGAACTTAAAGCATTTTTAAAGTAGTCCCATGCATGTTTCGAAAACACAGACCAAGCGCATGCAATACTCCGTGTACGAAACTTACACGATCCAAGTAGTCATAGTACCATGCACCTTCCGCGCCTAAAAGGGAACGCGTTTGGGACAACAGCAGGATGGACGAACTCAAGGGTACGTTCTTCACTTCCTTCCCCAAGTCGTTAATGGCTTTAGAACTACTCGTCAAACCGGGCAGAGACAACACAGCCACCTCACTCTTGGCTTCGCTACTTGTCGATTTATTACTCCGTCGCGACAACTTGCGTATAATACGCTTTAAGCTACCAGATTTAGATGTACTAACACTCTTCGATTTGAGCAAGGAAACGTTAGGATATACATTTTGGAAGGATAACCTTTCCCACAATATAAAGTCTATACATGCTAAATAGTCGTTAGCCTTTTCGGCCACTTCGGGAAATTCAAAGAAAACTGAGCTGTATATTTCGGGGGATAGAGGCGTTTGCGGGGACATTGGTGGACTACTAGTTTCGGATATAGTTGATAAACTGGTATTCGTAACGACTGACCATAGAAAGGAGTCGTTCCGCTTATTAGGTTTATTGGCATAGTTAATGTTCAGGGATCTGGCTTTAATTTTGTCGGGAACGTAATATCTATCGCTATGGACAATGATTTCCTCTACGACTTGACCCACGGGCCGTTCGTGTTTAGTGGTGGTTGCAGTTAGGGGGACTTTGTGCGCAGTGGCGGGGGGATGGTGGTAAGTGAAGAAGCATTCGTCACACGGCTCCCAAGGCTGGGCGCCGGGCCACAGTGAGGCCTCGCGTAGTTCAAGCTAAGTGGATGAGAAACAATACATTAGATGTGCAACTACATGGTACGATATACAGTGCAATCGTTGCTTCATATGCATTTCACACAACCATTTTATTGATCAAATATTTTATGTATTATTATACATATTTATTGGAAACGGAACTGAATTTCATCATATTTACTCTATAATTATTATGTCATAAAGAGTAAAACTCTGTTTATATTAAATTAAATAAATTCGTTAAGACAAGGAATAAATTCACGCAAATTTTACTATAATAAGGACAAATTATTGAAACATTTTTTTTAAAACACTCGTTCATATTTGATCAATAAAATTTTTGGACCAATTCATAACGAAGTGACGCGATTCGCGATTAAATAGCTTACCATTGGATTTTATGTCCCATTTACAGAATAGATAAAGCTCACTATTCCTTGAATAAATCGCTACACCCTTCATTACGAGCTGGTTTTTACACCACCACCAACTACCGTGCAAGACTACAGCATTCAGTAACTCGGGTATATAAACGGTTTTAAACTTTACACGGATGAACTTTTGTATAAAGCTTATTTACTATAGCATGTAGGTATATTTAGGATATTATTTAAATTAATGAAAAAACCTATTTTTAATAGTGTGAAAACTCCGTGTAGTACCGTCAAATAGCTTTTGATTTTATCGCGTTGACACAGATAGAAAAACGCAACGAGGGACGTGATATTAAAAGTTTATACCGACACAATAGTAGGAAAATAACTCATGACCACTGCTAATGTAGCTTAGCGTAAGCATTTAAATACCTTATTCATTTATGTGCGTTGTTACCGTTTATATACCTAATATTACAGTGTGAAAAAACACTATGTATAACACCATCACCAAATAATTATGAAACACTAGAATCGGTTCATCAAACTTCTAACAAAACTTATTTTTGTATAAAAATTACACGCTGTTTGCCTCATGACAATGGTGGGTCTTAAAGCTCACTTTACTTGTACACCAAAGCATATGAGCTTGGAATTACTTCACTGGACTTCTGGTTTGACACAAGCCTATGATGTATTGTTGAGGACATTCAATCGACAATCAAAACATTCTTGTCTTGATGTCCAAAATGGATTGCAATAAGTTGCTATTGCAATTTCAATACATGAAAGACAGGCATGATGACAGGCAGACATGCTATCAAGTCCCTAACGGCAGACTCTCTAGACTTACAGGCCTCTTTCACTTTGTCCACATAATTCATATAGCGTTCGTAAGTCCCTTAAAAGCGCCAAAACGAAACCACGGCCATATTCTTCAATCAAATAGGTACAGTAGTTAACAGCGTCCGACAAACGAACGAAATAAACAATTGAATTCCTCTAGTTGAGAAGAAAATATGAAAGTTTAATTTAAATAAAAAACACCCAAGCAAACACACCAATCTTTGCATCAAAATCCGTGTATTTGTGTATAATAATGTATATGGTTTACCCTCACGCCTTCCCACAAAGGTAACCGAGGAATAGGCAAAGGCGTATAGGTAGTACCCACACACTTTCTGTTGATGAAATCTATTTAATTGTGTCGACACGCAATTCCTGTTTCAGGTTATGTTTTGAATTAGTAATTGTAGTTAATTGAATTTGAAGGGGTATCGATAATGCATGATAATAGAGCCGTGGTGGCCGAGTGGTTTGAGCAGTTGCCTGCGACGCAAAGGTCGCAAGTTCGAATCCCGACTGTATAAATGAGTTTTTCTGAACTTAAGTACAATGATTAGTCACACCACGAGCTTAACGGTGAAGAAAAACATTGAGGGGAAACCTGCATACGTCTAAGAAGAAATTCAAAGGCGTGTGTATAGTTGTGCTGGAGTAACGAGATGGACTCGCCATCTGTCACGTTGGCACCAAATATACCTCTGGCGGGAAGTGGGTGTGTGGGTATTACATATACACCTCTGCCTACCACTTCGGGGACCCTTGTGGGAAGGCGTGAGGATATATATATATATATATAGATAATGCAAATTTAAATCGATTTACTTTCCATTTTGAAATAGAAAAGCGTATCTGAGAGCGTACCGTGGTGAGCCGCTGCAGCGCACTGAAGCGGTCCTCCTGCGCGGCGGCGGACTTCTCGAAGGCCTCGTGCTTCTTGATGAGGCTCTCCACCTCGTCGATGGTGTGGCCCAGCTCCTGCGACATGAGGTACGGCTCCTGCGCCACCAGCCACGCCTCCGCCACGGCCGCGTCGCGCGCGAACTGGTACACCTCCAGAACTGCGCAGAGGACACGCTTACTATACTTCACAATTCTTATTTATACTGGACTTCTATCTCAAATTTTAAACTAAAAAGCCGTGGTGGCTGAATGGTTCGAACAGTTGCCTGCGACACAAAGATCGCAAGTTCGAATCCCGACTGTACCAATGACTTTATCAGAACTTAAGTACAGTGATTAGTCACACCACGAGCTTAACGGTGAAGAAAAACATCGAGAGGAAACCTGCATAAGTCTGAGAAGCAATTCAAATGCTTAATGCCGACGTATAGTCGTGCTTGAGTAACGGCGATGGACTCGCCATCTGTCACGTTGGCACCTATCTCTGGCGGAAAGTGGGTGTGGGTGTACTACATATACACCTCTGCCTACCGCTTCGGGGACCCTTGTAGGAAGGCGTGAGGATATATTAATAATTATTTTTTTTGTTCTGCTCTTTATGATCTACTTAGTGTAGTGTAGTACAAAGCAACTCACTGAGCTGCAGGTTCTCCCAGCGCTCCTCCCAGCGGCGCAGGAGCGCATTCCTCTGGTTGGTGAGCTGCAGCAGCTTGTCCTTGATGTCGGCGGAGGCGTAGTGCTGCCGCGCCAACAGCTCGCGCCCGAGGGAGATGCACGCAGAGAAGTTGTCTTCGCGGGTGTCGATCTCCGCCTTCAGGGACTGGTGGTTGTTCATTAGCAGCTCCACGCCGCTTACGTCCCTTAAAGAGTGAAAGGATCGTCAATAAAAAAAAATTACCGAATTACAATATGGTTTACAGGCGTCGGTTAAATTGTTTAGTTTCATGGAAATGTATCCTCAGTTTCATTCACTCAGACGTGGAATTTTTAAACATCTATTCTTTTCAAAGCTTCGGTTTGGTGAAAAAGAGATCCAGAGATCTCTACCCAGACAAACGAGAAGTTTATTTGGAATCAATACGGCCGAAAAATTAAGTAATTCACTAAATACAACTCATACAAAATAAATCATGTATAGCTTTACTTTTTTATTGCACTCGTGCGATGTGGATCGCTTGTATAAGTCATCCTACTTAATTTAGCTGTCCTTTCACGCAAAAATTACCGAATGAAATTATACCACATATAATATTTTATTCTAGAAACAAAATATACCAATGAAATAAAAAAAATAGGCGTGTGGAACCGCTCGGCCCAGCCAGTGAGTGAACATGTACGCGTGCCATACTTGGGCTTCTCGCCGGTGTTCATCTGGCGCACGACGTCGTCCATCCAGAGCGTGAGCGTGCGCACTTGGTTGAGGAAGCGGTAGAGGTGGTCGGCGTCCTCGAGCTTGGCGCGGCGGGCGGCGCATGCGCGCTGGAGCGACGCCCACGCCTCGCGCACCTCCGCCTCGCGCCGCGTGATCTCCGCCGCCTTCTCGCCCGCGTACGACGCGCCTGCGCACAAACACGCGCACACACTCACAACCACTCGTATAATAATAATAATAATAAAAATCAAAGAGCCTCGACCAACACCTCAAGAGGCTCTCGTTAGAGAGTTGGATCAAGTGCCTGATGCAGAAAGCAGTACTGCTCGAAACGGCACGTATTGTGAGGAGATTTCTTTCTCTGGGACCCTAGCCACCGGTACCTTGGATCATGATCCCGATACCGGTGGGCCCCTATATTTTATATTTTTAAATATGTTTTTATATATATATATTGCATGAATGTATGAAGAGACTGATGAATGTGGACGAAGCGAAAGAGGTATGTAAGTCTAGAGAGAACTGGCGCTCTATACTCTCTGCCTACCCCGTTAGGGACTCGGCGTGATGATATGTATGTATGTATGTATATATATATATATTTAAAAATGTAATATATGAGATTTATTTCAAATAATAAATAATAATAATAATATCCTCACGCCTTCCCACAAGGGTCCCCGAAGGGGTAGGCAGAGGTGTATAGGTAATACCCACACACCCACTTTCCGCCAGAGGTATATTAGGTGCCAACGTGACAGATGGCGAGTCCATCGCCGTTACTCAAGCACTACTATACATACGCCTTTGAATTTCTTCTCAGACGTATGCAGGTTTCCTCTCGATGTTTTCCTTCACCGTAAAGCTCGTGGTGTGACTAATCACTGTACTTAAGTTCAGAAAAACTTATTGGTACAGTCGGGATTCGAACTTGCGACCTTTGCGTCGCAGGCAACTGCTCGAACCACTCGGCCACCACGGCTTATTTCAAATAAAGAATAATAATAATACTTTATTTCAGATATCAAAGATCCATATTTTGTTAAAAATAATGTTAGTTGTACATTTAATCATCCTCTTCACGAGGCAACTCCATATCATAGGAAGATAGTGCCATCATCACTACCAATATTATGAATGCGAAAGTAACTCTGTCTGTCTGTCTGTTACCGTTTCACGCTTAAACAGCTGAACCGAGTTAAATGAAATTTGGTTCAGATATAGTCTAAAGCCCGAGGAAGGCTACATTTTAATGCGAAAAAGGATTGTAAGGGGTTGAAGTAGGGGTTGAAAGTTTGTATGGAAGTTTAGTAATTTTTTAATCTAGAAGCTTGAAAATTATTTTTTAGGCTATTGATTACATACAAAATTAATATGACATTCAAAGTTTGTAAAAAATCACCCTTAAGGGGATAAAATAAAATAAAATATGCTGCTTAATATCACTTTTCCGCGCGGACGAAGTCGCGGGCACAGCGAGTGGTTTATAGTTCAAGTATGCAACCTTCCACTAATGTTTGGTACACACTGATTACCTATGAGTGCACACGCACACTTATAATTAATAGACTCGGGTCATTACTCCCGTCATCCCGCGACCAGATATTGGTGGGGCGAGTCTTCGTGGATAGCAATATTAAGTACAAGTATTCACTGCTTCTTTTAGCGTGTTCCGGGAACCTTTACTACTCAACCGAACAATGACGATACAAAATTCCAGCTATACGCATCACAATTGATAAGCAAACACCGGATCTCGGATTAGGACGCCATTGATCCGCAGGCTGAGCTAGTCTGTCAAATAATATTGGAATAATTTAACATGTAGTTTAGCGATACTGTCTATGCGCGAGCATGAGACGAGAGGGCATCACCATAGCCGCGAATCTTTATTGTGCGTGAACATCCAGAAAACTTGCAAGGTGAATTGTTGGTTTCTTATCGCATCGAGTCAGCACTAACACTATACGCTGGGAATCCCACTAAAGTAGCTAGGATAATCTCTGAGGACTTGACCCTCGTGTAAGGCGAAGTGCTCACCGAGGCGCGCGCACTCGGCGCTGATGGCGTCGACCTGCTGCTGCAGCGTGGTGAGGTCCTGCATGAAGTTGTGGTGCTTCCTCTGCAGCGCGCCCACGCTGATGGCGTCGCGGCCGAGCTCGTCGCTCACGCCTCGCGCCTTCTCGTTCACGCGCTGCAGCGTGTCCTTGCAGTCGTGGAAGTACTTGTGCAGCTCGCGAGATGCCGCCAGCATCTATGACGAAATATATCAATGCTTAACGATATGACAAAAAAAAAATAACTTATAAGCAATGCACTAAAGTGACCGAAAAAAGATCAAATAAGAACAAGAAGGACACTTCAATTAAGTACCCTGCATTATATTTGATAGCAACAAATTTTCTTCCGAATTATATACTATGCAGATGGGTGCTCTGTAACTAATACGAGCGTTAAAATTACCCTTCCGTGGTAGTCGGACAAAACAAAAGTAACTAACTATTGATAAAATATTAGACTAAATCTATTTCGAGAGGCAAAGCGCCAACAACACTAGCAAAATTGCCATGCTAGATAGCAATACTGATGCTCTGAAACAGATATAGAAGTTTACAGAAGAGCGAGGTCTCTAACACAGGCATCGCTTGCTTACAAGCAAATTCCGGTCACTAGAATAATATGAATTATTCCTCATTAATCAATATTCTGTAGCGTACACACACATATCATGTGACGACCGTCTGGTCTAGTTGTTAGAGCTCCTGACAGCAACACTTGAGGTCGCGGGTTCGAATCCAGCTATATCTATCTATATAAGTAAATATATCGTTGTCCAGTTACCATAACACAAGCTCAAGGACTAGGTCAATTTGTGTGGAATTGTCCCAAGGCTATTTATTCATTAAATACATATTACTCTAAAGTCTAACGATATATGGTGGTTGGGTGAGTATAGATGAGTGTGTGAAGTACCTGCGTGCGCGTCTCGATGAGCTCGAGCAGGTCCTGCCAGGTCTCGCGCAGGCCCTCCTTCCACTGCGCGATGGTGGCGTGGTCCGAGTGGCCCATGGCGATCATCTGGTCGGCGATGCGCTCCGCCGTGCCCACGCGCTCCGACCCCACCGCCTGCGTCTCGCGGGCGAACTCCTTGAACCGCTCCCACAGCAGCTGGACACAAAGATCACTTTCATATCGGTTCCAGTTTAATACTAGCTGATCTCCAAGATTTCTATCGCGCTTAACTTGATTTCACATATATTCATATGCAAGAATAGAACTAGCCAATTTACTCCTTTAAAAAATAGCGAAATTTTCATTAATTTGTCTAATGTAGTGTATGGTGGTCCTTTCACATGCATTTGACCAATGCTTCTTTTGCATCATAAATATAAAGTCATTGTCTATCCCAACTTAAAAAAGGAACAAATATTTTTTACTCAAGAATACTTAAATACGACCTTTGATAAGTGTTCGTTCTGAAATAAAACAGGCGATCCAAAGATAGAATATTTATGAGCGAAATGGAAAATATATCCCGGATATTAAAACAAATAAAAAATTTAAAAACCTTTCGTAATTCGCCAACAAATTAAAATGAACTAAAGCATCTTACAGTGACATGGTCGTAGTCCTGTCCCAGCTCCTGCGAGCTGGCGACCAGCTCCCGCTCGGTGATCCAGTGCTCCAGGTCGTCGACCTCGCGCGACAGCTGGAACAGCCGCAGCGCCTCGTCCAGCTTAGCCCGTCGCTCGCCCGCCAGGTCCTTGAGCCCGGCGTACAGCTTGTCCACTTGCGATTGCTTCACGGAGATTTGTTCGCTGCACACGGAAAATATGTTTACCCCGGATAAAGATATAGAACCTAAAAATACATATAGTATAATTATTGTGGGTATTACCTATACACCTCTGCCTACCCCTTCGGGGACCCTTGTGGGAAGGCGTGAGGATATATTATTATTATTATTATATTATGTAATATTTACTACACGTATCCTTACGTCGAGTAAAAGATTTTGAATTAGAATTTGGTCTTCCACTTTTGGATGATTGCAACACTCTGCCCACACGCCAAAACGCTTCACAACTTTTTTGGAAAACCATTTTTGATGTAAAACTGTCAGCGAGCCTTAAAACCCACGTTAACTATTTCAAGCCCTTTAATCGGGCCCACGTGATCTTATTAAAAGAGAAAAATCGTATCTACCCGCAATTGTTATTGTTGTGACCACGCAACAATTGAAGCTAGCCAAAGTCGGATTTTGAATGCACGCTAAATTCTATAAGCTCGTGTTTAACCTTATACAATCCAAAGTGCAGTGATAAGAATATTATGCCCAAAAAAGTAGAGCAGTAACAATCCCGCTATGTAAATAATTGCACAATGTAATTAGGCACCAAAGTATTGTATTTAAGGCAAACATTTACGATAAATAACATTAAACAATGTTAAGTAAATGAGTAAACAATGCGATACTAACAACCGTTGTCTTTGGACAAATCGACACGAGAAGTCGGCATTAGTATTTTCTCCGGAAAAAGGCTATGATTGTTTTGCCGTTTTTGCTCTTGACGAGTTTTTTCTTAGAAATGACAGCGTAATCCTACTTTTAATTATATATGACGTTCGGTCAATAATAGTTCCATGAAAAAGCATTTATCATCATTTCATTTCATTTTAATTTTATGGGCACTATATTTGCACGTGTACTTTTATTGTGTTGCCTGAAATAAATGAATTAATAAAAAAAAAATATTCGTACCTGAGCGGATGTTCTTCGCTGGTCAACTGGCGAACGGTTTCACCCAATTGGCGTATGGTCTGCGCATAGTCGTCTACAGCCTGTTCTAGGATCTCGTGTTTCTTCATAAGGTTTTGAGCGGAGATCTCGTCCTTGCCGCGGTCCTCCACCATCATGTACAGCTCCTGCTCGCTCATCCAGGCCTCCGCCTCGTTGGCATCGAACAGGTACTGTTGGGCCTTCTCCCATTGGGACAGATTGTTCTTGTGTTGTTCGATGGCATCTAAATTGTTAAACCTCATTTTTTTATTTGAAATATTTTATCACACAACTCCACTAAATACTACAACTTAAAAGCCGAAATATTTATAATTTATAAGTTTTTGTTTGTAATGAACTCAGAAACAATTCAAATCAATTTAAAAGCTCTCACTTATGTAAAGCTTCATTATTCTGCCGTAGCATAGGCAAATATTGCCTATCTACTATATTGAAAAAAATAAAAAATAAAAGGTGTGAGAGAATTTAAACGCAGGTGAATATTATGCAAAACAAAATCTCTGCTATCGTATACGAGATTTTTTTTTCACTGAAATAAAACTGGCCTGTATTTTTTTTTCACTGAAATAAAACTGGCCTGTACAGCTAGTTCACGTGTATTTTTATGCCAGCTTTTTATTACGTCGGGAGTCATCAGCAAGTAAAGTATTGCCAGTAAAATGTTGATACCAGCATCTAATATGTAACACAGCTGACAAATAAATATATGGTAAACTCAAACAAGAAGACAGAATCTAAAGTTTATAACTTACCCTTGAGTTCTCGCCACCTCGCGGTGAGTTCTTCAATGAGCTCCTTGAACTCGGGAGAGGCCTCGTGTCCCTCGTCGATGAGCTTCTGCCCGTTGGAGATGACAGTCAGGATCCTCGGCTCGTGGTTGTCGGTCTCAGTCTTCAGCGACTGCAACTTCTTCTGTAGCATTTGCACGTTAAACAGTGAGTTGCCGTAGTCTGTGCTAGTAGCTAGAGGCATCTTCTCGTGTATCCACAACTTCTCATCCTCGATGTCTCGTCGGAATTGGAAAGCCTCCTTCTTCTTTGCAAGGTGACGCTGTCTCTCCAACAAAGGCGCTTTCAATTGCTCAAAGCGCTGCTCCACAATTTTCTTCTTCTCCTTGATTTCCTCCATCTTGTCTGGCACCGTCTTCTGCAAGTATTCAGCTTGCGTTTCAAGCTCTGTCACTTGCTTAGCTTTCACCGCCATCTGTGTCTCGATCATCTGCTGCTTCTGCATGAGAATGTTGACCGAGGCGAGGTCGGTGCCGGTGTCTGTGTTCTCGATCTGTTTCTCGAGTTCGTTCATCCAAGAGTCGATATCGTCGCATGTCTGGTGTAGGAGCACTTCGCGGTTGGCGTCGAATAGCCGTTCGCCCTTCTCCTTGGTTGTGGTCTGAAGGTTTTCGAATTGGTCTTGCAGTTCGGACATTTTTGGTGAGATGACTTGAGCGAATTCCGGTTTCTGTCGCATGAGCTCGTCGGCGGCGCTGCGTACGGCGAAGAGGCGTTCTTTGTTGGCTGCGATCTCGGCTTCGAATGCTTGGTGGCGGGTCCATTTTGAGTGGATCGTTTTCGCTGAACGGTAGGTGTCGTCTTGGGCGGTGACGTTCTTCTCCTGCACCCATTCGGCAAGTTCGTCGCAATCTTGCAGGAATTGATGCAGCTGCAGTTGGTCTTGGAGCTTCTCCATTTGCTGCAGCGCCTTGTCGCGGTTGGTATTGCGGCGGGACTCGATGCTCTCCGCTTTCCTTTGTATCTTGTCGGCGTCGAAGTGGCGTTCTTCGACGAGCCGGTTGGCGAATTGCACAACGGAGTTGATCTTATCGTCGTTGGCCTCCATAGTAGTGAGGAAGGCTTCGTGCTCCTTGATCGTATTCTCGGCTTGTTCCAAGTTTGCTGGCGGTTCTGTCTTGGCTAGCCTGTATAAATATAAAAAAATATTAAATATGTCTTAACACCCTAGCAGAAGGGTCCGAACACAGGGGTGTAGAACAACACTCTCTGTCACCTGATATGTATTTAGATGACAACATAACATGACAGATAGTGAGTCCATCGATGATTTGTATCACCGTAAACCTCGCGGTGCGATAAGTCAATGTACTTAAAAAAACACTTCTTGGTGCAGACTGCCGCGATTCAAACCTGCGAACGTTGATCAGAAGACGACTGGTCAAACCAATCGACTCGGCATGTTCATAAAGAACATTAACCTAAATATTCGTGTATTTTAATTAATTTAATTCTTATATGTCAAGAGCACCTGTGATCCTGGTGCGCCAGCAGCACCTCAGCCTGGCGCGCGTCGCGCTGCAGCAGCTGCAGCTCCAGGCTCTGGGTGAGCAGCTGCTGTCGGTTCTCCCACATCTGCTGCAACTCGGCCCAGCCCTCGCCAAGAGCTTTCAAGCGCTCGCGCAGGAACATATACTGCGGGTCGTCTTGGGTCGAGGGCTCCTAAAATAACAAGGATATAGAGATGTATGTACTCCTAGTACAAAAAAAACTATGACTTAAACGAACAATCAGAAAGAAGAGACAATTAATAAATATATTAATGACTTGTTACTACTGTGCTGCGCTCTGCGGTTTCATAAGCTTAAAAGTGTATTCACTTTGCAGATTTTTATTTTGGAATAACACATAACCTGCGTTAATGCAATTTTGTGGCAAGCTTCTTTCAATTCTGCCGTTCAAGCGTGATACAAATATACTTTAAGCATTTTATTCATTTATCAGCAAATATATTTTTATTTATAATTTAATAAAAAATATAAAAATAGAAAATAAGGAAGTAAACGTAGTAACAATACTTAATCCCTGTATAGAAATAGAAAGGTCTAATTCGACAATACATTTCCGTTATATGAGCAATATTTTCTAAGTTCTTATCACCATTTCAAACTTTCAATCTTTAATCAATAATTATACACATATCTCTACATAAATATTATAAAAAGCCAGGCGCGAACTTACTGCTGTGATCTTCTCGCCATACTCCATCATCTTGGCGTACTCGTCCTTGTAGTTGTCGATCTCCTCCTTGATGGTCTGGTGCTGAGACAATAGCTTCTCGGCCTCCGCGAGACTCGACGGGGTATCTATCGCAAAGCATAACATTCAAGCCTGCACTACGAACGGTTCGAACACCTTTGAACTAAAATTCGAGATATACCTAAATATTCATATTAAGGCAAAGGTTTTTACATTTACATCTAATCTCATCATCTAAATTTCGCTGGATATATTATTAAAGTTCTATGGCTTATTTTAGTGAATAGTCTTTATATTAGTTTTTACGCATATGCAGTTTCTTCGTAATCTTTGCTTAGACTTAATATTAGAATTTAATTCAGAGTTCATGAGTTCAAGTGTTCAAACCTGTCACCAGACTGTGTATTGTGTATGTGTATTTTATGCACTCAGCCAGTTCGAGACCGCCACGACTCATTCGATCTATTTACCTTCGGAAGCAACATCGGTCTGTGTCTTGGTGAGCCAAGCCTGGAAGTGATCCAAGGAGCGAAGGAAACGGTGGAGATCTCCAGCCTCCTCCAGCTTCGAGTCGCGCTCTTTGAGCTGAAAACAATATTATCATAAGCTATGCTACACCTGTCATTTGTGGGTTAACGACGTAGAGGTAAATTTTATTGAAAAATATCCAACAGAGACCCCCGGGCCTATACGGGCCCCGGAACTATGATATAGAATAGTAGTGCGCGTCTTCTTGGATGGAACTACCTATACACAACTCATCATTAAAACATCGTCCACAGACCGACTTTGGTCTACTTTGAAATCGGCTTAACACAGAAGGAGCAGCGCTAGACCGGTCGTTGTGACGTCTAGAAGGCCTATCTCCGGGCGACTGAGGAACGTGGACGGCACGTAAATAAATACAAGGGCTGTGTGAATGTCTGACCATGTTGGTGAGCTGTTCCCAGTTGTCGTTGATGTAGACGATGCGGTCGCGGATGAGCTGCGCCTCCTCGGGGTGGTCGCCCTCGATGGCGCCGGCCTCGGCCTCCAGCGCGGCGATGCGCGCCTGGATGGCGGCCAGGTCGCGCTCCATGCCCGACAGGCGGCGCTGCAGCGTCATCACACCTGCGCACACGCATCGCAACCAATCACTACACACTTTATACCTTCACTTCGTCTCCTTTAATAGATTACGTTAGAGCTTTTGCTACACATTCACTTGCCCTACAACAAGATATTTAAGTTCAGACGGTCGTCTGATCAGAACACTTACGGTACAATCACTAGTGCTGTAACTTAAATAACTGTATTTAACTTAAATTGCCGTCAAGTAAGGATTTATCTTTTTTTTGCTCATTTGGTGTTTATCTTATGAACAATAATATACGAACTTTAGTCTTGTATAAGTATTAAGTAGATACAAGCTTTGCTTAGATCAATAATTATTTAAACATAGTCGGATAGCTGTTACATCTCTCGTTCCAGACTGGGGGAAGCTATACGGCAAAAAAAACTTCAACCTTAAAAAAGTTTATATTCAAACGGAGTACACTCGACAGAATAAAGTGCGAATAAAGGGTTCTTCAGCCACACCCACAAAATATGACTCTTCTTCCTTGATTAACAACAGCCTGGTCATGGTGCAATAGGAGTTCAGTCAAACAAACAAATAAATTACCATTGAGGTCCATCTCCAAGTTGTCCGTCTGCTGTAGGATCCTCTTCTTGTCCTCGATCCAGGAGACAGTCTCGCGACACTCGATGTGGAACGTCTGGACGCCCTGGGCCGACTTGAGGTCGTCCTTCTTCGCTTCCGCCTAAGAACATAATGCAAATTATAATTTTTTGGAGTATCATACGTCCATGTGCAAATTGGGCAGTTTCCGTGGTCAATGGACGCTCACAAACATCTCTAGTAGTTATAGATGCAGACTTTCGACTGGAAATCTAACATTTTCGGAAAGAACTTTCTATTGTCACCTCTCGTCACAGTATTAAGTAGAAGTAGAACTATATAAAGATTCCTGCAGGGTCGGCAGCGCGCGAGCAATACCCCTGGCGTTACAAGCGTTCATAGGCGGCGGTAACCGCTTACCATCAGGCGGACCGCATGCGTTTGCCACCCGTGTGGTATTAAAAAAATGTTTACCATCTAATGAGAAAATAATAACTGATAATGCATACGACAGACAGCTACACACGACAGCTATCCCTGTCAAGATTTAACGAAGAAAAAGCAGACTTTATGTTCAGGCATCGTGCAATACCTTTTCGCGGAGTCCCGTCCAGGCAGCGTTGAGGCTCTGTTGCCGCTCCTGTATGCGCGGCGCCTGCGGGTGCTCCACGTGGATGAGCTGCCGCGCCAGCTGGTTCACGACGGCCACGCGAGATGCGTTGGCGTTCATCTCCTTGTCGAACCCGTCATATCTGCGCCAAATTACAAAGTGAGCTTACCACTTTGTGGTTTACTCTGCATATAGTTGCGGGTCGTACTCTAATCACGTGAGGTTTCAAAAAGGGGTAGGAATCGGAAAAAACACGAAACATACAGTGGGTGAGATCTAGTACTTATTTTCGTTGAGCGAGCGTATTTTATACAAGATCACAAATACTCTTCTTTTAGTCTTAAACAAGACACCGTAGTATCACTGTTGAAGAGGTTAATAAGTTGATAAGAATTCCAATGAAAACTAGTAACCATAACGCCATCATCCGCCATTCCTTACCCTTAACACTTAGTAGATTTTTTTTCACTTATTTAATCCCTTTGAGACGAGATCTTTGTTCCTTGTTATGAAACGTCACAAATGTTTCCACTAATTTCTATTTAAACGTAGATTATATCAAAGGAAACCAAGTCTAAAACATTGAATGTAGGTTATAAAACCGACCTGTGCTTCATGATCTCGACATCGTCGATATCCTTGGGCGGCAGCATGGTGTCGAGCATGCGGTCCTTCTCCAGTATCCACTGGTCTGCGGCATCAGCCTCCGCCAGCAGTTTAAACAGCGACAGGGCGTCGAGGAGGCGCTGCTTGCGGAGGCGCGCCAGCTCGGCCAGCTCGCCGTGACGCGCGTCAATGGCGGCCAGGCGCTCGCGGACTTCGCCGCTTGATGCGTCCTCGGGACTCAGTTCGGCGGCCTTATAATAAATAGACAAATATAAGATTGACGACACAGATATTCAAAGCAAGTGTGTGCAAGAAGAGGCAGAGGGAGACCACGTTCCAACTACCTAGATCAAATCGATCGGACGCTCAAGGACGGGAACGTCAAGAGTACTCGAAACCGACGAGCATGTATGACTGATTAATGTGGACGAAGCGAGAGACGTAGGAGACGTTAAGAGAGGTAGGGCATAACGGATTTTCCGTTCGAATTTGGAGCTGCCCGACTGGGGCAGGACCTCCACCTTATAGAAGTCCGTAGCCAAATAACACAATTTATTGTGTTTTGTTAGATTATTACAAACACATTTGTAATAATCTGATATTAAACTATACCTGTTGTTTCAGTTGCTGGATGATGTTGGCGTAGTTCTTGAGCTCGTCGGTAACATCCTTGTGCTTCTTCAGCAAGCTCTGCACCTGCGCCTCATCCACGCCTGTGTCCTCTGACGACACCAACCTGGACATGGACATGAGCTCAAAGTAAAATCTACTCCCCAGCTACCTTTTAAAGGTAAAATGTAGGTCGCTACGCCATTCCTGCCAGAAAAAATAACAGAAACAACACCAGGGGTATCACTCACGCATTGCAGAGTTGCAGGTATCCATGAGCGGCGGTAACCGATTACCATCAGGCGGGTCGCATGCTTGTTTGCCATCCAAGCAGTATAAAAAAAAACGAACCTGATTCTCATTCTAAACTACCCTAATTCTCTGCATTTCGTGGGTATATAATTAGCATGGTCTAATGTAGTTTTATTCCAATATTGTTACATACATACAAATATAGTAAATTATTCTTGTATGCAAACACAAAACCAATATATACAAAAGACATGGTTAATAACATATGGAATATGAAAATTTTGAACTTGAAATATGATCACACCGAGTCCCTTACGTGGTAAACAGAAAGTGAGAGAAGGCTTTTTTCTGTCACGCTTTCACTCAGAATTACGTAATTATAGGCTAACAGAATAACACAAATTAAGATCATTATATACCTGAGCGTATCGAGCATCCAGTGATCGATGTCATCAGCGTCCGCGAATAGCTGGTGGTAGCGGACGGCGGCGTCGAGGCGGTTCTTGCGTAGAGATACCACGTCCAACAGGTGGTTCCACTGGGACAGGATGTCGCGGAGCCGGTCCTACACGACAATCATAATATCTTCACGTTCACACCTAATTTTAAATAGGTTTAGATGCCAACGTGGCGGGTATAACCAAGAATATATTAACATCTTTGAAAACATGAATTTTTTTTATTGGTATTCTTTGTATACAACCGACTACTTCAAGCACTCCGTCATCACAACTAATCCTATTAATATTATACATGCAAAAGTTTGCGAGTATGTATGGATGATTATTACTCAAATCTCGCCACAACGGTTGAACGGAATTGAATGAATTTTGGCACAGAGATAGATAATCAGTTGGATTAACACATAGGATTTTATGCCACACAAAGCTACCAACAAAAATAGGGCAGGGCAGATCTAGTAAATAATAATAATGTCAATTTTTATTTAACTGTCTGTCAAATAGGTTCTCCTATCCAGTAGTATAAGTAATAAGTAGTTAAATAAAATGTACCTGAATCCTGTCAGCGCCGAAGTGTCCCTGGGAGATGAGCTCATCGCCCACAGCGGCGACCGACATGAGCTGAGGCTCGTGGGCGAGCATGTCCGCCTCGAGGGCCTTGTGCTTCGATATCAGCAGGTACACTGCACGCAATTAAATCCAATTGAAAACAAACCATAGAGCACTTGAAATAAAGTTATATATGGAAAACTTAAGAGAAGGGCACAGAACTTTTAGATGCAGGTACATCAAAATGTGAGATTATATTACTGTTTGCCGCAGGCGGGTCGTCTGCTTGTTTGCCACCGTTTTAGAATAAATGCCAATATACAATATACAATCTGTGGACTGGCCAATAATAGCATTGGACAGAAACACTTGGAAATCATGTGGGGAGGCCTTTGCCCAGCAGTGGGATGTACCAAGCTAACATCAATCAATCAATCAATACAATATAGCCATTGCATTGTTAAGACATTATTAAGCATACAATTGTAATATTCTCAATCTACATATACCAAAAGCAAATCTGACCAACTTTCTAAAATAGACAATAATAATTGATTCATTTTATTATGGTTTAATTAACCGACTTCAAAAAAGGAGGAGGTTTCTCAATTCGACCGTATATACTCTAGGTTTAAAGAATATATTTTCTCATAAGAACAATAGTTCACTTAAAATGAGATACAGAGATAGATATTAATGTGTGCGTTAACCTCTAGCGAGTTTGGAGAGAGTTGTTACAATGGTGTTGATACATATTTCTTGAGTTTTTTTATACAAATTTAAGCTGGCACACTGCTTTATTTCGTTTGGCAATTCATTGTAAAGTTGTGCTCCTTCAAACAATATTGTCTTTTTTCCGTAATTTGTGCGTGCGCTTAGTACCTGAAGCTTATGCTTGTTTCTTAAATTATGTGTGCAAATCTTTTCCGAGAACTGTAGATTGGATTGGATGGAATTAGTTGTAATTTTTTTTAACTTCTATTTCACAAGGACCCTGAATACTGTAAAAACGCTGGCATTTACATCTCTCCTCACATGTACATATCTGTCACTGTCATTAGTAAGATGACAGATATCCACAAACTTACCAGTGGTGAGATCATGACCGATGTCGTCCACGGACACGATTTGCTCCTTCTCCTTAATCCAGTTCTCCTCGTCAGCCATGTCCCAGTAGAACTGCCACAGCTTGCGGCTGTCTTCCAAACGCTTCCTGCATCACGTGCAAATACACGTTATTGATCTTCAAATTGTCGAAGTCATTGGATATGGGTGGTTATATTCATCATGTTCTTGTGCCTCTCCATTTAATTAAGGTTGGCCGGCAGTTCCGAAAATTCTGTCTGTCCTTCGCGAGTCGAAGATATAAGTGGTTATATGAATAGGCGAAAATACAGTAGAGTTGTCATAACTGTAAATTCGCCTTTATGCAAAAATACCATATTCTTAAGAGGTTATTAAATCCTTTCTTTCCGCGACGCGAATTAATATATTTTAAATAGAAAGTAGTTAAAGAATGTTGTATAATGTATAGAGTGAAGAATGATTGACGAAACAGATATACAAAGCAAAAGTGTGTGCAAGAAGAGGCAGAGGAAGACCACGTTCCAACTACCTGGATCAAATCGATCGGACGCTCAAGGACGGGAACGTCAAGAGTACTCGAAACCGACGAGCATGTATGAAGAGACTGATGAATGTGGACGAAGCGAAAGAGGTATGCAAGTCTAGAGAGAACTGGCGCTCTATACTCTCTGCCTACCCCGTTAGGGACTTGGCGTGATGTATGTATGTATGTATGTATAATGTATATGTGCGTGTGTGTATTTGCGTGTGCGTGTATACGTACATATGTATATATGTGTGTACCTGCGCTCGACGGCGAGATGCACCAGCTCGGCGTAGGCGTTCTCGAGCTGCTGTATGCGCTCCACCGTGATGGCGGGGTCGCACGGCCTGTAGCCGCCCTCCTCCTGCTCCAGGAAGCGCTGCGACTGCCCCACTACCACCTACACACAACCATACTGTTTCACATCCACTGTTATCATAGGCATACATACGGTAATGAAAAAAGTGCTTTATGACTATCCGCTTACAATCCTTTTCATTTCGTCCGCGCCAATTAGTCTCCATAATTCCGCCGCACAATTGAATCTCACGTTCTTCAACGAACGTCATACTTATGTTTTTCCATTATTAACCACCCGATTATGAATATCAATAGTAGTAATCTACAATGTTTTTACGAATTGTTAGCTACAAACATCTAAAAGTAATTGATTAACTGGAGATTTTGACAAGCTTATATATTAATATGTTATTTACAGCATAACGCCATCTATGTCTGGTATAGCCTTATCTCTTAGCTGGTTTTACAATCTAAAGTAATCAATCGAGAGCTACCTAGAACAGGGTGGAACTAGTTTTTTATATAGAAAATTTTGTTGTTACAAACCTTGACCCGTTCTCCGAGCACGTTGATATCGGCCTCAACTAGGGCGTGCTTCTGCAGCAAGTCTTCAACGCCCATCAAGTGCTTGCCGTAGTCATCGGTCAGCAGACGCAGCTTGATCTCTTCCATCGAGTCCAGGATATACAGCATCTCCTGCAGATGGATTTAAGTTATAAAGGTTAACTAGAAATAGGGTTCGAATGCTCATAGCACAAGGTCTAATAAAGTAAATATTTATTGGTGTGCGTAATCGTTTTGTTATTGATAAATATATTTTTCTAATAGAATACATCTGTTTAGCTAAGCAGGTGACACTAGAAGTAATAACACGACTTTGATATCATTCACACAGTTTCATATACTTCTATATACCTATAGTGGAGCGTAGACATTACACATTTGGTCCTTCGAGCACTTTTCAGATATGAAGCTATTATCTATACTAATACTATAAATAGGAAAGATTTGTATGTAAGTATGTTTGTATTGAATAGGCTCCGAAACTACTGGGCCGATTTGAAAAATTCTTTCACCATTGGAAAGGTACATTCACCCTGAGTGACATAGGCTATATTTTCTTTTATAAAAAAAGTCTTATGTTACATTACGGACCGCTAGTGGTATAATAAAATTATAGTGTGTTTTTTATTTTCTTTAAATAGTACTAAGAATAATTGGGAGTGGGGTAGAGTACCTGGAAGTTCTGCTGCAGCTGCAGCGACAGCTCGAGACGAGCGCGGCGAGCACGCAGCAGTTCCAGCAGGTAGGCCCACAGGCGCAGGACGTTGTCGCGTCGAGCACACACGCGCTCCATATCATGATACCTGCGACACATTTATCACTATAGCATATATCATCATGTTATCTATACTAATATTATAAAGAGGAAAGATTTGTTTGTTTGTTTGTTTGTTTGTAATGAATAGGCTCCGAAACTACTGGACCGATTTCAAAAATTCTTTCACCTTTGGAACCTACATTATCCCCGAGTAACATAGGCTATATTAAATTGGACCCGATAGGTGGCGCTGCGATCGAGTTTCAAGAATTTTACCTTTTTACCCGGGCGAAGCTTTCTGTGTGTTTCTGTGTGTCTTAAGCTAGATTCGAGAATGGTTTAGATTTACAATTGGACCCAATAGGTGGCGCTGCGATCGTGTTACGGGCAATTTAACTTTTTCACCCGAGCGAAGCTGGGCGGGACAGCTAGTTATTTATATGGTCGTTAGCTAATCTATTTTGTGTATCAATTATGAACTCTAACAGGAGCGTAGTGTTCGATTCCCGCTGAGATCCGATATTTATGTGACGCACACGAGTATAGTTAGTGCCATTCACGAAGACGCGCCCCGCTATTCTTCCCTTTAGTTTATAGTATAAGCGTGCAACCTTTCACTAATGTTTGGATATTATCGGTACACACCGAGTGCACAGGCAGACTACAATTAATAGACTCGGGTCATACTCCACGCATCCCGCGACCCCCTCGACTAGGAATTGGTGGGTCGGTCTTCGTGGATGGCTGTATATATGTAAAGGGCTAGGTATATTTCTTATTTAATAAGGTACCTACACGATGCACATATTTTAAATATCCCTTAAGTGGTAGGCAACGAACCTTTCAGTCTGCAACTCGGAGCACACTGCCACGACAGCTTGAACTCGTTCCTCGTAGGCGAATATGTCCGTCTCAATGGCCTCGTGTTTCTTAGCGGCTGCTTCAACTGCTGCGAGGTCGAAGCCAAAGTTGTCCTGGCTCACTAGGCGCTGGTTCTCAGAGAGCCACGTCTCTCGCATCTGAGCTTTGCGGTTGAATCTGGAATTATTGCAAGTATTTTTGTAACAATATTAATGATTTAATTTTGTCAAAATAAATATTTGGACAAAATGTATGTAGTGTATTTATTCATATATCCTAACGAGATATATTTTAGGTGCCAACGTGAAAGATTGTAAGTCCATTGCCGTTATTCAAGCACGACTATACATACGTCTTTGATATTCTTCTCAAACGTATGCAGGTTTCCTCTCGATGTTTTCCTTCACCGTAAGTGCTTTTTGGAGTTACACTAACATTCATTAAAACTTGTGTAAAAAAATTCTTCTTTGGAAAGATGTTGTGTACTAACTATTTTATAAGGTTTCCAGTAATGAGCTCCTTGGGGAGGCGGATATTGTGTTGGCAGCAGAGGGATTAGTCCCATTATGCTGCCAAACAGTATAACTCTCCGAACACAGAGTGGCAACGCGCAAGTGATACTTCGTTATCGTAAGCGTAAATAGGCTGCGGTAACCGTTTTCCATCGGGTGGGCCGTATGCTTGTTTGCCACTCTTGATGTATAAATATATATCAAATATATATATATATATATATATATATATAAACACATATATCTCTGATCTGATCTGAATATATATATATCTGATCATGAACTTCATTACTATTTGATTGCTCAAGTGTTCTAGAAGTTCAAAAGAGAACATCCTGTATGTTCAGAGAGCCTGGTATAGTATCCAACTGACCTGGCAGCAAGTTGCTCCAGTTTCTCCTGGCGGATAAGTTCCTCCCTCAGGGCGAGCTCCCGCTCGTGCTCGGCCTTCTCGAGCCTCTCCCAGGCGCGGTTGATGTCGTGGATCATGCGGCCCTCGCGCGGCGCGTACGGCTTCTGGTTGGCCGCGCGCATGCGCGACTGCAGCGTGAACAGCAACACTTCGAGGTTGCCCTTCTCCACGAACCTGGGGACGACATTCAATACACCCATTAATTATTGCCATTACTGATGGCAAATCTCATCTCGATAGCTTTTAAACCTCGATTTTAAATCGACTGTATTGCAAGCGTCCATAGGCGACGGAAATTACTTTTCTATTAGATTGAGATATGAGCTTTGCAAGACAATTGCTCTAGTATAAAACATTTTATATATATCCTCACGCCTTCCCACAAGGGTCCCCGAAGGGGTAGGCAGAGGTGTATAGGTAATACCCACACACCCACTTTCCGCCAGAGGTATATTAGGTGCCAACGTGACAGATGGCGAGTCCATCGCCGTTACTCAAGCGCGACTATATATACGCCTTTGAATTTCTTCTCAGACGTATGCAGGTTTCCTCTCGATGTTTTCCTTCACCGTAAAGCTCGTGGTGTGACTAATCACTGTACTTAAGTTCAGAAAAACTCATTGGTACGGTCGGGATTCGAACTTGCGACCTTTGCGTCGCTGGTAACTGCTCGAACCACTCGGCCACCACGGTTTTTATAAAACATTTTAAAATGTATATTCAACATGTAGCATTTTGCATTAAGGATGCCCACCGAATACAATGACTTGAAATGAGATAAAATCAATCACAATTGCTTACTTCGGTGGTTTCTCAACGGTGCGATAGTTGGCGAACTGAAGTAGCTGTTGGCGCACGCCCTCCAGAGAGTTGGCGAATGTCCTGTCACCTAGAGCTTCGATGGTGCACTCAATCCATTGTAACAGGTCACTGAACAATAAAAAATACATTATAACTGACTATAAACGTCTTAAAATCCTCAAATATAAGTAAACGAATAACACCAACAATGTTATCTGAATCAATGTCAACAGATATTATACAGACACCTTAACACCCACTTTTCTTCAAAGATATATTCTCATCAGAAATCTCGACTATAAAACGACATTTGACGTATATACCTAAAATATACACATTTTTCTGATAATCCTTACAAAACATAAACTTGCAAGGTGTTTCGATTTTTCTGATGAGAAGTGTATTTAGGTTTTAACGTGCGAGTCTGTCACCTTACACGATTCTTTGACTTCGTTAAACACGTACTTAGTGCTTCACATAGAATCAGTAGATCAGGTTCGCGGACGTGTATTCTATTGTCAAGACGTGAACAAAAAATAGAAAGCTTTTATTATTAATAATAATATCTTTTTTCAGATCAGTCTCCTTCCAGAGCGCAGTGTCTGATTTTTCATCCCAATATAGTTGGCAGCGTAATAAGAATAGGAGTAGGAGTAGTAGACTCACCTAGTGAGTGTCTCGTATTCGTGCATCATCTTGTCATTCTCCATGGCGATGCCGACCACCTTGCCGATCCTCTTGCCCTGCACAGTCTCCTGCTTCAGCTTGCTGAAGTAGTGGTAGTACGTCACTACGTATGTGATGATTGATTTCTCGTCAGGGTGGTCCACGGCGATGTCTAAACAACAGTAGAACGATCAATTGCAGTCTTCTATAAATCATGATGTAGTCATACATGACATGATAGAACCGTCATTCTTCTCTAATGAAATCACGATCTCTACCAATTTTTATAATTAATAATTACTTAAATATTAAATTAAAATATATATATATATATAGAAATATTCGAAGCTCGAGACAAGAGTTTGTTCGTTCCTCAATACAAGCATGTTGCTAATAAATAGGATGGTCCCAATGAAACTGAGTTATATATAATATGTAGCATGCTTAATTATACAATAGATTTATCTAATTAGTCCAACTTATAGAGTGCGTGGTCTTATCTTTGAGAAATTAAAACGCTAAGGAATCTCCATTGAATATCACATATTAGATAAGAACGCACTCAAAGTATATATTTAAATACTACAGTATAATTTCCCATACAATACTTTTTAAGTGCAAATATTGCCTGACGTGCCACCTCTTTAACAAGGTGACACAAAACGTGTACTAAGATCATACCTTCAGCATCCAGCAACTTGGTGAGACCAAGTTTATCCTCGGCAACGTTGAATGCATTGTTGAGGTTATGTATTGGGTTGCTTCTGTGGAGCTTTTCGAACTGTATCAAGTCGGGTCTGTGTTTGTGTATAATGGCGTTGAACGCCAACCCGTCGCGCCACGATGTGGTGAAGTTGCGTACATTAACATTGTTATATCCTGCAGTTTTCATTTGACACCACAGCAGTAAAGCATCCTTGGCGGATTTTGTCTCCTTGTTATCTGTCTCTTCGATTGTGATGTCTTGAATCTAATGATAAATAATAATAATATATTTCACACAAATTGTCCTAATCCCAAATTAAACAAGGTGCTATGGAAACTAGACAACAATATACATACAACGATATATTTATTATATGTATATATAAAAATTAAATAACCTTTATTCAAAAGAAGGAACGCTGGAATTTATCCTACGACATATTTAAAGATCTTTGTAAAAGGTATTACCGTTTTCAAGATAAAGATCATGAATGTGTATGTAGAAAATAATTAATGAATTTGAATTGCCGTATTAAGTATGGGTTTAGTTCATTCTCTTCCTATGGTATAAAGATAAAATAATAGTTTAATTTACGAAAGTCTGGCGAAACATTTGAATAAATGTGAAAAAATAAATCATAATATTTAAGATCATTCATTCATCGAACCCTTCCTTCAATACAGGTAAAGTTATGATACATACCTGGAAACGCAGAATGATAGTCCAGATAAGACCAAGGTTGAGTCGAGGGTTGCCGTCGACTATGTCATGTGATCCCATATTCTCGAGGTGCACGCGTTGCTCCCGCAGGAACTGCAGTGCCTTGTCAACGTTCTCCAGGCAATGGATACGCATCTTGCCTTTCGTAGGGCGGGGCTGCAAACATTTTTACAAGTTTTAGGACGTTTGCAGCCAAAGCTACATT
This sequence comes from Drepana falcataria, assembly GCA_945859725.1. Classification (NCBI taxonomy): domain Eukaryota; kingdom Metazoa; phylum Arthropoda; class Insecta; order Lepidoptera; family Drepanidae; genus Drepana; species Drepana falcataria. The sequence continues at coordinate 7,994,324 of OX243935.1, forward strand.
TACGAAACTTGATTAGGAACTTTCTTGCTTTTAATTGACAGGTGCTAGATGCGTTTGAGGAATCTGGCTATTTTGTGTCAAGAGAAGGATCGGAAAAGTTAATCTACCTCTGGTTTTGACATATTAATTTCATTAAATTCTGTTTATCGATTATAGCCAGTTTTTCGGTGTAAGAGAAGTTAAATATTATATAGAGAATAGAGGGAATATGAAATTATTACTGACAAGAAAAGTCCGTGGATTTTTTTGGTGTATAATTTATGTGCTTTCACTTTCGTTTATGTGTTTATATTACTTAAAAATTAAGACATTGCGAACGAAACTGGAGTTAAATCTTGATGTATTAACAACAGACGATTTCTTCATACACATACATAAATTTGATGTAAAAAATATTTACAAAGTGTGGCTTGTTTTTTTTTTTTTTATACAACAAGAGTGGCAAACAAGCATACGGCCCACCTGATGGGAAACGGTTACCGTAGCCTATTTACGCTCACGATACCGAAGTATCACTTGCGTGTTGCCACTCTGTGTTCGGAGAGTTACAGTGTTGGCAGCATAATGGGTTCAATCCCTCTGCTTCCAACACAATGTAACAATCCTCCCCCCTCCCCAAGGAGCTCATTACTGGAAACCTTATTCACCACGTAGGAACACAACACAATAAATTGTGTTATTTGGCTACGGACTTCTATAAGGTGGAGGTCCTGCCCCAGTCGGGCAGCTCCAAATTCGAACGGGAAACCCGTTATGCCCTACCTCTCTTACATGGTAATTGCGAGTGATTTCGTCTACTTCATATATAGGTAAAAGGCTAGATTTGATTCGTGACCTAGTTTCAAGAGCGGCTCTGCTAATTTTAACATAGATTCAATATAAACATTTGGTGAAGGATAACAACGTTTATGATTCATATGAAACGTCGATAAAATGTATCGGTTCTTCAAAAGCTGCCAACTGCTTTTTGTTTGAGGCAGTTCCGCTTAAGTCTAATTTGATTTGTAATGAAATCGAATTGCTATATCTATTTAAACATAATTGGGTAAATAGACGTAGGGACAATAAGAGTTCGATTATTAGAACGAATTCATCAAATAGGTCACAAGTCAGATAGCGCCGGAAGCCAAGAATCCAGTTTTACTAGCTTTAATTTAACACACAAAAACACGCACCAGTCTCTCCCCGGAGAGCACCTCGAGGAGCTTGATGAGCATCTTGCCATCCCGCATGTCCACGTAAAGGTCGCCGATGCGGCTGCCCACTCGCACTAAATGCGAATTCACCCATTTTTGAAAAGTCTTCTTTTGTACGCTTTCTCGTTCGTCTGTCGAAGAAAATATATTAATTAATAACAATTCTAGAGAGTATAATATATATTTCTTTTTATAAAAGTAACAGAGACGTGACGAAAAAAATCTATAGCCCCAATGTAGTCCCTTGTGGCACCACCCTAGCAAAACATATCGAGTGAAAATGAACAAGTAAACAGACCTGTGCGACAATCAAAATAATGCACATAATAAACACTCATCGACAAAAACAAGATTGAAGTAAAGAATAACAGTAGCGAATGTTAACACATTAACCGCCAGTGGGGTCGGCCGCGGCGTGGAGACCAGATCGCAGGCTTTGCTAAACCCGTCTCGGCGCTGGTACCACCCTTCCGGCGCCCGTTCGGACTCGCCATCGCTATTGTAATAACATACAAGAGTACGAACAGGCACGGCCCTTGGTGTGACTTTCGGAATATAATACACGTAATTCGAGACAAGGATCGGATTGCTATTCGCACGCTGCAGAGCGGAAACATGTCCTAGCTACTATACAGGGGTGTATAAACATGTCTGAAGACAAATACAATACTGACATACGTAATCCTATTGGTATTGTAACCAGGAGGAAAAGATGGCTCGAGGAAAACTGCACATACGGTGCTCTGTACTACAGGTTTTAATGCCACACTACATAGTATAAAACAAATTCGCTTCACACTATCTGTACGCTTAGATCCTTTAAAGTACACAACGGAATTTGATACTGTTTTCATCAATAGATAGTTATTCCAGAGGAAGGTTTATATATAGTTTAATATTGTACTTGCTATCCAAGAGAGCAGAGAAATAATCAGATATGTATATGAATACAACGGCAGGTGGATTTATAAAACTCAAACCCAATATCAACTATAAGAACCTATCTGCTTTAATTTCCAATACAATCCCATAAACCATTGGAACATTATTGAAGACACTATCACACAACACAACTAACCTCTGAGCTCACTCACGACTTTGTCATAATACACTTCTAGACCAGGTACTTCTATATCGACTCCTTTTTTAATCAGTTCGTAACACTCTGTCGATGTCATGTCGCCAGCACCGAGCGGCGACTGAGGTTCAACACAAAACAGAATCTGGCGAAAGACGCGAAGAATTAGAGCGACAAATTTCAACTGCCGCTGGACGAGGATATTCGATACTAACGCTCCAGATGTTGTCAACTGTTGGCCGGTTTTATTTACTTTATATTATTATTTATTATATAATATGCACGAAAATTTTTTTTGGTTAAAAACTTTTCGAAACGAGTAGTCACTTAAACACATAAGATACATGTGTTCAACGCACAAGGTTACGATTACGAGATAGAACTAGACATAACCAAGAATTTGTTTGTTAAGATAATAGTGCTTTATATCAGTGATAAACGCGACCAGAAGATAAATTACAGTGCAGTTAAACGGTTGTTTATAAGAGTTAAAAGAATATTTAGATAATATTGTGGGCCGTCTGGTTCAAATAATAAGCTGCAAAATTTAAAATGCAGTATAAGACCTAAAAATTCTGAACTAAAATTATGTAGAAGCCGGTTTCAGACTCACTACTTGTCACGTTTCCACACACACTTTAGCTCAAGCGTTAAGAGTGCGTTATTACGAGAATATATATGTTTACAATTATACTAATAAATATATCTTCACAAGGGTGAAGGGTGAACTTATTCATATAGTCGGTATTCGAACTTGCAATCTTTATGTTGCAGGCGATTACTCGAACCACTTGGCCACCACGGCTCAGATAATAAAAATATTATCTATACAACTAACAAAACTAACTATGTTCCACTCCAAATGTTAACAATTCCGGTATTCATTAAGGAAAACCGGAAAATGCGGACAACAAATGCTTGTCGAGAAATTATTAACACAATAATGACGTTGACATTAGAATGATAAGAATACAGTAACAAGGTCACGTATCCGCGATTAGGGTGACTTAACAAGTAACCTATAACTTGTGTAATTAACTACAGTATAATCATGTAGTTCATTGAACCTCTATGTCATAATCAAGTCTTTAATATTGCTGCGCGGAACTTGTTGGCCGCGCCTTAGGTATGTGAGGGGTGGGAGACGCAGGGGCGGGGGGTGTTGCTGTCATTACTCAGTCCGGTCAAGTCCAATAAAATATTCGAAATAGTCAACGAAGTGACAGATAATTTAAAGAAGTCTTATAATATTGTTAAATCTCACAATTCTAATCAATCATGATGCCATGAACATTAACAACCCGTAGGTAATACGTAATAATATGTAAAGTTAGTGCTATCCACGAAGACGCGCCCCCACCAATTTCTAGTCAAAGTGTCGCGGGATGCGGCGAGTATGGCCCGAGACTATTAATTGTAGAGTGCGTGTGCACTCATAGGTAATCAGTGTGTACCGATAATACTCAAACATTGGTGCAAGGTTGCACACTTACGGGGCGAGTCTTCGTGGATGGCACTATCTATATGAGCTATTACATAGCTCTATAGTTTCTGTATATAATTAATTACAAATAATAACACATCATTGCCATGTATCATTGTCACTAGGGCGGATCCAGCTTTTATCGGGGGTTCGATCATCCGAGGTCTAGTAGGGATAAGCTCCGAAGAGATCATAAAATCTGTTTTCTCTTCTCGTCATTCGCGAATCAGCAATCATAGAAAGTAAAAAAAGGTAAGTCAATATTAACCTCGACCACCCATGGCGGGCCATGACCTCCAATGCTACCTCCTGGATCCACAATTGAATTGCCACCTACTTCGTAACGTATTGTTCGAAATAATTTCCAAACATTATCATATAGTTAATCAGGTGTTCTTTGCCACACTTTGTTGAACAGCTAGATAACACATATTTACAGTGAACACGAAGACACAATTATGTATGTGCAATCAACACAATTACGTACTAAAAACATTTGAGTTCACACTTTTTTATTGATTCTTTTTAAAACACAGATTCCTATGGACACAAAAAGTTAAGCAAATGTGCGTTTCCAAATGAAATGAGCACCTAGTGGCATTGCAATGGTAAATATGAGATGAGTTATGGCAGGCGTGCTACCCGTCTAATGGTAAACGATTACCAACGTCTATGGACACTTATTATATCCTCACGCCTTCCCACAAGGGTCCCCGAAGGGGTAGGCAGAGGTGTATAGGTAATACCCACACACCCACTTTCCGCCAGAGGTATATTAGGTGCCAACGTGACAGATGGCGAGTCCATCGCCGTTACTCAAGCACGACTACATACGCTTATATGGACACTTATTACAAGTTTTTTTTTTTTATACAACAAGAGTGGCAAACAAGCATACGGACCACCCGATAGAAAACGGTTACCAAAGCCTATTTACGCTCACGATACCGAAGTATCACTTGCGCGTTGCCACTCTGTGTTCGGAGAGTTGTACTGTGTTGGCAGCATAATGAGACTAATCCCTCTGCTGCCAACATAATACAACAATCCTCACGCTACCCCAAGGAGCTCATTACTGGAAACCTTATTCACCGCGTAGGAACACAACACAATAAATTGTGTTATTTGGCTACGGACTTCTATAAGGTGGAGGTCCTGCCCCAGTCGGGCAGCTCCAAATTCGAACGGGAAACCCGTTATGCCCTACCTCTCTAAGTGTCCATAGACATTGGTAATCGCTTAATTACCAGGGTAACTATCATTCGCACGTAGCGACACTTAAAGGTGAATCTTCAGTAGGTATAGGGTTTCAAAAATGATCTCTAATTTCGGGGTGGGGCCTTTAATTATGGGCGGACGGTGACGAACAGTAACAAAACACATTTATTCTCTCTTTCCTCCTCAGATACCTACAGCATCTCCTTGGTCACTGGTTTCAACTATAACATAAAGCTAAGCAATTATTCTCACCTGCTAACGCTTTAATGCGCGATCGTTCGAATAGCCTCGAGGACGAATTGCCGCCGTCATACTCGAACTCGTCGATGATCTCCTGGCCGTGGCCGATGGACGGGTCCCAGCGGGACACTGATATGTCGGTCGTCATTGCGACCAACGGCACCTCACCACGCCACGCTCAACTACCTGCAAGCAACAGACACTTAGATGTACTATAAGTCGTAATAGATTTTTGTTTTTTTGTATTGTCTCTCGTAGCGTGAGTTCCGGGAACTTTTGCTACTTAACCGGTCAATGGCGAGACCTAGTCCTCCAGCCAGGCACTTTATTTGTAAGCAACACAGCTAAGGGCACCCCCTGTGGGGTACGAACCTCGGCTTAGGGCGTTGCTGGATCGCGAGCAAGGGAGCTGGGCTGGACTGGTATCGTAATAGAGCATACACAGATCTTATAAACAAGGTACACTCTAGACCAGTGTTTCGCAACATTTTTAGGCCATGCCCCTGCTTCGCATTTCTAAAATGTTGATGCCCCCTTATACATAATTTTCAAAATAACCCAAAGCGAAAGGGTTAAAGTAGTATCGAGTCCATTTAAATAGCCCCCTTAACTATCAAATTGTGGGCACCACATTGGGAAACACTGCTCTAGACGAAGCTATAAATAAAACACACGATGAGCTTAGATTAGGTATGAATATACAACTATATGGACGCACAAAATACATGGGAACTCGACTTTTCGACCTTCTGAACATGAATCGTTGCTATAAAAACGTTGCAACATTCGAAGTATTACAAATTAAACTTATTCACAGTGAGTTAAATATGCAAATGTTTTGGAGATAATAGTATAGTATTTTACACACAAGCGATTCGTATTGTAGATTGTGGTTCACAGTCCATTAGCGCTGTTATTGATTGGGCAATAACAAATCAAAAGTCATGGCAATGATAGACACATATTGAGCCTTGAAACACTGATGCCGCCGACAGATCAATATACAACTTGGTGGATACTGAGAACCGTATTTACTAACTCTAAACCTATAAGTTTTCAGCACTCGCAAAATCATTAACTACAGTTTACTCTAAGTCCAAATCGGGCCCAGTGTTACACTAGGGGCCATTGTTAATGCTTCTTTTTCCCACCCACAAGGTCAAATTAATTAACCGAAAAGTTACAGTTAACTAGATGGGCCCCGCGGTTTTAGCCGCGTTAAATTTCAGTGCTCCGCAATTTGGGTATAAGCATGATATACATATAAGCCTTCCTCAAAAAAACAGGCTATCTAACGCAAGTTTTTTTTTCAAATCGGATGTAAAAAAACAAACCCTTACTTCTTATAATATTAATACAGATTACAAGTAATAATGTTCATAGGGAACGCAATGTTTGACGCATTGATGATTGCAACAACATCAGCAAACATAATATGTGTCGCCTCGAATTTCACACGTCATGTTAGGAACTAACTGCACTGTGAAAAAACTCAACAACGCCAGTATACACAAAGTATTTTTCATGAAATTGCATATAGGTGCTGATATATCAAATGACATCATATGTAGTGATAAGATTAGATATAAACGTTTCCAACTTACTTATCGCCACACCTAAGCGAAGTCGATGCTTGTAATTGAAATGAAATCAAAACTATTCGGGACTGTCATAGAAAAATAGTTGCAACTGACAGATTATTATTATAATACATATTCACATGGCTTTCCTTCACAGTGGTGTAAATAGCACTCTTTTTTCGCTAGACATATATTTTGGTGCCATCATATGGCGAGTAAGTGGGTGTCTTATTTCCGCAGGTACTAAATCACTGGTATGAAGTCCCCATTTAGATATTACCTAGAATTTTCCAAGAAAGATGTAGAAATATTCCTGCAGGGTTTTAACGCGCAATTAGGGTTAGCAACCGTCCATAGGGGGCGGTAACCGCCAGCGTCAGTGGGCGCATGCTTGTTTGCCACCTTACTGATATTAAAAACACTATAAATATATTTATTGGGTATGCGAAGCATAACATAAGGAAGTCCTTTATTTTCTGTAACATTGGAAACAATTAGAGGCAAGTTAACAGATTTATCCCATCTTTGTGCTAATCGCCTTGGGACAAATTTGCTTTTGTTAGCACTTTAAGCCTTTTCACTGCTGTTTTCGAAATTAGTATGTTATGCTAGCTCTTACGTCAATGCTGCTTAAAGCGTCAATGCTGCGTAAAGCGTTACTAGCTAATTACACAAATTTCATAATTTATATATGTAACGGTGTCTGGACGGAACAGTAAATAGAGAGCCAGCCCTCTGCAGACTAGGCGACCCCTTTCACTTAACACACATTTATCAGTCTCTTCATATAACTTGTCAATTTGGAATACTCTTAAAGCCCCAAACCTTAATCTTACTTCTTATCTTACAAATATTATAAATGTGAAAGTTTGTAAGTTTGGATGTTTGCGGTTTTTTCACGGCAAAACGGCTGAACCGATTTGGCTGAAAGTTGAATCGTGGTGGCTTATACCTAGGAATAGGATATAGGCTACATTTTTTTAAATTCAAAGTTCTAATATTATAAAGAATGTTGCTCTTTCACGGCATAGCGGTTGAACCGATACTAGCAGGAAAATACATAAGCTACTTTTTAGAACTCCACGCGGGCGAAGCCGCGGGCATAAGCTAGTAGTTCAATAAATTTGTATTAGGGATTTTAACACAGTCTTCCACTTCGTCTTAAGGGTACACATTCGCATTGTGTGTTTTCCAACCCTTCAGATTTTTTCTATAGATCCAAATCAGTGTAACATGCCCTTGTTCATCTTTATAATCACGTCATTCTAATTTATACATTTTCCGAAGAAATACAGCACCACAAGAGATGTACTTTTGTCAGAGCCTCTAACCAATTTTGAATTTGATATTGAAAGCAATTTCTTCAGTCTGCCTTTGATCAGCACAACCTTTACTTCACTTACTGAATATTTTTTACAGTCAATAAATACTATGGGTAATTAATATTTAATAGCAGCCAATTAAGAACCTTCAGATATATTTCATAGAAATGCCTAAATAGGTCGGCTATCACGCGGAGTTCCAGTGACGTAAAACACTTTGCTAATTCACCTACATTTAATGCGTTCATGAAACCAACGTAATGAGTCTCAGTCATAAACTTTATGCGGCATAGCGATAATATGCCGACGATCTATCGCCATTAATTTTTTATGGCAATTTTCGCCGTATTTCCAAAAGAGTATTTTTTTGGTCAAAATGTTGTTTCGGCGTTTACCTAAATACATTGTTAACTCGGCTGTGACTCTGACCTTCTACTACAATAGCCAAACTTCACAGACGAAGGTCTCGATGCCCGCTACCATAATAGGTCTCTGTGTTGTGAACTATATTTAAATTGTTTGAAGCCTTATAATATCGTTGATATGATGTAATGCACATTTTATCATTGTATTGTATTTACGACTACTAGTGCCTGAGTATTGCAATCGGCAGAAAAACTAAATTTGAAAAGGAAGGAGTATAAATATTTTCGATATGTAGGTAATATACCCAATACTTTTACACCTAGAGAGTTCAGGCTTGTTATTCTCTTAACACTCCGAGGTGAAAAAAAAGAATAGCTGAAACAATAGAAACGAGGCAGATACGAGCGCCAGTTCTCTCTAAACTATATATATATATTCAACTAATAATCAAACGAGAATTCCAGTGACGCCTACAATCATGAAATTTGACACGTTAATATATACATACAATAATCAAATACATATATGGAAATCATTAATATACACAAATCGTCCACGGATGCGTAAGTACATAAAGTAAAAACCATTATTTTTAGGAAAATGGATTCGAACACGGACTATTTGTCTTGTATAGTAATTACGACTTCAGAGAATATTTCTCAGTATCCACAAACAGCAATCGTTCATTATCAGTATACACAATTTTAAGTCAAATACAATGCTAACAAAAAATCGCAAAACAATAGGGTATTTAAAAACTTTTACGAACTTTGTTTCATCAAAAACAATGAACATTAAAAATTATTATCTTGTAGTAACCAAGTTTTCAAATCTGTAGAAAACATTAATCATACGCTGAGGTACGTACGAGCTTTGTAATGACTCAAGGCTGAGCGAGTAGTTAAGTATTAAGTAAGTACATAGTAGTAAATATTTACACGCTATATGAAATTGAATAGTGAAAGTTTCTGCCGATAAGTTTTCCGAGAACAGTGATAACACCTTCGCTTCCTTTCGGGGACCCTAGACTTGCACTGAAATATGAACAGTGATTACACCTCGGCGTGAAGATACAATGTAAAATGTGAAAAATTGAATGATTACATCACTATTCGCGTGAAAGACACCATGTATAAGATAACAAGGCGTAACATTACAATGGTACATTTTCACACTTTCCATCACGTAGCAGAGCAGTCACGCAACGTCCTATTTACATAATCACTATGATATTTATGTTTAAACACACAATAACCATGACTCTATTAACCCGCATATACAGAAGTACCAAAAGCAATAGGAGCAATTGCCTCAGTACATTATTGTATTTTGATTTATAGTAGTACAATTTCATGATTGTAAAGATATTTCGGTATATATATTTTTTTTTTATACAACAAGAGTGGCAAACAAGCATACGGCCCACCTGATGGAAAACGGTTACCGTAGCCTATTTACGCTAACGATACCGAAGTATCACTTGCGCGTTGCCACTCTGTGTTCGGAGTGTTAAAGTGTGTTGGCAGCATAAGGTTTAATCCCTCTGCCTCCAACACATTGTAACAATCCTCCCCCCTCCCCAAGGAGCTCATTACTGGAAACCTTATTCACCACGTAGGAACACAACACAATAAATTGTGTTATTTGGCTACGGACTTCTATAAGGTGGAGGTCCTGCCCCAGTCGGGCAGCTTCAAATTCGAACGGGAAACCCGTTATGCCCTACCTCTCTTAGAATATGATATTTTCACGCCTGAACTGAAGGTAACCGAAGGCGAAACCAGGGATGTAACAGCGCTCACTTTTAGCTGAAGATGTATTTGAGTGTCAGCATGGCAGATGGTCAGTCCGGCTCCGTTTCTCCAGTACGACCACACAAACGTCTTTGAATTTCTTCTTAAACATATAAAGGTTTCCTCATTATATTCACTTATTTTTTTTAGATTAAGATTTACGAAATCAAGTTGTAAGTTAAAAAAAGGTATATACAACTCAATATATATAAGTAATAAATCACTGAAAGCATTACATAAACTTAGATTGCCCGAGGCACGAACTAAACGAGCAACAAAAGGCGAACAAAGCAGTCTATCGAATAGGCAAGGCGACGCGGCCATTGACCCTTAGGCAAGCAGACATGGCGACGTCGAAACACCATAAGTTGTCATTATATAACCATAGCCAAATGCACGTTGTCTCACTAGGCCAATGGTTACGGATTTATAATCCAAAACAAAATTATTAAATACAGCTACGTCCAAGCAAAATGTAGCTTAAGGACTTTATTCTAAAATACGAGAAAAAATATTTTAATCTAAGCTTACTTTAAGGCACAAAGTGTGTTTACTTCACTCAAGTAAGGATACAATCCAACTAGAAAGAGTACGTTTGTAGTTATTTTACCTCCTAAAATGTTCAGTGTCCATGGTATTGATTGCTTTAGTTTGGCATTATCACGGAAATATCAAGGATAATAGAAGTAAAATATTGCTATAATAGAATAATAACATTTCGTCCAAGCTAATTCACAAATAATTGCCATCTTACTACCGCATGTGCTGTTTGTGTTATCCAAACATTTTGAAAGTAACATATCAACAGTGTGGAATTGGAATGATGAAGGGATGCTGGGAACAATATTTTTTTCTTTCATCTTTTCATGGATTTAAAAAGAGATTCAATATCGATCATCGTCTTAATTTTATGTTACATTTTACTGTTACTTACATATATGTAAGCGAGCAAAAGTTGTTACTAGATTGAAGTATTAAATTGTGAAAACCAGAAATAAGAAAAATTCTGTCTACACATTTTATATAAGCATACTTCACAAGCTACTGAAAATGTCCCTCTGTTTTAATGTCTAGTTGTCACGCTACCTGCATTAGGAGGGGACGCGGTACCGCAACCTGCCGTCATACACAATCCTAAATGCTCGCTAAGGCAAACGGATATCCTAATAACTGTGACTCAGAAGTCAGAATATTATAATACTATTATTTATTTCTGCAATTCAACTACTACTTGAGTAGGATCTCACTTCGGCTTAATATAAATAAATATATATATATATATATCCTCACCTTCCCACAAGGGTCCCCGAAGGGGTAGGCAGAGGTGTGTAGGTAATACCCACACAACCACTTTCCGCCAGAGGTATATCAGGTGCCAACGTGGCAGATGGCGAGTCCATCGCCTTTACTCAAGCACGACTATACATACGCCTTTGAATTTCTTCTCAGACGTATGCAGGTTTCCTCTCGATGTTTTCCTTCACCGTAAAGCTCGTGGTGTGACTAATCACTGTACTTAAGTTCAGAAAAACTCATTGGTACAGTCGGGATTCGAACTTGCGATCTTTGTGTCGCAGGCAACTGCTCGAACCACTCGGCCACCACGGCTTTATAAAGTATACTTAATAAAGTATATTTTAATGCGTATTCTAAAATTAAAGTATTATTTTTGTAAATACGGTATATTCTGAACTAGTTTTTGGGAATACATATAATAGATTCCTAATGCAATATATATGAAGTATCTCATTATTAATAAGAAAATAATAATATAGTTGTCAGTACAGTACTTTTTATGCTCAAATTTCCTAAATAATTTTATACTAATTGAAACTATACGTCTGCATCAAATCGAAAGTAATTCTATGCGCGTAACGCTATTTGAACATATTTTCACGTTTACTTTTGTGTTATGTAAAACGTAGTGAGAAAACCGTTATTCGGAAGGCCGTTGTCGAATTCAAAAGCTTGTAGCCTGGCTCTTCTAGACATGTTATCGTTAATGGAAATCTTCTATCATTAATCAGTATCTGTGCTATCTTCAATAAGCTGATTTGATACGTAGTTTCATTTAAATAGGGATATGTACGAAAAACATCAATGAACTCTTTTAGTCTTTTCAGCCTAATCAGCAGCGCCGAAACTCACTTTATCTTGATTAAAACACGGTAATCTTAATTTATAAATTACCATGTGACTACATTAAATTTCAAATTCCATTTACAACCGCAGGAAGCATTGCGATTTCTATCATTACCATCCCGTTAATATTGTCACTGAACAACACTGAACTGAGCTCTTATGGGTATAATAATAAGGGATATTGCAGCTGGGACTAGAATAACAGTTCATTCATATGTACGGATGTGTTCACGGTTCGTCGTTACAGTCACAGTACGATGGGTGCCAACGTGCTTCGCTACTGCATTAGTAACCACACTACATGCTTTTATTTGTTTTTCTAATAAGCTTTACTTCATACTCAGACTCTTGTAAACACAGGCGCGTAAGCAATAAATCTTTTCTGGTAGTTATATTTCTTAATTTCGAACTAAGCAAGAGAGCGTTAAAGTTTGCATTAACTATCGATGTCACTTACGGAAGGTCATCCCTCTCTGAAGTTATAAAAATGGTCATTATTAAATCCGTGTATTTTTTTATATAACTACTAGCCGTACCCTGCCACGCTTCGCTGTGGATATGTGACTGAGGCAAAACATTTATAAAAACAATCCTTGATGCGGATTATATAACATGCTAAACTTTCAGCTCGATCGGTGCAGAACTTTTCGAGTTTTTGAAGCGTACACAAACCAACATAAAATTTATATATATATATTACTGCTAAGATACCACACGCCTGAAATTAAGCGTTGACCGTAGTCATATGGTTGTCAAGAGGATTCAATAGTACAAAATACGGCCTGGGAAATGTGGCTGAAGCAAAAGAGATCTGCCGGTCTAAAAAGAATACTACTTTCTTTGCCTATCCTGTTTGGGACTCGGCGCGGCGTGACTATATGTATGTGTAATACAACTCAAAGGTTCATTACCATCATACATACAGGCAGGCAGAATAGAGCGCCCGTTTTCTCTAGATCTCTTTCCTCTCTTCTCTTCATACATACATGCTAGAAGTTGACATAATTTGCAAAACGCTACGTTGTCGCTCTACGGTATACTCTCCTCGTGCTTTATATTTAAACCAATCACAAATACAATATTCGTCGATATTTAGCAAACATTTAACGCAAATAAAATAAGCAGTGGCACGATTTCCAGCTTCCCATGTATGCTGACATCACAAGCATCTAAATTTAGAGCCATTAGCTCAACAAAAGTGGCCTGTGTTGAAAACAACTTAGTATGCGCTGATATTACAAAGTTTTCTTAAACTCTCTTTGATTGAATCTTTATAGTTTGATTGTTATTTATTCTAGCTGTTATCAAATGTTCTGAATCTAGTCCAGTGGTAATCGTACGTATGGCTTGTAATCAGCGACTTGTATTGGGGACATGACTAACACTTGCAGATTTAATACCACGAACATTATCGGTATGCAACGGTGCAGCACTCACAGCTAATCCAGTGTATAGAAATTTATTTGGTAATATTAAAACTAGCCTCTTTCAACACAACTCACAAAAACTTGTCTATAATTCACTAAAATTGTAGAGCAATTGTCTGCATAGTAATTGTTTAAACTTTTCTGATTAAAAAAATGTTGTCGATCTTCATTTTTTTATTAACTAGCAGTGCCCCGTGGTTCCAGCCGCCTTGAACTTTATTTCAATAAATGTACAATACATACTATGTGTTAATCCAGCTAATAAAAAAGCTGTGGCGGCCGAGTGGGTCGAGTACTTGCCAGCAACACAAAGATCGCAAGACTGATTTCCGTCTAATGAGTTTTTCTGACTAGCAGACCTACGTTTGAGAAGAAATTAAAGTGTGTGTAGTCGTGCTCGCGAAACGGCGATGGTCTCGCCACCTGTCATGTTGGCACCTAATATCTATATATAATATATCTCCGGTAGAAAGTGCTTATGTTCTACTTACACACCACTGCCTATTCCCTTGAGGGCCCTTGCGGGAAGGGGTATATAATAATTTATCACGGTAGAAAATATCACCCCGTTCTGTGCTTATCAAAAAGTAAAAAAATATATGTATACATAGTACGAGTTTGTAGACTGGCACTTAACTACGCGAAACCATCATCATGGATAACTAAAAGCACTTCTTCAAAAGCTTAAAATACTTTTTCGACCAACTCTAATCATTATTTATCGTCTGCAAAACCTTGGGTTCGGAACTAGATAGCTACGGGTCTGGATAGAGCGGACGATCTAGCTAACTGGCACTTCCCATGTTGGCGCTGTGCGGACGACTCCATTAACCCAAATATAGAACCACGCCCGAACTAGCAGCGTGACTTACACTGACACAAACCTCCCTAATGTGGCCCATTACTTGCCAATAACTTAGTTATCGTCAGTATTAGGTTATACAATCTGTTTCATTACTTAAATATTCACTAATTAGAAAACTGCTTCTATTAGGATAGTATTGATCATTATTACAACAACTTTCCCATCAAGCTGTCTAAAAGAACCATAGTCCATCCATACCACAGAATAGGTAAATTTACGTCATAAATAAAAATTGCTTTATTTTTATATGTATGCGTTAGATGGTCTCACGGCTAATTAGCTGCCGTTATCAAAAGGCTGCCTCGCGTGAAACGCTCCCCTCGACGCAGCCCACCGGCTGTTATAAATAATAAACAAAACCATCACTGACACGAAACATGACGCCCAGCTGCCAGAAACAAAGGGATATCCGGTCTACATTCGACCATTCGCTTTCCAAAGTACACTGTAGGTAGACCCATAAGGAATCTAGAATCAAATCATTGTTAAATTGTCATCAATCTCTTCCAAGTCCTTTTATTTACAAATCATTGTCAAAAATATACATGGAATAAACCAACGTGATATGTACATTAATTTATACGTTACGAGAAATTAGTACTAACTAGGTTTTAGCCCAACCTAGATATGACTTTGGATGGCATAACCACCCACTGCGTCAAATAAAAACATATATACACTAAAACCCAGTCACTGACGGACTTTTTGACAATCATCTGTGCCATACATTTAATAAAGCTTAAGACAATTTTTATTTCTAGTTCCTCGAAGTATTCTAACGAGAGGCCAATGATTTTAGAATTTAACACATCATCTGCCATAATTCTGAATACATGAATGTTGATCATCAATGGAAATAGAATCGTTGTCATATTAATAAATTATGGTTGCACCATCGCTTGGATCTATCTCATGAGACGGATAGAAGTCAATGAATTAGTGCGTGGGAGTCGTCAGTGAACTTCGTAGAGTAGGATGCGCCCCATTTGTTGCCAACCACTAATTTTAACGTTGGTAGATATATGTTACTGAACATCTACGTACTAGTTAGAAAGTACGAGTTTTTGAATCGCCTACTTGCTACGTAAAATGCACATCTTCCAAATGTTCTTACGGATTACGTAGTGCAAGCGATGCAAGCAATGTTTACATCATCAATGTAAAAATTGTGATAGTGATAAAGCACGTTAAGTGAGTTTCGAGTGCTTACGTCGTTAATATCTATGAAGATAGTGTGTTTTATAAACACTTGGAGCACAAGTGTTCATTTCAATTTTACGCATGTACCGTAAAGTCAGCATCGACAACGATACGACGTGTGGCTGGTCAAAAGTTCGTTTTCATTTACGCTACATTTATTTCGCCTAAACTTACACCAACCCAAACAAGTGTGTCAGGTGTTATCAACCTAAACGGCTTCCTAATGACGCATGACGTTTGAATATGACGAGACGTTACATGCAATTATGTAATTACATAACATAAGGCATTAGATTTTTATATTATTTTAGTAATTTAATGTTACTAATGAATACTTTAAAGACAATATTAGGTCATACTTACGGTACGGTAGACAAGCAAGCAAAAAACCATTTCACATCTCTCGACATTTCCGCTGGATATTATCAGATACTGTAGGTAATCGAACACAAATATTAATATTGCCAGTGCTAGTGTATCAGCTCACGACCTATCATACTCACCATTGTTCTAAATAAACTCTCCGACGTCAGAAAGCTATATAGTCATGCAGAACGAATCATCTTTACAACAACCAAGAGAACCATCTTCACGGCCACGAATAATACGACGCGATATCCAATAGTGAATTATTGTGGGCAATGGTTTGGTAAAATATTATACAGATCAATTCTATTTATAGTACAATATTACTACTTTTTGCCCATCAGTGCAGCTGTCAACCTAGAACTATGTTAAGGTAGAAATGTGAATGTAGGGTCTAATAAATGGTGGCTCTAGTACTTAATGAGATGATATAAGCGTAGGTGACGTCATCGGGCGTCAGCAACTGCGGCGAAGGCCGGCGCTGTTTGCGGGCGACCGGTTCTATACAGACACATGCAATACACGCCATATCAAGACAGACGCTGGATATCTCATGCATCGCGCTATGGCTTTCCATTACACACCGGCCTCAAAATTAAGGAATAATATTCTCTTTATGCGAAGATAAATATTTAGCGAGGTCTCAATCAATTTTCAATGTCTTGAAGTGAGATAAAGTTGTTAAATCGTACAAACAAACGTACTCTGCTACCGTGGAATTTATAAAATGTATAACTTTCGGACGGGGTGCAACTGTGCACCGACCACACCCACATGCAAGATGTTTTGCCTTGATGGAGCGGTGACGTTATCCCCTATTTAGGTCAATATAACCAGTGCGGACCATAAAAATTATAAAGTTAACTGACTATGATCTTGCCTATTGTCTTAATTTACAGGACTACAATCTGATACGACATATATGTATGTAAGAAATCCAAATACCCTGGTTTAAAAATCCAAAAAGATTAAAGTATTTTATAACCTATAATTCAAGTACAAGGATCTTGAACATATCGAGTGAAGAGGCCATAACTTTTTGCTAGTACAGGATCAATACTGAGGGCATATTAACGGTTTGTGTCTGATAATAAGTAGGTATCACCTTTTTCTTCCAGATACATACATGCATATCATCAAGCAGAATCCCTTATGACAAGGAGACAATAATATAATATATGCTTACAAAGGAATACAAATTTAAAAATAAATATATTTGATCGAGTAAGGAAAGAATTTAGTGGAATTGCATAATATCTGTATGCAAGGTCGGTCAATATAGAGAGGACCGAAGCTCAAATATCTCTATCTACCCTGTGACTTAGCCTTATAATAATATTTATCTGTATATATAAGGTCGTACTAGATAAAATTATAAGATTTCAGAATAAACAATTGAAAGACAAAGTACCGTACAATACGCACAAAGTTAACGTCGGGACGTCACATGGAACGTACAGAGTAGTATATTTAACTGATTAAGATTCTCAGAAAAGAAAATAGGTGATGATTGTATTGGCAGCGGCTCGTGTTAATAATGCACTATGAATAATTCACCAGCCATGGCTGTACAATGAATTGTTTGAAAGGCAAACTGCACGTAAGCATGCTTTCCATATAATACCAGAGTGCTAAACGAGAAAGCGAACAAATTTAAAAGTTATTTTAGCCTACAGAATCTTTTCACCGAGATATTCTTTATCACTCCGTTATGGCACATTAACAAAGGCCAAGAATAAACTATTCGTCAGGTACAAGCGATTCAACTATTGGATAGCGGTACTGTGAAACAGGAAAGCGCTTTCGTTGTGCCGAGTAGTAAAGATAATGTCTTCACAGAAATAAAAGCAGCGATTTTAATTGAAACTATTGGCTCTAGTAACGAAATAACTGAGCATCGTGTTTTCTTCTCGGTGTGCTCGGAATGTATGGGGATTAAAAGTAATATTGTTATTAAACAAACAATTAACGTTGATTTCACAGAATTCTCAGAAATTAAGAATTAGAAGAATTCATTGTTGATTCAAGATACCTTCTGACTGTAACCCAAATATTATAAGAACCGTTGATATATTTTATATGTACTCCTAAATTTTGTCTTAGTTTAGAATACTGATCAGCGGAAAAACAACTTTTGACTCATTATTGAGCTTTTAAATCTTAAATTCGATCGTATTGGAAATGTATTATGTAACATTAAGAACGTAAACTTCCTGAGGTATAATAAGCTAATCGAGTTATGGATGACATCAGCGTTCAAATTCATTCATAACCAAATTTGAGTTATCTAGAGCTTGTCCAGATACCGGTAAATTGATTCAGCCGATAGAATATTCAAGTAGCAACAAATTATTCCACTCTGCCAAATAGCTTTGTGCTTGCCTTTAAACTTTATCGTAATATATAAACTTAACGGTATAAAAAATTTTACATTCTTAGTATAGCAGTCCAGAACCTGATTTTTTTGTAAGTACCCGAATACTCGATTGTTCGTAAACGTTTTTGGCCGAAACAGACTCTGTTCGTGGACATGAGGTATGTGGTTCCCGACCATCACTTTATGCAGCTAAGGACCTGTCATCAACCAAACTGGTTCTGTTAAACTGTCTTAACTTAGGCACAGCTTAGATATAAATAAAGTTTCTAAGCACTGTAGTCACGAAGTCGACAGATTATATCACAGAAAAGCTCAAGGTTTTCATGCATGCTGTGGATTCCTATAATTGAGGAATCACAAAAAAATATTTTATAACATAGCTCTTAAGAATGTTTTGTGTATTTCTTGTTGGAAACTCTAATAAATAAATAAAACAAAGCTAAATTCCGTTCGGGAAAAAATATAAATGAGAATAACATTTCTTTGAAACTGTGAATTGGTTCATGTGTTTTTGGTAAGTTGAAACCATTTTTCTTTTTGTATGGTGAGGCCAAGTAAAGTATAACGAAATTGTCAAAGTGTATATACACAGCGTAGTATGATGAATTAACTGAATGTCGTTTGTGCATGTATGTATGTACATACGTATCGAAACGAATGTTACGTGAGTCGGTGAGTGCAAGACATGGACTGGATTCGAGGTCATCGACCTCGATAGAGCGGGACTCAGGACTCCATGATTGGAATTCGTTTCTCCTAAACAATAAAGTTGGCTCCAATCAAATACTGGCATCATTGGCATTAGGATGTCACCGACCGCTTATTATTTGCTTTAATAATTTATGTAATTGTCTGATGTAGCAGCTATCTCGGAGCGCCCAGTTCATGCTAAGACTTACAATGCTATGGTGGGATCGTAGGTACGAAACAATATAGGTTTAGCATTAATTTAAGACGCAATATACAGAGAACAAGAGGTCTCTTTAGAACAATTGAAGCGGTTGATAGCATACTTTAGAAAGGCTCTCTCGCGTGCCCCTTTTGTTAGTGCAATTAATGTGTTCGTTGCTCAAGCGTAGAAGGGCGACGAGGCGGAAGTCAGACATTCTTCATTAAATTGAAAATACAGTAAAAAGCTTAGATACTTATACCTAAATTTTGCAGCGATGTATAAACGTCAAAACAGAAATTAGTGTGTGTGTGTGTGTGTGTGTTTAGCATATTTTGGTGATGTAACATTTTTTTTTTTTACTATTAACGTGTCTATTTGCAACTACCAACATTGTATAAACAGGTATTATTTATCGGAGAGAACTGGCGCTCTATACTCTCTGCCTACTCATAATGTATGTATGTATGTATGTATGTATGTATTTATTGTATATAAAAACAGATCTGGGTGCAAGCGGAATTGATGCAGTGATGGATTCATCAAATATTTTCCTTGACGTCTATTTATTTCCCACCACTTCCCGTCACACGACAATAGCGTCTTGAATGGGCGCTTGGATGCCAGAAGTAACACCGTATTACCATGAAGCTTTCCATCAGCACCTAACCCGGTTCAGCGAGGGCAGCAATTCATACACACTGCCCATTATGTTAAAAATAGATTTCTAAAAAAAACATGGTTAAATTCCTGAGAAACAACGGTGAAAATAAATTTGGAGGAACCGTTTGGGGCATTCCAAGCAATGAATATCATATCAGTGCTTAGAGTTGCCAACATGTTGTACGTGATCTATGCAGCTCACTTCGAACGCAAATAAGCATTACAAATGTTTGTTTAGTCTGATCTAATGACTCAGTTTATTGCAGTCACATCGAAGGTTCCATTCAGTCATCCGATACGAGATACACACCTGTAAATAAAACATGATTCTTAGTTCATCAAGCAAATAGCTCTAATGTACAGGCCTTGTTCGAAATCTATCCAGTCCATTATAAAAACATTAGAGTTGGTTACGTACAGTGATGGTGCGTGTAGGTCAATTAAAAGGTCACTATGAATGACCAATAGCAGTCTGTGGGCGATAACGTACATAATAGCCAAATATAATTGTCGTAAAGTTTTGTAAAGGAAGTTTTGAACTACGGATTGAATTTTTGACTCTATTTACTTAACCAGTGAAATAACATTTTACCCCATTCAAGAATGGTGTATACACCATGTATTAAATGGATTGGACTTAATAAAAACTACTTCTAAAATTACCGTTATCTTCGAACGAAAGAATTACATAAGATAACGCAAGATAAGCCGCGGCGTGAACGAAGTTATCAGCATTACTTATGGTAATCAATATTACGAAATAAATTCACTTTTTGTTCATACAAAGTTGAATACTTGGGTAGCTAACGCCGCGCCGTGACCGATCATCGTACAAATTTAGATACCGTACGCCCACAGTTCCGAAGAAGTATCAACAAATAATGACGAATTCTGTACGGATTCCATCACTCGGTCGAGTGTATGTACATCATATGAATGGTCTGTGAATATGAACCGTCCAGTCCGCCAGTGACCTCACCTATTATGTTTTGTCATTAGCAGATGGAATGGAGCCGACCGGCGGCCACCTTCGAGTGCCGCATTATCATGCTCGCCTGACTCACTAACCGACTGCCTTTAGAACAGATAGTCATAACTATTTTATAGGGCGTGGTTTTTTTAAGCCAAAAAACTCGTCGAAAGGCAACCAGAATTCTTATCTTACACCAAAGAACAAACAAATATCTTAGACTAGAGGCCCAAACATTGCAGATATAAGGGTGACGTCATTTAAACACAACTAAAATTAAATGAAGGTTCGTAGGATGACATCATACCACAGTGCAACTACATGTGATAAACATCAAGTGTGTACTTGAAATTGCAGCTTGAAAAATGTAACCAGAGACTACTTAAAAGTGTCAGCAAATATTTATTGGTACATTCGATCGATGCAGAAATACAAAATGATGTTGAGTTAGGCAAATGTGTTGAGTGAACTAGAGGGTTTAATATGACTTAGTTGCGACTAGCATGTATGAATAGTATGATGAATGTGAATAAAGCAAGAGTTACAGATGCTAAAGACCTTAAGAGACAAGAGAAATCTTTATACGAATACTTTTGAATATAGATTAAAATGTTACAAAAATATGAAAAGATTTGGGAGTTCTGTATCGCATGTTCACGAATGTCGAACGCACAACGCAACGACTGTAGCTTTTCAGCAAGGTAAACTATTAGATCACTGTAATCATAACCATGATATTATCCAGTATCAGACACTTGGGAGAGTTCATCAGAATGTCTGCGCATGTGACCTCGATGACGGCAGGGGGCGGGGCGCGCGCTCTGCAAATAGCGACGATTTCTAAACGCAACACAAGTTTATTCTGGACTTGCTGTCTAGTTTAAACATTAATTGATTTCGGGAACCGCAGATCAAGAGGTCGATGAGGTTAAGCTGTCCTTCTTGATCACCGAATATGAAACACAAGGTCGAAATAACAGGCAATTACAATCACGAACGAAAAAACCAAAACACATAAAATATTAGTAGGTGGCTAGGTTTGTCCCAACCTTAAATCCACTGTTAAAAACACCCCACAGTAGAAAAAAAAAATATCGTCTCGATTCGCTTAAATAACATTCACATTAGCATATAAATAATTCAGTTATTTAAAACAGTTACTCACCTACTAAGCCTAAAAGGACGACGTAAGGGAAACCTGGTTTAATACAAAGCCAAAAGAATCGTGGTATTAATTTGTGACCTAGTAAAGATGTACATCCTGAAAGGCAGAACTCATGACATCACCCTACGAGTCCTACTATTGATCCTCCAATGGACGCTAAACAACGGAAACCTGTTCATTCAGTTAATGACCTCAATATCAAATCACGTACCAGTAGATAGGCGGGGATTATCTCATCTCCGTACATCCATTCAAAGAGTATTCACTGCACTAGTCCTTTTAAATTGGGAAGGGTATGTAAGAGACACTATTTAACACGGAACTGGAAATACCGGCGCGACACACAAACGCGTCGCGACTCCAACCCGGCAGAGCTCACTGTGAGCCGGAATATCGATCGAACTCCTGGCCTGGCGCCGGCTAGCCGCATATCCCTAGTGCACGCATGCCCCTCTCTGCGCCGGCGTACCACCCCTGGGTAATACACCCTTTATAAAGGCGACCTAACCTGACTTTGAAATCTATTTGATTATGTGGGCGTAGAAATTGATTAATATTTTTTTTGTTCTTGAAATTGATTGCTATCTGTTAATTTCAGTTTGGCTTATGACAGTAAAGACATAGTATAAAGAAGAGAAGTAGGTTATCTTCATACAAACGCACCGCGCGCGGCTTGTATGTGTGCGCTATTGTATCTGTGCCGACGCACGCACACTGTAACAAAATCTCGACCCGTTTCTCAGTGCGACAGTCGGGGCTAACACTGCACAAGGTTCGCGCGCGCGTCACGGCTTTTCGGCACCGCTAAATGATTTATTCATCAATATCATCATCAAAATGTCTGATAATCGCAGAAGAACGTATTGCTGTGTGTTTGGGTGTCTTAATAATTCATCGATTCCAGACCTGTCTCTGTTCAGATTACCTATTGAACAGGAAAGGTAAGTTAGTCACTTATTCTAGCATAATATAATTTTACTTGATGATGAGATACCTACGTACTTAGATATTTTTTGTTTGTATTAGTTTTCTATCACACAGGAAGTAGGTAGGTAGGCCTAATTTCCTACTAGAATGTATTAGGTACTTTTGATCTGGCAATTGGTTTGCCGCTATTTCTTTGTTTACGTTTAGTTATGCCGATTTCTCAGTATTGTAGGTATAGTAACTAAGTACCTACCTACTTACAGAAAATCGTAATTCAAAATAAGTATGTACGAGTACCTAATTGACTAATAGTAAATCAAATACATATAAAACAAAGTTCGAATCATAACAACAAATTCGATTATAGTCTAAGAGACAGTCGTTAGTTTTTAATGTTGTTTTTATTTCTTTTAATGATAATATTTCATTCACTTTATTCATTTTTTATTATAGATACCTAATTGCCGCTGTTCATGCGGTTGCTAGCGAAGCGCGAACAGCCGCGCCCAATATTTAGCTTAAAGTGACAACCCTAAGACAGTAGGCAATTATATCGCGAATTGGGCCGGAGATAGCCTACTCCCTCTTCTTTATACTATGGTAAAGATAAACTTTTAAAAGAAAGGGGTAGGCAAATCTCCACCCACTGCCACCGAGCGGATCGACCTTGTAAACGCGCCACACAAACCCCGTTAACCCAGACAATGATTAGCATATCTCTTTAAATATTTTGAGTTGAGTACCTAAATACTTGTCTCTTTTTTTTATGCGGCTTTTATTATGCGCCTCACCTAGTGGTAAGCGTAAGGTAATTGGTTATCGCCGCTTTTGCAGAGTTGACAAACTTTCTTTCCGGCTAGCAGATAAGGAACCTTTTGCTCAGTCTTAAAAAAAACTTCAACATATAATCGCAGTCACAAGCTGTGAATTCTGAGAAGGAAGCTGTTTTGTAACCACAGTAATGTTATATTATACTGTGTAATAAGAGATCGAGGAATTAAGGTTTTTCGTTGAATTTTCTTGAAATTCGTAATTGAACATGTATGTAACGGCTAATCAATGTTGAATTATTAATCTAGAAAAGTATTAAAACTAAATTTGTTAAGATGTAGGTACCTTGAAAAATT
Source organism: Drepana falcataria (assembly GCA_945859725.1). NCBI lineage: Eukaryota > Metazoa > Arthropoda > Insecta > Lepidoptera > Drepanidae > Drepana > Drepana falcataria. The sequence continues at coordinate 8,018,718 of OX243935.1, forward strand.
ACGGTCTTAAACAATACACCTTTAAAGTTATGCTAGTAATATAGTAAGCAGAGGCTTACCATGGAGTGCTATTGCTTTAATGATTTAAGAATGAAAGATACAGGTGTTATATAAAGTCTATAAATCTGCCCTTTTCTCAATCTTGGGTAACGATGGCACTTTGGATCAGGGATGTTGCGAATATTCGCATCCGCATCCGCAAATGCGGAGCTTCCGCATCAATTTTTACATCCGCATCCGCATCCGCATCCGCATCCGCAATAATCAATGCGGATTTTCATGCGGATGCGGATGTTATACAAGTTGCGACAATAAAGAAATTGGGCGGGGCCGGCGAATGGCGCGTGCCGTTCGCATGTGAAAATGACCAATAGGAGCTTTAAAAATGGTTGACGAGATCCGACGCGTTTTTCTTGTATATAAATCATTACTTGTTTGTTTGTGCTGTGGATTACTTATCGTATAGACATATATTTTGAGTGTTATTGTGATACAGTGATCATTGAGTGTAAATAATTGTTTATTGGGAAATCTTTATATTAGTTTTAGCTCTGCTTATTACTTTAAAATCTCCAGGTAAACGCCATAATGTTACACCCGTAATACGTTTTATTGTAGGTAAACATTATTATTTTATAACAATATCCTTTACTTTTTCAGCGAGTTTCCCGTCGTTGATTATCTAACAAGTTTATTATCAATGTCACCACCGACACAAAGTTATATATGGAATAAGTATGACGAAAGATTTTGAACCTATAATGAAGTAATACACATTACTAATTACGAAAAAAGCCTATTTTTCCGTAATAAATTAAGGTTTAGCGTACTTTAAAGCCGTTTTTTAATTACCTTGTATCAGTGTATTAGTGAAGTTAAAAAAATAGGAGCACTTTACATTACTATTTTGTTTAATAACAATTTTAATTCTCATTGTTATAATTCTTCATTCATATGTAATATGTGCTATATGTGCTCGCTACTTCGACCGCGTGGAATTTAACAATCTTTTTTTATAAAATTCTAAAATAAAATTAGGCTAAGTTTTCTCGGTCGGTCCAGCCGTTTCAGAGATTAGCCGTAAAAACAGACAGACCGACAAACAGTCAAAAGTAAAAAAAAATGTAAAGGTACCGTGTTACATCGATATGTATTAAGTAAAATTTTATTTATTTGTATTGATTTATATCAGATCTTAAACATCCGCATCCGCATCCGCATCCGCGGATGTGAGCCTTTATATATCCGCATCCGCATCCGCATCCGCGGATGTGAAAAAATCGGCATCCGCAACATCCCTGCTTTGGATTATAGGTTCTGCTTTTGTTTTATTACAACATCTTAACACATGAACATATCACAAGGAGCCAAGTTGAAAACTACGTCGGTGCGAGTTTTTTGATTTACGATTCCCTTAAGGTTGTTTTAACCCTACAGATGGTTCAAACAATGTGAGAGATGATGAGAGCCCTGAGGCGCATGGGCTTCGCCGAGCACCATAGCAATGCTGCGGAACCAAAAGCCAACAAACTTCGATGTGCTTGAAAATGCCGTTGGATCTTGTGATGCTCTTTCATCGTTTAGTCGATTTTATTCAGCATAAGGGAGGATAATGTTAGCAACTTTTGTATTTATGAACTTCCAAGCTTTTCGTTTGATTACATCGTACATTCCTAATTTAATAGATTAACATTAGTATTTTTTTATATACCACTAAGCAGTGGCAAGCAAACAATCACGAGAAACAAGCAGGTGATAGTTATACTGACCTGACTGTGGTTTTTTTTCTTTTAGAAGGGAGAAGTTTACATGAGATTTTTAGGACAATATTTTTTATTTATTATTACTTTGCTGATTGATGAATATTGCCCATTTTTATGAAAACTATGCAGTTCCTGCCATATTTCATAATAATTTATTCATCATATTTTCACTGATAAAAATATAGATATTACAAATACAAAAATTGTAATGAAATTTGCACTACTGGGCGCCATCTATATAGTTATCATCATACATACATAAAAATCATCACACTGAGGCCACCACAAGACTGGCTTTTTCGCATCATCAGACAAAACCAGTCATGAGTCTCTTCATGCATGCCGGTCATTCAAATTGTAAATTATCATGTATGATACTGGGGACTAAGGAGGATATTAACAGATGTGACGTAAGAAGTGTGAAATAATCTAGACCTTGAGTCATACTTAAGTGAATCTTTGCATTGCCAACACACATTTTTGCTATACACAGAAAATTTAATTTTCCCTAACGTTTCTCATTTCCTTTCTACATTTCCTTAATGCAGTAATATCATTACTAAGGACATTTGTTTACAGACGAGCATGATCATATCTCCATGGAAATGTAGACTTAAGTTATAATATTCTGGACAATATACCCACAGTCAACTAATCCAAAACTGCAGAGCCTATATAATTACAACATACTGAGCAAAGGAGGTCTGTAAGTCTGGATAGAACAGGTGCTCTACTCTTTCTGCCTATGCCATGATGATAATGTATAATATAGTGGTTTGGTTTTGTATCTAAGATTCTATATTCATATCTTCAGTCTTTCGTCAGTGAACTATCACAAAATATATAAATGTAATGTTACTGAACCTCTGGACAAATTTTGAACATGCTTGCATGGGATCTTTAGATTGTTTATATACTTTAGATTCAACAATTTTTTATCACTAAACTAAGCTAGCCGAGACTTCTGGTAAGTCATCATTTTATCCAATAAAGTTCCAAATAGATAAATCATAAAAAGACAAATCATAGCAAGTAGGTAAATCTTTGGATACCTTTCGAAAAGTTTTTCCTTTAAAATAAGTCTTATCAAACTAACTTCTAAGCTAAACAAGTTAATGAATCATAGCACTACCTACTTAATATTCAATTAGAATCAATTTATGAATTACATAAGTACTTTAAGGTATTAATGAGTGAATGAAAGTAGGTATCTCATCACATAACATTAATGATTCTTTGTAATAATAATATATCCTCACGCCTTTCCACAAGGGTCCCCGAAGGGGTAGGCAGAGGTGTATAGGTAATACCCACACACCCACTTTCAGCCCGAGGTATATTAGGTGCCTACGTGACAGATGGCGAGTCCATCGCCGTTACTCCAGCACGACTATACATACGCCTTTGAATTTCTTCTCAGACGTATGCAGGTTTCCTCTGGGGTATATATACTTAACATATAGAAACCAACGAACATGTATGAAGAGACTGATGAATGTGGATGAAGTGAAAGAGATATGTAACATGTAACTCTAGAGATAACTTTCTTTTTTTTCAATATTCAATGTACAGTGTACATTTAAGTATCCAGTACTATAACTGCACATGTAGGTAGTATAGGTATATATCAACCATTATCCATAGATAATACAAGTGTTACAATGATAGCAGTATGCACATTGGTGGGAAAGACATAAAAATTACAGATAAACATTATTACTTACTATAAACACTAATACCATACAGAATATCTTGTTGGCATGCAAACTCTGATGAAATACTTATGTATCCAACTAAAACTTTTATTATTATTAAATTGTGTGCAGTTAGCTACATATGATAATTTTATGAATGACCTACATACTTTAAATACTGTCAAAGTAGCAAATATGTCACTCCTGTGATGTAAATACATACAAATAGATATAACTTTTCATACCATTGCTTAGTTAGACCTTCGTATTGCAACAATCATGGATCGCCAACTCAAATATATTGTCGTAAGATGTAACGCATCGGGTCGCTGATACTAGAGATCCCTACTTCCAACTAATTACGGCCAATCTAAACTAATTGAAGGAGTAAACTCAACATATTCAAATTGAAGAAATGGACTCCTTGGCAAGACCAAAGAGCGATCGGCAAGAAAAATGTACTCACACCCACGGTTCAACCTATATGCTGCGTTTGTCGGGCAGAACATTAAACGTACCTACTAAAGTGATGAAGTAAAGGGGATTCTTACTCGTATCTTTTATTAAATAAAATAATGGCATACCTTCTACTTCAAGTCCAAGAATTCTATTACGGCTCGGTCGTACACATAAATTTGTCGGCACACACAAAAATTTACACAGAGTATTTAGGAACTGTGTCCAAAATGTACCCAAATTGAAATCTCACGGCACAAACACTTGAAATACAGTTATTATTACACCGACTTTCAGAATCATAAACATAACACGTTCACGTCATATACTTGAAGTTTAATTAATCGTTATTCATGTAGAATTAGTTAAAATATCATCCGTGACTGCGAGTACGAACACGGCATCGAAGGCGAAGCGAAAGACCGACCGCGAAAGCATAGCATCTATCTTACCGCCCATTACATCATAGATCAAACACTGTTCAGAAATTTTAGATAGGCAATGATATCAATATTAAATGTTTGTTCAATAAATGTTAAATAAACTACTTTTTACCAAATTTGTTTAATAATGTACATGTAAAACTTATAAAAAACATTATAATGAAAAATAACTATCACGATGAAAATTCTCACTTCGGCAAATGTTTGTCATACTATTAATATGCGATTAAATGAACAAAACAAATATTGGGCCACTTAGGAATTTGTTAATAGTTTTATTTCATTCATGGTAAATAAATTTGTATTTTTAAGCTCATCCAGAATGTTGTAGTGGTTATTCTATATATTTATTATTTACGTAGGTAAATACTTATCTGAGAGAAAAAAATTGTGCCGAGTACCTGTAAACATCTATTCTATGACAAAATGATGTCATCTTCATGTATATCTTAGTGATGTCCAGGATTGAAGTAGTCTATGATATATGAAGTTAATCGATTGTTTTCAACAATCATTACCTTGTATATCAGTAAAAGCACACTCCCCATCTGTCACTAGTTTAGTTATATCTCCAGAGATACCTTTTTTTAGGTATGGAAGTGATAAATTTAACTCAGTATTACCTAATATAATGTGACCTCACAGGGGTGATGAAATATAATAAAAAATATAGCATAAACAAACAGCGTCCCTGAAAAAAAAATCCGACACGAATGTAAGTGTCCAACATTTCGCCGTCTCTCCATCCATAAACAAGGTCATAAAAATTTGTATTGCTAACATAGTAATATTTATCAAATTTGAAAATTGCATTTGGTTTATATTACAGTACTGTACGTTATAAAAATATATATTCATGTATCCACTTAGATAAGTAGTATTTTCTATGACTTTGAATATGTTAGATTGTCAATCAAACTCGATTCTGTTTTAAAGCTTACTGCATCACTAAGAAAAAGTACCATAGACAATTTATATTTGTATTTGTATATCAAAATATCAATTTACAATGCAAGCCAAGCTACATAAAAAGAAAACAGAAAACCTACATAAACGGCTTGTGTTTTCATAATTATATTTTTCCTCCTTTTTTCACTATTTTACAACTTATTTGCGCATTTTCTCCGCCTTCTTAACTTTTGAAAGTAAAATTGAGACGTGAGGCTCTCACCAATCATATTCGACTAAAACTACTATTACTAACCCTCCTTCTTTGATGGTCACTCATCATATCATATCAGACCTTTTAAACTTAGCTGACACAGGTCCAATTGGTCCAAATCCTTCCTAACCACCACAATGCTATTACAGTTATTACAATAAAGAACTTACTTACTTACTTGGGTCAAAGACTACTATTTAATACTGAATTGGATAATAAGTTGTGAACTTAATAAAATGTATCTAATTGGTCCATACATTAGTTTGTAAAGAGCAGTGGTGGCCGTGTGCTTCGAGTAGCTGCCAGCACACAAAGATTGCAAGATCGAATCCCGACTATACCTATGAGTTATTCTGAACCTAAGTACTTGGTATAATCAGACCACGAGCTTTATGGTGAAGGTAAGCATCGAGTGGAAGTCTGCCATGTTTGATTATCGGCGATACACTTATCGGTCTCGTTGGCATAAAATATTTCTCCGGCGGAAGGCGCACTTTCAGGTACCTTTTAAGGCATGAAGATAATAAATATTAGTTTTATGTTTATATAGCGTTCTCATTACATAAGTAGGTAAAAATAAAAACCATTTCATGAATTGTGTTTTTATTATCAAAAATATCAAAATGTAGTTATAAATGATGTTGTATATATAATACACATACAAATTATTAAAAGAAAACCTTATTTATTTCAAAGGATTCCCTATTCGTTTGCTTACAAAGGAAGGACTCTGATGCTACCAATAGCTACAGGGCAATCTGTTTAGCACGTTTTCGGAGATTTTGTGACCACCTGAGTACCGAACAATCGACTTCAGTGTTTCGGGGCTTTGGTCCGCTCTAGAGTTCCTATTTCTTTGTGCTACATTCTATTCAACTTTTCAGTGTGTCTATTGAATATAAACAACAATAATTCCAAAATAAAAGGAATATATATGTGTATACAACAGTAATGTTATGACAGATGAAAAATTGTGTATGCAATTTACTTACATTAAGTTATCTTCATCACAATACCTTTCAAAATGTACCAATTAATATAGACTTAATAAGTAGGGTAGGTAAGTACTTACATACTTATACCAACTTAAATAACTAATATTTACTCTTTAGTTTCGAGGGAGTGCTAATGTAACTAATCACCTTAGTTTTTTAATACCTCTAAGTAAGAATCTACTTACATATTATTAATAAAATACAATATTCTAACTATTCCCGTTGAGAATCATGACCGAACTCCTACAAATTACAAAAAATAAAGGTACACATTACTATTACACTGAAAAAAATCGTAAACTTTTTGGTAAGGTCCTTGATTTCGTGTTGACATGCAATTTGATGAATGAATAAATATTATAATTTTTTATATTTTAATTAAATTTATAATATTTATTGGTGTATTCACCAAACTTAATATACCGACAAATGATAATGGTCTTCGATTTCACCTCCACTTTATATTTCTATACGTTGTTATACAATAGGGGCCATATACACTTCGTTCAAGGTGGCGTCCTTTTGCAATTGCGACAAAATCATTGTTATGCTAGGACCAAAAGTATTAATGCTTAATTTAAGAAGGCAACAGGAACAGCTTAAATTTGAAAATTAAAAACGACCCAAACCTCAACCCTAATTAGGGCAATGCTAAAACAAATTAAAAATAAAATACACTTCTCAACAGAAAAATCGAAACACCTTGCAAGTTTATAAAAGTTAAAAAAAATAACTTTTTTAACTGTTAACGGTTAACTGGTAACTGGTAGAGAATGGCCTCGGCATTAAGTTCGCCTTAGCAAAATGTTCTGCAGGAAGTTTTAATAAATAAAATATTTAGGAATATATGTTGACTATGATGTATATGACATTTGACATATATTAATAATAATATTTAATTATAATTATTAATATATGTCAAATGTCGTTTAATAGTGTATAATAAGAGGTATTAGTCACTATCTGAGGTCACTATTAAACGACATTTGACATATATTCCTAAATATAAAAAAAAAACTGATAATCCTTACAAACCATTATACTTGCAAGGAGTTTAGATTTTTCTGATGAGATGTATATTTCACAGATATTATGTGTTGCTTTAGCATGAGACCCTAAATTACCAATTTAATGACTAAGATACACTGGTCGTAAATATTCATTAGCAATAATGTTAAATCAACGACCAGAGTGTTCTTAGATAAGTTGTCCCAAAAGCACCACCTCAAAATAGAATTACTTAACTATAATAAATAGAATTACCTATGAAACCTATACGTAACAAGAAACAGTCTTTATCTAACATTATATTTTTTCAAAATTAATGTATATTTTGAATAGCAACACAGAACTATGACGAGATATAAAAAAGATAATTAATCCGGGCAATAATTATCCGGTATAGTTATAATTATCCGGTAATAAATAGGTCGGATGAGACTATAAATTGCTATTACCAGCATAAAATTATATTTATTTCGTGATGATATTCATCCGCCAAAATGACCTCTTGACTAAAAGTATATAGGTATGTAAAACACACACACATATAAGTCTTTTAGTACTTCTTGACTTAGGTCAAGCTAGATAATTACCTAAGGATGACATATGATCAGCGCAATATATGTTTTTAACTGTACCTGTAGGAATGGTCACTAAAATACTCTCTCATTTAATCTCAGGGAATAAATAGCACCACTAGCAGCATTTACCAACATATTCGCTAGATTGCCACTCCAAATTTCAATATGGCGATGGAATTTAAAAACTAATTTGAAATCAGAATGCCCTGGAATAGGGCCAGTTGTTGCTGGACGACGAATGGTGGTCTAAGTATGGACTATCTGTCAGTAATAGCTTACTGCCACTGAGACCTGAACTGGAACTCTCGCTAGAAGAGAACATACTCTTGCTCCCTGTGTAGAAAGAGAGTGAGGTATGCAACGGCTCCCTGCCCAGGCGTCTTCTAGCTCGGATCAGCGATATGAACGCCACAGCGATCGCGCAAAGGAATATAATGCCTAATACGCAGAATGCAAGGGCCATTTTCCCTGGTGAAAGACAGATGGTCTTATCTCCTGGTGAGAATCTTCTGACGTACTCTTCTTCTTCCGATTCTATTCTTCTTGAACCTGAAAGTGCGTAAATAAGCATAAGTACGAATATATTTTTAAATAATTCGTCGTCTAGATCAAATCGACCGGATACTCAAGGATGGGCACATCAAGAGGACTGGAATCTGGCGAGCGTGTATGATGAGACTGATGAATGTGGATGAAGCGAAAGAGGTATGGAAGTCTAGAGAAAACTGGCGCTAACTAAACTCTCTCTTCCTGCAACGCTAGGGACTCGGCTGGATGATATGTATGTATATATGTATAATTCATAACGACAATGAATGAATTTGATTGATATATGTAGTCCCAAAGAACTACTAAGCTACTACACAGGACCTTTACGACTGAAGCATAATTCTCGTTTCTTGCACAAATATCTGACCACAGTGGGAATCAAACGTAGGTCCTCAACCAAAAGACAGGAGCTCTGAACACTTATCCAATGTCCGCTGTGCGACTCTAACACGTGAACACAGCTTAACAACGGCAGGATTGTAACTAGAAAAGTCTAGAGGTCTAAAGATTCTGAGCTTACCTCGTATTGAAGCTTCGTCCTCTAATTCAATATTAGGCGCTAGGACCTCTATACTATTGTATACCTCCAATCTGTCAATGACCACGCCTTTAGCATCCTTATCAAGCCTTGCCTTCCTTACCAAACCGTCTCTAGTCTGCGGCTTCTGCAAAGCCTTGCAGTCTACCGGCGGGCAGTGACCTTTGCACAACTCGATGCCACACGTCAGATGCAGTTTGGCTCTATCAGGGAATTTAAAGGCTGCGAATGTTGTGATCGCGTGTTGATACGTCATGATATTCTTCAATATATACTCAGGATCTGTTCTGGACATTTTGTCGTCAATGTTTCTCTGTAAGTCCACCGGCCCTAGATCTGAGAAGTCTATCTCAGCGCTCTTGTGCTTATGTCGGTGTAGAGTCGGTTTGTTGAATATGCTTTCGTCGATTGGACAGCCAGCTTCGTCCAATAGTTTCTGTGACGCCTCTCCAAGGCCGTCGTGAGCAATGCAGTTTGTTACTCGGAGACCCACGCCCACTGGAATATTGAAGGATTGCTTGTTTAAGAGAGGTTGGGAGTAACGGATTATAGAAGATATTATAGAAGGTACATGACTGGAGCTGTACCACCACCTTACAGAAGATCACAGTTGGACTGCTCTTGAGGAGATAATTTTGACATCTGTCGCTTAAACAGTATTGACTCATGTTTGCAATAGCATGTCAGGACAAGGTCTTTGGATAATGTTGTACCCTAATGGTTTGAACACAAGATTTAGATAAATACTTCTCTAAGCTAATTTTCTGTTGGTTGAAGAGATCATGCCTTACAGCATAAAATTAGCATAGCTTGTTCCTTTAATATAAAGTCTGCAAACCACGAACAATGCCTATGTACTGAAAGCACCTTTAGGCTACATTATATAAACACTTTATGGATGTGTGGGTACTACCTATAAACCTATGCCTACCCCTTCGGGGACCCTTATGGGAAGGCCTATAGTGGGGATATATTTGTGTGTAGTGTTCCTCATTACAAGGTAATACTACCACATAAGATATGTACATTCGTAAAAGATTCTTTTGTAGCGCTAAAGGAAGGATGTCTTCCTTACCAGTCCAAAAATGTACGAATGTCAAAAGTTAAACCCTATATAAATGTCTTTTTTTTTTCAACCATAGACCGCCTAACCAAGGTTCGAGATCAAGAAGGTCAAGAAAAGCGAGTAGCCTAGTCGTAAAAGATCTTACCAGGCAAGGTGCATTGTATAAGCAGCCTGGTGGGCTGACCGACTTCGACACTGGCCGGCTCAGTGGCGGCCACAGCAGGCGACAGCTCCATCCAGGCCCTGGCTGCCTCCATCAGCATCTCTCGCTGCTCCATCTCTGCGTGGTTCGCGAACCCTTGACGGTTCCGGCCCGTTCTGAAATGGTGCGTTTGTACATTTGAAAGTATGTAATGCTGCACCTGGCTACCAAATGTCGGCCGTCAGGTCTAGTGGTTAGAGTTCCTGACTGCGAAACTTAAGGTCGCTATCTATTTAAGCATATTTCTATGTACATATATTATAAACGTAAGAAAATATATCTATCTATTTGTCAATTTGTGTGAAATTGTCCCAAGGTATTTATTATTATTAATTAGGGTTTTGCAATCGAGCGCTTGTTTGGATCTTAAGTACAGCAAAGGTTGTTCCGTATGGGTTATAATACGAAGGCCGATAGTAGGAATAATGGCAAAAGGCAGCACAAAGGACTTAAAGGTCAAAGCGCTAAGCGTCATACCTTGGTTTGAAAACCAAGGTATGAGATACAACACGAATAAACGTACATATAATCATGTCGCCTTCCACACGGGGAGGCAGTGAGATTAGAGCATCAGTTCTCTTAAGACTTACTCAGTCCATGCTACTAAAGAGCTTCGGCGATTGATAGCAACGTCACAATGCCTGAATTCCGTGATGAATGAGGGCAGAAGTGCGCCTCATAAATCATTAATCAGCCTTAAGCACCTACTAATCCGCCAAAAAACTGCGTTTGAAAAGCAATAGAGTTTTGGCATAACATAAATATTTTGAAATAACCTGTTTGAACCAGTTATCTGACGACCCAAAATATTTAATCAAACAAGAACGTACTTATTAAATAAATCAAGCTCACCTCGTTTTCTTTGTTTCTTGGCCGTTCATTTCTTTTAATTTATTCTTAATTACGCTCTCGAGCGCAGAGCTATTAATGCCGACCGCACGTGGTTGTAATTTACACCTGGAAATATAAAATTAGCTGTTTTTTGTTTGGTAACAAAGAACGTACTACTAATAATGGTCGATGGTACTTATTTCGAGCCGAAATTTCATTATAATTTTAATAGCCGACTTTTGTAACAATTTAAAAGTATCTTGTCAGGCACTCGTTCAGTCCAAATGCCACTATGCTCTCGTACTTATAGCTATGATATGGAAATAATATTTATGAGTCAAAGCAAACGAGAGCAGTTGGTCTTTTAGTGTTATTACCTGACTAATAGCTCCTGGTCCGAAGACTGCTGCAAGTGTTTGTCCATTTGCACGATTAGCTCCACATTGTAGAACAGATCCTCGTCTTCTTTAGGTTCTTCCAGCGTTGAGTTTAGGGTTGATGTCCTCACGCCACACGCATTTGAGGGTAGGTTAAGTGTGATCTTATTTTGGAGGTTCCCTGGAAACGGACACGGACATGTTTTTTGAACAACCTTGGTAATTTTGTGTTTATAGCAATTTTTTATAGTCAAAATATTTTATTGGACCTTAGGTACCTTAAGTTAGGGCGATATACTGATTGGTATAATTTAATAAAACACCGAACAAAAAACGAGTTGTCAAAACCTGCAATCTGGTATTATTCGTCCATAATTAAGCCAATTCCTTCCATTTGCTTCTGTCCAGCGAAATTTCTTTGAACCCTCTTAACGTAATGAAGGTCTCCTTTTCTTCGATCTCATATGTCTCGACCTTAATTTGGTAATACCTAACGAATAATCTGCAGATAATTATTAATTACCTTGTACTCTACATTCTCTGGAGAAGTCCTTACTAAAGACGAGACCTTTGAAGGGCTGGTCCATTACCAAATGCACGATGACGGCGCCTCTGTCACAGGTTGTGGTCACGTCGACCACGTGGTTAGCACGCTGCTGGCACGTCGCGAGGGCTAGCCACGCTAGTAGGAAAGCACGCCACATGTTAGCGCACCCTGAAACAAAAAATATTAAATTTTATAACCTTCTAGATTGGATGCTAGACAAAGCCCTCCCAGGAACAGAGCTCAGTCACTCGTATCTAGTTGCATCCCTGCTCTGTTTTGCTCCGATTCAATTTTAAAATCCTTTATGCGGCATTCGATTTGTGCACCCTGTGCCCTACCGCAGTCAAAAGGCAAGTAAGTACGTAGCAGTAAGGCAAAACTTCCATGTTGCATTTGTACTAGGCTTGGGTATGTAGATTAGCAACCCTAGCCTTTGACTTAGATAACCGTCTTTAGTCTGGCTTTTAGATTGGGACGCTTGTTTTGTTACACTACTGTTGGTCTATCAACTTGAAAGGATTGGAACAGAAACGAATTGAGGCAAGAACCGGAACAGAAACGACAAGGAAATTAGCAATACATATACATAATGCAGATTATCGTCGTATTATGTCGACCGTCTGGTCTAGTGGTTAGAGCTCCTGACTGCGAAACTCGAGGTCGCGGGTTCGAATCCCGCTGAGGGCAAATATTTGTGTGATGAACACGAGTATTTGTACCTTAGTCTTGGATGTCCTATATATTTGTGTATATATCTATCTATATAAGTAAATATAGCGTTGTCTAGTTACCATAACACAAGCTTTGCTTAATTTGGGACTAGGTCAATTTGTGTGGAATTGTCCCAGGTATTTATTTATTATTATTTATTATTATGAATGAACTACAATGTACATACTTCTTACTAGTTCCTATTTTAAATATACATCTGTATTCTATCTCTATAGAGATAAAAAGATCTGAACTGATTATTTTATCAAATATTATGGTAGGCTTTACTGAAATTGCACAAAAAGTTGACTCAAATATTGTATCCAAAGATAGTGAACCTACAACAAAACAACTGGGAGTCAATGGAACCAATCTGAAATTAAGAACTTTGCGGTCAAGATTCGCGGTCGAATCAAGAGGCGGATATGAAGGCAATTTGAATTGAGACCATTTGACATCAAAGCTATGTAAAAACACCATTAAGATAAAAACTACAGATTACCATTGTAGTTGTTCAATTAACAGCCGTTTATTTATCTGAGCTGTGCTCATTTCATGTTAAAAGTTGTTCAACGAGCTTTCGGTGGCAGATTCACACATTTGCCACCATTCATTTCTTCACCATTCATATATATATATATATATACATTTCTCTCTATGTTAAAAATAATATATAAAAAAAAAATGTAAGTAAATAAGTACATTTATTTGTGCTCAGGACTCCAAAAATGTTTTATCTTCAATTCGAAATAATCCGAAGAGTTTAATGTCTCACAACATTTATATTCCCGTTATCCTCTAGCGAATATTATTATAGAGTGTGAAATAATTCGAGATTCAAGGTCGCCGGGCCAGCGACGTGTGGGAAACCTGGTGTTACAAGCGTCCATAGGCGGTGGTAACGAAACCATAAGATGGGAGTACCCACACACCCACTTTCCGCCAGAGATATATTTGTGTACGTGACAGATGGTGAGGACATCGCCGTTACTCAAGCACAACTATACATACGCCTTTGAATTGCTTATCTGACGTATGCAGGTTTTTTCTCGATGTTTTCCTTCACCGTAAATCTCGTGGTGGCTTAAGTTCTTGCCATCTTTGCGCCACAACTGCTCGGACCACTCGGCTTTTTTTATTTTATTTTTCACATTAGTATAATTTAGTCTGTATAATTTTATTCAACAATTATATAAGTTAATATATATGGCTTCCCCAAACCAACAGTAGCCAAGTAATAAATGAATTTTCTGTAATTTTATTCAAACATTGTATAAAATAATACATGGCTTACCCGAACCAACAGCAACCAAGTAATAAATTAATTTGCGAGTACTTAACTCACTTGAATTGAACCTCTCTGAGTAGGTAGATACCAACTTTCTAATATAACTAAAAAAAAACAGCTTGAATAAAATGTTATCCCAAGATCGGCAAAGATACGTCTATGGATAGCAAAGTAGCCCAATTCATAGTAACGAAACAATGTGATTGTCTTCAAACTCCTAATCAAAGTGGAATATCAGAGGTTACCCACAATGAACGGAAATGCATATAACGGGTGATTTCAACTATCAAAGGCTGTTACTAAATTTAAGTGCTCGATAGGTTGGGATTCGTTTCAGGAAATAATGTCCGGAAGTAGATTTATTTCGAAATATTGGTAGCATTTTACCCTACCTATACAACCTATATACTACTATGACACAATATCAGTTCTCAGCGGAAATCGAACCCGCAACCTCAAGCTTCGCTATCAGGAGCTCTGACCAATGGACCTACATATATTTGTATATACTTTGGGAATATAGATTCACAATTAATAAAAACAAAGTTAATACGTTATAAATGCATGTCTTCGAAACAAAAATTCCAGTCAATTCTGTTATTTTTGTCTTAGTTTGACGTGGATTGATGCCTGCGTGTTATTAATTACAATTTAACTTAGATACCAACTTACATAACGGTACATTGTGAACTGTACCTCGTTCGTTTCACGCATTATTTTACCTTTGAAAACAACAGATTTAAAGTTTAATAAAATTTATTGTAATATTACTTCTTTAAATTACAATATAGCTAACTCATTTTACATATCTTTACATTACTAGTCAACAGATGTAGTTTTCATTAATGCAGTTTTCAGCATAGAGCATAGAGTGATTCAAGAGGAAGATTTATGTCTATAATACATAAGTTTACCATACAGAAAAGCCGAAAAATTCAAAGATTTATAATGAGATGTCGTAATAAAAATATTTTTGTGCGCTTAAGTCGCAAACGCTGGCTAAACCGTACGAGATAGATCAAAGTAATGTACTACGGAATTGTATATTTTAAAAAGATCGATTAAGTCGTCCGAGATGGTATATATTTATGTCTAAAGGACGTCCCACAGTAACCATTTTTTTTACATATTTTAGTATCTACATTGCACCCGTGCGAAGCCGGGGTGTTTCGTTAGTTTATAAATAAAACTAATGAATTTAATCTGTGTCACGGGTGCCAAGGTGGATCACGTGGAAGGGGCTGGCAACATTTCCACGTTGTTTGTATGGCAATGGTGATTCGCTGAGCGAGATATTCGCCAGCAATCTTGTTACGGGAGGGCTCATATAAAAAGTTTCCTCGAGCTTGCTGGCTTTCAAGTTAACTTTAACTTAACGTAAGCTTTTTATAATGTCATAGCTTGTGTAAAATTCTTGTATTATTAAAGTTTTCAACATGAGCATAAACTTACTCAAACATGTGGCCAACCTTTGTTTTAGGCGATGCAACAGAGTAATCACCATGAAATTGTTTCCAAATATTCGTAAAGCGAGTCGTGAGCAATAAAACCGTTACGCTTATTCTTCGACAACGGTTCAAGAAGGAATAAACTTTATTAGGTTGCATTCACAGTGAAAGTTTCGTGAATCCTTCTTACATTATAAATTGGAGTTTGTCGGGTTCCTCGTTCACGCAATTATTACTGAACCTAATTAGATGACATTTGGCTCAGATCTAGATTAACAAAACACATAGGATATTCCAGAAAAACTACCGAGATAGAGGGAGAGAGAGAGAGAGAGAGAGAGAGAGAGAGAGAGAGCTTTTCAAGCTTTTTCCCAGGGGTAGGCAGAAGTGTGTACCTAGTAGTATTACTAACTAATTAACCGTGTGGTTATCCATACGCCCACTTTTCGCCGGAGACATATTTAAGGTGCCAAGTGACAGTAATAAGACCGTAAAGTAAGTAAAGTTTGGCCATTGTACGCTTTCGTAGAAGGCTTGATACTCTCGCTTAACACGCAATATCTGGGTAGTGCAATATGGACGGCTAAAGAGAAGTGGATATATCTCCCGTCCAAAATTGGAGATCAGGTTTATAGTGAAGTACAATGTGTTTTGCGGTAATTTAATATTCAATTATATATTAAAACGTTCCATGAATGTTTCCTGTGTCCTTTTTCCTTATGGTGTTGAAAGTTTGAAACGTTTCAGAACGATTTTTTTTCTATTATCTGCCGCGATTGGGCTGATCTGGACCTGATAATATTAAGAAAAAAAATAGGGTAGATTTGCTGCTACTGGCTCGCAGGCCGAGATTGCAACAGAAGGTAAAGTGTAGCAGATGCGAGAGTTGGAGGAAACTTTAATTCATGGTATATACCTATAGAACAGATTTTCTTAATTATCATTATTTTAAAAGCACAAATAAATATGGAAGTATATAACAGAGGAAACAAAGATGAACTGAAATCAAAGACCCAAAAGATTTTAATTTCTAAACAACAGCTATGACATAAACAACTATTAGGTATTGCATAATTGCAATTAAGCTGTAAGTGGCTACATAATAACACATTAACTGTAGTGTGGGACTTGTGGGAGTTAGCGCAGAGTGTAACGGACGCACCTCGGATTGTGCGTGTGAATTGCGGACAACGATTCTATGTACACTTTACACACACACACACACACACACACTACAAGGTGTCTCAGAAAATAGAACAGTTCGTTTTTCGACGCCTCATGCTTTGTAAATATATCCTCATGATAATGCAATAAGGCAAATAGCTCGAAGGATAATAAAATTACAACATTATTATAATATATCGTCACGCCTTCCAAAAAGAGTCACCGAAGGAGTAGGCAGAACCCACACACCCACTTTCCGCCAGAGATATATTGTGAAAGGGCCTAGTACTCAATTCAAAACATAGTTGTACGGTGTTTCTCATATTATAGGAAAAGCCATATACATGAATATTTTTAACAGATTTTCGCAATCCTCAGTTTTAACGAGAAATCTAGTCGACAAAACTCTGCAGACATCTTACTTCTTACTAATATTATAAATGTGAAAGTTTGTAAGTTTGGATGTTTGCCGTTCTTTCACGGCCAAACGGCTGAACCGAATTGGCTGAAAGTAGAAATGGTGATAGCTTATACCTAGGAATTGGACATAGGCTACTTTTTTTTTTATTTATTTTTTAATCCTGAAAAGTTCTTATATTATAATGTATGATGCTCTTTCACGGCATTGCGGCTGAACCGATTCTAGCAGGAAAATTCCAAAGCTACTTTTTCGAACTCCAGGCGGGCGAAGCGGCATAAGCTAGTCTTCAATATATATAAATATGAATGTTTGCCTGTATGTCCATTATAGAATCGTAAACGCTGGACCGATTTTAATGAAATTTTCTGTTTCATCAGGTGGATTAGACTGGTTAAGATTCAAAATTGGACCCGATAGGTGGCGCCACTGGGTCCGTGTCTTAATTTTTCACCCAAGCGAAGCTGGGCGGGACAACTTATACTAAATACAGTCACAAGAAGTGTACGACCTGCTGTAATAACCAGGATTGTCCATATCTTTACTGTTTACTGACCGAGAACTCCATGTAGTACCCTCTGTAGTACATACATACTCTGTGGTACATAGACGTCTAGTAACAGGATGTCCTTTCCTACAGGTTCGTGTGAACGCTTAAGTTATTAACCCAGCCTAGCAATTTAGCTCACTTTCATTGGTACCAATGATAAGCTATGGGTTACTTACACCACTTATAGTACGTTCCATTATATTTATGGTTGATATTTTTTTTTTTAATGCCGTGGTGGCCGAGCGGTTCGAGCAGTTGCCTGCGACGCAAAGGTCGCAAGTTCGAATCCCGACTGTACCAATGAGTTTTTCTGAACTTAAGTACAGTGATTAGTCACACCACGAGCTCTACGGTGAAGGAACACATCGAGAGGAAGCCTGCATACGTCTGAGAAGAAATTCAAAAAGGCGTATGTATAGTCGTGCTTGAGTAACGGCGATGGACTCGCCATCTGTCACGTTGGCACCTAATATACCTCTGGCGGAAAGTGGGTGTGTGGGTATTACCTATACACCTCTGCCTACCCCTTCGGGGACCCTTGTGGGAAGGCGTGAGGATATATATTTTTTTTTACTACAGCTTGCATTTAGAGACAGACAGACATCGTTGTATCATGATGGTGTGAAGGCCGAAGAGCACTAGAATCCGGCGAGCATTTATGAAGAGGCTTTAGGGAGGACTGCCGCTCTTCTCGCTCTACTTACCCCGCGAGGGACTCTGCGTGATGATACGAACCATAAATATATATATCTAACTAGCTGTGCCCGCCCGCGACTTTATAGTTCCTTGAATAACGCCTTAAAACGAGGAGGGCCGACCCAAAATAAAGGGAAGATAGTTTCTTAAATAATAGTAGCCTAAGTTATTCCGTTTTGCATCAGCTATCTGTCAGTGAAAGTCCCGTAATAATCGGTCCAGCCGTTTCAGAGATTATCCGGCACAAACAGACAAAAATAAAAAAACATATTCTGGTGTATGTACATTTATATGCATGTAGTAAAATGCGGATATTTTAATATTACAAACAGACACTCCAATTTTATTTGTTTGTATAGATGTGATGTGACCCATGTGATGACAAAATGACTTGGGGAACAAAATAAGGAAGACGCAGATGCGTTTAATTCGTAGAGAACTGGGTAAGAACGATTCCCGTAAAAGGTTCAAAGGTGAGTAATGGTTCAGTTGATATGAATAGAAGCCACACACGATAACTATTCTACAATTCAATTCCGATACCTATTATCGTGAAAGCATGCTTCATTCGATCGTGAGCACCAATTTGGTTCAACGTTAAGCTATTTGATTCACCGATTTGACTTCCGATAAATGTATTCTTCTTCTTCTTATAGTGCCTCTCCAACTAGTGAAGGTTGGCAGTCAACTCCGCATATTTCTCTCGGTCTTTGGCGAGGTTGAAAAGCTCCGCTGCACTCGTAACTCCGGTCCATTCCCGGATGTTTCGCAGCCATGATTTTTTCCTGCGCCCGACAGCTCGTCTTCCAGCCACTTTGCCCATGATAATCAATTGCAGAAGTTCGTATCTTGAGTGCCTAAGTACATGACCAAGATAGGCAACCTTTCTTCTTTTGATGGTCTGCATCAAGTCTCTTGATAAAGATAAATGTATGTGGAACGGCTATTATGGCGTTGTAAAATTACTTGTTTCCATGTGAGCTTAATATGACTTTTTCAATGGCTTTCGGGCTTCAATGCTTTTGACAGTGAAGCAGTGACCAGAGAGTTAAGCTATATAAAATCCATCCGGGGGTATGGACGGTAGATAAATAATAGCTTCCTGTTCGAACCACTAGTTTAAAAATTTTCGAAATTCGAATAAAAAGTTGAAAGTTTGATTTGAATCTTCGAATCTCGACTGTACCAATGAGTTTTTCTGATATTAAGTACAGTGTAGTCACACCACGAGCTTTACAGTGAAGGAAAACATCGAGAGGGAACCTGCATACGTCTGAGATTTCAAACACGTAAATATACCTAGTCGTGCTGCAGTAACGGCGATGGATTTGCCATCTATCACGTTAGAGCCTAAAATATGTATGTATATCTATGGTGGAATGTTGGTGTGTGGCTACTGCCTACACATCTCTGCCTACCCCTTCAAGGACCTTTGTGAGTCAGCGTATATAAGAAGATCCATAAGTATCTCAACAAGCTTGCTTCCTTAATGCATTGCTTATGTTAGGAAGGGTTAAAAATAAATTATAAACTTATCAGAATCTCACGAACCTTACAGAAGGTCTCAGTAAATTAACACCAGATTCAGTACTCAGCGTACCCAATGCACACTAGTTTTATTTCATCACCATTCTAATTGCCTCGAGCAAGCCTCATTTGCGCGCCCATGCTCCCATAGTCCATAGACATTTACCATACCATAAATCCGAGAAGTAATAACTTGTCAGAGAGCAATAGCGTTAATAATTTCCTCCGACCATTATTGTAGGTACTGAACAAGTTCATTGGCACCTAATTTTGTACGGTGGAGCATAACGATCCATTTTCTAAGGTGCCTCGTATCTAAGAAGATTGTACCGATGATAGATTTCTATGTTATCCGCTAGATAATATTACTCTGTAATGATATTGTACAAAAAATCAACTAGTTCGTCATTCAAATTAAGCATCTGTATATTTTAGGTTGTGAGAAAATTTGCGCCAACTGTAAGTTGTCATTTTTGTATTACGTGCCTATTGAATTCTATGCGTTTTATTTCAGAAACTTATACTGATTTAAAAGTAAAAACGAACATAGATTCTATATGCTTAAATTTTTTAAAGCGTTTAAGCATGATTTAGATATATATCTACGAAAATAAGGTAAAAAAATTACTTACGGTAATTATTTTTTATTTTTACTAGCTTCCTATCATATTTAAGAAACTGACCTTTTTTCTCAGACACTGTATTTGTATGTAATGTATATTCTCACGCCTCCCCACACCCCCTCACGGTCCCCGGGTTTCCGAGTATTCCCTTCCGAAGGGGTAGGCAGAAGTGTATAGTAGTATCACAGACCCACTTTCCGCCATCGCCGTTACTCAAGCAAGACTATACATACATACGCATTTGAATTGCTTCTCAAACGTATGCAGGTTTCCTCTCGATGTTTTCCTTCACCGTAAAGCTCTTGGTGAGACCAATCACTGTACACAAGTTTAGAAAAACTGTAAGTAAAAAAAAACTGTCGGGATTCGAGCTTGGGATCTTTGTGTCGCAGACACCTACTCGATCCACGACTACTTCTATGTATAAAGATATTAAATATCCTATGTTGGTTAATTCTCGTCGGGTATTAAAAACTGAGAGAGGTTTCCGATTACTTAGAACAATTAATTTCGAGAAAAACACACAGTATTATAGTTTCTAAGCTAACAATTACGATTTCTGATGCTCATTAAATATGAGTTCACACAGCTATTGTTCGCAGTTCCTAGAATGTCATCGTTAATCGATGAGTTTCACTGCATTGTACTATTTACCATGCCTCTATAATATCTCCAGTACTGTTCATGAATCTTATCATCTATACTTAATATTATAAATAGGAAAGATTTGTGTGTGTGTATGTTCGTAATGAATAAACTCTAAAACAACTGCAACGATTTCAAAAGAATTCTTTCAATAATAATTAAACATATTATTTTATAAAAAAAACTTATGTCCATCCGTGCGAAGCCGGGACGGGCCGCTAGTACATCATAATTCTCTAGATACCTTCAATGACCACCGCTTGATATGAGGAATTTATTAACTGATTTTTACAAGAGAAATTGCCAGTATTAAACTATATTCCATTAACTTTATTAATTTTATAAATGCAAAAGTTTGTGAGGGCGTTTGATACTCAATCGCACAAGAGCAGCTAAGCTTGGAATGATGATGAAGGAATTGAATGAAGTTTTCAATGCACAAGAACATTTTGGAATAATTAATTGGCAAAAGCACGTCACACACAAATCGACTGTTAACTGTCACAATTTGACGTTTAAGTTTATTAATTTTCCCGCGTAACGAATCGCACCTGTCACTAAGAAATGATTTCTTCAAATGAGAAATATACAGTTTTGTTATTATATCAATCTTGAATAAATTTTCGCATCATATTGTTTCTCATCTGGCATCTAAAGATGTAGATTTGAATAATGCTTATTCAATATTTTTATATTAATGACTTTTTTAACTGATGAATGTGGACGAAGCGGAAGCGCTATGCAAGTCAAGAGAGAACTGGCGCTCTATAAACTCTGCCACCCGTTAGGACTCGGCGTGATGATTTGTATGTATGTATCTTAAGCTGGCGCAGTTATGGGTTCCTGCTAATAAAAAAAATATTTTTGAGGAATATTTTTATTCATAATGAACAAAATACATTTTGAAAAGGTCAGGAACTTTCTGACTGTTGTCACTCTTTCTAAAATATAAAATACACACACAAACACAATTTGGCATTACCTGCATCTAGGCTACCTGCCTCATGCTCCGCTATAACAGTAACCTCAAAATTGACAGTGACAATACCACTATTACCCAAACAGAACCTAATATGAGCCGTCATTAGCTTGCGAAGTGGTACAGAGTGTACGCGGTGGAACGACAGTTATGCCCCGTTACCATCAACGATGGAAATTAACGACAATGGGGATTAAGTGTGGATACGACAGCGCTGTATGGCTAGCATACAGTTCTTTTACCAAGTGACGTCACATAGGCATGTTCCCGTAAGCGAGACTGAAATTCTAAATCAAAAACTTTACGATCACAATATTACTAATATTAGAAGTAAATGCGAACGTTTGTGAAGAAGCTGTTGGCTGACTGAACGGCTGAACGGTATTGAATGAAATCTGGCACAGAGTCATCTATATTATATTAGCTGGACTAACATACATATGATATATTATAATAATAATAATATTAATAAATACGATTTGATAATAATAATAAATATAAATATGAGTGGTTCGAGCAGTTGCCTGCGACGCAAAGGCCGCAAGTTCGAATCCCGACTGTACCAATGAGTTTTTCTGAACTTAAGTAAGCGATTAGTCACACCACGAGCTTTACGGTGAAGGAAAACATCGAGAGGAAACCTGCATACGTCTGAGAAGAAATTCAAAGGCGTATGTATAGTCGTGCTTGAGTAACGGCGACGGCGACGGACTCGCCATCTGTCACGTTGGCACCTAATATACCTCTGGCGGAAAGTGGGTGTGTGGGTATTACCTATACACCTCTGCCTACCCCTTCGGGGACCCTTGTGGGAAGGCGTGAGGATATTATTATTATTATTATTATAAATATGAGATGATATATTCCAGATATAAAAAAATCTACCAATGAAAAAATAAAATTATTTATTATAATGTATTGCATGCAATCAGGGGCACAGCTAGTACGTACGTAGTTCTATAAAATCAATCTCAAAACAAAAATCTACTTAGGTCTGAGAAGACATTACAAAATTAGGTAAATCATAAAGTATGTAAATGTAAAGAAGAGCCCGAGAGAAGGACGATACACGTTGGTACCTAAATATGTCTTCCACGAAAATAGGGTGTCCATCCAATAATGTCCTGAAGTAAGTTCAGAACATTATTATTACTATTGAAAATTAATTGTACTTGGTTTTTCCCAATACATCAATGTGCATAGCTCCTTGAATCAGGACAACGATCTTCCGAGGTGATAAAGTACCAGTTAGGCAAGCCAATCAACTTGGATTCATGTAAATTTTATGAATAGAAATCTTCCCAGTTAATTAACCTCCTTCCTGTGATTACGTACTTTAAACCTGCTTTTAATCCTAGCAATATCAACCTAGGCTTCTTGGCTGGTCTGAACGTTCTCACGGGACCGCAAACCTAATGGAGTGCGGGTGGGTTTAACGGGAGACGCTGTGAACGGGAGACACATGTCAATCGCAACTTTACTGCTATGTAAATTGAGTACGTCACGTTATGTACCGTATGATGCATTCTCCACTTCATCAGTGATATCTGTTCTCTTATTTTTTTTATATATACTAACGGGTGGCAAACACGCAGCAAGAGATTACCGCCGCCTATGGACGCTTGTATCACCAGGGGTATTGCTCGCGCGCTGCCGACCGTACAGGAATCTTTTCACACCCTTCTTCAAGAACTCCATACCGTAATCTTCAGGGAAAACCTCAACGGGGAGCTCATTCCACAGCCTGAGCTTTCGCGGGAGGAAACTCTTTTGGAACTGCGCAGTACGAGACCATTGTTGTTCCGAGGTATGGGGATAAATTCCCCGTCGATGGCTAGAGGTGCGGTTGTAGAAGATTGAAGTAAAGATCTGCAGATCTGGCGATGAATTGTCATCTGTGAGCTAACCTTTCTAGTGCATGTTCTCTCACACGTTCTTTAAAGCTTCAAGCGCGGTCATTAAAGCAAATTGAAAGATCGTCTAAGAAGCCAATCGCAGCAATGACCATCGCTCGACCTCGCGACAGTTACTTCACGTAACTCACAGACCGATCACATGTGAACCCAGCGGAACGCTTTCACTCTCGCGCAGGCTTTTTGCGATCTTATCTAACTGTTGTAACGAACAGTGAGCGACACCCATCCAAGTTACTGTTAAGGGAAAGAAATTGTATCTCAGCATTATGGCGCCGACGGCACGCGCCGTATCTCTTGCCTCCCTTCGAGCTAAGGCTTAAAAACGCGCAGGTTTATCACCTGCGCGTTTCCTATCCTCCTAGCGGATTTATAAGGGCAGTTTATGAAAAAAAATTACTGTTAATTATATACCTATCTATTATAATAAAAATAAAAAATAAATGTCTTTTCGTTAACAAATAGTACCTAATAGGTACTTGTACTAAATATTAATTATCACCAGCACGTTAAAAATTTCAGGTGATAGTGGCGGTACCTAATAAATAATCACTTAGGGAAGACACATAATGCTCATGAAGAATAAATGGACTCTATATACTCTCCTAAACTCTATAGCAGTGACGCGCCCTCTTGCCAAATATCTACAAATAAAAAGAAAATATTTTTATTAAATGGCGGAGAATCGAATGAAGGAATAATTAATGTATGAATCGACTAATAGATTATTATGATAGGTTCTTCATTGGGTTCTTCGTCATTTTACCTCAAAGAAGTTATGCAATCAAGTACTTAATTAACTAATTATTGTAGTGATAGTTGAAAACAAGATCGTAACATTCGATATTTTAATGATTCTTTACGCAACTGTATCAAGGAACACGTTTAATGTTTTAGAAACTTTTACGCTACCTTCTCCTCAAATACAACCATATTTCAAAAGTAACGGTCATGAAGCCAAGCAATAAAGTTGAAAAGAGACCACTTCGTAATTTCTCTTCACATTTTTATTACCGTGTGTTAAAAGGATAATAATGTAAATCACGCAATTTTTTAAGTTATATTGTTACGAGAAATGTTATGTTAATGCATAAAGAACATAAACTTTAAAAAAACGCAATTCGTTACAATATAATCTGTATAAAATCAAACGTTCCGGACATAAAGCGAGCGAATCTGTCAAACGCGAATCTGTCAAACGCGTACCTACCCGAAATTAGAATTCGTTTATTTTTAAGCTTAGATTAATTCAAGCTACGTTCGTGCCTAATTATTTTTAACCGACTTCAAAAAATGAGAAGGTTTCTCAATTCGACCGTACATATATATTTTTTATACATATCTACTATTATTTAATGACTCATAAATCAAAATGAGCCTTGTTCCGCTAAGTCACATACATTTAAACGAAGTTCTATCACGTATCAGAGCTGCAAAAATGCTACGCGAAAAAAGACTCTAAAGCATTCTAATTAGGGTGCAAGTTGAAATGGTATACAAGTAGACGTATACAGGATAGGATCGATTGATATGGGCACCGTGTATCGAGACCTGTGCCTGTGACCCAGAGAACCTTGACTTTGATTTGGTGAAAGTCGGGAGTACGAAATAGGAACATCAAGATACGAATGACTAGTGATAGTATCACGACTTCATAAAGTTTTTTTAATAAGGGAGAACTGTCAGTTTATTATAAGCTCGAGTGAAAAAAAATACAGATTCAAATATTTATTGTTTCACAAAGAAAATACATTATACATGGTTGTTCTCAATTCCAAAAGCCGGGAATTAGGCTGGGCCTTTAATATATGTGGTTCCGTGTAATATAGATTCGTATGCGAAATGATAATATACCTCTATAGTAATTATACTTTTGTAGTTGTTGCTCTCTTTCTAAAAAAAATCTGTTTTGGTAGTTAGTTGTAGGATCTATGTTTTAATCTTATTATGGTAAGTACCTACTTATAGTATAGTAGCAAGTGATCGCTTAACTATTTTAAATAACGAACTCCTTTAATGAGTGCTTAAATGAAGGAATACCAAAAAATAAAAATAAATATTCGGTTAGCATTTATTTTTTTACCAGCCAGTACCTACAGGTGTATATTGAAAAAATGTAGCATTGAATGAGTGGAATTTATATATATACAGTTATTCAGGAAGTAACAGAACTGAATAATAAATTAATTGCTCCCAGAAGAGCGACATGGCATTTTATACTAATTAGAATAAAATTTAAGTGAGTTTATATACAGTGGCAACAATCTTGAATACTGTAATAGCAACATTTCCCAATGCCTTGGGGAGTAATGTCTTCTGGGCCCTATTCTAGGGCAGTAACCGTTACACGACCGTGACCGTGTCGATGAACGATGACTCTATGTTTTGACGTTTGCATCTTCCATCAAACGTCAAATTTTCAACCTTTAAGCGTTCGCTCGAAAGGTCAGTCTCGCTGAACTTGGCTTGAAACTTGTCAATAATGATCGCGTAATACTTAAGTCGTGACGTAATGCAGTCTGTGAACCCTTAACTAGGTCAACTTGGTACCGTTAGCTGTTAGATTACTGTGTTCATTTGAGAAATAGGTTCCCGAAAGTTCTTAAGGATTAATAGAAATCAAAGATTTTGTATCATTCGTACTTATTTGAAATGAAACTGTACAAAATTTCTCAATTAACGTTAATATCGAAACGCTGTAATCACAGTACCTACCATTATACTGAAGTATAAAGAACAGGATTATGTAAAAAAAAAAACTTAAATAGGTTTGAAGTAAGAGGACCTTTTTTAAAGTAGAGAAGTAATTTTTTTGTTAATGTCGAAAAATATTTCTATAATAGCTATAGGAATTAATTATTCAGCTACTATATTATATCTATTTTTTTACCTCAGCTTATGTTGCGTTCGTCGAAAACTATTTACTCGTCTCATTATGAAGAAAAAACTTAATGAAATCAGACAACCTTTCAAGATATGCCGAGGAAAATTAATGGACTTTAAAGTTACAAACTTGTCCCGTTAGTAATTTTTGAAGCGATGACAAAAGTTCCGTAGCGTTCCGCCACTCAAAGAATTAGGGAAAAAAAGTACAGAAAGTTTTAAAGTTTTGGAAGTCGTGCAAATTTGCAGTATCATTCTGTAAAACACTAGACTTAAGTGAAAAATAATGCCAAGCCTATCTCACGTTTCAATCTTGTTGATCACGAGTTTGTTAGCAGTAACCCAGATTATGTTTGTTCTATTATGCAGATTCTAATTTATCCTTTGCGAAACTAGTATTAAGGAAAGGTTGCTTATGTGTGACTTGTGTATTATGTGGGTGTTTACTATAAAATATATATTCATTAATATTATAAATGTAAGTTTGTTTGTTACGCTTTCACGTAAAAACTACTTAACCGATCATCGTAAAACGTTGTACACATATTCTTGGAGGTATTAGAAGTAACATAGGATACTTTTTATTGAAAAAAATATTTTTTTACGAAAGATAAAAAATCCGTCCGCCGACGCCGACGAAGTCGCGGGCACAGCTTGTATTCATATTCATAAATAAACTTCAGTTCAGTCTGTATACAATATAGGAGAAAGAGACGAACGTAAAGTCGTGAGGCGACGGCCTCGCCATCTGTCACGTTGCTACTAAAATATATATATGTAGATCTCCGGATAAAAAGGATGTCTCTTCTCTCTACCTCTTCCGTGAGGGAAGAAATAAAACCCTTTCAAATGTCATTGTTATATATTTGTTGCCAAATATTTGCTATTCTAATATGGAGATATTGCTGTAGCAACATATTCTATTAGTATCTAACAACGAATGGTATATTTAAAAAGACTCGTATGCAAGGGTCAATGGAAAATTGCAGGTAGAAATTCCCAAGCATGTTTCGTGTATCACAAGCAGTTTCCTGGCGAACACTTGAAATACAAGCGTTTATGTTAATTCCAAACTGGCTTAAGACTGTGGTCCGTTAGTGTTAGGGCGCGGCTATTGCAAGAATATGCAACGGTGTTGAGAGCAACCTCAAGGAAAGACTTTTAGGCATTATATTATAGACATATTCTGTTTCCGTTTGCCGATATTCCATCGATCTTAGACTAAGCTGGATTAACAATTTTACCAGCTTGCTTATCTCAAGAGCCTGCGTTTAGACGATGCGAGATGCTTTTAAAAATATTGTGACCATAGTTTCAAAGTTTCAACCGCAAACGCCATTAAAATTACAATGTAAAATTTGATGACTTAGTCAAGTTATCTCTACTACGTGATCTGATATGTAATTGGCTGAGATAGGCAGGTTAAGTCCAGGATATATACATATCCTCGCCGAGTCCCTAACGGGTTCGGCTGAGAGTATAGAGCGCCAGTTCTGTCTAGACTTATAAACCTCTTTCGTTTCGTCCACATTAATCAGTCTCTTCATTCATGCTCGTCGGTTTTAAGTACTCTTGACGTTCCCGTCCCGTCTTGATTATCTACGTAGTAGAATTGACTGATTAACATTTGCCATATGTTTACAGACGATATAGTGCTGAGACGCGTATGTCTTTTTACTAATTTCTCTAATAAACACATAATTCCTTATCCGACGTTTTAAGAGGGAACCTAAGGCATTGTATTTCTATGGGAATTCAACCATGCTATCTTGATACTTGATGGTTTAAATGGAATCTTTAAACTCCTGGAGCTTTACCAAGACGTACTGCTGCCATAA
The DNA here is from genome assembly GCA_945859725.1 of Drepana falcataria. NCBI lineage: Eukaryota > Metazoa > Arthropoda > Insecta > Lepidoptera > Drepanidae > Drepana > Drepana falcataria. Next base: position 8,047,607 of record OX243935.1, read on the forward strand.
TTATTCAAGAATGTTACCAAGCTTTATATATAATTCTCGCATTGCAAATAGCATTAGGGACCTTCCCCTTTACACACTGCTTAGAAACATTTCCATTTCACTACGATCTTCCCTGAGGTGAAGATGTCTCGAACTTCAAGTCGAAACGAGAGATCCATTATGTCATTTATTGGCCATCAGGGGTCAAACCTGCCAAGGACGTAAACAGCATCAATCTTAAAAATACTTCTATCTCTTTCGCACTCATGTTTAATGATGGCAATAGCAGTGTAAGGCAACGTTGTGTGTGAATGAGGTATTTCTGTCGTTATCTAACGTTAGTAATAGGTAACTAGCGCGAAGGGATTGCACCGTTACTCGAAGCCTGTTGCTGAGCGAATTGTGCTTGTAAGATGTCTGGGAGAGCAAACATATGGCTTATAACAGTGTAACAGAAGAGATCCTAATAAAAAGGGACATTGTATTGATAAGCCAGTTTTTTTTTTTTTTTTTTTTTCATCGTGATTTTTTACCTAGGTACACTAAAGAGGTACATTATGAAGACAAGAAAAGAACTCTGGACACATTTATAGATGTATGAATGAATAGTCGTGCCTGAGAGAGGATCGATTTGAACTACCTAGATCAAATCGATCGGACGCTCAATGACGGGAATGTCAAGAGTACTCGAAACCGACGAGCATGTATGAAGAGACTGATAAATGTAGACGAAGCGAAAGATTTATGTAAGTCTAGAGAGAACTGGCGCTCTATACTCTCTGCCTACCCCGTTAGGGACTCGGCGTGATGATATGATGATGATGATGAGAGTGGAGAGACACGAGGCAGATCAATTTTTACTTCTGCATACCTCCTATTTACCAGTTACATAAATGATAAGAGTTTCATCACAATTCGTGAACTTGGGATTTCTTTACAACTTCAGCTAACGATCCAATCGTGAATCGTGATGCTAACGACAAGCAAACTAATCGTGCATCCATTAAACTAATTCATCGCTCGCTAATAAGACATCGATGAACTAATTCCATCAACCTTGCACCATTTAACAATACAACAAGTATCATCTATAAGAAGTCTGGCTTCATTCATAAGCTAGTTGGAAACAATAGGATAGATACATATACATACATACATACATATCATCACGCCAAGTCCCTAACGGGGTAGGCAGAGAGTACCTATAGAGCGCCAGTTCTCTCTAGACTTACATACCTCTACATACATATATCTATACAAATAAATAAAATTGGAGTGTCTGTCTGTAATATTTAAAAAAAACGCGTTTTACTAAATGCATATGGATGTTTACACGGTACCTACATATACCATAATACTATTTATTAAATTTTTTATCCGTCTGTCTATCTGTGATCTCTGAAACGGCTGGACCGATTTAACGGGACTTCCACTGGCAAATAGATGATGCTAAAAGGAATAACTTAGACTACTTTTATTTTGGAAACTGAACAATATTTTTTTTGTTAAATTCCACGCGGACGAATTCGCGGGCACAGCTAGTTATACATAAATACATTAACGTTCTAACGAGGATGAGGAATGCTTGTAACAAAGCGGAATAATGTCTTCAAAGAATATTTCCATTATATTATTGTATGCTCCACGGCATGTTTTCACATCAATAAAGGCCATTAAACTTGGCTGCGATCGCAAGCGCAAGATAGTACACGCGGAAGACTAACCATAGGCAAGTGCGATCAACCTGAACCCTATTGTTTTCACGGGACCCAATCTAAGAAGATCCCTTGCAAGATATTTATGTTGACTCAAATGCAGTACAAAAGTCCTTAAATATAAGAACCCGCGCAATAAGCATTGAACTGGATTCTTAAAGGCATTTAATGTCCTCCTAAGGATTTTAGTTCGATGTTATAGAATATGCAGAGTAATAGACAATAGAAATTTAAATAAAAATTACTGGTTATTTTATGTCTCAAAACATGTTCTTAGGTAGTTGGATACAGGCGTGTCTCAGTATAATAGAGGAATTACTTCCGTGCGGTATTCCTTCGAACCATTCAGCTAGTGTGCGATTCTTGAGGCCATAGTTACTTGGTCTAGATCCTGTATGCACGAACGGCGATAAATAAATCGGACCAAAGCCTATGCTCTGTGCAATAATAGCTTATTGAATTGATCAACCGATAAACACTCGATTTATTAATTTAGTTGCGGTTTAAAGCGAAATGTTTCTAGCTGGAAATTTTATATATCCTCACGCCTTCCCACAAGGGTCCCCGAAGGGGTAGGCAGAGGTGTGTAGGTAATACCCACACACCCACTTTCCGCCAGAGGTATATCAGGTGCCAACGTGACAGATGGCGAGTCCATCGCCGTTACTCAAGCACGACTATACATACGCCTTTGAACTTCTTCTCAGACGTATGCAGGTTTCCTCTCGATGTTTTCCTTCACCGTAAAGCTCGTGGTGTGACTAATCACTGTACTTAAGTTCAGAAAAAACTCATTGGTACAGTCGGGATTCGAACTTGCGACCTTTGCGTCGCAGGCAACTGCTCGAACCACTCGGCCACCACGGCTTCAATTACTAAGGAAATTTTATATAAACTTATAATGCTAGGAGGAAGCCTAAACAATTTTAAAACGTATGTTATTCTGAAATGAAGTTTACTCGTAAATAAGCGTTAATAAAAAAATATAACGAGCAATCAATTGCTTCAACAATCAATTAGGTCTCGCTTTGAGAATGACCAAATCCATACCTATCTACTTTTGTCACAAGTGCATAACGTCCGTAATAGGAAAGACATACGTGATCCGCAGAATATAGACTACTTAAACATTGAACCATTTAAACCTGAACTGTGCCAAATTGCACACTCTCCTAGAGCATTATACCTATGTATATGCTTAGAATTATGTTTTACCCTTAAGCCCATAAATGAATGGCTTGAGCAAATTGATAGATATCCTCATCTCAATAATGATTGGTGTATCTGGTGTTGGTTTAACAAAGGCTAGATTAAGATTCCATGAGAAGGCGCCGAGGTAGCCGCTGTAAAAAACAAAGTGGCTCGCATTGGATTGCATGCAAGACATTCCATTCCATGGTATCACCGTTACACCGGGTGGGATGCCAGATGCCGCTGCCAACTTCTGGGACGATGCGTTTCATTGCATGACGTGTTATGTGTTTCATTTATTCCTCTATTGTATCCATCATTATTGAGATTACTACTAAAGGTTCATGTTTTAAGGTTCACACCTTCATACAAGGACAAGGAGAAGTAGGGGGTATGACAACACTGTTTTCATCGGAAATTTATTTATGGGCTAATATGACAGCTGACGATCCGTTTCGGATATTAATACGTCTATCGTTCACACCAATGGCTCTTTTACCGTAAAGAGACATTGGAACTGAGTTCTGGGGTGTGTGGGATATTTTGCATGTGACTGTTTAAAATGCTCGTGTATATGAATAACATTAAAACATGCATTAAACCTACACTTCCACGAGTAATGTACACATTAAAAAGCTTTTGCAAAGAACAATTCCTCGGAACGATAATTGCAATTACGAACGGATTGTTTGCAGTAATTATAAACAAACATTACAATGTTTAAGTGATTACACAACTACGGGAATACAGAACACAAAGTGCAGGTTTCTAAAAACAACTTTATAGTTACAAAGAAGATTAACTTACAATTATTTATCAAGCCAACAGGAATCTTTAAAAATGTTGACGTACCCACTATTGCCATCATAAATCAAGGGTCGGATTTATAGACGTCAAGTACATGTGTCGCTTAAACAATCTTATATTAAGATTGCCATGGCATAGTAAGGCCTCGAAACACTTAATCGGATTTTGTACTTTAAATTGATAAACATTTAGGTACTCTAACAGTAACAGAAAAATATATTTTCTAAATGCCCGTGTAAATAATACAAACATAAAAGTGAATTCATATTTAACTATATATAAAGATACGTATATATCTATATTTCTGGTACTCATGAATGCATATAAGATAATCGCTTATCATCGGGAGGGCCTTGTACTAGTGAATGTGGATAAGTGGCCTGGCTAGCTTTAACATACGTTCAGCCTGTGAATTTACTCTCCTTTGAGGTTTTCCCTAGGGTGTCGCATGGAGTTCTTCAAGAAGGTTGTGGAATGGTTCCTCCAAGGTAGGCAGCACACGAGTGTTGCAAGTTACGAGCGTACTCCGCATGTTTACCACCTTACTAATAGTTAAAAAAAGTTCTCAATCTCCAGGTAGCGAGGATAAGTAGGTTAGACAAATTGATAGGCAAAGTAATACTTTTCTTTATTGCGTAGCGTGTTGATACAACATTATCCTAGTTATTCAACCGCATCACTTTTAAAAGCACTTATTTTCCATCATCATAATAAAAATGCATTTTAATTGCCTACTGATCGATGCAAATAGGGGTTAAACATCTAATTGGCCTGATCCTCCTTGACATGTAGCCTGAACCTGTTTGGGATAATAGCCTTTATTTATATAGGAATAAGCATATTGTAATCAAAAGTTGTGTGAGCAACTCTTGCGCAACACGCGAAAGTGCGCATCCAAGCGCGCAAGTGCATGGCTCGTCTTAGTTTCAATGGCGAGAAGGCTTCAATGGGTCAGCTATGGGTTAGTAGCGAATTCTAGTCTATTGGTTTAAAAAAGTAAGTTCTAAGCAATGTATTTAAAGTAAATCGTATTAAATAAAAAAAACGTATATCTAATATTATTTTCTGTAGTACGAGAGGTAGGGCATAACGGGTTTCCCGTTCGAATTTGGAGCTGCCCGACTGGGGCAGGACCTCCACCTTATAGAAGTCCGTAGCCAAATAACAAATTTTTTTGTGTTGTGTTCCTACGCGGTGAATAAGGTTTCAAGTAATGAGCTCCTTGGGGAGGGGGGAGGATTGTTACATTGTGTTGGAAGCAGAGGGATTAAACCCATTATGCTGCCAACACACTATAACTCTCCGAACACAGAGTGGCAACACGCAAGTGATACTTCAGTATCGTGAGCGTAAATAGGCTGCGGTAACCGTTTCCCATCAGATGGGCCGCTTGTTTTGTTGGCCGCTATGCTTGTTTGCCACTCTTGTTGTATAAAAAAAAAAACTCTCTCTGCCGGCCCACGAGGAACAGCGTGATGATTTATATACTATTATTAATTTATAAAAAATATTTATTTCCCATATAACTACTTAAAGGTACTGAGATGCCGAGACTCCCACAGGGTAGGCTGATAGTAGAAAGCCAATACTCTCTAGACAAACATCTAGGTCAAAGTTGATATTTACTGAATATGTATAATAATGCCTTCCCACATGGGTCCCCCCTACGAGTAGCCAGAGGTGTATAGGTAGTACCCCCACACCCACTTTCCGCCAGAGATATATTTTACGTACCAACGGGACTGAATATTTACACCTAAACATATTACACCTAACCACTTGGGGACTAAATAGTTACGACAACTATTTGGTATTTATAAAGACGCAAGAAAACCTAACGTAACAAAAGATTTAAATTCAGGATGAGATCTAGAAAGCATGCCAAAGGATTTCAGTGTTTAACTAAAATGTTCACGTAATTTCGCAAATTTGCAAGTTAACCCACCTACTTTAATATTAACGCAACTTATTCAATGTACATAACAGTTAAATAACCGATGATTACAAAATTTCTTTTTCATACAATAACCTTTTTGAAATCCACCAAAGAGCAAGATGGCTGGGTAACGCTCACGGGCGCTTGTATCGTTGCATTATTTAATTTTTTTATGTAATCAACATTAAAGATAATATAATAAGATACACATTATTATTTGACCCTTAATTTTGGATGTCCAATGTGCCTCAGTATGGATATCGTTACCTGTTTCTATGGTAAACTAGCTATCCCGCCCAGCTTCGCCCGGGTGAAATACGTCAATTTGTGGGGACTCGTATCGTAAGTGTAACTTCAATTGAATCTATAGCGGGAAATGACAGAATGTCAGAATGACATTTGTTTTTTTGACATGCATACCTGTTAACAGTAACAATTCTAATTATTTACCAAAGTCCCAAAGAACCTAATCTTTCGGGATGTAAATATATTTTTTGTTGTAAGCTTTAACAAATGTGTTTATGAATAAGGAACACTAAATCATTGGTTATATCAGTATGAATAGCATACATGCTCAAATAACAACGCATACATGAAATTGTAATTGTGGGTCGCCCTTGAACTCATTTCTAGTGTAGTCTGTAAATTCGACGCGCGTAACGAAAAAAGTGAATGCAAGATTTCATCCCGATTACCATAAATATTGCAAACGCTGGCCTCACAAGCAGCGTTACTTCACTTTCAATACATTGTCTAAAACGAAGATCACTTGTTTGACCCATTCGTGTAATGTTTACTTATTCTAACTATTGTTTGGTTTCACGAACGCATACATCAGGATTTCGTAACGAACGAACACAGATTACGAATACGCACAGAACAATAAATGCACAACGAATTGGTGTACAAAGGCGGTGTACAAGCGTGCCCCGCTTGGTGGCAAGCGTATACCGTAAAGAAATAGACACCTTTTCTCAGCACGTCCAATCCTTGTGGAGTACCTATTGAAGGCGCAGGATCGCAACTCTACCCAAAAACAAGGGTATTACCGTAATATGCTCTTGGCAATATAAGACAGGGATAGATTTGCAGTCGTCATGAGATCAGTAGGAAAGAAGAACGTTGGAAACATCGAATGCAATTATTACATGTTTTAAAGTCTTAGGTTTAGAAGAACATACTCAGGTACTCTTCTTCATTCTACTTCAGTGTTGTAGCTCCTATTGAATACTAACAATGGTGTGATATTAGATGGGTCGGCATAATGGTCGTAGATGGTCACCGGATCTGATGCAAGGCAATCGGTTCGTGGTTCAGTTTGTACGTGCCAATTTCTTCACGTATTACTCTAATTAACGCGCGTTAAAATAATTTGCAATAAGTTATATGTAATCCTTATTTCATCGTTACAAGTATCTGTCTCATTAAAATAATGAGTTATAAAAAATATTATATCTTTATTTATTTATTTATTTATTCTTAATAACAATTCAGATCATTTCAGGTTTCCCCGATGCGATAGTGTAGAATAAAATAAAACATCTTCGCAATTTCCAATAAAAGCTAAGAACAACCACTTCGTCCAGTAATGTCGCCGGTGTACAATTTTTTACATTATTACAACATATCTTACGTTATAATCAAACTAATAATTCAATTCTTCTCAGCAATTCTGGCGTGATTGATTGGCAAATTCCTCATTCAAAACATCACAAACATTCGCATTAATGAATTTTTAGTTTTTACGTTCTTCTAAAACTGTACATTTCCCAACGAAGTTTCATTTCACCGTAAAGATCATGGCGTGATAAATCACAGAATTGTAGTTTAGAAAATGTATGCAGTACCTACACAAGATTTTAACATACATACAATCTTGACTTTACAAGCGACTTAATTCACTATGGCCTCACATTTCGTCTTAAAAAATATCCTCACGCCTTTCCACAAGGGTCCCCGAAGGGGTAGGCAGAGGTGTATAGGTAATACCCACACACCCACTTTCCGCCAGAGGTATATTAGGTGCCAACGTGACAAATGGCGAGTCCATCGCCGTTACTCAAGCACGACTATACATACGCCTTTGAATTTCTTCTCAGACGTATGCAGGTTTCCTCTCGATGTTTTCCTTCACCGTAAAGCTCGTGGTGTGACTAATCACTACTTAAGTTCAGAAAAAACTCATTGGTACTGGTCGGGATTCCAACTTGCGACCTTTGCGTCGCAGGCAACTGCTCGAACCACTCGGCCACCACGGCTTCGTCTTAAAAAAAAGCACTTGAATTAACACAGTATAAGTGTGAATCACGTTAATAGAGTTACTTTCACGGAAGACCGGACTTTCGGATAAGCTAGCGGTTATGAACGGCTTATTGTAAGAGAATGGACGTCGTTTGCAGTCCTCATTGGGTTAAGTTTGCACCACAACATTATCGTTACCAAAACCGCAACACCACGCAACGTCTTACACTACCGCAAATACTAGCGATATGTAACGAAATCATAAATTCTATCTATATATATATATAAAAATGTTATGTTGGTTTGTGTACGCTTCAAAAACTCAAGAAGTTCTGCACCGATCGAGCTGAAATTTTAGTATGACATAATCCGCATCAAGAATTGTTTTTATCTATTTTTTGCATCAGTCACATCCACAGCGAAGCGTGACAGCTAGTGCTATATGAAAACAGACAAATACTACGTATGTATATTGCAATAAAGGTCAAAAGAACAGTTCTCCCAACGGTTTCATTTACCTATACTGAAATTAATATACCTTAAAGTCACATGATTCGTTTTGATTTATGTTCATCTATTTCATACCAAGTGCCTAGATGATTTCAATCGGACTCGAGGATGGAAACGTCAAGAGCACTGGCTTGTATTAGAGATTAATTAATGTGAATGAGGGGAAAAGGAGAGAGATCTGGTTGTCTACTCTCTCTACCCAATGAGGGATTCAGCGTGATGATATGAATGTATCTACGAAGGTAGGTACCTACTTTAGTAGGTCTATCTAGAGTTCTAGACTTACGAGTACAGACCTGCTTCAATAGTAACAACATCCTCACTCCTTCCCACAAGGTTCCCCAAAGGGGTAGGCAGGGGTGTATAGTTAGTACCACATACCGAATTTCAGCCCGATATATATTATAGGTGCCAACGTAGCTGATGGCGAGTCCATTGGCGTTACTCAAGCCACGATAAGCGCTTTAGAATTTCTTCTCAACGTATGCAGGTTTTCTCTCGATGTTTTCCTTCACCGTAAATAAAGCTCATGTTGTCACTAGGTTCAGAAAAACTCATTGTTACAGTCGGGATTCGAACTTGCGATCTTTTTGTTGCAGGCAACATAATAACCTAAAATCCATTCGCTCGTCTATCTTTTTTTCTATCGCGTGAGATTTTGTAGTACGCTTTTATACCCTACCCTATAATGGTAAAGCAAGCAATCCGCCTAATGATAAGCAGTCGAGGAAGCTTATGTATACTTTCAACACTAGCGTAATCTCGACCAGCCCAGCGCCCTTGCTCGCGAACCAGCAAAGCCCTAAGCCGAGGTCCGAACCCCACAGGGGGTGCCCTTAGCTGTGTTGCTTAGTATTTAAGTGCCTGGCTGGAGGCCTAGGTCTCGCCTTTGTATGGTTAAGTAGCAAAAGTTCCCGGAACTCACGCTACGAGACAACACAAAAAAAAAAATAGCGTAATCTCTCTCACCTTACTGAACCTGATGGCCGTCTGGTCTAGTGGTTAGAGCGCCTGACTGCGAAGCTTGAGGTCGCGGGTTCGATTCCCGCTGAGGGCAGAGATTTGTGTGATGAACAATAGTATTTCTACCTTAGACTTGGATGTCCTATGTATTTATGTTTATATTTATCTATGTAGGTATATATACCTACCGTCATCAAGTTACCATAACACAAGCTTTGCTTAATTTCGAGGCTATGTCAATTTGTGCAGTATGTATTTATTTAAATATCTTTTTGCACCCTTTTCAAGAACTCTATTTATTGCTCTGTAGGGAATTACATATCCAATCAAGCACGACCGGCACGCCGCTTCGTAAGAGCTTACGTGTACCAATGCAATGTAAAGAAGAGAAAAATCGTTCATTACATTCGAATGTTGGGCCTGTTTCCTTCCTGTATCTGACCAACTCGCACGGTGAATAATAAGAACCCATTACCATCTCCGACGGATCGGAACGGACAAACACCGCTTGTTTGCTAGCCATGAAGACGCTGGCTTGGCATTTGTTTGCGGGCAAAACTTAGGTACATAACATGGAATGACTTATTTATTTATTTATTCATTCATACTAACATCTATCATTACAGGTTTCCCCAATGCTATAGTGTAGAACAAAATAATAAGGTCCATAGGTCACTACACTACGGGTTCATGTGGCACTTGTCCGCGGAAGCGACGAAACACCACGTTCTACTGCCAGAAGTCCTCGTCGATGGCAAGGTGCAGGTAGCACGTCGGCACGCGCACCACGAACGCGTTAAAGTTGACGTTGCGGCGCGATTTCAGCATCTGCACTCTCGGCCTGTACCTGAGCTTCCGGTACATACTTCACTATGTCTTCCGCCTTTGTAGTGTAGTGTAAGCGGGAGACATAGACCGGCGTATTCGGCTGCGCTGCCCGTATGGTGACATTGGGCTCCGCTGCACCCTTGCCGCAGCGGTTCTGGGTCTGGGTTATATATAAATGACGAGCAGAGCCGCGATATTAACCCACGTACAATTTGATTTCATTGAACAAAACATTTCTTATGTATAGCTAATAATCTATGTTAATATTAATGAGCTGGTGGCCGAGTTGTTCGTGATATCTCCAGACAATGAATACAAGTTCGATTTCCGACAGAACCAATGGGTTTTTCTGAATTTACGAGCAATGATTAGTCACACCATGAGCTTTACGGTGAAGGAAAACATCGATAGGAGACCTGCATACGTCTGAGAAAAAATTCAAAGGCGTATGTATAGTCGTGCTTGAGTAACGGCGATGAACTCGCCTCGCCATCTGTAACGTTGGTACCTTAAATATATATCGTACGGAAAGTGGGTGTGGGCCTAGCCCTTCCCCTTGTGGGAAGGCGTGAGGTTAAATCAATCAATGTGCTAAATCCACCCAAGCCGTTCAGTAGTTTTTGCAAGAAAGAGAGTAACAAAAATACCCACAAACTCTCGCATTTTTGTTAGTTATAGGTATTCTATCAATTAAAATAATAGGTTTGCATCCAAGAATATGGCAGATCAATAAAATTGCTCAAACTATACGTAGGTACATTATTTACTTACATAATTTATCACGATAATATTTTTGCATGCTACCGCAGATCGTTTATAGTATATGCCGCTACGGTAAAAATGTTATGGTTTCTTTATGGTTATACAAAATATAACATTGAAGCCGTTGGCTAAACTTGCGATTATTATCCAGTCCAGCTTAGCTCTCTAACTCGCGATCCAGCAACGCTATAGCCTAGGTCCATACCCCGCATGGGGTGCGCTTAGCTTAATTGTTTAGCGCCTTCAACGTTCCTGGATGGTCTTTGATCTCGTCATTGTTCGATTAAGTGGCAAAAGTTTTCGGAACTCACGCTACGAGAGACAATATTAAAAAAAGTTTATTACAGAACTAGATATGAACAAGCCTTGAATGGGCCTAGAATCAAGGGTTTCTGGTAAGAAGGAAAGTATTAAATATCATACGAGTAAGCGCATGTGAAGTAGATCCATAGTGGAGTAACAAAAACGCGATGCTTAGAACTCGCGTTGACCGCCTGCGCTGGCCGTGAACGGTAACCAGCTAAGTAAACCAGATTTATGTTATTTACACATGTATATGTACGGTCTTTCGTATGGCGGTAGTGGCGTTCCCTTTTTGGTCCAAAATGGTGGACTTGTACGCGTATCTATTGGGAGCATGAAGACTTTTAAGGCGAATATTCCGGGAGTGTATACAACCTTTTTAAGGAAATGTCAGAATACTCGTTTTAAAAATAGCCACTCATACGGCGTGGGAAATGATTTTATTAACATGCAATTGTTTGCAAAAGGAGTATCTAATTAATTGCCATGCTGGGCTATAATTCATAGGTATGTACTGCTGCTGTATAAGTAATAGTAGGATTTTATCAACTACTCTCTAAAAGTATTCCATTCTGGGCATTATTAGAACCAATGAAATATTGCAATTGTAAGGGTTCAATTCAGTAATTCGACTACAAATACGGAACCCGAAAAACGTAGTAAGTACGCAATACCTACATACTTACAATGACCAATTTAACTTCTTACAATAGAAAAACTTTCGATGGAATGAAAAAACTAGGAAAAGGCATTTGAGAATGATCATAGACTATATAATAGGCTCTCTTTTGCAAAAAAATAGTTTTAAAGCATTCGCAAATCTGTGGTTACGCCTGTGTAACCGAGAATGCAAAACTGATAAGTTTATTTAAGTTTCTATTACTATTGGACGTGTTTGGTAACTTTCGCTAGTCCATTGTAATTTTGGCTCGTATTGAAAATGGTCTGTCGTTGATCTACAAGATCGTAACTACCTAAAATAACGAAACGTTGCAAACTTTTAAAAAGCGTATGTAAAAGTATTTTTTCAATACTTATAGTGATTGAAATTTCTGGAAGTTCTTAGAGGTATCCTCGTTTCTTAGAGCTAAATTTACTTAATTTTTATATCGTATTTCATATGTACGTATTAAAATTACTGATATTTTTAAATATAAGTCTGCATAGTTCGTATAGTGTTTTCGGACTTTTGGTCTTTAATGAAGTGTGTGTCCACACACACACTTCATTAAACCAATTTACCAATATATTTTATTTAATAATTACCAATACACTTCTGCCTACTCCTTCGGGGACCCTTGTGGGAAGGCGTGAGGATATTTATTTATTTTAATGATGCATAGAAGTTTTACTTACACATTAACTTTGGATCAAAGTTATAATTGGATCGTGTAGGTGGCCCCATTGTCTAAATCCAGTTCCTTCCGTTTAACTCTATCATAATAACAGTTCCCCCAGTTCCAATCAATATTTATTATAGTTCCGTTATTTTAATTATTATAGTTATAAAAACTTTCTAATAAAAGGATTCGATAGGCCGTCATTCAAGGCTAGGAGGAAGGCGAGTTAGGCTATCATACTACTCCTCAAGGGCAATGAGGTTTAATTACATCATTGCCCAAGGGAGGAAATATACTTTATACCTATATGAATTTAATGCGAAAGAGAAGATGCGAAAATCGCATGTTTACACCTTTAGAAAACAAATCCATGGCAACGTGCATAGTGAAATCCACCGGCGGGAAGGATTTTCCTGTGTCAAACTAGTTGGTGCTAGATATTAAAACCAGAAATAGAATAACGAGTCGGGATACCAACGTTAGAAGGACAGATATGTCTTCAATGGACTTATTATACAATTAAAAAGGTTGTCTTGACTATAAAATAGTAAATATAAGTTATTACTGTGTTATATGTATAAGTACCTTAATATATTACATACAATAGTAACAAAACGTACAATAGTACCAAACTAAAACGTAGGGCACCATGTCATGTAGCCGCCATCACATTGCTGTGCCCTCAAACAGGGTGAAATTTAATCCTTAAGCATAGTATATTGTGATATAAATGATGTCTGTGTTTTAGGTTATTTACATGCAATAAATATATTTGATTTGATTTGAATTGTAAATATTTATTTGGGTAAAATTAGTCGATAAAAAAATGTTCTTCATTGTACATGTATAGGGAAGGTAACCGTACGAAATTTAGGTAGGTAGAACCAGAAACCTTACCTATGTTTCTAATAGGGTAGGTACCTAAATATACCTACCTACCTACCTAATTTATTCAAATGGTACATAAGAGATACTTATGTTAGTCAATCGACCTATGCATTCCAGCATTCCCTATTTGAAATGAAATAAGGAAATACTCATTGTCGCAGTCGGAATTCGAATTTGCAACCTCTCCGTTGCAGGCGACGAGTCGAACTACTTGGACACCAGGGCTCTTCAATATTATCATCTACATATAAACTGAATATAGATACATATATACGCACCTATTACTTCAAATATATACAGGTGTCTCAGAAAATAGGATAATTGGTCAAATTGGAGAAAGACAATGACAAAAACTAACGACCTTCTCATTTATATTTCTTATTAACATCTAATTTCAGAGAACACAAAAATCATGTCTCACAGTAAGTATTTACTTCCTATAATAATGTTGTTATCTTTGGATCTATTTATTTTATTTCATCGTCATCTATACTAATATTATAAAGAGGAAAGATTTGTTTGTTTGTTTGTAATGAATAGGCTCCGAAACTACTGGACCGATTTCAAAAATTCTTTCACCTTTGGAAAGCTACATTATCCCCGAGTAACATAGGCTATATTAAATTGGACCCGATAGGTGGCGCTGCGATCGAGTTTCAAGAATTTTACCTTTTTACCCGCTTTAGCTTTCTGTGTGTTTCTGTGTGTCTTAAGCTAGATTCGAGAATGGTTTAGATTTACAATTGGACCCGATAGGTGGCGCTGCGATCGTGTTACGGGCAATTTAACTTTTTCACCCGAGCAAAGCTGGGCGGGACAGCTAGTAAGGATATATACACAATACCCTATAACTAATAGAAAATAATATTGAAGTAGAAGATTATATGAGGAAGGTTCTATTTTTTTAAACATCCTGTACGTACTTATACAGATAAGTATATAACTTGTTTCCAAGCGATTAGACTTCTAAAACTGATTTTATAAAAATTTTACAGTTTATAGTGTTTAAATGTTTTAAGTTCTTTCGTGTAGCTATTTACACATTTTTTTATTGTTATCTCGTAAATACTCAAGTATTTTTTTTGAACATACATTATTTTTTTGTCTCGATGTTTGTGTTACTAATTAAATAAATAAATATATACAATCATGTGCCCTTCAATAGCTTTAGCCCTAGCACAAACCATGGATCTAATACAACAACAAATCCTAAGAGTTAATGTTCTGCATCTCAACTCAGCCAGCGCTTAGTTAGCACAAAATTACAGCAATCCTGTTTCACTTACCACTACTTACTTCGTTCTTATTTATAGACGAATCCTGTAACTTCACTAATTTAAAAAAACACAACTTATTACCAACTCGAATTCGATACTGTATGTAAGCTCATTGGTGCACTGGTTTGGAATCATAGACGTAATTTGCCGCGCATTTTTGTATGTGGAACGCGGTAGCGCGGCAACGGGCAACGGTCCTTCAAGCGACACGACGCTCCGCGCGCTCATCTATGAACTGAACTGAACTGAATGTTTTCTTCAAATTCAAACACGAACCCCTCCATCTTGCGCCTTGTCCGCCGGCAGGTATTGTACTTACGACATGGCTCGCGTTAACGGGATTTATGTAGGGGTTAAATAGGATTTATTCAAACCAAAATAAAACTTTACAAATTATAGACATCTTTATTTCTTTACTACAAACGATTTTCAACATAATATTTTATAGATACCTATCCTTAACGTATTTTTAGTACTTTTATAATACGCAAGCTTAAGTACCTAATTAAAAAAAGTACACAGTGATAGACATACATATATATGTGTATGAGTATACCGTGCAACATGTAATGATATTTTATGGATTTTTTTTATTATTATTATATAATTTACTGACGTGATTTATAGAATACGGAACAAGGATATTTTTGTCTACTTCTACAACAAATAGATCTATTATATATAATATTATATAATAATATTATATAATATATAATAATATTATGATCTATTATATATATTATATATATAGGCTTATAGAATTTATGAATTGTCCATAAAATTAAAAGGTGCCAAAACTCATGTCATCTCGTATAGATACAATCCTGCTATTACTATTTCAGAATTATATTGTTTTAAGGGTTGTGTAGTTCACGGCGAGCAAATCAATCGTTAACAGATCAATGTATACTTCAAAACCGTACAAAATGCCTTACTTGTATTAATATAATTTAATATCGATGCCCGCATCACTCAGCCAAGACTAATATCAAAAGATACCCTTTTTAAACACAATTTCAAAATGTTTCTATGAGTGTTACCTGGACAATTTAACACGTTGTGTAAAACAAATCCCCGCTTTAATATACAAGACAACGCAACATACTTTTGGAAGCAAATGCTACCAAATGTCTTTATTTGGTAGCATTTGCTTGTCTTAAAGCTAATTACTCAGGCACTGCACTATTGTAATTTGTATGTGGTGCCAACTCACATGCAACCATTCTAAATCCCATTTTAATTTGTAACCTTGAACAACCCTGAGATTCTTAAAAATACAATAAAATTTATTTATAGTAGGTATTGTTGAGACCAATTATTTAATCTTTGATTAGGTACGTAATTTTAATTAAAAACTAAAACGACGATAAAATTAAAGATAAATCCTTTGACACCTACTTATATTAAAAATTACCAACTTAATTACCATACGTTATAGGTACTATTATATTTATCTAAAATCTAACATTAATTAATCACCTATGATAAAAAAATATTTTCAACCCAAGTGTAACGAGATTCTTTAAAAAAAAAAATATCAGTCGAAAATTTTTAAATTCGTTCAATTTTGCCATCGTGATATATTTTCTAGAGGGCCAGATCATACATCGGGTATGAGAGGTTACCATGAACGCTTCACCAACACACTCAAAATTTGGAGTCATCTGCCATTACTTCCTTAGGATTATAAAACATTCTCTCTAATACAACTTATTTTCGATGATATTCATCATGCAACATTTCGACTATCTCATATCATTTTTAAACAAATCCCTAAAATATCACGAAATATTTTTATACACAGAATACAACCTAAGGAAAAATCATTCATAATTCATTAGAATATTTCGCTTTTATACCAAATTTATAAAATGTTAACCAACTTTTCGCTTTAATTTTTATTACTTTCTAATTCCATTATATATATTATTCTAATTCTCCCACCTAACCGAGATAACCTTGACTATTATTATACTGATACTTTATTAGTTAAAAACAACCAGAAAAATAATAACCGAAATATAATATGTTTACGTCTCCTCGATGTTAGGGTTCTCCGAGAACAGTTGGTGATCATTATAGGTGCGTAGATACTTCTTGGTGATGAGGTACAGTAACAAGCCCCATTTCATCATCATGAAAGACCACACCAGCTTGATGACAATACTTGTATTTATTGGCATCACATCTGCAAACAATATACACTTATTTTATTTGACACATTAACGATCCTACTTAATATGATAAATGCGAAAGTTTGTGAGATGATTTCTACTCAGTAATGGCTGAATTGATAAAAAGTAGGTAAACAGGGCGAATAGAATAATACTTTTATACTGAAAGAAAACTATTGAACACTGTAATTGTGTTACAACACTGTGTTACACTGTGTTACAACAAAACACGTTATAATAGCTATTACCGTTTAACCGTAAATACTTACTACCGTGGGGCGTCGCATAACACATCTAAATAAACATACATTCATATCGTCATGCCGAGTCACTTGCGAGGTCGGCGTGAGAAGAGTACTCTCTATACTTGCGTACCTTTTGCTTCATTCACATTCATCAGTCTCTTCATGCTCCCCTGTTTCGAGTACCTTTATCTGTGTGTACTAGTTTATATGTCACATTTATCTTCACACCTTTCAACAAGGGCCCTCGAAGGGGTAGGCAGTGGCTTAACACCCACTTCAAACCGTAGATATATTTAGGAGCCAACTTGAGATGTGGAGTATATCGCCGTTTATCAAGCACAACTAAACATACATCATTGATTTTCAAACTTATGCAGATTTCCTCTCAATGTTTACCTTCAATGTAAAGCTTGTGGTGTGATTAATCACAGTACTTAATTCCAGTAAAATTAATTGGTACAGTTGGGATTTAAATTTGGAATCTTTATGTAGCATGTGACTACTTGACCCACACAGACACCACGGCTGATATCATTACTAGACCAAAGTCTTATGCAAATCATTACTAGACCATAAGTGTTGTGTGAAGTGGATAATAATTTATTGTTTATCAAAATGATGACGCCCCTGAGCACTTAACACTCTGGCAATAATAAAGTTGGCATGAGTCCCTATCAAAATGTATACAATGAACTGCTTCCAGATTGCCTTGTATCTAAGAAGGAAAAATATTTGACATAGAGAGACTTAGTATATGAATTCATGCTACAGACGAATGTTGCCATGTGTTCAGTCGTAAATTATTTCTTTGAAATCTGTCTAAAAATATGACATCTGTAGAATTTAATGGATTTCATAATTAACTTTTTTTATTAACTAGTTAACCTGTCTATTTGTCTACTAAGACCCTAACTCATTATAATTAGTGTACATAAAACAATAGAAGCAGTTGTATATACTCACCAGCTTTGTAATAAATCTCCAGGAACAAGTAGAACAATGTCAAAGCACTTCCTGAGACAAAGCCAACAATACCAAAGTCACCAATGTACTGCAATGCTTTCCGTGAGAAGTTTACATGGAGAGACTCCTTCAGATAATGGCAGTGCAGCATCAAAGCGAGCCCAGCATGTAACCCTAAAAAATATCAAAGAATAATTATATAACTCAGCATCCATGCATTCTAATTGGAATACTTTTTACTATCTAAATACAATTTACTGGGTTGGACTATCCTGTTTACTTTGTTTCTGTTTACTGTTTAAGTTGGACCATATAGAGTATGTTTGACAATATCAAGTAGATATCTATCTTCCCACCAAAATCCTCAACAGGTAGGATGACAGTAAAGCTCCATGTGTGATAGACCATACAGATTTTTTTGGATTTACTCCATAACAAGTATGTTGGACCATGTCCATAGTCTGTATAACAAAGTCAAGCATTGAATCAATTGGTAGGAAACTAAACTATATACATGGATTCATTTCTTTTACTTTGTAAAATTACAGTTGTAAAAGTTAGTATGCCTATTTAATGATTACATGATATGAATCGAACAAATACTAATTAACATCATCATAATTGGACGTCGGACCGGCCTTAGAACTTGGTTACCCAGCCATTCAATGTGTTGTTGTAATAATTGATCATGTACCGTAATGATAAAAATATCACTTTTATAGTTTATAGCTCTTTTTGGTAACAAATTGGAAACAATAAGGTTCCAGAGTAATTCCTAATTGTGGATAAAGAAATATTTGAATTGCACTAAATTAAAAACAAGTTTGTTATTCTTATCAAAGTGGTACACTTTCCTCAAGTGATTGACCTGTAAGTGGTCATGTTATCATTGTAGACTAGAAACGGATTATTTTATGATATTTTTAGCAATTTTTGTAACACGACTTTCTGTTGCGATTTCGCAAGCCTTTGTAATAAATGTAGGTCATACTATTTTTGTTAGTTTCTTGGTTTTTATTCAACAGTACCTACATGGTGGTAAATTTATCTCACTCCAATTAGAAGGGTAATAAATGGACGTCATAGAAAGACATTGAACCTACGGTAACTATTATGTACTCACCAGATAGTAAAGCCCACATTCCAGCCTCGATATTTGCATAAACTAGACAAAAACATATAAACGCTGACAAACCCAAGGAAGCTCCAATTGCACTGATCGCTATATTTATTTTTGTACGTAACATTTTTTAGGTTTGAAAGATAGCCGTTGCTCATTAAACTCTCTCCAACAGAAGAGATGAGAATTTTATTATATGAAAACAAACAAACAAACTGCAATCGCACTGATTGTAAACTTCTCTGTGTCAGTCGTCTAGTCAAACTAGTGTAGCACTGCATTGAATTTTATACCATTGACTATATCGATGAATCGAATCAATATGATTACTTAATCTGATGGTTACAAATATTTTTATTTAATTTTAGGTACGTATTTACGTATGTACGTATATAGTATTAATTTGTGACTACGTACCTTCCCTACCTACGTATTTAGTTTGTGAAACTGTTTTGATAACTAAGTGGACTACGGCACTGGTATTCATTCTTTGGTGTGTACGCAGCAGACGTATATTACAATTTATTTAAAGCCAATTTTTTTATTGGTCGACCTTTGATGAAAGGAAAAGATAATACAAGCTTGCTCGACTTATTACTCCTATTTTTTACTCTTAAAACGATATAATAATAGCCGATAAAAAAATGTGCATTTAATATGGTCAACCAAATAACTGGAGCTGTGTTCATTTGTAACGTTACGTAAATATTTATTTATATTGATGCCAATTTCTAATTTAAGTAGGTCTTAGTAATCAAGTGTAGATCCGATGATTTTAATTGTAATAAAGAATCGATGATTTATTATCATACATCCCTTTGTCAGCTGACTTACAGCAAAAAACAAAAGACTGAAGCGAATATAACTGACAGATCATTGTTGTCAAACTTTTATTCATGACATGAGATTTATGGATATTAGTGTTTCAGTATCTTACATAAAAAAAAATTACATTCCTCACGCCTTCTCCGAAGGCGTAAGCAGAGGTGTATAGGTAGTACCCACAAACACCCACTTTTCGCACAATATAATCTATATATAGGAGATCCCATTTGTGAACTCATTCATCACGAAATCTCAGGAACTATAAGGCCGATTTTCTTGAAATTTGGTAGTATTCCTTACGCGGTGTGGAGGTCAGCTAAGAACGGATTTATGAAACTCAACTTTTTTTACTTTTACACCCGGGCGAAGCTGGGCGGGACAGTTAGTACATATATATATATATATATATATGTACTAACTGTCCCTCCCAGCTTCGCCCGCGCCGCTTATTTTATATATATATATATATTTATATTTAGGTGCCTACGTGACAGATGGCGAGGCCATCGCCGTTACTCTAGCACGATTATTCATACGCCTTTGAATTTCTTCTTAATTGAATGCAGTTTTCCTCTCGATGTTTTCCTTCACCGTAAAACTCATAGTGTGGTCATAGCTTACCATAAGGCGGGCGTGCGGCCTGTTGGTAAGCGGTTATCGCCGCATATGGACGCTTGCAACACCCGGGGCATCACTCGCGCGTTGCCGACCCTGCAGGAATCATTTCACACCCTTCTTGAAGAACTCCATGCTGTACTCTGCAGGGAAAACCTCGACGGGGAGCTCATTCCACAGCCTGAGCGTTCGCGGAACTCCTTTGGAACTGCGCAGTGCAAGACCTTTGTGGTTTCATTTTGTACGATACTATATTTACAATTTACGAGCCACCCGTTAGCAGCTATCATAACTTTTGCACAATCGTGGTTTGACTCACGCATACGCGCCTTGCCAGTCTTGAACAGAGCAAGAACTATGCTACCAACATAAACCACCATAACCAAGTTTTATTCTTGGGTTCTGGTATCTCAAGTCAAGCCCAAGGGTGCTCAATATTTCAAGCCAGGTGCTGTGCTCTCATCTGAACCATAGATTACTAACCCTAGAACAGAGAATCCCATATAGGTAAGGAATACGTATTGGGTAAATAAAAAAATAAATAAAAATAACATAACAAACAACAAAATATACCCTCATATATTTTTTTAATAACTTTATACTTAGCAAATTGTAACTTAATAAACATTTCGCAAAATAACAACATATTTATAATTATTATAAAGTTAAACTAAATTAGTATAAAGTTAACTGAAATACTAGGACTATTTAAGTAGACAAAATAAAATAAGGGATAAACTTAACAAGATGTTGTTTGATGTAAGATTATGATCAATAAACAAACTACTGCCCTGTTGCTGCCATAAAAGTAATTATGTATTAGATAATTATTAACTTAATTATTTTTATATTAGTCGTAGAAGGCTTAGGAATAACTACACCCTATTCTACCGCATGTGCTAACATGTCACAGTCCATCGCTATATTGGATGGCTATACATACGTTTGTATTTCTTCATAAGCAAATGCCGCTTCCTTTTGATGTTTTCCTTCTCGGTTGAGCTTGCAGTGAGATTTATCATAGTTCAGTAGGTCAGAAAGAACTTATTGATATATATAATCTGGGAACTGAACCTGCGATCTTGATTCTGGAGCTGACTAAATGAATCACTCTGCCACTACAACTCAACATTAGGGTAAACGAAACAATTAACATTATTCTCATTTGAAAATATTAATTTAACGTTTTTAACAACACAGAACAGTATTTACCAGTAGTTATCCTAAATAATAGCTCTTCTAAAGTGTCTTTATTGCACATTTAAAGCACCTTCTCCAATAAAATCTTTAGATAAATTAGCCTTCATTTGGAATGGCCATAAACAAAATAGGTATACTTTATTATTGTCAAGACTATGGGAACCCCACGAGCAGAAATACATTTTGTAATATAGACTGATGAATAAGATGATGCGAAAGAAATATCAAATGATTTCTAGAAATCAGATCATATCTAGAAATCAGATCATATCTAGAAATAACTGGCGCTCTTCCTTCCCATGATGATAAAAAATATATTGAGAATTTTTCATGACTTCAATAGTTTTAAATAATTAGGTCGTATTTTACTTAATGTTGTGGCGTCGAGCTCTGATATCTTGTGTATTCGCAAGTGGCTCTTCATGTTGCTCCTTTGAGCATACCCGCGGCCACAAACAGGACATTTGAATGGGGTCTCGCCTGTGTGCAGACGCATGTGTTCTTTCAGGTAGTCTTTATGGTAGAAGCTTGATCCACATACACAACAAACTGCTGGACGGAGGCCTAGAAACAATAGTTTAATACATCATAGAATTATCAAAGTATTATTGTGAATAGTGAATGCAACAAATAAATATTCATTTCCTGAAGTCCACCACTGGAGCAAGGTGGTATCTACAGTAAGTAAGGGCACATTTCCCTTATTTATTACTAGTCTAAAGTCTAAACCTAAAAGTGCTGCTGGAGTCTTACAAATGGCATTTGTGGCTAATTAAATGTAAAGTAACAAGAAAATTGCACATTTATTTATATTGCTCTTCTAAGTTCAACAGCTGTAGCTATTTTTGTAAGCATACAGATTTCATGCATACATTGAGATGCCAACATGATGGCAAGACTATAATACATCCTATTTCAAAGTAATCCTTGGCTGTAGAGCTGGTGTGATTAATTAATGCATTTTAGCTGTCATATAGATTTTTAAAGAAAATTTACCATATGGCAGCAATTCATTTTAAATAGTTACCTGTATGGACCGATCTCTCATGGACTATTATAGACTTAGGGCATTTATAGGTTTTATCACAAAATTTGCAGGCAAATATTCTCTTTGGCTTCTTGTCTTTTTCATGTACATTTCTATGGTGACTTGACAGCTCTCCTTTAAAAACAAAACCCTTCCCACACACTGTGCAAATAAAATTTCTTTCAGTTTCATGTTTCCTTCTCATATGTTTCTTTAAGTATGACAATGATGCACACACCCTAGAACATATTGTACATTGTACCGGTTGCCTAAAGTGGATCGTCTTTTTATGGGCATAGAGTTTTTCTAGGGTCTTGAACACTTCTCCGCAGATATCACAAAGGGTAGAATCATTGACAGCACTCACTTTAGGTAGTATTAATTTCTTTTCTCTCTCCCTTTTCATTGGAACTTTTTTCTTCACTCTAGCCATAGAGCTTTTTTCCTTTAGACTGAAAAAAATATGTGTTTAATACTCTGTAATACTTGTTGTATATTCAATAAAAGGTGATCATGAATTGGGTTTTACCACCACATATCTCCTGTCCATGAAAATTCACCTTCTAATAAAGAAGTTGCAATCCTGTTAGATCTATTTTGCAAATGAGTTTTACACTTCACATGTTTTTGTTTGCATTTTTTCTCAGCTTTCACAACCTTCTTTCCAATTTGAATATCCCAAAATTTTAAATTCAAGGGCTTATCAACATAATTTAACTCTTCTTGAGCACTGTAATCTTCATTGTAGTCCTCTTTTTCATCTTTAATGATTTGAAAGTCTATTTTTACATCAGAAGTTTTGTTTTCACTATAATAATTATCATTCTTATCCAAGTTGAACCGTCCCTTCTCTTCTAATACTTTACATGACTGTTTGAACTTCTTAATAAAGGTGCACAAAGCGTCTAACATGCCATCACATACAGTGCAAATGCGGTTGGGGAACCCTTCTACATTTTCTATCTGTAAAAAAGTTTTTAATTATCTCATTATACATCTAAGTTTACATAAGATGTAATTAAAAAATTTCTGTACCTTACCTTGACATTCATGCATAAGGCAATCTTTGAGAAAATATTATCTTGGTCTAATTCTTTTTTGCCAAAAATTGGCAAGGTAGCACCATCCATAAGACATATTCTGCACGCATTAAACCAGTTGTAGCTATCCATATTAATTATTGCTATAATGTTTATATTAACGTAAACTTAAATATATTATCTCTCAGTTTAATAATTCACTACGCTAACGCTAGCAATACTTGTAATTACTTTCGTCTTCATTTTGTTTGTTTTGAAACTTTTATTCTTTCATTTGGCTTTGGCCTGAGGCTGCTTTGGCATTGTCAATGTCGAATTAATAATGACAGTTCGGCATTTCAATTTTTTAAGCATGCAACAGATTTGGGCAGAATAGTATACAGCGAACCGCTTCTTAATTCCTTATTCAAATTCTTAATTTAATTAATTTATAAAAATAAATTAAGGTTTTGAATATATGCTTACGGAAAGAATTGCAGTACCAAAATTACTCTTGTAACAGACTCAACAGCTCCTATATTATTATTTTATATTAAAATAATTAATAAGTAAATATATACTTTATATGTACCGTAAGAGCATACACATTTAAAAAATCTAAGATTTATCGTAAAAAAAATAATAATCCATTATTTTTTTTAAAGTTTTTTGGTATTATCCACTGCGCGAGATCACAAGACTAACCATAGACTACGTTATCATCACTTGTCTTTCTGTCATCAGGTGATTTGGGTTTGGGAGTAAAAATCCTGTTTTTAGGAATAAAACGCCGATAATCCTAAATCAATATGTCTGGAAAAGATAGATTAGCTATTTTCCCTTCTCGGGGGTAAGTTTTCCATGGGATTTATTTCTGTAAAATGTAAAAAATTTGGAGATCGATATTGCTATCATACTAATTCCGATGTATTTTGTTCTCGTTTTAGTGCTCAAATGTTAATAAAGTTCCGTTTGGCTGGTGCAGTGAAAGGCCATGGTCTTCTCAAGAAGAAGGCTGATGCTCTACAAGTGAGGTTCCGTATGATTTTGAGCAAGATCATTGAGGTGAGTTTGTACCTACTCAGTATCAATCAATAGTTTACTTACAATAGAAATATGTAAACGATCTCTATTTATCTCTCTATCGCTCTCCTGCTGTATGAGAACAGCTATTTTTAAAGTATTTTGCCAAATGTACTTATAAAAATTCCACATTTTACCTAATGCTTTCCCATCTCTCTTTAGATCCCTTTATGTATTCAAATAAAACAATCATAATGTACAGGGTGACAACATATTATAATTGATACAAGCCTTTCATGTTTCTATTCTGCTGTGGGTTTTTGACCATGGACACTTATACTACCCACTTTGATGAAAAATTACCTACCATTCTTGTATACAGCTTAGTTCATGAAGCAAAGCTTTAATTTGATGCTTCCCAATAAGGCTAATTCCCAGTTACTAAAAGACTATGTAGAGACTGATGATTAAGGATAAAGTAGAAGAGGATCATGTCTAGAGAACTAGTGCTCTACTCTTTTTGTCTACCCTGTCACAGACTAGGCATAATAATGTGTATGTTTGTACCGGAATTAAAACTTTTTACAGACAAAAACCCTTATGGGTGAGGTGATGAAAGAAGCTGCATTCTCACTGGCTGAAGCTAAGTTCACAACCGGAGACTTTAACCAGGTGGTTTTACAAAATGTCACCAAGGCTCAGATCAAAATCCGTTCCAAGAAAGACAATGTTGCTGGTATGATAACCACCTTATTCTTTAATATTTTTTTGTGTTATAAAAACTGTCTTGTAAAAAAAAATTTTATATAGTGTAGAGAGATGGAAACCTTTGTCTACCATTGGCATAGAAGATGGTAAATGAAGTAAGAGTAAAAAGTTAATATACAAGAAGGTTTATAAAAAAAAATTATTGACTAATAATGTTTTACATGGGATGACGATCTGCGAAGGACTGCTGGCAGATGCTGAATGCAGCAAGCTGAAGACAGGGCGCTATGACGCTCATTAGGGGAGGCCTATGTCCAGCAGTGGACTAGAGTGGGCTGATGATGATGATGATGAATGTTTTACATATTCTAGGTGTGACTCTCCCAATCTTCGAGTCATACCAAGATGGTTCGGACACATATGAGCTAGCGGGTCTGGCCCGTGGTGGTCAGCAGCTGGCCAAGCTGAAGAAGAACTTCCAAAGTGCCGTGAAGCTGTTGGTTCAACTTGCTTCCCTGCAGACTTCTTTTGTGACTCTTGATGAAGTCATCAAGATTACCAACAGACGTGTCAATGCTATTGAGCATGGTAAGTTAGAGGATAGGGTAATAAGGTTGCGTTATAGTGTAACAGCTAAAAAATAGATTGCCATGAAGGATGGTATGGTAAAATAAAAATAACCAGAAAATAACTAGCCAAATGAAACAAAATTTCCCATATATGGGAAAAATAATTTTATTTGGCAATAATTAAATTAATAAAAAATTAAAAATACATAATTTTAGTTGTGTTGCACAATGTTGTTTAGTGTGGCACAATGTTAAACTGAAGTAATAATTGTAACACATTATGATTTTAACTTACATTATTAAAAATATATTAACTAATTGTGCTCTATGGTTTGAACTGCATAAAAATTCAATGGTAATTTTCTGTGTTAAAAAAAGAATCCTGTTTAGTGGTTTATGTGTAAAAGTTCCCCTCTTACATCACTAAACATCCTCACATACTTTCGCATTTATAATATTAATAGGATTTCAGGAGGTTTTTTTAAAAGGCTGCTATGATTTTAGGAATATTTATTCATTTGTTATTTTTTTTAAATAGGTTTGCAAATAAGTTCTTGAAACATTACCTTCATAATTAATATGAAGGTCAAGAGTAGATTGTGTTGTTCTGCACAGTGATCATCCCTCGGCTGGAGCGCACCCTGGCATACATCATCTCTGAGCTGGACGAGCTGGAGCGAGAGGAGTTCTACCGGCTCAAGAAGATCCAGGACAAGAAGAAGATTATCAAGGACAAAGCGGAAGCGGTGAGCATGAACATTTCCTCATCAGTTACTCACAGTTTTGAACCCACTACAAGGTATAAGTCTCCTCTCTTTCGCGCCTACCATATTAATACCTGAGCATGAACATACCCATTTCATTATCACGGCCCGAGAGTTGCTCAACTGCTATGGACATTTTGAGATAGCTTTTTTTCAAACCCAGAGGTGAGCATGTGTTCTAGACTCACTAAAGTAAGTCGAGCGATCCGTTTTATAGGTAGTTTTTGCTATAAACTAGTACTCATACTAGCAGAGCCCCGCGTAAAAGCTATCCCACGTGTTATTCCAGTTAATCACTTTGCCAAATTTCATCCCATTCCATTAAGCCGTTCTGGCGTGATTGAGTAACAAACATCCTGAATTTTTTTATACAAGTTGTGCCCCGCGGTTTTGCTCGCGTGAAAATCGATTTCATTAGATTTTTTTTATAATAAAAAGTATATCTTTATCTATATCGTTCACAACACCTTAGAGAATATGTAATGGTGATACAAAGTTTCACCATGATCGGTTAAGTAGTTTTACGTGAAAGCGAAACAAACACTAACTTACATTCACATTTATAATATTAAAGGATAGTATGATTGAATATTTGCCATGAAATACTTTCGTTTTTGCCATTTCTTAGCAGATATCTATCATGGTTGATAACAGACCAGATATATCCAGATAAGGATTTTTTTTCAGATTGTACTTATATAAAAATATGCCTTAAATAGGTAGGCTCAAACGCTATTCATAAGAATAGTCTTGTCGATTTGTCTTCTTTACGCCGTCTCACAAAGGTCCACGAAGGGATAGGCAGAAGTATATAATATAATATATCCTCACGCCTTCCCACAAGGGTCCTATACCTATAATAATATAATATATTATATATATATATATATATATAAATATACTAGTTGTCCCGCCCAGCTTCGCTCGGGTGGAAAAAAAAAGATGGTGGCGCCACCTATCGGGTCCAATTGTGAATCTAACCCATTCCCAGATCCCCTTGAACACACACAAAAAATTTCATCAAAATCGGTCCAGTCGTTTAGGAGGAGTTCAGTCACATACACACGCACACAAGAAATATATATATTAAGATAATACCTATGTCTTGGAATTTCTTTTCAAATCTATGCAGGTTTCCTCTGGACGTTTTCTTTCACCGCAAAGGTTTAGCTTAGTACAGTGAGTCAAACCAGTTGCCTAAGCTTTGCGTAAGTCTTGGAGTAAAGTTGTTCTGACGCTAATCATATTTTATTAATAAGGGTGCTTGGGTTTGACTCACTGTAGTAAAGTTCAGAAAAACTCGGTACGATCGGGATCTTTTCTCAGACTTCGACTTCAACACTAATTCTCTTGGCCATATGGTCTATAATAGTATATGTCTTATATTATAGACTACACTCTCTGCCTACCCCGTTAGGGACTCGGCGTGATGATGAATGAATGAATTATAGACGGACATCTCCTTGTAACTTGGACTAATTTGTCTCTTTGCTAAATTCAATTCCTTTCTGGCGTGATTGCGTAACAAACAACTGTCGCATTTATAATATCTTCGTGACTGGAAGGCATAACTAATGGTTTATATCTCATATGTTCATAGAAAAAAGCAGCTTTGCTGGCGGCCGGGCAGGAGGTCCGCGGCGCCTCTACAAATTTGCTCGACGAAGGCGACGAAGACCTTCTGTTCTAAACGCCAACATTAGACAAACGTAGCCACCCACATTGTAGCCTGTTGTTAGTAGATATACAGTGAAGCGTGTTGGAGCCAACATTTGTACCAATCGGGCCCAAGTGTGGTACTCAAGTTATTATAAGCTCAAGTCGATCAGTTCCGCGTCTCGTCAGACCCTTTCATAGATTTTCCGTCAGGAGTTCTGAAGTTGACTGCATGAAAATATGATATTACACTCACTATGTTGTAAATATATACTCGTTGTCACTGTTATATTAATGTACGTTTGAAAATAATCCCTATTAACTCGTCAACACAGTCTGTTATGCAGCGGCGTTGATTTGACTATGAAATGTCTTTGCATAAGTAATGTTTTAAGTAAGCATTCCACCATAATGTATTGTTTAACTTTTTTTTGCGCTTTGATGCTTTGGGCATGAATCCGCATAAGTACACCTTTTAAAGTATTTATCGACTTTTGAATTGTTGTTTGGTATTAACGAAGTATATTATAAGTAAGCAATCATGTAAATACAAGTTTGTGAAGCGAACATATTAAAAATATTATTATTTAATTGTGTTTTTCTATTCTGTATTTAAGATAAGGTGTTTTCCATTTACGTATCGAAACTGGAGTCATATGACTTTTTGGGCCAAATTGACTTATTATGTAAAAGTGAGAAGTTTGAACTTTGGAAACAAGATAACTATACTATGTGTAGGTATGTTTGCAGCAACATCGAGAGGAAACCTACATACATCTGAAAAGCAATTCAATGGCGTATGTATAGTCGAGCTCGAGTAACGGCGATGGACTCGCCATCTGGACGTTGGCACCTTTCAGCCAGATATGTTTTACACCTATACACCTCTGCCTACCCCTTCGGGGGACCCTTGTGGGAAGGCGTGAGGTATAACATACAGATGTTTGAAAATAAGTATGAAAAAAAAAACAAAAATGTACAGAAACCAATTGTGAGCAATTCACTCAATACGGTCTGTAAGCATAACCTAATAACATAATTGATTTGGATTCGAACTTTCTCTTTTGCTAAGTACTAAAGTTATTATAATCAAAATAGAGATTTATTATCAGACAAAGTACCAAAAAGTAGACATAAAAATATAAACGCCGGACAACACTAACGATTTCTGGGCACAAGAAAGTATTTTCTCCCACGTTTCTGTAGCAGACCGAAGTCGACGGCACAGCGTAGCATGGTGCCTATGGACTTGCCAGTCCTCCCTGGGTCGTCCAACACTCGGAAATGTTTCTTGAGGAAAGCTATCACACGCCTCGACGTCAGCCCTTGCCGCGAGGGTATCTTGTGGAAGGCCCACAGGACTATAGCCGCAGGAATAGACTTTTTCAATCCGAGCTTTATCCTGTTGTAGGTGGTATTCTTTGGTTTTACCGTAGATATAGTGCTACAAGAACAGTAATCCGAGGACACCACGCTGCTATAAGAGGAAGCTTGGGAGTATTTCATTGTCTTCGTCTGGACGCAGCACTGAAGTGGAAAGGTCTAAATGATGAGAAAACGTGGGTACTGTTGCAATTTTTTTTCTTCTTGAGCCCAATGCTACTACGAACAGCATGCTGACAGATGTCAAAATGATGCAACAGACATAAATAAGGATGTACTCTATGGCGTTACTCATTCAAGATAGGTGTATAAATATTTTAGAAAGTGCCATCTACGAAGACGCGCCCCACTATTCTTGCTGATAGTTTATGGTCTAAGTATGCAACCTTCCAATAATGTTCGTCGGTACACACTGATTACTTAGGAGTGCACACGCACACTACAATTAATAGCGTCGGGTCATACTCCGCGCGTCCCGCGACTCCCTCGACTTGCAATTGGGTGAGGCGCGTCTTCGTGGATGGCACTATGTATAGGAGCAGTTTGTTTCTTTGTTTGAACGTGACAATCTCGGGAACTACTAATCTGATTTTAATAATTATCTTCGCTATATACCATATAATCATCTTTTAACTCCCCCATGACGAAGATAATTAAATTTAACCCGGGTGAAGCTAGTGAGCTAAGCAGCTAGTTAAAGCTTGATACCGTTATACTTAAAAAGGTTACGAATTCCAACACGCCTTCTAACAAGGTTCCTCGAAGGGCTACACAGAGTTATTATTTATTTATTTATAATAATAAATAATATATCCTCCATCCCACAAGGGGTAGGCAGAGGTGTA
The DNA here is from genome assembly GCA_945859725.1 of Drepana falcataria. Classification (NCBI taxonomy): domain Eukaryota; kingdom Metazoa; phylum Arthropoda; class Insecta; order Lepidoptera; family Drepanidae; genus Drepana; species Drepana falcataria. The sequence goes on from OX243935.1 coordinate 8,078,483, forward strand.
TAGGTAGTACCCACACACCCATTTTATTTATTGTTTATTATAACGATACATCAAGTACAATAATTAACACAATCTTACAAAGGTTAATAATTTCACTCACAGAACTCCAAGCATTCTGATACCTCATATCCTCACGCCTTCCCACAAGGGTCCCCGAAGGGGTAGGCAGAGGTGTATAGGTAATACCCACACACCCACTTTCCGCCAGAGGTACATTAGGTGCCAACGTGACAGATGGCGAGTCCATCGCCGTTACTCCAGCACAACTATACATACGCCTTTGAATTTCTTCTCAGACGTAAGCAGGTTTCCTCTCGATGTTTTCCTTCACCGTAATGCTCGTGGTGTGACTAATCACTGTACTTAAGTTCAGAAATAACTCATTGGTACAGTCGGGATTCGAACTTGCGACCTTTGCGTCGCAGGCAACTGATCGAACCACTCGGCCACCACGGCTTTCTGATATTCTGATACAATTACATATATTCCATTCATCCGCAAACAGATCGTATTTAGGGTTGCCTGTAGGGTGTAACAACACCATTTTTTCGCCAGATATATATGTAGGTTGGATGTGGTAGATATACGTACTTAAATACTTCAAGAGTACTCGAAACCGGCGAGCATGTATGAAGAGATCGATGAATGTAGACGAAGCGAAAGAGGTAAGCAAGTCTAGAGAGAAATGGCGCTCTATTCCCTCTGCCTACCCAAGATATGTATGTAGGCATGTGGTAGATGGGAAATCCTTTCGCTGTTTCTAAAGCAAGGCTTCAGACAGATACGTACGCCTTTGAATGACTTAATTGTACAGATTTCCTGTCGATGTTTTCCTTAAAGCTCGCGGTGTGATTAACAACTTTAATTGAGTACAGAAAAAAATATTGTTACAAGCCTTAGCATATTTTGAGATCAATAGACCACTATCTAGCCATCGCAACGTAATTTACGGGTTCATAATTTCCCAAGAAACTCGTGTAATCTCGCGGAGTTTATTCAGTAAATTGTAAATAGAGTCGGCTAATAAACCCATTGATATTCTGCCCGCTATCTGTCCGAGTTATCTATGAATTTGGGTACATATTTGATGTTATGTCTATTATTTATGATTTCGCAGCGATTTGCAAATATTATCGCGCATTTTATCTGTCACATATGTGTTAAATATGTCAGCGAGAAGTGGGTGGGGATAGTTTTAAGCCTATAGAGAACTCTATGCTTACCCACTAAGGGAATCTGTCAGATGATAATATTATGTATGGGTGTATAGTTATATTCATGAAAGGAAAAGTGATAAGCTAATGCGAATTGCGAATACGAATTGATGATAAGTATTTCAACCAGCTAATTAGGCAAGACAACGGGGACATCGCAAAGGCGTGTCCTAAAGTTTATCTAACTTTTAAACCTATCAAATTTAATACAGGATATTAGCGAGCAATGAAAAGTCGGTTTTGAAATCCAATGACCCGTGCTAAGGGGCTGTGTAAATGGCGTAGAGGGTGCGAGAGGGTGGGTGGGGGTGAGAGGGGGTGCGACGGGGTGATTTGGAGTGTTGTTCCCTGTAAACGTCGAGTGTGATCACTGTCCGACTGGATCTCGGGTCGAGTCGGGATAGATTTAACGTAAATCCACGGTAAATAATAATATTAAGTAAAATGTATTGTCGTTACCAGCAATGTATTGTATGGAAGGAAAGCCGGAGGACGACCACGTTCCACTTTCTAGATAAAATCGATCGGACACTCAAGGATGGGAACGTTAAGAGTACTCGAAACCGGCGAGCATGTATTAAGAGACTGATGAATGTGGACGAAGCGAAAGTGGTCTGTACATGTACACTCTAGCTGCCTACCCCGTGAGGGAATGGGCATGATGGTATTTATGTATGTTATTGCCTATATGATCGCAGCGCCACCTATCGGGTCAATTGTGAATCTAAACCATTCTCGTATCCACCTGAAGACACAGGAAATAAGTAGGTGTGTGGGTACTTCCTATACACCTCTTCCTCCCCCTTCGGAGACCCTTGTGGGAAGGCGTGAGGATGAGAATTAGGAAACACGTATCATCAAGAATGTTTTAACCTTAACTGCCTTAGTAAATAAAAATCCTTCCTGCTGGGTCGGCAACGCGCGAGTGATACCCCTGGTGTTGCAAGCGTCCATTGGCGGCGGTAACCGCTTACCATCAGGCGGACCGCATACTTGTTTGCCACCCATGTGGTATAAAAAAATCGTGTTTGTTGCCTATCCATTTAAGGTTCCGACCACCATACCATGTTTTCGATTCGCTTTCAATGGCACGAGGGTTAATTTATCATTCCCAGATATTATCGGGTTTTCTTACCAGTTTCCAGCTCTCTCTAGTCATATTACTTACTTTAGCTGACTGTAAATGTTAGTTAAGCAGACTATAAAGTATGTCGGACCCGTAGAGGACGAGTGGTTTGAGTCACTCGCCCGCGGAATCCATAATGCGGATTCGAAGCCCGGCGCTCTTTGCCAATGTGTTTTTTCTGTACCTAAGTACAGTGTACATACCGATACGAAGTTGCCTGTGAAGGACAAGGTCCTTAGGAAACCTGCACACGTTTAAGGAGAAAATATTTATAAAGGTGTATGTTTACAAAAAAAGAATTTATTGCTTAGTAAATACATCTCTTCCAACACACAGTCACAAAGGATTTTGGGAATTAGAATATAAATGTACGAGTTTAAACATTTAATTTGTTGATTGCGCAAGTAATCTTTAATCCCAATTATTTCGCCATGAACGTCATACGATGCCTAGCGGGTGTTATGTTGTTCGTATTCGATCATAGATGGCGCTATGTGTTACTCTAACCGTTACAGATATATAATTCTTATATATTGATTACTTTGGTTTTATTTTTCAGTTTTATTCCCACTAAGGAAAGAACTTCTGTGCCCTTTTTTATGATAAAATGCCTTAATAAGACGAATAAAAAATAATAATAATATATATATATACATATTTTCAACCATTTCATTATCTCAGCATAGATAACTTAGGAACTTCTAAAACACATTATTATTATGATCTCTGAAATCAATTTTAAATTTAGAATGCGTTATTTACAACTTCAATTTTTTTAAATTAAATTTACAGCATATATACGAAATTGAATTAGTCAAATACATTTGAGCTTATCCTACTTAATAATAAAATGCGAAATTTGAGAAAGAATGTTTGTTACTCAATCACGCCAGAACGGCTGGACGGTATTGAATGAAATTTGGCACAGAGATAGATTATTCGCTCGATTAACAGATATAATATTTTGTTGCGAAAATAAATCTAGGGAAAATATGCAAAGGAAATCTATTTTTCCCGCGGGGCTAGTTTTAATCTTTCGGTCTAGCTATTGATTCAATGCCAAAGAAGTGCTTGATTTTCTCCTACTGTTAAACTATTGAAGGTCACTAAAGACAGTTAAATATTGTCATTAAACGTCATGCAACAGAGTATAACTGAATAACCATAAACCCAGTAATGTAAAGCTTGTTCAAAACGTTTGAGTTCGGACACCAAACACTAGAAATAAACCTTACAGCTTATGATATAGAGTTGTAATTCGTATATGTCGTAACCAGAGAAGGTCCTTCCACACAGGTAATAATAAAGAGATTACATCTTTGTGTAAGCTACAATAGGGCTCCTGTAATTTTACTACGCTCTGAGCTTTATGGGAATGTAAATCATAATTTTGGTGGGATAAGGGTTATTTTGGATTGTTTGGTTATTCGTTTCTATTAGATCAAGCGCGATTGTTTGGTAGATATGTTTGAGTATTAAATCGGATGTTTTAAAATCGTTTTGAGTAACCTGTTAACAATTTGGTTCCATGTCTTTTATTTAATTTGTGTTAATTGAATTGTTAATATACTGCTTCCCAGTGTTTGTAGATAAATATAAATACATGCCTTTCGAGAATGTAGGGTTTAATTAATTAATTTGGAGGAATAAGTCTATAATACAATAAGTACATATAAATGTATGGAAAAACCGATGGTGGCCGCACATTCGAATTTGTTTTACCGTAGGTACCATTTTCCTGAACTTAAGTACAGTGATTAGTCACACCAGGAACTTAAGTACAGTGATTAGTCACACCAGGAACTTTAGAATGAAGGAAAACATCGACCGGAAACTTGGTTAAAATTGAGAAGAAATTCAAAGACCTATGTATAGTCGTGCTTGAGTAACGGCGATGGCCTCGCCATCTGTCACGTTGGCACTTAAAATATATCGGAAAGTGGGTACTACTATACACCTCTGCCTACCCATTCGGGGATCCTTATGGGAAGGCGTGAGGATATATTATTATTATTATGTAACTACGAGGTAATTTGAAAGTCTTCAATTTGTTTCTTCTGTGAATCATTTGACCAACTTGGATGAACTTATGGGGTTAATCACGGTTTGAACGACCTATTACACGTGTTAAATAAGTCTAAATAAAAAAAACGGAAGCGTCCCAAGAATGCACAGGGAGTGATGTGAGTCATCCCATTACTGACCACCGCGAAGATCTAACCTCCCAGCGAAGTCTGACCTCCGTCACGTACAATATTGAACTCTACACACACGTGATAAGGTGCTTAGACCTAACCATCAAATTACGGCCAATGCGACACCTCGACCACAATAAAATTTGCAGTCGTGAAAGTTAATTTATAGAAAATAACTTCGAAATTAAACCTTACCGCTCCCACTTAGGGGTGTTATGCCTTATTCATTGATTCGTTCGGACTGCAAATGTGTTTAAGTGTAACAGAAGCATAGACTACATTCCGTGCTAGCGTATTGTTCACAATGTGGTTTGAAAAGGTTTATGAATCAACAAATTAAGGGCCTTTCACGGGAGAGCGTTGACAGCAACCGAATTGTATTTATTGTAGATGCTAGGGATAGATAGACGTCTGTAGGTTTTAAAATTAGTCGGATAGCCAAGGATGTAGCTAGCCGTACAAAAGCCTTTGCCTCCCTGTGTGTGTTCTACCGCTTGTATAACGGGGAGTGTTCTGCAGAATTGTTCGACATGATGCCCACTTCCACCTTCTACCACCGCACCTCTCGCCATCGACGGGGAATTCATCCCCATACCTTAGAACCACAAAGGTCTCGCATTGTGCGCTTCCAAAGGAGCTTTCTTCCGCGAACGTTCAGGCTGTGGAATGAGCTCCCCGTTGAGGTTTCCCTGGAGAGTAGAGTATGGAGTTATTCAAGAAGGGTGTGAAAAGATTCCTGCAAGGTCGTCAGCGCGCGAGTGATACCCCTGGTGTTGCAAGCGTCCATAGGCGGCGGTGACCGCTTACCATCAGGCGGACCGCATGCTTGTTTGCCACCCAAGCGGTATAAAAAAAAAGCTCTAGTCCAAGTCCTTGTTTTAGCGTTCACGTTATCTGATATCTATTATTTGTATGGAAATGATATTCGTTTTCTGCTGCTAATGTCATTGCCATACAATGGATTATGAAAAGAAAAGGATTTTGTCTAGTCGCAAGTCATCACACCAAGTGTAATTTTCATATTCGGTTCTTAATTTTCTCGTCTACTACTAAAAATATACCGCAATTTTTTAGAGATATATCATAGGTGCCAACATGACAGATGGCCAGTCACGACTAATCATGCGCCTTTGAATTTCTTCTCAAACGTATGCAGGTTTCCTCTCGATGTTTTTCTTCGCCGTCAAGCTCGTGGTGTGACTCACTGTACTTATATTTAAAAAAACTCATGGTTACAGCCGGGATTCGAATTTGCAAGCTTTGTGTTGCAGGCAACTACTCGACCACCACGGCTCTAGATCTAAATCTAATTATAAGAGATAATATCGGGTGAATCCAATCCGCGGCAGCTGTGATCTCCTCGTTCGAATCTAACTCGACTTTGTAAGCGTGTTCCCGTATTAATTATGATACACTAATAGTTCTACAGTTTGGTAACTCATGTTATCTACCAGGATAATGTTATATTGCTTACTATAATTATATCATCATCAATATACATATGATAAATTTGTTTCGGATCGCTGTCTGTACATTGAAGATATATGAGAAAAAATATTGTGTCCCACAGTTTCATATGCGGAAAGTTTGTTTATATTGTTTTTTTATTCTGTGGCAAATTTTAATCACATAGTTCTTGCGTTAAAGAGTAGCAAGCATCCTCTTAGACTGTGCCGCGCGTTCACCACATAACAATATATTTATCTTATGTGTTAATCAAGAGTACTCGAAACCGACGAGCATGTATGAAGACACTGATGAATGTGCACGAAGCGAAAGAGGTAAGTCTAGAGAGAACTGGCGCTCTATACTCTCTGCCTAACCGTTAGGGACTCGTCGTGTTGATATGTATGTATGTTAATCCAGCTAATGCTCTCTGTGCCAAATTTCATCCAAGTCCATTCAGGAAATTCCGAATCGAAACTTTTTCACGCAACGACTGTTAAACGAGCCGTGATGACCGAGTGGTTTGAGTACTGTAAGCTTGAATCCCCACTGTACCAATGTGTTTTTCTAAACTTATATACAGTGATTAGTCACACCACGAGCTTTACGTTGAAGGAAAACATCGACAAGAAACCTGCATACGTTGTAGAAGAAATTCAAAGACGTATAGTCGTTTTTGAGTAACGGTGATGGATGGACAGCAATCTGTCACGTTGGCAATGTGTCTCCGTAAAAAAAGAGACCTTTGCCTACCCTTGTGGGAAGGCGGGAAGATATATAATAACTAAAGAAACATACTTACAAAATTTCGCATTAAAAATTTGAGCAGGAAAAGTAAGATGACTACAAAATGCAGTCCTTGATTTCTTTCGAGTTTAACAAAAGTATTAATTGCTAATGTTTGAAGATTCTTACGTCAACAGTAAAATTGAAAGCAAGTATTACATAATTACTGAAACACACCACGAAGTATTGCGTAACGTAGCTCTTTAAAAATAAAATGTCCCGGCGATTTTCACAATTCCACCACAAACTTTGGTGTGCTTAAGAAATTTATTTGGAAAGGTCTTAATCCTTAAACTTTTTACGGTTTCATATCCAAGGATGCGAACTGGACTTTAGTTAATATTAAGTATGTGACGTGCAATATGTGTTCCCTGTGTCCCTTACGTTGAATAAAATATTTAGATTTCGACTAATCACTGTACTTAAGTTCAGAAAAACTTATTGGTACAGCCGGGATTCTGGCTTGCAATTTTTGTGTTGCAGGCAGCTGCTCGAACCACTCGGCCACCACGGCTATTGTTATATAAGAGCTAAAAATAAGATTAAAGGTGGTCCCATACTGATTAATAAAGATTATATTGCTCTCTTTATATCTGAGCATCTTTTGAACTACGTAATTATTGATAGCGCGTTTAGTCACAGCTTTCCTTGAACAGAAGTATTTCATAAACAAGTAAACAGTGTGATTGCTCCTGTGCGCGACCGACTCGCTCTTGGCCGGTATCATTTTCTTTTAATACTCATAGTTAGTTTCGTTTACAAAGAAAGTGTCTTACAAAGAAATTTCTATATGTAGTTCATAAAATATTGAAATATGTTTTCTTCCCACCGGATAGCAAGTGCATATAGACAGTATCGTCAATAGTAAAAAAACACTCAACAGTTTTTTCTGGAGTCTTGGAAACCACGGGGACACAATACCAACTTTGAGCTTTGCTAAAAAGCTTCAGTACTAAACTAGGGACGTGGCGATATGATATATGTAACTTGAAGGATTTTTTCTTCCCAGGTCGCTCCGTTTTCTACCTATTTTAAATTAAAATATATTTGATACACCTACGCTCTTTGAAACTTAATGACCTGTGGAAGCGGCGTCCGACCTTTATCTACTTCAAAGTTATTAAAACAACGACTTCTCTCTCAACACAAGTGAGCAGTGAATGAACTTAGCTGTGTCTATTATTGGAAGTCTAATGTCAAATTTGCCTTGCAAATATCCTAGTGGTTTGGTGGTGAAGCTACCCTTACCATTCTAAATGGTTGTTCATGACATAAGTATTATGGCTGATAGTGCAATATCTGCACGAAATAAATTATTTTTACGTACTAACCCCATTATATTACTGCAAGTACTAGTCAATAAAACCTGCATACGTTTCAGAAGAAATTAATTTCTTAAGTAGAATCATGCTTGAGAATCGGTGATCCTTCCGGTAGCCTTTCCGCTACGGTTCACGAAGGGTTAGGCAGAGGTGTATACGTAGTACCCCTACCCACACACTGTCACACACCCTCTTCCCGCCAGAGATATTTTATTTAGGTGCCGTAACAGATGGCGAGTCCATCGCCGCTACTCAAGCACTACTATGCATACATACGAGAAGTAATTCAAAGGGAATTACTTCTCAAACGTATACAGGCTTCCTCTCGATGTATATCCTTCAACGTAAAGCTAGTAAGTTCAGAAAAACTTATTGGTAGGTACAGTCGGGTTTCAAACTTGCAATCTTTGTGTTGCAGGCAACTACTCGAACCATTTGGCTACCACTTAAATACATCTTCGACGATCATAGTGTTCTGTTAAATACCCACATACTGTTTAGGCAACCTTGCTGTAAGAGGTGAAGACATCACATAAGCTCTGGTCGTATGATTCTTTAAGAAATATTGAGCCTATAGTTCATACATAAATAAGATTAAGTATACATTAAAATCAAACAAATACACTAAGCTTGTTTGAATGCAAAACTGTGAAACAGTTGCCGTATACGATCATGAGCATTGCTCGGCATTGTAGGAGACTGGAGTGACATTATTAGCGAGCGAAGAAATATAATGTAGCCAAAAAATGGCCAGCATCCTAAAAATTGCCAGTATGTAAGAAAAGACTCATGAATGTGTATGAATCGAAGGTTTGTAAGTCTAGAGTGAACTGGCGCAAGTTCGTACTACCTACCCCGAGCGGGCTGGTGGTGATGTAAATTAATGTCATAACGAGAAATCTTCACTCTCGAGTCAATTCAGGTTTCTTGTACTTAACGAAACCCATACCAAGTAACCTGGTTTGGGTTCCGCTGGTATGAGTGTAAGAGACGATCCGAATTGCGTGGTGTCGTGTGGGACGTATGAAGTGTGCTATTTTCGTTATTTTCTTCAATAAATTGATTTCTTATAAAAATATTTTTTTTTAAATATTTATTACCGCTATTTTTCATATTTTTTATATATGTACTCTAGGTATCGGATAAGGCACCAATGGCTAGGGTCTCAGCGAACCTCCCAGGGCTATTATTATTATTATTGCATTATACCGTAAGATGAGCGCGACTAACCCCGCGGGGGAGATACAGTGCCGACGCGACGACGCGCGGCGACGTGTAGGGCTTGAAAATAACTGCAGCAGTTGATTTATCGTTAACGAAAAGCTTGTATCATTAGCGTATCTATACACAAATATCATACTTAGCAAGTAAGTACTAACATTAAGAGAAACAATTATAATTACTACTTATTTAAGCCTAAATTGATATAATAGGTAATCCTTACTTAATATTTTAAATGTGAAAGTTTGTAAGTTTGGATGTTTGCTTGCGGTTCTTTCACGGTCAAACGGCTTAACCGATTTGGCTGAAAATTTAAATGGTGATAGCTTATACCTAGGAATAGGACATAGGCTACTATTATTTTTTTTATCCTGGTAAAATTCAAAGTTCTTATATTATAATGTTTGATGCTCTTTCACGGCATAGCGGCTGAACCGATTCTAGCAGAAACATTTTCAAAGCTACTTTTTCGAACTCCACGCGGGCGAAGCCGCGGGCATTAGCTAGTCTTTAATATATTTGAGCGTGGGGGCCGAGAGGTTCGAGTCGTTGACTGCAACATTTAATGGTTGCAAGTTCGAATCCCAAATGTTCCAATAAGTTTTTCTGAACTTAGTCACCTCGAGCTTTACGGTGAAGGAAACATCGAGAGGATCCTGTATACGTTTGAGAAGAAATTCTAAGGATTCAAATAGTTGTGCTCTAGTAATGAGGATGGACTCGCCTTCTGTCACATCAGCACCTAAAGAATATTTCTGGCGGATGTGGGTTAGTGAGTACTGCCTATACACCCTGCCTACCCCTTTGGGGACCCTTGTGCAAAGGCGTGAAGATATATATTATTAATATAATTTGGTTACCGCACTACTGAAGCAGTCAATCAAAATCAAAATATTTTCATTTCACATAGGCCTAGATGGGCACTCATAAAACGTCGAAAAAGGTGCACGGTTCGGGTTGGTCGTTTCCATGGAGAAGAACCGGCAAGAAACTCCATGGTTACTCTTTTTAAATCATTAAGTAAACAATAAATATAGTCTCAATAAGTATAGTCACAAAGCTGTCTATTCGATATTCCAACTGTAAATACCTGTTTCAGCTCTTACATCGACCACTTCTCCACGTGAGTAAATACACGTAATTTAATACAATAGAAATTGAGAAACCTTAACATAGCAGCGGTGTTTTTCAAGAACAAGCCTCAAAGTTATACGTGCTGCTATAATATTGCATTTACAATGTACATTACTGTATTATAGTTTAAGATGTACTTAGTATATTAATTAGTTAAGAATGATTAATGTATTAACCAGAGAATAATTATCGTATAGCCACCCAAAAGCCCCTGTTTCCAAGTCGATCAATTGGTCAAATAAAAAAAACGTACGTAACATCAACGCTCTGTCATAGTTTAAGACAAGTCTTCAACGCAGGTTTGGAGGGAATCAAGTCAAGGGTTTGTGTTTTAATTCCCGTGAAGTGTATTATTGTGGTCTTCATTGTAGTGTCATGTTGTACTGTAAGGTTCCATTGAGTGACTGACTTCTAGCGGCATTGAAATAAATGCCTTAATATGTATTATTACGTGAACTTAGTAGCATATATATTACTGCTAACGTAGAGGACTTTAAGCTACTGTTTAGGCTTGCTCCGAGATGCGTGAAATGCGTATTTTTTACACTGTATTGAAGTAACTTTAAAAATTATTCCATTGAAAGGACAAGTATCCATGTAAAAAAATACCTAAAAAAAGGTCTTTGACGTGGGTAAATAGCGGTAAAATACGGAATAACGGATCATTCACATTGAAATGGCTTGCCTGTCTAAAAGACAACGCACAGAAAGCTTTTATAATACTTACTGAACAAAAAGTAGATATTCTTATATCCCCAAACGCTCTGTAAGCCCGTCAAAAATCACCTATCCCTGTTTAAACGACGTAAAGATCGTAAAAGAAATGTATATTAACGATTTGACGCAATATGATACCATCCGCCCCTATGCGGGGTCAATGAACCCGTGCTGCACTATGCATTCGCGATGTACTTGCTTAATTCATAGGAAGATATATACTATGATATATATCACAATATAATAGACGTAAAGCCGTGGTGGCCGAGTGGTTCGAGTAGTTGCTTGCGACACAAAGATTGCAAGTTCGAATCCCGACTGTGCCAATGAGTTTTAAGTTAGGGATTAGTCACACCACGAGCTTTACGGTGAAGGAAAACATCGAGAGGAAACCTGAATACGTCTGAGAAGAAATTCAAAGGCGTATGTGTAGCCGTGCTTGAGTAACGGCGATGGACTTGCCATCTGTCACGTTGGCACCTAAAATATATCTCTGGCAGAATGTGGGTGTGTGGGTACTACCTATACAACTCTGCCTACCCCTTCGGGGATCCTCGTGGGAAGGCGTGAGGATACACTATATATAACGTAACGAATGTTACGAAGAGGACGAAGCGAAAGAGGAATGTAAGTCAAGAGAGAACTGGCGCTCTATACTCTCTGCCTACCCCGTTAGGGACTCGGCGTGATGACATGATGATGATGATGATATATATATTTGAATGAATTGTTACCTAGATAACTACCTACTGGCAAATTTTGGATAAAATGTTTTGAAGTTCCTTCATATTTTAAGTCTGATAATCAAAAGAAAGTAATGGGAACAGTCTCTGAATGAAATTGTAATTTATGACGTAACCGCTCCCACAGGAAACGTATGTTTCTCATATTCATGTTATCCCGATCAAATCAATTCACTGTAGGGAAACTCCGTAATCAACCCACGAACCCCTACATATTGGTCCTTCGAGCCGGATTTGAGCTAGCAACTGTAAGGACTTTCAAAGGCTTTATGCAAAACAAAAACGCATTATTTACGTCAAGATTAAATGTACCTTATAAGTTAGCCTGACAACGTTCTCAGAACTCAAAGCTAAATTCAACGAGGGTAATTTTATAATTGTTTCATATGTTCAAGATCAAGGACGTCGTCACGTGCTAAGCGCAAAACTCTAAAACGACTGAACCGATATGGATGACTTATTCTTTGTTGTTTGATGAAGTCTGAGGAAGATTCTTATAGAGAGAAAAAACGTAAAACATACGAGGAAATAAGTAAAAACAACAATATTCTTGACTTTTTAGGCGGTACGAAGTTCGACGGGGCAGCTAGTTCTTAATAAAAATGATATAGTTAAATAAAATCAATACAAACTATTTTATTCAAAGTAAGGGACACAGGGACAAGTTACACGTCACATGTTTTTTGTACAGTTTTCACTGTTTCCTAGAAATAATATTTGTATCAAGAAGAACAAATTACCCGGGTTTCTTTTTAACTAACCCTTTTTATATAGGAGTGGAGAGAGTTTTATTTAGGTACTTTTGCAAAGCAGCAATGCATTGGGATTGCCATTATACATATATTCTGCTATTATATATAGCTTTACGGAAGGAAAACATGGAGAGGAAACCTTAATACCTTTCAGAAGAAACAAAGGCGTATGTGTAGTCGTGCTTGATTTACGGCGATTGCTTCGCAATCCGTCACGTTGGCACTTTAAATATATCTCCGGCGGAAAGTGGGTGTGTGGGTACTTGTTTCACACCTCTGCCTACCCCTTCAGGGACCCTTGTAGGGAGGCATGGTCGTCATATTTAATATAAATATCGCATAAAAAAAGGTCCCGACGTCATTGTATTTTAAGCCGTTTTAGAAAAAGAAAATTATCTTGTAGCTGTATTTATAATAATAATATAATATATCCTCACGCCTTCCCACAAGGGTCCCCGAAGGGGTAGGCAGAGGTGTATAGGTAATACCCACACACCCACTTTCCGCCAGAGGTATATTAGGTGCCAACGTGACAGATGGCGAGTCCATCGCCGTTATTCCAGCACGACTATACATACGCCTTTGAATTTCTTCTCAGACGTATGCAGGTTTCTTCTCGATGTTTTCCTTCACCGTTCAGCTCGTGACTAATCACTGTACTTAAGTTCAGAAAAACTAATTGGTATAGTCGGGATTCGAACTTGCGACCTTTGCGTCGCAGGCAACTGCTCGACCCTCTCGGCCACCACGGCTTCTGCTGTATTTATCTTAATATATATATTTCTTGTGTGCGTGTGTATGTGACTGAACTCCTCCTAAGCGACTGGACCGATTTTGATGAAATTTTTTGTGTGTGTTCGTGGAGATTCGAGAATGGTTTAGATTCACAATTGGACCCGATAGGTGGCGCTGTGATCGTGTTTTAGGGCATTTACTTTTTTCACCCAAGCGAAGCTGGGCGGGACCACTAGTAATATATATAAATAATGGTATATGCTATTTAACACTATAAATATGCGTACAATTAAATCCTCTCTTAGTTACATACATACATACATATCATCACGCCAACTCCCTAACGGGGTAGGCAGAGAGTATAGAGCGCCAGTTCTCTCTAGACTTACATACCTCTTTCGCTTCGTCCACATTCATCAGTCTCTTCATACATGCTCGTCGGTTTCGAGTACTCTTAACGTTCCCGTCCTTGAGAGTCCGATCTATTTGATCCAGGTAGTTGGAACGTGGCCTTCCTCTGCCTCTTCTTGCACACACTTTTGCTTTGTATATCTGTTTCGTCAATCTTTCTTCACTCATCCTTTCTATGACCATTCCATACTATACATTCCAAACCAACGTAACATGCCTTTCTTCATCTTTACAATCACGCCCTCATTCACGCCAGTTGATTTGCGAATCTCTTCATTGCGGATTCGATCTAATATCGTTACGCCGCACATTTTTCGAAGAGATCGCATCTCGACTGCATTCAAGCTATTTTCATACTTCCTCTGACATACCCAGGATTCGCTGCCATACAATAAGGTAGGTACCAATATCGCGTTGTGGACAGCAACTCGAGCATTCTTGCTCAGACTTTTACTGCCCATTAACGCCGACATGGCTCCATTCACCTTATTTCCGGCAGTTATCCTTCTTTCAATATCTTTTTCATACTTTCCATCTCATGTGAACATGCTTCCAAGATATACAAATTCATTCACTTGCTCTAGAATTTGCCCATTTACCGATATTGCACACTCGGTCACTTGTTCATCTCTTTCGAATACCAGAACCTTAGTCTTGCCAGCGTTTAGGCGCAGCCCCTTCTTTTCACATTCTTCTTTCATTATGGTAACTAGTGACTGCAGTTCGCCCTCTGATGACGCCAGTAAAACCGCGTCATCGGCGTATCTTAGTGCTCTCAGACAGTTATCTAGATATATAATGAACAGCCAGGCAGACATGATACACCCTTGTTTGACCCCCGACTTCACATCAAACCAGGGTGATATCTCACCGTTAACCCTAACGCACGCCTCGCTATCACTATAGAGTGATTTCACGGCATGCAGTAGGGAACTGCTCACTCCATATCCAGGCAACACGTCCCAGAGTTCCTTTCGTACGACTCTATCAAATGCCTTCTCTAAGTCGACGAAAGCGCAGAAAACCCTTTGGTTAATATCCAAAAACTTTTCCGCGATTCCGCGAAGCGAGAAGGTTTGATCCATACATCCTCTTCCTGGTCTAAATCCACCTTGGGATTCCCAGAGAAACCTTTCGGATCGCTCTTGCATCCTTATCGTCAGGATCTGCGTGTACACTTTACTAGCTAAGCTGACCAAGCTGATGGCTCTGTAGTTGGAGCAGTCCAATCGTGATCCCTTTCCTTTATAGAAAGGCACGATGACTGCTCGCCTCCAGTCGTCCAGAACATCACCCCTTTCCCAGCAAAGATTGCATAGCAAATAGATGACGTCCCAGACCGCTGGTCCACCGTACTTGATCATCTCAGCCGTAACTTAACAACTAACTTAACACTATAAATATGCGTACAATTAAATCCTCTCTTAGTTAAGGTATAGATATTATGTTTTTTATATCAGTATCGTCAAAGTATTTTCCTTAACTTACGTGAGTGAGAAAATGAATTGCCCAGATATTAGGTACAGTACACATCGAGTTTCACATATAGTAGTATGTTTACTAGCTTATGCCCGCGGCTTCGCCCGCGTTGAGTTCGAAAAAGTAGCTTATGTATTTTCCTGCTAGAATCGGTTCAGCCGCTATGCCGTGAAAGAGCATCATACTTTATAATATTAGAACTTTGAACTTTCTGAATTAAAAAAAAAGTTGCCTATGTCCTATTCCTAGGTATAAGCCATCACGATTTCAACTTTCAGCCAAAACGGTTCTGCCATTTTGCCGTGAAAGAACCGCAAACATCCAAACTTACAAACTTTCACATTTATATTATTAGTAAGATTTAAAACATCCTGTAAGCCTAATAGTAATTTATTATGTCTAATAGTAGTAAGTAATAGTCTAATAGTAATTTGTTATGGAATATCAAGTGCCTTTATCTAAAAGGAATTAGATTCGTACGCAAATGGAGTGTTGACAGAATTCTAATCGCACTTAGGAGAAAAAAAAAGCCATAATCTACCCGTATGTCCACCCTACTTATGGTTGTATGGGGTATCGATTATTCGCGCCCCACCCTAGCGCATGCCGCGCTGCGCACTCCTCCCCCCTAGCAGATCTCACCTACGGTACCATCATTATTTCCCACTTGTGAACTTCTGAGAAAACAACTGTTCACTTATTAATGACACAAAGAAGTATATGATCCAAAAAGTATCTTTCCTATCAAGCGATAGTTTTTTTTAACTAAAAGCAACTAGTTTAGTATTATCTAGAAAAGTAAGATTGTACAAATACTAAATGTACGTAATATTTTGCATGCAAAAGTGCAACTGAAAAGTTTCTCTCGGTTTTTTTTTTTGTATCGGGTGAATTAGGATATTTTTGTTTGTTGGTATTGAAGTAATACTGGCAGCGTTTATACGTCAGAGACATAAATAAATACGTGTAAAATTTTTCAAACTTAGAATCACTTAAAGTTATGGTTTTGAAAATATAAAGCATTATGAAAATTTTTTTTTTTTTCTTTCATTTGTCTTTATTGCATTTCATATTATAAAAATAAGGTAATTGATTAATTTAAATATGGAATGTGCCATATTGTTTGTATTTAATATTAATGTAATTAAAACCATCACAGCTTCTGATGATCTGAACAAAAGGGGTAAATGGAACGAAACATTTAAATTGAATTGTATGAAATTCTAAAATAATTATGGAAGATTTGTTATTGGCCACAAAAATTTACTAGTTTCTAGTGACTCTAGCCAGGCCCTGTTTTCGGTTTTGGGTTGGTAACTCTTATCTCTTATGCTTTTCGAATCTTTAGTGTTGTGAACTATTATGCAGCCTGCTGTGTGGTAAACGCTTACTGCAGCTTTTGGACGCTTGCAACACTAGGGAAGTCTCACTGCTTCTCATTGCTGGCTTTTTCTCACTGTTATACAGTGAGAAAAAGTCATATTGCCAGTGCAATAAAAATATGTTGTTATGAAACCCATTCGCATTATATTATTACGCTCAATCGATACTAACTCGGGTCAATTGAATGCTTAACGTTCAACCCACTTAAATAAATAAAGGCTATAATAATTTTAGTTTTAAATATAGCTAGATAAAACGTGTGTGCCAGTGACAAGGGTTGACAGGTGAAAAGGCGCGTACATAAATGGTGTGATATGCATATACCTATTTAAACATATTATTAATAACATGCGTGTTGTTCTTGTGTCAAAATAACCTTTTTATAAATATATTTATATTTGAATAAAGAACCTTATTTTTTCTTAGCAGCTGGATAAAATACTGGCCAGAAAATTTACAATATAAATTTGAATTGAGAACCTGCTTGTTGTTCGTAACTGGATAAAACTGGTCTGAAAAATGACATCCTGCTACGAAGAGGCGACAAATGTAACGATAATTTTATTGGACTTGTGTTCTTGTTGTAACCGTCTTGGCTCAACTGTAGTTTCGTCATAACATACACTTGATGTTTAACGAGAAGATTTTTAAATTCAAGTATGTGCCAAATGGAATTCGCAACATGTCTTCTTTATATTTTGTAGTATAACTAATTATAGATAGTGCCATCCACGAAGACGCGCCCCACTATTATTTCCTATAGTTTATAGTGTAAGTGTGCTACCTTCAACTAATGTTTGAGATTTATCGGTACACACTGATTACCTATGAGTGCACACGCACACTACAATTAATAGACTCGTCATACTCCCCGCATCCAGCGCCCCCTTCTTCTACAAATTGGTGGGGCGCGTCTTCGTGGATGGCACTATCTATACTTACAGAAACAATATTTGACCCAAATCGGTATCCCGCGACAACGTGTAAAAGTCATATCTCTTTCGTAATAAAATAATATATTAATATAATGAGCCGTGGTCGCCGAGTGATTCGATCAGTTGCTTGCGACACAAAGATCGCAAGTTCGAATCCCGACTGTACCAATGAGTTTTCCTGAACTTAAGTACAGTGATTAGTCACACCACGAGCTTTACGGTGTAGGAAAACATCGAGGGGAAACCTGCATACGTCTGAGAAGAAATTCAAACGCTTATGTATAGTCGTGCTTGAGTAACGGCGACGGACTCGCCATCTGACACGTTGGCACCTAATATACTTCTGGCGGCTCTGGGTATGTGGGTATTACCTATACACCTCTGCCTACCGCTTCGGGGACCCTTGTGGGAAGGCGTGATTATATTATCATTACTTTTTTATTATTAATAATAGTATATTTTCATTGGCTCCCCTTACACAGCATTGGAACGAGGAAACACTTAAACCCTTCGTCTATTATCCCTGTATTAGTATCAGTTTCATCATTGATATTGAACTGTTTGACTTTGGGAACTTCATTAGAAGCTACGAGAATACAGCATGAATCTTCAGAAATGCTCGGTACATATTTTTCTCTCGTTATATCCTCAACTAGCAATCCACCCACACATTTCGTGTAAGGAATGCATAAAATTTCAAAGGGTATGAATTTATACGATATTCCTCCGATAAAAATAGGTATTTGAAACGAGTGTGGCGAATTATATTTACTAACTAGTGCCCGCGACTGCATCCGCGTGGAATTCAACAAAAAGTTATTGTTTAGTTGCTAAATTGCATTTAGTATATAGCGGTTACTTTAATATTACAAATAGGCACTCCACTTCTATTTATTTATGTAGATTCTAACGCTTTTAATCATAGTGTAGAGATTTTACCAGATACTTTTTAAATTAAACGCAGTGTTCATAAAAAATTTTAAGAGACCAGTTAGCTAATTATTCGGCTAACATTTACATAGAGAATAGCTTACCATGACACGAAACTTTATTTTTATTGGATCTGGATTGGATCGAGAGGAAGCTCAAAGTAAAAGAAGAAATTCAAAGGGTCTCACTATGCTATGGCAATACGTAGGTACTCACACAAAATGGCGTAATGCCCAATATGTCGTCATAATATGGCCGCCATAAGTCTTAAATGTCGATCATAAGATTAATATGCAAGAATATTCAAAGCTAGTCCAATTTGGTCAATGCGGGCAAACTAACAAAATTACTGCATAATCCATTTATGACATATATTCTGTTCCAGTATTCTGTATACTTAGTTAATATGTGTTGTCGATAGATGGCGTTATCAACACTTTTGTTGAATGTAATCGAAGTTTTCGTTTGTAACACTACACTACCTATATATAGTAAATTAGACGAGTAAATTAGTAGATTAGATTAGAGATTAGTTTAATTATCCACCCGGTCCTGATTACCTATTGGTATGTAAGATAAAAAACAGGGAGTAATTGCTATATTCTTACATTGCCCAGGCTGAATATTCGAAATAGTCGGACCCCTTAACAGATAATCATTACTGCCGGATAACAGTAAGAGCCTATACGGTTGTATAACTTGCTAATAAGCTTCAAAATGTACCTTAAGCCTTAAGCTTTAGTCACTCATGATCCCCACAAGCATTAAACTAAACGTTTTGGTGCGCAATGATCCTCAAAGATGATTAATTGACCAGCTCATGATATTGCTGAATGATTAATTGAGTCTTGAACTAATTCCAGCTGAAATATCTCGGCAAATTAATAATATCCAACTTAGTTCAGGAACTAACTTCCCTCGGCAAGACAAACATTTGCTTTCGGGCCAATTGAGAGAGATGGCTTTTTATGTCGATTCATAGAACCGCATTTTTTACTTACGTCATAATGTTTGTTATAGATTAAAAAATATTCTTAAAAATATTATATTTATTCAAAATATATTCAAATAAGTAGCGCTATTATTTATTTAATAATATTTTTGGTTTTCTTATTAGTTTTTCGTTAATGAAGTTAGTTAAGTATATTAGGTATATAGTCGAGTTGTATCAAACGTGTCAGGCTTTAGTTAATTTAAAAGATAATTTAAAAGCCCTAGAACGAAACTTCATCAATTATGTAAAAGAAAACATAGCTGTACAGGCTCGTTTCCTATTATAAGCCAGCAACGCCGCAAACATATTTTATTTCGTGCGAAGCTCTCGGGATTATTCGTTCGCGCCGCAAATGCTCAACTTGTCGCGCGATCAGTTGGCGGACCAGTCGTCTAGCCCGGTAGCCCGTTTCCACGAATATTCACCATTTTAACATGACCTCCTTCGCCCCGCTACGCGTTCCTATACAAGTTTGAGATCCGGGGTCGGCTTGAGTCTAGTACAGTGTCTCGAAGTTTTGGTCCAAACCAAACCCACGGTAAGATTTTACGAAAATTAACTTTAAGGACCACTTCAATCTAAACCTTTAGCAGATTAGGGTTTTCGCATACGAATGTTAGATTTCGGTCATTCTTGTGGTTTCATCTGTCTTTGTATTGGGAATTCAATCGCGTGGAAGTAAGTCGGAGTCAATTGTGAACTTTGGGAGTTGTTTGCTCTTGGAATCCGTAGTTTCGTCGCCTATAATAATAATTATAATATACTAGCTGTGTCCGCGACTTCATCCTCGTGGAATATAACAAAAAATATTGTTCAGTTTCTAAAATAAAAGCCTAAGTTACTCCTTTTTATATCAGCTATCTGACAGTGAAAGTCACGTCAAAATCGGCCCAGTCGTTTCAGAGATTAGCCGGAACAAACAGACAGACATAAAAAAATTGTTAAAAATGTTTTTTTGGTGTATGTACCGTATATGGTGTATATATTCATATGCCTGTGGGTATTACCTATACACCTCTGCCTACCCCTTCGGGGACCCTTGTGGGAAGGCGTGAGGATATATTATTATTATTATATATTCATATGCAAGTAGTAAAAAGCGGTTATTTCAATATTACAAGCAGACCCTCCAATGTAATTTATATGTATAGATTAATATTAATTTTAGCCTTAGTCAAGATTACCGCCACACAAGATTTCCACAAGGGTTTTGCAAAATATACAACTGAAATACACATTTGTGACTATTAGTGAGACGAGGCGCTTCTTCATTACACCTTTGAACTATCCTACGACTCTTCAAGAGCACTATATTTATTATTGAATCCATCGAATATTCTAAAATGTTTCCATACGTCAAGAGTATTAGAAACCAGCGAGCAAGTATGAAGGGACTGATGACTGTGGATGAAGTGAAAGCACTTTACTCTCTGCCTACCTCGTGGCCCTATGTATATTAGAGGTACTGGTTAACTAATAAGTAATAATAATAATAATAATATATCCTCACGCCTTCCCACAAGGGTCCCCGAAGGGGTAGGTAGAGGTGTATAGGTAATACCCACACACCCACTTTCCGCCAGAGGTATATTAGGTGCCAACCAACAACAACAAAGATATATAGGTATCAAATAAAAATAAAACTACGTGACTAGTAACTGAATACTTATAACTGTAAGCGGCCGTATTTAAGTCGGTTTAATATTTTTTGAGCTCATTGCGTTGACAAACGGATGCGGGAAGGGTACCTACTTTTATAATATGTAGAGATCTTTGCTTTATTACTCTGTTGATGAAGACGATGCTCTATGATTAATGATCCTTGTATTAATTATCTACGCTAGGTACCTAACCCTTATATTATCTATGTTTTGGGTAACACTAATTGCTTTCACGTCTGTCTGCGATGCCACTAGTCTGGCGCTACCAGTTTATGTACCCAGCCCACAACTTACTTTAATAACTAAACTCTTTAAATTTACTATAAAAAATACAGTCCCCGAAAGGGTACGCAGGAGTTTACAAAACCTTGTCACTAAGGTTATTTATTTAATTATAATTAACGTTGGAGTCCATCTTTCGTTTTTAATGCACGTAAATATATATGTAGTCGTCTTTGAGTTTATCAATACTGTTTTTATTTATTTATTTTAATATTTTATTATCTATACTAATATTATAAAGAGGAAAGATTTGTTTGTTTGTTTGTAATGAATAGGCTCCGAAACTACTGGACCGATTTCAAAAATTCTTTCACCTTTGGAAAGCTACATTATCCCCGAGTAACATAGGCTATATTAAATTGGACCCGATAGGTGGCGCTGCGATCGAGTTTCAAGAATTTTACCTTTTTACCCGGGCGACGCTTTCTGTGTGTTTCTGTGTGTCTTAAGCTAGATTCGAGAATGGTTTAGATTTACAATTGGACCCAATAGGTGGCGCTGCGATCGTATTACGGGCAATTTAATTTTTTCACCCGAGCGAAGCTGGGCGGGACAGCTAGTGAATACAATAAAGAGGAAAGATTTGATTGTATGTTTGTTTGTATTGAATAGGCTCCGAAACTACTGGACCGATTTGAAAAATTCTTTCACCATTGGAAAGCTACATTCACCCTGAGTGACATAGGCTATATTTTATTTTGTAAAAAAAACCTATGTCCATCCGTGCGAAGCCGGGACGGACCGCTAGTTATTATATATATTTTTTAAATGGCGACAGACTCGCCTTCTGTCTCATGCCAATGTGACCCAGATAGGTATTGGCGAGAAAAGGGTGCTTTTAAGCCTCCTACCCTTGTGGGCGCTCGTTAACATAACATACAGTGTTGTTAATCTTATTTCCAGCTTCTTTATCACCACTAAAACCACTCAGGTATCAAAAAAATTGCAAGAGAATCGTCACATTTAAACTAAACTCAGATTATTATTAGTAGAGCCATGTCGATATATGCTTGAATTGACTACACATATAAGAAAGAAAGATTACATTGACTTAGTACTTAGTATTTTTATTTCGGAAAAACATCCATAGTGTTAGGAGACAATTGACTTAAAACTATGTTAATGAAATGTAATATAAGTAAATGCAATCTTTCTTACGACTTTTACTTTCATATAAGACTTACACTGACTTATACTAAGTCAATGAAATCTTTCTTTCTTATATAGTGGTAGTGGTTAAGTGCGGAGACCAAGCAAGTCACATTCCAACAGATCTCATATCGTTATTATCTTAATTTTCCGCGTGTTTCTTGGAAGATGGAAGGTCGACTTCGTTAAGCGGAAGAGTAGCTGAGTTGGTTCACTGAGTCGAGTGTTCCCTGAAAGAGTAAAGGGCTTTAGACTCCCTTTGAGCTCCTTTTACTGGACTATTGGACTATTATATTCAGGTACAATATGTGCCCTGCGGTCCGTTTTTGGATTATTTCTAAATTGTCCCGATACTTTGACAAATAGCTTACGAGCTAACGTGCCGCATTGCCTCGCACGCCCGCCCTATTCCTTGTCGCTTAGCGAAACATTTTCCCTTTTTTCTCCTAAAAGTTGATAATAGTCTTTCTCAATTGATCTATCAAATGGAAAAAAAAAATTCTAATCCGACTGGTCGTTTCGGAGCAGTAGCCTACAACACAAAAATTGCGAGTTCGAATCCCAACTGTACCAATGAGTTTTTTCTGAACTTAAGTACAGTGATTAACACCACGAGCTTTGCGATGAAGGAAAACTACGAGAGGAATCCTGCATACGTTCGAGACGAAATTCAAAGGCGTATGTGTAGTCGTGCTTGAGTAACGGTGATGGACTCGCCATCTGTCACGGTGGCAACTAGATATATCTCTGGCGGAGAGTGGGTCTGAGTACTACCTATCTCCCTCTGCCTACCCCTTCGGGAACCCTCGTGGAAGGCGTGAAGATAACCTTCCAAATGTACCTATTTCGTATTGGTATTGTGTGCTTTTATTAAGCTGAAAAGACCAGCAAAGCTTTCATCGTTAGTTGGCATTTCAGGATTGAACTTATGTGAGTTTTTAATGTACCAAAGGGGAGAAAACAGGATTACTGCTCGCCTGATGTTATGCGGTTACCGTGGCCGATTAGGAGCTTGTAATAACAGGGAATTATTCGCGTTGCCGACCATATATCGGGAGGCATAGCTTAGTACAAGGGACTAACGGGTCTTAGCCCTCAACAACGGCGGTATATAATTTGAGCTAATTCCACTGACTAACTAGTATTATTGAAATATTTCTATAATGAGACTATGTTGGCGTACTGAGCCCTTCGAATAATACATTATATGTATGTTCGTTTCTATGTAGGGCTCGAAAAATCAAGTACTTGAAACCGGCGAGCATTTATGGAGAGACTGATGAATGTGACTGTGCCTCAGTCACATTCACAGATATTCGTAAAATAAAAACCTCACGCCTTCCCACAAGGGTCCTCGAAGGGGTAGACAGAGGTGTATAGGTAGTACCCATACACCTACTTTTCGCCGTTTATATTTTAGGTGCCAACGTGACAGATGGCGAGTCCATTGCCGTTACTCAAGCACGACTGTACAGACGCCTTTGAATTGCTTCTCAGGCGTACGCAGGTATCCTCTTGATGTCTTCCTTCACCGTTCGTGATGTTCGTAAATCTAGAAAATTGTCTCTAAACTCACTCTGTCTACCCCGAGAGTGACAGATATGTATACTACTATAGTAGCCTATAAGTTAACAAGGCTCATTCCAAAGTTAACTCTGTTGTGTTATTATTTAAAGCCATTTTTCGTCAAAGTCTCATTGCTCAGTTTGAGTATCGGCCGATGTTCTCCAATACATGTAGCAGGGCGGGGTGACTGACCGCGGAAGCGACCCCACTGGCTCGGTTTCCGCTCCGGTGTGCAAGCACCCCTACTCAATGACAGCTTTATGACATTCCATTAAAGCATTGTGTGTTTAAACACTAAGTGTCGCTTGCTTGTAGCTAAAGAGTATGCAAAACAAAACACACGCGTTGTCACCTGCGTATATAGATAGTGCCATCCACAAAGACGCGCCCTACCAATTACTAGTCGAGGGGGTCGCGGGTTGCGGGGAGTATGACCTGAGTCTATTAATTGTAGTGTGCGTGTGCAATCATAGGTAATGTGTCCAAATAATACTCAAACATCAATGGAAGGTTGCCCACTTACACAAATAAACTATGAGGAAGTGTGGGGCGCGTCTTCGTGCATGGCACTATCTATAATATGATTCCATTTGTACATTTTTGTGTGATCGTAAAGATGAAGAAAGGCATGTTACGTTGGTTTGGTCTTGAAAGGATGAGTGAAGAAAGATTGCAGAAACGGATATACAAAGCGAAAGTGTGTGCAAGAGGCAGAGGAAGACCGCGTTACAACTACCTAGATCAAATAGATCGGACACTCAAAGACGGGAACGATAAAACATAAATGGTTGTCTTTCGCGTCATTATATTGAGGACAGGTGCTGCTGAGCAGGTGGGGCTGGGCATCTCAAAGGTAGCGAGTTCATTTGTGGTTATTTTGCTTTATTACATTCTGGTTTGATAGTTAAGCATTCTATTTATATTTTCACGGCGTCTATTTTGTGTCTGTTTTATTTGAAATTTTAATGTAATATGTAATACCCACACACCCACTTTCCGCCAGAGATATATTTTAGGTGCCAACATCACAGATGGAGAGTTCATCGCCGTAACTCAAGCACGGCTATACATACGCCTTTGAATACCTTCCCAGACGTATGCAGGTTTCCTCTCGATGTTTTCCTACATCGTAAAGCTCGTGGTGTGACTAATCACTGTACTTAAGTTCAGAAAAACTCATTGGTACAGTCGGGATTCGAACTTGCAATCTTTGTGTTGTTTACGACTGCTCGAACCCTCGGCCACAACGGTTGAAATTTTACTGATTATAAACAGATAGGGCATAATGCGTCCCCCGTTTAGAAATCGAGTTACCCGAGGGGTACAATACCTCTTTGGGTACCTTACAATACCTCGCTGGCGATTGAGGGTACTTTCGAAGTTTCGACTATTATTCTGTGTCTGCGGTGACTTAAACTCCCAGATATGCAATGTTGCTGACAGAAGGGGGACCTGTTCGTCCGTTATGCTGGTAGCACAGCAACTCCACCCACATAAGGTCAGTAACGCGTAATAGGTGTATGTATATGTATGTATATGAGGTATTGTTTGCATTTATAGGATACGGCAGGTAACCATACCGTATGTATTGAATGCCACCTTTTTTATACCACTCGGGTGGTAAACAAGCATGCGATCGACACTTTTGTCTGTTATATAAATAATTTTTACTAATATAATCCCCTTCGGGGGCCCAATGGGGCTTGAATTCTTGAAAATTTGAATTCATCTATACTAATATTATAAAGAGGAAAGATTTGTA
Organism: Drepana falcataria; assembly: GCA_945859725.1. Taxonomy (NCBI): domain Eukaryota; kingdom Metazoa; phylum Arthropoda; class Insecta; order Lepidoptera; family Drepanidae; genus Drepana; species Drepana falcataria. The sequence goes on from OX243935.1 coordinate 8,104,426, forward strand.
TGTAAGTATGTTTGTAACGTGTTTGTAACGAATATGCTTCAAAAGTACTGGACCGATTTGAAAAATTCTTTCACCATTGAAAAGCTACATTTACCCTGACTGACATAGACTATATTTCTGCTCTTGCAAAAACTACTAAACGCAATTGGATGAAACTTGGCTCAGATTAAGATTATTACTAGGATATGTTTTATTTCAGGAGAAACATCTACCAATTAAAACATATTTTACGCGAGTGAAACCGCCCAGCTAAAGGATACTACTTTTCTTCGTGTACATACGTATATGGTATTATGTCTCGCCTACGTACAATTTACAAATAATTTCGACAAAATATGGTTGGCAACATACACCACTTAATCACGGCGATATTACTGTAATAAACACAAAAATATAAAGTACAACAATTATATTTTTATGTACATTGATTCTTATCAATGTCAAATATGCAGGTATAATGGATATAAGCTTGCGATTTACAGTTTGTTAAACAACTTTGACACAATATTTTCGCATGCGCCAAGTTCGTCTCGAGGGCATGCGGTGTCGTTATACAAATCATACAAAGTCTGCAAAATATGCCAAAGCATTTTTAACTTTACGACCAAAGTAACGAAGGTATAAAATAGACTTTTATGTCGTGAGCACTTGTTCCTTTTTCGAAATTGGGATGGGTATGGCTCGCTAACAGTCGGCCGCATTCGGGAGTCACCGCCGCGCACGTGCAGACGGGGATAGAAATAGGATATCACAGTAGGGCTGACACACACAGAGATATTACTAAACTAATGCTTAGATAATACCCGACTAAATATTCGGTCATCGCCTATCTATTGACAAAATGTTGTATGATGATACAACAGCTTATCGGTTGGTTGAACCCAAAGATTATCTATGATGTAGTTTCTAAGTACTAGTACACTAGAAATCAAATTAAAAAAATAATGCTTTTTATTTTTTAATTATAATAATTTTGTAGTATTTCTTATAAAAAGTTTTAAATTATCGTATTATTATTATAACAGGGGTCCGGGCGGAGAATGGCGCTATATTCTCGCTACCTAATAAATATGTCCTTAGTAACTAGATGCTTCTAAGAAATTTGACACATTATTAATATTTGCCAAGACCTTACGGGACGCGCAAACCCATAAAAATTCATGGCACGAGCTCCAATGTTACCTTTATTAAAAAAATTGAATGTTTACAGTTCGCGACGAACTCGGCGTTCCAAGTTTAAAAGTTCATTAACGTTCGATATTCAATGACGTGTTACATATTGTTCGAATATCATTTAAATATGAATTTTCCGGATTATTCGAATTACAAACGGCGTACCTACATGTGCTATGATCTAATAAATTTACATTATTAAAGACCTTGGTTGTGTAGGAGGTTGTACTAGCTTGCTTTGCCGGTTCTTTGTCAAGGACGTTGAGACGATTACTCTATATACATTTGTGATAAATACATTTTAAGCGTCTGTTTGTAATTTCAAAATAACCATTCTATTCTAAATCTAAATTAATAGAAAAGTATATACGGAACTGATAACAAAAACACGATTTATAATATATTTGTTTGTTTGTTCCGGTTGATATCGAAAATTACTGTACCGATTTTGATAAAACTTTCGCTAGGTAGCTCGTATTATAAGTAATAATTTTGACTACTTTGTATATGTGTATGTTTTCAAGCAAATATAATGTGTAAAACTGCGTGGCATAGCTAGTTATGACTGTACCCTACCAGAACTAACGCAGGTACAAGTTACCAAGTTCAATTATCAATAATTCTTTAAAAAAAACGGTGTGACGTAATCATGCAATGTACCAAAAAGTTAATAGGGAAAGTGCATTATGTGTACTATGACCTAAATTCCATTGACGGTCAAAGCAAAATGCACTTAATTTGTTTGCAGATTAGACTGAATTTAGGCCAGCAATTGTTGCGGAGATGTTAGCGTGAAAGCTATTCGAGCGACCTTGCCTCTTCTCATTAAATGACGTTCGAAGACTTTTTGCAATGTAATAGCTAATTTATATACGTACCGAATTATTCGTGGGCGTTGTTTTTATGTTTCATCCGATATCTACTTATTAATGCTATTAAAATTATAAATGTGAAAGTTTGAATGGACACAGATATAGATTATTAGAAAACATATAGGTTATGCTTTACGGTGAAGGAAAACATAATTAGGAAACATGCATACGTCTGAGAAGCAATTCAAAGGCGTATGTATAGTCGTGCTTGAGTAACGGTGATGGACTCGCCATCTGTCATTTACCTAAAATATATCTCTGGGGGAAAGTTGGTGTGTGGGTACTACCTATACACCTGGTTATTATTGCCTAGCCTACCCCATCGGGGACTAGGTACACGCGTTTGATTTTTTATTTACACGCATTTCCAACGTATGCTTTCCTCTCGATCTTTCTCTTCTCCGTAGTGTGACAAATCACTGTACTTAAGTTTAGAAAAAAGCTCTTTGGTACAGTCGCAATTCGAACTTGCAACCTTTGTATTACTGTCAACTATCAAACCATTCGGCCTACACATTCCTTATAATACAGAGCTCCGGCAACATTTTACCCACAAAGTTTTATTTTACACTTGCTTCGGACGCTTCAATGCGGGGCTATGGAACACAACAGTTTTAGAAACGACCATTTTTTGCCTCAAATTTAATAGTCGCAACAGGGACCTATTATAAAAAAATGGTCGACAGTTTAAATGATACTTTAAGTGCTAGCAATAAAGTTGATTATTATAAAAGTATTTGGGCTCATCGAGTAAAAAGGTTACCTCAGAATGAAAGCATGGCTTATTCAAAACTGGCACCGCTAGACCCATAAGAGTTTCATGATTCCTTGGTACATTGCTCAGAGCCGTGTGGCAGAGTGGTTTAATTAGTCACCTGCTAAGCCAAGACTCGGAATTTGAATCCCGGTGCTCTGAACTATTGTGTTTTTCTAAAGTTACTACGAGCTTTAGTGTGAAGGAAAACATCGAGGGGAATTCTGAATACGTTTGAGAAGAAATTTAAAAGCGTATACCTAGTCCCCGATGGGGTAGGCAGTGATGAACAGTGTATAGGTAGTACCCACCCACCAACTTTCCGTCAGAGATATTTAAGTACGAGATACATGGCGAGTCCATCGCCGTTACTCAAGCACGACTATACATACGCCTTTGAATTGCTTCTTAGACGTATACAGGTTTCCTCTCAATGTGGTGAGTAAACACGTAAACAGTAGAAAAGAAATTCAGTGAGAGCATTAATAAAGTCCAGTTTCGGATACAGCGAGATACTCGCCATCTGTAATATTGGCACCGAAATATATTTCCGGCGAAGACACTCTTCATATATAGCTATGTAGAGGCTACATTTTATTTTCTTCACGTCTTCCCACAAAGGTCTCGAATGGGTAGGCAGAGGCGTAACGTTACTGGAATTATAATATGTATGACTAATATACATTAACAAACAAAATTAGGGACTTCTTGAAAAAAGACCAGGTCAGTCAAGAGTACCCTAAGCCGAAGAGCATGTATGAAGAGAATAATGAAAGTGGACGAAACGAAACAAGTATGTAAGGATCGTAGCAAGTGGAAAGAAGTGATCCCTGCCTACCCCTACGGGAAAGAGGCGTGATTATATATATATGTATGTATTAAAGGTACAAGCCGACCGCCACATCTGAGCGAGGTGAATCAATCATTTCAAGGTCTAAATAGCTTAAGGTCTGACCAATTTAGAATACACGCGGGAGCTACGTAAAACAGGCACGTGATTAGGGACTAGGGATCTTCTAGAGCTGAAGTCTGGTCGTATTTGCTTTGTGAGGTAGGTACTGAAGTATACCTTAATAGTATTAGAAATAAGGTTTGTGTCTGTTATTCAATACCGGCTGAACGTAATTTGATGCGTTTTGACCAGTAGATTACAAGCTGGATTAATACGTAGGAGACATTTCCATTTATTTACAACTAGCGGTCCGACCCTGCTTTACACGGGTGGACATTATTTTTTTATATAAAAGAAAATATAGCCTATGTTACTCAGGATGAATTTAGCTTTCAAATGGTGAAAGAATTTTTCAAATCAGTCCATTACTTTTTGAGTAAATTCGTTAAAAACATACTTACATACAAATCTTTCCTCTTTATAATATTAGTATAGATAGATAAAGTTAACAACAATTAACAACATTAACTAACTACTGAAATATTAAATATTTGACTCAAATCGGTATCCCGGGGCAACGTGAAACCAGCATTGCTGGATAGCAATACATAAGATATGCTTTATTCCAGAATGAAATCTGCTAAGACATCCGATTAGTCACACCACGAGCTTTACGGTGAAGGAAAACATCGAGAGGAGACCTGCAATTTTTTTGCCGCAAAAAATTTGTGTTTGAGTAACGGCGGTGGACTCGCCATCTATCACGTTGGCACCTAAAATTTATGTCTGTGTACTACATACAAACTTCTGCCATCGCCCTCGTAAGGTAAGAGGCGTGAAAATATAAAGAAAAGAAATAAATTATCTGCGGGTGAAACCACGGGGCATTGGTAGTATTTACTTGTATAAATTTAGTATTCAACATCACACCTCTTGCCATCCGAAAGGCATACATTCACAAACATTGAAACCAAGCAGGTCTGTGTGGTTTGAGAGAAGTTTCATACCGCAAACGCTGAAGTCGTAGAATGAAAACTTTGAGGTTTTCCTTAGAGAGTACAGCATGGATCTCTTCAAGAAGGATGGGAAAAGATTCCTGCAAGGTCAGAGTGATACCCCTGGTATTGCAAAAGTTCGTAGGCGGTAGGCAGAGGAGTGTAGGAAGTACTGCCCACTTTTCGCCGTAGATAGTTGAGCCGGAGAGAATAATGCACTTTTCCTGCTTGGCATCCTCCCGTGGGACAAGAACTTAGGATTTACACACATTTTGTATGGTTTAGTTTATTGTAAATGAATAACACATTCGTACATATTTATTTATTTAAAAACTTCCTGCAAAATTATATACACAGGCGGACTTAATGCCGTATATCATCACGCCTATACCCTTACGAGTTAGGAAGAGGGAGTGGAGCGTCAGTTACTCTATAATTATACACCTCTATCGCTTCGTCCACATTCATCAGTGTCTTCATACATGCTCGCCGGTTTCGTGTACTCGTGACGTTCCCGTCCTTGAGTGTCCGATCGATTTAATCTAGGTAGTTGAAACGTGGCCTCTTCTTGCACACACTTTTGCATTGTATATCTGTTTCGTAAATATTTCTTCACTTATTCTTTCTTTAAGAACAAACCAACATAACATTTCTTCATCTTCTCCAGATAATCCATACAAATATATAAAAGTGGAGTGTCTGTTTGTGATATTGAAAAAACCGCGTTTTAATAAATGCATTTATGGATGTATACACGGTCCGTATACCAACATTTTTACAATTTTTACCTATCTGTCTATCTGTCCGTCTGTCTGTTTGTTCCGGGTAATCTCTGAAACGGCTGAACCGATTTTAATGGGATTTTCACTGGCAGATAGCTGATGTTACAAGAAATATCATAGACTCATACAGACATCATACTTTTATTTTGGATACTGAACAATAACTTTTTAGTTAAATTCCACGCGGACGAAGTCGCTGTTACAGCTAGTTATTTATATATTTGAAATTAAACAGCGGATCTTAACATTACTTAGTAAAAAAAGAAAGCAATATTTAAAATACAGCGAGCTAGAGACAAGCTACAGTGCAGACAGACACCCCATTTTTATGACGCAAGTGTCAATGTAGCCAGCAGTGAGGGATTATAGGGAGTACAACCCTTGGGGTGTATTGCTTTAGTCGAGTCGTGGGCCGAATAACCGAATAATCTCAATGCAATTACGATTAACAATATGCGTATCTTATCTATACTAATACTAAAACGGGGTAGAGTTTGTTTGTTTCAAGCGTTGATCTCGGGATCTACTAATTGTAATAAATACATTGGATATTCCGTATAGAGCCGTGGTGGTCGCAAGTTCGAATCCCGACTGTACCAATGAGTTTTTCTGAACTTAAGTACAGTGATTAGTCACACCACGAGCTTTACGGTGAAGGAAAACATCGAGAGGAAACCTGCATACGTCTGAGAAGAAATTCAAAGGCGTATGTATAGTCGTGCTTGAGTAACGGCGATGGACTCGCCATCTGTCACGTTGGCACCTAATATACCTGTGGCGGAAAGTGGGTGTGTGGGTATTACCTACACACCTCTCCCTTCGGAGACCCTTGTGGGAAGGCGTGAGGATATTATTATTATTTATTATTATTCCGTTCAGATATTATTTCCGTGCTACGAAAAGGCTGAGCGGTAGGTCACCACAATATTCAAAGAGCCCGTTCTCTGTGGACACATACAGACATCCTCACTCCATATTTGTATATTTATTACTGTTGTTGTTGATGGTTGTAATGGTAAACAAAGTACATTGACATGTTACTGAAGCTAGTATTGACATTAAAAAAATCAAAAAGTCATTGTATCATTAAAATGGGGTCAGGAGAAGAAACAAAAGGTCTTACGTAGCGCTGCCACTGATGCCATATTCTTAAATAAGCTAAAATATACCTTACTCTTACAATATTTGAGTCGATAATTGAGTACGGAGAACACGATCAATTCGCTAACACTACCGAAATCCGTGTTTTGATAATTTGTAAATGCAATCGAATTTCAACTCTGTTTAGTTTTGTGTAGAGTTTGTTATCGCAAAAATAACATGGGAGTCGGCTATAGCAGCTCGGCGATCCGTGTCCGTATAAGCCGAAGCGATCATTGAAATCTATGCGAATCCCTGTGACATTATTAATTACAGTACAATAATTTACCTCATGAAACCGGCTACTTCGGTGACGTAAATTGCTCACTCGTTACGTCATAGAGGATTAAAAAATAGTTAGAAGGCGAAGGCGAGACCAAGAATAACTATTAACAACACATGACGAGACTCTCACCGGGTAGGCAGAGAGAGAGTAAAGCGCCAGTTGTTCTAGACTTATAGATAGTGCCATCAACGAAGACGCGCCCCACTATTCTTCCCTATAGTTAATCATGTAAGTATGATTTATAATGTAACCTTCCGCTAATGTTTGAGTATTATCTGTAAACACTGATTACCTATGAGTGCACACTACAATTAATACACTCGGGTCATACACGCCAAATCCCGCGAACCCTCTACTAGAAATTGGTGGGGCACGTCTTCGTGGATGGCACTATCTATACAGACCTATTTCTTTCATTTCCAGTACTGTTGATTCGTTCTCATCCTTGAGTGTTTGAAAGAATTGAATTTAAAGAATTTGAAAGTGGTCTTCCTTTTCTTGCAGACACTTTGTGTTCTATTTTCTCGTTAATCTTGCAATAAGGTTTTTTATATCTATACCCCTGCCCACAAGGGTCATGGAAGCGATAGATAGTGATGTTATAACTCGCTCTGTTCGGATCTCGAGCACGGCTGTACAAATGTCTGAATTTCTTCCTATGAAGAATTCAGAAGATCTCCGTGTTGACCTGGCAGATAGCATTACCTTCTAAAATTAGCCGGACTACTTTGCTTCAGCCTCAGGTGCATATTGCAACGCGCGTTACTGTTCGACTCCATTCGTCCTCTGAGTATATTAAACTCTGTTTTTATTTTACGCCGATGTTATTCTGTCTTACTTTGCGTATTTAAAGGTCACCAACATAGTAAGCACTTGGACTACTGGAAAGACATATACAGACTAGAGAATAGACATATGCAGGCTTCTTTATACGTTTCAGGTAAAGCTCGTGGTGCGTCTAATCACTGTATTTAAGCTCGGAATAACTCATCTGTACATTTGTACGCATTTTTGTAATTTTCTTAAGTGAAACGATAAAAAATAACTATATTCTTTTTTGGCTTTAATGAGTGAACACTCCATAGACGATTTCGATAATTAATACTCTATACATAAATGCTAGTTTTAATATTTTCAAAATAAAAATAATTCTTAGCCACTTTTCAAGTAAGTATTTGAACACAATGACAATCCATTAGAATTTAATTCTTACAACCTACATCCCCTTGATTCTGAATAATTCCCACAGGAGTCGCAACAAGATTTAAAAGTATTGGGGTGTTTCTTGACAAGTAAATTATATAAACAGCAAGAGGGTGAGTTGATATTGAACGTAAATGAGTCTTGCCTTAGCGGAGGAAATGTGTTAAAATGTACTATGAGTAAACATTAGACTCTGCAAGCTTTTAAGAGACTTGTGAAGGATTAAATAAATACCTTGGGACAATTCCACACGAATTGACATAGCCCCAAATTAAGCAAGGCTTGTGTTATGGTAACTAGACAACGATATATTTACTTATACAGATAGATATATACATAAATGTTCCATAAGACATCCAAGTTTCGCAGTCAGGAGCTATAACCACTAGACCAGACGGATCATTATCTGGATTCTTTGCGCATACATACCTAGATTGTTTGATATAATGTTCTTTTCTGTTTTGTTCTGTTATTCAGATATCGTAGATGTATCTGTTTTTGCAGTTATTATTATAATTATATAGAAGTAACGATTTATTATTTTGTAAATTTGTTTGGTAACGATACGCTGATTTGTTAATTTATCGACTGATTCCATCCATGGTTAATAAGGCGATCGAGGCGAGAAGACCACCAATTGTACTATGCTTGCACAATTTTATAAATGGACATACGTTTTTTTTATAAAAGAAAATATGCCTATGTTACTCAGGGTGTTACTCGGTCGAGTAGTTTCGGAGCTATTCAACACAAACAAACAATCAAATCTTTGAATAGATTGTAATTTTGGTGTACAATGAAGCTTTAAATAATAATAATATAATATAATATATCCTCACGCCTTCCCATAAGGGTCCCCGAAGGGGTAGGCAGAGGTGTATAGGTAATACCCACACACCCACTTTCCGCCAGAGGTATATTAGGTGCCAACGTGACAGATGGCGAGTCCATCGCCGTTACTCAAGCACGACTATTACATACGCTTTTTGAATTTCTTCTCAGACGTATGCAGGTTCCCTCTCGATGTTTTCCTTCACCGAATGAAATAAATAAATACCCCAAAATAGTTTACGATGTAACTATTAACCGGTTTGGGGCCTACTATTAATTACGTGATGTTAGCTAAAAAATTTTTTAACACCCCTGCTGATTTTGGTCAGAGCATTTAGATTAAGTCCTCACACTATTTACGTGTATTTTCTAATTCGTGGACAAGAATCTCGCGCTCAAGGAAAAAATATTCTTTATTAAGTTATTATGTTGAAATCTCACTATGATCCCGAACCTTCTTATGATATTTCGAGATTAATATAATATATGTCTGTATAAAATTCCAGCGAAATGATGATAAAACATACCTCGAACACCTAAGGCAGGCACATATAGGATTCAGGGACGTTTAAGGGAGTGAAAATAAAAAAACTGAATTTTCTTTTATTCTGACAATAGTAACAAACGTGAAATTCCTTCTCGAAGTAAAGTACAAACAATATTCAGCTTACTCAAAGCTTACGTAATCGCTTATGACGATATTGAATTCTTTGAAACCCCTAACTTTTTATCAAAATTGTTCACCTCTAACTAACCCCAGAACATTTGCTGTTACCCTTCAAACATGTGTACTTTACATCAATAACGATAAGGTTATTGCTGGATTGGCTTGTTGAGGGGCCAAAGGACAGGGGACAATGTAAAAAAAGAAAAAATAATATAGCATATACTCTTGCCGTTATGAGTAAAAAGTACGTAATTTTACGTCTGTTAAATAAAACCACCCGCGTCACAAAAAGGTAGAGGTGCATAGGTAAAACCCACCCACCCACTTTTTCGAGTCCATCGCCGTTACTCACCACTATACATACGCCATTGAATAACTTCTCAGTCGTATGCGGGTTTCCTCTCGAATATATCTATATTATATGTGCAATCATGATATATTTCGTTAAGGTTGTTAATATCTAGCGGAGAATAAATTTTAGACATACAGTCGTGTTCGTAGCCGTAATCAAATCCCCATCATTTAAGAGCTGGGCTCTTGATGGGGTCTCTGATGCCACTTTCCTTTGGCATCAGTCCAGCGCAGTCTCTTTAACCTCCTATACGTCATAGTGGACACTTTTTCTTGGTCTCCCTGTCTTACCTTCTACCTTTACATCTAAGATATTCTTAATATAGCCTAATAATGCCTTTAGCAGTACTCTTGTCTCGAAACTTCTGATCATGTCTTCGTTTCTTACACTTTTCGCCCAGTTGATAAAAACTCACTGCAATTTCGATTAGTAACGATTTCAAAAATATTGATTTATAGTGTTTCCAACGCGAGTCAAAGAAAATACTTGCCATTTTAAAAGTCAATTTACGATGATTGAACACAAAATACTTACCCATTAAGTCGAAGGCTACAGCCATACAGAGAATTCCAGAACGTTCTGAATAAAACCAATTTGCTTGGAATACATTCTAATTCAAAAACCAATTAAATACTTCTTTCAAGACCTAGATTAGTTTCAAGCGTGAGTGATAAGCTTTTTAAGCTATCGACACGAGGCAGTCGTTACGAGGGGCAGATATCTCTAATTCAAATGACAATTCAAAAGTTTTATTAAGAGGGCGGGGGATAAAGAAGCGACAAACGAATCACTGAATGAAATATGAAGCCAATTTACTTACTTCAAATGACACTACGTTTCCCGCACGGGGTAGGCAGACATAGGCGCCAGATATCTCAAGACTTACAGACCGTTTTCAACCTCTTGATGGCTCGCCGGTTTGGAGTAATCTTGACGTTGTCTTTTAAACAAATTTAAAGCGATGGTTTCCCACTTAGGTATATTCAAAGGTAAAACGCACACATAAACAGTTACCTTCAGTATAGCTCCACATTATGAGTAAAGCTCCGGTCACGCCTGAGCGAATACAGGTGTCGCGTTTAGTCGCACATTGACATCGATGTAGGCATCCGACCTACGTACATTCATTATAGTATGTTTTTAATCGGTGCGATCTATATAATGCATAGGTTCAATTAAAGAATGTAACTGAAACGTGAATATAACCTTTGCCGCATTGCAGTCGCTAAGGTATGTTCAGTACTTAAAGAGCTGACGCAAGCGATTATCAGACGGATGTGAAATGGAACTTGTACTATTCGAATCGTTGGATGAAAGCTTTACGCCGTGTCGCGGTAGAGTAAAGAGAGCAGCTTCCAAAATTGCAAAGATCTATACAAGCCTTCATCCAACAGGCGGGTTCGATTGCCGTTGAGGGCAGATAGCTATTTGCGTGATGGACTCGAGTATCTTTAGTTTTTGATGTCTTACGTATATATTGACAAATCTATCTATTTAGTATATCGATGTCTGGTTCCAATGGATTTCCAATTCCAACAAGATTTGCTTAGTTTTGGACCAATGGTGTGGAATTATTACAAGGTATTTATTAAGTGTTACTTTTTGTGTCCTTTGTATTCCTAGTTTATATTGCTAATGGTTACCTCTTACCGAGGGTAGTCTGGTCCGGCTATCAACTTTAATAGGCATAATTATCGTATCATCACGCCGAGTCTCTTACAGGGAAGGCAGAGGGAGTAGAGTTCTCTCTAGACTTACATACCTTTACACTCACAGTTACAGTCGGTAATCTACAGGTTTATTAGGGATGTGAACCTGTAACATTGTGGTATTAACCACATGGCCACCACGGCTCATGAGTGGGTGAGTATATAAAATCGAGATTCTTAGAATTAATGTACAGTGGCTTGAGTGTTGAAAGCTTCTCGGAAAGGTAGCCAAGACATGCTTAGTCATTAATGAAAAAAACTGAAATCTAAAATTAATGTTGCTAGCTAAGCGCTTCTGCTATACCCCGCAACTCTTTAGTAATAATTTAAATAATATATATCCTCACGCCTTCCCACAAGGGTTTCAGAGGGAACGGGTAGGCAAAGGTGTAGGTAATACCCACACACCCTCTTTCCGCAGAGATATATTTAAGATGCCAACGTGACAGACGATGAACGTAACGGCGTAACGGCGTAACGGCGATGAACTCGCCGTTACTCAAGCACGACATACGCCTTTGAATTGCTTCTCAGACGTATACAGGTTCTCTCTCAAAGTTTTTTTTCACGTATATACTAATAATTCTACCTTCTTATATACAGGATGCCATGGGACAGTTCCTCAAATATTTGATTGAGTACAATAATAGAAGGCAAAAAAAAAATATAAACCAATTTTTTGTTGTAGAATTTGTTTTTCTTATTTACGCATAAAAAATGTAACGTTTTACATCTAAGTACATACATTTTTATTTTATTCATAGTTTCTGAAATAACCCTGAAATAATGTTTCTGAGTGAATAATTATCCCCTTTGATAATGTTGTCATTAAGTATTTTAAAGAGCTATTTCTTTTATTTCTTCGAAGACAACTATCCTATTTTCCGAGACATTCTGTATATAAATATAAAAAATTATGTATTTATGTTTGTCCTCTAACGTTTCAGAACCAAAAATCAGAATACGTTTCGAAATTATATTGTGATAATTTGGTAGGGCGTTCTGGGGACGCCCGCGAGGTTAAAAAAAAGAAAGCGCTAGATGGCGCTACAGAGTATTAACTTACCGTTCAACCGATCGCAATGTAATCTGCGTGACATTACAACACATGCTGGGTAAAGCTAGTCCATTGTAAATGCTAAGGAATCTTTGTCAGTCCGTTTGCCACGACTTCTCGGATCAATCAATTTTGATGAATTTTGGTCAATATTTTGGCCATATGGAAGCTTGGAGGCGGACATAGCTTAAAATAGCTCTTTTTGTTTGAAATTGGGGATGAAACTTCGTATGCCAACCAACCAGTAAGTTAACAAAAGCTACTTGGTACTAGCTAGACAGTATGGTCTAAGCACATAATTATTACCTAGACACATCCAGGCAACAAATCTAGTCTAAACTTTAAACGCATAAAACAATTCGGATCAACATTCCATAAAAAATTAAACGAACGCATACAAAGCTACAAATTCAAGATTATCAATTCCCGTTCCTTACTTTGTGTCGCTATCTACAAAAACTTTACGCGCCTCTTTTATCTACTAAGGGCACTACCTGCCAGTTGCCACCCAATCCAAGGTTGGCTTCATTATCATACAATATTGGTCAACTCAGACGAATTACGTGCACGCTATCGGCGTTACCAAGAATAAAACCTTTTAAAAGTTTGATCAAACATTGGCTGCAATCGTTCACAAATGTTGGTACACAATATGTGGTGACGTATAAAACTGGCTCACACGGCGAGCTTATGGCAGGAAAACGAAACATGATTATCAACGCGTACGGCACAGCTGGCCTGATTGCCGGTTACAGTTATGTAAACCGGTGTTCAACTAACAATTCGGACTACATTGCTGCCTACGAGCGTTCGTTATTCTCTCGATGTGTGGCAAAGTAGCGTTGTACATTTATTTTTGAGATTCGATCAAGAGTATCGCAGGCAATGTAAGGCAGTCGCTCACTCACACACGTAGAGTGACGTTGCACACAAGCTCACTAGTCTCCCTTTCAATATGGTATGAAAAGAGCTATTTCGAAGATATCTTTTCTGAATGACAATGGAAAAATACTCGTTATTGCTATTGGGCTTAGATTGAAAATATAAATTGTATGCCATTAAATATGAGTATTAGATACTAAAATAACTTTCATTCATGAATTACCATAGGAACTAACAATATAATATAACAGGTATGTAAGTTTAAAACCTAACTAAAATTGTATATGTAATATTATTTCCTAAGATATTAGTACCATCATTATAAAAAGCTAGATCACTATTCTTCGTCTAATAATATAAAAAGGTTAAGTACTTAGACATCATTAGGGAAATATACTTCGTTATAATACGTAGTTGTATTATGCAATTTCTATTCTTCTGACAAATCAGAATACACGAATCGACTACTACTGAGCCCTACGATTTCCTAGGGTTTCAACATGATATTTACATCACATTATTATTTATACACAAATCAGCCGAATAACAATTTTAAACTTGTTAGTATGTAATTAGAAAAAAAACATGACACTAGGTTAACCAATTAAAAGTTTCCATATTCTTCCACTAGATGGCGTTAGTATCTGTACGACACGCGCTGTGCTCATCGAAATACTGCAGACTCGGATGAAATATTAATCTAAGCTTGTACTGCATTATCAACGCTGTTATTTCATGAACACTTGTATTTACCTACTATAAAAATGAACAAGGAAATATTTAACATGACATTTAGATAATTGACAGTTAGAAAGGATATCTTACGATTTTAAAACTACTTCAGTATACTAATATTGTCTACTTAAACCAAATAAGCAAAGGAACAAACTAAGCATCAAAAAAATTGAAATTAGAGTGAACTCTATACTCTCTGTCTACCCCGTTGGGGACTCAAGACCTAATCGATCGAAAACTTAGGGATGCGAACGGCAATAGTACTCGAAATCAACAGAGGTCTGTGAATCTGGAAAAGTAATAGTAGAGATAAATTGGAAGTCACTATATCTATATGATGGTTTTTTTCGTGAGTTCTGAACTAAGGTTGCCCTGTGGGGTTGGGACTTCGGCTTTTGGCGTTACTAATCTAGCAAACGCGAGCTAGGGAGCTGGTTGGCTTGGTCTGATAGAAATTATTTAAATAATCGTAGACCTGGCTTAATGCTACTGGCTCTATACGAAGCCTGATCAAACAAGTTTCCTTAAAATTCAATGAATTTGTGAAGTCGACTGATTACTTTATCATCTATTTAAAGCAAAACCTCTTAAGCAGATGTTAAGGGTTAATAAAACTATAGGCATTTATCGCACGAAGATAGAATGAGCCGTCTGTACAGTACAGTTAGGTAAGGTCCCTTTGTCCCGGTCAGGTAAGATATCCGTTGAGGTTCTTACTGACCTTCTACTTAGGCTCGTTGTGTATTTTATTACACCAAGTGACGAAGTATATTTGAAGATATTCTATATTTCCTCACTTTAATATATCCTCACGCTTTCCCACAAGGGTCCCCAAAGAGGTAAGCAGTGGTGTATAGGTACTACCAACAAACCGATTTTCTAACTACATTTTAGGTGCTAACGTGACAGATGGCGAGTCCAAAGGCGTTACTCAAGCACGACTGGTTTCATCAAGATTCGCTTAGTTTGGGAGTAGGTTAATTTGTCTGATGTTATAATCAAGAAATCAAATATTACTGAAACCATACGCTAAGTTGAAGGTTTAAGCATAAAATAAAAAAAACATATTTGTCCGGAAGTCCGAACTAACCTAAGCCAACTCTCCCATGGCACATCGTATCGTATCGTGAGAGACCACATACATTAGAACAACCAGGGATATGAAAGCATACCACCACGTCATGTGAATTCAATCTCAGTGGGAGATGATTGGCGCAGTTCCGACAAACAGTATCTATGATAACTTCTAAATTCAATATTCTAAGATCTCGTTTTATTCCTGCTATCCGACTCAACTTACACTGACAATGACACTTATAGTGTCAGGAACAGTGACATTGACAGTAAAAATTACAGTGACAGTGACAGTAACAATGAAATTAGCGATTTCCACGTTTATATACTATCGCTTTCTTTTTTTCTACTAAGGTGGCATAGAAGCATGCATGCTGCCCTGTTGGTAAGCCATTACCGCCGTCGCTTTCAATACTAGGGTATCACTGGTGGGTTCCCGAAAATATTGCAACAGTAAAGTGCTTACTTAGTGGAGCAACTCCAGTTTTGACCGGAAGATCACTTGAGCCCTACTAATTTTCAGCTGCTCGCTTACATATCACTGGAGATCAAGATGCAAAGAGCATTTATTCACAAAAATACTATTATTATTTTACACCCTTCTTCATATCAGTAACCACAAACAACAAACAGGGCAAGCTAAATAAACCAGTTTCAAAGTGAAGTGATTGTTCACTTCAATTCGAAACTTTTTGTCCAAAACACGATATCGCTTAACGTCACAGATTAGAACGAAAGGTTTCATTGCAAACATGCTGAATGTTAACTTAAGAACAGGTTAAAAACCGATGTTACAAGTGACAAATACAACGAAGGAAAGTCGTCGCGTCAAAACCATAGCAGTTTATCTAAGTACAAAATAATATAGAATTTATTACAAAGAGAACAAAGCAATCAAGATTATCAAGTAACTGAAATGATTTGGAAATTCAACTATTATAATTTATTACATTTGTAAAGGAGAAACGAAGAAAGGCATGCTACTTTAATTTGTACATTTAAAAAGGATGAGTGAAGAAGGTCTGACTAAACAGATAACAATGTAAAGTATCAGGAATAAGAGGCAAAGGAAGACCACGTTCCATTTCCTGGATCAAATCGAACAATCACTCAATGATGGGAACGTCAGATGTTCTCCAAACCGGCGTGCATGTATGAAGAGGCCTGGATAAATGTACATGAAACCTTAGAGGTATGTAAGCCAAGAGAGAGCTCTACTGTCCCTGCCTACCACTACCGTTAATTATTGTTTAGATAAAGTTCAATTCACGCCACCCACAAGGGTCCCCGAAGAAGTGTGCGTGTAGTAGAGTAGTATCCACACACCCACATTCCGCCAGAGATATATTTCAGGTGTCAACGTGACAGATGGCGAGTACATCGCCGTTACTCACGCCATACTTGCCTTTCAATTTACTGTCAAAAGTATGCAGGGTTCTTCTCGATCTTTTCCTTGACCGTAAAGCTCGTGGTGTTCCTAATTACTGTACTTAAGTTCATAAATCTCATTGGTATAGTCGGGATTCCAATTTACAATCCATGTGTTGCAGGCAAAGTTTGCCTAATTAGTATGCATGATATTTTTTTTAGTTAGACATACAATTTGAAAAAAGTTTTTTTTAATCTACATATGAAATCCAAGTCGCTGGTAAGTTCGACTGTATTGTTTTTTTTTTTAGTTGTATGTGTGGCGTCGCAAATATACTAATTTAAAAAAGGAATAGGTACCAATTTGCGTTTTGATCGCTGAAGAGGGGCCAAGGGCGTAAGGACTGTGCGTAATCAATTACATAGTTGCTTCCTTCCCCAACCTTTTGCTTCACAAATTGTTAACGTAAGAATCTCCAGCTTGTATCCAATTGTGTCGTTAGATTTAACTTCTAAATTTAACGTTTCGTTTCTTGATGCCTTTCTTATCACTATAATCACCACCATGGAAGGTAAAACAAGAGTTACGTATATTTTCATACACAATTAAGTACTCATCACACGGGGAGTCTCTCACGGGGTAGGCAAAGGAGAGTAGAGCACCAGTTCTGTCCAGACACACCTATTTTGTTTCATCTGCGGTCATCAGTTACTTTACACGTGTTCGCTTGTTTCACGAACTCTCGAGGTTCCCATCCTTTAGGGTTCGAAAGATCTGACTTAGATAATTTGCACGTGATCTTCCTCTTATATCTTTTAAAATAACTATCTGTGAGGACGGTATAGATGTTGCGGATTCGATCCTAGCTAAGGGTAGTATTAGTGTGATGGGAGAAGAGTATGTATTTTTTTTTTTATTATTATAGGTATCCTCACGCTTACCCACAAGGGTCCCCGAAGGGGTAGACAGAGGTAGTACCCACTATTGTATATTTTAAATTATTCATACTCGCGTGTTGTTGTAATTAGTTCAGGCGTCATAGCGTGCAATTGCAATCACAAGTCAAGAATTTTTAAGATACAAATTTATGTGAGGTCTATAAATCTGACCCTTTCACACTCTTGAATAACTATGGTAATAGCACGACGTGGTACGGCCCGAGGTCTACTTATGTGGATTTGTCGTAAGAAATTATTGTTTTACAAAAAAAGTCCATTGATCGTAAGCACTACAAAAAGAGCTGCATTTAAAGTCGAAATTACCATGGCAAAATGTAAAGGCCAATGCCACAAACACATGTTGGCGTTGCCAGACCAAACTCCTTGACCCACCTCGCCCCCTGTGGCTGTACTACACCTCTTTGTAAGAAGGGTGCGTGCAAGGTATTTGAGGGGTCTTGTGGGATGGTTTGCGTTGAAAAGGGGCGCAGAAACGGAATCAATGAACTCTGTTGGAGTCGACCGACAAAGGACGTTTCGACCGACCAGGTAATTACGTTAATATCAATCTTTGGTGTTTTCTTCATGATACTAAGCTGTTACCTGGGTTTAATACCTGGATCATTACATCGGGTTAACAAACTATTTATATATGTTAGCTCTAGATATTAACTAAATAGCGTAATTATCGACCTTTATGAGTTTTTGATTAGTCCCTGCACGAGTTTTACGGTGAAGGAAAACATCGAGAGGAAACCTGCATACATTTGAGAAGAAATACAAAGTATAGTCGTGCTTGAGTAATTGATAGACTCGCCATATATCACGTTGGCACCTAAAATATATATATATATATATACATATATGGCGGAAAGTGAATGTGTGGGGTACTAGCTATACACCTCTGCGTATTCCTTTGGGGACCCTTGTGGAAGGCGTGAGGATATATATAAATACTCATATATCATATACATGTATCCAAGTCAAAAATTCCGAGGCACAAAATTAATATTGTGCCTTGTGTTGTGAAATTATTGTAGAAATAATTATAATATTATATACCTATATATTATATATATATATATCCTCACGCCTTCACACAAGGGTCCCCGCAGGGGTAGGCAGAGGTGTATAGGTAATACCCACACACCCACTTTCCGCCAGAGGAATATTAGGTGCCAACGTGACAGATGGCGAGTCCATCGCCGTTACTCAAGCACGACTATACATACGCTTTTGAATTTCTTCTCAGACGTATGCAGGTTTCCTCTCGATGTTTTCCTTCACCGTAAAGCTCGTGGTGTGACTAATCACTGTACTTAAGTTCAGAAAAACTCATTGGTACAGTTGGGATTCGAACTTGCGACCTTTGCGTCGCAGGCAACTGCTCGAACCACTCGGCCACCACGGCACTATATTATAATTATTATATATATATATATCATACATACATACATATCATCACGCCAAGTCCCTAACGGGGTAGGCAGAGAGTATAGAGCGCCATTTCTCTCTAGACTCACATACCTCTTTCGCTTCGTCCACATTCAGCAGTCTCTTCATACATGCTCGTCGGTTTCGAGTACTCTTAACGTTCCCGTACTTGAGAGTCCGATCTATTTGATCCAGGTAGTTGGAACGTGGCCTTCCTCTGCCTCTTCTTGCACACACTTTTGCTTTGTATATCTGTTTCGTCAATCTTTCTTCACTCATCCTTTATATGTGTCCAAACCAACGTAACATGCCTTTCTTCATCTTTACAATCACGCCCTCATTCACGCCAGTTGATTTGCGATATTACCAAATGCGAAAGTACCAAATCACTGCCTATTGTCTTCTGGATATCACTGCTAACTGCATTTCCAAAGATATAGACCTGTCAATAATAGCTTAGTTCATACTTGCCTGTATGTTCATAAGATTTAGTCATATCAGATGCTTCTTCACTCCACGCCCCAGACTCCAGTTTCCACCATGTTAGAAAATTCGAAAAAATGAGTGTGAATGAAGCGAAATAGGTTACTCTCTTTGCCGACACGTGTCGAACTCCGCAATTCGTTGAATTCCATTATTGAACTCGCAAATCTTTTTACGAATCTCGTACAAGCCTGTGTTATGACGTATAAAATACGCACTGAGCGAACAACCTCCTTTCATTTCCTCATTTTTATTGAGCCTGTTAAATGTTACACCTTCCAGTAAAGGTATAGGAAATCTATGTACGAAGGTACTCTTCGGATGGGAACGAATCTGCAGTAACAGTATAAAATGACTACCTAAAAGAACCACGTCAAAAACAAAGTGTAGCAAGAAAAAAGCTAGCCAAACAGCTGTCTCCGCGGAGACTGAGAAATGAAAGACACGCTCATATTATAAGTACTGTCGCTTCTTTTGCATGTGTGATTTTGAGGTTTAACTCCCTTATGTTAGGTTTGAGTTTACTTTGGCAATGACTGGAACTCCCCAATATAATATAACTTGGCCAATATTATTCTAAAGCCTTTTAAAATATCTAATGCGAAAGTTTGTGGGTGCATTTTTTATCACTGAAAAGGCTCTATGGATTTGGATAACATTTTAACTTTTCATAGTGCAATGTAAGTAAATGCAAAATATAAACTTTATCAATTCACTTGTTTTTTTTATATGCATACTATAAACCGGGCTTTATTGGGGGTGTATTGATAGAACAGCCTTGGTGGCCGAGTGGTTCGAGCAGTTGCCTGCGACACAAAGATCGCATGTTCGAATCCCGACTGTACCAATGAGTTTGAACAAAATTTACATAAATAATCTTCATAGTTATGATTACGATACGATAGCCGGAGATCGAACCTGTATTCTCGATTTTGCAGGCTCGATCACTCGGCCACCAAGGCTTAGTGTATTTTATAAGTTAACCGCATTACAAATACTAAAGCTTAGGCTCTTTCATATAACCAGTCTTAACATCCATAGCATAGGATAGAACTACACAACCACATCCGCGCTGCGGTAATTTTCGCATGGATATCCGCATCGCATCTGGGTCACGGATATCCCAAGTCGAGTTCTAAGTCCCACATTTAGAGCGAATTTTGTTCATTTTGTTAATACTTCTAAAATGCTTCCGTTTACTGATTGTATCAGAGCAGTTGTTTATATCTTCAAGACTTATCAAAGGGATAAAAATACCCACAAATCAGAGATTATATTATTATATTATATTATTAAAAAAAAATATAATATTATTATTTTATTATATATATTATTAGTATTATATATATATATATATATAATATAATATATCCTCACGCCTTCCCACAAGGGTCCCCGAAGGGGTAGGCAGAGGTGTATAGGTAATACCCACACACCCACTTTCCGCCAGAGGTATATTAGGTGCCAACGTGACAGATGGCGAGTCCATCGCCGTTACTCAAGCACGACTATACATACGCCTTTGAATTTCTTCTCAGACGTATGCAGGTTTCCTCTCGATGTTTTCCTTCACCGTTCTGCTCGTGGTGTGACTAATCACTGTACTTAAGTTCAGAAAAACTCATTGGTACAGTCGGGATTCGAACTTGCGACCTTTGCGTCGCAGGCAACTGCTCGAACCACTCGACCACCACGGCTCTATATATATATAAATAGATATATATCAGATATATATGTATATAAGATGGCAAGTGATATGTGACGAGTTTCCCGTCTTTATAAAGGATTATACATACTCATTTTAATGTTTTCTAGTGAAGACTTCTGCAATTCTAGAGTTTTTTCACTACAAGTTAAGATGTCGGCAGAAACTCTTGACATATGGCGTAGTAAAGATTGTTAACAGGTAAATATAATATAATGATTGCCGGGTATTGTTATTATCGTAAATGTCAAGATGAAGAAATAACTAACGCATTGCTCTACAAAATAACAAAATTACAATATTTAGAAAGTTTTTTAGAAACAATTGATAACATAAAAAAAATTAAAACGCAGTCACATTCTATCTTCATTCTGTCCGTTTTTCTGTACTGTACTGTACTTTCTATAATGTACTGTACTTTCTGTACTCGGACCTGAACCATTCTAGTGGTAACTTTTTATTATTATTACAATATAGACAATATTATATTGAACTTAATGTCGCGGCTCGGAAGTTCTTTTTTGTAATGACGATATCCTTTGTTTCCGAGTTCCTTACCGTTCTCGGTAGAAGATTTCCGAATACTACGACCTTCATCAGACCTTCGTATCTGGGCTTTAATTGCTCAAACAGGTTTCTTACATAGTTCTATCTTTACTAAGTTGATTGCGAATAAATAGACAAACAGATAATATGAAAAATTACTTTGTATTTTGTTGTTTGTCATATTTCTATGTAGGCAAGAGTGGCGACTGATATTTTATCATTTTTGAAAGTGAACAGTTACAGTGGCGGAGTGTAAATTTACTAAATGAAAATTAGGCTGAAAAAGCAAAATTTTAGGGGAGGCAATTTGGGACTTTTTTTTATCGTCTAGAAATTAAAACAGTCATATTTATTTGCTTTGTTACTTAGGTAGTTAAATTTCAATACGTGTCATCGTTTATGAAATGAAAGAGGTTTGTAAAACCAAAGGGAACAAGTCTACTCTCTCTGCCCCGTGAAGGAGTCGGCGTGATGTATATGCCACCGTTAAGATTTCTACAAATTGTATAAAAGCAGTTAATTGGGGCACACGAACGAATGACATGACCATTCAATACCTGTGTCTAGCCGAAATGACAAAAACTATTTGATCTATGAACTATAGAATTGTAGAGGTCGGTAGGGGCGACAACATTCAATAACCTACTGGCAGCTAATGTTTAAATTCTTGTTTAAGTTCAAAAGCATTCCAATAGTACTGAGATGATTGTCACTCAAATCTCGACCTTATGGGACTAAGATACCACAACTGGCACTGAAGTAAAATCACTAGCTGTCACGGTCTGTTTGCCAAACAAATGATTTGATTTGATATAGAATCCGTGTGTTACCACACAAGCTTGGCGAGTGAAAGCGTGACGTCACAGCTACCGTACGTACTTATGTATGTATGTATGTATGTATGTATGTATGTATGTATGTATACTACTAATATTATAAGTTTGTGACGATGTTTGTTGCTATTACACGCAAAAACTACTGAACGGATTTAGATGAAATTTGACACAGAGGTAGATTATAAGCTGGATTAGCATATAAGATTTCAAAAATTAACCAAAGAGCCGTAGTAGCCGAGTGGGTCGAGCAGTTGCCTGAGACAAAGATCGCAAGTTCGAATCCGGACTGTACCAATGAGTTTTTCTGGACTTAAGTACAGTGATTGAAAACATCGAGAGGAAACCTGCATACGTCTGAGAAGAAATTCAAAGGCGTATGTATAGTCGTGCTTATGTAACGGCGATGGTCTCGCAACCTGTCACGTTAGCACCTAGTGTACCTCTGGCGGAAAGTGGGTGTGTGGGTATTACCTATACACCTCTGCCTACCCCTTCGGGGAACCTTGTGGGAAGGCGTGGATTGGAATTATCACGGCCTTGAGGCTGTACAGGAGTTACAAATATACTGATGGATAACATTTCGTAAATAAGAGCGGGCTTGTAGTTGAGCGAAATTCCTGATTTTCGAGTTTTGGATAAAGTTTAATGTTGCGTTTGCGATCAGACGTTGACGTGATTAACAGCTATATGAAGCTGCCTACACCACTAGTATGCATACTATGACGGCTATTATCATCGTTAATCAACAGTGAAAGTAACTAAACGAAGTCATGACAAAGTATTCAACTTTCTTCTCGATGTCTTCCTTCACCGTTATGCCCGTGGTGTAAATAATTAAACTCATTGGAACAGTCGGAAATCGAACTTACATCCTTTGCGTTACAGGAGATAATTCGAACCTACGGCTCCGTTCCTTAAACTTTCTTGAATTATGATTGCATTTGTCCTTCATGTTAAGACGCCAGGTCATGGTCTCCAAAATACAGACATCTAGAGTAAAGGCCATTGGTAATATGTTAAAATGTATTTTATATTGTAAGGGGCCATCAATTAATTACGTAAGAGGGGGACGAGGGGGGAAGGTTATGTAAATCTCTACATGACTTTAACTAGAGCCTATTCTTATTCCAATTATATAAGAAACCAATTAAATAGGGAGTCCAAGCTATCTTATGTGCATGGACGTGGGAATGGCAATTTTTTTCTGTAGCGTAGTTACTCAGTGGCCCCTAAGTACGTACTAAGTTAAAAAAAGTTGATTTATTTTGGAGATTATTTGAATTTGAAATACGGGAACATTCTCTTTTGGTGTGCAGCCTCCAACTGGTATCGTTTTTGGGCGCCAAACCACATATTAATACTGCCAAAACAAATAATACATTTCGTCGATTTGATCGGACATAATTTTCATATTAAAAAAAAATAGACTATGCAGAATGTACCAATAATTTAAAATAATATATCCTCACACCTTGCCACAAGGGTCCCCGAAGGGGAAGGCAGAGGTGAATAGGTAGTACCCGCACACTCACTTTCCGCCAGAGATATAGTTTAAGTGCCAACGTGACAGATGGCGAGTCCATCGCCGTTACTCAAGCACGACTATACATACGCCTTTGAATTGTTTCTCAGACTTATACAAGTGTCCTCTCGATGTTTTCCTTCACCGTAAAGCTCGTGGTGTGAATTATCACTGGAAGCAACTACTCGAACCACTCGGCCATCACGGCTCACCAATAAGTCTTTTGCACTTAATAAGTACAAATATGTCCATACACGCCATTTGTCACGTTGGTTGTTGTCTAAAATATATATATGGCGGGTGTGTGGGTACTACCCATACACGTTGGCCTACCCCTTCGGTAACCCTTATGGGAAGGCGTAAAGACATTATATGATACAATAATAAAATTTTAAATTCCGTGTTAGATCCTAATCTTAAACATCAACAACAAGTGATGTGAGGAAATATATAGCAGAAAGAAATATAATTAGAGTTCTTTGTAAGCGATCGTTAATTAATTTGGTATTACATTTACAAATACCTTTTACACTACACCTGAGTCTGAGACGTTTTTAATTATCGAAAGTAAACACGGCGGAATCTGTTACGGGACTTCATAAATGTAAATTGGTGGCGCGCATCCCGTTTAGCGTCCTCCCCCCTCCCTCCCGCCTCCCCGCCCCGGGGAAACGGGGCCGGGCCCGCCTGGTGCCCAGCTATGTATATTGGGCCAAGCTATTGCCAACGTTTATAGATACTACTAGCTTATGCCCGCGGCTTCGCCCGCGTGGAGTTCTAAAAAGTAGCTTATGTATTTTCCTGCTAGAATAGGTTCAGCCGCTATGCCGTGAAAGAGAATCATACTTTATAATATAAGAAATTTGAATTTTTCAGGATTATAAAGTAGCCTTTGCCCTACTCCTAGGTATTAGCCATCACCATTTCAATTTTCAGACAAAACGGTTCAGCCGTTTGGCCGTGAAAGAACCGCGAACATCCAAACATCCAACTTACAAACTTTCACATTTATAATATTAGTAAGAAAGATTTGACGGCGTTTGCTCATGAAAATACCATGGTTCCAATACTTACTTATTTTTTTTTTAATTAGTCGTGAAAAGAATGTCCTAGACATTTGATAGACTCCTTACGTGTGATATTTAGAGAGTACCAAAAAATATGAATCTTTAAAAAAAAAAACTTGATTTGATTATATCTTTGGCGGAAACCCATACACCTCTGCCTACCCCTTCGGGGACCCTAGTGGGAAGGCGTGAGGATATATTATATTATTTATATTTGATTGATTCCTTACATAAGAAACATAGTAGGTAATGAACTCGTGGGTCGAGCGTAGAAGTGTTGAGCTTATATAGATATACATACATATATCATCATGTTCAATTCCCCGTGTTGGTAGTTGAAACGTGGCTTGCCTCTGGCTCTTCTTGCACACTTTCGCATTGTATCATATCTGTTTCGTCAATATTTTTCAACTCGTCCTTTATATTTTGGGCGAATGCAAGCCAATAGCATTATTGTAAAGGCGTTAATTACATTACAGAATGATTGACGAAACAGATATACAAAGCAAAATTGTGTGCAAGAAGAGGCAGAGGAAGGCCACGTTCCAACTACCTGGATCAAATCGATCGGACTCTCAAGGACGGGAACGTCAAGAGTACTCGAAACCGACGAGCATGTATGAAGAGACTGATGAATGTGGACGAAGCGAATGAGCTGTGTAAGTCTAGAGAGAACTGGCGCTCTATACTCTCTGCCTATCCCGTTAGGGACTTGGCGTGATGATATGCATACACATATGTGTGTGTGTGTTAATTACATTTGGGTCAGGTTCTATTTATACATCGGCCGTTGGCGTATAGAGCCAATACGTCAATATAAGCTGGAGGAACAAATGCGCCAAGCATATTCATTACACTTATTCATAGACTTACTGTAACATGCGATTTGGTTCGCTAAAAAACACTTGGAAATATTTAATGATATAGCAACAAATAGGTAATTCGTTAAATATTTGTGTAAATAGCTGGAAATTACTTCATCTGACCCTACGCTAGAAAAATTATGCAGACAATCCTATAAATACTCGTGTGAAGCCGGGGCGGGTGTCATTGTCTAAAGGATAATTTTGAAAGAATAATTTTATACATATACATCGCTATCACCTTTGCAAATAAACGATGCGTTACTTACAACTTCCATTTATTATAACAACTTCCATTTCTTAGCTCATATTTAGTTACAATTCACTCACGTAAAGAAAATTATACTTTAAGCTTATCCGATAAGATCCCCTTTCCAATGGTGTTGATATTTCATAGGTCAGCATTAAAAATCTGAATATATGGAACGCATAAAAACTTACGCATATTATCAGTAAAACAAGAATGTTTACATTACGTTTTTTTTTATAATAATAGTTATATTGAACTCAATAAAGGTATATTTTGTATATATGAAGATTGAGCGACAAAAGAATGACAAAACAGATTGACATTTCGGATAGGTGCACTTTTTTCGACGTTTTATAAGTGCCCACCTAGGCCTATCTTACTTCTTACTAATATTATAAATGTGAAAGTTTGTAAGCTTGGATGTTTGCGATTCTTTCACGGCCAAACGGCTGAACCGAATTGGCTGAAAGTAGAATTGGTGATAGCTTATACCTAAGTATAGGACATAGGCTACTCTTTTTTTTATCCTAAAAAAATCAAAGTTCTTATATTATAATGTTTGATGCTCTTTCACGGCATAGCGGCTGAACCGATTCTAGCAGGAACATTTCCAAAGCTACTTTTTCGAAGTCCACGCGGGCGAAGCCACGGGCATAAGCTAGTGTGAAATAAAAATATGTTGATTTTGATTGATACAGAAGCAGAATTAATCACATTACAATGTAAGTAAAATCAAATTTATTAAAAAATCAAATAGATATACCTATATACACATATATATTATCACGATCATCCGACACGGGGTAGGCAAAGAGCCTAGAGCGATAGTTCCACATTCATCTGTCCATTCGTACCTGCTTACCACTTTCGAGCTCTCTTCACGTTCGTAACACTCAAGTAAGTGTTTGATCGATGGTGTTCGTGGTGGTGTGGAGTTGAAACAGGTGTATGTATTCCCACAACGGTCCCCGAAGGGGTAGGCAAAGTTGTATAGGTAATACCCACACACCCACTTCCCGCCAGAGATATATTTTAGGTGCCAAAGTGACAAATGGCGAGTACGTCGCCGTTACTCAAGCACGACTATACATAAGCCTTTGAATTACTTCCCAAACGTATGCAGGTTTCCTCTCCATGTTTGCCTTCACCGTGAAGCTCGTGGTGTGACTAATCACTACTTAAGCTCAGAAAAACCCATTGGTACAGTCGGGATCCGAACTTGCGATCTTTGTGCCGCAGGCAACTGCACGAACCACTCGGCCACCACAGCTTATTTTAATTTATTTATATAATTAGGCCATAGACAATACTGTTGATAGCAAAAAAAATTACATCACAAAATATCGCGTTTGATGGAGATTTGTGTTGGAGACTCCGAAGGTTGTACTCATATTGAAGATCAACGGGGTGTGAACTGCCACGTGTTAGGGCTATAAGGATATATTACAGGAAGTGGTTGAGAACGCGGGTATTATTAAAATACGTACATACAAATACCTACATACATATCATCAGAGTTAGAGCTCTGGCACTGCGAAACTTGAAATCGCGGAATCGAATCCCGCTGAGGGAAGACATTTGTGTGATGAACACGAGTATTTGTACCATAGTCTTGGATGGTCTATGTATTTATGTACCTATATAGTTTTTATAATAAATAGATAAAAGAGATTCAACTGGCGTGAATGAGGGCGTGATTGTATATGATGAAGAAAGGCATGTTACGCTGGTTTAGACATATTGAAAGGACGAGTGAAGAAAGATTGACGAAACAGATATACAAAACAAGAAGAGGCAGAGGAAGACCATGTTCCAACTACCTGGATCAAATCGGACGGACACACGCAAATCGGACGCACAACGGACGGACGTACGGGAACGTCAAGAATACTCGAAACCGACGAGCATGTATGAAGAGACTGATGAATGGGGACGAAGCGAAAGAGGTATGTAAGTCTAGAGAGGACTGGCGCTCTATACTCTCTATATATCTATTAGATACCTACATTTAGTTGCCAACGTTATCTATGAATTTCATTTCACTATTACTATTTCTCACCACACTCCAATCAAGTGCGAGCTCCACGCAGCGCGACCACAAATTGATTCCAATGGATCTTGAGCCCTTGGGAAAGCTGTATCTACAAATTATCACCTACCACGCCAATACAGTAGTGTTGTTTCCTATAGCTTGTAATAAGAATCTTCGTATGCCGATTTGTTAAAGTAAAACTTGCAGGGTTCAATGAGTTTTCTGAACATCATATAGAAGCTGTGGTGGCCGAGTGTTTCGAGCCTGTGCCTGCGACACAAATATCGCAAGTTCGAATCTCGACTGTGCCAATGAGCTTTTCTGAACTTAAATACAGTGATTAGTCACACCACAAGGAAATCATCGAGAGGAAACCTGCATACGTCTGAGAAGAAATGCAAAGGCGTATGTATAGTCGTGCTTGAGTAACGGCGATGGACTCGCCATCTGTCACGTTGGCACCTAATATACCTCTGGCGGAAAGTGGGTGTGTGGGTATTACCTATACACCTCTGCCTACCCCTTCAGAGACCCTTGTGGGAAGGCGTGAGGATATATATATATATATATATATATATATATATATATATATACTTCACGCTGCGGACTACATAAACCAGTGAGTCTCAAGGTATTTTTGTTTACATTGTTTTGTTTATAGAAAGTTCATAAATCAACCACGCAATCTTTATTCGATCAATTATTGACAAAAAGGGGTTGGAAGTCTCCCTGAATCTTCCAAGGAAGCTCCGCAGAGAATAGTCTGGCACGTAATTACTTTCAGGAAAGTAAAACCGCAATACTGAAGGCGTGTGTTCTTAAGACATCTTAATTTGCCGACATCTCGTTGCGTGATTTGAAAGTCTGCTATATAAGAGAGTACAGCATGGAGTTCTTCAAGAAGGGTGTGAAGAGATTCCTGCAGGGTCGGCGCGAACGATACCTCTAATGTTGCAAGCGTCCATAGGCGGCGGTTACCGCTTACCACCAGGTAGGCCGCAAGCTTGTTGTATAAAAAAAATAGATACCCTGCTAGCTGGACAAAACAGGTAATATTAATGTAAGTCAAACGTGCAGTGTACGCAGGTGGGTAAGAATTATATTGATACAAATGTGTATATTGGGCGCGCCGTCAATACACATTGTAAAACGAGCAGTTATCTTGTTGAATGCATTTAGAGATTGTGTCCTCATCTTGTTAGCTTATCATGGGCTTAGCTTGTTTGAAACTTATCCTCATAAATATCCTCACGCCTTCCCACAAGGGTCCCCGAAGAGGAAGGCAGAGGTGTATAGGTAGTACCCACACACCCGCTTTCTGCCCAAGATATGTTTTAGGTGCCAACGTGACAGATGGCGAGTCCATCGCCGTTACTCAAGCACGACTATACATACGCCTTTTGAATTTCTTCTCAGACGTATGCGTGTTAGCTCTCGATGTTTTCCTACTAATAATAATTATGGTAGCTAGATATATTTACTTGGATAGATATATACATAAATGCATAGGACATCCAAGACTGAGGTACAAAAATACTCGTGTTCATCAAACCAAACAACTCGAGCCCGCGACCTCAAGTATTGCAGTTAGGGGCTCTAACTACTAAGCTAGACGGCCGACAAATACTAATATTATCAATACGAAAGCAATCTGGATGTATGAATGGTTTATTATTAAATCCCGCCAGAACGTATTTACGGAATTGGATGTCATTAACACAGGATTTCTTCTTCCAGAAAAAACTACCAGCGAAAAATTATGTCTACGCGAAGAAGAAGTTAATAATAGATATTGTTATCGGATATTTCTACGATGAAATATGCTTAAACGGTGCTAGCAAAAGGCTTTTGATATTTGTCCTTATGATAGTGTACAGTGGGTCGATAATTAAATGAGGATAAAATCTGCAGAATTGTTCGACGTGATGCCCACTTCCACCTTCTCCTCTCGCCACCTCTCGCCATCGACGGGGAATTCATCCCCATACCTTGGAACTACAAAGGTCTCGCACTGCGCTTCCAAAGGAGTTTTCTTCCGCGAACGCTCAGGCTGTGGAATGAGCTCCCCGTTGAGGTTTTCCCTGGAGAGTACAGTATGGAGTTCTTCAAGAAGGGTGTGAAAAGATTCCTGCAGGGTCGGGGACGCGCGAGTGATACCCGCGGTGAAGCAAGCGTCCATAGGCGGCTTGCTTGCTACCCATGTAATATTAAAAAAAAAATGACGTAATAATATAACTTGATCTAAGTACTAAACAAGAAGATACTCTGCCGATTGTCAAATATAAAATAAATAACCTTTTACTCGTCTACAGTTAAAGCGTCATAATTTCCTCAATCTTATGCATTGCTATTAACTGTCCCGCACTTATGGCTAATCGTAGGGCTGTCAAACATTGTAAGGGCGCCGTATTTTTAAGCATTATTTGTAACCTGATCAAGTACTTTTTATTAAAACTAAAGTAACGATAGCAATTGCTTATTAAGCATGATTCAGAATGAATAATATGAACGAATACCAAAAAATTTATGCGTATTATTTTTATGGATTTTTTTTATGGATTATATAAATTGACAATTGATCAAAAAAAAATTTTGTTAGTTAATATAATCTCACTTTTATATATTATATAAAAAAATATTTATACATTACTTATTATTTATTGGACGATTACGACTAGTGATCTTAATTAATAATTCAAAAAAACTCGAAGCAATAACAACAATTTAACAATATTTACAAAGAACAGTTGAAACTATGCAGATAAAATATTTGTCTCAAATCGGTATAAGCAATATATAGACAACAACAAAGCACCGTATATATAATCCCACTCTAAGCTAAAAATAATAGTCTCAAGAAACAAACCGGTACCGGAACACATTTAAGTAAACAACGAAATCCGCGTTCCAAACTCAAAATTACACCGGAAGCTTATTTTATAGATGGTAACCCTATCTGTAGGTCGTGCAATATATTTTGTAACGCTATCATCTCAGTTATTGGCAAGCAGCAAGCAGCTCGGCTATGTTGCGAAGGTCGTTACAGGCTACACTGATTGCTCGCTCGTATTACATACTGTGTATGCTATTCAAACTTGTTCGGTTGTAATTCCATTGAACTATTGTCATTACTTTAATATCGTTAGTTACGTTCGCTGCAAGGTCAAAGGCTCGTAAACTATTATATAGAGTTTGTTTAATCATTAAACATAAGCTCTTTAAATTAGCTTATCTATCTCCCATATAAATAAAAAAACTATTTTATTAATCTGATTGTGATATAAATCTTTCTGTTCAGGGGACGCTCGCGATGGAAAGGAAAAAACTCGCTAGATGGCGCTGTATGACATCAACTTAAATACAATTCGTCGATTGCAATGAATGTTGCGTGGCAATGCAATTAATGCGGGGTGTAGCTAGTAATACATAATAAATATATACTTGCATATCATCAGTAGGTGGAGAGAGTAGAGCGCCAGTTAAAGTAATACATATTTTTTTGACTAATTTCATATTGTTTCGATAATTGTTGAGACATATTTCACTAGCATTTCGCCCGACGTTGCTCCCACAGTTTTAAGCAACAATACATAGGTTTTAACAAGCTTATGTTTTCACGAAAGGTGTGACAATCGTAGGTACTAATATTGTTAATGCGAAAGTGATTTATAAGCTAGATTAATACATATAGGTAATACCCACTCACCCACTTTCCGCCACAGGTATATTAGGTGCCAACGTGACAGATGGCGAGTCCATCGCCGTTACTCAAGCACGACTATACACACGCCTTTGAATTTCTTCTCAGACGTATGCAGGTTTCCTCTCGATGTTTTCCTTCACCGTAAAGCTCGTGGTGTGACTAATCACTGTACTTAAGTTCAGAAAAACTCATTAGTACAGTCCCGATTCGAACTTGCGATCTTTGTGTCGCAGGCAATTGCTCGAACCACTCGGCCACTACGGCTCACCACCAGCACCACATATGATAGATATGGTTCTAGTCCAGAAAATATAACAGAATTAAAATCCACCAATGAAAATAGCAGGACACAGCTAGTAATATATATCAAGTAGCCGTTTCTCAAGCGCGACTATATGTACATACGACTTTAGTGTTCTTCTTAAAATATGTTACCATTGATGCTTTCCCTCACTGTAAGCCTCGTGGTGTGATTGGTCAGATCTCGAACTTGCAACCTCGCTTTTTGGCGATTACTTGAACCACTCGGCCCCCGCGGCTAAATTATAAAGTAGCCGTAGGAAATGGTGTTGAAACAATATCCTTTGTCTCAAGTTATTGAAACATTACTAATAAAGTAATGATTCATGGGGCGCTTACGTCATCTAAGGAACTTATTCTTTTATGGAATCATTTACTGAATGCCAAAGGTAAGGAATAGAGGTATTTTTATCGCCTTGATGGATTTAAATCCTGTCTGATGCATGAAGTTAAGCACGATTGTTTTTGGCTATTGTTCTTGAATTCTCTTCATTAAGTATATAAAAGATTTAACTTAAAACGAGAATTTTATTTTAATTCTAATTCTTTAAATGAGGTATGAAAAAAAGTGTTCTATATTTACGTTTTTTTTTATAGAACCAAACAGATTATATAAATTTGCAAATGTCACACATCCTGTTCTCATTTGAGATGGCATTTAGTAACATTTAGACCTGCTAATTAACACAAAGTGCCAAAAGAATAACATATAGACTTTAGGGTCAATCAAACTAACAACAATATTTTTAACATAACATTATGTTTATAGCATACGCTAATGGAAAAAAACTGATCTACTTAAATTTATTTCCTAAGAAATATATTACAAAAAGTTACTTAAAAGTTGTAAGCCTAAATAAACAGTATTTGGATCCAAACATTCCACTCTACCTACATACTTACCACGAAACGTGAACTGTTACCGTGTCACTTTTGACGTCAAACTCGATAGCAAATGAAATTTCTTTTAAACCATTTGATTTTATTAAAGTAACACAATTCACTGGAAGGATTAGTTCCAATTTATACACTTTGTCACACACCAAAACTGCGCTTATTGAAGGAAATGGTATCAAGAAAAAACATTGCAACCAAGTACCTCATTTGAGAAAAGAATTCCGAAATTGTTGTAACATCTTTTTTTTAAGTACTAAGAACATTATTATATCCAAGAGTGTTACAAAGAACAATTTCAACAGCAAACCTTTCCAGCTAAATGGCCTACGTATCAGTATTAGGTATTTAGGACATCAAATCTCGGTGTAATGACCTCGACTGGCGGCGAGTTCGCGCCAACCTTGCACGACCGTCGACCGTCGTCATGGCAGGCGGTCGCGGTCGAAATTTTAAAATTTCGAACGGCACGATACTCGTAGCGATTAATCGAGTGATCTCGGGAAGCGGGACTTCTCTAGCTGTGAATGTGACATCACTAATTACGTTTCGAAATGTTTTTAAATTTTTAATAGCGTTAAATTGGGCAGAGTGCATAGGTAGGTGATTTTAGCGGAACGACTGTCTGGGTGTTGTATTTATTCAAAATGTCTGTCGAACTAATTGCTTCTTGATATAATATTATAGGTAGGTAATGTTGTATAAAATTATTTCTAACGACTATTCTGTTTTGTTTTTAGTTTATAAATAATGCTTTAATGTCCTAATTAATTACGCGAAGTAGATGTAGGCAATGATGTAGGTATTAAAATTACTTATGGAAGTTTTGTATGGATGTTTGTTCCTGTTTCACTCAAACATGTTAATGGAATTGGATGGAACTGGCACAGAGATACCTTATTATCTGGATTGAAAAATAGCATTAGTTTTTTTCCAGAATAAAAATGCAAATGACTTTTTACATGGCTGAAGCCGAAATAAAATACATCAATGTGCTTAAATATCTAGGGTGCGAATATGGTCCTAGGGGATGTACCCATAGTGATATTGAATCGATTCAACACTACAATTCATTAGGCGATTTTCGATTCGAATAATTCGACAGCCAAGCTTGTGAAAGTTCAGACAGACAGTCACGTAAGAGGCCGTCCGGTATCGAAAAAAATGACATAATACTCTATCCAGGTATCATCAAAGCAATCGCAGTGCAAATGTTGGGATATATATTGGCGTATATTCGATATTTCTATTATAGTATCTTCACGTCTTCCTAATAAATCCTCCAGATGGTAAACGGGTCTTTAATACCTACTTACACAATCATTCTTCGCGGGCGTTATATCTTAGGTGTCAACGTGACAGATGACGGGTCCATCGCCGTTTCTCAAACACGACTGTGTCTATCTATATAGGTACAATGCACAGTTGTACAGGAATTCCGCAGTCTACAGAAATTGGGGCAGGCGGGATCGAACGGCGGCACAAAAATTCCACAGTGATCTAATTTGGAGCCTCGTATCTCAATCAGTTACTATCACTCACTAATAGCTCTTAATGTTTGTGTATTCGATAGATCTTCAAGAAGTCATGAATTGTCTGAAATATTCAAGGTATATATAATATCGAGAGGAAACCTGCATATGTCTGAGAAGCATTTCAAAGGCGTATGTATAGTCGTGCTTGAGTAACGGCAATGGACTCGCCATCCGTCACGTTGGTACCAAAAATATATCTCTGGCGGAAAGTGAGTGTGTGGGTGGGTACTGCCTTTACACCTCTGCCTACCCCTTCGGGGAGCTTTGTGGGAAGGCGAGTGGATATATTATTGTTATATAATATCTTGCATATTGCAAGAGCCGTGGTGTCAAAGCAGTTCGAGTACCCAGCAAAGTTATCAAGATTGAACCCCTAACAATGAGTTTAACTGAATTAAATTAATAGTTTGAAATTCTGAATTTAAAATATGAATTTTTTTTTTAAGAATTTAGGATGTTTTATTGAACCACGAGCTTTGCGGTGAAGGAAAACATCAAGAGGAAACCTGTATACGTTTGAGAAACACTGAGTTTATATGTATATGTGTAGTCCCGCTTTAGAAACGACAATAGCCACATCTTCCCAAAAGCAGACTAGAGATTGGACTAGAGGTCCAAAAACACCCTCTTTTCGTCGGAGGTACATCTAAGTGGTAACGTGACAGATGGCAAGTATGTAGACTTTACAGACATAATATGTCGTCGAATTTCGTTGAAACATACGCCGGGTTTTTCTTCTTTTTCCTTCGTCGTAAGGCTCGTGGTTTGATACATACATACATATCATCACGCCGAGTACCTAACGGGGCAGGCAGAGAGTATAGAGCGCCAGATCTCCCTAGACTTACATACCTCTTTCGCTTCGTCCACATTCATCAGTCTCTTCATACATGCTCGTCGGTTTCGAGTACTCTTGACGATCCCGTCACTACTTAAATAAATATTCATTGCAACTGCGGAATAGGAAGCGCAATCTTGACGCTACCTTAACATAAAATTGGACCAATATTCTCCATAAGCAAGTTCAAGATGGGTTGAGATGAGATAGTGACCTGGCAACAGAGTAATTCTTTAAGAATCAGTAGCGGTTACAATCTGCCACAACGCCGTTCACACGCGGCTCAAGCGCACTGCGTTGCATGCAATACACTTGCAACTAAAAGTTGCTATCAATGGCAACTAAAAAAAAGGCAGGGTTGATGCTTGTTTAAAAAAAACCGCAGATATTTCGGGGTATTATTTCGTGACAAGTGACATTATCTTGCGTTCCATGTTTAAACACCATAAGGTTTTAATATTTAGTGTATACCTAATTAAGATCATGATTAAAGTATGCTTAAAACACTAAGAACAAAAAAAAAACGATTATGTTTCGGTCCCGTCTAGTACAAACTATGTATCTACATCTTGATTACGATCAATGATACGATTTAGTATTTTTTCGATTCATAAGTAACATAATAAATTCCGTTGATATCTACTTTTAAATAATGTAGTAACACCAAGTTGCCGGTGTGCTTAGTAATTATTATTATTCTTATGTCGCCGTGACAGTTGCTGGGTATGTGCAGTGCCGGCGGCGGCCGTGCGGGGGAAAGAGAGAGTGCACACAGGTGTGCGGCGCACAGGCAGCCGGCCCATCAGCTGTTCGCGCGCTCGTGCCCGTTGCCGCGTGCACCAAACCAGAGACAAGTTCGAGTGAACGAATGAACCCAGTGCTCGCGGACGGCCGTTTGCCGACGCACGTCCCGCGTCCATGCCCCGCTCCCGCGCCCCCTTGTGTCGTTGTGTGCGTGCGTAGCGTGTCACGACGACGCGCCGATACCGACCTCTTTGTCTAATTAGCAGGTAGGCGAACGCTTCACTAAACTTTTTCATTCGTTCACCGGACACAATCGGACCTCTTTTGACATGACATTTTTTTTTCTTTCGCAAAAGTATTTTATGCAACACTTAGGTGCCTATTGTTCTGTTTGATGGGTGATTTACGAAGTAAACTTAACACCTGCCTGATTAAATTTGATGGTACAAGAAAGTATAATGTATTTTGTTTAGGTTAAAACAATGGCCGCACCGCAGTCGGTAGGTAATAATGCCCGAAACTGGTTCCGTGTGGCATCTGGCACGCACTAATTGATATAGTGGCATCTGACGATTGTAAGTATTCAAATGGAGCGTGCGGTCTGCTATCACACCGTGTATATTAAACACGACCATTTCAGAAATACAGAGGAATTTTAGAAACCTATGCTCTATTATATACTATAGAATAGAGGCGTATGTAGGTATGATAATCTACACGCCTTCCCATAATGCATTACGGAGGTGTAGACACAAATAAAAAAAGTATGAGACGAAATTCAACCCACAATCAAGTGTCTTCTCTACACCTACTTTGTACTACACTTACTAAATGTAATAGCTACAATCCCCTGTTGTAATAGCGACGAAGCCTACGACGTGGATAACATTTGTAGATTTTATTCTAAATATGAGAACTTTTCAATTGGTACGTTTTAAAACTGTATGGACTTAAAAATTTACAATATTTTTCTCAATAAATAGCTACAATACAACTCGCTTTTCAAAGAGAAATTAGTACTTAAAATTGGACAGTAGTTTATTAGTTATTAGTAGAAAAAAGTCACCATATGTTATACAGGTACAACATATAGCAGACACATACGTGGCGTGTGTCGTTATAATTGACTCACATTCTTTGGTGTCGACCTTGCATGGTGACTGTACTCCGCAAGGTCTGTACAAAACCTAGGCTAACCTCTTTAGGTTAAATTGACCAAAACGAACTTTGGTAGGCAAACAAGTGAAGTGAAGTGAAAATTGCCTTGTTAATATCGCTACGAGTGATTGAAAGCGAGGAGCGGGGAAGAAGGAAGTGCAGGGGCGGAGGGGTCAGGGGGGGGCTTAGTGACGCCCATGACGTAACCTATTGGCATGCGAATGTTGGGACAAAGGCATTAACTGCTAAATATACGGAAATACATTTTATAAGAAGCGATATTTTTGATGCACTCTTTACGAAATATTCCTGTTGAAATAGCAATCGGTATTTTGAAGAAATTAGACAGATATCTAACGGAATTAATGCCTAACGAGAGAGACTGGCCAGAGATATTACCTATATTAAAAAAAACACGTTCGCATTTTAAATTTGAATTTCGATTAGCGAGGTCGAGTTACGAAGCGTCTGGACCGCTCTCATTAAAAAAAATACTCACATACCAGTGAAGCGACAACGTATGTATCTACTCCAACCAATTGGCATATACATACGTATTGACCAATGACATATATGTATATATATATATATACTGAAACCACGTATTACTAATGCTCAATTCAGTTCTGGCTTGTGGATATTTATCACACTACGAGCTTTACGGTGAAGGAAACATCGAGAGGAAACCTACATACGTTTGAGAAGAGATTCAAAATGTATAGTATTTTTTTAGTAAAGGTGATGGTCTCGAAATCTGTCCCATTGGCACCTAAATATGTAGTATGTATGTATATACTTAACAATAATATATAGATGTATGTACTTACAAAAGCTTGTGGGCAGTCACGTCTATAACATAGTTTAAAAAACGGATGTCTTAAAAAGGCTGGCGTGTAACACTTTTAAACAAGAAACAACTGTCACTTTCATAGAAATATATTTATCATCATCATGAAGACGATAGCATATTAAGTAGACATATGTACGTTTTACATAGAGGTATAGACATGGCTATAGTCTATACTATGTCTATCAATTGCATATGCAAAGAGCGTTAGTTTCTCTAGACTTAAACCTTTTTCGCTTTATCCGTGTTCCACGGTCTCTTTATAAATGCTCCCCGGTTCGATATTTAAAAAGTTGTATTTGAGTTGGAGTAGTTGCCTGCAACACAAGACCTGCAAATTCAAATCCTAACTGGTACCAACGAGTTTTTACAATAAGTACAGTGATAAGTCACACCACGAGATTTAAGGTTTGGGAAAACATCGAGAGGAAACTTGCATACGTCTGAGAAGCAATTCAAAGACGTATACTCGTGCTTGAGTAACGACGGTCTCGCCATCTGTCATGTTGGCACCTAACCTATATCTCCGGCGGAATGTGCCTGTCTACCCTTTAGGGAACCCTTGTGGGAAGACGTGAAGATATACTAAGTATAGTATTTTCGACCACAATCTATTTGATTTAAGCGTACTAAGTTCTAGTCCAAATTTTTTTTTTCATACAACAAGAGTGGCAAACAAGCATACGGCCCACCTGATGATAACGGTCACCGCAGCCTATTTACGCTCACGATACCGAAGTATCACTTGCGCGTTGCCAGTCTGTGTTCGGAGAGTTATAGTGTGTTGGCAGAATAATGGGTTTAATCCCTCTGTTTCCAACACAATGTAACAATCCTCCCCCTCCCCAAGGAGCTCATTACTGGAAACCTTATTCACCGCGTAGGAACACAACACAAAAAAAAATGTTATTTGGCTACGGACTTCTATAAGGTGGAGGTCCTACCCCAGTCGGGCAGCTCCGAATTCGAACGGGAAACCCGTTATGCCCTACCTCTCTTATATATTGTGATAAGTTACAGACAACACTCGATTAGTTGAGCATCGGGGTTCACGGCTAGTCCTATCGGTTGCTGATACGCAAGTTTATTGTAGTTATTACACGGCTTATCAAGTTACCTGCCGGTGGCACGACTTGTACTGCGTTGTACTTATAATGTTAACAATCTACATCCTCATTGATATTCAATCTGATTCTTTATTGTAGAATACGTTTGACAATTAAGCTTTATTAAGGAACACCCTATGTTTTAATCCACCTTACAATCTAACTTCGCGCCAATATTTTTTTTTTACAACAAGAGTGGCGAACAAGCTTACGGCCCACCCGATGGGAAACGGTTACCGCAGCCTATTTACGCTTACAATACCGAAGAATCAGTTGCGCGTTGCCACTCTGTATTCGGAGAGTTATAGCGTGTTGGCAGCATAATGGGACTAATCCCTCTGCTGCCAACACAATATAACAATCCTCTCCCCTCCCCAAGGAGCTCATTTCTGGTAACGTTATTCACCGCGTAGTGACACAACACAATAAATTGTGTTATTTGGCTACGGACTTCTATAAGGTGGTGACCTGCCCCAGTCGGGCAGCTCCGTTGACCAATCACGTAGTTACCAAACCATTTGGGTAATTAACGATTACCAGGAAAAATCTCTACAAGCAGAATTTTCCCTATAAAACATAGATATTGATCTTCTCTAACAGCATTTGAAAGTTTAAAGAAAACCTAATTATAATTTCAAGAATACCATAATTAGAAAAAAAATACGTTCATTGCTTCATTCCATTCCAAGTTGAAAAAGAACAATAATAGCAGATGTATAAATGGACAGGAAATTGTTGAAAGATACCGCTCGTAAACCGAGGCACATTACTCGTCATGGTTATTTGTTTGTACGTATAGACAAACATCAACAGATGTATGGACATCGCTAGGTTGGTATTACTTGCTGTCAACGAAGGTTTTTAATACACTACTTTTTTATGATAACCAGTACCCACTCAATGCTTGTAACACCAAAAGTATCGAATCGGCAATCGATAGATTCACTTTTCAGCGTTTTATATTAAGGCACCAACGTGATAAATGGCGAGTCTATGGCATCTCTCTCCACGCCCTTGCATACGCTTTAACAAGCTGTTCTTTAAAATGAAAAACACTTGTAGTATGCAAACGCATGATAAAAGCATTCCAAAAGGCATGCAAGTCGTGCTTGAAAAAGATAGTTCCATCCACGAAGACGCGCCCCACCAATTTCTAGACGAAGGGGTCGCGGGTTGCGATGACCCGAGTCTATTAATTGTAGTGTACGCGTGCACTCATAGGTAATTTTTTTTTAGAGTGGCAAGCAATCATACGGCTCACCTGATGGGAAACGGTTACCGTAGCCTATTTACGCTTACAATACCGAAGTATAACTTGCGCGTTGCCACTCTGTGTTCGGAGAGTTATAGTGTGTTGGCAGCATAATGGGTTTAATTCCTCTGCTTCCAACACAATGTAACAATCCTCCCCCCTCTCCAAGGAGCTCATTACTGGAAACCTTATTCACCGCGTAGGAACACAACACAAAAAATTTTGTTATTTGGCTACGGACTTCTATAAGGTGGAGGTCCTGCCCCAGTCGGGCAGCTCCAAATTCGGGAAACCCGTTATGCCCTAGCTCTCTCAAAATCAGTAATCAGTGTGTACCGACAATACTCAAACATTAGTGGAAGGTTGCACACTTACACTATAAACTATGAGGAAGAATAGTGGGGCGCGTCTTCGTGCGTCGTCTATCTATATATAGTGTCACCGTTCAATTTTGTTAAAGAAAAAACCTCACCTCTATTTTAATCATATTTAACGCGAGTGAGATCGCGGGGCACAGCTAGCAACACGTATTTACATGCCTTTTTAGTGATATAAAAAAAACAGTATTAAGTAATAATATAAAGACCACGTTCCAACTACCTAGACCAAATTGATCGGACACTCAAGGTCGGGAACGTCAAGAGTATTCGAAACCGACGAGCATGTATGAAAAGACTTGAATGACGCGGATATATGGACGAAGGGAAAGAGGTATGCAAGTCTAGATAAAACTAACGCTCTAATTTCACTGCCTACTTCGTTACGGACTTGGCAAGGTGATATATATGTATGCATAAATAATAAAAAATCATATAACTTCTCGCCTTTCAAAGAAGGTACCTGAAGGGGTAGGCAGAGGTGTGTAGATAGGGTAGACAACGCGAGTGATACCCCTGGTGTTGCAAGCGTCTATAGGAGGCGGTAACCGCTTACCATCAGGCACACCGCATGCTTGTTTGCCACCCATGTGGTAAAAAAAAGGTATTACCAACTCACCCACTATTTTAGTAACACATTAAGTAAGCTAATTAGGCAGAAATGTGTGTAATTATTGAGTTATTTCATTACCCAATACGATCTCAAGTTCAAATTGATTTTACCTTTGCGTAATGGTACGTCGTTAACCAACATCAAAAAAGGAGGAGGTTATCAATTCACACCTTGTCGACTGCACGACGAAACGAGTACCGCGTTGATCTGATAAACTCAAGATGAACTTCCGACTGGGGCCTTGGTGGGTGCGAAAAGGGCAGATTTATAGAGTACATAGCACTAACATAATTATTATGTAATTATGAAGAGGAGAGCCTCCTAACACAGGCTGTACAAACTTAAAAAGAGTCCCTAGTAATATTAAGAAACATCTTGGTTACAAACTATTTATTGACTATAACAATAAACAATATTGACAAGGAACAGTTGAAACTAACTACTTACAGATAAAATATTTGACCCAAATCGGTATCCTGAGGCAACGTGCCAAGAAGACCAGCAGCATTGCCACGCTGGATAGCAATGCTGATTCTCTGAGCGAGATATGTACCAGCCCGCCTGTCACGAGAGGTCTCGATTAAACATGGCATTCTTGGTTACTGAGCTCATCAGTATTAATTATAGAGTTCATATACACAGCGACAGTGTTTTTTCACACCACGAGCTTGACGGTGAAGGAAAACATCAAGAGGAAACCTGCATACGTCTGAGAAGCAATTCAAAGGCGTATGTATAGTCGTGCTTGAGTAACGGCGATGGACTCGGCATCTGTCACGTTGGCACCTAAATATATCTCTGGTGGAGAGTGGGTGTGTGGGTAGTACCTATACACCTCTGCCTAGCCTTTCGGGGACCCTTATGGGAAGGCGTGAGCATATATAATTTTTATATGTACTCTAAAGAAGCGCACCGGATGCTTGTTTGCGACCGTTTAGCTAAAGAATAATCCCTATTAGGTACTGTGAACCCTCAACTCAATTTTACATTCGAATGGGAAGTTGTTAAACCCGTTGTTTAGAAACGAAACGTGCAACTGTTAGTGATGGTCGAAGTTGGAGTGTATTTGGAAAAGTTTGGGTTATTTTCCAGTACATAATGTGATGCCACTATAAGTATCTAATGGGTGTTAAGTGGTACATAGGAATCGGAATTGGCGTCTAGTTTCGCTGAATCATCGCATTTCTGTGAAGTAGCTACTCTAGCTGTGGTTCCAGTCGTCTGCAACGCAAAGATTCGAATCACGACTGTACCAATTAATTTTATGAACTTAACTACAGTGGTTCACCACGAGCTTAACGATGAAAGAAAACATAGAGAGGCAACTTGCATACGTTTGAGAAGAAATTCAAAGACAAGTGTATAGTCGTGCTGGAGAAACGGCGATAGACTGGTCATACGAGCACATTGACACCTAAAATATAAATAAACACATCTCTGCCTACCCCTTCGGAGATCACTATGAGTCCTTGTGGGCAATAC
The DNA here is from genome assembly GCA_945859725.1 of Drepana falcataria. NCBI lineage: Eukaryota > Metazoa > Arthropoda > Insecta > Lepidoptera > Drepanidae > Drepana > Drepana falcataria. The sequence goes on from OX243935.1 coordinate 8,147,724, forward strand.
GTAACTCTGTTTTTTTTGGGATATCGTCATATACTCATCTTACAAGTATCATTGTATCAGAGTATTTATGTTGCAAATTTTTACGGATTAATTTTTAAAGAATCACATTTTAACGTAGTTCAAAACGACGTCGCTTCCCGCGGCCTGTACGCTTTTATCTTTTTATCAAAAGATACAGTTATTCAAGGTGAAGGTTTATATGTACATTTGTGATATTGTACCTACTACCAAAGGATACGAGCTGTAAATATATGCAATATGTATATGAATTTATCTCGGATGGGACCGCGGGGCTCGGCACAAGTTTTATATAAATAACTAGTTATCCAGCCCAGCTTCGTTCGGGTGAAAAATACAATACAGTAGCGCCACCTATCGGGCCCAATATAAACCATTCTCGTATCCACCTGAAGACCCCCAGACTCTCACAAGTGCCCGCGCCGAGCCAGTAGCGCAAATCCCCTCCCCAAATAACTAAATAATAATAATAAAATACCAGACCAGCCCAGCTCCCTTGCTCGCGAACCAGCAACGCCCTAAGCCGAGGTCCGTACCCCACAGCTGTGCTGCTGCTGTGCAGCCCTTAGCTGTGTTGCTTAGTACTTAAGTGCCTGGCTGGAGGCCTAGGTCTCGCCTTTGTCCGGTTAAGTAGCAAAAGTTCCCGGAACTCACGCTACGAGACACAATACAAAAAAAAAACTATCTGTAGACACAGTCCTGCCGTAAGAGGACATACACACGTACAGTCGAATTATATATATATATATATATATAAAGATATGAATATACGATTCACAGAATAAAAAACACTTATAGTTTTAAAGAAAGAAGTATTTATAAGTTCAAAGTCCTGCTGCGGATGAGTGCCAAGAAAGCTAGCAGCATTGTCACGCTGTATGGCAATATTATTTCTTGGCACGTCTTAAGATATGAGGATATATATATATATATTATATTATTTTATATATTATTATTACGTCTTAAGATTATCGTAGCTGCGAGCGGTGTCGATTCGAGATATATTTCAATACTGTTAACAAATTAGGTAGGTATGAGCAATTGTTCACGTATTTATAATTTGAAACGACCTCATCTATTAACAGGAAGCGTCCTTATCATCGGGCCAATGTCAAAGAACGAGAAACGAAATTTCCTCAATATAATATACAGTTTCCTTCAGAGTAGATAACCTATTTCACAATTTCACTGTCATTGTTTTATTATAAGTATACCAAGGTTATGATATATTTATGACAACCGAAACTTGAGGTTCGCGGGTTCGAATCCCGCTGAGGGCAGATATTTGTGTGATGAACACGAATATTTGTACCTTAGTCTTGGATGTCCTATGTATTTATTTATATATCTATCTATATAAGTTAATATATTGTCTAATTACCATAACACAAGCTTTGCTTAATTTGGGACTAGGTAAATTTGTGTGGAATTGTCCCAGGTATTTATTATTATTTATTAGTAAGAAATACATAACGTATTTATTGAAACATGTATGAAGAGACTATGATGAACGTGGACGAAGCGAGAGGTATTTTAGTCTAGAGAGAACTGGCGCTCTACACTCTACCTACCCCGTTAGGGACTCGGCGTGATGATGTACCTATGTATGTATTTGTTGAAACAACAAGCAGATTTACAATTGCCCACAGTATTGGCGCTACTACACGGAGTGTTGCAAAATGTGGTGGCTAATAGGCCATTACTCGGCTGTAACCGCAGCAGGAACCACCCACACTATTGCTAATGGTTTTCAATGCATCCCTATGTGGAAAAGGGAATTGTCACACGACAATACGTGCTCCACGCAACTCGTCGACATTATGCTGACAATCTGCCACTGAATTTAATGATAGTATTATTGCAATAATGAAGAAAGGTACAGGTAGTGCCATCCACGAAGACGCGCCCCCCCAATTTCTAGTCGAGGGGGCCGCGTGGTGCGGGGAGTATGACCCAATTCTATTAATTGTAGTGTGCGCGTCTCATAGGTGTATCGACTGTGTATCGACAATTCTCAAACATTAGTGGAAGGTTGTGCCCACTTAAACTATTAAAACTATCGGTTCGGTACCTTTATAAACCATAATACAGCTATCGTAGAAGCCTATTAAGTTCTGCTTAGGATAGCTTTCAAAATATCCGAGATGCTTGAAACCAAAATCATGTAAAAACATTAAAATTTATTCGACTGAAAGACTCGTAGCCATGTCATGGATAAATAACAACAAAAGATAACGATCTAATACTGATACTTAGCCTCTCCGAGATGAGTAAGTCTCTGCCACGCGATATAACGCTAGATCTCTTAACGCAGGGTGTGCATTTACTCAGCAGTCAGTTCCAACCGCAAAATCTCGCAATTACTTGATTCATTATTCCTCTCGCCCTAATGACTGAGTTCACTGACTATTATGAAAGGTCTATTGCACACAAAAAATAGAAATATCTGGCAATAGACATAGGAATGGGAGATCTATTACATAATCTTCATACGTACATTGTTTTCTAACGCTAGATAGCGTAGCTTGAATACATTGCGAGTAGGTAATTATCTACGGTCAATTATGACTTTCTAAGTTATAAGAGTTATTGCATCTCTGTACGTATAGATAGTTCCATCCACGAAGACGCGCCCCACTAATTTCTAGTCGAGGGGGTCGCGGGATGCGGGGAGTAAGACCCGAGTCTATTAATTGTACTGTGCGTGTACACTCATAGGTAATCAGTGTGTACAGATAATTCTCAAACATTAGTGGAAGGTTGCACATATGCACTATAAACTGTAGGGAAGAATAGTGGGGCGCGTCTTTGTGGATGGCATTATGTAGGTATACAGGTTGTTGTTTCTTGGATTCCGATTTTCTAGGAAATCATTTACTTTAACAAAAGATTCAATACAGCCATGTTGGAACTCAATAATAATTGCCCAATAAGTAGACGAATCACGTTTCATTCAGTTGCAGTCATTGCGTTTGTTGACAATCGCTTCGGTTGTGACGACATTGATCTAAACGATTTCTATACAAAGCGTCTTGTAACAAAGTGGTACTTCGTTATTTACCTCAGTTTTTATTTAACCGCAACTGTGTACATTGCCGCTTTAGCGCGTAATGTCTGACGTTCAACTGCTAGTGAAAGTCCAATGAAGACGTAGCCGTTTTGACGTTTTGGCGCGTCTACCTTGCTCAATACCAACCGCCAGCAATAACAAAAACTTTGTTTTGCTTCTGCCATTGTTTTTAAGACTATAATGTTACCAAAGTAGTGCGATGTTACGTTTTTATTAGTTTATTATAGATAGTGCCATCCACGATGACGCGCCCCACTATTCTTCCCTACAGTTTATAGTGTAAGTGTGCAACCTTCCACTAATATTTGACTATTATCGGTACACACTGATCACCTATGAGTGCACGCACACTACAATCAATAGAGTCGGGTCATACTCCCGCATCCCGCGACCCCTTTGCCTAGAATTGGTCGGGGCGCTTCTTCGTGGATGGCACTATCTATACAAGTAACAATACTTCTAGAAGTTAAGGCATGAGTTTCCCGGGTATTTTCTCTTGACATTCTCATTGAACTACGACTTAGAACGAATCAAAATTGTTCTCCATTAATTTACAGTTGTTTTAACGATCGCAAAACGCACCAAATATCTGTTGAATATTCATGTGCTCATATCAATTACTGGCTGGAGGTAGGTATGAGCAATGCGGTTCTTTGTACCAATGAATTCTGCAGTCAATGCCAACTGAGCTCCAATGCTGCGTTGTAAATTCAATACATTTCGTTCATAGACTAATTTTGTTGAGTTTCGGTTTTACGTGTAACTATGCATATATAAAATTACTACTTCCTCAATAAACTGGCTATCTAATTCAATAAGATTTATAGAAGATAGAACAACACAAAGATTGCAAGTTCGAATCCCGACTAACCAGTGAGTTTTTCCGGACGTAAGTACAGTAATTAGTCACACGACGAACTTTACGGTGAAGGAAAACATCGAGAGGAAACCTGCATATGTTTGAGATGTAATTCAAAGGCGTATGCATAGTCGTGATTGGGGAGACATCTGTCACGTTAGACCTAAAATATATCTCCGACGGAAACTTCGCTTCATCCACATTCATTACTCTCATCATAGAAAGCTATTCTTATTGAAGCGATTGATTTAGCAATGGCAGAAGATAGATGCGTATCTGTGAGTACAGTATCTATCGTTTTGCGATCAACTGTTGGTTCCAATCCTTGAGTGTCCGATCGACTTCATCCGATCCGATCGTACTATCTAGACTAGAATCTAGAGTTAGATCGTGGTCCTCCTTAGCATTTCTTTCCACAATTTCTCATTGCAACGGGTGATTGAATTAATGTGAATGTTGAGTATTTGGACCATGACCTTTCTCTGCCTCTTCTTCCCCTTTCGTATTACAGCAGATGGGTTAATTAATGTGGTGGGATATTTTCTTAATGAGCGTTCTTCAAAAATTTTGAGAGCTATTTGCAGTAATCTGCCTAATTTTCATATCATCACATCACGTAGATCCATTTTTCTCTAGTTTTAATGACCGAGGTATGAGGTTAAAAATACGCTTCATCCACAATCATTGGCCTTTTTATAGGTTCTAGGATTTCCATTTAAACAAAACGAAACGCAAAGAGTCTGTAACGTCTGTAATAAGAGGCTTAAAATGCCTGTAATAAGTAACGTGAAGACGATTGAAGTTGCAAATTGTTTGTGTTTGGACACATAGGAAGCGCGATGTACGACCTTCATGACGTCACTCGGAGGCCGCGCCGCTCTCTCCGCGCCGCGAAGGCACGGGCCCTGGTACCCGCCGGGCGGACTACGATGCTTATTTATTGGATTTTCCTCGCTGGCCCACTTTTTGTTATTGTTGGAATGAAGATAAAGTGTTTTGGGAATAATTGGTCACTTTATGCACGGAAATTATAACCGCCGCAGTTTTTCTATCTGCGTTCAATCTATATATGTATCCTCACGCCTTTCCATAAGGGTCCCCGAAGGGGTAGGCAGAGGGGTAGGTATCTCTGGAAGAACGTGGATATGTGCCTACCCTTTCGGAGACCCTCCTGGGTAGGCGAGAAGTTACCATATGACATATCCAATGCGTTGATCCAGCTAATAAACTGTCTCGAGCCAAATTTCATGCAGTTCCGTTCAGCAGTTCTGCCGTGGCTGAGTAGCCAATATGCACACAAACTTTCAAATTTATAAGGTTAGCAATATGTAGGCTTTGTAAAATCCATCAAATAACTTTGATGTAAAAACTCATTGTACAAGCTTCGCTTCGTTTGGGACTGGGTCAATTTGTGTGGTGTCCCAAGGCACCATAATTATTGAGTAAAAGTAAAAGTCAACTTGTCTTTCTACCATGCTGACTGGCTTTTGCTCGCAGCATCGCTTTAAAAAAAATACAGTGAAGTATCAATGATAAAATAAATTACTTTGTATTTTGATTTACTTGCAGGTAGCAACTAACTTAAATAGTCATATATAATTTTTTTGTTACTAAAACTAATATATTGATCTGCACTACTGACAACGTATATGAAGAGATAATCGGTTAAGCAGTTAAGACCTGACAGTGTACCAAACTCACTTTCCCATATGTAACATTACGTAGGATACTCATTATAGCAGAGGTGTATCCTCTGCCTACCCCTTGGGGGACCCTTGTGGGAAGGCGTGAGGATACAAGTACATCTAAAAAAGTACATACATTCAAAGTACTTTGCATATTACATATCGTAGAATATACAAAGGTTTTATTAGAGATAGCACTCTCGGAATTTTACGGTGAAAAACTAGGGATTATAAAAGCTACGCTGGCTTTCAAAGGTAGAGCTTTCGCTTACGTAATCCAGACGATATTTGAAGAAAAAATATGTATTTTGTTAACGACAACATCGCTTTCTAATATAAGTAGTAGTAGTAGTAGGTATGCCTTGGGGTCCTGAGCTTCACCATCTTTTTAATGAGGTCTCGCGCCGCCTAGTCGAGACCTTTCGTGACAGACGGGCTGGAACATATCTCGCTCAGAGAATCAGCATTGCTATCCAGCGTGGCAATGCTGCTAGTCTTCTTGGCACGTTGCCTCGGGATACCGATTTGGGACAAATATTTTATCTGTAAGTAGTTAGTTTCAACTGTTCTTTGTAAATATTATATTCTTATTTCAGTAGTAGTAGTAGTAAGTTTAGAGAGTACTGGCGCCTACCCCGAAAGGGACCCTTATGGGAAGGCGTGAGTTGGTAACTTAGGCTTCTTTAATCATTATTATATTTAAACTGAACGCAGCCACAGCGCAGGACGCAGGTAGCTTGAATAATAACAATGATAATATCAAGTTAAAAGAGAGATACCAATGTTTGGTTATAAAGGTAGGTGAGCAGGGCTCGCAATTGGACGCAGGAAATATGTTTGATAAGACCGGTATTTGCGAATAAGATGTGTATCATCAATGCCAAGGAGTATTGTTATCCTTACTAATATTATAAATGTGAATGTAAGTTTGTTTGTTTCACGTAAAAACTACTTTACCGATCATCATAAAACTTTGTACACATATTCTTGGAGGTGTTAGAAGTAACATAGGATACTTTTTATTGAAAAAATAAATCATTTTTACGACAGAAAAAAATGCCGTTTTACTAAAATGGTGATGGCTTATATCCAGGATTAAGACATAGAATACATTTGAATCCCAAAAGATCCAAAGCTCTAATATGATAAAGGCAAAAACATGTATGTTGCTCTTTCCACGCGGGCGAAGCCGCGGGCATAAGCTAGTAATGGTATAAGTATTCGCGACTCGTAGATAAGCTTATATTTATATTTATAGTCGTGCTTGAGTAACGGCGACTCGCCATCTGTCTCGGCAGCACCTAAAATATATCTTTGACGGAAAGTGGGTGTGTGGGTACTACCTGTACACCTCTGCCTACCCCTTCGGGGACCCTTGTGGGAAAGTATGAGGCTATTATGATATAGCCTCATACTTTCATATATCATTTGGAAAGAGGCAGACATTCCAACTACCTAGATCAAGTCGATTGAACACTCAAGGATGGGAAAGTCAAGAGTACTCGAAACCGCCGAGCATGTGTGATGAGACCAATGAATATGGATGAAGCGAAAGAAGTCTAGGGAGAACTGGTGTTCTGCTCTCACTGTCTACTACTGTCCCGTAAGGGACTCGGCGTGATATGTATATATTAAGACCTAATTTGCAAATAGTAAACAGGTATGTACTGTTCCTGTTCCTGCAATGAAATATATGTATGAAAAAAATTGTCAAATAAATTGTTAAAAATTAATAAATGCATTTCTATAAAATATTATGTGCCAAACTGACAGATCTATGCGACATCGAGTCACTTTCTCTGAGATCTTTGAGTTTATTTTCAAACGTATGTATGTACAGTAAGTTTGGTCCTAACTTTAATAGGATAAATCAGTGCAGTGTTTTTCTAATAGGTGACTATATATCTATTTGTACAACAGGCACACGGTAAACTTAATCAACTCTTAAACATTATTTATTCACGATAAATACTCAATACATTCTTAGAATAATTTATTTTATTCACCGTATTCGTTCACCTCGACTTGCTCTGATAGATAAACAACACGCGATATTTACTACCGAAGATAAAGCGCTATATAGATACGTGCAGTAATGTCTCGTGTTATGAAAACTCGTGTTATCAATTTATCACTGCGTAATTAATATAATAAGCTCGTGAATGCAGAAGACTGGAGACTTGACCTCTGAGGTAAACGTGACTCTTGGGCCGTCTGATAATGAAGGTGCGTTTTTTTTTGTATTGTATCTCGTAGCGTGAGTTCCGGGAACTTTTGCTACTTAACCGGTCAATGGCGAGACCTAGGCCTCCAGCCATGCACTTAAGTACTAAGCAACACAGCTAAAGGCACCTCCTTTGCGTTGCTTGATCGCGAGCAAGGGAGCTGGGCTGGACTGGTAATTTTATTTAAATATTATTTGAGTGCAGGATTTGCGGGTCTGGGGGTCGGGGGGGAACATTACGGCTTATTCGCGTCGAGCCTCGCCGGCGAGGCCGGAACAGCGGTCGGTTGTGTGTAGTGTAGTAGTTGGTGAAGGTGTGTTAGGTTGTACCGGGTACTTATAAGGAAGGGCCAAAATTGCTGGCAAGCAGCAAGCATGCTGACGGATTGGCATACCAGGAGGATGACCGTGGCAACCAGTAAGAGACATACCCCTCGATCGTTGGTGTTACAAAAGACACCAAATAAGAAATAAAAGAAAACATTGCGGGTCGCAATAATTTTCTTCAACTTGCATAAAAGACGTGAGAAAATCTGCGTACATTTGAGAAGAATTTGAAAGACAGCGTCGTACTTGTTAATCGGTTGCGTACTATCTGTCTGTCACGTTGGCGGTTTAATATATAATATCAAATTGTTCATGCAATGGCTCTGTAGGCATTAGTGCCTCTCGACCGCTGAGTTGCCCTTCCTCCTTAGTAAGATTCTCAGTCAAATATTGCATATGGCCTTAGGCATTAGGCCTCCCATACCGCATGATCTTTAGGCAGACCATGCGGTATCATATGCATTTATTTTCGTATAGGTACTTATTAAATTTCTAAATATACATACATACACATATCATCACGCCGAGTCCCTAACGGGGTAAGCAGAGAGTATAGAGCGCCAGTTCTCTCTAGACTTACATACCTCTTTGGCTTCGTCCACATTTCGCTCTCTGTCTTAACATCGATCAATTCGTTCCACTTCTCAGCCATACCTCCTCTTACATTCCATACACCCATCCTACACTCGACACTAAATATACTAGTTCCTTATATGAAATCGTTTTTTTTCAAAGCCCTGAGCCCACCGTACAACAGAACGCAATGGACATGCGCTGAAAACATTGACCACTTCTCGGCAGATACGTAATTGGGTTTTTGTGGGTTCTTACCCATGGGTTTTCCTGCTTGTAGAACATAGAGTAGGTCATAAGTAATTTGTTCGGTTGCATGCTATTAAGTGTAAAGTAAACCATCTTTATAATGACGATAACTAAATAGTATTTTATCCGGTCCAGTCTGAACTACGGAAGCAGTGGTAGCCGAGTGGTTCAAATAGTCGACTAAACACAAATATTGCAAGTTAGAATCCGGACTGTACGAATGAGTTTTACTTAACTTATGTACAGTGATTAGTACCGGCATCAGCTTTAATTTGAAATAATAAACATCGAGAGGAAACTTGCATTGGAGAAGAAATTATTATAAAATAATACTGATAAAATATTTGTCCCAAATCGGTCCCGCGGCAACGTGCCAAGAAGACTAGCAGCATTGCCACGCTGGATAGCAATGCTGATTCTCTGAGCGAGATATGTACCAGCCCGCCTTTCGCGAGAGGTCTCGATTTGCGACGCACCTTCTTATTTATATAAATAGAACAAAGACGGGCTATTTATACCATTAATACCGATTCTGATAATCTCTGATTTGTTCTATTCCGAGAATAACTATTAAATTATAGGAATGATTAACGTAAAAACGTGTTATTTTTAGATCGGTCTAGTAGTTTTTGAGGTTATCCATAAATAAGACAAGCTTCAAGTGCAAGCTCTGCCTAGTTTAATTTCAGGCTCTATGAAGTCCCGTGATAATAATTATTACTTGCTTATTCCACGACATGATAGAGAGCAACCCAGACGTGTGTTATCGCCATCATTGCGTGGCCTTGTCTAAGTTTATCTCGAGTCAATAACATTGGGTACCTATTCAATTATTATAAATAGAATATTCTTAAATAATAAAGCTACTGCATCTTGTCTGCTCACACGGACCCTCGGGAATCACCGTATCACAGATGACATTAGATGATGAAGATATAACTTGACTCTACAGTAGGGTAGGCAGAGGTGTGTCGTATTTAATAACGACACGCCCACTTTTTCCGAAGATATATTTCAGAGACAGATTGAGCTGTGATGACCGAGTGTGTCGAGTTGTTGCTTGCAACACAAAGGTTGCAACTTCGAAGCCTACTGTACCAAGAGTTCTTCAGAACATAAATACAATGATTGGTCACACCACGAGCTTTACGGTGAAGCAAAATATCGGGAGACAACCTGCATTTGTTTGAGAAGAAATTCACAAGCGTATGTATAGTCGTGCTTGAGTACCTACGGATCATCTATCACGCTGGCACCTACAATATATCGTTGGCGGAAAGTGGGTGTGTGGGTAGCTACCTAACATCTCTGCCTACCTCTGCAGGGACTCCTGTGGGAAGGCGTGAGGATAATAATAAAAAAAAATTATAAATATATATATCCTTACGCCGCGAAGTCCAACTGAAAACTTTTTCATTATAAATGAATATTTTTAATGTAGTTAAAAATATTCATTTATAATAACGCGAAACGGCTGGATGAATTTGGATTAAATTTGCAACAGATATAGATTATAACCTGGATAATAAGCTAAAACGCTTATATCCCGAAATAAATAGTAATCAATCAAACAAATGGTACATATGTACGTTGTAAGGTATATATTACGATGCTACCCTTTCAATTTGCTTAATTAACGAGATACAAGCATTTAATTTAATCAACGTAAATTTTATAACATGACGCACTTCCGAGCTGGTTAAATAGCCTTAGGCATTGACAATAATCGGATGGGTGACCGCTAATCAGGTCCCAGGCATGTTACGTTGGTTTGGACACATAGATAGGATGAGTGAAGAAAGATTGACGAAACAGATATACAAAGCAAAAGTGTGTGCAAGAAGAGGCAGAGGAAGGCCACGTTCCAACTACCTGGATCAAATAGATCGGACTCTCAAGGACGGGAACGTTAAGAGTACTCGAAACCGACGAGCATGTATGAAGCGACTGATGAATGTGGACGAAGCGAAAGAGTCTAGAGAGAACTGGCGCTCTATGATCTCTGCCTACCCCGTTAGGGACTTGGCGTGATGATATGTATGTATGTATACGTTTGCGGCACAGTTTTATACTACTGCAGAAATTATCGCAAATTTATTTGTAAATGTGTTTTCTGTTCCTTACATACATACATACATACATATTATCACGCCAAGTCCCTAACGGGGTAGGCAGAGAGTATAGAGAGTAGAGAGAGTCTATTTCTGTTCCCTAATAAATAAATTGATATATATATATAACCAACAAGGGTCCCCGAAGACGAAAAAGAAAAATTCCATTCAGTCATTCGGCGTGATTGACTCACAAACATCCATACATACTCACAACCTTTGTCAATTGTCATTTATAATATCAGCAGGATTAAAAAATTGGGGCGGTTTTGAAAAATTGGCACCTCGGATTTCTCAATCTTGTCTTTCCCGGTAGTAAGCGGTTATCGCCGACGGTGGACACCAGGGTTAGCGCGTTGCCGACCATCGGAAATCTTTTCACACCCTTCTTGAAGAACTGCTGTACTCTCTGTGTTCTAACAGTATACCATAAACCAATGTAACTTTAAAGCGTTCTCTGTGGTATCGATCGAGCTGTTTATCACGTACGCGCGTGCTAGTTCAAATAACATGCGCAGACGCAGTACCATTCACTGTTACCACTATAACGCACTAGCGCTATGACACTTGCTCTTATGGTGGTGCATTCGTTTCATTGTGAGTACGACAAATACAAAAGATTTTGCATTTACTTGATAACAAATATGCTAAATGATATGCCACGTCTGCTCAAATAGCTTCGAACAATACGTTCTCGGTAAGTGCTTACCCCATTTATTAATCCGCACGAATTATAATGCACAACATTCATTGCTGTTCCAGAACCAATTTACAAAGGTATGTGACAGTGAAAACGCGTATTGAATACTGTTGGGTGGGGATTGCGAAAGTGTCGCTTCGTGCGTAGGTGGGTTGTGCGCACAGTTTGGTGCCGAGGAAATGACTACGATAAACGACCTACAAAATACTTTAACTGGGTCGCCGGCGACAATCGACAACGTTTGCCATTAAAATATATATATTTATGTGTCCGAAATATAAAGAAAATATCAATGTGACCAAAGATTATTATATGTGAAAGTAACTGTAGTCCTTTGTTTTTTCTGGAACAAAACTTTATGCTATGTCTTCCAGCTACTATAGTTTTTCTCTGTGTCAAATGTCATCCAATTCTCAGCCCAGCTCAGCTCAGCTGTTCGGGCGTGATTGAGTACCGAACATCATCACAAACTTTCGTATTTATGACATAAGTAGGATATATATTTGTCATATAGATACTTCAAAATTATTCAAAGAATCTTGTTCCCGCACACCGGTCTTTTTCCGTAGCAATTAGCCAACGAATTAGACTGTCGTTTTGCTATTAATATGTTAAACATTGTTTGACATTTCAAAAGGTTATTTAATAGTATTTTTATCGTTATGATATCTAATAACTTACCTATAAATGGTATGTGTTTATAAAGTCTCGAATCTGTAAGCTTAGAAAATACTGGCGCTCTTATACTAGCTAATTACACCGTTAAGAACTCAGAGCGTACCTACTTATAGCTTCATATATATATATATATATATATATATATATATACTTATATATATCTTTATATATATAATTATCTGTCACGTTGGCACCTAATATACCTCTGGCGGAAAGTGGGTGTGTGGGTATTTCCTATACACCTCTGCCTACCCCTTCGGGGACCCTTGTGGGAAGGCGTGAGGATATATTATTTTATTATATATAATTCTTCTGTGAGTGTGTATGTCACTGAACTCCTCTCAAACGACTGGACCGATTTTGATGAAATTTTTTGTGTGTGTTCAAGGGGATCTGGGAATGGTTTAGATTCACAATTGGACCCGATAGGTGGCGCCACCATCTTTTTTTCCACCCGAGCGAAGCTGGGCGGGACGACTAGTATATATATATATATATATATATATATATATATATATATATATATATATATATATATGTACATGACGAACATGCACATAAGTATAACATACACACATAGTATCACACCCAGTCCCTCACGGGGTAGGCAGAGTGAGTAGAACGCCAGTTCTCCCTAGACTTAATACTCTTCCGATCAATTTGATCTGTCGTCGGAACGTTGTCTTCACCTGCCTTTATATTGATATAAATAATTTAATTAAATGAACCAACTTCCTAAGAAAGAAGACAGCAAAAGGCATTAGCTTTTCATTAAGAAAGAGCGTTATTATTTCGTATTGAAGTTGAAATTTCCCGCTGCTTGCGAACTGTGGTCTTTGATGGGTTAAGCGCGTTCGCCATACTCGCTTCCGGCGTAGCGACGGGAGCTTGGAGCAGGATGGGTTTACGAATATTGGCGATCACAGCCGAAGCGAGCGTTCGGGCGGGCGGGGGCGTGAGTGTAACATCGGAATAGGACACTCCCAAATTTCTTTGTTACAAAACTATATCCTTAAATTATAATACAGAACGGCCAAAGTTAGCCTTAAATATGCGCTTCTGAAATTGTAGATTCTTGCGTAAAAACATATACATACATATTTTGTATCTGTAGGTCAATTGAACAAAGAAAAAACCAATTTTCTTTGATATAACACCCCCTATGAGTTAATCTATCTAATAATGTATCTCTGTGCCAATTTTCATCTTATTACGTCCAGCCGTTCTGGCGTGATTGTGTAACAAATATCTCGGCCACCATAGCCTATATTAGATGCTTCTATTACATATAAAGAAAATAAAGTAGAATTAATAGTTTTAATGGTATTATGGGTGTATTTAAATGACCGAGCCGAGAGCCGAGGTGGCCGAATGGTTTGAGCAGTTGCCTGCGACGCAAAGGTCGCAAGTTCGAATCCCGACTGTACCAATGAGTTTTTCTGAACTTAAGTACAGTGATTAGTCACACCACGAGCTTAACGGTGAAGGAAAACATCGAGAGGAAACCTGCATACGTCTGAGAAGCAATTCAAAAGGCGTATGTATAGTCGTGCTTGAGTGACGGCGATGGACTCGCCATCTGTCACGTTGGCACCTAATATACCTCTGGCGGAAAGTGGGTGTGTGGGTATTACCTATACACCTCTGCCTACCCCTTCGGGGACCCTTGTGGGAAGGCGTGAGGATATATTATTACTATTTTGTATTGTAAAAGTGCCCCCCACCACAACTAATCTGTATGATCATGGATGAAAATGTCAAAAAGGTTCTAGCCACCTCAGAGCTTCCATTGAAAACTATGCCTTATCCCTTTGAAATAAAAATAATAAATACCTTGAGACAATTCCACACAAATGGACCTAGCCCCAAATTAAGTAATGCTTGTGTTATGGTAATTAGACAGTGATATATTTACTTATATAGATAGATATATGCTTATATACATAGGACATCCAAGAGTAAGGTACAAATACTCGTGTTCTTCGCACAAATATCTGCCCTCAGCGGGAATTGAACCCGCGACCCCAAGTTTATACAGAACACTGTATCTACGAAATCCTACGAAACTGGGTTTGGTCGTAAGTATAATTATAGTATTTGAGATTCTTTGCTAAATAGTTGAAGTGGTGACACCTGCCATATAAATGTCAGATAACAATATAACCAACGTATCTCTCGTTGAAAGTGGGTGCTATTAAACCCTTGCCTACCTCTTGCTGGCGTTAAGATGAATATTATATTCATTAAAATTTTGACCTTTTAGTTGTACTCAGAGCTCGATTTAAGCTGATAATTTTATGAGAATCTCTGAGTTCGATTCCCGACTGTAAAAACCTGCAAAGTCGTGCGTTTACGTACGTTTGCATACGTAAATATTTCATATGTATAGTTGTGCACGTTGGCACTTAAAATATATCTCAGACGAAAAGACGATGCGTGGGTACTACACACCTCTGCCTACCCCTCGGGAGTAGCTTGAAGCTATTTTATAGGTTCTAATATACGATCAGTATAATAACTACCTACTTAAAAATTAAAGGCTTTTATCCTAATACTTATCTCATTTTACTTGCCCGTACTATATATATGCAAGTAAAGCTAAGCTACGAGGGTGTAGGGCGGCGGCCCCGCCCGCCCATGAAATGAATAACAAAATCAAACGCAAATAAATGTTCCCCAAGTTATCGTAGGTGTTTTTCTCGGTTCTTTGTTAGTTATCAAAATGTACGTAACCGTTTTAGTTTAGGTACAATCATTAATCTTAATGTATCAAAGCGAAAGAAGTGTGTAAGTCTAGAGAGAACTGGCGCTCTACTCTCACTGCCTACTCCGTGAGGGACTCAACTAATGTTAAAATGTTATGCAAGGGGTAATAAAAGCTATGCACCTCTGTCTAACCCTTCGGGAACGCACGCACACGCACACTACAATAATAGACTCGGGATATACTCGCCTAATTCCGCGACCCCATGGACTAGAAATTGGTGGGGCGCGTCTTCGTGGATGGCACTAACTATCTATATACGAGTATTTAATATATTAATATTTAATAAGTACTCCTGTGTATAAATCCTTCTTTTGCTTGTTGTTCCAAATATGATGAGTTAGTATTTTGCGAGAACAATTTGAATAGTAAAATGATCAATATAGTGTTTTATTGATATACGTATTTTGTACAAATGTACCTCACCAAGAAGAAAATAGTCATAACATGTTCAGGCAAGGTTATCTCGCCACTTTACTTCGTTGCATATAAAAATAATTCAATAATATTATTGATAACTCACACGAAGCGAACTGACCCTCGACTTAACAGATATAGAGATTTAATTTCGTAGGTTATGCTGGCTAGGATTGAATCCACGGTCGAGCATAGACGGCCATTAACAACGTGCCAATCCGCCAATTACGAAAATGGGTTATGATTAACTGTGAGAAAAATCCACTTAAAAAAAAACAAATTATTTTATTCAACGTAAGGGACACAGGGAACACTTATAGAACGTATATATATAGTGCTATCCACGAAGACGCGCCCTACCAATTTATCCCCCCTCCCCCCTCGACTGGAGGGTCACGGGATGCGGGGAGTGTGATAGTCTAAGGACAACTGTTGTCTAACGAATTCGTGACCAAAGAGAGTCCGGCCTTGCTCTTGCAATGTTTGTAAACAGATTTAGCTCAATGTAAAGTAATGTGCATAGTTTAACATATAATATTTACCCGGAGACATTGAAATAAATACAATATTTTTCGGTTTTGATGCCCCAATTCTTCTAAAGCTAAGACGTTCCTTAGTCAATGTTATGTAATCTCCTCACAAGAGTCCCGGTCACAAAGGGGTAGGCAGAGGTGCATAGGTATATGTACCCATACCCACTTTCCGCCAGAAATGTATTTTACGTGCCAACGTAACAGATGGCGAGTCCATCGCCGTTACTCCAGCACGACTATACATACGCCTTTTGAATTGCCCCCCAGACGTATGCAGGTTTCCTTTCGATGTTTTCCTTCACCGTAAAGCTCGTGGTGTGACTAATCACTGTACACAAGTTCGGAAAAACTCATTGGTACAGTCGGGATTCCAACTTGCGATCTTTGTGTTGCAGGCAGCTACTCGAACCACCATGGCTGTTCTAATATAACCTATATAATGTCAATACAAGTTTTATTTGCATTTTTATTCTTATGCAGTTTTATCTAAAGTGCATAAAAAATATGATACGTCAAGATAATTCATTACGTTATTATGTAACTTACGTTTATTATCAACTAGCTTATGCCCGCGGCTTCGCCCGCGTGTAGTTCGAAAAAGTAGCTTATGTATTTTCCTGCTAGAATCGGTTCAGCCGCTATGCCGTGAAAGAGCATCATACTTTATAATATTAGAACTTTGAATTTTCGAGATTAAAAAAAAGTTGCTTATTTTTTTTTTTTTTTTTTTTATTATTAAAACTTCCTGCAAAACATTTTCCTAAGGCGAACTTAATGCCGAAGGCATTCTCTACCAGTTAACCTTTGGGTGATGCAGAGATAGGCATGGCAGGCTATAAAAGAAATAAATAGTTGGGAAATATAATATTATTATTATTTTATAATATACTATGCAATATAATATATAATAATATCATACATCTAATTATATAATAGATAATGTATAAATACGAATAAATCTACTTATAATACATGTATATATATACAATATACATATATACATATAAATATCAATAAATATCATATAATACACATAAATATTACTCAGTTTCTGCATAACCGTAGTAAAGCTGCTTCACTTTCGCTTTAAATGTGTCACGGCTATTACACATCCTGATTTCCGGGGGGAGCGCATTCCAGAGTAAGACCGATTGGACAGGGAAAGAAGAATGAACAAGAGTAGAACTATGAGTGGGACAGAGGAGGAGACGATTGTCGGCAGAGCGTAAGTTTATAACATGGTTACAGCAACGATACTGAAAATGAGAAGTAAGATAAGAAGGAGCATTGGGAGACTGAAGGAGAGTGAAGAACATAGTCACTGACCGCAAACTACGTCGCTGACGAATAGGTAACCATGTTAGTTGGGAGCGGTAAGAAGAAACGTGATCAAACTTACACAGATTGAATATGAATCGAATGCAACTGTTCAGAAGTCGGTCCAGTTTATTGAGCAGATCTGCATTCAGGTCGGTATAACAGACATCACCATAGTGTCTTACCATAGCTTATGTCCTATTCCTAGGTATAAGCTATCACCATTTTAACTTTCAGCCAAATCGGTTCAGCCGTTTTGCCGTGAAAGCTCCGCAAACATCCAAACTTTCACATTTATAATATTAGTAAGATATATTAACATTATATCATGAAATTTGATTTATTAATTTAAGACATAGTGGGTAAGTGTTCCGAGTAGCCTCACGCAAAGATTGCAAGCTCGAATCCTGACTACCGATAAGTTTATGTACTTATGTAGAGAGAATAACACCCTGAGATTTACGGTGAACGAAAACATTGCGAAGAAACATTTTACGTTCGGTGAGAAGTGGGATTTGGTGTTAATATATAGACATATTCATATACTGTAAATAATTCGTTAGTACATACATATAAACATATGTATAGTAGTACAAAATAAAGTCTAAAAAGTAAGTCAAATTAGTATTCTTGCCAAATTAGTGACATTATAATGTCGTTGAAATATTTATTTCATCTGACTGTAAACTCTACTGTTAAATCTTCCTGAAATAAAAGAAAAGAATATTTGAATTAAGAAGACAAAAAAAGAAGTAAAAAAGTATTAATTATTCTAAAATATTCACAATAATAGCCGCACTGAACGAAGCGGTGAGCTCGCAAAGATAAATAAATACTTTTTAATCAAATCCATATTTTAATTATAAGAAAAACGATTTTAAACCAATTAAGGCCGACAACTTATTAGGCGAATTCTGACGAAGTAATTGAGATAAACAGTCTTATTCTGGTGCGTTCGATTCGAAGGGGCGAGATGTAATTAATCGAGCCGTGTCTGTCACTAAACTCGACCCTAGGACGGAGCCCCAACGAAAACGTGCCCTAAATTGTGTAGAACAATTCGCCTTGCCATAAAGGACTTTGTTGCCAAGTGATACGCGCTAAAATTTCTTGATTTTATTATGATAATGTCGAGGGTAGTTTTTCAAATAATTGTATGGTATTGTGGCCGTTAACCATTTACAATGGTATGATGGTGTATTGTATTGACTCACCGGGCGCATGAGCTATATGGATATACGAGAGAGGTTTCTGAGTTTAATAAACTTTGTAAATTGGTTGACAGGTGCCTCACCAAGACTTGCCATATTCAAGTGTGCGAGAAAGACAGATTTATATACGCCTTATACATCTGTCCCTAGGAATGTCAACGTGTTAGAACGTTTTTATCATAATCTCAGGCCATTTTGTTTTTTATCTGATGTCTGCCTATTTAAAAGAGGTTCATAAGTATTTAGATATTCTAAGTCATGATAATATTAATAACTATAGGCTTGAAAAAAAATGTATTTATATGTATATGTATTTTCTTGTATTCGTTTTGAGGAATGAGACGCTACTCAAACTTACCCAATCGTCATGGCAATAAGATATATACTGTATAAGCATAGAAGACAAACTAAAAAAAGTTTTGATTTAAATCTAATTCAATAAAGCCATAAATATTAAAGTAAAACTGTTACAAGAAGCATATAATAGCATAAATAATCTACGTGATCATTTTGATTTACACACGAATATTATAATGAAAAGCAATGACCGTGCTTCAACGCAAGTAAAACGTATAAAAAAACTATCTGTCATGACATTCCATTCACAATTTAAATTTTTGAATCCACGATAAGAACTCATACTGCCAGTACTTGGTCTTGTGAATAATTAATACGCTGCGAGCAAATGGTAGGTGCTACCTACGTGTCTACGTTCGTGTATATACATTGGCCTAGATTTAGGCGAACGCTGTAGGTCAAAACACAAGTAGCTATGAGCTAAATTATGTTTCCTAATAAATACAGAAAAGTTTTCAACGACATTGCAATCATAATTCAAGGATATTCAAGGGACAGTCGCCTAATATCCTACTTATACTAGAAATAATACTTATACTAGATGCGGTCTCTTCGAAAAATGTGTGGCGTAACGATATTAGATCGAATCCGCAACGAAGAGATTCGCAAATCAACTGGCGTGAATGAGGGCGTGATTGTAAAGATGAAGAAAGGCATGTTACGTTGGTTTGGACACATAGAAAGGATGAGTGAAGAAAGATTGACGAAACAGATATACAAAGCAAAAGTGTGTGCAAGAAGAGGCAGAGGAAGACCACGTTCCAACTACCTGGATCAAATAGATCGGACTCTCAAGGACGGGAACGTTAAGAGTACTCGAAACCGACGAGGATGTATGAAGAGACTGATGAATGTGGACGAAGCGAAAGAGGTATGTAAGTCTAGAGAGAACTGGCGCTCTATACTCTCTGCCTACCCCGTTAGGGACTTGGCGTGATGATATGTATGTATGTATACTAGAAATGTGAAAGTTTTAAGCTTCTTACTCAATCACGCCAGAACATCTGAACGGAATTGAATGAAGGTTGACACACAGACAGATTTGTTTTATTGCAGAAAAAAAAAACAAAAAAGTCTACTTTTAGGCGTGTGTAAGTTCGGGACACAGCTAGTCGTATCTTCATCCATCCCTTTCGTAATCTTCTACAGAATAGATAGACAATAGCACGTCATAGCATGAATTGACAGTTGATAGTACATTTGACAGACAACTGTCAAATGAACAGGCCCTTTATAGATGCGCAAATAACCTAAAATTGTATTTTTTGTTACACTCTTTAGGCTTAGAAATGTTTGGATAATTTGTTTGTATATTTAAATAATATTGTGATTCTGGCGTAATGAATTTGATCGCCTTATCTAAACTGGCCATCTGGAAATGATATGAGATATTATAAAGAGCACGTAGGCAATATTTAATTAGGCGATCGTCTGATCTAGTAAGTGTTCAGACCAGCGCTCTTGACTACGAAGCGTGAACTTACGGGTTCGTGTAGGTATTTTTTTGCACATTTTACGTTTGTATTCGATGTAATCAGAGTTGGTGGGTCGATGATATAGAAAAGGGAAGATTATAAATAATAATAATAATATCCTCACGCCTTCCCACAAGGGTCCCCGAAGACGTAGGCAGAGGTGTATAGGTAATACCCACACAACCAGTTTCCGCCAGAGGTATAAAACCCGTGGTGGCCGAGTGGTTCGAGCGACACAAAGATCGCAATTTCGAATCACGACTGTAACTGTGTTTCGAATCGGAATTCAATAAACTCGGACGGAATAAAAAAAAACAAAATAATGTTTTTTGACATATCGTAAAGTTTTTTTTTATATTAGGTAAGGATCCAAGCGTCCGAATGCTTGGGTCCTCGTAAAGGAACCTCCTCTTGATACATATGTATATGTTTATACACCTTCTGACAAACAAGCTTGCGGTCCGCCTGATGGTAAGCGGCTACCGCCGCCTATGGACGCTTGCAGCGTACACACTAGCGTAACACTCGCGCGTTGCCGACCCTGCAGGAATTGTTTCACACCCTTCTTGAAGAACTCCATGCTGTACTCTCCAGGGAAAACCTCAGTTGTTCCTTTAGAGGGTATGCAGAGGTGTGTAGCAATCACCCACATTATTAAAATTATTATAAAAGGCAAATGCAAATCATAATTGATGCAGTGCCGAGAGACGTAAAACGTATCGAACTAAGTATAGTGTTACAATGTAGTTAAATTGATTTCTAGTTGAACGTAACGATAGCAACTCGGCGATAGCGGCATATACAGCATTTGGAGGCCTTTATCATGTGGCGATAAGATAGGCCAGGCAACGCACCTCGTGCGGTTCAATATGGATACATTTGTTCTACGAACCGATTGGTTTGTCCATTTTGGACCAGGAAAACCTTTATTCTTGTCGTTTCTTTTTGTTTCAACAACAATTTTGCCTAAGTCTTAACATATGTAAATTTACGTAGTAGGTTATTTAAAGTATATTATATTTACTAACGAGCGGTTTCACCTGCGTAAAAATCTTTTAATTCAGCTGATAGACTATCTCTGTGCCAAATTTTATCCAATTTTAGTTCAGCCGTTTTAGCGCGATTGAGAACCCTGACAAACTTTCAGATTTTCTAAAATTAGTAGGATTTATTTATCAGTTATTGCATATTAATATTTTTTTATAGAAGCCGTGGTGGCCGAGTGGTTTAAGTAGTTGCCTGCGACACAAAGATCGCAAGTTCGACTTCCGACTGTACCAATTAGTTTTTCTGAGAAGAACAGGTATTAGTCACACCACGAGCTGTACGGTGAAGGAAAACATCGAGAGGACACCAGCATACGTCTGAGAAGCAATACAAATGCATATTTACAGTCGTGATAGACTCGCCATCTGTCACATTGGCACCTAAAATAAAATCTACAAATGTTATCCACGTCGCAGGTTTCGTCGGTTGAATATAAAACGCATTCGCCACAGGCTTCGTCAAAATATATCTCTGGCGGAAAGTTGGTGTGAGGGTTACTACCTTACCTATACTGCCTACCTCGGGGACCCTTGTGGGAAGGCGTGACGATATATATATATATATATATAAATTATTTCTGAGAATAACGGTCAACGAAGTGTGAGTTTTCCGAACTGAGTTTTGCACGAGCTTTACAGTAAAAGAAAACATCGTGAGGTGACCTGCTGTGAAAATTCTATGAATTCGTACAAGTATGTGAAGTTGTCACGCCATCTGTCACTTCCTCGTATTGTTTACTCCTAAAAGTCGTATCTTACATATTATGTATGTAAATAATAATAATAAAAATAAATAAATACCTGGGACAATTCCACACAAATTGACCTAGTCCCAAATTAAGCAAAGCTTGTGTTATGGTAACTAGTCAACGATATATTATTTACTTAAATAGATAGATATATACTTAAATATACTTAAATGAAAAAGGTTTTGAGAATTTTTACTATCATACGCTAGAACGGCTGAATGGAATTGGATGAAATTTGACACGGAGATATATATCATCATCATATCATCACGCCGAGTCCCTAACAGGGTAGGCAGAGAGTATAGAGCGCCAGTTCTCTCTAGACTATAGGTATATCATTCAATAATAAAAGGCCTCTGCTGACAAGGACATTGCCATGCAGCGTGGCAATGGTGCCAGCCTTCTCGGCACCCTCTTGCGAGTTGGAACATGTGTTCTATTAAGTTAAGTTTAATTTTGTAACTTTTTAAATATTATATTATATTATTTTTTGTAAGGCTTGATATAATAGCTTTGTGTGTAACTTTTAATCTTTTGTTCGTGTTTTTTTGTAAATAAAAGCCTCACATGTTGATTCCATAAAAAAGTTTAATATGTATGATGGTGGAGATATTTGCTTGGATCCCGGGGACACAGGTACAATATAAAACAGAAAATCAATGTCTTTAATTTAATCGCGAGTGAAACCACGTGGCTTTGATAGTACGTTATCTAAATGCGTAACAGTACGTAACCGCAACCGAAGGACTTTAATGATACAACTATTGTTTGTTTAACCGATTGCCAAAAGTTAGGAGTTTCCTAATTAGAAGTAAAGGCAAAAACTAATTTTCTACTCACTAAATTATTATTATTAATAAAAATAAAAATATTAGGAAATTGCATCAAAATTTAAATGTCTCAATAGTAAGTAGAGTTCCGCTATTCCCTAAATGTTTGCGTAATTCATGAGATATTATGTAAAGCACGGTCGCGGAGCAGGAAGAATTTCGTACAATGACCTCTTTACCTACTGACAGTGGTCACAAACATTTTTATATGTGTGGTTTGCATGAAATATTTGAAGGATAGAAAAAAACTAGCTTATTAAATAAATAATAGATAGAAATTAAAAATTAAATAAATAATAGATAGATAGAATATAAAAAGATAATGAATAAAATTATCATAAGTATAAACATTTAACCACTTAATATTGCAAACAACTCAGGGGATCACTAATCGCTTTTGTCGATCCTGTCTTTGCTCTTGATACCAAGTATATTTATTTAATACTAGCTGTTCCCTCTGGCTTCGCCTGTGGTTCATACATAGCCTATGTATTATTCTGATGTATAAGGTATATTATTGTAAAGTTTCATTAAAATCCAATCAGTAGTTTTAGCGTGAAAGAGAAACAAACATACATACATTCTCACAAACTTTCGCGTTTATAATATTAATAGGATTATCAAGATCATAACAGCCGTTTAGCCATGTAAAGGTGACACACAGACAGAGATACTTTCATATTTTTAATATTAGTATGGATTTAATTCAGTCAGTAAATGGATAAAAAAAAAGGTCTTACCCGCATTTACCCAAGTTTCATCCAAGTAATATATTGGTCGTTGTTGCTGTCGGTAAGTTTTTATATTTTTCAAATATTTAATACGCCACAATGCTATGTCATCTCTGTCGATCAAACAATTATTTCGCCTTCGTTTGACATATTTAAACTTTAAATGTTTTAGTAATTGTTTCAACGATGTCAAGCCCATGTTTGGTAAGGATTCGTCTGCATTTATGACATGTAGTACCTTTTTTGTTGTAGGTAACTCTCCTTTTAAATAAAAGCTGTGCACTATTCGTCTGATGCACGATTTATCGAACTCATCAGTCTTTTCAATTACTGAGAGTCGTTTTTTCGGTGAAGGAGCCGGCTTGACGGTGTCTGTTTCGGTATATTCTTTTAAAATACGATATATGGCCGATTTTGAAATGCCCAAGATATCGGCTGTTTTGTCCTTCATTTCTTTTTTTGAAGGATATTTATCGGCAGGCCAGGATTCCTTAATGTATTTAAACACGTTAATAATCATAACCTTCTCAGATTCACTAAAGTGTGACATTTTTCTTTTCTTCCGCGGAGAAACAAACTTCTTGAATGGACGCGAGGTAGACGGCACTGGTTCCATTTTAAAACAGTAAATTAAACTTAACAAATCAACGAAACCACTTAACAATTAAAACAAGACAACAAAAACTAACAAATAACAACAAACTAAGATAAATGTGTTTCAAAATTGAACGAGCACTAACGCATCCCAAGATGGAATGTCGTTAGTTATTCAAAAATTATGAATCATGTCAAATACTTTTAATTGCGACCAAAACACCAGACGCAAGCAAGAACAAACCTTACGGTCTCAATTAAACGGTTTTCAATCCCTGGCGACAGCGGTCATTGCATCTGTGCGAGCGAGACGCATTATATTTACGCGGGAGTGACAGAGATGGGTAATAATAGGTCATTGTACGAAATTCTTCCTGCTCCGCGACCGTGCTTTAGCTGTAGTCAAAAATCATGCATCAAGTCAAAAATGCAGCCATAGTGATAGAACATATTTTAAAACAAGGCTTAAAAAGGTATTAAAATCTAAACATGTAAAATGTTCTAGAAGGTTCTAGAAGGAACACCATACTTTTGGTAAAAGTCTGTATGCATGCTATCCTCTCAACATAACAGCTACAAAATGCAAGTAATAGATACTTCACCCATGTAGGCAGGCATCGCAAACTAGGAAACATAATTGTGATAGACTTGAGTGTAGTAAAAAAATACACACCAACTACAATAAAAGTAGTAAGTACCTAACTATAGAAATGGAAATAAACTTAGAAATAATTAATTTTCCTTACATTAAATTTCGTACTTCTAATTTCGTATGTCGAATTTCGTACTTATAATTCGTATTTCGAATTGCGTACATTATAGTTCGTATTCCAAATTTAGAATAATTCGATATTCGAAAAATTCAAATATCGAATCACAATACGAAGGTGAACAGTACTCGCATATTGACGTGAGTAGTAAGTCATTAAACTTGGTTGGTTGGCGGTCGGCGTATGTTCGCATAACGGTGCCGGCACGCGGCGCGGGCGCGGTCGCCTGCACCGGACCGATTCATCCGTGAACTAGCTGTTCCAACTTCAAATGCTTCCACTCCGTATCATATCGATTTCAATGACATATTATCGATTTTACTTTGGCGGTGAAGTCACATAGGGTCGCGTCGCGTCGCGTTTCAAGAACAGTAACGACTGGGGCCAGCAATGCCAACTTGAAAACAATCAGTTTTGAAAAATCACATGCTTATCTTATCGTAGACAACGAGAGTCAGTTGGTCTGTTATCTATCATTATTGTTGTGATATACTTTCTAACTACAGTAATTCTACACCCGTATGTTACAAAGCGACCTGAAATTATCTAACATTTCGTAGAATCTCTTATGACCGATTTGTTGAATATCCGGCGAAATGTCAACGAAAAAAAATCCTAAGCATCTTACAGTTTTTACACATTGTTTTAAGGGTACATATGATTTATCAAAATGGGTCTAGTAAAATTCACGCGATGTTCGAAGAAATACACGCAAAGTTCAATTCATCAAACTCGGTTCGGCAAGATTTACGTGATACTGGTGATATGAATTTATCTGAACAATAAATTATGCAAATGTTACTCCAATATAAGTAAGAGAAAGAAAAACATTCAGCCGAATTGATAACCTCTAAATTTTTTGGCAAAATCGTACCTCTCGCTCTCTAACCATTCCTATAGGGAATGGAACAAAGTAGACTGTATACAAATAGATTTCAATTAAATGTAGGCATGGTCGAGCTCGTTTGTGGAAATTTTAATAACTCCCAAGCAGACTCACGCTACGATAGCCATCTGTCATGAGTTGATGCGTGAAAATATTCCGATCATATGTGAAATTAGGCGGCTTCAATGTGGGATATTATTTTGTACCGTGTCAATAACATACATATTAGCTCGCTGAGTCCCTCACGGGGTAGGCAGAGAGAATAGAGCGCCAGGTCTCTCTAAACGTGAAGATTTGTTATTAGAATTGATTCACATAATTTTTTGTCTAAGAAATTTTATTTACAATAACAACAATTAACAATATTTACAAAGAACAGTTGAAACTAACTATTTACAGATAAAATGACCCTAATCGGCATCCCGAGGCAACGTGCCAAGAAGACTAGCAGCATTGCCACGCTGGATAGCAATGCTGATTCTCTGAGCGAGTTATGTGCCAGCCTGTAACGGAGGTCTCAATTAGACGGCGCGAGACCTCTTTAAAAAGTTGGTGAGCCTACCTTGTATAAGTTCTTGCCTTGGAATGTATACCTATAGATAGCTATAGCTAGGGCCCCGGTTTCACTCGGGTTAAGTCTGATCATCCGCTCCGACAATATATGGCATTGCATCTCAATAAACGGACTGTGTAATGAATTTATTTTAAATCGGTTTAGTAGTTCCTCAGATAAGCGCGTTTGAACAAACAAACCATGCGATAGTTCCCGATTCAAGCATTCAAACGAACAAACTATGCCCCTTTTAATATTACTATGGATAAGAAACATATTTAAAAGGAAATGGGAATTTTTGAATCCCGTTGAGGGTTTCCCTGGAGAGTACAGCATGGAGTTCTTCAAGAAGGGTGTGAAAAGATTACTGCAGGGTCGGCAACGCGCGAGTGATACCCCTGGTGTTGCAACCGTCCATAGGCGGCGGTAAGCGCTTACCATCAGACCGCATGCTTATTTGCCAACCATGAGGTATAAAAATTGAGAATGATACGTTTTAATCCTTGCAACTTTCTTGTTCCTCCTTGGGTATCTAGTTTTTAATCACTTCAATATAATGTTCAGAATATTTGCCTTAATTTGAAAATACAGTAGGATACTGAATACCTGTGAAGTAAACATCTCAACACATACGTAAATGTACATAATTATTATCGCCATAGGTAATAATTATTGTAAACAGATCGACTTGACAACATGGCCAAGTATCAAAATACTGTCGTCGCACTATTCGCATTACGTCATTTTTTAATTTATGTTGTAATAATAATATATCTTCCTACGTACGTCTTGCCAGAGATAATATAAGGCTATGAAGTGACAGATGGCGAGTTTGTAACACTTTACATACGTCAATTTATTTCTTACACTTTCAAGTTCAAACTGCAGTAAAATACAGATACGTGGGTATACAAGGGTGCTTGAACTCAAATACCACTTACTTCAACCATTACAAGTTAAACGGTCACCGAAAGAATATACAGAGTAATGATTAGTTCTATTAATCGCCCACAGGATATTTTTAAGACCGTCACCAAACTTTAGATATAGAGGTGACAGATTGCGAGTCCATCGCCGTTACTCAAGCACGACTATACATTCGCTTTTGCTTCTCAGACGTATGCAGGTTTCCTCTCGATGTTTTCCTTCACCGTAAAGCTCGTGGTGTCACTTATCACTGTACTTAAATTCAGAAAAACTCATTGGTACTGTCGGGATTCGAACTTGCGATCTTTGTGCCGTAGACAACTACTCTAACCTCTCGGCCACAACGGCTCCGCTATATTACAAACGACACTCCAATTTATTTATGTGTATAGATATTCCATGGAATTATTCCTTGATGTTCAGTGCTATACGCTTGTAAAACAACGATAAGGTATGAACACAATGGCGTGTATTATAGCTTACACGTTCGCCACGCGCACGACTGCCTAAGGGCTCCCACACATAAACACGATACGACGTCGCGTCGTACAACGATGCGGCGTCGTTTCACGATACGACATCGTGACGTTAGAAACTCACGATGCAATCCTGCGCAGTTGTTATTCAAAATGGTGTTTTGTGTTTTGTGTTTTAACACAGAATTTTAAAAAACACTAAGACGACGCGTGTAGAAAGCCTACCGTTGACGGTATTCATGGAAAGAACTGTACTCTGTACACTGTAGCACTATATACTAAGAGAAAACTACTTACACCTTATCGAAATTTTTGTACATACATACATATCATCACGCCAAGTCCCTAACGGGGTAGGCAAAGAGTATAGAGCGCCAGTTCTCTCTAGACTTACATACCTCTTTCGCTTCGTCCACATTCATCAGTCTCTTCATACATGCTCGTCGGTTTCGTAATCTACTCCGGTACTACTTACTTGGTCTTATCCGGTTCTAATTTGGTCTAGAAAGTTCCGCCTAGGTCTACCCCTTCCAACACTTTCATTCAAACTCGCCTTATACACTTTTTTCGTCAATCGTTCTTCATTCATTCTCTCGACATGGCCAAACCATCTCGGCATACCTTTCTAAATTTTTGTCACTACATCTTCTTTCAGACATTAATGATTTAGGGTAAAAAACTATCGCTTCATCCATTGATTTGGTGCTACGAAAGTTGCCGGGTTCATATCATATCATCACGCCAAGTCCCTAACGGGGTAGGCAGAGAGGATGCAGCGCCAATTCTCTCTAAAATTGCATACCTCTTGCGCTTCGTCCACATTCATCAGTCTCTTCATACATGCTCGTCGGTTTCGAGTACTCTCAACGTCCCGTCCTTGGCTGTCCGATCGATTTGATCTAGGTGTTGGAGCGTGGTCTTCCTCTGCCTCGCCTTGCACACACTTTCGCTTTGTATATCTGTTCGTCTAATCATCAATCACGTCTAATACATTCATAAGCAGTTCCTGTACAATGTTTCTTTTTTTTTTCTTTATTTGCAAATGGCCAGTATCACTTATTTCTGAGCAAAACAATACGATTTTTGTTATCTGTCATCACTTTTAGATTCTTCCATATTTAATTAAATATGCTCAACATGAAAGACGTTGATTATAGTTGTAGGATGCAAAATATGATAGTCCTATCAACAAACTTTACCGTTGGGCCCAAAATAAACGAATTAACGACAATTAAATTAAAACAAGAACCCGCGCATTAAATGGTGTCAAAGAGCGCCTTCTATTTCATTTAATTATACAACTACACTGTCTCCGTTAACCATAAACTATGCAACGCTCGCGAGGGTATCGTCTGTCTCGCTCGCACTTCAACAAAAAATACTCCTTACGAATCGGGAATGAAACTAGATTAAACATTGCATGGTGTATGGACAGTCCTGCTGGCAAAATGCCATCATTGCCAACAGTTCATGTAAATTAACGTTATTATTCACTTTATTGACACGATGTTAACATGTTACTGTATTTTAAAACGTTCCTTTGTTCTTAGCTTCAAATCTAAATTGGTTAAAAAGTTTAAAAGGTTAAAATTTATATTTCGAACAAATTTAAATGTTCTTTATGTGAAATCGTCTTTATTTTTTTTTTATAAAAATCTGGTAATTTTAATGTTAACTGTTAATACTAAGATTTCCCTTACGTTCCATTTTCAAATAGCATACACTTATGACGTTTCGGTACCGAGTTCTCCAACTATTCTCTAATTGAAAAAGCTTACAAAAATGCCCCACTTTGGTCACCGCATCGATTTTAAAATAGCTTGGTGCGTTTTCGATACGCTTGTAGTGCGATAAACTACTAATAATACAGTATTAACGCCTGTATACCGATAGCGTAGAGTATACATTCTTTTAGCGTAAAACATATGATACAACATTATGTCGTCAACGCATATTGGCCCGGCTGAATGGAATTCGTACGATATTCTCTCCTACGTTCCCTCCGTTGAAACTCGAGTTCAAACAAATAGAATGCTCGATTTACGCTCTCAACTCTATTATGAATCAGATTCGATGTTATGACTATCGATTTTAGGAATCACGCTTACTGTCCGCTGGGATATCTACCCTCGTTTTGTGTTGACATTTAGAGGCATGAAACCATTCGAAATTTAAATTATTTAATAATAATAAGCAAGCACGAGGGCATATTTAAAAGGTAAATAGGATGTATGAGTGACAATGATATCTGTAAATAAAGAGTGAAATGGCTCTCAATTATCTGTGCTTACTCGATGCTCTTTTGAAATAAGAACGTCGGTGAGATAATGACAGGCGTCACTTTTACCTCACTGATGCTAGCTAGTGCCATAGACAAAATACAAATAGGCGATCTTGTGAGAAAGCGCTTAGGAGTTTAGACTATTTTTATTGAGGCTCACCGTACTAAAGAAGAGATATCCTGAAGCAGACGATATGTAGTAAGCTCTTCATTTCGAGCAAGACCAATTGGCTAACCGTAGTCTAGAAAATTCGTGCTAAGTTAATTTGAGAAAATTAGTCCAGAGTTCCGACCCGTAAAGACAAAATCAAGATTCGAACTTTTTCTACACAAACATACGCACATATTTCAAGCTGTAATAACCATATATAGATGTATCGGGAGGGTACAATTTCAGGGTCGCGTAACGCATTGGCTATTGGAGACAAATTTGGTCACTGCTGTATGCGGATTATATGTGTATTTCTTAGTGGGTGTGACTCCGCTGCCTACCCCTATGGCGACCCTTTCTGGGAATGCATGAAGCTATATAATATTTAAAAAACGCATTTTACTAAATACATAGGTACGGAAGTAAACTCGGTACATATTACCACAATGTTTTTTACAATCTTCTGTCTGTTTGTTCCGGATACTCTATGAAACGCCTGAACCGTTTTTAACTGGACTTTCACTGACAGATAGCTGATGTTATAAGGAGTAAGTTAGGCTACTTTTTTCATAATTACACTTCAATATAAAAAAGTGTGTTGCCAGTTTTATTGAAAGTGCCGCCGTCCATGAGCGCTTGCAACATCGGGGTATCATCAGGGTAGTCGTTTTCACACTTTCTTCACAATTCTCTTCACACTCTTCTTACACTAGCTAGTAATCTCTAATGACCTCTTCAAGTTTAATTTAATTTTGAGCCGTGGTGGTTCGAGTGCCGACAGAAAAATTACATGTTCCAATCCCGACTGTACCAATGAGTTTTTCTGATCTTAAGTACGTTAAGTGATTAATCACACCACGAGCTTTACGGTGAAGGAAAACATCGAGAGGAAACCTGCATACGTCTGAGAAGAAATTCAAAGGCGTATGTATAGTCGTGCTTGAGTAACGGCGATGGACTCGCCATCTGTCACGTTGGCACCTAATATACCTCTGGCGGAAAGCGGGTGTGTGGGTATTACCTATACACCTCTGCCTACCCCTTTGGGGACCCTTGTGGGAAGGCGTGAGGATATATTATAATTATTATAGAAGTGATTAATCACAGCACGAGCTTTACATCATCATAACAAAGAAAACATCGAGAGGAAACCTGCCTACGTTTGAGAATAAATTCAATGGCGTATGCATAGTCGTCAGTACCGGCGATGGATTCGCCATCTGGCACGTTGGCACCTAAAATATATCTCTGGCGGAAAGTGGGTGTGTTGGTACTACATTCTACACCTCTGTCTACCTTTTCGGAGACCTTTGTGGGAAATTAAGAAACCTATAGTGCTATATGCGTGGCGTCTAATAAGTACCTATGGTGTTATTGATTCGTCTTCAGTCAAGAGATCTTATTGCGAACATACTATCGCTTCTGCTTGGTGATCAATGTAAATACTTTGTGTTCAGGATGGTCTTACTTATCTAATCTATAATAATCACTAGTGTCAACGACCAAACCAATGGCTCCTACACTAATTCATACCCTGCATATTGATAAGATTACGAAATCTGATATGCCTTTTTTTTTTTTTTTTTTTTTTTGTATTGTCTCTCGTAGCGTGAGTTCCGGGAACTTTTGCTACTCATAATTATCGTTCTTTAGTGCCGTGAAAGCGACCACTGACTTTTCTGCCTGGGTTCACTTGTTTTTAACGTATTAACATTGGAACAAAGAAAGTAGTTTGGTTTTATATTATAGACTTTGTCCGCGTGGAATTTATCAAAAAGTTATTGTTTAGTTTCTAAAATAAAAGTAGCCTAAGTTACTCCTTTCTACATCAGCTATCTGCTAGAGAAAGTCCCGTATAAATCGGTCCAGCCGTTTAATAGATTATCCGGAACAAAGACAGACAGACAGACAAGAAAATAATTTAAAAAAAAATTTGGTATATGTACCGTGTATACATCCATATGGATTTAGTAAAAAGCGGTTATTTAAATAATTCAAACATACACTCCAGTTTTATTTATATAGATATTATAGAATTTATTGTAGTAGCGGTTAAAGATGTATACTTTTGCTCATTGTAGATTTATCGCAATATGTGCAACAATATCTCTAGAATCTATAAAAATCCATGCCTAAAAATGCAAATAAAACCGGTGTATCGAAATTTTAAGATAAAATACTGCCTAATTATCAATGTCAAAATTTTGTTTCGTTACGGTGGAATGTCGCAATGACTAAATTTTGATTCGTTTACGCTGCATGCAAAAATTATGTTTCGCCAATGGTCACGATATAGTGTCACTCCAGTTTCTGTCCGCTCAAAGAGAATAGCGGAGTTATTATGTTGAAAGCAATGGCTATATAATCTACTTACATCGCTGCCACGACCTATACATCACTCGTGACGCTAACTGCGTCCCGCCACGTAATTCTGTCACATACCTACTTTCCTTACTTAACTGTATCTAGCGTGCAAGCAGGTTTTCATCGTGCTTTTTAAGCTGTGATACATTCTTTAAAAACATTTATAATATACATATCCTCACGCCTTCCTACAAGAAAGGAGTAACTAGAGGTGTATAGGTACCACACACCTTCTTTCCGCCAGAAATATATTTTAGATGCCAACTAGACAGCTGGCGAGACTATCGCCGTTACTCAAGCACGACTATACATAAGTTTTTGAATTGCTTCTCAGACGTATGTAGGGTTCTTTCGATGTTTTCTTTCACCGTAAAGTTCGTGGTGCAACTAACCACTGTGTAACTAACCATCTCATTCAGAAAAAATAATTGGTACAGTCGGGATTCGAACTTGCGATCTTTGTGTCGCAAGTTACTCGACTACTCGAACCACTCGGCCACCACGGCTTTTTTATATTTTTTTCATTTTTTCATAAACTACTATATAAATTGAAATGTTCCTGAGAAGGAGTAACAATTTCATAATTTCAAAAGCCTATGAACTAGTTCAGGTAACGAATCTTTAATCCTAATATCATCCAAATCAGTCTAGCAATTCCGACTCGAAGGAACTTTAGATATATAATTAGAAGCGTATTTAAGGAGTAGAGTGCATTCTCTTGAATGTGAACCTTACCACTCTTAATATAAGAACTCGAATGCCTTACGCAAAATCGTCTTCTTTTATTGCAAAACGACTTTACTGAAAGACGAATAGTAATATGGACTACAAAGCTCTAAACAC
Source organism: Drepana falcataria (assembly GCA_945859725.1). NCBI lineage: Eukaryota > Metazoa > Arthropoda > Insecta > Lepidoptera > Drepanidae > Drepana > Drepana falcataria. Next base: position 8,181,493 of record OX243935.1, read on the forward strand.
TCCCCTTAAAAGGATCGAACCTATAACCATTAAATTAGCAGACAAGACCAATAAGCACTCGACTGTCGGGCCTTCAAAACGAATCGGTGGCAACCTACTTTATACTCCGCAAGGCTCGAACGTGAGAATACGCTACCAATATGATTATCTTACAACTTAACACGTTAATATGAGAAGTAAATATGAGCGACTGATGATCGCGCGAATCATTAGTTACGTAGCTATCGAAGGGGGAAACCATTTATTAGTCTGTAGAAAAGTAGAGGCTACAAGACGATGCGACGTTCCGATTGGAGCTCCGAACAGGCGAGCACGGAACGATACGCATGCGATATTGATGTAATCGCGGTTGTTACGATCGAAAAAACTCACTAGAGCGGGGAAAGTGACGCCGCACCTCAAGATCGTGAAAGGTACTTCGATCACCAGAATACCCTGGCCCCCTTTCCCCCCCTCTGTGCCATCGCAGCGCACCACACAAGAGAACTTGGCTGACTTACAAGAGCTCAAGTTACTCTGGTCGTGTATACTTACGACACCGGCAAGTGTTCGGAATTCGAACTACTTTCGCGTAATCTGTCTGAATAGTGTATGCCCTAGTTAGTTAGCATTGGTTTTTCGGTGAAATTTCCAAAATCATCAACAGTGCAGTCACTCTGTTTTATGCAATGATCCTTATATCACGCTTCCGCAAGGGTGATAATTCACTGAACAAATATAGCCGAGGCAACGTGTCATACACTTAAAATTACAGGTTCACAAACTAGTAACTAGGGAGTTTACTGTATAATGATTGGTCACACGTGGAAAGGTGAAGGACTAACCAGTGTAAGTCCAAAAGAAATTCGCAAATGTAAATCGTGTGTTAAGATACACTACACAGAGAAATTGCCACTTGAAAACTCGCTTTGGAAAATTTCCGCGACACACCTATGCATACAAAAGGAGGTACCCTTTTGTAAGGTATATGTTTGTAGTATATATTTTATAAGGCAAGTTCACGCTACAGCTACGAGCACACTTGAAATTAAATTAAACACAAAGACACAAATAACTAGAAACAGATCATCTAACGTCTAATTAAAGACGAATAAATTAAATAACAAGTGAATAAAATCGATTATAATATCCTCAAATGTCAACTAACATTCGCTTCGTGTTCGCAGCGCACCATTTAAAATTATATTTTTCATGGAAATGCCCGCAAAGGGTTGAACGAAGCTGACTTAGTTGGGATTTGTAAAATTTTTCATTTTGAACCTAATTTGTTCTTTTGTTATTTCAACATAGGTATATTATTATTATATATGATAACATTTCGTTCCATTAGTTCTTAAGTGTAACGCAGACGGCGGCGTAAATAGTTTAGTCGTGGCCAAACATCATAAACAACTAATGAATTTACGTCAATGTGTCTGTGACAAGTAATAGACGCGTATACATTTCCTACCTGGCCGTCACTGTGTGGCAAATTAACTCCGTGCGATTTCAATTGAACCCGGTATCCTGTGAAATAAACGCACATGCCACCCGTTCACAGGGCCGCCACGAGCATCTTTGAAATAAGTCTCCCTTCATAAAGAATCTCTACTGAAGCGATCCGCAGAAGTCCCGACCCGTCGCCAAACGCCTCCAAATATCGTGGCGCGGACAAAGAAAACAGATTGTAATCGCTGCACACGTCGACGGACTAATCCGCCGATCGGTCGACCATCACGCGGGCTTGGTTTCGACATAGATCCACCAACCCGTCCACTATCCGGTACCTACCAGTTTAATTTACGGTGTTGAAGAGAAGATAATAGGCGCTGTTAAATTTGTTAAAACGTTGACTTTTTTGTCAATGCTTCTCTTGACGATTTGTTTAAATTTGACTCGTGGGCTTACTGCGCAAGACTTATGCTTTGTTCAGCTCGATACGTTGAACTCTCTCATATCTAACATTACGTTTACATATACTTACGTATTAAAATGAATTTTCAGTAGAAAGGAATAATTAAATGGTGATAATGTCGTTGCTTAACGTCTATGGATAAATATGTATCTGTAAAAAATGTGTTATAAATCTTAAGTGGAATTCCACGGATGTAAAATCGTAACATTCTCATTGTGTTTTAGCTATGCGTTCGTCGTTTAATAATTGTTATCGCTTTTGATGAATACGAAACTAGAATTAAATGGCCATCTAATTAGCGTGAGCCGTAAAACGGGCCAAGTTTCGAGTTTCTTGTGTCCACCAGAGAGAGACTGACGCAGGCACGGTGCAGTGAACTCGGCTCGCAACGCCAACTGTCTGGGTCTAGATCACTCCCACCCAGACTCCAGACATTTTACGCAAATTTGTTCCTATTACAATTTTTGTAAGCTCCAAGAGTGTTTTACATGAAACGCGGAACAGTTAATATCCTCAGCGGCTTTATGGTTTATCTATAGACGTGTGTGTTCGATCCGAAGGACTGAGATCTGTCGTCATAATTCAAAAATGTTCAAAAATGACAGACGTATATGACGTTTATGATTTTGTCCCTTTTGCAAACTTGAATAATGACGGAGCGTCGTCTGTGCCGAAAAAATACTCTGATATCGATATCCTTGTTTAACTTTTAGTTTTACAAGCATCTTCACATTATGGTGCTACAATTTCGATCACATGAAAATGGAACGTAATAATGACATTCCAAACTTAAAATAGTTCAACATAGGTAATGTGTTGATAGGAACACTTAAGATTGTGTAAGACCGGTTCAAACCGGTTTACAAGCATGGTTGAAAGTGTAATCGTTTCAGAACGAATACTCCAGGGTAAATAGGCATCTATCCTGTGATTGACTTGGAGTTTATTACCCCAAAATGTGAGAGTTGCCCAAAGGGAGGTCATTGCGCTCTATTTTGGGGTAATATATCTTGCAGATACCTTTTCGGGGGCCATTGTCAATAAGTGACGTACGAGTGGCCAATTAAATATTCAGGTCAGGCGCAACATACTTGGAATAATTAATTATCTACTTTATGTGTGCTGGTGATAATGAAAAGGGGCATTGCTGCAAACTGCTGTTTCCAAAGCTAATAATTAATTACGAATGCAGTTTTTGATAAAGTAGGTATCATTTATGAACGGCTTGTAGTTTTAACCAAGTTTAGCTCGCGGCTTTGCCGGCGAATGCCTATACAATTGATCTAAAACTAAGTTCGCGTTTCAAATATATCAAGTTTATGGTGTAATAGGAATGCCCTTGCTTCAAAACGTGTGATCTACTCAATTGTGATCTGTCAAAACGAATAAGCCTGTGATTAAAAAAAAACGCTTAACGCTTCAAGCTTACACTATACTAATTTTAGTTTTAATATATGTAATATTGTTATTTTATATGTAAATGGATCATTTTATCTGAGAAATAAATAAAAATAATAATAATGTTCTTATCATCTGACGAAAGACGGATTCAGTAGTCTGAATTAAATACATATTACTAATAAAATGAGTCCTGGTCACTTGAATAAGGACTGAAGAGAGATTTCTATTCTATTTTATGATTCAAAAATTCTAATGAATAATTATAACGCCTCAAACATTTTACGCTTGGGATCTGTAAAAAAAAAAGAAAACTCGAGTGATATTCAAATTGTAACGAATTTAACGACTCAAATATGCACTATTCGATTGTGACCTGTCAAAAATGGGATTCTGGGACTATTCTGGGACCTATGCTGTTGGTAAATAAAATAAAATATACCTACTATTACTCGTTCCTATTATAAGAAAATACGTAACGGAGTCACTGACACTTGGCAAATAATGAGTTCTGAAGCCAAAGTGACATTGATCACTAAAAATATATCTGTCTAGATGTAACGTGTTGTAAGGTTAATGACGTCATTGCAATTAGTAAACGACGTAGTCTGACTAAATATCTACTTTTGGAATTGATTTTCACCTAGTCTGGCCGAAGGGAGCTCTTTTGAATAGATTTGAAATAATCAAAAGACGTATTGCTTCGGTTGCCCCTAAAATGGGCTTGACCAATTTTATCCGGACGGTCTAATGAAGTGTCTAGCTCGCAAGGGTTTGCTTGTCAAAGATTTTATTATGAAGGACTTGAAGAGGTCAAATAACTGATGAAAATTTGCATTAGCATTACTTTCTCAAACTAAGGATACGAAAATGTATCATGAATGGAGAAATATATAGCTTCTGTGTCTACACAGACGAAGCAGCCAACTAGTCTAACAAAATATAAAAAAAAATTGATAAGCCATATCGAAATTAGTTTCGCCTTTAAATTACATAAATTAATTGAAATTTTACGCAGAAAATCGTACTTCAATTGTACCAACCTAGGGGACTGACCTACGAGTGATTACAACTATTTAATCCCTGTCTTATTTAGGCATCGCCATTTTGGTCCTAATTTATTATTGAACTATAAAAAATACAGCATTGTTTCCAGACTAATACTGAATATAAATTGTACATTTTAAAGTGCGGCAGTATGAGCCAGACGGAGTTGTTGAACCTTTACACGCAAGTGGTTACCTTCTCGATATAGTCGGATAATGTATGACTATTATTGTTTTATAATCGTTCTAGTTAATTGTTTGGTAATAAAAAGACAAGCAATGAAACATAATTTTTGAATTTTGGTTTAATGTCCTCTACCTATCAATAAATAAACGTAGTTGTATATCTATTACATATATTTCATTTTTATCATAATTGAGCTCCGATTTTCATGATATTTTTTGGGTGTGACCACAAAGCGCGTGTGACAAATGATAAACTTACCTATGCTACCACCGGGTAGTTTGTACTAATGAGATTGACCTTGAAATGTGCAAAGTAATATGTCTTCTTTTTACACGCTTTATATTAGCTTCACCTGTATGTATGTAACCGACTTCTTTGAGCTCGATTTTGACCCACTTTAAACGGTCAGATTTCGTTCAAACTTTGTAGACTTATCGAGGACCGATGACAATACACTAATAACTAAAAAGTAGAAAATAAATAATAGTTAAAAAAAACTAAAAAACACGCTTTTTATAGAAAACCGAACTAAAAAATAGAAAATAAATTTCGATAATATCTTAAAAAGCGTGGGGTGCTTTTTAACATATTACCGAAATGATAATCACTCTACTAATATCTGTCAATAAAATATTTATAACTATTGACACCATGCACCCCACGCTTTTTAAGATATTATCGAAATTTATTTTCTATTTTTTAGTTCGGTTTTTTAGTTACATAAATACCTACTGTAGATATACCTACCCTATGTAGGTATTGTACTTGGAATTTCTTTTCAAACGTGCCAACGATTTTCTTTCGATGGTTTGTTTCACCGTATTTTTTTTATTAAATAATTTTATTATTATTATTATGTGCAGTAAGGTATGTATTTTATCAAGCAAATAGTTATTGCAACTCATATAGTTAAAATGTATCACAGCTTACACGGTCGCCCGTGGACCAACATACAAACTTATTTAACTTTGCTAATCTAATAACAATAACCCGAACGTACATTGTATTAATATATTCTGCCCCTATTTTGTATGGTTATGATGTTATTGCCAAGTTTAATAATAATATGAATATCATATATACCATTGCAAATTATAAAGTATTGTTGACACATTAATATGACACGCGATTGGTCTACACTTTTCTTCTTTTTTGCTAATGGTTACTATCATTCGAATATCGAATGCACACTGTAAGAACAAATCATATTTTAAAAGACAGTCTCACGTCACATAAAATAATGGTTTAGACTTAATTACTTTCTGAACCATAATTCAAAAGAAGGCGTATGTGCCATCAACTCTTAAGTAAATGCCAAGGATTTATTTATTACTATTCAAATGATCATATTACCGCCAAATAAAAAGCGCAAGACGAAATAGTGACAACTGACAAGCAAGCAACACCTCGATAAACATTTTGATGAATTTGTCATTTACTTTTTCAATAATCAAGGACTTGAGCCGCACGTCATTCAGCCTCGCCGCGTATCGGTGCCACGAACGCGCAAGCGGTCGGTCGACTATTTTCGTATCACATCGGGTGTTATCGGCAGCGGTACCTACCACGAGTACCTCGCGACCCTGTTGTCTTTTTGTTCGACTTCGGAAATCGAGTGAGCGTAATCGGCACTTGTGAGTTAGCGCACGCTATAGTTTAATTGGTAAATGATTTCCTGCCATATTGATGTTTTAAATAGAGTTTATTCTTCTTTGTTTACAATTTTAGATATGCGGTTTTAAAGTAAATATTAATTGAGCTTAATATATTTTTACGTTACAGTTACGGTGCATCAGTTGCACCTATGCATTCATTTGCATAAAGTGTTTCACACGTAATTAGAAAACAAATAGTGCAACTTCACCAATAACGTTACTTTAAAATCAAAAATAACTAGTAAGTAAATTTCAATAAGCTCTGGGTATTTCATTAAAAATTAATTAAATATCCAGACAGACCAGACAGTGTATGTCGTAACAAATATCCAGACACAATATTAGACTCTTTTTTTGTAGAATACTAAAATATTGCATACATTCAGGGACATTTGACTAACCTTTAACTAAATACATTGGGAACTAAGAATATTCACCCGTAAATTAATAATATAAAAACAGTGTAATCGTATGCGCATCCTAACATATAACTATTATTCTATACAAACTCCTTTAGAAGATTTCCGAAATGATTTGTAACACTACAATTACACACTATTGGATATATTTTCATTATAAACCGACAAAGTACAATATTTCCAAACATAATACAATCAGTGAAAGTACAAGAAATAGCAAAAGTTATAACTTTCTACTGAACAATAACAAAAAACTTTTATATGCGTAAGTATCTGCTCGCATTATTTTATTCATTAAAATGTATTCTTCGTAGATTTAATTAAAGAACTCCACTTGATTGTTAGGTTGGTACAGTGTTTTTCAATATTTCAAGCGAAACAGAAAGTTTGTGTCGGAATTCGTGATTCGCACCGTTTTTGGGCATTCTCTAACTCATACCTACATCTGTTTGCAACAACTAAGATAATGGCGATTATGTTCTGTCTAATTAGTATGCATTTATCTAAAGTTTATATAATGTAGCAGTAATGTAACACGGCAGTTATTGTATACATACATATAGTACCCAAGTTATGAATGTTGCTTGAATTTATATAAGAATTTATAAAAGAGAGAACTGCTATATATATCATCACGCCGAGATGTATAGTTATAACTTACTAGCCCACTTACTGCCAGAGAAATATTTTCAGTGGCAACGTGACAGATGGCGAGTCCATCACTGTTACTCAAGCACGACTATACATACGGTGGTAACCTTAGTAACTTTAGTTTATATTAAGTATGTGACGTTCAATAAGTGTTCCCTGTGTCCCTTACGTTGAATAAAATATTTAGATTTTGATACATAATTTTTGCCTTTGAATTTCTTCTCAAACGTATGCAGGTTTCCTCTTGATGGTCTCCTTCACCGTAAAGTTCGTGGTATAACCCACTGTATTTATGTTTTGAAACTCATTGGTACAGTCGGGATATGAGCTTACAATCTTTGTGTTGCAGGCTACCACGGCTGTAATTACTAGTGCATAAAAGTTAAAGAAAAAAACCACGGTAATATTTATTATGACCTAATTATTATCGATCTAACCGACATTCAACGTCGTGCCCACATCGGTCGATGTTGAAAAACATACCAAGATCAAGCGTATTGCTTGTCATGTGGAAATTTCCAAACAAAACAAAGGTTTTTGTTCGTATACCAAGTGCCTTGACAGTATCTCTTCAACCCTTGCCATATACCTTATACACAAGAACCGAAAATTACATAAAAAGTGCTCAAATCTATAAAAGGAGCAATTAAGACTATTTACCATGCTGTGGCGTGTATTGACGTCAGTATTAAAAAGGAACAGATTTATAAACGTCACATCTGCATAGCTTAAACATTCTGGATTTATGATTGCAATTACACAACCTTGTTGCAAAAGAAGTTTCATGATCACAGTATTTTTTGTGGCAGATTTAATAAAGACTCCAACAGTGTCATATTTGCCATGTTTTGTTCCATCTAGTGTGTCAATATCAATATTAATATGTAATTTATTAAACGATAGAGAACGTAACTAGTTATCTTTAGACGTCACCTAGTAGATCACTGATAACATTTTTTAAGGAACCATGTCCGATTCGTTTGGTTTGACCTCGAAAATTATCGGTCGTTGTCTTTATATTTACGGAGGGTTTTGCAAGACACTAAAAGTCTTCTCATTAGTGATATCACGCTCATGAAATACAAATAAAAGCTGGTGGCATTGAGTTTTGTTACCTTCTGATATCAATACATATAATTTTGGAAAACAATCAACATCTTCCAAGGAATCAAATAAAACCGGGACTGTATTGAATCCACATCAATAAAGTGGCAGCGCGATAATCCAAATGTCAGGTTTAACATTGTGCACGTGCCTGCATTCCCGTTTATTTAAATATAATGGAGTCTTCAGCCATCATCTCTATTAAAAGCATCGATTTAACGAGCGGAATGAGATGGTGCACTCCGCGTACGTACACTGTAAATATGGGTCGGCGGACGTGGACGGCTCGCGTGTAAACTCACTTCGACTAACTTATTCTGCACGGCAGGTAATGAAACAAAGCGCACATACAGCACAGCCTATCGATAAACATTATATTTGGTCTTAAAACAACGTAATAATTCGCCATATAGCAAGTGTTATTCATTGCAACAGATTCGACGCTGACCTTGTGAATATTTGCTTTGTGGACTCCTACGTATATTAGTGTTTCAGACACAAACATCCATATGTCGGCTGACCTAAATTCTATTATCTTCGGTTGAAATTGTACAACGCTATCAAGCGCTCTACTTTGCAAAAACTGGCGAGTGTCATTTCCTTGAGAAGGTTGCGCAACATGGAGCTGCAGTGACCAACTGTTATTTGGACAAATTCATTGAGGCCGTTGCACTGGTGGTACCGCTTTCCGAAATTCAGATTGCAAAAGCGTGAGACGTCGCGATCGCCCGTGCCAGTGTCGCGGCACGGGCTGCGGGCGGAAGTCACGGTGAACGGTGCCTCTGTGGCCTTGGCGGCTCAGCGGCCGCACGCCGAAGGTGAAAGTCTTGACGGCCCGCAATTATTGAACCTCGACCCACCATCCTTCTATATTCGGGTTACACTGGCCTGCGAGCGGATCACTTCTTGACGATGTGCGTGGCGACCCGATCCCGACTTCCGCATTCCTAGACAAATTGTATGTTTACAATAACTGAAGCCTCTTAGTTTTGTAACCAGTCATGTATTGATTGTAGGATAAATTTTATTGGTGACATAAATCTGCGGTAGCAAAATAAACAACTGTCTTTTAGCCAAGTACGTCTTCATGCATGATTGAATGCAGCAATTTGAGGCTCGATCTAACATCTGCTTGTTTGTTACCGTTCGGTTCTCATTCAAATTTAAATGTATTCAGATGCTGGATGCAATCGTTTTAATGCTGCTTAAGGAAACACTTTTAGTATGTCATTTACGTTAAGTTACTTTGAAATGACTAAGTTCTAGAGAAGAGGGGATTACATTGATTTAAAATATACATTTTCAGAAATCCTATCTCCATCTACCGTGTTCTTGTACCTTTTTAGGGTGATAATCTTGTTTAAATGTGTATTCCAAAATTCCAAATGATAGAATGAACGAGCAGAATTAAGACGTTATTCATATCGATATAATGCAGCGAGAAACACCACATGATGATTTCATAGCCGGTGATAAACACCATCTGTAAACACATTCTGAACAATTTATTGAAGAAATTGTGGAAATCTTCCTAACCTCATTTTACGATAAACTTTGATTAGGTGGTACGCGAGTTCTTGCCATTGTAAAACCTATTGATTTAATAGCATAGGAAAAGTATAACTCATTATATCATTATGATTATTATAATAATGACTTATACTTTATTTGAATGCATTATTTTACATCATAGAAGATACAGTTCAGCAATGGATTTTCAATAATAACAATCACTCAGTGTAGCCTTGAATATAAATTGGGCAATCGATTTTGCAATAATGCGTTTCAAACTGTATTGTTTCATTTAACTCGGAATTAAGCTTTAGCATGTATCAAATTTAGATCAAAACATATTTATTATAAACCAAAAAGTCTGCATCACATAATAAGCGTAAGAATCGGTAGCTTGGATTTCGCATGCGAGATTCTTAAAGGTTAACTGTTGTGTTACCCTATAAATAAAAATTATCAAAAGGCTCACGGATTACTGTAAGGATAATGAGGTATCCCTCGCAAGGGGAGCATCGGTACGGGGCCGAGCGCCCGCCTGCGCCCTCTGTAAATCACCAGAACTTATGTACGGGATGGAGCAAAGCAGTTTGGCGCGCGAAGCCGCCACTTCCACACGTCTCGAACGTCTCTCGCCTACGAATTTTAGTTGTGTAGTAGCGCCGCTCGTTTGGACAAGTGCTAAGTTGATCGTTTCATGTGATACAGCTTGTTGGGGCTTAACATTATGTTCAAATTAAACGTTCGATTATTCGTTTGTTTTGTGCATTGAGGATTGTTTAATTTGTATTATTATTTTGAAGTGCTGTGATTTTTTTGGAATTCCATTTTATTGAGAAGGTAATTTTTTGAAATTAATTTATTTTTAAAGATATGATATGTTGTTCATCGGTTATGAGCCAAAAAGGTTTGATACATATTTGAGGTTTTTTTATTGAGCACAAAGAAAGTTATTTCAATTTTTTTCGGGAATAGCCTTATGAAGTCATCGTCATTAATTAAGCAATTTGTTTCAAAAGAAACTTGGATGCTTAGGTTCACTCCTACACTTGGCTGTGATTGATGTGACTTCAGCTTTTCGCGAAAATAATAATTTACAGTTCTGAATACTTTCCGAGCCTGACGTAATCTTTGTGCGGACTGTTTATGTCTAATTCTTTTTTGATATAGCCACATTGTTAGTATGTCAATTGCAAGCCCTAATGAAGCGCATATAAATGGTGAAAAAAAAAATATATATATATATTTTTTTTATTATGAACTTTCTCTGTCTAACACATTACTTACGTTAACTTTAAAGATATGTGTATTTTACTAAAGATGAGTTTTTACCAACCTAATTGGCATAATGTTAAGTGTCGTTTCAGACTCAATTAGTCACGGGTATTGTATTAGTGTGAACTAGTATAATTTATGTTAAAACACCACGTTTCAAATATGTATCTACCTGGAATCTTTTGTTCCGAACATGGAGTACATATATCTGTCTCGCTCACACTCGCGGTCGATCGTCACGCAAAGAATGTCACTCGGATGGGATTCAAAGATTTCCAAAATGAGATTCGTTTTGGCTCATTGTTTTTTTTATCAAACAAACAACAAGTAGTATGTACGTTTTGTAATTGAATTGTGCAATTTCGTTGCAATTATTGTGAATATTACACACATCTTGATCAATAACGTGCATGATTTTATGATGACAAAATGATGTGACGTAATGGAAATAATCATGTAGGTATTTTTGAACAAAAACTCAGGAACTACACCAATTTGGTGTTTTATTTATAATGTAATAAAATAATTAGGTTCTATTCTTGATACACTTTACATATAAAAATGAAATTTGAAATATTACGTTCCGAATAATTTGTGATCTGTGCCTAGTATTCCGTAAGCTCGTTTTAAAATGTCTAGTTCCGAATTCGGTGTGAAATATTATTATTCTCTATAGTAGGCGTCGTTGGTGGCGCCGCACTTTCAAGCGCGGAAAAGAAATGAACTGTTGTTCATGAGAATTTGATCATGGGAAGTATCTGTTACACGGCATTCGGTAAAAGGAGTTGTCTTTTGAAAGAATTCTAATTCATCTGTCATTATAATAAATTTGCAAGAATGTAGAAATAATTTGTGTCATAAAAACTGTATCAGAATTCCAGCGTACCCGCTGGCTGTTTTAGTGTGAGAAACTAAAACTACTTTCAGAAACTAAAATAACCACTTATCCTCATGCCTTCCCACGAGGGTCCCCGGAGGGGTAGGCAGAAGGGTATGTAGTGCTCATGCCCACACACCCACTTTCCGCCAGATATGTACGTTAGGTGCCAACGTGACAGATGGCGAGTAAATAACGAAAATAACGACTTAACTACATTAATAATCATGTTCATACTTACATACAACAATACATGGTTGCAGCATTTTTAATGTGTAAGTAGTAAATAGCTATCTAATGTATCAAATTTTTAAGAACTTGGCGGCAGAAAATATCTTTAGTTCTAGAAAACATTAATAAGAAAAGCAGATATATCCTTCCAAGCTTGAACTGCTTAAAACATTTGTATGATAGTATGGTTATCATAATTTCACAGGATATCTAATCAACTAGTGGCCAATACGTGGGGAATTACTCAACTGATTGAATATAAGCAGAGGTATAAATAATTACTGCGAAACCCAAAGCAAGCATTGTTTCGTGTTTGGCGAATCTTTTGTTCCGGGTCTCTGCCACTATGTGCTATTGCCACAGTTATGCTTGAGTGTGAAAGGGACAGATGTATTTGAGGTTACATCTAGCCCTTACGAACTCTTGGGTCTTGATGAGAGTCCCACATGATGGTAAGGTTCCAGTTCACAAATTTGCGTTATAAAAAATACTTAAATTAATATAAGGGACGAAGTGAGAGGTATGTAAGTCTAACAAGAGAGCTGGCTCTACTCTCACTGCATACCCCGTGAGGGACTCGGAGTATATATGTGTATGTTTGTACAGTCATTTCAGTTTCTTCTAACCCAATTCTGGGAACAAGGCTTTCTCCCCTCTTCGTCGCCAGACGTAGACATCCTCGCCGTATCCAAGTCTTCCATGCACACTCTCTTGGTTCTAAGACCAACCAAGCTGCAGGTCGTATTGGGTGAAGTTTTCCCTTCTGAGGATATCAGTACTCTAAGAAAATAGAATACTTGTCTTTTAGAAGTTGTGGAGTGTTGTGAATATATCTTCATGACGATGCAATACATATTCAACGTGACAAGACGGTGACAATTCTATATTGTCATTTTCACGATCTAAAATAAATCAATAGATACCAAGTTTACCTACCAATTGCATTTATTATAGGGCGCCGACACGCGAGCGATACTCTTAATGTTGCAAGTTAGTTATAGGCTATGGTCACCGCTTACCATCAGGCGGACCGCATACTTGTCGCAGTCTTAGTGGGTATAAAAACGAATGCTTAGTTTTAGTCTGGCAAAGTTATTAAAAGGTTTGAACAGTGTAACTTTTTCTTTGTAAATCTATAACCAATATTTTGCAGACATTGTTTAACAATAGTTAGTGCTCCTAAGAAAGGCTTATGTAGAGTTTAAAAGATTCGAAAGCTGTATACATCTTTTTTAATTCTCTGTAGATCTGAAAGCTATGAAAACCTCAATACATCATACTTAAATAGGTCCAGAATCAGTTTTAGTTTGACTAACAAGTTACGTGTGATGCAAAACGTACGATGAAATAGCTTTAAATAAGCTCATACTGAAATAAATCTGTTATATTTTAAGGTTAATTTCACTAACAGGTATACATCGGTGACCCAATTATTTAAAATTGTACTATTTCGTGACGATATTCATTTGCAGAATTATATACTTAGCTAACAATATGCCCATTTATAGCTAAAATTGTTTGAACAATGAAGCTAATCTTGAAATAATCCGGGAAATTGTTCTTCCGTTTCTTTTCTAGACCAATTTTATACTTTTCAATTGGAAGCAGTAGCCAAAAAAAGGTAATTTTTAGTATGGCGTTCGAATAGTGTTCTAATATTTGAAATTTTATCAATTTTATTACTTGCATGTTTTTTCATCTAAAAGTACGTCGTGAAACAATTGTCATTCATGATCTTTTGAATGAATTGACCTGTTGACCGATTTCTGAATAGAATTTTAGAAGAATGAGTTGGTTTATTACCTGACATTTTAAGGCTAAAGTGTCAAATAATTACTTTTAAAACCCTGTAGCTATAACACCGAGTGAGAGCGAGAAACACATATATGTTTCGTCTCGTTCCTTTTCTGGAAAATTATAAACTTTACTTTGGGAATCGTGCCAAGAACACTCCTGGTTTTGTAAGTAAAGTGGTGGAATGGAGCTTAATGAAGTAGGGTGATTTATCGTTTGTACTTTGATCTGGATATGATTTTTTTTACATAAATTAATATTAGAAGTAAGATATCTGAAACTACGAATTTGTTTAGAAAACGGTATGTCTTTTTCAAATCAAAATAAATTTTGTTTCACATAGGCCTAGATGGGCACTTACAAACGTCGAAAAGGTGTGCTTGGCTTGGTCGTTTCCATGGAGAAGAACCGGCAAGAAACTCCATGGTTACTCTTTTCAAATCCTTTGGTATACAATAACAATATTATTAAGTTACAGCATTAGTGCTTAAGTACGGGGAACAGCGTTTTAATTTTATTAGTTTAATTAATTATAAGAGTAGCAGGCGAGCTCGGGTGCACTGCTTGTTATTCAGAAAGTACGTTTATATCAAGCCTTATCTCATTAATAACTTAAATATATATATTCACGGTGTAACTTTCACTCCAACTTAAATTCGCCCTTTTAACTTGACAACGTTAAGTCGTCGGTAGAAAAAATTAAATATTCAAATCATTTTATGATTATAATTGAAGTAAAGGTGTAGTTTGAGTAAAATGATAGAACATCTTGAGACTTGGACTCAATTTATCTTAGATTAATTTATTATTGACGTCTGGAATGTTCAATACGGATGACGAGCATGCATGATGAAACTGTGGATGAACTAAATAGTTCTATATTCTATTCTATAGGTCTAGAGGCAACTAGATTTACTCTCTCTGCCTACCCCCCGAGGGTGTATGAATGATGATTTTAATTGATATCAAATTTATCATTATTTTGTAGAAAAAAAAATATCACTGGCGGAAAGTCGGTGTGTGGGTACGACCTATACACCTACGCCTTCGGGGACTCTAGTGGGAAGGCGTGAGAGTAGATTTATAACCTACAAATTTTATAAATGCTTGTGAGGGTGGAATGAGATGAAATTTATCTAGATATATATATAGCATAGATACCATACACACTGTAACTCTCCGAACACAGAGTGGCAACGCGCAAGTGATACTTCGGTATCTTGAGCGTAAATAGGCTACGGTAACCGTTTCCCATCCGGTGGGCCGTATGCTTGTTTGCCACTCTTGGTGTATAAAAAAAATGTGTATAAATAGCTGGGTTACCACATAGGATATGCAAACCTACCAATGAAATCATAGGGCACAGCTAGTAATAAATAGTCTTTAGTTTATCGCGTCATAGCAAAGCCAATAATTTTTCAGCCACGTCGCTTCTACGTGACGCGTGATTTATTCATTTTCTTGGTCCATTGTCTGTTGAGTGCTACGCGACGTACAACAACCGACGTATATCCGGCAGTGTACTCAATATTCTTATTTCATTACACGTATTGATAATACGCGTGGTATAAGGTTTTTATGAGAACGGATATGAGAATGTTGCCATATTCAACAACGGAATTCACATCTGTGAATTTTATCTGACGCAGGATAAACGAAAATAATTTTTTCACAAAGATTTTTTCGATTATCGTCTGCTTTCTTTTGCATTTTGAGTCCGAGTTTAAGGACTCTTCGATCCGATTTAAACCAATTACGGGATATTGTTACTTAGCCAATTTCAAACCTCCCTCACAGAGTAAGCAGGGAGTAAGTAGTTTCCTTTGGAATTCTTTACAAATCTGTTTGACAGACCGCATGTCAAACTGCACATTATTTATTACATATTTGTAAAACATGCTTGTAAATCCTTATTGTTGTGGTCTTATTGGTTCATATTGCTCATTAAGGACTACATTATAGATACGATAACACTAAGTCAAACCGAAGTAACAAGAAATAAAACGAATTATGGATGGCACTTATTATTTCCACATGTATTAATTTTAGTAATTAATTCACACCAATTACCTGTGATTATAGAACGTAAATATATTATACCGAATCTACCTAGATCACCGTACAGTCATACATATAATGAAGATTCTTCATATGTTTGACTGCGTAAATAGGTACGCTTACAAATCAAATAATACGCTTCGAAAATGTAAGAAATATGCAGCGTTCGAAGCTGAATGTAAACGATACTAAATCCTCTTTACTTTTTATTTATTGACAAGTCTGCGACAGCAAGCGAATTAACGCTGTAACTAAAACTGTCTGTAGACGCATAGGATATCAATATATCGATTATTCGATTATCCAATGAGCTGATCATCGAGTCGACCATTACAAGTGCTCAAAACGATAACTGTATTTCTTCTTTATAAGATGATTGTGGAATAACAGGTTCCAACATCAGGTCATGAATAAATGGCACGGGTATACATAACCTTTAAATGGAGTACAGTCTAGGGGAAACTGGATTAATAACTCTCAGTGTCTGACCTAGAAAGCCTGTGCGGCAGGCTCGTTACATAACGGCCTTTGTGCGAGTAATTGTTTGAAAGAAGATTTCTCATCATCTCCTATAAACCTAACGTGTTTGTTTATGGTTGTGACTCAATCGGCTTTGTTTCCAGTTCTGTGAACTTACGAGGAATTCAAAAATTGATATAAATACTGTCATTTTGTTAAAGAGCAAAGGCATAAGGAAAAAAGTTGCGCGAAGGCTAAAGCCTGGCGACGAGCACAAATTTTGGCAATTGATCATTGCCAAAAAATTATCCTATGGTTAAAGTGTAGACAGAAAATGCATACAAATTTGAAAAATCATTGGTCCGTGATTGTTATTTTGGGTTTTGATTCTATTGGCACTTGAGGTCAAGCCAAATGAGAGAGGTAGTTTGGATAAATACAAAGCGGTTACCAGTCACCATAGGCATAGATATCACAATCTATAGGCACGCAATTTCTGAGACATCACTGAAACATTACCAATACGGTAGGTGAAGTTGCTGGTCTGTACGTAAAAGGGGCGAACTGATCTCTTCTCCTAACACACCTATTCCGTGAAGGTTTCTGGAACCTTATTCACCACAGCAAGAGAACGCTATTCAGAAGCAGTGTCGTTTGGCTCTGATTTTTCGCACGCTTTCGGCCAACTTCAATTTAATCGGAATATCCTCTATTTCTTATCTCTCAAAGGGGAATAATTGTACATATATATGATTTGTAATAAATTATATATATAATTGTAGATAGAAAAGAGACGTCAGCTGATGAAAACTTTCACTCAGCAAAATCAATGCGTTGTTTCTTGTTAGGTTAGTCCAAGTCCAAGATTAATGTAAATATTATACCTACTATTATGATTCTAATACTCCTAAAATATATAATGGCATAAACAAAACTATAGCTTAAAATTGAAAATATAACGACGAGGCGATAAAATGCTCATGAACTTATTTTCCTGTTCATTGTAAATTGATAATGGTTTCGTTGCCACATATATATACCTAAATGCTATATGATATGAGAATAAAGAATGCAGCATGCTTAATGTTACAAACATGATAGTGTCGCCTACCTGCGTTTTATACATAGGTACATTATCATTACGCCTTGTCCCTGTTGAACAAGGCAGAGAGTAGAGCGTCAGTTCTGACTGGACTTACAGACCTCGTTTCATCTACTTTCATTGGTAATTGCATATAATTTTTTTCTTTAAACGTTTCTTAGAACCTTTATAGGTAGATCAGGTTATATGTGTAAAATGTTGGTTGAACTGTCGGAAAAGGATTTTGAATTTAGAGAAAGTGTGCTATTAAAATATGAAACTAATTACTCGGTGAACAGGAAAATTACTTCGACTTACAAACACAATGCCACTTGTTACATTAATGTATATAATTTAGCTCGTTCACAGTTATGGCAACTGTATGGATACTGTCGAATGATTAGTCACACACTTTGTTCCAAGTAGAAATAACTATGGTTTCTCGTTGATTTGAGAGTTCTGTTGCGATTAAGGGCGTAAAATGTTGCAGTGAAAGTGTGAGAGTCTAGAAGAATGAGCATCGCGTCAAACAAGGAATTGCGCAAAAAAATCTGTCTTCAATTAAGCTTAATCAACAACTGATGTGCCTTTCTGCCAAAGATTGCCATCATTCCAAAGATTCTTCGGTTTATCCTAACGTGTGATTCAATTGACTTGGTTATATTTTGTTAATGCCATTGAAAAACCAACGTATTATTTTGACTTTGTTTTGAATATACCTATTCATCATCAGGAATTATCTAATGATTTATAACAACTAATACTTGGGCGTTTCATTACGCCCAAGTATTAGTTGTGAAAGAGTAACGTTCGGACGTGCCTAAAAAATCTCAAACCTTCACCAAAGGGCTTGAAATGTTTTGGCTATTAATACGAACGGATAGGACAAACAATTGGGGTAGTTGTGTAGTTGTCGATATTTTGAATGCAGAACTTGGCACACGGAGAAAAGAAAGTCCAGGTAGGCAGTACCTACCGACGCCGAGTTGAGTAAGATTTATTAGATCATAACTGGTGAGGTCGGCAGAACCCGGCGTTGTGCTATAATGTAGTGTAAATTTAAAACAGGCTGTTGAGTACTTAAGTGATCATTTGAATTTTAAAATGTGAGTCGGTAGATAAATTAATATAATTAACTAAACATTTTATGGTACATTAGATGGTGGATCAATCAAGGCTAAACATTTTAAAATCGTTTTCAAGTCTTTAAAATATATAAAACTCACCAAGATTTCTATGGTCTTAGAATCAAGTCGTTTCATACAATTTCAATATATATTTTGTCAAAATAAAGACATATTGATGCCATGAACTTATAGCCATTTCGGAACAAACCACGTAGCCGATAACGTCTTTTCGATAATAAGATTGGTGAATGAGGGCCTTGAGCTGGTAAAGTCCAGTTTTATGAGATGTCGCTACATTCAGTTTTTCTGTTGGTTTTTGCGATCTGTGATTCCGTTTTTTGATGAATTTGGATTTTGGAACCGTCCTCATCTTTTAATACATTAATGTCACAAAGCTTATTCTTGACAAACATAATAGCCCAGTACGTGAAATAGCCAATTAGGACGGTCTAAGTGGGACATTGTTAAACCTCAAGAAGCCTAAATATTATGGTCTTGTTTGTTGCTAACGTTACGGGTCTTTATGGTTTTCAGCTTATATGATCCAAATAATGGTCAAGAAATCTTACTTTCTTAAGAAAATAATAGCGTAACAAGATGTTTATTTCAATTAGTGATACAACATTTGTACCTCGTTTGTTTTCATAACAAAAGCGTTTGGTTTGTACAGGTTAATATAAATTGCCCTGCTTAACATACGTCTTAATTTGCAGAATAAGCTATAGCCAAGTTTGTTCTGCAAATTAAAACTACCAGTAATGTCTGACTAGTCCGTCAACAACGCCTAATGTGACGGCTCTAGCTACGTCACTCGTTTCCTCTCCACACGTACGTCGCGTACATGACGCAATTGGCTTTTTCAATGTCTTATCTACAGTGAGGTATGTTGTCATTCGCCGAGCGGTCGTTGAGTTGCGCACACGTCGCTGCGCGCACCGTTTAAATTTGTTTCACTTGTGTCTTACTTTTTAACAAGTGGCCGAGGACAAAGTGACGAATTGCGCGCCGTATTGTGCAGTGTTTGAAACTTGTGGCATTGAAATTAACAGTTTTAATTATTAAATAAGGTCTTTAGACACCGTTCACCATGTACATGTCAGGATTCTTCATCATCTCTCCAGATTTGTCGTTTAGGTGGGTGTTATAAAATTGATTTCAAGGTGGAAAAGTGCTTGCGTATTATCTTAAGAGCTGTGGTTATTGTGTTTGCTGGCGTGCGGCAAGCGGAGTGATATAAAGCGAACGGTGGATTACACAAATATAACAAGTTGTGAACCTGATTGGCTCGTTCGGGCGCGATGCATTGTTCTCTGATTGACCTAGTACTTGCCATTATGAAATAATTAGGGCTTCTCTTTGACTTATTTACATTCTAGAGCGGTGTTAATCTAGCGTTTGGTATCGTTTAATGTTAACTACTAACGAGCGAGTTATATTTAAATGGAAGGCCCATTTGGTACTCTTGAACCAATTCTTGCGAAGTTTATTTTTGTTTTAATTTCGTGCCCGTACCAGATGTCAATTTACGCGTTGCTATCACTAATGTTACGTTGTTGTGTGTTGTTGCAGAATGACACCCCAAGAGGAGCGGGAGAGTGCCCGAGGAGCGGAGATTGCAGATGCCTTCGAGGACGACATGTTCGGCCCTCCTCGCACCGAGCCCGCCGCCCGCCCCAAGCTCTCCATGATCTCCGCCCGCCTGCGAGCCAATGAGGAGCGCAAGCGGGTCATCGAGATCTGCTCTCAAAAGCTGGAGAACATTGAGGACCCAGCGCGAGATCTTCGCCGATCAGTCTGCATCAACAATACGTACTGTCGGCTGAGCGAAGAGGCGCGCAGGGAGAAAGAGGCGAGGCGTCGACGGGCGCGTGAGGAGTGCGACGATTCCTGGGTTGGAAAGAAGGCGCGACGTGCAGTCGAGGATGAATGTCTGGCTTTGTTGGACGCCATCCCTGAGCTTGGTGACGCGAACCTCGGCTGCGCGCAGCTAGCGCGGCAGATGCCGAGGCAAGACGTGCCCCTCCTGCCGCCTGGCCTGCTCACCGTGCTGGACTCATGACCGCGCCGCGCTGCGCATCTCCACGCCCCACTGTGAAGCGTCCGCCGCGACTGGCGGCCGCGACCTCACCAAGCGAGTCGCTGACCGCACCCCCGACAGCCGGCCCGAACCGGAACGGAGTGCGCCGGATTGCGGCTCCGATACTCTGACTATATCGCGTTGTAGTTCACGTTTGCCGAGGACGAGGACGCTTAGCCAATTCTTTGTTGTTTAAGACTTGTAGATAGATACTTTGTTAGCGTGTTTTATTATTTAGTGAAAGTTGCTCAGGCGCAGCCGGGCGCGGTCCAATTAGTGTTCAACGATTAATTTTACCGACGGAGGACTCGTATGCGTAGCTGTGACGCGCACCGTGATTGCCGTGAAGTGACGCGCTCACCGCACAACTACCAGAGTAAAGTGAGGAAGTTAACGTTTGTACGGAGGCATAGTTTGTAAGCGATAATTATTATGTTATAATTATTATTGTACTGTAAAGTAATTTAGATGGTAAGAGATAGTGCAAATGACTGGGAACGGTTGCGAAGTTGTGCAGTTATGTGATTCCACGACTAATAGTTCTTATTTCATTAGTAATCATTTGATTTGTGCGAAGTTAGTTCAATGCGGATCGTCGGTAGCTCGAATAAAGAAGTTTGCCCGTCTATGATTTTTCTGCAACGCAAAAAGTATATTGACGCATTAATTACTTAAAGAAAACAAAGGGATTTTAATAATATTGCGCATGTGTCAGCGGCGACAGGGACTTGTTTGTAGCGTCCTTATCAACACGCGTGTGTCAGCTTAGGAATGACGTGGCCAATGTTTGTCATCCGACATCCAACTTGACCAACATTTGCGCCAATTGCATTTTAAACGAGTCTGACTTTTTGCCTTACACGACCGTTATTTATTTTGTCGAAGTAGGATTTACTTCTTGTGAGTTTAATTTGAAAGTTTTTGTTTTTATGTTACCTTATTACTTATATTGCGTACATTTTAACTTTGTTACCATTATTTTACATATCGCCACCTTTAAATAGAAGTTTTGTCATTGTTGATTTGTTTTTAGAAGGCATAAGGTTTTTTAGGGGCAATAGAAAATTTTATGCTTACGGGTTTGATACAGCATACCGAAGTTGACTATAAGTGTAGTAAATTTCTTTTGAAATCTTAATTGTCGCGAAATATATCGTCGGAGGCCGGGTTCGCCCCCTCTGAATAGTAATAGGTACCTGGACGCGCGCGGGGGTGGGCGCTGCGGGGCGCGGGTGCGCATTGGGGGGGGGGGGGGGGAGGGGGGGGTGAGCGAGCGTCGCAAGGGGTGGCGTCCGCACCGTTCCCAGGACTCCTGTGATATTAGCCTAGCCTGTGTGTCGTATATATGCTAGTTCCCCAACATGTTTGGATAATGTGCTTGTAAAAAATGCTTCGAAAATTGATTAATTTTATTGTGTCGGCAATTTTATACAGATTTTGATGTTTACAATAACGTAGATGTTGCATTTAGGAAATTTTGATCACCAATTTGGGAGTAGTATTTATTTGGTACAGTTGTATATAATATTGAACAATCGAGGATTGCGAAATAACATTAGGTGAGGGCGTTGTCGTACCCTTATTAGGGCGAGGGAAGCCGCAGTCTACAAAAGTCTGCGAAACTTACTCCAAACATTGACGTCTAAGGCTCCCTGCACTGTGAACGATCACAAATATACAAAATTGTACTTTACAAATTGATTAAAGCGCACATAAATATTAAACTAAGTAGTTTTTCATTGTACTTTGTAAAAGCCACGCTTGGAACCAATTAATGAAGCGAAAGACGACCAATATTTGCACATGTACCTATGTAACAGTCGCTTGAAACCCAACGAGGTTCATTGAATTTTAATGTAAGGACAATGTGAGATTTCTAGACGGTAAAATACTTACATTTAATACCGAGCCTTTAGTTATAAATGCAAAGTCGTGTGTCGCTTCGAATGAAATGATTGAAAAATTACAATTTTAGGTTCAGAGTTGGTCACGTGATTGCTGCAATCTGTTTTCATGTCCAAACTCTTAATAGCTTACCAATAAGACTTCTGTGGAACTATGTTTGGCATGTTTCAATGTTATAAGAGAAAGGACGAACTAAAATTGCAACTAGATTACTTATTAGGGCTTAATGAAAGGCTCGCCTCAAGACAAAAGCAAAGAATTACATTTTTATCTTGTTATATTGAATGTTATAATACTCTTTAACTGTCAGTTAGGATAAATGAAATCTAAAGAAGGCTATTAAAACCTTCAACACGTTGAGGCAAATGCGATGGTACAGAAAATATTATAATTAAAAGAAACAATTTTATACTTAACACAACATGTACCAGTAAATTCAGACTATACCTTTTTAATGAAAAACCTGTTTTTAATCTGTGAAATTAATTTAAAAACCAAGATTTATTCTGATAATATAATGTAGTGTCGCCATATACCAAACCAACAATCGAAATATAATTTGGAATACTAACATCGTAAATATAATATTACTAGTTGTCCCGCCCAGCTTCGCTCGGGGTAACGACGAGAAGTTCAGTGACATAAACACTCACAGAAGAATTATATATATAAAGATAATTGTAATAAGTTCATTATAAACAAACTTGAAAACACTATTTGTTGACCGTGCGATTGTTATATGGCAATTTTAATAAGCTCTTTATTTGAATACATACCTGGAGCTTCCGAGTATCTTTGTGGGTTGAAAGCCGTCGAAAGCTCTTCCTAAAATTGAATCGCTCTATGATTTTTCAACTGGTACCTACGATGTTCACAAATATGGAAGTGAAACTCTTAATTGTAAGTGAGAAATGTTATCATATTATTATTGTGACTAGCTACTATTTTAAAAATGTTTCCTGTATAAGCTAAGAGATGATCATTAAATAAATATTACATTTAAACTGATGTAGAGTTTTTGTTTCCTTCCTTCAGACGGGGCACTTGCTCCGGCTTAAGTTGGGCGATATTAAACCACCCGCTTAAATACACAAGTATTTATGTAACGGGATATATTGTATGTTAATAATACTGACCCCTTCACTAATAAACATTGAATGTAATCAGCGAATATCTGTTCGCAACTTAGACATTGTTGTGTGTCTAAATTTTTAAGCCGACGCAACTAAATTAAAGACTATGTGTCATCGTCGAAGCTTTTGTTTCAAAATATATAACGTATTTGAAAAAAAAACATTAAATGGAGGCATATATTTGACAGACTGAATACCTACTCTGTATTCAGTTTTTAACGAAATAAGGTGAGTAAAGTTTACAGGACCACAAAGCGAACCTTGTCAATATGATAGTATTACATGCTCATACTCTACGGTTACCGCTTACCATCAAAGGGGCTGTTGATTGCCGTAAAAGAAAATATTTTGACTTTTGTTACAATTTGGGTTATTTTTTAAACAAAAAACCATTTTAAGCCGCTTTTAATAAAAAAATAACGTCAATTTTCATTGGGCAATTCAAACTTATCCACTTTCAATACATTCGAAAGTCTATAGTGCAGATATACCATGCCGGTACCTTACAACAGGAAATTAAGTGACGAAATGTCAGTTTTTAATAGTCAGGGGTTAACGTGTCTTCTTGTTACCTCGTTCAATGTTTGAACAAGTAAGTTATAACTACGAATATAATAATAATAAATAATTGATTCACAACTACGTATCATCTTAATATATGACCGAATCATCGGGTTTACTACATAGATCTTTTGTGACCTCCGTCTCCCAAGCTATAAATCTGTGTTACGGGAGACTGTATGAATATTTTTTATTTCTCATATAAATTCTTTGTCACATATTTTGTCGCCCTACGCAGCCTGACTACCCCGTGAGACATGGCCTGATTATATGTCAATATGTATTTGTCACAAATTGTGCTAACGGTCGTATAGTGCCAAGAAATCTGGCACCATGTCCCCGCTAAAGCACTCGTTATTTTTTGTGCAACTTTATATGTTATCGAATTAATGCTTGTTAACTTATAATTAATGCTTCCTTAATCATGAGGGCTGGCGAATATTTCGCTCAGTGAATCAGCATGGCCATAGAACGTGGCAATGCCGCCAGGCTTCTTGGCATCCTTCCGCGTGACAAAGATTTGGGACATGTATTCTGTTATAGGTATGTAGTTTATCTTTACTATAACTGTAATTTTTTGTTTTTAATAGAAAAATCTTCCTGTACATTGACAAATTACCTAAAAAGAGTTCCGATATCCTACGAAGGTGCTAAGAAACCCCCTTTATTATGAAGTCCCTCGATACCATTACCAAACCATACCAAAGGTTGCACGATTTGCGCAGGCTGAGCAAACTCGAGTAATTTTACTTCTGTGTTTGTTTTTGTTAAGTCTAATAAAGTAAATATTTGACTTAGACCATTACATGCGTACTGAGATGTTTGAATAAATACCATCTGCCTACCTCATGAGGTGTTGAAAAATATGCTTTTAAATCCTTGTGATATAAGAAATTCGAAAGCTTTCGATGATGTTCGTACGTCTTTCACGCAAAAACGACTGAACAAAATTGGATGAGATTTGGCAGAGACATGGGCTATTAGCTGGATTAGCTGGTAGGATATTTTTATTCCAGAAAAATCTACAAGTTTAATAAAATCGTAAAACAGCTCATTAATTAGTAAATACTTAAAGGTATGATCTGGCAACGGTTCCTGAAGATTATTTTTAATGAGAAGCGCTTAGATATACCCTCACGCCTTCCCACATGGGTCCCCTCGAAGGGGTAGGCAGAGGTGTGTAGGTAATACTCATACACCCACTTTCCGCCAGAGATATATTTTAGGTGCTTAGGTTCTCTTCTTTAAACATGTGACTTATAGTTTTGATCAAGTTCAATTAATGTTTACATCTATAATAATTAAAAAACTAATTGTACGTAAGTTCTATCAAAATAACAGTGTTATTCCTAATTCATATGGAATTAGTTCTTAAATGTGTGTATGCAAGCATAAAAACTTATTTAAAATGGCAAATGATGTCTGCCTTCGAAATAGAAGGGATCCATAAAAACTTGTTAATCGAGCGACATTACCAGACTATGCAAGTATACTAAAAGTTGTTAATTATTACAATGTAGACAATTCAAAGCAAATCTGTATAAATGGTTGAGGAACAAAAATTACTATAGCATTCGAGAACTTTTGTATGAAAAATTTTTTTTTTAAATACTTTTTTTTTGCATGCTCGAATACAACCAGTTAAACATGTTTGTACTGTATATTTGAAATTATAACGGCTATGTATATCGTGTTTTTGCATATAAAATATTATTATTATAAAAATGCATGTCGCCAGAGGAAAGGAGAAACTGCTTAAGTGCCAGAACTGCACTTTAGTAAAACATGGTTTAAAGTAACATTTTTAAAGCAACAAAAAAATCATGTCTTTTTAATTTTTGTATAAATTCGTTTATCGAAAAATATTCTTAAACTTGTATTTTTATTTAAATTAACATAATATATAAAGGTCTTTTAAATAGCGATATTATTGCCGCTTAAGCAAATATGTTCGGGTCAATACCAAAATGTAAGTAATAAAAAAATACTTAACTACCTCAAACGTGTGAAACGAATTAAGTAAAATGTGCTTATAAATATGATATTACAATTATTCAGCAAACAAAATTACAAGCTCCTTACTGGACCAGCTGCTGACCACGCGACCGGACAGCTATTCTATCTCACCGGGTGCCCCGCTCAGTTTATTTGACCACTGTCTCGTCCGGACCGAAGTACCGAGAGCGCAGGGCGACGTGCCCCGACAACCGGGCCGGCGGCGCAGGTGGCACTATGCGGCAGCGGATTGGAATAGATTTCATTATTTCCACGCATCGTACCCATGGAGGCGTCATGGTTTGCCCAATCCCGGATCTTGTGCAGCAGCCGTCGCTGAGACGATACTGGCTGGAAAGCTACATTTCAAACACGCAAGTAGCTACGTCTAAAGCAACTGCCGTATTAAATATGGCCTGCAAGGAAGCTAGATTAGCCAAGTAAGCCCTGTATGAGGCGTTCTAATTTGAACCCCAATATCTCTGATGGAAAGCAGAAACTTAATGCCTTGAAACACAGTAAGAGGGCGATGTCCAGGTTATCGGCAGAATGAATATAGAATATGAATAATGAGTTCATATGTATGTATAATGCTATCCCTTATATAAAATACGCAAGTACATACTTTATATAGTACCTTAAAAGGTTAAACAAAATTCAAAAGGCTTAAATTGTTTATCTTTTTTATGCAATTTCATTTAAATAAAGGGAAGAGAAAAGATGCAAAGATAATGTTGCTGAAATGAAAATTTAAAAATATGGATGGCTGGAAAAAGTTCTTTTTTTTATACCACATGGGTGACAAACAAGCATGCGGTCCGCCTGACGGTAAGCGGTTACCGCCGCCTATGGACGCTTGCAACACCAGGGGTATCAAATTGTGTTAGTAAGCGACAAACAGCAAATATACGTCGCTTAAGCTACTGAAGACCTGGATATTACTCCAATGTACGTCCTGCTAAAGCTCCAATAAAGTGTTCATTTTGCGCTGAGACCAAGATTGATCGACGCAGGAAAAAAGTGCAATTCAACGATATATATTGGCCCGTTTGGCGCTTAGGCTCTTTTTCCTTTCCACTGACAATAATGTAGGTATATTTATGATATACTATACGTAATAATTACATATGCATATTAGAACTATTTTTCCCATATGCATGTATCTGTATGGCAGCTTTCATAATAATATTGAAACATCCATATGGATTATTTGTGATTAAATATAAACACGGTAAAGACAGACTTTTTTCTTACTGGATTTCTCTACGTAATTATATTATGATTATATAACTATATTTTAAATATTCAAAAGTATAAGAAAAATATCGTCTTTCAAAAATGTTATGGAGATGACAATAACGTGTTTATATTTAATATAACATATGCCCAATTATTCCTATACATATAGATAAAACAATTAACACAAATAATATTAATTGAAATGCCATTAGAAGTATGAACATATTGACGAAAAAAAATTAAGCGGAAGAGGTTTGTAAATAACGAGTTTGTTTTCCAAACTTTCCCTCACACGTCACTGCGCATGCGAATCTGTCACGTTGGTACCTAAAATATATCTCAACACACTTGCCTACGCACTTCTGCCTACCCCTTCGGGATACCGAGGCGTGAAGATATCTACCATTCTGTCGCGCACATGTTGGCGAATGGAAACCTTAATTAAAATTGAATAATAATATTGCAGATATTTAAAAAAAGTAGTCGTATTACCACAAACAACACAATATGTACAACAACGTTTCAAATGTCAATATGACAAGTATGCAATACACAATATAAGCCGATTTAAGTGCCCATTTTGTCCATAGAAAATATCACTAGAGTGCCAGCTCTCTAGACTTACACTCCTCTTTCGATTCATTAACTGACAGTCGGATTCGAATACTCTCTCTCCCATCTTTGGTTACTCGATGCATTTCATCTAAGCAACTGGAACGTGGTCTTCCTCTGGCTCGTCCTCCATATTGTATATCTGTTTTGGCAAATCTTTGTAAATCTTCCTTTCTGTAAGTGTAACATGTTTTTAACTATGAATATAAAAAATAATAGTTAAAAAAAACTAAAAAACACGCTTTTTATAGAAAACCGAACTAAAAAATAGAAAATAAATTTCGATAATATCTTAAAAAACGTGGGGTGCATGGTGTCAATAGTTATAAATATTTTATTGACAGATATTAGTAGTGATTATCATTTCGGTAATATCTTAAAAAGCACCCCACGCTTTTTAAGATATTATCGAAATTTATTTTCTATTTTTTAGTTCGGTTTTCTATAAAAAGCGTGTTTTTTAGTTTTTTTTAACTATTATTTATTTTCTACTTTTTAGTTATTAGTGTATTGTCATCGGTCCTCGATAAGTCTACAAAGCTTGAACGAAATCTGGCCGTTTAAAGTGGGTCAAAATCGAGCTCAAAGAAGTCGGTTACATACATACATACATACATACATACAGGTGAAGCTAATATAAAGCGTGTAATGAATGGTTGTCTGTGTGTCCTTTATAGAAGCGTAAACAGCTGGACCGATTTTAATGAAGTTTTCTGTGCTTCTTCAGGTTGATTCGGGAACGGTTAAGATTGGTTTAGATCACAATTGTACCTGATAGGTGGGGCCACAGGTTCCGTGGCTTTTTTTTT
The DNA here is from genome assembly GCA_945859725.1 of Drepana falcataria. Classification (NCBI taxonomy): domain Eukaryota; kingdom Metazoa; phylum Arthropoda; class Insecta; order Lepidoptera; family Drepanidae; genus Drepana; species Drepana falcataria. The sequence continues at coordinate 8,210,589 of OX243935.1, forward strand.
CACCCAAGCGAAGTTGGGCGGGACAGCTAGTTCATTTAAAATTTGGTTCAACAATATCAAATGGCTGCGTCCAAACTATTCTTTTCTTTTTATATTGTCTCTCGTAGCGTGAGTTCCGGGAACTTTTGCGACTTAACCAGACCAGCCAGGCACTTTATTTTTAAGCAACACAGCTAAGGGCACCCCCTGTGGGGTACGAACCTCGGCTTAGGGCGTTGTTAGATCGCGAGCAAGGGAGCTGGACTGGACTGGTGGCTATTCTTATGTGTACCAGAACACTAACTTATATTAAGATGATTGTAGAGTATTTGTGTGGTCGTGTACCACGTTCTTAATGGTTACGGATTTGATCTCCGCCCACTCCAAACAGTTCATTCTGATCGTATTTGTTTGTCGTATATCTAACATTATAATAAAACTAGCGGCCCGTCCCGGCTTCACACGGGTGGACATTTATTTTTGCATTCTGATGAATTAAGAGGATTATTAAATTTCATATTATTATTATTATATATTATTATATAATAAATTTAATTATTCCAGAATATTAATTTTTTCTGAAAATTCAATTCCTTACAAATCTTTCCTCTTTATAATATTAATAGTAATATAGTAAAAGTAGCCGTGGTGGCCGAATGGTTCGAGCAGTTGTCTGCGACGCAAAGGTCGCAAGTTCGAATCCCGGCTGTACCAATGAGTTTTTTCTGAACTTAAGTACAGTGATTAGTCACACCACGAGCTTGACGGTGAAGGAAAACATCGAGAGGAAACCTGCATACGTCTGAGAAGAAATTCAAAGGCGTATGTATAGTCGTGCTTGAGTAACGGCGATGGACTCGCCATCTGTCACGTTGGCACCTAATATACCTCTGGCGGAAAGTGGGTGTGTGGGTATTACCTATACACCTCTGCCTACCCCTTCGGGGACCCTTGTGGGAAGGCGTGAGGATATATATGTATATGTATATATATATATATATTTATATATATGTATATAGTATAGATGTTAATGTATGTATTGTATATATTTACATCTTTAGTAGTATCCTGTGTATATCTTAGTGTGTATCAGGGCCCCACAAGGGCTGCCTAAATTATAAAACCAAAATCTAAATAATACGTCGATTAAAATTGTTTAACTAACGTTATAGATACAGGCAACACTTATAAAACTAAATATAAAACTACAGTTACCGTTTCCAAGAACATTATCTTTCGCTTTGTTAGCGTAGCTCCTTAGTTCTTACTCGGCTAAAAAGCAATAGTTCCTGGAACTCACGCGAAGGCATACAATTAAATAAGTGTGTATCAGTCATTGATGCTTCAAAGCTCTGCCTAGTCAGTTGATCTTCTAGGTGACAAAATGTACATTTTTATTTAACAGCGTGTTTATAACACACATACATATCATCACGCCGAGTCCCTAACGGGGTAGGCAAAGAGTATAGAGCGCCAGTTCTCTCTAGACTTACATGCCTCTTTCGCTTCGTCCACATTCATCAGTCTCTTCATACATGCTCGTTGGTTTCGAGTACTCTTGACGTTCCCGTCCTTGAGCGTCGATCGATTTGAACTATTTGATTTTTTTTAAAGGCATGGCATTCAAAGTGAGTCTTTCTTAGTTAATAATGTTGACATTCTTTTATCTTCTAAAATATTTATGAGAGTGTGTTCAGAATACCCTACAACTTCTAGAAGACGACACTGTTCTTATTCATGAACCACCATGTACAACGAAATGTTTACAGTCCAAGAACTTACTTACACAAATGTCAAATAAGCAAGAATATTTGTATATTTATATTGTTACGTGTAATTTGTAATCCATTTGTGTTTCAGTTCGGATCCCGTCAGTCTTTTATAGATCTAATCTCAGAATGCGGCAAGAAGCACGGTAAGTAAGTGTTGAAAAGCGCGTAGCATAGCCTAGTATTGCAAAGGTATGGCAAACGCAAGGCAGCGATAACCGCTTACCATAGGCAGGCAGCCTTGTATTGTAATAATTACATCAATTACGAGCTCTACAAAGAAAACATCAAGAGTAAACCTGCATACAAACATATTATCACGCCGAGTCCCTAACAGGGTAAAGAGTAGAGCGCCAGTTCTCTCTCGACTTACCACTTACAAAAATAAACCTGGTTTTATAGAGTTCCAAAAATGTTATCAACATTATGTTATGATGTATTGTGCAAATGTTATCTTAATATGTAATGTAATTTGCAAAGACTAGGTTTGAACAGATGTTATAATGACATTTATACACTGAGTAGGTATGTGTTTTGATGATAATATTCAGGTTTATACATTTTTGAAATTTCTATTAAGAAAATACTTATATATATATATCCTCACGGCTCCCCACAAGGGACCCCGAAGGGGTAGGCAGAGGTGTATAGGTAATACCCACACACCCACTTTCCGCCAGAGATATATTAGGTGCCAACGTGACAGATGGCGAGTCCATCGCCGTTGCTCCAGCACGACTATACATACGCCTTTGAATTTCCTCTCAGACGTATGCAGGTTTCCTCTCGATGTTTTCCTTTCCGTTCAAATTACTTTATACCATGTTTAAAACTTAATGTTTATTAAGATGGTTAAAAATCCGAGATGGCCGAGTGGTTTGAGCCTGCAAGACAAATATTGCAATTCGAATCTCGAATGCAGAAATGTTTTTTTTTTAACTTAAGTACCGTAATTCACACTATTAAAGCCACACTACGAGCTTTACGGTAAAGGAAAACATTGGTCGGACACCTATATCGTTTGAGAAGAAATTCAATGATGTAGGTATGTATGTAGCTTGGGTAACGGCGATGGACTCGCCATCAGTCACGTTAGCACCTACAATATTTAGGTATTATATAGTATACACACCTCTGCCTACAGTGAAGCTATATATGTGAAGATATTATGTATGTATATATATATATAAAAAATACGTGTCACGATGTTTGTCCGCGATGAACTCCTAAATTACTCAACCGACTTTAATCAAAATTTGGGCTCTGTGTGCAGTTTGATCCAACTTGAGAGATAGGATAGTTTATATCTTAATTTAAAGTTGCAATATTTTTTATTGCAAATTATTTGTTTAAGTTTTTGAGTTCCATAAAATTCTAACAGATGGCGTTGTTAGGTAATGTGTATATATTTGCCCCCGCGTTCAATTTATTACACTTCATTCATATATATTATGACTACTTCTCCGCTCTATGTATATGTAAAGACATATAACCTTCCTCTTGGACCACTCAATCTGTTGATGAAAACCGCAGATAACTAGACCGTTGTGTAGTTAAAAGATGTAAGCGTACAATACGTTAGGAAACTACTTTGTTTTATACCGAAAATGAGGAAGTTTAATACATTACTTCAATCACACTTACTATACGGAGTGGATTTAAATAACGAAATTAAAAGAAAAAGTCTTATAACTCCTAATTCATTAATGATTAGGCACACTACGAGCTTTACGGCGAAGGAAAACATCGAGAGGAAACCTGCATACATCTGAGAAGAAATTCAAAAGGCGTATGTATAGTCGTGCTTGAGTAACGGCGATGGACTCGCCATCTGTCACGTTGGCACCTAATATACCTCTGGCGGAAAGTGGGTGTGTGGGTATTGCCTATACACCTCTGCCTACCCTTTCGGGGACCCCCGTGGGAAGGCGTGAGGATATATTATTATTTTATTATATTATTTAATATTACATTAATGATGTATGGGTCGCTCTGAAACCACGTAAAATTTGATTTAATTGGTACATTTTTTTAATGTGTTGTTCCGGCTAATAATCTATCTCTGTGCCGAATTTTATACAGTTACGTTCGGCCGTTTTTACGTGATTGAGTAACAAACATTTTTACACACTTTCACATTTATATTATAACAAGCTGTGCCCGCGACTTTGTAGGCGTGGACGGCTTTTTTATTTGTCGAAAAAAAATTATTTTTTCACTAAACGGTATCCTATGTTACTTCTAATACCTCCAAGAATATGTGTACAAAGTTTTACGATGATCGGTTAAGTAGTTTTTACGTGAAAGCGTAACAAACAAACTCACATTCACATCTATACTTAATATACTAGCTGTGCCCGCGACTTCGTCGGCGTGGACGGCTTTTTTATCGTTCGTATTTTGTTTTCTTTTTCTATAAAAAGTATCCTATGTTACTTCTAATACATCCAAGAATATGTGTACAAAGTTTCATGATGATCGGTTAAGTAGTTTTTACGTGAAAGAGTAACAAACAAACTTACATTCACATTTATAATATTAGTAAGGATTATAAAGCTGAAGAAGAGTTTGTTTGTTTGAACGCGCTAGTCTCAGGTAGGTTGGAATTGAAAAATTATTTTTGTGTTGGATAGTCCATTTCTCTAGGAAGGCTTTAGGCTATATAACATCACGCTACGACTAATAGGAGCGAAGCATAAATGAATAATGTTGCAAGAACGGGAAAACTATTCCTTTTTGAGAGCTTCCGTTGCGTGCGCTGCGTAAACGGTTTAAGTTACGAAAATATAGTAGTCAAATCACATCTGGAATATTTAATTGAAGTATGGGGATCAGCTGCAGTATCTAATCTAGCCCCCCTACAGAGAACACAAAATAAAATTGTTAAAGCCTTATTTCAACATCATTACCTCACACCCACAATACAATTATACAAAAATACAAATTTAATGAATCTCAGACAACTTTACACATATTACACCTGCATCCTAGTTAAAAATATTACCACAAACTCCATCAAGACTAATATACAACTACATAAGAAAGTAATGATCCATAATTTAAGAAATAAAAATAAACTACAACTATTATCCGTCCGTACAAATTATGCCAAAAAAACTATACTTTTTGAGGGAGCACAGCTTTATAACAAATTGCCAAATGAAATTAGGGACTGTGATAACACAAACATGTTCAAAAATAAATTGAAGAAATTTGTATACACACTGTAACTAGCTTACTAGATACTGACACGTCAGAAGATAAAATGTACGTTATATTTATTGTAAATCTTTTATATCTCATTTTAAGTGAACTCATGTAATGTTCTTATGAGAAATAAATTCTTTAAACCCAAATATCATGTATGAGGGAATTGTGCCTCTAAAAAAGCATATGTCTATCATTTAAGATTTACTCACTATAACCTTTTTTATGGCAATTAAGTCCGCGATGGGCTCCTAAACAACTAACCGATTTCAATCAAATTTGCACACCGCGTGCAGTTTGATCCAACTTAAAAGATAGGATAGATTACATCGCTCGATAGGTGGCGCTACGATCGCGTATCAGGAAATTTTACTTTTTCACCCGAGCGAAGCTTGGCGGGACAGCTAGTTTATAATATTAAGTAAGGATACCAACTTTGCCCCACAGTTTCGCCAGCGTAAAAATGTTATTCAACTCGTATTTTAAGTTTCTGGGAAGAACATCCTGTACACAGGACAATCCGGTGCCAATCTATCTCTGTGCCAAAATATTATCCAATGAAGTCCCGCCTTTCTTCCGTGATTGAACAATAGCCGAACAAATTTTCACATTTATATTATTAGAAGGATATTTACATTAATATTGACGTAGTTGTCGCGTGTATGAAGTTGTACAAGTGCTCTCTGGTCATATGAATCGGGCTACTCCGTACGTATGTATCTATGTATTTATTTCTGCGTAAATACATCTTTAGTTATTTCCAAAATAGAACACGAAAATGTTAAGTCTTCTTCACGCCTTCCCACAAGGATCCCCAAAGGAGTAGGCAGAGGTGTATAGGTAGAACCCACACACTTTCCATCAGAGATATATTAGGTGCCAGCGTGACAAATGGTGAGTCCATCGCCGTTACTCACGCACGGCTATACCTACGCCTATGAATTGCTTCTCAGATGTATGCAGGATTCCCCTGGATGTTTTACTTCACTGTAAGCTCGTGGTGTGAATAAGTACTGTACTTAAGTGCAGAAAATTTCCCTGGTACAGTTGGGATTCGAACATGCAATGTTTGTGTTGCAGGCAGCTGCTAGGACCACTCAGCCGGCAGGGCCATACGACAATACAATTACATTGGATCTTAGTGAAACAAACAAAAGCAAGTAGTTAGACATTTCACTCTTGGATGCATGCAATATTTATTTAGGTGTTCTGTACTTGAAGAATGTAGGTCAAGATTAAGGTGATTCAACACAATAGCATGTACATGAAAACACTTACACGAAAGTCATTAAAACATGTTCGAAGATTTTGCCACTAAGGTCACAATTCCTGAAACATAATGTTGAGGATGCCGAGCTTAGATTAAGACCGTTTGTTTACTTTATGTTTGATGAAGCCGCCATTGTGGTACGATACCTGTCTAGACATCCTCTAAATAAATAAATACCTTGGGACTATTCCAAATAAATTGACTTAGCCACAAATTAAGTAAAACGTGTGTTATGGTAACTAGATAACGATATATTTTGTTATAAATCTTATCTGTCACGTTTGGCCTCCAAAAATACATCACTGGTAGAAAGTGGCTGTGTGGGTACTACCTATACACCTCTGCCCACCCCTTCGGGGACCCTTGTGAGGCGTGAGGATATATATAGTTATAAAGATAGATTACATAGATGTAAAAATGTTTACCATACGAAAGAGGTATGTAAGACTAGAGAGAACTAGCGCTCTAATCTCTCTGCCTACCCCGTTAGGGACTCGGCGTGATGATATGTATATGTATACATAGATGCATAGGACATCTAAGACTAAGGTACACAGGCTCATCACACAAATATTTGCCATCAGCCGGAATCGAACCCGCAACTTCAAGTCTACTCCTAGGTCTCGTATATCTGTGTGTGTCGGACAGATACGTGTGGCGGCGCCGCCGGCCTCCGCTGTTAGCGGTTCCTCGCGGTCGCACTCGTTTGTTGAACGAAGCGCCACTGACGCGCGCGCTTCGCACTCTCAACCGCGTTGCAGAGGAAACGGACCTTTTTGTTCGTACACTGAGTGAATTCACAAAAATAACGCTGTACATATTAAGTTATAAAATCTGAATGCTTATAATACATTTAGAATGTTGCTACGCTATTGCATTAGGTTATTACCTGTAAAATAGTTGTAAGTTGAAAAATAAATAAATAAATAAATAATAAATAAATAAAAAGTTTCGCAGGAGCTCTAACCAAGACCAGACGGCCGTCTAAAGAATAGAATCCTATAGAATTCTATTAGTTTACATTTCCACTAAACTGGATGTAACTAAGTGAGTTATTCGACTGAGACAACAAGGCTTACACTACCTCCGCCCACGAGAACTGGTTCTTAACATTTGGGTCCAATCATTAAGGTTACTAAAAGGATGAAATCGTCGGCAACATATACCGTTTGATTTATTTTTTATTTGTAACGTTGGTAGCGATATAGAATATGCATTCATCAGATCATATTATTCTTGATGGACCTAGTTCGATATATGTATGTATACAGGTGTCTCTAATAATAGGACAGCTCAGAAACAACGACGGGATCTTAAAAAAACGTATTTGTTTCAAAACGGCCATACATGAGCACAGTTGTTACGAAAAGGAACTTACCTCATCATATCATCACGCCGACCGATATCCCTAACGGGGTAGGCAGAGAGTATAGAGCACCAGTTCTCTCTAGACTTACATACCTCTTTCGCTTCGTCCACATTCATCAGTCTCTTCATACATGCTCGCCGGTTTCGAGTTCTCTTGACGTCCCGTCCTTGAGCGTCTGAACGTGGCCTTCCTCTGCCTCTTCTTGCACACACTTTTGCTAACTAACTTATTAACGAAAACCGTTAATATACTTATTTTCGCAAAAAAACTGCTTTAACGATAAAGTTATATGTGTAAATCTAACTTTCTACGTTTTTATTTATATCACTAATAGTTTCTACCTATACACCTCTGTCTACCCTTTTGGGGTCCCTTGTGGGTAGGCGTGAGTGTATATATATTATTATTATTTATAGTTTCTTTAAAAAAACCCATAAAATCGTGTTTCAGAGTAAATATTCGCCCCTTTAATACTATTGTTATTTTTGTGCAATTTGTTTTATTTGTTTAACTTATACCTATATAACGCAACCCAAGTCAGAGACAAAAGTAGGTAGGATTTCGAACAGATTTACCATGCTGTAGTAACTTACCATAGAGGCGGGACGAAAATAAATCGTGTTTAGAGTTACATTATTATCGTGAGCCCTTGGTCTGTTACATTCGTGCGCTTAGAAATGACTTGGAACCTAAAACTTCTTATATCTGACGTCTCATACGTCTGCCGTCTTTCCGCAAGGGTCTCCAAAGGGGGGTGGGCCGTATGACTCGTATTTTTGAGTACCAACGTGACAGATGGCGAGTCCGTTGGCGACAGGTTTTTTCACTCTGTTTTCCTTTTTATTGTAACGATCTTTTGCTCGTGATGTGATTAAACACGGCTCAAAAAGCTCATTAGGTACAATCGTAAGTAGCTACTAAGGCTTCGGTTTAAAGTTTGTTCGTTTAACTTTAAGTCACACAAAACGTAAACGCTTAGCTCGTCGAAATAAGGTCTTTCCGTATTTTTTATCTACGGTCAACTTTCTCAACGGATTTTACGTTCACACTATTGCATAAGTGACTTGTCTTGTAATGAATCCACAGATAAACCTACCGAGATTGTCATAAGTTAACATTTCGAATTCGGATTTTACAGAAATAGAATGGCGGAGTCTCTCCATCAGTCACTTTGATACCTAAATATAATACGTCAGGCGACGTTCTTCAATCTCGAATTGGGTTTTGTTGTAGACCTCTGCGCACCCCTTCGGAGGCTCTTGGGGAGGCATGATCGAATGAATAATAAAACGTAGAAAGGATTTTCTACATAAATTCATCTCGTAATAAGTAATTATTTATAATAATATTAATAAACAAAGACAAAATAAAATAGTTCGAAAAAAATATCTCTGGTTATTGAACGATTTTCTTTTTGTTTTGCCAGATATTTTTCTTTGATGTTATCAATAAAAAAAATAAGAACAGTATTTTCTAATTTAGAATATTCTGTTTGCGGTTTTTTTCGACAACTGGCAGAACACTCGCCTTATTAATTAGCAATCGCCAATCAAAGACAGGGCGTGGCTTCGCTATACCTTAGACTTAAGTAACTTAGAACTAATAGACCTAATTCTTGGCTAAATCAGGCAGTCCGACGCGTAGTGAATCGCGCGAAAGTGTATGCAAAAAGAGGCAGAAGAATACCACGTTCCAACTACCTAGATTAAATCGATCGGACACCTAAGGAAGGGAACGTTAAGTTTTGGTAGGTACTCGAAACCGGCGGTCGGTATGTAAGTCTAGGAGAGTACTGGTGCTCTCCTCTACCTACCCCTTTAGGGACTCGGTGTGTTGATATGTATGTTTAATATTATGTTCATGACTTTGTAGCGGATATCTAAAATATTTTTTTCAGGGATCCAATGAACTTCGCTTGTAGTGACGGGTGGGTTCAACAAATAGATCTCTATCACCGGTGAGTTACAAATACAGGCACTTTGCAAACTGTCTAGCCGTGGCGCCGGTTTTAATGTGATTATAGAGTTACCGCGGCTAATGCTAAGGCAGGAATTAGTTCTTTCTTCAGTAGCAGTCAAGGTATTAACTTAGTAGTATTGCTTAATGACGACCCAATTTAAAGCTATCATTAAACGTAAATGAATTAAAAAAGCTTACATATGTATACCCTCACGCCTTCGCACAAGGATCTCAGAAGGGGTACTTGGAACCTAAAACTTCTCATACATCTGTCGTCTTTCCACAAGGGTCTCTGAAGGGGTTGGCAGAGATTTAACCCACATCTTCTTTTCGCCTGAGATACTCTTACATTTGAGTCCCAACGTGAAAGATGGCGAGTCCATCGCCGTTACTCAAGTACGACTATACTTTGAATTGCTTCTCAAACGTATGCAGGTTTCCTCTCGATGTTTTCCTAAGCTCGTGGCGTGTCTAACATGTACTTACGTTCAGAAGAACTCATTGGTACGGTTGGGATTCAAATTGCAATCTTTATGTTGCCGGCTACTACTCTAACAACTCGGCCACCACGGCTCATATATAGTAGCAGAATAAATAAAATTCATTTTGATAACAATTACATGTAAATAATATCTTTATCTACGTTCAACGAATCCTGTTAAAATAGTCAAAATCAAAATATATTATTCAACGTAAGGAACACAGGGAACGCTTATTGGACATCATATACTTAATAAAAACTAAAGTACCACCTAAGTTAAAGTTTCTATTTTTTTTTTTATTTATTTATTTATTTATTTACACACACTTTAACATCCTTACAGTAGGTATACCAATATGATGTTAAAAGAAATTTATAATAATAATAACATTAATAAAGTAATTTATATAATAATAATAATATATCCTCACGCCTTCCCACAAGGGTCCCCGAAGGGGTAGGCAGAGGTGTATAGGTAATACCCACACACCCACTTTCCGCCAGAGGTATATTAGGTGCCAACGTGACAGATGGCGAGTCCATCGCCATTAATTTACAATATAACAAAATACACTTTAAAAACTTTAGGGGTCGTTAATCTGCATTGCGTCTATATCGGACAAAGCCCTTTCATTCTAGGTCTGCGCTCTAATGTTAGCATCAAATAAACGAATAGAAGCTATCGATATTTTCACGCCTACACGATTTTCTTCCACCAGGGGACCCGAAGAGAGGTTTAATAACACCACTTTTCGCCGGAGATATCTTATAGGTGCTAACGTGAAGGTGGCGAGTCCATAGTCATGTCAGACGTTTGAAGGTTTTCTCCAACGTATGCAGGTTTCCTCACTATGTTTAAGTCCATCGAAACGCTGGTGAGATGAAATACATATAGCCGAAATTTTAGTTCGGCAAAATTATTGAAACCACCCCAGCTCCCTAGTTCGCGTGTCAGTAACGCCCTAAGCCTAAAAAGTGCCTTAGCTGTGTTTGCTTAGCACCCGAAAATTGCCTTGCTGGAGTTATTTTGTTCTCGTCATTGATCGGCTTACTTTGATACTACATCTGTATATAAATATAGATATATATCTATATATACACTTCTCATCAGAAAAATCTAAACACTTTGCAAGGTTATGTTTTGTAAGGATCATCAGAAAAATGTGTATGTTTAGGAATATATGTCCAATGTCGTTTAATCTATACTAATATTATAAAGAGGAAAGATTTGTTTGTTTGTTTGTTTGTAATGAATAGGCTCCGAAACTACTGGACCGATTTCAAAAATTCTTTCACCTTTGGAAAGCTACATTATCCCCGAGTAACATAGGCTATATTAAATTGGACCCGATAGGTGGCGCTGCGATCGAGTTTCAAGAATTTTACCTTTTTACCCGGGCGAAGCTTTCTGTGTGTTTCTGTGTCTTAAGCTAGATTCGAGAATGGTTTAGATTTACAATTGGACCCAATAGGTGGCGCTGCGATCGTGTTACGGGCAATTTAACTTTTTCACCCGAGCGAAGCTGGGCGGGACAGCTAGTAGTGAATAAAGTGAATAATATGAGGTATTCAGTATTGACATTTGACATATGTTCCTAAATACATATTATACACATTTTTCTGGTAATCCATAATCATTACACGGCGATGGACTCGCCATCTGTCACGTTGGCACCTAATATACCTCTGGCGGAAAGTGGGTGTGTGGGTATTACCTTACATTAAAACATAAACTTGCAAATTGTATGCACACACATACAGTATAATATCTGTATCTGAGTAAATCGAGCTCAGTGCTTTTACCCCATCCAAAAAATCTATATATGATATTCATATGTATCGTATCTGTGTATGACAATTACGTAAATTCCCACTTTTGGGATTTGGAAATAGACCTTTCGCCAATCCCAAAAGAGGCCAACGTGCTTAAAAAAGTCTTCACTTAAGTAATGTTATCCATAAACGCATATAGATTTTCTAGTATTCATTAATATTATAAAAAATCTGCCTCATTGAATATAAGTACAGTGATTAGTCACACCACGACCTTTACGGTGAAGGAAAACATCGAGAGGAAACCTGCATACGTCTGAGAAGCAATTCAATGGCGTATGTATAGTCGTGCTTGAGTAACGGCGATGGACTCGCCATCTGCCACGTTGGACCTAATATACATCTGGCGGAAAGTGGGTGTGTGGGTATTACCTATACACCTCTGCCTACCCCTTCGGGGACCCTTGTGAGGAGGCGTGAGGATATATTATATTATATTATTGCCTCATTGAACCCTATAACGATGCGCAATTCTTACCCTTTTTGGCTGAATGTGGCACCACCCAAACGGGCGTGTTGCGTGCATTGCCTCGCTCGTATCATCTGTTCGGTCAACGACACTAATAGGACGATTCATGCCTTTTCATTACTTGTTATGTTTGCTCAGGTGCCGTGAAACTTAGATCTGAAATATTGTATTATATTCGTTAAAACGTGTCGGTAACATGTAGATTTATTGTTTTTAAATTCACGTGTGATGTAATATTAAATAAGAATATTTAAAATCACGTGTGATGACGTGTGACGTGTATTATTAATAAGATTACGTGTGTAGTAAAATTATGGTGAAGGAAAACTTGCAAATGTTTCAGAAGAAATTTATAAACGTATTGTATGGTCGAACTCCAGAAACAGCTTCTGTTACGTTATCACCTAGATATAATTATCTACGACAGGAAGAGGATGTAGCTACATATCTACCTACACCAAGACAGACTCAAGGGTTATCCTTACTTATTAATATTATAAATGCGAGTGTAAGTATGTTTGTTTGTTACGCTTTCACGTAACATCACGAAACTTTGTACACATATTTTATATGGTATAGGAAAGGATATAGGATACTACGATTTAATACTTTGTATTTTTATTGCAAAAAATACGAATTAAATCGACTTTTACGCGGTTGAACCCGCGGGACACAGCTTGTAATATTATAAAATAATAATTGTTAATTGATTTGATGTACAATAACGTAAGGGAAATTATCAGGTTTGTCGATACACAGAAATGACCTTCAGGTTGGTTAAAAGAGCCTACTTATCATACATTTGTAATAAAACGACGTCCCTAGCGTCGTTTTATCCGCACTATATCGACCCGGAGGACAAAGGAATTAGGGTTACACGTCGCTAGTTGATAATCCTACTTCCTGCTAATATTATAAATGTGCAAGTTTGTAAGTTTGGATGTTTGCGGATCTTTCGCGGCAAAACGGCTGAACCGGCTGGATTTGGCTGAAAGTTGAAATCGTAATGTCTTATACCTAGGAATAGGACATACGCTACTTTTTTATTTAGATCCCAATAATTAAAAGATTTAATATTATAAAGTATGATGGTCTTTCACGGCATAGCGGCTGAACGGATTCTAGCAGGAAAATACATAAGCTACTTTTTCGAACTCCACGCGGGCGAAGCCGCGGGCATAAGTTCGATTATATTTTTTAAAAGTTTACTTACATCTGTGTAAGCTCGGCAACGTTTCGGCTTCTAGTATTTCAATCGCTTATACAGCTTATCAAGCGAGTGCAATATATTTGTAGTAAATATAAATCGTGCTTCTATGGGTAGGCAAATAGGGGTGGTTAAATTTTTTAAGTCTATCTATGCATATTTAACAAGGTATATAGTGAAACATCGAGAGGATTAACTTTTCTGCTCGCTCGCTGACTAAGTTCCAGCTATGTCGAAATAGATTTTATATTCCGTGCTCGCTACCCCCCGCAAACAGTGGTATAGGTAATGCGAATATTGGTGGGCTGGGTGTCTGGTGTAAAATGTATGGAGTGTAAAATTTGGTACTTTTAGGTAAGTAAACTGGTTTCTAAATCACTCATACCTAGACAGTGTAAAATGAGACCCATTATAAAGCTTCAAGAAACGTCCACACGCGGCGGTAACCGCTTACCATCTGGCGTTCCGCGTGCTTGTTTGCCACACCCCAGCGATATAAAAAAAGAAAAGAAAAGTAAACATCAGCAATCAATAAAATTGTATGAATTATTAATATTATTATTTGCAAAGAGAAATATTTAATCTCGACTCGAGGTCAGTTCTTTATTTTGAATCAGGTATAGGCTTATGCCAAGTTATCTGGTTCGTGGGTGTCGGTGTGATGAGTGAGAGAATTGATTTTATTGGTTTTGTGTTTGCGGTGTGTTGTGGGATGTATGTTTTGTGCTTTGTGTATGTGTTGTTGTATTTGCAATATTTTGCAGTGTGAGTGAGTTTGGCTTTAGGAAACGGCGCACGATAGAACAGTCTATCACTATTTTTGTAGGAGTAAAAATGTATTTTCGTGTAAGACTAATAAGTTTAAGGCGGTTATGTAATGGTTAAAAAGCTGTGGTGGCCGAGTGGTTCGAGTGGAGTTCGAGCGACACAAAGATCGCAAGTTCGAATCTCGACTGTACCAATGAGTTTTTCTGAACTTATCATGTCACACTACGAGCTTTACGGTGAAGGAAAACATCGAGAGGAAACCTGCGTCTGAGAAGCAATTCAAAGGCGTATGTATAGTCGTGCTTGAGTAACGGCAATGGACTCGCCATCAGTCACGTTGGCACCAAAAATATATCTCTGGCAGAAAGTGAGTGTGTGGGTACTGCCTTTACACCTCTGCCTATCCCTTCGGGACCCCTTGAGGGAAGGCGTGAGGTATTAAGGTATTTAAGTACAGCAACAGTGGAAGAGATGATAATAGGTATGATTTTAACAGTATCCTGGTGCCACATCGGCTTAATTTCGTCAGCTAAAGGTATGTATTTTCTCTGTATGGTTTGTTTGAGGTTATGTCCTGGGTATGGCAATGTCTATGAGGTAGGTAGTTTAGTGTGTAGGTGTCCAATAGATACTGGATGTGTTTAACGACGCTATCATGACGGTGTGTTAATTCTTTGCTAGCGAGAGTACTACAACCATCTGTTATGTGGCCAAGTTTACATTTGTCTGTTTCTATGACTTCTTTTAAATATACTTATAGAAGTCCGTAGCCAAATAACACAATTTATAGTGTTGTCTTCCTACGCGGTGAATAAAGTTTCCAATAATGAGCTCCTTGGTGAGGGGGAGGATTGTTATATTGTGTCGGCAGCAGAGGGATTAATCCTATGATGCTGTCAACACAATATAACTCTCCGTGCATAGAGTGGCAGCGCGTAAGTGATACTTCGGTATCGTGAGCGTAAATAGGCTACGGTAACCGTTTCCCATCAGGTGGACCGTATGCTTGGTTGGCACTCCTGTAGTATAAAAAAAAATGTTGTGCGTTGTAATTACTTGGTCCTGTATTGCTAATAAGAATCCTCCCGTCTCTTAAAAGATATTGCCTTTCGTGAGCCAGGCACATGAAGCGATTTTATCTATGTAATCTAGCTCTATTTGATGTGGGTATTTACCGCGCAGTGCTTTATTCTTCCAGTTTTCAATTTTCTGTTCGTCTTTAAGCATTTTAGTTTTTGCGGTACCGAGTTAATTGTTATTTAGTTGGATGGGAGTTCCGGGGTGTGAAATATTCTTGACGCTTCCATCCCTATGACTCTGTAGAAATGTATGATAGTATATTAGTCCTTAGCGTATATTTGGTGTTCTTCTTCCTTTAATCAACACACAACCCAACCTGTTTTGATAAGCTGGGTGCCGTTAAATGTATCACGAATTGCCCGCCTGTGTCTGGTGTTGAAAAACACACCTTTGTGTTGTCTATATAGAATACCTTTTGTGAAAAACTTGATGGAATATCGGTACTAAGTAATTGGTTTCAGTAACAAATGTTGCTAGGTGGAAAGAGTTTGAACTGATTTATATATTTAATGATAGATTATCTTTTAGCAACATCGGGGCAGATTTTTTATTCGTAAACTAAGTATGCGTAAATATAAATATACATATAAATACATATATGATATTATTAAAGTAGGCGACCCGTAGTGGCCGATATGTTCAAGTAGTTGCCTTTAACACAAAGATTGCAAGTTCGAATCACGATTTTTTATACGTATTCATCAACTGCACTTGGAAGCTCTATATTCAAATATGGAACTCTTCAATTTACCGAAAGGCAGAGCTACGCTATCTGCCCTCAGTAGTTACCCACGTGTGCGCGATCACGTACGCCTCTCGGGGATCTGTTTCTAAGCTCGACACACACACAAAGATTTGAATTAAGAATACCCTAAATCTATACATACAAATAAATAAAATTGGACTGTCTGTTTATTATATTAAAAAAACCCTTTTTACTAAATGCATATGGATTTATACACGGTACAAATAGCAAAATCATATTTTAAAAATTTTTTGTCTGTCTGTTTGTTCCGACAAATTTCTGAAACGGCTAGACTGATTTTAACGGGACTTTCACTGGCAGATAGCTGATGTAATAAGGAGTAACTTGGCTACTTTCATTGTAAGAAATTGAACAAAAACTTTTTAGTTAAATTCCACGCGGACGAAGTCACGGGTACAGCTAGTTAAATATATGTTTACGTTAGCAATGATACTATAGGGACGTACATACTTTCGAAAAAATTTGGTATAAGTTAAGTTAACACATATGATACAGATTATTATTTAAAAAAATGAACATGAACTATAATCATAAGATCAGGCAAGGAGTCTTTGCCCAGTTGTGGGATGTCGAAGTTAAGAATAATCTTAATTCGAGAATGCTTAAGTAGTACATATTTGTCACTAACGCCTATAAAACAGTCACTTTTAGAATAAGGATTGCAACGGCATGTCGTGGAACGACCCTGGTCACTATTGATAGGGGTAACCTGATCACGAATGAGGGAAGATCCTTAGCTCACCAAGTAGGAAATCACTCTTTTTAACACGCTTTTACTAGCTTATACGTGTGTTATGGCGTGAATGAGGGCGTGATTGTAAAGATGAAGAAAGGCATGTTACGTTGGTTTGGACACATAGAAAGGATGAGTGAAGAAAGATTGACGAAACAGATATACAAAGCAAAAGTGTGTGCAAGAAAAGGCAGAGGAAGGCCACGTTCCAACTACCTGAATCAAATCGATCGGACTCTCAAGGACGGGAACGTTAAGAGTACTCGAAACCGACGAGCATGTATGAAGAGACTGATGAATGTGGACGAAGCGAAAGAGGTATGTAAGTCTAGAGAGAACTGGCGCTCTATACTCTCTGCCTACCCCGTTAGGGACTTGGCGTGATGATATGTATGTATGTATACGTATGTCAGTATGTAACGGAATCTTTGAACATGATTTTAACCTTAAAAACGTCGGATTAAATCAAAATTTCGCATACTTTCCAAGGGCCGACGACAATCCATACTAGGATAATCAGGATTACCGATGGGGTCTAAGATAAATTAATTTAGAAATTAAATCGTGTTAATATTTAATCGAAAGTAGCATCGTAGTGTTTCTGAACGCACTCCGCTTTACAAGTTATGACATTAATGACATTTAGACAAATTTACGCTGTCAATCAAATCAAAACAACTAAAATAATTAACCTATTTTCTAGTTTTTTGTTGGATTTTCTATGTAGATAAAGCGTGTTATTTAGTATTATAATAATTTTTCGAACATTGCTTAGAATTCCAATAACTGCCAAATTTTACATGACAACATATTCAACGTACTTATATGCAGTGAGTAACCATTACCCCACTTCGTGCTCTTATCGGGTAAGATACCCAATAAACCCAGACGGTGCAAACAAACCAGTTCTGATGACCTTCAATCACGCCCAGTTATATTTTCCTTCATATAACAATGTTGCATTGCCTCGTATATTTGATGAAGCTAAGATTAGGTATTGCCTTTGCTACTCACGCGATAATCATATAATAATAATAATAATAAATACCTGGGACAATTCCACCCAAATTGACCTAGTCCCAAATTAAGCAAAGCTTGTGTTATGGTAACTAGACAACGATATATTTACTTAAATAGATAGATATATACATAAATACATAGGACATCCAAGACTAAGGTACAAATTTTCGTGTTCATCACACAAATATCTGCCCTCAGCGGGATTCGAGCCCGCGACTATTAGTATATAGATTTGCAACCTTGTTGATAACTAAAAGGTCGCCCAACAACACTTTCCTATACATTGTTCTTCCTACGAAATAAACATTATTATTATTATTCTACATCATTTATTTACTTTCTATGCCTCGCGATTTCACACTCGTTAAATTGGGTTTCATTGGTTGAGCGATGTATTGCTGTCTATCACCAGTGGGTGTCAAACCTACTGTTCGTTTTTAGTTCATCTACTCCCGCTAGATGGTGCTAGCTGTATATTATTAGATCGCGCTATTATGCCCATATTAGAATTTTGTTAGGGTTTTTTTTTATTAAATTCCCCTATCATGGTGTTAATTAGTTCCTGCAACCTTATCATTTTATAAAATACAAAACGTACTCCCAAACATTACACTACTTATCCTATGTAATTTTAGTCCACATGATTATCGATCACTGTGCCAAATTCTTTCGACTCGACCGTTCTGGCGTGATTGAGTAACCACCACACATCCTGACAAACTTTCGAGTTCATAATATTCGTTCGTAGGATGGAACAGCTATACCCTTGGTAAGGTGTATTAAAATCCACATTTATCTTACCTCTTTGAATTTCTTATCAAGGTTTCAAGTATGCTCGATGCTTTCCTTATACTTTGTCGTTCTAACTTTTAGAACATAAATTGTAAATAATTTACCGTAACTACAAATCTTATCCTCGAGGTTATGAACAAAAATGAATGCATTTTAATCCACCGGTTTAGTTTGTTCGTTCGTCTGTCAGTGTTGATTATAGTCACCTTCAGATTAGACAGGTCTTGGGTTTGACCTCTATCTGCAGTAAGCATCATACATCCTTACTGCAGATAGAGCTTATTTTGCATCACTCATAGTCTGTGCGGAACTAGTTGGCCGCGCCTTAGGTGGGGACGGGGGTGAGGCGGGGGTTGCCTAGTTATCGCCACGCACATGGGATGTGTTGTGATGTGATGGCTTATCTCGAGATATCGCGCGTCATTTAATAGAAAAAGAATGTTTCATGACCAGCAAGTGAATTGAATAAATTTGGTAATTTAAAATAAATCGAAAACAAATTATTCTGATATACTCGTATATATATCCTCACGCCTTCCCATAAGGGTCCCCGAAGGGCTTTTATTATTATAATTTATACCCTCAAAATCACTGGATCCGGAACTTTCTGAATTAAAGTTAGTTTTGTATATTTTCAAACTATCAAAATCGGCTTTCCACTTTCTACAAGAAATGCACTTTGAATGTTACATTTTTAACTCTTTGGGACTTGGGCCTGAAGACTAATAGCTCCTATCGTAAACTATAAGTATGAAACACATTTAAATTTGAACCTTATTAATCAGACTCTTAACGTCTATAGATAAAGACTATCTTACTTGGGCCCTTACAAGCTGTCGCAAGCACCTTGGTAAAATGTCTCAGGATATCTTAGTTAAAACATTATTTCCAATTTTATTAAATAAAGTGTGTATTGTGGATATTCTCATTTAGATGCAATGGAAGGAATAGCTTCAAAGATAACAAAATTACTAAAGGGAGTTAGTAATATTTGGTTTTGTGAGTATTAGCAGATACTATTAATTAGATAAATATTAACGATATAACTATAATGTTATATTCCACATGCATAGCTCTATCGTTTTAGCAGATTTTTAAGCAAAAATATGGTAACTATAAAGTTAAAAGTACACAAATTTAAGTATTTCTTTTTCTAAAATGTATTTTATCCTCTCAAAATATCCTGTCCTGTCCTGTAAAATATGTAGACAATAATACATGTAAAAGAGTTTCTATAAAAAAATTGTAAAACCCTTAAAAATAACATTATACATACATTAACAACAGCAAAAATAACATAACTATTAAATAATGTAAAAATTCAGTCTTACACTGAAATATGCAAATACGAGTATATGTACACACTTGTAATGAAAAAAAATACGTTGACACAAATAGATAGCACTTACTGGCCTGTCATTGAGTTTTACCGCGTTTTACCAATCCATTGTGCGCAATGGCAATCTTTTTTTTGTTTAAATATATTTTGACTGAGTTGTTTTGTTATTCCATGTCAGTTGCGTTTTGTTATACCACGTTTTGTGTCACGTCACACGGGAACGACGGGAACGGCATAAAAAGGTATCCTATGTCCTTCTCCCAGTTCTAAGCTACCTCCCTACCAATTTTCAGCCAAATCGGTTCAGCCGTTCTTGAGTTATAAATAGTGTAACTTACACGACTTTCTTCTGTATATATAGACTACATCTTTGTAGACATGTGGTGTTGTGTGTTTGTGGAGTAATTCGAGTAGCAGCACAAAGATTGCAAGTTCGAATCCTGACAGTGTCAATGAGTTTTTCTGATCGTACAGTGATTAGTTGCATCACGAGGTTTACAGTGAATGAGTACATCGAGAGAAAACCTATACAAAAATAATATCTCTGGCGGAAAGTGGGTGTATGGGTATTACCTATACACCTCTGCTTACCGCTTCGGGAACCCTTGCGGGAAGGCGTGAGGAAAACTTATTCTTTACGATAAAGTAGGTAGGTATGTTAATACTTTGGTTCATGAACAAGCGTACTTTTAGTGTATTGTTGTATATATAATATAATTTCCAATGTTAGATGAATTTTCTAACGACACCTACATCATGGGAATTTATCAACAATATATTAAGCAAGTGATTCGAAATCCGACCACTATTTCCTGCCCCTATCACGTGTAAGCACCGAGGGTAGTCCCCTTGCACTGTGCATTGTCCTACACATGGGGTAACATTTTAACGCCCACCAATACAACATGGCCTGCTAAACACAATTCCATCGCCTGTTAACAATGTGCAGCGGAGGTGCAGGGAAGGTCTTTCTATGATGGACGTAGATAAGTTATCAAATGACTCGCAAAATAAATTGATTTTGCACATGGTAAGACTTATTTGGCAACTTTTAAGGCAGTAACTAGGCTTATTTGTGAGTGATCTTAATAAAGACGTCAATACTGTATACATTATCTATTACATATAATAAAATTGTGTGAGTGTCTGTTTCTCTCTTCTCTCTTCTCAGCATATATATGCGTCCACTGCTGGACATATGCCTCTTGCATGGATTTCCAAGCTGGTCTTGATGCGGCGATCCTACTCCAGGTCGGCCCTGCCGTCTTTTTAATGTCGTCCGACCATCTGGCTTGCGGTCTTTCAACGCTTCTGCCACCCGTTCGCAGCCTTCAGTGAAGCGCTCGCTGGCTCCATCTGTCATCGTCTCTGCGACATATATGACCAGCCCATTGCCACTTCAATTGCGCAACTCTTTTTCCGATGTTTCTGTCTGTCTGTGAACTTTCGTGTCTGTTTGTAATATTGAAATAACCGCTTTTTACTAAATTCATATAGATATATATATACGGCACATACACCAAAATATATATTTTTTAATTTTTGTCTTTCTGTTTGTTCCGGCTAATTTCTTAAACGGCTGGATCGATTTTGACGGGACTTTCACTGGTAGATATAAAAAGGAGTAACTTAGGCTAATGCTAAGGCTAAGCTAAGGCTGCTAGGCAAAGCTATCTGCTAGTGAAAGTCCCGTTAAAATCCGTCCAGCCGTTTAAGAGATTACCTGGAACAAACAGACAGACATACAGACAAAAATTGTAAATAATGTTATTTTGGTGTGTGTACCGTGTGCGTGTATACATCCATGTGCATTTAATAAAAGCTGTTATTTTAATATTACAAACAGACACTCCAATTTTATTTATTTGTATAGATATAAATAATTAGGTGACGTCATGGTACATCCCTAGGACATGCGCTAAAAGTGTGTCCTTTTATGTTCGTGTGAATAACGCCAGAATCCAGCAGTAAAGAAATGGGTAACAATGATAACGAATAGGGAAAATGAACTGTAGTAGTTATATAAAGCAAAACTCAATTTCTAGTGTTTATGAATTATAAATGCAGCGTTTTGATATTCAGGCCGCGCGGCGAATAGGGACACGGTATCGAATAGAAAGTATCGATACTGTACTCATGAGTAGTATCGAAAAAAAAGTATCGGTACTTTGAAGTATAAGAGGATAGGAACTGAACGTCTGTGAACGGATGGAACGATAAGGTCAAGTTTAAAATAGGTAATTTCTACAATTTATACGATACGATACCAGTCAGAAAGTACCCATTGAGTAAAAGTATCGAAAAGAAAGTATCGAGTACAAAAGTATCGGTATCGAAAGGAAAAGTATCGATACTTTTTTCGTGTCCCTAGCGGCGAACGTATCTTGAATTAAGTATTGTTTTATCGTAGTGTACTGTACTGTTTCAAACTTGTACTATATTTATTTTGTTATTCTGAACTTAGGTACAGTGATTAGTCACACCACGAGCTTAACGGTGAGGGAAAACCTGCATACGTCTGAGAAGCAATTCAAAAGGCTTAGTAATAGTCGTGCTTGAGTAACGGCGATGGTCTCGCCATCTGTCACGCTGGCACCTAAAATTTAACTCTGGCGGAATGTGTGTGGGTACTACCTATACACCTCTCCTTACCCCTTCGGGGACCCTTGTGGGAAGGCGTGAGGATGTAATAATAATATTTATTTATTTACACGCTTACATCAATTATTACAAGTCCTATAACAATAGTGCAGCATAATTAACATATTTTCACATACATAACACAAATAATGTAACTAGCCTTTGTGAATTAAATTTGAATTAAATTATTATTCTCTTCTTCTAAGTCGGTCCCTCACTGCTGAGGATCGTGACTCCGCCGATTAATATTTTTGCAGCTCTCCACTTCTCCCTATCGGTTTCTTTCTGGAGCGCGCTGCTTAACGTCGTATCCAGTTGGTTGGATATCTAATCACACCATCGTGTTGGGCTTCTACCCCGTGGTCTGGTGCCGTCCATCTTTCCCGTCACCATCAGTCTCTCCAAATTGCCAGGGTCTTTGCGAGCTATGTGACCAAAGTATTGTAGCACACGTTGGAGGCAGATAGTGGATAACCTAGGCTGGCTTTCCAGTTTAAGTTGGGCTATTATGGAGACATTAGTTCGGCGTGCAGTCCAGGGTATACGGGGCATTTTTCGCCACACCCACATCTCCAAAGCATCGATCTTCTTATTATTAGGCGTCTGTATTAAAAAAATAGTTTTATATATACATATCGCCAGTTGTCTCTATACTTACAGACAGTTTTCGCTTCTTCTCTTTATATAATGCTCACCAGTTTATTGATGTTTCCGTACAAGAGAGTTGTAAGAGAGGTAGGGCATAACGGGTTTCCCGTTCGAATTCGGAGCTGCCCGACTGGGGCAGGACCTCCACCTTATAGAAATCCGTAGCCAAATAACACAATTTTTTGTGTTGTGTTCCTACGCGGTGAATAAGGTTTCTAGTAATGAGCTCCTTGGGGAGGGGGGAGGATTGTTACATTGTATTGGAAGCAGAGGGATTAAACCCATTATGCTGCCAACACACTATAACTCTCCGAACACAGATAGGCAACACGCAAGTGATAATTCGGTATCATGAGCGTAAATAGGCTGCGGTAACCGTTTCCCATCAGATGGGCCGTATGCTTGTTTGCCACTCTTGTTGTATAAAAAAAAAAAAAAAACACTATTGACTTTGCCAAGCGTCTACTCGAACCACACGGCCACGGCTATAATATTAAAATTATAAAGTAATAAGCGCAGTAAAATGATATCCGGTCCGGCAGATTTGATACTGGAATCGACTACCATTTCTGACCTTTGCAACCCAATTTATTTAAATGACCTATTACTAGGATAGACGTAATATAGATTGATTTATCATAGGATAAACGATCTAGAATATCGTGGATCCACTATCTGCGTTTTTTGTCTCCTCTTGAGTTCAACTTAACCGTACAATGGCGAGACCAAAGGCCTCCATCCAGGCACTTCTCAGATGCTCAGCAAGCATAGCCAAGAGTACCCCTGTGGGGTGTGGACGTCGTATTAGAGCGATGCTGGTATGCGATGCGAGCTAGGGTGCTGGGTTAATGGTTTATATTATTTAAATATTTAAGGGCGGGGTTTATACTACTGGTCCGCTTCATTCCAGCGCTTGCAGGATGGTATAATTCCAGCGGATTTGGTAAAAGTTAAGTTAAAAGAGTTTATTTAACACCTAGGTCCCAATTATGTAAGGACTGCAATACTAAGTACGCAAATTTCAAAGAAATTTATACGAAGCTGGCAATCATGCATAAAGAGATTGATAAATGCGTATGAAGCGAAATAGGTTTGTAAGTCTTGAAAGAATTGACTCTACTCTCTCTGATACATGTATACATGATTTTAAAATAACACTGTTTCTAGTAATACATTCTAACAATAAATTGCAATTGGTACTATATTGGTACACTTTCCAATAACAGAAATATCCTTGCATCAACTTATCTTTTTACTGACACAAAATATTGAGGAAACAATTAAGATTAACGCACACAGTGTTTTAATATACTAACTATGTATATGGGCGTACAATGGCCACGAAATGAAAGCGATAGCACCAAAAATAGGGAATTCATGAATAAATTAGCCGAACGCGTTGTTTGTGGCACTAACGCCATCTATCCGAGAATATAACACATTTGATCAAAGTAAGTATCCCTTTCGTTACAGAATATTCTGCTTATTATAATAATTTATTCCAAATAAGGGTTTTATAGAAGTTTCGTAAAAAGGTTACTTGTGTTTTGAGAGGGTTAAATGTTTTCTTAGTTAACTGTGTTGCGGCAAGATGGCACAACTGGCTCTGAAAACGGTTTTTATCGATAGATGGAGCTAGCTTACATATTGATTCCAGTCGTCGGAAAATGCGTATTTCAAAAATTGTTTTTTATAAAAATTAGAGTAACTTACTTTTTTTAGTAAGTCTCTCAAAAAAAAGTAATAGAACAATGACCTGTACCGTTTACGCGCTTACTTAACAGTGCTTTAAAAAACACAACCCTATCGCAATACAATTAGGGAGAAATTTTGATTGCGGTAATCGTGGAAAGTTCTGCGTACTAATCTGATAGATTCATTGTTTATTTCTGCCGAACATAGTTGAGTCATACCTACATTAATCTGAAGACAAAGTGATTTTTATAATAAGATCAGTGAGTCAATAACCTGAAGTCAGCTGATGCGATTCACCGTTGAAGACATATTGTATATTATTTTTTTAAATGAGCCTCGGAAGCGTTCAATTCAGAAAATTCTGCCAAACTGGACTTATTTAACTCTAAACCGAATCTGTTTAAAAGGACTAACTGGATCTTGGTTCTCTAACTGTGTAACGAATTGTAATTTAGATATAAACATACATACATACATACATATAATCACGCCTCTTTCCCGTAGGGGTAGGCAGAGACCACTTCTTTCCACTTGCTACGATCCTTAAATACTTCTTTCGCTTCGTCCACTTTCATTATTCTCTTAATGCATGCTCTTCGGTTTAGGGTACTCTTGACCTGACCTTTTTTCGAGACGTCCCTAATTTGGTCTAGAAACGTCCGTCTAGGTCTACCCCTTCCAACACTTTCATTCACACTCGCCTTATACACTTTTTTCGTAAATCGTTCTTCATTCATTCTCTCGACATGGCCAAACCATCTCAGCATACCTTTCTCAATTTTTGTCACTACATCTTCTTTCAGACAACAACGTTTCCTTATTTAGACATATATACATATAAGAAACAGTCTAGTTAAAACAAGCCTACTTTTGTTACATAACTGCTAAAACATGTTAATGGAGGAAAACATCGAGAGGAAACCTGCATACGTTTGAGAAGAAATTCAAAGGGTACTCGTGCTTGAGTAACGGCGATGGACTCGCCATCTGTCACGTTGGCACCTAATATACCTCTGGCGGAATGTGGGTGTGTGGGTATTACCTATACACCTCTGCCTACCCCTTCGGGGACCATTGTGGGAAGACGTGAGGATATATATATATAAATATTTAACCTTCTTTAACCCCCTTTGTTGCAAACTTCCATGCTTACTTACATATATTTAAATGTGGATAAAGCGAAAGAGGTCTGTAAATCTAGACAGCACTAGCTTTGATCACTCTGCCTACCCCATAGGTATGTTATAAGTACACAAGCATAAAATTACGAAACGTAACTACTACATATTATAAAATGTTTCGCATTTCTGTGATGTTATAATAAGTAGTAACTCGTGGTCGTAACTTATGATTTTATTAAAGAGGAAAAATAACGGTGCTGCCCAAACATCTTGAACCAACAAAATTTTTCTTCGAGGAGAGCCATACATTTTTTTTTATATACAACAAGAGTGGCAAACAAACATTCGGCCCATCTGATGGGAAACGGTTACCGCAGCCGTTACAATGAAGGGAGAGGCGCCACCGCACCAATAATAAGACCAATGTTTTATTTCTATTTATTGATTCAATTTGAACTTCGAACTCACAATAAAATGCAGCAGAGTAACACATAAAATCATCAAACCATTTATTACTATGGAGATACTTATTTAAAATACGTGAAACAGTGAATTGGGAAAGGTACACCAGGAAACCAGATATTAAACTTTACAACTAACATCGAATACTGTTGACAAACGACATTAAGTTAAATCGATCGAAAGAAGAACATATAATTTAGTTCTTTACCGAGAAACAGCTGACATTGAGCAAAAGTTTTGTTCAAAAAATAAATGGTCGGCATGTCGTTATTATTATTAAAAATACACAGCGATAAGTTGATGCGGGAGTTATCTTAAGTTATACACAGTGAGTAACCTTACATACATAAATGCCGTACGATAAGCCACGGGCTGGCGCATACCTCGCACCTTTTTTTGTCGCGATACGTATCCATTTCAGCGCCATCTATGTTTTATGTCACAAACTACATCACTATCACGCTCGCATCGCGCCAAAAGGGCACTGAGAACGCCGTGACGCATCCTGATATGACTACATTTGTAGTAACGCCACTACGCCCGTAAACAAATAGAAATAGTGTATATTAGCTTATGTAGGTAACAAATAAGCTTATATGTATATAATACTGAGGCAGAATTACATCTTAACTACGACATAACATTAAGTGTGGTACGTGGGAATAGACACGAGCGCAAGCCCTTACTTAATACGGACGAATGCGATATATAATAATATTTGCTTTATATCTATGTATCTGACGCTAAAACATCTATAATAATGTATTACTTTTGTACATCTACTTATATTAACCGTACATTCAATACACTCACAAAGCTTCTATTGCTCGCGTCCGGGTACCCAAGGTGTGCCACCCCGCCGCTACAGCCCGACTTGCCTTGACTAGATTCAACTTTCAACCTTATGACAGTTGCCATAAGAGCAAATTCACAATACACACCATGAGTACACGGCGGTCATTCACATCGGGAACTTGAGTATTGTCCCGCGGGCGAACGGATATAAAGGATATTGTGGATGCGTGGACTAAAGAGAAGGGTATCTTATATAGCATGATCATAAAAAAAACAAAATACGAAATGTCAAAGTGATTTTGGACAAGTGGGGGAGGGCAGCGTTCACCCGCGCCGGCTTTGCCGCCAGTTCCGTCGCTAAATACACAATAATTATTAAAATATATTTTCGCATTTTATTACATAAAATTCACGTTAAGATCTACCTACGTTAGAAAAGTAAAAGAAAGCGGGCTTTAAAAGTATGTAGTTAAGGTTCAAAATTGTACGCGGAGCCTATATACACAGCGTACCATGGACGTTTGTTCCACACGCGCCTGCGCGTCGCTCAGGGGTACGAAACTACACCTAAATCATACGCCTACACGAACTGAGATCAGAAGAGGAAATTCAGTGAGCCGATCATTTGGAAAACCGACCGAAAACCCTGAGTATCGACGCGGGCGCAGCGGTCTCAGAACTTAATATCTTTTGACTTCTACAATGACACTTACTGAATCTAGTACACTAAGATGAAGAACTTAGACCTAACGTTAGTAAATAATAATAAATATTTGAGTGCAAACAAAATCGATCAACGAAACAATGTAAGTGTTTATATGACCTTCACATCTAAGTACATTATGACTGGATGCGTGCGACCGCAAACGAATTACGCACTAATTACACAAGCGTGTCAAATTAGGAGTACTTAAGTACCCCCACCGGCCAGCCCTCCTACACTCTGGGACCACATTTATTCCATAAAGAATTAGGGTTGACCTCCAAGGGAAACTAGCACACATCACGAAGAATTTGGATACCCATCTGTTCTCCAATGTTAAAACTTAGCCCTAAAGCAATATGGTTTAAATTTAAGCTCATGTTGAATGGTTAATACCCACAAATCGTGTTCGAAGATCAAATATGATTGATCAAGAATACAAGCGTTGAAACTGTCGTCAATATCAATAGGATTATTGAATGACTCGTAGCCGGATTATAAATTGGTTTAATACTAGAGACAGACAGGTGACATTTACCAGACAATATCGTATTCCGTCCTAGCACACACGATATCTATTCTGACAAAGACGGAATCTACGCTATGCGCTCCGCAGAGGACGGGCTCATAGCGTGTAAGTTAAGGGGCGAGGCTTGGTGGGGGTGGGAGGGAGGAACGATTTATTCCTTGACTTCGAAGTACTTGTAGGTTGGGTTTTCGTAGCCATTGATTTGCATGTTGGCCACGTGTCGCTCCTCAGGGGTCGGGGCGACAGCGCCGGTCTGCTCCACCTGTGGACAGGGAAAAGATTTCGTAAAATGCCGACAGTATACATAACTTAATCGTTTAAGCGAAGATACTTAAGAGTAGGATTTCATACATCACTTTGATTGATATATACATATTTATATTTAAAAAAATAGCTCTGCATTTCATAATAAACTTTATACTCCTCTTTGTGCCAAGTGCCTCCTCGGACGGTGTTATTGTCGTTAAAACATTACAAAAGTTATTGCTCACGCTCCGCCACGGGGAAGCTGAGAGAGTTCTCTTTCTAACTTACAACCTCTTTGACTTCGTCCTCATTCATCGGTCTCTTCGTACATGTAAGTTTAAAGAGAACATTTAAGTACCTGCACAAACCCATGCGCGGCGGGTGTGCGGTCGCGGCTGCGTGCTACGGCAAGGGCGACGCAGGCAGCGGCGGCCAGGGCGGCGCCGCCCACGCACAGAGCAGGATACAACGCACTCGGGCTGCCTGCCCCCGCGTTAGACCCACGCACCGTAAATCCCTGCGTAACCAGGAATAAGCGAAATTTAATAGCTGTCCTTCACTTATAAGAAAAGGTATAGACACACGATCGTATTATCCCTTAGCGGCTACAAATTGTGACTCTAAACCACCCAAACACACAGAAAAAAAAACATATAAATCATCTATACTAATATTATAAAGCTGAAGAGTTTGTTTGTTTGTTTGTTTGTTTGTTTGTTTGTTTGAACGCGCTAATCTCAGGAACTACTGGTTGGAATTGAAAAATTATTTTTGTGTTGGATAGTCCATGATTCTAGGAAGGCTTTAGGCTATATAAAATATAAATAAATAATAGTTAATATTAAAAAAATCTCTGAAAAGTGAGTGTGCGAAAGAGACAGACAACAAGATACTGAGACGTTTTCAATATATTGACAAATACTCTGTCAGAGTGACGTGTAAATATTGATGGTAAAGGTGCGTTCCACTAAGCGCCCACAACAATGAAAATTCTCCTATACCTAATCGATCCACATAACGACCGCGGTCGTTGTGGTCGTGGCGAAAACTTCAATTATAATGTCATAACTTACGCTCACGACGACCCATCTAAAAAGGTGGGTCCAAGTGATCGTTGAATCGAAGAAAATTTGCGTGATTTTCAAAACTCAAAGCATATAAAATGGCGACTGTACCTCTTACCAAATATCCAAGTGAGAGCAAGACATTTTAATTCTATTTGAACGTAAATTAATTTAAAACACCAATAATATTAAATAAAAAAAACATTATATTTTTTTTTCAATATAAATCTATTTAAATTAATCAAGTTTATTTTCAAGGCTTACAGATTATAAACTATCATCTTAAATCTTTTGCTTTCTTTTTACTAACTCGCCGTTTGTATTATTTACCTGCACGCTCAAAACGCTCTGTAATCCATTCCATTTGAGGTTACGACAGTAACGCTTACAAGCAAACTGTGGTCGTGAGCGTGATCATTGTGAACGCTTAGTGGAACGCACCCTATGTATAGCTAGACTGACATTTCATTCAAGTAGTAGTTTTGACAAACCTCAAATTAAGTACAGTTTCTTTCATAACAACAAAAGCAAAAAGATGTTTGTTGTGTTTTAGTGTGAGTTTCATAATTAATCTTCGAGCTAATGAGACTGAAGAACAGCGTAGGCAATGGTAAATACAAATTTCTCCAGATTTATTTCCTGGGGAATTCTGAAGAAGAGGTAAATGAACGCTGTTCGCAGATATCATTTAGCAGTTACAACAACTTTTGCATGAACATAATCAGTTGATCCAATTGTTCAAAACTGTCTTACAAGTAATGTGATGCCATCGGACAATCAGAAAATAGTGATCACAGCAGACAAGCGACCTGCAGGAGACAACATGTCATGAGAGAGGCATCAATGCACCAATGTTAAATGATGTTGCCTTAATCGTGATTGGGGAGAATATGGAGTCTCGCGATATTGTAATGTAACCAAGAAATGATGCCATCATCCTTCAGCATATTAGGGCAAATTCTCACCTCTTATCAAAATAATCTAATATCCATGTAACAATAAATGAATATAAACTACACCTAAACAATACTTTTAATGCCTAACTTTTTAACATAATAGTAATGTTTCAAACTACTTAACCCTTTCGTTAACAAGTCAGCAGGCATTTCAGTAGTTGGCAAATTGCCTTGGCATTGAAATTTTGACATTGAAAAAATGGCATTGCCATGTACTCGGCTCAGTACTGGACAATGCCACTGTCGGTTGTTTTCTGCATTCATGATATTACAGTACCAGACAATTTAAAACAGAAACCTGTATAAGATCTCCTGTCAATAGTATTTGATGTCCAATCTGAGTCTACAAATCCTTCTAAGTTTTTATTATCATTTGTAAACATTAAACCATAAGATTTTGTTTTATTTAAATATTCTAACACTCTCTTTGCGTTTTTCCAGTGAACTGCAGTAAAACAATTGTTAAATTGGCTTAAATAGCTGACACTGTAACTTATATCTGGGTGTGTAAGTATAGACAAATACATAAGACTTCCTATCAGTTACTGATAAGGATATTATTTACAAATATTTTCTGACTTATCCAACTTCAATTTACATTCAATAGGAGTATCAACAACATTACAGTTTGACATCTTAAACTTATTTAAAATATGTTCGACAAAATGCTCCTGATCTAATGATATACAACCATTTTTATATACTTTTACTCTCATACCTAAGCATTCTTTCACTTGCACTGAATCTTTAGTTTTGAAATTTGACATTAAACTATGTTTCAGTTCATCTGTCAATGCCTTGCTACTGGAAAATATGAAAAAAATCATCGACAAACACAGTTGTAAAATTTGTTCATTATTTACCTTTTACTATATAAACATGGTTCCAATTTAGACTATATATAACCCTGGCTTAACAAACAATCATCTACTCTCTTATTCCACTGCAATGCAAATTGCATGTTTTAGTTTGAGTACACTGTTACTCTGACATTCTAAATTAGGTGGTACTAGCATGTATACTGTTTCATCAAGGTACCTAGCCATTTAAAAATGCAGTGTTAACATCAAGATGAGTAATTTCTAAATTTAACTTTACACTTAAAGAAAATAACATTCTCAGTGTTAATACAGGTGAGTATGTTTCTTTATAGTCCACACCTTCTACTTGGGTAGAGCCCTTAGGGACTAAACGAGCCCTATATCTCACTTTATTATCACTTTCAAACTTTCTTTTGAAAACCCAAATTTTAAATTCTTTTCACAAATTCTAGAGCAAGTGAATGAATTTGTATATCTAGGAAGCATGTTCACACGAGATGGAAAGTATGAAAAAGATATTGAAAGAAGGATAACTGCCGGTATTAAGGTGAATGGGGCCATGTCGGTGTTGATGGCCAGCAACGGTTGCTGTCCACAGCGTGATATTTGTGCCTACTTTATTGTATGGCAGCGAACCCTGGGTATGTCAGAGGAAGTATGAAGATAGCTTAAATGCAGCTGAGATGCGATATCAGCTGCGAAAAACGTGCGGAGTAACGATCTTAGTTCGAGTCCGGAATCAAGAGATTCGCAAATCAACTGGCGTGAATCAGGGCGAGATTGAAAAGATGAAGAGAGGCATGCTACGCTGACTTGGACATATAGTAAGGTTGATTGAAGAAAGATTGACGATACAGATATACAAAGCAAAAGTGTGTGCAAGAAGACGCAGAGGAAGGCCACGTTCCAACTACCTGGATCAAATCGATCGGACGCTCAAGGACGGGAACGAAAAGAGTACTCGAAACCGACGATCATGTATGAAGAGACTGATGAATGTGGACGAAGCAAAAGAAGTATAAAGTCTGGCGCTGGAGAACGCTGGCTGGAGAACTGGCGCTCTATACTCCCTGCCTACCCCCTTAGGGACTTGGTGTGATGATATGTATGTATGTATGTATGTAAATTTTCACCCATGCGAAGCTGGGCGGGTCAGCTAGTCTTTTATATGTATGTTATACGCACACGTATACATACACAAACACACTGAGTATGTGAAGCATGGAAACTGTATACTTAAATGCAGTCGATATGATGATATGATATAAGAGTTCTCTTCGAAAATATGTTGTGTAAATGTAAATCGAATCCGCTATGACAACATTCGAAAATCAACTGGCATGAACGAGTGTACACGACAAAGGTACTGGACATTGGCGGTATCGAGTCGCTGCCAACATTTTCTAAAGTAGTTGTAGATTACTAAAGAAGAAAAGAGAAGAGAGGAGAAAAAATAATAGAAAGAAGATGTAAACTAACGGGCTGCGAGTGCTGTAGCTCGTGTTTCAGCGCATGCGCAGGTGGTGGGGGCGCGCGCTCCTCGGCGTGCTCCAATGCAGCGCGCAACCCTTCGCCCTCCGTCTAGAACAATGTATAAATTAATGTAAGCCGTATTACATACAAAATATGGTTATGGTTATTTTCATATCGGCTTTCCATAGGTACAGGGTACAGGTAGGTTCAGGGTACAGGTAGGTTCAGGGTACAGGTAGGTTCAGGGTACAGGTAGGTACAGGGTACAGGTAGGTACAGGGTACGGGTAGGTACAGGGTACAGGTAGGTACAGGGTACAGGTAGGTACAGGGTACGGGTAGGTACAGGGTACAGGTAGGTACAGGGTACAGGTAGGTACATACACAGGTATAGGTATAGGTAGTAGACATGAAAGCGTAACATAGAAACTAAATTTCCATAATACTAGTTAGGATAATGAATACCTCGCTAGTCGATCGTCGGCTGGAGGTCTCGCTAACTTCACCAGTTTCAGAGGTTTCGATCTCGGGTGCTTCGGTTACCGTGGTTGTGATGATTTCCTGAAATCGACATTAAGCCCGTCGTGAAATGAATCAATTTCCCTTGAGAGTAACTCGTGTTTTTCGAAGTATATATTAGCTATGACTATATATATAAGCCTCACGCCTTCCCACAAGGGTCCCCGAAGGGGTAGGCTAGGCAGAGGTGTTTAGGTAGTTATCATACTTGCTCACTGGGTACGAATGATGACATGTTTTTTTTGTACCACACGGGTGACAAAAAGCATTCCCGTTGATTAATAAGACTTACAGTGGTGGTGGTTTCCTGAGTGAAAGGCAGGTGCGTGGAGAGCTCGTCGCGAGGGGTGGAGGCAGGTGGGGGAGTGGCCGAGGGGGAGGGCGCCGGGCTGTGGGTACTGGGCTGGGATGTCGTCTCCTCAGGATCGTTCACTTCGGTCTCACTAGCCTCGTCATCTGTCTCCTCGCTCTCCTTCACGCCATTCGAAGTCTGCTGAAGGAGATACGAATTTCATAGTAAAAAAAGAACTTTTAATAAATATGCAAATCATTTAGTTTTCGAGTAAGTAACAAGGGCTACTCCGCCACCGTGGCCTTTAATTATTATAATTTATATCAAAATATTTAATTATTTAAAGTTATATCTTATTGAGAGTAAAGATAGTGCCATCCACCGAAGACTCGCCCCACCAACTTCTAGTCGAGATGGTCGTGGGATCCGCAATATTTGTGTTGCAGGTTCCCTAATAAACCTATGAGTTGTTCTGAACTTGTGATTACAGTAGTACAGTGATTAGTCATACCCGGTGACATACATAGTCGGTGTAGAAATCCCCATACGTTTTGAAAAGAAATTAAAAGACGTATGTATAGCCACGCTTGAGAAACGGCGATGTACTCGCCATCAGTCACGCTGGCACCTAAATATATTTCCGGCGAAAAGTAGGTGTGTGGGTACTACGTCAGAAGATGCATATATATATTTTCAACTGACTTTGGTTCTTTCGTTTTGTATGTCTTGTCTCTGGCGCGTGCGCTGGTCGCGCTTGGCGCTGAGTTGCTCTCGCGCCGCCTGCTCCCGTTGGACCTCCGCCTCGATGCGGTCAAGGAGCAACTCCTCAGCCTCGGGGGTCATCGACATCAGGGACACTGCCATGTCGTCTTTGGATTGCATGGACTATGGAAGGAAAATTAATGAATTAGACCGCTTCCCATCAAACTGATAAACTTCACGAGTTAAATTTCAATACATTCTGGTTTAATAATTTATGCTTACGACTAACCGAAAGCCGTGGTGGCCGAGTGGTTCGAGTAGTTGCCTGCGACACAAAGGTCGCAAGTACCGACTGTACCAATGATTTTTCTGAACTTAAGTACCTACTGTGATTAGTCACACCACGAGCTTTACGGTGAAGGAAAACATCGAGAGGAAACCTGCATATGTCTGAGAAGCAATTCAAAGGCGTATGTATGGACGTGCTTGAGTAACGGCGATGGACTCGCCATTTGTCACGTTGGCACCTAAAATATATCTCTAATATCTCTCTATATATAGATAGTGGGTGTGTGGGTACTACCTATACACCTCTGCCTACCCATTCGGGGACCCTTGTGGGAAGGCGTGAGGACTAATTGTTAATAAATTAATGTTAGATAAATATCATTACATAGTAAGTCTTCAAGGTAGTTGAGCTAGAAGGGAGTGATATGTACCTGCACATAGTCTTCAATAGAGGTACCGATGATCGCGTACAGGTGAGGGCGCCGGCGGAGGGAGGTGAGGGCGCGTTGAAGAGCTCGGTCGGCGTCCTGGAAGAAGAAATAATAAAAAAAACTTTATTTTACTTCGTGTTCATAGATTGAGTGTTAGTAACAAAAATGTATACAATGCCTTGGATTCTTAGGTAATACGTATACATTTTACCTTTCTGAAGGTTAATATCAAGAAGTATTGATTTAAATGGAAATAAAAAAAATAAAGTAGGTATTGATCAGCGTTGCCAGACGTCTCGATTTTGGCGGGACGTCCCGATTTTTAAATCAAAATTAAATGTCCCGCGCGGGACAGGCTCAGGCCAATATTTGTAAACTTCTGATTATATACGTTTTTTTTACTATGATCCCACTTTCGACGAAAGAATCCCGCTGTTTTCACTCAAAAAGTCCCAAAATCCCGACTTGGCAAAAAAAAAAACTGGCAACGCTGGTATGATGGAGGATGCTGATATAGAAGGTAAATATTACATATTTTCAACTCTATCAAACTTATTTTTCGATAGAATGAACCAGAGTAGAGCGCCAGTTCTCTCTAAACCAAAAACCTCTTAGCTTCGTATACAATGCAAAAGTGTATCTATGGAAGAAGAGGCAGAGGAAGTCCACGCTCTAACTTTCGGGATCAGATCGATTCAGGATGTACATACATACGTATAAAGAGAAATTTGCTTGGAGCGAGAGATGTCTGTAAGTCTCGGGAGAACTGGCGCTCTACTATCTTTGCCCACTCTTGTGGGACTCGTCGCGATGAAATGTTTAATTTGGATTTATTTTAGGTCAGAGTAGACCAACCGGCTTAGTTTGCTTTATAAGCCTATCCATTATGAGCATGTATTATGTAGATAATATTTTAGTTGCATAACTAACCGATTATACAAGTATAATATTAACTAATGAAGTTCAGTGATCTCAATTCTGCCAAACCTGCAAGCGGTCGGCAGCGCTGGCGCGCTCAGCGGCAGCGGCCTCTCGACCAGCGGCAGCAGCGCGTCTCCAAGCGGCCAATGCACCGCTTCTCTCAGCAGCCAACGCACGCACCAGACGCTGAAGGCATTTCTGCACTCGGTGAGCCTACGGATAATAAATTGATACTATTTATCTCTATCTAAAGAATAGTATAATAAATTTACAATGTGGCAATGCCAGTCGTCTTGGCACCCATCCGCGTGACACTGATTTGGGAAATTTATTCTATTTATAGGTAGTTTACATTTAGGTATTATAACTCTGTATTATGATATTAAATTGTAAGGTGAACCCAAACAACTCATAAGCACGAATTAAGTTATAATAATATTTTTTTTTTATTAACAAATATAATGTTATATAAACTTAATCAGTAGGTTAAATTTTCGTAATAAAAGTGTCGTGACAACTTTTCGTAAGAATGTCGTGACAACTTTTCGTAAGATTTTTTTCCGTCTAGCCCCCTTTCACAACGCGTATTACACAGAATTTACACAGAATCCTATTACATAGAATCCGCTTAAATTGTACAGTCGATTTCTTCTGTTTGTGCAATCATAAATGCCACAACAAAGCGAGGTAGGATTCAGCTAGTATAACGGTACTATACAGATACACAACGAACTTTATGGCGATAGAAATCAACGAGAGGAAAGCTGCATAACGTTTGAGAAGAACGTAACTAACTTTAAAACATTATAGTCGTGCTTGACATCCATCCGGACATCCATTGGCACCTAAATTATACATCACTGGCGAATAGTGGATCTAAGCGTACTATCTATCTATACACCATTCCTTACCCCTTCTGGGACCCTTATGGGAAGACGTGAAGATATATTATTATGAAATAGTATATGACTATTATTTATTTACAATAACAACAATTAATAATATTTACAAAGAACAGTTGAAACTAACTACTTACAGATAAAATATTTGTCCCAAATCGGTATCCCGAGGCAACGTGCCAAGAAGACTAGCAGCATTGCCACGCTGGATAGCAATGCTGATTATATATTATATTATTATTACAATATATTAGGGACTTACATTAGGGGGTGTGTCACGTAGAGAGCGTGTGTAGCAGGCGAGGGCGGTGCGGCGGCGTTGTGCGAGGTGGGCCAACACGCGTTGTTGGTGAAGAGCTGCCAGTCGTCTACGTTCAGCTACACCTTCCTCTTCCAGAGACTGTGGATATATATATATTTTTTTTATTATCTGAGGAAAACTTACAGCTAGACTTGTGGGAAGGCGTGAGGATATATTTTATATAAATTTGTGCTGAAAACATGGC
Source organism: Drepana falcataria (assembly GCA_945859725.1). Taxonomy (NCBI): domain Eukaryota; kingdom Metazoa; phylum Arthropoda; class Insecta; order Lepidoptera; family Drepanidae; genus Drepana; species Drepana falcataria. The sequence goes on from OX243935.1 coordinate 8,248,340, forward strand.
TCTGATTTGGAAAGGTTATTGACAGTACAGTGGATTTACCTGCACGTTAGACTGGAACTTAGCAGTCATGCGTTGCCGGAATGTCTGGGCGGCTGCAGGGTCAGAACCCATCATCTGCTGGTACCTGTCCTCCAGCTCAGACCATTCCTTCATCACCTTAGTAATCTAGAAAAAGAAAGAAGGAAGTTTTTTAAAAATGGAATAATCCAAGTTCTGCACTGTGATTGTCGGTTTTGACCAATCGGAACGCTGATGGCAACCTATTCTAAGTCACTCTTTAAAATTCGATAAACCTGTTTTATAACTTTATATACATAACTAACAGACGACCGTCTGGTCTAGTGGTTAGAGCTCCTGACTGTGAAACTTGAGGTCGCGGGTTCGAATCCCGTTGAGGGCAGATATTTGTGTGATGAACACGAACATTTGTACCTTAGTCTTGGATGTCCTATGTATTTAAATGTCCTATGTAAATATATCGTTGTCTAGTTACCATAACACAAGCTTTGCTTAATTTGGGACTAGGTCAATTTGTGTGGAATTGTAAAAAAAAAAAAGTTTTTTTTTTTAATTTTAGCTTCCTTCCACAATATTCCATCCTGGTATCTACTAATTATTGTTGGTAGTTTTTCAAGTCTTTTCTGGAATTAAATATATCCATTGCTACCTGAATTAAATCCAGCAAATGATCTTCTCCAGCAGATGATTCTTTTGCTAAAACTCACCCATATCTGTTTCGGAATTTTTGTATAACAGAGCTACAAACATTTAGATTTACTTGAAATTAACAAAAAAAAAACAAAATAGTACCTTTTCACGGTGAGTCTCCTCAAGTCGCTGCTGCGCATCCTTGTAGCTTTGGTGTTCAGTGCGGGGGTCGAAGTGGGAGAAGTATGGGTCCGAAGTAGCGGTAGAGGCCTGTACAAAACCAAACCTTATATTGCTCAACTAATTAACATCAATTAAAGCCCACAAAATAAAGGTGTAATAGAGGGACGAAAGATAAACATACATATCGTAAGTTAGGTTGAGAGTACCGTGCCAGTTTTCTTTAAAATTATAGACCTCTTTCATCTCATCCATATATAAATATAAAGTATATGAAGAGAACTATAGTAATACCTTAAATCCGAAGGAACTCTGTCTGTATGTCTGTTAAATATCACGCATAGATCGATCAACGAATTTTGAATTAGGTATACCTTACTTTGGTAAAAATATACTTTCCAGAAAATGTGAGGGATGTAACTTTCTGGGAAATCGAATGATTTTCTAAGTTTGAATTCTTCACTGATAGATAGTAAGTAGGTACTTTATAGCTATAAATTGAGATAAAAACGTTCAACACGGACACGGGCGTGGGAAATAGCTAGTATGGAAATAGGTACACGACAGAAATATGAGGAGATGCAGTCGGAAATTTCGGATACATTTCATCGGTACGTTGCCATTTCAAAATGATTTAACTCACAGCAGTAGTAGTAGATGTGGTGCTGCTGGTGGTGGTAGATGGTGATGGCGTTGTCTCCGGACGAGGCCAGGCGTTGTCGTCAGCGTCGGTGTAATCGTCATCTTCAGCGTCGTCATCGCGAGACAAGTCTGCATCCTCATCTTCGTCCATATCTAGAAGATTACCTTCTTAGAATTAACTCCCAGTTTTTGCGATAGACGCTCCAAAAGGAACGAGGAGTAACTACTTACTAAATAACAAGGTAGTATCTTCAGTTTTCAATTGTTCTTGTAATTCAGCAGTATAAATAGCAAAATGCTTTAAATCAAACAATTGACTACTTTGGTTGAGTTTCAACGAAAAAATTTGAAAACATACAAGCCGCATTGACTCCGCTACTTTAGCTTCCATTGGGACCATTATATAAAATTATACATTATTGATTTCTGACAAATTAAACGTAAGATTAATTTAGTAATGCGTAAGCGATTACGAAAATTTCAAAATTACGAAAATTTCAACATCGTGACATGTTCTTCCAATCCGATTTCTGGCCTGCAGGAATCGTATACCGGCGTTATAGGGATGCGCGCAAGAGCGGAAAACCCTAAGGATATATTTTATTAATTATGTATGTTAGGTTAAGATATATATTTATGGGCCCTATATTTGTACGTGTACTTTTATTGTGTTGCCTGAAATTAATGGCTTAATAATAATAATAAATAAAATAATCTTTTCAATCCATTCTTTATATAAACTTACCATCATCGGTGTCGTCGTCATCGTCGTCATCGCTCAGGTTTAGGGTGTCGTCATCATCATCGTCCAGCGCGTCATCATCATCCAAAACGTCATCATCTCGCTCGTCCATCGCGGCAGAAGCTGCTAGCATCTCCTCACCTCCAGGGCTGACTGGAACTCCCACGTCCATGGGTTTGTGCATCTTCACGTTTTCTGTAGGGTAATTTCGTCATGATTTTTATAGCTTCGAATAATTGCAAAAATTAATTATAGCTCTGCATTTCTGCGGATTCGCAATTTCATCTGTTATGATGAAGAAAGTAAGAACATCAGGTTGGTCAAACTTGGAAAAGTTGATAATTAAATAAACTTTCTTAATACATATCCCTTGTAATGAAAAAAATTGTGCAATTAAAAACTATTTCTGACCTAGCTGTTCATTTTAATTTAAGATAATAAGATAAGGAAAGCCTATAAACTAAGAGGCATTAATTAGCTGAAGAATCTTCAACCTTGATTGTACGTATTTATAATACTTACCCTTAAAATGTTTTGGACAGCAGACAAACTCGACTCCAGAGAATAAGCTGATACCGCAGGGAAGAAGCATGGCGAAAGTCCTAAGTCTGAGACCTCGTTGTGCGCAGGCGCGGCCGGCGGTCGCGTTCCACCTTGCGAACTGCCAGCAGCGGCTCTGGTTGTGGATGTGGTCGAAGAGACAGCTCTCAGGGACCAGCAACGCATCCGATTGGAATGGACCTTCTGATACCAAATACTCATTGTAGTAAACACTTGTTAATCCAAATTACAGCAGATGTGAACGCTATTGTGGTGACTTAGCTTATGAATTTAAAGTTTATTAACTAGTCAGTTTTGATTTCAAAGAGAGTTGAGCATTGAGTTAATCAATAAGGCTGTGGCAGTAAGATTTCTGGGGGGGTTAATACAGCAAGAAATTTCCATATGCAGTAGTAACCGGTTAAGATCAGGCAGACAGCAAGCGTATATAGGCCATCTTAGTGGTGTAAAAAAAATGTATTCAGATATTTCTAACGAGTAACGTATTAAATTGTTAAAATTAACGGAATGGTGATTTTTATAGATGAACTGTAGATAAAGATGCAGCTATAAAGTAATTCTTATTTGTCAGACAGGGGCATAATTCCCAGTTTTAAAGTTATAAGGTAGATTTAGCAAAGCTTTCCTCTTCTTAAGAATACAAGTAAGATACCTACCAAGACAGCGGAACGGCTTCACCCATCTAGTCAACTTGCACTTGGCTGCGTTCCCAGTTCCCAGCTTGCACCAGTTGCTGACCTTCACATAGTGAGACGCTTCCACGATGTTCGTGATGTCATGGCTCGGGAATACCTAGAGAAATCGTATCATTAGAAGTCGTAAATTACGAATATATCAGAAGAAATAAGGAAGCTGGCCCCAAAACTGTACCTTTGGGCACACTCTTTTCAACAAATCACAAACAAATTTAAATCCTGAACAAAAGGAGAGGAGCAGGCCGCAAATTGTACTTTGAGGCACACTTAATCGCGAAGATTTATGTATTAAGTTTGGATCTGAAAATTCACAAATTGTACTTTACGCCTTCCCCCAAGGGTCCCCCTTGTGGGAAGGCGTAAATGGGCAAAGTATATACCTAGTAGTAGAGGGTAAAGTGTAGTAAGTAGACAGAAGTATAACAATAACTATTTTCATTGGAAGTATACCTGTATACCTCTGCCTACCCCATCGGGGACCCTTGTGGGAAGGCGTGAGGATAAATTATTATTATTACTATTACTTAATTAAAATAACACATTAATTAGTAACGCAACCAATTACACCGACATCCTTGAATTTCTATTCAAACGTTTTCTTTGGTTGTTTCTTTCCTCGTAAATCCCGAGGAAAGAATTCCTGTATGTATTAATACTGTAATTATGTATATATTCAGTTGACGAATTCTTAACGTCTGTAACCCTCGAAAAGAAACATCGTCACTATAAAATATAATGCTTCCTCTCTTGGAATAAATTAAACATTCATAAGGAATCACCAATGGCAATCTTGAAGGGCGAATAAATCTCTGGAATATTTTAGTTTTATATTTTTTCCTATATAAAGACCGATGAATCAAGCGAAAAAGGTCTGTAAGTCTAAAGAGAACTAGCGCTCACTCTCCGTGATAGTACTACTGACTCGGCTTGATGATCTTTTACATGTAATTTTAGACAAAATTCTAGTTTAATTTAAGGAAAATGTTAGATTTTAACTGACTCTTTTATACTACCATTATTTTAGACTAAAGACTTTTAAGGTCGAACGAGTGTTGGAGTAGGTATTACGATCGGGGTTCATGTTAAAACGACATCATGATTCAATTATTGCCTTGGTTGAGCCAAAATGCTTATCTACTTAAGTAAAGTAAGACCACGATTCAACAACATATGTATATAATTATATATTAATGTACATGTCTAATACTCAAGGATGTAAGTCAACTGCTGGATCTGATAAATGTGGGAGTAGACGTCTATAAGTCTATAGAGAACTGGTGTTCTGCCCTTTTTCTATTCAGCCCTGTAAAGACAGAGGCGAATGAATTCGCATTGCCATATCTTGGCAATGTCGAAAGATTTCTTGGCACACTTCAGCATAACAGGACTATCTACTTAGTTATCATCGATTAACTTAATAATAATCTTTATTTTCAAGTAACTGACTCATATCTGACAGTAACATTAACAAAGCTGTAGCTTTGTTAAAATTACAGTTTAAATATAACGAAATTATGTAATTACCTAATCATTGCTTCCGAATGAATTGAATAGTACATTGACACAAATGTTTTACTAAAAAATATTGAAATGGGCATGGCAATTCTTACGAAAATCCATTATTATTGTACGCCTGGAATGTTAACTATTAATGTTTTTTTGTATGAGCTGCTATGCTAAGCCCCATCGCCTTACATCGCCTTTACTAAGCCATAAATAATTATGGCTTAGTAACAACCTAGCCTCATAAACTTACCAACATACTCCACACACATACACACCCCGACCAATCACATATCTGTACAATTGTTAGGTAAGTGGCGCCGTTAATGAGATCAAGCTGAGCCGGTAAGTATTTGTTACGAGGGAAAACATGGTGGGAGAGAATGTATCAGGTTAGCTATTCCTTCCTTGTCTAGAGAAGACAAGAGGATTTCTCTTCTCTGATTAATCTTCAAAGGTATATATAGTCGTGGTGGCCGAGTGGTTCGAGTAGTTGCCTACGACACAAAGATCGCAGGTTCGAATCCCGACTGTACCAATGAGTTTTATAAACTTAAGTATAGTGACTAGGCACACCACGAGCTGTACGCTGAAGGAAAACATCGAGAGGAAATCTGCATAATCTGGGAAGTAATTCATTGGCGTATGTACAGTTGTGCTTGAGTAACGGCGATGGACTCGCTATCTGTCACGTAGGCACCTAAAATATATCTCTGGCGGAAAGTGGGTGTGTGGGTACTACCTATGCACCTCTGACTACCCCTTCGGGGACCCTTGTGGGGAGGCGTGAGGATATATAATATATAGCTACCATTCGCACACACCTATAATATGTAGCTGAGTTTAATTCCAAGCACTTAATTGGTTTACGAAAAACTCAGGTTTTGCGTAATGAGAATAAACATTATTCTGATAATAATAGAACCTATTTTAATCTTAATTCGTTCTCGTGAATTAGCTCAAATGTTCTTGACAGATCAAATAAGAATGATTTCGTTTCGTAAAAAGCTAATTTATTTCTTTTCATATTCATTTATTAAAAACTAAAGTCTACGAAGTTTGTTAATTTGTCCTTTTGTAAAAGTTATGAAAACTTATTGTTATTTATAGATAATTTAGTTTCTGCTTTATTTAAAATAACAATACATTCTATTCAAATTAAACTGTAGCTTATTTATTAATGTTCATAGGCAATGTACAAAACAAAGACTTATAGCTATTTCAGATGTAAATTTTATAGGTAATCTAGTTTATAACTATGTGTCTAGAAAATAAGAGTTTCTTTTAAAAAATAACCCTTCAGTAAGTGCACATTTCGATATTAAAATTTGTGCTATGAAGTAATCATAGATTAAATGTTATACAGATATAACACCTTCCCACAAGGGTCTCCGAAGGGGTAGGTGTTTGTAAGTAGGTGCTGACGTGACACATGGCGAGTCAGCGTTTCTCAGCACTACTATGCATCTCTGACTTTATTCTCATTGTTTCTCAATATTACAATTAAAATAATTGCATCGCCATGGTGGTCGAGTGTTTCGAATATTGCCTGCGATACAAAGATCGCAAGTTCGAAACCCGATTGTACCAATGAGTTCTTAAGTACAGTGATTAGCCACACCACGGGCTTTACGGTGATGGAAAACTTCGAGAGGAAACCTACATTCGTCTGAGAAGCAATTAAAAGGCGTATATATAGTCGTGGAGTAACAGCGATGTACGCGCCATCTGTTACGTTGGGACCGAAAATATACCTCTGCCTACCACTTCGGGAATCCTTGTGGGAAGGCGCATACACGGTAAACATCCTTGTGGTATAAAAAAAAAAATATTTTTAACCCATCCGAGGACACGAGCTTACTAACCTTTTTGCAGTAGTCGAGAATCTCCATCTTGTCCTTGAGGCAGTTGTGAGGCTTGGTAGTGAGGTCAGGTGTCCATCGGCCGCCGGCAGACATGTACTGTGGGTGGTAGGTGCCCCCCGCCTCGCACAGTACCGCCACCTGAGGCTCTGCGCCGCTATTGGGCTGGGGTTAGAAAGAAAAAACAGTTGAAGGCTTGAAAAGGCAGGATACATACATTGAGGGTGATCCTACTAATATTATACATATTATTTATTTATTTATTAACGGAACAAAAATATTGTGAGTATACAAAATTGTATGCGATAATGCCTGCAGTAGTTATAAACTGTGGCGCAGACATTAACACTCATCCCTGGATAGAGATGGTCACGATAGATGCAGGAGATATAGAAAATAACAGACTGTGTGTGTGTGTTTGGTTTTTGGGCAAGGTTTGTAATAATAATATCCTCACGCCTACCCATAAGGGTTCCCGAAGGGGTAGGCAGGGTGAGGTTTGTGAGGATGATCCCATTTCACCTAAAAAGTAATAAACGGAATAGGATGTGATTTTTTATATAGATAGATAGACATACATACATATCATCACGCTAAGTCCTTAAGGGGGTAGGCAGAGAGAATAGAGCGCGAGTTCTCTCTACACTTGCATACCTCTTTCGCTTCGTCCACATTCATCAGTCTCTTCTGTATGCTCGCCGGTTTCGAGTACTCTTGACGTTCCCGTCTTTAAGGGTGCGTTCGATAATATCAGTAATTGAAAAAGTATTAATACAGGAAAATTAAATACTCTGGAACACGATCGCAGGTTCCACCTATCAGGTCTGAATCCAAATCTAAATCTGAATTTAAACCATCCAGTGACTCAGCAAACACAGACAAAAATATGCCAAAATCGTTCCGTTAGGTTAAGAGTACATACAGAGAAATACGAAGAACGCACTTAAGTATTATATATACATAAGTAGGTATTTTTTATATACAACAAGAGTGGCAAACAAGCATACGGCCCACCTGATGGGAAACGGTTACCGTAGCCTATTTACGCTAACTATACCGAAGTATCACTTGCGCGCTGCGTCTCTATTATCGGAGAGTTATACGTTATACCTTATTACTTAGAAGATAGGTACACTTATTTTAATAATTTAAGTTAAGTTTTGAAGTATCGTTTAATCAATTATATGAATTTAGTTTAGCCCTAATAGCAGCCCCTGGTATCTTACAAGACTATAATTCAATTACAAGTTTTGAACTTCGCAAGAACCCGCATTAAACCAACATTTAGCTCGTAAAACTACTTCGATTCAGAACGCGTTGTAATGGCGGCGAAACTAGATACACAGACAAATTAATGGCTTTTTATTAAAAACTGTACCCGCGACTTCGTCCGCGTGGAATTGAACTAAAAAGTTTTTGTTCAATTTCTGACAGAGAAAGCCTAATGAATAGCCTAAGTTACTCCTTATTACATCAGCTATCTGCTTGTGAAAGTCCCGTCAAAATCGGACCAGCCGTTTCAGAGATTAGTCGGAACAAACAGACAGATTTAGCTATAAGTATATACCGTGTATACATCCATGTGCATTTAGTAAAAAGCGGTTATTTTTATATTAAAATTTTATTTGTTTGTATATAGATTAGTATTTGTGTGCCACTATGGCTCTATCATTCTGTTTTGTAGAATTTGATATGAAAGCTACGCTGCAAGTGAAATCAATACGAACCTACCTAACGGTAAATAGGTACTTATGATGGCAAGAAACGTCTAGACAGACGTAGGTGTTCGGTGCTGCAGAGGTCAATGCCCTGGTGAGTGATTGGGGTAGTAATTCCAGCAGGCTGATTAGGGCTGTCCATATAAAGTATGTAGGAACACATTGCCTAGCGATTTTTTGCAAACGTCTCGCAATGTAATTTGAGTAAATGTGGTTTTGTTATTATAATCATCTATACTAATATTATAAAGAGGAAAGATTTGTATGTATGTTTGTAAGGAATGGGCTCAAAAACGACTTGACCGATTTTAAAATTTCTTTCACCATTTGAATGCTACATTATCACTGATTAATATAGGCTATTTTAATTGCAAGAAAAAAAATACATTTTATGCCAAAATGTTTAATGAGTAATATATAATAAATAAATAAAAAAAATTATGTCCACCCGTGCGAAGCCGGGATGGGTCGCTTGTATCTAGTCAATAAAATATCTAGGGACAATTCCACTAAAATGTACCAAGTCCAAAGCAAAGCTTTTATTATGGAATCTAGACAACGGTATACATACTTATATAGATACATAAATACAAAGAACACCCAAGACTAAGGTTCAAAAACTCGTGCTTATGACACAAATATTTGTTCTCAGCGGGGCTCGAACCCGAGACCTCGAGCTTCACAGTCACGAGCTCTGACCAGAAGACTGTCTTATCTATCTGAATATCTGAACCTATTCGGATAATAGCTCAGTGCGGTCGATATGGTATTCAAATGTGGGTGTATGAAAGCCGTGGAGTCCAAGTGGTATAAGTAGTTATAATAATAATAATAATATCCTCACGCCTTCCCGCAAGGGTCCCCGAAGGGGTAGGCAGAGGTGTATAGGTAATACCCACACACCCACTTTCCGCCAGAGGTATATTAGGTGCCAACGTGACAGATGGCGAGTCCATCGCCGTTACTCAAGCACTACTATACATACGCCTTTGAATTTCTTCTCAGACGTATGCAGGTTTCCTCTCGATGTTTTCCTTCACCGTAAAGCTCGTGGTGTGACTAATCACTGTACTTAAGTTCAGAAAAACTCATTGGTACAGTCGGGGGGATTCGAACTTGCGACCTTTGCGTCGCAGGCAACTGCTCGAACCACTCGGCCATCACGGCTGTTATATATAAGTAGTTCATTTGCAAATTCATTATTGCAGGTTCGACTGTGGGTTTTTTGGTCTATTTCATATTATTTTTAATCAGCTGTGCCCGCGACTTCGTCCGCGCGGAAACGTGATATAAAGCAGCATTATTATTTTTCTAAGTAAAGTGTAATTTTTTTACAAACTTAGAATGTTATATTAATTTATATGTAAAATAATACACAAAAATAAGTTTCAAGCTTCTAGCTTCAAAATATGACGTAACTTCCATACAAACTTTCATCCCCTATTGCAACCCCTTACAAAGCTTATTCGCATTATAAAGTAGCCTATGTCCGTCCTCAAGCTCTATGCTATCTCTGTACCAAATTTCATTTAAATCGGTTCAGTAGTTTAGGCGTGAAAAGGTAACAGACAGACAGAGTTACTTTCGCATTTATAATATTAGTAGGGATTTAACAGACCACGAGGTTTTCGGTGAAGGAAATTATAATAATATAATATATCCTCACGCCTTCCCACAAGGGTCCCCGAAGGGGTAGGCAGAGGTGTATAGGTAATACCCACACACCCACTTTCCGCCAGAGGTATATTAGGTGCCAACGTGACAGATGGCGAGTCCATCGCCGTTACTCAAGCACGACTATACATACGCCTTTGAATTTCTTCTCAGGCGTATGCAGGTTTCCTCTCGATGTTTTCCTTCACCGTAAAGCTCGTGGTGTGACTAATCACTGTACTTAAGTTCTGAAAAACTCATTGGTACAGTCGGGATTCGAACTTGCGACCTTTGCGTCGCAGGCAACTGCTCGAACCACTCGGCCACCACGGCACGTGAAGGAAATTCGTATGCAAATATCTGAGAAGCAATTCAAAGACGTATTTGTTAGTCGAGTTTGATAGCGACGCACTCGCCATCTGTCACGTTGCAACCAAATCTCCAATGAAAACAGGGGTTTAAACCGCTGTTTTGATCTATGAAGATCATTAGAATACTTTAGCGTGAGCAAACCTTACGATTTAAAAATACAATAAAACGTCAAACCTTTTAAAAAAGAACCTTATACCCACTAGTAAAAAATTCAGACGAGACGTCTGCAGTGCACGAAACGAATAGACGGGTCAATAACCCTGCTGTTAGTAACGTGATACACGGCACCGCTTTGGAATATACTTAAAGACACGGTGTTGCCGTGTATTTGCCCTGAACGGAAATCGAACTCGTGACCTTTAGTTTCTCAGAGACCACTGACCAACGGCTATCAGCGATTAAATATATGTATATCATTACGCCTTCCCACAAGAGTCCCCGAAGGGGTGGGCAGAGGTGTATAGGTACTACCTACACACCCACTTTCCACCAGAGATATATTTTAGGTGCCAACGTGACAGATGACGAGTCCAGCGCCGGTACTCAAGCACGACTATACAAACGCCTTTGAATTGCTTCTCAGGCGTATGCAGGGTTCCTCTCAATGTTTTCCTTCACCGTAAAGCTCGTGCTGTGACTATTTACTAATACGTAAGATCAAAAGAACTCATTGGTACAGCCGGGATTCGAACTTGCGTTCTTTGCAACTATTCGAACCACTCGGCCACCACGGCTACAATAAATATTATGTACGTTTGTGCATAGTTAATCGCCCAAGTTTTCGCTGCGTCAGCACCCATAGGTCAATGGCCCATGGTTCTCCAACCGCGCTTATAATTACATATACAAACAACTACAAGAATAGTATATAATGTAAACATTGATTTATTTTGGTCATATCTCGTTTCTTTAATTCTCCTAGTAATTTTCCCGTTCGTTAGTGTAAGGCGCTTTCTTGATACCTTACTGATATACCAATTTTTATTCCATACTAGTTTTCCAGCCGGTCGGCCCAGGCGTTTACGATTCCATATAGGACTTACAGACAAACATATTTTTTATGTATTTAGAAGTGGCCGAGTGGTTTGAGTAGTTTTCGAAATCAAAATTGCAATGTTCGAACCTTCTCGGTCTAGGCAAATAAGCCACATATTACACCTAACAAAGCTTTTTATGGTAAAGAAAACCAAAAATTTTTTATAGTGGTGCTGACGAAAAGGCGACGGACTCGATGGTGGGCCCGTTGACACGTAAATATATATATATATATATATATATATATATATACGACGAAAAGGCGACGGACTCGATGGTGGGCCCGTTGACACGTAAATATATGTATAATAATAATAATAATACCTGGGACAATTCCACACAAATTGACATAGTCCCAAATTAAGCAAAGCTTGTGTTATGGTAACTAGACAACGATATATTTACTTATATAGATAGATATATACATAAATACATAGGATATCCAAGACTAAGGTACAAATACTCGTCTATGGCAATGAAGCAGCTTCTTTGACATTCATTCATTAATTCATTAATTATGATGACGCCGTCCCTAACAGGGTAGGCAGAGAAAGTAGAGCGACAACTCGCTCTCGACTTAAATACCTCTTTCGCTTCGTCCACGAAGGTATTTAAGTCATATTCATCAGTGTCTTCATCCATGTCTGACGGTTTCGAGTACTCGTAATGCAGTCTCGCGTTGTATAATCGAAGAGTTCAGTGCCAACGGGCACGAAATTATATATATGGCTCTCAGAGCAGCAGCAGGTACTTCTTCGTAAAATTTATGAGATAGTTAAAGGTTTAAAGTATTATTTATTAGCGTTATCTAGTAGGTAATGTAAAAAATAATTGCTAGCTGGTTAGTCTCGCCAAAACCTGAGCATGGTTCGTGTATTAGATATTCTTATTTTATTCTATATTTCTTTTCTATTCTATATCCATAAATAAGGCACGTGATGATCCTACTATTATTATATATTCGTAAGTTTTAAGGGTTTTTGTTTCTCTTTCATGCATTAACTACTATTCCATATAGTTATAGTTCAATGAAATGTTTTATTCAAGCAAAAAAACTATAATAAAGTTAGTTAATAATAAAAAAATTACCCGAACTTAAGTACAGTGACTAGTCACACCATGAGCTTTACGGTGAAGGAAAACATCCAGAGGAAACCTGCATACGTCTGAGAAGAAATTCATGTATAGTCGTGCTTGACTAACGGCGATGGATTCGAGTGGGTGTGTGGGTACTACCTATAGTAACCATAGAGTTTCTTGCCGGTTCTTCTCCATGGAAGCGACCAACCCGAACCGTGCTTCTTTTTCGACGTTTTATAAGTGCCCATCTGGGCCTATGTGAAATAAAAAGATTTTGATTTTGATTTTTGATTTTGACACCTCCTCTACCCCTTCGGAGACCCTTGTGGGAAGGCGTGAGGATACAAATATTAATAGATAATATTTTTTCGTATGCTCAGAAATTTTAATGATAACACATTTTAACTTGGAGGTCATCTCCCGAAACAAAGACGTCATTTAAACAAATGCTAACTCCCCTCAGTGGGGACGTGTTGGCAGTAAGTTGAACATGACGAGGGGAGCTAAGTGCAAACTCTCGTACTGTAAAACGGGAAGTTCGAGCTCTGTGACTTAGGGTTGGCAGTATTACTGTGGTGGGCAGATTTCACTGAAAACTCGGAAAATCTTTGTAAGATATTGACATAGTATAAAGAAGAGAAGTAGGTTATCTTCATACAAACGCACCGCGCGTGGCTTGTATGTGTGCGCTGTTGTATCTATGTGTCGACGCACGCACACTTTAACAAAATCTCGACCCGTTTCTCAGTGCGCCAGTCTGGGCTAACACTGCACAAGGTTCGTGCGCGGCTTTTCGGCACCGCTAAATTATTTATTCATTAATATCATCATCAAAATGTCTGATAATCGCAGAAGAACGTATTGCTGTGTGTTTGGGTGTCTTAATAATTCATCGATTCCAGACCTGTCTCTGTTCAGATTACCTATGGAACAGGAAAGGTAAGTTAGTCACTTATTTTAGCATAATATAATTTTACTTGATGATGAGATACCTACGTACTTACATATTTTTTGTTTGTATTAGTTTTCTATCACACAGGAAGTAGGTAGGTAGGCCTAATTTCCTACTAGAATGTATTAGGTACTTTTGATCTGGCAATTGGTTTGCCGCTATTTCTTTGTTTACGTTTAGTTATGCCGATTTCTCAGTATTGTAGGTATAGTAACTAAGTACCTACCTACTTACAGAAAATCGTTCGCCTAATATTTAGCTAAAAGTGACAACCCTAAGACAGTAGGCAATTATATCGCGAATTGGGCCGGAGATAGCCTACTCGCTCTTCTTTATACTATGATATTGATGCAGAGAAAAATAGTGTTATACATAAATAGGCCAAGACAAAGCCACTACGTACCTTTTTCTTTTCTAATTGGCAATGAATTTGTTTCGTACTTTTAGGTTTTCTATCTTTTACGAGCTTTAGGGTTTAAAAAAATGGAAGCAGGTCTTTTTAAAATAATAATAAGTATGACCAAAGTCATCAATACACGTCAACACAGTCAGACTATTTAGAACGAGACCTAGAATGGGCCACCAGGATATGTGCTGAGCCAACGTCCCGCATACTCCTAACTATCTTAAAATTATATTGGTAGTCTGTAAGCTTCAGTCATAGAATTAAGCCTTAAATATTAAGTTTTATTTTGAAAACTCATCCTTCGTTTCCGTTATCTTTAAGTACTGTATCAATGTTAGACGCGAGATCGTAACAATCTCTTCTTGCATTTTTATTATATTAAGTAGTAAGGATTAATTAAAAAGTAACAGAAAGTAGCCAGGAGTCAAGTTTACTAGCACAGTCGAGATATAGACTGCCTAAACCAAACCTGGGTCATCAATGAGTTATGCTACAACAAGATCAGTGAACGAAAATAATGTGGCCGCTTACGCGTGCCCGAAAGCCAAGATGTATGGTGACATTAGCGATCTGGACGAAAAGAAAGTATTTTAACATGTCTCTCTTTGGGAATGCGTGAAAGGCTAAAATGCGTGATGATACTTAAAATATTACAATGAGACAGCCCTATCTGAGGTGGTATAAGCTAATACGACACGTGTCGACCTCACAACCGATCAGCTTTCATTTCACAACGAAAGGAATAATACTTACCGACTTCACATCGGTTCAAAATAAGAATCCCTGGTAAATAATGTCATATATCATATATAATGTCATCATATGATGTCATGTCCGTTTGTTTGAAGCTATAAATAAACAAATAGAAGTATTTTAAATTACAGCAATTGAAATCAAATCGATCGAAAACTCAAGAATGGGAACACATCCACTTGGGAATATAAGTACTAGCACTTACAAACTGAGCCTCTTTTTAAATTATTGTGTAGATAGTATTCTATTAAATGATTTATTTTAATGCATAAAACATATAAATTTTTTAAAAGATAAACATTACAAACTAATTTAGTACTAGACTGAATCGTAATTCAAAAAGATGTATCTTCATAATGAAATCTTTAGTTGTTATCAAATGTACCTATAACTAAATAGTTATTAAATTATATGATCAGAAAACATATTTAAAACATACTTAAGTCGAAAGCATTGATTTGAACAGCGGAAAGTTCTAAATATGCAAAACAAGAGAAGTGGAAATAAGTACAAATTATAATAATAATATAATATTCACGCCTTCCCACAAGGGTCCCCGAAGGGGTAGGCAGAGGTGTATAGGTAATACCCGCACACCCACTTTCCGCCAGAGGTATACTAGGTGCCAACGTGACAGATGTCGAGTCCATCGCCGTTGCTCAAGCACAACTATACATACGCCTTTGAATTTCTTCTCTGACGTATGCAGGTAGTACAAATGCATATAATATTCGATACCTAAGTTACTAACAACCCAATTGGTAGAATATACGTGCATAAAACTGTCACTAATTTTGGTAAAGTAAGGAGAACAGTCGAGAATAGAAGAGGAAAGATGATAGGCCACCTTATACGACATGTTAACTTCTTTAGAAATATTTTAGAAGGAAAGGTAGAGGGGAAGAGGAAAACCAAGATTAACATACATGGGTCAGATCAAGGAAAAAATTACTCTCATGACGTATAAGGAGGTCAAAGAGGTTGCGCTGGACAGAAGCGAATGGAGGGGACTGCATCAGAGACGCCGACAAGAGCCCAGCTCTTAAATTTGTGAAGGAGAACTACTTTTCTTGGTTAAGTAATATAATTTTATTACATAAATCTCGCCTAATAATCACACAGTCTGCGTTCTAGACAAGCAATATTATACTCTATTATTACAGTGAGAAGGGTTAGTTTGATGGAACTATTGAACGCTTATGATTACCTAAGCTTCTAAAGGATAATTGGATCGGTTCGAGTTGGAGAAAATGTATTAGTAATAGAATAAGTAATGTAACTTAATTGCCTAATGTATCTTTGGAAGTTATCAAGATTACTATTTCAAATATACAGTACAAACATGTTTTGCTGGATATATTCCAGCGTGCAAATATAGTGTTTCATTTTTTAGCTATCTTTAAAAAATTCTTGTACACTATAATAATTTTTGTTCCTCTGCCACTTTTAACAAATTCGTTTTAAACTGTGTACAGTTTAATAACTTAATGTACTTAGGTATTTTGTTGTGAAAGAGGTTTGTAAGTCTAGAGAGAACTAATTCTGTATGCCTGCCTCACGAGAATATGTATGTAGCAAAGGCTCAGCCTAGTTTAGGAATAGTTGCCTTTATGTACGATCAGAATATTATTAATTAACAAATACGATAAAATATTCAAAGCCCCTGCGGCACTGGGGAACACAATGAGATCATATATTACAAGGTTCCGCTGAACAGTTGCCAACTGGCAACATCGTTGTACCCAACTTCACGAGTATTGATATAACGTTGTCATGGCTACCATTACCATTTAGTGCTGGTACAAACGTCTTACTTATAAGATGCTTGTCGACGTTGAAACCTTTTTGAATGTGTGCGAGAGTTGGTCTTGTGTGTGTGTGAATCGAGCGATCATATTTAAATTTGCGAATGTATTAATTCGTCCAATTTATAGAATGTAAAGCAATGTATTTAATGCTTTTATTTTAGTGTGTGTGCGTGTTCGATTGGAGCGAACATAAATAGATACATTCTTTCTGCAAATGTTAGAATTACGTATTATCTTCAAACTTGCAACATTATTCCGAATACGGCATTTCTTGAAAGAAAAATCCACTTCGCTTTTGAACTTTATGCAAATTAAGTTAAGTTAATTTATCCAAAACCATTGATTAACAAAGACTGTTAAAACAATGAACTTTAAGAAAAATCTTTCATTCTTCGCAGAATATAACAAAAAAAAAACTTGGCAAAGTAATGCAAATTCAAAGCTCGATTAGATATTCGTCTGGAAGCTTCTGGAGCCGACGGTAAGCGCGTGTCTTGAAGTAGAAAATTAGTTGGAGTCTTTGCGAGGTTTCTTGCAATTGTTTGTTCACAAACTTGAGGAAACCCGCAATTTACGAGCAGAGTTATGAAATTCGTAATGAATGTGGCTATGTACTGTGCGCTAGATACCATTTAACCTTATTTTTTATCCGACTTCAAAAAGGAGGAGGTTCTCAATTCGATTGGTATTTTTGCTACCTATCTACGAAACTTGATATTATAAACAGCTTACATAATGTCTGCGCGTGTCTGCCCGCTTGGGCTGTTTTGTTCTAGAGTCTAGAATCTAGACAAAGCTTTCCCGCTCAGTCTCGCGCGGCGAGTGTAGGTACTTACTACATTGGCTTGGCTTAATTTGAACCTATCAATAGGTAGCACATACAAATAATAGTATTTTATTAACATTCAATGTATTTAGGTTTGCATAAGAAGTGTATTAAATGAAATCTTTATTAAGTATTTTAGTTGTTGAAGCCGGTTTTTTAAACGTAGTTTTTTTATATTCCGTATGTGGTGTATGGGTACTACCTATGCTCCTCTGCCCCTTTGGGGATTTTTATATAGAATACCAGGTTATATCAAGCGTTGGGTCAAGATAAAGCGTATTACAATAATAAAATGTACGTAGTCTTTATGGCAGCCAAAGGTAGGACCTCACTTTCTCAAAACCTGCCATACTGTCATACGACAAAATGGACTTGTCTCCTCCAGCGCAAAGTTTGCGGAAACAAAACCACTTGAATGAAGTCGGACAAATCGCAATCCTTGGCAACTTTCCTTTTTATGCAAATGCATGCAGATTCCTGAAGGAGACACTTGCAGGAGCGTCGCTAGGGTTGTCACTGTGCACTTGTTCAAGAACTTTACCTGGACTTTAAATAAATTTAATTAAAATGTCAGTCTTTGCTTAAGAACTTCAGACAAATGATAATTTGTCAGTCGACCGATGAATATTACGACTTTAAGTTCGTCCTTTTCAATCTTGAATAATAATGTCGATAGCGCGTGTTTGGGGGACACGAGGGCTCTATTACGCTGCTTGATGTATACGTAATGATAAATAAATAATAATTTTCTCGGGCCTTCCCATTAAGGTCCCAGAAGAGGTAGGCAGGGGTGTTTAGGTTGTACACACACATCCACTTTCCGCCAGACTACACATTACTACAGACTACACGCCTTCATCACCGTAAAGCTCGTGGTGTGACTAATCACTGTACTTACGTTCAGATAAACTCATTGGTACAGTCGGGATTCGAACTTGCAAACTTTGTTTTACAGGCAACTACTTGAACCACTCAGCCACCACGGCTTTTTATGTATAAGTATAATGAACACATTGACGGATAGCGTTTCAGACAGCTTGAAAGATGTTTATAAAGTTACTCAATAATGGAGTTTCAATCAATACATATGTATTATATTATATTTACTTATATTTACTGAATGTGACGGGAATTCTATATAATATACCAGCTGTCCCGCCCAGCTTCGCCCGGGTGAAGAAGTAAAAACAAAACACGTTTTTTAACTATTGCTTCCCCTATGGAGGAGAGTTAAAAACGTGTTTTAAAAAAAAGTTGAGTTTCTAAAATAGCTGACCTTTACACCGCGTAAGTACTACTCCTACCAAATTTCAAGTCAATCGGCCTTATAGTTCCTGAGATTTCGCGATGAGTGAGTTCACAAATGGGATCTCCTATATATATAATATATATAAGTTCCATTAAGTCAGTATAAGTTACATCATTAATTTCTCCAAGTTAGCAGAATTCTCTTTGATCACTTTGATTGCAAAAGCGAAATTGAAACCAATTAGATTTTCTAGTATCTTAATTGGTTACGTGATAAACAATTCATAGAACGTGCTATTTAATTATAACTAGTACTAAATTGGTTATTTAATCTTAGCCCAGTATTATATAGCAGTATATATCACTAATTTCTGACGCGTCTAAGCCTATAAGTACCAGCGATACCAGAGGTACAATTCGTTTGTTGCCGACTTGATATTGGAAAGCGTTGTCAGTAACGTAACTTAATAGTCGAACGGATGGCTCACGAGCTCAGGGATTCCTTATGGAGTATTGGAAATTGGAGTATTAAAAACCTTACTCCTCGGAGCACCACACTAGAAGCAGCTTTCTGTAAGGTGGAGGTACTATCCCAGTCAAATAATACAATTCGATTACGTAAATATCCGTTGTACTTACTTCTCTTACACACTCATTTTACATTCATATCACGCCGAGTCTTCTCCACGAAGACGATTAGATAGTAGATTGAGAAGTAGAGCGCCAATTCTCTTTGGACTAAAAGACGTCTTTCGCTTAATCATGTCATTTTAAAAGGTTTAATATAGAACATATTAAGGTCGTTTATATTAGGGATTCAGAATAGTTACCAGTTATACAATATATTTCATCATTCATGTTATGTCACCGAACTGTTTTAATATAAAAAAATGACAGCATGTTTTCCGCAGTTGGTCCAGTGCCAGCCCTTACTCGGAAACGCGCTAAGTCTAGTACACTGTACTAAAATGTTCTAGCGTCGCGCCGAGAGTTTCCTTCAACTTACACGCCTCGTCGACTTACTTGACAGTGAGCTTAATTGAACTGGCTTTAAAGAAAAATACATAAGTATGTAATATACCTAGTTTATATTAAAATTGTTATCTTCGTTAAAAAAATATTTATGCATAAAAAAGGATGTTTCTGTTTATATGGTTTTATAATATAACTAGCTGTCCCGCCCAGCTTCGCCCGGGTGAAAAAGTTAAACCCCCTGTAACACAAACGCAGCGCCACCTATCGGGTCCAATTGTGATGTAAGCTATCCTATCTTTTAAGTTGGATGAAACTGCAGACGGTGTGCAAGTTTGATTGAAATCGGTTAAGTAGTTTAGGATCCCATCGTGGACAAACAACGTGACACGTAATTTATATATATTAAGATGAGCCGTGATGGCCGAGTGGTTCGAGTAGTTGCCTGCGACACAAAGATCGCAAGTTCGAATCCCGCCTGTACCAATGAGTTTTTCTGAACTTAAGTACCTACAGTGATTAGAAACACCACGAGCTTTACGGCTATTTAGGCAACTCGAACCACATCTCTTTTAAAAACTTTCATATCATAATTATTATACAATTATTACTATTTTGAATGAATTGCCTTAATATGCGTCCTGTTAATCCATCTATGCGATGCCTAAGAATTGTTTGAAAAGTTTGAAAAGCGATGGCTTTCACTCAAATCTGCGTATTAAAGTTACGTTTCACGAGCTCTTCAAAATGGCCGCGCTGGCAAAGTGCGGTGTCTATCCCTTATCATGTTAATCCATACATTATAATTAGGCCCGTCGAAATATGTAACCGTGCTCATATTTCGTTGTACCTAGACACGAACAAATGTGTCACAAAAAATTGTCAATTTTACACCGTTTGAAGTGTCTTTGTGCAATTTTGACGTGTTTATTTTTACCTTAAAGCATACAATGCCAGAGATTAGACGTGTCTAATAGCTCTTGAATTACAGTCATTTTGTCTATATCTGCGCGTCTGCTCACAAAGAGACCCTTGTAAGAATTCGCGGGGGTAGAGGCAGTACCCTCTTTTAGCCAGAGATATATTTAAGTGCTAATGTAACACATTGCGAGTTGAACGCCGATTCTCAAGCACGATATTAAATACGTCTTCGAATTTATTCTTTAATATATGCAAATTTCTTCTCACTGTTTTGCTTCACCGTAAATCTCGTGTGATTAATCACTGTATTCAATGACAGAAAAAAAACATTAGTAGGCTTTGAACTTGCAATCTTTACGTTGCAGGCAACTACTCAAACTTCTTGCCCAGAATGGATCTATCATTTTTATCTTAGTTACTAACGATAATAACATTTAAGAAAAGATATAACCTCCTTATTGTAAATTATACGATACACGGACAAGTTCATGTTTATTCATGCACGAAACATAATTCTAAACACCCCTTGTTCCCCAAGCAGATCGGTGTATATATTTCCCTAGTTCCGGGACAGGCAAGTGACCTTTCCGAATAGGATAACGATCCTATGGGAATCATGGTTTCCTGGTACGTCGGTAGAGACTCTCTTCGGTGAATATCACTTACTCATTAAAATTTCAGTTATTTTTTAGGAAAAGTATTTATAACCTTAAATTAAAGAATAATAGCGAAAACAAATGTCGAGCATATTAAACAAGCTTGACCTAGGCCTTATTCAAAGCAAAAAAAGTCATATATATTTTTATATGAAGTCAAAAAAAGGATTTAGGTTTCTTAAACGTTTAACGTAATCAGCCCTGTACAGCTACAATGATACAGTTATAACCAGGTGTACAACGCCTTGTACTGCAGGAATGGAAATACATACATGTAATAGAAAAATTACTGCCGCTTCGAACGTGTTAAGGAATATATGTATACGTATTTAATTGTAAAGAGGTATTTAGTTGTACGTTTGTAGGTATATATATATGTATGTATGTAGTTAGACTGGGTATAAGCGATCATCTCCAAAAACTTACGAATAGCTTTCCATTTGCAAAAAATCACGAATTTTACACTAATATTGGAGTAGATAGCACATCTCATGTATAACTGCTTGTATGTTCATTATTCCATTATTATTAATGTTGCCTTATATTATGTATAACCGGAGGCGAAGCCGAGCGCGTAGCTCCCTATACATAAAAGAGATGGGACCCCATTAGCCAGACTACTTTATCTCGTAAAAGATAAGCAGACCTCTTAAAGGAAACAAACAAATAAATCTAATTTAAACTCCTTAATAAATCTTCTCCTTAATACTCTTCCTACATCCATAAATAATTCTTCCACCTTCGACAGTGTGGACATTTTCACGGTCCAGTGGAACCAAAAGCCTATTCGAAGGCCCTTCATCAATATCTATTCAAACTGAACACATTTCAAAAGGTCGCTAGCAGTACGGGACCATTAGGTTTGCTCAATATGAGGCGATTGGCATTATGACAGCACTCTATGTAACTTTGTATTGGCAGTAAGCTGACAGCATTGATTTTTAAGGCTTCTATTGGTTTGAAAAGATCTAGGGAAAGGTGACGTGTTAAGTTTCGAATAATACATAACCTTTTTTGATGTCTCTCGTAGCTTGAATTCCGAACTTTTGATATTTTACCGAACAATGGCGAGGCTAAAAGTACTTCTTAGGGTGCCCACTGTGGGGTACGGATATCTACTTAGGGCGATGTTGATTCGCGAGCTAGGGAGCTGGGAAATATACACTTAAGTATACATATTACAGGCTGTCCGTCTAGTTTTAAACATCCGCAAAAATGGTACATATTAATAAAATTTACTTAACGTACTCTTAACCTGCATAACACGTCTTCGCATAAGGGTTTAAGTTGAGGTGACAAAATAGGCTTGTTTCCCCGCAGATGGCATCAGGTGGGCTATATGCTTGTCACTCTTGTAGCATAATTAAAAAAAAGATATATTTAAGCGCCAGCGTTACAGATGACGAGTCCGTCACCGTTTCCAAACGACGCCTTGGTATTTTCTTTCTAATGGTATGCATGTTTTCTCTCGAATTTCTTGTGTTTTCTTTCACCGTAAAACTCGTAGTCATCACATAAGTTCAGGATAAATCATTGATACTAACTGCTGCTTTTTGAAGCTGCATCTTGATTGATCTTGATGAATCTTGATTTTGTAAACGACTTTAACCACTCAGCCACCACGTTTTCTTTTATATTTTTGTCCATTGCAGTTCAGAATACAAAGAGTTCGTTTCTTAAGCAGAAGAAATAGCCACAATTAAATACTACAAAAGGAGTGTTCGTGCAGAAATATTAGGACTTAATAAACTAAGTGGTTAAACCACTTAGTTTATTAAGTCCAATAAAGGGATGAAATATTATCTTAGCTATGAGAACAAAGGCTACATTAGACGTAATCTGATATCTTGACTGGCCAAAGCACCTTGTCACTTTGACAAGGTGGTAGCGGACACCTTCATAATGTGATAAGACGTTTTGTCCCTGATCCGAATAAGAGATATTCAAAGGTGTAAAATAATACTCGGCTAAAAGGCGTAAACTGATACTCAACCGGAGAATAATTTCTATATATCTTTACGCCGTCCCACGAAGGGGTAGGCAGAGAAGTGTAGGTAGTGCTCTCACTTTCGCCGGAGATATATTTTAGGTGCCAACGTGACAGCTGGCGAGTCCATTGCCGTTACTCAAACACGACTATATACATACGTCTTTGTATGTCTTCTCAAGCGTATGCGGGGTGGGGTTTCTCTCGATGTTTTCCATGACCGTAAAGCTCGTGGTGTGACCAACCACTGTACTTAAGTTAAATACTTATTGGTACAGTCAGGATTCGGCAACTATTCTAACCACTGGACTACCACGGCTTACCTTAATTAAATTCGATATGAAAATATCTCCCTGCTGGGTCTGTATGGAGAATCGAACTTACGGGAGAAGCCCTTAAGAAAGAATTTCACTCATAAGTTCGCAAGAGGCTCCTACCTACCTATAGATTTCTAAAAGACATGATAAATCGTTCCCACTTTGACGGCGGGACCATTTGTCTCCCCGTCTGAATAACTAAAAGCGGCGAAAAGACGCGTATTTACATATTATTATACAAGAAGTTACAGTCCGCCATTTTATTTCGAGCGAGAGTTAAAAAGATTTAATTCTTTTTTTTAATTTATTTAATGGCGATGAAATCGTCGTCTGTCACGTCGGCACTTAAAGTATATCTTCCGGCGGAATGTGGCTGTGTGAGCACTACCTTTACACCTCTGCCTACCCTTTCGGGGACACTTTTGGGAAGGCGTAGGGTATTAATTTATTTTATTAGAATAGAAGTAGGCAGAGGTCTAAGTGCAACTCGCTTAGACAACCTTGAAACACTACTTTATAGCACTGTAACATAATGTAGATGTGCCAAAACATTTTATATTCGCAATGCAGATTTAAAATCATGGTTCCGGTGATAATATATAAATAATAGAATAAGTGTAAAATGATCAAGATATGCCTATAAGGGTCATAATAATACATATCATCACGCCGACTATCTCACGTTACGTCACGGGTTAGGCAGACGGAGTCGATTGCAAGTTCTCTCAACAATATTTTTTCTTCTTTCGCTTCATCCAATTTCATCAGTCCCATCCTTGAGTGTTCGATCAATTTGATCTAGTTAATTTCTTCTTCTATCGCAGGACAACGTTTCGACCACTCTTCATCCTAACCAAATTAACGTGCCTATTTTCATTTTTACAATCACTCCCTCATTCATACCAATTTCTTTGCGAATTTCTTGGTTACAGATTCGACGTAAATTCCTTTCGCGCGACATAAATGATGGGAATGCTGTTGAGTATTTAACTGTAATAAGTAACCAACTTTGTTCATATTTAACTAACACGACCGGCGAGGGTCCGTAGTCCGTCGATAAATAAGTTTCATCGCCTCGTAAATTGTGGGCCCATTCCCGAATTATGGCCCTTGGAATTTATCAATAATATCGTTTAACCCACTGATAATAAATGTGCAATTGAAACTGATAAAGAATTGACGAACCACTTGTCCACAACTATACTCTTTGTTTATACACGCATGTTTAAATTTTTCTTTTTACTTTTCTGTTTTTTGATGCTTTTTTGTTATGTCAATATATATAATTTTTCTTTCATAAAAACGATCAAGTTTTTTATTGTAGTCGTTTATAAAGTGGTCCTTCTACCGGCAAACTAGTGTTTGTGTTTTTCCACAGTCCTTTACGGTCAGCGTCTAAGTTCAGGTAAAATATAAGCATGGTTGTTACGAGGTCACAAGTTGGACTTGTTCCGAATATACCTACCCAGTCAAGCAGTGAGGCCGTCCCTATACCTCCATCTGAAACTGCCGCTCGGGAACCAGTACAGGTACATTCAACACAATTAGAGTCCAAGACACGAACTCACTCGGTAGCTACGCGCACAAGCCGCTCTTCTGCAACGGTTGCCGCGAGAAAACTCGCTGCAGAGGCGGAACATACTCGCCGTCTTGCGCAGTTGGAGATTGCCCAAATGCAAGCGACGATGCAGGCCAAGCAGGCAGAGCTAGAGCGCAAATCTGTCGAGGCTGAACACCAAGCTGAGCTTGCCGCTATGGAGGCGGAATATAGTTACTGCTCTGGCAGTGGGAAGAGTCGTGCTAGTGTCGAGCGGTGGCTGCACAGCACTTCACCTGACCCTGCCACAATTCTTGACAATAAGGAGAGAGAGCCATCTTTCAACAACACTGCATCGAATAATGCATGTCAAGTTGGGCATAGTAATAATGTTTGTATATGTTCACAGGATCTGTCTAGACATAATGTCGTCGTTCCGAATATATCAATGCAGAGTCCTACACAGTTTCCTCAGCACAATATTTGCAGGGGTGACGGGGCTATTGCCTCTGATGTTCGCAAGAATGACGGCTCAGCTGAGGATACTGAACTAGTGCAGGCCCTGAAGACATTGACAAAAAATAACGGCCCCAACAAAAACATTTTAATACATTTACCAATATTTGACGGAAAGTCGCCCCTAGAGTGGCTTATGTTTAAGCGTGCTTTCCAGGACACTTTAGGTGCCTTTACAGATGCGGAAAACCTTGCGCGCTTGAGTCAAGCCTTAAAAGGAGCTGCGCGTGAGGCAGTAAGTATGCTACTAGTGATGGCACCCCAGGCGAATGACGTTATTGACGCTCTGGACCGCCGCTTTGGCAGACCTGAGCAAATAGTGCTTCAGGAAGTTAATACAGTCCGAGCACTGCCCAAGCTCGGGCCAGAGGTAAGAGATTTGAATGTTTTTGCTGCTCGTGTGCGCAATTGTGTAGAAGTCGCTAAATTACTACAACACAGCGATTATTTACGGTCTCCGGAACTATTTGGAACGTTGATTAGTAAACTGTCTCCACTATTACGTACACGGTGGTTAGATTTTGCTGCCAGCCACCAAGGTATCAGTCAGGCCAGAGTTGAGATGTTGTCGCATTTTCTGAACCGCGAAGTTGACTTAGTCATGGAGTTCGGAGCAGTATCCGAAGCATCATCATCGGCTCCTGCACAGCAACATCGAACGCATAGCATTTCAGACTCCTGCACTGGAGCAATCCCTAAGATTTATAAGTCAAAATCTGCTAAATTATCTAATCAAGAAAATAATTGTTTATTCTGTAATCAGCAACATCATCTGTCAAATTGCAAAAAGTTTATAGCTTTGTCAATCGATGACAAATGGCATTTCATAAAAGAAAATAAAGTTTGTCATCGATGCTTGCAAAAAGTTCCGCATAGTTTCAAATTTTGTAACAGGAATAAGGTCAATTGCACAATATCAGATTGTCATCGTCGACACCACACATTGTTGCATAATAGTAACTTTGTTTCATCCACACTTGAGAACGTTCAGATTGAACCAGTGCCGACTACAACAGGAACAAATACTGATCAGGTCCTTTTAGCCATCAACAACACTTCAGTCAATTCTACGTCTCGTCCTTTATTAAAAATAATAGCTGTTACGGTTTCCGGCCCGTCTGGGAGCCTCGACACATTTGCTCTATTGGACGATGGATCGACGGCAACGTTCATAGATGCGGACATCGCCTCACAAATAGGAGCCAAGGGCCCCGAGGGCCGCTTACGTTTAGATTGTGTTGGAGGATTAACGAAAGATAGTACAGTTCAGTATGTAGATTTTGAAATAAAGGGTCGATCATCCTCACAAAGTTTCCCCATAAATAATGCCAGGTCAATTAAAAACTTAGGATTACTTAGTCAGTCTGCTACGCGCGACAGCTTATGCACCTACTCTCACTTGTCAGATCTTGTGGATGAGCTGTGTTACGTTGAAGCTAGGCCTACACTTATAATAGGTATAGATAATTGGCACCTCATTACTGCGTCAGAGGTTAGGAAGGGCATGAAATCGCAACCTGTCGCTATTCGAACCCCTCTAGGATGGGTGTTATTTGGGTTTATGAGTAGCAAAACTAGAATAGTGGACAATGCCTATCATGTGTCCTTAAGTGAACGTAACAATCCACAGCATGAATTGGAAGCCCTCATAAAGGAACAATATGGGCTAGACGCGATTGGCATCACTAAACACGAACCTCGCAGCTCAGATGATCAGCGCACTCTTCGCATCTTGGAGCATTCATCACAACGCTTACCGAATGGGCGCTTCCAGGTAGGCCTTCTATGGAAGGCGGATGATGTCACAGCGCCCGACAGCTATCCTCTGGCATTTTCCAGGTTTAGAAACCTTGAATCGAAGATGTCAAAGGATCCTGACTATGCTAAACGTTACCAACTAAATATTCAGGACTTACTTTCTAAAGGTTATGCTGAGGAGTGTACAAAGCGATCAACCACGTCAGTTTGTTGGTATTTACCGCATTTCGGTGTGGTGAATCCTAACAAACCTGGAAAGCTTCGTGTTGTCCATGACGCCGCCGCCAAAGTACAGGGTTTATCTCTAAACTCTATGCTTCTGACGGGGCCTGATTTCTTACAACCTCTACTCGGGATTTTGATGCGTTTTAGAGAAGGGAGGATTGCTTTAACAGCCGATATCAAAGAGATGTTTCCTCAAGTGAAAATTCAGGAATGCGATCGAGACGCGC
Organism: Drepana falcataria; assembly: GCA_945859725.1. Taxonomy (NCBI): domain Eukaryota; kingdom Metazoa; phylum Arthropoda; class Insecta; order Lepidoptera; family Drepanidae; genus Drepana; species Drepana falcataria. The sequence goes on from OX243935.1 coordinate 8,276,140, forward strand.
AACGCTTCCTTTGGCGCGATAATCCCACGAAACCAATCAAAATATATCGCATGTCCTCTATGATTTTTGGGGCATGCTCCAGCCCTTCAACGGCTATTTACATTGTCAACCGAAACGCATCGGAATTTCGACGTGAGTTCCCAGAAGCTGTTCACGAAATCACGACCAATACTTATATGGACGATTATATCGGCAGTTTCAATGTTTCTATAGGACACGCCGCGGCCTTAGCGGCAGAAATTATTAAAGTTCATAAGCGTGGGGGTTTTGAAATGCGCGGTTGGATGTCAAATGAGCTCGGCGCTCTTAGTCAGTTACCAAAAGAGTTGCTGTCTGATCTCTCAGTTATTGATCGTAGTGTAGACTTGGGTAGTTTACAATCAGCCACTTTCACTCGAACCTTAGGTTTAATCTGGCAACCTTTTCATGATGTCATAGGCTTTAATCCTGGTCTAAAAGATAATTCACCAGGTCACTTCACTAAACGCATAGTATTGGCTCAAATCATGCGTATTTACGATCCATTAGGCATCTTAGCCCCCATTGTAGTGAGAGGTCGGATTTTGTTTCAAAATTTATGGCGAAAAAATACTGGATGGGACGAGAGGCTATCAGAGGCGGACCAAGTAACTTGGTTGGAATGGTTTGAATGCCTTACATCGATTCCAAAATTACGAGTACCAAGATGCTATATGTCGAGCGACTATTCAGACCTACAGTTACATGTATTTTGTGATGCTAGTGAGTTGGCACACGCCGCGGTTGCCTACTGGAGATTTGTGCTTCCAAATGGTGAGGTAAAACTAGCACTCATAGCCAGCCGTGCGCGTGTTTCTCCATTTAAACCAGTATCAATTCCGCGCTTAGAATTGCAAGGTGCTCTTATAGCCACTCGTCTCGCCGCCAAGATTTGTGAATTACATCGGTTCAAACCTAGCCGTAGATTTTTATGGTGTGATTCCATGACTGTTTTAGGGTGGTTACGAAGTGATGCAAGAAATTATAAGCCTTTTGTTGCGCATCGCGTGGGGGAAATATTAGAGAATACGAATTTAGACGAATGGTTTTGGGTTCCAACAGAATATAATGTTGCTGACGACGCGACGCGGGGTAAATATACCATTGAGTCACGCTGGTTATTAGGCCCAAGCTTTCTATTGACTCCTGCCTCCGAGTGGCCACTAGAGCCCAAAGTCACAATGCCGACCACTCTGGGACAGGAGGAAGTGAAGCCATCTCTCCGTATCCCCAAGTCATCTTTTACTATAGAATACATCAGCTTCACCAATCCACATCAGTTGCCTTTACCAGTAGTTGTAGATATTACACATTTTAGCTCTTGGATTCGATTGGTAAGGGCAACTGTGAAAACTCATCAATTCATTGCCTCCATTTTCAAAAATCAACGTCATCATTTTCAAAATTTTTGGATTAGAGATATATGTATCTCTATTAATAATACACCTGAGCGCAATTCACGGCCTAATTTCGCCTCCGTCACCGCTTCTGCGCCATACGATGCAGAAGACATCATTCGCGCAGAACGACACATTTTGGGGCGGAGTCAGCTCAATGCATTTGGAGAAGAAATTGAATGTCTCACACATGGCAAACCCATTTCAAAGAAGAGTCGTTTGGCGATTTTATCTCCAGAACTGAGGGACGGCTTATTACGTCTTGCTGGAAGAACATCATCCGTTTCTAATACAAAGCCAATTATTCTGGATGGGAAGGAGCCAGCGACACGCCTTTTAATTCATCACTACCATTCAAAGTTTGCTCACGCCAATATCGAGTCAGTTGTCAATGAACTGCGGCAAGACTATTGGATCATCGGATTAAGAAATGCCGTTCGCTCAGTGGTGCATAGATGCCAACTTTGCAAGCTATTGAAGAGTCCAACCTTGCAGCCACCTATGGCAGATCTACCAGAGGCAAGACTTGCTCATCATCAGCGCGCCTTTACCTACACTGGCGTGGATTATTTTGGGCCGGTAGCCGTAACGATTGGACGAAGACAAGAGAAGCGTTGGGTGGCATTATTTACGTGTCTGGTAACAAGAGCCATTCACATTGAGCTTGTAGCTTGTTTATCTGCAGACTCAGCCATCATGTGTCTCAGACGCTTCATGGCTCGCCGCGGCACACCAAAGGAGTTATTTTCGGACAATGGAACGTCGTTTGTGGGAGCCAATCGTCAACTGCGGATACTTTATGACGCCGCAGTTCCACGGTATGCAGCAGAACAGAAAATAGCTTGGCGTTTTATTCCTCCTTCAGCACCCTTCATGGGCGGAGCCTGGGAAAAACTTATCCGATCGGTGAAGACAGCCCTGAAAGTGACGTTAAGAGAGTGAGCCCCCCGTGAAGAAGTCCTCGCCACATTGTTGTCTGAAGCAGAAGCGTTAATAAATGCACGACCACTAACCCACATCTCCCCCGACGCTGATTATCCGGAAGCGCTAACTCCCAATCATTTTTTGCTGGGTGATTCATCTGGACGCCCGTTTCCAGGTCCCCGAGATCTTTCAGATGATGCGTTGGTTGGCAGAAGCGGTTGGCGAAAGGCACTGCGACTCACTGATCATTTTTGGCGTCGTTGGGTTAACGAATATTTACCCACCTTAGCCCCACGCCGCATACCGGGAACAGACGTTACGGTTAAGGTTGGAGACTCGGTACTAATCGGAGACGGAGATTTACCGAGGGGTACCTGGCCACGAGGCGTCATCGTAGCTCTGTACCCGGGGCGTGACGGCGTGATACGAGTAGTCGATGTAAGAACACAAGGGGTATTTTAAGGCGACCCTTAAAAAGAATAGTTCTTTTATAAAAAAAAGGGGAGAATGTCCACAACTATACTCTTTGTTTATACACGCATGTTTAAATTTTTCTTTTTACTTTTCTGTTTTTTGATGCTTTTTTGTTATGTCAATATATATAATTTTTCTTTCATAAAAACGATCACGTTTTTTATTGTAGTCGTTTATACCACTAATACCTACCATAGGTTTTTTTTTATACCACTTGGGTGGCAAACAAACATGCGGTCCGCCTGATGGTAAGCGGTTACCGCCGCCGGTATATACTTTACATCTATAGATATCCAGATGTCTAGAAATTTTATATGTCCCGCCCAGCTTCGCTCGGGTGAAAAAAAATATTTCAGCAGCACGATCGCAGCGCTACCTATCGGACCAAATTGTGAATCTAAACCATTCTCAAATCCACTTGAACACACACAGAAAATATAATTAAAATCGGTCCAGCTGTTTATGAGGAGTTAAGTGACATACACACGCACAAAAAAATATTTTTATCGATATATATATAGATATATACATACTTAGATAGCTGGACACATACCCTAATACATACAAAATCATTCATTGATGAAACGTATCTAAGATACGTTATCTAAGATACGTTTCATCAACAACAGTTTCTTGCCATTTTCCTCTGTCGACAGGAATCTCTTTAAACTCTCTATACGCCAAGACACACATTTTCTTAAATGATGTAATTAATTGCTATTCTGTCTCTTCTACTAAAACTAAGATACATGCATTTGTATCGATACGTGCATCGTATCATATGGGAATCAAACAGAAGCTACGACCTCAAGTTTCGCACTTATGAGCTCTGACCTACACAGAAGGCCGGCTCAATACAAGCAGGTTATCTACAGTTATATAACTGAAAGTACGTTAAATATTGATTTCTCATCAATATAGAGTGAAAGTGTATTTGTCACGCCCAACTTTGCAACTTGTGAGTACCTTGCACACACAGTTGCTGAAACTGAGTTTCGCCAACTCTCCAACTCTACCTTGGGGTGAGGGCGGTAGCTCTAGCTTACGCTAAGAAGCTCTTCCATTAATCTTATTTAGGATATAACATTGATTCCATTTGTTTTTGGGATTTCGCCAATATATCTGGATTAGACAATCTGACAAAACTTAAAAACAATATTATATGAAATGACAAATGACACTACGAGTTTTACGGTAACGGGAAACATCGAGATCGAGATCGAGGCAATATGCATAAGTTTGAGATGAAATTCTAGTACGTATTTATAGTCGTGCTTGAGAAACGGCGCTGGACTCGCCCGTCAAATATGACCATATGGCACCTGAATATATATCCAGAGGAAACGAGTGTTACTGCACACCTCTGCGTGCTTCGGTGACCCTTGTAGGTGTAAAGGTCTACCTACGTATTTGTTCTTAAGAAGTGAATTGGACCTAAATAGGGATGGTACTATGATGTGCTGTTAACAATATTTATGTGTGAAGCATTTACAGACTCAATAACTGTCCTAAATCCTCTAAGACCTACCCTATGTTTTAATTGTACGATACAAAAATAACAACATTTTAAGAGAGGTAGGGCATAACGGGTTTTCCGCTCGAATTTGGAGCTACCCAACTGGGGCAGGACCTCCTCCTTATAGAATTCCGTTGCCAAATAACACATTTTTTTGTGTTGTGTTCCTACGCGATGAATAAGGTTTCCAGTATTGAGCTCCTTGGGGAGGGAGGATTGTTATATTGTGTTGGCAGCAGAGGGATTAGTCCCATTATGCTGCCAACACAGTATAACTCTCCAAATACAGAGTGGCAACGCGCAAGGGATACTTCGGTATTGTAAGCGTAAATAGACTGCGGTAATCGTTTTCTATCATTTTGTAAAAAAAAATAAGAACAAAAAATCTCCAGCGATTTTCTGTGTTCATGAAGTAATTGAATGAGCATCAGTGTTATTACTGGCCTGTATGAGTAGGTCATTCTGTATACACCCGAGGTACGGGATTAACGCCCTCCCGCTGAGGGATGATCCAATTGTTACCCCGATTTAATCTCGCAAGACCAACTTGTGGGGAAAATCATATTTCCTTTCATTAAAATCTGTCAGCGGAATTAAGGACCTCTTCTAAGGGACATTAATCTTTACTCCATAACTGATATTGTACGTGTACGCTTGAGCGCTTGTTGGTTTGTGAAGTTTTCACATCAACATTTTTCTTTAATATAAGAACCTTTATCCTTCTTTGCAAATTTCGATCGAACGATCGTACACTGAAGACCTTGCACTGTATTCTCTGTCATTTTCCAACTATCGGGAACACGAACAACAAGGATTACTAGATCTACAGCCTCAAATGGACACGGTATAGCTCTGCGTATGTACGGTGTAAACCTTTTCTCTTTTGTGTCTCATTCACAAGCAACTTCAACAAACTATAATATTGTTTGGGAACCGGCGATGACACTTTGATTCCTTCTAGATCCTTTTCTAACTTCGATCAGAGTTTCGAGTAACAATATAGAAACTACAGTTTCTGTAATACAGAATTACCTACGTCTAGTAATGTTACCAGCAGTTGAATGATAATCGTTGTAATCATGTGACCAATTTTGTTTCAAATAAAAGCTTTTGTATTGGTAGGTATATCATCCCATCTTTGATCCCCGAAGCGGTAGGTGTAGGTGTAACTTTACCCACTTAACACTGAAGAAATAATTTGGTGCCAATGTAAAGGATGAAGAGACCATCGCGGTTTCTCAAGCACGATTATACATGCGTCTTTGATAAAGTCGTCGTGTTTGTAATCACAACACTTAAGGTAAGGAAGAACTTATTGGTACAGTCGGTATTGGAACATGCAATCATGATTTTCAAGGCGACTATTCGGACTATTCGACTGCCACGGCTCAGTCTACTTCCGTAAAAAATTTCATTTATATCCGATACGCATTTGTCGCGTGATTGAATAATAAACCATTCAGGTTCTTAATATTAATGGTATACAACAACCACCCCCCCCCCTCCTCCCATTATTAACGTCCCCAATTTACTAATAACCAACTACGGTATAATGATCAAAGAAAATGTAAAGCACGTTTGTACGCACATTAATTATTTTGGAAGCAGACGTATTAACATATCAAAAGGCTCTTTGACAAGTCTCAATAATTGAAAGCAATCATTGAATTATTTTTTAAGTATTATTCCTCCTTTTTGGAAATCAGTTAAAAAGGGTACGCTAGAGCGGACTCTCGGACTCTAAAACTATCGCCCAAAGGGTATAGGTCTACAAGAGGTTCGGGTATATTTTGCGCGGTGCAAATTCCTTTGTTGTGTAGTTAAATATGAGGTCGCGAATCGCCGCTGAGGGCAGATATATGTGTCATGAACACGAGTATTTGTTCCAGTTGTCTGGGATCATGTAGGTAGACAAAGTTTAATTAATAGGTCCCTTCACTTCACTACGGGTCCGTGTGGCACTTGTCCACCAAACAACATACAAGCATATAAGCATATGGTTTATGGGTTATGCTTGGTTGTTTATCTATCTATGATAAAGATATCAGTTGAAGAGACCTTGCGCTCTCTGCCCACCCCGTTAAGAGCTCGGCGTGTTGATATGTATGTATGGATATAAGAGGTTGTCCGTCGCTTCCGTGGTCAAGTGCCACACGAACCCGTAGTGAAGTGAAGGGACCTATTATTTAAACTTTGCCTTCCTACATGATCACATTGAGTGATTCTGCATTGAATGTTTTTGGAAGAAGTAATAAGTTGATCATAGATACTTCGGTATCGTGAGCGTAAATAAAAAAAAAAAAAAAAGTTAATGAATAACAACTTGACGAGCCCAAAAATCAGCCACTGCCATGAATCCTATTGCAATCATAATGTTTGAGGGACTGCATGTATATGTCAAATTTTCGATCCCTTTCGCTATCTTGAATAATTATGGTTGATGATGATGATCAATAATGCTGAGCCCCATATTTCTTGCTTTTAAAAACAATTGTTTACTTATCGTCACAGAGAGACGGCCGTAGAGACAAACTTCACAAAGACTAAGACACCTTCAGATTTTAAGATTAGAATATATACCCTATAAATTGTAATAAAATGACAGATGTAAATACAATATGATCGCTATTATGAGCACTGATATAACATTACAAAATCATATTTATTCAAATTCCATTCGCATAGTTCGATTACAAATTCTGTCCGGAACACGAAGAAATTTGGAAATTTTTGCAATAATTAATCATAGCCGTAAGCGGTTGACAATAGGGGCGTGTCGATGTCGAGGATGGAATATCGATAATTCAATATATGACGTGGCCATCGCAGGGCTATTAGTTAATAGTGGACTGCGTTCGGCGTGGAGCCTTTCGATGACAGCATTATTGATAGGGGAATGTTTTCATTAGCGTCGGATAAAGGTCGTATTGTTGCTTTAATTGAGGTATTGGTACAATACAATTATTACCCACATCTGTATTAGACGTATTTTACGAACCTATTCAATGTTAACTACACTAAAAAGAATAATACTTACCTTAAGTAGAATAAGTTCGACATTATATTTTTATGAAGAGACTGTTGTATCTGGCTGAGATGAAAGGTGTCTCTCTAAATGTAGTTCCATCTAGAGAGAACTGTGCCTACCCTATATAATACAAACGCCAGGAACGTGGTTATTTTTCAAAATAAGTTGAGTTCAAAATAAATTTTTCAAATTAGATACAAAAAACATACATGGGTTTATATATATATTTATTCTGTGCGTTGGTTTGCCACTGAACTCCTCCTGAACGGCTGGACCGATTTTAATAAAATTTTCTGTGTCTTCGGGTAGATTCGAGAATAGTTCAGATTCACAATTGGATAGGCGGCTATAAAACTACTTATTTTACGCTAATAGTCGACTAAAAAATCCTTGTTGGGAAGGCGTCAATATTAATAACTTTTCAGTTCTTCATGCGTCCCCCAAATGCGGAGGCGGTGTGCCTACACAGTTGATCGGAGATATATTTAGGTGTCAAAGTGACAAATTGCAACTTTTTGCACTGCTTCTCAGCTCAGTAACTTCCTTACACACGAAGACAAGTTACTCGCATGCAGTTCTCCCTTAGTTCTCCTTCAACATGATGATCGCCAAGTGACAAAACACTGTGCTTAAGAAATAGCAATTACTACTAAGCCGGGGTTCGATCATGACATCCTAACTTGGTAGGTGACTTAAACCACTCCGCCACAGGGCTGAATGTTATCACGCTATGTGTTATATTGATCGTAATATGGTAGTACCGCGGCTATAACACTTATCATTAAAAGTTAGACATGTAATAAATATCGATACTTTGACCGTGACACCCCTGCCGCTGTATTTGTGCGTAACGCGAACCGTATTGATTTTATGTGCGCGCGCACCTACGCCCGACCCCACTCCACCCCCGAGGAGCGAGGGCAAAAAAGGAACAAGGGTAGATAGGAATCGAACCTTTTTATGGGGGCGCTACAATCCCTTAGGTTAACACAACGTGTGAGCCACTGAGAGCTTACGCAAACTTTTAAATACCTTTTTTTACTCGCGCGAAAAAACATTTCCCACAAATGTGGTGATATTTGAATAAGCTTTATAAATGTACAAGAATTGTGGGATAAAAAATACCTGGATCAAGTAATAGAGTGTTTTGAAGAGTCAATCAAATAATTTCTTCAAAATGTCGCTGTTTATTTTGGTCTTATTACTTCGCAGACGTAACAATACTATTTTTCCGCTCAATTTGCGTTCTATATTGGTGTCCCCTTATTTTCAATAAATACACAGGGATTTATAGATACGTTGTCAATACTTCACGTTGTACTACTCGTGTTGTTAGTAGACATATAGCATCTAACAAAAAAAACTGATATTGATTTTTCGATTTTAGGCTGAAACAAAATGTAATGGCAGCTTTATAAAGCTTTATTGGCAAGGTTTTGGCTGTAAAACCTTAATTTATTGCCAAGAAGTGCCGACTGATTGCGACTGATTGCTAGTGATATAAGGTTTACTTTTCATTGGCATCGTAATGAAATATACATAGTCAAAATTAAAACACCTCAATTATTTTATGCCACAATGGTGCCAAATAAGCATGCGGTCCGCGTGATAGTAAGCGGTTACCGCCGCCTATGGGCGTAAATAATGATTTGAAGGAAATTCTGTGAGAAATAAAGTCTTATGTAATGACTTACATATTATATAAAAATTAAAATTAAATAAAACAATTATTTAATTAATTTAATTAAATAAAAAAAAAAACAAAAAATACCAACGTGACAGATGACTAGTCCATCGCCGTAGCACAAGCACTACTATACATAGGTACGCCTTTAAATTTCTTCTTAAACCGCAAAGCTCGTGGTGTGTCTAATCACTGTACCTAAGTTCAGAAAAACTCATTCGTACAGTCGGGATTCGAACTTGGGTTCTTTGTGTGGCAGGCCAGTACTCGGCCACCATGACTAAGTTGGTTTTTTTTAGTTGGTTCTAATTTAAAAGACACCACTCTAAAAGATACAATCATATCTGTTTCCTTGCGAATATGCGTATTTTTTATGAAATAAGTATCCTTCACACACATCCTCGTAACTCTCATCTCTATATCGTGTTCATTCATATCATATTGAAACCGTATTGTGCCCCCAGCGGATAATATTGAGCTTTATGTGTGCCGGCAATTTATTGAAATTGGACTTTTGTTTTATTGCCATCCCGTTGTATAACTTGCTTTCATGGGACCTAATGAAGCATTCTACTAAATAATAAAATAACCTTGAGACAATTACACACAAATTGACCTAGGCCCAAATTAAGCAAAGCTTGTGTTATGGTAACTAGACAATTATATATTAACTTTTATAGATATATACTTAAATACATAGGACATCCAAGACTAAGGTACAAATACTCGTTCATCACACAAATATCTGCACTCAGCGGGATTCGAAGCTGCGACCTCAAGTTTCGCAGTCAGGAACTCTAACCACTAGACCAGACGGCCGTCTACCACATATACTCGGGATATCACTGGCTTACAGCTGAAGCATTCAACATTCTTAAATCAATAATAGTTTACTTGGGATATCTACAATAATCATGTTTCTCATGAGTGCACTGCGCCAGAGAATCCTCACTCTCTCACGCTAGATACAAATTAAAGTCCTACGTGTATGGCAAATCAGCAAGCTTTCTCAGACGTATGCCGGTTTCCTCACTGTATTTTTTTCGGTGTAAAGCACCGTGTGTCTTAAAACACTGTATTTAAGTTCTGAAAAGTGTGTTAGTAATTACCTAAGTAGCAGTAGGGCAGAGGGCCAAATCGCAGATATATTGCGGCAATAGCAAAGAGCTGGTTTTCAGGACTCAGAAGTGCCTATCTCACCACACTGAACATGCCACAAAATTAATACTGATATGTGAAGTACATACCACATACATGTTATACATACATATATTATTAAAGGGATTTCAATCTCATTCCACTTAATATAAGTACCGCGTGTTTGCATAGTTGATTGACAAATGCTTACTCTGTTTGTGTAATTCACGCATTATTAAATTGGTAGATACATCTCGCATTTCATAGCGTCCCTCAGTGAAGGCATTCCAATTTAATTGTACATACATTAAATAAAATTCAGTAATCTCTTTATACGTTAATTAACTATCGACCAATGTCATCTAAGAATATGTTCTTTCTCAACACTTTTGTTCAATTTTGAGTAAACACCAATACAGTCCCAGTATGTAATTTTAAGAAATATATGAATGTAAATAGCTTCTCGTTAATTTACGTAATGGTATAACCTTTTAATGTGTCGGGTCGCTGGTCTAAGTCCCAGGAAATCTGCGTTGCTATCCAGCGTGGAAATGTCAATCTTAACACACGATTTAAATGAGATGCTTTTCTGTAAATAGTTTTATTACTGTTTTTTAAACATAATGAAACCATTAAGAAGAAACTCTTTTAAATAATACTTAAATATCAAATCAAAGCTTCATCAGTTACACGGACGAAAGTAATACTCTAAAATTAAAAACGCTTCGACGCGAAGAATTGAATCGAGAATAGCTTAAGTCCGAGTGCAACGTCCTTCCATCGTCAAACCAAACAATCGATTCTGGGGACATGTACAACAGTCTCTCGTGCTGTGACTACATGTATGTAAGTATAGAGAGAACTGGCGCTCTATACTCTCTGCCTACCCCGTTAGGGACTCGGCGTGATGATAAGTATGTATGTATGTATATGACTACATGCAGAGTTTCCATAACAAATTAAAAGCCTTTTATTATTATTGTAAATAATAATAAAAGGCTTTTAAAAGGCCTCTGTAAATTCGTAAACGTGACTAGAATCTGAAGCGCCATTTTGTCAAACATAATTGCGCGCTAAGTTAATTAATTAGCGATCTCAAGACTATTAATTTGAGCGCAGTCTTACAAGGCGGGATAAGGTGGCACGTGGAGGGCCACTATATAGTGTATAAAAACACTTAAGTACAGTGATTAGTCACACAACGAGCTTTACGGTGAAGGAAAACATCGAGAGGAAACCTACATAAGTCTGAGAAGAAATTCAAAGGCGTATGTATAGTCGGCGATGGACTCGCCGTCTGTCACGTTGGCACGTAATATACCTCTGGCGGAAAGTGGGTATGTGGGTATTACCTATACAACTCTGCCTACCCCTTCGGGAACCCTTGTGGGAAGGCGTGAGGATATATTATTATACACTTAATTTTGCTGCATTGTTGCAACCTCACCTCTATTCTGACTCTATTCATACGGAGACTTCTTGTAAAGAAGCGTGGAAATAAAAACCATTAAGGAATTGCAATTTCAAACCTGGTAGCAGACTGACGGTAAGGTTAAGGAGAGAGATCACAGCATTCACATATGATAGCCATTTTATTCCTCGGAATATAATGTTAGCGACACGCGAATAGTCGTGTGTGTTGTAGTAATAATGGACAAGATGTTAATGAGAGAGTTTCGAGCACATTAAAATGAGACTCGAAGGTTTTAATGCAAAGGGAAGAAGAAAAAGAAGACAGCTTTGGATGTGAATGGTAATATTTTAGGGGGGAGTGGAAGTAAGTGGTACACTCAGTGTAAACAAGGGAGTGAATAGAAATAGTGGCTAGTAGAAAAGGCTGGCTATGCTTTGCAGCAAACTAAGTAATAAAACTGACGAACCAAGACAGACTAAACTTAAATCACTTAGGGCAGTTAATTGAGAGAGCATCATTTACTATTTATTACAGTACCGAATACTACATAGATATTACGGGTTGGATTGGTACGAAAACAAAGTTAAATGTATGATGTGCGGATGTGAAATGGTTCCGGAGAGCACTGCCGGCCAGGAAATTGGCAATTTCACCTCCATGAGCTGGACAAAATTGCGAATATTTATAGCTTGTGCACAAATACGGCGATTCACGTAACTGTACCGGGATTCAATTAATTTATCCAGTTTATGAACGTGTACACAAAACAATAAACAATGCATAACTGGGTATTTGCTCTCGTTTAATGCGGTTAGTTATTTACAATTGATTTCGTGCGTACATGCCACAAGCGCGAACGACGGCATTCAAATGGTATGCCCGTCATGAATTCTGCAACCAATGCTCTGTACTAATGCAATTTCATGATTCTCTGAACCTCACTAATTTAAATGCAAATTTTAGTTCATCTAGAATATTCACTAAATATTTGGGTTGCAGAGCAAAAGGGATTTACGTACGCATATGGTAACCTTGTTCCCATAACGAAAGGTTTGCTTAGATTCTGAGTGGGTTATGGATGTATAGGATAATTCAACGATACATTTAGTAAAAGGTGATGAATTAAATTATTAATTCAAATAATTAAATCTTTTAGAACATAAAATAAAAACTAAACCAGAATTCTAAGTCGCTGCCCCACGTTGGGTGCCAAGGAAGCTGGCAGTGTTGCTGCGTTAATGCTACTTCTTTCACCAAATGACGTAAGACCTCATTATTATAAAAAAAAATCATACATACGAATGCCCGTTCCAATTTCTCATCTCGGCACTATGTTTTCAGTGCTCAAGATGGACATTTCAACATAAAACGTGATCGCCATACAAAGCGTTAAAATCATGTCGAATATAATAAACATGTTATGTAGGTCACAGCCGGCATTAGTTTTCGAGGTCGCGAAAAACTGCATTGCGGAGAAATACTTAAACATGTGGCTAAGATTTTCACTGGGACCGAGGGACTGCGGTCTTAACATAGCTCTCAAAAAGACCTCTCTACGCAATAAAAGATCTTTATATTCCCTGAATTAAGTATTATTGACTTTCTGAACCCTTACTGACTGACTTACGGAGCCGGGGTGGCTGAGTGGTTTGAATATTTGCCTGCAACACAAAGATTGCAAGTTCGAATCCCGACTGTATCGACTGAGTTTTTCTGAATTTTAGTCATACGATGAGCTCTACGGTGAAGGACAACATCGAGAAGAAACCTACGTCTGAGAATACGTTACTCAAGCACGGCTATACAGACCAGCCGTGCTTGAGTAACGGCGATGGACTCGCCATCTGTCACATCTGCACCTAAAATATATATCGGGCGGAAAGTGTGTGTGTGGGTACTAACTATACACATCTACGCCTACCCCAGCGGAGACCCTTGTATTTATTATATTACAATGGCGTATGTATATATCTATGGCGGAAAGTAGCTTTGGATCTGGGTTATGATGATGATGATCTTGCACTTTCATCGATGAAGTACTTATCCTCGACTTAAATAGACGGAAAATACTCTCGGAAATATTTATTTCTCGTTTATAATAACGAAAAGAGTCCCAACAATCCACCCAATCAAGAAGATGTTTTCAGGAGCAGTAATAACGTTTTATATAACGAGTTACCTGCGACCAGCTCACGTGGAAATATTGAATTATAGGGCTGAAGGGAACGTCCTTAGGGAGGCGTTACTCACATTGAAATATAACTGAACATTGTTACACGACATTTGTAAAGACCTGCTTTCAAAACGTTTAATGGATTAGATTGGATTGGATTATTAAAATCAACTTTGAAATACAACATCAACCTTTCCCAAAAGGGTTCCTGAAGGGGTAGGCAGAGTAGTACATTTGTCGGTGATATATTCAAGTAAATTTTGACTAATAACGAATCCGTTAGGGTGTCGACGACGACGCGCCCGACCAATTCCTAGCCAAGGGGTCGCGGGATGCGGGGAGTATAAGCCGAGTCTATTGATTGTTGTGTGCGTGTGCACTCATAGGTAATCAGTGTGTACCCATAATACTCCAAACTCCACTTATAAAACTTAACCCACATCAAAATATAAACAATAATAGAATCAACATTCAGTTGAATTTCAGCAGCTATTATATATACCCTTTTCTCGGCATTAGAAGGCTTGAAGCCTTCGAATGTCTATACCTAAGTCAGACCCACTTTGAAATGGATTTCTTTCACTTACCCTAACTTGGAATTAGGACTACAAACCACACAATAGTTCTTAATACAGTCGACGTGACCGGACTCAGATGCGAAAGACTGGACGTTCACGTCTTAGTCAAGCCATACATTTATCAACTATTTGTTGAAACTTCAGAGGCGAGATGGCCGAGTACTTTAAAAGACATAATTAGGGTCCAAACCTTATAGGGTTGTACATACGAGCTTATGTACAGTGACATTCGGCTAAGGATTAATAAAGTGCACAACCTACTGATGAGTCCAGAAATATGCCTGATAAATAATACAGGCTTAAAAACAGGCGTAAAAAACAATTTCACGCCATCATCACAACGACACCGTAAAATACAAGAAATTCAACTCGTTATTCAGATATTCGCCTGTAAATTATACATGAGCCGGGTCACAGGGTGTCCCGAACTGGGCACGCTACGTGACGAGAAACCCGAAACGGTAATCATTCACGTTCACGGAATTCAACGAATGGGGATTTAACTACCCAACTCCAGTTGCCGCTCACGGATATATCCTGGTCGCTGTGCTCCAGCGACAAATGACGATCGAGTGGGCTTACTCGTTGTAGAATTAGTTTGCCAATGACCACAATTGATTTGAGCCGCAATGGACGAGCTGCTTAGTCGTCTGCAAAGCGAACTCTCAATCCCCACTGCTAATACTAATGAGCTATTTCTACTGAGCTATAGTGTTTACCTAACCACCAAAGTCAATGGCTAAGGAAATCATTGTGAGGAAGCTTAAGTGAAGTTATCGTTGAAAGACGACAGATTCGCCACCTGACACCTCAGATAAATATAAACCTATGAATATAAAACATGAGACTAAATATTTACCAACTTGTGATAGTTTCACGCGAGTCCTCTCTCAACCCATCGGTAAGGCAACTTAGCGTGATGAAGTTCGCAGCGTAATGGAATTGGACGATGCAACGCTAATGAGGCGTGAGTGCTCCGCCAGGCAAAATCTATTAGCTATCATACTATGTAGGTACCTATGCTGCCCTGATACATTATATTTTATTTAATGTCTTGGAAAACTTCAATCCACATTATTCCCACCAAGCGAATTTGTTTCGTTTTTGTATACGCGGAGATACTAACTAAGTAGTAAGTATCAAATTTTGAGTATTGTCTCTTAAGAAGTTACCTTCGTGTATAAAGAGATTCACAAATGTATGGAAGAAGTTGTAGATTAACAAGTCCTACTATTCGTTGCTATAAATTAATGAGGCACATACGTGTAACGAGTTCATTGTCCATATTACTACCAAAATCGATATTTCCTAAGGTATTTCACAGTCATGCTCTTTTCTCTCACAAGATGTCGCTGTGCTATTTATTACATTACGCTAATAAGATTATCCATGGGTATGATATAATAGCTTTGCCCCGCATACAAAACAGCACAATATATGTATCTGGCGGAAAGTGGGTGTGTGACCTTTGCCTACCCGTTCGTAGACTGGTGAGAAGATGTTAAGATACAATATTTTATTAAATGTATAACAGCCGAGTTAAAAGAGGAAGCATATTAAATTTAAAAGAAATACATCTATCTACATACATACATATCATCACGCCAAGTCCCTAACGGGGTAGGCAGAGAGTATAGAGCGCCAGTTCTCTCTAGACTTACATACCTCTTTCGCTTCGTCCACATTCATCAGTCTCTTCATACATGCTCGTCGGTTTCGAGTACTCTTTACGTTCCCGTCCTTGAGAGTCCGATCTATTTAATCCAGGTAGTTGGAACGTGGCCTTCCTCTGCCTCTTCTTGCACACACTTTTGCTTTGTATATCTGTTTCGTCAATCTTTCTATCTATCTATATAACGTTATTCGTTCCGAATAAAACTTGATGTTTTCCCAATAGATAAATAAGTCGAAGAGGAAAAAGTAGGGAAAACACATTGAGTCCCCGCGGGAGTACCCTTCAGCGGTCAGTGTAACTTTCTCGACCTCTGACCAACGAAAGCCCTTTGTCAAATGGCATATAACTTCAATATTTATTATATCTATGGAATTGTGTGAATCGTTGCTGTCAATGTCCTTTTCATCGACATCGATTTGTGTTTCATTCTAATTCATGACGTCCTACAGACGGGCATGTCTCCCTAGTCCCCCAAGTCTTTTTATCCTTTACTTGTCGAGTTACAAGCACAAATGTCCATGTCAAAAATACCAACAGATATGTATAACAAAGTTTCAGTGTATCCATCAAGTCAACGAATGAATTCCTTTGACCCCTAATCCTCGTAATACAATAAAACAACCGATAAAGCACCATTGGCTATTACCATAACCATAAGAAATCATAACACGGCCTTTAGTTAAGGGCAACATCTAGAGGAAACTTACCTAATTACTTATACATACATGCTTAAGACTTTATTCAAAGATGTATAAATCTTAATATATATAAATTACGCGTCACGTTGTTTGTCCGCGATGGGCTCCTAAACTACTTAACCGATTGTCATCAAATTTGCACACCGTGTGCACTTTGATCCAACTTAAGAGATAGGATAGCTTACATAACAATTGGACCCGATAGGTGGCGCTGCGATCGTGTTTCAGGATGCTTAACGGGCTAACATATCACGATCTTTTGTTCTTACAACTTGTAAGTTTCCTCTCGATGCGTCCCTTCACTAAAGGCCGTCCTCCTGAAAATATATTAAAATTAGAAAAACGACTATGTATAAAACATATGATTTTCCAACTCCTAACAATTTTAACTAACCAGCCAGTGAGTGAGTCACGTTTGTAAAACCCATAACCCACTTCAACGTCTGATTCATGCTTTAAGTCGAGTCGAGGCGAACCGTAGGCGACTGTAGAGTTGAATCAATACAATCGTCTAGACAATATTATTCAGCAACAGTTTGTTTTCATTAAAGTATGCAAGCAGACGCAATATACAATATGATATGTACATCTTTACTTCACGCCTACCATTTAGGGTCCCCGAAGGGGTAGGCAGTAGTGTATACGTAGTACTCATACACAGACTTTCCGCCAGAGATATATTCAAGGTGCCAACGTGCAGTTGTTATTCAAGTACATATACGCCTTTGAATTTCTTCTCAAGCGTATGCAGGTTTCGTCCTGATGTTTTCCTTCACCGTAAAGCTCTTGGTATGACCAGTCACTACACTTAAGTTTGGAGAAACTCATTGGCGCAGTCGGGATTAAAACTTGCAATCTTTGTGTTGCGGGCAACTAACTACTCGAACCACTCGAGCGCTACGGCTCTCTATCACGCCTAATTACGTGGGAATCTGAAAGGTTAGGATATATTTAGGTGATGACGTAATAAGCTGGGAGTTAGCCTCTTAAGCTAACTGTATTAAACAGCCTTGAGCCAAGTTGCTTGACTTAAATCGCGATCAAGCTAGAATAATATACGTTATTTGTTATACGTGCTTTATAACGCAGAAAAACTTTGTCGGGAAGCCTGCATACGTTTGAAAGGAAAATTGCACTTAATTAGCGCGCACTGGGCACTGGTATATAACATATACATATATATGTAAATGTATATAAACGTTATATATATATATATATATATATATGTTTATAAACGTTATACATATATCTATATAAATACCGTTGGCTGTAGGTCAATCAAAATTGAAAACATGTTTAAGCTCTATCGTCACTACCAATAAACCTATCAAGGACTAAGCTCTTCTCCGATGTACTCATACCCGTGCACAGCAGTCTAATCAATGTTCAAAGCGAACTGAGATCCGGCTCAAAGCACTCACTATACATCCATGCTCCGAATGTAAAAGCTCACGCCTCGCTCCCAGGCTAGAAGCCCTACTATTTACTCATACTGGGCAAAGTGTCTTCACGTGGAACTTATTTAAAATAATAAATATGTCTTTTATTTGTATGTGAACTTTCAATTAAATATGTATGTTAGTCTAGAGCGTAACAGAAGATGTAATCTCTGTGTCTACCTCGTATGCAAAGAATCTACACAATAAATAAAATTGGAGTGTCTATTTGTAATATTAAAATACCCGCTTTTTACTAACTGCATATGGATGTATACACGGTACATATACCTAACTAACTTTTTTTTAAGCGTTTGTCTGCTTGTATTTCTGTCTGTTTGTTCCGGCTAATTTCTGATGTTTTTTATTTTACTAAATATAATTTAACATATGTATCTATACATTTTGCATATTAAATGTATTTTTTATGTAAAAAAATTTAAGAGAGGTATGGCATAACGGGTTTCCCGTTCGAATTCGGAGCTGCCCGACTGGGGCAGGACCTCCTCCACCTTACAGAAGTCCGTAGCCAAATAACTTGAATTATTTTTAACTTGTGTTACGCGGTGAATAAGGTTTCCAGTAATGAGCTCCTTGGGGAGGGGAGGGGGATTGTTACATTGTGTTGGAAGCAGAGGGATTAAACCCATTATGCTGCCAACACACTATAACTCTCCGAACACAGAGTAGCAACGCGCAAGTGATACTTTAGTATCGTGAGCGTAAATAGGCTACGGTAACCGTTTCCCATCAGGTGGGCCGTATACTTGTTTGCCACTATTGTTGTATAAAAAAAAAACTAGAAATATTCATTCAATCATTCACACCTTCCCACATGGGTTCCCGGATGGATGATGTCCGTCGCCATGTCAAACGCGATTATACATACGTCTTTTCATGCCTGAAACATTTATGCAAGTTTCCTATGAATGTTTTCCTTTGCCATAATGTGGGCTAAAGTAAATGTTTACAAACCTACCTAATTTCTAACATTAATAGTTCCTGCACTTTCCAACCAATCTTCCTAATAAACATGGAACTAGACGTTGGTAATATACGAGTATATAGTAGTGCGAGTTAAACGGGTCGGTAGCAGTAACAAAGGAATCAACTCGGTTTGTTCCACGTGTGTAATTTGTGTTAGTTCAATGAGTTTCCGCGCAGTTATTCTGTGTATGTAACTTTGGCTGTGTTTGAACCATATAGGGGGTATGCTTGGAATTGCATGCATTATTTATTTTTATTAGGAGCAAACATTTCTATCTAGACAGTACATTTTAAGAGATGATTAACAGTATGTGATATTATGAAAGTGGTTGTAGTGAGTTACATATTGAAGAAATATGATTAGAGAAAATAAAAAAGCCTCAAGGCTCCTCAAAGGGGTGTTCAGAGGTTTGTGTAGGTAGTACCCGCACACTTTCAGCCAGAGATATATTTTAGGTGCCAACATGACAGATGGCGAGTCCATCGCCGCTCACTTTATTTAATTTCAGAAAAACTCATTGGTACGTGATTAGAACTTGCAATCTTAATGTTGCAGGCCTCTTCTCAGACCTGTCGGCCACCACTATTTACTTTTAAGTTTTATTCTCGGCTTTAATTTTTATTTCTTCAAATTATAGACGCCTAATGAAACGTCCTCTTTTATTTACCTCATAATAGATAAAAAAAATGGAAGCGCATTTAAAATCGATCATATAAGTTTGTTGAATATAAAATATCCAAGTAATATTTTGACCATGCTTGCTATAGTGATGATAGGCAAATTAAACCATAACCAAATGCAAATAGAGGCAATTTTCGAATGCCAGCAGACACTTGCAATTCAAATTACTGTCACCGTTCGAAAAATCCGGTGTAAACTGGCGCAAACACATTAAAACGCAATAGATTGCGAGCAATTAGTGGACTGAGCTCGAGTACGGGCAAAAGCGAGCAAAACGCCCCGATGCAATTTCCGAACGAGCGCAATCTATGTATATACCCTACTCGAACTGTGTGCCCAGATACTCACCAACTTTGCCATGTGTATATTTTCTTTATTTACTTTACAGTTCGAGGAGTTTGCTAAATTGGAACGCGCTTATTTCTATGGCTTTAAATTCCGGTGAAGTGCACACTACTTCCGGATTAGTTAATGGTAAGCAGATATACGTAACAAAAGAACCTACTAAAATGACCCAACTTTAAAGAAATTATTTTAAATAATATTATATAATATATCCTCACGCCTTCCCACAAGGGTCCCCGAAGGGGTAGGCAGAGGTGTATAGGTAATACCCACACACCCACAGAAATTATTTTATTAAGATAATTGAATTTTTTTTCTAACAATTCCCTTTACTACTTTCAGTCGTAATATTTTTTATTGAAGTGCTTAAAACAGCACTTTTTATTGTTGCATCTTTACAAAATGCCTTCAATTTCTCACCTTATAATTCAAATTTTGTATAAAATTAACACATTCACGTTAAAATATTCCGTCTTTTCGGTGCGAGCTGAATATTCATTTTCAGGTATCATTTTCATAATTATCATTTCATGTCATTTATCCAGTAATAGTCGGTCTTTAACATATAATATCACTTCATTATTTTATACTACGCCCATTACGAACAACAATTCGTTATAATTAATGTTATTTCATGCACTCCGCGAACGTCAATTTTAATATCTATATTTTAATACAAACATTGCAAAAGGAAATTATATTTCTATATAAACTTTTCATTCATTCATAGTATAAATAAAAAAAAACCATTCATTTCAATTAATAGAAATCGTTTAACCAAACAGATTAAACTCACCGTAGGATAAAATCGCGAATAGTCGAACCCATTCCGTATCTGTATGCAATTTAGAAATAAATATAAACGACTGTGGAAAAATCTGCGAGCCCTGCGTATTACCCGGCTGATTGAAAACGCCAATCACCTCCATCCACGCTGCCGTATTGATTGGATGCTTCACGATATCGCCGCGTTGTCAATAAATGTCCGTGTCGACTTGAACAAATCACGGTATTCCCAACGCTTTATGCTCTCAAATCTTCATATCACTTTGCATAATAATATTGTATATAATCACACAAATATTTTTTATATATACGACCATAATGGTAAAATAATAATAATAATTTTCACCGTATTATTTGCAGTTTCAATCGATCGGACACTTAAGGACGGGAAAATCAAGAGTACTCGAAACCGGCGAGCGTGTATAAAGAGACTGATGAATGTTGACGAAACGACAAAGGTATGAAGGCTAGAGAGAACTGACTATTCTCTCTGCCTACCCCGTTAGGAACTCGGCATGATGATATATATGTATATTCATTGAAATTTAAACCATTTTCATACCGTCATTATTCTATGTACTTCTTTTATTGTTATCAAATTTATACGATGTCCATACATACAGTGAATGTTGTATACCTGTCAATTATACACACAGCCGGACTTTATTTTTATGATTAAGTGCAGTTTGTTTAATATGTGTATTGTTCGTGTACGTTATAATTACATAAATGAATCTATTTTTGTCCGTCCGTAATAGATTAATTGTTTTGACTTATATTTATTGAATTTAACATATGTAAATTTAACGTGAATGAGGGCGTGATTGTAAAGATGAAGAAAGGCATGTTACGTTGGTTTGGTCACATGGAAAGGATGAGTGAAGAAAGATTGACGAAACAAATATACAAAGCAAAAGTGTGTGCAAGAAGAGGCAGAGGAAAGCCATGTTCCAACTACCTGGATCAAATCAATCGGACGCTCAAGGACGGGAACGTTAAGAGTACTCGAAACCAACGAGCATGTATGAAGAGACTGATGAATGTGGACGAAGCGAAAGAGGTATGTAAGTCTAGAGAGAACTGGCGCTCTATACTCTCCGCCTACCCCGTTAGGGACCTGGCGTGATGATATGTAATTTAACATATTTCAACAAATGTACACAGCTCTAGAAGAAAGCTAAAGTCTATTCCATTCTAACTATTTGAAACTTATATTACCTACAATATAATTCATTGCTTATTCTGAAATGAAACTAATGTGCAAATTTACTTTGCCTACTGTTTGCACATGAATTATTGACCAATCCAGCTTAAAATATGCAACCTACTCCTTAATTTTCTATTCAATCACTGTTTCCTGAAAGCTATTTCGCGGAAATTGTTAGCCTGAAATAGCCTGAAAACTATTTAGGGAAACAATTTTCAGAGACCGGAAGTTGCCCATGTCGCCGAGGGCGCCCAGTCTGTATTTCCTGTTGACATCGGATTTAATTAGTTTGTCATGTTTCCAGATATTTATGTTTGAATATAAGTAAGTATAAATCACAATTTATTTGCTTGATATAAATTGGAATATTTGTAGACAAAATTTATGGAACAGAATGCATTAATTATTTAATTACTCATTAATTGAGAGCCGTGGTGGAGAGCAGTGGTTCGAGCAGTTGCCTGCGACGCAAAGGTCGCAAGTTCGAATCCCGACTGTATCAATGAGTTTTTCTTAACTTAAGTACAGTGATTAGTTACACCATGAGCTTTACGGTGAAGGAAAACATCGAGAGGAAACCTGCATACGTCTGAGAAGAAATTCAAAGGCGTATGTATAGTCGTGCTTGAGTAACGGCGATGGACTCGCCATCTGTCACGTTGGCACCTAATATACCTCTGGCGGAAAATGGGTGTGTGGGTACTACCTATACACCTCTGCCTACCCCTTCGGGGACCCTTGTGGGAAGTATATTATTATTATTATATAATAAAATAAGATAAAAAAAAAGTATGGTGATAACTTTATAGACTTATTTTAATTGTGAATAAATGTTGGCTTTTTGCGCTATAAGGGTTCTTGCACATTAAACGACGTTCTATCTCATAACTTTTAATCTTCTTGATAAGTGTTTCCATACTACTTGGTGCTTTAAAATGAGTGAAACCTAAATAATAATAATATGAAAATCCCAGGACAGCTGTCCACAAATTCATCCCATTACAATCATATACTGAAGTGGGACTGTGTACGTAGAACATCTTACTTATTTTTTCTTCGCACATAGAGCCCACATCTTCTCAGCTTTCAGGTCGTAAATAAAAGCTTCAAATAAAATTTGCAAGTGACAATCAAACGTAGTTCGTACCTGATGGTGAGCAGGTACAGTAGCCTATTTACGCTCACAATATCGAGATAGGAATCGCTCGAATATTGCCACTCATCGATTGGAGATATATTGTTTTACGAAATAATGGTGCCTGCCAATACAATATAACTATCTACACCTCCCACCAAGTAGCTGATTTCTAGATCCTAGAGATTTCTGGAGAACTTTACTTATCTCACAAATACAAAACCCTAAATAAAAGTGTTATCCGTAGCTAGCTACGGACTTCTTTAAGGCGAAGGTGTGTGAGTGAAGCAACTCCAAATTCGATCAGAAATTCCGTTAACCTTTCTTCATATGTATTCGCACAACACTAACTAAACGGATTACGGAGCTCCATCGATATTCAATCAAACGTAGAAACTTAATCGAACTTTCGTACTACGCAGTTGTTACCTGTGTGTTAATATCGTTCGTGTTTGACAATAGGGTAGGCACCCCATTTGCGTGCCGGTCGGCTGATTCACTCACCTCGAAAGAAGGGAGAACATGTCATATGACTGCGCAATTTATTGAATCACACATCACTCATATATTTATGTTACATTAGCACATAAGAGAAAACGGTTTCCAAAAAAATCTAATATATTGGCATATGTATAGGATATGCGTAACAGAATAAATAGTATAATTAAATATATATTTTTATACACGACGACGACGAAACAGATATACAAAGCAAAAGTGTGTGCAAGAAGAGCCAGAGGAAGGCCACGTACCAACTACCTGGATCAAATCGACGCTCAAGGACGGGAACGTTAAGAGTACTCGAAACCAACGAGCATGTATGAAGAGACTGATGAATGTGGACGAAGCGAAAGAGGTATGTAAGTCTAGAGAGAACTGGCGCTCTATACTCTCTGCCTACCTCGTTAGGGACTTGGCGTGATGATATGTATGTATGTATGTATTTTTATACACTATTTTCAATCACAATTTTTGAAACTGGTTTGGCATTAATATTGTATATACTAATATAATAATATTTAATATAATATATTAAAGAGGAAAGATTTGTATGTCAGTATGTTTGTATTGAATAGGCTCCGAAACTACTGAACCGATTTGAAAAATTCTTTCACCATTGAAAAGCTACATTCACCTTGAGTGACATAGGCTATATTTTCTTTTATAATAAAATCTTATGTCCACCCGTGCGAAGCCGGCACGGGAAGCTAGTATTCAATATGAAACGTTTGTATGCTAAAGAAACGGTGAAGTATATATGATATATCACTTTAGCACCTTCGGTGAAAATAGGGTTTATTATTGCCTACCCCCTCGAAGACGCTTGTGAGAAATATAGTTATTCAAGTAGATGGCAAAGCATAAATTCTTTCAATTCCTTATGAAAAACCCGAAGGTCGTTTTATACCTTTGTATAGGCGCGGTCAGTAGCAACCGCAAAATAAAACGCACCCTCGTAATGTGAACCCTTCCACACGCAAAGAACACGTTACTCTAAATTCTTGATGACTCATTCATGGAGCATTTTATTTTTCGAATAACGTCTAACATTTTCACATATCGTTCTTCTTCTATAGATGCCTCCAACTAGTCATGGTTGGCTACAGATACTGCCATGCCCGAAGACGCGCCCTAACAATTTCTAGTAGAGTGAGTCGAGAGATGCGCAGAGTATGAGCCGACACTGTTAATTGTAGCGTGCGTGTGCACTTATAGGTAATCAGTGTGTACCGATAACATTTAAACATTAGTGGAAGGTTGTACACTAACACTATAAACTATAGAAATTTTTGGAAATTTTCCTGCTAGAATCGGTTCAGCCGCTATGCCGTGAAAGAGCATCATACATTATAATATAAGAACGTTGGATTTTTCAGGATTATAAAAAATTTCCTATTTCAAGGTATAATAAGCTATCACCATTTCAACTTTCAGCCAAATCGGTTCTGCCGTTTGGCCGTGAAAGAACCGCAAACATCCAAACTTACAAACTTTCACATTTATAATATTAGTAAGAAGATAAATAAATATAGGACTGTCACGTCGACTACACTCTTACGGGAAGATAGAGAAGTCTTCTTTAAGCTTCCATAATTCTTTGGTGTATCCATATTAATTTACTTTCGATTGGTTCGAGTAATTAATTGCTTGCAACACAAAGATTGGAATTTCGAATCACGACTGTACTGATGAGTTTTTCTGAACTTAATTACAGTGATTAGTCACATCACGATGGAGGAAAACATCGAGAGGAAACCTACATACGTTTGAGTAGAAATTCATAGACGTGTGTATAGTCGTGCTTGAGTTACGGCGATGGATCGCCATTTGCCATATTTGTACCTAAAGTTTTTTTATTCCTAAATGCTATTGTGTAGTTATTACTACTGTGAATATATGGGATGCCTCCATCACTATATGAACGAATCGACCGCAAAATACGAAACATAATATTTCAGAATAAAACAAGATAAATGTCTGTCATTCTAGCTAGTCAATAGTACATTTATTCTCACGTCAACGCTAAAATATAAAGAGCTCGGCTCGCGTTGTGAAAAATGTTCTCACCGACAGCTATTTATATGGCTACACTTTCGACCGCTGTCCGACAAATGGGGTACTCACCCTATCTCTTGGCTTCCTTGCGGTGGAGCGATGCTATACTATTTCTACTGGTTATCGATACATATAGACATACTAGTGGTCCCGCCCAGCTTCGCTCGGGTGGAAAAAAAAGATGGTGGCGCCACCTATCGGGTCCAATTGTGAATCTAAACTATTCCCAGATCCCCTTGAACACACACAAAAAATTTCATCAAAATCGGTCCAGTCGTTTGAGAGGAGTTCAGTGACATACACACTCACAGAAGAATTATATATATAGACATATATCTACTATATATACGCCTTTGAATTTATTCTCAAACGTATGCGACCTCCGAAGGAACAAATCGATGGGACATTCAATATCCGATCGATTTGATCTAGGTACTTGGAACGTGGTCTTCCTCTGCCTCTTCTTGCACACACAATCGCAATCTTTATAGAAGATAGATAATTATTGATATACATGCTTACACCTACAAAGGTATCCGATGGGATCAGCAGAGATTTTGGTGTGGGTATGTAAAAATTAAATCTAGATTGGTACAATTGCCGGTCTGTATCAATGAGTTTTCCCCGAAGTCACACAATTTTTTTAAGGCGTATATGTATATTAAAACTTTATTAAATTGCTAAATTGAAAATCACATATTGGTTGAAAAATAACAACGTATGTATTTCATGACCACCGTAATTTTGTAGCATATTAACCATCATTATGTGTCACAAGAAGGATACGACACGCAACAATGTAATTCTACCCTGGATCATGAATGCGACCCAATTACGAAGTTGCTTCCCAATTTTAACAGGCTATGACGAAATTTAATTAAATCGCGATACGGTCCACTCGTCGCGCCATTATGTTCATATATATTTATACATCTATTAAGCGGCTGGCTGTGGAGTGAACTCATGGAAGGAACGCCATTATTCAAGCATGACTATGCATACGTCTGAATGTCTTCTCAAACGTATGCAGGCTTCCTCTCGTTTTCCTTAACCGTAAATCACATGGTGTAACTTATCACTGTAGTTAAGTTCAGAATATCATATAATAACTATAACACTAGACCACTAAATGGTATCATAGCAAAATTCCTATTCCCTCACTTATCACAATATCTAATAACTTAACCCGTTACTCCCAACTTTGCAACTAATTCAAACAGGTTTGTTTTACGAGTAATCATAAATTCTCGTAAATGCTATTCCAAGGGAACTTTTCTCGGAAAATTATCCCCTTCTTCTTTTAGAAAACCAATTTCATTTTATAGTACGTAAAATAAAAAGGGGAATAACACATAATTCGTTGCATGAGGTCAATGGCCCCCTGGCATATCAGCTTAGAAAGTACTTTTCACTTACCGTATAGCTCGTAATATACGTACATAATTATCATCACACCGAGTCCCTAACGGGATAGGTAGAAAGTATAGGGCGCCAGTTCTCTCTTGACTTAGGTACCTCATTCGCTTTGTCCACATTCATACATGTCTCATTTCATTCATTCATCATCTCATGTGTCATTCATACCTTGAGGAGACTTGTATAAGTCTCTTCATACATGCTCGTCGGTTTCGAGTACTCTTGACGTTCCTGTCCTTGAGCGTCCGATCGATTTGATCTAGGTAGTGGTCGGTAACGTGGTCTTCCTGTGCGACTTATTGCACATGATAAAATAGACTTCGTAATATAATGGACTGTATTACGTTTTGAAAATCTCTTTGGTATTGATCATTCGGGTTTGAACATGTGATCTTGGCTCGGCATGTTCATACGCAAACAACTCGTCCATGACCAGTAATCTTGTAATTATACCTGGTATGCTTATCTTTTTTCTGAACATCTTTCAAACATACAATAATAGGTACAATTACAAATTATTTTTTGTCAGTCAGTCTTTACTACGCAATATTAGGATCTACCATTAGAGAGAGAAGTAGCCGCTCTACTCCCTCTCTCTCCAGGCGAGACTGTGTGTATATATCTACCGTTATGTCGTATAAGTCCGTTATTGCTAAATATCGTTAAATCGTGCTAAATATTATGATCGATATTGCAAAGAGCCGTGATGGCCGAGTTGCTCGAGTAGTCCCGACTGTACCACGGTACGGGGAGTTTGTTTCGCCGTTTCTTCTCCTGGCAGGTATTTTTTCTTGGAAACGGTGGTAACTTTAGTTTATA
This sequence comes from Drepana falcataria, assembly GCA_945859725.1. NCBI lineage: Eukaryota > Metazoa > Arthropoda > Insecta > Lepidoptera > Drepanidae > Drepana > Drepana falcataria. Next base: position 8,304,225 of record OX243935.1, read on the forward strand.
TTAAACGTGACGTTCAATAAGTGTTCCCTGTGTCCCTTACGTTGAATAAAATATTTTGATTTTGATTATGATTATTATTATATTATGATTTTGATTTTTGATTTTGAACCAATGAATTAATGTCAACATAAGTGCAGTGATAAGTCTCACCACGAGCTTTCTACAAACGCTTAGGAAGAAATTCAAAGGCATGTGTAGTAAAATCGTGCTTGAGAAATAGCGATGGACTCGCCATCTGGCACGTTGGCACCTAAATATATACCTAACGTAAAGGGGGAGTGAGACCCTTCTGGGGAGAAGATATATTATTATTAAAGATATTGCAAATTTAAGTTAAAATTAGCATTAGAAGTTTAAGGACAATAATTCAACCTGTACATATATACGTTATTAACCTTTTTGAAGACGGATATAACAGCTGATAACACACACAAGCCTGAAACAACAAAACAACCTTATGATTTCATCAAGAAAAACAGAATGTATTTTAAAATAAGCCCACACGACAAAGAACCTTGCTCTATAAACATGACAGTACATTTTCAAATACAGCGCCTGTCTTAACTTATGCAACGATATTTTCTGACAAAAATACTTGCACCGTAGTTTCTTGCGAGTTCCTTTGTTCCAGAAGTTTACGTCGCATATGGTTTACGTAGTATTTCTGAAATTACCCTCTGTTGAATAATATTGTAATAGTCGTGGAGGTTGGTATGAGAATGGGGACACGTATTGTAGGTACAACCTAGTACAATATTTTTTTCTATTCAGAAGTCTACCTTACCTTTGGTTATTTACCAAACCAATAAGCGTCGTGTCGTAAACGGTTAACAGAACTGAACAACAACTATACATTTAGTGCATTTAAACTTAACTTCTTCATTTAAAAAACCATGACACGTCACTACTAGTGTAGGCAAAGTTTAAAATAAGACAGAGAGAATCTTTACAGACACATGTTTTCATCTACGGATGTATTTAGATGCCCATGTGAAAGACGGCGATTCCGTCGCCGTCAAGTTTGTTATCGATGTTATACCTTCGCTGTATAAATTATTGGTGTAAATCACATCATTGTTTAAAATTTTAAATCTCTTAAACCTGCAGTACTAACTATACAAGTGACTTCGTAAGCTACCCAACTACAGGTATCAATAAAATCATTAACAAAATGTTGGTTTAAAAAGCCGATGAACTGAAGACAAACAATGTTGTATTCTATATAAACTAGAAAGCGCCGTGTCATCGCTAACAAAAGGTCGGGAAACAAAGGATCTGGATTCTATAAAAATCGCTTTGTACACCCCTTATCGGTTCCTCGTTAATTAAGGCCAAGTTACTCTATTAGAACTTTCATAAGTTCCGTAACGAAGTTCGTAGTTCTCGTGAGAATATCAACGCACAAAATAATTTATCAACAAAACATTTTCCGGCATCACAGTAGTTTCCTGCGGGATCCTATTGGAATCAAAGATGATATGGTCACCATCGCATAGACTGCTTTATTTGCCATATTCGTATTGTCTTCACTTTAGAGTAATATCTATTTAGTTCGGTACGTGATCAGCTTAATTTAATACGCTTTTGTATTTATTTGCCGCTGCTACATCGGTGATACTACGCCGGAGCTACGCCGGAGCTACGCCGTAGACGATCGTAGCAGAGTTATTTAAATCAGCATATGACGTCATGATAACAAGTGAGTTTTATTCAGAAGTTTTTTCATTCAAATTAATATCTATATTATATAAACTTTAATATCATTTTTTTATAATAATACTTGATACTTGTATAAGAAATAGCCAAATATAGAAGTATTTGACCCTGGTATTTATATTAAAATTATAGCATTCTTATAATTTAAGGTACTGGCAATATACCGTTAAAAAACTTTTAATTCGTAATTTCTACTAACAGATACAAAGATTCATAATTGTTTGGAGTTTTTAGGAGCAGAATTAAGAAATACCCTTTTTTATTTTGTGTATTTAATAAATAAATAAATAAAAAATAAATATCCTCACGCATTCCCACAAGGGTCCCCGAAGGGGTAGGCAGAGGTGTATAGGTAATACCCATACACCCACTTTTCGCCAGAGGTATATTGGGTGCCAACGAGACAGATGGCGAGTCCCACGCCGATACTAAAGCACGACTATACATACGCCTTTGAATTTTCTTCTCAGACGTATGCAGGTTTCCTCTCGATGTTTTCCTTAACCGTAAAGCTCGTGGTGTGACTAATCACTGTACTTAAGTTCAGAAAAACACATTGGTACAGTCGGGATTCGAACTTGCGATCTTTGTGTCGCAGGCAACTGCTCGAACCACTCGGCCACCACGGCTCATTTAATTAATTAATAAATAATATTTGTGATTATATTCCTTTATGAGCATTTATTCGCAACCCATCATTAATTATTGAGATCGATTGAGAAAATTAATTGTAACATCTGGAACCATAGACTTTTAACAATCCTATATAAAATTCATGCTCAAAATCAAAACTTAACTTAAATTCAACTGGAGCAATGGATATCGTCCAATTAACCCCATTCCCCAAATGGATACTATCAAATTACACGAGTCCTACGATCCAATGCGACGTTCGACTGCATTAAGGTTTCATTAAGCAGAGAGGCAATGCAGCTTTGTCACTGTTTGGGGACAAGCGAAAACATACGACAAAAACACCCGCCCCACTTTCCTTTCTTTCTTTGAAGAGTGCGGGGTTTTAATGAAAAGTATGGGGTTTATACGTGGCTTTTTATCTTTACCCATATAGAGAAGTTATTAGACCGTGCCACTGTCGTTAAAAATTGAGGCTCAATTTTAGTTTAGTTGTAATGTTGTCACCATATAAGGAAAACATAGTGAGGAAACCTGCTTACGTTTGAGAAAAATTCAAAGGCTTATAGTCGTGCTTGAGTAACGGCGATGGACTCGCCATCTATCACATTGGCACCTAAAATATATACAGGGCGGAAAGTTGCTGTATGGGTACTACCTGTACTCCTCTGCCTACCCCTTCGGGCACCCTTGTGGCAAGACGTATCGAAGTATATATCCTCACGCCTTCCCACAAGGGGTAGGCAAAGGTGTATCGGTAGTATCCACACACCCATTTTCCGCTAGAGGTATATTTAGGTGCCAACGTGACAGACGACTAGTCCATCGCCGTTAGTCAAGCACGACTACACATACATACGCCTTTGAATTGCTTCTCAGACGTATGCAGGTTTCCTCTTGGTGTTTTCCTTCACCGTAAAGCTCGTGGTGTGACTAATCACGGTCCTTAAATTCAAAAAACTCATTGGAACAGACGGGAGTCGAACTTGCGATCTTTGCAGGCAACTGCTCGACCCACTCGCCCACCACGGCGTTATCGAAGTATCTTCAAGCAATTAGTCCTCCGCGCGCTCTTGCAAAAGTATCCTTGGGTAGGCGCTGACTATCAGATGAGCCGCTCGCTTGTTTGGCACCTCAGTAGCAAAAAATAATAATGAAAAATAACCTACAGTTTAATAAGAATAAGAAATATTCCATTCAATCCAAGCCCTCTCACCTTTCACCGGCAAAAAGCCAGTGAATAAATTCCCTTAACAAAATATTGTTGCCTAACAATGATATGCTATTGCATTAAGGTCAGAAATCGCTTGCGTTTCATCAGCTAAAAGGTCCGGCTGACGCATTGACTATGTATGAATGTTTAGTTTTCAAACGAGATAAACGTGAGAAGGAAAATAGCACTTAAGTATGTGTGCATAATATATGCCGGATTGCTATGTATATTTAGGGTTAAGGTGGGTTCTTTTAGTCTACTTTACAATAGAAATATTGAGCTAGCACTAAGGTTGCCCCTTACAAAGAAGTAAGACTACAATCTCCACTAAATGATTTACTCAAAAGAGGTAAGGCATAACGGGTTTTCCGTTCGAAAGTTCGAACACAGAGTGGTAACCCGCAAGTGACACTTCGGTATTGTAAGCGTAAACAGGCTGCGGTAACCGTTTTCCATCGGGTGGGCCATATGCTTGTTTGCTGCTCTTGTTGTATAAAAAAACAAACAATTCCAGTAATGATATGCCTTTCTTTAGGGGACAGTTTGTTTTAATTTCTTCTTGGGAAGAAGACCCTTCTCGCTGTCTCAGATGCCATGCTAACTGCTTAAGTGCTAAGCAAACACATCTAAGATCACGTCCTATTGACCTACGACCTTGGCTTGAGTATTGCTGGTAAGCGAGCCATGGAGTATGGCTGGACAGATTACTTTAGTTTAAATATTAAAGGGAATGCGTATTGGTTTTGCTCGGCTTGGGAAGGCTTTGCAAGGGTCAAGAGGGCTATAATTATGCGTACAGGACAAGCTTTGCTAAGATTGGGACTAGGTTTTGTGCGGAATAGTCGCAAGATAATGGGGTATGAAGTAAATATTGTAAGATCTCGACTAGCACAGAGACACCACTATTCAACAATAGAAACTAAACTAGGTACTCAAATTGAATCCGGGTCTTTACAGGTCTGCAAAAAACTTACGAGCTCACCGCACTCGACAAAAAGCTTCCCAAACTCCCGACAACGGAAAATAGTGACATTAACGTGAATGGGCCTGCTTCTAAAGCTTTGTCCCTCTCTCACTGAGGGAGGGACAAAAGGTACGAACAATGAGCTGAAATAAACGCCGCTTGCCTGAGTCTGTTATTGATTGAGTCCTGATCGCTTACTTAAGTAACACCTTTTAAATGTGATTATTTTGCATGACATTAAAGAGAGCCATGTTAGCTGCGACGCAAAGATTGCAAGTTCAAATCCTGACTGTAGTAATGAGTTTTTCTGAACTTAAGTATACCACGAACTCTACAGTGAAGGAAAACATCGAGAGGAAACCTACATACTTATAAGAAGATATCCAAAGACGTATATATAGTTAAGCTTGAGTATCGGCTATGGACTCGCCATCTATCACATTGGCTGGCAACTAAAATATATCTTTGGCGGAAAGTGGGTGTGTGGGTACTACCTTCACCTCTGCCTTCCCCTTCGGAGACCCTTGTGGGAAGGCGTAAGGATATATTATATTATTTAATACTTGATTTTACTCATCAGACTAAAACTAACAAATCGACGCAAGCCAGGCTTATTATCGGAATAACCAAACCCATTATACGCACTAATAGCATTAACATAGAGCTGTATATTGTATAACCGCAAAAACACTCAAATTATCCCTACAGTAATCTACTTCATAATCTAGTTATTAAACCTCTATTATAATATCCGGCCAGTGTACGGATTAATGAAACAAATATTGCGTGGACCTTTTTGGTACAATATAATTTCTATCGACACAAAATTTAATACACTATTAATGATATATCAAAGCATATTTTGATGCAATGTATTTTTTACACGGCAACGTAAGAGAATCTTTAAAATTGGAATACATATTAAACATACGTCATTAAAATTACAATGTTCTCTTGAGTTTAAAAACGCTGTCATAGGGGTATTAGAGAAACCTTTAAGATGGCGATCGTCATTTGTCGTCATTACTAAATATAAATAAGTGAATACCTGATATTACACATCTGTAACGTATCTAGTAAAACTTTAAGATTTAATACAAGCCTACTTTCGTCATCGATTTTATGTTGTTGTACAAAAGCATTACAACAAGCAAGACATTAAAATCCACTGTTATTCAAACTATTTACAAACTGCATGATGAAACTGCGTCTAAAGAGCGATCCCCGTAAATAGGCAGAACCAGGCACCCCTACCAACAACTCGATTGGCATAACCAATAAATATGGTACCTCGAGGTATCACGAGACAAAAACACGAAAAATATTTTCCGAAGAGTCGATTTCTAAAATCGATTACCCGCCCCTGAGAGAATATCGAATAACACATGAAAATTGCCTCGCAAAATAGACATTTGTGCGTATTGCTATATGCGTATGGCATTTGTGAAGTATGTGCGAGGAATACGTGTAATCTTTCCCGAGGGAGCCGACTTCCGTGAGTGCCCTATTTTCGGCCTCCTTTGTGATAACAAAATTGACCTGAAAGTGGTGTTTCGAGCTCCATAGACGGAGCTATTAGGAGGTAGAGTGCCTACCTATGATTGATGGAATCGAATTGGGTCATATCGTAAGCTGTACTACTTAATTTATTGGCTGAAGATGTGCTGACGAATCTCCTAGCCGTGATGACCGAGTAGTTAGTCTCTTGCTTTTTTTTTTAACTTAAGTATTTGTATACATTAATACAGTGCAGGTATTGTACAGTCTATACCTTCTTCTTCCATGTCTTATCCCTTTATTTGGGGTCGGCCCTCCTCGTTTTCAGGCGCCAAGATTTTCTGTCTTGGGTTGTCTGTGTATCCAGCTGTGCTCGTTCCATGCCCCTGGTAACTGTTGTCCACCACGTGGCTAAGGGCCCTGCCCTCCTGTCCTCCTGGCTCTGCCCTTCTTCTTGTCAGTTATTGCTAGGGCTTTCCTAACAGCGTAATCTTCGTCTCACCTCATCACATGAGAGATTTTAAGAGAGGTAGGGCATAACGGATTCTCCGTTCGAATTTGGAGCTGCCCGACTGGGGCAGGACCTCCACCTTATAGAAGTCCGTAGCCAAATAACACAATTTATTGTGTTGTGTTCCTACGCGGTGAATGAGGTTTCCAGTAATGAGCTCCTTGGGGAGGGGGGAGGATTGTTATATTGTGTTGGCAGCAGAGGGATTAGACTGATTATGTTGTCAGCACAGTATAACTCTCCGAACACAGAGTGGCAACGCGCAAGTAATACTTAGGTATCGTGAGCGTAAATAGGCTACAGTAACCGTTTCCCATCAGGTGGGCCGTATGCTTGTTTGCCACTCTTGTAGTATAAAAAAAAAAAAAAAAAAAAAAAAAAAACATGTCCAAACCATCGCTGTCGACCTTCTACTATTTTTTTTGCAATTTACAGTAAGGTCAATACAGAATACTAATATAGATAGTCTGGAATATATGGTGTGGTTAATTTCAGAAAACGATACTAATACTAAGGCTTGAGAAACCCCTTGGTTAGCAAATTTAACACGAGTGTCATCGCAGAGCGAACTCTAGTAGAGCAATAAAAGTTACAGGCTCTTACGCGAGTATTTCAAACGCTTACTCGTGCAAGGAAAGCTATATAATGTAAGTCCGCAATGGAAGTTTTAATTGAATATATCCTCAATCACTCCGGCCCAGAAGCCAATGGCCCATAGAGATATGTGAGATCGTGACAAAGGGCGGAACAGTAAAAACTTTACGCTCGTAATAAAAGTAACATAAAACTGGCTGGCAGGAAATCGTCGCTACCGACATACTGCCTTCGACGAGATAAATATGCAAAAGAAAAAGTGATATTTCTGAAATTGATGACTTGACAGTCTTGCCGTTTATAGGGTTCACCGGTTCATATAAATTTGGCGACGTAGGACAGTACCTATGGACGTATTATTCAAACTGCTGTGGTCTGTGGGCTGTGGTCTTTTTTGAGGCGGATACTATGCCAGTTGGGCAGGTCTAATAATGAGCGTGTGTACTCGTTGTTGTATCTCTTAAGTAAGGTACATATCCTCACGCCTTCCCACAAGGGTCCCTGAAGGAGTAGCAGAGGTGTGTAAGTATTATACTCACTCCCACATTCTGCCGGAGATATATCTTTGGTGCCAACGTACCGTTACTCGACTATAGGTACATACGTCCTTTGCATGTCTTCTCAAACGTATGCTGGTGTTTTCCTTCACCTTTAAGCTCGTGATTGGTCAATCAAATTAAGGGAATACAATTTGATACATTAATTATTACATCTTTATGAAAGAATCTTCTTGGAATCGTCATAGGAGAAAAGCTAAATATTATCTCAACTTTAGATGAAAACTGCATACAAACGAAAAGATAAACTTAAACAATGTTTAATAATACCATTAAAATAGTATTTAAAACTTTACTTTTGAAACCACACAATGAATGCTCCGCATTAACTCAATCTAATTAAAACTTCTTTGGGTTGCGACGGCAACGATACCGTGTTATCAATCAATTATCGCCCTTGTATCAATAGTGTAAGATCGCTACTTTCAATTTGCCGTTGCTTTTGTCTACTATTTAGGTTCAAACGGAATAGATAAGACCGCCTCACTGGATTTAGTCTCTCCCGATTCAGCTAATTCAGAATGCTCGGCCTTAAATAACAGCTATTTGTTTTCCTTTCGTGTCTGTAGTCCCGCGATAAGGACCATCTATTTCATTCTAATGTCGTAATGATCCCCAGGGGTCCTTTCGAGGGGACTGCAGATTGCAACGTCGCATTTGATGTTTTTATTATCGACTCATGCCATTGGCTCGATGGAGCTCTAGAGATTTTCTCATGTGCAGTTCAATTTCAGGCTTTGAGTACGTGTTTATAGAACTCAAACTCCCTTATTGGGAAATGCGATACTGAAAGCCAAGAATTTGTAATAATAATAATGTAATTTTATTCTGTCACCAGGATATCCTGATTCATTGACATTGTGACGGACTAATATTTTTATTCTCTTTATAAAATGTATAGTTCTTACATACATACATACATACATATCATCACGCCAAGTCCCTAACGGGGTAGGCAGAGAGTATAGAGCGCCAGTTCTCTCTAGACTTACATACCTCTTTCGCTTCGTCCACATTCATCAGTCTCTTCATACATGCTCGTCGGTTTTGAGTACTCTTAACGTTCTTATAAAGTTCTTATAAAGTATATATATAAAGTATAGTTCTTATAAAGTATTTTTTTTTAAATACAGCTTAGGTCCCAAAGTAAGAAACCTCCTCACCAGGAGTGACAAGGAGCTCAGCGTCAGGCTCTTGATCTAACTATCTAACGAGAGCTTTATTGCGTGTTGGTCTGGGCACTTTTCCATTATGCCGATATTCTTATTATTATTATCACAATTTAAGCACATTGAATAGTCACTGAACCCTGAGACTTGAACCATTATAGCTTTGGGCAAAACTTTCGAATTATATTCGAAGTATTCCCGAGACCAATTCATAATAGGTTTTCGATCTAACGCTGAAATAAATAAGGACGTTGCTTAAAGGTTCCATGGCAGTTAATTTCAAACTCAATTTTGTTGTTAATAAAGATCGAATTAGTTTTATTACGGTTTCCCTGTCAAAATTGTTAGGTATTTCCCGAGACAGTCGGCCGGTCGTAAAACACATCTGCTCGAGGTAATTTCCAAACTTACTTCATTACTGTTTGGGTATCATAAAATGTATGTACAACGTATACATATAATCATTTATTTTAAAGGATATTTTTTTTTATACTACAAGAGTGGCAAACAAGCATACGGCCCATCTGATGGGAAACGGTTACCGTAGCCTATTTACGCTTTGATACCGAAGTATCACTTGCGCGTTGCCACTCTATGTTTGGAGAGATATACTGTCCTGACATATCCCTCTGCTGCCAACACAATATAACAATCCTTCCTCCCTCCCCAAGGAGCTCATTACTGGAAACCTTATTCACCGCCTAGGAACACAACACAATAAATTCTGTTATTCGGCTACGGACTTATATAAGGTGGAGGTCCTGCCCCAGTCGGGCAGCCCCAAATTCGAACGGAGAATCCGTTATGCCCTACTTCTCTTATTTGTATTATATAGATTTACGATAAAGCAAAAGTGTGTGCAAGAAGAGACAGAGGAAGGCCACGTTCCAAGTACCTAGATAAAATCGATCGGACGCTCAAGGACGGGAATGTCAAGAGTACTCGAAACCGACGAGCATGTATGACGAGATGAATGTGGTCGAAGCAAAAGAGGTATGTAAGTCTAGAGAGAACTGGCGCTCTATACTCTCTGCCTACCCCGTTAGGGACTCGGCGTGATGTTATGTATATTTATGATAAATCATCTTCTGTAAGCCGTGGTGGCCGAGTGGTTCGAGTATTTGCCAGCAACACAAAAATTGCAAGTTCGAATCCCAACTATACCAATGAGTTTCTCTGAACTGAAGTACAGAAATTGGTCGCACCACTAGTCTTACAGTGAAGAAAAACATCGAGAGGAAACCTGCATACGTTTGAGAATAAATTCAAAGGCGAATAGTTACGGCGATGGACTCGCCATCTGTGACGTTGGCATCTAAAATATATCTTTGGAGGAAAGTGGGTGTGTAGGGTGGGGTACTACTTATATACTTCAATACAGGCAATCTTTGTGTTGCAGGCGGGGCTTAGCTATGTCTGCGTTTAAATACCGCACAAGGATCGACGTAATGAGCATTGAAATCTTATAAAAGAACCTGAGTCACCAAATCGAACATATGTTTTTTTTGTAAACACAAAATATCTAAATTACCACTCGTGTCTGAGAGAGATATTTGTGGACTTACCATCTGTCTCGTAGACACCTATTGGCAATCATTGCTTACCCGGGAGTTACCTGACCATAAAGGAACGCAAATAAGGCGGGAAGAACACATCGTATTTTAAATAGAGCGAGTGATGTTAAGGCTATATAAAAAAGCTTTTTGACTGATCCTTATCCTTCCAACGTCCTACCCCCTAGTTATCACTGGATACTTCACTGACTATTTACATGTACCCTATCTCTAGGCCCCAGAGGTCCATAAAACGAGGTTTATAAATTTTCTATGAGCACTACGGAATTCCGCACAGGCTCCAAGCTCGTAAATGTATGAACATATTCACTTTTTTTATTACTTGTTATGAGCATTCAGCTCCCGTTCTGCGAGACGGCCCTTGAGATTAACTCAAGATATCGTGGTCGGCTCGCAAAATGTTTTGCTCAATTCACTTTTGTTGCTCTTCTCCCCAACCAAGGTTTAGTGATTGTGCGAATATGATTAGCATCTCAAAAGTTTTTGTTCAAATCAGGGTTCAAAATATACTATTTAAGATATGCGGGGCGCAACGGATACTGCCGTTCAGAATTTAAATTGCCAGACTGGGGTACTAAGTACGAACTTTCAGAAGTTCCCAACGAAATGGTACTGCTTCTGATTAGGGTGTTTTTGGAACTCCATAAAGAATGGCCGTATTAGGAGATATGGGATCAATCCCTTTCATTCGTTATATTACTAGCACTGCCCCCAAAATTTCACCCACGTGAAATTTTATTTCATTGTTAGGGTCGTTTTCTGTTTTTTTTTTAGAATATCCTATGTATTAATCATTCGCAGAGATTCGCAAATCAACTGGCGTGAATGAGGGCGTGATTGTAAAGATGAAGAAAGGCATGTTACGTTGGTTTGGACATATAGAAAGGATGAGTGAAGAAAGATTGACGAAACAGATATACAAAGCAAAAGTGTGTGCGAGAAAAGGTAGAGGAAGACCACGTTCCAGCTACCTAGACCAAATCGATCGGACGCTCAAGGACGAGAACGTCAAGAGTACTCGAAACCGAGGATCATGTATGAAGAGACTGATGAATGTGGACGAAGCGAAACAGGTATGTAAGTCTAGAGAGAACTGGCGCTGTATACTCTCTGCCTAACCCGTTACGGACTAGGCGTGATGATATGTATGTATGTATTAATTCAGCTAATATATAATAATCTAACTGTGTGCCAGATGTCATCCAATAGTGTTTAATACTTTTTAGACAAAGAGGAAAATACTTCCTCATACATTTTCACATTATATGTATTTGAAGTTCGCAAGCAACGAGCCTCGCAACTAAGACATTTATAGCAGGCATCTTTGTAGCCCCAATAACAGTCTCATAAAGATAGAGGGATTTAATATTAACTCTTTCAAAATGATGAATCACCACTTCACGAAATTGAGTCGAGTCGAACTAGATTAGCGAGTGAATGGACATTCGAACGATTCGCTCTTGATCATGTCGGTACGATATAAAGGTATCGATTTACAGGATGTCTCAGAAAATAGAACAGTCTTCTAGAAGTTTTTTGGGGTATTGTGAATATATCCTCATGACGATGCAATAAAACAAATAGCTGTAAAGATAACAGAATTTCAGCATTATTAAAGGGAACTCACTCCGGAGGTGATTTTAGGAGAAAACATTAATACGATACATAAAATAATAAAAAACGCTCTACCTGTATAACTTTGTCGTTACATCAGATTATTATACGAAATTATGGTCATAATATTATCAACTTGGAATGTATTTTTTTTTACTATAATTATTTTATTTTAAATCCCGGCATTGTGCCTATCACAAATTTCAGCAATGTCTAGCCTAGAGAAGACTGGCTCTTTACTCTCTTTGCCTACCCGTGGCGGATTCGATATGAAGCTATATATGTATAGAAACGATATTAGCCATAAGTGTCATAATCTTAATGATTCAGACACAGAAAAAAACAACGGAATTCTTTCGTCTACTTACTACGTCAATGGCTACAGAATAACCAGCAACGCAGAAATTAATCAATATGCTGCCTATATCGGACGAGACGGCAATAAAAGTAGCTTGTGTTTATAATATAGATCAACCAACAGTACGGCAAGTGAGCCAACAAAGTACCTACACTAAAACAATAGATACAGTATCCCAAAAGACCTTATCATTCCTACAAAGATCTAAGATGAAAAACAAAAACAACATACAATCCAAACATCCTCTAACGGGATAGATCTCTTTGAAAACTCAAGCGAAAGAATCCTCTTGATCAAAACTGGAATTGTTACAACTTTGTTCCTTTAATTAAAGCCGGATACTTCGCAACTTCCTCTGGTCCTTTACACTCACGTGACTTACCTGAAATAAAGAAAATTATCATTAGCAATTTGTAAAGGTACCTTAATTCAATTAAATTTGTACTTCGAAACTGTGTGCTCTTTAATAGAAGCAGAAAATGGGGTAGGTATTTGATTTCTTCTAATTATTTGTTTAATTTATTAAATGATACGTATATAACAATTATTACAATGAAGCACACCAAAAACCACTGAGGTATCTCCGGTATGCCGTACATTCTGCTTATTTACTAATTGGCTTAGGCGACATAGCTCTTTTTTTTTTTTTGGTATTGTCTCTCGTAGCGTGAGTTCCGGGAACTTTTGCTACTTAACCGGTCAATGGCGAGACCTAGGCCTCCAGCCAGGCACTTTAGTACTAAGCAACACAGCTAAGGGCACCCCCTGTGGAGTACGAACCTCGGCTTAGGGCGTTGCTGGATCGCGAGCTAGGGAGCTGGGCCGGACTGTTAATTTTATTTATATATTATTTGGGGGCGGGATTTGCGCGTCTGGCTCGGCGCGGGCCGGCGTTTGCGGAGGAGGTCGGGGGGGAACATTACGGCTTATTCGCGTCGAGCCTCGCCGGCGAGGACGGAACAGTGGTCGGTTGTGTGTAGTGTTGGTATGTTTTCGTCGGGCGTCCTGGAGGACCGTTATGTCGTCATCCGGTTTAATGACGGCATGTCTTGGACGCCTTATCTTGGAGATAAGGGAGGGAGTGTATCGGGCGGCCGATACGACGAGGGGGTTGGGGTGATTTTCAGCAGAATCGAAATTACGTTTGGCTAGTTTTTTCAAAAACTGTTTTATAGTGGGGACTTTGAGGTCAACGTGGAGTTGACTATTACGCATGTACCACGGGGCACCTGTGGCTCTCCGGAGAAACCGGCTTTGGAGCACTTGCAGGGGGCTAAGCACACGGTGTGCAAATTTGATCAAAATCGGTTCAGTAGCTTAGGAGTGAGTTGAGTCAACAACGTGACGCGTAATTTATATATATTACATACATATAACCACGCCTCTTTCCCGTAGGGGTAGGCAGAGACCACTTCTTTCCACTTGCTACGATCCTTACATACTTCTTTCACTTCGTCCACTTTCATTATTCTCTTCATACATGCTCATCGGTTTAGGGTACTCTTGACCTGACCTTTTTTCAAGACGTCCCTTATTTGGTCTAGAAATGTCCGTCTAGGTCTACCCCTTCCAACACTTTCATTCACACTCGCCTTATACACTTTTTTCGTCAATCGTTCTTCATTCATTCTCTCGACATGGCCAAACCATCTCAGCATACCTTTCTCAATTTTTGTCACAACATCTTCTTTCAGACCACAACGTTTCCTTATCTCATTATTTCTTATCCTGTCACTCAGTTTAACTCCTATCATACCTCTTAACGCTCCCATCTCAACTGCATTTATTCGGCTTTCATGCTTCTTCTGCCATACCCAACTTTCACTTCCGTACATGAGTGTCGGATATTAAGATATACTATATGTTAAGATATAGATAGAGATATTAAGATATACATATACATAGTGGGTGTATGGGCATTAGTTATACACCTCTGCCTACCCCATCGTGGACCCCTGTGGGAAGGTTTGAGGCTATATAGTTATATTGTAGTAACTTTACTGCAGGATACAAACCTGTCACCGGTAAAGTTAAATTCTGTAGCTTCGAACCTAGCGGCGTGTATGAAAGTTTTTTACGAAATAAAGTACAGTGACACACCATAAGTTTTATGCGAAGGAAAACATCGTGTGGAAGCCTGAATACATAGAAGCAAAGATGTATGTAAACTCTATGTGTGCTTGAGAAACGAAATTCATAATTTGAAAATACCAGCTGGGTCAGTTTATATTTTCTCTGAGGAATCTTACATTATTATTTTCGTCAAATCAATTTAATATTAATGTTCACGATGATTACATGTAGAATTTAATTTAAAAAAATATTCTCCAATAAAATCTTGATAATGTCGTTGATTTCAAATCGCTACTGAGAACGTTAAAATCCCCAGCGCAATTACTGCCAACTGAATTCAATTGTCTGGATTAATTATAGAAGCCAATATATATATATATATAGGCATATATATTTTTTACATAAATCTTCACGCTTTTCTACCGGACCCTCAAGGAGTAATATACGCCTTCCCACGACTGTCAATAGATAGATATATTTTAGTTGCCAATTTACTCATACGTTTTTTTATAGTAATAAAAACCATTTTTACCGAATATATATTTAGGTATCAACGTGACCGATGTCGAGATAATACATCATTGGGCGTAACTTAACAAATCCTTTTGCATTTTGTGTGTAGATTTCTTCAGCGGAAGTAAGTATGGAAAAATCTACCCGAATATAACAATCATACTTGTATTTCTGTAATATTTAGGGTATGAATGCTCATCAGGTTCAAATATATGTATTTATTATCTATAGATTTCGTCATGGTCCACAACAAAATTAAACACAATCTTATTTTTCTCCCAAACGAAGTCGGGTGGGTCAGGTAGTTGCTAATACCTATATAGGTACATACATATATTAGCAACTTAGCGTATATATATATATATAAGCAATTAAAGGACTAATATCCAACTCCATTTAAAAACAATTGAAAACAGCTTCCAATCAGGCGTGTAAAACATTCCTCGTTCTTTCAAAATTATATTTGAAGTTTTAAAACGTTCTGTAATAAATGAAAATGTACCCAAAAATGGTAATACAATAATCAACATTTCGTCTCTATTGTCACAGTGGAATCTTGTTACTGAAACTGTTGCTTTGTGGACTGAGAACCAAGCAAATGAGTTTATAATACGACCAAATTAGGGTGGCGAGCGGACACATTATTCTGTACACGAAGTCTTAGCAGTTTTCTTTTTGAAATTTATATTGTTCGGCCTATTTCAGGCAACACTGAATGTTTGTCGTAATTACGCAGCCTGCCTTATTGTGCGTTGGTCACAGTTTAAACGTAGGGCTACATTTGGGGGCTATCAAGTTGGGAATTCAGGCGAAGTTACAAGGACGGAAAATTAGACGAGTTTCGGGTGAAACTCACCCGAGCGAACTTTCAAATAGATGTGGTTACAAAAAGAAGCCTTGGACTGGGGAAAATTGAGAGCCGTGGAGTCCTAGAGGTACCGAGAGGGCTTCATCTATCACCTGTAAAAAAACATCTTGGTTCAAACCCTGGTGTTTTTTTACCAATGTGTTTTTCTCAAGAGCAGTGATTTACCACACTACTTTAGCCGTACGGTGAAGGCAAACATAGGTCGTAAACGTGCGAACGCTTAGAAATAAATTAAATTACGTAGGAATATAAAAAGGGAACTGCCATCTTTATTTTATTATTAATGCACCACATTTTGATAAGTGATAAGAAAAATGCGTATTGGTAATTTAAATTAATATGAGAAAATATCTTTCTTTAATTTCATACATGGAATAAATAAGAGAAAATTACCTGACTGATTAAAGTGGCATTATATACATTACTGTGATACATTACTGGGATATGTGACTGATGCAAAAAATATATAAAAACAATCCTTGATGCGGATTATATATCATGCTAAAATTTCAGCTCTATCGGTGCAGAACTTTTTGTGTTTTTGAAGCGTACACAAACCAACATAACATTTTTATATATATAAATATATTACCAAAATTTTTAAAACCAGAGATTTAAATAAAATAATAATATATCCTCACGCCTTCCCACAAGGGTCCCCGAAGGGGTAGGCAGAGGTGTATAGGTAATACCCACACACCCACTTTCCGCCAGGGGTATATTAGGTGCCAACGTGACAGATTTAAATGTAAGACATTATTAAAGTATACAGTTCTGAACGTACTGTGGTGTGTGGTGGTAATTGGTTCAAGTCGCGTACATTGCAAAGATAACAAGTTTGAATCCCGACTGTACCAATTACGATTACAAGTTGTGCTTGAGAAATAACGATGGACTTTTTGGATAAACGGGACCCCCGTTGGCACCAAAATATATTTTCGGTGATCGGGGTCGATTGTAAGTAGGCGTTGAGATACATTTTAGGTTTCGGGCTTAAATAGATTATTCATAAAGAATATACTTTTAGATGAACAAAGAACTTAGTAGGTACTACGCAGTGTAGCTAGGCGTAGTTCACTCAAGTAAAGCGAAATACTTTTGAAATCCGAACATCCTGACAAAGTTTCCAAATCGATTTACGCCGGCGCTCGTTTCAGTTTGCCGGTAGATACGATTTGGACGTGTTGTTTTCGTTCATTTTCTTTGAGGCTACCCTCGTTATGATACTGAGAACGCCCGCGGCATGAGATTACAACTTTTTCTTCAAAACTCACTTATATTTTATAGCGTTATAAAGTTGAGATTTACTTTCTCTTTTGTTGCAAAAGTACCATGTGCATTTTTGAGATAATAATACAAATACGACGTTTATGTACTAATGAAACCGACCTTCGTAGTCAGTAGGTTTCCTAAGTTTTTTCTTTTCCATCACTCTTCTGTTCCCACGTTCATGCTGTCTAGACCAAATTGATTGTACACTGAAGGATGGGAACGTCAAGAATGCAATGTGGATGAAGCGAAAAAGCAAGTCTAGAGAACTGGCGCTAGGAACGTTAAAAAATAATAGATTTTTAATTTAAATCGATTATTATTTTCTTATAATCGATTTTTATTGTAATATTAATCGATTTTTAATAAATCGATTGTACAAATTACGTGTTTAATTCGATTTTCAGAAATAGCTCATATTTTATTTTTTTATTATAATAATATACAACTTTTGATAGTACTAAAATTTGTATCAATAATGCTAATTCGTTTCCTAATTCCTAACCTTGAAATTTATAGGAACACCTTTGATTTTTAGTTTTGAATTGGTTGTTTTTTTTTCTGATAATTAATGAATTGATTTTTAATCTGATAAATTGTTAATTTGAATCTTTTAAGTTTAATATTGGAATATGAAAAGCTTTTAAATAAAAAAATTTTTTCACAGAAATCGATATATTTTTAGTAAAATCGATTTTTGACAAATCGATTAATTTTGAATAAAGAAAAATCGATTTTTATTTAATCGATTATCTTCCAATAAACTCACATCCCTAGTCCCTAGGCGCTACTGGTACTCTTTCTGCCTATACCGTATGGTCGACAAAGTCGGTATGATGAAGATGATCTGAATTAATTATGTCTTACCTTACGCTTACGTGTATTACAATTTTTACTACATCTGATGTTAAGCGGTTCCCGAATCCTAAGCAGCAAACAATAAGTCAGCACTACGCTACGAGGGAGGGATAAAAATCAAACCCTGCCCAGCTATCGATCGATCTCTTTGTATTAACAAGGCATAACTACGTCACGATCAGAATCAAACCATAGCGCGTTTCAAAACTGCAACGACTATTACAGTTACAGACACAATACCTAAAGCACGTTCGTTCGTACCAGGGATGTTGCGAATATTCGCATCCGCATCCGCAAATGCGGAGCTTCCGCATCAATTTTGACATTCGCATCCGCATCCGCATCCGCAATAATCAATGCGGATTTTCATGCGGATGCGGATGTTATACAAGTTGCGACAATAAAGAAATTGGACGGGGCCGGCGAATGGCGCGTGCCGTTCGCATGTGAAAATGACCAATAGGAGCGCTAAAAATGGTTGACGAGATCCGACGCGTTTTTCTTGTAAATCATTACGTGTTTGTTTGCGCTGTGGATTACTTATCGTATAGACATATATTTTGAGTGTTATTGTGATACAGTGATCATTGAGTGTAAATAATTGTTTATTGGGAAATCTTTATATTAGCCTTAGCTCAGCTTATTACTTTAAAATCGCCAGGTAAATGCCATTATGTTACACCGGTAATACGTTTTATTGTAGGTAAACTTTATAACAATATCCTTTATTTTTTCAGCGAGTTTCCCGTTATTGATTATCTAACAAGTTTATTAACAATGTCACCACCGACAAAAAAGTAATATATGGAATAAGCATGACGAAAGATTTTGAATCTATAATTAAGTAATACACATTACTAATTACGAAAAAAGGCCTCTTTTTCCGTAATAAATTAAGGTTTAGCGTACTTTAAAGCCGTTTTTTAATTACTTTTTCAATAGTGCGCGAAAGCAGCTCGTAGGTATGACGTCATGCGCTGTGATTGGTGTTTCAGTCAAAAGGGCTGATTAATTATTATCTTTTTAAATTAAATCAACATTAAAATTAAAAAGAAATCAATTTTTAAATTCCATTTAATACGCATTTTCCGCTTAAAAATTTTACGTTTTGTCACGTCCATTGTAATGTAACCGCCTTGAATTAGGAAAGGCGGCAATATTACTGTTTATTTAGTATAATGCGCCTATTTTTCACTTCACTTACTAATATGAAACTTAGTAAGTGAAGTTAAAAAAATAGGAGCACTTTACATTACTATTTTGTTTAATAACAATTTTAATTATGATTGTTATAATTCTTCATTCATATGTATATATGTACTATATGTGCCCGCTACTTCGACCGCGAGGAATTTAACAAAAAAATTTTGATTGATTTCTAAAATAAAATTAGCCTAAGTTTTCTCCTTTTTACATCAGTTACCAGCCAGTGAAAGTCCCATCAAAATCGGTCCAGCCGATTCAGAGATTAGCCGGAAAAACAGACAGACCAACAAACAGACAAAAGTAAAAAAAACATTTTGTATAGGTACGGTGTTACATCCATATGTATTAAGTAAAATTGAATTTATTTGTATGGATTTATATCAGATCTTAAACATCCGCATCCGCATTCGCATCCGCGGATGTGAGCCTTCATATATCCGCATCCGCATCCGCGGATGTAAAAAATCGGCATCCGCAACATCCCTGGTTCGTACGTTGCCGAAATTCATTGCAGATTTTCATCAATTGCATCAGTTGATGATGAAAATGTAAACGTTAACGTATTCCTGTCTGAACCTAGATTTTTGCTATTTCATGTAAATATATGTAGATTAAGACCTCGAGCATCCACAACCAGCAAAACAAAACACTGAGTCATCTATAAAGCGAGTATTCAATATCCAATCTAGCCAGTCTGGAGCGCCTCGCGATCGCTCTACATTTTCCTTCGAGCAATATCGCTTCAAAGCCCATTTCTCGTAGCATTGTCATGTAAACTCGATCAAGCCCGCTTGCGACACAACATATTAACATATAGTTTACAAACAGCATCTACCCCTTCCATATACTTTTACTAACCTTGTACAAAAACGGAGGGTCCGCAAATGTCAACTTTATGTTCTACACAACGCTTCAACAACACCTAACCTTTTGTTAAAAACAAGCGAACAAAACAGTGCCCTAAAGCTAAAGCTTTAAAGTATACTCTCCGACGCCACAACGTACAAGGCATCATCGAACGTGATCGATTACAAATTGTTTCATTATGTACCTAATTACAGTAGCTGAAGGCAGCTTTTACGTTGTATGCCAACGGGCGGCGGGTGGCAGAGTAAATTGGTTCTTAGTGCTTGGGGACAGGGTGGTGTATGGTGTGGGGGTGCGCTAAGCCCCGGGGCGCGTGTCGCCGGCTCCCTGTGGCGCCTGTAAGGTCAAATGCAAACTTTACCTTTACCCTCTGAAGGAAACAGCTATTACGGCATTTTATTGGTTTAAGATAAGAGCTGCTCTCAGTCACTTGTGTACGCTATTCAAGTACCTGTGATTATGTTATAAACATGTTTATGGACATAAATCAGTTTTGATTTAGTACGGTCCTCACCGTACCATTGATACTGACAGCATAGTACATACATACAACATATATATTGGGACACAATTTTTTAAATTATTAATCTTTTTTTTTTTAATGTTAGCTCCTAATTTCTATTCAGTCTCAGTTCGGTTAATCAGGCATATTGCTCCTTTTAATGGGAGAATAGGATTAAGTGCATTCAAATACAGGTGCTTTGCGATTGTGAGTACTCAGTTGATAAGCCATTGTCGGGTAAAAAAATCCGATATTATTGATGCGTGCAACATGGTCGTAGCTATTGTAATAGTCTTGCCATTGGGAAAAATAAAATATACAGTCGTAATAGCTAAAACGTGGGGTAACAGAAAAATCTACCTTTTACGGTGAACTCACAATGTTTTTTTTATTCACGTTCGATGACCCGACTCGAGTGAATTCGACCAATGTCGATTTAGTAGATTCTTTCAGAAATGGTTTCATATGTGAAAGAATGTGGCATGATTAATCACTGTACTTAAAATCTTAATATATATAAATTACGTGTCACGTTGTTTGTCCGCGATGGACTCCTAAACTACTTAACCGATTTCAATAAAATTTGCACACCGTGTGCAGTTTGATCCAACTTGAAAGATAGGATAGCTTACATCACAATTGGACCCGATAGGTGGCGCTGCGATCGTGTTTCAGGAAGTTTAACTTTTTCACCCAGGCGAAGCTGGGCGTGACAGCTAGTAAATAATAAAATTTTATCCTCACGTGTTCATCTGTCCCGTAAACATTCTTCAATTATTAATACGACTCAATAAAAAAATTAAACATGTCTTCTCGTCCGTACACGATTTGCTCTTATCCGTTTCCAAGAATTAAATAAATTGCGCTTTATTGCTAACAAGGTATGTATTCTTCTTAGATTATTAGCAACCGCATAATTAATAGCTCGATTATAAGATCTTAATCTTTAGTATGTTTGTGAGGGATTTTGCTGGCTAAGCTCGCGTAATCTACAGCAATAATTATGTTTTGTTTAATCCATTGGTATGGTAAGTACAGTCAATACATATTCGCTTTTAAAGAAAAAAAGAATTATTTTATGCAATGCCACAGCGTAAATATCCATCTTTTGATAAAATTCTGAACATCCCGTGAATGACTGCTGAGTAATTGGATGTTACACGCAGCACCTCTTGAAGTGCCTCAATTACATCCTACTCATTCCTGTTACCAGAGCAATCGTGCCCCATCGACTAGAGGCATGGAATACATTACTTATTGTCGGGCATGCTAATTTAATGTGCGGCTACCCACGCATCTCCCACGCGACTTACTCGTCCTGTCCTATGCCCCGTTCGATACCCCACTTGACTAAACTGTGTTTAGTAAAATTAGGAACGTTGACAACTAAATATTTAATTAAAATATGTTGCCAACTTTAAAATGAAATTAGCTCAAAATAATGTAATAACAAATATGTAACTACAATTCAATTCTATAATTGAATTGTGATACCATTATCAGAACTCAAAAATATTTAAGTATCCTCCTAAGATATCCTCCTTTTTAGAGTTGGTTAAAAATGTGGCCAGACAATTAATGTCACTTTTCCTCCGTGGTTACAAGCTATCAAGTATATCATATTGTTAATATTATTGGCTACATATTAAAGAACTACTTGTACGTCCATATGGTGACAGATAAAACTTCTAAGTGAAAATTGAATTTTTTGTTACATGTAAGGCTAGTGGGAACTGGCGGATGATACGTATGTATGTATGTATATTACACCATATATCCTTGTGAATATTAAGTTGCAATGGCACCGGTGCTGTAAACTGTTTAGATATAGGTACAACTGATGAAAAGGGGCCAAAGAAAATTCTTAAATGATGTGAGAATTTTATTAATTCAGTGGAATTTCTAAAACTCATTAATGATTCATGTCATTATAGCCCTTGAACATTTTCTCCCATGCTGTCTAACGTAGAATTTCAGTGATGAAGCGTCAAATATTTCATATTAACTTTTTACGAATTGAATATTTGTAAAATTTTTTATCATAAATAAGCTTGGGACATACAATCGACCATTACCATCTGAATTGGCCACAACATCTTGATTTTGATAAATTTGATAAATATTGTTGTTCCTATCCTCACGCCTTCCCACAAGGGTCCCCGAAGGGGTAGGCAGAGGTGTATAGGTAATACCCACACACCCACTTTCCGCCAGAGGTATATTAGGTGCCAACGTGACAGATGGCGAGTCCATCGCCGTTACTCCAGCACGACTATACATACGCCTTTGAATTTCTTCTCAGACGTATGCAGGTTTCCTCTCGATGTTTTCCTTACCGTAAAGCTCGTGGTGTGACTAATCACTGTACTTAAGTTCAGAAAAAACTCATTGGTACAGTCGGGATTCGAACTTGCGACCTTTGCGTCGCAGGCAACTGCTCGAACCACTCGGCCACCACGGCTTCTTTCACGATTGTTCCTTCGCCATCATTTTACACATCTGTTGTAGGTTACAGAGTTGAAGTGAGAAGCACTTTGACCACGAAACATGTTAAGCCAAAGCCAAGAACCAAACAAGCATTTGAGGATTTATTATTTTTGATTGGGTTATTATTTTAGGATGTGTTGTAGAAGTTTACAGCACATCCTAAAATAATTCTTGTCCCCCTAAAGATCCCTAAAGCTATCATAGGATAACCTCAGCGGGGCAATCATCACGTGAGCGTATGTTGAAAGAATATCCCTAGAAACCGCAAAGAGAATTTTGATATTACGTTTTACATTAAAAATATTGTGTAGCAATTGAAACCCATTCTTTTTATTTCCATTATATTTATATCCTGCGACTAAACACAGCATGAAAGATCTCCTTAAACCGGGAAAACCGGTATAAGCACGTTCCAATCGCGGATCTAGACCGAGGCACTTTCCTACACTATTTAAACAACTCATTTAACATAAAATGAACAAGGAAACTAGATATTAATAGCTAAAGTTTGCACTAACGAGTTACGAGCAATTTGTTTCCCAGTATGCGGGAGAAATCCTTACGATAATTTAGGACCTGATTCATATTCAAAGAAACTTGGATAAAGCGCCCGAATTTGAGGGTTTAATATACGGCTAGTATAGTAATGAAACCAATAACTTTGTGAAATTGTCGGATACAAATCTGAAGCAAACACGGAAACCCGAAGTGAAATTACCGAGTTATTGTTGAAAAAGCATAGTTAGCTCCTCATCTATACTAATATTATAAAGAGGAAAGATTTGTTTGTTTGTTTGCTTGTTTGTTTGTAATGAATAGGCTCCGAAACTACTGGACCGATTTCAAAAATTCTTTCACCTTTGGAAAGCTACATTATCCCCGAGTAACATAGGCTATATTAAATTGGACCCGATAGGTGGCGCTGCGATCGAGTTTTAGGAATTTTAACATTTTCACCCGTGCGAAGCTATCCCTTTCTGTGTGTCTTAAGGTGGATTCGAGAATGGTTTAGATTTACAATTGGACCCGATAGGTGGCGTTGCGATCGTGTTACGGGCAATTTAACTTTTTCACCCGAGCAAAGCTGGGCGGGACAGCTAGTCTTGTATCAATAGACTAAAAAGTTGTTATTCAAAATTGTATTTCAGCTGTTTTAGGATCTGCCCTTTGGTCACTTGAATTATTCTTCTTCTTACATTTAGAAGGTCTTAAATTTAAAACTTTTCTTTGGAGTAACTAATAATGCACATTGTACAAAGGACGTTTATATCTATATTTGATTCAGCCGCAGTTATTTAGTTCAAATGTTTGAAAGTAGAGGGTGCAGAGAGAAATCTTCGTGCTGTGATGGCCAAGTTCAGACAGCCATCTGCCAAATCAAGATTGCAGGTTGAAAACTCACGTAATTTACTAAACATAAACAAAGAGAAAGGCACCAAGAGCTTCACAATAAAACATTGCAATGAAAATACCTTTGAGAAGTAATGCAAAAATAAGCCTGAAATTCGGCGATAGACTGACTATCTGACACAATGGAACCAAAATAAATGACGAAATTACAATGTCATTAGAACCTATACGCCTATACCTTCGGTCCCTGTGGAATAGATTCGAAATTCCTACTTAGGTGAAGCACAGTCATAAAACAGAACCGTTAAAGCAACTTTCCAGTACTCGAGAGGTTAAATGCAGCCATTCATCCCATTAATACCTATTCGCTACCAGTAAGCATGAAATCGCGTTTGACGTCGATAACTCAATAAGCCGCATGGTGGCCTGAGTAATGGTTGTGGCGTCATCATCCGTCTTGCCGATAGCGTGACGTGACGTCAGCTGCGGACACGGGACAAATCGACCGTGGAATGGAATTGTGTTTTATTCCTCCTCACGCCACATCTGTACGCCACGCGAAATCCATGGCACAATATATATCTTCAGGAATTCCTCTGGTCTCCGAAAGGCTAGCGAAGGTGTAACAATACCCTCTTCTCACTGGAGATATATTTAGGTGCCAAAGCACGAATATACGTAAGTCATTGAATTTCTCCTAAAACGTATATATATATATATATATATATATATATATATATATATATATATATATATATATATATATTTCACAGTCATTTCCTTCACCTTATAGTACGTGGTATTGTTAAAAAACTCACTGGCACAGTCAAGATTCGAACTCGCAGTCTTATTACTCGAACCACTCGGTTACCACGGCTCTGAAAGGGCTACTAAAGGTACATTTGTATAGTAAAATAATACCTTTCCCAGTCCCTAGGGATCCCTAACCGATACATACGAAACACCAAAATGAATATTATCTTACATGTAAGCACCGGTACACAGGTAAGCAACTTATGTTACTTAGTAATCCCCTCTGAAGTAGCCAAAGATTAAGGAGCAAAGGTCTCTCTAACCTGGCTTTTCTAACCGTACCGTCTTAGTCGTATAATGTACAAGAAATACACTCTATAAACTTGCGTTAGCTCTCTGACTATTCTTAAGGGAAACTTCTCGCCTTTCTATTGAATTAACTTTGGCGTTTATGACTACATACCCAGTATAGAACCTCGTGTAACATTTTTGTACTAAAAAGTAATCCTTACGTATGTATAATTCAATTCTCAAGTCATTTGATATAAAACTGTTAATTCATTTCAATTAAAGTATAACGAGATCGAAGACTCAAGCATGGGAACGTCAAGAGTACTCGAAACCGGAGAGCACGTATGAAGAGACTGATGAATGTGGATGAAGCGAAGAAGGTCTTGAGACAACTGGCGCTCTACTATGGTATTGGCATTAATATATCGTAAAAATTATCTCAAAAACCCCACTACCCACAAAACCACACTCACCACTCACCAGGGCTGCATGAATGACTAAACGGATGTGCAACTACACCCTATTGCATTGGAAATATGTAGGTGCGAACGTGACTGCTAAAAAGAAGGTGACTATAACCCAACCACCTATTAGGTATGTCAAACGCATGTAACCTTCGTAACGTCATTCACAAGTTTCAACTTAGAACCACTACTTTACAAGGGACTGTGTAATCAGCCACCACGGCTTCTCATTTAAATTATAAGAGCATTTAACGTCCTTCATTTAAAAACCTTTCTTGCAATAAACCGAACACAACATTGTTAGGACGAGAAAGTACATCATAAAACGTCCTTAATATTTTATGACGGCCATATTCAAACAAATTAACTTCCTTTCTCGGCTCGTGATGAAAAGTACGAAAAATTCTTGTCTCTTTAATAAACCCTCATAATACCTGAGCCTCGAATTAATACTCTTAGTAAGTAAGCTCCTCTTATACGAGCTGCTAGGGATGAGCCGCTCTGAGCTATCGATAACTATTTTTTTTATATTTAACTGTAGTTTTTGACACAAAGACTAAATTCCATTAGAAACATAGTGTTTTTCTCAATTATAACTATACGCATTATCTTAACTATGTGTAGTTTGAAATATACATGTTTCTCAGTTGAAAATATCTCCGAAACTTGATATTAAAAAAATCATACAACAATATTTAGAATGCAATTCAGGATGTTTCTTCTTCACACATCATTCGTTCATTTGATGCAAAGGTAAAATGTTTCAATGCAATGAATTTTAGCTTTAGTGAAATGCAAAAATACACTGTAGCAATGTAAAAATATGTATTTATTTTCTCACACAAAAGTAAGTTAAGTTTAACACAACAATAATGAGACTGATGCCTGAGATAGGTATACAATACCTGTAGTACAGGTCACCAGTGCAATGTGCAATGTGAATCTTTAACGTTTTTAACAAATTAAATTTACTCCTATCGACAGCTTACTTTCCGACGTGTGGAATATCGATAGCACCGGCTACATCTCTATTACCCCTTACCGGCATCCTCACGTAGAGGAGGAATTTCTCATTTAGCTGCGCGACTCCATGCACCTTTTAACGCCGAAGCCAGAAATGCCATTTTAGAGAAGAGAAACGCCGCTCGTACCTACTTGCTTGTGTTGCATTTTTTACTACCGCAAGCCACGTCGCGATTCTCATTATTGTTGGCAACCCAAAAAAGAGGAAATTTTCAACTTTTCTCGTCACTACTGTGTTTTCATTTTACGTTACACCTTCGTGTTGCCATGGTTTTTATTAAGGCGTCGTCGGAGCTGCAATGTTCAGGCACAACTTAAAGTTATAGCTTAGAGTGAAATTGTGGATGAGTTAATTTTCGCCTAAGAATTTCCTTTTGTAGTATTTTTTTTCATTAACTTTAGGCAGTAAAAGTGAAAGTTGCTTCTAAGCATATCAATTAATCTACGGAGAAACCCATCCTTAAGCGTGGATTCTTTAATTAATGCAAAGGTGGGCAAGGTGACAACCAAATTTATATTCCGTCTGACGGTAAGCAATAACTGCGACCTATAACCGCTAGCAATACCAGGGGTATCGCGTGATCAATTCGACCTAATGCTGAGAGTATAGATGAGTAAGCAGCTTAGACGACGTAAGAACGTCAGCGCAACTATTATTTGTGTCTTGGAAACTTAACTCAACGCAGATGACCAGGACCGTGTAATAAAGGCAATTACTATACTTTCTTTCTTTCAGTGCCGTTGTGGCCGAGTGGTTCGAGTAGTTGCCTGGGACACAGACATCGCAAGTTCGAATCCCGACTGAACCAATGAGATTTTTCTGGACTTTACGGTGAAGGAAAACATCTAGAGATTTCACAGCACAGTGCAGAATTCTACAGGCTTCAAGTTTACAACTAATAACTTCGAATTTCAACTTAAATATTCAACTCATTAAAGTTCGTCCGTAGATAGTTCGAGATTGCAGGCTAAGTCTAGTTTCACAAACACTTCGTTCTTGAAAATCAATAAGGTTGAACGTAAATTGAAGTAAGATCGAGTCTGGGAATCTGCATAAACCTTTCGACCGATTCGAAGATGTACTGAGATTGTCTGTCTAGACTCTTAGAATTAAAAGTAGATGGAAACCGAATTACACGGCAGAATTAGACAATGTGTCCCATCGAAGCTGACCTAGGAAAGAAATTGTCTTTAATTATAAATTATAGATCAATACTTGATTGAGTTTATAGTTAAATAATGCCTACACGACAACATTGTTTTAAGACATGATGGGTTGTTGATTTTGAGAGAGCACTAGAGCCTCCTCCTTACAGAAGATCCCTGACAAACGGCAGTTTTCCATGTGTATTGTTTTTGTTCCTGCGGTGAGTAAGGTTTCTAGGACTCCACAAGGAATGGTGGCTGAAACGGGAACCAATCAGCCACGTGCAAGGATTATTTTTGGACAAGGATGTTTTTTTTGTCTATAGACTACGGTGACCGGTTCAAATATACACAGTAAGGATAACTTTACCGTGTGTTTTTAGCACATTTGATCTAATTAACGTCATTGGAAATTTCCTTAACAAATAAGCCAGAATAAGCCCTAAATAAACCTTAATAAAAGCACAAAGGAATGTTGGACTTGATACTAAGTCCTAAAATATTCAAGGTATTTCCAATTTCATTATATAATTACAATGTCCTCTCGGACAACCACACTTCGACCTAAAAATTCAGCTGTGTTGTTCCACATTAGCATTATGAAACAATGTGAAATTTAATTATAACCAACGAGACACGCGTCGTCGCCCCCCTGTAACGAGAGGTCTCGATATCTCGCTCAGAGAGTCAGCATTGCTATCCTTTATCCTACATAAATTAGTCCTAAGTATAGTTTTACTTACAATAACAACAATATTTACAAAAGACAGTTGTATAACTAACTACATATAAAATATTTGACCAAATCGGTTAGACTCGAGGCAACGTGCCGTGAAAATTCCGCCTTTTACAAACGTTTTCCGTGTATTTATTTTGACGCTATACAGTTTTGATGTACACTATATTTTCAATATTGGTATAGGTACAAGAAGTAACGTAAAATTCGTTTTCTTTATATCTACAAGATGCCAAACAAGCATGCGCTTATTGTATGCGTTTACCGTTATAATAGACGCTTGCAGCACTCTCACGCTTTGCCGAGCCGCAAAAATATCTTCATACTTATCTAAAAGAAGTTTATACTGTATCTACTTCTAAGTGAAGAAGCAATTTTGAGCTTAGAATATATATGTTCATTTTACTGTCAATTAATTAAGATCAAAGCGACATACATCAAACTGATACTACAATTTTGAACACAGGAACCGCAAATTAAAACCGCATTGTGCTACTGGCTTAGATTTATGTCGGGAATGGTGAGCCACGCTGTGACGTAACGTCAACGTCACGTGACCGTAAATTTGGCCGTAAATGGTTACCCGTCGGGCTGAAACAGCTTAAATTGATAGCGTAACTATATTTTCTTCGATACAACAAGCGTATTAGCCCGCCTGAGTATTAAGCGGTTAATCTAGGCACTTGTAAAAACGATGGTATCATCAGAATAAAGATTACACAGTTTCCCCTTCTACCAGCATGACACAATCATCAAAATATTCAAATGTAAAGTATAATTTTTTATTTCCTCACACCTTCCCATAAGGATGGAAGGTAGGCAGAGGTGTAAAGGGTATTTTAGGTGCCAACGTGACAGATGGCGAGACCATCGCCGTTACTCAAGCACTTACTTCTCAGACGTATGCAGGTTTCCTCTCGATGTTTTCCTTCACCGTAAGAGGCTCGTTATATGTATAATATTGAATATTATATCTTTAAGCTTTCCCACAAGAGCTCTCGAAGCGGTAAGCAGAAGAAAATTAACGCTTATTTTGCCGGAAATATATTTGAGTGTCAATATGACCAGATGCCGAGTCCATCGCTGTTTTTCAAGCACGACTTCATTTGTTAACGTACTAAACTAAACAAAATAAAATAAATACATTTGTTCGATGTAATATAAGTCGCCCAAATGTTTTTTACCCTCTAGCTCTGTCTCGTATGTAAATATGGCATCCCTGTGGGAGTCGACTACCTACGTTTGTTTATCCTGAAGTATCTCTGGAGGTGTAGGTTATTCCACTTTGGAACTAACCTTAGTCTTATTAAGGTCGTATATCTATTGAATGGTGGGTAATATAGAAAAGGCTTTTTAAATGACGATCGAAATATATTAGTTGTAAGATTTTTTACAATATAACCTACTGCCTACCCCTTGAGGGACCCTTGTACGACGGCGTCAGGATTAGTACATACAATATATATCGTTGTCTTGAAAATCATATTTGCAACTCAGCACTGAACAGTTTTTATGTAAACTGAAAAGTTTAAGGTACCTACTTCTTCGAATGAGCTGATTCCATTTGTCAAAATGTCCATAATGACATTGTTATGGTTCAGTCTATACATATTTAACGGTACCTCGTGTTTTCAAAACAAGCAATAAGTTAACTTTTAACATAACTGTAATGCGCAATAAATAACCCTTGAACATAAAAGCTGTACGGACGCGAGTGGAGGCCTACAGATAAGCATCTACGCTCATAATGGCGGCAATGGACGCCATTTTGTGTGTGTAGGGTTGTTGAATAGAATAATACAAATTTTAATACCTTCTGCTTGAGAACTGCGTGTTGGGATATGGGAATACACCAGATGCGCCCCGCACTTTTACCTTTTCGGCGTTATTTATTAAGATTAAGCAAGTCTATGTTACTGCCTTATAGATTTTGTTCCACTAAAGTGGCAATCAACGCATGCGGTCCGCCTGATGGTAAGCGGTTACCGCCGCCTATGGACACTTGCAACTCCGGGAGTATTGCTTTCCGTTATTCGCCTTATAGTTAATATGAAATATCCGGATTTTTTCCTTATAATATTAGCTGGCTGCCATTGAAAGTCTTGTCAAGATTGGCCCAGCAGGAGATCAGCGTGAACAAACAGACCGACAAACAAGTACCTATGTAACAAATAGTTTTTTTATCATCTGTAGGTATTTAAATATGGAATAAGTTTTTGAATTAAAAAAAAAGGCCATTAAATTACCAAAAAAGGAAAAAATTCCTTCGCATTAAATGGTAAAGAAATTAAGGCCAAGTCTAGTAGTCACAGCTTCTAGGTGCGAAGGTTTTCGTCGTTGTATCGATTCCTTTGGGATATTATCTGGGTCATGTACACGATTTTTTGTTCCTCTGTCCCATATGTGCGCTATACTTAATTGTATACCTAACTGCTTATATACTACCACGACTAAGTTAATGTGTATGGAATTCCCAAGATGCTATTATTACTAATCTCGTATACTAATACACACACTCAACGTAAAGCTTTAATAGTTACAAACAGATACAAAAGAGCTAGAGATCAAATTCAATACTCTTTGTGGATATACCGGAACGTCACATCCGTGATAAAAACGTGTGTTAATATAGAAAAAAAAATGTTTCTTTAGCATTTCCTGACAATTCTCACCTACTATTTAATACCGCCTCTAGCACTATTTACATCGCACCCCTTTACATGTTGAATATGGCCAGTGATTTATACTGTGGCATTTTCATAATGGAGTTATTGTTCAACAAATAGGTACAGTGTACTTCAATTTATGTTTTGGCAAAATGAAACATTATAACGTGAGAGTACACTATTATAGTTGGTACGGATAACGTAATGTAATGTCACGTAATTAGTACAGGTCTAAGACTATGAAGTAGCGGGAACTTTGAACTTTTAATATTGTTATTGCTTTGCAGCAAAGCAATGATGCCAGATTTCTGGGCACCCAACGTGGGACAGCGATTTGGGATAAATATTTATCAAATTAATTTTGAAAATGAAGAGGTTCAAAGGACCTGACAAAATATTATGCATGTTAAGAATGGAATTGCTGTTTTTGTTCATCATAATCACCGCTCCTGGCTTTGTTTTGTGTTGTTTCACGTACTAATCCGGTGAAAAACACCATGACAGTATCTTTTAGCATGTACACACAAAAAGTGGAACTACCTGCCAGCGTCGGCATTTTCAAGTAATAAACATCTGGGCGCCTTCCATCGACCCTTAACCCTAGAAAAGGTGGTGCTTAAAAGCGAGCTAATAATAATAACAATTAAATACATTAATTAATAATACAAGTATGTGGATAAATAAATAAAACTTAATTCAGCTCACTGTTTATTGCATGTCTGCGAAATATTACGAGTAACATTTGCAAGTACGTTAAAAGCTTTGTTCTCAATAACAGACGAGATGTAGGTAATATTAAAAAGGAAAAACGTGAAGAAATTCAATTTATTAATATTCCGGGGCCGGATTTACTTTTTACGGGAGAAAGCTTTGCCTAGAGTAATTTCCAATTTACTTCCACCTCACTTTGTAAATGAAGTCAAAGCAGGAAAGTCAACTTACAAAAAGTCACTAAGATTAATTACTTTACTTTAAAATTACATCCGAGTTCTAAAACTATTGTCTATGGCCTCCTTCTAATCGCTTAATTTTCAATAAAGAGATGATGCGATATAATGCGGATATGGCGTCCATGTTTCATGGTAATGAAGAAGAGTGAGGCATTTCTTCTAAAGGAATATACTTTAAGATGAGAAAGTCCCAATTCTGGACAAAGGTACTCGAATAAATCTCTCTCAAGGGCCTCTGAAGATGTAGGCAGAGGTATCAGAACACTCACCGAAGATATGCTTAGATGTCAACGTGACAGATCGTCACTATGTGTCAAGCATAATTATTCATACGCCATTGAACTCGTTCTTAATAATTTGTAGGTATCCTAGTATGCATACCCACCCATTATGCATATGCTCGTGATGTGATAGATGAATTCGGAAAAAACTGATAGTTACAAGTCGGGACTCTAACTTGAAATCTTTGTTTTGTAGTTAAGGAATCACGCCACTCGGCCACCAGGGCTCTGCTCAAGTTCCCTAAATGCACAATCGGCATAATTTTTGTATAAACCTTTTTTAATGGAACGAACCTCATTATATCTTTCTCTCCCCAGAAGATATTTTTGTTCTCGCGTACAATACGATAAATACGTTTTTCGTAATTGGATTACGTACGCCTCTCTGCTTCAGCGACGCACACGTTCCACGGCACAAAAGTTAAATTGGGACGTTTATTTTAAATCCTTTATTTTAAATGGACTTGGGTTAACTCGGATTTTTGGAGTGAAAAATACTTTTTCACAGCTTTCTAGTGTTGAAGCGGTAAATTGAATATTGTAGAGCTGCTAAAACATGTTGTTAATGCAGATGAAATTATTAAAAAATAATTTTTATGCCATATTCTGTTCGTTTTTCATTTGCACCGCATTCTTTTTAACATAATATTCAGGACGTTGACCAAACCAATTTTAACAATTTATACAACACAAAGTCAAGCAAGCAAGCCCGAACTGAGTAGTTCGACCCTACAACACAAAGAGTGCAGGTTAGAATCTCGACTGTAGTAATGAGTTTTTTTTTTATTTAAGAGCAGTGATTAGTCACACCGCGAGCTTTACGGTGAAGGAAAATATCGAGACAACATTTTCTTTCAAGAATTCAAAGACATAATCAAAACAAATCTAACAACAATATGTGCTTGTGCACGTGTTACTTAATATGTTAGTTACAAAGTATATAGTATATTAATTAAAGATAAAAAAAGATATTAGGCTAATTTAAGCATTAAAAAAAATTTACACCAAGAAAAATATTTATAAAATATTCTCAGTGTCGACAGCTCTTGGCAAGGTAATGCAGTGTTGGAATTTCATAAAGTGGTCGAGAGGCATGCAAATTTGAATGCAGTGTTGAAGAGCCAAGTGAAAAGTGAAGAGAGTTCCAACACTTCCAGCACTTTACTAGATAAGGTGGCGAAGGGCTCTCCAGATTAGCGCCGCAAAGGAACTACAAGAATGTTTTCAGGCTTCTGGCGATCGTTCTAAGATAAAATTTATGACTACGAGGGGATATTTCATTATTATTATTATACATTGAAACAGGGCATATACTTTGCATGAAGATTACATAACTAAGTATTTTAAAAATAGAAACATGACCAGTTAAATCATCACCTATTAAACAATATTTGGCAGCATTAGGTCCCAACATTAGGCTTAGCTTTCCTGCAAATATTTTCAACCATCCACTTTAGAGTTTTACAAATTATAAATGCAAAAAAATAGGACATTATTGTTAAGGGAATGAAATTTTGCCAGTTTCAAAGAATCCTTTTACTCTGTAGTGTTTTTGGAATGATAAAGACCGTTGAAAAATTAATAAGAACCAAGTATTTAAGATGAAACAACAAACAACCTTAATGAATACGTTTTTAATAGCACCCCCGACTTAAGTAAATATTTAATGAGGGTACGGACTGCAACGGCCAAAATATGACTTTTAACGTCTTTGCTGGAAAACATAATGTCTTATACATATAAACTAAGGTATGTATGTGAGCCTACCTACCCCCGTTATAGGAACTCGGCGTGATGATATGTATGTATATATATGTATGTGAGCTGAAAAGCTAGTCGTTATGAAACTATGTCAGGGTATTTGTATTGAGATTGTATTGAGATTATTGTATTGAGAACTGCGTGTTGGGATATGGGAATACACCAGATGCGCCCCGCACTTTTACCTTTTCGGCGTTATTTATTAAGATTAAGCAAGTCTATGTTACTGCCTTATAGATTTTGTTCCACTAAAGTGGCAATCAACGCATGCGGTCCGCCTGATGGTAAGCGGTTACCGCCGCCTATGGACACTTGCAACTCCGGGAGTATTGCTTTCCGTTATTCGCCTTATAGTTAATATGAAATATCCGGATTTTTTCCTTATAATATTAGCTGGCTGCCATTGAAAGTCTTGTCAAGATTGGCCCAGCAGGAGATCAGCGTGAACAAACAGACCGACAAACAAGTACCTATGTAACAAATAGTTTTTTTATCATCTGTAGGTATTTAAATATGGAATAAGTTTTTGAATTAAAAAAAAAGGCCATTAAATTACCAAAAAAGGAAAAAATTCCTTCGCATTAAATGGTAAAGAAATTAAGGCCAAGTCTAGTAGTCACAGCTTCTAGGTGCGAAGGTTTTCGTCGTTGTATCGATTCCTTTGGGATATTATCTGGGTCATGTACACGATTTTTTGTTCCTCTGTCCCATATGTGCGCTATACTTAATTGTATACCTAACTGCTTATATACTACCACGACTAAGTTAATGTGTATGGAATTCCCAAGATGCTATTATTACTAATCTCGTATACTAATACACACACTCAACGTAAAGCTTTAATAGTTACAAACAGATACAAAAGAGCTAGAGATCAAATTCAATACTCTTTGTGGATATACCGGAACGTCACATCCGTGATAAAAACGTGTGTTAATATAGAAAAAAAAATGTTTCTTTAGCATTTCCTGACAATTCTCACCTACTATTTAATACCGCCTCTAGCACTATTTACATCGCACCCCTTTACATGTTGAATATGGCCAGTGATTTATACTGTGGCATTTTCATAATGGAGTTATTGTTCAACAAATAGGTACAGTGTACTTCAATTTATGTTTTGGCAAAATGAAACATTATAACGTGAGAGTACACTATTATAGTTGGTACGGATAACGTAATGTAATGTCACGTAATTAGTACAGGTCTAAGACTATGAAGTAGCGGGAACTTTGAACTTTTAATATTGTTATTGCTTTGCAGCAAAGCAATGATGCCAGATTTCTGGGCACCCAACGTGGGACAGCGATTTGGGATAAATATTTATCAAATTAATTTTGAAAATGAAGAGGTTCAAAGGACCTGACAAAATATTATGCATGTTAAGAATGGAATTGCTGTTTTTGTTCATCATAATCACCGCTCCTGGCTTTGTTTTGTGTTGTTTCACGTACTAATCCGGTGAAAAACACCATGACAGTATCTTTTAGCATGTACACACAAAAAGTGGAACTACCTGCCAGCGTCGGCATTTTCAAGTAATAAACATCTGGGCGCCTTCCATCGACCCTTAACCCTAGAAAAGGTGGTGCTTAAAAGCGAGCTAATAATAATAACAATTAAATACATTAATTAATAATATAAGTATGTGGATAAATAAATAAAACTTAATTCAGCTCACTGTTTATTGCATGTCTGCGAAATATTACGAGTAACATTTGCAAGTACGTTAAAAGCTTTGTTCTCAATAACAGACGAGATGTAGGTAATATTAAAAAGGAAAAACGTGAAGAAATTCAATTTATTAATATTCCGGGGCCGGATTTACTTTTTACGGGAGAAAGCTTTGCCTAGAGTAATTTCCAATTTACTTCCACCTCACTTTGTAAATGAAGTCAAAGCAGGAAAGTCAACTTACAAAAAGTCACTAAGATTAATTACTTTACTTTAAAATTACATCCGAGTTCTAAAACTATTGTCTATGGCCTCCTTCTAATCGCTTAATTTTCAATAAAGAGATGATGCGATATAATGCGGATATGGCGTCCATGTTTCATGGTAATGAAGAAGAGTGAGGCATTTCTTCTAAAGGAATATACTTTAAGATGAGAAAGTCCCAATTCTGGACAAAGGTACTCGAATAAATCTCTCTCAAGGGCCTCTGAAGATGTAGGCAGAGGTATCAGAACACTCACCGAAGATATGCTTAGATGTCAACGTGACAGATCGTCACTATGTGTCAAGCATAATTATTCATACGCCATTGAACTCGTTCTTAATAATTTGTAGGTATCCTAGTATGCATACCCACCCATTATGCATATGCTCGTGATGTGATAGATGAATTCGGAAAAAACTGATAGTTACAAGTCGGGACTCTAACTTGAAATCTTTGTTTTGTAGTTAAGGAATCACGCCACTCGGCCACCAGGGCTCTGCTCAAGTTCCCTAAATGCACAATCGGCATAATTTTTGTATAAACCTTTTTTAATGGAACGAACCTCATTATATCTTTCTCTCCCCAGAAGATATTTTTGTTCTCGCGTACAATACGATAAATACGTTTTTCGTAATTGGATTACGTACGCCTCTCTGCTTCAGCGACGCACACGTTCCACGGCACAAAAGTTAAATTGGGACGTTTATTTTAAATCCTTTATTTTAAATGGACTTGGGTTAACTCGGATTTTTGGAGTGAAAAATACTTTTTCACAGCTTTCTAGTGTTGAAGCGGTAAATTGAATATTGTAGAGCTGCTAAAACATGTTGTTAATGCAGATGAAATTATTAAAAAATAATTTTTATGCCATATTCTGTTCGTTTTTCATTTGCACCGCATTCTTTTTAACATAATATTCAGGACGTTGACCAAACCAATTTTAACAATTTATACAACACAAAGTCAAGCAAGCAAGCCCGAACTGAGTAGTTCGACCCTACAACACAAAGAGTGCAGGTTAGAATCTCGACTGTAGTAATGAGTTTTTTTTTTATTTAAGAGCAGTGATTAGTCACACCGCGAGCTTTACGGTGAAGGAAAATATCGAGACAACATTTTCTTTCAAGAATTCAAAGACATAATCAAAACAAATCTAACAACAATATGTGCTTGTGCACGTGTTACTTAATATGTTAGTTACAAAGTATATAGTATATTAATTAAAGATAAAAAAAGATATTAGGCTAATTTAAGCATTAAAAAAAATTTACACCAAGAAAAATATTTATAAAATATTCTCAGTGTCGACAGCTCTTGGCAAGGTAATGCAGTGTTGGAATTTCATAAAGTGGTCGAGAGGCATGCAAATTTGAATGCAGTGTTGAAGAGCCAAGTGAAAAGTGAAGAGAGTTCCAACACTTCCAGCACTTTACTAGATAAGGTGGCGAAGGGCTCTCCAGATTAGCGCCGCAAAGGAACTACAAGAATGTTTTCAGGCTTCTGGCGATCGTTCTAAGATAAAATTTATGACTACGAGGGGATATTTCATTATTATTATTATACATTGAAACAGGGCATATACTTTGCATGAAGATTACATAACTAAGTATTTTAAAAATAGAAACATGACCAGTTAAATCATCACCTATTAAACAATATTTGGCAGCATTAGGTCCCAACATTAGGCTTAGCTTTCCTGCAAATATTTTCAACCATCCACTTTAGAGTTTTACAAATTATAAATGCAAAAAAATAGGACATTATTGTTAAGGGAATGAAATTTTGCCAGTTTCAAAGAATCCTTTTACTCTGTAGTGTTTTTGGAATGATAAAGACCGTTGAAAAATTAATAAGAACCAAGTATTTAAGATGAAACAACAAACAACCTTAATGAATACGTTTTTAATAGCACCCCCGACTTAAGTAAATATTTAATGAGGGTACGGACTGCAACGGCCAAAATATGACTTTTAACGTCTTTGCTGGAAAACATAATGTCTTATACATATAAACTAAGGTATGTATGTGAGCCTACCTACCCCCGTTATAGGAACTCGGCGTGATGATATGTATGTATATATATGTATGTGAGCTGAAAAGCTAGTCGTTATGAAACTATGTCAGGGCTAAGCTCCTAGAAATAAGCGAGTGGCTGCATAATGGCTGCGAGCAACGTGAGCGACTTCAATGAGAAATTGAAATACGTTTAACCTCGCTACATGCATGCATAACATTAACAGATTAAAACGGGTTGTATTTAATTGGTGGGTTACTTATAATAGTTTTACGGCCTTCGTATTAATATGATATGTTCATTTAAAGGGACCGCTTTTTGTAAATGTTCGGCGGCAGTAATATGGAATAATGGTGCAGTTTTTTCTTCTTTTCTCCACCCTAGCAGCAATGGTAGCTTCCCTTAACTGTGGTTGCAGCATCTTAGAAGTGGCTGGCTAGATAGCTTTGTGTGTTTAGGTTAAGAAGCGAAAATTCCTAGAACTCACGCTACGAGAGACAATTAACAAAAGGACTCTATAATCTTTAATATAACCATACCTTCCAGACGAGAATTAATTCGCTTTACTTAAAAAATCACACAACAATCCTTCCAAAAGAATTCTTTTTGTGCCTTCCCTTGAAACGAAACTCTAAAGCAACCAAATACTCGGCGTGAATACTCTGAATGCTGTAAACCTATTAAGCGTACAATTTTGGAATTTGGTACGTCGTTACGCAGGTGTACTTCGCTTGTAATGTAGATACTATTTCTATATACAACAGCAACCTTTAATGTGGATGAAAAAGAGGATTTCTATGCAATAATTTTGTCTTACTTTAAAAGCAGCGTCGGTGTGATTTTCCATTTAAAATGAAAGCTCAAATTTTTATATTTTCTCAGAGGTTTGTGTTTTGAATTTGTTTTTCAACTTTCATAATAACCACTTTGTCAAAGGCGGGCGCATATTCAAAGTAAATTTTCAAAAGTATGAACATCTTTACATTTATTTAATTCAGATTCTTCGTCCTATGCCTCCATTATTTTGTGAAAAAATATTTATCACTGGTTTTGTAGATTACTTTATTGAGATAATAAATAGCATAGACTCCCTTTCATTATAAGTGCTTTTATAATATGATTTTCATGGTCACTACCAAGTAATTTTACAGTGCCATGTAAATCATAAGCTTTAAGGGACATTTCTGAATGTATATCTAGCGGTAGCATAGACAAAAGGGACCTTAGCTCAGGGGCTGATTATCGAATCAAAATATACAAAACTATGTATTTTTTATTCAATGTTATATTAAATATAATCAGTCTTCAGTTTTTCAAACGAGATCTGTTGCACATAAACATATCTTTGTTGAATTTACAGACATAAGTCCCATCCCTCATCTTAATTTATAGGGCCCGTCAAGACACACGGTGGTATTTCGGCTAATTTCCAACTGAGGCGCGTCCAATTTGTCGCTCTGCTTGCTCGACAACTTTGTTACACTTTGTGACGATACTGTGGGCTGATTTAAGCTCTGTTTATTTGCGGTTTATGACCGAAGTTTTGGTGAAATGTGCTGCTCTGGGCCTCCTCGCAGTATTTATGTTCATACTTTATTTAGCTACAGTCATAATAATGCAATGTTTTCACACTTTCTATGTTATTTCTTTTTACATCGCGTTGTCATATTTTTAAGCCGTGGTAGCGAAAGGTTCAAATGGGCAAGTCTCAAGTTAATTTTTTTTGAGTTTGAGTCTACGTGGTCTATGTGTTCTTATAGCTGGAAATGTTTTGAAATGTTAATAGTAATTTTTTGTAATAGTCAGTAAAATATGAATGAATAAAATTAGTCAAGTAATAAAATTTGTTAAGTAGTAATCCTGTATAGGTTTTAAGTCGTCGGTTTCGTTTTATCCGAACCATATTACTAAACGTATGATAATAATAATCTCATCACACATTCCCAAAAAACATTCTTTTCATAGGTATATTTAGGTGCCAACATGACAGATGCTGGTCAAACGTAAAGCTCGTAAGGTTATAAATTACCTAGCATTAGGCATAGCCGGCCCGATTTTGAACCTGCTATCTTGAGTTTCTTCGATGACTATTTTTTCCCTGATTATGGCATATTAATCAATGAATTACACCACGCTAACAGCATTAAGGCAGGCCGACTCAAAGCCAACATAACCCCAAAACTGGAGTAACACTGAATTTGAATTAGTCCTTAAAAGTTCGGGTTCGTCCATTATGAAGGTCATTATAAGGGGCCGAGCGAAGTTTTAATGAGAAGAGGTCCTGCCGCCATCACGGACACAGATAAGGGTAGGTGTAATCCGCACTTAATTGATTCGCAAAGTGTCGACGCAAGCCCCTAAGGACGGCTAGCCATTGTGGTCGGTATCAATGCCGTTATGAGAAGGGTTACAGTTATTCGTTAATTCGACAATAAATAAATCAAGATATGAATTCTGCAGCGTCAAACTGTGTTTGCTTAGCACCTAAGAACTGCCTGGCTGGAAACATGTTGGGCCATTGCTCGGTTAATTGGCTCGTGTTACCGAAACGAAAGAAAAATCTTAGAAGGTAATTTTTTTCTGGTTTAAGTTTCAGTAGTTAGTTACTTCTTGTCAAAAAAAATTTTTTTAAAGTTAAAAAAATATACAGGCATTATAATTATGCCCGTTCGGATTTTTAGAAATTCTAACCATAATCAGAATTAACAGATTACAGAATAAAAGCTTTCATCCAAATTCTTGATTCCATTTTGCAAATCCGAAAGTGCTTTTTGGTTAAGATTTTACTTTTGATTGAATAATAAGTTTGACAGGCTTTTTCATAAAGGGCTACGCATAAGGGTCAATTGGCATTCGAGCAATCCAAGCTGTATCAGTTTGGATTGCTCGAATGGATCAAATGGTATTTATTTTCCTGAAGCAATATTTTCAATAAAACCCTAACAGCTTGTCACCGTTTCTCAAGCACGACTATATATTTTTCTCTCTCACATATTTTTTTTTAAACAAACGCAAGCTTCCTCGAGATGTTTGCCTTCACAATAAAATACGTAGTGGGTTAAATCACTGTACTTATGTCAAGGAAAACTCACTAGTATAGACTGCCGGACTCTGCAATTGTAATATGATATTGCAATTGCAGGAGAGGTTTTATTAAGTGCCTGGGATATTACTTAATCGCTTAATAGGCGCTTAATAAAACCTCTCGGTCACCACGACTAAAATGTCAAAATAATTAAAAATATCTCTTAACAGTTCAAAGCATCTTCATAAAATCAATATTCAATCAACTTGAAACGAGCGCCTGCGCAAATCAATGATCACAAACTTCTTCCAGGGGTCTTAGTCACTTTTATCACATCAACAATGCCCTTTGGAACTTCATTTTCTCGAGTTAACTCTATGAAACTCACAACTTTCTTGTAAATGAACAAGAAACGATTTCTGAAGTAATTATTCAGGACCGTAGCTCGCTCGATGGCCCTTTAAAGGCTTTTCATTAACCTTAAAAGGTGACGCAGAGCTC
Organism: Drepana falcataria; assembly: GCA_945859725.1. NCBI lineage: Eukaryota > Metazoa > Arthropoda > Insecta > Lepidoptera > Drepanidae > Drepana > Drepana falcataria. The sequence continues at coordinate 8,346,168 of OX243935.1, forward strand.
ATTAAAATTTTAAATCCCCTTACAGATTGACCTAAGCTTGGATTTCGGAGAAACCTGCAAGGATCAAATTGTTTCTAGCGTCGTAATATAATAGCTAAAGCTAAGTTCTGAAATAGAGCCTTTGTGGACAAATAGTTCAAAAATTCACGTGCAACGCAAAGATTACAAGTTCGAATACCGACTGTACTAATGATTTTTTTCGAGTTTTCCGGTAAAGTAAATATCGAGAGGAAATCAGCATGGGAGAAATACCTATATGAAAAGAAATGCAAGGACGTTCTACAGAAAATTTGCCACGTTGGCACCGAAATATATTCAGGTGAAAAAAAGAGGTGTTTTATTACACTCCAGCCTACCCCTTCTAGGACCCTTATGGAAAGGCGCGAATATACATATATAGAACAGCTCCATCTGTCAGCACTGGAAGCTCAATATAAATGATTAAAAATCGCATTGAAAACAGCAAAGCTACAACAAAGTGCCCAACCCATTAGTAACAAGGTTACCGAGTTGGACAAAAGGTGGTTTTTCGGACAAAAGGCAGTCCATAAAACTGTCATCACCAGTTACCATCAATTACACCAACGAGTAACCGTTTAAGGACAATGCAATGTCAACGGAGTAGCCACTAGAGCGCCGCAATAAGCCTCATGCTGCCCTTACATTGCCCGTTGGACGGACTGTCGCACATGTCAAACAACGTTAGAGAAAAAGAGAGAAGAACTTAATACGAATAATTTACAATTACAAAAATCTACCAACGACATGGTGGCCGAGTGGTCCGAGTAGTTGCCTGCGAAGATCGCAAGTTCGAATCCCGACTGTACCAATGAGTTTTTCTGAACTTAAGTACAGTGATTAGTCACACCACGAGCTTTACGGTGAAGGAAAACATCGAGAGGAAACCTGCATACGTCTGAGAAGCAATTCAAAGGCGTTTGTATAGTCGTGCTTGAGTAATAGACTCACCACTGCGGCTTAGTACTTGCTACGGATCTGTCCCACACTGCCTGCTACGATGTACTGCCTACGACATATATGTACATATACGAGGACATATGAGTTTTTTAAAATGGTTTCCACCGAGTTATTTCGCACTTTTTGTCCGACGCAGTTCTATTTACTGCGGCCAGTATCTAGGTATGCAAATTTTATGGGCGTTTGAAGTAGTTGAAATGGTGGGAATGTGGTGTTGCCTAGGTAATGAATTTGCAAATAAAAGGTAATGCAGAAAAATTGCCATTGTACAAAAATAATATACGTAATGGTAAAGTTGCAATTATGTTGGTACGTATTTAAGGTAATTAATTATATCCGATTTGTTGGTACTTCAGATAGTGTAGCAACTGCACCAATGAGTTTTCTTAACTTAACTACTGTGATTTATCGCACTTTACTATGTATCACGTTGGCACCTAGTTATAATCTTTTGACGGAGGTTAAATGCATAGTTTTAAAAGCTTTATGTAATGTGATTTAAATACGATAGTAAATTATAAAAAAAATACGGAGAAAGCCGCCTGGGAGCTCTCATGGAAAACACTACTTTATCCTTAAACTTCAATCGAATCCACTTATTGACGCAACTAATAATAATATGGATGCTGATCCCGATACCGGTGGGCCCCTATATGTAATATTATTAAATATATTTTCCTTCTTAATAAAAAAATGACTTTATAAGAAGTTTGTCGAATAAATGTAATAATAAGAAGCTTATAATATGCTCTACTTCCCACCCGGGGTAGGGGGGTAGTATATTTTAAGGTTGGCAGCGCGCGAGCTATACCACTGGTGCATAGCGTAAATAGGCGGCGGTAACCGCTTACCATCAGGCGGTCCGCCTGCTTGCATGCTTGCATGTTTGCCACCCGTGTGGTATAAAAAAAATATTAAACATAAATTTACCAACAAAACTCAAACCTACTGACACTTCAATGATAGAATGTCAAATCAACAAGAGTAATTTTAATTCAGCCCTATGATATCCGGGCGTATCAGGTATATACCCGGGTATAATCAGGTAAATGCCCGGGCCCTGGAATAATGCGGCCGTCTAAAGAGAGTGACCCGGGAGAATACTGATGAACCAGGACCCGGGAACATCCATATTAATCACTAAGCTCGCCTGTTGCGCTGCACAATATTAAATATATCTTGAAATTGTTTTCCACATAATAAATTCAAACATTACTGTGTTATTATTTACTATGAAGAAGGATAATATTATACCTACATGCGAAAGTTTGTGAGGATATTCTTAAAATTTTCAAGTAGAAAGTACTGAAAGGGATTGAATATAATGTGACATAGATGTAGACTAGAAGCCGTGGTGGCCGAGTGGTCCGAGTAGTTGCCTGCGAAGATCGCAAGTTCGAATCCCGACTGTATCTATGAGTTTTTTCTGAACTTAAGTACAGTGTTTAGTCACACCACGAGCTTTACGGTGATGGAAAACATCGAGAGGAAACCTGCATATGTCTGAGAAGAAATTCAAAGGCGTATGTATAGTCGTGCTTGAGCAACGGCGATGGACTCGCCATCTGTCACGTTGGCACCTAATATACCTGTGGCGGAAAGTGGGTGTGTGGGTAATACCTATACACCTCTGCCTACCCCTTCGGGGACCCTTGTGGGAAGGCGTGAGGATATATATATATATATATATACAGATGTAGACTATTAGCTCAATTAACACATAGATGACACTAGATTACACGCTAGTGTTTTTTTTTTCTGAAATGATACACCTCATAGTTTTATTCCAGAGAAAACATTGCCATTGAAATCAAGTTTTACGTGGGTGAAAAGGTTGGGAACGGCTTGTAAATACATACATATCATCACACCGAGTCCCAACACGAGGTAGGCAGAAAGAGTAGGGCGCCAGATCTATCTAGACTTACAGACCTCTGCATACATGCTCGTCGCTTTCGAGCAGGTACTCCTTAGCATTCCTATCCTTTACCATCCACAATACTGTATAAAGAAAATACGTTCTTGTTTATTTCAGATAGCTTACAGATAACAATTTTTCATAAGTCAAACCTTCTCGAAACCAAAGACTTACTTCTATCCATCGCGAAGTAAACATTTGCAAAAATAACCCAAAGCAAACAAGCTATAAAACCCTTTCAGTAAGCTGTTGTAACAAGAAACCTGTTTGTCAAACGTAACCGATCGTCCCTTGCGAAACGTATGAACAATTTTCCGCCAATAGGTAAAAGCGTAGTCAGAGAGTATTCAAACCGATTCTGATTTATATCCGGACCGTGTAAGTCAAGCAATATCCGGATGCATCCGAGAGCGAGTGAGGTGCGGGAAATTACATAATTTTTCACTTCACACCTCATTCGTTCACCAACATTCATTTAGCAAGAGGGTAAATGAGCTTGTAGAAATTTAAAGCCGCCAGACTTTTTCTTTTAAAGATGTATATATGATATGTACAGTATGATATTCAACGACCCATCGTAACGAACAATATGTCCAATCACTTCCTCTCTCCTTTGTTAAATAATATTAATTAATGTTCTACTTTCTTTCACTTGTTTGAAACCTTTTCCGTCTAGCTAATCTTTTCTACTCGCCTTCAACACCATATCTCAAAAGCTGCCAGCATTTCTCAGTTCCACTGTGTCGTGGTCTACGTCTTACACCAACACAATGCTAAGCTCCATATAACAGTATAGCTAGTAAAAAATAAAATTAGTCTTCTCGTGTTATCCCGTTAACATTTCAAACAACCACCCGCAACGTAACTGAATTGTTCTTTGTATATATTTTCATTACACGATTATTAATATTACAAGATGGCGTGAGACGACCCTCGTGAAATTATTCGGGTGGTGTCTGCAGTGAATTTATCAGTAGGTCACGCGCCGGGTTTATGACGATAATAAAAAGTAGAACAACACCTTCATCTGACTGATGAGATCTGTGAGAGAGCGCCTTTGTCAAATGGAATGGTTGATATTGGCACACGAGACTTGCAAACTTTCGTACGATCAATATCATCACGACGAGTGCCTCAAGGGGTAAATGGAGAGAGCAGAGCGCCAGCTCTCTTTAAACTTACAGGCCTCTTTCGCTTCATCCACATTTATTCGTCCCTTGATACATACTCGCAGGTTTCGTAAACTCTTGAAGTCTTTAAATTAATTTTCACACACTCAATATATCACACACACACACACGCTACATAGTTCCAGACATATAGAGTAAAATATTCTTACCTTATTACTAAAGCAACAGCTATGAAAAGAAATAGTTTTTATCCTTATGTTGACTAGACGATTTCATTTACACAAACGAAACCATAGTTAATAAGAGAGCGAGTCACAAACGACAAAGACATTCTGTTTATATGGCGCCTTGTTATACGACCCAGGAGGCTTATTACAGTAAATTAGGTTACACAGACTAGAAAAATGACAGCGGTGAATATTTAGCAAGATGGCGGCGCGTGGGGATAATTAAAAATAATTACAAAGCGACACCGCGGCGCTTTATTGAATTAGTGATACAACAAGCAATTGTTAATTTATTATATCAAAATCCTGAACAATACGACAGTGAAAAATCAAGTAGCACTACAGAAATTAAAAAGTTTGACGCCTTACACAAACCATCCAGGCATGAGGGCGTGCCTTATAAATAAACAGACAGGTACCTAAGAATATAATATTCGAATGGTTCGGAAAATCTTTACATAGCATCAAATAAAATCGCTACGCGTAGAATTTATTAAACTACTCAACGGATTTTAATGCGTTTTTCAAAAACTGATAGAGTGATTCAAGGGAAAGGTTTGTATGTATAGTTGTATGATATTGTAGCCCAAAGAAAACACATAATTTATATCGAAGAATCCTTATTGATCCCGTCGGTATGTCATACTCACTAAGCCTTCTTTTCATGGTGTTTCTCCTGTTTGCCATTAACGGTGGTCCGCTAACGCACGCTTAAAATGACCAGTTTTAACTTACCAGCATACTAGTCGCGACTCGGACCAGACAATTTTAAATGAAATTGATCCTTACCTGAAACAGAAGAGGTTTTAAATTAGAAAATTCATTGTTTCCTCGCTACTAAGGGAACGCAATGTCCACTGCTGGAATTCCGTCATTAATAATGGTAGACCCGACTGAACTGACATTTATTGTAATGTACGTTTGAGACCGGGTTCGTGAAAATCCTGGCTATTTTCGGACAAATGACGTACCTATACACCCGTGAAATATCTAGGTACGACTGTCTCGACTCAGAAGCCATGATAAATGATAGCCATCTCTATCGGAAATCCGATGAATTTCACTTATTCGTAGTATATAGGTACATCCCTTAAGATATATTGGAGGAGCATTGCTTCATACTGCTTAATTGAAGGGGACTGGTGCCTATAACACAGGGTATCCTAGCTTAAGTGCCAGTTGCTATTCACTATGCTAGTAATGCTAATACAATCTACTTATGCCTCCGATACTCATCTGAGTGTATTTGAATTAAGAATATAATTTCTGTTCCTATTATTTGTAATATTACTTGCCTTAAAGTTTAACATCAATGTGTTTATGTGTGCATAACATGTTCACAATTTTATGCTCAATAAATGTATCATAAATAAAATATAAAAATACCTATTATTAATCGAAAAATTCTTAATATAATTAAATAATACATATAATCATCACGGGATGATTAGTCACACCACGAGCTTTACGGTGAAGGAAAACATCGAGAGGAAACCAGCATACGTCAGAGAAGAAATTCAAAGGCGTATGTATAGTCGTGCTTGAGTAACGGCGATGGACTCGCCATCTGACACGTTGGCACCTAATATACCTCTGGCGGAAAGTGCGTGTGTGGGTATTACCTATACACCTCTGCCTACCCCTTCGGGGACCTTTGTGGGAAGGCGTGAGGATATTATTATTATAATCATCACGGGATAGGTATAGGGAGTAGAGCGCTATTTCTCTCTCGACTTACAGACCTATTTCGTCACACCTACCTACTTAGTTATATTATACCCAGAATTAAGTCTCTTCATACCTGTTCAGTTTCGAGTACTCTTGACGGTCCACCCTTGAGTGTCAAATCGATTTGATTTAGGAAGTTGAAACATGATACGTCACCTTTGTCTTATTAATTTCCATCTACCCACATATTGTGTATTGTAACTAGTGACGTTATTTTACATGCATTTATATCCTTGTATTTTGCTCATCAATAGTGTATTCCCTTGTGGAAGATAGCTATATAACACACAATGCCAAACTATGCCCGGGCCACAACCTATGTAGCCAGTCATGTGATATGATAAGGAAGTTTATAGTTTCCCGTCCATTTATTTTTGCTTTTTATAAAAAACTTCAAACACACATTTATACTGCCATGCAATAATTCAAGGAAATAATATAGAAAAAGATTTTTTTCACATTTAACCTTTAACTTCACGTTGCAGCAGATTTTGGTGTAAGAACAAGGTAATTAGGGCTTAAATTTCTTTACTAAGAAAGTTTTTTTTACCTTTAAGCTCCCTATAATATATATTTGAGCTAATTTTACTGTTGTAGTACCCTGCATTGCTATATTTCCATAAAAGCAAGCTTCTAGTATAATTTCTGTCTCTTAACATTTTAATTTTCGTATTCAAGTGCAGGATGCAGGGGTGCCCTGGTTTAGCGATAACTTTGTAACTCTAACACAAGCTATAAGTAAATGGGTTGGCTTCGCTATAAAGCACTACCTTTGATACAGATAATATGATCGCGGTATTACTTTATCTCGTTGGCTACGTCAAAGGTAGGCCGAAGTGATTCGTTCTACAAGATGAAATAAAAAGTAAGAGAAGAAAATTCTCGCCGCGCGGAATTTTATTTGAGAACGTGACAAACACGCGATCAGACTTTGTGGGTGTATATTTTTTAAATAAAATTTCTTGTCGTAACGAGTACATCTCAATTTGCATACGTTTCAGCATAACAATATTGTTTAAAACATTTTTGCGCGTTTCAGGCGAAACTCGTATGGGATTAGTTGATTTGCATAAAAATACTCAGTTAGGTGCCGGGGCTGGCAAGTATAATCCAGATTTTAAGACTGTGTGCCTAAATTATTTTATCCATTACACGCTACGTGATAAAAACATTTAAAATAATTGGATTTATTTACAAAATGGAACGCAAAACCATTATTTCCAGAGCGAAACTATCCTCATTTCACACACAAAGATATCACGTCGATTCCCTCACTTGGTAGGCATAGAGAGTAGACCGCTAGCTCTCCCTAGACCAGACCTCTTTCGCTTCATTCACATTCATTAGTCTCTTCATACATGCCATTCGCTCTTGCTCTCACGTATTTGTTCAAATATACCTTTGTTGTTTATACCATATTAAATCAAGTTCTTCAAGGACGATGTGAATGGATTCCAGCAGAGTGTTACAAGCCTCCATATGTGGCAGTAATAGGTTCTCATAATAAATGAAAGATAACAGACTTAAAACAAAAGTATCAAACAATACCTAACCTTACTATCCAAAGCTACCGGTGTACTTTAAAACTAATAAACTACATTCGCATTTCGAATTTCAAATAGTTGTTTCTGTATCGTTAACTTAATGTAAATACTGTTTCATTTAGCTCAGTGCATGTTTTCATCTACAAATTTCCCATTACATTTGAACTTAGAGACATTTCAATGAAAATCAACCCTTTAGACAATGCAATAAAGTTTGTTCTGGAAAGTTAAAGAACCGAGCAAGAAGACACGTCGTACAACCAAGTTAAAGCATATGAGAATTCTCACTTTATGTATAGGGCTGGTACTTTAGCAAGTCTTTGAAGCTTAAATACATAGCAAAGTGTGGGTCCGAAAACAGTGCTCAGCAACCCTGAAATTGGCAAGTACATTAAATGAAGTAGGAAAAATATAATGAAGTAGGTCACATTGAAGGCGTTACGCTAAAATTCGTGTCCTACATGTTGTTGCCAAGACCGCTGGAGTACTGCCAGTTCCTGCGACCTCAATGCGCACCCCTAGATAACCATGCCAATTTAAATTCACTACATTTTCACGTAACCTCGTGAATATCGACAACATCTGCATTTGGGCGGTTTAGTGATACTTTCATATATAAGGAGCAGACACCACGTAGAGAGTACTCGTACTGGCGAGCATGTATGAACAGCCTGATAAAAGAGTCTGTAAATCTAGTGATGTGGCGCTTTACCTTTGCCTAGGTTAAGCAGAAAGAGTAAATGATTATAAAGAGGAAATATTAGATTTTTGTTTGTTTGTTACGATTTAACTCAAAAATTAATAGACCTATTTTAAACATTCTTTCAATTTTTTGAATCAATTAATATGTCGTTAAGAAAATATAGCGGTAAGTTACATTTTGGTTATCCGCTATAAATCGCAAGAGAAATCCATGGATACCTCATTTGTTGAAGCTGGTTTGGTTAAGGCTATAAAAGGCGACATACTAACTAACAAACAAGCGGATGATTCATAATCTTACTACAGAGAGATTTTATTTTATTGGTGGCCGAGTGGTTCGAGCAGTTGCCTGCGACGCAAAGGTCGCAAGTTCGAATCCCGACTGTACCAATGAGTTTTTCTGAACTTAAGTACAGTGATTAGTCACACCACGAGCTTTACGGTGAAGGAAAACATCGAGAGGAAACCTGCATATTCCTGAGAATAAATTCAAAAGGCGTATGTATAGTCGTGCTTGAGTAACGGCGATGGACTCGCCATCTGTCACGTTGGCACCTAATATACCTCTGGCGGAAAGTGGGTGTGTGGGTATTACCTATACACCTCTGCCTACCCCTTCGGGGACCCTTGTGGGAAGGCGTGAGGATATATATAGTATTGAATATTTTTTTGTAAAATTAGATATTAATTTGTAATTTTTTTATTGAATTATATATTATTTTATTATTTTTTATTTATTTATAAATATACAAATTAACGTATTCTGGACACACATAACATACGCCGTTAGGGACACTGCGTGATGATATGTATGTATATGTATGTCACATATTGTGTAATTGTAATAAATAACATATTAACATGATCAATAAACTGATGCCCGTAATGTAACCCCTTTTTTTTAAAAGAGTTTGTCAGTCTGTTTTACGAGGAAATTTATTTAAATGGATTGTAGAAAACCTATTTCTAGGTATTCTTTCTTTGCTTAGTGGTCGGCCAGCTTCCGACGTCAGGCAGGAAATGAGTTTTACACCCTCCCCCCACTACCCCCCACCCCGCCCTGCCGCTTTCAAAGCTGCCAAGGGAATGGCAAACCCACCTCATTACTCTGACGTAGAATCTATTTAACTCCATTTTCCTTTCAATTGTACTGTTGTTCAAATTATATACAAAGACAATGTAGAAATTAATATTTCCCATTAACTTCGAATTCGACTTCGAAAAAGAGCAGTGGTGGCGGAGTGGTTCGAGTCGATAAAGATCGCCAGTTTGAATCCCGACTGTACCAATAAGTTTTCCGAACTTAACTACAGTGATTAGTCACACCACGAGCTTTACGGTGAAGAAAAACATCGAGAGGAAACCTACATACGTTTGAGAAGCAATTCAAAGGCGTATGTATACTAATGCTTGAGCTACGGTAATGGTCTCACAATCTGTGACCATTACCATAGCAAACACGTAACGTGGGCACCTAAAATTTATCTCTCGCGGAAAGATTACTTGCAATTCGAATATTTCCATGTAGTATTGAATATTGTAAGGATGTAGAAAGGCATGATAAGTTGGTTTGAACAAAAAGTAGAAATGACTGAAACAAGGTCTACAAAACAGATGACAGTGCAATGCGAAGGTGTTGAAGAAACAGAGGAAGCACGTGGTCCAATTACCTCTCTATTCCAGATTGATGAAACACAAAATGATGGGAATATCAACAGTACTAGAAACCGGCAAGCAAGGATGAAAACACTGCACAATGCAGTTGAAGCGAAAGAGGTTTGTTAGTCTAGAGAGATCTAGCGCTTTACTCTCCCAGCCTATCCCGTGAGAGATTCAGCGTGATGATACTTATCTAATGTCTCAGAATTCGGAATGAAATTTTCAATGAACAAACGACAGCAATTAGCAGCAACAGCAGCATTTCATTACACGATACAAAGAAAAAATGCCATTAAAACAAACCGAAAGAGGAAAATTTTAAGCTGGCAATCCCGTCCCCTGACATAAACAATGATATAATCAAACGATACTTAAGTCTCGCAAAACAAACGTTGATATCTACTTCTAAAAAGATTACGAATTTCGCCAAAGCAATTACAAATTCAAAACACGGTCAGTGCGAGAGCGATAAATTTGCTCAAAACAATAATGAATGCGAGACTTTTATCCCCAGACGAAATATTGCTTTATATATGTCTTAGTACACACAACGAAATTCAAACCTTATTTTGTTTGGCTTACGATTCTATGTAAAATTGCATGTTTCCCATTGCGTTCAGCTTCAATCTTTATGGGCTTAACTAACATTTCCTTGATAATCCTAAAAAAATATGCCGTCCATATAACGTTAAAATTGTACCTGGGATTATGAGCAGTTAGTAATAGCAACCAACTTCCGATTGCCCGACAAACGGTTTTGTGTTCATAATACATTGGAAAACATATCAGTTTATACCGCATTTAATTTTGCTATCAAAATTAATGTGGTTTTGGGTTTTGCAGTTTGGTAGCTTTTAATACAAAATGACCATTCCTACTAATAATTCTATACCAGCATTATTGTAAAGTTAATGAGTAACTCACTCATTAAATAGTAACTGGCCATTATATAACTTAAAATTGAATTATACGTAATTGCACGCACCAGGCGCGCATAAGTCGGCTACGAGTGAACCTAGAAGATACGCTGCACCTCGTCACAAAACGCTAGTGCGCCAGGAGCCCTCGAGTCGCGTGCTGTCGAGGGTGCAGTGATTAGAGCGCGCTAACAAAGCGCGGAGGGCCCTTAACCTACATGCTCCGTTTCACAGCAGTGCCAGTGCCACTCCTCACGATCGCTGCGAGCCTGTTACTACTCACATGGCTAATTTCACTCAAACCAATTATTTTATTTTTAACCGGATTGGAAAATGCAATAATTTTGAAAAAATAAAAATTGTAATGTTTATCATTCGTCACTAAAGGTTAGTTTGCTTTGAAACTACTGCATTAATGATTATATGAATCAGAGCAGTGTCTTTACATAACGCACGAGTAGCTACTAAGCAAAAATACGTTATTTCATATGAAAAGGCCCAGGTTAAGTTAAAAGTTATTTAATTCAGATCCCAGAATGAACCCGCAACAATAAAGTCAAAGGAGCGCATAATACAAACGACACGACATAAAACCGTTGAGCAAGCAATACATAAAACAACAGACAATGTAGCGAAGCGGCAGCTGCAGATTTCCTAGATAAGCCCGTGAAGATGCCGCGCCGAAATATTTCACTTTATTCTACAAAACTAAAAGTGCTCGCGGTGGCTTTTATGGCATCAAGGAGTTGCAATAAAACAGCATTTAATAAAACGAAGCTCCCGCGAGACGGGCGCCAACACTTCGCAGCTACCGAAGAGAATTCGGAGCGTTTTGACACCTCACCCGCTTCGCCTGATATTGATTTCCACAGCTCATTCTGGAAGCGTATCGCACATTGTCATATCGTACTCGGGAACATACACTCCGCAGCTGGCAGCTCTTCAAGTAATAACGCTGTTATCTACGCTCGTTTGCGCCAAAACGGAACTTTGATACGCCTCTTGTAAGAAAATAAAAAGTCGCAAGCATATAAGAGCCAAATTTGTGGGATATCGTGGTAATTACGGAGCAAGTTCGAAGGTGAGAGACTACTTTACGGTCGTAATTTGTTCCTAAACTTGTTTAATGTTCCCCCTGACAAGATAAATTCATTAAACGCTACCTGCCTGAGAGAGCGTAGCGCTGCGCGAGATAGATGAATCGTAATGCCGCCTCTTGTAACGACATCGTCAGTTGGGAGCGTTGCTCTTAAAGCTACCTTAAACCGATATTGCTTAATATTGCCCAACGCGGCGTGTGTTTGTGCGAGTACAACGATATAATCTACTGTTTTGCTGTATACGTACTATTTGTGCTCTGTAAGCGAAAAAGTTAATGGGATTTCAACGAAATGCATCATGTCGAGACCCTTACGGGGTAGGTAGAAAATGTACAGCGCCAGTCCTTCCCAGATCTCTTTTTCTAAAATAAAAAATTACTGTACTGTACCAATGAGTTTTTCTGAACTTAAGTACAGTGATTAGTCACACCACGAGCTTTACGGTGAAGGAAAACATCGAGAGGAAACCTGCATACGTCTGAGAAGAAATTCAAAGGCGTATGTATAGTCTTCCTTGAGTAACGGCGTTGGACTCGCCATTGTCACGTTGGCACCTAATATACCTCTGGCGGAAAGTGGGTGTGTGGGTATTACCTATACACCTCTACCTACACCTTCGGCGACCCTTGTGGGAAGGCGTGAGGATATATTATATTATTATTATTATTATTAGTAAACAGTTTTTTTCTTTTTTGGATTTGATCGTAAATCACGGAGATGGACACACAAAACGTGACCATACTACAATAGTATAGCAAAACACTGTCAATACCAAAAGGTATTCCATATCGGAAGTCACGAGACAATCAAGGCATGCCAACGCGAAGTACTACTACTACTACCTGAAATTCCGTTACCAGTATTGCGTACACAGAAATAGGCTTTAATAGGATAAGAGGAATCTTCAAGGTTGCTAGTATTAGGAAAACGCTCAGTACAAAGATACATATACAAGCTACCTAGGAAATTTCATGGCAAAACACTGAAGTAGATTAAGCGTGAAATATATACATATATACATGTATGTATATGTACATGTAAGTCACAATCCATAGAGATTTGACCAAATCACAGTTTGAATCTTTGTAGTACCTACTTACATATAACAATCAAAGGTTCTAGAGGTGTTCGAATAGATTTCTTAATATCAAATTCAACATACACCTCTCAATTTATAAGCGCTCAAGTATTTTCTGTTATAAAACCTCTCAAATCCGTAGGTATGAATTGTTTTAGATGTTAGTGATTAAGAAGGTTAGAAAAAGAAGCATATTTTGAGGCCTCTCGCGTCAAAAGGGCTGGCAAATATTTTACTCAGTCAGCATTGCCATACAACGTGGCAATACAGCCAGCCTTCTTGGCATCTTTCCGCGTGACACGAATTTGGGTTTTGTTTAAATTGCTAATATTAACTACACAGTAGTTAGTTAGTTGTTTTTCTACGATTATTTTATTCAATCACCCATGCAGGTACATTAATATATTTTTAGAGCAAGTCTCTTGCACACCATCTCGGCGCACACAAAACTTTTACAATGCCATTAGCAATTGATGGACGCAGTGAAGCGATTTAGCTCCCAGCAGATAGATGCTCCAACTTGACAGTACTTGACTTAACTGAAAATAGACTTGGCATGTTATTTTCTTTTAGTTTAACACCAAAGTAAGACTAATAATACTTTGTGTTGTGAATCTTGTGTTCTTAGGCCGTTAAATTATTTCGAGTTTCCATTCCATTCCAATCTTAAACTTTCTCGCACCTAATTTGTTTTAACAAAAGATTTGAGTCTGAAGTCTATCTCTACTCTCGTTCAGTTCTTTACCAGCAACCATGATGATTGCTGATTGGTGATGTTCTGGTGTATAAGATATTTAAAGAACAATATTATCAAAATTACCTATTCGAAATTTTCGACATACCTACTATTGAATAAGTGCAGATTTTGTCATAGCATTAAAGAAACATGATCCAGAGGGGTAGTGCCAGAGCTTCGCTCGCCACAGATAGTAAATCTTTTACGAGTTCCAATAAAATATCACGGACGACGGCAAGTGTCTGATTGTGACTTTATGATTCAAACAAATGGAAGAGCTTTGTTCAATTTTAGTATCTAGTAACTACGAGTATAATTTATAACTGTTCAAAGATTTGCAATAAACGGTACATCATTTCTGTGTAATTAAATTTATTAAAACATATGCTATGTGTACAAGACGAGGCAGAGGAAGACCACGTTCCAACTACCTAGATCAAACCGATCGGACGCTCAAGGACGGGGACGTAAAGAGTACTCCAAACCGGCGAGCATATATGAAGAGACTGATGTACACGAAGCGAAAGAGGCGAGAGAGAGAGAGCGAAAGGGTAGGTACAGTGTAGAGTGGTTCAAGCAGTTGCCTGCAACAAAAAGAATGCAAGTTCGAATCCCAACTGTACAATGTGTACAATTTAATGTTTGTTTTAATATTACTAGATCAAATCGATCGGACGCCAAAGGACGGGAACGTCAAGAGTACTCGAAACCGACGAGCATGTATGAAGAGACTGATGAATGTGGACGAAGCGAAAGAGGTATGTAAGTCTAGAGAGAACTGGCGCTCTGTTCTCACTGCCTACCCCGTTAGGGACTCAGCGTGATGATATGTATGTATGTATACACTAGCTAGAGTATATTTGAATTTGCATTTTAGGGTAAAATGCTGGTTAATATTGAAATTCCGTTTACAAAATTCATAAGACAAATCGAGTACACCACTGAAAACCCAGCTCATATCAAATGGAGTTGGCTTAATATATGTTAATGTATACAGGGTCCCGCTTGTAGGCGGGAAGGTGTTACACCGTCGTGTGGTGAACTCGTAATTGAATTTATTAGGAGCTGCGATACGGGATGGTGAGATTGTTCTACGACATAGTTCGGTAACAAATGACAAACTGTTGAAGATTATTAGGCAACATCAACAGGAATGTGACAAGCACCTGTCAAGTCAATTACGTTTTCAGACATTATCGAGTTTCGAGTTTGATTAGTTTCGAGTCTTTTTACCTTTTTTTATCTTTATAAATACAACAAAGTCGAGTTATTAACACCATTAGTAACTAAAGAACGGATGGACCGATTCTGATGATCTCTGATTTGATGGATTCTTCTAATCCAAGAATAGCAGAATAACTTTTAAGATATAGGCATGATTAAAGATAAAACTCAGCACTACATTAATTGGCATTGGCGGTACAAAGCTCGCCGGATCGGATAGTTAAATATAATGACAATTTCAATTTAAGGAATAAAAAAAATACTTCTATTACCCGCAACTTATTGTTTAAGATGAATGACGAACAGTTACCGACCTTTCTCCCCACTTTAAATTGGTAATTAATTAAAAGAATTGATCCAATGTAGCCTTAAGGACATCCCGAGCTAATTAATAATTTATATATTATATTATAATTCCCGCAGCAAATTATGACGAAACAGATTATGGCAATGGTCATCTAAATGTACTGGTAGATGAACCGTATGAATAGATCGTTAAGGCAATAACCTTTATTTAAATCGCAGATCAAACCCAGCCACGACTAGAACAGTTCTGCGATAGTCTGATATAAGATTCAATGCTAAGTCTAATACTAACTTCGATTAGAATTACTCACTAAATTAAAGCGACTAAATTAAGTGGAGCGACGTGAATCCAATCGGATAACAGCGCTGATTACAATTTGATTTAGCCGTGTAATCAGTTAAACAACCCTACGAGACCTACATAGATTTTGCCAAGTAAGGTGGGAATCTTGATGCGATGTGGTTAATTGCTTTATGGCTTGCATTCCAAGCATATTAGTTGGTTATGCTTCGTACATACAAAATTCCGCATTCCTAAGGTTGTTGAATCAGCTATTCATAATGATCAGCATAAAATTGAGAGATCAGTTGATTCACGGATTAATAAAAACCTTCTGACTTTGTAAAGGGTATAAATGAAGTAAAATCGTAACATAGTAAATGTAGTTTTCTCTGTTATGTTCTCAGGTCTTAACTACTCAACTGATCAACATGAATATCTTGCTACACGTTGTCAGAGGTACAAAAAGGGCAAGTAGCGTTGTAAAAATCTACATTCATGCGAAAGTCGGGGACAAAAGGCTGTAAAATATTTTTATGAAATTTTTTTTTGGTGTCGAACGCTGGCAATGTAAAAAAAAGTGTGTGTCAGCTCCGACGCACGACTGGAGTTTACTCCTTACGAACGATTATAAAATAAATAGATTAGTTAATAAGGGTAATGAATCATCATCATCATCATCAGCCCACTCTAGTCCACTGCTGGACATAGGCCTCCCCTAATGAGCGCCATAGCGCCCTGTCTTCAGCTTGCCGCATCCAACATCTGCCAGCAGTCCTTCGCAAATCGTCATCCCACCTGGTCGGAGGGCGTCCTACACTACGTTTGCCTAGTCGTGGTCTCCACTGTAGAACACGTTTACCCCAGCGGTTGTCGGTTCTTCGCGAGATATGGCCGGCCCACTGCCACTTCAGCTTGCTAATTCTTTGAGCTATGTCGGTAACTTTGGTTCTCTGTCGGATGTATTCGTTGCGAATCTTATCCTTCAGAGAGACTCCGAGCATAGCTCTCTCCATAGCTCGCTGAGCGACCTTAAACTGGTGGACCAGCCCTATCGTTAGTGTCCACGTCTCAGCTCCGTAGGTCATGACGGGTAGGACGCACTGATTGAAAACTTTAGTTTTCAAGCATTGCGGTATGGATGACGAGAAGACTCGACGTAGTTTCCCAAACGCTGCCCAGCCCAGCTGGATCCTCCTCTTGGCCTCCTTCTCAAAATTGTTTTTACCCAACTGCAGAATCTGCCCAAGGTACGTGTACTCGGAAACAATTTCAAGAAGGTGGCCATGTACGACAACCGGTCCCGGATCAATGTGGCCATTGATCATGACTTTGGTTTTATCCAAATTCATGCCGAGACCGATGCGTCGCGAGGCTGCAGCTAGGCCGTCCAGCATCCGGTTTAGCTCCTCCAGTGACTCCGCCATTAGGACTATGTCATCAGCGAATCGCAGGTGTGAGATGTAATCGCCGTTTACGTTGATGCCCTTACCTTTCCAGTCCAGCGTCTTAAAAACATCTTCCAACGCGCTCGTGAACAGTTTCGGGGATATCACATCCCCCTGTCTCACTCCCTTGCGCAATTGGATGGGTTTAGACTGCTGGCCCTGTACTTGGACACTCATGGTAGCGGCGTCATAGAGGCATCTCAACACCTCGATATAACGATAGTCCACTTGGCACCGCTGTAAGGATTCCAGAACAGCCCAGGTTTCGACAGAGTCAAAGGCCTTCTCATAGTCCACAAAGGCCAGACACAGGGGCAGATTATACTCTTCGGACTTCTGTATAATCTGCCTCACTGTGTGAATGTGGTCTATGGTGCTAAATCCTCCGCGAAACCCGGCCTGTTCCGGTGGCTGAAACTCGTCAAGTCTCCTGGCGAGACGATTCGTGATCACTCGTGAGAACAGCTTATAGACGTGGCTCAGGAGTGTGATGGGTCTGTAATTCTTAAGAAGGGTTTTATCTCCCTTCTTAAAGAAGAGCACAACCAAACTCTCGCTCCACGCCCTTGGAGTTCTCCCACTGTGAAGGACGGTATTGAAAAGCTTCTGAAGCTTCTGTATAATAGGGGCTCCTCCTGCCTTCAGAAGCTCTGAAGTAATTCCGTCCTCACCGGGGGCTTTTCCATTTTTAAGCTGCCTCAGAGCGAACACGATCTCGTCTTGACTGATGTCCGGCAGTTCGTCGGTATAGTGGCGTGTCAGGGTGGCTCTAGAATCATGGTCGTCTCGTCGCGAATGAGGGGCATGTGCAGCGTACAATCGGCTGTAGAAATCCTCTATCTCCGCAGAGATCTCCGGCTTCGACACTACGATCCTCTCGTCGTGCGTTCTAAGCTTCGTCAGGTGGCTCCTGCCAAGCTGCTGAGTGAATACTTTGGACCCTCGGTTTCGCTCTATCGCCTCTTCAATGAGACGAGTGTTGGAGCTCCGGAGGTCACGCCGTATCATCTTCGCAATTTGCTTATTCAGGTCTGACCTCTCTGACGAAGTTGATTGGGTGGTTTCCCGTCTTTTTGTCATAAGCCCGAGAGTCTCATCCGATAGTTTGGACTTCTTACCCGTACGACTCTGTTGGCAAAACTTGATGCCCTCGCCTCTCAACGTTTCGACCAGATTGTGTAGGGTCTCGTCAACGTCATCAGTGGGTTCCAAGGCAACAAATCTATCCCCGAGAAGCTGCTGAAATTTCTCGGTGCCCGCCATGACTTGGATTGGGTTAGGTCGGAGCGTGGACTTCATCAGACGGCTTCTCTCAAGCTTCAAGTTGATATTCAGAGAGCCTCGGAAAAGTCGGTGATCGGATCCGGTGTTGAACCTGCTGATCACTGAGACATCTCTGAATATGTGCTTGCTATCTGTCATGATGAAGTCGATCTCATTTTTTGTCACAGTGTCGGGGCTTTGCCATGTCCACTTCCTTTGAGGCTGTTTCTTAAAGAAGGAATTCATTAAGAACAGCCCCTCTTTCTCTAGGAAGTTGACAAGCATTTGCCCCCTGTGATTCCTAACTCCATAACCATGCGGGCCTATTCGGGATTCGTTGCCACTCTGGGTTCCCACCTTGCCGTTAAAGTCCCCCATAACAACGTTGAAGTGAGCCTTAGTGGTGTTGTGTAAGGCTTTGGATATGTCTTCATACATATCCTCCACTTCATCATCCGAGTGTGTCGAGGTCGGTGCGTAAACCTGTATGACCTTCATGCTATATCGTTTGGATAGCCGAAGGATCAGGTACGCTACCCTGGTCGATACACTGGAGATTTCTTGGACGTTGTTAGAGAGGGCCCTATTGACGAGGAAACCTACGCCACCCTGGGATGTTTTATCACCCTCACGAAAGTAGAGAAGATGGCCCGAGTCTAGGGTTACGGTGTCCTCCCCCTCTCTACGGACTTCACACAACCCCAGAATGTGCCATTTAATGTTCTCTAACTCCACTTCCAACTGCGCTAGATGATGGTCAAGCCTCAGAGTACGTCCGTTAAACGTTGCCAGGGTCAGATTTGAGTGGTAGCCTGAGGTAGCCCGGTGATTCTTAGCACCCCCTGCCCCGCCGTTACCGTGGCCGCTACCATGGCCAGGAATAGCGAGGCGGCCGGGAACTAGGGGCCATTTCCTTTCTCCTTTTGTCATTGGGGGGTAATGCCCATAATCCCCACGCTGGGCATGCGGGTTGGGGATCGCAGTTTGGTTGTAGATTTGTTCTACGGGTGGCGCTGCTGCCCGCCTCCCGGTGTATTTCCCTTAGTCGCCTCGTACGACACCCACGGGAAGAGTTGGGTTGGTGCTATTCTAAGCCGACACCACACAGCATTATTATTATATTACTTATATTACTTATATTACTTAGAGTATGCATGACACATCTATAGATTGATTTTTATTCATTGAGTAATTTTCTCAATTTTGAAATAAATATCAATTGATATAAATTTATATTTATATCAATTATAAATAAAATATAAAATTTACGATAAAACCTCCGCAAGTTGACAGTTGTTGTAGGTTAATATCAGGTTAATACAATATGCAATTGAAAGTAAATATTAACATTAATTACATCGCCATTCTGTTATTCTCGTTGCCATGGAGAGTACGAGAGCACCAAAAACGTAACGCTGTCATTCATCAGTAGATTTTACCTCTCATATCTTTCTCATACCGGGCGCCTTATATATGAAAATCGATTCTTAAGGAGTAAACTCCTGATAAGTCAAAGTCCTGATAGTTGCTCGACTTGCTAAAAAAACAAATGAGGTTGCATTCATGAATAACCTATGGAATTTTCGTTAAATATAGCCTAGAAATTCGAACATAGAACATCCAAGCGTGCATGCAAACATGCTAACCGATCACCCGAATCGAGGTCTTTGAACAGGAAATCGGATTAGCGATGCATGTGTCCCCAACAGCTATTGAAGGACAGGAAGGCCATTGTGGCTCTCATGTCATGCTCTGCCGGCCTCAAATACACGACCCGCCATTGATTTGTACACAGCGATCTGAAGGACTCAATTCTAGTGTGAATGTTAACAAATTGCTTGTAAGAATAAAGTCATTATTGTTATACATAATGGATGGCTGACATCACGCTGATAGTATCACTGATAAATCAATGCCAATAAAAAAAAGCAATGATTTATTGACACATCTATCTATATATATATATATATATAAATGTTATGTTGGTTTGTGTACGCTTCAAAAACTCAAAAAGTTCTGCGCCGATCGAGCTGAAATTTTTGCATGATATATAATCCGCATCAATTGTTTTTATCTATTTTTTGCATCAGTCACATATCCACAGCGAAGCGTAGTCTATACTAATATTATAAAGAGGAAAGATTTGTTTGTTTGTTTGTTTGTTTGTAATGAATAGGCTCCGAAACTACTGGACCGATTTCAAAAATTCTTTCACCTTTGGAAAGCTACATTATCCCCGAGTTACATAGGCTATATTAAATTGGACCCGATAGGTGGCGCTGCGATCGAGTTTCAAGAATTTTACCTTTTTACCCGGGCGAAGCTTTCTGTGTGTTTCTGTGTGTCTTAAGCTAGATTCGAGAATGGTTTAGATTTACAATTGGACCCAATAGGTGGCGCTGCGATCGTGTTACGGGCAATTTAACTTTTTCACCCGAGCGAAGCTGGGCGGGACAGCTAGTATATTATAAAGAGGAAGATTTAATTGTTCGTAATTCTCTTACTATGTAACTTAGCTGACTTTAAAAATATTTTGACCATGTAAAGCTTAATTGTCCTAGAGTAAAATATATGTAAGACCAATTTTACGTGAGTAACACCGCGGCGTATACATCTATCACTCATGAATACAATATAGATTCTGGGTTGAATCAGGCAAAGTTTGTTCTATTTAGCTAAACTATCGATAACTACAGAGCCTAAACAGGCACTCGATATCGAAAAAACTGACAATATTACTCGTATAAAAAAAATGTACAAGGCATTTTCCTCTTAAATCTCACAGACCAGGTAAGTCCTAAGCTTTGAATAATTTAACCCCAATTCTCTCTTCAAGAGGTAACCTTAAATTCATTTTTCACGGGATCTGCGTTGGAATAAAACGTGTGAGATTAGTTTACCGCCTGAGAGGCTGGGTTTTCCCGTAGCCATGGCAACTGGGGCAGAAGGCCTATTTAGCGCTCCATTGGGCATTTTATGTGGTTGTGGCGTAGCCGAGGGCGTGGATGGTGTTATAATCAAGTTTGAAGGCTTGTGTGAATGAATCGTAGGTTTGGTCACTGCACGGTTTGGATCTTTTGGTCAATATACTTCACTTGATTATGTCATACCAGGTCACGTGTGTTCGACCCACATTGAGATAAATTACTGTGTCACCAGAGTAAAGTGCTGGGTTACTAGTCATTGTCATGTCTTGTAAAAAAATACTGTCGATTCACAGTGAACTGTACAAGCAACATAAAGGACGAACATATCACTTTACTGCCAGTACTTGGCTTACTCGAGGAACTCTTATGTAATCTTGACCAATGCGCCGATGCTATTTGTAAAATCCGTTTTGGTAGTAATAATATATTATCATTAATTTGTATGTTATAGAGCTGTGGTGACCAAGTGGTTCGAGTACTTACCTACAACACAAAGATTGCAAGTTCGAATACCTACCAATGAGTATTTCCGAACTTATAGTACAGTGATTAGTCACACCACGAGCTTTACGGTGAAGGAAAACTCGTGGTGTGTGAAAAATCTTGAGGAATCCTGCATACCTTAGAGAAAAAAAAATTAAGACTAAATAATAATAGTTCAAAGTCATTGGAGTCGTATTTGAGTAATGGCGATGGACTTGCCTTCTGCCACGATAGCACGTAAAAATATATCTGGCGGAAATTGGGTGTGTGGGTACCACCTATTCACAACTACCTATCCCTTTAGGGACCCTTGTGGGAAGGCGTGAGGATATATTATTATCTTTAATATAAAAATAATTATACGTATCATCACGCAGAGTCCCTAACTTCCAGCCTTCAGCCAGGCTAAGTGATAAGCAAACACAGCTAAGGACACCCGAACCGCTTTGCTGATTCTTGAGTTAGGGAATGGGGCCGTATATATTATGTAAATAAATATGGGGTTGGCTTAGAGCTACTGGCCCAGCCCGGCGCTTGCAAGGGACGGGTATATAAAGACAAGCAAAAAGTAACTATATACATTACACAGAAGTCATTTAGCGACATCTTGTGCCTCAAAACGAAACAAACATATGTGAAGAAAGGTAAGATAAGGTCTCCAGTAATGAGCTCTTTGGGTAGGGGGAGGATTGTTATGTTGTGTTGGCAGCGGAGGGATTAGCTCTATAATGCTGCCAGCTCAATATTACTCTCGGAACATAGAATGGAAGCGCGCAAGTGATGCTTCGGTATCGTTAGCGTAAATAGGCTACGGTAACCGTTTCCCATCTGGTGGGTCGTATGCTTGTTTAGCACAAAAAAAATGTGATTGAAAATATGAAGAAAGTTTAGTTGAAAACGTTGGCATGAATATAAAGATACGCAATGCGAAAGTGTGTGCAAGAAGAGACAGGAAGGCCTCGAACTGCCTAGATCAAATCGATCGGACTCGAGAGACGAATGTAGATAGATCGAAATTATCTCTGACCGCTAGACTAGAAGGCCGTCTTAATGAAGTTAAATTTGACGCAGATGAAATCGGTTAAAGGCTCGATTCTCTGGCCACCTAGAATTATATACAAGGGCTGGATATTTAAGTAAAAACTTAAAACCTTGGACGGACATAGTTCCCAGACGGCAGATGTTTAAAAAGAGACGATCGTCCGATCTCATGCCAATTACAAAGTGTCCCAACAAGTTTTTACGGCGCAAATAGCATAGTAGACTACCAAGACCAAGGACGATTGATCACTGCTATCCAGTGTCTATAATAGGATTGAAATGTAACTACCCTGGCAGGAATCTCGTTTTATTGAGCTCTTGTTATGTTTTGAGTAGGCTGCTGTACTTGAAATCAAGTTAGGTTCTTTTTGGTTTTGCATTAATAATAATAAATACCTGGGACAATTCCACACAATTGACCTAGAACCCAAGTTAAGCAAAGCTTGTATTATGGTAACTAGACAACGATATATTTACTTATATAGATATATATATACATAGGACGTCCAAGACTATGGTACAAATACTCATCATCACACAAATATCTGCCCTCAGCGGGATTCGAACACGCGACCTCAAGTTTCGCAGTCAGGAGCTCTAACCACTATACCAGACGGTAATTATGATATAATAATAGGATTTAACGACCATTATGATATAATAATAGGATTGAAATGTTACTACCCTGGCAGGAATCTCGTTTTATTGAGCTCTTGTTATGTTTTGAGTAGGCTGCTGTACTTGAAATCAAGTTACGTTCTTTTTGGTTTTGCATTTGTTGTTCGTTGTTGTTTGCACGGTGTATTAATTGATCCGCTTTATACATATTGACCTTCACGCTTTTCATAAGGATTCCCGAAGGTATCCTTACGTTTATGGTAATGTAGGGAGCGATTCGCTAATCATTTTTCGTTTTTACTTTCGAGCGGCTCGAATCGAGATGCTTCGATGACATTGACGGGTCCACCCGGCTCTCTGAAGATGTGTGTTGCCCAGATCCTGTCACTATTTAATTGTACTGTTTTACATTGGTTTTTTTACATATACTTTTGTTGTTTAATGTCGTTTATCTAAGTAAGTGTTAGGTAAAACCAAAACCTATCACTACAGTATTATGTTAAATTACTATAATTTCGCTAGAGTTGTATTTAGGTGACGCGATGACGAGCCAGTCGCTGTCCCTCAGCATTTTTCTCAATATAGAATGAAGACACTGAGAAGAAACTTGCAACTTGAATTTCTTCCCAAATGTATACTTGAGAAGAGATTCAAAGACGTGTTTTTTTTCATACAACTAGAGTGGCAAAGAAGCATACGGACCAACCTGATGGAAAACGGTTACCGCAGCCTATTTACGCTTACAATACCGAAGTATCACTTGCGCGTTGCCACTCTGTGTTCGGATAGTTATACTGTGTTGGCCGCACAATGGGACTAATCCCTCTGCTGCCAACACAATATAACAATTCTCCCCCCTCCCAAGGAGCTCATTACTGGAAACCTTATTCACCGCGTAGGAACACAACACAATAAATTGGGTTATTTGGCTACGGACTTTTATAAGGTGGAGGTCCTGCCCCAGTCGGGCAGCTCCAAATTCGAACGGTAAACCCGTTATGCCCTACCTCTCTTGAGAGATATATGCTTGAGAAACGGCGATGGCTTCGCCATCTGTCACGTTGTCTCCTAAATATATCTCCGGCGAAAAATGGGTATGTACAATACTATACACCGCTGTCTACGTCAAACCTTCAAGGAGCCTCGTGAGAAGGTGTGAAGATATTATGTTTTGCTAAAGTACTTCAGACTTTATCTCTATAAAATTAATGTCGATATTTCAACGAAATTACGTAATCCCAGACCAACAAAGCGCGAAGCGAGGTCTTACAGAAATACACCCGCCCACTAGTCCCTAGGTTTCTACACAAGCCTCGGCGTGAACAAAGGCTGTATCACAGACTAGGAGAGTTCCACTGAAGACGCTTTAAGAGTAAGGCCATGGAAAACGCGAGGAGCGGTGAGACGACGGCAGCGATTTCCATATTATAGAAATTTCCATAGAAATAATGATCGGTTTTGTTTATAATAAATATTGACATAGATACTAGTCTTTTAGGATGTGCCTTATTTTTTTTACCCACATTTATTTTACATTTCTTTATAGAATATTAAACGTTTGGTTCCTACGACAGTTGACACATAGTTCGATATTTAAGTATTATAGTGCTTGAAAAACGGCGATGGACTCGCCATCTGACACATTGGCACCTAATATACCTCTGGCGGAAAGTGGGTGTGTAGGTATTACCTATACACCTCTGCCTACCCCTTCGGGGACCCTTGTGGAAGGCGTGAGGATATTATTATTATTATTATATTATCTGCCCCCATGATTTCCAGGTATTTCTAACAAATGCTAGTATGGGCCAGTCCACACATGTGTGGTCCGGTTTTGTCACCATCTCCTTTCGTACATAATTAAGTATAACCCTGACAATATGTGATTTTCGATGTCACCATTCGCGATCTACATTCTCGTGGCCCCAATTTTCCGCAAGGCTTTGCGCCATCTTGCAGACGGGGATTAAATATCAAAGAGGTTTTCCTTTCTAAAATTGTGGCCGAGTGTACACAACTACGGCGAAGTACACTCCGCTGTGGTTGTGAAATGAGTTTAATTGTATAGTTCCCTGGAAAAACTAACAGTGAAGTTCGTAATGAAATTCTAAAAATTTCATCTAACTCTTGTATAAACGCACACAATCTCGGTATTTAGTTTTAGCGAAGAAACTTTATCACCAAGTAATAAAGTGGGTGCATGAGAATTAATTATTTCAGGGAATATCTATTATCTCCATTCGGTAAGTGATATTTCAAATCAGAGAGAGCAAGACAAATATATTTCTCACTACATCTCTTTGAACGTATCTTCTCTTCTTTATATAATCCATAGGTACTTCATTTGCTTGTTAATGTTAACCTAGTTTTCTAGAGCCATCCGCGAAGCTTAAGGTCGCGGGTTCTATTCCGGATAAAAAAATATCCAATGCGTTTAAGTAGGTACTATCCGTATAAGTAGATAGGTAGGTGGAACATATGCGGATCGTTGTCTTGTCCTAGTTTTACTTGTTTTGTTTTCGTTGTATTGTTTTTAGAGGTATTGTTATTAACTACCGTCACGTTGGCACCTAAAATATATCTCTGGCGGAAAGCGGGTGTGTGAGTACTACCTATACACCTCTGCCTACCTCTTCGGGGATCTTTGCGGGAAGGCGTGAGGATTTATTTATTATTAACTACAAGCTGTGGCTTAATTTTTTGTCTATTTTGCTTTTTGGTTGATTTATTTCGATTGGTATTTTATTTTTCAAGTTTAAAAGATATCCGACGTGTTACTCCAGCTAATAATCTATCTCTGTGCCAATTACATCCAATTCAGTTCAGTATTTTTTGCGTAAAAAAGAACAAACATTGTCACACACTTTCACAGTAATATTATTATTATAAGGATGTTTTTACTTCGATTATAAATATAGCTGCCACACACTACACGACCCTTAACCAAGTGTAACAAATTTTATTTGCAATATTTTAATAATTATTATCATTACTTCCCATGAAGCGAAAGAGGTATGTAAGTCTAGAGAAAACCTGGATCTATATTCTCTCTGCCTACCCCGCCAGGGTCTCAGCGTGATGATACCGTTAGGCTACTCCCCTACTCGGCGTGATCATATATATTTATGTATCACTTCCCATGGTTTCATTTCTACCTCACAAATCTACATACTTACATACCTATGAAGAGAACATGCTGAAGTGATCAGATTCGATTGCCAACTACATAATTTACATACCTACTTGAACATAAAGATGTCATCCTTTAATGGAAATAAACTGGGTTACAAAGCAGCCCGCATGTCCGCGGAACAACATATGACAAATATAGAACAACTTATGTAGCTGCGTCAGCATTCAGGAATATCGCTTGAGATGGGGGCTTGCGTGCTTGCGACATCCTCCCAGTATTGTATTTTATTGTTCTCGTTGCACATACAGCAAATATTCATATATAACAAAGCTGCGGTGGCCGAGAGGTTTGAGTAGTCGCTTGCAACACGAAGATTGCAAGCTCGAATCCCGACTGTACCAATGAGCTTTCCTGATCTTAAGTACAGTGATTAGTTACACCGCGAGCTTTACGGCGTGGGGATACAACTAAAGAAATACATACGTCTGAGAAGGAATTAACAGACGTGTGTCTTGGGAAACGATGATGCACTCTGTCACGTTGGCCCTTAAAATATATCTCTGGGTACTACTTCACACCTCTGCCTTCCTCTTCGAGTACCCTTGTGGAAAGGCGTGAATTAAGTTTTGCTATTGGTAATAAGATAGATTGGTAAGAAGAGAGGTTATAAGGTTTACAATTGGTAATAAGGTATCCTATTGGTAATAAGGTATCCTATTGGTAATAAGGTATACTATTGGTAATAAGGTATACTATTGGTTATAGAGTATACTATTGGTTATAGAGTATACAATTGGTTATAAGGTATACAATTGGTAATAAGGTATACTATTGGTTATAAAGTATACAATTGGTAATAAGGTATACTATTGGTTATAAGGTATACTATTGGTAATAAGGTATACTATTGGTAATAAGGTATACTATTGGTAATAAGGTATACTATTGGTAATAAGGCATACTATTGGTAATAAGGTATACTATTGGTAATAAGGTATACTATTGGTTATAAGGTATACAATTGGTTATAAGGTATACAATTGGTAATAAGGTATACTATTGGTTATAAGGTATACAATTGGTAATAAGGTATACTATTGGTAATAAGGTATACTATTGGTAATAAGGTATACTATTGGTAATAAGGTATACTATTGGTTATAATGTATACAATTGGTTATAAGGTATACAATTGGTAATAAGGTATACTATTGGTTATAAAGTATACAATTGGTAATAAGGTATACTATTGGTTATAAGGTATACTATTGGTAATAAGGTATACTATTGGTAATAAGGTATACTATTGGTAATAAGGCATACTATTGGTAATAAGGTATACTATTGGTAATAAGGTATACT
Source organism: Drepana falcataria (assembly GCA_945859725.1). Lineage (NCBI taxonomy): Eukaryota > Metazoa > Arthropoda > Insecta > Lepidoptera > Drepanidae > Drepana > Drepana falcataria. The sequence goes on from OX243935.1 coordinate 8,373,970, forward strand.
ATTGGTTATAAGGTATACAATTGGTTATAAGGTATACAATTGGTAATAAGGTATACTATTGGTTATAAGGTATACAATTGGTAATAAGGTATACTATTGGTAATAAGGTATACTATTGGTAATAAGGTATACTATTGGTAATAAGGTATACTATTGGTTATAATGTATACAATTGGTTATAAGGTATACAATTTGAGCCATAAAGGATTTCATAGAAGCCAACATACGCTGTCTTTGCCCAATGCCGGGACTATGGCATGCGATGCGACAGAGCGTAAAGACGATAGCCTGATTGAGTTAGTGTCATGCATTCTCGTTTCAGCAGCACCGGTATACAAATGTATTTCTTTTCTGCAACATATATAATATTAAGCCGTGGTGGCCGAGTGGTTTCTTGTAGTTGCATGCGACACAAAGATCGCAAGTCCTAATCCCGACTACACCAATGTTTCAATCACAATACTGAAGGTCAGAAAAGACCTTCAGTATTGTGATTAGTCACACCATGAGCTAAACGGTGAAGGATAACATCTAGAGGAAACTTGTATATTTGCAATTTAAAAGCGTACGTATATTCGTGCTTGAGTAATGGCGATGGGCTCGCCATCTGTCACGTTGGCAACTAAAATATAGCTCTGGCGGAAAGTGGGTGTGTGGGTACTACCTATACACCTCTTCAGGGATCTACGTGGGGAGTCGTGAGGATATATAACATTATTATTATTATATAATATTACTCACGATTTGTTACCTTATCAAGTATATCTCTCTGAAAACCTGTCCAATATAACGCAGCTCTACAAATCAACCATAATATTGTTGAAACGTAAGTACCCGCGCTATAAATCAGACCACACAATACGAAATGGCTTATCCGTTTCGGTTTAAACAATAGACTGTGAAACCGGTTTAAAGCGGAAAGAAAAGAAAGAAAAACGCAGGGTTAACCAAAAATACAAGTGGAAAAAAGCTTTTCCCATTCAAATCTTGAAATAACCAGTTTAATACTGTTGAGCCGAGTGCTAGGTTTATTCGTTTTTGAGGAAAGAAATTATAACCAATTTTAAGTTTGGTTTATTCCGCCATTCTTCAAAACTTATTAAGGTCCGAGCAGGTATTTTCATGGCTTAATGTTATTACGTGCTGTCGTAGCTGAGTGGTTCCAGTAGTCGCCTGCTACACAAAGATTGCAAGATTGAATCCCGACCATACCAATGAGCTTTTCTAAACTTAAGTACAGTGATACACCACGAGCTTGACGGTGAAGGAAAACATCGATAATAACAATCGAGAAACCTGCATTTGTTTGAGATGAAATTCAAAGACATGTATTATCACGCCGAGTCGCTTACGGGGTAGGCAGAGAGTACAGAGCGCCAGTTTTCTCTAGCCTTCATACCTCTTTCACTCCGTCCACATTCATCAGTCATGCATACTACTTATTCATATAAAATAATAATATAATTACCTTTATAAGAAACCCTTTATGCCCATATAAATAAATAAAGCTTTACTGGTTTTCTGCACAAAAGCATACCCTCTCGAAACATGGAATACAAACGTTGTACAGAGCCGGAATCGATCGGCCATGAATTTATTGGAACAGCCGCTATACAAATAAATCGCGGTCTTTATTTTACGGTGTCGTATTAAATGGCTTGTGTCATAGCCTTATTTATACAGGATGATTTCACTAACAATTCTTCTTTAGGCATAAAAAGCGCATGTTAGTAATTTGACTTTGGAATCGCTGACTTAAATGTGTTAGTAATATATAAATGTGAAAGCCTTTAAGGATGTTTGTTACGTAATCACGTTAGAACGGCTGGGCGGAATTGGATAAAATTTGTCACAGAGATAGATTATTAGCTGGAGTAACACATAGGATGTGTTAAATTACAGAAGAAAATTCAAAAAAAAAATTACCAGTGAAATTTAATTTTACACGAGTGAAGCCGCGGAGAAAAAGTGTATCAGTAGTACCCACCCACACACCCATTTTCCGCGAGAGATATATTTTAGGTGCTAACGTGACAGATATAACGAGTCCGTACGTCGCCCGTATACAAGCACGACTATACATACGCCATTGAATTTCTTCTCAGACGTATGCAGGTTTCCTCTCGATATTTTCCTTCACCGTAACGCTCGTGGTGTGAATAATCACTGTACTTAAGTTCCGTAAGAAAAACTCATTGGTACAGTCGGGATTCGAACTTGCGATCTTTATGTCGCAGGCAACTGCTCGAACCACTTGGCCACCACGGTTATTTTTATTATGGAATTAATATTATTTATAATAAGAACAGCGTTAGGAATTATAATGTTTGGTACCCGCAAAATGCCACCCCGAATCCCCTTCGTAATTCCCCCCATCGATTGGTCATTAGCTACGTGACGTCATATCATATGCCGGTCCATGCACGCAATGCAGACAAATATGACTATGCGATACAGAACAGAAACCGGTATTTTAAAAGCCGCATTGAGTGCTGTTTCGCCGACGGATTTCTTGTCGATAATTTAAATAGGATTTTGCTATGACTGATGAATGTGGAAAGGGGGTAGGTCTAGAAAGAACTAGCGCTAAGGGAGTAAGCCTTTGCCCCGTAAAGGACTTGGCGTGATGATATGTATGTTTTTGGATTTTAATTCTTCTTCTTTTAATTTGACAAAGTCATTCGTGTAATCGATAATTGTTTAATGACTGCTTTTTCTAACACATATTAGAACGTACGTCTACAATCTATTAATTAACCCTTATTGCTTACCAGTTGCGCCGATTGTAGAGTCCCGTCGTCATTGACTTGTATTAAAGATAAAAAAATAAATAACGCAAACAAGCTGCTCATATTCAATATAATACAATACTTCCAAACTCCGGAGACGGACTCGCCATCCGTCAGGTTGGCACCTAAGATATATCTCTGGGGGAAAGTGGGGTGTATGGGTACCTACCTTTTCGGGAACCTTGTGGGAAGGCGTGAGGATACTTCTAACCTCAAAGTATATAAAATTAAAATTCTGTATGTCTTTGTTAAACATAAATCGTAAGGTTAAAATGAAGACAAACGATGCCTTTAAGCTTTGTGTCGGAATATCCGCCTAATCTGTCAAAATCAACGATTTGATTTGACGGCTCCTATTCGCTGTTAACAATTGAATAGCGACTTGACTTATAAATTGATACTTGCCGTCGGACAATTTGGCGTAGGGTAGCCAAAAGACACTCTGTGGAGTTGGTCCTTCGAACCTCTTTTTTTTTATTTTGTCATCATCATCATCATGATATCATCACGCCGAGTAGGGTAGGCAGAGAGTATTATGTATCGGTCTAAAAAGCGTCCCTCATGACTTATAGGGAGGGCAACGACGATATGCTGGACAAAGGGAACTGCAAGAGCCCAGCTCTTAATTGTATGCTGATGATGATTAATCCATTCGATTAGAGTTAGTTATTGATCTCAATTAATACATTTTACTGTATTAATGACAAAAGCAACGTCCTCTAATATAAGAGAGGTCCCCAGTTTTCTACGCGTCTAAAATACGTCCTAAATGATTTTATATCTCGAAGTAAAATGGCTTCTTTCACAAGAAAAACATTAAAAAAGTAATAACAGATACCGTCCGTATTGTTTGATATTATAATATAAATAATGTTATATCTGACTTTTTCCTTAATTTTTCAATGCTACTGAAAACGCATGACGACTTCTAAATATGCAGTAGTTGAAATATCAATACTTCAAAAGACTAATAAAACGCGTTAACTTTCCCTATCGGCAGCTTTAAGTATATCCAAATACAAATGTTACGCAATTCAGGCAACCGTCTACAAAAGTGGTCGAAAACGTCCACAAAAAATAACTTTTATGGCTTTCGCGTGACGAACTCCTTACAGCTACCATTCCACACCACCTTGAAAACATTACCGAACACATTCAATCGATTTTCGACTTAGCAACGCCGGCACAGCGCTGCAACAGCTAAAACTGGAAAATACACAATATTTACGACTTTACATGTAGCGTACATACCTGTCCAGCGTGCAGGACGTCCAAAAGTACGATAAAAACACATACAAAAAACACGGCGCGCGTCATATTTGCGGCCGCGATGCGTTCCGAAGCCCGACTGGCGATCAGTGACGTTAATGTCTCACGCCAGAAACCTGCGTACTAGTCGACAGTACGGCACTGTTAGCCGTACCTAGCGTGGTATAGATCGACCCTCCCGAGTGTGAGAGGGACCAATAGCGCCGACACGCAAGCGAGAGAGGGAAACAAGAGGGAGAATGCACGCACGCGCAATACTGGAAACGCAGAATACAATGAAGACAACGTACAACGAATCGAAAGGAATAGCAAATTCCGTCTTCGTCTAGCTTTGTCTGGATTTCCCGATGATGATGCGTCATTTTTTTCTATTGACAGCTGTAATGTGATCCCTATTGCCATGTCGTTAAGTGCAATTCGTCTTGTATTCTTATACCAAATTACTTTTTGCTCACAACGTAGTGAGCAAAAAGCCTGTAAGGGTAATTAAACCGTAGATTAGGGACCTATATCAGCATTATGGTGGTGTAATATTGTTGGTTTGTGTTAGATTTTGTGCAATATTTCTGATTGGCTCGGACGTATATGCATAGCACATATATTGAACGTGAATACAGACTGCGCTGAGTCACAGTTCTGTAAGAAAGGGGTTGGTAATTTCGAGAAAGCTTTTCTATCGCTGTTGCAGTTGGAAAACCAACAGTTGCCCGAGCTACAGTATTTATTTATTCAGTTCTCCTTTCTGAATTGGAAGTTAAACTCACTCAGTACAAGATTTAAGTTAACTAAAAGACTATTGGATAGTTTCTATTGGATGCATTTTATTGTATTCTATAATATCAAGTAGTCGCCTACAAAATCAAGTTCAAACCCAGGTGGTCAAAAACGCGAACAAAAGAGTCTATCTGGGATTAAGTACAGAAATAACACCAATAACAGAAACCTGCATACGATAGTCAAGAAATTCAAAGAAGCTAGAGTCTGAGGGACAGCCCTTGACTCCCTGACACTTAAATATGTTTAGGTAAAAAAAAAATTCTGTTTAAAAGTGTGTGAGATGCGTTCTCTTAAAAAAAATTGGTGTTACGGTATTATATCGAATCGCCTATGAAGAAAGGCATTTGACGTTGATTTGGACATACGTAAAAGATAAGTGAAATAAAATTTACGAGACATGTACTTATATAATGCGAAAGTGCTTGATAGCCGTGGCGACCGAGTGGTTGCCTGTAACACAAATATTGCGCTTTAAGCTAAACCTAGCAACATAAGTACAGTAATAATTCACAACACGAACTTCACTGTGAAGGAAAATAGCGAGAAGAAATTCAAAAGACGTATGTATTGTTGTCCTTGGTTAACGGCGATAGACTGCATCTATCTCGTCCAAAATCCAGCGGAACGTAGGTGTATTGGTATGGTATGGTCTACACACCTCTACCTACCCCTTCGGGTCGTTTGTGGGAAGGCGTGAAGTGGGTGTTGGGTAGGACAGTCAGAGAAAAACCACGCCGTAACTACCCAAATCTCTCTCTCTGCCTACTCTGTGAGGGAATAGGCATGATGATATTATGTATTTACGTAATATTTACGTATGTTTTTGTACTTAAATATATCTTCCCACAAGAGTCCTCGAAGGGGTAGATAAAGGTGTGTAAGTAGTAGTACCTGCATCCCTACATTCTGCCAGAGATATATTTTGAGGTGCCATCGTGATGGATGGCGATTCCATCGCCGTTACTCAAGCACGAGTATACGCCTTTTAAATTTCTTCTCTAAGGTTTCGCATGTTTCCTCTCGATGTATTCCTTCACCGTAAAGCTCGTGGTGTGACTAATTACTGAGCTTAAATTCAGAAAACCTTATTGGTATAGTAGGGAACTCGAACTTGCAGTGCAGACTACTTGAACCACCCGGCCACCAAGACTCGGTTTTTGTACCTAAAGATTAGTCGAAACGAGATTCGAAGTGAAAAGAAGAGAAGCGTAGAAAGAAAAAGACGTAATCGATTAAATAAATATGTATATAAGGCCCCATTAAGATGTAGACTTACGATATTACAATAAAAACTCTTTCAAAATTGCATTAGGATTTTTCTGAAACAGTCTTCAAAATAAAACCAGTATCCTCGTAACGGCAACCCCTCACGAAGCCAATATACAATGGGAATGTAATTTTTATTTAAATTCGCACATTACTCGGAATAAGGTCGGATGAGCGGGCATTCTGCCATGCCTGCGGATATCCGACTCAGGACTGGGATTGGACGAATATTGATCTATGCGCTAGTGAGCCCAAGCCTGGTTTACACTGACCTTACATAATATTACGTCATATTTCGCGCACTCAATATTGGGACAGTGGTAGCGGCCACAGTCCTTGTCTTATGTCTTAATGGTGGGAACCCTCCCGACAGCGAACGATTTTGTATGAGTACATACAAAATCGTAGGGTCTCCAAAGGGGTAGGCAGAGATGTTGATAGTAGCCACACACATTTCGTTAGAAAATAAATATTTATATATATTGATATATTGTACTGTCTTTAGAAACGGAGAAATGTTATCTTTATATGTACACGCGTTCTCACAAGGGTCCCCGAAGGTGTGTAGCCAGTACCCACGCACCAATTTCCGCCAGAGAATTATTTGAGGTGCCAACGTGACAGATGGACTTGCCATCTGTCACGTTGTTGTCACTGTCCGTTACCTATTCCAGCACAATTATACAACAGTTTTACTCTCGATGTTTTTCTTAGCCTCCTTTACTCTCCTCCTCCTCTCTCTCTCTCTCTCTCTCCTACTCCTCCTTTCCTTAGTTTACAAAACTCATAGTTATATTCGGGATTCGAACTTGCAATCTTTGTGTTGCAGGCAACTACTCCAACCTCTCGGCCACTGCGGCTCTCTCTCGTCTCTAATGCTATCTATAGATAAAATAGAGGAAATCCAATATTACCAAAGTATTACAAAAGTGGGAAGGTGCAAAGATACACTTATAATTAATACAAATACAATTATTGAAGGGATAATTTAAGTATTCTGATATCAACATAAGAAAGTGTATTCTAAATACAAATAGATGCACATAAATGCAGCCTGCTTCGTAAATGTAAGATAGCAAATCACATTTTCAAGTGAGCCTGGTAGAGCCATTATACCATCTGCAGATAGAATGCTTCATGCCGATGGGTTAATTACCTATCTTGCGATAGGATGGCGCTTGTCGCGGGATCATTGCTGTCATCCAGACAACATCAGCATCATCAGGTTTGTATATATTTTTTTACAACAAAATTAGCAAACAAGCATACGGCCCACTCGAAGGAAAACGGTTACCGTGGCCTATTTACGCTTACAGTATCGAAGTATCACTTGCGCGTTGCCACTCTGTGTTCGGAGAGTTATACTGTGTTGGCGGCATAATGGGACTAATTTCTCTGCTGCCGACACAATATAAACAAAACTTATTACAGAACAATGGAAAACTTATTCTACGCGTAGGAACATACCACAAACAATTGTGTTATTTGGCTACGCACATTTAAGAGAGGTAGGGCATAACGGGTTTCCCGTTCGAATTTGGAGCTGCCCGACTGGGGCAGGACCTCCACCTTATAGAAGTCCGTAGCCAAATAACACAATTTCTTGTGTTGTGTTCCTACGCGGTGAATAAGGTTTCCAGAAATGAGCTCCTTGGGGAGGGGGAGGATTGTTACATTGTGTTGGAAGCAGAGGGATTAAACCCATTATGCTGCCAACACACTGTAACTCTCCGAACACAGAGTGGCAACGCGCAAGTGATACTTCGGTATCGTGAGCGTAAATACGTTACGGTAACCGTAGGCGGGCCGTATGCTTGTTTGCCACTCTTGTTGTATAAAAAAAAAAACATCTATAAGGGCCTGCCCAATGAGGTCCTGCCCCACTCGGGCAGCTCCAAATTCGAACGGGAAACCCGTTATGCCCTACCTCTCGTACCTACCTACTCTCTTCTATAGATACCTATTACACAAGAACGGCACAGCTGCAATAAATAATATGTATAATATCCACATAACAACCGGTCGCTTGTTGTCACGTAATAGAGCCACGTCGTCGGAGAATGTTCTAGATATTTGCATGTGCGATACTAGGCTGACGTCACAGCACGTCGGCAGACGGTCCACTATTCACGCGGATGTAAGGCTGCGAGCAGACAGGACTAATGTTCCGGTACATCCAAGCATTAACTGGACATAACACTGCACTGAGCACCAGTGATTAAGTGTTTAGTTAGAACATCTACTGTTAGGGCTAGATTTATGTTTATGTAGTACAAGCACTGTCCCGCGGATCCACCCGTGTCAAATTTGATCATAGTATCATCTCCAAGGCTTAATCTCATAGATTGTTGCGGGCACTTGAACTATCTGACGTGGTTAGATACCAAATCTTTACGCTAAGACCTTAGCGACTGTCTCCATAAGGACCGGTTAATGTTCAGCTGCCAATGGGGATCGCGCCATATTAACATGAGTCCTCCTCGACTCATAACTATAGCAGATAAGAGATAAGTGAGCGCTAGTCCGTAAGTAGCGAGTCGCGCATGAACAACAAGATATTATTAACTGGATTAACACAGAATAAGTTTTACTTCAGAAAAAATACAAATAAAGACGGTGCTCAACTAGTGGTATTAAAGTCTTGTGTACTAACCACCCGTGACGTGTGCCCTGAGCTTTATACAAAAGAATGAACCTGACACAATAATTTCCAATCTCCCCTTATTGAGAGAGCGAGGGAAACACGATTTTCACAGGACCAGCTTGTCACTAGTCTAGACTACTATGTTTTATTAGTCTACGTAACACTTCACACACACACACACACACACATAGACACGCAATATTTTGTTTTATTGTTATTTGAAACTATCATAACAGGTTATTAGTTAACAGTAATTAGGGTATAATATATCTTCACACCCTCCCTCAAGGGTCCCCGAAGGGGTAGGCAGAGGTGTGTAGGCAGAGTACTCACTCACCCGCTTTCTTCAGATATGTTTTAGCGCCAACGTGACAGTCCATCGCCGTTTCTTAAACCTATGTTTCGCTATCGAAACATACGTTTTTGTATGTCTTCTCAAACGTATGCAGATGTCGTGGTGTGACTCACTGTACTTAAGTTCAAGTAAACTCATTGATACGTTGAGAACTCGAATTGTGTATTATATAGGCATATCAAATCATTCCTAAAACGTATAACAAATCAAAGAAGAATTGGATGCGATTTTTTTTTTGTATTGTCTCTCGTAGCGTGAGTTCCGGGAACTTTTGCTACTTAACCGGTCAATGGCGAGACCTAGGCCTCCAGCCAGGCACTTTATTTCTAAGCAACACAGCTAAGGGCACCCCCTGTGGGGTACGAACCTCGGCTTAGGGCGTTGCTGGATCGCGAGCAAGGGAGCTGGGCTGGACTGGTAATTTTATTTAAATATTATTTGGGGGCGGGATTTGCGCGTCTGGCTCGGCGCGGGCCGGCGTTTGCGGCGGGGGTCGGGGGGGAACATTACGACTTATTAGCGTCGAGCCTCGCCGGCGAGATTGGATGCGATCGTGAGGCGGGAAATGTATTTTTTCATCCAAGCGAAGCTGGGCGGGACAGCTAGTTATGTTATATGAAAGATAAGTGGTGCATGACAAAATATTGTAATCAATATAGATGATCATAAGACTCACTTTCCCATACATAGTCTTAGTACAAGGAATTGAAATAACACAACATTTTAAAACAGTAAACAACATTTTATTAAAATAATACATTTCAAACATAATTCATATTTGTATTTTACGTGTTGTATTCATAATTGTTCAGTGAATAATTCTGCTAAAAATAACATAAAACCATAAAAAAAATTAATCTTAAATAATTGATTTTATTATATTTGCGTTAATCACTTGGCGAATACCTTTTCGTTTAAATTCTATAACAATGATATACACAACCCTTATTAAATTCCGTCCCTTGAATTATACGAAGGTGGGGTAAGACTACTCAAAAAAATGGCAAAAAAAATATAATTATAATAAATATGTGTAAGAAAACTCGTATCTGTTTGTTCTGAAATCTGAAACCTTGAAGGTTTCAGGTTACAGGAAGTTCGTCCGGTCTCCGGTTAGTTTTATACTTCAACAAAATGTCTTTTAAAAACTAATATAGCTAACCAACTACTGGAAAAAACGGAAATGGAATTTTTATAATTTTATCTACGCTAACGCCATGCGTTATGTATAGTCGTGCTTGAGTAACGGCGATGGACTCGCCATCTGTCACGTTGGCACCTAATATACCTCTGGCGGAAAGTGGGTGTGTGGGTATTACCTATACACCTCTGCCTACCCCTTCGGGGACCCTTGTGGGAAGGCTAACGCCATCTTTGTTCGACGTAAAGAATAAGGATAAATATAATCTCTTCCTTTTCGTATAATTTCTAGTTATAAATATTCATGACATGGATACTAGTCCTTTAATGAAATACATATTTTAGCATCATTTTAAAATAGTTATATCGTATTAAAACACACAGGTTTATGGAAGCAAAAACTTCCACGCGTTCCTGTAGGGTCGTATCACAGACAAACATTTTATTTCGCTACAAAAAATATTTAAAATGATTTTATAATTATCATAAACGTTCACCATAATGTTTCAGAAATACTTAAAATTAATACAATCCACATACTTTGTTCGCTGGTACGGCTTTATCTGTAACAATTTTACAGTGAATTAGTGTCAAAGTTTCACACTAGATGGCAATACTATAGCGTGGATCATGGAATTTGACAAAATTATATTATGTACACTTCATGGATGGAGGCCCTGGATAGCTTAGGTTCACAAAACCAACCGATAGATGGCGCTGAGAAGGCGTTCCATTTTTATTTTTTACCAAAACGAAGATGTTCGGGACGGGACACCTAGTTTAAATTAATAATTTTATTCTGTAAGTCTAAAGAAAGTTGGCGCTCGGCTAAATATCTTCCCATCCTGTGAAGATAGGTATGTTATTCATACAAAGACGCATGACTTACCGATCATTTTCGGATAGGGTAAATTTAAGTTCTCCATGATTTGGATGAACTCCTTGAGGGATTTAGTCAACCTTGGATTGTAGGTCTTCTCCTCCCACACCGTGGTGGCGGTCTGGCCGCGGTAGTCGTGTGCCGGGTACAATGTATAGTGGTCGGGCAGGGTGAATATTCTCTTATATATTGAGTTATATAGGGTTTCAGGTGACCCCTCCTGGAAGTCAGTGCGGCCACAGCCTCGGATCAGGAGGGTATCGCCTGTAAACGCTAAGCCCTGAAAAGATAAATGTACTGTGAAGGACAATATCGAGAGGAAAACTGCAATCGTTTGAGGAAAATTCCAGGACGTATGTAGGTATAGTTTTGCTTGAAAAATGGCGATCGACTCGCCATCTGTTACATTGGCACCTAAATATATATCGGGCGAGAAGTGGGTGTTACTTGTAGGAAAGCGTGAAGAGATCCTAATATATATAAATTACGTGTCTCGTTGTTTGTGCGCGATGGGCTCCTAAACTACTTAAATTTGCACACCGTGTGCAGTTTGATCCAACTTAAAAGTATAGGATAGCTTACATCACAATTGGACCCAATAGGTGGCGCTGCGATCGTGTTTCGTGAAGTTTAACTTTTTCACCCGGGCAAAGCTGGGCGGGAAAGCTAGTATATGTATATACATATCCTTATGTGTGATGTCACTGAACTGCTCCTAAACGGATGGACTGATTTTAATGAAATTTTCTGTGTCTTCAGGTGGATTCGAGAATGGTTTAGATTGGACCCGATAGGTGGCGCTGCGATCGTGTTTCAGGAAATTATTTATTTTCATCCTAGCGAAGCTAGGCGGGACAACTAGTATAAATATATATAGGGAAATAGATCTATGTTTAGTGAGAACAACATTCAGACAGAGCAGTGACATTTGGCTGCAATCTTGTGCGAGGTCGATACACTGCCCCGGGCCGAACCAAATAGAATCGGGAATACAGTTACACCCTGTTTTCTAATTTTAACCTATATATTACGAACAGACCAGACACAAACATCATCATCACCCAACTGTTTGCTAGCGGAGGTGGAACCTGAAACCCTCAGACCTGTGCCTCTACCAACACGTCAAATGGCTAATGACATTTAAAGTAATCCTCACCTGTTTATGACAGATATAAGTCAAGCAACCATTAGTGTGTCCCGGGGTGGCAGTGGCCAGCAGCTCGTGGTTCCCGACCCTGATGACGTCACCATCTTCAAGGTGTATATCCGCCTGAGCGCCGGACGCCTTGCCGATCATGCTCTTCGACCCTGGGAGCAGACCCTTCAGACGGCCGGTGCCTGTCACGTGGTCGGCGTGCATATGTGTGTTCACTAGAAAGTACATACATACATAGTATCACGCCAAGTCCCTAACGGGGTAGGCAGAGAGTATAGAGCGCCAGTTCACTCTAGACTTACATACCTCTTTCACTTCGTCCACATTCATCAGTATCTTCATACATGCTCGTCGGTTTCGAGTACTCTGGACGTTCCTGTCCTTGAGCGGGAACGTCAAGAGTACTTCTTTACTAGTAAGTAAAATTACGTAATTTTCTACATGACGTATGGGATGTCTGGGTATCCATAAGCTATATATATTTATTTATAATATTGTAACACTGATGAACTCAAAAAGTAATAAACGGATTTTTTTTATTTTTTTTTTCCAAATTGCCAGGCGGGCTGCTAGTATATTATCTTCATCTGCTGGGTTCATCATGAGCTGGGTTCTCCGCTATACAACTCCTCCATTCCTCTCAATGAAGATGAATTGAAAATACTTTTATAGATATATATATATATATATATATATATATATATATATGTCGTGACAAGCTATCGTTCAGACCATTGTGTTCTTACACTTCTCATTTGTTTAAACTAATTATGAGAACTAGTATAGGTACCTCAACTGGTGACAACAAACATATTAAAGTTGCCAGGCATTAATGGGATACAAGACGTCACAAAAATAGGATGATTCTTTTTATGAATCGCTCAAGTTTTAAGGCAAAATGAAAACACACTTACTACTATAAACCAGTTTGAAGCCGAGCTGTTTTATCAACGCTGCATCCCTCTCGGCGTGTTCAAGCACTGGGTCTATGAGCACTGCGTCTTTAGTGTTCAGATCGCCCACCAGATACGTGTACGTACTGCTCGCAGTGTCGAATAGCTGGAAAACACACCTACCATTACACTTGGATCGTCTTCTTGCTAGTGGGACTACATACATGCATTCATATCATCACGCCCTAACGGGTATGGCAGAGAGAATTAAGCGCCAGTTAAATACCTGGGACAATTCCACACAAATTGACCTAGTCCAAAATTAAGCAAAGCTTGTGTTATGGTAACTAGACAACGATATATTTACTTATATAGATAGATATATACTTAAATACATAGGACATCCAAGACTAAGGTACAAATGTTCATGTTCATCACACAAATATCTGCCCTCAGCGGGATTCGAACGCGCGACCTCAAGTTTCGCAGTCAGGAGCTCTAACCACTAGACCAGACGGTCGTCTAAGTTCTCTCTAGACTAAACGTCTTTCGCTTCGTCTACATTCTCAGCCTCTTTATACATGCTCGCCGGTTTCGAATACATAACTCCGATTATTTGTATCAAGGTGAATTGTTTACGAATATTTATCGGTAAAGATATGATAAGCAAATACCGACGCTGAATGGTGATAACACTTCAACACAATACCACACACAGAGTATCGTATCACAATTATAAGTTGTTATGAAATGGAATACGTAATAACCTATATCCGAATCGAATCCGCAATGGTGATATTCACTAAGCAACGTGGTAGAGTTGAGATTCTAACAATGAAGGCAGAAGACAGATGGCATTGGTTTGGACATATGCATAGTACGAGTGAAAAAATATTAACGAAACAGATATACAATACGAAAGATTGTGGAAGAGGCATAGGAAGAGCACGTTCTAACTACCTAGATTACTAGGTACCTAGAGACTAGACCAAATCTATCGGACACTCAAGGTTGGAAGTTCAAGTGCTCGACACCGGCAAGCATGTAGGAAGAGACTGATGAATGTGGTACAAGCGAAAGACTTACTGTTACTTAGATAGAACTGGCGCTATAATCTTTATGCCTACCCCGTGAGGGACTGTCTACATCGTTACAAATACACTCTCGTTCAGTCAGTTTTCTTACGAAAAATTTATATGCAGGTTCGTATCGATGCCGTTAAAGTAGAAAATATTTGTATTTACAAATAGCAGTAAGGCAAGCACCGTACTTGCTTTTTTTTCAGTCCAGGAACCCTCGCGGGCGTCCCCAGAACACCCTACCAAAGTTTGATAACAATCTATAATATATCCTCACGCTTTCCCACAAGGGTCCCCGAAGGGGTAGGCAGAGGTGTATAGGTAATACCCATCACCCACTCTCCGCCAGAGGTATATTAGGTGCCAACGTGACAGATGGCGAGTCCATCGCCGTTACTCCAGCACGACCATACATACGCCTTTGAATTTATTCTCAGACGTATGCAGGTTTCCTCTCGATGTTTTCCTTCACCGTTCAGCTCGTGGTGTGACTAATCACTGTACTTAAGTTCAGAAAAATCATTGGTACAGTCGGGATTCGAACTTGCGACCTTTGCGTCGCTGCAACTGCTCGAACCACTCGGCTACCACGGCTATAACAATCTAATCAGTTATTTCTAAACGCATAGAGGACAAACATACAAACATTGATTTTATTTTATATTACGGCCTTATCAGGAACCTAATAATTCCATGATATCACTAGGATGATTTCAGTGTTCGGACAGATCACAGTAATACTACTGTTGATAGACATTTTCCTTAGTGACAAATGCTCGGGAAACCACATAAGGAACAAGCGAATAGTCACAGAAACTAACTTTGAGGAAACAATTGACATGAATGAATGAACCTCAAGGAGTAACTGCATTTCACGAAGCATGTTGCGTAGAATTAGTATTTGTACCTAGTAATAAGATTTTTAATAGAATCTTAATATATATAAATTACGTGTCACGTTGTTTGTCCGCGATGGGCTCCTAAACTACTAAACCGATTTCAATCAAATTTGCACACCATGTGAAGTTTGATCCAAATTAAAAGATAGGATGGCTTACATCACAATTGGACCTGATAGGTGGCGCTGCGACCGTGTTTCAGGAAGTTTAACTTTTTCCCCCGGGCGAAGCTGGGCGGGAGAGCTAGTTATAATATGTGATTAGATCAACTAATTAAACTGCATTTCACGATATTTGTCACTATTTTTTGTCATGACATTTTGGCACCGAAATAGATTAGCTAGATTAACACGTAGCATATGTTTTATACCAGAAAAAAATCTACCAATGAGTATATTAAGAGATATTAAGAGATACATTTTAAGAGAGTAAACCTGTACAGTTAGTGTTACACACGATAGAGAGGCCTATATATCTCACCTGTCTTAGAAAGAAATTGGACCCTTTCTCCATTGCAGTGGACACTAGCCGTGCGTGTAAACCTCCCACCGCAGCCCCGGCGATCCTACCTCGACACAATGGCAGTTTCTGCAGCATCCTGCAATGACGATGTAAGATGCTCGATAACAATCTATACAAATAAATAAAATTGGAGTGTCTGTTACTAATATTAATATAACCGCTTTTTACTACATGCAGGCGGGTGTATACACGGTACATTTCCCAATATATATATATATATATATATATATATATATATATATATATATATATATATATATTGGGAAATGTACCGTGTATATATGGTTCAGTTTCTAAGATAAAAGTAGCCTAAGTTACTCCTTTTTAGATCCACTAGATGCTAGTGAAAATCCCGTCAAAATCGGTCCAGCCGCTTCAGAGATTAAGTTAAGTCGCTTCAGAGATTAAACATAAATTAAGTGCACATTGTGTTGTAGTCATTGGGTAATGGTGCTTGTGAACACAAGTCTGCAGTTGGATTTAATTAAATATACCACTTTACACTACACTTAAGGACTTACTACATGAAGCATATGCAATGTAGCATGTTAAAATTTTATTTAAGTTAAAAAGTTTTACAGGAAAAAATATATTGTAGAATGATGTTTAAAATTATATGTTTTCGATAGGTCTTATGTATCATCCAAAATAATTCTGAATGTTAGCCAATTGTATTTATAATCACATTACATATAAGATTATTATGTGTAAAAGGGCTGTTGTTCAATTAGTCACCTGCAAAGTAAGGATGTAGGTTCAAGCCCTGCGGTTCATTCTTCTTCTTCTTCTCAGCATATATGCGTCCACTGCTGGACATATGCCTGCGGTTCATACTAATGTGTTTTCTGTATCTAAGTACAGGGTTTAATCACAACATGAGTGGTATGCTGAAAGAAAACATTGTGAAAATCATATACAAGTTACTTGTACTCGCCTGGATAGTTAATTTAGATCCACTAGATGCTAGTGAAAATCCCGTCAAAATCGGTCCAGCCGCTTCAGAGATTAGCCGAAAAAAAAAAATATATATTTTTTTTTTTTTTCTGTCTGTCTGTTAGTTCCGGCTAATCTCTGAAGCGGCTGGACCGATTTTGACGGGATTTTCACTAGCATCTAGTGGATCTAAAAAGGAGTAACTTAGGCTACTTTTATCTTAGAAACTGAACCATATTATACTATATAAATTCCACGCAGACGAAGTCGCGGGCACGCTAGTCTTTATATAAAATGATGACTTGTACTAAGCAATTCGCACGCAATATGGTAATACGCAACCGATTGTGGACTCTAATTACTTAAGTAATAAAGTCTGCTATTTCAACTCTTGTGAGTGTTTATTCTATGACAATGAGTACATTTGCTGACAATTGTAAGCTATAATAATTAACGTACATATAAATAAGCATTAATTGTAGTTATATTGAAGTTGCCTCTCGACTACTTACTATCTCGGTCTATTACCTATTAACTATCCAGGCGAGTACAAGTAACTTGTATATGATTTTCACAATGTTTTCTTTCAGCATACCACTCATGTTGTGATTAAACCCTGTACTTAGATACAGAAAACACATTAGTATGAACCGCAGGGCTTGAACCTACATCCTTACTTTGCAGGTGACTAATTGAACAACAGCCCTATTACACATAATAATCTTATATGTAATGTGATTATAAATACAATTGGCTAATATTCAGAATTATTTTGGATGATACATAAGACCTATCAAAAACATATAATTTTAAACATTATTCTACAATATATTTTTTCCTGTAAAACTTTTTAACTTAAATAAAATTTTAACATGCTACATTGCATATGCTTCATGTAGTAAGTCCTTAAGTGTAGTGTAAAGTGGTTTATTTAATTAAATCCAACTGCAGACTTGTGATCACAAGCACCATTACCCAATGACTACAACACAATGTGCACTTAATTTATGTTGTGATTGTCTATGTGTATATGAATTACAATACAATATTGTCAATATATCAGTCAAAGATGTTGTATGTTTACAAAACATACTGCCTATTCATCCATATAACATTAATCTGTAAAATAGTAACTGCAAGTGAAGACTGCAAGGTTGAACCCTGTTGTTTGGTGTGAATTAGTAAAGGAAATCATTCCAAAGGGATGTTTCAGAACTTGCATATTATGTAACAGCAATAGATACCTTGACACTATTCCACACAGATTGACAAAGCTCCAAGTTAAGCAAAGCTATGTGTTATGGTAACTAAGCAATGATATATTTACTTATACAGATAGATATATATATAAATACATAGGACATCCAAGACAAAGGTACAAATACACATGTTCATTACACAAATATCTGCCCTCAGCCGGAATTGAACCTGCAATCTAATGTGTCGCGGTCAGGATCTCTAACCACTAGACCGGAATGCCATTGTAATATAAAGAAGACGAAATCATCATTTTCTGTCACATTGGCAACTAAATATATCTCTGGCACAAAGCTGTAGTATTATTAAAGGAGGAAAAAGAAAATGAGTGTTTTCTAGATAAATAAGAAAACAATTAATGTATACAAATACAATGTATATAAATTATATCTAATGTACATACTTTACTTCTAATTGTCTACTACTTCTAACTAACTGTCCTTAACCAGTCCAAAAAAGTCAAGATCAAATTACTTTGATAGATATGGTTTAACAAGTTCCCGTCTCAGAAGAGAAGAAATAAGCCACTTTGAAAAAACACCCTTCTTTTTAACACGCTTTTATTAGCTTGGGTTGTATCTATGTATGTATGTAACGGAATCTTTGAACTTAATTTTCACCAGTTTCCAGAAGTCTGATTAATTTGAAACTTTGCATACATATCAAGGACCGATGACAATACACTAATAACTAAAAAGCAGAAAATAAATAATAGTTAAAAAAAAACAAAAAAAAACACGCTTTTTATAGAAAACCGCACTAAAAAATAGAAAATAAATTTAAAATAAAGCACCCCATGCTTTTTAAGATATTATCGAAATGATAGTCACTCTACTTATATCTGTCAATAAAATATTTATAACTATTGACACCATGCACCCCACGTTTTTTAAGATATTATCGAAATTTATTTTCTATTTTTTAGTTCGGTTTTCTATAAAAAGCATGTTTTTTAGTTTTTTTTTACTATTTTGTTTTGGCGGTCTATAATAAAGTCAAAGTTACTTGAGGGTAGGGTGTCTGTGTCTGCTGATAATGAATAGATAAATAGGAAATAAAAACCTGAATATAAATAGCTGTTGAAACAATGATAATTGCATTACTAGTTAATAGTTTGCATCTGAAGACACAAAAACCAGATTAAAAATAAAATCTTAATTGCCACAAATAATTTTGAAAAACAAAACATTACAAAATCTATACTGCCCTGAGATAATCAAAAATTTTGCAGATACAACATACATACATAATTTTTTCAAAAAAGATTAGTCACATGTAGACTTTTTTAATCATTTTTGTTACATATAACAATAGCTTTAAGTGTTATAAAATCGTAATAAAAATTGTCATGTTGTACAAGTACATACTTCTATAAATTACTTTGCACTGAGCGTTTCAAAGGAAGAAAGACTGATTGGAGGGTATTATAGGTAATAGAAAACTTACTTTTCTAATAAATAAATTGATTTTAATATTTCCACACACTGTCGATACTTTTGTTTGCAAAATCACGCCTGCTTGCTAATGATGACGTTTGTGTTATAATTCTACAACTAACATCTATAATATTTTATCCTTAGTAATAAATGACATTTCTTATATCGTAAATATTTATTTTCAAACCGACTGCCATACTTTGACGTTTGATTTGGAACTGTTGAGTGTTGACAGTTTGTATGACATTATCAAGGAAGGTTTGTTTTCTATCTGTGATGTAGAAGAAAGAAAGTGTGTACTATTTACTCAATATTGTTTTATTTTATATATATTTATGAAGGATGATAGAAGTGAGTAGTATGAAATTATGCCGACTAAGAACAATAACTTGTTCTGAGATTGTACAAATATCATCCATATTATCGATTCCAGATTTGTTTAATGTAACACAATTTTATTGAGTCTGAAACTTACTTTAATTCATATGTGTTCAATTCAGTGTCATAGATTATTAATTATGTATGTAACGACATTAAACTCATTATAGTGTTCTGTGATGAATATATGTCGTCTCGTCTATAATAATTTGATTACATATTTATAACTGGCTGAATTTACTATGTTTATTTTTTACAGCCGTTGCTGTTTTAGTGACAGTTGTTAAGTCAAAGAGGGGATGTTTTTAGTACTTAACCAATATAAAATGTAAAAAAATATATATTTATTCATAAATAGGTAAAACTATAATACAAAATTTCTGATTTTGACCGTCGACTATTTGCATTTGGTAAGTTCGTGTTTGGTAAATTTAAGAAATTATGTTAGCGATACATTAGATTATAACGTGGGTCACTTTTAGTTTCGCGACATTTGTTTATGTGTTAGGTGCGAGGATGATAAGGTGGTTGTGGGTTTGTTTTATTGCTATCTCAAGCAAAATAAATTATTTTTATATAGCTGTTTCACTCTAACATGAGAATCTACAGCAACGTCATTGACCTCCTTCGTCCCCACCACACCTAGTCGATACTTCGCCATACGTGCGTCTACGAACACGATTCGGTTCAATGTGTGCGTGGATGCCCACAGCGACACGACCGACAGGCACTGCGCTGCGCTGTGCTGTGCTGTGCAAGCAACGTATTGATGTAAACACTAAACATTCTCTTGTCATTTTATTTCAGTGCGTTTAGGTGACCGTATTGGAGACCTAACGTTTGAAAAAATGTGAACAGCTGATTAGTTCGAAGATTTTTTTTAAGTGAAGCGCAAAGTGAACTTGGATTACATTTAGTCTCGTTTCTTAATTTTTGGGCACCAAATTAAAGTGCGCAGTATTTTCTTTGTTTATAAAGTATTTTATCAGCCTGATTAGGTCTGTTTCAGCATAATATACTCATAAATTGTAGAACTATGGTAGCCAAGATTTAGTACTACCTTTTGATGCAAAGTGTTTTACGATTTTACAAGTTTTGTTGATATTAACAAAAATACAATATTTTTGTTCGTGGAGCTGTTATTGAGGTAAGTGTTTTATGTATAATAATTTATTTTTTCTTTATAACAAAGTAAATAAAAAATTCTTTATAAAAAAATCTTAATCTGTACAGTATTCATAGATTCGTAGCTTTAACTAGATTGTGCCCATAGCTATGACGCCATAAGCAGACACAAACAACTTCCTTGTTGTAACTTGTTTTAACTTAAGATAAATATGCTTATATCGTTATCTAGATAAAATCAAATTTCAATATACCTAATCCTCAATATTATTGTTAATCGACATATGACTTATCCCAAACTCTAGACAACTTATATCCCAATATAAATAAAACAGGGTCGTTTTATTTCTTTATTGTTTGTAGATGGCCAGGAAGAATCCTGAAACTTTACCTGATATATTAGATACTAGTTGTCCCGCCCAGCTTCGCTCGGCGTAACGACGGCGGCGCCACCTATCGGGTCCAATTGTGAATCTAAACCATTCCCAGATCCCCTTGAACACACACAAAAAATTTCATCAAAATCGGTACAGTCGTTTGAGAGGAGTTCAGTGACATACACACTCACAGAAGAATTATATATATAAAGATTTAACAGGGAACTGACATTTGAAATAAATCGACGCGATTTATCCCAACGTCATAGGCAACGTATTTCGGTATACATATAAAATACTAGCTGTCCCGCCCAGCTTCGCTCGGGTGAAAAAGTTAAATTGCCCGTAACACGATCGCAGCGCCACCTATTGGGTCCAATTGTAAATCTAAACCATTCTCGAATCTAGCTTAAGAAACACAGAAACACACAGAAAGCTTCGCCCGGGTAAAAAGGTAAAATTCTTGAAACTCGATCGCAGCGCCACCTATCGGGTCCAATTTAATATAGTCTATGTTACTCGGGGATAATGGAGCTTTCCAAAGGTGAAAGAATTTTTGAAATCGGTCCAGTAGTTTCGGAGCCTATTCATTACAAACAAACAAACAAACAAACAAACAAATCTTTCCTCTTTATAATATTAGTATAGATATGTTTTTCTTTTCCATTTTTTTTTGTGGCCAGATGCTAGGAGGAAACCTTTAGCTTTCGCTATTAAACTTTATAGGACCTTTATATGACTTTATAGGACTTTATATATTTGACCCTGACCTATTTACAAATTCGCGTGCATTATCAGAGGCTTTGGTCTACTGCTGAATTAGTTTGTGTAATCAAGTTAATATTACTCATGACAAGTTCACCAATGGGACGTATGTAATTAAACATGCATTTGAATTTATAACTAGTTGTACCCCGCAGTGTTACCCACATTATAAATATAATGTGTACTGTGATATCAAGATCGCTTCGGCTTAGTACTTGCGCGTCTTGGACATCCCGTAGTTATTGTGTAATATTGAATTATGGTCTATATCCGCACCTACAACTCGATCTATCTTCATAATAAATTAAAAAATATATATTTTATTGGTAAATACACGAAAAGGGTACAGCGCGAGTTCACTTAAAATTTTTATCTTTTCAATTATGCTCCAAATTACATTAAGATGATAAAATGGTTAACTTATTTCGCAATATACATGTTTAACTAACGATGGCTAGTTGGTAAGGTATTGAGCAACTAGAGGAATAAATTCACGGCGCAATTGCGACAGCATTTACGGTAAATTACGTAAATTTTTAACCGACTTAAAAAAGAAGGAGCATTCTAATTCAGCAAAATTTTACTTACTGAATATATTAAATCGTAAAAGGTCATCATCCATCATCAAAAAGAAATATAGAAAAAGAATTTAATCCGCGCAAAATTTTTATTACTTATAAATGCTATTTTTCTTTTTCTAAGACACAGCAATTAGCATAATTATACAAATCATAATGCACATGCCTTTTCTCTTAATTATTTTCGAACACCGTCTTCATTAATAAAAGACCTGGCTGACACTGCAACTGTACTTCAAATTGAATTTTATTAATACCAGGCGCTCCCATAAATTACCTACTAAGTACACAATATATGTATAGAGTTCGGATGAATTAGATTAGTAGTAGACTCTATACACTTTTTTTTAAACTACTTTTCTGCGTTTGAAATCATTTGAGGTTTTCTACGTTTGAAATTCAAAACTCGAGACGTATCTATAGAAACAAACATATACTTTAATACATAACCAACTATACTAAAGCTATACCCGTAGTTTCACCCGCATAAAATTCATTTGCATGAGTAGCTTTATTTTCTGGAATATAACATCCTTCATGCCAAAGTTTATTCATTTTTTTTTTTATAGCACTTGGGTTGCAAACAAGCATGCGGTCCGCCTGATGGTAAGCGGTTACCGCCTATGGACGCTTGCAACACCAGGGGTAGCTATCGCGCGTTGCCGACCCTGCAGGAATCTTTTCACACCCTCCTTGAAGGCTTCCTTCCCTCCTTTTTTTTGGGGGGTAGGTGACCTTTCGCATTCATCATATTTGTAAGGGATATGTTAACGTGCTTCACTGAGAAGCTGTGGCAAATCATTGTAATGCGTATAGACATAAAGTCAATATGAAATTACAAAATAAATAACTAAGTTGTAAACCATACGCAATCCTTCGGTTATGTTTAGCAAATGAAGTTTAACTGCGCACGGGAAATTACACGTACCTACCTACTGCGCAGTTGCGATAGCACGTTGATTCGCAAAGTTTTTTGTTACGGATGTACCTAAATAGAGGTCACGTGTACAAGTGATTTTGTCACGGTGTATTGTAATTTTGTGTTATCTCATTGGCGAGCATGTCGTCTAATATACATCTACCATAGAGAAGCGATTATAGCTCTCTGTCTTTATTACTGGAGCGTATAGTTTATTATAATAATATATCCTCACACCTTCCCATAGGGGTCCCCTAAGGGATAGGCAGAGGTGTACAGGTATTACCCACACATCTACTTTCCGCCAGGGATATATTTCAGGTGCCAACCTGACTGATGGCGAGTCCATCGCCGTTACTCAAGCACGACTATACACGCCTTTGAATTGCTCCCCAGACCTATGCAGGTTTCGTCTCGATGTTTTCCTTCACCGTACAGGTCTTGGTGTGACTAATCACTGTACTTAAGTTCAGAAAAACTCATTGGTACAATCGTTTTATTATTATAAGATATTAAAACGATTTTTAACTATTTGATATTCATAGACCGTGACTTGTCTAGCCGAAAGCTGATTAATCAGTGAGGTTAGGTAATCTAGATCCACCTAGTCTAGTCCTAAAGTACATTGCACCCACGGCGCGATTAGGTGCGCCGCACTTGCATTTGATTAATTTTCTAATGCGAGACATCGTAGCTTTCTTCACATCAAACCCTTTTAAATGTTGAAAGAAATTTGATCGCAGTAGATATTTTTCTAGTTTTTATTGGCGATTAGGTAACAGATATTTATCACCATAGAGGAGATACATATCTACATCTCTTAACAGATAACAGAAAAATATTTCGTACAGATTTTATGAATGCCATTAAATTTACAATTTCGTGGCGTTTAGAAATTGTTAAATGTATCCTACTTAAGAATTAGTGCAGAGAAGAGTAATATTTTATTTCATCAGACACTCGTGTGACGAATAACAGGACTTGAATATGCTTAATTTGATACAAATCGGGCTTTGAATCAGAAATCATAATTCTGTACCATTGATTTTCAACGATTGTATCCACAATACCAGTGTAAATCTGGTTATCGTTCCATCAGTCCTTGAGAGTCATAAAGCGCCTTCTTCAAGTACAAAGGCTACTAATGTTACTTTAAGGTGCCACATAAAAGCCAAGGATGCGGATGACTTTGGTTGTCCCATTGTTTCAAGAAGGATTCATTAATGTGCTTTGTTTCTCGTTGATTTTATTTATTGCCGCCACATAAAGAACTTAAACTCCTTACCTTTTAAAAATAGTAAAAAGTACATACATACATACATATCATCACGCCAAGTCCCTAACGGGGTAGGCAGAGAGTATAGAGCGCCAGTTCTCTCTAGACTTACATACCTCTTTCGCTTCGTCCACATTCATCAGTCTCTTCATACATGCTCGTCGGTTTCGAGTACTCTTAACGTTCCCGTCCTTGAGAGTCCGATCTATTTGATCCAGGTAGTTGGAACGTGGCCTTCCTCTGCCTCTTCTTGCACACACTTTTGCTTTGTATATCTGTTTCGTCAATCTTTCTTCACTCATCCTTTCTATGACCATTCCATACTATACATTCCAAACCAACGTAACATGCCTTTCTTCATCTTTACAATCACGCCCTCATTCACGCCAGTTGATTTGCGAATCTCTTCATTGCGGATTCGATCTAATATCGTTACGCCGCACATTTTTCGAAGAGATCGCATCTCGACTGCATTCAAGCTATTTTCATACTTCCTCTGACATACCCAGGATTCGCTGCCATACAATAAGGTAGGTACCAATATCGCGTTGTGGACAGCAACTCGAGCATTCTTGCTCAGACTTCTACTGCCCATCAACGCCGACATGGCTCCATTCACCTTATTTCCGGCAGTTATCCTTCTTTCAATATCTTTTTCATACTTTCCATCTCGTGTGAACATGCTTCCAAGATATACAAATTCATTCACTTGCTCTAGAATTTGCCCATTTACCGATATTGCACACTCGGTCACTTGTTCATCTCTTTCGAATACCAGAACCTTAGTCTTGCCAGCGTTTAGGCGCAGCCCCTTCTTTTCACATTCTTCTTTCATTATGGTAACTAGTGACTGCAGTTCGCCCTCTGATGACGCCAGTAAAACCGCGTCATCGGCGTATAGTAGGCAGTTGACCACTAAGTTTCCCATTTTCACTCCACATCCGTTCGTTCTTAGTGCTCTCAGACAGTTATCTAGATATATAATGAACAGCCAGGCAGACATGATACACCCTTGTTTGACCCCCGACTTCACATCAAACCAGGGTGACATCTCACCGTTAACCCTAACGCACGCCTCGCTATCACTATAGAGTGATTTCACGGCATGCAGTAGGGAACTGCATCCCAGGCAACACGTCCCAGAGTTCCTTTCGTACGACTCTATCAAATGCCTTCTCTAAGTCGACGAAAGCGCAGAAAACCCTCTGGTTAATATCCAAAAACTTTTCCGCGATTCCGCGAAGCGAGAAGGTTTGATCCATACATCCTCTTCCTGGTCTAAATCCACCTTGGGATTCCCAGAGAAACCTTTTGGATCGCTCTTGCATTCTTATCGTCAGGATCTTCGTGTACACTTTACTAGCTAAGCTGGCCAAGCTGATGGCTCTGTAGTTAAAGCAGTCCAATCGTGATCCCTTTCCTTTATAGAAAGGCACGATGGCACGACTCCAAAAAAGTTTTGCATTGTCCTTGAAATTATACGACAGTTTTTCGTCTACAGTCATTTGGAACCTCTCACGCTTCTGAGCTATTATCTCTTTCGTACGTTTTTTTTGTAGGCGATATTTTTCTTTCATCTTTTCTTTCATACTTTCACTTGAGCTGGACATAGCCAAAATGTCTTGCCTTGCATCCTTCTTCTTTTTAACTTCTTCTTTCACTTCATCATCCCACCAACCATCGCCATTCTTGGTTGTCCGCCCTTTCGAAATGCCACAAACCTCTTTCGCGGCGCATAAAATGCTGGACTTAAGGAACTGCCAACAAACATCGACACTCTCAAACACATCTTTCGGGGGACAGGCTAGCTGTTCAGATACCCTTTCTTGATATCTGTCTCTAATAGCCGCATCTTGAAGCCTCCAGCTTTTGATGCGGTCTGCGACTGCAGAACAGGGACCCCCAGCAAGGGATCGCCAGCCCGCGAACAGACCTCTTATTCTAGTTATAACTAGAAAGTGGTCCGTTCCCAGGTCGGCTCCCCTATACACCCTGGTGTCCATCACCTGTGTTCTGAGTCGCTGATCTATTAGAAACAGATCTATCATGCTTCGCTCATTTTTGCGTTCCCATGTATACTGATGAATCCTCTTGTGGTCGAACATGGTGTTCGCCACAAAAAGATCTCTCTCCATGCATACATCTAATATCAGCTTGCCTGCCTCGTTCACTCTCTTATCACCATACTTGTCGAGTACTGCGTCGTAATCCTTACGGGCTGTCCCGACCCATCCATTCAGATCACCACAGATAATCAGCTTTTCATTCCCTTCTTTCGTCTCTAGAACATTACTCACACATTCCCAGAACTTATTCAGGTCGCAAGTGTCCGCTGAGGCCACCGGAGCATACACCGCGACTAAAAATAGTCGGGTAAGGCCTATTTTAAAGCGAGCCCAAATAAGTCTGGGGCTCACCGCATCATAACTTATCATACATTCTGCCAAGCGGCTGGATAGTAGAATACCCACTCCCTGGCAGGCGTGCTCGGTGTTTGCCACTCCTGACCACAGCACTAAACTCCCGCCCGGGAGCTCGTCTACTCCACTACCCTTCCGCTTGGTTTCAGACAAGCACACAACATCTAAATCGCTCTCTGTCATAACATCGATCAGTTCGTTCATCTTATCAGCCATACCTCCTCTTACATTCCATACACCCATCCTACACTCCACACTCCACTTCCCGCCGTGAGGCACTCCGCGTGATGGGTGGCGGTCCCCATCGCCGCACTGTGCTGAATTTTTCGCACCAGCGGGGACGGACTAGTAAAAAGTATTAGAATGGAATTAGGAACACCTAACTTTTTCCGCAAAGTAACAACTTTGCGGAAATCTATTGACATTCATGATTTTTAATTGGCTTAATATACTATTTCCGGCAAACAATTTGGAACTGCCAAACAAAACATATTGTTTGGTTTTAAACCTACATTAAAATGAGTTGTAGTTGCGATTTGAATCATTTAAAATTATTATATATAATTATGTAGTTTAAGTAATTTGATGTGAAGGAGACATAAATTACATTCAGGATGCTATTAGACTAACGATATGTCAGAAATATTATTTATGGTCCCCCTTCAGGTACCTTTTGAGATGGCGTGAAAATAAATTACTCGAATATTTGTATTTTGAAGTATTTTTATTTTCCCCAATCAATTTTGCGGGCATTGAGGCATTATTTTGTAGCTGTACTATTTTTATCCTTTTTATAAATAAAAACTGATAAAAAATAGCCGCTCTGCCGTTCTGGCGTGATTGAGTTATAAACATTCATAAATCCTGATAATCTTTCGATTGATTTTTAAGATTAATAAAAAATAGCATCTAGCTAACATCGAAATGTTTCTCAATTACATTAAAAGTATAAAAGTTGTAATGCAATAGCAGACTACCATTACTAAGACAACCTTGATGCCTCGCTTTCAGTCCAACCTTCTTAGCTGTTCAATGAAACATTTAAAAATAGCTAATTAACGCAACCATTTCCTAACGCCTGTTTATTACGTTTTGTTAACATGATATATATACAACAACTTTTACTGTTAACTACAGATATTGTTATTAGGAAGTAGAGCAATAACAAACGTGTTTTCATGTTACGCCAAAAAGTAGACCGTTTCAATCATATTTTTATGGATCTTGGGAAGAATTGTACGTACGGTCGTTTAAGGCAATGGAATCTTTTTCTTTGGAAATGGAAAGTTCTCTTAATTATTTTCGTATCTATACTAATATTAAAAAGCCTGAGTGTCTTTGTTTATCTCAACGTGCAAGTTAACTACCTATCCGATTTGAATAAATGTTGTATGTGTTATCATCCTACTCTAGGGAGTAAATAAGTATCAAGTTCAATACGGGTGAAATCATGTCATCACATTTTTAAGTAAAAAAATAGAGATTCTTTCCTTTGACAAGCTATGTTTTACAGCGTAGAACAGCTGTTTACGCCCCAAAATATGGCCGGTAAGACAGGTTATCTATTGCCCAATGAAATAAAAACAGGCTATTAGTTCAGTTAAGGAAATTTTATTAATGTCTTTAGTAACCAATGCGTTATTAGGGTATAGTATGTGCATACTCTAGGATATATCTTACGCTAGTATATCACTGCTGAATGGTATGCGAGCATTCGATTATCAATTAAGAATTTCTGCTAAGAAAACTGCTTCCTCTTAATGTACCCTAACGCAAATATACTTAA
Organism: Drepana falcataria; assembly: GCA_945859725.1. Classification (NCBI taxonomy): domain Eukaryota; kingdom Metazoa; phylum Arthropoda; class Insecta; order Lepidoptera; family Drepanidae; genus Drepana; species Drepana falcataria. The sequence goes on from OX243935.1 coordinate 8,402,889, forward strand.
ATTAAAAGGGCAATTTTAGTAATGTCTCTAGTATCATGTGCGGTTAAAAGCTATGTTATGGTAACTTTATAAGATAATAGAGGTTCAAAAGAACAATTTACTAGTATTTTGAAAATAGCTTACTTGTTCTCTACGCTGTCGGACAGACACTTAAAGTTTAATCAAGTCTCTCAATATATAAATTCCTAGACATGCACAGTGTCTAGACTGCGAGAGACCTTGTCCCAAGCAAAATTGATTCTGGACACTCGATTGTCATACAAGCTTTAATTATAGCCATGGTAATGTCGCGTGCATATTTAATTGTGCCTCACGCAGGCACAGCACAACTCAAGGTCTAATATGTACTGCTAATCCACTATCATTTGAACGAGATAGTGAGATATGTGACGCAGTTTAGTATTCGTTAGTTGTAGACGCAGTAGTGTAATTTTTGCGTGGAGATTACTCAATCGATGAACACAAAGTGTTGGCCAATGACGTAGATGCAACAGTAATAATATTATACGCGTCGTTTCGAATGTATGCCGAGTATTATAGCTAGACGATATCATCATCGCGATGGTTTACCCTTTTAGTTCCTCAATTCTTCTTCTTTATCACGGGCACTTCTTCGATCTTAATTTTTGCCTTTATCTGTCCAATTAGATATCAATGCTTCCATGAAAACAAAAACCTGCTTTACCTGAGGATTTCGTTGTTCAAAAGTTGAACTTGAGCATAACAGGTCCATTTGATCCATTCAAACTGTTTTGGGCGTCACTGATATCACCCCCTAAATTAAGGAACAAATGCTCTCTTTAATTCCTTCATGCCATGTATTCCAATACAATCGGAATGATAATACCTTTGCTGAAATCACAACACTAATTCTCTGTTTTAATTCGGATATTTCCGACCCACTGTGATGTTTTGTTGGCATTTCATCATCCTACTCCAAAACTCGCGTTCTTTCACTAATGTCTATAAATATCTATCTTCTTGCCTTCACACAAGGGTCCCTTTTTAGGTAAACGTATGCAGGTTTCCTGTCGATACTACAGTTTAGAAAAACTCTTTGGTACATTTGGGATTCCAGCTTGCAATCTTTGCGTTGCAGGCAACTACTCGTTGGCTGCATACAAATATTGAAAGTTACAAATTTACTTCTTTTACTCTATTCTAACCGAAATTTGGATCATAAACAAACGTGTTTTAGTGGGACGCTGCGTTGTATATGTAGTGAGAATTAAATTTGACGACTGTCCTTGACTTTATCGCTGGTAAACTAAGCTTTGTAGGAGCGAAAATGGTATCCTTGATACCAACTCATAATACAGCTAAAATCATCTCATCATACATACTTAAGTTTGTTGCAATTCTATGATTACTCCAAATTACTTTAAGCAAAGTAAATTATACAACGTACCGAGCGAAACCTTGTTGGGGCGCTAATAACGTAAGATTTAATCTAAAAAGAATGAGTAAAACGCAGTACACATGCATATTTAATTACTTATGTATTTAGAATTGATGAGATTTCTTGATACCACTGGGACAAACACGTGGCCCGGCTGATGGTAAATGATTTCCACCAGCTATTGACGCTTGCAACACCAGATGCGAGTTTAAATACAGTACGCAGGGTACGCTTGTCTTGTCTCCGACCTTGGGTGGACAGTCACGAACCACGACGGACCGTTGTTAGCATTGGGCAATAGGTTTAATGCTGTTGTTTAGGTTTCCTAATAGATCGCTTCTGACCTCTGCGTGACGTTGATATAAAATTGACGACTGATTAACTTTAATTTTGCAGTCTCCTTGAAGTAGCCAAATTATTTGTTGACCCTTTACTTTGACTCCAGTTACGCAGTTAGTGGTTTGAGTTCTATCGTACAAACTTCAACATCCCTTTTGTCCACTGTAGGGGCTTAATTTGAATAAAAAATGTCCGCTCCTGTTACTGAAGCTGACGAAGCCACTTAAACTGATAACTTAGGTAAGTATATATTTGCATTTAAAATATGATTACAAATGAATTAATTAATATATGTATCAGTTTATATTTACCATTGCTTATTTTTGTATATATGTACATACGTATAGTCACAAACTATACCGGATTGAATTACAAATGCTTTATAAGTGTTGATTGGGTTCGTTGCAGCTGGCAGACAGACGTTTCGACACGCACACGCGTCGGTAGACGTGGTATATTATATTTGCATAATATACATTACTTGGTACGTTCTTTTTAAGACGTACTTTAGGAATACAAATATTATTCTACACTTGCACTTCTGTCCAGACTAATTTCAATGAAAAATCTAAATCTGGAACACTATCACAACGCCACCTTGTGAATTTCAACGTATAAATGAAAATCCTCTGAATTTTGTAATTTATCCTTAATACCCTTATTTCGACGCAAAGGGATTAATATTTTAAGGTCCCACTGTACAATGCTTAGTTTGGGACTAGGTAAATTTATTTGGCATTGCCCAAGGACTATATATATACATCAAATAAATACAATTCCCTTTAAGCAGGTTTACAAAACGAAATCAACATTATTATTGGTGCTCTTTCTCGAACGACCTTGAACAAACTTCCGCGTATTTTTTTTCCACGCTACGCTACAGACCGCTGTCGTCATTAGGAATGTTCTTCTTTCGTTGCGTATCGTCAAGTAACTAGGAAACGCCGGCCATTAACATATTAATTACCATTTAATCCTTTAATGATTGAGCAAAATATCTGACGCTCACCTGCTGCACAAAGAGGTATCACGTCGTATGATCGAGGCCTCTGGCTTTGCCATACAGCGTGACTATGCTGCCAGGCTTCTTGGCACCCTCCATCGAGACGATTTGGGACAAGTGTTTTATTTTGTGTAGTATCGTTTATTTAAATTATGTTTTATAATTTCTTTAAATTAATAAATACCTCCACAGTCTCATTTTATAATTATACATTTGTTTATTTTTTAATCCTCACGCCTTCCCACAAGGGTCCCCGAAGGGGTAGGCAGAGGTGTATAGGTAGTAGTAGTACTCACACACTCACTTTCCGCCAGCGTGACGGATGGCGAGACCATCGCCGTTCAAGCACGACTATGCATACATAGGCCTTTGAATTACTTTTCAGACGTATGCAGGTTTCCTCTCGATGTTTTCCTTCACCGTAAAGCTCGTGGTGTGACTAATCACTGTACTTAAGTTCAGAAAAACTCATCGGTACAGTCGGGATTCGAACTAGCGCTCTTTGTGTCGCAGGCAACTGCTCGAACCACTCGGTCACCACGGCTTTATTTTTAATCACTTCGTTTATAGGTATATCCAAATGAACATTCGGTAAATTAGTTTGATCTACTCATGTAATGGGATAGTTAAATGTCAATTAGAATTCCCTGTAATTTCCATGCGTGGTAGATGCCACGGTTACTTAATGGTAGGTGTGCCCCGAGACTCCACCCGGGTACATTTAAATTTAAATTGTAGGATCTAGCTAATAATCTAGCTAGCTGTGTGCCATATTTCATCCATATCCGTTCGACGTGATTTAGTAACACACGTATATACATATTACACACTGTTGCATTTCTAATATTTGTAGCATAGTATGATTCTACCATAAGTCTTGTTAACATTAGTACTGGCTGACGATAGGTTTACTTTACAGAAATAACAACAATGCCGTCGCTACTGGAAGCATTAGACCGCAAGTACGGGGCAAAGGGTGAAGTTAACCCTCCAATTGACGAGATGCCAGTAGCAATATTCGTGCCGAAGAGGTCACCTCGTCTTAGCGTGCCTACACTGCTGGTTCTCAACGATTGTGATATTGACTGCGCAGGCGACGCGTGCGGGTTAGCCGACAAGTGCGCAGACGTGGTCGAGCTGGACATTGCTAACAATAAACTCACTGAATGGGAAGAGGTAAGCACTTGCTTCGTGAACACATGCCGGAACGTGTACTTTTCCTGAAACATCGCTAATACCGGCAGTAAATTTCAAATTAAAAATATGACAGCTTACACTACCAACTCGTAAATGCTTGCAAAATACTGATTCTAACTATGGCTTAGCAACGGTTACGATGAACGTAACACACGCAACACGCTCCCATGATTGTGACAATACGCATCAATTATCGATTTAACCTAGATGACGGGTTTCTTTGGTAATGTCTTTCGTAATAGAAGCATTATTTGTTGTAGGTCTTTGCAATTCTGGAGCAGACGCCGCGAGTACGCTTCTTGAATCTTAGTTTCAACCGTCTTTCCGCCCAAATTCAAGCAGCACAGTCTCTCCGACCACAATGGGACAGTCTCAGCTACCTCGTACTGAACTCTACCTACGTCGGATGGCCGAGTGTCCGCGCGCTAGTGAAGGCTCTGCCAGCTCTTGAAGAGCTGCATTTGAGCCTCAACGAGTATTCATACGTGGACTTGAGCGGTCAAAATGTTGATGAGAAGGATTGTTGCGAGACGTGTTCCCGTCTCAACCTGGACACGCCGGAACCAGTACACGAACAGCTAAAGAAACTTCATTTCTCGGGCAATCCTGTGAGCAGCTGGCGAGAGATCTCGAAACTGGGCTATGCCTTTCCCAACATTGAAACTTTGTTGGTCAACGATTGTCATTTAACCACTCTAGCGCCGGATCCGTGCGAGAAATGCAGCGAGGATAACGGAAACAAAAAAAGCCACGATGCTTTTCCGTGAGTACTTATCTATTCCTTTATCCAAAACGGGTTGTGCTTGGCGTTTAATTTCATTACTCAAATACATAGATGTATATACATATCCAGATCCTTTCAGTACTAGCGTGATGTAAATATCCCCTATAATCGGGCTATTTAAATCAAAAGTAATTTTTCAATTTGGAGTAATAAGTATTTCTCTTTTTCTGCCTCTTTAAAATATTATTACAAATGATTCTTCCCATATCGGAAATTGGGTTTTAAGTTATGTATACCAGACTACCCCAACATTCCACGCTTAGGGTTCTAGATAGGAGCCAGGATCCCTTATGCGGTTGTTCGTCATCAAATTCAAGAAGCAATTGAAGTTTATCGTTCTTGCATATCGTGCCGGAGATCAAACTGCGGAGGTAATGACTCGAATGACAACCCGAATCTACCGTCCGTGCTGTGATAACATACACATTAGCAACCTTCGAGGTCCAAATGAGACATTTCATCTGATGAAGCCTAATAAGTTATTGTAATTCCAGACATCTCCGGTTTTTGAACCTGAATAATACGGGACTAGCGACGTGGGACGAGGTGGACCGACTGGCGCAGTTCCCTGCTCTCAGGAGCTTACGAGTGCAGGTCAGTTGAATGTTATATCTCATAGTAATTTTCTAAGATTTTACACTAGCTGTTGAGAGGCCTCAAATACATCAGCTCAAGACATACTTCCTACAATCAATCTCACAGTTTTTAATTTTTTTACTCTTCTTAATTCTAGTGTAAATGACAAACGTGCGCACAAGTCGCACGTGACTCTATAATTGTCTATTAGGTGTCGATTTACGGGTAGTCAGTGTGTAACACGATAAACGTAATATATAGGTATCCATGACATGATTCGAATCATAACTTCATGATCCAATCGATCGAACACTCAATGATGGGTGCATGAAGAGTTGTCGAAACTGGTGACCGAGTATTTAGAGAGAAGTTGATGAAGCTAAAGCGGTTTTTAAATGTCTAAAGATTATTGGCGCTCTACTCTCTAAACTAGCGTGATGGTTATGTATGTACATGGTCATTACACTAGCTAAATACGTTGGTAATATATTGTTGTAGACCTAGAAGTTATAAATAAACCATAAAGTTTGCACCAAATTCATTAGGCAACCTATACCCAATGTTAAATCTAAAAGCTAAATCCGTGTAACCTTGCAGCTTTACCCTTCCGATTCGAAAATCACTTGAAAGCGAGGAGATTGTTTATAAGCACGTCCGTTTTAATTCGTCCGTGTATCCCCCGGGAACTGGGAGCAGATGCGGGTGAAGGTCCTCCCGATTTAGAGGCGCTCTACTCTACTTGACGCCTGATTGTGCAATGTGCCGATAGCTTCAGGCACGCGTGATTTCGTCACGTCTTCGCCATGCCGCGAATGACGCATACTTGCGTATCTGGACTTTCACCCTTAGACGCGAATTATGTATGTCTTAAATCGTTTGCAATACTTCCTTTCCTAATTTAAAATTAACTTATAAGAAAAGACTGATGAATATAGATTAAAAAGGTCCCTTAGTCATTAGTCAAAGTACCTACAGGTGGAATGACTCTCAACTTCGTCAAACATTTTCTACTTTTGTGACTGACAAATATTTTTAATTAAGTATTATTGATATGGAAATGGAAATAAATACAATTTTCCATAGTGATATAAGTATGATTTTTTTTTATATTTAATACCTATTAGAAACCGGTTTTGGACCTTAAATAATCGAATGACGTTAAAAATATGCCAAATAGTCTGCCTGCACACTGCCTTAGTACGAATTATTGGACCTCATATACTAATACGTTGCACTATACATATACTTATATATGACTTCCTCACAACTATTTCTTTTGGCAAACGCTCTCTCTCGTGACAAATTATATAGATGTATAAAACAAGATTTTCAATTCGTTTAAACTTTTGTTAGACCATTTTGTCATTGTTACTATCCCAACTTACCTTTCCGGTAGTTGTGGTACAGTATACGGGTATGCGACCCCGACTTCCCTAGCTATTACTGTCCTATCCCTTGCCCTCCTGAGCGGTAATATCCAACATTTCCTATTTCCCACTCTAACTTACCAATATTCCTTTTCACACCACCTATCCTTCCCTTACCCTATTCCTACCCTCTCCGCCAATCCAACGTCTGCCGCGCGGATGGATGCATGGCTAGGGGCAAGCCTAGTCGTTAGCGTGCCACACTGCCCTGGGACCGGGCGACCCAGAATTAGGCCAGCCTTACCTTAGCATGCGGGGCTCTGCTGGGGTGGACAAACCTTTCCCTAGCTATTCGTGGGAACGCTATGGATATTAATAAAGAATCTTTAAGTAACCAAAATGGCGGCGATGTGGTTCGCCACCCATCACGTCTCGTTTCCCGCGGGGGCGAAAAGCGGCCCATGGAGAGCCGCTTCGCTCCGTTGAATGTAAGAGGAGGAATGGATGGTAAGGTAGATGAAGTATGTCAGATGATGGATGAACGATGCATAGATATTCTGTGCGTGAACGAAACCAAGAGGAAAGGATGTGACACCACGGTTCATGGTCCCTACACGGCATACTGGTCGGGAGTCCCCCTAACCAACCGAGGCTGTCAGGGAGTTGGTGTGATTCTTTCCTCTCGAATAGTTGAATGTGTGATGGAGCATGAATGTGTAAGCCCAAGACTCCTCTGGATTAGGCTAAAAGTCGGACTCACACGCTTGTTTATCCTTGGGGCCTATGCACCGACGGATCTGCGCGGAGGTGGGTCATTAAAAGCCCAACAAGAGATAGAGGGATTTTGGGATAGCATGAGAGAGGTCTTGAATAAATGCGGAGAAAATGAACGGATCGTGATGTTAGGGGACTTTAATGGGTGGGTTGAAGTAAAGCGTGATGGGTATGAAGGAGTTCTGGGGACGTTTGGGGACGAAAGAGTGAATGAAAATGGGAGAAGCCTGCTTGAAGTATGTTTGGAATGGAATCTTAGCGTGGCTAACACAATGTTTGACCACAAAAAGATCCATTTGTATACAAGAGATGAGAGTGAGTCTAGAAGTATGATTGATTTTGTAATTGTGGATGAAAGACTGAGGAAGAAAGTGCTAGACACTCGGGCATACCGCGGTGTAGGCCTCGATACAGACCACTTTCTGGTCATAGCCCGAATGCGTGGCCTCTTTAAACGATGGCAACACCGAGGGGCCGAGCCTACGAGTGTTTTAGAAAGAGTAAAAGTGGAAAATCTACAAGAAAAAGAAAAGAAAGACGAGTATGTAGTGAAACTGAAAGAAAGTTTTAAAAGCATAGAAGAGATAGGTGTGATTGAAGATTTGTGGGAGACATTTAAGACAGAGGTCGTGAATGTTGCTATTGAGGTATGCGGGGTAGCTAAAAGAAGGAAAGGAAGAAAGAACTATAATGTGTGGATGGATAAAGATGTACAAAAGGCTGTGCAAGAAAAGAAGAAAGCATGGTTGGATTGGTTAGCAACAAAGGCTAACCAAAAAGTTCAAAAGGCAACGGATGACGAGATAGAGGAAGCAAGAACGAAGTATAAAAGACTGAAATCAGCAGCGAAAGAAATTGTGTCTAGAAAGAAAGAAGAACGAAAGGATGATTTTGATAGGAGGCTCACTGAAGATTTCCAGTCAAACATCAAGTTTTTCTGGAAATCCATCAAAACAGCCAGAGGAAACACTTCTACCTCGGAGCTGAGTACAATCAGGAGTCAGAATGGGAGCATTATAAAAGGAGAAGAATGTGTGTTAAAGAGATGGAAAGAGTATTTTGAAAGTTTGTTTGAAAGAGAGGAAGTGCAGGTACAGCATCCGGCACCTTCCATGGAAACGAATTTAAATGTTGATGAAAGTGAGATAAGCATGGATGAAATAGTGAAAGCGTTGAAAAGTATGAGATTAGGTAAGGCTGCAGGGTATTGACAGGATTACCGTCGAGATGCTGAGGGCCGGACAGGGCATAGTGGCTAGCCAGCTGTACCGCCTTTTCAATTTGTGCTGGCGAGGTGGGCAAGTACCGGGAGACTGGTGCAAAGCCGTAATCGTGCCATTGTTTAAGGGAAGGGGGTCACGGCAGGACTGCATAAATTACCGCGGTATAAGCCTTCTCAGCGTCGTCGGGAAATTGTATGCGAAAGTGTTGATTGAAAGGGTTGTGAATGAAACAGATGAAAAGGTATGGGATGCACAAGTGGGATTTAGAAAGGGAATGGGATGTACGGATCAGGTCTTTTCGTAGCGTCACCGTGGCTGTTTAATCTGTTCATGAACAATTGCTTGACAGATTTAAAAGAGAACGAAAGTGGATTGAGAATGAATGAGTTACTCGTCAAGTGTTTTATGTATCCTGATGACCAAGTATTACTTGCGTCTACGGCCGAGGAGTTGCAGGAGATGGTAACTGCTATGAGTGGAGCTTTTATTAGAAAGGGAATGAAGATGAATGTAAAGAAGACGAAGGTATTGGTGTTTGAAAGAGATGAGGCAGTGTCAGAGTGCAATATCGTGATTGGAGATGAACAAATTGAACAGGTAAATGAGTTTGTGTATCTGGGTTCAAAGTTTACATGAGATGGAAAGTGTGAGAGTGATATTGAAAGAAGAGTGAATGCAGGAAACATGGTGAATGGAGCTTTGCACTCCTTCATGGGCAGTCGGAATGTGTCTTTTAAGGCTCGTTTGGCTGTGCGTGGGGGAGTGTTGGTTCCGAAACTCATGTAAGGAAGTGAAAGTTGGATATGGCAGAAGCATGAAAGCCGAATAAATGCAGTTGAGATGAGAGCGTTGAGAAGTATGATAGGAGTTAAACTGAGTGACAGGATAAGAAATAGTGAGATAAGGAAACGTTGTGGTCTGAAAGAAGATGTAGTGACAAAAATTGAGAAAGATATGCTGAGATGGTTTGGCCATGTCGAGAGAATGAATGAAGAACGATTGACGAAAAAAGTGTATAAGGCGAGTGTGAATGAAAGTGTTGGAAGGGGTAGACCTAGGCGGACGTTTCTAGACCAAATTAGGGACGTCTTGAAAAAAGGTCAGGTCAAGAGTACCCTAAACCGAAGAGCATGTATGAAGAGAATAATGAAAGTGGACGAAGCGAAAGAAGTATGTAAGGATCGTAGCAAGTGGATAGAAGTGGTCTCTGCCTACCCCTACGGGAAAGAGGCGTGATTATATGTATGTATGTATGTATTCATACTAACCACAAAAATAACTTCTAATAGTATTCAAATAGAGATGCTTTTTCCTTATCCCGTGTAAATGTTTCACCGTCACGGCATGAGCTATGTGAAAGTCCTGGGCTCGGTATGCATTTGTTTTAACAAAAACCACATTTACCTACTGTTTGTAAATTTACTATGACGACACAAAGCTAACGTAATTTAATTACTGTTTCACATAATAATATTATCTCTTGGTAAATGTTAATTGTCCAAGTAAATAAGAATCCAGTATTTTGCAAGTACGAGCATATTTTAATATGTAACTCATACGCTTACTGCAACAAAACAAAGACTCGGAAACTCATGCTCACATTTTTATTACAAGTTTTAAATGCTTGTCTGTTTATATTGAGGAAACTCGATACCTCACTGTGTGTAATGGATTTAAACGAAACAGGTACCTACACGCTCGTATAAAGCCTGATATACATATATTCTAATATAATTAAGTTTTTCTGTTTGAACGCGCTAATCAATCTCAACTACAAATTTAATTGGAGACTATTTCTGCATAGATAGCCGCTTTATATGTATATGTATATATCTATATGTATGAATTTAAAGCAGGTGAAATCACAAGACACTATTAGTTTCCATGATAATTAGGTATACTCAATATCACTTTACTGTCTCAATTACCGGATATATATAAAAATGTCTTGTGCATGAGCGCGCTTGAGTAAGGATCATTGTTATTACACCCGTATTCATAAGGTCAACGCAAGCAAAGGGCAATTGGAAGGACTGTGATTCATACTAAATGCAAAAGGAATGATCGGTCGTTCACATATCCTCCTCTATCTAATCTAAGGACCATTCAAGGGGAATTCTGTGATCAGCTCGGTTGAGTTGTGGTGGACGAGTGGTTCTTTACCTTTCACTTCGGGTACTGTGGCCCTTTTTGGGGACCATGGCCTTCTTTTGGGAAGGCATAAAGCACTATCAGCACGTCGAGTCGCCTCACGGACGAGACAGAGAGTCACAGACATATTAATTGGTCTCTTCATATACGTTTTCGCCGGTTTGAGTACTCTACACGAACCGATCCTTGAGTGTTTGATCAATTTGATTTAGATCGCAGAATTCAGGAAATAATTAACTCAAATTATAAATACTGCTGGATTTAAGTACTTATTTATACGAATCAATTTAAAAATTAAGTTCTTGTGATAAGTTCGTGTCGAGCTGCCGCTGCCGTCACGATTTCATTACTTGTGACTATCTATACTAATATTATAAAGCTGAAGAGTTTGTTTGTTTGTTTGTTTGTTTGTTTGTTTGAACGCGCTAATCTCAGGAACTACTGGTTAGAACTGAAAAATTCTTTTTGTGTTGGATAGTCCATGATTCTAGGAAGGCTTTAGGCTATATAAAATATAAATAAATAATAGTTAATATTAAAAAAATCTCTGAAAAGTGAGTGTGCGAAAGAGACAGACAACAAGATTCTGAGACGTTTTCAATATATTGACAAATACTCTGTCAGAGTGACGTGTAAATATTGACGGTAAAGGTGCGTTCCACTAAGCGCCCACAACAATGAAAATTCTCCTATACCTAAGCGATCCACATAACGACCGCGGTCGTTGTGGTCGCGGCGAAAACGTCAATTATAATGTCATAACTTACGCTCACGACGACCCATCTAAAATGTGGGTCGAAGTGATCGTTGAATCGAAGAAAATTTGCGTGATTTTCAAAACTCAAAGCATATAAAATGGCGACTGTACCTCTTACCAAATATCCAAGTGTCGCCGCAAGACATTTTAATTCTATTTGAACGTAAATTTATTTAGAACACCAATAATATTAAATATAAAAAAAAACATTATTTTTTTTCAATATAAATCTATTTAAATTAATCAAGTTTATTTTCAAGGCTTACAGATTATAAACTAACATCTTAAATCTTTTGCTTTCTTTTTACTAACTCGCCGTTTGTATTATTTACCTGCACGCTCAAAACGCTCTGTAATCCATTCCATTTGAGGTTACGACGGTAACGCTTACAAGCAAACTGTGGTCGTGAGCGTGATCATTGTGAACGCTTAGTGGAACGCACCCTATGTATAGCTAGACTGACATTTCATTCAAGTAGTAGTTTTGACAAACCTCAAATTACAGTTTCTTTCATAACAACAAAAGCAAAAAGATGTTTGTTGTGTTTTAGTGTGAGTTTCATAATTAATCGTCGTATTTTATTAGTAATACCACCCGTAAGGCGTCAAAATATCCGTTGGCGCACACCAGTTCGATCGCAGTGTAACGCAAGTCCTATTCAATCGCAGTGTAACGCAAGCCCAGTTCAATCTTCGAGCCAATGAGACTGAAGAACAGCGTAGGCAATGGTAAATACAAATTTCTCCAGATTTATTTCCTGGGGAATTCTGAAGAAGAAGTAAATGAACGCTGTTCGCAGATATCATTTAGCAGTTACAACAACTTTTGCATGAACATAATCATTGATCCAATTGTTCAAAACTGTCTTACAAGTAATGTGATGCCATCGGACAATCAGAAAATAGTGATCACAGCAGACAAGCGACCTGCAGGAGACAACATGTCATGAGAGAGGCATCAATGCACCAATGTTAAATGATGTTGCCTTAATCGTGATTGGGGAGAATATGGAGTCTCGCGATATTGTAATGTAACCAAGAAATGATGCCATCATCCTTCAGCATATTAAGGCAAATTCTCACCTCTTATCAAAATAATCTAATATCCATGTAACAATAAATGAATATAAACTACACCTAAACAATACTTTTAATGCCTAACTTTTTAACATAATAGTAATGTTTCAAACTACTTAACCCTTTCGTTAACAAGTCAGCAGGCATTTCAGTAGTTGGCAAATTGCCTTGGCATTGAAATTTTGACATTGAAAAAATGGCATTGCCATGTACTCGGCCTCAGTACTGGACAATGCCACTGTCCGTTGTTTTCTGCATTCATATAATATAACAGTACCAGACAATTTAAAACAGAAACCTGTATAAGATCTCCTGTCAATAGTATTTGATGTCCAATCTGAGTCTACAAATCCTTCTAAGTTTTTATTATCATTTGTAAACATTAAACCATAAGATTTTGTTTTATTTAAATATTCTAACACTCTCTTTGCGTTTTTCCAGTGAACTGCAGTAAAACAATTGTTAAATTGGCTTAAATAGCTGACACTGTAACTGATATCTGGGTGTGTAAGTATAGACAAATACATAAGACTTCCTATCAGTTGCTGATAAGGATATTATTTACAAACATTTTCTGACTTATCCAACTTCAAATTACATTCAATAGGAGTATCAACAACATTACAGTTTGACATCTTAAACTTATTCAAAATATGTTCGACAAAATGCTCCTGATCTAATGATATACAACCATTTTTATATACTTTTACTCTCATACCTAAGCATTCTTTCACTTGCCCTGAATCTTTAGTTTTGAAATTTGACATTAAAACTATGTTTCAGTTCATCTGTCAATGCCTTGCTACTGGAAAATATGAAAAAATCATCGACAAACACAGTTTTTAAAATTTGTTCCTTATTTACCTTTTACTTTATAAACATGGTTCCAATTTAGACTTAATATAACCCTGGCTTAACAAACAATCATCTACTCTCTTATTCCACTGCCTTGCTGATTGTTTAAGTCCATAAATTGCATGTTTTAGTTTGAGTACACTGTTACTCTGACATTCTAAATTAGGTGGTACTTGCATGTATACTGTTTCATCAAGGTACCTAGCCATTTAAAAATGCAGTGTTAACATCAAGATGAGTAATTTCTAAATTTAACTTTACACTTAAAGAAAATATTATTCTCAAAGTTGAGTGTGTTAATACAGGTGAGTATGTTTCTTTATAGTCCACACCTTCTACTTGGGTAGAGCCCTTAGCGACTAAACGAGCCCTATATCTCACTTGATTATCACTTTCAAACTTTCTTTTGAAAACCCAAATTTTAAATTCTTTTCACAAATTCTAGAGCAAGTGAATGAATTTGTATATCTAGGAAGCATGTTCACACGAGATGGAAAGTATGAAAAAGATATTGAAAGAAGGCTAACTGCCGGTATTAAGGTGAATGGGGCCATGTCGGTGTTGATGGCCACAGCGTGATATTTGTGCCTACTTTATTGTATGGCAGCGAACCCTGGGTATGTCAGAGGAAGTATGAAAATAGCTTAAATGCAGCTGAGATGCGATATCAGCTGCGAAAAACGTGCGGAGTAACGATCTTAGTTCGAGTCCGGAATCAAGAGATTCGCAAATCAACTGGCGTGAATCAGGGCGAGATTGAAAAGATGAAGAAAGGCATGCTACGCTGACTTGGACATATAGTAAGGTTGAGTGAAGAAAGATTGACGATACAGATATACAAAGCAAAAGTGTGTGCAAGAAGACGCAGAGGAAGGCCACGTTCCAACTACCTGGATCAAATCGATCGGACGCTCAAGGATGGGAACGAAAAGAGTACTCGAAACCGACGATCATGTATGAAGAGACTGATGAATGTGGACGAAGCAAAAGAAGTATAAAGTCTAGAGAGAACTGGCGCTCTATACTCCCTGCCTACCCCCTTAGGGACTTGGTGTGATGATATGTATGTATGTATGTATGTAAATTTTCACCCATGCGAAGCTGGGCGGGTCAGCTAGTATATTAATATGAGTCAGTGAATTGGTACTTGCCAAGTGAATTGGTACTTGCCATAAAGCTTTTAATCTCAGATGAGATGGTTTTATATGCTGCCAGTTTCTTTTGACTTAAACAACTCCTTTAGTTTTGTTAGCTTTCCAAAAAATGATTGATATGGCAAAAAGAATCCTTTACAAAGTCTAATTCAATGGTCCTTTCATATTGAGTTTGGAAAGGACAAAATTGCATATTGTAAGCACTAGTATACGTTGCTGTTAAGTCTAGTTACAATACAATCATAGACTAAGTTTATGCTTCACGCTCTCCCACAAGGGTCCCCGAAGGGGTGGGCAGAGGCGTAACACAACAAGATGAATGTGAACACAGTCCTGCAGGGTGGGTGGCGCGCGATACAAACCCTTGGTATTGTAAGCGGGCGGACCGCCTGCTTGTTCGCCACCTAAGTGAAGTAAAAAAAAAACTTTTGCTGTTGTCTAGATACACCACGCGGAATACTTACTTTTAATAGGTACAACAGAATCGATATTGAAACAAAGGTTTTCCAAGATTGTATCTCAACCTTGTATGGATATATTCCATATACAGATATTTTTCTCTAGCAATTTTCCTCGTTAACACTAAAACTACAGCGATTTGCTCTCAGTTTCAACCTTGAATTAAACACGTGGCGGTACTTACAAAGTATTTCATTGGTCTTAGTATCATTACCTCCGTATTCAAGGATTGAAAAATTACCTGCAGTCTGGTTCAAGTTACACGTGAATCATTTAAGAGTCAACGGTCGTTCATATTTGCATCCCACGCCTACGCAGAAACTTGAAGCCGTTTATTTTGATTTGGGCTTAAATCCTTACTGCTAATCTTAATCATCAATGAAAGCTTTCACTCTGTTGATCTAAACATATTTGGCGTGTTTGAAATATTTGTTTGTTTGAAATATTAGCCACTATTGGCACACAAATACTGCCATACTTTCTTAGAACATTTTGTATCCAAAACATTTTAGAATTCTTTTTTACAAAGATGGCAAATAAGAATGCGCCCGATTGATAAACTATGCCGATTTTTTTTATTATAATATTTTTTTTGCTATTTAAGACCAAAATGTTCTCCAATAATAAGTGTTTAACTGTAACTTTAAAGAACAGTATATATTATTGCTACACAAGCTTGCTTTTAAAGTGTAACGTATCGTAACAATGGCCTACATTTCAAATTCCCCTAACAAAGGCCTGTACAACATATGTTTAGCTAATCCATATTCCATCTCTATCTATAGTTTCCGCGTCGCGACAGCTCCTGAATATTTTACCCTAAGTTCCGTGCTTTTAGGTCAACAGACTATCGCTGACCCCGCAGCCTACATTATGCAAGCATAGTTGTACCTTCAAGCTCTAAGCTGTACTTCATTTGAAAGTTGAGATACTTTCTTTACTTATCTTCGGCTCCAGTAGCTCTAGAGTTAATGCATTAGGTATAATGCTTAAAGCTTAATCATTGAAATCAACAAATGTTAATAAATTATCGAAGGTCTTGAAGTACCAAAAAACATACTTTACGTAGTTGGATCATTTATGACATTATATTTTTATGAGAATACTTGAAATTTGCGCTTGACCAAGTTGTAAATACAAGAATATAGGTACATACCATCAAAATTGTAATTATGTACTATTTATTGCTCCTCTTCTACATTTTATGTTTCAACACGAAACAATGTAATCCACGCTAAAGGATTTACGAACGTATTTATAAGATTTCCTAATAAGCGAACGATTTGCATTCAATAATTTGCAAATCGGTAGTCACTTTTTGGTAAAAGTTTGATAATGGGCTCATTAAAACTTTAAGGTCACTTTTCATAGCGTAGCGACTGACCTTAGATTCAACAATTCTCCACAGAACTGAAGGTCGATAATTTTATTATTGCCAAGAAGTTATTTTCTCCTCGTTGCTGGTTAAAAACGTATTGACTGACTTGCGCTGAATAGGAAGTATCTAGGCAGACATTGCTTTAATATAATACTAGCGACCCGTCTCGGCTTCGCATGGATACATACATTGCTCGGTTATATCTCACATACACATATACTCATCTCTCCCTAATTCAATACGATTAATCAAATTTTCACTTTAACTGTGTCTACGAGGAACTCTGTAGCATCTTTCTGGGGATGAGTGTTAATGTCTCCGACACAGTTTTATATACTGCAGGCATTATCGCACATTTATCTGTAAATTATAAATGTGATTTCTGTTCCTAAATAAATAAAATTTATATCTTAAAGGGACAGCGCTCTCGATTAAAGCTCGGCTTGATTAATCAGACATTTTAAGAAAGAAACAAAACCTTAATAAATTATGTACATAAACTTTGGTCACTATCAATTAATGAAAACCGCTGTATAATCCATCTCGTACTATTGAGCTCATCGCAAATAGACGCACACACGCCGGGGACTTCGTTTCACAATATGTGGTGATGACTTTTGGATGAACTTCGTCGATTATGGGCATTTAATCAATGCGCAATAATTTTATAATACCTACACAAAGAAAGGCTTCAAATGCTTAGCGATGACCTTGCACGGTTTTACGCACTTATTGTTTCGTACTCGACGTTACTGACGTTATTATTGTAATGGGTTAAGTTCCTGTTTTGAGTACCTACTTTTACATTTATATGCAGATTTATTGAACCCGACCTTATTTAAATATTTAAACTTCCGCACAAAGGGGTCAAAGCGTGTGATACAATCTTCGAACAGAAATTTCGATGTTAACTTTAAACTTAGTTAAATAGCAGCAAAAGAAGATTTATAAATCATAATTCAGTGTTTCGTGTCCAAATTACACCCGTGTGAAGCCGGCACGTGCGGCTAGTGTTAGATAAAAAGAAAAACGCATCGCCCATGACGTAAATTTTGTAATTTTAAGATAATGTATGAATAAGCACGTCTCTAATAATTTAGTTCCTAGTTCTTTGTTCGAACACGTGTTATATCATGCATCCTACGGTCGGGATTATTTAATGCAATGAATCAGAACAATCGTGCCCCTAAACGTAGCAGTAAATTGATTGTGTTGACGTCTAAGTATATAAAGATCGCTAATAATTCATTCCTCATTATATAATGTGGTTTAAGCAAAATCCAGACATATTCTGTCTCTGAGATGACCTTTGAAAATGACGGGAGTATATTATGTCTGGGTTTACGATAATTGGTGCTTTATTTTTACTACTTAAGTGGTCACTAAAGCTATTCGTTACGAAAGAGTTTATATAGGAAATGTTTTACATTGGATTTGGATGATGGTAATCGTGTTTAAGGAATGAATGTGAAGACAAAGTTAACGTTTGCTTTCCTGATTAAACGTTTGCATTCACGAATAACATTCAAAGTGGGCGTTCTACTAACTTAAGCAAAAGTAGGTTTCAAAGTATTAACTTGCTTAATATTACTCAGAATAAGTGCGTTGCCTAAATCTTTAATAACTTTAAATGTAGGTTTGTATATAAAATGCACGAACCATCGCATTGACTCAATCTTTGACTCAATTATTTATTACGTCATTGAAACGCAGTGATAAAATAATAATATATGTATGCATTCTGGAATTATATAATTTTGATATGAATGTTATTCAGGATTAGACGAAATTTTTGAGAAATGTCTCATATTTTTTTTTATTCCTCTGTCCCTTTCCAGTATAATATTCAAATATCCATAGTGACATACAATATCTAATAAATATTCTTCTTTCATTCGCCTTTCTTAAGCCTTATTCATTGTTTGAGGTTAACAGTTAGAAATCAATATTATGGGTAAAGAAGGGACTTATGAGTCAGATCGGTGCGGTTACGGTATGGAACGAAATTCAAATTTTTAACGGACAATATCCTTTATTTTAGGGTATGTAAGTTGCATGAGTATGGTTTGACATGGATATCGGCAATTCCGTTACGAAATTTGACTTTATAATGCTGACTTCTCACAAGGGTTCTCGCTAGGGTAGCTAGAGGTTAAACAACACCTCTTTTTCACTGAAAATATATATATGTACCAACGTAACAGACTGCGAATGTGTTGCTATCAAAGCATTTAAACTTCTACTCAAACGTAATTTGTTTCGTCTAGGTTCTTTCATCGAAGCTCGTGGTGTGATAAATCACCGTACTAATAAATCACGACGGCTAATATATCCTTACCTAAATATATCCTAATCAGCAAACGATATTGTTTGCGTTGCTAGCAAAGGAAAAGCAAGCACCTTTAAGGTTGTGAATCTTTTAGTAAAAGTAAAACAGGTTTTTATTACCATTGGCGAATGGTAATAAGAACGCTTTGAAAATACATTAACTCAATTATCAATAGAATTGTAAATATGCGGTAAAATGCGAAGCAAAGGCCGATGCATATAAAATTGTTCCGCTTTCCATGTTTAGCCATAACTACTTTGGTTGCTCAGGGATCTTTAACAAAGGCATCCATGCCATTTAACATCTTTACCTGCATTATACTTAATCGCAGCGAATGCTTCTTCCAAGCCATTTTTGTGTCCATTGTCTCTATATGACGCAAATCTGATTTTTTTCCTTAATATATCACCAGTTTAGCTTCGTCCAAATTCATCAATCTCTTCATACATGCTCGTCGGTTTCGAGTACTCTTAACGTTCCCGTCCTTGAGCGTCTAATCGATTTGATCTAGGTAGTTCGAACGTAGCCTTCCCCTGCCTCTTCTTGCACATACTTTTGCTTAAGCGAAAGAGGTATGTAAGTCTAGAGAGAACTGGCGCTCTATACTCTCTGCCTACCCCGTTAGGGACTTGGCGTGA
Organism: Drepana falcataria; assembly: GCA_945859725.1. Classification (NCBI taxonomy): domain Eukaryota; kingdom Metazoa; phylum Arthropoda; class Insecta; order Lepidoptera; family Drepanidae; genus Drepana; species Drepana falcataria. Next base: position 8,422,349 of record OX243935.1, read on the forward strand.
TATATGTATGTATATCACAAGTTTGGTTGTACATTAAGCACTTTACTCTTACAAGTTATTTTAATCCCTATCTACATACATCTACATATGTATTGCATTATGATGATTGAAACACTTTATATACAAAACTATGGAAAGTCGCCTACTTAAAACGTACGTCGAAAAGACTAAGAAACTCAGTCTTATTAAAGATAAACTATACAATATTACTATAGATTTTTGGATCAAGTATTGTTAAAGAATATGAACGGATCGCAGGTGCCTGGATTATTTTCAAGTTCATTGGGAATTCTCCGTGAGTCCCTATATGGTAACTTGAACCGGAGCCACGAGACTAACAAAAACCGATTCAATTTAAGGCAACTAACTTTGTTTTTGTTTTGGTCCCCGATGTCGAGGTTCGCGAACATGAACGTGACTTCATACCTAGCCGGTGGATATTGATTTAACGTTATTTTTGCTTTTCGTAGGTTATGCGGAGTATAGTACATAAATCTATTAAACTATTAAACTAAATTTCTGTGACTGAAACCTGCCAATATTACAAATGCGAATTTAAGTTTAAATGAAAATCAATCTTTTGTTGTCATTTTCACTAGGTTACAATTAACACTGCAATCAAAACCCAATTAAACAGCTCCATAATTGAAGAATCTGTGCAATAGGAGTAGAGAACACGCAAATACGGGAACTCCTGCCTAAGGACGAAGCCGGCCCCTACCTACTTCATGAACTTCTGTTTGTTTCAGGGTTGGCCACTGTGGGAGCGGTTTGAGTCGACAGAGCACGAGAGAAGACTGCTTTTGGTGGCTCGCCTACCACACGTGCGCACGCTGAACGGAGGTGGGGCCGTGCCGGTCGAGGAACGGGACGCGGCCGAGAGGGCCTTCATCAGATACTACATGGAGAAACCTGAATCAGACCGCCCGGATAGGTACAGTACAGTGTGTAGCTAGGATTATGTGTGTGAACTGAATTTGTAGTATAATTTGCAAAAAAATCCATTCCTTTTTTATCCTTTTTGTTAATTAACTCTCACGTGTACAATTTTAAAAGACTCCTCGCGGGTTGATGATCGTTAAAAAAATATTAGGTATAAGTAATTTACTAAACGTGTCCCTCACGGGGTTGGCAGACAGCACAGAGGGCCAATTCATTTTGGGTTGCTGACCTCTGTTGTCTGTTGTTGTTGTTTCATCCACGTTCATCAGTTCCTTCATACATGCTCGTCGGTTTCGAGTAACGTATAGATATTTAAAATCCCTGTTTCCCGTGGATTTATCACTCAAATAAGATACATAATGCATCTGACATATTTTATCGCTCCTACGGACGACTGGGCGATTTTTTATGTTTGCAATAGACGATATCCTTAGCGTCATTGTAGTGTGAATACGTAAGTACCTATATCCTCAACTGAAGAAGGTATTATAATATTGCAGCAATCATTATTATCGAGGCAATCCGAAGGTCTTGTTAATAAGGAGAAGCGTGGGCGAAAATTGTGCGATACTTTGCGACCTAAATAACTAAATTTGTATGTTAATACTATAGACAATATTTGTGTAACTGTTGCTAAATACGTCACGAGAGGGAAATTCCTCTCGTTGATTATCCTCAATACAATGGAGCCAGCAAACACTTATTTCCAAACTAAATCTGTCCTGTCGTAATTGCTGGTTCTACTAATAGATTTTTAAGCGATATCTAATTATTTATCATCATCATAATATGATCACGCAGTGTCGCTCACGAAGTAGGCATAGAGAGTAGAGCCAGTCTGTTTGTAAAGACAGTTTCATACCTCTTTCGCTTCATTCACCATCTTCTCGTTCCCATCTATGGCATTTCTATAGAATATGTCATGTATATCCTCACGCCTTCCCTCAAAGTCCCCGAAGGGGTAGGCCGAGGTATAGGTATTACCCACACGCCCACTTTCCGGCAGATATATTTTAGGTGCCAATTTGACAGATGGCTAGTCCATCGCCGTTACTCAAGCACGACTATACGCTTGTTGCTTTTGAATTGCTTCTCAGACGTATGCAGGTTTCCTCTCGATGTTTTAGTAATTGTAAATTTTAACTTGTAATTAAGTTCAGAAAAACTCATTGGTGCAGTCTGGATTCGAACTTGAGATCTTTGTGTCGCAGGCACTCGGCCACCACGGCTTCTATGTATATATTTAGCATCACACATCACGCATTGTGTACACTGACTACCCTAGACCAGACGATCAAAACTTAGTGTTGAAAGAATTCAACAAACTACACCATAGAAGAGTTTATGCAAGATAAGATTAGATAATTAGTTTCCTATAAATAATTTCTTATTTTTCTATTAATATAAATATTTTTTTAAGTAAATAAATTTAAGTTATGTACATATATATTGGGGTTAGAATAAGTTAGTAAGTACCTTAATTGTTCCCCTTTTTATAATTTCTATCCCTCTCACAAGTTGCTGTGCCCCACAGGGTCCACTGTCCCTGATATTATATATTGTGATATTATTGTAAGTGGAATAGCAATAAATAATTATGATTATGACAATTGTTCCCAGGTATTGGGAGCTGGTAGGAGTACACGGGAAACTGGACCCATTAGTGTCAGTGGACCTGCGGCCGGAGAAGCGAGTTCAGATCACGTTCACCTGCGGGGACACCAGTGAAGTTCGCACTGTTGATGTTTATCGGTATGACAACCAAACTAACTACCCTCGTGCACTTACGTGGTTCTAATTCTTTTTTCAATTTTCCCAAAGTATACCTAACTTGCATTGAACAAAGTGAAAAATGTTTCAAACATGTGGGTACCTCCAATACCTCCAAAAGTGTTACCTTAATGTTACCCAAAGTTGAAACGCCGAATTGAGCAGCTAACGATAAGGCTTGAAAGATTTCATTCATTATGCAATTTATAGCGTAGGCTTGTAGGTTGGAATTAAAGTGAAAGAGTATTGTGCCACGAATAGGACAGCAGAATAATTACATGTGCGTTTTAGTTATTAGCTAGCTAGAGATAAATGCGGGTTTCTGCTACTTGATAGGTAAATTCAAAGAACTAAATAAATAAACAAGAGATATCTCTTTGTCTGTTTGGTAATAACGAATTTGTTGAGTTTCCCAATGTCAGTAGGTAGCTGGTAAGAAAGGTATGTGAAATATTGTGAGGCTGTTTACCACAGAGATAGAATATTATTTATATAATTATATGCTTTATACAAGAAAATAAACTACCAACTCGATAAAATTGTACGCTGGTGAGCTGCGGATACATTATATATCCCAATTAATTTTACTATTATCACAAATGGAAATGCTCATCTTTATTAATGTACCTACCATTGCAGGACTGTGTCTGACTTGAAGACACGTTTGGAGCGGCTAGCCGGTTTCCCCGCCTCCAAAATGAGACTTTTCTACGTCGATCAAGAACTAAGAGACACGCAGGTGAATAGAGCATACATACATATATATATATATACTAGTGGTCCCGCCCAGCTTCGCTCGGGTGGAAAAAAAAAGATGGTGGCGCCACCTATCGGGTCCAATTGTGAATCTAAACCATTCCCAGATCCCCTTGAACACACACAAAAAATTTCATCAAAATCGGTCCAGTCGTTTAGGAGGAGTTCAGTCACATACACACGCACACAAGAAATATATATATTAAGATATATATATATATAGTAAGGCCAATAGGGTCCCAGGATATACAAATATATCACCCATTGTTACGGATTTAGTTTGGGCCCACTTGGCGACATTCGTCATCTGTCACGCTCTTGTCATAAATAACTGTACATTCGGAAAAGTAATTGGTATAGATTATATGGTAATACCTATGACCAAAAACTTTGTGTTTTTTGACACTGAAACGTGTTTTTATATTTATTCAGGGACCTGAAGAAATGAAGTTCCCCACGAAGCAGCTGTACTCGTACAACATACGATCCGGTGACGAGATCATAATCGACTCTAAGCTAAAACATTCGGTCTCTGGCAGTTCCAACGCGTGAGACGCATATTAATATTGGGGTTAAATGCATTTCTTGTTATCTATTTGTTACTAAAACCAGTTTCTTTCTTCAATCAAGTGCATTCGTATCAGTTAATGTCTAAAATGTTTAATGAAACTCCTTAGACAATTATAGTTTTCTATATAATAAGAAATGCAAATAACTGGCCAATTGTATCAACGTGATATTGTTAAGTCTAAAAATGCCATTAAAATGTTTTCCTATGCTACGTTCATCCCTAATTAACAATGGTTTGCTTGAAATGAGTTTTTATTTTTGTAAGAAATCATATTTGTTTTGTGTATTATGTATATTTTACTTATGTTGTAATCCTGGAGGTTGTCACAAAGCATTTAGTCTTAAGCGACGAGCTGAAAGCTTGTTTACGTTTTATGAATTGCTATTTTCCGAAAATAAAGGCCGATTATTATTTCTAATATTCGCCGCTGACTCACGCTGCTACTATAATGTACGTATACCTTAATTTTATTTGCTATAAGCATCTGTGATAATAAATTATGAAAATTATGAATGCGGAAACTATTGAACTACTTATCATGACTCTATTATCTATGTCTTATTCTACATTTGTGGTGGACTGTAACTAAGTGTTGTAAGTGCTTAAAAAGTGATACTAACTGCCATTTTGCTACCTACAATGTCGAATCAAATTATAAATATACATTGTATAAGTGTAATTTCTCCGTGGATTACATAAATATCTTATATCTAATTTCAACGGATCTTAGGTGCCAAAAAATATTATAATTTACATTGCCCCCATTTTGTTTTGTGAAATATAATTTTAACGATTCAACAATGCAGCATTGCATTTCAGAACAAATAAAAGGATTAACAAAGCCGTTTTGACTTCATACATAATCAATGTAACCCGTAGATAATAGTAAAGTGGAAATAAATAAAATTATTGTACGTAACTTGTTTTACTTATTCACATATTTTTCGCCTTCCTACATAGCTCCCTACCCTTCGAGTATGCAAAAGGATATTTCCGGAGATGTATTAAGACGCCAGATGATGAGATCGTGAGTCTTATGCTGTTCCTCAAGCACGTGTTCTTCGAACTTCTTTTATGATTACATATTCATGTTTTCCTTCAATTTTAACCTCATGTTATGGTAACTCACTATGGTACCTAAGTTCAAAAAATCTGATTGGTACAGACCGCTGGTGCTTGAATATACGAGCTTGATTTCGCAGGCGTCTACTTAAACCAGTCAGCCACGGCTTGTGCTTTCCTTAGAAAAAATCATTTAGCCACATTTTTTTTCCATAAACAGACAACATGGCGTATTGCACCTGTTCAACTATTTGATCACAGACCTTATTCCAATCTTTACTGTTCAATTCAAAAGTTCTCCTTCTTAAGAAATTTACTAAAATACCAAGCTTCTCCAAATCCCTTCTTGCGACCTGATCTTTCATATATGCAGCAATCAATTCCACATCACATGGTAATGGCGCCTGCTCACTTTCCAACCACGCTCTTAAAAGCTCTCGTACATTTTCCCACGAAAGGCCCAACAAACCCAGCTTTTCTTGTTCAATTTTGATTCCTATACTTGGCTCTGTTATAGTATTTCTCTCTGTTTCTTTTATCATTGGGTCCTTGAAAGGGATATCCCTTATACTATGTCCCTGAAGGAACTTACTCATAAGATTCTTAGATGATTGCTGGAGTCTTGAATTTTTTGGAGGTCTACCTCTTCTTTTGCCTGGAGATTTAGCTTGACTAATAATAGGCGACTTAATAATGATTTGTTTGGACCCCTTTTTTGGTGTAATTGGTCTAGTTTCGTTTATTTCTGTTTTTACTACATCTTGCACCTTAGTATGGGATCTGGCGATTTCATTGGGTAATTTAGAGGTAATCTCTGTTTTAACATCTTTACTTAAGAACTTATTAATAGTCCCAGTCACAGGTTTTATGTTGGTTTGTTCTAATTTCGTAATTTGTATTCCAATTCCTCTCATTTCTTTAGGGTCAATATTTTGCTTCTTACAGAGAGAAATAACTTCTTTTGTTATAGTTTCAATATCATTAATGGCATTGTTTAGTGAAACTGATTTATTGATGACATTACAAAAACCATGCCCCAAAAATTTTGCAGTTTCTATTGGGGCCTCTTCTGCTCTCACCATCAACTTTAAAGTAATACATTTTCCTAGAACTTTAAATTGTTGCATTCTTGAATGAACTTCTGCTGACAATTGCTTCAAGAATTCAAAACACTGCTCTTTATTTTCAAATCTTATGCCATAATTCACTTCAGCCGATACAGACTTTCTGACTGTATGGTAGGATAGAGGGTTTGGATCTCGTCCCCGGCACTGGTCAAATAATTGGGCACCTGTTTTGTTGCCCAGGCGAGTCTTCAGAGAAGCCAGAGTCAAATTTTGTAAAGACCCACATGAACTATGACCAAGAGATTCCAGCTTATGGGCAATCTGCCTTCCAACTCCAGGTAAATCTTTTAGTTGGATGCCATACATAAAATCTTCTACAAGATCAGTTGTTAGGAAAAACTGACCATCAGGCTTAGCCTTTCTTGTAGCCAATCTGGCCTGTAAGCGATTTCCACCAAATCCAGTAGAGCATGGACATCCTGTTTTACTCCTAATTTCACTTCTAAGTAAGCTTGCAAAGTCTTGGACACTGATATTCATTTCTTTAATCAGTTCTGTACATTCTACATACATTTCATCACATGATACTGCCTCTATGTCTAATGTATATTGGGCAATAGTGTTGTAGAGAGTGAAAGCCACTTCTTTGTACCCTTCAAAGTCATAAGGTATGGTCTGCAAGTCAGGACAAAGTCTTAGAGCTGCTCCCATAAACATCCCATTTTTTATACCTTTAGCTCTTGCTTCATAGGAACAAGAAGCTATTTCACTCATAGAGCCATATTTATTATCTTCATCAGTAATGTTATCAACTCTGCTTTCAAATTCAAGTTCGTCTTCTGCTATTCCTATGGCTTTGCTAATTTTCTTAGCCTGTTTTTGCTTGTACAGTTGGAATTCAGAATTTCTATCAACTCCTGGGCGCTTAGGTCTACCCTGACCACCCTTCGAATGAGTGACAGCAACTGGCTTTCCCCTCAACTCTGGTCTGTTTCTCAATCCTATAGATACAAAGAAGCAGTCCATATCTATATGCATTATTACTTTACCTTTTTCAAATTGTAATTGAGACAATTTATTTATATAATTTAAACTAGTTATTTTCTCATGTAATTCTAGTCGGGATGGAAATTCATAATTACTGTGTTCCCTTAAATCATTAATATATTGTTTAAAGCAGGCTCCTAACTGTGATATGTGATGCAACCGAGAATTATTATAGAATTCTGAAATGAAATTGGGATCAGCAGCTGTTTTTGTTGTTTGATATAATGTAGGAGGTTTTAGTATTGCCGGGTCATCTGCTGAAGCATTTGTTACTTTATCTTTCAGAAACTGTGTATCAAGTAAACATGTTGTTTTTATTGTTGTATTGTCGCCAACACCTGGAGGTCTATAGTTATTCTGGTCTACTTTAATTGGAATATCAATGTTTTGGAATCCCAATTGATTTTCTTTTTTATTATTTTTCTGAGGTGTTGTACAGGATTTTATTGCACTTGGATCAATTACATCAGTTTTTATGAAATTAAGTTGAGGTTGCAATCTTGAATTCTTATACAATAAGTAGTCTCTATAGTTGAGAAGGCGGCCCGCAACTATACTATCTACTATCCACTCAGGTTTCACTACCCTCGCTAGAGACATGTTTTTAACTTTAGTATCGGGTAAGTTGGATGCGATTATGAAGTCTTCACTTCTTTGGTAAGTATGGTAGACACCTCCATGTCTTGACATAAGGATTTTAAGTTCATCTGCAGACGGACTTGTAAATCCGTTCACATAAATACTCACGCCGATAAAAATTGAAGATTCCTGTTCTTCTTTCCCCAATATTGATGTGTATTGTTCTTCTAATTTTGCAATTTTAGCCTGCATATATCCACCCCATGCCTCAAACCCATTATCTGGGAACTTATCATCCCGTCGTCTCATTTTAATTTTTTATATTTATTATAAGTTCTCATAGCGGTGCCAAAATGTTTTCTATTTGATTCAGTGTTAGGTTAATTTCTCAAATTCCTTCTGACTCTTCCACGTTCAACAAGTATTTTTATTAAATTAATTCAAACATTTCAAACAAATAAACCAAATTCAACGGTATAAATAAATAAACGGTATGAATGTTTCTTTTAACATATTTAAACCATGGATACTGGTCTTTCGTAACAGTCCTTAGCATAAAAAATGTAACAAGTTATATTATTATCTATACTAATATTATAAAGAGGAAAGATTTGTTTGTTTGTTTGTAATGAATAGGCTCCGAAACTACTGGACCGATTTCAAAAATTCTTTCACCTTTGGAAAGCTACATTATCCCCGAGTAACATAGGCTATATTAAATTGGACCCGACAGGTAGGCGCTGCGATCGAGTTTCAAGAATTTTACCTTTTTACCCGGGCGAAGCTTTCTGTGTGTTTCTGTGTGTCTTAAGCTAGATTCGAGAATGGTTTAGATTTACAATTGGACCCAATAGGTGGCGCTGCGATCGTGTTACGGGCAATTTAACTTTTTCACCCGAGCGAAGCTGGGCGGGACAGCTATTTATAATATGTTTCCCCCGTCGCTGTCTCAATTAACCGGTGGCGGTAACTGCTGACCATCTGGCGGACCGCATGATTGTTTGTGCCCGTGCGGTATAAAAAAATACAGTTTTCTTTTTTAAATTATTATTTCATATTTATGTTCTAGCTTCAAGGATCACGGAAGCTTACGTAGTGTCAAGACGTATCAAATGATGTCTATGTATGTCTCTGTATACTTACTTCTCTGTATACTTCATTTCATTTTCTGTCACTTGTCAACAAGTTTAACCGAAATAGGAGTTTAAATTGGTACCGTGGAAGAAAATAAGAAATTTAATAAACAGTATTTTGCTGATTTGTTCGGTACATAGACATTTTTTAATTTAAGAATATGTCAATGACTGATGAAGAAATTGTAATTGCACCGTGGGTAGGTCCTTCAAGTTGTAAAAACGCGTTGACCGTAATCGTTATCTCTTCAAACGTGGAAATAATTGAGAAAATATCTGAAGCTCTAACAGAAGTTCATAAAAGAGGCAACTTTCAATGGAAACTTATAGTTCTACGCGCATTCCACCTGGAAGATGTCGTGAAACAGTCTGATTTGACTGGAAGGATTGGTATAGACTTTGTGATTCTTGCTGTGGACACTAGTAGGATATTTTGCTTAGAATGGACCAAAAAAGTGCTTAGCCAAGTACATCCAGATCTCAGGTGCCGTCGGGTCGTTCTGGTGAATGCGAGCGGACTGCCTATAAATGCCATGGCAGTTAGAGCTGATGAGCTCATTGCTTTCCAGACTGAATTTAAATTAGATATGTTAACAGCAGATGTTCACAATATTGATAATGCTGTGTTCCTGGCACAAAGGCTACTGAAATATATAGAAGTTACTGTGGGTGTAAATACTGGTATACCAAACCTGAATGTATGATGGGAACCTCATAAGTTTGTTGCTATGCAATTCTACTTCAAGCTTCTTTAGGAATATCTTGGAAGAAAAGAGAGGAAGAGGAAGACCAAGATTAACATACATGAGTCAGATCAAAGTCTTTCTCCACTTACACAGAAGTTGAAGAGGCTGTGGCTGAAGCAAATGGATGGAACTATATCAGACACAAACAAGAGTGTGTTAAATTTATTATGAAATTCACAATTATTCTTATATTGGTTGTTATCATGTACTATTTATAAAAAAACAAATGCTATGAAAAAAGTTACATAATAACTTATACATAAATAATATAATATATCGTCAAGCCTTCCCACAAGGGTCCCCAAAGGGGTAGGCAGAGGTGTATAAGAAATACCCACACAATGACTTTCTGCCAGAGACATATTTTAGGTGCCAATGTGACAAATGGCGAGCCCATCACCATTAATCAAGCACAACTATACATGTGCCTTTGAATTGCTTCAAAAACTTTGTGATTATGATATTCTCCTTAAATCCATACATGATCTAGATAACTGACATAATTAATTTCAAGATTTCCATGATAAAAATCAGACTGGGATAGGAAGGGGTAACACTGTAAAAAGTTCTGTTCCACCATGCTTGCATGCTATTTATTGATTTAAAATGGGGTTAAGATTTCATTTGTCTATATGTACTTAGTTTTCATTGGTGTCAATAACTACAATTTGACCTTGGACCATTATAAATTATTGTATATTGGAATGTTTTTACATCAGCAAGAATCTATGAAGAGACCAATGAATGTGAATGAAGGGAAAGATGTCTAATTCTAGACAAGTGGGTGGCCTCTCTGCAGGACTGACTATATGAGAACCTTAAACCAGCAAGCATGTATGAAGACACTTATAAATGACAATAAATAAATAGGGCTTTATGTCAAAAAAGCACTCAGTCAACTGAGATGTATATGTAACATGAGAGACTGTATATGTAAAAGTTAATAAAATATTTGCAGTAAAAAGCATGTTAAATGAATGCTTCTTAGTCAACTAGCCAATAAATATCATCCCTTTTCACCAGTTGTTCTAAGGAAAACCTGTTAAGTGGTATTATAAAACAGTTGAATGAATATCTATTAAGTTATAATATAACCATGGTAAAAACGAAAATAAACATATTTTTACACATTTCTGAATCATTTATTATGTTTTGATTGTACTACAAAATAATAGGAAATTTTCTACAGTTACAATTATATATTACATAAATAATGAAACAATTACAGCAGTCCTCACATGTGTGTCAACCTCACAATATTCATGTAGTAACACTATTTCTATTGTTTTGAATAACAAAATAAGTTCTAAGGGATGTGTGATTATGGGGTATATAACATGTCCTAAATATCTAATGAAATACTGCTCATTTGTAAAAATATGTGATCATAAAGATAAATAACTACTATATGCAATAAACATTCTGTAAAAAAAATTAAAACTATATTAAAATAATATTGAGAATTTCTCATAAAACGAAATCCTAATAACTCACATTAAAATCCCAGTTTCACACTGGTAGGTACATTATGTAAATAACTATAAATTGCTGCATCTAAAATTAAAGTCACGCCGTGACTCGTTAAAATAAACGTATACAAAAATTTAAGATTAGGCAATATCACAACTAAACCACCTGTCCGCAGGCAAATAAATATGCTGACATAAACACATTGTAGTTTCGTTATTGGAAATCACGTAAGTATCTATCTACCAGATAATAAAGATCATAATGTACTAGTGATAATCCGATAGGTCCGTACAGTCAAACTGCAAATAATCAATCATCAAATGGATACATCATAAAATATTCACTGAGCCCAACACATTTCACTGAATGCCTTAAATTATACCCTAAAATAACTACCTACCTCTATACCATCCATCATGTCATGAAAACACATCTAATGTGATGCTATAGGCCCAAAGTTTTAGTGAGTCATTTTCATTACACAGACATACTTCAATTTACTTTGTTAAATTAAATTATCATACATCGATATCATAACATGTTCATCTTGCGATCGTGGAATAACATCTGTTGCATTTGCTATCCGACATTGACGTCGAAAGCAATCCTACTATTGTACCTACTACTAAGATACAGGTCCACATTGAAAGGGCGATGTGACATTGATAAAAAAAACCATTGGAATAATCACATAACCAATAAATAACAATTTTTACTATATATTGGTGTTCTACATTAAGTATAAATAGCGTTAATACATTAATTTTATGTATATCAATAAACTGATGTTACAAATCAATACAGTTATACATCCGAGGGTTCGTTTGCTGTACGATCATGTAAAGCAATGGATGTTAGGAAATGTACACTTGATTTTACATACAATTTGTACGAGGAACATTTTGATTTTCAGTAAATGTTCTGATACCATTCATCGGCTTTACATGGTTTTAAAGCAACTCTGAATAACCCCAAAATATGACTGAGTTGGTCTGTTACACCCAGTACGTTGTCGGGTGCATTCATCCGTGCTGATTCCATTTTCTCTTCTCGTGGATATAAGATGTTAAACACAGAAGTTATCTACCTACTGACATAACTTATCACTAATTTCCTGTACTGAGAGATATAGTTAAATCTATCTGACACTCAAAGCGGCTCAAACTAGGACACTTCAACATTGCACAAGTTAAGTAGAGCGCTGTTTAGGTAACCACTAATTTGGAAAGATACATCATATTATACTATTCGACAAATCTCAAAGTGTCATAGACATACAATAAGAGTGTCAGAGACTCATGTCAGCTTCCATTAGGCACAAGTGTCACATTTCAAGTTGAGCACAATTTTCTATCCATATATTTCTTAAAATATGACGGAACTTGTGCGACTTCTCACAATAAAAGTGTACGCCTCAGGCTCGTGGTGTGTATCGGACAAACAATGGGGGAGATCGGGTGATATGAGGACGCGGGCGTCCGTAATCTTAAGTAAAACATGGAACGTTGGATTGGGGACCAATTGAAAGATCGTAAAATAAATTGAGATTCTTGATATGTAGCGTGGTAAGCCTCGCACGACAAGCTACGGGTACGGGGCTACCTGCACACCGCTCCGGCTGGCGCCTCGCTCGCACTCTAGCACCTGTTATATCGTTCACTGTACACATCCGCTCACTCCTCGCTGTTGGTACCTGGGGATAAATCACAATCACTACATGTTCAAAAACGAAGATCCTCTATGACGTCTGTCTGTTTGAACATAATCATCTCAAAAACTGTGCCATATGTGTGCGATTGCACTCGCTTATTACTCGATTTCAACGGTATTTCGTTCTGTGCGTGAAATAGACATAGAACATTCAGACAAACTTGCAATCATAATATTAGTATGTATTTAATATGGGTACGAACACACAAACGCAAACACATATTATTAACATCATAAGAACACAGGTAGAAGGGCTATAGTCTGATATGTGCATCACTTATAGATGAACACATCATTTTAATTATGTACAGGTATCTATGTAATTACAGAAATAGCTACAAGCTTATGTGGCTTAATTGGTAACGTACAATATATTGAGTGGCAAATGTAGCTTGGTAATGGTAAGTAAGCCATAGGGGAGGCCTATGTCCAGCAGTGGACTAGAGTGGGCTGATGATTGATTGATTGAAGTCAGTAGTAGGAGAGTAGTGCGGTGGTGGTGGTGTACCAGGCTAGTCGGAGTCGAGGTTGACGACGTCTTGCGGCAGCGCGGGCAGGGCGGGCGCGCGCGGCTGCAGCGGCGGGCGGCCCCGCGGCCGGCCCGCGCCGCCCACCATGATCTCGCGCGCGCGCTGCTGCTGCAGCGCCATGGCCACCGGGTCGCGGCTGCCCAGCCCGCCCGCGTAGAACTTGGCGCCCATCTACCACACACACGCGGCTCATGTCACTACACGCCCACAGACGTAGGACATAATGGGTTCTCCGTTCGAATTTGATAACCGACGATAAGCCCCAGTGGGCAGGACCCGCACCTTATGGACCCCCAAGTCCATAGCCAAATAACGTAATTGTTTCTGTTGTGTTCCTACGAGATGAATAAGGTTTCCAATAATTGCATTCCATTCCAAGAGGTTCTTGAGGAGGAAGGAGGACGTGGGGAGGATTCTATAAAACAAAGAGGCGAGGTCGGCGCGTGGTTTGAGTAGTGACGAACCCTGATTGAGCGAATGAGTTCATCTGTACTTAAGTGCACTGCTATACCACGAACTTTACAGTAAAGAAAATATCGTTGGGAAACCTGCATATTGCTAAGAACCTTTAGAATTTGACTAACGGTGGCGGACTCGCCATCACCGACGTTGAAGGAAGGTGTTGTCACACGTGCTAAAGGCCTTTGGGGAGAAATCGCTTCGAAGAGGCAATGTGAATGGCTAGTGTAGTAAAGTACCAGCAATTATCCATTAAAATAACTGGTAGTGGAAGACCACACCAGCTGCTTTCCATCAAGAACAGTCCTTAAAAAATTATGTGAAGCAAATGCCAAGGAGTGGTAGTCAGATGACGATGGGATGGTATTGCTCACCGACTGCTGCTGTTGCATGAGCTGCTGCAGGCGCAGTTGCTGCTGCTGCTGCAGTTGCCGCTGCCACGGGGGCTCGTACTGCAGGCTGCTAGACCCACCACCACTGGCCACTCCGCCTGCACACAGTAGCAAAGAAACCTTTTACAATGCTTGTTTGATCAGCAATTTTTTTTTAATTATTAGATTGTTATTACTTATTATCTATGGAGAAACATAAATTTTATTCGAATTTCCCTTTTATCCCCCGTGAAGATCTTGGCGTGTTAATATGTTGTATGTTTATTTTATTATTATTTTTATTAATTATATAATTTTTGATTGTATAATTAATTTGATTTTTTTGATGGACAGTAAAAGTCTGAGCAAGAATGCTCGAGTTGCTGTCCACAACGCGATAATGGTACCTACCTTATTGTTTGGCAGCGAATCCTGGAAAATCCTGAAATGCAGTCGAGATGCGATCTCTTCGAAAAATGTGCGGCGTAACGATATTAGATCGAATCCGCAATGAAGAGATTCGCAAATCTACTGGTGTGAATGAGGGCGTGATTGTAAAGATGAAGAAAGGCATGTTACGTTGGTTTGGACACATAGAAAGGATGAGTGAAGAAAGATTGACGAAACAGATATACAAAGCAAAGGTGTGTGCAAGAAGAGGCAGAGGAAGGCCACGTTCCAACTACCTGGATCAAATAGATCGAACTCTCAAGGACGGGAACGTTAAGAGTACTCGAAACCGACGAGCATGTATGAAGAGACTGATGAATGTGGACGAAGCGAAAGAGGTATATAAGTCTAGAGAGAACTGACGCTCTACACTCTCTGCCTACCCCGTTAGGGACTCGGCGTGATGATATGTATGTATGTATTTTCAAACAACTTTTAGAAGTTCGTCAGGTATATATGCACTACACTTGTAGGTTACTGTTAGAAGTTCGTTTCAGAAGTTATGCTCTCCATGTGCAGATTATTCTCAGCTGTCTATGTATAGTTAGCATAATGCACTACACTTGCTAGTTATTCTCTAAATAAATGTATAGTTAGTTATCTTTATGCACTTAAATTGATGGTGATGATAACTATTTCTCTACTCTATTCTCTGCCTACTTTGTAGAGGTAGCTTAAGTTCTGTCTAGCCTTGCAGACCTCTTCCCCTGCATTCATTATTAGTCTATAATATTTTATTATTATAATTTTTAAGTGAGATACCGGCGCTACTGTCGTCAAGCAAGGAGTAGAATACTCTCCAAGCACCCGCGTAATGGAGCGGTACACACTGATTACCTATGAGTGCACACGCACACTACAATTAATACTCGGGTCGTACTCCCCGCACGCCGCGACCCCCTCGACTGGAAATTGGAGGAACGCGTCTTCGTGGATTCTATCTATACGTTGATCGAGCATCAGGTCACTTACCAGAGTTCATAGCCGCGTGATTCATCATGCTGGGATTCATCATGCCAGCCTGGGAGTACTTGTAAATGTCGCTCAGTTTCTGCATCAACTGATAAATAGAAGCATTTTATTAATTAAAAGGGTTTTTCAGAGTTCAAAGGCGACGGTAATTAGCATCCGACGAGCTGCAAGCTTTTTGGTAGAAAAGCTAAAAAAATACTACACTAGAAACATTAAAATCTGATTGTAGTAGATTTGTCGTGACGGTCGTAGTTTAAGTATTCACATGCAAATCAACATTGCAGAGTAAAAAAATCCGATACATCTATTTAGTATGGTTGCAACAGCCCTAATATAGTCTAGTCGATAGTACTTGAGACCTAGTTCATTCAGCCTGACAGACTGCGAAGCTTGAGATTTGATTCCTGTTGATTTGAATTGTGTGAAGAAGAATATCTTAATCTTAGATGTCCTGTGTATTTATGTATATCATCGTCTAATTCCGTCAGTACAGCTTTGCCAAAGCTACGTAAATTTGTGTGGTTCCCAAGTACCATTATGTTTAAGTCCTCGGGTCTCTCAAAGTGCCCCCGGCCTTTATCTAGACTTGAGTGGAGATCCTATATCCACCAAGTAGAAGCCCTAAGATTTTTTAAATATAAGTAAGGGATACACTTGGATGCACACCGATACACACGGAGATGGTCCCGCTACAAGCACTGTTGTATTGGGATGGAATATTAACATAGTGTAAAAAATTGAGACTAAAAACAAACGCATGCTGAACGCAAAACATAAATATAACATAGTGCGGCATACATAATGTCAAGGCAACTTACGCCATAATCATATCCACCGAACATCTAAACAGACAATTATAGACTCATTAGTATTGTACATAAAAGTGTATCTTACTAACCATAGGCTATGTGTATATGTTTATAATTTCTATATATAGTATATGGATCAACTTGTGAGGTTCACGCTTTCCCACAAGAGTTTCCGAAAGGGTAAAATGCACATACTACACTTTTGACAACTCAATTGGGACACCTTGTGGGAATGCGTGAGGACATATAGATGGCAGATGTCAGATTTGACAGGTGTCAAATATGACAAAGACAGGTGTCAGATAGTAGTGTTGTGCAGTCTCACCCCCGGGTTGGAGTTGTATATAAGCGGCAGCATGTCCCGGATCTGGTTGTCAGTGATGTTGGGCATGTCCTTGCGCACCATGGCGGCCAGCGTGGCGTACGCCATCTGCTGCTGCTGCATCAGCCCCGGCACTGCGCATACAACACGGTCTATAAGCGCCACTAGTGTCCAAGTCTAGCCTGGCCCTAAGCCGAGGTCCGAACCACACGGGGGATGCTCGTAAGATTTTCATTAATTGTTTTTTTCTGGTCTAAAACATATCCTGTGGGTTAATTCAGCTAATACTCTATCCCTACTACTCGAAACCGACGAGCATGTATGAAGAGACTGATGAATGTGGACGAAGCGAAAGAGGTATGTAAGTCTAGAGAGAACTGGCGCTCTATACTCTCTGCCTACCCCGTTAGGGACTTGGCGTGATGATGTATAACATATACTCTATCCCTGTCAAATTTCATCCAAATCCATTCAGTATTTTATTGCGTTAAAAAAAGAAACAATCTTGCACTTTGTAATATTTGTAGAATAGAATAATATGTAGTGAAGGCCAAATATAGTTCACTTTGAAAGTCGTGAGTACATATTAGTTTGTACACTGTGCATATATTGGTGTGGTGCTCACCCATCCCGTTGTGCATGGGCCAGGGCGTTGGGAAGGCCGAGGGTGGGGGCCTAGTCTTCTCGTTCTCGAAGTCCTCCCAGGCAGCCTTGCGCTCCTCCTCACTGAGGGTCTCCTCTTCCTTGTTCTCCAACAGAGAGTCGTGTTCGTGGTACTTGTATATCTAGGAAATGACACAAACACTCAATTACCATTACGCAAAAGTACTAGATACTTATCTTGTAATATGGATGAATTTGATCACTCCTCTGTTTTTATATATTTTACCTGCATGGAGTTTACACTCATGGATTTTATTTATTTACCAACTTCAAAAAAGGAGGTTCTATGTTCCACTGTAATATATATTATAACATAATTAGAGTATTACAACTAATGGGATGTGAAAGGAGAAATTGTTATAATAATGACAAATAGGCATTGAAAATTACCATCAATTTAAGTGCATAAAGATAACTAACTATACATTTATTTAGAGAATAACTAGCAAGTGTAGTGCATTATGCTAACTATACATAGACAGCTGAGAATAATCTGCACATGGAGAGCATAACTTCTGAAACGAACTTCTAACAGTAACCTACAAGTGTAGTGCATATATACCTGACGAACTTCTAGAAGTAACCAGCAAGTGTAGTTGCATATATACCTGAACTTCGTGCTCCTTGAGCATTTCGGCGAAGAGCCTGTCTTTGGGCAGCGGCGGCAGCGGTCGCGGCGACGGCGGCTGGGGCTCGAACTTGTACAACTCCGCGAGGTCGTTCTCTGCGTAGTGCCGGTCGATCTGCTGCTCGTCGATCACGCGCTTGGAGATCGCCTGCTTCGTCACTTGACGCTCGTAGATCTTCTCTTCCATTGTGCCCTGGATGATTAACTTTATTTATCAATTCCTCACTAGCGGATATCCGGCGTGTGCTACTACTTGAAATCTTAAACAATCTTTGCAATATTGCCTTCCAAATGAAACCGGTTTGGGTTGGTTTGAAAGTTTCTTCATAATATGTAGAAACTATCATCAATATCAATGTATGTCAATACTGTACAATGGCAAAGTTACTCATGTCACATATAACTATGACATTTCAACTATAAGGAATCTTAAATGTACATTATTGAACAAATAAAAAAAAAATAAAGCCTTATTGAAAGACACATAAGGTGTATTTAATAATTAAATAAAGCTTCTACCATGATTTGTGTTAAATATAGATAATGTGATGACCTGCATTGAACTATGTATGATCGTGATTTAGAAAAGGCAATAAAGTCATCTGTCACATGGCACTTAAAATACACCTCAGCCAACTTCGTCGGGAGCTCTTGTTGGTAGCCGTGAAGATATATTATATAATAATATAAATCCTCACGCCTTCCCACAAGGATCTCCGAAGGGGTAGGCAGAGGTGTATAGGTAGACCCACTTTCTACCAGATATATTTCACTCAAGCATGAATATACGCCTTTGAATTGCTTCCCAGACGTATGCAGGTTTCCTCTCGATGTTTTCCTTCACTACACATGGTATGACTAATCACTGTACTTAAGATAAGAAGATATATTACTATATGCTTGCCAAACACAATTTCGCTGAGATTGGAATAGCATAGTCGGTGAAGTCAGTAGAGAAGTAAGCCCTTACCATTGCAAGAAACCTATAAACGTAGCAGGGCTTCTTCTGGCCGAAGCGGTAGACCCTGAATATGCTCTGCACGTCGTGCGAGGGGTTCCACGACACGTCGAATATGACCACGCGGTTGGCGGCCACCAGGTTGATGCCGAGCCCGCCCGCGCGCGTCGATATTAAAAACAACCTGGGTAAGACAACGTAGTATTTTGAATCTTACACCTCATTATAAAAAGGCGATATTGGAATGTTTCAGTTCCTAATAATAATAAATTATATCAGATTACATATCATCACGCCTTCCCATAAGGTTTCCCGAAGGGGTAGGCAGAGGTGTATAGGTAATTAATAAATAATTTATTTATTAGGCTAATTTCCATATTTGTTAGTAAATTAACTTATTGCTATGTTAGTAAAATCATATTGTATTGATAGACTTCATTAATTCATATATACATGAGTACCACTAGACCCGTAACAGATGTTAGATAAACCAAATTATAGATTTACTTTGGTTAAAAAAAGTATTTTTCTCCAAGGTTGCAGTGTTTACTTACAGTAATGTTTCTTACTCTTGCTATATACAACAATCTACCTTTTCAACCAACGCACAAAGTCGATAATTCAATACAAGCCTTAAACTACCCGTAGCTATAACATCGTCGTAATTACCTAGCTCTAGGATTATCTTCCCTGTTGAAGTTCTTGCACCATATAGACCTGTTTTCGCAGGAGGTCGACCCGTCCAGTCTGAAGTAGTCCACGCCTGGTGACCACGATCCTGGAGGAACAAAATATAACATAGTCATCATCATCAGCCTATGGCAGTCACCTGCTGGACATAGGCCTCTTCCATGGCGCGCCACAACACTATAACATAGTTAAGTAGGTTAATGGTACCGATGGTACTTAAACCCAGCGAACATGTATGAAGAGATTGATGTAGCTAAAGTGCTCAACTCTCTACTTTTATGTCGTGTGATGTCTGCGAGTAAGTGTGCATGTATGTGGGTAGGGTAGGGATGTTAATGTGCGCGTGGTCAGTGCGTTTTTACACGCGTATGTAAGTGTGTCTGTGTGTTTACAGTTCAATTATCATAAGCAACATATTGCGGTTATGTCACTAATAAAAAGACCTACCCTTGGTCGTCAATCCACGTGGGTTAAATAGTTATTTAGTAATAAACAGTACAGTACATACCAACATGTCCCCCTAGCTTTTCGTCGATGCGTGCCTCTTGCGTGGCCTCGTCCACCTTGCCCAGGAAGTGCTCGATGAGGTCCAGCGAGTACAGCGACTGGGAGAACACCAACCTGCGCATACCACACATTATCGCTTAAAATACATAAAAGCACATATTATCTTTGCCAGATGTGATGACCAAGTGGGTTTAGTTGTCTAACTGGAGACAAGACTAAAATTCACGTTGCATACGATTTCTCGATAAGTATAGATATTTATGAGAATTCGAGGGAGACAACGAATCAAAACACAATGAGGAAACTACCATATTGTTATGTTTGAGAAAAAAAAAGCAAATACATTTGTAGAATGCGAGAGCTTGTTCCTTCCTCTTTCAGGCAATGAAATATGGCACAGAGGTAGATTGTTACATAGAATGTTATATATATAAAAATAATATAAAATAAAATAATAATAAATTTAACATGTTAAAAACTCACAGCTTATCTCCAATAGCCTCACAATGCTTCAATATATCGAAGAGCAGCACCAGTTTGTGTGAGTTGCGCATGTCCTCCAGTATATCGTCTGTCACTAGCGGGATCCACCACTCGGTGGGGTTCTCAGTCTTTACTTCCACTATTTCTGCCACATTGTTGTCATCTTCTTCAAGTTCCACTGGAATCAAAAGCATGTGTAATAAATATAGCTCCGCCGTATTGTTAAACCTCTGCCTACCTTTATGGGATGGTGAGAAGGACAATATGTAAACTTTATGTGGAAAAGTAATTCAATCAGTAAAATACAAAATGGGTTCTTTTTTTACAAGCGTAAATCAACACCTATAAAATATTGCGGGTTTTTTCTTTACAAACTCAAATCAACACCTATAAAATATTATGGGTAACAATAGAACATATTTACTTAAAAAAATTGAAATATTGAGAATGCATGGTGCTTGGTCCTAAGACTTAAGAGCCCTTAATGATAAAAACAACATTTATGCTAAGGCGTAAAAAGAGCATACTATACCTGGGTTAGCCCTGGTGCCGCGCCGCGGGCCCTTCGCGTCTTTCACCTTCTTTTTGGCGGACTTCTTCTTTTTGCTCTTCTTTCGACTATCGTCGCTGATATCAGAATCAGAATCAGACGATTCTTCTGTTGTCGTTTCCTGAATGTAAAAATGAAATTTAGGAATCTTTAGTGTTATTTTAAATCTTTTTGAATGTCCTAATGACAAACTCAAAAAGTACTGAAAGGATTTTGACGCAATTATCAGTTTCACAAATAAAATATCTTTAATCTTTAATTGAAAATATTCATACATCTGGCGTGGAGTCATCGTTGATGAAATCGACCATCGAGCCCTCGGAGTCTTCTTCTTCTTCTCTCTCCCTCTGCAAAAATACAATGATTGTATCAAATATGTATACATATATGCAGTTCAAGACAATTCTAACAATCCCATGCTAATGATCCCTAAGGGGATGAAAAGGTTCGTCTAAAGAAGGAATCAAACAATTTAGCGATCAGTCCAAATAATTTTTTTAAGTGAATGCAAACTTATGAATACAAGCTTTAAATGTAACTTGAAATGATGAAGAAAGTGTAAAAAAATGACTACCTTCTTTTGCTGCATAATTTCATATCTCTCAGAGTTGTACTTGAGCACCAGCGGGTGAGTCCATACCCTCTGAAGAGACTGGAAGTCGGGAAACAGGAATCCTGAAGACTTTCCAGGGAGAGGCCTAAAAGAGTAATTAACTCATATTTTTCAAGTCACATTACATTACGACAGATGGTCAGATGTACAGATTCCATCGCCGTATATCAAGCACGACTATGCATACGTCATTGAATTTCTTCTCAGACGCATGTAGATTTGCTCTGGATGTTTTACTTCACCGTAAAGCTCGTGTGACAAGTAATTGTTCTTAAGTTCAGAAAAACTCATTAGTTATTGGGGATTCAAACTTGCAATATTTGTTTTGCAGGCAACTACTTTATTGAAAAACTACTTGAAAATTGAATACATTATAATGAGGTGATGTATGACTCATGATTACCTTCTCGAGTAGTTGACCAGATAGAATTGGTACAGCTTAATCTGAACTTCGCTGAGTGTGATGAACAGGACATACTCGTGCTTCGGAGGCAGGAAAGGTGCCAGCACCCCGTAATCTCGCCTCTGTAAATACCAATGATATTTATTATTCCCACTTTCCCACAAGGGTCACTCAAAAGTTGTAACATCACCATAATTTTTCTTGAGCTATATTCAGATGCCAATGTAACAGACGGTAAGTAATACTATCGGTGAGATCTATAATATAAATATGAGATCAATTTATCGTTAGTGTCTCAGTCAAATCTAACTTCCTAACTCGAGTCAGGAAATCCTAAGCCGAGATCCTAACCCCATAAAGAGTGGCATTTTCGGTATTTGCTTAGCATTAAAGATATGGTTCTGGAATACTTTTAGTCCAGTGTTCAGTACAGCAGCAATAGTACCAGCAGTCCCACTGATGGTGACCTTAGTCCTTACCACTAAACGTGTGCCTTGCTTATTGTCTTACCAATGTTCGGTGAAGTAGTAAACATTCCCAGAAGCCAAGCTAGGAGATACGATAAAAGACAAACATTTTCTATTATTGTTTGGTGTCATTGACCTGCACTGCCCCATCGAGCATCTTGTGGAGCACGTGCGAGCGGCGCTTCATGATGCGGATGTCGTGCTCCGTGGAGTCGGTGTACTGGCCGTTGGTGATGGGGTTCACGAATCGATTGAGGTACTCGTTGTATTTCCCCAACAGGTTCGGCTTCACGAATTGTACCATGCAGTAGTCTGCAAAAGTATATTCATACTCAATACTCAAACTATTGAAGCAAGTAGCCTCTGGACACATACATTTAAGTTAATAATTATAATAGTTAATATATATATATTAACCTGTATATATGAATATACAGGAGGCCTAAAAAAAAGATATTTGCTCAAATGTTGTAATTTTATAATCTTTGGAACTTATTAGTTTTATTGTATTGTCATAAGGATATATTTACAGCACCCTACAAATTCCAGAAGATAACTATTATATTTTCTGAGTCACCCTGCATAAAGACAGATTAACAGTAGTTACCTAATAATCATAGCGTTGGTACATGCATTTCGGAATGATTGTAATGTAGTGCTAACGTACGCCACGAGGTAATTTAATCATTTTCTTTTCTCATTACATTACAAACACAATTTTTGGATTTAGCTTAATATCAAAGTGAACACACCCTTTTATGTTTTAGACAGTTTAGAATAGAGATTAGGTTGTGGCCGCTTCAGCTTCTTCTTGAGACATTAAGTCTCATTAGTCCGTCCATCATGAATTCTTCAAGTGTATTTGCCCATTACAATCATATCGCAAGAATATACATACATTCTTTAAGGTTGTTCTGCAGCGGGGTACCGGTGAGCACGATGCGACGATGCGTCTTCACCCTGTTCATGGACTGTGATAGACTCGTCTTCTCGTTCTTAAGCAAGTGTCCTTCGTCGCACACCACTAGGTCCGGACCTGTACACATAAAGGTCATTATAGCTAACTAAAAAACATCCATGGTGCGGTAGTGGCCCAGAAATTCGAATAGTCCACAACGCAGACTCCAAATTCGAATGCCAACTGTACCAATTTTTTTTTAACTGATGATTATTCACACAACAAGCTTTATGGTGAAGGAAAACATCTATAGGAAACCTGAATACGTTTGCGAAGAAGAAGAAGAAGAGAGATATGTATATGCAACATGGAGACGAAACTTGTATATATGTTGTTGTTGTTGACCTATGGCACCCCGGAGGTGCAGAGGGCCTTCATAAGGTTGCGCCACTCCTTTCTATCCTCAGCTATTTCCTTGGCTTCGCTCCAACTCAGTCCGACGGCAAAAGAGGCTTAAGTTGGGCAAACGCAGCCTTGGCTTTCTTTATGGGGTTGTCGACGTCATCAAAACAATCGACATGCGTATAAAGTCCAGCACTACACTTCCAGTGACGTTGAGAGGTGAAAGCCTGGACTCTGTTTCTACGTTTGTGTACCTAGGCAGCGTGGTAACATGCCAAGGAGGAAAGTTGTATATGTTTGAGATTAAATTAAAAGACGGGTGAACAGTACCTTTGGGGCATAAACAGTGCCATTGGCACCTAAATTATCTGGAGCGAAGAGTTTGTTACGATATCACTATCGCTAAATGGAAAGGTATGCATATATAAGAACTAGATTAACCCAGCGATTTCACGCGTACAATTTTATCTTATCGTTATATTTTGGCCAATTAATACAGACTGTGTTATCCCTATGAGTATGAGCAATAATTAATTATTAAGTAAAGTTTAATTAGAATTTATTCTGTAGATATTGGGTGAAAAAGGTTCAAACGTCCTCACATACTTATAAAATAGGTTCGCTCACCAGGGTCGACGAGGCTCTCCTGGAAATGGCGCAGCATCTTCTTCTTGTACTTCTTGGAGTTATCAGCGGAGAGGTTGCGGAACATCTCGTAGCCGAGTACGCACACGCCGCCGTGGGTGAACCACTGCTGCAGCTGGAACGCGCGCTCAGAGTTCTGCTTGAACCTGCACCATACGATACGATAAGCCATTGTAATACTGTAGTAAATAGTACGTTGAATATGTGTTCCCTATCCCGTGTCTATAGTATCCTACTCTATCTGACACGGAGTAGGAAACGCTATAATATAGTCTTAAGCTGAAGCTTAATATAGTACAGTACATCAACATGCTTTACCCAAGGGAGCAGAGTAGTCAAATAGAAACGCATCGCAACCGCGGGGCACAACTATATTTCGTAAATAATATCCATTTCAATTCATTACTCTCCATCATCATAATAATTATGTTATACTATACTAGACTGCACCACTAAGTTTCTCTGAACTTAAGTACAGTGATTACCACATAGTCACAACACGAGCTTAACGGTGAAAGAAAATATCGAGAGGAAACCTGTATACGTTTGAGAAGAGCTTCAAAGACGTATATATAGTCGTGCTTGAGTAACGGCGATGAACAAGCCATTTGTCACGTTGGCACATAAAATATATCTCAAGCAAAAAATATGTGTGTGTGTACGTCAACCTTCCCTTTCGGGGACTCTTGTCGGAAGGCGTGCATACCATGTAAACAATAGTTTAATCCTTACCTGGAGAGCTCGTAGACATCCACATCGTACTCTGTCTCCGCGTGTTTGAGCCACATATTGAACTCGTTGACCCAGTTGAGGACAGTCGACAGCGGGCACACTACCAGAACTCGGTTCACACCAGTTAGGGACCCGTGCGTCAGCAGCGTGTGGGTCAAGGACACCACCTGCAGAATCAATAAAAAAATTATAAATAGCTACGACAGATTATACTTATACTAATTTGATAAAAGCGAAAGTTTGTGTATGGCAGCGAATCCTGGGTATGTCAGGGGAAGTATGAAAATAGCTTAAATGCAGTTGAGATGCGATCCCTTCGAAAAATGTGCGGAGTAACGATCTTAGATCGAATCCGCAAATCAACTGGCGTGAATGAGGGCTTGATTGTAAAGATTAAGAAAGGCATTTTACGCTGGTTTGGACATATAGAAAGATGAGTGAAGAAAGATTGAAGAAACAGATATACAAAGCAAAAGTGTGTGCAAGAAGAAGCAGAGGAAGACCACCATGTTCGTTCCTCCTTAACGCAAAAACTACTGAACGGAATTGGATGAAATTTGGCGCAGAGATAGATTATAAGCTGGATTAAAACAGGATATTTTATATCCAGAAAAACAATGTTGCACACACACACACAGCTAGTGATATAATAAATATAGTGCACCTGTAGAGTCTTGCCAAGCCCCATACAATGCGCGAGGATACACCCGGAGCCCCGGTCCTTCTTGATCCGTTTAACGCTCTCGAAGCAAGCGTCCCACATGAACTTGATACCGTTTGCCTGATGACACACCAACATAGATTAAAATACCAAATACTTTTAAGTATTAATAGTATAAAAAGTAAAAACCTATGTATGCATGAAATAATAAAAAATAATTGTTATAGGAAAAAATATTATATAAATAAAAAATGCATACATATCATAACGTAGAGTCCCTCAGGGCGTATGCCGAGGGAGTAGAACGCCAGTTCTCTGTACACTATCGTTTCGAAATATAGATTTACAATATCATCCTTCTTTTGTACTTCTTTATAACACCAACATGGTAAACTCAGTTCATTAACGGTCACCACCGTTACTCACTTTGTAAACAACTGGAACTTATACAACTTTCTCACACCATTCTCGAAGAACTCCACGCCGAATATCACAAAATCTTACCTGATGCGGCTTCAACTTCTTCACGAGCCCCCGGTCGACCTCAATCAGCGGCTCTTTAGTCTCAGGATCGAAGTCCAACACGACTTTGTCTAGAACTACTTCATCTGGTTTGCCAGACTCGTCGAACTCCAAATTGTTGTACTTGAAACAAAAAAACAAACTTTATTTAAGACTAGCTGTCCCGCCCAGCTTCGCTCGGGTGAAAAATTTAAATTGCCCGTAACACGATCGCAGCGCCACCTATTGGGTCCAATTGTAAATCTAAACCATTCTTGAATCTAGCTTAAGACACACAGAAACACACAGAAAGCTTTGCCCGGGTAAAAAGGTAAAATTCTTGAAACTCGATCGCAGCGCCACCTATCGGGTCCAATTTAATATAGCCTATGTTACTCGGGGATAATGTAGCTTTCCAAAGGTGAAAGAATTTTTGAAATCGGTCCAGTAGTTTCGGAGCCTATTCATTACAAACAAACAAACAAATCTTTCCTCTTTATAATATTAGTATAGAAATTCTCAAAACAATCAGGAGGTGGGCTTTGTCACTGCAATCCTCTGAGATACTGAAACACACTACCCTGCAGCTCTTTAAAAAAAATCATTTTTTTAGCATACAAATTATATCAGATAGCATTAGCGCTATCAGAAATTAATTATGTCTAGTCGCAGGGCAGATGAATACAACTTTGAACATTGCAATGGAAACTGCTTTATTGCTTCTTTCACTCTACATATAAGTTTTTCTGAACATAAAGTACAGTGATTAGTCACACCACGAGCTTTACAGTGAAGGAAAACATCGAGAGGAAACCTGCATACGTATACAGTATCAATCGTCTTATACATAAAATACACCTGTAGGTAGCTGAGCCTTTTCACCTACATATATATACATATATATATATATATATATATCCTCACGCCTTCCCACAAGGGTCCCCGAAGGGGTAGGCAGAGGTATATATATATATATGTATATATATATATACATATGTACATATATGTACATATATATCCCGGTGCCAACGTGACAGATAGCGAATCCGTCGCTTTTGAGTAGTATCTATCTACCTTAGAACAACACTAATTGAATGTATTATAAAACTCCTCTGAAATCCCACATAAGACATTCCCTCACTGGTGATGTATCACACCTCAACAACATGTGTGATATATATTACTATACTTTAGTCCAGAAGAAACTCATTACAGGTATAGAATAGTTCGCGGAAGATCAAGCCTACACTGCTAAATTTGGAGGTATCTAAACTTGTTACCTACTGGGTTTATAAAGCTATTTTTAAATTAGCATATAGATGCACTGGACATGAAATAACTTACCAGTTTCTGTCTCTCCGCAATACGGGCAATCCTCTCCTTTTCCTGTCGAGCCGCTTTCTTTGTAGCCTCTTCCAGTTGGTTTTTACCCATGACCTGTAAAGTTAAAAGAGAACATTTAACACTAGTAACTGCCAGCTACTACGTCCGCATGGAAGTTGGAAACCAGTTAAAATATTACGTTTGTTGAATATTACATAATTATATATAGTACCAACGATTTTCTACATATTTATTATATACTAGCTGTCCCGCCCAGTTTCGCTTGGGAGAAAAAAATTAAAGTTTTTATAACACGATCGCAGCGCCACCTATCGGGTCCAATTGTTTATCTAAACCATTCTCGAATCCACTTGAAGAAACAGAAAATTTCATTAAAATCAGTTCAGCCGTTTACGATTCTATAACGGACATTCAGACAAACATCCATTGTTATATAAATATAGATAAGGAAGGTCAATACCCTATAGACAGCATGTTTCAATAAAACAGTACTATCTCACCTTCCGAATATTCTTTCTGCCATGTTTGTTCCGTCCCTCTGTCTCTGTGTCGCTGCCGGATAGATCGCTCTCATTAACAATCTTTATGCGACGGCGCTTCTTTTTACTGGAATCAAAGGTTTATAGTGATTAACTCTTAAATTATATTTGGATGAAGAAGCAGAGAAAGGAGATGTTCTGTTCAAGAACTCTTAGCATACTCGTTAAGATACGCGAAACCGGCGAAGTAGGTATATGGAGATGTAGAAGAGAAAGATGTGTTTAAGTCTAGCGAGAACAGGCGCTGAAATCGCATGAGTGTCTCAGCGTGGTGATGAATATGTATGTGAATTATACTTTATTGCCTACTAATAATATACTTAAACGCAAAGATATGGAGTAGTAGTGTACCGAAACATACAAAATGACAAAATGTATTGTGTGTGTACATCCATATGCATTTAATAAAAAGCATTTATTTTTATATTACAAACAGACACTCTAATTTTATTTATTTGTATAGATGACAGAAATCCTTTATCAATTTCTCGTTGACTAGCGACGGACATTGAAGCTCACCTGCCGTCATCCGAGGAACTGGCCGATGCGTCACTATTGGGCTCCCTTTTCTTCCTCTTAATCTTTTTAACTGCATCCGAGCCGTCATCTTCAGAGTCCTCGAAGTCACTCACCCGCGCTTCTTTTCTGCGCGAGGAGCCAACTTCAGAATCCGATGATATTGCCAAAGCTTTACGCCGCCTTGCTTTCACACTGAACAGGGTAAAAAGGGCATTATTCTCATTAGATCAAAGTATGGAATCGCATTCGTGAGCTTTATATTAGTATCAAAACTAATGTATGTTCGCTAAACTGATGGGTACTTACTTTTCTTCATCTGTCTCCTCGGTGTTCTGATATTCCTGAAATTGTATAATTATATGTATATATGCGTGTATTTAAACATAATAAGGAGTATTAACATATTCAAGATACAAATCTGACTTATCACCAACTTCTTTCAAACCTATCGTTAAAATTCATTTGGCGGGCGAGTAATACCTTAGAAATTGCTTAGCTATAGGTTACGGTCGCCGTTAACCATCAGGCGTGTCGTAAACTTGTTTGCCAATTTTTTGGTGTGTTGCCAACCCAATATAACAATCCCTCCCCCTCCCCAAGGAGCACATTATTAGAATACCTCTGAGCTCTTTTCTTTTTCGTGTGAAGCCGAGGAGTCACTCTCCTCTAGAAGGTCGTCTTTAGCAAGGTGTACGATGCCGCTTCCATTCAAGCTGGGCAATGGTACTGCAGGCAGTTCTGTGCAATGGAAATAACACATGTAATTTAATAGTAGTATTATGAATTATATACGGTTACTAGTTTGCCCAGCTTCGCTTGGGTGAAAAAGTTAAATTGCCCGTAACACGATCGCAGCGCCACCTATCGGGTCCAATTGTGAAATCTAAATCATTCTCCAAAGACTACCATTTAATTGTATACTGCGATTTTCGACTCCATCAGGTAGAATAGTTTGGAGCTAACAGAAAATTGTGACTGTCAAATAATAGACAAATAAATCGCAATAAAAAAAAAAATTGCGACAAAAAATTATATTTAAGCTATTCTATCTTTCAAGTTGGATCAAACTGCACACGGTGTGCAAATTTGATTTAAATTGGTTAAGTAAGGTAAAACGAAGGTAAAACTGCAGGCACATATACGCGTAATGGAAACTCACCAAGAATTCACTGTAAGTTGTAACACGAGCTTGAATAATTATTATATACAGGTTGTTAAGGAACTGAAAACGATCATGTCCAATCAACCAACAATGTGTTCAAACCTTATTATAAACATGATTCTATATATCTATAGATATTTAACATACATATGCACGTATTTTGGTAATATATGTACACGTCTTATAAATTACAAAGGAACTCGATCGCGGTGGCTGTTGATAACGTACCAAAAGTCATGGGTTCAAATTCAGCGCATTACATAAATCTGGAGATTCTCTTCGAAAATTATTGTACTTACGTCGATTGGTAATAATAATTAACTAAGCATTTCACATGAAGTGTAAAGACGATTTTAAAGTAGGCGCCTACAATATGCGACTGATTAACATTACACCCTCAACGAACAAAATGTTTGATCATCACAATTGTTTGACGCCAGCGGGATCGATTCCGCGACCATTTGCACTGAAAGGCAAGGCGACTAGCATTGCGAATTTGTCGACTTTTGACACTTGCTTGGCTCGCTTTGGGTTGCCATAGCTCGTAACGGTTAAATTATATTTAAACCCGTAAGATTAGGTTTTGATAGTAGATTTGCCTCAATAAAACATATTTTAATCCAGCAAACCATCATCACTGTGCCAAATCTCATCCCTTCCCACTGAGTCACAAACAGTCACAAACTTTCGCATATATAAATACATATCAGGCTCACAACTCGACTCACGACACAAAGTTTAGACTTTCGAAAAGTTGCCTCTAACTCAACCTGCTGTACCACCTATACTAAACTAGTCCAAAAGGTATAATTTACGTATAACATATTGCTATTGTATATGCATATGGCTATTGTATAGCCATTGAGTAAACGAAGATGGCAACGTCGAATCCCGACTGTACCAATAAGTTTGTCTGAACTTAAGTACGGTGAAGGAAAACATAGGGAGGACGCATGCGAGATTGAGAACAAATATAGGCTATATATAGCCACGTTTGAGTAACGGCCAATGGACTCGCCATCTGTCACGTTATAACCTAAAATGTATGGCTACCCCTTCGGGGTCGGCGTGAACGTATCTATATATATATAGTTTATACAGTCTAAAGTTCAAGTCCAAGTTTCATCAAACCGACAATAATAAACGACTCTTAAATTTAAGACGAAGCAATACAAAACATCGAACCTTCAATGTCTCCATCGCTATCAGCCATGGAGGCAGCATCCGAGCTCTCCGCTTTCAGTAGGTCCTCGCCGAGCAACGCCGCAGCAGGTTTACTCTTCCTTCTCGAAGTGCGCGTGTGTTCCGGTGACGATGACCCGTGCCGTTGGTGTGTAGAGTTCAATTTGTTTAAGTTTGTCAGCCTATGGACAACGTATTTGAGTTTTATGATCTCACTATTACACGCGATTAAGGAGATACCTATATACTACTACTGCCTTTTATACTACTTCCTAAAATATTAATAAAATGGGCGAAGTATAAACCATGGACCGAAAACTTAACTTTGTGCCTCAACAAGAGATATGTATAAATAGTTAACAAATTAATACAAAAATAAAGTACGTCTGCGAGGATACTTGTGCCTTTCCACAAGCCTGATAGCAATGATATAGTCAGCTTAATATAAATTGCTTAGGTAGGTTATATAATAATTTAATGAATACGCCAAACATACCGGCCGCCAGATGTTATGTAATACAGATGTGTTCGGTTTCACACGCATTAAATTGTATTTTATTTGTATATTTTTAATAACATGTATTAAAAGACAACAGCTTACGTGTTCCAGCTAATAATCTATTTCTGTGCCAAATTTCATCCAATACTGCTCAGTAGTTTTTCCGTGAAAGAAGAACAAACATCTCCACAAACTTTCGAATTAGCAATATTAGTAGGATTGGCGCCTGTGAGACCAGGGGTTGCGTTACGGGATTTGTATATAGAAATTAATGTTGAGCACGTCTTGCCGATCCTCCTTCTCACAGCCATTTCATATGAAGTTCCGGATACCTTACTGACCGCAATAACACTACACACCACAAGAGCAATGCTATTTGGCTATGATCTTATTTATCTTCCACAATTATTTACCTATCAATATCTTTGTCAGTCGAGTCCTGGTTGTCAGAGTTCTGGCTGCTACGGTTGCCAGGTTTCGCCTTAGAGCGGACCATCTGGAATAATTTCATTCTTTTTATAGTCATGGTTTCGTGTCTCAAAAACTGCACTAGTTTGGCATACCTAATGCTAAATGTTTTCCCTGCAATTCGAGAGCTGATGTTTGGTACTAAAGGCCAATTTACTATCAAATAAAAACACCAAATATTTTCATGGGTTTTAATTGCAGATGGATAACCTTAACTTACGTAACATTTAGTTTTACCTATATTGTACTTAATAAAATCTGATAGAAATTAATAATTAGCAATACATCTCTACAATTTAGTATCCATGACTACTTCCTAACCTTACTACTACTGGATTTTGACTTTGGGTCATCTTCATTGTCCTGTGTTTGTTCCTTGTCTCCCTCCGAACCTTCCGACTCTGAATGACTGGAATTCACTTTGTTTTTCTTCTTTGTCCTCTGCTTGATATTTCTGATAATATCATTAGTTGATGAGGAAGAGCTAGTTCGACTCCTGCATCTTTGGGGTTGTTCATAAGTAACCTTCTCTTCATCAGAGCTTGCACCTTTCAACAAGGCTTGCTTGATATCTTTTAAAACATTTTTCAACTGTTCGTCCTCAGTATCAGAACTCGAATAGCTTAACAGCATTTTCTTTGCATGCATACTTTCCATTATATGTTTTCTTTTAGACATTATTGTTTCTCTTTTGTGTTTACTTCTCTTACTTAACAGAGTACTGTGTACATCAGCATCTGCTGACTGTGTTGTTGTTTTGTCCTTAATATGTGAGCAACCTTCGTTTGATTTAGTTGACTCAATACTAGCTTTACATTCTATTGTACTACTATTGTCATGTTGTGAAGCATCTGATTGTCCATTGTTTCTGTCAATATTTCTTTGCACATTAGCTTCACTATTATTATAATTTTTTTCGCTCCCAGCTTTAGTATCACCCTCAGAATCTGAGTTCAGTAACTTATTCTTCACATTTTCAGATTCTGCAGTCAGTTCAATACTTTTAACAGATGTATTAGCTTCCACATCTTCAATCCTTTGAATTATATGAACATAATTTTTCTTGGTTTGATCGGAGTCTGAATCTTTTAATAAAGCTTCTTTTAATTCTTCAGCAGACTTGACTTCTGTTTGATTTGTATAATTTTCCTTTGTTATGGTCTCAATTTTATCTGAATCTGTCTCATATACCAAAGCATTTATAAAATTTTCAGAATCTTCACAATCAATATCAGAATTCCTTGATATTAATGTTGATGTTGAACCTCTTCTTATATCATCTATTTTTGCTTCATTTCTAGCATTCTTTTTATCATTCTTTGAATATATTATTTTATCATCATCAGATTCAGACTCGTTTAGTAAAGCATTCTTCACTTTATTTACTGTGTTTTGATCTACATCAGTGTCTTCTGAACATTTCACCTGTTCAAGTCTACTTATAGAATGACTAGCATCATTGTCAACAGGAACACTATCAACAATTACATTGCACTCTTTTGAAAGTTCATGTGATTCCCCAAAAACCACAGAATTGTTTTGAACTATTCTCTTTATTTTGTGTTCATGTAAAAAATGGGCTGTATACTCAGGTAATCTTGTCAAGTGGATCTCAAAATGCTTGGATTTGAAACTTTTGACTTCTTTTCTTTTTTGTTCCCAAAATTCCCTATCACTTGTTTGGTCATCATTTGTAATCTGTTTTGCATCAAACTTTCCATTTTCTTCTGTATCATTAGTTTTAATGGTCTTTTTCAATTCAACTGTATTATTTTCTTTCCTCTTGTGTGGACCAGTGGGCTTTCCCTGTGCTACTTTTTTACTTTTTTCTTTTACTGCAGGATCTTTCTGTAGAGCCTCAGGTTTAAGTAGCTCGTTTATATTTACACATTTAATCATTGGTTTTTGGTCTGACTTTTCAGAACATGAATCTCCATCCATTTTTTCATTCTCAGAGTCCAAAGATATTATCTGTTCAAACTCTTTTTTTTCTGTTTCTTGGTCTGAATCTACAAGTTTTTGTTTTTTTTTCCTATGAATTTTCTCTTTGTCATTAGACTCAATATCACTTGTAGCATTTTGATTCTTATTCACTTCTTTAAGACATTCTATTGCATTATCTTTTTTTGATGAGGCAGAACTACTATTTGACTCTTCGTCCATAATTTTAATTCTCTTTCTATGCCTTGAATAAACGGATTCTTCAGATTTTTTTCTTACTACTGAATTAGATATTTCAGTATTCTTTTCTGATTTGCTTTCAGGTTCTTCAATATCAACCACCTTTGTTCCACTTCCAGTAGAGTAAAGTTTAATCTCTGTTGGTAAGGTAATATTAATTGTTGGTTGCACAATAGAATTATGATTTTTAGTATCAGTATTAGAATTTAGAATACAAGTCTCTCCTTTCCTAATATTCGATAATGGTTGTGACAAAT
Source organism: Drepana falcataria (assembly GCA_945859725.1). Lineage (NCBI taxonomy): Eukaryota > Metazoa > Arthropoda > Insecta > Lepidoptera > Drepanidae > Drepana > Drepana falcataria. The sequence continues at coordinate 8,457,067 of OX243935.1, forward strand.
CATTGCATTGTGCACTATGTGAGCTTTCCTCTTCATTCAAGCTGACTGCTTCCTTATTTTCACAATCCTTTTTGAAAAATTTTTCATTACCAGACTCATTACTGGAAAGTTTTCTTGCAGTTTTTTCAGAACTTTTACTCCTTCTGATCTTCTGGATAGCAGCTTTTCGCTTCCGCAGTCTAAGCAACTTGCAATCATAGAACACAGGATACTCATCTTGTATTTTCAATGACATTTTCTTAGAGCATACTTTAACAGACAGAAAATGTTTAAGTGCAATTGTTTTAGCAACTCGCAATTCCTTAGAATTTAATTCAAAATAGTGATACTTTGAATTATCACGATTTTTTTCCTTCGGCGCAGAGGTCTTCCCGCCATCTATAGTCGCATTTTGAGTCGCATCAACAAGCGACAGTACTTTTCGTACGCCGGTTTCAACATTCTCGAGGGATTTTTTCGACAACTGACATATCATAAGAACCTTGTTAGCAGCCTTTTGTACAGCATGAGAATTTTTCAATTTGCTTTTACTAATTCTCTTTTCTTTCAGGCTTTCCGAACGGGAACGCAAATTCGTACCTAATTTACACAAGTATTCCATAGCTTCGCATAGAACATCGGTAATTGGCGTTTCAGCCGCCATTTCGTATAACACGCACTAAGCATTAATTTCCACCGCTATCAGCACTTACAATCGAGTAAATAATACAATATTTACAACACAGGACGTATCTTTGGTATCGAAAACAAATTAATGTCTGACTAAATCCGCCATACAGGAGCTGATTCGCAGACGAAAAAATACCTAGCAAAAGAAAATCCATAGACTACGAAGGTGTTCCATTACATCCTTGTATAATAGTTTAAACCTAATACCGATTTTTGTCGCGAATTCAGAATAAATAAGTATAAAAAATAATAAATCCAATATTGTTTTAATAATGTACGTAATTTCTACATGATTTCTAGCAAAGAATCTTGGGTTCATTTCACAGCACAGTATAGCTGATAAACACAAGAGCGATTCACGTAAAATGAAACGTTGATTTGCTTGGTGACCTACACAACTTGATCGGGTTATATTCAATATACATACATGTAAAATACAAAATAGCGGCAAATATACCTATGTATATAGTATACGTGAAACGCTGAATAGCTTAAATGTCTTATAATTAACTAAGATAAATGTCCAAGGCATACATCTCGAGAACATGAATTATTTCATACCAAAACAGCGTCACTGTATTGAATCTAAGTCTAGTTACAAAAAATATACAAGTACTTACCAATTTTTTGTACTCACCTTTCATGTAAATGGCTGATCTAGCGTTTTCCAGAATTCTAGTAAGTAAATGAACCTAAATACAAAAATAAGACATTATCACATGTTATTATACAGATTGTACGTAAAAATCTTATACATATTCCACTTCTACACCGAGAAATCGGCAATACACGCAAGGTAGGTAAAGTATCCAAAACAGTCGTGAAAAAGAACCATAGACTAACTAGATGTGAGCAAGAAAGGAACGAAGAGAAGACGTGAAGTTGAGTAGGTATACATACACATACCTATCAAAGATCTAAGCTACATTACACTGTTCCTACCTTAAAGCACACCATCATCCCATCGAAAAAAATAACTAACCATAGTCTTATTACTTGGAACCAATAACCACATATCATATCGACAGTCTTAAAATGTTACAATAATATTTTAATGATAATCTATTAGACAGTACATAATTCATCAATTAAAAAAATATATATAATACCTAAATAAACGGTGATAGATACAAACCTGTATAGTAAGTACGGTGAATTTAGTGTAAGTAACTGTTTGTAATGTAGGAATACTACCTACTGTAACACCATAGATCAGAGAATTATATGTGTAACACTTAATTAGAGCTCGCAAATCTAATTGAAACGTTGCGTTGAAATACATATTATGTGGGTTCGTATCGTAATTAGTTTACATGAAAACAGCACTTGTTAGCCCAAGTGTTGGGCATTGACTTCCTCTCCAATAGCCTAAGCTTTATTGGCTTGTGCTTTGGCCTGAAATTTACTAAATATTGAATTAGATTTATAGGTATGATAGAAGGCAAGAATCATCAATGATGTTTCTGTACTATAAGCATCTTTGGTCTTACCCATCAGGATGCAACCTTAGCTGTTGTTAGCCTTGTAGGTACATCCCACTGCTGGGCAAAGGCCTCCGCTCCATGATTTACAAGTGTTTCTGTCCAATGCTAGTGTTGGCCAGTCAACTGATGTGCTATCCAGGTCTTTTCGCCATCTCCTTCGTGGTCCCCTAAGTGTTTGTACATATATACTATGTGAAAAATTTATTAACATTTATTTGCAGTATATTTTACTATACTTATATATGCTGCAGTATCGATTAGTATTTTACATATGCAACTGAAAGTCCAATATCCATGTCATGAAAATATCTTTAAATTTACACAATGAATTGATTGCACTGATATTTTTACGTAAACGTCAAATCAAATATAAAAAATAAAACTATCGAATAGAATCTGTTTGAATTTTGTTGTGTAATAGATATTATTTAACAATGTTTGCCAAGAACAGGATCATTGTATTAAGATCCCTTACAAGGTCATTCAGCGAGGTTGGCAATCAGACTTCGTCGTCAACCTCGGCTCCACTAAAATCCCCGAAGACGAATGTTAGTGTGCCAGGTCTTAGCAGCGCTGTTATACACCCAGCCAGCACGCCGGTGGGACCCGGCGTTGACCCAAAAAAATCAGGAGCCTACAAAGTTCCCGAATACTTCTGTTACGACAACATGAGCTTTTTCGAAGCAGAAATTGAAATGTCCAAATTTCGATTGCCTCAACCATCTGCCCTGAAGAAGTAAACAACTGTAATAAATGAATTAAAGCCTTAGATTTGGTGAACCTACTTTTAAAATAAATTATGATAGATGTGTTAACCTGTTAAATGTTTGTTTTATTGAGTTACCTTTAATACAGTGACATGGTCTTCATAGAAATAATGTCCTACCAATCGTATTGACTGTTAGTTTTACGTTTGGCCAGGCAAATAGGTGAACTATAATGTACTCGTCTACGAAAAAGCATATTTGGATGAACAGAAATGAAGGAGAGGAGGCCATCATAGCCAGCAGTGTGTTAAAAGACCCTGATAATTATGTAGTAGTACTGTTGTTATTTGAATAAATCACCTTTAATGATAAGGTTTATTAATACTGTTATGCCACTAGAGGTTGGTAAGTCTAGAGGGGAATGCTGCTCTACCCTGTGGGGATTCAGCAGACAATATATATATATTTGTAATGCTAAACCTATCCTATCACTTTATCTTAATTGGCAAATATTTTATATGAATACCCTCATGCCTTCCCATAAGGGTCCCCAGGGTAGGCAGAGGTGTATAGGTAGTACCCACACACAGACCCCTCATTCCCATTCTCCTCTCTCTTTCTCTTCTTCTATCCTCAGTCCCCTCAGATCAAATAAAAAGTCCCTAGTTCCTGTAAGATCACCAAACAATAACCAATATTTATTACCAAAAACTGTATATAGTTCTAGTGTTCTGTCAGTCATAGGGGCCCCACTATTCTAATATGCCCAGGGCCCCCAATAGGCTAAAGACGGCCCTGCCCACACACCCACATTCCACCAGGTTATAGGTTGGAACTTTCAAGTGTTATATGTCTTTGGTTGAAACCCTGGCAGTCAATACATCATTTGTTCTTTACTTAAAGAGTGACCATTAATCAAACAACTATTAGAAGTCCTTATTCAGTTAATATAAGGGCCAAGACACATGGAAATCGTGGGTAGTATTGTGGCCTTAGCCTGACAGTGCCATGTACCATGCTAACAATAATAAACTAGTCTTTGGTTTGGGAACAGAATAAAACATTGATAATATTTTCAAATCTTTCATTGCCATCGTTGGATTTCCATACATACTATCATCCTACAACTAAATAACGTAAAATGCAACATACATAATGAATTGAAATACATTGTAGTTTTGCTTTTATACAATTACTCACAAAAATGCACTAAATAGCAACTGAAGCAGCTCCAGCAATAATAACTGCAACTTCATCATCAGCTAGAGTGGCCGCTGGCTCCATGCCTTTTGCGCACACACTCTCAGCCTCGTGTTACTTCTTCTTAGTCAGCTTCTCGGACAAGTCGTCAAAGGTGGGGTCTTGCAAGTTGATCATCAAGCTGTTGCCCGGCAGGAATACACGGTTTTGTGACTGGGCAATCATACGGGAAATGCTCTGCGCTGCACGAATTTTACGTAGCTTCAGGTAACCAGGATTCATGCCCATGGCTTTACCCAACATCTCTGCAGCCTCAGCCTCTCCCTCAGCTTGCACAATTTTTTGTTGACGCTCTTGTTTAGCCCTTTCAACTACAAATGCTGCACGCTGAGCCTCCTGCTGTGCTACTTGCTTAGCTTCAACTGCTGCTGTGTATTCCTTGCCAAAACTCAATTCTGTGAGGGAGACATCATCCAAAATAATGTTAAAGTCAGCAGCACGCTCAACCAGTTCTCGCCTGATCAGCAAAGATACCTGCTGGCGCTGTGTGATCAGTTGAGACGCATTGAATTTTGCAACTACTGATTTCAGCACCTCATTGCAAATGGATGGCAGCACTTTTTCATCGTAATCAGTTCCAAGCTGTCTGTACATAATGGAGAGGTTAGCGGCGTCGGGACGAGACAGTACCCTCAAGGAAATATTCACCATCTGCAAGTCCTTAGAGCCCGTGGGCGAAGAGATTTTTCTGGGTCGCGACCTAATGTCGTAAATAATTGGATACTGGAACCAAGGTATGCGAAAATGCATACCTTCACTGAAGACAAATTGCTGCACACCTCCTATTCGATTAAACATTATGGCTCGGTGACCACCTTCGACGGTAAACAAAGATTGGGATATGCCATATACCGCAGCACCAGCAACCGCAGCCAATTTCAAGCCGATGCCGAGACCAGGTGGACCGCCCTTGGCGAATTTACCCGCCATGTCATTCAACTTACTTTGTGCCATTGTTAGAACTTATTACAAATTGAAATGTAATAAATCAGAATTTTGTGAACTATTACCAATTTCGATATTAATTTAACCTAAAATCTGAAGAAATTGTGCAATCGCCAATGTCCTCTACTCAGGCCTCCACAGATTATAGAATATAGACTACATCAAAGATTACAATGTATACTGTGACTACATATAGTGTTTGATTGAGTACACAGATTGAGCATAATTTTTAGAGTAGTCTTTGATATTTAGATAAAAGTTTACAATACTTATAACTCAATTTGTAGAAAGACATAGGAACGTATAGGTATGGAACGAAGAGCCTGCAAGTTTAATCTCAAACTATGTATAGCTATAAAAAACATTCAAACTTTAAAAATCAATCTTAATATCGTATATAAAACTATTGTCTTTTGCAACGAGCTAGATCCAAAGAGAAAAGTAATATAGACTGGCTTGATCTTAACTACCTAATTAGCTAATATCTCATTACAATAAAGTTATTGTTCTGAGGCTAATATTAACACATATAGATTGTAAATTAATTACTGCATGAAAGATTTGGAACCAAGCTTCTCTTTGTAATAATCAGGTATTATTAGTTTGTTTTGTATTTGTTGTACTCTTTTCAGATTATATATTTTTCTTAATTTTTTGAAGATTCCTGCAGGGTCGGCAACGGGCGAGTAATATCCTTGGTGTTGCGTCCAAAGGCGGCGGTGACCATCAGTCGGACCGTACACATGTTGGCCACCCATGTGGAAAAAAAATAAGTTGCAAATTAAATAGTGGATATATTTTATTCTGTGCTAAAAGTTAGTAAAAAATCACTGTTATTTATGGATGGAGCATAGTAAAACCAAAATTTACAAACGTCAGCTTCATTTGTAGCCATTCATTTCATTTATTTGAAGAATAATCGAGTATTTGTAAACTCGCAGTTTATTTTTAATTACTAATAACCCTATTTGGATCCTTTAAATTTCACTCACCTGTACTGTAAATAAGCCCCTTTTGTTCCTTAAGAATAGTTTGTTGCGACTCAATCATGGATTCTTGTCTCGGAGTTGAACAAGATTTGGACAAAGCCCTATCGAAATTTAATACGTTAAATAATAATACTGGCAGCGTTTTGCAAGAAATTATAGACCAAGTCGAAGATTTGAGGAAAGAAATTGCCAAGCGTAAGTATTAATGCCCATAATGATCTGTTCATTTTATCCTTCAAGTAACATGTCATGGCTATGAGAAACTAATTGAAATCAACTGTACTTTCTGTGGATCTTGTTATACCTATATTGCTCTTCAGTAAATTGCCATTTTGTATGTAGATTTGAAAAACGTAGTGTAGGGCGTCCTGAGGCTCGGTGGACGGACGACCTTAAGAGGGTCGCTGGCTGCGGATGGATGAGAAGGGCCGGAGACAGAGTGTGGTGCCGCGCCATGGAAGAGGCCTATGTCCAGCAGTGGACTGCTGTAGGCTGATGTTGATGATGATGATGATAGAGATTTATTGTACCTAATGGAAGGGAAGATGAAGTAGAAGAAAACATAGCCATTGTTATTTGCCTTTAGGGCTCATTTCCATTCGACTGTAAGTCCCTTACAGGCAGATTTAGTTCCTATAAGCTCTAAATATAATGAAGACATCAATTTGGTAGATTTTTTGGGAAATGACAGTGGCAGTATACACTTATTGCTAAAATTTTCAGATCCAGAGAACACACCTCTGTCGCAGACACAAGCTATGGTTGTCAGTGACTTGGCAGCCTCGGTCAAGCAAAGTGTTTTCCAGATGTCTACAGGTAATTCAATATTATGACACTACATACAGTTATGTGTCAACTAGTTGTGCCCTACAGTTTCACCTGCTTAAAATTTTATGTATTGGTTGTTTTTTCTGGATTAAAACATATACTGTATAAATCCAGCTAATATGTAATAGATTATTATATATCTCTGTGTAAAATTTCGTCCAATTCTGGTCAGCAGTTTTTGTCTGAAAGAGGAACAACATCCTCACAAACATTTAGCATCTTCATATTTGAGATATACTTATGCCTATTAATCTACAATTGCATTGTTCAGAACATAGAGAGCTGCATGCAACCGTGTCTAGAGTGGGCAAGTCCATCGACCGGCACTTTGTAACGGACTATGCAGCAGTGGCACCTAAAGCAGAGTCTTTCTGCTCGGACACCAACCGCCCCATCATGGAGCAAGCTATTGCACAGCATCTATATAGACAGGTACTTCATATCTTTTTATATATACATACATATCATCATGCCATGTTTGGGATTAAGTCAGGCAGGGACTAAGCAAAGCCTAGAAAATTAATGATGGGCCTTATATATTATTTACAGTCAGATAGTGTCAGTGCGTGCCTGCCCCAAATGTGCCGAAACCTTAGCATATATTACCCTTATTATGTGACTAGTCTGCCACTGCGAGACGCTCACAGGTAGGCAGAGAGAAAAGAGTGCCTGTTTTCTCTAGACTTGGAGACTCCTTTCTTACTTCTCCTACATCTTCATTACTAGAGATTAGTCACACTACGAGCTTTATGGTGAAGGATAACATCAAGAGAAAACCTGCATATGTGTGAGAAGACAGGGTAACTTACTTAACTTAGAGTAGTTTTTGCTGGAAATACATTAGGTGTTCAGTTTGGCCCACGGACCATACGACATACAATATTCACATCCTGCCAAATCTAATTTCAGTCCCATTTAAATCTATCCCCTTCCAGATGAGCCTGAACAAACAGACAGATGGACACAAAATGTGTATTCACTTAATTTTGTTATCTCTACCTTATGTTTTATTCATTAGTATAGATATCATATGAACTTTATTGCTATTGACATAGGAAAAAGATTGTTCAGTGTCGTACGTCAATGTGTAACGATTGGGGGTTTAGGGCTTGGAGGAGGTGGGCGACACGCTGGTGGCGGAGGCGCAGATCTCGGGCGTGGAGCGCACGTGCTCGTTCGCGGCGCTGCAGCGCTGCGCGGCCGCGCTGGCCGAGGGCGAGCCCGCGCCTGCGCTGCAGTGGGCCGCCACGCGCTCGCACGCACTGCAGCACTCGCCGCTGCCCTTCACGCTGCACCGCATGCAGGCGCTCAAGGTAGCTGCACACGTACACTGCCTACACTTAATCCTTGCCCTACATCAAATATAACAACACCCCCCCTCTCCAAGAAGCTCATTATTGGAAACCTTATTTGGCCGAGTGGTTCGAGCAGTTGCCTGCGACGCAAAGGTCGCAAGTTCGAATCCCGACTGTACCAATGAGTTTTTCTGAACTTAAGTACAGTGATTAGTCACACCACGAGCTTTACGGTGAAGGCAAACATCGAGAGGAAGCCTGCATACGTCTGAGAAGAAATTCAAAGGCGTATGTATAGTCGTGCTTGAGTAACGGCGATGGACTCGCCATCTGTCACGTTGGCACCTAGTAGGAGGAGTGAGGATATATTATAATATATTATTATTTTATTTATCGCTTTTTTGCGCGGTTTTGTATAAGGTGGAGGTACTGCCCCCGGACCAGTATGTATTTTGAATCACTGTCACACTTGTGTTGTAAATTTTGACGTGAGCTGACTACCTGTGCGTTTACGACGTAATGTACTGTGGTCACTTACTAGCCCAGTGTTGTATTTCGAATCGCTAAGGTAGTGTTGTGGTCGCTTTTCAGTACAATGTTGTATGTGTGTGTGTGTGTGTGCGTCAGCTGGGGCGCGAGCAAGGCGCGCGCGCGGCCATCGAGTACGCGCGCGCGCAGTTCCCGGCGCACGCGGCGCGCCACGAGCGGCAGCTGCAGGCGGCCGTGTGCGCGCTGGCCTGGTGCTCGCCGCGCGCGCAGCCGCCCCCCGCCATCTACGCGCACCTGCTCGACCCCAAGGCGCTAGGTACGCACCCACACCCACTCCACCCACCATGGACACCCCGCCACCTAGCGCGTATTTGCTTCGTTATAATGACAATAGCTAGTGTGCCACTTTTTAGTTACGATACAAGGTATCGTTTTGTAAAGATATTTATTCCCTAGGTGTGCCCACCTGGTCAACTTTGATTTATAAGTTTTTTATTACTTTTTTTACTGGAATTATAAGCTTTGTGTTAATACGGCAAAAAATTCGTCTCTGTTCCAAATTTAAAGCAATTCCTTTCTGTTGTTTCTGCGTGAAAGAGAAACAAACATCGACACAAACTTTGGCGTGTATAGCATGAGTACTACTCATTGAGTAGGGTTAAGGTCCGTCAGCGTCCGCGAGCGCTTCACTGGAGGCCGCGAACGGGTGGCAGAAGCGTTGGAAGACCGCAAGCCAGATGGTCGGACGACATTAAAAAGACGGTAGGGCCGAGCTGGAGTAGGATCGCCGCATCAAGACCAGCTTGGAAATCCATGCAAGAGGCATATGTCCAGCAGTGGACGCATATATGCTGAGAAGAAGAAGAAGAAGGTCCGTCAACTTGTAATGCATGTGTGGTGCAGGCGCGGAGGCGGCGGAGCTGTTCATCCGCGAGGCGTGCGCGCTGCTGCGGCTGGCGCCGCTGTCGCCGCTGGCGGGTGCCGTGCTGGCGGGCGCGCGCGTGCTGCCAGCGCTGCACGACATCCGCGCCAAGATGACGCACCCGCACGTCATCGCCGCCTGGTCCGACGACGAGCTGCCCTTCGAGGTACGCACGTCACACGTGCCTCGCAATGAGGACGTGGCTCGAATCCCGACTGTACCGATGAGTTTTTCTGAACTTAAGTACAGTGATTAGTCACACCACGAGCTTTACGGTGAAGGAAAACATCGAGAGGAAACCTGCATACGTCTGAGAAGTAATTCAAATTCGTATGTATAGTTGTGCTTGAGTAACGGTGATGGACTCGCTGTCTCTGTCATGTTAGCACCTAATATACCTCTGGCGGACAGTGGGTGTGTGGGTGCTACTTTACACCTCTGCATACCCCTTCGGGGACCCTTAAGGGAAGGCGTGAGAAAAATATTATTATTTTTTGGTAAGTGGTTGCGCCTGATGGTAAGCGGTTACCGCCTATGGACGCTTCCAACGGCGGCATTGCTCGCGCGCTGCTAACAGGAATTCTTCTATTTAAAAAATTATGTGAACGTATGGTATACACATTTATGGACCAGTAACCCTGTTAAGTGTTTTTTACTACTCCAGGTGGACCTAGGCGAAGATGGCGGCGGCTACCACTCGGTGTTCGCGTGCCCCATACTGAGGCAGCAGGCCTCTGAGCAGAACCCGCCCATGAGGCTGCTCTGCGGACACGTCATCTCTCGCGACGCACTCAACAAACTTGCTATGGGATCCAAGTACGGAATTATTTTGCATACCAACCTTATATATTTAAGTGATTACCCTTCAAGATCCCCCTTGAATACATTGTATAGTTTCCATATATATTTGTATACCAGCTTATGCCCGCGGCTTCGCCCGCGTGGAGTTAAAAAAGAAGCTTATGTATTTTCCTGCTAGAATCGGTTCAGCCGCTATGCCGTGAAAGAGCATCATACTTTATAATACTAGAACTTATAATTTTACAGGATTAAAAAGTAGCCTATGTCCTATTCCTAGGTATAAGCTATCACCATTTCTACTTTCAGCCAATTCGGTTCAGCCGTTTGGCCGTGAAAGAATCGCAAATATCCAAGCTTACAAACTTTCACATTTTATAATATTAGTAAGAAGTAAGACGTACGTTATAAAATAATAATATATCCTCACGCCCTCCCACAAGGGTCCCCGAAGGGGTAGGCAGAGGTGTATAGGTAATACCCACACACCCACTTTCCGCCAGAGGTATATCAGGTGCCAACGTACGTTATACAATTCTGTTTATATTCCAGATTGAAATGCCCCTACTGTCCCATGGAGCAGTCGCCAACTGAAGCGAGGCAGATATACTTTTCATGAATGACACCAGTTATGATATCTACAATAGGTTATATACATTATAATGTTTTGGAACGGTAGCGTGCGGTGGGTGTTACGATCGTTCGGATTTGACAACAGACTTTGAAAATGTTTCGTCTCCCCGAAGTTTGGACACAGGAAAAGTACCCGAACTTAATAAATGACTGTCAACGAATAAGTTGTACTTCTGTACATAGCATAGCTGTCGCCGGGGTAGGCAGGTGAATGTGGCAACACAGGCCGCGTAGACTTAAAAACATACATTTATTTTTCATTATGGCATCAGAACAGAGTAGAATGGCATTCGCGAAGAATGACTAACCAGCTAACTTGCTCTGTGCAACATTATATATTCATATAAAAAGTTTCATTAATATAAGAGTTTTGTTTCTAAATATTATTTTATGGCGTCCCCGGTTGATGGTGGCAGCAGTAAGCGGAATGAAAACTATCCATTCGCGTTGAGAAAATTGTGACAAATTTAGTACAACTTTGTACGAAATTGTGCCTTGAACTAGTAATGCGATCTGATTGGTCGGGGGGCGTGGCTAGGCCGGCAAACACAAACGGTGGCGGATTTCTTAACGCGAAAGGAAACTACAAATGTATGTATGAATGTTTCAAAAACGGTTAGTTTGCGCGGTTCGTGTTTATAGTAGAAAATAGAGTAGACAACTATGTATTGTAATTATAAGATGAATATTATTATAATATTATGTTTACATACTGACGGTTCTAGAGCTACGCTTTTGTTCATTTTGTAATAAATCGATGAAATGTTTGTTTTTTTTTCTTTTTCGTCACTACGCACAATGCCTCAGTATTAAGACAAATATTTCGAATAACCTCATTAGTTTCTGCTTTATCAACTCGTTAATACCTGTCAAGTATAGTGCCAGCAAGCAGTTTGCACATATATTACATATCCAATGTACACATCAATGAAAAAAACACGTATAAATGAAAGTCAATTATTTATACCATCTTCAGATCTTATAGTATATCCTCACGCCTCCCCACAAGGGTCCCCGAAGGGGAAGGCAGAGGTGTATAGGTAATACCTATACACCCACTTGCCGCCAGAGGTTTATTTTAGGTGCCAATGTGTTAGATGGCGAGTCCATCGCCGTTACTCAAGCCCAACTATACATACGCCTTTGAATCGCCATCTTCAGATCTAATACCCTTAAAGGCCTGGGAACGGCCGTTTGTGTTGTCACAATTTGTTTTGCATATTTTTTGTGGCTAAAGGCTGCCAAGTCCCGAGCCTCGGGCACTAACGACTTGATATCCACTCTGAAAAATTTTGGTTTCCTATAATGAAAATCTCATGGTTCACTGTACTTAATTCTGAGAATTCATTGGTACAGTCAGAGCGGGAGGCTGATTCCAAAGAAACAGGTGGAAAAGTAAAATTCATATTACTCTCGGTACATAATTTATTTAAATTGGATATGTACAAAGACAAAATATTTTAGGACAAATAATAATTTGGCAATAACTCTCAACAATAGCAATAATATTAATAAAGAGTGGTGTAGTTTATAAGCCGGCAAACATATCAACAACAACAATAATAAATTTATACTTAAAATAGTTCGGACTTACCAATGTATGATTAAAATTAATTTAATTGTGTTGCCACTGGTTAAAAATAACGAACGCCGCCTTAGACCTTTTTTACTCGCTTAATGCTTTTGATTTTATTAATAAATTTGTACCATAACGGCAAGATATATTGGTCATGAAGGCAGCATTTTTGCAGTGGCAACCTCAACCCCACTCATAAATCGATTTGGTACCAAACAAAAAAACACTAACACATTGGTTTTCGTTTAATTATCAGCGTTTTACAAACAAATGTACTTAATTAAATAATAACAGCTTTATCTAACCTAAAATAAATTAATCAATAAAAATATTTACTTTTGATAATAAATCGTAAGCCGCAACAATTTTAATATCATATTGATATAACTTTTTAATAGTGTTTAGAGTTCGTAAACGACCGACTTTTATAGTAATATATTACAAAATTTATAAAATCTGTTATTTACGAACCCAAAACGACTCATATTGATAACCATGCATATTGTTGTGCATTTTAAATGAGTGCGTTATACATTGCCTGTCAAAAATATTTCAATTCAGAACACTGTTGTCATAATTCAAATCTTGGATGGTGTATATGCTTCTTAAAATGAAAAGAGTCGATAAATATTTAGTCGAAGTAGTTTAGTTTTATCGACAAAACTACCTCGTAACACGTGAGCACTACTTCAATTGAATTAATCCGACAAACATTAGAGCCCTGTAGTAGAATAAGCGCTCTTGTTCTTCTTGAAGAGTATATACTTTTTATTATTTAGGCTATCGCACGGCTACCAATATGAGAATGTCACAATAAAACAGCACTTATTTAAATAAATTGCAATTTATCACACATAATTAATTATACACGTAGCATCTACCAGCAAAGTACTAATTATCATACAATTAGGTACTAATTATTGCTGTAAAATTTAATCTACCTTTTATTATACCACCGAAAGAAAGGCTAGTTTTCACTTACGAGAAGAGAAGTCGTGCTAACCCACTTTGATAATAATTTTGTGTTTTCACAATACTGGTGTGTGTGGTATTGTCTCAGCGGAATTAAATGTTCAAAACATTTTAATGCCATGTTTATATCCGTAGAGAGTAGGTTCACTTTGACTTCTCCCCTCAAAAGCTCATACCTAAGAGAAAACGATACGAGTAAGATGGAAGACGCTCCTAAATACAGCAAAAATGTATGCATTTTGTTATTACATTAGCCATTAAACTATAATATCACTTATCACCTATTCTATAAGTTAAATAATTTTAATATAATATATTTATATTACTGGTATCTGGATTTGCTTGCTCTATGGTAATAATGTATCTCTTGACATTTGGCACACTTTGACCTTTCATTTGCACGCATAAGAAAATGCCGGATATTTTCCTTCACTTATAAATCTAAAAGGGAAAATTAACCGTCTTGTTCGAAATAAGCTTATTGTTAAAATGAGACGCTATAACATTACATAAAGCGTGCAAGAGTTCATCATATTATTATTTGAATATTTCATTAAAACTATATGATTATGCTGAACCAAGAATATACAAAATTAAAAGAACCATTTTACCACTAAATAATATTGCTTCATCACAAGTCAGTCATTGCATCAGTCTAGTTAATGTACCTACATGTAATAATTTTTTTAAGTCCCCACGAAATGTTTAATTTAATCTATTTAGAATTGGACTATAAATAATTCAAAATACGTTGTCAAAACATTATCAATTAAAAGGCAAAAATAAATGCCTTGACCAGTCCTGAATAGAAATAAGGCAAACGCATGAAAAGATAAAAATATTAAAAGTATACCGAACGAATTTTACATTCTAATTGGTGTATTGTTTTTCAAGGCTAACTTCTAAACCGATTATGCTACATACAATTTCCTTATAAGAGATATCGTTTCGTGATAACAGCTATCAATGACACCTCAACACTACCGTGAAGATAGATAGAGGCTGCATTTTTTACAGATAAACATTTGAAGAACTCTTTTCTGGAAGCCACAAAGAATTTTATTTCATAATATTTACTCCTCGGTAGACAACTGTATGCAGTTTTTTTTTATATTATTAATGCTGATTTTATCCCCAGTACTAACACCCAATACTAAGCACACCAAATGTTGCTAATGATAGATTGGAAGCAATTCAGTAGGCACTTTTGAGAACCATCCCGTAATCAGGTACTAAACTTATCTGAAATTGTTAGCTACTAGATCCAAGGTTGCGCAAGTCGATGAGCTCAAAAAAATTAAACCTAAATATTTTCTTAAAAGTATCTAAACGAGAGCAGATTTTGCTAAAGATGGAAGAAGCATGTTTATCGAAAAATATTAGCTATTATTTAAATTCCCTAAGGCGTGAGCCTCTAGCTAGCCTATCTGTGTAACTCATCTCATTCTACTTTTAACTTTAGTACTTACGTAATAAGGTTGTAGGTTGCAGTGGTGAAGACTACACTAATGCAACAGATACGGTAGATATATCTAACGGTAAATAATATTTATAGTATACGGCGATTGTATGAAGTAGATCACTTAGTTCATGAACACAAAACATTTGCTTAAGGCTAACAACTATTTCTATAATAAAATATATACACATTACTATCACCTTTAAGAGTAACGAAGTTTGAACGGGCCTATACGATGATATATGAATTCCAGTTAGTGATATTGAATTAGAAAACTATCACTGTCTGGAATAATAATGATAATTAGTTCATATATATATATAGGCGTAGGCTATCACCACCGCCGTGTATACTATACTATATTGTATAATGACAACGTTCAGATCACAAGTACAATGTACATTCTATATAATTATTTATATTGCTTTATTTTTATTAATAGTATTTCATCGGAATAATGGCAATTTGATCAATATCTTCGATACCGTTAGCAAAGCGAAATAAATATGTTTACTTAAAATATACAAACACCCTTGCATGACACTTCCGCTATAACTTCATTTAGCACTATAGTAACACTTGTCGATACGCAAAAATACACGGAAACATGGCAACACTGATAAATTAGAAAAAAAAGAAGAAGAATTATTCCTTAGTATGTTTGCTGAAAAATTCTTACTAGTCCGGGTAAGCCTAAATGCATAAGGGGTTACTATAAATTTTCCATTCATTTTTAAATAATATTCATAAAAGGTAGTATCACATCTATCACTATGAGTAAGATCTGTACGGTGTTACTATATAAGATTATATCTGCTTTAGGTAGTGTACAGACGAGTAAAATGGTGATTGTTTGCAATCAGACGTTATTTAGCCTCTGCAGAGTCAAAAGAGGACAATTTGATATGTTACTCCTACAGTACAGTCAGCATCAAAAGAATTTAAAAAATAATACAATCATAATTAATTCAGTGTTTTTAACTGGCGCAGGTGGAGTGCCGATGAATTGTTTTTTCGTCCTCACGCCTTCCCATAATGGTCCCCGAAGGGGCAGGCAGAGGTGTATGGTTAGTACCCACATAGCCTCATTTCCGCCAGAGATATATTTTATCCTTCGGCAACCCGAAGGAAGGTTGGGAATGCGTGAAAATCAATTACATTCGGAATGTTCATTATATGCTATACACAGGCTGATGTACAACAAAATTATTATCTTACATTTAATATGTTCGGGTCTTTGTTTGTACAAACTTCATGACCACTCCTTATTGCATTTGCGTTAAGAAATACTCCATTGCTAAATCAATTTATAAATAATGCAAAATTGAATTAATTCCACTAGGCGAAATATAAATGCAACCACCGTTCTACCCGACTGTACAACCAGAATGCATTATGTGATGTTTGTTGTTCCTTACGCATTTACACATATGGGAAACTTTAAGAGTGGAAAAATAGGGTCAACTATCCAGCAAGGGACTATCTTCACAATTAGATTACTTCGTACTAATTTAGTATTTATTTAAATAATAAATTATTAAATTATTTATTATTTTTATAAATAATATTTCAGGGACCTTGTGAGAAGGCGTGAAGATATATAATAGTATTTTCAATTGAATAATAGAATACCTCACCGAAAGTGTTAAATGGTTTGTCTTAATGGACTAGAGAGTGGTAAACATTTGTCATCTATTGTGTAGTTGCGACATACATATATGTATATATACATATTCAATAAACAAATTTAAAATTTAGCCGTTATAGTTCTAAGAACTTGTTGCAATCACCGCCGGCCGGAGCTTTGCCCCGGAACTATAGTTCTCATAGAATCACTAGCACGAAATAATTATTTGCTTTACATGATTTTATCGTTCGAATGAACATTGATGAGTACTTATGTCAATTATTTAAAACAAGAGCACATCAGAGATGATGAAAAAAACACAACAAACTTTAACAAAAAATTTAGCTACGATAGTCTTTGTCGCAAATCAACTCGATTTTTAAGACAGTTTTAATTAAATTAGCACGAGACACGCGGTAGGGGTAATGCATTGCATACCTCAACGTTGCACTGCAATCGAACACTCGCGTGACGAACATACCGAAAATTCGCTCCGGTGATGCACTGTTGACCAATATCGAAATCGCCAAAGGGGGCAAGATATATCAATATCGTCAACACCAAATTACAAAATAGGTCAACTTGGCAATAGTGGATATAACCCCATCAATAAATTCAGTCGTACGCAATTGTTGCTACCAGTTTACAATATTTAGAGCGACAAATATTTTTTTAACTCAAGGTACACCTAGTGCACTATGGAGAAGTTAGCCGGCCCTAAGTAAACACATGTTATATCGATGGGGGTATGCGTGCACTACAGCGAAGTTAACCGACCCCGTGTAAGTTCTGATGAGGGTAAGTGTGCACCACAGCAGTTACCCGGCGCCGAGTGCAGCGGTGCCTGCGGGCGAGGCTTGCTAGCTGGGCGCGGCGGGCAGACCGGCGAGGTGCAGCAGCGCCTCCGCCGTGCGCCTCTCCTCGCCGCCGCTGTACGAGTGCTCGTCGCGCGCGCAGCGGGAGATCACCAGGTGCGCCGCGGGGGGCAGCTGGCAACACACGCACACATGTCATTAAGTGACACTCATACTCCTGCCGCACACGTCCAATATCGGGGAAGTAGCTGAGGAGGGGGGAGGGATCGGGGACGAAGCGCGGCGACATTGCTAGCAGTGCTAACCGCTCCCCATTTTGTGAGCTTTTCGCCGCGAGTCACCTTGTTTATTACACGAACCTCGTGTAATAAACAAGGGTACCCACGTTCCAAGTTGTAGCGACGGCTTGTCGGACATAATTGCACGTACTATAAATCACATTTATAGCTTAACTTTAACGTAACGGAAAAGTTGTGTCGAATTGTTGCTAGGTGTTATCATATTTACATCTGCAATATGGTTTCTTCAATATTACTAAACTGGGTTCATTGTACTGGTACATACATATATACATTAATTTCTAGCTGCCTATATCCTATGTATAGTCCATCCAGGCAATAATCTAAAACAATGCTAAATTTCATACAATTCCGTTGAGTAGTTTATGCGTGATCGAGTAACAAGCATCTGCCCAAACTTTGGGATTTATAATACGAGCAGTGTGATGTACCTGGTCGAGCACGGCGGGCCCGTACTTCATGGCGAGCACTGTGGCGGCGGCGCGGTACTCGTCCGCGCCGGGCTCGGGCCGCGCGGGCGCCAGGCGGCGCGCCAGGAACGGGAACAGCAGCGGGTCCGGCCCGCCGCGCGCGCCCGCCGACGCTGCGCCCGGGGACGGCTGGCGGCCGAACGCCTGCTCGCACACACACAGACACACTCAGTTATTACGA
Organism: Drepana falcataria; assembly: GCA_945859725.1. NCBI lineage: Eukaryota > Metazoa > Arthropoda > Insecta > Lepidoptera > Drepanidae > Drepana > Drepana falcataria. The sequence continues at coordinate 8,475,485 of OX243935.1, forward strand.
TGGCAGCTTGAACACGATATTGTGACATGGCTGCCGTAACACACACGCACACAGATCTGGTGGCAACTTGATCGCGATACTGTGGCACAGCTGGCGACAGAACGCCTGCTCTCTCTCTCTCTCACACACACACACACACACACACATTTATTACGGCGGCAACTTGAATGCAATACTGTAACATGGCTGCCGTAGCACACATGCACACCGAGCGACATACATACATTTAATACGGCAGGATTTTGATCGCGCTACTGAGACACGGCTGGCGCTCGGACACATCTATACTATCTATACTAATATTATAAAGAGGAAAGATTTGTTTGTTTGTTTGTTTGTAATGAATAGGCTCCGAAACTACTGGACCGATTTCAAAAATTCTTTCACCTTTGGAAAGCTACATTATCCCCGAGTAACATAGGCTATATTAAATTGGACCCGATAGGTGGCGCTGCGATCGAGTTTCAAGAATTTTACCTCTTTACCCGGGCGAAGCTTTCTGTGTGTTTCTGTGTGTCTTAAGCTAGATTCGAGAATGGTTTAGATTTACAATTGGACCCAATAGGTGGCGCTGCGATCGTGTTACGGGCAATTTAACTTTTTCACCCGAGCGAAGCTGGGCGGGACAGCTAGTATTAAATACGGCCACAACTAGATCGCGATGCTCTATCGCCCAAATGGCACACCACAAACATAGTCTAACACCACGGCGGCAACTAGATGGCGCTACTGTAACACAGCTGACATCGCTTGACTGCTTACTACGGCAGTAACAAGAGAGGAAGCTACTATGAGTCTACTGTCTTTTGCCCGACTGCATACCAAACTCGTAGGGAAATAGCGCCTCTACGGGTCAGCTGCCGTTAAAATAACTTCACACCACACATTGCATGTTTTGATTCCACTCGCAGCATTCATCATACCATATACCATATATATTCACTAATACAGCTTTATATGTTACCTGCTATATTGTCTCATAAAAATATTTGCTTATCTATTGTATTGGTTTTGTACTGTGAAGATAGATTTAAGTTTGGATGTTAAATAAATATATATATCAATCATATATATCACCACGCCGAGTCCCTAACGGGGTAGGCAGAGAGTATAGGGCGTCAGTTCTCTCTAGACTTACATACCTCTTTCGCTTCGTCCACATTCATCAGTCTCTTCATACATGCTCGTCGGTTTCCAGTACTCTTGACGTTCCAACCAAGCTTCTCCAATCCAACGGCAGTCATATCTGTCATGGAAAACATATAAGTAGAGATGTGTACCTGCAGCAACGAGGCTCGATGTTGTGGATCCACTGTCCACAGCGAGCCTTTGCCCAGGCCTGGCGCCGCAGCCACCTGCAACAATATTTATAATTCCTTTTGATAACACCATATATTTAAAACAGCATTATTGAACTGTAATATATGTACCTACTAAGTGAATATGCCTACGAAACTTAATTAGATTTTTTGAAAACAGAATGAAATAAAATCCTATCTGGATCATAATAATTATGTTTCCCTTTATCTGATTTTATGTATTTGTATTTAAATACGGCCGCAATGGAATAACTATAGCATTCAAATCTCCGCCAGAATGACTTTAGGCCTTAACAACATTATAATAAGTGTCAAATTATTGCACGAGACGGCAGCGTGTCAGAGTACAAAATGAAAAAGTGAACACCAGAGACTTACCTTATGGAAGCACTTGTTCAACGAGAGGTTATGCCTGACGCTGTTCTTCCAGCCTTGGGGTGCGTGTCGGAAGTAGGGGAAGTGGCGCACGATCCAGGCGTAGATCTCCTTGACGGGCAGCGCTCGCGCCGGGGCCGCCTCGATGGCCATGAAGATGAGGCACGAGAAGGAGTACGGAGGTTTGCTAGGGGGCGCTGCTGGTGGTGAAGGGGGCGATGGTGGCGCCTTCACGGGCGCGCCGGGCGGGGACGCCGCTCGCACGGGGGGCGGGGGCGTGCGAGCCTCGGTCTGGAGGGCGACACATGTTATTTATGACGTTGCGTCAACATAACGCCATTTCGGTAGTTATACTATCAGGTCCTATGTCCGATACGTGTTGAGTTTTTACAACTATTGAGCTGTATATACGGATTTTTTTACTTCGAAGACAAGGGACGTGAATATTGTATGTCTTTTGTATCAACCATGTTTGATTTCATGTTAATTGAGTAAAAATTATTGATTTGTTTACTATTTGTATAACCAACTCAGTATATTTACAATTAAATTTATCAATTTAAGAAGAACTAGTTGTTTTGAGAATAAAACCCAAATCTTGGATCAAACATGTTATTTTTATAATAATGTAAGTATGTAAAACCTTGCTATCTTGTACGGTAGGTAAAATGTTTGGCAATTCAAACAAATAAAAACACATCAACGATCCATTTGATGTGAATGTCATTCCGAAGTCAAATTCATTATGGCTTCACTTACTACGCACCGAAATAATGTATATTATACTAGCGGCCCGTCCCGGCTTTACTCGGGTAGTAAAACATATTACACATCAGCTGATTTCATGTAAATTATAAACCCAAACCTACGCCACGAATCACTCTGTATATTGGGGAAAACTGCATGATGATCTGTTCAGTAGTTTCAGGAGTTTATCGCAGACAGACAGACAGAAGCAGCGGGAGATTTTGTTTTCTATTATACTTTTTAAATTAGGAATTATAATCTAGACATCTCATACGAATGCAAATGGTCCTATAGCCTGTACTTTAGCTAGCAACGAATAAATATGCATGAATATGATTTTTATATATAGGTAACTTATAAATTTAAAATATATGCTGTCAAGGATCGAACCCGTATCATATAAGGCAGGTTGCCGTATGACTAGTCGATAAAAGGGTGTCACTCTAATAGAAAAATATTATAACAAACCAGTTAGACATAACTTAAATAAAACTTACCTTTATAATAACCTGACTGCCAATCATCTTGGAGTCTTCTACATCCCCTTTTGTTAAATTTATACCTGAAACAAGTAAATAAGGTCAAAAATTCTAAATTCATTTGGCATCATTTCATATAATTAAAACTCACCCCAAGATATAAGTTCTAAGAGAGGTAGGGCATAACGGGTTTCCCGTTCGAATTTGGACTTGCCCGACTAGGGCAGGACCTCCACCTTATAGAAGTCCGTAGCCAACCAAATAACACAATGAGCTCCTTGGGGAGGGGGAGGATTGATATAATGAGTTTGCAGCAGAGGGATTATGCTGCCAACACAGTATAACCCTCCGAACACAGCAACGCGTCTAGTTTGACAGATATTTTTGGGTTCGTTTAAAAACTGTTGATGAAAGATGGTAACAAATTATTATTAATTTTGATTAACGCCGCCTATAGATACTGATTCCATCACTCGCTCATTGCGGAGCCAATTGGGTTTTTTATACCACACAGATGACAAACAAGCATGTGGTCCACTGATGGTAAACGGTTACCGACTTCAATGGACACCGCTCGCGCGTGCATCGCTAGCGCGTTATACCATAGGTAAAGATAATGGAGACACTATAAGCAGAAATTTAAATTATAGTAAGTTAAAGTGTTTCCCAGTTGAGGCCCGTTAGTTTGAGTATTCGGTAAACAAGCGAATTTAAACCTTACTAATTACCTGCATTATTCGATAGAATACTTGGTAAAGTAAGCGTTGTTGGCAGTTTAAGCAACTTTACAAACGCAAATATATATTTTATGTGGGCTTAGTAAAGAGCTCAATATCGCTAGTTTGTGTCCGTGTTCCATATAATTATGCTTTAAGTCGATCGTTTTTGTGTATTCGGTCAACTAGTCACGACTCCAGTTTTTGTACTGCATAGTTCATGCTATTCATGTATTAATTATATTAAAAGGATCTACTTTTTACTGCACCTGTTGCATTGAGGACGAATGGATGACACAGATAATGATGCGACGCGTATTTAATTACTTATGCACATACATACAAATTTAGTATATTTTTAATTAAGCCGTGGTGCCATTTCTAAAGACATGACATATGAAATATAATTTTCTATCTTTCACAATCACATATTATCATACATATATATCGTTCAGTAATTGACAAAATGTTTCATTTTACACAGCAATAGTAAAGATTGGAAATAATATATTATCCCATACTTTATTTTAGTCCTTATGCAAAAGCATTAAAAGTATTGTTGGTAACCCAAGACGTGACAGGCAGTCTGTCGCCGTAAGTAAGTCTTGATATATCTTTATAGACGTGACTACAAGCCAAGGACTGAACCATTACGATAAACCTATCTCTAGAGATAGCTTTGAACAGGCAAACCTCGCGTTGCTTGATTCAATCGTGAAAGTATCATCACGCAGAGTCCTTCACGGAATAGGCAGAGTGCGTAGAACGCCAGTTTTATCTATAGTTACATACCTCTTTCGCTTCGTTTACATTCATCAGTCTCTTTATACACGCGGTGTCAAGTTACTCTTGGCGTTACTATCCTTGATTGTCCGAGCGATTTGGCCTAGGCAGTTGAAGCTTGTCTTTCTCCGCCCTCTTCCACAGTTTCGCATTCTCAATCAACCTCACTCGTCCCTTCTATCATATGGCATAGATGTATTAATTCAATTTACTTTTCTTAAAATTGTCTATGTACTACATTGACCAAGTGTACATTGCGCTATTACAGTGTAGTTACACTAAGGTTAATTGGTAAGTCGACAGTGAGAAGAGTCTAAGTCGTCGTGAAAAAGTCGACCTTAGTAAGGACGGAGTCAAATAGCTCTGCCTAACAAACCACGCCACCTTATCAACATAGACAATATTTTTGTGACGTCATTGGCTTTTATATGGTGTTTGTGGAACCGTGCCGTCAATTAATATAATTAAGATGACTCTCTTTGGAACTGAACCGACATAACATTTATATTATCACGCCGAGTTCACAGATTAGGAAGAGTAGGCAGAGAGAGTAGAGCGCCAATTCTCTTAAGATATCCATCTTTCGCTTCATCCACGTATAGGCAAACCTATAAAAGCTTTCTTAGGATGTTGGTTAGATAATATGATGTCTTAACCTCTCAGTAGGTTCCTATCCTGTAGCCAGCTCAAGCTTGTGAGGTCATCGTCGTCTGCAGGGGGAAGGTTCCCGGCGTTGCCACCACACGCCGCCCTGGGAAATAATATCATTGTTAGACCTTCATTCATCTTCATAAATTGTGTATGTGTCTTTAACCATTGGTAACTGTTTGACGTTTATATTATACTAGCTGTCCCGCCCAGCTTCGCTCGGGTGAAAAAGTTTAATTGCCCGTAACACGATCGCAGCGCCACCTATTGGGTCCAATTGTAAATCTAAACCATTCTCGAATCTAGCTTAAGACACACATAAACTCACAGAAAGCTTCACCCGGGTAAAAAGGTCAAATTCTTGAAACTCGATCGCAGCGCCACCTATCGGGTCCAATTTAATATAGCCTATGTTACTCGGGGATAATGTAGCTTTCCAAAGGTGAAAGAATTTTTGAAATCGGTCCAGTAGTTTCGGAGCCTATTCATTACAAACAAACAAACAAACAAATCTTTCCTCTTTATAATATTAGTATAGAAAACTAATATTGGTACTTTGTATAAGTATGTTTGTAGGTATAAGGAATGGGCTCCGAAACTACTGTGCTGATGAAAAATTCTTTCACTATTGGAAAGCTACGTTCACCCTGAGTGACATAGGCTATATTTTCGTCCTGTGCGAAGCCGGGACGGGCCGCTAGTTATATTATAGAACGGAAACGTGAGAGACACAGACAAGCAACAAAAGTAACCTGAATTGCTGAGAAATAATAAGTATACGATTATTGCTGATTGGCGATTACCACATTCATAACACCAAAAGTGGTTTGATAAATAAAAGTAAATATTGGATTTGGCAAATCAAGATACCACAGTTACCGCAACTAAACAAATATATAACAAAACACAACATTGCTGAAAAATGTTGCGTAAAAAAGCATTTATCGCTTATCTGTAACACGTCAATTTATGAAAGACAGCAGTTTCATAATCAGCTTTATCAACACACAAGACTGCTGGTTATCACGCCGACTTACCCACTAACCCAGCCAAATGATAAAACAAAAACTCACTATGTTTATCACTTAATTTTCAGTGGCATTGATTGATGCTAGGTGCGCTCTGGCAAATATTCTGGTTTCTCACAAAGATTTAACTTACTTCGAACTGTTATTTTAAAATGGCATTTATTTCGCCTAGTGACAAGCGGTAAGCGTATCGTTCAGATATTTTACGCATGGCTTACGTTGCTTAAATTTTGGACTTTTCTTACCATGAATATATATTTCAAGAATGTGTAAGAGACAGGTGCATAAGTCAACAAATCTGTCCAATTCTCTCTTGAATAATGATAACGAAGTCCTGGTAAAGTCCGCTTTTCTTCTGACTTTTAACTTCTGTCTTCGTTGGGGTATTTTAGTCTATATCAGACCTTAGTTTTAGGTCCTTCTACGACGCTATTTACTTAAGAGACTGTAGAAAGAGTTGATAAAACCAACTTATACCCTGACTATATGTGAGTTATACGGAATGCTGAATTTCAAGAATTAATCACGCAAAAAAAGCAAGTTAGTATAAATAAAGATTAAGTGAACATTATTCAGTATCCCGCTACGCATGCATAATGCGGCATATGACTGTACAAACTTCGAAAATAACAGCTAGCATATTATATATAACAGGCGTAGTTAATGCATACAATGAAATCACGTTTTCGGCACAATACCACTAATGTTCGATAATTAAATTGTGTTTTTTTATTTGTGACAACGTTTTCAAAAACTCTGTGAGATAATACTCAATGAAACGAATGTTTAAAGAGCAGAGTGTATGGCGCTCGAAATGGTTGACCGTAACAATTGTTGGGTTTTTTGGAGGTATCACAAAAACTGGTCACTTGGTATTAGCTATATACATAGACGCCTCGTACGCGTTCAATCGTAAATATAGTCAATTTCGGTAGTCGTTGACCCGGGAGACCCCAGTCACGGACAACGCGCAATTAAATTGGTAAGCAAACGTTCAGGAATCTTATCTTATGCTACATTGGAACATTCATTTCTCTGGGTCTAACGCGACAGAGGTATCCTGAACGCTTTACATTACGCAGAATCCTGAGTTCTTAACTTGAAGCGTGCGGGAAATAACGGGTTATAAATATTGACGTCGCATACAGTTGTAATGTAATTCACCCAACCTGGGTTCAACGTTTTTCAAAGTGACATTGACGCGGTTAGACAAAGACTACATTTAGAGATGCATTAATCAATTTGTAGTGCACACTATCAAAAGCCCATAATCCTTATGTTCAAAGACTATATCGGGGGGAGACCCTGAAAATAGAGTGGACATACGCCGGTTGCGGTGCCTCCAAGTCAGACTCGTCGGAAGCATCATCAATGTCATCGAAGTTGTCGATGACCCGTCCGGAGACCTCAAGCCGTCGCAGCGATCGGCCACTAGAGGCGACGTGCCTCGCAATCTGCCGGATCAACCGCCGAGGCAGTGGCAGCGAAGCCCGCGCACCACGCGCCGGCGATCCACCGCGCTCGCCACGCATTGGCGCCATCTAGTGACAACACATACGAAAACGGTTATAGGTATATGTTTAAATCAATAAGGAAGAACTTTACTCTACAGCGAAATAATCTTTTCATTATGTCTATGTCCTGAGATAATATATATACAGCAATCTAAAACGGACATGAATAGCTTGAAAACCAGTGTCTGCCAGTAATAGCAATTATTTGTATGAACATGTGTCAAAAAAGGCTTTGTATATAAATATCGACGCGGAAAGCGGAAACTCAAAGCAAATATGGATGGTACTGTTAGAAAGAGGCAATACAGGACAGGGGACAGGTGATAGGGATGAAGCAGGGAAAGAAGGCCACGAGAATGACGCATCCAATTAGCTCCTCTTCACACCAAATGGATGTGAGCTGTGTCATATCCCGTACGTCTATTTCCAGTCGTTATACAATATATATGAATACACCTCAATTCCTAATGTAAATGTAAACATGATTTATGAATTTACGTTAAGCCATTAAAGACAATTTCGCCTCCACACTGTTTAACCGAGCAATTGTTCCAGAGAACCGTACAATATTGTTTTAGGTGCTAAAGTGTGATCATTGTTGACATTCAACATTTGTTTTGTTATATGACGCAGTTACTCGTTGGCAAAACGTCTCAAGTTTGGTCTCAGGGTTATCACGCAGTCCCTCACGGGCAGCGATGCCAGACGTCCCGATTTTTAAATCAATATTAAATGTCCCGCGCGGGACAGGCTCAGTCCCGGTTTTCGGAGAAAACTATGAGGAAGCGTGGGTGGGTGGCACAGACAAGCGTGTACTGGCCACCCGAATGAAGATAAGAGCGCGGGAGAGAGAGGGGTGCGTCACGCAATTGGTGCGTGCGACAGCTTCTCTTTCTTTATTAGTATTTGAAAACTTTTGATTATATACGTCTTTTTTACTATGTCCCGCTTTCGACGAAAGAATCTAGCTGTTTTCACTCAAAAAGTTCCAAAATCCCGACTTGGCAAAGATGCTCACGGGGTAGAGAGTGGAGCGCCGAGTTCTCTCTTAACTTTCAGATATCCTTCACTTTATCCAGTCTCTTCTTACATGCTCGCCAATTTCGAGCACTCTTTACGTTCCCATACTTGAGGGATTCTCTGCCTTCCTCTTTCCTCTTCCGCTGTTCTTCCATATGAATGAACATACCAACGTAGCACGTCTTTCTTCATCTTCTAACAGTTATCGAGATTATTTTGCGAGTAGGTATCATGACCAAATAACAACGTTATCACGATGAATTTGTGTCGAATACATAACATATTACAAGGTAACCGTTTAGTAGCGCATGACCTACTTCTAAAATTGACAGTGAAAAGTTTCAATTAACTATGCACCCAGTTTACGTAAGTACATAGTTAGGTGTCAGTGTGTTAAATGGAGTGTGCTGATAGCTTTTTAAAACTCAATAGATCAACTTTGTAGATGCGTAATTTTGAATGAGCAGCGTAACAGTGCGAACATACCTATTTTGGTACATACATATCCCAAGAACCTTGACATTGTACCCCACTCTGAATATAAAATAGATGTTAGTTAAAATACGTAACGAGAATCGCTTTACATATTCATTTTCATACTAAAGTGGCTGATGGCGTAAGCAAAACCTGAGAGTTGACCAGCTAGATAGCAAACAAATTTTAAAGAGTTTCTGTGCCAACAGTATAGAGGACGAAGGAGCCTCTATTCTACCAGTATAGGAAATCCCATTTGGATATTTGGAAACTTTATTCACGGCATGAACTCAACACTATCCAGAAGTGTGCAGAGCAGATGCATTGCAATGCAAGGAGGAGGCAGTGCTCCAGTCGGGCAACTACAAATTTGAATCCGTTACCTCTAGAAAATTTCACAGCAGACTTGTTCGAAAAGAGCTTTCCAGTTGTCAATGTTTGATGCTTGACTTTAAAAAACAATTTCCTAACGTTATCGAGCAATTGTTAAATCGATTACGTGCACCGGCGTGACGTTTTACAATATAAATATACCTAGCGAGCGTGTTGCCGTGTATTTCTGTAACGTAAACGGAACGTGAAAAGAGAATACGATTTTTGTTTGATTTAATTTATCAGTAAGCTTCGAAATTACACAACGTTTGACCTTGGCATAGTAACTACGGACGTCGAAACTAAGGGGGCTGGTACACTAAACATTTATTAGTCTCTTCGAATATGTCGTGGAAGAAATAAAGCTTTATAAATAATTGTACTGTCCAATGTAATAACACTCTTTAACATATTATCTCAAAATGCAATTTGAGAACTTATAATAATATTCCTTAAATTTATAAGTTACTTTCATATTAAAAATGCTTATATCTTTTAAAATTTTAATACAATCCTTACTAATATTATAAATGTGAATGTAAGTTTGTTTGTTACGTTTTCACGTAAAAACTACTAAACTGATCATCATAAAACTTTGAACACATATTTTTGGAGGTATTAGAAGTAACATAGGATATTTTTCATTGAAAAAAAAATCATTTTTACGAATGATAAAAAAGCCGTCCACGCCGACGAAGTCGCGGGCACAGCTAGTATTTTATATTTTTAAAGTTCTAATTTCTCATGGTAATGCCACATCCACCGTTACTGTGGTAACTTTTATAATTGCATGTCCGGACGAAGCTGGGAACCTACGGTTTCGAACTATCTAAATACCTACTGTAAACGTGCAATCTCATAATATACAATTCACGATACTATTATCAAGCACAACGAGGGAGGTAATAATAACTTTACGTAGCTACGGGTTTTGATGTAATCATTTGCAGCGATTTGTATATCTGTAGTTACGCTGTGACTTTTTCGTGAGGATTTTATAAAGAGACTAGCTGTCCCGCCCAGCTACGCCCGGGTGAAAAAGTAAAATTTCCTGATGTAAGCTATCCTTTCTTTTAAGTTGGATCAAACTGCATACGGTGTGCAAATTTGATTGAAATCGGTTAAGTAGTTCAGGAGCCCATCGTGGACTTGATTGCCATAAAAAAGGTTATAGTGAGTCAATCTTAAAAGATAGACATATGCTGTCGCGGACTTTTTTTTAGAATTTTAAAGAGGAACAATTCCCTCATACATGATATTTTCGTAACTTAAACCGTTTACGCAGCGCACGCAACGGAAGCTCTCAAAAAGGAATATTTTTTCCCGTTCTTGCAACATTTTTCATTTATGCTTCGCTCCTATTAGTCGTAGCGTGATGTTATATAGCCTAAAGCCTTTCTAGAGAAATGGACCATCCAACACAAAAATAATTTTTCAATTCCAACCAGTAGTTCCTGAGATTAGCGCGTTCAAACAAACATACTCTTCAGCTTTATAATATTAGTATAGATAAGTACAGATAAAAAAAGGTTATAGTGAGTTAATCTTAAAAGATAGACATATGCTGTCGCGGACTTTTTTTAGAACTTTTAAAGAGGAACAATTCCCTCATACATGATATTTGTGTAACTTAAACCGTTTACGCAGCGCACGCAACGGAAGCTCTCAAAAAGGAATATTTTTTCCCGTTCTGGCAACATTATTCATTAATGCTTCGCTCCTATTAGTCGTAGCGTGATGTTATATAGCCTAAAGCCTTCCTAGAGAAATGGACTATCCAACACAAAAATAATTTTTCAATTCCAACCAGTAGTTCCTGAGATTAGCGCGTTCAAACAAACAAACAAACTCTTCAGCTTTATAATATTAGTATAGATTTCTCGTTTGTTGACCGAACTGCCCTATAATAAAACGATTTATTTTTCTTCAATACCTTACTTACAGTTCAATTCACTAACATCGCGTCGAGTCCCTCACAAGGTAGGAAGAGAGAACGGAACTCATCTTTTCTCTAGATCTAGAGTCCATACGGACTCAAAGATACTTATAAGTAAACTTAATAGTGTCATCAATTACTCTTGCAACTCTTGTGCAGGTAGCAAAATAAAAAAGCGGGGGAGAAATCGGTGAACATAAATTTAAAAAATATGCAGTCGAACATAGAACCTCGTCCGTTTTCGTCGTCGGTCGGTTAAAACGACTGCTACACCCAAACAATTCGGATTTTTCTCAAATTGGTAAAAATAGACTACAGTCTAAAAATACCTACGAATACAAATGAAATTTGACGCATTAACATCACAAGAATTAATAGTTGATGACCGATATTTTACGAAACAGGTTTCCGACATAATAATCCTTCTCACGATTCAATTCACACGTTCACTTTCCTCTGCAAATTATCTGTGTATATTCAAATCCAGAAACGTTTGGATAAAGCTTGTACTATCCAGGGCATCGATCCATCTTTCTAAGGGGATGCTGTACGCTATTTGCGAAGCACGTCTCTGCATTGTATATTGACTGGCGACTTGACATAATTCATTACATTTCAGAATGTTATGTCTAATAATCAAGTCTATCTAACGTGCAAAATACCAATAAATTCTAGTTTCTTAGTCAATTCTACACAAGCGGGTTATTGCTTTGCATTGAGTTTGGTAGTGAAATTTGAAGATGATACATAGACGCCACTTTAATGAGTTATCAACAATATATTACTATCGTCTTAAATAAATAATATAGTATCCCTATATGATGGTCTCAGCGTGATGCTATGTATGTATGTATGTATTTACGTGAACATATGTATGTATAGCATAAAACGGGCACGTAATTTTCTTATCATGTGCACAATCTTATTACATGCTTTCCGCCAGAGATATATTTTAGGTGCCAACGTGACAGATGACGAGTCCATCGCCGTTATTCTAGCACGGCACGACTATACATTAGTATATATTCACGCCTTCACACAAGGGTAGGTAGAGGTGCATAGGTAATACCCACACACCCACTTTCCGCCAGAGATATATTTTAGGTGCCAACGTGACAGATGACGAGTCCATCGCCGTTACTCTAGCACGGCACGACTATACATTAGTATATATTCACGCCTTCACACAAGGGTAGGTAGAGGTGCATAGGTAATACCCACACACCCACTTTCCGCCAGAGATATATTTTAGGTGCCAACGGGACAGAGGGCGAGTCCATCGCAGTTACTCAAGCACGACTATACATACGCTTTACAATTTCTTCTCAAACGTATGAAGGCATCCTCTCGATGTTTTCGAACCACTCGGCTTTTTATATATCAGATCACATTATCAAGCAGAGTCCCCCACGGGGTAGGTATAGTATTAAAAACATAAAAATAACCAACACCAAAGTCAGATGAAACTTAGAACCATAATTTTTTTAAGCTAACACTATGTTAGCATAATAGGTTAGTAAAACAATTCTGTATTTTTGGTTCCGGTAGTTTCGCGTCGGATATTCGGATATAACAGTCGGATATTGATATTCATTTAGGGTAGGAGGTGTGTAAGTGGTAATTCCACAACCACTTACCAGAGCTCCATTTTTGGTGCCAATGTGACAGATATTGATATTAATTTAGTAAATTCCATAACTTTATGTTAATCATAGGGTGAGGTATATAATTGTCCTATTTAACTTAACTTGACCAAATGCATAATAACAAACGCTCATTCAACATGAGCAATGCTCTACAGTGTTACCCACCTCATAACTTAAAATATATATAAATCATCATCATATCATCACGCCAAGTCCCTAATGGGGTAGGCAGAGAGTATAAAGCGCCAGTTCTCTCTAGACTTACATACCTCTTTTGCCTCCACATTCATCAGTCTCTTCATACATGCTTGTCGGTTTCAAGTACACTTGACATTTCCTTCCTTGAGCGTCTGATCAATTTGATTGAGGTAGTTGGAATATAGTCTTCCTCTGCCTCTTCTTGCACACACTTTTGCTTTGTATATCTGTTTCGTCAATCTTTCTTCACTCATACTTTCATATATTCCTCAAAAATTGGGCTTTCAAATACAATAGCAATTTGTAGAATATTTAAATTTTATAATATAAATTAATTAAAATAAATAATTATAAATTATTTCAAACACACTTCAGCACTATATTGTATATAGACTCTAATGATAAACCCACATGATGTCACTTATTATTCATGATTGTTGTTTGTTTTGATGCCAGTAAAGCATCAACCTTTTAGACAGTAGTTTTGACTTGAGGAAATTTTTCATTAATATAATGTATTCATACACAAAGTATGGTCTGTCTGTAAGTCTAGAGACTACTAGCACTCTTCTCTCTCTGCCTGCCCCATAAGGGCATGCTCTGTGTGTAATATATGCATGTAAATGTTTATATGCCATTTACAAATAATTACATAAATCAAGATAGGTGCTTACCTTATGTGCTTACATATCTCAGTGTTGCCGAACTAACTTATCATTTAGTCAATGATATGGCCTTGTTATTCTATACAAATATGTATAGTTATGTACCTACTTGTTGCAGATAATATTAAAGATTTTACATTTTACTACTTTATATGGTCAGTGTTATCATTTCAGATCATTTAAATTCTAGACAACTTGATAAGAAGTAAACCAAATATCCATGAGTACATACAGACATACATATCATCACGCCTAGGTTAGGCAGAGGGAATAGAGCACCAGTTATCTCTAGACTTGTATTAAATCAGAAACATTAGGTAGTATTAACAGTTCAAAGACAACCCGAGAGAGTATATTTATGTAACAAGATACTTTATAAGAAAACAATACAAGTCTTTGGTGTAAAATCTAGAACATTGTCACTGAGTGACAATTAAATTTAGAAATCCTACAGGAAGTGAGAACAGAAATGTAGGTCAGGCAAAGGTCTATGGCTAATTATAGTTTTAACAATATTGTTGTGTCAAGACTTTGCACCTTGATAATATTAAGAACACTTTTTCTAGAATTTTGTAATAAATATTATAAGGAACAATAATACATAACTCACAAGGATTTTCCAACAGGGTGGAAATACAAATAGTAGGTGCAACTATGTGTACTTGAAAAATAACGATGTTATGGTTATTTACACCCTAGCAACGTCCACAGGGAAATTACACGACGCACGGAATGTGGTGTGATGTAACAGCTAGCAGCTAGTGACCATGTGTTGTTGTGTTCATTGGGTCAGCAGTGGTATCAACAACGTGTTGCTAGGAAACTGGTGTTGGCCAGCGCGGCGGACCGCGTGCGCGCTGCGTCGTGCCCGTGCGTAGCGCGACGACCCTCCGACGTGGAAGCGCCGCGTGCATCACATTATGCACGTGCCGAGGAGCTTCTCCAAGGGTCATTACATAACTACAGGGCCCGCAAGAACTCCACGCGGGGTACACCACACACGCATTACCACCCGTTCCATATTTAGAAGGAGCGACACCAAATGCGTCTCGACGTTATTCATGCGTCTAGTCACATTTTTAGAACCGCATGTAAACGATACTTTCACACCTCGCGCTTACGTTTCGGAAGAGAGCTATAAGATTATATCTTAATTGCGTTTAACAGACGAAATCCCGAAATGCGTAATAGATAGAATAATACTTCTGGAACGGACTTTTCCAGTATAAACTTTGCGAAAGCTTAGAATGCGAAAAAAATAAGCTTACTTATTGAACGAGTATACTCACAGCTGTTATAAAATGATTCTTGGACGCACAGGCTTGAATTAAAAACAATAAATAAACAGCATTCCGCGACCTCTGTACTAGCAATCAAATCGAAATCAACACTCAACAAACACCTTCCTCAACACCCAATCATACCATAAACTTAGAGGAACCTACATAAATAAACATATGATTTGTTTTGTCAATGGTCACTTCCGTTTCCTATAAATAGAGTGTTTCCTTAAGCCAAGATTTAGTCGATTCCCAAAAAAAAATCTAATTCATAGTAGATACTCCAAATTATTTAAGTAACTACGGGTGGATTTACATAATAAGATATATTTGGGATTTGGGATTTGGGACAAATATTTTATCTGTAAGTAGTTAGTTTCAACTGTTCTTTGTAAATATTGTTAATTGTTGTTATTGTAAATAAATTAATAAGATATAGATGAGATTTGTTATAAAATTATTAATGAATAAAATGGTGATAACGAGGAATAATCGCCTGAATTAGAAGGCAACAGTTATTAGCAAAAGATAAAACACGTTAAAGTTACACGACAAGGATGAGACTCAATCCGAAGACAATCAATTAAAAACAATACCCATCTATACGTGAAGACTAAATTCTTATTTAGTCTGTCACTTTCATAAATCATAAATCGATACACATTTATGAATTTCGTCTTTCTCCTTCATTAACGACAACTATTATTACAGAGTACCCAAGGCGATTTGCTTCTTCTTGTATTTACAAAACTTACGGTAAGTCGGTACTTTTTTTACATTAATAAAAAAAAGTTGTTACATAAAAATATTTTAGGTTACAGCTCTTAGTTCTTAATGTCCGAGCTCTCCGAACAAAACAACTGTTATATATTTTTTTATTTCTATCAAACCGAGAAAGTCTTATCTGGCATCGATTTTGTAGGAATTATACAGAGGTTTCTGGGTCGCATCTGTATACGATGTCGATAAAAAGGCGAGCTTATGCCAAACATAACTTATGTAAACAAACCGGTCAAGTCAATCTGACAGAATGATTTGACTTGTGTCAGTGTCATGTTTTTTTTAGTTATATGAACTAGTGCTGCTCAATCGACAGGTAATATAATTGTCATGTCTCGACATTTGCGAGGGTTGGTGTAATGTACCGATTACGGCTTATTCAAATCGTGCTTCGCCAGCGCGGACGGAATAGGGATTGGTTATATGAATTGTTCGTGTGTGAATGGGCTTTCTAGATTGTATGTCTTATTTAATGGTAACTTTCGTTTCCTTTAAATATTGTGATTTCGTAGAGATAGGTTTTAGTAGACACAAAAAAGATCAACTATTTATAGGGTTTATGCTTTAAATGACTGGCATGTTGCGGGATATCGATTCCATTCAGGATCCATACATTGTCTGTAACTAGTTGGTTTTGTAATGTTTTTTTGTAAATAGCGATAATCTTAATAAAAAAAGAAAACACGAGTGAAATTGCATAAAATTTAAGTTATAAATATATTTTTTTATATTCGTACAAAAACAATATATATAAAAAACTGATAACGTGGCTGAATTGCCTGAATTACATGGCAACAACCATTAGCCAAAAAGAAGAAAACACGTTAAACTTGACGTGGACTAAAGTAGCTGGTTCAATAGAGTGAAGTGAAATTATAATTTTTTAATTAAAATCACAGCATTGTATGACCAGATAGTCTCCATAATATCTAACTAAATGCTGGGCCATTGAAAGAACATGGCTAACATACTAGTAAGTGCATACTTTATCTCAAAACTAGACTTAACAGTGACAACCTATTTTCCCGAATCACGAGTCTCACGATTCTTCAAGATCTAAATTGAAATATCATTATTTTCCAGAAAATGCATTGGGTGTTGAGCGTAGTATTGTTACCGCTACTTTTAAGTCGACAAACAGAGGGGGCTGCGGTGATATCTATTGATTTGGGTTCAGAATGGATTAAGATCGGTATTGTGTCGCCTGGTGTACCTATGGAAATAGTGTTAAATAAGGAGTCTAAACGGAAGACGCCGGCTGTGGTCGCCTTCAGGGACGGTGTGAGAGCATTCGGAGAAGACGCCGTCACTGTCGGCGTTCGGTTCCCGAAAAATTCTTACAAGTATTTGTTAGACCTTCTAGGCAAGACTTACAACCATCCCCTCGTGCAGGCTTACAGGTCAGTGACACTTCACTTGTATATTTTTTTGGAAATCTTTTGGTGTAATTAAACTATTCGAATGATATCTTGACAGGTGGCTGTATACAATTTTGTTCTAAATTGAACAAAATTGTATACAGCATACAACTTAAATAGAAAGGTTTTGTGCTTGAATGTAACTAATTACTATTTTGAGTGTATACACCCTTTTACACTTTATATATATTTTTGTGCCCACATGATTGGGGTACAACTATACATATGACTAGATCTGATCATTGTACTGATTATATTTGTAATTGATATATATATAAAATATTGCATCATCATATATTCTCTGAAATTAAGCGAAAGTTAAAAAAAGGAAAGTAGTTAGCAAGCCAATATGAACCAAAATGATTATAACAATAATTGTATGGTATTTGCAGGGAACGCTATCCATACTATGATATTGTAGAGACAGACCGTGGCACTCCTGAGTTTGTTCATGATGAGAACACAAGATTCACCCCTGAAGAGTTAGTTGCGCAGCTGTTAGCCAAAGCTAAGGAGTTTGCCGAGATAAGTCATGGTGAGTTCATTTGAAGGACAATATTTGTACAGTACCATAATACCTTTGGATTAAAGGTGTAGCATTAAATAATGTTGCAAGCATTCATCACAAATGACAATTAACTGTAAGACTATACAAGCCCATAGGAGAACAATTTCCTACAGTTTGTTGTTTCATCTTAATTGTATTGTGTCTTATATCCACTCATCAAGAATTATATCTATTTGCCAAAATTTATAAATTTATTCCAGGTCAACCAATTAGCGAGTGTGTCATCACAGTGCCAGGTTACTTCAATCAGGTAGAAAGGAAGGCAGTGAAAGAGGCTGCGTCTCTCGCTGGACTCAATGTTCTTCAGCTGATCAATGATTATACTGCCATTGCTATCAACTATGGCATATTTAGGAGGAAGGTAATTGAAGCATCTTACTCTATTGCTGTAGGCTGGATTCACAATAGGATGTTTTTCTTTGAATTATGCTGAACAATTGAGAGACTGAGAGACCTCCAGCTGTGCATATCCCAGATGTTGAGCTAATACAGCCTAAGGCCACTTGTGAGGTTGTGAGGGTGTTGCTTATTTGTGAGCTAGGGAGATGGGTTGGATGGGTTATTTTCACTTGGTATGTCTGCTTTATGTGACACATTTATAGTATGTAAGAAAATGTTGCCCAACTGTGTGGTGTGTGAGCATGTTTAATCTTCACCCCTATTTTAGTTTTCATGCAAACTTTTTATTTACAGGTAAACAGAGCATGCATTGTATATCTTAAACATCTGCTATTTATTGTGTACTGGTTCCTCCTTATCATTGATTTTAACTATCATTCCTTGTCTCCAGGAGATCAATGAAACCGCTTGGCATGCATTATTCTTCGACATGGGTGCGGCTTCCACCAAAGCTGCATTAGTTGAGTACAAGACAGTGAAGATAAAGGACAAGGGATATGTCGAGACTGTACCTCAGTTGCAGATTCTGGGCGTTGGATTTGATAGGTAGGTTCTGACATTAATTTGGATCAATCATATTGTACATGTGATAGATACATCCTTATGGTGTAAACAGAGAGTAGAGTGCCAGTTTTCTCTAGACTTATAGATGTCTTTTGCTTCACCCATATCATTAGTTTCATTAGACCAAATTCCAGCTACCTAGATCCAATTGGTACATCCTATTATACTATGAAACATAAATGACCAGTAATCTATGACTAAGTATGTATATTAGAGGAAAACACAAGTTTCCAAAATTTTAATGTATTTCTTTTTTTGGCAAACAAGCATAGGGTTTGCCTGATCGCAAATGGTTTCCGCCACTTATACAAGAGTCTGACTATAGAGTTGCAGAACTCACAAATTATTACAATAGCAATGAATACAGTTGAATCTCTTGATACTCGATTGTTATAGAACCCTTGGTGGTCACGAAATTACGCTACGTTTGCGAGATCATTTGATCAAAGCTTGGGAAGCCAACGGCGGCGGCGACGTACGAGCCTCGCCTCGCGCTATGGAGAAGTTGCTGCGGGAAGCTGAGAGAGTCAAGATCGTGCTCTCGGCAAATATGGATCACTACGCACAGATCGAGAGCTTGTTGGATGATAAGGACTTCAAGGTGCAAGTGAGTATACCACAGTTCATATTTGTCATGTATTATAACACATCTCCTGCAGTAAACAATTTAAATAAGTATTTGCTAAACTATGAACCTTTGAGTTCAAGTAACAAGAATAAAAAAATATACGAAATCTTCAAAAAGTCATATTTAATTTCAATATATTTTTAAGCAATTTAATGTCGCTACCACTCTTCAGTTTTAGTATATTTATGAAATCACAGCGAGTTGAAACAAGACTTTGTGTCTTATAAGGGAATAGTCACTTGTGAAATGTGTAAAATATACAAGAACAACATGTTTATAGAAATGGTTATGGACAAGAAATTTTCGTTACCTATATACAACCAATAACACTGCGGTGGAGACAGGCTCACCCTGAGCTTGAACACTGCTGAAGCCTAAAACTGGGGAGGTCTAATACCCAGCATTGGGTGCGTGTATGATGATGATGTACAACAATAACATTTGTTGTCAGGTGACCCGCGCTGAGCTGGAGGAGTTGTGCAGTGATTTGTGGGCGGGCGTGTCGGGCGTCGTGCAGCGAGCGGTGGCGGCGGCGGGTGGCTCTGGCAGCGGCGCGAGGCTCGTGTTGGCCGGCGGGGCGGCGCGCGCGCCCGCCGTGCACGCCGCGCTCAGGACCGCCGTGGGCCACGAGCCCGCCAGGTCCATCAACGCGGACGAGGCCGCCACCATGGGCGCAGTCTACAGGTGACCTACACTACACTCTAGCCGTGCACGCCGCGCTCAGGACCGCCGTGGGCCACGAGCCCGCCAGGTCCATCAACGCGGACGAGGCCGCCACCATGGGCGCAGACTACAGGTGACCTACACTACACTCTAGCCGTGCACGCCGCGCTCAGGACCGCCGTGGGCCACGAGCCCGCCAGGTCCATCAACGCGGACGAGGCCGCCACCATGGGCGCAGACTACAGGTGACCTACACTACACTCTAGCCGTGCACGCCGCGCTCAGGACCGCCGTGGGCCACGAGCCCGCCAGGTCCATCAACGCGGACGAGGCCGCCACCATGGGCGCAGACTACAGGTGACCTACACTACACTCTAGCCGTGCACGCCGCGCTCAGGACCGCCGTGGGCCACGAGCCCGCCAGGTCCATCAACGCGGACGAGGCCGCCACCATGGGCGCAGACTACAGGTGACCTACACTACACTCTAGCCGTGCACGCCGCGCTCAGGACCGCCGTGGGCCACGAGCCCGCCAGGTCCATCAACGCGGACGAGGCCGCCACCATGGGCGCAGTCTACAGGTGACCTACACTACACTCTAGCCGTGCACGCCGCGCTCAGGACCGCCGTGGGTCACGAACTCGAGACCATGGTGATATAGTATGTATACCATTGCACCTGTTATTGTACCTGTATACCATTTGCTCACTGACGTTCCTACTATACAATGTTTTATTTGTTACTCATTAGATAAGCAAGCTCTAATAGCGTGATATTTTTTTATCAATAGGGCGGCCTCTCTAGCCACAGGCTACAAGGTTGCTGCATTGAACGTACGCGATGCTGTGCTGCTGCCGGTTCAAGTGGTATTCACACGACACGTGGACGGCAACGATAAATTGGTGAGTCACGTTGCGAAATAAGACTAATAAGAATTTCATTTTGGTAGGCATTTTTATACTTTCAATTCAACGTTATTACAACTTGTTAGATGTGTCCCGCGGTTTCACTCGTATACAATTTTATTTCTCAAGCTGATTTTTTTTCTGGAATAAAATATCTTCTGCGTTATTCCAGCCAATAAAAAATTTCTTTGCAAATTTTCATGTTTTTTAGCGTACAATTTCGTAGTTTTTGCGTGATAGTGGAACAACCATACGCAATTATAATAAGTTATTTTAAGGCGTAGGCAATATATATTTTTTGAACAATGCTATAATACCGCTTGAACTTAACTACTTTACTGAATAAAACCTTATCTTTCGGAAACCTTTGTGAAATTCCTCATGCCTTCCGCATTCCTTCCGCACTAAATGGCCATATTAATTGTTCCAGATAAAGAGAACTCTCTTCGGGCCCATGAACCCATACCCACAAAAGAAGGTAATTACTTTCAATAAACACACTGACGATTTCTCATTCAACGTCAACTACGCGGAACTTGACCATATACCATCCAATGAGCTGCGCTATATTGGCTCTCAAAACCTGACAGAAGTTGTCCTGAGTGGCGTGAGCGAAGCCTTGGCTAAATACACAAGCGATAATATTGAACACAAGGGTATCAAAGCGCATTTCAACATGGATGACTCTGGCATACTCAATTTGGTGAACGTAGAATTCGTTGCCGAGAAAACTGTTACAGAAGAAGACGACAAAGATAGCACTCTGTCCAAAATAGGCAGCACTATCAGTAAACTTTTTGGTTCTGACTCTGAAACTGAAAAGGGTGAAGAGAAACCGGAGGAGAAACCACAAGAAGCTGAACCCGAAAAGAATGACACTGCTAAAGTAAATGAAACAAATACTGAACAACAAAACGCCACCGAAACGGAGGGCAAGCCGAAGCCGAAAATAGTCATCTTGAAGGAGCCCATCAAATCTGAAGAGCAAATTCTGTCTTTGCAACCATTGAACACTGAACAATTCAAAACTTCAAAAGCGAAAATTGTTGAACTGAATGCGATTGATAGAAAGCGTGTCGAAAGAGAAACTGCCCTGAACAATCTAGAAGCCTTCGTGGTGGACGCACAAATGAAAATAGATATGGATGAATATGCTGAGTGTGGCAAACCGGAAGAAATTGAGGAACTCCGCAAACTATGCGTTGAAACATCTGAATGGCTTTACGACGACGGCTATGAAGCTTCAACGGAAATGTTTGATGAGAAGCTGGCTTTACTGAAGGAGAAAGCAAGTCCAATTTTCTACAAGAACTGGGAGCACAGGGAAAGACCTGACGCGGTGGCTGCCATCCGAAGCATGCTCAACCACTCGAACGAATTCCTCAAGATGTCCAAAAACTTCACCAAAGGCATAAACGAAGAGAAGGACGTCTTCACTGATGTGGAAATCGGTGTTCTTGAAAAGAAAATTGAAGAAACTGAAGCTTGGCTCGAAAAGTCCATTAAGGAACAGGACGCCTTGAAGAAAAATGAGGACATCAAACTGACAGTCGATAGCATAAGGGAAAAGATGGCGAACTTGGACAGGGAAGTGAAATATTTATTGAATAAGCTTAAAATATGGCGGCCCAAGAAACAGGCTAAAAAGAGTTCTGACAACAAAACTGAGGAAGTAGTTATCGAGGCGGAGACTGAGAAGACCGACGAGAACGGTAAGCCAGAGACTCAAGAGGAAAGTCCGGAGCCAGAAGTTCCGGAAGCCGAGAAAGAGTCTCGGGACGAAACAACCGAGCCACCCCTCCAACTAGACGGCGAGACAGACGAACATTCCGAATTATAATAACTGTGAGTGAGGTAATTTAATTTATTAGTCTAATTTATTTTTTAATTTGGAAGTCGGTGCGGTTTGTTCGCTTTTTGTACTATTAGCCTAAATACATAATTTAGTACAAAATACTCAGTTTCTCATTACAGCGTGAACGTTCTTCCATTAGGTGTGCATTTACAACCATGACTTAAATAGTTTTCATTTATGAAGTGCGTGTAGTGCCAATCGCGAACAAGCTTGGAAGTGTAACTTAATCTCAATCGGCGACCGTCTATCCGTTATTCCAGTGTATACATAAAATATGTAATTGGCTTTTGGAATGAACTCCCCGTTGAGGTCTTCCCTGGAGATTACAGGATGGGGTCCTTCAAGAAGGGTGTGGACAAGATTCCTGCAAGTTGCAAGCGTCCATAGGCGGCGGTAAACGCTTACCATCAGAAGGACCGCATGCTTATTTGCCACTCGTGTCGTATAAAATCGGACTGTTTGGTTAAGGTGGAGATTGACCGGGGTTTTATTGCAATCATTATTCAATAGTGCCAGACAGATTTTAAAGACGTCATTATTATATTCTCTTGAACACTGTTTAATAATGGCGATATCGCATTATGATTAGGCCCCAGAACTTAACATAACTGTAACGTAACATATTTAATGTGTTGTTTATTGGCTTAATGTAATTCTGCCTAAGTGAGGGGTAACCTTCTATAGCTTTGGCTATGTGTGTATGTGTAAGTACGACACACCTCTGCCTAATTCTTCGGGGACCCTTGTGGGAAGGCGTGAAGGATATGGTCTGTAAGTCTAGACAAAGTCTCTTTCTCTTAGCTATTAATTGTATGACCATATTAGGCACAGTATAAGTTATGTCATTTGCCATACAATGAATAGCGTAAGCCTAGACGCATAGGGATTTTATCCCTCGGAGTAGGTGTTCTACTCTTTCAGCCTACCCCGTGACCGGTGTGTTGATAGTCTTAAACATTCTTGAATAATGTTTGTATGAAAAGATCCTCCGCTATGATTGTTTTCATTGGTTGGCAACCCTGCGAGACTTAAAAAATTACACATTAGCAGATAGATATTAATAAAGTTTATGTGGAATATGTCAGTACCTTCCTTAAAAACACAAATAGCTTCTATCTTCGTGCAAGGCCCCATAATTGGTGACGCGAGAATGTTTATGTATTTATTTATGTGATATAATGAAGGTCTAGAAGTGGCGAGTGTTATGCTGTTTTTCTACTACGGACATTGTTAAGGAAATATAAAGTTTTTTTATTTTTTTTATTGCTGGCCACTTAATTCAGCTTTGTATCCATCACCGATTTTGTTTTTTTGTTTTATGTATATATCAGTGTGTGTCTGTTCGTAGCAGCAAAGTGGCGTGGGTTAGATTATAGTTCTTAAGTGAGATTTGTTCATACCCAGTCGCAAATGGAAATAAATTATACAATGAATGAACTTATTGTGGTTTTATTGTTCGCCTTTGTCATACATTTGTTCAAAGTTCATTTTCAGAAAAAACTCTTCTCTTGTTTCACGCAGGTGGAATACATAGATAGTAATCAAATACAAATATAACTAGATAAAATGTGTGGTGGCTCGTCACTGTCACGACACGTGAACACTTAAAATATCTCCCACGAAAAAAGGATGTTGTTACATCACTGCCTACCCCTTCCGGCACTTTTGCGGGAAGGTGTGAAACTGTGAAGATATAGGTATCTTTATCTAAATTAAAAGCTTATAATAATATGAGTACACAAGTAAGGTAAGGTAAGGCGTCTCAGAAATTACAACAGTTTTCTTCTAGAAGTTGTAGGATGTTGTAAATATATTCTTATGACGATGAAATAAAATAAATAGCTCCAAAGATAAAAAAACGATAACATTTTTAAAGGGAAGGCTATATGTACAGTTTTAGGGCTTTTTTTCTGAAACTATTAATAAGATAATACAAACATAGTTAGACTCCATATGTATAACGTTAAAGTACAGCAGATTTTTGTGCGAAAATAAGGAAACAATTGTCAACATGGAATTATATTTTTTTAAATTTGATTCTCGACATTGTGCCTCATCACATATTTGAGAAACTGTATATTATACTCTGTATATGTGCAGCTGAGTCTGTTATAAAACGTTTGTCAATAATGCACGCGCCACTTTACACCGGAACGAATGCTTTGTTTGCCGAACAAATAAAAAAAGCACCGTATTTTCAACTATGTATGATACTCAGTCTGTGCCAACAGACCTTGATTCAATCAATTGAGCAACTTGGTTTGGAGCACGTTGGCTTTCAATGCAATTACTTGTTAGTACGTACATATAGATAGGATGAGTAAAGAAAGACTAACGATATACAATGCTAGTGTTTGGAAGAAAGAAGACCACGTTACAACTATTGATCAAATCGATAGGACACTCAAGGATGGGAACATCAAGGGTAATCGAAACCGGCGAGTATGTATATGAAGGGAAAAATGAATGTAGATAAGGCGAAAGAGTAGAGTAGAGTTACAGGGACTGTATTTTTATCTATGATATGTATGTAAGTATGTAGACACTTAAGTCCGGCCACCACAGCTCTCGGACTACCGAGAGCTGAATACCGAGTTAGAATCCTGACTGTACCAAGGAGTAACTCTGAACTTAGAATAGTGATTAGTCACACCACGAGCTTTACGGTGAAAGAAGACATCCTCTGAATCCAACTCAAGCATACGTTTGAGACGAAATTCAAATTCAATAAAATTTTAGGCGGGCAAAACCGAGGAGAGCAGCATAGTAACATGTAAAAAGCTTTCTTTAATATATTTTTTCAATTGAGTATTCTTACCAGAGAGAGATCGTGAGCTTTAATATATATGCCATCGCCTACAAAGTTCAGATTACACGTTCAAGCCCCGGTGCGAACCAATGGCATGTTTTAACTAGGACAAAAATTAACAAGCCAGTAAAATATTTTCGGCCAAAGGTGGTTGTTGATATTAGATTAATATAGGTACTTCTAATTAGAACCTAAGTAGTATTATATTAAGGTTGAGGATTAGATGACCAGATAAATATTTTCAAGGTCGATAAATAATGTTTCGCTCTAGCCCCTGAAATGCTTTTCTCAGAAATTATCTAAGGAAAGTTGAGGGTTTTATTTGTAATAGGCTAAGTCATCTTATATTATACGTAGGTACTACATATTCTACTTTTATATAGATGTCTTAAAATAAAATAAATTCCAGGAACCAGTAAGTGCTCTCAAAGTGTTTGACTAGCCGATTATATGGACAGATCCTAAGACTCCGTTACTTTGCTACAAAAACACACGTAAGGGTAAAATAAAATTACTTTTCATTAGAACAATATAAGAATAGAATGCCCTAGGGTACCTAACCTATGTTATGGTTTGACAAAGCCTAACACGCTTGTTGATTGGTTGGAGTAAATCTACTATTATATTATAAACTAGTTGTCCCGCCCAGCTTCGCTTGGGTGAAAAAATTAAAGCCCAGGACCCAGTGGCGCCACCTATCGGGTCCAATTGTGAATCTAAACCATTCCCAGATCCCCTTGAACACACACAGAAAATGTCATTAAAATCGGTCCAGCCGTTTAGGAGGAGTTCAGTGACATACACACTCACAGAAGAATTATATATATAAAGACTAGCCGTCCCGCCCGGCTTCGCTTGGGTGAAAAACTAACAATTTATGAAACACGATTGCAGCGCCACCTATACGGTCTAATTGTGACCCTTCTCGAATCCACCTTAAGACACACAAACACACAGACAAATTTCATTAAAATCAGTCCGGCCGTTTAGGAGGAGTTCAGCCACACACACACGTACAGAAGAAATATAATACATATATATATATATATCTTTTCATACAAACCTTCTCCTGACAATAAAGGATTCATAAAAGAAAGATTTATCCAATTTGGTGCAGTCGTTTGGAAGTTATGCGCGTACAAACATTTCGGTGATTCATTTTTATATACATAGATACGATCCATACATATTTGTGAGTATGTATGTATGTTTGTTTTTCTCAATCACGCCAGAAGGGCTGAATTGAATTAAATTTGGCACAGATATAGATTATTAGCTGGATACACACATGGGATATGTTTAGTTGCGAAAATAAATCTAGATCAAATCGATTTACGTGGGACCGCGATCCACATCTAGTCATAAAGACTAGACTAGATATATAATTCTTCTGTGAGTGTGTATGTCACTGAACTCCTCTCAAACGACTGGACCGATTTTGATGAAATTTTTTGTGTGTGTTCAAGGGGATCTGGGAATGGTTTAGATTCACAATTGGACCCGATAGGTGGCGCCACCATCTTTTTTTTTCCACCCGAGCGAAGCTGGGCGGGACAACTAGTATTATATATTTGAAAGATTGTGAAGATTTGTTTGTAAGTTTTTCACACAAAAGCAATGGATTTTAATGAAACCTTACAATAATAAAGCTCATACATCAGAATGACACAGGAATAGCTAGTAAATTTATGAATATATTTTGTTCGATAATCAGCAAAATTATAAACGATAAGCCATGGTGGCCGAGTGGTTAGAATAGTTGTCTGCGGTATAAAGATTGCACGTTCGAATCCCGTCTGTACTGATGAGATTTTTGAGAACGTACAGTCATTAGTCACGGTGAAGGAAAACATAGGGAGGAAACTTGCAACCTGCATGCTTGAAGAAATTAAAAGGCGTATATATAGTCGTGCCTGGGTAACGGCGATGGAATCGAGTCACGTTGGCAACTAAAAAATATATATCTCTAGCTGAAAGCTCTAGCTAAAAAATATATATTTCATTTTCAAATATCCGTATTTTCTGGGACTTCTTTCAATTAATTCCTTATTGAGCTTACTCTTATTTCATCGTACCTCATGGAAGTGTCAGATAATTTTAACTGCTAGTCAGACAATATTATACTATTCTTGTTCTAATAATGTTTTAAAGTTAGACATCTCTGAGAAATGTATAATATAGCATCGAACCTTGACAGGTTTGACTCAAGCGTCCCATGCACTATTACCAACAACTTGTTTCAAAAGAGCTTTTGTTTTTCTACTCCCGAAGGAAGAAGTCGGCGCCCGCGCCGTGCACTGGCGCCTTTCTCCGAGTGAGAGAGATGGCTACACAATTTCCTTGACCGTTAAAAAGAGACAGAGCATATATAGCAATAGCATTCCGCGTCACACACAAACCGAATGTTCCAATGAATCCAGTTTGCTTGTTATGCGCCGGTCACTCGGTTGTGTTCCGCCGTGGCTTTTTCGCCAGTGATGTAAACAAAAATAAACTTTTGTGTGATACCCGGACAGTTATTTGACAAAGAAGCGTGAAAAGCATGTGTTGAGGTTGAATTTGGAGGATTTCTGTGGGATTTCCTATATTTGGAGGAGGATTGAGGAGGTAAGAATTGAGAATGCAGCCCGATCCCTCTCGCCCCTCCGGCAGGAATGCACTGCGGTGCGCTGCCTGCGCGCACCTTGTTGTCCACAAAATTTTACTCAATCAATAGTTCATTCTTCCAACAATGTTTTTTAAACAAAATAAAACTGAAATAATCATGACAATAACAGCCCGTGATTGCTATGTCAACAATGTTGGTGATGCATATTTGATGCTTATCCCTATAAAAATAATTAGTGTTGTTATTTGGATAGAAACAGTTTCTTATAACATCACAGAATATATATCTGTGATCTAGCGTGCCCCGCGGTTTCGCCCGCGTAAAAATATCTTTGGTAGATGTGATCTGGATCAAAACATTTATCCTATGTGCTATCCAGGTAATATCTAACCTAAATCGCTGTGCTTAAATTCATCAAATTTAAATAAAATCTGTATACTTCCGGAGCTTGTTCTTCAGGGTCTGACTTAAAATACTTCTGGATATAATTGGCTCGACGAAACTGGCGCTCTATGCTCTGTCTGCCTACCCGTTAGGGACTGGGCGTGATGATTTGTATGTAATATTTTGACATTGACTGTCAGCAGCTTGCGTTCGAGTTTCCGAGCTTAATTCAACATCGTATACTACCACGTTCATCAGTCTCTTCATACATGCTCGTCGGTTTCGAGTACTCTTAACGTTCCCGTCTTTGAGAGTCCGATCGATTTGATCCAGGTAGTTGGAACGTGGATGAAGCGAAAGAGGTATGTAAGTCTAGAGAGAACTGGCGCTCTATACTCTCTGCCTACCCCGCTAGGGACTTGGCGTGATGATATGTATGTATGTATGTATGTATACTACCAACTTCGTTTGATTGTTCTTTTGAGCGCCCTAATCTCAGGAACTACTTATCAGACTTGAGTAATTGTTTTTACATTACATAGCCCGTTCATTAGGGAAGGTTGCAAATATGAACATGCTACCCTAGAGAGCGAGAGCAGTCAATTTTTTTCCAATATAAGACTAATCCGGCACTTTCTCTTGCGTAAAATTTTATCAATGCAGGTGAAATTAAAGTAAATTTTCTTGGATTTTCCGGAATACATTATATGTTACCTGTTAATCCAGCTAATTATCTCTGTGCCAAATTTCATACAATTGCGTTCAGTAGTTTTTGCGTGAGATAGAATCAAACTTCCTCACAATCTTTCGCATTTGCATTAATATAGTAAGAGACCCTACGCATTCTTTATTTAACTACAAGGCATTAATGTAATTGACAACTTACGTCAATCAAATGATCACACGGCTACTTCGAAGAAATTCCGCTGCACTCACATTTGATAATGTCTAACCTTTGACCTTGTTTATTCGGTTACATTAATTCACATGTTATTTTTAAATTATCACATCTCCAACGTTCCTGCGTCTAAATTACGGGACTCGGCCATATGCAGTTATATCTCGCTTACTATGGTTAGCAGTTAGCACCTTCGTTAGTACCTGTGCGATGGAAACAAATGTTACAGCTTTTCCTTTAAGTAGATGGCCATTATTATGGCGGTTTCTAAGAAGGATTATACTTTTGCAAAGAAGGTTGTGTTTTTTAATAAAATTTTTTTGGCTGATGTATAATTCTGGCACTTAACTAAGCTAGTAATATGCAAATACACGGTAGATATTTTTTACTATCATGGGAGATTTTTTTGTCTATGATACTCTAGGTATTGCACGCTTTCAGCGCCGGATAAGTCAGTGCGGGGCCTTTAGCAAATTCTATCAAGGGACACTTTGTTACGGTCAGTAAGTGTTGGGTACGCGTATGTTACTGAATAAGTTACTCCTTTTTACATCAGCTATCTGCCAGTGAAAGTCCCGTCAAAATCGGTTAAGCCGTTTCAGAGATTAGCCGGAACAAACATATATACAGACAAAAATAAAATTGGTATATGTACCGTGGTCATTTTAATATTACAAACAGACACTCCAATTTTATTTATTTGTATAGATGTATCGATAGTAAGAGCTCTGGTACAACTGGATGACAGCGAAGTAGATCTGGCTATACATCACAAGCTTTAGAAAGGTCTAGAAATCATCAAAAAAGCCTTTGCCTAGCAGCAAAAAGTACTAGGCTAACAGAAACAGTGAGAGTTCTGACATTTGCAAGACTGATGTGAATGAAACGAAAGAGGTCCGAAAGCGTAGAGACGCGTGTGCGATACCCCTGGTGTTGCAAGTGTCCATAGGCGGCAGTAACCACCATCAGGCGGACCGCACGCTTGTTTGCCACTTTAATAGTATAAAAAATGTGGCAATAATTTGATGAAAGCACAGACCGATAGTTACAAAATATGGCTGTTATAACGGTTTCCAACGTTGAAAGAAATGTAAACGACTGTAATTTCCGGTTCCCTCGACGGTAATTTAGAAGCTTGTTACCAGTTCCCTGAGCTGGGGATAGCTATTACATCTTCTATAATTTAATAATGTTACTTATATTACGAATGATTAAAGCTAAAAACATTCGGTTCCGGTGACTGCTTTTTCATCATCATCATATCATCACGCCGAGTACCTAACGGGGTAGGCAGATAGTATAGAGCGCCAGTTCTCTATAGACTTACATACCTCTTTCGGTTCGTCCACATTCATCAGTCTCTTCATACAAGGTTACCAGTAATGAGCTCCTCGGTGAGGGGGAGGATTGTTATATTGTGTTGGCAGCAGAGGGATTAGTCCCATTATGCTGCCAACACAGTATAACTCTCCGAAAACAGAGTGGCAACGCGCAAGTGATACTTTGTTATTGTATGCGTAAATAGGCTGCGGTAACCGTTTTCCATCGGGTGGGCCGTATGCTTGTTTGCCACTCTTGTTGTATAAAAAAAAAAAAAAACATGCTCGTCGGTTTCGAGTACTCTTGACGTTCCCGTCCGGAACGTCCGGAACGTCCGGAACGTGGTCTTCCTCTGCCCCTTCTTGCACAAAATTTTGCTTTGTATATTCGTAATTTCGTCAATCTTTCTTCCTTTCTATCTGTCCAAACCAGCGTAACATGAGTGCTTTTTAAAATACTATCTAAGATATAAAATCATTTAATCGTGTTCTTTAACATTATCAAGGTAGCGTAACTCATCTGAATGTAAGCCATAATATATTTAAATAAAAAAGGTAATGGCAATTTAAGATGTATGAAAATTCTCATGCCAATCAAATGACTTCGCAAAATTACGTAACTACTTTTTGAATGTATCATCTTCATGCTTTCCCGTAAAGGGATAGGCAAAGGTGTATCAACCTGCTTTCGCCAGGGATTTGCGAGCCAACTAGCGAAATATTTTGCTATTGAGTGTACTTTTTACTTTTGTGAAGGCAAAGGCGTGAATATACAAACAACGTATGATAATACACCACATATTCCTTGTGACGTAATTAAACGGTAAATAGTTCTGGCGTAATTGTCATGCATGTCTTATAAAGAATTCTGTTTTTGCCATTGCCAATTGGGCACGCGCCATTTGTATTGTACGACACGTTGTCGCTACGTTACTGCTAAGTTGAAATAATCGAAGCAATATATAGCTTATTATAATTGGTATATCCGTTATAATTCACAAGTCCCTCACGGGGTAGGCAGAGGGAGTAAAGCGGCATTTCTCTCTGTACTTATAGACCTTATTCGCTTCATCCTTATTCAATAGTCTTCATTCATGCTCTCCGGTTTCGAGTAATCTTGTTGCTCGCCATTCAAATTCTGGAATTGGCACAGTTTCCGACATGTCTGCTACATTTAGGCAAGCACTGGTGATAAGGAGATGCGTACGTGATTTGAGAGACATAGTATTTCGAATCAAATTATATGGGGGTCATGCTATCGATCGCATAGGTCGATCTGCGAAGTGTTAGGAGGTCAAACGAGAACAATTAACCTTTATTGTTTAGTCATAACTAACTAAATGTACAAGCATTTTAAATTTGATTTCCGATGAATATTATGTTGTCGAAGTTTCTACAACTGCAAGCAGAACACAATTTAAGTAATAATACATTTTCAAAGCTAAGCCCGAGTTGTTCGCGTTACTGGTTGTAAAGTTCGGATCTCGCCTGCACCAATGAGTTTTTCTGAACTTAGGTACATTGATTAGCCACACCACGAGCTTTACGGTGAAGGAGAACGTGGAGGTGAAACCTGCATACGTTTGAAAAGAAATCGTGAGATGTTAGTAAAGTGGTGCTTGAATAACGACGATGGACTCGCAATCTGTCAAGCTGGCACATTCATTATTTTCAATTCTCGGAGTCACAATTAATAACATACATATTATCACACCGAGCCCCTCACGGGGAAAGTAGATAGAGTAGAGCGCCAGTTCTCTCCATAGTTACAAACCACCTTCACTTCATGCACATTGATCAGAATCTACGTGTTAATCATATATGTCTTTTATAAAAAAAAATATTTCGTTATATATGTTTAGTCCAAATACCTCCCAGCTCGAGAACTAGTCCAATTTGATTCGTACAAACACCCCTATATGGGTAAGTAATAATCAGTTTCCAAAACGATAGCAAACACAAAACTTATACGGAACCTCGGGCGGTGTGGGCAGTAAATACCTTCTCATCGGTCCACTTCACTCGGACATACAGACAAACGGGTTCTTTGAAAGCGAACAGGATTGATGCAATGGCCGACGTCGTTTATTGCAGAGATTATACTTAAATCAGGCCATATAATAAATAAAGAGCTTTGATGGCCCTGTGGCTCAAGTTGCCTGCAAGCAATAATAAGAGTGCAAGTTCGAATCTTGACTGTACCCACCAGTTTTTCTGAACTCATGTACCTACGGTGATCAATCACAGTGGAATAAAAAATATTTATAATAATAAAAAATATTTGTTTAACATTATGTTATATGGATACGTAGAATCTCCTAACATGCACTGGAAAGAAATTAGTACCTACCTCTTTCTTCTTCTTAAATTTAAGACTTACTTCAACTCCTTTCGGTGTAACTGTAACCATCTACTAATATTATAAAAATAAAGTTTGTGAGGATGTTTGTCACACTCACGCCAGAACGGCTAGACGGAATTGGATAAAATCTGCTACTGAGATAGATTATTAGCGGGATAACATAGGATTTTATTCTAGAAAATAATTTACAATGATTCAAATTTTACGCAAAGGCAATCGTGGGGTATAAAAGTTAAAGCAAGCAAAAGCTAAAGTATAAAGCAAGTTAAAAAATGGATCTATGATTTTATTGATTACAATCATGTTTTAAACATGTTACGCACGATGTGATCGATCGAATTATTCGATTTGATTCGATACGCCGGCCGGCAGGTATTGATTCGATCAATTAAACCCACAGGCTGGCATCGCATCAGCTATTAAAAGTTATTTAAAGGCATGACACTACGTTATCTCATAATTAACATTTGTTAAGGCTCGGCCTACGTCACAACAATTTATGACAATAACAATAGACTGAGCGATACATAGAAGTATCGCTCAGTCTATTGATATATACGCAAATATTACTTTATAATAAACAAAAAGCCGTGGTGGCCGAGTAATTCGAGTATTTGCCTGCAACTCAAAGATTGCAAGTTCGAATCAGGACTGTATCTATGAGTTTTTCAGAACTTAAGTACAGTGATTATTCACACCACGAGCTTAACGTGGAGGAAAACATAGAGAGGAAACCCGCATACGCTTGAGAAGTAATTCAAAGGCGTGTGTATAGACGTGCTTGAGTTACGGCGACGGACTCGCCATCTAACTAGATCCCATAGATCATCATCAGCGAAATAATAAGCCAGATCCAGCGATTTGTTCAATATTAGTGTATTTAAATAAACAAAAAATAAACGTTCTACCTTTGTCCTTTATAGACTTTGAAACCGTCCGACCGAGGTGCAAACAGGTTTCATTTGAAAGGGGAAAATGCCTGATTTTAGATCATCAACAATTTCAGCGTAGTAGTACACGCCGGGTATCCGCCAATAGTTAATAAATAAATGAATAATTATATAATACTAGCGACCCGCCCCGGGTTCGCTCGGGTATTTATAAGTATTGCTCTGAAAAATAAACAAAGAAACGACAGAAAAAGTTTAAGTATTACATTTCTTTATATAATTTCTCGATAAAAATATTCATGTGGTTTATCAATCATCTTTGGCAGCTATTATATATATTACTACTATATTATAGGTGCTATTTTTTACCACGCTTTATTTATGGCCTGCATTATATTATATGCTCCACAGACGAAAAAACTAAAATTAAGGGAATATTTTCCTTTACATCTTCTGCATTGTTTTGTGATATCTCAAACTAGTTGTATATTATGTATGAAAAATAATTAAGTTCTTGCAATCGCAGTGCCACCTATCGGGTCCATTAATAACTCTAAACCATTCTCAGATCCACTTAAACACACACAAAAATCCATCAAAATTGGTCCAGTCGCTTAGGAGGTTCAGTCACATACACGCACTTAATAATTATATATATACATATGTATCATCACGCAGAGTCCCTAGCGGGGTAGGCAGAGAGTATAGAGCGTCAGTTCTCTCTAGACGTACTATTTCGCTTCGTACATATCTCCAAACCTTCTCACAAGGTTCCTCACAGTTAAGGTTTAATACAAAATGGCTCTTTGTCAATAAATACCCGCAGAGAAATTTTATCACCTGCATTTTACTGCTGAGTCTAAATAAAGTTCCCCTTAAGAGAATTCAAACTATACGTTAACTGGATCAGTTTTATAACCGTGTAATATAACAATAATAGCAGTATTTGGTCTTTTATTACTATGGAGGGGCATAAAGATAATTCCAGACATTTTTCATCGGTTATATAGCTTACAGCATATCGTTATATTTTGTTTGCGTGCGTAAAAGTCAGGAATTAAAACGTCTTGTGAAAGTTTACGTTTGGATAGTGCCAGAGAGTGGCAAATGGAATGAACCACAGGTTTAATTACTACTGTGTTGTATGTATGAGTATATATTTTTCTAAATTCTTTCAAGCTAGATATTAAACCCTGGTGTCCTGAAGCAATGTTCTTTTCTGAACGTGAGTACACGTTACGAGCTTTTCGGTCTACGAAAACAACACGCTGAAACTTATAAACGTTAAATAAGAAGTTGGCGGAAGAAGAGTTATTACACTTCTGCCTACCGTTTGGAGCACCTTTTTAGGTGACACAGGATTATTTCACAGTGCCAACGCACTAATCCTACAATTACCCACCATTAATTTATTTGCACCCATTTTATTGATGTATTTTGTATTGTGTACACAAACAAAATCATGTAAACAGAAAATCTAATTTGGAGCTTTGAAATCTTTCCCAATTTCCGAGATGAGTAATGGCAGTGAACGGGATCGAGATGCATTTTTCATTTCTCACAGTTCTGATCATAAATTCTCAGATGCGAACTTATTTATACGTAGTCAGTTGTGCTGGCAACGGTTACCAATTCTGAATTTGAATTTATATTGGCGAAATGTTAGCTTACGATTTTATGGTCTTATATAGAGTGCAATTAATTTAAGGCGCGGACTTTGTCAGCCTCTAGACCGCGCTCACAATTTATGGGACTTACTATCACGATTCTCAAATTGAATGTCTTTTCAGCGCAATACAGACTAACGCAAGTTCTTAATTCAAAATATTTACTTCACATAAAATCCACACTGAACGCCATATATAATTAAATATTATATTTTAAAAAAGGCCGAGTGGTTCGAGTAGTAGCCTGCAACACAAAGATTGCAAGTTCGAATCCCGACTGTACCAATGAGTTCTCTCTCTAAATTTCTAAATTTATTGATGTAATTAGTCGCACCACGAGCTTGACGTTGTCGTAAACCCCTCCGTCGTCTACTACTCTCTATTTCACCCGTCTAGAACTTTAATTCTTTAGTAGATTTTTTCTGGTATATCTTTGTGTTAATCTAGCTAATACTCTATGCCTGTCCTAAATGTCGCCCAATCATGTTCAGCCGTTAACTGTTACTTTAGTTTAATCTCGTTCTAGATTGACTGAACCTTTTTCTACATTAGACAACTATAAATCTCGTTCGGCCTGTTAATGTAAGTATGCGGTAGGTTCAAAAGCAATATCAGTTAACCTGCTCTATACTAGTTGCGAGCCCATATTATTAAGTGACCCCAGCTGTAGAGCAGCTAGCAGCATGGAACCCGCAGTTGTAAAGAAAATACAATAACAACACCATCATCATATCATCACGCCGAGTCCCTAACGGAGTAGGCAGAGAGTATAGCGCCAGTTCTCTCTAAACTTACATACCTCTTTCGCTTCGTGCACATTCATCAGTCTCTTCATACATGCTCGTCGGTTTCTAGTACTCTTGACGTTCCCGTCCTTGAGCGTCCGATCGATTAACAGTTTTATAAAAAAAAACATTTTATGAAAAATGATTTCAAATTCGGTATTCCATATTCAAGTATCATGAATTCATCCTGCCGTATCGACTAACAAGCCTTCCGCTAACACAGCTATAATTTTTAGTCCTTGATACCTCAGTCCCCACAGGGAATGTACATTGCAGGTAATGTTTCCTACGTGCCGTACCTCTCTTCTGCTGCTCATTAGCCTATAGGTCATCTAAGGTCAAATTCAAAGACGCAAAACCATTGAAACATCTTTATCATAGCGTATGGTATATACCTAGAGTGGAACCACAAATCGTCGTGTCAATTTCCATACAGGCTATATAAGCAACAGGTGTATAAAACGTGAGTCCTCCGTCTCTATCTCCCCGTTTCTCTCGTTCTACTGTATACTTTACGAGCATCTTAATATGTATTATTCCAATATATTTATTTACAACGTAATCTACTTTGAATAATAACTCCATAAGCTCCCTGTGATCGTTGTGCGGCAATAACATTACCAAACAAATGTTCCGCCAGTAAAGTAAAGCTTTATGGGGTTTATCATAAGTGTATACTTTATGCTCTGTTCGGAATAGGTTGATTTGAGATGCGGCTGACTACTGTAAGGCTTTTTTTTATACCTCTATAGTGCCAAACAAGCATACGGCGGTAACCGTAGTCCATTTACGCTAACGATACCAAAGTATCACTTACGCGCTGCCACTCTATGTTCGGAGAGTTATACTGTGCTGGCAGCACAATAGGACTAATCCCTCTGCTGCCAACACAATATAACAATCCTCCCCCCTCCCCAAAGAGCTTATTACTGGAGACCTAATCCCCCGCGTAGGAGCACAACACAATACATTGTGTTATTTGGCTACGGACTTCTATAAGGTGGAGGTCCTGCCCCAGTCGGGCAGCTCTAAATTCGAACGGAAAACCCCGTTATACTACTCTACCCTCTCTCTCTACCTCTGCCCTACCTCTCTTACGTATCTTTCTGATGAAGCATATTACAGTAGAATACAAGGTGAAGGAAAACATCGAGAGGAAACCTGCATACGTTTGAGACGAAATTCAAAAGCGTACGTATAGTCGTGCTTGAGTAACGGCGACGGACTCGCCATCTGTCACGTTGGCACCTAAAATATATCTCTGCCTAACTCTCTGGGGACACTTGGAAGGCGAGAGGATATATTATTTTATTATTATTGAAACATGAAAAGGTTCAAATACCTAGGGCAAAACAAAATTGCGGATTTCAACCCCAACTGCAACAATAAGTTTTTACAAGATTTAGCACGCCAAGATCTTCAGTGACAGTAAAACATTATAGGAATCCTGTTTACATTGGTAGCGAAATTTACAAATGAAACTACAAATCGTGCTTACGAAAGGGGGAAGGACTAGTCATATGTCACTTTGACACCTAAATATATCTCCGACGAAATGGTATGGTATGGTATGGTAATGGTATACCTACTTTTTTCCTGGCTTTTCTTCTTCGAAGACCCTTGTAGGTGCAAATGCGTGAAACTCTCATGTGTGCGTATTATTTTATTTATCTTTATCTTTTTAAAAAGTTTTTTTTGATAATAAAAGTTATAACTTGCCGTGGTGGCCGAGTGGTTCGAGCAGTTGCCTGCGACGCAAAGGTCGCAAGTTCGAATCCCGACTGTACCAATGAGTTTTTCTGAACTTAAGTACAGTGATTAGTCACACCACGAGCTTTACGGTGAAAGAAAACATCGAGAGGAAACCTGCATACGTCTGAGAAGAAATTCAAAAGGCCTATGTATAGTCGTGCTTGAGTAACGGCGATGGACTCGCCATCTGTCACGTTGGCACCTAATATACCTCTGGCGGAAAGTAGGTGTGTGGGTATTACCTATACACCTCTGCCTACCCCTTCGGGACCCTTGTGGGAAGGCGTAAGGATATTATTTTATTTATTGTAATAAAACTTAGATATTTTATCTTTTTAATAAAAAAAAGTAGCACAATATTTTATCTTGTAGTTTGCTGTAACGTTAGTATTTTGCTAATAACAAGATATCAGATCATGTATTAAATATCCAATTTCAAACTCGATTACTAGATACGAAGCACGAGTAGCCTTAACTCATTCTGAAAGGTCAAACACTTAACTATTTACTGGGTATCAAATTAAAGCTTTAGCAGAACGCGGTGTGTAAATTTACTAACTTGTTCGCGTCTTTACGCCTTTCACCCTTATATTTAGGTGCCAACAAGATATATGGCGAGTCTGTCGCCGACTTCGCCACAACTTTACATACGCCTTTGTGTTTCATATTAAATTTTTGCAGATTTCTTCACGTTGTTTTCCTTCACCCTTAAGCTCGTGTAACCTTATTTAAGTTTCGAAAAACTGATTTGTACAGACCACTGAGGATTGGAACCTCAGCAAACCACTTAAACCAGTCTACCACTACTGCTATATAATAATTAATTAAGGTATTTTAAGTAAAAACTTTAATTTCAAGCATCAGATTTAATTTGATTGGGTAATATACACGAAGCAGTAAAAACTTGAACGTAATCTAACTAGTTACTTATGTATTTTTTCCCTAATATCCTACGCTGTAGGTGGCCATTTCGAGTACATTAGTTAATCGAAAACGGTGAATTGAACAAATGTCTCACTGTATTTTAAACCCTATATGTATACAATAAGAGACTTCAATGTATCGGTAAATTGGTCCTTCAAGGCACGTGGTCCGACCACCAGGGCGCAGGGAAGCAGGAACTACACATACTCGACTAGAAGGGGTACTTTTTGCGCTACCTATTGTCTGTCGGATCAGCGCGTGCTTAAGATAACGTCACGTGCCTAATGATGGCAGAATCGAGGTGTGAACGTAAGCGATGAACAAGGGTAATACAAAATTTCCTACATAGTAAATCTCAGCGTGGATAGGTTAAAAATTATGCTTCGCTCAAGTGGACTTGAGTAGGAATGCTGGAGCGTTCCTTGTTTAAAAATAAGTCTTCCACAACGGTCCCGACAGGGTTAGGCTAGGCAAATATGAAACAACATGCCATCTATTTTCCCTGGATGTATACTCTCGCGGCGTCTGTTTGTCTGTCGTTGCCACTCGTGTCGTTCACACATCTCTTTATCCTTTCCAGAGCATCTTCCTAAACATTTAAATCTCATATGTTCATAAATCACTGTGAATAATTCCAGAAGATCTTTATTTAAGCACAACTCATCGGAAGACCTCCAGGGCTTTACCTCCAATGGTGGCTTTTCACGAGAGCTTTATCGATAGGCGGTATTATGATATGTTATTCCATCATAATTAAATAACCAATAATAATTTTATAATGTTTAAGCGACAGACGTGTATCTAAAAATTATAAATCTGTCCTTTTAGCGCACTCTTGTATTACGATTGCAAGCACCAAGTCGATCACAGGTCCTTTTCGCCGATAATAAGCTTTTATAAGTAGAGATCTATCAAAGTTTATCATGTTTTGTAATTACAACTAATATCGAGCAAATCCCAATCAATAGCTCATGCACGTTGTTTTGAAATTGGATCGTCATGTCATCGATACCACAGACCACACACGCCCGTTCCGGGTACGTCCCTATTACGACGAAATATACATTGATCCGTGTCCTTGGACTGCACTTGTAGGTTGTTTGCTTGGTAACCGAGATGTTTCACGATAGATAGTTCCAAGGAATTGTTTTGGTATTGTTATGTTATGTCAGGATATTAGGAAGCATGAAAATAGTATAAATGCGGTTGCGATCCCTTTGAAACGCGACGTAACAATATTGGATCGAATCCGCAAAGCAACTGGCGTGAACGAGGGTCATTGTAACGATGGAATCATGTTACGTTTGTTTGCAAATATAGATACCTATACGTAAAAACATCCACGTAGAAGATGAGGCAGTGGAAGACGGCGTTTTAGCTAAGCAGATCCAACCGTCATGCATAGATGAAGAGACTGATAAAATGCTGCGCTCACTTATTTTTCATATTTTCACATGATCCAGGATAGAAGCGTTTAAAGTGGGCTCTTGGCGAAAAAGTTAGGGATATACTGGACTGCAGACGACACCATTGCGTCTATAATAAAAGAGGAAAAGCAGAATGCCGTAACATCTAAAAACACTTCAGCAGGTAACTCGTGGTGTTCACGACCCTTAGGTACGAGGAATCGATAAAGAAGAGGAGTCTAGAGAGAACCTGCGATGTACTCTGCTGTATGTGATGTCATATCGATTCATCGTCATATGCTTAAAAGCTGGGCTCTTATCGGCGTCTGACGCAACTCCTTCCAATTGCTTTGACCAGTACTACATACGCTATGTTAGACGCCCTTTCTTAGATTGATACAAAGATACAAATTAGAAGACATTATCGAGAGTGCTCTGACGTCTTACATCCATTTTCTTTCTCATCTTTTTCACGTATCTCTTGTCATCCGGAAAGTTCGACATCATATCTTGGAACTAAATAAATAGCGCACTGCGCGGTTTCAGAGTAGCTTTATTCCAGTTAGTTCTACAACTTATGTACCTGCATATATAAGTTATGGTAAAAAAAATTCGCTGAGGGTTTTCCTAGAGAGTATAGCTTAGGGTTCTTCAAGAAGGGTGTGAACAGATTTTTGGAGGGTGCAACACTACGGTGTAAGTGATAGGTCACTTGCGTTTTTCTTTTACATGTACCAACATTAATTATAGCTGCTTTAAAGTATTTTTGTATTGAGCAATAAGATTATATTCAATTTCAATACTTTGGTGAAAATGACGTTGCGGGTTCCAATCCCGCCTCGTCTAAGATTTCAATATGTTTAGATACTTTATAAATACATATCATCACGCCGAGTCCCTAACGGGGTAGGCAGAGAGTATACAGCGCCAACGCCTTTATTGATACACCTTCTTGTATGTATGTATTTAAAGTTCTATATAATATATATTTGGGTAAGTATCCAGTTTATTAGGACACGCTGAATATATAATAAGGATTAAACGCAGAATAATCAGAAGTAATCAGAAGATTAATTCAAATTGTTGGTTCATTGAAGCCTGCAACATTCAGGAATTCTCTTGTCATATCTGATTAATATGCTATGGCACAGTTTAATTAAACGCCTTTCATGCACACCATGTAATTTTTCAGCGAATCCTCAATTTTTTTAACGGGCTTTTATATAAATATGCTTTTATGAAAGTCATATATTACGATTATGAAAAAGCGAATATTTTAAGCGCCGCGGCGCGCAGCGCTCTTTGAATTCTTTTCTAAACCAAAATATAAACATAATTGTGGGTACTCACACAAAGTCAAGATCTTGAACAAGACTGAGCGTATACATTTAGTAGCAATACGACATCCTACATATAGATATTCCTATAAACAC
The DNA here is from genome assembly GCA_945859725.1 of Drepana falcataria. Classification (NCBI taxonomy): domain Eukaryota; kingdom Metazoa; phylum Arthropoda; class Insecta; order Lepidoptera; family Drepanidae; genus Drepana; species Drepana falcataria. The sequence continues at coordinate 8,517,702 of OX243935.1, forward strand.
TTACGTAAATCAAATCGTAGTAGGCACAGCTAGTACATCCCTACTAATATTATAAATGCGAAATTAACTCTGTCTGTCTGTTACCTTTTCACGCCTAAACGACTGAACCGATTTAAATGAAATTTGGTACAAAGTTTGTCTAGAGCCTAAGGAAGGATATAGGCTACTTTTTAATGCGAATAAGGGTTGTAAGTAATGGAGTTCTTCAAGAACGGTGTGAAAAGATTCCTGCAGGGTCGGCAACGCGTTAGTTGTACCCCTGGTGTTGCAAGCGTCCATAGGCGGCGGTAACCGCTTACCATCAGGCGGACCGTATGCTAGTTTGCCACCCAAATGGTAGAAAAAAATAAAAAAAAACTGATGTACAGGTAGTGCGGATTGCCGGAGCGGAAGTCGGAAGGGCCCCCGATCCCCCCCTGATGCAGCGGCCGGGTCCACTCCGGTCTCCTTCTCCGGCACGACCACTACACCAAGGACTTTACACACATGTGCGGGTCAGCCTCCCAGGGCGGAGATTAGGTGATGCCTGGGTTCGGGACCCCTACTATATGCGGGCGGCCAGCGGACAGCCGATTCACCGGGTCTCCCTAACAACCGCACCGACATGCCGCGCCTGGTCACCACCACGGCGGAATTGCACCACTGGTCCTGTGTTGCCGACACGATGGCGATAATGGCGATGGACTCACCATCTGTCACATTGGCACCTAAAATATATCGAGCGGGAAGTGGGTGTGTCGGTTCTATGTACACACCTCTGCCTATCCCCTTGTGGAAAGGCGTGAAAATATGTACATATATTTAAATTTAATTCGGCAATTCGTGCCTGTTTTAATTAAAATTTACTATTGCAACATATATTGAATGACATTAATAAAATGATATGAAAGATAAACTTTAATTAATGCTTATAACATAGCTCGCATACCGATGCCGTAAACTACAACACTCTCTTTCACAAGCCGCTGCGGAATTACAGATATACAATATCACCGTTGAGAGTGGAATCATAGAGTAGTATTCTTTGTGTAGAATAAACATTATGAAACAAATGATTAGCGTATTATATTACCTATTTATATTCGTGTGTAATACATACGTAGCTAATAATAGTTACGTGTGATTGTCGCTTGTTTTTACTGTGTATATAAGCTTTGGTAGGTTCTCCAAGTTATACTAGTCTCCTACAAAGTCAAGATTGTGGGTTCAAACCTCTGTGGTATAAACAAAATGAGTTTTGAGTGAACTTTAGGGTGCTTAAAGGTGAAGAAAATATCATCATCATCGGAAATATTAAAACTGCACACTATTGATAAAAATATGACGAATAAGGCGAGTATGTATAAAGAGCTTGGTATGAGGCGAAGGAGGTCAGTTGATGTTTCGAGAGGACGCACACTCTCACCTGTCTGCTACCCAGTAAGGAGCTCGGCCTGACGATGGCCTGAACTTTTGTATGTCACATTAGCCCTAAAATTTACCAAATCGTATCGACCAGTGCAGTCCAGGTCCGTAGGTTGCTAAGCAGCAACGTTAGAAGGGAAGATCTTAGCACTTAAGAAGTGCCTGGCTGGAAGAATTAGTCTCGCCACTGTTGGGTTGAGTAGCAAAAGATTTCGGAGCTCACGTTATGAGAGACATAACAAAAAAGTTTCTCCTCCGATGTCAAGACGATCGCGGAGAGAAAACCATACATGGCTACAAACATGTTGCGTCAACATAATAGGAGGAATTTCTGTCCAAAATATTATTGGCTTCGGCACGCAACGTATGTCGACGAGGCTGTTTCTCACGAAATTATTTCCATTATCGACACTGCTTGAGAAAGCTAGTATTATTATCAATATGAAAGGTAGTTTGCTTCTTATTTAATCTCGCAATACAGGCCGATCAGGCTAGAGTACCTGGATATACACATAGGCTTAATATTCTTACCTTGAAATTGAAGCAGTTGCCTTGTTTTTATAACTTTTAATTTGTTGGACGCGACCTTTGATTGACCAAAGATAAAATTTGCAGCCATACCGGGACCAATGTATCTAACGATAGATATCTAATGATGCCAATTAGATTGGCAACATTCTCAACAGTTTAACACGTAATCAGTAGACTAACGCAAATTATACATTTATGAAGAAATTGGGATGTTTGTAAATCAATCACACCACACCAGGATGGTTGAACGGTTTTAGTTGTAATTTGGCACAGAGATAGATTGTTAGCTGGATTAACACATAGACACATCTAGTTGTTAATAACTGAGGTATTCAAAACACTTTAAAGGCCAGATATTAAACCTTTTTATGCGCCATTTTCATAGCCCCCCAGTACCCCAACACAATAATGGTTCAATGCGAGTGTCAAATAAAAGGGTTGCTATGAAAAGAATGAAAGCAATAATTTTGATTGTCACACATGGTGTGGGATGCGGGACCATACAATTGTTTTATGGTCCGGTTATATTATATCCCGTGCATACCCCACACCATGCATTATTAGTCTTAAGAAAGTCAGGTTATATCCATAATGTCACAAGACTTTCTTAAGGCGGCGATAAAATTGCACTACAAGATATATTCGTGTTTAACCTAATTGATTGAACTGTACTTAAGTAAAAAAAAACAATTGGTGCAGTCGGGGTTCGAAACTGTAATCTCAATTTCGACCGTTTCAGGTCAGCTGGCTACGTCGGCTCAAATTTAAATCACATATAGCTGTATATCCTTATCCTTACTAATATTATAAATGTGAATGTAAGTTTGTCCGATCATAATACAACTTTGTACATATATTCTTGTAGGTATAAGAAGTAACATAGGATACTTTTATAAATAAAAATATATAAAAAAAAACATTTTTACGAAAGATAAAAAAGCCGACACATTGAAAGGATGAGTGAAGAAAGATTGACGAAACAGATATACAAAGCAAAAGTGTGTGCAAGAAGAGGCAGAGGAAGGCCACGTTCCAACTACCTGGATCAAATAGATCGGACTCTCAAGGACGGGAACGTTAAGAGTACTCGAAACCGACGAGCATGTATGAAGAGACTGATGAATGTGGACGAAGCGAAAGAGGTATGTAAGTCTAGAGAGAACTGGCGCTTTATACTCTCTGCCTACCCCGTTAGGGACTTGGCGTGATGATATGTATGTATGTAAAAAAGCCGTCCACGCCGACGAAGTCGCGGGCACAGCTAGTATGCAATAATCCAGCGACCATGTTTTGTAAATAATTGCGTACATTATACATTTTCGTGCGGTCCCAACTCCATTCTCGCTGCCATTCGTCAGTCAAATCCACCGGTAGTTGTCAATTAGCAAACTATAAAACTGTCAGCTTACACATCGGAATTCTGTCCATGTTCTTTCGCGGAAGCATTAAAACATGTCCAAAACGACTGAAAAATTAGCAAGGAAACGTCAGTAGCTATACCTATCTGCTTACGTAAAATATGTCCTCGAAGCGTCATGCGCTGAATCCTAATGTATCGGCCTAAGTAGGCTTTAGTTTAATGAGATGTCACGCCATGCCCCCGATAACAATGGCTGTCTCAGTATTTACGGGTACTAGGCGCCGGGATTTTGTTACCTGATATTACATCTTTGTTGGAATTTAATTTAAAGATTTTAACAAACACTTGCGGAGGTATATTGCGTGGACTTACGTTGAATTAAATTTGATAATAAAATATGACGTGTGCTCCGCTCCACGTGTTCAAACAAATAATCAACACACTACGAACTTACAAATGAGTTTCCTTTTGCAGACCCTCTGACTATCATATGAACTCTCCGTTGAGGCTTGTTCTAGAGAGTACAGTGTGGAATTCCCAAGAACGGGGTGAAAGGTTCCTGCAAAATGGGCAACGCGTTAGCGTACACCGGCGGCGGTAACCGCGTATCAACAGACGCCTGCTTGTTTGCTACCTTAGTGGTATAGCTAAGGAGGATGAATATCTCATTTATTCATCCTTAGAAAGAAAAAGTTACACCTCAGTGGTATATCGAAGGAGGATAAGAAAGAAAAGCAAACATTTGATTTGTTTGGTCGTCTAATTATTATTCTTTTAATTGTATCCTCACTCTTACGTAGGCAGAGGTGTAGGTATTACCCACACACCCACTTCCCCAGGAGATACATGTATTTTAGGTGCTATCGTGACAGATGGCGAGTCCATCGCCGTTACTCAAGCACGAGTATACGAATTGCTTCTCAGACGTATGCAGGTTTCCTCTCCATGTATTCCTTCACCGTTAGGCTGGTGATGTGAATAATCACTTTACGTTCAGAAAAACTTATTGGTACATTCGGGATTCGAATTTTCAAACTTTGTGCAGTTGCAGACAGCTCGAACCACTCGTCCACGACGGCTACGTGTAAATTGTCACACTAAATAAAAGCACATCGCAACTTTCTTTAGCCGCTCGTCACTTATTTACACTTTTAATTTCACCGGAACCTGAATGGAATCCTCAGCAGACTCGCCCTTGAAATGGTTCAAACACACTTAAGCGATGTGGACAGACGAGTTGCAGACCGGACGAGGCCTGAATGATTGAGTGTGAATAAAAAATTTTGTCGGCAATGTGACTCGATGAGGCGACGCTCGGCCACAGGAAATACCGACGAGTTTAAAGACATCTCAAAAAAATCTCAGCGATTTTGGGCGAAGAAAAAATGTTATTGCCGTTTTCCTGCCTACCCCGCGAGGGACACGCTGGGATTTAATGTATGTTAAAAAAGAAATCTGCATATGTCTGAGAAGAAGTGACAAAATCATCAATCAAAAGCGTATGTATAGTCATGTTTGAGCAACGGCGATGGACTTGCAATCCGTCACTTTGGCACCTAAAATATATCTCCGGCGGTAAGTGGGTGTGTTGGTACTATACACCTCTGCCTACCCCTTTGGGGGACCCTTGTGGGATGGCGCGAGGAAATATATATTTTGTAAGTGTATAAGAACCACTGCTTGCGATGTACTCTATTGCCCCATAATATTCATCAATAATGCTAACTGGGTGCCATCAGCTATTCTATTCATAGAACCGCCAGTGTTTAGTCACAACGAGCCAGAGGACCGATTCCTGTTATTTATTAAGGCACAAACCGGTGGCACCTTTATCGGAATACGTAATGTCTTACACGTATTAATGCCATGTCGGTTGAAGTTCATTTGAATAATGGCTTCTTGAAAAGTGTATTAAAGAAAAAAGGTATAGAAACACTTATACATGAGAAAAAAAAATTTTTTTTTCGATTATCCAGCAGTGTGTAATTGTCAATCGCACACTCACAAGGATGGAAAAGTCAAGATTACTCGAACCCGATGAGCATGTATGAAGGAGACTGGAGGAAGAGGAGAATGTGGATGAAGCAAAATATTTCTGTAAGTCGATATCTCTTTCAAGTCACTGGCGCTCTACTCCCTTGAGGGGCGTGATGTTATTATATATGATGGAAGATGTATGGAATGCAAGCTTAGAATACTGTATGACTAGCCGTTTTACTTAATTTCTTAAGGTTCCTATTAACTCCTTTAATTTTTATTGAACAACCAAAAGAGAATATATAATTGTATATAGAGGGCGAAGCAGAAAGAACTCCTTCCGACTCTGACCTGAATTTATTTTTACAATGGAGAAAAATAAAGACTAATCCAATACAACCGACTATGGCATAAGTCTGTAATAATATCATATACATCATAATCATAAGCATGGTCTGGGTGAAAGAATCCTAATTCTATAAAAACTCTTATTCCTATTTCCTTCAACGGTTCCTTACTAATAACAACGATCTATCTGAAAACGTTAGTGTAGCCTATAAATTACAAGGTACTCGTATCGTGAGAAATGGATGTAGCTGATATCTTCGATTAACACATAGATTGAACACGTTTCACCCCGAAACCGCTTTATTATTTATTCCAAGCGAGTGGAGCCGTGTACACAAGGCATTTGGGATTCCTCTAGACATTTCTACTCCTATTTCGTGTATTTATTTTATGATCTTTTCTGATTGACAATAGCCTTAATATAGAAAAGAAATAAAACGCGGGTTCTTATTTCAAATATATTACTGCTTTCATATGACTTATAAAAGTGATATTTGGGTTAAAAATAATGCGCGGAGTTCTTATTTTAAAGTTTTTGGTTACAGAAAACGAATGATCAAATTAGTCAAATTAATAGTGATGAACTCTTTCGTTAATCGGCTAACACGATTGTAAATCGCATAGTTTAAAATCGATTTAATTTATTAGCTAGTTATAAGCATTAAAATACACATTTAGCTATCGGCGTTTTCTTCACTGGCTATTATCATAAATTATAACATGTATAGCCATCTTGGAATAATATGTTTAAAGCCTCCATACGTGGTAAATATAATTTTAACGAGTGGTAATTTAGTAATTTTCTCGAAGCACTTAGGCATTAAATAGGCACATTAGTATTTTCCTAAAAAACCTACTAATATGTAACTAGATTGTAGGCTTTCTATCTGCTGCCAAGGCCAAAAGCAACGTAAACTTGAATCGTATAAGTATCAAGATATTGATTACTATATCCTGATAGCCTAAGCAGATATAAAGCCTACAATGTTTCCCGCCATCGCCCTCAGTGTTGCCACGCCATAAATACATAACTATTTTATGCAATTTTAAAATAAATCACTACAAAAACCAGCGACCGCTTTTCTTTCATAAGGCAGAGTCGGAAACAGTTACAATCATCGCTCGAGTAATAATAGCATTCTTGCATCCAAAACATCGATACATCTTTTGTTTGTATCACATTCCTTTAGCCGAAACAAATTTAACTTACTTTAACTTACTTTGAGATTATGAAAGATCGAGCTATACTACTGCCATCATTTACTTTAAAATTATGCAGTTGCTAACTGCTCACTGGGAAATACGAGGAATTCTTTGGCTTTTAGTTTTAGGCACGTGCTTGGCTTATATTTCAACAACGTTCTAATTTTAAAAGTCTTGTTTTGTTTTTCTCGGGCGTATGACAGGAATAGGCCGAATAGCAGTGCGCTTTCGCTGTTCAAATACGTGATTATATATATACCAATTTAAATCTTAATATATGTAAATTACGCGTCACGTTGTTTGTCCGCGATGGACCCCTAAACTACTTAACCGATTTTCATCAAATTTGCACACCATGTGCAGTTTCATCTAACTTAAAAGATAGGATAGCTTACATCAAAATTGGACCTGATAGGCGGCGCTTCGATCGCGTTTCAGGAAGTTTAACTTTTTCACCTGGGCGAAGCTGGGCGGGACAGTTAGTTTATTTATATAATCTAATTAATTTATAACTAGTAGGTAATAATAAAAATGATGCCGGTTGACTGATCAATATAAATAATATGCTTGGGTATATTATTTATATTAATCACATAATAGTTACAATAGTCCGCTAGTTTGTGGTCTACCAGTGACCTACTACCACAAACTAGCGAATTTAGAATATTTTTTATCATTTATGTTTTATTCGTCATTAGTTTCCAATTACGCTAGCAACAAAAAGCTAGTTTGATTTGTATTTACGTCTTCGAATGACTTTATTGTCTAATTCACAAAAAAAAATAGATATTTGGAAAATACATCTGCATGAACAAGCCATTGTATTATAATTTCATATTTATTTGGAAACGTACGACATTTTTTACTATACTTAAAAGCAATTATAAAAGCCGGTATTTAAAGTCTTATTTCCTTTGCAGGGTCGGCAAGATGGGGTTAACGGTGCTTCTTCACTTGCTCTTAGCGGCCGCGCCAACCATAGCCGGTAAGTTCGCACAATTCGGAAATTTCCAAGTGTCCCAACATCTCCCTTTGAATATCTCGTAAAATGCGCGCTATCAACTCGGCAATCTTCCTTTACGATTCCAACAGATTTATTGTGCAACTGAATTTTAAGCACTCTCTTCTTAAATGTGTTTTGGGAATTGAGAAAGTTAAATTTATTTTTTTTCTAGTTAAAAATCCCTACGTTTCACTTTTAGGGAGAACTTTTGTGACATTTATAATCAGAAATATCTTGTACTTTTTCATCTTCACGACTTCCTATACGGGTATCGAAGGGGTAGGCAGAGTTGTTATACAGTTTTTTCGCCTGACATATGGACTGATGGAAATTTCGTAGCAAACTCGTGGCAATCGGGCATCGCGTCTCTTATATATGCATATGTATGCATTTGTCACGCCGTGCGCTTTACAGTTGGACTTACTTCGAAACTTCAATACGAGAGAAAAGAAAGTCAAATTAGTATGTTTATTATTATTATTATTATATATCTGGGATGCGAAGAGTGTTATTACCTACAACATTTAGCGAGCGGTTTTTGCAAGAATACACACATATTATTACATAGATTCGAAAAAAGAACATTTCACAGTCAAAGGTTTTGAAAAAAGAACATTTTATCAAAGGTTTGTTATCAATCCAAATAACTTCCAACTTGCCATTCGAAAATACAACGTTTTTTTTTAATATACTAAAATGTTGTTACTTTTTATTCATTACTTATGAAAATATTCGGGAAAATGTTCGACATATTCCAGCTGTTAATTAATTCAGCTTGAATGGTCAGTAATAAATATTTAACTGTCTGCCGTGGAAGCACATCCAAGCAACAAATATTATCATGTAAATTTAAATTTATTGACTCACTCGCCATTTGACAGCTATAAAACGTGATTCCATAAACAACATGGCGGGTACCGTACCACACACTCCAGCTGATGCAACTATAGACCAGAAATGTTGCAATACTAGACTGTAATTAGAAAGTATAATGCGATACCAGAGCCGTCATATATCTGATTATATTTATCATTCAAATTAATCTCTTCTGCATACAATCTCACATTTAAAATCCTAACTAATTGTTGGGCCCGTCCCTTCGGACATCTCTTTGAAACGGTTTTATTATCTTAGAGCCATCCATTGCTAGTCATACCGCCTCGTTTATATTAGTGACAATATAAAAACGGCGATGGATTACGTGTTACATTTTGATTTCGGTTTTTTTTTTGCTTATTTTGGAATTGTAGCAGCCGTGACGGGTAAGCTCCCGGATGCGGCAGGTAGCTACGCCTACATCGACAGGGGCTTTTAGTGTTGGTAAATATGTGAGTACGGTAGTGGGTTGTCAGGGTTCCGTATTTGCGATATGGCATAATATTACTGCTATTTTGATTCACTATTACTACGACTAGTTATTAGATATCTTGGAGTTATTGGTGGCCGAGTGGTTCGAGTAGTTGTCTTTTTTTTATACAACAAGAGTGGCAAACAAGCATACGGCCCACCTGATGGGAAACGGTCACCGTAGCCTATTTACGCTCACGATACCGAAGTATCACTTGCGCGTTGCCACTCTGTGTTCGGAGAGTTATAGTGTGTTGGCAGCAAAATGGGTTTAACCCCTCTGCTTCCAACACAATGTAGCAATCCTCCCCCCTCCCCAAGGAGCTCATTACTGGAAACCTTATTCACCGCGTAGGAACACAACATAAAAAAAGGTGTTATTTGGCTACGGACTTCTATAAGGTGGAGGTCCTGCCCCAGTCGGGCAGCTCCAAATTCGAACGGGAAACCCGTTATGCCCTACCTCTCTTAAAGTGTTGTCTGCAACACAAATATTGCAAGTTCGAATCCCGACTGTACCAATGAGTTTTTCTGAGCTTAAGTACAGTGATTAGTCACGCCACGACCTTTACGGTGAAGGAGAACATCGAGAGGAAACCTGCATACGCTTGAGAAGAAATTTAAAGGCGTAAAGTCGTGCTTGAGTAACGGACTCGCCATCTGTCACGTTAGCACCTAAATATCTCTCTAACTAGACAACGGTATATTTACTTATACAGATAGATATACATAAATACAAAGGATATTCGAGACTAAGGTACAAATACGCATGTTAAATGGAACCCCGAAATGTAATTCGGGTGTTTGTGTGTGTACAACAAACTTTACGCTTACTTGTTATTGTGTGCTGGGGTATTTGTGTGGAGTCATTAGTAACTACCTACTCGGCTAAGATTTGTAACCTTTTTTATTTTTCTTTTGTCCCGCGGCCCTTTCGATTACTCTACAATCTCTTTGAATTTTAACAATAACTTTTCACAGGTTTCTACTTAAAAAGGGTGCTTTTTAACTTGCAACTTTTTTTATAGACAGCGTATATAATGGTTGTAAACTAGACAGAGTCTGTACATTCTATTTATCGCAATGGGTATATATATTTATAGATTTATCACCACGCCAAATCCCTCACAGGTTAAGCAGCGGGAGTAGCACATCGGTTCCCGCTAGAATTACAAAACTCTGCCTTATTCCACATTCATAAGACTTCAAATATACTCGCCGGTTTCGAGTATTCTTGATTTTCTCTTGCTCGAGCGTAGTGGAGCGTGGAGCATAGTCTGTCTCAGCCTTGTTTGCTTAATAAATAAATATAATAAATGAGTAATAGTAAGGATATATATAAGCGTATATATAATAATAATAAAACCTCACGCCTTCCCACAAGGGTCCCCGAAGGGGTAGACAGAGGTGTATAGGTAATACCCACACACCCACTTTCCGCCAGAGGTATATTAGGTGCCAACGTGACAGATGGCGAGTCCATAGCCGTTACTCAAGCACGACTATACATACGCCCTTGAATTTCTTCTCAGACGTATGCAGGTTTCCTCTCGATGTTTTCCTTCACCGTATAGCTCGTGGTGTGACTAATCACTGTACTTAAGTTCAGAAAAACTCATTGGTACATTCGGGATTCGAACTTGCGATCTTTGTGTCGCAAGCAACTGCTCGAACCACTCGGCCACCACGGCTTCTTAGCCTATTCAACACAAACAATCAAATTTTTCCTCTTTATAATATTAGTATAGATTAATATTTGGACCCCACACTGGGCAGTGCCTGTCCCGTGGGGGAGAAAATCATTTCAATTATCAATTTTCAACGCATGGATACATAAATAATAAAAATAATATATTGATACATAACTGGAATCAAACCAACAAGTGACACAAATAATAATAATAATTAAAATATTTATTCAGAATCAAATTTTTTCTTATAATTTTTTTTTAATACCACATGGTTGGCAACAAGCATGCGGTCCGCCTGATGGTAAGCGGTTACTGCCGCCTATGGACGCATGCAATACAGACTGTGACCAGTCTCCTTTTAAGCATAATGACGTCCTTGCTCTTCCTTAATTTGATTGCATCATTTTAAACTTACTTAAACTAGTTAAAGTATTGTATTTAATTAATAAATAATGTAAAATTTAACAAAAATAATAAGGAGATACATGTGTGTGTGATTCAAATATTTTTACTCAAATATTTGCCTCCAGTGGGTATAACCCTCGACCTCAATCTATAGAACCATCTATAGAAAGCAGAGACCACCACACAGTCCAAATGATTGCAATTGCTATATTGCCTACTTGCGAGCAATGAGGTTCTTTTTTACATCAATGCTTGCGAGTAATAAATAAAATATATAATATAAAATAAATAATATATCCTCACGCCTTCCCACAAGGGTCCCCGAAGGGGTAGGCAGAGGTGTATAGGTAATACCCACACACCCACTTTCCGCCAGAGGTATATTAGGTGCCAACGTGACAGATGGCGAGTCCATCGCCGTTACTCAAGCACGACTATACATACGCCTTTGAATTTCTTCTCAGACGTATGCAGGTTTTCTCTCGATGTTTTCCTTCACCGTAAAGCTCGTGGTGTGACGAAGCCGAATAAATTTTACATTATAGCTTTCCTCACTAAATGGGTTGTCGAATGTAAAAAATAATAATCCTGATATCTGATTGGTAGTTCCTGAGCCTCAGGCTGTGGAATGAGCTCCCCGTTGAGGTATTCCCTGGAGAGTATTCTTCAAGATGGGTGTGAAAAGATTCCTGCAGTGTCGGCAGCGCGCGAGCGAACTGGTGTTGCAAGGGTCCAAAGACGGCGGTAGCCTCCCGTGTGGTAAACAAAATAGTTGAATTGCTTTCTGTAGGAAAATTACATATCTTACTAATATTATAAATGTGAAAGTTTGTATGTTTGGATGTTTGCGGTTCTTTCACGGCCAAGCGGGTGAACCGATTTGGCTGAAAGTTAATATGGTGATAGCTTATACCTAGGAATAGGACATAAGCTACTTTTTTTTAAATCCTGAAAAATTCAAAGTTCTTATATTATAATGTATGATGCTCTTTCACGGCATAGCGGCTGAACCGATTCTAGCAGGAAAATTTCCAAAGCTACTTTTTCGAACTCCGCGGGCGAAGCCGCGGGCATAAGCTAGTACATGATACATTAGACAAGGATGCCTGTCTTAAACTTTGACGCAAGCATAAACATACAAATTTTTATTAATAAATATCTTCACGCTTACCCACACACCCAATTTTAGGTGCCACCTTGACAGATAGTACTGAATTGAATTTCCTTTCGATGTTTTGCTTCACCGTAAGGCTCATAGTGACTAATCCCTATGAGCTACTACAGTACTAATGTAGTTAAAATAAACTCATTGGTGGGCACTTGAACTTGCCATTTTTGTTTTCATTTATGTATATGTGTAGTTGAAGATATTTTTTCTCACGCCAGGGATCAAAACATAACACTTTGTAAATTTGTTAGCAATAAAGAACTTAAATCAATCCACGAAAACAGATTTTATAGCATCGTTAGTGGTTGACAAAATGAGACGAGAAAACCGAGCTTGCAGATTCGCTGTTTCGGATTTGCCAAGTAATAATTTATACCTCAACACTATTATTTTAACAACCACGTATTCTCAGAATTGCAATCAAATTTTATTGAATATGTTTATATATATCCTCACGCCTTCCCACAAGGGTTCCCGAAGTAGTAGGCAGAGGTGTATAGGTAATACCCATACACATTTTTTTTTGTATTGTCTCTCGTAGCGTGAGTTCCGGGAACTTTTACTACTTAACCGGGCAATGACGAGACCTCGGCCTCCAGCCAGGCCTACAGACAGACTAAAAAAACTATTTTGGCATATATGTACCGTGTATCCATATGCAATTATTAAATAGCGTTTTTTTTTATATTACAAACAGACACTCCAATTTTAGTTATTTGTATAGATTTTGCATTAAATATTCAGAAAAATGCGGGCTTGAGTACGACATTTAACATCATCAGGGTGATAATAAAAAAAATCCATTCTTGAATTTTCTGAATCTATCACATAAGCCCCGTCACTTCACAATCACTATATTCACTTTAAGCAACATAAGTTTTCCGAGAATGTACCTTATAATATGGCATTCGTGCATAATAATCACCAACATGTTTTACAAAAGTTTTTATACTAGCTTTTAAGACAAATTAGACTTCTCCTAAGAACCTCTTGTTGCTCGAATGGAGCAGTATTTTCTTACCTACTCTATAAAACCGCATACACAACGCACGAAATAAAACTGCTCCTGGGTATAACTGAGCTCATACGGGGAGTAAGGTTTTAAAATAACCTTAAAGAATAGCCGTACAATGCGAATATTTTCCGTTTACTTCAACGTCGAGACTTGGCCTTAGTTATCTACTCTGATGGAAAACATTTTACGGATTCCATTCCTGTCCTTCCCTGACACTTGGCAAACGAATAAAATCGTTTAAATTCGTCATAAACCGACGGTCATTGACTGACAGTCTGAAATCTCATAAATTGGTACTGAGCAACAAATAAAAATAAAATGTAACAACTCAATTATGAGTCGCACTTGAAATGAGACTATATTAGCATAAAATAAGGATGTGTTTCATTCGGCTTTGCATTCACTTAAGTCTTTGTTGTTATGGAGAGGATGCGTCATCCGAGATCAAAATGTGTGGGTAACAAGGTATCAAGGACATCAGGATTTCTTTTTTTATTGTTTCGGTCAACCTTTTGGTATGTAAATAAAAAAGTATCTATAATTATGTTTCTTTTGACGGCCGCGTCTCGTCTGTGGCTCTTGGCTTATTCATATGCTCAGTGAATATTATTGCTGAAGATTATAGAGATACGGAAAGATTTATGTTAATGACTAAATGTGTTCTCGTTTTATTCCTAACACGTTCATCGTATAATATGTATTACACATATGTATGAATATATGATATTTCGCTATTTTCGGATACCATCTTTCGAATATTATCGTAAGGTTTATTTAGTTCAAAAAAGCCGGTGAGCATCTCTGAAAAGGGACTGATGAATGTGGTGGAAGCGAAAGAAGTATGCGTCTAGCTAGAGAGAACTGGCGCTCTACTCTCTTTGCTTACCCCGTGAGGGACTGGTGATATGTCTAAGAAAGTATATTTAATTCAAAAGTCAAGGTTTTATTAAAATTAAAATGTCTGAATTCCAGAATTCTGAGCTCCCCTTCTCTTACTCATACATACAACTCTGGACTTATCCAGACGTAGTTACTACAGTTCAATTGACTTTTATCCATAGAATTAGGTATCCAATAAGTTTCTATCTCACAGCCAACAGAAACTAATTTATTGCCGAAATATTATTAGATACGACTCGGATTGTAGGTAAGCCTATTTATTTAAATTGTGCTTGGCAGTATAGTTTCGTTTTGAGACTTTAATCTAGTAGACTTAATCTCGAAGAAACTTACAAATGTTACGTTTTAATTTTTATTTTATACCATTTGGCAAACAGTCGGCTGTCTGGTTCAGTGGTCAGGACTCCAGGCTACGAAGCCGAGATCGCGGGAGTAATACATCCTGGGGCTAAATTTTTGTGTGATGTGCACGGAAATTGGTACATTAGTCTTGAATGTCGAATATTTTCAAGTGGTTATATTGTAGTTGCCTTTAGTAAGCTTAGCTTTTTACGTTCCTATTAATACTACCTAAAGATAGTAACTCAAGGGAAAGCTAATGAGATATTTGTCAATTTTGTCGAAGAATCTAACAGAATAGGATATTTTACGAACTAAAAGGATATTAAAGTTAAGGATCTTCATAAATTGCTCATTTAAAGCATATTGTATTTCGCTTAATTGTTCATCAAGACAGACTATTTATACACGTTGTAGGTTGATTTCGTACTAATCAGATTCGTAAAAAGAACTTGATGTCAAACAGGTTTGACAAAATTCGGAAACAAAGGACGTAATTGATTTTGGACGTGATTATTATTTGTACTTAGAGTCAAAGACTACTTACTATTGAACACTTGCTTTGGATATAGTTAAAGACAGACGTTGAAAATAGTTGGATAACTGAAGCATGAAACCTAGCTCAGTTTTTCTTAACCCTCATATTGCAATCTTCTGTTATTATTCAATTTTCAACGTCTTGAATTATCACATGGCACTCACACCACTCATGGTATCCACTTTATTACGTGGCAGTAAACCCTGGGTATGTTAAGGGACGCTGCGCGAAGCGAAAATGTGCGGTGTAACGACATTGATCGAATCTGCAAGAAAGGGACTCGAAAAAAATTTTGTTAATAAGGGAGTCATTGTAAACATGGCGAGTCCGGGTATTGACATGATGAATTATATGACTGAAATAATATAATTCGTTTCTATTTATCGTTGATATAAAACATCACGTTGCGTCTCTTACTGAGTATACAGAAGGATCTAATCCTTCT
Organism: Drepana falcataria; assembly: GCA_945859725.1. Classification (NCBI taxonomy): domain Eukaryota; kingdom Metazoa; phylum Arthropoda; class Insecta; order Lepidoptera; family Drepanidae; genus Drepana; species Drepana falcataria. The sequence goes on from OX243935.1 coordinate 8,533,376, forward strand.
CGCGCCAGGTATCTGTAGACTTATAGACCTCTTTCGCTTCATCTACATTCATCAGTCTCTTCATACCCACAGGCTCACCGAGTTCTCTTTGCATTCCTATTCCCATTCTTGAGTGTTAATACGATTGAATTTCCATGTATCCAGGGATGCTTCACACCGAATTTTGTTCCAGAAATCGACATGCGGTTTACACGATACCCAGAGTCAGTAACAGCGCCAGTGGGAGACACTGTAACCTTCGAATGTGCTGTAAACGTACCAGGAGAGCGGCTGGTGTGGCGTTGGAAGCCCCTGGACAAGCCTGAAGGCGATTGGCAGGAAGTCAAGACCAAGGACAGTGACATCAATAAGCTATCCACGAAGTTAGTGGTCGAGATAACGGAAGATACACCTTCTGCTTTTTACCAGGTAAATAATTAGGTTTATACAAGCATTTATTTCATAGAATTTGGTTAGTTATAGCGATCCGGTACCGGTCAACAACCGTTTTACTGTGAGTAAAACGAAGAAAAGATTTCTGCAGGGTCGACAAAGTGCGAGCAATCTCTCCAAAGGGGGGCTAGAAACCCTAAAAACATTCGAGGTTATGAGTTAGGAACCCTAAAGAACCCAAGCTAATAAAAAATCTTTAGGAAACGGTCGTTGCTGTATCATTGATCGTTCTCGTAAACACGCCAGGAGTGCCAGAAAACTGTAGATAAGTAAATAAACGGGAAATAAAATAAGTTCCACGAAGCGAATTCGAACGTTGCTGACCGAGCGATAACGAGCGATAACGAATATTTATAAAACTGCTGATGAGTTTACAATGTTGGTAATCATATAGCGCACGGGTTTCTACATATTTTTAGTTTATTTATTTTTAAATTTGGAGATTATTTTTACTTAAATTTACCTCCTACATGGCGAGTACTTAGCCTTTTAAAAAGCTACACTATACATACGTTTTTGAATTCTCATACCAAGTTCAACATAAATTCATTGGCTTCAGTGGGGGTTCGAACAAGAAAATATTTCGCTGCAGGCGACTACTTTATCCACTCGGTCATGGTTCTAAAACCCAATTAAATAAAAATATTGTTGTACTAAAAATATTATTGTACATAGCTGGTACTATGTTAATGCATTGATCTTTATGAACCTACGGTGAACTACCACAATGCTTATGATACCAGATATTCTGTATAACCATTTCAACAAGTTTTATAATTTTGTTCAAATACAAGTAATCGTTTATAAGTAAGTGTGTTTGTCCCCAGTGTGCAGTATGGTACGGCTCCGTGAGTCTTGTGTCAGTCCCGGCTAGACTTACGATAGCGACGGTGGATCTCAGTAAGAACACACTTGAGAAGAGAGTTATCTCTGCTCCTGTAGACAACATTATTGTGCTGCACTGCAAGGAGCCAATTTCTGATCCACCTGCAGTCATTACGTGGTGGAAAGACGATGGAAAGGTAATGTTTTATACTAATATTATAAAAGCGAAAGTTAGTGAGGATGATTGTCCCTCTTTCACGCAAATACCAATTAATGAAATTAAATGGAGTTTGCCACATAGATTGATTATTAGCTTGGTTAACACATGGGATAGTTTCAGAACAAAATTACCTTTCCTCAACTTTTACAAGGTTGAAACCGAGTTGTATAGTTAGTTTTTAATAAGGTTGTCAATAAAAATCCAAACTTCCCACAGAAGTGTAATGAACACCTCTTTTTCACCGGAAAAACAATGATAATAGCTCGTTCTGGTAGAGCCACTGTGGTCAGGTCTCTTGCAGTGGCGACCGTCGTAACAAAAACCTCCACTCTAACAGCTACTTCCACAACTTCCACACTCGAAGACTGGGAATCTAAACAAATTCCCGTATTAAAGTTTTCCTATAATTGCAATATTATATTAGTTTGAAAAGCAACTTTATGAGTATAATCGACTTCATAACTAGGTTTAAACATTTACTTGCGAGTCGAAGTCAATTATCGAACTTTTTCACTAACGAGGCACTTGTTCAAGTTCGATTGCTTCTATATCTTTCGATAATTTTGGTAGTTCGTATTGGTAAGGAGTATTACAAATCACGATGTAATATAAGTGAAGATCAATGTAAACAAAACTAAAATACAACTGTAATAAAATAAAACTTTGAAGTAGTTGTATATAACTGCTCAAAACATATTAGTTTCATTACTCTTCTGTTTTTATTTCATTTGCCCAAGATTCAAATCCACTTCACTGTCATAGCAAGTTTCACTTGTCTGATCATCGTCTTTTCCTGTTTGTATCAACCTATATGATGATCGACTTTTTATTCAATTATTTCATTTATGATCAATCTGTGGCGTTTTATAGTACCGATAGCTCTCACAAAAAGCTAAAATTAAAGGGAATCTTCTGAATAAGACATACTGAATAAGATGTTTGTCTTCCAGACAACCAGAACTTTGCTCGAAACACCACATGGGGTCCTTGTAATACATAACTCAACGACAGCAAGCAGTGGCACTTACGGTTGCAAAGCAACTAATGAGATCAGTGGTCAATCTGTTGACCTGCCTGAGAAGACATATTTGAAAGTTCATCCTGAAGGAAGTGGCGGAGTAAGGTTAGTTCACACAGTTCTGCATATACTTACGTATTATGTTTTTTCCTCTTAAGAATATTCGTTACATCCCTTTTATAACTCTGTTAAAAAATATACCACAACTTTTATTTTTTATTTTATGCCATCTTTTTATATTTTTTATAACATGGGGGCAAGCAAGCATGCGGTCCACCTGATGGTAAGTGGTTACCGCCGCCTATGGCTACTTTCAACACCGTCATATATTCCGATTACGACTTTGCAACAACAACTTGAGTTCTTCAAGAAGGGTGTGAAAAGATTCCTGCAGGGTCGGCAGCGCGCGAGTGATACCCCTGGTGTTGCAAGCGTCCATAGGCGGCGGTAACCGCTTACCATCAGGCGGACCGCATGCTTGTTTGTCACCCATGTGGTATAAAAAAAAAAAACACAATGCCAACAATGCAATACTTTTCATCAGGTTTCTGGAAACAGAAGACTACGTAGGATTTAAAGACAGTGAAGGCGTTCTCACTATGCCGGTTCAACCTGGTGGTGTGCTACGGCTGTGGTGTGGTGCAGTAAGCACACCTGCACCTCGAGTCACCTGGTCTAGAGAGGGAAAGGGGCCGTTACCGAGAAAGCATGAGTATATGCTGACAATACCATCGTTTACTCCTAAAGATGAGGTTAGTCATTAAATAATTAAAATCCTAAACATTGGCATACCTTTAAGGAATGCATGAATTGTACCCCTTCAGCAAATGCTCCATACATGTACCATAAATGTTGTTCAAGAAGTGTGTGATACGAGGAATGTCAGCAACACGCGATTCTTTTGGTTGTGCAGGGCTGCAAAGGACATGGTAAACGCTTACCATCTGCACACAAAGCGACTTGTTTACTTCTCTACGACTATATGTATATAACTTATTTGTAAATGGTTTGTCACGATATTCCTGCAGAATAAATTCACAATTTAGCAGTATTGTGTTGAATCAAGTCACAAATAAGCTAACCTATAGATCATATCCGTATATATACTGAATTAACATCTTGTCTTTAAAGGGCATCTACTCGTGCTCAGCCAACGGCATCCGTCGTTCCTGGAAGGTGGTAGCCCTGCAGCCACCACACTGGGAAGGATCAGCCTCAAACGCCAACGCCAGCGAGGGGGGCGAAGCCCATGTGTCGTGCGGAACTTCTTATGGACAACCATTGCCTTCAGTTCATTGGGTACTGAATGCAGAAGTATTGAGACCCGCGAAGGGGATCAAATTAAACAGTAAGTTTTTTGCACAAATTGACATAGTAGGACTATATTTAAGCAGAGCTTGTGTTATGGTAACGAGATAACGCTATATTAACTTACATTAATAAATAAATACATAAGACATCCAAGACGAAGGTACAAATACTCGTGTTCATCACACATATATCTTCCCTCAGTGGGAATCGAAACTGCGACCTCAAGTTTCGCAGTCAGGCTCTAACCACTAGACCAGAAGGCCCTCATTATACTTTCTTAGTTAAATTTTTTGCGTACTTATATGTATGTGTCGTGCTTGAGAATGCCTAAGTGTAACGCTGTCAAAAAGAGCATTAATACATCCCACACGGAATCCGTGTGGGAAGGCGTAGATATCCTACTGATATAATAGATGCGAAACTTTGCGAGTTTATTTGTTCCGCTTGCATGCAAAAATTATTGAACGGAATTGTTGAAATTTGGTACAGGGATAGATTATTAGCTGGATTATTAAATGTGATGTTTTATAAAAAAAAAAAAACGAAATAAAATGTCACGCGGATGCAAGGCACAGCTGGTGTATTTTATGTTAATTAAGTGGTAAGAATGTATAAATCTGTACGCTTGAGATGTCACCAGATTCAGATCTAACAATAGAGCGAGCCGAGAAGCGCCATGCAGGCATAGTGCAATGTTTCGCTTGCAACTCACTTGGCTGCGCTTACGATGCTGCGATGCTCACAGTTGTACCTTTACAGAGACCTGACCAGGTAAGTAACCATAGTTTAGTTGAATTTTATCAGTAATCCATTCTCTTGGTCTTTGACTACCACCATGTACAAGAACCGAAGAAAGAATATTCTTATTATAAATGCGAAAATGTATATGGATGCAAAAACAAAATCACGCCAGAACGGCTGAATGGATTTGGATGAAATATGGCGCCGAAATAGATGAAATGATGAAAAACGGAGTGAAATTTTACATGCAAAGTACAATAAGAGTAATTAATAAAGAATCGGATTTTTTTATTTTGCTCTACTACTCTCTCCGTAACAACTACTGCTTACTTTTTCTTACTCCTTATGACAACTAATCCTGTTCCAAGTTCTTAAACCTACGAGTATAAGGGAGATATTCTTTGCTGACTTTTATTCATTACATTTTTTGCGTATTTTATTATTATGGGTATTTAGTATTATTATGTTAGTAATTAGCGAGCCGGTTTATATTGACATTTGCTCGGCCTACATACACTTATCAACCGGAACCATAAAATACTTATTTAGCCAGTATATTTTTATCAGGGTTTTGCTAAGCTAATAAGCTTCCTTAATATATATTTTAGGCCTAGCACACTACCTACTTATTGAATTATGTCATATTTGCTATGTCTTCGTGATAACACTAAAATTAAAATTGGATTGCTAAAACATTGAGCCGTAATGTCTACGTTGCTTAAGGCGTTTGTTTCTTTCCGATCAAGAAAGAAACTACGAAACAGTTCCTCACAAACCTTGGTTCGTGTATTGTCCTTATTGAAGTCAGGTGAAGAATAATATATACAAGGAATCAACCTATTTAATGGTTATTTAATAGCCAGCCAGCGTTGATGGTAGTCGGGTTCAAACCCGTTGGGGGCGGATATGTGCACGACGTGTTACCTTGTGTTTTCTATGTATTTAAGTATGAATCTAATATCTGTTTTTAATAAGAGTATTTGCTTAGTTTGGGCCAATAATATAACATAATGTCTGAATATTGTGTGTATGAACATTGTTTATAGGATTATTCGGCCGAAGTACCGAAGACTATGCAATTTGCTGCTCAACTCCCAAAAAGACATAACAGGAAGAACCCCAGAAAACATAAAGGTAAGCATTGATTTAAGAAATATGACTTGTGTTTTTAAGCAGGTAAGTCTATAAGCGACAAATTTCATGAGCAAACCTTCACTAGTTGGAGAGGCATTTGAAGAAGAAGAGTTTGAATGGATTGGCGCTTTATTTTTCCCGTCTTTAAGGAACTGTGTGTAATAGCATATGTATATATTTGTCTTATAGTGCTATAATGTGCGCTAGACACATCTTTATGTCTCGTTTTCTCAATTGATAGCCTTCGAGAGAAAATAAGCGGACAAAATTATCTCGCGGTACTCATTTTGTTTTTTTATTTTATTTTATTCGGGATACAAACAGTCATCAAAAAAACAATAAGCTTAACAAATAGATAATAAACGACAAACAGTATCCACAGAAGCGAAAGCAATTATTTTAACAAGCATGACATACATACATTAAATGAAACTAACTATTTATAGGTAACTAAATATACATTTATGCAGTAAGAAAAGATGCTCATGCTAGCACTACTGGGACTGGGTTTTTTATATAATAGCTCCAGATACAACACTTGACGATTCAAATGCACATGCTTTGTTTGAAACAACTTACGACCTTTAAATGTTTGAGCATTGTCAATTTCGATGTTCTTTCCTTTATTTGCTTATATATTTTTCCAGCCGTCATGATTCCACCGTCTCGACCCAACGTGACGCGGATATCCGACGAAAGTGTGATGGTGACTTGGACTAATGCCAACCATGGTCTTCCCATCCAGTTCTTTAAGGTTTGTGTATTTCTGTAATTGTTAAGAGTACTCGAAACCAGCGAACTTGTACGAAGAGACTGATGAATGAAGACAATGCGAAAGGGGTCTGTAAGTCTAGAGAGAACTGGCGGTGGAGTGCCAGTCTGCCTACCAAGTGAAGAACTGCGCGTGATGATATGATGATGTTAGCATTACTGTTAGCCCGATACACCCCACTGCTGGGCAAAAACCTCCCTCCATGATGTCACAGTTGACATTAGGATAGCAGATATTAGTCACAGTAAATAAGTTTAGAAAAAAACTTATTGATACAGCCGGGATTCAAACATGCAATCTTTGCGTTGCAAGCGACAACTCGAACCACACGGCCACCCCGGAGCTATCGTTAAATTATGATGCTTTTTACAGGTCCAATACAGAGAGGTAACCAATACAAGTACGCTACCACCGTGGAACACCGCCACTCAGGACATTCCGGCTCATGTACACTCGTATGAGATTGAAGGATTGATTCCGGAGAAATATTACAAGTGAGTCGAATTGAATATTTTCATTGCTGAAATTTCGCATTTTCTTCATTCCGAATTTTTATTACGAGTATTATTATTATAACAACAAGTTCTTCAAGAAGGGTGTGAAAAGATTCCTACAGGGTCGGCAACGCGCGAGTGATAGCCCTAATAATGTTGCAAGCGTCCATAGGCGGCGGTAACCGCTTTCCGCATGTTTGTTTGCCACCCATGTGGTATAAAAAACAACCACTTTTCTCTGGAGATATATTAGGTGCTAACGTGTAGATGGCGAGTCTGTCAAGCATGTTTATAACATCATATGTCTTTTAATGTCCACTCTGAAGTAATCTTTACTTAAATTATTATCATTTATTATTACTTATTTCTACTTATCTTTCTTAACTAATTTATTAATGACCAAATGCTTACATTTACATACCACAGGATTTTGAAGCAGCAATCTTGACATATACATACACACATACATATCATCACGCCAAGTCCCTAGCCGGGTAGGCAGAGAGTATAGAGTAGTACGATCTTGACATAGTACAAACTTAAGGGTCAAAACTTAATGCTTATTTCAGATTCCGTATAGCAGCAGTATACTCGAATCAGGACAATAACCAGGGTCGCAGCAGCGCTCGGTTCTACCTCCAACGTGCAGCTAGCGGTCGGTTCCCGATACCCGGCACACCTGTGCTAGTAAAGGCTACGCCTGTGTCACCACACGGAGTACAGCTTGACTGGACGGTAAGGCCATATCGTCATAGTTATGACGTCATCAAATCCTTGTGTTAGCAATTAAAAAAAAGAATAGTGTTAACAATTCTTTAATAAAACTTAGATTAATTATTAACCGCTATTTGGTTTCATGTTTTCTTAGTAAAGCAAATATTCTTAAGATATTAAGCATCGCCTTTTAAATCAATTTTATCTGGGTGACAGATATGCTGCAAAGTCGGTCGGTTTTAATATTCAGTTCTTAGCATCTTAGATCATTGAAAGGGTCGGCGAAGCGCGTTTGTTTTTACTCAAGATTTGGCTTAGCATCTTAGAGGTATAAAAATTACAATCTCATAATACGAGTGTTATTTTAAAATGTTATATCTTACCCGCAGTGGACAAGCAAGGGCAACGAGGAAGTGGAAGGCTTCTACATATACTACCGAGCCGTGTCCTCTGCGGGGGCCTACGAGAAGGTGAACGCACCGGGGCTCAGAACGCGAACACTTCTCCTCTTACACCTCACTCCCGACACGGCGTATGAGTTGAAGATTGTCGCATACACTATCCATGCAATATCGGACTTTAGTACAATACTGGTAAGGATTTTTTTACATTCAACGTATTCTTATTTTTTTATATATTTCCCTTCGTTACAATCACGTCTTAGAAGGAAAGGTAGAGGGGAAGAGAGGAAGAGGAAGACCAAGCTTAACATACATGAGTCAGATCAATGAAAAAGTGCCTCTTGTGACGTATAGGGAGGTCAAAGAGGTTGCGCTGGACAGAAGCAAATGGAAGGGCCTGCATCAAAGACGTCGACAAGAGCGACAGCTATTAAATTAAATTAAATTAATATTAAATTACGTCACGTAATTCGATTAACAAGTGAAAAACGACGAGGTGAACATTACAGTAATGCCTAATCTCCTGTTCCCCTTCAAAATGACAGCCAAATGGCACTGCTCTCGGGTAGCGTTAGTGTTTTGTTTCTGTGCGTAAGGTTTCTGAACTTCACAATTCGACGTAATATAATCTGTCCAGAAACTTAGTAAAGCTTGTAGGCAATAGGCATATTTTACACTGATTTTCTCGCTGAAAGCGTCCTTCCGTCCTCTTTCTTGCTAGAAAATCCCTTTAAATAATTATCTCCTACCGACGGACTGACTTTAGCTAATTGCGATCACGTTAAACTTGTTCAAATAGTGATTTTTAGTACACGTACTGTTCAGAATAGAGATAAGATCTATGGGTTCTTCTGTTTACATAGTCATATTCGTACTGGCCTCCAAAACAATACCAAGACATTGTCAGCTGGATTAGCCGACTACGGGGAATATTGAATAATTTATCCGCATGGAACGCTGAATTGAGATAAAAGTTTGTTGTCAGTTACAATTTTCTCGCGTCGATCCTTCGTGAGTTGCCGTGAAAGTTTTACTAGTTCGTGATTGATGTGATTGGAGGGTTAAATGTGCGCCTTCGTCGATTATGGCGCATGAACAATATAAATTACAAATATAGGATTTATTGTAGGCCCACTTAAACAAAGTTTTTATCAATGTGCAGATATAATTCATATGATAAATCATATGAATATAAAAGCCGCGGTGGTCAAGTGGATCGTCTAGTCTAACGCACGATTGCAAGTTGGAATACCTTACGTTTTACAGTGAAAAGATTGAGACTGGCAAATCCATCCAACCTATCCAATGGCAAATTTTAAGAGAATTTAAAAAACGGGTGTATCCTGCTTGGGAAACGGTGTTAGATTTGCCATTTGACACGTTGGCACCCAAATATATCCACGTCGAAAAGAGGGTGTTGTGACATCTTCGCTTACCACATCCCTCGATGTCGTAAGTAGTCTTGTGGGAAGGCGTGAAAATTATTTTTAAAGATTTACCATAGCTCTTCCTTACAGGTATCCAAAACCCAGCCTTCAGCTACAAGTGTTAGTCCTACTACTACAGCCCCAGACTCGGGCAGCTCAGGCTCTAGTACTGAAGAAACGAAGGCCCCAAGCACACTACTGACCGCTGGCGGGGCATTAGGAGCGGCTGCTCTACTGGTCATACTTGTAGTCACTCTGCTACTGTGTCGCAGGGCTAAGCGACCTTCGGCTAACAGTAAGTACCCATACTTATTATATGAACAAAAACCACGGTTACCAAGGCGACGACGATCGAAGAAAACATAAGAAATAAATATAGAAAATATAAAAAGATAGCAAATAAATAAGTTGATATATAATAATATATAATATATAATCCTATATATAATCCTATATATAATATATATCCTCACGCCTTCCCACAAGGGTCCCCGAAGGGGTAGGCAAAGGTGTATAGGTAATACCCACACACCCACTTTCCACCAGAGGTATATTAGGTGCCAACGTGACAGATGGCGAGTCCATCGCCGTTTCTCCAGCACGACTATACATACGCCTTTGAATTTCTTCTCAGACGTATGCAGGTTTCCTCTCGATGTTTTCCTTCACCGTTAAGCTCGTGGTGTGACTAATCACTGTACTTAAGTTCAGAAAAAGTCATTGGTACAGTCGGGATTCAAACTTGCGACCTTTGCGTCGCAGGCAACTGCTCGAACCACTCGGCCACCACGGCTTTCTCATAATAATCTTCAATCTTTCAATAAATAAGTTATAATATAATATTAGCCGAATGATGAAATTAGGAATTTATCCTATACAAAATCGTCTTCGGTTGCTAGAAGTGATAGTAAAAAAATACATTTTAAATTATTTTTACACGTACGTATACTAAGATAGCATCGTGTCGAGTCCCTCATGGGCTAGGCAGAGTAGAGCGTCTGTTCTCTCTAGACTTACTAACACCTATATATGTTATCATAAAACTAGGGAAAACATAAAACCCCTTCGGTTTTGTATGGGTGTAAGAATAAAACTTAACAAATTGTATAACTGATGGTGAAAACTTTTACAATCAGTTACAGAGAGTCTTTGGTATGTTGTTCATAACATGAATAGACATAAAAGACAAAATGGGAAATACCTATAAATGATTAATTTCGCGATCTTGTTTAAACAGACCTACGCACTTCTTAAATACTCTCATTAATAGCTATAAGCTGATTGAATCCTTATAAAAGCACGCAAAAATGCCCCGAGAAGATTAATGTCCGTTGAGATTTTTATATAAATAATTGAGAATGGTAAAAACGTGTACAAAAAGTCGAAGGCGTTTCGGTGAAATTAATTTATCTAAAAGCGGCAATAATGTGAGAGTTTCGGCGGCAGTTTACGTGGCTACCGCCGGAAATACACTCCGAATAATAAATCACAGTATTTATTACGCTACTAACCTAAACTATGGCGATAGATTTGAATAAAAGTTACGTTTTTTGTAATTAACAAGTGTAAAAGGTTTCAATTGAGGTTAACTATGTCACCTCAATTGAGACCTGTTACAGTTAGAATCAAGATTGCAAGTTCTTTCACTGACGGTTTGTACTATAGTTTTCTTACAGACCTTAAAAACTGTGATTTATCACATGAGCTTTACTATAAAGGAAAATCTCAACAGGAAACCGTTTGAGAAGAAATTCATAGACGTATGTATAGTCATGCTTAAGAGACTGCGGCCGACTCTTAAGTACAGTCGAGACAGCCTCTGAGTCGCCACCTGGCAGGTAGCACATAAATATATGTTGTCGCTAGCCTGGTACATCCCACAGTGGGCAAAGGCCTCTCCCATGATTTCCAAGTATTTTGTCCAAAGCTTCTGTTGGACAAAAACACAATTTTCACCAATTATATACATAAGTATATATTTCGTGCTATTTTATCGCTCTGGTGGGAAAACATGGAATATATATCATAAAAAAAAATGATTGTATATCTTTATATATATAATTCTTCTGTGAGTGTGTATGTCACTGAACTCCTCTCAAACGACTGGACCGATTTTGATGAATTTTTTGTGTGTGTTCAAGGGGATCTGGGAATGGTTTAGATTCACAATTGGACCCGATAGGTGGCGCCACCATCTTTTTTTTTCCACCCGAGCGAAGCTGGGCGGGACCACTAGTATATATATATAACGTAAAGAAGTAGGTAAAGGTGTATAGTTACATTATTTTTTAGGTGCCAAAATTGACTAGCCCATTGCCGTTTCTCAAGCACGATTATAAGTCTTTGAATTTTTTCTCAACCGTGTGCAGGTTTTATTTCGTTATTTTCCTTCACTGTTTGCGGTGTGAGCAAGACGCTAGAGAGTTCGACGTAAAGCTTATCCAAATACTTGAGTAAATAGTAATAGTAAAAATAGTAGTACATCACGAGCTTCATACTAAAGGAAATATACGAGACCGAACCTTCCTTATGTTTGAGTAGAAATTGAACAATATATATAAAGTCTACGGTAGACAATGGCCTTTATAAAGTGTAGGCTTCACACACATCATTGAGGACAATGAAGGTTACTTTTGTCTGGAGACTTTTTCCTGAGAACGAAAGTATGTCAGTGGATTTATAATAAACAAGCTGTGCCCCACTGTTCTCGCTCGCGTGAATTTCAATTTTATGGGTAGTTTTAGTTAAGAAGTTTTTTTTTCTGTAGCAACACATATTAATATAATAATATCCTCACGCCTTCCCACAAGGGTCCCCGAAGGGGTAGGCAGAGGTGTATGGGTAATACCCACACACCCACTTTCCGCCGAGGTATATTAGGTGCCAACGTGACAGATGGCGAGTCCATCGCCGTTACTCAAGCACGACTATACAGCCTTTGAATTTCTTCTCAGACGTATGCAGGTTTCCTCACGATGTTTTCCTTCACCGTAAAGCTCGTGGTGTGACTAATCACTGTACTTAAGTTCAGAAAAACTCATTGGTACAGTCGGGATTCGAACTTGCGATCTTTGAGTCGCAGGCAACTGCTCGAACCACACGGCCACCACGGCTCTTTACACATATTCTATGTGCAAATTATATCTCTCAAAATCTAACTCAGTGCATAATAAATAAGTTGCATCTAATTGCGTTCAACTTTGCGTGAAAAAGAAAAAAATCCCTCACAAACTTTGATATAAATATCAGAACATAACAACAGGACTACGCTTTTTATATTTATGAATTAAAATAATTCAGTATTACCTAAATCAAACCGATAGGACACTCAAGGATGGGAACATCATGAGTACTCGAAATCGGCGAGCATGTTTGAAGAGACTGTAGGATGAGAGAAGAGGAGAGAGAGTATGATGAATGTGGAAGAATCGAAAGAGGTCTGAAGTCTAGAGAAACTGGCTATAAAATGCTAGGTATGATAATAGGCAACATATGTTTATTTTAATCAGTAATTGATGACAAAATATATGTACTAGTTTACTTTTTACAGAGGAGAAAGGTTCAGTTCCGGAGACCGGTGGAGGAAATGGCTACATGCCAGCCAAGGTACCCATCACCATTACAGCGAATCCAATGCATTCAGAGGTGAGAAAAGGCATTTCCCCTTGCTATTTGATAATACCGTAGCCAATCATTTATGCAATACACTGCAATGCGTATTTACTGTTTACTGGATAAACATTATATAGAAATAATTATAGCATGTTGTGTTATAGTTTAATAATAATAATAATATATCCTCACGCCTTCCCACAAGGGTCCCCGAAAAGGGATAGGCAGAGGTGTAAAGGTAATACCCAAACACCCACTCTCCGCCAGAGGTATATTAGGTGCCAACGTGACAGATGGCGAGTCCATCGCCGTTATTCCAGCACGACTATACATACGCCTTTGAATTTCTTCTATGCAGGTTTCCTCTCGATGTTTTCCTTCACCGTTCAGCTCGTGGTGTGACTAATCGTTTGTAGGTACTATAATATGTTGCTTACGAGCTGTGGTGGCAGAGTGGTTGGAGGGGTTACCTGCATCACAAATATTACAAGTTACAAGTATACCTATGTACATCTATATTATATTTAATTATTCCGCAGGGCACAGAGGGAGGGGTAGAAATGTCGTTTCTACACAACAATAACACTGGTAATAACGATGACACTTTACCACAATCGAGGAAAAACGGTCCGGCGCGTCAGTATGTTTGAACGAGCACGCTCTAGTACTCCTAGATTTAAGATTGAAATCCTTCGAGTGGCCACACTTAACAAAACCTACCTTTTTGGTAGAATTTCGGCAGATTCAACTAAATGTGATATTTTTATCGCCATATTGGTGTGCCCGGACTTATGACAGTACAAAATTGTATTTATTGCATATATCTTTAATATTAACTGTACCTTAGTAGCTTCAGATTGGTATGAACCTGTAAACATCGTGTTATGATTATCATTGCAGTTTTGAAGGATCTTTATATATTTGAATAGGTTTGTCATGGTATATTTATTGTTATAAATGACTCGTTATACGACGGTTGAATATATTTTGGGATATTTGACATAATTAAAACAAATTAATTCCAAGCCATTATAAACTGCGTGCGATAAATATTTTCGTTAAGTATATAAAACGTAAATAGTTAGCCACGAATTTAGTTCAACGGTAGCTTAAATTTAATACTATTTTATTTATTAATTTAACAAACTTGTTACGCGTATAATTGCAAAATGTTGAACTATAAGGTAGGTACTTGGTAACTGTATTTTCTGGACGGAATCCTAAACTTACTTTACATTACGTCATAGTGACATAACGCTATGTCAAAAAAGTATATTCCATTTTAACCGCTTGGGGCGCTGATTGTATTTTTCTTTTCGACAACTCTAATTTGAATCGTTAGTGTAAGGAATACGCCCGTAACTACTAAACAATACATTTAGTATCTTTTAGTCGGATATTTGGAAATCTCTAAGAAGTGTTGCCATAAATGATTGACCGTTTGATACTAAATAAATAAAGGCGAAGTACTTAAAACTCTCATATTTTGTTTCAAACAAAATTCTAGTATCATTAATTGTACTTGTATTATAGTATTGTTTAATTTTATGATATTTTTATTTCTAAGGTTGTGACGGAGACAGGCATTTAATAATATATATTTTCAGCTATAGTTGTTAGTCTCGCTAAGATTTACATTATCGTTCCAGGTATTTTTGTACGAGATAAGGTTACGCAAAAATAATACTGTCAGTATTATATGATAACATAATTTATTGTAATGTCAAATGATAATCGAAAAATAATGTTGCGAAAACCTTTTTCTAAATTATCTTGTTTTTGGGCGAGTATTATGTTGATTTAATATCATCTTCTTGTAGATATAAGTATGCTCCACATTCGAGATCTAAGTTGCTTGGTAATGAAAAAATAACGTAATATACTGTTTACTTGTTAAGTGCGATTTTTAATCACGTATTTAATAGCAAAGTATCATCCTTTATCAAATAAAAATAGTTATACCTAAGTAATATTTTAGATTATTAACCGGCTGTTCAATGATTAAAATTTACGCGAAAATCTTTTTTATGTAATAGATATTTTATTCGAGTTAGGCAACAATGATGTTTATTACTTATTTTTAATACCAGGGAAATGTCGCGATATTTCCGACGAAGCAAATTGTGATGAATTCAATAATATTAATATAATGTTCAAATTATATTCATATAATATACATATTTTGTGGAAATGTACGGGAAGTTACGGCTTACTAACCAGTGATATACAGGATGCCTCAGTAAATAGAACAGTTGTTTTCCAGAAGTTGTATGGTGTTATGAATATGTATGAGTATACTCATGATGATGCAATAAAATAATAATAATAAATAATAATAATAATAAATTTATAGCAATAAAATAAATAGCCTCAATGATAACTAAATTACAACATTATTCAAGGGAGCGAGCAATATTCACTTTGACACATGGTGGTTTTCTCAGAAAGTATTAATAACAACAAAAAGTATAAGCTACATCATATTAAACATTTTCGTTACGTCCGTTTTTTATGCGAAAAGAAAGGTAAACAAATTTAAAACGTGAATTTATTATATTTTTCCTTCAATTTTAAAAAATATCCTGTATGAAGGGGACTGATACACATATGTTTTTATTAAACGGATATTTTATCATTTAAATACCTTTTTGTTCGTAAGGCTCATTTTACGTATCTAAACGAACAGAATGTTTGTTTCATATCCAAGCAACTACATATAATTCGATCAACACTCGCATTATAAGACTGAATGCTATAGACTTAATAACCCTATGTGAAATATTATTAAACGTAGTAAGAGACCAATTCTCTTTTGGACTGAGAGATAGATCTTTATATATCGGCCTTGAACGGGTTCGTCCTGACAGAAATTAATATTGTGTACCTGCCAGCTGAATTAAATAGATAAAACGATTCATGTCTTTTAATTTTTTACCCATAACAGGTTTCCATCTCTACTTCACAACCTTGCATGCTTGCTATACAATTTTAGTATATATTGCTTTTGATAACTATAAACAGATCTATTGCATTATTTTTGGGACGTCGATTTAGTATACATATTCACGCTCCACAAGGGTTCCCGGTAAAACCCACACACCCACTTTTCACCCGAGATGTATTATAGATGCCAATGTGACAGATGACAAGTCCATCGCCGTTACTCAAGCATTATAATACGAGTACATACGCCTTTGAAGTTCTTCTCAAACGCCGTTACTCAACCACGGCTGTACACATTCATGACATTCACATATATACAAATGTATGTGAATGTAGCAAAACAAGGCCCGTGAGTAGAAGGATAATGGGGATCTATATTCCCTGCGCCGTGAGGGAACCCGCGCGAGGCTAAGTACATATCTATTTTGGCTAAGTCACAGTCACCTTTACAATGAAGGAAAAATCACGAGGAAACTATTGGAACAGAAATTCAAAGACGCAAGTAAAATCGTACTTGAGACATACCGTCACTAAAGCCTGACAGCACATGTTTCCGGTAAATAGATGACAGATAATTACTTAATGTCCCAAATAAGCCTTATCTACATGGCTCGTGATTGCCATCTGTCACGTATGCTCCTAAAATATATCTCTGGCGGAAAGGTGTGTGGGTACTACCTATACACCTCGGCTTTGCTCTTCGGGGGCTCTTGTGGGAAGGTGTGCGGATATATATACATGGCTCGTGAAGATCACGACAGGTTCACGCCTTCCCACAGAGGTCCTCAAAAGGATAGGCTGATATGTAACAATACTATCCACTTATCCAGAGTTAAGTCCTCAAAAAGCTCAGTGCTCAGTGCAGGTGTCAAACCTGCGATCTTTCTTTCGCGACTACTCAAACCACTGGGGCACCACGGCTATAATCTAACACTTAAGAAGACAATTTGTCGTTTACCAAGATTTACAGACTGCTGAATAAGCATTATATTCATATTATTAGCCTGGTACATTAGATATACACGTCTTAATATTGGTTGAAAAAAAATAATGCCCAAAATAACGGAGCCATTTTTGGAGCGACATTACCATCGCTAGAGGCAGTTTATGCAAAGATTTTACCATATCATGGTTGTAGAACTTTCAGAACTTCTGGTGATTAGAACACAAGGTAATTGTTGCTACTCAGAGTGGCTGAGAGGCCAGTGTGGAGAATGCTGCCAATCTACTTAGCACTCTACCGAGGGATACCGATTGATCCGGGTCAGAAGTGTTATCCGTAGTTAGCAACCGTGTTTATAAACCTACTTAATTGCTGCTTTACAGTAAGTGATCATTAGTAACAAAATACCCAGTAACAATCAAAAAGCACCTACCTTTTAGTAACAAATTACCTTCTACATGTTATTAAACGAAAGTTTGTCTGTCTGTTTGTATGTTCGCGATAGACTCCAAAACAAATGGTCTAAATAGCCCGATTTTCATGATTTCATTTCACCAAAATGGTGAATGGTTGAAAAATGTAGCTAATTATAAAAAAAATATGAAGAATTAAAAAAAAAAACGGGACGGGGACCCTTGTGGGAAGGCGTGAAAATAATAATATTATTGTCAGTTTGTTGACGTCAAAACGACTGACTAAATGTTTGATATATATTATACGACATCCATATTCAAATACACTTTTCCGTTACCAATATAATAACGATAGGATACGAAAAGAGGGATTTAAGTTATTTCCAAGGAAAATACGACTTGCCCTTCCATTGTTCGAAAAATTCACACGTCGAAATTACATTGCATTTATAACTTTACAAATAACATTCTTAATGGTGTTGAAATAGCAGTGTCTTCCTTCCCTGGACATTGCCATAATAAACGAAATACAAAAGCTTTCGGAATAACTACAAATAATAAATAGAAACAACTTCCGGTCATTGTACGTACACTACCCACGTTCCTTTTAACGCGAACGTGTTAATTAACAATTTTTTAATAGAAGAAAAACACGAGGAATTGCAGAAAACAAAGGGAAGACTTGGCCGCTAACAAAGCAATTATTTTCCAAGTAAAATTAATTATTTCTCTTGTATCAGAGTTTCGCAGTTTAATTAGTGAAGGGGGCACTAGACGATACTAATTGACCAGTACTTGCACTAAATAATACCGTTTAACGACAGTACTAATGGAAATTAGCTAAAAGCTATGAATACGTTTAGCATAAATATAAGGGGTTTTAAAAAACATGACGCGAACGAATAGTGATTGTACCTTGCGAGTATCAACGTCAATTCCTTACTTTGCATACAATATGCCAGTTCGTTTCATGATGGATAAGGTTTGCTAATTACAAACTGCCGACGAAGAAAAGGTTTTGTTATAAATGTAGGTCAATGAGGCATTAACTTCGGGTACCTAATTAGAGCGATAGCATATTTTATTTAGACTAGAATTGTGCCCTAGTTAGTATTTCGTTGGTTAATTTCCTTCCCAACTATTTAAGTGACCTACTTTAGAATTTGAAGGTTTGACTCCCAAACTACTAAAAATGTATAGTACTTGTCCCGCTCAGCATCAATCGGGTGAAAAAAAAATTCATGAAATACGATCGTAGCGCCACCTATCGGTTCCAATTGTGAATCTAAACCATTCTCGAATCCACCTGAAGACACCTGAAGACACACATAAATTTTAAATTCAAATCGGTCCAGACTTTTAGGAGGAGTCCATGTATGTGTATATCACTAAACTCCTACGCACAGAAGAAATATATATATATATCTTTACGCCTTCCCTTGTGGGTCCCCGAAGGGGTGACAAAGGTGTGTAGGTTGACAGACAAGTTCGCATTTATAATATACATACATACATATCATCAAGCCAAGTCCCTAACGGGGTAGGCAGAGATTATAGAGCGCCAGTTCTCTCTAGACTTACATACCTCTTTCGCTTCGTCCAAATTCATCAGTCTCTTCATATATGCTCGTCGGTTTCGAGTACTCTTAACGTTCCCGTCCTTGAGAGTCCGATCTATTTGATCCAGGTAGTTGGAACGTGGCCTTCCTCTGCCTCTTCTTGCACACACTTTTGCTTTGTGTATCTGTTTCGTCAATCTTTCTTCACTCATCCTTTCTATATATTCTTTATAATATAAAGTATGGATACAAATAAGATACGTTATAGTGGGCAGGAAATTAATTCATAGTCTGGCGTAAATGTACCGTTAAGTCTCAGCATAATTACTAGTTAAGTCGACTCGTAATTAACTGAATTTTACCCGAGCATTAAAGTAAATTGCTTGCGAACGCTCAGTTCTCGGGCAGTTTCAATTTGTTTTGTTAGTTTATTGATTTTAATATCTACTTGTTAGTTTTATTAGCGTTACAATACGTCAATAAACCCAGGTCTTACAATAATTTAAAGCCGTGCCGTGGTGGCCGAGTGGTTCGAGTAGGTGCCTGCGACGCAAAGGTCACAAGTTCGAATCCCGACTGTACCAATGAGTTTTTCTGAACTTAAGTACAGTGATCAGTCACACCACGAGCTATACGGTGATGGAAAACATCTAAATGAAACCTGCGTACGTCTGAGAAGAAATTCAAAGGCGTATGTATAGTCGTGCTTGAGTAACGGCGATGGACCCGCCATCTGTCACGTTGGCACCGAAAATATATCTCTGACGGAAAGTGGATGTGTGGGTACTATCTATACACCTCTGCTTACCCCTTCGGGGACCCTTGTGGAAAGGCGTGAGGATATATTATTATTATATTACAATAATTTTATATGGGTACGACTTTTTCGGTTTCGAGTAGGTACTATTTACGTTCTCATTACGGATGATGTGTTCGACCCTATTTTGATACATTTTTACATTGTACTCACCCTTAAGAATATATTTATTGAAAACTTTGTAACTGAATGTGTATTTAGACAAAATCCTGTTACCTGCAGAGGTTACTTTGGTGATAAATGGTGCTAATCAAGCCTACCGTTGCCTACGGACGCTATACCGGAAGTATTATCCACGCGTATTTATTTAAGTTAACAAATTTATTATTATTTCCATCTTATGCACAAATCCACACAAATTAGTCTAGGCTCAAACCAGGAAAACTATGTGGAACTAGACAATTATCTACATAATAATAAATAAATATAATAATAATATAATATAAATAATATATTGCGTAAGTGGCGAAAATGATAGTGTATAACCTTACTTTATTTATTACTATTATTTTTTTACTTACTTTCTAATGTCCACGTGCCGCCTTTTCAATCACAATTGACGTCACGCTGTTTACCCCTTCACTAGTAACATGATACTCAAATAAGCAACTTGTATTTGGGGACCGGATGCTCTTCATTTTTATAGGGATGTCTCGAGGAAACTCTTTGAGGCCTCCCGTGACAAGAGGGCTGGCGAATATTTCGCTCAGCGAATCAGCATTGCCATACAACGTGGCAATGCCGCTAGTCTTCTTGGCACCCTTCCGCGTGACACAGATTTGGGTCATTTATTCTATTTATAGTTAGTTTATATTTATTATTACTTTGTACCTACCGTCACAATAAAAATACTTAGATACATAATTAAAACATATATTATAAAAAAATATATATACGTAACTTAATATTAAAAGATAATTTAAATGACATACATATCTATAAATATGTGTATGTTGGTTATAATGTGGACAAAGACTAAGATGCCAACTCTCTTGTTTGTCACATATATCAGTGTAAATCAAACCCGCGGTACCAAGCTACGCAGCTTAAGCTCTGATCACTCGAAAAGACAACTATTAAATTCTCATATCGACGGAATTGTTTTATTCACAGCATAGGATGACAGTTGGGGTTTTAGCTAGGTAAATTCAAATTCAAACGGTCCTGCACTCCTTGTTTACGAATGAATGAATGAAAATGAATATCGTATGATCTTTCCTTAAATACTGGTTGAGTACTACAGGATACGTACCCTCGCCGGCGAGGCTCGACGCGAATAAGCCGTAATGTTCCCCCCCGACCCCCGCCGCAAACGCTGGCCCGCGCCGAGTCAGACGCGCAAATCCCGCCCCCAAATAATATTTAAATAAAATTACCAGTCCAGCCGATCCAGCAACGCCCTAAGCCGAGGTTCGTACCCCACAGGGGGTGCCCTTAGGTGTGTTGCTTAGAAATAAAGTGCCTGGCTGGTGGCCTAGGTCTCGCCATTGACCGGTTAAGTAGCAAAAGTTCCCGGAACTCACGCTACGAGAGAAATTAAAAAAAAAAAAAAGTTGCTATATATGGTCATGCTGAAACTCCCAAAACATTACTGAATTGACGTTTTTATAGCTCGTATACAACTTGTTAAAGGCAATTTTGATAGACGTGGCAACATCCCAATATTTAATACATTTTTTTCCTGTGAATAGAGTATTTTTCATTCGGGAATGAAGCAGCCTGTTTGACATTTGCGTCCCACGATTTGCCGGAAATTACATCTCTAAAAGGACAGATGCGTTATATTTTCGTTTGAGAATTATTTGTCATCAATGGAAAATATTATTCCGAAACAGAGTCTAGTGAGATTTGAATAACACGACACTTGTATTGCATCATTTTACGTTTTTTTTTCTCTACGAACCAATTACCAAGAATCGCGAGGAGAAAAACAAGAATTTGAAATGAGAATTTATTATTAAAAAAGCAAGCTTTGAAAAATTTTAATACGCATTTACTAGGACGACAGAACGGCAGCAGGCAGCAGTAAGAGAGGTAGGGCATAACGGGTTTCCCGTTCGAATTTGTATCTGCCCGACTGGGGCAGGACCTCTACCTTATAGAAGTCCGTAGCAAAATAGCACAATTTTTTGTGTTGTGTTCCTACGCGGTGAATAAGGTTTCGAGTGATGAGCTCCTTGGGGAGGGGGAGGATTGTTATATTGTGTTGGATTAGTCCCATTATGCTACCAACAAAGTATAACTCTCCGAACACAGAGTGGCAACGCGCAAGTGATATTTCGGTATTGTAAGCGTAAGTAGGCTGCGGTAACCGTTTTCCATCGGGTGGGGGCCGTTTGCAAACAGCCACCCTTGATGTATAAAAAAAAACAAAGGGTCGATATTATAGAAAAATGTGCAAAACCTCAACGAGTTTGGCACGGGATCACTTCGGCGGGCAATAAAGTTTATAATTAAAGTTTATATATAGTTAATTAAGTTTATGTTATTTCATTGATCTGTTTGGAAGTGCAAATATTCTACAAAGTCCTAACCATCTTCGAATAAGTACATATATAGGCAGGCACTTTTCTTGACATTAACGGAAGCTAACAGTGAAGTGCTAATGGGGGTCTTGACGGCTATTTGCTAATTCATTTGGGCACTATTATTTACGGACGAAGAAAGTTCTCAGTCATAAATTAAGTGGAGTTGTAAGTTGTGCCCGTAAATCTGAGGGCGCCGCCCACCGCGCTCTTGTCGCTAAGACAACCCGCTCTTGAGTCTTCCGATGAGTACTGTGCCCATCGTTTGATGGTTTTTTTTAATTCCGAGGAATTTTTCATTATGTTAGCGGACGTGGCTTCGATTGTCAGGAGGAAAAGTATTGTATGTTTATCACGCGTTATTGCAAGGATCAAACACACCCTTAACGCGTTTCAATGTCCGGCCATTAGACTACGACCCTATCGTCAAATATCGTTTGAAACATATGAAATTATCACGAATAAGACGTTTTGATATACGTATACTGTGAGTTCAACGTTTTTTGGGTATATATATATATATATATATATATATATATATACACAGAACTATCTAACTAGTAACTCTGTTTTTGTGCAGGGTAGTTTCCTTAAAAACGAAAAATTTGCTGCTAGCATAGGCTCATCTTAGTAACTCACCTTAGCCTATAAGCACTTGCAATGCTAAGCTTGCATTTGTATTGCACATTGGCTAAAGTTATTGTTTACCATCAGTCAGGTGATGCCGGTTGACACCTAAAGAAATATGTGCATAATGTTTAATTTAATACCTTAGCGTGAACTTATTATTAGTTTAAACTTCGAACTCGAAATGTCCAAAGTTCAAGATCATATTCCTTAAGACAATAGGACTTACAACCAAAGTTCTAGTAAGGATATAAAACTAAGTACGCAAGGATTTGTTAGCATTGGAAGTCATCAAGCTAGTAGGATTCTTGTCACGTCGCAGTCCACAGTGAAACTCGCCCTCAGTGCACTTTTAGTTGAAATGGCTTATTGCTTGGAGACTTTACACTGGTCTGGTTTAACTGTTGTCGCTATATTAAAACGAATCTATTGACATTTGTATAGTTTAGTCGTAATATTTAACCGTAACGAGAAGATTAGAGTTACACGTTTTTCTTTGTCGTGAGGTCGCATTTCAACCAATTTATACAATCTTAATAAATTTGAAATCCAAACCTTTCTCATGAGACACTGTCAACAATATCGGTGAAAACCGCATGAAATCTCGTTGAGTACTTTTAAGCTTATCGCGAACAGACAAACAGGCAGACGACAGGGAGCTTGGTTTTATGTAGTGAATTACTTATTCTATATTAACTATACGCCAATTGAATGAAGTTCTCGAGAAGAGAGAAATTCCGACGAAATTCCCGAAGCACAAAAATCAAAAAAATAAAAAATTTTTAATTACTATACGCCAATTGAATGAAATTCCCGAGAAGAAAGAAATTCCGAATAAATTCCCGAAGCAAAAATAAAATAAGGACAATATCCTAAGAAGTGGCGAAATCACGTCCGTCCTACGCATCGCTACCATTGCGGTGGAACTGTGCAAAACAAGTCGGTTTTAAAGTCAACTCTCGGAATTCACTTGCCCTTTAGCCTTTGTATCTATTTCGTTATGTGGTTTGCGTATCATCTTTATGTAAGGCCCCTGAATAAGACTTTCATGAGTAAACGAAATTTGTTTAAGCATTCAAACCACCATATAATATCACGTATAGAAACATAAATAAATAAATCTTAATTATGAAGGCTTAGACGGTACTGATAACGAAACCTCACACCTTCCCACAAGGGTCCCCAAAGGTACACAGAGGTGTATAGGTAGTACCCACACACTTCTTTCCACCAGCAAAATATTGTAGGTTCCTACTTGACAGTTGGCGTGTCTATCGCCGTTGACTCATTGGTAGAGTCGGGATTCGAACTTGCGATCTTTGTGTCGCAGGCAACTACGCGAAACACTCGGCCACTGCGGCTCATTCTATTGTATAAAAAATATTTTGGAAATATCATGTATCTCTTGTTTCTAATGTCCACATTTACCGTTCATTAGACTTGCTCACGGATAGACAGCAGAGGCTTTTTTAGGTACGAAAAAAAGTATTTCCTTAAAATTCCTTATTCGTCACTAGACGTTATATTTAGGTACGTAGGAAAACTTTTCACCAATTTCGTTGACCAACGATAATATCTCAGATGATGTGGGCCTTTAGTACTCTCGTGTGGAGGATGGGCGTGGAGCGAGTTTTCATTAAAAGTCTTAAACTGTAGTTGCAACTAGCGAGTGTTGTTAAGTTGCTTTTGTTAATTAGTGACCTGGCGCGTTGAGGAGTGCCGAGCTTGGCGTGTAGCGAACGAGGTTGTAAAGCAAAAAGTTTTATTATGGCCACGACCGATTTTTAAACTTGTAAAGTTAAAAGATAAAAATAAGGAATTAACGAATGTTTTTTGTGATATGCATTATGCAGCATAATCCATATATACTTATATACAAAAAAATTAAGGATACATTTTTATTTGTGTTCTTTAGGATTAACTCGACCACTCGAACCACTCACTATGGTTCTTGACCACGTTATTAGGTTGAATATTAAATGCTCACGAAACGGCGTATGTAGAGAAAACTCTCTATAACGCATGATACATTCCGTTGGCATGTGCATTTATAAGATACTGTTTCCGATACGCACAGTAGTAATTAAGGGAAACCCTAGGAACTAATATCAAGCACTAGATTAGTTGCCACTCAGGGTACACACTAACGATGTATCCACTTAAGTCATCAAATCAAAACTCTATTGACGTATCAGGGTAAAGCATTAACAGGACCATTAGCTATATGCTAGAACATGTAAACTAGCTCTAGATGGGTAGATTGGTAACGGTTTTAATAATAA
Source organism: Drepana falcataria (assembly GCA_945859725.1). Classification (NCBI taxonomy): domain Eukaryota; kingdom Metazoa; phylum Arthropoda; class Insecta; order Lepidoptera; family Drepanidae; genus Drepana; species Drepana falcataria. Next base: position 8,558,586 of record OX243935.1, read on the forward strand.
ACGTATGTATGGCGTTATCTTAAAAACGGATTATTTTAGTTCTAATCCCGACTGTACCAATGAGTTTTTCTGAACTACAGTGATTAGTCACACCACGAGCTTTACGGTTGAGGAAAACATCGAGAGGAAACCTGCATACGCCTGAGAAACAATTCAAAGGCGTATGTATAGTCTATATATATGGCAATGGACTCATAAGCATATATATATGGCAATGGACTCGCCATCTGTCACGTTGGCACCTAAAATATATCTCTGCATAAAAGTAGGTGTATGGGTATTACCTAAACACCTCTGCCTACCCCTTTGGAGACCCTTGCGGGAAGGCGTGAGGATTATTTTAGATAATCGAATTTATAATATATTCATTACACCTGTCTCCAGGTGGATTCGAGAATGGTTAAGATTCACAACTGGACACCCGTTAGTCCAGTTAGTGGTGCGATCGTGTTTCAGGACATTATTTTTTTTCCCCCGATCGAAACTGGGCGGGACAACCTTGTTATATATATAACAATACATAACATATCTTCGATTTTGGTAATACTAACATATTTGTCGCAACTATTGTACATGTACAAAACTTTGTGTAGTGATGTGCAAATGCTTTCAAGCACAGTACAAAGCCAAATATACATTTACATATACAACGTAGCTCTAATGTCTACGGCGTAGGCTTGCTACGCTGCCGTTGCGGCCATGATTATCATATTACGTATACGTAGCAAATGGTTTTTGAATATATATTTTTTTCAGGTATTATAAATAAATACCTTATTTTTTCGCCTAACCACTAAGGTCGGCAGATTAACAACTGCCTCTTTTCACATAAGACATATCCCAGGTGTAAACGTGACAGATGGCGAGTCCATCACAGTTTCCAAGGACAAGCACATAAGTAAAGTCAGGTGTTCGAACTTGCAATCTCTGCGCTGCCGGCGACAACTGGAACTATTCGACCTCTACGGCTGTAAATTAAGTAAGGAAGGCAGAAGTCATACATTTAATATTAATTTAGCGCTATCACCATTTCCAAGTATATACCAGTCTTAAGAAGAAATAGCGAACGAACACTCCAGTAAATAAAATCAGGAACAAATCTTCGTTTTATAGTCCATAATGATTGGTCCAACTAATGGTAAATGGACGCTTGTATTATAAGGGGCATTACTCATGCATTGCTTTCTAGTTCTAAGTACCGTTAGTGAATTTTAACTCATCTAAGCTCAACTGTCCCCAGTATTGGAAGTATGAAGAAGATGAACATTATTAGATTAGTATACTAATGATGGTTAATTAAGTAAGAGAGGTTTGATAGCTTAAGTGATATATTTCAAGAAAACATAAAAATAATTAATATATCTAATACCTTTAAACGAGCAATTCTTGTATATATATATATATATATATATATATATATAATCTGAATCTCGGAAACGGCTCCAACGATTTTCATGAAATTTGGTACGGGGGGGATTTCGGGGGCAATAAATTGATCTAGCTAGGTTTCATTTAAAAAAAAAGTAGTTTTATCCGTGTTTTTAGGCAAAGAAAATCTCCTACAATTTCATTAGAATTTGAAATTCGCTACTGCTTTACCGACACAGCAACAATAAAGCGTTGCTAAGCAACAAACTTTAAGCCAATGAGTTTTTGGTTTGACGTTTTCGTAGACGTATTAAATTATATAAAATCAATTGTTTACTTACATGACAAAATGCCTAAACCTTCAAGAAAATATGATCGACAAACAAGACTCATTTCAACAAATCAATGAAAATAATCAGCTTTCCGCTCGTCCCACACGTAGTGCTAAAGTCTTGCAAAACTTGACTAACATTATACGAGCAGAAAGGTCTAATGATTTAGATGTTTCACTGAATATGACCAACAGCGGGAACGACGTCCACAAGATTTGCGGCAGCGAACAGCATAACGTGTAGCTACTGAACATTACGAACAACGGGAACGACGTCTACAAGATTTGCGGCAGAGAGCAGCACAACGTGTAGCTACTGAACATTACGAACAACGGGAACGACGTCTACAAGATTTGCGGCAGCAAGCAGCACAACGTGTAGCTACTGAACATTACGAACAACGGGAACGACGTCTACAAGATTTGCGGCAGATAGCAGTACAACGTGTAGCTACTGAACATTACGAACAACGGGAACGACCTCTACAAGATTTGTGGCAAAGAGCAGCACAACGTGTAGCTACTGAACATTACGAACAACGAGAGCGACGTCTGTAAGATTTGCGGCAGAGAGCAGCACAACGTGTAGCTACTGAACATTACGAACAACGAGAGCGACGTCTGTAAGATTTCCGGCAGTGTGCAGCACAACGTGTAGCTACTGAACATTACGAACAACGAGAGCGACGTCTGTAAGATTTGCGGCAGAGAGCAGCACAACGTATAGCTACTGAACATTACGAACAACGAGAGTGACGTCTGTAAGATTTCCGGCAGGGCGCAGCACAACGTGTAGCTACTGAACATTAACGAACAACGAGAGCGACGTCTGTAAGATTTCCGGCAGCGTGCAGCACAACGTGTAGCTACTGAACATTACGAACAACGAGAGCGACGTCTGTAAGATTTGCGGCAGAGAGCAGCACCACGTGTAGCTACTGAACATTACGAACAACGGGAACGACGTCTACAAGATTTGCGGCAGAGAGCAGCACAACGTGTAGCTACTGAACATTACGAACAACGGGAACGACGTTTACAACATTTGCGGAAGCGAGCAGCACAACGTGTAGCTACTGAACATTAGGAACAACGGGGACGACGTCTACAAGATTTGCGGCAGCGAGCAGCACAACGTATAGATACTGAAAATAACGAACAACGGGAGCGATGTATACAGGATTTGCAGCAGCGAGCAGCACAACGTGTAGCTACTGGACATTACGAACAACGGGAACAACGTCTACAAGATTTGCGGTGGCGAGCAGAACAGCGTATAGCTACTGAACATTACGAACAACGGGAACGACGTCTACAAGATTTGCGGCAGCGAGCAGCACAACGTATAGCTACTGAAAATAACGAACAACGGGAGCGATGTATACAGGATTTGCAGCAGCGAGCAGCACAACGTGTAGCTACTGGACATTACGAACAACGGGAACAACGTCTACAAGATTTGCGGTGGCGAGCAGCACAGCGTATAGCTACTGAACATTACGAACAACGGGAACGACGTCTACAAGATTTGCGGCAGCGAGCAGCACAACGTGTAGCTACTGAACATTACGAACAACGAGAGCGACGTCTGTAAGATTTGCGGCAGAGAGCAGCACAACGTGTAGCTACTGAACATTACGAACAACGGGAACGACGTCTACAAGATTTGCGTCAGAGAGCAGCACAACGTATAGCTACTGAACATTACGAACAACGGGAGCGACGTCTGTAAAATTTCCGGCAGCGTATAACACAACGTGTAGCTACTGAAAATGACGAACAACAGGAGCAATGTCTACAAGATTTGCGGCAGCGTGCGGCACAACGTGTAGCTACTGAAAATGTTGAACAACAGGAGCGATGTCCACAAGATTTGCGGCAGCGTGCGGCACAACGTGTAGCTACTGAAAATGTTGAACAACAGGAGCGATGTCCACAAGATTTGCGGCAGCGTGCGGCACAACGTGTAGCTACTGAAAATGACGAACAACAGGAGCAATGTCTACAAGATTTGCGGCAGCGTGCGGCACAACGTGTAGCTACTGAAAATGTTGAACAACAGGAGCGATGTCCACAAGATTTGCGGCAGCGTGCGGCACAACGTGTAGCTACTACTAATGACGAACAACGGAATCGACGTTTACAAGATTTGTGGCAGAGTATGGCACAACGTGTGTAATTGTTGATAAAGGTCCCAATCATATTTTTTCTCATACATCTACCATGTTCAGACAGTGATCCGTTACAGTTTTACAAACCACATCTAAATCGGATAAGCCGTTTCTGAGGTCAGCGTGCACAAATGCACAAACAAAAATTCTAAAAATCTGTGTTTTGGGTGCTGTTTGCGTTGATAAAGCTCCCAATCATATTTTTTTCTCATATATCTTCCATGTACAGACAGCAATCCGTTACATTTTTATTATATGTTTAGATAGATGATCCTTTATTTTGGCATATATTTTTAATTTCTTAACCAATTAAGTCGTGATTTTTTATTTAAATAACAAGTTAATATTTTTTCATTATTATATTGGCAACATTAAAAAATATTATTCATATTCCATAAGTCTGTAATTCGTATAACTTATATTTTATTTATATTTACCGAGCTAAGCTCGGTCATCCAGGTACTAAGTATTTAAAAGCCGTAATGACTTAGTGCTTATGGTAATGCAACTCTCCAAGTTTCAATCCTTGTTTGAACTCTACCACAATACTATTGCTTTGCTTACAGTCGGGACTAGAACTTGCTATCTGTGTGTTTCAGACAAACACTCGCACCAGTCGGCCACCAACCCCTTTTCTTATCCCCTAGGGGCACTTGTGGGAAGGAGTGAAGACTATTTACCTTCCTCGTATATATACGAACGTTTACTGAATATATGATACGCTTCGTCCTCGTATGAACTACTTTGTCGCTGTTAAACACGCATTTTTCCCAGCTCCATGATAGAACTACAGCACGTCTTTTAATATCTCAGCTCAGATACAATCTGCTGTGAGCCAGTGCAAACAATAAATCCAGCCGAGAAATATTAAACCGTAGGCTTCCAAGACGCCCGAGACATGCAAATATGTAGATCGGTAATGTGCCATGTAGGCAACAGCTGTTTGCTCTGATTAAGTCATAAATATGCAGCTCGGGTACAACAACCTCTGCCATAGTTCCGTTCATACGGCCGTTTGAATTTTATTAATTTTTCGGGAAAGGGTTAGGTGAAAGGCCCGTCGAAATTGCTTCGCCTATAAATATGATTACGTGAACGCCTACGCGACATATAAAGCGAAATTTCCTATTTGAATTTGAATATAATTAGAATTGAACGCCAATTTTGGTGACAAAGCATCGTAAGCAACGTATGTGAACACATCAAATGGGATTAGTTATAAAAATGACAACAAAATAGAGATAGATAGATAATAGAGATCGACGTGTTATTTGCGTGTTGAGAAATGGGTAGAATTGACAAATGTCACATTACACACTTGACATTGATAGCTTACACATAACATATATCGTTACGTCTTCCCACAAGGGTCCCCGAAAGGGTAGGCACAGGGGTATAGATAGTACCCACACACCCACGTTCCGCCAGAGATATAAGTTAGGTGCCAACGTGATACTCTTCATACATGATTGCCAGTTTCGAGTTCTCTTAACATTCTTGAGTGTTTTATCAATTTTATCGAACGAAAATGTTATTAGTATGATTATCGTTTTCTTCTTGACACTTACGTAATCTATATATATATCTGTTTCGTCAATATTTCTCAGGAACTTATCACGACCTATTTTAGGGACGCTCTGGACATTTTTTATTTTTGAACTCCAATTTACATTCAAATCTAGAAAGGAAACAGTGACCTTGGCTCTTAATTAAAAATATTTGGGCAAAGAAACGCGGTACAAATTAAAAGGCGATCCAGGGAATTTAATAACGGCCGACATTTGAATATTCACCAAACACTGGATTACGGTGAAATGTTCGATTCAATCCGTTCCGTTCGGGAAATTGCTTTACAAATTGTTTGTGGACATATTTGTATAGGATTACGTTTTCATTTCGACCACTCGGCGACATTAATTAATAACTTGATCGTTTTATTTGAAAATAATTAACAATTGTAACAGGAAACACCAATACGAGTAGGTACAGTCGATAGTGCAGATGCAAAGATTAATTTTAAAGGTAAGTTTTCCTGAAATTAAGTACAGTGATTACTGACACCACGAGCTTTACGGTGAAGAGAATATCGAGAGGAAATTAGTTAGTAATAAAATCTAAACGCGTATGTATAGTCTCATCGCGTTGGCTCCTAAAATATATCTCTAGCGGTGGGTGTGTGGATACCCAATCGGGGACCCTTGTGGGAAGGCGCGAGAATATAAATTAAATGACAAGACTTTGTGATAAAAATTTGTTATAAATAAATATTTATAATAAGTAAATATTTAACACAGAATAGTACATTGCTATATTTCATATACACGTATTGTTACGCTTAGATTATACATATTTATTTATAAATACGTATAACAGTTTAGTTTAACAATACAGGCAGTAATAATAAATATAAACTAACTATAAATAGAATAAATGACCCAAATCTGTGTCACGCGGAAGGGTGCCAAGAAGACTAGCGGCATTGCCACGTTGTATGGCAATGCTGATTCGCTGAGCGAAATATTCGCCAGCCCTCTTGTCACGGGAGGCCTCAGAGTTTCCTCGAGACATCCGTATAACATAATAATCCCTTATAATCCAAGGTTAACTTATGTATTTAGATAGATGTTACTACTTATACACCTCTGCCTACCCCTTCGGGGACCCTTGTGTGAAGGCGTGAGGATATTATATTTTACTTTTGAACCTGACGAATACTTGTCACTGCGATTGTACCAAAGGTATAATTTTCCTTTCGTATTACATTTTGGTAATGACGTAAACAGTAATTAAAACGATACCCCGACAATTTGCATTTATTATTGTTCAATCGATGTCCCGTTTTGAAACATTTAGTGCCGCCATTATGGAGTCTTGTTACGCATAATGTAGTTATAACAACTGTGCTATTCTAAACAACTGTTGTCAACAACGAACTGCCGAGCATGTATGAGGATTTATACTCGTGGATGGAGCGAAAGAGGTCTGTAAGTCTGGAGAGAACTGGCGGTCTACTCTATTAGCCTTCCCCGTGAAGTATCTTTTTTAAACATGCCCGTCGGTAAAGGAGATCATCGTGATGCCTCACCAATCATTTACTTTCGAATCATCGAAAATTGGAGTCGAATTTAGGTAACTCCAAAGTATGCTGATCTCAATTATCTGGTACTGGATCTGAATCTGGTAGATCTGGATCTGGATCTGGTAGAAAATTTTAAGCAATTCAAAGGCGTATGTATAGTCGTGCTTGAGTAACAGCGATGGACTCGCCTGTAACGATCTGTAACGTAGGCACCTAAAATATATCTCTGGCGGATAGTGGGTGTGTGGTTACTACCTTAACACCTCTGCCTACCCCTTCGGGGACCCTTGTGGGAAGGCGTGAGGATAATATACATTCGAAACTAAAGATATATTGCAAGAGCGATTTAAGCAAGTACCACGCGGACAGGTGCATTGCAAAATGAAACCGGCTTTAGAAAAATGGGAAGTGTACGTGGCAGCCGACAGCCTCGGTGGGATACAAGCAAAATATAAAAAGCAGAGCTTATTCCGCTGCTGCATGCTACCGATGCTATTAGAAAAGAAATTGCAGTTCAAAAATAATTAACTGACGTTCTTACTTATTGATTACTGCTGCTCATGACTTCGTCTGTTTATTTTTTTTTACTTTAAAAAATTTAAACTTATCTGAATTTCATGAATCTTGGAATGAAACGACTTTATTGATATTCATATTTATTGCATTGTCAGACAATATCTAATGCCCTGTAAGGCCACATTATTGGAGCAAACCAATTTTAAATTGTTTTACGATAATATTTAATTGCATTCAGTGGTTTACTATAGTTGACAAAAAAACTAATTTATATCGTAGCTTGTAAGAATATTTTGTGTATGTTGTATTGGAAACTCTACTAAATGTATAAACAGCTACGAATATACTTTTTTTATAAGATCGATGTTAAAAATAAAAAACTGGAATAGTTTTTGGTAGAAACTCAAAGGTAATGTAAAAAATCAAGCTTATTATGAGAGTAGTATTTTTGCAATTTGTAAAGAATATATATTAAAAATGTCGCCAGTTTTAGTTCAAAAGATCACTTCAGAAATCGGCCGGCCCGCCGGAATGGTTACTGCGAGTTATAAATTGCAAGATTTAACGGAAAAAGTTTGTTATCGGTGAACCTACCCTGCTAGGCGGGCAAGTACCGTGAATTTGCGTCAATTTACCTTCACCATCTGTACAGAGCCGTACTTAGCTCTTTTATGATCTAGATGGAACATAACATTTACGTTGTAGGAACTTTTGTTGTATCCATTTTTGAAAGCACTTATAATTGACGGCTTCATGCTTCTTTCGCTGAAAAACTTGAAAAGTAAAAAAAGGAAATATTTATACGGAAATACTAATACTTTAACTAATATTCACGACGAGCCCCAAACGCGGTAGGCAGAGAGAATAGAGCGTCAGTACTCACTAGACTTACATACCGATATATACATATATCTCTGGTGGAAAGTGGGTGTGTGCGTAGTACCTATACATTTCTGCCTATACCTTGCTGTAATTTTTTATATAGGAAATACTGGAGAAGCTAGACAAGACATTAGCCAGTTTAATATTTAGACAATGAGTCAGTGTTTGGCAGCCGGCCTAGACTCTAAATCCCTATCTGTTCAAGCTTACGCTATCCATTGTATCATGCATAGCAATGAAATTAAGTGCCAAAAAGGAAAGAATTGCGTCTGGCAGAGCAGAGCCGGCCCTGCTCTCTAGAAAACAAGCTCAGAAATACACAAAATGCGGGGTGCGGAGGACCCCAGCCGTGTGTGCGTCTAACTCTCGCTTGATTCTATCCCCGCACAATAACGCGCTCATCACTGCGCATATTTCGGCTCGATACCTACTCTCCTCTTACTCCACTCATCAGCTCATCGAGCGACGAGGCCAACAAAGGCCTCGTCACTGTCCTTACACCGTAGATATATTTAGGTGGCCTTGTGTCACGTGGGCACCTAAAATATGTATCCGGCGAAATGTGGGTGTGAGTCCAAGACATGCCGTCATCGAACCGGATGACGACATAACGGTCCTCCAGGACGCCCGACAAAAACATACCAACACTACACACAACCGACCACTGTTCCGTCCTCGCCGGCGAGGCTCGACGCGAATAAGCCGTAATGTTCCCCCCCGACCTCCGCCGCAAACGCCGGCCCGCGCCGAGCCAGACGCGCAAATCCCGCCCCCAAATAATATTTAAATAAAATGACCAGTCCAGCCCAGCTCCCTTGCTCGCGATCCAGGAACGCCCTAAGCCGAGGTTCGTACCCCACAGGGGGTGCCCTTAGCTGTGTTGCTTAGAAATAAAGTGCGTGGCTGGAGGCCTAGGTCTCACCATTGACCGGTTAAGTAGCAAAAGTTCCCGGAACTCACGCTACGAGAGACAATACAAAAAAAAAAAAAAACTGGGTGGGTGAATACTACACACCTCTGCCTAACTCTTGTGGGAAAAGATATCTGTGGACACATTTCGGATATAAATAAAATAAATCAAGAAATGTTGCCATCATTTATTTATTTTATAAATAAAAAAAAAATTATTTAAGCAACGTAATATTCTGTCATACGTCTTTGATACAATACACCGCACTTAGTGCATGGATTCTAGCTCCATTTCACATATGAAAGGCTTGGGGGTAGTACAATATTCGGTAGACCTGTACAGATTATCATTATTACGGTACAGGGTGCCGCAGCCCTCTCTGTTATCATTAGCCCACCGTAGTTGATACTCATCTTCCATTAGATTACCTAAAAATAAAATAATCTGAATGAAATTACCTGTGGGGTTAAATTATTTTCCCGTTTCGCGTTAGAATTTGGACCTGCCTGACCGGGGCAGGACCTCAACCTTATAGTAGGCCGTAGCCAAATAACACTATTTTGTTCCTTGTGTTCTTACGTGATGAATAAAATTTCTACGTATAAATAAATAGGCTACGGTAACCGTTTCCCATCAGGTGGGCCGTATGCTTGTTTGGCTCTCTTTTCTCTCTCTCTTTTCTCGTTTGGAACAACTGTAAATTATAACTTTTGACGAAAAAAAAAAATGCTTGTTTTGTTGAATATCACGTACCTTTAACAGAGTAAAAAACGTCAAATGGAGTCATTTTCCTATAACCTACAAAGTGTTCCTCATTATGGGGTATCAATTCCTCGAGAGCATCAGCTTCGGCTCTGTTACTGACGACAGCCAAGGATGCGCCCTCCATGACGCACGTCCGCCAGGCTTCTGGCCAGCTGCGAACTTTATTATTCAGCTTGTAGCATTTTCTAGCTATCTGGCTGTATTTGTAACCTAAGAGAAATAAAAAGAAAATTTTGTAAAAAGCCCATGTGTTAATCTCACGCCTTCCCACAAGGGTCCCCGAAGGGGTAGGCCGAGGTGTATAGGTAGTACCAATACACCCACTTTCCGCCTGAGATATATTTTTAGGTACTAACGTAACAGATGGCAAGTCCATCGCCGTTACTCAAGCACGACTAAACATACGTCTTTGAATTGCTTCTCAGACATATGCAGGTTTTTCTCTCATTGTCCTTCACCGTAAAGCTCGTGGTGTGACTAATCACTGTACTTAAGATCAGAAAAACTCATTGGTACAGTCGAACCACTCGGCCACCACGGCTTTTTCCTCTTTATAACATTTGCGCATGTAGTACAGAGTAGGTATATTATTACCTCGATCAATGGTGGGGCATGACTCCTCATCGATTTTTCGACAAATGAAAGCCAATTTCCTTTCGCTGGTCCTTGAGCAAGGTTCAGCAATATAGATCCCGGAATCCATGTTCATAAGAACACATTGTGCTTCGTGGCTATCATAATTCGGCATGATCTGGATTTGAGCGGGTTCACCTGCAATGGTTTTAAATGGTTTCTCCAATTAATGTGGAACTTTACGTTTCGTCATTTAATTTTATTATCGTCATAAATGTGATTAGTGTGATTAGCTCAGGCTTATGTCTAAATACATACTTACCATCACTTCCTCCCTGAGTCCATCTTGGGGTAAGTAGAGAGGGTAGAGCGCCATTTCTCTTTAATTATCTAAATAAATATATATTTTTTTGTGTGATGAACACTAGTATTGGTTCCTTAGTCTTGGACATAGAATGCTATGTATGTACGTATATATGTATCTATATAAGTATGTATATCTTTGTATATTTACCATAGTGCAAGCTTTGCTTAGTTCAATTTGTTTGGAATTGCATCAAGGTAACGTTTTAGGAATCTCGTAATTAGACTACTCGTAAAAATATCATTTGAGTTAATAATTTTTCCATTTTGTAATATTCCTTTCTATTAAGTAGTAGTAAATACTTACCATTGTCTGCTATGAACTCGTTTAATCCAAACTCGTCACGTATTCCAACAATGGCATAAGAAGTAGTGATATTTGTAGATTCTATAAGGTTTTTTGCCACTGACCATTCCCCTGCTGCTTTAGGATAGAACAACTTTGCTCCCTCATTTTCACAAACCATAAATGCTTTGGACCAAGAGTATCCCTCAAAATCTAAATGGACTTTATAGAATGCATAAAATTCAACGGAATATGTATAATCTTTCCGAAAGAATTGTACGTGCTTCGATATTACTGGGGTAGCAAAGATGGCTGAAAAATAAATAAGGTTTTATATTATGTTAGTTAAGAAAATTAAATAAAATAATACATATTAATAGTTAGTTAGGAAATATATACTAGTTTATGCCCCCAGCTTCGCCCGCGTGGAGTTTGAAACTTTCGAACGCTTTCACAATAATAAGAAGTGGCAATTTTAAAGTAGCACGACTCGAGGAAATTTCTTCTTAAACGTATTTAGGCTCCTCCATCGTAAAGCCCGTGCTGTGATAAATCACTGTTCTTAACTTAGACAAAATATTGTCACGGATCTTAACAACGTTATACTAAAAATTCAACAAATATTATTTTGTACGTGGATGTACCGTAGACACAATGTACATTGTTATACATCTTCAAGCCTTCCCAAAAGAGTCCCCGAAGCAGAGGTAAAAGAAAACCTTAATCTCGCGGGATAGGTATTTAAGTGCCAAAGTGACAGATAGCGAGGAGATTGTCGTTTGTCAAGCACGATTTTAATTAACTCTTTTAATGTCTTCCCAAACGTATTCAGTTTTCTTCTCGATGTTTTCCTTCACCATCAAGCTTGGAGTGTGATTGATCACTGTAATCGGTACAAATACTCAGAAAAACTATATATATATACAAGTGAGTTTTTCTGAGTATGAGACTGACTGGTATAGTCGGGATTCTAACTTGAATCCTTGTATTGCTGGCGACTGTTGGAACAACTTCGCTACCGAGGCTCTGAATAATTCAATAAATACATTTACTTACCAAATAGAATGATGAATATATGCGCAGCCATGTTACGCAGAAAATGCTCGGCCAAGTGTAATATGCTCTTCCAACTGACTGCGATGTGTTCACGACAATGGTTTGTTAAGAAACTATCAGCATTTATATAGTGGCGATGTTTGACCCCTTTATCGCATTTATATTAACTCTGCGATAGCCGTTTGACTTTTGGCTCGCTATTATTTAGTTTTTTTGTTTTACCAAATCTTTACAATTATATAAAACCAAAATGACAATAAAATATTTTATTCAACGTAAGGGACAAAGGGAACACTTATTGAACGTCACATACTTAATATATAAGATATGTATAGATATATATTTCCTTCATGCCTTCCCACTAGGGTCCTCGAAGGTGTAGGCAGAGGTGGGTAGGTAGTACCCCACACACCACTTACCTTCCGCCAGAGATATATTTAGGTAGTAAGTAGTCCGAAGCAATTACGAACTGTTACTAAGTCCCTGAGTAGGTTTTTTGCTATACGGGAGGGGTAGGCAAAGATGCTAAAACACCCAACCATATTTATAAAATATTCCCATATTTTCCTTAGTGATATAATTTTTCTTTGATGATATAATACATTAATGTGTCCTCGTGCCAGATAGCGAGTCCACGCATATTCAAGCCTTCCCAAAAGGGTCCTAGAAGGGGTTAACAGAGGCTTAAGAACACCTTCATCTCGTGGAATAGATATTTAGGTGCCAGCTTGACAGGTAGCGAGTCTAGTGCCATTTCTCAAGCACAAGTATAGATACGTCTTTGAATTATTTTGTGCACAGATGTTTTTCTCCCCTAGATGTTTAACTCACTCAAATAATTATTCGAACTTGCAACTTCTAGGCTGCCTAGGACTATCCGAACCACTCGGCCACTAGGCTCTTTTAACAGTTTTAATTATTATAGTATCTTAAGATTTACGTATTTTTTTAAAGTAATAGTAAAATAGGTCTTTGTAACCATAAGAGATAGCAGGGTTCAATGACACTCAGCTTTATCGGGGAATCCCCCTCTTATTTATACAGGTTGTTCATACTTTCACTATTATTTTTGCCACTACTACACTTATTTTTACCTTTTTAAAGCAATATTGCAATAACCAATGACGAAGTGCAATTTTTCTAATAGGCATATAGTGAAGGTGGTTCGACTATCTGCCATGAAAAGATTGCAAACTCGAACCCTGACAGTGGCATCGAGTTTTTTCTGAACTTAAAGACAGTGATAAATCACTACATGATCTATACATTGAAGAAAATACGATTCCAAAGAAATTCACGTACGACATATTCACGACGTACCTACTCGTATATATCGACTCGCCATCTGCCACGTTGGGCCCTAAATGTATCTGTCTATAGGTATGTTCCTATTATTTGTAACGAGTCCGGGAACGTCAAGAGTACTGGGAACCGACGAGCATGTATGAAGAGACTGATGAATGTGGACGAAGCGAAAGAGGTATGCAAGTCTAGAGAGAACTGGCGCTCTATACTCTCTGCCTACCGTTGGGGACTTGGCGTTATGATATGTATATGAGTCCTGTATTTGAACTAGATAATAATATGTAGCCAAAGGGTATAAGTGCAGGTCAGATAAACAAATAAATAATACATTATCATACAATAATACGATTACCATACAATGTTGAGCAACAACATTGGATAGCCCAGGAAGAAACGCATTTTGACAACGAGAGAATTAGGTGCTCTTCATACAGACAAACACTTATTGAACGTCACATGCTAAATATAAAATTACCGTTTCCAGAAAAAACATGTCAGGAGAAGAATTACCAAAGCAATCTCTCCCCGGTTTTCTTTTTTAACATTGGTTCCCTTTTCTCAAGTCTCAAGGACAAGGAGTCTCAAGGACGGAAACGTTAAGAGTACTCGAAACCGACGAGCATGTATGAAGAGACTGATGAATGTGGACGAAGCGAAAGAAGTATGTAAATCTAGAGAGAAGACAGAGAGTATAGAGCGCCTGGCTCTATACTCTCTGCCTACCCCGCTAGGGACTTGGTGTGATGATATGTATGTATGTATGTATGGTTCCCTTTTCACATCGCCCAAAAGAACACAAGGGTAGTAGCAGCATGTCACTCTCTTTTCACACTCAAATTTTTTCACAACCTCCTTAATATGGGTATCATAAGAAAGGGCAAGGCTAGTAGAATACGGCACACCATGAAAAAAAATCGAGTCCAATATGGCTGCTATCACAATAGTCCATTTAATTTGTTTTATACCACTTGGGTGGCAAACAAACATGTGGCCCGCCTGATGGTAAGCGGTTACCGCTGCCTATGGACGCTTGCAAGGACCAGGGGTATCACTCGCGCGTTGCCGACCCTGCAGGAATCTCTTTACACCTTTCTTGAAGAACTCCATGCTGTACTCTCCAGGGAAAACTTCAACCGGGAGCTCATTCCACAGCCCGAGCGTTCGCGGAAGGAAACTCCTTCGGAACCGTGCAGTGCGAGACCTTTGTGGTTCCAAGGTATGGGGATGAATTCCCCGTCGATGGCGAGAGGTGCCACCAGAAGGTAGAAGTGGGGATCATGTCAATATGGCTGCCATCACAACGGTCTATAACATATATTTCCCAATCCCTTTTTTATGGACATCTAATATATAGTCAAGCACTTTAATTCATCACATTTGAATATACGATACAAAATTGAGGATAGGAGGAGGCGCGGCGATAGGAGATGGCTGCCGGTACAATATGGTGGATTTCAATTGCAGTTGTGATCACGAGGTAAGGTTTAAATTGCAGTTACTCAAAACAACTGAAACGCCATCCTGTATACGAAAAACAATGATAATATTGTTTAGCTTACGCATATTTTTTGCAATGTTACAATCAAAACATGATACCTGATCCGTTAATAGGAGTAAGCATAATTCCATTTCAGACACATTCAATGTTTATATACATCTACGTATGCTTAAAGTTAGAACCCTACTTACCTATGTGTCTTTTCTGAATTTAAATATGTATAATGGTTTGTCACATCACGAACTTCACGACGCAAGAAAAACATCGAAAGAAAATTGACAAACGTTTTGGAAGACATGAAAAAGCATCCATGAGAAACGGCGATATACCGTATATCTATATATTTATATGTTCATATCTACTTTATGCCAGCAGAACCTATCGGATTATCGTCAGTATCTATCCACTGACAGGGGTGTGACGCGCGATGGTCGACTATGGCCGTTTTGCAAAGTTTAATTAATTACCAGTCTAACAATGCTCTAATTGTGTTTGAACTAAGTTTTGAACTAGCAACGTGCAATGAGGGCTATCTTTATCAAAAGAAATTGAACAATGGTTAGGTCAAGGCCTCTAATCAAACCCTTCATAGGTGACAAGCAACACAGCGATATACCCCCTGTGAGGTACGCATCGCAGTTCACGGAACGTGGTTGATGTCTGCAAAATCAAGGTTGCATATTTGAACCTCCGCGGTCTGCCCTGAGTTTTTTAATTTAAGTAGAGTGATGTATCACGCTACGGATTTTATTGTGAAGGAAAACGTGAGGAAACCTGCATATGTTTGAGGACAAAGTTATAAACGTAGGTATAATCTTACATACATACATATCATCACGCCGAGTCCCTAACGGGGTAGGCAGAGAGTATAGAGCGCCAGTTCTCTCTAGACTTACATACCTCTTTCGCTTCGTCCACATTCATCAGTCTCTTCATACATGCTCGTCGGTTTCGAGTACTCTTAACGTTCCCGTCCTTGAGAGTCCGATCTATTTGGTCCAGGTAGTTGGAACGTGGCCTTCCTCTGCCTCTTCTTGCACACACTTTTGCTTTGTATATCTGTTTCGTCAATCTTTCTTCACTCATCCTTTCTATGTGTCCAAACCAACGTAACATGCCTTTCTTCATCTTTACAATCACGCCCTCATTCACGCCAGTTGATTTGCGAATCTCTTCATTGCGGATTCGATCTAATATCGTTACGCCGCACATTTTTCGAAGAGATCGCATCTCGACTGCATTCAAGCTATTTTCATACTTCCTCTGACATACCCAGGATTCGCTGCCATACAATAAGGTAGGTACCAATATCGCGTTGTGGACAGCAACTCGAGCATTCTTGCTCAGACTTTTACTGCCCATCAACGCCGACATGGCTCCATTCACCTTATTTCCGGCAGTTATCCTTCTTTCAATATCTTTTTCATACTTTCCATCTCGTGTGAACATGCTTCCAAGATATACAAATTCATTCACTTGCTCTAGAATTTGCCCATTTACCGATATTGCACACTCGGTCACTTGTTCATCTCTTTCGAATACCAGAACCTTAGTCTTGCCAGCGTTTAGGCGCAGCCCCTTCTTTTCACATTCTTCTTTCATTATGGTAACTAGTGACTGCAGTTCGCCCTCTGATGACGCCAGTAAAACCGCGTCATCGGCGTATAGTAGGCAGTTGACCACTAAGTTTCCCATTTTCACTCCACATCCGTTCGTTCTTAGTGCTCTCAGACAGTTATCTAGATATATAATGAACAGCCAGGCAGACATGATACACCCTTGTTTGACCCCCGACTTCACATCAAACCAGGGTGACATCTCACCGTTAACCCTAACGCACGCCTCGCTATCACTATAGAGTGATTTCACGGCATGCAGTAGGGAACTGCTCACTCCATATCCAGGCAACACGTCCCAGAGTTCCTTTCGTACGACTCTATCAAATGCCTTCTCTAAGTCGACGAAAGCGCAGAAAACCCTTTGGTTAATATCCAAAAACTTTTCCGCGATTCCGCGAAGCGAGAAGGTTTGATCCATACATCCTCTTCCTGGTCTAAATCCACCTTGGGATTCCCAGAGAAACCTTTCGGATCGCTCTTGCATTCTTATCGTCAGGATCTTCGTGTACACTTTACTAGCTAAGCTGACCAAGCTGATGGCTCTGTAGTTGGAGCAGTCCAATCGTGATCCCTTTCCTTTATAGAAAGGCACGATGACTGCTCGCCTCCAGTCGTCCGGAACATCACCCCTTTCCCAGCAAAGATTGCATAGCAAATAGATGACGTCCCAGACCGCTGGTCCACCGTACTTGATCATCTCAGCCGTAATCCCATCTATTCCCGCAGCTTTTCCACATTTCAGACTTCTTATCGCACTTACAATCTCTCCCATACTTATTTTATCCGCTTTAGGATCCTCGACAGATTCTGTTGGAGGCAGCTCTATGAGTAGATCAGCGGCATCATCATCATACATATCTTTGTAGAATTCACTCCATCGCCTGAGGACGTCAGTTTTGTCAGTTAGTATGTCATTGTCCTTCGAAATAATCACATTCATCCTACTACTAGCTGTAACACAATTTCTGGACTTCTTAACTTCCCTCCAAAAAAGTTTTGCATTGTCCTTGAAATTATGCGACAGTTTTTCGTCTACAGTCATTTGGAACCTCTCACGCTTCTGAGCTATTATCTCCTTCGTACGATTTTTTTGCAGGCGATATTTTTCTTTCATCTTTTCTTTCATACTTTCACTTGAGCTGGACATAGCCAAAATGTCTTGCCTTGCATCCTTCTTCTTTTTAACTTCTTCTTTCACTTCATCATCCCACCAACCATCGCCATTTTTGGTTGTCCGCCCTTTCGAAATGCCACAAACCTCTTTCGCGGCGCATAAAATGCTGGACTTAAGGAACTGCCAACAAACATCGACACTCTCAAACACATCTTTCGGGGGACAGGCTAGCTGTTCAGATACCCTTTCTTGATATCTGTCTCTAATAGCCGCATCTTGAAGCCTCCAGCTTTTGATGCGGTCTGCGACTGCAGAACAGGGACCCCCAGCACGGGATCGCCAGCCCGCGAACAGACCCCTTATTCTAGTTATAACTAGAAAGTGGTCCGTTCCCAGGTCGGCTCCCCTATACACCCTGGTGTCCATCACCTGTGTTCTGAGTCGCTGATCTATTAGAAACAGATCTATCATGCTTCGCTCATTTTTCCGTTCCCATGTATACTGATGAATCCTCTTGTGGTCGAACATGGTGTTCGCCACAAAAAGGTCTCTCTCCATGCATACATCTAATATCAGCTTGCCTGCCTCGTTCACTCTCTTATCACCATACTTGCCGAGTACTGCCTCGTAATCCTTACGGGCTGTCCCGACCCATCCATTCAGATCACCACAAATAATCAGCTTTTCATTCCCTTCTTTCGTCTCTAGAACATTACTCACACATTCCCAGAACTTATTCAGGTCGCAAGTGTCCGCTGAGGCCACCGGAGCATACACCGCGACTAAAAATAGTCGGGTAAGGCCTATTTTAAAGCGAGCCCAAATAAGTCTGGGGCTCACCGCATCATAACTTATCATACATTCTGCCAAGCGGCTGGATAGTAGAATTCCCACTCCCTGGCAGGCGTGCTCGGTGTTTGCCACTCCTGACCACAGCACTAAACTCCCGCCCGGGAGCTCGTCTACTCCACTACCCTTCCGCTTGGTTTCAGACAGGCACACAACATCTAACTCGCTCTCTGTCATAACATCGATCAATTCGTTCATCTTATCAGCCATACCTCCTCTTACATTCCATACACCCATCCTACACTCCACACTCCACTCCCCGCCGTGAGGCACTCCGCGTGATGGGTGGCGGTCCCCATCGCCGCACTGTGCTGAATTTTTCGCACCAGCGTGGACGGACTGGTGCGCGTCGCCTCGGGGGCACGCCCTAACAGCCGTCCGGCCAATGCGCATCGAGTATAATCTTAATTGAGAAATTGCGTTGGACTCGCCATCCTGTTATGATCTGCAGAAATAGTATTTAATAGTGATAGATATAAGCTATTCTAATTCTAATTAAAAAATTGTTTCTGCTCTAACGATCTACTCAGGGAAGTTAGCACCCTTGGCTGACTACACAGTTACAGTAAGATGAGTGACTATATATATATAAATATTAAAAGGTATTTATTGGTGGCCGAGTGGTTCGATATATATAAATAAAATCTTTTGTCCAACGTAAGGGTCACAGGGAACTTATTGAACGTCACATACTACACTAAAACTTGTTATATCCATCCAAGAAAAAACCTGTCAGAACAAGAAATGGCGAAATGAACTCCCCAATTGAAAGAATATGGCTATTCCTAATATGTAGACCAGTTCCACCACTGACTAACTAGACATTGCAGACTCGCTATCTCGAGTTGCATGTATACATGCATCTATATTGTTCTGCTTTCATAGGTGCAGGGGTAGCAAATATAGCACACAAAAGGGTATAAG
The DNA here is from genome assembly GCA_945859725.1 of Drepana falcataria. Lineage (NCBI taxonomy): Eukaryota > Metazoa > Arthropoda > Insecta > Lepidoptera > Drepanidae > Drepana > Drepana falcataria. Next base: position 8,578,195 of record OX243935.1, read on the forward strand.
TGAACTTCTGCCTACCCTCTCGGATACCTTTATGGGACGGCGTGAGGATAGTTGGAAGAATACTTACTGAATGTATTTAAGTGACGTTATTCTTTCAAAGTATTACTCTGTCGAAAGGCAAACACGAGAGTATTTTATTTGCGAGAGTACTTGAAAAAACTGGGCTGTGAAAGTGCAAGGCTGTTACAGTTTCTGAAGAAGTGAAATAAAATAAAAATTAATGGACGAAATTACGCCGTACAGCATTGTGAATGAGACGCTGGTAATGGCGGGACAGCGAGAATTCCCTCTATTCAAGACCGGCCGCCAAATAAATTGTTACGATTTTTCTTTGACGTCTCTAGAAATGTGTCTTTGCACTTTGGCTTTCACTACTGTCACTACACGAGCGAATGGCGATCTAAATACTTACGTAGCTGTCTGTTATCATGTCGCATTCACATCGATGTAGGTAAGTACGAATCAATTACCTATATTACAGCTAACAGAATATTGTATAGTATTTTCTTTGTTAGACAATAAATATTTACTTAATATAGATTGGTGTGTGGGTTGCATACCCCTTTGGGGACCCTTGTGGGAAGGCGTGAGGATATATATAAAAGATAGAATGGTTGAGAGAGGAAATAATGGCATATATTTACGTTTTTATTTCTTTTATTAACTTTATCGTCGATATTAGTAAAATGATGCATTGTCTTGAACCTCAAGGCCTAGAATATGATTTTTGTATTTTGGTACTCATAAATGAAGTGTTGCACGTTCGAATCCTGACATTACCGATGAGTTTTATGAACTTAAGTACACAGATTAGTCACACCATGAACTCTACCGGCGAAATTGGGTGTGCAGATATATTATATTAAGATATTTAAAAAAATCATATCAAGAAACATTCTTGATATATTAAGAAAAAAGTACAAGTGGGTACAATACAATAAATATGTTTTCCGTTGATAAATTACCGATATCATTTGGTAACCTGGCAGGAACTAGGGGCCCCTATTTGTCGCGGGGCCAAAGTCACAAACCGCGAGTGGCCTTAAGCGGCGTTAACCGCTTACCATATAATTCTCGCTTATAACTCAGACCACACCTTTAGATTTATTTTCTTACTGGTTTTTGCTTGCGTCTTTACTCGCTTAGAATGTTAAGAGGAGCAATTTTGAGCTCGCGATACAAGGATGGGAAGACCCCTATTCTAAACAAATGACTCTCGGCCCACACTTATGAGGAGTCGTCTCCTTCGGGAGCACTGATCGTGATGCTTCAAATAAAACGATACTGTATAAATATTACAACGTAATTTGTTTTCGTAACATTCATCTTAAGAGGTTGTGACAACACTTTTGTACGTTTAACTTTGTTCTCAGATTTTTGTTCTCAGAAAAATATTCAAATCGAACATTATACACATATAATGTATGCTTACCCTCACGCCTTCCCACAAGGGTTTCTGACGGGGTACGCAGAGGTGTATAGTCAGTACCCATACACCTACTTTCCGCCAGATATATTAGGTGCCAAAGTGACAGATGGCGAGTACATCGCCGTTTCTCAAGTACGATTATGCATATGCCTTTGAATTGATTGTCAGTCTTATGCAGGGTCCCTTGTGAGTCCATAACGGGGTAATCAGAGAGAATACAGCGCTAGTTCTCTCTAGACTTACATACCTCTTTCGCTTCGTCCACATTCATCAGTCTCTTCAAACATGCTCGCCGATTTCGAGTACTCTTGTCTTTCCCGTCTTTGAGTGTCGAACAATTTGATCTATGTAGTTGGAACGTGGTCTTCCTCTGCCTGTTTTCGCACACACTTTATAACATAACATGATGTCGTAAAAGTGCTTCGATATCGTTTCATTGTGACACCTAACTTTCATTTGTTTCATTTTAATTAATAAAAGGAGGATTAAAATTTTTATGTTAAATTCTATTCCTTCAAAAGCCTATCGTCATCAAACAACCTTTTCAATGCAGAAAGAAACGAGTTTTATTTATCTTAAGGATTTCAAAGAATTATGATTTTACCTTTTTGTACAATTTACCGACTTATCTCTAAATCTTCTTACCTTTTACGTATTACAAGTAATCCTTACTACGAGTAAGTAGGTACTTGAGCTATTCCCATATATTCATTTGGGACAATAATCTGGGTTTGGTTAGTAAACAAAAACTAAGGAGCTAGCTAAGAGGATTTGTGTCAGAAAGGTCGGCCACTTGACTTGACCCATCCAAGGTTCCCATATTACGTAAGTTTGTTATTTTATTCACTTATCCCGCGGTTTCACCCGCATAAAATTAGATTTTTTCGTTATAACAAAATATAAATAAACGAATCAAATATACAATTGAGTAACGACAATGAACTCGTTCCACCTGTCACGTTAGCATCTAAAATATATCACTGGCGGAAAGTAGGGTTATACATTTGTTATGTTCCGAATCATATACACCAAAGGAAACTAACAAACCTTTATAAAGTACATGCGGCTTACTCAAGTACTCGTAATACAGCGTTATGTACTAAGTAGGAGGTTACAACCGTTGTGCTCACTTTAATTAATTAATCTAGATGGAACAGTCCACTGTCAAGGCCAAGGCGGCAAGTGCTAAGATTAACAAAAAAAGCGTATATTTGCATTCTCTTAAACTTTTTGTAAACGTACTGGGAAGATGCGTGTGCGCGATGTTTTAAGGCCGAATTTTAATATCATGCCCTTAATAAAACAAAATTATGTTACACTTTAATTTGCCTATATTTATTATATTATATAAATTATATTTATCAAACTACCTCCCAAAGCGAGTACGCCGTCCGTAACGGTCAGGGATTATCTACGATTCAGGGTGTCTCAATATATAAAGAACAGTTGTCTTCTAGAAGCTATAGGATATTTTGAATAAATCCTCATGACGATGCAATAAAACAAATCGCTCCAAAGATAGCAAAATAAGTACATTATTAAGGGCTACTTATTCCCTTTCCCTATTCACCTCGAATCGTGGTGGGAAAATAACCCATTAGCTTTTTTCAGTTACTTTTAATATCATAAAAAAATCAATATGTTTAACGTTATCGTCACAGCAGATTATTATGCGAAAAATTTTGAATGTATTTTCTTTTTAATGTTTATTTTCTTTTTATTTCCTTCATTTCTTTGTGCCCTACTACATATCTGATTATTTGTCGCGTTTTCTGAGACATCCTGTATATAAACTTGTTTTTGTTCATGTACAAAACTTAGTGTCCACAACTATACTCTTTGTTTATACACGCATGTTTAAATTTTTCTTTTTACTTTTCTGTTTTTTGATGCTTTTTTGTTATGTCAATATATATAATTTTTCTTTCATAAAAACGATCACGTTTTTTATTGTAGTCGTTTATAAAGTGGTCCTTCTACCGGCAAACTAGTGTTTGTGTTTTTCCACAGTCCTTTACGGTCAGCGTCTAAGTTCAGGTAAAATATAAGCATGGTTGTTACGAGGTCACAAGTTGGACTTGTTCCGAATATACCTACCCAGTCAAGCAGTGAGGCCGTCCCTATACCTCCATCTGAAACTGCCGCTCGGGAACCAGTACAGGTACATTCAACACAATTAGAGTCCAAGACACGAACTCACTCGGTAGCTACGCGCACAAGCCGCTCTTCTGCAACGGTTGCCGCGAGAAAACTCTCTGCAGAGGCGGAACATACTCGCCGTCTTGCGCAGTTGGAGATTGCCCAAATGCAAGCGACGATGCAGGCCAAGCAGGCAGAGCTAGAGCGCAAATCTGTCGAGGCTGAACACCAAGCTGAGCTTGCCGCTATGGAGGCGGAATATAGTTACTGCTCTGGCAGTGGGAAGAGTCGTGCTAGTGTCGAGCGGTGGCTGCACAGCACTTCACCTGACCCTGCCACAATTCTTGACAATAAGGAGAGAGAGCCATCTTTCAACAACACTGCATCGAATAATGCATGTCAAGTTGGGCATAGTAATAATGTTTGTATATGTTCACAGGATCTGTCTAGACATAATGTCGTCGTTCCGAATATATCAATGCAGAGTCCTACACAGTTTCCTCAGCACAATATTTGCAGGGGTGACGGGGCTATTGCCTCTGATGTTCGCAAGAATGACGGCTCAGCTGAGGTTACTGAACTAGTGCAGGCCCTGAAGACATTGACAAAAAATAACGGCCCCAACAAAAACATTTTAATACATTTACCAATATTTGACGGAAAGTCGCCCCTAGAGTGGCTTATGTTTAAGCGTGCTTTCCAGGACACTTTAGGTGCCTTTACAGATGCGGAAAACCTTGCGCGCTTGAGTCAAGCCTTAAAAGGAGCTGCGCGTGAGGCAGTAAGTATGCTACTAGTGATGGCACCCCAGGCGAATGACGTTATTGACGCTCTGGACCGCCGCTTTGGCAGACCTGAGCAAATAGTGCTTCAGGAAGTTAATACAGTCCGAGCACTGCCCAAGCTCGGGCCAGAGGTAAGAGATTTGAATGTTTTTGCTGCTCGTGTGCGCAATTGTGTAGAAGTCGCTAAATTACTACAACACAGCGATTATTTACGGTCTCCGGAACTATTTGGAACGTTGATTAGTAAACTGTCTCCACTATTACGTACACGGTGGTTAGATTTTGCTGCCAGCCACCAAGGTATCAGTCAGGCCAGAGTTGAGATGTTGTCGCATTTTCTGAACCGCGAAGTTGACTTAGTCATGGAGTTCGGAGCAGTATCCGAAGCATCATCATCGGCTCCTGCACAGCAACATCGAACGCATAGCATTTCAGACTCCTGCACTGGAGCAATCCCTAAGATTTATAAGTCAAAATCTGCTAAATTATCTAGTCAAGAAAATAATTGTTTATTCTGTAATCAGCAACATCATCTGTCAAATTGCAAAAAGTTTATAGCTTTGTCAATCGATGACAAATGGCATTTCATAAAAGAAAATAAAGTTTGTCATCGATGCTTGCAAAAAGTTCCGCATAGTTTCAAATTTTGTAACAGGAATAAGGTCAATTGCACAATATCAGATTGTCATCGTCGACACCACACATTGTTGCATAATAGTAACTTTGTTTCATCCACACTTGAGAACGTTCAGATTGAACCAGTGCCGACTACAACAGGAACAAATACTGATCAGGTCCTTTTAGCCATCAACAACACTTCAGTCAATTCTACGTCTCGTCCTTTATTAAAAATAATAGCTGTTACGGTTTCCGGCCCGTCTGGCAGCCTCGACACATTTGCTCTATTGGACGATGGATCGACGGCAACGTTCATAGATGCGGACATCGCCTCACAAATAGGAGCCAAGGGCCCCGAGGGCCGCTTACGTTTAGATTGTGTTGGAGGATTAACGAAAGATAGTACAGTTCAGTATGTAGATTTTGAAATAAAGGGTCGATCATCCTCACAAAGTTTCCCCATAAATAATGCCAGGTCAATTAAAAACTTAGGATTACTTAGTCAGTCTGCTACGCGCGACAGCTTATGCACCTACTCTCACTTGTCAGATCTTGTGGATGAGCTGTGTTACGTTGAAGCTAGGCCTACACTTATAATAGGTATAGATAATTGGCACCTCATTACTGCGTCAGAGGTTAGGAAGGGCATGAAATCGCAACCTGTCGCTATTCGAACCCCTCTAGGATGGGTGTTATTTGGGTTTACGAGTAGCAAAACTAGAATAGTGGACAATGCCTATCATGTGTCCGTAACAATCCACAGCATGAATTGGAAGCCCTCATAAAGGAACAATATGGGCTAGACGCGATTGGCATCACCAAACACGAACTTCGCAGCTCAGATGATCAGCGCGCTCTTCGCATCTTGGAGCATTCATCACAACGCTTACCGAATGGGCGCTTCCAGGTAGGCCTTCTATGGAAGGCGGATGATGTCACAGCGCCCGACAGCTATCCTCTGGCATTTTCCAGGTTTAGAAACCTTGAATCGAAGATGTCAAAGGATCCTGACTATGCTAAACGTTACCAACTAAATATTCAGGACTTACTTTCTAAAGGTTATGCTGAGGAGTGTACAAAGCGATCAACCACGTCAGTTTGTTGGTATTTACCGCATTTCGGTGTGGTGAATCCTAACAAACCTGGAAAGCTTCGTGTTGTCCATGACGCCGCCGCCAAAGTACAGGGTTTATCTCTAAACTCTATGCTTCTGACGGGGCCTGATTTCTTACAACCTCTACTCGGGATTTTGATGCGTTTTAGAGAAGGGAGGATTGCTTTAACAGCCGATATCAAAGAGATGTTTCCTCAAGTGAAAATTCAGGAATGCGATCGAGACGCGCAACGCTTCCTTTGGCGCGATGATCCCACGAAACCAATCAAAATATATCGCATGTCCTCTATGATTTTTGGGGCATGCTCCAGCCCTTCAACGGCTATTTACATTGTCAACCGAAACGCATCGTCTTACATCGATTCCAAAATTACGAGTACCAAGATGCTATATGTCGAGCGACTATTCAGACCTACAGTTACATGTATTTTGTGATGCTAGTGAGTTGGCACACGCCGCGGTTGCCTACTGGAGATTTGTGCTTCCAAATGGTGAGGTAAAACTAGCACTCATAGCCAGCCGTGCGCGTGTTTCTCCATTGAAACCAGTATCAATTCCGCGCTTAGAATTGCAAGGTGCTCTTATAGCCACTCGTCTCGCCGCCAAGATTTGTGAATTACATCGGTTCAAACCTAGCCGTAGATTTTTATGGTGTGATTCCATGACTTTTTTAGGGTGGTTACGAAGTGATGCAAGAAATTATAAGCCTTTTGTTGCGCATCGCGTGGGGGAAATATTAGAGAATACGAATTTAGACGAATGGTTTTGGGTTCCAACAGAATATAATGTTGCTGACGACGCGACGCGGGGTAAATATACCATTGAGTCACGCTGGTTATTAGGCCCAAGCTTTCTATTGACTCCTGCCTCCGAGTGGCCACTAGAGCCCAAAGTCACAATGCCGACCACTCTGGGACAGGAGGAAGTGAAGCCATCTCTCCGTATCCCCAAGTCATCTTTTACTATAGAATACATCAGCTTCACCAATCCACATCAGTTGCCTTTACCAGTAGTTGTAGATATCACACATTTTAGCTCTTGGATTCGATTGGTAAGGGCAACTGTGAAAACTCATCAATTCATTGCCTCCATTTTCAAAAATCAACGTCATCATTTTCAAAATTTTTGGATTAGAGATATATGTATCTCTATTAATAATACACCTGAGCGCAATTCACGGCCTAATTTCGCCTCCGTCACCGCTTCTGCGCCATACGATGCAGAAGACATCATTCGCGCAGAACGACACATTTTGGGGCGGAGTCAGCTCAATGCATTTGGAGAAGAAATTGAATGTCTCACACATGGCAAACCCATTTCAAAGAAGAGTCGTTTGGCGATTTTATCTCCAGAACTGAGGGACGGCTTATTACGTCTTGCTGGAAGAACATCATCCGTTTCTAATACAAAGCCAATTATTCTGGATGGGAAGGAGCCAGCGACACGCCTTTTAATTCATCACTACCATTCAAAGTTTGCTCACGCCAATACCGAGTCAGTTGTCAATGAACTGCGGCAAGACTATTGGATCATCGGATTAAGAAATGCCGTTCGCTCAGTGGTGCATAGATGCCAACTTTGCAAGCTATTGAAGAGTCCAACCTTGCAGCCACCTATGGCAGATCTACCAGAGGCAAGACTTGCTCATCATCAGCGCGCCTTTACCTACACCGGCGTGGATTATTTTGGGCCGGTAGCCGTAACGATTGGACGAAGACAAGAGAAGCGTTGGGTGGCATTATTTACGTGTCTGGTAACAAGAGCCATTCACATTGAGCTTGTAGCTTGTTTATCTGCAGACTCAGCCATCATGTGTCTCAGACGCTTCATGGCTCGCCGCGGCACACCAAAGGAGTTATTTTCGGACAATGGAACGTCGTTTGTGGGAGCCAATCGTCAACTGCGGATACTTTATGACGCCGCAGTTCCACGGTATGCAGCAGAACAGAAAATAGCTTGGCGTCTGCCTTCAGCACCCTTCATGGGCGGAGCCTGGGAAAGACTTATCCGATCGGTGAAGACAGCCCTGAAAGTGACGTTAAGAGAGCGAGCCCCCCGTGAAGAAGTCCTCGCCACATTGTTGTCTGAAGCAGAAGCGTTAATAAATGCACGACCACTAACCCACATCTCCCCCGACGCTGATTATCCGGAAGCGCTAACTCCCAATCATTTTTTGCTGGGTGATTCATCTGGACGCCCGTTTCCAGGTCCCCGAGATCTTTCAGATGATGCGTTGGTTGGCAGAAGCGGTTGGCGAAAGGCACTGCGACTCACTGATCATTTTTGGCGTCGTTGGGTTAACGAATATTTACCCACCTTAGCCCCACGCCGCATACCGGGAACAGACGTTACGGTTAAGGTTGGAGACTCGGTACTAATCGGAGACGGAGATTTACCGAGGGGTACCTGGCCACGAGGCGTCATCGTAGCTCTGTACCCGGGGCGTGACGGCGTGATACGAGTAGTCGATGTAAGAACACAAGGGGGTATTTTAAGGCGACCCTTAAAAAGAATAGTTCTTTTATAAAAAAAAAGGGGAGAATGTCCACAACTATACTCTTTGTTTATACACGCATGTTTAAATTTTTCTTTTTACTTTTCTGTTTTTTGATGCTTTTTTGTTATGTCAATATATATAATTTTTCTTTCATAAAAACGATCACGTTTTTTATTGTAGTCGTTTATACTTAGGTTTAAACTTTTAGTAGGAACATAGGTCGTATTTTACGTACATTATTTCAATTATTTCATTTACAATAGAAATATACAATAGACATAATGAATGTTTAGCGGACATTTATATGACGTCTATACATCTTTCACAATCTTGATAGTTGACGGTATTGGGAAATTCTAATCTGGCTCAAGACAATAATTTTTTATTTTTTTTTATGCAACAATAGTGGCAAACAAGCATACGACCCACCTGATGGGAAACGGTTACCGTAGCCTATTTACGCTCACGATACCGAAGTATCACTTCCGCGTTGCTACTCTGTGTTCGGAGAGTTATAGTGTGTTGGCAGCATAATGGGTTTAATCCCTCTGCTTCCAACACAATGTAACAATCCTCCCCCTCCCCAAGGAGCTCATTACTGGAAACCTTATTCACCGCGTAGGAACACAACATAAAAAATATTGTTATTTGGCTACGGACTTCTGTAAGGTGGAGGTCCTGCCCCAGTCGGGCAGCTCCGAATTCGAACGGGAAACCCGTTATGCCCTACCTCTCTTAATAATATATTAATCCTTTTTAAAAATTATTAATTTGACTTGCGATAAGTCAAAATGTCAAGTAAAAAAAGGTCCTGAAATTTTAATGTCTTAGATATCTTTAATGATATTGTCTTTCTCTATCTCAAGTATACATTAGCTCGCCAGCCAATATAAGCTATTTATAAGCGTCCTGTGTTGTCGAGACGGGCGCCTTTGTATTGGTTTATTATTCGTATATTACTTAAATTATAAATGTGTATTCGTACAAATATCGCTACAATTCCTCTAACGGGTATTATTAAAGAACCGTGATATAACTATCATTATTTCGACGAGGAATCTGTTTCGCGGAATAGGACCAATGACCCAAAAAGTTTTCGTGTTGCGCATCTCATTTCCGTTTGATTTAATAACTTGGCCTTAACAAAGTGCTTTGTAGCTCGCTTCTTATTTAAATTTCTTGCAAATCCCCGCACGGCTTGGCTACAATTCGCTGCGGAGTAAATAATAACTCTAAACCTGTCATTATTGTTACCATCGACATTTATACACATAAGAGCAGCCGTACCGGATGGCCGAGTGGTTCGAGTCATCGCCCACAACGCAAGGGTTGCAAGTTCGAGTCCATCGTCGTTGGTCACGACCATACATGTCTTTGAATTTCTTCTCAAACGTTTACAAGTTTCTTCTGGAAATTTTCAATCACCGTTAAGCTCCTTGTGTGACTATCACTGTACTTAAGTAAGTTCTAAAGAACTAATTAGTACAGGGATTAGAACCTGCAATCTTTGTGTTGCAAGCAGTTGCTTAGTGCGAGTGAAGAGAAATCATTTAATGATAATGTTGTTAACAACCTATCAAACACTAGTTTTGATTCAAAAGACCCCAATATTAACTACGGCACATTATTTTCTAAAGTCTGCCAGGAATTCAATAAAATATGTCCATTGAAAACAGTTAAAGTAAATTCTAAATCAAAATTTAGTGCATGGGCCACTGCGGGAATAAGAAAAAGCAGAGATAATTTATACAATTTATATTATGAAAAATCTCTAACTACAGATCCAGTTTTCCATACTTATGTTAGAAACTATTCAAAAATATTCAAAAGTGTCTGCGCTCAAGCAAAATCACTATTAATAACTAATAAAATAGGTATTTCTAATAATAAAATAAAAACTGTGTGGCAGGTTATTAACAGAGAAACTGGAAAGACACAAAAACGAGATGAGAATGAATTGTCGTTGAAAATAGATAATCGGACCATTTCTGATAAGCAAGAAGTGGCGGAGACACTAGAAAATTACTTCACTAATATTCCAGTGGAAGTTACAAAATCTCTCCCCTCTTCTTCAACAATCTTTTACTGAATCCAAACAAAACGAAATGTCTTAAGTTCTCTTTACCAAATGTAACACAACGGGATCTGAATTTAAATCTTGACGGCAACAAACTTGATGCTATAGCGGAAACTGTATTCCTAGGAATTACCATCGACTCAAAATTGCAGTGGGGCCCGCACATTAGAACACTTTCCGGTCGGTTAAGCTCAGCTGCATATGCAGTACGGAAAATAAAGCATTTAACTGATGTAGCTACAGCTAGGCTAGTATACTATGCTTATTTCCACAGTATTATGTCCTATGGCATTCTGCTGTGGGGATCAGCGGCGGACGTTGACTCAATTTTCATTCTTCAAAAGAGGGCGGTCCGCGCGATCTATGACATGGGTCCTCGCGAGTCTCTCAGAGAGAAATTTAAAGAGATCGACATACTAACTTTGCCTTCACTCTATATCTTTGAATGTATTTTATATGTCCGCAAAAATAGAGGGATTTACAAAATTAAAAGCGACTGCCATCATAAAAATACCCGCAGTAAACATGAAATTGTAATCCCGAAATACAGATTAACAAAAACGAGCAAGTCATTTATTATAAATAGTATACGCTTTTACAACAAGCTGCCAAAGTCTGTTATAGAACTGACCGATGTAAAGTTCAAAATAATTATCAAACGTGTTCTGATTAAAAAAGGCATATTATAAAATCAAGGACTACGTTGAAGATAAAGAAGTTTGGCTCTAGTTCCTTCTGCGCATGCGGCTTCCTTGGTAGCTCATAAACGGCACAAATTTGTGGATGTCTCTAACTATTCTGAATCTTTTTCTTTTCTCAATTCGGGTTTTTTTTTTATACAATAATAATTTTCCTTTTTTTTATTTTAATTTATTCCATATCTTGACCAGAATTAGTTACAGTACTGATGACAATATTTGTGTCACTTGTTTAATTTGTCTAATTTGTGAATGTGAGAACATTGTAGGCTTTGTAGATTCTTAGATCTTGCTAACATTGTTATAATTATCTTGTTTTATGTATGCTTTGTATAGTAAGCAACGACCTATTGTCGGACCTACGTTGTTCCCCCATACTTGGGTACTATTGCTGTAACGAAAAAAATATTGTATATGCCTAATGATTTGAAAAGAGTAACCATGGAGTTTCTTGCCGGTTCTTCTCCATGGAAGCGACCAACCCGAACCGTGCTTCTTTTTCGACGTTTTATAAGTGCCCATCTGGGCCTATGTGAAATAAAAAGATTTTGATTTGATTTGATTTGAGTAGTTACTCGAACCACTGTGGCACAACGGCTCTAAACCTCTAAACCTCTAAACCACTAAAAATATTTTTTTTTAACATTGTGTTAAAGTTTAAGTTTAAAAAAGAGCACACTCGAAGAAGTCTAACTAACTAATTTATCATTACGAAAAAAAACCCTGCTTTATTGGTAGTTAATAGAATAAATGAACTATCAAAGTCCCTAATGACTGGCTCATTTGTTGAATGTTGGGAATACTTGATTACAAAATAGGACTTAAAAATCACTTCATTGGCTAACATTAGAACTGCCGAGTGTATCTATAAGTTAATTTTTTAATTAAATATCCCACAAACTGTGTCCCCTAGCCAAGTTAATTTAGGAATAACAGTACGTACATATTTTAGTGAAATCAATACTACAGCTCATTCCAATTGTGTCTGAAATAAATCTACAAAATAGATTCAGCTAACGTTCAGCCGTTATGCAAAGTTCCGGAATAAATTGCAGGTAAAAACAAGTGCCGGTAGCGGCGCAAGCCTCCCTGCAGCGGATAGATAAAATGGCGCCGCTTTAGTCCGCCTACCGCCTTAGAGGCCAGGCAATACACAAACTAAAGGTTTTCCTCAAGGAAATGACAATGTCGCTTAAGCCTCACATTAAGTCTGAAATATTTCTAAAGAGATATAGAAGAAGCGTGGTGGCCGAGTGGTTCGAGTAGTTGCCTGCAACACAAGCAAGATTGCAAGTTTGAATACCGACTTTACATAAGATTTTTTCTTGTAAATTAAGTATTTAATAGTAGTTACGGGGCCGTGGTGGCCGAGTGGTTCGAGCAGTTGCCTGCGACGTAAAGGTCGCAAGTTCGAATCCCGACTGTACCAATGAGTTTTTCTGAACTTAAATACAGTGATTAGTCACACCACGAGCTTTACGGTGACGGAAGACATCGAGAGGAAACCTGCATACGTCTGAGAAGAAATTCAAAGCAATTCAAAGTATATATAGTTGTGCTCGAGTAACGGCAATGGACTCACCATCTGTCATGTTTAGCACCTAAATATATCACTGGCGGAAAGTGGTCCTCTGCCTATCCCTTCGGGGACTCTTGTGGGAAGGCATGAGGATATATTATTTATGATTATATATAATCATACATCTTTTCAAATATCGCAGTAATTAAGAGAATAATTAAATACTATAAGGTAGGTTGCAAATGGCTACAGAATTACACGAAATTCTTGGTCGAAACAAGTAACAATCGCGAGACTGCTCCTGCAGTTAAATGAAGTGGGGTCGCGGTAACGCCGGTATGTCACCGTTAAAATTCTACTGCTACCATCTTGCCATGATAACTCTTGGCTTACACTTTAAATTTAATCCTTACTTAGAAGAGAAATTTAATCCTGCATATACGTTCTAAAGAGTGTATTGTAATCCTGTTATCCTATTATTATTATAAATTCGAAACGGAATTATAATTTTGCCACAAAGATAACACAACATTACCTGGATTAACAAATAGAGATTCAATTTCTTTTTATCCGAAAAAAATCAAATTAAATCGAACGCAGGGTATAGCTACTATATATACAAATGTGCGTTAAGAACCGTGGGGGCCGAGTGGTTCAAGTCAGTTTGTAGGTTCAAACCACGGCGGTCTACTAAACATCATTTTCAAAGCTTACGTACAGGGATATATAACAGTACGAGCTTTACGTGAAGGAAAGCACTGTAAAGAAACTGCTGAAAAAATAAGAACCTTTTTAAAAAAGGGTGACGGATTCGTAATGTTTCATGTTTGCACCAAAAACTTCGTTAATACCTACGAGCACCCTTAGGAAGGCGTAAAGACATAAATAAAATAACTTTATAATAAGATTTTATACTTATACCAATATAGATAAAACGGCACGAATGAAGCCAGAACCAATAATCTTAACGTTACTGGTGTATATTTAAACCACTAAGCCACCACGGGTCATATATCCATTTAATGGGAGAATTGGAAGAAAGACCCATAGATATATACATACTGTTTAGGTACATGGCACTCGGGAGCAGATTACGCTTTAACAAGGCCACGCGTATTCTGTATTTCTGCTAACGAGGCCATAAGTTGAATTTAAATGCGGACTTTTTATACATAAACTCCATGTAAGCTCATGGGGTTTTTGATAGGGTTGTCAAAAAAGAAAAGGGTCTGTCGTCATTGCCAACAATTCAGGAGATTACAACAGTAGTGTAGCGGTGTTTAATTTCAAATTTAATTAATAAAATTATCTGTTTTTACCTAAAACTTCTGCGACGCAATATATTACTGCGAGGACTAAGTAGATGACTGCTAAATCACTACTCTACGGTACTCGGACTTACATGACGTCGAGTCAAGTAGTCGAGATCGAGTGAAGGCGTGAAGATTATATTATAAATACCAGTTCTTTGAAAAAAAAAAAGTTCTTTATTTATTTATTAGAACACACATTAGAACGGCCAGTAGCTAATTACTCTAATTCCAGTACACAATATATACAGTACACAATAGGTAGAATTATATACAAAACAAAAAAGAAAATATATTAAATAACATTCATACATTCGCCTCCCAATACTCCAGACATGCCGACATAATAGTCTGCCATCCATCCGCAAACCAATCGCAATCAGAGTTGGACTCGAAGAGATCATTGAACGCAGAGAGAGTGCGAGGGACGGGAGAGTATGATCGCGACTTAGTACGACAAGCCGATATTGAAAAGAGCCTGTGTATCCTGGCGCGTGTGTAGTTGTTTGTATTTAGTATAGAATAATCTAAAATCAATTAAATACTTCGCTGTAAAGTAAAGCCAATATCGTAAAACAACTATTATCCCAGCTGACAACCCTACGTGAATCCCTGTGCGAACACTATAGAGTTGTGTTAATATGAGAGGATTAAAATGGAGGGCACACGTGAAACCAGCAGAGTCACATTCGGGTATTACTGATACTATCTCACGTTCCAATTGTCAATGTTTCTCGTTACGATGTGCCGAGTGTTAAACAAATGGACTTTTGTACAATTGTAGCAAAATTGTACTGTATTATTTTCTAGTCAAATACAAACAGCAACCGCTTTTGACCGAAGATATATTTAGGCGACATAGCGAGTCAGTTGCTATTTCCCAAGCGACTAAATGTCTCCTGATATGTAAGCACCCTTTCCTACACCATAAAGCTCGTAGTGCGATTAATTATTATGCTTAAGTAGGAAACTCAGTCGGAACTTGCGATTCTTTTATCTGGACAACACTCGAACCATGCAACGGCTGTTCTCATATTTTTATTCTTACGTATATTCAAACCTTGTTACTGTTGTATTAAGTCAGACAATATAGATATTTGATTGAAAGTGTCAAAAGCGCCAAAGGAACCTTCTACAGCCAAATCAATGGTTTTCAAAAGTTCCAAGTTTCATAAGATCCTAATAATGAAAAATATTTTCACAGGAAATATTATTGCGCATTGCAACGCAGATAATACAAGTTTGAATCTATACTGTACCAATGGGTTTTCCTGATTTTTAAGTACAGTGATTAGTGACACACCACGTGCTTTACTATGCAGGAAACATCGAGAGTAATTCTTCATACGTTTGAGAATACTTTCAAAGACGTATGTATAGGTGTGCTTCAGAAACAGCGATACACTCGCCATCTGTCTCGGCACCTAATATATATCTCTGGTGGAAAGTTGAAGTTTGGGTCCCCACTATAAAACAGTTTTTGAAAAAACTGTCCAAACGTCATTTCGATTCTGCTGTAAATCACCCCAAACCCCTCGTCGTATCGGCCGCCCGATACACTCCTTCCCTTATCTCGAAGATAAGGCGTCCAAGACACGCCGTCATCGAACCGGATGACGACATAACGGTCCTCCAGGACGCCCGACAAAAACATACCAACACTACACAAAACCGACCACTGTTCCGTCCTCGCCGGCGAGGCTCGACGCGAATAAGCCGTAATGTTCCCCCCTGACCCCCACCGCAAACGCCGCGAGCCTGACGCGCAAATCCCGCCCCCAAATAATATTTAAATAAAATTACCAGTGCAGCCCAGCTCGCGATCCAGCAACGCCCTAAGCCGAGGTTCGTACCCCACAGGGGGTGCCCTTAGCTGTGTTGTTTAGAAATAAAGTGCCTGGCTGGAGGCCTAGGTGTCGCCATTGACCGGTTAAGTAGCAAAAGTTCCCGGAACTCACGCTACGAGAGACAATACAAAAAAAAAAAAAAAGTTGAAGTTTGGGTACTACCTACACACCTCACCCCTTCGTGGACCCTTGTGGGAAGGCGTGAAGATATTTATATTATTGAGTATTATTCTAATATTTTGTATTTATTATAGACTGCAATTAAGTATTTTTGGAGCTAAAGCATATCGTATGTGTTAATCCAGCTAATCTCCCTCCGTGCGAAATTGCATGCGATTCCGTTCAACCGTTCTGATTCTGTCTGGTTCTGATTGAGTATGAAAAGCTTTCAAGCTTATGAACATCCTCATAAGCTTTCAGATTTAAGAATACTATTAGTACGTTCACGTTGTATCCCAGGGTAACCGCTAACCAGTGCCTATTATTGATTTCCACATAGTTTCTATGTGTTACAATTAGTTGGCGAATGACGGCCGTTAAGCACACATTTTCGCAGTTGAGCCTAGTGTAGTGTCCAACTTTACTCAACTTCGCCCATAATTGAGGTAACTTGCCCAAAACGAGGCGTCTCAGTAAACAGACAATGGGATACTGTTTATACAAAAACTTATTATATTGAACGTTGTTTGGCAAATTGATCGTTTGTTTTTCATTATTATTGTGTTCAACTTTGGCAATTTTTCTCTGAGCTGCCATTGTAATGATGGATATCTTTGAAGTTTCAACGAAGCGGTTGTGTTTTTATTAATATTTCATTTTGTACCAACAAAGATGATCACGGCTTAAATGTCTGGTATTTATTCTGAAATACGCAAAGATTCTCGGAATAAAACAGTCTATCCAATACATAGGTATTTTGTCACGTGGGCGCAACCAATGCGTAGATGAATATTTGATCGTCCTTACCATGTTGTTCTGTAGGGATAACTTTTTGATTGATAGTCTTGGTTCTTGTTAAGATCCTTAAAATGATTTGATTAATTATTAATTTATTGAATTGATGCATCCTGGTACATCCTAATGCTGGACAAAGGCCCCTCCCGCTATTTCCAACACTCTATGGGATAAACGATACCCAGAACGTGACGATTATAGCCTATATGTATACTAGCTTTTGCCCGTGGCTTCGCCCGCGCCGTATTCGAAAAAATAGCTTATGTTTTTCCCTCCTAGAATCGGTTTAGCCGCTATGCCGTCAAAGAGCAACATTATAATATTAGAACTTTGAATTTTTGGGATTCAAATGTAGCCTATGTTCTAATTTTGGATATACGCATTCACCATTTCAACTTTCAGCCGAATCGGCTCAGCTGTTTCACCTTGAAAGAGCTACAAACTTCCAAATATCCAAACATATAAATTTTCGCCTTTATAATATAAGCAAGATACACGACAATGATCCCACCATTTGTTATGTCAGCACAAAATGTACAGATTGTCTAAGAAAATAGAACTGTTGTCATATAGAAGGGGTGTGGTACTATGAATACACCCTTAAGAAGAAGAAATAAAACAAATACCAAAATGATAACATTATTAATTAAAATATTCACTCCGAAACATGGCTTTACGTCATTTTTCAGAAACTTCGATACTTACCCACATAGGGTCCCAAAGGGGTAGGCAGAGGTGGTAATAACACACCCTCTTTTTGCCGTATTTTAGTTTAATAGTAGTTATAATAGAAATGGCGACTGTCTCGCCATTTCTAAAATACGACTATAGGCACATAACATTTTTTTCTAAAACGTATGCAGTTTATGGTCAAATTAATTCTAGTAATGAATTGTGTTCCAATAAATAAACTTCGTGAGGTTATTCCTTCTGAAGGCCGGGTTACTTCATAACGTATTATCCTTTATTCAAAATGCCGTGTACAAGTAAATAACAATTTCGAATACTGTCCGCCATCTTTGTTTGCCAACTGTCAGATGTCAAACGTAGCTGTCACGATAGCGTAGAGTCAACAATTTGGACTTCAACCCTTGTCATCGTGGACGCTTCATCAAATGGTGTATTTACCCTACAGAGGAAATGTGATGGAAATAGTATAACTTTTTTATTGTCGTAAGAGGTCGTAGTATGTGATTTATTTTCTGTTTTAGGAGTTGTTGACAGGTTTATTTTTTAAGGATATGGGTTTGTTATCGTTGGGCTTTCTATCACTTTCCCCATATTATATTTTTATATCCTAACGCCTTCCCACAAGGGTCCCCGAGGGTAGGCAGAGGAGTATAGCTAGTACCCATACACCCACTTTCCGCCAGAGATATATTTAGGTGCCAACGTGACGGATGGCGAGTCCATCGCCGTTACTCAAGCACAACTATACATGCGCCTTTGAATCGCTTCTCAGACGTATGCAGGCTTCCTCTCGATGTTTTTCTTCACCGTAAAGCTCGTGGTGTGTCTAATCACTGTACTTAAGTTCAGAAAAACTCATTGGTACAGGCGGGATTCGAACAAGCGATAACATTTTTGTTTATTTAATTTAACAATAAATACAGTACATTGAAATTGGTGGGGCGCGTCTTCGTGGATGTCACTATCTGTACCCACATGTAGGCACCCACTTTATATCGATGTAACGAACATATATTCATCATGAGTACAACCCATATTTTCTAAGACAATACAACTTCATTAATCCATCAGATATATTGGAGTGTACGGAACATTTATTTTCAAGACTAATATCCGCTAAGGGAACAGATATTTTACCAATATTCAGGCCGTGGATTTGATACCATAAATACACGCTGTATTATATATAGTAAGTAATAGCTGAGTGAGCCGGGAGATTAATGAAACGAGGAGTTGCCTGCAACGCAAAGATTATAAGTTTGAATCCCGACTGTACCAATGAGTATTTTATGAACTTATATACAGTGATTAATCCTCCCACAAGCATTACGACTACGTCGACTGAAGAGAGACCCGTTTGACGTTTATGCTGCCAGCACAGCAGCTAAGTACACCAAATGTTAATTTGATGGCCCCGCATGAAAGACACCTCCGGAGTTGCAAGCACTTGTAAATCACGTCCACTGTTTACTATCAGGCCGTATGCTGAAGAAGAGAATCCTTTATGGTCTAATAGATACAATTCAATTGTTTTGAAGTGTGTCCTAACTTCAATGACATTAAGCAATTGTGGTCACTATTAGCATAAGATCAAGACTTACATTGCGGTTACATAGGATTAAGTGTTGCAAGTATTTTACTGGCTTTACCATTAAAATGAGGTCCCAAGCCCACAGTTGCTCGCAGATTGAATACTGATAAATAATAGATGTTCAGAAAACCAACCAATGCGCCTTTGATGTTGATCTTACAACCAAGTACCTTCGAATTATTACATAGTTCATTTCATCAAAAAGATGGAATATTTTATCATCGCAAGTAAATTTTGGTAGTGATCGTGCGCGAATGTTGAATAGTAATGTGTTTGTAGCATCTCTGGAGTTTTAAAAGAAATAATACAATCTTTACAATTTGGCTGCTGATACTCTTTAGAATTTTAAATAATTTTTGTTACCTATTCAAATGTAAAAGCTTATTTTTTATCACTAAGACGGCAGCACACAAGCATGGCCAGATGGCCTGGCTTATTTAATACTAGTGGTGTCCCACGATTGCACTTGCTAAAGCGGGAAACATTATAAACATTGCTAATGTAAAGTGGCTTCTGTTCGAGTAGTTATGTTATTTATATTAAATTAATAAAGCCGTGATGGCCGAGTGGTTCGAGTAGTTGCCTGCGATACAAAGATCGCAAGTTCGAATCCCGACTGTACCAATGAGTTTTTCTGAACTTAAGTACAGTGATTAGTCACACCACGTGATTTTCGGTGAAGGAAAACATCGAGAGGAAACTTGCATACGTCTGAGAAGCAATTCAAAGGTGTATGTATAGTCGTGCTTGAGTAACGGCGATGGACTCGCCATCTGTCTCGTTGGCATCTAAAATATATATCTGGCGGAAAGTGGGTGCGTGGGTACTATCTATCTACCTATCACCTCTGCCTACCCCTTCGGAGGCTTTCTGGGAAGTCGTGAGGATATATTAATAAAGGCTAAATTTATATTGAAATTTAGGTTACTTAAAGAGTTTGTCAATCACTCCAGAATGATTTAATAGAATCAGATTGAGTTTGGCACAGACGCAGATTATTCGCTAGATTAAAATATAAACTATGTTTTAAGCTCGCTATTCGAGTGAAATCAAGAATTTACGCATTGAAACCGGGCTTATTAACAAAATTATACTATGTACTGAACCGATTGCAGATTTTAAAATCAGAATTGCCTCGAATCGGATCTTAATTGCGACTTAAGGTCTTAAGAACTTAGGACATAATCTATTGAAATCGCCGTTCAAAGTTCATCTAATTCCCTCTGGGATGCGATGTGTCCCTAATCTTTTGAACAACATACTTAATACTTATGTTCAAAGTGGAATAACATATGCTTGAGGAATAACGTCAGCGTTATTTCAATCAATAAACTCAAAACCTATTATTTAACGTAAGGGACAGGACAGGGAACAATTATTGAACGTCACATACTAAATAAAAAATACCAAATGAAAAATGACTGGAATACCTATTTGTGTTGGTACTTTGTTTTATAATACAAAAGCGGCAAGCTTCTCTATGGGATTTCAACCTTAAAACCTCATGATCATCTCAATACATAAAGAGTAGTAGTGCCGACCCAGTCGTTTCGTCAATTCTAATCGTGTAATTCTGCAGAATTGTTCGACATGCCCATATCCACCATCTCGCACTTCCACCTTCACCAGCACACCTCTCGCCATCGACGGGGAATTCATCCCCATACCTTGGAACCACAAAGGTCTCGCACTGTGCGGCTTAAAAGGAGTTTCCTCCCTCGAACGCTCAGGCTGTGGAATGAGCTCCCCGTTAAAGTTTTCGCTGGAGAGTACAGCATGGAATTCTTCAAGAAGGGTGTGAAAAGATTCCTGCAGGGTCAGCAACGCGCGAGTTCTACCCCTGGTGTTGCAAACGTCCATAGACGGCGGTAACCGCTTACCATCAGGCGGGCCGCATGCTTATTTGACACCCATGTGGTATAAAAAAAAACTTCACCACTCTTGACAAAAAACAGATTGTGCAAATTTGTTGCAGTTAAAGTTCAAATCAAATCGTCAGATAAAGAATAAGCGGCGAAAGTTAAAAACAGTTTTCGGAACTCGAGCCCAGATATACAGCCTGCCTGGCACGGTGCCCACTAAATGCAAGTGCAGCTATAAATTACCAAATCCAATAGTAACTTAGTCACCTAGCAAAAAGACATGAATAAAAAATCTTGTGCACTGGTTGAATTGACCAGAGGAACTAACGAGCCACTTACAAAGATTTATAGGGTTAGTCAGCCTTGGAAAAACAGCCCGCGTCTGTTAGCCGGTTGTAATGGACATTGGCCCTAATATGGGGAAAAACACGGACGCTCAAATAGCATGCAGTTTGCCAGACGACTACAGGGATAGACGTGGAAATTGCACGATATTACCTGCTAGGTAATGGAAGGGTTACGCAAAAAGTGCTCGTAATATATACTCGGAATTATGAACGCTGTTTTTATTAGAGCCTGTGTAGGGGTCAGAGCAGGCTTACAAAAGGTTACCGGTTTGATTTCCAGTTTTATTCACTTAGTTTTTATCTGGTGCAAAATACCAGATCGGTAAAATATAAAAGATCGGCAGAAAGTGAGTGTGTACGTTCGTTATGTATTTTACGTCGATATATTTTAGGTGCCAACGTGACAGATGGCGAGTCCATCGCCGTTCGTAAAACACGTCTATAAATACGCCTTTGAATTACTTCTCAAACGTATGCAAGTTTCCTCTCGATGTTTTCCTTCACCGTAAAACCTTAACCTTAACACCTTCAACCTTAAAACGTGACGCTCGTGGTGTGACTAATCACTGTACAAGTCCATAAAAACTCATTAGTTATTTATTATTATATTTATTTACAATAACAACAATTAATAATATTGTGAATGTGGACGAAGCGAAAGAGGTATGTAAGTCTAGAGAGAACTGGCGCTCTATACTCTCTGCCTACCCCGTTAGGGACTTGGCGTGATGACATGTATGTATGTATGTAATAATATTTACAAAGAACAGTTGAAACTAACTACTTACAGATAAAATTATATATAATTAGTACAGTCGAGATTCAAACATGTAATATTGTAATATTTGTAGGATTATTATCTCATTCATAAGGGTTTTCAGCCCAAGAATGAACCATACCGATAATTATGAATGATTCTGAATGTGGCCAATTAATTAACTGTCTGAATAAACGAATGTGGCCAATTAATTAACGTAATTGCTTTATGTGATATAACATTCAAATGAATCTGTCAACACGACTCGATTAATATCATTATGGCGGGCTTCAACGGCCTTTGTTCCATTTTTCCATTCGGTATGCATTGAATTTTAATGTAAATAAATTGGAACGTTCACTGGAACTTCCCAATTTACATTGATGAACATTAAGCTCAGTTAGGCATGTATGCACTCGCACGTATTGTGCTATGTAGCGGTGTTATGAAAATAATGTATACAGTTCTGTAATGTATAGGGGAAGTTCATTACCCTCACAACAATTAAATATAAGATTCCGTGATCACACCGAATCGTATATTATTTTAAATTGAAATAAAATTTAACTAAAAACACATCTTACAAGTCATCCTGCGGGCGGGTGCCAAGAAGGTTGGCATTGCCACGCTGTATGCTGATTATTTGAGCAATATACGTTTCAGAGGTGCAGTGCATAGCCAATGCAATATATAATAAATAAATAAATTTATACAAAGAATATTTTGTTTCATCCAGAATAATCTACCGATGAAATTTCTACGAGGGTCAAACCAATTCGCGAGGGCTAAATAGATTCACAAATCAAAGGAGACTGATAAAATGAAATATCTTTTAAGTCTATTAACAGAAGCTTCTAATTCAATTGTATCCCGTTGATGGACTACGTACACAAAGTGCATTGTGTGGCACGCTGGCTACAAAGCATTATCTGTCGGAAGCTATCTTGTTTCCCTATTGAGTTGTGATCCTGGCCTCGCGATAACTGGGCTAATGCGTGATATATGACCTATATTTGGTATAATCCTCTTTAGTTTGAGTTGTTGCTGTAATGCGACTGTGTGCAAATTTGCGATTTCAGTATTGTTAAAATAGACTTTAGATAAATAAATTGTATTGGCAACCACCAATGACGCCCGATTACATGCTCGTAAAATTAATTAAAAATATATTTTTGAATAAAGAGGTAGACATGAATTTGAAAACGTGATTTATTTGCAGTCCTGCTCGTAGCTACAAGCTCGCGGTCTAAGCTTTGTATGGATTACATAACCTTTTATAACTCTTTGTTGCCTTGTGTGATATCAAAAGGCTTCAGGTAAACGAAAATGCAGTTTTAAGCTTCTGAAGGATTCGGGTTAATCTTCTACAGCATTTTTAAAATACTCTCCAAAAGTATATTTAAAATACTTTACAAACGTAAATAAGAGAAGACAACACAATCTCATATGCTTGTACATTCAATGTATGTACATGTATGTACTTGTATAATTTAAATTTGTGATTGAAGACAATACGAAGCCTTAATGATTGCTTTAAATACAGGCAATGTTATGCTTAAAAGGAGATACTTTAACAACAATTATTTATTTAAAATATAGACTAACAGCCAGTAGACAATAATAATAATAATATATCCTCACGCCTTCCCACAAGGGTCCCCGAAGGGGTAGGCAGAGGTGTATAGGTAATACCCACACACCCACTTTCCGCCAGAGGTATATTAGGTGCCAACGTGACAGATGGCGAGATGGCCACTAGACAATGCGCTTATATATTTAGTTACTTATGAAACAAAAAGATACGAAAAATAAACATGTAATAAAGCTCTCAACTGCGATAAATGCGATCGTACATTTAACAAGCAAGCAGTGGGACTGTTCTTAGCTTGACATGAAATAGCTAGTCAATATTATAGTATTTAATGAGTCGTATTCAGACCCTAAACACTACATACTTATCAATTTTAGACATAGACATTTAAACAACCCTAAACTTCACATAAGCCGACCAGCCAGCGTGCGCTAACATTGTCGATAAGGTAAAGGTGGAATAGTACCCTTTCGCTGTAGACAAGAAAAGATTAGGGGCTTATAATTTACACTTGTACCTGTAGTGTATCGACGGAACTGAACTTTGCGATCCGTGGATGGCTTCGGCTGCTTTCATGGTAACTTAAACTATACCCGATATACCTATTTATATGTATACTCGAGTAGTATTTGGATTTGAATTTCAATATATATTTTAGTGGACGACACGACGTTAAAATTCTTATGTCGATGCTTTTTAATTGTCGTATTGTACAAACATTAGTATCGTATCGTATTTTGTAAACACAAAGATTACTCGATGCGCATTGGCCGGACGGCTGTTAGGGCGTGCCCCCGAGGCGACGCGCACCAGTCCGTCCCCGCTGGTGCGAAAAATTCAGCACAGTGCGGCGATGGGGACCGCCATCCATCACGCGGAGTGCCTCACGGCGGGAAGTGGAGTGTGGAGAGTAGGATGGGTGTATGGAATGTAAGAGGAGGTATGGCTGATAAGATGAACGAATTGATCGATGTTATGACAGAGAGCGAGTTAGATGTTGTGTGCCTGTCTGAAACCAAGCGGAAGGGTAGTGGAGTAAACGAGCTCCCGGGTGGGAGTTTAGTGCTGTGGTCAGGAGTGGCAAACACCGAGCACGCCTGCCAGGGAGTGGGAATTCTACTATCCAGCCGCTTGGCAGAATGTATGATAAGTTATGATGCGGTGAGCCCCAGACTTATTTGGGCTCGCTTTAAAATAGGCCTTACCCGACTATTTTTAGTCGCGGTGTATGCTCCGGTGGCCTCAGCGGACACTTGCGACCTGAATAAGTTCTGGGAATGTGTGAGTAATGTTCTAGAGACGAAAGAAGGGAATGAAAAGCTGATTATTTGTGGTGATCTGAATGGATGGGTCGGGACAGCCCGTAAGGATTACGAGGCAGTACTCGGCAAGTATGGTGATAAGAGAGTGAACGAGGCAGGCAAGCTGATATTAGATGTATGCATGGAGAGAGACCTTTTTGTGGCGAACACCATGTTCGACCACAAGAGGATTCATCAGTATACATGGGAACGGAAAAATGAGCGAAGCATGATAGATCTGTTTCTAATAGATCAGCGACTCAGAACACAGGTGATGGACACCAGGGTGTATAGGGGAGCCGACCTGGGAACGGACCACTTTCTAGTTATAACTAGAATAAGAGGTCTGTTCGCGGGCTGGCGATCCCGTGCTGGGGGTCCCTGTTCTGCAGTCGCAGACCGCATCAAAAGCTGGAGGCTTCAAGATGCGGCTATTAGGGACAGATATCAAGAAAGGGTGTCTGAACAGCTAGCCTGTCCCCCGAAATATGTGTTTGAGAGTGTCGATGTTTGTTGGCAGTTCCTTAAGTCCAGCATTTTATGCGCCGCGAAAGAGGTTTGTGGCATTTCGAAAGGGCGGACAACCAAAAATGGCGATGGTTGGTGGGATGATGAAGTGAAAGAAGAAGTTAAAAAGAAGAAGGATGCAAGGCAAGACATTTTGGCTATGTCCAGCTCAAGTGAAAGTATGAAAGAAAAGATGAAAGAAAAATATCGCCTGCAAAAAAATCGTACGAAAGAGATAATAGCTCAGAAGCGTGAGAGGTTCCAAATGACTGTAGACGAAAAACTGTCGCATAATTTCAAGGACAATGCAAAACTTTTTTGGAGGGAAGTTAAGAAGTCCAGAAATTGTGTTGCAGCTAGTAGTAGGATGAATGTGATGATTTCGAAGGACAATGACATACTAACTGACAAAACTGACGTCCTCAGGCGATGGAGTGAATTCTACAAAGATATGTATGATGATGATGCCGCTGATCTACTCATAGAGCTGCCTCCAACAGAATCTGTCGAGGATCCTATAGCGGATAAAATAAGTATGGGAGAGATTGTAAGTGCGATAAGAAGTCTGAAATGTGGAAAAGCTGCGGGAATAGATGGGATTACGGCTGAGATGATCAAGTACGGTGGACCAGCAGTCTGGGACGTCATCTATTTGCTATGCAATCTTTGCTGGGAAAGGGGTGATGTTCCGGACGACTGGAGGCGAGCAGTCATCGTGCCTTTCTATAAAGGAAAGGGATCACGATTGGACTGCTCCGCCTACAGAGCCATCAGCTTGGTCAGCTTAGCTAGTAAAGTGTACACGAAGATCCTGACGATAAGAATGCAAGAGCGATCCGAAAGGTTTCTCTGGGAATCCCAAGGTGGATTTAGACCAGGTAGAGGATGTATGGATCAAACCTTCTCGCTTCGCGGAATCGCGGAAAAGTTTTTGGATATTAACCAAAGGGTTTTCTGCGCTTTCGTCGACTTAGAGAAGGCATTTGATAGAGTCGTACGAAAGGAAGTCTGGGACGTGTTGCCTGGATATGGAGTGAGCAGTTCCCTACTGCATGCCGTGAAATCACTCTATAGTGATAGCGAGGCGTGCGTTAGGGTTAACGGTGAGATGTCACCCTGGTTTGATGTGAAGTCGGGGGTCAAACAAGGGTGTATCATGTCTGCCTGGCTGTTCATTATATATCTAGATAACTGTCTGAGAGCACTAAGAACGAACGGATGTGGAGTGAAAATGGGAATCTTAGTGGTCAACTGCCTACTATACGCCGATGACGCGGTTTTACTGGCGTCATCAGAGGGCGAACTGCAGTCACTAGTTACCATAATGAAAGAAGAATGTGAAAAGAAGGGGCTGCGCCTAAACGCTGGCAAGACTAAGGTTCTGGTATTCGAAAGAGATGAACAAGTGACCGAGTGTGCAATATCGGTAAATGGGCAAATTCTAGAGCAAGTGAATGAATTTGTATATCTTGGAAGCATGTTCACACGAGATGGAAAGTATGAAAAAGATATTGAAAGAAGGATAACTGCCGGAAATAAGGTGAATCGAGCCATGTCGGCGTTGATGGGCAGTAAAAGTCTGAGCAAGAATGCTAGAGTTGCTGTCCACAACGCGATATTGGTACCTACCTTATTGTATGGCAGCGAATCCTGGGTATGTCAGAGGAAGTATGAAAATAGCTTGAATGCAGTCGAGATGCGATCTCTTCGAAAAATGTGCGGCGTAACGATATTAGATCGAATCCGCAATGAAGAGATTCGCAAATCAACTGGCGTGAATGAGGGCGTGATTGTAAAGATGAAGAAAGGCATGTTACGTTGGTTTGGACACATAGAAAGGATGAGTGAAGAAAGATTGACGAAACAGATATACAAAGCAAAAGTATGTGCAAGAAGAGGCAGAGGAAGGCCACGTTCCAACTACCTGGATCAAATAGATCGGACTCTCAAGGACGGGAACGTTAAGAGTACTCGAAACCGACGAGCATGTATGAAGAGACTGATGAATGTGGACGAAGCGAAAGAGGTATGTAAGTCTAGAGAGAACTGGCGCTCTATACTCTCTGCCTACCCCGTTAGGGACTTGGCGTGATGATATGTATGTATGTAAGATTACAATTTCGAACTTTAGTTTTTGAACTTTAGTACAGTGGTTAGTAATAACACGAGGTTACGTTGAGAATATTTTTAAAGACATAGACGTAAGTTTAGATGTGTGTTGAGAAATGATGATGAACTTGCCATCTGTCAAAAGTGGATGTCTAGGTTCTTCACATCTTTGCCTACGCCTTCCGAGACCCTTTTGGAAGAAGGGATAAGAGATGGGTAGCTGCGTTGGCCCCTAAATATGGCCAAAACAGGGTCTGTAGATATATTTACTACTAAAACTGTGACTATTTATATCGATAAATACCGTTCGGAACGTGCCTATTATTCCGAGATCACTGTCGTCTGTCACATGTGGTGACCGTCTACCATCACTCAGGTCATAATATCAGAAGGTCTGAGTCGACTCATCATTTTCAAGTACCATACAATTATGAATGTAGCACTTTATGATCACTCTACCAAACAGGCTGTATTTACGCCCAACAACAGCCTAGATATTGTAATTAAAGCCAACCCACTTAATAATCAGAAGGTTAATAAATATATCATTATCAACTCTATATTTAAGCGTCATACTTACCTGTTTGCAAAACCATTCAGGGAACTCTCTCGGTAAATAATTAATGAAGATTCAATTGAAAATTCAACCCTATCCCGACATATTTGTCTCGGAAGTATCCGCGGCACGTGAGACGCGAAAGGAATCTATGATCGAATACCCACCACGAGGGAATGACTAATGAAATTCCCCACAAATGGTGCCATTCTCTTAATGCGTTCGCTTAGGCTACGAGCACACCGATGCTAGAACGCGATGCTAGAAAAAACAAATTACCCCACATTCCTGGGAGTTTCCCCAAGTGACGTATCCGCAGCGAGAGCGGTCGGCCTGACATAATTATTGTCTCTGCGACATCCCGCCAATTACGCCAGTGCCCGAAGCCGCGTATTTTTATATGCCCATTTCTATTACAGAAACAATTTGTCGGTCATTTAAGCGAAACTGCCAGCTGCCAGGAACGACGTAACATAATTTGTCCGTATTAGATCCGTTTCCGACAAAGCTTGTTTGATCCTTTGAGTTTTAAAAGGACCCAATTGAGTGTTCTCTGGGAATTTTAAAATTGCCCTTTTAAAGGAAATTTGTTCATTTGAAAGTTCAAGCTCTTGTCTTAGAAATGGCGAAGGATTTCAAGCAATACAAGGCTACCCAATGTTACAACTAAACAATGGTTGGGTCAACAAGAAATTCTATTGGAATTCTCGGAGGGCCATGTTCGTTCCTTTATTCAATGTTTTGTTAACCAAAATCGTACTACACTACATAAATACTGTATTGTTTTGTACAAAGCTTGAGTTACTGTATGTCAGATTTCTGAGCCGTGGTGGCCGAGTGGTTCGAGCAGTTGCCTGCGACGCAAAGGTCGCAAGTTCGAATCCCGACTGTACCAATGAGTTTTTTCTGAACTTAAGTACAGTGATTAGTCACACCACGAGCATTACGGTGAAGGAAAACATCGAGAGGAAACCTGCATACGTCTGAGAAGAAATTCAAAGGCGTATGTATAGTCGTGCTTGAGTAACGGCGATGGACTCGCCATCTGTCACGTTGGCACCTAATATACCTCTGGCGGAAAGTGGGTGTGTGGGTATTACCTATACACCTCTGCCTACCCCTTCGGGGACCCTTGTGAGAAGGCGTGAGGATATATTATTATATTATTATAAAGACTTCATTAGTGTTTGAAAGATAAAACAAACATTATTCACATAAATCGGTAAAACTGGAAGCTTAAAGTTTTGTACCAAGTCGTTATTCATGGTAGAATATTTTTGAACTGAAGTTTGTGCCATTGTTATCATGTAATTCCCTCTGTGAAAGTATATATGTGCAGTTTTAGCATCTCAACTGCAATCGCACTATAACATACATCTTATTACATGTTAAATTAGTTGAAGTTAATGAAGTGGATCAAATTATTCACCACAAAGGCGATAGACTAAAAAATATTAAAAGCTACCTCTTGTGCTAATTTGGACATGGATATAAATCAAGATAAAGCTTAAGGTCGTTAGGAGAAGCTTTATGGTAGCCTCAGAGTGTGCAATGTCGAAGAGCAAGCATGTCGATACAGAACTAATGTGGAGAGGTGAGAAACACTTAACAAGAGAGGAAATCGTCGGGAGAGTAGAAGAGATAAAACTTACGGATTCCGTGACAGATGATAAGGCTAGAAAGTAATTGAATAAATGTTTTTTGTTAATTAAATTTATGCAAAAAAAAAAATGTATGGTCGTTTGTTTTTAATGGCAAATCATTAGGTACTAAGTTCTTTGCCGTTAGCCGCGCAAAAACTTGTTAATCGCCAGACGGATTTTCATTAAAATTTGTGTGTGTGTTTGCGTGTACAAGATTTAGACATAACAATTCGAATGTATCTGATGGCGATTTTTGGCGATGGCGATGGCGACAGATTTTTTCACTTAATATACGAATATTATATCATAAAATATAATAATTACTTTGCAAGTTACAAAAGCTTTATTGAAAACACTTAAGCGCTATTAACTCTGAATCCCGATCATATTATATTCAAAACAATAATGGTAAAAGTTGCGTACTCATTAATACGTGTATTACGAGCATGTAGGAGTTTGCCTAAGCTCCTTCGAAGGTCGTACTTATTTGTACTTAAGTTGGGCCTAATTAAACACAAGACAAATAATTCATGTTAATCTTGGGACCGCTTTATGAGTGCCCGGCCTAACCTTAACGATTAGACAAATTGTTGTTAAAGCGATAAGAATTTCTATACGATTGAATATAAGTCTGTTTTCAATTTTAGGGCATTTGTTTGTTTAAAATGTTTTTCTATACTCAACATTTATGAAAATATTTGATCGAGGTTGTATGCCAGCGTGTTTTGGACATTCTATATATATATATATATATATATATATATATATATATATATATATATCATATCATAGATTTGCTTTTTTAAGGTGTATTTGTGATCACAAAAAAAAGGCATTTCAACTCGGCTAACACTCGTGTTGCTTTTCAAGAGATCTTCAATCGTTGATGGGATTTTTTTAGGTTGTAACTTTCTATTATTCATTCCAATTGTATTTGCTACTGTTATTTATTAATTGTCCCAAAGTTAATCAATACACGCAAGCTGTCTATCTCAGAGATTCAGCACTGCACTACAAAATAGCAGAAATAGCTATTTTGTACATACATACATACATATAATCACGCCTCTTTCCCGTAGGGGTAGGCAGAGACCACTTCTTTCCACTTGCTACGATCCTTACATACTTCTTTGTACATACACATAATGAAATACAAAACTAGCAATCGAACACAAAGTTTATCTCTTTGTTGAAATCTAACTTTGTTGAAAGTAAATCTTTGGACTTAAACGTACTTTGGTAACTTGTTACTAGTTTAACAAAATTAATCTGCAACAATAGAAAACACAAGATAAATAAGAGAATTAAATTATAAACTCTCTAAAGTCAAAGAACTAGCAGGGCATTAGAGAATTAATTATACATCTTTTATATCAAGTGTAAGCTTGGCTTTACAATCTGTTGTTTACTAGTAAGCGACACGCCTATGCGTGATGTGTGAAGCATGAATATGTTATCAATTCATTAGCTATCGCAGGTTTTGGATTGATATCGGTTCGTGTACGTGACAAGGAACAAACAAGGTAGCGTATAACGTCATTCATTTATTCGCACATTGACAGATTAACATAGAATCGTTTTACTTAAAGAGTACTTGAAACTCGCGAGAATGTATGAAGACACTGATGTGACTGTATATAGCGAAATAGGTATGTAAATATAGAGAGATCTGGCACTTTACCATCTCTGCCTTCTGTGTGACGATATTTATATTCTCTATTTACGTTATTATCACACCGAGTCTAGGTAGGCAGGAGAGGCAGCGCGCCAGATCTGTATAGACTTGCAGACTTTCTATCACCCAAAATCACCAGTATCTGTAAGTCTAAATATCTGTTTTCCCATACCAATTCTACTTTGTGTTGCAACGCCCTCTATTCGCCGGAGAAATATTTAAGTTCCAACATGGCAGATGGCGAGTCCGTCTGTTCCGTCACGGTTTATCACTCAGGATTATGCAAACATCGTTATATTTATTCTTAAACGAATGCTTACACAGCTCATGCTGTGACTAATGACGGTTTTTAAGTTCAGAACAGATTAGACAGTCGGGATTCGAACTTGCAATCTTTGTGTTGTAAGTGAATGCTGTTGACGACGGCTGTTACAGTATGTTTTTACTTTAATAATTAAAGAATTAAGAATTAAAATATTTACAAGAATTTATTTCTGTTATGACAAGCAAATAAAAAATAAAGCAATACAAAATGTGTGTGTGTGCGTGTGTATGAGTATGTGTGTGTGTGTGTCTATATGTGTGTATTTGTTAGTACCAAAGAGCTTACCATGACGTAAAATTGACATAATTCAAGAGACGGTTATTTGAGAACACATATTATTCATTCACCAGTTATCTTCACGTTGAAACATAATTTAACGTACTTATACACCGACAGCTCGTGTGTTGTAGAAAGGTTGACAGCAAACAAAAACAATATGGGTAAGTACTTTAAGACGAACTGAACACGAAAGCAAACAAAGTTACTTTGTAGGAAATTGATGTCATGTTTGAGTATCTTTTACATATTTATATACTGGTTTCACGTGTATATTACTATGTATACTACGTAATGTTGAATTTCATTGGTACTTTTCTTCTGGAATAAATCATAACTTATATATTAATCTGGGTAATGATTTATCTCATTGCCAAATTTTGCCTTTTATCTTAACGAGATAGAAACTAGTGCTCCAGTTCTCTTTAAGTTTGAAAACCTCTTCTCTCCTCCTAAACCTCTTTTCATATACTCTTGATGATTCAAACCAATAGTAGGAGTAGATCTTTTTTAAACCTACAATATCTTCTTAAATGTATGTCTGTACATAAAATTACTACATTACTGATTACAGTATTTTTTTATTGAAACTTTTTTTTAAATAAATTAAATCTATGATGTTGAATTTATAACGTAAAGAGATATTTTTTTTCAGGATACTTTTCTATTAATAGATTCATTTATAATTGCCGTTTACTTAATCGTATTTATCGAAAGCTATTTATTCCGAAATGCTTTTTACATACAACTGGAATGCATTTCCGGAAATATGGTATGAAATGGTGTATGATTACACATCATAATTTCTCACTCGATTTGTAAAAGGTATCTTTTATTACAAACTGATAAGCAGTGGGGGAAGTCTGCCAGCCTGCTTGGCACCCACCGTGGGACTGCCATTTGAGATATGTTGTTTGTATTAAATAATGAAACGAAAGGCTAGGGCAAGGGAGGGAGGGCACAACGGTTAATTGCCGTTCGAATTCGGAGCAGCCCGACTGGTACCATTACCTCCACCTTACAGAAGATCGCAGCTAAATGGCATTACCCTCGGGTGTGTCGTGTTCCTGTGGTGAGTAAGGTCGCCAGGCTCCAAGAGGAAGCGGTGTGTCGGCAGCACAGGACCAGTGGTGCAATTCCGCCGTGGTGGTGACCAGGCGCGGCATGTCGGTGCGGTTGTTAGGGAGACCCGGTGAAACGGCTGTCCGCTGGCCGCCCGCATATAGTAGGGGTCCCGAACCCAGGGATCACCTAATCTCCGCCCTGGGAGGCTGACCCGCACATGTGTGTAAAGTCCTTGGTGTAGTGGTCGTGCCGGAGGAGGAGACCGGAGTGGACCCGGCCGCTGCATCAGGGGGGGATCGGGGGCCCTTCCGACTTCCGCTCCGGCAATCCGCACTACCTGTACATCACTGCGGCGGATTGAGACTGCGCTTTGTCCTCTTTGATGCCGACACAACGATTCCTCTTCTTCCTTTTCAGCACCCTTAGAAATCAAAAATGGCCAAATTTAAAAATAGTAGAAGTTTCCCAGCGGCCTCCCCTTCCATATTAAAAATGGACTTTTGCAACATCAGGGGACTCCATTCTAATCTAAATGCAGTCCACCAACACCTTGAGACGACACAGCCGACTCTGCTATTTCTGACGGAGACGCAGATATCCTGCCCTGATGATACATCGTACCTGAACTACCCCGGGTACAAGATGGAACACAATTTTGTGCACCGCGCCGGGGTATGTATGTACTTCCGGGAGGATATTTGCTGTCGACGTCTCCACGGCCTTGAAGACAGAGACCTGTCAATTTTGTGGGTGCGCGTAGACTATGGTGGCAGCACCCGAATCTACGCGTGCCTTTACAGGTCCCATAGCGGTGACACAGACACAGTTCGCCTATTTGAGCACCTGCAATCGACAACGGACAAAGTACTTGAGCAGTACCCCTCCGCGGAGTTGGTGGTTTTAGGAGATTTTAACGCTCACCATGTTGAGTGGCTTGGCTCTCGGTCCACTGACTGCGCGGGGAGGGCTGCTTACGAGCTTGCCCTGGCTTATGGCTTCTCGCAGCTGGTACACGAACCAACCAGAATACCTGATATCGAGGGCCATACAAGCTCTTTACTGGACCTTCTGCTGACCACGCGACCGGACAGCTATTCCATCTCGGTGGGTGCGCCGCTTGGCACATCCGACCACTGTCTGGTCCGGACGCAAGTGCCGTGCGCAAAGGCCGAAGTGCCCCGACCCCCGGGGCGGCGGCGCATGTGGCACTACAAGGCAGCAGACTGGGATGGATTGCGTGAGTTTTACGCATCGTACCCGTGGAGGCAGATCTGCTTTGCATCAGAAGATCCAGACCCCTGTGCAGCAGCCGTCGCTGAGACGATACTGGCGGGAATGGAATGCTACATCCCAAACTCGCTAGTAGCTACAGGGGTAAAGAAACAGCCGTGGTTTAATAAGCCCTGCAAGGAAGCTAAATTATCCAAGCAAGCCTTGTATGAGGCGTGGACCACGGCTCGATCCAATCTGGACCCCAACATATCTGATGCAAAGCGGAAACTTAATGCTGCCTCGAGGCACTGTAAGCGAGCGATTGCCAGGGCGAAATTCGATTTCGTCGGCAGAATTGGTAAGAGACTCGCTAGCTACCCTTCTGGCAGCCGTGCTTTTTGGTCCCTTGCCAAGGCTGCTGAGGGAAACTTTTGCCAGTCGTCCCTACCACCACTCCGTAAGCCGGATGGTAACTTGACCCACAGTGCCAAAGAGAAAGCGGATCTATTGGGCTCTCTCTTTGCCTCGAACTCGACTATGGATGACGGAGGCGCCACACCGCCCACTATCCTGCGGTGTGAGAACTCTATGCCGGAGATAAGCATAACCCAACGGGAGGTCCGGCGGGAGATGCTGTCTCTGGACGTCCATAAGTCGAGCGGGCCAGACGGTATTCCGGCAGTGGTGCTTAAGCAGTGTGCTCCTGAACTGTGTCCTGTTTTGACGCGCCTATTCGCGCTTTCCTACTCCACCCAAAAAGTCCCAACTTCGTGGAAGACCGCCCACGTGCACCCAGTGCCCAAAAAGGGCGATAGATCAGACCCATCGAATTACAGGCCGATCGCCATCACCTCCCTCCTCTCCAAAATTATGGAGCGAGTGATTAACACGCAACTCCTGCGATATCTAGAGGGTCACGGTTTGTTGAGTGACCAACAGTATGGCTTCCGCCACAGTCACTCAACGGGTGACCTTCTAGTATATCTCACGCACCGTTGGTCACTCGCCATTGAGAGTCAAGGTGAGGCATTAGCTGTTAGCTTGGATGTGGCGAAAGCGTTCGATCGGGTCTGGCATCGCGGTCTTCTATCGAAGCTTCCATCCTACGGACTGCCAGAGGGATTATGCAAATGGGTCGCCAGCTTTCTGTCCAGCAGATGCATAAGAGCCGTCGTTGACGGTAGCTGCTCCGAAAGCATGGAAATTAATGCTGGCGTCCCGCAAGGCTCTGTGTTGTCCCCGACTCTGTTTCTTCTGCATATTAATGACATGCTTTCTATTGAAGGCATTCATTGCTATGCAGACGACAGCACTGGGGACACTTACTACACGGGCCGTGCTAATCTCCCTCGTTCCACTGTGGAGGAAAGTCGCGAACGACTTGTGTCTGAAATCGAGAGTACACTTCGCAGTGTCTCCGATTGGGGTCGACTAAACCTAGTCCACTTCAACCCCACTAAGACACAAGTTTGCGCGTTCACCGCAAAAAAAACTCCATTCGCTGTGGCTCCACAATTCCAGAACACTCCCCTGAACATCTCGGAGAGCATTAGGATCCTTGGGGTCGATATTTCTAGCGACGTTCAGTTCCGTGGTCATTTAGAGGACAAGGCTAAGCTGGCGTCGAGGAAGCTCGGTGTGCTCAACAGAGCTAAGCAGTACTTCACACCGCAACAAAGGCTGCAACTTTATAAGTCGCAAGTTCGGCCACATATGGAGTACTGCTGCCACCTGTGGGCTGGAGCCCCTGGATACCAGCTTGGACCTTTTGACGCGGTTCAGAAACGCGCCGCTAGAATTGTCGACGATCCCATGCTCACAAGCGGCTTGGAATCACTAAGTCTGAGGAGAGACTTTGCCTCCCTGTGTGTGTTCTACCGCTTGTATAACGGGGAGTGTTCTGCAGAATTGTTCGATATGATGCCCACTTCCACCTTCTACCACCGCACCTCTCGCCATCGACGGGGAATTCATCCCCATACCTTGGAACCACAAAGGTCTCGCACTGTGCGCTTCCAAAGAAGTTTTCTTCCGCGAACGCTCAGGCTGTGGAATGAGCTCCCCGTTGAGGTTTTCCCTGGAGAGTACAGCATGGAGTTCTTCAAGAAGGGTGTGAAAAGATTCCTGCAGGGTCGGCAACGCGCGAGTGATACCCCTGGTGTTGCAAGCGTCCATAGGCGGCGGTAACCGCTTACCATCAGGCGGACCGCATGCTTCTTGCCACCCAAGTGGTATAAAAAAAAAAAAAAAAAAAAAAAAAAGGCTAGTAAAATATGTATTAAATCTAACACTGGTTTCTAGAAAAAGGAGTAAAAGAAGACCATTTTCTTATTGCTCAGATCAAATCGATCCAAAAATTATAAAAGGGCATCTAAAGAGTAGGTATTTACCGAGTTTGTATGAAATATGAGTTGATGATATGGGTTTGTATTTGCTCGTTTTAAATTTTTACATGACGTGATTATATTAATGTATTTATTTATATAGGTAAGTAGGTTGAAATAATTATTTAAACATGAGGTAGCGCAGTTTTACGACTTTACTTCGTTGACTGGGCAAGTTTTGACGAGCCTCTAAGAATATTTATATAACGAAATAGAAAAGTTTGTCGAGGAAAATGTTGGTGCGTGTCTTCCAAGTACTTATTATGGAAGTTTAATTACAGTTCCAGAGGCTATCTACGGATGAACTAAAACAGTACTAAAGACTTTATATAGAGGTATGATCCGATTGGCCGAGCGGCTGAAATGTTAGCTTGTCCGGCTAAGAATCACAGGTTCTCACTCTTTATTTGGAATTAATATATCTAGGTTGTAGGCTTGAACAAGTTCAGTCATAGTTTGCGACTTCAATGACATTGATTATCGAAATTACTTGAAACTTTACAGTGACGAAAAACATCGAGAGGAAACTTGACCTGGGGTAATTTTATCGATTCATTAGCTCGGCTATCGTTCATTCGAAAATTTATCGCTGCAAACTGAGAACAAATATTATTCGCGCTGAAGAGATTCTGAGAAACTTGCCATCGATCACGTCGGCATATAACTACTCCGGCAGAAGGTGTGTAAAAAGACAAATAAAGCTTTCCAATACTCCCAATAAATATTTTAGCAGAGAAAATTGTTAGCTCGTCAGGATTAACGGTAAATAAATTATGCGCAAGGGCTTTCTGGAATATCAAACTATTCAAGAATATTCCTGCAAATTGTAACAACAGCTTCGCTTTGATAATCAAACGAGTTTATTTGTTACTTATGTTTACAAAACAAGATATATTTTTATTTCTTCAGTGTACATTTAATGTATATATTACATCAGTGGTGGCTGATCGCTGCGACACTAAGATCGCAAGTTCGAATTCCGAATGTACCAATGAGTTTTTCTGAACTTAAGTACAGTGATTAGTCACACCATGAGCACATTTTGCCTTTTTTTTCACATCATGAGAAGCAATTTAATGGTATGGATAGTCGTGCTTGAGTAACGGCGATCGACATTGGCATCGGTCACGTTAGCACCTAGAATATATCTCAGGCGGAAAATGGGTGTGTGGGTACCTCTCATAATCATTAAACACCAGTACTCAAAGCTATAATACTGTAGCATGTTATACAACTGTAAGAATTTTGACCATGGCTATTACATACATACATATCATCACGCCAGGTCTCTAACGGGGTAGGCAGAGAGTATAGAGCGCCAGTTCTCTCTAGACTTACATACCTCTTTCGCTTCGTCCACATTCATCAGTCTCTTCATACATGCTCGTCGGTTTCGAGTACTCTTAACGTTCCCGTCCTTGAGCGTCCGATCGATTTGATCCAGGTAGTTGGAACGTGGCCTTCCTCTGCCTCTTCTTGCACACACTTTTGCTTTGCATATCTGTTTCGTCAATCTTTCTTCACTCATCCTTTCTATGTGTCCAAATCAACGTAACATGCCTAACACGGCTATTATTTATTTAAAACTATCTTGGACCCTACGTTACCACACATAAAGGTGGCAAGTGGCAAGGCGTGGCGGTTCTTACAGTTATAGACTATGCTCAAATAATGTGTCGGCAATCCAGCCAGGACATTTCATTCATAGTATTTTTCTATGGTGTGATGTATTTTCATCATCATATCATCACGCCGACTTCCTTATGGAGTAGGCAGAGACAGAAGAGCGCCAGTTCTCTCAAGGCTTACTGACCTCTTCTGCTTCTTCACAACTTCAGTCGGCACTGTGTGAATCTCTTTACCATCACCTTTAAGATTTCAAGGTAAGTTTTGTGGTAGCGATTTTATTATTCTTTGACATCCGGTACATTTTTGCCACATCCAGTTGGTCTGCATCCGGTCAACACAGTGCTGGGACAAGCGTCGGAATTCGTAATGAAATACCCGGGCTCAGTAGAAAGGAATGTCAAATGAGTACAAACCAAAGGACCGTGCGTAGTGAATTATTAATGTATATTTTACAAAATAAACTAGCCTTCTTGTGTTTATGTTAATGTAATGAAAATTTATCGCCGCATTAATATGAGATTAATATGAACAGATTTATGTTTGATTGTCGTGTTGCTGCGAGTTACTTTGTCTGCCTCAAGCGCTTGGCGGGTGTTTCACGAAAAGTTCTCATTCGAGAGATAAATGCTTATTTTATTTGTGTGGGACTTGTGAGTTATTTTCTGCCCCAAGTTTTGAGTGTCAACAGCGTGTTGCGTGGGTTGCTGGCTCAAGTGATAGGACGCAGAAGAATCTCCCTTTTAACTTACGACCGAACTAACCCTTGTATAACCTCCCTCTGTTCTATTTTTAGGATGCGAGAGAAGTTTACATTTAAAAAGCACTACTCAGTGAGATTAATGGAATTACTATGCTGATAGCTGTGTGTTATGTTATACCTAGTTCTAGTTACTATGTTAAACCTACCTTAATTATTAACCTAAGTATAGTTTCTTTTCCTGTAATTAATTAATTAAGTTCTTTCATAGTCGATAGCTATAAATATATCTGTCATTCTATTACTATTCATACTCACTAGCTCTTAAGACATCTGTTGTCACTTAACAAGCATTAGTTAAGATTCGCTAGGGGCACACTCTTAGCTAGGCTCTTAAGACATCTGTTGTCACTTAACAAGCATTAGTTAAGATTCGCTAGGGGCACACTCGTAAGATAAGCTAGGCTCTTAAGACATCTGTTGTCACTTAACAAGCATTAGTTAAGATTAGCTAGGGGCACACTCTTAAGATAAGTTAAGTGCACACTATGTTCCTTTAGATATAAGTACCACACCCTCCGTTCCTTCGACACTTCCATTCCTGACTCCATCGTGTTCACACTACTAGTTCCCTAAATTTGTAATAAGTCTCTAATAAATCGATCTTAAACAAGTCGTGATTCTCACTGCGTAACAATTTGGCGCAGTCGGTAGGATCTTGCGTGATTCGCTTAATCGAAACCAACGTACGGAGCCGCACCGGGACACACATCGCCCATCGCAGATCGCGTACGGTAGCTGAAGGCTTTCAAACGTTTCGTCGGACATGCAGCTCCATTTTCTCCTGTTACTGTGGTGAGTGGCTAAGACTTGTTTGTTCAATTTCCTATAATATTTTTCTTTCTCTCTTTCCTGTATCCTATCTATCTATATATATATTTAATGAACACTAAAATTAAATCCGAGGCAAAGTTCTCAAATTTAAATCTCTCCGTCTCCTCTGGTTCACACGCAAATCTAAAAATGGCTTTAGACATCGGTACCCTACTTAAATTAATCCCAACATTTGATACAAATCAGACCGACCATATTTACAGATTTATTCGCTCATGCGACTCTGCTTTTGAGTTAGCCTCAACGGACCAGAAGTCAGTACTCCTTGTATACGCATTGAATAATATCACTGGTTCGGGTGCGTCTGATGTCCACTGTAAACAACATACTTCGTGGTCAGATCTCAGATCCTTCATAATAGAAAAGTTCTCAAATATTAAAACGATACAACATCTAAATTTAGAACTACAGTCAATGTTCCAAAGGCCAAATGAATCAATGACGGAATATTTCCATAGAGTAGACTTGTGTAGAAGTAAAATTGTAGAAAAATTAAATGGCGTAGTATCAGATAACACGCTTGACGGTCGTTTATCCACGGCCGAAGAAACTGCGCTAAGCGTCTTTGTCAATGGCGTCAATTCAGATATAGGCACAATGTTACGAACAAAAGGTTTCGCAACTCTCTCGGAGGCCGGCCGATTTGCCCTCCAAGAAGATAAAATTCGCGCTATGAACAACGCGAGACAGTCCCTCTTCAAACTAACAGCTCCGCGTCCCTCCGTCTCATTTAGCAGACCACCAGTTCGTACAAACTATACTCAACGATTCATAACACCAACGCGACCACCTATGTTAGGTAATGCGAATAATCCCCCGCAACAAATAGCAAAAATATGTTCATATTGTAAGAACTTAGGGCATGTTATTTCTGAATGTCGCAAAAGAGCATTCAATAACCGGCTCAGAAACAACACGATGCAACGTGCACTTCCTGCACCTCAGACACCAATCAACCATTTAAACTCCTGGACGACCAACGAGGTGAGCAACTCGTTGGAAATCGTTTCAACACCTTGCTCACCGACCCCGATACAAGATTTGAACAACCTTCAAATCTAGACAAAACGAATCCTCCGCCAACAAGACGACCACAACCAGCGAACACACACACGCTCACACATGATACGCCTCTTAAATCAATGCCAGTCTATCGGAGACAACTTAGAGACGTATCCACACAAACAGATACCCTAACACATACCAAACCCACTGCCTCTACTAATTCCACTGACTCTACTAACCCTACCATATCCACTGACTCTACTAACCCTACCAAATCCACTGACTCTACCAACTCTACTAAATCTACAAACTTTACCATATCCACTGACTCTACTAACCCTACCAAATCCACTGTATACTCTAACAAGGAAAATCCTATGTATTTTAAATCAAATAACTCTACTACATCCACTGTATCTCGTAAACCCAAATCTAAAATTAAAATCAAATCCAAACCAACTAGATCAAAAACCCATATCAAATCATTCGCTATCTCCGCTTTAAATGATATATCTCCCGAGAATCTACTACATTGCACCTTTCATATAGATGGCAATCCCGTCACACTCTTGATTGATACTGGCGCTGGAATCTCTGTCATAAGGAAAGATAAAATAGGTTCATCTACGCTTAATCAATCTGACGTCGTCTCAATCGTAGGTATTTCTAGTACTCAAACGTCAACCACAACTTCAGGTACAACAGATATATCCTTAGATAACTTACCACCTTTTAAATTTCACGTCGCTAACCTTAATATAAAAGCCGATGGTATATTAGGTAACGACTTCATGATTAAATTCAATTGCAATATCTACATTCAATCGAAAACAATGAGAATACGCGATAAAACTTACGGACTTCATTATCTCAATGAAATACCCAAAGACGTTATAAACTCTGCCAGCCAATTAATACAAAGCCGCACTGAAACTGTAATTAAATGCAATACAAACAGTATTCATTCTGGAACCGCAATAGTAGAAAAGCAAACTCTAGATAACGGTATTGTCATTCCCCATGCATTAGTCGAAGTCAAGAATAACTCATTTCTTATCACTTGTGTGAATACTGACAACTTCGACAAAATGATTAGCACTCCCAACCTCAAGGTCCAACCCCCTCACTTAAATTACGAAACAAACAAAACGAACAATCTCTCAATTAATAATTTAAACCAAACATCTCAGACTGACAGACAAAACAAAGTACTATCCCTTATTAGACGAGGTCATTTAAACCAAGAGGAGGCCAACTCATTAGATAAAACAATTGCCGAATATTCCGACATATTTTTCATTGAAGGAGACTATTTATCGTTTAGTAACCATACGAAACATCACATACCTACTACCACTAACGTTCCAATACATACAAAAACTTATCGTTTTCCTCAAGTGCACGAGCAAGAGGTAAAATCCCAAGTTAAAAAAATGCTAGATCAAGATATTATCAGACCTAGCTCTTCTCCTTGGAGTAGTCCTATATGGGTTGTTCCTAAAAAACAAGACGCTTCTGGGAAACAGAAATGGCGCCTAGTCATCGACTATCGCAAACTAAACGACGTTACTGTAGGCGATAGTTACCCTCTACCTAACATCAACGATATCCTAGATAAATTAGGGCACTCACAGTATTTCACAACATTAGACCTTGCATCAGGTTTCCTGCAACTTGAAGTAGATCCAAACGACATCCCTAAAACAGCTTTTAATACTCCTTATGGTCACTATGAATACAAAAGAATGCCTTTTGGACTGAAAAATGCCCCCGCCACATTTCAACGTGTAATGGACTCTGTACTGTGCGGATTACAGGGTGAAAGATGCTTCGTGTTCATGGACGATATAGTTATTTTTGCTTCTAGTCTTCAAGAACATAATCAAAAGCTAGAAGAGGTATTTTCCCGACTTCGTAAATACGAACTTAAAGTCCAACCTGACAAATGCGAATTTCTTCGACGTGAAGTCGCTTATCTTGGCCATATAATATCTAGCGAAGGTGTTAAGCCAAATCCAGATAAGATACGAGCTGTCCAAGAATTCCCAATTCCTAAATCATGTAAAGATATAAAAGCATTTCTAGGTCTATCAGGCTATTATCGCCGATTCATCCCTAACTTTAGCAAGCTCACGAAGCCTCTTACTAGCCTCCTGAAAAAGGATGTTCCCTTCATTTGGGGTGAAACCCAACAAACATCGTTCAATGAATGCAAACACCTTCTTACTAGTCCCCCAATTCTACAATACCCTGACTTCACAAAAGAATTTATCCTAACCACTGACGCTTCCATGAACGCTATAGGTGCTGTGCTCTCGCAAGGCGAAATAGGCAAGGATTTGCCTATTGCATATGCATCCCGAACTTTAAATAAAGCTGAATCAAATTATTCAACTATTGAGCGCGAACTATTAGCAATCGTTTGGGCAGTCAAACATTTTAGACCCTATCTATTCGGAAGAAAGTTCAAAATCGTTACCGATCACAAACCTTTAACTTGGCTTTTCTCGATAAAAGATCCTGGCAGCCGTTTAGTTCGTTGGCGCCTCAAACTTGAAGAATACGAATATGAAATCGTATATAAAGCAGGTAAAAACAACACTAACGCAGATGCGCTCTCACACCCTCCAGTTCTCCACGGAAACATTATCGACCCTACAAATAAGGGTAAAAGTCCAATTATCGAATCAAGTACTTTTGAAGATTATTTACAACTAAACTATCAACACTTTTCAGAAATCAGTTCCCACAATCTCAACACTCCAAACCTCCATATTTCACCGGATAGCCTCTTAAACGAACGACATAAAAACATACTTATTCCAACCTCTTGTCAAGTATCTGATAAAAACTACCTTTTTAACGAAGCTATTTTAATGTGTTCTCAAGTAGACCCATTTTTAGATAAACCCAAGACACTCTATGAGACTGATTTATTAGTCTCAGACAAAAACCAAAACATTTTATTTGGTTATACAAGACCCACTCATTATGACCCTTGGGATTCCGAGAGTTATTTCAAGACACTTCTCAGTTGCTTACAAAATCACGATCTCAAAACACTTCACATTCCAGATTTTAAAATCGATCCCACATGCAAACTCAAAGGTAACGAACAACTACACATCACTGCATATTTGGCCGATGCATATGGTTGCGACATCACCATATGTGAAAATAAGGTAACCACTCCAAGTGCGGAACAAATCCCTCTGATTTAAAAAAAATTCCATGACGATCCTCTGTCAGGACACCGCGGCATCGTAGAAACAATGCGAAAAATTAGATCCGAATATTTTTGGAAAGGAATGACCGATGATATCAAAAAATACATCGACAATTGCCAAACATGTCAACGCAATAAAATCCAAAGGAAAACATATAAAGCTCCT
The DNA here is from genome assembly GCA_945859725.1 of Drepana falcataria. Classification (NCBI taxonomy): domain Eukaryota; kingdom Metazoa; phylum Arthropoda; class Insecta; order Lepidoptera; family Drepanidae; genus Drepana; species Drepana falcataria. The sequence continues at coordinate 8,622,690 of OX243935.1, forward strand.
ATGGTTATTACTTCATCCTCCACCGAACCATTCGAACGCGTCACAATCGACTTAGTATCATACTCAGACGTTACCTGCGAACCTAACAAATATATTCTTACGTTACAAGATGATTTAACTCGATTCGTCCAAGCATACCCAATACCAGATAAACAAGCTATTACTGTAGCGAAATCTCTCCTAATCTTTTGTCAACATTACGGCATTCCTAAAAGATTCCATTCTGATCAGGGTACGGAATTTGTAAATAGCGTCACTAAACAATTAATGAAATTATTAGGTACGAATCATACAGTTAGCACTGCCTACCACCCTCAGACCAATGGTTCCTTAGAACGATTCCACGCAACTCTTCGTGATCACATTCGCATGTATCACCGACGAAACCATGCAAACTGGGATCAAATAATTCCATTCGCTATTATGTGCCACAACACGTCCGTGAATCAATCTACAGGGTTTACACCTCATGAATTGCTTTTCGGTTACAAGCCTCGTTCCTTGTACTCACTTAAAGAAAACAACGACTACACAACGCACGATTACATTCAAGACCTAAATGAAAGACTTAAAGTCTCTCGCGACATTGCTCGTTACAACCTCCAGAAAATGAAAGAAAAAGCTAAGGAACGCTACGACAACAATATAAATAACATAGTTCAATTTAATGTTGGCGACAAAGTAATGTTGAAAGTACCCAATCCAAATAATTTAGACTGTAAATGGGACGGCCCATACGTAATTTCCAGAAAAGGATTTAATGAAAATTATGTGATTCATAAGTCTGGGAAAAATCTGAAAGTACATGCGAATCGCTTGCGACCACTATACGATTTCACTCGGAACACTTAGTTATCTAGTAGTTACCTAGTAGTAGTCTTAGTTATAAATATTACCGATGTTTCAGGGTGACTTGCATATTGGCACACCCTACCGCTAATTCCGGTCCAATACGGTACTAAACTCTATCAATATGTGAATAACCCCTACATCAGTTCTATAGTTAGCTCTATTATTACATTTATATATTAGATACTTTTTATAACATCGAATGTTTTTTCCTCAAACAAAATATATATATGAATAAGTCTACAAACTCTCGAATCAATTAATTTAAAATATTCTGTTTTACAGGTACTCCACAACTATTGTTGATGGGGATACCTATATTCAACCTATTCCCTCGAATTCCGGACTGTATTTTGAAGACATCGGAGAAATCCTTATAAGCGAAAATTCTTGGAAGCTAATTATTTATAGAAATTTAGAACCCTTATTTATAGCACGTGACTCAATCAAAAGGCTCGTTAACAATTACCAGTTCCTTATTACTCCTTACTCAGTTTTACCAAGCGTCATTACTACAACCTCATACATAAAACTAAGCTTGGCTAAAATTGACTCTAGACTAGAAGAAATTAACTTCTACATCGAAAACCAAAGAATTAAGCGCGAACTCCTCGACGGTCTAGGCACGGTTCTCAAATGGCTCATTGGCACTCCGGATGCCAAGGATGCTATATATTACGACGAATGCATAAGTAAATTAGAAAACCAACAACTATCTGCAAACCACATTCTGAAACAACAGTTACAAATAATCTCATCTACAATTACTAATTTCAATCAAACTATACTGAAAATTTCCTATGACGAACGTATCATTAACGAAAACCTTGCCAACATTAATTCATATGTAAATACAACAAATAAGCTCATATTTAATCTGACTATATCTGAAGAAATATCCACCGTCTCAATTCAAATCATAGAGGCCTTAACATCTTTAGAGAAAGACATCGATGATATTGTCACAAGTATATTGTTAATAAAATCAGGCGCAATCCATCCCTCTATCATATCAACTATGCGTTTATACAAAGAACTACTGGCTTCAAATGCTGCAAGGCCAAGTCAAAACTTAGTTGCACAAATAACCTTAAAAAATATTCATATAATTCTCGAATCCGCGACCATTATATCTTATATCTATATGAATAAACTTATATATGTACTAGAATTCCCTTTAGTTGGAAACGAAAGGTTCAATTTATTCCATATTTATTCCATCCCTATTCGAAGCCCTGACTCGTCCCTATATTCCACCATACTTCCCGAACAAACATATCTTGCCATGAGTACCACCAGACAGCAGTACATCACTACGAGCTTGCTGACCAAATGCAAGGACTTCACAACCAAGGCCAAAATCTGCAAGGATCTTCCTATCTACAACATCAACACGAGACCAATCTGCGAGGTCCAAATACTAACTTCAGCCAGCACAAATGTTCCTGAAACATGCGATGTCACCACCTTCTCTGCACGCATCAATACGTTTCAAGCTTTAAAAAATAACAATTGGATCTACATAGTCCAACATAATACCCCATACGCATTGGAATGCAAAGGCAAGACAACGCACGGCGAAATTTCTGGAGCAGGCATAATATCTCTAGAACAAGGCTGTAAAATGTACACAGCCCTTGTTACACTTTTAGCTGAAGAACCCAAATCAATGAACATAACGCATCCTGTAATCACAGTCGACATCGAAAACGTTTGCATCCAATCAAAAATCAAATTAGAAAGACCAGACTTACTGCCAATCAAGCTAAACAGTATTCCATTGGATTCGCTCAATTCAATCAAAGAACAAATAAAGATTCATTCTAAGCTGCTACACGAAAATCAACCAACATTTTATGAAAAACACACTGCAAAATTTTCTCTCATGGGTGCCGTCATCGGGCTCATCATGCTAAGTTATCTCTGCATAAAATGTTGCAAATATATACCATCATGTAGACCCTCTTCATCGTCACACCAAGACGGTTGTATACAAATATTTAACAACTGCTTTGATCGTTCTCAACGCCGTCAACATATCGAAATCCCTATGACATCGCTGAACGCCACTACTACTTCGTGTGTATCCGAAGACGAAGAAGAAATCTCTCCAAGCCAAACTCCTCAAAAATCGAGCAACTCTGCTCAATCTTTGTTCTAAGGGGGGAGGTGTTATGTTATACCTAGTTCTAGTTACTATGTTAAACCTACCTTAATTATTAACCTAAGTATAGTTTCTTTTCCTGTAATTAATTAATTAAGTTCTTTCATAGTCGATAGCTATAAATATATCTGTCATTCTATTACTATTCATACTCACTAGCTCTTAAGACATCTGTTGTCACTTAACAAGCATTAGTTAAGATTCGCTAGGGGCACACTCTTAGCTAGGCTCTTAAGACATCTGTTGTCACTTAACAAGCATTATTTAAGATTCGCTAGGGGCACACTCGTAAGATAAGCTAGGCTCTTAAGACATCTGTTGTCACTTAACAAGCATTAGTTAAGATTAGCTAGGGGCACACTCTTAAGATAAGTTAAGTGCACACTATGTTCCTTTAGATATAAGTACCACACCCTCCGTTCCTTCGACACTTCCATTCCTGACTCCATCGTGTTCACACTACTAGTTCCCTAAATTTGTAATAAGTCTCTAATAAATCGATCTTAAACAAGTCGTGATTCTCACTGCGTAACATGTGTGTGTTATTTGATCCCTTTAAGGATTAGGTCGACACTCTCAGACCAGACTAAAGGCGCGATAAAAACTGAATATACGTTATAGGTAGATACTACCTCTAATTACTATTAAGAAGCCGTGGTGGCCGAGTGGTTCGAGCAGTTGCCTGCGACACAAAGATCGCAAGTTCGAATCCCGACTGTACCAATGAGTTTTTCTGAACTTAAGTACAGTGATTAGTCACACCACGAGCTTTACGGTGAAGGAAAATATCGTGAGGAAACCTGCATACGTCTGAGAAAAAATTCAAAGGCATGTGTATGGACGTGCTTGAGTAACGGCGATGGACTCGCCATCTGTCACGTTGGCACATAATATACCTCTGGCGGGAAGTGGGTGTGTGGGTATTACCTATACACCTCTGCCTACCCCTTCGGGGACCCTTGTGGGAAGGCGTGAGGATATATTCTACTTCTAATTAACTTGCAGGAATCTAAAGTACTTTGCTTATCTAAAGTACATGTATCCCTTTTTTCTATAGCATAAAAATATATATCTTAACACTTTCCCATAAGGGTCCTCGAAGAGGTAGGCAGAGGTGAGGGGGTAATATCGCACTACCGTAGGTAGAACACGGGGTCGAGATGACATGTATACAGCACTTGGAACGAATATCTTTAAAATACTAACAGTTACAATATTGACAAGAGACAGTAAAAGAGATATAATATGTAGGTATTTATATATACCCAAATATGCAGAACTGGGTGGAAAAACTAGACATGTCATGTTTGACAGCTAACGTCACGCTATTCGGATAGACCGCCATACTTAGATAGCAATGATAATTAATTACAAACCAAGAGACGTGAATGATTTACGGGCGATACAAACATGCATTCATGTATGAAGTACATGTTAATGATTTCATTATATTCCGTCACTATAATATTAGTGACTCTACGAGCTACTCTGGTATAGTGTACCACAAATTAACTCCAAGCCGCAATCTAAGCTCGAAATGCCTTAAGGAAAACGTTGTCTTGAAATCCACAAATGATACGGATTAGATAATTCAGCCGCTGTAATCCTACACTTCGGTAAGCGGAATTTATTTTTATTATCGTTTGGTATTACTGCGAAGCTTGTAGAGGCGCTACAGAGATTTCCAACTTTGTTTCTTAAACGCCAATACATTTTTAATATTCATTTCCTCACGCCTTCCCACAAGGGTCCCCGAAGGGGTAGGCAGAGGTGTATAGGTAATACCCACACACCCACTTTCCGCCAGAGGTATATTAGGTGCCAACGTGATAGATGGCGAGTCCATGGCCGTTACTCAAGCACGACTATACATGCGCCTTTGAATTACTTCTCAGATGTATGTAGGTTTCCTCTCGATGTTTTCCTTCACCGTAAAGCTCGTGGTGTGACTAATCACTGTACTTAAGTTCAGAAAAAACTCATTGGTACAGTCGGGATTCGAACTTGCGACCTTTGCGTCGCAAGCAACTGCTCGAACCACTCGGCCACCACGGCTCTTTAGTTAGTATACAAGATAACTTAATAAATAGTGTTAGTAATAAGGCTACCTACATTACAAACGGTATGGATCCTTACCCAGTGACGCAGCAGAGGGCCGTCCCACTGATCTGAGAATACGCTCAGGAGACTATTAGTGGCTGTGCGCAGGCGGCGCGCCATGGATGCGCTCCTCTTTCTTCTTTCTTATTACATACAATATATCATCTTTATATATATTTCTTCTGTGCGGGTGTATATCACTTAACTCCTCCTAAACGGCTAGACCGATTTTAATATTTTTTTTTGTGTCTTCAGGTGGATTTGAGAATGGTTTAGATTCACAATCGGACCTAATAGGTGGCGCAGCGATCGTTTTTCAGAAGATTTTATTCTTTCACCCAAGCAAAGCTGGGCGGGACATGTATGTTTGTAATGGATTAATATTACGAAAATGGAAACTGTTTGCAGCATTACTATCAACCTCAGTTAGACCTAAGCCACCGCTCGTTACGAAATTATTTAAATGAAATTATCTTTGAGATTTTAGTAAAGTTTTCGTAAGTTATAAAGGATCGTTAATATTCATTACATGAAACTCAGCTTGAAATTTTCCACCTTTGAGTCAGGTAGACCTGAATCAGATTAGAACTTTATGAAAAAGCTTATTGAAGCGAAGTGAGAGAACAACTTACTATTTACTATTACTATTTAACTAACTTTAACATACTATTAGTTTTTTAGAGCTTAGCCTTAAAGCCTAAGACCGTGGTGGCCGAGTAAGACTTATCGAACGTGTTCCCTGTGTCCCTTACGTAAAGTAAATGATTTTGATTTGATTTAATTTGAATGTCATCATCATCATACATTAAAGAAATGGGCTCTGATGTAATTCCTTCTGTTCAGCGCAATCCCTTTGGCCTCCTTATTAGTCACTAGCGTCCCGTCCCGGCTTCGCACGGGTGGATATTTATTTTTTCTTGCAATTAAAATATCTTATTAATTAAAATATCTGCCTACCCCTTCGGGGACCCTTGTGGGAAGGCGTGAGGATATATTATTATTAAAATAGCTTATATTAATCAGTGATAATGTAGCATTCAAATTGTGTAAGAATTTTTTAAATAGGTCCAGTTCTTTTTTGAGCCTATTCCTCACAAACATACTTACATAAAAATATTTCCTCTTTATAATATTAGTATAGATGAGAGTCACTTTATCATTGATCTGAACCAAAAATTTTAATTGTATTAAAATTTGAATCCAGTTCGTCTGTATGTTCTAGTATTTACGTTACGCTTATATAAGTACGATGGAAGTAAAATAATATTAGCTCTGGGAGATTCTGATGTAAGCAGAATCAACAGCGATTTAGCGAATCCCAGTACGTACTCATTCGTACATATTTTTTACGAAGCACAGATGATCAATTATATTAAATGAGTATAATATTGTTTTATATACCATAATTATTGGGCTCAATCTCGTTGAAATAACAAGGCAGTCCCATATCCACTTGAAAAGAACAAAAAAAAAATAGAATTCATGGCTTAAGACATTTATTTCCGTAAAAGAATACAATTCACTTATGGATTTAAGAATACGTAGAAGAAGATCAACTAGTACTGAATACGTTTGGGTAACGTTGGTACCAAAATACGCGTAAAGTGTTAATACTACACACCTCTGGCTACCCCTACATCGATATTATTATTTGAGGATGCATCTAAAGAGGTCTGTAAGTCTAGACAGGACTGGCGTTATACTTTCTGTGCAACTCGTGAGGGACACGGCGTGATGCTATGTCAGTATATTTGGAAAATAAACTATAGATAGGGTCCACGTGGATACTCCACGGGTACTTTAGTATATTTTAGCATATTGTCACCCTGTAAGCAAAGCTGATTAGCCCTACTTAATTCTGGGATTTGTAGAACTAAGCTACTGAACCGATTTGATCAAATGAGGCGTTTTGGATTCGTTTTAATCCACTGGTGTCCCTTGATGGCAAGCATATGTATATTTTATGAAAATTCAGAGAAAAACGTATCCTAACTATAGTTATTTTATCGTGGCGTTGAGTTCGTTACGGGGTAGACTGCGAGAGTACGGCGCTCCTCTCTAGACTCACATACCTATTTCTCTGATAGGCAATTATTTTAACCAAGTAATAACATATTTTACAAGGAAGGGAACATCCTTCTCTTGTACTCGAAACCGGCGATATTCATCCACAGTCATCAAGCTCTTCACATGAAGAGCCTAATGACTGTGGATGAATATACTATGTAATATGAATATACTGTGGATAAAGCGAAAGACGTATGAAAGTAGGGAGAACTGGCGCTCTATTCTCTCCGCCTGCCCCGTTGGGGACTCCGTGATGATATGTATGTATGTACACATATATACCTAATGACCTAATACTTCCTGTAAATAGTACATAATTTATGTATGGGGTAGAATACACAAGTCAGTAAAACAAGTGCTATCATTCCTGCGCGTACTGGGAGCGCTATTCGAAGACCGTTGATCGCCCGAGCAGTGACGCGGCAAATTGCAAGGGACCCTGTTACTAATACAAAAAGAGACAGACACTTTTGACCTCCTTAATGCAAGGGGAATTCAATATTTACTTTTTTACAGCATTTTATAATACGAATAATTATATATACGAAAAATTAAATACATTGTATGAAAGTAGTATAAACGCAGTTGAGATGCTAATATTGTACAGCGTACCGATATAAGATCGAATCTGCAATGAAGAGATTCTAAAAGCAGGCTTGGACGGGAGTGTGGTTGTAAAAATGAAGAAAGGCATTATACGTGGCTTGGATATGAAAGGGAGAGTGAAGGAAGATTAACAAAAGTAATATAAAATGTGAAAGTGCGTAGAAGAAGACGCAGAGGAAGACCACGTTCTCCCTTTTAGATAGTACGAACGTCTCGGCCTTTTCTCTTCAAAGGCGAATATAGGCAATGTATAGTCATGCTTGAGTAACGGCGATGGACTCGCCATCTGACACGTTGGCACCTAAAATATAACTCTGCCGGAAAGTGGCTGTTGGGTACTACCTATATACCTTTGCTTACCCCTTCGGGGATCCTTATGGGAAGGCGTAAGGATATATTATAACTATTGATAAAACTTAGTATACAATTCAATTCACACTGTTGATAATAGCACAAGTAAGTCACACAAGTAATTTATCAACGTCTCAGCGATACACAGAACACTCAATTGGTAGACTTGCTGAACTAATATTCTTCGCGTGTGTATAATTAATGAGCCCTTTGATTTATTAGGAAAATAAATGGAGTACGATGAACAATATTATCGATGTACTTGCGCTCTACATTTATTTTCTCTCACGTACTTATTGTCTTATGTTTTTACGTCAAAGGCTTACGTATTTCACTATACTTCATTTAATGAATATTTCATCCTCTTTTTTTCCCGCAAGGGTCCCCGAAGGGGTAGGCAGAGGTGAATTGGTAGTACACACCCATTTTCCGCCAGAAACTTAACTTAATAAAACCAATTTCTGTTATCCACGTATAATATACGATCTCAAAATCGCCGATAAACAGTTGTACAGTTTGGCAGCCAGTTTGGCAGTATTTAACTTGTAATTTCCCTTGATGAAAAAAAATATGTTTACGCTTTAAAAGAGTGAGTTAAGAAGTGTAATAATATATACACACACATTTGGCCAAAGCTGTATGGAATACTAGATGTGCCGGTAGGTTTTTATTTATGAAATAAAACAGGTTTTGTGCTTACCCAGCTATTTATCTATGTATCAGGTCATCCAATATCGTTCAGCCGTTCTGGCGTGAAAGAGGAAAAAGCCTCTTCACAAACTCTATATCTATAGCATCTCAAACATTAATAGGATAAGTGGCTGTTCTATCGCCCTTCTCCTACCCTAATACATACCGTCATATACATACAGTATTACATATTACATATTATATATTACATATTACATATTAGTATTACATACAGTCCGGAAGAGTAGACATATATCTAATTACGTCCCCGATTTTGCTGGAGATATATTTAAGATACTAGCTGCCTCGCCCAGCTTCGCCCGGGTGAAAAAGTAAAATTTCCTGAAACATGATCGCAGCGCCACCTATCGGGTCCAATTGTGATGTAAGCTATCCTATCTTTTAAGTTGGATGAAACTGCACACGGTGTGCAAATTTCATTGGAATCGGTTAAGTAGTTTAGGAGTCCATTGAGGACAAACATTGTGACACGAGATTTATATATATTAAGATTTAAGCTGAGATGGCTTGGCCATGTCGAGAGAATGAATGAAGAACGATTGACGAAAAAAGTGTATAAGGCGAGTGTGGATGAAAGTGTTGGAAGGGGTAGACCTAGGCCTTGGACCTTTCTAGACCAAATTAGGGACGTCTTGAAAAAAGGCCAGGTCAAGAGTACCCTAAACCGAAGAGCATGTATGAAGAGAATAATGAAAGTGGACGAAGCGAAAGAAGTATGTAAGGATCGTAGCAAGAGGAAAGAAGAGGTCTCTGCCTACCCCTACGGGAAAGAGGCGTGATTAAATGTATGTATGTATGTATATTTAAGAGCTAACGTAATCAATGGCAATTCTGTCGCCATCTCGCGGACAAGACTACATTCGCTTTTAGTTTCATCTCAGAAGTATGCAGGCTACCCCAGAATTCATCAGATTTAATTCTAAATTAAAGGCTCATTAGCTTAGTGCGGACTGCACAGTCAATAAAAATCATAAAAAAAATGATTTGATGTTACTGTAATCGCGTCGTAGATATTTCTAATATTAATAACAAATAAGTATAACCTATAATCTGACAACCCTGTATTGTGAAAGTTTACGAGGTATAATCCGAACAAATGAAATATGTAGTTGGACGCACAAACATAGTAGCCGGCATGCCTGTCCGTGTATTACGCGGTATAATACGGTCTTTGTATGTTCGTCCACTGAGTTCACAAGATTTATAGTGATCGAAGCGTGATGAACATTGTATCCTCGTAAGAGAATAATACCTTTGTAACGTTAACCTTACTACTTGCGCATCCGTTCAGAAATTAATGACAGACAGATCGCGATGCTGATAAAGATATTTGTCTTTTTTACATATTTATTGTTAATAAATCGTCTATGATACATTATGCCCCGCGATTTGTACAGGTATACATATATGACGATGAAATATAACTCATGTTATAAATATATCCTCACGCCTTCCCATAAGGGTCCTCGAAGGGGTAGGCAGAGGTGTATAGGTAATACCCATACACCCACTTTCCGCCAGAGATATATTTTAGGCCGTAGGAAGTGTGCGGTGACCGCACATTCCTCCGGGCATAGTTCCCGAAAAATATCTCGGCCCTTTCCGAATATTTTTGGTTGGATGCCTGCGGCTTTAAGGGCTTCAATCGATCCGTTGGCGTGCCAAATCCAACATAAATTAAATGCTTATTTTCATAGTTTGATAAAATTATAGCAGATCAAAAATGTTTAAGTGTGGTGGCCGAATGGTTCGAGTACAACGTAAAGATTGCAAGTTCGAATCCAGAATGTACCAATGACTGCTTTATCTGAACTTGTGTACAGTGATTAGCCACACCACGAAATTAATGTTGAAGGAAAACATCGAAAGGAAACGTTTGAGAAGAAATTCGAAGACGTATGCATAATCATGATAGAGAAACGGCAATAGACTTGTGTCTGTCACTTTGGCACAAAAATGATTAATATCTGGCATAAATCATGGTGTAATTAATCACTTACGCTTAGAAGAAGTCGGGATTCAAACTTGAATTCTTAGCGTTGTAGGCGAATACTCGAACTACACGGCCACCAATGTTCTTATGCAACTTAAACAGCCTTATTATTATTACGAAACAACAAATAACAGGCAGTTACAAAAACCTCACGAAAGTAAATCGTAAACAATTTTCAGTCACGTTTTCCTTTTCAAAATATAAAATGAAAATGCAGTTTCGTACAGAATGTCAATGCTTTATTCACTTGTATGTGGAGAAAGTGGACAACAAAATCCCTTTGTCTGTGTCCTGTTTGCCCCGAGGCGGACTGGTCCGCGGTCGGTGCGACCTGACTGCCAAGTTGACTGCGGCTAACCAAACTCATATTGATGTCTAATAATAGAGATGTTTGAAACTATACAATGGCGTGTTGATTTGTTCGCATATTGCGCGATTAGCGATTGCTCCCCATACATTACAGTATATTGCTTAGAAGTCATACAATTACGTTTTACTTTTTTATATACCACTGAAATAAGCCGTGGTAGCTGAGTGGTTCGAGCAGTCGCCTGCAAAAGATTGCAAGTTCAAATCCAGACTGTGCCAATGAGTTTTTCTGAACTGTACAGTGCTTAGTCAGACCACAAGATTTACTGTGAAGAAAAACATGAATAGAAAACCTGCGGTAATTGTAGCTATATATTTTGTATGTGACGTTCAATAAGTGTCCCTTGTGTCTCTTACGTTGTACGAAAGATTTTTGATTTGAATTGACTTGAGAAGAAATTCAAATACGTATGTGAAGTCGTGCTTGAGAAACGGCCATCTGTCACGTTGGCACCTAAAATATGTTTCAGGCGAAAACCCAGTGTTGTGTTATACCTCGTCTGATTCATGCATATCTACTACCAAACCCGCGACCCATAATCAGGTTCAGTTCGCTGCGACCTTGAGGCCAGACGGCCGTTAACTTTTATATACATTTTACGTGTAAGTCACTTGTTTTACGCCAGTCAAAGTAATACTTTCACGTGTTATTAGGTCAAAATTACGTATTCAAGCATACGGAGCGCCGGAGAATGCCAAAGCCGTTCTCGAATATGTCATAAAATCTGCTTTGACTCGGATTTTACGGCCCATTTCGCATGAGACACCTTTCATTGCTGGTTTATTATGGAGTGTGGTGTTATCACTCATATTATTTGAGGACGTGTAATTATACGATTTAATATTAGCTTATCTACACTAATAAAATATAGGGGAAAGAGTTAATTGCTAGTGGCTATTGTAGAATTGTTTGTAAGCGATGTAATTTAATCTATACCGAAGCAAAGCTATTACCGAGTAACATGAGCTATCTTTTATTTACAACCCCTAGAAAAGAAAAGGCGCGGTCTACTAATATTACAAAAGTGCAAGTTTGTGAGAATGTTTGTGCCTCTTTCACGGTACACGGTACATATTCACAAAATGTATGGAATGGATTTGTATAACATTTGACACGTAGATAGATTATTATCTAGATTAACCGGTATGGTGGTATGAAATCTTACGCGGGTGCTACCTTTGACTATAGTGGTGGTATAATCTGACTATAGTGGTGGTATAATCTGACTGAAGTGATGGTATAATTTGACTATTGTGGTTGTATAATCTGACTGCAGTGGTGGTATAATCTGACTGCAGTGGTGGTATAAATTGATTATGTGTTCCGCTTATCGCCCTGGTGGGCAAGTGATTTATATTGTATTACATTTTTTTCACGCCTTCTGCTGCGAAATTTTCCGTTCCCAAAGGAAGGAGTGTGCAGAGGGGTAATAAACCACTTTTTACCGCTGACATATTTATGTTCCAATGTTGAAGATGGTTTGTCGCCGTTATTAAGGCAAGATTATATGTTATTTTCAGTTAAATCATATGCAGGTTTACTCTCGATGTTTCACCACTGTAGGTAGATTAGATTATTCATACTTATCCAATAAAATTTAAATTTACAGCAATATTTTTAGCTTAAAATATGAGGAATAAAAGCTTCAGTGGCGACCATTATTGGAAATTTCATATTGGTTTATTAATGTTAAAGGTTTGTTAGGTGGTTTAGAATATCTGATAATTTTGGTTATATATGTATCGAACCTAATTACATGTGTCACCGACGAATGCCGACCTCAATAGTGTTTGGCACGAGGAACATTTCAGATTTCCATTCCTGAAGCGAAGATCGCTCGGCAGCATTTTGCGCAACCTGTTTGACACCAAGTGATTAATGTTTACATCTGCTTCGAAGCTAACGGACGGACTAACGACTTGCCGATCCATCGTTATTTTTCTCACTTTTTATTAGAAACTTTATAAACAGCAGTTAAGACCTCGCAATTTGTAACTTTTCCACAGATAACGTGTTTCAAGAGAGTATTCTTGTAAAATTGACAATATTTACTTTTAAATTGTGTCACATTTGGTATTAACTTTATTACTTTTTAATTGGGATACTGTAGCGAAATACTGTTAACGCTCAAGGATGAGAGCGTCAAGAGTACTCGATACCGATGAGCATGTATGAAGAGACTGATGAATGTGGTCGAAGCGAAAGAGGTATGTAAGTCTGGAGAGAACTGGCGCTCTATACTCTCTGCCTTCTTAGGCTAGGGTTACGTTAAGGACTCGGCGTGATGATATGTATGTATGTACTTTTAGGTATTTAAGTTGATAACAGCCTCGTCCATTGTCACAATCAATTAAATGACAAAAACCCTATCTATCTAAGTCTAAATCGCCAGAATAACTCAAATCAGACATCTCTTTAATTCTAATTCTAAATTATAAGCTTTTAAAATAGGGGTTTACTTGGATACTGTCGTAGCTGAACGAACGTTAATTGTTTAAAAGTTCGACGAGGTGACACTCAGACTAGGTCGTGGCTTAAAATAAGTTGCAATTTAATACCACTCAGTGTAGTACACTGAACTATTTGAAGGTGCTCATCGAGAGCAGAAATCTCCTCTCAGAAGTTTCCCAGTGACCTGGTCTGGCTGTTATTAATTTGCTGTTAATTTGAGCTTCGCAATAACGCCTTAATGCGTTAAGCCGGCCATATTTCACTGGTAATTATCTTTAATGACTCATTTAATTTTTATTAGTATTTATTGTTTTTGAGTCGTGAAAGGTTAATGCTAAAACTCAAATTTGCTTGCAAACTCCATGCGTAATATTATGTATATACAGATTGGAGTGTTGGTTTAATGTTTTCGAGCAAACCTAATATTAATGCATATAATTAATTTATTCAATAGATGGTAGGGCTGATATATATCCACTTTTCGCCGGAGACATATATATATATACACACTTACGTGACAGATGGCGAGTCTATCGATATTTTTTTCGCCTTTCTATGTCCCCACAAACTTATGCAGGTTTCCTCTCAATGTTTTCCTTCACCGTAAAGCTCGTGGTGTGACAAGTCACTGTTAATTAAGTTCAGCAAAACTCATTGGTACAATTTGTATTTGACCTTGTAATCTTTGCGCTACAGGCGATTGCACGAACAACTCGGCCGGCACGATCGATTCAACACATAATATCATCAGTATTGAAACAGCTTCAAGATTAAACTTTACTGCTTCGCTCAGTGCGTTCCCGGGGACATTTTAATCGAAAAACCTCGACCTTTGGAACGTTAACAGCTTTGAAAGACAAATTATAAGGCTTTGGAATAAGTTGGTTTCGTGCGGCGTAGGTTGATATTTTTATGTTAACCCTCGATTCGATTTTGCTTGTACTATCAGTGGAGGGTGACGACGACATATGTGATTGGGTTCGGGCGTTTAGTTAAGGCTAAGTTGAGTGTACACTGGGCGGTGATTTGGGGCATATCTATGTTAGGTACTATGGTTTATCTAGTATTTTGGTATCGGTGTACTCAATTAATTAATTTATTTTGTCATATTCTTTTAATACTAAGGGTTTACTCACCTGTTGGTGATCCAAATAAATAAATAATGGCGTGTGCATGTGTATGTGATGTTTTACTGAAAGTGTAGCCAATGGTCAGTATCATTATAGATAAGGTTTAATAGCTATTTAGACGTGAATATTTATATATATATATATATATATATATATATATATATATATATATATACAACACAACACTTTATTGTATGGTATCAAATCCTGGGTATGTCAGAGGAAGTATGAAAATAGTAATAAATCCGCAATAAAGAGATTCGTAAATCAACTGACGTGATTTTAAAGATAAGGAAAGACATGTTACGTTGGTTTGGACATATAGAAAGGATGAGTGAAGAAAGATTAACGAAAAAGATATACAAAGCAAAAGTGTGGGCAAGAAAAGGCAGAGGAAGACCACGTTCCAACTACCTAGATCAAATCGATCGCACGCTCAAGGACGGGAACGTCAAGAGTACTTAAAACCGACGAGCATGTATGAAGAGACTGATGAATGTGGACGAAGCGAAAGAGGTATGTAAGTATAGAGTGAAATGGCGCTCTATACTCTTTTACACTTAATTTTGAATGGTTCTATTCTGTTATCGCTGCAGATGTACGTTTGTGGAGTTTGTGTATAGGGTTCAATTATAAGGATAAAAGTCCTGGTGCGTTCCCTCCCTATTAAAGAAGGTAGTTAAGGGTAAGCCTATTCAATAAATCCAACTAATAGTTAGAAATGTTTATGTGATTGAATGGCGAGGCCCGGACTAATAAGCCACAGGATCAATACCCGTCTAATTTATGTCTCTCTAAAGATTTTCATTAAATCCTCTACCTTTGACCTCAGCCGACACAAATTACGCGATTATGACCCTTATTGTAACGGCGAAGTTATTGGTTGCCTGCCCACGGACGTAGTTAATTAGGTTCATGCGGAAACGATTCTTTTTTTTGTCCTTTTGTAGAAGACATCTTAGAAGCCTCTCAGGTTCAGCGAAAAAATGTGATCATTAGATACAAAGGACATTTAATATCTAATTAGCGAATTATCTTAGTAAGATATATCCTCCTCATATTGTTGTGTCGGCAACGAACGAGTGATAACTTTGGTGTTGCAGGCCTGCATAATTATTTGCCATCATACTTAGTTTTAAAAAAATACCGACTGCCACTGAACAATGGATGGAAGTAATACATTTTGCCTATTTGATGAGTTTGTAATACTTGAGTAACGGCGATGGACTCGCCATCTGTCACGTTGGCACCTAATATACCTCTGGCGGAAAGTGGGTGTGTGGGTATTACCTATACACCTCTGCCTACCCCTTCGGGGAACCTTGTGGGAAGGCGTGAGGATATATTATTATATTATTATAATACTCCAAACCTTTTACAACCGATTTCATTAAAGGATCTGCATGACTTGGACATACTCGCAATTTTTTATTGCATTGTCACTCGTGACATCGTAAGTTCGAATCCCGACTGTACCAATGAGATGAACTTAAGTACAGTGAGTAGTCACACCATGAGATTTTCGGTGAAGGGAAACTTCGAGAGGAAACCCGCATACGTCTGAGAAGCAATCCAATGGCGTATGTAGTGGAAAGAAGTGGTATCTGCCTACCCCTGCAGGAAAGGGGCGTGATTATATGTATGTATGTATGTATAGTCTTGCTTGAGTAACGGGGATAGACTCGCCATCTGCCACGTTGGCACCTAAAATTATATCTCTAGCGGAAAGTGGGTGTGTGGGTACTACCTATACACCTCTGTCTACCCCTTCAGGGACCCTTATGGGAAGGAGTGAGGATAAATATTATTTCAAATACTTCATACATACATATCACGCCGAGTTCCTTACGGGGTTAGCAGTGAGAGAGAGCGCGCCAGTTCTAGACTGATATAATAAATTGACTTGAATCTATACCAAGCGACCTCTTAAGCATGACACAATTGCTCTGTAACACCCTGCGTTGTACGTTCCCAAAGTTGAGGCTAACCGTCGTCACAGGTTGTATTACCTGTATAATTAACCGCGACCCTGTACAGTGTAATTAATTCGCAACACCACCCCACAACGGGCTGTCACATAAATTCCTCAAAGTTCACATTATATCATACCTAGTTTGACATCGGGTGGCTTTGGGTTCAGATTCTGGAGAATATATGTAGGCTGAGATTAGATTGAGGCGATTACACCTTTGTAAGCGTAACTAAGATAATTATTTTCAGTAGTAAAAGATTTCTAAAACAACTGAAGATCAAAAATAAATAGGTGCTCAATTCTTTTCCGTAGTTGATATTTGTAGTAACGTCGAGTACGTATTTTCTCGTACATCACTCATACGCTGCATAAATAACTTGATACTCTTACTGGATACGATATACGAACTGGATACGTTTAATTGGTTGGTCTTGTTTGTCTGTCTCTTATTTGAGAGCTCTTATCTGCTGAATATCGCGTGTTCGATCCCCACTGAGGGCATTGTGTATTACTCTACCTTAGTTCTAGACGTTCTATGTATGTCGGTCGTTAATTATTGGCTTAGCTTAATTTTGGACAATTAACAGGACTGTCCTAAAGTGTTTATTTATTTGTTTGTCAGCTGATAAGGTGTTTTCACAAATCACAGGGGTACGTATTATTTACACAGGGCAATATTATCATATACATACATATTCATGCCTTCCCACAAGGAACCCCAAAAGGCGTAGGTATATCCACAACCTCTTTGTTTGCCTCACGTTTGTATGGCCCGCAGTATGTCTGGCTATACAGACGTTTTGAACTTCTTCTGAAAAGTATCCATGTTTCTTCTCCATACTTTTCTTCACCGTAAAGCTCGAAGTGTCTGGAAAAACTCATTAGTACCGTTGAAGTTCGAACTTGCAATCGTTCTGTGGCAGACTACTCGAACTCTACGTCAATGCGTAGTTTATTTGCATCCTTGGAAACCTCTTCGTATATTATACGATGTACAAAACCTCATTATCTTCATGTTCGTAACTTAGTGAAGGGATAAGTTTTGTGCAGCAGAACATTCATATGAACCTACTTAACATAAGTCCACATCAAACCACAAATATTCATGTGAAACTTGTTTAGCATTCCAAATGGATCTTATTACGTGGTGTTAAGGTGTAAAATAATTTGATAGAAAGTTATTGAACTGTAAGAGGCTGATATACATACTCAAGTTTGACACTTCAAGACTCTACATTTGTCCTCGAATCGTCTGCGGTTGAGTTCAAAAATAAGTATACCTAGATTTCTCTGCTTAGTAATCATAGTATAACCTGTGTTAAATTATATATGTTTCACTATTGATAAAAGAAACCAACACAATAATCAGTTCTGAGTAAAGAATCCCTGCTATGGAGATGCTCAAAATAATTAATGTTCCTGCCAATGCAAAGTTACTACAACCAAGTACCTTGGTGTAATGGTTGACCAACGACTACCATTGCACTCACACATTGAGAGGGTGATGGTTACGCTAAGGAAACTCGTATGGAGTTTTAATTGGCTCACGCATGTAACTGGAAAGGAACCGCTTAACAAAATATATTAAGCTTTAGTCTTGCCAGCCCTAAATTATTGTATACTCATTTGGGACGGGGCAACTAAAACAAATTTCTCAAATTTAAAAGATAGAAAGCGGTGGCCGAGTAGTTAAGACAATATGACAGAAAAATCAAATAACCTATACAATTAAAAAAACGTAATCAAAAACTTATCATCTACCTATTGAATAAAATTGCTTTTTAATCAAAAAGCATTGCTTTTGCTTTTTATATGCTTTTTAATTCGATAGAAACGAGGATGAAATCTATCAGTTATATTGAAACGGATTTTTTTAAACTAAATTAACTAAAGACTTCATAAACCTAACCTCAATAAAAATAACTCATTAATCATACATACACACAAGCTTAACTTGTTTTGTATTCAGTTTAATTTTTATTGTACAAAAACAATGTATAAATAAATAGGCTAGTGAGTGTCATTTTTTTCTGAGACTTCTTTCTTTTTGAGACTGTCAATCTTTGTGACGTTCTTCCAAGGTATTATTATTTAATATTGTTTGCAAAGATGGGTGAAAGAAGATTGCAGGCTACTGAGCTGTTTCTATTGTGAAGCTGGAAAACAGCACCCACGGTTGGAAAATTGAAGAGCTTTGCAAGCTCTATCTATCTATCTCTAAGGTATGGACGTGGCAGTATGAGGATGATGTGGGAAGTAAGGCTTTGTACTTGAACGAGTTCAAATGGGCCTCAATATTATGTTTGTTTGTAGAGTCAGGTTTTAGATATAAAATTGCAAAAAGGTATTTTTTGTATTTCATGGCATTAGATTTTGCAGCTTTTATGATGATATGTAAACTACAACGTCGATGGATGAAAAACTAGAGTCTTGGATAGATTGTATGAAAAATGTGGCTTGAATGAGAGGGAAAACACAAATGGCGGCGGAAAAGTAGCTATGCGTATAACGATAAACATATGCAGAAGAAAACATAAGAGCACTAAGAAATGAATTGAAATTTAAGAGTAAATAATTTTCATTATTGAAAGATAAAAGAAAAATTGAGCCCAATTTAAAATCATCATCACTTCATCTTCTATTTTACCACCTTGAGTGGAGGAGAAGGGAAGTAGAGGAGAGTGTACCCTCTTAAATGAACATAGAATTATCCATTTCAGTCCATGCATAGCGGAGATGACAAACATTACAAAAGGATACAATTGAATTAACTATTGTATTTTTATTCGTACCACCTATTTGAGGTCATCATGGGATGAGAGCAACAGTCTTTGTCCTTAGTTTTTATTATCTATGTCTAAAACAGAAAAAATATGTTTATAACCCATGTCTAATTTCCATAATTTGCCTCGCCGTCAATTCCATCCGCGGCAAACGTTTGTGATAAGCATAATAAAAAAAAGGTTAGATTCAACATCTGCCAAAAAGGTATTACTTTACTGTTTAATATATAATAGGCAGACTCGAGCTTCAGTTATGTCAAGCCTTACAGATTTATTAAGCTTCATCGACATTCATCAGTCTTTTATAAATGCCCGCTGATTGGGAGTACTCGTGAATTTCCCATCTCTAAGTGTTCGATCTCTGTATAGGATAGTAGGAATGTATGCCTTATCTCCTAAAAATTAAAGTATGCCCCATGAGACTTTCTGTGATCACACTTATTCATGACTAAGTGTCATGAATAACGAATGTTATTTATTTATTGTTCATTTTATTGAAAATTAAGTTTCGAAGAGTGCACATATGCTTTGGTAACTTATGCAACCATACACAAGTATGCAACTATACACAAACATTCATACCAACATACATCTTTAACAACACAACCTCTACTGATATAACACAAAATACCCACACACACACACATTCTATCAGATTATGTCCACGAGAGCTCTACCGACATACTGTCTTACAGTTTGGTAGACCATAAAATATTTTTAAGGATTTTTTTTTATACTACAAGAGTGGCATACGGCCTATACGGGCATAAACAAACAAGCATACGGCCCACCTGATGGGAAACGGCTACCGTAGCCTATTTACGCTCACGATACCTAAGTATCACTTGCGCGTTGCCACTCTGTGTTCAGAGAGTTATACTGTGTTGGCAACATAAATAGGTCTAATCCCTCGGTTGCCAACACAATATAACAATCCTCCCCCCCTCCCCAAGGAGCTCATTACTGGAAACCTTATTCACCACGTAGGAACACAACACAAAAAAAAATTGTTATTTGGCTACGGACTTCTATAAGGTGGAGGTCCTGCCCCAGTCGGGCAGCTCCAAATTCGAACGGAGAAACCGTTATGCCCTACCTCTCTTTTGTGGAATTCAATAAATAAAAAAATTTAATTTTTTGATACATCAATATGTCCAGCGTAATCTTTTTAAGTATAAGACATGAGAGGCACTTGTTAATGGTAAATTTAAATAACCTTGAACTTAAATTTGTGACACGTGAAAATAAATTTTATCCGGGATTTTTTCGTCTTCAACCCAACAATGTTTTCTTCAAAGATAATTGGACGCCAGAAAAAGATACATGTCGTTATCGAAGATAAAAGGTTTCTCCAAACAAATAGAAACCAAATATCAAAATATCCACTTTGAAACGGGAAAGTTCTCTCGACCATTATTATTGTATCTCGTACAATGTAGCTTACCGGTGCCACTGATAGAACTTAAACCTAACATGATTTGATTTCCTCAACTTAACAAACGTTGACTCGTTATAATAGATCGCGTATTTAATACTTTCTATTTGCCAAAAGTATTGGCTAGATATATGTTTGCGTAACATGGCGTCTACCATGATATGCTATCGCAATTATTATTCGAGCGTGCGAAAAGGACAGATTTATACATAGCACGCATCTGTCTCTCAAACATTATTGTATTATCACGTCATGATACGTCCCATGGTGTTATGTGATTTCTATTTCGTTTTCACAAAGGAAGTACGTTATAGTTTGTGAGGTTTCAGTCCTATAAGGGACGGAAAACATGTCTGCCTATTGCTTTAGAACATTTCTATGTGTGTTTTTTCGTCGACAAAGTCAAACATTTAGGTACATTGTCATTGGAATAAAAACAAGGTTAAACTGAGCCTTTATTTTTCGGAGCCATTAGTAACTATAGGTATCAGCTCATATTCGTAGTGAGATCAGAATAAATACATTGTCAATCCTATTAATATTATAAATGTGAGGGTTTATGAAGACTTGTAGATGTTTGTTACTCACTCACGCGAGATAATCTGATGTAGATTATTAGCTAAACTAAAACATAGGACAAGTTTTCTCTATATTTGTTTTAAGAAGAAATGTTGGCTTTGAAGACATATATCCGAAAACTCTTTAATGATTAAATAGCATTCACCATAGAACCATTCCCTCATCAAAAGGGATTAAATCTGATTTAGATTTTGATACAAAAATTAAATCAGATTTAAGTAGTTTACTAGTTTAACATAAATTTGCGTAGCTAGAAAAACTATTATCGTTTAATTCTCATCTGGACCGCTCCATCGTCTCAGACGTGATTTGTATTAACTTATTTCTAGAAAACTAGTGAAATAAAACTTATTGAAAAGGTATATGATAAATCGCTCCGAGAAAAAATGCTTAAAGTCGTTTTAAGTTGTGGAGGCCCTCTGGTTTTACAGAATCAAGACTCGACTGTACTAATAGTTTTTTTTTCATTATGTACTGTGATTGTTCATACGGCGAGATTTACGGTAAAGGAAACCTGCATTTACATTTGCTTGAAGAAGGGCAACGGGCTCTTTGTCTGTGTGTAAGAGTAAGAAAAAATTGATAGGTACCTACATTTTGTGTCAATATATCAATTGAAATACGGAAACACATGCTAGAAAGAGGCGGAAACTGACGTCCTTTGATATTTTCATTGAAGCGTGGGTGTATATAGGTACCAACCTTTTCGGGAAAGCGTAAAATTATGAAAACTTTTTATAACTTTCATAAGTATTGGCGGAAATTGTATCTTTTAAGGAATATACTTTTATAATATTACATTATTTTTCTCTAAAATATATTTTAATTTCTTACATAGATACATGCATATTATCATTATCACGCTTAGTTTATCATGGGGTAGGCAGTGAGAGTAAAGTGACAGCTCTTTATAGACTTACAGAACTCTTTCGTATTCTTAATACATAACAACTGTAACTGACACGTTGGCACCTAAAATATATCTCTGGCGGAAAGTGGGTACTACCTATTACATCTCTGCCTACCCCTACGGAGACCCTTGTGGGACGGCGTGAGGATATATTATTTATACTTATATAATATTATATGCGACACAAAGATCGCAAGTTCGAATCCCGACAGACAGAAAAACTCAATGGTACAGCCATTGAGTTTTTCTGAACTTAAGTACAGTGATTAGTCACACCACGAGCTTTACTGTGAAGGAAAACATCGAGAGGAAACCTGCATACGTCTGAGAAGAAATTCAAAGGCGTATGTGTAGTTGTGCTTGAGTAACGGCGACGGACTCACCATCTGTCACGTTGGCACCTAAAATATATCTCTGGCGGAAATTGGGTTTTTGGGTATTACCTATACACCTGTGCCTACCCCTTCGGGGACCCTTGTGGGAAGGCGTGAGGATATATTATATTATAATAATATTATATGATTATAATAAAGTTGAGCCGAAGTCGTAGACTCTTAGTGAGTAATGTTTACTCGGATAGCTCTTGGGAAGCGTCTATTGTTGTAAGTTTTTCAGTTCGGCCGCCCAAGCATCTCTCACGCTTAATCGAACATCAAAACTCGGAAATCCGTAAAATTTACGCATTTTATGACCTCCTTATAACTTTCACTCTCTTTTGTGCCAAGAAAATTACGTAGTTCTCGCATAAATATAACTATTTTTATATCGAAATAATTTTGTAAATATTTACCTAACTAATATATATAAATACTTTACTCAAAAGCGGGATAAAAGGTCCAAGTGGAGCTCAATCACTTACGACCATCGACTTAAACTTAAAACATAATATTGAGAGGATACGTATCTACCTAGATCAAATCGATCGGACGCTCAAGGATGGGAACGTCTGAGTGTGCGAGTAATATTTCTGATATAATTACCATTCCTAAGTTCAGTAAAACTCATTGGTCCAGCCGGAATTCAAACACGCAATCTTTGTATGTGCAGGCAATTTCTCGAACTACTCGGCTCCTTTTCAATTCATTATTATTATTATAAATCACTAACATTATCAAAAGTTGAGCAATAAGCTGCTTTGTCGCCTTTGTACACAAACAAAAATATCTCTTCTTAAGACATCAATTTATGTTAATTTGACGCTATATTGCACATAACTTACATTATTCAAATTTTTTAAGTAGAATTAATCTTATCACTTCGACCAATATAAATAATTGAGAAGGCATTTACTTTGATAACGCCTTGAGTCTGTTGACTCGACCTTATTAATATTACAGCTTATCGTGGGCAGTGTCATGAATAAAGGTGCTCAGAAAGCTCTTGCTCACACCTCCCGGTGTTTGAAGACGTTGCTAGCAAGCGCGGCTCGATTTGTCTGCTGTGAGGACAACGATTCGTGCTTGATGACACTGGTAGTTTTACGGAAGCTTCCAAGGGTCTAGGTTCCTACTTAATATAAGGTACGTATGTAGATTTTGGTTCCTTGTAACCTTTATGAGTTACCAACACTACCAAACAGTTGAAGCCAGCGATATTTTAAAATTCATGGACATTTAAGTGCAAATGTCAAAGGACGCGCTGACATTTATACTGAATCGTCCCCACAACGGAAAGGGTAGTTAAATTTATAGGAACTCTACAAACCACGGACCACTACACTTGTGTATTAACTCTTTATTTACAATAACAACAAGTAACAATATTTAAGAGCCGTGGTGGCCGAGTGGTTCGAGCAGTTGCCTGCGACGCAAAGGTCGCAAGTTCGAATCCCGACTGTACCAATGAGTTTTTCTGAACTTAAGTACAGTGATTAGTCACACCACGAGCTTTACGGTGAAGGAAAACATCGAGAGGAAACCTGCATACGTCTGAGAAGAAATTCAAAGGCGTATGTATAGTGTGCTTGAGTAACGGCGATGGACTCGCCATCTGTCACGTTGGCACCTAATATACCTCTGGTGGAAAGTGGGTGTGTGGGTATTACTTATACACCTCTGCCTACCCCTTCAGGGACCCTTGTGGGAAGGCGTGAGGATATATATTAAACACAGTACGTAAGTACGGAATAACTTATTGTTCCGGTCGGGATCCGAACTAACAACCATTGGAGGCGACTAATCGAACTACTCGCCCAGCACGGTTCATGTGAGAGATTGTATTATATACTTTCCTATCGGCTGGCGGTCAACCAACTATTTTGTAACCTTTGCTAAGTAGAGTGATGAAGCGGTGTCGAATATAACATACGCGTATTAAAGGGAGCCTTTTAAAGGTTGCCCGGCGGGTACTATGACCACTTCAAACGTTGCGCATAAATCCTTGGAAGGGGCGCAAATCCGCAAAAATGTTGGCCCCAGTGGCTAGCTTTGTTCATATTTTATTGCTTCAGTGTGACTCGGTTCAAGGCTAATCTATGTTTCATTAATGCGCAGGGCTCTTGAATACTTTATGGGCAAAGCGGAGTAATTCTTGGACATTAAAGACGGTTTCAAGATGTTGCACGAGTTATAAGGCACAAAGCGGCTTCCTAAAACTAATCTTGGTAAACATTTAAAGCCAAAAACCCTGTAAACACCTCCAAATCGAATCGGATTTTGTTCTTGACGCCGAGTACCTGAGAGGTAACCAGAGAGAGCAGATATACATGTTCCCTGGTTTCTAATTGGTTCCTGGTTTCGTGGTTCAAAATTCCTCGTTTGAAATTTTTCCAATCTATAAAAGGTTTACACTTTTACAACTATGTAATCTACGGTGATCGCCTACTTAGGTGAGAGATTGTTAATCGTTTTATCGTTTCTAAGAATAATCGCACTAAGAGTACTCGAAACCGGGGAACATGTATGAAGAGTGCATGAAGCGAAGGAGAGCTATTTTAAACCTTAGAGAAGCTCTGCTTCCTCTGGTTATCACGATATGTATGTAAGAATAAAATCTGATACGATTTGGAGGTCGAGTGAAACCGAATTCTACCTCTAAATCGAATCGGATGTATCTTTCCATCAGGTTTTCCATAAGCTTGTTATTCGATCACAAAAGATCCACACCGTTTGTTCAATCGACTGTCAAACATCATACATAGTAGAAGTAGCCTTAAAGAGCCCATCCACTTGAGGAGGTTTTAAGGAGCACACAATTATGGAGCTACGTATATTTCGTAGCCCGTAGATGTGCTACGCCGTATCTTTGCTACGCGGAGAATACAGTAACTAGGTCATTGGTATTTTCATCTTCCTGTAAATCTTTCACGTATCACTGGAATGATTTATATTAATAATACAGCGAGAACATTAACAACAACTAACATAGGAAAAGGGTTGCCAAAAGAGTGGTTAGAGAGATTAGAGAAGATAAAGAGAGAGAGAAAAAACGAGAAGAGGTGGAGAACAAGAGATAATTTTGTATTGTAATAACTTCTCTCACGACATTTATTTCTCCGTAGAGCTCGTGGTGAAAACCTCATGGATACAAATTACCAGGATCCAATGTAGTGACCACTTGAACCGCACGGCCACACGGCAGTATATAGATTCCCAAAATTATATACAAAGGCAATAGATTCAATAGAGGTGATCATCAACAGTACTTGTTTATCTCAGCCACGCTTGAATTGTACGGAACAAACCTTTGACAGGGTGAAAATTTCGCCGCTAAGAATTGTATTATGTTGCTAATAGTACCATTGTCTCGATCTGTACGAAGATTAATTTGGAAAGCTCCGTAAATACAGGGGACGGACCGAGAGCTAAATTCTCTGGATATACCAATTTGGGCTAAGCCATCAACTTAATTAACAAATGAATGTTTGAAGAAGATATTGGACTATTTTGGTTCTTTATTTACTACAACGATAGTTGATGTAAATAAATAAGACACTTTTTTTACGTAAAACATTTGTATAAATCTAATTGTCTGGGTTGACTTCTTTGACTGTCGGGGTTAGAAACTGCAAGATCTATTGTTCAGGTAACTACGTAAAGTCGGCCTTCACGGATACTTCAGACGTAAAATTTGATGGTATTCATATATTTGGTCGGCATATGGTGGTAGTCATATGTCGGCGTTGATGGGCAGTAAAAGTCTGAGCAAGAATGCTCGAGTTACTGTCCAAAACGCGATATTAGTACCTACCTTATTGTATGGCAGCGAATCCTAGGTATGTCAGAGGAAGTATGAAAATAGCTTGAATGCAGTTGACATGCGATCTCTTCGAAAAATGTGCGGAGTAACGATTTTAGATCGAATCCGCAATGAAGAGATTCGCAAATCAACTGGCGTGAATGAGGGCGTGATTGTAAAGATGAAGAAAGGCATGTTACGTTGGTTTGGACACATAGAAAGGATGAGTGAAGAAAGATTGACGAAACAGATATACAAAGCAAAAGTGTGTGCAAGAAGAGGCAGAGGAAGGCCACGTTCCAACTACCTGAATCAAATCGATCGGACTCTCAAGGACGGGAACGTTAAGAGTACTCGAAACCGACGAGCATGTATGAAGAGACTGATGAATGTGGACGAAGCGAAAGAGGTATGCGAGTCTAGAGAGAACTTGCGCTCTATACTCTCTGCCTACCCCGCTAGGGACTTGGCGTGATGATATGTATGTATGTATCAATATACGGCCATTTCTAGTACAGCTGGCTCCGAGGCGAGTGCCTATCAATCTTGTAAGTCACTTGCACGTCTGGGGTGTTTTCAAACAATTATACTTACTTAAGTATATTATACTGTCGCCCACGTCTTACTATAAGACTTCTTATAAATTCTTAGCTCGGCTCAGAAGGACTCACTTATGCGTTAGCTTTAGTACTTAATTTTTTCGTACCATAAAAGAAACAAAAAGTGTTGGCTGTACACAAAATAAATACTTAATAAGTTGTAATACTTAGTAAGTTGGCCTCTCGTGACAGGCGGGCTGGAACATATCTCGCTCAGAGAATCAGCATTGCTATCCAGCGTGGCAATGCTGCTAGTCTTCTTGGCACGTTGCCTCGGGATACCGATTTGGGACAAATATTTTATCTGTAAGTAGTTAGTTTCAACTGTTCTTTGTAAATATTATTAATTGTTGTTATTATAAGTTGTTAAATTGAAATCAGTCACCTTCAACATTAAGATTGCATGTTCAAATCCCGACTGAACCAATGAGTTTTATTGAATTTAGGTACATTGATTAGTCACACTACAATCTTTATGGTGAAGAAGATTATTAAGAGGAGGCCTGCCATACGTTTGAGAAGAAATTCAAATACGTATCTCTAAGATGGCCTCGCCAACTGTCACGTTGACAACTAAAATATATATCCAGCGAAAAGTGGGACTTCTGCCTCCCCCTGGGATCCTTGTGGGTGGCGCGAAGATATATAATGAGTTGTTCGGATTACTGTCTGGTGAATAAGATATAGCATTGTTATATACCTATAAGAAAACTTTATTTCTAAGTTTTTTTCCAGACCAGCAGATTACCTCGAAATAGCTCCAACTTTTTAATATTATTTGTGTACGGATAACGTGATTGCGGAGTTCAAAACATTTTTCCCTTGGAGGAAATTAGTTCCAGCGCCGAGTAAAATTGCAAACTAAAACAAATATTGTTTCGTGTAAATGTTCAGTGAAGGGCATAATATCTAGTTGTAACGCGTTGTAGCAACTAGCATTAATGCTTTTATTGGTCCGTAGAGAATTCAATAGGGAGGGAATGCTTTAAATTTTAGCTTAAGCTGCTCTTACAGATTTCGTAGATACTATTAGTGGCGTGTATAAAAAAAAAAGGTTCATAATTTATTTTCGTTTGGTCCTTAAGCCATTCAGAAGTTAATATTTTTTATATACAACTTGTAAGGAAAGTTTACAACATGTAAGGAAAGTATTCTTGAATACACAACCAGCACGAAACACGTCATGGATTTTTGAGACTTTTTTTGCCATTTCATGAAAGTGGGCAGAGGTATAAAACATCCACATAACACCGAAGATATTGTATCCCGTGCAAATGTGACATACGACAAGTCTCGACGAATCTTTTGTTGAGACAATGCATTGGAGTAGCCCGAGAGGGGTGACGGCAATACCTTCTGCCAAGAACTAACATAAGTCGTGAAATTCTCGCAAAATTTACCGCAAGCACACCCTAAGCACTGCCATTTGGGTACGACCTCCCGTAAGATGAAAGTACTACCCCAGTCGAGTAACTCTCATTATGAGCGTGCTATATGATGTACCCGGCCTCTCGGTAAAATAAAATTGAATTGAATGCGGCATTTTATTAAACAAAAGAGCCTGCTTCTATAAATAGGGAATCGCGGTCGTAAAAAAGTTACGACACAGTGAGAATCCGATAAAAAAAGTTTGAATCCGAAATTACTTCCCTTTACTAACATATTGAAATTTTACGAAAATTGAATTTTGTAGACATATAGTGTAATAATATGTAGGTATTTTTTAGGGTCCCGTAAAGAATTACCTTATTGGACTTTTTACTTGTGCTTTAATATGACTACAGTCGATAGTTGGGGTGACTCAAGACTAGCACCTCATAATTAGAATAGCACCTCAATTGAGAACAATTGATCTTTTATCCATAATTATTTATATACTATGTATTTGGGTACATTTGAAATATGTATTGTATATTTCAAATGCCCGAAGCCCATTTCAATGACAAAGCGTAGGTCTTTGCAATAACACTATGTCATTAGCTTAATAACGCTCTGTAAGTCAATTTCGTAGTTTTTAAGTGATTTTCAAACTAAGTATTTACTGCTTTGCTTGAAATAAATTGTCTATCCATCTATCTATATATTTATACACCTACGACTATACAAATTTACAACGACTGCTTGAACCACGCGTCTACCATGACTCAACTAAAAAAAGCCCAAATTTATCGTAAATAAAGTGGGCCAAGTTGAAATATAACAGGGTAACCGCAAACATGATACGAAAGAGGCTGCACTTACGCACTTTACTATACTCGTATACTCCTACATTCTTGTCGTAAGTTCGCTTACCAGCGTATTAAGTTACCACTGCTTCCCTTTATTCATAAAAAGAACGTATTTTAAACATACGCTATTAAAGTATAATATCGCAAGCCCATAACGCCACACAAAACATGTACGTTATGGCTTGTAAATAACGTTTTCGAGTGAGATTTGCGTAATAACAGCAGAGAGCGCAGTTAATGATATCATCCGCCGAATTTATGTGTACCATTACCTACTTGGAAGACTCCATTAACTTTCATGGAACTCCGAGTGGCACTCGTTATGGGATGGGAATGGCGGTCCACGGTGGCTGAAAATAATATGTTTGTGATATACCGCGCGCTAGCGGCAGCCGTGAAGGGATGCGAGTATATTGTTAATGGATTTGAAAACATCCCAAGTTTTGTGGCGAAACGCATTGGTACTCGTACATAACGCTTCCCACCATTGAGGGGAAATCTTTACACCTTGGAACGTTACCTTCCATGAACGCTCAGGCTTTCCCCGTCCCCGTTTCAAGTCCCCGTTGAGGGTCGCCCTGGAGTATAGAATTGGAGGTGTTGCAAAAAAGCAGTCTTCAGAAGGAAGTTTGTATCAATAGGAATTGTATAAAGTGCAGATTATAATTACCGTGGGGGCCGAGTGCAAGATTGCAAGTTCGAATCTTGACTGTACCAATGAGTTTTTCCAATCTTGAGTAAAAGTGATTAGTCACACCACGAGTTTTTAGGTGATGGACAACACTGAGAGGAGACCTGCTTGCGTTTCAAAATCAAAATCAAAATCAAAATATTTTATTCAACGTAAGGGACACAGGGAACACTTATTGAACGTCACGTTTAATATAAACTAAAGTTACCACCGTTTCCAAGAAAAAATACCTGCCAGGAGAAGAAACGGCGAAACAAACTCCCCGGTTTGCTTTTTTAACATTTGTTCCCTTTTACGTAGGGGTAGGAAAGATTAAAGTTACATATATAAACTTTGTATAAGAGGAGCAATTCATTGCCATGCATGGCCATCATTAAAATAATCTGATGTTTTATAATAAGCCTTTTGAATGAATTTACTTTTAACGACAGCTTTAAATTCTACAAAAGGTAATACAATTATTTTCCGAGGTAGCTTATTAAAAAAGCATAGAGAAAAGAAAGCGTTTGAGAAGAAAATCAAAGGCGTATGTATTGTCTTGCTTGAGTTACGGCGATGGACTCTCCATCTGTCACATTCGCACCGAAAATATAATATAATATAATAATAATATAATATAATAATAATATAACAATGGACGAAAATGGATTGGCGGGTATTACCTAGGCACCTCTAGCTACACCTTCGGGGACGCTTGTGGAAAAGTGAGGATATATTTAATAGAGGAGATTTAAGAGGATATATAATTTACACATCAGTCACTTTTGTGAATGTATACCTAAATCAGCTATAACTATAAATTAATTCATAGATACATTATTAAGACCGTATTATATACATATACACATAATTAATGTCGCGCGTATTCATATTATGGATAAGAATTACACCTATGTTTATTTTAAATCGTAGTGATTTATATAAATGCCAAATAAATTTAATACTAAATAAAAAGGTTATTTGGAAGTAATATTTAGTTTTATTGATATATATATTAGTATTTTGACGTGACTGTCCATCCAAAAGGTTGCAGAGCAACAAGCAATATTAATTTCAATGGAGGAAGTTGGTAAAAGCTAACCCAAGGCGGTTTGCCCACTGAATGTTGCCTAATGGAGTAAACAAATTAATTTCCACAGCACTTTCTGTGCCAAGGAAATTACGTTAAAAGATTTTTTCAAAACGCCGTTAGGAACTCCCTTCGGTGCGGTACAAAGGGTGCCACAATAGCGTTTTTGTCGATAGTAACTGCGTTAGTAGCACAAAGAAAAAGTTACTGGTTAGGGTTACCACTGTTCTCATATAAAATGTGAACAATTTAATAGA
The DNA here is from genome assembly GCA_945859725.1 of Drepana falcataria. Taxonomy (NCBI): domain Eukaryota; kingdom Metazoa; phylum Arthropoda; class Insecta; order Lepidoptera; family Drepanidae; genus Drepana; species Drepana falcataria. The sequence continues at coordinate 8,654,181 of OX243935.1, forward strand.
ATTTTGTAAAAGAGAGCAGAATATTTACTCGGTCTAAAATGGGACGCCTGTGGAATGTTCATTTATGGAACGTGTGCAGAGGAAATGCAGAGTGAATACTTTTCATTAATAAATTTATAAAGTATATTCTTAGTATGTTTTAATATAAACGAATCTAGATTTAAATTAAATTAACAATACAATCACTTACATACTTTCATTAAGTTTCCAAGAAAGCTAGCAGAACTGCCATTCATCGTGGCATTTTTACACTGGAAGCCTCATTCTAATACGGTATATATTTTTCATTAATCAGTTTATTAAGTATATACGTGCATTCTTGTTTTGTTCATAATAAATGAACCTCAAACTTCAATTCAATTAACAGTTTATTATATAGTTATATAGATACTTCCAACAAGTTTTTGTTCCGCAGAGGTCCCAAGAAAGCTGGCAGAATTACCAAACAGGGTGGCATTCTTTCACTAGAGACCTCAAAGTACGCGAGACCTTGTAGAGTTTTCTAGCTTCATTTATGTATGTAAACTCCTCCGTGAAATATATATTTGCGAAGTATGTGGTTTCTTTGTCTAAGAGCTGGGATTAACTTAATTTCATTGGTAACTTACTTTCAAAATTTTTTTTTTTAAAGTAAAAGTAAAAGTAAAAAGTATTTAATTACTGCAAAAACATAATAAAACATTAAACATAAAATATGTTCACAATCTTGCAGAGAGCCTGACTTATTTAAAAACACAATATCTTTTGGTTTCCTCACTAGGCAAAGCCTGTATCGAGGAAACCGATTTTTACTGGGATGAAACATCCAATATGTTAAAGATCTATCTCGTTGCCAAATTTTATCCAATTTTGGTTAGTCGTCCGGTCGGATCGAGTAACAAACATCCTCCCAAACTCGCAATTATAACAGTAGTAGGATTCGATAGCTATGCTCATGTTACCGAATATGGCTTGTTTGTATCGTGATGTCGTAATATACACGTTAACCGAAATATTATTAAGGTGAACGTGCTCGTAGTAAAATGTTTTCCACGTTTAAATTATGAAGGGATTATTACTTAATTATTCGTGGGTCAATACGGACGTTTACATTTTCGTCTACGTTCAGGCAATATTATTAGATCTAGACGTATTTACCAACGTAGAGTATCATTATTTTATCTTAGCCTGCGTGCTTTTTCCATAGAAGAAATTCAGGGACGTATGGAGTCTTGACTGTGAGACGGTAGCTGATCCGCCATCTGTCACGTTGGACCTAAAATATATCTCCGCTGAAGAGTGGGTGTGTGGGTACTAATTGCATACTTCTGCCTACCCCATCGGGAACCCTTTTAGGAAGACGTGAAGATATATTGTTTCAATGTTAATCATTTATGTGTATGCTGTGGATGTACCTAATTAAAGAGTATATATATATACCCCACGTGACCACATTCATATTTAGCTTGCTACGTGGCGTATTTAGTTCTTCTAAATAAACATCGCCGTTTACAAGCACAACTATACGTCTTTGAATTTCATCTCTAATGTTTCCTCTTCATGTTTTCCTTCACCGTAAACCTCATGGTGTGACTAATGACTATAATAATGTTCAGTAAAACTCATTGGTACAGTCGCAATTCGAACTTGCAATCTGTTGCGGGCAACTCACCCATTCGGCCGCCACGCCAGTTTAACCGTGTTGTGAAGAACGAAAAAAACATTATCTTCATTATTATTAAAAACATACCATCTCTACCATGTTTCGTGTGTTACGGAAAACGGTGAGCTTTGCAAAACATTGGGACTATTCATGAGGAAACTAACATTTCACGCACGCCATATTCATTTCATACTGAATACATTTACCTATATTAGGGACGAACTTTTCTTATTAAAACTTTTCTGTCCTTTATCACTCGCGCCAAGCACCAAGTTCCGGTTTGTAAATTAAATACCTATCACTCCTTCTGTGGAATATACTTGCGCAGAGTTTTCCATCATTTCGCCATTATTATGATTTTTGTGACAATACTTCGCTCCAATTGTTGTTCGAGAGTTAGGAATAAAGTTAATGACACGATAATTGTGAAAGTTCCACGTTTACTCTACGTTTAAAGTAGGTTTTTGAATCATTTTCTGGCCGAAATCAGTTTTATTAGAGTTGTTCCTCTCGGAAGAGACTGATTCATGTGAATTGAGCAAAAAATTTTTGTAAGTGTAGAGAAAACTGACTCTTTTTACACGTCAGGCGGAGCTAACCCCTAAGGATAGAAAACCTGTATTAGTGTGAAAAAATAAAAGATATTCGTGCTTGAGAAGCGGTAATGGACTCGCCATGAAATGCAATGAGGGTGCCACACATTTGTTTAAGGCCACTTACATTGTTGACACTAAAGATAAACTTACACATAAATGTTAAATATAAGTTAATATGGATGGATGGACTCGCCATCTGTCACGCTAGCACCTGAACTCTCTGGCGGAAAGTGGTTGTGTCGGTACTACCTTCAAACCTCTGAAGGAAGGAAGGAAGGCGTGAGGATACATTATATTATTACTTTAAGCTCAGCTCCCATCGTCAATGCACTTTATACCAGCAGTTAATTACGCGTATATTTTATCAGCCACTGCAACGGTGGCGCAACTTTTTATGTAAATATTCTAATAGCACTTGCCAGGTCTTTATCGTTCAAATCTTGGCTGAATTCTGGCCCATTGCCAGTTGGATTTTGAGTGGGTAAAAGATAAATTGTGCTAACAAATTTTTGATATAGCTCGTGTTAAGAAAAAATTTAGCCGCTTCGGCGTGGTTTGAACTGGTGCTTGAAATACAAAGATTGCATTTTCGAAACCCGAGTGTACGAATACTTTTTTATGTACTTAAGTACAGTAATTAGTCACACCATGAGCTTTGCGATAAAGGAAAACATCGAGATGAAGACTGCATACGTTTGACGAGAAATTCAAAGACGTATGTACACTTCTGCTTGAGTAAAGACCCTGGACTCAACATCTGTCTTGCACCTATGGATGCATTTTCCTACCTTTATATGTCTTTTTATGTTTTTTTCCTTGCAGACCCTTGTAGGAAGACGTAAAGATAAACGAAAAGACTTGATAGTGAGAGTTTTTAGGCATAGATTAAAAAAGTATTTTTAATCTATGCCTGTTTTTCCATACACAGTCCTCCTCTTTTATAAATTTAAAGCTGAATTTTAAAAGTCCTATATTATACAGCCGTGAAATACGAGTACCAATTTGTTAAGGAATACGTTCAAAATTCCATTTTACATTTTCTATTTACACAAACTCGTAGCATTCACAAACTGTTCCTGATCCTTATTCCAAGTCAGGGCCAATTCCATTTGGAATTGAATTTTCTTGTGAAATTTACTACAAATATGTTGCACACCTGTGTACACCAATATAATTCTGAATTAAACTATAATCCGACCAATTTATAGCGTTAGATAGATGTGAAACCTCCCACTTGATTTTGGATAGCGTCCAGTTTGGCAGCATATTTGGCTGTGTAGCTCCGTAGTCCTTTTTTATCAACCATCATTCGGATTAGCCTCTCGTTACGAAAGGGTTTTTCGGGCGTTTCTTACGTGTAATAGAAGGGAGCCGTAGTTCCATAAATTTGACAGCCACAAATGAGAGAACCGGTTAATACTGGTATATTTTGGGGTAAATATGGAGCATGAGCTAGGTATCAAAATCAACAGTATGAAATCCCGGTTTGTTTTATTTTAATAGTTAATATTTAACTTTCCTTATACTTTTACTTTGAAAATAGAATGAAAAATAAATATTTTGGCTTCATTTGCTGAGGATATATGCGTTTATATTGTAAAAAGGCAGTTTCTTTGTTCGCGTTCCTGGTTGCAAATATCTGCATTATTGTTGTATAAAAAAAAAAGCCCGTTTAGTGTGGAAGGACGGCATTGTATTATATAATAATAATATATTTCTATAGTCTCCGAAGGAGTAGGCAGAGGTGTGCTGGTAGTACCATGCAAAAGTGTGTTCCAACTATCTAGATCAAATCGATGGTACACTAAAGAATGAGAACGTCAAGAGTACTCACACGGGCGAGCATATATGAAGAGAATGATGAACGTGATCGAAGCAAAAAGGTATGGAAGTCTTAAGAGAACTGGCACTAAGCCGCGAGGGGCTCAGCGTGATAAAATGTATATAACGAATAAAACTACGGTTTTATAAATATTTGTACATTGTTACACAAACATAAAACAGAATAATGTGAAAAACTTTTTGGATTTAAAAATTTTAAAATGTGGTTTGCTCACTCAAACTAGTTCATGAAGCTCCTGTAAAAAGCTCAGTTTGGGCAATGTTAGGCACGGTTCTAGAGTAAAGTACCAACTTCTGTTACAGTTTGCAGCGATGCAATTTTATCTAGGTTCTAATTTTACGTTACCTACATGACGCCCGCCGTCCAATTTTGTATGAATGCATTTCCATAGAATTAATATAAGTGAACACTACATAAGGTCACATTTATAATTAACAGATCTGTCAAACATAATGTAATCATTTTATTTCAGGGTTGGCGATCGATACCCCTGGTGTTACAAGCGTCTGAAGATGTTTATAAACCAGCGAGCATAAGAATGCCATGCCGAGCCAGAGACTGATGAATGTGGACGACGCGAAAGAGGTATGAGAGAACTGGCGCTCTACCCTCTCTGCCTACCCCGGTACTCGGCGAGATAAGTATCGTATGTATAAATACATAAATTATATCATATATACCGTATGTACATATGATATGTATATGTATGTAATGAAGTAGATGTTATATATACGTGAATATTTCACAAGCATTGTTGCAAGATGAAGAAGTCCTCCCCTCTCGCCGATACCTTTAGTACAGACAGCTTTGCCGAGTTAGTTTACTTTGTATGAAAAAGTAATATTAATATTACATACATGTCGGCACGCCATATATTGTGTTGAGGCCCATGACATTGTAACAAGAATATACAGAGGCGACAAGACCAAGCTGGTCATACTCTGTTGCAACATATTTCTCAAGATATTGAAATTATTAAAAGTAAAGCACAATTTTTTGGATTTTTATTTCCTTTCACATAATAAAATTTCCCATACGAGCGAGCACAAATAGATTAGACGTTTTCAATGACGGTCATCGAAATTATACCCGATGTGATTGGGTAAGGAGCCGAGATTGAATGGAGATTCAAATAAGGGTTCGGACGGGGATTCCTAATCACGGAATTCGCTACGGATTATTACTACGTGGTTTGGCCAATCTTTAGATAGTTTCCATCGCGTTAGGCTTGCGTTTTCAACTAAAATAAAAGGAACAAAATATTGTAGGTTCGTTATCCTGGTCCGGTTAGCCAATTTCGTTACACCCAATTTGGGACTGGATCTAAAAGGTGCGATGTGTTTTTTCTGGTAACGGGCTGGAATTACGGGTCCTACATGTAGGTAGGTAGGTAGGTAGCTTCGTTTCTACGTAAGCATCGGTCTACTTAAGTATGTTGTTTAGAACATGGTTAATTTAAGTGGAATCGTTACAAGGTATTGTTATTCTTATCTTAATATTGTATTCAATAGGCAGTTTTTAAATAAGGTACATTTTGCCAAAAAATACTGTATAAATATGTGCTAGTCCTCTTCTTCTAATTCTTCTTTCGGATAGTGAATATTCAATACAGTAACAAGTTAGCGTTTATTCAATTATGTCAACTACTTAATATCGGATGGGTCATATTTCTACCTCCGTTGTGTCTGAGATGCGCTTATTCAATTATATGCAGCTAATAAACATACCATAGCCTGATTAAAGAAAGAATGGAGAAACAAAACACAACTTAATGAAGTCTTAAAACAAAAATAAAACGCGAGTATTAACTACGCCTGTGACCTGTAGAATGTTGCCAACAAAAGAACGGTGCCCACATATATTTTTAATTTAGCAACTTTTCTCCTACAAAGCTACAGCCATGTACGAAGAAAATTAAAAATATTTATTTCTCCGTTAAATCTCATTTTTCTCCCGGCTCCAACAATCATTTGGTCCTTTGTAATTAGTGAAAGTTTTCACTGGAAATAAATACCCAAGTCGCTTAATAAAGTTCATTCCAATACATTCGGATCGACGTACTATTTTATATATTTATTTATAATACATTAATACATAAAATAAAAGTAAGGTAAATATAAACTTTATTTACAATAGTGGTTGAAGCGAAAGAGTTCTATAAGCTTAGACCGCAGGCCTAGATTAGCAGGCCAGTAGCTTTGGTGCTTTCGTGTTTAGTAAGCTATTGTTTGAGGCTGTTATAGCGTAATAATATAGCATCGAATTACTCTTTATTTGTTTAATTATTTATTGGAATACATATTAAAACGGCCAGTAACTATACTTTATATAATAATATAATAATATAATATAATAATATATAATAATAATATATCCTCACGCCTTCCCACAAGGGTCCCCGAAGGGGTAGGCAGAGGTGTATAGGTAATACCCATACACCCACTTTCCGCCGGAGGTATATTAGGTGCCAACGTGACAGATGGCGAGTCCATCGCCGTTATTCCAGCACGACTATACATACGCCTTTGAATTTCTTCTCAGACGTATGCAGGTTTCCTCTCGATGTTTTCCTTCACCGTAAAGCTCGTGGTGTGACTAATCATTGTACTTAAGTTCAGAAAAACTCATTGGTACAGTCGGGATTCGAACTTGCGACCTTTGCGTCGCAGGCAACTGCTCGAACCACTCGACCACCACGGCTTTTTTTAACTATACTTTATAAGTAAATATTCTTAAAGGCAAGCTACTGTTTATTATATTTTATAGTTTTCTATTATATAATTAAAAACGCAAAGATAGATTGTGATTTTCTAATCACAATGAAAGTAATCGTAAGAATACAACTGATGTTGATGTTTATTATTTTATTCACCGTCCGGCTCGAATCAGACCTAACCTCTTAAACTTTCTGACTTAACAATGGTGAGGCAAATGCAGAGTCTTCTAGCTAAGCAAACCCTGTGGACTTTGGTCCTCGGCTTAGGGTGTTGCTCATTTGCGAACTAGGGACCTTGAATTTTGGGAGCTCGGTGAACCGCTGCTTGCATTGGATAGGGGGAATATTGCGTGGAAACTATCGATCTTCAATCTTCAGGCATTTCCACAAGTGTGCCCGAAAAGGTATGCAGTGTGTGACCCACTTTTTGCCGGAGATATATTTTGGTGCCAACATGATCTATCATGTATCATATATCATATCATGCCCTCTAGGACGAGTGCATTACCGTTTCTCAAGAACGACTTTATATTACATGTTTACATTTCTTCTCAAACATATGCAAGCTTATCTCTCTCTCGTGTGATCGATCACTATATATAAGTTCAGAAAACTTATGGGTACAATCGGGATTCGGACTTGCAATGGTTTGCAGGTTATTCTACTCCTTATATGCTAAGGTATGGATGCATGTAGAAATAAAAAGTCCAATGCACGGGTAGAAATATTTATTACAACAGAATTGAGGACTATACACAACCTAATGTTACTCAATATTCAAACAACTATATAACTATTCTCCTGTGCAGATGACCGCATCATGATCATCATATAACGGGAATAGGTATTTACAAATACATTATTATATTTAACCAATCGTATCTACAATGTTATTCTAACATTAAATTTACGAATAACGAAACTCTTATATCAATAATTATGATATTACAAATTCATATTTATATATATCCTCACGCCTTCCCACAAGGGTCCGTGAAGGGGTAGGCAGAGGTGTATAGGTAATACCCACACACCCACTTTCCGCCAGATTTACATCTATTATATTTAAGACTAGCTCTATAGTTAGCTCGGTAATTGTAGTTTTATGTACTTCACTGTCGCGGATTGACTATAGCTGATTACCGTTAGCAAAGGGTTCGTAAGGTAACTAACAATGTACTCTTATTTAATTACATAATAATATGAAAAATATATTTCATTAGTAAAATAATAACAATGTATATGAACATACGCTTTTGAATTTCTTTCAAAACATGCAGGTTTCCCTTCACCATAGAGCTCGTAGTGTGAATAATCACTGCACTTAAGTTCAGAAAAACTCATTGGTACAGTCGGGATTCGAAATTGCAATCTAAGTGTTGCAGGCATCTACTCGAACCACTCGGCCACCACGGCTCTTTGAAAAACACACGTACGAGAATTATATATATAAAGATTTTTAAACGCAGGGTAGTATATGAGAATACATTTGAACATATTATTTCCGAAGCAAATTTAACACAATAAGTAATATATTAGGAGTAAAAAAAGTATAGCACAGCTTTCGCACTTCAACGCTAATGACGTTTCAGGAAAAACATCCGTGTTTGTTCATATGATAATAGTGCCTCGTTCTCTTTGTGTATAGTGTTTCAAGCTTACTTTTTACATGTAGTTTGTTTGTTACATGCACAGATAACTACTGTAAGGTATACTCTGTGCTGCGTAGTTCAGAGGGTTTAATTATTATTCGTCGCAGAAATCACATTTTGCTACAGAGTCAAAATCAAAATCAAAATATTTTATTCAACGTAAGGGACACGTGGAACACTTATTGAACGTCACATACTTAATATAAACTAAAGTTATTAAAACTACTAGTTTATGAGTAAGCAACGCCTTTGCCTGAAGAGCAGTTTTTTATCGACTAAGATTCATTCATTTGACGTTCATCCCAAAAGTAAATCAGAAAATAAACGCAAAACTTGATATTCAAAATACACATATTAATTTGTTTGCTAAGAAAACCAATTCTAAGATAATTTTAAACAACGAAGGTTGCGTACAATTTGAATCGTGCGACCTAACTTAGAAGTTACAGCGTCCTTGGCGTACTGAGATAATACCGTGCTCGGAGCCTGCAAGTTCCTTTTGTGAACTGTTCTCTCGATTATTGTACAATGTACCTACGTAAGTCGGCGTGAAATAAGCCCTATAGCTGCGAAGTGCTTTACTGCGAGGAATAATTGTAGGTTTTAGACACTTCGTTTAACTATGCGCGTTACAACGAGCATGTATGAAGAGACTGATGAATGTGGACGAAGCGAAAGAGGTATGTAAGTCTAGGGAGAACTGGCGCTCTATACTCTCTGCCTACCCCATTAGGGACTCGGCGACATGTATGTATGTTTAACTATGCGTGTTCTATCTTATTCTCACAAAGTTCCCCGAATGCGTAGATATATATTTAGGTGCCAACTTAGGTGCTCGTGTGATAAGTCACAATACATGCAAACTCCTACCAACCTTAAGAATTGACGATAAGGTTTTCATATGCTACTACGTCCTCTAAAGTACACATGGATGTGACAGATGCGAGTCAGGCGTCGTCGCTTATGACGACTTTAAATCCACTATTGATGTTTCAGAGGAGCATCTTCACAAAGTATTGTTCTTGAGCTTAGAAAATATTTTGGGATTGAACCACCGGCATTTGAACCTACACTTTTAACTCTGCTGGTGACGAACATATTTTACACGTATATCCATAAAACGAACATTGAAAAAACATCCACATACCTACGTAAAATTCTAGAGTATTTCTTAAAATTACCTAGGAAACGAGATATTTTTTCGTATTTAAAATATTTAAATCCTATTAATTATAATTTTCTTAAGATGTAACAATTTAATTAAAACAGCTTGACTACACCCAGAACCATTCAAAATATAAACTGTACATGGTTAACTAACGTCTAATATCACAAACATTTTTTTGTTCATATAACAAGCCGACTTTTCAGAACAACAATTTAGCCAACACTGCAGTTAAAACGAAATTGGGCGTAATAATGCCAACTTTAGAGAAGGCTTTTAGCCTTATCTCGTTTTGAACGGGGTGGCCGTAAGATTCTTCTATGGACTGCATTAATTCCTTAGGGCATGGCAGCGCTTCAAGCGGTATATCAAGCAGCTTAGTAGCTTTGTGGGCTTTGGATTTATTCTTATCATTGTAGTTCTCGTAATAGTCGTAATTATCGTCAGAAAGAATGTTGTCGTTTTCAAAGTTAGCGCTTTCAGCGTTGTCCTGGTCGTTGAGGCGGCGGTCAGCGCTAGTTTCGGCAACACATGATATTTTCTCCAGAGCTTGTTTGAGTATGTTGTCTTGAGTCCCGTTTCTGAGTGCGTACACCCACGACAAGCGGCAATTACAGCTCAGTGGGTTACCTGAAACGAGAACACAATCTTAGAGTAGGCGTTTATTACGAGACTATAATAATCTGGTTGGTTTTTGTAACATAAACCTTTACGAGGCGGTTAAGAATTACGCGTCTATGTAAAACGGCCCAATTTTATCTTGGCATCGGAATTGTGTCAATTAGCCTCGGGCGGTGTTAATTTGTAATGAAATATTGTAAATGTTGTGGTCGGTACTTTGTCTGTTATAAATAGCGTGGAATATAATCTTATTTGAAGAAAAAATTATCGTTTTACTGTTCAGTTTGTTACCTGAACAGTAATTGCGACAAAATGGATGGAGTAGGAGCATATACTGAAGAAAAGGTCGTAACGTGATATGCTCTTTCTTTTGTTATCTTGCGCGTTGCTCTGTGTTCGAAAAGTTATATTGTATTGGCAGCATAATGGGACTTATCCCTCTGCTGCCAGCACGATATAACAATCCTCCCCCTCCCCAAGAAGCTCAATATTGGAAACCTTATTTATCGCGCTGAAACATAACACAAAAAATTGTGCTATTTGGCTACAGACTTTTTTACTGACTAGCGGCAGGAGGTCGCTATGATGAAATTTATATTTATATTGTAAAACATATGACTTTTATCCCCTAAAACCTTCACGGCATAGCTGTCAAATATATTTTCTTCCAATGTTTTGATTTCGTTTTGATTCCATTGCTTTGAAGTGTCTATGTCATATATTTTTATTTATGGTTTTTATATAAGTTTGACAGATATCTTGTCAGACACAATATGCTATCTACACAGATATTGACGTTGAGTCACACAATGTACTATGTCACACACACGCAATCTACATTAGTAGATGTACTTTGTAAAAAGTTTCAGCGTTGTCCGTATTCGATGCTTCATAATCAGCGTATTCAATGTTTCGTAAATAATAATATATCTTCCGAAAAGAGTCCTCGGTGGGGTATGCAGAGGGAGTACCCAGGAAATAGCCGATGCTATAAGAAGTACTATTGCTGCTTTTATTTTTCGAAAACAATAACAAATACGGGCGAAGCGCTAATGACAGGATACGAGGGTGGAATCGCACGTATCGCAAGTTCCCTTTACATAAGTATAAATAAATAAAATCAGACTGTAATTTTTTACAAGCAGTATTAAAGTAAGAAGAGTGTAACAACGAGGAGTGTAGCCCGGACGTCTTCAAAGCGATTTCGTTATCGGATATCGAATTAAGAACAGGATGAGTCTGCTGTCCTGCAGAATGTCTGTGGTTAAGGCTAGGCCATACCATACAGTGAGAAGCGTTCTTTCTGTACGAACCTTTAGAATTCAAGTGAAATTGCTTTAGCGACTACGTATGCAGTAAATTAAAATTACATTGGAAATGAGGCTTCGACTTCAAATGAGAGTAAGGTTTCAATTACTGAAGACGACTTACAATGATTGTATAATATATTATCGGTACAGAAAAACTCTTTTCAAGGAGTATCGCCTAATAATTAAAAGGTAGGATTTGTTTTGCTGTGCAAACACATGGTACATAACCCAATACATATGTACTTTCACACTTCGTTGATAAATAAATTCAATTGAATTGTAGCTACCACTTTAGATTTGTTAATACATACATACATTGCACCAATATATAACGTTTTTTTAATATATTACATGGGTGGCAAAAAATCATGCGGTCCGCCTGATGGTAAGCGGTTACCGCCGCCTATGGACGCTTGCAACACCAAGGGTATTACTCGCGCGTTGCCGACCTTGCAGGAATGTTTTCACACCCTTCTTGAAGAACTCCATGCTGTACTCTCCAGGAAAAACCTCAACGGGGTTATCTCAAAAATATCTTAGTGAAAGGAGAATTGTTACCCTGCCTACCCCTCGTAGAGAGGAGTGAAGATATATGAGCTCATCTTTGCAATCAATCAATGTATTACACTATTTATTTTGCTCCCTATTCAATTTGGTATACCTCACTCGAAGGTGTTCATGTTTACTTGGCCTAAGAGCAAATTGTGACTCTCCCCCTGTCTGTACAAAGCTTTATACCTTCTATTCCAGTAAGTTAAGAATTGCCAAGTTTCCCTTCACTAATTCACCAAAATGTAATTGTTGAAATGAAATTTATATTCTGTTAGATATTCGCTAACTCTCAGTTATTTGAGAGACTTTGATGCATCCATTAGAAGCGGGTGGATTTGGACTTCGTTAGTTATATAAGATTATGGACATCTAAAAAGGGCGCCGGTTCGATTCCGCTTGTAAATTGACGACCGTTCGGTCTAGTGGCTAGAGCTCTAGACTGCGAAAGTTAAGGTCACGGGTTCGATTCTGAGGGCAGATATTTGGCTAATGAACACGAGTATTTGTACCTTAGTCTATGTATATAAGTAAATATATCGTCGTCTAGTTCGCATAACACAAGCTTTGCTTAATTTGGGACAAAGTTATTTTATGTGGAATTGTCCCAAGGTATAATCATTATTATACATTGGATGTTGCTTACGCGCTAGAGCTTAAATCTAGACACCATTTAAACACGCGATCTCCGGTTTAGATAAGCAAGGTAAATAGGCCACAACGCTCGTTCGGCTTAAAATACGTTTTGCAATAATTACAATAGCCAACGCTCAATAAGGCTCACACCATACTATGTTATACGTTAGTACTTCTTTTATGAATGCATACTCAACATACATATATACATATACATAAACATACATAAACATACATATACATACATATACATATACATACATATACATATACATACATATTTTTATTTTTATTTTATTAAAGGTTTACCAACAATTGTTAACACTAAATACATTTCGTAAGTTAGTAACATTATCAATATACGGGAACAGTGAAACAATTACTTAAAGGTAAACTCCGCTTACACCAAAACGAAAGACAGCAAAACCTAAGTAATAAGACACAAACAGCAGAAATAAACTAGACAATTATAAATCATTTTAGATAAAAGTTTGCAATATGTAACTTAAATATAGCTTACTCGAAAGGAGGTTCCAAAGGAGTTTCCTTCCGCGAACGCTCAGGCTGTGGAATGAGCTCCCCGTTGAGGTTTTCCCTGGAGAGTACAGCATGGAGTTCTTCAAGAAGGGTGTGAAAAGATTCCTGCGGGGTCGGCAGCGCGCGAGTGATACCCTTGGTGTTGCAAGCGTCCATAGGCGGCGGTAACCGCTTACCATCAGGCGGACCGCATGCTTGTTTGTCACACATGTGGTATAAAAAAAGAAAAAAACTCGAGCTTACTTACATACATACATATCATCACGCCAAGTCCCTAACGGGGTAGGCAGAGAGTATAGAGCGCCAGTTCTCTCTAGACTTACATACCTCTTTCGCTTCGTCCACATTCATCAGTCTCTTCATACATGCTCGTCGGTTTCGAGTACTCTTAACGTTCCCGTCCTTGAGAGTCCGATCTATTTGATCCAGGTAGTTGGAACGTGGCCTTCCTCTGCCTCTTCTTGCACACACTTTTGCTTTGTATATCTGTTTCGTCAATCTTTCTTCACTCATCCTTTCTATGTGTCCAAACCAACGTAACATGCCTTTCTTCATCTTTACAATCACGCCCTCATTCACGCCAGTTGATTTGAGAATCTCTTCATTGCGGATTCGATCTAATATCGTTACGCCGCACATTTTTCGAAGAGATCGCATCTCGACTGCATTCAAGCTATTTTCATACTTCCTCTGACATACCCAGGATTCGCTGCCATACAATAAGGTAGGTACCAATATCGCGTTGTGGACAGCAACTCGAGCATTCTTGCTCAGACTTTTACTGCCCATCAACGCCGACATGGCTCCATTCACCTTATTTCCGGCAGTTATCCTTCTTTCAATATCTTTTTCATACTTTCCATCTCGTGTGAACATGCTTCCAAGATATACAAATTCATTCACTTGCTCTAGAATTTGCCCATTTACCGATATTGCACACTCGGTCACTTGTTCATCTCTTTCGAATACCAGAACCTTAGTCTTGCCAGCGTTTAGGCGCAGCCCCTTCTTTTCACATTCTTCTTTCATTATGGTAACTAGTGACTGCAGTTCGCCCTCTGATGACGCCAGTAAAACCGCGTCATCGGCGTATAGTAGGCAGTTGACCACTAAGTTTCCCATTTTCACTCCACATCCGTTCGTTCTTAGTGCTCTCAGACAGTTATCTAGATATATAATGAACAGCCAGGCAGACATGATACACCCTTGTTTGACCCCCGACTTCACATCAAACCAGGGTGACATCTCACCGTTAACCCTAACGCACGCCTCGCTATCACTATAGAGTGATTTCACGGCATGCAGTAGGGAACTGCTCACTCCATATCCAGGCAACACGTCCCAGAGTTCCTTTCGTACGACTCTATCAAATGCCTTCTCTAAGTCGACGAAAGCGCAGAAAACCCCTTGGTTAATATCCAAAAACTTTTCCGCGATTCCGCGAAGCGAGAAGGTTTGATCCATACATCCTCTTCCTGGTCTAAATCCACCTTGGGATTCCCAGAGAAACCTTTCGGATCGCTCTTGCATTCTTATCGTCAGGATCTTCGTGTACACTTTACTAGCTAAGCTGACCAAGCTGATGGCTCTGTAGTTGGAGCAGTCCAATCGTGATCCCTTTCCTTTATAGAAAGGCACGATGACTGCTCGCCTCCAGTCGTCCGGAACATCACCCTTTTCCCAGCAAAGATTGCATAGCAAATAGATGACGTCCCAGACCGCTGGTCCACCGTACTTGATCATCTCAGCCGTAATCCCATCTATTCCCGCAGCTTTTCCACATTTCAGACTTCTTATCGCACTTACAATCTCTCCCATACTTATTTTATCCGCTATAGGATCCTCGACAGATTCTGTTGGAGGCAGCTCTATGAGTAGATCAGCGGCATCATCATCATACATATCTTTGTAGAATTCACTCCATCGCCTGAGGACGTCAGTTTTGTCAGTAAGTATGTCATTGTCCTTCGAAATAATCACATTCATCCTACTACTGGCTGTAACACAATTTCTGGACTTCTTAACTTCTCTCCAAAAAAGTTTTGCATTGTCCTTGAAATTATGCGACAGTTTTTCGTCTACAGTCATTTGGAACCTCTCACGCTTCTGAGCTATTATCTCTTTCGTACGATTTTTTTGCAGGCGATATTTTTCTTTCATCTTTTCTTTCATACTTTCACTTGAGCTGGACATAGCCAAAATGTCTTGCCTTGCATCCTTCTTCTTTTTAACTTCTTCTTTCACTTCATCATCCCACCAACCATCGCCATTTTTGGTTGTCCGCCCTTTCGAAATGCCACAAACCTCTTTCGCGGCGCATAAAATGCTGGACTTAAGGAACTGCCAACAAACATCGACACTCTCAAACACATCTTTCGGGGGACAGGCTAGCTGTTCAGATACCCTTTCTTGATATCTGTCTCTAATAGCCGCAACTTGAAGCCTCCAGCTTTTGATGCGGTCTGCGACTGCAGAACAGGGACCCCCAGCACGGGATCGCCAGCCCGCGAACAGACCTCTTATTCTAGTTATAACCAGAAAGTGGTCCGTTCCCAGGTCGGCTCCCCTATACACCCTGGTGTCCATCACCTGTGTTCTGAGTCGCTGATCTATTAGAAACAGATCTATCATGCTTCGCTCATTTTTCCGTTCCCATGTATACTGATGAATCCTCTTGTGGTCGAACATGGTGTTCGCCACAAAAAGGTCTCTCTCCATGCATACATCTAATATCAGCATGCCTGCCTCGTTCACTCTCTTATCACCATACTTGCCGAGTACTGCCTCGTAATCCTTACGGGCTACGGAGGCCCCGCTTGATGGTAAGCGCTTACCATCAAGCGGGGCCTCAAGTCGTATAAACAAAAACGGCGATGGACTCGCCATCTGTCACGTTGACACCTAAAATATATCTCTGGCGGAATGTGGGTGTGTGGGTACTACCTATACACCTTTGCCTACTGCCTCTGCCCATGTGGGAAGGCGTGAGGATGTATATGTAACAACTAGTATATCATCATATCATCTGCCGAGTTCCTAACGGGGTAGGCAGGGAGTATAGAGGGCTAGTTCTAGTATATGTATATATAAGTAAGGGATCACAGTGGAAGCGTGCACGTCGCGATTCCTGCCAGCCCAGAGGGCTGCAATTCCACTCGATGCGCATTGGCCGGACGGCTGTTAGGGCGTGCCCCCGAGGCGACGCGCACCTGTGCGGCGATGGGGACCGCCACCCATCACGCGGAGTGCCTCACGGCAGGAAGTGGAGTGTGGAGTGTAGGATGGGTGTATGGAATGTAAGAGGAGGTATGGCTGATAAGATGAACGAATTGATCGATGTTATGACAGAGAGCGAGTTAGATGTTGTGTGCTTGTCTGAAACCAAGCGGAAGGGTAGTGGAGTAGACGAGCTCCCGGGCGGGAGTTTAGTGCTGTGGTCAGGAGTGGCAAACACCGAGCACGCCTGCCAGGGAGTGGGAATTCTACTATCCAGCCGCTTGGCAGAATGTATGATAAGTTATGATGCGGTGAGCCCCAGACTTATTTGGGCTCGCTTTAAAATAGGCCTTACCCGACTATTTTTAGTCGCGGTGTATGCTCCGGTGGCCTCAGCGGACACTTGCGACCTGAATAAGTTCTGGGAATGTGTGAGAGAGACGAAAGAAGGGAATGAAAAGCTGATTATTTGTGGTGATCTGAATGGATGGGTCGGGACAGCCCGTAAGGATTACGAGGCAGTACTCGGCAAGTATGGTGATAAGAGAGTGAACGAGGCAGGCAAGCTGATATTAGATGTATGCATGGAGAGAGACCTTTTTGTGGCGAACACCATGTTCGACCACAAGAGGATTCATCAGTATACATGGGAACGGAAAAATGAGCGAAGCATGATAGATCTGTTTCTAATAGATCAGCGACTCAGAACACAGGTGATGGACACCAGGGTGTATAGGGGAGCCGACCTGGGAACGGACCACTTTCTGGTTATAACTAGAATAAGAGGTCTGTTCGCGGGCTGGCGATCCCGTGCTGGGGGTCCCTGTTCTGCAGTCGCAGACCGCATCAAAAGCTGGAGGCTTCAAGTTGCGGCTATTAGAGACAGATATCAAGAAAGGGTATCTGAACAGCTAGCCTGTCCCCCGAAAGATGTGTTTGAGAGTGTCGATGTTTGTTGGCAGTTCCTTAAGTCCAGCATTTTATGCGCCGCGAAAGAGGTTTGTGGCATTTCGAAAGGGCGGACAACCAAAAATGGCGATGGTTGGTGGGATGATGAAGTGAAAGAAGAAGTTAAAAAGAAGAAGGATGCAAGGCAAGACATTTTGGCTATGTCCAGCTCAAGTGAAAGTATGAAAGAAAAGATGAAAGAAAAATATCGCCTGCAAAAAAATCGTACGAAAGAGATAATAGCTCAGAAGCGTGAGAGGTTCCAAATGACTGTAGACGAAAAACTGTCGCATAATTTCAAGGACAATGCAAAACTTTTTTAGCATACACCGCGACTAAAAATAGTCGGGTAAGGCCTATTTTAAAGCGAGCCCAAATAAGTCTGGGGCTCACCGCATCATAACTTATCATACATTCTGCCAAGCGGCTGGATAGTAGAATTCCCACTCCCTGGCAGGCGTGCTCGGTGTTTGCCACTCCTGACCACAGCACTAAACTCCCGCCCGGGAGCTCGTCTACTCCACTACCCTTCCGCTTGGTTTCAGACAAGCACACAACATCTAACTCGCTCTCTGTCATAACATCGATCAATTCGTTCATCTTATCAGCCATACCTCCTCTTACATTCCATACACCCATCCTACACTCCACACTCCACTTCCTGCCGTGAGGCACTCCGCGTGATGGGTGGCGGTCCCCATCGCCGCACAGGTGCGCGTCGCCTCGGGGGCACGCCCTAACAGCCGTCCGGCCAATGCGCATCGAGTGGAATTGCAGCCCTCTGGGCTGGCAGGAATCGCGACGTGCACGCTTCCACTGTGATCCCTTACTTATATATACATATACTAGAACTAGCCCTCTATACTCCCTGCCTACCCCGTTAGGAACTCGGCAGATGATATGATGATATACTAGTTGTTACATATACATCCTCACGCCTTCCCACATGGGCAGAGGCAGTAGGCAAAGGTGTATAGGTAGTACCCACACACCCACATTCCGCCAGAGATATATTTTAGGTGTCAACGTGACAGATGGCGAGTCCATCGCCGTTTTTGTTTATACGACTTGAGGCCCCGCTTGATGGTAAGCGCTTACCACCGCGTATGGACGTTTGCAATTACAGGGGTATCACCCGCGCGTTGCCGAGAAAGTCGTTACTCAAGCACGACTATACACACGCCTTTGAATTGCTTCTTAGACTGCTTTGTTTACCTCTCGATGTTTTCCTTCACCGTAAAGCTCGTGGTGTGACTAATCACTGTATTTAAGTTCAGAAAAACTAATTGGTACAGTCGGGATTCGAACTTGTCTCTCGAACCACTCGACCACCACGGCCACTACTAGTTGTTACAATAACAGGGTAATGTTATTAATTTAAGAGCCCTGCCTTTATGAATAATGCAGGAATCGCTTGCTTTAAAGCAGTTTTTTTTATATACAACAAGAGGGGCAAACAAGCATACAGCCCACCCGATGGAAAACGGTTACCGCAGCCTATTTACGCTTACAATACCGAAGTATCACTTGCGCGTTGCCACTCTGTGTTCGAAGTTATACTGTGTTGGCCACGTAATGGGACTAATCCCTCGGCTGCCAACACAATATAACAATCCTCCCCCCTCCCCAAGGACCTCATTACTGGTAACCTTATTCACCGCGTAGGAACAGAACACAAATAATTGTGTTATTTGGCTACGACTTCTATAAGGTGGAGGTCCTGCCCCAGTCGGGCAGCTCTAAATTCAACGCGTTTCAAACGCGAAACCCGTTATGCCCTACCTCTCTTAGAATAAAAGTAAAGTCTAAGGATAAAGATAATTAAAAACTATGTCAGCCGAAGACCTCCTTTCAGAAGGTCGCGCCAAATAGCACTGCTCTCGGAACTTGTCGTATTGCAGTAGAATTTCTCCGCAACAAAAGGTTTAATGAAGAACAATTAATTTTTTATATTTGTAAAATTGTTCCTCTCAGTATGAAGTCGCTTACGTGCGGGGTACCCTAAGTGGCTTAGAAACATGAATCCAAGTTATTAAAACATACCAGTAATAGTTCTAATTGCTATACTAGTATATCTCGCGGTTTCACCCGTGCTAAAATATGATTTCTCATATTTTTCTGGAATAAAACATACTAATATTAGTCGTCACCTAAAATATCATCTCTAGGGTAATACCTCATACACACCTCTGCCTACCCCTTCGGGGACCCTTATGGGAGGGCGTGAGGATATATATTATTATTATAATGTTAATATAGCTAAAAAACTATCCCTGTGCCAAATTTCACCCAATTTTGTTAAGTAATTTTTGCGTGAAAGAGGAAAAAACATTTGAATTTATTAGTAGGATAGGATAGGGTAGTGTAGTAGGGTAGGGTACTCGAAACGGGCAATGTATGAAGAGAATGTACATGCGAAAGCATGTAAGTCTGCCTACCCTGTGAGAGACACTGCGTCATGATAATATGTATGTGTCCAAATTACCTTGGCTAAAACTGAATTTCGTAGGCAAATATCGTCGCTAGCAGAGGAGACATAAGACCTAAATTCGATCACGCACTGCCAGTAATAAAGTTTATAAGCAGTATGCTCACAGTTTCTCTCGGAGCCTTGTTAGATATTGGATATTGATTCAGGCCACGTCGGGCACCGACGGGTAAGGCAATTAGGAAAATTAAACTTTATACTAAAGTAATAGTATCACTTTCCGTTTAAATAGGTGGGTAGAAAAATATCTTGCGATCTGAAATTACCGGGGACATTATAAGCTTGAATATCACCACCCAAGGCTTATTTCTTTCATGATATTACATGCCATAAACGTTTTCTCTCCATTTTATATCAAGCCAAAAGTTAGGTTGCTTATTATTTCAAGTGCTCGGCGGTTACGTGGCTGACTGCTTACAAAATTGGAGCCATAATGGCTTGTAGGTCTGTTGTAAATGAACTGAGTGTGCACATTTGGGATATTTGAATTTGGAACCAACTGAGTCTGTTGGAACATTTGAATTCGGAACCGATTAAAATAACCGTTGCTGTCTCTTCGTTCTGAATTTGAATGTAGCCAATGTGCGTTATTAAGGTGCCAACGAGATAGATGGCGACTCAATCGCCGTTACTCAAGCACGACCATACATTCGCCTTTGAATTTCTTCTCAAACGTATGCAGGTTTCCTCTCGATTTTTTTCTTCACCTTCAAGCTCTTGGTGAGACTAAACACTGTACTGAACTTAATTCAGAAAAAGTCATTGGTACAGTCAGGATTCCAACTTGCAGGCAACTACTCTAACCATTCTAAAATCAAAATCAAAATCAAAATATTTTATTCAACGTAAGGGACACAGGGAACACTTATTGAACGTCACATATTTAATATAAACTAAAGTTACCACCGTTTCTAAGAAAAAATACCTGCCAGGACCTACCTCGGCCACCACTGCCACCATCCATGCCCAAATATGTGCGTATTACTATGAAGAAACATCGAATATCTTACTAATATTATAAATGTGAATTTTATTTATTTATTTATTTTTTAAAATACACATTAGAACGGCCAGTGGCCAATTACTCTAAATAGTTAAAAATTGTAATTGTATTGTAATTGATTAAAGTGAAAGTTTGTAAGTTTGGATGATTGCGGTTCTTTCACGGCCAAACGGCTGAACCGATTTGGCTGAAAGTAGAAATGGTGATAGCTTATATCTAGGAATAGGACATGGGCTACTTTTTTTTTTAATCCAGTAAAATTCAATGTTCTTATATTATAATCTATGATGCTCTTTCACGGCATAGCGGCTGAACCGATTCTAATTTCCAAAGCTACTTTCTCGAACTCCACGCGGCCGGAGCCGCGGGTATAAGCTAGTTCTTATATATAACACTCTTAAACAGACGTTAAATAACGTGTCAGATATTCTAGTATGTACTTAAAATATAAATCAAATTAAAATGTTAAGCTATCTTCCATGTTCGCAAGTTCGCCTTGTTAGTGAAGTTAGAAACGAAACTTTGGTAACATTTTTATCGCGAATAATTTAGGTGCTGATAAAGTTGGACGCTTGATATTTTTCATAGATATTTAAGCGAAAACATTATAAAACTTCGCCTACTTCGGATACCAGACCAAGCCGTTGTCAACCTTGCTGTTATAATAATAGTAAATAAAGAAAATGCTTAGAAATGTATAATTACGTAGATGTATTAGTGGAAACTTGACTGATGTCGGTGTATGCTCTTATTTGTTTGAGATATTAATAATGTTTGTTTCCAAACAATAAGTTAATAAATACTCACATTGTGTCGACGTAGGCAAACCCAGAATATCGAAACGTCCAGCAAACTTATTACGTTTTTAATAAAATCTATGCAATATCTTAAATATGCAATGAGTTTTTCAGAATTTTCAGTACAGTGACTTAGGGACAGTGCTAGAATACGTTCTCAATATTACAATAATACCTTGAGACAGTTCCACACAAATTGCCATTAGACCCAAATTAAGCAATGCTTGTGTTATGTTTTTTTTTTTTGTATTGTCTCTCGTAGCGTGAGTTCCGGGAACGTTTGCTACTTAACCGGTCAATGGCGAGACCTAGGCCTCCAGCCAGGCACTTTATTTCTAAGCAACACAGCTAAGGGCACCCCCTGTGGGGTACGAACCTCGGCTTAGGGCGTTGCTGGATCGCGAGCAAGGGAGCTGGGCTGGACTGGTAATTTTATTTAAATATTATTTGGGGGCGGGATTTACGCGTCAGGCTTGGCGCGGGCCGGCGTTTGCGGCGGGGGTCGGGGGGGAACATTACGGCTTATTCGCGTCGAGCCTCGTCGGCGAGGACGTAACAGTGGTCGGTTTTGTGTAGTGTTGGTATGTTTTTGTCGGGCGTCCTGGAGGACCGTTATGTCGTCATCCGGTTCGATGACGGCGTGTCTTGGACGCCTTATCTTCGAGATAAGGGAAGGAGTGTATCGGGCGGCCGATACGACGAGGGGGTTGGGGTGATTTACAGCAGAATCGAAATGACGTTTGGACAGTTTTTTCAAAAACTGTTTTATAGTGGGGACTTTGAGGTCAACGTGGAGTTGACTATTACGCATGTACCACGGGGCACCTGTGGCTCTCCGGAGAAACCGGCTTTGGAGCACTTGCAGGGGGTTAAGTGTTGAGCTTGTGTTATGGTAACAAGACAACTATTTATATAGCTCTTAAAGATAGATATCTACATAAATATATTGTACATCCAAGACTAAGGTACAAATACTCGTGTTCATCACACAAATTTCTGCCTTCAGCGAGAATCGATCCCGCGGATTCCTTTATCGCAGTCAAGTGCTCTAACGACTAGACCGTGGCCGTATGGCCGTCGAATTAATGGAGATCGTGAGAAATCCTGCAGAAATCTAAGAAAATAATTATGTCCAGTACGTTTCTAACAGTCTTGACAGTACTTGACAGAAAGTGTCTTTCGGATCGCAGCGCGCGAGCGATACTCCCAGTATTGCAAGCGTTCATACGCGGCGGTAACCGGTTCCAACCGATGTCTTGTGGGCACCTGAATACGTGTCGGGCAAAAACTATGTATTACCATTCCTATGGGAATTCGGGAAAGCATGAAGATAGACATATAGCTATAAATATTCCGTAGTAATCGCTTGGCATTCTCATAAGTGGGGTCACCTAGGAATTAGGCTTGCGTGGATATGGCACTCCATGCGTGACCTTAGCGGACGTTCTTTTGTCCTTTAACATGAAAGTGTAGTTCAGACTTAGCCCTCCAAACCAACACGCATAATCGTTACTCAACTATGAACGGTACCAGTATCCAAACTTTTGAACTAGACGATGATTACAATATGATTAGAGAGTGGCTGTGCGTGCGACTCAGTGGGCGAGAGTGGATAGGGTAACTGTCAGATCGCTGTCAGATTTGGTGAAATCGTGTGATCAAGCGACTGGTACAGTTGAAAAGAAAAGTGTATGATTAATCTACTATACTCATATTATAAAGTTGAGGAGTATGCTTTTGTTTGAACGCGCGAACCTCAAGCCAATATATTTGCGTTTAAATAGCCGTTTATTGAAGAAGAAGAACTGTATAACATCACGCATTAATCAATAGAAGCGTAGAATCAATAAAATATGTTAAAAAGACGAGAAAAAAATATAAATTAAAGTTTCACTCCGATAAAACCGTAGAGCACTTCTAGCATCATCAAATATGTACTTAATTAAAAACCTAATTAAAAATATTTTCAATATTATGTCCAATAAATCAATAATCAAATAAATTTGCATTTTTCGTATGGAGTGTCGTATTTCCATCGGGAGTACGGATCTTTCGTCCGGTTTCATACGGTTCAGAATTTTACATGGAATGTCTGCACTAGCGTGGGACTCGCCCATCATTCTTTATTAGAGCCATGAGTTACTCTATACGTCATACGGTTGGTAGTAGGCGAAGTATATGTCACCTATACGTAGTCTTACACCACTAGGAAAGCCATATTGTCTGTTTAAATTTTTAACTAAAAATATGAACTAACCTAAATATCGAAAATAGACAATGAATCGTATTCACATGACTTTGTCAACATAATTTACATATTTAGACGTAAAAATACCACGAAAACATACGTCGGTATATACGACGCATTTTATTTCCATCAAAGAAATCATAATCAGAATTGGATGCGTATATCTAAAAATCCAGAGATTTACAAATAGAAGGTTATTTGCTTCTATACACACATATATAATAATATATACCCACCCCAATACATGAATATAATAAAACCTCATTTGCTACGAGAATAACACGAGACATTACAAAGGAAACGAACCAAACTGGGCTATGAATAATGAAACATAGTCTGTATCAGAAACGAGAACAAAATAAAACACATAATAAACTCACGGATACGTTTGCAAATAAAAAGCTATTTCTTCGTACAGCGGGAAATTTATCGGGACCCTTAACGAAATATCGGTGCAATCTTGGTACCCCGCCTGATTTACAGAGGTGCGTGTTACTATGACACTAGAGTAAAAGGATTGTTACCTCGAAACATTGTTGGATATACGCACATATACGGGATATCGAAAAACTGTTACCGAGCTTTGAATATGGATTTTTCTTCAGCGGCTTTTCGGCAAACAAGCATGCGGTCTGCTGACGGTAAACTGTTGGAGCCTATGCACGCTTAAAACAACAGGGGTATCGCTCGTTCATAGCCGACCTTGTAGAAATCTTTACACACCTTTAAAGAACTCCATGCTGTACTCTCTGCGGAAAACCTCAATGAAGAGTTGATTCCCTGTAGACTGAGCGCTTGCTATAGGAAACTCCTCTGAATCCACGTAGTGCAACACCTGTTTGGTTCGACGGTATTGGGATATACCGACGCACATTTGTGATTTTGAGGGCCGTATTATTGCGTGCTATAATCATCATTATTAAGGAGTATGTTATGGATAGATTTAGTAATGCAAGAGTAATCTCTTCACGCCTTTCCAAATCTGTTCTAACTACTCTAATAGTTGTTTAAAATATTAGTTTAGCTTACTAGCCTATAGAGCCTTGTGAATCGTGTCCCTATTCTTAAAGACTTACGTCTTATAATTTCTATAATATACGTGATGCTCGTAGAGTGACGAAAGTGAGTAAAACTATCACTTCGAATTGGCAATCTTAAGTCTACGGGCCGTAATTTAAACCAGTCCGCCCTTACGGTTAAATTTATATAGTAATTTTCAAGCTTTATCCCAAGACATTTCACCTTCAACGAAAGTAGATTAATCCCCATAGTGTCATCAACTTTGGTCCAACTTATTTATGTAAGTGTACGGTATAAAGTTAAGGCAAAGCTATACATATTTATAGCACAATAGATTTCATGGTACATTGATAATGTTGCCACATTCCAAAAATATCAGCAAAAGTTAAGTGGATCTGACATTTGGTTGAAAATATCCAAAGTGAATTGAATATCTTTTAGCAGAATAAGCAAATGGAATTCAAAATCAACCCGTCAATACCAAAAGCGCCCCCGGGTGCTCCGACGTCTATTCTTTGCAATATAAATTGGTTGTATTGGTAGCTAAGCGATATGCTCAATGGTTTGCGGATTCAATTCCAGTATTGTAAGTAATGAAAATGATAAAGATCTTTGAGTATACGAGATAGACAAGTAGAACCTGTCATGTCATATGAGCTAATAGTTCGCACGGAGCTAGTTGGTCGCGCCGTGTGTGAGCGGTGGGGGGAGGGGCGGGGCGCTTACTGTCATTACTCAGTACGGAGTTAGGGAGTTAGGTTTAACGCAGGTTAAATGCAGATAGGTTTTCAACAGAAATATGAGTCAGCTGCTTCGATCACTTTGATCGATGGTCAGCTGATACAATTTAAAAATGTGATATTCAAAGTACATACGTTCTAAAAAAGCTGATTATAATAGTTGGCAATATAAAATAGACTCAAATTCAGAAAGTCCAGAATCTCAAACTTAGGGTATATAAATAATAATAATATATCCTCATGCCTCCCCATAAGGGTCCTCGAAGGGGTTGGCAGAGGTGTATCGATATGTCAGAATACAATTTTTGCATCACAGCGAGGCAGCACGTCGCCTCAACCCCGTCCCCACTTAAGGCGCGGCCAACTAGTTCCGCGTGGACACTATAAATTTGAGGACATATATATATTTTTTAATAATTTGTCCTCAAATTTTGAAAGTTGGTTTGGAGATATAGAAAGGATGAGTGAAGAAATAATGACGAAATAGATATACAAAGCAAAAGTGTGTGCAAGAAGAGGCAGAGGACGACCACGTTCCAACTACCTGGATCAAATTGATCGGACACTCAAGGACGGGAACGTCAAGAGTATTCGAAACCGACGAGCATGTAACTGTAGAGACTGATGAATGTGGACGAAGCGAAAGTGTAAGTCTAGAGAGAACTGCCGCTCTATAATCTCTGCCTACCCCGTTAGGGACTCGGCGTGATGATATGTATGTATGATTACCTACAAAAAACACTCTCATGAGATTACTTACCGAACGTATACATCGTATTGATACGAAAAGTCGCATCTTTTTATGTTTTTATACAAATATTTAAAAAAAGAGTATGAAAACGCGTTTAAATTCATCTCGGTTCACAGATACGGCAAATCCTTACTAATCTGCCACGTGAACATTTGGCGGTGAAACACGACCTGTCAGTGTCAGAAATTCTAACGGGTGTATTATCTGTGGAATTTTAAGCGATGTCTATTTTTCTAACGTTTTCAAAGCCAGCTGTCGATGTGAGTCTCTTTGTTCGATTCACTTGACCTGGAAATTTTAAGGCGTAAGGAATTTTTAGGTTCAATCACCATATTTTGACAATGTGCTGAGTAAGAAGCTAAGAAATTTTTAGTAGTAGAATTATCCTTGAGCCTTTGATGTGAAGTGTGAATTTTACCGGTGATATTGTGTTAGCAGCATAATAGGACTAATCTCTTTGTTGCCACCACAACATAAAAATGTATCCCCCCTCCCTAAGGAGCTTATTATTCTACTTAGCTTTAGTAACAATTTAAGTAAGTAAGTTTTTCTATTTATATCCAGGGACGTACTTTTTAGATAAAATTTGTGTGTAGTTGATTTTAGTTATGTAATCTAAAACCTTTTAAGTAACTAATATATTACGTCACACATTATTAATCCGGTCCCAGCTTTAAATATATAACTTGCCATTGTCTATATCCCGTCTTTATATTTAGTTCTGTCATCTTGTTTATTGTAATCTTTAAGTTATGGTAGGGATCTCTAAGCCTGTAAATTCAAGGTCTACATGAGTGATTTTTAATCATTTCCATTTTAATACAACCTTAGAATCCTAAATGAATGCTCTTTGTTTCATTTCTCGCAAAGTGAACAAGCTACTCAATTATGTTTATTATGGAAATAATAAACGTTACCTGTTCTATTTTTAATAGCAATAGATTATAAACTCATTTGAAAAAATAAGTAGATTAATTTTAACTTGTCTGTTGTATAAGTTATGAAAACATTTATGTTACTGGCAGCTTGCGAAAAATTATGACGTGTTAAGAGGCTTATTTGAAATTATACATGAAATTATTTATAATAATATAAAGCTACATTATGAGAGAATTTTTGTAATGATACTGTGGGTGGCATTAAAACTTGTTTCAAGTTTTTTTTGTACTGATCTAAGACTGATTCCCAGAGTAAAAGGCTTCTGGAAAAAAATTCAACCACGTAACTTTTTAATCTTAGAATAAATCGTTCTTAATATAAAAACGATACTCTCATTATTCGTATTTTTATACATGTCATATAATATTATTAAAACTTGTCATCTTTCCTCATTATATCTTTTATACAGTACATATAATTGTATCGTTACATTAAACTGAAATATACTCCCTGAGGTTACATCGCAACGAATAAAAAATAATTCACCCAGAGAACGAACCAAAAACTCGATGTATTTTATTCAACTTATTTTAGAATTTGCAGCTACAATTATCCGTCCATTTATTTATACCCGAAGATGCGACCAATTCTCGTGTGAATGGAATTGAATTTTAGGCAGCCTCGAGTTTCATTGCTTTTTATTTTAAACATAAACTGGCCATGTTTACTCGACAATAGGAAACTCTATAAAGATACGGAAAACAATGGGGTAAATGGGTCTGAACGGAATTAGGCAACATTACCTTCGTTATTTGTTACATTTAAATGTCGTACCGTACTACCTCGCCAACTCATGCAAATACGCACGCCCACATAGTCTAAGTTTTATATCCTACCCTTATCCAAGGCCAACAATTCATTAAAATATGTATGGAAAAAGTTGGCAGAATTCTCGACTCGATAAAATCTAAGTGTCACCAACCGTCATATATTCCGTTTAATAGTGGTATTAAAGTCGTAAATAACGCGAGAAAAGTTCACACTCACCCTCCAAATAAACTGCAGTCGATGCTGATTTATCATTCTCCACCACTGGCCTGATGGTCTCGTAAGAAATTGTCTCCAAAAGGTTGTCTCTCAGATCCAATACGATCAGGCTGTTTATATCTTCAAGAATATCTTCATAGAAAGTTGTCAGCTTGTTGCCGGCTAAGGACAACTTCCTTAGCTGACTGAGCCCGCCGAACGCCCGTTCAGATATGTACTCGATCAAATTGTTATCCAGCATTAACTCTTTCAAGCCCCAAAGCTCGCTAAAAGCCAAATTTCCAATCATCGTTAACTTATTACTCCTAAGATTCAATCTCGAAAGGTTCTCGAGCCCTTCGAACGTTTCTCGCGTCATAACTGATATGTAATTAAAGTCTAATTTGAGTTCTATTAAATTGTTTAGATGTTTGAAGCAGCCTTCGTATATTAAACTTAAATTATTGTTTGATAGATGTAGCACGTGGAGGTTTGGCAAGTTGAAGAATACGTCACGTTTGAGCTCGGATATTTGGTTGTCATCCAGGCTTAAGTTCGACAGCATCATCATTTGGGAGAATGAATGCTTTTCCAAAGCCGTGATTTTATTCGATCTTAAAAATATCTGTCTTACTGTTGAGGAGTTCGTGAAGGCGTAAGGGGGGATTCTTTTGATGGTGCCGAACTGAATGGAAATGTATTTTAGCTTGTCCAGTCGTACTACAGCTTTGGCTGGTATGAAAGTAAGAGCTTCGTCTGAGCGAACATTGAACATGAGGTGTTCAATTTCAGATTGTGATGAGAAATTGGGCCATATTGGGTCATCTTCGGTTATTCCTCCACTGAAAATCCAGCAGTCAGCTCTCGTAGCTAGCTTAGGAGTATTGTTGTCGCAGTAGCAATGGATTTTGGACCTCCTGTCCTCAATGTCACAGATATTTATGAACATGGGTATGTGGTAGTAGCGTTTGCTTATCTTCAGCTTAATCTCGTCTGTGCTCTCAGTAACTGTTAGCTTGACAGTCATTAATGATGCGGTGATGATGAAGTATGTCAATATTTGCTCCATTTTATTCTCTTCCTGCAACAATAATATAATATTTAGCTTATTTTGCAATGTTTTGAAATGGTTTATGAGATTTTTCATTATAATTTCGGAGATAAATTTATTATAAAAGAAATAAAACGTAGGTAGAAATAGACGTGATGTATCATATCGACGAAAAAAATGAAACTAGTCAATAAAATTATGGTAAATGGTATTTGCTACATTGAGTTTTTAAAAAAAGTTTTTTAAAGTGTTACCTATTTGATCGATATGCCTATAACTAGATGTGCTAATCGGATTTTCAGTTTGAATTTAAAAACTACAATTATTTTGAATCAATTTAAGATAAGAAAAAACCAAGAAAAATTAATTATTCATGATACAGAAGGGTGATAAATGTCATTATCCTATTGATATTACCGCTGACATAATAGGCCTATTAAATACAGTTATTGCTTAATAGATGCAAAAAAAAAACAACATGTATGCGACTGAAGGACTGACATCCATATCATGAATAAGTAATTAAAAAACTATCTTCTAGTTATCTAAGACATCAAACAATTGGCGTGGATTCTTAATATAGCTGATGGGTTACCGGATCTAACCCACGGTCTGGACGTTTCAATCTCAAAGTTTGTTACAAGTTAGCTACAGTGTTTATTAAAGCCAAAAGTAACAACACAGTTGAATTTTGCGGTGACCCAAAAAATTACGGCGTGTACATTGTATTTTCGTATCTACAATAAACTGGTGCTTTCTGTGCTTGTCCATTTTTTGCAGTACATTCCTAACAAAAGGTTTCTTAAAGAATATTTTATCGGAAGACATCGTAAAATTTATAAAGTACGCTGCCAGACGAGAGCATAAGATAAAACTACAAAAATGGCGGTGTTAAAAAAGGGGGTTTTTACGACAATGCTAAACATTGCAAGTCTGGTAACTTTGGTGATACCTATTCGGTCGAAAATTGTAGCACATCATTTAAGTTTATCTAATAAAACATGGTTAAAGGATAAGAAATACTGATGTATGTACTCCACATAGTGCCATCCACGAAGACGCGCCCCACTATTCTTCCTTATAGTTTATCGTATAAGTGTGCAACCTTCCACAAATGCTTGAGTATTGTCGGTACACACTGATTACCAATGAGTGCACATGCACACTACAATAATAATAGACTCGGGTCATACTCCCCACATTCCGCGACCCCTTCGACTAGACATTGGTGGGGCGCGTGGATGGCACTATCTATACATGGATGAATGTAAATGTAGACCGAGAGTCTACATTTACACTCTCTCTGTGTCATGATCAAAGCTAGCTTATAATTATTCTAATGTTTTAACTTAATTAATAACCCTACTGAGCTAGTCTTTAATGGAATCAGCTATAATGGCTTCAAAAGCATATGTCAACCTGATCCCTTTCGTCATAACACAATAGTTGCGAACAACTTAGTTCACTGCCTGTAACTTTCTGTATACTAACTGGTTTCGGTTTCTCGCGCGCATAGTTTAATTATAATATCTCGCGAAATAGCATAATGATGATGATATCCTTAATAAACGGGCTAACGTAATAGTTTTTCAAATCAGATCTGTAGTTTATGAGATAATTGTGTAAGCAAATAAACTCTGCGTAAATTTATTAATCTGGTCCAAGCGCGTAAGCAAATAAACTTTGCATAAATTTATTAATCAGGTCACTTTAATAAAATATGGTGATATATATCCTCCCGAAATCCTTCCCGAAAGGGTAGGCAGAGGTGGATAGGTAATACCAGTATACCCACTTTCCACACAGATAGATGCCAACGTGGCAGATGGCGAGTCCATCGCTGTTATTCAAGCACAGTATACATACGTCAGCGATATTCGATGTTTTCCTGCACCTCCTCCAGAACGGAAAAGTGGGTAATGATCCCACATAATGTCGACTTGTGGTTGTGGTTTGAAGATATTTAGAAATATAAATGCCGGAGAAGTCGGATTATTTGTATGTTGCCACCATCAACTTGATATATCAAAGTTATCATTTTTCAAATCAAAGGTACGAATTTACATACTCGTAGATTTTTTTCTAAGGCATATTCCGATTTCCTCTTATTGATATTGTCACACTCCGAGTTCGTCAACATCAAATTCATCATCATCACATACATCAGATTCATCATCAACTTGGAGTGCGACAACTGACAAAATAAAAAAAACGTTTAAAATAACGTTAAAAATAAATTCAATGTAGGGGTTTGGCGATGGCTTAGCAGATTATATAAAACAGAGATGTTAGTGTTACTAAAAGTTCTGGAAGCGGATCACGAGTTCACTCCGGGTTTAAGTGCTACAACTTAATTTTTAGCCGAGGTTGGGTTTAAAAAGGTGTTGTAGTATTGCGGACTACAAAATCCACTGTAGTTTGAAAACGGAATTGCTATTTTAGTTAATGCAAGTTCGAGTAAATGTGTGTTTTTATTCAAAATACAAATCTACTAAAATTACTACAACTTATGCATTTATAATGCCTTTGTGAGGATATTCGTACTTTTTCGAGGCAAAAAATACTGAATGGAATTAAATGGAATTCAGCACAGGGATAAATTATTAGCTGTTTTATTTTAGAAAGAAAACCTACAATAATCATATATTACGCGAGAGAAACCGCTGGCCTAAAGGGAAGGCAAAGGTGTATAAATACGCTGTTTTCGCCGGAGATATATCTAGGTGCCAATATGACAGATGGTTAGTCCGTCATCACTTCTCAAGCACGATTATTTATACGTCTGGCTTCCTCTCCGTGTTTTTATCATAATGCTTCTGGTATGATAAATGACAGTTAAGTTCGCAAAGCTACGCTATGAGAAGGTCCTAGCCCGAGAAGGGCGCTTTTAACTGTGTGTGCTAAATATTATCAATAGAATTGCGTGCATACAGGCCTTTTGACCTCGCCATTACTTGGATTACTAAAAAAAGTTTCTGGCAATCACGCTAGTACGAGAGAAAATTTAAGAAATGTGCACATTCTTTTTTACGCTAATTTTTTTATTTGAATTTGATCAACTGTTTGTTGCATTTATATAAATGCGATGACTTGAATGGAATTAACTTTGGAATCCCAAACTCTTGAACACGAGAGAGCAGGTGCGTGGGAGAGAGAAAAAAACTAAAATATTCATAAAAGCAAAAAGCAACACGCTGTTTTATATACACGGGGAATCAAAGTATGATTGCCTTCAGCAATTTTGTATATATGTTTCAAGTGGAATTGATTACATGGACTGGCCAGGCTGCTTGTTTAAAATAACTTATTTGTTTGAAGAGCAAACAAATTAATATATTGGACTGTTTATTGTTATAAAATTATCATAAGTAGAGCCGTAGTGGCCATGTGGTTCGAGCAGTTGCCTGCGACGCAAAGGTCGCAAGTTTGAATCCCGACTGTACCAATGAGTTTTTCTGAACTTAAGTACAGTGATTAGTCACACCACGAGCTTTACGGTGAAGGAAAACATCGAGAGGAAACCTGCATACGTCTGAGAAGAAATTCAAAGGCGTATGTATAATCGTGCTTGAGTAACGGCGATGGACTCGCCATCTGTCACGTTGGCACCTTATATACCTCTGGCGGAAAGTGGGTGTGTGGGTATTACCTATACACCTCTGCCTACCCCTTCGGGGACCCTTGTGGGAAGGCGTGAGGATATATTATATTATATAAATTATTATAAGTATTAGTTAAAGTAAAAAGAGCCGTGGTGGCCGAGTGATGCGAGCTCAAAGATTGCATGTTCGAATCCCGATACTAATGAGTTTTTAAGTACAGTGATTAGGTGATACCACATGAGCCGTAACGTGCACGATGTGTGTGATTATTGACTATATTATTAAAGCTATTTAATAAGGAAGTAATGGGATCTACCTTTACTTCCATATTAAATTAAAGCTTTAATAATTACCGCTATAAGAAAGCAATGGACGAGGAAAATATATTACGCCAACCCTCAATAACATGGGACAAAAGTAGAATTATGTTAATGACCTTATCAATTGAGTTATTCTGATGAGGTACATACAAATTTATGCTATTAATGGGACAGGAAAATATACGATCGCTTTCCAAACCTATTTTTCCTCTACTTGACTTGCTTTCTTCGCCTTACGAAAATGCCTTTTAAAACCTGATCGACCGATATATACATACATACGTACAAATGACGCCAATATGAATATGTATGTATGACGTATGTCATTTAAGTAATGTTTCCGTAAGATATTAAATCTTTAATAATTGTAATGCTAAAAATAAAATAAAAAGTAATAAAAGTGCGTATAGGGGTCCGCTGAATTATTTTTTTATTTTTAATTCAGGTTTCAACCATCTAAGCCTGATTCAATCACCGCCAAAAAATAATGCAAAAAGTAATGAGCAGTAAGCTTCGTGAAAGAATGCAGAGACCGTCCCTAAGCCCGATACGTATCCGAAGGTTCCCAGGATGCCAGCCGCGTTCCTTCGTTGTGTGTGTATTTTATCAAATACACTTAAAAATTCACGAGACACCAGAAGAAACCACTCCACTTGATTGCCCCTAAAATCGTTATCATTCCGATAGATAAGACTTTGTCGTAAAAGACCAAGCTTATGCATTGTATACGTACATATCATCACACTCGCTCACAAGTGCTACTGCTCTCTAGATTTATGATCTCTATCGCCTTATCCACATTATTCTTGACATTCCCATCTTTAAGTGCCTAATCGATTTGATCTAGATAGTTAGACTGCAAAATTCCTCTGCCTTCGCTTAACTATCAAGCTGTTTCTACAACGTTTCTTCCCAATTTTTTTGTCTTGTATTCGCATTGTATTGAATTAACTATCTGTGGTTTCACCCTTGTTCAATCTGGTGGCCGAGTGGTTCGAGTAGTTGCCTGCAACACAGTAGTTGCAAGTTCGAATCCCGACTGTACCAATGAGTTTTTTTTCTTAAATAGAGTAATTAGTCACACCACGAGCTTTACGGTGAAGGAAACCATCGAGACGAAAGCTGCATACGCTTGAGTTTTGTTTTTTTATGTTTAATCGTGTTTGAGTAATGGCCATCGTGTGGTGTTCGCCATCTGTCACGTTGTCACCTAAAATATAACTCTGACGCAAAGTGGGTGTATGGGTACCTATATACCTCTGCCTACCCGTGTCTACCCTCGTGGCGAGGCGTGAGGATATACATACCATATAGATGTAATTGTATATATTATGTAACGTCCCATTGAGTGCATTCCATAGTAGTTTCGTGTAAGCATTCAACTTCGTGTGACTTCTAATCCCAGAGGGTGCTGAAACTTTCATAACGAACGCCATCGCAGTTCACAAGAAACACATGTGACGTATGCTATAAGAGCTACGTGCATGTTGACTTTGTACGAAACTACTCTAACATTCTCTCTTCCCGTACAATATTTTATTTGGCTTTGAATTATGACTGAATCTATGAATTAAGTCAAGTTTTATTTGATACTAGCTGTCCCGCCCAGCTTCGCTCGGGTGAAAAAGTTAAATTGCCCGTAACACGATCGCAGCGCCACCTATTGGGTCCAATTGTAAATCTAAACCATTCTCGAATCTAGCTTAAGACACACAGAAACACACAGAAAGCTTCGCCCGGGTAAAAAGGTAAAATTCTGGAAACTCGATCGCAGCGCCACCTATCGGGTCCAATTTAATATAGCCTATGTTACTCGGGGATAATGTAGCTTTCCAGTAGTTTCGGAGCCTATTCATTACAAACAAACAAACAAATCTTTCCTCTTTATAATATTAGTATAGATGAAGCAAGGATCTGCCAGCCCACTGACATAAGGAATAAGTTAAGGCGCACGAATCCCAAGTTCTTTGATACCAAACGACGGTAAAACATTGTGATAGATAGCTGATATTCGTGACGTCATTATGAACTTAAAGTTCATAATTCATAAAGTGAACTAAGCAATAACACAGTCGAATTGCACATAAACTGAGCTCTGAGCACTTTGTCTCCTTATATTTGCACTGACATAAAAATGTACGACGAACGATAAATATTTGAGAAATCAATTCATGAAAATATTGCTTGCCGACACGTTATATGTTCTCGGTAGGGTTTGTGAACTTTGTCATCGGTTTCATTTCATCACCTCAGTAAATAAGATAAATCACTCACTCACTCATTATCACATACAGTCCATTGTAGTATATGGAACAATATAGCCTAGCAGATCTTTGAGGCAACCATCGCTCTTGACTATTCCTCACAGCTCTTCTAACTTAAGGGAAAACTCTTTTTGATTAAAGCTGCGGAAGCGGTCAATTCATCAGACAGCTGTATTGGAGTTATTTAACTCTAAGGCGTGTTTAAAATTACACTGACGAAATCTTAGTACTCTATTCGTGTAGCGAATCATCATAATCGTGATTAAATGGATGTACACATGTCTATGTAAATAACCTAGTTTAAGCACGCCTGATTTTGTTACTTTGCTGCAAAAATATGTTACCTAATGGTTATAATTATGATATAACTTTCGTAAATTTAGATTAGAAATGAAAGAAATAAAAAAATATTACTGCAATGCCCAAAAACTCAGAACAAAACAGGGCGCCAGGTACCGTATAATTTTCTTTCCAATCGATTTGGTTACAACACCCTTTGTTTTTTTAATGCCTTGAATTAGGAATGGTGTGGGAAGAAAGGATTTTGCCCAGCTGTGGAACAAATCGAGCTTAAACATACTTTAAAGCATTAACATTTTCTGGTACCGTAATAAATGTGTTGTGTCAAATCACTTATTGCGACACTTATTGAACATCTGTGATTTGAAACTGATAGTTGAATTTTTTGATTAAGAACTTTAATAATATTGATTATAATTAAAAATTGTTTCATGTGAATAAATGTTATTGTAACAGGCTGTCCTGAATAGATTGCTAAAGTCGTACAAAGTGAAATGTAGGAACCAATTTTAATCCAATGTTAAGTAGTTACATATTCGTAATTTCGTAACGATGTCAGAAAACTGAATAGGCAATTAGAGTTAGGTTAACAACGCCTACAGACCCACATTCATATGTTATACCACTGTTAGCAAACTCGGAGTATCAACGTAATGAATAGATTAACTTAACATTTCGTTCACAATATCAAATTGGGTCCTATTTGAATAAATTGTGACTTTATACGGTTCTCAACTTTATATAAGCTGAGTTGAAACTCGTTTTTGCCCAGTAATTATATGTCTGTTTGCAACTCAGTATTTAGGTTTCAATATACATAGTTATTTGACACAAGATGTCGCTTTTTTAAATAAGCACGCGCTATCGTTTGGTACCAAGCAGTTGTTATCTCCAATATCAAAATCAAACTATTTATATTCTACTATTTTAAATTGGAATGATTCATCGTCGGACTTTATTCAGTAGCTATATTAGTGTTCAAGATTTTTTACCAACTCCTTTAATTGGTAATCCTAACATGATCGATCACTTAGCCTTATTCCGTAGGGAAGAACCTTCTTTCTCTAACCTGCTTCTAAAAGCAGCGCCATTTCTCTGCGATCTTTTGAATGGTGAAGGTAAACTGCCAATCGGGAAACTCTATCATAAGAAAATAAATTTATTTTAGGCTCTCCCTCTCTCCGAAATTGAATTAAACCCTATTTATTAACTGAAATATCGCGTAAAATTGCTCAAATTCTAAGCAAAATGTTGTTGATCTTTGGTCTGGAAGACAAATATAATTATACCATTCAATTTTACGTTTATTAACTTGTTTACAAGCCGCCAATTGTAAGCCAAAATTGGGTCGTGTTGAGAATTGTATTTGCTATGTAGAGTTCAAGCATAGGTTGATCTTGTAATAATTTCAAAGTTTATGCGTGATGACACAATTGGTTCCAGGAGTAGTTAGTTATCTTTATGACTATTATATATATTTTTCTTGCCCGTGTGTTAGTCATTGAACTCCTCATTAACGCCTGGACCGTTGAAGTGGATTCGATTCGAATGGTTTTGATTCACGATTGGACCCGACAGAAGGTGCTGCAATCGTGTTTCAGAATCTATTATTCAATATTTTTTCACCCGGGCAAAACTAGCACGTGAGGATATATATGAAAATATATCCTCACGCGTTCTCATAAGGGTCCCCATAAGGTAGGCAGAGTTGGATAGGACACAGACCCACCATCCACCACGCAGCTTCATATATTATTTTCCCATGTATAGAGAAGGATATATTGGACTAAAATATTGTTGTATAACTTTAAAGATTAATTTCGTAGCGCCATGCATTAAACACGACGTATTGGAAACGTGTTCAGATTGCCAAACCGGTGGTGTCCTAGGCATGAGACATGTTCGTGTTATTGAGTTCGTACGTAATCCTTATACGGCGAGTCTCAGAAAATAGAACAGAAATGAAATTTATTCTGGGAGTTATAGTGCGTATACCTCGTAAAGCTCGTGATGGGACTAATCACTGTACTTAAGTTCCAGAAAAAGTCATCAGTACAGTCGGGATTCAAACTTGCAATCTTTGTGCTGCAAGCAACTACTCGAACCACTCGTTTCTCACGGCACTTCTTACTAAGTTAAAGAAGATAAAGATATTGGCACAATCCAGGAGAATATACTGATTATACAAGTTTTCTAAGAGATTAAGAAAAGCATCGCGAAAATATTAAATGTGGTAACCGCTTACCATCAGACAGCTTGCGCTTTTGCCTTAGTGGTATAAGGATAAAAAAATATATTTCAATTATATTGGGAAAATATTTCTACCATGATAACTTGAATATTACGCGAGGTTTTCAAAAACTGCTTTAGAAGAGATTTTCAAACAATTCGAAGCAAAATATACCAAATTTTTTATTATATATAATATATCCTCACGCCTTCCCACAAGGGTCCCCGAAGGGGTAGGCAGAGGTGTATAGGTAATACGCACACACCCACTTTCCGCCAGAGGTATATTAGGTGCCAACGTGACAGATGGCGAGTCCATCGCCGTTACTCAAGCACGACTATACATACGCCTTTTTGAATTTCTTCTCAGGAATATGCAGGTTTCCTCTCGATGTTTTCATTCACCGTAAAGCTCGTGGTGTGACTAATCACTGTACTTAAGTTCAGAAAAACTCATTGGTACAGTCGGGATTCGAACTTGCGACCTTTGCGTCACAGGCAACTGCTCGAACCACTCGGCCACCACGGCTTATTATTTTTTTATAAAAAAAAAATACGCCTTGCATAGTTAAATTGGCAATCTCCGTTCACAATTTTACAGCGAATCAAATTAACAGGCCAAATATTTTATCGATATGCACTTCATTGTTTATGTATCGATACGGTTACAAGGCAAAGTTGCTGGTAGTTATTTCGCCCCCGGCACGCCGTACATGCCTTTCTGGGCAAATGTGGTTAGCTAAAAGCGTATGACGTCATACGAGGCTAAGCTTGGTTCCGGACATTCAGTTTGAGGCTATTAAATAAAATTTCCTATGGGCTTTCATGCTTCAAGGAAGATTTTAAAATTAAGGTATTTTTCGTTGCCTTGTTTTCCGCTTGAAAGCTGGAAAATATTGTCCATTTTCTATGCTACGAAGACTTAATTTATTATATGAGGTTAAATGTAATGACAGAATGGGTTAGGTATATTGCGCGTGAAGCCTATAGAGTTTTAATATAGGTTTATACCTGCTACATATAAAAGAGTATGTTTAGTTTTTTAATTATCTGAGCTCATTATTAAATATTCTCAGTAAGAGCAAATTGCCGAAACCAGTGTTAGAGATAAATCATTTTCAGGAACTTCCAATTCCAAAGACTGAAATTAGTTCCAGCAAACGCCCTGTTCCATAAACATACATCATAACATTTCCAGTAAATCATTATTTTTTGATTGCGAGTGATGTTGTAGATAAAAATTTGTGAATACATATTTTTTTCTTATACTTAATAATACATAAATATGCACAATAAGAGCCGTGGGTGGCGAGTGCATCTAGTAGTTGCCTGCAACACAATTATTACAAGTTTAAATCCCAACTGTACCAATGAGTTTTCTGAACTTAAGTCCAGCGATTAGTCACACCACGAGCTTTACGATAAAGGAAAACATCGAGAGGTAACCTGCATACATCTGAGAAGCAATTCAAAGGCGTTTGTATGGTCGTGCTTGAGTAACGGCGATGGACTCACCGTCACGTGGGCACCAAAGATATATCTCCGGCGGAAAGTTGGCATGTGGGTATTACCTTTACACCTCGGCCTACCTCTTCGAGTGCGTGAGGATATTAATTTATATGGCTTTCAGGTGTAGTGATTAAGGCTACCGGCTGCGACACTTGGGGTAGCGGATTTGACTACTCGAGACGGGTATTCGTAAATAAATAAAAATTAATATAATATTTTGTCATGAGAAAATTAAGAAGTTGGATGAAGTGAAAATATATTTTTAAGTCTAAAGAAATTCTCTACTCTATCTGCTTTGTTCGTGAGGCACTCAGCGTGATGATAAAGTTATGAAAAAAATATATTTAAAGTTATATGCCTTTCACTGAGTTCAAGTTCGTATATTATAATTAGATTAAAATAACGATAGGCACTATTATACATTCGAATAGGCGTACCATAGAGTTCTAAACATTTCGAAGCAAGAACGTTTAGTTGCGTGTTTCAATAATCGCACATATCTCGACACACCGATGACAACTTAAATAGTTCATGAACATCATCTATCATACGTCAACCTTGTACTCAGTGCATCTGCTGAACGGCGTTAACGTTAATGGATAGCGTAATGTAATAAGGAACTAACGTATTTTTTCTACAAGGTTTCATTCTCAGTAAAGGTAGAGCAAACTATTTGAAGTGAACTCACAAAGGATGATAATCCATCAATCGCTATTTTGGACCCGGCTAATGGATTATGCTGCCTTTTTACATAATGCTTGCCATGTACTATCGTTCATGTGTTTAGATACAATTTGTTTGGTCCATTGTTACTTTGATGTACGTAGTGTATTATTGATTTTTATAAAGCTAATGTTATATCGGGTGTAAGGTTTGGTACAGTAGCAATTCATAAAAGTATTTAATGTAGAATTTCGGTGTGATTAGCGAAGTCAATTTTGCAAGTGAGACCCAAATGTTCCGT
Organism: Drepana falcataria; assembly: GCA_945859725.1. NCBI lineage: Eukaryota > Metazoa > Arthropoda > Insecta > Lepidoptera > Drepanidae > Drepana > Drepana falcataria. The sequence goes on from OX243935.1 coordinate 8,694,803, forward strand.
ATCAATAAGTTTACTAAACTTATGTAAAGTGATTTATTATATCACTAGGTGACACTTGGTATCCCACCGTCTTGGTGAAGAAAACCTCCATAAGATTGAGAAAAAATTAAGGTCGCGGCGAGAGTCTCAATAGGCTCTAAGTCTATCTCTGATAGAGATATTAGATCTAGTTATCCCTTTTGGGGGCCTTTGAATGCGTAGACTATAATGCATTTTACTAAGTGAAAATTAATCACAAAAGACAAATATTAATTCAGTGGCTTTCCTTTGTTTCGCCAATGTTTGGCGTAAAAGTTGTAATAAAGTGTACTTTAATATTTAATAAATAATAAAATAATATCCTCACGCCTTCCCACAAGAATCCCCGAAGGGGTAGGCAGAGGTGTATAGGTAATACCCACACACCCACTTTCCGCCAGAGGTGTATTAGGTGCCAACGTGACAGATGGCAAGTCCATCGCCGTTACTCAAGCCCAACTATACATACGCCTTTGAATTTCTTCTCAGACGTATGCAGGTTTCCTCTCGATGTTTTCCTTCACCGTCAAGCTCATGGTGTGACTAATCACTGTACTTAAGTTCAGAAAAACTCATTGGTACAGTCGGGATTCGAACTTGCGATCTTTGTGTCGCAGGCAACTGCTCGAACCAATCGGCCACCACGGCTTCTGTATCTATGTCTAATTATAAGTGTATGAATAAAACTAAGTACTAAAAATACAGTGCTAAAAAACGTTTATATACAAAAACACCTTTTCTTTGATTTATTTTATTTATTTATAAAGTTTAAAGAATTATTTTATTCTCGTACGTGGTTTAATATTATATTTCGTCATTTCAAGCGTTGTGTCGCATGCGCATGTCTTATGATAATTTTTACATCGCTTTGTAGGATAAAAGTTTAATATTTGAAAATATTAAGTATCAATAAGCAGCCTTATACATTTTTTGTATAAAATCAGCGTTTACGGGCCAAACTCATCTATTGAGAATATTTCGACGCTTACAGTTTTTATAGCTGTTAAATAATTCATTATAGCGGTTCATTTTATTGGCAAACGGCTTTCTTTATTGTGTAGTCCATTAATGGCAGCGGCGAATAATTTATTGGTAGAATTTTTGCTTTATGGCGAACAGACATCCGAGAGGAGGCTAAATGTGCGGAATGTGGAATGGTTTTGATACTAGGTGAGCGACAGAGAGATTTTCCTAGCTTAACGACGATAATAGAGCACTGAGGTCGATCCTGTCGACACTGTGCCGTGTACTTAATTGTCAATTGTGGTACGTACTTAAGTGAAGAATGTGAATTGGGCGACAAGAGTATGGATTTTGGCGGGCTGTTCTGGATTTTCTCTGCACAATATATGTATACTATTCGGTTTACTCATAAGTTTTTAGTAAAGTAAAATATCGTAAGGAAACCTGCATACGTTTTCAATTTTAAAGTCACAATCACACTACCAAGCTTCCTCTCATTATTTACCTAGTAAGATTGAATGCATGAATAAAATAGCGTAAGTGCAGTTGACATGCGTCCCTTCAAAATGTATGGGCATACGGAGTAACGTAGATCAAATCTCAATGAAGAGACTCGCAAAGCAACTGTTGTGAACGAGAGTGTAATTGTAAGGATGAAGAAAGACATATTATGTTGGTTTGGACAGAAAGATTGACGAAACAGATATACACAGAAAAGTGTGTGATAAAAGAGGCCGAGGCAGACCACGTCCAAGCTACCTAGACCAAATCGATTGGACACAGATGGGAACGTCAAGAGTGCTCGAGACAGGCAGTATTATGAACTTATACATGCCATGTATTTTGGCATTCTGTAAAAAATAACACTAAGATAATGTACTTGTAAACAAAATTCAGTTAAGATATTCAAAGCCTTTTCAACTCGCTTCCCGGAAACGCGATTTACATAAACTGTAGCTTAACAAAGAATTTTCAATAGGTAGGAGAATGTACTGCATCTCATATATACATATTTCCTTTGCCAATAGGCACGTCTGTTGGAAAAAATATGTGCTTTGAGTAGGGTAGATTTCTTTCGCTTTGACAGCATTGAGTAGTATTCCGAGGTGGGTGATAGTCTATCATCATTTAGCTTCGTCTCAGGAGTGTTACTGACTGACAGCGGGAAATATGAAACAATTTATTGTGATGCGTAAGCACTTAATATAGAGATCCGATAGTACTACTTCAGAAAAGAGCCCTTGTTTAACTGTGCTGATTAATTTGTTCCCTTTGCAAATAATAATTTACAAATGAGACATTTCTCTACCTTGGGGTAGAGAAAATAAGGTAATGTTAATTTAGAAAACAAAGGAGTTTGTTATGCTGTTTCATCTCTTGACAGGTTTTTATTGGAAACCGTAAGGGTCGCCGAAGGGGTTGACAGAGGCATCAGGTACTTTCCGCCAGGGATATATTTTAGGTGACAGATGGCGAGTGCATCGCCATTAATCAAGCTTGACTATACATACGCCTTTGAATTTACCGTAAAGCTTGTGTTGTGGCTAATCACTGTACTTAAGTTCATACAAACTCATTAGCCCATTTTAGTACTCGAACCACTCGGCAATAACGGCTTTCCTTCACTTTCTTACATTAAATATGTGAAGTGGATTAAATTAGTATATCATTGTTTTTATTGTACTCTGATTACGCCAAAAACGTTAATAAATAAGAATTTACACAGACCGCATTTCTAAGATTTCTAGTAATTACTAGCTTACTAAGTAAGCACTAATTACCTAATATAACCCTTAACAGCTTTTGGTGATAATTAATATACGCTTCAGGGAAATTCAGTTCACAGAAACCGCTTCAACAATTTTGCTTAGTATACGTATTAATTACCACATCTCTTAAGATTTCCACTAAAATTATTACATCGAGGAAAAGCCTAAATAAACCAGGGCATTATGTGGGATTTTGGGGTACAGTCCATCATAATTTAGCGCTTTGTGTCGAGAGAGTTCGACTCAGCACCAGCTGTCCGCTACGGAGACGTGACTGTGGTCCAAGATAGAAGCATGTTACGCATCAAGATATGAAACTGAGAGAACGGTAATATGCATTTAAATACAGACGGAGTAAATACTTTTATTTCTTGAATGCTACGATTATTTTTCTAAGAAACTGAGGTAGAACATACATATTCATCATCACAAATGTAAGAGCTGGGCTCTTGTCGGCGTCTCTGATGCAGTCCCCTCCATTCGCTTCTGTCCAGCGCAACCTCTTTGACCTCCTTATACGTCATGAGAGACATTTTTTCTTTGATCTGACCCATGTTTGTTAATCTTGGTCTTCCTCTTCCTCTCTTCCCCTCTACCTTTCCTTCTAAGATGTTTCTAAAGAAGCTATCATGTCGTATAAGGTGGCCTATCATCTTTCCTCTTCTATTCTCGACTGTTTCCAGCAGAATTCTTGTTTCTTTGACTCTAAACATATTAAACAACGTATATTCATTCTCATCAGAAAAATCGCAACACTTTGCTAGTATGCGTTTTGTTAGGATTTTCAGAAAAAATTGTATATTGAGGAATATATGTCAAATGTCGTTTAATAGTGAATATCATATTATACACGTATTTCTAAAATGTTTACGGCCGTCTGGTCTAGTGGTTAGAGCTCCTGACTGCAAAACCTGATGTCGCGTTCGAGTCGGTCGGTCGGGTTCGAATCCCTCTGAGAGCAGATTCCTGAGATTGGATATCCTTAGTATTTATGTATATATCTATCTATATAAGTAAATATATCATTGTCTAGTTAGCATAACAAAAGCCTTGCTTAATTTGGGACTAGGTCGATTTGTGTAGAATTGTCCGAGGTATTGTTATAAAAATACCTTGCTAGCATATATAGCTATATACGGACAAATATAATCTTTTTATTGCAAATTTACTCCAAGTATTTTAAAATCAGACAATAACATTTTTATTAGTTACTTATTTTATTAAAATTTTGTTAGAGCCGTGGTGGCCGAGTGGTTCGACTAGTTGCCTGCGACACAAAGATCGCAAGTTCGAATCCCGACTATACCAATAAGTTTTTCTGAATTTAAGTACAGTGATTAGTCACACCACGAGCTTTACGGTGAAGGAAAACATCGTGAGGAAACCTGCATCCGTCTGAGAAGAAAATTCAAAGGCGTATGTATAGTCGTGCTTGAGTAACGGCGATGGACTCGCCATCTGTCACGTTGGCACCTAATATACCTCTGGCGGAAAGTGGGTGTGTGGGTATTACCTACACACCTCTGCCTACCCCTTCGGGGACCCTTGTGGGAAGGCGTGAGGATATATTATAAAAAGTTACATATATAGTGTTTTTTTTTAATTATATAGATTTTTTTCTATTTCCACATTAACGTTAACAAGCCCTCTACAAAATACCTACTCACACCCAAATTCCCGTAAATAGCTTTACAAAGTATGGAAACGACATTCCGATTGTAATCGGAAAGTTAGGACTAAACAATGATTTGAGAAAACTTTTATTTCAATGAATAACCAACTGTTTCACCATTGAGGCAAAAATAAACGGTAGTATATATTCTATTCGTTAAATGTATATAAATTTTCAATTGTTTTGTTTATTTTGTTTAAAATCAAACATCAATGAATAATATTTACAAAAAAAACAGATATATGACTAAATACTTCTAGATAAAATATATTTTATGATCTAAATCTGCAACCCGCGGCAACGTGCCAACAAGACTAGGAGCATTGCCACGCTGGATAGCAATGCTGATTCTCCGAGCGAGATTTCTTCCCACCCGCTAGTGAGAAGTTTCGATAAGAGGACGCGACACGATTGTTATCTTCAGGACTCCAAATGCCGCAAGTATGTAACCTGACCCGAGACAGGCATACTTGCGGCGCTTGAGGCACTCCTGCTGAGCAGCGGTGCTGGAGTTTCAATAGTTGATATTTAACATTAGTACTCTGATATATTATTAAGTAACATACAATTTGATCAATAATTACGTCTCTAAATGACTCTTTTACGTCTTTAAATGAATTATCAAGGAGCTACATTTTGACCGGAAGATATGGTAATCCTTACACGACGTTTCTCATATCCTTTAATAATGTTAAATCATTATCTTTATCAATAATATAACTATCTTTAATGTATATAAATTATAGTTGTTGTCCCTACCTGTTTAATATCTAAGCATAAATGACAACACCACATGCCTATCCTAGCCTTATCAAACTCAATCACTAGACAAATCGAAAATGTTGTTGTTTGTTTTACAAACATCACTCATCGCACGTGAGTAGCTAATGATTTATTGATAAGGGAAATTATAATGCCATTAATTGAAATCGATAAAAAACTTGTGAGGAACAAGCCTGACAGTAAGCGGCTATCTTCGCGTAGAGGCGCTAGTAATAACAGATATTTTACTCAAACTTTGCAATACTTAATAATACTTAGACTTATCAGCATCTCTGATAAGTCTAGTGAGAGGCAGCCAAACAGTATTCTGAAAACGGTGGCAGATAGCTACGCTTCCCCGATATGGAGTTGCCTCATGAAGAGGATGATTAAATGTAACAACTAACATTATTTTTAAGTCATTCTATTTTTACTAACAAAATATGGATCTTTTGATATCTGAAATAAAGTATTATTATTATTATTATTAATGGTAAGTAAACGTTATGGGCCGTGGTGGCCGAGTGGTTCGAGTAGTTTCCTGCCACACAAACATCGCAAGATCGAATCCCGACTGTACCGAGGAGTTTTTCTGATCTTAAGTACGGTCAACCACGAGCTTTACGGTGAAGGAAAATATCGAGAGGAAGCCTGCATAGGTCTGAGAAGCAATTCAAAGGCGTATGTATAGGTAGTCGTGCTTGAGTAACGGTGATGGACTCAAATATTTCTCTGGCGGAAGCTGGGTAGTAGGTAATACCTATACAACACTGCCACTTCATCTACCCGCGTAATTATGTTTAATATACGGATAATTATTCTATCCTACATAGCTCTAAATTGTATACGACATAAGTATAAAATAAGCGCGTGCTCAATTATAACAAAACGAATAAAAATGTCGAAATCGAAAAATAATACCATAATATACATACATTATATACGTATCAAGAATGACAGCGAAATATCATATTCTTTGGCGCCAAAAATATAAGCCGAAGATACAAACTTTATTATTCTGTGGCATGATATTTCAGAAAAATTAAGGCGAAGTCTATTCGGCCTGTTCGATAGCGAGCGATAAACGACTAATCCCTTGTTTGACGTAAGTAATTGTAAAACCTCTTCATCGTTTGAATTGCACCAAATTCACCGTTACCCTAACCATTGCGGCTGGTTCCCATTATTCACTCCTGTAAATTTCGTACAGTATCACTTGTTAGGTTCTCGAAGCACATTTAAGTGTGAATTATATATCTTCACGCCCTCGCACAAGGGTCCCCGAAGGGGTAGGCAGAGATGTGTAGATAGTATCCACACACACACTTTTCGCCAGAGATATATTTTAGGTGCCAAAGTGACAGACCGCGAGTCCATCGCTTTTACTCAAGCATGACCATAGATACGCCTTTTAATTTCTTCTCATACGTAACTTAGTACTAAAGTGCCTGGCTGGAGGCTTAGGTCTCGCCATTGCCCGGTTAAGCAGCACTTGGCACTTTATGTGCCAACTTCCCTAGTCGCTTTGACAGACACCTTTTCTTTGATCTGACTCATGTATCATAAATAATGTTATTATTATTATTTAATATTTTTTATTAATAATAATCATAAACAAAGCTATATTACATTTGTCACGCCTGATAATTCCATATTAAGTTGAATATATGTCATATTATCCTCCCATCATCCCAACCTTTCACAAATTACCTTCAATTCTTTCGACAAAGTCCACAAAGACACTCGAGTCTCGTGAGTTGTGGCTTCTCGGTATTCATTATTCACGCGAACGTACGCTTAAACATGTTACTCGTTTGTCGGCGAATCGTTTGTGGCTCCAGAAAGCCATGTCCCATATTGCATTTCGCAAATACACCATATTTCAACTTGCCAAGGACTCGTGAAAAAATGACTTCGTAAACTAGAGCGTGCGATAGAATAAATAATAGCGTTCGTGTCTACCGACTATTGAAACTTATTCGTTTGTAGGATTAGAATAGGCCGTGTCTGATATGAGTTTTAACTGAATATACGTATATTTAGTTTACATGTACGGTTAAAGATTCATAAAGGAAAGTTTATCGGCATATATTCCCTCCGGTGTAAGGGTCTAAAGATAGATACCTACATAAGAAATTTTACTTATTAATATCCTCACGCCTTCCCACTAGGGTCTTGAAAGGAATATGCAGAAGTGTATAGGTAGTATAATCCCAATTTCCGCCAGAGATATATTTTACGTGCCAACGTGACAGATGGCGAATCCATCGCCGTTGCTCCAGCACGACTATACATACGCCTTTGAATTTCTTCTCAGACGTATGCAGGTTTCCTCTCGATGTTTTCTTTCACCGTAAAGCTCGTGGTGTGACTAATCACTGTACTTAAGTTCAGAAAAACTCATTGGTACAGTCGGGATTCGAACTTGCGACATTTGCGTCGCAGGCAACTGCTCGAACCACTCGGCCACCACGGCATTTATTTACATTACAATAATAAACATAAAATAAATTTTATTTATATTATTATTTATTATAAATACATTCTTCTTTCAATTTATATAATTTAAATACTTACCCACGTATAATAACGTTTCATGACTTATCGTACACGTAGAATTGGCAGGTAATTATTAATATATAAAAAGCACAGTATCGAACAAAACTCTCATACAGTCTGAATATTGCTATAAGTCCTGTAAGCCAAAGTCGATCAATTGTATTTTTTTAATCTGAGGTAAACAACATTTCTTATAGCTGGTTCATAATTTAACTTCCCTTGACAAGTACACGTAATAAATGTGTGAAGTGAAACGAGAATATTGAAAACGTTTCACGTTACATAAAGATTGTAATAAAAGTCCAAGGAGGCAAGCTGTCTACTAAAATTTAATATTAGTTCAGCAAAGAAATAGCCGTTGTGGACGAGTGATTCAAGTGGCCTTCAGCACAAAGATTGAAAATTCGAATCCCGAATATACCAATTAGTTGTACTGCACTTAAGTACAGTGATTATGACAGTCACACCACGAGCTTTAGGGTGAAGGACAACATCGAGAAGACATATTTTTCTTGCCTTAAGTACAGTGCTTAGTCACACCATGAGCTTTAAAATTAAGGAAAACATCGAGAAGAAAATATCTGCATACGTTTGAGAAGTAAATCAAAGGCGTATGTATAGTCTATTGCAATGAGTATCGCTCTCACGTCGCCAATACAAATGTTTATGAGCCAAAAGCTAAATTTAATATTAGCTAATATTATTCAAATTACTCTACGTATAACTTATTATGGTACAGTACTAAGTATAATGGACTGTAGTGCTCAGTCTGTGGAAATCTATTATGTCAGCCAAAACAACTTGTTCAATAGCATAATATCTGCTATCACCAACATTGCGATAAACACTGTTAATTTAAAATCTTTACATATTTAGCTGAAAAAAAACGCCGTATTATGAATCAGCAAGTTAATTAAAGAATATTGAATAAATACCACGGGCTTTACGGTGAAGGAAAACATCGTGTGGAAACCTGCATACGTCTGAGAAGAAATTCAAAGGCGTATGTATAGTCGTGCTTGAGTAACGGCGATGGACTCGCCATCTGTCACGTTGGCACCTAATATACCTCTGGCGGAAAGTGGGTGTGTGGGTATTACCCATACACGTAATGGCACCCGTACACGGAAGGCGTGAGGATATTTATTTACTTTATTTGAATAAATATATGAAGCGGCTTCTTTGATGACTAAGGTGGTAACGTGTCAGACGGCCAACATTTTTCACCTTCGAATATATTATCCGATCGTAGGCTCGGTTTTAGGGTAGGCAGCATGCGAGGGATACCCCTTGTGTTGATACGTCCATAGGCGACAGTTTACCATCAGGCGGACCGTCTGCTTGACTGCCACTCTTGTGATATATGTTTACTCTGGTTTTCTTTCACTGTAAAGCTTGTGGTTCTGTAAACCACTGTATTTAACGCCTGAAAAACTTATTAGCCTAAGTGTGAACTTGCTATTTTGACTTTGCTGGTGACTATTTATACAACTTGGCCACATGGGTATTTTATATTTTTTTGCATAGGTAAAATTAACAAAAAACAACTCGTGTTAGGATTTTTTTTACCCTAGTTCGTTAAAGAGCAGGAGCCAAATTTACATTGAAGTACGAAGGATATTTTTTACGAGTTTAATTTTATTTTATTTCTTTGTTATAGTACTTGCAAAGTTAATTAAAAGAGGCTGGGTCGAAAATGTTTGCTACCACTTGACATCTGTGCCCTTCGACGGTTTGTGTCACAAATACCCTTTTCTACATTAAAATTGTAGGCGTCCGCCAGGCTGCCGGGTTAATTAAGTGAGCTAAGGCAATTAGATTGATTGATGGCTTGTTAAAAACCGCTTGTATTGATAGGCGGCGAGTGTCTTACACAAATGTGACACCAATAATGGGGTTGCTGGCGAGTTAAATACGTACATATTTTATAGAACTTGACAATCAGATGCTCTTCATTTTTATATAAGGAGGTCTTGAGCATACTCTAAGAGGCCACGCGGGACAAGAAGGCTGGTAAATTTTTTAAATCTGAATTGCCATGCAACAAAACAATGCCAGTGGACTAGTGTGGGCTGATGATGATAATGATGATGAAAACAATGCCACCAGCCTTCTTGGCACACTTACGAGTGACACAGATTTGGGCATTTAATCTGTTTGTAAGCGCTTGTGTACGGTGTAGTTTGTTCAATATTTTGGTTTTCTATTATAGGGTTGTATTTTACTATTGTGTCATTGAATAATTGTCATACAACTTGCTGTCGAGACCCAACGTTTGATTACGCAATTTAAGTGTTAATCAGATATATATAATTATTTTATACATCGTAACATATCACCCGAACCTTTTACGGAGTAGACAGAGAGTGTGGAGTGCCAATCCCCTTACATTTTTGTTCCTCACGTAACCTGGTTTTCCCACCCTACCATTGGGTCTTAATTTTATTAATATGGCTTAAAATCAATATATAAAAGTTACTAAGATTGTTCTTGTGTGTAAGCTCTGTCTTCTTACTCCGAAGAGTACCGAGGACCGTTAGATTACCACAGCAGTAGGTAGCATAAAGTAGTATTCATTCCTCTTCATGGTTATGGATATTATAGGATGGTTGAAGAACCATCAACTTATTTTGAATATAAGTGATATTGATCTGGTGATACCGTTGACTCAACTCGAGTCTACGAATACGGTAACAAGTAATCCTTTGATAAAAAAGGAGTGCTGATATTCCCCTACCCACAAATATCCTGTTTGATGGCAGTACTTTAAATCCTTTTTTCATTTTTTAACATCGAAAACAAAAAGTTTAAAATGAAATAATAACGAACTCATAAAATGGATTGCGGGAACCATTAAATCTTTTTATTCTTTTATATTTTCCCTTTTAATGCCTCTCTTATCGCGAAGGGACGTTGCTTTCCGCGTAAACACGTTTACACGAATAAAATGTTGCTTAAAAAGCTAAATGTGATTCATTTCTTTATAGCACATGTAATAATGAGAAACTGTATACTTTATGAGCTCGTTGAATAGTCTAAATTAACATATTAAGTGCATATATTCTGTATAGGCATAGGAAAGTCAAGAGTGCTCGAAATCGGCGCGTGAGTTAATGAATAAACAAAAGACGTTTCTAGATCTAGGGAGTTCCCGATCGGCGTGATGTTATGTAGGTAAGTATGCTAAAATTAAAACTTCAATTGATTGAAATGAATGCACAATATATAATGTTTAATAGTGTAAGGTTGTCTCTGAAACACACAAAATAAACTGTCTGGCGTAATAACATCGATATTATTCTGTACTCTCTGAAGCCGTGGTGGCCGAGTGGTTCGAGCAGTTGCCTGCGACGCAAAGGTCGCAAGTTCGAATCCCGACTGTACCAATGAGTTTTTTTGAACTTAAGTACAGTGATTAGTCACACCACGAGCTTTACGGTGAAGGAAAACATCGAGAGGAAACCTGCGTACGTCTGAGAAGAAATTCAAAGGCGTATGTATAGTCGTGCTTGAGTAACGGCGGTGGACTCGCCATCTGTCACGTTGGCACCTAATATACCTCTGGCGGAAAGTGGGTGTGTGGGTATTACCTATACACCTCTGCCTACCCCTTCGGGGACCCTTGTGGGAAGGCGTGAGGATATATTATATTTTTATTCTGTACTCATTTTAAGATGCCAGTCGCCATCGCGTTGTCTTTTGACTTTTGTCATGCCTCAAGCATAACCTTTTCAAATTTCTTTTCAGATTGAGTCGGACACTACTGTAGTTCAGGAAACCAATTAGTACAAAGCAACGGAGTTCGAATATGCCATCTCAATTTTGCGAAACCACGCGACATGTATGGCACAGCACAGCAGAGTGTTATTTATTCTGCTGGCCTGTCATTCTTCGGGTCACGAGTTCATTCCCCGCATAGACCATACACTTGTGTACGGCCTTGAATCGCACTATGATTTAAATATAAGGCTAGAGTGGTGTAGAGTGCCTTTTGTTAGCGTTAGAATATTTAAATAGTTCGATTTAATAGTTTTGACACGTTTTAAATTCTTAACATAAATTGCTGTTCGTATATTTTCTCTAAGAATATTTTAATAATACCGTTGAAGCGTTTAGAGTATATTGCAGTTTTCCTGAACAATTTAAATAGCTTTTCGCATGAAGGGTGCAGCTTAAACATGCAACTTTTTTTTTGAAACATGACGTTTTAATATTTACATTTAGTCACGGAACAAACGAGTGTGATCCTTTACAAATAAATCGTAAATAGTTAAAATATCATTATAGTATATCTATACGCCTTCCCACAAGGATACGCGAATAAATAGAGGGTCACATCGTGCTCGTTAGCACATCAGTAGCTGGAGATATATTTAGGTGCAAACATGTGGGGAGTCTATCGCTGTCGCCTTTTCAAATAAACTATATATTAATTTTTTATTTGATCGTAATCAGATTTCAGTAAATATAATTTATAATAATATAATAATATATCCTCACGCCTTCCCACAAGGGTCCCCGAAGGGGTAGGCAGAGGTGTATAGGTAATACCCACACACCCACTTTCCGCCAGAGGTATATTAGATGCCAACGTGACAGATGGCGAGTCCATCGCCGTTACTCCAGCACGACTATACATACGCCTTTGAATTTCTTCTCAGACGTATGCAGGTTTTCTCTCGATGTTTTCCTTCACCGTAAAACTCGTGGTGTGACTAATCACTGTACTTAAGTTCAGAAAAACTCATTGGTACAGTCGGGATTCGAACTTGCGACCTTTGCGTCGCAGGCAACTGCTCGAACCACTCGGCCACCACGACTAATATAATTTAATTCCTATAAAATATCAATTAGTTTTCATTTCATTCGAATTTCGAAACAAGTGCTAACTTACTAAGTATTTTAAGCTACAGTTGGAAATATTTCGCGTCACATGGCTAAATGAACACTTGATAAAGTACCCCGAACATTTCCAACCCGGAGCGTTTGACGCAAGTGAATTGTATTTCAAAGCTTTTGCGGTTGGATGTAATCAATTACGTAACGAATTTCAGACCATTTTATGCAGAAGTTATGCTAGTTGCGCCCGCGATTTCACTATCAAAGTGAAACTGGTATCATTCGTTAGTTTTATCGTTCATTTCAGATCATTATCGTTAGTGATGGCAGTTACTTTAAAAGTCAAGAAAGCTCTGTGGTATGAGCTCCCCGTTGAGGTTTTCCCTGGAGATACTGCATGGAGTTCTTCAAGAAGGGTGAAAAGATTCCTGGAGGGTCGGCAACGCGCGAGCGATACCCCTGGTGTTGCAAGCGTCAATAGGCGGCGGTAACCACTTACCATCAGGCTGGCCGCATGCTTTTTTGCCACCCAAATGGTATAAAAAAATGCAATGAACGGTGTTCGGACCGGATCGCTGAAATTCATGATACACCTTTATGACTAGGCAAGGAAATACATAGTCCTGAGAAATGATGAAAGCGCACACCATCTGTCACGTGATGATCTAAATACATATGTATATGTGTATATATATATATATATGTCGGAGGAAACCATTGAAGGAGTTGCTTGTTGATTATAATGATGTTGTCATTGCCATTGTCAACTGAATTACTGTTTAACGCATAGTGTGCAATGTTTAATGTTTATGGAAATTGTAAAAGCTTCTAATAACTTTTAATTTGATCTTACTTTATAAGTTACGTTTTTCCTAGACTAAATAACATTATTATCGTAATTTAAGTAATGACCAATCAGAGCAGAACACGTGGCTTGAGTGAGGTCGAGGCGCCGTCTTTATATAAGGCAGTTTGACAGTTGTTAGGGGGCTGTGCCTGGCTGGAGGCCTAGGTCTCGCCATTGACCGGTTAAGTAGCAAAAGTTCCCGGAACTCACACTACGAGAGACAATACAAAAAAAAAAAAAAAAAAAAAAAGTTGTTAGGGGGTCAGTCTTTGAGTGGAGACGGATCGAGTTGGGTCCTTGAAGTTGGTTCGCTAGTGGTGTTAAAGAGTGGCGCTTTGAACTCACTGCTCGGTCTTAATAGTTATAATTTCTCTTTCTGGCTATTTGTTACCTTATGACGCCCACCAAGTCCTCAACCACTATAGATGATGTCGTTGAGAAGTGTTTCTCCGAGATATATATAAGATGATATTGTTACACCTTTTTTCATGTTTGAGAAAGTCAAGTTTGTATTGAAATAAATTTTGGTGCCTTTCATTATTGTATTTCAGCACGACTGTACATAGGTCTTTGATTTATTCTCATGCAGGTTTCCTCTCGATGTTGTCCTTCACCGCGAATCTCGTGGTGTGACTAATCACTGTACTTAAGTTCAGAAAAACTCATTGTTTTATCAACTTGTAGTCTTTGCGTATCAGGCGACTTCACGAACCACTCGGCCACCACGGCTCACCACGAACTATGAATAAAAAAGTTCATACTTCAAAAGATCGTCTATTTACATAAGGCTACGCCTCAAAGAAAAAAGAATATCGTTACAAATTCATCTTGAAATCATATTTGCTTAGACATAGATACATTCACATACACGAAGCGCCAAGCAAACAATTTTTAAATAAATGCGAGTAATGCTATCTCGCTGGGGCAGGCATCTGCCGGATATTACGAAGGGAAGACGCAGACCCTTTAAATAAGCACTTATGTTTAGCTTGTAAATTCTTGAGACGAACTCTCTACGCACAGTATGGTAAATATTTAATACCCTTTGAAGAGCTAATTTGCATGGACAGGCAATCCCTTTACAAAATGAGCCCTTAGCCTCTGCGTTTTATCCCTACACATCCTTGGTTTCGCATAGTTTGATCATTCTTAGATGTGGTGAAAGAATTTGAATACTATCTAATGTAGATACGAAATGGCGAGGGATTTCGGATTCTTTTTTATGTAATCAGAATGGCCAATTATAAACCAGTATATATAAACTACAGTATAAAACCAATTTCACTAATTACATACCTGAAATAAACCATTATAACATATTATGACCCAATAAATGAAAGCCGTGGTGGCCGAGTGGTTGGAGTAGTTGCCAGCGACCACAAAGATATATGTATTATCTAAAAGTAAAATCTAAAATAAACCATTCTCGTTTCTCACAGAATTTCAAACGTTCCAAAAATATCGTCCTAAAGGCCTATTTACTGAGAAGGCTTTGATGTAAAGCCTACATTTCAATACACTACGAGCTTTACATCAACATCGTCAGGAAACCTGCATATGCCTTTTCAAGTTCCAGCCTTCCCGCAGGAGTAGGCAGAAGTGTGCAGTAACAGACTATCTTTTCACCGAAGATGTATTTCTGTGGCGACTCCATTGACGTTTCTCTAGTACTGCACATACGACTTTAAATTTTCTCCCAAACGTATGCAGGTTTTCCTCGATGTTTTCTTTCGCCGTAAGCTAAAGTTGTGTGAACACTTTCCGGTTTCTGTATCGATTCTTAATTCGTTTATCGTAATTTTTTTTAAGTCCATCACACTTAGTCTATTCTCTCTGTCTACCCCGAGGGAATAGTGTGATGAAATATATAGTTTTTATTGTGTTCTACTTTCATTGTTCAAAGTGCACTTTGATTTGAAAGCTTTGAATATGCTATAAAATATATTCATGCCTAAGACTTTAATCCCCGTCGCACCGGCTAACATTGAATAAAAACTGATTAATTTTCATAAAAAAAATTCTCTCAAGTCTGAAAATAATCTTAATACATTTTTTGGTAAATTAAAATACTATATGATTTCATATTAAATTATACTTCAAGTATTTGAGGGTTATTTTTTTGTTGGATTATTTATCAACTAGTCTACGATTTCGCCCAAGTAATAAACACTTTTTGAATGTAATGCGTATTTCGCAAATCAAACTTTCTTTTAACCGATATAAGATATGTAAGTATCACTGGATTTTAAGCTCTTCTTACATTGTAATAAGGTATTCTCAAGTCTTATGTCGCGTTTATGTTATAATATACATTTATAGATCGCGATGCAGTCAAACAATGCTCGTACCGCAAATGGTTATTTTTTAGTAAAATCACTTTGTCGGTAAGACAAGAATTAAATGAATTCAAAAAATTTTAAGAAAGCAGAAATTAAAAATAAAGTGTAAATTGAATTAATCACATTTTATTCCACAATCTACTGTTATGCTTTTTGTTTGACTAAGTAACTAAACTCCATGCTTGTCTTAGACGGAACTGTATTGAAGTGGCCAGTAAATAAAATACAGCTTTATTTACTCAGCTATATGGGTTATTCTTTGAAAAATATTCGGATATAACTTTAGCCCTGACCTGAAACGTTGGTGAAATCATAAACTTAGTTCATACAACGATATTACTTACCTACACATTCGCTCTTGCGACAAGTTCAACTTTGTATGGAAATTTTCAGGTAACGAGCTTGGCTAAACTTGTTATATTTGAGACCTCTTTTCTCAAGTTGCTCACATTGAAGTGAGATGTTGGAAATTTTGAATCGTTATGGAAAGTTTGAGCTCACGTGGGCCATCCTTATTAGGTGTGTTCAAGTGACGAGGATCATATATTACAACATCGATAAAGCATATATAAATACACATATCTCTCCACGTCTTCAAATAAGAGACCCCCAAGGTATAGACAGAGAAGAAATAACACTTTCTTTTCGATAGAGATATTTTAAGGTGCCAACGGGACACACGGTGAGTCCATCGCTGTTTCCCAAAGTACGACTATACATACGTCATTTAATTTCTTCTAGAACGTATGCTTCTGGTATGATAAATCACTGTAGGTATTTAATTTTAGAAAAACTTTATAATACAATAGGGACTCGAACTCGGCTACCACGGCTCAAGGAACACTTCTTGTACGAAAACAACAGCAGTATTGCGATATGCACTGTATAAAAATAGCTAAATATAATTATGTATATGTAAATACCAACATACGAGTGTATATGTCGACAATGCGACATTTAACTTAAGTCTGCAGCATTCAGCTCAGCAGTCGTTTCGTGTAATTAATAGCTGTAATGTACTCTAGCATTTTCTCCTGAACTCGCTCCTAAGAGGATTCTTACAATTAAGAGCACAGCGACATTACAAATACATTCCAAATACGGAGAGACTTTTTATTAAATATTAAGCTTCTATAGCCAAGACTTACACATCTATGTAGATATGTCTCGGTAATACCACTTAAGACGAGTTTTTAAATTGAATAATGAATAAAATTGGTGGCTGGTGGTGGCTGAGAGGTTCGTGTAGTTGCCTGCAGCACAAAATTGCAAGTTCGAATCCGTACAGTGTACAGTGATTAGTCACACCACGAACTTTCGGTGAAGGAAAACATTGAGAGAAAACTACGTTTAGTGGTGCTTGAGTAACGGCGATGGACTCGCCATTGCCACGTTTGAACCTGGAATATATCTTCGTCGGAAAGTGGGCTTCACACCTCTGCTCGGGGACCCTTGTGGGAAGGCGTGATGTATATCTTCGGGTATAATATTTATTATATCACACGTCGCCACATAGATGTGTTTTCAGCTGAAAGAGCGAACATTGCCAGCCCTTTTAAAAGGAGTAACGGTATATGACATATAATTAAATACTACATATCCCATATTTGTTATACGTACAAGGCGTTTAATTAATAAATAAAAACACATTCAAAGCAGTATTGTCGTCAGTGTATAGACCGCAAACCCTTTTCGACGCGTATATAAATGTAGGTAAAGAACAACTTTTTTACATTTGCACGGTCAAAGGTAAACATGTCACGGCGCGGGAATAAGGTATGTTGATGCCAACTACAATATTAATGTTCGGATGTATATTTTTTCGGTGTTTCTTTCACACACACACACACATAATGTTCACGCCGTTCAAGAATGGTTCGGGAAGGCAGGCAGGGTTAAATCACACCTAAATTTTTCCGAACATTTTTCAGTTTCTACCCACGTGGTAGTTAGCTACTCAACGGCGAGAATTGAGTCTGGAATCTTAATCACCGTTCTCATGAGAAATTATAAATACTATTAAGAAATAAAGAGTACTCGAAGCCGGCGGGAATGTATGAAGGGAGAGCGAGCATATGTGAAGCGGCTGATAAATGTGGTCGAAGCGAAAGAGGTATGCAAGTCTAGACACAATTGGCACACTATTCTCTCTGCCTACCCCGCTAGGGACTCGGTGTGATGATATGTATGTATTAATTAAGAAACAACGAAACAATTGATAAATTCATGCACATCCTACAACACGAGCGTTCGATCCTACGAACTCTTTAGAAATGCACAAAGCTATATGCCAGTTTGGTCAAAAGGTCAAACTATATTGTCGCCTGGAGATCGGTAGTACATACATGTAGGTAGCTTAACAAATAATTGAAGATATTCTACGTTATCCAAGCCGTAGAACACACACATACATTTTGGAACATTAATTAAGAAAATAGTAAAATAAAAGTTAAAAGTTTTGCCCTTAGTAAAATATTAAAGACTCATAACTAACTTGTAAACCATTTAGAGAAGAGTGAAGAAATATTGACAAAGTAGATTTACAAGGCGATAGTGTCTGAAATAGGATGCAAAGAAACATGACGTTCCAACTAACTAGATCGAATCAATCTACTCGAAACTCGTATAAATACTCCATTCAGCTTGAAAAGGTACAGAAGGCATTCCTTAGATACTTGTACAAGCGAGTGTATGGTTACTACCCATACCTATATCCCACTCAGTTTCTCCTTGGTAGCCTAGGGTATAACTCTCTGCAAGCCAGGAGGAAACATGTCCAGATGGTAACTGGTCTGAAGACAATTCGTGGTCACATTAACGCTCCTGTTCTTCATGACGAGTTGTGTCGTATCTTCGTACCCAATAGTTATACGCGTGGTAGAAAGCACAAGCTTTTCTGTGAGCCAGTGTCGCGCACAGTAGCACGAGCCCGCTCTCCTATCCCGCGCACTCTCGCCGCATTCAACGCCTTACTGGATAATTACCCTGAATGTGATTTGTTTGCGGATGAATGGGAGAATATCAGCTTGTCGGTATGTTTGGAGTTCTGTGAGAAGACAGAATGAATGCGTTTACCTATTAGTATAAGTGGCTTCTGGCCGTTCTAATATGAATACAATAAATAATACTGATGAATGTGAATAAAGGGAAAGTGGTCTAGAGAGAGCTGGCGCTTCACCCACTCTACTTGCTATGAGGTTCGAGCCTGAGCCGCAAAGAGTTTTTCTGAACTTAAATACAGTGATTAGTCACACCACGAGCTTTACGGTGAAGGAAAACATCGAGAGAAAACCTGCATACGTTTGAGAAGCAATTCAAAGGCGGCGTTGAGTAACGGCGACGGACTCGCCATCTGTCTCGTTGTCACCTAAAATATATCTCTAGAGGAAAGTAGGTGTATGGGTACTACCTATACACATGCCTGCCAGACTGCCTACCCCTACGGGAAACTTATGGGAAGGCGTGAGGCTATTATTTATATTTACAACTAAAAATACTTCAGAATTTCACAGCGTAACATATACAATTTAAAATATGACCCTTTTTGGCGTTCAAACTCAGTTCGTGAGTTGACAATAGGCTTAGGGCTTTGCTGTATGAATAAAAAAATATAACGGACCAGTGACGATAGCCTTTGGACGTCACAGCGCTAATGGCAAAAGGTTTGATTACGTAACGGGTAACGGAACATTTGACAGTTATTTAGTTCATTCCAGAGTTTTAATTGCCAGTTAGTCAGCTTACATAATATATAATTTAATTGAATTGTAGTACATTGAATTGTTTAGTCTTGGATACCAAACTTTAGAGTCCGTATCAGAGTCAGATGGATTGCTGACATGAAAGAATGCGAAAGTAGCTGGTAAATATTACGAACTAGATCAAAACAATCGAATCACGTATGTAATCAAGAGATAAACGATCTATAAAAATAATGCTTAATGGTAGATGGAGCAAAATAATATAGAAGCCGAGGTGGCCGAGTGGTTTGAGAGCCTGCAACACACAGATTGCTAGTTCCAATCCTAACTGTACCAATGAATTTTTCTGATCTTAAGTACAGTGATTAGTCACACCACGAGCTTTACGGTGAAGGAAAACATCGAAAGGAAACCTTCATATGCTGGGAGGGAATTCAAAAGCGTATAGTCGTACTTGAGACCTAAAACATATCTCCGGTGGAAAGTGGGTTTGTGGGTACTACCTATACATTTCTGCCTACGCATTCGGGGACCCTTGAGGCAAGGCGTTAGGCAATATAATATAAAATATTTAAATTTACAAATATATTTTTTCATCTCATCAAAGAAGCTGATAAAACTAAGCTGAAATAGATTAAAATCTTTATTTAATCAACGTTACTTCTATGAACTTTAGGAAAAACTTAAAGATATCAAGATATCAAGGCACAGTAAAAATATAAAAATATAATATGAACATTACTTTACTTATAATATTGATTTAATTCAAACACTTAGCAAAGGGTAACGCTACACGTGTTTGAAACCCCAAGCCTTCGATCAGTGAGACATTTAATTCAAAACCAATCTAATCTTATATATAGAAATGGATATAGACAAAGGTCTAAAACTTTATGAAGGTGCCCTCGGTAGGGGAATGTCAACATTGTTCTCAATAAACGATTTGAAATGAACTTGCATCTCGCTAGACTGTGTTGATTTTGTAATTTTATTGGTTGGTGGTTCGAAATTAATTTCGAATTCAATTTGTACGAAAATCATTCATACAATTGGAAAAGATTTTTTTTTTCATTTAAATATTGACTTGGTTGGTCCATATACAGCAATCGTATAAATTTTCTAAATTAATTTTATTTTTTAGTTTGAAAGGTCAGTCTTAGTGGGCGAGTAGTTGTTTGCAATAATTATTACAACTTCGTACTCCGTCTGTGCTAATATTTATTTTAATGAACTCAGGTACAGTGATTAATCACATAACGAAAGGAGAACATCGTGAGGAAACCAGCGTACGTATGAAACAATCCAATCCAAACCAACAAGTCATATGTCACGTTAGGACCTAAATACATCTCCAGAGAAGAGAGGATTTTCGACCACCCTCATTATAAGTCGTCTCGATCATAACGATACCTACTAACCAAATTTTTTTATCAAACCTCTCACAGATCCAAAAACAACCCTAAGGATCTCTTAGACCTAATATAAACCAAAGTAGACTAATGCCTTCCCAGCCTTCAGATCTAGCTAGATGAATCCCGGCTCGAACTAATGAGCTTTTTGGAACTTATGTACGGCACTTTATTACGTCTTTCTACTAAGCCGTGAAAAGGGATATACGTCGGTAAGACCCTCTCATATTCCAAGTAGTAAATTTTGTTTTTTTTTACATTAATAATTTGACTTATCATCACTCAGAATTCCTCACGGGATATGCTGAGAGTAGAACGTCCATTCTCTCTAGACTCTCTAGACATTTTATTTATTTATTTATTTATTTATTTAATATTTCGCATCGTCCACATCCACCAGGCTCTTCAGTCCCTTCTGAGATACTCCTGAGGATCCCATCTTGGGACACTCAGTTTGGTTTACATCAGACTTAATAAGATGGAAAACCATTGGTTTGTGTTATTTATTTGCCAGACTTCTGAGCGATTTTTGCTGACCCGTCACAATTACCAAATATGATCAAGTGACGAGCTCGACCCCCAAAAGTCCCCGAAGGGTCACACTACAACAATACCTTGTTACATCGCATATATATTTAGGTAACAGCCTGTGAGTTGCCGGTTCACGCTTTATACTAGCGACATTCCCCTCCATAGACGAGTTAAAAGCGCTCTATTCGCCGATGATACGGCTATCTACTACAAAGGTAGAACTCCCGAGGGAATTCACGACAACCTCCAATCCGCGGTCACAGCCCTGGGGCGGTGGTTCCGGAAATGGAGAATTGAAGTGAACCCCACCAAAAGCGCAGCCATTCTATTCTGGAAAGGCCTCGAACGCCCACGGGTAGCCCCCATCACCCTCTTCGGCAAACCCATTCCATGGGAAGAAAAAGCCAAATACCTGGGTGTGATCCTCGATCAACGCTTTTCTTTCCGTCACCACGTAAAGGCGGTACGCGCGCGAGCCGCCTTCGCGCTCGGTAGACTTCACAGCATGTTGAATGCGCGAAGTAAACTCTCATTGAAATCCAAGGTGAGGATTTACACGACGTGCATTCGACCAATCATGACATATGCGGGTGTAGTGTTCGCACACACTAGCAAGTCAACACTTAACCCCCTGCAAGTGCTCCAAAGCCGGTTTCTCCGGAGAGCCACAGGTGCCCCGTGGTACATGCGTAATAGTCAACTCCACGTTGACCTCAAAGTCCCCACTATAAAACAGTTTTTGAAAAAACTGTCCAAACGTCATTTCGATTCTGCTGTAAATCACCCCAACCCCCTCGTCGTATCGGCCGCCCGATACACTCCTTCCCTTATCTCGAAGATAAGGCGTCCAAGACACGCCGTCATCGAACCGGATGACGACATAACGGTCCTCCAGGACGCCCGACAAAAACATACCAACATTATACAAAACCGACCACTGTTCCGTCCTCGCCGACGAGGCTCGACGCGAATAAGCCGTAATGTTCCCCCCCGACCCCCGCCGCAAACGCCGGCCCGCGCCGAGCCTGACGCGCAAATCCCGCCCCCAAATAATATATAAATAAAATTTACAGTCCAGCCCAGCTCCCTAGCTCGCGATCCAGCAACGCCCTAAGCCGAGGTTCGTACCCCACAGGGGGTGCCCTTAGCTGTGTTGCTTAGTACTAAAGTGCCTGGCTGGAGGCCTAGGTCTCGCCATTGACCGGTTAAGTAGCAAAAGTTCCCGGAACTCACGCTACGAGAGACAATACAAAAAAAAAAAAAAAAAAAAAAAAAAAAAAAAAAGTGAGTTGCCGAGCCCCATTGCTGTTTTTCAATTTTTTTTTTTATACAGCAAGTGTGGCAAACAAGCATACGGCCCACCTGATGGGAAACGGTTACCGTAGCCTATTTAGTACGCTCACGATACCGAAGTATCACTTGCGCGTTGCCACTCTGTGTTCGGAGAGTTACAGTGTGTTGGCAGCATAATGGGTTTAATCCCTCTGCTTCCAACACAATGTAACAATCCTCCCCCCTCCCCAAGGAGCTCATTTCTGGAAACCTTATTAACCGCGTAGGAACACAACACAAAAAATTGTTTTATTTGGCTACGGACTTCTATAAGGTGGAGGTCCTGCCCCAGTCGGGCAGCTCCAAATTCGAACGGGAAACCCGTTATGCCCTACCTCTCTTAAATTTCTTTCCAAATGTTTGCGGACTTACTCGCGATGTTTTTCTGCACCGCGAGGCCTATGCTGTGGTTCATCACTGAATAAATTTCAGAAAAACTCATTAGTACAGTCAGAAACTGAATCTGTTACCACGACTCCTTTTAAGCAAGTTAATCGTTAGGCGTAGCAAGCAACTCTTAAGAAAAATGTTTTCTATCCTCATTGCTTCAATAAAATAAATAATGACAAACGACAAGCGATATACAACACACTGCGCCGCGTGCAGAGTTAGCATAAAACTAAATTAAATTCCTGACCTTAATTTATTTCAGCAAAGTAAATATTCCCGCATCAGTAAATTGAAATTCTAAAAGGCTATTTATAAAGCTGAGGATGGGTACAGTCTGTGTCGTTATAAAGCATACAAAAGAACGGTAAACATTCAAACATCGTAAGGAAAATCGTTTGCGAGTAATTTCGGCAACGGCTTTTTGGTAGAGTTTGATAAGATCTCGTTAGCACCTACGTTCAGTGTTAATTAAATGACTTCAACTATCTTCCCGTGAGTATATTTGTGAGGCTTTAAATAAATAAATAAATGACGATGTACACTTACTTATTCATATATATATATATATATACACAAATGGGTAGGCAGAAGCTAGTCTAGCCCAGCTCTTTTGCTCGTGATCGTGCATAATTATATTAATAAAGTTAATACCCACAAACCCGCTTACCACCAAAGATAACATCACTCAGATTCCAAGAGAATCCAGCGTGAATTCACTTTAGACTAACAGCCCTTGTGCGCTTCATTCAAGTTCATAAATCGATTCATTCACGTCCTTATTTCAAGTACGTCCTTTTCAGCCCCATCCTTGATTGATTCGATCAATTTAATCAAGATACTTGGAATGCGGTCTTTCTTGGCAACTTCTTTGAGACAAATTATATATCCTCACGCCTTCCCACGAAGGTCGCCAAGGGGTAGTCAGAGGCGTATACCTATACACTCACTTTCAACCACAGATATATTTTAGGTGCCAACGTGACAGATGGCAAGAACACCGCCGCTACTTAAGAACGACTAAATATTTACAATATTGAATTTCTTCTCAAACTTTTACATTTTCCTCTCGATAAAATAAAGGTAAAACCTTCACCGTAATATTTGTAATCTTACTAATCACTGTATTTTTGTTCTGAAAAACGCATTAGTACAATCGGGATTCTAACTTTCAATCTTATTATTGCAGGTAACTACTTGAACCGCTCGGCTACCACGGATCTTTAAAGGGAGAAAGTAGTAATAAACAAAGCCAAAAACTTCGTGGTTTTATATCCACTGTGAGTATCGAACTATCCTCATTATGAAGGATAACATGCCTTAGCTCACCACACTGGCCCGTTGGGGATTGCCGGACTTTCCGCCCCAAAAGCCCGCGCCGTGATAAATCACCCAACTTAAGTTCCCAAAACTCATTGCTACCAGGGTGTTTTTCTACTCTCTATTGTACATGGATTAGATAGTTTTTATTCGCCCTTGTATTGCACGAACACGAATATATACGCTCACAACACATTTTTGGAACCCATAATTATTTACACACACACACACACACACACACACTATACCTGTTGTTACATAAACATAAGCACTCTAATATTTTCGTAATTATAGCCGAGACGACATTGAAGACCCCAGTCTTCAAACACATTACTTGCTTGAAAAGAGACCTCGATCACTAAATCAAGATTGGGTAATACTTTGGGAGTGGATAAGGATAATAATAATAATTTAATTGTTATGGCCTTTCCTGCAGCAGACGAGCTCCCCGTCACAAAATTCGGCCAAAAATTATATCCTCCTCCAGGCTTATATTTGCGGCATTTGCCGTTGAGTCCATTACTCCACTCCACGACAAGCGGGAGCTCACGACAGATCATCGCAAGGTACCCTTGTGGGGTTACAGCCGGAAGCTCTCCGTCACCCACCTTACTGACCGGACCATGCCCCAACAGTTTTTTTTTTTATTTAACATAAGTTCAACATACAACATGCAGTACAGGACGCTTTCACTGACTTCATCGCTTCCCGTATGGCAGACTTCTACAGTAAAAGGATAAACAAAATGGCAAAATTGTATAGATATTTGGTTCAGTATTTTGATTAGCAAAAACTAAAAAATATATTTAAGTTAAAGACCTAATATATGTTTTGTTTTCACACCAGTCCTTCCTTAACCCACATTCACTACTCTTCATGCACTCGGCGGTTTCGAGTACTCTTTACATTCTCATCCTTTTGTGTTTGATCCAATAGTCGAAACCGTTGGTGCCGAAAACCTAAATCTTTTGCATCGTTCTGAAAAAATAATATGTATATCAAATAATCACAACATGTACCACGTGAAGTAGGCAAAAGGAGGAAAAAACCCCTTACCGGCTTACCCCATATTCACCATTCATTATATTATACTCATCAGTACATACTCGCCACTTTCAGTTGAAACGCTAAATGTCAAACGCCAAACGTCACTTAATTTGAATACCCAAAACTACTGCATTGGATACCGTCGTGTGTGCAAACTGCTAGACTTCATTCCTCAAAACGCGAGGCACAGAGAATAATTTATATGGAGACCCAAAAGTTACTAAATACTTATGAACATTATTCAATCATTGTGCATAATGAGGTTATGATGTCTCATTTGACATCCAACCGCGACATTAATAGGAGTGTCAATCATACCAGCTCTGCTGTAATTGAAAATTTAACCGAATACTTCTCAATTAATTGTAGATTTTCTTTTGTCAATAGGGTGGTGGGTGGCTTAGATGATCATAAGTCTACAAGACTTAATATATTAAAAAGCCAATGTATGTATTTGAAAAAAATACGTAGATAAATTGCATTGCGAACATGTGTAACGGATAAAAAATATAATACAATATTATTACATCTGGTTCCATGGACGATTAACTAAGATGCAAATTCACATACTAATTTAAGAATTTAGTTATCATATATTCCAAAAAAAACTGAGATTTTTAATGTGATAAATATATTTTTTCTGTATGTGCATATTTATTGAATTATTATGTATTTAATTGTTAACGTTGGCATTTATTTAATGTTGAATTTCGGACATAATTTACGTAACATTTAACCGTATTATAATAGAAAATATAATATCCATTCTACGTCCATAACATACTTATAAAAGTAACTGCAGTATCATTGAAATATATATTATATGCTAAACTTCGAATTAAAATCAATACAATTGGATAACATTCTGACTAAATAAAACATCAGCGGTTAACTTACCTCAAAAACTATTCAAAGTCGATGCTCAAACAAAACTGACACCTTTAAAGTCCGCGCAAATTGTCAAGTTCTTTTTACAATTTCGTAAACACAGTCGAAGGAAACTTCGCGTACAGTCTACGTGGTGCGTTTCTACCTCGCAGCGTCACGGAGCAAACTGAATTTAGAGCGCTGAGTTATCTGTTGCGCTGAGTTTTATACATGCGCAAAGCTTCTCGTAAGCGAATATTGCTGTGAAATACATTGCCAGCTCACTGAGAAGGGTTTCCAGACGCTCGTCAATACAGTCGTTAATGTACTCTCCCTAAACATTAATGAACGTGGAAATTATTAAGTGTTGAAGACATAAATTGTCCCTTTGTTTCACGGTACTAAATTATTTTGATTCTGGGATAGAGATTGCTTTCCTCCGAATTAATTTCGAGATTTGTTCCACTTAATTAAACTTTTGTCACATCAAATTCGACTGTCCTCAAATTTCTATTTTAAGCTTGGAATTTTGCATAAATTTTGTTTTATGAATCTAATATCAACTGGTTCGGTAGTTATTATTTGACCTAAAAACGACGTTATGGATAAATAGGATGATATTATATCATGCATTATCTATTTATATGAAAACTGCACTTTATCGTTGACCTAGAGATAAGAACTTCTTTTGGTTTTGTCTCAAATTTTTCGTATATTGTTTGTTTCGTATATTAATTGTGCATACCTAAATTGACTTTATGCTACTAATATTCCAATTGATACTATCACCTTGTGGAACCATATTTGTATGGTAACCCTACTAGTATTTTTTTTTTTTTTTATATGTCAGTGTCCCTCTGACGTGGTGGTCAGAGACTTTTTTGCTTGTTTTTTTATATTTTATCTTTTTCTATTCTTTTCTTTTTCTCTTATGAGATTTTTCTTTTTCTCATGTTTACTGTTTCTTTACTTTTACCCTACTAGTATTAACTATGTTAGTGATCTTCAATAATTAAATAATATAATCTTTAACGCCCTTCTCTGCCTACCCCATCGGGGACCTTTGTGGGAAGGCATGAAGATATTATTATTAACTCCCTTTAATAAACTTTGTATATTATTTGTCTATTCTACAACAATAACCACACCAATAACCCTATGCCCCAGAAGGATAATAGTATCGGGGTGTTACGTGTCAGTTATTTAAAGCCCTACACATGAGGTTCACAAAATCTTCTGCAGCTTAAAGAGCCTATAGCAAGAGACGTTTAGAATTGAAGCTCGACTAAGGGGCAGTACCACTACTTCAAAGGGCATCGTAAAAAAATTACATTAGGTACTCCCGAAAAAATTAGTTGGCCCTCTACTCTGCCTCCCGAAACGGATTCGGTATGATGATACGTAGATACATACATACCTAAATATGTGCCTTAGTGCGACACCTTTGTGGTTCTAAGGCATGGATATAAATTCCCCGTCGTCAAAAGGTTTGTCGGCAGAATGTAGGCGAGGGCATCAAGGATTGCTATAGCAATTACAATCAATACAATATTTGGTACAGGAAAGTACTGAGATCGGAATGGAAGTAGTAAGAGGATTAAGATTAAATGAATTACCGACAGCTCGGTACACCTGCGGAAACTTATTAATGAGCGCGCGTCACGCACACATTTTTCCTCCGAGAGGATTAATGGCCATCATTATTGTTATTATTTATTAACTTATTATATTAACGCAACGGCAAGAGTTTAATTCATTTAATGAACTATTTGATAATACCATTAATTTAGCATCGATAATTATTAATAAGGATTAAACGTAACCATTGCAAGGAAATTTTACCTGGTAAGTAAATATAAATATAAAGCGACATTAAGTCTCTTCATACATGCTCGCCGGTGTGAGTACTCTTAACATTCCCATAATAAATAGTTGGATTAATTTAAATCTACATGTCTTTTTTATACCACAAAAGTGGTAAACAAACATGAGGTTCGCATGATGGTAAGCGGCTACCGCCGGCTATAGACGCTTGTTAAACCAGGGGTATCTCTAGCGTGCTGCTGACCCCGCAGGAATCTTTGACACCCTTCACGAGGAACTCACTTTTTGTACTCTCTAGGGGAACCACAGCGTGCATTTAACCTTAATTACCTAGGTAATTGGAAGGTGGTATTTCCCTGCTTTTCTAATATCACAATTATATCCAATAAATGTCACCCCTAAAGTAGGCATGCCGGTTTGTAATAAAATTGGTTTGAACATCATGAGCCTCGCATTAATTACCCACATGATGAACAAGCGTGATGGCCGAGCGGTTCAAGTAGCCGTCTCCAACGTAAGATTAGCAAGTTGAAACCCCGACTGTACCTAAACTTTTTTTCTGAACTTAATTATGTACATTGATTAACCACACCACGAGGCTTTAGTTGAAGGAAAACATCGAGAGGGAACCTGCATACATTGAGACAGCGATGGACTCGCCATCAGACACGTAAATATGTTCCTGTGCATGTGGGAAGTAAAGATATATGTAGCCCGCTGTTAATAAACGATCCCTCATTTTAACCATAACTTTACTTATTCGAAAATTGGGGTTGGTTTTTAAATAAACGAATTTGGAACTTATTATTGGGGGAATCATTTCGTAACGCTGTTCGATGGTAAGTAGTCTACTCCTTTAAATAAATATTTTTTATCTGATGTTACTCTCATGTTACAATAAATAAATAAATACCTGGGACAATTCCACACAAATTGACCTAGTCCCAAATTAAGCAAAGCTTGTGTTATGGTGACTAGACAACGATATATTTTACTTATATATATATATATATATATATATATATATATAGATATATACATAAATACATAGGTACAAATACTCGTGTTCATCACACAAATATCTGCCCTCAGCGGGATTCGAACCCGCAACCTCAAGCTTCGCAGTCAGGAGCTCTAACCACTAGACCAGGCGGTCGTCAAAATATATAAAGAGAGTTTGAAAACGGAACAATTGAACCGACTTCATGGCCGAGTGGTTCAAGTCATTGCCTACAACACATGGATTGCATGTTCGCATTCCACCTGTACAAAATAGTTTTTCTAAACTTAAGTACAGTGAGTAGTCACAAAACGAGGTTACTTATTATCTCTGGCGGAAAGTGGATTTGGGTACCACCTACACACTTCTACCTACCCCTATTTCTTCACGCTTCGAACAAGGGAGACCCTTGTGGGAAGGAGTGAAGAAATAAAAATAAAAAACAATTAAACCAGTTAGGTGGCGATGCCGTGTTTCGAGAGCTTTTACTTATTCAGTGCTTTTGAAGCTGAGAGAAAAAGCTGTTACCTATATATACAAATATATTAAAATATAAAGTTTTAAAGGGAAGGTACGATATTTGTGTTCGTCGATGAATAAGCTGCCCCATGACGTCACAAAATGTACACGGGGAAACTGTACATCTGTACATTTAAGAAAAAGTTACCTTTTGTAAAGCAACGCGTACCTTTGTCTTTAATGGCGATGGTGTGACCGTGTGTTTTGGAAACGTGCAAGGGCCGCGTGACAAAGAATGACGCTTTATAAGGATTGAAAGAGTTAAAAGTTAAGTTAACAATAGGTATGTACTAGGGGATGTTGTATGAAATCCAGGCGTATTTGCACCCGTAGTGTCTTTTCTTTACATTGGTTCCATTAATTAATCAAAATTTTCATTTATTTACTAATGTTCATCAATATTAGATCCATGATTCATTAGAGAACATTAACTATAATGTTATTAAAAAAATACTACGGTAATTGTAGTATGATTAACAATTTTATTTATATTAATATATAACACGCCTTATAAAGGTCTCCGAAGGAGTAGGCGAAGATGCAGTAGCAACAAGAAACCTCTTTTCGCTGGAGATATATTTAGGTGCCTCGTGACAGATGGCTGCAAGCACGACTCTGAGCACACGTCGTTAAATTTATTCTAAAACGTATACAGGTTTCCTCTTAATGTTTTCCTTCACCGTAAAGCTAGCGGTGGGATTCATATATCATGAAGATATTCGCAAAACAACTGGCGTGAACGAGGGTGTGATTGTAAAGATGAAGAAAGGTATGTTATGTTAGTTTGGACATATAGAAGGGATGAGTGAAGAAAGATTGACGAAACAGATATACAAAGTGAAAGTGTGTACAAGAAGAGGCAGAGGAAGAACATGTTCCAACTACCTAGATCAAATCGATCGGACGCTAAAGGACGGGAACGGCAAGAGTACTCGAATCCGACGAGCATGTATAAAGAGACTGATGAATGTGGACGAAGCGAAATAATTATGTAAGTCTAGAGAGAACAGGCGCTCTATACTCTTTGCCTACCCCGTTAGGGAATCGGCGTGATGTTATGTATGTATATAAAATTTAATATTTTATCATAAAAGGATGTAGTGATATATAACACCTACACGACCGCAAGGACATACGAACAAAGCTTTCTATGCTAATGAAATAATTACCGAAATTACCCGGCACACCAAATACACAATACACTTTTTCAGGCTAAATCCGGAATTATGAGCGTCAGGGGTGGCGTATAATCCCCCTAAATACGGTAATTTTGAGAGTCGAAGCGAATGGGGCCAACTGTTTAATTATGTTTATTCTAATTTAATTTCCGACACTTTGTACACAGAGATATAGATAGTGACGAAGAATAATGGTTCTAGATGTGACATGTTTTACCAGGTTAATGGGCGTATAAATATTCAGGTTTATATAAATATTCAAAAAGGCAATGGACTCGCCATCTGTCACGTTGGCTACTGAAATTTAACTCTAGCTGAAAGTTCGGTGTGTGGGTACTTACCTATGTATACACCTCTGCCAACCCTTTATTGTTGGAAGCAGTGAGAATATATTGAGGATGTATTCATTATTTGATTTTCACTATTTAGTCATATAAAACTAATTTTAATTATTTTAATTAAACTCACTTAAAAACCGAGCTTCGGTAATTGTTCCTTTACATGAATTTTTAAGCGTACTCAAACGCTCAACAAATACTGATCGTAATGTTTTTATAAATTAGTCTCGCATACTAAGGATACCGAAACTCATCCCAGAGCTCATCGTTTCTCGTAGGTATTTAATTTAAATTTAATGCTAAACAAACATTGAGAATAACAACCTTCACAAAAATAATTGGTAATGACACTTCTAGCTATTTGCTTTAGCAATGTCTTCGTCTACGTTTAAGTCTGTGCGACACGGTCAAAAAAATTAAAAATACACTTTTCCCATCAGGATGTAGTACCCCGCGCTGGGTTTATATTAATTTTCCAGTAGGAAAATAATTAAGTGAAAATTTTACAGGCGTCCCTCAGTAACAGCGCAACGCCGCACGAAGAAAAATTAGAGACTTTTACTTAGAAAGTTTAGCATCAAGTGGGACTTTATAATTAAACGTTAGGCACAAAATGTTTATACCATATTAAATTAAAAATAGAGAGAGATAACATTAACTAAACTCACTCGCCGGCCGCGCTCTGTGAATAAAGGGGGCCCTGGGATCTTCTGAGGAATGCACCAGTGCCCTCCTGCACTTTGCCTGACCACAAACCAAACTTTGCCTCTAGTACCCGCGCTGTGGTATCGAAAGCATGAAGCACGCGCTCCGGCCAACCCTGGACCCGCGTAGTGTGACAGCCAGGGCCATCACCCTGACTGCAAGCCGGCAAGCCGGTCAACCCCATTTAGTCGCCACTTACAGGCAGGGAATACTAACTTAACCAAATCAACCACTAAACCAAATTCTTAAGCCCATGCTAGTGGAAAAAAAAGGTCATATCCCAAGTAGGTGTTCTTCGGAAAGGTGTCGAGGCTGGTAGCGCCTCGATGTTCTTTGTGGTTTTGTTGCCCTAACATAAATACTCTAATATAGTTTCTACATGTTATTTGCATATTCTAAGCTAATATATGTCATCACATACAGATTTCCTCACGATGTTTTCCTTAATCGTAAAGCTCTTGTGTGGTGTGATTAACTACTATGCTTCGCTATCGAGGTTCAAACTTGCGACGTTGCCGGTGATTACTCAAACCACTCTGTGTTGTTATTTATTAAGTAAGTAGCTAATAAGCATAATAAGCATAAGGCTATGTCTGTCTTAAAATGAACCCAAATAAGACTGGGTCTCACCGCTTCGTACTCACTCCCTGACTGGCCGAATCGATGTTTGTTACTGCTACATTTTCTTGCTTGTATATAAGTATGTATATACTTACTGGCCTACCACGCCGTTTAATTCATGGTAGGCAGAGATAGTAGAGCGAAGAGGCGAATTAAACAAACTACTCAATACTCAAAAATTACTACTAACTTCAGGACTTTAAAGTTGCTGAGCAATTATGTAATATTAAAATTTTCAAAGCTCCAGGAAAATTAACATTTCAGAGCTGAGTGAATATTTGAGTACTTTGCCTTATGGCTTTACTTTATACGTAAAAATATATTCGTGTAGTTACTTATATTAACATTATTACAAAGATGTGAGCTTATACAATAGCTAGAATATTTAAGGAATACAAGAACATTTATGTACATGAATCTAAATACATTGGCGCTATCTCTTGACCTACCCGTAAGGGACTTGGGCTGATGATATACATATAAAATAAACTCTTGCTGCTGATAAAAAAACACTTCATTATGCGACCATATATGACCAAAGAGTAGTGATCATTGGCACAGTCGGGATTCGAACATGCATTTTTTGTGTCGCAGGCAACTAATCTAACCATTCGGCCACCATGGCTCTTATAACTTATTATTTAACAAAAACAACACGAATGCTAAGGCAATTTTAATATTGTATAGACATTCGAATTTAACGCGGTTGAAACTGTGGCCTATCTTTAATAACTTCTACGTCAAATATAATTCGATATAATCCTGTCCCCTTAAGTTAACTAAGCGCATTAGCGAAGCCAAAAAATGATTGACCTTATACTCGGCACAAGTTAACCTAATTACCCGAATGTGACTCCTCTGTTAAGCATGGTAATTAGGATCGCGACTACATCGACGCTTACTTAATGAGGGCTAAACCGAAGCCGAGCCTCAATTTCTACTTTTATTTTTATGGGGATTACTTTTATTTCTAGGGATCCCAGTATAAGCGTGTGCGTCGTACGTGATCCTACCAGCCCAGAGGGCTGCAATTCCACTCGATGCGCATTGTCCGGACAGCTATTAGGGCACCAGTCCGTCCCCGCTGGTGCGAGAAATCTGGCACAGAGCGGCGATGGGGACCACCACCTATCACGCAGAGTGCCTCACGGCGAAAAGTGGAGTGTATTGTGTTTTCTCTCTATACCCTCTGCCTACCCCGTTAAGGGACTTGGCGTGATGATATGGTGATGATGATTTCTATAGGGACGAATTTGTAGCGCTGAATTTCCGAAGGCAAGGCAAGTGACATCACTGATTAGACGATCTTCTCATATTGTTAGTGAAAACCTGCAAAAGATACCGGCTTGTCTAGCACTAGTGTCGTGTAGGACCGGTATGGACCAAACCGTATAACCATTATTAAAACAGGTCATTGTATAAACGTGGACGAAGCAAAAGAGGTATTTAAGTCCAAAGCGGAATGGCGCTCTATTATCTTTGCCTTCCCCTTGAGGGACTGGGCGTGATGATAATTATGTATATATATACCTGCTCTTATCTTTAATCTTAGGTAGGAGAAAGTGGAATATCACCCACCGATAAAACCATAATATATAAAAAAAATATAATAATACCGAGACTAATGCAAAGAGCATTAGTCTATTTAAAATGAAAATGCAATAAACTTATATTCAATATAAATGTGTCCCTAACACTGGAAACACTTAACTACAATAACATAACTTAATGACAATAACATGACCATTACCACCGTTTCCGCGAAAACAATCTGTCAAACGAATTGCTATCTTAAAATTGTATCTACAGAATAGAAATTCAACTACATTGTTACAGTACAAGGGTAAAATTAAAGAAGGCTAGAGTGCAGTGACTGGGAGCACAAAAGCGTTCTTATGTGGTGGGTGTAAAGAGACACTGCTTCCCGTCTACCCGAGCGAAACCTGCGGTGCAATTTGTAAGAAAAAGCGAAAACAAAATTGACATACCTACAAAAAATGACTAGCCATATTCGTTAGTTAAATTAAATTGAATTCAAGATGACTATGGCCAAGTGGTGTGAGCAGTCGCCTGCAACACAACCAAGCCCGACTGTACCAATGACTTTTACCAAACTTAACTACAGTGATTAGTCATACCACGAACTTCAAAGACGATAAATACCGAGAGGAAACCAGCATACATTGGAGAAGAAATTCAAAGACGTATGTATAGTCGTGCTTGAGTAACGGCGACGGACTCGCCATCTGTCACGTTGGCACCTAAAATATATCTCTGGCGGAAAGTGGGTGTGTGAGTATTACCTATACACCTCTGCCTACCCCTACGGGGACCCTTGTGGGAAGACGTGAGGATATAATATTATTTATAAAAAAAAACATAAAATACATCGGCACATTATTGACAAGTGAAAGGAAAGCAATATCTTGTTTTGTGAAAGACTATTGCCTAAACTAGGCAAAGCCTTTCAGGTCACCAGGTCTCCACCCACGGCTTGTGTTACTATAGTATTTTGTAACAAATCAAATGTTTAAATAATCGAGTTAAAGAAACAAAAAATATATTGTTAAAATAAAATATTTATCAAATTGATGTGTTACTTAAGCACGCCTACCAAATCTGTCTACTTAAGCCTACGCTTCCAACACCAAAGGTATCGCTCGAGCGTTGACGACCACGCAGGAATCTATCGCACCCGTCTTGAAAACCCTATGCTAATACTTTCTAGAGAAAACTCAACGGGGAGCTCATTCAGCAGGCTGAACGTTCGCGGAAGGAAACTCTTTTGAAGCCGAGTGCGAGAGAGGCTATAGAGTATATAGTTACGACCCACGCTTCAGCTGACAATTTGGGCCCAGTTTAGAAGCAACATCACCAGCAGGGTCAGAGAACAAAGGAGGGTACTGGAGGCTCAACACTCCACTCGCTTTGTCCCGCCTAACATTGTTTAATTTTCACCGGCGACTCGACTTAACCTTCAAGTATTTGTCGATCCTCCTCTCCCCCCTCGTTCATACTGGCAACTAAACTTTTAGGTCAATTTAATCCACAATATTCACTTTAATATACAATTCAAAACTAAAAGAACGTTCATTAAATATTTACGACTAAATGTGGTATCCATTTATAATACTTATGTCTGGATTTAGCAGAAATCGCATGAAATATATTGGTAAGTTTTACCCATTATAGAAGCACAACTGTTAATGTGCACTTTATTGCGCTGGTTTAGGGCTGGTAGTATATATATATAAGGTAGGGTATATATATAGGGTAGTTTGGGGCTGGCAGCTGCTTATATGACATTGCCTCCCACATGGAGCTCTTCAAGATGTTATAAAAATCCTGCAGTGTCGGCATAGTCGGCAGCGCGCGAGCGAAACACATGGTGTTGCAAGTGTTCATAGTTAGTGGTAACCGCTTACCATCAGGACCACATGTTTGCTATCGTAGTGGTATTAACAGATCCTTGCGCATTGAGGAGGGTCATCAAGGGTGTTTTAGAGGCTACATAGCTCGTCCGTCCCTATGACCATGCTTGGATTGGAATAAAATAAAACTCCAAAACGTTTCCAACTACCATAATGTAATTGTGGTTAATATTTAACTTCCAGTTCAAATATATATCAAGAACCATATCAAAAAACATTAGTTTCAAAGAAACGTTTCAAGTGTCTGATTATTTATCAATACCTTCAAACTATAAACTAAACCTTGTTTTTTTTCTAAGAAAAATTATCAATACCATCACATAATAATTTCCAACCAGTCAAAAAGGTACGACTTACAATCCTGGAACCGAATGCAGACCCTCTCAATTCACACCCGGACTCTCATAAAACACATAAATAAATTGGATATCTGTGGAGAAAAAGTACCCCGAAGCAATCTTTATTGTTTTCGCAAGTGTCCAAGCAGCGCAATTTTATTAAAAACTGTGTCAAGCCGAAATATTCTTTATTGACTTGTTAATAAGGTGACAGTGTAGGTAAATTAATAATGGTTGGCCGAATGGATGCATATGACGCTCTTTGTTTGGAATACCTTTGTTTGATCGTTCATATGTCTGTTAAGTACGGAACTCTCATTAACTGGGCGACGAGTGAGGTGAACGGTATTTGTAAATAATGATTTGTATTCTTTAAATCCAAATGTAAGTGTTTATACATACATACGTATAATCACTCCGAGTACCTCATGGGGTTGGCAGAGTAAGGCGTCAGTTTTCTCCCGACCTACAGACTTTGTTCGCTTTATCAATCCCTATAAACGTGCCCACCGGTTTCGAGTAATCTAGACTTTAAATATTCCAACTAAAAGGAACAGGCGGTTCCCTTACGTTGTTATTTTTTTTTATATTATACTTTGGTACCAAACAAGCATGCCGTTCGCCTGGTGGTAAGCGACTGCCACTGACTGTGGATACTTACAACGCCAAGGGTATCTATCACTCCTGCCCTGCCAACCTTACAAGAATCTTTCCCACCCGTATTGAAGTACTGATCTAGTCTGTTAAAATATGACGTATAAACATTTTACATAATTATTCATCTTTTTTTCTTAGAACGATTAAAAACTGAATATGAAATGAAAGACTGACAAAAAAATTTCAAAATATCAAAGGTACAAATTGCAAATGTCTTTCAACCGCGGATAACTGAACATTAGACTAGCTATCGTTTTAATCGTTTATTATGCGCACTCAATGTGGCGACATTATTCCTGCGCCATTCATTTCCGAAACCATTGACGCTTTTGTATGAAATGGCACGAAAACGTATCCGTTACAAGCGAGCTAGTAAAATACTAGCTATGAACTTAATTAGCCTATTTATTTACTGAATTGACGCATTAAATACTTGAAGTAGCTAAGTAATTAGAAAGGCTAACGTTAGAAAGGTTAAGGAAAGAAATTGTTAACCAAGTGAATATATTTATTTAAGGTATTTATTTATATTTATAATTGAATCGAAAAAGAAATACCTGCAAATCTTAGTCCAAGGGGGGTACCAAGGAGCTTGGCAGCATTGCCTGAGTAACTAAATATTTTTCCTAACTTAAGCAGCGCAATATGTTTAATATTCTATCTATCTTTTTCAACAGCCATCTGCGTATTTTACTCCCTTTCTATCCATATCATAGTTCACACTATACATCAAACATTTATTTAGCCGTGAGGGACTGCGTGATAATAAACGTAGGTTTTTATTTGTTGACTCTTATTTATTTATTTATTAGGTACAATAATATATATAAGCCGACAGCCAAAGCACTGATTTATTCATAAATGTACAGACACTTATACACATCACGCAGAGTCCCTAACGTATAAGCAGAGAGTACCAGTTCTCTCTAAAACTTAGATACCTCTTTCGCCCCGTCCACATTCCCCAATCTCTTCATACATACTCGTCGGTTTCGAGTACTCTTGACGTAATAATTACTTATAGTGATAACTTATGTTATATATAAATAATTAAGTGTAGTATAATAAAGTTAGGTTAATTATACACAACGCATTAAACACTGTGCATTCTCAGCGAACATCTATCAAAAACCAACTTGTAAATATCTGTTGTGTTACGAAAGCGAGTAATGGACTCAAAATATAAGTTTAAAGTCCCAAAGCATATGTGGTATCAAAGTTGGGGTCCGTAGTTGGAAACTGGCATATTAACTGGAATTCCTTTCAGATTGGCCTCGGGGTGAACCCTCATCAGGTCGGACCCGGACACCGTCATTACACACTGGGTAATTTGGGATAGGTTACATTGGCTGAGTGGAGAAATAACACCTTTGGATTAGATCGGGTTATCATTTGGGAACACTGTAAATTTCACAGTTACCTATAGGTATTATACCGTACAACTATACTAATTAGTCTAGATTAGTCACACCACGAGCTTTACGGTGAAGGAAAACATCGAGAGGAAACCTGCATACGTCTGAGAAGATATTCAAAGGCGTATGTATAGTCGTGCTTGAGTAACGGCGATTGACTCGCCATCTGTCACGTTGGCACCTAATATACCTCTGGCGGAAAGTGGGTATGTGGGTATTACCTATACACCTCTGCCTACCTCTTCGGGGACCCTTGTGGGAAGGCGTGAGGATATTATTTTATTATTATTATAACTATACTAATAGGCTATAGCCTTGATATCATTCAATACAATGGTGTATCAAGTTCGTGTCCCGACTGCTATTTTTTTCCTAACATCAATACCTACAGTGATTAGTTACATCACGAGCTTGACGGTGACGGAACATCGACAGGAAACTTTCATATATTTGAGACGAAATGCGAAGGCGAATAAAGAATAATAATAATGGGAGAGAGAGAGAATAATATTAACGTTCTGAGGCCATTTTATCGGTATCGGAGGGTAATTGAATATTTCCTATAAACAAGTGAAAGTGAAGATCGTATGCGGCGATGGACTTACCGTTTGTCTCGTCGGCACCTAAACATATTTCAGGAAAAAGAGGGATTTGTGTCACACCGAGCCTTGCGTGGGCAAGCATAGGAAATTGACCGTCAGTTTTCTCTACACTGTTTTCTTAATACAAATGAGATTGCATTCAAGCTTGCGGCCGCTGCATCTGATGTAAGCAGTTACCAGCATCTGAGTACGCTTGTAACGCTTGCGGTGCCGAGGCGTCGCCCACTTCGTCCAAATCCATCAGTTGTCTTCTATTTTATACACAATACAAATAACAATCCTCAGTTTCGAGTTCTCTTAACGTTCGTATCTTTGAATGTTTTAGAGAAATATTTAGGTATCAACGTGACAGATAGTGGTAGTATATTTTTATATGTGATAATTCAACTAATAGTCTTTTTTTTTTTTCATTCAATTCCGTTCAGGCTTTCTTGCAACAACGAACCCAAACAAATAATATGTGAAGATTTTCTATCCTGATATAGAAAATTATCAAACATTGGTCGATAAAATAAGTAGGTGATATGAAAATGTAGTACATTGTCTAATATAACTTTTCGTTCCGAAGATTATTCCGTTCATGAACGTTCACATACCAAGTTAAATTACGCTATTACTCGAAACACGGGGTAATGGCTAACAATGGGCCGCATTAGGCCTCTCCACTGAACCGAAGCGACCGCGCGGATCACTTGATTTCCCCGAAGGTCCGGGCTCTGATCACATACCTTGCAACTGCAGATATTACACGGATTGTTATATCTACCCATAAGTGACATTTTCAAAACATTTATTATATATTACAAACTCAAAACCGACGAGCATGTATGATGACTGTGGACGAAGCGAAAGAGGCATGTAAGTCAAGAGAGAACTTGCGCTCTACACTCTCTGCCTACCCCGTTAAGAATTCGGCGTGATGATATGTATGTAGGTATTTATTATAAATGGCCTGCATTGGCCTAAAAATTAAGGCCTGCATACAATTAATTCGTACAGGGCATTATTAGGGTTGCCACGACACTGTAGGGCGTCAGAAATGTTTTCAAAGGCGCGAGTTGATGACTTTTATGCGCAAAAGAGTAGGGTCCCTGATGAGTCGAGGGCGTGACAGCCCTAACGGTCTACTGTCTATTATAGCTGGAAGGGTTGATGGGCCTATTGGCTCTCATTGAAATCCAAGGTGAGGATTTACTGGACGTGCATCAGACCGATCATGACTTATGCGTGTGTTGTGTTCGCACAATCCAAAAAGTCAGTACTCCACCCCCTTCAAGTGCTCCAAAGCCGGTTCCTCCGGAGAGCCACAGGTGCCCCGTGGTACATGAGAAACAGTCAACTTCATGTTGACCTAAAAGTCCCCACGATCAAACAGTTTATGAAAAAACTGTCGAAACGCCATTTCGATTCTGCTGAAAATCATCCCAACCCTCTCGTCGTATCGGCCGCCCGATACACACCCTCCCTTATATCGAAAATAAGGCGCCCAAAACATGCCGTCATCGAACCGGATGACGACATAACGGTCCT
The DNA here is from genome assembly GCA_945859725.1 of Drepana falcataria. Lineage (NCBI taxonomy): Eukaryota > Metazoa > Arthropoda > Insecta > Lepidoptera > Drepanidae > Drepana > Drepana falcataria. Next base: position 8,735,323 of record OX243935.1, read on the forward strand.
CCAGGACGCCCGACGACGACACACAAACGACACCACACAAAATCGACCATTGTTCCGTCCTCGCCGGCGAAGCTCGACGCGAATAAGCCGTAACGTTCACCCCAGACTCTCGCAAGTGCCGGCCCGAGCCGAGCCAGTAGCGCAAACTCCCTTCCCCTAATAACCAAATAATAATAAAAATACCAGACCAGCCCAGCTCCCTTGCTCGCGAACCAGCAACGCCCTAAGCCGAGGTCCGAACCCCACAGGGGGTGCCCTTAGCTGTGTTGCTTAATACTTAAGTGCCTGGCTGGAGGCCTAGGTCTCGCCATTGACCGGTTAAGTAGCAAAAGTTCCCGGAACTCACGCTACGAGAGACAATAAAAAAAAAAAAATGGGCCTATTGGGAGACAGTGAATTGCAAGGCACGCTGTTGGTGCAGGAGTTCGTGTCTCAAAGTAGTTACCTAATTTTGTTTGTATTATTTTAATACTGTGTTTATTTATGTAAGTTAATTTATGTAAGTAAATTTAAGTATGAAAATAGCTTGAATGCAGTCGAGATGCGATCTCTTCGAAAAATGTGCGGCGTAACGATATTAGATCGAATCCGCAATGAAGAGATTCGCAAATCAACTGGCGTGAATGAGGGCGTGATTGTAAAGATGAAGAAAGGCATGTTACGTTGGTTTGGACACATAGAAAGGATGAGTGAAGAAAGATTGACGAAACAGATATACAAAGCAAAAGTGTGTGCAAGAAGAGGCAGAGGAAGGCCACGTTCCAACTACCTGGATCAAATAGATCGGACTCTCAAGGACGGGAACGTTAAGAGTACTCGAAACCGACGAGCATGTATGAAGAGACTGATGAATGTGGACGAAGCGAAAGAGGTATGTAAGTCTAGAGAGAACTGGCGCTCTATACTCTCTGCCTACCCCGTTAGGGACTTGGCGTGATGATATGTTTATATGTATGTGTTTATTTCTAATATAATTGATAACAATATTGTTACCAACAAAATATAAATAAATATCTGAAAATAAATGTGCAGAAATAATAATAATTATGATCTGCAACAAAATTTACAACCGATTGTAATCTGCAAATACTTAATAAGTGCCCGATCTGAGCGATCTTACCCTTCTCTTACACGATTTGGATAACAGATTGCTTTTGAAATCAAGATTAAGTCGAGGCTAATAATTTATTCCGTGATACCTCTCTCACTATCAAATGTTCATTATTAACGATCTACTACGCAATTTGAGTAATCTTCTTGGATTACTATCATTGATGAAGGTATAATATAATAAAGATTATTATAGACATCTAAATCGATGCCTACCATTATCACCATGATGACGCCATCTGTCACGTTAGCACCTAAAATAAACATATATCTTTGGTGGAAAATGGGTACACACCCAGGAACGGGTACTATTTATAGGTACACTGTGCCTACACGTCTAGAAATATGAATACTCAAATAAGTCCCTTATACTTAAAAGAAAGCAATGTTGGAATTTTCACTAATAACTTTGATAATAACTTCAGGCCGCCAGCCATCCTTCATATTACAAGGGTAATATAATTTCCTACAAACAAAGGAAATCCGGCGAGAAGTATTAATCTCTTTGAGAAAATAATAAAAAAGTAATATCTCTAAAATTCGATTGCGGCCTTAAAACATAACGATAGGGTGGAAAATAACAGTAACCTAATGAAAAAAATTACGAAAGAAACCTCTTTTCGAGGCTTTTTCCTAAATTAAGAATATAATTACGCTTTAGTCAACTTCAAATGGAAGGAGATTGCAATTTTAGTAGATACCTAACTGGAATTAGGAAAGTAGAAAATTAATAAAATTTAATTAATATTATTAATAGAAACGTCGATTGAAATACAGTTCGCATGTGTATGCATTATGTACAGTTATTTATACCTGTATCACTCAACATTTGCTTACACCAGAGCAATTGTCTTGCCAACAGATTATTTCTTACGAAACAAAATATTGCATTGAAATTTGCATTATTCTGCAAATTTCAATGAATTTCGAAAAGGTAATTTTCTAAATCACAAACAAATATGATACTGACATACACTGACGATAAAATATCACATATTTGATTCGTTCTTAATGACTAACCCATTTAAACGGTTCAAAATGTAGATGAAGTATCACTAGATTCAGTATCATATCTAGGCCGTAATTCTACGAGTTTACGCAGTTATCTACTTGCGGTGCTTTACTTTTAAAACGTACTAAGAGTCGATGTCAAGTTTGTGGGTTAAACAAACTTTGAAGTAACGATGCTTTGGACATAGAAAGGATCAGAAGAGGATAAAAGATTCACGATATAGATCTAACATGCCAAATTATTTAAAAGAAGAGGCGGGGGAGAACCCAAGTTCTTACGTAAGATCCAAATATTACATGCCTGGAGGCAGAGGGTGAACAACATTATGTTTCAACTACCTAGATCAAATCAATCCGACAACCAAGGATGAGGATGTCAAGAGCGTGTATGTAGAGAGTAATGTGGATGAACCGAAAGAGTATTGACTCAGTGTGAAGATACCTACGTAGAACTTCACAAAGAGTAGAACTTATTTCAAATCCAAGGCCAAAGTAATTGGACCCCAATTCCGTAATGTAATAAGGGCTTTTTGGCATTGAAAACAATGCAAGATTGTGTTAATTCTTTTTGCCGAAGTTCGGTAATGTAATTGGTTCCCCAAGCTAAGGGTGAGATGAAGTTAATTGGATACAATTAAAAAACGCCGCGGGTTCTAAAAATATTATTTCACCTCGTAAATTGTTGACTGGAAGCGTCGGGTAAATTGTTTGGGGATTATAATACTCGTATGTATATAAACATTAAATCTATGACTTTAAGCATGTATTAATCTTTATAAATAAACGTTCGTCGTACATACGTAACATTTGCATTGACGTTTGAAAAAAAATTCTTCTAAAAAAAAAATTACGGATACACATTATAGCTCTCCGAACACTGAGTGGCAACGCGCAAGTGATACTTCGGTATTGTAAGCGTAAATAGGCTGCGGTAACCATTTTCCATCGGGTGGGCCGTATGCTTGTTTGCCACTCTGATTGTATAAAAAAAACCTAAAAAAAATAGATTTTAAGTTAAGTTACTATTATAATATTTACATTATAGGTACGCAAGGACGTTCGGAATTAAGGGTGTTTTTGTTTTTCACACTCAATTTACAGTTTCGATTCAGGTTTTATATTCATAAAATCTCACCGAACCTACATATATGCACATATTTATTACCACGAAACCTTCATCACATATATAGATATAGAGATTACACATCTAATTTACTTCTGTATTGCTTTCCATTAGCTTCGTAAACAAGCATCTGGTGCTAAGCGGCTACTGGCACTTTTGCACTTGCTACACTAAGGGTAGCTTGCGCGTATAAGCCCTGCAAAAATATATTCTCGATGAGAACTCTTAGAGGAACTAAATCCCTTCCTATAGGCCCGTTATGACAAATAATACACGTTCAGAGTTATCCTGTATACGCAGTTTTTTATGTCAAATTGAATATCGTACTTTTTCTATCAGCAAACAACTTTACAAAACTCGTCAGGATAACGGAAACAGGAAGTCTTTATAATAGTTTCCGTGTTACTTTTGCACGTCAACTTTTGTGTAAGCAAAGTTCCTAACACATGCATGCAAATCTACACCTTTTAGAAGTAAACAACAGACGTGGGTGGAATGATAATGTAGGAAGGATTTTTTTATGTATATATTTTGTATACTTTCTTCACTCATCCTTTTTTGTGAAGAAAGATTAAAGAACAATTCGAAAGTTTGCAAGAAAAGGCAGAGGAAGACCACGTTCCAATTACTTCGATCAAATCGATCGGACTCTCAAGGACGTGAAGAGTACTCGAAATTTATTTATTTATTTAACAACAAAACTTACATTTATCATAACAGTACAAAAGCACTACAAACTGACAAACATGTATGAAGGGACTAATTCATGTGGATGAAGCGAAAGAGGTATGTAAGTCTAAGGAGGACTGGTTCTCTACTCTCTCCCCTATCCCTTTGGGGACTCGGCACGATGTTATGTATGAATGTCAATTTTGTAATAATATTTCTAGTAAAAAGAGAACAGATTAGACCACATTTAGCTGCAAGATGGAGAAAAGATATATTACGTAATTTTGGACAGGGCTTCCCCTGTGTCTTCTTCCTCATACTTTCCCATCTAGCTACCTAGTTTAAAACGATCAGTCACTCAAGGATGGGAACATCAGGATACAAAATTCGTAATCTTGAACATAACAATAAAATACGCCCTATTTATTCGTTTTTTTTTCAAACGTTTCGACAATGAGATTTTTCAATCAAGCTTATTTCGCCAAAAATTTTTGATAAATCTTGCATATCCAGTTGTTAGTTTATCACTGTATTTAATATTCCAAGTTTATACTCGACGAGTGTTGCCAATTTAGCTTTCTGCCTTCTGAGTCTACGAAATGCTTATTGCATATAAAAATGTATATTGGCAAATTAATCTCGCTACGGGAAATATTAACGAGGTACATTTTATAGCGTTCCATTTGAGCCGTGTTTTTTGTTGTATCGTATATTTCATTAAGGAATATATGTTTTACTATCGTAATTATAACTTGTAAGTTTAACTTTCTGTTCATTTATGACTCAAATTACAAACTCGTGTATCACGTTACGTTTTTCAAATGTTTATTACCATTGAGGTGACTAATATGCTTACGGCTCGCCTGATGGTAAGCGGTTACCACTATATATGGATGCTCGCAATATCTTATATATCGCTCGCGCAGTAATAATAATAATACATACCTTGGGACAATTCCGCACAAAATTGACATAGCCCCAAATAAAGCAAAGCTTGTACTATGGTAACTAAGCAACGATATAATATACTTGGATAGATAGATTGGATATATACATAAATACATTCCAGACTAACGTACAAATACTCGTTTTCGTAACACAAATATCTGCCCTCAGCGGAAATCGAACGCACGACCTCAAGCTTTGCAGTCAGGAGCTCTGACCACTGGACCAGATGGTACTTTTTAAGAATCCCAAATGTTATTATTAAGATTTGAGGATTCATATAACAAATCAGACGAATAGTACGCCCATTATCCATGTACCAAACGCACGCCTTTGATTGAACTTTGGCTTTTCTGCATTTGACTCCTGGCATAACAATAATCAACAGCGACTTCTAATACAAAGCAGAGATAGAACTATTATCAAATTCTATTCTAATCTTATGGGCATGGACTTAAAAGACGTCATTAACCTCTAATCAAAGTCTCCACTTTGATCACAAATTCTTGCTTGAGCAATTTCCTCTCAGACAAAATAATTAAACATAAGGGATGTTTCACTTACGTCTTATACCGACTTGCAAAAATAAACAGTCGCTTAGTCATTCAGGTATGCACGATATATCAATATTCGATAATTAATTAGTGTTTATACAGCCGTAGTGGCAGAGTCGTTCGCGTTCGGTAGCACCAAAAATATTTCTCTGGCGGACAGTGAATGTCTGGGTACCCATACACCTCAACCTACCCCTTCGGAAATCCTTGTGGGGCGGTGTGAGGATATAATATATAAAAAAAAATAATAATATATCCTCACGCATTCCCACAAGGGTCCCCGAAGGGGTAGGCAGAGGTGTATGGGTAATACCCACACACCCACTTTCCGCCAGAGGTATATTAGGTGCTAACGTGACAGATGGCGAGTCCATCGCCGTTACTCAAGCACGACTATACATACACCTTTGAATTTCTTCTCAGACGTATGCAGGTTTCCTCACGATGTTTTCCTTCACCGTAAAGCTCATGGTGTGACTAATCACTGTACTTAAGTTCCGAAAAACTCATTGGTACAGTCGGGATTCGAACTTGCGATCTTTGCGTCGCAGGCAACTGCTCGGCCACCACGGCTAATAATATAATATAATTTTAAGGAATAACATAATTATTGTGTTGCTACGCCCATCAGGGTATATTGTCAGTTTATAAAAATTTTACACTGTTGCAAGATATTAAATAAATATATATTAGTATTTACTTGAATGATTTTTTCCCAGGTGTCCCTAGAATTGTCCCTGGGATTATGTACAAAACTCTTGAGAACTATCGCTTTTTTAATCCTGCTCTCGGATTATTACGAGATTTAATAAAAGTATGCTATCTAAAAAATAAAGACGAAAGATGACCACCATTTACGACATTATAGCTTCTTTCAAATATCTTGGAAGGAAAGGTAGAGGAGAAGGGAAGAGTAAGACCTAGATTAACATACATTGGTCAGATCAAAGTGTCATCTTATAGGGAGGTCGAAGATGTTGTGTTGCATAGAAGCAAATGGAAGGGACTGCATCAGAGACGCCGACAAGAGCCCAACTGTAAAATTTATGATGATGATCTAAAAATACTGAAGAAGATTAACCGATTGTGGAGATAATCATAGGATATCTGTCTCGTGCGGTCACTCCTACCGAGCGGATGCGTCATTGACCCTGAATACGGCGAAATGACGACTAAAGTAATAAAGTGTAATAACTGCAATATAGTAATATGTGAACTTTTAGCATTTCTCCAAAATAAAATGGATGTGATGGACGAAGAAAGCCTGGTTAGATTATGTGCTACATCCTTTACTGAAAAGGATATTTTATCTGCGAAAAGTCTGCTGTTCGACTCAATTACAGGGAAACGTAGAATAATTAGAAGAAATGATGGGAAATTAAACAGGGATTTGTACGACATTATATCATTACTGAAAGAAATGGATCCTGAGAAAGTGCCGATTTTTGTTGCTAAGGAATTGTAGAAACTGCCGCCTGTCACATTTGACCACATAAATGCTACAAGGTTATTAAAAGATCTTTTGGTTCTACAAGCGGAGATTAGGTCAATGAAGGAAGGGTTCGTAACGCGTGAGGAACTTCTACAGTTTAAAACTGATATTCTAAATCCTAAACAACAAACACCCAATTTCACTTCGAACCAAAACATTAATTTCAAAAGAGGCGGTAGCATGAAAAGCACCAGTAACTGCTTAGACAGTGGACCTGTCTGCCTACCTCACATTTTGGATATATCGACAGCTGCTAATGATTCATCGAGTAACGGTATGAACTCGGTGATGGATGTGCATTTGTCTGAGTCACACACAAAAAATAAAGATAATTCTGTGCTGTCGTCACCTCAACTGCAATCGCATGAGCGTGCGCATACTACTGTGGCCGCCGCTACTGTGGTCTTACCCCAAGCCGGTTATATTGACAAACATGTATCGGCGCGGCCTAAGTCACCGGAGGTCAGTGAATGGGGAAATGATGAACAATCTAGTAACGTTAACAATGAGTGGATTACCGTTAAGGGAAAGAAAAGGAAATCTAGGTTTGCGGGGAGTAAAGGAAAAGCTGTCTTGGAACCGAGTAACAAGTTCCGAGCAGCTGATATTAAAATTCCGCTTTTCATAACGTTGTTACATAAATGTTGACAAAGAGACATCTGATACAGATATTACGGACTATATTATGTTGAAAACACAAACCTTAGTATATTTAAAGAAAATTAAAATGAGCAAAGAACGAAACTACAACGCTTTCAAAATATTTGTACCACAGCACAAACTCTCAATGTTTTTAAATGATAGCTTGTGGCCAGAAGGAATATCGTTTCGCCGCTTTGTTTACATGAACAAATATAACAAAGTCGACGGTAAATACGAAGAAAGTAAGAATAGTGAGCCGATTCCCAAGACGTAATATGGATGTACGATCTCAAACTAAATCAACTCTCATTAGTTTTAACTGTAAGTCAGTTAAAAGATCGTATGACTGTGTAAAGAGTTTGTGTAAGACTGCCGATATCATAGCACTGCAGGAGACGTGGTTGCTTCCGCATGACCTACCATTTTTAGGCACGGTACACCAAGATTTTGCATATACAGGTACGTCTGCTGTTGACACCGCGGCGGGAATACTGAGAGGGAGACCCTATGGAGGAGTGGCGCTCTTATGGAGTAAAACCACATTTAGGGATGTGACAGTGATTGAGTGCAAAAATCCGCGTATATGTGCGATAAAAGCAACAATCGGGAAACGTGTTATACTAGTGTTTAGTGTTTACATGCCCACAGACGCAGCTAACAACTTACACGAATTCACGGATTGCTTTAGTCAGGTGTGTGCTATTGTCGAAAATAGCTCGGTTGAGGCGGTTTATATATTAGGAGACTATAATGCGCACCCTGGTGAATTATTTGGTAATGAGTTGGATAATTTATGTACTGACCAACAATGGATATGTGCGGATATAATTAAGCTAGGCAGGGACTTAAATAACTATACATTTGTAAGTGATGCGCATGGAAGTACAAGGTGGCTCGACCACTGTGTTGTCAGTTACTCTGCTTGGCAAACAATCAGTAATGTCTGTATTAAGTATGATTCCTACTGGTCAGATCACCTGCCTTTGGTGATAGAGTGTGATCTAGACATAATTACATGTAAAACTAATTTTAAAATAGATGATTTAGATTGCAACATGGTTATTTGGGGCAATAGAACAATGAAGCAAATAGACAATTACAAAGATACATGCGATAGTAATCTTAAGCTGCTTGATTGTCCCCTTGATCTTAATAAATGTAAATATAAAACTTGTTCTAATACACAACATCGAATTAAGATAGATCAATTTTATAATGAAATTATAAAAATATTAAGGAATGCAGCCATAAGTAGTGGGCCGGCTCTAAATGCTAATAATAGACCTAGAGGAAAAGTTATTGGCTGGAACAGGCACGTTCGTGATGCTCACAGGGAGGCCAGATTTCATTTCTTAAACTGGAGCTGGTGCAATAGACCAAAATTCGGCAAACTATACAACGATATGTGTCATAGTAGGAAGGTATTTAAGCAAAAATTGAAATGGTGTCAGGATAATGAGGAGCAGATAAAAATGGACATTATTGCGGAGCACCGGTCTGCTAAGAACTTTGCCGGTTTTTGGAAAGCTACCAATAAATTGAACTTGAGACCTGGCCTCCCTGTGAGCGTTGAAGGTGTAAGTGATAATGCTAGTATTGCGGATCTGTTTAGAAATCACTTCGCAGTAAGATCACCTCTAGGACCTTCTATAGTAGTGCATGAGGCTGATTTACCGGTACCTCATGAGATGTTTAATGTATCTGCCGAGCAAATCTCAAAAATAATACATAATATGTCTAAAGGTAAGTCTCCGGGTCACGACGGGCTCAGCATTGAGCAACTTAAATATGCAGGCAAACACTTACCTCGCGTGCTTGCTACGCTCTTCACGTTGTGTCTTAATCACTCACACTTACCGTCTGATTTAATGAGGACTATTGTTGTGCCCATTGTGAAAAACAAAACCGGGGACCTGGCAAATAAATGTAAATACCGCCCAATATCACTAGCTACAGTGGTGGCTAAAGTACTAGACAGTGTGCTGAGCTCTGAACTTGATAAGCATTTAGTTACAAGCGATGCTCAGTTTGGGTTCAAGCCTGGCCTATCGACTGAAAGCGCCATACAAGCTGTAAAGAACACTGTGCACTATTATACGGAGAGACGTACACCTGTGTATGCATGCTTCCTCGATTTATCAAAAGCTTTTGATCTTGTGTCCTACGATGTACTGTGGGATAAGCTAAAAAGAACGGGGGTGCATCAACAGGTGCAACGTCTTTTTCATTACTGGTATGCCAACGAAACTAATAATGTAAGGTGGGCTAGTGGACTCTCTGAAACATACGGGCTGGAGTGCGGGGTGAGGCAAGGGGGACTGAGCTCGCCTAAGCTCTTCAACCTGTATGTGAATGAGCTTCTGGTGGAGCTCAGCAATGAACGTGTCGGCTGCGTGATTGATGGGGTTTTTATGAACAATATCAGTTACGCAGATGACATGGTCTTGCTGAGTCCCACCGTCGGGGCGCTCCGACGTCTGCTAGCCCGCTGTGAAGAGTATGCGCATGGGCATGGACTACTGTACAATACGAGTAAAAGAGAGTTCATGGAGAGTTAAGGAAGTCAAAATAACACTATTTAAGGCATACTGCCAAACCTTCTACACGAGCAGCCTGTGGGTCTCATATACGCAGAGATCGTTTAATGACCTACGTATCCAATACAATAACAGCTTTAGGGTTCTGATGGGATTACCCCGATTCTGCAGTGCGTCTAACATGTTTGTAGGAGCGCGAGTGGATGGCTTCCATGCTATAATACGCAAAAGGATTCTCAATAGAAGATTCTCCATACTCAACAGAATTCGGGGTAGTACCAATAGCATCCTCCAAGTGATTGCCGATAAATATGATTCGACAATCATGAAAGCGTTTGTTCGAGTGCTGGTCAGATAATCCTATTTGAATATATCTGACCAGCACTTTTGCACACATGTGTTAAATTATATTTACTAACATAGATGTAAGAAAATCATTTACTAACAAAATGGACACTGTCTGAATAAATAAATGTATTATTATTATTATTATTATTATTATATCTTCCTACGCCTTCCAGGAACGTATAAGAACCCTAATTCTGGTAATAATTTAATAAATTGATGTTTAACATTAAAGTAAACAAAGTATTCACCCTGTGTAATCCTTAAATTTCACAAAATATTGTATCTAGCCTCTTATATTTGTGGCGGGCTTGTTGAGGTCAAAATTGTAAAATTAATTAATCTTTGTCTCTTCAACAAGCTTCCTACTAGCGGATGTATTAGTAGAGCTTTTATTATTCCACTGGCGCGTGAATTGGTTGTGCTAGCAACCGTAGCAGGTTTGATCCCCGCCTTCGTCAAATATTTTGTTAGCCGCTAAGAGGATCGACATTGCACAATTAAGGAAGGTTTTTTATCAAGTGAATTATTTAATTATATATGAACTAACCGTTTCGCCCTAGTTCTGGCGTGATTGAGTAATAAAAGCCCTCAAAAACTTTCATATTTCTAATATTAGTAAAAAGTCCTCACGGAAGATTATAATCCAATATATATATATTCCCATTCAATATATATATAGATCCCATTTGTGAACTCACTCATCACGAAATCTCAGGAGCTATAAGGCCGATTGACTTGAAATTTTGTAGGAGTATTCCTTGCGTGGTGTAAAGGTCAGCTAAGAACGGATTTTATGAAACTCCACCCGCAAGGTGGAACGCGCGGGGTTGTTAAATAAAAAAAAACACGTTTTTCAACCATTGCTTCCCCTATGGAAGAAAAACGTGTTTTTTTTTTACTTTTTCACCCGGGCGATGCTGGGCGGGACAGCTAGTTAAAAATATATATATGTACCATTGCATGTATGCTAACACCATAATGTGTCTTAACACCAGTTTAAAAATCGAAATTAATTTTGGGCGTAAACAGGCATATAGGTATAAACATCGAGTAATCTACCAACGGCTTAAAAATATGACTGGCCACAGAAAAGGTAAAAAAAATAAAACAAAAATAAAGGCTGACAGGCACCGCCTGCAGTCTGCAGCTAACGATATATATTTTTTTCACATTTTTTAATGAAACCACGACTTGACAAGGGATAAACGGACACTGGCCAACGTTATAGAAGTTTGAAACGGATATTTCAAAAATACGGGAACTGCTTAGTGATTGCGGGTATTTCGTTTTCTTGCCACCTAATTAATAGTCTCATATCTACACCATCGCCTTTTTACAAACGTCTCCTTAGGGGTTGGTAGACGTATAACAATAACCTCTTTTCGCTAGAGTTGTAATATTTAAGTACCAACATGACAGATGACGAGTCCATTGCAAGTTCTCAATCACGACTATAGATACATATGTGTTTGATTTGTTTCTGCTCAAGTCAATAGTGTTCGCCTTCCCACAAACGTCTCCGACGGGGTTGGCAGAGATGTAACAACCACCTCCTTTCACCAACGATGTATTTGATAGCAACGAGTCGCATGACGAGTCCTTTGCCGGTTCACAAGCACTGTTTTGAAAACACGGTTTTAAAAATCGATCAATTACAAAAACGTTTAGTAATCGAATGCTTTCAACTATGTTAATTTCACGTCATTAAAAATTATATCATAGAAAATATAGACCGTGTCCAATGCGTACATATAATTGTCTGTACAACTTCCGTCTTAAAAATACTGACTATTTTTTGTTTGATCGTGAACAATAACACCTAACTTGGTATCCATAATTAATGGGCAAAGTTACGCTGCGACCATGCTGCGCACTTTTCTCATTAACATAATTTCAAAGATGTCGCGAGATACTAGCGTCTAGTTTATCCTCTCACAAGGCTATTATGTGAACGATACTTGGAGGCTCAGGTATTATTTTTCTTTCACTTCCTTTTGTATTTTTTTTTTGTATTGACTATTGTCAGTTTGCATTTCCTTAATAAACTACACAAGAATTACAGTGAAGTAAAACATCGACAGGAAACCTGCATACATTTGAGAAGAAACGTGTTTGAGTAGCGGCGATGGACTCGCCATGTGCAACATTGGTGTACCTCAAATATATCTTTGGCGGAATGTGTGCCCCTCCTCTACCTACCCCTTCAGGAGTGGAGATATATTATTACTAATCAGTTATGATTGTGTAGAATTTTGACCACAATACCTCATGGCACTCAGATAAACAATCACTAGACAATAGCTTTCTAATTGTCCAATTCAGTTGCGGAATACCAAAATCGGTTGACCTTTAGCTTCATTCAGAGCGTAGGAATGTTTGTTGTTTGTTATAATAATCAACCGTAATAGAACAGGTACAGTAACCAAATTACCCATTTTATTCTATTGCAAGGGATCGTGTAGTTCTTAATTACCAATTAACACATGACTACTTTTACACGTTTTACAGTTCGATGAAGGTAAGTGAAGTATTGAGCTTCATGCGGGGGATTTCGGGGCCGAGTGGTTCGAGACGCCTGCAATGCAAATGCAAGTTCCGACATTACCAATGAGTTTTCCCTAATTGAAGTAGTGATTAATCACACCACGTGCTCTACAGTGAAGGAATACATCGACATAAAACGTGCACGTAAAAGACAATATTCTAAGACGTATGTGTGTGGTCGTGCTTGAGTAACGGAGGGACTCGCCATTTGATTTTATTCATAAATATTGTTCAATGTTGTCCGATGATCTAACTAAACACGTTGAATCATCGAAATTTCTATTCAAGTAGGTATATGTATATTTATTACGGCTACAAAAATTTTCTTAAAAAAACCTGTCAGGAAAATCCGCCATTTTTTTTAATCTTTCCTTACTCCTAACAAAATTAAGCCGACGTATTTTTTCTCTCATAATCTATTAACAATTCATAAGATCAGTAGGTACTAAATCGTTAAATCCCACATAACATATTCCGATATGGGAAGCATAAATTATTATACGTGAGCGGTAGGTACATTTACTTTGAACATGTCAGGTAAAAATCTCTTGCAGGATTTTCCCGGGGAGAAAAGAGCCAGTAATGCAAAATCCCTTGTTGTGGGTTAATATGACGAGGGAACCTCGTACCTTGCATTTGTTAACACAGCGTTATATATGGGTTCTGTATAATTATTGTTTACCATTCGGATGATTTATCACGTATTACTTACCACGAGGCCCGCATGATAATTTTTTTAATAAAATTCTTTCTAACATCTAAAATTACTCTCCATCACCTATTGGTAAAGTATTTATTTAGAACAAAGAAAATAATATACGTACATACATATCATCAGTCCCTAACGTTGTAGGCAGAGGGAACAGAGCGCCAGTTCTCTCTAGACTTGCATACACCTTTCGCTTAGATATAATAATAAATATAGAACATTTCATCACAAAAATATGTATTTATGCAATTAGTGTAACAAAAAATGTGAAACAACCGAAAGAGGTTAGTTCCGTAAGGCAAATATATGATCATATACATACATACATATCATCACGCCAAGTCCCTAACGGGGTAGGCAGAGAGTATAGAGCGCCAGTTCTCTCTAGACTTACATACCTCTTTCGCTTCGTCCACATTCATCAGTCTCTTCATACATGCTCGTCAGTTTCGAGTACTCTTAACGTTCCCGTCCTTGAGAGTCCGATCTATTTGATCCAGGTAGTTGGAACGTGGCCTTCCTCTGCCTCTTCTTGCACACACTTTTGCTTTGTATATCTGTTTCGTCAATCTTTCTTCACTCATCCTTTCTATGTGTCCAAACCAACGTAACATGCCTTTCTTCATCTTTACAATCACGCCCTCATTCACGCCAGTTGATTTGCGAATCTCTTCATTGCGGATTCGATCTTATTAGATCAGATAAGATTAGTGAATGAATGAATGAAAACGATATTTCGTTACGCCGCACATTTTTCGAAGAGATCGCATCTCGACTGCATTCAAGCTATTTTGATACTTCCTCTGACATACCCAGGATTCGCTGCCATACAATAAGGTAGGTACCAATATCGCGTTGTGGACAGCAACTCGAGCATTCTTGCTCAGACTTTTACTGCCCATCAACGCCGACATGGCTCCATTCACCTTATTTCCGGCAGTTATCCTTCTTTCAATATCTTTTTCATACTTTCCATCTCGTGTGAACATGCTTCCAAGATATACAAATTCATTCATTCATTCACTGATCTTATCTGATCTTATATACTTATGATCATATGCTTCCATTAATTAATTGTGCCAATTATATATCTGATGAAAAGTATTGTAACATCTCTGCAGACTGCAGATGCTCTCATCAGACATCCTTGTGGAAGGCGTGAAGATCCTTAAAAAATCGTCCGATTCAAAATATTTATTTATGCTACGAAAGGAACCCGTGAGGGACTCGGCGCGATGACATACAAATTTATATAGAAATATTTTGTATTGGAAACACGACTGTATTCCTACCGTGTAAAATTCATGTATGCTCCTTTAGAAGCCCTATATATACCCATCCTACTTACATTTACATAGCATATGCATCATAACAATATTTATGACATTTCAACTTGCCGTCAAATAAGCCTCCAAACAGATTACTTCCAGACAATGAACTGAGTATCTTTAATGTTGGATTTTTTGACAAAAGTATGAAACGTACTTTACAGCGAACATTGAATGATGGTTTGACATTTATTTGGTAAATACATCACTCTACCATTGTTGGGTGCCTTTATGAAGAAAGATAAAATATTTCCTCCAGCGAGGCTTGGGTATTGTGGGAAATGTCGCGGGGCGGGGGTGAAGGTTCGCCGCAGGGGGGGAGCGAGCCACGAGCTGGCGCGGAAATACTTTTATAATTTTTTCCACACTTAACAAAAACGCACGTAGGTTACTTAATTATAAGGCAAGGTAATCTATACTAATATTATAAAGCTGAAGAGTTTGTTTGTTTGATCTCAGGAACTACGGGTAGGAATTGAAAAAATATTTTTGTGTTGGATAGTCCATTTCTCTAGGCTTTAGTCTATATAACATCCCGCTGCGACCAATAGGAGCGAAGCATAAATGAATAATGTTGCAAGAACGGGAAAAAAATCCTTTTTGAGAGCTTCCGTCGCGTGCGCTGCGTAGATGTTTTATCAACATAATATTAATTCTTATCCAAATAAATATTTAAATGTAAACGAAATTGTACTGGACATCACTTGATTTCAATCAACACCTTAGGAGAAAGATATCATTATGTTAAAATAATCCCGCAACTCAGACGCGCGGATCAGTTGAACTAAGCGAACTGATTTTTTAATTTGTTTTTGCGATATCTCATCGTAAAATAATACTTTTTAAATTCACGGAAAATTAATTACCGAAACAACTCTCTCTCTGAAACTTGTCTTTCTCCAATTAGAATCCAAAACGTACCACTAAGTATTTTACACAAACAGTAAAAAGCACAAAACAAATACTTAAACCACTTATTGTGAATCATAAATGTATGTCTACCGTATACATTTCACATTTGAATATAAAATAATTTTACTTATGGAAGATCGGAACAGATTTTACGAACTTTAAACGATATTGAATCGTGTACTCAGTGTATTTAAAGTTTACATTGCCAAGCTGCGCCGGCACCTTCGACGATACGCAATCGCAGCCGAATGTAAGCTTGCAGCTTGTCCGCCTGTCATCGTATCCTTTCAGCCTTGGAACACATCAACACGGTAAGTATAAAATACATCAGTAGGTACAAACACATTAAAACAATTTTTAGCAAACATTTTAAAATCCAATATTATTGTTTGATAGTGAGTGACAAGTAATTAAAATATTTGTTTAAGATTAATCAATTCAGTATTTTTTTTATACAACAAGAGTGGCAAACAAGCATACGACCCACCTGATGGGAAACAGTTACCGCCGGTTAGCCTATTTATACTCACGATACCGAAGTATCACTTCGCGTTGCCACTCTGTGTTCGGAGAGTTATAGTGTGTTGGCAGCATAATGGGTTTAATCCCTCTGCTTCCAACACAATGTAACAATCCTCCCCCCTCCCCAAGGAGCTCATTACTGGAAACCTTATTCACCGCGTAGGAACACAACACAAAAAAAATTGTTATTTGGCTACGGACTTCTATAAGGTGGAGGTCCTGTCCCAGACGGGCAGCACCAAATTCGAACGGGAAACCCGTTATTCCCTACCTCTCTTAAAATATTTTTGCTTAGTCGAACTCCTCTTGTAACTTGTACCGTTCCCAGATCCCACACCGAACCTCTAACAAAGGCAGCCGCCGACGTCAGCGAATTGACGAATATTTACGCTGTAAATTTTACTATATTACTTTCAATACACGAGTGAATATCGGCTGCCATCTTTACAGATGACGTAGTATTTTCAGCAAAACCTTAATGATTAAGATAACAATAATACGCCTACGGTCTAGATGTACTGAACTGTTATCCATTATATTCCCCACAATTTTTGCTCTCTATTTGCCGTTTGATGTAGAATCCTACGGGTTTTCTTTGTACGCTAGCTATGTAGCTACGGTATCACTTGCGTAAATTTTGATTTCCGTGGTTGATTTATATTCCAGAAAGTACCCAATTTGTAACATATGTCTAGTATCCTGAGTGTCAATCCAGCTAATAATCTATCTCAATATAAAATTTCGTGCCATTCGGTACGGTGGTTTTTGCGTGAAAGAGGAAGAAACATCCTCACAAACTTTCGCATTCATAATATTACTAGTAGGGTGAATTTTCTTTTTTTTTTTTGTATACCACATGGGTGGCAAACAAGTATTTCATTATATATTTCAATTCACACACTGGCTCTCATTTGGGGTGTAGAAGGAGTGTTAAAAAAATATACGTCAACAAATATCATCACGCTGTGTCCCTTACGAGTCGGGCAGAGATAGACTAGAGCGTCAGTTCTGTCTAAGGTTACGAACATCTTTCGCTCCATCCATATTTATCATAAGCTTTGTACGAATACATGCTAGCTTGTTTCGCATACTCTGGATGATCTCATCTGGATGGTCATCAGACACTTTCGCATTGCATTTCTATTTCGTCTACCATTCCATATGCCTAACATGAACCATTTTATTTAGATATTGATTTTCTTTCACGTACTGGCTCTGGTCCGTAAGCATTTAAAGTAAAATTTCATAAAAATATGGATATGACTTATCTCCGAATAATGAATGACATATGGCTATCCAAGGCGAATTATCTTCGAGTCAAAGTGCCAGTCGCTACGCCGCACAGTACGTGCTACGTCGTAGCAGTGTTATCGTGCTACGTCGTAGCATTCAAGTTTCTAATTTCGTTTAAGTACGATAAATATGTCATTTGTCAAACGATTCGAAACGTTGTGAAACGAATTCGTATTTGAAATCATTCGACAGTTTTCTTTCATTTTGAAAGACAGGTAGGATATTAGTTAGTGTCTGGAGGTTATACATAGTGAAAGAGAAAACGTAAAGAACTAACGTAAGAAAGGCATCTCTTATTTATTCATACTCAGATCTTTCCACATGCTTATTGAGAATTAGAGTTCTCAATAAGATACTTCTCGCTATACACACTTGGGAAAATGCGACAGTTGTATTAAGTCACATCGCTCATAAAGATTACATGCAACATAAAAAGGTTGATTTACCGAAATGTTATATATTTACTGCGCATAAATTACACTTTTTCTTCCGCGAACGCTCAGGCTGTGGAATGAGCTCCCCGTTGAGGTTTTCCCTGGAGAGTACAGCATGGAGTTCTTCAAGAAGGGTGTGAAACGATTCCTGCAGGGTCGGCAACGCGCGAGTGATACCCTGGTGTTGCAAGCGTCAATAGGCGGCGGTAACCGCTTACCATCAGGCGGACCGCATGCTTGTTTGCCACTCATGTGGTATAAAAAAAATATATATAAAGATACTTGTCAAAACTTTTTATTTGATAAAAATATCAACTTTAGAACAAACCCCCTATTTAATGTTTGTTCCGTAATAATTTTGCGTACACAATACATCTTGAAGAAAGGTAACATTTATTAATTCTTCTTTTGAGAAATGTATGTTTTATTCTTGCCTCTAAGACGTCTGCAATTTGTCATCAAAAGAGCGATTTATTATGTAAAAAGTTTGACTTGGCATTACGAATAATTATAACAGTTAGAATTCAAAATACGGTCTAAAAAAATATATATCTTCAACGTTGTATTTTCTAAGATACTCGGAGAGATCTATAGAGAGAAAACCTTAAGAAGTGAGGAAGTTCATTTGTTTCTATCTATAATTAATTGTTTATGGTCATAAAAAAGATCGTGGTAGCCGAGTGGTCGAGTAGCTGCCTGCAACACAAAGATTGGAAGTTCGAAATCTGTTTGTACCAATAAGTTTTTCTGAACTTAAGTAGATCTTAAGCAGCGATTAGTCGGACCACGAGCTTTACAGTAAAGGAAAATTACGAGAGGAAACCTACGTATAGTCGTGCGGTTAACGGCGATGGACTCGCCATCTGCCACGTGTGCACACTCTAAGTACTATATATGCTCTGCATACCCCAACGGGGACCCTACTGGGAGGTCGTGGGGATATGAGGATCATTAAAGGGTTGGACAGAGATCACTGTACATTTTTTACGCGAAAATAATTTGGTGCCACCAAGGTGACAGATGATAAGTCTTTTGTGGCTTTGCATTCGCTTAAACGTATGCAGATTTCTTCTCGATATCTCGTTCAAGGTTAAAAACCTACAACTTGGTCAATTTTTACATGTTAAGACGCAGTCTTATCGTTACTCAAGAGTGGAAAAAACGACTTAAACATAGCATCAGTCGCTCATATCTTCATATCATCAAATGTGACTAGTTTTATCATCAAAAAACTCTAATAAATTAAGTTTGCCATAATATTTAGTAAGTTAAATTCGCGCTTCGATTATCACAAATATTTTCGCTCAAACGTCGATAGGCAAACTTCCGACGAGTTTCAAGGAGCGTTTGAAAAGTTTGACCAAACTTTTCGATTAGATAAGAATTCCAGTGAAAATCCGATTGAGAAGTTTTCATTCTACACTCTTGTGAAAAGATTAGGAGCCGGACCCATCTGCTGAGTTTTGAGTGATCGGGATCAATGTACCTAAATACACACATAGGTTATTGAATTGTCATAGGAAAAGTCAGTAAGTGATTATTTGACTAAGTAGATGTTGTGCCAATGATTGAGTATTTAATATTGAAATGCTTGTGCCGTGGTGACACAAAGATCGCAAGTTCGAATCCCGACTGTACCAATGAGGTTTTGTGAACTTAAGTACGGTAATTAGTCACAGCACGAGCTTTCCGGTAAAGGAAAACATCGAGAGGAAACCTGTATACGTTTGAGAAGAAATTCAAAGGCGTAGGTCCGTATAGGCGTGCCTGAGTATCAGTTTACGATAGGTCACGTGGGCACCTAAAATATGTCTCTGGCGGAAAGTAGGTGTGTGGGTACTAACTATACACCTTCCCCTTAGGGGACTCTTGTGGGAAGGCGTGAAGATATATTATTATTATTATAATAAACATATTATAACTGCTCCCATCTTTTTGGTATATGCGTGATGATATATAAGCCTAAGGCTTTCCTCAATAAACTTGCGCCCAAAACATGCCGTCATCGAACCGGATGACGACATAACGGTCCTCCAAGACGCCCGACGAAGACACACACGAATAAGCCGTAACGTTCCCCCCAGACTCTCGCAAGTGCCGGCCCGAGCCGAGCCAGTAGCGCAAATCCCCTCCCCAAATAACTAAATAATAATAAAATACCAGACCAGCCCAGCTCCCTTGCTCGCGAACCAGCAACGCCCTAAGCCGAGGTCCGACCCCACAGGGGGTGCCCTTAGCTGTGTTGCTTAATACTTAAGTGCCTGGCTGGAGGCCTAGGTCTCGCCATTGACCGGTTAAGTAGCAAAAGTTCCCGGAACTCACGCTACGAGAGACAATACAAAAAAAAAAAAAAAAAAAAAAAAAAACAATAAACTTGCAATCAAATAACAGTTTTTTTTTCAAATCGGAATAAAAAATCCTAAGAACCAAACAATCAATCTGCCTGATTATAATATTGCTAAAGATATAGTATCATTCAAAGAAAGGATCAACAGAAGTGGAATATTTCAGTGCAAATCCGAGTTGTGCTGCACAATTATGTAACTAAATTCAAACAGGCAGCTTATAAAACTACTTCTACTAACGTGGGCATTCCCAAACTTTGCCCGGGATGTTCAACTTCTGCATTTGTGCGTATTATTACCATACTTCAGGAAGTTTGGATATTATGCTACCAGTTCATAGAGGTATGGTTAAGTATTATTTTAGACTCGTTTTAATATATTTAGGTTTAAACTGCTATATATGTGCCTAAAAACAGTTTAAAAATAGAATAAACGTCAAAAAAACATATCAGTTGACATGCCGAATTAGGCTGGCGTCATTTTTATTAATGGTAACTACTGAAGCAACACAACGTTAGTGTTGCCGATTAGTTGTGTAATTTTTATCCCGACCGTAAGATGTTCTAAATGTAAACTCAATTAAATTGGTATTTATCAAGCGGTTGCCCAAACTCACAGCCTGAATCGACCACAAAAGCGTAGAAATGCAATATTGTAACTTAAGCTAGTTCCCAAATTCCGATACTGGAGCTCAGTCGGCGCCAAAGGTGCATAGTTGGAGTGCAGTGGTCGGCTGTTCGGTGTGTACGTCAGCTTGTCTAATTACTTACTATATTGACTCCCTCCTATCCTTGGTTTTAAGGACAAACATTCCAAAACACAAGTTTGCTTTGGATGTCCAAGAAACTATTCACATTTAGCTAAGATAATGTTCGATGTATCACGAGTGTGTGACACTAGTTCGATTATACAGGGCTAATCAGAATGGAGGTGATTTGAATTTGGAACAAATTCGTTACTACCATTTGGATTAGCGAGGCTACCGCGGCTAGCAAGGCTATGTCACCGTAGTTTGACGCCTGTAAAAATAGTACGAAATAGGCACTGTTATTTCAGCTCCGCTGTTGTGAAAAATCCCGAATATTCAGTTACAGTTTACGGCTCTGGATCGACGCAATAATATCTGAACAAAACGATCCCACATAAAGTTCAACGAAAGGCCTTCGCAATGTCCACAGGTTTTACGAGTGTTTGTTTGTCAGCTTTACTGCATGAATATACTTTTTTTCAATAACAATGTTTATCCTTCATGGAAACTACATAATATATTACGACTATCAAATGACTCACAAGGTATTCTGGGAGAGTAGAGCACGAGCTATCTCTAGACTAACGGACCTCTACCGCTTCATCCATATTAATTAGTCTATTTTGGATTTAGAACACCACGTTCCAATTATCTTAGGTCAAGCTTGCAACGTCAAGAGTACTGTAGCTGTCAATCATATATGCAGGGACTTATGTATGTGGATGAAACAAAGAGGTCAGTAAGACTAGAGATAACTGGCGCTCTATTCTCTCTGGCTAACTCCGTGAGGAACTCAGCGTGATCATATGTATACGACTGTATTTTTGATTTAATTTATCGGAACAAATTTTGAGAATTGTTTTACACAGTTTCGAGTTGGCACTCCTCCTAAAATTACGATTAATTAATAACAAGGACTAATGTACTATATATAGCGCGATTGATATAATTATTCAAGGTTGAGAAAGGGACGGATTCATAGACGCCGTATATATCTGTCTCTGTCTCTCATAAACAATATTGTTGATTGTAAAAGGCTTCATCTCAAACGGTCACCTGTAATAGTTTCGTATTAGCACATTTGATACAATACCAACGTCAGGTATAAAAAATCCCGCTATTATAATATTTACGTCTATATAAACACACTGGAGTTATAATTAAAGCTTGTGTGTTAATGAAAAAAGTTGTTATGTATCGCAGAACTCATTTGGGAATGTCGAATTTTTTGCGCTCAATGAAATTGAAAAAGCTATTTGCATGACACAAATACGTATATTTATTATATTTGTAAGCCGTGTTGGTCGAGTGGTTCGAGTAGTTACCTGTGAGACAAATATAGCAAGCTCGAATCCCGACTGTACCGATGAGTTCTTCTGAACTTAAGTACAGTGATAGTCACAAAATTCAGAGGAAACTGCATGCTTCTGGGAAGGAATTCAAAGGCGTTTATATAGTCGTGTTAGAGTAACGGCGATGGACTGGCCATCTGTCACGTTGGCACCTAAAATATATCTCAGGCGGAAAGTGGGTGCGTGGGTACTACCTATACACCTCTGCCTACCTACAGGCATGAGGATTTAATGTTAATTAAGGTTTTGCAGATAGCGCATATAGCCGGCAGACAGCAGCCCCTCTGGACAATATCCCTTTCTGCTTGCGACCACGTCATTCGTTATATGCCTATAATATTAAATGCGGAAAAGGTTATGTCATAAATCCAGATCTGCAAATAAGTTTTTTTTTTTAACTTCTTAAATATTCTCGGTATGATTGCTAGCGTTTTTTTATATCTACCAGAAGCCAAGTTGCTATTATTTAAGGGTTGTTGTTTAATTGATGTCAAAGGTCGATCTATTTGAAGGAATTTTCGGGTGATACGGCAAGTATTAAGAATGATTATTACTATCACCATAAAATGGATAGCGTGAGCGTGAACGGAAAAGAATTATGTCTAGGGGCAGATTCGCTTACCGATTATAAAACTTGCATTTAAACATTGATCTAAATTCAAAAGTTTAGTGAGTAATCACTATAACAAGCCTACATTAAATAAAACTTTTTGTTTTTTAGTTTAAAGGTTCCTAAAGTAGTCTCAGAGTGTCTCCAAAGTTAGTTGTAAACTACTCCACTGATCCTTATCGACTTACTTGCTCTGAGTTCAGAACATTTTTTTAAAGACTTTCAACAAGATTGAAATATTAGCACAGCAATGTAAAAGTTAGTCCAATGTTTTACAGAGATAGTGTACGCTTCTTTGTGTGGTTCAATTTTCACATGTATCTATAATATATCCTCACGCCTTCCCACAAGGGTCCCCGAAGGGGTAGGCAGAGGTGTATAGGTAATACCCACACACCCACTTTCCGCCAGAGGTATATTAGGTGCCAACGTGACAGATGGCGAGTCCATCGCCGTTACTCAAGCACGACTATACATACGCCTTTGAATTTCTTCTCAGACGTAGGTTTCCTCTCGATGTTTTCCTTCACCGTAAAGCTCGTGGTATATATATATATATATGTATATATATATATATATATATATATATATATATATATATGAATGTTTGTCTGTATGTCCCTTATACAATCATAAACGGCTGGACCAATTTTAATGAAGTCTGTGTGTCTTCAGGTGGATTCGAGAATGGTTTAGATTCACAATCCACAATTTACCCGAGCGAAGCTGGGCGGGACAACTAGTTTCATATATATATTAAGATCACATCATTTTCACTCTCAATCACTTCACTCTAAAGTTCACTATAAAGTTGGAAAATATAACCATGTGGTATTATAACTGTACTTAAGTTAATAATACTGGCAGACACTCATTGGCAACTTCAGGGTTGAACCTTGCAATAATTACGTTACATGCGATATCTTTAACCTCTCGGGTGCTATTAATATTTATGTTATATTAGATAAATAATAATAATATATCCTCACGCCTTCCCACAAGGGTCCCCGAAGGGGTAGGCAGAGGTGTATAGGTAATACCCACACCCACTTTCCGCCAGAGGTATATTAGGTGCCAACGTGACAAATGGCGAGTCCATAACTTCAGGGTTGAACCTTGCAATAATTACGTTACATGCGATATCTTTAACCTCTCGGGTGCTATTAATATTTATGTTATATAAGATAAGTAGGTTTTAATTATAACCTTTACGGTTCAGGCTTTTGCGTACAGGGAAAGTTTGCAAAGGCACTGTTACAAATACGCGAACCATATTTTATTGCCGAAGTTAAGGGAATAAAAAGCGATTAATAATTCCTTGTGGGAGCAATTGCTATATTTTTTAATTTTCTCTGTATTTATTATAAAACCTGTATTTATTTGAGTGTAACAATTATCTCAAGCTGTGTTATGCTCTATCCATCCCTATACCTTTAAACGAGCAATTCTTGTATATATATAATCTGAATCTCGGAAACGGCTCCAACGATTTTCATGAAATTTGGTAGTGGGGGGATTTCGGGGGCGATAAATCGATCTAGCTAGGTTTCATTTTTAAAAAAAGTCGTGTTATGCGTGTTTTTAGGCAATGAAAATCTCCTACAATTTCATTGGAATATGAATTTTGCCACTGCTTTACCGATACAGCAACAATAAAGCGTTGCTAAGCAACAAACTTTAAGCCAATGAGTTTTTGGTTTGACGTTATCGTAGACGTATTATATATAAAATCAATTATTTACTTACATGACAAAATGCCTAAAAGAAGAAGAAAAAAAATCGCTTATACACAATCTAAATCCACGCAGCCGCGACGCATCTCAAGAACACCTTCAAGAAAATAGTGATCGACAAGCAAGACTCATTCCAACAAAACCATGAAAATAATCAGCTTTCCGCTCGTCCCACACGTAGTGCTAAAGTCTTGCAAAACTTGACTAACATTATACGAACAGAAAGGTCTTATGATTTAGATGTTTCACGAGGGCTTCTTTGTGGCCGCTGAACATTACGAACAACGGGAATGACATCTACTAGATTTGCAGCAGCGAGCAGCACAACGTATAGCTACTGAACATAACGAACAACGGGAACGACGTCTACAAGATTTGCGGCAGCGAGCAGCACAACGTGTAGCTACTGAAAATAACGAACAACGGGAACGACGTCTACAAGATTTGCGGCAGCGAGCAGCACAACGTGTAGCTACTGAAAATGACGAACAACGGGAGCGATGTCTACAAGATTTGCAGTAGCGAGCAGCACAACTTGTAGATACTCAACAGTACAAACAACGGGAGTGATGTCTGCAAGATTTGCGGCAGCGAGCAGCACAACGTGTAGCTACTGAAAATAAAGGCAACGAGAGCGACGTCTGTAAGATTTGCGGCAGCAAGCAGCACAACGTATAGCTACTGAACATTACGAAAAACGGGAACGACGTCTACAAGATTTGCAGCAGCGAGCAGCACAACGTATAGCTACTGAACATTACGAACAACGGGAACGACATCTACTAGATTTGCGGCAGCGAGTAGCCCAACTTATAGCTACTGAACATTACGAATAACAGGAACGACGTCTACAAGATTTGCGGCAGCGAGCAGCACAACGTGTAGCTATTGAAAATAACGGCAACGAGAGCGACGTCTGTAAGATTTGCGGCAGCAAGCAGCACAACGTATAGCTACTGAACATTACGAAAAACGGGAACGACGTCTACAAGATTTGCAGCAGCGAGCAGCACTACGTATAGCTACTGAACATTACAAACAACGGGAACGACATCTACTAGATTTGCGGCAGCGAGCAGCCCAACTTATAGCTACTGAACATTATGAACAACAGGAACGACGTCTACAAGATTTGCGGCAGCGAGCAGCACTACGTGTAGCTACTGAATATTACGAACAACAGGAACGACGTCTACAAGATTTGCGGCAGCGAGCAGCACAACGTATAGCTACTGAACATAACGAACAACAGGAACGACGTCTACAAGATTTGCGGCAGCGAGCAGCACAACGTGTAGCTACTGAAAATAACGAACAACGAAAATAACGGGAACGACGTCTACAAGATTTGCGGCAGCGAGCAGCACAACGTATAGCTACTGAAAATGACGAACAACGGGAGCGATGTCTACAAGATTTGTAGCAGCGAGCAGCACAACTTGTAGATACTCAACATTACGAACAACGGGGGTGATGTCTGCAAGATTTGCGGCAGCGAGCAGCACAACGTGTAGCTACTGAACAAAACGAACAACGGGAACGACGTCTACAAGATTTGCGGCAGAGAGCAGCACAACGTGTAGCTACTGAAAATAACGTACAACGAGAGCGTCGTTTGTAAGATTTACGGCAGCGTGCAGCACAACGTGTAGCTACTGAAAATGACGAACAACGGGAGCGATGTTTACAAGATTTGCGGCAGCGAGCAGCACAACGTATAGCTACTGAACATTACGAACAACGGGAACGACGTCTACAAGATTTGCGGCAGCGAGCAGCACAACGTATAGCTACTGAACATAACGAACAACGGGAACGACGTCTACAAGATTTGCGGCAGCGAGCAGTACAACGTGTAGCTACTGAAAATAACGAACAACGAGAGCGACGTCTGTAAGATTTCCGGCAGCGTGCAGCACAGCGTGTAGCTACTGAAAATGACGAACAACGGGAGCGATGTCTACAAGATTTGCAGCAGCGAGCAGCACAACGTATAGCTACTAAACATTACGAACAACAGGAACAACGTCTACAAGATTTGCGGCAGCGAGCAGCACAACATGTAGCTACTGAATATTACGAACAACAGGAACGACTCTACAAGATTTGCGGCAGCGAGCAGCACTACGTGTAGCTACTGAATATTACGAACAACGGGAGCGATGTCTACAAGATTTCCGGCAGCGAGCAGCATAACGTGTAGGTACTGAACATTACGAACAACGGGAACGACGTCTACAAGATTTACGGCAGCGAGCAGCACAACGTGTAGCTACTGAAAATGACGAACAACGGGAACGACGTCTACAAGATTTGCGGCAGAGAGCAGCACAACGTGTAGCTATTGAAAATAACGGACAACGAGAGCGTCGTTTGTAAGATTTACGGCAGCGTGCAGCACAACGTGTAGCTACTGAAAATGACGAACAACAGGAACAACGTCTACAAGATTTGCGGCAGCGAGCAGCACAACATGTAGCTACTGAATATTACGAACAACAGGAACGACTCTACAAGATTTGCGGCAGCGAGCAGCACTACGTGTAGCTACTGAATATTACGAACAACGGGAGCGATGTCTACAAGATTTGCGGCAGCAAGCAGCACAACGTATAGCTACTGAACATTACGAAAAACGGGAACGACGTCTACAAGATTTGCAGCAGCGAGCAGCACTACGTATAGCTACTGAACATTACAAACAACGGGAACGACATCTACTAGATTTGCGGCAGCGAGCAGCCCAACTTATAGCTACTGAACATTATGAACAACAGGAACGACGTCTACAAGATTTGCGGCAGCGAGCAGCACTACGTGTAGCTACTGAATATTACGAACAACAGGAACGACGTCTACAAGATTTGCGGCAGCGAGCAGCACAACGTATAGCTACTGAACATAACGAACAACAGGAACGACGTCTACAAGATTTGCGGCAGCGAGCAGCACAACGTGTAGCTACTGAAAATAACGAACAACGAAAATAACGGGAACGACGTCTACAAGATTTGCGGCAGCGAGCAGCACAACGTATAGCTACTGAAAATGACGAACAACGGGAGCGATGTCTACAAGATTTGTAGCAGCGAGCAGCACAACTTGTAGATACTCAACATTACGAACAACGGGGGTGATGTCTGCAAGATTTGCGGCAGCGAGCAGCACAACGTGTAGCTACTGAACAAAACGAACAACGGGAACGACGTCTACAAGATTTGCGGCAGAGAGCAGCACAACGTGTAGCTACTGAAAATAACGTACAACGAGAGCGTCGTTTGTAAGATTTACGGCAGCGTGCAGCACAACGTGTAGCTACTGAAAATGACGAACAACGGGAGCGATGTTTACAAGATTTGCGGCAGCGAGCAGCACAACGTATAGCTACTGAACATTACGAACAACGGGAACGACGTCTACAAGATTTGCGGCAGCGAGCAGCACAACGTATAGCTACTGAACATAACGAACAACGGGAACGACGTCTACAAGATTTGCGGCAGCGAGCAGTACAACGTGTAGCTACTGAAAATAACGAACAACGAGAGCGACGTCTGTAAGATTTCCGGCAGCGTGCAGCACAGCGTGTAGCTACTGAAAATGACGAACAACGGGAGCGATGTCTACAAGATTTGCAGCAGCGAGCAGCACAACGTATAGCTACTGAACATTACGAACAACAGGAACAACGTCTACAAGATTTGCGGCAGCGAGCAGCACAACATGTAGCTACTGAATATTACGAACAACAGGAACGACTCTACAAGATTTGCGGCAGCGAGCAGCACTACGTGTAGCTACTGAATATTACGAACAACGGGAGCGATGTCTACAAGATTTCCGGCAGCGAGCAGCATAACGTGTAGGTACTGAACATTACGAACAACGGGAACGACGTCTACAAGATTTACGGCAGCGAGCAGCACAACGTGTAGCTACTGAAAATGACGAACAACGGGAACGACGTCTACAAGATTTGCGGCAGAGAGCAGCACAACGTGTAGCTATTGAAAATAACGGACAACGAGAGCGTCGTTTGTAAGATTTACGGCAGCGTGCAGCACAACGTGTAGCTACTGAAAATGACGAACAACGGGAGCGATGTTTACAAGATTTGCGGCAGCGAGCAGCACAACGTGTAGCTATTGAAAATAACGGACAACGAGAGCGTCGTTTGTAAGATTTACGGCAGCGTGCAGCACAACGTGTAGCTACTGAAAATGACGAACAACGGGAGCGATGTTTACAAGATTTGCGGCAGCGAGCAGCACAACGTATAGCTACTGAACATTACGAACAACGGGAACGACGTCTACAAGATTTGCGGCAGCGAGCAGCACAACGTATAGCTACTGAACATAACGAACAACGGGAACGACGTCTACAAGATTTGCGGCAGCGAGCAGCACAACGTATAGCTACTGAACATTACGAACAACGGAAGCGACGTCTACAAGATTTGTGGCGTATGTCACAACGTGCGTTGATTTTCTCATACATCTTCCATGTACAGACAGCGATCCGTTACACTTTTATTATATGTGATGATTCTTTAAATTGGCATGTTTTTCTTTTCTTAACCGATTGACATGAAATAAACACTACATGTTAAGTGAAGTATACCATGATACATAAGTGAACCAAACCACAACTGTAAAAAGTAAGTACCTACCTATTTCAATAAAATATTAAACTCGTGATTTTTTATTTAAACAACAAGTTCATATTTTTTAATTATTAGGTATGTTGGTAAGATAAGATATATTTCATAAGTATGTAATTCGTACGCAATAATATTTTATACCTATTATATTTACCGAGCTGAGCTCGGTCATCCAGGTACTTTGATATTAAGTGAAGTAGTGTGCAGTTAGTTGAGTTGGTAAAATCTTGCTAAGGTTAACTTTGAAATCCTAAGTTCGAGTCAGCTCAAGTTTTAATTCGTAACAAGGCATAATAAATTATGTAAGAAATTATACATTGACACGTTATTATTTAAACACGTGTAGACAACATCTGGTATCAAACATTACTGTATAAAGCTTTCCTTATATTTTGACTAGTATTACAATCTAAATCAACAAACTTTATACAAATATCTCCAACATCTCTCTTAGTATAATTAGGTCGTACCCTTCAACTTACAAGTCGTGAGCCCCGCCATACTCCTGGGTCACGCATTCGATTATACCTTTTTTAAATATTTTTAAAACCTTTCAAACACTTTCCAATATATTTCTTCTATTCTCTCTAGTCAAATTTATTTCTTTTTTATTGTTTTATATCACCAAATCGGCCAGTACACTTGAACATAATATTGTATACTCTTTGGACATAATATTGTTGTTCATTGAGAGTCTGATCGATTTAATCTTTGTTAGAATGTGGTTTTCCTTTGCCTCTTCTACACACTTTCGCATTGTATATCTGTTTCGTCAATATTTATTCTCTCATCCTTTCCTTGTCCAAACCAACGTAACCACAGTAAGCCAATTGTAGATTTTCACAAGTAGTGATAGAATATTAAATTTGCTTATACATTTTCCTGTTCACACCTAAAAGTCGAAGAATAATATGTTGTTAGTGGACCACGTACACGCTTCGGCGGTAAAAATGGTATTTAGTACGCCCCGGGGCCGCACTCATACGGTGAAAAGTTACCAAATTGAATTTTACGATACCCCAACCGAACTCCCTGTACACATAGTATCCATTACTGAACTTTTTTTTTAAATCAAACCGTTTTTTTTGAGTTCCGGAAGGTAACGGTTATATAACACTAGATAGCGTACAATAAAGTCGCTTCCCACTTTCTGTACCAGTATCTTTTAAAGTAAAAATATAATATATCCTCACACCTTCCCACAATTGTCCCCGAAGGGATAGGCAGAGGTGTATAGGTATTACCCATACACCCACTTTCCGCCTGAGATATAGTTTAGGTGCCAACGTGACAGATGGCGAGTCCGTCGCAGTTTCTCAAGCACGACTTGACGCCTTTTAATTTCTTCTGAGATGTATGCAAAAAACTCATTGGTACAGTCGGGATTCGAGCTTGTGATCTTTGTGTCGCTGGCAACTACTCAAACCACTCCGCCAGCACGGTTCCTCTAAAAACTCAAACAATAAAATAAACCAGTATTATCAACATCTACGCCGTAATACGCACGTGTTCTCAATAAACTTTGCTGTTTATTTAAATTACCCTTTCTGACGATGTAAATTATTTTCACGGACTAATTGAAGCGCTGTGGATAAATCATAGACAAACAACCAACTGTTAGTCTACAAAGTTTGATAGACTATAATATTGCCAGCCTTATCTTTGCATTACAACGTAAAACTTTAAATTTGAAATAGAACAGGCAAGACTGTAGTAAGTAAATACATTTTGATTCGTTTACATTTTATTGAAATATAGCGAGGACATAAATTTGAAATAAGAACTTAACAATTCAGAAAATATTTATGAGTATACGTATGTGTAGTTGGTGATACACACACACTAAACGATTTTTTTAACTAAATCATAAGTACTAAAAATATATATATAATAAATAATTTGAGCCGTTGATGCCGAATGGTTCGAGCAGTCGCCATCAACATAAAGAATGCATTTTGAAATCCCGACTGTACCAATGAGTTTTTCTGAACGGTGAAGGAAATCATCAAGAGGAAACCTGTATACGTTTAAGATCACCATTTTATTTACAGAAGGCAAGTACTTAAAGTAAAATACATACATACATATCATCACGCCGAGTTCCTAACGGGGTAGGCAGAGAGTATGGAGCGCTAGACTCTTTAAACATACCTCTTTCGCTGCGTCCACATTCATCAGTCTCTTCATACATGCTCGTCGGTTTCGAGTACTCTTTGCGTTCCCGTCCTTAAGCGTCCGACCGATTTGATCTAGGTAGTTGGAACGTAGTCTTCTTCTGCCTATTAAAATACGAAATTGGAATGAATTAAAATCTAAATTCAAATTCACTTAACCGTAATTTAAAATGATAGTTACAAAACGGTGTCACTCGTAGCATCCAAAGGTAAAGCACAAAGAAAGGAATCAATATCACGTAATTGCATCACTTTTCACTGCTCTGCCATTAACGTAACCCTTTTTTAATCCGGTTTTTTCCGGTTCAGCCCGGATATTGCCGGAGAAGTAACGGTCCACTTACCGGAATCTATTGAACGGATTCGTGGACACTAACTACTACTTTTCGCTTTTCCAACCCGTTAAATGGGTTTTAATAGATTGGCCACACGATATATATGGCCAATTTATTTTGTGTTTCCGAACGAACGTTTCACGAAAGGGAACGAAGTGGCTAAAGTAAGGAGTGACCATAGTCTTACTTAATTACTTAGAACTTGAGTGTTCTGTTTCGTATATGGGAGTATTTTGGGCTTTTTGTGTAGAGGCAATACATTTTTGTATAGTTCACAATAAGGCCACTTACCAGCAGGAAAAGATGCAGGCACAATTTGAATTATTAATGGATGGCTGTATTCGCTGGGTGGTTTAATTTGTCATTTGCAATGTCAAGAGTATAAGTTCATGGCACGGCGTATGTCATGTGATATCCCAATGATATTTTTTGTACAGTGAACTGACACGCCGCGAGCTTCAGCTAGCCAGATGATAGTTCACTGACCCGCAAGCGGCTTATGGTACACGGTCACCGCCGCCTATGGACGCAATGGGCTTGAGGCTAATCTTGGCTAGTAATTCGCCAGTACAAAGATAGATACCCCATGATTATGTCAAGTTATTTAATGAGAAGAATAAGAAGAGATTCGCAAATCAACTGGCGTGAATGAGGGCGTGATTGTAAAGATGAAGAAAGGCATGTTACGTTGGTTTGGACACATAGAAAGGATGAGTGAAGAAAGATTGACGAAACAGATATACAAAGCAAAAGTGTGTGCAAGAAGAGGCAGAGGAAGGCCACGTTCCAACTACCTAGATGAAATACATCGGACTCTCAAGGACGGGAACGTTAAGAGTACTCGAAACCGACGAGCATTGATGAATGTGGACGAAGCGAAAGAGGTATGTAAGTCTAGAGAGAACTGGCGCTCTATACTCTCTGCCTACCCTGTTAGGGACTTGGCGTGATGATATGTATGTATGTGTGTGTGTGTATGTATTGAACGAGTGAGATTTTTTTTTCTTTTTTATAATAGAAGAGTGTCAAACAAGCATACAGCCCACCTGATAGAAAACGGTTACCGTAGCATATTTACGCTTATGATACCGAACTATCACTTGCGCGCTGCCACTCTATGTTCGGAGAGTTGTACTGTGTTGGCAGCATAATAGGACTAATCCTTCTGCTGCCAACACATTATAACAATCGGGGAGGATTACTCCCCAAAGAGCTCATTACTGGAGACCTTATTCACCGCGTAGAAACAAACACAATAAATTGTGTTATTTGCCTACGGATTTCTATAAGGTGGAGGTCCTGCCCCAGTCGGGCAGCCCCAAATTCGAACGGACAACCCCATTATGCCCTACCTCTCTCAATTAGATTAGAGAGAGAACAGATTTTTTATATATAAAAATCGGTTCGAGGTTCGAGACCCATGTGAAAAGGCGTGAGGATATATATATCCTCACGCCTTTTCACAAGGGTCTCGAAGGGGTAGGCAGAGGTTAGGTCAATGAAAATAAGACTAAATAATATAATCCGTAGCATTTGTATATCAACGTGATCGGCTTAATTAAGAATCTCAATTAAATAGTATGTGGGAACGTTTTGTACTTCTGTTTTGTACAGTCGAGATCGTAAACCTTCGTCAAATTCCAAATTCATTCCTTAATCAAACCGTAGCTTCGTACTTTTTAAACTAAAGTACCAAACAGACAACTGTCCATATAATTATACTTTCTGGATATTTTTAAAAAAGTTCAATATAGCATACACATTTGACTTATTATCTAGTTTAATGTAAGCATCAAACTATTGCTATTACCTAGGTTATTACGAAATTTGAATCATATATATATTAATCCACATATTTTTTAGTTATCATTAATTTAGTGTCAGTGTTATCTGACTTACCCCCGACTGTATATAGATAAATTAGTCTGTAAGGCTGGCCCCATTTGAAATTCATAGGTTCATAACCGTTTGGTAAGGTCGAGAGCGGCTCTAAGGCCTAGTCCCTCGGGGCCAGCCAAGGTCTGCTACCCAGGGCAAATATCGACCTGTCAGGGAGTAATAGCTCCAGGATACGCTTAAGGATGTATGATTGTCTATTATTTTGTCTGTCAATTACGCGGTATATTTTTCTGATGCCGTAATAGCCGAATGGTTTAAGTAGTCATCAAAGAAGTCAAGTTTGCAAGATCAAATCCTGACAGACTCCAAGGGTTTTACTGTGAAGGTAAACATCGGGAGAAAACCTGCATACGTTTGAGAAGAAATTCAAAGGCGTGCATAGACGTGCATGAGAAACGGCGTCGGACTCGCCATCTGTAGCGGTAACATCTAAGTATATATCTGGTTAAACGAGGGTGTCGTTCACCTCTGCTGAGTTAGGGGAAGGGGTGGAAATTGTTGTATACGGTGTACAGTTTCAAAGGCTTTTTGACATAAAAATTATAGTATAATAATATCGTCACGACTTCCCACAAGAGTCCCCGAAGGAGTAAGCAGCGGTATATAGGTAGTACCCACACACCCCCTTTTCGCCAGGGATATATTTCAGGTGCCAACGTGACAGATGGCGAGTCCATCGCCATTAATCAAGCACGTTACGCTTTTGAATTGATTCTCCGACGTATGCAGGCTTCCTCTCGATGTTCTTTTCACCGTAAAGCTCGTACTGTGACTAATAACTGTACTTAACAATTCACAATTCAACACATATTGACATAGCTCCAAATTAAGTAATGCTTGTGTCATGGTAACTAGACAGTGGTATATTTACTTATATAGATACATATATACATAGATGCATAGAACATCCAAGGCTAAGGTGCAAATACTCGTGTTCATCACACAAATATCAGCCCTCAGCGGGAATCGAACCCGCGACCTCAAGTTTCGCAGTCAAGAGCACTAGCCACTAGACCAGACAGCCGTGAAATTACTTTAGGTCTAAAAACAATCCGTCTAAAACTCAGGCTCAAAAGAAATGGCCCTAACATTTAACTACTGACAATGATAAACCTCTGCCAAACCTAAGAATTTAGGTATTTTGCCTCTTATTTTGGAATCTCCGTGAGAATCGAGCTCAAATTACACCTTACTTGATTTAAGTCGCTTACGTGACTGTCGCCTTTCAAAATAAACGTTTACATAATTTTATAAACTCTTTAGAGATAAAGTATTACCAAACATTTATAACGAATACACGTTCGTTTATAGCTATGACATTTCAAATAATATGCCCATTATTTTACTGTTAAAGAAATTCAGAGCAATTGTACGCTATAGCACAAATTATTATAATAACATGAATCTGTTTGAGTATATAAATAAACAATATTAATATATGATCAGGCGTATATAAATAATATATCTTACCATAAATAATAAATAAGTATATTAATTAATTTCGCTAAAGATACAAGGCGAGTTCTCGAAACCGACGAGAATGTATGAAGAGACTGATGAATGTGGACGAAGCAAATGAGGTATATAAGACTAGAGAGAACTGGCGCTCTATCCTCTCTGCCCACCCCGTTAGGAACTCGGCGTGACTGTACGTATGTATGTATATATACATGGCACCCACGTGATAGATGGCGAACAATTTTCTCTGTATAGGAGGAGCTTATAAAAGGTTTCCTGACGATGCCTCTGTGTGATAGGACGCTGTAGTTAGGTTAAAAAAAACTTATTGATACCAACGGGTTTGAACCTGCTATGTTGACATCGCGGGTGACTATTTTAATACATTACTCAAGTAACACACATACAAACATACATACATGCGCCAGGAAACACAGGCTCTTTTCCATATCGGCTTGTCGTAGTAAGTCGCGATCATACTCTCCCGTCCCTCGCACTCTCTCTGCGTTCAATGATCTCTTGGAGTCCAACTCTGATTGCGATTTGTTTGCGGATGGATGGCAGACTATTATGTCGGCATGTCTGGAGTATTGGGAGGCGAATGTATGAATGTTGTTTTATATATTTTCTTTTGTATTGTGTATATGCTGTATAATTTTTAACTATTTAGAGTAATTGGCCACTGGCCGTTCTAATGTGTATTTAAAAAAAAAAAAAAAAAAAAAAAAAATATTATCACGCCGAGTCCCTCGCTACGTAGGCAGAGAGGGTAGAGCGCCAGTTCACTCTAGATTGAACTAGAGAACTAGACTCTTTCGCTTCATTCACAGTCATCAGTCTCTTCATACTTGGTTTGCTCAACTAACACATACAAATAAATAAAACGCCATCGCCTCACACGATGATCGCTGAAAAGGAGTGGACATGGAGACCACCCGTTCCCTGGTTCTCAAGAAACCAGTGTATCCACACAAATGCACCTGGCGCCGAGTCAGCGATTTCATGTTTAGCGCAAATGCACTGCACTGGCACCGTGTCGGCAATTTCGGCGGAACTTCGGCGGACCGATTCCTTAGTTGTAGCTGTACTTAAATAACCTTTATTTCATAAGTTTCTCATTTTTAACCTGACATCGGTAGCATTCAGACCTAGAATAGTTAGAATGTAGTTTTAACAGTAATTGTATTAAATAATTTAGAGTAATTTGGCTTTTCTTTGGATCCTCCGGCTGTGACTTTCGTAACTAGCTACATCGCACGCGCTGAATTGAATACGTACTAAACTCATATAAACAGTACCGTAACAGTCAGAACAGTAACTCGTACACACAGTCTCGATATCGCCAACACACTTAAAATAATCATTACACCCTAGCTGATGCGCGCTACTGTCTGCTTAGAGTTATAACGAAATTATTGGCCACAAAAGGTAATCTCTAAGGTTCTGTCTATATTTTTATCAAAATTCATATAAAAAGGTTCTTATTTCTTTCATATGAAATCTTAACGGGAGGACTGGTAGACAGAAAGACGGATCCACTATATACTAATAACGTTATTATATATGTACGTATGTACCTACCTATGTAAATATGTGCAAATGTGTATATTTCAACGATAATTATTAAAGCCTTCGTTTTCAAATACAAGTTTGGATATTAGGTATTATTGTTCTCTATAACTTTGCAAATATTCAAAAATCCGCTGTAACTGCTTACTTTGTCAAAACCTAAAGGGGAGAAAATTTTTAAGTATGTAAATAGCATCTCTCGTTTAGATCAAGTCGGTCACACTCGTGGCTTGTACGTGAGCTGGCAGCTAAGAAGAGCCCGCAGGGAGTTGGCATAAGGACGCACGAGATACCATCACTACCACGTTGAGTCGTGTCGTACTATGCATAATATAATTCGTGATTTATTACTCAAGTTTCATTCGATAGACCTCTTACGAACTAACATAGCACACCTTGATCCTGAACGCCTCCAGCGCCTGGTCGGAGGCGAGCAAGAAGCTTGGGGTGCAGAGGCAGCTAGGCGCGATTCAACGAGGATTCGCACAAAAGCTCTGTGGAGCCTACCGCACCGTCTCCCTGAACGCGGCACTGGTACTGGAGGGGATACTGCCACTTGACCTCAGGATACAGGAGGCAGCTGCCCTGTACGAGGCCAAGAGGGGGGTGTCCCTGCCAGTGCTAGGCGATCGGGAGGTGGAACGCGGCGTTGCATTCGCAGAAGCACCGCATCCGGCAGAGCAGATGAGCCTGGAGTTCTCCAGCCTGACAGACCGAGCGCAGGTAGATAGCCGGGTCACCCAGTTGGTTCGGATCTACACGGATGGCAGTAAGATTGATGGCCGGGTCGGAGCAGCGCTGTCTCTTCGGAACAGCGAGGCCGAGACAAGAGCCATCAAACTCAAGCTGCCACCGCATTGCACGGTCTACTAGGCGGAGCTGCTGGCCATATGCCGAGCCACGAGGGAGGTCCTCAGGTGCGTCGAGGCTAGCTTCGCAATCCTCAGTGACTCGCGCTCGGCCTTAGAAACTGTAGTCGGCAATACCTCCCCCCATCCCCTGGCGGTCGAAACGCGCCATAACATCCGGCGCAGCCGCGCCCAGGGCAAGGAAGTTTCCTTGTTCTGGGTGAAGGCACACGCAGGGCTTGAGGGGAACGAGCGGGCAGAACAGTTAGCCAAGGAGGCTGCTCTGCGCCTCAAGCGAAAGGCGGACTACGAGGGGTGCCCGGTTTCATTCGTCAAGCGAGAGCTCCGGAAAGCGTCGCTTGACGAATGGAACAAGAGGTACAGGTCTGGGTCCACCGCGCGCCATACTAAGGTGTTCCTCCCGGATGCCATTGAGGCGTACAGGGTAGGCCGACAGCTCCGACCGACTGGCATATTGACTGGTGGTTCTCGGAATACCTGCACAGGTTTAAGTGCAAAGAGAACCCATCGTGTCAGTGCGAGCCGGGCGTCGAGCAGACCCCCTTACACGTACTCACGGACTGCCCTATTTTCGGCGTAGATAGGTACGAGGCCGAGAATAGGGTAGAAACCAAGATAGAAGGGGTAACCCTGAACCAACTTTTGGTTGAAAAAGTCACACGCGAACCATTCTTGGCCTTCTGCACCAGCGTTATCCAGAGGGTCATCGATGGAAACAAGACCTGAGTCAGTTCCGTCGATGACCTCACTTTTTTAAATGCCTGTAGTAAAAATAAATGTTATACATGTGTATGGAAATGGCAACATGTAAATATAAAATAAGATTAATATAAGAAACTGTAAAATAATATAAGAAAATGTAATCAAGTAAAATAAGAAATGTTAAAACTATAAGTAACAGAAAATGTAAATAAGCTAAAAAAAAGAAAATGTTATAATTATAAGTACTAGAAAAGTTAAAAGAAAAAAAAAGTAACAAAAAAGAAATGATAAATGAGGAAAAGAAAGATCTCATAACAATACGATAAAGAAAAAGAAAGAAAGCAAAAATATAAAATAAAGGCATAAAAAAGTCTCTGACCACCATGTCAGAGGGACACTGTATTTTAAAATTAAAAAAAAAAAAAAAAAAAAAAACAGCACACCTTAAGAATTACTCATCTTCATTAAAAACTGCAACGACATGTGTGCACTAGAGGATATTTCGGCGCTTCAATTGGTGCGAAAATTAAATTAAATTTGCTATACAGTTTTCACATAGATAAACTTTATTTACAATAACAACAATTAATAATATTTACAAAGAACAGTTGAAACTAACTACTTACAGATAAAATATTTGTCCCAAATCGGTATCCCGAGGCAACGTGCCAAGAAGACTAGCAGCATTGCCACGCTGGATAGCAATGCTGATTCTCTGAGCGAGATATGTTCCAGCCCGCCTGTCACGAGAGGTCTCGACTAGACGGCGCGAGACCTCTTTAAAAAGATGATGAGCCTCAGGACCCCAAGGCCCCAGAGTTTCAACCGCAAATGCAGCAAATATGTAACCTGACCCGAGACAGGCATACTTGCGGCGCTTGAGGCACTCCTGCTGAGCAGCAGCGGCGCCGGCCGCCACCGATGTGTCAGGAAGACGGGAAGGAGCCAGTGTATCGACACACGTAGCGTCCCACACTAAGAGCCGACCCATCCTCCATGGCATCAGAGACATACCGTCCGGCCTCCGGCCATCGCCGCGAGCGAGACCGACTGGTTCCAGCACAGCAGGCACGCCGGCGCTGACCAGAGCCCGTCGTATCAAGTCATTTATGGAGGAATGACGTGATATCCGGCCGGCACATATATTATAGCACATATCACATAGATTAATTCCCTATAGTATAGACGGAAAAGTCATAGTCGACGTACTGAGTCAAACGCATAAGTTTCGTAACTATATACTCATATAACCTTCATATATGCAGGTATATATGAAGGTTATATGGGTATATATAAACACGCTGATTCCATCACGGTGTAAGCTGATAAAAAAGCGCCCGATCCATCCAGACTTACAGACCTCTTGCTTCATCCAAAGCGCAATGCCTAGATAACTAGATAACAAAATATTGTATGGTACTTACGTAAGTCTTAGTTTACATAATTCCATATATATATCCTCACGCCTTCCCACAAGGGTCCCCGAAGGGTAAGCAGAGGTGTATAGGTAATACCCATACACCCACATTCCGCCAGAGATATATTTTAGGTGCCAACGTGACAGATGGCGTGCCCATCGCCGTTACTAAAGCAAGACTATACATACGCCTTTGAATTGCTTCTCTGACGAATGCAGGTTTCCTCTCGATGTTTTCCTTCACCGTAAAGCTCGTGGTGTGACTAATCACTGTACTTCAGTTCAGAAAAAAACATTGGTACAGTCGGGATTCGAACTTGCGATCTTTGTGTCGCAGGCAATTACTTGAATCACTCGGCCACCACAGCTCACATAATTGATGATAGTAAAGGGACCATCCCGTTGAAAACCTACTAACGAGACTGCCGCAACATTCAGAAAATATTCAGGTAAGAACCGGAAAGCAGCATATTTAAAGTTGACATTTAAAATGTTTTCATGGTTAATTGAGAAGTAGATAGATAGATAGAGAAATAGATCATACATAATGTTGAAGTAACGGATAAAGAGCAACAACTCTACTAGCCGAGGACATTCTATTCGGATACGAATGTACATCATTAAACTATGGCAATTAGTATTGAGACTCAGTGGGGCTTAGCAGGGCTTATGGAACACTCTTAGCTTATTTCAGTTTTAACTTGACTGCCTAATACCAAAAACCCCCTCAGTACTATTTCACTCATTACAGAACAGTAATATTTCACTCTTTTATTTGTACATTTTGAAGTAAAGGTAATGAAGGAAAATAAAACTGTGTTTCCAATAGCCCCATCTGTTAATATTACAATAAACACGACCATAAACCCACGTCATTTGCAACCCAAAGTGGAAGCTCGGCCGAACGTGCCCGGAATACGCGCAGATTAACAATTTGACTTTAAAATTATGGAGATAAGACCAGAGTACTGCTTACCTCTTATTTCCGACATTGATTTTCAATAAGTTATCCTCGGGTTGTTATTCCGGACAAACTGGCCGCGGGCTATCTCTTAAGTTGAAGATTGACTTTCAATTGAGTGAAATTTCACGATTAAAATAACACAATTTGTTATTCGTATGATGGGTAGATGACCGGTTGGTTAACTTTGCAAGACCTTATCAGAAAAGGTTTTGTTACGGCGCTGTTTAGTAAAGAAGGTAAACTCATACTCACTCGTAGGGTCGGCAGCGCGCGAGTGATACCCCTGGTGTTGCAAGCGTCCATAGGCGGCGGTAACCGCTTACCATCAGGCGGACCGCATGCTTGTTTGTCACCCATGTGGTATAAAAAAAAAATAAAAAAAACTGTTGATAAAACGGCTAATTAAGCTAGTTGGTTGCAAGTAACATATCAATGGCGTATATCTATTCTCGATCGGAAATAAGAGTAGAATTGCGGGCTACAATAAAACTCGAAACTAAAGTCTGTCGGTCACTAACCATAAAAACTAAACAAATCCGACAGTACAATTTATTCGTAGAAAAAAAAATGTTATTATAACTTCACGTCTT
Organism: Drepana falcataria; assembly: GCA_945859725.1. Classification (NCBI taxonomy): domain Eukaryota; kingdom Metazoa; phylum Arthropoda; class Insecta; order Lepidoptera; family Drepanidae; genus Drepana; species Drepana falcataria. The sequence goes on from OX243935.1 coordinate 8,776,924, forward strand.
GCCACAAGGGTCCCTAAAAGAATAAGCAGGGGTGTAGCAGCGCTTTCCTTTCGCTGGTGATGTGTTAAGGTGCGACAGACACATATGGCGTATCCGTCTCAGTTTCCCGAGCACGACTACACATACGTTATGCATATCTATTTAAACGTATGCAGGTTGCCTCACGGCGTTTTCCTTCGACCTTAAGCTAAATCGATGGACGAAAATGATACCAGTAAATACACGCAGGTACAGATCTAGGTTTTAGAACATATTGAACCAGAAATGATGAATGAGGATGCAGCGAAAAGAATTTAGAGAGAACTCGCAGACATTTTTAACAATGATGAATGAGTATCAAGCGAACAGAGTTTAGAGAAAGCTGACGCCCTAATCTTTCAACCTGACCCATGAGGCACTTAACGGTATGATGTGTATGTATATCAGGAGTCGCAATTTTATTTTTGTTGCGTGAAGTAATATTATTGTTTATTTTATTTCATGCTTCATAAAACAGAAACTTTTTCCCCAGAAAAAGGTTGCAAGGGGATATTAACATGACAAGGCGATGAATTTGGACGAAGCAAAGAGGTATGTCAGTCAAGAGAGAACTGGCGCTCTACTCTGCCTACCCATTGAGAGACTCGCCGTAATGAAATGTATGTACGTACTTCAAATATCTAATAATCCTTATAAACGAACCGAACAAAATAACAGTCTCAGAAACAGTGTAAACAGTAAAGTTGGAAGAACTGAAGACTCGAGACTCACTTGATAAGCGGTTGCAGTATATTTTAAAGTCAAATCGCCAATCACAAAATATTCAAAGCTACGCCCCGAGGCTGTTTCGACTTGCAAATCCACTCCCTGTTGTGTACTACACTTGACGAGAGTATATACACTGCGGGCGATATAGCACAATAAAACTAATCAATACGAATGTTTGCCAAAGATATGAAGCGTTTGATCTACATATGTGGGTTCATACATACATACATATAATCACGCCTCTTTCTCGTAAGGGTAGGCTTCCATCCTTACATATTTCTTTCGCTTCGACCACTTTCATTAATCTCTTCATACATGCTCTTCGGTTTAGGGTACTCTTGACCTGGTCTTTTTTCAAGACATCCCTAATTTGGTTTCGAAACGTACCCCTTCCAACACTTTCATTCACACTCGCCTTATACACTTTTTTCGTACATTCATTCTCTCGACATGGCCATACCATGTCAGCATACCTTTCATCTTTTTAAATATATCAATTCAATTACTACAGCTTTTGATGTATTGCTATTTTTCATATTCAAGTTATTTTTTTTTTACCTCAGATTTTAGGCGCTTTAGGTGGTTTTTGGATGCATAAATAATAAAGAACACTCCTTGTATGATACATCGTTAATTAACTTAGATCCTTAAGTCGCGAGCTATGGTGCTGGGCAGGTTCTGATCTTAAGACGAGTTGCCGAGTAAGATGAACCGCATATGTAAACTGAACAACAAAAAGCTGAAAACTGGAATAGTGTATATTGTATTTATTATGAATAAGCTTCTTAAATGGAAAAAATTAATAAATTTGTTTGGACACGTCTGTCGCATGTCAGACGAGTTGCATGTCAAACAACCGACCAACTGGATCCCACGGAACGTGACGTGGAAGGTAAAAAAGAAGATGGCGGGACGAATTGCACCTGTCGGAAGTAGCGCTCGATGGTGGGTGGTGGGGAGAGAGGGGGAGGTCTATGCCCAAGTGAGATGGCTATAACACACACACACACATCTTCACGCCAAGTCCCTAACGGGGTAGGCAGAGAGTATAGAGCGCCAGTTCTCTCTAGACTTACATACCCCTTTCGCTTCGTCCACATTCATCAGTCTCTTCATAACTAAAAATACATATATTTTATTTGGTTCATTAGAAAGTCATTCAGTTCTTTTAACTATTGAACAAATATTTTTTTTTTACCACTTGGGTGGCAAACAAGCATGCGGTCCGCCTGATGGTAAGCGGTTACCGCCGCCTATGGACGCTTGCAACACCAGGGGTATCACTCGCGCGCTGCCGACCCTGCGGGAATCTTTTCACACCCTTCTTGAAGAACTCCATGCTGTACTCTCCAGGGAAAACCTCAACGGGGAGCTCATTCCACAGCCTGAGCGTTCGCGGAAGAAAACTCCTTTGGAAGCGCACAGTGCGAGACCTTTGTGGTTCCAAGGTATGAATTCTTGATCTGTTGAAATGTTTAAACGCACACAAACTGACGGGTAACAATATGTCATTACAACTTGTAAGTTTAAGTAAGATAAAGCACCCATTTGTGTTATCAACATGCACCAATAACGGATGTTTATTGTTACACTTTATGGGGAGTCTGAATACAGTACCTACCTTTACTAAGTAACAAAGAACAACCATTGGAGATAATATTTTATAGGACATCTGACTCACTGTTTGATAAAATTGCTCAACACTGATACAGGAGGATTTATCTGACACTTTAATATTTTTTTGGTTGGCGAAAGACCCGCGTTTGATTGAGACTTTAAGAATTAACATCTCATACAACCCATACACATTTGTCCTGCCCAGGGTAGTTAGTATCTCCATCTAAACGGAGATCGCAGCCAAATGGCGCTACTGCAGGGTAGTATTGCAATCTAGAGATGAGTAAGGCTTTCAAAAGGCTGTACCTACTACCTTACTGGGTTATTATATTAGGTATTGCTAGCGCCTGCAGGGTACAATGTATGTATGCTGCCGTATAAATATGTACCTATACAAAGTAACGGCGATGGTCTCGCTATCTATTACGTTGGCACTTAAAATATATATATTTCTGGCGGAAAGTTCGTTTGTGGGAAGGCGTAAAGATATATTATTCTTATTACACATAAGTTCATAACAGTTTTCGCAGACGCAAGTGATACATATGGAAGGAAACATCCGAAAAATCCTCGGAATAGACCCTTATTATCTCTGCCTACCCCGTGAGGCAATTGACGTGATAATAAATAATATTTGTATGCATCAAAAATATATTTGAACAACCTGTGTAAATAAGCAGGGGATTTCCCGGTAAAGCTGAGGTGATAAGAGTATGTTAACCCTGCTAAAGTTCTGCTCGTATTAAGCTAGCAGTTGGGATTAATATATACACCAATAGTTTTATGTTATGTAGCCGTGGTGGCCGAGTGGTTCGAGCAGTTGCCTGCGACGCAAAGGTCGCAAGTTTGAATCCCGACTGTACCAATGAGTTTTTCTGAACTTAAGTACAGTGATTAGTCACACCACGAGCTTTACGGTGAAAGAAAACATCGAGAGGAAAGCTGCATACGTCTGAGAAGAAATTCAAAGGCGTATGTATAGTCGTGCTTGAGTAACGGGGATGGACTTCGCCATCTGTCACGTTGGCACCTAATAAACCTCTGGCGGAAAGTGGGTGTGTGGGTATTACCTATACACCTCTGCCTACCCCTTCGGAGACCCTTGTGGGAAGGCGTGAGGATATATTATATTATTATTATTATTAGTTTTATATTTATTATTATTATATGTTCACACATTCCCTCAAGGGCCCCGAAAGGGTAGGCAGAGGTGTGTAGGTAGTACCCACACGCCCACTTTCCGCCGGAGATATACATTTTAGGTGCTAATGTGCTACACGTCGAGACAGTCGTCGTTACTCAAGCTCGATTGTTCATAAATGTGTTTAAATGTCTTCTTAAATGTATACAGATTTCCTCTCGATGTTTTCCTTCACCTTACAGCTCGTAGTGTGACTAATCACTGTACTTAAGTTCAGATAAACTTAATGGAGCAGTCGGAATTCGATCTTGGAATCTTTGTTCGGCACCACTACTTACAGTTATATATAATTATTCAATTATTTCTATTATTCAAAAGCCGTGGTGGCCGAGTGGTTCGAGCAGTCGCCTGCGACGCAAAGGTCGCAAGTTCGAATCCCGACTGTACCAATGAGTTTTTCTGAACTTAAGTACAGTGATAAGTCACACTACGAGCTTTTCGGTGAAGGAAAACATCGAGAGGAAACCTGCATACGTCTGAGAAGAAATTCAAAGGCGTATGTATAATCGTGCTGGAGTAACAGCGATGGACTCGCCATCTGTCACGTTGGCACCTAATATACCTCTGGCGGAAAGTGGGTGTGTGGGTATTACCTATACACCTCTGCCTACCCCTTCGGGGACCCTTGTGGGAAGGCGTGAGGATATATTACTATTATTATAATTATTTATTTGCCTAGGTGTCAAAGTAATAAATGGTGAGTCCATATATACGTAATTTTGTTTTTAAATATGACTATTACGCTTATCCAAGTCTCATGGCAGTTCTGTTATTTATTTTGCATTGTGCCAATGTGACCGATGGCGAGTCTACCGCTGTTTCTCAAGCCCGCATACATACGTATTTGAATTTCTTCTCAAACCTATGCCAGCTTTCCCTCGATGTTATATCACCGCGGTGGTACAAATAACTGTACTCAAATTCCGAGAAACTCATGTACAGTCGGGATTGGAATTTGCAATTTTGTGTTGCAGGCAACTACACGAACTCGGCCACCACGGCTGTCATTCACAATAATAAATATTTGAGCTCAAATATATATTTATTAATCATAGGGATGTAATTGGCAAGGCGTGTATTTGTAGTGTTAGCTACAAGCGATAAGTTCTGCTACCATTTATAAATGCTGATTACTCCTGTGCTAGCCATCCTGTTAATAAACCGTGCAGTAGCGAAACCATCATGGCCACGTACGCTCGAGTCATCATGATTTGTAAGCAACTAAACACATTCCAGCTAAATCTCTAAAAAGCTTGAGAAATAAACGTAAAGTTAATATATTACTTATAAAAAAATATTTAAAACTATACAATTTATTAATATTTTGCAAATGTCGCCAAATTCCTCACGGGGTACGCGGTAGTATAGCATACTTGTAGTACCTAGAATTTTACCTCGATTGTTGACTGTCAATTAAAAATTAATTAAAATAAAGTACAACCCCCCATAAAAATTGTTCGAGCTTATGTAATCTGTACCAATATTCTTCTCGTTGGTACAGTCGGGATTCATACTTGCAATAACGCGTCGCAGGTGACTAACCCGAACCAATCGGCCACCACAGCTGTCTGCTGTACTCTCTCTGCCTACCCCATACCCTACTCTAAATTATGATATATATATGTATATGTATGTATTTCATATGTATGTATTTCATATGTCAAAGTTAATATTAACAATTAATTTATTCGTCAACACACCTCCGCCTACCCCTTCGGGGATGCTTATGGGAAAGTATGAACATAAATTATTATAGTTAATTAATAATTTTACAGCTTTTCTTGTTCCAATGGTTTTATCAAGATGTGTTCAATTCTTTCGGCAAGACTATACCTATTTTGAAGAGTTCGATCGTTTCTACAAAATACATTTGAATCTTGATGGTTATCTACTGTCAAAAGCTTTTATGTCATGTGAAAACGAGGGAGCCAAATTATTTCACCCGAAAACTGTTAGCGAATGGACAGTAGTGGAGAACCTCATGACGTCAATCAACAAGTCTACTGTGTTTGCGATTGTCGGAATGAGCGGCGTTTACGGATTGAATGACTTCGTTTCAAATGATGGTATGATTTTAATTTTTGCTTTAATTGCGGAGCTTTACTTAATAGAATGAATATGAAGTCACTATCAATTTTTTGTTTTTATTTGAGCCATAGTGGCTGAGTGGTTCGATTAGTCGCTTACGAAATAAATATAGGAGGTTTTCCTATCTTAGGTTCAGTGATACAGTCAGTCAGTCAGTGCCATCCGCGCCACACCAATTTGAGGTGGTTCCGGGATGCTAGCAGTATGACCCAAGTCTATTAATTGTAGTGTGTGTGTGCACTCATAGGTAATCAGTGTGTACCGATAATACTCAAACATTAGTGGAACGTTGCACACTTACACTATAAACTATCAGGAAGAATAGTGGGGCACTTCGTGGATGGCACTATCTTTATGTCCCACCACTAACATTACTATGAAGTTAAATATCGTGAGGAAATCTATGTACGTTTGAGAAGACATTCAAAAACCTTTCTACACAGTTGTGCTTGAGGAGCGGCGTCGGACTCGCTTTCCGCGGCGTTGGCACCTGAATACTTCATCGGCAAGATGCTAAGACAATATTTTAGATAAATAATAATAACGTTTTATTTCCAGGCACACCCACACACATTCAAATGAATTTGACATCTGACGGCGTCGAAACAACCAAACAATGTGTCCTTATAAACATGAACACTAAGTCCTACTTGGTAGAGCCTTGTGTAAAGACAAGTGAAAAAAAATTGGCATACATTTGTGAGAAAGTCCCATCCAAGAATCCGTGCCCAACAATTGACCCTGGTACGTTCTTGTAATTTAATATCGTAAATAGACAGTTGTTAGGGTTTCCTAAGTCGTATAGAAAATACAACCCTCACAGGATAACTCATGTGTCACTTTGTTTGTGTCAGTCTGTCACACCATATTGTTTCAAATCTGTAGAATCTAGTCTATGGACTAGATTTAAAATTTGGAATACATTAATAATCTGTTACAAAATATGGACGCATGGAAGTCGAAAATTAAACTATGTTACACATCAATTGAAATGTCTTGTTTTGTGGTTCGAGCAGTTGCCTGCGACGCAAAGGTCGCAAGTTCGAATCCCGACTGTACCAATGAGTTTTTTCTGAACTTAGGTACAGTGATTAGTCACACCACGAGCTTTACGGTGAAGGAAAACATCGAGAGGAAACCTGCATACGTCTGAGAAGAAATTCAAAGGCGTATAGTCGTGCTTGAGTAACGGCGATGGACTCGCCATCTGTCACGTTGGCACCTAATATTCCTCTGGCGGAAAGTGGGTGTGTGGGTATTACCTATACACCTCTGCCTACCCTTCGGGGACCCTTGTGGGAAGGCATGAGGTTATATATATATTGTTTTGCGAGCCCAATGCCAACGCGACATACTCGTCATCTGTTACATTGGCGCCTAGATCTCCAGCGAAACGTGTGCTGTGCACCTATGCAAATCTATTCCTGAAAAGTTGTAATAATGTTATAAAATAATTGTTATATTTAGTCTTAGGGTCTCTACTAATTGTAAATATATGCTTGTACATTTATGGGGTGCAGACGAATACCTGCATTGTGGGTGTCCTATGTATATAAGAATATATCTGAATAGGTACCTCAATGATAAACATCACATCACGTCGTGCTTAAATTTTGCGAGTTTTGGTATTACGTATATTATTACTACGTTAGAAATGTGTATTATTGATTGTGAGCAATACAATGCGGTGCGTATGTCTTCATACCATCACGCCGAGTCCCTAACGGGGTAAGCAGATGGTATAGAGCGCCAGTTTCTTCTAAACTTGCATACATCTTTCGCTGCGTCCACATTCATCAGTCTCTTCATACATGCTCGTCGGTTTAGAGTACTCTTGCCGTTCCCGTCCTTAAGTTCCTGAGTGATAAATAAACAAGTTTATTTATCGCTGTCCAATTATCATAGTAATTGCTTAGTTTGGGACTATTAGGACGATGAAAATTTGCTTGGAACGATAAAAAATTGTGTGGAATTCTCCCTAGGTTACAAATACAGCCAGAGTGCTAGAAAATGCTACAAGCTCAATGATAAAGCTCGCAGCTGGCCAGAAGCCTGGCGGACGTGCATCATGGAGGGCGCATCCTTGGCTGTTGTCAGTAACAGAGCCGAAGCTGATGCTCTCATGGGGTTGATGTCTGATAACACTGCATACGCAGTTGGATTTGCAAAAATGAATAATTTTTTCTACACTATTAAAGGTAATTTTTAATAATTTAATATTAATTTAAAATAATAATTTAATATACCTTTCTTTACGAAGAAAGGTATTTTACGTTAGCTGAGTCATATGGAAAGGATGAATGAAGAAAGATTGACGAAACTGATATACATTTATGCGAAAGTGCTTAGAAGAAGATGTAGAGACAGGAAAACCACGTTCTGCAGCGAAGAAAAGCGCTGAATGAAGCAGCAGCAGGCTTAGATGGCGAATGCGCTAACTGTTTTTATTTTTTTAAAACCATACCTAAGCACAAACTTCGCACTTATAGTAATACCAGCTTATGCCCGCGGCTTCGCCCGCGTGGAAAGAGCAACATACATATTTTTGCCTTTATCATATTAGAGCTTTGAATCTTTCGGGATTCAAATGTATTCTATGTCTTAATCCCAGATATAAGCCATCACCATTTTAGTAAAACGGCATTTTTTCTGTCGTAAAAATATATAATATATCCTCACGCCTTCCCACAAGGGTCCCCGAAGGGGTAGGCAGAGGTGTATAGGTAATACCCACACACCCACTTTCCGCCAGAGGTATATTAGGTGCCAACGTGACAGATGGCGAGTCCATCGCCGTTACTCAAGCACGACTATACATACGCCTTTGAATTTCTTCTCAGACGTATGTAGGTTTCCTCTCGATGTTTTCCTTCACCGTAAAGCTCGTGGTGTGACTAATCACTGTACTTAAGTTCAGAAAAACTCATTGGTACAGTCGGGATTCGAACTTGCGACCTTTGCGTCGCAGGCAACTGCTCGAACCACTCGGCCACCACGGCTATTAAAATATTTATATCGTAAAAATGATTTATTTTTTCAATAAAAAGTATCCTATGTTACTTCTAACACCTCCAAGAATATGTGTACAAAGTTTTATGATGAAGAATATGTGTACAAAGTTTTATGATGATCGGTAAAGTAGTTTTTACGTGAAAGCGTAACAAACAAACTTACATTCACATTTATAATATTAGTAAGGATTAGCAGGATAAGTAGGATTAAGACAAAACATGTCTCGCACTCATGAAGAACAGTGATCGAAATAGTCAGTTTGCAACTGGTATCATTTTATATAACGTCACCGGCCTTATAGACCAATCTGGTTGCTCAATGTATAAAGGGCATGCCAGCTGCATAAATCTTGCACCAATTAACCTCCGAACAGAGAGTGGCAACGCGCAAGTAATACTTCGGTATCGTAAGCGTAAATAGGCTACGGTAACCGTTGGCCATTAGGTGGGCCATATGCTTGTGAGCCAACCCGTGGTGTATAAAAAACGTTATCGATCTTTTGGTATGTTTTCAGGCAGTTTATTAGAAAATGAACCTGACCTACCTTGGTATGAAGATCAGAATGATGACTGCGGCGCTTTGTACGTTGTGAAGGACAGAAACATAGAGAATAACCGTCAGAATATGTACGGATATACCCCGAATCAACCTGATGGCTTGTATAAAACAACACGGAACTGTAATATGGAACACCCATTCATATGCGAGTTGGATTCAAAGTAAATTGTATTAAAAATGTTTTACTTATTATAATATTCGTCATATATGTTGAATTACATAAAATATTTAAAAAAAAACTTTTATATAATATACATTTTATTAATAATGAATTAAATACATACATAATTATATTTGCATCACGCAAGAAATTGAAAATTGTATATATTATTATTGTTAGATAGAAAATTGTGTGAAACCCCATATAGGACGCTTGCAAACAACCCCCGAAATAAGACTCACAGAATTGACAAAACAAGATTATATTAATAAAAATAAATAAATTTCATCGGAAAATCCGTTTCACGCCGAAGTATTTTATTTAGTGCGTCCATTTCGCAACGCTTTGGTTATATTTTACGATATTCGCTCAAATCCCTAATGTTATTCGATGGTTTTCAATTTCCCCAAAACGGTATAAGCGATATAGCCTTTGCGTGCCAATTTTATGTATTCGGAGGTCTAATAAATATAAATGCGTGCATACATGGCCCGTTCGCCCTCGTAATGAGGATAATGTCAATGACCCGTCTTTCAAACACTTGGCCTCCAGTTTTTCAACGTGAAACATTGGTACTGGCATCACGGCTTATATATTTATATTATATAAGTCGTGGTGGTCGAGTGGTTCGAGTAGTTGCCAGCGACTCAAAGATCGCAAGTTCGAATCTCGACTGTACCAATGAGTTCTTCTGAACTTAAGTACAGTGATTAGTCACACCACGAGCTTTACGGTGAAGGGAAATATCGAGAGGAAGCCTGCATACGTCTGAGATACAATTCAAAGGCTTGAGTAACGGCGATGATCTCGCCATCAGTCAAGATGGCACCTAAAACTTCTGCCTACCCCTTCGAGGACCCTTGTGGGAAGGAGTGAGTATATATCTCTTCTTTTTTATACCAATGAGGTGGTAGGTAAAAAAGCATGCCCCATCTGAATTATAGTTAGCGGTTACCGCCGCAACACCAGGAACGTCACCTGCGTGCTGCCTGCCGACTCTGTAGGAATTGTTTCGCACCGTTCTTGAAGAGCGCCATGCTGAACTCTCTAAAGAAACTCAACATCAAACTTAATTCCCAAAAAGGTCCTTAGAAACTAAGAACGTAGGTAGAGTTGTAATTATTATTTTCTACTTTATTTAGGTGCCTACAGATGGCGACCATTAGCTTAGTCTAGTATACAAAAGGGAATCAAAATGTGTGCCTATCGGTGTCTTATCTGCCATCTATACTCTCGCTGGTGAATTAAGATGTGTTTGTTATTTTGCCTATTATAACTATTTTGTCTTTGTATCGTATGATAAACTTTTATGTAGCGCCATCTTTGGTCCAGTACTAAAACTTTTGGTATATTGTATAAGAAGTATTAGTGCTATAAAGTTCAACAATAAGAAACAGAACGGTAACCATAGATGGCGCTAGATGCTTTTATTTTATGTGCGTCCTGCCTTACTTAGTGTACAGTGTAATGTACAGAATAACACCATTCCGTGATTTGATACATTGGTAAAACCTTCTATAAACTTTACTTTTGTAAAATATTTGAGTTGATTATGTCCAGAATTAGGGCCACAGACAATGTTTTTTATGTGGTATTTTGAGGTAGCTATAAAATACAGGGCATTTAAAGGATGGGTGTTACAGCAGAATCTTTTAATTTATGAGAATCTACGGTGCACGTGCCTAGACAACGAACAACGAATGTCAATTGAATATCACAGCACTATGAGTCCAGACCAGCTCCCAAGATTGCGAATCGGCAGCGCCCTAAGCCGCCTTAGATGTCGTTGCTTAGCATTTAGGAAGTGCATGGCAGTACGTTTCGTTCGCACCGTGATTCTGTTAAGCAGTAAGCTCACGAACACACCTTTCCTGGATACTACAATTAACAGAATGCAATCTGTGATTATAAAATAAAGAGGCAAGTTTGTTGGATTGAGCGATCTAAGAAGGTTCTTAGATCGCTCAATCCAACAAACTTGCCTCTTTCCAATCTGATAAGTAGGTACTTATGAGATTGGAAATATTTTTTTATTAGAAAGCACATTTATTGAGCCCGTTTATCGACATGCCTCTACCCAAGGGAGCGGATAATCAACTTAAGCGTAGTTTAACCGTGAGGCACATTTTGTAATGCTATAGGTATACAGGAATAAATCAACGAAGTATTCTTAAAGCTATTAATTTATTTTAATGACTGTGAGATAATAACTTAGGCTATACACCCAAATGCTAGGATTAATAACATTAATTACAGAATTAATCTAAAACCTAACATGACTGAAGCGAGCAGTGTTGCACAAGCTACATTATTACGACCATTGTTGACATTAAGCTCAGCAGTCTCCTTGGTTTCATCTTGAATACTTCGGTGAGCTTTGATCTTATCCGGTTTTGCTTCATCAGATGCCATTTCCTTATCATCATACAGGTTACGGTTTTCAATAGGTTTTGGAGAAACCGTTGCCAAACGAGTCGTTGTAAGTTCATTGTTACCTATTTCATTATCTACTACATTTGGTGATTTTGTTGTTTCAGTCGTTTTCGAGGTTGTCTCGGAGAGAAACAGATCCAGTAAGCCTTGGTTGGATATAGTGGACTTTACATATTCGTTCTTGAACGTCGATTTTTGTGTCGGACTAGAAATAGCTTTGGTTGTAAATGATTTCGTTGTTTCTGTCGTTGGTACTGATGATGCGCTTGGTGCTGACGTAATCGTAGGTACAGGTGTGCGTCTACCAGCAGTTGAACAATTAATTAAATCTCTTACATCTATGTAGAACAGTTTTCCATTAAGTTGTGTGTCATCGTAATATTCATAGTCGTTGTTAAGCACTTGAGATTCCTCATTTTCGAACACTTGACCACCGTTTTTGTCGGTTTCCTCCAATTTGGACCAAATTTCTCTTAACTTAGCATCGGGAAAGCATTTCAAATTTTCTATAGCGAGTTTCAAGTGCGAATTTTGAGTCTTGTTCATTAGTGATATGAACCAGTCCAGTCGGCAGTCACATGGGAAATTGTTGTCTGAAATAAAAAAAAACAGAATTAATTTTACAGCAGTGAGATTTATTTATTTATCACCAACAAGATGTACTTAATCACAAGTAATAAGAAACATTAGGTCGAACACGTGCTAAATGCCACCTTAACTATAGGTGAAAACTGCATGCAAAAAACAGAAGACTAACTTAAACAAAATAAGATTTATATCACCGTGAGAAAATGAGAAACTTTCATGTGTAGAAACTCAATCACGTATGTCATGCAGTACTTGAGTGACGGCAATCTGTTACATCGACCAATTTGGAAGCTAAATATTAGATATGTGTCTATCTTTTTGGGGACCTTCGGATGGAGCAAAGATTAAAACTAACCTTCCACATCAAGGCTGCTAGAGTTACCATAGAAATTATTCAAAATTGGAGCCATAACTTCTGTCTTCAGTTCACGAATCATGTTTCCTTTCAAACTTAACAGGGTTAGAGATTCTAACCCTTCAAAAACCTTTACATTATCAATTTCAATCAACTTATTGTGAGCCAGGGATAGTGTGTATAATTTAGAGAGTCCATTAAATGCTCTTTCATCAAGCATCTGCAATTTATTTCCTTCTAGATTTAATGTTCGAAGATTCATAAGAGGCAAAAAAGTATTGTCTCCAATAACTTCCAAGCTGTTACTGCTCAAGTCCAATCTCTGCAATTTCTTCAAACCCGAGAAGGATTCGCTGTTCAAGCTGAACAAACTATTTCTGTCAATTTCGAGTTCTCTCAAATTAGACAGATGAATGAATGCTTTATCATGTATCGTGGTTATTTTATTGCTGGTTAAAAACAATTTTTCTAAAGACGGTAAATCTACAAAGACGTTTCTATTGATCTCGATAATAATGTTCGTATCCAAGCTGATTGTCGATACTTCTCGGAGATGAGCAAAAGCGTGAGGTTCTAATACTTTAATGTGGTTGTCCCTTAAAGATATTTCTTCAACAGTACTTATATTGGCTAGTGCGAATGGTAGTATTCTTTCAATATTTCCATATTTTATGTCCAGTTTTAATAGACCAGTTGTTTGTGCAAGCCCTTTAGTCGGAATGTATTTCAGTGTAATTCCTCGTGTATTTGTTAAAGTCAGTTTGATAGTAGTATTCAGAAAACTGAACAAATTCCAAACGTCGTCTTCGGGGCTGACGTCTTCAACAGTCAAGTAACAGTCTGCACTTTTGATGACCTTTGGATCTCGCGTATCTCTGACGCAGTAGCATTGAACATTGTTGGTGTTGTTATATACTGGATCGCAGACATTGCTCTTGGTGTCCCGTTTTTGATACCATTTTGCATCGACGAGAACGAACGCAGCGCACACCAGAGTGATCTTAAACAGAGCCATGTTTCGGTCGCTCTAATTGTGTTACCTGTAATGTAAAGACAAATTCCAAATTTAAAAACTGTTATTTATTATAAGGTACATGAGTAAGACTAATTGAAAGTCATATTTAATTACACATACTCAAACTACTCAAACGTATGTAGCTTTGTATCCCTCAATGTTATCAATCACCATACAGCTCGTGCTGTGACTAATAACTGTATTAAAGTTCCACTCATTGCAGTCGGGATTTGAACCAGTAATATTTGTGTTGCGGGCAACTACTCAAACCTCTCGTTCACCACAAGACGTATGTATAGTCTTGCTTGAGGAACGGTGATGGACTCGCCATCTGTCGTGTTGGCACCTAATATATTTCACGCGCGGAAAGTAGGCATGTGGGCACTACCTCCACTCTGCCTACCCTTCAGGGACCTTTGTAGGAAGGCGTGAAGATATATTATTATGGACAAACTTCTATTATATCTATCAGTTTCAATTAAAAAGCCTGTCAGGTGGAAAAATCAAAATCAAAAACTCAGGGTGATTTTCTTTAACATTAATTTCCCTTTTTATTTGAGTGTATTAATCATATTGATTTATGTACACCCGACAAATAAAGCCGATTAGTCATTATACTTGAGAATAGAAAAAAATTATGGATACAAATTGGGATTCAAACTTGCTATCTTTTCCTTGAAGCCTACACGAAGCCCTCGGCACCGACGACTCTGAGCTTTAGTAACGTTTAAGTAGGTAACGTAATCCAAACGATTATTTTAACAAAAGTATTTCTTGCAGTAATAAGTATAAAAGTCAGCCAACGGGATCGGACTTAATCCAAAGATTACTAAGACACCTGGCTTAACTTTAAAGCATTTGCCAGCTTCAGGTCTAAGATCTCGACATTGCCATTTTTCAAGAAGGATTTACTGCTCAAGGAGGATGTCCCCTTGAAGTCAAACAAAATGGCATTTCAATCTGTTATTTTTGTACTTTATAAAATCTCTTTTGACTCATGAACGGAAGGATTATTTGCGGTCGTGTTGTACGCTGCACAAGTAACAAAGCTTTATATAATAATAATATATATATTTATATCCATCTTCCGATTTTTAAGCAACATTCTTTTGATGATTCATATTTAGACACAATTTTTGAGTATAATACATACATACATACATATCATCACGCCAAGTCCCTAGCGGGGTAGGCAGAGAGTATAATACAATACATATATTTTTTATATATTATATCAACATTGTTATTTATTTATTTATACATAATAATAAGTTCGGCTATAAACCAATTACACTACTAAGTAAACAAGCAATATTAAGAACCTCATTCATACACTCATCTCACAATACTCCAGACATGCCAACATGATAGCTTTCCATGAGTCCGTCACAGCCAGGATTGGCTTGGACTCTAAGAGGCATTGAGTGAGAGTGCGAGGTACAGGAGAGTGTACACGCGATACTGTGCGCTGCGTGCCAACTACGAACAGCCTGTGGTTGCTGGCGCGTGTGTAGTTATCAGGCACAAAAAGCATTGATAACTCACGGTTTAGCTCTGGTGCATCTGATTCTGGTGCATATGAACGATCTTATACATCTGGCTGGCGTGAATGAAGGCGTGATGGTAAAGATGAAGAAAGGCATGTTACGTTGGTTTGGACATATAGAAAGGATGAGTAGAGAAAGATTGACGAAACAGATATACAAAGCAAAACTGTGTGCAAGAAGATGCAGAAGAAGACCACGTTCCAACTACTTCAAGTACGTCAAGAGCACTCGAAACCGACGAGCATGTATGAAGAGACTGATGAATGTGGACGAAGCGAAAGAGGTATAGTATGTAAGTCTAGTGTAGTGTAGTATCGTGTAAGTATGGAGTATGTAAGTCCAGAGAGAACTGGCGCACTATACTATCTGCCTACTCCGTTAGGGGTTCGGCGTGATGATATGTATGATTGATCTTATTCATGGATATTTTTTGGTCTTATTTAGAGAATTATACCCTAAAGAGCTTAGAAGAAAACTAGTTGGTTACATGAACGGATTTAAGCGGTATAATCTAGCTTTCTACTATTGGTTCTATCAGGGCCTTAGAACAAAAAAACATTACCTCTTTTTTAATTTGAGTTAAATTAATGAGAAATGGGCCCAGCATAACGCACACCTGCGACTAAATTATATCGGCTAAAACGGGCATGTGACAAAATATGTTCGAAAATTAAATAAACTAGTATTATTTTCTCCTACTCACCATTACATGCAGCTGTGCTGCGGCCGAGTGTTAATATACGAGCGCCTAATTTCTTTATTATTGCTAGATTTGAACCGTCCTTTGTTTGAACTTAAATTATATTTCAGGTCAGTTTTGTAATCGTGTTTGAGTAACCACGTACGAAATTAATATTGAAGGTTCCAATTCGGTGTTCGGTGTAAGGTGTCAATTTCGTACAGTTACTACTCGCTCCACGGAAGGTGACCCCACCACAGTGAAAGACAACATGGTAAGATAACCGATGGTCTATAATACAGTCTTACTTGAATGAGGTCATATCCATAATATACCTCTTTGGATACCTTAGTAGAAAGGCTCCTTTCTACATCCTTCTCTCAACAACAATAGCCAGATTCTTGATATCCTAATACAAGGTCTATCACGCTATAAATATATCACTGATACTTAAAAATTCTTTCGCGATTCGAAAGACAGAGATATTTCCGCATATTTAACACAATTTCAAAAGGTTAACCACGTCCACTAAGCCTGTAAAGAAACTAACCTCAAACATAAACGTACATAAAACCATTATGGTTACTTTGTCCCAATCAATTAAGAGCATGCTCTTGGATGTATGAGCTGAATAGCCAATGGACACTAAGTACAAAGTTATACTGTCAACTTTAATTGGCCTTTCATTAGTGAGAAGTTGGTGGCTTTACAAGGACAGGACAATAAGTTGTGGTGGAGCGATCAAAAGGGTGGGTTGCTAACTAGACCGAACATTTCACCCGTCAGCTTGCCGCTGAAAAGTGTTCCATGAACATGCTCGTATGTCTGGCTTAAGCCGATGTCATTAGCACCCTGTGATGAATACTCTACATACTCAAATACGGTTTAGAGGTAGTGCGACCAAGAGTTATAGATACTTTGAATAAACTTCAAGACTCGTATTTGATTGAGACTTAGGCAAGGATATTCGTCAAGAGTATTCGAACCCGACGAGCATATATGAAGCGACTGATGAATGTGGACGAAGCGAAAGAGGTTAGCCTAGAGAGAACTGGCGCTCTATTCTCACTGCCTACCCCGTTAGGGACTCGGCGTGATGATATGTATGTATGTGTACTCAGGCAAATATATAGTTTGACTTACCTGATAAAATATTAGAACCTATCGAATATACAAATTTACTTGCATTAAAATATTATCGCTGGCGGATAGTGGGTGTGTGGGTACCTATACATCTCTGCCTACCCCTTCGGGTCCTTTATGGTACGACAATTTGTCATAGTTGGGTGATTTACAAGAAAATTATAGGTGCGAGATATTTTTTCTGAATAAAATTGATCAAATTAAATTTTCACACACTTTGTCCTCCCATAACACAATAAACGTTGAGAGTACCTAGATAGGTTGTATTTATATAGAATAAAATATATAATCCCAAAATTGTACAGGCAACGAAAAGCATAATTTAAATATATCAATCACAGTTCAGTACGGACAATTTTCCAATTTGTATTAAAAGTATTTTCTTTTTAGCTTTTCGTTCAATCTGCAATACGGAAACGCTTCTATCAAAATTTTTGTTTTATGAAGCTTTTAGCTTCAATCAAATATAAAAATATACTGGTGAAATGTACAGGATAAATTTGTCCAATTCTCTCATTGAGAGATATGCAAGCTAGCAACGTACTTTGAAAGAGTATTTCCAAATACATACACACAAGATCACGCCGTGCCCCTCAAGGGGTAGTCAGACAGAGTAGAGCACCAGTTCTCTCTCTTACTTTCAAACCTCTTTCGCTTCGTCTACACTGATCAGCCACTTCATACATGCTCGCTGGTTTCGAGAACACTTGACGTTCCCATCCTTGAGTGTCCAATCGATTTGACCTAGGTACTAGATACGTGGTCCTCTGCCTCTTCTTGCACACATACTTTCGCATTGTATATCTTCTCTTCTGTAATTCCGTCTCAAACGCATGTAGGTTTCCTCTCGATGTTTTCCTTCACCGTAAAGCTCATGATGAGGATAATCACAGTACTTGAGTTCAGAAGAACTCATTTGTAAAGTCGGGATTCAAACTTGGCATATTTGTGTTAGGCAACTACTCGGACACACTGCTCTATGTGATATAAGAATTGAGCCCGACCGATTATCACCTTAAGCTTACAATATGTAGTTGGTATTCTACATTTAGAATTCTCTTCGACGCGGAAACGGAAGTAGAAAAACGCACATGCAGTTCATCAGCCTCTAAAAATTTGATTAATGTCGTGTCCAAATTGGTGACTACGCCCATTTAGAACGGTAATGTAAACAATCTTTTATAGGATCGACGCAAATGTGAGCTTATGTCGCGAGTGTAGGTGGACTTCATTTACCATATGCTAGTAATAAAACTATAAATCTTTTTTTTATACTATTGCCAAGGAATTCTATAAAAATGTGAAGATAACTAATATCCAAATTAAGTTATCTTCATGACTTTAACACAATTGACGACAAACACTACATTCACTTTTCGCCTGAAAAATATTTAGGCGTCACTGACACATGGTGATCACATCGCCGTTTCTCAAGTGTGCCAAAACGAGTACATACGTCCGTAGAGATTTCTTAAACGTATGCAGGTTTCCTCTTGATATTTTCCTTCACATCTCACAGTGTCAACGTACTTAAGTTCAGAAAAACTCATTGGTTAAGGCTATCTTGATTTCGCAAGCATTTGCTCAAACCACTCGGCTATTACTCTTTATTCAAATCAAAGGCCTGGTTAACAGCGCCGACGACAGACAAAGATAAAGAACTAAACAGTGGACCTTACAACTTTTTTATTAAAGTCGATAGTTGATTGAAATTATATTTGGGCTGGCAACGAAGCAGGCTTCGTTGTTATAAAATTCGAATATCGACTGTATGTACTGGGTGTTGAGGTTTATAATTCAAGTCGCTAGTAACGTAGCTGTTTTGTATAACAACCTTGATGCTGCACAGGTATGAGTGTAGGTGGAGGAAACACTTATACGTCATAGAACGAAATGGCGCTATATATTCCCTACATAAGAATAAAATATTGATTTAAAATTATGTTAAGGTAAGACAGCTTACACAGCAATAGCAGACTTTAGACCGTGAAGCTCGTGGTGCAACGCAACTATACGAACCACTCGGCCACCACAGCTCATTATAAAATAAATACGTACACATACCATCACGCCGAGTCCCTAACGGGGTAGACAGGGAGATAAAGTGCCAGTTCTCCTTAGACTAGCTACAGAATGTTACATACGAAATTATTATATTATAATGTCGTGCGACGTTTTAAACGCTTCAGCATAGAACAGCTTGTCATATAAGCGTTGATTAATACAATATCGTGACTCGCCTGTCATCTCCTCATATTTACATCGATTAAAGAGAGCGCTAATACATAACTACGCTAGTATGTATATATAACTGTGGAAAGATTTATGATCGCACCTAAGGGTGGCTCGGTTCGGAGGCAGATGGGCGTCGTGGTATTGGATAAATTAAAAACTTTCCAGCTAACTCAGATATAATTCTGATTGTAATATGCTAAACTCTGTGCGAAATTTTGCATATTCACACTTTCGTGTAAGTAAATTAACATTTACGAGTAGGTGCGTTACAAGACACCATATTTAAAATAATATACATAAATAAGCGTTTATCATTCCGAAACCCATACTAGAACCTGTATCTATAAGTATATATTGAAAATTGAAATACTAACCACATTCGCCAACTACTCGCTAAATACTAACCATTATAAGTACAGTAACATCCTGTATAGTTAGCACAGAAATCTAATTTAGCGATGACAGTGAAGATCAATCGATGTCCGTGTTTGCATATCGATTATCTGTTGGTCTGCTAGCCTTTATTAACGTTACTACGGTCTACTTGCGCGAAATGGATTGGTCTATTTCCTACAAATAAAATATGCGAAGGTTTAAATATGGATTCGATCGATCGACGGTTAGTATCAAAAGAGTCGAGATCTTCGTAAAGGGTGTAAAAAGATTCCCACTGTACCTAATGTAGAACATTTAATATCCTCGTATGGAGCGAGAGCCTGCTAACCTGCAACCAGTCTTTCGCGTAAAAGCTACTTACTAAGTTATCTGAATCACAAGCAAATTAGACCACTGGGCAAACACATTTTTTTATAAACCGCGAAATATTATAGAACAAAGACCCCCCGCCGCGTCTGTCTGTTCGCGATAAACTGTTAAATAACTTAACGGGTTTCAGGCGGATTCTATCAAAAGAAAAAATTATTAATGAGGAAAGTTTTTGTGTATAATTTTAACTTAATTTTAACTTATAACGTTAAGATTTTGTATACATTGGTCCTAATTATTGAGTAGGTTAGAAAAATACCAAGTCGTCTGTGAGCTTTCAGCTAACGAACGCTATCTAAATCCATTTGAGATCCAAGAATGTATGTACCCGAGGCTGGTCGCCAGTAAATCATGTATGTATATATATTTCACTCACCTCATAAAATGCTTTTACCCTTTATCCGCAATTTAACACTTGGATCACACTTTTGTTCAATAGATTTAACGTAAACTTGGTCTAAATTAAATGTGTATTTGCACGGACTAACTATATCACGTATGTCTTCCCAGTGAGGGCTTCGAATTGAAACTCAATTACACCGTATACACACAAATTGGGAGTGATCTAATTGTATTATCCAAACATTATAACACTGCGATTGTTTTCGGTAAGCAAACAACAATAATTGATGTCAACAAACCTATCTGTGACACATATTCAAATATTAATTACATAGACAATAAGTGTGCAGGTGCTTATAATGTAAAGACATTAGTATGAAATAGTGCGAAGTACATTCTAATGTCAGATATTTTTATAAATGTTCTCTCATGAGAGCCGTCGTGGCCGAGTAGTTCGAATGCCTGCAACTTAAACATTATAAGATCGAATCAAGATTGTCTCATTAAGTTTTTCTGATCTTAAATTCGGTGACTAGTCACACCATGAGATATACTGTGAAGCAAAGCATCGAGAGAAAACCTGCGTACATTTGAGAAGAGACCAAGACATATTTATAGTCGTGCTTGAGAAACGATGATGGACTCGCCATCTGTCACGTTGGCTCATAAAATATATCTCCGGCGGAAAGTAGTCTGTGGGTCCTAACTACAAGCCTATCCCTTCGAAAACCCTTGTGGGAAGGCGTGAAGCCATCTTATATCTGTTTTGGGATTGCGTCAGCATATTTCATGCAATTTACACAAAATCTTGACAAATACACCTAAAGTAGTAATAAAGTATAAAGTAAAGTAAAGTATAATGTAAATCCGTATTTTCAGTAGATTTTGAGTTTATCGCGGACGGACAGCCGAACGCGCGGCACTTTATTTTATAACCGCAGTGAAGGTTAAATCGGAAAACTGTATTACAACTTTATAGTTACAGACTAGAGCGTATAGCTTTGTCCTGGAAGAAATTAAATTGGTTGGTTAAACTTCTCAGACAAGATAGAGTTACATGGGCTGAGCCAGTAACTCAATATAAACAACTAACATTCTACATGGTTTGATAATGATTAACCAAACTTTGAATTAGAAGGCCCGTTTATATGTAACTTCAAATGTACACGACGTATTTATTTCTCAGTTTTATTACTGTAATTCTCAATGTCTATAGATTTGCAGATTACAGACCTAATGCTATCTCGCAAAAGAAATTTTGACATTTGATATATGCGTGCATGACATAAGAAGCATTCAAAACAATGTTTTGCTGCTTCAGTGGGAATTGTTAGGACCAATGCGGTGCACATGATAACGTCCAATCAACGAATGGAGTGGCAACTTTCGGGAAGAATTAAGACATTTCTACTCGTTACGGAATCACATGGAAATGCTTTCACAAAACTAGTGTTTTCGTAAAGCATTAAAACTACAGGGTAAGTTGGTCATTCGTGTACTATTAGAACATTATCGGTTATTGAAAATGGATTAAATGTTGATAAGATTTTCTTTCAGGTTTTTTTCTGATGCTTAAACATAACGAAGTCTGCCGTACTATATAATATCCTCTAATCCAGTCACTTCACTGAAAACTCTGTAAAATAGATTTAAGTAAATTATTAAAATTGAATATGACAAACGCGTCGACCGGTCTTCTCAATTACCGATTTATCATAATATTTATAAACTGGGCAGTTACTGTAATAGAATGCCCGCCATTGATCATACAAAGCCGGTGAATTCGTTTTTACGAGCTATTGCGCACCGACACAGTACTTTCGCTGTAATAACATATATGTAAGTTCCGTAATAGCTTTTAAATAATATAAGACACAAAATCCGTAGTCATTTAAGGACAAGTGCATATGAAGCGGCCAACATGAATACTATTTATATACCGCTTGGATAGTTATCTTATATAACGAAATAAACATACCTACATGCATATTATATATATATATATATATATATATATAAGTTTGATCACGTTTCTTCTTACCGTTCCCAACTAACATGGTTACCTATTCGTCAGCGACGTAGTTTGCGGTCAGTGACTATGCTCTTCACTCTCCTTCACTCTCCCAATGCTCCTTCTTATCTTACTTCTCATTTTCAGTATCGTTGCTGTAACCATGTTATAAACTTACGCTCTGCCGACAATCGTCTCCTCCTCTGTCCAACTCATAGTTCTACTCTTGTTCACTCTTCTTTCCCTGTCCAATCGGTCTTACTCTGGAATGCGCTCCCCCCGGAAATCAGGATGTGTAATAGCCGTGACACATTTAAAGCGAAAGTGAAGCAGCTTTACTTCCGTCATGCAGAAACTGAATAATATTTATGTGTATTATATGATATTTATATATATATATATATATATATATATATATATTATATATGTACATGTATTATAAGTAGATTTATTCGTATTTATGTATTGTCTATTATATAATTAGATGTATGATATTGTAACATATTATAATATGTAGTATATTATAATAATATATAAAGAATTTATGTTTATATGTCCAAACTATTTATTTCTTTTATAGCCTGCCATGCCTATCTCTGCATCACCCAAAGGTTAACTGGTAGAGAATGCCTTTGGCATTAAGTTCGCCTTAGCAAAATGTTTTGCAGGAAGTATAAATAAAAATAAATAAAAAATAAATATATATATATATATAATATGTCTTTGTCTTTGTTAATCTTTGTGTCTTATATTAGTATCATCACACCGTGTTCCACACGGGGTAGACAGACTAGAGCTCCGTCTCCGAAGGTCCAAGGGTCTCCGAAAAGGTAGGCAAAAGTGTAACACACAACCTTTTCGCCGGAGAATTTAGGTGATGGCGAGTCCATCGCCGTTAAAGCAAGAGTATGCATACATCTTTGAATTTATTCTCAAATGTAAGCAGGTTTCCTTTCGATGTTTTGAAAAAAAATTAAGGAATTACTACTGGTCGACATGAATCCTTAATCGCTGTACTTAGTTTAAAAAAAATATTGATACATTCGGCGTTGGAACTAGCAATCTTTATATTGCAGACGACTACTCGAATCACTCGGCCACCACTGGCTTATTGGTTATTCTAGCCTTCTTGCTACTTTAGGCCTTTGTTTATAATTGATACAGACATACACTAAGTGATTTTATATGAATTGAAAGCAAACCATTAATATTCTTCATATCCAAATCAAACTTCAAAGAAGTTATAGGAAGATGGTCCAAGATTCATGATAAAGTAGGCGAGTCATGTTTACACAGTAACTATTACAGCATAATTGGTTCATTTAGGTCAGGAACATAATGTTGTGATGAAACTGCAAGCGATATTAGAGGACCAATCTCGCATAGTCGAGAGTTTGATACAAATCCACGAAAAATTTACATCTGCCAATGTAATCAATGAAAAATAACCCGGACGGAAATGTCGTAAACCTTTATAAATAAGTAGGCTACTTTGCTAATTTGGCAGTACTAACAGGTGCACGACGCAAGTGTGGCTATAAACTCATTGGCAGAACTGAACGTCGTAAAATAAGTCGTGTTTTCGCGACTAAATTTAGTACGAAATTATGAAAACAATGACACTTAGATCAAATACATATATTGGTACTATAACGGGGGATACATTAGAACTACTACCTACTGGTTCTTCCTTAAAAACCCTTATATATCTAAATATTGCACAAGCTATAATAAAACCTTCATGCCCAGTCTCAAGGGTAGTCAGGGTCGGCAACGTGCGAGTAATACCCCTGGTATTGCAAACGTCCATGGGCGGCGGTAACTGCTTACCATCAGGCGGGCCGCATGCTTCTTTGCCACCCCAGTTAAAGCGTAAAAAAGAAAGGGCAGAGATTTTACAACACCATCTTTTCGCCGGAGATATACGCATGTTTCGCAAACACCTAGGTACTTGATTTTTTTTAACATATTTATGCTTAATCACTGTACAAGGTTTAAAAAATCTTTATGCAGAGACCACCGGCGCTCGAACCTGCAATAGTGTTTCGCAAGCCAACAAACCACCAAAGCTATTTTTGTTCTCAATGCATGAAATACATATAGCAATTGCGACCTGGAATGTACGAAGCCTTTTACGTCCAGAAAAGAAATACAATGCAATCATGGAGATGAAAAGCCTGAAGATTGACATACTAGGATTAAGTGATGTGAGGTGGAAAGGAAATGGCAAGCACCAGATAGATGTCGATCATGTTATGTATTACTCTGGCTCCGACGAGTCGTCTAATTTGCATGGAGTTGGGGTGATCATTAACACCAAAATGGTAAAAGAAAATGTAAGCTTTGTGCCTAAATCCAATCGTGCTATGCTGATTAGAATTCAAGCAAAGCCAAGAAATATCAATATCATCCAAGTCTACGCTCCAACAGCAGAAAAGTCGGACCAGGAAATCGAAGAATTTTACAAAGAAGTGGAGCAGTTGCTTGAAAACACTCAAAAACATGAAATCTGTTTAATTATGGGCGACTTGAATGCTAAGATTGGAGAAGGCGAGGTTCATGGAGTTGTTGGAAAATACGGGTTAGGAGAAAGAAATGACAGAGGGGACACACTGGTTCAGTTCTGCCAAGAAAAGGAACTAGTTGTTGCTAATACATACTTTCAACTACCTGCGAGAAGACTGTATACTTGGACGTCACCGCGACACACTTCTCAGCATATAGTACGCAATCAAATTGATTACCTTATGATTAATAGCCGCTTCAAGAACTGTGTCAAAAGTGTTAGAACGTATCCAGGGGCAGATATAGGTTCTGACCATAATCCGGTCGTCGCCAAACTGTCTTGTACCCTTAAACAATTAAAGAAAAAGGCACCAAAGAGTAAAGTTGACATAAGAAAATTCAATGAGCCGCAAATAAGATCAAAAATTTCAAATGACATCAATGAATGGGCGGTAAGCTCGAAGCGCGTGGAGCATTATAAGTCAGTGGAAGAAAGATGGAGCCAACTGAGAGACAAGGTGGTTACTGTTAACAAGGACCACTTAAAACCTGACAAATGGATGCCTAAACAAGTGTGGATGACTGAAAAGATTTTTCGCCTAATGGAAGAACGGAGGAAATACAAAAGCACAGATAGTACCAAATATTACACCATGGATAAGATAATAAGGAGGGAAGTACGCTACGTCCGAGAAAAATGGTACCAAGATAAATGTGACTATGTGGAGAAACTCCATGCCAAACATGATGCCTTCAATCTACATAAGGAGATTAAATCAATGGTTGGACACAAGACCTTGACACATCAGCTGCTAGATGACAGTAACCACCCAATACTGGACCTAGAAAAGAAAAAGAATACCTGGGAAGAGTACATTAAGTCAATGTTTGCTGATGACTCCAGAAGTGAAGGACTTATGATTCGTTCAGAGGATGGGCCCCCGATACTGAACACTGAGGTCAAAAAGGCGCTGCGTATTGCAAAGACAGGGAAAGCAGCCGGACCTGACGACATTTATATTGAGGTACTCAAGCTCATCGAGGATGACTATTTGGAGAGTCTTACAGATTTCTTCAACCTTATATACAGCTCGGGACAGTTTCCAGCCGATTGGTTGAAATCAGCTTTCGTCACACTTCCTAAGAAGAAGAATGCCAAAAAATGTGAAGAATTCAGAACGATTAGCCTTATGAGCCAAGTGTTAAAACTGTTTCTTAACATTATTCATGCACGAATAAAAGTCCGATGTGATGAACAGTTAGGGGACAGTCAATTCGGATTTCGAGCTGGAGTAGGAACAAGGGAGGCTTTGTTTGCTCTACAAGTGCTGGTCCAAAAATGCAAAGATATGCAACAAGACGTTTTCCTTTGTTTCATCGATTACGAAAAAGCGTTTGATCGAGTGCTGCACGATCGTCTTATAGCAACCTTGAACGATATTGGGTTGGATGGCAAAGATGTACGTATCATTCAGAATCTGTACTGGAACCAGACAGCGACCGTCCGTGTAGATGGGGAAGAAACCGACGAAGTGGAGATCAGAAGAGGCGTTCGGCAAGGATGTGTACTCTCACCAACACTCTTCAACCTATACTCGGAGACAATCATCGCTGAAGCACTGCAAGAGCTTGACTGTGGCATCAAGATAAACGGGCGTATTGTCAACAATCTTCGATATGCAGATGACACAGTCCTGATAGCCCCCACAGAGGCTGAATTGCAAAAAATCGTTAACCGTGTCAATGAATACAGTGTAAAGGCTGGTCTACGTATGAATGTTTCCAAGACGAAAATCATGGTAGTCACAAAGAAACAGGTTATAAGCCCCTTGATTTCTGTAGAAGGTATGGTACTGGAACGGGTGCGTAAATATAAATACTTAGGCACATGGGTTGATGAAAACTGGGACAGTGACCTCGAAATAAAAACCCGTATTGAAATCGCCCGTAGTGCCTTTAATAACATGAAAAAGGTACTTTGCAGTCGCAGCCTCAAAATATCTTTGCGCACGCGTCTCTTGCAATGCTATATATGGCCCATAATTCTATACGGATGTGAAGCCTGGACCCTTAAAGAGCAACTCCGAAAACGTATAGAAGCATTTGAAATGTGGGCATATAGACGCATGTTGGCCATAAGCTGGACGGACCGAGTTACCAATATTGAAGTTCTGCGTCAAGTTGGGAGGTCAAGAGACTTGATGCAGACCATCAAAAGAAGAAAGGTTGCCTATCTTGGTCATGTACTTAGGCACTCAAGATACGAACTTCTGCAATTGATTATCATGGGCAAAGTGGCTGGAAGACGAGCTGTCGGGCGCAGGAAAAAATCATGGCTGCGAAACATCCGGGAATGGACCGGAGTTACGAGTGCAGCGGAGCTTTTCAACCTCGCCAAAGACCGAGAGAAATATGCGGAGTTGACTGCCAACCTTCACTAGTTGGAGAGGCACTATAAGAAGAAGAATGCATGAAATAATGCAGAGCATATGTATACTCGTAAAAAGAATGCGAATTACAATCCAGGAAAACCTTTCATCTGCTTGTGACCTGTAGTTTATTACGTTCCCGGAATATGGAATGAAAAATATTTAACTTAGCTTTCATAGGAAATGTTGCGGATTTCTCGTTGTAAACGAAGCCGACAGTATCAAAAAAGAAAGTTAAAATTTTTTTGCACAAAAAAATAATACTCCAATTGCAATTTGGAAACAGTGTCAACAAAACAACAAAAATGTGCCAAACAATGGACCACAATATGTGTGTATGTGTTCAACTATAAAAAAAATTTTAAAAATGTTATATTCAAAACCTTTTTAATCGTATGTATAGGCATCATTAACATAACATTACAAGACAAAGCATTTTACTAGCTTATTTTTTTAAGCAAGATTTTTATTTTTATTAGGGTTTGGGTACGAATGAAGTCCATTAGTATAATATGTACTCGGCGTTTTTAACAATGACAAATGTTAGGTAGTCCTTGTTCACAGTTAGCTCATGACAAGTAGGCAAAAATTGGCGTTAATCTTAAAGAGTCGAAGTATTGAGTACATATTTTGTTTATATGTAGATATATATATTGTTTATTACTGGATATGACCCTCAAAATAATGATAGGTAGCCTTCCTTAATAAACAGGTTTATCTAATACAATAAGATTTGTTCATATTAGCGCGATCAAGAACAGAAACAAACGTTGCCTCTTTTTATAATATCAATATAGACTTATTTACTATGTAAAATATCCTAAAGATTAATTTTTGCGGAGATAATAAGAGTACGGAGTGTTTTACATAATACCTACGTGTACAATTTCAATATTGTAGGTTCAAACCTCGACAGTTTGAAAGCACGTGCTTTTCGGTGAAGGAAACATGTCAAGAAAACTTACATACTTCTGTAAACAAATTAGATTCGCCATTTGTTACATTAGCACCTATATAAATCTCCGAAGACAATAACAACGGTTGTTATATTTTTTATCTAACTCATACGGAGACCCTTACCAGAATGGTACATGGCCACCAAACACCGTATCTTAATAACAATAATTGCCCGCATCTTGTTCATAATCGGTACAAATATTAAATGGCGGTCAGAGCTGTTAGAATTATAATTGATTGACTGGACAGTTAAATTTATTTATATTAAACAGAATTAAAGAATGAGGGTCCAAGTTATATAAAAATACTAGCTACGATGTCCAATTAGGGTGCGGACATAGTTTCATTTGAACATCCTGTTTCGTTATTTAGTTTTAAATAACATATTCTACCGTTTTGAATATCTGAAGAAATTACTTATGCTTCGTAGCAATCGGAAAGCTATAATATATCCTCACGCCTTCCCACAAGGGTCCCCGAAGGGATAGGCAGAGGTGTATAGGTAATACCCAACACCCACTTTCCGCCAGAGGTATATTAGGTGCCAACGTGACAGATGGCGAGTCCATCGCCGTTACTCAAGCACGACTATACATACGCCTTTGAATTTCTTCTCAGACGTATGCAGGTTTCCTCTCGATGTTTTCCTTCACCGTAAATCTCGTGGTGTGACTAATCACAGTACTTAAGTTCAGAAAAACTCATTGGTACAGTCGGCAATCGGAAAGCTTTTAACAATATAACCCAAAAGTAGCTGTAAAAGTTATCAATACTATAATTGATAACTTTTACAGCTACTTTTATTCATTAATTACAAGGTACAATACAATTAAGGTACATTACAAGTCCGTCCTCAAAACAAGCGAGTAACGGAGTATACGATCCTTGCTCTACTCTACGTACAGCACACTCCAGGATCAGAAACTGCTGAAATAGAACCGTTAAGAACGAACCGTTCCCTTTCTACCAGCCCAACCCGTAGTTAAGCCTGGAAACTGGTAACCTTACTCATCGTTTGAACACATCACCATTCGTTTGCAGTAGCATATGACCACGATCTTTTATATAAAAGGAGAATTGTACCTGTTCAGATAGTCATTAGCATTACCAGATGATTTAGTATCGAGCATTAACCCCTTATCTAATAAATTAGTCTTGTCCAAAGTTGTTGGGCGTTGTCCAAACGAAGTATAGCTAGGTCGCTTTGAGGTTCAGCTAGGCTAATTACGTGGCCTTTATCAATAATGAGATGAACCTATTGGTGACATTGTCAGAGAGTATTGCTGAAGAGAATAAGCGAAATGTATTTGTCTTATAAATACCAGTCGTACTTTGCAGTGCCGGTTTGTACATACAGCTAACAGAAGCTGGCAACGAGAGCAATTTCATTTCATCCTTATTTTGGTGGCATAAGAGCTACGAAAATAACCATACTAATACGGTAACGCATAAATATATTCTACGTTTAATTGCTTTCACGTGATAAAACTTTTACTAATCATAAAAATGCTCCCAGAATATAATTTGTTCATCGAAGGGTTATAATTAAACTGTTCTCTTTGTCTACTTCTCCATACAACTAAGTAAAGCAAATAATTCAGCAATATGTATATCAAAGGCTTACACAAACATACCTAACATTATATATATCTTCACCTCGTCCCGCAAGGGTCCAAAGTCCCCACTATAAAACAGTTTTTGAAAAAACTGTCCAAACGTCATTTCGATTCTGCTGTAAATCACCCCAACCCCCTCGTCGTATCAGCCGCCCGCAACACTCCTTCCCTTATCTCGAAGATAAGGCGTCCAAGACATGCCGTCATCGAACCGGATGACGACATAACGGTCCTCCAGGACGCCCGACAAAAACATACCAACACTACACAAAACCGACCACTGTTCCGTCCTCGCCGGCGAGGCTCGACGCGAATAAGCCGTAATGTTCCCCCCCGACCCCCGCCGCAAACGCCGGCCCGCGCCGAGCCAGACGCGCAAATCCCGCCCCCAAATAATATTTAAATAAAATTACCAGTCCAGCCCAGCTCCCTCGCTCGCGATCCAGCAACGCCCTAAGCCGAGGTTCGTACAGGGGGGTACCCCACAGGGGGTGCCCTTAGCTATGTTGCTTAGAAATAAAGTGCCTGGCTGGAGGCCTAGGTCTCGCCATTGACCGGTTAAGTAGAAAAAGTTTCCGGAACTCACGCTACGAGAGACAATACAAAAAAAAAAACCGCAAGGTACCTCAACGGGATAGTTAGATGTGTAACCACGAATATATTTAAGTGCCAACGTAACAGATGGAGAGTTGGTCACCGTTTTTTAAGACTATAACTACATTGAATTTCTTCTTATACGTATGCTAGTTTCCCCTAGATGGGTTCCTTCACTGTAAAGCTCGACGAAATACTAATAAAAAAAAAACAAAATATATTATTCAACGTAAGGGACACAGATAACACTTATTGAACGTCATATACTTAATTAAGACTAAAGTTACCACCATTACCAAGAAAAAAACAATTTAATGACAGCTTTAAACTCTACAAAAATACTACAGAAAATACTACGGAAAAGATGTAGAATTAACGTGATCTACTCTAGGTTACTGTTGGTTCCAAACTAATAAAGCTTTTCTCCTACCTATTACCTATCTCAGAGTGGCTTAGAAACGGCTCTTTACGCCACGGTCACAGAGTACTTAAAGAGGTTAGAACCAACTTAAGCTTCAAGCTAATGTCTTGAAGTTAGACTTACGTGCTTCTAAGAGTACACGGATTTGCACTGCACTGTGCTCAAACGATCGGACGATTATCATGAAGGAACGAATGTTAAAAGGGTTCATATCACCTTTTTTCTCCTCACTATTACAATTAGTATTAATTACATAAGGTAATATGAAGTTCAGTTAGTGTAACATTTTTGCTTTTTAATTGGTTTTAGTTCTAAATGCTCAATAGTAATATAATGGAGTTAAATTTATACTTTTTCAGGTGGTATCTCATAAATGCTATTTGTAACAAAAGCTCTCTGCAAGCGAAAGCGATGCTACGGAGGCAAGTGGGTGCAACGACCTGTGATATTGATAGGAACATTAAGAGTCTGTGCATTATCTATGATTTTACGGCATTTAAAAATATTTTTAGAACGATGCTCAACTTTCAACAAGCACCTCTTGTGGTAACCCTTCAGGGAGGGACTGACATGTGTTTTGTCGGACATATTGTTATTATTATTTCATGGCCCGTTGATCTGTGGGCACTTTGGGTCGAAGGTTGTTGCTGTAAGGGGCAATGATTTCATTAACTTAAATTTATTCAGTCATGTGTACAATACAATTTATATTAATGCTAAACGACCCGACCCCGACTTGACCCGATGAAATGTTGTGTATATTTTCAATGGGTTCCTGAATGGTTTGGAAACAGAATAAGTCGTGTTTCAGGAGCTTTAATTTTTCGCCCAAGCGAAGATGGGCGATACAGCTAGTTCTGTATAAACCACACTCGTGATATAGTTTTAATCCGCATTGGAATGTGTAACTGTAGGTGCAAACCTCAATATACTTCTACTGTGAAAATTTAACATAATACATATAGTATCTATATAAAACTATTAGTATATGAGCACACGAAGAGGTCTCGTACTGCGCAGTTTCAACTAAGTTGTCTTCGATTAACGCTCAAGCTAAGGAATGAACTCTGAGGTTAAAGTTTTCTGTAATAAATCATATAAAAGCTCCTTTTTTTAAAGTGGAATGTTTCTAAGGCCATTGTTACTCCGTCGACCTCATTCCACTCGTGAAATCCGCTTACGTTAATTAGACGAAGCACTTTCAGGGGATCATTAAAATTATACTGTCTAGCTTTTAAAATGTTTACTAATTAGCGAATGCGCAGATCTCATACGTGGTTAGAAGGGGAAATGTTAATTGCGTTCTCGTGTTCTGAAGGAAAAACCACGCCAAGTTTGCCCGTTTATGGGTCTATAATAAAACGTTCTTATTAAAAACAATTCCACTAATGTGTAATATCATAACCGTGGAAAACGTTTATGAAACAAAATAAAGTTGAGGGTAACGAGTGTTTTTCAGCTTGGACTAGAGTTCCAGAAGCAACGGTGTAATTTTATGTTCGTTAGATTCAGATGCAATTGTGGCGCTTAGCGAGATAATTTTGGTGAATGGCGAGTCTAATACCGTCGCTCAGCCAGCAGTTTCCAAACGACTTGAGTTTTTACTCAGATGTATGCAGACTGACTAATACCACGACAGTTCACTCTCACCATGATGGACGTACCACTGAGTTTTTCTTTATGTTACGTCCCCTGATATTGGTCACACCACACCATTCATAACCCCTTGTGACAATATGGTATGTCAGAAGTGGGTATGATTTCTAATTTCGCGCACCATGACATCATAAATGCAATTGACTCAGGCCGCTGGACGCGCACTTAACGCATAATAATTATAAATTCGTCATCGGTAAATATTTGAAATAATAATTCAATATTATTATGCGGCTTTACTAAATCTTCCTCATTTATAAGTGAATATAAAATTAAAGAATTTACTTACTCATATCTTGAGCTCTACGGTGAAGGAAAACATGTAGAAGAAACTACACGTGCTTAGAAAAATAATTCTAAGACTTTTAATAACTTGCTACGAACAGCGAACAAAGAAGAACCTATCTCTAGCGAAAAAAGGGTAGAATTATATTTATTACTAGCTGTGCCCGCGACTTCATACGCGAGGATTTTAACAAAAAAAAAATTTTTTTTAATTCTAAATTAAAAGTAGCCCAAGTTACTCCTTTTTACATCAGCTATCTGCCAGTGAAAGTCCTGTCTAAATAGGTCCAGCCGTTTCAGAGATTAGGCGGAACAAACAGACAGAGAGACAAAAAAATTTTAAAATATGTTATTTTGGTATATGCACCGTGTATACATCCAAATGCATTTAGTCAAAAGCTGTTTATTATTACAAACTAAGATTCTCGAATTTTATTTATTTTTAATAGATTAGTTATTTCCCTACCCCTTCAAGGACCCTCGTGAGGAGGCGTGATGATATTTATAAAAATACACATATGTATTATCACCGAAATTTAAGTGGCCGGCAAAAATCGAACCTGTGACTATTACGTTAACGGGCAGAGACACTACTGAGCCAGACGGCCGGATGTAAAACATCCGCTAAGTTTCGTATCAGTATTGTATTGAAGTCTGTGTGTGGGTGTTTGCTTTAAGCAAATTTGCAACATATCCGCAGAAACCTTTGCGATTTGAATAGCAAGCGTGATAAGCGTAACTGACCACGCCTAACGATATGTAATTAAGTTCATAATCATGTGATTGAATGAACGGTAATCGTTCGTATAATGAAGACGCGAGGGCGACAGCTGATTATCTAAATCGGTCTCTATGAGATCATCAGACGAATGTGCCGCCTATAAAATACAGTTTATGGGACAAGCGCTTTAAGCTTAGCGATCGTTCACACTTGACCGTGTGATCAAAAGAAATGGATCGGCGATCTTATCGATACTTTAGAGTATATTATAAATGAAATGAAAACGTTTTCCTAATAATATTAATATTATATACGTATTATATTCGAAATACATATATATAAATATTACGATATTCGAACCGAGTATCGTACAATTATGCACACACGGTCTCAGGGGTGGACTGTATTCTATCCCCGAAGTATGATAGTTCCGTAGGATCATAGCTATTGTCGCTTGACTGCGAGTAGCACCAAGGGCAGTAGCTAGATTTGTTACAAAGAGATATACGTTGGTAAATTTTTGATTTACTTACGTATGCGTATTTTGTAATACCCTATATTCAAACTTCTCTAGTTCCCGACACCCTAGTAAAAAAAAGTAAAGTCAACCCCATTAAATGTTCTGTCCTTTGTACCTTCAGTATATTTCAGCGATGATTAATGACCCTACAAAACCTACTTGCACAAAGCTCCCCATTCTCCTCTGGCCAGATGTGAACTGAAGTGAAACTTCAACTTAAAATCGTCCTTTGTGTGTACACTTCACGACCTTTAAAATGAGAGTAAATAGGAATCTATTCTTATAGATTCCTATTTACTCTCTCTCATTCCAAGAATGAGGTTCTTACCTCATTCTTGGAATGAAAGGAATATAAAAGTCCATTCGATATGCGAACATTTAAAATTTCCACAAAAAAAAACATATACAATATTTAGTATGAAATTTGACAAAACAATAACGATACATTTATCTATACTAATATTATAAAGAGGAAAGATTTGTTTGTTTGTAATGAATAGGCTCCGAAACTACTGGACTGATTTCAAAAATTCTTTCACCTTTGGAAAGTTACATTATCCCCGAGTAACATAGGCTATATTAAATTGGACCCGATAGGTGGCGCTGCGATCGAGTTTCAAGAATTTTACCTTTTTATCCGGGCGAAGCTTTCTGTGTGTTTCTGTGTGTCTTAAGCTAGATTCGAGAATGGTTTAGATTTACAATTGGACCCAATAGGTGGCGCTGCGATCGTGTTACGGGCAATTTAACTTTTTCACCCGAGCGAAGCTGGGCGGGACAGCTAGTTCAAAAATATTTCTAAGTAAGCATTATATTTCTCATACAAACTGACCCATTGTGAACACTTCCTATGAACCTCACCACATTGTTATGTTTAGAACGTTTCGCAGAAAATTCATTATCTTGAATTATATTGCTTTACCAATAAAAACTGTCATAGCTATGACCACATACATACAGCATCGCCCTGAAAAACATGATGTTAGACATCGCATCCTGTATTACATGTTGTCATACATGACAAAGACGAAATGAAAATTTGGGCAGACATAGAATAGGTAATATCGATGCATTAGGAATTAAAGTAATCTACTACTTTCTAACATAGCGGTCAATAATATAGGGCCGTAGTGGCGAGTAGTCCGTCGCCTGCCCCGTTAATCCCGGCTGTACCACTGACTTTTTCTGAATTTAAATACTTGAAGGTGAATGAAAATATCAAAGGCCCCACAAGGGTCCCCAAGGTAGCAAAGGTATGTAGTCCATCCACTTTTCGGCGAAAATATATATAATAAGGTGCCAACATAACATATGACCATTTCATCGCCATTTCTGAAGCATGACAATGCATGGGTGTTTTAATGTCTTCTCAGACGTATTCAGGATTCTTCTCTATGTTTACCGACACCGTAAAGCTATCGCGATTCGAACTTGCAAAATTTCTTTGAATCTTTTATCATTGAATACATCAATGTTACCTACTCGTCCGTATATCACAGTCATCCATGACGTCATTTAACTAATCACAATTCTCAATCAAGATTATTCGCGCCAATCAAACGGATTCAATTCCGGCATCCGTAGTGAAATGTCGATGTGTTTAATGAAATCTGTTTACGCTCGACATAGTTTCAGTTGCCAACTTTTATTAGCCGATTTCATAGAATTAGCAATCTATTTTCATAATCTTTTGTTGTTGACCCCTATTCCGTGGATCACAAACTTTTGTTTACGCCTACAACAACTTAATGTTTTATGTTTACAGCTCAATTTTAATGGGCACCTTGTCAAAACATCTATGTTTTATGTATAAGTTTGCAAGTAAGAGAATTATTTCCCGTTTTAACATAAAAGGAAGGAAGCTTTTTTATGACGTATTGTAACTTAATTCGAAATCACCGGTCGAATATATTAAAAATACTAGACAAATTTCAAATGATGAGTTGCAGGGAGAGGAATACGCCAATTTTATATATAACTAGTGGTCCCGCCCAGCTTCGCTCGGGTGGAAAAAAAAAGATGGTGGCGCCACCATCGGGTCCAATTGTGAATCTAAACCATTCCCAGATCCCCTTGAACACACACAAAAAATTTCATCAAAATCGGTCCAGTCGTTTGGGAGGAGTTCAGTGACATACACACTCACAGAAGAATTATATATATAAAGATTAGAGAAAACTATAATAATATATATATATATATACCTGTAACTGCTGTATATATATATACATATATATATATTAGTTAGTTATAGGTATATATATATATATATATATATATATATATATATATATATATATAAAGGTATTGAAAGGAGGATAACTGCCGGAAATAAGGTGAATGGAGCCATGTCGGCGTTGATGGGCAGTAAAAGTCTGAGCAAGAATGCTCAAGTTGCTGTCCACAACACGATATTGGTACCTACCTTATTGTATGGCAGCGAATCCTGGGTATGTCAGAGGAAGTATTAAAATAGCTTGAATGCAGTTGTGATGCGATCTCTTCGAAAAATTTGCGGAGTAACGATTTTAGATCGAATTCGCAATGAAGAGATTCGCAAATCAACTGGCGTGAATGAGGGCGTAATTATAAAGATGAAGAAAGGCATGTTACGTTGGTTTGGACACATAGAAAAGATGAGTGAAGAAAGATTGACGAAACAGATATACAAAGCAAAAGTGTGTGCAAGAAGAGGCAGAGGAAGGCCACGTTTCAATTACCTGGATCAAATCGATCGGACGCTCAAGGACGGGAACGTTAAGAGTACTCGAAACCGGCGAGCATGTATGAAGAGACAGATGAATGTGGACGAAGCGAAAGAGGTATGTAAGTCTAGAGAGAACTGGCGCTCTATACTCTCCGCCTACCCCGTTAGGGACTTGGCGTGATGTATGTATGTAAAAATTATACATGTATTAAATTTTTTATATGGATGAAGCGAAAGAGGACCCCGTTAGGAACTCGGCATTATGATGTGATATGTATTAAGAAAAACATCGAGGTGAAACCTGCATACAATTTACAAGGAATTTAAAGACGTACATATGTATTGTCGTGCTTGAGCAACGGCGATGGACTTGCCATATGTCAGGCACCTTTGATATATCTAACAAACTAGGTGGTACTTGAGATATCGTTGTGAAACTTATGAGGGGTGCAATTGTTGTACTACAGCATCGAATGCGTTTCGCGTCTACTAGCAGTTGTTCCAACCTTACTCAGAAAGAGTTGAATGTTCAAATAGTTTTTGTACGTAGGAATAAATGAATGCGGACGAAGCGAAAGAGGTATGTAAGTCTAGAGAGAACTGGCGCTCTATACTCTCTGCCTACCCCGTTAGGTACTTGGCGTGATGATATGTATGTATGTATGTATGAATTAATAATAATAATAATAATAATAATAATAAATACCTGGGACAATTCCACACAAATTGACCTAGTCCCAAATTAAGCAAAGCTTGTGTTATGGTAACTAGACAACGATATATTTACTTATATAGATAGATATATACTTAAATACATAGGACATCCAAGACTAAGGTACAAATATTCGTGTTCATCACACAAATATCTGCCCTCAGCGGGATTCGAACCCGCGACCTCAAGTTTAACAGTCAGGAGCTCTAACCACTAGACCAGACGGTCGTCTAAAATGGTCGTCTTTAATGGGTTTACACAAAGCATTAAAACAGAACATAACGTTGAAATAAAAGTTAGCGTACCTGCATATGCCTGAGCAAAAGGGCATCTACATTTATCTCCGTAATTAAATTCATGTTGTTCTTTCTTTTTATATAAAATTCTTATAAGCCTCGGTTTAAATCCACAAATGTATTTAAGCACGAAACTTGCAATGAATATGCGGGCTCAGAAATATTAACACTCCTATTTTTCCAACAATATAAACCACACGAGCCGAAAGCTCTGTACAAAAATTCACAGCTGTATAAATTCCATGTTAGCACGTTATAGTATTAAGCCTGCTTATATTACAACGTG
Source organism: Drepana falcataria (assembly GCA_945859725.1). Classification (NCBI taxonomy): domain Eukaryota; kingdom Metazoa; phylum Arthropoda; class Insecta; order Lepidoptera; family Drepanidae; genus Drepana; species Drepana falcataria. Next base: position 8,815,125 of record OX243935.1, read on the forward strand.
CTATTACAGGCCCATCAAATTACAGGCCGATCGCCACCTCCCTCCTCTCTAAAATTATGGAGCGAGTGATTAACACGCAACTCCTGCGATATCTAGAGGGTCACGGTTTGTTGAGTGACCAACAGTATGGCTTCCGCCACAGTCGCTCAACGGGTGACCTTCTAGTATATCTCACGCACCGTTGGTCACTCGCCATTGAGAGTCAGGGTGAGGCATTAGCTGTTAGCTTGGATGTGGCGAAAGCGTTTGATCGGGTCTGGCATCGCGGTCTTCTATCGAAGCTTCCATCCTACGGACTGCCAGAGGGATTATGCAAATGGGTCGCCAGCTTTCTGTCCAGCAGATGCATAAGAGCCGTCGTTGACGGTAGCTGCTCCGAAAGCATGGACATTAATGCTGGAGTCCCGCAAGGCTCTGTGTTGTCCCCGACTCTGTTTCTTCTGCATATTAATGACATGCTTTCTAAAGGCATTCATTGCTATTTATTTATTTATTTATTGTTTAAAGGTTTACCAACTCTTGCTTACATCGATACTACATCTAAATCATCACATAACTTAGAGCTAAATTGCTATGCAGACGACAGCACTGGGGACACTTACTACACGGGCCGTGCTAATCTCCCTCGTTCCACTGTGGAGGAAAGTCGCGAACGACTTGTGCCTGAAATCTAGAGTACATTTCGCAGTGTCTCCGATTGGGGTCGACTAAACCTAGTCCACTTCAACCCCACTAAGACACAAGTGTGCGCGTTCACCGCTAAAAAAACTCCATTCGCTGTGGCTCCACAATTCCAGAACACTCCCATGAACATCTCGGAGAGCATTAGGATCCTTGGGGTCGATATTTCTAGCGACGTTCAGTTCCGTGGTCATTTAGAGGACAAGGCTAAGCTGGCGTCGAGGAAGCACGGTGTGCTCAACAAAGCTAAGCAGTACTTCACATCTTCACAAAGGCTGCAACTTTATAAGTCGCAAGTTCGGCCACATATGGAGTACTGCTGCCACCTGTGGGCTGGAGCCCCTGGATACCAGCTAGGGCCTTTTGACGCGGTTCAGAAACGCGCTGCTAGAATTGTCGATGATCCTTTGCTGCGGCTTGCGGCTTGGAATCACTAAGTCTGAGGAGAGACTTTGCCTCTCTGTGTGTGTTCTACCGCTTGTATAACGGGGAGTGTTCAGCAGAATTGTTCGACATGATGCCCACTTCCACCTTTTACCACCGCACCTCTCGCCATCGACGGGGAATTCATCCCCATACCTTGGAACCACAAAGGTCTCGCACTGTGCGCTTCCAAAGGAGTTTTCTTCCGCGAACGCTCAGGCTGTGGAATGAGCTCCCCGTTGTGGTTTTCCCTGGAGAGTACAGCATGGAGTTCTTCAAGAAGGGTGTGAAAAGATTCCTGCAGGGTCGGCAACGCGCGAGTGATACCACTGGTGTTGCAAGCGTCCATAGGCGGCGGTAACCGCTTACCATCAGGCGGACCGCAAGCTTATTTGCCACCCAAGTGGTATAAAAAAAAAAAAAAAATTACAACTAACAAAATATGTTAGTTGAAATAATTATAAGCTGGTTTGTTGTTGTTGTTGAAGTTGAAATATAAGCTTGTTTCATTTATAGTGCATGCATAAAGTGTTTCATAAGACAATTTTTGAATCCTTGCACATTGCACAAGTAAAATTATTCAAATTATACTATAGGTGTGAAGTGTATGTATTATGTACTCGAGTTAAATAATTTAAAACGAAAAATACGCGGTGTAAAGATTTAAGGTCAAAACCGCAATTGACAGATTCACAAAGCAACTGGGCGTACTTTCAAGTGTTAGTAAAGAAAAGACAGAGGAGGACTATTTTCAATTTTTTTTTATACCACTTTTGTGGCAAACAAGCATGCGGTCCGCCTGATGGGAAGCGGTTACCGCCGCCTATGGACGCTTGCAACACCAGGGGTATCACTCACGCGTTGCCGACCCTGCAAGAATCTTTTCACACCCTTCTTGAAGAACTCCATGCTGTACTCTCCAGGGAAAACCTCAACAGGGAGCTCATTCCATAGCCTGAGCGTTCGCGGAAGAAAACTCCTTTGGAAGCGCACAGTGCGAGACCTTTGTGGTTCCAAGGTACGGGGATGAATTCCCCGTCGATGGCGAGAGGTGCGGTGGTAGAAGGTGGAAGTGGTCATCATGGCGAACAATTCTGCAGAACACTCCCCGTTATACAAGCGGTAGAACACACACAGGGAGGCAAAGTCTCTCCTCAGACTTAGTGATTCCAAGCCGCTTGTGAGCATGGGATCATCGACAATTCTAGCGGCGCGTTTCAGAACCGCGTCAAAAGGCCCTAGCTGGTATTATCATCTAGCTGGTAATATATATAAATTACCTAGATCATATCGATCGAGCGCCCATCTTCGAGTGCTGTATCGTCTATAGTACTCGAAATCAACGTGCAAGTATGAACAGAGGTGCAAAAGAAGTTTGTAGGCCTGTAAAACGAAAAGCAATAGTTCTCTTTTACAATCGTGCCTATTATAAAGCTATCTGCACGATTGTAAAAGCATCTAAATACCGTGTATAAATCGTGTATAAACCGTGTATACTTCATATATCTCTCTATACAATGAAATCCTTGTCTTATGAAATAACTTCGTGAGAAGATAATTTTGAAACTTTAGTTGATACAACAACTCGCTAAGCTAAGCAAGATATGTAACATACAATATTTACATTTGAACCCGAGCATTGTGAGCAATTAAGTTGGAATTGTAGGGAGTTCTAGCTGGCTAAATAAATTATAACCGTGAAAGTAAATATGGGAGGATAGACGATCGTTACACGTCACAATGTGTTTATGTGAATTGATTTTAAAAACACCTGTTACAATTTGTATATTCTTTCTTTGCTAAATGATTCAGCAGATAACATAGCTCTACACTTAAATTAAAATTAAACCCGCGGCTTAAGTCACGTAAAATTTCTTGAAAAATGTGTTTGTCTTTAAATCAGTTCACTATTTCCTAATAAGAGCGCGTTCAAACAAACAAACTTTACCTTTAAATAGTATCATATTTACATTAATAATCTCCATTAGAACTATCTATATTAAGTTAAAATAGGATCATTTGAGACCTTTGCGAAATGCGTGTATTCATATTTAAAGCCGTTACTAATCTTGTGCAATTGTTTACTCATAACGTCCTACAGATTTTTCCTCTCAAACGTTGCGTTTCATCCCTTTTGACCTCGAATAGCGTAAACACGAATTAGAACAAATAAACCACTTCGTCGCCTCGTTGTGGTAACACTGTAATATTTTCAAAGATATCTTTATTCTGACCCGAAAATCTGTACGGATTGCAACACGATTTGTACGTTCACGTCTCGAAACTAGAGCCAAATGATGTTAAACAAATTGCTCCATTCAACAATTACGGAAGATATATTTCTGTATTATTAGCTGATATAAAAATAACTGAAGTAAACTGAAACGGTGTGTTTTTGTACCTGGTTGCCAATATTTTATCAATTTTAGATCATATGTGTACACACGACAAATTCCCAGGAGTTTAAGCTGTCTGCTCTAAAATAAAGTGATTTATCGCAATTAAAACATCGAGATTAGAAAACATTAAGTCTAGAGAGAACTGGCGCTCTATACTCTCTGCCTACCCCGTTAGGGACTTGGCGTGATGATATGTATGTATATGTAAAACATCGAGGGGTAGCCTGTATACGTTTTAGAAGGAACTCCAAAATGTATTTCACATACATATGTACCTTGAAGACCATCGACATACTAACCGATGATTATAATCACAGTCGAAAAATCTACATGTATTTCTGACAATGTTTAAAAACGTCTTGCTTGGGTAACGGCCACGGACTCGCCATCTGTGACTTTGTATCCTAGGTACATACATATACACAGTGATAAGAGTGTGTTATTGTGCCTTACCCTTCGGAGACCCTTATTAAATTACATATTATTATATAAAAAAAATTACTACTAGTAAGTACCTACTATTTATAGGTAGTCAATTTGTATGATTTACTAAACGATGACATGCTACACGAATTATTTGTAACAGTTTGATGCAAAGACGTGTTTAGAAATTTTCAAGACAAGCATAAAAAAAAATTACTCATAAATTATAGTTTAACTGTAAAATCAATTTCCCACATGACGAAAGTCTTCAGGCATCTAATAATACGCCTGTCACGTAATTAGAAACTCGAACGGAAGGTGTCATAAACCTTGTTTTAGGTACGTGTTGTACGTGGTCCAAGATTTTGATTCGACATATATTATTTACTAGAGGCACGCCGCTGTTTCGCCCGCTTAAAATCCAAAACAATTATGATTACTGCTCTGTTCCTATGGGTAGTACAATATTAAAGTATTATGCAGATTGGCTACATAAACAACATGCGAAAGACAACTCAATTTGAGTAGAAGCAGTCGCCATAACCGTAATCGGTCGGACGACATAATTAAAATATACAAAACTAGCTGTCCCGCCCAGCTTCGCTCGGGTGAAAAAGTTAAATTGCCCGTAACACGATCGCAGCGCCACCTATAGGGTCCAATTGTAATCTAAACCATTCTCGAATCTAGCTTAAGACACACAGAAACACACAGGAAACTTCGCCCGGGTAAAAAGGTAAAATTCTTGAAACTCGATCGCAGCGCCACCTATCGGGTCCAATTTAATATAGCCTATGTTACTCGGGGAGAATGTAGCTTTCCAAAGGTGAAAGAATTTTTGAAATCGGTCCAGTAGTTTCGGAGCCTATTCATTCCTCTTTCATTAAATATTACAAAATATTACATATTTCAACAAATCTTTCCTCTTCATAATATTATTAGTATAGATATAGATATCAATCGATACAGATCTATCGAAGATTTTGGATTAATAAGCAGTTAGTAGGTATACCCCTGGTGTTGCAAGCGTCCATAGGCGGCGGTAACCGCTTACCATCAGGCGGACCGCATGCTTGTTTGCCAACCAAGTGGTATAAAAAAAAAAAAAAAAAAAATAATTGTAGCGGGAAGTTTTTTGTTGCCTTTTGAATTTGCATAAAGATGCACCAATACGATGCAATGAAACACACTTAAATGTTATCACGCTGTGTCTTGTGATGTACGAGAGAGTCGAAAGCTAGTCTCTAGTCTTATAGACCTCTTTCGTTTTATCCACATTTAACACTCTTCAAATTCTATTGACATTGTGATTGTGAGATATATAGATATAAAGAAATCTTATAGAAAGTCGTGAAGGACCTGAATGCCAAGAGCGATGCTTGGAACAGCCACTCACGAAATAACAGAGGACGCCAATTGGAGGACCTCAGTGGGCTCCTCCAATTCGACGTCATTGCGCCTATGCACCCCACCCACTACCCCGAGAATATCAACCACCGACCGGACGTACTAGACATTGTGATCATCAAGAATGTAAACCTCCGTTTGCACTCGTTGAGGTCGCACGACGAATTAGATTCCGACCACCGACCTGTTACCTTAGCGCTCTCCCCCCGACTAGGCCCCCCGGACTCAGGTCAGCCCCCGCCTCAGAAAAAGGTAACAGACTGGAGAAAACTGGAGGAACTCCTCAAGTCCTCTTCATCTGTTCACTTAGATAGTATCCCGCCCCTCATAGAGTCGGCAGCCGACACTCAAAAGGCGGTCGATTCCCTCACAACTCACGTACAGTCAGCCGGGGACGTTCACGACAAGTTCCGGTGATGGAAGACCATCGCTGGAAACTTCCCGATGACGTGCGTGAACTGGTAACGGAAAAGAACGCCGCCCTCCGAGCGCATAGAGCTCACCCGACTGAAGCGAACCGCACCTTTCTGAGGTCACTCCAGCGCAAGCTGAGATACCGCATGAAAGACCTGCGAGACGCTCGCTGGAACAAGTTCCTAGGGGAACTTGAACCGAGTCACTTGGCCTTTTGGCATCTCCAACGGAAACTTAAATCAGACAAAATCTCGTCCATGCCTCCACTCACTCGTCCAAATCAAGGGCCCGCCTTTGACGACGACGAGAAGTCCGAGTGCCTGGCCGACAGCCTCGAGGCTCAATGTACGCCCAGCACCTTGCCAGTAGATCAGCGCCACCTCAAGAAGGTGGACGCCGAGGTCGAAAGCAAACTATCCCACCCACCCTCCGAACACCCAGACCACCCTATCGCGCCAATCACGGTGGACGAAGTCCGGAAAGTGATCAAGGATCTTCACCCCAGGAAAGCCCCAGGTCCCGACGGGATCGCTAATAGAGTTATCAAACTATTCTCCCCTTATCTCATAGTTTTGCTCACTGCCATCTTCAATGCAGCACTGAGCAACAACTTTTTCCCCCAATCCTGGAAAAGTGCAACGGTCATAGGTATTTCCAAGCCAGGGAAACCCAAGACCGAAGCCTCCAGTTATCGCCCCATCAGTCTCCTCAACGTCCTTGGCAAGATTTACGAAAGACTTATTTACAATAGATTAAAGAGTTTTGCAGACTCTATGAAAGTCATACCTGACCAACAGTTCGGTTTTCGAACCAAACACTCCTGTGTCCAACAAGTCCACCGTATAATGGAAGACGTCAGTAGCGGCTTCCAACTCGGTTATACCACGGGTATGCTCCTCTTCGACGAGGCGAAGGCATTCCATAAGGTCTGGCACAACGGCTTAATATACAAGCTGTACCAGTTGGGCGTGCCAGACCGTCTAGTACGCATAGTACGGGACTTTTTGTCGAACCGCTCCTTCCGCTACAGAGTCGAGGGCACACTCTCTTCCCCCCATCCTATACGAGCAGGAGTCCCGCAAGGCTCAGTGCTCTCGCCACTCCTATTCACGCTTTATACTAGCGACATTCCCCCCTTTAGACGAGTTAAAAGCGCTCTATTCGCCGATGATACGGCTATCTACTACAAAGGTAGAACTCCCGAGGGAATTCACGACAACCTCCAATCCGCGGTCACAGCCCTGGGGCGGTGGTTCCGGAAATGGAGAATTGAAGTGAACCCCACCAAAAGCACAGCCATTCTATTCTGGAAAGGCCTCGAACGCCCACGGGTAGCCCCCATCACCCTCTTCGGCAAACCCATTCCATGGGAAGAAAAAGCCAAATACCTGGGTGTGATCCTCGATCAACGCCTTTCTTTCCGTCACCACGTAAAGGCGGTACGCGCGCGAGCTGCCTTCGCGCTCGGTAGACTTCACAGCATGTTGAATGCACGAAGTAAACTCTCATTGAAATCCAAGGTGAGGATTTACACGACGTGCATTCGACCAATCATGACATATGCGGGTGTAGTGTTCGCACACACTAGCAAGTCAACACTTAACCCCCTGCAAGTGCTCCAAAACCGGTTTCTTCGGAGAGCCACAGGTGCCCCGTGGTACATGCGTAATAGTCAACTCCACGTTGACCTCAAAGTCCCCACTATAAAATAGTTTTTGAAAAAACTGTCCAAACGTCATTTTGATTGATTTGATTTTTGATTGATTGCTGTAAATCACCCCAACCCCCTCGTCGTATCGGCCGCCCGATACACTCCTTCCCTTATCTCGAAGATAAGGCGTCCAAGACATGCCGTCATCGAACCGGATGACGACATAACGGTCCTCCAGGACGCCCGACATAAACATACCAACACTACACAAAACCGACCACTGTTCCGTCCTCGCCGGCGAGGCTCGACGCGAATAAGCCGTAATGTTCCCCCCCCCGACCCCCGCCGCAAACGCCGGCCCGCGCCGAGCCAGACGCGCAAATCCCGCCCCCAAATAATATTTAAATAAAATTACCAGTCCAGCCCAGCTCCCTTGCTCGCGATCCAGCAACGCCCTAAGCCGAGGTTCGTACCCCACAGGGGGTGCCCTTAGCTGTGTTGCTTAGAAATAAAGTGCCTGGCTGGAGGCCTAGGTCTCGCCATTGACCGGTTAAGTAGCAAAAGTTCCCGGAACTCTCAAAATGCGTGAAGGTATATATATTGTACACCCACTTTTGGCCAGCGAATGAACAGTAGATGGCGAGTCTGATGCTATCTCCAAGAGACTACATCACAAACGCGTCTTGGAGTTCAAGATATTGACACAATAAGACATTGATTTATATTCAGTAGGAAGTTATTGTTATAGACCAAGGGATGAAATAGCATTACAAATCTTTTCCGTCATCACGCCTTAACTTATAATTAAATTGTATTCGGATTTTTGTTGATGATACCCGCCGGCTATGTTAAATAATTTCAATTTATTTCTTTGGGGACTATCGAAATTGGTTTAAAAATATCCAATCAACTGCCTTTTGTGAATTCGTTGACACCCAATCTGATTATGGACGAAGTTCATTGTGGGTTGGGTTTGGTAATTGGATTGTACCGTTCGTTAAAACGATAAAAAAGTTACGTTCGCCACAAAATATCAAATGACATATTTATGACTGGCATATATGCAGTTGGCATTGATATTAGTCGACTAACCCAAGAAATTTTTGTTAATACCACGCTAAGTCCTTCACGAGGTAAGCAGAGAGAGTCAAGAGTACTCGAATTCGGTGAGCGTGTATGAAGAGACTGAAGAATATCGATGGAGCGAAAGAGGTCTGTAAGTCTGGCGCTCTACTCTCTTTGCTTACCTCGTGAGCGACTCGGTCTGATGCTATGTATGTATGGTAAAAACCTGAAGTCCCAATAAACAACAGGCTGCGCAATACCAGTGTTTCAAATAATGAACTCATAAGTAAAGTAATCATATAGGTATTTAAATTTTGTGTATAGCTGCAGTAAGGAGGCAAGTCGCATGCAGTTAACGGTACTTAAATCCAATAATGTTGGTCAATGGAACCGCCTGGCTTAACAGAGTGATGAGTCAATATTGTGACATCATAGATTCACGCTTTTAGTGACCACCCAAATACAGATCATTTGTATATGCATTGCAATACTGAGTCACCAAGTACGTCCATCAATATGCTTCACTAATATTACGATGCTTGGGCAAAGTAGTGATGTTAAAAATATGTTATGTTCTTTTAATAACCAGGATTTGTAATCTTTCATTTCATTAAAAGACATAATCCTCCTCAAAAAGGCTGTTTTACCGCAGAAAAAACCCTGATTTGATCCGATTTAGTTTTTAAAAGTTAATTTAATGTGTATAATTATGTGTGGGTTGCTTTCTTCTAGTTTTTTTTATTCACTAGAAACGTCATTTTGTCGTCATATTGAACAAAAAGGTTTGTGAGCATTTTATGATGAGTGAATCTCACGGTTTAATTGTATAGTTTTGCCTGGATATGGAGCGAGGGACCCCGTGAGGGACTCGGTGTGATGAGATGTATATATGTAATTGTATGGTGGCTTGGTAATCTGCATTGAATCTGTTATTATTTATAACAGAAAAGAAAATCAATGCAGATCTGAAGAGGTAATAAATTCGCGAGTTGCGATATTGCGGTAAAAATGAAGAACAACTATGGTTTACGAATCGGCTGCACAGCTCTAACAATCAGCATTGTCATTGTTCAGTATTCTTGCGGTCTCTCCTTTATTAAAATTGAACGGTTCCACTAAATACATATCCGAAATTGTAATACGTAAATCGCATTAGCAAAATACCCGCAAAAGTTCGAATAATTAGTTGACTTACAAAGTAGAATACTTCCAAGACTTACGATGGTACTTTCGGGAAACAGCAAACGTTGAATTGGAAAAGACAAATTTATTTGAGGTCGATTCCTAGTATCTGGAGATCGGAGAAATAAGGAAGGTAGCTTAATAAGATAGAAAAAACTTTCCACTCTATCCGACACAATTGTCACCGATTTATTAAGTTAACGTTAACACGAGAGAACCGGCACTCTACTCGCTTTGCCTACCCCGTGGAAGACTCGGGCTGATGATAATACCTAATGTAATACATAAAACCGAACTTACTGACTTTTACTAGTTTGTGAAAACATCATTGATAGGTACTAAAGTCCCAACCCAGTTTTGCATAAGCAAAGTTCTTTAAATTTGTGCCGTCCGCAACTTGGCATGTGTTGTGAATATTTATGATTGCCACATCGAAAAAGAAACGCAAGCTAATTTAGGCTTGATTGATAACTATAATTCTGATTATTATATTATATTTGTATTATCAGCGGTTCTAGTAACTGTATATAAGATACTATTACCATACCATACATACATTCAATAATATTTTGGAATATTCAACAATGCATTCAACTCTCATTGTATTTTTTAATTCCCTCCAATTTGTCTGACACAACATTTTATTTTTTATTTTAGCTTTAGAGAAATCGTTTATAAGGCCAGTACTTTTAAATGCTATTTATGCAGATAGTTAACGTGAAACTAAACCTAGTTTTTGATAAAAGGAACTCCAATTGTTCCATAATTGTATGTGAGTACTTACTAATAGCTAGATACAGTAGTGCATTTGTCATATGCAGAACCAGCCTTGACCAACATCTTTCGTCTTGTGTTTAGGCGTATTGGTTTCTATGCAGTAACGCCTTTAGAGTCTATTACGATGTGAAAACATACAGAACAGAATTACGAGCGCTCTCATTGTTCCATTTGTAACCACTGGCACCATGCTATTTATAACTGTTTTCCGAGCTGTTACGGAATTTACTTAAGCTTAACCAAAATGCGGATTGTTTTACGTTATTTTTGGAACTTATTGCCACATATTTTTTATTGGACCATATTACATTAAAACTTAAAAAAAAACAATTTTCTTTTTAAAAAAAATTCTTTATTTTTCTTCAAAACATATTGTAATCCAGAAATATTTAATACTTGAGCGAAAATAGCACCTACCATCACAATATAAGAATTATCATAAGAACAACAACTTTCATATCATCACCCCCACGGGGTAGGTAGGGAGAGTATATCGCCAATACGGACCTCTTTCGCTTCATACACATTCACCAGTCACTCTCAAGATAGAAGTATTAAAAAATCTATATCACTATTTCGACATTAAATGTAAACAAAGCTATTCATTATTCGTTCGATGAGTCAGTGCCTGGTCGGCGTCGTTCAGTCTCCAAAGCGCGCGCGCACGTTCGCAAATGAATTACTTATTTTTACATATAATTAGGTACGCTGAGATCATCAGTATAAGCTGTGGACTTATTCTTGGAGTCTCATATAGTTCGTTTAGCTTCAATCTTGTTTATTGTTTTGTTTTGAGGCAGTAAATGTTGTAAGTTTTACAAAATTTGCTCATTAATAATAGAGTTCCTGAAGGAGTAGATGCTAATGACACACAGCGGTATATATTATATGTCTTAAGGACTTGTAGAGTCTAGCCTAGGGGCACATGATGAATGAATAATAGATGATGAATAAAAAAAACACCTAAATATGTTATTATATAGAACGTCAAAAAATATAAATATATTTTGCTTTAATAAAATAAAACTATTTTTAAAAGGGTACATTTAACAAAATATGGAGAGAGTATATTTAACAATAACACAGAGAGTATATTTAACAAAATATGGTATGTAAGTATTCATCATAAGGTGATGATTCGTTCTTGACTTAATGCATTTACGCGTGTTTGTAACGTATTGGAATAATTAATAAGCTTGAAAACGATAAATTACATCAAGGTTTTTGGTACCAACATAACGAAATGAAAATGACCGACAGAAAAGGAACTATCACTATTTAGCACTTTACAAAGAGTATCAACATACAGCTAGTGGGGATCTTTATCTAAAGCCTACTGCTTTGTATATAGCACCACTCCTCTCTAGACTCTCTATTGCTTGCACATTCAATTCAGATCAGTCTATACTTTTACCACATGATTAAGGGGAAGATCTCTTTGAAGAGATTTGGGTACATCCCCGAATTATTTGAACAGAAGTATCTTAAGAAACGTTGATAAACTCGTCATCTGTACCCATTTCCAACAAAAAGTGGGTATTAAAGCTAACTAAAGAAAACCATATATTCCGTGTGAAATTTGCCCTTTTATATCTGTCATCCAATATTCTTGCCAATGAAACAGTTGCACATTCCAAATCAATTACTGAGTGTCTTGTTAACACAACTGTTCTTAGTAAAGCAACCTATAGAATCATTTGGCTTTTTCTGATAAAAGAATTATATATCTATATATATAATAAAAATGTAACGGATCGCTGTCTGTACATTGAAGATATAAAAGAAAAAAATACAATTGGGACCTTTATCAGCGCAAATAGCACCCAAAAAATGATTGTTAGATTTTTTTTGTGTGTTTGGGCACGCTAATCTCCGAATATATGTGGTTTTCACTAATACATTGTGGTAAGCTTCCAAAAAATATCCAAAAAAATGCTGCCCAAAGTCACTATTCCACGCGGACGAAGTCGCGGGCACAGCTAGTTCATAATTTTATAATAGTTACGTTTTCTTATTATGCACATTTATCAATTACATGCTGGCCTATATATACAGTTGTATTACAATACATGTTAAATGTATTCAATCAACAATCACGCAATATATCTGTTCTTAGAATCCGAATATGCCTTCCGACTGCCGAGCAGGTTTGCCTACACAAATGACTATTTATAACTAGAAATGTAATTAACATTTACTATTCTAACTCCTTCTCCTCTTCTATATTTCTAACTCCTTCAAATACGGCAACAATATAATTTTGTCAGTAGGTAACAAATGTAAATGAATTCCTTTGACAGACTGGCCAAAATTTATGGACATTTTTTTATACTGAATAATTCACAAGAAATCGAGCCTTCAATGGGCGAATTGAATAATGATACTTATCCCTTTCAATGATAAATTGAATTTTGAAGGCGACTTCTCTGGCTGGATATTCCTAAAGGGATGATTTGATATAAATTCAAGGAGCTTGTGAAAAAATGTCCTTGAATGAGCTTAATTGGGATAATACCTAAACGGCTAGCCGAAGGAGCTTGACATTAAATATTATTGTATTATACATCCAGATGTGAATTTAATATAGGTTTATGTTTCTTTAATTATGAATATGCATCAGAGCCGAGTGTTTTTTAACAGCAAGGTTTTAATGTCAACCAAAATTAACATGATAATTCTGACGCTCGGCAAAGACTTTATGTTAAAGTACCTACTTGCTTACGCATCCAATAATAATATACTATCTATAAGAATGAATGAAAGAATCTAGCATGTTTTAAAATCACGTTTCTATTACAATATTATCCCGTAATAATGCTTCCCAATTTACAACGTTGTTGCTAAAGAACAAGAAGATCTTTATTTATATAAAACAATACCAATATTTCAAGACAAAGTGCGTCCCTTACGGTCATGTCCCCAGCCCTAACTTGGAGAGTTACAACCCTTTGTAGAAAGATTTATTCAAATCCATTCAGCCGTTTGCCAGTTTTCTCCTTCGGGGTCAATGGGGCTTTATCTCAACTTTTGTAATAATATCCGATATCTTTACCTGAATTCCAATAACGAGTCTCTATAAACTTAAACATATTTTCAAGATGGCCCTTCAATGTTTATTCGTGATCAGTCAGGCTGTGTGACGAAGTAAATTAGGGGTTTTTGTGTAGTTGGTTACTAGATACAAATAATTTGAGAAGAAAGAAGAGTCACAATACCTAACTGTTGGATGAACAGCTTGCGAAAGCTCATTAGATACTGCTAGCATTCTTGCAGCTAAGTTCTAGAACGATCTTGAAATATTCAAATTTAAATGTGTATCAAGGAAATTGTAGAGCCCCCAGTCTTTAAATTAACATACCTCTTCGCTTCATTCACATTAGGAGTACTCTTGTCGTTCCTATTGATCTAATTTATCAATATAAAGCCTTTGTAAAAGTAAATAAATAAATATTATTATTATTATTATATTATTATTATTAATATAGTGTATTCATGTAAATCATCGTGAAGGAACCATTATGCAAGTTTCTTCTAAGCAGAAATTCAATAACATGTGTTGTACCTGAGAGACGGCGACAAATTAAAATCTCTCCCATAGTAATTAACATTTTGATAAAAGTTGAGTTTATTCGAGCGCCGTATACCTACCTCATCTGTATAATTTATAATAATTTGAGACGTAAAATTACTAAGATACTTTGAAATCTGCTCGGTCGTTATACAAATTTACTCCAATTGAATAACAAGTTCGGATTTCCTTTTCATGCAATAAATATTATCTCTGTTTCTGAAACTTCACATTGCTATCAAACTCAGTGTTATGAAAGACATTAATCCAATTTCTTGATAGTCTGTAGTGCAAATTGAATTGGTTTATACAAATAAACCGTTAATAAAAGATTGGAAACAAGTGTTTAATAGCCCCATGAGAGAGCCATTTAGCCTTGCCGACATTTATTTATGATATATACATCATGAAGTGATCTCAGCTCTCGAACAGGATCAGGTCTCGCACTGAGCGGATGCAAAGAAGTTTCACTCTGCAGGCACTCAGGTTATGGAATGAACTTCTCTCGACTTCAGGTTTTCCCCAGAAAGTAAAGCTTGGACTTTCAGAGAGTGCATGGAGGATAATATGCTTGTTTATCAACTCAGCAGTATACAAAAAAATTATAACTTCAAATACATCTTCAAGTATACACTAGTTGCGCCCTATGATTCCACTCGCAGTTAAACGCTATGTTACCACAGGAATATCTATTTTCAGCTGAAGGTAGCCTTACCTTGTAAGGGAGGTAGGCTAACAACCTTGATAATGTATATGAAAAGTTTAATGATGACTGGCAAATAAGTTTAGTCTTCCCCAGATAAACATATACTATTGAGCCGTGAGCAAACTGCTTACATTGGTAAATGCTGTGGTAGTTATTATACATAATAATTACCCATGCAATTGGTATTAAAAGGAATTGCATATATTATGCAGGAGCCGTGGTGGCCGAGTGGTTTGAGCAGTTGCCTGCGACGCAAAGGTCGCAAGTTCGAATCCCGACTGTACCAATGAGTTTTTCTGAACTTAACACAGTGATTAGTCACACCACGAGCTTAACGGTGAAGGAAAACATCGAGAGGAAACCTGCATACGTCTGAGAAGAAATTCAAAGGCGTATGTATAGTCGTGCTGGAGTAACGGCGATGGACTCGCCATCTGTCACGTTGGCACCTAATATACCTCTGGCGGAAAGTGGGTGTGTGGATATTACCTATACACCTCTGCCTACCCCTTCGGGGACCCTTGTGGGAAGGCGTGAGGATATATATATATATATATATATTACTTATCACGTTACATAGGAAGGTACTGAAACATAATTATGTAATTTTTATTCGAAACCTGTATGACCCTTTGACGCAATTGTTATAATTTTATTCTAGTAGGTAGAATATTTATTCATAGGACATCGGCATTACTACAATAAGTTTACAAATCACTCTATTATAACTTGGGTGGCTGTTGAATAAATGATCGCAGATGATTGATGTACTGGAGAGGCCTAAGAAGAAGGTCCTAAGTAAATTAAATGATGTATTTGATGGGACCATTTAGTAGTGCCTACGTCGTTATCTTAAAGCAACTCTATCCCAGGCTCTTCAAGTATTGTTGATAATACCAAACGCAGTTAACGGGATTTACCACTGTCATCTATATATAGAAAAATGCTATGTTGATTTGTGTACGCCTCAAAAAGTTCTGCACCGATCGAGCTGAAATTTTAGCATGATATATAATCCGCATCAAGGATTGTTTTTATCTGTTTTTTGCATCAGTCACATGTCCACAGCGAAGTGTGGCAGGGTACATCTAGTATAATATATAAAACTAAAAATTTGTGTGATTTATGTATAAAATGTCTTTTACCTGACATCTTTATGAAGTCTATACCCCCTAGAGCTCCACCTTATTTAGCGCTATTTGACCACTTAACATCACGTTGAGTTCCTCACGTAATAGATAGAGAGAAGTGTGCCAGTTTTATCTTGACTTACCTAAAATAAACCTCTTTCGCTTTATCCACATTAATCAGACTCTTCATTAATATTCGCCGGTTTTTAGTACCTACTCCTAATATTCTGTTGCCTCTTCTTATTATTATTCCTTAGAATATGTGCTCTCATATATATTTAGACGGCGCAAATTCATTGCTCACTGGGTATTTCTTGAAGGAGACTAAAGCAATTCTCACAATCAGTTATTAGACAACTTCTGAACCCTGACAAAGTTTAAATACCTAATAAATTCCGATCAGCACATAGTTCAACATGAAAAGCGAGTTTCTACTTAAAGCAACATCGACTTTCATTTTAACTTAAAGGATCTTATCAGTGTTAATTCCACTTTTAAAGTCTTAAGAAAGTCTTAAGAAAACAAATTAAGGGTTCTATACATATATTTATGTTTTAACTCCACGGATATAATCCGATGAATATACTTAAAAATGGCTTTGTCCAATGGCAAAAATTAAAACATTAATTATATTTTTTATTAAGTAACACAAATACTTGTTGTTAATAAGAATAATATTAGCGATAGTTTCAAAGCAGCCATGGCCCAGTGGTTTGGGAAGTACGGTAGTAGGCCTGCAATGCAAAGATTTCAAGTACAAGACCCGACTGTACCAATTTTTTTTGTTGTTTTTGTACAAATAAGTTGAAGATGCAAACGTTGGAGAAGAAAATCAATAGCATACATATGTATATGTTTCAGAAACGGAGATGGACGGAACGGACTCGCTATTGTTACATTATGTACATAATCAAATTTAACGAGGCATAGCTAGTCAATTATATACAGGCTACAAAATTAGCTTGGCTTGAAGTAAATGGAGGCATGAACAGTGCTTCATTTCGTGATAATATCGCCGCACCGTGCCTCAGGCGAGCTAAAGCAATCTAATAGTATCGCTTTTCCATAGTCTACTGACGTAGCTAGCCGTTGACTATATGAAGTAAGATGCCCTTCATTGTCTTGCGATGCCGTTCTACTTGAGATTTTCATCGTTTGTCACAGCTTTATCGATGTCGTTGTGAAGAGAATTTATGTCTATATTCGAACTTCCAAAGAAATCGAATTTGACAAATTGTGTGCGTGGCCGGATTTAGTTATGCTATTTATACATATGTGTCTATTAAAAGTACATATAAATGACATGATTTCCCGTATAAAATTGACCAGACACTATAAGATGTTGTTCTTAAAGGCATAAGTATAGTAAGGCATGGTATAAAAAGAAAAAAAACCATGATGGCTAGGTGGTTCACGTAGTTGCTTGCGACATGACGATTGCAAGTTCGCATCCCGGCTGTACCAATGAGTTTTCTGAAGTTATAGTGATTAGTCACATCAAGAGTTTTAAAAATCTTCTAGAGCAAGCCTGCAAACGTTTAAGAAGTAATTAAAGGCTTATATGCAAGCTATATGCTGGAGTAACGGTGATGGACTCGCCATTTGTCACGTTGGCACCTAAAATATATCTCTAAAAAGTAAAAAGTATTTTCAATTTAAATTCAGATTATGAACGAAATAGGACACCATTGTGGACAATAACTGCTTCCTTCCGACAAATTCCTTATTTTTAAAGGAAACCAAGTCACGTACCAACGTAAAATAATTTACAGCAACCAAATTGAATATATGTCAAGGCCTTCGAAAACATTGTGGAGAAAACAAGTGATTAAGTTCAAACGAATCGTATCGAGGCGAAATATTTATAAGACCTAAATAACGAGCAGTGTAAAGTACAAATCTCAGTACAAATAGACCACCGGATAATTCGAGTGATTCATCAAACTAGTATAAAAGCCACCTACGCACTCAACGCCAGACGGATAGTTTCACACGTTCCCTATAAAATCATTGAACTTTATACAGGTTGGATAAACACATTTTTGAATCCAAATGATTCAGCATTGCTACCAGATAATAGTGTCACATTTTAACGACCCCAAACTACTGATGAAACTGTACCTCCATTCCGTGACGAAGTGCTTCTATGGGATTGTGGTAAAGTTACTATAAACAGTCATGATAGCCGAGTGCGCAAAGATTGCAAGTTGAAATCTCGACTCGAGTTTTCAGAATTTGAGTACAGTTATTAATCACACTATCAGCTTTACGGTGAAGGAAAAACAATTCTATACATCACCTCAACAAAAATATTAACAAAATGAGCCATTTCCAAAAATGTATGCGGTACTTGGGAATGTGCTATGCACTTATTTTAATACTGCTGCAGAGAGCAAAATGTGTACACCGCATCGATTTACATAAATGGATGTCGGTACGGCAAACGGTTTGTCAGCTTCAAAGTGCATTTGCAATATCAGTATATAACATTATTTATTTAGGTTAGTATTATCTAGTTTTTAAGTCTTATTTAACCAATGTACAATTGTGGCTTCAAGCCGTGGTGACCGGTGGTTCGTATAGTTCTGGCAACACAAAGATTGCAAGTCCGAAACCCGACTGTACCAATGAGTTTTTCTGAACAGTTTTTTAAGTCAGTAATTAGTCACACCACGATTTTTACGGTGAAGGTCATCGAGAGCAAAATTGCTTGCACTGAAGAAGAAATTCAAAAGCTATAGTCGTGGTTGAGTTACGGCTATGAACTCGCTATCTTTGACGTTGGCACCTAAAACATAACTCTGGTGGAAAGTGGGGGGTTGTAGGTTCTACCTACACACCTCTGCCTACTCCTTCGGGGACTTTTGTGGGGTGGCGTGGAGAAAAAAATATCTATAGTGGATATATTTCTAACCGGGAAGTGAAAGAGGTGAGTACTTTTATGGAGCCTTAGAATTCTTTGTTGATGAGATGATATGTATATATGGAAACTTAATAATCTCAATTCGGATACTACTCTAAAGGATGTTAATTGTTGTCATTCTATTATTCCATTATCGTTAATATAAGAGGTAGTGTAGTAGTGTTCGTTAATTCAATGACATCACGTTACATTACAATTACATTCGCTTACTTATAATTCAGACATTCATGTCTGACAGACAAATAATAAACTGTACGATGTTCATGCTAAAACATACCAAAAAAATAAAGGACACTGAAACGACATATGCGACTAAAACGGTTACCTAAAGGGAATGATGACATCATCAATTCCTACTCATGTATGCCATAGTGTTAAGATAACCTCTGTCTGAACCAAAAGATTTCATTTGACCCATATATTGTGTATGACAGCTGGAAATGAATGTGTGATCCAATTTAAACAACTTTTTATTGTCTCGTGCTGCAATAGACAGTAGTTTACCAGTCTTAATCAGAATAGATGCTTTTAATTTAACACTTAACTGCCTATGATTGGGGATCAAAGGACATGTTAATGAGAAATAATTATGACATTGTTAAAAGTCTGTTATCCAATTTATCGTTGGTTATTTGACTATAAGAAACTGGGCCTGTCGCAGACATTTGGGACCTGACCTGAATAGTAATTCGAAATTTAAGTGAAATGTCAGTTCAAAACGCTTTATTATTGACTAGCTTATGCCCACGGCTTCGCCCGCGGGGAGTTCGAAAAAGTAGCTTATGTATTTTCCTGGTAGAATTGGTTTGGCCGTTATGCCGTGTAAGAGCTACATTGTTTATAATATTAAGGCTTTGAATTTTTCGGGATTCAAATGTATCATATGTCCTAATCCTAGGTATAAGCCATCACCATTAAAATTTTCAGCAAAAATGCTTTTTATCTCTCGTAAAATATATATATTTTTTTAATATAAAGAATCCTATGAATGTATGACTATAACTCGGCGAGGGAATGAACGAGATTATATATATGTACATACATATCATCTTTATTGACTAGTATGACATAACAAAAGACATACTATATTTCATAGTCTACAAGTAACTAAACTAACATCCGTAGTCTAACATCACTCGATAAACACAAATACCCCACGTCCGTTGTTCCTAGGAAAGCGTAAAGGACAAGCCTGATGTTGGTAATTAAAACAGCCTTTGTATGTAACATTATCTAGTATACAAGTATCTGTAACGATGTCACGGTCTAATCAAAAACGTTTGTCCAATTAACACCATGAAAGGACTAGCAATGTTGTTATAATAATGAGGATAGGGGTTCAGAGAAACTTAATGGGAGAGCTTTACAGTCACGCTCCAATTTTATACATAACTAGCGGTCCGTCCCGGCTTCGCACGGGTAGACATAAGATTTTTTTTATAAAAGAATATATATCCTATGTCACTCAGGGTGAATGTAGCTTTTCAATGGTGAAAGATTTTTTCAAATCGGTCCAGTAGTTTTGGAGCCTATTCAATACACACATTTTTTTTATTTTTTTTTTATTGACTGTCATACAAATCTTTCCTCTTTATAATATTAGTATTTTTGTGCTCTCTTTTCATGTCTGCAATAAGTAGCGATATTTTTTTGCCTCTATTAATAAATCCATATTCATGTCCAGATGTATTAGGTTTTTTTCTTTAAATTATTGTCTATAGACGAAACATTTAATGAAGTAAATTTTACTAAGTTTAAGTACCACAAGTAATAAATATATGCCAAGCTAAAATGAAATAACAAAAGAATGGTCGAGTTAAAAGCCAATTCTTTAGGCCTTGCACATATTAGTCACGTCCAAATCTACCAGAAAATAAACAAACCCGCCCTCTGTGTTTATTCAGAGACTTCAGAGTTCAGGGCTACATTCCCACGCCAAGCCATAAATTGTAGATAGATGTGACGACATCCACAGCTTGAGATGCAACCGTAAACGATTGTCACAATTTACACTAACGATTAATATGACTATAAATCAACCGATGACGCTTATCTTTGAAAATCGAATGGATAGTTTTAATTCTCAGCACGTATTATCGGTTCTACATATAATATTATCGTAAATTATAATATAATAATAATGATTATTTTAATAATACTTAAGTTCAGAAAAACTCATTGGTACAGTCGGGATTCGAACTTGCGACCTTTGCGTCGCAGGCAACTGCTCGAACCACTCGGCCACCACGGCTTAAGTACAGTGATTAGTCACACCACGAGCTTTACGGTGAAGGAAAACATCAAGAGGAAACCTGCATACGTCTGAGAAGACATTCAAAAGGCGTATGTATAGTCGTGCTTGAGTAACGGCGATGGACTCGCCATCTGTCACGTTGGCACCTAATATACCTCTGGCGGAAAGTGGGTGTGTAGGTATTACCTATACACCTCTGCCTACCCCTTCGGGGACCCTTGTGGAAGGCGTGAGGATATTACTTTTTTTTTTTTAATAATACCATGAGACAATTCCACATAAATTGAGAGACCCAAATAAAGCAAAGCTTGTGTTATGATAACTAGACAACGATATCTTTACTTATGTAGATAGATGTGAGATTGCATAGAACATCCAAGACTAAGGTACAAATACTCGTGCTCACCACACAAATATCTGCCCTCAGGTCAGGAGCTCTAACCACTAGACCAGAATGTAGGTAGAAGTTTCTGAGTAATTTTTGGATCTATTCATAAGCTGAGACATATTCAATCAGTTCAAAAAGTTTCTTTTATTTTATGACATTCGTTGTTAAAATCTAATTTTGAATAAATTTTAAGGGGACCCTCAATACAAAAAAGTGTGTGGTTCTGGTCTGTGCTTAGTGCAAATACTAAAGTAATTGCTGACCCGCATCCATAGACGTTGATGACAGTTGCCATTAGCAAAGTTTTTATCATAGATGGTCACCTAAATTACTTTATTAATGTAATTGGAGTATGAGTTAATCGTGCTTGTCTACCAAAAATCATAACATTAGTGCACAAATTACGAACTGGGTGCAATAGTTCGCAATTTTCACAATCATTTCCAGTTGTAAGAAGCCAATAACACAGCTAATAAAATATAAGTGACTCGTTGTGTCCACAGTAAAGGCCAGAAAAGCTGAGCTGTAACTCAAACAAAACAGTCGTAAAACGCTATGACGTAATCCAGGCCAGTATGCCCTGCAGGGCTTTATGGGTGTTTACTGAAACAGGTCACCGGGATGGAGGTCGTAAAGCGGAATTTCCTGAGCTGGCGTTAGAGGGTAGATGTAGCGAAACTTTTTTTTTCATATTAAGTATGTCCAACTAGCTGTGCCCCGTAAAATTAGATTTTTATATCATATATATTATTCATATAAAAAAATATTCACACAAACTTTCGCGTTTATAATAATTATGATACTTGAAATTTTGACACCGTCTGAAGAATTTTCGTCCAAATCGCTCTATGCTCAACAATTTTGATGCCATCCGTGAAACTGGAACTCTGATTATTTACGTTAGTTTTTTAAAGTCCTTTCATTTAATAGGCCTTCTATTATGTGGGCAACAAGAGTGATTCTCTGAATTAATCATGTAAATTCGAATTTGTTCTTTTCTATCAATACCTAAGACTTTTGAGCGATAGATATTACTCGCTTTACACTTGAACTTTGAATAGTAGGGGAACAATATCAGTTTGGATTTGAAAACAAATATATATATTTTTTTAAATCTAATAATAAAATAAAGAGGAATTTGTTCTGAGTGTGTTATATCGGTAAATTCTAGAGCGAGTGAATGAATTTGTATATCTAGGAAGGATGATCACACGAGATGGAAATTATGAAAAAGATATTGAACGGAAAAAAGAAAAAGTTATATAGTTAGTTAAGTAATAAAGTGAATGGACATGACGGCGTTGATGGGCAGCAAAAGTCTGAGCAAGAATGCTCGAGTAGCTGTCCACAACGGGATATTATTGCCCGCTTTAATTGTACGGCAGCGAAACCTGGGTATGTCAGAGGAATCGTGAAAATAGCATAAATGTCTACAAAAAATGTCCGGCGTAACAATTTCAGATCGAACCCACAATGAAGAGATTCGCAAAACCACTAGCGTGAATGAGGGTGTGATTGTAAAGATGAAGACAGGCATGCTACGTTAGGTTGGACTTGGTTGGTTTTTTAGCAAGGATGAGTGAAGAAAGATTGACGAATAGATGTGTGCAAGAAGAGGTAGACCGTACGGAAGACCACGTTCCAACACTTCCAACATCGAATCGATTGGACACACAAAGACGAGAACGTCAAGAGTACTCGAAACCTACGAGCATGTATGAAGAGACTGATGAATGTGCACGAAACGAAAAAGGTATGTAAGTCTAGAGAGAGAACTGGCGCTCTCTTCTCTCTGCCTACCCCGTTAGGAGCTCGGCGTGATGATATGTATGTATATAGTCTTTTACGGATAACTACGTGTCTGAGTGCATATTATTTCAATTCGTGTCATCGTGTATCATCAATACGTCATATAAAACAAAGCACCCTAAATGTCTTCAGCATTAACGCATATCTTGGTAACTACTGAAACAAACCAGAGAACATATTGTTCACACTTACATGTACATATTTCTTTTTACTAACTAGTCCCAGACTCACTTCTTGACCTACTCCGCTTCCTACTGTTCTTGACCTAGCATTTCTTATACTAAACATGATTTCTGAACAACGCTTCGCGACCCATAAGATTTCAAGCTAGGCCTATAGTTAGATGTTACACGTTCAAATGAGGTTGATAAAATTAGGTCCAGATCCAAGATTTATGTAGCGCGATAACGAGCTTTATCTAAACTATTTTATCACAAAACTTACTCAACTTATGCAAAAACAGTTTTCCATTAGAGTCGTTGAGGTGTATCATGTCAATATTATAAGAATGCACGGTTTTTGCGTTTTAATGTCTCTGAATAGTAAGCAAAAGTCTACTTCCGAGACCCCTGCCCTACAACTTTTACAATTGCATTGGATTGAACAATTACATATTCATTTCATTAGGACTAAAGAGGACTGAAGCTATTTTTTCTGCCTAGTGCATGGCAGATGATTGTTGAAATGTCGTTTCATAATCCTACGACAATGTGTAATCATGTAACAAAAGAATTGAACCTCGACAGCATTTGGATCAAGAGTAGCTCTGATGTTATCAAAGTGATCCACATTTCTGATAACTACAATAATTAATGCATATAACATGTTATATACCATAATCGTTTCCTAACATAGCGCGTAACCAGAGTTATGTTACGCAAAGGTTAATCTTAACCTAATTATCATGTAGATTCTGGGAAACAGTGTTACGGATATTTATTATACTGAATAGTAAACTGAACGGAATTTTTAACGCGTTGGGTTCATATTTATTTGTTTTACGTGTATTCGTTTACGTTGCGTTTATTTTTAATCATAAGTTTACGGAAATGTTTGCGTTATATAGGAATGCCCCTGGTTAGGCATAATGTATTATAGCATCATTGTCATTTGTATTTGAATGTTTCTTGACAAAAATTACCTTATCTTTTCCTTCATTTCATTCATATGACCTTTGCGCCTTTTCTCAAAGGTCCTTGAAGTATGTAGTGAGAAGACGTGTAACAGCAACCACATTTCACCGGAGCTACATTTAGATGGATAGGAGGATACGAGCTCATGTGAAGATGGTTAATTTATCATATCTCAGAAATTTTCGAAAAGATTGTGGTGTGCCAATACGCTTAAGTCCAGACGTCATAAAAACCAACATATCAAAAATACTTATTTCAGGGTGTCGGTACTGTGCACTTCAGTCTTTTCTCTCAAGTATATAAATATTACTGTGTGCCTTAGGGTTCCTTTGGTTTTCTAGTATATTAAGATTAAGCTCAGCCGTAGGTACATAATAGCCGTACGTGTTTTGTTAGGATAGACGTCAGTTTTAAGTCACATCAGCTATCAGTATTCTAGTTTCAAACAATCGATCATTGTGTAAAGCATGTTATCTCATTTCGTCTGAATGAGGGTCAAAAGGGATAGTCTTTTTAATTTCTTTGAATTCTAACAAAGAGACCTTATAGTCCTTAATGTGAGTGTATGAAACAAAAGTCCTTTATTAACTTCAAAAACGCAACAGCTGTCGGTCTATAAAAGTTATCAACAACAATAAAACAATAATTTTTCTTGTTTGAACTTCCGAAAGGTTGTCAAAAATGTTTACGCCCTTGACAAAGTTTTGTGAATGATACTTCATGCTAACTTTTATAAAGCATGAGGAAAATTTTGGCTCAAGCTGGAATACGTCGTGTCCGGCAATTTGCTGGATTGAAACTTGGATACTTCATCTATTGTGTATGTTCTGTATGCGCGGTTAGCATACCACGTATCGCAAAGCACATGGAAAAGTAAGTTTGTTCATATATAAGGATTTAGAATATCATAACAGTAATGATGGAGACGATTGTAACTATAACATGTCTCGGGTTCCTACTGAGAACATAACTAAAAAATACAAGATTTCTTGTACGAATTTACGCGTCTCAGTTATTAGGATTATTTATTTCATGTGATAATAAGATAAGAGATGAAAGAATATTAAATTAAGTATATACTTAGTTCATCAGATTTTAAGAAATCGAACCATTTTGTGTCTGTGTCTGATCTGATCTTTCCAATGTCTTTACAAATATTGACATCATCATAATAACTAATTTGGTTTTAAGCTTCACAGCCAGTTTTGAGTTACATTATGTCATTTATCATTACTACCAACAGCCCAAATAAAGCAAGCGTATTAAGCGATTCAATTTATACAATCAGAAGATTCAACAGGCGGCATCATAAAGAGATTGGGAAGCGCACGCATGCATGTAAGTATGTGTCATATGGTATCACATCATGATAAGGAATTTAAGATAATTACTCTCCTTTGACCCACTTGGAACATGATGAATATATCTTGTTATTTATGACAATATTTTTCTTACTTATATGAGCGGTGAGTGTTTACTTCCTTCTAGGCATCGGACGGATCCAAGATTGATTTCATCACTATGTTCTGAATCAACATTTCCTTCATCTTCAGATTTTATTATACGTAACCTAGTTTCTGGAGTAGACGTTACTTATAATTTTATCATCGTCACAAGAAGAATGTTTGTTACTTGGATGTTTCGTGAGGTTTTTAATTTAATTCTCGTTGTTTGTTAACGTATACGTTAATGTATCGCCGCGACGTTAATAATGTTGATATTTTCTAATAAGTTCTAGTTTATATAATATAGTATATAATGGGGAACACAATTGCAAATCAGCTTCATACATTTTCTGGTCTGGTAATTTAAATAAATTAGAGATTATAAGAATCAAAACATCTATCAGACTGTACAAACGTAGTTGGGGCTAGTTAGAATAACAGGAATGGCTGCCAATCTTGGTAACACTAATCTTAAGAATAATACTGCAGTTCAGAAAAACTTATTGGCACAGGCCATCGCAGCTTCCTAGGACCTTTAATCTTTTCGACTATGTCCTTTTAATTACTTATCTTATGAATAATGAAAAACGACATATGAAACTTTTACACTTATATTAGTTAATCTCACAAAGATAGACCTACATACATATGTTTAAGAATTTTTCACACCCACTTCGGGCTGAAGCGATCTACAAAGAAGCGTACGTAAACTGATTTCGGAAGGGTCGGACTGAAAGGCAAACTAGGGCGATGCAAAGTAGGTTAACATGTGGTACAGGTTAAATTATGCATATAACTGCAGGTGTATGCATACAAGATACCAACTATGGTAGTCTGGTAAAACTTAAGAGGAATTGCTTTTGATGCACGAAGAACCTAAACTAAAAATAACTTTCCAAATATTTCAAGGAAAAGATGCTGTAGTCTTTATGTCAAACGAAGAAGATTATAATCTAGGCTGAAAAATAATACCATTTTAGGATCGTTTAAACTCAGTAGTACTGAAATAGCGTAGAAATGGATGCACAGAGAATAACAAAAGAACATCAACTCTCGGCAATAAATATATCGATGGGCACATCGCATAACATAAAACTCAACGCCCATGAAACACTAGCACACAAAAATTGTGTGCATACTCTGCATCCCGATCCAGAAATACTTTTAATGAGAAACACAGGCACGCGTGTCTTTACTATCGACTGACTAAATAACAACAACGAATAGCTAACAGATAACTTCTAACTCAATATACCTCATTAGCTAACAAAATGTAATCAAAGCTCTTTGTGAAATGTTTGGCCTGCGGTTTTGTTCCCAATGCAAAGGGTTACACTTTACGATTCTCCGCCGTGTTCAGTATGAAACGAATTGCTTTGTTTGAGAAAACTTTATAATGGTTATTTAATTATTAACTTGATAATTGTTGGTCTTTTAAAAAAGATTTAAATACACCTTGAAATACTATTTATGGAGTACTCATGCCCTTAAAAGAATACTTCATTTTCGACACGATACTTTGGGCAACCAGCTGCGTACAGAATGTCGTACCGTACAATACTCATTTAGGTAATACAATGAGTGAAATTGCATGTGATCGGCATAATTATAGTTTTTCAGCCTACATGGTGTATATATAGACATAAATGAATTTCGGAAAGCATTTTATTCGGTTTAATAACCATTGTAACTAATAACCATTTATGAGTAAAATTTTTGCGATTGTCAAGTAATCACAAATTGTTAATGTGATATTGACATAATAATATCCCTACATCACGAGAGCGAAGGAATGCATAAATCGAACGAAATATCGGAGTAGTACGGCCACGTTTCATCATCTCAACAATGTTGACAGCTCATGTGTTCTTGTCTCGCTTTAAATATTTACACGGATGCATGCAATGGTGTAAAACTAAAACCTCATTGGATGCATGTATGTACGTAAGCATTTCAATGCATATTTCTCGTCATACCTATAACAAATTCCACTCATCGCAGTTCAATATGTATAGTCTATTTTCGAAACTGGGTCTAAATTCATTAGAATAGCAGTTAGAATTCGTTCTATCGCGTTTATACGGTTTAAACCCACTTTTGCTAATATTATTTTGTCTTCAATCATATACCTACTCAGAGAAGTGCCTGAACAATTTGGTATGACAGAAGAAATAATCCAATAGATTTGTAAGTATTTCGTAAATGAAAGCCTTCACGTCTTCAAGTAACCACTTTACTTCGCTCCATACAAACTATAACACTTGAACTGGAAATACTCAAAGTTTCCACAGTCGGTTACAACAAGGGCTGTGTAGGAGTGCTATTGAGCCCAATTCAAGTGCTGATTGAAAGCCTTGGCTATTGACGCCTATACTTGTGTCGACAAATAAGTTTGGCAAGAAATATCGTGAGATCGAGTACGGTTACATAAAAGTAAGAACAATATTTTCTCACTAAGAAAGAACCCGCATACCGGTTACTAAGTCTCCGAAAAAATGTCTTCGATTTATTTATTCAATTTGAACTTAGTGTTTGTATTTGGACACATAGTCGTCCTCTTCCATTTATTTAAGACTATGTAATTCGTATTAGTCCAGTACGTCCAAACCAACGTAAGATTTTCATGCACTTCATCTTTATTGTCATAATCTCTTTAACACTTGTTTCTACGAATCTCTCAAATTGAATTTGGAGTCGATGACTCGTGAGCAATATCGTACGCGCTCATAAGCGACAGTGACCACTTGCTATCAGGCTCGCTATGTGCTGCATCAGTGGTACGGCCAATGTAAAATATGGTGTGCAAAACCGTGGATATGTAAAATGTTTATATTTATAATCACTCTTTGTATTCCCAAACAAATATATTCTACCAAATATAAAATTCCATTCATGAAAGCTTTCCGTTAGCAAAATTTTGTTATATTACACTTTTAAAAGATTACAACTGCATATTTTTGCATAGGAAAAAGATAAAATTGACACATAAGAGATAGTCAAGGGATTGACGGCATTAACTTTTCACTGAAACTGAACACTGCTTTGGTTTGATTCAGGCACTGAGACATTTTTCGTTCAAAGCGTATATAATAATAATATAATATATCCTTACGCCTTCCCACAAGGGTCCCCGAAGCGGTAGGCAGAGGTATATAGGTATAATACCCCACACACCCACTTTCCGCCAGAGGTATATTAGGTGCCAACGTGACAGATGGTGAGTCCATCGTCGTTACTCAAGCACGACTATTACATACGCCTTTTGAATTTCTTCTCAGACGTATGCAGGTTTCCTCTCGATGTTTTCCTTCACCGTAAAGCTCGTGGTGTGACTAATCACTGTACTTAAGTTCAGAAAAACTCATTGGTACAGTCGGGATTCGAACTTGCGACCTTTGCGTCGCAGGCAACTGTTCGAACCACTCGGCCACCACGGCTTAATAAGTAGGATAAACTGACAAAACAGCCTTTTATCGTATCCCTAATATTAATAACATTATCCGTGATAAAGTTATATTACACGAGGTATTATATAAATAGTGTAGCTATGCAGTGTCTTCCTAGAACAAAATCTGCATAGAAAATGTGTGCCCTGATGACAAGCTCGCCTGACTAACACCCATTCGTGCTTTGAGGTGAACAATAACGGTATTCAGTGGTTCTACTTTTCTACCCAATCCATTAGGAAGCAAAACCTTATGAAAATTTGGTTATTGTCCAAAACAACAATTGCTCGAGCTGTTTTATGGTGTTGGACGCGCCCGAATTCTGATAAAATTATAAGAGCGCTATTTGACCTAATAAAGAAGATATTTATTTCTTAATTTGTCGTTCATTAATTCTAGTCACGACAAGCTGTTCGGCTGCTTCATGTCCAAGCGGTAGGAAAGTTTCATAAGCGTTGGTGATTTAATATAGTTGGGCTAAAAGTTTAAGCTAAAATAGACGAACTTCTCCGACCACTAGACGTAAAATTAACTAGTTTAAATTACTTTTGTTATTCTGCACTTTAAAAAACTGCTGAAATAAATCTCGTTCGGTCCATAACAGACATTTTAATTAAAATTCTGTTCCCGTGGTGGATGCACTGAATGGTTCCATTTTTAAATTAATTCCTTTTACTTCCTTATCGGACGACGACACTTGACTAGTTTGGTCGTTCGTTTTTTGTGAATGAATGGAACGCTTATTTTAGTGAGACGCCTTGTGACTTTAGTGACTGCCTGTAGCTTACAAAATTAATAATATATTTGGCTGTTATGTTTCTTTCATGTTGCCTAGAACAACATTAGGGACATTTAATTTTCGATAAAATAAAGAAGATAAAATTATGTGTAAGATAAATAATACACATAAGTAGCTGTATCAATATCTACGAGCTATAAAATACGTACCTATATAAAAAATATTATGAAATACTTGATGGCGACGCTTACA
Organism: Drepana falcataria; assembly: GCA_945859725.1. Taxonomy (NCBI): domain Eukaryota; kingdom Metazoa; phylum Arthropoda; class Insecta; order Lepidoptera; family Drepanidae; genus Drepana; species Drepana falcataria. The sequence continues at coordinate 8,845,340 of OX243935.1, forward strand.
ACGACGTAGTTTTAAGGTTGTATTTTGTAGATACAGTGGTAAAAAAGGAGCAAAAACTGTCAGTTAGAAAAAAATATGTAAAAAGCCGAAAGTTGGTCAAATAACCTTCTAAGCACCATTTAAACCAAGTTTGTGTCTACCTTACACTCAACTCGTCTGCAAGCTTTATAACACTAATGAAAAAAAAAATATTACGTATTATAACAGACTGAGTACCTAAAATCAAGTAGAGGCACTTTGTAGATTCCTCAAACAGCAGTATTTCATCAATCTACGAGATTTCACAATGAAACATTTGCACGCAAATGAAAGGAAACAACTACTTCTACACCCACACTATTTGTTAAACCAATTGAATATCTATCGTTTCACAAATTCCCCAATCAATTGCCCGCGTTGGTTTTTTACCGAGCGTTACCTAACTAATGTTTGCACCTGAGAACAAATAGAGAAACGTATTGTTTTTTTCTATCAAAGGTGCTAACACTCGTAGCATGGGACAAATCAATGGGAGTAAAAATTGTCACTGGCGTACAACTATCCAAGTCAATTAATTTTATTTTAAAATTACATTAAATTATAAATATGTAATATAATATAGTAGGAAAATAATTATAATCTAGTTTTTACTTACACATTGTGTGACATTAGACCGCTAATTAGTTTGACCTTATCGACTAAGTTGGGCCGTCATTTACACAGGGCTTTCTCTAAAGGTGAGGTCAATAATTTGGTCAATTATATCGATTAATCAAAACGCTAACGAGAAATACTGTTAGCATTTAGCATAGTTACCGACCATTAGTCTGTGCCACTAATGGTGTTAGAATCGCGGTTCCCTTAGGAAGAATCATTAGGGGCATAAATCTTTACTCGATCAACCTATTAGGGGCCCACTGAGGGTAGTGTGTAATTAAGGTAGGTACATACTTTAGATCTAGTTATCGGTAGTTTTTTATTGCTTGCATCAATCATCGTAATTGGATTCCTACAAAGCACAGTAGGCAGAGGCGTAATACAATTTTGCTGCCGTGATGGAGGTGGTGACGTTGATGCCGTAGATGAAGATGGCGAGTCTGTCGCCGTTTTTCAAGGCCTTTATACTCCTTCAGAAGTGTGTGCGGGTTTCCCTTCTATATTGTCCTTTATTGTAAAGACCGTAGTGTTATTAAACAATGCAGAAAAACTCTTAAAAGAATTGTGGTGTGTTGGAACTTGCATTCTTTGCATGGCCACCACGGCTCGTCTTCACTCATTATAATGTATTTCTGTAACGATAGGCACATACCTATTAGTACGCCGATTCTCTTGCGTACTTATAGAGAGTTGAACTACAGTAGATATACATATAATCCAAAGCTTTACCTTTAGCTTATACCTGTATATATACTGCGGTAGAGCTTTGTGCATTCTAGACTAGATAATAATAATACTACCTCACGCCTTCCCACAAGGGTCCCCGAAGGGGTAGGCAGAGGTGTATAGGTAATACCCACACACCCACTTTCCGCCAGAGGTATATTAGGTGTCAACGTGACAGATGGCGAGTATGTAGAGCACGACTATACATACGCCTTTGAATTTCTTCTCAGACGTATGCAGATTGCAGTTAATAATACTACCAATTTACATTATAATAATCAAAATATATTGATTGATGATTGAGAAGAGTGGCGCTCTACTCTCTCCCTACCCCGTTAGGTATTTGGCGTAATAATATATAGGTATTTGTACATATGTGCTGATAAAATGTGTTTAATATCAATTATAAATATTTTACCAAAAAGAGCATTTGATGAGCTAGAAATTTTATTTGGTATTTTCAAGCGTTGTATAAATTTCCGTAGAATTATCCACGAAGAAATAATGTTTAACATAAATAAAGTTAAAGAATTTCTATTAAGTATCAAATAGGCGAATTTGCCTATTTGATACTTAATAGATACGGAATTTATACAATTAGCGCTTCAAAATGAATACAATTTCTAGCTCTTCAAATGCTCTTTTTGGTAAAATATTTATAATTTTAATTTAATAAATGTAATTATATATTAATATACTTACAAATACGTAAATCACCAAATCCAGATCACTTTTCCGATATTTTCTCACATAAAAACTAACGGAAAGTACTGTTAAAATAATACAAATTAAAGCATTTTCACTTTTTGTAGTTTAAAAGAGAGTATGAAATATTTAGAACCTATTTAATTGATTTAAACTTTCGCTCATAGTTCAGGCAGACTGAGCCAAACACGACTGTCAGCCGGCGTTTTTCAAATGCCGCTGCAAACAAATTCGACCAACGCCATTTTCCCGCCAAATTATACATTATTATGCAAAAAAATTAAATGAACTCTTTCTTGTAGCATTATGATGAATTTATGTCCCTCTTTGTTTTTGTCGTATAATAATGCCTTCATTCATAAAATGGTATACAACGACTAAATAAAGTTGTAGAGATAGTATTATGTCTTTCGTGTTTTTCCATGTACAACATAATTTTACATTACAATAGCGAATCTAGCGACATCCTGTAACGATAGTTTGTAACTGTAGCAATTTCCGTAACAGTAGCGCCCTCTATCGACCACGGAAGTTTGTTTGTTTTCGAAATAACTTCGGTGGTTATAACCAGATCAAAATTGTTTTGATTGCATAGACTCTTTAACGGATGAAAACCCAGTCAATTGAATTAATTAAAGCAGAAGTTTAATTAATTTGCAATTCATCTTAGCACCATACGATAATTAAAGTTATCTATGGTTTTACACCATCATCGCTGGGGTGTCCGAGATGTAAGGTACGTTCCGATTAGCACTACATGCACTGTAAAATGTGACGTCATTTGATATTATACTCTTATTTCGAAGCCGTTCTTTGTAGTTGGATTTACTGGTTACCGTTTATAACGGAACGCTGTCCCATCTACTGCCATCCATGTTTAGTGTCATGCAAAAACCATGTCTGCAATGTAACGTATTATATTTTTATAAAAAAATATTGTATAAAATATAATACAATTGGGTTTTGAATTTACTTGTAATCCATTTGAATATTTAACCATGGATGCACGATGACAAATATATATCCACGCCATCCCACAAGGGTCCCCGAAGGTCCCAAGAATGCCTACAAATTTATTCAGTTATATTAATTTAATACAAAGTTTAATTGTATATTGTGATGTTATACCTATTATATTATGTAATTAATATAGTTAGTCCAGATCTGAATAAATTTATCGCCAATAAGAGCACATGACAGAGCTTGCAGTGCTAATCGGAACATATCCATGGTGTCGCTCATCGCATCGATGACATCGCTGTCATGATAACTAACTGACACAAGCGTGACATTGCCAGCCAGTTTTGACAATTGCGTTTTAAATTCTCCCTCTCTCACGCTTCCTTAAGGTTTTAGGGATTCGGGGAAGCTTTTGACAGCAAGGAAAATAACTCCAATATCAGTTTTTAACCTAATTTGAATTGACACAAAAAAAAACTGAAATTACAACTACTAAAACGCTATGTTTAGACCGATTTGCGCAATCGGTCACAGACTGTCAAAAGAGCGGAATACCAAAGAGTTCATCAGGAATAAAGTGGTTCAACCCGCTTCTATCTTGAAACCGGCTGCAAAGCTAAAATTATATCACAAAGAGAATAAAGAGCTGTTCGGGCCTTTGTTGGAGACGAAGAAGCAAAAGGAGCAGGGTGCACGGAAAGCCGGTAAGTGCAATGCAGTGATTGTAAGGTTTCAGCAACCTTGATACTTTGCTTTCTAAAGTAATAGTTGTTCGGTATGAGGAAGCTAAGTATAGTCGCAGAGTACGATTTGATTACGTAGTTTAAATACTTGCTCACATTGTAGTGAGTCGCTCTCCGAACGAACTCTGTATTTAATGCGTGTTATTTGCTGTCGTCGTCGTGTTTTGCCAATTAAAATCATATGACAGTAGCATCTTGGCGCCGTGCGATATACACGCGTATTGAACGCTATTATCTGTTGCAGCTAAAAATAGAGGTACGAATCAAAACAACGGCGCTGTATCGACGCAAGAAAATACTGTGAAATTTGTAGAAAACATTGCGAAAAATGCTCAGACGTTTCTGAGAGTTTATTCAAAGCTTGCCAATAAAGAGAGTATAAAGATGTGGCAAAATACAAAGAATTGTGTGAACTTTGTATCAGTTCTATTGAACAACTCTGTGAGAGCATTCGGGACTTCGTCAACATGTAATGCAACCAAAAGTTCACCTGCTCAACCCGGGTATGTGAGTGAAGACAAGATCTTACAAATAAAGCAACACCGCAATGATTTTGCTGAGCAGTTCCCATCTGTCACATTAATCCTGAATAAAACGATGACAGATGAGTCAAAAGCAGCATTGGAGAAATGGAAGCAGGAGAAAATAGCTGAAATAGGACAGGAGGAGTTTAAGAAGTTCTATGAAGGTATGAGATCTTTCAAGTTACACACATACATACATATCATCACGCCGAGTCCCTAACGGGCTAGGCAGAGGGTATAGAGCGCCAGTTCTCTCTAGACTTACATACCTCTTTTTGCTTCATCCACATTAATCAGTCACACATATATGTCACAATAAGTTCTCTTATGTTTGTTTTATTGTTGAATATTTTTTATTATCATATTGGTATGAAGTAGAAGCTGCTTAGCCTATAAGTATTCGAGCACAACAGTGTAATATCCAGTCATGTTAGAGTAACATTATGAAATATATCTACAGGAAAAATTGGGCTTGAATAAGTGTACACCTACTAGCTTCCAGTCTACTTCTGTTATTTTAATTACTATAATTATTGCCTTACCTAACTTCTGTTATTTTAATTACTATAATAATTACCTTACCTAACTTACCATTAAATAAATAAATAAATAAATACCTGGGACAATTCCACACAAATTGACCTAGTCCCAAAGTAAGCAAAGCTTGTGTTATGGTAACTAGACAACAATATATTTACTTATATAGATAGATATATACTTAAATGCATAGGACAGCCAAGACTGAGGTACAAATATTCGTGTTCATCACACAAATATCTGCCCTCAGCGGGATTCGAACCCGCGACCTCAAGTTTCGCAGTCAGGAGCTCTAACCACTAGACCAGACGGTCGTCTTTACCATGATTATTTTGATACCAGGACCATTACCATGCCATACCACAAATTATATGTATAGAATTATGTTCCATTAGAAAATAAAAAAAAACACATGTAAAAAAGTATGCACGAATTTATTATTATGTTAATTTACTTACATTTCTTATACATTATAGGAACAGAGATTCATAAGAAAAGTTTGTTTACATACCAGCTGTATTTTACAGAACAGAATCATTAACCCCACTATCTTAATTGCATATTGTTTCATACGTAACATTCTCAAGTACATACAAAGAAAGTATTCTGTTGACACTTGTTATTACTAGCCAAAGTCCACTTTGGACTTATTGCATTTCATACTTGCGACTTTGTAGTTTTGCATGATATTATTACTATTGAACATACCTGCAGATACCATAATCAATACCAGAATTGAACCAACATGCAGATATTTAAAGCTACTAAAGGTTGGAGGGACATAACGACCCTACCTATTAATACATATAAATAAACCCTACCCTATAGATACTTATAAACTGTTAGTTTTACACAATATCAATACTCTTTTGTCTAGTATGACTCAAGGAAAAAACAATAATCACTTTGTATCAACAACATCCAACTTTGTATTTTCTCCTCATAGGTTTTTACTCTTAAGTTCATTCATACATACAGATACCATAAATTAATGCATACATTCAACTTTCCAGTTATAATGTGAGAGTAATACACTCATTAATTAACTTACTTGCGTAAATTTAAACTTCAACCTTATATAAATATTGAATTGACAGACTTATCACTAACTGGACATTCTTGAAAACAATTAATATTGCAATTGATATCAGTATATTCATTGACCCACATGCAATCTCCATACTAACCAGTACATTTAACTTATATTTGTCTCGACAGCTCAAATGGCAGTTGGCACCAAGTTCCATAGTACCCTGAAGAACTACTTCACTCAGCCTAGAACACAGCTTCGCATTGAGAAGGATGTTGAAGGAGTCTGGGTGTCTGTTGCAGATGTGCTTAAAAGTATATCTTCTCCAAAAGCCATAGAGTCTAATGTTGTGCATCCAGTCTTGAAATACAGGGGGATTTTCGATGCTATTGCTGATTATGAGTAAGTGTCATTTCAATGATTGGAATAGTTGAAATAACTTTTGATATTTTGTGGCGTGTTTGAGCCTATACGAATGCATATCATCGCACCGAGTATGTCACAGAAGTAGAGCCCTAGTTCTCTAGAGTTACAGACCTCTTGCGTGCCATATAAATGTATGTATGTAAAAGGTACCTACATATTTTGAATAAACATTTTTTTTATTATTTCATATTTCTGAGCTATAAATTTAAAGCGTCCTTAGTATCGAGATACCTACTTCTCAATAAATTTTGCAATTGCGCGCTACAAAGAAAGATCCATAACAATATTGTTTATTTATAGATAACTTGGCATTGATATGAGTCATTATACTCTAATTAATCTTCTTGCTTCTGATCACAGTCCAAACATCTTTATTTAATATTTTAATGGTACCAATATATACTTAGAAGTTACACTTTTATTAAACCATTAAGCGGCGTCATGCGGTACGCCTGATGGTAAACGGTTACCGCCGCATATGCGCCCTTGCAACACCACCCCGAAGGAATATTTTCACAACTTGAAGAATTTCGTTTACTATATAGGGAAAACGTCAGTCAGAGTTCATTCCACAGCCTGAGCGTTCGAAAGGTAATTGACCACGCAATGTGATAGGTTTGGTTCCAAGGTATTGGGATGAATTTCCGTGCGATGCGGTGGTGTGTGGTAGTTTTACCAATATTCGCAAACGTGCCAGAGGAGATAAAAGACCGTTGCTTCCGAGAATGTATATGATTTGTGTCGCTTTGATATGTCAATATGGTACCTTAAAGTATGCAGTTTAGAGAGTATCGCTCTGTGCAGGTCGTTGGTCAGTGATACATTGACGGGTTGCGTTTATCTATAGATGTAGATAGACAGCTATTTATATATATAACATACAGGATGGGCCAATTGAGAATTAAATATGCCGTATTTTCATATTCATTCGTAATTCGTATTCCCAATTCTGACCATCCACTAAATTACGTTGATGTATCCTTACTTCCTTACTAATATTATAAATGTGAATGTAAGTTTGTTTGTTACGCTTTCACGTAAAAACTACTGAACCGATCATCATAGAACTTTGTACACATAGTCTTGGAGGTATTAGAAGTAACATAGGATACTATTTATATAAAAAAAAAACATTTTTACGAAAGATAAAAGAAGCCGTCCACGCCGACGAAGTCGCGGGCACAGCTAGTTATATTATATGTGAGCACCCAAGTAATACTTCGGTATCGTGAGCGTTAGGCTCAGAAACGACAAATACAGATAGTTGTTTTTTTTTTGCTTTCATCCAGCCAGCTACCCTTGAGGATCTATGCACGCTTGTACTACAGAATCTGTACCTGCTTACCTAGTGCCCCAACAGAAAGTACGTGTTTCCAAACACGTTTATAATCACGGTATAAGTAGGCACGCTCGGCATCGAATACGTCACACATTTTATCAGTAAACTTATTATCGTGAAATTCTTTCGGATAGTAGAGTCACTGACATTACGGTCACAGATTTCGTAATGTCAAGGGGATCGCGAAGGTGATATGTGATTTATGTAATTTTACGAATTTAAGATGGAACTAAATAAGATTGTAGGTATACCCTACTTAAAGCATACAAAATAGCACTGCCACTAGAAGTACTAGTGCTTAGGTACGCCACGAAATATTTTGTCGATTATATTGTTAAGCCGCTCCGGTTACCCCGAGTTCTTAACGGGGTAGACGGAGAGAGTAGAGCGCCAGTTATCTTTAGACTTATATAACTCTTTCGCTTCATCCATATTGAAGGGTCTCTTCATACATGCTCGCCGGTTTTGATTACTTTTGACCTTCCCATCTGCCTGTCTTCCTCTGCCTCTTTATCCACACACTTTCGCGTTGTATTGTATTCTTTCAATTTCTCCAAACCTACGTAACGTGCATTTCTTTATCTTTACAATCTCTACTCCTTCGGGGACCCTTGTGGGAAGGCGAGAGGATATATTATTATTTTATCTCACCCTCGCTCACCAGATGTTTTCCAATTCGATTAACAAAGATAAAACTCACGGTGTTCAATAAAACTCGTCTGCATTGGAAACAGTCTGGATTCGAGCATGCATTCTTTGCGTTTCAGGTGATTATTTGAGTCACTCGGCTACTATGGCTTTTTAGACTTGATTTTTATTTGTATTCTTCAGAGACAAACCGACTCTCATCGAGTGGAAGAAATCGGACAAGCCCCGCAAGTCAATAATGTTGACGTACGACAACCCTGTACAACTGGCCGCGTACTTCGGCGCAGTGTGCAACGACCTTAACTATAAGCATCTGAACGTGCGCGACGCTTTGCTTGTCATTGCTTACACTGACGGCTCCAAGGCCGACACCTACCACCTATCTACTGATAAGCTTAGAGAACACTGGGTCCAGTGGTTGAGTCGCTTGGAAAGATACGTGAAGCAACATGGCAATGATGCTGAGAAGATTTTGAAAGGTGGCAAGCGTCTTTTTGAAGAGGATATTGGGAACCTCCAATAAATTTAAGTAAGTTATATGTCGCGCTTGAGTAACGGCGATGGACTCGCCATCTGTTACGTTGGCACCTAAAATATATCTCTGGCGGAAAGTGGGTGTGTGGGTAAGTACTACTTATACACCTCTGCCTACGGGGACCCTTATGAGAAGGCGTAAGGATATAAATATAAGTTATATGTTAAAACAGCAGGTTAAAGCCTAGGACTTACAAAATGTTATTCAACCCTCGTGTCAATTTATATACAACTATATTGCTGTGTTTCCTTCCTTTATTTTTAGGGACGCCTTATTCTGTCTATTGTCCGGTATGATTAAGCTTTCCGAGTTTCTGAACCTTTTTAGATCTTTATAACTCACATAATTTCATTTGACCAATAACTAGTTTTGGAGCCTGTACTATAGGTATCAATGACAGACATACAGACAGGCTGTACCCGGCGGTAATTGAATTCACGACTTATATAGCACAGAAAATTGTGCCTGTTCTATAATCCTGGCCTACATATTTTCTTAAACATATGTTTATTTCTTTTTTCAGTGGAGTATGACTAAGACGTCTTCATATCCTGGATTTACAAAACGAAACCATCGACAATACCGGATGGATGAATAGACCTTAAGAATTCCTTTACTTACAAATGCTATGCACGGATTTGACTGTTTAAATTTACCTCAGAGCGTAAATACTTCACTATTATAACTGCCTTACAAATATCAAAGAGTATTATATGTTTGGCTATGTTTGAAAGAGTGGCAATATATACCTTAAATTAAGTAAAAGATAGGTTACACCTTAAAATGGTATGCTGTTTCATACATCGTTATTCCTTCTATAAGATGCACTAGACTGCTAACATGTCAAAAAATTCAAATTATTTTTTGATATTTAAAACAAGGAATACCCTAAAGTATCACTGCTAACGTAATTTTAAGCTATTAAAAAAACAATCCAAATAGCTTCCTACCTTAAGCAATGCATTTGTTTCTGAATATCTTCTTCCCTTAAAGTTGGTTTTCAAGTATATCTCTACTTTGTTAAAAACAATTTCAAAAGGAGCATATGCGTAAATTTTGAATGAATGCTATGCATTTTATTTCCTTAAGCAAAATGTAATAAATAAACAACTGTATTTGGGTATGCTAGAAATACCATTAACTAGCTATACGATAGAACAAGTTTGCACCTATCAACAATGGTGTCCCCTCTATCACAAAGCCTTCAAGTTACATGCCGTCAATTATATCTATTGTTGGTTTAAGGTTCCCTGTGCAATGACGCCAAATGTTACACTAAACTATAGATAGTACCATCCACGAAGACGCGCCCCACCAAATTGTAGTCGAGGAGTCGCGGGATGCGGGGAGTTTTGACCCAAGTCTATTCATTGTAATATGCGTGTGTACTCATATAAATCATCATCACAGAATAGTGGGGCGCGTTCCAAGACATGCCGTCATCGAACCGGATGACGACATAACGGTCCTCCAGGACGCCCGACAAAAACATACCAACACTACACACAACCGACCACTGTCCCGTCCTCGTCGGCGAGGCTCGACGTGAATAAGCCGTAATGTTCCCCCCCGACCCCCGGCGCAAACACCGGCCCGCGCCAAGCCAGACGCGCAAATCCCGCCCCCAAATAATATATAAATAAAATTAACAGTCCAGCCCAGCTCCCTTGCTCTCGATCCAGCAACGCCCTAAGCCGAGGTTCGTACCCCACAGGGGGTGCTCTTAGCTGTGTTGCTTAGAAATAAAGTGCCTGGCTGGAGGCCTAGGTCTCGCCATTGACCGGTTAAGTAGCAAAACTTCCCGGAACTCACGCTACGAGACAATACAAAAAAAAGGGGGCGCGTCTTCGTGGATGGTACTATCTATACAAGCTATGTATAACCAACATATACCCAGGTCGTGCATGGTGGTGTGTTTAAACTATGTGGGGTCTGTTTATAATGGTTATATATATCGTTGGTTACGTCTTATAATATGTGATACATGAAAACTGGCATGATATATTGTATCTTATGCTAATTGTAATAAGGAGTTGTTACTACCATTCGGTGTTAATGAAAGTATTGACCACTGAAATGATGATAGACTGAAAAAATATTCACGTTTTAGCTTTTATAGCTGTAGGCATGCCAAAAATGTAGTTACAGCCTAGTCAATACATAATTAGTGTTACGTTAATATTCACGCCCTATGTACGTAATAGTAGAAATAGCTTTGAATATTCTTTCTTTGAAATTAAATATTATTTGTAATTTTCGTATTATAGTTTTTGTTTACAGAACAAATGACGACATGTCATAAGATTTAATTCTTACTTTGGCACTATGGGTATTTATTGATTTTCGCTACAAACATTTGTATAAAATTTTACTACCATTATTATTTCGTTGTATACAAATGATTAAAATATTAACTAATGTCTATTGAAAACACTGGTTATAATTAAATATACTATTAATATGTATATAACTTTAATATCTTATGTCTTAATCCTTTCCATAAGAGTCCCCGAAGGACTAAGCAGAGGTGTTTAGAATTAAAAATACTGTAATAATAATGACCATAATTTCGACATTTGTAGCTTGTCATCGCAAGAAAGTTAATTAAATAATTATTTTGGATTTGGTCTATTTTTCTGATGATTGGAGTTTTGATCTGATGTCACAAGATGTTAATCTAATCATTTGGAATATTTTAATTTTGTAATATTCAATTTTTCAGTTCTATTCATTATGTTTTTCCTAATGTTCATGTTTGTTTAAGAGTCCAGTATCCTCCATGTGGACTCATAAGTAGGTAGGTACTTAGGTTGCTTAACCATAGGTACCTATCCTGTAACACCAGCCTCGACGGCTCTCTAGCCGTCTTATGCAAGGTCTGAATATACTGTATGTATCTTTATAACCTAATATTAAATATATAATTCCAAAATGTTTTTTTTTCATTTATTAATACTCCACATATGTCAGAGGCGTATTAACTAGACTGCCGTCAGTTGTGTAATACTTTCAAGTTCAAGAATTAATCAAAGTACAGAGTAGGTTTAATAAAGAACGTATTCTGTAGTACCTAAGAGAGGTAGGGCATAACGGGTTTCCCGTTCGAATTTGGTGCTGCCCGACTGGAGCAGGACCTCCACCTTATAGAAGTCCGTAGCCTTATTATTTGTTGTGTTGTGTTCCTACGTGGTGAATAAGGTTTCCAGTAATGAGCTCCTTGGGGAGGGGGAGGATTGTTACAATGTGTTGGAAGTAGAGGGATTAAACCTTATGCTGCCAACACACTATAACACTCCGAACACAGTGGCAACACGCAAGTGATACTTCGGTATCGTGAGCGTAAATAGGCTACGGTAACCGATTCCGGTAACCGGTGGGCCGTATGCTTGTTTGCCACTCTTGTATAAAAAATAAAAAAAAAGTACCTTGCCTACCTATTACTGAATTACTAAGGGTTTCTTATTTTATGCTAGCTCAAATCAAACGTGATTTGATTCAAACAATATATTCGATACCAAATGAATAATCTTGTGACTATGTAGTAGTGATGGAGTGCGTCGATAAATAGCAATCGATATACGACATACGTGTACCTGGCTGGAGGCCTTAGTCTCGCCATTGCCCGGTTAAGAGGCAAAAGTTCCCGGAACTCAAGCTACGAGAGACAACGCAAAAAAAAGTCATACAGGTCGAGGTCTGTAAGTCTAGAGAGAACTGGTGTACTACTCTCTCTGCCTACCCCGTAATCTTCCTCGGCGTAATAAAACCTGCTTTGATGGACAATAGAAATATATCATAAACGGTATATCAAATACGAAAACTGTGGCTCTAGACATAATACTTTTCAGTTAGCGTTCTGATTGCGATCTAATATCTATACTATAGTTTGCATCGCATTGACAGTTGCGTAAAAGTTTTCTGCAGCTAATGTCAGCGTACAATAAATAGCGTGAACGCTAACAGAAATGGGGTTTCTATGGGAAACGCGAGCACATAAGTCTGGTAGGTAATAAAAATATTCAACTCATTTGGTTGTTCATACAATGGTTTGATTTGCGTAAATGGATAAGCACTAAACAATTCAAATATATTAACGTAATAATACCCGATGATAGCATGTAAAGAAAGGCGATATCCAAATGTTCAATAAAAAGTTGTAGACTGTTGTTTACATTGCTGAGTTCAAAATGTCGTTGACACTAACAGAAAATTGACATATATTTATCAGTGGATATGCTGTGGGGATATTGTCTACACTTTATGTGGATTTACCTTTGTTTCCAATTGTATTAATATTAAATTGAATACACCGATAGATAGGTTACCTAAAGCGTTACTGCTATTTCACTAGTTTTAAAAAACTAAGATCGATTGGTCGGTCAGTGGAATAATTGTTCTGAGGTGGAATAGCAAACTTAGCGAAGTGTCAAGTGTCAATCAGAAATGTAGTATATAAATTGTAAATAAGTGTGTATACGTATTAATCTAAATAAATGTTATAATCTATGGTACTTCGTATGTTGTTTGTATTTGTATGTACTTAGACAGTTGGTTTGGTTTGGTGAGCGAAAGTTTATTTTAGTTTCAAAGTTCAAGGAGCAACTTCGTTCAGTGTACTATTTTATACTTCGTAAGTTCTTACTTTTAAGTTTAATTTAATCTATTCTAGAGATAGAATAATATTGTTGCAAAGTACCTTATTATGTCGCGTTATCATTAAAGTAGAATACTTATGGAATTAGTTATTTGTTGACTGTTCGACCAGTCAGTTAGTTAGTTGTGTGCAGCTTGATAATTAACCAATATTTATGTCATTGATCTTTACGTAAAATTTTGTAACGATTCAAAATCTACACAAATTTGACCTATTCAATATCCTCATCGCTAGATCAGAACCAAGTCGTAACAGAAACCGGAAAAGTGCGAGAAACTCGCGCGTATAAGATAGGTGGATAATGGATATTATTAAAACTCGTTTTTTTTATATGTTTGTAGGTTTCACATTGAAAGTATTTATTAAGTTTCTTGCATTCTTGAATTTCATTTTAATAAATAATATAATCTTTTCAGGTACATTGATAGTTAAATTCAAAAGTGGTAATAAGAGTTTAAATAGCTTTAGAAACTAACAGTTTTATTGTTAATTTTATATTGCTTTAATCAATTTTAGTATTGGGCACTTCTTTAAATATAATAATAATATATCCTCACGCCTTCCCACAAGGGTCCCCGAAGGGGTAGTGTTATGTCCAATAAAACAACATTATTCACGAATCACATGTATTGTGCTAGGTAGCAAAACACAGACTGGAAATATCCACAATATATGCTTACAAACTACCCACTTGTACTTTTACTAATCTTATTGACAAATAAGATTAAATAAGTACCCACCAGATACATAACAGGTAGGCAGAGGTGTATAGGTAATACCCACACACCCACTTTCCGCCAGAGGTATATTAGGTGCCAACGTGACAGATGGCGAGTCCATCGCCGTTACTCAAGCACAACTATACATACGCCTTTGAATTTCTTCTCAGACATATGCAGGTTTCCTCTCGATGTTTTCCTTCACCGTAAAGCTCGTGGTGTGTAATCATTGTACTTAAGTTCAGAAAAACTCATTGGTACAGTCGGGATTCGAACTTGCGATCTTTGTGTTGCAGGCAACTGCTCGAACCACTCGTCCAATAAAAGTAGCTAGCAATCAAGCCTTAGACTGCAAGTAAAATATTTGATGTTCTTTGTGATAATAGAAAGACACTGAAACAATATAATACATATATGTATAAGGCACCTTATGGAACATGTATTCATTTAAAAATACTTTTATGAATAAAAAAAATGAGGATTCAACTGCACATATGCATAAAAGTATTTGGAGAAACAAATGACAGATACAAAAGTATCATATTCATGTGTTGCTTAAGTGATATGTATATGTGTATAAAATTTTTAGAATAAAATGTCGAACACAATAGTACGCTCCGCTTTAAGAGTTGTTAAGAAGCAAAAACCTGTGAAGTTTGCATCTCTGGGGGCCAGACAACAAAGTACTTTGCAGTCCGTATTTAATGATGTGACTGTATCAAACTATACTGTCAATGACTTTGTGTGGCAAAACTTGGATAGATGGCCAGACAAGACAGCCACAGTAAGTGAATCGTCACATTCATTATATTTTTGCCCTCCTTTCACCAGAGATATACATTAAGCCATGTGCATGACAGATGGTGAATCGGTTGCAGTTTCTCAAGCCACGTACATACATACTTATCTGAAATTCATCACATATGCATGTTATTAATTTTTATATATTTAAATTATATGACCTGAATACATACATTGTTAAAAACAGCAATAAACAACAGCAAGTATGTAAACATTCATGTTATGCATGTGTGCTCGCCAACCATGGTGGTTGGTGGTTAATGTAAATAAACTTGTGTTGTAAAAATGTTGTATCAAACTAGTATGATAATAAATGCTTGTTTTATTGTCGTACATGAATAACAGTAATTTTACAACAATATGGCATGAGTCATATAAGTTTGATATTTTTGTGTTAGATAGTTTATATGCCACGAAATTTAGTGTTTTGTGTAGAAAACGAAATTTGTGTAGAAAAGAAAGAAGTCGGCTGGAGCCATATCTGGTGAATAGGGTGGTTATTCGTTGGTATTTGTTGAGTTTTTGTTCAAGAATACGTTCACAATGATGGCCTTATGCGGAGGCCGGCGATTATCGTGGTGCAAAATACAATATATTCCTTCCGATAAATTTCTGTCCTTTTTAGTAGAATTTGCTGTCTTAAAGGCCGCATAACGCTCAAATAAATTAATTTATTTACCGTTTGACCTTCCGGCAAGAATTCCGAGTGCACAACAACGCGATAGTAGAAAAAAACAGTCAACATGACTTTGATCTTAGATCGCCTTTGCTATTTCGGTTTCGGTTCAGTTGGAAGGCGTCACTCCGAAGCTTGTTGAATATTTTGCATGTCAAACTCGTATACCCACGTTTCATCATCAGTAACAATACGTTTCATGTATGTGGGGTCGGAATTGACTGGTTCTAGCATGTCCTCAGCGACTCTTAATCCATTGAGTCTTTGGAGAAAATTCAGGTATTTTGGGACCTTTGGCGATTTAAAAGTTAAGACAAAAGCTTTTTTCGATGTTTTTGTCCATTATGACAATAAATTAATAAAAACAGCATTGTATTTAATCATTGTAATATTTGATTTAATCTAAATAACAAACCCTTCGTGGACCCTTGTGGGAAGGCGTTAGAATATATAACAAATGCAGTTCATACTCCGCGCCAAAATGGAAGACAGTTGTGCCAATATTACAACAGAAAACAATTTTTTACCATAAACAAATCATTCATTCCCGAAACTTTTTAACTGAATGTACTTATAAAATAAGCTTAACGTAGAGACTGAGTACCCATTTTAAAAATCATTAATAATTCTCAGGTGTGTGCTCTGACCGGCCATGGATACACGTACGCACAGACCCACAGGATGTCTATATCATTCGCAGCCTCGCTTCGTCTGAAGTTAAAGTTGAAGAATGATGACAAAGTGGCCATCATCTTGCCGAATGTTCCAGAATATCCGTGCACTATCCTGGGGGTTTTACAGGCGGGATGTGTTGCCAGTATGATGAACCCTGTTTACACTTCCTGTAAGTATAAATTAACTGTGTGCACCCTGTCTACCCCTGGCAATGTGTATCTAAAATATATGACTAGCTGTGCCCCGAGGTTTACCCGTGTAAATTTTGATGTAATTGGTGGATTGTTTTCTGAAATAAATATACTATATGTGCCTATCCAGGTAATAATCTATCTTTGTGCTCAATTTCATCCAACTCTGTTTAGCCGTTTTGAAGTGATTGAGTAACAAACATCCTCACGAACTTTCGCATTCATAATATTAGTAGGATTTAAAATCATGGTTACCAACACAAAAAAAAACTGATTTTGTATTAATGGGACACTTGAAAATGTTCTCTCATACATTGTAGAGCTAAACAATTTCGTTCCAGATGAGTTGAGCCGCCAACTACAACTAATAGACTGCAAAGCGATAGTAGCTTCAAAGCTGTCCTACCCAAACATAAAACAAGCTTTGAACGAACTGAAAACCAACATTCCTGTAATATTAATCGACAACGATGATTTACCAGAAGGAACGATAAAATTCGCCGAATTCGCCGAAGATTTGAACGTGGACACTAATTGCTTGAAGAAAGTGCACAGAAGTCCAAAAGATTTGGCGATATTGCCATTCTCGAGTGGCACCACGGGTTTTCCGAAGGCCGTGGTCTTGAATCATGGCAGCGTAGTGGCTTGTAACCAGATGATTGCTGATCCTGACATTGTCGTCATTGAGGAGACAACTGGTAAATATTTCAAGTTCCTGGCGTTGATTTAAAATCCCTCCGAGTAGGCAGAGATGTATCACCCACTTTTCGCTGGAGGTTCATTTTGGTACTATCTTGTCTGTAACGTTACGAAGCTCCTCTCGAGAAGATAATATATTCATCTGACAACTGGCGCTCTATACTCTCTGCCTACCTCGTTAGGGACTCGGCGTGATGATATGATGCTGATGACAACTTGTCATGTCTTTTGTATACCATAAAGTACATATGTACACCAACTGGCTTGTTTGTCACCTCAGTGGTATAAAAACACATCACGGCTAGTCTCACGGGGTAGGCACTGAGAGTAGTGCCCTAGTTCTCAAGACCGACTTACCGACCTCTGTCGCTTCCTTCACACTACAGTCTCATACAAGCACTACGGCTTAGGATATAAAGTACATACATACATATCATCACGCCGAATCCCTAATGGGGTAGGCAGAGAGTATAGAGCGCCAGTTCTCTCTAGACTTACATACCTCTTTCGCTTCGTCTACAGTATTTATCATTTTTGTTTTGTACAGAAGCCCACCAATCAGTTCTGCCAGCAATCTTGCCGTTCTTCCACATATTCGGGTTCAACGCGTTGATGATCAACCAGATGTCGCTGGGGTGCAAGCTGGTCACTTTGCCGTACTTCAAACCAGAGCTGTTCCTGCAAACACTAACCAACCATAGAGCCGATGTTCTGTTCATTGTGCCTCCAATGGGTAAGGACTATAAATTGATCTAGTTTAAGGTTTTATTTTATTTTATTTTATTGGGACAAAAAACAGTTTTACATTAAGGTTTACAAGTAAGGAATTATAAATAAAATAATGGTAAATGTAAAACCCACACCATTGTCCTCGAAATAATGCATAGAAGGAAAAAAGCATTTTGTATTACACACGGCAGCCTGTGACCATGGAACAGTAAATATGTGATAAGCTTAACGAAACAAGTAATAAAATTATACAAGTAGAAACTTGCAATGTTTTACCGTTAAATTAAGTTTCTGAAATAGTCCATAATAATATGTTTCGTAGTGAGTATTCCGTTTGTTTTATTGTATTGTCATGTTTCACAATACTCTATGACTTCTAGAAGTTATATTAATTATATTTTCTGAGACAAACTGTATTGAAACAGACAATGACAGAAAATGTAGCAGACAATCCTTTTACTCGGAAACTGCTCGAAATCAATCAAAGTGAGTTGATTAGTTATTTACAACCGCTTTGTTAAAATATCACTTTATAAAGTGTAATGTATAAATATGAATGCAATAAAATCAATAATTATCAATAAAAAACAGTATGATGCCAATGTATTTGTGAATGTGAAAATGAATCAAGGTTAAATATTCTTTCTTTATTTCGTACGTACTTCTATTACTAACATTTATGGGAAAGTTTGAAAATAGAGTATTACGTTTTTTTTTAGTGGTCTTTCTGGGCAAACACCCAGCAGTAACTCCTGCGCATTTGGAATCACTAAAAGGCATTATAAGTGGCGCCGCACCTCTCTCCGCTGCAGACGCTGCGGCTGTTCTAAAGAAAAATGTGAGTTATCCTACTAATATTATGATTGTGCAAGACGAGGCAGAGGAAGACCACGTTCCAAATACCTAGATCAAATCGAATGGACACTTAAGGACGGGAACGTCTAAAGTACTCAAAACCGGCGAGCATGTATGAAGAGACTGATGAATGTGGACGAAGCAAAAGAGGTATGTAAGTCTAGAGAGAACTGGCGCTCTATACTCTCTGCCTATCCCCTTAGAAACTCGGCGTGATATGTATCTATGTATGTATGTATTATGAATTTTAAAGTTTGTGAGGATATTTCTTACTCAACCACGCCAGAGGCTGAACAAAATTTTATAAATATATAATAATATAATATCCTCACGCCTTCCCACAAGAGTCCCCGAAGGGGTAGGCAGAGGTGTATAGGTAATACCCACACACCCACTTTCCGCCAGATTTTTATATTGTTTTTATATAATTTTATAAAGTATAGGCACTATAGATTAATATACAGAAAAATAAATTTCCAATGAAATCAAATTTTAGTTGGTTGGTTAGTCATAATCATTTAAGTCGCTCGTCTTGCGTAATTGCCGACTAAACAGTCGGCCTACATAATCTTGCCCTCAAAATTGGAGTAACCAAACAGTACCTCGTTAACACCTACAATCTCGATTATGCAAGTGACTACTCAAATTAATCTAACACATGGCTCGTTTGGTTGCAAAATCTACTTTTGCGGGAATATGTTTTTATAGCCGTGGTGGCCGAGTGGTTCGAGCAGTTGCCTGCGACGCAAAGGTCGCAAGTTCGAATCCCAACTGTACCAATGAGTTTTTCTGAACTTAAGAACAGTGATTAGTCACACCACGAGCTGAACGGTGAAGGAAAACATCGAGAGGAAACCTGCATACGTCTGAGAAGAAATTCAAAGGCGTATGTATAGTCGGGTTTGAGTAACGGCGATTGGACTCGCCATCTGTCACGTTGGCACCTATTATACCTCTGGCGGAAAGTGGGTGTATGGGTATTACCTATACACCTCTGCCTACCCCTTCGGGGACCCTTGTGGGAAGGCGTGAGGATATATTATGTTTTTATGTGTATCACAACTCTAACAAAAAAGTTCTAATCAATAAGTAATATATATCCTATTATATATATATATATATATATATATACATATATATATATATATATATATAATATTATCCTTCTATACTATGCTTAATCTTAACGCCTTACCGCAATGATACTCTAAGGGGTACGTAGAGGTGTGTCGGCACTACCTTATGTAGGTACCACCCACTTTTCTCCAAAGACATATTTTTGTTGCCAACGAGACAGATGGCGAGTCTATCGCCGTTACTCAAGCACGATTATACATACGCCACCAAACGTATGCAGGTTTCCTCTCGATGTTTTTCTACACCATATCACTAAAGTCATTGGTGCAGTTGGGATTCGAACTTGCAATCATTGTTTCAGGCGACAGCTCAAACCATTCGGCCACCACGGCTCCTGAATAAGTATACCTATAAATAAATCCCAAAGGTTTCCATACATTCGTATCTATACAAGTATATATTTTAAATTAGCATGTCTATCTGTCTGTCAACCATTGAGTGACTTTTTTTGTGGAATTTCAATACTATGAGGGATTCAGAAATTCAATTCATTCAGTACGGAGAACTTTAATTGCTGGACCGATCTTGATATCGTAAATAACATCGCGGAGTGCTGATAGTCCGTTTTTATCTATTTTAATGCCATTGACCGCTCGTGATAAGTTAATGTGTTTTCAGATAGTGAACGAACGGTTGCATTACACTAAAGAAAATTATCATTTAAAGTACCAATTGAATTGAGTATAAATTTTTTTTTACCTTGCATAGAACATAACTAATACTCCATTCTGACATCTTTCAATCTGATTTTCAGAACGGGTTATGGAAACAGAAAATTTAAATGATAATATATCCTCACACCTTCCCACAAGTGTCCCCGAAGGGGTAGGCAGAAGTGGATAGGTAGTACCCACACACCCACTTTCCGCTAGAGATATGTTTAGGTGCTAACGTGACTGATGGCAAGTCCATCGCCGTAACTCAAACGTATGCAGGTTTCCTCTCGATGTTTTCCTTCACCGTAAAGCTCGTGGTGTGAGTAATCATTACACAAGTTTAGAAAACACATTGGTATAGTCAGTACAGTTGACAGCTATAATATATATCCGGCGAAAATTGGATGTGTTTACACAGAACACACACCTCTAACCTTCAAGGGTTTCACGCCTTTCAACAAGGGACCCTTATAAAAATGTATGTTGGCGTGAAGATACATACTAACATCTATGTTATGTTACATCATCGACATATAATCACGCCTCTTTCCCGTTGGGGTAGGCAGAGACCACTTCTTTCCACTTGCTACGATTCTTACATACTTCTTTCGCTTCGTCCACTTTCATTATTAAACATTTTGGATTTAGGATTTCTATGTAATTCGTCATAGCAAAGCCCTAATGGTATATTATTGTAATATTTATTATAAATGCGATAGTTTCTGCACGTGTCAGTTAATAATCATATTTCTTCACTCTGAAATGACTTAACAAAATTTGGTGTGGACATAACGTATACCTTGAATAATAACAGGCTTACTTGTAATCCAGCTGCGGGGCGTAGCTAGCCATAAAGGTATAGCATTAGGTTAATGATTGATTATCGCTGTTGCGCCTCTATCAAGCTAGATAGATATAGATAGAAGTATGGCTTCCGCCACAGTCGCTCAACGGGTGACCTTCTAGTATATCTCACGCACCGTTGGTCACTCGCCATTGAGAGTCAAGGTGAGGCATTAGCTGTTAGCTTGGATGTAGCGAAAGCGTTCGATAGGGTCTGGCATCGCGGTCTTCTATCGAAGCTTCCATCCTACGGACTGCCAGAGGGATTATGCAAATGGGTCGCCAGCTTTCTGTCCAGCAGACGCATAAGAGCCGTCGTTGACGGTAGCTGCTCCGAAAGCATGGACATTAATGCTGGCGTCCCGCAAGGCTCTGTGTTGTCCCCGATTCTGTTTCTTCTGCATATTAATGACATGCTTTCTATTGAAGGCATTCATTGTTATGCGGACGACAGCACTGGGGACACTTACTACACGGGCCGTGCTAATCTCCCTCGTTCCACTGTGGAGGAAAGTCGCGAACGACTTGTGTCTGAAATCGAGAGTACACTTCGCAGTGTCTCCGATTGGGGTCGACTAAACCTAGTCCACTTCAACCCCACTAAGACACAAGTATGCGCGTTCACCGCTAAAAAAACTCCATTCGCTGTGGCTCCACAATTCCAGAACACTCCCCTGAACATCTCGGAAAGCATTAGGATCCTTGGGGTCGATATTTCTAGCGGCGTTCAGTTCCGTGGTCATTTAGAGGACAAGGCTAAGCTGGCGTCGAGGAAGCTCGGTGTGCTCAACAGAGCTAAGCAGTACTTCACACCGCAACAAAGGCTGCAACTTTATAAGTCGCAAGTTCGGCCACATATGGAGTACTGCTGCCACCTGTGGGCTGGAGCCCCTGGATACCAGCTTGGGCCTTTTGACGCGGTTCAGAAACGCGCTGCTAGAATAGTCGATGATCCCATGCTCACAGGCGGCTTGGAATCACTAAGTTTGAGGAGAGACTTTGCCTCCCTGTGTGTGTTCTACCGCTTGTATAATGGGGAGTGTTCTGCAGAATTGTTCGACATGATGCCCACTTCCACCTTCTACCACCGCACCTCTCGCCATCGACGGGGAATTCATCCCCATACCTTGGAACCACAAAGGTCTCGCACTGCGCGGTTCCAAAGGAGTTTCCTTCCGCGAACGCTCAGGCTGTGGAATGAGCTCCCCGTTGAGGTTTTCCCTGGAGAGTACAGCATGGAGTTCTTCAAGAAGGGTGTGAAAAGATTCCTGCAGGGTCGGCAACGCGCGAGTGATACCCCTGGTGTTGCAAGCGTCCATAGGCGGCGGTAACCGCTTACCATCAGGCGGACCGCATGCTTGTTTGCCAACCAAGTGGTATAAAAAAAAAATAGATATCGTAGTAAAATGCTATAAAAAACACTTCACTTCTATAGCCTGCCATACCTTTCTCTGCTTCATCCAAAGGCTACCTACTACCTGTTAAGGTAGATAATGCCTTCCCCTGCGCCTGTGATAACACCCATACACCCCCATCAGAAAAATCAAAACACCAGAGAAAAATGAGTATATTTAGGAATATACGAGTATGTCAAATGTCGTTTAATAGTGAATTATTATAATACCTCATATTATAATTGTAGGAAGTTTTAAATAAATATATCGCCGTTAGTCTCGTACCAACCAATTATATGACCAACTACCCCGTGGTATACGAAAAAAGATAAGTTTCTCATTATGACATTGCCTGCCAGTGAAAGTTCCGTCAAAATAGGATCCGTTCTGTAGATTAGCCGGATCAGACCAACCCTATATTTTAGTACCCTATATATGTTCATAGCCATTTAGCAAACCCCCCAGAAATTGGTGGGGCGCGTCTTCGTGGATGACACTATCTATGCCTATTTATCTGTTAGCATTACACGAACATCGCGGCGTCGCCCGCGTAACATTTGATTTCATTCATAGATTTAAATTTTTTTAATGAAATGAGTCATCAATATTCTATGTGTTAATCCAGTCAGTAATCTCTGTGGCAAATTTCATCCACTTTCTTTCTGTATATTGTATTGCTTTGTATGAAAAAATAACATACATCCTGACAAACATTCACTTGTTGAATATTAGTAGGATTTGGTATCATATCTTTGATAGAATTACGAGGGGGTACCTGTTTATCACAATAATGAATTGCTTTATATTTAGGTCTGAAGTCCAAAGATAAAATATATGTTTTTCATATAAAGATTATATGGATACATATAGATTATAATTAAATCTGCATTTATCTTAACGATGAATATCAAACAATTTAAGGATAATTAATATTTGTAAGCCTCCATGACTTTACCATTGTCAAATTCTTTCAACGGCGAATGAATTTCGATGATGACTTGTTATTTAATAGTTATAGGTATATATTCAACTAGCGGCCCGTCCCGTCTTCGCACGGGTGGACATATATTTTTTAAACATTTTGGTATAGAATATTTTTCTCGCAATTAAAATAACCTATATTAATCAGTGATAATGTAGCATTCAAATGGTGGAAGAATTTTTAAAATCGGTCCACTACTTTTTGAGTCAATTCCTTACAAACATAATTATATACAAATTTTTCCTCTTTATAATATTAGTATAGATAGGTGTCTCGTAATTAAAGTAGTTGTGGCCGAGTTGTAGGAGGAGCTGCCTACAGCACCAAGTTTGCAAGTCCGAAATTTGACTCTACCAATGAGTTTTTCTGACGGTGAAGGAAAACATCGAGAGGACACTTGAGAAGAAAATTCAAGACGTATAGTCGTGCATGAGAAACGGATATGGGCCCACCTTCTGTCACGTTGGCACCTAAAAATCTCCGGCGAAAAGTGGGAGTGTGGGTACTACCTACATACCTCTGCTTACCCCTTAGGGGACACTTGTGTAACCGCGTGAATATTTTTATATGTCAGTAGGTTGTAAACATACTGAGAAATCTAATTTTGAATCATAATATTTAAGACATTGTATATATTTTAAGGAATAAGTAGAGTAAAGAAAGAGGTGCAATCACATTTACATACCACTCCTTGCGACTTGCGTAACGGTTTAGTGTAATACCAACCACTAACTAATGTTATATCTAGTGGTATAATCCATCCATTAACTTTGTAGCTATACGCTCCGTTAATGTAAAAATTTGAACTTTGCCTTTTTTGCTTCAGAAGAATATAATTTTCCGCCAAGGCTATGGTCTAACGGAGACGAACGGTACGATATCAGTGGGCAAGAAGACTGATGATAACCACTCATCCGTTGGTCACGTGATCGGTAGCACCGAAGTCAAAATCGCTGATATCAAAACGCAAGAAGCTTTGGGACCCGGGCAGGTATGTGATGTATTCGTAAAACATTGGATAATAATAATGACCATTATTATTAACCATTAATAATGGCCTCAAGAAAAGCGCGCTATACCGTTGACAGCTGTCATTGGTCTAACTGACAGCTGTCATCGGAATGTGTCCGAGCCAACTCGATGCCTGACTGACAGCTGTCATAAGCAAATGACATTACAATGATAGATATACTCAAGAACTACATATATTGCCGTGAAAGAGAAAGCACATACCTTAAGATAGCACTATCACGAGTAGGATAAGATGTTGAAATGTTTATTTTTTAATGTTTCCTAACGACGTTCATCGTTAAACTAGTGATTATTATAAATCACCGTATCTACTTGAATTTAGAAATGATTGTGGGGAAGACCACCGGCGTTGGAACCTACAATCTCGAACTTGCACGTGGCTTAAGCTCAGCTATCTCACCTCCTATCAACTATCCTTGCTTTTACAACATTTCAATTCACAGGAAGGCGAGATCTGGTTCCGCGGGGCGAACTTAATGTCAGGTTACTTTGAGAACGAGGCAGCTACCAAGGAGGTGTTCACAGAAGACGGCTGGTTCAAGACAGGAGACATCGGCAAATATGACGAAAATAAATACCTCTATGTCACTGACAGGCTGAAGGAACTTATTAAGGTACGGAAGACACGTGAACGGTTGTCATCTTCTGCCGATAGATGCAACACGTGTATATTCATTCATATGTGACTGGCACATTAATTTAATATTAGACAGTATTTCAACAAAATGTACAAAGCAAAAAACGTACATTTCTACATGTCAAAATCAAAAATCAAAATCTTTTTATTTCACATAGGCCCAGATGGGCACTTAAAAAACGTCGAAAAAGAAGCAGCACGGTTCGGGTTAGTCGCTTCCATGGAGAAGAACCGGCAAGAAACTCCATGGTTACTCTTTTCAAATCATTAGGCATATACAATATTTTTTAGTACCCAAGTATGGGGGAACAACGTAGGTCCGATAATAGGTCGTTGCTTACTATACAAAGCATACATAAAACAAGATAATTATAACAATGTTAGCAAGATCTAAGAATCTACAAAGCCTACAATGTTCTCACATTCACAAATTAGACAAATTAAACAAGTGACACAAATATTGTCATCAGTACTGTAACTAATTCTGGTCAAGATATGGAATAAATTAAAATAAAAAAAAAGGAAAATTATTATTGTATAAAAAAAAACCCGAATTGAGAAAAGAAAAAGATTCAGAATAGTTAGAGACATCCACAAATTTGTGCCGTTTATGAGCTACCAAGGAAGCCGCATGCGCAGAAGGAACTAGAGCCAAACTTCTTTATCTTCAACGTACTCCTTGATTTTATAATATGCTTTTTTAATCAGAACACGTTTGATAATTTTTTTGAACTTTACATCGGTCAGTTCTATAACAGACTTTGGCAGTTTGTTGTAAAAGCGTATACTATTTATATAACATTATATATAACTTTATGTATAACTTTATCCCTACAGCGGGTGGCAAAATATGGTAAAAGTCTCACCATGATTACTTTTTTTTATTAGAAGTGAGCATTTAAGTAACAATTATATCGTTTGTGTAGAGTCGTTGTAATTCCACCAAACTAAAACATGCAATAATTTCCATAGGTAAAAGGTTTCCAAGTACCTCCAGCTGAGCTGGAAACGATTATTCGAACCCACCCCAAAGTCATGGACTGCGCAGTAATAGGTGTACCTGACCACGTGACCGGCGAGCTGCCTAAAGCATTTGTCATCGTACAACCCGACCAAGAGATACCTCCCGAAGACATACTTGAATTCGTCAACACGAAAGTCACGACGTACAAAAAGGTTAAGGAAGTACAGTTCGTGCAAGAGATTCCAAAGAATGCGGCAGGTAAGGTGCTACGGAAAAAACTTAAAGAGATGTATTGTTAGGTTCGTACTATTGTACTGTGTTGTGGGAAATGAGGATTTAGAGGCGGCAATTGAATTATAAACTTTTGTTCATTACTTGGTAGTTAATAATATTAATTCCTCTACATAATTCTATATAAATAAACCTTGTCTCAAATTAGGCCATTGTTGCACTATGGAATTAATTAAGACGATATTCATAGATACTTTTAAAGATATACCTAATTATATTTAAGTCATCTATAAGATACGAATATCCACCACCAGCGGGAATCGTACCCAAGGACAAGAGCTCTGACCCTACTTCTGAATAAAAGGGAGTCTAAATATTGTTTTAATTGTAGTTTTTTTATCCAGTCTTCCATATATTCTTATCTTGCAAAAAAACACATATGAATTGAAAATTAAAAAAAAATTAATTGAAAGACACAATTGATATTTTGATTATTATTATTATACTCTCTGTTGCAATTTTACCTTGTTATCTGATATTTCAGAAAATCATAATGTTAATACTTTTTTTTTGTAATTTGTTACATTTTACACTCAATTTGTACATGTACCTCTAACAAAACCAATTTTTTCGAGTAATTTTTTGTGCAACTATATTATATTCCATTGCTTAAGTTTAAAAAGTATTTTATAAATTAAACTTTTAAGTACACGTTATATTTTTTTTTATAAAAGCAACTTCTCTTTTTAATTTTTAAGTATGTATTTAGTAGTAAGGATTTATTCAAAGAAGATATTTGTAATTAATAAGTTAGCATTAAGAAAGGTTGTGAGATTTTATATTTGAAGTTTATTATGATATTCGCTTTGTGCAATTTACATTTTGCAAATATGCGTAGTTATATTTTTTATACATACGTTTTATATTGCTTCGGGCCCAGACAAGACAATGCAATACGCTTAGTCTATCTCGCTCTTGCATGCGCCTATGATAGTATGCGTATTCGAGAAAATATTCAAGACTTTCATGCAATTTCATACATACATATAATAATATACACGCCGAGCCCCTAACGGGGTATAGAGAATAGAGCGCCAGTTATCTCTAAACTTACATACCTGTTTCGCTTCGTCCACTTTCTTGAGTCTCTTCATACATGCTCATCGGTTTCGAGTACCCTTGACGTTCCCGTTCTTGAGAGTCAAGGCAATTTTATCACTTAACTAATTTATATAAATAAATTATACCTCTAACTCTTACTGTCTGTGAGAAGCGCATGAAAATTCAGTAGTTTTTGAGTTCGCAGGTGAAATTTGTATCATAATTATGTATCGCATAGTGATTATAGATAGTGCCATCCAGGAAGACTCGCCCCACCAACTTCTATTCGAGGGGGTCGCGGGATGCGGGGAGTATGACCCGACTCTATTAATTATTGTGTGCGCTCATAGGTAATCAGCTACCGGGTGTAATAGGTTTAATAATACTGAATGTGTAATAATATTGAAAACCCCCGTAAACAGTACTTCAGAACACCAGCTCAGCTCATGCCAGTGCGAGTCTTGTACAATATTCGTTCTGACGATAAACGATGACGGCAAACCACAAAATCGGTTCTTTTCTTGTCAATTACTTGTAATGGTAATATGATTAATTTTTAATCTATTTTCCGAGTAAATGATGAATTGATTACACCATTATTCTTAAGCACTTAAGAGACAAATTCATCTATACTCATATTATAAAAAGGAAAGATTTGTATTTTTGTGTGTGTGTGTGTGTGTGTATGTTTGTAATTAATAAACGTAAAAACTACTATGCCGATTTCAAAAATTCTTTCACCATTAGAAAGCTACATTAACCTTCAGTGCCATAGGCTATACTAATTGTAATATAAATAATTATAATAATAATAAAATAATTTATATAATATAATAAAATAAATTAAATTTTATTATATAAAATAATAAAATTATTATTATTATTTATATAGTAATATAAATAAAAGGTATAAATATAAAAAAAAACATCTTATGTCCACCCATGCGAAGCCGCGACGGGCCGCTAGTAGACGATATGTACGATCTTAAACCTGCTTGAATTTAGCTCCCTGAATGATTTATAATTTGTATTAATATATCTTTATATATATAATTCTTCTGTGAGTGTGTATGTCACTGAACTTCTCTCAAACGACTGGACCGATTTTGATGAAATTTTTTGTGTGTGTTCAAGGGGATCTGGGAATGGTTTAGATTCCAATTGGACCCGATAGGTGGCGCTGCGATCGTGTTTCAGGAAATTTAATTTTTCATCCAAGCGAAGCTGGGCGGGACAACTAGTTCCTTATATAACTATCCTTAAGGTTCTTTATTATATGTAGAAATAGCTTTATGCACTCGTAAATAAGTTAAAATATCGCCTTATTGGCAAGTACATTTAAATGAGTGTTGTATAATGAATTTAAATAATAAATCGAGAGGACCAATTTATTATTATGTTATATTAATAAATGTAATATTGATTTTATTAAATCGTTTATTGAAATTCACATTGTTTTATTACTTTTTATTTCGCAACGAAGAATAATATAAATATATATCTTCACTTTCACTTTCCCGCAAAGCTCCCCGAAGGGGTAGTCAGAGGTGTGTATTAGGTACCCACACGGCCAGTTTTCCCCGGAGATATATTTTAGTCCCCAAAGTGACAGACGGCGAGTCTATCGCCGATACTCAAATACGACTAAACTCACATTAGAACAACTGTATTGTCGTCCTTGAGAAACTATGCATTCTTCACACCTATAAGTAGACTCGTTCGGTTATGTAAACGGAGTCAACAGGCAATGTTCGAAGGTTGCTTAATACTATACGGAAGTATGTAATATTAATGTTCACTCGGATGAGGAATAAAATATAGACGCTGGGAGCCTTTGAGGCTGAGTGACTTAAAGACACTTTCAAAACCAAGATTTTTACTGCGGTGTTCTGTGCCATTGAGCAGTGGTGGTCTGGCCACATATCAAGAGTAGCAAACGATACGGGCCCCGCACACAGACACATTCTGACCGTACTCTAAATACCAGGTGTTGCAAGCGCCCACGAGCTTTCCTTTGAAGGAAAACATCAAGAGGAAGCCTGCATACGTCTGAGAAGAAATTCAAAGGCGTATGTATAGTCGTGCTTGAGTAACGGCGATGGACTCGCTATCTGTCACGTTGGCACCTAATATAAAGAGGGTGTGTGGGTATTACCTATACACCTCTGTCTACCCCTTCGGGGACCCCTGTGGAAAGGTGTGAGGATATGTAGAATTTGCTGCAGGTCGTGAGCTGACACTATGTGTAAGTACAAACTTTACTCTGGATGAGAACCCTCTATAGCGGATCTTCGGCCAGTTATCGTTGTTGTTACACCTCTGCCAGCCCTTCACTAAGCGCCTTCCTTTTAGGGATAAACAAATAAAAGCAAGGCTCAAACAACGCGTAATTGTTTTTTTAATTCGTGATTATCATCCGGATATTTTACCTAAAGGCCTTACCATTACTGTTTAAATATAATTGTATAATATAATAATAATATATCCTCACGCCTTCCCACAAGGGTCCCCGAAGGGGTAGGCAGAGGTGTATAGGTAATAAATACCCACACACCCACTTTCCGCCAGAGGTATATTTGGTGCCAACGTGCTGTCACGTTGGCACCAAATAATGGCGAGTCCATCGCCGTTACTTCAAGCACGACTATACATACGCCTTTGAATTTCTTCTCAAACGTATGCAGGTTTCCTCTCGATGTTTTCCTTCACCGTAAAGCTCGTGGTGTGACTAATCACTGTACTTAAGTTCAGAAAAACTCATTGGTACAGTCGGGATTCGAACTTGCGATCTTTGTGTCGCAGGCAACTGCTCGAACCACTCGGCCACCACGGCTTTTTAATAATAAATATAATTGAAATTACATTTTTATTTGCCAGATAAAAATATTATTGTTTTCCTGGTATAAACTGATTACTTAACATTTAATTTAACGTTCAAGGTAAGGAAGATTGCAGAAACAACTTTTACCTACCTACGTAGGTTCGCTTTGTTTTATTCTGCTTTATAAAGTAGGTCCACAACTACACATAAAACCTATTTTCCGTCTGGACCGTCTGGTCTAATTGTCAGAGCTCCTGAATGCGAGCTTGCGATAGCGAGAGCGATTCCCGATTTGGGAAGTTAAGTTAAGGGAAAAGTCCGCGATGGGCTCCTAAACAAGTTAACCTATTTCAATCAAATTTGCACACCGTATGCAGTTTGATCCAACTTAAAAGATAAGATAGCTTACATCACAATTGGACCCGATAGGTGGCGTTGCGATAGTGTTTCAGGAAATTTTACTTTTTCTCCCGGTTGAAGCTGGGCGGGACAGCTATTAAGTAAATATATAGTTGTTTAATTACCATAGTACAAGCTTATGTAAATTTGTGTGGAATCGTCCCAAGGTATTTAATTTTATTTTCCTAAAGCACCAAAAAATGTTTATGTGGTTTTAATGATGTTGGTACTAGAGTGCTTTTTTTATGGATTTATCATGTTCTTTGATTATCTAGATATGCCCTGCAGTTTCTCCTGTGCTAAATTATTAATGTATAATCATATCATAGATATCAGACGGCCGTCTGGTCTAGTGGTTAGAGCTCCTGACTGCGAAACTTGAGGTCGCGGGTTTGAATCCCGCTGAGGGCATATTTATGTGATGACACGAGTATTTGTACCTTAGTTTTGGATGTCCTATGTATTTATGTATATATCTATCTATATAAGTAAATATATCGTTGTCTAGTTACTATAACTCTTGATTGAGTAACGGCGATGGACTCGCCATCTGTCACGTTGGCACCTAATAAATAAAATTGGCGGAAAATCGGTGTGTGGGTATTACCTATACACCTCTGCCTACCCCTTCGGGGGACCTTGTGGGAAGGCGTGAGTATATATATATATATACTCTCTGCCTACCCCGTTAGGGACTCGGCGTGATGATATGTATGTATATATATATATATATATATATATCATGATCATGATAATTCTCAATAAACGGGCTATATGAAGCCAACATATTTTTCCTATCGGACTAGTACTTCCTGAGAACAGAGCGTTCAAACAAATATAGTCGTTTCTTTAAAACAAACGTTTGGATATCCCTATACCTTTAAACGAGCAATTCTTGTATATATATAATCTGAATCTCGGAAATGGCTCCAACGATTTTCATGAAATTTGCTAGGGGGGGGATTTCGGGGGCGATAAATCGATCTGGCTAGGTTTCATTTATAAAAAAAGTTGTTATATTCGTGTTTTTAGGCAATGAAAATCTCCTACAATTTCATTAGAATTTGAATTTCCCCACTGCTTTACCGACACAGCAACAATAAAGCGTTGCTAAGCAACAAACTTTAAGCCAATGAGTTTTTCGTTTGACGTTATTTGACGTTATCGTAGATGTATTATATATAAAATCAATTGTTTACTTACATGACAAAATGCCTAAAAGAAGAAGAAGACTCATCTCAAGAACACCTTCAAGAAAATAGTGATCGACAAACAAGACTCATTTCAACAAATCAATGAAAATAATCAGCCTTCCGCTCGTCCCACACGTAGTGCTAAAGTCTTGCAAAAAGTTGACTAACATTATACGAGCAGAAAGGTCTTAGATGTTTCACGAGGGCTTCTTTGTGTCCGCTAAATATGACCAACAGCGGGAACGACGTCCACAAGATTTGCGGCAGCGAGCAGCATAACGTGTAGCTACTGAACATTACGAACAACGGGAACGACGTCTACAAGATTTGCGGCAGAGAGCAGCACAACGTGTAGCTACTGAACATTACGAATAACGGGAACGACGTCTACAAGATTTGCGGCAGAGAGCAGCACAACGTGTAGCTACTGAACATTACGAACAACGGGAACGACGACGCGACGTCTACAAGATTTGCGGCAGAGAGCAGCACAACGCGTAGCTACTGAACATTACGAACAACGGGAACGACGTCTACAAGATTTGCGGCAGCGAGCAGCACAACGTGTAGCTACTGAACATTACGAACAACGGGAACGACGACGTCTACAAGATTTGCGGCAGAGAGCAGCACAACGCGTAGCTACTGAACATTACGAACAACGGGAACGACGTCTTCAAGATTTGCGGCAGCGAACAGCACAACGTGTAGCTACTGAACATTACGAACAACGGGAACGACGTCTACAAGATTGGCGGCAGCGAACAGCACAACGTGTAGCTACTAAACATTATGAACAACGAGAGCGACGCCTGTAAGATTTCCGGCAGCGTGCATCACTACGTGTAGCTACTGAAAATAACGAACAACGGGAGCGATGTCTGCAAGATTTGCGGCAGCGAGCAGCACAACGTGTAGCTACTGAACATTACGAACAACGGAAACGACGTCTACAAGATTTGCGGCAGCGAGCAGCACAACGTGTAGCTACTGAAAATAACGGACAACGAGAGCGACCTCTGTAAGATTTCCGGCAGCGTGCGGCACAACGTGTAGCTACTGAAAATGACGAACAACGGGAAAGACGTCTACAAGATTTGTAGCAGCGAGCAGCACAACGTATAGCTACTGAACATTACAAACAACGGGAACGACGTCTACAAGATTTTTGGCAGAGAGCAGCACAACGTGTAGCTACTGAACATTACGAACAACGGGAACGACGTCTACAAGATTTGCGGCAGCGAACAGCACAACGTGTAGCTACTAAACATTACGAACAACGAGAGCGACGCCTGTAAGATTTCCGGCAGCGTGCATCACTACGTGTAGCTACTGAAAATAACGAACAACGGGAGCGATGTCCACAAGATTTGCGGCATCGAGCAGCACAACGTATAGCTAATGAATATAACGAATAACGGGAGCGATGTCTGCAAGATTTGCGGCAGCGAGCAGCACAACGTGTAGCTACTGAACATTACGAACAACGGCAACGACGTCTACAAGATTTGCGGCAGGGAGCAGCACAACGTGTAACTACTGAAAATAACGGACAACGAGAGCGACGTCTGTAAGATTTCCGGCAGCGTGCACCATAACGTGTAGCTACTGAAAATGACGAACAACGGGAAACACGTCTACAAGATTTGCGGCAGCGAGCAGCACAACGTATAGCTACTGAAAATGACGAACAACAGGAGCGATGTCTACAAGATTTGCGGCAGCGTGCGGCACAACGTGTAGCTACTGAAAATGTTGAAGAACAGGAGCGATGTCCGCAAGATTTGCGACAGCGTGCGGCACAACGTGTAGCTACTGAAAATGTTGAAGAACAGGAGCGATGTCCGCAAGATTTGCGGCACCGTGCGGCACAACGTGTAGCTACTGAAAATGTTGAAGAACAGGAGCGATGTCCGCAAGATTTGCGACAGCGTGCGGCACAACGTGTAGCTACTGAAAATGTTGAAGAACAGGAGCGATGTCCGCAAGATTTGCGGCAGCGTGCGGCACAACGTGTAGCTACTGAAAATGTTGAAGAACAGGAGCGATGTCCGCTAGATTTGCGGCAGCGTGTGGCACAACGTGTAGCTACTGAAAATGTTGAAGAACAGGAGCGATGTCCGCAAGATTTGCGGCAGCGTGCGGCACAACGTGTAGCTACTTCTAATGACGAACAACGGAATCGACGTCTACAAGATTTGTGGCAGAGTATGGCACAACGCGTGTTTACGTTGATGAAGGTCCCAATCATATTTTTTCTCATACATCTACCATGTACAGACAGTGATCCGTTACAGTTTTACAAACTACATCTAAATCGGATAAGCCGTTTCTGAGGTTAGTGTGCACAAACGCACAGACAAAAATTCTAACAATCAGTGTTTTGGGTGCTGTTTGCGTTGATAAAGCTCCCAATCATATTTTTTTCTCTTACATCTTCCATGTACAGACAGCAATCCGTTACATTTTTATTATATGTTTAGATAGATGATTCTTTATTTTGGCATATGTTTTTAATTTCTTAACCGATTAACTCGTGATTTTTTATTTAAATAACAAGTTCACATTTTTTCATTATTATATTGGTAACATTAAAAATATTATTCATATTTCATAAGTCTGTAATTCCTACGAAATAATATTTTATATTATATTTACCGAGCTAAGCTCGGTCATCCAGGTACTTATATTTATGATGAGGTATTTGAATCTTGAACAAATCTTTACATAGTATAAAATGAAGTCGCTTCTGCTGTCTATTCGCTTAAATATTTTAAACTATTCAACGGATGTTAATGCAGTTTTAGATAGCAACAATAGATGGAGTGATTCAAGAGGAAGTTTTATATGTATCTTAGATAATATATATTATAGACTGAGCCGTGGTGGCCGAGTGGTTGGAGCAGTTGCCTGCGACGCAAAGGTCGCAAGTTCGAATCCCGACTGTACCAATGTGTTTTTCTGAACTTAAGTACAGTAATTAGTCACACCACGAGCTTTACGGTGAAGGAAAACATCGAGAGGAAACCTGCATACGTCAGAGAAGAAATTCAAAGGCGTATGTATAGTCGTGCTTGAGTAACGGCGATGGACTCGCCATCTGTCACGTTGGCACCTAATATACCTCTGGCAGAAAGTGGGTGTGTGGGTATTACCTATACACCTCTGCCTACCCCTTCGGGGACCCTTGTGGGAAGGCGTGAGGATATTATTTTTATATTATAGAAGAAGAAGAATATTATAGAACGGAAAAATTCAATGATTTGTAATGTGATGTAGAAACATCATGTTTTTGTGCGCTTAAATGCAAACGCTGGCTATACCTTACAAGATAAATCAAATTAATGTCTACAGAATTGTATATCTTAAAAAGATCAATAAAAAGTTCGCGATGGTATATATTTATCTCCATAGAATAACCCACAGTAAACATTTTTTATATTTTACATATTATTATTAGTATCCATATTTTATCCGTGCGATGCCGGGGCGGGTCGCTAGTTTTTTCAAAATACAAAATTATTAAACAAGTCTAATTAACGAAAGAGATAAACTTTAATGTAAAAACCCTCGTTAATGCCAACAACCTATTCCCAGTTGGACGCTAATTCGAAACTTCATTTAAAAGTGATTAATTACAAATTCCATATAAATAAAATAAATGGAATTAGCAATTAATAACTGCTTAGTACACGTAATATATTGTAATTATTTTAAAACTAGAATGTGCTTGCCGAATCCTAGACAATTCCAGTTTCTCTGCTAATTGTTTATTTAATTTATCATTACATAATATACTTATTGTCTGGGTAGTCATCACCATGTCAAATACATACGTATAACTGAGAATCTACACTTGCCACTAATGACCTATGGGTAATTCAGACTACAATATAATAGCGAATCTCGTACGCGACTTGCAAATCGTTTCGTATGCTAACGTTCTTGTTATCACAATATTACGACACGTGAATTTATTTATTTAAATGCACGAAACAAATTGCAAATCGTACTAACCCGACGTTTGAACGGTAGTTACCTTTACCGAAGAACCGTGTATTATTCACTCTTTCTCTGTACTGAATAGACTTAGGGCAGAAGTGTGAAGACTGTAACTATTATTTTGACGACGTCTCATTCAGCGAACACAGGTATTTTCTTACTTTAAAAAACGTCATCAATTCACCACGCATGTAATATTATCGTATATAATAGTTTACCTGACCAATTGAAGTTGTTTAGTTCTAGACAGTAAATAGAAAATGACCTGTCACTAAAATCCAAAAAGAAGAGCATTTTACTGAAGAGGCCATCTCCCTTCGCTAATTAGTCTCAAGATTTGCTGCTCATAGTGGGAATAGTGATCGCAGAAGGAAACTTAAATAGGGAAAAGGTTCTAGACAGTTAAAGATTTAAGTATACATTGAATGATAGTAGCTACTATAATGTTACATATTGTTTTTAACACTAACTCATGTATGTATTTTTACCATGTTTTATGCAACTGATGATTATTTATATTATTATTACACAAGCATAACAAGTAGTATGATAATCTATTCTAGCTTCCAAACAAAATTACACTTTTTTTACATACATATCATCACGCCAAGTTCATAACGGGGAAGGCAGAGAGTATAGAGCGCCACTTTTTTTATTGTAATAATATATCCTCACGCCTTCCTTCAAGGGTCCCCGAAGGGGTAGGCCGAGGTGTATAGGTAGTACCCACACAATCACTTTGGTGGGACTAATCACTGTACTTAAGGTCAGAAACTCATTGATACAATCAGGATTCGTACTTGCGATCGTTTTGTCGTAGGCAACTACTCGAACCATGCCAAAAACAATATGATAATGTTAATCTATATTTTTCATTATTTTGTATAATTTTCACTTACAACGTCGCGTTATTGTTATACTGTATTACATTACATACTATGGTGCTAGTATGATTGCAAGTATGTAAAGCAAAATAAATACTAAAATTATCAGTCCAACGCAAACTCACTACACCGTGTATAACGAAACCTTGCTCTTCGGAAATTAGCGAAGTCCAGTACAAAGTCTTGGCTTGTTTTCATCGGCCGCGTTAACTTCTAAATGATTTAATCAATTCCTTCCAGTTGTAACACTCCGCTCGACGAGGTCGCTCGCCTCTTGTCACGATGACTACTTTAACGCGAAAATTGTTGCGTGAAACGAGAAACGTAAAGTGGCATAAGAATTTGTCTGTCTGTGCCGTGTCAAAGAGCAACGATAAGTTTGTTATTAAATCGCCTTTACCTGATGTCGTCGTACCCAATATGAGACTGATGGACCGGCTTTGGAAAGAATCTGCTGGATTCAAGAATCATGTTGCACTTGTAAGTATGAAATTTGTATTATATTAATAAAAATAAATAATTTTATTTATTTTCGTGTCCAAAAAATTCAGGAGTAGATATTTCTTTAGTTTTTTTGTTGATTTATACATTTACTATGTGATAAACCAGCTTACATAGATACTATATAATGCTATGCTATATATAGCTAGATCTATTTATATCTCCGTGCCCAATTTCATTCAATTTCGTTCAGTTGTTTTTGCGTGAAGAGGAACAAACATTCTCACCAACTTAAAAAAATATTTATAACATTACATACATACATACATATCGTCACGCCGAGACCCTAACAGTCTAGCAGAGTATAGAGCGCCAGTTCTCTCTAGATTTACATACCTCTTCAACATTTTCTCCGTCCACATTCAACAGTCTCTTCATACATGCTCGTCGGTTTCGAGTACTCTTGACGTTCCCGTCCTTGAACGTCCGATCGATTTGATCTAGGAAGTAAGAACGTGGTCTTTCTCTGCCTCTTTTTGCACACAGTTTTGCTTTGTATATCTATTTCGTCAACGTTTCTTCACTCATCCTTTCTATATGTCCAAACCAACGTAACATGCCTTTCTTCATGTTAAAAATCACGCCCATGTTCACGCCGGTTGATTTGCGAAACTCTTTATTTATAATATTGAGTAGCTTAAACCTTAATTCTTACCCACAGGAGATAAGATGATGTGAAATAACCGAGGTTTATTCGTGATTGATAGTAAGTCTGACGTCATCACTCAGGAGCGATATCCTTGAGGGTCCCTCAAATTGTTTTTCTTCACCATAACTCCCGTGGTGTGACTAATCACTGTTCTTTAAATTCAGAGAAACTCATTGTACAGTCTGTATTCGAACTTGCAATATTTGTGTTGCAGGCGACTACTCGAGCCACTCTGCCACCACGGCTTTAGATAGAGTACTTTAAATAAGAACTGGCAATATTGGCCAACATCATGCAACTTTTTCATTGTTCATAATAAGCATTTTTTTCTGTATTTATGCTTATAATTATGAACAATAGGTATAATTAATTCAGTTTCCCATGAAAATGTTATTTAAATTATAAACACTCAACAACCTACAGACTGGTCCTATAAAAACACTCGATGTCTCGAAGTCGATGGCGATACAGGCTGTCAACATTAAGTCGATACAGGCTGATCCTGTAAAAACTCAAAGTCGTTGGAACCTACAGCCTAGTTTTAAGTTTACTCTTAGATTCTCAACGCGTAGACATTTGGATTGATGAAAGCGATTGAGTGATTTTCTGTCACATACACACAGATATACTTGGAATCTCTGCTGTAAGCGTTAACACATTTCCATAGGGTTGTTTACTTATGTCATTATATCCAAGTTCAGTTTTCTTTTTGTATTGTCTCTCGTAGCGTGAGTTCTGGGAACTTCACCGGGCAATGGCGAGACCTAAGCCTCCAGCCAGGCTCCAAGTTTAGAGCCTTCTTGGCATAGATTTTGGAAATTTCTTTTATTTATAAATATAAAAAAAAAACTTTTCTGACTTCCCACAGACTGATTAATAGTAACAAAAATTTTAGTTACTTATTTCTATGATAGTATAATAATAAAAAAACAAATAAAAATTTAAGGCAGGTATAGAAAGGTCCCATATGTAGATATGTACAGTGTACTTATTTTATATTCAAATTGATATAAATTAAAGTTCAGAGGTAAGGTCATAAGACCAAGGTAGGCATTTAGTACTCACCGCCAGGATTCGAATTTGAAATCTAGTTTAAGACTCCAAAGCTAAGACAACTGTATATAGTAAAAAGCGATGGACTCGCCATCTGCTACGTTGGCACCTAATATATTCCGGGCTGAAAGTAGGTGTGTGGGTATTACATAAAGGCCTCTGCATACCTCTTCGGGGGCTCATATGGGAAGGCGTGAGGATATATAAAAAGTACCTAAGGGTTGGAAAAGTAATTGCAAGGACGATGTCAACACTTTCAATCAGTTTCACATTGCTTGGTTACTTATTCAATTCAATTCGATCATAATACCTCTTTTTGCTGCACTTTAAATATGTACTTAGCTAAGTACTTTGTTTCCAAGAAAGAGCATAATTATATATTAATTATTAGTATTTAAATTAAACCTTTAAAAGAACAATGCTGTATTAAATGCAAATATTAATATTTTTTTCGTTAATTTCGTTTCGTTAAACGTTCAAAACCACAAACTAAATTGGTTTCTTATTTTCAAACTGTATAGTATTTTGTTTTGAATTATAAACTGTATATAAAATTGTGCTATCGTTAAATTCTAGATTCTATTTAAATTTGTTGTTAACAAGGCCGAAAGTTCATTGCTCTTTGTCGATTTATAAGTATTTCTTCAAAGGGAACAGGGTGTATTAACCGCATTGAGGACTCATGGTGATGACATATAAATAATAATATTATTTTTAACGTAAGTTTGACAGAGAACATGCGACCCTAATGGCGCTTACCGACACTTATTAACGCTTCTGATACCAGTTATATCCAACACTCGGGCGTAATAGACCGAAATAGGCGTTTATCGGTGTTTGTCGATCAGCATAAGTGGGCTCTTCTCTTCTCTGATGTACCTTGGGGTTCCTCTTCCACTATTTCCTACTACCTATCTTTCTGAGATATTTTAAAGAACATGTCATATTATATGAGGCGCTCGCTCTATCATATTACTAGGAGTCTTGGTGGCGTTGTGTTTCGAGTCGTTGCCTACGACGCAAACATTCGTTGTACAATAGCTCGTACCGCTACTATACCAATAAGTTTCTCTGAACTCGAGTACAGCGAGCTTTACGGTGTAGGAAATTACCGTAAGGGGTTTTAGAAGCAAATCAGATTTTTAGTAGGTATGCCATGTTCTCACCTAAAAACATTAACCCTAACAGTGGCGTAGCTAGGTAACCAAAAGCCCAGGGGTAAAAAATATCTAGGGCTCCAACTAAACTATATAAAATAGTTTGTTCCGTATTCGTCGTTTTCCGAATTCGACGTACTCAAGAATTGTCGTAGGTAATCCAGATTCATCGTAATACAGTCGACATAATAATAAAATTAAAAACCGAATACAAATTGTAGCATATTTTAATGAACAAATTAAAATTAAGTTGCCTTTAGGTATTAAAGTCGCATGGAATCTGGTTTCTTTATATTCCGAATGTGGGAAAAATGTTCACTAGTTCAATTTATAGTTTGTAAGTCAGAGTCCGAGGGGCCCCTGAGCTTCGGGGCTCCGGGGCTGCCCCGTCTAGCCCTCCGGTAGCTACGCCACTGAACCCTACACTACCCCTTCGTTGTTCACAGTAAACATTAATCTATAGCCCGCGCGGAATAAGATGGACACTCCTTTTAGGTGGGGACGGGGAAGAGGCGGTGGGTTATATCATCGACAGTGATGACTTATCTCAAGATATCGTACTTAAAAAAACAGAAATTAGATGTACCATAGCTGTAGTGAACAAGAGAATCGAGTCGAAATTTTAGTAGTTTTTATTGTAAATATTACCTATGTAGTGATTTAAAATAAACCAGAAACAAATCATATGAAATTATTTTGACATATCCTCTAAATCACTTTTGAATTGGATTCAGTCAGTTTTTAGAATTATGCGATTTTAATATTTTTCACTTATGTATTTATCAGCGGAATTATCTTCTAGTCTATCTATACTATATACTATATACAGAGTAATGACAGCAAGCGCCCCGCCCCTCCGTGGCACCGCTCACATACCTAAGGCGCGGCCAACAAGTCCCGCACAGACAAATTAACCGTGGCCCCGTAGCGTTAACGAGCATCTTTCCGCACAAAGCGCTTTCCGCGATATGCGCCTCCACTGTGTATTTTCCTGATTATTACATGGATATTTTGTCTGTATGTTTAGAGATTAAACAACAGGCTTGCCATGAATAGACAAAATTGTGTAAGACTTGAACATAAATCTGGCGCATTTAACAACGCAAGGTCCTCTCTTAAGGTCACACATTATAATTAGACACTTAAGCGACATCTCTTATGTTCCTTGTTAGGTTTGCTATAAAGGCTATAATCCTTTGAATACTTCTTTGGTAGTGACCTTATGTATTTAATTATGTCATAAGTAGTATGTTATATTCAGATCTAAGTTAAGTAAACACAGTAGTACCTACCTATATTTCAAAGTAAATTATAATACACAGAGCAACTTAACACGAATGGCGGTATTGCTTCTGGATATTGTTGTGCTCCTGCGGTGACAAAACTAAAGTTTCAAAAACTCCACAAAGTAATAACTGTATTGTATTGGGATAAAGTGGATCGTTCGTCTCCTAATACTACTAGCACAACAACTTTTAATAAGATCATAACGCGTGAATGATACCTTTGCA
The DNA here is from genome assembly GCA_945859725.1 of Drepana falcataria. Taxonomy (NCBI): domain Eukaryota; kingdom Metazoa; phylum Arthropoda; class Insecta; order Lepidoptera; family Drepanidae; genus Drepana; species Drepana falcataria. The sequence continues at coordinate 8,887,298 of OX243935.1, forward strand.
TCATCATCCCAACAACAAAAAAATGCATAACTTAAATCCTTTTGAAGCCCTGTCAGCTCATTATCAATTATTTTTTATACCACGCAGGTGGCAATAAAGCATGCGGCTCATCTCATAGTACAGATAGTGCCATCATCGAAGACGCGCCCTTCTATTCTTCCCTATAGTTTTTAGTGTAAGTGTGCAACCTTCCACTAATGCTTGAATATTGTCAGTACACACTGATTACCTATGAGTGCACACGCACACTACAATTAATAGACTCGGGTCACACTCCTGCATCCCGCGACCCCTTCGTCAAGAAATTGATGGGGCTCGTCTTCGTGGATGACACTATCTGTAAGCGGCTAGCACTGGCGATAGACGCTTGCAACTCCAATATAGCTCGCTCGCTGGCCTTACAGAAACTTTCATAGTCTTCTCGAAGAACTCCCTGTTAATGTTATGAAATAACAATTTCAGGAAAGTGCTGAAACAAAGAAGAGCTATACATACAGGGAGCTGCAGAAAAATATATCAGTTTTCGCCACGTCACTGCTGAAGAAGTTCGGCCTCAAGTCCGGAGACGTGGTGGCCGTGATGCTGCCGAACTGTCCCGAGTTTCCAGTCGTTGCATTCGGCACCATGCACGCTGGATGTGTTTTGACAACAATCAATCCTATTTATAAGGAGTGTAAGGCTTTTTTCATTACTTAATGATATCATGTACTTTTTTTTAAGCACGCAGGTAGCAAGCAAGCTATGCGCTTGTGTTAGCGGCTTGCGCTAATACTATGAACTTACCAGTATGGCCTTCTACCAACGTAACGGTTAAGCCGTGGTGGCCGAGTAGTTCGAGTAGTTGTAACACAAAGATTGCAAGTTCGAATCCCGACTGTACAAATAAGTTATTATTTATAATAGTAATCTATCCTCACGCCTTCCCACAGGGGTCCCCGAAGTGATAGACAGAGATGTATAGGTACCACCCACACACCCACTTTCCGCCAGATATATATTTTAGGTGCAAACGTGACAGATGAGTCCATCGCCGTTACTCAAGCACGACTTTATAAACGCCTTTGAATTGCTTCTCAGACGTATGCAGGTTTCCTCTCGATGTTTTCCTTCACCGTAAAGCTCGAGGTGTGACTAATCACTGTACTTAAGGTCAGCAAAACTCATCGGTACAGTCGGTATTCGAACTTGCGATCTTTGTGTCGCAGGCAACTACTCTATCCACTCGAGCACCACGGCCTTTAGGAGTTATTATTTATCTATATTTTTATATAAAAATCCAAAATATAGTTTCAAACAACAAAAGAATAATGCCGCACTTAATCTATTTGAGTATATTGCCATGTTCGGACAACCTTTATATAATCATGACTTTAACTAGGAGGTTACTTTAACAGTTAGCATTATTTAAACCGGTTTTATGATTTGCAATGCATACAATGTATATATATATATGTCGCAGGAGAATAGGACTTGTAAATATCTTATGTCTAAGGTACAAAGATCAAATTGGTATGACCGTGTTTGTAAGCCTTGATTTCTTACAGAATCATGCAATGCAGTTTTATATACCTAAGTAGTAGTAATTATTTTATGTTGGGTAGATCGTTTTCCACTACATCTTTCTTATTTCTCTAGAATAAAACATATTGAGCCGCGGTGGCTGAGTGGTCCGAGTAGTTGCATGCAATTACTGCAAGTGCGAATCCCGACTGTACCAATGAGTCTTAATTTTTTTAGACTGAAGAATTTAATTAGACTGCTTAGTCACACCACGAGCTTTACAGTGAAGGAAAACATCAAGAGGAAACCTGCATACGTTTGAGAAGAAATTCAAAGGCGCATGTATTAGTCGTGCTTGAGTAACTGCAAATGGACTTGCCATCTATTACCTAAAATATATCTGGCGGAGAGTGGATATGTGGGTGCTACCTACACATCTCTGCCTACCCCTTCAGGGACCCTTGTAGAAAGGCAAAAAGAAGATATACAAAACATATTCTATGTGTAGTAATTTCAGTTTCATTTTCATCCAATTCCCTTTCTTTTAGTAGTTATGGTGTGAAATAGGAACCAAGACTCACATACTTTCGTATTTATAATATAGGTTGGTTCTCTTTCCCTCTACGTTTTCTTCTACACATACATAGTATCTCGCCGATCCCTAACGGGGTAGGCAGAGAGTATAGAGCGCCAGTTCTCTCTAGCCACATACCTCTTTCGCTTCGTCCACATTCATAAGTCTCTTCGTACATGCTCGTCGGTTCCGAATACTCTTGACGTTCCCGTCCTTGAGCGTCCGTACTTCTAAAACATTACACAGAATGTGTACTTATATAATGTGTTATATAATATATAATAAAGAGCCGTGGTGGCAGAGTGGTTCGAGCAGTTGCCTGCGACGCAAAGGTCGCAAGTTCGAATCCCGACTGTACCAATTAGTTTTTCTGAACTTAAGTACAGTGATTAGTCACACCACGAGCTTTACGGTGAAGGAAAACATCGAGAGGAAACCTGCAGACGTCTGAGAAGAAATTCAAAGGCGTATGTATAGTCGTGCTTGAGTAACGGCGATTGACTCGCCATCTGTCACGTAGGCACCTAATATACCTCTGGCGGAAAGTGGGTGTTGGGTATTACCTATACACCTCTGCCTACCCATTAGGGGGACCCTTGTGGGAAGGCGTGAGGATATATATAATGTATAATGTCTTACATGGTAGCCTATTATCTTACCTCTTTTCGACTACCTTTCGGTTTCAATCGTTTCACCGACTTCGAACACGTGTGAAGCTTAAAATGTTTTTACCTGTCAGTCAAAGATCGCGATGTAGTAATGCGATAAAGTCGGCCTGTCGGTGGTAAAGATTGGTTATCACAAAGATTTATTGCACATTACACTTTATAGCTGTTGATAAGTGAAGCCTCGATACGATATCGCGTATCATGTCGTTACCCTCCTAGCGAGTCTAATCTATATCATTAAACAATAACAAGTTGATTTACAAAGTATCAAGTGCCGCGGATGGCTCTAGATCCTACTGTATGTATTTATATTGATGGCCTTCGGGTCTGACTGACTGCGAAGCTTCAGGTCACGGGTTCGATTCGCGAGGGCAGGTATTTGTAGGTAGAGGATGAACACGAGTATTTCTACCTTAGTCTTGGGTGTTGTATGTATTTATGTATCTTTATAAGTATATATATCGTTGTCTAGTTTCTATAGTACAAGCTCTGCTTAGTTTTGGTCTAGGTCAATTTGAGGGGAACTGTCCCAAGGTATTTATAGGCCCTAGTATTTCCAGAAGTAAAAAGCTGCAAAAGGAACGAATGAATTTTCTCTCCGCCGGTATGTTGTTTGCAGAGTGGAAGTTTAAGGACAAGAGCGATGGCGCACTCAGAGCAGGGCAGGCAGGACCGAAAAGCAGAGTCGTTAGTCTATCAGACTCCATGGAGAGATCTTGTTGTGTAGGGTGTAGCTGCCTTCAACTGTTATTCAAGGCTATCGCCGTTCCTCAGGCACGATTATACTTCTTATTCGTTCTTACTTCTTCACTTTAAAACTCTTGTGACAAACCATTGTAGGCACTAAATTCGGTAAAACGAATTGTACTTCGGTAAAGTCGGAAAACTATTTATCTTGGCTTGACTCCCTTGTCCTGTTTCCTGCTTCGAACCTGCAATAAAGACGGTGAAGCCGCAAATATAAGTACGATGTCATCTGGTTAGAAGATAATAAAATTGTTTTTTTTTCACCAAAATCCTTTAGGGTCATTAAGAGACATTTTTTCGTATTAAACCGATCGCTCCTAACTTTTCAACATATGTAGTTTGGTATGTGTGTCAAGAGACAATTTAGCCCAATACTGCATTGATTGAATTAAATAGGACCGGTCATTGTCATCGCTCCCCTTTGCAACATTGTTTCAACACTTACTACGGGTTAATTTCAACTTTGTATAGAATATGAAGAGGCAGTCTGTTTGAACACGCCAATAATAAGAACCACGAATCAGATTGTAAGCGTAAATAGGCTGCGGTAGCCGTTCTCTATCAGGTGGGCCGTATGCTTGTTTGCCACTCTTGTTGTATAAAAAAAAAAGATTTGAAAAAAAACTGCATCAGAAAGTCCGTTTATTGAGGAATGCTATAGGCTATATAGCGTCAAATGGATAATCGAAATTAACAAGTAAGCCGCGCTGCCCACAAGGGTCCCCAAAGGAGCACGCCTTATAATATGTACAGCCTGTATACCCTCACACCCACTTTTCGCCGGAAATATACCTATTTTAGGTGCCAACGTGATTGATGGAGGGTCCATCGCCGTTTTTGAAGCACGACTATACACTATACACCTTTGGATTTCTTCTCAAGCGTTTGCACTTCCAGGCTATAGCAAGTAGCTAGTAGTTTAGGCTTCCACTCGATATTTTCCTTCATAAAATAAATTGTTGGTAATCTTTGCGTTGCTGATTACTCGAACAACTCGGCCACCATACCTCTAGTATTTACGACAATCAACGATATATTTCCTATTGCAGTTGAAATAAACCACCAAATATCCCAAACGGAACCAAAGATCATCGTTACGATCCCTCAATGCTATGAAAACGTCGTCAAAGGCATTAAAGGTGCAAACAATCAATCCAGAATCATTATAATTGACAACCCCAATGCACCAATTCCTGAAGGTACTATAAGGTATTCCGAAGTTGCCGAGAATGGGGAAGCTGATTATTCACTATTAGATAAAGTTGAGAAGAAGTTAGACGACACCGCCTGCATACCTTTCTCGAGCGGGACCACTGGATTGCCCAAAGGAGTGGAGATCACATATGGGAATTTCTTGGCTGGCATTGAGATAATGCAGAATAAGGAGACGTGCTATCCTCTTCTCACTCATGGTAAGTCATTTTGGTGTACTCTCTCCTGGAGGAGTTCACATACTCACGTATAGATAGTGCCTTCCACGAAGACACGCCCGATCAATTTCTAGTCGAGGGGTTGCAGGATGCGGGGAGTATGACCCGAGTTTATTAATTGGAGTATGCGCGTGCCCCCAAAGGCTTTCAGTAGCCTCATCTAAGGTTGAATATTAAATCATCTACCTTTAATAAAACACACAGCGTAAAATTTTCGCTTAGATCACAATTACGACGCAACCTACACGTCTATATCGCATAAGCAAATAAATAAGCAAAATTAATAAAGCAAATATAGTCACCTACCTGATTATGGATTTCCGTGAAGTAACGTTTGTATTTCCGTATCTCAGGAGACTACCAAGACATCGTGCCATCATTCCTGCCATTCTTCCACATATACGGCCTCGTTATTGGCCTTCTTGGCCACTTGGCCTTGGGCTCCAAGCTAGTGACGATGGCCAAGTTCTCAGCTAGCATGTACTTGGACATATTGAAGGAACAACCTTGCAGCTTGCTATATATCGTCCCACCGATTGGTATGTAGCCATATTATCTGTATATCTTATACTAATACTGGCTGGCGTTAAATTTGGTTAGAAAAGGAAATAGTCAGATTATAGTTTTAAAAAACACTTCCAATTAATTTTTATTTTAATTATTTTACGTCATGATAATGGCCAGTACAGATGCATAAATTAATTTTAAAGTATAATATATTTAGAACCTTACGATCGACCATCTTAATGACATGTCATGCCCTCTAACAAGTATGGCGAAACCTTAGGAGTAGATTTTGAGTTTATTCATTACTATAGATTTTAACAAACATACAAACAATTAAATCTTTCCTTTTTATATTATTATTGTAGCTTGTTGTCCTCAACAATTGGGTATTAGGCACAGTGCTACTTAACCACTGTACTCCGTAGGGTGAAGATTTGGAATGGACTCTCGGGAGTTTTAATGCATCCGTCCAACAAGTCACCGGCGTTTACGTTTGCGGTCAATCCGTAATATTATCGAGCTATAATCTATCTATATCTAGGAACCAAAATCATAAGGTCTAAACATTTCCCCAGCAATACTGCTCGGTAAGCATCCGGATGTGACTGATGTGCATTTCCGCAATGTGCGGCACGTCGTATGCGGAGCTGCGCCCTTGGCTGCGACTGATGTTGACTCTGTCTTCGAGAAAAGTAAAGTAAGAACAACCTTTATTTATTTGTTAATGATCCAACAACATGTAACAGTACGGAATAGTACTACAATCAAAGCAGATAATGAGAACGGGCATTCTTCTACCTTAGTCTTGCCAGCGTTTAGGCGCAGCCCCTTCTATTCACATTCCTCTTTCATTATGGTAACTAGTGACTGCAGTTCGCCCTCTGATGACGCCAGTAAAACCGCGTCATCGGCGTATAGTAGGCAGTTGACCACTAAGTTTCCCATTTTCACTCCACATCCGTGCGTTCTTAGTGCTCTCAGACAGTTATCTAGATATATAATGAACAGCCAGGCAGACATGATACACCCTTGTTTGACCCCCGACTTCACATCAAACCAGGGTGACATCTCACCGTTAACCCTAACGCACGCCTCGCTATCACTATAGAGTGATTTCACGGCATGCAGTAGGGAACTGCTCACTACATATCCAGGCAACACGTCCCAGAGTTCCTTTCGTATGACTCTATCAAATGCCTTCTCCAAGTCGACGAAAGCGCATGTAGTTATATTATAATAATATATTCTCAAGCCTTCCCACAAGGGTCTCCGTATACACCTCAGCCTACTTCTTCGGGGAATCTTATGGGGAAGCGTGAGGATATATTATTTTATTATTATTATTATTTATATTTCAGCGCCAATTTGAGTTCAACCAAGGCTTTGGTGCTACAGAGACCACATCTATCACAACGTCCACCTTCATCGGAACTAAAAATATTGACTATTCTGCATGTGGCGTCCCGATGGCCAATGTTAAGTTGAGGTTCGCTGACCCCGCGACTGGCGAACCTGTGCCCATTGGACAAGTAAGTATTATCTATTTGAAAATATAAATGCTTATGAGAAACCAAGAACGTTTGTAATTAACTGTTTACAATATAATAGTATGACGTATGACGTATGATGACAGGCTGTGTAAACAAATGAGTTAAACAAGGCAATGAAATTTACTTACGAATATCATACTAATTAGCACTATTTCCTTTTCGTGATCGTGTGTAGGGTTGCCAGTCAAACTTTATTGTAAAGAATTGAGCGTTATTTCGGGTAATTATATTCTATACTATACGCGAAAAGGCATTTCGCATAGTTTGATTTGTCTATATTTAAAAAAGTTTGTTTGTAAACATTTATTTACTCATAAATGTTATGTATTACTTAGAATGTTGTCGAACGATGTCGAGATGTAAATTTCAAAAAATCTAATGAGGATAGGTAATAGTTTATCATAAAGATGGATTTGGAAGGAAACCGATTTTTTAAATAAAAACAATAAAACTTCGCTGGAATAATTACTTTATTTTGACATTGAGTAGTTTTTTTTTACCATTTAATAACAAAATTACTTTACTTGCAAAAAAGGTGGTAGCCCTCGTCGTATTTTCGCGTTTGCTATCAACCACGCAGTCAGTGGCGCCATCTATGTTTTGCATATTGCAAACGCAAATAGCTAGCTTACGTGCAGGTTCTTATTTTAAAATCGTAATTAGACTTTCGACCTTCATGACTTCGAGCCAGCAGTTGCCGCACATCAATACCGTGGCAGGTGAAGCTAAACAAAATAAAGCAATCCTGGGCACGCTTGAGACAAATGCCTCTTCTATCGCGGATGTGGAACCGCGATGGACCCGCTATCTGTCACACTGGCACATTTTTAAAATAAAAAAAAAACAATACCCGATGTACCTAGTTATTGAAATATGTGAATAAAAAATTCAAAAAGCCAACGGCACGCAGTGTTCCCAGGCGGTCACCCATCCAAGTACTGACTGCGCCCGACGTTGCTTAACTTCGGTGATCGGACGAGAACCGGTGTTTTCAACGTGGTATGGACGTTGGCAAAGAACTTAGAGAATTTTAATGTCACTATAAAATTACTATGCAATAGATATTGAAAAATTAAGCAAAAAATATGTAAATTTGTGTGATAAGCCAAAGAAAAATTTACAAAAAGCCAACGGCACGTGGTGTTCCCAGGCGGTCACCCATCCAAGTACTGACCACGCCCGATGTTGCTTAACTTCGGTGATCGGACGAGAACCGGTGTTTTCAACATGGTATGGACGTTGGCAATAGGCCGAGTAAATTTTTTGATTGTAATCAAATCAGTGACGCGTAAATGACAAGTCTGTCTCCAAAAACTTTTTGTCAAAAATCCCTACAAACAGAGGATTTCAATCAAGCCTCAAAATAGACATAAACACTTAACCTCGAGGTTTTACTCGCGTTTAATTCATAGTATTACTAACTGTCCCGCCCAGCTTCGCCCGGGTGAAAAAGTAAAACTTCCTGAAGCACGATCGCAGCGCCACCTATCGGGTCCAATTGTGATGTAAGGTATCCTATCTTTTAAGTTGGATCGAACTGCACATGGTGTGCAAATTTGATTGAAATCGGTTAAGTAGTTTAGGAGTCCATTGAGGACAAACATTGTGACACGAGATTTATATATATTAAGATAATTATTGGACAGTAAAATATTACACTATACACCTTTCTCCTAAGCCACTCTGGCTCCATTGATGGAAGCCGTATCAAATTCATTTGCGTAGTTTAAAACATCTCATCGTACAGACGGTAGAAAGTGACTTAGTTTTGAACTGGAATGTTCAGATATTGTGCGCTACTAGCGCTCTGCTCTCTCAGCATACCCCGTGAGGCAATCAACATAATGAGTAGGTATATCTTACCCAACTCACTCAAGAATCTCTGTAGAGGAAGGCAGAAGTAATTCGTAGGCCTCATTTAGCTGGAGCTATATTATGGGTCTAACATCATTATACCGAAAAGTTATTTTTGAAATTATTTTTTATTATTCTTTAGTTTTAATTTTTCCTTAGTTTTTTATTATTTTTTTGTTATCTACACTGTGCCTTGATCATTCCAATTAATGGTGCCAGTGATGTTTACCTGTAATTATTTGCTACATTTAGCTCTAAGATAAGTGATGATTAAGATGTAGTATTCATGTAAGCAAGTGTTGGTAAACCTTAATACAATAAATAAATAAATTATATAAATGAAGAAGAGATTCGCAAATCAACTGGCGTGAATGAGGGCGTGATTGTAAAGATGAAGAAAGGCATGTTACGTTGGTTTGGACACATAGAAAGGATGAGTGAAGAAAGATTGACGAAACAGATATACTAAGCAAAAGTGTGTGCAAGAAGAGGCAGAGGAAGGCCAAGTTCCAACTACCTGGATCAAATAGATCGGACTCTCAAGGACGGGAACGTTAAGAGTACTCGAAACCGACGAGCATGTATGAAGAGACTGATGAATGTGGACGAAGCGAAAGAGGTATGTAAGTCTAGAGAGAACTGGCGCTCTATACTCTCTGCCTACCCCGTTAGGGACTTGGCGTGATGATATGTATGTATAAATGAAATTACAATTTTCAGCCGGGAGAAATGTACGTGAAAAGCCCAACAGTGATGAAAGCCTATCATAAAAACCCTAACGCGTCAGCGGAATCTATGACTGACGATGGATATTTCAAGACTGGTGATCTAGGGTACTTCAAGCCTGGATCCGGCCTGTTCATTACAGATAGGATCAAGGAACTTATCAAGGTGAGATGATTATCATATTACGATAAGCCTATCTTGTGTTTCCTAACACTTCACACCAGCGGTGAAGGTGAAGGAAAACATCGAGAGGAAACCTGCATACGTCTGAGAAGAAATTCAAAGGCGTATGTATAGTCGTGCTAGAGTAACGACGATGGACTCGCCATCTGTCACGTTCGCACCTAATATACCTCTGCGGAATGTGGGTGTGTGGGTATTACCTATACACCTCTGCCTACCCCTTCGGGGACCCTTGTGGGAAGGCGTGAGGATATATTATGTATTATACATCTGCGTTTTAAGTATATTACTATAGACTATGTGCTTCACTGCCAAATAACGATTGCAAGTTACACTTGTAGTCTGTTCCAATGAGTTTTTATCTGAGCGCGGTGCAGTGCAGTGATTTAGGATTTAGTGGGCAAAAACATCGTCGAAAACAAACGTGTGAAAATTATAATAATTTCGACAATTACAAGACATAGTCTTATGCCTTATAGTCAGACTAGTACAATCGCCATATAGTTATAGTCATACATTGCGAAAAGGAGGTAATGAGTACAAGTGTATATACTGAACACTTGGCGAGAACATTAATCGTCATACTAATGGTCATACGAGAACAGGCGATCTATAACTAGTCAGTTATTAAAACCTTAAAGATACTAAAATACCTGGTTGAAAAATTCGAAGCCTTTTCACGAGCTTCATAACATATGTTCCTAACGAGCTAAACTAACTAGAGACTAGACGGTAAAATTGCCGGTTGTCTCTAGACTTACAGACCCTTTTCGATTCATATCCTCACGCCTTGCGCCACTGGATGACGCCACAAGGATCCCCGAAAGGGTAGGCAGAGGTGTATAGGTAATACCCACTTTCCGCCAGATGTATATTAGGTGCCAACGTGATAGATGGCGAGTCCATCGCCGTTACTCAAGCACGACTATATATACGCCTTTGAATTTCTTCTCAGACGTATGCAGGTTTACTCTCGGTGTTTTCCTTCACCGTAAAGCTCGTGGTGTGACTAATCACTGTACTTAAATTCAGAAAAACGATCATCGATTCATCCAAATTCTAATATCTTCATGCTCACCGGTTCAGAGTACTATTGACGTTCCCTCCATTATTTATTTAAAGATTATGCACAATTACAGTACAATGGTGGACTTAATGCTAAATTTTCAGTTTTCACATTTTCTCCCAGTCAACCACCCTAGACAGGAGAAACATTGAAGCGGGTGTGCATAGAAATAAATATATATATATATATGTATTACCAGATTTATGTAGATACTTATATATTATTATTAGATATAAAAATTATTCCTTTAATAATAAAAAAAAATGTTTTTAAAAATCACAGGTAAAGGGAATGCAAGTCGCTCCAGCGGAACTAGAGAGCATTCTCAGATCACACCCAGCAGTGCAGGACGCCGCAGTAATTGGGGTGCCACACGAATTCTTCGGTGAAGCTCCTAAAGCCTTCATCATCCGCAAACGAGACCAGGCAATTTCTCCAGAGGAAATCCAAGGTTTTGTCGCCAACAAAGTAGCCGTTTACAAGAAGATTGAACACGTTGTCTTCGTTGAAGATATACCTAAAACTGCTTCAGGGAAAATATTGAGGAAAAACTTGAAGGAAATGCACGCCTGATTTTCACGGCAACGCTTTAAGGTTCGAGGTTCATGACCCCTAGGGGTGCAAGCTGTGTTATTTCTAGAACGTTCTTTTTAAATTGTCACGTCGAGTTCCAGGATATCACGATGACAGAGTTATTTTTTTATTCCCCTCTTTTAAGTCCGTCAAGAGGGGGTGTTCTGGTGTGGCTCCGCCGTTTCACCCGCGCAAAGCTTGGTTTCATAGGTTAATCTAGCTATTAATCTATCTCTGTACAAAATTTCATCAAATTCCGTTCAGCCGCTCTCGCGCGACTTAGCAATTTTTGTAACTTAATAATCTTTAGTAAAAATTAGTAACCCGTTCAACTTATTGTCACACTTAAAATAAGTAATTGTTTCAAGGAAGGTTTTAATGTATTAGTGTAGTAAGTAGTAGTAAGGTTTACTAAGTACGTACCTACGTACGTATTTTCTGCCTACCCCGTTAGAGTCTCGGTGTGAAATGTAACTACGTGTACAAAACGGGGTTGTAAAACAAAAATATACCGATGCATACGTATCTGTACTATAATTACTGTAAATATGTATAAAAAAAGTATAAAACTTTGGGATTCGGAGTACACTCTACTGTATGACATATTTTGAAAACACTAGCTGTCCCACACCCAGCTTCGCCCTGATGAAAAAATAAAGAATAAGAGCTCTAGAAAGACAATTGCAGCGCCATCTACCGGATTCAATTGTATTTTCAAACCATCCTAGGTCCCACTCAAAGACACAAAATTTCATCCAAATCGGTCCAGCCTTTAAGAGGAGCTAGGTGACAATCACACGTATAGAAGAATTATTATACATAGTGCTTCAGAAAATGTGATACTTAGATGGTGATATAAGTGATAGGATACAATAAAAAGATGAAGAAATAAAAAAAACACGTCTAAGTCATACGTACGATAATGTATGTTACGATTAAAGTATATTATTGTTATGTTATTAATAGTTTTATAAAAAAAACTTAAAACCATGTTTCGGAGTGTGTATTATCCCTTTGATAATGTTATTATTTTGTTATCACTGGATCTATTTGTTTTATTGCATTGTCATTCTACATATATTCATACATACATACATACATATCATCACGCCAAGTCCCTAACGGGGTAGGCAGAGAGTATAGAGCGCCAGTTCTCTCTAGACTTACATACCTCTTTCGCTTCGTCCACATTCATCAGTCTCTTCATACATGCTCGTCGGTTTCGAGTACTCTTAACGTTCCCGTCCTTGAGAGTCCGGTCTATTTGATCCAGGTAGTTGGAACGTGGCCTTGCTCTGCCTCTTCTTGCACACACTTTTGCTTTGTATATCTGTTTCGTCAATCTTTCTTCACTCATCCTTTCTATGTGTCCAAACCAACGTAACATGCCTTTCTCTATCTTTACAATCACGCCCTCATTCACGCCAGTTGATTTGCGAATCTCTTCATTGCGGATTCGATCTAATATCGTTACGCCGCACATTTTTCGAAGAGATCGCATCTCGACTGCATTCAAGCTATTTTCATACTTCCTCTGACATACCCAGGATTCGCTGCCATACAATAAGGTAGGTACCAATATCGCGTTGTGGACAGCAACTCGAGCATTCTTGCTCAGACTTTTACTGCCCATCAACGCCGACATGGCTCCATTCACCTTATTTCCGGCAGTTATCCTTCTTTCAGTATCTTTTTCATACTTTCCATCTCGTGTGAACATGCGTCCTAGATATACAAATTCATTCACTTGCTCTAGAATTTCCCCATTTACCGATATACTGTGACTGCAGTTCACCCTCTGATGACGCCAGTAAAACCGCGTCATCGGCGTATAGGAGGCAGTTGACCACTAAGTTTCCCATTTTCACTCCGCATCCGTACGTCCTTAGTGCTCTCAGACAGTTATCTAGATATATAATGAACAGCCAGGCAGACATGATACACCCTTGTTTGACCCCCGACTTCACATCAAACCAGGGTGATATCTCACCGTTAACCCTAACGCACGCCTCGCTATCACTATAGAGTGATTTCACGGCATGCAGTAGGGAACTGCTCACTCCATATCCAGGCAACACGTCCCAGAGTTCCTTTCGTACGACTCTATCAAATGCCTTCTCTAAGTCGACGAAAGCGCAGAAAACCCTTTGGTTAATATCCAAAAACTTTTCCGCGATTCCGCGAAGCGAGAAGGTTTGATCCATACATCCTCTTCCTGGTCTAAATCCACCTTAGGATTCCCAGAGAAACCTTTCGGATCGCTCTTGCATTCTTATCGTCAGGATCTTCGTGTACACTATACTAGCTAAGCTGACCAAGCTGATGGCTCTGGCAGTTTGAGCAGTCCAAACGTGATCTCTTTCCTTTATAGAAAGGCACGATGACTGCTCGCCTCCAGTCGTCCGGAAAGATTGCATAGCAAATAGATGACGTCCCAGACCGCTGGTCCACCGTACTTGATCATCTCAGCCGTAATCCCATCTATTCCCGCAGCTTTTCCACATTTCAGCCTCCTTATCGCTCTTACAATCTCTCCTATACTTATTTTATCCGCTACATATATTCACAAGACTATAAACATTAAAAATATATTTAAATACAAACGAATTGAGAAACGTCCTACTTTTTTGAAGTCTGTTAAAAATACAACTTTTTACACGCTTTTTATTAGCTTCACCTGTATGTTTGTATGTTTGTAACCGGCCAGATTTCGTTCAAACTTTGTAGATTTATCGAGGACCGATGGCAATACACTAATTTGATAAAATTATTGTACTAATAACTAAAAATTAGAAAATAAATAATAGTTTAAAAAAACTAAAAAAACACGTTTTTTATAGAAAACCGAACCAAAAAATAGAAAATGAATTTAATAAATTTAAATTAAGAATAGTATTAAAATTTCAATAAATATAAATTAATAATAGTGTGAATTAAAAAAAATATATTTTAAAAAAGCGTGGGGTGCTTTTTAAGATATTCTTCTTCTTCTTCTCAGCATATATGCGTCCACTGCTGGACATATGCCTCTTGCATGGATTTAAGATATTATCGAAATGATAATCACTCTACTCATATCTTTCAATATTTATAACTATTGACACCATGCACCCACACTTTTTTTATTATAAAATATTTTTTTTATTCACACTATTATCTATTAATCTATACTTATTGAAATTTATAACACTAATCTTGATTTAAATTTATACAAAATTTTTATTTTCTGAGACAACCTGTCCGTATAAGGATTTAACTTAAAATTCAAAAAGAACCATATAGCAATTAAGGGTATGGGTTTTTAATGTAAAAATCTCAAAAAAAAGTTTATTAGTTAAGAAAATTTTATATTTTTAAAGTTAATCATATTGAATGTTACGTGGTTTTGTAAGTGATATTAGAGTATAAAAACTTGAAATGGTTTGTTGTTTGATTGTTTTTCCGTAAATCGAAATCATTCCTTCATACATACATTCAAAAACAAGGGTCGCTTGTAACTAACTGTCGAAAACGTAGCGATTATCTAGATCGGAGAGTTTATGGATATAGGTAGAACACCACATTCCAAGTACCTAGTCTAAATAAATTGAACTGTCAAGGGCTTTTCAAGAGCACTCTAAGCTAATCTTAATATATATTATTCTTCTGTGAGTGTGTAGGTATGTCACTGAACTCCTCCTAAACGCCTGGACCGATTTTAATGAAATTTTTTGTGTGTGTTCAAGGGGATCTGGGAATGGTTTAGATTCACAATTGGACCCGATAGGTGGCGCCACCATCTTTTTTTTTCCACCCGAGCGAAGCTGGGCGGGACAACTAGTTATGTATATAGACGAAGTGAAACAGACTGTAGGTAGGTCTAGAGAGAACTGGCAGATCGTGTCATATCTTGACTGCATCTATACAATTAAATAAATTGGAGTGTCAGTTTGTAATATTAATATAGCCACTTTTTTTACAAAATGTATGTATACAGGGTACATATAACGAATTTTTTTTTTACAATTTTTGTCTGTCTGTCTATCTGTCTGTTTGTTCCGGCTAAACTCTGAAACGGCTGGACCGATTTTGACGGGACTTTAATTGGCACGTAGCCAATGCAATAAGGAGTAACTTAGGCTTTTATTTTAGAAACTGAACAATACATATTTTGTCCAATTCCACGCGGACGAAGTCGCGGGCATAGCTAGTCTTAAATACAAAGTACAAATACAAAAACAAAGTAACGTATTTTTTTATACCTTACGTATTTCTATATAATTATATATCAGTCAAGACATCGATCGAAAGATCATCAAGTATTAAATAGTAGTCTTTGAGATCATCATAATTATTGTAATCCAGGCGAATTTCAGATTCAATAGAGTACAATCAATAAACGCTAACTTCATATAATCATTCGAATTTCGAGTGTTATAACGTATCGGCGTTTATGAGCGTCGTTCCGTTGTGAGTAGACATTTGCACTGTCTATGCATACTAATATTACTTGTATATACACAATCACTGACACAGTACACGTAGACACGCAGTTGCTACATCGATAATGTTTAATATTATGTAATCCATCGTGAAAATACTGTTAGAATAAGCCGTGGCGGCCGAGTGGTTCTAGTAGTCGCCTGCAATACAAATACTGCTCGAATCCCGACTGTACCAATGAGTTTTACTGAACTTAAATACAGTGATTAGTAGCCACACCGAGCTTTACGCCGAAGAAAAGCATCGAGAGGAAATTGCTGCTGCAGAAGAGTGCATACGTTTGGGAAGAAATTCAAAGGCGTGTTTATAGACGTTCGTTGACACTTAAAATATATCTCTGGCGGAGTGGGTGGGTGGGTATTACCTATACACCTCCACCTACCCCTTCGGGGACCTTTGTCGTGAAGGCGTGAGGGTATATAGTCGTGGGTGTATGTAGTTACGTATATTTTAATCTACATTTATATAAGTAAGTATATCGTTGTATTGGGTAACCATAGTACAAGCTTTGCTTAATTTGGGACTTTGTGTCGAATTGTCCCCAGGGTATTAATTTAGGTATTTATTATCAAACTTTGAGAGTAGATTACTGCTTAACTTCCTTTTATTATGGCGCAGACAGTCAAACCAAGCCACTGATTCGATGCGCTGTTTAGTACACACCGACTTGCGAGTGTCGATACTCGTATGTTCCCGTGCCAAGTTGCATGCGACAGTAACGCACGGTTATATTCTTAATTTCTTTGTGTTTTTCAAATTAGTCGCCTTATACCGACGTGTTTGTGTACGTGCCCGGCTCGGTCATTGCTATCAAAATCTATTTTTGTATTCCTTCTTTGTTATGGTCTATATAATAAGCTCTAATTGATAAACAATACGAACATTGGCAGTTGATAAATACAGGCCGACGATAGTGTTGTATCGTCTCTACAAACATTGGTGGTTTTGTAATTACAAACTTACGTTCTTGGTAGTATGACATTTTGCTCAGCTTAACAGAAGGTAGGTTATACGGCTATAGAGAAAAAAACACTACCTAATCTATACCAATATTTTAAAGAGGAAAGATTTATATTTTTGTGTGTATGTGTTTGTAATGAATAAACTCAAAATCGACAGTGCCAATTTCAAAAATTCTTTCACTATTGGAATGCTACATTCACCCTGAGTGACATAGGCTATATTTTCTTATATAATAAAATCTTATGTCCATCCGTGAGAAGCCGGGACGGGCCGCTAGACCTAAATAGTTTAATGGGCATTAATTCGTGATAAATGATTTTATCTCCACCGCCCACTGAGGTATAGTAGGCATAGGTGTTCAATACCTTTTCGCCGCAGATACATGTATGTAGGTGCCAACGTGATAGATGGTGAGCCTGGCCATTTCTCGAGCACAAACTATAAAAACTTCTGTAAATTATGTATTTATATAGGTATATTGATTTGATCTAAGTAGGTGGAACGTGGTCTTCTTCTGCCCTGCACTTTCGCATTGTAGGTATATATGTTTCGTCAATCTGTCTTTACTCATCCTTTCTTTATGTTTTTTGATAAAAATAAAATAAGTAGAAATTCTATGCATACCTATATAATATAACAATTTACTTGTTTGTTTATCTAGAACTGTGCGTGACAGATATCCGTGAGCTTATCAAAGGGCATTGGAGTTATAACTTCGACCTTGGGACTTTAACAATAAGACTAGGTTTAGATTAACAGTACATTGCTCAATTCTGGCTTTTTGCACGTCAGATGTGAAAAATAAATAAACAGAATGACTAAAAAATTGTCACATCACGAGCTTAAGCAGAAGGAAAACATCGAGAGGAAACCTGCATACGTCTGAGAAGCAATTCAAAGGCGTATGTATAGTCGTGCTTGAGTACAAACAAACAATCAAATCTTTCCTCTTTACAATATTAGTACAGATTCATATAAAACAAACATGTAGTATCTAGCTATAAAAGTAGCTAGATTCTAATTATTATGTATATATAACGTAATCGTAGATTTTTATACGAAAATAAATTCACTAATGTATTTAACCGAGCATCCGTATAGTGCCCGACGTACCTAAAGAAGTTTTACCGTCAATAGTGTATCGTTGTAAAGTAACATTGTATATAATATTATGCACTATCCTTGCATGGCCTTTGTTGCGCTATGTAGGTAGAATACCGGTTCTTTATACAGTATACATACAGGTTCATAAAATGAAACGCAATTAATGGACACTGCCATAGTTAAATTGCGATGACTTGATCGGCTATAAAAACTACGAAGAGGCTTTTAAGTATTGTGCCGTAGAGGCTGAGTGGTTCGAGTCTATGCCTGCAACAGTTTGCAAGTTTGGATCCCGATCGCTCTAGCATGTAGGAAAACGTTCCAGCATGTAGAGCTACGTTTATATATCCCGAATACCTACCAGTAATTTATTTTGTATATAAATAAATGACGTCAGGAGTAAAATACTTGAAGTCATTAATATCTTATCACTGAAGTCAGAAACTTATCTCGAACTAAATATCCATAATTACTATTATCTCTTCATTATCTCATACTGTTTTTATTATTTCAAACACTGCAGAAGTATATTTGACAAGCCGCTGTGGTGCCGTACAAAATGGTGTCTAAACACTTGGTGTTAGTAAAAAGAACTGTGGAATTATTAAAGAAGAGCTTAAAGCAGAACGGTGTCGTGAGGCACGCCAGCGTATGGACAGGCGATAAAAGAATAGTGTCACCATTCAATGATGTGGAACTGCCCAATTGCACGCTCTACGACTACGTGTGGCAGAATCTGGATAAATGGCCTGAAAGGACAGTATCAGTAAGTATTTCTATTACAAAGAATCTTCAAATATGTATAATCCCTATACCTTTAAACGAGCAATTCTTGTATATATATAATCTGAATCTCGGAAATGGCTCCAACGATTTTCATGAAATTTGCTAGGGGGGGGATTTCGGGGGCGATAAATCGATCTGGCTAGGTTTCATTTATAAAAAAAGTTGTTATATTCGTGTTTTTAGGCAATGAAAATCTCCTACAATTTCATTAGAATTTGAATTTCCCCACTGCTTTACCGACACAGCAACAATAAAGCGTTGCTAAGCAACAAACTTTAAGCCAATGAGTTTTTCGTTTGACGTTATTTGACGTTATCGTAGATGTATTATATATAAAATCAATTGTTTACTTACATGACAAAATGCCTAAAAGAAGAAGAAGACTCATCTCAAGAACACCTTCAAGAAAATAGTGATCGACAAACAAGACTCATTTCAACAAATCAATGAAAATAATCAGCCTTCCGCTCGTCCCACACGTAGTGCTAAAGTCTTGCAAAAAGTTGACTAACATTATACGAGCAGAAAGGTCTTAGATGTTTCACGAGGGCTTCTTTGTGTCCGCTAAATATGACCAACAGCGGGAACGACGTCCACAAGATTTGCGGCAGCGAGCAGCATAACGTGTAGCTACTGAACATTACGAACAACGGGAACGACGTCTACAAGATTTGCGGCAGAGAGCAGCACAACGTGTAGCTACTGAACATTACGAATAACGGGAACGACGTCTACAAGATTTGCGGCAGAGAGCAGCACAACGTGTAGCTACTGAACATTACGAACAACGGGAACGACGACGCGACGTCTACAAGATTTGCGGCAGAGAGCAGCACAACGCGTAGCTACTGAACATTACGAACAACGGGAACGACGTCTACAAGATTTGCGGCAGCGAGCAGCACAACGTGTAGCTACTGAACATTACGAACAACGGGAACGACGACGTCTACAAGATTTGCGGCAGAGAGCAGCACAACGCGTAGCTACTGAACATTACGAACAACGGGAACGACGTCTTCAAGATTTGCGGCAGCGAACAGCACAACGTGTAGCTACTGAACATTACGAACAACGGGAACGACGTCTACAAGATTGGCGGCAGCGAACAGCACAACGTGTAGCTACTAAACATTATGAACAACGAGAGCGACGCCTGTAAGATTTCCGGCAGCGTGCATCACTACGTGTAGCTACTGAAAATAACGAACAACGGGAGCGATGTCTGCAAGATTTGCGGCAGCGAGCAGCACAACGTGTAGCTACTGAACATTACGAACAACGGAAACGACGTCTACAAGATTTGCGGCAGCGAGCAGCACAACGTGTAGCTACTGAAAATAACGGACAACGAGAGCGACCTCTGTAAGATTTCCGGCAGCGTGCGGCACAACGTGTAGCTACTGAAAATGACGAACAACGGGAAAGACGTCTACAAGATTTGTAGCAGCGAGCAGCACAACGTATAGCTACTGAACATTACAAACAACGGGAACGACGTCTACAAGATTTTTGGCAGAGAGCAGCACAACGTGTAGCTACTGAACATTACGAACAACGGGAACGACGTCTACAAGATTTGCGGCAGCGAACAGCACAACGTGTAGCTACTAAACATTACGAACAACGAGAGCGACGCCTGTAAGATTTCCGGCAGCGTGCATCACTACGTGTAGCTACTGAAAATAACGAACAACGGGAGCGATGTCCACAAGATTTGCGGCATCGAGCAGCACAACGTATAGCTAATGAATATAACGAATAACGGGAGCGATGTCTGCAAGATTTGCGGCAGCGAGCAGCACAACGTGTAGCTACTGAACATTACGAACAACGGCAACGACGTCTACAAGATTTGCGGCAGGGAGCAGCACAACGTGTAACTACTGAAAATAACGGACAACGAGAGCGACGTCTGTAAGATTTCCGGCAGCGTGCACCATAACGTGTAGCTACTGAAAATGACGAACAACGGGAAACACGTCTACAAGATTTGCGGCAGCGAGCAGCACAACGTATAGCTACTGAAAATGACGAACAACAGGAGCGATGTCTACAAGATTTGCGGCAGCGTGCGGCACAACGTGTAGCTACTGAAAATGTTGAAGAACAGGAGCGATGTCCGCAAGATTTGCGACAGCGTGCGGCACAACGTGTAGCTACTGAAAATGTTGAAGAACAGGAGCGATGTCCGCAAGATTTGCGGCACCGTGCGGCACAACGTGTAGCTACTGAAAATGTTGAAGAACAGGAGCGATGTCCGCAAGATTTGCGACAGCGTGCGGCACAACGTGTAGCTACTGAAAATGTTGAAGAACAGGAGCGATGTCCGCAAGATTTGCGGCAGCGTGCGGCACAACGTGTAGCTACTGAAAATGTTGAAGAACAGGAGCGATGTCCGCTAGATTTGCGGCAGCGTGTGGCACAACGTGTAGCTACTGAAAATGTTGAAGAACAGGAGCGATGTCCGCAAGATTTGCGGCAGCGTGCGGCACAACGTGTAGCTACTTCTAATGACGAACAACGGAATCGACGTCTACAAGATTTGTGGCAGAGTATGGCACAACGCGTGTTTACGTTGATGAAGGTCCCAATCATATTTTTTCTCATACATCTACCATGTACAGACAGTGATCCGTTACAGTTTTACAAACTACATCTAAATCGGATAAGCCGTTTCTGAGGTTAGTGTGCACAAACGCACAGACAAAAATTCTAACAATCAGTGTTTTGGGTGCTGTTTGCGTTGATAAAGCTCCCAATCATATTTTTTTCTCTTACATCTTCCATGTACAGACAGCAATCCGTTACATTTTTATTATATGTTTAGATAGATGATTCTTTATTTTGGCATATGTTTTTAATTTCTTAACCGATTAACTCGTGATTTTTTATTTAAATAACAAGTTCACATTTTTTCATTATTATATTGGTAACATTAAAAATATTATTCATATTTCATAAGTCTGTAATTCCTACGAAATAATATTTTATATTATATTTACCGAGCTAAGCTCGGTCATCCAGGTACTGTATATTATGTTTAGAAAAATAAATAGAACAATTAGCATAAAATAAAAGCCATTCCCGACGATACCAATTACTTTTTCGGAACTTAGTACAGTGGTTAGTCACACCACGAGCTTTACGGTGAAGTGAACATCGAGAGGACACCTGCATACGTTTGAGAAGAAATTCAAAGACGAATGTATAGTTGTGCTAGAGTAACGGCGATGGACTTGCCTTGTATCACTTTGGCACCTGAGATATGTATCTCCGGCGTAAAGTGGGTGTCTGAGACACTTTTGTAACACTCAGACGTAAAATGAATTATGCATGCCTCAAGGTAGTATTCTCGTCCCAACTCTTTTTCTTCTATATTCATTTGGATGTTCGCAATGTAACACACCTATATTTATCCTCACGCCTTCCCACAAGAGTCCCCGAAGGGGTAGGCAGAGGTGTATAGGTAATACCCACACACCCACTTTCCGCCAGAGGTATATTAGGTGTCAACGTGACAGATGGCGAGTCCATCGCCGTTACTCAAGCACTACTATACATACGCCTTTGAATTTCTTCTCAGACGTATGCAGGTTTCCTCTCGATGTTTTCCTTCACCGTAAAGCTCGTGGTGTGACTAATCACTGTACTTAAGTTCAGAAAAACTCATCGGTACAGTCGGGTTTCGAACTTGCGACCTTTGCGTCGCAGGCAACTGCTCGAACCACTCGGCCACCGCGGCTGTTATTTATCCGATAGGTACAAATAACAAATGACAAGTAAAAACACAAATTAGAAATTCAAATATAGTAAATTATGCGGACGATACTGGTTTTCCTTACGTCACACGACGAAATGTTAGAGGTTTGACTCGCATGAAACTAGATTTAATTTTTTTCTGTATTTTTTTCCAACTAATAATCTATCTCTATTCCATATTTCATCCAATTTCGTTTCGATTTGTTTATCACCGATTTAGTTTTCGCATAATAATAGTAAATCATAATAATAGTAGGATAACATTAATGTGTATATTTTGAATTGGGAAAGTGAGATTGTTTATTACGCTTTCATGCCTTGGAAAGCACACAGGACTTTTTTCCCGATATGATAATAAACAACGCAGCTTCCTGGCAGCAGTCGCTTATCACAGTGCTAGTTCCTTATGATCTTGGTCTCTCCTTCTTCTCTTTGTACATGGCTAAGAGGGAGACGTTGGCCACTTTGACAACCTCAAACCTGACTCCGGGAATGTCACCGACGGCGTGTCCCTTACGACCGAAACCCGCAACCAACACTTCATCGTTCTCTTCAATGTGATTGAGGCAACCGTCGCGCGGCACGAATGTGGTCACTTTCTTGCCGTTCTTGATCAGCTGGACATGCACGCACTTGCGCATAGCAGAGTTAGGCTGCTTGGCTTCTACGCCAACTTTTTCCAAGACGATGCCCTTCGCGTGTGATGCACCACCGAAGAGGTTAGCCTTCCACCTCGTTCCCATGTGGGCTTTCTTGTAGTCCTTGTCCGCCCATCTCTGCTCTCGGCGGTGGTTCACATGCTTTCGGGTGGTACGAATACCGCGGGGCTTATCCATTTGGATAGCACGACACCAATCGGCTACTAATAATGTTCCAGAGGGATCGTAGCTTTTGCTGTTTAGCTGAATTTTTGGTCACTTTACTCACCGTTCGAACACAGCCATCAACCAAAACAGTTACTAGTTTCGGTAAGGCACAAGGTACGGTACAACCTAACAATCGGATAACCCCAATTCGGAATGGAAGATAGCTGAATTAAATATCTATTGAAAGCCTTAAGATAAAGATGAGAGTGAGATAATGAGGCATATTATAAAGTACACTACTACCTAGATCAGATCGATCGAACACTCAAGGATGGGAACGTCATCCGTGAGCAGAGAATGAAGAGATTGGTGAATGTGGATGAATCGAAAGGGGTCTGTTACGTTTATTCTAGAGAGGACGGGCGGTTCCAATCCCGTGAGCGATCCGGATAATATACGTTTGCATAGCCAAGAAACGTGTCTTAGAAATTCCTGCATACGCTTAAAAACAAGATTTTATTTACCTCACGTTTTCAATCAAATAAAATTATGTGATTTGAGACTCTTTTGAGATTTTTTTGTTGGTCTCTTTTTTTTACAAAAAAAAAACTAATTGTTATCGCTAGAATAACGTCACCGATACCTAAGTACGCCATTATGGCCACGCTAATACTATTAAGCGTTGCATAAAACTATTCAACGCCACTATGAATAATCCATCCATAATCCATCCATTCATCCATAATGAATTATTGAATTTTTTGTTTTTTATTTTGCACCAGTTTTCTGCAAAATCTCCAGGGTCAGAGGTGTGTATTATGCTCTTTTCACTAGAGTTATATTAAGGTGCCAACGTGGCAGAAGGCGAGTCTATCGCGGTTTCTAAAGCACAGTCGTCGTTACGTCTTTGATATTTTTTCTCAAACGTAGGTTTCCTCCATAATGGTTCGTGGTGTGACCAATCTCAATAAGACTCTAATCTTATGTCTTAAAATTAAATTTTCAGGTTTGCTCAGCAACAGGTCGTGGTTACACATATGAGCAAGCGTTCAAGTTGTCCAACACTTTTGCTGCCAATCTCAGGAAGAAATTCAAGATACGAGATGGAGACACTGTAGCTGTTATGTTACCGAACGTACCGGACTACCCTTTAGTAGCTTTGGGAATATTAGAGGCTGGAGGAATCATCACGTCTATCAACCCTTTGTACACCGCTCGTATGTATCACTTCAGTTTCATTTCCTCTGCACCTTTCATCTGCATTTACTTCTACACACTGCACAATCTAGTGGTTAGAGCTCCTGACTGCAAGTTTTGAGATAGCGGGTTCGACTCCCACAGGATTACCACTGAGGGCGGATATTTGTGACGAACTCGAGTATTTGTACTTTATTCTTTGACGTACTATTTATTGTTGTAATAAAATATACATTTATAGGTTATTCTCGGTCTATGAGTAGTCTCCCGTGAAAAAATATTCCTCCACCTTACAGGAGTTCAGGTAAATAGCACTGCCTTTTATAATAGCTTTATTCGGCAGTACTGTATTCCTGCGGTAAATAAGGTTTCCATAAGTTCAGTGGCTATTCAACCCTTCAGTGGTAGCCCTTATATCATCTAGTATAAAGTAAAGCTCTTGTGATATTTCAGGCCATTAGTGGCTAGGTTACGGTAACCGTCTTCCATCGTTCAGCCGGTCGGCTAGTTATGAATTTCTGCAAAATACTTTAATGCCTAAAATTAAAAAAAAATTATTTCAGATGAGGTGCAAAGGCAACTACTGATGTCGGATGCAAAAATTGTCATCACATTACCAGAAATAGCCAATACAGTTAAAGATGCTATGAGGATAGCCAAGATAAACCTTCCCGTCATTGTTATAAGGACCAATAATGATACTCAGACCGAGGGTACAATACTTTTTAATGAATTGAGCGAAGACGTTCATGTTGACAAGAGTTGTCTGAAAGAAGTAAGGAGAGGTCCTAACGATATCTGCTTTCTGCCCTATTCAAGTGGAACTACAGGCCTGCCAAAAGGTGTTGAACTGTCACATAGAAATATAATTGCTAATTGTGAGCAGATTAACGAACCCTTGGTACTTACCCATAACGATACCACTGGTAAGCATTACTTTATTTGGATTTTCGTGTGGAGTGATTCGAGTAGTCAGTTGCCTGTGACACAAAGATTACATGTTCGAATCCTGACTGAACCAATGAGTTTTTCCGAACTTAAGTACTTATTAGTCACACCACAAGTTATTTTTAGCAAAAGAAAAACATCGAGAGAAAACCTACATATATTTGAGATAAGAGAAATTATTTATTAGAAGGCATAAATACTTACCATAGATTTTTTGGTCTAACTTAATGCATCGGGTCTCAGGTATCACGATAGGCTTCCTTAGTTTTTTTTAAATTTTGTTTAGATAATTTGTTACTAATAATATAATCTAATCACGTTTTTTTTCAGAGAGCCATCAGGACTCATTGTTGGCAGTTCTACCATTTTTCCACATCTACGGAGCAGTTGTACTGATGTTCCATAAGATGTCTGTTGGGGTTAAACTAGTCACATTGACTAACTTCAAACCTGAATCATACTTTGATGCTTTGGAGAAGTATAAAGTGAATCTGTTGTTTGTTGCGCCGCCTTTAGGTAAAAAAGATTTTATGAAATTCGATCTTATCATTTATCTCTATCTAACTATCTTTATACTTTTATGGCCTAATCTCTTTCAATGTACAGCGACTAAATCACCTTTAAAATCTGTTAAAAGAAGTTCACTAATTGTCGCTACTTTCATACGCTTTTGATTTCTTTTTAAACGTATTCAGGTTTTCTCTCGATGTTTTCCTTCACCGTAAAGCTCGGTCTGATAAATAATCTTGCAACCTTGGTGTTGCACTCGAACAGTGGTTCGACTCTGACAAAACACAAAAGAAAATGGAGATGTATTCCAAACCTTTCTAGTCCGATAGTGGGTCCTAAATAATAAAAGACCTGAGTAACAGTTTCGACCGAAAACGGAATTTTCACGATCACGTAGGTTTGCTAGTGAAATAATTATTTCTTTCTCTAAGGTTGAGGAGTAAGTCCGAATGTTTGAGATGTTGTGAGCGGGATAGATGAGTGTTATACATTAATTATATTTCGTATTATACACCTATTAATGTAGGTAATTGGTGTAATCCGTATTATTTAAAGAAAAATAAATAAATAAAGAACGCACAACAAGAATCCCAAATGAATCTCTATTGCTTATAATATTTATGCTTCAAACTGCTTGACGTTGAAAAAGCTTCAACGTGACGTTCAATAAGTGTTCCCTGTGTCCCTTACGTTGAATAAAATATTTTGATTTTGATTTTGATTTTGACCAATGATTTTTTCTGAGCTTAAGTACAGTGATTAGTCACACCATGAGCTTTACGGTGAAGGAAAACATCGAGAGGAAACCTGCTTACTTTTGAGAAGCAATTCAAACGTTTATATATTGTCGTGCTTGAGTAACGGCGATGGATTCGCCATCTGTCACGTAAGCACCTTAAATATATCTCTGGTGGAAAGTTGGTGTGTTGTGCCCACACACCAACTTTCCACGCACAACCTATGCACAAAGATAAACCGTCGATATTATATCCACGCATCCTTATTCATAACTGTTACTTCATGTTGGTACCTAAATGTTGTATTTGCCTGTAATTGGTTAAGCATTCAGCTAAAAACTATATATTATGTATTATACCTACATTTTTTTTAATGTGTTAACTGTTGGCATCTTATATAAATAAATAAATAAATAAATAAATAAATAAACAAAGCGTGAGGATATACATATATGCAATTGTTCCAGTTCTGCTAATGGGGTCTCATCCTGCTGTAAGGCCGCAGACGCTACAGTATTTGGAGCTAGTGGTGAACGGGGCGGCACCTTTATCAGGCACAGATGCCGATCGGCTTATTCTAAGAGCTGGGGTATGTCCACATAATTATAATCGTTACTACATGTGCCTCCTTATCCACCCCTGTTGGTACGTACGACCAGTCTTCGTTCGCTAACCAGCCAGTCTCGAGAGAGAGTGGTCCGTACTGTGCAGTTGGCGCTCTTAACTGTTGGACTCGTCTTAGTACGAATAGTAGTAAAAGTGTCCAGAACTCACGCTACGGCAGACGTCAAAATTATGGTGGTATTTTCAATCTCGTCAATGATAATATGTATTTTTTGTTCGAGTATAACAATTTAATTTTATACACATAATATAAGCTGTATCTTGAAGATGGTCGCAAACAACTCCTACACAGTTTTACAACTATTGCAGATGTTTACGTGAAAACTGTTAACATGTAATAAGCTTTAATAATAATAATAATAATAATATCCTCACGCCTTCCCACAAGGGTCCCCGAAGGGGTAGGCAGAGGTGTATGGGTAATACCCACACACCCACTTTCCGCCAGAGGTATATTAAGTGCCAACGTGACAGATGGCGAGTCCATCGCCGTTACTCAAGCACGACTATACATACGCCTTTGAATTTCTTCCCAGACGTATGCAGGTTTCCTCACGATGTTTTCCTTCACCGTAAAGCTCGTGGTGTGACTAATCACTGTACTTTAATTCAGAAAAACTCATTGGTACAGTCGGGATTCGAACTTGCGATCTTTGTGTCGCAGGCAACTGCTCGAACCACTCGGCCACCACGGCTCTAGCTTTAATACATTCTTTAATACTTACATATACTCACCTCAATACACCCTAGCTCCTCTTGTGATTATTCATGATTTCTTAAAAACGCCCTCGAATTTGACTTAACTTGTAGCTTCTTGGACATTCATTTTCAGCGTCAGTTAGACTTCAGGCAAGGTTACGGCCTCACTGAAACCTCTCCAGTCGTAGCGATAGGATGTAAGGGAAAGCCCCGATACTCCGCGACCGGACCACCACTGCCTAGCACCGAGTTGAAGATTGTCGATAGTAACATGAATAATTTGGGACCAAATGAGGTATGAATTTATTTAATCTTCTATTATATTACTCATTTTTAGGTTTATTTATTACTAGCTGTGCCCGCGACTTCGTCCGCGTGGAAAAGTGACTGTGGGCAGCATTTTTTAAATATACATTTTGATTTACTTTGTACATGTTACGAAAAGCTTACCACATTATATTATTGAAAAACCACATATAAATCGGATAACCGTTTCTGAGATTAGAATGCACAAACGCACAGACAAACATTGTAACAATCAATGTTTTGGATGCTATTTGCGTTGAAAAAGGTCCCTATCACATTTTTTCTCATATATCTTCCATGTACAAACAGCGATCCGTTACATTTTTATTATATGTATAGATTTATTTTTATTGTTTTAGACTGGTGAAATCCTAGTTAAGGGCCCTCAAGTAATGAGAGGGTACAGGAACAACCCTCAAGCCAACAACGATGTGTTCACAGCTGATGGCTGGTTCAGAACAGGAGATTTGGGCATGTGTGATGAAGGTGGCGTCCTTACTATTGCCGATAGACTAAAAGAGCTTATCAAGGTAGGGATCTTTTCACAAAACCAATACTAAGAATACGAAAAAGCGAAAGGAAAGGTTCAATGACCTGGATATAGCTTAACCATGCATTTAGTAAAAATACTACTACATTTATTACTATAACTAGCTGGCCCGTCCAGATCGCTCGGGTGAAAAACATAAAAAAGAAATATCATCACGCCGAGTCCCTAACGGGGTAGGCAAAGAGTATAGAGCGCCAGTTCTCTCTAGACTTACATACCCCTTTCGCTTCGTCTACATTCATCAGTCTCTTCATACATGCTCGTCGGTTTCGAGTACTCTTAACGTTCCCGTCCTTGAGAGTCCGATCTATTTGATCCAGGTAGTTGGAACGTGGCCTTCCTCTGCCTCTTCTTGCACACACTTTTGCTTTGTATATCTGTTTCGTCAATCTTTCTTCACTCATCCTTTCTATGTGTCCAAACCAACGTAACATGCCTTTCTTCATCTTTACAATCACGCCCTCATTCACGCCAGTTGATTTGCGAATCTCTTCATTGCGGATTCTATCTAAGATCGTTACTCGGCACATTTTTCGCGTATTCCGCAAATTTACATGTGATTAAAAAAAAACAAATTTTTTTTCAGGTAAAAGGATTCCAAGTACCACCGGCAGAATTGGAAGCGGTTCTGAGAGAGCATCCTTCAATAGTGGATGCAGCTGTTATAGGAACTCCTCACGCGACTCACGGAGAAGCTCCGAAAGCCTTCATAGTCCTAAAACCAGGCGCTGACACTTCGGCCAAAGAAATCGGTGAATTTGTCAAAGAAAGAGTGGCATCTTACAAAAGAGTGGAGGATATTGTCTTCCTTGATAGTATACCTAAGAGTGCTGCAGGTAAAATTCTGAGGAGAGTTTTAAAGGATCAATATTGTTAGAGATGAAGCCGCGGTGTTGCCTGCAGCACAAAGATCGCAAGTTCAAATCCCGAAATGGTTGGCTTGACTTTAAATACCAAAAATAAAAGAGGGTCAAAAATTATCAAAATTGGTTTAAAAAATAACGAGTACAGACGAATTTCAATCTTAATCATGCTTACCCAATTAGCTTTACTTACAAAAAGGTACATAGCGTTATTGCATTACAAATCAAATTTAAATGCAGTACGGTTCATATTAAGTTTCGTATATTATGCATTACTAATATTATATGGGTTTACTGACTGAAATACACGTAATGTTAACTTTATATTACATTTATATCGATAACTTTATATATTTTTTTAAACTATAATCAAGAATTCAATATATTTTTTAATTGATAAATATATTGTTTTATTCTTGCTCCACGAAACTCGTCCTTTTTAACCCATGCTTGCACTTTGCACTTTGCACCTTTGCACCCATGTTTTATGATAAATAAATCAAAAGAAAATATAACTAAGCAAACGGTATCAGTAGTCATCTGCAAAGTGGAGATACATACATATCATCACGCCAAGTCCCTAACGGGGTAGGCAGAGAGTATAGAGCGCCAGTTCTCTTTAGACTGACATACGTCTTTCGCTTCGTCGGTTTCGAGTACTCTTGACGTTTTTGTCCGACGGTAGTTGGAACGTCTTCCTCTGCCTCTTCTTGCAAAGTGGACATTGCACATTCAAATCCACTAAACTTTCAATCTCTACTTTGCAGATTGAACCGAGTTTTAAACTTAAGCATAGTTATTTGTCACAGCACCTTATGATTTACGGGAAAGGTTAAATTACTAAAGTAACTAGTAACTAATAACTAAAGTACTTAAGTTATATTGATAGATGTCGCTTGCGTAATACCCAACATTGAGCTAAGAATCGTTGATGGTGATAATTATGGTGATAGTGATGGTGATTAATAAATTAGGACCTGGAGAAGTAAGTAAAACAAAGGATTTGTGATTATTTAGAGTAGGTCCTTAACGCCATCTAGCGCAAGTAATTATTACTATTAACACATCATTCAAATTGTATAGCTCTCGAAATACCGTTGCTTGGCGATAGATGGCGTTTTAATTGCTTGTTATTCATTCAATCCAAAGGATCAAAACAATAATCCCAAGGCTCACAGTGAGGTGTTCGTGGATGACCAGTGGTACAGGAGACTTTATAGCTTATATAACTGTCTATGCAGTACAGCGTGCAGTTCATCACGAAGGGTGTGGAAAGATTCCTGCAGGGTCGGCAGCCCGCGAGCGAAACCCCTGGTCAAAGGTAAAGTAATATATACTGAAAAAGAGAGGAAAGATGGGCTATTTATTGTCCCCTTCACCACGTAAATGAAGTAGCGCCATCTAGTTTTCTCTTCCGTAGGTGCCTACGCATATATATAGGTATACATACATACATTTATGATTTATAATTCCTCATTATAATTTATTGCATTAGTAAAATGTACACATCAAGTTACAGATTTTTTTTTATTTTCATTTATGATTATTGTTTTATTTGTTTGTATTGGGGGTACGTACGTACTATGATGTATTGTATACATTATGATACTCTTTTTGATATACTTTTACATTTAAAACAAGAAATACGTAAGTTTTAGAGTATCATATATGTATATCCACAAAACACCACAATATTTATAGTTATTGAGGTAAATAAATGCACATTTTAAATAATTCTACGTAGCTTTCGTACGTGAATTTATTTACCAGAAGATAAACAAAATTATTTTTACACATGGTTTATTTACGACGTTTACAATGTTTATT
Organism: Drepana falcataria; assembly: GCA_945859725.1. Lineage (NCBI taxonomy): Eukaryota > Metazoa > Arthropoda > Insecta > Lepidoptera > Drepanidae > Drepana > Drepana falcataria. The sequence goes on from OX243935.1 coordinate 8,918,840, forward strand.
ATAATATTGTTGTTATTGTTGTTATTGTATCGCACTAACACAACACAAATCAGCGTTCTCTCGCAACAAAACGAAAATCGTATAAATTAAGCAAAAATATCTATAAATTGGCGGAGGAATTGAAGAAACTCGACTGGACGCTCAATTTACGGAAATATTTTACTAGAAATACAATATCCCAGATGCTAAAGTTACGCTCGCGCAAGAAACGGTTGCAAAACTATTTGACACTATTTGATTAAAAAGTTGAACTTTTTACTTCGACGGCTTAACTTTTGAATTTGACAGTTACATTGCCATCTAGTGTAAAATTTCCTACACTAGATGAGGAAAAAGTAACAATAATTTACGGAAGAGATGAATAGATGCAGCATGTATACCAAAAAAATTGTGATGTTCCCGACTGTCCTCCCCCTGCCCCTGGTGTTGTAAGCGTCCATAAGCAGCGGCACCCGCTTACCATCAGGCGGACCGTGAGTGTACAGCAAGGGTCTGGCTCGACTCGTTAGCTGTGTGGCAGTGTGGTTTAGAAATCGCCTGCAAAATGCAGACAAGCAGGTTCAAATCTCGCTTTGTCTTTTTTCGTTTACAATTTCAAATGGTTATCGTGTGTTGGATTAAATAATTATTATATATGACTTTTTGTAATACTAAAAGTGTAAGTATGTTTAAGTTAAGCTACGAACACTCGAAATTCCTCTGAGTAATATCGATGGAATATTTCGTATATGTTAAAATCAGGACTAATCATATTCCTTGACATTTAAGCAAATAGACTTGAGTAATGAGTTTTTAAGCCGCCAAAAATTTGAGAAATTAATCGCTGTCATTTTCGCTGTTAAATTGCAATTTGAGTGAATATTTTATGTCCACATAAACACACGTTTAATATGATTATACGGCTTTTCTTTGTAATTTGAACAATAAAATTACTCAGAGATTAGTGCGGAAGGGCACAATGAGATATTTTCAATTTTATTCTACAGATAATCTGCAAAAAGCCAACGACACGTGGTGTTCCCAGGCGGTCACCCATCCAAGTACTGACCACGCCCGATGTTGCTTAACTTCGGTGATCGGACGAGAACCGGTGCTTTCAACATGGTATGGACGTTGACGAGAGAGATGCTAAAATTATTGTATATATTGTAAAGATATGGAATCATCTCGCGTAATTCATGTAAATAAATGGCAATTTAATTTGGCACTAATTGGCAACAAGCAACCAGCACGTCTGATGGTAAGCGGTAACCGCCGCTATGGACGCCCTATGGACGCAACACTAGGGGTATCACTTGTGCATTGACGACACAAAATTAATACAAAAAATAATTTATTCTAAAGGAATAGAATCTGTGACCCATTGACCCGCTTTCCCACAAGGGTTCCCGAAGGGGTAGGCGAGGTGTGTAGACAGTACCCACACAATCCATCTCCGTTTCTCAAGCGCGACTAAACATAGTTACGTCTTTAAAATTCTATTATTTCTCAAACGTATGCAGGTTTCCTGTCGATGTTTTCCTTCACCGTAAAGCACGTGGCATGAATAATCGCGGTAGGTACAAATGTTCCGAAAAGGTAATAGCAGGTTACAGGTTTCTTGAACAACTCGGCTACAACGGCTTCTAAAATTAGTAATACACAAATTTTCCATAATATCTCGTGAAGGCCTAAATATAGCCATGTAGTTCTAAAGAATACATTAAGAATACGCAGTCGCGTTCGCCAAACATAATATTATCAATTAGGCTACACATTATCAGTATAATTTATGGGACTAGCTGAGCGGTGCGGCTTCACACGCAGTATTTATTTTAAAAGAAATCAATCGGTATGTTCGTCATGAACGCCAGCAATATATATTGAAAGATATATCTATTCAAAGGCGAATGTATAGTCGTGCTTGAGTAACGGCGATGGACTCCCAACTGTCAAGTTGGCACCTAAAATATATCTCCAACGGAAAGTGGGTGTGTGGGTACTACCTGTACACCTCTGTCTACCCCATGTACTATAGGTAGCTATACGGCCTCTTTGAATTTCTTCTTAAACGTTTGGGGTTTCCTCTCGATGTTTTCCTCTGTAGGGCTCGTGGTATGATTAATCAATAGAAACAGTCGGGATTCGAACTCTTAATTATGCAGGCGGTTATTAGCACCACTTGACGAAGCAGGCGAACATACGGTAAGGCATACATACATACATATCATCTCGCCAAGTCCCTTACGGGGTAGGCAGAGAGTATAGAGCGCCAGTTCTCTCTAGACTTACATACCTCTTTCGCTTCGTCCACATTCATCAGTCTCTTCATACATGCTCGTCGGTTTCGAGTACTCTTAACGTTCCCGTCCTTGAGAGTCTGATCGATTTGATCCAGGTAGTTGGAACGTGGCCTTCCTCTGCCTCTTCTTGCACACACTTTTGCTTTGTATATCTGTTTCGTCAATCTTTCTTCACTCATCCTTTCTATGTGTCCAAAACAACGTAACATGCCTTTCTTCATCTTTAAAATCACGCCCTCATTCACGCCAGTTGATTTCGATTTCGGATTCAATCTAATATCGTTACGCCGCACATTTTTCGAGGAGATCGGTACGGTACGGTAAGGCGAACATATATATCTAGGGATTATCATACAAATTATCACGGGTGTAATAGGTATTAACGTGGCAAATGATATGCAGGCGCCACTGACTACATATTGTAATATAGTTCTTATAGCTGACATTATGGATTTAATATATTCATCAGGTTGTAACTTCTATACAGTGAGCACCAAAACAAGACTATTCTTCCATTTTTAGCAACATAACCGCATTTTTAATGAACACTGGAGTGTTTACGTTGCTAAAACAGGTTGTCTCAGAAAAAAACCGTTGTGTTCTAAAATTAATACAATATAACATAAATACCTTAAAAATAACAACATTATTATAGACAGTTCGATCCACGAAGACCCGCCCCAACAACTATATTATATATTCTATATTCGAGGGGGTCGAGGGTTGCGTGGAGTATGACCCGAGTCTATTAATTGTAGTGTGCGTGTGCACTCATAGGTAATCAGTGTGTACCGATATTTACTCAAACATTAGTGGAAGGTTGCACACTAAAATCTATGAGGAAGAATATTGGGGCGCGTGTTCGTGGATGGCACTATCTATATCATTGTGAAGCGTCCCTTGTGGAGTAAACAGAGACTATTGACTTTTAACACATTCTTTATTATTCGCTCTGATTAGTTGTTCTTATTAGCTGTGACAAAGCAATTCTCTGCCGTCTTCTTTTCGTTGACTGTTGAAAATCAACAGCTTATGACGTAGAAAGTGGCACAAGAGTGTGAGTATTATTCCGTTTTGAAAATCAGACATACATATAATCGCCGAGTTCCTCAAGGGGCAAGCAGAGAGAGTAGGGCGCCAGGTCTCTCTAGACTTACATACCTCCTTCGCTTATTGTATACCTAATGATTTGAAAAGAGTAACCATGGTGTTTCTTGCCGGTTCTTCTCCATGGAAATGACCAAACCGACCCGTGCACTTTTTTAGACGTTTTATAAGTGCCCACCTAGGCCTATGTGAAATAAAAAGATTTTGATTTTGCTTGACCGAAGACAGAGTGTTCAGTCTACTTCCAAGTCCGGGTTGATTCACCTTGTTTGTGGGAAATTACGTTCTTTGCCGTCTCCCAACGGTTCATACCTATCTAAATTTTGACATTTATGGTGTTGATATGGCGGTACGAAATTCTAAGCCCACGCAACCGGAGTCGAGAATGTTGACTATTCGTGTAAAAATTTACACGTACTTAGATACGTGTAAATCAAATCAATAGGTTAGATACGTGAAACAGATAACAACATACACACTATAATTGATTAATCTTGATAAAATTGGAGGTATCTTAAAATCCATGTGGTTCGAGTAGTTGCCTGCGACACAAAGATGGCAAGTTCATTTCCCGACTGTACCAATGAGGTTTTTTTTCACTTAAGTACCAATGATGTATTAAATATTTAAGTACAGTGATTAGTCACACCACGAGCTTAACGGTGAAGGAAAACATCGACAGGGAACCTGCTTACGTTTGAGAAGTAATTCAAAGGCATAATAGTCGTGCTTAAGTAACGGCGATGGACTCGCCATCTGTCACTTTGGCACCTAAAATATATCTTTGGCGGAAAGTGGGTGTGTGGGTACTACCTATAAACTTCTACCTACCCCTTCGGGGACCCTTATGAGGAGGCGTGAGGATATATACAACTTAAAATCTTTAAGAACGGTCACTAGCCTTAGCCAATTAATTAGAATAAATAATAAATTAGAGCTATAATCCTTGTGTTGTTGACATTCGCATTGTTGATTTGTCGCACCACTACGTCACATACGACACATATTAGTGAGAAAAAAAAATATTTGGTTACATTGTTTTGGCATAGAAACTAAACGTAACGATGACATCCGCAGAAGTCAAAAACTGTGTCGCGGATGACAACGCCCACCTCCAAAGGACATGAATGTAAATGGGCCAAAGAGGATAGTTCTTCGTTAAGAGTGTGAGGTTTCCTAGACTTCCTCGGTGTTGCAAGCGTCGAAAGACGGCGGTAACCGCTTACAGTAGTAGTAAAAAAAACACATGGAAATGTCACACGTCCACACGACGACGAGCCCCACGTCGCCAACCACACGTATGAATTAGCCTTAAGAATATTGTAATTTTTTTTTATTGTATTTTTTATTTTATTTTATATAGTATTATTGTATTCCCATGGGCCTTGATGCTTGAAATAAATAAATAAATAAAAACAATTTACATACCTACTCAACGACGAATATAGCGATTATTATTTATTCAGAAGTTAAAGGACGAAGCTGAATATGCAAAATCGTACATCAGAGTCGATGACAGAATCGCTATCCCACGTTACGAATATCTCTCCGGTGAAAGTGGATATATTTACACCTCTGCGTACCCCAATATGGGAAGGCGTGCATATGTTTGGAGCCATTCATTTATTTTAAAAAACAGTGAAATATTGCATTTGTGAGAGAGAGTTAAAATATGTTTAAATCCTTACTAATATTATAAATGTGAATGTAAGTTTGTTTGTTACGCTTTCACGGAAAACTACTTAACCGATCATCATAAAGCTTTGTACACATATTTTTGAAAGTATAAGAAGTAACATAGGATACTTAAATTTTTTTTATTACGAAACATAAAAAAGCCTTTCACCCCGACGAAGTCGCGGGCACAGCTAGTCTAAAATATATCTCTGGCGGAAAGTGGGTGTGTCGGTACTACCTGTACACCTCTGCCTACCCATTCGGGGACCCTTTTGGGAAGACGTGTGCATTTTATATATATAAGCCTTAGTGAACCTTCCTCTAGAAGCACTCTATCTATCGATGAAAAACGCATTAAAATCCATTGCGTAGTTTAAAAGATCTAAGTATACAGACGCGACGATGGAAAGCGACTTTAGTTTCTACTAGGTAAACGCTATTATAAATATCCATTCACTGTATTATCTAGTAAAAACCATATTTCATTATAATTGAAAAATAAAAATAATGTATTTCACCAAATTACAAAGGTATGCTTAAATAGGGAACTATACATAAAAGTAATAGGTTTTTACAAGGAGTAGGGCATTAGCAACTGCTCTCATTGCTAGGCTGCAGGACAGCCTGTATTAATGATGAGCAGGCTAATTGTATGTAAATCTATCTTCAACTTCTACCCTAAAGGATATTTCTTTAGGGTATCCAACTTTATGTTATGGCAAAACGGGTTAGGCTTAAATTAAACATCTGTACTCATGTTGATTGTCAAGATGAGTTATTTATGATGGATCATTAAACTGTTACGTTTGAAATATATATAACCGATCGTTATCCGTCCGATCCGGATTGGATGTGCGACATTCCGGATCGAAGGAAAGAACTTGTATTTCAATCAATTAATTAATGCGATGGAATGCTGTTTATGTAACAGTGACGCATATTAAACCTTATGTGTTACATTTAGCAGACGCTATAGATAGTGACATCCACGAAGATGCGCCCCACTATTCTTCCTTAAGTAAGTGTGAATCCTTTCACTAATACCTATTTGAGTATTGTCAGTACACACTGATTACCTATGAGTGCACACGCTCGCTTAATAGACTCGGGTCATACTTCCTGCTTCTCGCGACCCCTCGACTACAAATTGGTAGGGCGCGTCTTCGTGGCTGAATTTTAATAGCACCTCTTTGAACCCGTGATATATTTAGGTCTCTGTCGACTGCATGCATTTGTATATATAATTGCGCTGTCCCTCACGGGATGGGTAGAGAGAGGGCTATTAGCTCTCTCTTTACATACAGACTCCTTACACATCATTTGTCTTTGTTTGTTGCCAGGTATTTGTGTATCGAATAAAATATTACATCCACCACGTTCCAACTACTTAGATCAGATCGATCGGACTCAAGGATGGGAACATCAAGAGTAGGTACTCGAAACCGGCGAGCATGTATAACGATACTGATAAACGTGAGCGAAGGGACAGAGGTATGTAAGTCTAGATAAAACTGGCGCTCAAATCAGTCTGTCTGGTTGAGGACTTGGCGTGATGATGATATGTGATACAAAATATCGTTTAAAAATAAAGCTACTTCACGCCATCTCTCGGGAATAACCTTTAATGTAAATATGTAATGTAATATGAATGATACATATTGAAGGTGATTCCCGATAATTTAATTTAATTTACCACTTCGTTCGTAGCATTGCCACGCTGGATAGCAATGCTGATTCTATGTCTCTGATGTCATGGAGGATGGGTCGGCCCTTAGTGTGGGACGCTACGTGTGTCGATACACTGGCTCCTTCCCATCTTCCTGACACATCGGTGGCGGCCGGCGCCGCTGCTGCTCAGCAGGAGTGCCTCAAGCGCCGCAAGTATGCCTGTCTCGGGTCAGGTTACATATTTGCTGCATTTGCGGTTGTAACTCTGGGGCCTTGGGGTCCTGAGGCTCACCATCTTTTTAAAGTGGTCTCGCGCCGTCTAGTCGAGAGCTCTCGTGACAGGCGGGCTGGAACATATCTCGCTCAGAGAATCAGCATTGCTATCCAGCGTGGCAATGCTGCTAGTCTTCTTGGCACGTTGCCTCGGGATACCGATTTGGGACAAATATTTTATCTGTAAGTAGTTAGTTTCAACTGTTCTTTGTAAATATTATTAATTGTTGTTATTGTAAATAAATATATACCACTTCGTTCTGCTAATATTCACATTTGCCACGATGTTATATCACATCTGTTCTTCAAAGATGAGGTCACTATGACCGCAGTATTAATTAATTTGCTTAAATTCGACCAACGGTACAGTTACACGTGATCTTGTGCACTTGCACTTTTTTATAATTTTCATCACCCAAATATTTCCGCTAAAGGTCGTCACACGACGAGCTTTGGCGGAAATATTACAGTGAGGGAAAACCTCGAGTGGAAACCGGCATTCGTTTCAGAAGAAATTCCATGATGTATATCGGCGATCTACCTATTCCCTATCTGTCACGATGGCCCTAGACTGTTGTGGGCAGGCATGAGATAATATCTGAGGTAATATGATATAATATGATGAAGCGTAGCAGTGAGTTATGTGGGCAAACTAACTAGCTTTCAATTGAAAATGCTGTTCCTGCATCTCTCTCTGCGTATTAGGGGACGTGCATATTTTCTATTGTGTCGTTAATATTTCCGCTTAGTTCAGCGAACATCCCTATAGCGCCTTTCTAAATAGCAACTTAAACCTAGAATTTTGCTTCTTTCAAATGTATGTAAAACACTAAGTGAAGTACTTAAGTACGTACTTTATCATGTGTACTTAAGTCGCTCAAGTCTTGAGCGGTACGGTACAAAATTATATTAGCTACGCATCTTACTCGAAACGAGTGGTAAATTATCGACTTTCATCCGCCTCACCAGACATACTGATAAGCTTGACAAATACTATGGCATAATAAATAATACTACAACAAAACAGTACTACAAGCAAAGTAATTACAAAAATTTACAACGCTAGGTCACAAATCTAACGCGCCTCCTGTTGCGTTTCGCAGATGGCGAGATGAGCGGTATCTTTGACCGCGGAGCATTAACCTAGGCATCTATTGGCGTCTGACCACTGCTGACCGTGATGTCACGTCCGTGTCATGTCCGTGGGCAATAACAGTGGGCTAACTTTTTCTTAGCAGCGCGACCTAGAGCCGTCGGTCGGTTTGCGCATGATGTTAGACCGTGTATACGCTTGTAATATAATATGATTATATGCTTCGTGGTAAAATTTATTGGGAACGACACAGAGAGCTACGAACGAGCTTTGTAACAAAAAATTTACGAACTCTGTAACAAAAAATGAACGGACTCTGTAACAAATAACGAACGAACTCTATAACAAATAACGAACGAACTCTGTATGTATTATGAGTACTGTTTAGATTCTTGTATTGTGTCGCAGATATCAATAGGACGTTAAAATGGTAATTCAACTCGACCTAATATCCATCTTATTAATTTCAATGCGTACTTCGCTTTCAAGGTCGTCCTCTCATAGATGCCTTTATACAGCAATAAGAAGGGATAAAATCCGGTTAGTAAATACATGTTTTAAGTTATACATATATAATAGATACACCGCACCGCCAACGTGACAGATGATGAGGCCGTTACTCAAGCATAACTAGAAACACGTCTTTGAATTTCTTCCCAAAAATTTTTCGATTTCCTCTCGATGTTTTCCCGTACCGCAAAGCTCGTGATGTCATTAATGACTGTACTTAAGTATAGAAATATTCTTTGCAGAGTCGAGATTCGACCTTACAATCTTTGCGTTGCAGGCGCCTACTCGAACCAGTCGGCCACCACGGCTCTTAATTCATAAATTATATCCGTACGTATATCCATATTCCATACTTGCAATTAATTTATTTAGTTAGAACTACTTGAAGAAGTAGGTCATTGGAAGCCTTCCTTTATCGAACTTCGACCTTGACCTTTGATAAAGCAGTAAGAAATGTACATACGAACATAATAAATTCGTCATCAAAGCGAACTGCGGCCTCGTTATCAACTGCACATGGCGAACGCTTGGCGGAATTGTAAACAACCGATAATTTTTATTGACCAAAAAATACGAAATAATAATTATATATATAACCTCACGCCTTCCCACAAGGGTCCCCGAAGGGGTAGGCAGAGGTGTATAGGTAATACCCACTTTCCGCCAGAGGTATATTAGGTGCCAACGTGACAGATGGCGAGTCCATCACCGTTACTCAAGCACGACTGTACATACGCCTTTGAATTTCTTGTAAGACGTATGCAGGTTTCCTCTCGATGTTTTCCTTCACCGTATAGCTCGGGGTGTGACTAATCACTGTACCTAAGTTCAGAAAAACTCATTGGTACAGTTGGGATTCGAACTAGTGATCTTTGTGTCGCAGGCAACTGCTCGAACCACTCGGCCACCACGGCTTTTAAAATAATAATTTTGTATGCATTAAATATATTTGCCTCTTTAAGCATCCCTCAGTAATTATTTAGGTGTAGTGAATAAATTTGTTTCTGTTTTTTTCGAATATCTCTAGAGTTCTGTAGCCGCAGAAGGAAAGGATTCGATGCTGGTATTGTGGTAGATAAATAATAACACAAGAAGTAGTTAAATAATAAACATGTGGGTTCTAAGGGTCTTCAGGACACGTCGACACCTTTTCATAATAATAATTAAAAAAAAAGGACGATTAAATAGTATTAATTCAGCCCTAGAACTATTTAATTACCATCCAGTCAAACGCCTTAGCTAGCGAATCAGCCTCGCCCTATGCACATATCCAAACGCCACCGAGGATGCCCTTAGCATTTGCTTGGCATCTAAGAAGTGGCTAAAGGCGTTTTGGTCAGCCATTGTTTCTTCTTTCTACCACTAAGGTGACCAACACGAATGGCGACCTGATGGTAAGCGGTTACCGTCGCCTATGGACACTTGTACCACCAAAGAAATACGCGTTGCCGGTTCATTATTCGGTTAAATAGCTAATTATTTCCAAATGTCACGCTCCGAGAGACGATTAAGACTAAATAAGCAATTGCTTTTTATTTTTTATTAAAATATTTTATATACGCTGACAGCTATGTAGCCAAATCACTAATATATATATATATATATATGTATACTTATACAAGTTACATAGTACGCTATGGGTATAGAAATAATGTTAAGCATTTGACAATATCAGTTTAAATATCAGGAACCCTATGTGCATACAATTAATACACACTTGACATATAGTCATATAGTTCGACACATAATCTGTGTAGATCCGTCTCGGCTGAAAAAAAGTTGTCGTGATCCTGACCCAAGAATGTTAGGTATTTACGATTGATTTTGAATAGATGAGTATTTTATTTCTGCAAAGAGATAACATATTGTTGGCGCCATTGTCTGACCTTCGCATGACGACTCTGTATGTTCGTATGAGGTTTGGGCACATTATATATGTATGAACATTCAAATGTAATTTGATCACAGACGTAGTTTGAAGTACTCGAAGCCGACGAGCATGTATGAAGAGACTGATGAATGTAGACGAAGCTAAAGAGGTATGTAAGTCTAGAGAGAACTGGCGCTCTATACTCTCTGCATACTCCGTTAGGGACTTGGCGTGATGATATGATGATGATGATGGTAGTTTAAGAAAAGGTTGAAGTACGAAGTGGTTTATTAAGAGCAAAACAAAATACAACGGTATACATTTCTTTTATGAACATTTATCTCGATTTGAAATGTATTCTGATAAAGACCACGCCTATAACGGTCATACCACATAATAACATACCCGTAATGAGACAAAAGCCACCCGGATGTTGACGTTATATTATTTTCAAATTATATTCTGCTATAAACAGCCAGCAACTAGGAAAAAATAAATAAAACGTAAATATAAAAAATAGATATCTATAAATAATAAATATAAAATAAAATATCATAACAGAATATAAATATTGCTTTGCGGCACAAGAGTTCTACGATTACCCATAACAAAATACATCACTAGTGTACATATACATACATACATATCATCACGCCGAGTCCCTAACGGGGTAGGCAGACAGTATAGAGCGCCAGTTCTCTCTAAACTTACGTACCTCTTTCGCTTCGTCCACATTCATCAGTCTCTTCATACATGCTCGGCGGAATATATTTATAGAGAGAACTTAGATTTTTTTAGTCACATCGTGGGTCGTATTCGTACTTGATTTTTTATCACCTTTGCAGCATAAAAAAGTTGTTTTCTTCGACAAATTATGCAGACAAAATAAACATAACAAATTGGTATCATTATTCATTTAGAAGTCATAATCTAGATCCTATTTAGCAAGACACATGCTAGGATGTAAAAATTCGTGACAATAAAAGTAGATAGTTTTGAAAACATATTGATGTTTTTTTGAAAATTACCTGGCAAATAAATAAAATATGAGTCTTTTTGTAATATTAAAATAACCGCCTTTTACATTGACCACGTAGAGAGAAGTTCTCTACCGTAGAGATAATAATAATATACTATAATTATAGTGATGATATAAGTCTATATATGTAGTTATGAAAGTATCGACACGTAAAAGGAATAAAAAAAATGTACACATCACGGACTGAATCGGGATTTCATAAAAGTGCAGTTTGTAAAAGCGTTGTACATGAGCTTCTTATGTAGACAAGTTTGTTCTTGCCCGCCATTTAAATGTTAAGGGAAAGCTCTAATAATCATACGACTTTATTTTTACGATCCTTAGCCAGTTTCCTTCCCCATAACACGAAGGGTTTAAGATAACAAAACAGGTCCGTCGAGCTCCAAGTAAGCGTTGCGCGAGGAACAATCGTAAACTATACAAAATTACAGACGATCACAGCCAGATAACCAATACAAGATTTTAATGTGGGATAGTGAGTTGGCAATGTAGTGTGGATAAGAACAATATTTAATCATTTAACGTAATTAATTATTCTCGTGGTGGCAAAGATTCGAAATAGTAATTATAAGCCGAGTTGTGGCCGAGTGGTTTTAGTATTTGCATTTCACACAAAGATTGCAAGGTTGAATTCCGACTGTACTAATGAGTGTGAGAATCGACTGAGAAAGTGGAAATGTCGGTGAAATAGATATAATTGACCCTCGTGTGGTACGCAGAGTGAGGAGACAGTTCTCTGTAGACTTACACACCTTTTCGCTTCGTCCACATTCAGTCTCTTCATATGTACATGCTTGCAAGTGATAACTTGATTTACTGCAACTAGGTATTATATTTGATTTGTGGTATATTATCTCTTGGTTGAAACTTTGCTACCTATGATTAGATCCAAAGCAGCATTAAACGTGTCTACTTTCGCCATCGGTTTTCCCAACATTCCTACATACTTGGTTCTTAATTTATGTTACTTTCATTAGAATAAACCGGAGTTGCTAATAATATAAAATCCAAGGAATTACAGTTTATCATAGGTAAGATATAAAATATTCACGAAATGTCACAAGGGTTCCTTATGGGAAAGCAGGTGTTTTACAACATCCTCTTTTCGTCGGAGTCTATTGCCGTCACTCAAACCCGACTGCTAAATGCGTATTTAAATTTCTTCTCAAATGTGTGATGGTTTCTTCATGATGTCTTCAGTCACCTTTACGGCTCGCTGTGGCATCAATCACAGTTCTTTAGCAAAGAAAAAAGAACTAAGTACCGGGAATGGAGCTTGCAATTACGGCTAAGCAGGTAATTTCTTAAAACTCAACGGCCACCACAGTTCTTCTGCTTTGCAAATATTTACTCTAGGACATTAACCGGAGAAAAATCGTCTCCTGATTTTTCCCCACCTCATTGTTCAACATCGATTCTTTACCTAAGACTGAACTAACTCACTTAAAGCACTCTCATATATATCATCCCGTCGAGTTGTCACGTGCTAGGTAGAGAGAGTAGAGAGCCAGGTTAGTCAGTGATATTAAAACCTCAGTCGGTTGCAAAAAACACACCATGTATTAAGCAGTCACAAGAGACGGATCAGAAGTTGAAAAGAAACTAGCAATGAAAAAGGTTTGTTTACACCAAAGTGATGAATCACAAGTAAATCCCATGCGCACATTCCGAGAGGCGATCTTATAAGGCCTTGTGCAAACGCGTCGACAACCGATCCAGTGTATTACGTCATGCTTATTGATCTTTATTAATGACGCGGATTTTTACTATTGATATGGTTACAGAGCATATAATTGAGCCGTGGTGGCCGAGTGCAGGCAACTACTCAAACCAAAAATCATAAGATTGCAAGGTCTAATCCCGATTGTTCCAATCTTTTCCTGGAATTAATTACAGTGATTATTATTATATTGACATCGTGACAGATAGCGAGTCAAGTTCTCAAGTAGAAGTTTCCACTCTGAATTATTCTGAAACATGCAGGCCTCTTCTCGATGTTTTCCTTCACACATATATGGCTATCCAACGCTCAAATTTAATTATTATTGTATTTCCAAACAAACTAACACCCTCTACCTCTTTATAATTTTGGTATAGGTAAAGTTGAACTCATAAATGAATGCTTTATTTGAACATATGTTTGTACTTTTATTTTGTCCATATATCTCAGTCGCAGATGTGTCCGCAGCCTCCTCTAAATAAAAACAAGCGGGCGGTAAGTCGTTGGTCAGTCGAGTGGAACCTCACGAGCGATAAGTTTTGTAAGTGGACCGGATCTCAGCAAAAATGTTCTCGAGGATTATCGTATTATTGTCTGTTATCACGTTTGCCTGTGCCGCCACCATGATGGGCCGTCTTCCTCAAATACCTACAGAATTAGGTAAGTTTTGTACCCTCTTTTTATTATTTATTTTATTTAATGCACAAAACAAATTACAATCAATAAAAAATAACATGACAATCATACTTAGAACTAAACTGGATCGTAACCCAAAAAGATGTGCATTCAGCTAAATAGTTATTATTCCTGGATTAATTTTTCTTTTTGTGTGAAAACTCCTTTTTTAATTTCTATAAATTTGTTATAAATTTGTTAACGTGCGTATTTTTAGTTATTATACTATATTTACATTCATATTAAAGCAACCTAGGTTCATTTATAATTTTGGACATGTGCATTTAGTTAGAACAGCAATCAGTTTTTCTTTTACATATATGTATATATGTATGTATGAATAAAAATAAAACACGATTATATAGAGTAAATATTATATATCAACATTAGTAATAAACATATATTATATAGTATTAGTAGTGCCTGAGTAACGGCGATGGACTCGCCATCAGTCACGTTGGCATCTAAAATATAGGTATCTCTGGCGGAAAGTGGGTGTGTGGGTACTACCTATACACCTCAGCCTACTCCTTCGGGGACCCTTGTGGGATTGCAATCAAATGCCAATCATCCCATTAATATCGCACAGGTTCAAACTTTTTTATAAATATAAAACCTCTGATTAATATTTTAACTCCGCGACAAGTTTTTAATACGATTTGCATGTTAATTTGTCACAACCAGGCTTCTTATCTTTTTGCCACATTTCGAATCGTATTTAATGAAGTCAATCATTAGTTGATGTCAAACAGTCCTAATTAAATTCATAACTAACCAGCGACAAAACACGACCTTCTGATAACAACAAGACCACGTTATTACGGATATTAGACGTCAGACGTATGTACACCTAATATATAATAAAAACTTGTTATAATATTTAATAATAGTATATAATGAAGAGAGATAAATAAAAATATATATGTATCAATGACAGGTATTTTAATTTTAAAATAAAATCGAGATTACTGTGTGAACAGACTTCACAGCAATGTCGATTGAGTCTTGAATTCATAAAAAAATCGAAGAATATATAAATATGGAAGTCAATCATTCAAAAACATACAAAATTTTACCCTTTCTACTCCGCGCCAATACTTTTAGGCAATGATTTTTTTTTATTTTTGAAAATTCCTTGCAAGATTTTGCGAAGTACCAAAATAACTTGACGTTCAAAAGAATGCGGCTTAACTGCTGGCAGAGTCAATCTCCGCCTAATGGATTAAAACGTTTTTATTTTCCTGTTGATGTCAGCGCATCCTCACGAAGTCAACCCAAGGTCGAGTATTACAATGAAACAGAATCTTGAGTACATTAACCGTAACCTCAAACATGACCTGCGAATTCGATAATGTTTTGTTTTTTTTAATCTCGCGACTTTTATTTTAATTATAATCTTGCAAATTTTACTATATCGTACTATTTTGTAAACAATTAAATTTTGAATACAAATGAAATATTTGGTAAATCCGCATATTGAAAAGATTATGGATGAAAAGACAGGGCCAGAAATCCTTTATTGGAAGTGAATGCAGTTATGATGGCTGATAATGAGGCCTGGAAGAAATTATTAGTACCAAGGCAGCAGAATTTTACGGTGGTATCCCGTGATAGCATGCCAAAAATACTAGGACGCTAAGAAGCAATACTCGATTTTCGGAGTATGTGTGCTTACATGTATATGTATATATAAAAATTACAGATGAGTAGTATTATGGTACGAATGAGCAGGCAGAGGTGTAATTACACCCTCTAAATATATTTAGGTGCCAACACACTATAACTCTCCGAATACAGAGTGGCAACACGCAAGTGATACTTCAGTATCGTGAGCGTAAATAGGCTGCGGTAACCGTTTCCCATCAGATGGGCCGTATGCTTGTTTGCCACTTTTGTTGTATAAAAAAAAAAATATTAAAAAAATAGCGAGTCCGTTGCCGTTTCTCAAGCACGACTATACATACGTCTTTGAATTTCTACTTAAACTCATGCAGGTAACCTGGTTTTCCACCATGGTGTAATTAATCCCTGAATTTCATTTAAAAAAAATTAAAAGTACCGTTTGGGTTCGATCCTGTAATCTTAATTTTGTAGGCGACTACAGCTGCTATAGAGCTAAATCAAGTAACCGTGGGTAAAAATACAATTTCTCACGTTTTGCCGTGCGTTTTTCTTATATAACTTGGATGATATCGTAGAAACTGTAAATGCGTAAGAATCGCGTAGGTAATATAGAGCCACATTTGCATACGCTCAGAGAAAAACGTGCTTTTTAAAGCTGATATTACGATTCAATATTGCTTTTTCCTTGTTATGTATTTATACACTGATTAATTCTAATATTCGAACCATTTATACCTATACAATTGAATATTCGCGCAGATCTCTAGTTCGGACTGGCGCCAGACATTTTTTTCAACAAAACATTTCAAATTTTATGACACTAGCTGACTGTTATTACCCTTAAATATTCGATAGTTAAGCTTTTATTGAGTTTATGGTAATTTGTGACTAACGCCCTTCTGGTTTTAGGAAGAGTATATTCTTAACATTTTGTACGATGTATACGGATCAAGTAATATTTTTGTTTTTCGCTAAATTTGAGGTTATTACATTGCTCTATCTCCATACTAGACCTAGTCTAGTGGTCTAGTGGTCAGTGCTCCTGACTGCGATGCTTGTGGTCGCGGGTATATTATGTTTTTTTCCCCGTTGAGCTCACCCTTCTCACAAACGTCATGTGATGACGTGACCAACAGTAAAGTGAAACCAATGACTTTTCTGAACGATCACGAGCTTTACTGTAATGAAAACATCGAGTGGAAACCTGCATACATTTGAGAAGAAATTCAAAGACGATTGTGTAGTCGTGCTTTAGTAACGGCGATGGTCTCGCCACCTGCCACGTGGTCACCTACAATATATCTCCGGCGAAGAGTTGGCGTGGTAGTACTATCTACATCCCCTTTGTACCCAAGAACCCATATACCACATGGGTTCCCAAAAGGGTACGCAGACTTATTATATTACGGTGTTTTAAAATAAAATTATTGGTCGATGAGGATAAAAATCGACGTCTCGTGTTTTCAGTTCTAAATTATGCTGCATAGTCGGAATAAATTATACCAATTGTGTTACCCACATCCGTGTCATTCAGGTTTATATATCACTGGTATTCATATGTGACTGAGCTTTATGCTTGTTTATGTTCTACTATAATTAAGTTTTTAATACACAAATAATAGCTATTATAGAGCTCAGACGCTTAAATGTGTTATTATTAGTACGGAGTGAACGAGGGTGTGTAAAGAACTAGGAAGACATGCTACGTTGGTTTGGACATATAGAAAGGATGAGTGAAGAACGATTGACGAAATAGTTATACAATTTGAAAGTGTGTGGTAGAATAGGCAGAGGCAGATCTGATAAATGAGGACGAAGTGAAGGAGGTATGTTTGTCGAAAGATCTCGCGCTCTACTCACTCTGCCGTTAAAACAAATTTGTCGCTGGCTCCTAGTGGAAGTACTTATAAGTTACCTTCTGGAACGGTGTAAATATACATCGCATTTTTATGCATACAAGCTACATTGGCAGAGCTGTGAATAATCAGTAATCGCCATTCCGTTCATATGATGACCATATTTGGCATTTTAAATTTTTGCTCGAAGGACCAAAAATTATCTTCATAATTATTGAGTTAAATATTTTTAAACATAAGTTACAAAACCTTCGAATTCGGGGTCAAGGTTACTATTTGTAAGTTTACAAGACTTGCGACTACGTATAAATTTATTTAAGAAGTCTCTGTCAGATTGTCTTTTCAACAGATAAAAATAATATATATACATTTGTATAAATAATATATACACACCGTGTAGGTCGCGTGGTTCGAGTGCTTACCATGTGAAGATTGCAAGTTCTAATCCCTCCCACTGCCCGAGCTATACGATGAAGGAAAACATCGAGAAGAAACCTGAATACGGTTGAGAAGACGAATGTATGGTTCTACTTCCGTAACGGCGGCAGACTCGCCATCTGTTTCGTGGCACCGAAATGTATCTATGGCGATGAGCATGTGTTTTACTTACACACCTCTGCTTATTAAACGAAATATTGGTATATAATATACGTAAATATATATAATAAACGAAAATAACATTATTTATTTCGTATTAGTCAAGAGAAAAAAATCTCCAGCTTTGAGATATACTAGGCTAGCAGTAAGAGTAAGACTTAATGAGAGAACGCAGGTATAATCAAAGAAAATTGCAGAACGCTAATGCGATCTGGCTAATACTAGTTATATCAAGTATGGGGTGGATCAAACCGCTTAGAACTGACGGGCCACGCTACACGCAAACTAAACATAAACGCAAACCTAATGCAGGAAAAAAATCAGAATGCCTATAAAATCATCTTAGAGTTGTGAGTAATATTTTCTCGCAATAATAGTGAATGGTGTTTATGTATTGCGGTTTTCACAAGTACAGTCATAACTGCAAATAAAAATGCCAATATTTTTAGTCGGCATCTTTGCTGAAGGTCGCGTCTAGTCTGAAATGTTGGCGAATTCATGAACCATTTTCTTCTATGTGTTTCCGGCCTCGGTCTTAATAGCTTTAGGTATTGGCAGGTCAGTAAGCGTCTTTATTAGGTCTGATAAGCGGGTGGGGACAACCATCAGATTTTCCGAGCTATCCGTATTTCTGCGAGCGACGTGTCCGAAATTTGAGTATCCGCATGTGTATGAGTAGAAATGAATCTTACTGAGTTTAAAAGGAAAAAAAAGGCGTAAAGATGTGTTCATGTCTATTATTATTATTAGAGACAATAATAGCACGTTACAGCGTACACATTACTACTCATATTTCCAATGAAACTACACTAAATTTGCTGACTTTTCAACATAAGATTATCGTGACGATGTGTTAAAGGCAATTTGTCGAACCACTCGGCCATCAGGGCTAGTTATTCCTGATGGAATGCATATTACTGCATTATATGTACCCTGGAAAGGAACTGTTCGAGGAATTGTTAATTCCATAGCAAATGTTATTTTGAATAGAAGCAAAAGGTACACATAGTAAGCAAAAAAATTTGATAGGAAAATAATCTTGAATTTTGTGTAATATTATTTTTATTTATGCCTCTGCCACTAACGAATTTAAACTCATAATAACTATTGATTCGACGTTCACCTTGACACCTATGTCAGTCAATGATATTAATAGATAATAAACATTACCACATTTTATAATCTTTTTTTATTAAAGAATCACGGACATCCTCTTCCGAATAAGCAAGAAGACGCGAAAATGGTCTGTTTATATCCGACGGTGCGGTGCCGTACTCAATATCGCTATGAGTTATTTGTCTAACTACACATGTACATTGAACCTTAAGTGAAATTTAACCCTCTTCACGCCTTCCCAAAGGAATAGACAATAACAACAATAAAAACAAGAGGTGTAATAAAATCATATTTTTGTCGAAGATATTATTAGGTCAGTGTCAGATGGTGAGTCCATCGCCGTCGATCAAGTACGATTATACATTTTATGTACGTCTTTTAATTTCTTCAGTACTGTTATACGTCTCGATGTCTTGTCAATATAATTAAATACCCGCCAAACGATTCTACAGATGACTTCTGCATTGTTGTATAAATGTTCTGATATTGGTTTAATTACAATTATAATCACTAGCTTATAATTCAAGCAGTTCCGTATAAACGAACCTTAAGTAAGCTTCGACGAAAATACCATTAAGAGAATATATTCATACATTTTTAGGATTAGTCCTACGATTTGCGTCATCATGTGAATTATAAATGCAAACAGTTAACTATACGCATACGATAGCGATTACGTAAGCACAGATGAGGATTTCTACTTCCTAATTCGATATCGGTATTTAGGTATAAAAAAAAATTCATAGAAAGGATTTGAGACTTCTACCGATAATTTGCCGCTCCTAAAATCTGCCACCCTAGGCTCCAGCTTAATTACCTTGACATGGCAGTGGACTTGCCTGATGGGACAGTATTTCTACCTCATTGAAGATCGCAACCAATAGTCCTGCTTTTGGGTAGAATAGTGTTCCTCCGGTGAGAAAGGTTTTCAGAAATCTATATGAATTGGCTTTGATAGAAACGGGATCAATACGTTCTTCTAATGCATCTATAGTAGTCTATTCGTCTAACCGTAGGCGCTTACCAAACATGAGTATTATTGTTTGCCATCTTTTAAAAAAAATAAATATCCCTTTTCCCCCATTCTCCTTCCTCGTGATCACTTTGGTTGTATTAAGAAATTATGTTCAGAATTTCATTAGCCTGATCGGCATCAACTAAAAGCTATTCTTTGCCTGAATTACCATCTGTTTTTAGCAGTGTTCAACCGACTTATTCTAATAAAACCAATCATTTTAATTACAGCACACAAAAAAGGCTGTTATATTCAAGATATCAACGACGTCCTACCATTCGGCGAAGAATTTACACCCTCGGACAGTTGCGTTCGGATTAGCTGTACTTACAGAATGATCTACTATGACACGTAAGTATCAGACTAATATTATGCATGTGAATGTTTGTACCTTTTCACGAAAAAATACTGTCTGGAATTAAACTAAACCGAAACCGCGGAGCAAAGCTCCTACATACATATTTTCAAAATATTACATCAATACGCCGAGCATCTCACGGGTAGGCAGAGAGGGTAGCATCAGACCTCTCTTATATGAACGAGCCTTACACGAATGTAAGGGTCGTTCATTTCACTTTCCTTCGCTTCATTAATCATCTTCATTTCGTTGTCTTGTATTGACAGTAAAAACTTTTTTATATTGAAAATTTTGCACTGGTGGGTTAAAGATAGTTCAAAAGAGTCCTTAAAGAAGGTTGTTGAAAGACCCTGGCGTTGCAAACGTCCATAAGCGGCGGTAACTGCATACTATCAAGCGGACGGGACGCTTGTTTGTTAATTGGTAAAAACTGTTATATAGGTACATAACGACATAGAAAATACATTGTGCACATTATAAAACTCAGTGGTATAATAAATAATATCGTATTTCTTACAGATGTGGAGTACAGATGACAGAGGACCCTGAAAGTGTCACAGAGGCAGATTTAAGCAAACCTTACCCAGACTGCTGTCCAACGTTAAAGGTCGACTTAGATAATAACATAATTTAGCGTAATTAACGCTAAATTATGTTATTATCTAAGTAACGTAGAAGAGGATCATCAGAAATTGGCGAAATTTCAAGAGTCAGGAAACGTCAAGAAACGATTGAACGAAAGATGTGTGACTTTGAATATGGATAAGTGTTTAGGGGCAAATAAATGCAATAATAGCTTTTTAAATTGAATTAGTTTCTAAGATTAGAGCTTTCTAAAAAACAAACTGTCTTTTAAAAAAAAATGGTTTACTATGTTATTGCTACCAAAAATGACGAGGATAAATTAAAAGATCAGTGAAAATAATTATTAAAGTATGTGAAGTAGAAAAAATGATTGACTTTGGAATGTATACGGGAAATGATTTGTTGTAAATAAAAGGGTATTTTGCGCCATTTCAGGTATCCTATTAAGACTATTAGAGTAGATAGAGTTCCTTAATGAAGATTTTGGGTATAAAGTACTCTGAATGTAGAAGCTATCTTGCCACCAAATTGTTGAATTTATTTATTTTATTAAATTAGAAGATTTTAAGTAACAACCATGTTTTATTCATGTGACCGTGATGGCCGAGTGGTTCGATTTGGCCCCTGGAACTCATTGATCAAAAGCTCGAACCCCATCTTTACAAATGAGTAATTTTAATCACAACACAAGCTTTACTGCCTGGGAACATAATCAAAAGCATACGTATGAGAAGGAATTCAAAGATGTATGCATATTCGTGCTTTAGTAACGGCGATGGACACACATTCGTCACGGGTAGTGGGTGTGTAGGTCCTCTGGGCACGCTTCCCCAAATGAGTAGGCAGAGTGTACGTAGTTTTGTATTGTTTGTGGTAAGGCGTGAAGAAAATAACAATAATCGTGTTTGAGGCCTGCTTGTAAGTAAAGAAATATCTGTAATTAAATCTCACTCTTCCCAAACAAAATTTACTAGTACAATTATAATATGTGTATTTCTCCTAAGCAGTTTAAATAACATAATGCATTCGGACAAACCTTATGCCTACCCCGTTAGGGCGTCGGCTCGATGATGTGTGTACTGTATGTACTGACAAACAGAGAGAGTGTCAAGCCAGCGCGTGCAAAAATAATTTGGTAGATAGACTCGGTATTGGAATGGCGGTCACAAGGGCACACACTATAATAATTGGATATTGTATGTATAAATAGTGCAATATCTTGTGTGTGCCAACCGACAGAAAACCAATTAAATTCCACTGCGTCCCGGACATCGTGTGCTTTCTTTTCTGAAATGGCAGTATCCGGAGAGCTAAAACAAAAACGAATCACTACAGTGTTCACCTTTATGGCCGCAGTTTCGGCTTTTTTCAACGAAGAGATCGATTGAAAAATAAATTGCGGCGAAGTTTGGAGGTTGGGTCTAACCTCGTTTTCAATATACAGCTTAGGCAGGTATCGTTTTCATGACGCAGCGCCGAAGCGGAATACTGAATAATTTGATTTATTTATTTATTACATATCAACTTACATCTACCATAACAGGATATCCTAATGCGATGGTGCAGCAAACAAACCAATGTTGTATCCTATATACATAACTAATTAATAAATTACCTACAGTTTATTGTAGCAAATGATAGCCAGTGCTACTCTGCTAAATTCACTCAGAGAACATGCGAACAAATCTGACTCAGTATGTACTAGGTTGAGGTGAAAAGTGCTCGTAAGTGGCGCTTCCTTTAGTATGTTGAAGTTGAAGCCGCGAGTGTGAATGGCTTAAAAGGGCTACAAAATCAATATTATTATTTAGTTCAAATCCCCGCGGTTGTACTCTATTTTTACAAAGTGAACTACTTTAACTTTTTGAACGTGAAAATTAACACAATAAAGTGATACATAAGACAACGGTAAGGGAAAATATCGGTAAAGAAGCCTGCATAGTGCTAAGTTGGAGAAGAATGCATGTACGAATCGGTCATGTCTAATATTCGTTGCCAGGCGCCATTTGTTGTTAGCTTCTCAATTTATTTCAGGCAAAATAGTTGTTGCGCTGCGTACCCATTCAGTTTGGCTCTTGTGGGAAGGAGGGTACGAACAGGCCGCCATATACTACCCCCGTAGGAAATAGAAACAGGCAAGAAAGACAACAATGATTTAATGAATGGTAAAAAGTTTTAACATTTCTGCTTTAATACGACCCTTGGGTACTGTGCACACTTTTTATTTAAGGCTTTTGCAAACTGTCGTAAGCATATTATATATAACCTGTTTATTGCAAGGCAAAATAAAAGCTAGTAAAATGCGAGTGGTGAATTCCGCTCTTTTACTGAAATACGCAAACATTTCTTCTCTTGTCTGGCCTTTTTCCCATTTTAGTTGGGGTCGGCCCTCCGTATCATCCGTCTCCAG
This sequence comes from Drepana falcataria, assembly GCA_945859725.1. Classification (NCBI taxonomy): domain Eukaryota; kingdom Metazoa; phylum Arthropoda; class Insecta; order Lepidoptera; family Drepanidae; genus Drepana; species Drepana falcataria. Next base: position 8,942,314 of record OX243935.1, read on the forward strand.
GCAGCTCGATCCTGGGTCATCTCCTAATACACTGACGATAGAAAATAAATAAATAGATGCCTGCCAGTGAAAGTCCCATCAAAAAAGTTTGAGCCGTTGCAGAGATTAGCCGGAACGAACAGATAAACAGACAAAAATAAGAAAATAAAATATTTGGGTATATGTACTGTTTATACATCCATATGCATTTAATAAAAAGTGGTTATTTTAATATAAAAAACAAAAAGTGGTCATTTTAATATAACACACAGACACTATTTTTTTTGTATATATTGTACAGATTCCAGAAACATCAGAGAAATAATAATATATCCTCACGCCTTCCCACAAGGGTCCCCGAAGGATCACTGCGGCGGATTGAGACTGCGCTTTGTCCTCTTTGATGCCGACGCAACGTTTCCTCTTTTTTCCATTTCAGCACCCTTCAATAAAAAAATGGCCAAAGTAAAAAAGAGCAGACGTTTCTCAGCGGCCTCACCATCCACATTAAAAATGGACTTTTGCAACATCAGGGGACTCCATTCTAATCTAAACGCAGTCCACCAACACCTTGAGACGGCGCAGCCGACTCTGCTATTTCTGACGGAGACGCAGATATCCTGCCCTGATGATACATCATACCTGAACTACCCCGGGTACAAGATGGAACACAATTTTGTGCGCCGCGCCGGTGTATGTATGTACTTCCGGGAGGATATTTGCTGTCGACGTCTCCTCGGCCTTGAAGACAGAGACCTGTCAATTTTGTGGGTGCGCGTAGACTATGGTGGCAACACCCGAATCTACGCGTGCCTTTACAGGTCCCATAGCGGTGACACAGACACAGTTCGCCTATTTGAGCACCTGCAATCGACAACGGACAAAGTACTTGAGCAGTACCCCTCCGCGGAGTTGGTGGTTTTAGGAGATTTTAACGCTCACCATGTTGAGTGGCTTGGCTCTCAGTCCACTGACTGCGCGGGGAGGGCTGCTTACGAGCTTGCCCTGGCTTATGGCTTCTCGCAGCTGGTACACGAACCAACCAGAATACCTGATATCGAGGGCCATACAAGCTCTTTACTGGACCTTCTGCTGACCACGCGACCGGACAGCTATTCCATCTCGGGTGGGTGCGCCGCTTGGCACATCCGACCACTGTCTGGTCCGGACGCAAGTGCCGTGCGCAAAGGCCGAAGTGCCCCGACCCCCGGGGCGGCGGCGCATGTGGCACTACAAGGCAGCAGACTGGGATGGATTGTGTGAGTTTTACGCATCGTACCCGTGGAGGCAGATCTGCTTTGCATCAGAAGATCCAGACCCCTGTGCAGCAGCCGTCGCTGAGACGATACTGGCGGGAATGGAATGCTACATTCCAAGCTCGCTATTAGCTACAGGGGTAAAGAAACAGCCGTGGTTTAATAAGCCCTGCAAGGAAGCTAAATTATCCAAGCAAGCCTTGTATGAGGCGTGGACCACGACTCGATCCAATCTGGACCCCAACATATCTGATGCAAAGCGGAAACTTAATGCTGCCTCGAGGCACTGTAAGCGAGCGATTGCCAGGGCGAAATTCGATTTCGTCGGCAGAATTGGTAAGAGACTCGCTAGCTACCCTTCTGGCAGCCGTGCTTTTTGGTCCCTTGCCAAGGCTGCTGAGGGAAACTTTTGCCAGTCGTCCCTGCCACCACTCCGTAAGCCGGATGGTAACTTGGCCCACAGTGCCAAAGAGAAAGCGGATCTATTGGGCTCTCTCTTTGCCTCGAACTCGACTATGGATGACGGAGGCGCCACACCGCCAACCATTCTGCGGTGTGAGAACTCTATGCCGGAGATAAGCATAACCCAACGGGAGGTCCGGCGGGAGATGCTGTCTCTGGATGTCCATAAATCGAGCGGGCCAGACGGTATTCCGGCAGTGGTGCTTAAGCAGTGTGCTCCTGAACTGTGTCCTGTTTTGACGCGCCTATTCGCGCTATCTTATTCCACCCAAAAAGTCCCAACTTCGTGGAAGACCGCCCACGTGCACCCAGTGCCCAAAAAGGGTGATAGATCAGACCCATCGAATTACAGGCCGATCGCCATCACCTCCCTCCTCTCCAAAATTATGGAGCGAGTGATTAACACGCAACTCCTGCGATATCTAGAGGGTCACGGTTTGTTGAGTGACCAACAGTATGGCTTTCGCCACAGTCGCTCAACGGGTGACCTTCTAGTATATCTCACGCACCGTTGGTCACTCGCCATTGAGAGTCAAGGTGAGGCATTAGCTGTTAGCTTGGATGTGGCGAAAGCGTTCGATCGGGTCTGGCATCGCGGTCTTCTATCGAAGCTTCCATCCTACGGACTGCCAGAGGGATTATGTAAATGGGTCGCCAGCTTTCTGTCCAGCAGACGAATAAGAGCCGTCGTTGACGGTAGCTGCTCCGAAAGCATGGACATTAATGCTGGCGTCCCGCAAGGCTCTGTGTTGTCCCCGACTCTGTTTCTTCTGCATATTAATGACATGTTTTCTATTGAAGGCATTCATTGTTATGCAGACGACAGCACTGGGGACACTTACTACACGGGCCGTGCTAATCTCCCTCGTTCCACTGTGGAGGAAAGTCGCGAACGACTTGTGTCTGAAATCGAGAGTACACTTCGCAGTGTCTCCGATTGGGGTCGACTAAACCTAGTCCACTTCAACCCCACTAAGACACAAGTATGCGCGTTCACCGCTAAAAAAACTCCATTCGCTGTGGCTCCACAATTCCAGAACACTCCCCTGAACATCTCGGAAAGCATTAGGATCCTTGGGGTCGATATTTCTAGCGACGTTCAGTTCCGTGGTCATTTAGAGGACAAGGCTAAGCTGGCGTCGAGGAAGCTCGGTGTGCTCAACAGAGCTAAGCAGTACTTCACACCGCAACAAAGGCTGCAACTTTATAAGTCGCAAGTTCGGCCACATATGGAGTACTGCTGCCACCTGTGGGCTGGAGCCCCTGAATACCAGCTTGGGCCTTTTGACGCGGTTCAGAAACGCGCCGCTAGAATAGTCGATGATCCCATGCTCACAGGCGGCTTGGAATCACTAAGTCTGAGGAGAGACTTTGCCTCTCTGTGTGTTCTACCGCTTGTATAACGGGGAGTGTTCAGCAGAATTGTTCGACATGATGCCCACTTCCACCTTCTACCACCGCACCTCTCGCCATCGACGGGGAATTCATCCCCATACTTTGGAACCACAAAGGTCTCGCACTGCGCGGTTCCAAAGGAGTTTCCTTCCGCGAACGCTCAGGCTGTGGAATGAGCTCCCCGTTGAGGTTTTCCCTGGAGAGTACAGCATGGAGTTCTTCAAGAAGGGTGTGAAAAGATTCCTGCAGGGTCGGCAACGCGCGAGTGATACCCCTGGTGTTGCAAGCGTCCATAGGCGGCGGTAACCGCTTACCATCAGGCGGACCGCATGCTTGTTTGCCAACCAAGTGGTATAAAGAAAAAAAAAAAAAAAGGCAGAGGTATATTAGGTGCCAACGTGACAGACGGCTAGTCCGTCGTATTATTCATAATAAAATGACAACCGTAAATACAATAAGGGAAAAAGTTATAATATAATTATTACGTATTACACACTCATCATATATTTTCCTGGTGGTATCAGTGGGATTGCTGCAGTGTGTACATACGGACATAAAATTTTGTTGTATTGGATATGTATTTCAATGTGAACCATTGTTTTTCTATTTTAATCATCAGATATGTATTGCTATTAACTTCAGGTACGTTGACAAACTATTCTTTGAAACCTTAGGCGATGTGAGTAGTTGTGTGCGAAATCAAGATTGCATGTTAGAATTGCAGCGGTGTGTACCAATGATTTCTTGGCTAACTTACGTTCTATTCCTAGTTCAGTGAAGGAAAACATCGTGACGAAACCTCCATACGCTTGAGACAAATGTATGTTATACGTGCTTGAGGAACAGGGATGGCCTTCCGTCGCTTTGGAGATACTCGTATGTTCTCAGAAAAAATATTGTAATTCGTCTGCCTACCCCATTGGAGGCCCTTGTGAGAAGGCGTGTATGAAGGAATATAGATAATTATTTATTACACGCCCCTGAATTTCTGCTCATACGTATGCAGGTTTCCTCTCGATGTTTTCCTTCACCGTAAAGCTCGTTGTGTGACTAATCATTGTACTTAAGTTCAGAAAAACACATCGGTAAAGTCGAGACTCGAACTTGCCATCTTTGTGTCGCAGTCAACCACTCCGACCAGTCCGCCGCCACGGCTCTCTAAAAAAATACAAATAAATATCTGTCTCCACACTAGGCAGTGCCTGCCCCGTGGAGGAGATCATACGATTGTACGGATAAAGTTACTAAACACAACCTATTTTAAAGTTTCAATGTCAGTGACACTAGTTCATATTCTGTAGACATTTTTTATAAGATACACTTGCACTATATTCTGATAATTAAATAAGACATTTAATTAAACGCTAATAAAAGTGAAATGTATGTACGGCTTTAAAATTACATTTCAAATAGAAGAGATTAATCACCTATTAAGTTACACACGAATACATCTATACTAGTATTATAAAGCTGAAGAGTTTGTTTGTTTGAACGCGCTAATCTCAGGAACTACTGGTTGAAATATAAAAAATAATTTTGTGTTGGATAGTCCATTTCTCTAGGAAGGCTTTAAGCTATATAAAATTACGCTACAACCAATAGGAGCGAAGCATAAATGAATAATGTTGCCAGAACGGGAAAAAATATTCCTATTTGAGAGCTTTTGTTGCGTGCGCTGCGTAAACGGTTTAAGTTACACAAATATCATATATGAAGGAATTGTTCCTCTTTAAAAGTTCTAAAAAAAAGTCCGCGACAGCATATGTCTATCTTTTAAGATTGACTCACTACAGCCTTTTTTATGGCAATCAAGTCCACGATGGGCTCCTGAACTACTCAACCGATTTCAACTTAAAAGAAAGGATAGCTTACAACACAATTGGATCCGATAGGTGGCGCTGCGATCGTGTTTCAGGAAATTTTACTTTTTCACCCGGGCGAAGCTGGGCGGGACAGCTAGTATATTATATGAAGGATACGCATTGTATTAAAACTACAATTCCTTTTCTTCCTTCCTGTAATTTGTCACCGACTGAGGTTAGTTCTATAAGCGTTACATGAACGTGCTTAGATAGGATATTTTGTCATATACAGACATACATATATACATGAATGGGATCGTCATCAATAACCGGCGTATGTATGAAGAGACTGATGAATGTGGATGAAGCGAAAGAGGTATGCAAGTCTAGAGCGAGAGAGAAACAGCCTTGGTTACCGAGAGTTAAAAAATAGTACTTGCATTTTCAGAAAGCTTAGCAGAGCGACACATTGTCCTCGTCCTTGCGAACACAGACGCAAATGATACTATAAAATGGATATATGTGCCGCTATTACTTAGTCATAATTCACGTAAGTGTATATTTTTACATAGTAAATAATAAATACGAAGAAATAAGAGAGGTAGGGCATATCGGATAAGAGAGGTAGGGCATAACGGATAAGAGAGGTAGGGCATAACGGATTCTCCGTTCGAATTTGGAGCTGCCCGACTGGGGCAGGACCTCCACCTTATAGAAGTCCGAAGCCAAATAACACAATTTTTTTGTGTTGTGTTCCTACGTGGTGAATAAGGTTTCCAGTATTGAGCTCCTTGGGGAGGGGGGAGGATTGTTATATTGTGTTGGCAACCGAGGGATTAGACCTATTATGTTGCCAACACAGTATAACTCTCTGAACATAGAGTGGCAACGCGCAAGTGATACTTAGGTATCGTGAGCGTAAATAGGCTACGGTAACCGTTTCCCATCAGGTAGGCCGTATACTTGTTTGCCACTCTTGTTGTATAAAAAAAAATACCTAGGGACAATTCCACATAAATTGACATAGCCCTAAATTAAGTAAAGCTTGTGTTATGGTAACTAGACAACTATATATTTACTTACATAGATAGAAATATACATAAATACGTAGATCAACCGAGACTGAGGTACAAATACTAGTTTTCAACACACAAATAACCTGTGACCTCATGTTTTGCAGTCAGGAGCTCTAACCACTAGACTAGACGGCCGTAAATTTTTATTTTAGTATAGGAAGGTTTTTCGCTCGAAGCCGCAATGAAGAGATTCGCAAAGCACCTGGCGTGATCGTTGGTTTGAACATATAGAAAGGATGAGCAAAGAAAGATTGTTTTTTTCGTTCCACACCCTTCTTGAAGGGCATGTTCTTTTTATAAAGTATCATCGACTGGAGTTCATTTGTTAACGCCATTCTGGATGGATCTCTGAAGGGTCACAACAAATTACAAGCCCCTGATAGTCTATGTGTGGGGTGGCTGTTATTGTTAATTTAGTTGTTGCCCGAGAGAAAATCCCCATATCCGTTTAAAAGACGCAACATCCCAAACTTCACCAGCACCAATTGGTTCAGGCGTCCAATTTCTTCACTAGATTTTGATGCAGTATTTTTGCTTTTTTCCTTTCAGTTGCAAAGAACAATGATATAGTGTATAATGTGGGTGATACGGTGGAAACGTATTGTATACAAATTGGCACTAAAGTGTTCCAGTCCAACTGGTTTCATGGAGGTATGTGCTTATACAGTGTTTCAGAAAATATTACGCTTGACCTCTAGAAGTGAATATATCCTCACGATAATGCAATAATACAAATAGTTCCAAACAAGAAAAACCAATTTTAAACGGATACTCACTCCAAAATATTGTGTTATGGTGTTTTTTTCCAGAAACTCTTAAGCTAAAAACGTAAATGTTCCCGGAACGACGAAAACCAGGCTCGCGACTTCACCTGCTTATAAAAAGCCTGCAGCATGCTAAAATTGGGTGATATTGGAAAATAGTTGTAACAGTTAGTTAACAGTAGCCTAAATATAAAAACAAACTAATATTTATATATATCTTCGAGCTTTTTCAGAAGTGTGTAGGTAGTACCCATACACCCACTTTCCGCGATTTCGAATCCATCGCCGCTACTCAAGCACGACTATACACTCGTGATTGAATTTCTTCTGTAGTCGACTAATTAAGATAATCTTCTTTCAGTTTCTAAACAAAAGCAGGTGATTGGCTTCATGCCACAGTGCAGCAAACGAACATGTGTTAGTAAAATGACGCTAGAATGGTTTGATAACGGAACACACTTACTATGCTGTGTTTCTAATGGCAGCAAACACCATTATAGCAACTCATTTTCTCTAAGACAGAATGGTAAGTCGATATGTCATTTACTTTTAATAGATAACTATATGTGTGATTGAGTGAGTGATTAGTCACACCACGAGCTTTACGGTGAAGGAAAACATCGAGAGGAAACCTGCATACGTCTGAGAAGAAATTCAAAGGCGTATGTATAGTCGTGCTTGAGTAACGGCGATAGACTCGCCATCTGTCACGTTGGCACCTAATATACCTCTGGCGGAAAGTGGGTGTGTGGGTATTACCTATACACCTCTGCCTACCCCTTCGGGGACCCTTGTGGGAAGGCGTGAGGATATATTATTATATTTTATAACTCTATCTTTACGCCTTGACCAAGACACAGGGGTGCCCGAAGTGGTAGTTAGAGGCACTCTATTTTCGCCGGGGATATATTTAATGTGTCAACGTGACAGATGGCGAGTACACACCCGTTTCTCCAGCACGACGGTCATACGTATTAAATCTCTTCTCATATGTAAGTAGTTTGGTTTCCTTCACCAAAACTTGTGATATGATAAATCACACAATCACTGTTCATAAGAAATTCAGAAGAAACTCAATGGTCTAACTCATAGTTGGGATTCAAACTTCTAGCTATCTGACTATCTGGACTTATATTGAATAATATAAAACGTTTTTGGTAAACGTTGATGAATTCGGCATCTGTATTGTTTGCAACCTTAATGACTTGGGTAAAACGGTGTTGTGTTTCACTTGTCTCTCTCTTCCGGTTCCCTTATAGCAATAGGGATAGCGCTAAGATAAACTATTATGTTTAATAAAATTAAGCTTAACATTTATTTCAGATACTCAAAATATACTTCAACTTGCGAGTAATGTAAATATGGAAATCGTAAAACAGGATCAATACTCTTACAAGTGTAAAGACAATGGATGTAAGGAATTTTAAGCAGTTTTAAAACTACCTTAAGAACTAATATTACATGTTTGTTATATTGTTCGTGCATTTAGTTAGATCAAATAACAATAATTCCCGCGCCGCCTCCTAGATGGCGCCGTATAGTCGCTGCATCACGCTATTGAGAGTATTTACTTTACAATTCATATTATAATGAAACTGTGAAATCTTGTGGACATTAGTCGTGCCCCACTGATAATAACCGCTTACCATCAGGCGGCCCGCATGCCTGTTTGCTACCCGTGGGGTATTTGCAAAAAAACCTACATATGTTTGAGAATAAATTCTAAAGGTTTTACTTGCGAAACAGCGATAGGCTCGCCATCATTCACGTTGTCATCTAAATATATCTCAGGCAATAAAACTATTAATGTTTTCACACTTTCCCACAAGGGTCAAAGCGGTGAAAGCGGTTCGCCACCCACTTTCCGCCGGAGATATATTTTAGGTACCAACGTGAAAATTTACGAGTCCATCGCCGTTGCTCAAGCACGACTATATACATACGTCTTTGAATTTCTTCTCAAACATATGCAGGTATCCTCTCTATCGGGAATAATCCTTAGTCAATAAGCACGTGGTGTGACTAGTTCAGAAAAGTTATAGTTACAGTCGACATCGAAATCGTGATCTCTGTGTTGCTGCTGGTCTACTCGAACCACTCAGCCACAAAAGCTATTGTAAATATGAAAATTATATCCCAACTAATATTATAAATGCGAAAGTAACTCTGTCTGTCTGTTACCTTTTCACGCCTAAACTACTGAACCGATTTAAATGAAATTTGGTACAGAGATAGCCTAGAGCTTGAGGAAGGACATACTTTTCAATGCGAATAAGGGTTGTAAAGGGTTGCAATAGGGGATGAAAGTTTGTATGGAAGTTACGTCATTTTTGAAGCTAGAAGCTTGAAACTTATTTTTTAGTATATTTATACATATACATTAATATTACATTCTACGTTAGTAAAAAATTACACTTTATTTAGAAAAAAATAATGCTGCTTAATATCACTTTTCCGCGCGGACGAAGTCGCGGGCACAGCTAGTGTAATATAAATCGTTATTGACAATCCTTTAATATTTTTCAGCCTCCGTTTTAACTATCTATCCAAATGGAACGGTGACTAATTGGGCAGATGCAGACTCGACTGGTTTTATACAAGACCTGTCACACATTCAGGATGACACTCAAGTAGCGTGCATTAAGTACGTAGATTCAGCAGTCGATAACGGTTCTGAAATATATACACGAAGGCTGTACAACTACAAGATATTTAGATCCGATACAGGTAAAAGGGAGGTAGGGCATAATCCCCATACATCCCCGTTCGAATTTGGAGCTGCCTGACTGAGGCAGGAGCTCCACCTTATAGAAGTCCGTAGCAAAATTACACAATTTTTTGTGTTGAGTTACTACGCTACAAATAATGCTTGCAATAACGAGCTCGTTTGGGAGGGGGAGGGGGGGGATCGTCATATTATTAGTTGAATTTATATCTGTCGAAAAAACAAAGGATATGTTTTAATTCAGAAAAAATACCCATTGAAATAAAATTACACATAATATATATAAACATTTACCTTCTATACCTGCTTTGACATTTCAGGTCAAACTAGTAACAGTTGGATAGCTATTTATGCCAGTTGTGGGGCAGGAATCCTCGTGCTTCTAATATTAGCGTGTACGTGCAGGATGTTCTTCAACAAACACCGAAAGGTAATCTAAACTTACTCTAACGGAGTAAAAAGTTATAAAACAATATAAAAATAAAGAATCACAAGTGTATCCGAAGGGGTAGGCAGAGGTGTATAGGTAGTACCCACACACCCACTTCCGCCAGAGATATATTTTAGGCGCCAACGTGACAGATGACGCGTCCATCGCCGTTACTTAAGCACGACTATACATACGCCTTTGAATTTCTTCTCAGACGTATGCAGATTTCCTCTCGATGTTTTCCTTCACCGTAAAGCTCGTGGTGTGACTAATTACTGTACTAAAGTTCAGAAAAACTCATTGGTACAGTCGGGAGTCGAACTTGCAATCTTTGTATCGCGGGCAATTACACGAACCACAGTGTATGTACAGAGATTGATTACACCACGAGTTTTAAGGTGAAGGAAAACATCCAAAGAAAGTCTGCATACGTTTCAAAAGGAATTAAAAGAGGCATGTATTAATCGTGCGAAAGGGCGATGAACTCGCCATCTGTCACGTAGGCACCTAAATTACATTTCAGGCGAAAAATTGATGTTCTTACACACCCTTTCCAACCCCTTGGGGATGCTTGTGGCGGGGAGATATATAAGTAACTGGCTGTCCTGACAACTTCGCTTGGGTGAATAAATTTAAGTTCCTGAAACACGGTCGCAGCGCCACCTAACGGGTTATAATCTAATTATATCTATTCAGTTGTAAATCTATACCATTCTCGAATCCACTTGAAAACATACAAAAAAATCATCATAATCGGTCCAGACTCTTCATAATCGGTCCAGACTCTTCATAATCGGTCCAGACTCTTCATAATCGGTTCAGACTCTTAGGAGGGGTTCAGTCACATACACACGTACTGAAGAATAAACAGAAAGTTATTCTTCAGTACATTTGAAAAGGCAATTTTGCAAATACGCAATAGTTGCATTATCCTGAAAATGCAGTTGGCAGAGTAGCTCATAACGAATCTAAGAGTAGGTATTTGAGACCAAAACATTACCAGAAGTAACTTAATAGCCATAGCTTACGTAAATCGACATGGAGTGGCTGTAGTGGCAGAAGCAGGATCAATTCGTTGCTCGTACTGCTAGCGCAGCAAGCCCACCCGTCATTACTTATTCAACACACGTGTGTACGTGTGTCTCAGGTATTGTTTGCGCTACGATAACCGATACTTATTTGCCGCAATTACAATATAAAAAGTGCAAAGAAAATATACATAAGGCCAATAGTTAAACATCAGATTTGTGTATTACATGCATACATATATGTAACATATCACGCCGAGTCCCTTAAGGGGTAGGTAGAGATAATAGAGTGCCAGTTCTCTCTAGACTTGCATCGCCCCCAAATAATATTTAAATAAAATCACCAGTCCAGCCCAGCTGCCTTGCTCGCGATCCAGCAACGCCCTAAGCCGAGGTTCGAACCCCACAGGGGGTGCCCTTAGCTGTGTTGCTTAGAATTAAAGTACCTGGCTGGAGGCCTAGGTCTCGCCATTGACCGGTTAAGTAGCAAAAGTTCCCGGAACTCACGCTACGAGAGACAATACAGAAAAAAATCTAGACTTGCATACCTCTTCCGCTTCGTCCACATTCATCACGTTCCCGTCCTTGAGTATCCATGTATCTATTATTTGATTATCCTTTTCATAGTATTTACATAGGGTCTCAGAAAATAAAACAGTCTTCCGGGTGTTATAGGGTTATTGTGAATATGTTCTCATCATGATGAAATAATTCAAATAGCTCCAAAGTATACCGTCACGCCTTCCCACAAGGGTCCCAGAAGAGATATGCAGAGGTGTATAGGTAATACCCACACACCTACTTTCGGCCAGAGATATATTTTAGGTGCTGACGTGACAGATGGCGAGTCCATCGTTGTTACTTAAGCACGACTATACATACGCCTTTGAATTGCTTTTTAGACGTATGCAGTTGGTTTCCTCTCGATGTTTTCCTTCACTGAAAAGCTCGTGGGGTGAGTAATCACTGTACTTTATTTCAGAAAAACTCATTGGTACAGTCGGGATTCGTACCACCACGGTTTCTTTAAGCTCCAAGTTAGCAACGTTGTTAAAGGGAGTAAGTAATGGGTATACACACATATGTATTAGGTGTACGGTTATAGGTTGCTTTTCGAAATTATTAATAGGATAAAAATAAAAATGCAGATTCAAAAAGTAAACTTTTTGCAGCACATTTTTATGCGAATATTCGGTAGAAAAGTTTACCACTTGGAGTGTTTTAATTCTTTTAGTTTTGAATTTGTATTTGAATCCCGTCATTATGCTCTATCATATATTTGAGCAACTGTCATATTTTCCTATTAATCACAATGTTATGTCTCAAGCAACATTTCTGTATAATATTTTTTTCAGAGAGGAACTTCGAGTGAAACCGATAATGAAAACCACGAATACGTGGAAATCGGATTATCCCAGCCATCCATAGACGCACCAGAATACAACTACATATACGACCACAGATCCCCTGCATCTGACCGAACAGGAAACACCTTTCGCTTGTGCTTTAGTTTTGTCACAATCTAAACATTGTTAAAAATAAATTGTGTTTTCTATTTTTATAAAAATACAAAATAATTATAATTGCAAAAGAACAGTGGAAATATTTACTAGTATATAACAGAATAGCTTCGTTAAAAACATCTTAGAAGGAAAGGTAGGGGGAAGAGAGGAAGAGGAAGACCAAGACATACATGACAAGACAAGATACATGGGTCAGCTCAAAGAAAATGTGTCTCTCATGACGTATAGGGAGGTCAACGAGGTTGCGCTGCACAGAAACAAATGGAAGGGACTGCATTAGAGACGCCGACAAGAGCCCAGTTCTTAAACTTGTGATGATGATGATATAACAGAAGATATAAGAGTGGGAAAAAAATATATTCCCCAGTAAAGCAGTAAAATTATAAAATGAGGAATCTTGAAACGCTTGAGAGGGGTTTCAAACAACATATGTATAGTCTTGCTTGTGTAACGGCGATGGGGTCGCCATCAATTTAAAATATATCTCTGGCGGAAAGTGAATGATCGGGTAATACACACTTCTGCCTACATACATACTTACATATCATCACGCCAGCGTGCATCAGAACGCCAGTTCTCTCTAGATACCTCTCTCTACATACCTTTTTCGCTTCGTCCACATTTATCAACCTCTTCATACATGCTCGTCAGTATCGAGTACTTTTGACGTTCCCGTCCTTGAGCGTTTGATTTAATCTAGGTAGTTGGAACGTGGTCTTCCTCTGCTTCTTCTTGAACACACTTTGTGTATCTGTTTTGTCAATCTTTCTACCTACTCCTTTAGATAATAATAATATAATTATCAACAACATAAAACAAGGAATACACCTTACATGTAATTTGAAGATAATGGCTCATGATATGTTGGTCGTGGTGCAGTTGACTAATGCACGTTATTTCCTTAACCAGGAATTAACTATGCCTCTGCTTTGCCAGTCTGCCTAAGTACAATTGGAGCGAGTCATAAGCTACAGCAAACAAATAAGTTTTCATAAATAATACAAATTGTGAGTTTATAAGTTTGGGGAGAACTCGGCGCTCTTCTCTCTCTGCCTACGTGAGGGAGTCGGCGTAATGATATTATGTATTTATTTTCGTTATGTAACGTCCATACTTTGGACAAAATTGGGAATGAATTGCGCTGGCCAGAGGCAAATGTAGTTGCCTCAATGGGGCCATCACTGGGCCCTTGATAGCCTTTTAAATTTATCTTGAAAGATTATATGGTAAAATTGTAAACGATTGTTATTTAAGTTTAAATAAACTTGTTGGTATATACATAATTCGATCCAAACCTACTTTTTTACCATTAATAATACCTATCATCAACACCAGGGCTTGCCATAGGCATCTATGGTGGTCTGGTCTGGTGTGGTATTCGGTTTCCTCGATACAGGCTTTTCCTAGTGAGGAAACCAAAAGATATTGTGTTTTAAAATAAGTCAGGCTCTCTGCAAGACGGTGTACATATTATGTTTTATGTGTTATTATGTTTTGGCAGTAATTAAATACTTTTTATTTTTTTACTTTACTAATTAAATACGACTGAAATCATATTCAGTTTGCGTTTGATCACTTAACTTTTTTCTACCATCATATCCCTCTTGAACTGCCCCATACTCATTCCCGTCCGTCTGTCTAACCGCTGCAATTTAAACCCATTGTCTTAATGAAACAGGCCGTCTCTACACGTAGCGCCCTCCATCGGTTATAGAGGAAACAAAGACTTACTGAATACTTGCATTATACGTTGAACACAATTTAATGGTGAAGCTCCTTGTTCTAATCTAGAGGCATCTTTACTACAACAGTATCTCCCTAGAAATATGTTCTTCCTTAAATACTCTTCGCAAGTTATTTGTTTGGAACATTGAGTACAATAATCGTTTACAAATAAATGTGCGAAATTGACTGTAGTAATTTAAATTGTCGCAGAGATTTCCTAACACTCATCTCCAAAAAGAGGTGTTGCAGAATTCCTGGTTCACAATATTCAAATGAAATGAGTACGGGTGATAGTATGTTTTTACACGCTTTATATTAGCTTCACCTGTATGTATGTATGTATGTATGTATGTATGTATGTATGTATGTAACCGACTTCTTTGAGCTCGATTTTGACCCACTTTAAACGGCCAGATTTCGTTCAAACTTTGTAGACTTATCGAGGACCGATGACAATACACTAATAACTAAAAAGTAGTTAAAAAAAAACTAAAAAACACGCTTTTTATAGAAAACCGAACTAAAAAATAGAAAATAAATTTCGATAATATCTTAAAAAGCGTGGGGTGCTTTTTAAGATATTACCGAAATGATAATCACTCTACTAATATCTGTCAATAAAATATTTATAACTATTGACACCATGCACCCCACGCTTTTTAAGATATTATCGAAATTTATTTTCTATTTTTTAGTTCGGTTTTCTATAAAAAGCGTGTTTTTTAGTTTTTTTTATTTTATATTGAAGTTATTTATTCGTGTCCTTTTACTAATCCTTACTCACAAACACAGACACATACGTCTGCTTGTGAGTAAGGATTTCGTGAAACTAAGATTGTAGGATATATTAGGCAATTACATTTGTTAGTGATTTAAGCAACATTATTTTCGATATTCTCTGTTTCTTTATATTGCGCTGTATGAAGATGAATGTAAAGTTGCAGATGAATGCAATATATCTTACAACTTCAATCCAATCACGCCTGGCAAAGGCCCAAGGACAGAAGCAGAGGAAGATATAGTACCAACATATTAGTCACCACTTTTCGCTTTAGAACCAGTTTGGGTTTGGTGTAATGAAACATTTTTCAACGTTGGATTTATTGTCTTTTTGAATGAATATGTAATTTGTTACTGTATCACTTTATGCTATTGACAACAAATTGACAACAAAAAAGGGCCTCGCTTTTGCACCTTGGCACGTGATAGCTCCGATGAAAAAGGGTTAAATTGCTGCTTATCCCTGGTAAGGTAACACTAACATGGTAAGGTGTGAGTATGTTTAAATATAGATACTGCTGAATGAAGATGAAGCGAAAGAGGAAACTATGTAAAAACTAGAGAAAACTGGTGCTTTAGTCTACTTCTGTTTACCATGTGAGGGAGTCTGCGCGGTTAACTAAACTAAAATTATGAAGACGAAAGATTATTTTTTTTGTTTGACTCTGTCAATTTGATTGATTTAAATTGATTTAAATCAAAAACTTATCGACCGATTATGAAACATCAGCAACAGAAAGCTACATGTTTACCGATTAACAAAGGCTACATAATAGGAAAGATTAGATTTTGTTAAGAACCTAATCTTACCTGTTGTTAAAAAAAATTGTTTGTTAACAAAAAAGGATAATACATAAATGAAATAGATTGTACTCGTATGAAATCGCAGGCCACATCTAGTCAAACAATATAAAATTTATACGAATGTAATGATTGCAGGGATTTGCTTATCTTGCAAATGTTCAATAACCTAACAAGCGGATTTTATACACGATGTTCAATAGGGTATCATGTTTCGTGAAAATTTGCCAGTACTGGCTTCGAGGCTCATAAATCTTTGGGGCTATAAAATTTTTGCTACCCATTTCCAAACACTTTCCTGCACCTGTCACATCGCTACTTTGTTCCCGCTCCATCCAAGTCAAATAATTTTTTATCGATGGTATGACGTAATAACGTAATAACCTTGTAATAGAACATTAAAAGCCGTGGTGGCCGAGCGGTTTAGGTTCGACTGTACCAATGAGTTAATTCAAGTACAGTGATTAGTCACATCACGAGCTTTACGGTGAAGGAAAACATTGAGAGGAAACCTGCATACGTCTGAGAAGCAATTCAAAGGCGTATGAATAGTCGTGCTTGAGTAACGGCGATAGACTCGCCATCTGGCACGTTGGTGCCTAAAATAATAATAATATCTCTGGCGGAAAGTGGATGTGTGGGTATTACCTATACACCTCTACCTACCCCTTCAGGGACCCTTGTGGGAGGCTTTACAGCGTTAGGGTTGTAGAGAAATAAAAGTGTCTGTAGAACCTTTTAAAAAAAAATACTCAAAGGAAGCTGCTCCGAGTTTTTATGTATCCGAAGAAAAATATTCCCTTTGCGAATGATCAAAATGAGGCAATATGTTTAATATTCCCCGTTCCATATTACTTACACATAATATGTATCCGCTTTGGAACGAAGCTAATATGAACCTCAAAGCGTTTATATTAAAACGAATATTTCAAGCCGTATTATTAATCACTACATAAGTACGTATGGTTTAATATAAGTAGGTATGTCAACAAAGTTAAATCGCTCAAGATGCAGATATTACAATCTGGAGTTTACTTAAAGTACCTGTTTACTTGTGCACTTGGTGGCAAAAATATGTCGCATCATCTCAACTCAAAATTAATTTGTTACACCATTGTTACCTTACATTTGTTATAATAATATCAGATATAATTGAGATACTATATTTGAAAGTTGAGTGTCAGGCCCCTGTTCTATATAGCCTTAAGACAGATTATAAAATTTATGTATTGCTATGACATTATAAGTAGGCAAACGTAGTGTAGGACGCCCTCCGACCAGGTGGGATGACGACTTGCGAAGGACTGCTGGCAGATGCTGGATGCGGCAAGCTGAAGACAGGGCGCTATGGCGCTCATTAGGGGAGGCCTATGTCCAGCAGTGGACTTGACTGGGCTGATGATGATATGACATTATACGTATGTTACGTTGTTTGCTTGTTTCTTATATAGGTACATATCAGCACGTCTAGTCCCTAACAAGGCATACAGACTCGCCGTTTTCGAGTGCTCTGGACGTTCCCGTCCTTGAGTGTCCGATCGATTTGATCTAGGTAGTTGAAACGTGGTCTTCCTCTGCCTCTTCTTGCACATATTGTCGCTTGTATATCTGTTTCATCGTCGTCCATTGTATATGTACAAAACATCGAAACATGCCTTTTTTCATCATTACAACCACACCCTCGTTCCCGCGACTGTTTCAAACTACCCGTCTCTTGTGAACATGATCCCTAGACATACAAATTCATTCACTTGCCCTAGTATTTGCCCATTTATCGATATAATAAATACCATTCGGGACTAATATTTTATCTGTAAGTAGTTAGTTTCAACTGTTCTTTGTAAATATTATTAATTGTTGTTATTGTTAATAAAAATAAATTAGTATTAATAAAGGAGAACGTTTTATAAATACCATGTTTCTTTATTAATCATATTTCAAACGCTAACAAGTATAAAAAATGTAGTAATGCATACTATGGAATATCCTCACGCCTTCCTACAAGGGTCCCCGAAGGGATAGGCAGAGGTGTATAATGTGTAACGCCAGAGCTTAGCCGCACCTATATTAGGCACCAACGTGTCAGATGGCGAGTCCATCGCCGTTACTCAAGCACGACTATACATACGCCTTTGAATTGCTTCTCAGACGTATGCAGGTTTCCTCTCGATGTTTTTCCTTCACCGTAAAACTCGTGGTGTGACTAATCACTGTACTTAAGTTCGTAGTAGGTATAAATATTAGCTGAATACTGTAATTATTAAGAATTATAAAATTTATAATATATAGAATTTAATAGTAGTTACTTTTTCATGTCCCCTACTGCTTCGGCATAATCAAAGGTTAAGGGATGCTTCACAAGGGAGAAATTATTATTTTATTAATTTCTTAAGGAGCTGCTAGTAGGCTGTCTCGTTGGAAACCTTCCCTTATATAAGATTGAGTACTTAATTGCGAGTCTTGAGGGTCGTGATTTGAGTTTCAACACTTAATGGTTTTTAATGAAAATACAAGTTTTTCGATGATGCGATGCTGTTGGCAAAGCTTTATAAAGTATTTTTTTATACAAAAATGTTATACGAGTATACAATCCGCCTGATGATAAGCGGTTACCGTTGCTTATTGACGCTCGCAACACCAAGGCAATCGGTTCCGCATTAGCGTCCCTGTAAGAATCTTTTCTCACACTTCAGGAAAAAATTCGTCCTGTAATTTCTGGGGAAAACTTCAATCGGAGCCTCACTGCACAGCTCGAGTATTCGACATTCGTGGAAGAAAAGTCCTTCCCTTTCTTTATTTAATAAATAAATAAATACCTTGGAACAATTCCACACAAATTTACCAAGACCCAAGTTTCGCAGTCAGGAGCTCTAACCACTAGACCAAACGGTTGGCACAATATCCTTCATGATGTATTTTCAGATTTAAGTAGTTAGTTAAAACTACTACTAATAATACTTTTAAAAATAACATGTTTCCAGATTAGTTATGAGATGCTATAACTAAAACATGACTGAATGTTTATTTGATAATAATATCCTCTCGCCTTCCCACAAAGGTCCCCAAAGGGGTAGGCCGAGGTGTATATAGGCAGTACCCACACACCCATTTTCCGCCATAGATATATTTCAGGTGCCAACGTAACAGATGGCGAGTCCATCGCCGTTACTCAAGCACGACTATACATACGGCTTTGAATTGCTTCTCAGACGTGTGCAGGTTTCCTCTCTATGTTTTCCTTAAACCGTAAAGCTCATGGTGTGACTAACTACTATACTTAAGTTAAGAAAAACTCATTTGTACAGTCGGGATTCAAACTTTCGATCTTTGTGTCGCAGGCAGCTACTCGAAATGCTCGGCCACGACGGCTTGTTTATTTGATAAATAATGAAAATAACGTTGTAAATCAAACAGATGACAGAGAATTACGAGAGAGGAGACACAGAGTAAAATACGCAAGTATATTTCTTACGTACTCATGGCAGGTTAATCTGATACAATCCACTTTTCAAGTTTATGTTACAAATTCCAAAATGAACATATCACACGCGTATTATTGAGACTGCTAAAGCTTTTACGCTTAGATTCGAAGAAATATGTTTAGTAGTCAGCCTTATACATAACTAGCTATGCCTTATACATAAATATGTAGCTTACAGACGCCGACAGACACACGCATCTAGGTCTGTTGTGAGAATCGATGTCAGAATTTACCACCACTTACTAAACTAAAAATACTATAACCTATACATTTTCAACACATTCCTAGTATTTGACCCTTTTTTTTGGTTCTCAGCCCCTGATTACAGCCGAACGTTTTTTATAGCATTATATTAATTACATAGCATATATATGTATATATATCTTACACGGACTATATAATTGAATTTATAAATAGTCTGCGGATGGGAAGATAAAGAGCTGTGTAATTGTAGAGAGGGCTTGCGCTGTACCGTCGCTGCCAACCTACAAGAAACTCGTCATCATGGTAATATGTTGATTTATACTATACTAGTGGTCCCGCCCAGCTTCGCTCGTGTGGAAAAAAAAAGATGGTGGCGCCACCTATCGGGTCCAATTGTGAATCTAAACCATTCCCAGATCCCCTTGAACACACACAAAAAATTTCATCAAAATCGGTCCAGTCGTTTGAGAGGAGTTCAGTGACATACACACTCACAGAAGAATTATATATATAAAGATTGAGCAGATATAGTGCACTGACTTTGAATACAAGATAAGATTAAGACGTCTAACTTGACGTCTACAATTTTAATTTTTATTCAGAGGTGCCATATCAATCGCCATTCCTAGCTCCGTGTTCCACTTAGTTCGTTGCAGAAATTTGGTAGGTACTGAATATCTGACACAGAAATAACAAGAGGCCATTGTCGTTAGACTTAGGAACTACAATTTCTTCTTCATGCTGAGATGCCACATCAATATCTACTCGTAGCTTCACGTTCCATCCAGTTCGTTGCAGATATTTGGTACTGAATTGTAGCATCTATTCAATTTACCCGCTTCACTGAATTCTGTAGGAAGGTTAGAAAATAGGCAGTTCTGTGTGAAATTGTCCTATAACATTCTCGTTTGGTTGAGTGCAGAGTCCGATAAAGGTTGCGGCGTACCGTGTTATTTTTGGTTTTGTTTCATTTTGATTGGATTAAGGCCGCGTCACAAATTACAGAAGCTGCGGCTTCTGGCAGCTGGAACTGTGGGGTAACGTGATTCTATACATAGTTATATCAGGTTCGTGTAATGTGCTAGCAATATTGTCCATTGTTTTTATTCCTTTCTTTATTAGTTGCAATATACATTTACGCTTTAACCAGTACGTCATTATTATGACTATAATACCTATCTAGTATCACACTTCATAATTTCTACTATTTACTGAGTATTAGCTGTGACTGTAACTATATATTATTACTAGGTGGTAACTATGTGTGTACTAATCGATGGCAAACACGTAAGAGGCCCGGCTAATGATTTGTGGTACCCGCGACTATGAACATTAACAATGTTGAGATGGAATGATGGATTCGATAGGTGGAAAAAAAGAGAGTTCTAATTCTAATCTAATCTAATTTTTACACGCTTTATATTAGCTTCACCTGTATGTATGTAACCGATTTCTTTGAGCTCGATTTTGACCCACTTTAAACGGTCAGATTTCGTTCAAACTTTGTAGACTTATCGAGGACCGATGACAATACACTAATAACTAAAAAGTTGAAAATAAATAATAGTTAAAAAAAACTAAAAAACACGCTTTTTATAGAAAACCGAACTAAAAAATAGAAAATAAATTTCGATAATATCTTAAAAAGCGTGGGGTGCTTTTTAAGATATTACCGAAATGATAATCACTCTACTAATATCTGTCAATAAAATATTTATAACTATTGACACCATGCACCCCACGCTTTTTAAGATATTATCGAAATTTATTTTATATGCATACATATTGTAACTGTGAATATTTATATTCGAGACATTAATTTGTAAATAATGTCTCGAATAAATGTACAGATGTTGAGATAACAGTAATATAACCACCGAAACTTCTTCCGTATACTTCCTTAAAGGAAAAAGTGTATAAAAACATTTGACACTCGACCGCCAATAAATAATTTAGTGAAACAGTTCGAATCGTTTCGGTTTGAAGTTGGGGCGAAATAAAACTTTTTTCGTCACTTTTATTTATTTTTTACCTAACGACATCAATTCGTCTGTTACTAGGGAAGTTTGTTGTTTACTCTCTCCCTGGAGACTTTGGTGGCTATTTCCACACAAAACTGTTCAACGCTGAAACAATGTAAAAGTGTTTGTTGTCAAGCCCCTGGGGTCTCTGTTTGTTTTGTTTTGCTCACTATCGTTACTAAGGTCAACGCGTTGGAGGTATGTTTGGAGAAATACGATCACTATTGCATAATATTTTAGCGTCGGCCTCCCCACAAGGGGTAGGCAGAAGTTATCATATATTATACATCATATGTTACATGATAGTATATTATATTATGCTGTATCCTCACGCCTTCCCACAAGGTTCCACGAAGGGTTAGGCAGAGGAGGTACTCATACATCAACTTTCCGCCAGGGATGTATCTTAGGTGCCAACGTGACAGATGGAGAGTCCATCGCCGTTACTCAAGCACAACTATACATACGCCTTTGAATTTCTTCACAAACGTTTGCAGGCTTTCCCTCGTTGTTTTCCGTCCCCGTAAATCTCCTGGTGTCATGCACTTCAGTTCAGAACAACTCATTCGTACAGTCAGGATGCGAATTTGCAATCTTTTCGTTGCAGGCAACTACTCGAACCACTCGGCCACCTCGGCTATATACTATAATATATTATGTATAGTTAATGATAGTATGAATAATATGATAGCTTCTGCTTTCGGGCAATCAAAATCTTACACTTCAGAAGCCAACGTGAAGGTGGCAAATCTGTCTCTGTGTTTCAGACACTACTATAGATAAGACTAACTTCTTTTTAAACAGTCACTGTTCATTAGTTTAGACAAATTAATTGGTACAGACGGACGAGAATTGTATGCTCTCTTGACTGTGCAGTAAAATCCTTCGGCTCCTATGGGTCATGCTGGTCTCCCCTTTGTTGATAATATTTTTTTACTCACAGCATTACTCAAGTATAATATTATTTGGCGTCAAAGTTACATAGGGTGCTAAGTCCAAGAGTAAAGAGTAAAATAGAGATAGCCCTGAGTCCTGAATCGCCAAATATAACGGAAACCTCGTGAATACTTTACAAAGAACATATAATTTTATGTTTTGAAACTTTTCAATAAGCCTCAAAAATTTTACGTCAAAGTACGTGACATAAACTTTTGAATTCGAATCGGATTTGATTTGAGTAAATCCTTTAAAAGTTTGAAACAAATAAATCATTCAACCCTTAAAATAATAATCCGCGGCCTCCTAGGAGCGATATTCCTTCGCAGCACACTGGTAATATTTTAAAATATCAGACAAAGCCCCGCAGATTTACGACGGGATTGTGTAAATTGGAAAGTTTGGGAAGACATATTGCATCCGTGACCGAATTAATGCTGACGTTGTCAGATTGTTGGAGGAAATTTCTATAAAAAAAGTTTAAAATCTACTATCGCGTGCACTATGTTAATGCGGTTGATGTAGGACCAGGAATCGTGAAGCTTTGGAGAAGAGGCCACCTATTATGGCTCGAAACACATGTCCTCACACCTCTCCCACAAGGGTCCCCGAAGGGTTAGGCAGAGGTAAATAATATAATTATATTGGTTATTGCCAATTATACATTTCAGAAAGAAATAAAATTTAACAAAACCACCTGACAAAGGCCAATGTATCTTAAGATCAAAGTATAAGTATCGAAAGTTTATGGCTCTTGGTCAATAAATAAAACAATTTTAATATTTTAAGATTAATATACAAAAACAATTTATTCATATTATATTGAAACATGGGCTTTTAAGCTTATAGAGAAAAATAATAAGATTCAATGTTACTAATAATAATTAAATATTACTAGTTCTATTGAATATGGTAATCTTAAACTCTTTGCTTTCCCAAATGCAGGAAGTCATATTTCCCACATGAATGCCTTTTGTCAATCCATGGCCCGGATTGCCTGGGACATTCCTCTATCAAGGAACATGTCTCAGTTTCTTTGCACCATCCGCACTTAAACTCCTGGTTCAGAGCTTGACAGTCGAGACAGTTACGAGCCAAGTGCGTACATCTATACACTATCGCCAGAATTATATTTGAATGAGGCTCCACGCCATCCCAAAATAGTCTCAAGTACCCCAAGCTGACGCTGCGAGTGGTTCTCAAAATCATAGTGTCACTATAAAATACTCCATTGTCCAACGTACCTTTGTATCTCATAATCTTTTGCTCCAGTTGTATTTCAAGGACAACGTTGCGTTCATATAGCGTCAAATCGTCAATTACTAGATCGAGTTTAATGAATTGTCTGATATTTGCAGCGACGAAGATAGGGTTCTTTGTGACGATTTCCGTACAGAACCTATCAAAGTTGTACCTTTTCCAAATATTATCGAGGAACACTCTTCGAGGGCAGTGAAGGCGGGGACTGTTGGTACAGCCGGTGTTGTGGCACCACTCACAATGAAAAACACCTTTCTTGCAGTCTCGACAACTCTTGAAAGAATTGCAATAACCCTCGACGGTTTGCTTTTGAGATACTATATCTGTGTAAGCAAATTGTTCGGTATAAACCAAAAATTGTAGAAACACAAACTTGAGTAAATATCGTTGTAAAGCATTTCTACTTATTTTGCGCGATGAAGATGCCATTGAGATCAAACTAGTCCTCAACTACGGTACTTTATAAATATTATTCAAAAATATATTTTTCAGAACAAAAGATATCACCACTGCTAAAGTCACATTCACACTGACCTGATTTCTTCTCGCGTCTCCTTAGTGATTATGATCTGTCTATTGTTTTCATGTTTCTAAACAAGTTTATTCATAGTACTTTCTTTATGACTGCATTATTACATAATTCTATCACGTGACGTGATTTGAAACAATGAACTATTGAAAAATAAATAATAACAATTGAAAACCGTTTGGATATGTAATAAGACTATTAAGCTTTTAAAAAAACTCGTAATACATTTTATTTTATATTCATCTTTGTTCAGAACAGTTGATCAAGCTAAATTCCTATTTAATAAGCGAAAATGATAGTTTAACTTTTCATAATTATACATAGTTTTGTAAGTACTTTATACAAAAGTATTTTCAGAACTACAAAAGACCGAATTGAGAAGAGCATTTTGAAATAATGTGTAAGTTAGCTTTTTTACGTTTGGAATCCATTGTCTTTTTTCTCAATATTTTCTACTAACTTGCAGCTATGCTTCAACTCAATGGTTCGGTGTTATTATTGTCAGTGCCTAGGTATGTTGTGATCAGCGCCTAGTTCGTAATTAGTATAATACAACAGCCTGGCCTTTACGACCTTTTTCCTTATTATTTTTATCTTGTAATGTATAATTTTACACGTAGAACAATTTCTTATTCTGCGCTTCGCAGGTGAGTTTACTAATCTTCCACAATCCGAAACTGGAACACTTGTCACTTATAACACACTGCTCCATGGGACTGCACCAACCACAGCCGTATTCTAATGGAATGAGTCTGCAAGCTTCGCAATTATCAGCTAAAGACTCGCAATGGTACACTTTTATAGGAATAAGATTTGAAAACGGCTCCATTCCTCCCCATACGACATTGACTACTCCAGTCTCAACATCACCAAGCTTATTCGTTTCTAAAGTAAATGGGTCGCAGTTAATTATATCTTTATCTATTGTTCCCTTCACATGAGTAATTTTGTTACTCGTCTTGATCTGACACAATATTTCTTTCGTGTACAGTATTGGATCAACGACTTGAACGCTCAAGTTTAATTTCATTTGAACGAAGGCCGGTATTAACAGCGGACCCGTATGTTTCAGATATGAGCATCCTCTTATCCCTTCATTTAATATTGGTTGGGCATAGTTCAAAGAGTTTGGGCAAACTAACTCGGGATGTTCCGTACAACCAAAATCGTGGCACCATCCACACTCGGACCAAACGTTCTTAGTGCATTCTAAGCACGTGCGGAATCTGTGACAGCTGATGTCGTTCTCATCTGAGATTAATTTCATTAATGATTTCAGCTTAAGTATTTCCCTTGGACTCAATGGTGGGACTATTGGTGTCCCAATATTGTTACTAAATTCCGGTACAAGCTGATGGTAAGAATACATCGAAATTTCTTGACTCACCACAATTTCGAGTACATAAATAATAACTATTGTCTGACCTATCATCACGACCTTTTGACTGTAAAGCTTTAAGATTAATAACTTAGATGCCTACGCTGACGCGGTATTTATATCTCTTCCAGTATTTTTTTATACATAGCGTTATGAGAAAATTATAAGTAAACATAATTGTCGTCTTCAGTGTTATAGATCAGTATATATATTATAGAACTGTCATAAAACACAATTAAACTAAATAAAATACCATCGTATTATGGATTTTAGTCATGTTTACTTTATTCGACTTAAACAAGAAATCCATTTGTATTTTAGTTCCCATAAGAGGATTTCAAATGAATGAGAATGAAATGAAATGTTGTTCTTACATTTTCTATTTCTTTTATATTAATGTATTGATGTTAAAGCCGTCTATGGAACTTTGTTCGGTTTGAAAGAGTTTAATAAGGCACAAATATACATACATTATAATGGTAACTAGAACACGAAAAATGTTTTAAAATTTCTTTGGATCTCGAGGAATCCAAATGTATTTTATCGTTTTCTTATATTGTCTAATGTTAATGAATACGTAAAGAAAATAGTTTCTGATCGAACCAATGTGATAAAGCAATATATGCATCCAGTAAATAAAGCATCAAGGAAATATTCTGACTTGTAATCTCGTTCCTGCAGCATATTAATACTCCAATGCTTTAAGAGTGTAAGTTTATAGCGTTACTGCGCAATACGCAATTGGAGAAGGACTTCAATTAAATTTGGCTTTAGTTGTAGCTTACATTAAGGGCTAAAGTTTGGGATGTTTTAGTGAGACTGTAATTGTTAATAAGGTTCAAAATCATTTCCCTTCCGTGACATTTTATTTGTGAAGGGTTAAAATTAAATTCGCGAATACAAAAATTTACTTTATCCAACAAAGCCGTGCTGTTAGTTCTCACCAAGATTATGACAATAGCAACAAAAATAAGAGACCGCATTATTAGAGTAGTCCATTCTTTGTTACCGCTTTCTTTCCAAATAAAACAAACGAGGAAGCCAAACTTCACCCGACGTTACTAATAAATGTCGGCAGCTATTATTTAAAAAGCTTTCTATCTTAGTTCAGAATTACAGCGAGCGAAGATGAACTTATAGTTGACTGCAAAACTTGTAAACACAGAAGCGGATTTGGTACCATCTTGTACGGGAGTTGTAATGAAAAAGTTTCCTATAGTCTCTCTCTAGAAACTTTGCGAGCTGTTAATCTGTTACGTTCATGTTTGCCTCTGAGACAATTTCGAGTGGATTTGTTGGATAAAATAAAACTGAAACGTTATGGCAAGCTCTTTTGTTTTTTGTTTGACTTTAATTTTTGATTGCAAATTCGAACCCCGACTGTACCAATGAGTTTTTCTGTACTTTTAAGTACAGTGATTAGTCGCACCACGAGATTTACGGTGAAGGAAAGCATCGAGAGGAAATCAGCATATGTTTGAGAAGAAATTTAGTCGTGCCTGGGTCACGTTGGCACCTAAAATATATCTTTCGCGGAAACTAAGTGACCCTTGTGGCAACGCGTGAAGATATATATATATATAAATATATATATATATATATATATATAATATTATTCTTATATTATTTTATTATTATTGTAAAATAGTCCATAGAAGTACTGATGATACCTGAAACAAATGTTTAGGAATAGAGAAATAAATGTAAGATGATCATAACTTTTATTCAGCATTCTCGTTTGCTTCCGTTGTTGTAGTTAATTCAGCTGGATTTTCATCATTATCACCGTCATTATTATTGGAATCATCGTCAATTTCCGACTCTGTAGTATTTTGTCCATCACCTTGACTAACAGAATCTGTGACGTCATCACTAGCAATGGTAGTGTCAGCGGTGTTGTCACGTTCCTTTGTGGTCGCCTTCGTTGTCCTAGTAGTTGGCGGCATGGTATTTGCACAGCCCACGTATATATTGACTGATATGGGCCGGTTATAAGGAGAGGTGAGCCGTAGAACTACATATTTCTTTCGAAGACCTCCTCGAATAATTTTCACTTGAGGTCCTCGGCCAACACCCAAACGATCGACTACTCTAAAGTAAGTGATCTGGAAACGTAAAATTTTGGTAACTATTGATGGTTAAATCGGGTTGCATATCTTAATAAACCGATGAAGATGTATTAAGCGAATAAGATCTGTAAGTCTAGTGAGAGCTGGCGATCTATTCAGTCTGTCTATGATGATATGTATGTATTTAAAATTATACATTTTCTCGTGTTTCAATTACCCTTTTTTGGATTTGCCTTTTGATTTGGTACTCTATATAGCAAAATCTATAAAAGCTTTTTTTTAAGTTACTAGATCTAAGATGATTTAATGAGGAAAGAATTGGATTCTAGGGAAGCGAACTAAGCGGAGTCCCGTTCTCTGAGTAGCTTTAAGACCGCGTTAATTAGTGGTTAGTGGAGCTAGCTGAGTTTCAGAACCACTTTGCCACAATTATGGGTCCTGTTTAATTGCTACAATGATTATAATATGCTGAAACTATTCGACATTGGGAACTTTTTTTTTATATATCAATTAAAGCGAAGATCGCTATGAACGCTTGCAGCCTGGTAGCCGTGCACTGCCGATGTTGTAGGAAATCTAATTTCTTTAGAAATACGAGGGTATAATACTTCTTACGGTACTCTCTGCGAAAAACCTTTAGGGAAACTTCATTTCAGAACACTTAAAAAATATGTTTCTGAGCGACATCAACATGTATATCTTAATGCAAATCTTAATGGGATGCGAATGTAAATTACGTCAGTCGTGATACTTCTAAAGTGATGATACACTAGTTCCGATTATATGTCTTAATAGCTGTGCCAGTTTTTTTTTATACAACAAGAGTGGCAAACAAGCATACGGTCCACTCGATGGAAAACGGTTACCGCAGCCTATTAACGCTTACAATACCGAAGTATCACTTGCGCGTTGCTACTCTGTGTTCGGAGAGCTATACTGTGTTGGCAGCATAATGGGACTAATCCCTCAGCTGCTAACACAATATAACGAACCGCCCCCACCCCAAGGAGCTCATTACTGGAAACCTTTTGTGTTTGGACTGGAAACACAAAAATTCAGTTATTTGGCTATGGACTTCTATAAGGTAGAGGACCTGCCCCAATCGGGAAGCTCCAAATTCGAACGGGAAACCCGTTATGCCCTACCTCTCTTAACACACAGTGTTTTCTGTAAATAAAATCCTATGTGGTAATCCAGCTAATAATCTATCTCTGAACCAAATTTCATACAATTTCGTTCAGCGGCGTGATTGATTAGCACACTCACTAACTTTTGCATTTATAATGTAAGTTGGATATTTATTATACATATATTTACTATACATGATAAATTATAGCAAATTTTATACAAGAATAAAGTAGATTTCCATAAGTGTTTATTTTTAATCAACTTAGTAGTTCTATAGTTCAACCTTATTATAATTATACTAGTATATAACTTTAAAAATATTATTGGAAAATGCTGTGACGGCCGTCTGATCTAGTGGTTAGAGTTCCTGACTGCGAAACTTGAGGTCGCGGGTTCGAATCCCGCTGAGGTCAGATATTTGTGTGATGAACACGAATATTTGTACCTTAGTCTTGGATGTCCTATGTATCTATCTATCTATAAGTATATATCTTTAAGTATATATCTATCTATATAAGTAAATATATCGTTTCCTAGTTACAACACAAGCTTTGCTTAATTTGGGACTAGGTCAATTTGTGTGCAATTGTCCCAGGTATTTATTATATTTATTATTTATGTGATTGTCTGCTACTTTTATGTTTTTGAGATTAGCATAGTATCTTTAAGGAAATACTTACTGGACATTTGAATATTCTCCCATATTTTGCATAAGCAAACCTATGCGACACTCTTTCTTTATAGAGATAATCTTGGGCAGCAAGTAAATCATTTTTCTTAAACATCCCTACATAGAAATCTCTACAGGATACGAAATTTATTGAAAATAATGCAAATAGCACAGTTCTTTTCATTTCCGTAGCGATATCGTTTATTATTGAACTGAAACTTGCGTAAAATGAGTGTTAATTTAACGCTGCGAAAGAACGGCGTAAAATTAATAACACTTATTACACTTTGTGTACAGATTTGTTATTTTAATGAGTTTCTTAGTAGCGAAAAGGTTTTATTTTTAATTTAAAACATGATTTAAAATTTTATCGGAATCGGTATTTAGACGGTATATTTTAAGGATGGTAAAGTTTTAAGACACGTCAAGGAATATTTTTATAATTTTTTGTCGTAGTGGCTGGCTGGTACAATTAGTCATCTGCAACGCAAAGATCGAAACTTCGAATCCCAACTATACCAATAATATTTTTCCGAACTTATGTACAGTGATTAGTCATAACACGAACTTTATAAGTGAAGAAATAGAGAAAAAGAAATTCAATGACGTATGCATAGTCGTGCTTGAGAAACGGTGACTGACAAGTCACCTGTCGCGTTGGTACCTAAACATATATCCAGCGAAAGGAGTAGAGAAGAGTAGAATAATTTAAATATTGATGATAATAATATATATCCTCACGCCTTCTCACAAGGGTCCCCGAAGGGGTAGGCAGAGGTGTATAGGTAATACCCACATACCCACTTTCCGTCAGAGGTATATTAGGTGCCAACGTGACAGATGATAATAAAGATATTGAAATCAAAAAATCAACCAAAATCAAAATATTTTTATTTCACACAGGCCTAGGTGGGCACTTAAAAAACGTCGAAAAAGGTGCACGGTTCGGGTTGGTCGTTTCCATGGAGAAGAACCGGCAAGAAACTCCATCTGTTTCTCCATGGTTACTCTTTTTCAAATCATTAGGTATACAATAATAATATTTTTACGTTACAGCAATAGTACTTAAGTATGCGGGAACAGCTTAGGCCCGACAATAGGTCGTTTATTACTATACGAAACATACATAAAACAAGATAATTATAACAATGTTAGCAAGATCTAAGAATCTACAAAGCCTACAATGTTCACACATTCTCAAATTGAACAAGTGACACAAATATTGTCAAATCACAAATATTGTATTGGAATAGTTCAAAAGGGATTGAAATGTAATTTTGGTGAATGTAAAATGAAATACTGAATTTATCATTTGGCAAGTGCACGACGCGCCTTCTTAATAAAATTTCCAATATGTTTGCATCTCTATGTGACATGTCGCGCGCGCGTGACTGTCCCCGAAAATATTTCAATCCCACCGTATTTGTACTCTGAATATATGGATTAAATTTAAATCATTATTATAGTCAGGTTTCAAACCTGCTCGAACCCCTCCGCGACTCGTGTCTTTTATATACATATATATTGTGAACAAAACAAATTCAGTAACACCCCTAAGTAGCTATCGTGTGTACAAGCCAAGCCATTAACGAAAACAACAAAATAACATGTCGATATGAATTAATCTGACGTCGAAGCAATCTTCAATCACTCCAGCCAACGATATCTGATTGATTGATGAACACACTAGTTCTGTAGTTCGATCAATCATAACAGCTGAGCGGCTGGCAGGCCATTTTTGACGATATAAGGCTACGAAGGCGGCGCAATTGATAAAACAACCCATTAATAGCTTACTGAACGAGAAAGATAAAAATGTTTATCCAAACATACATACATAAGAGACGTGCCCGACTGGGGAAGGACCTCCACCTTAATAAAGTCTGTAGCCAAATAACACATTTATTGTATTGTGTTCCTTCGCGATGAATACGGTTTCCAATGATGAGCTTCTTGGGGAGGGGAGAACTGTTATATTATGTTGGCAGCAGAGGGATTAGTCTCACTATGCTTCCAACACACTATAATTCTCCGAACACAGAAGAACCCGCAAGTGATACTTCGGTATCCTGAGCGGAAATAGGCTACGGTGACCGCTTCCCATCAGGTGGGCCTTATGCTTGTTTGCCACTCTTGTGGTATAAATAAAAATGTACACGTTTATGCATATACCTAAAGTAATGACTGTTGAAGAAACATATATATATATATATATATATATATATATATATATATATATATATATATATACCTAATCCGAAAGTGTGTGGAAGAAAAGTTAGAGAAAGAGTACATTCCAATTAATTGAGTAACTTAATTAATTATGTTATACTGGGTACGAAATAAATTCTTATTATTTTCAAGCTTTAAATGCCACCCATATAATATTAAGTGGAAATTAAAAGTAAATAACACAAAGCCCTCAGGCTGTTTGTGCTCAGTCCTATAATGAATTGCTTTGATTAAAACATAACACAATGAAATTATTAAGTATGTGATTTATTTAGTTACGTTTTTGCTTTGGACAATTTATATGGCGTACGGATTTCACAATTGAGGCTGTTTATAATAATTAGTTCACTGAGAAAACGATAGATGGCGCTGATTGACTGTAAATATCTTTTGATTAGCATTTTTTTATTTATAATAAGCTATGGTAGTCGAGTAAGAGAGGTGGTAGAGTGCGATTAGGTGCAATAGATATATTTTAGGTGCCAACGTGACAGATGGCGAGTCCATCGCCGTTACTCAAGCACGACTATACATACGCTTTTGAACGAATACGAATACGAATTGCTTCTCAGACGTATGCAGGTTTTCTCCTGATATTTTCCTTCACCACAAGGCGATGGTGTGACTAATCACTGTACTTAAGTTCAGAAAAACTCATTGGTACACTCGGGATTCGAACATGCGATCTTTGTGTCGAACCCCTCGGCCATTACATTTAGCAAAATTATGACTCCTCTGCTTGGCTTATAATTAATTGTATGCAGCAATTTAGCAGTTAGTTTACTTCTCAAAGGATTAATTATTCCTCAATACCCAAAGGTAAGTATTGGTACATAAGTGGTCATTAAACCATCGCCACGTCGAATAAAGCTTTCAAACTACAGTGAACGCCCTTAAATCCGGCTTTTACACTAATGTGTTTATATATAAACGATTTCCTGCCACCCTTTGCGCTTGAAACATACGGGAGGATTTTCGTGCTCTCCCGTTGGCACTTATAATTTTGTTGATTTTTTTTATAACGAATACTATATATTTCAATTGCCTGTGTATAATCATCAGTTACTGAGAATTTGCAGAAATTTGATATGGATCGATTTCAGGAACGGATGATATTTTACGTCTGCATTTATTCTTCTGCATTTTTTGCTTGAGAAGACATTCACAGGCTTGCAAAGGCAAGGTATAGTCGTGCTTAAGTAACAGCGATGGACTTGCTATCTATCACGCTAGCACTTAAAATATATCTCTGGCGGACAGTGGATGTGTGGGTATTACACCTCTCCCTACCCCGTCGGGGACTCTTGTGGAAAGGCGTGGAGATAGCAATTTTTTCAAAAACTCTTGCAGGTTTTCTCTCAATGTTTTACTACAACGTAAAGCTCGCTCTACTTATCACTCTACTTAAATAAAATGTTATCATTGGTACACTCGGAATTCTAATGTGTAATCTTGAAAATTTTGTAGTACTAGAATGTTATTATTAGAGCCAAAATAGTACCAATTATTAGTAGAATACATTACATTCCCGTATGTTTCCAAATCTACTTTATGATTGAAGATAGGGGAAAACTAGGGATGATATTATAGAAATAGGAAATGGCTAATGCTTCGTGAGGGCGCATTTTTGTATGCACTTGTGTTCTTCCGTATCATTGTAGTAATGGAAGGATTTTCATAAGGGGTTTGCGTCGCCTCTTATTTTTTCATACATCGCGTCTCACATGAGGAATACAGAACGGCCTTACTTGATACCAGTTCTTTCTGAACTTTATGATGAGATATTTTTGCTTCATCCCATCATCGGTCTTTTCATACATGCTTGCTGGTGCCAAGTACTATTGACGTTCCTATGCTTGATCCGTTCTTAGATTGGTATTTCTCTGCCTATTCCTCCACGCTTATTTTTTTAAAGGCCACAATTAGCATACAAGCATACGGCCTCCTTAATAGTATAGCGATAGCTGCAGCTTAGCAATACCTAGGCATAGCCAACCCAATTGTAGATCGTGTCAGCAGGACAGGTCAGAACGGACGTGCCAGTATTAGTGCGTTGAATTATTTATTGTATGCCAGACTCCAATTACTATTGGTTAATTGTGAAGAAAATAGCATACTTTACTATAAAATTATAAATAACTAGCGGTCCGTCCCGGCTTCGCACGAAAGGACATTTTTTATTTTTTGTCTTTCAACGTGAATATAGCTTTCCAATGGTGAAAGAATTTTTCAAATCGGTCCGGTACTTTTTGAGCTAATTTGTTACAAACATACTTTACATACAAATCTTTCCCCTTTATAATATTAGTATAGATAATGAAAAAAATATATTATTAATATAATAATATTAAATAAATATATATATATAACACCTTGATACAAAACTTAAGAATATAAATTAACTACTTGCGAAGTTTTAAATTGCATATGAATTTAAAGTAACTGTATTGAAGACTTTGTGTTGAGTGGAGTTTGAAACTCAATAGAATTATGATGGAAGTATTTAATAATGTGGAAAGTTTTCAAGAGCATCCTTTAAAGTTATTTTAAGTATGTATTCAGCTAACGCGTTTCGCTTGACTTCGCATTTTGAAATTAATTTTATATACAGCCTTTGTTATCTTATACTTGCGAGCTTCGACTGCTTGGAATTGAACTTGCAATCTTGTTACAAGTAATAGACTAATACAACTTGGCTAGTTCCGTTCATCTTAAACATACCAAAAGTCCAGGGCTTTCTATATTTCAGTATCATTACGCTGTTTCTCCGGAGTTGGTAGGGAAGTTAGGGCGTCATTATCATCTATACATATTTTAATTGTTTGAAGACGACACGACTATACATACGCCTTTGAACTTCAAAGTGCTTGAGTAACGGCGATGGATTTGCCATCTGTCACGTTGGCACCTGATATACCTCTGGCGGAAAGTGGGTGTGTGGGTATTACCTACACACCTCTGCCTACCCCTTCGGGGACCCTTGTGGGAAGGCGTGAGGATATAATATATATATATATATATATATATATATATATATTTATATATATATATATATATTATATATTTTAATAAGCTTAGAGATCTAGCGCTATAACCTCCTCCCTTCTTCTGCGTTATCTATATTTGTTAGTCACTCATACATAATCAATACTAGAGTAAGGAGATTTTTCTACCAACTTCTCTAAAAATCTGTACAGATGTTACATACACTTTCCTACCCTCCTTGTATAAAATGAACATACTAAGAAATAGGATAACACAATGAAAATTTCCAATTTCGGGTGTTCCCAAAACACCTGTGCCTGGCCATAGGCGGTTGTCCCTGCAAAATGAATATTTGCCAGCGATTTCTATGCATCTACCGGCTTGAGGGTCGTTACAAAAATGTGCCTCTTTAAATTAGAACCAATCTTTTTGAAGGACGAAATACTTCTTATACCCAAGTATTTTGCTTTAACCTGATTAAAATAGCTTAGTTTTCTTTCCTAGCTTTTGCGGAACACGAAATATACCTCGTCGAAATCTAAATAAAGTACAGAATTTTAAGACATATATAAACATTGAGATATGTATAGTGGCTGAGTTATGAGTTAGAGAACACAGATTGCAAGGTCGAATCCCGACTGTAACAATGATTTTTCTGCACTTACAGTACTTACCTCTGTACAGTGATTAGGCACACTACGAGCTTTGCGGTGAAAACATCGAGAGGTTACCTGCATACGTTTGAGAACAATTCAATGCCGTCCTTGAGAAACGGCGATGGACTCGCCATTTATCACGCTGATACCTAAAATATATCTCCAGCGCAAAGTACTACTACACAACTCTGCTTTCCCCTTCGGGGACCCTTGTGGGACGGTGTGTAGTGATAGTTTATAAAAATACCAAAACCAGCGAGCATGTATGAAGGGATTGATGAATGTAGATGAAGCGAAACAGAGCTGTGAGTTTAAAAGGAACTCTTTTGTCTTTCCTCATCTTTCCTGTATGTCCAAGAATAATAAATGTAAGTGTCAATTTATAAACCGAAAATACATTTAGTTTTCTGTCAAATAATCCAATCAAATCAAATTGATGTGACTGTCAGGTTGTCCGTTATTCCTGGAAAATTGGATATCTATGAAAAATGTTACATTATTGAAGAAAGAAATTCAATTGTCGAGTAAACACGTAAACCCATCTATATCTTTTATTTATTTGGTAACAAAATACGTGACAAAGCGTCCACTTCATCAATACACCTAGATACAAAAGCGTGTACGATATAGATATTACGTACGTTATAGATATTACGTACGTTATAGATATTACGTACGTTATAGATATTCAGCGATAAACAATATACAGATTATTATTAATATCCTCACGCCTTCCCACAAGGGACCCCGAAGGGGTAGGCAGAGGTGTATAGGTAATACCCACACACCCACTTTCCGCCAGAGGTATATTAGGTGCCAACGTGACAGATGGCGAGTCCATCGCCGTTACTCAAGCACTATACACATACACCTTTGAATTTCTTCTCAGACGTATGCAGGTTTCCTCTCGATGTTTTCCTTCACCGTAAAGCTCGTGGTGTGACTAATCACTGTACTTAAGTTCAGAAAAACTCATTGGTACAGTCGGGATTCGAACTTGCGACCTTTGCGTCGCAGGCAACTGCTCGAACCACTCGGCCACCACGGCTGTCACCACCACGGCAATATACAGATTAAATGTATTAAAGATGTGTTTAATAAGTAAATGCTGATTCACACGTGCATTCGGCCATCCCCCTACTCTATATTAATAATACAGTATGTTTACGATAAACAGATATACACATAAGATTAGAGTTTAAGATATCTTTATTTCTCATAACAATAAATATTCACTGACATTAGAAAACTTAGCTACGAAGTTAAATCGTGGGCTTAATCAATACAAATAAATAAAATTGGAGTGTCTGTTTGTAATATTAAAATAACCGCTTTTTATTAAATGATTATGGATGTATACACGGTACATACACCAAAATAAAAAAAACTACAATTTTTGTCTGTCTGTCTGTTTGTTCCGGGTAATCTCGGAAACGGCGGACCGATTTTAACGGGACTTTCACTGGTAGATAGCTGATGTTAAAAGGAATAGCTTAGACTACTTTTCTTTTCGAAACTGAATATTTTTTTTGGTTTATTCCACGCGGACGAAGTCGCAGGCACAGCTAGTTTTAAATACAATATATCAGGCATAAGAGAGGTATGTGGTTAAAGCTATTCATTTCATCACCATTTAAGAGAGGTAGGGCATAATGGGTTTCCCGTTCGAATTCGGAGCTGCCCGACTGGGGCAGGACCTCCACCTTACAGAAGTCCGTAGCCAAATAACACAATTTTTTTGTGTTGTGTTCCTACGCGGTGAATAAGGTTTCCAGTAATGAGCTCCTTGGGGAGGGGGGAGGATTGTTACATTGTGTTGGAAGCAGAGGGATTAAACCCATTATGCTGCCAACACACTATAACTCTCCGAACACAGAGTGACAACGCGCAAGTTATACTTCGGTATCGTGAGCGTAAATAGGCTACGGCGGTAACCGTTTCCCATCAGGTGGGCCGTATGCTTGTTTGCCACTCTTGTTGTATAAAAAAAAAAAAAAGCTATCTTGCACGCAGATACACTCGCAGTGTCTGTCTAGTAGAAAATTATTTTTAATTATGTTACAATGAGTTCTATTTACTTGTACTTTTCTGTGCTACTGTGAACTATAGGCAAGTCATATAGATACGATTTCACTTCACGTATGCTCTCTATTCCCCTCACGGTACACAGAAGCAATACCGACGCAATTGTAACCCGTAAACAATCGACCGGTCTTTGGTCTAATATTGAATGTTTGCAGTTCATAGCAGCTGAGTCCTGAACCACTTGTGTGCTTAGATAAAGTGATTTGGTAATGACCGTCTTATGATACTAGTGCTGATATGTGAGGCTCGAGATAATTTTATCAGCTTCATTTCCGTTCAAAATTAGGTAAAGACAATACCCTCATGAGGTACTAATTACGGGGAGAAATTATAGCGCCCATTGCCAGTTTCGAGTCAAATTGAGGTTCCTGTCTTTGTGTTCGATCGGTTTGATCAAGGTAGTTGGAACGTGGTCTTCCTCTGCCACTTCTTCCTGAAACTTTGACATAATACGTCTGTATCGTCAACCATTATTCATTTAAAAAAATTCATGTCCAAATCAACGTAATCATGTCTTTCTTTGCCATCACATTTTATCCCGTTGCTATGCGAATCTCTTCATTGTAGATTCGATCTAATATGGAAGAAATAAAGCTATCTTGTGATACGTTTTTGTTTATTTAAGTTTTACTATCATGGCTTACATTCATTACAATAAGCTAGAAAATAATTATAGCAGTACAGGGGATATAGTATTCTTCAGAGATTCTGTAAAAAATCCCTTTACGTACCTTTCTACGAAGCTCGTTTCGTATGAAAAAAAATGTAATTAAGTATTAATTGAAATCGTCGGAAGTACCAAATATTTTGTACACAAATTCAATAAAATCCAATTGCCAATATATCAAATATTCCCGAACATTCCCCCAAAAATGATTCCTGTCTTTACATTAGTCGTGAGAGGTTATAAATGCTGACGTCGCAATTTCGCTTCATTTGCTCTCAAAGAGGCTTAAAATAAATCCCCTTTTTGACATTCCCTTTTCTCCAAACGTCTTCATAATAATCCTTGTCTATGTCTATGGGAAAAGGCGTCTTATATTTATAAAGGACTTTTGTCCAAGGTGAAGTTCCGAAATCACCATTATTTTTCCGAGTGTCGTATCAAACTTTTTCATTTGCAAGCTATAAGTATATACCTATATGAAACTTAACTATGTTTTTAGAAATAAAATTTGTAACATAATAGGCTATCCTTAGTATCATGCATTTTCTAACCTGATAATGACAATTTAGTGTCATTGTGGAAGTACCTATTGGGAAGAGAGATTACGCTAGATAGAAGCAAATGGAAGGATTTGTATCAAAAACGCCGAAAACACCCAGCTCTTAAATGGATTATGTATCAATGGTATTGGATCGGCAGAGTATAATCAAAACCGATATGTAGAGGGTCATATTTATGGATTAAGGGAAACAATGCTGTAAGTCTAGAGAAGACAAGCTACTCTCTCTAACTACGCGTAAGGGGATATTTAAGTCAACTTTATTACAGCTCCTGCACTAGCTACTGTATGGCGTTATATTATATTAACCACATTTATCATTCCCTTCTTACATGCTCGCCGGTTTCGAGTA
Organism: Drepana falcataria; assembly: GCA_945859725.1. Taxonomy (NCBI): domain Eukaryota; kingdom Metazoa; phylum Arthropoda; class Insecta; order Lepidoptera; family Drepanidae; genus Drepana; species Drepana falcataria. The sequence continues at coordinate 8,981,272 of OX243935.1, forward strand.
CTCTTGAATATGGATGAAGCTAAAGAGTGTAAGTCTAGAGAGAACTGGCGCTCTACGCTCTTTGCCTGACATGAGAGGGACTAGGCGTGATTATATGTTTATTATATTATTCTTACGGTCATTGGGGTATGTCAATGAAGATATCGAAAATACTACAATTGGTTTTAGCCCGACCGAGCCTAAACTAGGTATATCGGCTACTTTGGCGCTATCAATATTCATACATGCCATTGATGAACATTGTATTTTGATATGCATTTCGCATATGAAATCCACACCACAATTAATGTTGAACTATTTGTTATCTTATCTGTAGAACATTCATAACTCAAGTGTAAATTAGGCCTGGCTCGCTGATTTCCAATTGATAGAAGAGAAAGAGAGAACAAATATACATTATTGATAATGCTCAAAGCGATGTTGCGAAAATAGTCTACAAATTCAGAGAGAATTAGCGCTTACGCGAATTGGGTGACCACCAAATTGGGCATTGGAAGAGACATCACATCTCATGAGGTGTCAGTTTCGCTTGGGTGAAGGGCCTATTATGAATCCGTACCATTCTTGTATCCACCTCCTGAATACACACAAATAATTTCATCGAGATCGGTCGACCTGTTTAGGAGAAGCTCAGTCTCATATACGCGTACAATACAATTGTATCAATTAATATCACGCCGCCATCAATGTGGACGAAGCGAAAGAGGTCTGTAAGTCTAGAGAGAACTGGCGCTCTTTACTCTCTGCCTACCCCTGCCTACCATTATATTTACGGTTATTACCATAATAGTTATGTGGCCGAATGGTGGCCGAGGAACGGGCAGACCACCCGTTGATGATTGTGCGTAGAAAATGATTTTAGCAGAGCAAAATTATGAAGATGATGATTGATGACTTCGCTTTGTGACTATGATGGTGTATGTGGAATTGTTCCAAGGTATTTATTTGAGGTATTTAAAGAGTTTAAAGTTTTAACGCCACTTTTCTGAAGAAAAATTGATGAAGCATAGGATTCCGCAAAGTGTTTGCGATAAGCCATTGAACCTGTTGTGTGAAATTAATTTATCGTAGCATTACAAATACCTCCTTTAGATCCCAAGAATCTACAAGCATTTTCTTTAAAAACCTTTTATTTCAATCACTTTTTTTGGATAAGCCGGGCTTAGGACTAGTCTAAAGGAAAATCCGTTCTTAATTTGAATTTGTTTTTGGAACCAGCCCAATTTTTTTATCTATTTCGTTGTAAAGTTATATACATACAAAACAGCCGTGGTGGGTCAGTGGTTCGAGTTTTGCAGGTTCGAATCCCGTCTGTGTACGGTATAGTGATTATTCACACCATGAGCTTTGTGGTGAAGGAAAACATCGAGAGGAAACCTGTATACATTTGAACGTTGGCACGTAAAATATTCCTCTGGCGGAAAGTGGGTGTGTGGGTATTACATATTTACCTCTGCCTATGAAAAGGTGTGAGGATATATTATTTTTGAATAGTTTCTGAAAAAAGGCTAAAAAAATATTGTACTAATATCCATCTTTGGAGCTATTTGTTTTATTTTTCCTCGTCTTATGGATGTATTCTAAACATCCTATAACTTCTAGAAGACAACTGGATCTTTTTTCTGAAAGATTTGATACAAAGATATATATATAAATAGACTTGTTTTCTCTATGCCATATTTTGCAGTAAAAATAAAACATTGTTCAGATGCAGGTGTGGAGTATGATCGACGTTTTAATTTAGTCACTGGCAGGCTTATCCCAGCCGCGTTGATGTATCGATACCATTCCATTTTGGTCGATGGTCTATTGTCGCTGATTTAAAAAAAGAAGGTTTTTAACGATGTAGACTTTCCTTACTTACTAGACCAGATGGTCGACAGATGCCGCCACTGCCGGCATTACTGGCTTATAAAGTGGCTCTGATCACAAGATTGATAAAAAATAATGTTTTTTTCCACATTTTGTATATCATTATTTATTTCCCATGAGCCGTTTGTATTAAGCTATGTATTAAATTAGTTTGACACTTTCTATTGGCAATCCATAATTCCACAAGATGTATAACTGAAGAATCGAATTTATGTGTATATATTTCTTACGTGATTCAACTTAATTGCATAATCATTCAATATAATAAATATGTTTTTTTTGCCGAGGAAGTCGCGTGTATATAATAGATATATTATATAATATAGTATAACCCTGTACCCTTATAATACTGTACTATATATAAATCATGACTTAACAGAGAATAAATAATCTTTAATTTATTCGTATCGGTCATTCCAGCTGGACGGTGTCTAACAGCGTTCGCCGAACATTCACTCTTTATACAACGACCTTAAGCCCCTCATTAGAGAGTCTAAAATCTAATGTATTATTTAATAGCTGTTAGCTGCTTAGCCACCAAAAAGGCAAACATTAATTGGCCATTAAATTAATGCTACGAATAAATGACCAGAATACTCGTTGCGAACACTAAAATTATCATTACCACTTCAAAAGTCCAATTATGTAGTGGGCAAACATTGTGCATGTACCTTAATTATCAAACCCTTACCGTTGAAGTTTTGAAAACATGAACGACTATTTAAAGAGATACCATTTACGTATTTCAGCTCGTTGACCCCCGGACAGGCTTAACTGTGGGCAACTTTAATTATCTACGTAGTTTTGAGGGTCCCAAGAGCGTAATTGGAGATGTTAAGGCGGTATACCGTAGCATTGAAGAGGCTCTTTTTCAGTAGGTAATGTAATCTAATGTTTTTGTATAATAGCAGCATTTTGGTACTACAGTATGCTTTAAATTTTTGTACGAGGAATTTATCTGAATGGTTAGAGCATGTAAAACTATTTAACTAAAACAGAGATCGTTTTCGTGCACCTTGAAACGTATCTCGCATCGGAAAGATTGAAAATTCGAATCCCAGCAATACCAATGAGTTTTTCTGATCTAAAGTACAATGATCAGCTCACACCAAGGGCTTTACGGTGAGGGAAAACCCTACAAAAGCATACACTACTCGTAAACATTCATAGGACTATATAAACGCTGGCGTCGTAAATCTGCCGCATAATACTCACGCCATTCATACCCTTCAAAAACAAAGCAAAGATTCTACATTGTCAGCTAGCAATAAATTAATTAAACAAAGACTTGACCATGGTCCGGGCCTCCCCATAGTGATTCTAGGGATGGGCCTTTAAATGAAGTAGGGCCGTGAAGTACATTATTGAAAACTAGTTCGTGCTTACGGCTTCGTTCGCAAGTACTAGTACTCTTGTGTGTTATGTTTTTTCTTCCAAGTCATGGGTCCATTTTCCTTATACTCTTCTCTAAGCATGATGCTCCATCTTTTCTACATTATTTCATCTTACGAAGATTCCTGAATGGGTAGGTAAAGATTTTACAAGATGGGTAAATATATACATAAGTCCCAATGTAATAGAGCCAGCCCGTGGCCGTTTCTCAAGCATGACTATCTCTCTCGTACACCTGCGATTTCATCCTAAAAGGAAACCTAAATCGCCGAATTTTTGGCCTTTGTCGTAAAATTCTTGGTGTGACTAAGCACTGTAATTAAGTTAACAAAAAGTTATTGTTACCACCTATATACAGATTTGAGCTTGCTATCATTGCGTATGAGTGCTTACTCGAATTACACGGGCATTCCTGTTGCAATGTATTAATGTCAGTATTTTTTTCTATTGTTTATCATTTATATACATACATACAATAACAACAATTAACAATATTTGCAAAAAACAGTTGAAACTAACTACTTACAGATAAAATATTTGTCCCAAATCAGTATCCCGAGGCAACGTACCAAGAAGACTAGCAGCATTGCCACGCTGGGTAGTAATACTGATTTTCTGATATGTTCCAGCCCGCCTGTCACGAGAGGTCTCGACTAGATGGCGCGAGACCACTTTAAAAAGATGGTGAGCCTCAGGGCCCCAAGGCCCCAGAGATTCAATCGCAAATTCAGTAAATATATATACCTGACCCGAGACAGGCATTCTTGCGGCGCTTAGGCACTACTGCTGAGCAGCAGCGGCGCCGGCCACCACCGATGTGTCAGGAAGATGGGAAGGAGCCAGTGTATCGACACACGTAGCGTCCCACACTAAGGGCCGACCCATCCTCCATGGTATTAGAGACATACCGTCCGGCCTCCGGCCATAGCCGCGAGCGAGACCGACTGGTTCCAGCACAGCAGGCACGCCGGCGCTGACCAGAGCCCGGCGTATCAAGTCATTTATTTATTTTTTATATTTATTATTTTACTTTTTATCTCTCTCTCTCTCTCTATACCTTTGGAAAAGTGTTTACTCTCTGGATAAAAAGTACGCTGGTTTTTATTTTCTACCCCTGACTAGGTGTTTGCCAAATGTCATGATAATAATTTGAGTAGTAGAAAACAAACAAACTCTCTTTTATATTAGTTACGATGCTTAAGTAGGTACCTACTTAGAACAATGCAATAAGGGTAATTAATAATAGAGGAGTTTTGGAACGCTAAATCTTTTGCACGCCTTAAAATATACGCCTTCGTTATTTGATAGGGTTATAAATTAAATTGCGGTATAAATAGAAATCTCTTTCATAAAATACTACTAATATTTGGTTGAGAACAACCAGAGATAATGTCTAATAGATTCACCCGGTGGTTGCATGTTTTCAATACTTACAATACTCGTTACTTAAGCCATAATTGCACAGACAAACCTTCGATTTTCGAGAAAGATTACCTAAGCGAAGCCAGGATAGAGTCGCTAGGTCTATGTAGTGCTCTTTCTGACAAACAATTGTACCAGCGCATGGCCAGTTCGCCCCACTATCTATTCACAAGCACTTGCAATCCTTGTATATCTCAGAGGGTACCAATTTAGCAATAAAATTTCTTAAATTAAACCAATCAATAGGTCCAATTGTAAATCTAAACCATTCTCGAATCCACCTTAAGACACACAGAAAGGGATCGCTTCGCACGGGTGAAAAAGTTAAAATTCCTAAAACTCGATCGCAGCGCCACCTATCGGGTCCAATTTAATATAGCCTATGTTACTCGGGGATAATGTAGCTTTCCAAAGGTGAAAGAATTTTTGAAATCGGTCCAGTAGTTTCGGAGCCTATTCATTACAAACAAACAAACAAACAAACAAACAAACAAACAAACAAACAAACAAACAAACAAATCTTTCCTCTTTATAATATTAGTATAGATAAAATTTCACCATAATATTATATTTTCCGTATTATATTTCATATTAAGCTTGAAACAAGAGCGTGATAAACGAGCACGTACCAACTTAACTACTAACATCACAACTACAAGATAAGATTAGTTTAGTTAAGGGTAGGTACCACCTGCCCGCTCTAGAAATACTTCTTCATTAGACAAGTTTGTATTTAGGCTAATGGGAGGTTTTGTTCCTCACTGAACTATTGTGGGGCTTCTTTGTATCTATTTTAACTAATTTATACCACTACAAAACTACTCACAAAAATCTCCGGCAACGCAATTTTTGCAAGTTCGAATGTCGAGATATCTAGGAAATCTGCATACGTATGACAAGAAATTCGAAGATGTTAAGTATATACGGAAATGGAATCGCCATCTGTCACATTGACACCTACAATATATCTTTGATATATTGATTACAGAACGAGTTCTCTCACCATATTTTCTGTATATCTGTTTCAACAAACGTTTTCATCCTTTCTGTATGTCGAAACCGGTGTAACATGCCTTCCTTCGTCTTTACAATCACTCCCTCGACGACACTGCTTTGCGAATCTCATCATTCCGGACTAGATCTAAAATATGAGTTACTATGTACAAAACGGTGGCAAAAAGCGTGCAGGCCGCCATAAGTGGCCATACCGCCCATTTTCAACACCAACAGTCGACAATAATTTGCACGTGGTCTGGAGGACTAGTTTCCTTGTTGAAGAACTCCATGATTTAATATCTAGAGAAAACTTACATGTGGAGTCATTCTTCTTTGAAACAGCGCAGTACAAGACCTGTTTAGTTTCAGGGTATAAGGATGAATTCCCCGCAGATGACCCCAACTGCAACGGTAGAAGGGCGGTAAGTCTTTGGCCACCTGCATAGTTTTAAAAAGGTTTTTTTAATACCACGCTGGTGGCAAACAAGCATGCGGTCCGCCTGATGGTAAACGGTTCCCGCCCCTTATGGACGCTTGCAACACCAGGGGTATTAATAACGCGCTGCCGAACCTGCAGGAATCTTTTCACACCCTTCTTGAAGAACTCCATGCTGTACTCACCAGGGAAAACCTCAACGGGGAGCTCATTCCACAGCCTGAGCGTTCGCGAATAGTAGCCTTACATTCAGAATACGATCAATTTATACTCAGTGAACCTATTTTACACATAACGACGCTGAACGAGTCAAATCTCCATATCAGTTGCTTATTCAATCGGGCCGATTCGAGCGAGCGAGCGAAAATACAGTTGGCTGAGCGATTTACAATTCACTCGTGAACGTTTTCCAAGAGTCGAGTACTTGGTGTCGTACCCAACAATAGGCTGGTGTGATTCGGGCTGATCTGAATTTTAAGCTGTGTAAGATGGATCATTTTCGTAATTGCTAACATGAATAAGGTTAAACGTAGGTATGGACGGATGGAAACGTTAATTCGAAACCGACGTGCACGTATGAAGGGACTTATGAATGTTGAGCGAAAGAGGTAAGTCTAGCGAGAACTGGCGCTCTGCTTTTTCTGCCTATCCCGTGTCATACTCGGCGTGATCGTATGTATGTATATATATATATGTAGTACATATTACTAATAATGTGAGTAGTGGCCGAGTCGTTCGAGTAGTCGTTTAGGATGCAAAAATTGCAGGTTTGAACCCCAACTGTACAATTGAGTATTACGTACAGTGTATTTACTTCAGTACAGTGATTAATCACACCACGAGCTTTACGATTAAGGAAAACATCGAGACGAAACCTGGATACGTCTCAGAAGCAATTCAATGAGGTAGTGCTTGAAGAGCGACGGTGGACTCGCCATCTGTGGCCTTGGCACCTTAATCTATCTCCGGTGGGAAGAGAGTGCTGTTAAACCTCTGCCTATCTCTTTAGAGCCCTTTGTCGCAAGGGAATTAAGCATAGATTTTTTCTTAATTTGAATTGAAAGATATATTGGAAAATAAACCAATGAATGAAATAATAAAATTGAAGTTTGGAAGCTATAAATCCTATTTTGTTTTGTGTGTCTTGTTGAAAGTAAACAATTTTGTTGTTTAAATTTATGGATTTGTATTGAAGCGGTCCCGGGAAGCAATATTGGGGTATAAATTATACTTTGAAAGTTAAACTTTCGTTGTGCAATTGGGTTCGAATTTGATCAACTCTTGGGTACAAATGGTGAATTGAGGAGAGGAGTATTTTAGCTATATATCGTGTACAGTAAGTAAGATTGTTTACTCATAACCTTAAAATGTATTTGTTGACTTACAACTTGCTAAAAATTCTAGCACTATGTGCCTCGTAAGACGTAATAGAAGAATAACAGAAGCTTATTTTTCTTAGTTGTCTATAAGGATACGATCTATTGAATACGATGAACATTCATCAATACTCAATAATATTGATGAATATTAATCAAATTTATTAATTATTCTCTCGCTTGTATTCTCTCTTTTAACTTATGTGTAAAGACAGAAACACACTTGAGAATTTTCTCATTAAGTTTTAAACGATCGTCATTTGTGAAATAAGTTACTAGTAATACAATAATGATCTCTGGCTACTCCCGTGGTATATAAATACAGTCAAACGGATAGCAATATCCGCCATTGGTTTTACACCTAAGAATATTCTTACAAAACTTTCGCAATGACCCAATTCCATTGACAAATTGCATGTTGGAGTGTGCCAGAAACCCGTTACAGTCGCGTAATGTATACGCTATCTAGAGGAGGCCCGACTTAAGTCTGTTTTGCATGAATGCTCCAATGAATATGCAGATATCACATCACCAACACTTGCTGTGTTAACTCACAATCAAATGAGGTGCATTCTGCTTTTGTTATCGCGTTGAGACTGCAGTTGTTTTGAATCGTAACAATCTATTCCGTTGGGAGCTTTCTGGGCTCTGATATTTTATGCTTACTTTGTCTGTTTTTATATTATTATCACACAATATCGTCGTCATCGTAATCGTCATATCATCCCAAAGGCAAAGGCAAAGGGAGTAGAGCGCCAAGTCTCTCTAGACTTACAGACTCTCTCTTTCGACTTCAACTTTGATCAGTCCCTTCTATGCTTATTCGTCCAGAAACTTTTGCCTTGGATATTTGTTTCGTAAATGTTCTCACTCACTTAGCTGAAAAAATGGCTTAAATATTTAAAGGTCACAATTAATTAAGTAACGTTTAATAGATTGGTTGTCTTACGGCTTATAGTGAACATGATGAATAAAGAAGAAAGTTTACCCAGCTTCGTCAAATAGGATGCCTAAGTAAACAATAATGCTTTTGAGCCGACTAACTAATTTAATCCTTTACAAATGATAATAATTTATTTCGCACGGAATGTTTCATGTTAATGCCAGCCCTAATAGTTCATTAGTGGAAATAGATAGTTTTAGGCCTAACCTTTGAACTAGGGGTGTTACGAGCTGTGGAATTTAGTAGGGGCTCTCAATTAAACCAATAATGTTGGTTAGTAGTGTGGGTCGAGTGAAGGTGTGGACAAACGTGAGATGTTCAACTTCTCTGTATGTTTTGGTTAAATCCCAAATATATTATTCTTGCATCCCAGTTATCCTCACGCCTTCCCACAAGGGTCCCCGAAGGGGTAGGCAGAGGTGTATGGGTAATACCCACACACCCACATTCCGCCAGGGGTATATTAGGTGCCAACGTGACAGATGGCGAGTCCAACGCCGTTACTCAAGCACGACTATACATACGCCTTTGAATTTCTTCTCAGACGTATGCAGGTTTCCTCACGATGTTTTCCTTCACCGTAAAGCTCGTGGTGTGACTAATCACTGTACTTAAGTTCAGAAAAACTCATTGGTACAGTCGGGATTCGAACTTGCGACCTTTGCGTCGCAGGCAACTGCTCGAACCACTCGGCCACCACGGCTTTTTCACCACCAGTTCTGATTACTAGACTAGAATCAAGTAAAGACTCAAGTAGAGATTTCGTCCCAACAAATCTGGGTATACCACAACTACGAGCATGTATGAATAGACTAATGGATGTTGACGAAGCGAAATTGGTATGTATGTCAAGAGACAAGCGCTCTACTCTCTCTCTGCCCATCCCGTTATGGACTCAGCGTGATTATACGTATTCAACGTAAGGGCTACAGGGAACACTTATTGATCCACACATACTAAATAAAAATCTAGTTACCACCGTTCCCAAGACCCGTTCCTGGGATTCAAATGTAGCCTATGTCCTAATCCTATGTATACGTCATCACCATTTTATCTTTCAGTCAAATCAGCTCAGCGGTTTTCGGTTCAGGTGGATTCGAGAATGCTTTAAATTCACAATTTGACCGGATAGGTGGCGCTGCGATCGTGTTTCAGGAAATTTATTTTTTCACCCGAGAGAAGCTAGGCGGGACAACTAGTATAATAATTAATATACTACTCAACAATCCTGCTACTACGCCTACTCAATGATGATCTGCATATACTGGAAGCATTAATACTACGCTTAAATCTGTCGTGGCCGAGTGGATCGAGCAGTTGCCTGCGACACAAAGATCGCAAGTTCGAACCCCGACTGTACTAATGAGTTAAGTACAATGATTAGTCAGACCACGAGCTTAAGATGAAAGAAAACATCGAGAGGAACCCTGCATACGTCTGAGAAGAAATTCAAAGGCGTATGTATAGTCGTGTTTGAATAACGGCGATGGACTCGCCATCAGTCACGTTGGCATCTAATATACCTCTGGCGGAAAGTGGGTGTGTGGGTATTACCTATACACCTCTGCCTACCCCTTCGGGGACCCTTGTGGGAAGGCGTGAGGACATTATATTAATACTACGAACACAAATACCTAATTAGCTTTATACTAACCCATAATTCACTTCACGTGTGAACTGGCGTGGAGAGCCCGGAAGTCATCAAAGGGTCGGCGAGGCCACTTTGACCCTAACATTAAACTATTTGTTGACTCAACTACTTGTAGCCACTTAACGTAATTATTTTGTTATATAACTTATTGTTATTTGACATCGTAGGGTTAGGTACTAATATAATTATATTTCTGAACTGACGACCAACCTTCAGTAAATGGAGAGGCACTTAAAGAAGAAGAAGAGTACAGTACCTTATGAGACGTGTTTATAAACTTTATTCACAATTAACAATGTTTACAAAGCAGTTGTAACTAACTAGGTACTTACAGACAAAATATTTGTCCCAAATCAGCCTGCCCCAAAAGAGAATCAGCATTGCCACGCTGAATAGGAATGCTGATTCTCTGAGCGAGATATGTTCCGGCTGGTACCGCCTGTCACGAGAGGTCTCGATTAGAAGGCGCGAGGCCTCTTTAAAAAGATGGTGAGCCTCAGGACCCCAAGGCCCCAGAGTTTCAAACGCAAACGCCGCAAATATGTTACCAGACCAGAGACAGGCAATTCTGCTGATCAGCAGCGGTGCCGGGTGCCACCGACATGTCAGGAAGATGGGAAGGACCTAGTATATCGACACACGTAACGTCCCACACTAAGGGCCGACCCTTCCCCTATGGCATCAGAGACATAACGTTCGGCCTCCGGCCATCGCCGCGAGCGAGACCGACTGGTTCCAGCACAGCAGGCACGCCGGCGCTGATCAGAGCCAGGCGTATGAAGTCATTGAAGGAGGAATCACATTACATACGGCCGGCACTGCTGATACAGGATAGACCGTGGTGTCCGAAGTCGCGTTCGATCGAGTTATGTATCGGTAAAAAATGCACTGAAAATGTAAAATTCCATAGATTCATTAAAATTCTCTTTTGTCTAATCTAAAAATAACTAGAATGGTATATCAAGCCTGGATTCAGGCACCATTAAAAATCTGTCGAAGTACAGCGTGCAATTACTGTCGCTCATCGATGCAGCCCAGTAAGGCAAGACTGACACCTCTATTATGGAAGTATTTTTCTATATAGTATTTTTCTAGCAAGAAAAATTTTACTTGACGAAGTAAACATTGGTAAATTCGTGACTATAAGTAAAAATCATTTATTTCAGACTTGTGTCCATAATGTGTTAGTAAATAAAATCTGAAACTATGTGGTGGGATCACCGCGCCCCATGCACCTGGGTAAACCTCCAAAGTATGTGGCTTAGCATCCTATCAGCAATGACCTTCAAAATTAGATTTATTTACTAGACGTTTTTTCTGGAATAAAACATGGTATAAGTATTAATCCAACTAGCAATCTATTATATATATATAGTAACAATGAGTTTTTCTGAACTTAAGTACAGTGATTAGTCACACCACGAGCTTTACGGTGAAGGAAAACATCGAGAGGAAACCTGCATACGTCTAAGAAGAAACTCAAAAGGCGTATGTATAGTCGTGCTTGAGTAACGGCGATGGACTCGCCATCTGTCACGTTGGCACCTAATATACCTCTGGCGGAAAGTGGGTGTGTGGGTATTACCTATACACCTCTGCCTACCCCTTCGGGGACCCTTGTGGGAAGGCGTGAGGACATATTATGAGCAATCTATTTCTGTGCCAGATTAACATGTTATAAATTTACCACGTAATAAGTAAATGGTTTATATATTTTTCTTATATGAAACTTTCTATTCAGTGGGGGAATGCTGAATTTTTCCGCAGGGTACCGATTCGGGTTAATATATCGGGTTGTCTATGTGCCGTGGCGATCGAGTGGTTTGTAGGGGGTTGCAGCACAAAGATTACAAGTTTGTATCCCGACCGCATCAAAAAATTTTTTGATCAGTGATTAGTCACACCACAACCTTCACGATGAGGAATAACATCGAGAGGAAACGGCGATGGACTCGCCATCTGTCACGTTGGCAATTATAATATATCTTCAGCGAAAAGTGGGTGTGTGGCTACTACGTACCCGGAGGTGTGCAAACCCCTTCGGTGACCCTAGTTGAAATACGTGAATATATGTGTAACAACAATTTTTAAATGTTTAATTGTTGTAATTACTAATAAAAATGCATAATATGCAACTGCTTTCAAATTTCACGTAAAATATTTCAAAGTGAACATTTCCGACGTGCAATGGTTGACAGTAATTGCATATTTATGAACATTTATAGTAGTGGCTGCATTCCGATAAACTATATAAAATTAAACAGGGTCGTTTTATTTACATAAAATTTATGAAATTCATTCGTTATGGTCGTCGTTGTCATAAAAACTGTCGTTTAAAGGATTGCCGAGTTCCAGTCTTTATCAAACCCTTGCTCTTTTATATAACTATAGCTGTTGTCCTTTAATGAGGTCCGTCTGGTCTAGTGGTTAGAGCGCCTGACTGCGAAACTTGAGGTCGCGGGTTCGAATCCCGCTGAGGGCAGATATTTGTGATGAACACGAATATTTGTACCTTAGTCTTGGATGTCCTATGTATTTAAGTTTATATATATCTATATAAGTAAACTAGCTGTCCCGTCCAGCTTCGCTCGGGTGAAAAAGTTAATTTGCCCGTAACACGATCACAGCGCCACCTATCGGGTCCAATTTAATATAGCCTATGTTACTCGGGGATAATGTAGCTTTCCAAAGGTGAAAGAATTTTTGAAATCGGTCCAGTAGTTTCGGAGCCTATTCATTACAAACAAACAAACAAACAAACGAACAAATCTTTCCTCTTTATAATATTAGTATAGATATATCATTGTCTAGTTACCATAACACTAGCTTTGCTTAATTTGGGACTAGGTTAATTTGTGTGGAATTGTCCCAGGTATTATTATTATTTAAAAGAGGTCTGTAATGTAGAGAGGACTGGTGCTCTACTCACTCTGCCTACCAGTTGAGGAACTTGGCGTGATTATAAAACATACAAATGTACATACTTGTATGTATGTTACCCTTTTATTCTGCCTTTCAGTCAGGTGCCTTGATATTCTTTCACGTTCCTTACTTACCATCAATATTCAGTTTTTTATCCTCGATCAATTAGGATAAGGAAAAAGAAATACCAAAATAAATAATAATATCAAAAACAGTTGTAAAACTGACTACTTACAGGTAAAACAAATGCTCCAAATTGGTATTTGGCGGCAACGTGCCAAGAAGACTAGCAGCATTGCCATGTTGGATAGCAAGGCTTACCAACAATTATTATTTTATTATTATTAATTATATATAAATTTAATTAAATATAAATAGCCGTGGTGGCCGAGTGGTTCGAGCAGTTGCCTGCGACGCAAAGGTCGCAAGTTCGAATCCCGACTGTACCAATGAGTTTTTCTGAACTTAAGTACAGTGATTAGTCACACCACGAGCTTTACGGTGAAGGAAAACATCGAGAGGAAACCTGCATACGTCTGAGGAGAAATTCAAAGGCGTATGTATAGTCGTGCTTGAGTAACGGCGATGGACTCGCCATCTGTCACGTTGGCACCTAATATACCTCTGGCGGAAAGTGGGTGTGTGGGTATTACCTATACACCTCTGCCTACCCCTTCGGGGACCCTTGTGGGAAGGCGTGAGGATATATTATATTATATATATTATATATATTATTATTATATTAAATATAAATATAATTATTGCGTTATATGATGCGATATATAATGACGTATTCATTGAATATAATCATAAGCCTATGCAGGTAGCCTCACCGATGATTTCCTTCACCGTAAAGCTCATGTTGTGATTCATCACTATACATATTTATAATCAGAAATTGCTCATTGGTACAGTCAGAGTACACAGAGTATTGGTACAGTCCCCACAGTCGAAATTTTACAGGCGACTACCCGAACCTCTAGGCCCCAACTCTTAATATATTATTGAATTATGGTGGGAATGTAAAACCTTTCCTTACCTTTAATGTAGGTACCTTATTATATGGCGTGGCGAAACATTCATTAATTAAGGCTATATCAACAGAAACCCACAATTGAAACATTGAATATTGTTGAAAAAGTTTTGCTCCTGTACAGTTGTTATTTGTACCTCGTGAAAATTCAAATACAAATAGACATGAAATACTGTTTGTGGAACTTACGAATAATGGAAATAGCAACTGATATTGCCGAAAATACTAAACCTCACAAATAATGGTTAAATGTATAACTTCACGCCTTCCCACAAGGAGGGAAGGGGTTGGCAGTGCGTATCACCGTTACTCAAGCACAACAATGTATACGCCTTTAAATTTCTTCTCAAACGTATGCAGGTGACCTCTCAATGTTATCCTTCACCGTAAAGATCGTGCTGTGACTAATCACTGCACTAAAGTTCAGCAAAACTCATTGGTGCGGGATTCAAACTTGCAACTCTTGTGTTTTATTCTTCTTATAGGAATAGAACTGGCATTTAGACAATCCGACGTGGCAAGAACGCATTGGCTTTGTAGAAATTTAACATTTTCCAATTCACTATCGTAACTAATTAAAACTTTAGTTTAATCCGAGATTCCCATTATACTCGTACTTTCAGAAATGGCGACGGGTTAGCCTACAACTGCGGGCATGGCTGGGTGACGATCACACCGTTACGAATTGAAACGAACATGATTACATCCTATTAATATTATAAATGTGAGTTTATGACGATCTTCGTTAAAATCCCGCCAGAACTACTAAACGGAATTGGGTGAAATCTTGCACAGTGTTAAATTTTTAATTGGATTAGCTAAGGATATGTTATTCTGGAAACAAAAACCAACGGTATTAATTTTTACGTGAGTTTTTTTTACCTATAAATCAGATAAAATATGTTTTATAGAATGGTACAAGTAGTCCTAATCTAATACAAATATTTATCAACGGTGTGTGACCCAGAAACATACACTTTTTGTGGCGCGTTTCAGACCTAAATAAACATTGGCAACGTCAACGATGAAATAATGGGCGGTTTTCCGCACAATAGGCATATGGAAATCAGGAATTTGTACACGAATTTAGATATATATGTATAAATACCCACGTGTTACCAGATGACAGAGGCGAAAGAGGTCTGTAAGTCTAAAGAGCTTTTCTGGAAACTGTATCACACAGGCGAACTAAATCTCGAAGGCATACCCTACCAGTACCAGTAAATATAAAATAGAGATATAAACACAAATCCTTTAGAATGAGATTAATTTACTACCTAATAATAATATAATGTACATATTATAGGTACATACACGTGTTTTAGGGTCTTTGCCAGTTCGTTAATTTTTTTTCCTTAAAAGGCCAAATCAATTCAAAATAATATACGTGTAGCTTGGAGCAAAATAGTCTAAGCAAAGATGATAATCTCTAAACCAATATAAATTTCAATTATGTTTATACACATATTCTTTATACATATAACGGTACAGAAAAAAATTGCTTACTTTTGTGTGGGCGAGACTTAGCTTAGCTTATGAATAAAATTATTGTTTGTGAGTTTTGTAGCGTTCGCAGCCTGTCCCACCATAGATTGTTTTAGCGAAATATCTATTATTGTAATTAACGCAATTTTGTTTATGGAACGTGAGTCGAATATGCAGTTATTTTGCTGTGGTATTTGCGAAAATATTACTGTTAATTCTGTTACAGGCAAGCTAACTGCGTCCGTCGAATACGTCAATGTGATGACATTTAACTTTAATACTTATTATAATGGTTGTGTAAAAGGTCATCGAAAAGTTAGGCAGAAGACTACCCCAGCATTTCACCGGAGGTTGAATTGAGTACCAACTTGACAGATGGCAAGCCTAACGCTATTTATCTAGCTATACATACATCTTTGACTTTCTTTTCAAATGCTAACAGCTTTCCTCTCGATCATTTCTACATCTTAAAACTTGTTGTGTGATTAATCAGTACAGTACTGTTGGGATTCAAAATTTACAAACAAATCCTTGCTCAACCATCAATGTATTTATATATTCATATTGTTAGAAATGCTCTGCATAAGTCATTGCTCCAGCAGAGCATTGGTATTCTTACAGATATAAAAAAACAAATGACTTTAATTTAATCAACTCGTCTGTTCATTATAAAACTGTAAGATTTTCAACACAAATTAGTTAGAAAGAAAAAGTATTCGAATGTTTAAAAAAGTATAATAAATCAGCAAGACAGGTATGAAATCTGACAACGGTAATCAAGAAAATGGAACGAGAAAAACCTTCGTATCATTGCTTAGTTTCCTTCGACCAACACAATGAGTATAAATGCATACATATCCTCTTGCCGTTCCTCACGGGGTACGCAAAGAGAGTAGAGCGCTGATTCCCCTTAGTCCTACATACTAATGTCGTTTTATGCACATTCATGAGTCACTTCTTTGCAGTTGGGATAGTATGGTATAGGAAGCTCACTTTACTAGCTGCGCCAGACAGGTAACTCTTGAATATTCCTACTTGAAGAAAGTACTTTGTGAACGAACCTAAAAACACTATTTCGTTTTCTGAAATCCATTCAGATATTTTAGCAACAAGGTTAAAATTAAAAGCAGGTTACTCATTAACGGTGTAATTTATACTGCGTTGGACAAAACATTTAAGACTTAAATGTTTTGTTCCTTACCCGAAGATTGAATTTGTGTTAGTGGGGGACAAGTGAACAGTTTAATTCAAATTATTATTCCGTCCATGTAATGGTAATGACAGTAACTATTTAATATCTACCGAAGCTCCATCTAATCAGTTAACGGGCTTAAGGAAATTCTCTATAACCAAATTGATCAGCCAGTTAATTTCAATTTGGTATTAATTTATCTTATATATTGGTTTTGCTCCCCATTGTATTCAAATTGACATAGTGTTTTCAATTAAATTTTGTTTGTTTGGTTTTAGAAAATGGAATTTAATCTTGATGGATTATTTAATTATACGTTGCTAGAACATCGTAAGAAAACCTAAATACTTTTGAGAATACTTTTAAAGGTCTACCTACAATGGTATTAGTCATGCTGGAGCAACGGCGATGGGCTTGCCCTCTTTCAAAATATTGTGTTATTACATCTCTGCTTTCAGTGATCTTTGTGAGAAGGCGAAGGAAAAGCATATTCACATATGTATATATATATTTACAAATAAAATATATCTCCGTGTAAAAGTTAGTGTATGTTTACTACATACCTCTGCCTTCCCTTTTGTGGTAGATAGAGGTAGGTATATCAGAGTGTACAAAGCAAAGTTAGTCGTAATTACAAAAAATCTTCAGCTTAGAATCAAAGAGAAGACACAAATAGGTAAGTATATAAAAATTTATAATCATTTTGAGGATTAATGATGTCGAATCTTTTTTAAATATACATAGCTACATTCGTTCAATTCCTCCACTCATTTACTTGATGAAGTCAAGGAACGCCAATGCTAATACCAAATGTTGGTGAAACAACTTCAAACGGCTAGGTTTTTGCTTCGAAGCCAAGACTCTGTATCCTATGTTGGCGTTGATATTGGCTTCTAATTCAGCCAACATGTAAGGTTTGGGAAAGCTTGGAGCATGGCGCTCGCATTGCCAAACTTCAGTTGTTACTGGCGAACGTGATCAGCGATCTATGCTGATGTCCGCATTAACCGGGAAAATTGCCTTGTTAAACGAATTTTTCACATTTTATTATACTTAACCGTTCTGAAGATCGAGATTAGCTTTTTTATGCTTTTAATAGGAACTGTTCGGGGAATGTCGTAGTAAAAGAGGAAAATAAGGCGTTGTGATTAAGAGAAAAACGACTATAATACAGATATTGAATACACATACTGTAGGTCAGCGTTCGGTATTATCTATTTTTGTTTTAAAAATACGCCAAATGGAAGTGCATGGAACTTTATTACTTTAAAATTAAAATTTGCGTGATATTGCTAGCAATATTTTTCTTTAAGAACTCTCCTTAAAATCTTTCCAGAAGCATTCTTAGGTAAACTCTCCAAAAAAATTATGTTTTTTACTCTTTTGTACTCAGCTACTCTGTCTGAGACAAATTTGGCTATTTCTTCCGATGTTGCTTTGTGGCCATCATTCAGGACTACAAAAGCGTTTGGTGCTTCACCCGTTTTTGGATCAGGTATACCTATAACTGCCGCATCTAATACACTGGGATGCTCTTTCAATACGCTTTCGAGTTCTGCTGGTGGTACTTGATAACCTTTTACCTGAAAATCAAAAATGTGGCGAATATTACAATTCCTCACGTACTTATAAATATGTTATTTACTTAGGTAAAGAAATTCGCATGTCTAGGAGCCAAACAGGTCTGCTATCTTTTGACTCAATTGTCTGGAAACCTCATAGACACAGTCCAAGCATAGAATGTTAGTAAAATTTTATGGAACTATCTTTTTTTTTTTTTTTTTTTTTTTTTTTTTTTTTTTTTTATACCACTTGGGTGGCAAACAAGCATGCGGTCCGCCTGATGGTAAGCGGTTACCGCCGCCTATGGACGCTTGCAACACCAGGGGTATCACTCGCGCGTTGCCGACCCTGCAGGAATCTTTTCACACCCTTCTTGAAGAACTCCATGCTGTACTCTCCAGGGAAAACCTCAACGGGGAGCTCATTCCACAGCCTGAGCGTTCGCGGAAGAAAACTTCTTTGGAAGCGCACAGTGCGAGACCTTTGTGGTTCCAAGGTATGGGGATGAATTCCCCGTCGATGGCGAGAGGTGCGGTGGTAGAAGGTGGAAGTGGGCATCATATCGAACAATTCTGCAGAACACTCCCCGTTATACAAGCGGTAGAACACACACAGGGAGGCAAAGTCTCTCCTCAGACTTAGTGATTCCAAGCCGCTTGTGAGCATGGGATCGTCGACAATTCTAGCGGCGCGTTTCTGAACCGCGTCAAAAGGCCCAAGCTGGTATCCAGGGGCTCCAGCCCACAGGTGGCAGCAGTACTCCATATGTGGCCGAACTTGCGACTTATAAAGTTGCAGCCTTTGTTGCGGTGTGAAGTACTGCTTAGCTCTGTTGAGCACACCGAGCTTCCTCGACGCCAGCTTAGCCTTGTCCTCTAAATGACCACGGAACTGAACGTCGCTAGAAATATCGACCCCAAGGATCCTAATGCTCTCCGAGATGTTCAGGGGAGTGTTCTGGAATTGTGGAGCCACAGCGAATGGAGTTTTTTTTGCGGTGAACGCGCAAACTTTTGTCTTAGTGGGGTTGAAGTGAACTAGGTTTAGTCGACCCCAATCGGAGACACTGCGAAGTGTACTCTCGATTTCAGACACAAGTCGTTCGCGACTTTCCTCCACAGTGGAACGAGGGAGATTAGCACGGCCCGTGTAGTAAGTGTCCCCAGTGCTGTCGTCTGCATAGCAATGAATGCCTTCAATAGAAAGCATGTCATTAATATGCAGAAGAAACAGAGTCGGGGACAACACAGAGCCTTGCGGGACGCCAGCATTAATTTCCATGCTTTCGGAGCAGCTACCGTCAACGACGGCTCTTATGCATCTGCTGGACAGAAAGCTGGCGACCCATTTGCATAATCCCTCTGGCAGTCCGTAGGATGGAAGCTTCGATAGAAGACCGCGATGCCAGACCCGATCGAACGCTTTCGCCACATCCAAGCTAACAGCTAATGCCTCACCTTGACTCTCAATGGCGAGTGACCAACGGTGCGTGAGATATACTAGAAGGTCACCCGTTGAGCGACTGTGGCGGAAGCCATACTGTTGGTCACTCAACAAACCGTGACCCTCTAGATATCGCAGGAGTTGCGTGTTAATCACTCGCTCCATAATTTTGGAGAGGAGGGAGGTGATGGCGATCGGCCTGTAATTCGATGGGTCTGATCTATCGCCCTTTTTGGGCACTGGGTGCACGTGGGCGGTCTTCCACGAAGTTGGGACTTTTTGGGTGGAGTAGGAAAGCGCGAATAGGCGCGTCAAAACAGGACACAGTTCAGGAGCACACTGCTTAAGCACCACTGCCGGAATACCGTCTGGCCCGCTCGACTTATGGACGTCCAGAGACAGCATCTCCCGCCGGACCTCCCGTTGGGTTATGCTTATCTCCGGCATAGAGTTCTCACACCGCAGGATAGTGGGCGGTGTGGCGCCTCCGTCATCCATAGTCGAGTTCGAGGCAAAGAGAGAGCCCAATAGATCCGCTTTCTCTTTGGCACTGTGGGCCAAGTTACCATCCGGCTTACGGAGTGGTGGTAGGGACGACTGGCAAAAGTTTCCCTCAGCAGCCTTGGCAAGGGACCAAAAAGCACGGCTGCCAGAAGGGTAGCTAGCGAGTCTCTTACCAATTCTGCCGACGAAATCGAATTTCGCCCTGGCAATCGCTCGCTTACAGTGCCTCGAGGCAGCATTAAGTTTCCGCTTTGCATCAGATATGTTGGGGTCCAGATTGGATCGAGCCGTGGTCCACGCCTCATACAAGGCTTGCTTGGATAATTTAGCTTCCTTGCAGGGCTTATTAAACCACGGCTGTTTCTTTACCCCTGTAGCTACTAGCGAGTTTGGGATGTAGCATTCCATTCCCGCCAGTATCGTCTCAGCGACGGCTGCTGCACAGGGGTCTGGATCTTCTGATGCAAAGCAGATCTGCCTCCACGGGTACGATGCGTAAAACTCACGCAATCCATCCCAGTCTGCTGCCTTGTAGTGCCACATGCGCCGCCGCCCCGGGGGTCGGGGCACTTCGGCCTTTGCGCACGGCACTTGCGTCCGGACCAGACAGTGGTCGGATGTGCCAAGCGGCGCACCCACCGAGATGGAATAGCTGTCCGGTCGCGTGGTCAGCAGAAGGTCCAGTAAAGAGCTTGTATGGCCCTCGATATCAGGTATTCTGGTTGGTTCGTGTACCAGCTGCGAGAAGCCATAAGCCAGGGCAAGCTCGTAAGCAGCCCTCCCCGCGCAGTCAGTGGACCGAGAGCCAAGCCACTCAACATGGTGAGCGTTAAAATCTCCTAAAACCACCAACTCCGCGGAGGGGTACTGCTCAAGTACTTTGTCCGTTGTCGATTGCAGGTGCTCAAATAGGCGAACTGTGTCTGTGTCACCGCTATGGGACCTGTAAAGGCACGCGTAGATTCGGGTGTTGCCACCATAGTCTACGCGCACCCACATAATTGACAGGTCTCTGTCTTCAAGGCCGTGGAGACGTCGACAGCAAATATCCTCCCGGAAGTACATACATACCCCGGCGCGGCGCACAAAATTGTGTTCCATCTTGTACCCGGGGTAGTTCAGGTACGATGTATCATCAGGGCAGGATATCTGCGTCTCCGTCAGAAATAGCAGAGTCGGCTGTGTCGTCTCAAGGTGTTGGTGGACTGCATTTAGATTAGAATGAAGTCCCCTGATGTTGCAAAAGTCCATTTTTATCATAACTACTATCATCATATACTATCATATCATAACTACTTCTACGGGTATATTTTAATACCTTGATAAGTTCTTTTATTCTGTCAGCAATAACGACTACACCACTTTCGTCAATTTTGGCCAAATCACCAGTTTTGAACCAACCATCTTCGGTAATTGAGTTCTTTGTAGCTTCAGGGTTATTTCTGTAACCTTTCATGACTTGAGGTCCTCGAATGTAAAGTTCACCGAGCTGCAGAAAAGAAAAAGTTTGAGATCAGGATTTTCGTACTTACTGGACCGTTTTGAAAATGTAAGTATTGTAGGGCATAGCGGATCATCCGTTTAAAATTTAAGTTCCATGACTGGAATAGTTCTTCCACTTTAAAGAAATATTGCAGTATGCTTATGGGTGGGTGTTGTTGTATTTTTGAGGTACAGTTTTCAGAACCTCACATGGAAAGACTGACCACGAAGTAGGCAGTAGGGGCTCAGCCAGTTAAATCGTACTTTGACATATTTTCAGGTTTTACTTTTTACCTCGTTTGGCCCTAAGGTTTTTGAGTCAGAATCGCAAATTTTCAATTCAGTATTGGAGATAGCGTAACCGGAAGAACTGTAGTAGGTTGATCCCGGCATCATTGCCGTTGCCAAGGGCGAAGTTTCTGTTAGTCCATAAAGTTGGAGAAAGGTGATCTTGTGCTGAAATTAAATTAATTATTGAGTTGCTATAAACATTTAAAAGCAGGGAGGGGCATTAAGTCGCCGTGTCTGCTGAAACTCCTATTTCCCTCTGTACGCAAAAATGTCGTGGTGGTTATATAAGACAATTGCAATGCAAACACTGCAAACCCAGACAGTATGGACTAGTGAAATGTATCACAAGGTAAGTGTTTATTTATTTACTTTGCTTAGTATATATATATTATAGCAATTGTGTATATTTCATCCGTTTTTTCCCTATTTCTTTCCTCTCTTCACATGGTTCATCATGGTTGCCTGGAAGAAATCGCATTTGCGATAAGGTCGCCTATTGTACCTATTACATGTTGTTCTCTGTTTTTGTCATCCTCTTTGTTTTTATAGATGTGTGTGTACAATAAAGAATATTATCATTATTATTAAAAAGTGCAGTGGCTAATTATATCACAAGGTTTATGCTAAAGGAAAACTTTGCAACGAAAGCTGCATACGCTTGACAAGTTCAACGTATACAATTTACTAAGCATTGATAAGCATTACAAGCTATGATGCCACGGGAACAGTATTTTTTCGAGATTAAGTGCGATTTACCAGGCTGTATCTCCGTTCCAAAATATTTTATAATCGCAAATATTTCTGACAATGTATGTTTGAATGTTTGATCTTCTGCTAGATTTAGTTTCAAAAAGACTTAATTTATAACGAGGATAGTCACATTTTGATATTTGATCTAAGTTTGTTTTGTTTTTTCGTTGTTTGTTGATACTTTGTTGAATCTTTAACATTCTTTTATAATAGTTTTTATTATTTACCTTAGCTTTATCTAGTACTTTTTCAATATCTTTTCTGGGTAAGGGAGCAGCTCCACTTGTAATAGTTTTAACGTGCTCTAAATGTTCGTCCTTTATATCAGGATGCGTGGCCGCGAATAGAACTGAAAAAAACAATTGTAACATAATATTTTTAACCGTACTGTAATTGTAATAATCACGCTTTTTTTTAAGAGTGCCTAAAGGTATAGAGTATCATCCACTTTGTGACACATCCACAGTGGTGAAGCTGTCACCGTCTTTAGCGTATACAGTAGAAGTAGTTTTAGGTTTCCTTATTTTGTTTTCCGTCACCGTAAAGCTAGTCGTGGGACAAATCACTTAAAGGTACTAAAGTAATGTGGAATATTCCGTGAAAGACCCTGAGGACTATTTATATTTCTTATAAAATTTGTAACAACCTAATAATTAATTAAAACAAATATGTAGTATAAAAATATCTAAAATATTTTCTAACTATAAAACGTACATCGATAAAACATGATATAGAAATAAAAACTCGTCGACTTACTCAGAGGCGGTACAGCATAGAACAGGCTAATTTTATGTTCCTTCATTGCTGGTAAAAACGTGTTCGGCTGGAATTTAGGAAGAGTTACTAATTTGGATCCCATTGACAGTGTGTGAAGCATGACTATTGTAAGACCATAAATGTGATAGAATGGTAACAGTCCCAGTACTGATTCTTGATAAGAATCTGAAAATAAATACAGAGTACTTATTAAAATAGTTGACCACATTGAATTATTCGATATGACTTCCTTAGACCTTTTGAATTTTTTTCAGGCGTAACAGAGTTTCACCCTCTGTGTGCCAAATTACTCTCCCTACTCAACATAGTATGATCACAGCTCAGCAGTACAAATAAATGCTTTGTCAAACCACTGTTCTACAAAATAGGATTATATCTGCTTTTCAAGACTGATTGGTCATCTATACTTCTTAAACCTGTCGGTTACTGGATTTTTATACCTAAAATGGATTTTAATCGATCACTTTGTATCAAAATAAATATATATTCAAAGTAGTTAAATAAAGACGAAGAAATAATTAGCTAAGTTTTAATTTGAGATAAATTCTGCTTTCGATTTATAACAAACAAATAATGTTAGATTTGTTCTCATTTATTTCCGACCCTCAAATTCGAGACCATTACAATGAGCAAAAGACAGCTAAAGAAATCAATACGGCATCACAATACATCGAGGACAAGGCTTAATTAAGATTCGCATCCCAAAGGGTTTCTTCTTACTGAGATGAAAAAGTTAATCGTGGGCATACCTATAAGATCTCCAGATGATATAATGACAAATATCCCCACGGTATTACAAGACATATGATGTACCTGATTTGCTTGTAACGAAATGATAAGTGACTTTTATTTTGTATGTAACGAATAATAAATGTATTTACACATAACTTGTTTCCGTTGTAATATATTTTTGCTTACTATGTGATCATCGCCCATCCATTTTAATCTAAAAGGTAATCAGTAAATTTATAATATCTACAAGAATGAACAATTTGCTTTTAAATAAGAACTAATATTTGAAATTGGTTCTTAGAAATTTGTTAATATTTCTATTTAAAATGCTTTAATTACATGTTTTTTTCGATATACTGGTTAGTAAATTTACCCAGAGCTGGTAGAAAGAAATGTTTTGATTTAATTTGACTTTGATTTGAATTTGGTTAATCTATAGCCTCGACTATGCAGACAAAAAACAAGTGTTGTTTATCAAAACTTACCAGTGGTATCACTGTAATGCTTGACCCCTTCAACGTCTAATTGAAGGCAGTTAGTTACAATATTTCTATGTACTAGCTCCACCCCTTTCGGCAGACCAGTAGTTCCACTAGAGTAAGGCAAAAAGGCGACATCTTCAGACTTTGTCTTAACTTCTTTCAACACACTTTGATCAACATCGTTGCTTAGTGCCAATTCTTGGAACGATATAGTTCCCGAAGGAAGCGTTTCATCAGCATTCTTTACTGCTATTATAGGAAGTTCCTTTTCTGCTAGTTTTAAAGCGTTCTTAAGTACCACAACTGTTTCCGGTGTGCCTATTACAATTTTCGGGTCCGATAAAGTTATTTGGCGCTGGACTTCATCTGAAATAATAAGTCTCATATTTTTAAGCTTAGGTCAAAAGAACAAGTATAAAAAACGTCTGTGAGGCTATAGAGCGCTCTCCTCTCTTTGCCTACCCCAAGTTGGGCTCGGCGTGATGATATGTATGAATAGGTCAATAATATAACAGTATTTATTTTGCGGCTTTAAACATTACTTTCATGCTTATCTTTGGCCAAATTAATAATATTATTTAATTGCGTAGGATTATATACTCACAAGCAGTGTACATAGGGTTTACAGTCGTTACTTGGGCTCCAGCCTGCAATGCTCCGAATACTGCGAGGGCATATTCAGGTGAATTGGTCATCATGATACATACAACATCGCCATCTCGAATCTTTAGTTTCTTCCGCAGATTAGCTGCGAAACTTCTGGAATATTTGTGTAGTTGGTGGTATGTGTAGGAGCGATTGGATACACCACATACCTAGAAAGTGAATGAAATTTTTTATTCTATATATCTCTTTTAGAAACATACTTGAACTTAAACATACATATAAAAATCAAAATCAAAATATTTTATTCAACGTAAGGGACACAGGGAACACTTATTGAACGTCACATTCTTAATATAAACTAAAGTAACCACTTTATATACTTAATTAAATACAATGTGGGAAGGACAAAATATGCTCGTCACACAAAATTAAATGCAGTCGACGAGCATCGAACTTTCGGGTTTATTTAAAAAATATATTAATAATAAATAGAATATACGGATAGTTTCTTGTGAAGTAAAATTTACAATTTCGAATTCCGACTGTACCAATGAGTTTTTCTGAGGCCAATTACAGTGATTAGTATCACATTGAGCTTCACGGTAAAGTAAAAGTCAGAAGGAAGTCTGCATACATTTCAAAAGACATTAAATAACGTAAGTATCCATTGCCGTTTCTCAAGCACTACCATGCTTAAGAAACTGAGATCGGCTCGTCGTTTGCACGATTTGCTCCGATGTGTAAGAAAAGCGTGAAGATTTCTGATCTTTTAAGTCATACCAAAGCAGTTTTTTCCGACCATTTATGCAAGTTTTCCCAAATGTGTTCCGGTACGGTTTTCGTTGGAATAGCAATTTCCGGATGTGGTGACTTGACAATATTTTCCGGAGTCCATAAGCTTAACATTCTCGCATTTACGGAAATATTTCTGCATGTCAAAAACAGCCTCGAGGACTTGGATACTGCGTTTACTTTCGCCATTTTCTGGAACATAAAATATTAATTATTGATATCATATGATATTATTCTATTACTGAGGCCTCTCGTGACAAGAGGACTGGAACATATGTCGCTCAAAGAAGCAGTGTTCGTCCAGTGATGCAATTATGCTTGTCTTCTTGGCACGTTGCCGCGGGATAAGCGAATTGGGGCAAATATTTTATCCATTAGTAGCAACTGTTATTTGTAAACATTTTTAATGGTTATATTTATAATATATAATATATCCTCACGCCTTCCCACAAGGGTCCCCGAAGGAGTAGGCAGAGGTGTATAGGTAATACCCAACACCCACTTTCCGCCAGAGGTATATTAGGTGCCAACTTGATAGATGGCGAGTCCATCGCCGTTACTCAAGCACGACTATACATGCGCCTTTGAATTTCTTCTCAGACGTATGCAGGTTTCCTCTCGATGTTTTCCTTCACCGTAAAGCTCGTGACGAATCACTGTACTTAAGTTCAGAAAAACTCAATGGTACAGTCGATTCGGGATTCGAACTTGCAATCTTTGTGTTGCAGGCAACTACTCGAACCACTCCGCCACCACGACTGGTATAATAAGCAGGTTACTTCTATGATATAGGTATCTACATACGTCTGTAATGTTGTTCCTGTCACAATATTCAATAATAATGATAAATATAACGATATTGTAAGTCCACAGCTCTAAAACGTTATTGCTTACGGTCCAATAAAAAAACGTACAACTGATGATAAGATTAAAAATAATTCTTTCAAACTCATACAATCTTAAGTAGGCCGACTGTATACTCATTAATTACCTAACAATATGTAACACGTTATCATTATACAGTAATAATTATAAACGAAAGATTGCTGAATTTTAATTGACTTTATCTTTTGACTGGATAAGTTTAAGCCGACCGCAATTGAAACCATTTAATTAAATGTAACATATTCTAACATTGCAGGCACGCACGTTTATATTCAGAGAGGTGTTGAAACTCCTCTGCCTACTCCTTCGGGGACTCTCGTGGGAAGGTTTGAAGATGTCCCGCTTAGGCATTCGCGCAAGTGGCGTGTCTACGTAATGTTAATACGCCAATTAACCTACTAATACGCCTTAAGTGGTGCATGTATATCCCTACTAATATTATAAATGCGAAAGTAACTCTGTCTGTCTGTTACCTTTTCACGCCTAAACTATTGAACCGATTTAAATGAAATTTGGTACAGATATAGCCTAGAGCTTGAAGAAGGACATAGGCTACTTTTTAATGCGAAAAAGGGTTGTAAGGGGTTGAAATAGGGGATTAAAGTTTGTATGGAAGTTTCGTCATTTTTGAAGCTAGAAGCTTATTTTTTAGGCTCTTGATTACATATAAATTAATATTACATTCAAAGTTTGTAAAAATGTTACCCTTAAGGGGGTAAAAAAAATGCTGCTTAATATCACTTTTCCGCGCGGACGAAGTCGCGGGCACAGCTACTTGTATATATTTGTTAAAAGCGAGTGAGTGGTTACTACCTACACTACTCTGCCTACTCCTTCAGGGATCTTTGTGGCTTGAAGGTATATTTTTGTTAAATGTATGTATGTGTATATTTGTTAGAGATAAATAAATAAATTACCAAATCAAAATGCAATTGCAAAATAAACATCCGATTCTCGAGAAGCTCTTTCTCTTTCTCTTTTCTTTGGTGTTGGCTATATACTCATAGCTCCACTGAACGAACTGAGTAGCTACAATCTTTACAAAAACATAGACCAGAACTCCTTTCAGGTTCTTCTCGAAAGGATATTTTAAAACCGTAGTAGTAAAATGCACAGTAATAGGACTAATTACAGATTGAAACGATCAATCGATTTTGATTTACTTTCATTAAAAACACGATCCCGAAGGTCGAATTTTAATTATTTTAAAAGAACTTTGCTCATTAATCTTATATTATAGATAACCAACTAACACAGCGATAGTAGAGCGCCAGGCCTACAGACTTCTTTCGCTTCATTCACATTCGTCAGTTTCTACATAAATACATAATCTCGTAAGCATAATTAAAAAAAAAATACCTTGGGACAATTCCACACAAATTGACCAAGTCCCAAATTAAGCAAACTTGTGTTATGGTAACTAGACAACGATATATTTTACTTATATAGATAGATATATACATAAATACATAGGACATCCAAGACTAAGGTACAAATACTCGTGTTCATCACACAAAAATATCTGCCCTCAGCGGGATTTGAACCCGCGACGTCAAGCTTCGTCAGTAGGTCTAACCACTAGACAAAATGGCCGTTTTTAGTTTTATTTACTTAAACATTTATAATGTATACATAATACGGGTATTTTTATTGAAATATTTTGGGAAAATTTTCCACTAATTTACATAGTCCCAAATTTAGCAAAGCTTGTACCTCGACCTCAAGTTTCGTAGTCAGGAGCTCTAACCACTAGACCAGACAATCGTCGTAACACTACTTACATTCTATCATAAAATGTATGCCTCTAAATACTACACAGTACGCCGCAGGTAGTAAATTCTCTATATTTTTCATGCTTGTTGGTTCCGCAATTAAGGTTTTTGTTGCTAAAAATAATTACTCGCTCGGAAGCCGGAAAAGTAGAACGCTTGGAGGCGTCATGATATCCTTTCGTCGTTTTTTCTTCCGGATATGGTTCCCTAATCAGGTCCTTAATTAATTAAGGTTCCATGTCTCAAATTGATTCTTTTCTGCTTGGATGTTGCTTCACTGCCGAAGGGCTGGCAACACTTTTCCGAGTGCTTGAATAAATCATTCAATAGGCTCCATTTCATGTTATTTATTTAAGCGTCTTCATAAGAGCAGTTCATTTCCTTGACTCTCCACTGGGAACCAAGGTCAAACAAGACAGATGGCGAGTCTATCGCCGTCTCTGAGATACGACCAAACCAACAAAAGACTGCTTGTCTTAAAACAAATGTATGCACATTTCGATACTCTCCTTCATTATAAAGCTAAAAAATCACTGAGCTTAGACATAAATCCTTAGTATGGACAATACCTACAAAACATAAACTTGCAAGGTGTTTCGTATTTCTGATGGGAGTGTATATAAGGCGTTACTAACATTATTACTACTAAACATTGTGCTATGAATGTCAGTGTCACTCTGGAAGCATTATCTTCATATTAATGTTTGTATGGGTTGATAAGAGTTCTTAGATTAACAAATTTATTTCAATCTCGCATATTTAATAGTGCGGTATATAAAATACATTATTTTTCATATTATATCGCACATCTCAAACATTTAATAATGAATACATACATACATATAATCACGCCGAGTCCTTAAGGGGGTAGGCAGATAGTATAGAGCGCCAGTTTTCTCTAGACTTACATACCTCTTTCGCTGCGTCCATATTCACCAGTCTCTTCATATAGGTAGTTGGAACGTGGCCTCTACCTCTTCTTGCACACACTTTTGCATTGTATATCTGTTTCGTCAATCTTTCTTCACACATCCTTTCTATATGTCCAAACCAACGTAACATGCCTTTCTTCATCTTCACATACATACTTCGGACTTACATACCTCTTTTGCTTCGTCCACATTCATCAGCCTCTTCATACACGCTCGTCGGTTTCGAGTACTCGTAACGTTAAAAGTAATTTTAATATAATTTAGTTACTTGTTTATGTTTGTGGTTTCACCTGAATTTCATTTGGTTTCTAGTATAGTCTTAATGTTTTCGCGATCTTTTCTTCACCGCAAAGGTCTGCGTGGTGATGAATCACTGTTCTTAAGTTTAGCATAAATTTACAGACCGTCGGGGTACGAACTAGCAGTCTTGATTTTGCAGGCGACTCATCAGTCCACTCGGTAACCGCGGCTCATCTTTGTAACTTTTGATAATTTTAAGTAGAACGTAGTGGCTATGATAGAATACCAAAAATACTTACTTGTTAACAATATTCGTGATCACTTCAAACAAAATAAAAAACAATAAGACAAAAACGCGTAATGTTAAATACTTTTTGAAATCTAACGAGTATAAAAAGTAACAAATTATATTTAAATATGGAATGCTAATTGTTCACAGATAAATTTATCACAAAAAAAACACACTTTAGTATTCTGAATTTAAATTAGAACGTTGTTACGTATATTAATAGACGCAGTGATTATTACGTCGACGTATACGTCGGCACTACGCACCTTACATAATAGCACTACACACAGATATTCCGATACGGCACGACAAACCGGTCGGTTCATTGATCAAGGTCCATTACACGTACACGTTCCTCGAAATACAAATTCCAATCAGGCGTTCCTAAATAAAACTTGCCGTACTATATTAAAGTATTTGGCTTTAATAATAATAATATAATATATATCCTCACGCCTTCCCACAATTGTCCCCGAAGGGGTAGGCAGACGGTATAGGTAATACCCACACACCCACTTTCCACCAGAGGTATATTACGTGCCAACGTGACAGATGGCGAGGCCATCGCCGTTTCTCAAGCACGACTTTACATACGCCTTTGAATTTCTTCTCAGACGTATGCAGGTTCCCTCTCGATGTTTTCCTTCACCGTAAAGCTCGTGGTGTGGCTAATCACTGTACTTAAGTTCAGAAAAACTCATTGGTACAGTCGGGATTCGAACTTGCGACCTTTGCGTCGCAGGCAATTGCTCGAACCACTCGGCCACCACGACTGTAATAATAATATATAATGTAATATAATTTATTCAGTAATAATATAATAATATATTTTATTCAGTAACAAAGTTTGATACCAGTTTGAACCAGAGTTTCCTTTTAAGCATGTAGGTAATGCCTGTGTAAGGAGGCCCTGCTCTTCTTAATTTCTTAATAACATGATGAACTCACTAATGTCTTTTGGTATATTAGTTAATAGTATTTGACTTGTATGCTAAAAGTCGCAGCTTCGATGTCGTGGTCGTGAAAAGTGTGTCTGAAAGGGTAGGCAGAGGTGTGTCAACCTATTTCGTCATAGATAGGTATCAACGATGACGAGACTATCATTGATACAGTCAGGATTCAAACTTGTAATGTAAACAAATAAAAAAAAATAGAACCAGTATACAGTCAGAGTCTAGCGCCTTATAGTTTAAAACATTTTCTCGTACTCTATGAATTTGTTTGAGTTCGATATTTGAAGTCGTATACAACAGCACTTCAGTTAACTTCTCGACAGTTAGGTAGTTTTCTAACTTGGAAAATATATAAACACACCTACGTTAACAATACACTGATGTATACAGCTCCTGTGTTTATAAATATAATAATAAATAATAAATAAATAATATCCTCACGCCTTCCCACAAGGGTCCCCGAAGGGGTAGGCAGAGGTGTATGGGTAATACCCACACACCCACTTTCCGCCAGAGGTATATTAAGTGCCAACGTGACAGATGGCGAGTCCATCGCCGTTACTCAAGCACGACTATACATACGCCTTTGAATTTCTTCTCAGACGTATGCAGGTTTCCTCACGATGTTTTCCTTCACCGTAAAGCTCGTGGTGTGACTAATCACTGTACTTAAATTCAGAAAAACTCATTGGTACAGTCGGGATTCGAACTTGCGATCATTGTGTCGCAGGCAACTGTTCGAACCACTCGGCCACCACGGCTCACGTTTATAAAAACAACAATAAAAATAGACGAAGCGAAAGAGTTATGTAAGTCTAGAGAAGACGCTCTTTCTCTCGGCTAGAACAATTTTTTTTTCATTTAAAAAAATTATATAGTCCCAAACAAACTCAAGAGTACTCGAAACCGACGACCATGTATGAAGAGACTGATGAATGTAGACGAAGCGAAAAAGGTATGTAAGTCTAGAGAGAACTGGCGCTCTATATTATCTGCCTACCCCGTTAGGGACTTGGCGTGATGATATGGATGTATGTATTAGCATGGTCCCAAATTAAGGAAAGCTTGTACCGTGGTAACTAGACAACGATATATATATACTTAATAGATATATAGATAAGTAATTACATAGGACATCCAAGACTAAGGTACTGATACTCGTCAGCCTCACAAATGTCAGCGAAAATCAAACTCGCAACCTTTTTTTTTTTTTTTTTGCAAACAAGCATACGGCCCACCTGATGGGAAACGGTTACCGTGGCCTATTTACGCTCACGATACCGAAGTATCACTTGCGCGTTGCCACTCTGTGTTCGGAGAGTTATAGTGTGTTGGCAGCATAATGGGTTTAATCCCTCTGCTTCCAACACAATGTAACAATCCTCCCCCCTCCCCAAGGAGCTCATTACTGGAAACCTTATTCACCGCGTAGGAACACAACACAAAAAAAAATTTGTTATTTGGCTACGGACTTCTGTAAGGTGGAGGTCCTGCCCCAGTCGGGCAGCTCCGAATTCGAACGGGAAACCCGTTATGACCTACCTCTCTACCTCAAGTATTGCAGGATATCTCACCACTAGACCAGACGACCGTCTATACATTAACGCCCAAGGTTGAATACTAACATCCTGAACTTAATTGATTACTAAACAAAAACGAAATAAATTCATTAATCTTTTACATACAGAAAAACAACAACCTATTTGGTACAATATTAGCTAACCTTGTTACGACTATCGACATGAGACTAATGAAGCACAGTGTTAGTGTGTACAAAGTACATAACATAATACATATATATGGAATCCTGGGTATGTCATAGGAAGTATGAAAATAGCTTGAATGCAGTCGAGATGCGATCTCTTCGAAAAATGTGCGGCGTAACGATATTAGATCGAATCCGCAATGAAGAGATTCGCAAATTAACTGGCGTGAATGAGGGCGTGATTGTAAAGATGAAGAAAGGCATGTTACGTTGGTTTGGACACATAGCAAGGATGAGTGAAGAAAGATTGACGAAACAGATATACAAAGCAAAAGTGTGTGCAAGAAGAGGCAGAGGAAGGCCACGTTCCAACTACCTGGATCAAATAGATCGGACTCTCAAGGACGGGAACGTTAAGAGTACTCGAAACCGACGAGCATGTATGAAGAGACTGATGAATGTGGACGAAGCGAAAGAGGTATGTAAGTCTAGAGAGAACTGGCGCTCTATACTCTCTGCCTACCCCGTTAGGGACTTGGCGCGATGATATGTATATGTATATGTGTATATGGAATACATATACATGGAATACATATACAAATGTAGTAAGCCGCGGTTGCCGAGTGTTTCGAATAGTTGCCTGCAGCATAAAGATTGCAAATTCTAATCTCTAGTGGACAAATTATTTTCCGAAACTTAAGTACAGTTGAAGCAAAAGGTCGAAAGGAAACCTGCATACGTTCGAGGAGTGATTCCAAGACGTATGTTTAGTCGTGCTTGAGTAACGGCGATGGACTCGCCATCTGTCACTGTAGTAAGGTGTTGTACGACCTTCAAACAGACAAAAATAGTACTTGCTCTTTCGAGTTAAGGCCGCGTGTCGGCTCATTATTTAACAATGGTAGTATTATCAGAACAACACTTCCTGCTATTATTTTTGGGTACAGTTCTGTATTGTTCAAGGTTACTGTTACATTATCATTGGTTACATTATGATATTATTTTCTCAAATTTACATTGGGGGTATATAATATAATAACCTACCTACCTAGCCTACTTAAACTATACATTAAAAAGTAATATCGCCATAAGATACATAATTGGCTGGATTTATATTTTCGTAGCAACTTGACAGATCAACAAACGAGTCACCGTTCAAGTCGTGTACAGATATTACCATCTACGAAGACGTGCCCCACCAATTTCTAGTCGAGGGGGGTTCGGGGCGTATGATGATTCTATTAATTGTAGTGTGCGTGTGAACTCATAGGTAATCAGTGTGTACCGATAATACTCAAACATTAGTGGAAGGTTGCACACTTACACTATAAACTGTAAGGAAGAATAGTGGGGCGCGTCTTGGTGGATGGCACTATTTATATCGTTCTGATTGCAGAACGCATTAAACCAGTAACTGAGAAAGATACATTTACTAGTGACGTTACATTCACGATGTGATTAGATTCTATGTCATATTGAGCTCACATGAGGTAGCACCCCATATGACGTTCTTACATCACGAGCCCCACATCAAACTTCGATAACGTGAATCTATTTAGCATACACTTGACTGGTTCGATTATGACACCAAGTTAAGTCTATACGCTACATTTAACAATTGCCATTCGAAGATTCCGCCTCTAAAATGTATTTGAATTTGTGAGACTTTTAACATTGTCCCGAAGTATTTTGACTTGAGAGCTAATGACCTCTGTTTTGAAAAGGCTTGGCGGAATAATGAGCAAAACAATAAGAGAGAAATCCCTTAGTCGGTTTAATAACGTCGTGAAATAAATGCCTTATCATTTCGCCTCCGTTTTAGGTTGGGCTTGAATAATTTTAATTCAGATTTTTAATGATCTTCGATGGATTTAGAATGGCGTGCCTGACTAACGGCGATGTACTAGGTATGCTTCACGATCGTACTTGGAAGCAGCACTTACAAAAAGTGCGTGTTATCACATCGCTCCTCATCTTTTTATTGGCTCTAAGTGGAAAGACGAGGGAAATAAAGCTCATTGTAGAAGGAACTATCCTTTGTTCATTCCGCGTGTTAATTTATAAGTATCCAAATTGGAGTACAAGTTTTTGATTCATACCATACGTTCACGTTGGCACCTAAAATATATATCTCTGGCGGAAAGTGGGTGTGTGGGTAGTACCTTTACACATCAGCCTAACCCTTCGGGGACCCTTGTGGGAAGGTGTAAGGATATATTATTTTTGTTTATACATACATTTTACAGCCTATACATTAATTAATTATATTTCATTTCAAAATTTCATCAAACCGACGAGCAATTTTTGCGTAAAGAAACGGTTTGACTAACAAATACTAGATTTTACATTTTATATACCTACGAGTATGTAGGAATGGCAGAAGATTGAATGTTAATGCTCAGATATTTTATTGGTCCTAAGCGCCTTGGCCCTGCTCAAAGCAAAATGTTCGTTTCAATCAACTCAGCTATCCATATAAATGTGATTATTCGGCAAGATGACCGGGTTGATTTTACTAATTATCTCCTTCAACTTTACCTAGTGAAGTTCAACCTGTCTGCGTGCTACACACACATTACAAACTGATGGAATAATTTGGGTTTATATCATATACCTAATTTCTCTTCACTTCTATTAATTTCTTCGCAAACGTAATACAGGTTTCCTATTCATTGTATTCTTCACCGTAAAGGTCGTGGAGTGACCCACTGTACTTAAGTACAGTGGGGATTCTGGAAGCGACTACTCGAGCCACTCGGCTGCCCCTACTCGATGACATAACAGTTAAAAGTAAAATACATAAGTGGAGGAGATGCGAATGCGGTATAGACAAAATAACGTACAGACGGAAGAATTATTCGAGTAGTTCCTTGCATCGCCATATATGCAAGAGGAAACCTTGACAACCTTAGCCTCGTTGCCTCGTTGCCTGAAATAAATAAATAAATAAAAAAAAAATTAACAAGTATCAAAAGTAAATTAATAGACGTATAGTCAGTCGTAGGTACTTGAGTATCGGCGATGGACTCGCCACTTATCATGTTGACACTTGAATATGTTTCTTACGTGAGAGTGAGGACCTATATCAGTATAAAAATATAATAAACATTTATTAGTGTTTAAGTAATAACATATATAACCTAATTATATATTCTTCTTAATTTTGCATCGGCTGTGTAACCAAAAAAAAACACAGCGTCGTTGTGTTATAAGTGCAAAATAAGCTATCGCGGTGAATTAATATTCTCCCTTAGTCCCACTACAGAATAAATTATGGTTTTGCGTAACGGATAACAAACTTGGTTTATCTGATAACTTAGTGTGTACTTGGAAAACTTTGGTTTCGCTGCGCCAAATATGATATAGAAGGTAGATAATGTGATTGCTAAGGGAAATATGTGCAATCAGTGTTATTATGAAACACGAATTGTTTGCATGTTGTGTTGCGAACTAGCATGAAGCAAGAACGCTTCGAAAATTTCAGTTCTCTCGTTAATCGTTACTCGATTGTGGTCGACTGCGCAATTATAATAATAAATATATCCTCATGCCTTTCCACAAGGTTCCCCGAAGTAGTAGGCAGAGGTGTATAGGTAGTAACCGCACAGCCACTTTCCGCCAGAGATATATTTTAGGTGCAAACGTGTCAGATAGCGAGTTCATCGCCGTTACTCAAGCACGCATATACATACGACTTTGAATTGCTTCTCAGACGTATGCAGTTTCCTCTCGATGTTTACCTTCACCGCAAAGCTCGTAATGTAGCTCAGAATTAATTGGTATAGTGGGAATTCGAACTTTTAATATCTATAAGTATATATATTTCTATTAAATTTAGCCTCCTTTATTTCGTATAAAGTGGCTTGGAGGAGTAATTTTAACGAGTAAGACATGTTTTCCGCTCCTTGAGCTCCTGTAATAATCGAATGAGCAAGAAAAACGGCTCATGTCGTAACGATACTGTCGAAGTATTCATACACACAGTCTTCGCGATTGTATAACAACAATTTTGTAAAAAAATATTTCTTCCTTAATTTTTATATGGATTATGTAAATGTAGAGGCGTGGTGCCCGAGTAGTTCGAGAAGAAGCATAAATCGTTAAGATTGCTGGTTCGAATCCCTACTAAGCTAATGAGTTTTTTTCAACATATGTACAGTGATAATTCACACCATAAGCTAGACGGTGATGAAAAACACCGAGTGAGCTTCCTCTAGATGTTGAAGGGAAACATGCATACGTTTGAGAATAAATTAAAAGACTTGAGGCAGCGATAGACTTAACATCTCTATCAAGTTGGCACCTAATTATAGCTCCTGCAAAAGGCGGGTGTTGCTAAACCTCTGCCTACCCCTTTGGCTAACTATTTTCAAGCCAAAACTCACAGGCCGTCGGGGTTTGTACCGGTTTGGGGTTTGCATCGCAGGTGACTTCTCAAACCACTCGACCACCACGGCACGATAATTGGAATTATATGATCATAATTCTTTAACTAAATTTATTAAAACATTCTGAAGAGATTTATTATTGTAATGCGAAGGTATTTAAAACATACGAAGCAAATTAGTTGCTGAAAATATTAATATCATAGAATACAAATTGAGACTCATTTATAATCCCAAAGTTAAATTCTTTGAATAGAAATTCGGTTCAACAATTTTATTATTCGAAATTTTAAGAATTTTGAAAATGAATACAATATTCATTTTCAAAATAACGATTATAAAGAACTTATTTTTTATATATTTTATCTATAACTAGTTACTTATATAACTTTTTTTTTAATATTATTAATTGGTGTTATTATTAATAACCTATCACTTAAATTCGGTATTTCGGTCATAGTAGTAATACATACAGACATACATATCAACACGCCGAGTCCCTCGCGGGGGAGGCAGCCAGAGTAGAGCGCCAGTTCTCTTTAGCCATTCATTCCTCTTTAGCTTCGTCGTTGATCAATTAAGTCATCTTCTTAGCCAGAACTCCTCTGTATATTAAAATTTACATATATATATCCTCACGCCGTCCCACAAGGGTTATTAGATCAATCAGACATATTATTTACCAAATAATGACGAAAGAATCGCAAATATGATCTTGATTAGTATTGGCTGTCCATTCTTTCAGAGAGTGTTCTCCCATTATAAGCGTGCTTCTTTCAAGTAATTTTCCACTTGATCAGCCCACTGACTTTTTTCCCCTTTTCTGTTTCCCCATCGCAAGTCAAGTGTAAGCTTATTGGCCTGCTAAGAATTCTAATAAAAGTTAGGTATATCGAGTTAGTAGAGCTAAGTGCTTTTATGCCTTACGAGGGGTCCTTGGGACCCCTTGGATTGTTGTTTGATTTAAATCTTATTGTCTCGTTGTCAAGGACTTGTTCTGATGGATTTTCCAGAATGTACAGACATCGATACATCAATTATTTAATGATAAAATCACTGGCACTAGCATTTCTATACAGCGTGGCAATGCTTCTAGTCTTCTTTGCACGTTGCTGCGGGATAAATATTACGCTGAGTTTCATACGGGGTAGACAGAGGGTAGCGCCAGCTAACTTTTTAGTCTCGAAAAGACTAAATAGTATACTGCTGGGTGGTATATACATACACATCATCACGCCGAGTCCCTGACGAGGTAGGTGGAAATCCTTTAAAATAAGCTAAAAAATCAATGCGTTAAAATATTTTTATTTTTGCGTTGTAATACAACATAACGGAATGCTGAAAGAGGTTCAATATTGAGTTCTTACCATTAAATACCGCTG
The DNA here is from genome assembly GCA_945859725.1 of Drepana falcataria. NCBI lineage: Eukaryota > Metazoa > Arthropoda > Insecta > Lepidoptera > Drepanidae > Drepana > Drepana falcataria. Next base: position 9,019,957 of record OX243935.1, read on the forward strand.
TCTTCATGACTGAAGTATTTGAAAAGCGCAGACTAATAGTCGCCATACATTGGTCCCTTTCTCACTCTTAAATACTGCTGGCGATAGCACCTCACGGTAAGGCTCTTGTACATCGAAGTTTCGGAAAAAATAAATTATTTTGTTTCCCTTTTTCCAATCTTTTAAATTTATTCAGATTTGCTTGGACGAGTTCACGGGCAAGCAATTTGCTTTCGAGCCTCTCCTATTATGTTTGCGGAAATTGTTTACACTTTTTTGGGCAACAAAGAAAGATTTCTAAGTGAGATAATAAAGTTATATTGTGCTTGGCAGTTGGGTAGTAACAACGGGACGGTATTCAATCAAGTCTTTGTGTGTGTAGTGTTTTTTTTGTTTAAAAGCCGTGTGGTTCTTAAACTACTTATTCATATAACATTACTTTTAATAGAACAGTATCTTACTTACATCTTGTCTTTCCTCGAGCATCGTTTGGAATAATTACTGAGAATGACCTGCATACGGCTGAGAGTAAATTCTAAGGCTGATTCCATTTGTGATACCAGCTAACAGTTCATGAAAGAGTATAGATAATATTAGCAAGATGACATAAATGGGATTCCTGGGGCTTAGAATTGTCCTATTTTTCATGAATTTTCAATGAAATTTGATTACTAGGGTCCTCCTTCTCCTACGTACATGTACTTAAAGTAAAACATATAAAAACATGTGTTTACTCAAGATAATTGTGGAGTTAAATTTTCCCTTGCGATTAAAATACATAAGTACCTTTTACTTGTGAATGAACCAATTCTACCCAGTAAAGTCTACTTGAGTGTTATTTCTCGCAAATCCTGTTTAAGTAGGAGACATAACGGACACTGTCGTGGAAAATACTTATCGACCTTAAAACACACTTCCAATAGATATTTAAAAGTGAAGGGAAAACAAGCTAATGGCTGTTATGAAATTCTTAAGAGGACTCGAAGAAGACAAGGAATTGGCAGGGACTGATTATGAATTAAGAAAGGCATTACTGTGACAATGGAAATTTCTTTTTGATCAACTTTCCATTGGAATTATTTGACAGTAGATCTGACACCTTAATCTTGTTTGATAATGTTTTACTCTGAAATGAAGGTATTATTTTCGTGTTTCGTGAATCAGTAGTCTTTTGTCTCTATAGCTTACACGTGAATAATGTTAAATGATAACTCAAGCATTGGAAGGAACAGTGTTTCGTAATTTTTGAGATAGGAAATGTTTCTAGTAACCCATCATCGGCCTGTTTACCTGCTGGTAGTAGATCTTTGTTAAATGATAACTCAAGCATTGGAAGGAACAATGTTTCGTAATTTTTGAGATAGGAAATGTTTCTAGTAACCCATCATCGGCCTCTTTACCTGCTGGTAGTAGATCTTGCTGAAATAAGCAGCATTGAGAGATTGGTGAGCGAGATACCAGGAGTGCAGCATGCTAAGGTGAGTGATACTTACATACATAGAATTCGAGTGACTGACATGTGTCGCAGCATTGAGTGATCAGTGAGCGAGATACCAGGAGAGCAGCATGTTAAAGGTGAGGGATACTCCCATAAACAGAGTGCGAGTGCGTATCATTAACATCATGCCAGTCATGTGTCAGATTTAGTGTTCATTCACAAATTGCCTATAAATGCAAATCGATAAGATAGCAAATTTGCCAAATTATGTATCCCGTTAGTATATTTCACCTTCCCATTTTATTTTTTACATTTACAAGCAATTAACGACTTATTATTTTTTGTTTAAATGGAGACTGGTAACTGAAATCGGATAGTGATATCCTGAATTAGTCCATTTTTTTATGCGAGCAAGGTGGCAAGCAATTATGCGACCCACCTGATAGTAAGCAAGGACGAGGGTTGTGTTTACGCGTTGCCTAGCCAGCCAACCAGTTTTTTCAACCCATTTTGCAGAGCTTCATTCAGAGTGATAAAATTAGATTTAAATTTGTTGATCACAATTTAATATTTTTTGGACATTCAAATTAATTTTAGGATAGTTTGTATGACGTATTCATTTAAGGCATGTAAATGAGTCTTCGAGTCCAAGGATTGCTTTCTCAAATTAAGTTATTAATTAAATCTAGGATATTAATCTTTTCGAAATTTGTCCTCAACAAAGTTCAACACAGAAGTATTTACAGATAGGACACGGTATGATTTCCACTGAGAAATTAAGACGAGTACGCAAGTACACAGATGGTTATTATGTAAAAGAAATAGTAGGTACTCATTATCGAATGGTTCGAGCAGTTGCCTGCGACACAAAGATCGCAAGTTCGAATCCCGACTGTACCAATGAGTTTTTCTGAACTTAAGTACAGTGATTAGTCACACCACGAGCTTTACGGTGAAGGAAAACATCGTGAGGAAACCTGCATACGTCTGAGAAGAAATTCAAAGGCGTATGTATAGTCGTGCTTGAGAAACGGCGATGGACTCGCCATCTGTCACGTTGGCACCTAATATACCTCTAGCGGAAAGTGGGTGTATGGGTATTACTTACCACCTCTATTATCTACCCCTTCGGTTACCCTTGTGGGAAGGCGTGAAGTATAATATAGTCGTGTTCTCATAAGGATTTCTCGAAGGGGTACGGTATAATAAACATTGTCATACCGTTGCAGATATCAAAATGACAGATGGCGAGTCGATCGCACTTTCTCAAGCACGTGTACAAACGTACTCAATAAGCCGGAATCATATAGTAAGAAGATCAATATTCTTACGAGAAACCGAATTGATTTCGGCGAACCTCTGTCGGCACACTTAGTCTCAACTGTATAGATGTTACCTCCACAATAACCTATCAATGATACTCGAAGTTATGATAACAGGTGTGCTGTTTCCAACAGACAAATTCTGAAGAAGCCGCACTTACATTTGGCAAATAGTCTTATAATATTTTATGTAGTAAGGGCTCGTCTACAATACAATAATAAAAAGTATTGTATATAATCTTCTATATTTACTTGTAAGTACATTATTACTTGTATCTATACTTATTATTATTTTGTTATATTATTAATATTATAAAGAGGAAAGATTTATTGTTTGTTTGTATTGAATACGATCCGAAACAACTGGACCGATTAAAAAAAATCTTTCACTATTGGAAAGTAACATTCACCCTGAGTAACATAGACTATTTTAATATATAAAAAAACCTTATGTCCACCCGTGCGAATCCGGGACGCTAGTTGCTTATATTATATAACGTGTTCAATTTATTTTAAGTTTAGATTATATACCTAATAGCTCTGTATACAATTTTACTAAAAATATTTGTACGAATTGTCATAATGTAAGTGAATTATTGTTATTCTTTTGAGAATTCTTTTGAAATAAGAAATCTTTAAACCCAAACCCATTTACGCCCACAAGATTCTTTAAGGGGGTGGTACACCTACATTTTGCTCGAGGACTCCGTATGTGTCAAAGTGTCAATTATGGATAATCAGTCGTAGCGTAGGCACGATTTCACAAGCATCTTGGAATTACTTTTCAGACACATTAAGGTTCCTTCACGGTGTGTTTTTATTTTAAGTCCACATGATGAAGATAAAAGCCGGGGTTTACAATACAAACCTGCATAGGTTTGAGAAGAAAATTCAAAGGCGTATGTATAGTCGTGCTTTAGTAACAGCGATGGACTCGCCATCTGTCACGTTGGTACCCAATATACCTCTGGCGGAAAGTGGGTGTGTGGGTATTACCTATAATACACCTCTGCCTACCCCTTCGGGGACGCTTGTGGTTGTGGACGTATGCAGGTTTCCTCTCGATGTTTTCCTTCACCGTAAAGCTCGTGGTGTGACTAATCACTGTACTTAAGTTCAGAAAAACTCATTGGTACAGTCGGGATTCGAACTTGCGACCTTTGCGTCGCAGGCAACTGCTCGAACCACTCGGCCACCACGGCTTCTTTTTTTAATTAACTTTATTATATTGTTACGGAACTTTTATTATAAAATTATTTTGTTATTATGTAGCTGTGGTAGCCGAGTGGTTCGAGTTTTTGGCTTCAATACATAGATTGCAAGTTCGAAGACCCACTGTACCAATGACTTTTTCAAATGTCTTAGTCAAACTAGCTTTGCGGTGAAGGAAAACATCGAGAGGAAACCTGCACATGTTTGAGAAGAACTCAAAGGCGTATGTATAGTAACGACGATGGACTCGCCATATGTCAGGTTGGCACCTAAAACATATCACTAACAGCAGTGGGTAACTGGAGGCACTACCTGCACACTGCCCACTACAAAGTACACACTACACTCTACCTACCCCTTCTGAAAAGTATAAAGATATATATATATATATATATTATTAAATTAAATCACCAATTTAAGCGCGCCTTTATAAAGAAGACTACATTTTATTTATTTGAAAACTTTGCCCGATACTTATTTCAACGGAAAAATATTCTTTGGACATTTTTCACTAAGTGGATTGATGTATTGGAAAGGTAGAAACATTTGTAGGCGATATGGCTACTCCGACTAGATATGTAAGCGTAACATAATCGAGTCAGTCAGTCCGAGCGCAGTCAATCCCAGCGTACAAAATGAGATATGGTGGTGGTAGTATTCGCGTATACATTAAATTTCACTTTTTAAACATTTCACATTTTAAACATATATATATATATATATATATATATATATATATATATTATTAAATTAAATCACCAATTTAAGCGCGCCTTTATAAAGAAGACTACATTTTATTTATTTGAAAACTTTGCCCGATACTTATTTCAACGGAAAAATATTCTTTGGACATTTTTCACTAAGTGGATTGATGTATTGGAAAGGTAGAAACATTTGTAGGCGATATGGCTACTCCGACTAGATATGTAAGCGTAACATAATCGAGTCAGTCAGTCCGAGCGCAGTCAATCCCAGCGTACAAAATGAGATATGGTGGTGGTAGTATTCGCGTATACATTAAATTTGTTTCTTAAAAATTTATGAGTTGTTTCTGAATATAAAAACAGTAATGTAATCCACACCATGAAAAGTATCGTGAAGAAGCCTGCAAAATATTTTATAGAATTCATTAACTCAATGAGGTTTGAATAGTCGTGTTTGGTAAACATCGCTTTTTTGTATCTTCCACATTCATCAGTCTCTTCATACAGGCTCGTCGGTTTCGAGTACTCTTGGATATTTCACTATTATATTTACTATTTTTATGTGCTCATTTGTTACATAAGTACATAAAAATAAAAAGTACCTGGATGACCGAGCTCAGCTCGGTAAATATAATAGGTATAAAATATTATTGCGTACGAATTACATACTTATGAAATATATCTTATCTTACCAACATACCTAATAATGAAAAAATATGAACTTGTTGTTTAAATAAAAAATCACGAGTTTAATATTTTATTGAAATAGGTAGGTAGGTACTTACTTTTTACAGTTGTGGTTTGGTTCACTTATGTATCATGGTATATTTCATTGAACATGTAGTATTTATTTCATGTCAATCGGTTAAGAAATGAAAAAGATGCCAATTTAAAGAATCATCACAATTAATAAAAGTGTAACGGATCGCTGTCTGTACATGGAAGATGTATGAGAACATCAACGCACGTTGTGCTGCTCGCTGCCGCAAATCTTGTAGACGTTCACCCTGTTGTTCGTAATGTTCAGTAGCTATACGTTGTGCTGCTCGCTGCTGCAAATCTTGTAGACATCGCTCCCGTTGTTCGTCATTTTCAGTAGCTACACGTTGTGCTGCACGCTGCTGGAAATCTTACAGACGTCGCTCTCGTTGTTCGTTATTTTCAGTAGCTACACGTTGTGCTGCTCGCTGCCGCAAATCTTGTAGACGTCGTTCCCGTTGTTCGTTATGTTCAGTAGCTATACGTTGTGCTGCTCGCTGCTGCAAATCTTGTAGACATCGCTCCCGTTGTTCGTAATGTTCAGTAGCAATACGTTGTGCTGCACGCTGCCGGAAATCTTACACACGTCGCTCTCGTTGTTCGTTATTTTCAGTAGCTATACGTTGTGCTGCTCGCTGCTGCAAATCTTGTAGACATCGCTCCCGTTGTTCGTAATATTCAGTAGCTATACGTTGTGCTGCTCGCTGCCGCAAATCTTGTAGACGTCGTTCCCGTTGTTCGTAATGTTCAGTAGCAATACGTTGTGCTGCACGCTGCCGGAAATCTTACACACGTCGCTCTCGTTGTTCGTTATTTTCAGTAGCTATACGTTGTGCTGCTCGCTGCTGCAAATCTTGTAGACATCGCTCCCGTTGTTCGTAATATTCAGTAGCTATACGTTGTGCTGCTCGCTGCCGCAAATCTTGTAGACGTCGTTCCCGTTGTTCGTAATGTTCAGTAGCTATACGTTGTGCTGCACGCTGCCGGAAATCTTACAGACGTCGCTCTCGTTGTTCGTTATTTTCAGTAGCTACACGTTGTGCTGCTCGCTGCCGCAAATCTTGTAAACGTCGTTCCTGTTGTTCGTTATGTTCAGTAGCTATACGTTGTGCTGCTCGCTGCCGCAAATCTTGTAGACGTCATTCCCGTTGTTCGTAATGTTCAGTAGCTATACGTTGTGCTGCTCGCTGCCGCAAATCTTGTAGACGTCGTTCCTGTTGTTCGTAATATTCAGTAGCTACACGTAGTGCTGCTCGCTACCGCAAATCTTGTAGACGTCGTTCCTGTTGTTCGTAATGTTCAGTAGCTATAAGTTGGGCTGCTCGCTGCCGCAAATCTAATAGATGTCGTTCCCGTTGTTCGTAATGTTCAGTAGCTATACGTTGTGCTGCTCGCTGCTGCAAATCTTACAGACGTCGTTCCTGTTGTTCGTAATATTCAGTAGCTACACGTAGTGCTGCTCGCTACCGCAAATCTTGTAGACGTCGTTCCTGTTGTTCGTAATGTTCAGTAGCTATAAGTTGGGCTGCTCGCTGCCGCAAATCTAATAGATGTCGTTCCCGTTGTTCGTAATGTTCAGTAGCTATACGTTGTGCTGCTCGCTGCCGCAAATCTTGTAGACGTCGTTCCTGTTGTTCGTAATATTCAGTAGCTACACGTAGTGCTGCTCGCTACCGCAAATCTTGTAAACGTCGTTCCTGTTGTTCGTTATGTTCAGTAGCTATACGTTGTGCTGCTCGCTGCCGCAAATCTTGTAGACGTCATTCCCGTTGTTCGTAATGTTCAGTAGCTATACGTTGTGCTGCTCGCTGCCGCAAATCTTGTAGACGTCGTTCCTGTTGTTCGTAATATTCAGTAGCTACACGTAGTGCTGCTCGCTACCGCAAATCTTGTAGACGTCGTTCCTGTTGTTCGTAATGTTCAGTAGCTATAAGTTGGGCTGCTCGCTGCCGCAAATCTAATAGATGTCGTTCCCGTTGTTCGTAATGTTCAGTAGCTATACGTTGTGCTGCTCGCTGCTGCAAATCTTGTAGACGTCGTTCCTGTTGTTCGTAATATTCAGTAGCTACACGTAGTGCTGCTCGCTACCGCAAATCTTGTAGACGTCGTTCCTGTTGTTCGTAATGTTCAGTAGCTATAAGTTGGGCTGCTCGCTGCCGCAAATCTAATAGATGTCGTTCCCGTTGTTCGTAATGTTCAGTAGCTATACGTTGTGCTGCTCGCTGCCGCAAATCTTGTAGACGTCGTTCCTGTTGTTCGTAATATTCAGTAGCTACACGTAGTGCTGCTCGCTACCGCAAATCTTGTAGACGTCGTTCCTGTTGTTCGTAATGTTCAGTAGCTATAAGTTGGGCTGCTCGCTGCCGCAAATCTTGTAGACGTCGTTCCCGTTGTTCGTAATGTTCAGTAGCTATACGTTGTGCTGCTTGCTGCCGCAAATCTTACAGACGTCGCTCTCGTTGCCGTTATTTTCAGTAGCTACACGTTGTGCTGCTCGCTGCCGCAAATCTTGCAGACATCACTCCCGTTGTTCGTAATGTTGAGTATCTACAAGTTGTGCTGCTCGCTGCTGCAAATCTTGTAGACATCGCTCCCGTTGTTCGGCAATTTTCAGTAGCTACACGTTGTGCTGCTCGCTGCCGCAAATCTTGTAGACGTCGTTCCCGTTGTTCGTAATGTTCAGTACCTACACGTTATGCTGCTCGCTGCCGGAAATCTTGTAGACGTCGTTCCCGTTGTTCGTTATTTTCATTAGCTACACGTTGTGCTGCTCGCTGCCGCAAATCTTGTAGACGTCGTTCCCGTTGTTCGTAATGTTCAGTACCTACACGTTATGCTGCTCGCTGCCGGAAATCTTGTAGACGTCGTTCCCGTTGTTCGTTATGTTCAGTAGCTACATGATGTGCTGATCGCTGCCGGAAATCTTGCAGACGTCGTTCCCGTTGTTCGTTATGTTCAGTAGCTACACGCTATGCTGCTCGCTGCCGGAAATCTTGTAGACGTCGTTCCCGTTGTTCGTAATGTTCAGTACCTACACGTTATGCTGCTCGCTGCCGGAAATCTTGTAGACGTCGTTCCCGTTGTTCGTTATGTTCAGTAGCTACATGATGTGCTGATCGCTGCCGGAAATCTTGCAGACGTCGTTCCCGTTGTTCGTTATGTTCAGTAGCTATACGTTGTGCTGCTCGCTGCTGCAAATCTAGTAGATGTCGTTCCCGTTGTTCGTAATGTTCAGCGGCCACAAAGAAGCCCTCGTGAAACATCTAAATCATAAGAGATTTCTGTTCGTATAATGTTAGTCAAGTTTTGCAAGACTTTAGCACTACGTGTGGGACGAGCGGAAAGCTGATTATTTTCATGGTTTTGTTGAAATGAGTCTTGCTTGTCGATCACTATTTTCTTGAAGGTGTTCTTGAGATGCGTCGCGGCTGCGTGGATTTAGATTGTGTATAAGCGATTTTTTTTCTTCTTTTAGGCATTTTGTCATGTAAGTAAAAAAATGATTTTATATATAATACGTCTACGATAACGTCAAACCAAAAACTCATTGGCTTAAAGTTTGTTGCTTAGCAACGCTTTATTGTTGCTGTATCGGTAAAGCAGTGGCGAAATTCATATTCCAATGAAATTGTACGAGATTTTCATTGCCTAAAAACACGCATAACACGACTTTTTTTTTAAAATAAACCTAGCTAGATCGATTTATCGCCCCCGAAATCCCCCCGCTACCAAATTTCATGAAAATCGTTGGAGCCGTTTCCGAGATTCAGATTATATATATACAAGAATTGCTCGTTTAAAGGTATAGGGATATCTCGGGCTAATAGGAGGTTCTACACACTGCTTATATCTTTGGGGACCTTTGTGAGTAGGCGTGAAAGTTTTACATGTTTTTTTTTTTTTTTTGTATTGTCTCTCGTAGCGTGAGTTCCGGGAACTTTTGCTACTTAACCGGTCAATGGCGAGACCTAGGCCTCCAGCCAGGCACTTTATTTCTAAGCAACACAGCTAAGGGCACCCCCTGTGGGGTACGAACCTTAGGGCTTAGGGCGTTGCTGGATCGCGAGCAAGGGAGCTGGGCTGGACTGGTAATTTTATTTAAATATTATTTGGGGGCGGGATTTGCGCGTCAGGCTCGGCGCGGGCCGGCGTTTGCGGCGGGGGTCGGGGGGGAACATTACGGCTTATTCGCGTCGAGCCTCGTCGGCGAGGACGGAACAGTGGTCGGTTTTGTGTAAAGCACGGTCGCGGAACAGAAAGAATTTCGTACGATAACCTATTATTACCCATCTCTGTCACTCCCGCGTAAATATAATGCGTCTCGCTCGCACAGATGCAATGACCGCTGTCGCCAGGGATTGAAAACCGTTTAATTGAGACCGTAAGGTTTGTTCTTGCTTGCGTCTGGTGTTTTGGTCGCAATTAAAAGTATTTGACATGATTCATAATTTTTGAATAACTAACGACATTCCATCTTGGGATGCGTTAGTGCTCGTTCAATTTTGAAACACATTTATCTTAGTTTGTTGTTATTTGTTAGTTTTTGTTGTCTTGTTTTAATTGTTAAGTGGTTTCGTTGATTTGTTAAGTTTAATTTACTGTTTTAAAATGGAACCAGTGCCGTCTACCTCGCGTCCATTCAAGAAGTTTGTTTCTCCGCGGAAGAAAAGAAAAATGTCACACTTTAGTGAATCTGAGAAGGTTATGATTATTAACGTGTTTAAATACATTAAGGAATCCTGGCCTGCCGATAAATATCCTTCAAAAAAAGAAATGAAGGACAAAACAGCCGATATCTTGGGCATTTCAAAATCGGCCATATATCGTATTTTAAAAGAATATACCGAAACAGACACCGTCAAGCCGGCTCCTTCACCGAAAAAACGACTCTCAGTAATTGAAAAGACTGATGAGTTCGATAAATCGTGCATCAGACGAATAGTGCACAGCTTTTATTTAAAAGGAGAGTTACCTACAACAAAAAAGGTACTACATGTCATAAATGCAGACGAATCCTTACCAAACATGGGCTTGACATCGTTGAAACAATTACTAAAACATTTAAAGTTTAAATATGTCAAACGAAGGCGAAATAATTGTTTGATCGACAGAGATGACATAGCATTGTGGCGTATTAAATATTTGAAAAATATAAAAACTTACCGACAGCAACAACGACCAATATATTACTTGGATGAAACTTGGGTAAATGCGGGTAAGACCTTTTTTTTTATCCATTTACTGACTGAATTAAATCCATACTAATATTAAAAATATGAAAGTATCTCTGTCTGTGTGTCACCTTTACATGGCTAAACGGCTGTTATGATCTTGATAATCCTATTAATATTATAAACGCGAAAGTTTGTGAGAATGTATGTATGTTTGTTTCTCTTTCACGCTAAAACTACTGATTGGATTTTAATGAAACTTTACAATAATATACCTTATACATCAGAATAATACATAGGCTATGTATGAACCACAGGCGAAGCCAGAGGGAACAGCTAGTATTAAATAAATATACTTGGTATCAAGAGCAAAGACAGGATCGACAAAAGCGATTAGTGATCCCCTGAGTTGTTTGCAATATTAAGTGGTTAAATGTTTATACTTATGATAATTTTATTCATTATCTTTTTAGGGCACACTGTAGGCAAAGTGTGGGAAGATACTACAGTGCAGTCACGAAAACAAGCATTTTTGGGGGGTTTGTCGACGGGTGCCAAGAATCCTACTTCCAAAGGCAACCGGTTAATTATTTTACATATAGGAAGTGAAAAGGGATTTGTCCCAGAATCGGAATTGGTGTTTGAATGCAAAGGTACAGGCGATTACCACGAATCGATGAATGCAGTCAAGTTCGAAAATTGGTTCCAAGCAATGCTACCGAAACTTGAACCAAACGCAGTGGTTGTAATGGATAATGCCAGCTACCACTCACGGCGCCAGGAGAAAATTCCAGTAACACGTTGGAAAAAATCAGACATCCAAGAATGGCTTTCATCAAAACAAATTTTTTTTGAAGCAAATGAAACAAAGGTCCAGCTCTTGGAAAAGGTGAAAAACGTTAAAACTCTGTACCAATCGTATGTAGTCGATGAAATGGCAAAAGCAGTTGGTGTAGAGGTATTGAGATTACCTCCATACCACTGCGAATTAAATCCCATCGAACTGGTGTGGGCAGACGTCAAGGGGTATGTAGCTCGGAAAAACACAACATTTAAGATGGTAGCTGTCAAAAAGTTGCTCCAGGAGGCTTTAGCCAACATTACAGCAGAAAAATGGCAAAATTGCATAAGTCACGTCAAAAAAGTGGAATCGAAACTAGGTGGACTAGATGATAATGTAGACAAAACTGTCGATTCTTTTGTTATAAATATGACAGGCGAGACGTCATCAGAAAGCAGTTACTCTGATACAGACGAATCGGATTCGGATTTATGATTTTTTTATTTCTACCAAATTGGTAATTTTAAGACGATTTTGATACCTCTGGTCTGTCTGCCCCTCTGTTCTGTCTGTTTCAGTTAACTCGGGAGTATTCGGGAGCAGTCGGTGCCGCTCGGGTGCGTTGGTACCAAAATGACGGCGTGAGACATGACGCCACTCGATACTCGACCACGACAGAGGAATAACACATCTGTGATTCAGTTTTATATTGAGATATTATTGCAAAATTGTTATAAATAAAAGTAATGGAATGTCTGAAGAGTTTATTGTTTAACAAAATACTTAATAATAATTTATTTAATAAGCTAGTTTTTTTCTATCCTTCAAATATTTCATGCAAACCACACATATAAAAATGTTTGTGACCACTGTCAGTAGGTAAAGAGGTCATTGTACGAAATTCTTCCTGCTCCGCGACCGTGCTTTAGTGTTGGTATGTTTTTGTCGGGCGTCCTGGAGGACCGTTATGTCGTCATCCGGTTCGATGACGGCGTGTCTTGGACGCCTTATCTTCGAGATAAGGGAAGGAGTGTATCGGGCGGCCGATACGACGAGGGGGTTGGGGTGATTTACAGCAGAATCGAAATGACGTTTGGACAGTTTTTTCAAAAACTGTTTTATAGTGGGGACTTTGAGGTCAACGTGGAGTTGACTATTACGCATGTACCACGGGGCACCTGTGGCTCTCCGGAGAAACCGGCTTTGGAGCACTTGCAAGGGGTTAAGTGTTGACTTGCTAGTGTGTGCGAACACTACACCCGCGTATGTCATGATTGGTCGAATGCACGTCGTGTAAATCCTCACCTTGGATTTCAATGAGAGTTTACTTCGCGCATTCAACATGCTGTGAAGTCTACCGAGCGCGAAGGCGGCTCGCGCGCGTACCGCCTTTACGTGGTGACGGAAAGAAAGGCGTTGATCGAGGATCACACCCAGGTATTTGGCTTTTTCTTCCCATGGAATGGGTTTGCCGAAGAGGGTGATGGGGGCTACCCGTGGGCGTTCGAGGCCTTTCCAGAATAGAATGGCTGCGCTTTTGGTGGGGTTCACTTCAATTCTCCATTTCCGGAACCACCGCCCCAGGGCTGTGACCGCGGATTGGAGGTTGTCGTGAATTCCCTCGGGAGTTCTACCTTTGTAGTAGATAGCCGTATCATCGGCGAATAGAGCGCTTTTAACTCGTCTATGGAGGGGAATGTCGCTAGTATAAAGCGTGAATAGGAGTGGCGAGAGCACTGAGCCTTGCGGGACTCCTGCTCGTATGGGATGGGGGGAAGAGAGTGTGCCCTCGACTCTGTAGCGGAAGGAGCGGTTCGACAAAAAGTCCCGTACTATGCGTACTAGACGGTCCGGCACGCCCAACTGGTACAGCTTGTATATTAAGCCGTTGTGCCAGACCTTGTCGAATGCCTTCGCCACGTCGAAGAGGAGCATACCCGTGGTATAACCGAGTTGGAAGCCGCTACTGACGTCTTCCACTATACGGTGGACTTGTTGGACACAAGAGTGTTTGGTTCGAAAACCGAACTGTTGGTCAGGTATGACTTTCTTAGAGTCTGCAAAACTCTTTAATCTATTGTAGATAAGTCTCTCGTAAATCTTGCCAAGGACGTTGAGGAGACTGATGGGGCGATAACTGGAGGCTTCGGTCTTGGGTTTCCCTGGCTTGGGAATACCTATGACCGTTGCACTTTTCCAGGATTGGGGGAAAAAGTTGTTGCTCAGTGCTGCATTGAAGATGGCAGTGAGCAAAACTATGAGATAAGGAGAGAAGAGTTTGATAACTCTATTAGCGATCCCGTCGGGACCTGGGGCTTTCCTGGGGTGAAGATCCTTGATCACTTTCCGGACTTCGTCCACCGTGATTGGGGCGATAGGGTGGTCTGGGTGTTCGGAGGGTGGGTGGGATAGTTTGCTTTCGACCTCGGCGTCCACCTTCTTGAGGTGGCGCTGGTCTACTGGCAAGGTGCTGGGCGTACATTGAGCCTCGAGACTGTCGGCCAGGCACTCGGACTTCTCGTCGTCGTCAAAGGCGGGCCCTTGATTTGGACGAGTGAGTGGAGGCATAGACGAGATTTTGTCTGATTTAAGTTTCCGTTGGAGATGCCAAAAGGCCAAGTGACTCGGTTCAAGTTCCCCTAGGAACTTGTTCCAGCGAGCGTCTCGCAGGTCTTTCATGCGGTATCTCAGATTGCGCTGGAGTGACCTCAGAAAGGTGCGGTTCGCTTCAGTCGGGTGAGCTCTATGCGCTCGGAGGGCGGCGTTCTTTTCCGTCACCAGTTCACGCACGTCATCGGGAAGTTTCCAGCGATGGTCTTCCATCACCGGAACTTGTCGTGAACAGGCGTCCACGGCTGACTGTACGTGAGCTGTGATGGAATCGACCGCCTTTTGAGTGTCGGCTGCCGACTCTATGAGGGGCGGGATACTATCTAAGTGAACAGATGAAGAGGACTTGAGGAGTTCCTCCAGTTTTCTCCAGTCTGTTATCTTTTTCTGAGGTGGGGGCTGACCTGAGTCCGGGGGGCCTAGTCGGGGGGAGAGCGCTAAGGTAACAGGTCGGTGGTCGGAATCTAATTCGTCGTGCGACCTCAACGAGTGCAAACGGAGGTTTACATTCTTGATGATCACAATGTCTAGTACGTCCGGTCGGTGGTTGATATTCTCGGGGTAGTGGGTGGGGTGCATAGGCGCAATGACGTCGAATTGGAGGAGCCCACTGAGGTCCTCCAATTGGCGTCCTCTGTTATTTCGTGAGTGGCTGTTCCAAGCATCGCTCTTGGCATTCAGGTCACCCGCGATAATAACTGAGCTACTGAGGTTGATGAGGACTTTGATATCAGCTTTGATATCGGCCGTCGAGTTAACAGGGGAACAGTATGCAGAGACTATCGTGATCGGCTGATGGCCGGTCATTCCTAATCGACAGATCGAGGTCTCTATGTGGGAGAGGGTTGGTGGTTGGATCGGGATACAGTGCAGGGACCTCTTGTAATAGATCAAAGTACCGCCGAGGGCGGATCGAGATCTATCATTGCGAACCACGCAGTAGTTTGCAATTCTAGGGTCTCGGTGTGATGGTTTCAAGAAGGTTTCCTGCACTAAGAAAACGTCGATATTGTTGTCGCGGAGGAACGCGGCGATCTCTTCCTTTTGGCTGTGAATGCCGTTGGCATTAAAGTAGCCAATTGAAAGTGATCGGGGTTTGATTCTGCTGCTTACGTTTGAGTCCATTATTGGTTGGACGAGAAGGTAGCCAGGGACTCTGATACATCGGCGTAGTCGCCGAGCACTTTGAGGAGGGCCAGAGGGTCCTTCCGGACGGCCCTGAGGCTTCGTGCCATCTCGTTAACCCTTGAGAGGTTGACGGTGGAGAAAAGATCCGCCAGGAATGCCATGTTGGCGGAAGTTTCAGAGGGGGAGGAAGTGGGCTGGACCGCCTGGGGTCTACGCGAGGGAGTAGCAGCCTGGGGCTGGGGCTGTTGAGGTTTGGCGGTGGAGAGCGACGGCAGAGGTGTAATCTGCGGGCTCGGAGCCGCTGAGGGGACAGGGGGTGACGCTTGTGGGAGGGGTGGAAAGTCCCTCAGAGGGAGGGCCCTCCACGGGGAAGGTCGGGGTGGGGCGGGTTGCGCGGGGGGGGCGTTACGCCATTCGCGGGCCGCTGCCCTCTTGACCACGACCGGTCTGGGTTTGGGGGCTTTGGGGCATCCCCTGTAATTGGCCGGGTGGCCTTCTTGGCGGCACAGCACGCAACTAGGGGGCGAGTCGGCGAGTGTGCGGTCCTTAGGGCGCGAGCAGTCGCTCGTCCCATGATCGCCCAGGCACTTGACGCACCTGGGTTTCGCGTTGCAGTTACGCGAAGCGTGCCCGTATAGTTGGCAGTTGTGACACTGCCCTATAGGGCCGCCCTTGTGGGGGGTTTCAACCCTTATGCCAGACAGGTGGCATAAGGTTTTTATCTTAAAGACGGCTTTGCCGTCGGGGGAGTTCTCGCAGATGGCGAGAACCATGTTGAATGCCTCTCCGGCATTTTGTCGGTGCATGCTGTGCACCTCCTTCACCGCGACATTCTGAGCCTTCAGATCATCTTTGATCGACTCGGTATCGATTTCGCGTGGGACGCCGCGGATGACGACCCGGAGTAAACGGTCCTCCGGCAGATCATAAGTGTGGTATTCCACACTTCTGGCCTGCAGGAGCCTCGTGAAGGCTCTGAATTCGGTCGAATTCGGGAGGTGCACCTTAATGCCTTCGGCTGTGGCCGTGGCACGGGTGAAGGTGATTCGGTTGGTTTTACACCAACCGGAGATTTCCGTCCACTTGGACTTAGTGTGGACGAAAACGGGGGGGCAAGAGCGCTCCTTCGTCGAGGAAGGTCGCGTAGGTCGCGGGACGGGGGAGAGCCGGCTAGCCTGAGGGGCTTCGGCTTCCGGAGAGGCGAGAGGGGCGGGGGAGGGGGGTGCCGGGGAGGGGGCTACCGGGGAGGACTGTGCGGAGGGCACGGGCACGGTCTTGGGGGCTTTAGTGGGGGGAGAAGGTGAGGTTGAAGCCTCCTTCTTTTTAGCGCGTCTGGCGCGCTTCTTGGAGCCCGTGACGGGCGTAAATTCGTCCGAGGAGCCTTCGGACGACTCGGATTGCAGTGACTCCATTTCGGAGTCCACAATGACAGATTCGGGGGACAAGGGGGAGTCTTGAGACTTGTTGGCCTCGTTTGTTACGGCTATGATGGCGCTCTTGTCGAGCGCTGCTGTCGCCTCGGCAGTGGGGGTACCCGCGTTTACATCGCGGGTGTATTCGTCATATTGACGTCGGAGGGTGGGCACGGCTTCTAAGAGCCGCGCGAGGAAAGCCAGTGAGGCTTGGGGGTCCATTATTGTGGACATGGTGGATGCAGACGTGGGAAGGCAAAGCGGCAAGGGAAACGTGTTTCGGGGCGCGGTCGCCCAGGGGAAGAAACACGCAAAGAAACCCCTGGTGACTTAAACGTTAGGAGACCGATCCCCGGGGGGTTGACCCGGGGGTGTGTACTGAACCCTCCCTGTCGGGTGTAGACAGGGAGGTGAGTGTGCCTATGGTGTGAGCCCTAAGCTTGTATTCCCGCTGCCAGTCTTATTGTGCAGCGGGTTCCTGACAGTTCCGGTGTAGAGAGCACTAGTCCGTGGACAGTGCCCAAACTAACACCGGAGGATAGGAGGTAAGGGATAGGTAGGGTGGGCGGTGGGTGATAACCAGGCGCGACTAGGGTAGACCCCAAGGCCGGTGAACCTGGTCCCAACCGTTTTTAGCCTTACCCTGAAGGGGCAAGGCTAAGAGCGCAACGGGTCAGCGCCCCACTCGGTTTCGTTGGCACCGTTTGGTTTCCACCGAATGACCACGAAACTGTGGATTTTCCCGGAAGGGGACAAATATTATTGTCGAGAAACAAGAATTGTGATTGTTGTTGCCTTGAAAAAGGCGACCAACAATCACCACGTGCGGTGCGTAGCGGCTAGCTAACGCGTGGCGATTTGCGTAGCGGCGGGTGTGGCTTCTGCCGGTCGTAGCGGGCGCAGAGCGCGGGAGCGGTGGGAGCACACGTCTGCTCGGTACGGCGGCCGGAGCGAGAGTCAAGTTTTACATGTATTATGTAAATTAGTTATGTACATGAGTAGGAGTAAGCTTGTCCAGCTGATTTGAATTTTGTTTAGCAATAAAAAGTGAAATAATGCTGTTTTTAGCGCATTACTAACAAAGAACTAACGAAAATTTGTATGCAAGAGAAAAGTGGTGTCATACTCTGTGTACTCACAGTCACACAGTGTTATAAATAAGTATGTCTCGGGATACCGATTTGGGACAAATATTTTATCTGTCAGTAGTTAGTTTCAACTGTTCTTTGTAAATATTATTAATTGTTGTTATTGTAAATAAAGTTATGATATAGTATGTCTTAAAACACATTACCTTAGCAGTGTGCCAGATCTTAGGCTATTATTTACTCCCTCCTGTGAACTCCGTACCGCATTCCCTTTTACTGAAGCCATGTGGTCTCGCTACGTGTACCAAAGTTTGGTCGTACGTTCCAACGCACTTTACCCTAATTACATTTGCGCAATATCTCCCCGAATGCATACAAGTCACGTGCCTGCTAAGTCTGGCGTTTGTCATTAGTTTTGATAGTTTGTTTATCAAGTAATCAGTAGCGCTGATGTAGATAACTAATTCGATAGGGAACGTTCTTCTTACATGTAATAAATTGACTTGATGTTTGTGTTAATTGGATACACCTTAAGTTTTTATAAACAACAAGAGTGGCAAACGAGCAAATGGACAGCCTGATAGGAAGCGGTTACCGCAGCCTATTTACGCACACGATACAGAAGTATCACATGCGCGTTGCCTCTCTGTATTGGGAAAGTTATACTACGTTGGCAGCATGGGACTAATCCCTCTGCTGCCAAAAGAATATAACAATTCTTCCCCTCCCCAACGAGCGCATTATACCTTATTCGTCGCGCAGAAACACAAGACTAAAATTATTGTGTTATTTGGCTACGGACGTCTATAAAGTGAAGATCTGCCCCAGACGGGCACCCGGACAAGTTGTTGGAGACAGACCACGGAAGGTACGTTACCTATGTAGTGAATTTTATCAGAAGAACTCCTTGTAACATTTAGATAAAGCTTGTTACAAGTTGCCAATCAAATGTAATATTTATTTCATCTTTCCAAAAAGATATTATTATCCTTTTAAGAAGTAGAGGGAGATAAAAAGAGGGAACTTTATAATAAAGTCCTATTTAGTCAAGACTGCGTCGAATTCAATCACTAAAGCAAATTTAATAAAAATATGTAATGCTTTAAACTTACTAAAAATCTTGCTCATTTGCGTCTGTGTTTGACATAAAAATATAGAAATCGTTTTAGTAAAATTAAACAATGAACTTCGAAAAACTATCAATATTGAACCTGGACCCAGTCCAAGAGGGGCTATGACCTCAATTATCTCTCCTATATTCAAGCAAAGCATGACCAGGCGCTTATGCGTCTGATTTTTTACCAACGCAGCACCAACACCAACACCAGTGCCAACGCCAACTTATTTGGCCTCTCGTTGGCTTTGCACATAATAGTGCTACGGGCTTCTCAACAGTAGGTATATTCCAGCCACTGTATCTAATACTCTCATATGGAAGCAATATGATTTAACTTGGTTAACGGAATACTCTATACGTATTTGTGTTGAGTGTGTTGAGAACAATTTATTTTGTTCACGGATTTTGTAAAATAGAGTAAAATTAAATACAAGATTTTCCATCTATTTAAATATTAACATAATTAATAAGAATTGGATAATACATTGATTTAACGGGGATTACATCAATTTGTATGGAATTATTTATTTAGGCTTTTTTTATGGTTAGCGGTTCCCGCCGCCTATGGACGCTTGCAACACCAGGGGTATCGCTCGCGCGTTGCCGACCCTGCAGGAATCTTTTCTCACCCTTCTTGAAGAACTCCATGCTGTACTCTATAGGGTAAACCTTAGAACTGATGCTCAACTGCTAACCCCATGGTAGATGATTGGTGACCATAATGATTTTAAAACTAAATATAATGTTATATATAATCAAAATTGTACACTTTATTACTTGTAAAGAAGCTTTAATATACGTTAAACTATAGTATTCATATAAATTTCGATTCCAATTGGAATTATATAAATTTCACTTCTCTGACTACACTAATCCCAAAGTTGGGTCACAAAAGCCAGCTGATTGCGCCGGATTAGAGTCAG
This sequence comes from Drepana falcataria, assembly GCA_945859725.1. NCBI lineage: Eukaryota > Metazoa > Arthropoda > Insecta > Lepidoptera > Drepanidae > Drepana > Drepana falcataria. Next base: position 9,039,601 of record OX243935.1, read on the forward strand.
GTACTGTAGTGAATTAATTTGAAACGTGCCAATGATTTACATCCTCTAGTTCAGAGCTAATTTTGTTATAGATGAGGTGGTCCCGTAGTTTATGGTCAGCAATTACCATTTATAGGGCTTCATGTTAGCTTTCGAATACATTCCTTTATCGATGGCTTTAAATAATTTGCGGAACGTGACTTCTTTAAGGGTGGAGTTTTTTTTTGTTTACAGTTAAGATTATACTACAGAAATAACAGAATAAAACCGAGGAGTTAGTTTCGTTAGTTCTTGGAAGTGGCGTAGCATAGGTTTCTTCTTAGTGGTATGATGGGTAAGTATATAACAGAATATTTTACTTGTGGGTAGTATTAAGTATTTTCCAATACCAAAACTGTAGTCGAAAGTGTATTGTAGTCGAAATAATATGCTATGTGAATGTGGATAAAGTGATCAATTTAATAGATACTCTTCAAGATTGTATTAAACCTCTAATTTCAGACTATCCTTGCTATGGTGGTTACATTCTGGTGAACAGGGTTGTGCCAAAATTTGACTTAATGGGTAGATTTTTATTCTGGAATAAATTCTATCTTATCTGGTAAACTAGGTAGAAAATTTCATTAACTTCTGTTCAGTAGTTTTTACATGAAAGAGGAGCAAAATATCCTCACAACCTTCACATTTATAATATAAGTAGGAATCTTCGTGTGTACGTGAATACGTGTGTCGATACACTGGCTCCTTCCCATCTTCCTGACACATCGGTGGCGGCCGGCGCCGCTGCTGCTCAGCAGGAGTGCCTCAAGCGCCGCAAGTATGCCTGTCTCGGGTCAGGTTACATATTTGCTGCATTTGCGGTTGTAACTCTGGGGCCTTGGGGTCCTGAGGCTCACCATCTTTTTAAAGAGGTCTCGCGCCGTCTAGTCGACACCTCTCGTGACAGGCGGGCTGGAACATATCTCGCTCAGAGAATCAGCATTGCTATCCAGCGTGGCAATGCTGCTATTCTTCTTGGCACGTTGCCTCGGGATACCGATTTGGGACAAATATTTTATCTGTAAGTAGTTAGTTTCAACTGTTCTTTGTAAATATTATTAATTGTTGTTTTTGTAAATATAGAATTAAGGAATCTTCATATTAATCCTTGCCTTTATTAAACTGTAGGTATCAGATTTGTTGTGCTCAATTCACATCTAATAATAAATGTTACTGTCCAAATTTTGGGCTGTTAACAAGGCTCTTTATACATACTTCGTTGTAAGTCTGTGGCTTAACCACGTTTTGATACTACATTTATGGTTTCTTACTTACTTCTGGGGGCAGATATTTGTGTGATGAACACGAGTATTTGTACCTCAGTCTTGGATTTCCTTTTTTTTTTTTTTTATACAACAAGAGTGGCAAACAAGCATACGGCCGACCCGATGGAAAATGGTTACCGCAGCCTATTTACGCTTACAATACCGAAGTATCACTTGCGCGTTGCCACTCTGTGTTCGGAGAGTTGTACTGTGTTGTTTCCTGTGTTTATGTATATATCTATATATACAAGTAAATATATCATTATCTAGTTATCATAACAGAAGCTTTGCTTAATTTGGAACTAGGTAAATTTGTGTGGAATTGTCCCAAGGTATTTATTTAAAGTATTTATTATGTATTTACTCATTTCATCAAATATATAAAGACTCCACTGTGCATCGAAACATTTACTTTAATATTTAACTTAGAATCATTTGCGCTGTAATTGTGTATAATAAACTATTATATTATGTTTAATATAATGTACAGTGAAGAGAAAAATTTATTACAACTAATGTAAAGTCTTGAGAGAACTCGCGCTCTACTAACTTGGCCTATGCCGTGAGGTACTTACTCAGCGTAGGTGAACATATTTTTTATTATTTACTTACCCCACTAATATTATAAATGCGTAAATTTTTTTCGCGAAGAAGTATTGAACCGAATTTGATAAAATTCAACAGTGGCACAGATAAAGACTATTGCATTGCTGGCTGGATTAACACATACAATATATTTTATAAAAAAAAACATTCAAATTATATTATGCAGGTGAAACTACGGCAAATCATATTGTGTTGCGTAGGCATAATTATAATGACATAATTTTACAATTACTTAATTGGGCGGTATTATTAACATCACAAATTGTACGAATTACACTTTCTTAATGAAAACAGGGGTGAATAATATACAGGCGATGTTCCCTTTCTTGGAGAGGACAATGAGTTTGAACACGAACTCGCCGTAGAAGAACGACGTACCCAGAAATGCAAGTGTAGATTCGGTGAAATTTACTTCACAATAGTAATCCCCCTGAAAATGAAAAATTGAATTCAATTACATGCTTACTTACCTTACCTTATTATTTTCTCTGCCCAAATTCTTGTAGGAATTTAGTTTTTCCGCCAGATGCTATTAGATATTCTATTGATCAATCATATTTATAAGGTAGGCAGTGGATAACACCATAATTTTGCCAGTGATATATTTAGGTGCCAAAGTGACAGTTGGTGTATTCGTCCATCGCCTTCACTCAAGCACGACTATACAATATGTCTGTGCATTGCTTCTCAGACGTATTCAGTTTTCTCTCGATGTTTTCTTTCACAGTGACGCTTGTGGTGTGACTAATCTCTGTACTTAAGTTCAGAAAAACTCATTGTACAGTACAGTTGGGATTCGAATTTATTTCGGGTAAAACTTTAACTTAAGTTCAGAAAAACTCATTGGTACAGTCGGGATTCGAACTTGCGACCTTTGCATCGCAGGCAACTGCTCGAACCACTCGGCCACCACGGCGAATCTGTACTTAAGTACAGTGATTAGTCACACCACGAGCTTTACGGTGAAGGAAAACATCGAGAGGAAACCTGTATACGTCTGAGAAGAAAATTCAAAGGCGTATGTATAGTCGTGCTTGAGTAACGGCGATGGACGCGCCATCTGTCACGTTGGCACCTAATATACCTCTGGCGGAAAGTGGGTGTGTGGGTATTACCTATACACCTCTGCCTACCCCTTCGGGGACCCTTGTGGGAAGGCGTGAGGATATATTATTATAATAATAATAATTATTATTATTATTATAAAACTTTAACAATTATCAACACCAAATATTTTTTGCAGGTCTGTCCTTTGTAACAACTCTTACCTTCTTGACAACACAGTTCTTTGCATCCAACTGGGTTGCCAATATGCTGGCTATTGCGTAATGTTGACACGGTTGGTCTACTTTGTAGTTCCACAGAAGGTTTCTACGATTTCCTTTGATTGTATATACAACAATTTTTATCTGAAAAATGTTTATTATATTGAACTATCTACTGACATTCAGTTCATTGTCATCAGTTAATAAAAATCACTTTCCTTTTGCCTTTCCACAAGGGTCCCCGAAGGGGTAGGCAGAGGTGTATAGGTAGTACCTATACACCCACTTTCCACCAGAGACATATTTTTGGTGCCAACGCGACAGATGGCTAGTCAATCACCGTTACTCAAGCACGACTATACGCCTTTAAATTTCGCCTCAAAAGTATGCAGGTTTCCTCTTGATGTTTTCCTTCACCGTAAAGCTTGCGGTGTGACTAATCACTGTACTTAAGTTCAGAAAAAATCATTGGTACATTCAGGATACGAACTCACAATCTTTGTGTTTGCAGGGAACTGCTCGAATCACTTAGCCACCACGGCTCTTTAAAAACGATCGTTGAAATACTTACCTCATCAATTCCTACAGAAGTCGGGAAAGAGAAGTTCATTAGACCAGAATATGAATTATCTATGACTTGAAGCTTTGTGGTCAATGTTGTCAGGTTCTTAGACTTAGGACCGTGGCATAGGCTGTAGTCATTCCATTGCACAACAAAAGGGCCCTGAAAACAGAAGTAAAAAGGATAATAATTTCTTTGACTCCTTAAAAGAGAAAGAAATTATTGTTTGGATCTGTCCCGGACCTGCGTAAGATGAGATTTCATAGCTTTTTATAGAACTAGTTTTATTGCAGAAAATATAATGATTTATTCAAGAAAATATGTCACACATAATATACAATATATGACGATACAATACATGACAATAATGTCCAGTTTTGCGCCAAATTGCATCCAATTCTCTTCAGTAAATGTGCGTGAAAGTACAACTAACCTTCTCACAAATTATTAAATAGAAATTATCAATAAAAATATTCTATAGTATATTTAGTAGGATGTATCTCACGTAGAGGCTGATAAATGTTTATTAATCGAAGTCGTCTCTCTGCCAACCCCGTAAGGGACGGCAGCTCGGCGTACTGATATATTATGTGTATTTATATATACTTACGTAATTATCAGCATTTTTTTGCAACATTTCTCCAGAACAAAGATTGATACACATTATAATAATTATTGCAATATTACCAACCAATTGGCTTAAAGCCAACATTGTTTAAATTTTGGACAAATCTCTGTAGTGTTCGGTCAACTTCCATAAGATATGACCAACATATCCTATGGTTGGAATAAATATATCCTGTTAAGTTCAAAATAATGATTTTATTGATCTAACGACAATTTTATTGGCACAATAATATTATTATATCGTAATGTGTATATGATTGCAGGTATCCGCTTTTATAAAACTAAAATTACCTCAAATGTATTAATTAAATAAATTGTACGACTGGCTGTAATTTTGATATAATTTATTTTATATTTTTTCCCATAGCAATCTGTCCATTATAGTTATTATTATTCTTTATTTGAAATAAATCTCATATATTACATTTTTTTATATATGTATATATATATATATATATATATATATATTAAAAACATATTTAAAAATATAAAATATAGGGGCCCACCGGTATCGGGATCAGGGTCCAAGGTACCGGTGGCTAGGGTCCCAGAGAAAGAAATCTCCTCACAATACGTGCCGTTTCGAGCAGTACTGGTTTCTGCATCAGGCACTTGATCCAACTGTCTAACGAGAGCCTCTTGAGGTGTTGGTCGAGGCTCTTTGCCATTAGGCCATTGGCCGTTATTACTATCGGCACAATGATTGCAGAGTCCACATCCCACATGCTGACAATCTCGTGAGCCAAGTCCAAATATTTTATTTGTTTGTCTTTTTCCGCTTTCACGAGATTCCCATCATGCGGGACAGTAATATCCACTATTATTATTATTATTAAATGGTGGCAAACAAACACATATTTCGCGTGTAAATCTTCTTAACTACAGTAACTACACAAACCTCATTGAACTACACACAGTATACAATACAAAACAAAAGTTGCAGCACAAAAATTGCAAGTTCGAATCCCGACTGTGCTAATGAGTTTATCATAACTTAAGTACAGTGAGTACACACCACGAGGCTTACGGTGAAGGAAAACATTAGACATTCAAAGACGTATGTATAGTTGAGCTTGAGTATTGGCGATGGACACGCCATCTGTCACGTTGCCGCGTTAAATATATCTCCGACGGAAAGTGGGCGTGTAGATGCTACCTACACACCTCTGCCTACCCCGTTAGAGAGTCGGCGTGATGATATTTATGTATATAGCCATATTAGCCATACCAAACGTGATCCATAAATTCCCATGCAATCATTTATAACTGATTCAGATTAGACCTAATACAATTGCACAGCTATGATCTATTGCCGCGCTATCGGACAATATTGTATGTAAGCTACGTACATTATGGTCCTATTGCATATCTGTACTGGGAATCGAGTGCAATAATTCTCATTAGTAAATTGCAACAAAGGGTCTAGTGTACCAAAGAGATTTTGATAAAATTAAACGCATGTAATAAAGATGAGAAAAGAAACACTCTTTTCACATTTGTAATATCGCCATATGTGCTCTCGATGAGGCTCTTCAGGTTCTTCTTCAAGTTCAATGCAGACTGCACCAATGTTTTAATTTCACGAGCTATGCGAAGGATAAAAACGACATATGAACTAATACCTGAATGCATACGGTCGTGATGAATAAATACACCAAGGGCTTCAGGGTGAAGAAAATCATCAAAAGGAAGTCTACATACGCTTGAGAAGAAATTCAAAGACGTGTGTATAGTGCGTTGGAATCGCCTTGGCACCTAAAATATCTCTCTGGCGGAAAATGGGTTTGTGTGTACTACCTATACACCTCTGCCTACCCCTTCGGGGACCCTTGTGGTAAGTTAATATATTTAATGATGGTACTGAATAGAGAATTAATTAAAAGATAACGTTACACTGACTAATCTTTGCACTAAGCATTAATTAATCACGAGACCTGATTATTATCTCAAGCATGAAACAATCAGATTGTACTGCATAACCATGATACAGGTGCTTTTATGATAAGACGTTTGATTTAACGTTTCTAAAGCAATAAATGATTAGATAGCTCATTTCATGCTTAGAAGGTATGATAATTTATTTTGTTTAAATCTACGCAAAAATATCAGTAAATCAAATTTACCAAGCTTTATTTTTATTTATTTACTTAGTTTAGTTTCAAGAGAGGTAGGGTATAACGGGTTTCCCGTTCGAATTTGGAGCTGCCCGACTGGGGCAGGACCTCCACCTATATATAGAAGTCCGTAGCCAAATAACACAAATTTCTTGTGTTTTGTACCTATGCGGTGATTAGGGTTTGTTGAAAAAAAAAACACCTTTGTGAAGTGAGTAAACCTTTATGTTAATGCTTGAAGACATGCAACAGTTCTTTATTATATCCCATCCGTCCCTTTGGTTGAAGTCCATAATGACATTCGTTCCATAAAAGTTGTATTTCGATTGAGATATGCTCAAGAATCATTCAATAAAAATTTTGCAGTAATTGATGACTGTAATTGTCTTTAAAAGTAACCCTTTCTGCGCTTCTAGCAATTTGGAATGCATAACAAATGATGCCTCATTTGGTTGTCGGTAAAATATGCGACGTATTATGTTTTTACTCGAATAAGCTGAGCTCGAACGTAGAGAAATATGAATAGGGATTAAGCGAAAGAGGTATGTCAGTAACTATAGCTGGCTGTCTACTTTTATCCTGTAATCACCTGTAAGTACAGATTGCAGGTTTGGACCCGCGGGGCTTGTACCAATTAGTTTTCGGAAGAGTTACGAATGGAAAGATTCATTCAAACTGACAGTGGGAGAGTAGACCTAGAGCAGGACCCGTTCGAATCAGCCCTTGTTAACATACAGCAGGGTTCTTCAGGGGTCTTCTCCAATATATATACATATACGGTGTCAATGTTGTGTTCAAATAAACTTTTTTTTTAATAGTAAATTAACCCGCAATTGGAGATACAGTTATTTGTTTTTATATTGTAAAAGTGACCCATTTAGTAATGACGCTACGGGGATTTATCTGTGCACACACTAGTGTGACAATTAGGTGTATCCACTAACCGTAACGACATATTCACGATCACTTACATAAATATATAAATAAAATATACATTCAAAAATAAGCAAGAGGAATATTCTTAAGTTGGTTGATAATTAATATCACCGTTACTACTAAAACTCATCTAAGCATCGAATTGAACTTGTAATAGCAATATTTAGTGGGCAACTTGCGCAACTAACTAAGCCATACTGAACGCTCCTGGAACAGTGAAGTTATCAGGTGGTACGCAGTCAGATCTTAATGTTTAACGAGTTTACTTGTACCCTTAAAAGTTTCCCTATCCGATGACTCCACTAATTAGCTGATATTTCAAGAGCCCCCCCCGTCTTTTAGGATAGGCAGCTGATGGTCAAAGTTCGGGAACATTTATTCCTATTAGGAAGCTTTAACAGTGACATTTTAAATACTTTTATTATTGAGACATTGTAAAACTAACCCTTTTTTTAAATTCACGTCTCTGTACAAATGTGCCCGAATGGATAGGACGTTTTCGTCGTAGAACTATTTAAGAGACCATGACGTGACCATGACAGATGACGAGTTTCTCAGGCACGACTATACAAACGTCGAGTTTTTTCTTAACCGTACGCAGATTTCCTTACAATGTTTTCCTTTACTGTAAAGCTCGTGCTGTGATTACATTGACGGATGGCGAGTTGATCACCGTTTCTCAAGCACGACTATTAAAACTTCTTAAACAACTGCAGATATCTTCGCGATTTTTCATCCAAACTAATCGTGTCATTAATCACTATACTTATTAGAAAATACCCATTTTGACCCTGTCTTATCTGTCACAATCAATTCTTCTTTATAATATTAGTGGATATACAAAAAAATATATCGAATAATTTAGAATAGATATTGAATAAAAACTTATAAAATTCTCATAACAGATATTGAAAGAATGAATATATCGCAAAATACACAGGCGTGCAGTAAGAGCTTTAAGGTTGTCTGTACATATTTACGTGCTTCTCTAAGCTTTATTATTTACGCGACGCGGCGTGTTAACGTTGGATAAGGTACGGCTTACCCGATGCGACTGGGATAAAGCTAAAGGAAAACAAATAGCCGCCTTTGAGTATGTTTTACTGGACCGAGGTGGAACCAGAAGGTGTTGTTTTAATGTTGGGATCTTCATGATCCCGTAAAATTCATTCGTATTATTTAAGGGTGATATTTACACTTATCATACTATTTGTAACTTTGCAACGCATGCAAAGACAAAATATGACCTAAATATTGCTTTACTAATAAATACTTTGTACATAGTTGCAAATAGAATTAAAGTACCAAATCCGTGAGAAGTGGAAGCGTGCCAAGTAGGCTGTCGGCATTGCCATGTTGTATGGCAATGCTAATTCGCTGAGCTAAATATATACCTGCCCCCTTATTACTGTAGGTATCAAATAGTCGGCATGACACTTCTTTATAAAATTTAAGAGCATCAGGTCTCTTCAGACCAAAAACCAAAAATGGACTGATTAATATTTAATAATAAGAATGCATGACCTAGTTACAAACTAAGCAAATAATAAACTATGGGAATTACATACCGATATACATACAAACTTATAAAATACTCACCATAAAATTGCCCTACACTTTCATTAAAAAAAAATAAGAATGTTAATTCATATCTACAAACCGCACCTTTATGTCTTTACGTGACGTCACGGGAGTGACTTCAAAATATGAAAGGGGTGCAATGAAGCAACTCCTACAGTCGTGTATAAGAGTGGAACATCGTACCGCACGTCTGCGTTTTACGGGTATTGCATTCGCACAATGAGTTCTTCCTCGTTGCAATGGCATTTTAAACGTACGGCGACTCTTGTGGTATCCATGTCTTTGACTCGGAGATGATTAAAAGATCTACAAAAAGTGTAAGAAGATCTCTTCAAACATCTACTTTATTTTACTACGAAGTTGTGAAAACCTTATTCTCAAAATAACAATTGTAGGGATCAAGGGGACCTATTTAGACGCACAGGCGTAAGCGCTTGTAACCTAACTCCTCCTTAGTGGCTGGATCGATTTGGATGAAGATTTGTGAGTATATTTCTGTGGATCCGTGGATAGTTTGATTTGGCCCCTATACCTTCTGATGTGAAAGAAGTATGTAAGTCTAGAGAGAACTGGCGATCTATACTCTCTGCCTACCCCGCTAGGGACTTGGCGTGATGGTATGTATGTATGTACCTTCTGATGTGTTTCAGGAGCTTAAAATTGTTCATCCAACTGAAGCTGATTGAGACAGCTAGTTTAAAAATACATACATAATCACGCCGAGTCCCTAACGGGTTAGGAAGAGAGGGCAGAGCACTAGTTCACTCTGGACTTACATACCTCATTCGCTTCATCCATATTAATCAGTCCCTATATGCATGCTAGCTGGTTTCGAGAACTCTTGACGTTTCCATCCTTGAGTGTCAGATCGAATCTGGAATTTATAATGATTCTTACTTATATAGAAAAAAATACCTAAGTAAGTTTATTTTAAGAAAACTATATTCGTTATGTGTACATGAGTAAATTTAAGTCAAATTCAGTAACCCACTACTAACTATTTCTAGTTTAAATATTTCAATTTTGAATAGGATTCGTATTCGACCAACGGAAATTATATGGTTTAGATACTATCTTGTATTACAATAAAGGTAGCTTCACTTAAAACATTATCACACGAAATTGTGTTTAAGCCTCCGATGTAATACAAATTCTCATTTCCTGTATCCATGATAGTGTACGCAGGGTAGCCATTAAATTAAGTTTGTGGTCCTGGATACAAGTATTTTTTAATAGTACATACATACATACATACATATAATCGACACCTCTTTCCCGTAGGGGAAGGCAGAGACCACTTCTTTCCACTTGCTACGATCCTAACTACTAGTCTTGGATGTCCTATGTATTTACGTATATATCTATCTATAGAAGTATGTCTCGTTACGTCAGTACAAGATATTATTTATTTATAATTATTAAGTGTAGATGTAACAATAATATAATAATGTTTAATACCTATATAATTATATACAATGGAAACAGTACTTGGGGTATGTCTAAACACTTGATTTGTTACCCTACTTAATGACATCATGGATTGCAATATGATCCTTGCCAACAATACGTTAGCACTGTTGGGAGATGTATTGTATGGAATTATATTAAGCTGTAACAACGCGGTGTTAAATAGGGGAAAGTAACAATTGCGGCACATTCTGCTAACATGGATGATTTATTTCATATCGATGTGAATTTTGTGTTAATACTTCTTGTGTTGATGTGAGCCTGGTACATTCCATGGTTGGTCATAGGCCGCCCGTATGTCTATCCAATGCTAGTGTTGGCCAGTCCACGGATGTCGTCTGTATTATTAATTAATTTTACTATATTTGTAAGATTAAAACTTTAGCAATATTATAAATTCATATTATATTTCAAAGACATGTGTGTCATGCTTGAGAGCGATGGACGCACCGTTCGTCATATTAGCCCCTAAATATATCGTCGACCAAAAGTTCGGTTCTGTCATGTCTACCTAATCCTTCTAAGACCTTGGTATGGAGGCGAAAAGTGGGTGAATGTATGTACAGTCGTGCATGAGAAACGTTTGGACATTGTATGTCACGTTGACACCTAAAACATGTCTCTGGCGGAACGTGGGCTGCTATCTGTACCTCAGCCTATCCCTTCGGGGACCCTTGTGGACCCACTTTTCACCGGTGATATATTTTAGGCGCCATCATGGCAAATGGTGATTCCTTTACACAAGCACGACTATTACATGCGTCTTTGAATTTCTTCTTAAACGTATGCAGATTTTCTGACCGGCTTCTGTGCTTATGTCTGGCTTTGTCTATCTAGGTATTTGAAACGTTTAAGACCATCCGTTAAAAAGTCACTTAAAACTGTACCTTAACTAGCCTTGAATTATGATTGCGAGAGCACTCCTGTCTAAATAAACAATAGGTTTATGAAATACAAATACCATGCGGTAGTCACCAATAACTTATGATAAGAGAATGCATGTAATCAACTCCAAGACTAACTTAACTTGTGCAAATGAACAGCAACTTGCAAACGGTGAACAATTCAATATTAATTACGAACTCATTGCAACGTTCCCATTAAAAAGGTCAGTTTATATATAACGACCAGGGCGCCGAGCCAGAATATTTATATGTAAAATATTTTATTAACTAAGGCTAATATTAATTAATACTATTGATAATTTTATAAGTGAAGTATATGTGAGTGGAAAGCATACATACATATAGTGTCTGCTTCGTTTCATCCACATCTATCATGCATGCTTGCCTGTTTCGAGTAGGTACTCTTGTCGTTGAGTGTTCGATCGCTTGGTAAGGTAGTTTTAAACAAGGTTTTCCTTTGCCACTTTTTCAGACACATTTTATACCTACCTGTTTTATATATTTACATACTTTTTCGTTTTTACAATCCCACCCCAAAGGGAAGTAATCGTGACTTTGATGTTAACGGTACTAACGGCTAATAAATAGGTGCTTTGGAACTTCTGCCTACTCTGTAGGTAGACGTAAGAATAATTATACTTATAAAATCATGAGTTCTGTGGGAATTTCATTGCCAGTTGTCAAAGTGTACCAAATAACGACTTTGATTAGTGTAATGTTGGGTTTAAAATCGTTTGCTTGTGACAGTTCCATTCTATGTTATTAAACCGATTATAATTGGCATGTAATTAATTGGTAGATTAAGTATAGCTAGTTTTATAGAATGTATTCTATCAAACGGTGGAATTTAAATGCAGTGCTTAATTTAATTACACGTATTTCACCGTGGGGTTACAATGGATATGAATGAATGCGAAGGACAGTTTATACGAATTGGTACAATTGGAGAATAAATATTGTTCTTACATGTATCGTACGTATTATTTATAAATACAGCGAACACCTTTTGGAAGTGACTTATAAAATAATTTCCCTTAAAAATCCCATTCTCCACAACGTCGAATAAATTTAAATATAAGATTACAGAGACGCGTGCAAGCAGAGATAACATGTTACATGCTTAACCACATTTCCTTTTCGTAAGAATGACGAAATAAGTTATTTAGAACGACAAAATAAGTCATTTAGAACGTAATTTTTCTGCGGGTTGAGAGACATTCTGGCAGGGAAAGTGTAATAACAGTAAATGGCACCCATCAAAGAACGTTGCATTAACATCCACTGAAATGAGAGTCACGCCTGTAGGGCCCTACTAGGGATCCACGATCGAATATAAAGATACTATTTTTCTATTTACTTATGTTTACTTCAAAAAGTAAAAACACTGGGTCTTCTGTATAAGTCGATTGCTTAATTTTGTTTGTTTTTAATTTATTTACAATAACAACAATTAATAATATTTACAAAGAACAGTTGAAACTAACTATTTTGTTTGTTAAGTAAAGTTAAAAAACGTTCCATTTTTTATGGATGATTCAGTACATGCATTCTATTGACTCTAGATGCTAATTAAAATTTTTTCGTAATATTATAGAGTTAAGGACGTCCCAATTTAAAAAAAGCCTATCATAACTACTTTAATGAAGCATAAAGTACAGTTGGTAAAATATTAAATTTAGCATGATTTTAATTCAGGCATATTTTGCTCTACTTTTGCTTTGCATTGCTTCTAGACGCTGCGAATTTAAATCATTAAAACTGAGAATATTCATGCAAACCATAAATATTTTATGTAATTTAATGTTAAATCTATGCGTCTGTAAATCTTGTATTCCTGATATGAATATGTACTTATGTACATATTTTCACACTGAGTCCTTCTATGGCTAAGCAGGAGTAGAGCGCCAATTCTCTCTAGACTTTCATAGGTATTTTGCTTTGTTCATATTTATCAGTCTCTCCACACATGCTCGCCGGCTTCGGATACCGTAGACGTTTCCAACCTTAAGTGTTCGATCGATATGATATTGTTCATTGTAACGTGGCTTAACAATCATGGCTATGCGAATGTATTCGAGCTTCTTCTTAAACGAATACAGATGTCTTTTCGATATTTTCCTTCACTCTGAAGCTCGTGTACAACCCTGAATATCGGAAGAACTCATTGTTAGAGTTCAGTTCAGAGCTGGCAACCTATACGTTTTAAGCAACTACTCGAACCATTCGGCTCTTTAATCTTTTTTTGGGGACTTCTTAACAAATCTGTCCAAATAAAGATATTTTGCCTTCAGTTTTCTTTGAAACACATTCCAGACTACTGCATAGATATTCGTGTTCATACACAGAAATATCCGTTCCCATCGGGTAAAGAATCTCTAGCCAGAGAATGGAACCGTTGATCTAGATCGTTAAGCTTAATACTGGACGCAACAGTAACACTAAAATACATGGAAATACTATTTGCCTAACGTAACCTTCTGGGTGTACAATTTCGTTGTCCTAAATAAATAATGGACTCTTACATTAGCTGAAACCTAAAGAAATATTTTTAAGACCTGTATGGACTAAAATTTACCCAATTTATCCCGCCTGTCGGAACGCTAACGCGACAGAGAAAGTGACAAGATACTCACGTTGGCACGAGTCGTGTGCGACTGCGTATGGTAACTACTGAATGTTAAAATGCCATTATTTAATGCAAGATTTTGAAAACTCCCTTGTCAAAAACTAAGCATACCTTGCGCTAGGCAAGGTATGCTTAGTATATAATACTGGGCCTTATTTAGTAGGTAGTACTCACACACTCACTTTCCGCAAAAGATTTATTTTAGTTACCAACGTGACAGATGGCGAGTACATCGCCGTTACGCAAGTTCGACTATACATACATACGCCTTGGAATTTCTTCTCAAACGTATGCAGGTTTTCTCTCGATATTTTCCTTCATCAATTAAGGATACACAATACAAGTGGTTTTTTTTTATATTGTATCTCTCTCTAGTGAGAAGTTGAGGTATAAAATTCGCAGTCTTTGTTCTTAACAACTGCTACGCAAAACGAGGCCGTATGTTGTCATCGTAATTTGCACTAACTCGTAATTACCAACGAGACGAGTGTCGTGTGCCAACATTGGAATAATACTTAAGATCGCTTGAGATTTTATTTTATCTTTAAGAACGCTCTTGAATATAACGTTTTATTTGGTAACTACTACTCTTTAAGTGCAATGGGATCTCCTTTCCGAAGCTGGAACTGCACAATCGTAGAAACCCCTTTGCTGTAGTTAAAATACGCTGGCAGTTGCTGTATTCAGTATGAGAAGGCGGCAAACTGGTAGCAAGCAAGGGTCTTGCTTATCTATCTATTAGCGGTTTCTGTAAGTACAGATTTAAACGCATACGTTACGATACAGTCGTGTTTTTCTACTAATGTAAAATCTATACTAATATTATAAAGTATGTTTGTATTTAATAGGCTCCGAAACTACTGGACTGATTTGAAACATTCTTTCACCATTGGAAAGCTACATTCACCCTGTGTGACATAGGCTATTTCTTTATTACCCGTGCAAACTCGGGACGGACCGCTAGTCACTTGAAGACTTACTTAATACATACTAAACTTTAATACATACATACAAATTACCACGCCGAGTTTCCCACGGAGTAGGCAGAGGCAGCGCTAGAGCGCTAGTTGTATTTAGACTTACAGACATTCAGCAGTTTGCATACACATGTCCGGTTTTGAACTTCGTCGCAACATCGTATCCTTATTAAATGTATTAAACACCTTTAAGTAGCCGACAAACGCCGGCTTACCTGTCTTGTTAACATCTGTAAACATGGTACCTTGAATCTCTAATACAAATGTATGTGAAACGATCCTTTTACCGATCCCCTTGCGAGCTTGTAAATATAGGTGTGCTCATGCATAGATGTCCAAACATCTACACAATGTCACCCGAAGTTCATCATAGGGTAGACAGAGAGAGAGAGAGAAAAGAGATCTCTTTAGACTTACAGACTAAAAAGAGGATTCATCAGTTCCTTCATAATTGGACGTCTTTAATTCACAATTCTTGGTTGTTCAATCAACTTGATTAGAGAGTGTGAACGTCTCTCTCTGCCTCTTCTTCCACACATTTTACTTGGTATACCTATTCGACCTTCAATTTAACATTTCAACCTTTCGAATATGTACGTAAGTGAGTAATTTATACAATATCTTTGTAATCTCTTTACAGTAGCGTCGATACACGTATGAGTTTCCAACTAGTTCTCGTGTGGCTGAACTATTATAAATTTCACTGTCATTAGTAAATATACAGAACGGTTTTGAGCTAGCTCAAGAGTCTGATAAATTGTTCTGAAATTATTATCTTTGAATTAATTTACTTCGGGTTTTGGAAGTGTATCTGAGATGTAAATAATGATTTGCTTAACATAAACGTGATCTTCTATAGACAAGGATATCTGTACGAATTTCTCAATTCATCAGAAATCAATTTCTCAGAAATATAATAATAAATAAATATCCTCACGCCTTCCCACAAGGGTCCCCGAAGGGGTAGGCAGAGGTGTATGGGTAATACCCACACACCCACTTTCCGCCAGAGGTATATTAGGCGCCAACGTGACAGATGGCGAGTCCATCGCCGTTACTCAAGCACGACTATACATACGCCTTTGAATTTCTTCTCAGACGTATGCAGGTTGCCTCACGATGTTTTCCTTCACCGTAAAGCTCGTGGTGTGACTAATCACTGTACTTAAGTTCAGAAAATCTCATTGGTACAGTCGGGATCGAACTTGCGATCTTTGTGTCGCAGGCAACTGCTCGAACCACTCGGCCACCACGCTTGGTGGTTTAGTGGGTGGGGGGTAGGTGGGTAGGTGGCTTAGTGGTATTAAAAAAGAAAAGTAATGCGTGACGAACACTGAAGCTAGATCATAGCCTTTTTTGTTAGCAATATAGGTATCTAAAACGTATGAATTGGATACTTTCAAAGTCAAGATGATTTTGAAAATGTTGCTTTATAAAGTTATTCAATTATTTTTAGAAAATTATATAGGCGTGACACAAAACGAAGTAATATTTCATGATCCTTTGTAAAAAAGAAACAAAAACATATCAGCTTTCAATGTTTTATTTATACTTAAGCCCAAATCCATATAAAATATTTACAGTACATAGGTAATATCGGCTTTATATTACAAAACGGTCGATACTTGGGTCGATATAAATAATATGATATACGGTAGTATTAAATAGAGAAGTAATCATTACGTGAGTGTGACTTGAACTTAAATCTAGTTTTTATCAAATATATTTACGGCTTCCCATAAGAGTCACCGAATAGGTAGGTAGAAGTGTAACACAACATCCTATTTTCGCCTGAGATATATTCAGATGCCAACGTGACAGATGGTGAGTCTATTGCCGTTTCTAATGTATGAATATATAAACAAATTTTATTTTCTTCTCAAACATCTGGTTTACATCGTATACATACTTATCTCGATGTTCTGATTCACCTTAAAACTTGAGGTGCGATTAATAATGTGGATAAATAAGAATAGCTCGTTGGTAGAGCCGGGATTTGAGCTTGCAACCTTTGTGTTACTTGCAACTAGACGCAGTGTTCAGTAACCACAGCTCTCAAATTAGTCTCGTTGTCTTAAATTTCAAATACAGTTTTTTTCTATTTCTAGAAGTTATTCGAAATTCAATTCAGATATATAAGGAGCAATTATTGTAAATCTATTCTGTGTACTATTTTACATTTCTGTGATTAATTGTTCTAGTTCTAATTCTTAATGTTTATATGTCTTGTATTGAAATGCGATTCATAGCGATTGAAACAAAAGCCTTTCACGTTCAGATATTTAAACATTCGTTCCTTTTAGCATGTTGCAGTAAAATTCAATTTCTGACAAGTTGTCATAAAATATATCCCGTTCGTATGTGAATTTCAACAAGTTGAAAATGTGCCAAATCGAGATCACAAACAGCAGCCCGGCTTTATTATAAGCCCGAAGTTCAGCGAACGGGAATTTACCTACTTCCTAAACTATTCGACCAACTGGTGTGAACTGAAAAACTCTTACAACACCCTCGCTACAAATTAATTTTGTTAAATATTTAACCAGTCTTTCTTCTTAGAAACTATAACTAAGCGTTAAATTAAACTAATGATTAGCACTCCGAAATACACTTTCTTGAGCCTTACCGAAATGTGGCACTGCAATCATTATTCAAGAATGGTTTAAGAGGCTGTACAGCCTCGGGGTAAGAAAAGGTTCATCAACCTTAATGTTGACATTTGCTTGCATCGGGAAAAATTTATAAGTCATGGCAACATTACCTCGGATGAAACTATATCGCATTGACGTTTGCACAGTTTGCCAAGAAATGCCAGAGATAATGTATCATACATTTGCAGTATATTGATTCTAACTTCTAAAAAATTAGGCCATTAGGTAATATTGGTAATGAAACTAGATTATTCTATATTAGACCTTTTCATGATATCAATTAATTAGGTTTAATTTTAAAGGCAGTCGTCTGCTTAGCGCTTTAGTTACAAAAGGTACTGCGTACGTCTCTGATTTAGGGATGAATTCGAAAACTGATAACTTTCGCAACTCGACTGAACATGACAATTATATATAGGTCGATTCTTGAATTTAGAAACTCGAATTTTGAATTTGAAGTCAAGTTTTGTAGATAACATCCATTAAAATAACTTTATTAATACGAATGTAAGCACTAATGATAAATCTGATAATAGTCTTAAACTAGAGTTTGGTTGCCAGAAGCTTTCGTCTTTCGATGAAAGCATTAGAGAGTCCTCTCCATTTTGGATGAGTTCACTTGGGCACGGCAAGGACTCAATCGGTAAGTCAACTATAGCCACTTGATTAGCAATCATAGGCTGTACTGTTGGCTCCAACTTATATTGACTTGTTTCCTCATATACTTCTTCGTCATTAGTGTTTTGTTGTAGAACTTCACTATTTGTTTCAATTTCATACATGTGTTCACTCCTGGGTGTCTTTTCTTCGTCATCGTTTTTTGGAGTTGTTTCAAACTTTTCTGGTTTATTCAAGATGCAGGTGACAACGTCCAGAGCTCGGCGTAGAGGTTCGCTTTTGGTCTCATTTCGAAGTACTTGTATCCAGGATAAACGACAGTCGCAGTTCAATTGGTTACCTGAAAGAAATTGAACGTTTTAGCAAAGATTTGCAATGAAGCAAAGAACGTTTATTGCAGCGATAAACGTAATGACCCTTGATGATGAGAACATTTAATTACACACACACAATAATTTTCCTTTTTTTTATTTTAATTTATTCCATATCTTGACCAGAATTAGTTACAGTACTGATGACAATATTTGTGTCACTTGTTTAATTTGTCTAATTTGTGAATGTGAGAACATTGTAGGCTTTGTAGATTCTTAGATCTTGCTAACATTGTTATAATTATCTTGTTTTATGTATGCTTTGTATAGTAAGCAACGACCTATTGTCGGACCTACGTTGTTCCCCCATACTTGGGTACTATTGCTGTAACGAAAAAAATATTGTATATGCCTAATGATTTGAAAAGAGTAACCATGGAGTTTCTTGCCGGTTCTTCTCAATGGAAGCGACCAACCCGAACCGTGCTTCTTTTTCGACGTTTTATAAGTGCCCATCCAGATGGGCACTTTTTATTTCACATAGGCCCAGGCCTATGTGAAATAAAAAGATTTTGATTTGATTTGATTTGATTTCTCTGCCTACCCCGTGAGAGATTCGGCTTGAAGATATTTTTGTAACAGCCTTTTAGCATTTTTCTATAAATCGGTTATTAAGTGCATAAACATTTTTTCAAATTGGACGTAGTAGTTCTTAAATTTTTTAAGCGCCATTAATCAATCAAACATACAATCTCTGCCTCTTGATAATATTAGTTTAGATGTACATTAAGTGCTAGTTGAAGAATATAAATAAAATAAGAAAGTTAGACGGATCCGTTTGACGGATGACTGAGTTATGAAAACTTTAATATTTCTGCTTAGCTCAAGCAAAATATACCATTTTTCATTTACTTAAGTAACTAGACTATTAGGGCAAAACAGAATTCATACTTTTGCTCGTCAGAGTTTTGTTAGGAGTTTCAAAAAGGGGATATTTTGACTTTTCAATGTGAATAGTACCTATTTAAAACTGACAAATGAGAATTAATCGAAATGGTCTGGGTGGCAAGAGAAAACTGGTAATATCCGGCTCTTGAGGCTCTGGTAAGGATTCAATGCCATGGTAATTATGTACTATGTATATTTTGAATTAAAACAGGGATTCTGAAAATTCATTTGTTCCAAATAAGTTCTTATGGGCAGAAAATACGATTCCAAATTCAATGGAGAGGCAATCAATGGTTCTTATCTCCATCTGGCGATCATTAAGTTATGATAGCTTGCAAGGCACCCTGTCTACTATGCGTAAAAGAGGGGAGTGAAATAGTGCGTGAAGTAATTAAAACCGTAGCCATTATCTGACTTATTGCATCAGTCAAATATTGCTTTTAGATTTAAAACGGAAATTATTTCTCGTACAACCACATTTTTATAGTTAGATTCAGTTGATAGATAAAGGTCTTGACAGATCCTAGTAATTTTTTTATCAATATGTTGTTCCCATTTGTTAGTTAAATTTGTAGTTTTTTGATCTTAAGTCCTATAGGAAGATGTGAGTTTAAATATTCGCCTCTAAAACCCTGATTGCAAATTCGGACCCCGATAGTACCAATGAGTTATTCCTAAATTTAAGTAATACAATGATTAATGTGTCACGTGCTTTAAGATGAACACAAGCATCATGCAAATTTACAAAGTTTTGAAGAAAGTCCACAAACAGATATGGATTCGTCATCTGTCATGTTGGCACCTTCATATCTCCAATAAACACAAAGCGCTGTTGCAACTCAGCCTACCTCTCCGGGATCCTTCTAGGAAGGCGGGAAGACATCAAGACGTGAGCAAAATAAATGATGTCCAAAATGTTACCGTAAAATAAAACTATTGATGATATTTTCGAGGTTATTTTATTTATTTATTTATATATGCTTTATTGTACACTATATTAAATTTAGATAGTACATCATAGGCAAAAAGTACAATTGGCGGTCTTATCGCACTCGGCGATCTCTTCCAGACAACCATTGGATGGAATACATTAATATTTAGATAATTAATTTGGTAGTTGGAGGTGTACGGCAACTTATTAATTGAAATTAAATACATAAAATTTATATATATAAATACATATATACATGTCGATACAAATATATTTATTTATAATTATTGCAGAGAATTTAGGTAATGTTCCTTCACAAGTAGTTTAAAGGAATGAGATGTCTTTGCTTGTCTTATGGTCAATGGCAGCGCGTTCCACAGGCGCACGGCGAACGGCGAGGTTATATACAATAAATTAATCAAAGTACGACTTAATCACGTTGGACAATGGGTGCAGTTTTGCAGAACCCCAATTCTTTCCGTAAAGCCTGTGGTAGCTCCCAACTTAATAGAGATTTAACCTAATACATATTACACGTACGAGTATGTACACGGAATATAAGTGGTCGTAATCTTAAACCGGAACGGTGCCTTTCTGCAATCCCTGCTACATTAATTCTGGCTATTGCCAGATTGCGTGTAATAAATCATAATTATTCTATCTTTATCCTGAATACTGTAGGGTGGTTGTTGGAGATCAAAACATTTATAATATAATTGGTATCATCAGCAGAATTTAAAAAACTCACAGATAAAATATTTGACCTAAATCGGTATACCACGGCAACGTGCCAAGTCTTCTTGGCAATATAATACATCTATAACATATATTCGAAAGTCACTGAAAGAAAAGGTAGTGGGAGACATCGTAGTTGTAACTACCTACGGCAAATCAAAAATAATTAAGAAAGGAAACATCAAGAGCACTTGTAACCAGTGAGTGTGTATTAAGTGACTAATTAATGGGCTCAAAAGGTTTGTATATCTAGAGGAAACTAGCGCTCTACTGTCTCTGCCTACCCCGCGAGGGACTCGTCATGATGAAATTATAATTTGTCAAAAAAATCGACGCGGATGAAATGGTAGCTAGTTAATTCATAATTTCAACTTAAGCAGGATTTTGTTTAAAGACGAAACACACTTTGCTAACTCTGCTCTTACAAAAGACTTTCGAAGCAACTTAGTTCAAGAAATAACACTGAAAACTGGAAAGTTATAATCACATAATATTATAAGATTAAAATTTTATACTTGAATAATTTCAAGTTCCTCAAAGTTATGAACTTAGTAAAGGCCGAAGGGTTAATAAATCTATAAATACTTTACGTGTTGCGTAGTATGCTGACATGGATTCCTCTAATAATATTGTTAATTTTAATTACTTTACTTATACCTCGACTATTTGGGGCTAAAACGTGAGCGATGTATTGATTTTGTTGAGATTCCAATAGCATTTCTAATTCCTACCAAGGCTTCGGTTCGATAATTGAAGTGAGGTATCTGAATTGTATTTCGTATTTCTTGGAGTAATTATCGTACTATCTTTATGATTGAAATATAAAAACATTGTGATTTTCATGAAATACTGCTTCTGAAATAAACATTCATGTGTTTTTTGTGTCAAGTGTATGTCCTTACAAATACCTAAAGTTGAATAGTGTTACTTCGTGTAGAAACAAAAGAACTTTAGAAACTTTATTTGCGTTATGAGCGTATGTAATTCTCGATATAAGACAGGGCATAAATACGAAGGAAACGTTGGAAATTAGTGACATTAGGCTAAGCTATACTGAAGCTTATTTCTAAGAAAATTCGCCTGTAAGACAAGGGTAAGTAAAAAATAATTAAAATCAACAAATCATCTTTTTAACAAAATTATGACACACATATGATTATCATGAGAATTATTATGTGTGTCGACTTATAATGCAAAAAACATCCATTGTAACTAAATCGAGTTATTATCCTTTGTTGACTCGATGAAGGGAGCTGTTACACTCATTAATTGTCCTTAATGTGAGGGGTGCTGCGTAAGGGGATTACCGTCCTACAGGGCACCTCCATTGTTTGCGCAAAATATAGTTATTTATCTTCCCATGAGTACTCTACAAATACACACCGTTATTACATTTAATAACAGGCAAATATTAGTTTCCGACTGCATGTAATAATAAATAAATAAAAATAACAGTCTATATTAGATTACAATATATATTTATTTCCTATGAATGTAATTTATTAGTAAATTTTTTTTGCATGCGTTTTTTGTTTTAGTTTTTTTAATCTGAATTATTTTTAGATGTTTACTGATAGTTTTGAAATCTTTACATGACGTTGTTTCTTTATGCGCGTTTGTTTCATATCGCAAATCTCTGCCGTGCGATAGCGCAAAAACATGAAAATTACTGATTCTGATGAGAATTTTTAGGTGTTTGTGTGGGTCTCTAATTTAGATGTAACAATCGGACTGAAAGAGGTAGCGCTGCGTTCCTATTTCAGATAAAATTTTTTCACGCTTGCGATAATTAATTGAACGCCAAATATAAAATTGTACTCACCGCTCAAATATAATACAGATGTCTTCGTCTTCAAAGTTTCCGCTATAGGTTTAATGGTCTCGTAAGTAAAATATTCTATCTCATTGTTTCTCAAATCTAATAATTCCAGTCCACGCACACCTTCCAAAAGGCCCTCGTTTATCGACTTCAATCTGTTTCCCGTCATAGATAATTTCTGTAGCAAAGCCAAACCATCGAATGCCCTTTCAGATAGATATTTCAATTCATTATTGTCCAAAAGGAGCTCATTTAGATTCCACAATTCGGTAAATGTCAAATCCCCTACCATTGATAACTTGTTGGTTCTCAGATCCAATCTCGTCAAATTAGCCAGCCCTCTGAAAGTGTCTTTAGTTAGTACGGTAATTGAATTGGACTCCAATATCAGATCGTTAAGTACGGGCAGATGTTCGAAACAAGCGTCGTGGGCCAGATTAATGTTGTTAAACGACAAATCGAGGTATCTCAGACTCGGCAAATCAACAAAAACATCTCGCTGTATCTCGGTTACTTTATTATCTTTTATGGTCAAGTTTACGAGCGACGGGAGATTCGTGAACGCGGAGAAGTCCAACTCCGCTATTTTGTTGTTCATTAGCGTTATTTCCCTGAGCGTTGTCATGTTGGCGAAATTCTTCTGTTCTATTTTCGTTAGTGTTGCGTAATGGATGAAGAGCTTCTGCAATCGCTTGAGGCGGTGTATTACGTGTAGCGGGACGAATTTGAGGGCTCCGTCTGATCTTACGTTGAAGGTTAATCTTTCTAGATGGGGCTGGGAGTTAAAAGTGCTCCATATGGGGTCGTTTTGGTCGATACCGCCGTTGAATACCCAGCAGTCTGCTCTTGTTGCCATCTTCACTTCAGTCCGCTCGCAGTAGCAGTGAATCTTTGACTCTCTGTTCGTTATCTCGCATATGTTATCTTTTACGTGCGTTGTATGATACCTCCTTTCAGTTTTATCTCGGCGTTTTTCATTTAGACGGCTTTCAGTGTAGGATATTTGCACAGAAGTCAGAGCCAGGGCTAGGAGTAAATATTGGACGACCGTCTCCATTTCTGTAACCTAAAACAAAGAAATTTGAATTAAAAAATGTTAAAAGCTTCTTAATACTACTTTAGAGTATTACTTGTAGTTAAAGTAATAATATTTATAAGTGAAAGTGTTGAGCGACAGTTAATAATTAAGATAAAATATGGATACCAAAATCTTAAATGTTCCCACAGGGTGAAAATTGTGGAGCTAAATAACTTTAAAGTAGTTTTGTATTAATTAAAATCTTGGGTTGTGCTAAATAAAGCTGCTTACTTAGATTGCGTGATATTGGTGGAATAACGTAAGAAAAATAATATAGTGAGACTAAAATTATATAGCCTATTATAGGTCGCCGTGGTGGCCGAGTTGTTTGGGTAGTTAACTGCAACACAAAGATAGCATATTCGAATCCCGACTTTACCAATGTATTATTTAATAATAATTATCCCTATACCTTTAAACGAGCAATTCTTGTATCCCTATACCTTTAAACGAGCAATTCTTGTATATATATAATCTGAATCTCGGAAACGGCTCCAACGATTTTCATGAAATTTGGTAGTGGGGGGATTTCGGGGGCGCTAAATCGATCTAGCTAGGTTTCATTTTTAAAAAAAGTCGTGTTATGCGTGTTTTTAGGCAATGAAAATCTCCTACAATTTCATTGGAATATGAATTTCGCCACTGCTTTACCGATACAGCAACAATAAAGCGTTGCTAAGCAACAAACTTTAAGCCAATGAGTTTTTGGTTTGACGTTATCGTAGACGTATTATATATAAAATCAATTATTTACTTACATGACAAAATGCCTAAAAGAAGAAGAAAAAAAATCGCTTATACACAATCTAAATCCACGCAGCCGCGACGCATCTCAAGAACACCTTCAAGAAAATAGTGATCGACAAGCAAGACTCATTCCAACAAAACCATGAAAATAATCAGCTTTCCGCTCGTCCCACACGTAGTGCTAAAGTCTTGCAAAACTTGACTAACATTATACGAACAGAAAGGTCTTATGATTTAGATGTTTCACGAGGGCTTCTTTGCGG
Source organism: Drepana falcataria (assembly GCA_945859725.1). Classification (NCBI taxonomy): domain Eukaryota; kingdom Metazoa; phylum Arthropoda; class Insecta; order Lepidoptera; family Drepanidae; genus Drepana; species Drepana falcataria. Next base: position 9,064,651 of record OX243935.1, read on the forward strand.
CCGCTGAACATTACGAACAACGGGAATGACATCTACTAGATTTGCAGCAGCGAGCAGCACAACGTATAGCTACTGAACATAACGAACAACGGGAACGACGTCTACAAGATTTGCGGCAGCGAGCAGCACAACGTCTAGCTACTGAAAATAACGAACGACGGGAGCGATGTCTACAAGATTTGCAGTAGCGAGCAGCCGACTTGTAGATACTCAACAGTACGAACAACGGGAGTGATGTCTGCAAGATTTGCGGCAGCGAGCAGCACAACGTGTAGCTACTGAAAATAACGGCAACGAGAGCGACGTCTGTAAGATTTTCAGCAGCGAGCAGCACAACGTATAGCTACTGAACATTACGAACAACGGGAACGACATCTACTAGATTTGCGGCAGCGAGCAGCCCAACGTATAGCTACTGAACATTACGAACAACGAGAGCGACGTCTGAAAGATTTCCGGCAGCGTGCAGCACAACGTGTAGCTACTGAAAATAACGGCAACGAGAGCGACGTCTGTAAGATTTGCGGCAGCAAGCAGCACAACGTATAGCTACTGAACATTACGAAAAACGGGAACGACGTCTACAAGATTTGCAGCAGCGAGCAGCACAACGTATAGCTACTGAACATTACAAACAATGGGAACGACATCTACTAGATTTGCGGCAGCGGTCAGCCCAACTTACAGCTACTGAACATTACGAACAACAGGAACGACGTCTACAAGATTTGCGGCAGCGAGCAGCACTACGTGTAGCTACTGAATATTACGAACAACAGGAACGACGTCTACAAGATTTGCGGCAGCGAGCAGCACAACGTATAGCTACTGAACATTACGAACAACGGGAACGACGTCTACAAGATTTGCGGCAGCGAGCAGCACAACGTGTAGCTACTGAAAATAACGGCAACGAGAGCGACGTCTGTAAGATTTGCGGCAGCAAGCAGCACAACGTATAGCTACTGAACATTACGAAAAACGGGAACGACGTCTACAAGATTTGCAGCAGCGAGCAGCACAACGTATAGCTACTGAACATTACAAACAATGGGAACGACATCTACTAGATTTGCGGCAGCGAGCAGCCCAACGTGTAGCTACTGAAAATAACGAACAACGAGAGCGACGTCTGAAAGATTTCCGGCAGCGTGCAGCACAACGTATAGCTACTGAACATTACGAAAAACGGGAACGACGTCTACAAGATTTGCAGCAGCGAGCAGCACAACGTATAGCTACTGAACATTACGAACAACAGGAACAACGTCTACAAGATTTGCGGCAGCGAGCAGCACTACGTGTAGCTACTGAATATTACGAACAACGGGAGCGATGTCTACAAGATTTCCGGCAGCGAGCAGCATAACGTGTAGGTACTGAACATTACGAACAACGGGAACGACGTCTACAAGATTTGCGGCAGCTAGCAGCACAACGTGTAGCTACTGAAAATGACGAACAACGGGAGCGATGTCTACAAGATTTGTAGCAGCGAGCAGCACAACTTGTAGATACTCAACATTACGAACAACGGGGGTGATGTCTGCAAGATTTGCGGCAGCGAGCAGCACAACGTGTAGCTACTGAACATAACGAACAACGGGAACGACGTCTACAAGATTTGCGGCAGAGAGCAGCACAACGAGTAGCTACTGAAAATAACGGACAACGAGAGCGTCGTTTGTAAGATTTACGGCAGCGTGCAGCACAACGTGTAGCTACTGAAAATGACGAACAACGGGAGCGATGTTTACAAGATTTGCGGCAGCGAGCAGCACAACGTATAGCTACTGAACATTACGAACAACGGGAACGACGTCTACAAGATTTGCGGCAGCGATCAGCCCAACGTATAGCTACTGAACATTACGAACAACGGAAGCGACGTCTACAAGATTTGTGGCGTATGGCACAACGTGCGTTGATTTTCTCATACATCTTCCATGTACAGACAGCGATCCGTTACACTTTTATTATATGTGATGATTCTTTAAATTGGCATCTTTTTCATTTCTTAACCGATTGACATGAAATAAACACTACATGTTAAGTGAAGTATACCATGATACATAAGTGAACCAAACCACAACTGTAAAAAGTAAGTACCTACCTATTTCAATAAAATATTATACTCGTGATTTTTTATTTAAACAACAAGTTCATATTTTTTAATTATTAGGTATGTTGGTAAGATAAGATATATTTCATAAGTATGTAATTCGTACGCAATAATATTTTATACCTATTATATTTACCGAGCTGAGCTCGGTCATCCAGGTACTTAATTTTTAACCTCGAAACCGGCGATCATGTAAGAAGCGACTGATGAAAGTTAGACGAAGCGAATGAGATATGTAAGTCTAGACAGAACTGGCGCTTTATTATTTCTGCCTACACCATTAGGGACTCGGCGTGCTGACATGTATGTATGTATGTAAATTCTTTGTGTATACAAATATAAGTATCTACAAGTCATAATTCTAGTTTTTTATTTACAATAACAACAATTAATAATATTTACAAAGAACAGTTGAAACTAACTACTTACAGATAAAACAGTACTTACAGTATCTACAATAATTATATTTACAGATTGTCTTTCTAGACCGTTAGGCTACTGACCTATTTCGCTTCATGCACGTCTTAGTGATTCCAATACAGTGAATAATTAAATGGAGCCCTTTCTTTACCCGATGACGTCATTTCACCGCACGTTCACAATAAATGGTGGACAGAATATTTCACGGCCATTTTATTATTCAAACCGGTAGTTACTCGACGCGTTTTGACTTGTGGTGCGTTTCGAGCGTATCTGCACTCTACGTAATTTGAGGGGTTGCTACTCATCCAATCAATAAACACTTCTAGCGTGTTGATATAGAGCTCATTTCCGTTTGCATAGAGCGGGGGAATAAATTACGTGACCGATCACTATTTGCATGTACAGCTCTTTATAAATTGTAGTTTTTACTACTATTGCTATCAATGATATGGTAGTCGATGTGCGGAGGCGGTGTCGATAGAGGGGAACGAAATTCATCGGGTTTTCTACCGATATAGGGAAGATAATATACGTAGTCTTTATGAGGCTTGATCACGAATCGATAGAAACCACATTTTATAAAAAATATATTGATAATAATAATATGTCCTCACGCCTTCCCTCAAGGGTCCCTGAATGGGTAGGCAAAAGTGTATAGGTAGTACCCACACACCCACTTTCCGCCAGAGATATATTTAAGGTGCCATCGTAACAGATCGGTGACGGCGAGTCCATCGCCGTTACTCAAGAACGACTATACATACGCCTTCGAATTGCTGCCGAGACGTATGCAGGCTTCCTCTCGATGTTTTCCTTCACCGTAAAGCTCGTAGTGTGTCAAACCACTGTACTTAAGTTTAGTAGTAGTAGCACCTAACAATTTAATAATTTTCTTTAATACTTGTCTAAATGGACTTCATTAGTCAACACAATTACCCATATAATTAAGCTAATAAAACGTATTGTCTCATATACATTTATAGGTTCTAAGCCCACCCAATCAAAAGTTGCGGTCAGACTCGTAATACCAGACGACTTTACTGTCAAGCATAAACACAAGTTCCTTACATCCATGAATACAATGAATCAGGCTGTAAACCCCAAAGAGGAAAGCCTAAGAGGGTACTCTTAGGATTTTATTAACATCTAACCTTAGATTTGCCAATATAAAGAATAGGTTGGGGTTTTTCACGTCATGGCTGGTTAGACACATTTGGACAGGAATAGGTAAAAAAAAATAAGGTGTTTATTTTAAAAATAGAATATTACAATATTTATGCTGCTACTATTGATGGCTTTGATTTGATTAATGTTCTGATTCCGAGGTTGATTTATCACGTCATGGATTGGCTGGTTACATTCATTTAGGCAGGAAAAGAAAAAAGTTAAGATGTCAATTTAAAAAATCGATTATAAAAATTTGGACACTGCTATGTTTTTTAATTGATTGAGATTCTCAATTCATGGCTGCTTTGTCAAGTCTTGGTTGGTTAGATACATATAGGCAGGCCAAGAAAAAAAAAATTTATTAAAAAAAACTCTATATTCTGTATATTATCTAATAAGTATTAAATATTGTGTGATTGGCCCCGCTAGTGACGAGTTTGTTTTCGAGACGAAGAGAGAAGAGACGAGAAGAACGAGAGAATTAGTTACAACAAGTACTGGACTTATCATATCTGCAACGTCACCACAATTCAAAGCCACTATAATCACATACTTAATTACACTTCTCTTGGGAAACGCAGACGAGGAGATCGCTATACCAGACAAGAGTTAGGTAATCAATTTTAATCGATTCACTAGCGGACACTGCGACTTTTACTGTAACAATTTATTTTATAATCAAAATTATTAAGCCGTGGTAGCCGAGTGGTTCGTGATAGTTGCCTGCGTCACAAAGGTCGCAAGTTTGAATCTCGACTGTGATGAGTTTTTCTTAACTTAAGTACAGTGATTAGTCACTGAGCCTTACGGTGAAGGAAAACATCGACAGGAAACCTGCATACATCTGAGAAGCAATTCATAGGTGAAAGCCTCATCCTTCACTACCTTCCCACAAGGGTCCCCAAAATTGAAGGCCGAAGTGTGTAGGTAGTACTCACACTTTCCACCGGCAATGTACTTTAAGTGCCACCGTGACAAACAGCGAATTCATCGCTGTCTGTCACGTATTGTAAAGAGTTCGTAAATATGTCAGAATTTGAATGCATGAAAAAGCAAGACAGTTTGTATTATGATACAATACTAGAGTTACCAAGGGACTCATATTGTTCTTCGGTTAACGTCCTGTATTAAATTAATTCACATCCCGTCAGCTCGAATGACCCTATAAAAGATCCATTAAAACTGACAAAAATTGACCTTTCGCCTACTGAGACTCACAAATGAAGTCTTGCCGTCGATAAAATGAGTTTAAAATGCAAATAAGGAGCATTAAAGGGGAATTACACATTGCAAATCTTGCTCATCAACTTTAATTAAATAGGTTCTCTCTTTCTCTCGCACTAAGTTAACTGAAACGGACGACACAAATCTGTAACTGAGGAGGTAATAGGAGAGAAATGTTTTTTTACTCAAAATGCCTCGTGGAAAATATTGCGTTATTAGTAAAGATTAGTTATACCTAAAATATATCTCTTGCGGAAAGTGGGTGTGTGGGCACTACATATCCTCCCTATATATCCGCACTATACACCTCTGCCTACCCTTCGGGGATGCTAATGGGAAGGCGTGAGGATATCATATTAATAAGACTTAATACAATTTTAATGCAAGCCTCAAAGGAAAAACACTATGCCGTACTATCCTGTAGTCCAAACTCATAGATACATGCGGGATTCGAAGCTGCAATCTAGATTTTTCAGATGACTACTTCAACCACAGGACGGCTCATAGTTCTTTAAGCTTTGATGTCTCGTGTGAAAGTTCTCCGCACTAAGTCTCTCACAGGGTATGCAAAGAGGGTAGACCTCCAGTTTATTACGAGTCATATTTAAAACCATATTTTGTTAACACACTTTTAATATACGCACTCGATCTTAATTCTATTTTGGTACCGCTTGAAGCTATCGTATATATATAATATGAACAATGTCTATTTTATCCTTAATCACGCGTTATTACTATATTCTCTTGTGTACATAGGTATTTATATTTACATACGAGAATGAAATATTTTTGTAGCCGTGGTGGCCGAGAGATTCGGGCAGTTGCCTGCAACACAAAAATTGCAAGTTCGAATCCCGACTGTATCAATGAGTTTTTCTGAACTTAAGTCACGAGCTTGGTGAAGGAAACAATCCAAGTTAACCTCCATATTTTCGAGAAGAATTAAGGTTTATGTATATTCGTGATTGAGTAACGACGATTGACTCGCCATCTCGCCATGACGTTCTACGTATTCGCCTCTGCCTAGCCTTTCGACCAATAACTTAAGACAATACTTTGTCTATCTTCTCATTTTTTCATTGCTTTCTGACAAAGGGTGTGTATTTATTTTACATCCCAGTTATGTTAGCTTAGTATATTTATGTTCTTGTAGTTGCAGGGGATAAATGTTTGCTGGACGTTTGTATAAATAAACTCTCGAAAGCAAAATTTTTCATTCCAAACTTTTTCTAGCAAAACATGTTTTTTAATTTAAATATGTTGAAAGCAAGGTTTTGAAAACACTCAGAGAGCTTGAAAACTCAACTGAATGTCTAGAGCTAAGATAACAAAATTTATATGAGTTCAAATATTTTTACCGCTTTCATTAGACACTCAAGCATAAACTCAAGAGTATTTCAATAAATAATTTTCCAATATTCCGAAAATATCTCCACTAACATACAGCATAATTGTAAGGCTGTGCTCTTACTGAAATTTCAACAATTTTAAATTATAGTTATACAATATTATATAAAAAGTATGATAAAAATAATATGTAATATATATTGATAGGTAATACTACACTTATATAATTTTAAAGAAGAAAGACGTGATCATCATTAGTATGATTGTAAGGATAAACTCAAAAACCAAAAAGTAATCCAACCGATTTAAAAATCCTTTGACATACGGAATCCTTTGATATATCCTCACGCCTTCCCACAAGGGTCCCCGAAGGGGTAGGCAGAGGTGTATGGGTAATACCCACACACCCACTTTCCGCCAGAGGTATATTAAGTGCCAACGTGACAGATGGCGATTCCATCGCCGTTACTCAAGCACGACTATACATACGCCTTTGAATTTCTTCTCAGACGTATGCAGGTTTCCTCTCGATGTTTTCCTTCACCGGAAAGCTCGTGGTGTGACTAATCACTGTACTTAAATTCAGAAAAACTCATTGGTACAGTCGGGATTCGAACTCGCGATCTTTGTGTCGTAGGCAACTGCTCGAACCACTCGGCCACCACGGCTCTTATGTATACATTATGTACCGGTTCAAATATATTTTTAGCATCATTTTGTAAACAATAACGACACAAAAACATCCCAATCAACAAATTGTGCAATAAAATGTAGCAAAATTCACAACCTAAATTTCATTAACTGAAGTCTACAGAGTTACGGGAACTATAACTGAATTAATTCCCATTCCTAATTCTCGTACGCTCCCCATACAAGCCTGCATCATTTGGCAATGAAGCGTGCGGCACAACAAAGCTGGCTTATCAACTTATAACTTATATGGTATCCAGCGTGTCTCAATTATGCCGTGCATTTGAATACATGCCGAATGAGCTTTTGACATTTCGTGGCTTTCTTTTCTATGATAATATTATACAGCCATGTATATGCCCTATATAATCCTTGGAAGAAAAATAAATTACAACAAAATATTTTGGTTGACAATTTATTTACCACATTTTGCATAACAATCTGCTGTAACGATAAAGTTATACACGTATGGAGAATATCAAAAAGTATTTTTTTATCTCATCAATTGTGTTTGGAAAAGGACCCTGGTTTATGTTTTGGGATGAGTGACTTCAATTATTGTCATCTTTGGGGCTATTCGTTTAATTACATCGTCATGAGGATATTTTATGTTCACAACATTCTATAACTTCTAGAAGACAACAGTTCTATTTTCTGAGACATCCTGTATATACGTTTAAGGCTTACTAGTTGCTCTTTTTGCAAATAATTATATGAATAAAAAATTCGTCTCTACGCCTACGTAAAAGGGGACCAATGTTGATAAGGCAATCCGGTGAATTTGTTTCGCCGTTACTTCTCTTAGCAGGATTTCTCATGAAAAGGGGGTAACTTTAATTTTGTTTTTAGTATGTGACATTCAATAAGTACTCCCTGTGTCTCTTACGTTGAAAAAAATATATTTAGATTTTAGTTAACCTACCAATGTACAATAACGGAAACAATCAATTCGATTAAATTTAAAAAGAGAGCGGCGATGACCCATCAATTCGAGTATACGTATGTAAAATGTGAAGGAAAACATTGAGAGGAAGCCGGCCAGCGTTTTAGAAGAAATTCAAAGACGTATGGTATATCTAGTTGTGCTTGACAAACGGCTATGGACTCGCTGTCACCTTGGCACCGAAAAGCTCCGGCGGGAAGTCGTTAGCGGTAGTACCTACTCACACATCACCGGGGACTCTTGTGAGAACGCGTGAAGATACATACATTATAATGAGAGCAAGAGCACATTGAAATAATTATGTAAACGGAACCTTATAAAAAATATTTTCAGTTACGAAGCAATTCAAAAACATCTTATATACTTTCCTCAGATGATAGAAAAGAGTATATCAGTTCAATAGACCAAGTGAATCTAAGATCATTCACCCGCTTTCGCTAACACTCAGCGCATAGCTTACCACCGTCGGTATGGAATCGGTTATTTTAGACGAAATCGATACTCGTGATGATTGTACAGTGTGTCTGCTGTTCGGTAAACTATACTAAAATATTGCCGGTCAGGCTTTCATCTCATCGGGCATTCCAATAAAGCTGCAGTAAATCGGAGTCTCGCCATTGGTGTTTCCGTTCGGTACTCAAATAAGTTACATTTTTACTAATACTATAATAAACTATACATATAAACCTTACTCTTGAATCACCCGTACGATTCGTGAAAATCGCATTAAAATTCGTAATGTAGTTTAAAAGATCTAAGCGCACAGACGGCAGGAAGTGACTTTGTTTTATACAATGTAGAGGATGAAGGACCGAGGTAGGTGACAGAGGTACGCTACATAGGCTTTTTTTGATAAAACCCGCAATGCGAGATTAAATAAGGGGGTAATTAAATGTCGTCAGATTTGACGGAACTGATTTAAATTAGCTATAGAAGTCAAAATTCTTGACTTAAATATCAACATATAGAAATGATGAGTGAAGAAATATTGACGACGATGCAGAGGAAGACCACGTTCCAACTACTAACATCAAATCGATCGGACTCTTAAAGACGGGAACGTCGAGAGTACTTGTAACCGGTGGGCATGACTGTATGAAGAGACTGATGAATATGAACGATGCGAAAGATGTATGCAAGTCTACAGAGCTGGGCCTCTACTCTCTCTGCATACCCCGTTAGAGACTTGGCGTGATGATCTGAATGTATGTATGTATGAATATCAACAAACTTAGAAGACTGCCTGACATAAATATCCCACGTTCATATTTCATAATTTTGGTACGAAAGTTGAGACGATAGAGTAACTTCGTAAAATTAAAAAGTTGTGCGTCCGACCGCTGCATCGAGCATGCTCTCACGTAATCCGAGTAATATTTTAAATGTGAGTATGTGAGAATGTTTGGGCCTTTATACGCATTTAACATGAAATTGCATGTCATTGAATACTGAAAAGATTTGCTATGAGCTGGATTAACACAGGATTATGATTTATAACATAACTAAATCTGGCAAAGATATTCAATTTTACATGGGTGAAACCACAGGGGAATGCTGATATTACCTACTTGACGATGTGTGTTAAATCACGGCGCGGATCTCGCTCACGACTGACATTTTACGGTGTAGTAATACGGACAGGAGACTTGTTCCATGTGAAGGTAATGTCTGTGAAAGTATACATACTTACTACAGGTTTTCATTTAGTTATTAATCAAGTACTACACTAACTTTTTCTCGAACACCGAAAAAACCCTACAAGGCAAATTTTCTAATTTCTCCAAGCAGCCGCGTATTTATTTCATAATTAACTCTTTCACGAGAAAGCTTAATTCAATTAGCGTTGACGAAATTACGGAAGATCTCCGAGTTGAAACCGGTGTTGAAAGAGCCTTGTGATCTTACCATGTAGATTGAAATCTTCTTAGAGCTTTTACAAGGTACATTAATCCTTTAAGACCATTGTTTCCCATACTCTTTTAGAGATAACTGGGTTTTGAAAATGGAAGGTACTTTTCGCAGTAAAATTGAGGTTCTGTTGAAACCACTCAAATATTACACGATACGAGTATCTACACTAAGTAATATTGTGATTGACTGATGGACAACTCAGAATAAAGGTTTTTGAGTAACTTAGTTAAGTAACTTATTTGTATACATTCTGAGTACGTACCTGCTAAAGGGTCTTCTTGAAAAAACGTTTTAGACGTGAAATAGTAAAAATATGGAGATGGAGAATATGGAGATCAATATAAAATTAAATCACACTTCTCGAGAACAAAAGAATAGCCATGTAACTATAGTACATCTTTTACTTCGTCTATATATGTACATGCATCAGTCTCAACATCCTTTTCTTTTCCAAACCAAAATCACATCCGCATTCACGGCAGTTTCTTTGCGAATCTTTTTATTGCAGGTTCTCTGTTTTAATTTTGTCTATTTCAATTGATTAGGATTAATTTTGCATTCCCAAATTTATTCGCTGAATCAGTGAAATATGTTGCGAAATGCTCTTGACTCGCCGTTTGATTGCAGAGACCGTTCTCTGTGCTATTAGTCTCAATTCCTTCCGCGGTAATAGGTATTTGTGAGAATATTTATTGGTCAAATTGATGGGCATTAGTCGCTGATACCTATAGTCAGTAGTAATAATAAAAATATATAATATATCAAGCCCGCACGCTCACGCCTTCCCACAAGGGTCCCCGAAGGGTAGGCAGAGGGGTATAGGTGATACCCATACACCCACTTTCCACCGGAGGTATATTAGGTGCCAACGTGACAGATGGCGAGTCCATCGCCGTTACTGGAGTAACGATATATATATAGTCAGTAGTAGAAGTTTATTTCGCCTTTAACGATGATGACTGAATAGCAATATATATATTGAAAGATAGCTTAAAATGTAAACGTTGACATAAACATCTTCGTTCTGAAATGAAGTGCCACTGACATTACGCATTGCAGCGGATACATACATACAAGTACGCCGAATCCCTCACGAGAAAGGCAGAGAGATTATCAGTAGTGAGCAAAGTGTCATAAAAAATCTAATAAAAAACAAACTATTAAATCATAACGTATGTTTTATAAGCAAACAAAAATATTAGCTCGATTATAAAATACAAAGCTAAATTTTGCCTCAAATAAATTGTGACCACGCAAACTTAGGGCTACAAAAAACGTCAAAATAGTACCAAAGGGAATAAATCCGACCCACGAACCGTGAAGCTAGCTTTGTCAGCCAAAAAAGTTCAACAAAAACGTAGGTTGGGCAAACTGAGTCTGTTTGCCAAATTATTAGTCCACTACTAGTACCATATTGTGACTTTGAAAAATCTTTGGTATTCTTTTTTATTAGAACCACTTTAAGAATACCATGATATTATTTATGATGCAGATGGAATTAATTTTTTATAATAATATTTTTAGGGATGCGCGAGTACGTGTAATTCATAAAATTTAAAAGATATATAGATTTTGTCATTGAGAGTACCATACTATTAATTAGTATTAATTAACTAATATCACCCTAGATATTCTCATTATAATTAACATATTTTCAGGGTAATCATAATATATCTCTAATTTTGTACCTGCGTACTATTACTGCTACGCACTACGCACTCTAGAAATTTGCTTAGGACAACTGCATTCTACATTTATTATTGATACAATAAATATTTAATTTTCTGATAATATAATGTATTCTACACAATTTCAACACAGCTTTGGCCATGATACAATTATTTTTAAAATGTCAACATTTTAATTATTCAAATCAATCAACTGTAAAAATGGCATTGTAAAATTAAATCGCATAATAAAGGCTGAATCATGAAACTCTTATCTTAAAAAAAAACATTCCAAATTCAAAGATAATTAGGAAAAAATAACGAGACGTAGCGTCCCTCTCAAACATAAAGGACCTTTCCTAAACTGAAAACAATTGACAACTACAGCTTTAATTATACCTGGCAATCCCCAAAATAGCCTACAATTATCACAAAGCACGTATACCTGTCCCTACCTGGGTTTCGGGGTAAAATCCTACCTGAGGGCTTAAATTCCATTGCTTTATTCAATTTTGTCAACAATGCTTAAGTATCTTGTTCCAAATTGAGGATTCAGAGAATGAGAGGCGTGTTCGATTTATGAAAAGGAAGACTGGTTTATGAAAATAAACCAACAATTGGGGGCATGTATACTAAGAATTATAAAGAAAAAATGTTACGTTATAATACTAGGATCTCGGGTAAATTTGAGTACCTAGTTCCAGGCTATAACGCAATTTTAAATAAATATTCACCTTGGGAAGTGCCCCTTAAGGGGTAGAAAGGAGTTTTATAACACTAACTTTTAAACGGGAATATATTTCCTGGCCCGTTATTACTCATTGGCATTTAAAGACATAAAATTATTGAGATAATTTCTCTCAAGCAGCAACGCCTGTGAGCTAGGTCTTTACCCACCCAGGAGGTGCCCTTAGCTGTGTTTGCTTAGTACCTAAGAAGTACCTGGCTTAATGCCGTTTGGTCTTGCCATTGTTCAATTAAGTTTTATAAAGTTTAGTCACGCTAGGAGACAAATAAAATAAATGTTATCATAGTGGTGTGACCTTTCCCTTAAATTACTAAATATGTTTATCGTCACGCCTTCCCAGAAGGGTCCCCGAAGGGGTAGGCAGAGGTGTATAGGTAATACCCACGCACCCACTTTCCGCCACAGGTATATTAGGTGCCAACGTGACAGATGGCGAGTCCATCGCCGTTACTCAAGCACGACTATACATACGCCTTTGAATTTCTTCTCAGACGTATGTCGGTTTCCTCTCGATGTTTTCCTTCACCGTAAAGCTCGTGGTGTGACTAATCACTGTACTTAAGTTCTGAAAACCTCATTGGTACAGTCGGGATTCGAAATGGCTACGCAGGCAACTCCTCAAACCACTCGGCCACCACGGTTCAATAAGTTTTATATTTTATAATATATAACTTATTAGATTAGTGATAAGATACACCATGAGCTTCAACGTGAAGGAAACATCGAGGGGGAACCTCCATAGTAGATAATTAATTCAAAGACTTAGTATGTATAGAAGTGCTTAAGTAATAAAAGGCGATGGACTAGCCATCTTTCACGTTGGCACCTAAAATATGTCTCTGGCGGAAAGTGGACGTGAGAGTACTGCCTGCACACTGCTGCGTACCCTTTCGGGGATCCTTGCGGGAACGTATGAGAATGTATTCTCTTATATTATATTGCGTTATATTAATATCATAATGCCATTTGAGGCATAGAAATTCTCAGGTATCATCCAGCTCAACAACGCCATCTATCTCCTGCCTCTTAAAGGTTTATAAGATTAGGGGAAAATGGCCGTTCTCACGCGCCAGTTATCGCTTGTCCATTCATAAACAACTCACGGTAAATTTGCCTAAAGGTAGGTTTTCATTGCGTGAGGGTTTAATGTAACCGTATCGTAATTTTGTGTAAATAGACCTTGAATTTTCTTCAAATTAATTGGTTGGATACTGAATTAAAATCATCTGGTCGACTTAAAACTACATCAATATTATAAATGTACATCCACTTCGAAACAGATGTCGATGAATCTTGCTATTGAGGTAGCATCAGAAAATAATATAGGCTAGATATCTGTCTATCATTAACTATGTCTATCATTTACTATGTCTATCATTTACTATGTCTATCATTTACTATGTCTATCATTCACTATGTCTATCATTCACTATGTCTATCATTTACTATGTCTATCATTTACTATGTCTATCATTTACTATGTCTATCATTTACTATGTCTATCATTTACTATGTCTATCATTTACTATGTCTATCATTTACTATGTCTATCATTTACTATGTCTATCATTTACTATGTCTATCATTTACTATGTCTATCATTTACTATGTCTATCATTTACTATGTCTATCATTTCCTATGTCTATCATTTACTATGTCTATCATTTACTATATCTATCATTTACTATGTCTATCATTTACTATGTCTATCATTTACTATGTCTATCATTTACTATGTCTATCATTTACTATGTCTATCATTTAATATGTCTACCATTTACTATATCTACCAATTACTATGTCTATCATTTACTATGTCTCCTATTTATGATAATACAAGACTCATAATACTAGAAGACTTTGCTCAGAATAATATGCATCAAGTTGCCTTTATACATATATGGAGCATGTAAGAGTTTCCCTAAGTTGATGCTAAGTTAAATTTGATGAGTAGGTAACTAAGTTTTCACTCAAGACAGTTACACGTTGAATAAGGAACTTGTTTACAGCTGTTTGCTCGCAGAGCTTGCTGCGTCGGATAGCGAGCTGTCGCATTTAAGAGACTTTAATACCACGCAAAAAAGTAATAATTAAGAAGAGATATATTTAAGTGCCAATGTAATAGTTGTCTTAGAATTTCTTTTATGACGTATGTAGGTTTCAACTCTTTGTTTTCTTTCGTACGTGTACTAAAGTTCAGTAAAATTGCATGCATGCATTGTTTGTATTACAGATGACTAATCCAAATTCTCGGCCACTACGGCTCTTTCTTAATATAAATTTCGCAAAATGAAACTCGCATCCCTATAAACTTATATTATTTTCAAGTAACAGTGCCTTAACCTCCTTATTTTCTATTCCCAAGATACTAGTACGTAAAGCTGAGACTTTATTTCTTTTTAATGAGCACAAAGAACCGTCAAGAATTTCCTTTTACCCTTTGTATGTATTTTTGCGATGACTATTAAAGGAATCCATTTGCTAATTGCTAATAGAATGCTCAAATAACAAAGAACAAACTTCAATGGCGTTGTTGAAAATAATGAAACCTCAAAATATAGAAAAAAAAGTACAGCGTCAAACTCTAAAGTTCCTTTACAACTGACAGCGAATTCGTATAAAGCTTTGTGTGGATTCGGAAGAATCTACATAGGGAAGACGCAAGTGGAAAATTATGTTATGCAACAGAACTCCGTTAGTAGTGTATTGTCTGTACGGCTGTCTATCACTTCCTAAACATTACAGTTACTATTGACCGACCTGCATGGACTCAAAAGTATAGCATCTAGATGTTACCCGGGAGGAACATCTCTGGTCTGAGTTCACACAACTTAATGTTTATCTTAGGTGCAATTTCCTTTAATCAAAAAAGTATGCAGATAGCCTCACGATGTTTTCCTACACTGTATATCTTTTGGTGTATTAAATCACAGTACAAAAGTTTAAAAAGAACTCTTGGGTACAGGCCGCAGAGTTTTGCATTTGCAATATTTTT
Source organism: Drepana falcataria (assembly GCA_945859725.1). NCBI lineage: Eukaryota > Metazoa > Arthropoda > Insecta > Lepidoptera > Drepanidae > Drepana > Drepana falcataria. The sequence continues at coordinate 9,079,889 of OX243935.1, forward strand.
TTATATAGATGACTACTGTTGGTTACATTAAAACTGCTTTCTAATAATTGTGAGCACAATTTTGTTGGTTTAAAGTTTGATTGAATCCAGTTGGACCAAGTTATTTCGAAATAAGATATCAGACTAGCTACCTAAAAGCTAGGGCTTCAAAGGTAATTCAAATATATTAGCCCGAGTAAATTTTCCGTCTCTCGACGGAATAGTGCGGCATTTTTATAAAGGTTCTCACTGAATATTGAAAGAATGGTACCAAAACAAAGACATTGTACGTAGACCACTTTAAGCTACAAATAAAATGAATGTCCTAAATCCCTGTCTTGTGGTAGAGTGCCAAGAAGGTTATCGGTATTGCCACGTTATATGGCAGTGCTGATTCGCTGAGCGAAATAATCGCACGCTGTCAATTTCTTCATATAAATAAATAGCTCTGACAAAGCAGTTACTTCAAAATTTAATAATCAATAATCAACAGAAAATAAATAAATAAAATACTAAATATCATAAAATAATAAATGATAAATCATCACGCTTAGTCCCTCCAAGTGTGGGCGGGCGATGTGAGAGACTGGGGCGCTCTCACAGTGCCATTGGCGTTCCTTTTGTGATCTTATTATCAAACAGAAATGGGTATTTTAAAATCTTGAAATGGAAATACGTATTTTTAATTGAGTCTCTCCAGTTACACTGATAAGAGACATACATAATATAATCACGCCTCTTTCCCGTAGGGGTAGGCAGAGATCACTTCTTTTCACTTGCCACGATCCTTACATACTTGTTTTGCTTCGTCTACTTTCATTATTCCCTTGATACATATGCTCTTCGGTTTAGGGTACTCTTGACCTAGCCTTTCTTCAAGACGTCCCTGATTTAAGAGTAGGTCTAAGAGATATACTCTTAAAATTGTATGAAATATTGAACTAAATAAATGTTCATTCATGTTGTAATTGTATTATTGTAGGCAGGTACAGCGCGATGTAGGATATTTCGTTTCGTTGATTAACATCGATGTCTACCAGGTTACAGCGAGCATTGAAAACTTATAACAACTTCAATAAATTCAGGGAACTTCATAGTTCTTGAAATGGTTTTATTCTTTTTCGCCAGCAAAACAGTTGTTTGTAGTTACAATGAAATATCAATGTGGGTTTTGACTGTGTAAGACTGGAAATACATTCTTGGAAATCAATGTATATATAACCACTTAAAATTATCAATAAGTTGGTGAAGTGAACCAATTAAAATGCACATAATTTTGTTCACAAGCTTTAAACAATTTTCAATCTAAGTTCATCGTAATCGAACCATCTAAAATGAGGATTATCAAGTTTGATAAAACCGGATGTACATCTCACGCTTGCTAAACACACGCTAAAAGCATGCACTGTCGCGAGGCACTTTCTATCCACTTTCAACAGAGACAGCGGAGCGGATTAAGGGCTTATACACTTTTCAGATGCATTCATGAACTTTCCCGTTAAGTAATGCGCGCATTTAGTGAGCGCAATTAGGCGTAAAGCATCTTGAGACTTGGGGTGTTAAGGCGAAGCCTTACAGAACAGGTTCGTACCTACTTGTGATACTTAAAGAGGTGACGTAAGAATAATTGGAAAGTTACCTTCCCATAGAAACTTTGAACCAACGTTTTGATCCATATATGTATGTATGAATTAATGAAGGTGTGGGTCAAATCTTGGAAGCTTTGAAATGCGATTTGATATTAATCGAAAATACATCATTTATATCACATGCATGACATTTGCACAAATATATTATTTAAAAAAAAACACTTGAAATTTTATAATTAAGTACGTCAAAACAGCTAAGCTCATAGAAAAACACGTTACACCTTTAAAATATCAATTCTATATTTGGAAAAATTCACGCCTTTCCACGAGGCTCCTCAAAGGGGTAGGCAGAGGTGTGTTGTAGCAGTAAGCACACAAACTTTTCTCCGCAGATGTGTTTGTAAACGACTGAAAAAGTAAGCAGGAGATTCTCAATTCGACGGAATCTTTTCGGTGACTAGATAACAGATGGCGAGTCTATCGATTCGAACTTACAATATTTGTGTTACAGACGAACGTTACTCGAAACACTCGGCCTTCGCGCCTTCCTCCCTCTTATTGGGCAAATACATCTAGTCCATTGAAATGTTACATGAGCTTTGCATTGTTTAGAGGACGCAATTTTATTTTTGCGAAATTTCTCACTATTTTCCTTATAACTTCTTTAGTTTTTAATTAAGGGGGAAAATTTATATAATCACATTTGTAGGCAAAATAATTTGCTACAAATTATAATTTATCAAAACTTTTGTAAGACGCACAGTTTTCGAGATATCGCGAAAAAAGTGTTTTCACCCCTTTTTCCAAGATGGCGGCCGGGGGGCAAGGTTGGCGACCCCAGAAACTTGAGATTAAGCTTCTATTGACCCCCCACACATGTCCCAAAAATAAAATTGCGTCCTCTAAGAAATTCAATATTCGGACCTTAAATTGTAACATTTCAATGGACTAATCTAACTTTACTTAATTCGAAACAAATGAATAAAGCACATCGCGTGAATGAATGGATGTCAAGATTATTGGCAAGCGAATATGTTGTAGATTTTATATTCTTGTTAGTTGACGAGGAAGTAAACAAGTTATATATAGATCAAAATCTTCTTTTTCATTGTTAGCAAAAAATAGCCACAAATATAAAGGGGCTTTAAGTCCTGAGAAAATGGAGGCGAAACGCCTACTGGCAAATTTACATGGCAAATTTACTATGAGGATATATTTTTACATTTTATGGCATATTTTACATCTAGACCGTCCGCCTACAAAAAGGTTGATAAGGTAACAACAAGTTATGAAACTAAGGCTTTACCAAGGACGTGCAATTGCCTTCATAATCTAAGAGAGCTCAGGAGATGGAAATATATTCGTATATATAGATAGTGCCAAGAAGACGCGCCGGACCAATTTCTAGTCAAGGGAGTCGCGGGATGCGGGGACTATTAATTGTAGTTGCGTGTGCACTCATAACTATGATCATGTGAATCAGTGTCACCATTAAAGTTTCAGTACCAATAATACTCAAACATTTGTGCCCTCTACCCCGTTAGGGACTCGGCGTGGAGATATGACCTTCGGGGACCCATGTTGGAAGGCTGAAGATATATTATTATTATTTGGTGGTAGATTGCACACTTACACTATGAACTATAAGAAAGAATAGTGGGGCGCGTCTTCGTGGATAACACTATCTATATATTTTGTGTGTAGTTTTACTGCTATTGAAAGAGTTGCCCTTAAAAGTGAATCTAAAATTTAAGTAAAATTGCGACTTGCATACTGTGAATACACGGAACAAAGATAAACTCCATGTTCCTACAGCTAGATTACACAAAACTAGGAACTCATTTATCGGGCAAGGTATACGCTTTTCTAATAAGCTACCTCGGAAAATAATTGAATTACCTTTTGTAGAATTTAAAGCTGTCGTTAAAAGTAAACTAATTCAAAAGGCTTATTACAAAACATCAGATTATTTTAATGATGGCCATGCATGGTAATTGAATTGCTCCTCTTGTACATTGTTTATATATTTAAGTTTAATCTTTTCTACCCCTACGTTAAAGGGAACAAATGTTAAAAGAGAAAACCGGGGAGTTTGTTTCGCCGTTTCTTCTCCTGGCAGGTATTTTTTTTGGAAACGGTGGTAACTGTAACTTTAGTTTATATTAAATATGTTACGTTCAATAAGTGTTCCATGTGTCCCTTACGTTGAATAAAATATTTTCATTTTGATCTTTAAACCATCCAGAATCTCAATCAAACACACGAAAATCGTTGCCTAAAATGTTTATCGTTACCTCTTATCGCTTAAACCATACCGGTAACGGTCTATGTCGAAGCGTCGACTAATAAACGAGTGACACTAATTGGTGTTGAGCTTCCCCCGTCTTTGTCGGTCCTACTCACAATGAAAATTCATAAAAATATACCGTATTTCTTCAGTCATTCATTTTATAAGGAAGATTTAGCTGAAGACCGTTCTTGAAATTTACGCTACGAATTTTCAAGATTCCAGTTTTAAAATTCGATGCTTTTTATACAGCCTTGGGGATGCTTTTTTAAGTTCTTATCAGCATGGCTGTGAATTTTATTAAAAGCGCTGACTTATGAGTGGTATTTATGGCTTTATATGCATAAATTTAGCATGATACATTTTGAAAGTACAAGCCTATATTTTTTATATTTCTTTTTCCAACGATACGCTAGCTGCAAATGATGCGGACACGTTGGATGCGTTGCGCAGTAAGCACCCGCTGCCAGCTTTCACCTCCAACCTCCCTGACTCGCCCCAACCATCCGACGTTTCACTCCAAGTATCATCTGGAGACGTTCTTGACGCTGTTTTGTCCTTCCGCAGTGGCTCGGCCGGTGGTTTAGATGGTCGGTCGCCACAACACCTAAAGGACTTGCTTGTTGGAACACCAGGCGAGTCCTCCGAGGCACTGTTGAAGGCCTTGACAGACCTGATCAACTTAATGTTGTCAGGTAAGGTCCCCGGGGACGTCCTTGATGTGCTGTATGGAGCCAACCTATGTGCTTTGGCTAAGAAGGATGGTGGTATTAGACCAATTGCCGTCGGTACGACGTATCGCAGACTCGCAGCTAAATTATGCTGCAAGTCTGCGGTTCTTGATCTGACAACCTATTTCCGGCCTAAGCAGTTAGGTTTTGGTTCGAATGGTGGTTGCGAGGCTGCTGTTCACTCTCTTAGAACTCTTCTGTATAACCGAGGAGCTGAGGTAGTGTTGAAGGTGGATGTTAAAAACGCTTTCAACAGTGTAGATAGGGGTACCTTGTTGACGCAGGTGAAACAAAAAATCCCTTCGGCTTTTAATTTTATGTGGCAATGCTACAGCTCTCCGACTAAATTGATGTATCAGGACAATCTCATTAACTCATCTGTAGGTTGTCAGCAGGGTGACCCTCTTGGGCCGGCCATATTTAGCCTTGCGATACACCCTATAATTTCAAAACTAAATTCTAAATTCAATATTTGGTATTTGGACGATGGGACCCTGGGTGGTGACGTGAATTTGGTACTGTCAGACCTCCAATTGATTATTTCCGAATTCAAGTCAATCGGACCTGAATTAAATTTTTCGAAGTGCGAACTTTTTATCTCCGATCTCACTTCGGAGATTGAACGTTCCACTATTTCAAAATTTAACTCTATAAATATTTTAGACAAAAATTCACTTCGCCTTTTAGGATCTCCTATCTTCGACGAAGCTTTCCCCTCATTTGCGGACGACCAAATTAAAAATTTCCAAAAATCATCAGACCACTTAGTCAAAATTAAGAGCCACGAGGCTTATTTCATTATTAGGCACTGTCTATTTGTACCCAAATTTACCTACGTTTTACGTAGTAGCCATATGTGGAAAGACCGTAAAATTTTACACAGTTTAGATGACACAATTAGGTCTACCCTCTCATCAGTTTTAAATATATCTTTTGACGACCGCTCGTGGTCTCAGGCCTCCCTTCCTATTAGGTTCGGAGGTCTGGGAATACGCAAAATTTCCGATGTGGCTTTACCGGCTTTTCTGGCTTCAGTACATGGTGTGCATGACCTCATAGGAAATATTCTTATTACGTCACTTAGTGGCTGTGAGGTTTCGCACTTGGCTGAGGCCAGAGATGCCTGGATTATGGCATGCCCAAACACAGACGTTCCCCTTAGTCCGCACATACAAAAACAATGGGATGAGCCTATCAGTAGGTTGGCCTATAATGCACTTCTCGATTGTGCATTCAACTCTGCTGATAGAGCCCGTCTCCTGGCAATCGCTAGATGGGAGTCTGGACTCTGGCTTCATGCATTGCCCTCTTTTAATATCGGTACGCTGTTAGATGATGCAACCTTCAGATTGTGTGCGAGCCTACGTTTAGGCGCTAAATTTATTGTCCCAAATCGGTATCCCAAATCGGTATCCCAAATGTAAATGTAAAAATAATTATAGAATTATTCGTATTAACTGAAGGTATCGATATGGTAATTTCATCTCTATTCAATAAAGCAATATACGCATAGCCTTATATTGTAACATCTTCAAAAATCAAATAGGTATTGATTCTACTTTTATTAATATCAAATAAGCTGCCCACGCTTTTTTCTTAATTCAAGTTTATTAAAGAAAAAATAATTTTTTTTGGTTGGATTTTCTATAAAAGCATATTTAAAGTTTTTTAAACAAAGTATTATTTATTTTTAACAAGTATGCCAAATTTCTAGAGGCCAAAATCATGTTCACATACTAACATACGTATGAAGCTATTAAATAAAAGCTTATTATGGGCATAATCAGTACCGTTGGCATTAAAAAAAATCTAACGGAAAGAGGGAGTCATTAAACCTCTACCTAACTACAGGTTTTCGTGAAAGATTTCTTTAGCTCACATTGTTCATGGTGACGTAGAAATGCAATCTTTATCCCAACGTAACGAGTCGTATATTTTTGTTTAGCCTCGGTGGCTAACATCAAACTTTTAATGTTTGCATCAAAAGCTTCAGAAATTGCGCCTCAACTTTGGAGAGAACCAATTATGCCTTTGTGAACGTAGAAAAAAAGAAATTAAGTTTCAGAGCGGCTGCAGCTATCAGAAGTTTGAGGCTTCCACTTCAGGTGCAATCGTTAATGATATTGAATTATTTCATTATTCAGCAAGCTATGACTTTAACTATATTAAGTGCCATCCACGAAGACGCGCCCCACCAATTCATAGTCGAGGGGGGTAGCGAGATGCGTGTGAGTGAGCGAGTGCGTGTGCAGTAGGTAATCCGTGTGTACCGATAATACTCAAACATTATTAGGAGGTGCACACTTTCAGGGAATAATAGTGGGATGCGTCTTTGTGGATGGCACTACCTTTAGCACTGAATGAAGAATTCAGAATGATTGCATACCTGATTCATTTAAAATAGTAGGTAGAACAACCGGTGGCTGGTGGAACCGGCAACCGGTGGAACGGCCGGTGGTTCGTGTAAAAACATTACATTACAAAAGATTCGCATCACAAAAGGTTAAGAACTACTGATGTATGCAGGTTTAACCCAGCTTTCGATGCGACTGAACATCCGCCGATCAGTGAACAATTTAATAACGCTTTAACAGAATTATATGAAGCACTACAAAGGACGCCGGTTTTGATCCGAAATCATCCATCATAATTAAATTTGTAGTAGTGTATGTGTAGTTAGATATTATGAGATGGCTCATTGAGTAGCTCGAATGGAGATCGTTTTTCGTTTATAACATGTATTAGTATTGTCTTAGCATTTGGATTCAGATCCCTTAGGTTCATAAGGGTGGCAATAAAAATATGTACAATACTATTTTGACTGGCGCACTACTCTCTCTGCCTAGCCCGTTAGGGACTCGGCGTGATGATATGTATGTATGTGTTATTAATGCTATTGTTTTTTCATATTTTATTCAAGAACTACTGAACGGAGAATGAAATTGGCACAAAGAAAAATCAACCAATGAAATCATAATGTAGGTAATCTAATTTACGCTGGTCAAGCCACGGGCATACTTCATATTTAAAAACCCGTAGAAAGTTGGTGGTCGGCATCCCACGATCTATTTACCCCTGGTATATCTAGCTACTAATAGGCGATGGTAACCGCTTACCCCATATTTACCACATGTGATAAAAAATAATCGACTAACTTCGTAAGTGCCTTATCCGAGTCTAAATTAAGTAAATTATTTTCATCCGTTTAATTGGATTGTATGCCGGTTGTTATTGGGGAGAGCGACCGAGCGAGCGAGCCTAAGGCATTGTCTTACTATCATTATTAAGTTTAATAATTATATATCTAATAACATTACACAGTTTCTAGCTTTTGCCTTATTTGAGATATCATGTTCTCACTTCCAAGTATTCCCACAATTATCATTTATTAGTCACACCACTAGCTTTACATACATACATATACATATAATCACGCCTCTTTCCCGTAGGGGTAGGCAGAGACCACTTCTTTCCCCTTGCTACGATCCTTACATACTTATTTCGCTTCGTCTACTTTCATTATTCTCTTCATACATGCTCTTCGGTTTAGGGTACTCTTCACCTGGCCTTTTTTCAAGACGTCCCTAATTTGGTCTAGAAACGTCTGCCTAGGTCTACCCCTTCCAACACTTTCATCCACACTCGCCTTATACACTTTTTTCGTCAATCGTTCTTCATCCATTCTTGACATTTCCAAACCATCTCAGCTAGCTAACTACGCTTTACGGTGAAGGAAAACATCGAGTTATAACTTGCATACGTTTGAGAAGAAATTACTCAAGCAAGACTATACATACGATACGTATAGTTTTGAGTAACGAGTAAGATGGACTCGCCATCTGTCACGTTGGTACCTCAAATATATCTATATGTAATTAATATTTTTTTTAATATGGTTAAATCGTTCTGAGTTTATCCATTACAAACAATCAAAATCTTGCCTCCGTTTAATGTTGGTGTAGTTAGAACAATATTATGTATGTTTGCTTGTTGAAATATTGCTTCATAACACATTAGTAATCTATCTTACAAGTATATAAGTATGCAAATGTGTGTGCAAGAAAGTCAAGGAAGACCACGTTCCAGCTACCTTCGATCAGCTCTGATACTCAAGGACGGGAATGTCAAAAGTACTCATAACCGGCAGCATGTATGAAGGATTAATGTGGACGAAGCGAAAGAGGTCTGTTAAGTTAATTGGTGCTCTCACTGCCTATCCCGTGTTCATCATAAACCACGTGATCATATTTTTAAGCAATTCAGTTCGTCAAGATGATGCGTGTATGTGTGTATATGTATATATATAGAGAGACGGATCGAGTTACAAGCCTCTTATATTGAATACATGTCGGTTAAGGGTCTGTTTCTATTCACAAACTGACCCCATCAAATATAGCCTTCAAACAATGCTGTAACCGAATCCTAGTCGGACACTGTAAACTCGTTACTGGATTGGCTATCGGCTACATTCGATGCTAGACCTTCCGTTTCACAGATGACCTATTTGATAAACTATTGGTAGCATTTGGATGTAACTGCGAATAAATATAATTCATATATTCATAAAGAGATTTTTCTTGAATAAATCGCATAGTTTCCCCGTTTTTGCAACATTTTTCATCAATACTCTGCTCATATTGAGCATAGTATGATGATAAATAGCCTTTAGATACGCGGACTATTTAAAGCAATTTTTTTATTTCAAATCTTACCGCTAGTTCCTGAGTATAACGCGTTCAATCAAACAAACACTACGTCTTTATAATAATAGTCTATGCATATTCTTTATACCAATTTTAATATTATTTATATTATATCTCGTTTATTATGTCAGACTTATCTTGTAATCAAGATAAGACTGACATAATAAACATAGTTTCAATGAATACAAAAATTAACGAATTTTTCTTCACTTTTATATTGATAATCACTAGCTTCTTGTCGGTTGCTTTTCCAACTTCAAATACTATGGATATGAAAAATTGTTTGTCAATCTAGTTATTTTATATTTATTATATTAATCGATAGCGTTTAATGTATCCTTTAATACTACACCACCACAAATGGGTAGACCGACGAAATAGCAGAGACGGTCTCGCTTGTAAAACCCAATTCGTAGTCGAATTGTGCTATTTATTATACATAATACGCAAAAATGCTAACAATGCTCGCGGTAGTATGTTACAGTTACGGCTACAACATCATCTGTGAATCTGTGAATATTTTAATAAAAAAATACTAATCCATTTAAGCCCGTATCTGAATTCGCCGACGGATCTTTGAATTAATTATTTCTACCTGAGCGTTTCCCGACCACGTTTTCATATATCGCAAAGACATCACGTTTTGATGCACGCCAAGTTTACCAAACAAACATGATATAAACACAAGCTCGACAACTTCCAAAGTACTCAGACACAAACGCAATTAAGTCACACCCGGTACAAATTCTATTTCAACACCGAATTAGACATCAAATTGAATTTTCTATATAGGTGTACGGCACTATTGCCGTTCCATAGCGTCGGTTTGTACGCGGTTGCTCACATAGCATCGTTGCATGCACGTCGGTGCAATATCGTTGTGGTTCTTGCTCAGCTAAGACAGAGATGAGTTTCAATTACTATCCAGATACGCTTGTTATTGTGTGTTAGATTAAACCGTAGTGTAATCATGCATGGAGAAATTACTAAATTTGTTTCCAACTGGTATTAACGTTTGTGTGTTTTAAAAGATAAAGAAAGGTATGTTACCATCGTTTGAGCATACACAAAGACTGAAAGAAGGAATTGAGTAAACAGATTGCGAAAGTGTGTGAAAGAAGAAGCAGAAGAAAACCACGTTCCAACTACTTGGATCAAATTCATCGGACACTCAAATAGGGAAACGTCAAGAGTACTATAAAAGTACAAGTAAATATGAAAAATATTTATACAGTATTTAATTTATGTAATAGCGTGAGGTTTTATGGTAAGTAGTTGGTAGTATTTATTATTATTAGTAAAAATTATAATATTTACAAAGAACAGTTGAAACTAACTACTTACAGATAAAATATTTGTCCCAAATCGGTATCCCGAGGCAACGTGCCAAGAAGACTAGCAGCATTGCCACGCTGGATAGCAATGCTGATTCTCTGAGCGAGATATGTTCCAGCCCGCCTGTCACGAGAGGTCTCGACTAGACGGCGCGAGACCTCTTTAAAAAGATGGTGAGCCTCAGGACCCCAAGGCCCCAGAGTTTCAACCGCAAATGCAGTGTATCGACACACGTAGCGTCCCACACTAAGGGCCGACCCATCCTCCATGGCATCAGAGACATACCGTCCGGCCTCCGGCCATCGCCGCGAGCGAGACCGACTGGTTCCAGCACAGCAGGCACGCCAGCGCTGACCAGAGCCTGGCTGGCAGAGGCTGGCGTATCAAGTCATTTATGGAGGAAGTAGTTGGTTAAGTGAATAAGTCACTGACCAAGTATTTGATTAATGAAGTGGTTACGTAACGTATTTATTGAATTAGTTATTCAATGTACCGTATAGATTCTAAAACAATCCAAGATAAGGTGGGATATAAATACTTATAAGGTTTATTTATTTTCTTTAAAAAAACACCCAACTATTTCTAAACTAACGTTTTATGTAAGTAGCAAACACCCTTTGTTCATTGTTAAAAATATAGCTAATAAAAAGGTTTCTCTCTCGGACATGCCACCACTGATTCCTATCCCATACCTTAGCCAGCAGGAATAGTTAACAAACTTAATCAGGAATCTGTTCGCAGATTGGCCAAAACTCCTAATTCTATCCCCGCCTTTCCGCCCATTCGGCTGGCTAATTTATCATGGCTCAGCGGAAATCGTTGGCTTCGTAAGCATGTCTTTACGGTACTATGTGAGTTTCATGCATTCACTGAGAATTGGAAATAGGATTCAACCGAAAATCTAAATTATTTATTACCTTTAATACAGCATGTATATAACTAGATAGAGTTCCGTTCAAAATGACCCAAAGTAAGTATGAAGACTGAGGAATGAAAGGCGAAAGAGATCTGTATGCATTGAGAGGGATGATGCTCTACTCCTCCTATGAAGTGATGATATTTAAGAAAAATATAAAATGCAGATAGTTTAAAGCAAATATTTTTAATAACAGCGTCTTGCGTAAATATAAAAAATACTAAATGTTTAATAGATCTATCAACATTTGAGATAGTCAATTCTATTTGAATTTATCGTATATCTATATTGAAATTTCTATTTATACCTTACATAAGATTCGAGAAGAAGATTAGAGAAGATTTAAGATACAAATGTATATAAATACATGTATGTTATGTTGATTTGGATATATAGAAAGAATGAGTGAACAAAGATTGACGAAACAGATATACACGAGAAATTGCGCGCAAGAAGAGACAGAGGAAGACCACGTTCCATCTACCTAGATGAAATCGACGCTCAAGGAGAGGTAGGTACGTCAAGAGTACTCGAATCCGGCAAGCATGTATGAAGAGACTGATGAATGTGGACGAAGCGAAAGAGGCATGTACCTACATAAGTCTAGTGAGGGCAAACGCTCTACTCTCTCTTCCAAGTCCATAATGTTTCCACGTTATGGACTTGGCGTAATGCTATGTATCCAAAAGTATATACATCTAAAGGTATGAAGAGGATGCGTATGCATATGTGAGTGAGTGACATGCTTGAAGACTCGCCATCTGTCACGTTCACTAAATTTCCGAAGAGCGAGAGAGAGAAAAGAGAAAAGAGCCGTGGTGGCCGAGTGGTTCGAGCAGTTGCCTGCGACGCAAAGGTCGCAAGTTCGAATCCCGACTGTACCAATGAGTTACCAAGTACAGTGATTAGTCACACCACGAGCTTTACGGTGAAGGAAAACATCGAGAGGAAACCTGCATACGTCTGAGAAGAAATTCAAAGGCGTATGTATAGTCGTGCTTGAGTAACGGCGATGGACTCGCCATCTGTCACGTTGGCACCTAATATATCTCTGGCGGAAAGTGGGTGTGTGGGTATTACCTATACACCTCTGCCTACCCCTTCGGGGACCCTTGTGGGAAGGCGTGAGGATATATTATTATTTATCTCTGGTGTGAATTTCGTAAACATTTGGCTAGCTCTTCGGGGAATCTTGTAAGGCACAGCAAGGGGGCATAAATCTTTTACGCATCTGAAGTGTATAAATATGTTATTATTATTATTATTTATAGCCAATTGTGTCCCATTGCTGGGCAAAAGCCTCCCTCCTGTCCTTCCACTCTCCGTGATCGAGCGCTACCTCGGACCAAATCTACATACATACATATAATCACGCCTCTTTCCCGTAGGGGTAGGCAGAGACCACTTCTTTCCACTTGCTACGATCCTTACATACTTCTTTCGCTTCGTCCACTTTCATTATTCTCTTCATACATGCTCTTCGGTTTAGGGTACTCTTGACCTGACCTTTTTTCAAGACGTCCCTAATTTGGTCTAGAAACGTCCGTCTAGGTCTACCCCTTCCAACACTTTCATTCACACTCGCCTTATACACTTTTTTCGTCAATCGTTCTTCATTCATTCTCTCGACATGGCCAAACCATCTCAGCATATTTTTCTCAATTTTTGTCACTACATCTTCTTTCTACCAAATCTACCTACTATTATATATTAATCAATAAAACATATTGTTTACTAAAATTATACCAACGCCTTAAACATAGCAGTATAAGTCTTAAAAAGAAAGTCGCCAACATCTTTGTAAGCAACCCACGCAATACTTCGAGAAATAAGTATAACCAAAGTATCGAGGAATGGAAACACAATATTCACTTCCTCCTAACACAAAACGGAAAGATTGCGGTAAATGAATCGTAATAGAAATATATTTTACCGCAACAGAGAAAGTGTTAAGTAAAGTAAAGAATATGGGAATGAATAACGAACGAAGATTTAACACATCTCAATTCAAGTATTTATCAGATTATTATTATTATTATTCAGAGAGATTGAAGTGCACCGAGCCCAATTGCACTGAGGTGGCATTGCATCAGAGACGCCTTCAAAAGGCCAACCTTCAAATGCACGATTTATCAATAAAGAATAAATAATAACCCAAAATTAAAAGAGTAATATTTAAAAAAGGATTCTTTTTTTTAATAGTTTTATTATTAAGTCCAACAATATTAAATAAAATCACACATACCTCGTTGCATTACGATTTTGGTATTTTTGTACATGGATAAAATCAATTGATTAGTTACACATTTTTTCTTTACAATTGCATATTAGTTTTCATTTAGGTCAAATATAATTCTCTAATAACTTTGAATTTAAACTTAAAATATTAACATAAAAGATATATCAAAAATAATTCATAAAAAATTAACATCCTCTGAAAACAAAATTCAAACACTTACCAATATAAGCCCAGGTCACCCCAGAAATCCGTCGAACACACAGTAATCACGATTTATTAAATATCTTTGTTGACGAAAGTTGGATGTACGGGACGCAAACATGCACCCTTACCGAAACGGGGATGACAACTGACTAAAACCGTAGCACGCGGGGAGTAGTACTCGAAGGGGAGTAGACGCCTCCTATGCGGAAGCTATTGGAGATTGTTTTAAAAGATAGTTTTAGTTTTAATTATGTCCCCATTCACGAACTATATCGATGAAGGGTCGATCAATTAGACGTAAGTGCCTGCTAAGAAGCTTCAGTAATATGTAAATTAAATCCGCCTAAATAATTATAGACGCTTGCAATATTCCTGGTATGATTTGTACCATGCCAGCGCTATTTTTTTGTAGAATTTTGAAATCATATCACAAACTCACGGTGAAGGAAAACATCAAGAGCAACCGTGCTTCGAATAGTCGTGCTTGAGAAACAATGGACTCGCCATCTGTCACGTATAATATACCCAGAGAAAAGAGGAAGTTGGTAAAAGATTCCTGCAGAGTCGGCAACGCGCGAGTAATACCCCTGGTGTTGCAAGCGTCCATAGGCGGCGGTAACCGCTTACCATCTGGCGGACCGCATGCTTGTTTGCCATCCATGTGGTCCTTCCGACAACTGGCCTTATCCCGATTCCTTAACTGGCCCTTCAGCGACCTTTGTGGGAGAATGTTACCATCAGAATATACAGATCCTCTCGTTTGAACTATTGAACTACATATTACAAAACTGAACAAATAAAAAGCACTCAATCTGGCCTCAAATTAGGATGTCCGAAATAGACCTATAGAAAAACATCAGAGCAAAATAATTAAATATCCTCTAATAGAGGTCCTAAACTAACATTACACTGATTGGCTGATTCCACCGGCGGCACAAGTTGTCTAATGGGTACTAAAATAACATTTATAAGGAACAAAATTAAGATCGCCAGGTTATTTGTTTCTGTGGTATTTATACGGATTTTATTTACTTTTCCTGCTGTGGTGGCTGACTGGTCCCCGAGTAGTTGCCTGCAATACATTGATTACAAGTTCAAATCCCGACTGTTCAAATGAGAGACTGAATTACAGAAAAACTCATTGGTACCGCTAGTCTATACCAGCAATATTATATTGAAGACGAGTATACAATTTAAGAAATAAATGAAATTTCGTTATTCCATCCATACATTACATAATTGCCGTGGTGGCCGAGTGGTTCGAGCAGTTGCCTGCGACGCAAAGGTCGCAAGTTCGAATCCCGACTGTACCAATGAGTTTTTCTGAACTTAAGTACAGTGATTAGTCACACCACGAGCTTAACGGTGAAGGAAAACATCGAGAGGAAACCTGCATACGTCTGAGAAGAAATTCAAAGGCGTATGTATAGTCGTGCTGGAGTAGGCGATGGACTCGCCATCTGTCACGTTGGCAACTAATATACCTCTGGCGGAAAGTGGGTGTGTCGGTATTACCTATACACCTCTACCTACCCCTTCGGGGACCCTTGTGGGAAGGCGTGGGGATATATATATATATATATATATTATATACCATCCATACACATCATCACAATGCAGGTAAGTAGAGCACGCTTCATCGGTTCTCGGTTTCAAAGACTAATCTTTATTATTAATACGAAGATACCTAAATCAATGCGTTAAAAATTTAACTGCCATCAATTTGGTAGAATCAATCATTTTAGAAGGTAATTTAATAACATAATGGCAGGCAGGTGCACTGACTCACTTCTTTGTGGCATTGGGGTGGAAGCATCCAGTTGATAAATTGATATTACCAAAATTTGATTCGCCTTATCTTTGAGCGGCTAATCAAATAATATGCTTTGTTAGCTTAAGTGATGATGTATGGTAAACTCAATTATTTCAATGCGGCCTGTATGAGTGTGTTTGTTATATCAAAAATCATTCATATGATGTATATGGATGTAGCGAAACAGGTATGTGAGTCTGTCTACTCCGCTAGGGATAACTGGCGCCCTACTCTCTCTGCCTGCTCCGCTAGAGACTCCTAAAGCCCTAAGCCTAATGATATGTATTAATGTGAACACACATATACAAACATCATCATACCAAGAACCTCATGAGGTAGACAGAGAATAGAGCGCCAGTTCTCTCTAGACTTACAGACTTCTTTCGCTTCATCAATGTTTATAGCACATTGTAATAAAAAAAATATGCACAAACTAAATGGAAAGAATTTATTAATTAGGTATGTGGTGTTAGAAGTGGTTTGAGAAGTCTGCAAAAATTGCAGGAGAATGAACCTTAATGAGTTACTACAAACTCAGACCATATTATATTGCTTTTTCTTTTCCTTTTTATATTCCAATAAAGTGTTTATTAATCGAATAAGTAATTTTAATTTAAGAATAACTTTAATAACACTAAGCAAACGATTTTACAATGAATATGACTGTTGATACTTGTCTAATTGTCTCTATTATGGAGAACAAACTTTGTTATCGTATTTTTTGATTTCAATATCATATTTGAAAAATGTATCTTTAATCATCAGAGTTCATTTTAGTTTATACAAACACAGCGCCCAGTGGGCGTACTTTTCAATGCTAAAAATTAAATAAAGCCCAACTAATCTTAATTAGGACTATAACCCTGAAACAAATTACAGAACCTTTATGAATATTCCATCTGCTTCCAGCCACCCGGCCTCCGGTCATACCCGTATAATTCTCGTCGGATTCAGCTAGATTAAGAGCTTAGTGTGGTCAAAGGCTACTTCTCTATGTCTTGACATGTTTTCACGAGGTGTGCCTAATTTTAAACGAAAATTTCGGTGTAAAACTTTGCCGTGTGTTGTGGGCTATTCAGGGTATGATGCATCGTCATACATTTGCATCTTTGAAGTGAAATTATAGTTGATGTTTTCGCTCATGTGGTAAGCGTAGCTGATGGAAGGCGGTAATCGTCCCATGTCGATACCAGACATAACGACTCCTCAGGTGTTTGCATATTCCGTTTATAATTTTTATTTTTTTTTTCACGGTCGTCTGGTCTAATGGTTAGGGCTGCTGACTGCAAACTGGAGGTCGCGGGTTCGTATCCCGCTAAGAGCAGATATTTGTATAATTAACACGAGTATTTGTACCTTAGTCTTGGATGTCCTATGTATTTATGTATATACATACATACATATCATCACGCCAAGTCCCTAGCGGGGTAGGCAGAGAGTATAGAGCGCCAGTTCTCTCTAGACTTACATACCTCTTTCGCTTCGTCCACTTTCATCAGTCTCTTCATACATGCTCGTCGGTTTCGAGTACTCTTAACGTTCCCGTCCTTGAGAGTCCGATCGATTTGATCCAGGTAGTTGGAACGTGGCCTTCCTCTGCCTCTTCTTGCACACACTTTTGCTTTGTATATCTGTTTCGTCAATCTTTCTTCGCTCATCCTTTCTATGTGTCCAAACCAACGTAACATGCCTTTCTTCATCTTTACAATCACGCCCTCATTCACGCCAGTTGATTTGCGAATCTCTTCATTTATGTATATATCTATCTATATCAGTATATATATCGTTGTCTAGTAACCATAACACAAGCTTTGCTTAATTTGGGACTAGGTCAATCTGTGTGGAATTGTCCCAAGGTATGATTTATTTAGTGAATTAGTGAGTCCCTAACGGGGTAGTCTGACTGGGTAGAGCGCCAGCTCTCTCTAGATTTAAATATCTCATGCGCTTCGTCCACAGTCTCTTCATACATGTTTGCCGGTTTCGAGTACTCTTGACGTTCCCATACTTGAGTGTACAATCGATTTGACCGATAGGTAGTAGAAAAAAAATATTACAAAAATGCAATATTTAACTTGTACACTTCTGTCAGTCTCTGCTCTCCGCTTCAGGGAAAATACTGTGATTTTAAGAAATATATATTATTGTAATACTATGTACACTGCTACAGACATATGCTTATACTTTATTTATGAGTGGCAAAGAAGTTGACGAATTTTATTACTCGGAAGAATGAGTCAGTGCCGTGTGCATAACTCATTTAGCATATCAAAAAATTCTACCATAAATAAAATAACGACGTACTGTGAATACAGTAAATACTTACACGTGACCAATTACTGGGAAAAAGGTTGAATGATAGTTAACAGTAAAGAGTTTTGTGTATAGTACAGATAGTTCTCTAAGTAGGGTTAGCATGCTCAATATATTTAAACTGGATTTTTCTATCTAAGGATGAGAACGACATCAGTACTTGAAACCATGTATGTAACATGTATGAGGACACTAATTGATGTGGATGAAGCGAAATAAGTCTGCATGTCTAGACAGCTCTGGCACTCTTTTCGTCTATGATATATCTCTGCCTATGACGTTTCCTCGTTCAAAATTAACGAAGAAGAAGGAGGTAACAATTTAACAATTTTACAGTTTAGCAACAACGACGGTATTCGAAACCGGCTAGCATGTATGAAGAGAATGTTATATGTGGACGAAGCGAAAGAGATATGTAAGTCTAGTGAGATCTGGCGCCTCTATTCTCTATGCCTAACCTTTGAGGGACACGGCGTGATGAAATGTAACATCGACGGACGTTAGACCTAGATGTATCGCCGGCGAAAAATGCTGTTTTTGTCAGAACAAATTTTCAATATATATATTCACGCCTGCCCACAAAGATCCTGGAAAAGGGTAGGCAGAGCTGTGCAGATAGTACCCACACACCTTGTTTTCGCTAGAAATATATATAAGGTGTCAACGTGACACATGGCGAGACCATCGCCGATACTCAAGAACGACTGTGCGTGTATTCGTCTCGTAATTTTTTCTCAAACATATGCAGGTTTCCTGACGATGTTTTCCTTCTCCGTCAAGCACGTGATGTGGCTAAGCACTGTACTTAAGTTCAGAAGAAACACATTGGTACATTCGGGATTGGACCTTGCATTTTTTGTTTGGCAGACAACTGGCCGACAAGACTGACAGAAAAAGGCCACCCGGTCATTACGGCTCATCTAAAACAAACTTTCATTTTATAAATTGAAAGCTAATGTTTAAGTCCTTTTTTAGGTCAGAAGGGTTCCATAGTGCCTTCCAAGCGTCTCTTACTACAAACGTTATTCGAAGACTAGTTGAGTCCGGATTCTTCTGCGTTAAGTAAATGTGTATGAAAATGTTATTGCATACATGATAAACAAAAGTTATAAAGTATATATATATATATAAACAAAAGTAGTTTATTAATATAATATTTGTTTATTAACAACAATTAATAATATTTACAAAGAACAATTGAAACTAACTACTTACAGATAAAATATTTGTCCCAAATCGGTATCCCGAGGCAACGTGCCAAGAAGACTAGCAGCATTGCCACGCTGGATAGCAATGCTGATTCTCTGAGCGAGATATGTTCCAGCCCGCCTGTCACGAGAGGCCTCGACTAGACGGCGCGAGACCTCTTTAAAAAGATGGTGAGCCTCAGGACCCCAAGGCCCCAGAGTTTCAACCGCAAATGCAGCAAATATGTAACCTGACCCGAGACAGGCATACTTGCGGCGCTTGAGGCACTCCTGCTGAGCAGCAGCGGCGCCGGCCGCCACCGATGTGTCAGGAAGATGGGAAGGAGCCAGTGTACCGACATACGTAGCGTCCCACACTAAGGGCCGACTAAGGTAGTTTATCTTTAAACATTAGATATCCGTCATTGAAAGTTTTGTTAAGAATTAAAACAGACATACAAGAAAATTATTAATTGTGTCTTTGTTTTCATTATACATAGCATGTAGCTATAGTGCCATCCACAAAGACGCGGCCCACATTTCTTCCTTACAGATTATAGTGTAAGTGTGCAACCTTCCACTAATGTTGGAGTATTGTCGATAGACACTGATTATGAGTGCACACACACTACAATTAATAGACTCGGGTCATACACACCGCATCCCGCGACCGCTCAAATAGAAATTGGTGGGGCGAGTACTTCGTGGATGGCACTATCTGTACCGCACGTTATTTAGTATTCAAATGAATTCGTAAAAAAACAGTTATTTTGATATTACAAACAGACATTTAAATTTTATTTATCAGTAAAGATAGAAAAAAGTACTAGAAAATAGTACCTGAACCCGAAGTCCTTACAATTCCAACAACAATAGTGCTTTTAACAATAATCTCGTGCTTTGTCTGCCTCGGCTCCAGTTTTATTGCCGACTGCGCATGGCATGCAAAAGAGGTTTTGCTATCCACTTCAAGTCGAGTATTGTTGACTTCAAGTGACTTTACGGTTTGTAAGGTTCTACTGAGAAACCAGCAATATGATAATTAACTATTGTTCCTAGAACTTTAGATTTTAAGAATAGATACATAGAATTAGGAAGGTGTCTGTATTGAAGAATTGGCACAAGTAAATATATAAGACTTTGGTTAATACATACATATATATATATATATATATATATATATATATGTATACCACCGAATATATATATATATATATGTACACCACCGAATATATATATATATATATTCGGTGGTATTATTAGTTCCGTAGACTACGTTCAAACAAATACTTACTCTTAACATCCGAAATAAAATAATTATAATATACAAGGTGTGTCCCGCGGATTCATCCGTGTACAATTTGATTAAAATACGAAGATATCTGGATTTTTTTATGAATAAATCCTATTATATTGTTTATAATAGGATTTATTCAGAATACCTTATAATCAATTTCTGAGCCAAGTTCTATCGAATTCCGTTCAGTATATTTTACGTGAAAAAGAAACAAAGTTATAATGAACAGAGAACAATATTAAAATAGCACAACTATTTTACACAATATTTACGAAACCGTTCCGGAAATACACAAATAGAAATTGGTGTAATTCCGCCCGAACACATAAAGTAAAATATGTTCCCCTGATCCTATGAGAGATGTATTCAGCATATTCCAACCCCTATATTACGTTATCATCAAGCCCTAAACTGCTCGTTATTAGGGGCTAGCCCACTAATGCGAAATATGACCCCTTCGAATGAAGCCGGCAAAAAATCAAAATACGCGCTTTATATTAGAAATATGTTCTCCCATGGTTATGAAATTATGGTAATGTAATAATATTTTGGCAAAATTTGCTGGACGAAAATCATCTTTATGCCATAAGGAATGTGATTGAATTTGGATATCATCGAAACTACAATAGGCACTATGGTGTTATGGGCTCTCGATTCATAAAGATTGTATTATGTTTTTTTTCGTTGGTATTCCATTGTCAATATTATTTGTTCAACGATTATTAGAAAAGCTTTATTTTGGTCGGTTTAATAAAAGAATGTCATATTTCAACATGAGCTATTTGCTCTGATATTTTTGTTTATATTAAGACATTATTGGATAATGATAACATACCACAATTCGAATCGATCAAAGTAACTGTTTTGAAATTAAAATTGTATGTTCTTTTTAGAATGAACTCACCAGCCTGCTCCTGTAATTTGAATGAAATCGAATCAATTCAGGATGGTTGGTTAACTGATTGTACCTAGTACAATATTACCTAGCAGCTAACCCTTAGCAGATTCATGAATAATCATCAATTTACTAACGAAATAATGTCAATCGATTTTAATATAAGCGGTGGTGGCCGTGTGGTACGAGTAGTTTCCTGCGGCACAAAGATCGCAAGTTCGAATTCCGACTGTACCAATTACTTTTCTGAACTTAAGTATGTACAGTGATTAGTCACACCACGAGCTTTACGGTGAAGGAAATCATCGAAAGGAATACCTGCATACGTCTGAGAAGCAATTCAAAGGCGTACCTATGTATAGTCGTGCTTGAGTAACGGCGATGGGCTCGCCATCCGTCACGTTGGCACCTAAAATATATCTCCGGGACTCTTGTGGGAAGGCGTCAGGATATATGAGGATTTTAATATTTATACGCTTCCCAAGCCTCTAGACTAGTTATTTTAAAAATCATTTCGTTTTTTGTTAAAAAAAGTAACGGGGTTGACAGAGAGACATATCTCTTTCGCTGCGGTCACATTCATCAATCTCTTCATACATTCTCATCGGTTTCGAGTACTCTTGACGTTCCCGTCCTTGAGTGTGCGATCGATTTGATTAATCAAAGTGATAAAGAAATTAATCAAATAAATAGGCTGAAATATGTTAACGAAGCAAGAATATAATAACTCAAAGCAAATACTTGCTCTCCCGATAACAATAGGTAGAGACCTTAGTTAATCAGATTTATAGACCCTGTTAAAGCTTTCGTGGCCGAAAAGTCCATCACCCCAAATAACACCCCATAAATAACGGGTCCAGGTCGGTAACATAAATAATCACCACAGACCGATGTGCCTAATCCCCATAAATTTCCGATGGTCGCACCGACCGGCGTGTGTCGATAACACATATTTACTCACTTGACTCGTGGTCAAGAGAACTCGAAACAGGCGAGCATGTATGAAGAGACTGATGAATGTGGATGAAGCGGAAGAGATCAGTGTAAAGCATAGTTTCACAACCTTATTAACACTGCCCAGTGGGGAATTGTTTTTATTCTGGAACCTTCCCCTTAATTAAAATATTTCTTAATAAGAATATTTATATAGAGGTTCACCATCTGTCACGTTGGCACCTAAAATATATGTCTGGCTACACCTTCGGAGATCCTAGTGGGAAGACGTGAGGATATATATTTTCACTTAAGATAGCACTCTATAGAAGGCATCAGACAGAAATGAACTTTACTGAAGCGTTATGGTGTAGACAAGGAAGAGAGAAATAAATTAAAAATATATTTATACAAACGGACAGATACACAAATATGCAGACATATCTACATATCTGACAGACAGTTTCGCTTGCTTGAATTTTGAGCGTAAAGTGAAACCGTGCGCTCCTTATGCTTAAGTCATACCATACATTAGGCTTAGAAGTATATAAAATGTTTATAGCTCCCTGGGTCATAGCTCAGTATCAGGATATCTGAACGTGACAGGGTTTGCGTGAAGGCAATAAAAGCTGCCAAGCACTGCCAAGTGGGAGCTCCCTCGGGCACCCTGAAATCTCCGTAAATGTCACTTTTGTGTTAAGCACGCAATGTGCTCACTTAGTACAAAACTTTTTGATACTGTGTAACAATTACGTGTCATATGTACGCATAAGATTATTTTATAATTGATAGTCGTTCCTGAAATTAAGTATATTTATCGCACCACGAGCTTTACGGTGAAGGAAATATTGTTAGTGCAATTCATGGAGTCGAATCTCCGGGCTTATGATTATAATAATTGGGTTCACGTGTATTGAAATAAATACTTACTTAAAGTCGTAATACCTGGGTTCACATGTATTCCATGTGACATTTCGAAAAGAATTATACGAATAAGTATCTACAATACTGCATGAAAGACGGCACCAAGTACCTACGCCATTTGCCTGGTAACCTGAATGTAGCTTCAACCAAAAGTGTTATTTCTAGTCATTATAAACGT
This sequence comes from Drepana falcataria, assembly GCA_945859725.1. Lineage (NCBI taxonomy): Eukaryota > Metazoa > Arthropoda > Insecta > Lepidoptera > Drepanidae > Drepana > Drepana falcataria. Next base: position 9,103,412 of record OX243935.1, read on the forward strand.
GAAAAAATTGTCCGTATTTCGTTAGGTTTGCCACTTTTCTTAATATTCAACCCATGTACCCTTTTATCCAGCCATTAAAACCTCGGACACGACTAGACAACTGCCATAAAAATAGCTATCATTGGCTTAGCGTTAACCCTGGAGAGTCTAAGGGAGCTATCGACATTATTTCAAGACCATCGTGTTACTGATACAGTTCATATGTAATTATTATGGATGTTAAAGATGAAGCATCTTTCGTTGCTTTAGATATATTACATAGTTAAAAAGTATAAATCCTTTAAAAAGTTGACCAAAAATAGAAACCGTATTTGAGAAAAAGAGGCAAATAAAACGTTCCAACCACCTAGATCAAATCATTCTAGATGGTTGGAACGAAAGAGGTATCTCAAGAGAAAAAGGGTGGCGTACTATCTCTGTCTGTCATTTATATGGTATATATAGAAATTATATTTAGTATTTATTATACTTATTCCAAAATTAACCGTCCAAAATTCAATAATATCTACTGTCCCTTATGTAGACGAATTATATTTGGTACATTTCGTTAATCGATTACATCCAGTTTCAGGACGAAAAAAATATTCTTTATTTAAATCTGTCATTACTGGCAGCAGCAGATATTTAAAAAAAACACTACTCATGCATATTTTCATCTTTATAAATAATGGCAAGAATAGCTGTTAAAAAACTCATTCATCCACTCCATTATGTATTACCTCGATGGTACCAAATGGAGTAGGTATATTGAGGACTGCTAGGGACTCGATGTAGCGCTCGTGCCATCGCAATATACTCATATTTTCAAATATTAATATTTTAGAGTAAGAGCTGGCACCTGGATTAGGTCAGTGTTTGTTTTCAGAATTATTCATTTTCACATTTTTTGATATTAATAATTTAGAAATAAATTAAGTAGCAATAAATTAAAACAAAAAATATTTGATTTTTCCATAATAGTTATTTTTTGTTTTTATTTATTAATGTGATATTCATAATTTTAATTTTGCAACACTGACTGCTTCTACTGTATTAATATGAATAATGAAATATATTCTATTGGTTTCAGAACAAAAGTTAATTTGTACCCTGAGGTGGTGTTAGACTAGATGATAATTACTTCGGCACCAAAACGTAGGTACCTCTGCCTACGCCTTCAGGGGTCGGGAGAATATGAATATGGTATCATATACATAAATATAAATAATATGAAATCTATCTTGCTCTTGGCTTAGACTTAAAATATTGCGACAGATATGGCTCGAGTTTAGAAATTGGAAACAGACCAATAGCAGATTGAAATATCATTAGAATTTTATTTTGTGGTTTTCCTTTCAAGTTTTACAAATACGATGGATTGGTTTCCTTTCAGATAATATTTTGTGTGTTCACAGAAATATTCTTTGCTAAAGTCGGAATAGGAACTTACTATCTTTGCGCTACGCTAACTAAACTCTCGGCCACTACGGCTCCGCTTAACTTTGATATATGTATTAAAAATTCACGTGATTTCATCTGCGTTAAGCTAAAAAACAGTGGTGTATTTTTCAGCTAAATATCTATCCCTGTGGCAAATTTTATCCAAATCTATTCAGCCGTTTCAGCGGTAGTCACACATCACAAACGTTGAATCCTCCCCAAACTTTCGTATGTATAATATATGTATAGTATTTTCATGCTGTCCCAGGAAGGTCCACGAATGAGTAGCCAACGGTGTGTACCCACAAAGTCACTTTACGCCAGAGATATATTTAAGGTGCCAACGTGACAGATGGCTATCGGCTTTACTCAAGTAGGTACAATACTCCTTATAACTTTTTCAAAAACGTTTTCCTCTCGATGTTTTCTTTTAGCGTAAAGCCCGTGGTGTGTCTAATCTAACTAATCACTGCACTTAAGTTCAGAAAAACTTTTTGTGCACTCTGGATTCGAACTTGATGTGAGAATCTTGCGGGTCGATACGGCATTGTGTAATGAAATTATTTACATACGTCCCACTCTCAGTCAAATATGACTTAAGAGTTTATTCTCTGTATGGTAAATACTTGAAACCTTGAACCTTGAAATCATTGCCCTTCTCTCAAAAAGGTTAAGCATATATTTTTTCAAGATACCAATGTAAGATCCCCTATTGGATGCCGGTATGAGCACAAAAGGTACAATATGCTCATTCAATGTAAATAAATCATTTTGATAGTCACCGAACTAGTCGCGCGCGAAACGTGGATGCATTGTTACAAACCCTTATAATCTAGTTGTTTTGTCAAGTTACAAGCTTTGAGCGATTTCTAAAGAATAAGAAAAAAAAACTAGGTGTTGGACAAATAAGCAATAAAGTTGTATTAACTTACTTGACTGTACGTTTTCGTTTCGGTCTATTCATACATCCTACCAGTGTTGAGTTCCTTGCTTTTCCATCCATGATCATTCTAAGGATACATATTTCAAACGACTTCATATGTTCATAATTATTGGTGTAAAATTGTAAGAAAAATATAAGATGCACCACTGAAGCAGTGATATGTCATAAGCCTTCATAAAATCTAATTTAGATTTTAATCCTACGTATTGAGGTTAGTTATTGTACTATTGCCATTCCTAGTGATATGTCAACTTAGAAGACAAATATACCTACAGATATTTATGGATTTATCACGATAAGAATAAAGCAAACTTACTTCTATATAATATACATAAATAGGTCATAATCTAACTACACTATAAATATTGTATATTAATAAATAAAATAAATGTCCCAAATCAGTGTCACGCGGTAGATTGACAAGGAGGCTTGCGAAATTATGCCACTTTGCTTGGCAATGCTGATTATGCCAAATCCCAAACTACTGACTCTTCGCGATTAACATATTGACCAAGTTTTCTGCAACAATTCTGTTTGACAGCAAGGCCTTTTCGTTGCCTATAGATGAATCGCTGGCGCTCGTAACTAGACATACAGCCGACACACAAAAGTCACTCGCTCGGAAGAAGAGATGCCTTTGTACGCTCCAATATTCCAGTTTTAAACTTACAATAACTCACGGATTAATTGTGTTATTTTTATACGATCCCCTTTTCAAAGTCACTAGATCGTATTTAAAACGTTGAAACGTAAACATTTTTGTAATAGACAGTTTTAATTGCTTTATTATTGAGGCACTCGATGTATAGACGACAATTTCTTTTATAGAAAAAAAATCAAATTAACCGCTAGGCTTTGTTTACACAAACAAAGCTTAGCGTTGAATAAAATAATAAATATATAAAAAAATTAAACGGTACATTTTTTTTCGGGTGTAAACTATTTTATGTTATCGTTTTTACTCGACTTTTTTGCCGACTTTTTACTATCCTTATATCGGCCCTAAATTAATCATCAAGTTTTATGACGACACTAGAAATTACATGTTCCAGCTTTCCCTCAAGACTCCCCGAAGGGATAGGCAGAAATTAGTACGTACACATAAAGTAAAAAGCTATTACACGGTACAGTTTTTGTGAATCATAATTATGGATGAAGCGACTTATCAATATATATTTATTTATGGACTCACCATCTGTCACATTGGCACCTAAAATATATCTCTGGTGGATGTTGTTGTGTGGGTGCACCTCTGCCTACCTCGACAGGGACCCTCGTGGGAAGGATATAGGAATATAGGATAAAGATAAGGAATACATACATAATGTAATGTTTACCAATGTGGTTTTTGTAAGGACCAAAGTTTTCTGATAACACGGAATCGAATAAATTCGTTTTAATATGGTATTCGCATGCGTAGAGTGACGTAATATGCAGATGCACCATTGATTTGAATATTGGATGAGATTGATGTTTCGCTGCCTACAAATGTCCGAATTCACTGAAGATTGGTTTTTATATGAATTTTCATATAGAAAAATTCTTCAAGCATGCCCACAAGGGTCCCCGAAGTGGTAGGTTAGATGTGCCCTAGTAGTGTGTAGTACCTAACCAGCCAATTTTAGGTGTCAACATGACAGACCGCGAGTAATACGCCGTTTCTCAAATACGACTATACATGTCTTTGAACTTCTCCCGCCAATGTCTTCCTTCGCCGTAATGCTCACGGTGGACTTTTTATTGGCATTTCAACTTGCAATCTTTGTGTTGCAGGCGACTATTCGAACCACTCGGCTACTGCGCCTCAACTATGTAGGGTTGAGTAAACTATAGAAAGCCCTGCGTATTTTTCAGTTACTTTTCACGCCTTCTCATAACTTACACGTTGCAGACGACAACTATATTGCTATAGGTATCGTATATTGTGTGCAAACTTGTTACTATAAATGTTTATATAGGCACTATGGACGGTGGACGGACGACCTTAAGTCGCCTAAGACTCGACCTAAGGTCGCTGGCGGCGGAGGGATGCGAAGGGCCGAAGATGGATGGAAGAGGCTTATGTCCAGCAGTGGACTGCTGTAGGCTGATAATGATGATGATGATGATGATGATGTTTATAAATCTTCACGCCTTCCCACCAAGTAGGTAGAGGTTATCTATATATACATATAAAACAAATAAATGCACACGAACATTATAAAGAGGCAGTTTGTTTGAACGAGCTAATCTCAGCATATCTAATCTTATCAATATATTAGGAAGTTCCGGTTTTTATTTTTAGGAATAAAAATATTTGAGAAATTAATAGGAGTATTAAAAGCTTACACTTGTAACGAGAATTAGAATAATCTGGGAAGCTTTTCTAGTTAAAAAGGATTATATGCTTAACAAGCGGATTTTTGGCTACAAACGTAAAATAAATTTAAGTATTTTACGCGTTGACATCTTAATTGGCCTGATTTAAAGCCCATAATTTTAAGCAAGAGTTCGTAAAGTAGAATTTGCACGTCGTAAAATGAATTTTAGGACAGTACTTTATACACCCATACGTATAATTACGCCGAGTCCCCTTCAGAGTACTTTATTCAGAGTCGATAAGCGCCATGTTACTCTAGACGTACAGACCTCTAAACTTCACTACACATTTATCAATCTCCTCACACATTCATACATTCGCTGTTTTAGCGAACATTGAACGTTAAATTCTTTCATTTAATAAAATATCTAAAATTTTTGTCAAAAATCAAATATAAGTACTTCAAACATGTTTTATTATTATGTTACATAAAAGTATTGCTTAGCATAGCAAAACTTTACAATTTAGGAAATGACAGTCAGACATTTTAGGTTAAGAAAATCGTCACAATTGACATAGTAATCTTAAACAGACAGATATAATTATATCGCACAAAACTTCGTAGCACTCTAGTAGATAGATGCTATGCGCGAATATTTTCCGATATACATCTGATCTATTGTCACGTCTATGTAATACATATTTTAATCTTTGCGTGGTGTGCGTGAGTCGGTCACATAAAGAACTAGCGCGAACATTCGGCGTGCATTACACGATAATAACTCACCGCAGGAATTTACTGGATAGATGCGTGGAGCGTGATAAACGCCGTGTTTGCTCTATCCATGTATATTATGGCGCCGTTGTGGCAGAGTGGCCTTAGAAGTCACTAGCGAAGTCAATGTGTGGTTCAATGCCTTCCAGTGGCGTAGGTACTTACTTAGCTGAGTAAGCTAAGCCAGGGCGGTAGATTGTTGAGGCAGCTGACTTGAATGACAAATTGTTGTCTTAAGGTTATAAGAAATGAAAAAAAAACTATTTCAGTGAAATATTTTTTTTTCATTTCTTATATATATAATAGTTCACACTTTAATGGATTATGCAGGTCATTATGTGCGATATCATTTGAATAGCGTGTAAAACCGCGCTGAATCCAAATTGAGTTACAATAGAGTAACCGTATTCTTCTTTGATAAAATAAATCGTATTCATACACAGCATTGTAACACTGAACATTTTAAAGTAATACGCGTTTGAATAAAAATTTCTTGGAATCTGTCATATTTCCTTTGAATGTTTATATTTTTGTGTCAAACACAATCCTTGGGTTGAGGCTACTTTGAGAACGCTTCTGTATGTTGTATGTCGCGTATCTTACTGCCATTAAAACCTCTACTTAAACAGAGAACTTAGTTCAAATAGAGAATTTACAATTTTTAAACGAGTTCTTTATCGTCGCGCATTGTGGTCGAGTGTTTGGAGAAGTTGCCTGCAACGCCAAAAATTACATGTTCGAATCCCGACTTGACTTTTTCTGAACTCACACTCATACTTCACACCTCTGTCTTGTCCTTCTTGTGCTTCTTCTTTTTCGACGTTTTATAAGTGCCCACCTGGGCCTATGTGAAATAAAAAGATTTTGATTTGATTTGATTTGATTTGTCTAAATAACATCCACTAGCTTTATGGCGGGGGAAATCATCGTGAAGAAATCGGCTTTCGTTAAGAAGAAATGTAAATAAGTAAGAGATATAAAGAAATGAATAAGACAGATGTTTGTTCAATGGCACCTTAGTTAGTAAATATATAGTCGTTTTTCATTTCTATTTCGGTGCCAAATTTCACCCAAATCTTTTCTTTGCGTGAAGGACGAAGATACTATCGCATTTCTAATATGTATTGGTAGGATTACATTGTCACTTTGAGAAATCTTCTTGGCATATATATATTTCATATGAAATATTAAATCAACCCATACAATATAATCCAACAAAGACAGTCTCAAAAGAAAAATGTAGCAAGTCCCAATGTTACCAACAAAACTAATACGAGAGTTTGTTAGGTTCCTTTGAGAATATGGTTTACGACTGCAGCGTATACGAACATCGTAAAGTCAAAGTAACTTACACTCGAACCTCTTGACATGGCGAAAATATACGCTATGATACTTGCCTTTGTTGCTTTATCGGTTTGCCACTTTGTGGGTCGGTTTTACTTTGTTGGCAGACAGTGGATAGAGATATGAGATTTTGGTTTAAATTTTCAGGGATAATTCAAACTGGATAACATCGCCTTAAAGAATCGGCGAGAATTTAATGTTTTATAATATAAGTGCTCCTGATAAACCGTACAATGAACTGGACTGGTATAGGATATTTTCTCCGACCAGACGTCGGGACTGGTGGAAAGAGATGAAGTAGACCTATCAGTGCTAACATTAGGAAAAATATTAACACATACACACAAATTATCATGGGGTAGGCAGAGAGAGCGTCCATCGCCGTTACTCAAACACGACTACAAACATCTTTGAATTTCTTCTCAAACGTAGGCAGATTTTCTTTCGATGTTTTCTTTCACTGTAAAGCTCGTGATATGACTATTCACTGTACTTTAGTTTAGAAAAACTCATGTCATATGATGCTCATGATACAGTCGGGATTCGAACATGCAATATTTGTGTTGCAGGCAACTACACGCTCGGCCACCACGGTTATATGTAAGATGACCCAAATAGTTCAATGCTAATGTGCTTAAAACTGGTAACTTTTACTCCATAGTTTTTACCAATCTTTTTATCTTCGTTCATGTAATGTAACGGGGCTATTTTCACAGTGAACTTAATTATCTACGCCGAAATAAGTCGATCACTCAACGGAGAATCTTCTCGGTAAACAGGGGGAGGGCAGTGCACGCTACAAGAGGCATATGAAGTGACATAGAGTACCGACAAATAGGGATAAAAAGTTATAAGTTGCTTTGAAAGTATGCCAACAAAATTAATATGAACTTTTTTGTGAAAATATACGTGTCAAATATACATACAAAATTTTAGCCAAATCGGACCGGAGGAGTTAGATGACAATTACACTTAGAGAAGAATTACATACATACATATATATTAACCTAATATACCTCTGTCGGAAAGCGGGTATGTGGGTATTACCTATACACCTCTGCCTACCCCCACGGGGACTCTTGTGGGAAGGCGTGAAGATATTATTATTATTATTACATATATATTATCACGCAGCGACTCTAGCGTGGTAGGCAGAGGGAGTAGAGCGCCAGTTCTCTCTAGACTTACATACTTATTTCGCATCGTCCACATTCATCAGTCTCTCCATACATACTCGTCGGATTCTAGTATCCATAGAAAAACTCATTGGCACAGTCGGGATTCGAACTTACGATCTTTATGTAGCTGACCACTACTCGAACCACTCAGCCACCCCGGCTTATATATACTATACTATATTAAAGTGTTTTGTTTCATGATAATAAAGGAAAGATTATCGACAAAAAGCCAAGTAACAGTTTCGCTTATTAATGATATTCCACATCGACTTGTCATGTCTAGTATTTTCGTCTTTATATCCTCGAAAGGCAGTTGTTTAATTTAGCTATTGATTGCTCATTGTCGGAGGGTCGGTGATCCGATGCACTATTATGCATCAGTGTATTATCCGGGGTGTTGGTTCAATTCCCTGTTTGCTTTTAGGGTGCATAATGTTAACTATATCTTCAAATAGGATATTTTATCTTCGGATTATATTATAGAGTACTCGAAATTGGCTAGCTTCTATGAATGGACTGATGAATGCGGATGAAGCGACAGAGGTCTGTAAATCTAGATCCCAGTGGAAGCGTGCACGTCGCGATTCCTGCCAGCCCAGAGGGCTGCAATTCCACTCGATGCGCATTGGCCGGACGGCTGTTAGGGCGTGCCCCCGAGGCGACGCGCACCAGTCCGTCCCCGCTGGTGCGAAAAATTCAGCACAGTGCGGCGATGGGGACCGCCACCCATCACGCGGAGTGCCTCACGGCGGGAAGTGGAGTGTGGAGTGTAGGATTCGAAAGGGCGGACAACCAAAAATGGCGATGGTTGGTGGGATGATGAAGTGAAAGAAGAAGTTAAAAAGAAGAAGGATGCAAGGCAAGACATTTTGGCTATGTCCTGCTCAAGTGAAAGTATGAAAGAAAAATATCGCCTGCAAAAAAATCGTACGGAAGTGATAATAGCTCAGAAGCGTGAGAGGTTCCAAATGACTGTAGACGAAAAACTGTCGCATAATTTCAAGGACAATGCAAAACTTTTATGGAGGGAAGTTAAGAAGTCCAGAAATTGTGTTACAGCCAGTAGTAGGATGAATGTGATTATTTCGAAGGACAATGACATACTGACTGACAAAACTGACGTCCTCAGGCGATGGAGTGAATTCTACAAAGATATGTATGATGATGATGCCGCTGATCTACTCATAGAGATGCCTCCAACAGAATCTGTCGAGGATCCTATAGCGGATAAAATAGGTATGGGAGAGATTGTAAGTGCGATAAGAAGTCTGCAATGTGCAAAAGCTGCGGGAATAGATGGGATTACGACTGAGATGATCAAGTACGGTGGACCAGCGGTCTGGGACGTCATCTATTTGCTATGCAATCTTTGCTGGGAAAGGGGTGATGTTCCGGACGACTGGAGGCGAGCAGTCATCGTGCCTTTCTATAAAGGAAAGGGATCACGATTGGACTGCTCCAACTACAGAGCCATCAGCTTGGTCATTATGATTAACGGTGAGATGTCACCCTGGTTTGATGTGAAGTCGGGGGTCAAACAAGGGTGTATCATGTCTGCCTGGCTGTTCATTATATATCTAGATAACTGTCTGAGAGCACTAAGAACGAACGGATGTGGAGTGAAAATGGGAAACTTAGTGGTCAACTGCCTACTATACGCCGATGACGCGGTTTTACTGGCGTCATCAGAGGGCGAACTGCAGTCACTAGTTACCATAATGAAAGAAGAATGTGAAAAGAAGGGGCTGCGCCTAAACGCTGGCAAGACTAAGGTTCTGGTATTCGAAAGAGATGAACAAGTGACCGAGTGTGCAATATCGGTAACTGGGCAAATTCTAGAGCAAGTGAATGAATTTGTATATCTTGGAAGCATGTTCACACGAGATGGAAAGTATGAAAAAGATATTGAAAGAAGGATAACTGCCGGAAATAAGGTGAATGGAGCCATGTCGGCGTTGATGGGCAGTAAAAGTCTGAGCAAGAATGCTCGAGTTGCTGTCCACAACGCGATATTGTTACCTACCTTATTGTATGGCAGCAGCGAATCCTGGGTATGTCAGAGGAAGTATGAAAATAGCTTGAATGCAGTCGAGATGCGATCTCTTCGAAAAATGTGCGGCGTAACGATATTAGATCGAATCCGCAATGAAGAGATTCGCAAATCAACTGGCGTCAACGAGGGCGTGATTGTAAAGATGAAGAAAGGCATGTTACGTTGGTTTGGACACATAGAAAAGATGAGTGAAGAAAGATTGACGAAACAGATATACAAAGCAAAAGTGTGTGCAAGAAGAGGCAGAGGAAGGCCACGTTACAACTACCTGGATCAAAAAGATCGGACTCTCAAGGACGGGAACGTTAAGAGTACTCGAAACCGACGAGCATGTATGAAGAGACTGATGAATGTGGACGAAGCGAAAGAGGTATGTAAGTCTAGAGAGAACTGGCGCTCTATACTCTCTGCCTACCCCGTTAGGGACTTGGCGTGATGATATGTATGTATGTATGTAACTGGCACTTTACCCGCTTACTCCGTCAGGGACTTAGCGTGATGATAATATTATAAAACATTCGTCATATAAGAACAGAAAAAAGATAATAAGAAACTGCAGAAGTATTAAAAAAGGGCTGTAGGAGAATTAAAATAGGCAGAATTACTCATTCTAAAGTGATCTTAGTATTTGTGAAGATACTAAAACCATTTTGGTTTTATGTTGCTTCGCTAGCTCACATAAAATGGAACCTTCATTCCAGACATTTATCGTACAATTTCAAACGTACTTTGAGATTTCGGGAAAGTCCTAATCGCTATTACTGAATCAATTAACGAAATAAATAGATGTTTCAAGAAACTTTTTTTCCTTTCTGTACTCTCCACTCAATACATTATTTTCGTAGCCAAATGCTTTCGTTTTTTGTCGACAATAATAGTTTAGTATTTACGCAGTTTGTTTATTTATCTATATCTATATATCCTCACGCCTCCCACAAGGGTCCCCGAAGAGGTAGGCAGAAGTGTAGGTATAGGTCAAACCCGCTCAGCTACTTTTCGCAAGAGATATATTTTAAGTGCCAACGTGACCGATGGCAAGTCCATCGCCGTTACTCAAGCACTATACATACGCCTTAGAATTGCTTCTCAGATGTATGCAGGCTTCCTCTCGATGTTCTCCTTCACCGTAAAGCTTGTGGTGTCACTAATCACTGTACTTAAGTTCAGAAAAACTCATTGGTACAGTCGGGATTCGATCTTTGTGCCGCAGGCAACCTGAACCACTCAGCCACCACGGCTTTACTTATATTTAGCGAAAAAGGGGTTGTTATTACTCTCTGCCAACCCCTTAAAAAGAAACATTATCCTTGAATGTCATTTTACGAGTATTTTTAAGTTGATGACACATTTGAATGAAGTGTTGCATTATGTTCCAAAACATAAAACCGCGGGGCAGTGTTGAAAATAACAGTATTAACATTCCCCAGACACCCTCACCTAACTAAATACCAGGTAACACCAGTCCCTATAGACCGGTAATTCCCTATGGCAATAGCTCAGCGGTGCAAGATATGAGCGTTTTGTTCGAATATATTCAAAAGTAGGGGAGGGCACGAGCCCTCTCTAGGCTTACAGACTTCTACAATAACATTGCCATTCTTAATTGCTTGATTGATTTAATCTAGGCAGTTAGAACCTTATATCCATAATCCTTTTAATAAAAGGATATTATATTAAAAAGCGGTCGAGTAGTTTGAGCCGTTGCCTGCGACACAAAGATCGCAAGCTCGAATACCAACTGTACCGATGAGTTTTTCTGAACTTGCTAATATTTTCTGCAACACCAAAAGCATCACGCTCGCGACCCTAAAATCCCGATCCTACGGTAATTTTGTAGTACAAGTAAGTAATATAGTTCATGGCGGTAAAAGGCGAAATTATAATCCTATGGTAATCATGACATCCAAATTCGTTCAGTCGTTAACCCGTGATAAAGTATAACATGATTCTGTACATAAATAAAAAAACCTTCCAGCCGGCATATGCAATACATGATATTATATTATGCTTGACATAGAAAAAATTAGAAGTGGGTAACAGCTCGTCATTTTACGATGGAACCTAAATATAAGCAATTTGAATTGTAGGTAAACATACAACATATCACTTTGGCCTCGGAGAGTTATTGTAAATACGGATAACGCTACCGCTTAGTACCTGGGGCAAGCCAGAAGGGTGCAGCACAAAGGCCCAGCATAATTTCACGGCCCGCTGACATTGCTTACAATAACCGACCCTGTTGACAATGACTTGGCCGGCGACTTAATCCGAACTTCGACGATCAATCTTTGGTGACAGCACCGAAAAATGCATTAGTTGATAAGCAAAGTTTTATAAGTAAATGTTGATAAGTTTGTATCATTTCAGTATCGGAGATAAGCGATGGATAAAATGCTATTTTGCATTCCGTTGTGATCAAGTCTTTAGGCTAAGCTTACAGTAGGCCATAGGCCTAGGCCAACATATAATATGTGATAGCTTTTTAGGAATATCTTCGAAGGGAAGGGAGGAAGCAGAATGCCAAGATTAACATATATGGATCAGATCAACCAAAGAGGAGGTAAAATAGATTGCGCTAGATAGTAAAAGAAGTAACTTACTTAAGCTACTTTTATTTTAGAAACTAAACAATAACTTTTATGTTAAATTCCATGCGGACGAAGTCGCGGGCACAGCTCGTTATTAATAAACACAATACCGATATAATATAGTAGTATTCGCATAGTAATATTCGTACCTACGAACTGTTTTAATCTTTTTAGTTCTCATAAGCACATTTTGTTTACAACGTGGACAAACCTCGGGACAGCGTCACTAAAGGACAACAAAAATCTAATACCGTATCATCGCGGATAAAGAAACACATCAAAGAATTGGTCACTGTATTCCTTTTGCACAAAAGAGATGAAAGATTGTTCACGGTCCTAAGTTATCAGCCGTAATCCCTTGAGAAAAGCATTGTAAGTAAGTGATTGATGCGATTACATATGTAATGATAGTCTGAAGTGCTTTTGGAACGATGTATGTGTGTGCGTAGACATCGGTCGAGCGAATTGAATAAAGGTTAAGCATTGTAGCAATATAAGTATTGTATTTTTTAACGCAATCGCAACGCAAAAAAAATATATTAAGAAGCCGTGGTGGCCGAGTCGTTCGAGTAGTTGCCTGCTACACAAAATGCGATTGCAAATTCGAATCCCGACTGAACCATTGACTATTTCTGAACATAAGTACAGTGATTAGTTATACCACGAGCTTTACGGTGAAGGCAAACATCGAGAGAAAACCTGCAAACCTGCATCGAGAGGATACGTTTGAGATGAAATTCAAAGGCGTGTGTATAGTCGTGTTTGTGTTACGGTGATTGACTCGCGTCTGTCACGTTCGCACCTAAAATATATCTCTGACGGAAAGTGGTGTGTGGGTGCTACCTATAAACCTCTGCCTACCCCATCGGGAAACCTTATGGGAAGGCGTGAGGACACATAAATAATCCGTTTAAATCTTAGAAATGTGTTATTTCATACCGTTTTAAAATATCATCAATCAAACGCATTTCCTTGCATTTAATAGGGCGAGTGCACACTAGTCACCGAGGGACATGAATGACAAATGACGACGATCGTTTATCTTCCTAGCTGTCAGCTGAACTAATCAACACACGTGTAACATCCCCTGTACTATCCATTTCCTTGCGAAAAACATCATCATTGGGAGTAGAATAGATGGAGTTCAGCTGAAGTATATATTATACATATCAACACGCCGAGTCCCTCACGGCATAGGAAATGGCAGAAGACCAGTTTTTCCTAGACTAACAGACCTCGATTGCTTTAAACTCGTCAGTTTCTTCAGAGATGCTTACCAGTTTCCTCACGCCTTCCTACAAGGGTAGGCAGAGGTTTTTAAGTAATACCCATACACCCACTTTCCGCCAGAGATATATTTTAGTTTGTGCAAACTTGTGAGCATGTATGAGATTGTTGACAATCCTAGCGATGATGTACATGTCCCTCAAATAAGAAAGGACACCAAGTCAGACAAACTAGGATACACACTAAGTTGTGGAATATTGGAAGCCATTATAGCTTTTTTAATGGCAAATCCCCATCTTCGCAGGAGCAGAGCTGGCGTATGCATTTGTCTTGATCATCTTTATGTAAGAGGTAAGTGCCAACTGCGTCTGTATAATTAGTACGCTCCCCCTCCCCCCAGCGCCATCATTCCATCATATCATTATCATGGTCCAATTGCAGCCTACTATCAGATTAAGCTCGGAATAGTTACCGTCATATCTACCGTCCGTGTACAGCTAGCCAATGATTAATTTAATAATAAATGTATCCCTGTAATAAAATAAATGATTGGTGCGAAGTACATTCATCAGGTTGCCATGACAACGGGCCGGCGGTCAGCTGAACTGATGGATGTGATCAATCAAAATAGATGTCCTCTGACGGGCAGCGTGGGCGGTCTGTGAATAGAATTCGTTGAATCAGGAGCGTTAGTATAATTCTTCTTTGATTTGTTTTCCTTGAAAAGCGACGCATTGGTAAAACTAGTGCGCATATATGTATACACTAGTAGTCCCACCTAGCCTCGCTTGGCGGAAGAAAAATAATCTGGAACATTATCGCAGCGATACCAATGGGTTTTCTTTGTGAATCTAAGCTACCGAGTCGCACTCAAACACTCACATAAAAATTCCAAATCGGTTCAGCGGTTTAGCTGGAATTCACTATACCACAACATCGAGAGGAAACGTGCATACGTCTGAGAAGCAATTCAAAGGCGTATATACGTTGGCACCTAAATATATCTCTGGCCGAAAGTGGGTGTGTCTTACTATCTTAACACCTCTGCCTACCCCTTCGGGGACCCTTGTAGGTAGGCGTGAGAATATCAATAGGTATATTATATGTATATACACACGCACAGAAAAAAACTAAATTAAAAACCTTTTACTCATTGTTAGGGACCACTTATTAAACGTCATATACAAAACTAGGTATGCCCTACGGTTTCACCTGCGTAAAAATCGATTTCATTTGTATAATTTTAATAATCTCTTTCTCTGACAAGGCGCGATTAGTAACAGACATCCGTACTCACAAACTTTCGCATTAATAACATTAGTGGGATTTAAAAGTACAGTTACCAGGAATTAGGAATTCAATCAACTGCTGGTTCTTCTGATATCTGTCACTTTGACACCTAAATATATACAAATATCCGGTGAGATTAAATCATCTCTACTTACCACGAATGCATCAGGTAGTCACATCAACCAAATGACGTCACAAACAGAACTTAATCTTAAGAAAATATCACGAAAATCTTTCGCCAGAGTAATAACTTCTCATTTATGAATTCTCTTTAGTTGACTTAATTCAGACATGATGAAATTATGAGTAAGATTTTTGTTAGCTAAGCTAAATATTACGTTTTAAATATTTTTTACCACAAAACTCATAATCATGATGGATGGAATACGGGTGTTTACAGTCTCTTAACACTGTTCTTAAAGTCCTCTAACCATAGAATTTTAAATTTGTCTTGATTTATAAATGTCTATTTACAAATTAATAAGTTCTGTTTGGCTGTTGAATACATTGGGTAAATAAATTGTTAAATTTAAATAAAAATAATAACATTATTTAAATGAATTTCAAGATTCTCCTAGCTTTTGTATGTTCAATGAGCCTATGAAAAATGAGTAGGCATACAAAATCGCCAGTAGAAATGTTGGCTTCTGATGTTGGTTGAGACTATGCCAAACGAATAGGCAAACATTTGGAAATCTATTTGCCTATTGAATGCTGGCTAGGCATATGCCAAACAATTGGACATATCTTCTTTTATAAAACTAGCTGTGCCCCGCGGTTTCCCCTGTGAACAATTTGAATACATTGTTAGTTTTCGTTTCTGACAAGAAATAAAAAAAAAACAAATATCAATTATATCTTACAATATATCCTATTTCCTTGTATAGGTATATAGCCTATGTTACTCGGTAAAGATGTAACTTTCTAATGGTGAAAGAGTTTTTAAAATCGGTTAATTAATTTTTGAATTAAATCGTAACAAACATAAAATCCAAATTAAAAAATAAAATAAAATGTATAGTATTAGTTTACAAAATCATTCAAAATTTTAATTTTTTCACCCATATATATATATATATATATATATATATATATTAGAAATATATATATATATATATATATATATATATTAGTTTACAAAATCATTCAAAATTTTAATTTTTTCACCCATACGCCGACGTGCCGGACAACTAGCCTATCTATATTACCATCAATCTATTATATAAATATTGCACGTACATCTAAATTAAAAATGCATGATACTGCGCATTGATCCAAAAACATGTCATTCAACAACAAAAAAGTAAAATGAAAAATGTTTTCAGCAAGCATTTATGAATATTTATATTAAAGGTGAACTATGAACGCATTTTATAAAGTGAGAAAGGAAATTTTTGTTTCCTTGGAAGTACTTACTATAACAAGTCGGGATTCGAACTTGCGATCTTTGTGTCGCAGGCAACTACTCGAACCACTCGGCTTCTGATGTATTTACTATATATTATCTATCTAGCTATATGTTATTATATCTATCTATATTAATTTGTATCATAAACTTTTTTCCAGTGCGATCTTTTTCATCTCCCTTTACGTCATGAGAGATCTTTGATAATCTAGATAAGGTAAGGATGATTATGATTAGTAGTAACATGAAGACCTGAAATTACCAGCGCTTAATAAACCGCTGACGAAGCACAAAACATAAGCAAGTAGAGTTACGATTAATGGCGATACCTGGAATAACACTGGAGATATGAGCAGCAAAGTTCGCTGGTTTTATGAGGTTTTTATAGACTATCCTGAGGACGTTAACAGACAGTCCGCTCTCATTGCGAATGGTGGGTGTTAAAATGAGGAAATTTTCAAATATGTACGTTTTAGATACGTATTTCAGGCAATAAAGTCCAGTGAAACAACATCTCCGGGACGTGGCGTGAAATGAGCGAAGAATAAAAGTCGGATGCGTTATTACATAGGTTTACATTTGTTTTTCATCATTATTCGTATGTAATACTAGCGGTACGTCCCGGCTTCGCAAGGGTGGACATAAGATTTTTTTATATATATATCCTCACGCCTTCCCACAAGGGTCCCCGAAGGGGTAGGCAGAGGTGTATAGGCAACACCCACACACCCACTTTCCGCCAGAGGTATATTAGGTGCCAACGTGACAGATGGCGAGTCCATCGCCGTTACTCAAGCACGACTATACATACGCCTTAGAATTTCTTCTCAGACGTATGCAGGTTTCCTCTCGATGTTTTCCTTCACCGTAAAGCTCGTGGTGTGACTAATCACTGTACTTAAGTTTAGAAAAACTCATTGGTACAGTCGGGATTCGAACTTGCGACCTTTGCGTCGCAGGCAACTGCTCGAACCACTCGGCCACCACGGCTTTTGTTTGAACCACTGAGTATATTTATTACCAATATACACACACTATATTAGTATAGGTTTATAATTATACCCTTGAATTTAAATGAGAATACGTCACCGTATGTCGGCCGGTTATTCTAGCAGCTTCAGAGTTCTTGACTGTAAGCATTGACGTGAGTTTAATTCCCGCTGAGAGCAGATTTTTCTAAGAGAAGCATGTATATTCGTACCTTTTCGATATATTGTTTCGCTACCGCTAACGATCAGATTGGAAATGTCTTTTTATACCACCAAGAAGGCAAGCAAGCCAACGGACCGCCCGAAAGCAAGCGGCTACCTATCCCTTCCAACTCTTAGCAGACTACATACTGACCCTAGCGAAAAACGCGATGCCGAAACTAAAAAATATTTTCATTAGTATAAAGAAAACCTGAACGGTGATTAAAAAAAACAATTAAAATAAATGATTATGAAAAAACGGTACCAAATGGAGTGTGGCAACATAAATGACTACTTCAATCCTGAACTTTACACACTGCACCATCTGTTACTTGGATCCCATTATTGGGGGATCAAATGGCCTATTTAGCTCCAGCCCCGCGACAGTATTAAACAAAATTTTATTTTCGCAATACTAAAAACTTTACGGAACTCCCCACAGTTGCTAAATGGCGCCGGTAACGGTTCGTACGCAATTTGTTTCGAGCATTTCGTGCTGAGTTACATTTTAACGTGTAAGTTGTGTACAATGTTTTTTTATAGGCCATAGCGGCATTTTAGACAACAGGAAAATATTCTTCCGCGAAGATTAATTGTAGGTCTTGTTTTTCAGGGCACCGTAAATCGGCAAGTTGTTTTTTTATCAACATGCATTTTATCTTCACGCCTTGCCACAGCATTAGCCGAATGGGTGGACAGACGTGTGTAAGTAATACCCAAACACCCACTTTTCGCCAAGATTTATTATAGGTGCCAACGTGGTAGATGGCGAGTTCATCGCCGTTTCATTGGGACGACTTTGAATTTCTTCTCAAACATAATCAGTTTTCCTCTAGATGTCTTCCGTCACCGTAAAGCTACTGGTGTGAATAACACTGTACTTTGGTTCGGAAACTAAACAAAAAGTTCTTTGATTTTGATTTAAATATCTTCACGCCTTCCCATACGGGTCCTTAAGGGTTAAGATATGCGCGAAGGGGTAGGCAGAAGTGTGTTGGTAGTTGTCCACACACACACACACACTTCCTGTCAGAGATAGGTCTTAGATATTTTAGCACAGTCGGGGTTCGAACTTGCAATCTTTCAATTAAATTCATCAAAGCAACTGCTTTAACTACTCGACCGCCACGGCTCTATTAAATAGGTTGTAAATTAATACTTATCTTCAATTTAATTTATCTTTGAATTTATTTCGTTTCGAGTGTTTTCCTTCTCGGCTATCCAATTACTAGGAGTAAGTGGAAATCATTAGAATAAGGTAAATATTTAATCAGAACGGAGAGAATAAAGCTATATTTTACCTTGCTCTTTAATTGTTCCTTTGTTAGTTAATTTTATTATATATCTTAATTATTATATTATAAAAGCTATACCGATATGAAAATTTCCATATACATGATATGGAAATACATCATGCTCAGTTGCCCAAGAGGTAGGCAGAGGTAGTGGAGTGCCAGTTCTCAATGATCGCCATTATTTCCGAAAAAAGCACTTAAGCGGTAGAATTTCTACAAAGAGACACATTTGTGTGATAACAATAATAATATATGTTTCGACGTCTACACTTTACTGTCTCTGTATCTACAAGGACTATTTAATTTGAAGTCAATTAACAATGCACTCGAAAAGGACGAGCATGCATGATGGTGGATGAAGCGCAAGAGTAACTGGCACTCTGCTCTCACTGCCTATCCCTGGAGGGACGATGCAATCAAGATCAACGCTCAGGCTGTGCAATGAACACCGCTGAGGGGAAATATTCCTGCAGTGTCGGAAATGTGTGTAAGTAACAAGCTTCCTAAGCAACGGTAACCGCTTACCATCAGGTGAGGTGCACCTCGTGCGTATCATCGTGGTATAAAGAAATAAATACCCTCTATAATAATAATAAAAAATTATTAAGCATAAAATTGGTGACATGTTATGCACATATATAAAACAAATAGGTATAGGTAGTCTAAAGCAAGTTCAATAACTAAGTTAATTTATTTATTTATTTATATAAGATGCCATCAGTTATATGATATTATATAATGTAGGTATCAATACAGAGAGGTAGGGCACAACGGGTTTCCCGTTCGAATTTGGAGCTGCCAGACTGGGGCAGGACCTCCACCTTATAGAAGTCCGTAGCCAAATAACACAATTTTTTTGTGTTGTGTTCCTACGTGGTGAATAAGGTTTCCAGTAATGAGCTCCTTGGGGAGGGGGGAGGATTGTTATATTGTGTTAGCAACCGAGGGATTAGACCTATTATGTTGCCAACACAGTATAACTCTCTGAACACAGAGTGGCAACGCGCAAGTGATACTTAGGTATCGTGAGCGTAAATAGGCTACGGTAACCGTTTCCCATCAGGTGGGCTGTATGCTTGTTTGCCACTCTTGTTGTATAAAAAAAAAATTACATAATATATAGTTTTTAGTTGAATGTTTAACCAATTACAGGCAAATACAACATTTACCAACATGAAGTAAAAGCTATGAATATATCTCGGATGCGTGGATATAATATCGACGGTTTATCTTAGTATGTACTTGATTGAGAATATAAATAATAAATACAAGATAAAATTACTACTTACTAACTATAATAATAATAATATAATAATATATCCTCACGCCTTCCCACAAGGGTCCCCGAAGGGGTAGGCAGAGGTGTGTAGGTAATACCCACACACCCACTTTCCGCCAGAGGTATATCAGGTGCCAACGTGATAGATGGCGAGTCCATCGCCGTTACTCAAGCACGACTATACATACGCCTTTGAACTTCTTCTCAGACGTATGCAGGTTTCCTCTCGATGTTTTCCTTCACCGTAAAGCTCGTGGTGTGACTAATCACTGTACTTAAGTTCAGAAAAACTCATTGGTACAGTCGGGTTTCGAACTTGCGACCTCTGCGTCGCAGGCAACTGCTCGAACCACTCGGCCACCACGGCTTCTAAACAACTACTATTTCTTACTACTACTATAATTCTTACTAACTAAACAACAGAATACAACTATATAAACCAAAATACTTAACCCTAAAGGTTAACCCTAAAAGGCTGAGGAGCTCCAGTGCCATTTCTAGTACCGTACGATTCTAAAATTTTAAAGTAATATTGGTATACCTTAGATGCATTCTTGGGCAAACCGAACTCTGTAGTACACAAAAATACTGCTTATAAAATTTATCTCTTAAGCGCCACGTTTCATCTATAAAGCGCTACGAGCGTATATTACATACCATATTAAACTTGTGCTACCTGTAAGGCTCTATGTACACTGGTGTCTAAGTTCTACACTGACCAATTTCGGTCTCACCGTAGTTACTCATATGGTTGAATTTTCTACATATAAGTTGGAAACCCGCAGCCACTGCTATCTATGGTGTACAATTCATAATTCAATGAATTCAGTAGGGCTGTAACTGACAAAATTTTACTGTTCATTTATCTATACTAATATTATAAAGAGGAAAGATTTGTTTGTTTGTTTGTTTGTTTGTAATGAATAGGCTCCGAAACTAGTGGACCTATTTCAAAAATTCTTTCACCTTTGGAAAGCTACATTATCCCCGAGTAACATAGGCTATATTAAATTGGACCCGATAGGTGGCGCTGCGATCGAGTTTCAAGAATTTTACCTTTTTACCCGGGCGAAGCTTTCTGTGTGTTTCTGTGTGTCTTAAGCTAGATTCGAGAATGGTTTAGATTTACAATTGGACCCAATAGGTGGCGCTGCGATCGTGTTACGGGCAATTTAACTTTTTCACCCGAGCGAAGCTGGGCGGGACAGCTAGTATATTATAAATATATCCTGGACTCAAGTGTAAATCCTGAATGTGATGTGCTGGCAGGTGAATGGAAGGTGATTTTGAATGAGTGTCTGGCATACGCAGAAAGAAGGCCATCTTCTTCTCGGTAATACATTTATATTAACCTTATTTATTATTACTCATATATATTTTTTTAACTTATACCTCCACATTAGCGTAAATGACCACGTTGTCGTGCTAATTGTAAATAAATAAATAAATAATATTATAAAAATGATATCTTCACGCCTTCCCACAAAGGTCCCCGAAGGCATAGGCTGAAGTGTACAGGTGAGTACTACCTCTATACCTAACTCGTATTTAGTAGTCTCCTATAAACTCTAATTCACCGTGTAACATTTGAGTTACAGTTAAGTAACGAGTCTAGGCAACAAGTGTATTCATTTTTGTACTTCCCTAATGGTATGTGTAACCTAAATGGTGAAGGTACAGTAGAACGCCGAATAACCGAATCGCCAATTATCCGAATCGGTCCTAAGCGTAACATATATTATGGTTGAAAGATAGAGGCAAGGTACTACATGTTTTGCGTCGCGCGGCTTCCGTAAAACACGTTTGTTTTTTCTTCAACTCAATAATATTGAATTAGTCTTTGAATGAGTCTATGTCCGATTGTCCGAATTTTCGATTATCCGAATCGACCCCAGTACCAATCAATTCGGATAATCGGCAATCGGTTCTACTGTGGCATATAAATACATACATACATACATATCATCACGCCAAGTCCCTAACATATAAATAATATAAAAATAATAATATATCCTCACGCCTTCTCAAAGGGTCCCCGAAGGGGTAGGCAGAGGTGTATAATAGCTAATACCTTCACACCCACTATGCGCCAGAGATATATTTTAGGTACATATAAAACATAATATAAATAAACTACGACACTAAATAAAACACGATGTCCCGCGGGAGGGTGCCAAGAAAGCTGGCAGTATTGACACGATGTAAGGCAATGCTGACTCTTTGAGCAAGATAAAATATACAATTCCAGCCTTATTTTTTATATCAATTGTATACAGTGCAATGTAATAATCTCACACTGAATTACCCTAGAATATAATAAAAATATATCCTCACGCTCTCAAGGGTCCCCGAAGGAGTGGGCAGAGGTGTATAGGTAATACCCACACACCCATTTTCCGCTGGAGATATATTTTAGGTGCCAACGTGACGTGACGTGAAGAAACGTGAGATGGCGAGTCCGTCGCCGTTACTCAACCACGACTATACATATCTACGCAAGCGTACACATACATAATTTTTTTTTATACAACATGAGTGGCAAACAAGCATACGGCCCACCTGATGGGAAACGGTTACCGTAGCCTATTTACGCTCACGATACCGAAGTATCACTTGCGCGTTGCCACTCTGTGTTCGGAGAGTTATAGTGTGTTGGCAGCATAAGGTTTAATCCCTCTGCTTCCAACTATCTAATACTAAATAATATAATAATAATTATTATTTATTTATTTATCAGATATCTAAATCCATTTCTTGTTAGTAAACATACTATATAATATTAGATTATATTATTGAAATACCTCTAAAAATATTGCACTGTCAAACATATAAAATATCTTTTGTTGCAGTGGAATCGAACTCTTAAGCATTAGTAAAACAGACAGGACCGTTCCGCCATAGCAGTTGGCCTGTCAAATATTGAGACTTAAGATCAAAGCCTCCTATTGAAATAATTCTCAATGACTTCGGAGTGTCGTTTCGAGATCTTCCTAGAGAACGACGGGATACTAATTGACCTTTTGAAAGAATTGCTTAATTTATTGAAAAAGCCAGTGTGCCAGGTTGTCACCTAATTACATCGTGACGTCCTGAAAATTGAAAAATGTTTCCTTTGTAATGTAAATGTACGTCGGCGTTAGAAAACGACTTGTCCTTTATTCTGTTTTAAGCCGGGTTTTTCGCTAACAATCGGGATTCGTTTCTATATGAAATTAAATTCACGCGGTTTCAATCGCTTGAATTTAATTTCCGTATAAGCCGTGATGGCCGACTGGTTCAAGATTGCAAGCTCGAATCCTGACTGTACCAATAAGTTTTTCTGAACTTGACAACAGTGATAAATCACCGTCGAGCTTTACGGTGAACGAAAACATCGAGAGGAAACCTGCATACGCTTGAGAAGAAATCCAAAGGCGGTAGAAATCAAAATCCAAAGGTATATAGGCGTGCTTGAGTAACGTCGATGGACTCGCCATCTGTCACGTTGGCAACTAAAATACATATCTGGTGGAAGGTGTGTGGGTACTATGTATATACCTCTGCATGCCCCTTCGGAGACCCTTGTGGGAGGGCGTGAGGATATTATGAGAATTGAACATTTATTCCATTATATTAGTAGTTTTTTTCCAATAAAAAATAACCTATGTGATGTGTGACTACGCTTCGCTTATAATTCTCCTCAGTTCCAAATTTCATCCTATTCCTTTCAGCAGTTGTGGCGTGATTGAGTAACAAATATCCTCAGAAACTTTCGCAATAATTTTTTTGTAACATAAGAAGCTAACGGCGACTAAAATTAATTAACTAGGCAATTGAAATGGTTTGATAACATGTCGGGCTCGACATAGACAATAGCTGAGAGAAAAAATAAAAGAAACAGGTACTACCTACAAAGCGAGTGTCTGAAAGAAGCAGAGGACGACCATGGTCCAACTACCTACACCAAATTTATCTAACACATTAACATTGTATTAAACGAAAGTCTTAACAATACTGACGCACTCCCTCTCCCTCGCGTTGTATTCGAACTGATGAAATGTATGTAATAATTGTAGCGTACAAGCTTATTACTAAATATAGGACAACAATGGAAGTATTTATTAATAAATATTATTATCAGCCCATTTATAACGTTGGCACCTGAATATATTTCCTGTAAAATGTGGGCGTTCACCTTTGGGGAAACGTGTGGGAAGGTGTGCAAATATGAACAAATATCAATATAAATGTTAGCGAACGAGCCATGTAAGTCTAGAGACAACTGGCGCTCTACCCTCTCTCTATCACGTTAGGGGTTCGGCGTGATGATTTATGTACCTATGTATGTTAATGTATTCTATGAAGAGACCGATGAATGTGGACGAAACGAAAGAGATATGTAAGTCTAGAAAGAACTGGCGCTCTGCCCTCTCTGCCTACCCCGATAGGGACTCATACCCCGTTAGGGCGTGATCATATGTAAATTTCTTCTGAAAGTTATGCAGGTTCCTCACGATGCTTTCATTGGACCGTAAAACTTATAGTGCCGTTAATCATGAGGGTATGTTTGTTTGCATCCATAGTAATTTAAGTTATGCTTTGAAACGTTAATTCGCTAATAAGCATTTAATAATAAAACACTTTAACATATAACGAAAAGAAGAAATATAATTATAATAATAATATAATATAATAATATATCCTCACGCCTCCCACAAGGGTCCCCGAAGGGGTAGGCAGAGGTGTATAGGTAATACCCACACACCCACTTTCCGCCAGAGGTATATTAGGTGCCAACGTGACAGATGGCGAGTCCATCGCCGTTACTCAAGCACAACTATACATACGCCTTTGAATTTCTTCTCAGACGTATGTAGGTTTCCTCTCGATGTTTTCCTTCACCGTAAGGCTCGTGGTGTGACTAATCATTGTACTTAAGTTCAGAAAAACTCATTGGTACAGTCGGGATTCGAACTTGCGATCTTTGTGTCGCAGGCAACTGCTCGAACCACTCGGCCACCACGGCTGTTTATATATGTATGTATATATTAAATGATTTTAATATAACACGACAGACGAGGAATACCACTCGCTGCATCGTTTATAAAACCGAAATAGCCCATATGCCGCTATGGAAGCCGGCAGGAAATTGAAATGGGCGTTCCTGTATATTGGCAGGCGTGTGCCAGCCTCCAATAATTTGCGGATGTTGTTTGAGCGAAGGTAAATTGTTCCGTCGGCTTCGTAGACGTGCGAAATACCGTTCATAAGATCAAGTTTATTTGATTGATGGCCACACAGTTTACTATTACGTATATATACACACTTTTTTAAGAATGGTCTAATATAGGTATCATTCGGAGTGAATATAACTCCTATTCAACAATATTGTCATTTAATTATTTTTGTATTTTGTATTTTTATTTTAAAAATTATCTTAGTTTTATTTAAGAAACTAGGAAATGGATTTAGATATCTGATAAATAAATAAATTATTATTATTATCGCATTATGAGAATAATATTCACAACACCCGGCGATTACTAGAAGACAAATTCTTCTGTATTCTGAGACATACCGTGTGTAAGTAACTGAATACAAAAAAGGGCATAACGGATTTCCCGTTTGAATTTGGAGCTGCTCGACTGGGGCAGGACCTCCACCTTATAGAAGTCCAAAGCCAAATAACAGGATTTTTTGTGTTCCTGCGGGATGAATAAGATTTGCAATAATGAGCTGTTTGGGAGGGGGGAGGTTGTTATAATGTGTTATCCGAAACTATAAATAAGATTAAAAAAAATTAAAGCATACTTCGACTTAACATGTAAAACTTTACATTACAGATTTTTTTATGGAAATCGTATTTTATTATTATTTTTAGACTTGTTTCTTATTACTTTCCCACATATTTTGTGCAATTTTCCCATTTCCTAAGGCACCCTGATTATGGTCTTTCAAAATAAATGGTTTAACGCGTTAACAACAACAATGATAAGCTCTGCTTCTTAATATTGTTAGTATACATAACTGAAATTCCACATACTCCTTTCTATAAGATAGCAAGCAGCGTTTGCTTTGTCTTCGTAGCGATATTGTATCAATATTGGTAACTAAAATCATTGTATTATGCAGCACGTAAACTCGGAGAAAATTTGAGTTTACCTTGCAAGGAAGGTGTACGGACAACACACTAAGGGTCCGTTGGATTTCGCCGAGTAAGTGTACAAGGGTCAATTCTGCTGACTTAAGGCTTGTTCATACTTCTCACATATGAATAGTAGATCGTGTTTTGATCTTTAAAACAGTTTGTTGATATTGACACTACACTTAAAGTTAGAAGGCAAGAGTACTCGAAACCGGCGAGCATGTATTAAATTAAGTGTCAGACTTGTGAGAACTCTCTCTGCATAAACCGTAAGGGACTCCGCGCGATCGGAAAAATTATGTATGTACAGTACTAATTAGATATAGGTATACATATAACCAGAAAAATTATTGAATACTTCGGAGAGACCCTCTCTCTATGAGACGAACGTTGTAGTGAAAAAATTTATCAACCTATTTTCTGTATTTTTTTTACATATACCACACGGGTGGCAAACACGCATGAGGTCCGCCTGATGGTAGGCGGTTACCTCCGCCTATGGACACTTGTAACACCATCGGTATCGCTCGCGCACTGCCGACCCTGCAGGAACCTTTTCACACCCTACTTGAAAAACTCCATGCTGTACTCTCCAGGGAAAACCTCAACGGGGAGCTCACGGAAGGAAACTTCTTTGGAACCGCGCGAGACCTTTGTGGTTCCAAGGTATGGTGATGAATTCTCCATCGATGGCAAGTGGTGCGGTGGCGACCTTATTTAACAACGTTACATTGTTTTATAAATGACTAGTTGTTAATGAACCAGTATGTAAACGCCTTTACGTTTGGGTCGGGTTGAAACCCAATTAATTCACCGGCACCTCCGTACATGCCTTCAGGACAAGTTTTTCGACCTAAACCGAACCATGTTGAACGCAATTTAATCTGACACCGGCTAATAGATGTATGGCCGACTTTCGTGGGCTTACTAATTAATCCAATTACAATTGCTTAGCTTATAATGTCAGGGCTATTGTAATAAATACAACTCATTGCAGTTCTTTTAAAGGTTGATGTCGCGGATTCAACAAACGCTAAAGGGCAAATATTTATGGGATGTTCTATTTGTATATATGAAGTATGTATATCGTTGTCTATATTCCATAGTGTACTATGGAAAATAGACAATATACACTAACAATATTTATAATAACGATATACAAGCTTAGCTTAGTTTTGGGACTAGGTCAAATTGAATAGAATAGTCCCAAGGTATTTTTCAATTTATTTTATTCTTCAAGAAGGGTCTTGAAGGTCAAGAAGGGTGTAAAAAGAGTCCTGCAGTGTGGGTAATGGTATGGCAGGCATTCATAGGTGGTCGTAATTGCCTACCATCAGGCGGAACGCGTGTTTATTTGCTTGAATAGCATTTTTTTATCAATCATCGTTAAGTTCTTCAGATAAATGTATCAAGGTGTCATTAACCATTAATTAGCATCTGCAGGTGTGTTATAGTTATAGAGGTCCACGTATAAATACTTGGGTCCACGACTCTCCAAGGTTCCAGTTTGCTAACATATAGGTTTTAGATGCTAAAAACTACGGAACCGGGAAATGCTCTCACTTAAAGAGTTTTCTTTCTTACCCAGTTCTCAGTTACACAGGTTTGACGGCATTCTAAAAATCAAAACTTAATCTATTTGTTCTAAGGTCATGTTAGTCTGTTGGTTTGAGCGCTCATTTCAAGAACTACTTCACTGATATGATATTTTTTCATAAGATAGCCTATATTTAGAAAGGCTATTGGCCTTTGACTACTGCTCAATAATCTAATTTAGCGCTGATTTGACACTGTGGGTCAAAAATATATTCAAGTAGACCGCACATTCGTACATTGAGTAAATACGATATTAACAAATTTGCTTAGGCGTCATTGACACCGATACAATACACGCCGCAAACAAAAGAAAAACCTGTGAAATCCTTGTACCTCGTACCTATTATTGAATATTTCCCCGTATCGCGCAAACTCTTTGTCGAAACAATAAGCTTGTTATAAATACATCACGTATCGTTGTATATGCGCGTCGAAAGGTGCTTCCTTCGTGTTTACTCGGCCACAAAAATTGGGGATTTAAATTCCTTGTCTCTCGACAAGGCTATTGTTGGGGACGGGAAGGGTCCTAACTCTTTTTTAGTACAAATGTGGTTTGCATGTATTCGAATCTATCCAAAAGTACAAACGCGGCTTGAAAACATTCGAATCACAACATCACACCTATGTAACTTCTAAAGATTATTATGATGCCGAAATAGAATAGGAACTGAATCAGCGCCCTGGTAGCCGAGTGGTTTGAAAGGTTTACAACAAAAAGATTGCAATTTTGAATCCCGAGGGTGCCAATCCCATTCTGAACTTAGGTGATTAAATACACTATGAGTTTGATAGTACAGGGAAACATTCAAAGGAAACCTGCATACGGTTGAGAAGAACAACGGTAGATATACTCGTTAGCACATAAACATATTTCTAGGGAAAATACGGTATTGTAATACACCTCTGGGAAATCCCCAGTGGCAAGAGAAGAAGATAGAAACAAAAGACACAAACAATTCTAGTTTGTTCCTCTTTCACACAAAAACCTACCAGACACAATTGGATGAAATTTGGCACAGAAAAAAAAAGATTTTTAAATTGGCAAACAGCTAGTATATAAATAATGTATAAGTTATATATCTTCACGCCTTCCCATAAGGATCTCCAAAGGGATGTATTGCACCCATACACCCTCTTTTCTCCGGAGATATATTTTAGGTGCCATGACGACAGATGGCGATCCATCGCCGTTTCTCAATATATCTTTATAGTCGTGCTTGAGAAACGGAAATATATTTATACTAGCGGCCCGTCCCGGCTTTGCACGGGTGGATATAAGATTTTATTTATAAAAGAAAATATACCCTATGTCACTCAGGGTAAATGTAGCTTTCCAATGGTTAAAGAACTTTTAAAATCGGTACAGTAATTTCGTATCCTATTCAATACAAACAAACAAACAATCAAATCTTTCCTCTTTACAATATTAAAGTATAGATGTATATCAGAGAAGCTCCTTTGAAAAATTAAATTATGCACGCAGGTATCATCAACCTTAGCCTATAAGAATCACTTATCTTCAAAGATTCGCGTCACACACATGCAATATAACACCGTTCAATGAGTGAAGTTAACCAAAGACTTGAGATGGGCTTACTAAAAATGCACCTAACGATCGTAACATTACTATGAACTGCTGAGCACCTCTTAATCAGTTCGTTGAACTAAGGTCGTTTTGACTGGGAATGAGAAAATGCATTTTTTATTCTCGCGCTTTCCCACAAAGGGGATTGATGTTTTCTATTCCCTGCACGTGATCCCCGGGTTAAACCTACTAAGCTAAGGAAAGATAGAGGGCACGACGGATTTCTCATTCAGAATTGAAGTAACACCGAATTGGTCAGTACTCCACCTTACAGAACATCGCAGCGAAATATTTTTTTTTTACACAACTAAAGTGGCAAGAATTCATACGGCCCACCTGATGGGAAACGGTTACCGCAGCCTATTTACGCTCACGATACCGAAGTATCACTTGCGCGTTGCCACTCTGTGTTCGGAGAGTTATAGTGTGTTGGAAGGATAATGGGACTAATGCCTCTGCTTCCAACACAATGTAACAATCTTCCCCCCTCCCCAAGCAGCTCATTATTGGAAACCTTATTCAACGCGTAGGAACACACCACAAAAAAACTGTGTTATTTGGCTACGGACTTCTATAAGGCGGATGTCCCGTCCCAGTCGAACGGGAAACCCGTTATGCCCTACCTCTCTTATGAAATGACATTGCTTTCAAGTAGTGTTGTGTTCCTACGGTAAGTAGGGTTTCCAAAACTCCATATGGAATGGCCGTACTGGCACAGCTATCCACTCACAATAACTGGGACCATGCGAGTTAAACTTTAAGTATTTCCTGCTATGGTGACCGCCTATCATCAGGCGGGCTGTAAGCTTGTTTGCCATTTTTATAATGTTATAATACCTAGCCTAGGCTAGAGTGGAGCGGTTCCACTCCCTCTGCCTACCCCGTTAGGAACTCGGCGTGATGATATGTATGTGTAATACCTAAATGGTAGCATTTATTTTGGATTCCTTTACAGACTTTAATAATTTTTGCAGATGCTTAAACGTGTATATCTTTTTTGGACTAAGTTCGTTGTTGGAGTTGGTTGGAGGTCGTTCACCGAGACGATTTGACAAACTT
This sequence comes from Drepana falcataria, assembly GCA_945859725.1. Lineage (NCBI taxonomy): Eukaryota > Metazoa > Arthropoda > Insecta > Lepidoptera > Drepanidae > Drepana > Drepana falcataria. The sequence continues at coordinate 9,134,061 of OX243935.1, forward strand.
GAACATGTTTATTTCACTTGAAATGGTGGCATTAAATGTAAAGCTGCCAGGTAAATGACTGTATTACTACTAGTGTCTGCGTGAAAAATATAAGATATCCAACAATATTATTACGAAAATACAAAAGGTAACTGAAACCTCACTTGCCAAAGACCTCATCTGAAACATTGCAATATTAAAAAAGGTTTGAAAAAAAAAAATGTTTGCGTAAAATATTTTCTGTGTTTCAAAACGTCTGCGTTATTGATAACGCAGTCCGACATTTGATTGAATACTAGCTGATTCGCCCCTCACTCCTTCGGGTAGCCATAACAGGTGGTTCATTAAAGTATAAAAAATCTAAAGTATAAAAAATTTAACAAAAACCTTTGTAGGTTTCTGTTAAACATACGTTTCATGCTATCTTTGGCAATTCATAAAACTTGCAATGTTTCTAAATAATAAAAATGTTACGGATCGCTGTGTACATGGAAGACCTTTATCAACGCAAATAGTACCCAATACACTGGTTGTTAGAATGTTTGTCTGTGCATTTATGCACACTTATCTCAGAAACGGCTTATCCGATTTAGATGTGGTTTTCAATAATATAATGTGGTAAGCTTTTCGTAACATGTCTTCCCCTGTTCTTCTTCCAGACACTTTCCTTCCTTCCTTCAGTCATCCTTTCTATTTAAAAAAACGTTACATGTACTTCTTTATCTTTGCAATTCAACATTGCCCACATTCACGCCATTTGCTTTACGGATCTCTTCATTGCAGATTCGATCTAATATCGGTACACCGAATATGAGTAATAAGTGAAGTTTGGGGTTGTATGTGCTAATATCTTAAGGGACGAATCCCTTTCGGTCAGCCACACAACACAACACACAACAGCCTTACCTTGTGGAATTGGCACCCTTACTGAATGCCGTCGTGCCTTAATACGCACCAACTGGTTACCACGTGTAGGATATTGAAGGTTGAACTAACGGATAAAACAACACACTTCAATGTATAATAATAATAATAATAAATACCTGGGACAATTCCACACAAATTGACCTAGTCCCAAATTAGGCAAAGCTTGTGTTATGGTAACTAGACAACGATATAATTACTTATATAGATAGATATATACATAAATACATAGGACATCCAATAAAAACACGATTGATATACGTTTTTGTCTGTCTGATATTTTCGTATATTAATCATAACTGAGCCCCGGGGCTTTACCTCACGCTTTCCCACGAGGGTCCCCGAAGGGGTAGGCAGAGGTGTATAGGTAATACCCACACACCCACTTTCCACCAGAGGTATATTAGGTGCCAACGTGACAGATGGCGAGTCCATCGCCGTTACTCAAGCACGACTATACATACGCCTTTGAATTTCTTCTCAGACGTATGCAGGTTGCCTCTCGATGTTTTCCTTCACTGTAAAGCTCGTGGTGTGACTAATCACTGTACTTAAGTTCAGAAAAACTCATTGGTACAGTCGGGATTCAAACTTGCGATCTTTGTGTCGCAGGCAATTGCTCGAATCACTCGGCCACCACGGCTCCACCAGTGTGTACAAAATTACATGGATTTTTGTTTCAGTATTGTGCTAATATTTTTTCCAAAATTAAATTATCTGTTGCTACAGGATAACATGATATCAACTATGTATTTGGCAGTGACAGACCCGCTGCAATCGGCTTCAATTTAGTTAAAATAAATAGATGGAGAAAAACATTATATTTTAGTTATTACTCAAATGAGTCGAATATTTTATCTGTTAGTAGTTAATAAACTGTTTCTGAAAATATAGTTAATTGTTGTTATTCTAAATAAAGAGTTATTAGTGAGCGAATGTACTTTTATGCTATGCAAGTAGTCAAAATGTTACACTACAAACAGACACCTCAATTTTGTTTATATAATATATAAGCTGTGTAGCTGTGTTTGGGAGTAGTAATATTAAGAATGATTCATCCATTTAGGTATGTTTCCCGACTACGAGCAGCACACGAATGCTTTGAGAGGCAAGTTAGAATGAGTATTGCAGAAAAACAAACACATATCCACACGAATTTCTCCTCGAATTCCATTCTTTTACGTGTACTATTTACAGTGTCAACAACATTTTTCAAGCTTAAAAATTCTTTTGGACATCCCAAGTAACAGAGAATAATTAAAATTTCAGCGTTGAAAATGGGCTTAGGAAAAATTCACTCGCCAGATGAAAACTCGCCGGATCCTAACCCTGAATTGCTGGACCGTTTCGGCCTAATTGCTCCGTGTAATTTCGCAGCTTTATTTAAGGGTTAATTTAATTTATCCGACAATACACGTCGCATCCCCGCTATGATTGCGATGGATTTTATTATTTAAAAGTTAATGTAAATATACATTTAGAATATGTTTTAAACGCCAAGCATTAATTTAGTGACCCCCTACGAATTAATTTAGTATGTTTAGCGGTCCGTTATTATTTATCTTTACAATTATCCCCAAAGAGGCAGTGATGTAGTAACGCCCAAATTACGCCATAGATATATTAAGATGCTAACACAGTGACAGGTGGTTAGTCTGTCACAGACACGGATCACATACAACTTTGAAATTATTCACATACGCGTGGACCTTTCCTCACAATGTTTTCATTAAGAGTAAAAAGCTGTGCACTCAAATTCTTAAAAAACTCATTGGTACATTGGTCATTGCAATCTGGACGTGACCGGTGGTTGCTCAAATCCTTAATTCAGCGGTTCTCAGTCATCAACCACAAAGGTCTCGCACTGTGCGCTTCCAAAGGAGTTTTCTTCTGCGAACGCTCAGGCTGTGGAATGAGCTCCCCGTTGAGGTTTTCCCTGGAGAGTACAGCATGGAGTTCTTCAAGAAGGGTGTGAAAAGATTCCTGCAGGGTTGGCAACGCCCGAGTGATACCCCTGGTGTTGCAAGCGTCCATAGGCGGCGGTAACCGCTTACCATCAGGAGACCGCATGCTTGTTTGCCACCCAAGTGGTATAAAAAAAAAAAAACGACGCATTGGTTCATCTATCCCAAGTTCCTGTCAAGTGTGTCGCAAAATTTTAAAATACGATATTTTGACCTGTAGCATCGCATCGCGCATCGCGTATGTCAAGGTGTTCCGAGTTTATAAATAGTATGTTACTTCGTTAAGTGAAAAAATTTGAGAGCCACTGCACTTGTCCACTTCGTTTCAAAGTAGTTTTACCTTATAAATGAATCTCCATTAAACTATGGTTACGGATGTTAATTCAAGACGAATGTGTGGTATGCAAATGTTAAGGAAAGCTTGTGGCGAATGGAGTACAGACTGAATGTTTTAGTAGGTATGCATATACTAATCTGTAATGAAGATAGATGTGATAATTACATGAGGTGATAGCTAAATCTATAATGACCTAAATGCTACACTACAAATAGGGATAATTTATAGTTTGACATGTCGGGTGACAGAAATGTTTAAGGACCTAGGTGTTTAAATACCCAGTTCCTGCTACGAATAATTTATTCGTAAATATTTGTATTATTCAATTGTACATAATTAATATGTAGGTAAATAAGTACTTTGCATTATATGTAGAAAGCCGTGGTGTGGTAGCCGAGTGGTTCCAATTGCCTGCAACACAAAGCTTGTAAGTTCGAATCCCGATTGTACCAATGACTTTTTCTGAACTTAAGTACAGTGATTAGTACGACGTCAAATTTACGGTGGAGGAAAAGATCGAGAGGCGAGTCCTGCATCCGTTTTTGAGAAGAAATTCAATGGCGTATGTATGGTCGTGCTTGAGTAACGGCGATGGCCTCGCGATCTGTCACGTTGGCACAATCGGCAAAATTGTTATCTACTACAACCTACAAAATTGTACGTAGGGGTAGAGGACCAATGTTAAAACAAAAAATCAAGTACTATATTTCGACACTTCTTCTTCTAATAGGTTTTATTTCTTGGAAACCGTGGTAACTGGTAACTACAATTCTATGTTCGATATGTGACGTAAATAAACATGAACAAGGTGTTTCCTTACGGTGAATAAATTATATTTGATTTTGACAGACAGACAATGAATGCGACTTGAAGCTGACTCGTAGCTCTTTAATGCATAACGAAACGAATAAACATTACTATTAAATAAACCTTTTTGTTAGTCAGTTAATGTCACCGCTCTAATGAACGCGTCGTAAACCGAGTGTCATCAGGAGTGATTGATGATATCAACGGCACAGGATTAAATCTTGTATTTTATAAAACAAATAGGTACATAAACAAAATATATAGAAAAGTACACGTTTTCTATTTGTACACAACATTGATATAGAGGGTACCTTTGTTCAAATAGCCGTGGTGGCCGAGTGGAGTGGCCTGCAACATAAATATTGCAAGCTCGAATCCCGGCTGAGTTTTTCTGAACTTAAGTGCAGTGATACATCACAAACCTTACGGTGAAGGAAACATCGAGAGGAAAACTGCATACGCTTGAGAAAAAATTCAAAGGCGTATGTATAGTCGTGCATGAGTAACGCCGACGGACTCGCCATCTGTCACGTTGATACCTAATATATATCTCTTACGAAAAGTGGGATGATATAATAACATACAAAAGTACTCGAAACCGGCGAGCATGTATGAAGAGACAGATGAATGTGGACGAAGCGAAAGGGGTATGAAAGACTAGAGAGAACTGGCGCCGTATTCTCTCGGCGTGATTATGTATACAAAATACATTTTAGTAAACCCTGCTCGATTGTCTAACAAGGAGAGCGCCATAGAAGACTGTATTAGTTGATGTTTAAATATTCATAGAAACCAAGTTTAGTATGTAGTTGAAGTAACATTGTAGAGTTTAGTGCCTATCGAAACTATGAATATATTGACAAAGTTTTAGTACAGTAACGTCGTGAATAAGGCTGAAACAACAATGAAGCGAGTGTTCCTTCAAGGCTCAACAATGCATTAGAAGTTATTGAGATCACAAAGTTTCATGTTCATTGTAGCATATCCAAATAAAAAGGATGATAAAACGTATTACATTTTTAGTAATAACAAGATACGGTGATAGAAAAAATCGTCCAAAAACCTGGACACGTTTTAGAAGTATTTCCTCACGCCTTCCCACAAGGGCCCCCGAAGGGGTAGGCAGAGGTGTATTGGTAGTACCGTGTGTAGTACTTTCCGCCAGAGATATATTTCCATTCCATCGCCGTTACTTAAGCACGACTATACATACGTCTTTGAATTTCTTCTCAGACGTATGCAGGTTTCCTCTCAATGTTTTCCTTTACCATAAAGCTCGTGTGACTTATCGCTGTACTTAAGTTCAGAAAAACTTTGTGCCACAGGCAACTACTTGAACCACTTGGCCACCACGGCTCTAGTATTTGCATCGTTGGTTTTTTTGTTTTTTCTAGACTATCACACTTTCGCTTCATCTGGATACATCAATTTCTACATCCGACCGTATAGACCGAGTCTTTCATGTATCTTTTCCGTTGCTTATCTTTTATTATATTTCCTTATCTTCTCCAATTTTGCAAAACCTGTATTTTGAGAACTTAGACGATACACCTCTTAAAAATACAACATACAATTAAATATTTAGGTATACATATTCGTGATCATCGTGAAATCGAACCGCAGCCTTAATTTTCGTAGTCAGCTGCTCGAACGACTAAACCAAACGGCTCTCAATATTTGTTATCTTAGCATATATTTTCAAGAAAACGTCCGGAAATATTTTCCACTTGATTAATATTAAAATAGTAATTTTAAAGTCAGCCACTATTTCAGCGAAGTCGCGAGGAAATTGCAAAATGCTTAAAAACTAGCTGCACTTCTGTGACATTTTTAAATTACATTTTTATGCAACGCCAGAGTTAGCTCCGATTTCACTTGTGGCGTTAGTTAATTAAAATATTTCATCGTGTTCTAGCTTATATTGATTATTTTATAGGCCGTCTATACCTTTGTCTTGACTATAATATATTTGGTTTGACTAGTCGCCACTGAAATCAAGATTGCAGAAGTTTTTCTGAACAAGTTATGTGTTTATTTATTTATTCATTTAAGATATGCCAACAGTACACATATTAAAACTTCACAGAGTGTGTGCTAGGAATACAATTAAATGCTGAATATGCCTGTTATTGGTGCGCACCAATAACAGGCACATTCAGCATTTTTATGTGTTTACGATATCACTAGCTTTACGGTGCAGGAAACCATTGTGAGGAAAATTACATAGGCATAAAGGTATAGGTATATTCAAAGACAAATGTATATATAGTATAAGAATAAATAATATGGTATGACTAACTGTACTTTAGTTCAGGAAAACCCCACATGGTTGTGTATTGAAGTTGAAAAACTTTTAAATAACGGACAACTGAGGCTAGAACCTGCAATTTTGTCTCTGCAGGTGACTTCTTATTTTTAATCAGGATTGTGATGGCTTTTTCCACGCTACCAGTATGTGCCCCATCCGGCCCTAATACTGCTTGCAATTTGGCATCGCGTCAGTTATAATTGCGTCAACTCTTGCGCTATCACGGAGGTGGATTTTAGTTTAAAAGCCTATTATTATTAGGGCAAGATAGGCACTGTCTATTTGTACCCAAATTTACCTACGTTTTACGTAGTAGCCATATGTGGAAAGACCGTAAAATTTTACACAGTTTAGATGACACAATTAGGTCTACCCTCTCATCAGTTTTAAATATATCTTTTGACGACCGCTCGTGGTCTCAGGCCTCCCTTCCTATTAGGTTCGGAGGTCTGGGAATACGCAAAATTTCCGATGTGGCTTTACCGGCTTTTCTGGCTTCAGTACATGGTGTGCATGACCTCATAGGAAATATTCTTATTACGTCACTTAGTGGCTGTGAGGTTTCGCACTTGGCTGAGGCCAGAGATGCCTGGATTATGGCATGCCCAAACACAGATGTTCCCCTTAGTCCGCACATACAAAAACAATGGGATGAGCCTATCAGTAGGTTGGCCTATAATGCACTTCTCGATAGTGCATTCAACTCTGCTGATAGAGCCTGTCTCCTGGCAATCGCTAGATGGGAGTCCGGACTCTGGCTTCATGCATTGCCCTCTTTTAATATCGGTACGCTGTTAGATGATGCAACCTTCAGATTGTGTGCGAGCCTACGTTTAGGCGCTAAATGTATTGTCCCACATCGGTGTCACTGCGGGGATATTGTCAATGACTCCGGACACCATGGTCTATCCTGCATCAGCAGTGCCGGCCGGATATCACGTCATTCCTCCATAAATGACTTGATACGCCGGGCTCTGGTCAGCGCCGGCGTGCCTGCTGTGCTGGAACCAGTCGGTCTCGCTCGCGGCGATGGCCGGAGGCCGGACGGTATGTCTCTGATGCCATGGAGGATGGGTCGGCCCTTAGTGTGGGACGCTACGTGTGTCGATACACTGGCTCCTTCCCATCTTCCTGACACATCGGTGGCGGCCGGCGCCGCTGCTGCTCAGCAGGAGTGCCTCAAGCGCCGCAAGTATTCCTGTCTCGGGTCAGGTTACATATTTGCTGCATTTGCGGTTGAAACTCTGGGGCCTTGGGGTCCTGAGGCTCACCATCTTTTTAAAGAGGTCTCGCGCCGTCTAGTCGAGGCCTCTCGTGACAGGCGGGCTGGAACATATCTCGCTCAGAGAATCAGCATTGCTATCCAGCGTGGCAATGCTGCTAGTCTTCTTGGCACGTTGCCTCGGGATACCGATTTGGGACAAATATTTTATCTGTAAGTAGTTAGTTTCAACTGTTCTTTGTAAATATTATTAATTGTTGTTATAAAAAAAAAAAAAAACCTATTAAAATGTGAAAGTTTGTGAGGATATTTAGATAAATACATAGGATATGTTTTATTTCAGCCTTTTATTTCTCATCTTTGAGTGTTCTATCGCAAATCGATAAGCGAAATCTAATTCTAGATAGTTGGTAAGTGGTCTTCCAATGCCTCTTCCATAAACTGTCGCATTATATATCTGTTTCTTTGTACTTATCCTTTTTTATATGTCTAATCAAACGCATGTTATTTTAAAGTAATGTATCAACTATATACTATTCAATCATTTAGAGAAATTGATGTTCAGCTCGAAAACTTTGTTAATTACACTTCGTACTTCAAGAAACACACGTTTTCAAGAAACGTGTGTTTCTTGAAGTGCTCAAATCTTCACGTCCTCCCAAAAGGGTCTCCCATTTATTCTCGACCTTATGCAGGTAAATTTTAGAAATTTTTAAACTTATATCAAATTTAGAAACCACTCATTGGTATAGTCGGGATTCAAATAAGCAATTTTGGCGTTACGGGCGACAAATCAATTCACTTGGTCACTATGGTTAAGATTTCACTAGCATATATCTAAATTAGAATTGCAATATGTTCTTGCAAAATCATCTAATTGCCTTTTTATATCGGAGCGAATCGTTATCTGCTTTTCCATAGGGAGCATAATTACAGCAAAAACTAGTATGAATCGCTGTGTTTGTACTTAGTTTTATAATTTGGATCAGGCTTAGAGCTAACTAGTTATACCCCGCGGTGATGCCGCGATGATAGGGCCGAGTGGTGTGATTCCTGTAGTTATCTGCAATATAAAGATCGTTTGAATCCCGACTGAACCAATGAGTTTTTCTGAACTAAAGTACAGTGATTAGTCACACAACGAGCTTTGCGGTGACGGTAAAAATCAATAGGAAAGTGGGTGTGTACGTACTACCTACACACACACCTCTGCGTACCCCTTCGGGGACCCTTGTGGAAACGCGTAAGGATATATTATATAATACTTATAAAGGATCTGAGGTCATATAGATTTATATCTTGAAGATGTAGAAATTACACTTTTTTTGGGCTTAAGTATGAGCATATTAATAATAATAAATACATAACGTTGAGTCGTTAGTAGTTTTAATGATATATTTCCTATGAAAACAAAACAAAGTGTTAAGTAAGTAAAAAGTGCAATTTCTTGTTGGAAAAATGAAATGGCTTTGAGTTGCACCGTTTTCAGCTGAAGCAATTCGTTTCACCACTGAATTGAGTCACGATTTCCGCCACCATACTACGTTTTGATGCTACTATTGGTGTTTTTATCAGAAGTGACATTAATACACTAATAGATTAACCATTACTTGTCAAGCTTGGTTAAAAACAGTCTGACAGGAGATAAAGGAGATATATTAAATGACATACATATTATAACTAGCTGTCCCGCCCAGCTTCGCCCGGGTGAAGAAGTTAAACTTCTTGAAACACGATCGCAACGCCACCTATCGGGTCCAATTGTGATGTAAGCTATCCTATCTTTCAAGTTAGATCAAACTGCATACGATGTGCAAATTTGATCAAAATCGGTTCAGTAGTTTGGAAGCCCATCGCGGACACACAACGTGACGCGTAATTTATATATATATTAAGATTACGGGGTATACAGAGGCTGGGTGGAAGGCGAGAGTAATTAAAACCGGCCTATATGTTTGAAGGTACTGACGAGTGCGGACGATGCGAAAGAGGTCTGTCAGTCTAGACAGAAGTAGTTCTCTTCCTGCCTACCCCGTAAGAGACTCGGCATGATGATATGTATTGTGAGTTCGATTTAGTAATTGGCTTTCAATAAACGGGAAACAGTTTTTATAGCTCGACAGGGAAAGCAGAGGTTATAGCTTCTCTACAGACTCTTATAAACATACTTAGGCAAAATTATGACGCGATTTTGCTTCATATGATTTTGCGTATTTCAAGATGTCTGTTATCTACTGTTCATGTGTTAGTTAGTTCCTTCAAAATAATATAACGTGTTATAATTAAACCAGAACTACGAACTATGTCACTTTTACCCATAGTAGAGGTCTAGTTGTATTCTTAAAATAGTACAAGTCAAGGCGAGTCCACATATGAAGAGGCCAAACGTACCGTGCACTATCAACAATGAGATCCCGCCTTTATACCTACGCTTGAGATTGAGACAGGATATCTCTAAAGGATAACGCTAAAGGATGTATGACCGTGTGGTTATAAATATCGACGATTCCAACCACGGTTGCCTACTTGCTTACCACTAATGGTGGTAATCGGTTACCGTCAGAGTTCAGGTAGACAATTTGGTGATCATGAGGAACTTTATACACCTTAATAAATTCCATACTGTAGTATAGTATAAATAATAAATATACTCAATTAATGAAACTCTGTCAATAAATCCATAGGCAATTAGCATTAAATAATAAGTCTGAGGAGAGATTTTGCCACCCCGTGTGTATTCTACTTGCTTGTTTAACGGAGAGTGTTCTGAAGAACTGTTTGACATGATGCCCGTCTACCTTCTACCGACGCACTTCGATCTGCGACTGCGATCGACGTGGAATTCGTACCAATACTTTGAAACCAAAAAGGTCTCGCAAGCTCGGTGCAAAAGGAGTTTCCTCCCGCGAACGCTCAGGCTGTGGAATGAGCTCCCAGTTGAGGTTTTGAAATTTAAACTTTAAGAAAGGTGTGAAAAGATTCCTGCAGAATCGAAAGCGAGCAATCGACGCCTCTGGAGTTGCAATCATCCATAGGTGGTAACTGCTTACCATCAGGCGGATCGCAGGCTTGTTTGCGACGATAAAAATGATGGTCGGCAGAGCGTAAACAAGCAAGATACTCTAAGCCATAAGACCTTGTAGCAGACGATCATAGGCGGCCCTAGTCGCTTATTATCGCATGTTTGTTTGCCACTTTCATCATCATCATCAGCATCGCCATAATCATCATCGTCATCATCATTAAGTCTATCTTTCTCCACTGCTGAACATAGGCCTCTCCAATCGATCTCCAGCGCGACTGGTCCTTTGCCACCTGTATCCAACCTTGCCATTGTCACCAATGCCAATTTAGCACCTTAATAGCGTAATAAAACAAAAAAATACTATCTCAGTTCGAGAATATGTATGCATGTATGATTTGGCTAGGAAAAGCCAAAATACACCGTGCCAGCTAGCTGGGATTGAAAAATTTTGTCCATCTATTTCCGTAACGGCTCTCGCAAGAAATTTACATACGAAACCGTTATACGGAGTGTTTTTTTGTTTTAACGAGGATTTGGGCTTATCACAGTGAATATAACGAAGGAAAATAAAAACAATAATGATACAACCTAGACTGTTATAGTCGGGGTAGCCGTTTGGTTTAAATAATCAAGGCTACCGGTTCATATCCCAGTGTTCTGTACCAATGAGTTTTTCTTTTAATAAAGTGTGCCTATTCACAGTATTGCCTTTACGACGAAGATAAAAATAAATGGGATAATTCCACATTAATTGGCCTAGTCCCAAACTAAGCAAAGCTTGTACCATGGAAACTTTAGAATTATATACATAAACCCTGACCACTAGACCAGAAGGCAGTCGAAGTAGAGCCTTATAGGCTTTACATATTTATTCACAAGTATTAACCGATAAGAAAAAAATATATTACTCAATGTTGGCGTTCCTCAGACATGAATAGACAATATGGCTTTAAATACCATATCAAACGTATGCAGGTTTCCTTGTTTCCTTCACCGTTGCACATTGTACTTACAATCTGACTTGTTTACAGTTGGAGCAACAAAATGCTTGTGAAATATGATTCTGTGGAACACAGAGCAAACATTTAACTATTCAACGGTAGAGAAGAGAAAGAGATTTACCCTTCACAACAAAAGTCCTCAAAGGGCTAGACTAAGGTGTTGTCTTCTTTCCAAATATATACTTTGCCTACCTCACAATGGTTTCCTTCAGCGGTAATATGTATATATATATATGTATTTTGTGACAAAAGAAGGCTGTAATTTAATATATATATATATATCCTCACGCCTTCCCACAAGGGTCCCCGAAGGGGTAGGCAGAGGTGTATAGGTAATACCCACACACCCACTTTCCGCCAGAGGTATATTTTAGGTGCCAACGTGACAGATGGCGAGTCCGTCGCCGTTACTCAAGCACGACTATACATATGCCTTTGAAGTACTTCTCAGACGTATGCAGGTTTCCTCTCGATGTTTTCCTTCACCGTAAAGCTCGTGGTGTGACTAATCACTGTACTTAAGTTCAGAAAAACTCATTGGTACAGTCGGGATTCGAACTTGCGATCTTTGTGTCGTAGGCAACTGCTCGAACCACTCGGCCACCACGGCTTAATTTAATATAGAAGGTATAAAAAACACCTTCCCACATTCATACCCTGTATACCTTCATGTCTTCTCACAAGGGTCCCCGAAGGAGTAAGTAGATGTGTTTAGTACACACGTTCATTACATACATAGCAGATTTATTTTAGATGGCGAGTCTATCGATGTGTTTCAAATATTTTTTTTATTGATTAAATTAATTGTAATCCAGTTCGCATAAGCTATAATATCTCCATTCCAAACTCCATGCAATACCATTCACGCGTTGATGCGTGTTATCCGTGCGATATTGGACATACTCTCGTGAAAGCCCAATTTATATTGACCAAATCCATTTTTTTACAAAACTGTAAAGGACAGTTCGTTATTTATTAGAAACGATAGCATCGCAATAGATTCAGTCTCCATTGGCCATGCGAGCCTGCATTAGGCATCGTAAATATGAATTTATGACGGCAATAACTGGTAAATAAATTGTGGATTCACGAAACTGCATGGATACTTATTGGTTCTGTACATTATCTCTACGTTTATGATCAAAGGCAACAAACAAACTCGTTTGTTATGTATTAAAGTTTCATAGAAGTATATACACACAAGGATGGGAACGTCAAGAGTACGAGAAACCGGCGAGCATGTATGAAGAGACTGATGAATGTGGACGGAGCGAAAGAGGTATGTAAGTCTAGAAAGAAAATCACTCTACTTTCTCGGCCTACCCCGTTAAGGACTCGGCGTGATGATAATATGTATGTATGTATACCGGTACCTTGTACATAAATAGCTAAAGTGTATGAGTCAAAAACAATATATATATATATTTTATTTATTTATTTATTTTTATTATTTATATTATTTATTTATTTATTTATTAAAACTTCCTGCAAAACATTTTGCTAAGGCGAACTTAATGCCGTAGGCATTCTTTACCAGTTAACCTTTGGGTGATGCAGAGATAGGCATGGCAGGCTATAAAAGAAATAAATAGTTGGGAAATATAATATTATCATTATTTTATAATATACTATGCAATATAATAATATATATATAATATTGGTTGAACTAATCGTTTTCCAAATTTTTATAAAAATACCTAAATAACCACGTCGCCGTGCTAATTAAAAAAAAAAACTAAAAAGCAATGTGTTTTATTCTACATAATTATCTCTTCATTATAGGTACTGTTTTTTGATGTTATATAACTCGATGGTTCGTAAACTTGTTCACTGATCCCCAAAAGCTATGCATATATGAGTACATTGTGGTATTCTTTCAGTGGTTTTACCCAACCATATATACACGTATGTAGCTCTGCATTGTTTCAAACATTGATGTTAATCGACTGCAATAAACGAAACCTACTGCTTCAAATAGTTTCATATCACGAACTTAATTTATACCTGACAAATAATAATATTTAATTTTACATAATATCATGGAGACTGATGAATGTGGACGAAGCGAAAGAGGTATGTAAGTCTAGAGAGAACTGGCGCTTTATACTCTCTGCCTCCCCCGTTAGGGACTTGGCGTGATGATATGTATGTACATATCATACATTCTAAGTTTATTACGTAATAAAGAAGCGTGCACGACCATACGAATACTATAGATAGAACCGTTATTTTGTTAATATCAGACAACTTTTTTTTTTTTTTTTTTTATACCACTTGGTTGGCAAACAAGCATGTGGTCCGCCTGATGGTAAGCGGTTACCGCTTTGCGTCATAGCCAAAAATAGTATATAAATATATCTTTACCCATCTTCACGCCTTCCTACAAGGGTCCTACATGGGGGAAGCAAAGGGTTGTATATCCCACACACCCATTTTCCAACGGAGATATATTCTTCGTGCCAACGTGATAGATAGCGAGTCCATCGCTGCTATAAAAGCACGACTATGCATACGCCTTTGAGTTACTTCTCAAACCTATACACGTTTCCTTCCTTCACAGTAAAGCGCGTGGTGTGATTAATCACTGTACTTATGTTCAGACAAACTCATTGGTACAGTCGGAATGTTCGACTTGCAATATTTGTGTTGCATACGATCTTCTTTTTTAATTTAAGCTTCCTGAAAATAAAATTGCCCGGATGAATAGACGCATTATAAATCGGTTGATGTACCAGTTCTTTGGGTGATGCAGAGAAAAGCAAATGGTAGGCTTAAAAAGAAAAAATAATAATAATAATAATGTCTATGAAAGACGACGATTTATGAGTCTTTGGTATTTATTTGAAAGAATGAACTTACCACATTAAGAAATTAACTTTTCAATTTGAAATGATATATCAATAGGGGTGACACACACATAAGAACTCGAAAATTTTAGCACGAAACTTGAAAGAAGAAAACAAAATTTCAGCCCTAAACTTTCCGCACAATATGTATATTAAAAATATAACCAACAATGTACAGAAGAGTGTCAGTTACGTAGTGCAACGACGCCATTCGTTCTCCAAATAGGAAGTAAACTTGTTTCCGCCCTCTGAGAGAAGTTTTCTAGAGGGTAATGCATCTAGCGAGCTTGTAAATAGTCTGGGCTTACGCTTAAGTTTTATTATTAACAGATAACAAAACCATATTTTTTTCTTTTATCTCCACAGATACAGCCGCGGTTGCGAACGGGTGCCAGAACAACACAAAGATTGCTCGTATCTTGACTGTGCCGGTGAGTTTTTCTGTACTGTGTACAGTGATTGGACACGACTTTTAGGGTGGAGGAAAATACTGAGAGGAGACCTCCATACGTTTGAGAAAAAAATCAGAGACCTATGTATAGTCTTGCTTGAGTAACGGCGATGGACTCGCCACCTGTCATGTAAGCACTTCACTATATCTCCGGCAAAAAGTGGGTGTGTCCACATTCATCAGTCTCTTCATGCATGATCGCCGGTTTCAAGTACCCTTGAGAAAATTGGGTGGGGTATTAACTATACACCTCGGCCTACCCCTTCGGGGACCCTTCTGGGAAGGCGTGAAGATATAAATAGTTTCTTTTGTTTATCAATAAAATAGTCCGTTACAGAAGTTACTAGCTTTTTTCACTGAGCCATTTAATCTCTAGGCTAAGTTGGCTGAGCTGTAATCTCGCAGCTGACACACATACATTGCGATAATTGTAAGTAGTAAAGGAATGAGTGAATCAATTCAGTACAGTTTGTGGTTAGTTAAATCCACTAGGCTCATGTAGGACTAACGTATCCAAACGGACTTGGATTTGGGTACATACGGGAGATTAATTGCCTGAGCAATATTGCATTTACCACGTGTGATCCAGTTATCAAATAAATAAATATTAACTTGTTCAAACACTGGTCTGAAGGCAATGCTTAAGTTTTGTAATTTGACACATTGTATAGGATGAAGTAAAAGATGTTTTTCTAGAGAGAACTGGTTCTCTATTTTCTTCGATTACCCCATGAGGGACTAGGCGTACAGTTCCGTTGATAAATATTTGTATGTATGTAAGCTAGAAGCTATATCTAAGAGACGGTGGCTTTGTCGACATGTAACATTCAAGAAGAAATCAAATAAAACTAAACATACCTTTTATCAACATATTCAGAACTAAAAGTTGAAAGCAGACTCAAAATATCAACGATAAGCAGATATAAAATATAACCCAACTTTTAAATAAGGAATATTAATAATAATAATAATAAATACCTGGGACAATTCCACACAAATTGACCTAGTCCCAAATTAGGCAAAGCTTGTGTTATGGTAACTAGACAACGATATAATTACTTAAATAGATAGATACATACATAAATACATAGGACATCCAAGACTAAGGTACAAATATTCTTGTTCATCACACAAATATCTGCCCTCAGTGGGATTCGAACCCGCGACCACAAGTTTCGCAGTCAGGAGCTCTAACCACTAGACCAGACGGTCGGAATATGTGATGATCGCGATTATTTGCTGTCTCTCAAGCATATTCTAATTTCAAATTAAACGTAAACAGTTAGAGTGTATGGACGTTGTGAACTTCTGGTCGACCTGGATATGAACGAACCACGTAATGGTAAAGTTGTAACTCCCGCGTTTCTGATCCGATCTTTTCGCACTCTTTCCCAAAGAATTCGATTTCAATTCGATTCGAATTCGAACTCATTAGGTAAAACCGTAATGGAGAGTTCATTACACAACGTGAGCATTCGCGAAAGGATACTCCTTTGCAAGCGTAGTGCGTTGCTGTATTATAAGTATTGTGGGGTAAAATATCCGACCGTGATAGTTCATTACATTGGAACACTAACTCCAAAGGGATTAAGGAAGTACACCTACCATTTGTCACTCAAGAAAGGAATTTGAAAGGGCTCCATTGTTTTGAAGACACTAAAATCACTGGATAATAACGAACATCCGTACCGAGTTGCAAATGGCCGAATTAATAATCCCGTTCTCCATTGTTGGGCCTTACTATTATACCACACAATGTTTATTACGATATCATATTACAAACTGGAGTTCTTGAGAGTATTTTGTAGTGTGGGCGGTACTTATATTAATATAACGAATTATATTATCAAATTATCGAGAGGAAACCTGCATACGTCTGAGAAGAAATTCAAAGGCGTTTGTATAGTCGTGCTGGAGTAACGGCGATGTACTCGCCATCTGTCACGTTGGCACCTAATATACCTCTGGCGGAAAGTGGGTGTGTGGGTATTATCTATACACCTCTGCCTACCCCTTCGGGGACCCTTGTGGGAAGGCGTGAGGATATATTATTATTATATTATCAAATTCTATAGGAATAAGTACTTTTTTTACGAAAATTTCGCTGCTGAAGAAGTATGCAGCAGAAATCGTTACTTATAATAATGCTAAAACAATGCATTTAATAAATAAATAAATAAAATAAAATAAACATTGCACACACACACTACCTTGCGTTTGACACACACAAAGTGAATACATTACAATATATGAATGGAACCGCACGTGTGAAGTATTGCTGGAAATACGGTGACGTAATTGTTATGTCACGTCGATATATATCACACACAAGGGTCCCCGATGGGGTGGGTAGAGGTTAGTAACTCACACACCTACTCTTCGTCAGAGATATATTCCACCGCTGTTACCCAAGCATGACTATTAAAATTTAAGAACAACTCATTGGAACAGTTAGGATTCGAACGCGTATTTTTTGTGTTGTTAAATTAAATTAACTTATTAAATTAACAAACAGACGATCAACATTTCAATGCAACGAATAGTTGAGTAGTTAAGAGTACTTACATACATTTCAGTTTGGAGTTTATATAAACTTTAACTGGTAAAGTTACTTAGTCCTTTCTCTCCTTTACTTACTGTTTATCGGAAGCAAAAAAGCATAAAGTGTTAAACAAAAGACTGTAGCAAGCTCGGGCAGCTAAGTTTCAGCGCTTGCGAAGAGTCCTCAAGAAATTAACTAGAGTTAGGGGTGTCACGTGAGATTTAAAGCAAATAAAAATAATAATAAGTTCCTCACGCCATCCCACAAGGGTCCCCAAAGGGGTAGGCAGTGGTATGTAGGAAGTACCCATACACCCACTTTCCGCCAGAGATATAATTTAGGTGCCAAAATGACTGATGGCGGGTCCATCGCCGTTACTTAAACACGGCTATACATACACCTTTGAGTTGCTTCTCAAACATATAAAGGTTTCCTATCAATGTTTTCCTTCACCGTAAAGCTCGTGGTGTGGCTAATCACTGTACTAAAGTTCAGAAAAACTCATTGGTACAGTCGGGCTTCTAACTTGCGATCTTTGTGTCGCAGGTAACTAATCGAACCACTCGGCTACCTCAGCTTTTTGGACATATTGTATATGTATGCATGGACATGTTTGAAATATATTACGAACACATTGTGGCAACCCTAATGAACAAACAAACGGAGCTACTAACATTTAGATCAAACGACCAACTTGTCTACGGTACAGGATAACTTTAAAACCGCATTTTAATAGTGTCCTACAAACTTTGTTCACCAGTATCACATTTGAAACTTTATACCTGCCAGTTTGCAATCAATAAAAAAAATATTGTATCGATTTTATCATCAATTAGTTTTATATCTCCATCACCATTTTACCGTCTAACAGTTTAATGAAAAACATAAGTATGATTTATTTCAACCTGTATTAATACTTTCTCTGCCTACCCGTAAATGGGGCTGGTACTGAGTTGACGAAAGACATTGGCAGACCATGCTCACGACGTGCGTATACCATTAAGTCTAAGGAGAGACTTGCTTTCTCATGTGTATTCTACCGCTTCTGTGACGTGTTCTGAGAAACTGATGACGAAAGGCGAAAGATCGCAACACGCCGTAGCCACTATCGACCGGGAATTCGTCCCCATACTTTGGTTCAAAACAGGCTTCGCACTGAGTGGTTTTAATGAAGTTGCTCCTGCCAAAAACGCTCAGGCTGTGGAGGTAACTATGCGTTAAAGTTTTCATAAAACAATACCTAAGACTTTTGCAGGATCAGTAACCCTTTTTTCGCCTTGATAATGTACGAGCTGGCTTAAGCTGTAATCATGAACAAAATAAAATAATATAATATATCCTCACGACTTCCCACGAGGGTCCCCAAAGGGTTAGGCAGAGGTGTATAGGTGATACCCACACACCCACTTTCCGCCAGAGGTATTTAAGGTGCCAACGTGACAGATGGCGAGTCACCCTCTTCGGCAAACCCATTCCTTGGGAAGAAAAAGCCAAATACCTGGGTGTGATCCTCGATCAACGCCTTTCTTTCCGTCACCACGTAAAGGCGGTACGCGCGCGAGCCGCCTTCGCGCTCGGTAGACTTCACAGCATGTTGAATGCACGAAGTAAACTCTCATTGAAATCCAAGGTGAGGATTTACACAACGTGCATTCGACCAATCATGACATATGCGGGTGTAGTGTTCGCACACACTAGCAAGTCAACACTTAACCCCCTGCAAGTGCTCCAAAGCCGGTTTCTCCGGAGAGCCACAGGTGCCCCGTGGTACATGCGTAATAGTCAACTCCACGTTGACCTCAAAGTCCCCACTATAAAACAGTTTTTGAAAAAACTGTCCAAACGTCATTTCGATTCTGCTGTAAATCACCCCAGCCCCCTCGTCGTATCGGCCGCCCGATACACTCCTTCCCTTATCTCGAAAATAAGGCGTCCAAGACATGCCGTCATCGAACCGGATGACGACATAACGGTCCTCCAGGACGCCCGACAAAAAACATACCAACACTACACACAACCGACCACTGTTCCGTCCTCGCCGGCGCGGCTCGACGCGAATAAGCCGTAATGTTCCCCCCCGACCTCCGCCGCAAACGCCGGCCCGTGCCGAGCCAGACGCGTAAATCCCGCCCCCAAATAATATTTAAATAAAATGACCAGTCCAGCCCAGCTCCCTTGCTCGCGATCCAGCAACGCCCTAAGCCGAGGTTCGTACCCCACAGGGGGTGCCCTTAGCTGTGTTGCTTAAAAATAAAGTGCCTGGCTGGAGGCCTAGGTCTCGCCATTGACCGGTTAAGTAGCAAAAGTTCCCGGAACTCACGCTACGAGAGACAATACAAAAAAAAAAAAAAAGATGGCGAGTCCAAGACTATACATACGCCTTTGAATTTCTTCTCAGACGTATGCAGGTTTTCTCTCGATGTTTTCCTTCACCGTAAAGCTCGTGTTGTGACTAATCACTGTACTTAAGTTCAGAAAAACTCATTGGTACAGTCGGGATTCGAACTTGCGACCTTTGCGTCGCAGGCAACTGCTGGAACCACTCGGCCACCACGGCTTGAGCAAAATACAACGGAAAATGTATAATATAGCACAATGTATGGATAATAGTACACTTTGCATTTACATTATGTTCACGTCACATACCAAATTATGGGCAGTGCTTTTGAAAGGGTATAGAAATTGACGTCCGCGCTATTCGAGTTGATTTTAACATGAAACAATAAATTAAATTAATATTCAAACCTATTCGCGAATATATTTACATTAACAAAATTATAGCCGCCGTATAAATAGTATTAAAGCCGTGGTGGCCGAGTGGTTCGAGCAGTTGCCTGCGACGCAAAGGTCGCAAGTTCGAATCCCGACTGTACCAATGAGTTTTTCTGAACTTAAGTACAGTGATTAGTCACACCACGAGCTTTACGGTGAAGGAAAACATCGAGAGGAAACCTGCATACGTCTGAGGAGAAATTCAAAGGCGTATGTATAGTCGTGCTTGAGTAACGGCGATGGACTCGCCATCTGTCACGTTGGCACCTAATATACCTCTGGCGGAAAGTGGGTGTGTGGGTATTACCTATACACCTCTGCCTACCCCTTCGGGGACCCTTGTGGGAAGGCGTGAGGATATATTTATATATAAAATTATATGCTTATACAGAGTCCTCTATGAAACGTGAGGATACATTGGCATTGAGATTATGGAGACCGGATCTTCAGACTTTGTCATTCTATTTCACGCAAATACCTCGGAACTATGAAAAAATATATTTATCCATATTACAATTTTACTAAACGTTATGAAAAATATTAAAATTTTAAAAATAACCGCGGGTCACATGTATTTTTAAAAATAATTAAATATATTTTATTTATACATTCAAACAAAGATGTATATGTGTAAAAAATCTAAAATAATAGTTTTACAAATTCAAAAATAAAAACAAATAGGAAATCCAAGACTACTTATACATAATTTGGAATCAATTCCACAACCTCAAGCTCCACAGCCAGGAGCCATGACCATCTTTGGACATCCATCCCTACTGTGCCACAATATTCTATCAAAACCCTGTCACGTATAATATCACGGTATCATATCCAGACACAACATTACTACCAATAACAGTGCACATGTGAACTGTATGCATCCTTTAGCTACGTAGCGTATCTATCTTATGTGTAAGTAGGCAGTGCCTACTAGGCACGCGCAGTAATAAAGAAGCGATTGAGCTAGCCGGTTGTTTCATTGAGCTCCGTATACCCACAAAACACTACATTGGCGACGAGGCTGGGATCTACCTACACAAGTTTATATATATATATAAAAAGTTAAATTAGTAAAATGACAAAATTCATCGGAAATCTAAGTGTTTTCGATCACAAAATTCACGAATGGGACGTGTTTTACGGTAGATTGACGCAGTTTATTAAACTGAACGACATTTCCGATACTAACAGAAGTGCAGTGCTATTAACGAATTTGTCAGATGAATCCTACCGCCTGATTCGGAATCTAATACATCCCAAAAAGGTCGAAGAAATAGCGTTTACGGAACTAGTGCAGGTGCTCAACACGCATTTTACTCCAAAAAGGTCAACGTTCGCGGATAGAGCAAAGTTCTATGAAGCAATAAAGTCCGACGGCGAAAGCATCGAGGAATGGGCTGCACGGCTGCGAGGGCTAGCCGTGTACTGCGATTTTGGCACGGAGCTGGACACGCTGCTGCGTGACCGCTTTGTGCTAGGCTTCAGAACGGGACCGGAGCGTGACAGGCTATTCGAGTGCGATTCAAATAGCCTGACAATTGGGCAGGCAGTGGAAGTTGCCCAGAAAGCAGCATGTGCACGACAAGCTCGTGCCGACGTCGTTGTCAAGGAAGAGCAAGTGTTCCATGTACGTGACAGCGAACGCCGCGCCGCGCGTTGCTCCGCGGACAGGGCCAGCGCAGCCAGCGCGGCCGGCGCGAGCGGCGGGGCCGGCGCAGTCTGCAGAGGTCGCAAAACTGACAGCGGGGGGCAAGTTCGTTGCACAGTGTGTGGTATGAGAAACCACAATACGGCTCAGTGTAGGTTTAAGAACTATAAATGTCAAAATTGTGGGCAAAAGGGCCATTTAAAAAGGTTGTGTACGGCTAAAAAGTCAAACATATATAATATTGAAACGGAGGAGGCGGAAACGGCTGAAGAAAACGCCTGCTGCAAGGAATGTGAACTTTATAATATGAGGTACGTGGATGATAATCCTATAAAAATTACTGTTAATGTAAACAATGTAGACTTGTGTATGGAGTTAGATACTGGATCAGGGACGTCGGTTATTTCAGAAAAGTTGTATTCAATTAATTTTGCTAATTTAAAACTACATAAGAGCGATTTGAAAATGTGTCTGTACAATGGCCATAAAATAACGCCGCTTGGTTATTTTGAGGCTAAAGTGTCGTATTCTAATTTATGCAAAAATATTAAAATGTATGTTATAGAAAACGGCGGACCACCCTTACTTGGTCGTGATTTTATGTCAAAATTTAGAATTTACTTTGCAACCAACAACAATATTACCGGTATGAATAATAACACTGAAGAAGTACAGCGGTTACTTAGAGGCAAGCGTAGAACCGGTTTTATTCGAAGACATTAAGCGGGCGATTACTACCGACAATGTATTGAAAACGGTTATCAAATATATGAATAACGGGTGGCCTAAGAAAGTACAATGTAAATCAATAATGCCGTACTTTCAATGCAAAACTGATCTAGAAGTTTTCAATGACTGTTTGTTCCGAGGCCATAGGATAGTTATACCTACTGTCTACAGAGACAAAATGTTAAAAGAATTACATTCAGCACACTTTGGCATAGTTAAAACAAAAAGTGCAGCTCGAAGTAGAATGTGGTGGCCGAACATAGACGCCGACATTGAGCAGTGGGTGGGATCGTGCGCCGCGTGCGCCAGCGTACGCAGCGCCCCCCCGCGCGCGCCGCCCGCGCCCTGGCCGCGCCCCCCCGCACCGTGGCACCGCATTCACATAGATTATATGTCTGTAGGGCAGGCTGAATATTTAATTGTCGTGGATGCGTTTTCCAAATGGCTGGAATGTGTTCACATGAACCGCGGTACTTCTACAAGTGCCCTTATACAAAAATTAAAAAATATGTTTTCTAGGTTCGGTGTGCCTAATATTATTGTGTCAGACAACGATATAAAGATTAGCTCAGCAGAGTTTCACACTTTTTGTCGCGTGAATGGAATTGAATATTTAAATTCGCCTATATACCATCCAGCCAGCAACGGACAAGCTGAGAATTCAGTCAAAACAAGTAAGAAAATGATAAAATGTTTGATAGCGGAAGGCAAATGTCACAAAGATATTCTCGATAAGTTACAGAGTTTTTTATTTAACTATAGAAATACTATTCATTGCGCGACAGGGGTATCTCCGGCTATGCTAATGTTTGGTCGTAATTTAAGATGTAGGTTAGATTTAATCCTACCCCAACAAAAGGGTACAGATAACACCAAACAATCGTTAGTACTAAAACCAAATAGATGTTTTCAAGAAGGGGAAACTGTATGGGCTAAGTGGTACATCGCAAGGAAAGGTATTTGGAGTTTAGGAATTGTTAATAAAAAGTTGGGCAACAGAATGTTAGAAATTTATTTTACGGATTACAAAACTAGCTGTAATAGACACATAGATCAAGTAAGGAAATATACTAGTAATAACAATAGTGATGTGATAGATAATAATCCCACCGAAGGAGCGTCCGGCCTTGTGAGCTTGGCAATATGCAGCCAGCTGTCGGACGCTCCGTCGGCCGCGCAGCCCTCTCCCCCCGGGCCTCAGCCCCATGGCCATGGCGCCGCGACGCCACCGCCGGTATCTTCAGCTTGTTCGTTGGCTACCACCGCGGAAGAGGGAGAGATGCTAGTTGCGACCGATGGTGAAGGAAATGCGGGCAATGAGGAGTGGGCGGAGGCTAGCGAGGAGCCGGAAGTCGAGAACCGATCGGAGGAACAGTGTATTGATGCCAATGAAAAGATTATTCCAAATGTTGTGAACACTACTCCGGTCGGACGCTCTAAGAGGCTCAGACAACCAGTCAATTATAAGCGGTATTTTTAGTAAGTTAAGATTAAATTGTACCTATGTTAGTATTAAGTTGATACTAAGAACTTGTTTTTATTATTGTTACAGATTTCCAAATTAATGTTGGAGGGATGAACTGTATGCATCCTTTAGCTACGTAGCGTATCTATCTTATGTGTAAGTAGGCAGTGCCTACTAGGCACGCGCAGTAATAAAGAAGCGATTGAGCTAGCCGGTTGTTTCATTGAGCTCCGTATACCCACAAAACACTACAACATGACATTGAAATATAAGACTTAGCCGGACCTCGACCACAGAATACCAATTAGTGCGGGTCTTGCTTTGACGACAAAATGATAATAGTATCGCATTGACATGGTCAAAGGACTATCAAAGGATTGATTGGATTTGTATCTTCGAGGTACTTCGATTGACTGACAGATACATAGCTTGAGGATTTCATAGAAAAGTCATTTAAATATATAAGAATTGACGACTGTACGTCGTCGCCTGATTCACAGAAGAAATTGAAAACCGTGGTGGCCGAGTGGTTCGAGCAGCTGCCTGCGACGCAAAGGTCGCAAGTTCGAATCCCGACTGTACCAATGAGTTTTTCTGAACTTAAGTACAGTGATTAGTCACACCACGAGCTGAACGGTGAAGGAAAACATCGGGAGGAAACCTGCATACGTCTGAGAATAAATTCAAAGGCGTTTGTATAGTCGTGCTGTAGTAACGGCGATGGACTCGCCATCTGTCACGTTGGCACCTAATATACCTCTGGCGGAAAGTGGGTGTGTGGGTATTTCCTATACACCTCTGCCTACCCCTTCGGGGACCCTTGTGGGAAGGCGTGAGGATATATTATATTATTATATATTCTTAAAGTATTCGATGTACCACGTGACGAGCCTTTGTTGTACAGTATCGATAATACAACAATCGATCTGAACCATCACTACAAACCACTTCGAGCTTTCTTACTTTGATTTAAAATTCAAATTAGAAGCTGAACACTTTGTGGCCACTTTTGGAGCAAAGCAAAAAGCTTCCCCGTGATAAAACACGTACACTTTCTTATTACAATAACTTCAAAGGGCCCAAGTGGTCTTGGTTTGAAAGCTTCCTCGGATTTTGGTTAAATAATCTTAATATTTTGCTTTTGTGGAATACACGTTAAAAATGTGTAGAAGCCTAGGCTTAGGCCTCCGATAACCCCGTCAGGTCACGCAAGGTAGTAAGTAAGAAGACTTTCCAATTGAAAACATTGTAGTTATTGAAACTACAAAAATAAGATGCAGCGAGAATGTGACCTGAGTACTTGCATACTAGGATTGAAAATTTAGTGTCATTAAACGTACGCCTTAGCTTTTCGGGAACCTTGTCAGACCCTTGTCATTTATATATACATTACATATATATAACTGGGGCTTCGAATAGGTAGGAAGAGGTGTATAGGTAGTACCCACACACCTACTTTCCACCGGAGATATCTTTTAGGTGCCAACGTGAAGAATAGCGAGTCCATTGCCATTACTCGAGCACGACTAATACATATGTACGTCCTTCTTTTTCTTCTCAAAGGTATGTAGCTTTCCTCTCGATATTTTCCATCACCGTTGCGCTCGTGGTGTGCTGTAATAAGTAAACTGTAATAAGTTCACAAGAACGCATTGTTACGAATGGGGTTCGAACTTGCAGTTTGCGTTGCAGGCGACCACTCGAACCTCTCGGCCACCACGGCTCAAATATATAAAAATAATATAGAAGATCAAATTAAATAAAAATGTATTGCATGTAAAATTACGTCACTAGACATTTACACAGCATACTATACTTAATATTACACCCTTCATCAATTCAATCATAGTTTGGAGCCTAAAATATAAGTTTTAGCCAGCTTTATCTCGTATCATACTCAATTGCTTGTACAAGACCATCATACTTTAAATATTTTAGCTTACTAGTTCATAATCAAATTCAACATAATTCAAGAAAGTTTGATACTTGCTCCATCCACTACATTATTCTATGAACGTTTATAAAGTATCCCAGGATTCAAAGTACTGGCACAACGAAATTTTACAGCGAAATTTTCATTGGCCATAGTCATTCAAAATTATACTTTAAACTGTTTTTATAAAGTTTAAAATTCAACAGAAAAATTTAGTAGCGTTGTTAGCTGATCGATGCAACGTGCATTCCGTCAAGTGAACCAATTTGGCTGAATTTGTCGCAGGATTTTCTCTATTAAGGGAGCTTAGACTCAATTTCGGTGAGCCTACCTATTTTGTCAGCTGGTTTTAAAAGCGTTGTTCAACTGTCTATGTATGTGGAACAAGCTGTGCTACGCAGCCTTGCGTACAACGACTTTAACGGTGAAGGAAAACATCGAGACGAAACCTGCATACTTTTGAAAATAAATTCAATGGCTTAAGCAAACGTGCTTTTTTTTTTTTTTTTTTTTTTTTTATACCACTTGGGTGGCAAACAAGCATGCGGTCCGCCTGATGGTAAGCGGTTACCGCCGCCTATGGACGCTTGCAATACCAGGGGTATCACTCGCGCGTTGCCGACCCTGCAGGAATCTTTTCACACCCTTCTTGAAGAACTCCATGCTGTACTCTCCAGGGAAAACCTCAACGGGGAGCTCATTCCACAGCCTGAGCGTTCGCGGAAGAAAACTTCTTTGGAAGCGCACAGTGCGAGACCTTTGTGGTTCCAAGGTATGGGGATGAATTCCCCGTCGATGGCGAGAGGTGCGGTGGTAGAAGGTGGAAGTGGGCATCATATCGAACAATTCTGCAGAACACTCCCCGTTATACAAGCGGTAGAACACACACAGGGAGGCAAAGTCTCTCCTCAGACTTAGTGATTCCAAGCCGCTTGTGAGCATGGGATCGTCGACAATTCTAGCGGCGCGTTTCTGAACCGCGTCAAAAGGCCCAAGCTGGTATCCAGGGGCTCCAGCCCACAGGTGGCAGCAGTACTCCATATGTGGCCGAACTTGCGACTTATAAAGTTGCAGCCTTTGTTGCGGTGTGAAGTACTGCTTAGCTCTGTTGAGCACACCGAGCTTCCTCGACGCCAGCTTAGCCTTGTCCTCTAAATGACCACGGAACTGAACGTCGCTAGAAATATCGACCCCAAGGATCCTAATGCTCTCCGAGATGTTCAGGGGAGTGTTCTGGAATTGTGGAGCCACAGCGAATGGAGTTTTTTTTGCGGTGAACGCGCAAACTTGTGTCTTAGTGGGGTTGAAGTGAACTAGGTTTAGTCGACCCCAATCGGAGACACTGCGAAGTGTACTCTCGATTTCAGACACAAGTCGTTCGCGACTTTCCTCCACAGTGGAACGAGGGAGATTAGCACGGCCCGTGTAGTAAGTGTCCCCAGTGCTGTCGTCTGCATAGCAATGAATGCCTTCAATAGAAAGCATGTCATTAATATGCAGAAGAAACAGAGTCGGGGACAACACAGAGCCTTGCGAGACGCCAGCATTAATTTCCATGCTTTCGGAGCAGCTACCGTCAACGACGGCTCTTATGCATCTGCTGGACAGAAAGCTGGCGACCCATTTGCATAATCCCTCTGGCAGTCCGTAGGATGGAAGCTTCGATAGAAGACCGCGATGCCAGACCCGATCAAACGCTTTCGCCACATCCAAGCTAACAGCTAATGCCTCACCTTGACTCTCAATGGCGAGTGACCAACGGTGCGTGAGATATACTAGAAGGTCACCCGTTGAGCGACTGTGGCGGAAGCCATACTGTTGGTCACTCAACAAACCGTGACCCTCTAGATATCGCAGGAGTTGCGTGTTAATCACTCGCTCCATAATTTTGGAGAGGAGGGAGGTGATGGCGATCGGCCTGTAATTCGATGGGTCTGATCTATCGCCCTTTTTGGGCACTGGGTGCACGTGGGCGGTCTTCCACGAAGTTGGGACTTTTTGGGTGGAGTAGGAAAGCGCGAATAGGCGCGTCAAAACAGGACACAGTTCAGGAGCACACTGCTTAAGCACCACTGCCGGAATACCGTCTGGCCCGCTCGACTTATGGACGTCCAGAGACAGCATCTCCCGCCGGACCTCCCGTTGGGTTATGCTTATCTCCGGCATAGAGTTCTCACACCGCAGGATAGTGGGCGGTGTGGCGCCTCCGTCATCCATAGTCGAGTTCGAGGCAAAGAGAGAGCCCAATAGATCCGCTTTCTCTTTGGCACTGTGGGCCAAGTTACCATCCGGCTTACGGAGTGGTGGTAGGGACGACTGGCAAAAGTTTCCCTCAGCAGCCTTGGCAAGGGACCAAAAAGCACGGCTGCCAGAAGGGTAGCTAGCGAGTCTCTTACCAATTCTGCCGACGAAATCGAATTTCGCCCTGGCAATCGCTCGCTTACAGTGCCTCGAGGCAGCATTAAGTTTCCGCTTTGCATCAGATATGTTGGGGTCCAGATTGGATCGAGCCGTGGTCCACGCCTCATACAAGGCTTGCTTGGATAATTTAGCTTCCTTGCAGGGCTTATTAAACCACGGCTGTTTCTTTACCCCTGTAGCTACTAGCGAGTTTGGGATGTAGCATTCCATTCCCGCCAGTATCGTCTCAGCGACGGCTGCTGCACAGGGGTCTGGATCTTCTGATGCAAAGCAGATCTGCCTCCACGGGTACGATGCGTAAAACTCACGCAATCCATCCCAGTCTGCTGCCTTGTAGTGCCACATGCGCCGCCGCCCCGGGGGTCGGGGCACTTCGGCCTTTGCGCACGGCACTTGCGTCCGGACCAGACAGTGGTCGGATGTGCCAAGCGGCGCACCCACCGAGATGGAATAGCTGTCCGGTCGCGTGGTCAGCAGAAGGTCCAGTAAAGAGCTTGTATGGCCCTCGATATCAGGTATTCTGGTTGGTTCGTGTACCAGCTGCGAGAAGCCATAAGCCAGGGCAAGCTCGTAAGCAGCCCTCCCCGCGCAGTCAGTGGACCGAGAGCCAAGCCACTCAACATGGTGAGCGTTAAAATCTCCTAAAACCACCAACTCCGCGGAGGGGTACTGCTCAAGTACTTTGTCCGTTGTCGATTGCAGGTGCTCAAATAGGCGAACTGTGTCTGTGTCACCGCTATGGGACCTGTAAAGGCACGCGTAGATTCGGGTGTTGCCATCATAGTCTACGCGCACCCACAAAATTGACAGGTCTCTGTCTTCAAGGCCGTGGAGACGTCGACAGCAAATATCCTCCCGGAAGTACATACATACCCCGGCGCGGCGCACAAAATTGTGTTCCATCTTGTACCCGGGGTAGTTCAGGTACGATGTATCATCAGGGCAGGATATCTGCGTCTCCGTCAGAAATAGCAGAGTCGGCTGTGTCGTCTCAAGGTGTTGGTGGACTGCATTTAGATTAGAATGAAGTCCCCTGATGTTGCAAAAGTCCATTTTTAATATGGAAGAGGAGGCCGCTGGGAAACTTCTACTATTTTTAAATTTGGCCATTTTAGATTTCTATGGGTGCTGAAAAGGAAGAAGAGGAATCGTTGTGTCGGCATCAAAGAGGACAAAGCGCAGTCTCAATCCGCCGCAGTGATGTACAGGTAGTGCGGATTGCCGGAGCGGAAGTCGGAAGGGCCCCCGATCCCCCCCTGATGCAGCGGCCGGGTCCACTCCGGTCTCCTCCTCCGGCACGACCACTACACCAAGGACTTTACACACATGTGCGGGTCAGCCTCCCAGGGCGGAGATTAGGTGATCCCTGGGTTCGGGACCCCTACTATATGCGGGCGGCCAGCGGACAGCCGTTTCACCGGGTCTCCCTAACAACCGCACCGACATGCCGCGCCTGGTCACCACCACGGCGGAATTGCACCACTGGTCCTGTGCTGCCGACACACCGCTTCCTCTTGGAGCCTGGCGACCTTACTCACCACAGGAACACGACACACCCGAGGGTAATGCCATTTAGCTGCGATCTTCTGTAAGGTGGAGGTAATGGTACCAGTCGGGCTGCTCCGAATTCGAACGGCAATTAACCGTTGTGCCCTCCCTCCCTTCAGTGCTTGAGTAACGGCGATGGACATGACACCTAAAATATGTCTCTG
The DNA here is from genome assembly GCA_945859725.1 of Drepana falcataria. Lineage (NCBI taxonomy): Eukaryota > Metazoa > Arthropoda > Insecta > Lepidoptera > Drepanidae > Drepana > Drepana falcataria. The sequence continues at coordinate 9,164,147 of OX243935.1, forward strand.
GGAGAGTGTGTGGGTACTACATACATACTGCTGTCTATCTCTTCGGGGACCCTTGTAGGTAGGCGTGAGGATATATTTTTCAATACTCATATTTTAAAAGGTTAATAAACTCTCTGATACATATAAAAACGTAAAATTTACGAGCTATGCTAGTCGTTGTTCTTTATTAGCTCTCATATTGCTTAAAGTGGAAAACACTAGTGCTTTTGGGATGTTAACGATAAATTTATAACAGCACCTGCATAAATTAACAGCCAGCGCAGGCAACGATGAATTACTTGCTTGGTATTTCCTAGCATTCATTTACTCGAAACTAAAGACGCTTTATGCGGTCATAAGTCCCCAGTGGGTCTTATTTTAAAACCTCTCACAGGGGTGTAAATATTAACCAAATTCATGCGACAAGTGTGACGTAGCGAGCCTACCGCCATAGTATAAGAGCTACCGCCGTCTTTTAAAGTCAAATATACACTCCTTAATTTTCTACTTTACCTACGGCTATGAATTTCTTCTCAAATGTATGCAGGTTTTCTTTCGATGTGTTCCTTCACTATAAAGCGGCGTGTGACTCACAGTATAAAAGTCAGAAAAACTTGTTGGAACTTTTACTTCGCAAGTAATTGTTTAAACCTCTTGACTACCACAGCCACAGACCTATATATTCAGCAAACATACCTTATATACTGTGGTATCTGTGTCAAGCAGTTATAACCGCAATGCTATCTTCACACAACAATCAATTTATAGGTCTTGATTGTGCCATCCCGCGTAGCACTGGACTGTTTCATTTACATTTCCACCGCAATTTGGCGAGCATTCAAAAACAATTGCGGGGGGTTGTTGCACTGTTTTAGTATCGTTTAGAAATTGTTTTTCAGCTTGTGTTGATTCTGCTGTCAATTTTGAATTAAGAACTACTTTGAAAATCTTTATAACCTCTCGATAAACTCTTCGATAAACCTTTTATAATTAAGAGTACTTGTACAGTTGTTTTATATTTTTTTGTTCATCATAGATTGTTTCGTGGAAGACTTTGCTGATTGATGCTACTTACTTTTAAAATAAAAAATAAATTTAAGTAATTACCTAAGTTTTATAAGCGAGTGGACATCTTGAACATTTTTCAAACACCAAATATGCTAAAATTGTAATATCCTCTAGTCTAGAGAATAATTTATTGAGATTTTTATACGCCCGTAAAAACACTGTAGACAGCTGATGCGGTATTATTTAATTTGTCTTGGAATATATTTCGTCCTTTTTATATGAAAGCGAGTGTAGACTTTTCATATTGAAAAAATAAAACTTTAATCAAATTATCTACAACTACTATTAAATCATAATAGTGTGCCGGGTGGTTCGAATGGTCGCCAACGCAAAAGTTCTAAACTCGGACTCCAGCTGCACGAATGACTTTTTTCTTAACATGTACTGTAGGTAATTATCACACCACGAACTTATAATTAAATATGAAGGAAAACATCGCGAGGAAACCTGCATCCGTTTTAGAAATTAAAAAACGTAGGTATAGTAAATTGCTTGACGAACAGTGACTCGCCGTCTGTCACCTTGGCAACTAAAATATAATCAGATACATACTATCAATAGGCCTAGTCATTTACACAACGGTGGCCTTGATGATTGAAACAAGCGTTAGACCACCAACACGATAGTGGTCTGCCATACGCTCTGCGGTGATGGTCAGACATTATCTCGGCCGTGGGTGGTAGGTGATAGTCGCGGATGTCACAGGAGCGGAACGTGACCGATAGCGAGTCCATCGCTGTTACTCAAGCATGACCACTAACTTATTTTTTTATTATTTATATATAATTGTCTATGTGTTGCTCACTCATCTTAAACTATAGAGCTTAAGGTCAGTGGGCTTTAGAAGTTTTTTTTTGTGTTGTCTCTCGTAGCGTGAGTTCCGGGAACTTTTGCTACTTATCCGGTGAATGGCGAGACATAGGCCTCCAGCCAGGCACTTTAGTAATAAAAAACACAGCGAAGGGCACCCCCTGTGGTTAGATAACTTTAGAAGTTAGGTCTTATATTTAGGTACTGCCTCTGGTAGCCATAATAGTGGTAGTGAAGGACGCGCCATGATGTTCTATAAATCTGTCCCTTTCACACATGAAAAGTAATGACAATAGCACGCCCGGCTCACCCTTAACTCGTCTAACCTTTTGTTACGTATACACAATGAGCTATTATTAAATACTAATACACGACACGTGTAATTCATTAAAAGTGGAATATATTTCGTGTACAATTTCACGGCTTACTGAAATCGTTCCCTAAGGGGTTGTCGGAAGTCGGCAGTAAATACCTTTCCCCAAAAACGATGATGAAAATCAGATCTCTATTTAAAACAGCATAAATTGCGTTACTTTCATGAACAAATTTCTAAGATGCATAATATACATACATACATATCATCACGCTGACTCCTAGAGAGTAGAGTGCTGTTCTCTAAAAATTTACAGACCATTTTCGCTACATTCACATTCATTATCGTCTTCATACATGCTCTCCAGCTTTGAGTATCCTCAACCTTGAGTCTTCGATCGATTCGGCACATCTTAAATATCTATTACATAATTACTTACCTCTGCCTACCCCTTCGGGGACCCTTGTGGGAAGGCGTGAGGATATATTATTATTATTATTACTTAATATAACAATATAAATATTATAATAGTTGTCCCACCCAGCTTTGCTTGGGTGAAAAAATAAACGCTACGGACCCTGTTAACTGTTCAGACGATGTGAAATGTGTAGCGAGACAAACTATATTCTGTGCTGGAAAAACCTTTTATTTTATAAATATATAATAATATTTATAAAATAAAAGGCTTTTTTCGCTAACTGACAGTTTTTTTACTTGTTTGCCACTGTCAATGTTTAGTTTTAAGGTTTTACCTTTGACAGTGGCAAACAAGTACAAACTACTTCGTCGTGTCGCCAACACTCCCCCCTAGTAATGCTTCTGCATTACGATCCATTCATGAGGGTTCGGGCGACGTGCTTTGTCGACCCCTCAAGCGTCCCGATAGGCTTTTTAGTTTCAGGCAAAACATCAGTAGCAGCGCCCATTAGTCGCCAACAGACCCAGTGGCGCCACCTATTAGGTCCAATTGTGAATCTAAACAATCCTCGACCATCTGAAGATATGCAGATAATTTCATTAGAATCAGTCCAGCCGTTTACGATTCTATAAAGGACAGACAATAAACATGGTTATAGGATACAATATACTATAGAAATGTACAGCAAAATTTCTCTTAATACCTTCAATTACTAAAATTGCGTATGTCTTCTAATCAGTGAAGTACACACATCTCTATCGGGAGCTCCCGATGGAGTAGTGAAGACATGCCCTATAGTCGTACCTACCAGTATGGCGTGACCAATTAGCTCAGATTTAATCCGCCATTATTAAAACAAAAACGTTTCTCACCTTCATTAATGTATGCAATACGGGTTTCTTTTTACATAAAACGATCTAATCATTACAAATTATAATAACAATGACTGGAAAATTAATGCAAGGCATGGTACTAATATGACCTACTAATGTAGCGACCTTATGTTAGAAGCTAGGTTGAACAGGCGCAACGCACACTTGTGTTTCTTGCGTTATATTTAAATTAAAAATGTCGAGGTTCTCAATTAAGGACTAAAACACTAAAAATGTCGTCATTTTGGAGCTATTTGTTTTATTTCATCGTCTGGAGGATATATTTACATCACCCCACAACTTATAGGCTCACAGCTGTTATATTTTCTGAGACATTCTCATAAAAACTCAGCGCTCAATAACACACAATGTGTATTCATGGATTGTCCAGAATGCTCTTGAGTGGCGTTGGGACCATGGTAAAGGTTTTTAGACCTCCACGAAACATGACTATAGAGTTAAAGGGAGAGCACATTATTGCCCTATTCATTGTATTATGAAATTGGCAATGTACTACAATTGTAAAATGTACTCAGTACTAGTAAGTAGGTTACCCTGTGCGATAATTTTGTCAAATTGTTTTCTCGTTCAAAAGAGTAGATATAAACAACAATCTCGCACGTACGAGCTAGCACTACAAGTATTGCCTCAATACGAGGCGATATTAATACAATAATACAATTACGAGTATGTCGTAATTTATTTTTATTATATACCATACGAATACATCGCATCACATCAATTAGTTCACACAGACATCAAAATCAAAGCGATCTCTGTTAAATATACAATGTTCAAGCAATTTTTTTTTATTTATCGTTAGTCAAACATAATTTTTTATTACCAGAAACTATTATTATCTCATGATGCGCAACTGTACGCTGACCTTATAACACTGGCGACACAGTCCGCTATAATGTATTACTTCCGACGCTGAAATATGCCACACAAAACACGCTGTATCACTGCGGACTACTGATACCTGCGAAAATTACTTACTATTAAAATTTTATTCTAATAATACCATAACATATACATACACGTGCCGTAGCCGAGTGGTTCGAGTAGTTGCCTTAAAGATTGTAAGTTCGAGTCCCTACTGTACCAAAGAGTTTTTCTGAATTTAAGTACAGCGTTTAGTCACACCACTTGCTTCACAGAATACTGGCTTATGAGCCAGTATATTGTAATGCTCCTTGCTTTACAATATACTGGGTATGACGCCGCATCCACATCTTTTAGAACATAGCTTGATCATTTCACACCAAACCCATTGATAAAGCAGTTAAAATCACACGAAATAGTTTCAACCCTATAGTAAACTATCCGTTCATACGAAATGTCACCGAAATCAATTGATTCGCCAATAAATTTGACCCCACTCACACAATCTAAGGGGTACTTGTAAAAAAGTCCGACTTGTTTGAATTTATGTTCCAACTCCGCACGCCTGCTATCGCCGCAACTGAACAGCAGTGTAGTTTTACAAGTTACTCTGACCTATATTTGAATGCAGAAATTTTCATTCGATAACTGTAGAATAATTATCATTATCACAAACACAACACAAACATATCATCACGCCGTCTCTAACGCCGATTATTCTCAAACAAAAAATACTTCGGGAGCATGAAGAGTTCCCAAACTCGACGAGCATGTATGCAAAGACAGATGAATGTGAAATATATAAGTTAATCTAGAGAGAACGTGAGAGAAGTGGCTCTCTCTGCCAACCCCGTGAGGGATTTGACGTGATGCACGCATTATTACTAAGTTTGTAAAAATTTGGTAAGAAACATTAAACATTAGTACAGCATGGAGTTCTTCAAGAAGGGTGTGAAAAGATTCCTGCGGGGTCGGCAACGCGCGAGTGATACCCCTGGTGTTGCAAGCGTCAATGGGCGGCGGTAACCGCTTACCATCAGGCGGACCGCATGCTTGTTTGCCAACCAAGTGGTATAAAAAAAAAATGTGCTATCAATGTGTGTGTCATACAAATCACAATTGCTCGCATGCTAAAACAAATTCATTTCAAACTTTCATATACCACAATTTGTAGTATAACTATTCATACATACATATCATCGCGGTAACCCCCTTACAGGGTAGGCAGAAAAAGTAGAACACTATTCTTCTCTAGTTTCTCAGACCTCTTTTGTCTTCTCATATATACCATCAGTCTTTTCATATATACCCAGTTTAAGTACGCTTAACACGACTGGAATTTGACAAACGGCTTTAAAAATACTCAGTCCCCGAGGCATGGAGAATAGAGCGCCAGTTTTCTCTAGACTTACAGGCCTCTTTAGCTTGCCGGTAAAAAGCCTTAAATATAATTACTATAACCATTATTGTTATTTCGATTCAATTTCCCTTTTTACAATAATGTGGCTGTTCTTGATCGCTACGACCTAGATTATTTTCACAGCTCTAACATGATTAACAAACCAAAACTATAAACTAGTTACTAGGAACACAGCTCAGAACGGTAAACTAAACCAATTCGCAATCACAAAATAAATATACTTTTCCGATTATAACCTGCTCGCACTATAATCCATTCAATAGATGTAAGTGCGATGAAAAATGTTTAGTTATAACAAGTTGCTGGAGACAACGTTTCAAAATGAATCAGATAAATCAGGTGGGAATGCTAGGTGTAGGAAATATTTAAACGAATGAGTTTTTTTAAGGGAAATCTTCTGAAAAGCTTTTGGGGTGTAAATTGGAATGATGTTCAAATATTTCGTATGTAACACCTGAAAAGAAAAACACCGAATAACATTCAGTGAGTTTACTGAAATTCCTTCCAAGACAATTAAACTACTTTTTAAAATAAAATTCAGCGTCAGCAGTACTCGAAACCGGCGAGCATTTATGAAAAAACTGATGAATATGGACGATGCGAAAGAGGTATGTAAGTCTAGAGAGAACTGGCGTTGATGCGGATGATGATATGTGTTTGTATTTAAAATATTCAACAAAGCTTATATAATAATGAAATGATAAATTAATTAATGAGCCGTGGTGGCCGAGTGGTTCGAGCAGTTGCCTGCAACGCAAAGGTCGCAAGTTCGAATCCCGACTGTACCAATGAGTTTTTCTGAACTTAAGTACAGTGATTAGTCACACCACGAGCTTTACGGTGAAGGAAAACATCGAGAGGAAACCTGCATACGTCTGAGAAGCAATTCAAAGGCGTATGTATGGTCGTGCTTGAGTAACGGCGATGGACTCGCCATCTGTCACGTTGGCACCTAATATACCTCTGGCGGAAAGTGAGGTGTGGGTATTACCTATACACCTCTGCCTACCCCTTCGGGGACCCTTGTGGGTAGGCGTGAGGATATATACTGATAAATTAATTAAACCTATTGTATTATTTTTTAAATAGCTGCACCTCAATATGTCGTCCTTGTCTTACATGAGTAGCGAGAGAGGAACAAGTTTACTCGCGTTAACAAGCTGCGTAGATCGGACGTGATGCCGTACACGCCATCTGATTTATTTGTTCCAACAGGAAAATAGTGCCTTCCATGACGATTGGGGTACTGAACAAAATTTGTCAAGTGCCCACTAGTAACTTTAACGAGCATCCTGTCTCTTTAAGCTCTTATAATCCTTTGATATAAAAGTTACGAAAGGCAAGATCAATCTAATTATTTCTTCGTATTAACTACTTAACAATTTAGTTAACTATATATTTATATATAAATATATATATGTATAAATATATACCTATAAATACATACAATGATTCTACCTTTGTTCTTTATGTACTTGCTAGATATTTAGCAGCCGATGTGCTCGGTTGAAATAATTTTCATCGAAGTAATGTAAGGAGTGTAACTTAAGAGATAAAGTTTCAAATATGTTCTTTAGACCGAAGCGAAGGCACTTCTTCTCGACTTCCCATCGCCGTTACTCAAGCATACTTATGCATACGCTCTTTTATTTTCTTCTCAAACGCATGTAGGTTTCCTCTGGATGTTTTCCTTCACCGTATAGTTCGTGAGATAAATCACTGTACTTAAGTTCAGAAAAACTCATTAATACAATCGGGATTCAAACTTTCAATCTACTAATAAAGAAGTAATGTTTAGTGTAAGTAAAGGTTTTAACAATCAATATAACTTAACCCATAAATAACGACCGCATCACGATCAATTATCAAGCGAAAACGAGAATCTGCCGAGGACATTATTTTTTTATTACACCGAGCGGGGTGGGTCGATTTTTAAAACAATCATTAATCAAATCCACAATGCGGCCTATTGTCCGGTTCGCAACACATTTATCATAAACGGTTCATAACAATAGAGGAGAGCGATTCATAAATTCCTCACACATCTAAACGCAAAACGACGAGGTCGTCCATTTTTATGATCAACACTTGCTTGTTAATCCGCGGAAATCTTTATTGTGCGGCTGACAACGACTGATCAATATTGTTTCCTACGGCCGAGTTCCCCAAAGAGTAGGCCAAAGTATAGTGCCGGTTTCGCTTTGTCTACATTTGTCAGTCTCTTCATACATTCTCAATGGTCTGTAAGTCTAGGGAAAATTTGCGCTCTATTCTCGCTTATGCTATCATTACTAGCACATTGGGGATTCTATCAATTGTATGTGCATGAACAACAGGTGTAGGATAAAGAGAAATAATTTTCTGCAAGAAGTTACTTGTAGAGGTATTACATGGCAGCCGTAATATAGTACGGGTTTATCAATTAACCTCTCAATTAAATTATTTTTAGGTATATAGGTGGGTAGTTAATAATTATAATGCTAAACAATTGAATCCTTAATACGGAGCCTAGTTAGGGTTCATAGTGGTAGATTACAAATGTAATATGATCCTATCGCGGGAGCTAATGTTCGTTCATCGATCGCAATAACCTGGTGTCGAAGTTTCACTCACGCTCGATTTCAAATGTCCGCAACTGCTTCAAACTTCCCCGAGCTAATTCGTAGATCCGACGCGTTCCGGAAAATTATCATTAAGTTATAAGGTAATGAGGTAAACTCATAGCACGTTGCAACTTGAACCGTGGTAGCTGAGTAGTTTAATTTACAAGTCAAGATTACAGGTACGAAACTATTTAGGCCGCACCAATAATAAGGTTTTCTCAAACTTAATACAATGATTGTTTTTTTTAATATGATTGAATTTGAATGAAAAAAGAGGAAGATCCCGTTCCAACTACCTAATTCCAAATATATAGAACACTCAAGGATGGGAGCGTCAAAAATACTCGTAGCCGGTGAGCATGGATGAAGGAAGGAATGAAAGTGGGCGAAGCGAAAGAGGCCGGTAAATCTTGAGAGAACTAGCGCTCTACTGTCTGCATCTCCGTGGGCCCAAAACGGACAAAATAGATTAGAAACTTTAGAAGGTTTATAAGGTCTCTTGATGACTTGCTTACTTACAGTTTTTGATAATGAATGAATAATAAATGGTTTTTATTGGATATTTGTCTCATTATATTCTTATTCCTTCTTTATAGGGCAGTGCAGAAGACATTTGTTTGAGAAATATTTTTTTTAGTAAGTACGAGATATCTATACAATATTCTGACTTCTCCATGCGTGGGTCCATGGTTGACGCCATTGCGAAGTAAAGTTTACGGAGGAAATTAACTTCTCATCTACACTACTACAGACTACTACAGAAATAGCCCGATCGCGAACCGTTATGAACAAGTCAAATATTGGAGAGCGTCTATTAAATTAAACTAAGTACATCAATAGAACAAATACACATCTACTTACTATTAAGTACCGTATTTCCGAACCGCCATTAAAGCACCAAGGCATCACGACATCAATGAAATGCCTCCCATAAGTAACACCTAACACTCGTATTTGCGGCAATAAAACCTGAAATCTACTCCCCTTAAATCCTGACTCACGTTTATCTAACTAACGGATCCCATAAAAACGGAGATCAGAACAATTATTTTTACATCAGCACTGGAACCTTTTCGGACGCGATAAAGAATCTCCCGGAAAAAAGATATTTATTCCCACCATTTAAACCTTGCCAAGTTTAAATTTCAATTACGCTCTTAACATCAAGCATATAAGGTCTATGTTCGTACTAAATGTACGTTTGGCAGATGTAAAGATAAAATTGTTGTTCGGGTTGGGAACTTTCGGGTTTGAGTGCAATAAAGCACATCAGTTTGACGCGCAAAATCACGGACTAATTGTCAGTCTTGTTTCAGTAGAATTAACTACTTTCGTATATCTAGGTTATCCTAGTTGAAAACCACTGAACTATATAGTGGTGGAAAGGAAAACCTCGATAGACGACAAAATAAACGCTAACATCTCAGCAAGTGCAAGCAATTCTTCTTATTATAGTTTTCTTCATGCCTTCCCACAAGGGTCCCCGAGGGGGTAGCCACGCGCCAACTAATATATTTGTATTTAAAGTCTAGCATTTGCGATTGTAGCTAGCTTAAATCTCTGGTAGAAGTCGAATAAAATCGATATTCTTTGCATCATCACTAATAAATTACCTTACTTCATAGCACATAAGCAAAATGCTTTGGTGTGGTCAGGTAGGTTGAGTTCGGAAAGTTTTTGAAAGCTTCTCCAACTACAGAACACTTTCGTGTTCGGAATTGAGGGCGCAAACTTGGCACTATACTTTATTTGTAGCATAAAAAGGATTTTATGACACGATGGGTAAACTGTTGTTTTTGTGTAGTTCTTGATAGTATATAGTTTATTCTGCGGTTTTACAACGTTTTTTTCTGTTTTATTGTGATCTTACTTGATCGCGAGAAACATAAAGTTTGTAATACAATCCGATTAGTAAGATGAACTCGATGTAGACGAAAAATAAAAGTTGTTCGATGATAATAAGGTAAAGAGATTTTAATAATTAAAAAGTTACATTTAACCAATTTAACTTTATAATTATAAAAATTTTGGTTAAACGATATTAATTATAAATTAAAAATTTATAATTTCAAATACTGCTTAAGACTTACTACTTGAATGTTGATCCATGTACTTGAATGTTACCACCTGAATGTTGATCCATGTTAAAAATATCTCAATTGGAAAGCTAAGGATATATCTCATTTAAGACAAATTTATCTAACTCAGCCAAGAACTTTAGATGAGTAGGATATACTTGAAACCATTGAGCATATGTGCAGACATAAGTACTTAAAATAGATAAAGCGAATAATGTCTGTAAGTCAAGAGAAAAACGGGTCTAATGTCCTCATAACCCGGGAAGAGTTTAATGTGATCACAAAGATTGTATACGTATAATTCGACAATGTAACCTTTTAAAGTACGTAAATTAATTTTAATTCTCACGCCTTCCCACAAGGGTCCCTGAAGGGGTAGGCAGAGCTGTATGGGTAATACCCACACACCCACTTTCCGCCAGAGGTATATTAGGTGCCAACGTGACAGATGGCGAGTCCATGTTAATTTAAAAAAGCTTAATATACAACATCAGATGAGAGATTATTTGAATGATGGCCATGCATGGCAATGAATTGGCCTTCTTGTACAGAGTTTATAAGTAGGTTGATTTTTTCTACCCCTACGTTAAACAGAAACAAATTTAAAAATAGAAAGCCGGGGAATTTGTTTTGCCGTTTCTTCTCCTGTCAGGTTTTGTCTTAGTTATTCATTAAGTTTTATTCATAATTTTCGCTATTTTTTCATATCCATAAGCTAATCCTTGCTTGCTAATGTGCACACCCGCTTCAATGTTTCTCCTGTCAAGGGTGGTTGACTGGTAGAAAATGCTTTAGCATTAAGTCCACCATTGTACTGTAATTGTGCATAAATATTAAATAAAATAAAATAAATAAGTATGTGACGTTCAATAAGTGTTCCCTGTCTTCCTTGCGTTAAATAAAAGATTTTCTTAATGGATTTATTTATAAACGCTTAAATTCCTATAAGATAAACGACTGTGAAAAATCTGTAAATTGTCCCAACGGGCTGTCGGAGCGACTTTCAGATTTATGTCACTGTGATGGAAGCTCCGTCCCCCTGCATTAATGTATGCAATATCGTCGTGAATGGAATGTTTGCTCTCTTGTCTATAAGATTGATGTATGGCCGACAGTGGCTCGCATAATTGGTGTGACGGACGCCCGCTGCCAACATTTCATAAATCAAGCGGACGATGAAAGCGTACAACACCGAAGCCCATGTTTTGGATGAGAGATTGACTTTGCCTGAAACTGATTGTGCCTTCAAGCTATGGGATTTTGGGCTCAAATGTGTTTAAACGGTACGCGGGTCTCGCTTATTCAGATACATAAGTGTAGCTGAAGGACTGGACTAGAGAAGTTTAATCTCACTCATGTTTTATCAGTTTTAGGTACAAAAGTAATAAATAGCACATCTAATGTTATTTTGTGAGGTCGGGCATAACGGGTTTCCTGATCGAATTAGGAGCTTTGGGCAGAACCTCCACCTTAAAGAATTCCGTAACGTTCCGCGCAAGTAACCACTTTCCATCAAGTGGGTCATATGCTTCTTTGTCACACTTGTAGTATAAAAAAACTTCGGAACCTCGGAACGTGTAATTGAAATACATTGTTAATTATATGGTAGGCTGTAACGAGCAGTTACATAGCTGTAGACTATGACACGCACAATGTAATAAAAAATAGTTTCTAATTTTTCAGAAAAAATGCTGCAGAATCCAACACCGCAAACCGTGACACATAATTTGAGTTCCGCTTTAAAAGGGTTATTTTTCCAGTTGCATGCAAAATTATCGGTGCCGGTTTGCGGGTAAAGTGTGATATTACGAGCTATGGGCGGCCCGCCGATTACAGGCCACACGCGCTCTATGACACGCTACCGGTTACGTGCTATGGCTGCCGATTTCGGGAATATTTTTACCGATTTGAATTTTAAATTTCGAAAAGAGATGATTCTGGGTTATATGTCAATTCGTTGTGCGTGTTCTTACAATTGCTAGATAACGTGTGATGTGATTATCGAGGCCGCAAGGGTATTGACCTAGTTTAATTAAACAATATTAAACATACAGGCTGTATTACAGCCTAGCAATGAGAGCAGTTGCAAATGCACCACTCCTAGTAAAAATGAATTACTTTTATGAATAGTTCACTATTTAAGCATACCTACGTAACCGATTTGGTGAAATTAATTATTATTATTATGATTATAGCTCGTCCTGACATATGATGACAACCCATCCACATCATACAATACAGGCCTTAATTTTTTCTATATACCACAGGGGTGGCAAATTAGTTTATTCTAACTGTATAATATATAGCCTCATGCCTTCCCATAAGGGTCCCCGAAGGGGTAGGCAGAGGTGTTTAGGTTAGGTTAGGTTAGTACCCACACACCCACTTTCCGTCAGAGAAAATTATTTTTAACGCAAAGATATCCTGAATATTATGTTCAAACCGGAGAGAAATACGATCTAAAAAGTTATCTGAATAGCTAAAGAGTAGGTTTATATAACAATACGTGATGAGCGCGAGAACGGAGGGAGTTTGTTATGAATCCAGTTTCGAGTTTGCCGTTATATTTGTGTGAAATTACGTTTTGTACATGTTAGTATTGCTACTGACTTTTAAATATATATAATATCCTCACGCCTATGGTAGGAATGAGTTATGTAGGTAGAATCAACACACCCACACTCCGCGCAGATTTGCATATCACGTGGACTCCCCACGTGATAAATGCCGAGAACATCGCCGTTACTCAAGCGCGACTATACAGTGATTAGTCACACCACGAACTTTACGGTGAAGGAAAACACCTGGAGAAAACCTTGAGAAGAAATTCAAAGGCGTATGAATAGTCGTTCTTAAGTAACGGCGATGGACTCGCCATCTGTCACGTTGGCACCTAAAATATATCTCTGGCGGAATGTGGGTATTTGAGTATCACTTACACATCTCTGCCTACCTCTTTGGGGACCCTTATGGGAAGGCGTGAAGATATTATTATTATATTATGAATTAAACGCATTTACTTCAAATATCTTTGCATGAAATAAACAAACTTAAAGTGGACTCCTAATACAAACATAATAATAACATAATTAAACTGGCAACATTTAAGTGTTCTGAGGAGAGGTCGTAAAGTGTGAAGGTCAGCGCAGATTAACCCAGCACATGTTGGCAGTTCCGGATCCTTTCCAGTAGGGTGCGCATCGTCTACAGGATCTTAGGATATGAGTTCAAGTTATGAAAGTTTACGAAATGTTTGATTGTTTCCGCTATGTTTCACCCACCTTAAAATAAATCGTGTTGTTTTTTCAACTAGGATAAAACATATCTTGTGTGTTTATTGAGCTAATGAAATAATTAAATGGAAATATTTATTCACCAGCATACAGCTACTTACGTAACTTCATGGCATTAAGGACCTGACAAAATTCTCGATGATTTTCGAAAATATTATTAGATCGAATAATTGAGAAAAAATACTCAGAATTGATGAGTATGTATGAAACCTTGAATAGCTCATTCATACAAGGTTTATCTCAAGATGAGCAAAGGTCTGTAAGAATAGAGCGGGCTAGCTCTCCTTTGATCCACATGTTGGACTCAATTTGATGACTTTTATTAGCTTTGTCTGTATCTGTGTATCTTTAAGATAAGTATGTGCTGGAATGGAATGGAACATTTAAGTGTGATTTTTAACAACTGCAAAACATATATAGAGAAACGAGAAAATCTGAATAATTTTTAAATTATAATAAATTATTCAGATTTACAGAGTTATAATATAAAACGCTTTTTATCTAGTCGAGCTAAAGAGTTGAAATTAAATAAAAGTTTATACAAACAAAAAACGCGCTTTTCTTTGCCCTTTTTATCGTAGTTTTCTTACGGACTCCTGATAATATTTATGTAGTCAGTCTCAACCGCCTTCAAAAGCATGGTCACCAAAGTAATGGCAAGTCACATATGACGGGCCAACATAGGGCGTGTATTAAATTCGGCTAATTCTCGCAAATCGGCCAAGTTTACAAGTGGGGTTCAAGAGACCCTTGCAACTGGGACACAAATGCGATAGAGGGTTAAGTGGCGTCCAAGCTTTTGATTTGAACTATTCTCAGAGCTCTTATTCTTAGTAACAAGCTCAATGAAGAATGTCACGACTTTACAACCCCGTTATAGAGTATTCCTGAGTTAGTATGTGTCTCTTACGAGTAATAAAAGGTTTATAATTTTGTTAGAGTGAAGAAAGGTTGACGAAACAGATATACAAAGCAAAAGTGTGTACAGAAGAGGCAGATGAAGGCCACGTTCCAACTACCTGGATCAAATAGATCGAACGCTCAAAGACGGAAACGTCAAGAGTACTCGAAACCGACGAGCACGTATGAAGAGACTGATGAATGTAGACGAAGCGAAAGAGGTATGTGACTCTAGAGAGAACTGGCGCTCTATACTCTCTGCCTACCCTGTAGCTTGATGCTGGACTCGGCTTGATGATATGATGATGATGTTAGAGTGTTCCATGTGTCTACTACGAGTAATAATAGATTTTTAATTTTGTTTATTTTTTCGGATTTATTGACCAATGCTTACTAAATTCTTATCTCGATTTTAGCTGAAATTCCGTAATTAGTCATCTTCGTAGAATATATTCTTGAGATACCCATAATTGTTTTAATTCGATTAAGTAAAATTGCAAACGAAATAAACCGTTCCCAATTGAGCGAAACTCGGAATAGGTACTTCACTCAAAGCGCCTTCGGTTTCCGTAGCGAATAATTTATCAAGGGCCAATTAATTAGAGGAGTCGAGAATATAAGTAGCTCATTACACAAGTTAAGAGATAGCAAATATTCAATTGATTAATTTACCTGCCCGCTTACATTTGGTACTATGTATAAGTTTATACATTTGATGTTACATTATTAGGATAAATGAGGATTAATATTCGTTCCGTTTACCTACTATTGTTGAACGCTGAAAAAAGGATATAGAGGTAAGAACTGACATCGTGGGAAGTTTGTTTTCACTGCGGATAATTGACATTATCAGGGTCGCTTTATTCCTGGCCTGCATGAAAAGTATTCTTTATTTAAATTTGAAAATAAAAACACTGTTATCTTTATAAGTAGCTATGTATTATATAATACATATCATCATGCCGAGTTTGTATTATATATGTGCATATATTTTTCCTGAAAAGAGCCTTGGTGGCCGAGTGGTTCGAGTAGTTGCCTGCGTGACCAAGATCGCAAGTTCAAATGTCAACTGTACCAATGAGTTTTTCTGAACTTAAATAAAGTAATTAGTCACACATTTACGGTGTATAAAAACATCGAGAGGAAACCTGCATATGTCTGAGAAGAAATTGAACGGCGTATGAATAGTCGTGCTTAAGTAACGGCGATAGACTCGCTATCTGTCACGTTGGCACTTTAAAACATATCCTGGCGGAAAGTGGGTGTGTGGGTACTACCTATACATATCTCCCCCTACCTCCTACCCCTTCGGGGACCCTTGTGGGAAGGCGTGAAAATATTATTATTTTTCCTAGGTCACTTACACACAAATTGTCTGTAGTCCCACTGGGAACACACTCTACGGAACTGGACAACGATATATGGACGAATTTATTTCGATGCTTATACATATTTCATCACGTGGAGTCATCCACGGAGCAGGGAAAGAGTGTAGCGCACCGACTCTCTCTAGACTTACATACCTCTTTCTCTTAATCTACACTCATCTCTCTTTATACATGCTCGCTGGTTTCAAGTACTCCTAACGTTTCCGTTCTTGAGTGTTCGATTGTTGTTACCCCCTTCAGCCAGGCACTTCCAAATTGTCTGTTTAATTATTCTTAAATTATCTCGACTAAAGCAGCGTTACTCCATTCTTAATTTTTTTAAGATAATAATAATAATAATAATATATCCTCACGCCTTCCCACAAGGGTCCCCGAAGGGGTAGGCAGAGGTGTATAGGTAATACGCACACACCCACTTTCCGCCAGAGGTATATTAGGTGCCAACGTGACAGATGGCGAGTCCATCGCCGTTACTCAAGCACGACTATACATACGCCTTTTTTAAGATTATATTTATAATATTATATAAGAAACTGAAGACTAAATATTCATGACACAAATATCATAAACATTTACAAGTGTTCATTCAATGGTAAAGGACAATGCTTTCATTGTTTTCCCTTATTACCGGAAAATAGATCTCATAGCCACCTGAGACATTTGGAGCGCAATAAAAACGCGAGCTACTGCAGTAAAGGTGTTTTGTGAATGGCATACCTATAAGAAAATATATATGAGTTGTGACAAAAATCGTTACACTCGAAGCAAACACATACCAGGGTGGTGAAGCGACAATAACAGGGTGGATTGCGCTTAAATAATATTTTAATAATTAAGAGGTGCTGTTACAAGCCCTTATGGTAAGTGGTTACCGCCGTAAAGTAAAAAAAAATTGTATCAAAACGTTAAAAATTACTAGCCAACGAAGTGGTTGAAACGTGTATCGTAAACATATATACAACATACAGTACTAAGAATATTGAGACAGGTCTTTCATTTCCCTCTTTTGTGCTATTGCTGAGAAGTGCCTCTGACCCTACCTGAAACAATTACCTGCATAGACAAATTAGATTTACCCTAAACTTAGGGTAGCCTCTTTACTTCTTACAAAGATAGTGCTTATTCAATAAATAAATACCTGGGACAATTCCACACAAAATGACCTAGTCCCAAATTAAGCAAAGCTTGTGTTATGGTAACTAGACAACGATATATTTACTTATATAGATAGATATATACTTAAATACATAGGACATCCAAGACTAAGGTACAAATACTCTTGTTCATCACACAAATATCTGCCCTCAGCGGGATTCGAACCCGCGACCTCAAGTTTCGCAGTCAGGAGCTCTAACCACTAGACCAGACGGCCGTCGTACTAACAGTCGTCGTAATGTACAATCAATACTCATTTTATCCCTTGGTAATTTTACGTGCGCAGACCATGGACCACGTTGGAAGTCCATCTGTGTTTTGGGTTTAATAATAGCAGGTTCGATCTCCACTATGAGCAAAGAACCTACTGTTGCTAAAACTAAAATTTGGGTCCTTGAACATTCGCACAGGCACATAAATCAAATCAAAATATTTATTTCACATAGGCCTAGACGGGCACTTATAAAACGTAGAAATAGGTACACGATTTGGGTTGGTCGTTTCCATGGAGAAGAACCGGCAAGAAACGTGAAAAGCCAGTCAAGCAGTTGCAGGTTCTTTTGTCAGTGAATAGTATCATCTCGTAAATCACGCAGACACGGTACCCTAAAATCTACACTGTAAACATTCTACTCGCATACAAACCATTTTTTATCCAATCACCGTACTCGTTCAGTACATTTAACGATACGGAAAAACGATCATTCTGACGTCTAACAAATCGGCATGTACTGCGTTCGCTTTGTTGTGGCAAGGTTCCATATGTTAACAATAAAGCCTTTAATTAATCACGCGGTGCGTTAGGCGTTGGTACTCTGTCACTCTATGCGTGGAATGTAGAATACCTGTTTCGGACAAAATTGGTTTTTGAATTAATACGCTTCAATTGTTGTATCGAAGGCGAATTTATTTCACTATTTTATCGCGAATTTGTTATTTCTTCAGTTTTTAAACGGTCATATGCATTCCGTTTCACGCGTTAATTTCCTTATATTATAATAATATCCTCTCGACTTCCCACAAGGGTCCCCGAAGGGGTAGGCAGATGTGTATAGGTAATACCCACACACCCACTTTCCGCCAGATATATATTTAGGTGCCAACGTGACAGATGGCGAGTCCATCGCCGTTACTCAAGCATGGCTATACATACGCCTTTGAATTTCCTCTCAGACGTATGCAGGTTTCCTCTCGATGTTTTCCTTCACCGTGAAGCTCGTGGTGTGACTAATCACTATACTTAAGTTCAGAAAAACTCATTGCTACAGTCGCGGTTCGAACTTGCGATCTTTGTGTCGCGGGCAACTGCTCGAACCACTCGGCCACCACGGCTTCCTTTTTTAACGTATTTAAGGTTAATTTCCTTATTACAATGATTAATGACCTCGTGATCGTTTCACGCCGAATAAGGGTAGCACATACCACCTATATATTTGAACGATTAAGAAAACGCAACTAACCAAAGTGAGACTGCGTTCCAAATTACTCAATGATATGGTAAAATATTTCCTACTTCATTACGTAAAAAGGTTTAACCGAGAATACAATTATTTTTACAGGTTATATAAAAATATTATACAATGGTTAGTATCTGTGAATCCATACCGCCACGCCGAATCCCTCTGTGAATAGGCAGAGAAAGAAGAGCGCCATTTCTTTCCAGGCTAACAAATCTCTTTCGCATCATCCATTAATACCAGCTTATAACTAAACAACATATACAAGCATACATACGTAGTATGTATATTTACATGTACATCCAAGATTAAGATACCAAGTTTATTACATAATGCAATACAAGCTTCGCATCAAGGAGCTTTGACCACTTGATCAGACCGTCGTTTATTAAAAAATATTCATTAAAGCAGCCTTGTACTTAAAAGTTTTACTAAAGGTCCTAGTTAGTTTTACAACAAGTTTTATTGAAACTACTTTCAGACATCAGAAGAGAGCGGTGATAGTTGAAAACTAGCCAGCTTCTACTAAATCACCTCGTTAATCAACCATTTAAGCCGAGCTTAAGCTATAGTTTGAAATTAACCGAAGTTTTATCCGGAGACGAGTAGAGCTTACAGTTTTTAACTGAAAAGGAATGAAATATGGATTTTAATACCCCGTATACATAACCAGTTCGGTAGTGAAATTATATATTTTTTTTATTAAGTAACTAAGGCCGTCGGGAAATAGAAGAATAGAAGTCGCCCGAGATGCAAAAATTCGAGTTCGAATCATGGCGATTTAAACTAAAAATTAACTTTTTTTATTTTGATTAAATACATCTATCGTACTACGCGCTTTACGGAGAAGGAAATAATTTATTTCTCATTCTGCTTCGGTCCTCTCCGAACCATGTGGCAATCCGATTGAATGAAAATATAATTAACTAGCTGTGCCCGCGACTTCGTCCGCGTGGAAAAGTGACTTTGGGCAGCATTTTTTGGATATAAATTTTGATTTACTTTGTACATGTTACGAAAAGCTTACAACATTATATTATTGAAAAACCACATCTAAATCGATTGAGCCGTTTCTGAGATTAGCGTGCACAAACGCACAGACAAACAGATAAACAGACAAAAATTCTAACAATCAGTGTTTTGGATGCTATTTGCGTTGAAAAAGGTCCCTATCACATTTTTCCTCATATATCTTCCATGTACAGACAGCTATCCGTTACATTTTTATTATATGTATAGATTAAAATATTAAGGGACTTGGGGACCGTAACACGATAGCTACGGTCCCCAACTATAACTCTTTAACTGCTATAACGTAGCAGATAAAGAGTAAACTTACTTTTTCTGTCAATGTTGCCATTTCAAAGTTCAGGCCAGTATTAATTTTCTTCCATTTATTGTTAAAAAAAATGATTCCCACACATTCCGTAGTAGGTGTGTAGTAGCCACACACCCACTTATTATTATTTCACTAAATTTAATAAGCATTAAAAACAAAATTACAAAACTTCTAAACATTATTATAATTGGAATAGTTTGGCGTTCAATAAAGGTTTTGGAAAACTTACGAAATAGTTACATAACACTCTGTATTAATTAAAAACACGTCTTAAATTTCCTTTAGCTCTCTCAGCCTACGGCAAGGTTAGGAAATGCGTAGATAGATGTAGAACAATCTAGTATAATCAACGAGTGTAGAATCGACAGTCATATTATATCCGATTCCCGTCGCGACAGATATTTGCGTGGTGAACACAGGTATAGCAGCGTAGAGAACTGAGTCCTGGATTCCTTTCAGCTCGGAGTATTTGAAATACTTCTTTCATGTATACATACATTATTATCATCACGCCGAGTCCCTCACGGAGTAGACAGAGGGAGCCGAGCGCTAGATGCTCTCAATAGACTCACATACCTATTTCGCTTCATTGACTTTAATCTTCTTTAGAATTGAAAGAAGATCCAATTATTTATATATCCTCACGCCTACCCACAAGGGTCCCCGAAGGGGTAGGCAGAGGTGTATAGGTAGTACCCACACACCCACTTATACGCCGGAGATATATTTTAGGTGCCAACGTGACAGATGGCTAGTCCGACGCCGTTACTCAATCACGACTACACATAAGCCTTGAATTTGAATCGTGTCCTCACGATGTTTTCCTTCACCGTAAAGCTCGTGATGTGACTAATCACTGTACTTAAGTTCAGAAAAACTCATTGGTACAGTCGGGATTCGAGCTTGCGATCTTTGTGTCGCAGGCTACTACTCGGCCACCACAGCTCCAATTATTTTTGTACAGTAAACAGTATACAGTAAACCTATACAACTATTTTCCTTGTTTCAATTTTTCCCTTTAATTAGACACTACCATAGCCACGGGCTTGTTAATAAAACAAATTGAAAGCAATACGTTCAAAAGGAAATAAACAAAGGTAAAAGATCTGTGGATGAACTAAAAATGCAGTAAAAAAGTTGGCTGACTCGCCTCTCAATATGGCTGTCAGATCGAGAGCACTCGTTTCACTATTCTGGAATAAATCCAATTTATTTTGCTTTTGTTTAAGTGTGGAAACAGAAATTTTAGATTTAGGTAATAATAATGGGTTTGTGGGGTGTACAAAAACAATAATATATGCATTTTTATATATACTTTTACGGAGTCTACATTATGCAGTGCATTTTTAAAACCTTTGTTATCGCTCATTTCTCAATTTTACTACTGGCGTCGGAAACCACTAGAAGTCCGATTTATCTCCAAGAAAGATTTTAAAATAATGATGAAATATCCAAGTTTTGTGAAAATTTGTGACTGGGGCAGTTGCTTCAGTTTGAATGCTAAAATAACACGTACAATACTACGGCCAGTTCTATTATTCATAATGATGAATGATATTCCAGCGACAGCATCTAAGGTTTTACTGCGTTTGGGGTGACCACGGAAGTTTGTCGCCAATGTTTTGCCAATGTTTCAAAGTTTTGTCTTTGGTTTCAGATATTTTCAAAGGCTCTAAATAAATGACTAACGTTTGCGAGACAGGCTTTGTCGACCTTCCGCACTTACAGTTTTAACTAAGTTTATAAATAAAGTATTTAAGATTACATTAATAACATAAGAAATTCGAAGACATCTATAGTTGTGCTTGAATAACGGCGACGGACTCGCCATCCGTCACGTTGGCACCTAAATATATCTTCGACAAAATACACCCTTGCTAACTCCTCCAGGGAATCTTTTGTTAAGACGTGAAGAAGACAAAATAAGTAGCCAAAGTATCAATACAGTTCTCTGCTTGATCTAAGCATTATTTACTGAAGATCTAAAGCGTAAATGTTCAGAAGAAGAGGCATATCCAGACCACATGCCGATTACAAACATTAAGAGTTCGCAAAACCGGTTTTGTTAACAAAAAAAAAAAAAATTTATGTTAAATATATATATATATATATATATGTATAGCTTATGAAGTTAGTTGTTGCTTCTGGAACAGTAGTGTAATTTATTTAGGCAATGCGTAGGAAGACAAAGATAAACCGGTCATGTTGTACAGTTGAATTATTGTAGGAGGAAGCCGTATTTTGAATTTGGGCAAAGTTGAATGCGTGGGTTGACTCCGGTGGCAGAACAAGATAACGAATATACGAGTAACATTAATTAGTAGGATAATCAGGGAATGGTGAATTTATAGTGAACATAATATGTTTGTCCAGCCCGTTAAAGGTCATTCGTGCTCATTAGACAGAAAGGAAGCATCGGACGGGAACTTTTAAATATAACATTTTTATATAATAGTCAAAATTATGACGTTAAGGTCTGAAAAAGACCTATTACTTATTACTTTACTAACTCTATGTATTAAATAAATCATCAATTATATGACGGCGTCGAGACATAAGAAATATGATTAGTCCCTTAAACCAAATTTCGCACTACCTTAAAGATTTTGAATTTTGATTGGTCGAATACAGACCGGAACCTTTACAACAAAAGCTGTTAAAAGTTAGTTTGTAATTCCCCACTCGGACCTAGAATAAGGCCGCTAGTTCCACCGGGAATATTGCAAGTTATTTTCCGGACCGTCGCCTGCTGTATTGACGTTGACACTTAACGGTACATAAATCTGTTCTAGAAATAATTATACAAAATTGCCGGATAGACAGTTGTGAATCAGGGTGAATAAATTTTTCGGTAATATTGTTTTGTCCAAAATATACCGTTCGACCGTCTACTAATTATAAAATATATTGACATTGGTGTTTTATATTCCTTCCCTTAAAAATATACAAAAAACCTTTTCCCAAGAGTAAGGCCCGCTTATTACTAAACGGTCATGGTCACAGAATATTTGAGCATTTTAATTATCATATTATTGTGTGGGCCTTTGAGTAGATAACTAATAGAGCACTCAATTAGCTTGTAAATTTTTATGTTCCTTCAAGCTAGGAAATATTTTCACATGTGATATTCTACTATACATTATAATCAATATAATGTTTTTGTAGGCGCAATATCAGAAAACGGCCGTATCATGCCAGCACGCGTCACGCCGCACGGACGGCGAGGCGTAACAAGTGCGAAATACTCTTAAAAGGGACCTCAATTACACTGTAGCTAATGCAAATAATATATTAACTCACTTTACAACGAAAGGGACAGAGCAAACTCATGCCGTGTACCTTCTGAGGTAAGTAGAAGGTATAATAATAGAAACCTACTCTTGGCTTTCATTTGAATTGCTTATTCTAGAATACTAAGCTTTAATTAATTTACAGCTTCGTTAAAGTATTAAGTACGCTTAAAGTTAGTTGTATCTCACAAGGTTCTTTGTAGACAAGTAAAAATAAATATAAAAGATCATCGGGAGTCAGATTATTTTATTATTATTATAGGTATTATTATTATAATCTTAGTTTTATAGTGACGGAAAGCATCGAGAGGAAACCTGCATACGTTAGAGAAGAAATTCAAAGGCGTATAGTCATGCTTGAGTTACGGCGGTGGACTCACCACCTGTCACGTTGGCACCTAAAATATATCTCTGGCGGAAAGTAGGTGTGTGGGTACTACCTATACACATCTTCCTACCCCGGCGGGGCCTCTTGTGGGAAGGCGTGAGGATTTAAATTGTATGAATAATTTTAAATAAACTTTATATCAGTCATTCATAGAAACGAAATCCTTCAAGTGATTCATAAATTAGGCAATGGTATTTCTTTTCCAAATCAGCCGTTTGTTCCCAAACAAAGATAACGCTACCCCAGCGACATTTTCCGCTTTATTCCACTGACTCGATTTATGGTCATTGCTCTAAATCTCGGTGGAAGTCGCAGCAGAGAAGATGTATGGCAAATTCAGAATGTATGCCCGTGCTACGAACCTTTCTATATTACGTCGTTTAGCGGGCTTGATTTGTATCCATATACAAACACCAATAATACAGGCCTCGAAACTGTTGTGAATGTGACTGCCTTACCCACACACCCACTTTCCGCCAGAGATATATTTTTAGGTGCCAACGTGACAGATAGCGAGTCCATCGCCGTAGCTCGTGCACGACTATACATATGCCTTTGAATTTCTTCTCAAGCGTATGGAAGTTTCCTCTCGATGTTTTCATTCACCGTAAAGCTTGTGGTCTGACTAATTAATCACTGTACTTAAGTTGAGAAAAACCATTGGTACTGTCCAACACGGCTATTAAAGAATAAGAGTATCTGATATGGTGTAACTGCGTCCAAAAAATCAGTTCCGATTTCGGAACACTTTTACGCACGTACGAGAGAAAAAAATGTCCCAGCTCCCGACCTTCTTCAAAGATCACTGCTCTTAAATTTACACTGAAGTAAGGATTCGGTGAAACGCATCGCACATACTGATCGAAACTATTTCCTTCGATTGACAGAAGAGCATGCGTGCGAGCCGGTTGACGAACTCGCCCAACTGTGAAATTGGGTGTTTGCAGCTTTTTGGAGAATCTTCCCAATTTTATGGGGGAATAGCTTATTATTATTTACTAGATCCGTATGCTCTCCAGTAGTAAATGGAGAACAGAAATTATTTTTAAATCGACGTCGTAAAAGCATACTTTGAAATATTTATATTACCATGATTGTCATAAAGTGTATTGTTAGTAGTGGTAACATTTTCAGAAATTCGCTCTACTAGGTCATTACAAGATGAAGGTGTGTTTGTCACAGTATTATGCAACACATTTTAAGAGGGCATAACGGGGTTTCCCGTTCGAATTTGGAGCTGCCCGACTGGGGCAGGACCTCCACCTTATAGAAGTCCGTAGCCAAATAACACAATTTATTGTGTTGTGTTCCTACGCTACTGTAAGGTCTCCAGTTATTACCTCTTTAGGGAGGAGGGAGGATTGTTATATTGAGTTGGCAGCAGAGATATTAATCCTATTATGCTGCCAGCACAGTATATCTCTCCGAACATAGAGTGGCAGCGCTCAAGTGATACCTCGGTATCGTTAGCGTAAATAGGCTACGGTAACCGTTTCCCATCAGGTGGGCCGTATGCTTGTTTGCCACTCTTGTTGTATAAAAAAAAATGCGGTACACCCGTGACCTCAAACTATTTAGCCAGGAGGTCTAGCCAGACGGCCATCTAAATACAATTATGCAATAAAACATACGACACAATTAATATTTCTTTTACTTGTGAAATCAAACACCATCGAGTTTGTTTGCCACCACAAAAAAATCCGTTTCTGTATTGAAATGCAAGAGCATCCATTTATCAAGCAAACACAAGTATTTGCGCAAAAAGTCAAACATAACGATACTCTACTGTAATCCATATTTACAGTTCTGCGAATTGGCACGAACAAAAAGTGTTCAAACAAAGATATTAACATACTGAATTCCACATTCCAGGCACCTTTGTTTTGCCATGAAATATACTGGCTATTGAAAATGTCCGCATTATAGTTTTTTTTGGAAGTTTTCTTCGTAAATCTTAATATATATAATATATGTATATATATATATATATATATATATATATATATATAAATTACGCGTCACGTTGTTTTTCCGCGATGGACTCCTAAGCTTCTTAACCGATTTTGATCAAATTTGAAAGATCTTATCTCAATTTCTAGTCGCAACATTATTTTATTGCAAATTATTTGTCTATTATTTGGCAGTCACAATTATCTGTTAGCTCCAAACGATTCTAACAGATGGCGATCTGTCGACTGGATTGAGTATGTATTTATTTATTTATCAACAATGTAACATAACAAAAACCTTAGCCACAGCAACGCGTGGCCGGGTCTGCTAGTATTATATTCAAATTAAAACCAACAGGACTTCTGCATCTTGTGCTACTTTTGCCGGATTAAAGTTTAATATTAAATGTAATTAATTATACAAAGTCTAGGGCTTACTACATACATGAACAAGATCGAGAGCTCAAGGATAGGTACGTCAAGAGATCTTGTAACTTTGAGTACACTGATGAATGTGGATGGCGTGAAAGTCATGCAAGTCCAAAGCGAAATAGTACTCTTCGCGCTTTGCTTACACTGCGAGGGAATCTTCTTGATGATGGAGACATATATATTACTTCTCATCAGAAAAATCGAAACACCATGTTTATGTTTTGTAAGGATTATTCGAAAAATAATACAGTATAACTCTCCGAACAAAGAGTGGCAACGTGCAAGTGATACTTGCACGTATCACTTTTCTGAATCATCACAAATGAATTATTATTATTTTTTTAATTATAAATAATATATATATATATATATATATATATATATATATTAAGTTCATTTTTTATTTTTATAAATAATTTAATATTATTTTTAAAATTAATTTTAAATCATTTTAATTTTATATAATTAAATATAAATGAAGAATATAAAATTCGAATATAAAAAATAATATAATTAATCTTATAAAAATAAAAAATGAACTTAATATATTATTTATAATTAAAAAATTAATAATAATTCATTTTGGGAAAAATCCAATAGCGTAAATAGGCTGCAGTAACCTTTTTCCATCGGGTTGGCCGTACGCTTGTTTGCCACTCTTGCTGTAAAAAAAAAAAAAAATTTAGGAATATATGTCGATTGTCGTTTAATAGTAAATAATATTATGTATTCACTTAAGAAGTGTATATTACTTTGAGGTTGTACATGCTCGTCGGTTTCGAGTATTCTTAACGTTCCCGTCCTTGAGTAGCCGATCGATTTGATTAAGGTAGTTGGAACGTGGTCTTCCTCTGCCTCTTTTTGCACACACGTTAGCTTTTATAAAATATTTTGATTTTATAATACGATATTGGTGGCTTTTGTTTTGCTAAGAGCCGTGTTTTTAGATTTCCCGCTTTCCCATAAAGATCCTCGAAGGACACCCCTCTTTTAACTTCGATTTTGAGGTGATTTCGAGTCTCATAGCGTTATATTCGCTCACATTTTTCATTTTTCAAGTCTTTGACTTTCTTCTGAAACGTATGCGGGATTCCACATGATGTTTTCCTTCACGATTGAACGCCGGAGTTTGTACTTGAAATTTTTGACTTGCATGCGATCAAAAACCATGTTTATTAATATTTCTTTTAAATGCCTCAACTATTTTCCGGTATCTTCTTTCGTCAAATACATATACACTTAAGCCGCTAAGGGAAAAAGATATCGAAAGCGCTTCATGTGCTCTTGCTCGTTAACTGTACTCACTCGTGTAGAAAATTGGATTAGTTTAAAATGCCTTGTTTTCTTTTTTTACTGAACCATTAAGCGATTTAATTGTATAATATATCCTCACGCCTTCCCACAAGGGTCCCCGAAGGGGTAGGCAGAGGTGTATAGGTAATACCCACAGACCCACTTTCCGCCAGAGATATATTAGGTGCCAACGTGATAGATTTCGAGTCCATCGCCGTAACTCATGCCCGACTATACATACGTTTTTGAAGTTCTTCTCAAACGTATGCAGGTCCTCTGCAGGTTCTTTTCAATGTTTTCCGTCACCGTAACGCTCGTGGTGTGACTAATCTCTATACTTAAGTTCAGAAGAACTCATTGGTACAGTCGAACTTGCAGTCTTGGTGTTGCAGGCAACTACTCGAATCTCTCGGCCACCACTGCTCCGTCTGTTTATATCCTTATACAAATATAATTCAGAGAGATTTACGGCGCAGAAAATAGAATTCAAGAGCATTATCACACACCCCATCGCGTCATTTTAATGCACCAAAAATTTCCATAAGCCTTGTTTTGTGACGTCATACACCCCATACAATAAATCATGCTTCAATAAAATTATCACGAAACATTTTTAAGACTCATGAATAAAACATTTAATTCCCAATAATGTAAAAAGGGAAAGTTTTAACTGGGTTTTAAATGAGGTATGTTTATAGGCAAATTACTTTTTACTTTACAGAGAAGAGGCACTTTTGAAGCAAAAACTGAGTCAGAGATTAAATGTTGCCTTTTATATTCTTTGTTCGCAACTAATTAGGCTTTTTTTCATGTACCACATGGGTGGCAAACAAGCATGCGGTCCGCTTGATGGTAAGCGGTCACCGCCGCCTATGGAAGCTTGCAACACCAGGGGTATCACTCGCGCGTTGCCAACCCTGTATGTCTCACTGACGGGCGTTATTATGACGTGTTATTGACAACATTCTTTGGAATGTACATAGTAACTAAAACTATCTGTCCTTTTCCCCTAAATACCTCTCAGTTATAGAGTAGATACGATATGGTGGCTTAGTACGTAAAAAGAAAGTAAAAAAAAAATAATAAAATTCAAATAAGTATGTCGTGCTTGAGAAACGGCGATGAACTCGCCATCTGCAACGTTAGTGCCTAAATCTATCTCTGGCGAAATGAAAGTGTGTAACTACATACCTGTCTCTTCGAGGACACTTGTGAAAGGGCATGAAGATATATAATATAAGCATATCAGAAGTATAGAAAAGATAGTTCTTAAAAGAAATCACAATATTTGCACGTTGGCATGTATACGGCAAAACATGTTTGTACTGTATATTTGAAACTGTAATTTGTAACTGTCTATTTATACCATGTTTTTGCAAGTAAAATATTATGATTATGAAAAAAATATATAATTAAAAAAAGAATTTTATCACTATATAAAATAATTAATAAAGCCGTGGTGGCCGAGTGGTTCGAGCAGTTGCCTGCGACGCAAAGGTCGCAAGTTCGAATCCCGACTGTACCAATGAGTTTTTCTGAACTTAAGTACAGTGATTAGTCACACCACGAGCTGAACGGTGAAGGAAAACATCGAGAGGAAACCTGCATACGTCTGAGAAGAAATTCAAAGGCGTATGTATAGTCGTGCTTGAGTAACGGCGATGGCCTCGCCACCTGTCACGTTGGCACCTAATATACCTCTGGCGGAAAGTGGGTGTGTGGGTATTACCTATACACCTCTGCCTACCCCTTCGGGGACCCTTGTGGGAAGGCGTGAGGATATATTATTATATTATATTTATATAAAATAAATAAGTGTAAATATTTCGTAGTTCTTAAGCATTCATAGCATGCACATCATCTTACCTCAATATCCTCTGACCATATAACCATAAAATTATTCAAATAAGCTAAATCTGGGAGATACCCAGTCTTAGCTACCAGTCTGCCTATCTCGCGAATCAGCAACGCACTAAGCTGTCCAAACACAGAGTGCTCTTAACTGGGTTGGCTTTGTCCTATGGAAGTACTAGGCTGGCGATTTGGATGTCGCTCATGATGAGTAGCATTAAATTCAATTAAATTAAAACAAAATTCAAAGGCGAGGCGTGATATATATTATCTCCGAATCAACTCAGCCGATTTGAAACAAAATATTACAATATTTAGAATGGACCTTCGAGGTAAAAATAGGCTGTGAATTATCTCATTTATTTTAACGTGTACAGCCGAAAGTAGGCCGCCTTAGTATATGATAAAATAGTAAGCAAAATACTGTCCGAAGAGCCTTGACCATTGATGCGGAACTCAACAAGCCGTCAAAATGTTTACTTTAGTAGCAACACCTACCTGAACCCTGGCCCATCCAGATACCTCTATTATTTACGCGCACTGAATATCGATGTAATATTAGAAAGAAATCATTGGCGCGTGCTGATTATTTATAGAATGCCGTATTGACTCTACCTTTGTGTATTTAGAGGCCTACCTATAGATATGCTCGCCCACCTAACGTTCTTATTAATAATTCACCGGTTAGACACTAGGTACGGTCGGTAAATTGGTAGGATCTATGAATTGACTTTGGATACGTGCGAGTTTATGTTTTCAGCAATATTTATTTATGTCTGAAAAATTATTTTTGAAGATTTTCTTCTGATTCCTTAATGCCACTTTTCAAAATTTATTTCAGCTAAATAATAATAATTAATAAAATTATTAAATATTCATACTATTAGTACGATATGTATACAAGCTACTTCACAAAAAAAAGTTAGTAGATTTTTTATTATGACAGCCTTTATGGATCCAGCTAATAAGTCTTTGTGAAAATTTTCATCCAATCCTGATCAGCTGTTTTACATTGTCTGAGTAACAAACGTCCACTCAAACATTTTCATTTATAATATCAGTAATAATGACGGCAATCTGGTCTAATAGCCAGACCTCATTGCTTCAAAGCCTGAGTACGTAGCTTCAATTTCTGTTCTGGCATATTAGGAAGCGGTATCAGCTATATTTTTTTTGTTCGAGGATATAGCTGA
Organism: Drepana falcataria; assembly: GCA_945859725.1. Classification (NCBI taxonomy): domain Eukaryota; kingdom Metazoa; phylum Arthropoda; class Insecta; order Lepidoptera; family Drepanidae; genus Drepana; species Drepana falcataria. The sequence goes on from OX243935.1 coordinate 9,194,521, forward strand.
AACAACCGCCATAGTCACACAAACGAAAAAAATATCAGTATATACATTTAAGCAATCATATAGGTACGTAATAAGTAAAAAAACTGTTATATAAACAGACATTGGAATGCTATTTATATGCATGAAGATAATGCCAAATTGCCGTCTCCAAATTTTAGGTTCTATGTGTGATTATTCAGTGTGATGGCATTAAGCTTTGACTGGATACCGTCGTTGCCTAATCCACACAACTTGAGTACATCATACCTACCCATGTAGTTACGTACGTGTATTATATACATTATTATACATATCATTGCCCAGTCCCTCACGGACAGTAACGCGGTAGGTATGACAATATTTGTGTCACTTGTTTAATTTGTTTAATTTGTCTAATTTGTGAATGTGAGAACATTGTAGGCTTTGTAGATTCTTAGATCTTGCTAACATTGTTATAATTATCTTGCTTTATGTGTGCTTTACGACCTATTGTCGGGCCTACGTTGTTCCCCCATACTTGGGTACTATTGCTGTAAAGAAAAAATATTGTTATTGTATATGCCTAATGATTTGAAAAGAGTAACCATGGAGTTTCTTGCCGGTTCTTCTCCATGGAAGCGACCAACCCGAACCGTGCTTCTTTTTCGACGTTTTATAAGTGCCCACCTGGGCCTATGTGAAATAAAAAGATTTTGATTTGATTTGATGAGGCAGATCGAGTAACGCCTACTCTTTCTAGATATACAGACCTATTCCGCTAAATCATTCCAGTCCAGTCTCTGCATAAATGCTCGCTTGCTTCGACGGTTGATGACTCGATGTTCCCATGGTTGAATGTTTAATCAATTTTTTTATTTTTTTTTTTATACAACAAGAGTGGCGAACAAGCATACAGCCCACCTGATGGGAAACGGTTACCGTAGCCTATTTACGCTCACGATACCGAAGTATCACTTGCGTGTTGCCACTCTGTGTTCGGAGTGTTATAGTGTGTTGGCAGCATAAGGTTTAATCCCTCTGCTTCCAACACACTGTAACAATCCTCCCCCCCTCCCCAAGGAGCTCATTACTGGAAACCTTATTCACCACGTAGGAACACAACACAATAAACTGTTATTTGGCTACGGACTTCTATAAGGTGGAGGTCCTGCCCCAGTCGGGCAACTCCAAATTCGAACGGGAAACCCGTTATGCCCTACCTCTCTTAAATTTGTTAAGTTATGTATAAATATGTTATATGGATTGACAATGTGTTACATTCAAGCAGAATAGTGATTTATCACGTCATTATAGCGTAAAGAAAAATACATACTAATCTTAACGAAGGCGTATTTTTAGGGACTCGGCGTGATATAATATGTACTTATTTTTAGAAGGATTTTTTTTTAATTCTACGGGGCTTGGTTTTCATGCATCCTGTAAGTTGAAGTATACGTAGAATAATAAAAAAATAAGTTAAAGAATACCTTCATTGTTTTGTGTTCGTTCTTCAAATGTATTTTCTTATATATAAAAAGTAAGCTTCACGAAAATATATAAAAGCTGAAAATCTTGTTGAAAGTAGCGTGGCATGCAGGGCGAGGCCACAACCGACTGTAACTTACTAATGAAGGTGAGATATTTGGCTCGATTATAATTTCAGCAATGATAATATTTTACAAACCAATTAAGGAACGTACATATAAAACCCTGTTTCCAAATTAGATGCAGTTGGTGGGATAGACGAAAGTCCTACTATTTTTAGAAAGATCTGAGAGATTTTTGTACACATAATATTAACTATGATAATATAGTAAGATAATATCTATTACCAAGAATATAAATAATATAGAACGAAAAATAAGAACAATAAGAACTTAAAAGCGTAGTACAATTAAAAAAAAAACAAATAAAAATAGCATGGTTAGAGACGGGTTGCTTCGTGTTTCTGAACGGATGTAGCCACATCCGCCAGAGACTGAAAGGCAGAACGAGAACCTCGATCCCAGTTTGAAAACTTATTCAAGCCTATAGATAGTACCATCCACGAAGACGCGCCCCTTCATTCTTCCCAATAGTTAATAGTATGCACCTTTCCACTAATGATTGAGTATCATCGGTACACACTGATTACCTATGAGTGCACACGCACACTACAATTTCTCGCGATCCCTCGACTAGAAATTGGTGGGGCGCGTCTTCGTGGATGGCACTATCTATACCACTAGTTGACAAACAAATGAAATCAAATTAAAAATACATGTTGGTTAGAAGCTACAATTACGCTGATTATATGTATATTACTAGTTTTGAGTTAACGTGGTTTCATAAGGTTGTAGAATTAAAGTGCATTGTTTGAAAATATCTTTACATGTGCATTTATATAAGTCGCTTCATGCGGGGTCAGTGCGCTGAATTTTCTTGTTTTCCATTTTACTTCAATTTACATTCATGGAGCTTCTTGGCTTTAGTTGAGTCAAATATAGAGCAAACGCATGCTTTGAATATACCTTATAGAGGTCTGAGGGAAGCGTCTTACAGTTCTTTTTGTATTTGTTTACTGAGTCGTCGTGACTGGGTGTAGTCACCACTTATCATTGTATGTATAAATACACTCGCTCACTTAACTGTAGATAAATGTAACTGTAGATAAAAGCGTCAACGTGACAGATGGCGACAACCTCTGTCAGGCTAGCAAGATATCAAAAATATCAAACACTAGCTGTCCCGCCCAGCTTCGCTCGGGTGAAAAAGTTAAATTGCCCGTAACACGATCGCAGCGCCACCTATTGGGTCCAATTGTAAATCTAAACCATTCTCGAATCTAGCTTAAGGCACACAGAAACACACAGAAAGCTTCGCCCGGGTAAAAAGGTAAAATTCTTGAAACTCGATCGCAGCGCCACCTATCGGGTCCAATTTAATATAGCCTATGTTACTCGGGGATAATGTAGCTTTCCAAAGGTGAAAGAATTTTTGAAATCGGTCCAGTAGTTTCGGAGCCTATTCATTACAAACAAACAAACAAATCTTTCCTCTTTATAATATTAGTATAGACATGTATCATGTCAAATAGTAAATTAATAATAAAGTGAGTAAGTAACAGTTGAACTTTAAGAAGTTTTTATAGTTGGTAATTATGTAGAAATTTTAATTAAACAAAAATTTTTGTATATGGAATTATTCTGACAGTTTTATATTCCAAACTGTCAACATCGTCAACTTTCCGTTATTGAAAAAAAAGAGTATGCTCTATGAATATAAAATGTTTCACTTGTCTATTTATCAGCGGACTTATCTTGTTATTGATATCTCATGTATATCTGTACTGGAATGACAGCAAGTGCCCCCGCCCCTCCGTCCCACCGCTCACATACCTAAAGCGTGGCAAACTAGTTCAGCTGAAATCGTTCTACATTGACTTCATCCATTCTGTATTCGAATATCGATCTAGTCATTATTGTAATAAGATTTGATTTGATATCAGCAGCTTTGACTGCAAAGCCCTGCTGTGCCCTTGACCTCAAATAAGGATATTTTATTGTTAGTGAAATAGCGACACATGTATCATTATGACGTATAGAAATCTGTCCCTTACAAGCTTTTAATTACGAATGATAATAGCATGTCATGGTGAAGCCACTGATTCTAAATTCAAAAATAAATATCGCACGTGCATAATTAGATCATTACACTAAGTGATGTATAAAATTGTATCCGTGTTTAGCGGCCATTATGGCCGTAAATAAATCAATGAAAATTACATAATTACAGGGAACAGTACATTAAAACTTTCATACAATAAACATTCACGTGTTTCCCTTTAATTACTATGAATTAGTTACTTGTAAGTAAAAGGCTTTGTGAACGTTTTTATTTTAAGACTAGAGCTGTGAAACAGTCGATAATCGACAAGTTTTTTTCAATGTATTTAATGTTAATGAACAATTGATGTATAATAATGGAAATGTAGAGCCAAATCATCGATTTTATTTATTTTATCAATTTAAAATATATATCTCCACGTATACGATGGTCTGCGAGGGAATAGACAAAGGCCTCCTTTTCGCTGAAGATAAAACGTTTGTGCCCTGAGACGGATGGCGAGTTCATTGGCGTTTCTCAAACATGACTATATATATGTATGCACTTAGTTTTTCTTCATCTTTAAGCTCGTAGAGCGATAAATCCTTGTACTTTAGAAAGTTCCGAAGAAATACTATTTGATACAGCTAGGGTTTGAACTGGCAATGTTGATATTACACTACTACTTTAAGTTCAAAAAAATGCGAAAGTGACTAGGAGGGGAAGAGCACGTTCGAATTACGTAGACTCGATCGAACACTGAAGGGTAAAACGTCAAGAGAACTCGAACCGTATACTTGAACAAGTATACAGAAATATACGAATGTGGGTGGAGAAAGAGGTCTAAAAGTCTAGAGGGAACTGGCTCTATACTCTCTCATCATACTCCATGATAGGACGTGGCGTTTGTATTTTTGAGGTACCAACAATATCATTTAATTTACTGATATTCTACTACAAATTGACCAACAAAAGTGGAGGTGGACCGGACATATGATGCGTGATAAGAAAGGAAAATGGTGCAAGACAGTTTAGAGTGGTACCCAGGAGATGGAAAAGAAGCCGTGGAAGACAGCTTCTAAGGTGGGAGGACGACATGAAAAGGACTGCAGGCCCAAGGTGGAGAATGGTAGCTCAGGACAGACCGCAGTGGAAGCTATTAAAGGAGGCCTATGCTAAGAGGCACACTGAGATCAGATACATTAAAAAGCAGAATCTGAATGGACATATTTTTCTTATCTCAGAATAAAGGGCTTTATTATTATTATTATATGCGTAGAACAGCCAATGATTATCGATAACGTGTTATAGATGTCGAACAACCCAATATTCTGCTAAATTGCCGTTATGTATGGGAGGAATTTTCTCGCGTGCGCCCGTTAAGTTGCCTGCATGGAATACCAAAGTTACTTGTTTCATTGAAAAGCTAATGCGTATGAATTTCCTTGATGTGTATAAGTGGTCGTTATCGACAGAATGAATTGCTATTTGTCCCAGCTCTTACCGATAACTGTTACGATACAGAAATTTCAATGGTTTTTCTGGACTATTGCCGTGACATACTAAGTATAAATTGCAGCCTTGTTGGAGAATGTTTTCACAATAGTAATATATATAAGGTTTGGTCTGGTGGGCAGAGCTCCTGACTGCGAAGCCTGAGGTCGAGAGTTTGATTCCCGCTCAGGGCAGATATGTGTGTGATGAACACGAATATTTGTACTTTAATCTTAGGCGTTCTATGAATTTTTATAATTATGTTCTTCGTTGTCTAGTTTCCATAGTACAGGCTTTGCTTAGTTTGGGGCTAGGTCAATTTTAGTGGAGTTGTCCCAGGTATTTGTTATTATACACACGAAAATCTAACAAGAACACAGCGCTACCTATTGGTTCCAATTGAGAATCCAAAGTATCCGTTAATCCACCTGAAAATACACAAAAATTTGTTCAGAACAATATAAGGTATCTCAAAAATCAAAATATACAACAGTTGTCTTCTAAAAGTTATAGTGTGTTATGAATAGGTATATCCTCATGACGATGCAATAAAAATCATCTCCAAGGATATTAAAGGGGTTCACGCTCAAACATGGTTTTAAGGGGTTTTTTCAGAAACCATAAATGACATAAAAATATATATACATAGTTAGATTCTAAGTATATAAGTTTTTCGTTAAGATTCTTATGAGAAAATAAGGTTAAAAGATAATGCCAACTTATAAGTTGGCAGTTTTGATTAACTTGCTTTCATTGTACCCTATCACATTTTGAGCAACTGTCCTATTTACCCCGTCTGTCTGTATATACACGACGTAGGTATCTATGTTACGAGGAGCGTTGTTATACTTGAAGCAAGTTTAGAGTTCATGAATATTTTCCCGAAGGATAAACTTTAGCATTGTAAGACACTTTTACAACACCGCCACAGTGCATGAATAACAACAGTATTGCATGTAACGAAACACTGGGTGCTTTTTTTTTTCTTTAAACAAAACGTACATTTTGCTCTATGCGCGTTCAAAGACAGACCGCCTTGTCTCATATTATAATCGATTGGTCAGAAATTTAATCAAAAAACCACAAATTTAGTACCATCCAAAATTATGATTTGAAGTAAGTATTTATACGATTCAGATATAAAATTAGTTTCGTATTTAAACTTTAAAAACGTCAATATTTTGTGGTTACGTGTGCAATTTTAAGATTAAAATTGGTATTTCCTAATAAATCCGGCTATCTAGTCGGTGAACTATCTATACAGTGAAAGTTGCCTCAAAATCCCTTGAGCTATATCGAAGATGGGAAAGAACAAAAAACCAACAGACAGAGGTGTTAAAAGATAAATAATATGCATACAGTAAATTTTGACGGACAATGAAACTGTTATTTATTTCTTTGATATTACTTCTTAACTAGAATACTGTTGTCTTCGAGGCACAATTCGGCCTCTTGAGTTAATTGTTGGTTGATGTGACAACTGACATGTTTTCTCAACATTGTTGCTACAAGGTTTAAATTCTAATAAGCGGACTTCTTAGAATGTTCAATGTTTATGTGACTGTTAGCTCGACAATTATCGAAGTTTAGCTCATTTAATTACATTTGATATACATACATAATATCGTCACGCCTTCCCATAAGGGGTAAGGAATAGGCAGAGGTATTGAGGTGGTACCATATACCCACTTTCCGCCAGAGATATATTTTAGATGCCGACGTGACAGGTGGAGATTCCATCGCCGTTACTCAAACATGTCTACACATATGCTTTTGAAGCTCTTTTCAAAGGTATACAGGTTTATTCTCGATGTTTTTCTTCACCGTAATTACATTTATTACGTAATGTGAAGCTTTCCCAAAAAAAAAAATTATATTCATCCTAATTCTTTGTTAATTCGAATTCAAATCTGCAATTGAGATTTGCACAGCAATTAGCGTGAACGAGAGAACGGCTACTTTAATGCTAAAAGCTACGTAAGTTAGGTCATATAGAAAGGATTAACGAAAGGTTTGGAAGAAGAGGGCGAGATGAAGACCATGTGTCAACTGCCAGAACGAAAAGGTTGAACATTCAAGGATGGGGACATCGAGTTCTCAAAACCGGCGAGCTTGTATAAAGATGTGGATGAAGCGAAAGAGCTATGTGCGGCTTTATAGAACTAAGGCTCTCCTCTCTATCCTTATCCCGTGAGGCTCTCGGCGTGATATGTATGTTACATACATACATATCACGCCGAGAGCCTCACGTGTAATTTTTGTAAATATTCTTCGTTGTTTCACCAGAGTATCGTTCAGCTGATGGTAAATGCAAAGATGAATTCTAGTGTTATTAGTTTATGCTCCGATCTGAAACTTTAGCCGATGTGAAGCCATTAAAATGCTGCATTTCTGAATTGCCATTACATATTATTTTTAATACATAATATGTAATATGACGGTTACAGGTTAGGCAGGACAAAATTGTGTGAAAAAATGCTTACCTTCAGCCAGGCTGCATGTTTGTTTATCACCTTTTTGGAAAAAAAAACAATGAAAAGACTTGCAGAGTATATTTAATACTTAGACATGACAACGATCTCTTTGCCTTCACGTTCCGACTAAACATTTGTCACATCGCTGGCATCATGTGGTTGTTTTAACCTCCTACCAGATAGATATTCCCTCCATGTTTAAGACACGGAAGATAAAAGAACATATTTAATTCAAATTCAAACTATTTATTATGCTAACATAGATAGGTTACATACATATAATATGGGGTACATTTAGGTTCGCTATATTACGCTGCTAGGCATACAGCGTTTTTTTATTATAATAATAATATCCTCATGCCTTCCCACGAGGGTTACCGAAGGGGTAGGCAGAGGTGTATAGGTAATACCCACACACCCACTTTCCACCAGATATATTTAAGGTGCCATCGTAACAGATGGCGAGTCTATAGCCGTTATAATATTTTTTTTTATTGATTTTATCTAAACCAATTGAAAGTAATATGTCCTAATGAATGCGTCCGGACGGTATATTCTCGAGGTATTCAGGTCTCAAATAGCTCAATCACAGTCCGACAGGCGATGGGATCTGAGCCGAAATTAATAAAAATCGACATTACTATTGGAGATTCAATAACGCAAATCCCATTCACCGTTAATGTTACTTCAGATCCGATAACGTTTTATTCTAAAAAACAGTTTAGGAATGGGACAGTCAGCTTAGTATAATTGTAGGTGAATAGAAATAGCCCGGGCAGGTCTGGGCCTGATATATACCTGAGACTTACTGTGTCTTGGGACTTCACCCGTGTAAAATAGATTTTTCTGGAAGAATACATAACAAACACAAAATATATTAGTATATATATATAAGTTCTAGAATCGACGAATTTACCATCTGTCACGTTGGAACTGTCGTTATTCCTTTGTCTACCTCCTTAGGAAATCTTGTAAGTAAGCGTTGAGATATATCCCTACTTCTTTTTCGCTCTGTTTAACAATATATCGTCGTAGTATCATCCCTTAAGTCCAGGTATTTCCAATTGTCTTATTTCTATAACATCGAACCAAAGCACGTCCTTAATTACCTAGAGCTAGTCTAATAAAATATTCTGATGTACATTCAATATTTCGTGATATTTAAATCTACTGTATACCTTTTGTTTTGACGTTTTTGGAACAAAAGCTAAAATCGATACTGAAGTGGGCTGTTTTATGTCCTTTGTTTGTTGAATGGTGCTGAAGGAAGATATTGTGTCAATTAGTAAGGACGTAAGTCAATCCTTGAATTTGCTAGAATTACCACTAGTTGTGGAACGTAAAATGCCCAATGTATCAATTTAAACACCTTTGTCGTTCACTTCAAATGGAGGTGAATATCTTTTGAAATTCGAAAATTCATTTTAGTGATTGCCTCCTTTTCATTAGATTTTTATCTTTTCATAAGTGTTTATTATATCCGTGGTGGCCGAGTGGTTGAAGCAGTTGCCTGTGACGCAAAGGTCGCAAGTTCGAATCCCGACGGTACCAATGAGTTTTTCTGAACTTAAGTACATTGATTAGTCACACCACGAGCTTTACGGTGAAGGAAAACATCGAGAGGAAACCTGCATACGTCTGAGAAGAAATTCAAAGGCGTATGTATAGTCGTGCTTGAATAACGGCGATGGACTCGCCATCTGTCACGACGACACCTAATATACCTCTGGCGGAAAGTGGGTGTGTGGGAATTACCTATACACTTCTGCCTACCCCTTCGGGGACCCTTGTGGGAAGGCGTGAGAAAACAAAAAAAAACAATTATATCCTTTTGCCACTCCTTCTCACATAGAGGTAAGCTTAAGTGAAATAACTGTATATCTTTTTCGCACCAAATTTTTGACATAATATCAGACACATATTTTATTATTGCCGACTGTACCATTGAACGACCCACCCACTCGCTTAATTTTCCTCCGCTGTACGTAGGTTCGCTCAAATCGGGTAGTATAATTTTATGTTGATCAACCTTCTCATTTCAATAAACCTATTTACATATTTATTTCCAGGAAATTTAAAAGGAACTAACTTACGCACTTTAAAAGCATTGGGTAGAATTTCACGTTATATTAACAATAATACAATTAATTAAAAACGCCAGTTATAATCAAAGACGTAGGTACCTAATACATTAGCGAGAGTACGTAATTTTCCTAAGTTTCATTTCGACACATTTCCTTATTCTATTTTTAAATAGTACTTTAGAAGCGATATCCCATAAATATATTGTTTTTATTTTGTACCGAGAATAAATAGAAATAATAAAATACAATCATAAAGTCAGCCAGCACCATTTTAGCGGCTATCGACTTCGAAGTGCACTTTAGCAACTATTTACAGTGTATTAGGTAATTAACTAGCTGGTGTCTCGTGAGCGCTAGTTTGCTCGAGAATAGCAGATTGATTATCGGGCGGGTCTCAGATTTGCTTACAATACGAAATGTAAACATAATAATAATTATTCGTAAATTCCTTCAAGATGACACCCAAACAGACAGATTCCTACAGATAATGATGACCACTTGATCATCACTGTGACGGTGTTGGTGTTGTTGGCTCCCCACGCCTTCCCGGAAGGGTCCCCGAAGGGGTAGGCAGAGGTGTATAGGTAGTACCCACACACCCACTTTCCGCCAGAGATATATTTTAGGTGCCAACGAAACAGATGACGAGTCCATCGCCGTTGCTCAAGCACGAATATACATGCACCTTTGAATTGCCTCTCAGACGTATGCAGGTTGTGACTAATCAGTGTACTTATGTTCAGGAAAACTCATTGGTACAGTCGGGATTCGGGAGTTGCGATATTTGTGTCGCAGGCAACAGGCGACCATCACGGCGCTAAAAAAAATATAAAAGTAAAAATAATTATAAGGTATCTTTTGACTAAAGACATTAATAATAGTATGTGAGTGCTGTGGTGTAAGTGAAAAAACTAAAAAAAAATCTTTCCAATTTCCCCATAATTGTCGCCCAAATTTTATGTCCCTGTCTCCCTACAAATATAAGGAATAAAAAATCTGATCACAACATCCCTTGCTTCAAAATGTACAAATCTTTTAATACCTCCCAACTTATCGTCGCTACAATATCGGTGTTAATGTGCCTACCATCTGCCACCTCGGAGATAATCGGCGCGACTAATAGGGCCGGCATTCTTTGTGTTAAGGGGGAGACATTGTTGGAATATATTTATTTGTATTTGAGTCAAATAAGCGAATACTTTACTGTAACTGTTAGCTTGGAACATTCCACTGAGTTGGGCAAAGGTGCCTGATTGCCTGATTGAGTCAGTGCGGGGCCTGTAGCAAATTATTAAGAAGATCTTGGATTTCTTTATTTTATCATGTATATAGTATTAAAATAATAAAATAGTAATAAAGTTGGCAGTTGTAGAGTGCCGATAGATGTGAAAACTTAAAAACTGATTCTACAATAAAACAATTCCAATAATAATCAAACAAAAACACTATTTCGACAATGCACACATTAATTTCACTAAATCCATTAAATACATAACACTAATGTTGCCTCCATAGAAAGGATAAGTGAAGAAAGATTGACGAAACAGATATACAAAGCAAAAGTATGTGCAAGAAGAGGCAGAGGAAGGCCACGTTCCAACTACCTGGTTCAAATCGATCGGACGCTCAAGGACGGGAACGTCAAGAGTACTCGAAACCGACGGGCATATATGAAGAAGCTGATGAATGTGGACGAAGCGAAAGAAGTAAGTATAGAGAGAACTGGCGCTCTATACTCTCTGCCTACCCCGTTAGGAACTCGGCGTGATGATATGTATGTATGTATGTATATTTAAATAAGTAAGTAGGTATGTGCCTATAGTTCTAATCTAACGAAATTCGTGTACGAATGCCCCAATGGAATAAATTCCTACACGACACAAACAAGTCGTGACAAATTCTCCCCTTTTTAATATCCCTTATTTAATGTATGCAAAGCGAACCCTTAAAGCGATATTTTTCGAAACAATATGCGACGCACGTCGTTCGCAGGCCGTACTAAGGCCGTCTAAGAAATAGTGTGTACCGTGCTTTATGACTGCCGTTAATATAGGGGACTACTATAAATTGCCTGTGGAGATCCGATGGAGCGAGGCGATAGATTTATCAAAGCGAATGTTTAATTTTATTACCATCTAATTCTAATTGGACGGCCAGATGCCTAGTGGCTAGAGCTCCTGACTGCTAAACTTGAGGTCGCGGGTTCGATCCCGTTGAGGGCAGATATGTATTAGATGGACTTGGATGTCTTGTGGTTTTATGTATATATATCTATCTAATAATAATAATAGTACTTCTGTACTTTTACAAAATAAAAAATATTCATAGACATTATTTAAGGTAAACAATAATTAATTTAAGGTCATTAATATAATATATAAAATTATAAAATCAGTTTCAAGATGTTTATGTTTGCAAAACGCCAAAAGCATTTGGTCGATCGACTAAAAGTTTTAATACAACTTCGTGTTTAAAGCTGCGCGTGGATTTATCATAAAACCAAAGCGAAATAGCGACGTAAAAGCTATAAGAATAATACATTTCTCTTTTAAGCCAGAATGAACCGATAATACGGATAATCAATATATTAATAGCCTCTCTTTCTAGTGGAGGAAGGCCTTTATGGTTATAAATTTAACTTTTGATCTCTAATTAATAACAGCTTTAAGAACCAAGGGGCTCTAATCACTACAGCTATTATTTTACTCGTTATAAAGGGCCCTTGTGAGTATGATATTCGTTTTTTAATTAAAGTTACGTCATATCAAAATATGTCGTGATAACTCGCATTTTAATCTTTTTACTTATAATACGTAATGCTACTTTTTATTTACGAGAGCGTAGAAATCCGACATAGAAGAATAAATTTTGAGACATATGTAAATTATTGTATGTACATGTTTCGTGCTTATAATATAGATTGCGTAGCGAACTAGCACGTGTCCAAATAGATCTCATGGCCAACTTGATTGCGAGAACGAAAGTCCACGCGGAACTACCTATATACATACATACGCCTTACCTTTACGCAGAAATGCATTATGATTTCTTTTCTAAGCACACCGCACAACAAAATTTACCACACAGATTCACTTAATAGTGAACTTTTAACCCAAACATAAAATAAACTGGTTTCTCAAGAGACAGGCCTAGCCTAATTTGAGAACCCCTGGCAATTTTTTTTTATTACATTCTTATTTCACAATCTTACTCTTCACTTTTGCTTTGTTACTATTTTCTGTTTAGCTGTAAGTATATCCTAATTAGTTATTAAGCAATTTTGTTATTTCCGGCGTGTGCATTCTGTGCTTGAATAAACGTTTTTTTTATTTTTATTTTTTTTTTTTTTTTTTTAACTAGTTGGCCGCGCCTTAGGTATATGTCAGGGAGGCAGGGACGAGTTCCGACTAGTTTTGATAAAACCCACGTGATATTTCAATAGCAAGAAAAGCCCGTAGATAAGTACACTAGTTTGAAAGGATACATATTTTCAATTCAGGAAAAACTGCAGGATTTTGGAAATAATGAAGTATTTATTACTGCTTTACACAACTAGTCTTAGTAACAACTGTTTTCCGCAAAAATGTTTACTCAATAATAGAACAATGCAAATCTCCCGCCTCGTCTTACGTCAATCCCGCCAATCTAGTGTTGTCATTATAGAAACAAAATGTATTGATGATTAATATCGATTCGTAATACAAATTAAACGTTATATTGATATTTAATATGTTAACCGATATTAAATATCATATCCTCACGCCTTCCCACAAGGGTCCCCGAAGGGGTAGGCAGAGGTGTATAGGTAATACCCACACACCCACTTTCCGCCAGAGGTATATTAGGTGCCAACGTGACAGATGGCGAGTCCATCGACGTTACTCCAGCACGACTATACATACGCCTTTGAATTTCTTCTTAGACGTATGCAGGTTCCCTCTCGGTGTTTTCCTTCACCGTTCAGCTCGTGGTGTGACTAATCACTGTACTTAAGTTCAGAAAAACTCATTGGTACAGTCGGGATTCGAACTTGCGACCTTTGCGTCGCAGGCAAATGCTCGAACCACTCGGCCACCACGGCTCTTTTATAAATATCAATATAATTTATTATCGTAAAAATACATGAATATGAAGTAATTAGTAGTCCTAAAATGAATACAGACTCCATAGTTTAATAATCAATGTTTACAACTTCCATAGATTAAATAATGCTTACAAGTTCAAAATATTATATTCAAAGTGCATACATATTTTAAAAACAGAAGCCGATATTAATATTTTGGAATATAGAACTGATGCGAACATACATAAATTAGTAGCAGAAGCAACAGGGTCATCGTGTATCAGAACGTAGTGTATGGAGAGTGGAGCGCCGTGAGTATGCGAAATGCGCCTTGAAAAATACGGGGAAAGCAACATGAAGATTGCAGCGCAGACCAAAATAAATAAAAATATGTATCCAAGTTAATGATTTTTATTTGGGAGTGATAAGGACAAAAAACATTTTATACGGTTGTGAAGAAAAATCCAAGCTTTCGAAAACTAAATGCTGTATTAAAAGTAGATAACATTTTACATTGCGGGGTAACTTTTTTAAGGGAACCTTTGCACCAACTGGGATATTCATTTAAAAAAAGGAAATAGAAGCGATCTATTTTAACTGTCGAGTAAAATTACTTGAGAGCCATAAGATAATACAGAGCAGACGCGAAATACTTTTTTGGATAAAGCCTACGTCAACCAAAAATGTTAAAAATAGTTGGCGTACAATGAAGATTTTCATAGGAGCCTGGAGTTGGTACTAATAAAGGTAAAGGAAGGTGTTTAATATTAGATCGCGCTGGTAGTCCAAATGGGTTAGTCGAAAACGCCTAGCTGATTTTTAAATCAGAGAGCATATTACTAGACATGACAAAGGCCTACGATAAGGTACGATACGATATACTGTTAAATAAATTATATGGCATTGGTATAAGAGGCATAACACATAAATGGTTCACCTCTTACTTACGTAATAGAGAACAATATGTCGAAATTGAATTCCATAACGAAGCTACAAGACAGATAGAGAATGTGCGATCAGAAAGAAAACCTATTTACACGTCCTTACCACAAGGAAGTGTAATCGGCTGTTTGCTCTTTCTCATTTACATAAACGACTTACCTAAAATTATGAACGATACGTGTATTCTGTTGGAAGATGATGTATCGATTTTAACGACTAGTAAAATTCCGAATAACCTAGATGATAAACTTACTTTAATTCTTAATAAAACAAAAGCATGGTTAGACGACCATAATCTAGAAATAAACCTTAATAAAACTAAAGTAATAACATTCCATCCACATCAAAAGCAACCCTTAAAGCTAACTATTCACTTCGAAAATGTACTTCTAGAACACGTTAATGAAATCCCACTCTTAGGTATAATAATATGGGTATCCCATATCAAATGGAAACAACACATTCAAAAAATTAAATTGAAAATATCTCAATTTGTATATGCTCTCCGTGAAATAAAAAAAACTACCAACTTTCAAACTGCACTCAATTTATACTACGCATACGCTTACTCGTGGTTTAACTATGGCATTATACTATGGGGAAATAGTACAGATGCGCCATCATTATTAACCTCACAAAAGAAACTTATTCGCATTCTAGCCAATATTAAAAACACTGAAAGCTGTAAACCTATCTTCATAAAGTATAAAATACTAACCTTGACATGCATATATATATTGGAAATATGTTAATTCGTTCGTAAATACCCTAACTTTTTTACTATAAATGAAAATATTCAAAGGAAATATACTCTAAGACGCGAAAACCATCTCTTACTACCTCCCTCACAATTAACTTTACATTCAACAAGTCCTCAAATAATGTCTATCAAAATATATAACAAGTTACCTAATAATATTAAGAAAGAAAGCGATATAAGTAAATATATAAAACTAGTAAAAACATTATTGAACAAAAAAGCCTACTACACTATACAATAATATTTAGATGATAAATTTAAACAATAAACAATACTTAGGTATTTTTTATCACTTATTCACCATGTGTTATAAGATAGATATATATTTTATTATTAAACATATAATTGTTGTCTTTAGTTATAGGGATTACATTATAACATTAAATTCTAACTAGCCTTGATCTCAAAACATTTCAAATTTTAATAGTATAAATGTTATCATAATTTTAAGTAAATTTAATTATCTGAAGTATGTATTAAATTAAGGAATAAGAAAATTATTGTGTTGCTACGCCCATCAGGGTATATTGTCAGTTTATAAAAATTGTAAGCTGTTGCAAAATATTAAATAAATAAATGAATAAATAAATATGAACTCTACAAATTTTCACAACTCTAAATATTAATACCTAAGCTTCCACCAAACTCAGTCGGGATTATTCATAATGCTACTTATCACCGTGTGCAAGCTTTAAGGACTCAAGGACCATAAAAACTTCTAAAAGTTCAACTGGTTATTAAATTATTTACTTACTAGGTATGATGCATCGGTTTTCCACTTTATTAAGTGTGATATCTCGAGACAAGTCATCACTGTGTATAATCTCAAGGTCGCTGCGATTACTAGGCAACCCGCCGCCCCCACGGAACGTAGGAACGCGGATTTATAGACAATTAAAAAGTAAAACCAAATTCGAAAAAAAGGAAATAATACAAATTAAAATAACAGGTTGAATTTCAATGGATTAATTAAAATCGTAATTCTTTTACGTTTCTAATTAATCCATTGAAATTACGAGAAACGCGTTTGAATAACTAAGAAGGATGTTCTTCCGTCGACTTAATTTTATTCTTAGCCCAATCAATACTTATGATAGATAATTATGTCACAACTAACTACAAAATCTATAGATAGCGATGTCACTGCAATTCCACATTCGTATCGCTCAACATGCCATAACAATTGTAAATGCAATACGGCAAAAATACAATTTTCCTTAAAATTTCATCTAAAAATAAAACCACATTTGAAATTTATCGCCACCACGAAATGGTTTCAACTTTTTTCGTTTCGCAAAAATACATAAATCAGTAGTACATTTCGCAGCGGAAACTGAATACATCCGACCTGATTGTTTCTGATTTCTGTTTCATCAATAATATTTTTACACTGCCAAGGTTTACACAAGGTAGTGGTTAGAGTTCGTTAAAAATTGAAATTTCGAATCCTAACTGTACCAATGAGGTTTTCAAAATTTAAGTACAGTGATAATTCATACTACGATCTTGACGATGAAGAAAAATTTCAGCAGGAAACTGGAATACTTACTAAAATAAACAAAGACGTATACATGAGTAACGGTGGATCGCCATCTGCCAAGTTGGCACATAAAATATATCTCCGACGAAAAATGGGTGTGTGTATGTGCACAGTGCTGCCTACCCCTTCGGGGTCCCTTGTTGGTGTTCTCTATGTAAAAATATTCTCACCCATCTTATCTTATCTTACTTCTTACTAATATTATAAATGTGAAAGTTTGTGAGTTTGGATGTTTGCGGTTCCATCACGGCCAAACGGCTGAACCGATTTGGCTGAAAGTTGAAATGGTGATAGCTTATACCTAGGAATTGGACATAGGCTATGATTTTTTTAAATCCTGAAAAGTTCAACGTTCCTAAATTATAATAATGTATGATGCAATTTCACGGCATAACGGCTGAACCGATTCTAGCAGGAAAATTTCCAAAGCTACTTTTTCGAACTCCACGCGGACGAAGCCGCGGGCATAAGCTAGTTTATAATATTAGTCGGATAGCACATTATACCGAATGTTTCAGAAAGTAGAACAGTTGGTATCTAGAAGTTGTCGGGTATTGTGAATATATCCTCCAAACGAACCAATAAAAACAAATAGCTCCAAAAATAACTAAAATCCAACTTTACTTTATCGGAGTAATAATATAATATATAAACTTTCTTAGATTCAACATGTATAACTTCATCATTTTCAAAATATTAAAAATACAATGTATTTTTTACGAGCATGATTTCTTTGTGCCTTCGTTGCTCAAATATGACGTGATATTATTTGAGCAACGGTCCTATTTCCTGAGACATTATGTATAGGTTCTATTTATACTCAACGGCATAGTCTTATTAACCGGTGCTATTTAGAACTCATCTGTCCATTAGACAGAGAATACGTTCACTGTATTTTAGATATTTATCGAGCAATCTATGTATTTACGTAAACTTGAGGGGTTCAGTACCTACACAACACTCATTCAACTGTACAGCCTAAATGCGAAAGTGTGTTTGTGTGTTACTACGCCTTCACGTGTTAACGAGCTAAGCGATCGTCATGACATTTTGTGCGTTTACGGGCGTATAGAAAATAATTAGCGCTACATTAAAAAAAAAGTTTTTTTTTTCGAACTTGTAGGTAGCACCCACACAACCACTTTCCGCCAGAGATATTATTTAGGTGCCAATGTGACAGATGGCGAGTCCGTCGCCATTTTTCAAGCGCTACTATACATATGCAGGTTTCCTCTCGATGTTTTCTGTATCGTTAAGCTCGTGGTGAGACTAATAACTGTACTTAAGTCGGGATTTGAACGTGCAATCTTTGTGTTGTAGGCAACTAACTACTCGAACCACTCGGCCACCACAACTCTCTCTGTCTGTTCTCTGTTTAATTTTATAAACTCTTTGTTTCTATAAATCTTATTTATTTTACAAACGCGAAAGTTTGGGAAGATGCTGCTACTCAATCAATCCCGCGCCAACGGGTGAATGAATTTGGATCTAAATTAGAACGGAAGTAGCTCATAACTTGAATTAATACAAAGGCTACCTTTTGTCCCGAGAGAATCACTGTTCCAATGCGAAACCTTTTGCCGTTACACTGCGAATAACAACGGGCGAATATTGTGGAAAAAAGTATTTTATTAAAAAGTTATAAACTTTTGATTTCATTTGTTGATTTTTTCTGGAATAATACATATCCTATGTGTTAATCCGGCGAATAATCTATCTGTGTGGAAAATTTAATCCGATTACGTTCAGTAGTTTTTGCGTGAAAGAGGAACAAACATCCCCACAAACTTTCGAATTCATAAAATTAATGGGATAATACTTAAAAAGTGCATAAGGTGTGAAAGTATCGTGTAGTTTATGTACGTAAATAAATTGAACAGTTCATGTTTGAGAGCCGTGGTGGCCGAATGGTCCAACTACTTGCCTGCAACATAAAGCATATCCCGACAGTAGCAATGATTTCTTTTGAACTTAAGTACAGTGACTTACACCACGAGCTTTATGTTGAAGGAAAACATCGAGAGGAAAACCTGCATAAGTTACGTTAGACGTTAATCAACGGCGTATGTGTAGTCGTGCTTCAGTAGCGGCGATGGGTGGGTGTGTGGGGTACTACCTACACACCTCTGCCTACCCCTTCGGGAACCTTTGAAGGAAAGCGGTAAGATATACATACATACATACATACATATCATCACGCAGAGTCCCTATCGGGGTAGGCAGAGAATATAGAGCGCCAATTATCTCTAGACTTACATACCTCTTTCGTTTCGTCCACATTAATCAGTGAAGATATAGTTTGCATTTCCAAAAAGTTGTCAAAGAGGTGAGAGATGCAATCAACTATGCCTGTCTCTCAGGCACAATTTCAAATGTCTTCTAGAACGCGTGCAGTAGACTAAGGCTCATAAAAAATTAAGAGCATGGAGAGGCTTTGAATATGGCATCATAAGGATAAATTTATCTTTGAACAGCCCAAGTAAAATTTCCCGGTAATATTATACATAAACAGGCCCATCTTGGCGGTAAAATAAACAAATATAAACACGAATTGTTATTACTACGAGTTAACATAAAAATCTTTGATGCATAACCCTCAATTTATTTGTTATTACAAAGTGGCCTAAATTGACGATCAGAGCGGTTAATATTTGACGGTTATTTCTTGTATCAAATAAATGGGATTTTGTGTTCGGGAATATCTCTTATTAGCATCATTCTTGCTACATAAATTAAAAATAGCTAGACATAATTTAAAAATAGAAAAACGCCAGGTACAAAATACAACTAGTGCATCACCTGCGCGGCTCAGATCTCGGCTGACCGTTCTTGGTTCACGAACTAGGGACTAGACTGATTGAGTCATCTAAATTTCACCTCCCTTTGACTTGATTGATAGGCGTCCAGCACTCCATATGAAATGTAGAGCATTTTCGCTGTGACATTTCCATGGTGACGAAAAAGGACCCCAATTTTACCCATAAACGAAGGAACATTTCGTTTCTTCAAAGGATCGACTTTTTTCATATATTTTATTGCATTTGTATTCACTATTCTAATTGAAATGTCAAATTAACCTCGTTAAGGTCGCAACAGCGAATCGTTTGAAGAATTGAGCTGTCAAATGCAATGATAAATATTCAGGGAGAAAATTATTCACAGATTTTCCTTTGATGAGGATAATAATTACGTATTCCGTTCAGGAACCCCTTTAATCATCATTCACTTTAATTTTTTTTTATCAAAATTGGATCACCTTAAAAGTATACCTCGCTTCCTTAAAATTAGGAATTTAATTCGCTCCCCAGATTTATGGGTGTTGATTAAATTTTGTGGCGATAGATAGATTAATGGCTGGTTAATATTTAGGTTCTCATTAAAGCGATTCTTTGTCTGATTTAATCTGTTTAAGCGCCGTGGTAGAGGATTGGCTTGAGTAGTCGCCTACTAAACAAGGTTTCAAGTTGGAATCCCGACTGTACCAATGAGTTTTTAATTTTAAGAGTGGTAGGGCATAACGGGTTTCCCGTTCGAATTTGGAGCTGCCCGACTGGGGCAGGACCTCCACCTTATAGAAATGCGAAATAACACAATTTTTGTGTTGTGTTCCTACGCGGTGAATAAGGTTTCCAATAATGAGGGGGAGGATTGTCACATTGTGTTGGTAACACAGTTTATAGCTACAGAACACAGAGTGGAAACGCAATGGCAATAGGCTACGGTAACTGTTTCCCATCTGATGGGCCATATGCTTGTTTGCCAATCTTATTGTATAAAAAAATCTTTTACAATCTATCTCTGTGATTTCATACAATTCCGTTCTGTAGGTTTTAGGTGGATGTGGATTAAATGCTTATAAATGCTATGCTTACAAACTTTCGCTTTTATTAAAATAGCAAATACGATTACAATGCGATACAATAAACAAGCTTTTGTGTATTCCGAGTTACGCGTTACTCCCACCCGCCTAATTTAATTCGGAGAAACTCACAGCTCCCAAAGTTAAAATCAGGTCGGTGGTGTGGTTTCGCAAAATTTGTCGATGATAGATACTATTTACTTCTATTAATTAATACCTGGCACAATTGCACACAAATTGACCTAGTCCCAAATGAAGCAAAGCTTGTGTTATGGTAACTAGGCAAAGATATATTTTACTTATATAGATATATACATATACATAAATACAGGACATCCAAGACTAAGGTACAAATAATCGTGTTCGACACACAAATATCTTCTTCTTGGTATAGTGGTCGCGGGTTCGATTCCGCTGAGGGCAGATATTTTGTGTAATGAACACGAGTACCTATTTGTGCCTTAGTCTTGGATGTTCTGTGTATTTATATATGTATACCTATATATATACCATCACACAAATTTTCCTTAATTTGGGGTTATCTCAATTTGTATGGAATTGTCCCAAGGTATTTATTATATTTGAGTTCATCTGTTATACAATCAAGAGCTCGTCTGTATGTATATTCATATTTATATATGATCTTATGTAATAATAATTTAAGAAAATATATATTGTCTCGCCTTCCAACAAGGGTCCCCATAGAAGTACGCAGAGGTGTGTAGGTGTCTTCTCCAACGTATGCTCTCGATGTTAAATTCATCTTACAGCTCATGATGTGACATCACTGAACTTAAGTTCAGAAAAAATTATTGGTGCACTCGGGATTCGAACTTGTGAAACAATATTTGTGTTGCAGACGACCGCTCGAACCGTTCGTCCACTACGGCCTTTACATGAGAAATAATATGTACATACATGCATAGGTACCTATGTATGTTCAGAGGTGTCAGCGTCATATTATTTTTTCATACATATATATCATCACGCCGAGTCCCTAACGGGGTAGACAGAGATTATAGAGCACCAGTTCTCTTTAGACTTACATACCTCTTTCGCTTCGTCCACATTCATCAGTCTCTTCATACATACTGGTCGGTTTCGAGTACTCTTGACGTTCCCGTCCTTGAGCGTCCGATCGATTTTATCTAGGTAGTTGGAACGTTCGTTCTTCCTCTTCCTGCTCACACTTTGTACATCTGTTTTTTCAATCATTCAGTCTGTCAAATTGACGAAACAGATTGAATTTGATAGATATTTATAAATATATGCATATATATATATATATTGTTTGAATGGAATACCAAGGGTACCTAGATTTAAATAAAACAAATATTGATGTAAAAGTATCAATTTATTTCACACTCAGTGTAGAATTGATAACATCTTATGATTTAATCAACCTATTTAATCTATTTACAATACAGCGTTACTTGTAAGCAACAGGAGAGAACATTAACATAAGAGTTAGCTTCAGTAGTAAGATTTCTATGATGGTTAGTTAATTCAGAACCTAAAATAACAAGTTAGTAAGTTCCCTTTTCAAAAATATGATGATATTAGCTTACATCTAGTAAAAAGTGTGAATTGAAAATGTGTCTTACGCGAGACGATGCAAAGTTTATCGTTTTGTGTCGTGAACAGTTGTGCCTCTTCACCACGGGATAAAGATGACAGCGTGTAATCACGCGCTCAAATTACCAACCTTATAATATAAATAGTATATATATAGTATAGTAGTATTATATATAATAAGTGATATGAATTCCATTTCTTATTGGTAAAATTACCGTCATTATTTTCAACAATATAAAACTTCGAATTTCCACACTAACGTAAGCACAGGACGTTTCCTGCCTTAGAAATTGTTGTACCTATGATAAATATATGTACAGACATTCAGAAATATCTTAATCGTAGACCTACATAATTTTAGAAAGAACTCAATCGTAGTCCAGACCGCCAGTGCTCGATCCTGTCTTAGACCCCTAAGACAGGATCGAGCACTGGCGGTAACCCAAACCACTTGGCCACCGGTGAATACTAATATAAAACCATTTAAACAAATTTCACGCTGGTGAAACCGTGGGTAATTGTTGTGTATATCTAATTGTCTACCATTTAATCAGTGCATCATTTTCATTTATTCTCAGTCCTATTCGGTCCATCGCCGTTTCTCAAGCACTCAGAAACAAACCTTTTTATTTACACGTCAATAATAGTCACATGGCAGGATTTTTAAAATTTCGTATATAATACTTTATTGAATTTGTATAAGGGGTTATTTTCGCTGGACACTTAGAAAATAAAACCGTTTGAATAAAAAAACAATGCATTAGCGAAATAGCCTCCACTTCTGACATTTTGTGTACCTTGAAAGTACCCGAGTCATGTATTATTTCACTCTATTCAAGGCGCAAAAAGTTTTTCAGCACAATTACCTTAGTATTTTCCCGTAGATACATAATTTAGCACTTACACAAGAGTAATGTGTAAGAAACCGTTTCTCATTAAGATTTATTCTTTATTTGCGAAATTATAGCCACATAGTCATACCTAAATCAAAAATTACATATGCGATTTTTAGAAGGTAATAATTTTCCTATATTAGTATATAGGTTTGTACCTAAAAGGGAAATAATTCCTCGTTTGTCTGTCTGCCTAACAGTGAGCCCCTAATGGGTAATCAACCTAGGTATATAAAAAGTTATATTAGTACAAAATAACATTTTTTATATTATACTTCATTTTGTACTTCCAATCATGTTTGAAGATCGCCGAAACAAAAGAAATCACCAAAGTCAGCATAATTCAAACGAATCTTATCATATTCAATTTACCACAATATTTCTCTGTTATTCTAAAAACAAAGTTATATCGTACTTCCAGTTGAACTACTTGTTAAAATCACTGTTTCAAATGTGTCAAAATATTACCAAGACTTCTGAAAAGTAAGCGAATTTAGTCTGGCAGTCCGGATATAATATTATGTTAACATAATATCGACAATTGATATGTAGTAAGCTGCATGTTTCATTTTCGACCTTAAATCCTGTGGCGAGGGTATTATTTTCTTTGGTTTCTTACAAGAAACACTGCTTCGTAAACCTTTTTGATTGATGACTTACTAACTATGTCAGCTATTGTGCGTGCTAATCTAGACATATGAAAGTCTTTGTGTAAGAATTTCTTCGTAAATTTATCTAATACTTATCTCCCGTGTATGGTGTGTGCGAATGTTTTAAAAGTTTCAAGTTATAAATAATATGTATAACTAGCATATTAAATTGAGATCTGTTCCTTCATTTTTTCTTTCGGGCAAGGAAACCAACCAGACTCAACACTGATCAAAGGTTTCTCAACTCATACAGGATAAACATACAAACATCAGAAAATAATAATAACTAATTTGATATGGATTATCTCATCTATTTGCTATGCAATCTTTGCTGGGAAAAGGGTGATGTTCCGGACGACTGGAGGCGAGCAGTCATCGTGTCTTTCTATAAAGGAAAGGGATCACGATTGGACTGCTCAAACTACAGAGCCATCAGCTTGGTCAGCTTAGCTAGTAAAGTGTACACGAAGATCCTGACGATAAGAATGCAAGAGCGAGCCGAAAGGTTTCTCTGGGAATCCCAAGGTGGATTTAGACCAGGAAGAGGATGTATGGATCAAACCTTCTCGCTTCGCGGAATCGCGGAAACGTTTTTGGATATTAACCAAAGGGTTTTCTGCGCTTTCGTCGACTTGGAGAAGGCATTTGATAGAGTCGTACGAAAGGAACTCTGGGACGTGTTGCCTGGATATAGAGTGAGCAGTTCCCTACTGCATGCCGTGAAATCACTCTATAGTGATAGCGAGGCGTGCGTTAGGGTTAACGGTGGGATGTCACCCTGGTTTGATGTGAAGTCGGGGGTCAAACAAGGGTGTATCATGTCTGCCTGGCTGTTCATTATATATCTAGATAACTGTCTGAGAGCACTAAGAACGCACGGATGTGGAGTGAAAATGGGAAACTTAGTGGTCAACTGCCTATTATACGCCGATGACGCGGTTTTACTGGCGTCATCAGAGGGCGAACTGCAGTCACTAGTTACCATAATGAAAGAGGAATGCGAAAAGAAGGGGCTGCGCCTAAACGCTGGCAAGACTAAGGTTCTGGTATTCGAAAGAGATGAACAAGTGACCGAGTGTGCTATATCGGTAAATGGGCAAATTCTAGAGCAAGTGAATGAATTTGTATATCTTGGAAGCATGTTCACACGAGATGGAAAGTATGAAAAAGATATTGAAAGAAGGATAACTGCCGGAAATAAGGTGAATGGAGCCATGTCGGCGTTGATGGGCAGTAAAAGTCTGAGCAAGAATGCACGAGTTACTGTCCACAACGCGATATTGGTACCTACCTTATTGTATGGCAGCGAATCCTGGGTATGTCAGAGGAAGTATGAAAATAGCTTGAATGCAGTTGAGATGCGATCGCTTCGAAAAATGTGCGGAGTAACGATTTTAGATCGAATCCGCAATTAAGAGATTCGCAAATCAACTGGCGTGAATGAGGGCGTGATTGTAAAGATGAAGAAAGGCATGTTACGTTGGTTTGGACACATAGAAAGAATGAGTGAAGAAAGATTGACGAAACAGATATAAAAAAGCAAAAATGTGTGCAAGAAGAGGCAGAGGAAGGCCACGTTCCACCTACCTGGATCAAATCGATCGGACTCTCAAGGACGGGAACGTTAAGAGTACTCGAAACCGACGAGCATGTATGAAGACTGATGAATGTGGACGAAGCGAAAGAGGTATGTAAGTCTAGAGAGAACTGGCGCTCTATACTCTCTGCCTACCCCGCTAGGGACTTGGCGTGATGCCGGGGTAGGCAGACTACCCCGCACAACCGACACCGACATACAATTTTGAATAAAAATATGCTATTATAATTTTAAAAAAAATGCTTTGATTACTTAGTCACACGGGATGTTTATAAAGATATTTATAAAAAAAAATATAATACCAATAAAGTTTAAATCTACAAAAAAGTAATACACGAACCACTTTACAACGTATAAATTATTATTCTTATGCCAGCTTATATTCTTAATTTTGTTATTATTTACTTTTTTTAGACTTATTACACTTAATTTTCTAAAAAGTGCAATAATTCTAGAGCGGACCGGCGAGTTTTTGTTCTTGCATATCCAGTGATAGTATCATACTATAATAACTATAATGATAATGATGTTCATATTGATAATGAAGAAGATGATGATGATAATGTTGGTCATGGTGATAATGGTAACGATGTAAATGTTAATAAATGGATTGTTGGCCGCTTATTAGACCTTTGTGTTTATAAATACATCCATTATTATAAGCCATAACTATTCCAAGCGGAAGTTAATATGGTCAAAAGCAATTAAGTAAAAAATATCTCTTATAAACAACCGTACATTCTGAGTAAAAAAAAATGACTCTATTTACATTTGCATAATAACTCTTTGGTTCCAATTTATAGAGAGCTAGATTACTTTTATGTATCTTAATTTCTTTTAAAATTATGCTATACCTTATATCTACCAACTCTACAGTAATCGTATATTAATATTATGGCTAGCAACTATTCAGCTAGGTACATCATAAATGAATATTTATACTAACGCAATAAAATAAACAGGTTGAGAATGGCAATACTCACACTTAAGTCTGTGTCACTTAAGATATATATATATATATATATATATATATATATATATATCCTCACACCTGCCCACAAGGGTCCCCGAAGGGGTAGGCAGAGGTGTATAGGTAATACCCACACACCCACTTTCCGCCAGAGGTATATTAGGTGCCAACGTGACAGATGGCGAGTCCATCGCCGTTACTCAAGCACGACTATACATAAGCCTTTGAAATTCTTCTCAGACGTATGCAGGTTTCCTCTCGATGTTTTCCTTCACCGTAAAGCTCGTGGTGTGACTAATAACTGTACTTAAGTTCAGAGAAACTCATTGGTACAGTTGGGATTCGAACTTGTGATCTTTGTGTCGCAGGCAACTGCTCGAACCACTCGGCCACTACGGCTCTCACTTAAGATTGTGCATTATAAATTACTCATATGATTGTTATGATCATAAAGGCAAGCTAGCCAGAGTCAACACATCTATCCCTATCCATCCCTAGGATAATCCCCATCTATCCCATCCCTAGGGATCTATTGTGTATACTCTCGCTGCCGACACGTCCCCGACGCTCTAAGTACCGGTTGTAGCAAGTACTTGAATTCGCAGAGAGGTTTAGAAAGTAGCCAAAGGCCAATATTCTTCGAGTTTTATGAGATTCTATGATTTCCCTGAAATTTCTAAAACTAAAAAGTCGCTACATTAAAATGTTTGTGCCGTAGTAGTAAATGCTCCTGTTGCCTTATGAGATAGTATAAGGCTCTATGGATCCAATGGAGGACGAGCAGAATAGATCGATAATATAGAAAAGTATGCAGCCAATACCCAATCCTGCGGGTATAATGCAGCAAAAGCAAGAAGGCTTATGCCGCATTATATAGAAAATTCATTAAAAATTTTCAGCTTTTTTGAGCCCACTGTATATAACAGTAGGTTCAAAAAAGCTGAAAACTACGATTTTAATTATGTTCACGGAAACAATTAAATTTAATGAGTATTCGCTACTTAATCTGATATGCTAGTATTTAGAGTTAAACATGAAACAAATGCTTGGTTACAAAAATTGCAGTATTATAATATGAATAGTTTGATTATTAAGAGTTTGCTTAACATAAGTGGTAGTGCTTGGACTAGGTGCAAACGCTTAGGTTTTAATAGAAAAAAACTACAGCCAATATCCTTTTCTGATTTTGATCTTCTTCGGCGATTAGGAAATAGGTATTGCTACTATCTTTCATCTAATTATTCACAAAAATATTCTAATTATGATTAATGTACATATGCAGTATTTACTTTCACTATTTGTTTTATAGTAAAAAATAGCTTGATTAAGTTTTTCCTAAACTATACATCAGTCAAAACTATTATAGAACTTAATTAGCATTTATATTAATTATGCAGCTACATAGGTACGTTTCATATTATTATAGTTGAGATAAATATAAACTAATATACGAGAATGTTATAAATTATATTATGTAGATTGTCAAATCTGTATTAAACACACACAGCGTACACACTCTTCTGAGCTCATAATATTTGAGCTGTTGCACAATATGTTAAATACACTCGTGCACAAAAGTGTTAAACCAATGTATTTACACTTAAAATCGGCTACAGTGTCTTTAAAATCAATGCCATTAGAGTGCTAAGTAAAGAGGACATTACTAATCGTTCACTTGACGAAGTTTTAAAGTACCTTACTTCGTCTTGGGTTGGAGGTGAAAAGGACGCTTCGTCTACTAGTCGGTTAGGACAGGGCAGCATTTCTGAAGGAATATCGACCAATCGTTTGACATAATCAACTTTAACGACATCTGAACCGGAACGTTGGTCTTGCACGGTGTAATCGAATTGCTTGTCTTCAAGTACTTCTTCATCTTCTTCATACTCTTGGTCAAACTCCTTTTTATAAGTGATTTGATTGTCCGTTGATGGTTTTTCAGTTTTCCACATTGTATTAGAGGTGATAATATTGTTCTGACTGGCATCCAATGCGCAGCTGAGGCGACCGATGGAGTATTTCAAGCGTTTGCTTCGAGTCTCGTTCCGTAGTTTAAGGATCCAGGTTAAGCGGCAATCGCAAGTCAGCTTGTTACCTGGAGGAGAAAAAAATATTGGCACATTTATTATAATAGGAGATATTTTCATAGTCGAGAGTACTAGAAACCGGCTAGCATGTATGAAGATGAATTTGAACGAAGCGAAAGAGGTCTGTAAGTCTAGAGACATTTTTTTATACCTCACAGTCGGGAAACAATCATGCGGTACACCTGATGGTAAGGGGTTACCGCCGCCGCCTATGGACACAGGGATATTTCTCGCACGCTGCCGGCCCTGCAGCATTCTACTCTCTCTGCCCATCCCGTAACAGACTCAGCGTGATTTTGATTTGACGAACCCAAGATGTCATGTGAGATTAGTAAGCTTTGTGGTAGTTTTTTCATTCTCGCTAATAAAAAAAACATGGCACCCAAACCAAGCAATAGGATAGTCCATTGCCATAAAGCCGGACACAATACAGGACCACAAACGAAATTAACACAGCACAATGAGTATTAAATCATAACTAACAATGCACCCCATCGGGCAGTGCTGCGGAAAATATTGCAACAGACCCTTACCGCAATATATAGGTGCTATTAACATGTCGCACCGGACCTAACGGGCGCCTGATTCATAATGCTACGGGAGAAGTTATTCTACAGAACTTACTGGTGGCTGTTGGATTTTAGTTACCTAAACTAGACACGTGTTTCAATTACGAAAACAAAACTGTAATCTATGACGACACGAAAATTAAAATTCAAGAAAGAAAAGTCAGGCATCGTTGAGGACACTGATTGATTTTGATGAAGCGAAAGACTTTGTCTTTGTCTAAACCACAAAGGCTTAAACATTTTAGATTACATATACAATATTATTCAATAGTTATTAATAATACAGTAACCAAGTCCAAAGTAATTCATAATAATTAGAGGCAGAGAATTAGTTTAATAAAGTTGCCAAATTGAACCCTATGATTATTTATTGAAATTTAGGTACGTAATTGTGGATCTAACAAGGGTTAAATAATTGTCGACATCCTAACTACACATCTTGGGATCCGATCGACAATATGCACCATGTTAATTACTTTGGAATTATCATTTACATATTTAGATACTTTTTTATCAAAATACTGACGAAACAGACATGCATTGCAAAGTATTAGAAACAAGCGGCAGGAACACTCAAGGATAGGAAGTCTCTTAGTCTAGAGTCTTTTAGCGCTCTTCTCTCTCTGCCTGCCTACTGCGTGAGGGACTCGGTGTCATATGTTCGTGTGTGGTACTGTTTCTGAATTATACAGCATCAAAACATGATAGGTTCATAGATTTCAATAAATTTAATTTTGCTTCACAAGTCAGAACAGTCATAGAGATTACGTTTCAATTACAAATAATATTAATATCCCTTGTGAAATTTAATAACAAAATTGCAACAGGCGCAAAAGTAAATCAGCGAATTTTAATGATAGAAATTGCTGAATGTTGCTTGTACATAGCTCAGCTATTATACAAATACGCTCCTATAACAAGAGATTTAATTAAGGAATAGCGAACTGAACAACGAAGATCATTTACAAGCAATATCAAACTTACCGTCGAGAGAGATTAAAGCATAATTTGACTTCATGTTTTCCAAAATATTCTGAACTGCCTCCTGTTTCAACGACTCCAAATTATTATTCCTCAAATCCAAAACACTCAACTTTTGAATATCAGCCAACACCCCGTCGTCTAATGTCCCCAACTTATTATCGGCCAAAGAAAGTTTTCTCAACTGAGTCAATCCCCCGAAACCTCTCTCGGATATAAATTCTATTTCGTTGCCGTCCAGGTAAAGTTCTTGAAGGCTCCAAAGTTCCGCAAACGCCAAGTCCCCTATCATTGTTAATTTATTGTTTCTCATATCCAACGTGATCAGATTGGACAGACCAAGGAAGTTTTCTCTTATGACGACTGTCAGGAGATTGTTGTCGAGATCCAGTTTAATAAGATTGCTCAAGTGCTTGAAGCATCCGTCGTGCAAAACGCTCAACATATTCTTCGATAGGTACAGCCTTTGCAAATTCGGTAGGACGTAGAAGACGTCCCGCTTCAACTCCGTTATCTGATTTTCAACCAAGCTCACATTCGAAACCATAATCAGATGAGCAAATGCCATTTTTTCCAACTTCACTATTTTATTCTTGAGCAATGATATTTCTCTCAAAGTCGTCGAGTTTGTAAAAGCGAAGGATGGAATACTGTATATGTTTGCGTATTGTATATTTAGATATTGTAAGCGTTCTAGTCTTACAATCACTTTAGCTGGTATGTATGTTAGTCCTCCGTCGGCTCGTACGTTGAAGGTCAGTTTTTCTATCTTCGGTTGCGAGTAAAAGTTGGACCAGAAAGGATCATCTTCAGCTATACCACCATTAAATACCCAACAGTCAGCCTTTGTGGCGGTCTTTATCTTTGTACTTTCACAGTAACAATGTACCTTTGACCCTCGGTCCTGTATATCGCAAATGTTAACATAGTGTGAGTAAATACTTTTGTCATTCTTCCATCTCCTTTTGTCATTTTGTCGGCTCTCAGTTACGTTTATTTCGACTGTCGCAAAGGCAATCATTAGGATCAGATATTTAAGGTCCATCTTTGTTCTCATTCACATCGAGGCGATTTTTATCTGCAACAAAGGAAAGGGCGTTT
Source organism: Drepana falcataria (assembly GCA_945859725.1). Lineage (NCBI taxonomy): Eukaryota > Metazoa > Arthropoda > Insecta > Lepidoptera > Drepanidae > Drepana > Drepana falcataria. Next base: position 9,225,703 of record OX243935.1, read on the forward strand.
AGTAAGATCCTTTTGTTTTCTTTGTCTGTTTCGTACATTAGCAAAATTAGTAAATTAGACAAAGATAAGATGTCATTACTGAGTCAGTTATATGCCACTTCAGCGATTTTTCAACGATTGTTAAAAAGCTGAAGGTGCAATGAGAAAGGAAATAAAGCTTAATTATTATCCCAACTATTGGTACGTGAACATTTCAAAAGAGATCCGTGGTGACAATTTTTTAAGTAATCTTATACATAAAAATGAGTCATGCGATATCAAAATTGCAGCTTCCAGGTGAGTTTTCTGAATATAAGTGCATTGATTTGTAATAACACAAGATTCACAATGAAGGAAAACATCGGGAGGACACCGGCATACGTTTTAGAAATTAACATAGCTCAACAATGGCATTCGAGAGATATCGATAGACTCGCCATCTGTCACGTTAGCACAATTTTCCACTATATGCGGTTTCTGTTACACCTCTTTCTTCCCCTTCAGAGATACTTTTGGGAAGGCAAGAAGAGTCATGAGGAGTCCATTTTGTTTTCGTTTAAAATCAGAATTGCTTTAGGATTATGATTAGTACGACATGTCAATTAATAAATGTGACGTAATAGTTTCCTCAGGGATGTATGAGTGTAGATAGTTAACCCTTTTTGTCTCGCCAGCATCCTGTCATAAACCCAATAAAAGTTAATTAGACCTTCATTAAGACGTTAATAATAGTACGCAGCCAAGTAATTGGTCGGGCGAGTAAAAGAGAAACTACGTCAATATTAACGAAGGAAGAGCATAAGCTAATTGTCTTATCTCGACTAATAAACTGTTGTTTACGTGATATTGAAACAAAAAATAGAAGAAGTAAACGTTGGATTTGGAGCCTTTGAAATTAAAGGAACTAACTGTTTTACTTATATATATATATATATATATATATATATATATATATATATATATATAAGTAAAACATATATATATATATATATATATATATATTTCAAATAGAATAAAGATAATTTATAATTTGGTTGGAAAACGATATTCAATGGAAAATGATATTCATAGTTTATATCTGTACTATAAATTAGACTTTATTTAGACTAGCAACCATTAAATCAATATATAATTCAACAAGTTTTCAAACTAATCCTGACGAATTCATCCGTATTAATATTTATGTATTTGTTAGCTTTTGGAACATTGTGTATTGATAAAAGTTATTATTAAGTGAAGTTTGTTTGTCGTGTGTGATTGTCCTAAATAAATAATCATATAGCTTAGAGCTTTGACACATTTAATACCAGTCCGAAGCAATAAGGGTGGTTTTGATGGTGGAAAAATTGGTACCTAATGTGTATTATAATAGACATAAGTACCAATTTGTCACATTTTTGGTCATTGTCACATTTTCAGAGGAAATATTCCGCTTGGATTGGGGATAAAATTCAGGTACCAACGTGACAGATAACGCGTCCGGCGCAGTCTAAACATACACCTTTCAATATCTTCTCAAACGAAAGGTTACATACCTATTCTTTGGACATCGATTGATCAAGTAAATGCCTCATAAATGCAACACAAATTCATGACTCAGTCAGTCTGACATCTGTCACTCTACGGAACCTGATCTCCTGAACTTGATCTTCTGAACCTGAGATTGAGATACGATAAAGGGTCTCTTAGATAAGAGACCCTTTATCATTATTTATTATTATATATACTTTATAATCGTACCTGGCTTGGTCTAGACCGAACTAGTAATGTGACATTAACAATTGCAGTGTAATAAGTTGGAAGAGGCGTAAGATAATTTAAATTAACATTAAAAGTGACGGCCGTTGACGAAACAGATATACAAAGCAAAAGTGTGTGCAAGAAGAGGCAGAGGAAGGCCACGTTCCAACTACCTGGATCAAATAGATCGGACTCTCAAGGACGGGAACGTTAAGAGTACTCGAAACCGACGAGCATGTATGAAGAGACTGATGAATGTGGACGAAGCGAAAGAGGTATGTAAGTCTAGAGAGAACTGGCGCTCTATACTCTCTGCCTACCCCGTTAGGGACTTGGCGTGATGATATGTATGTATGTATGTATGTAAATATATCGTTGTCTAATTACCATAACTCGTGCTTTTGAGTAACGGCGATGGACTCGCCATCTGTTACGTTGGCACCTAATATACCTCTGGCGGAAAGTGGGTGTGTGGGTATTACCTATACACCTCTGCCTACCCCTTCGGGAACCCTTGTGGGAAGGCGTGAGGATATTATTATTACATAAAAGTGACTAAAATAAACTTTGTTTGGGGATATTTTATCTCCAAGCGTCCTGGACTATAGCAGGATTCCTCTTAATATTTATAATGGCAACATTATAGTGGCGTATATAATCGTAGGTACACAGTTCGGACGACTAATGACTGTAGTAAATTTGTATTAACACACAAATTAACCGTAATTGTAAGATCCCCACAACCCTAATATCGTAGTCGTAAGGGTCAATTTTATTAACCGTAGCTTTGAGTATGGCACACATAAAATTCCATTTGGAGAAGGTTAATGACCCCGATTATAAAACACAGAACTGTGGGTTTATGACAACAGAGACAACTCCGACAAAATGTTACCCTTGGTAATTAAATGTAGAGTTATGAGGTAAACTTTGCTAGATATGACGCGAGAAATACGGTTTTACTATTTGAAATATGACCTTACCGCCGCCTAGCAGTTAGGACTACATTCTCTATGAAACTTGTAATTGATATAATAATAATATTAATTTTGGTTAAAAATTTTCAATTTGGGCTGGTCTAATCATTATGAAAAAAAACAAGATTTACGGTCTAAAGTTCCTACAGAAATTGCTCTTAAACATTAACATCTGTAAATTTACTGACAGGTTTCCATTCCAATCCAATTTCCATTCGCCATATTTTTCTTCATAGTAAGTACTTGGTCTGACAATCCACTGTTCAGAAAACTCTTAGTAAAAACGAGGCTTTATATTCTGTAAGCATGCTTTGAAATCAATACTAAAACTAGTCCGTATTAAACCAGTAAAATTAATGAATTAAGCGTTAAAATAAACTCTTTATTGATATTCGTTTGCTGGTAAAGACATTTTTGTTCAGTCTTAAGTACAATGGTTTAGTTACGCGTATTAAATTTCAGTGGTTTCAGAGGTTTCCAGGCGTGCCTTTGGGTCGGTAATTATTTTGTTTCAAAGTATTTATGTTCTGAAAATTTCCCTGGATATTAAGAACAAATTTCAACTAAGCTGAAGACAATTTAACGGTACTTTGAGCTTGAACTAAACCCTCACGCGTAACTTTAAACACTTAATAAAATGAGAAGTGTAATTTAGATTTCGAATTAACAGCAAATAAAATAAGTATAATGACAATATTCAATCGGAGACGGGAACGTCAAGAGTACTCGAAACCGACGAGCATGTTAGAAGGGACTGATGAATGTAGACGAAGCGAAAGAGGTATGTAAGTTTAGAGAGAACTGGTGCTTATACTCTCTGCCTACCCCGTTAAGGACTCAGCGTATGGATGTATACATACATATACTATATATGCACACCAAATAATACATATAGCCAATGTTATAAATAAAAGCCGTGGTGGCCGAGTGGTTCGAGTAGTTGCCTGTAACACAAAGATTGTAAGTCCGAATCTTGACTGTACCAATGAGTTTATCTGTACCTAATACAGTGATTAGTCACACCACGGTGAATGAAAACATCGAGAAGAAACCTGCATGAGTAAGGCGTGTATTCGTGTAAAGGCGATAGAATCGTCAACAACCACATTGACAACAAAAATATATTTTTGGCAGAAAGTGGGTGTGTGTGTACCTACTACCTATACACCTCTGGCTTCCCCTTCGGGGATACTCGAGGAAGGCGTGAGGATATACTATCATCATTACATACATGGAGTTGGCAGAGAGTATAGAGTACCAGTTCTCTCTAGACTTACATACCTCTTTCGCTTCACATTGTCACGTCCACATTCATTAGTATCTTCATACATGCTTGTTGGTATCATCATTATATAAAACAAAATCGATCCAAAAATATGACAACTATCTTGTTTAGCAGCTAAGTACTTAAACCACTCGGCCACTAAGGTTACTAAATCGTGAAATTTAAACAACACTCAATGAACCATGCAAAACTCTACGGTAAGTATAATTTGGTGAGTGCATTGTGCAAGCAACCTCATGTAAGCATCCTTTTGACTAGCAGACTGTGTAACCACGAGTTAGTCTACTAAATTTATGTACTTTGAGTAATATTTCACGTACATTAGCTCATTTGGTGGGGTGAAAGGGAGTGTGTGGTAAAGTGTATGAGATAATGTGGTTAACTGTTTGAAGAATATAGTAACATTTTAGTACAGTGATTAATCTCTTCTCAAACGTAGGTTTCCTGTCGATGTTTTCCTTCACCGTAAAGCTTGTGCTGTGACTTATCACCATACTTGCGTTCAACACTCACTCATTGGTACAGTCGGGATTCGAACTTGCAATCCTTGTGTTATAGATGACTGCTCAAACTCGGCCGCCACAGCTCTTAAACGGGTAAGCAAACAAAACTATATGAACTAGTTTACATTTAAATATTAGAAAACCTTAATAAAATAGTTTTACGAATTAAATAAAATGGCTGGAACGAATTAAAGAGACACCATAACAATATAGTTACCTATTAAAAATAAACAAAATGAACTATAAGTCAATGCACTTAAGTTCATTATAACAAACAATCAAACTTTAGCCGTCCACTCAGCCATCAGGGAACGCGACAACTCCAACTAATGCTAACAAAGCTAGTCCCAGTTTGTTTAAAATGAAATGGCGTACTTTTTGCTGGTAGGTACAGTCGTACACAACATTCCCTGCTCGCAGTCGTGAGCCACGTTAAAAGTTGCAGAAAAACTTTTCCCGGTGAAGCAACGAAGGGTAGGTGCGGTTTTGTATCTAACTAAAAAGTTTCAGGTAATTATTATCATCCCTTAGTTCTTTCATCTGGTTGTTTGGCGTTTCCTCTCATTGGTCCCTAACCGGTTGTTACCTTAAAGTTTCTTACTAGGGCCTAAATTGGATAAAAGATTTAAAAAAATGTTTCGCGAAGATTGTTTTCTTGGCGAGACCAAGGCCTCCAGCCACAGATAAAGGCCTCTCTGTGGAGCACGGACCTCGGCTTAGTGCGTTCCTGATTCGCGAGATGGGAGCTGGGCTGCACCAGATGTTTCGTCAAACATATCTTATATACCCACAATAGGTTTTCTAGTCAAGATTATCAAGCCCCGGCGGTCAGTTTCAATGAGTTTTTAATAAAATAAATATCATACCACGTGTTCTGCGATGAGGGGATTTACTAAAAGGTAATATATATATACGCCTTCCCACAAGGGTCCCCGAAGGGGTAGGCAGAGGTGTATAGGTAATACCCACACACCCACTTTCCGCCAGAGGTATATTAAGTGCCAACGTGACAGATGGCGAGTCCATCGCCGTTACTCCAGCACGACTATACATACGCCTTTGAATTTCTTTTCAGACGTATGCAGGCTTCCTCTCGATGTTTTCCTTCACCGTAAAGCTCGTGGTGTGACTAATCACTGTAATAAAGTTCAGAAAAACTCATTGGTACAGTCAGGATTCGAACTTGCGACCTTTGCGTCGCAGGCAACTGCTCAAACCACTCGGCCACCACGGCTTACTAAAGGTGCTACTACTACTAAAAGGTATTACGGTATATTATCTGCAACACAAAGATTGAAAGCGAACAACGACGGTACCAATGAATCGCAACATCGCAACTTTAAAGTATAGAAAAACATCAAGAGAAATCCTTGACACGTCTGAGAAGAAATTCAACGACGACATATCGCTAAGCCGTTACAAATGAAAAATATTAACAATTCTCGAATACGCCAAATTAACCAAAGAAAAAGACAGTCATTCCAAATTCATACTTGGGCACACATTCATATTACGCACGCCATCAAACCTCAAACGAACCACAAAAGCGAGGCTTAAATCGCAGGATACGTTGGAGTACCATCAGCATATCGACCATCGATTAACCCACAAACCAAACTCTCAGTTAATTGCGCAGTAAAAATCGTTAGCACAATAGCTTCATTAGAGGGCGGTCACTGATTTTCAATCGTGTTTCAGCTTCCACGATTATAATTGACAAATCGGCTCTGTCTGTGTTATTTGAGCGGAAGGTTCAGTATTTTTTGTCGATGGGGTTGAGAAATCCTCATTGTCGTGTGATTTAATTTTAACAATGCCGTTTTGGTAGAGTGCTAATAGCAGTCGCTTGCAGCGCAAAGATATCACGTTCAAACCGCGGCGGCCTGTAATAATGAGTTTTTTCTACAATGATAACACTGACTCAGCTTTGCGTTGAGGGCAAATTCCAATAAGTATGTAATCGTACGTGAGAAATAACGACAGATCGTCGCATTGGCACCTAAATATGTGACGCACTATTAGGATAACATAATATACCTTATCTTAACAATATTAACATAATGCAATCAATATCCAGATAATGGGAGTCAGAGTTTCAGTTTTAAAAATAAATTAGGTAAAAGCAAAGCATTATAAGAGGCCTCCTTTACTTAAGCTTATCTGAGTAACAAGTTTCCGCACTTATAATCAAGGTACACTAAGTAACATTGATCATTAAGCACACGAAGAAAAGCCCCTCAAAATGTATAATGAGACGAAGAGACATTAAAAAAGAAGGGACTGAATTTTACATCAGGAATTTACCGGAAATTTTATTATTTTGTTCCATTATATAACATTTAAAATATATATATATATATATATATAAATATATATTTATTTAATACCTAAAAAAAACAAATTGCCTAATATATTAATCATGGTACCAACTTTTCGTCCAACGGAAAGGAGAGAAATTATTCTTCCTTATTCAAATATAGAACGAACATTGAACTGTAATAAAAAAATAAAAAAAAACGTCTACGAACGTCTAAACTAATTTCACTATATACATATGAATAAAGAAAATATATTGCTCCAATCCCTATCACGCGGAATTGAATTGAATGCAGCATTGACACGGTATATGATTAAAGGTGATTTTTCCCAGCTGATTCTCTGAGCGGAATGTTCGCCAGCTCTCTTGTCACGGGAGACTCCAAAAAGTTTTTATGGAAACCTTATAAAAAAAAAGTGCAACCGGTCCCCATAGCCCTAGAGCTTCAACTCAACAAACGCCATGAGTACTTAAATAGGTTACTTCATCACAAACAAAACAAATAAAAATTGATCTAAAACCTTTTTATTCGTAAGTCGTACAATTTTATTTAATTGGTACTATTTTAGAAAATCTAATCTTTCCTATTATAATAGGAAACTAACATCACTCAAAATTTACTTTACGTGAAAAAATAAACAAAAGAGCAACAAACAAACATTCAGAGAATCAAATCTTCCCTCTTTATGACATTAGTATAGACTATAGATCATTCAGCTGTGATCAATAAATAGCCAAGGTCTATTTCAAACATAGTTATATTCCATGGACCAACCATATACCTAAAACCTCACAACATCAGGTAAATTAATTAATTAATGGGAGTGACCCTTCATTGAACGCTACAGGGCAACCCTAACTATCTATTTAATTACCCCAAAGCGACATTAATTAATATAAATGTGCTTTTATTATAATAAAGAACAGGTGAATGAATAAGTGCATTTGACTATTGTAATTACTTTAAAAATATAAGGTATTTTTCGGAAATAAAGTTGATTTATACTCGCAGGGGACAACGCCGTACACGCGGGCTAGGGACAAAAATTATCAATAATTTTGTCATGTCGCCATGCAAGTTTAATTTATCAGGTTTGTCGTTCTCATACTAATTAATATTATATAATTGCGTGCCGACAGTAGGATAAATTCAGTAATTAATATACACGAACTTGAGTACAATGATTTATTGCGCCACAGTCTTGCCGAAAATGAAGGAAAACCAAGGAAAGGAAACCTGCGGACTTGATAAGAAATAAGTAGGAGAAGAAAAATACCTGAATAAACCTTCGGCGAAAGAATTAAGATACCCTTTAAGATACCCTTGTTAGAAGTCGTGAATAGTTTTATTAAAAAAATAACTGTAACATTTTACTCGGTTGCAACAGTGGGGCAACGGCAAGGCACAGGAAATACATAATTATTTATTTATTCAGTTTCAGCTAGTATACGATAAGTGAAAACAGGCATGAATAGTGTTTCGGCCAACAGCAGCAGACAATATTATAAATAATTTAAATTTTCCGTAGAGAGTACAGCATGGAGTTCTTCAAGAATGATATGAAAAGAGTTCTGCAGGGAGCAGCGCGCGAGCGATACCACTGGTGTTGCAAGCGCTCATAGGCGGCGGGAACCACTTACCATCACGCGTACCGCATGCTAGTTTGTCATCAATGTGGTATAAATACTCAAAGGATTCACTTTGAATATTCAGAGGGAATTCGAGTGGAGTATTTGAATATTTAAAAACAGAACACGTAATTTGAATTTACAGAGGTCTTGTGTATAAATGGGAACTCAGGACTTAATACTGGCGCAGATCGGATTACCAAATATAGCAATGTTTTATAAGCATGACCTATGTTGGATGTGGTTTCCATCATAAAATGAAGTGTTCACTGCAGCAGTGATATATATACCAATAAGCTTTACGGTAATTTTAAGAATGTGAACGTAAAGAGTAGTCGGCGAACATGTACATGAACATGAAGAGACTAAATATTGCGGATGCAGTGAAGAAGAGTGGAAGAGACTCTGCTTGTATTATGTAATTACGTAAAAATATATATTGTAAGAATGAAAAGTATAAAGTTACTTTTATAACTAAGCTTATTAAAAAACTTACTCTAATTGAAAAATGAGGTTACAATATACACGCATGGTAACTTTAAGTAATTGAACTCCACGAATTTCCTTCACCAAAGTTACTTAAATAAAATTATAGACAGATATCTAAAATATTGTTAGCAGTACATACATACATACTTATCATCACGCCAAGTCCCTAGCGGGGTAGGCAGAGAGTATAGAGCGCCTTTTTTTTTTTTTTTTTTTTTTTTTTTTATTGTCTCTCGTAGCGTGAGTTCTTTTTTTACTTAAACTTTTGCTACTTAACCGGTCAATGGCGAGACCTAGGCCTCCAGCCAGGCACTTTAGTACTAAGCAACACAGCTAAGGGCACCCCCTGTGGGGTACGAACCTCGGCTTAGGGCGTTGCTGGATCGCGAGCAAGGGAGCTGGGCTGGACTGGTAATTTTATTTATATATTATTTGGGGGCGGGATTTGCGCGTCTGGCTCGGCGCGGGCCGGCGTTTGCGGAGGATGTCGGGGGGGAACATTACGGCTTATTCGCGTCGAGCCTCGCCGGCGAGGACGGAACAGTGGTCGGTTGTGTGTAGTGTTGGTATGTTTTCGTCGGGCGTCCTGGAGGACCGTTATGTCGTCATCCGGTTCAATGACGGCATGTCTTGGACGCCTTATCTTGGAGATAAGGGAGGGAGTGTATCGGGCGGCCGATACGACGAGGGGGTTGGGGTGATTTTCAGCAGAATCGAAATGACGTTTGGCTAGTTTTTTCAAAAACTGTTTTATAGTGGGGACTTTGAGGTCAACGTGGAGTTGACTATTACGCATGTACCACGGGGCACCTGTGGCTCTCCGGAGAAACCGGCTTTGGAGCACTTGCAGGGGGTTAAGCGTTGACTTGCTAGTGTGTGCGAACACTACACCCGCATATGTCATGATTGGTCGAATGCACGTCGTGTAAATCCTCACCTTGGATTTCAATGAGAGTTTACTTCGTGCATTCAACATGCTGTGAAGTCTACCGAGCGCGAAGGCGGCTCGCGCGCGTACCGCCTTTACGTGGTGACGGAAAGAAAGGCGTTGATCGAGGATCACACCCAGGTATTTGGCTTTTTCTTCCCATGGAATGGGTTTGACTTACATACCTCTTTCGCTTCGTCCACATTCATCAGTCTCTTCATACATGCTCGTCGGTTTCGAGTACTCTTAACGTTCCCGTCCTTGAGAGTCCGATCTATTTGATCCAGGTAGTTGGAACGTGGCCTGCCTCTTCTTGCACACACTTTTGCTTTGTATATCTGTTTCGTCAATCTTTCTTTCTTTAGCAGTAAGCAGTTTTTAAATAAAACAAAAAATATTAATGATAATAAAAATAATTGAACAATAGACCTAACTACACTGTACATATACGTTTACAAATGAAATAGTTATCTTAAATCCGTGTTACGCGGAAGAATGCCTGGACGGCTTGCGGCATTGCCACGTTTTACGGCAATGCTCGGTGAACAAAATATTCGCCAGCCACGTTGCCGTGGAAGACTAAACAAGTTTTCTCTAAAAGTCCTAATACAAAATAATTAACAAATTTTACTTATAGGTAGTCATTTGAATAATTATAAAACAATATGTAAGCAAAGCCGCTCGTCCTAGCTAGTATGTAACGGCCTATAAAACAACTTAGATAAAAGAACTCATTTCGTGCGCCCTCAAATAAAATTCGTTTACTAAAATATGACTGCGTATTTTGAACATTTTTTCCCAAACGCACGCCTATAATAACGCGTGATGTATAAGCATGCGTGTGTCGTCGTACGTTTACACAAGTTGTTGAACTATATACAGAGTGTTTCAAAATGTTATTCCACAGACAAGACTCTGTTTTGCGTGTTTTAACACACACTTACCACGCCAAGTCCCTCACGGGGTGGGTCGAGTGACTTACAGACGTCTTTCATTTCATCTAAAAGTCATCAGGCTCTTCTTACGCTCTCGTCATGTGCTCGTAATTGTCGATATTTCATGGCAGTCCCATCTTTGTTTGTAATCTTATGCAATCTTATGCATACATATCATCACGCCGAGTCCCTAACGTGGTAATCAGAGAGTATAGAGCGCCAGTTCTCTCTAGACTTACAAACTTATTTCGCTTCGTCCACATTCATCAGTTTCTTCATACATGCTCGTCGTTTCGAGTACTCTTAACGTTTTTGTGCGTCCGATTGATTTGATCTATGTAGTTGGAACGTGGCCTTCCTCTGCCTCTTCTTGCACACACTTTCCCTTTATATATCTGTTTCGTATTGTATCTTATAAACAAAGGAATATATACTTCCATTGCTTCTTTCAGACACTACCGCACTGTACGAGTATCCATAAATTATTGTCAACTGTTCGTCTATATACCTAGTCCTTTCTATAATATGTTCTAATAATAACATAAGAGAGGTAGGGCATAACGGGTTTCCCGTTCGAATTTGGAGCTGCCCGACTGGGGCAGGACCTCCACCTTATAGAAGTCCGTAGCCAAATAACACAATTTATTGTGTTGTGTTCCTACGTGGTGAATAAGGTTTCCAGTAATGAGCTCCTTGGGGAGGGGGGAGGATTGTTACATTGTGTTGTAAGCAGAGGGATTAAACCTTATGCTGCCAACACACTATAACTCTCCGAACACAGAGTGGCAACGCGCAAGTGATACTTCGGTATCGTGAGCGTAAATAGGCTACGGTAACCGTTTCTCATCAGGTGGGCCGAATGCTTGTTTGCCACTCTTGTTGTATAAAAAAAAAAAAAAAAAAAAAAAAAAAAGCATTATGAAAATCGTGCTAACCCATGACGTCTTTCCAGAAGGTACTAAATAATCGGGCTAAAATAAATTATGACCCACTTCCCACAAAGGACAGGGGTATTTAGGTATTACCAACACACCCACTTTCTATCATAGATAAATATTTAACCACGACTATACATACGCATTTGAATTTCTTCTCAAAAAACCGCACGTTTCTCTTGATATTTTCCTTCACCGTAAAGCTAACTGTATTTCAGTTCAAGAAAACTCAATGGTGCTACTCGAACCCCATGGCCACCACGGCTTTTCGGAAAAAAATGTATACATACCTTTTTATACAACTAGGGTGGCAAACAAGAATGCGACCCGCGTGATGGCAAGCGCCAAAGCTTGCAACCCCAGGGGTATCACGCGCGCGTAGCCCACCCTGCAAACAAATTTATAATTATTTTGATGTTATCCTATACGCCCATTAAACAAGTACACCCTTTGTGTATCACGTGACCAACATCTCTCTGCCGTAGTTTATTATAATGTATTCAGTTAATTGTTCCGACAACTAGCGGCAAGTCGCGTTGACACGCATTGATTATTTGGTCTTTATAGTATTTTAAAAGCTGTACCTGCCTTTTTGACATTGAGACATCTTTTAGGAGCCAACGTGACAAACAGCGAGTACACTGCCGTTTCTTCTCGAATACGAGTTTGAATTTCTTCCCAAGCGTATGTCGGTTACCATTATTTTAGAATTATTTACATATCTGTTATGCTTTGGCCAGCACGTTTAGAGAAATTGTATGTAGAGAAAGCAGTTTAGTTAATTAACTAAAATGCAATCTGAAAGCTATTCCTTCTGCAAATATTTAAAGTGTCCCAACCTCTCAAATTTCAATTCAATTAAATTATACCCTCGCGCCTTCCCACAAGGGTCTCCGAAGGGGTAGACAGAGGTGTGTAGGTAGTACACACACACACTTTCCGTCAGAGATATATTTAAGGTGCCAACGTGACAGATGGCGAGTCCATCGCCGTTACTCAAGCATGACGCTTTGAATTTCTTTTCAGACGTATGCAGGTTTCCTCTCGATGTTTTCCTTCACCGTTAAGCTCGTGATGTTACTAATCACTGTTATACTTAAGTTCAGAAAAACTCATTGTTACAGTTGGGATTTGAACTTGCGATCTTTGTGTCGCAGGCACTCACTCGAACCACTGGTTAACCACGGCGTTTTTGAATTAAATTAAATTATCTATTGCTAATCCACTTAGGCTATCCAGTACATAGGACACATACTACAGTATATCATACTCCCTGTGGGGCAGAACTATTTTAAATAAACATTTATGTATATTATAATTTAGAGATATAAATTAATAGGCGTTTTTATAATAAAATTTTAATAAATAATATTTAACGTGATCTATAAATTGAAGTGGGTGTTTGGGTATTACCTATAACCCTCTGCCTACCCCTTCGGGGACCCTTGTGGGAAGGCGTGAGGATATATTTTATTATTTGATAATAAATGTATATATATATATATATCCTCACGCCTTCCCACAAGGGTCCCCGAAGGGGTAGGCAGAGGTGTATATGTAATACCCACACACCCACTTTCCGCCAGAGGTATATTAGGTGCCAACGTGACAGATGACGAGTCCATCGCCGTTACTCAAGCACTCAATACATACGCCTTTGAATTTCTTCTCAGACGTATGCAGGTTTCCTCTCGATGTTTTCCTTCACCGTAAAGCTCGTGGTGTGACTAATCACTGTACTTAAGTTCAGAAAAACTCATTGGTACAGTCGGGATTCGAACTTGCGACCTTTGCGTCGCAGGCAACTGCTCGAACCACTCGGCCACCACGGCTTACATGTATATGCTTAAATGTATATATACATATGTATATCATCTCGCCGAGATACGATCTCGCCGCCATCTCACTAAAGGGGTAGACGAAGAGACGAGGACGGGAGGGAAGAGAGCTAGTTCTATCTAGAGTTTCATACCTCTTTTGTTTTATCAAACATTTTGGCTACTATCAAACCTGAGGTATCAATTCCAACTGGGCTATAGCCCATTGCCAAACTTCCTTCAATAACCGTTAACTTTTATCACCTCGTTAGAACCATCTAACTGTAAGCTCTGTGGCCTCCAGTCCTACTTCCAAAAGATATTTTCTCGAAATAAAAAAAATACATTATGTTTTTTATAGGCTTCAAATGATTTTCGCTTTTTATGGTTAATTTATTCCGGATTAATAAGCTTAGCTATTATTATGGATATCTATCACGGTAGACTCGACGGGTCTAAAACTTTGCATTAATATCTAAGTATAACTTATACTAGATCCTCACGCCTTCCCTCAAGGGTCCCCGAAGGGGTAGGCAGAGGGTTTATAGATATTACCCACACACCCACTTTCCACGAGAGATATATTTAAGGTGCCAAGGTGACAGATGGCGAGTCTATCACCCTTGCAACTATTCGAACCACTCGGCCAACACGGCCCTCAAGAGCTTTTACTTAATGGTCAGAATTTATTGTTACCATATCACTAATGAATAATAAAAAAGTGCATGTCGGGAAGGAAACAGTAGCCATAATTACCTCTATGCACCATGAAATAGAGTTTACCATGAAACGATGTCACAATACAAATGCAAACAGTACATCAACTTAATAACAAACACAATGTTTGGTCGAAAACATACACACAGTTTGATGCCCATGAATTGTAAAACAATTATTCAACATTACCCAGATCTGTCAGGGATGTCTTAATAAAACAAATCGTCCGTTTAAAATTGCCATTTCGCGAATAAAGAGGAACCCTGACTTCGTTAGGACTTATAACGCCTGCTTATTCTTTCGCTTCATCCAAATTCATCAGACTTTATAAATGCTCGCCAGTTTTAAGTACTCTTGTCGTTGGTGTATTGGTGTACTGTATGTATATTATTAACTATGGCTCTAATACGACATGCAGAACCATGGTGGGTAATTAGCATTGAATATTTATGAAGTTAGTCCAGTTGGACTCGTTGTCGCTATTGGTTTTAATAGCAGGCACACAGGACTCATGTTTACATTGCATTTAGACTTAAACTACGTAGTTTGTATTTAGCTGTCTTGTACAATAATAGTTTATGAATGCATTCATATGTGGAACCTACCAATGCACGACGCATTTGTACAGTAATTTCAATTAATTAATACTATTTTTGAGATATGGATATTTCCTATTTCACCTGTCACATTGACCTTTTAAGAAAATTTTTTTTAGTTATTATATTATAATTTTTTTCTTCTTTTTAGTAGTAAGTAAGTAGTTACTAGTACCTTCAAATGTTATATATTACATGCGTTCAAACACTTAAAATATATCTCCAATGAAGAGAGGACGCGTAGGTACTTTCTACACACCTCGGCTTACCACTTTACGGAACGTAGGGAGGTAGTGAATATTTTCACTAATCCCACACAAATTTGACTAGTCAACCAACCAACCAAATTGTTCAGTTTCTAATGTGGAAACTAGTCAATGATATTCGCACTTATAATATTTTAAATACGTGTATATTAAAAAAAATCCGACCAAGACCAGTGTACAAATATTCGTGTTCAACACGCAAATTTCTGTAAAACAAAGATGCAAGTGCAAGCCTCCGTGCTTCGTACTCATGGCATCACGAGCGTGATATAGTTAACAGACAGCCTTAACAGCCTTAATTACATAGAGATATAATATACTATAGTCTATGTAGCAACATAGATTCTACACTACATTGTCTATACTAATATTATAAAGAGGAAAGATTTGTTTGTTTGTTTGTAATGAATAGGCTCCGAAACTACTGAACCGATTTCAAAAATTCTTTCACCTTTGGAAAGCTACATTATCCCCGAGTAACATAGGCTATATTAAATTGGACCCGATAGGTGGCGCTGCGATCGAGTTTTAGGAATTTTAACTTTTTCACCCGTGCGAAGCTATCCCTTTCTGTGTGTCTTAAGGTGGATTCGAGAATGGTTTAGATTTACAATTGGACCCGATAGGTGGCGCTGCGATCGTGTTACGGGCAATTTAACTTTTTCACCCGAGCAAAGCTGGGCGGGACAGCTAGTATTAAATACTCTCAATAGATAACGCAGACGTCCGTTAAAATACATCTTCCAGCAGACAAAACTCGACCCAAGGTCTAGAGTGAATTCGCGAAATGGAATGCGCTTATTACTGCGGTGTACTGGCTTTAAATAAAGAAAAAATGCATTTTCAAATTTGGAAGAGCATGTTAAAAATACTCATAAATATTTATGTACATTTCAGATGTGTACTGCGTAGCCCGCATACATATTAACGAGATTGACGGTTTCCACAAAATATAGAATACATATGACATACCGCGACGAGTACAATGACCTGACTGGTCCGCGCCACGGTCGCGGGTTCAATTTCCGCACAGGTATTTATATAGGTATTTTTCCTGAATATCTTGCACGCGATTAATTTGTATAAATATACATAAATATTTCATGATAAATATTATTGTCATCACGCCGAGTCCCTGACGGGGTAGGAGTATAGAGCGTCAGTTCCCTCTAGACTTACACTCCTCTTTCACTTCATCCACATTCATCAGTCTCTTCATATCCTATGCTCGTCGGTTTCGAGTATTCTTGACATTCTCGTCCTTGAGCGTCCGATCGATTTGATCTAGGTAATTGAACATACCAAGAGATTTAAAATGATGGAAAACATCGAAAGAAAACTTATTCAGACGTTTGTCGGAAAATATTCACATTCCCGCATAGCCTTCTCACAACAGAAGTATAGCAAGACCTTCTCGCCGGAGGTAAGTTTAAATGCCGGCGTGACAGATGAGAAATCTATCACCGTTTCTAAAACACTACTTACATGCATCTTTGAATTGTTACTTCTAAAAAGTGGGCCCATTTCTGCGTTTACTTCTCGAGGTTTTCCTCACCATAAAGCTCACGCTGCTATTAATCACTGTACTTAAGCTCAGAAAACTTAATTGTACAGTCGGGATTCGAACTTGCAATGAATGCGTTGACGGCTCGTAAAGAAGCTATCAGGCTTTATCAACTAATCCGAATTCGAAAACAATCTTAAGTAAGTAAAGAAGACAGCGGAATCTTGATTTGTACGTGTAACTAGGTGTAGTGCCTTTGTCCGCCAACTTTAAAATGTCCAAACAAAAAGTGTGCTTCTTTCTGAAACAAGGGTAACTTCGCTAACTTGTTCGACTGTTTATTTGGAAAAGGTATTTCTTACCTACCTATTTATTTAGGTTAGTTTTTAGTTAGTATTTCGTTGTTTCGATAATTTACTTTGCTAGATACACATATTGTTAAGAAGTTACAGTTCGCTTTGTGTTGATTCGGGTATACATGTTTTAGAAAATAGAACAGGTGTCTTCTAGAAGTAGTCGGGTGTTGTGAATATATCGTCATGACGATGAAATATATTTTTATTTGCTTCCCACAAATTGTACCCTATCCATATATTTGTATGTATATAAGCAACTGTCCCATTTATTTAAAAAAATGTGATTAAAGGTTCTTAAGTTGCAAAAAACTAACTTTGTCTTCGAAGTTCGGTCTCTAACGTTACGTGCAAATTAAATACTACATACATAGGTATCATCACGCCGGATACCTCGGCCGTCGTCGGTTTCGTGTATTTTTGCCATTAATTACATGTATACTGTTGTTTTCTTACCATTAAAGGTTTATACCATAAATACGACCCGCCTCGTGGTAAGCGGATACCGCCACCAGGGGTATCACTCGTATCTTCAGGAATCCCTACCATCCTTCTTGAAGAACTCTAAGCTGTACTCTCAGTGGAAAACCCCAACAGGGACTTCATTCCATAGCCCGAGCGCTGGCAGAAAGAAACTCCTTTGAAACCGCTCGGTGCGTGTCTTTTGAGGTCCCAAGGTATGGAGGTTAATTCTCCGTCGATAGCGAGAGCTGCGATGGTAGAAGGTAGGCGTGAAGGAAACCTTGGTAACTTGAGTTTATATCAAATATGTGACTGTGTCCCTTATGTTGAATAAAATATTTTGATTTAGATTTTTGTGAAATAATTCGTCAGAACACTCTCCCATTCATTTTCAGTCAAACGGTGCCAACTAATTAGCCTGTCTACTAAATAGATTGTATATATTCAACGACTTCATATGTAAATAAATAACCTTGGGACAATTCCACACAAATTGACCTAGTCCCAAAATAAGCAAAGCTTGTGTTATGGTAACTAGACAACGATATATTTACTTAAATAGATATATACATAAATACAAAGGACATTCAAGATGTGTGATGAGTATTTGTATACTTAGTATACAAATATCTGCCCTCAGAGGGATTCGAACCCGCGGCCTCAAGTTTCACAGTCAGGAGCTCTAACCACCAGAGCAGGCGATAATAAGGTATTAGCTACAATAATATGTATATGAGTTCATTAACCCCAAATTTTAGTATGCCGTGACGCGAAGCCATTTTATTAATAATAAATCAAATGGTCAAAGCGATACTATCTGATTTTAAAAGCGGTATATAAAATAAGTAGATATCGCTGGACGCCTGCTTCAAATGAGTTCTTGCTTTATTTCGTGGAAAAATTCTATGGAAATCGTGGATCAAGGCTGTTAATGTTATTATTCCTTTTAAAATCCGGTTTTTTATTAATTTATTTCACTTTATTGTACGGCAACGAATTCTGAGTATGCCAGACAGGTATGAAAATAGCTTATTTGCAGTTGAGATTAGATCTCTTCGAAAAATTTCCGGAGTAACCATCTTAGATCGAATCCGCAATGAAGAGATTCGAAAAATAACTAGCGTGAACGAGTGAGTGATGTGACTGTAAAGACGCAGAAAGGCATGTTACGTTGCTATGGACATATAGAAAGGATGAGTGAAGAAAGATTGACAAACAGATATACAAAGCGAAAGTGTGTGCAAGAAGAGGCAGAGGAAGACCTAGTTCCAACTTACTACCTAGATCAAATCGATCGGACGCTCAAGGACGGGAACGTTAAGAGTACTCGAAACCGACGAGCATGTATGAAGCGACTGATGAATGTGGACAAAGCGAATGTATGTAAGTCTAGAGAGAACTGGCGCTCTATACACCGTGAGGGACCCCCGTGAGGTTCAGCGTGATGATATGTATATGTATGCATACATACATACATATAATCACGCCTCTTTCCCGTAGGGGTAGGCAGAGACCACTTCTTTCCACTTGCTACGATTCTTACATACTTCTTTCGCTTCGTCCACTTTCATTATTCTCTTCATACATGCTCTTCGGTTTAGGGTACTCTTGACCTGACCTTTTTTCAAGACGTCCCTAATTTGGTCTAGAAACGTCCGTCTAGGTCTACCCCTTCCAACACTTTCATTCACACTCGCCTTATATACACTTTTTTCGTCAATCGTTCTTCATTCATTCTCTCAACATGGCCAAACCATCTCAGCATACCTTTCTCAATTTTTGTCACTACATCTTCTTTCAGACCACAACGTTTCCTTATCTCACTATTTCTTATCCTGTCACTCAGTTTAACTCCTATCATACTTCTTAACGCTCTCATCTCAACTGCATTTATTCGGCTTTCATGCTTCTTCTGCCATACCCAACTTTCACTTCCGTACATGAGTGTCGGAACCAACACTCCCCCATGCACAGCCAAACGAGCCTTGAAAGACACATTCCGACTGCCCATGAAGGAGTGCAAAGTATATGTATGTATGTAGTTTATTTATTTACTTATATTTCACGCCTTACCGCAACGATTCTGGAAGGAGACTGAAGTGTAAAACTATGCTATGAAAGAGATAAGTAAAAGAATTACAACATCTTCTTTCGCTGGAGATGTATTTGGTCTAGATATTTTCGTTCCGATTCTTGAGTGCTCGATCGATTTGATCTAGGTAGTTGAAACATTGTCTTTCCTTCAGACACTCTCGCATTATATATCTACGACGTTTTACTCGTTGCTAAAATTAGACCACTAATATAGTCGTGCTTAAATAATTTCAGTAGTTTCTAGCACACACTATACAAAGCAGTTACACGACAAAGTAAAGTCTTATTAACATACATTGTAACATACCAATTACAGAAGGAAATGAAACCGTTAAACTTAATTATATTTCGTATAAAATTTCACGTCAGAAACCAGCCTTTGTAGTCAATTAGCTTTTTGAATATCACGAAGCAACAAAATATTTTACTCTACAAGGCGGCTCCAGATGCTCCCAACATTTTACGAGGGTAACCTCTTACTAAATGACTTGACACTTTATGAAGCTTGTCAGTTTTATTGTTGAAGTATAAACCGCCTAAGATAAAAGGTCGTTACATGTGTACGGACTAGCATATCCCTCCTTATCTATACCTACTTCTTTTGGGTGAAAAAATGCTACTATTACATGCTGTTTTTATTACTAAGAGTCGTAGTGGTCGAATAGTTGCCTGTAACACAAAAATTGCAAGTTCGAATCCCAACTTAGGTGCAGTGATTAGTCACACCACGAGCTTTACGGTTACGGAAAACAGACAGGAAATTTGAATACGTTACTAATGTCCGAGATAAGTCACAGCAAAATTCATTTAAAAAATATCATGACTTTTAGATGTCAGCTTGAGAACGTCTGCTGTAATTAGGACTTCATATGCTATTTTATGGGAATTTATTTTCAAACGTACAGTTCAGCAAAAGCTAATACAGACCCAGATTGAAAACTACAGTACAGACAAACATACATCAACAAAATCAAAATCAAAATCTTTTTATTTCACATAGGCCCAGGTGGGCACTTATAAAACGTCGAAAAAGAAGCACGGTTCGGTTTGGTCGCTTCCATGGAAAAGAACCGGCAAGAAACTCCATGGTTACTCTTTTCAAATCATTAGGCATATACAATATTTTTTTTCGTTACAGCAATAGTACCCAAGTATGAGGGAACAACGTAAGCCCGACAATAGGTCGTTGCTTACTATACAAAGCATACATAAAACAAGATAATTATAACAATGTTAGCAAGATCTAAGAATCTACAAAGCCTACAATGTTCTCACATTCACAAATTAGACAAATAAAACAAGTGACACAAATATTGTCATATGTATATGTCAGTACTATAACTAATTCTGGTCAAGATATGGAATAAATTAAAAAAAAAAAAAAACCGAATTGAGATAAGAAAAAGTTATATAAGATTTATAGTTAGAGACATCCACAAATTTGTGCCGTTTATGAGCTACCAAGGAAGCCGCATGCGCAGAAGGAACTAGAGCCAAACTTCTTTATCTTCAACGTACTCCTTGATTTTATAATATGCTTTTTTAATCAGAACAACGTGATGGTCAGCAGTTTTTGTAGCCTATCGTCACTAATACCTATATCATTAAGCATTTTGCTGACTTAACGATGGATGGAATTGCCTTCTGCCAGCAGAGACATAACTGAAATTCACCGCAGGTACTTAATAGTCGGAAGCAGAATTATTGGACACCTGCAAAGTGAAAGTAGCCTGTTTGGGCAAGTAGAATTTTGAATGGGAAACTTTATGCCTCCCCTTTTACTTTATGAACTTATTTACGAACTTAACTCAAGAATTGTGTTAAAATATATAAGACCGCGTGCGCCATGAACGCACACCGCCCACCTCCTACACGACAATAATATATTACGCCGGGATGCTCCACCGCCCAATTAAGAGTACTTTATGCCGAGTCCAATATTGTTAACGTATGTTTGTATAAACAATATCTGACTTGGCATAAAATTTAACAACAAATATGAATAAGACGCGTTTATGTTCTATGAACACATGGCTGCCTCTTTCAATATAATGATTTGTAAGTATACGTCCCTGCCTCGTGTGAAGACATGTTATCTTGTCGGTACGTTTTGTTGAAATATAAAGCCGTTGCTTAAGATACAAAAAATGCAAGCGCGAATCCTGATTGGAATAATAATATTTTCTAAACTTTATCATAGGTTTAGTCACACCATAAACTTTACGGTGAAGGAAAACATCGAGAGAAAACATGAATATGTTTGAGAACAAATTCATTGGCGTATGTACTCCTATTATTGTTCGCAAATAAAAAATATTTTATGTATCTCACACGACGGCACGCGTCAGTTCTCTCTTCTGAATTACTAATTGCTTACCCTCGTGAGTATCCTGTGAATCCCTCCAATCTTCTTTCTTCTTCGGTAAGATGTACTAACTAAAAGTTGTATACCATATACATAGTTCCTAATTTATCATTCAAACTTGGTAAAAACCTCGCAAATTGTTTGACACTTCTCACTACTCGCACTTGTCAAACGCTCACGAGCCGCTGTCAGCATTTTATGAACTGTCAAATTAACGCTTCGAAAAGTTGCGGAAACTTTACCAACTTAATTGAGTAGGGCAAGTGTGTGGCCCCAAACATATAAGCAAACTTTATTATTTTATAAGCGGGAACTTGGGAAACTAGCAAATTCATCCAATATTCAAACCACCCGATATATTTCTTTTGTATATTTGGGTGAGGTTGCGAGTATCGCTTCTCGTTTACTTTTAGGCATAACATTGAAATATTACTGATCAGGTTTGCTCACAACTACATAATATTATAAAAACTTTTATGTACACAGTATCGAAACGGTATATACTTTTTGCATTTTCGCAAATTCAATAAATCTCAGGAATGTTAAGAGACCAAAAATTTATGACAAAATTATTATTCTTCAGTCATGGCGCTCGCAGAACAGTTTTATGGTGTGATTTTCAGCAAAGACCCCAGTCCTTTTCCGTCGGCTAGCCTTGCATCCATTTTTATACTACTAAACTATATTTATTAGAGGAAACCTGCATATGTCTGAGAAGTAATTCAATGGTGTATGTAAAGTCGTGCTTGAGTAACGGCGATGGACTCGCCATCTGTCACGTTGGCACTTAAAATATATATCTATGGCGGAAAGTGGGTGTGTGGGTACCTATACACCTCTGCCTACCCTTTCGGGGACCCTTGTGGGAAGGCGTGAGGATAAACTATATTTTTTATGTCTACACTGCTAATTACTGATCACTGATACTAAAATAATTAATGGATAAAATACCAACAGGCGTAGCTATGGCGTAGCTAAAATATGGCGTAGCTCGGCGTAGCCCGGTGTAGCTTTTAGCTACGGAGGCGCTACGTCAACTATTCTAACCATCTGGATACACACCAGTAAATGAGCGGACGGAATGTTATATTTACAATAAAAAACGTTGATCTTTCAATGTTTGACACAATTTAAAAACTATTATATTATGTTTCAGAGATAAAACATTCTTTTTAAAAAAAATATTGGGTTTTAGATATATTTTAAATTTAATTTGTTTGATTTAAATTTAAGTGAAGGAAATTATGTAATAATAATAAACAATATTAAACTCAACTGACCTCAAAACAGTTGCTAAGAGCCTATACCCATTTTTAGACTCCTCCAAAATGGTTGGGCCGATGGCTGAAATTTAATTTTTTATATTCAATATTTTTAAGCGCGTTCCTGAGTGCTTAAAAATTGGAAATCAAAGAGATTGTGCTACAAAGAGCAAATTGGAGTTACACCAGACATGTTACATACAAATAGACGATTTCTTCTAACTAGCCATTTGTCAACACTCACAAAGCCTAAAATATTACATTTCCCAGTCCATAAAGGTTATGATAAGCAATTTGTTAAAATGACGAATAGGACATAAATGACTGCTACGCATGCGACCAGTTTCAATTCAATAACTTATTTTCCTTTGAACTATCTTGACATTAAATTATAGCATACTATAAATCAGTAAAACTGTGTAACTTAGGTCAATTGCTTGTTTGAAGACTTCGTTAATGTAAAAGGTGCTTTTGGAAATAATATTCACAATTAAATATAGTAGAAACTATGACTACAATCACGGGTTATGGCAACATTCGAAGTTCTTCATGCACGTTAGAAATGCACATGTTCTGAGTATAGTTCTTCACAACTAAAAACATATTCACGCGTTTCCATAAGGATCCACTTTCCTAAGGGATAGGCAGTGGATTGATATGTATTTAGGGGCCCAAGTGTCAGATATAGTGTTTGAAGTTTTTTCTCAAACGTATACATATTTCCGCTCGATGTTCTATAGGATGTTATATTTTAAATTCTGCCAACCTTCGGGAAATTTAAAAAGAAGATAACATAATCACTGACCCGCGATAAATTACAATAGCGCCATCTTTGGTCCATTTTAGGTAAGCAACCGCTAGACGGCATACAGGCAGTTGTTCTATTTTAATAATTTATTACTGTGAAGTGTTAGTGCCTCATTTATTATTAAAATTATGTGGCACATTCACAGCAATCAAAGTTATTTATGATTGAAGGTGAAACGGGTATACATTTGGACGAAACTTTAAACCAGTAACAATAATTATTATACATACATATCATCACGTCGAGTCCCTAACGGGGTAGGCAAACACTATAGAGCGCCAGTTCTCTCTAGACTTACATATCTCTTTCGCTTCGTCCACATTCACACGCTCGTCGCCTTCGAGTACTCTTGACGTCCCCGTCCTTGAGCGTCCGATCGATTTGATCTAGGTAGTTGAAACGTGGTCTTCCTCTGCCTCTTCTTGCACACACTTCGCTTTGTATATCTGTTTCATCAATCCTTCTTCACTCATCTTTTCTATGTGTCCAAATCAACGTAACATTACACTTTGAAATCAAAATCGGTCTTATTCAATATCAATAGGTTATTACTACACATATCAGTACAGACACGTGGTATATTAATAAAATATTTACTCGACAATCAGTACAAGCAAAGTGTGTAATTAAAAGCTGTTTAATTAGGACTGTCAACGAGCCACGTATATAAGGTAACACATTCCCTAATTACTGGTCTTGTGGCTTGTTCGAGGAAAACTGTGGAAAAAATGATTCCAAATATTTCTGATGTTTATCTTTATTTTACCCTAGAAAGACAGCCGGCCGAAGCTGCCGTAGTGGCCGACTGGTTCGATTCACCTGCAACGCAATGATGCGGGATGGAACTCAGGCTGCACCAATGAGTTTTATGAAATTACGTACAGTAATTGAACTCACCACGAGTTTTTAGGTGAAGATAAACTTCGGGAGGACAACTGCCTACGTTTCAGAAGAAATTCTCCAGTCGTGCTAAAAAAACTAAAAAACACGCTTTTTATAGAAAACCGAACTAAAAAATAGAAAATAAATTTCGATAATATCTTAAAAAGCGTGGGGTGCATGGTGTCAATAGTTATAAATATTTTATTGACAGATATGAGTAGAGTGATTATCATTTCGATAATATCTTAAAAAGCACCCCAAGCTTTTTAAGAAATTATCGAAATTTATTTTCTATTTTTTACTTCGGTTTTCTATAAAAAGCGTGTTTTTTAGTTTTTTTTTAACAATTAATTATTTTCTACTTTTTAGTTATTAGTGTATTGTCATCGGTCCTTGATACGTATGCAAAGTTTCAAATTAATCAGACTTCTGGAAACTGGTGAAAATTAAGTTCAAAGATTCCGTTACATACATAGATACAACCCAAGCTAATATAAAGCGTGTAAAAATCGGTGTTGTACAAGCCATCTGTCACGTTGGCACCTGTATCTCTGTATCTCCGGAGGAAGAGGGTGATATTAGCCCTCTGTCTACTCACTGTATATTTCTTATAGTATAGTCGTAGTTCTTGGATGGACATATAGAAATGATGAAACAATATAGATTGGCAAAACCAATATACGATGCGAAAATGTGTAGAAGAAGAGGCAAAGGAAAACCACATTCTAACTGCCTAGTTGGGAACTTCAAGAATTCTCGAAACCAGCGAACGTGTATAAAGAAACTGAACAATGTGGACGAATCGAAAGAGATATATAAGTCTAGGGAGGACTGGAGATCACTAAAGTGGCATCAAATGTAGTACTTGAATTGCTAGCAGTATACCTGAAGTAATGACAATCACTCAGACATATAATATATGTACACGTGTATCCTAATGTGGAAAACAGTAAATATGAAAATTCATACATCATTAAAAATTCATGAAAAGTCATAGCTACATAAAATTAAATTAAGACGTGCCCATTATCTAGCAACTCGTGGTCCCCGAACCAAATACGGCAGATAGAATATGGAATAGGCAGGCATCAAAATATACAAAAAATACTTAGTAAATAAAAGACATACAATCATTACCATCAATTTAGTAAATAAAGATCTAGAAAAGCTAGTAGTTCTAGAATTTTTTAGCAGTATAAGTACTTAAAATTCAAGAATTATAAGCTTTTCTAGCCTATTCAGAGGCTTAATCGGTAATATATTACTACCAAAGAGGTACTAAAAAATATGTATTATTTTAGCTGGAATTTTACTAATACTGTAGGGGCGAACGGGTCCCTCCGCTGCGAACGCTGCAATTGCTTGGGAAGTTCAGAATCTAATTAACTGCAGAAATACTCTAACTATTAATTGTAATTTTCTGTAAGGAATCTCAATCGCGTTCATCTTTCAAATGGACGAGATCTCGCTTGACAGAAAATTTGGGAGAGATTTCGGGTTTGATAATATTTTGTAAATATTATGAGGAACTCAGCGTGATGTTATGTATTAAATTTATCATGCTAGCTGCACCCGGATGCAAAGTGTCGTAACACAAATTTTATTGCGATCGGTTGAACGGTAAATTGACGTTCTTGCAGGAACCCTGGCGAAAGTGCCCAGAACACCCTACAAAGCTTTTTCACAATCTAATCAATGGTAAGATATATATTAAATAATTGGAGCTGGACAACAGGAGAGGAATGAATTATATGTATATTTTACCAACAAAGACAAGAGCTATAATGTTTAAAAAAGAAGAAGTAACTAAGAACCGTGGTGGCCGAATGGTTCGAGTAGTTGTCTGCAACACAAAGATTTCAAGTTCGAATCCCGACTGTACAATGAGTTTTTCTGAACTTAAGTACGGTGATTAGTCACATCACGAACTTTACGGTGAAGGAAAACATCGAGAGGAAACCTGCATACGTCTGAGAAGAAATTCAAAGGCGTATGTATAGTAGTGCTTGAGTAACGGCGATGGACTCGCCATCTGTCACGTTGGCACCTAATATACCTCTGGCGGAAAGTGGGTGTGTGGGTATTACCTATACACCTCTGCCTACCCCTTCGGGGACCCTTGTGGGAAGGCGTGAGGATATTATTATTATCTTCTTAAAAGTATACTTAATGTACTTTTAAGAAGAAATTCAAAAGGCGTATGTATGTACGACTCGCCATTCATCACGTTGGCATCTAAAATATAGCTCTGGCGGAAAGTGGGTCTGTGGGTATTCTGCCTACCACTTCGGGGAAAACGCGTGAGAAACAACACGAAAGAAAAGCGTGAGTCATATATTAAAAGGTATAATATACATACATACATATCATCACGCCAAGTCCCTAACGGGGTAGGCATAGAGTATAGAGCGCCAGTTCTCTCTAGACTTGCATTCCTCTTTCGCGTCGTATAATATAAGTAGATATAAAAAAATACGATAGCATTTGATACATTTACCCTAAAGCGTTTAAACATCCCATTTATATTCTAGAATAAGAACTTGTTTACAGATGGTAAGCTTGTTTTTAGAATACAAAATACCAAATCGTATTTACAGCAGGCAAATATTTATTTCACATGGTAGTATTATATCAAGTCAATATAATTAAATTTTGAGTGAAGGGAGAGTTAATTACAGTACCTGTGTTGAATGAGGACTACAGTTTTTTCAAGTCGATTAATTTACAGGGCTTTTATTTCTCTTGTTTTTTTTCAATAATAAATAAGTTAGTCATCTATATTTTTTTACGTACTTTAAGAATTTATAAATTATGAACTTATACAATAATAAATTAACTTATGTACGACAACATGTACTATACATGGTTATATTTCGGCCAAAATGTATTTATTAGGTATTTAATATGGCTTACGATCTAGCGATAGCGACGAGTGTCCTCCAAGAGGCAGAGGCTTAATAATACCCACATTTCCCTGGTGTATGTACTCAATCTTGTCTGCAATCTTGACCTGCATTTCTGACGTTACTACTTTCATTTTCATGACGTTGTAGCGATATAGAGAAAATGTCAAAAGGATCACGAAATTCGTATGATATTTCTTGTCTAATAAGTGTAGACAAAGCCCTGTAGACCTGACATTGTACATACACTCAAAATATGAAATCCTAATATTTAGTGCCGAGTGGTTGAGTAGTTTTCGGCAACACACAGAAAGCTCCGATCCCAACTTTTCTAATGAGTTTTTCTGCAATTGAGCACAGTGATTAGTCATACCACGAACTTTTGCGTAAAGGAAAACATCGAGATGAAATCTGCAAAATTTTGAGGAGAAAGTCAATGACGTATGTAATAGATGTGCTTAAGTAACGGCTATGTTCTCTCCATATGCACGTTGGCACCTAAAAATATCTCAGATGAATAGTGGATGTGCGGGTATTACCTACACACCTCTGCCTATCCCTTCGAGAACCATTATGGGAAGGCGTGTTGATAATATTTCAAGATTTCGACAAAATGTTTCGTTATTAACATCATGTAAATATTATATTATAAGATTAGTGTATTTGTTGTAGCCCGTTATTATTGGAAGACATTTAATTTTTGTTCTTGCAACTGCGCTATTAATCTGCGACCAGGCGCTTTAGTTGTTAAGTTCACTTAGTGCTGTCATGTCATAGTGCCGATAACAAGAGTTCAAAGTTGATAACAAATTACTAGAATTTGGCACTAAAATTAAACTAACCTAAAAGTTATTCACAACCGTCTACAATCTTAATATTGTTTGTGTCTTCCATTCCCTGTAATAATACTTCAAGTTATCTAGGAAAATAGGCAACAGTACAATAAGGATGCTATGTGAAACTTTTTGGTTATTAATAAAACCAACCTCTAAATACACAATACCTACAATTAGAAAACACGAACTTCACACAAAACTGTGCCTAAATGCTTACCTGCTAAGCTTAATTCGTCAATCATACACTTAATTAGTCCAAGTTATATTGAAACTCGAGTTCAAGCCACGAATGAATCACGCAAACTCCAGTCACACACTCCACCCGATTCGTAGATGCATAGCACAACCGCTCGGTGCGGCAGTCCACCGGTGACTGACTTAAGTGAGTAAGTGAGCTCTATAAGGGACTAGGACTAGCCTTAACTAAAAGGAATGGAGGCAGAGGTGCTGAACGCGTTAAGTGTTAGGCGTAAGGTGATACAAATAAAACACTCAACAGTTTGCGATGGCACACTTTGCATGTCTTTATATTGGGCTAGCCTTATTTTGCCCATACTAAGCGAAAGTCTCAGCTATGGAAACTAGACAACGATATACATACTTATAGATATAGGCATGTATATTTTACAATGGCGACAAACAAGCATCCGGCCCGCCTATGGACCTTTGCAACACTAGGAGGAGCATTGCTCGCGCGCTACCGAGCCCGCAATACATGCATTAAATAGAGGCCGAAGATACATCCCGTCGAGTTCCCAACGGGTAGATAAAGGTTTCGTATCGATATTTTCCTAAACCCATTGATGTAAAACCTCATTGCCTAAACCGTGGTGTGTTATCACTACTATTAATTAATTATTTGTATATAGCATAAGTTATTACTATAAGTGAACATAAGTGCTTTGGCTATAAATGACTGTCAGCTGATGTACGAATATATTACATATTATTATAATAAATAAATAAATGAGAAGCTCTGCAATTTCTCTTTTGGAATAAGCTAGTAATAGTATAAACGAAATCACATTACTGCCTTTTTCATTGAAGACCATTTCTAGAACAAAATCCATTTGCGTTCGCCATCAGTAACCGTCGGAAACTAGATTTCTCTCGACACACGCTGCGAAATGAAGTGGTTTAACTTGGATCCTGGCAGGAAGTAAACCGCATTTTCTATGTTCATTATCGAAATATTCTTTATCGCTGAACTATTTCCAGTTCACAGGCAAAGTTCTCACTTAAATAAAAATATATACATACATACATATAATTACGCCTCTTTCCCGTAGGGGTAGGCAGAGACCACTTCTTTCCACTTGCTACGATCCTTACATACTTCTTTCGTTTCGTCCACTTTCATTATTCTCTTCATACATGCTCTTCGGTTTACGGTACTCTAGACCTGGCCTTTTTTCAAGGCATCCCTAATTTGGTGTAGAAACATCCGCCTAGGTCTACCCAACACTTTATAAAAAATATATAGCATAGATAAAAGGCATGTAATTGTTGCTTGGTTTATTGATTCCGACACAAGGAAAGGATGAGTCAAGATAAAAAGAGTAATGAGCTCTTTGGGAAGGCAGGGGGATTTTTATATTGTGTTGGCAGCAGAGGGATTAGTCCTATGATGCTGCCAACACAGTATAAGTCTCCGAACATAGAGTGGCAGCGCGCAAGTGATACTTCGGTATCGTTAGCGTAAATAGGCTACGGTAACCGTTTCCCATCAGGTGGGCCGTATGTTTGTTTGGCACTCTTGTAGAATATAAAAAAATGTGTTTAATTTGCACTTAAATATATTTCAGAAACATAAATTTATAATACAATGCATGTATATGATATATATGAAGGCATAGGAAGTAAAAACTTACACCAGACCAACCTAAAAATAACTTAAGAAACGAATCAGGTCTGAAACCGACACTAATAAATTCATTTCCCCAAAGCTGGCCCAATAGCAGTTCAATAACCTCAACTTTGATACAATGAGCTTAATTAAGTATAACTGCTGATTTCGTTGAAAATAGTCGCTGATAAAACCTGGCTTAATGTAGAGTGAAATGCTTAATTAAAATGCGGATTAATGAATTTCAGATTTATCGGTTGGTCTGTTAAATATGTTGCAATAACACTCAATTGCGGTAGAAGAGAGCACGTGACTGCAATATTATTCATGTAAGCAATTATCTGACGGTCGTCTGTTTCAAGGCTCTTAACTGCATAGCTGGAGGTGGCTGATTTGTTATCAGTGTAATTAACATGAATACATATACCTTCGACTTGGATGGCGTTTGTATTTAGGTTTACACATATGTAATTCCCATAGTAAACATTAAAACAATTTGAGTAGAATTGTCTCAAGGTACTTAACTATCGGACGCTCAAGGATGGGAACGTCAAGAGTACTCGAAACCGACGAGCATTATGAAGAGACTGATGAATGTGGACGAAGCAAAAGAGGTATGTAAGTGTAGAGAGAACTGGCGCTCTATACTCTCTGCCTACCCCGTTAGGGACTCGGCGTGATGACACGATGATGATGAAATTGCGTTATATTGTCTTAGCCTTGTAAATAATAATTATAAAATTTATTACCATAAATTTAAATTGCATAATGCACGGTATACAGTGGAATTGGTTATACATTTCAGCTTAGTTTGGACTTCTAAATATTAAAATAAATTGAAATTGACTCGAGTGGCATTATTATTTTCCATTTGAAATTGAGGCCTTTTTTTTACCACAACCGAGCAACTACATTCCAGCATAACCCATTAAGCTTACCATTCACAATGCGTGAAAACATTTAACTATTAATCCCGCATTGTTCTTTGTCAAAATACCTAAGCCTCCCTGTTATCCGTCAGAATGTATATGAAGGGGTAGGCCGAGGTGTAACGAAACCCATTTTTCCCCGTAGATATATTTGGGTGACAGAGTGCCAGATAGCATGTCACAGTTTTTTTTTTTTTTTTTTTTTTTTTTTTTTTGTATGGTGTCTCGTAGCGTGAGTTCCGGGAACTTTTGCTACTTAACCGGACAAAGGCGAGACCTAGGCCTCCAGCCAGGCACTTTAATACTAAGCAACACAGCTAAGGGCACCCCCTGTGGGGTACGGACCTCGGCTTAGGGCGTTGCTGGTTCGCGAGCAAGGGAGCTGGGCTGGTCTGGTATTTTTTATTATTATTTGGTTATTAGGGGCAGGGGGTTTGCGCTACTGGCTCGGCTCGGGCCGGCACTTGCGAGAGTCTGGGGGGAGCGTTACGGCTTATTCGCGTCGAGCCTCGCCGGCGAGGACGGAACAGTGGTCGGTTTTGTGTCGTGTGGTTTGTGTGTCGTCGGGCGTCCTGGAGGACCGTTATGTCGTCATCCGGTTCGATGACGGCATGTTTTGGGCGCCTTATTTTTGATATAAGGGAGGGAGTGTATCGGGCGGCCGATACTACGAGGGGGTTGGGATGTTTTTCAGCAGAATCGAAATGACGTTTCGACAGTTTCTTCATGAACTGTTTGATTGTGGGGACTTTTAGGTCAACGTGAAGTTGACTGTTTCTCATGTACCACGGGGCACCTGTGGCTCTCCGGAGGAACCGGCTTTGGAGCACTTGAAGGGGGTGGAGTACAGACTTTTTGGATTGTGCGAACACAACACACGCGTAAGTCATGATCGGTCTGATGCACGTCAAGTAAATCCTCACCTTGGATTTCAATGAGAGTTTACTCTTTGAATTTAGCATACAATGAAGTTTACCTAGCGCGAAAGCAGCTCGCGCGCGTACCGCTTTTGCGTGGTGACGGAAGGTAAGCTTACGATCGAGTGTCACTCCCAGGTATTTGGCCTTGTCTTCCCATGGAATGGGATTGCCGAAGAGCTTTATGGGATTGGTCCGGAGGGCATACTTGCCTTTCCAAAAGAGGACAGCTGCGCTTTTTGAGGGGTTCACTTCAATTCTCCATTTCCGGAACCATCGCCCTAGGGCGTCGGCCGCGGTCTGGAGGTTGTCGCGAATCGCCTCGGGGGTTAAGCCCCTGCAGTAAATGGCCGTGTCGTCGGCGAACAGTGCGCTTTTGACATTTCTTAAGGGGGGGAAATCGCTCGTATATAGCGTGAAAAGAAGAGGGGAGAGCACCGAGCCTTGCGGGACTCCTGCTCGTATGGGACGAGGGGAAGAGAGTGTGCCCTCCACTCTGTAGCGGAAGGAACGATTCGACAAAAAGTCCCGTACTATGCGTACGAGACGGTCCGGCACGCCCAGCTGGTACAGCTTGTATATTAAGCCGTTGTGCCAGACCTTGTCGAATGCCTTCGCCACGTCGAAGAGGAGCATACCCGTGGGATATCCGCGTTGGAAGCCGCTACTGACGTCTTCCACAATACGGTGGACTTGTTGGACACACGAGTGTTTGGTTCGAAAACCGAATTGTTCGTCTGGAATGACTTTTTCAGAGTCAGCAAAACTCTTTAATCTACTATAAACAAGTCTCTCGTATATTTTGCCGAGAACGGTGAGGAGACTGATAGGGCGGTAACTGGAGGCTTCGGTCTTGGGTTTCCCCGGCTTAGGAATACCTATGACCGTCGCACTTTTCCAGGATTGGGGGAACAAGTTGTTGCTCAGTGCTGCATTGAAGATGGCAGTGAGCAAAACTATCAGATAGGGGGAGAAGAGTTTAATGACTCTATTAGGGATACCGTCGGGGCCAGGGGCTTTCCTAGGGTGGAGACCATCGATCGCCTTCCGGACTTCATCGACCGTGATTGGGGTTATGGGGTGGTCCGGGTGTTCGGAGGGCGGGTTGGACAGTTTGCTTTCGACCTCGGCGTCCACCTGCTCGAGGTGGAGCTGGTCTACCGGCAGGGAGCTGGGCGTACATTGGGCCTCGAGACTGTCGGCCAGGCACTCGGACTTCTCGTCGTCGTCAAAGGCGGGCCTTTGATTCGGACGATGGAGAGGAGGCATGGGCGCGGTGAGGTCTGATTTGAGTTTACGCTGGAGTTGCCAGAAGGCCAAGTGACTTGGTTCAAGTTCCCCTAGGAACTTGTTCCAGCGAGCGTCTCGCAGGTCATTCATGCGGTAGCATGTCACAGTTTCTCAAGCACTATACATACGTGCTAGTTTTTTTTAAATTAATGTAAATTTTACTTTTTCACCCGGGCGAAATTGGGCGAGACAACTAGTATGTTATATATTTCTTTATTTTAAATAAATAATACAGTCATTTACGTAAAGTATTCATTGATGTATTATTTTCTATCTGCTTCAACGGTCTATGAGCCAACCGTCCACATATTCTGGCCTGAATGGACAAATATTTAATAATCCCCTTACAAAACAATAATGGCGGGTGTATTTATAGATTAATTGAATTCAGAACAATTTCAACAAACGTTCAAGTAATGAAATGTGTCCAATACTGACGGCAACGGGGAGGTACGTCTATCGGCCTGCCATTTCCGGAAGGAGATAGGCTTTCACTTGTGTCTTTAGAAATAGAACTGAAGTTTGATCATGTTTGATTAATCAAGCAAAGGAGATGACATCGTAAGGACCAAATCTCAACATTATTTATATACTATATTTTATTTGCAAATCCCTGGTATAAATAAGCGTAAAAATTCAAATATATTCAAACATACATGTATGATTATGCAATTTATTTTATTTTTAATTATTTATTATTTAAATTATTTATTTAACCCATTTATCAATTGTATTGTTTATTTCTGCCTCATGATCAACAGCTGTATATATTTTTAAATTATATGTATACAATATATATCGACTGTCTCTTTATAAACCATTTTTTTTTATAATATCGCAGTGAATAGCGCGCCTTAAGCCATCACAGTTCCGTTTAGAAAATAATGAAGGCGCCCAGACAAACTAGTTTTTATAAAAAAGATGGACAGATTGTTGCAGAAAAATACATAATTCCACTTTTTTCAGATCCTTTTAGTTCCTAGTCACCTTAAAAGGCTTTTACATTAAATATTTGAAATCTTACTTATATTTATATGTTAAAGTCCTTTAACTAGACTTGTGTTATATATTACCACCTGCACACCATCCCACAAGGGTCCCCGAAGGGGTAAGTAGAGGTGTGAAAACAAACCTTTCTTATATCATGGATATATTCACGCCTTTTATGCCATAGCGTATATGGCACGGGTACAATATAAATATATCCACATGATATAATGTACCCGTATTTTTTAGCTTCTTTTAATTGACCAATCAATCAAGGATAGAAGCGTCAAGAGTACTCGAAATCAGCGAGACAATATGAAGAGACTGGTGAATGTGGTTAAAGCGAAAGAAGTAAAAGGAAAACTGGCGCTCGACTCCCTCTGCCTGCCGTACTCTGTTCTACCTCACCATGGCATCGTAGTCATAATTCTGGAATGCCTCAGGGACAGATACAAATGACGTCTATAAGTCTTGTGCACTTTTGAATCATGATTGCAATAGCGCGTTATCTAACATGCGATAGTCATTCCCAGTTGAGTTAGTCGTTACTGCTTGGTTACACGCATTACTCAAGGTGTCCCGTACAAAAATCAATCGCTTATTATTTCACGGCCAGTTAAAGAAGATCCATATCGCCTACCGGAAAGAGGTAAACTTTTCACAAATCTCTCTAAACAATACTTCACACCTTCCCATTAGGGTCCCCGAAAGCATAGGCTGGTAGGAAGAAGGGGCACCACAGTCTTTTCGCCTGAGATATATTATAAGGTAATAAAGTGCCAATATACAAATGGCGAGTCCATTGCCGTTTCCCAAGCTCGACTTGCTCGACGACTACACACGTCTTATTTATTTATTTTGATCACCAATAGGTCAGAACACCTTAATATTAACAGAATATTCCATAATAAAACATATATAAGTGTCCACCCAATTACAGGTAACCACAACTACTACAAGAATTAAGTAAAAAAGCTTAGCGTCTTTGAAATTCTTCTCAAACGTATGCAGGTTTCCTCTCAGTGTTAAACGATAAAGCTCACGGTGTGTGACTAATCCGTGTTTTTTCAAAAGTCCAGAAAAATTAATTGATACAGTCGAGCTTCGAAATTGCAATGTTTGTGTTGCAGGGGATTACTCGAACCTCTCGGCCCCCACGGTTTTTACAACAATACATTTTCAGGGGGTCTAGTAAGAATGGTCAAGTGTATTCTTTTACGTAGTGTAAATTGAGTGCGAAATGTCCGGAACCAGATTTGACATTTTCCGATCTCGTCGTGTTACACCTTTCCATCTAGTTTGAAGGCTTTGTTTTATGGCCAAGGCTTCTTTTGGCAAACTACGATTTGGCCCCTATATTCTACTTTTATTTACATGACTTCCTAACAACTGACTAGCACATAATTATACATATGTGTGTTATGTATACGAAATATCCAGATGGTTTTTACACGCTTTATATTAGCTTCACCTGTATGTATGTATGTATGTATGTAACCGACCCCTTTGAGCTCGATTTTGACCCACTTTAAACGGCCAGATTTCGTTAAAACTTTGTAGATTTATCGAGGACCGATGACAATACACTAATAACTAAAAAGTAGAAAATAAATAATAGTTTAAAAAAAAACTAAAAAGCACAGAGTGATTATCATTTCGGTAATATCTTAAAAAGCACCCCACGCTTTTTAAGATATTATCGAAATTTATTTTCTATTTTTTAGTTCGGTTTTCTATAAAAAGCGTGTTTTTTAGTTTTTTTTTAAACTATTATTTTTATATCACAAGAGCGGCAAATAAGAATAGGGCCCGCCTGATGGGAAGCGGTTATCGTAGCCTATTAACGCTCACGATACGGAATGAGATGCGAACGTCAAAAGAACTCGGACAGTTGCGAGCTTGTACACAGAGACTGTAGATTTGGATGAAGCAGGTTTATAAGTCTAAGAACTGGCGCTCTACTCTCTCTGCCTAACCCTATCAGATATTCACATCTCATAAGATCGGGATACTATTGTTTACTGCACTAGATTTGGTCCTAGTACTTGCAGAAAGGTAACGAACACTCCAAATTTAAGTTACCAATTTAGGTGATACCTTTTCTTAGAGAAACTCGTCAGTACCGCTTTATAACTGTACGAATGACTATGCTGACAGCATTAAAAGTCCAACTGAAAAAGTTATTTACATGACTCATCATGAAAGCAATGACCTATTTTCCCCGGACGGAATAGAGTAATACCAACTTCAAACGCATCGTTGAGATTCTTCTAAGTCTCATTGATTGCTACTTTGCAATATTTTCCTCGAGGAAAGTAGAAAACAAAAGCCTTTTTAATTTAAAAAAATACATAAGGAACGCAATGCTTGATATACAGTTGATTTCAACATTGTTTGTGCAAACTCTTTGTCGTTTAATACAACGCGTTTTGTTACCCATTGTCAGTCTGTCAGCCTCGGACGCAATCACTGTTTATCTCTCCCACTGCCAAACACCAGCACAATGCACACTTGGAATAAAAACATTTCTATGAATACCCAACAACACACTATGCTTTCAGTTACATTAATGTTGTTGTAGAATTAGTTTAGAGAAATAAAACTAGATGGCGTTGATGAAGAGATAGATCGCGCTATTGAAATTCTGCACATTCTAGCTAAAACAAACGAAATGCTTAAAAAACCAGTGCGATTTAAAAGTAACGCGATTTTAAGCACCCTTTATTTTCAAATTCAGCTCTTTTATTATCTTTACAATTACATTATTATTACATTAGAACTTAAAATTAGGCAAAGTCATACCGACATTACCGACAAAGAGGCGGTTTACCCTCGGCCTATCTGTTCGGAAACCCTCGTAGGTAGGAAGAACTGAAGATATTATTTTGACCATTTTGTATCGCGTCATGTCGGTGTGGTGTGGTTTTTACGAGAAAAATTAAACTTGAATTTTTGTACAGTGATTATTGAATTATACGACGAGATTTATCGTGAAGGAAAATATCAAGGAATATGTATATCTACAACAAAAAGAGACTATGTTACTACACACCTCTGCCTATTCTTGAATCCAGTGGGACGGCTTGAAGAGTAATATATCTGGATAAAGCTACAATCCTAAACCTAGGTACCATCACATTTTATTACATCAAGGTGCTAAAAATCTTAAAACCCCGTGTCTTCGATTGGCTCTTTCCTTATACAAAACCGTATAGTAAACTTTACGGCGACTCTCAAAATTTTGCACATTTCTTTGATAGGCTGCTATAAAAGCCGACTCCACTCTAACGAGCTGGAGGGTCGTTGAAAAATCGACAGGTGCATGTGATAGCATTCCCGTCTATTCGCCTTATTTATTGGACCTCTGTCGACGAGGCAAAAAGAGACAAGCTGACACGGGGGCTTTAAAAGCTCCAATTATTTCTTTACGTGACATATCCATGAAGAGAAAGGAAGTATTTACGTCAAATGTTAGAATGGTACGAATACTTTAAAAAAAAAAAAATATTTTATTCAACGTAAGGGACTCAGGGAATACTTATTGAATGTAACACACTTAATATAAACAAAAGCTACCACCGTTTCTAAGAAAAAACCTACCAGGAGAAGAGACGGCGTAATAAACTCCCCGGTTTTCTTTTTAAACATGAATATGTTCCCTTTTACGCAGGGGTAAAAAAGATTAAACTTACATATAAACTCTGTACAAGGGGAGCAATTTATTGCCATGCATGGCCATCATTCAAAATTAGGAGTATCCTAACAATATTATGAATGCTATAGTTTATAAGAATTTCGCTTCTTTCTTCTCCTCTTACCTCGTCTTTCACACGAATACGAGTGAATGGAATTAGATGTAATTTTGCACGGATAAATCTCACATCATAATAAAAATTAGAAGCGGTTGAAACCGCGGGGCAGCACGTCAAGGGATCTAATTAAGTAGATAACTACAAAGTCAAAATGGCAGATTCGAATCTCATGAGTGTTAGACTCGACGTAAGATGGTGTGCACAATATACACTAAGAAGGAAAACAGCGTGATATAACTAAAATGCATCTTAAGGTAAAGCTAATCGTGTGAATAATCACTGTACTTAGGTAGTGAAAAGTCATTGGGAAATACCGTCTAGGTCTTACATATATATTTACTATTATTAAAAGCCTTTCACATAGGTAATAGTTCTTACTTAAAATAATACTAATATTTCCTAATTTCTATAATAATACTCATTTATATATTTATTTCCTCACGCCTTCCCACAAGGGTCCCCGAAGAGGTAGGCAGAGGCGTATAGGTAGTAACCCACACACCGCCACAGATATTTTTTAGGTGCCAACGTGTCGGATGGCGAGTTCATCGCCGTTACTCAAGCAATATAATACTTTATTAATACTTTTCTTTACAAAATAATGATACTTTCCCAGGAAACAAAAAACCATCAAGGAAAAGAAAAAACAACAGAACATGTAATTCATCCGTCAAGTTGACTAATTAGAATTAGACAGGAATTGTGTTTGTCTATCTTCATTACGACGCGTTCCGGTTCCGCTTCCTGAATGATTCATATTTCATGTTCGCGTCGTAAATTTTGCCAAAGTGCTTGCGCAAAGACAAAGTTTACTGCAAAATATGTATGTAAAATAAGCAAGAGGTCTGACGAGAAGAAGCTGGTCTGAAGGGGCTTGTTCAAATGGAGTTTGGCAATGGTCTGGCAAACCACTGCCATCAACTATACAAACATAATAAGCTTCATTCCAGCATTGACATTTTGATATACAATTTGTATAAATTTACTAAAGAGCTACTAAATATCGTTAGGTTTGTTTAATGTGGATGAAGCGAAAGAGTGATGTTAGTCTAGAGAGACCTGGCGCTCTACTCTCTCTGTCTACCCCGTGAGAGACTGGGTGTGACGATACATAGGTACATGTGAATGATATTTATACATTACATAGCGTATAATTAGCCTAATTATTTGTTTAAAGCATAATGTTTGTTACTATAAGTGTACATATATAAGTGCTTTGGCTATATAGCTGTTAGCTTATATATATTTTTTGTAATAAATAAATATGTTATTTAATAAAATTTCTCAAATATTCCTTAAATGTTCATTATTTATCGTTTTATTTATTTATTTACTTTATTGACACACCAAAACAGTTCATAGGCAAAAAGTTACATAAAAAAAATAGCATAACTATAATACAGACTAGCCTACTCACTAAATCACCTGTTGGTGTGAGACAGCTTACACACAGTAATCACTTAACACTGATAACTAGACTTAATAAAAAAAAAATATAAAAGTTGGTTGACAAATATCATACTATAATAAGAACAAGTGGGAATACATGTAGCATTTATGGGAATATATGTTATGAAAAAGTAAATTTTAGACTTACACTTAAAAAATGTCTATTTAACTAACAATTGTGTGGGCAGAACCGCATATTGGCCGTTTTAGATGAGCATTTTTATTCACTTTGTATTTATTACGAGTAAGACAAGCCCCATTATCGCATTGGATTCAGCCTGCAATGATAAATGTCAGCTGTTATAGATTAATAAATAAATGATCATGGCATTTCTATTAGTACAGTCTACGTTATTACTCAATTAATTATAACGATACTTTGGGACGATTTCGCGTTTTGGAAGGCGAAGAAGACAAACATACAAACTTTGATTTGATATTGATTAGGATAGACATCAATGTCACTACCGTTACGCCAGACCTGTCGCGAACTGGAGGTGTTATGTTCAAAATAGATTATCTATTGTTAGGAAATATCTTCGTATATTTCCAATATGAACTATCTTCCATGGAATAGTCAACCTTAATTGAATAAAGGTAAAGTCGAAAACAACATAAACGCTTTAAGCGATGCCAATTTAATTTCTGAAGACAGAAACACGTATTGATGTCATCCAAATTAGGTGTAATTATCAATTTAACAGGATTACTCAGATCTTACTATTGTGGTCTATTCATGAATATGATACAGGTGTAAATTAATTCTATTTACGTTAGCGGAAAGGGATTGATCACAGTAATATTGATTTGAAACTTGGGTGTTCATGAAGAACTACTTGCATCAACTATTAAGGTAATATATGTATATATGATCACGTCTCGTTCCTAACGGGAGGCAGAGAGAATAAAGCTCCATCAACATTCATAATTTTCTTTATACATCCTCGCCGGTTTCAAGTACTCTTAATTTTTCTATCCTTGAATGTCCGATTGATTTGATTTAGGTAGTTGGAGTGTGGTCTTCCTCTGCCTCTGTTTGTACACACTTTCGCATTGTATATCTGTTTCATCAACCTTTTTTCACTCATCCTTTCTATATGTGTCCAAAGCAACGTAACGTGTCTTTCTTCATCTTTACAATCACACCATCGTTCACGCCATGCTATAAGTAATATAATAATACGTATTGCCCTAGTGAAATACGGAAATGTCGCTAAAAAGTTTCCCGTCTAATAACTAGCGCTCCTACTTGGAATATATTAGTAGTTAAATGCATTTTCTAAAGGTCCCGTTCAGACGGTCTTGGCTAAGATAAGCGGTATTTAATGAAGATTTATCTCGTATAATGCACACGGATTTTGTTCTGCAATGAATTCTGGAGTCCAGGACCATGCAAATGAATTAATGGTTTATTTAGCTTAAGCTGGTTGAGGTTTATTCAATCCTCGGAGTAAAATTTCATTGCACTAATTCTGTGTTCATGAACACTGTAAAACTTTGTTTTTCTTTTTTTGTAAGGCATTTGAGCAGTTGTAGCTGATTGAATCGAGCAGTCGCCTGCAACACAACTATTTCAAGTTTGAATCCCGACTGTACAAATATTTTTTCCGAACTTAAGTAGTGATTAGTAACACCACGAGGCTTACGGCTAAGGATAACATCTATAGAAAACCTGTGTTTGAGAAGAAATTCAAAGAGGTTTATGTAGTTGTGCTTTACGCGATGCGAAACGGCGATGGACACGCCATCTGTCACGTTGGCATCTATAATATAAGCCCGATGAAAAGTGGGAGTGGGTTTTACATCTATGCCCACCTATTCGAAGACCTCTGTGGGAAGGCATGAAGATTTATTTTTGTTAGCATTACGCCATTTAAATGGAAAACGTTCCGGCCATGAAGTCTCAACTTCAGAACTTTATCAGATTCGAATGCTTAAGTTGGAACTAGTTACTGATAACTTATGAGACGCTCTAGGTGTAAATTTGACGTATCCGTTCTAACGTGAATTGGTATTCTTTGTTCAATTGTAGGTTGAGAAATTACTAGCTCTTAATTTTTAGCTGGTTTTATAGCGTATTCATTGGTGGTCACTGACTGTTATAATATTATCTGATATTTTTTTGCTCTAACTTGTATTATCGTCCTAATGTGTCTGAATCGAAGTTAGCCTAACTATACTATTTATTTTTATTTATTTTATTTATTGTATCCATATTAGAACGGCCAGAAGCCACTTATACTAATAGGTAAACGCATTCATTCTGTCTTCTCACAGAACTCCAAACATACCGACAAGATATTCTTCCATTCACCCACAAACAAATCACATTCAGGGTAATTATCCAGTAAAGCGTTGAATGCGGCGATAGTGCGCGGGATAGGAGAGCGGGCTCGTGCTACTGTGCGCGACACTGGCTCACAGAAAAGCTTGTGCTTTCTACCACGCGTAGGTGTTGCTACCTTTGCTTACCCCTTCAGAGACCCGTGACCGATAATAAACGTAGCGTTCACCACATCCATACACCCTACGAGGTAAGCGAAGAGAGGAGAACGCCTGTTCTCTCTAGACTTGCATACTCTTTCGCTTCATGCGTCTCTTCTACACATGCTCAGGTTAACTAGATCAAACAAACTGTCTTCGTATTATTATCCCTCAACGCAAGTCCTTAGAAAGTAAAGCAATCTCAAACGCGTATAAAAGAATTTAATTTCATAAGAAAGTATTAATTTTCATAGCTGTCATTACAACGCTCAAATAACGTCTCTCTTCTTATTTCAACGTTATTACGTTTCCTTATTTTTCAATTTATATATGTAATTTCTGTACAGCTAAATGGTTGGAAGTTCCAGGAAAAAACAAATCTTTTTTATTGTTCATATATGTATATATGTAACTATAACTTCAGTATTTCCCACATACCAACTTTTCGCCTATATATTCTAGGTGCCAAAGTGGCAGATAGCGAGTTATGTCCGTTAACGCTTACGCAAGCACGACTATGAATTTTCTCAAGATGTTGTCTTTAATTGTAAAGCTCGCGGAGTGATAGCTCACTATTGTTAAGTTCAAAGAGTAAGAATTTATTAGTAGGGTGACGGGTTAGAATATCTTATCTTGATTGCTGCACTTAAACTACTGAGCCCCTATGGCATTTTCCATAGCTCCAGATACACAAGTACCTATGCTATCATTATTGTAGGTACACATTTATTCACAAAAACCTCACTGCATTACAAACAACTCAAGCCTACTCGACTATATACTCAAATATACCTACTTCCTACTTTTACGTTCAATCAATCTTCGAATGAAAGTAATATTTTGTTTTGTAGATATCCAATTTAGCTGAAATATTGTACCTTTCAAGTGATGAGATGGTTCTATTCATGTAACATATAATTTTGTTTTTGTAACATGATATTGCAAATTGTCTTAGTTTTGAGAGAGCCGTGGTCGAGTGGATCGGGTAACCTGCAACACAAATATTGCAAGTTCCAATTCCGACTGTTCTAATGAGTTTTTCTTAACTCAAGTACAGCGATTAGTCACAAGACGAGCTTTACGGTGATGGAAAACTACGAGAGGAAACGTGCATACGTCTGAGAAGAAATTCAAAGGCGTATGTATGTATAGTCGTAAACATCAAGAAGAAACGTGCATTCGTTTGAGAAGAATTTCAAAGGCGAATAGTCTTGCTTGATTAACGGCGATGGACTCGCCATCTGTCAAGTTGGCACCTAAATTTTGCATCAAAGAAATATAGACTTTGACGACAGAATTTGTAGCAAGTACTTCAAACCACGAAATAATAAAACCTTAAATACGATGTTTTCATCATAATCATATAGTAAAGTACTCAAATGCCTGAATATTTTAATATGCATACGGACAAAACGGCCATTTCTCAAACTACGCTAATAAAGGCGATAATAGCAGCACGATTTTCGCACTATACATACGTTAAATTATGACGTTCACCTTTCGTGAAATGTAGGGAGGGTGACTTTGGATTTATTCCCCGCATTTGTCATGTTGATGTAGATGTATCATAATATATGCATGTGGTCGGTGCTATTATGCTTGCCACAAGCATAGACCGTGACTTTGGCCACATTTTATTGTACTTGTATCGTGATAAACATGGTACTAGCGATTAGAATTGCTGACACCCTTCTTGAACAACTACATTCTGTGCTCTCTGGGATAACCTCAACGGAGAATTCATTCCCGAAGGAAACTCCTATAGCACAGCGTAGTGCAATCATATCTCTTACGGAGCTGGGAGAGGAGTAGA
This sequence comes from Drepana falcataria, assembly GCA_945859725.1. Classification (NCBI taxonomy): domain Eukaryota; kingdom Metazoa; phylum Arthropoda; class Insecta; order Lepidoptera; family Drepanidae; genus Drepana; species Drepana falcataria. The sequence continues at coordinate 9,269,812 of OX243935.1, forward strand.
GCGCCAGTTGTTTCTAGACATTTTTTTTTTTTTTATACAATAAGAGTGGCAAACAAGCATATGGCCCACCAGATGGGAAAAGGTTACCGCAGCCTATTTACGCTTAAAATACCGAAGTATCACTTGCGCGTTGCCACTCTATGTTCGGAGAGTTATACTGTGTTGGCACCATAATGGGACTAATCCCTTTGCTGCCAACACAATATAACAATCCTCCCCCCTGCCCAAGGAGCTCATTACTGGAAACCTTATTCACCGCGTAGGAACACAACACAAGTAATTGTGTTATTTGGCTACGGACTTCTATAAGGTGGAGGTCCTGCCCCAGTCAGGCAGCTCCAAATTCGAACGGGAAACCCGTTATGCCCTACCTCTCTTATAAGACTTACAGACTCCCTCCCCTATATTCAGTTAAAATACATAAAAAAATGATATATAAGTAATTTGGAATGACTTACTAAACATTTGCATAGATAGTTTCCATAATACATATGAGCTTTGCTTTATCTGCGTATTACCAGATATGCACATAATATGTATGTGGGTGGTCTGTACCAATATTTTTTTGCTGAACTTCATTTATCCATTTTCCATCTTTACAGAATCTTATTAAGTTCATTGATGCACAGCTTTACAGTGAAAGATAGCATCGTAAGGAAAGTACAAAATAAGTTTCTCCGACACCTCTCCAAACGTTCTGGGTATATTTGCACTGGAACCCCAACTAAAATGGTTTCAACAACAGCAAGAGAAAAATAAAAGACCGACAGACAGACAAAGAAACAGACATAATTGAGCGTTTACAAGAAAAATGCCATAGTTTCACGGCCCGCCTCTGAATATATTGGCCGCATAAAATGAGAGGTCAACTCGCAAATAATGATTTCATATTTTTTCGTCACGTACTATTATTTCTTTATAGCTCGACTACGTCATTAGCTTTATATGGCAGATCATCAATTTGAATTACAAAAACACCTGTGCTGATTGTGTTGATTACGTCAGCCAATATATAGCCCTACATCAACCTATTCATATATAATTAATATGACCACCCCCAAATAGTCGTGCTGGAGTAACGGCGACGGACTCGCCATCTGTCACGTTGGCACCTAAAATATATCTCTGGCGGAAAGTGGGTGTGCTCTGCCTACCCCTTCGGGGGTATTTATGGAAAGGACTGAGGGTATAGGTATTATATTTATATTATCACCCCCGAATCTCTAAAGTAGCTGCGGTGACCGAGAGAGTACTTTAGTCTTGGATATCCTGTATTCATGTATATATTTATCAATTTAAGTGTATATATAGTTGTCTAGCTACCACAGCACATGTTTAACTTGCTTTTGTGTGGAATTGTCCCAAGATATTATTATTATTATTGTTAAATTTAACGATTGTAACTGCGATCAAAGCTACCTATTTATGGAAACTGTGATCTTTATCTACCTATTAAACATACAAAGTTTCGGTAAACGTTATCTTTAAAACTCGACAGAACAATTAGTAGCGGGAAACCTCATTAGGCTTTGAACTCAAGGGTTGGGGAATGAGTCACAAGAACCCATTGGCTTGAAGTATCGTGTCAATCACGCGTTAGTCGAAAAACTGGCAGTTAAAGCATTTTACACGCTATTGCAGTCAACATGAACCGGTCATTAGTCATCGTATTGACTGCATTATAAATCGGAATCTTTCTTTACAATAAAGACTGCAACCTTCAACCTGATAGGCAGTTATTACAGATGAAAGTAATATCTAAGCTTAATGATAATTGCGATGATTCAACACGAATTGACCTAGTCCCAAAGTAAACAAAGTACGTATGGGACAACAACGACTCTAATCATCTATACTAATATTATAAAGAGGAAAGATTTGTATGTAAGTATGTTTGTAAGTAACTCAACAAGTACTGGACCGATTTTCAAAATTCCTTCACAATTTGAATACTACATTATCACTGATTAATATAGGATATTTTAATTGAAAGAAAAAAATATTTTGCCAAAATGTTTAAAAAATAAATGTCCACCCGTGCGAAGCCGGGACGGGCCGCTAGTAAACTATATATATATATATATATATATATATATATATATATATATATATATATATATATAAATTAATGTTTGTATGGAGGTCCTTTATAGCATCGTAAACGGCCGGACCGATTTGAATGAAATCTTCTGTGTTTCTTCAGGTGGATTCGAGAACGGTTTAGATTCACAATTGGACCCGATAGGTGGTGCCACTGGGTCCGGGGGTTTTATTTTTCCGAGCGAAGCTGGGCGGGATAACTAGTAGGTAATATTGCTTTAGTATACTTTAACAAATGTATTTATGAATAGATAGCCATTTTCTTTTTCGTTTTCATCACGTTAATTTACATCTCGCAGGAATGGTACCTCGAGATTGGCTCTGGGCATTTACACCAGAGTCGCCGGACGACAGCTTGTAATATATTAACAAGGCCGTGCTTTAGACACCGAGATAAGTGGGTGTCATTACACCTCTGCCTGGTGGGCAGACATAAATATGGACATATAATATTGTAAGTATCTTTCAAATGTATATAGCAAATTGGACCGTTTTTATTAAATACATATATATAAAGAGTAATAAATAAGTAAAAACCGTTTGAAAGGAAAGGAAAACCGTCTTCAAAAATACTTCAGCACTAAAAACATATACTGTCGAATTGAGAAAGCTCATCCTTTTTTGAAGTCGGTTAAAAAGCGAAAAATAAACTTAATTAAACATTTAATTTAAATTATGATGATTTATTTACATAATTACAGTGTTAATTTTTGTCTAAACATCTTTACTATTAATTTAAATAAAGTATTATTACGTATACCTGCTAGATAGCTACCGATCCGTTTGAACGCGGTTAATAAATTGACAGGAAGCTGAAACTGAAGCTGGCTATAAGCCATGTGACCTCTAATGAAGACCGACTTTTCGCTTGGTTAACAAACCACGCAACTTTCCCATCTCTTAACAGACCCGAGTTTCGTGCGTCCCTGAGCACATGGGTTGATTTGAAATGCATTGGACATTCTCGGTCTTAGCTTAATATTGTCGAGGCAATGGTACAAATTGTGTTGTGAAAATATCAAATGAATATGTATGTATGGTATAAAATTATTGCTGGTCCCTAAAATTTAAATAATATATAATATTATATATCCTCACGCCTTCCCACAAGGGTCCCCGAAGGGGTAGGCAGAGGTGTATAGGTATACTATATAGGTAATACCCACACACCCACTTTCCGCCAGAGGTATATTAGGTGCCAACGTGACAGATGGCGAGTCCATCGCCGTTACTCAAGCACGACTATACATACGCCTTTGAATTTCTTCTCGGACGTATGCAGGTTTCCTCTCGATATTTTCGTTCACCGTGAAGCTCGTGGTGTGACTAATCACTGTACTTAAGTTTAGAAAAACTCATTGGTACAGTTGGGATTCGAACTTGCGACCTTTGCGTCGCAGGCAACTGCTCGAACCACTCGGCCACCACGGCTCTAAAATTCACTAAAATTTAAATAATAAAATATATACATTCAAGATATTATTATTAAGAGTCAAACTTGCCACTGGCGAATGTATATAGAAACTTAATAATTCAGATGAAGCGAACGAGGTCTGTAAGTCCAGAGAGAACTAGCGCTCTGCTCTCTCTGCCTACCTCTTGCAGGACTCGGCTAGGTGATATTTTATTTTTTAATACAATATTTGTTTTATTGTTCTCCGGAAATATAATGGCTAACCAGCCGGACTGGTTGAAAGCGGATACCGCAGTTTAAAAACGGTAAATACGCAGGCGCATTTATTTAAATTTATATAGATAAACACACAAACTGTGGTGGTCGTGTGGTTCGAGCAGTTGCCTGCGACACAAAGATGGCAAGTTCGAATCCCGACTGTACCAATGAGTTTTCCTGAACTTAAGTAGCTACAGCGATTAGTCAGAGGATATATTATATTTTTTTACATATTACTCAAAATTGTTACTGCCTTTCTCTAGTTAATAAAGGTTGTTTGTTCCCTTTCCCTGTGTTTGATTTAAAGCGGTACCCCCGCTTAAAGAAACTTATGCTGTACTATCATCATCATCTTCTCGCGTGTGATGATAAAGGCTGTCTTACACTGGAAGCAGTTCGCCCCGCCTTCGGTGAAAGTCACAAACTAGTACTTTATAAATTGAATACCGTAGCGTGTAAAACGCCTGTAACTGCCAGTTTCTTTCCTAATATGCGACTGACACGATACTACAAGCTAAGGTCTCGCCATGACTCATGTTTACCTAACCCTCCGCTCGAAGCCTAACGACGTAGGCCGCCTTTCAATGTTTTTTTTATCAGTTTCTATAATTTTCGCAGATTAGGGTGCGCAACATTTTCAGAATAGAGGGATGTATCCAAATTAAAAAAAAAAGTAAAGAGCCGTGGTGGCCGAGTGTTTCGATTAATTTCCTGCGACACAAAGATCGCAGGTTCGAATCCGGACTGTACCAATGAGTTTTTCCAAACGTAAGTACAGTGTAGTACAATAGTCACACCACGAGCTGTACGGTGAAGCAAAACATCGAGAGGAAACCTGCATACGTCTGAGAAGTAAGTCAATGGCGTATGTATTGTCTTGCTTGACTAACAGCGATGGACTCGCCATCTGTCACGTTGACAGCTAAAATATATCTCTGGCGGAAAGTGCCCTGCAGGCATCTAATCACACCCTTCTTGAAGAACTCCTTTGTCAATAGTATAGTAATTGTGCAACTATTTCTATCTATACATATCTCTATTTATTTGTGAGTTTTTTCTTTGAGACACAAAAGCACACGGTTTGAAAAACCGCTTTTAGAAAAACGCCGACTCACATTGTACGATTGTGTCAGTAATTGACTATTAGTAGAGTTCTACGATTTTAATTGCCGAATGGATTAATATAGGAATCGGAAATTAAGCTTTTTCCATACTACCGGCACTTAACGTTAATGATCTTATGCTTCGTATAAAGATTCTAATGGAAGGGGCGGCTTATTCACGTGGAGTCTATCAGAATGTATTGACATTTTTAACATACGATGTACCTACGCCATGATTTCTTTAAATTTCTTCTCTTCTTATCGTCTTCCCTTAATGGTCCCCGAAGGAGTAGGCAGAGGTGCGTAGGTAGTGCCTACACACCTACTTTGCGCAAGAGATATATTTTTGGGGCCAACGTGACAGATGGCGACTCCAACGTCGTTAGTCAAGTATACAAACGCCTTTGAATTTCTTCTTAAACAAATAAGGTGTTCACTAGATCTTTTTATTCACCGTAAAGCTAGATGTGTAACTTAAGTAAAAAAAAACTGGTACAGACGGGATTCAATCTCATTGCTGCAGGCAACTTCCTACCACTTCGGACACCCTTGTAGGAAGATAGATGAATGATGATGAAGATAGATGAAGATAGATATACTAAACAGCCAAATAAGTGCTAAGCAAAATTCACAATATCTTCATGAGATAGCGTAGCAGTAAGGTCGGCAAACAAAACGCCCTCGGTTTCATATTCGACTATTTCCCTCAGGATGTGAAGTCTACGTAAATATTAGCTAGCTTCTTCTGGAATAACATTTACCTACAGTTTACTGCGCGGAGTGCGTTTTAACGTCAGGTTTTTGTTACATGCTCTATATTTTCATACTTCTTCAAAACACTTAAAATTACAGTAACATTCACATCACCATATATAGGTGAAAGATATTAAGAGAGGTATGGCATAACGGGTTTCCCGTTCGAATTCGGAGCCGCCCGACTGGGGCAGGACCTCCACCTTATAGAAGTCCGTAGCCAAATAACACAATTTTTTGTGTTGTGTTCCTACGCGGTGAATAAGGTTTCCAGTAATGAGCTCCTTGGGGAGGGGGGAGGATTGTTACATTGTGTTGGAAGCAGAGGGATTAAACCCATTATGCTGCCAACATACTATAACTCTCCGAACACAGAGTGGCAACACGCAAGTGATACTTCAGTATCGTGAGCGTAAATAGGCTGCGGTAACCGTTTCCCATCAGATGTGCCGTATGCTTGTTTGCCACTCTTGTTGTATAAAAAAAAAAGAATTAGAGAAATTAAGAAAAAGAAAAATTAAAGAATAGTGAAGGAATGGAATTTTTCACAAAAATCTGTACTTCTATACTAATATTATAAAGCTGAAGAGTTTGTTTGTTTGTTTGTTTGTTTGTTTGAACGCGCTAATCTCAGGAACTACTGGTTGGAATTGAAAAATTCTTTTTGTGTTGGATAGTCCATGATTCTAGGAAGGCTTTAGGCTATATAAAATATAAATAAATAATAGTTAATATTAAAAAAAATCTCTGAAAAGTGAGTGTGCGAAAGAGACAGACAACAAGATACTGAGACGTTTTCAATATATTGACAAATACTCTGTCAGAGTGACGTGTAAATATTGACGGTAAAGGTGCGTTCCACTAAGCGCCCACAACAATGAAAATTCTCCTATACCTAATCGATCCACATAACGACCGCGGTCGTTATGTGGATCGATTCGAAATTTTCGAAAATTCGAAGATCGCGGCGAAAACGTCAATTATAATGTCATAACTTACGCTCACGACGACCCATCTAAAAAGGTGGGTCGAAGTGATCGTTGAATCGAAGAAAATTTGCGTGATTTTCAAAACTCAAAGCATATAAAATGGCGACTGTACCTCTTACCAAATATTCAAGTGTCGCCGCAAGACATTTTAATTCTATTTGAACGTAAATTAATATAAAACACCAATAATATTAAATATAAAAAAAACATTATATTTTTTTCAATATAACTCTATTTAAATTAATCAAGTTTATTTTCAAGGCTTACAGATTATAAACTAACATCTTAAATCTTTTGCTTTCTTTTTACTAACTCGCCGTTTGTATTATTTACCTGCACGCTCAAAACGCTCTGTAATCCATTCCATTTGAGGTTACGACAGTAACGCTTACAAGCAAACTGTGGTCTTGAGCGTGATCATTGTGAACGCTTAGTGGAACGCACCCTATGTATAGCTAGACTGACATTTCATTCAAGTAGTAGTTTTGACAAACCTCAAATTACAGTTTCTTTCATAACAACAAAAGCAAAAAGATGTTTGTTGTGTTTTAGTGTGAGTTTCATAATTAATCGTCGTATTTTATTAGTAATACCACCCGTAAGGCGTCAAAATATCCGTTGGCGCACACCAGTTCGATCGCAGTGTAACGCAAGTCCTATTCAATCGCAGTGTAACGCAAGCCCAGTTCAATCTTCGAGCCAATGAGACTGAAGAACAGCGTAGGCAATGGTAAATACAAATTTCTCCAGATTTATTTCCTGGGGAATTCTGAAGAAGAGGTAAATGAACGCTGTTCGCAGATATCATTTAGCAGTTACAACAACTTTTGCATGAACATAATCAGTTGATCCAATTGTTCAAAACTGTCTTACAAGTAATGTGATGCCATCGGACAATCAGAAAATAGTGATCACAGCAGACAAGCGACCTGCAGGAGACAACATGTCATGAGAGAGGCATCAATGCACCAATGTTAAATGATGTTGCCTTAATCGTGATTGGGGAGAATATGGAGTCTCGCGATATTGTAATGTAACCAAGAAATGATGCCATCATCCTTCAGCATATTAGGGCAAATTCTCACCTCTTATCAAAATAATCTAATATCCATGTAACAATAAATGAATATAAACTACACCTAAACAATACTTTTAATGCCTAACTTTTTAACATAATAGTAATGTTTCAAACTACTTAACCCTTTCGTTAACAAGTCAGCAGGCATTTCAGTAGTTGGCAAATTGCCTTGGCATTGAAATTTTGACATTGAAAAAATGGCATTGCCATGTACTCGGCCTCAGTACTGGACAATGCCACTGTCGGTTGTTTTCTGCATTCATATGATATTACAGTACCAGACAATTTAAAACAGAAACCTGTATAAGATCTCCTGTCAATAGTATTTGATGTCCAAAATGAGTCTACAAATCCTTCTAAGTTTTTATTATCATTTGTAAACATTAAACCATAAGATTTTGTTTTATTTAAATATTCTAACACTCTCTTTGCGTTTTTCCAGTGAACTGCAGTAAAACAATTGTTAAATTGGCTTAAATAGCTGACACTGTAACTGATATCTGGGTGTGTAAGTATAGACAAATACATAAGACTTCCTATCAGTTGCTGATAAGGATATTATTTACAAACATTTTCTGACTTATCCAACTTCAATTTACATTCAATAGGAGTATCAACAACATTACAGTTTGACATCTTAAACTTATTTAAAATATGTTCGACAAAATGCTCCTGATCTAATGATATACAACCATTTTTATATACTTTTACTCTCATACCTAAGCATTCTTTCACTTGCCCTGAATCTTTAGTTTTGAAATTTGACATTAAACTATGTTTCAGTTCATCTGTCAATGCCTTGCTACTGGAAAATATGAAAAAAATCATCGACAAACACAGTTTTTAAAATTTGTTCATTATTTACCTTTTACTATATAAACATGGTTCCAATTTAGACTTAATATAACCCTGGCTTAACAAACAATCATCTACTCTCTTATTCCACTGCCTTGCTGATTGTCCATAAGTCCATAAATTGCATGTTTTAGTTTGAGTACACTGTTACTCTGACATTCTAAATTAGGTGGTACTAGCATGTATACTGTTTCATCAAAGTACCTAGCCATTTAAAAATGCAGTGTTAACATCAAGATGAGTAATTTCTAAATTTAACTTTACACTTAAAGAAAATAACATTCTCAAAGTGTTAATACAGGTGAGTATGTTTCTTTATAGTCCACACCTTCTACTTGGGTAGAGCCCTTAGCGACTAAACGAGCCCTATATCTCACTTTATTATCACTTTCAAACTTTCTTTTGAAAACCCAAATTTTAAATTCTTTTCACAAATTCTAGAGCAAGTGAATGAATTTGTATATCTAGGAAGCATGTTCACACGAGATGGAAAGTATGAAAAAGATATTGAAAGAAGGCTTAATGCCGGTATTAAGGTGAATGGGGCCATGTCGGTGTTGATGGCCAGCAACGGTTGCTGTCCACAGCGTGATATTTGTGCCTACTTTATTGTATGGCAGCGAACCCTGGGTATGTCAGAGGAAGTATGAAGATAGCTTAAATGCAGCTGAGATGCGATATCAGCTGCGAAAAACGTGCGGAGTAACGATCTTAATTCGAGTCCGGAATCAAGAGATTCGCAAATCAACTGGCGTGAATCAGGGCGAGATTGAAAAGATGAAGAAAGGCATGCTACGCTGACTTGGACATATAGTAAGGTTGAGTGAAGAAAGATTGACGATACAGATATACAAAGCAAAAGTGTGTGCAAGAAGACGCAGAGGAAGGCCACGTTCCAACTACCTGGATCAAGTCGATCGGACGCTCAAGGACGGGAACGAAAAGAGTACTCGAAACCGACGATCATGTATGAAGAGACTGATGAATGTGGACGAAGCAAAAGAAGTATAAAGTCTAGAGAGAACTGGCGCTCTATACTCCCTGCCTACCCCCTTAGGGACTTGGTGTGATGATATGTATGTATGTATGTAAATTTTCACCCATGCGAAGCTGGGCGGGTCAGCTAGTAATATTATAAAGCTGAAAAATTTGTTTTTTTGAACGCGCTAATCTCAGGAACTGCTGATTGGAATTGAAAAATTCATTTTGAGTTGGATAGTCCATTTTTCTAGGAAGGCTTTAGGCTATAAAATATCACGCTATGACTAATAGGAGCGAAGCATACATGAAAAATGTTGCAAGAACGGAAAAAATATTATTTTTCGAGAGCTTCCGTTGCGTGTGCTGCGTAAACGGTTTAAATTACGCAATTATCATGTATGAGGGAATTGTTCCTCTTTAAAAGTTCTAAAAAAAAGTCCGCGACAGCACATGTCTATCTATTAAAATTGACTCACTACAATCTTTTTTATGGCAATTAAGTCCGCGATGGGCGCCTAAACAACTTAACCGATTTCAATCAAATTTGCACACCGTGTGCAGTTTGATCCAACTTAAAAGATAGGATAGCTTACATCACAATTGGACCCGATAGGTGGCGCTGCGATCGATTTTCAGGAAATTTTACTTTTTACCGGGCGAAGCTGGGCGGGACAGCTAGTGATTAATATATAATAACGAGCCGTGGTGGCTGTGGTTCGAGTATGGCTGTGACATAAATATCGCAAGTTCGAATCCCGACTGTACCAATGTGTTTTTCTAAAGGAAAACATCGAGAGGAAACCTGCATACGTCTGAAAAGCACTTCAAAGTATACTCGTGCTTGAGGTACGACTATGGACTCGCCATCGTTTACAATATATCTCTGGCTGAATGTTGGTGTATGGGTACTACCTATACACCTCTGCCTACTCCTTTCGAGACCCTTGAGGGAAGGCGTGAGGATATATAATCTATCTTTATATATATATAATTCTTCTGTGAGTGTGTATGTCACTGAACTTCTCTCAAACGACTGGACCGATTTTGATGAAATTTTTGTGTGTGTTCAAGGGGATCTGGGAATGGTTTAGATTCGCAATTAGACCCGATAGGTGGCGCTGTGATCGTGTTTCAGAAACTGTTACTTTTTCACCCAGGTGAAGCTGGGCGGGACAGCTAGTATTTAATATATCTGATCTATACCTTCTCTAACACGACTAAACATCGACGACAACGAAACGACGACCTTGAATTTATAATAAAACATAATATATGCAGGTTTCATCTCGATATTTTCTCCACTGTAAATCTCGTAGCGTGATCAGAACAATTTATTGCAGTCGGAATTCAAACTTGCAATATGCTGCATGGACTACTCGAGCCAGTCAGCCACCACGGCCCCTATTTTCTTATCATAGCTTCAAGAGCCTCTGAAAATTACAATAAGATTGACACCGACATAATGACACAACTATAGGACTGTGACAGATTCCGTACCGAAAGAATTAATATATCCGTGCGATAAAAATCAATAGCATTTAAGTGGGGGTCTGTAATATTTTTTTTGTAAAAGCATACTAAGGTATAAACACTTAAAGGTGATACGGTATTTATTCTTATTAATATACGCTCTCGTCTCCAAAACAGCAGAGTTTATTTTGAAGGGTCTTTTAATGCTAATATTTTTCTATTTGGAGAAAAAAGTGGGCTACGAAGATAAAAAAAAACACAATTCAGTCGGAGGTGGCGCTCGATCGCGGAGAGTCGAAGGACAGGAGGGAGGCCTTTGCCCAGCAGTGGGATACAATTAGCTATGGATAAAAAAATAAGAAAATATTGCCTATGCGGGGAAACCGCAAGGCACGCACTTGTATTATCATCATGCCGAGTCTCTAACGGGGTAGGCAGAGAGTATAGAGCGCCAGTTCTCTCTTGTGTAAATGAATATAATAAAACAGGATAGTCACTTGGTTCCACAATTATTACATGTTATGGTATTTCCTTATATAAATTGAGGCTTTATTCACGCCTCAACAACCTTATGTTCTGTGACTTCCTGTTGTTTTCCCGGTAATATACCTCATTATATTACGTTAATTTCATAATATTTTGTTTATCCTATTCTCACTGCGTAGTAAGATATTACTGAGTACCAGTACTTCTAAGAAACATATTTTTCAAAATCGTAAATCGCGTATCATTCCTTGATCTTGCTGCCTTTCCACGTGGTCTCTGAGGTGGGCAAAGGTGTTCATTTCACCTAAAATATATTAGTTATAATAACGTTCACTCAAAATTATTAAATTATTATTATTATTATTATTATTAATCATGAACGAACTACATACTACTACATACTACTACATAATGTAAATATTTGATGATGATTTAAATTGCACCATCGATCTGTACCCGACCGACTTAAAGAGATTTACCATAAAAACCGTCTCGGTGGTTTCCTTTGTCCATATAAACCAGGCTCCCTTAGAGAACTAGCTCTGTGGTCTCTGCACTACACGTTAACGTTTTAAGAGTCGCCAAAGCGCGAGCTAACGTCCTTAAGACAACACCATGCTTGTAAGCAAAAAATCGTTACTTTGGACCAGAATTCCAACAGGGAGTTACAAACCTTTGACGTATCCTAAAACGTCTGTTTCTTTTTTGGCAATTGATAACAAACAAGGAAGGCCAAACAATAACTGTAAAACACTCAGCTACGAATAAAAACGACCCTAAAATTAAACATAATAAGATTAGGGCCCGCAAATCTGAACACAATGACGAGATAAACACTGGTCCTCGCATAAATTTAAAGATTAACGCTCGCAATTAGCCTCCGCAGGAAGATTACTTTAGTAGCGAACAAATTGTTAAAAGCTTATCTTCACGCCTTTCCATAAGAGCTTCCTAAAGGGTAGTCAGAGGTATTAAAATATCCTCTTAGGTAGGCAGGGTTCTATCAGTAGTACCCACACACCCCAGCCAGAGATATATATTGGGTACAAACGTGACTTATGGCAAACCCGTCGCTGTTACATAAGTACGTATGCAGGTTTGCTTTCAAGGTTTCCTTCACCGTTAATTTTGTGGTGTTAGATTCATCACTAAACGTGAGTTCAGGAAAAAATCATTTTGCCTGTATCATTTTCATTTTGATTGCAAGTACGAACCCCGACTAAATCAATTTAGTCGGGGTTCGTACTTGCAATCTTTGTGTAACAGGTGACTCGAACCACTGGGACACCGCGGCTCTGTAACTTATTATCACACCGAGTCCTTCGAGAGGTAAGGCGCAGATTTTACCTAAACTTACCAACTGGGCAAATAAACAGGCGGTAATATACTGTTCCTGTGACGGCAAATCGCATGCAAAATGATGCAAATGTGGTTCTGATATTATGTAAATACCCACAGCTCAGAAAAATATTTTTCAGTTACACATCTTATTAAAGCTCTATTATTAAATTCTTATTTTAAATTTGATCTCATTCTCTATAAGACATTTCTACTGTTGCTGATATTATGTTAAATCTATTGAATTAAGAAGGTGCTATTATCATCTGGAACATTATTATTTTTACGGTGAACTTATTATTTGCAAATTCTTTATACTGGAAGTACAGTCGACGTACGAAAACGATCAGTTTTCAAATTGACATTAAGGTTCAATATAGTATACATAATATATATACTCACGCCTTCCCACAAGGGTCCCCGAAGGGGTAGGCAGAGGTGTATAGGTAATACCCACACACCCACTTTCCGCCAGAGGTATATTAGGTGCCAACGTCCATCGCCGTTACTCAAGCACAACTATACATACGCCTTTGAATTTCTTCTCAGACGTATGCAGGTTTCCTCTCGATGTTTTCCTTCACCGTAAAGCTCGTGGTGTGACTAATCTACTTAAGTTCAGAAAAACTCATTGGTACAGTCGGGATTCCAACTGGCGATCTTTGTGTCGCAGGCAACTGCTCGAACCACTCGGCCACCACGGCTCTATTGACATATAATCGAGTATTGCAACACAGTATAACTTTCCGCGCAACGCGCAAGTGATACTTCAGTATCGTGAGCGTAAATAGGCTGTGGTATAAAAAAGGTTGCCCTGTTGCATGCAAGAGTGGACTTTAGGGCGACGAACCTTTTCTAACGCCCAAGTACTACGAGTGTGACATTCAAGCGCTCAGTCCGTTTGATGTTAAACAGCTTCTTTAGTCTTACAAGTCCTTGACATAAGACTCCAGTGCAGTGTATTTATTTATTAAAATTTTATGCAGCCTTCCTTCACAGTATGGTATGCTGAATTAATAATAATATCGTGATCGTAACCTCTTTGAGACTAATTTTATTGTCAATTTGTGTCTTATTGGATGTTAGACACGATACGGGCGGATGATCTCAGGAGAGCAGTATAATTGAATTTACTACTCCTGCCTCTCGCAAATACTGCAGAATTAGGAAGGAGTTAGAGAGTGAGATGTTTTTTTACATTGCTAGTTTAGTTATTAATTTTGTCGTTCGAATGAGTGTGTGGCGTTGAAAAAGAAATATATCGGCAGGTTACGCCACAAGGATAGGCAGTGGTGGTAAATTTTGCACAGATATTGATCATTAGCTGGATTAAAACATAGGATTTTGTAAGGATATTTTAGTCCAAAAATTATATCTATCAGTGAAATCAACTCCGCGGTTTCACCACCATAAATGCATTGCATGCTCTACATCCTTGAGTAGTAAGAATATAATATAATACATCCTAACGTCATCCTACTAGAATCCCCAAAGGGGTAGACAGAGGTGTATAGGTAGACCCACATGCCTACTTTCCGCCAGAGATATATTTTAATTGCCAACGTGACAGATGGCGAGTCCATCGCCGTTACTCAAGTACGGCTATACATACACCATTGAATTTATTCTCAAACGTATGCTGGTTTCTTCTCGATGTTTCCTTCGTCACCGCGGCTTTCCAAAACGGTATTAATACTGCAAAAGTGTTCTGACACAACGAGATTTTCCTTGTCAATGATGATGTACTCATGTCATGATTTAAAAACGACATGCACGTATGTCCCTTTCTCAATCCTGAATGTTGGCAACCTTCATAGTAATGCCCTTCATAGATACCTTGTCTTACATAATAAAGAAAGCTATATAGCGTTATATTCCACTAAATAGCTTTACTGAGTGTAGTGTTGAGTTAGTGAAGAAGGCAGAGGATAATATACGTGTTACAAGTAAATTGATTTTAATTTTTAATGCCCTCTATGCCTTCGAGCCCAACTCTCGTTACTGCCCTCAATAGCTAAGGCTATGTGTTATGTAACCTTATCGTAGTATACAGGCTAGAAACCACCAACTATTTTAATAGCAGTCTCGGTAAAGACAATATGGTAATTGATGAGCCTCATCATCATCATGGGCTCATCAATAACCATATTGTTGGATGAAACAAAAGAGGTCTGCAATTATCTATAGGCCTCTCTATCTGTTTATATATGAGGTGATAGAGAAGAGCGGAAGTTCACTCAAGATTTACAGTGGTTTTAAATAATAAACCAACTTATCTGCGTGAAAATATCGGGAAGAAGAGCTAGAGACTGACCACGCTACAACTCGGCCGGACACTATGAATGAAAAGATTGATAAATATAAATTAATTAAAAGACCATGTTTAAGTCTAGAGAAAATCGAAACTCCGTGAGGAGCTCGGCGTGGTGATGTATTTAAATGATGTGTGTATTAAAATAAAGTTCACAGGTTGTATATGAAGAGACTGATGGATGTGGATGAAACGTAAGAAGCCTGTACGTTGAGAGAGAACTAAACCTGTTCCCTCTTTACCCCATATGGGACTCGGCGTGGTGATATGTATGTATATTTTTTTTTAGAACCGACTAATATTTCGTGGACAAATCTGTTCTATTGACTCTCTTGAATAATGATAAAGACAATTGTATTTTTCGTGTATTCATTTCGCTCTCTGGAATAATGCTAGCAATAGCACTTCATGGTACGACCGCAGGTCTCCATAAAATTAACTGAAGTCCAGTAAACATTTCCCCCACGACTGCTCAGCGGATGAATTTATTGCAACCAACCGCCTGGTGTAACGTTTTCATTTAATGTTTTTGCTGTGAATTACTCGTAAGGCCTTTATACGTGTTAACCCTAATGGTGCGCTGGCACGAAGTCGGTAGTGGGCTAATTTTTGAAGTCTAGCTTACATATAAAAATATCCGGTATATTTATGTGTAGTTAAGATATTCGAAGCATACGACTTCGTATTGGTAATCAGTTTTATTCACTTATATCATCACGATAGAACGAAAAGTGCTAGAGGTCTGTAAGACTAGAGAAAACTTGTGCTGTCCTCTCATACCCACCCCGTGAGGCATCCGGCGTGATGATATGAATGGAAAGGTTCAATTATTTTTATTAAGCTATAGGTATGAAATAATTTTTCTTTGGAATGAAAAGCATTCAGATGTAACATATTAGTATATATATGTATAGTATATATATATACCTCTGGCGGAAAGTGGGTGTGTGGGTATTACCCATACACCTCTGCCTACCCCTTCGGGGACCCTTGTGGGAAGGCGTGAGGATATTATATGTATTTAGATTTTTTTGAGAGTAAGTTTAGGGCTTTGAAGCACGCAAGTTTTTACTAAATAAATAGATTTCTTGCTGAGAAATGTGGCGAGGGAACGGATCGACCGGCATATGCTGAGGCCGGTATTAATTAAAACAAACACCCCGACTTTGGCAAACATCCTGTAACATTACAACATCCTTCTTCTGTTTACTCGCAAATGAACAAATCTTTGGGGCGATAATTGCGAATAAGTATTTCTTGTATAGGAAAATCTGAATAGAGTTTCCGCAGAAATACAAAAGCTCTTTCCCGCGAGATTATTCGTCGTCCCACGGGGATAAATCACAGATTTGTCGGTCAAAGAGGTCTGTGAGATGAAAAAGTGTGAATGGTAAAATAAGAATCTATTTTTCTTGAGCTAGCTCTAAAGGTATTCGGCCTCAAACCGGAAAATTAAGCCGCCTTCACTTTTGTTCGTTTTATTGGACTCTGCCTTTCATTTATCTTTACTTCTTCTATAGTTGGATAAAAGTGATAAATAAAATGGATTATCGTGTGGATATTTTGTCGAAATTAACTATTAATACTTTTATTTTAACTTTAATACCTGATACATACCTAAACAGTTCGTTTTAGCTCGTAGGTAAAGTAGTTTATGTCATCCGTCTCGCAATACAAATAAGTATTAATACTAATATAATATACTCACGCCTTCCACAAGGGGTAGGCAGAGGTGTATAGGTAGACCCACACACCCACTTTCCGCCAGAGATATATTTTAGGTGCCAACTTGACAGATGGCGAGTCCATCGCCGTTACTCAAGCGACTATACAAACGCCTTTGAATTGCTTCTCAGACGTATGCAGGTTTCCTCTCGATGTTTTCCTTCACTGAAAAGCTTGTGGTGTGACTAATCACTGTACTTTAGTTCAGAAAAACTCATTGGTACAGTAGGAATTCGAACTTGAGATTTTCGTATCGCAGGCAACTACTCCAACCACTCGGCCACCAGACCGACCTGTAAATATATTATATTTAAAGAGCCCCTCACAAACAGGTTAGGTAGAGAGAGTAGGGCGCCAGTTCTATCTAGACCTTTAGACACACACGCTACGTTGAGTTTTATCAGTATGTTCTTAATTATCACCCATTTTGAGTACTCTTAACGTCGTAAATCCATGTTATTAGGAAAATTATGCTTTGTAGAGTTTTACAGAAAACTATGTGCCAACAGTTAGAATCGATTATCAGATCAGAAATATGTACAAGTGACCTTTGTCACAAGATATTACGCTCTGAAACTCGGCAAAAACTACTCGGCTTCTAATCAACTATCTGAAACACCAACTTCGATAAAGGTGGGGAACTACTTTATCAAATAGAACTTTGAACAACAAGTGACATAGAACCCACTTAAGTATGAACTCCAGTTACCAACTTAACTTAGTATTCTTAAATTAAATTATTTAATTGATTAATATAAACATGAGGCAGAGAAAGGCCACGTTCTAACTACCTGGATCAAATTGATCGGACGCTCAAGGACGGGAACGTCAAGAGTACTCGAAATCGACGAGCATGTATGAAGAGACTGATGAATGTGGACGAAGCGAAAGAGGTATGTAAGTCTATAGAGAACTGACGCTCTATACTCTCTGCCTACCCCGTTGGGAACTCGGCGTAATGATATGATGATGATGATGAATATAAACATCCTGTGGTTGCATCGACGAACTTAGGTCTGAATTTTTTTTTACTTATAACTTGAATTTAATATTTCTTTCACAACAAAACATGTACAATAGGAACATTATATATCCACATCACAGGCTTCGTCCATCCTAACATGAATTATTCACCGCAGGCTTGGTCATGTCTCTAATTAAATAATTGCTTATGACATTTCACCAAACAAGATTCAACATTGGCTTAATCTTGTATTTCGGAACTAAACAACGACATACATACTTAAATATATAACTACTAGCTGTGCTCGCGACTTCGTCCGCGCGGAAAAGTGATATTAAGCAGCATTTTTTTTACCCACATAAGGGTAACATTTTTACAAAATTTGAATGTAATATTAATTTATATGTAATCAAGTGCCTAAAAAATATGTTTCAAGCTTCTAGCTTTAAAAATGACGAAACTTCCATACAAACCTTAATCCCCTATTTCAACCCCTTACAACCCTTTTTCGCATTAAAAAGTAGCCTATGTCCTTCTTCAAGCTCTAGGCTATATCTGTACCAAATTTCATTTAAATAAGAAGACAGAAGTAACAGACAGACAGACAGAGTTACTTTCGCATTTATAATATTAGTAGGGATACACACATATACAATGTGGAAAACCAAGACTAATGAGCTAATACTCATCACACTAATATCCAACCTTAGTGGGAATTAAACCTACGGACTCAAATTTTGCAGCCAGTGTAAATGACCACTAGATTAAGAGATAGGCATAACGGGTTTCCCGTTCGAATTTGGAGCTGCCCGACTGGGGCAGGACCTCCATCTTAAAGAAGTCCGTAGTCAAATAACACAATTTATTGTGTTGTGTTCCTACGCGGTGAATAAGGTTTCCAGTAAGTAAGTTGTTTGCCACTATTGTTGTATAAAAACAACCTGATGACCATAATGACCTGACGGCCATCTAGTTGCTAGCATATCTAAAACAAATTGTATAGTTAAACTTTGTCCTAACGCAAGTTTTCACATGATGGTTGTGAACAGCTGCGAACAATATCACCAAAGGTGTTCCGATTATCATTCGTCGGAATTAATTCACTTCATTCCAAATCCCCAGCGTTTTCGGGTGAATATTTAAATTTTGCACTGGCAAACTCAAACGCCCCGGCCGGAATGTTCCTCGAATTCGATTGTCAAAGACTTACGGGAGAGCCGTAAGCTCCTTACTTGCATAAGAAGATTTCCGAGTAGGATCTCTTCGGAGGAACTTTTGTAGTCTTAAAAAATTAAATTCCATTTTGTTTCCGATGCGCATGTGTTATTAGGTTTAAGACTGGCTGAGTAATCGTATGAAATATATTGTGTTAAATGCGTGAGATGAACAAATACAGCCATGGAGTTTTTGTTTTAATTTGCATGGGGTACTGATAAGTAATTAAAATTAAGGTTAGTCCATAGATAGACTTTTCATACATCAGGAGTCTATGATCTCTCCTGATTTCGTTATATACATTTTGAGTGAGTTTCTGAAAAATAATTATCATAGCAAATATACACTGATTTGAAGTTTAACGATACCGACTGATGGCCAAATAGAGTGCATCAGCCATTTTGAAATTAAAAAGTTGCGATGTTAATCGCGATAGATGGCACTAGCTAACATTAATGCTTTGCATAAACTTTTCCTGAGAAAGTGTACACTAACGCATTTTTAGTTTTGTATACAGATTTACTTTATGTATTTCAGTAATAGGTATGTAAAAATAACGATTTATTTATTTAATATATAATAATTATGATTTGCTTGATTAAGTTCATGAGGTCAGTGACATTATTTTACATATGTACGTTCAATACAATTTCTACGACAGGGTTGACATGAGGTGACACTATATCCTCATGTCTTCCCACAAAGGTACCCTCTACTACCCTCTTGTGCCATTTAATAACACTGGATTAACACTTGCTGCACTCGGCATGTTTTCCTATACAAATGTCATTGCTATTTGTCAGAATTAACAACAAAGTGGAAAAAATAATAACTACTTCAACTGGGCACCTAACTCCTGACTTGGGCTTCCTCCCTTCGCACGTGATTGAACTTACATACAATTACATGTTAGGTATTATCAATTTATTGAACTCGCACTATTGTCAAAATCCTAATGATGAATTTCTGGGAATTTCGCATAACCTTATAATATACTAGCCTACAAGGCACATAGTTGAGTAGAATCAACAAGTATTCTCTTTGTGTGTTACAATGGGCGCATGCTTGGAATAGCGAAACGGGAAGCACTAATCAGAATTGTTCCTGGTCTTATGAATAATACAATTTCGGTACTTAATTACTAGTTTTTTTTTTTTCAGTGTCCCTCTGACGTGGTGGTCAGAGACTTTTTCAATGCCTTAGTTTTTTTTTTTTTTTTTGCGTTCTTATTCTTTTCTTTTTTTTTGTTGTGTTGAGATTGCTCTTTTTCTCACATCTTTCATTGCTCTTTTTTTTTTTTGTCTTTATCTTTCTGGTACTTATTATTATTACATTTCTTATTCTATTTTGCTACCTTTTCTTATATTATTTTACAGTTTATATATACTATTTTACTACATTTTCTTATATTATTTTACAGTTTCTTATTCTATTTAAATACATTTTCTAATATTACTTTACAGTTTCTTGTAATCTTATTTTATATTATCATTACAATTCCTTATCTTACGCATTTCTTTTTGTTACAGGCTTTTTATCTTTTAATACTGTGAGGTGTCATCGATGGAACCGACTCAGGTCTTGTTTCCATCGATGACCCTCTGGATAACGCTGGTGCAGAAGGCCAAGAATGGTTCGCGCGTGGGTACTTAATTACTAGTTAGAGTAGGTAGGCACATAAGCATGCATTGCAGTTTAGATATACATATACACGTACATATCATCAAGCCAAGTTTCTAACGGAATAGGCAGAGAGGGTAGACCGCCATTTCTCTCTAGACTTACATACCTCTTTCGCTTCGTTCACATTCATCAGTCTCTTCATATATGCTCACCGGTTTCGATACCCTTGACGGTCCCGTACATGCCTTTCTTCATCCTAACAATCATATCCTCGTTCACGCCAGTCGTTTTGCGAATCTCTTCATTGCGGATTCGATCTGAAATCGATTCTTACACCGCACATTTTTCTAAGAAATAAAAAGAGATGTACATTGTCATTCTGATATTGTAACTGTATTATAAAGCCGTAGTGAAAGAGCGACTGGAAAATTGCGGATTCAAACCTTGCTTAAACTGCATTTTTTTACGTAACATGCAGTGATATGAAATATCCCACCACGAGTTTTGCCCTAAATAAAAACTAGGTGAGGAGGTGATCTTCTTATCACACTATAAATATGTACAAAATGTGAACTTAAGAAAACCTGACAACATATAAGAAGAAATTCAGTGACTCCATCTATCAAGGAGGCACGTTAAAACTTTTGACTACTTCTACTACCCATCCAGGCGTCCTTGTGAAAAGATAATATGCAGGTTAATCTCCGAAACTGTGCCTATGAATCCCGCAAATTTCGTCACGGGTTAGGAAGAGAAAGTAAAGAGCCAGTTCTCTCAAGACTTCCAGATCACTTTCATCCACATTCATCAGTCTCTTCATCTAGCACTTGAGTTTGTGAAGTTTAAGAGTGCTCGAAACCGGCGAGCGTTTATTAAGAGATTTATGAATAGATTACGTAAATACATTAAATTTACATGAATTTAATTCGAATTATGACCGTACCAGGAGCTCGGCAGACTCGCTACTGTCATGTAGCTGTATATATGAATACAAATAGATTGAACGATATTTCGACTGATACATAATTATATGACAGTAGGCGAGTCTTGAAGAAGACAAAACACAAATAACATATACGTACACACATATGTACATACCATAACGGACATAGGCAGTGAGAGAAAAGCGCTATTTCACTATAAACTTACAGACTTATTTTATAAATAATACTTAACTAAATAAAAATGTCCCACGACTAAGGAGCGTCGCAGCAATGTTGACTCCTTGGGCAGAAAATATTTCTCACGTCTCCAGAGGTCTCAATCAACAGAGCGTTTGCATCCCATAGCGCCAGTAACTCAGCCGCAGAAGCAAGAGCAGAATTACATTTGCCTAGCTTGGCCAAATGGATTCACCCGCGACAAATTTAATTTAACATACACTAGTTTTACACCCCCGTTTCACTCGAATTAAATGTACATATATATTTCTACTCCGCTCCCTTGTCCAATATAACCAAATTGATACAAAAACCTAAACCGAATCACTCTACCTATTGAAGAAAACCACACTATAGTCCGTCCATCCGTTGCGCGCGAACATGCTGCGGAGAGCGACTGCTTTTTACCGTAAATATATGAAAATGGTAGCTTAAGTAAATTACTAATTAGAACATTAGCTGTCTTCCAGTGATGATGCCGAAAAAATCGGTCAGCCACATCTGAGATTAGCCAGAACCATCAGACAAACCGACCACATTTTTATAAATTGCATTTAGAATAACATTTGATTTTCAATGTTGTTGATGAATCATATTTCATGTACACAGTTTATTTTTTTGTTTGTTATTAGGTTTTCGTATAGTTGAAAAAATATTACACAAAGCTAATACAACACAGCATTTCAGCGAGTGAATACATTTATTATATTGATAAAAGTACAAACTCGAAGCGTTTTTCAGCACATTTTCGATCATAATATATTCTATAGGGCTTTGTTACATTGTACGATAATTTACAAACTTTTATCAGACGTAAATAATAAGTTTTCAATATAGATAATCAAACCTTTGTTGAGCTAGAAAATATTACTCGCAGAAACGAAAGCAATTACCTTTATCCAACGATTTTATATTATGCATTCATACAAACGAAGCCATGACGGCCGGATGGTTCGTGTAGTTGCCTGCAACATGGAGACTGCAAACTCGAATCCCAACTGTATCAGTGAGTTTTTCTAATTTTATTTATTTGTATTGTGTTTCCCAAATAAAAGTAAACTTTTGTACCTACAGTGATTTTTTTTTTATTTTTCCTGGGATAATTCCACACAAATTGACCTAGTCCCAATTAATTATACAGTGATCTTTACGGTGAAGGAAAACATGGAAAAGAAACCTGCACACGTTTGAGAAGAAATTCAAACATGCATGTATGTACAAAAAAAATATATAGTACGAACATACACACCCATTTTCGCTGGAGATATTTTAGTGCTAACGTTCGAGATGGCGTAACCATATCCGTTTGTCAAGCACGACTATACATACATATACGTCAGAGTTTAATCAGAAAATTACACAGATTTCGTCGCGATGATTTCCTTCTCCGTATAGCTTTTTACGTACTTCACTAATCACTGTGCTAAGTTCAGAAAAAACTCATTGCTACAGTCAGGATTCGAGCTTGCATTGAACCATGTCCTTTTACGTTGATGGCTTCGCATTAAATAATTTCTGATGAAATTGGATAGTAACGTTTAAGATTAACTCTTTAAGAAGTTGTACTGGAAACTCGACACTGTGAAGAAGTTTGTAGATCTTATTAGAGTGCAGCGTAAGCGATCGCTGTGAACATAGGGTCTAATAATTGACTATACGAACGAAATATTTACATTGTAAGCACGTGACCTAAACATACATGGGTAAATAATGGACCGGGCAAACATAATTATGTTGTAATTAACTACCCACGTTCATTACGGAACTTATTACGGCCCTTGCGACGTTAGAATAGAAAACGAAAAGTTATTAAGACATCAAAGGAATGGCCGACCGGAGGTTAATCTCCGATGGGAATGCGGACTGGTTCACTGGAGGGAACTTCATTATTATGGAGGATTGGTGCAATAGTTTTATGTAAAACTAAACATGCTTAAAGTGCCTTTGTTTTTTTTTTTAATTTTTGTCGGTGTTCTTGCATTGGAGAGGAAACCTACAATAAATCGCTTAAGACTAATTTTAGCAAAGTTAATCAAGCTAAAAACGAGTTTATCATAAAAATCAAGGAAATACATAATGGTACGAAATACATACATACATATAATCACGCCTCTTTCCCGTTGGGGTAGGCAGAGACCACTTCTTTCCACTTGCTACGATTCTTACATACTTCTTTCGCTTCGTCCACTTTCATTATTCTCTTCATACATGCTCTTCGGTTTAGGGTACTCTTGACCTGACCTTTGTTCAAGATGTCCCTAATTTGGTCTAGAAACGTCCGTCTAGGTCTACCCCTTCCAACACTTTCATTCACACTCGCCTTATACACTTTTTTCGTCAATCGTTTTTCATTCATTCTCTCGACATGGCCAAACCATCTCAGCGATCCATCGATCCATCTCATACGAAATACAGTTTTTTTCATCTACGTAAACCAACATTTTGTTTATTCCCAATATGAATTACAAATAATATAGAACTAGCATTACCCATTTTAATTAAAGACATTGTCTATCAGCATTTTGTAAATCTTTATATGTATATATATATATATATATTTCTTCTGTGCGTGTGTTGGCCATTGAACTCCTCCTTAACGGCTCGACCGTTTTTTTTTGTGATAAACACCCACAAAACACAGTGGAGTCGAGAATGGTTTAGATTCATAATTGGACCCGATCGGTAGGTAGCGCTACGATCGTGTTTCGGGAAATTTAATTATTAATACTACCACAGATGGTTCCAAATTTTTGCAACAAAGGTGGTAAGCAAGTTCAGATCCCGCCTGATGGTAAACGGTTACCTTAATAAATAAAATAAATAAATAAATACCTGGGACAATTCCACACAAATTGACCTAGTCCCAAGTTAAGCAAAGCTTGTGTTATGTTAACTAGACAACGATATATTTACTTATATAGATATATATATATATATATATATATATATATATATATATATACATAAATAAATAGGACATCCAAGACTAAGGCACAAATACTCGTGTTCATCACACAAATATCTGCCCTCAGCGGGATTCGAAGCCGCGACCTCAAGTTTCGCAGTCAGGAGCTCTAACCACTAGACCAGACGGTCGTCATATGTCCTACATATTAATACAATCAATATGTAGGACATTACTCTCGCGTGTAGGATAAGAGCTATTATGCGGAGGTAAGCTCATCCTGTACCCTTTTTATATCGACAAAGCACCGAGTTCAACCAAGATATGCCATTGCGGAGGGATTTCCTGCGAGTGCAAGGAAGCTATTACTTTGCATGTGGTCTATGTATGAGATATCACAATGCTTTAAAGCTTAGACCGAACGAATAGGAAAATCTAAACCCTTTGGTGCATATATTACCATTGGTCGGAAATTATTAATGTTACGTAATATTTTTCTATAAAGCTGCGGTTAGTAAATGGTCGTCCACTTTACTTGGATCTTTATCATCATTTGTGTCTACACATCTATCCACAAGGTTTCCCGAAGGGGTAG
The DNA here is from genome assembly GCA_945859725.1 of Drepana falcataria. Classification (NCBI taxonomy): domain Eukaryota; kingdom Metazoa; phylum Arthropoda; class Insecta; order Lepidoptera; family Drepanidae; genus Drepana; species Drepana falcataria. The sequence continues at coordinate 9,295,135 of OX243935.1, forward strand.
GCAGAGGTGTAACTCAATGTCTTATCGCCTGTAATATGTCTAAATGTCAACATGAGGCCACCATACATACGTTTTTGAATTCCTTCTCAAACGTACGCAGGTTTCCTTTCGATGTTTTCGTTCATCCTTATGCTCGTGGTGGGAATTATCTGAAATCAAATTACAAAAAATATTTTATTTAACGTTTGGGACAAAAGGAATACTTATTGAACATCATATAGTAAGGGTTACACAAACTACTCGGCCATCAATAAAAAACTATAATTCTAATTACTGTTTATATACCTTTTGTGAGTCGTCAATAGGATAAAACAATTCATTCGTAGCAGAACTACCTACCAAATTTTTCGGCATGTCCAGATAAGGAGCTTACGCCAGAAATATCTGGTTGGACCCAAAGCGGTTATGTAAAATTTGCGTTCATTAAGTTTAACGAACTCGCAGTTCCGGTATACAACGGGATTACGGGAATCGGTCCGTTTTAAATCCCCGGCAGGATTTTTTCATTTTCAGCACACGGTGAGTTATTAACTAGTGAATTAGACTGGGATTTGCCCGTGTAATTTCGTTTGGCTTACCACATATAATATATTTAACATGTACGGTTTTTTTAAAGGCCTTACATACAAGGAAATATAATATAATATAGAATACAAGGAAAAACTGTACTTCCAGAATGTCTTATAAGAGTTGAAATTTATACATTAAAATGTAGATATGAGTGTGAAAATATTAATCTCTCTCAGCTTCTCCCTGTCATCTTGGCGTTAGAAATGAAAATCACAATATTTTATTTCACATAGGCCTAGATGGGCACTTATAAAACGTCGAAAAAGGTGCACGGCTCGGGCAAGAAACTCCATTGTTACTCTTTTCAAATCACTTGGTATACAATAACAATATTATGTTACAGCATTAGTACTTAAATATGGGGGAACAGCGTTCCCTATAATTCGGTCAGTTATAATGATAAGAGAGATGACAACATTTTTATTTTCTTTTCTATGTAAACGTCTAAGTGTAGGTGTATATGTGGCCAGCTACATATGCCCCAAGGTCCCCGGACTCAATATAATAATCCTCTCCGCTTTTCCAATAAATGGAGTATTTAAAGATAAAAATATTTTTCTCAACGGATTATTACTATCTTTTATCAAATTGTATCATGTTTATTTTTAATGTAGATATATGATACAATTTGGTTCTTAAAGACTTACTAATATTACAAGTCGGTATAACAGACAGACATATGAACCAAGGAGGGTTGAATGGCATCGGAGTTGAATTTCCAACGTTCTGAGATATCTCACCTAATGAAACCTAAAACATCTTAATACCGTAATTTTTTAAGAACGCTACATTTACTTGATACGCGAAATTCCTTGCCGAAGAATATAAAATTAAAATGTCCGCTAAGCGATTCCCGCACTAATGGACTATGAGGTGATTAATGCCGTTGACGACATTATTTTAATGAGGATAAATTGCATCTTTGAGTGTCTCTTAATAGCGCCCTTAATTATACTTTCGCTTGGTCTTGAGCGCAGGATTAACTATTGGACCATCTACTCAAAGTTATGGATATTTCGTTACGCTTGTTTCTTCGGAAGACTCTTCACTTTATCTGAAATGTACATGCAATGTAAAGTTTATTTACAGTATCAAAATGTTTTGCAAATGTAAAAATTACATGTTTGGATATATTAATTTATTTGCATGGAAAGGATGAGTGAAGAAAGATTGACGAAACAGGTATACAAAGCAAAAGTGTGTGCAAGAAGGAGCAGAGGAAGACCACTTTCCAACTACCTAGATCAAATCGATCGAACGCTCAAGGACGGGAACGTCAAGAGTACTCGAAACCGACGAGCATGTATAAAAAGACTGATGAATGTGGACGAAGCGAAAGAGGTACGTAAGACTAGAGAGAACTGGCGCTCTATACTCTCTGCCTACCCGGTTAGGGACTCGGCGTGATGATATGTAAAAAATGACGACTGCTCTTTACTCTCTGCCTACCCCGTTAAAGGCTCAGCGTGATGATATGTATGTATGTAAAAAATTACGACTTTTGTCACGCAAAAACTACTGAACGGAACTGTATATAATTTGGCACAAAGATAAATTATCAGCTAGATCCTATGTGTTAGGATATGTTCTATTCCAGAATAAAATCATACCAATATTGGAACTACCGTGATTTTTTTATCCAATGTATAAAAATAACAAATATTAAAATGTATTGGACGGAAAGACTAGTATCCGTGTCATGAATAAAAAATAAAACATGGCTCTATCCATACGAAACAGTTTGTATAAATTTATTATTGCGTCCCTTTATTGTAGTCGCTAGTTGATAAAGCCGTTCGATCATAATTTTCCACATCGTCTACAAAGTGCACTATTTTTTTGTTTTGATAGCATCGTTATGAGTGTGGTGAAAGGATTCCTATGCGTCACTGACTACACGATTCGTATTTGTTCACAAAAGAAATAGAATTGTTGCTTTGATATTTTTCAGTCAAGCAAGATCAATAGTTTTTCAATTTACTTGCTAGCCTGGTTTCACAATGTCCTTTGAAGTCAAAAGTTCATTACCCTATGCCTTAAATATAAAAAAAATTGCCTATTCCTTTTTTAAAAGTTAGAATTTATTTGGAACCCGAATTCAAATGTTTAATGTTAATCACTTGGCAAAGGAAACAGTGGAAGAAATAGGACCATGCCGCATTCGCTTCATACAAGATTTCATTGGTTAGACCGTAACATGTTCTAAAATCCCATAAGTAGTATATAAAGAGCCGTGGTGGCCAAGTGGTTCGAGTAGTTGCCTGCGACACGAAGATCGCAAATTCGAATCCGGACTTGTGATTAGTCACACCAAGAGCTTTACGGTGAAGGAAAACATCGAGAGGGAACCTGCATACGTTTGAGAAGGAAGTAATATTTATTTTTCATTATTTATACTTGACTAGACAAAGTTTATGTCTCCCCATGGGACGTATTTATTTTAGTTGAATTCAAACGATTCTAACGTTTGTAATGTTCTTTGAACATACTGTTCAAGGTTCAAAATGTATTAAAATAGGCACCCTTAGGCAAAAACGGCTTCGAAGCAGCGCCGTATCAAGGGTTAGATTATACTGATTTGTACCATTTAATTTGTGGGACACAGTTAAACCAACTCAACAGGAACACGGTAAGTTCTCATATTGCATTGGAGGGTTAAACCCTGTAATGCCGAGGGCTATTTTTCCCCGATCGTCAATATTTACCGAACCCGGCGCACGAACCCGGCCCGGATTAAAATTAAAAGCTGTATTACATTCGAAATTCCGGTATTAAACATATCTATTGTGGGCGACATCCGGATTCACAAAGATTTTTTAAGGACAGGTAGCTAAACATGTGGACTTATTACGGGTCTAGTCGTACTACACGGTAATTTTATTTATTATTGAAGTGAAAACTTCTTATGGCGCGTTGGGCACTTTTGTGGGTGAGCATTTTCATTCAGGATATACTCCGCGTGTATTCTTATAATATATGTATACTATACGCGCTCTTTGCATGGGCATTCGTTCGTGCTCTCGCGACAGACGAGATTACATACCTATATGTATACTCAGAGTGTATAGGTATACGAGAGCGCTGCATGCTATACGCAGTCTTTGCATGGGCATTCGTTCGTGCTCTCGCGACAGACGAGATTACATACCTATATGTATACTCAGAGTGTATAGGTATACGAGAGCGCTGCATGCTATACGCAGTCTTTGCATGGGCATTCGTTCGTGCTCTCGCGACAGACGAGATTACATACCTATATGTATACTCAGAGTGTATAGGTATACGAGAGCGCTGCATGCTATACGCAGTCTTTGCATGGGCATTCGTTCGTGCTCTCGCGACAGACGAGATTACATACCTATATGTATACTCAGAGTGTATAGGTATACGAGAGCGCTGCATGCTATACGCAGTCTTTGCATGGGCATTCGTTCGTGCTCTCGCGACAGACGAGATTACATACCTATATGTATACTCAGAGTGTATAGGTATGCGAGAGTGCTGCATGCTATACGCGCTCTTTGCATGGGCATTCGTTCGTGCCCTCGCGACAGACGAGATTGAGAGTTTTTATATTTATTTGATAAATGAATATTAAACGGAAAATTTATTAATTTAAATATTTCATTTGACTTGTGTTGCTGCTATGGTATTGTGTTAAAAAAACAAATCTAAGTGCCCAACGCGCCATAAGTTCAAGTTTTCACTTCTGCCTGCACTCCCGGAGTGCAACCCGTAATTTTTTATTATAAAACACTATACACTGCCATTACAGATACACCCAATTCGACAGTGTAGAAAGCTATTATTATATATTATAAACTATTTTTATAACATAAGTAATAAAAAATTGTAATTATGCATCAAAATATTTTGAGTACATTCACATAAATTTACGTGACCCTATGCTGGTATATGCTGGTACTATGGGAACAAAGTACCATAATATATGAAGGTACATGAATACATAGACATGGGTGTATCCATGAATGTGACGGCTTAAGCCACGAGATCACCACGTTATTATTTTGTCAAGGTACATAATATGCTATTATGCACACAGTCAGAATAAATAACACGTCTTCAGTATAAATATCCGCACGCCCCCCACAAGGATCCCCGAAGGGGTAGGCAGAGGTGTATAGGTAATACCCACACACACACACTTTCCGCCAGAGATAAATTTTAGGTGCCAACGTGACAGATGGCGAGTCCATCGCCGTTACTTAAGAACGAGTATACATACGCCTTTGAATTGCTGCTCAGACGTATGCAGGTTTCCTCTCGATGTTTTCCTTCACCGTAAACCTAGTGGTGTGTCTAATCACGGTACATACTTAAGTTCAGGAAAACTCATCGGTACAGTCGGGTTTCGCACTTGCGATCTTTGTGTCGCAAGTAACTGCTTGAACCACTTGGCCACCACGGCCTTTATACCTATAGTAACATTGGAAATGTCACTTAAACGTTTCAAATTCATTTATATTATGTAACTACTACGGATTAATTGGCTCCATTTCGCTATTGGAAAGCGTCCATAACTTTAAGGCTTATTTCATTAAATACTTATCCCAGCGCTATCCATTCAAACGAGATAGAGTCCCATTTTATTACATTAACTTAAACTCAATAAAACACAGGCACAATTGTCAATTTTACGTTAGTATTGTTGCTAAGCCGTGGTAGAAGAGTGATATGTTTACAAATTGTGTATTATAGTTGATTCCTAGAGTAAAGTTTTCTAAAATGTGATGTACGACGATACCACGATATTTAATATTGTAATAACTAACAGTGATTGTCGATAGTCGTGCTTAATGGCGGTGGACTTGCCATCTGTCACGTTCACAACTAAAATAAATAATAATGATAATAATATATCCTCACGCCTTCCCACAAGGGTCCCCGAAGGGGTAGGCAGAGGTGTATAGGTAATGCTCACACACCCACTTTCTGCCAGAGGTATATTAGGTGCCAACGTGACATATGGCGAGTCCATCGCCGTTACTTAAGAACGACTATACATATGCCTTTGAATTGCTGCTCAGACGTATGCAGGTTTCCTCTCGATGTTTTTCTTCACCGTAAGACCGTAAGTTCAGAAAAACTCATTGGTACAGTCGGGATTCGAACTTGCGACCTTTGCGTCGCAGGCAACTGGTCGAACCACTCAGCCACCACGACTAAAATAAATCTCTGACGAAAAGTGGGTGTGTGTACTACCTATAGGTAGAGGTGTATACGTCGTCCTACCCCTTCGGGGACCCTAGTGGCGAGGTGTGGGAGTGGCGAGTATCTACGGCCTTACGTCTTTAAACTTCTCCTCAAACGTATGCATGTTTCCTCTCGAAGTTTTCCTTTACCTTAAAGCTCGTGGCGCGATTAATCACTGTTATAGAATTCGTCTATAAATCTTTAAGGTGCAGGCTGCTATTCGAAACACGGCCATCGCGGCTTCTCTAGGACATATAAATTAACCATTTATAAAACGTTTTGTTGTTCTCGAGTGTGAACATATATTGTTAATACTAAAATCATGTCCGACGTAGCCAACACTTGATTGCTATCCGTACGTTGAATTAACATGCGGTCATTACGGCTATTATTTTAAAAGCATAGTGACTGGCACCATTTTGTATTTGAACTATAATGCAAATTTTGAGGTTTGGAAAATCAAGTGATTTAAAGGTGTTTTCAATATAGCAACCACAATATTTTGTCTTTATTATGGGTGCAGCACCCAAGCTCGCAAATAAAACAGCCGGGTGACAGAAATTAAAATGACGCAATGGTGTCGAACAATACCTTCTGGTTGCTGACATACATAATAATAATAATAATAATAAAGCCTTTATTACCGAAAATAATTACATTTGTACATTTTGTGTCTTAAATGTTTTTTTAGATAAGAATAGAACAATAAAAAAATAGTTTAAAAGAGAAAGATAAAACATTTTAAAGACTAAAACTGCCCTTTTATAAAATATCTCTTAGTTCGGTTTGCCTTACGGCAAAGGCCTCCTCCAATTCTCTACTGACATACATACATGTATTTATTTATTTACTTCCATACTAAAACTGCACACAGCCACACATACTAATAGAAACACAGTGTCATAGTATCTTCTCACAGTACTCTAGACATACTGACATGACGATATACGTCCAGAAGAGCGTTATGTGGGCAGAATACATACATATATTTAGATGCAATATATTACAGGCAGAGTATCCCAACGCCTTCCTGCAAGGGTCCCCGAAGGGGTAGGCAGAGGTCTATAGGTAGTACCCACACACCCACTTTCCACCAGTGATATATTTTAGGTGCCTGCCTACCCCTTCAGGTACTCTTGTGGGCAGGAGTGAGGATATTATTATTCATTATTGTATTTACCTAGATGCAGACGTTACAGGTATCGACGACTCCTTTGCCTTTTTTCACCATATACACACGCCTTTAAGTCTGTAAAACTTGTGGTATATTTAGTTCAGAAAAACTTATTGATGCAGTCCGCAATCTGCAACCATAGGCAGCGGTAACTGCTTACCATCAGGCGAACCTCGTGCTTGCACTATTATGGTATAAAAAAAATATAAATTTTCCCAGATATTTAATGCCGTATATTAAGATAACGTATTGATTTGTAGACGATATCTTTTTTTACTAATTTCTTGACGCACTTGTCTTCGTCGTACGTACCCCAAAACATTAATGAATTGATGCTCTGCGCTGGCGCATTGTCACACAGTTGTATCAAAACTGTGAACTCGTGCGCACTACTTTTATTCTGTCATATTTTTTTATTGTGTTGGGTTTAATGTGATCATTCATTTGGTTTGCTAGTGGAATGGCCTCGGAAATGGGAGGTAAAATTTTCGTTACGCTCCTCTGGGTTTTAATAGGTGAGTTAGATGTTTTGTAATGCTTAAACGACGTGTTACTTTCATTTTAAATTTGAATTGTTCATGTTTTGTAGCAATAAGTTGTTTTTTAAGAAGTGGTTTTCACAAGTCTTAAACAAATCGGAAATTGTACTTAATAGTGATACGATAGGTGTTGTTAGCGTTTATTCACGGTGGTAGACGCTTACCGTCAGAAAGCCCGCTCCAGTTTTTGAGGCTGTTAATAAACCTCTCTTAACCTCTCTCTGCCTACCCCTAATCTTATGCGAGGATATATGAAGAGACAAGTACACGTAGATAAGTGAACAGGTTTGCAAGTATAGAGAGAACTGGCGCTCTACTCTTTCTGCCTGCACCATGAGGGGCTCTGCGTGATGATTTGTATTGTATGGATTATTAAATATACAAAGTAAAGTCGCGGTGAGCAACTTGTAGTACAGAGTTTATAAATACACTGAATTATTAAACAGGAGCGATAAGCTGTTTTTAATATTGTGTTATTGTTGTAAGTTTACTGAGGTTACAATTTCACCTCCACAAAACATTGAATAATTGTTATCATACAGTTCTACGTACGATAATGATGATTTAATTGCCTTTGTTTGGTCACAATTATTGTTCTTTTTCTTTATGTAATTACGAGTAAGGCACGCAATAACATCAATCAGGCAATAGGAAGAAAAGACAGAGGAAGATCTAACGCCAAGAGAACTCACGGTATCCGCGTATAAAAGGAATGAGAATTGTGGATGTAGGGGTAGGCAGAGGTGTCTAGACGTATAGAGATGTATAGGTAGTACCAATACAGAAACTTTTTACCGGAGACTTATAGTAAGTGGCAACTTGACAGATGGCGTGTCCATCGCCTTTACTCCAGCACGACTATACATACGCCTTTGAATTACTTCTCAGACGTATGCGGGTTTCCTCTCGATGTTTTCCTTCACCGTAAAGCTCGTGGTGTGACTAATCACTGTACTTAAGTTCACAAAAACTCATTGGTACAGTCGGGATTCGAACTTGCGACCTTTGCGTCGCAGGCAACTGCTCAAACCACTCGGCCACCACGGCTCCTATATTAAAATAACGTATTATTTAAACTCCAACGCTTTTCACAAAACATTCAAGCTAGAAGCGGTTGTTTAATAAGCATCAATTAAAATCAATTATTTTATATGTCATGTGATATTAAGTACCGAGGGTAGTGACATCGTGAGTTTTATGGCTCTCCTTTGATGACCATTTAGTTAACAATACGCATAACTTTTCATTTAAACCTTAGGATAAATATGATTAAATAAATCAAAGACATTTCGAAGGGTAGCCCGTAAACTGAGTATTGTTAATTTATTTTTAAATTTAGTTTCTTTTTATATACTTTTAAGCGCATCTGTTACTTTAGAATCTGATTTTTTCATTATTATATTTTTCATGTCATTAATCACACCACAAGCTTTAACGTGAAGGAAAACATCGCGATGAAACCCACATACGTTTAGGAAGAAATCATAAAGACGTGGTGGCCGAGTGGTTCGAGTAAATAGCCTGCAAAGATTGCAAGTTCGCATCCCTAGCAATAATCCTATAGAACAACATACATATTTTTTGTAAATATGCCTTTGTAATATTAGAGCTTTGAATCTTTCGGGATTGAAATGTAGCCTATGTCATAGTCCTGGGTGTAAGCCATCACCATTTAAATTTTCAGTAAAACGGCTTTTTTTTCGTCTTAAAAATGATTTTTTTCTCAATAAAAAGTATCCTATGTTACTTCTAATACCTCCAAGAATATGTGTACAAAGTTTTATGATGATCGGCTAAGTGTTTTTACGTGAACGCGTAACAAATAAACTTATATTCACATTAACAATATTAACGACATAAGATTCAAACTCCGCTCCTGCCAACGTCTTTTCAATTAATCTCACGCCAAATTGCAGTGTCCAACTGCAGCGGTAGTGGATACCGAGGTTAATGAAACACACACATAACAAGCTCTTCTCTTTACAAGCAAATGTAGACAAGATATATGTAATGTCCGGAATACAGTAAGTACTTATATCGCAAAGCGACTGCTCAATTGAGCGAATTAAACCCCTTAGTCCGTGAGAGAAGTATGCTTAGTAGGTATTACTTGAAGGATTTGCTCAGAGCGCTTCTGTTTGATTCTAATTAGCTTTAGTTTATGAACGATAGATAGAACTCTTTCAAAATAAGGTACTAGACTGTAAGACAAAGATGGGTTAATGAGTTTTTAAGAACTGTTTTTCAGTGATTTTTGAAAGATAAAAATACGTACAAAAGTTCAATGAAGCTTGTAGTCTCAGAGTCCGTGACAGTCGTCACTCGTCACGTGATTGAATGCGCTAATCTCAGGAGCTATCAGGCTTAGAGGATATTATCATGTTACCCTAAGGGGTGGAGCAAATGGATTATGCATTTAACGTGGATGAAACCGCGCGCCATGACTAGTATGATATATATACATTGATGTGTCAAATGGGCCTTCTATTTTCTCTGCATTCCCTCTAAGACATTTTTCGAAGAAGACAGAATTGGTGGGGCGCGTCTTCGTGAATGCCACTATCTGGCTTTTGGTCCCGTAATAAAATATGCCCCTATTGTTATGCTCAAGTGATGAATCTGATCGAGTCGTGTAACAACAGAAGAATAATAAGATGCGACGGCGCGTATCCCTCGACTCATTTGTCTAATTTAAAAAAATTAAACTCAACTAGGGGAACTATTGGGCTAAGTTGGAACTTTAGTTCATAGCAAGTATTCCTTATTTGTGTTATGGCGAGCTGTGTTGACTTCAAGAGTACTCGAAACCGGCAAGCGTGCATGAAGAGACTGATGAATGTGGACGAAGTGAAAGAGGTATGTAAGTCTAGAGAGAGCTGGCGCTCTATTCTCTCTGCCCACCTAAGCTAAGTTAGGGATTCGGCGTGATGATATGTATGCATACGTAAAGCTAGAAATTTTTTATAAAACGTGCTCATTTCAACCCAAATATTTCGCTTCGCGTGCTAAATTAACTTTAAACTTTACTCCGGCCTTGTATACTTATAGGTAAATACATAATATTTTCATATTAGCTGCGCGTACACTGGACAATTAATTATGTTAATGTACGGTTTTACAGCGGCCAGTCACGAAGTTGGTTAAATGCATTGTTTTAAAAGGAATGAACACGCCCTATTTAGGGCCTCATACCGACATAAGGGACACTAAGGGTGTTTCGGTAGTTTTTAATTATTCTCAAATATAATATTGTTCTAGCTAACTTGTAGGTAGGTATGAGGAATAACTTTACACAAAAGTTTTCTTTTTCATAAAATATATTAATGTAAGTAAATTATTCACCTTCGACATTTAGAGGTAATCCAACACTTCGTAGGAGATATATTCAGTGCCATCGTGACAGTGAGCGAGTTTATCACAGTCTCTCAAGTACGACTATAAAACAAACGTCTTTGATTTATTTTCTGAAACATGCAGGCTACCTCACGTTGCTTACCTTCACTCTAAAGCTTCTGGTATTACAAATCACAAAAAAAAGCACGTTGGCCAAGCCAAACCCACCAACTTATGCCACCGGGACTTGATTAGTATTTATAATTTACTCACCAGCTTTGTGTAGCACACCGCATATTTTCCAAAGTAAATATTATGTTGTAGATAAATAAAACGTGAGTAGACGCAGCTATGCGCGCTCGGAATTATATACGTTTCCTCATGTTTTCCTTCCCTGGAAAGCTCGTAGTATGTTGTTGAAATTCTTGTATGAAGCTATTTCTTTCATTTTACGGCGACCGTCTGCCCTAGTGGATAGAGCTCCTGAATGCGAAACTTGAGGTCCCTGGTTCGAATCCCGCTGAGGGCAGATATTTGTGTGATGAACACGAGTATTTGTACCTTAGTCTTGGATGTCCTATATATTTATGTATATATGAGTAAATATATCGTTTTTATTCAACAAGAGTGGCGAACAAGCATACGGCCCATCTGATGGGAAACGCTTACCGCAGCCTATTTACGCTCACGATACCAAAGTATCGCTTGCGCGTTGCCACTCTGTGTTCGGAGAGTTATATAGTGTGTTGGCGACATAATGGGAGTAATCCCTCTGTTTCCAACACAATGTAACAATCCTCCCCTCTCCCCAAGGAGTTCATTACTGGAAACCTTATTCACCGCGTAGGAACACATCGCAAAAATATGTGTTATTTGGTTACGGACTTCTATAAGTTACCATAACACAAGCTTTGCTTAATTTAGGTCTAGGTCAATTTGTGTGGAATTGTCCCAGGTATTTATTATTATTATTTTATCCACGAATTCTTTTTGTTTCAGCAAAAACAAGAGCAACTGAAGTAAACCTAACAAGTTCATGGAAGCCAGACTTGGGGTGGGAAGTGGTTTGTTCGTGGAAACTCTTCGCCAATGATTCTCTACAATCCGTCCGATTGGACAGCAATAAGCAGCAATTTATGATTTATAGACCACTAGTAAGATGTTTTAACTTGAACAAAAACCATTGACCGCGACGGTAAACTGTGCCCGTAGCCTTCAGGCGCTTGCAATAGCTGAAGTCTGTAGCTTGTTTAACCATGTAGGAGGAGAAGCTATGCTAGCAGCCCCGACCATAGCTACTCCATATAAACCTTTCCTACCGCAGACAAACTATGTTGTCAATGTAACATCTGACATGATATTTAATCTATCAAATAAAAATTTCTTAAGCTTTTTGCGTCAGGAAATCAAATGCAAAACGTGAAATTATATAAGAAAAAACTTTTCTGCGGCATTCAACATAATTAAAAAAAAAGGTGGATTTTGGGTCATTTGTAATCTGATCGATATGTTTCAATTGATCGGACGCTCATGGCCGGGAACGTGGCGCTCTATACTCTCTGCCTACCCCGTTACATATATATGTATGTAGGTATGTATGTTATGTTTGTTTGTGTGGCTGTTTATTCCTGTAGCAGATTAAATTGTTTAGGTTGTATTTTTGCCATTTTCCGGCTTCCATTCGGACGAGGATACAGAAGAGATGGTATATACTATTTATTATCTACCATGTATTATATTATCACCACGCAGGTTGGTGAGCGAAAGAGTACTCGTCGCTTCTCCATGCCAGACCATACGAAGGAAGTTATTTGCGAGCAAACGGCAGACTTGGGTGTGTTGGGGAGATGTGTCCTCACCTTGGAGTTATACCAGCCTCCGACAGCAGACTTTTCCTACGCGTGCGAAGTGTCCGGAGAGGGACCCTTATTCAGAATCGACAATAAGGAACTAATCATTGAAGCGTTTGGTTAGAATATTAAACTTTAAATAAAAATAAGCTCTTACTCTATTTACAGATATAGAGCCGTGGTGGTCTAAGTAGTCGCTTGCAGTGTAATTTTCAGTTTCGAATCATGCACCCATGAGCCTCTCAGCTTTAAGGCTATTTCAAGGATTATGGGCAAGGTTATGGGCATAACGGATTTCTCGTTCGAATTTGGAGCTGCCCGACTGAGAGAAGACCATATCCGATTTGATAGAAGTCCGTAGCTTGTTGTTGTGTTCCTACGAAGTGAATAAGGTTTCCAATCGTAGTGTGGTTGTCTATTAGCTGTTATTTGTATATAACTGTTAGCGCCAAAACTAATGTGGTACAAGCTGACCACAAATATATTTTGACAGTCATATATGTACGAACCGTATATACCAAATACGTTAGTTGTAGAGACAAATCATTATATATCATCGCTACATCTAACCTACTTTCACGGATTTCTCAAACTAGTTTTAAAGACCTGGACAAAAACTAGAGAGAACCTGGCACTCTATTCTCTATGACAACCCCGTTAGGGACGCTGCAATTATTATGTACAATAACTAGGACACATTTTTATAATGAGCTTTCAACGTTTGATAAAAAGGCAGTTATATACGAGTATATTATATATAGCTTATTATTATATATTGCTTTCTAATTCAACAGTGGCACCCAGCAAGGCCACGATAGTACCAGTGAAAACAGAAACTGGAGATTCAAGTCGAGTGGTATTTAACTGCACATCCCATGGTCTGCCTGCGCCGAATTTGACTTGGGCTATAGGTGATCAAAAGGTAAGATCACTATTATACAAAACCCAACAACTTAGGAAGGAATCCAATGAGTTAGTTCGCGGTAAATACATTTTACTTTAGCTATATATTTCTCTACGTATTTTTTTTATACTACTAACATACAATCTGCTTGCAGCAGTAAGCAGTGAGCAGTTACCGCCACCTAGCAAATAAACTGTTCTTTTATAAATTTGTTACTATACTTGTCTTTGGATAAAAAAACATTGGAACTCAATTCAAGCACCTTTTACGCAAAGCTTATTTATACCTCTAGCGCTGTCTACTGGCATACCGCAGAATCTATTGTCACCGGCTCCAATGCTCCTCGGCTTTGATAGTATTTCTTTGTCGAGAGATAGCGCTATATTAATCTACAAAGTACATCCTGCATCCAATTTAAGTGTTCTTTACTACCTTTTCAGGTACCACAAGATTTTTCTGGCAGCGCTTGGAACGCAACATCAAAGCTATGGGATGTTTGGTCCCAACTCGCATACACTCCGACCGACAGGAGTCTTCTCGTCACTTGTACCCCGGAAGTAAGAAGAGGCACCCAACTTATTAGAGGGGAATCCGTTGTTTATAATACAGCTAGCGCTAGATATAGTAAGTGCTTTTTTATAATATTAAGAAAGCCCGAAGAGAAAGCATGCCTTTTGAAACTTAAGGTATAATTATCATGTTGCAAACTCTTGGAAAATTTACCACTCACCAAAGTGCACTGTGCGCAAATCTTCGCCAAACCACTATTGAGAACTAAATATTCCTACATATGTCCTTATAATAACTCATATATAAATCTTGGATTTAACCTTTTTTAAGGAGGAAAATAAGCGGACCGTTAGGATATTAGGGGATTATTTTACACTTACGTACTTCGTACTTATCGGTTTGTCGTTCAGGGCGAACAATATATCGAGATATTAGTATCTCTCTCGCCAGAAGAGATCCTGAAGGGGTATTCGGAGGTGTATAGATAGTACCAGCATACCCACTTTCCTCCGGAAGTATAGTGCTAACGTTAAGATACAGCGTACGTAACGTTACGTTAACGTACAGATAGCGAATCCATCGCCGTTACTCAAGCATTATACATACGCCTTTTGAATTTCTCCTCAAATGTATGTAGGTTCCATCTCGATGTTTTCCTTCAATGTAAAACTCGTGGTGTGACGAATCACTGTACTTAAGTTCAGAAACACTCACTGGTTCAGTCGGCATTAGAACTTGCTATCTTTGTGTTGCAGGCAACTACTCGAACCCATCGGCTACCACGGCTAGTTAGATATTAATGGATACTAAAATCTTACATGACCTTTTTTGCAGGTACGTCGACCATACTCGCCGCAGCTCTACTAACCTTGGCGCTACTATAATAGAACTCAATTGAACGCAGACTCAGTAGTTGTACTTAGTACCTATCCCAACTGGATAACGATAGTTGCTTAAGAAATATCAGATAATTTTCGCTTCAGGCAAGTTCATTAGTATTTACATCATACATGCTCACAGTACTCTTGACATTCCCATCCTTGAGTGCTCGATCAATTTGATCTAGGTAGTTAGAACGTCCTCTGTCTCTCCTTGCACATACTTCCGTTTTGTATACCATTCTTGATGAATATAAGTTTAATTTGAGAGTTATAAGGGTTACCAAGGGTTGTAAAACTTACTTTTAGCTTTAAGTTGGAAACTGAAATAAAACAAAGAACTTTTGTACATTCGATTTTATTTCGACAGATCATTTGTATGATTTTATTATGTTGCAGTTTCAACAAGACGACCCATGTGTATATTACGTTTAACATAAGCGGAGGCAGAGGTGCAGTATCACCCACTTTTCCCATACAATATTTAAATTACCGATAGACATCATTCCAACCAAAACGCAGTATTAATATATATTAATGTAAATAAGAGTTTTCAACGAATAATATAAATTAAATGATGAATTACAATTTCGACCATAAGTCAAAGCTAAGTCAGGAGTGTATCGTATAACCGAGACGTGAGATGGCCTATCCCTACTAGAAGTGAGAGCATCAATGAAGGTAAACGCCATCTGTTTGTGTATCGTAAAGCGCAGGAGTCGTCTAGATAAAACTTATTTAGGTTCATGTTTATCATAATATACTAGTAATACATACAATATATTTTGGCTCAGGTGAAGAGATTCATATTACGTTTACATATAATATTTAATTATAGGTTACACATATTTATGTAGATTATTACTTATATACATATAGATAAATAATTGAAATTCATTAGGGCTGCACACAGAAAAACACTTAACTTTGATTTAAGTGGCAACATTACCCACCTTTTTTTCTTCTAATAATAGCGATAGTTACAAATAATGGAATGTGTATTTCAAAAAATAAATATTTCAATAATAGAATAATTAGTAATGTCTTCTAAATTAATTCATTTTGGACGTCATTTGTTTTTTCTCTTGAACATACCAAGCACCTAAACATCATTAAAAAACACGATGCGACTAGAACAATGAGAACTCACTTTCTTGCAAAACCATGCCGGAGTGGCGTAATCTATTAAGGGAAATATATATATCCGTCGAAGCCGTATAACAAAAAACGTAATAATATTGAATGTCGTTTTAATATTTGATACGTACAATAAATCGACCCAATATGGCTCGCTGAAAGTTATCGGAGGCTAACAAAAGCTACATTAAGCAAATTTTTAGCCTTTAATTTCCTTTTATCCAACCGTAAACCAGGATTTTTCGGCTGTAGTTTTTGCAAGCTCGCGTCAAAGAACAAAAATCTGTATACTGTGGTTTCAATTGATTTTAGGAACAAAATTGCTTGTCTTGTTTTGATATCGTTCAAAATATGTTTTATTTACGTCTTTATCTATGGACTGCAAAAGAATCAATGGAATGATGAGTCTGAACAACCACGTTTCATGATCATCTAACCTTATTAATTATCACAGCGCCTTCAAACTTTTTTCTATCAATTTCACTATAACCTCGAAAAAGTATTCCATAGCACAATTAATAAAAAAAAACTTGCCAGCTTGTTATGCCATATACCTAATAAAAAACAAAAGCGCGAGAAAACGGACTATGCCGCTCTTATATTTCATTTATTTAGACAATGCCGTGGTAGCCGAGTGGTTCGAGCAGTTGCCTGCGACGCAAAGGTCGCAAGTTCGAATCCCGACTGTATCAATGAGTTTTTATGAACTTAAGTACAGTAATTAGTCACACCACGAAATTTACGGTGAAGGAAAACATCGAGATGAAACCTGCATACGTCTGAGAAGAAATTCAAAGGCGTATGTTATGTATAGTCGTGCTGGAGTAACGGGGATGGACTCGCCATCTGTCACGTTGGAACCTAATATACCTCTGGCGGAAAGTGGGTGTGTGGGTATTACCTATACACCTCCTATACCCCCTTGTGGGAAGGCGTGAGGATATATTTAGACAATGAAATAAATTGCGAATATCTCAATTTAGTTTCTTCACACCATTCCACAAGGGTCCCTGAAGTAGGAGGCGGAGGAGTAAGAGCACCCTCTTTTATCCGGAAATATATTTAGGTGCCAAGGTGACAGATGGCGCGTTCATGGCCGATTCTCAAGCACGGCTACATACGTCTTTGAATTTCTTCTCAAACATATGCAGGTTTTCATTCACCACAAAGCTTGTGTTGCATTTGGCTTCAGAAAAAACGAATCGTTAAAGTCGATGTTTGAACTCAGAATCTCTGCACCGACTACACGAACTGCTACCACCACGGCATCTGATTATTAAAATCAAACTTACGTAACGGACACTAAGGCATAATTTTGATTGATCAATTAGCTAAGTACAAGGTGTTTTAGTGGAATTGTTAGAAATAACAAACATCGGTTCAGTCTACCCCGCCTAGCGAGAAATGTTAATAATAGATACTTAACATTACGTTGACATACGGAGGACGACACAGGACATAAAAGCTGGAAACATTACGTCGCGTACCAATGTACATAGTACTGAAAATATGACACCGTACAACACGACTCGATGCACGGGGCTTAAGGCAAGACAATGACGCCGAATATGACAAGAAAAATTGTTATTGTTGCTTCTTATGCGGTCTATAATATATCTGCACTTTGAATACCTTATAATTTTAATGAAGTGACAAACTAAACTTTAACTACTTTAAAAAGAAAATCATATGAACTCGACTAGATAAATTCTTGTTTACTACACTTTTTTACAGTACCCGCTTATTAGGTGGGCCGAATGCTTGTTTGTAGCTGTAAAATCCATAGACGGAGAGTAGACATAGACACTCCTTAAATAAAAAAAGGTTTTGGAAAAATAATTGTATACCACACGGGTGGCAAACGAGCACGCAGTCCGCCTATGGACGCTTGCAAAGTATCTTGTCTTGCCCTAAACACTCGCGCATCGAAATCTAGCAGCAAGGAACTTATTTTTAAACTACATTCAAAACCAAACGATTACGAAAGGTCTTAATTAAATATCCTGTAAGAACATTAATTACTATTGCTATTAGACTTACATTATAATAATTTTCTAATTAATTACTATATATAATTTTAAATGGAATGTTTGTGCGATTAAAGACATTTAATATCATTGACGATACGTTATTGAGACATTTATCAAACACATAATATGTATCACTTAACCCATTCAACGATATTCTTTTTTATAATATGTAATAGAATTCAACTGCCCCTTAACAAGAAATTAAACTGTTAGTGACAGTACTTAAGTACGCACGCACTACATAAATAAAAATTGTGTGTGCTAGCGTACACTCGTAAATACCACAATCAACATTCAAGTATTAGAAAAAATTGATACCATAATTACACCCACGTGTTAGTGTATAGAAAAAAATACAATCAAAAACTGAGGTTAATTTTAAATAACGTGGAAAAATAAATACCATAATTACACCTAAGTAGTAGAAAAAGAGATGTAATTACTTACTTTTTTTAGAAATTCACTGGAATTAGAATTAAAATAAACCCTTTGATTTTGCTGATCACTTCAATATAACATATATATATATATATATATATATATATATATATATATATATTTATCACGTCACTATAGAGCGTTGGGAATAAATAAGCGTGCAATAGAAAAACGGTCAAGTATAGTGGTAGGAGTAAGTCCGTTAAACCTACTCCGCTGGAGAAAGTATACTTCGAATCACGCGTGGTAGGGATAAGAAAAAGATGACGCGTAACGAAAAAATGTTACACTAAATTTTTTCCCAACCCCGATAAAGAAGTTTCACTTCAAAAAGATGGCGCGTAACGGAAGAATGTGACGCGTAACGAATAACGGAAGAATGTGACGCGTAACGAAAAAATGTTACACTAAATTTTTTCCCAACCCCGATAAAGAAGTTTCACTTCAAATATTTATATGAAGCACTACCTTGAAAAATTCCTACATAATTTCACGTAGTCCCAAAGTAGTAGCATGAGAACTCGTCAACGTTATATGTACATATTAATATAAATAAATAAAATTGTACGTAACAAAAATATTGCTAGTTCGAATCCCGAATGTGCCAATTAGATTTCTGAATTTAAGTACAGTGATTAGTCACACACGAGCTTCACGGTGAAGGAAAACATCCAGAGATAACCTGCAAACGTTTGAGAAGAAATTCAAAGGCGTGTGTATCGCCGTGCTTGAGTAACGGCAATGGACTCGCCATCTGCCACGGTGTGTACCTTAAGCTTCGCAGCCAGGAGCGCTAACTAGATCAAATAGACGACATAACTGAAAAAATCACTGAATGAGTTAAGTATACAGCATGTATACAGAATAATTCAGTTATTACTAGAACACTAGTTTATTGACTGAACTAGTCTGTAACATCATTATACATAGTAGTCTTAAAGTATTGATTCAATACTCAAACACACACACACGATTAGCATATTTAACACGACTAATTAAAAAAATCGCTATGGTGATAATCATTTGACTAGAAGTAACTATCTACAGTTTGGCTAGAAAACTTTCTACTGCTAGGAGTTTAGTACGAAGTTCCGTAGAAATTTTCCGAGTAAACCATTCTTTATGGTAGAACACAAAGCGCATAAAACAACGGAAGAAAACCGTCCAATTAATCAATTTTACCAGAACAATTTATATTCTAGTCACGATAAAAAAAACACGTTAAAACAAACACATAGTGGCGATAATCGCTTGGAGTGCTCACCACTGTAACATCGGTATTACTTAGAATTGCGCACGCGCATGGATCGTAAATATTATATATTTAGAGCACAACACATACATCACAACAGAGCATACATACATCAGAACATACAACAGAGAAATTTTGTTTTTTTTTTATGTAAAATTGTGTAGGTATACTTTATCTAAAGGCAAAATGATCAATTGAATCGATAGCATTAATGATAAGATTATATCAAATCTACTTTAACCACAATAATAAAAACAATCAAGAATTTTACGTATTAAGGTTTTTTTAATTTAAGCCGTCGTCAATAGATTCATAATATTAGAGCTTACATACATTTTGACTAGATAGATTTGAGGCACTAGAAATTTCAAATAAATATAATTAAACACATTTATGACGCAATAGAGCATCGTGAGTTGGTATTTCATACCATAAGGCTTAGTTGACATACACGTAAGTAACAGATTATAAATAACAGGTATTTATATAATGACTAACTCGAGCTCAAAATTTAAGTCAAGTATCAAAATACCGTCAAAAAGATCGTTTACGTAGTTAAATCAAGTTCCAAAATGGAAAATCGAACTATTCTTAAAGAACAAAAATGACTCGTATCCAAGATGTGTATAATATAAAATGCACCTTGCGACCAAGTATTTAGGGTGCTGTTTGGAGCCAAGCTCGCAAGCCTCGGGCTTTCTCCGCCACGCCTCCGTCTGAGTTGTCTTGCAATATTGGTTCAGGCTGAAAATTTTATTGAATTTATAGATATTGTAATTTTTTAATATGTGACGTTCGATAAGAATTATCTGTATTCCATATGCTGAGTAAAAGGATTTTGAATTTATATAGCTTGAGATTTAAATAAAAAATAAAATGGTACATACAGCGGATCGCGTCATCGGTGTCTGCGACGCTGTGGCTGCGTTGCAAGAACTGGTTTCCGGTGAAGCTGGACGATGAGATTACATAGAGGTATTAAACTATCTGTATAAGACAGTCGAAATCTCAAGTATTATTTTTATATTAATCCGGATATGTCGAATAAAATACTAGAAGGCTGGGGGGAGGATGGGAAATGCAAGTAGCTAAGAGCTGTTGATCACTTAAGCCGGGTTTATGTATCAGTGGGGGAGGAGTAAAATGCCAAATTTGAATCTATAAGACCAAGCTTTGTTACCAGTGGGAGGGAAATGGGTCTGTTAGTCTGGGTCTGTATCAATCAGTGGGGGTGAAGGAGGGCCGACAAGTAGCTGAGGCTTCTAAGTCAAGTTTGGGTACCTCCAGTGGGGGGAGGAATGACAAGTAGCTATTTGACATGGGTGTCAAAGTGTGGATCTCAAGCCGTTGCTTTTAGAGTGTGGGCGTCAAGGTGTGTGTGGGTGTCAAAGCGTTGCTGCCTCAAGGTGTGTGTGGGTGTCAAAGCGTTGCTGCCTCAAGGTGTGTGTGGGTGTCAAAGTGTGGGTGTCAAAGTGTGGGTATCAAAGTGTGGGTGTCAACAAGTGGGTGTCAAAGTGTGGATAGCAAAGTGTGGTTGTCAAAGTGTGGATGTCAAAGTGTGGATGTCAAAGTGTGGATATGAAAGTTTGTGTGTCAAAGTGTGGGTATCAAAGTGTGGGTGTCACGGTGTGGGTATCAAAGTGTGGGTGTCACGGTGTGGGTATCAAAGTGTGGGTGTCACGGTGTGGGTACCGGTGTGCGGGCGGCGAGCGTCAAGTGCCCGCCAGATGTCGCGCACGTCGGCATGCAGCGCCCGCAGCGAGCGCAGCACGGCGCCGCCCGCGCCCGCCCCGCCCGCCGAGCTAGCCAGCGACGCCGAGCTCGTGCTGGCCTCCTGGGCGACATGCATATCACTCACTTTCAAACGGTACTAGAGATAGTGCCATCCACGAAGACGCGCCCCACTATTCTTCCTCATAGTTTATAGTGTAAGTGCGCAACCTTTCACTAATGTTTGACTATTGTCGGTACACACTGATTAATCCCGCGACCCCCTCGTCTAAACGGTACTAAACTCGAGCGACACTCTGTGACTATATAAATGTAATTTCTAAGTATCAAAGAGCCGTGTTGGCCGAGTTCTTCGAATAGTTAATTCAAACATTACAAGTTCGAATTCCAACTGTACCTACCAATGAGTTTTTCTGAACTTAAGGATAGATGACTACTCAGTCACACCGCAAGCTTTAAGGTGAAGGAAAACATTGATAGGAAACCTGCATACGTTTGAGAAAAAAATCGAAAACGAATGTCACGTTGGTATCTAAAATATATGATTAGCGGAAAGTGGGAGTTCGGGGACAACCTCTGCCTTCACCTTCGGGAGCCCTTGTGGGAAGGCGTGAGGATATATTATCATTATTAAATATCAATGCTTAAATGTCTTACCTTTCAATACCGTCAGTTATGAGCATTTATGAGTAATAACAAATTCAGTATTGCAACAAAAACGAGTGTACGAAAATGCCGAATCGATAACAAAAAACGCAAACCTTCAAATTGTAACGAGTAGAACCAAAGAGTACGAGCGAGTGAAATAACCTTTATAACACAAGACACATGAAACAATATCGAATGGCACAATGCAACGATAAAGTAGAAATTTTTAAAACAAGCTCTACGCAATGGAACATAAAGAGCAGAATCAATTGGCAAGTTGGAGACCTGAACGAGTGTCGATGGTTGCGACTCGGCCAGCTTTCGAAGCGCCCTTTCTATATGTCTGAGGCGAATTTCCTTTTCTCCGAGCAGAGCCCTAGCTCGATGCAATGCCACTTCTAGTTCCGTTGATTCGCGTTCCTCCTGAGATACCATAACCGAGGAAACTTGGCATTAGTGGGTAAATCAAATAATAATGCGATAAGGACAATCAAAGTAAAAGCTACTCTATAGCGATAAAGTTTAAGTGCAATTCAGCTAACAATTATAATTCTACAGAGTACTCGAATGCAAAAACAAATATGTATTGCATATTAAACCACATGTTTATCATAACTTTGTTCACGCTAAACGATAATATCCTGAGGAAAAAATCTTTAGGTTATTCAAATGAAATCAAAGATATTGAAATGAATTCAAAGACGTAGATCTTCGGAGAGCATCGTTTTTTATACAACAAGAGTGGCAAACAAGCATACGGCCCACCTGATGGGAAACGGTTAATGTAGCCTATTTACGCTCGAGATACCGAAGTATCACTTGCGCGTTGCCACTCTGTATTGTGAGAGTTATACTGTGTCGGTAGCTTAATATGGCTAATCCCTCTGCTACCAACACAATATAACAATCCTCCCCCCCTCCCCAAGGACTATTTACGTACACAATACAGAAGTAGCACTTGCGCGTTGACAATCTGTATTATGAGAGTTATACTGTGTTAGTAGCTTAATCTGGCTAATCCCCCCCCCCCTCCCCAAGGAGTCATGAATGGAAACCTTACTTCATCAGTAAATGGGTAAAAGTACTCACAGAGGGCGCCCTATGCGGTGAGAGGGAAGCCCTGGTCTCCCTCAGCGCGGCCCTCCGTCGTTTGAGCACAGCGCGCGCCCTCCTCATGCCCTCTCGCTCTATTAAGGCTCGGTGCCTCACAAACTCCAACTCGGGCGTATCGGCCGTCGATACTGCACCTAAAATATGTTTCTTGACTATCACAATATCGTCACACCAATTTTTTACTCGTAGACAATGCACGACTGATGTCTTTAGTGTATAGACTACGGTAACCGCTTACCAACAGGCTGAATCTTATGGTGCAAATGTTCAAAAGGAAAATGATTATATCACGTATTTCTATGACAATATTTTTGGGTGACAACACCTTTTAAACATTCTTTATTCTAATGGGATGAATCGAGCTTGGCTTCACCCGGGTGCAACTGTGAAAAACTAAATTAGGATATTTATTGTAGTTTATATATTGAATATTAAAATCTATTGTGTAGTATTTAAGTTTATCGAATGAGCAAACATGGTATGGGGACTGTATGCAATAATAAGTCAAAACTTACCTAACTCAGCAAACGGATATCGCAGACTATACGCCGGCTGACATGCCAAGTCCGGGAACTGATCCTCCAAGTCGTCCAACTTACGCAACTGTTGCCGCAAGGACTCTAAGGGACTTGACCAACCCTCACCGCGTCTAGAGCAAACGAAAAGCAGTTTAACGAGTGGATCGTACACCTGCATAAGTTTGAAACGAAATACGAAGACGTACGTACCGTATATAGATAGTGCCATCCACGAAGACGAGCCCCACCAATTTCTAGTCGAGGGGGTCGCGGCATGCAGTGAGTATGACCCGACTCTATTAATTGTAGTTTGCGCGTACTCATAGATAATAAATGTGTACCGACAATACTCAAATATTAGTGGAAGGTTGCACACTTACACTATAAACTATGTAAAATAGTGGGGCGCGTGTTCGTGGATGGCACTATCTATATTCGTGGTTGAGAAACAGCGACTATAGACGCTATGTGCCACGCACCTAGATCTCCAGCGAAAGGCGGTGTGTGACACATTTATCTACCCTTTCGGGGACCCTTGTGGGGAGGCATGAAGATAAGAGTTCATCAAGAAGGGTGTGGAAGGATTTCTGAAGGTATGGCGCGCGAGCAATACCCTAGGTCTTGTAAGCGTCCATAGGCGGCGGAATCGCTATTGTGACTGCTTATAGAGAAGGATGGCGCTATAGCGTTGATAAGGGACAGCTAAGATAAAGCAGAATATTAATAGACGAATAGGAAGTATATATATATATACTAGTTGTCCCGCCCAGCTTCGCTTGGATGAAAAATTAAATTTCCTGAAACACGATCGCAGCGCCACCTATCGGGTCCAATTGCGAAAAATTTCATCAAAATCGGTCCAGTCGTTTGAGAGAAGTTCAGTGACATACACACTCACAGAAGAATTATATATATAAAGATATAACTAAGTAACGTACTTTGGTGAATAGTTCAGCCGCGATGTGGATGCTGATTTTAAACGTGTAAAACATCTGCGTCGCCCATGACCTGAAACCATTTTTTTAAGATAAATCTTAGTTTTTTTTATGTGATGTACTTGTAAAACATGTACACACACACAACCACACACTTTCCCTAAGTTTTTTTTATTTATTGCACTTTCATTACGCTTAGCTAATCTAGTGCCCATCCTTAAGCGTCCGATCGATTTGATCCAGGTGGTTGGAACGTGGCCTTCCTCTGCCTCTTGCACTCTTCTGCTTTGTATATCTGTTTCGTCAATCTTTCTTCACTCATCCTTTCTATATGTCCAAACCAGCGTAACATGCCTTTCTTCATCTTTACTATCACGCCCTCATTCACTGATAATCCTTACAAAACATAAATTTGCAAGGTGTTTAGATTTTTCTGATGAGAAGTATATTATATAAAATAAATAAAAATAAAGTTCTGTTCGTTTCAATTAAAATTTCCGGGAACAAATTAGAAAGAAACTGGAAATAATATCGGTAAGTGAAGTTATAGTGTAATCAATAAATCTAAGAGTAAAGTCTAATAATTGCATTATTAATAAATATTAATGCGAGCAAGTAAAACACGTGACTTACCGTTCATAGTCTCTTTGGGCTTCTCGTCAGCTGTAGTTGCGTCTGAGGAGTCTTGGCAGTCCGTAGTTGCACCTTCAAATAATGGACACTCATACATATTCGGCGTTTAATTGGATAGAGGACATTCTAAGTTGTTAATATGTTTGTGAGTTACATACATTTTTAAATCATATTTTCTCTCGTAATGCGCCAATCGCTCGCCTGATCATAAGTAGTAAAGTCGACAATATTTGTCATATATAAATTGTACTGTCCGAAAACTAGTAAACAATATAAATAAATTAAAGAATAAAGTAAATACGTTGGGACAATTCCACACAAAGTGACCTAGTCCCAAATTAAGCAAAGCTTGTGTTATGATACTCGTGTTCACCACACAAATATCTGCCCTCAGCGGGATTCGAACCCGCGACTTCAAGTTTTCGTAGTCAGGATTTCTAACCACTAGACCAGAGTAAAAAAAATGTATCGCAATTCACTCTTCAGTGGCTAGACTGGCGTCAATGACTAGGGTGGAACATCAATGACTGGGGTGGAACATCAATGACTATGGTGGAACATCAATGACTAGGGTGGAACATCAATGACTAGGGTGGAACATCAATGACTGGGGTGGAACATCAATGACTTGGGGTAGCTAGTATCAATGTAATTACATAATTCATTCACACAGTAAAATTCGTATCAAGCGGAAATCTAACCCGCAAGCGTGGTAGTAACTCACTAAGCTCTGGGTAGTGACATCCACGAAGTCAAACCATCTCGACTAGAAATTGGTGGGGCGCGTCTTCGTGGATGACACTATCTATAAATGAGCTAAACTTAAACGAACATGATTGAGTACCAGTATCCTTTTCCTTGTCCCGTCTCCTCCGCGGCGGTTCCCTAAACGCCACCGCAGTCCGCCGGTGCGGACGCTGCTTCGCTGCCGACGTCTGTGATGTGTCCGCCGATGTTATCATCTGCGAGATAGTCTTTTTCATACACTAGCGGTCCGTCCCGGCTTCGCCCGCGTGGACATAAGATTTTTTATGAAAGAAAATATAGCCTATGTCAGATAGGGTGAATGTAGCGTTCAAATGGTGAAAGCATTTTTAAAATCGGTCCTGTACTCTTTGAGCCAATTCCTAACAAACATACTTACATACAAATCTCAAAATAACAATCAAATCTTTCCTCTTTATAATATTAGTATAGATATATACACGCCGAGTCGCGGGGTAGGCAGATTAGAGCGCCAGTTTTCTCTAGACTTTCACTATATATTAATTTAGATAACTGTTTCCGCCGCGTGGTTGCCGAGTGTGTGTGGCCTGAGTGTGAGGCTGTACCAATAAGTTTTTCTGAACTTAAGTACGGTGATTATTCACACCACTAGCTTTACGTGAAAGAAAACATCGAGAGGAAACCAGCATACGTCTGAGAAGCAATTCAAAGGCGTATGTATAGTCGTGCTTTAGTAACGGCGATGGACTCGCCATCTGTCACGTTGGCACCTAAACCACCTAATATCAAAATATATCACTGGCGGAAAGTGGGTGTGTGGTTACTACCTATACACCTCTGTCTACCCCTTAGAGGACCCTTGTGGGAAGGCGTGAGGATATAGATAACTGTTAGGTATTTATTGACATTACAAACGGACAATTTGATTAATAAGTATTATCAATATTTAAAAACTTACATTATCCCTCTTAATCTTCCAGACGTCGTTATTATTGTCAAGAGACTTCTGTGCATTGCTCTCAGAGTAGGAGGTCTCGTTATCATTGTACTTCAGCGGTGGGTTGTTGTTGATACGCCGGGGTGGCTCTGCCTCTATCACCGCACTTACTGCCGTTTCGTTCACCTCCTTACACCTAAAAAAGTACTATTACATTTATCTAGATGGCGCTAGTTGTACCATTTTCGCAGTTTAGACGTACTTATTGTAATATTGTAGGTAGATTAACTGTTATTTAAATAAAAGATTCAAGACCAATTAAATATCAAACGATTAACAAAGTACTTGTGTATGTATTATACATAACTAGATGGCGCCAGTAGTATCATTTTCAAAAAAAAATACAAGTATTTACTGTTACACGTCATACACTCAAGACAAAAACAATAACAAATTATTAAGAAAGACATATTGTCTACCAATACGCACAGATTATGAACCAAGTTTAAAGGAATCTCCTTCGAAAGTCATACCTCTCAAGGGACTGCGTTGCTTTGTGCGAATTTGATTTCTCAGTCTCAGATCCCGTCGTCATGCTCATCTCCCGCCTCTTGTTACGTCGCTCGATGGACATCTATAAACATATTCCACTAGATAAGAAGAACATTATAAAAAAGACCATGTGGTCTAATGGTAAAAACTCCCGCCTACGAAGCGAGACGTCGCGAGTTCGATTCCCGCTGAGGACGGATTTCTCTGCCCTAGTCTTGAATGTCTTAAGTATACATCAATATAAGAGTATATATATCGTTGTCTAGTATTCATAGGACAAATCTTACCTAGTTTCGTTGTGAGTGAGTGTGAGTTTTAGTGAGTTCCGGGAACTTTTGCTACTAAGCCGAGTGGAAGATCGAGACCGAGACTAAGAAGCCCCCGAGACAGACACAGCTGAGAGGAGCCCCTGTGGGGTTGGGACCTAGGCTTACGACGCTGCTGATTCGCACGCTTTGGCTGGACTATCTATATAATAAATAATAATATAAATAATATCCTCACGCCTTCCCACAAGGGTCCCCGAAGGGGTAGGCAGAGGTGTATAGGTAATACCCACACATCCACTTTCCGCCAGAGGTATATTAGGTGCCAACGTGACAGATGGCGAGTCCATCGCCGTTACTCCAGCACGACTATACATACGCCTTTGAATTTATTCTCAGACGTATGCAGGTTTCCTCTCGATGTTTTCCTTCACCGTAAAGCTCGTGGTGTGACTAATCACTGTACTTAAGTTCAGAAAAACTCATTGGTACAGTCGGGATTCGAACTTGCGACCTTTGCGTCGCAGGCAGCTGCTCGAACCACTCGGCCTCCACGGCTCGGACTATCTATAACAAATTATATCAATGTACCTTGACATCATGCTTCAGCCTTGCATATTTCTCTTTCAAGCACTTGTATTTGTCAGCGAGGGCCCGCTCGTCGAGGTGTCTCGCGGCCCTTTCGCTCGCAAACCGCGCTCGTAACTCTTCCAAATGGCATGCATGCTGACTGCGGAGACGCTCCACCTACGGAAATAAGAATATTTAATCCATTACAAAAAAAACCCGCAGTGCCCGAGTGGTTCGAGTAGTTAGTTCCCTGCGACGTAAAGATCGCAAGTTCGAATCCCGACTGTACCAATGAGTTTTTCTGAATTTAAGTACAGTGATGACACCACAAGCTTTACGGTAAAGGAAAACATCGAGAGGAAACCTGCATACGTCTGAGGAAGCAATTCAAAGGCGGCGATGGACTCGCCACGTTAGCACCTAAAATATATGTCTGGCGTAAAGTGGGTGTGCTAAGTGGGCAAAGTGGGATACCTACTTACTGGGTAGGATGCGGGTGGGTATCCTTTCGCGGATGAAGATATAAGTTCTTGCGAGATGGCAACTCCATTGTCGTTCCACAAGAACTATGTATATTTATTAAGATGAATCAAATGCAGATTTCCTCTCGATTTTTCCTTCTCCGTAAAGCTCGCGATGTGCCTAATCACTGAACTTAAGTTCCTAAAAAATCATTGGTACAGTCGGGAATCGAACTTGCAATCTTTGTGTTACGGGCAACTAATCGAACCACTCCGCCACCACAGCAGTCATAAAAGACAACGTATGCAGTTTTCGTGTCATCCCCTATGAAGAAATATAACTTCAAAATCATCATCATCATATCATCACGCTGAGTACCTAACGGGGTACGCAGAGAGTATAGAGTGCCAGTTCTCTCTAGACTTACATACCTCTTTCAACTAACTTTTCTAACTTCAAAATAGCACATATCTAAAAATATTGTTTACCTCAGCTCTATAATCATGTCTCAGATCCGTTATTCTCGTGGTATGTTCTTCTCTCAAGGAATCTATAGTAGCTCTGTTCTCTTCTATCATTTTCGTTCTCTCTCTCACCAGGTTGGCCTGCAACTGTTCTCGCAGGTCGGAAAGTACGCGTTCGTTTTCTGTTGATAAAAAAATAATTGTTCAATCAAAATTATTGTTCAGTTAAGACTGTCAACCTTATTTACTAGTATATATATTCTCACGCCTTCCACAAGGGTCCCCGAAGGGGTAGGCAGAGGTGTATAGGTAATACCCACACACCCACTTTCCGCCAGAGATATATTTTAGGTGCCATAATAGAATATAATAACAAAGAGTGATATATTACAAAATACACTATTTATTTGATTGAGGTAGGGCAGGGCATAACGGGTTTCACGTTCTAATTTGGAGCGGCCCGACTGGGGCAGGACCTCCACCTTATAGAAGTCCGTAGCCAAATAACACATTGTTTTGTTTTGTGTTGTGTTCCTATGCGGTGAATAAGGTTACCAGTAATGAGCTCCTTGGGGAGGGGGGAGGATTGTTATATTGTGTTGGCAGCAGAGGGATTATTCCTATTATGCTGCCAACACAGTATAACTCTCCGAACACAGAGTCGCAACGCGCAAGTGATACTTCGGTATCGTGAGCGTAAATAGGCTACGGTAACCGTTTCCCATCAGGTGGGCCGTATGCTTGTTTTTGCCACTCGTGCTGTATAATAAAAAAAAAATATCTAATTAATATATTTAAAAAAGCGTGCAAAAAGGCTAGAAACTTTATTATAAAATTTACGAATACAATAACAATACTAAAAACAAAACATAAATTTGATTGCGACTGTACATAACCACTAACCAATTTCCATCCGTTCCTTCATTTGGGCCAGCGTTGACTTACACTCGTCACGAAGCCTCGCCATGTTCTCAGCGTGTTGTTTTTCAAGTGCGTCGGTGTCGCGTTTCAAACGCTCATCCATTGCAGCTTTGTGTGAGGTGTATGCTTGTTGGTGACTGCGATCGGCTACTGCTAGTGCCTATAAAACAAACAAAGAAATAAATAGTCCGTGGTGGCCGAATGGATGGCAGAGTTGCCTCTTGCAAAGATTGCAAGTTGCAATCTCGACTGTACAAATAATTATTTCTGAACATATGTGAATGTTTACTCACGAACTTTACGGTGAAGGAAAACATCAAGAGAAAAAGCCACAATTGGGTAACAACAATCTTACATCCTCCATCTCCCGGCGATGTCTCTCCGCGTGTTCATTCAACCTCACCCTTTTCTCGTTTAAAAACTTCTCCTCCGCTTCCCTCAACTCTTCTTGCAACTCCGCCCTCAATCTCCTCTCTTTAGTCGACCACTCCACTCTTATAAGCTCCAACTCTTTCTGCAGAGCCAACTCCAGTCGTCTCTTTTCGTCTGCCTTATTCCTTTCGATGAACTCCCTGTTACCCATATCTGGTATCGACGGGCTCTTTGGCTTTGGTACGGCATTTTCTTGAGTCTCAAACTGATACACGACGACCACATTGTCGCTATTGGATTTCCCTTGAGACAATATAACGCCATCTAGCCGCGGACTTGTTAAACCCCTGCTCAAACTCGACGCTGACTCCGATGACTTCAAAGGGGCGTTGCATTTGTTCGGTTTGAAGGTAGACAGTGGACTCCAAGGCTTGTTGAAATCGTATCTCGGTGACCGCATCTCGCTTCCTAAACTTGGAGTTGGCGATACTTTTAGCTGAGGACCTTTAGCTTCTATAGACCTGGTGATTTTGGACTCGTCCTCTTTCAGTAACGATCTGCGGGAATCCTCCGCGTCTGATTTTGTATGGAAATCTAATGTAGGAACTTTTATTTGAGGTATATCGTCTTGAACCCGCGGTGACTTGGATTCTACATTTGATGCGTTAGAAGTTTTGTCCGAACGATCTTGATCTTTGCTATTGCTATCCCTTTCTTTCTCAGGCTTTAGCTCGTCTGTGTGTCTCTCTTTAGCGCCGGAGGAATCGTCGAGGTCGTTAAGGTCCAAATTGGCGAATTCTCTGTCAGGCGAGTCTATTGACGTTTCAGATTCAATACTTTCCATTAGGTTTATTGAAATCTTACTTTTTACCGGTATCATTGGTGACCTGAAAAGGCAATAATTAATTGTTGATTCACTCATGTTTACATTGAGAACACGAACCGGGCTCCAGAATGATCTTGGGGTTTACTATAAAGAATATGATAGGATTCTTCAGGTAAAGTGTTTAGATATTTTTAACTGGACGGTAGCGCGGCTGATGCCATATATGTTACGAGGGTTGATAGTCGTCGATAACCGCTTAGCATCAGGTCGCGTAAGAGACGCAACGTTTCACCAAGTTTACAATGTCAAGATTATAGAGCAGTGTGCAATGCAAAATACTTCCTTGACTAAGAGAAATGCGAGTGTTCATCCGGCCATCACAGACTTAAGAGAAAATAAAAAAGCACATTACGGCCTTGTAATAACACAGGTTCTTTGAAAAAAATCTAACTGACTGTTAAAAGCGCATCAAAATTTGTACAGTAGTTTTTGAGATCAGCGTTCAAACAGTCTGACAGACGCTAATATACTTGTGTTATAGGTACATATGTCCAAACCTCGGCCTTGCTTCCTTTTCAGAAAGAACCGGCTCTTCCAAGTGCACGGGCGATGTTTCAATGTCTCCAGGCTTCACCAAGTCTGAGATTTTCTGGAAATTCTTTTGGAACAGGTCTGGTTTGATGTAGTCGGCCGCCGGGGGGCGAAGTACACGTCTCTTGGGAGATGTGCCTCTAATGTCGCGACTGTCGCTCTCTGTCACATAAAATAACACGCTAGATACATATATATCATTATTATTATTATTTCAACCATGCGGCCCGCTTGATGATATGCGGTTAGCACCACCTATGGACGCTTGCAACACCAGGGGTATGGCTCGCGCGTTGCACAACCTTGCAGGTTCAATTCAATCCTTCAAACCCTTCTTGAAGAACTCCATGCTGTACTCTCTGGGGAAACCTCAAAAACGCAGACTAACTAAAGGCAAAGAGATATAATAGATAGTCTCTCACACAATTCATTTGCTTCATCATAGTAGATAAGTAAAATGCAGCGCTTAATTATAAAAGCATTAAATTATTTTAAACCGGATGCGCCCCGCGGTATATTTTTCTCCAATTAAACTGCTCCAATTCCATAGCCTAATGCGGTCATCAATAAACGGGTGCTCTAATGCGACAAGCATTTTTCAAATAGAATTAGTAGTAATAGAAATTTTCACGTTCAACCTACTCTTCAGCTTAATAATAATAGAATACATAACAGAGAGAAAGAGACGAAAGAATAATATTAAAAAAAAAACATACCGGCTGAATCTCTCTCGGACACACTTTTATCCCTCGGACTGTCGGCGGGTCTCGGAGGCAAAGGGGGCCTCGTCACCAACGGGCTCAAGACAATGGAGTTCAAAGGCACTGGTGACGTCACAGACAGGGGGGCTAAAGTCACTATCGGAGATAAGGGGACGGGCGACAGCGCTGGGGTTGGTGCCGCGCTGATGATGGAACTCTGGCCATCGTTCTGCTCCGATGAGCTGTTCGAACCGGGACTAACTGTGGCCTCTTGGACATTCTCCAATTTGAATCTGTAGACAATTTCATATACATGTCATCACGCCGAATCCCTCACCCAGTGGGAAGAGAGGGTAGAGCGCCAGTTCTCTCTAGTATTACATACCTCTTTAGCGTCATCTACATTCATCAGTCACTTCATATAGATAGTGCCCTCGACGAAGACGCGCCCCCCTCTTCTTCCTTATAGTTTATAGTGTAAGTGTGCAGCCTGCCACTAATGTTTGAGTATTGTCGGTACACACTGATTACCTATGAGAGCACACGCACACTACAATTAATAGACTCGGGTCATACTCCCCGCATCCCGCGACCCCGTCGGCTAGAAATTGGTGGGGTGCGTCTTCGCCGGTTACGAGTACATACGGTTGAGTTTTATCCATCAGTGACCGATTGATTTGATCTATGTAGTTGCAACGTAGTCTTCCTCTGTCTCTTCTTCCCAACATTCTCGCTTTGTATATTATTTCTTTATTCATCCTTTGTATATATACAAACTGACGTAACACGCCTCTCTTAATCTTTACAAGCAGGACCTCACGTCGAGGACACATCATAAAGTCGAGTACCGCACGGCGTAAGCAGAGATCAGTAGATCACCAGTACTCTCTAGACTTACACACTTCTTTCTTGACTTACATCTCTTTCGCGTTATATACATTCATCAGTATCTTACTCACGAGTGACCTCTATCACACATGAAGAGAAAAGTCAAAGAACGTTACAAACCTGACGCTCTTCTTATCATCATCAAAGCTAGTGGTCTGCCGCGGCCGGCCGAATGTTATGCTCTCAACTTTCTTATGCAGAGTGTCCGATAGTTTCTCTCTAAGGATACTTTTGGGCGGGTCGCTTTTAGTCATAGATTCCAGAGGCAGTGACTTGTCTGTGTCTGGACTGGGGAGGTCTGACTTGGACATCTTGAGAAACACGTTGCCTTTTCCTGGAAAATATAATCAATATAAATTCAAAGGCATATGCATAGTCGTGCTTGAGTAACGGCGATTGATTCGCCATCTGTCACGTAGTAGGAAAGTAGGTGTATGGATACTACCTATACACCTCTGCCTACCCCTTCGGGGACCCTTGTGGGAAGGCTTGAGGATATATATTTATTAATATAATTGCCTTCATGTACTTTGATAAGAGCAAAATACCGTACTACAGATTCCCATGCCTCTTTTCTCTCTAGACCTTCATTCATCAGTACTTACCGGCTAACTGAAATCCCTTATCAGGCTTAGCAGTCGAGAGTAGAGAACTAAAGTTGTCCTCACCAGGACTGCTCAACACATGCATTTTCAAATCAATAATCTCCGATTGCTGCTTAAGCAACATCTTAGGTCTATCAAAGGAAGACGGACGAGTCAACAGATCTCTGTCTGAAGTGTTTCTCATCAACGTGGGCTTGCAAATTGAGCCGTCTAGGCTTCGTCTTAAGGGCGATATTCGAAGATCGGTAAGTTTCTTATCAAGTCTGGTTAAGGGTGAAAGTGGAGGTCGACCTAAAGGTGCCAGTCTTTTAGGTCCGGTCATAGTGGACTCTTTGACGTCTGAAGGATGGTTCTCGCTGTCCGTACTGAGTTCATCATCGTCGCTTTCCACTTTTGTCTCGACTCGTTCCAGATGCTTTGTGTTCTCTTCGGAGGTAAGAAGTTCCTGACAAATCAAGTAAACATATTATCAAAGTGAAATTACTGTATGCTGGGCTTTCAAAGTTAATAACTGTCAGAGAGTGCTGCTGGAAAATATTCTTGTCTACAAATTCATCATTAAAACCATCATGAAAAAACGTAAGCCGTGGTGGCCGAGTGGTTCGAGCAGCTGCCTGCGACGCAAAGGTCGCAAGTTCGAATCCCGACTGTACCAATGAGTTTTTCTGAACTTAAGTACAGTGATTAGTCACACCACGAGCTGAACGGTGAAGGAAAACATCGGGAGGAAACCTGCATACGTCTGAGAATAAATTCAAAGGCGTTTGTATAGTCGTGCTGTAGTAACGGCGATGGACTCGCCATCTGTCACGTTGGCACCTAATATACCTCTGGCGGAAAGTGGGTGTATGGGTATTTCCTATACACCTCTGCCTACCCCTTCGGGGACCCTTGTGGGAAGGCGTGAGGATATATTATTTATATGAAAAATTTTTATAGCGGGACATGTACTCAATGAACCTTAGAATTTAATAAGATATAGAACATAACAGCACATAAAAACGTTTTACCTTAATCGGAAAACATGTTGTGAATACATTTCAAAATAATTTTAATAAGAAATTATATAAGCTGTCATATCATGTATTAGGACATCTTTTAATTAAAACTACCTGTACGGAAGCACATGTATCATCTTGCATGGAGGCATCGCGTGCCCGTTTCACAAGCTCCCGGTAAACATGGTCCAAGGGGTGCTCCCATTGGGTCCTTTTTGTGTCTTCATTGTAGTAATAGTGTGTTTCAAGCTTCTCATCAAAACTATAAAACAAATTTCCATAGTCTTAAACATTTGAAATTATAAGGGAGATTTTTATTGTTGAATGTAATAATAAAATTTTTGACATAAAAAGAGTCCTGGTTGTAGAATGGTAGCCTGCAATGCAAGGATTGTATGTTCAAATCCCAAATATACTTTTCTTAACTATTATTACTATTCAAACCATGAGCTTAATGGTGAAGGTAAATGTTGAGAAGAAGCCTACATGGTTATAAGTATAGTTGAACTTGAGAAACAGCAATCATTTCAGACTCACCATTTATTACATTGGCACCTAAATATATTTCCAGTAAAAAGAGGGTGTATTACAACAAACCTCTATTGGGACCTTTGTGGACCCTTGTGAGGAGGCCCATATATATATTTAAAATTATAACACATGTCAGGAGAACCAAACCTATCAGAAGAAAAATTTACAAAACTCCCTGGTTTTTATTAGAAATGTTTTTTAAACTAAGGATAGGTCCAGCCAGGACCTGAGCCAAAGCTCTATCTTATTCACAGACTTGCCTAAAATGTATTTAATACAAAGGCTGCAACTTTATAAGTCGCAAGTTCGGCCACATATGGAGTACTGCTGCCACCTGTGGGCTGGTGCCCCTGGATACCAGCTTGGGCCTTTTGACGCGGTTCAGAAACGCGCCGCTAGAATTGTCGACGATCCCATGCTCACAAGCGGCTTGGAATCACTAAGTCTGAGGAGAGACTTTGCCTCCCTGTGTGTGTTCTACCGCTTGTATAACGGGGAGTGTTCTGCAGAATTGTTCGATATGATGCCCACTTCCACCTTCTACCACCGCACCTCTCGCCATCGACGGGGAATTCATCCCCATACCTTGGAACCACAAAGGTCTCGCACTGTGCGCTTCCAAAGAAGTTTTCTTCCGCGAACGCTCAGGCTGTGGAATGAGCTCCCCGTTGAGGTTTTCCCTGGAGAGTACAGCATGGAGTTCTTCAAGAAGGGTGTGAAAAGATTCCTGCAGGGTCGGCAACGCGCGAGTGATACCCCTGGTGTTGCAAGCGTCCATAGGCGGCGGTAACCGCTTACCATCAGGCGGACCGC
Organism: Drepana falcataria; assembly: GCA_945859725.1. Lineage (NCBI taxonomy): Eukaryota > Metazoa > Arthropoda > Insecta > Lepidoptera > Drepanidae > Drepana > Drepana falcataria. The sequence goes on from OX243935.1 coordinate 9,331,765, forward strand.
ATGCTTGTTTGCCACCCAAGTGGTATAAAAAAAAAAAAAAAAAAAAAAAAACATCAAAAATGATTACCTACAGGTTGAGTAAACTACATCAACTTACTAAGCTTTCCATGGTGGAGGTAATGCTTGCATCAGGCCATCTCTAGCAAGAGGCAAGAGATGGCTCTCACTCTCAGGGTCAATCCCCAGCTGATGGGCATATTCTGAGATTTCTGTAAGAATGTTAAGCCTTTATATTGTGTAACTTCGATAATATATTTCTTGATAGGTTTAGATCAAGAAGATTGTACTGGACTGCAGTGAATGGAAGGAATTTCACCAGAGACACCAAAAAGAGCCCAGCTCTAAAATTATGATGATCACCAAGAAAAGTAAAATAAATGAGCGTGAATAGTTTAAATAAACATAGTCCTACTGAAGCACCAATTTCATCGATCGAATGAATTGTTTTTGGAAGACTAGCAAAAAATGACAAAGAAAAATTTTTAACAGTGGAAATTTGTATAATGTCCAAGGAACAATTCCTAATAGTTCAATAAGAAAATAAATAATAATTGATTGAGAAAAAAATAATTTACGAACCCTCTGCTGATGGTTGGCTATTATCATCAAAAATTTCACGGCATACAACCGCCGATGGCGAACTCATTTTATTGGACCATAGTTCATTTGTTTAAAAATGAGGCATTGCCTTTCGTATATATTTTCGCTTTGCTCATTTTAATAAACCAAAGGATTCGCAAAAAGAATCTCTTTCCTTAGAAAGATAGCATTTTTTTTTGTCCATTGAATCGACTCCCTTGACAGTTCAAGTCAGTCTATCCACCACAGATGATAGCATAGAAAGATAGAATAATAAATGACAGTCAAGGAATAGGAAGCTTTATTTTAAGATCAGATTCTATCTACATTCTACTTATTACTAAGAAAGGACACATAGACCGCTTATAAATTATATATTATGGATTTGAGATTTATTAAGTGAATATTTACAGCTTTGTAAAAGCTATAATATCAGAGTAATAAAAAAAAACGTTGTTTTAGGCAGCATAGTTTCTAGTCTTGGCCTGTTCTTACTCCAGTATATTCTTTATAAGCAAATATCTATAGTCTATGATTGATTACAAGCCATTAACAAAACAACCTTCATTTAGTGAAGAAATTGGATCGAAATTGAAATTGTTTTTGTTTTGTACACCATGGCCTCTGTAAAAGATGTCGCTTCTCTTTATCAAAATTTGAAAACTGAATGGGCAAAGAAGCCTCGTAAACTGGATAAATGTGGAGAATTACTCAACAAAATAAAGGTATGGTTGGAACAATGACTTGCCAAATCTTATTCTCGATTTTGTTTAATAAATTTTACATTAATTTTAGGTTGCTCTTACACAATTAACATTCTTACCGAGTAATAATGCGACTGCAAATCAGAAGGAACTCATTTTGGCCCGTGATGTACTGGAAATTGGAGCTCAATGGGCTGTCGCTGCTAAGGATGTTAAAGCTTTCGAAAGATTCATGTCCCAATTGAAATGCTATTACTTTGATTATAAGTAAGTTTATTTTAAAATTATGTCAATACAATGTATATGTATACCTATGAAGGGGGCCTAGTACTCTTCACGTGAAATCCTTTCTCATAGGAATAACATTATTTGTTAGCCTTCAAAGCAAAGATATAAAGAACAAAAGTAATTGACTTATATTACACCTCTGCCTACCCCTTCGGGGACCCTTGAGGGAAGGCGTGAGGATATATATACATATATATTAAATAAAGTACCTGCATATATATTTAAGAAAGAATTCCAAGACTTGTAGTAGTGCTTGAAAATTGGTGACAAATTCAGTATCTGCATATTTTCACCTTATATTTCGGGCAAAATTTTGTCTCACCGCTGCCTAACATTCTGGGGATGCTAGTGTGTCTGATTAGTAGGTTCACAAGTTTTGGTTTTTAGCAATAATTATATATAATAATTGCATGTAATTATAGTATGAGAATCAACTCTCTTTACCTACTTGTGGGGGACACATGATTAAAATATTTTTTGTCTCTGTAGGGACCACCTTCCAGAATCCGCATTTATGTACCAACTCCTGGGTCTGAACTTATTATTCCTACTCTCTCAAAACCGAGTAGCTGAGTTTCACACTGAACTAGAGCGCCTACCTGTGGATGCCATCAGGGCCGATCCATATGTTCGGCATCCACTTGCATTGGAGCAATACCTGATGGAGGGAAGCTATAACAAAATATTTTTGGCCAAGGTACAGCTAGTTGATCATTATATATGATTCATATATTCCTTTGATTTTATGCACAACTATATTCATCAATGTCTTCATACATCCTTGCCAGGTTTCCAACACTGGATGTTTCCATCTCTGCATATCCGAGAGTGATTTGATCTGGTTGGAATGTTATTTGATTATATAATAGCTTATTTATTATAAGAATGACCTTCAATTAATATGCAGTAGCATCAAATTTATTCAACAAGAACTGTAAGAGGACTGATGAATATGGACAAAATGGGAGACATCTGTAAGTCTAGAGAAAATCTAGAGAAAACTTATGCCCTGTCAACCTAACCTTCCCTGCGAGGGACTTGGGGTGATGAAATGCATGTGTTCATACTCCTTAGTCCTTACTTTGATTGTAGGCCAACATATTAAGAATATAGTTGAATGAATGAATTTACCTTAATATAATTAGTTATGTCAAATTGATTGAACACTCAACAGTTGGAATTCCAAGGTTACTTAATTCTGGTGAACATGTTGAATGAGATTGTTGAATTTAATTGAAATCATCACAAGGTCTAAGTCTGTTGAGAATTGCTTCTCTATGAGGAGCTTGGTGTTATATGATGATGATCTTTGTTCTTTTGCAATCAATATTATCTTATTGAAAAAATTTACCATTATTGTTTCCAGGGTAATGTTCCAGCTGAGAGCTACACATTATTTATGGACACACTCTTAGACACAGTGAGGGGTGAGATAGCGGCTTGCATTGAGAAGGCTTACCTTAGCATCCCATGTGCTGAGGCTGCTCGCAGACTCAACTTGCCATCTCAGCAAGCTGTTCTTGAATATGGGAAGAAGGTAACGAAAGAAAAGTTTGTTGATGCAGAATGCATGTTCCCTCTCAATGTTTACCTTCACTGAGAAGCTTGTGGTGTGACTTATCACTGTATTTAAGTTCAGAAAGTCATTTGTACAGCTAGGATTCAAAATAGCTATCCTTGTGTTGCAAGCAACAACTTTAACTGCCTGACCTGACTTTAAAAAATACTTATAACATTATTTATTTTCAAGCGTAATTGGGTACTTGGTCCTGACAACTGCTACCATTTCAATGCTGCTGAAGAGACTTGTGCTGCAGCTGCCGGAGTACTTCCATCTGCTGAACTTGCTGGGCAGACCATAGAATATGCTAGACACCTTGAAATGATTGTATAATCCTATATATGTTATAAAATTACTTGTATTAATAAATTATAGCATATTATTGTTTTTTACATTAAACACCTAAAGAATTAACACAAGCACAACTATATTCAACCTCTTGGAGTTTAATAACTCTTAAGTGTCTACACCATGTAATAGTCAATAATACCTCATATTTATCACTATAAGAGAGGTAGGGCATAACGGATTCTCCGTTCGAATTTGGAGCTGCCCGACTGGGGCAGGACCTCCACCTTATAGAAGTCCGTAGCCAAATAACACAATTTATTGTGTTGTGTTTCTACGCGGTGAATAAGGTTTCCAGTAATGGGCTCCTTGGGGAGGGGGGAGGATTGTTATATTGTGTTGGCAACCGAGGGATTAGACCTATTATGTTGCCAACACAGTATAACTCTCTGAACACAGAGTGGCAACGCGCAAGTGATACTTAGGTATCGTGAGCGTAAATAGGCTACGGTAACCGTTTCCCATCACGTGGGCCGTATGCTTGTTCGCCACTCTTGTTGTATTAAAAAAAAAATATATATATATATATATATTAAAACAACATTGACATATATTCCGAAATTTTTTTTTTCTTATAATCCTTACAAAACAAACTTGCGAGGTGTTTCGATTTTTTTAATGAGAAGTGTAGTTCCTTAGTGAGGAGTCAACTAGAATGTTACGCGGTCATTTTGGAGCGCGTACTTGATAAATTTATGAGATACCTATACCTGTACGTACCCATTCTACCTCTTAATGTATCCAACCTTATTTGTTATAGGTATGGTAGGAAGGACTAATCAGCTTAGGGTTAGGAGGGAAATTGCGGTAGTATTTATACTTTATGATTTTCGTGTGAAATGTTTAATGAAAATTTGTTAATTTCAGTGGACATAATCCTGTTATGTTCGATGTAAGCTTATACGTAAATATATTTGTGTATGTACTAATAAAATAAACAATTGTTAAGAATTATTTTTTATTTCTTAGCTTAAATTCAATAATATAATGTGTGGAAATATTAAATATAACCATACCATGACGAGTCCCTCGCGGGGTAAGCCGAAAGAGGTGAGAGCCAGTTCTCAATAGACTTTCATACCTCTTTCGGTTCATCCACGTTCATCAGTCTCTTTATACATTCCCACCGGTTTCTACTGTTCACGTTCTATCCTTGAGTGTCCGATCCAAACAATTTGATCTATGTAGTTGGAACGTGGTCTTCCTCTGCCTCTTCTTCCATACACTTTTGCTTGTATTGGAAGTATTACTATTTATCGTCATCATTATTAAGCGAATCTAGACTATTCAGCTTCAATAATCTTGAAAAGTACTCTAAGGCATGCTGTAAGTTCCATTCTTTTAATTCTAGGCATCTGAAAAAATTATAAAATAGGAGTTTAATACTAACCCCAAAAGTCATTCTGTAAGAACAATCTTTGGTGTAAAAAAAGTTTACTTACCTTTCACTAGGTTTTCTATTCATTTCGGTCAATTTCATGAAAATATCTATAAACTTGTCTTTAAGGTCATCGTCTGGTACTGTAGCAAATTTGAGACTCAATGGTTTTGTTTTAATCTGAAATCAAAACGATAGGAGGAATATTTAACCAAACAACTAAAACTAACATTATAAGTATTTTGAATGGGCATCTTTCTAGTCACCATAGACCATATATTAGTATATTTTTTTATATTGTAACATTCAATCGATTCGGAGTTCGGTCGGCGACGCCGTTTTTGCTGTCAAAGCAAACAGTGCGTCTAACCAAAAGGAATTAACGTAACAATTCAAAGTTGACTGCAAATTATTGATTTAACTGAAAATGAAGAAACATCAAACACGCCAAAAGACTTTAAACGACCCGGTAATTGTGTCGCGAGTCAAAAACTACCTCGCCGAAAATGTGGACAAGACATTCGTTGATGTCAGCCAAATGGCGCGTTCTCTAAAAGAGCGCTACCGCGAATACAACAATAGAAGCGATACTGCGTTCTGTCAGATGGTTGAAAACGCGTACAAGGTTGTGTTACAGAGTTACGGATTAGATGGTGCGACCTCTTCGGAAGGGTCAGAAGAGGAGTCCGATTTAGAGTTGTTAGACGAGAATAACAGCGCGTTAAACGAACGCCTGCTCGCTATGTACAAGATGCAGGACAAAAAACGGCCTGCGACCTCTCGGCGCGCAACGGACAAGACCGGCGAGCCGATAGATATTCTCAGTAGCGATGAAGATGGTAATTCAGCACCGAAATTGCCGAAAATAAACGACCAAATCACAATAACCCCACATATACCAAACAGAAATGCAAACAGTACAACTATTGTTACACCAAAAACACAAATGCAACACATGAATGATAAAAAACGAAAGCCTGATTCAAATAAAAGTTTAGTACCAAAGAAAAAGTTTGATATTGTAATACCTAAGAGTGTCAAGGTTAGCTTTGAAGACATTGGAGGCCTGTCTGAAATTATCAACCAGATTTGTGATCTGATATTGCATATGAAACATCCTGAAGTGTATAGTCAGTTGGGTATCAAGGCTCCAAGAGGGGCGTTGCTCCACGGTCCTCCCGGGACGGGGAAAACATTGATAGCCCATGCAATAGCTGGCAAGTTACAATTGCCACTCATTGCTATAACTGGTACTGAACTAGTCGGAGGGATGTCTGGGGAATCTGAGGAGCGAATCCGAGAACTGTTTGAGGGAGCTGTTTCTGTGGCACCTAGTGTATTATTCATAGATGAGATTGACGCTGTATGCGGGAATAGAATCCATGCTCAAAAAGACATGGAGAAGAGGATGGTAGCTCAGCTACTTGCTAGTTTAGATGGTCTCAGTGATACCAATGCTTCTGTGTTGGTCCTCGCAGCCACTAACAATCCTGATGCCTTAGACCCTGCCTTAAGACGTGCTGGCCGCCTTGAACAAGAAATTACTTTGGGTATACCCTCACTCAAAGCTCGGAAGGAGATTATGACAATACTTTGTAAAAATATTGCCTTAGCCGAGGATATCGATATGAATGTCTTAGCTCAAATAACTCCTGGGTTTGTTGGGGCTGACTTGCAAGCTCTTGTAAATAAAGCAAGCACATATGCTGTCAAAAGAATTTTTGGTGAAATTCAATCAGATACAAAAAAAATTGAGAAAGAAGAAGAAAAACCCACACAAACCCACCATCCTGTTGATGAAGTTGCAGCTGCTGCTACTGCTGCTGTTCCTAATGGGGAAAAAGAAGAAGAGGAAGTAGTCGAGAAAGAGGCAGGTGATGCTCCTGAAATTGCTCCAGAAGAAGAAATTCCTTTGACAAATAAAGAAACACCTGAGGAAGAGACTGATAAACAAGTTGATGAAGCAAACCATGTTGATGCAGAGCCAAAGGAAGTTTTGGATCCTATAGATGAAGTAATAGCCCTCCTCGAAGATATGCCTTACTCTAAAGACCAGCTCTCAGGTCTGGCCATCAGACAAGAAGACTTCCTAAAAGCTCTTAAGACTACCAAGCCTTGTGCTGTTAGGGAGGGTATTGTTACTGTTCCTGATGTGTCTTGGGAAGATGTTGGTTCATTAAGTCAAGTGCGCAAAGACTTACAATTGGCAGTGCTAGCACCGGTCAAATACCCAGAACAACTGAAAAAATTGGGTCTCTCTGCCCCTAGTGGTGTTTTGTTATGTGGCCCACCTGGTTGTGGCAAGACATTACTAGCCAAAGCAGTTGCTAACGAAGCGGGAGTCAACTTTATTTCAGTAAAAGGGCCAGAGTTGTTGAACATGTATGTAGGCGAGAGTGAGCGGGCAGTGCGCACTTGTTTTAGACGCGCTCGTAACTCTGCCCCTTGCGTCATATTCTTTGACGAATTTGACGCACTATGTCCAAGGCGTACATCACAAGATCACAATGGTGCCGCTAGAGTTGTCAACCAGTTGTTGACAGAAATGGACGGTATAGAAAGCAGAGAAGGCGTGTTCGTGTTGGCGGCTTCAAACAGGCCGGATATCATAGATCCAGCTGTGCTACGACCAGGTCGATTAGACAGAGTTATGTACGTCGGAATGCCGGCGAGGGAAGATAGATATGATATCCTACAGAAACTAACGAAAGGTGGCACCAGTCCCCAATTAGGACCAGACGTAGATTTGCAGGTAATTAGTGGTATGACAGAGGGTTATACCGGCGCAGATCTCGCTGGATTGGTCAGAGCTGCGGCTACAAGTACGTTGACAAAACATATATCGAACGGAACACTCGAGGGCGACATTTTCGTCACATTTGAAGACTTCGGAACCGCCTTGGCGAAGTGTAAACCGTCTGTATCCACTAAGGAACAATTGCATTATGAAAAACTTAGGTTGAAATACGCTTCGGGAGCCGACGACAAAGATATGGAGATGGAGACTGAACCACTAAACGAAGAGTCTATGGACACTGTGTGAGAATCGTTTCAACATTGTTATATACAAAATTAAGTTTAATTTCACAATCACTTCCTGTGTTTTAAGAATGTATTTGAAAGCCAATAGTGCCAAGCCATTCCTTTTAAGCTATTTTGCTATCCAAAAATAATTTGTACGTGGTGTATTATGCGTTTTCAGTGAAACAAAGTGGGTAGTAGTTGTAAGCTGGCGCTTAGACAAGTGTTGTGGGATACTTCTATGTAAAAGTGTGATACATGTTGTAGATGCCCATATAAAATGCCATTTATAAATTACTGCACGTTTTAAATTCAGATAGACAAATATAATATTTTTCCTTAATATTACTGTTTATTACTTAAGAATTCCGATTCCAATCTATCTATCTATCATCACGCTTTTTTACAAGGATCCTAAGGGGTAGGCAGAGGTAACAACAGCCACTTGTCGCCGGATATATTTATATATTTGAATTTATTTTCAAACGTGTGTAGATTTACCTCGATGGTTTCGTTCACCGTAAAGGTCTTTGTGTAACTAATCTCTGTAGGTACTTTAGTTCAAATAAACTCATTGGTTCAGTCGGGATTCGAACTTGCAATCTTTGTGTTGGAGGCGACTACGTGAAACACAGCCACCACGGCTCAATATCTAAATTATCTGTGGATCTAAACTACTATCTGATCGGATTTAAACTAATCCACTAAGACCAAGTTAATATAACCTAACTTGAGAAATCATGGATTACCCGTACCTACTCACTTTCAACCATCATTTCACTCTTTCAAGATATTTTTTGAGAAAAAGATAGTATATGGGGAACGCCCAGGATATAATTTATACATATAAATCATGGCAAAGTCGTGAAAAAGTAAACAAACGCACAGTTATTTTCATACTTATATAAATGACTTGGAATTTACTCACTGCAGTAATTTGGAAGGCCAATCGCGCGCACTCCTTAGCCGGCTCATCCCAGAATATCATCTCATTCTTGATCTTATATTGACACCCGTCGTGCGTCTGTAGCACCAGCGTCCTTGTGAAGGCTATCAGGTGTTCATCTTCGGCCAACGAGTCCGACGTTAACTTCATAATGCCATCGACGCGTAGTATGGTTGTACATTCCTAGTATAAGTAAAGGCATCATTAGACGGCGATTGCGAAATTTGTGATCGCGGGTTCGATTCCTGCTGAGGGCAGATATTTGTGAACACTAGTATTTGTACCTTATTCTTGAATGTCCTATGCATATATGTATATTATCTATTTATACATATAAGTAAATAAACCGTTCTCTAGTAACTATAAGGCAAGTTTTGGGGCTATGTCAACTTGCGTGACCAAAGGTATTTATTTATACCTAATCTTTAATAATATACCTATCGTCTTCCCACAAGGGTGTATAGTGTACCCACACACACACACACACTTTCCGCCAGAGATATATTAGGTGCCAACGTGACAGATGGAGAGTCCATTTCCGTTACATCGACTCCGTCATGCACGACTATACATACCATACAGAAATCTTCCAAAATACGTATAGAAGCTATTTGAAGTGAAATAAACTTCTTGATAAGACACTACTCATAAGATCGTACAGATCCAAGGCAAAATGGCCCTTATGTACTCACGTCATGGTGCATAACGTCTACCGTAAAGGTGAACGGGTCGTGTTTGATGTTTGGCCACTTGGTGATCAACTTGGAGATAGCGGTTGAGCCTTCAACCTCCTCCATCAAGCCCTCCTCCAACACTCTACCCTTCAGGAACAACGAGGCGAAACTCCTATACTTTGGATTTATACCTAAGAGGAATTAAACAGTATATAGTGTAATCTTTCTAATGAACTAAACAATTAACTCAGTATATGGATTTGAGATATGAAGAAGTCTTAGAGGTTGAGAACTTTTTCGAGAGCAACAGAAAAAGTCGTTACCGACCCATACGGTAAGGGTTACGACCTTTACAAGAGCAGTTTGCTTTACCTGGAGAGTACAGCATGGAGTTCTTCAAGAAGGGTTTGAAAAGATTCCTGCAGGGTCGGCAGCGCGCGAGTTATACCCATGGTGTTGCAAGCGTCCATAGGCGGCGGTAACCGCTTACCATCAGGCGGACCGCATGCTTGTTTGTCACCCATATGGTATTAAAAAAAAAAGCCGGAAAAAGCGTGGTAGTATGGAAGTCAGCAACGGCAGGCATAATACATTTTCAGGTAGGTATCTATCAATATATGCCCATAATGTTTATCGTACTCATATTCAAAATGCGAAAGTAAGTGAGGACGTTTGCCGGTTTTTCACGCTGAAATACTGGACGGAATTCAATTTAATTTGGCACTGAGCTTGATTAAGTATTAGCCGGATTAACACATGTGACACACACACCTCTCAACCGCAAAAAAAAAAAAAAATATAAAAAAGAGCCGTGGTGGTCGAGTGGTTCGAGCAGTTGCCTGCGACGCAAAGGTCGCAAGTTCGAATCCCGACTGTACCAATGAGTTTTTCTGAACTTAAGTACAGTGATTAGCCACACCACGAGCTTTACGGTGAAGGAAAACATCGAGAGGAAACCTGCATACGTCTGAGAAGAAATTCAAAGGCGGATGAATAGTCGTGCTTGAGTAACGGCGATGGACTCGCCATCTGTCACGTTGGCACCTAATATACCTCTGGCGGAAAGTGGGTGTGTGGGTACTACCTATACACCTCTGCCTACCCCGTCGGGGACCCTTGTGGGAAGGCGTGAGGCAAAAAAACTACAAAATAAAATTTTTCTCAGGTGAAACCGCGAAGCAGGCTTAGTAATAAATATGTTAAATAACTCACGCAGTTTATATCTGTATGTGATGGTCATCTTGGCGCTACTGTCATACAGGTCCTGAATTAAGGGTCGCTGCTCAGTGTCTGCGTCCAGGAGTGGGAAGAACACCTCAAGGAACTTGTCCACCACGCATACAGCATCCTCGGGGCAGTAGTTCTTTATGAACTTCGGCATCTCACCTTTACGCTGCACTTTAGTGCCATCCTTTAATAAAACATTTAAAACTTGACACAATCACTATCTGCCACATACGTATGTGTTTGAAGAGAGTAGTTTAAGATGAAGGACTAGTTCGCCAGTCTGACTCTCACGGTGTAGGCAGATCTGGCGCTCTATTATATATGTATACTAGCTGTTCCACCCAGCTTCGCCCGGGTGAAAAAGTGGATCGCAGCGCCACCCATCGGGTCCAATTGTGATGTAAGCTATCCTATCTTTTAAGTTGGATCAAACTGCATACGGTGTGCAAATTTGATTGAAATCGGTTAAGTAGTTTATGAGTCCATTGCGGACAAACAACGTGACACGTGATTTATATATATTAAAAATATATTACAATTATTACAAACATATCAGATATTGAGAAGAGAAAGGTGTAAGTATAGTCGTGCTTGGGTAACGGCAATGGACTCTCCATCTGGTACGTTGGCACCTAACATATTTCCCTGTCGTACAGCGGGCACTATCTACAGACTTCTGCCCAATCATTCGACTACAATTACATACATCACCAGGTCGAATCACTTCACTGGGTAGGCAGAGTTGATACTTTAGTCTTTCTTCCTACTTCGAGAGGGAATCGGCGACAGTAAATAACTGTAATTATATTTAATTACGTTAAATGACAGATGGCGAGTCCATCGCCGTTACTCAAGCACGACTATGCATACACCTTTGAATTGCTTCCCAGACGTATGCAGGTTTCCTCTCGATGTTTTCCTTCGCCGTTAAGCTCGTGGTGTGACTAATCACTGTACTTAAGTTCAGAAAAACTCATTGGTACAGTCGGGATTAGAACTTGCGATCTTTGTGTCGCAGGCAACTACTCGAACCACTCGGCCACCACGGCTCCTGAAATAACTCTATCATATACTCACAATATCAGTGATGCCAGGGAATATCATTCTGATGACTTTAACATATTCCGCCGGGTCGGTGTAATCGTGACATAGCGGGTTGCCCTCCAACCATATACTACGCAGGCTAAGCGTTCTACATTTGAGCAGCATCGTTGCCTTCTCTATGCAGTTATACGATAGATTTAAACATTTTAACTTCGGCATCGTTCTTGGTAAGCCAAAGCCTTGGATGGTTCTGAAATAAAAAAAAATCTGGCATAAGATATCCTTTGATGGACTCGCCATCTGTCACGTTGGCACCTAAAATATATCGCTGGCGGAAAGTGGGGTACTACCTATACACCTCTGACTACCTCTTCGGGGACCCTTGTGGGATGGCATGAGGATATATATTATTTATATCCTTTGTGAGTAAATAAAAAATAAAATAATAATATATCCCCGGGTCCCCGAAGGGGTAGGCAGAGGTGTATAGGTAATACCCACACACCCACTTTCCGCCAGAGGTATATTAGGTGCCAACGTGACAGATGGCGAGTCCATCGCCGTTACTCAAGCACGACTATACATACGCCTTTGAATTTCTTCTCAGACGTATGCAGGTTTCCTCTCGATGTTTTCCTTCACCGTTCAGCTCGTGGTGTGAGTAAATAAAGACTTATTATTATTATTATAAGGGAATTGAACATACATACATACATACATACATATAATCACGCCTCTTTCCCGTAGGGGTAGGCAGAGACCACTTCTTTCCACTTGGTACGATACTTACATACTTCTTTCGCTTCGTCCACTTTCATTATTCTCTTCATACATGCTCTTCTTCTTCTTCTTCGGTTTAGGGTACTCTTGACCTGGCCTTTTTTCAAGACGTCCCTAATTTGGTCTAGAAAGGTCCGCCTAGGTCTACCCCTTCCAACACTTTCATTCACACTCGCTTTATACACTTCTTTCGTCAATCGTTCTTCATTCATTCTCTCGACATGGCAAACCATCTCAGCATACCTTTCTCAATTTGTGTCACTACATCTTCTTTCAGACCACAACGTTTCCTTATCTCACTATTTCTTATCCTGTCACTCAGTTTAACTCCTATCTATTTATTTTATTTAGAAAGCCGTGGTGGCCGATTGGCTTAAATCGCCTTTAACGCAAAGATTGCATGTTCCTATCCCGACATTACAATTATTAATAACATCACGAGATTTACAATGAAGACAACCTGCATACGTTTTAGAAGGAAATCAAAAACGTTTGTATATTCGTACTCCAGAAACGGCGATGGTAGGATTAGTTCGTCATCCTGTCTCTTATGGGGTAGGCAGCTATGGCGCTCTATTCTGTTTACCTCTTCTGGGACCATGGCGGGTTCGAAGTGAATTATATCCCCTTTACGACTGTACTCATTTTGTAATCTTCAGAGCTAGTTATTGTATCGTCATGAGGATGTATTCACACCACACTACAACTTCTAGAAGATCTAGTTCTATTTTCTGAGACAATCTCTATATAAAATATATCTATCGCCAACGCCATCCCACAAGGGTCCCGAAGGGGTATGCCGAGGTGTATAGATTGCCCCCACACAACTACTTTCCACCAGAGATATATTTTAGGGTCCGAATTTGGGGAGTCCGAATTTCTTCTCAGACGTATACAGGTCTCCTCTCGATGTTTTCCTTCACCGTAAAGCTCGTGGTGTGACTAATCACTGTACTTAAGTTCAGAAAAAGTCATGCACAGTCGGGATTCGAACTTGCGATCTTTGTGCCGCAGGCAACTGCTCGAACGACTCGGCCACCACGGCTTTTTCTTAGTCTTGATATCTATCTGGTTCCGATATATAGCGATATATATATTGTACATACGTGATTCTGTTATGTGACAGATCTAAGTCCGTTATGTATTCCCAGACCACATCGCTCTTCAGCTCAACCAAGCCAGCCTGATTGGTGACCCGGTACAATGGATAGTAAATGAAGTGGCTTATATCTGTAATTAATATCGATAAACACTGTAATTATATTTATGTGAGGGTGATATTTTGGAGATGATGAAAGACATATATGAACAGACTGATGAATGTGGACGAAGCGAAAGAGGTATGTAAGTCAGAGTTTTTTTTTTTGTGGCAAACAAGCATACGGCCCACCTGATGGGAAACGGTTACCGTAGCCTATTTACGCTCACGATACCAAAAAATCACTTGCGCGTTGCCACTCTGCGTTCGGAGAGTTATAGTGTGTTGGCAGCATAAGGTTTAATCCCTCTGCTGTAACACCAACACAATGTAACAATCCTCCCCCCTCCCCAAGGAGCTCATTACTGGAAACCTTATTCACCACGTAGGAACACAACACAATTAATTGTGTTATTTGGCTACGGACTTCTATAAGGTGGAGGTCCTGCCCCAATCGGGCAGCTCCAAATTCGAACGGGAAACCCGTTATGCCCTACCTCTCTTGCGCTAGGGAGCTTGTCTAGGGAGAACTGGCGCTCTATACTCTCTCTCTATCCCGTTAGAGAATCGGCGTGATGATATGTATCTATATGTATGAAATACATGTTACTTTTGTTTGGACACACATTTCGGTGAGTGAAGTAAGTTTGCTGTTATATGATGTCAAAGTCTGGAAGTAGAAACCGAGGCTATGCTCCAGCTGATTGTCTATTCGATCGATTTGATCTAGATAACTAGTTTTTTACCACTCTGCTGCAAATACAATATAACAATCCTCCCCCCTCCCCAATGAGCTCATTACTGGAAACCTTATTCACCGCGTAGGAACACAACACAAAAAATTGTGTTATTTGGCCATGGACTTAACAAAAGGCAGGACCACATTCCAACGAGAAACCCGTTATGCCACCCACACCTCTCTTAAGTATTTCTATTTTAATAATCATTAACGGAATCGGAAATTTTAGCTTGATTAGCAAAAATCTACACTTACCATTACCTAGAGTGAACGCACTAAGGTTCAGTTTGCTTTCGCCGTCATATGCCTCGGACAGCAGTTTTCTCAACGCGGTCCACGGCGCCAAACCAACATCGTCGACGGACAAGTCCACTTGTGAGATCGTTACTTTCATTTCCGCTCCCTCCTCGCGAATAATAAACCCGTACTTGTGTATACTTATCAAAGCATGGCGGCATCTTATGACAAGGAACTTGCAAAGGGCTTGCGAAAACTGAAAATATTACTTACAAGCTAAATCACGCGGTTTCACCTGCTATTATTATTATTTTATATAGATATATAGATATATATTATTCGACGAGAATGTATGAAGAGACTGATGAATATGGACGAAGTGAAAGTGGTATGTAAGTCTAAAGAGAACTGGCGCTCTATTCTCTCTGCCTACCTCGTTAGGGACTCGTCGTGATGATATGTATATATGTATATTTTACTCCCTGATAAACGTGCTTTCAAATGCAAAGAGAATTTCAGATGCAAGATTAAATGTAAAGATGTGATAAAATATACTAATAATAATAAAAAAAACTTAATAGTACAGACAGACTCGGTTGCAATCTACAGTCCTGTCTATGTAGGAAAAATAACTCAACGATCGCAGCTTAAATTACAGTTTAACGTAATTATAAAAAGCAGATCTTACGTCTATGAAGCACGGAACAAAACTCTTCCCCTTTACGCTTTCGAGAATGAGGTCCAAAACGTTTTGTTTTGTCATACTAGGCGGGTAGTCATTAATCTGTAACAATATTATTGATAGATACATTATATTATTATATAAATTCACACCTTCCCACGTGTGTCCCCGAAGGAGTACCTATACAGAGAGGTAGTTAGATATATTTTAGGTGCCAACGTTACAGATGGCGAGTCCATCGCCGTTACTCAAGCACGACCACATACACATTCGAATTTCTTCTCATACGTACCTATGCAGGTTTCCTTTCGTAAAGATCGTTGCTTTCCTTCACCGTAAAGCTCGTGGCGTGACTAATCACTGTACTTAAGTTCAGAAGAACTCATTGGTACAGTCGGGATTCTTACTTGCATCTTTGTGTCCCCGGCCACTACTCGAACCATACGGCCACCACTTTTTTTGCTATATAATTATATCCTCATCTTCTATATATATATAGGAGATCCCATTTTTGAACTGACTCATCACGAAATCTCAGGAACTGTAAGGCCGATTGACTTGAAATTTGGTAGGAGTATTCCTTACGCGGTGTAGAGGTCAGCTAAGAACGGATTTTGAAAAACTCCACCCGGAAGGTGGAGTGCAGGGAGATCCCATTTGTGAGCTCACTCATTAGGATATCTCAGGAACTATAAGGCCGATTGACTTGAAATTTGGTAGGAGTATTCCTTACGCGGTATAGAGGTCAGCTAAGAACGGATTTTGAAAAACTCCACCCGGAAGGTGGAGTGCAGGGAGATCCCATTTGTGAGCTCACTCATTAGGATATCTCAGGAACTATAAGGCCGATTGACTTGAAATTTGGTAGGAGTATTCCTTACGCGGTATAGAGGTCAGCTAAGAACGTATTTTGAAATACTCCACCCGCAAGGTGGAGTGCAGGGAGATCCCATTTGTGATCTTACTCATTAGGATATCTCAGGAACTATAAGGCTGATCGACTTGAAATTTGGTAGGAGTATTCCTTACGCGGTATAGAGGTCAGTTAAGAACGGATTTTGTGAAACTCCACCCGGAAGGTGGAACGCGGGGAGATTCTATTTGTGAACTCACTCATCACGAAATCTCAGGAATTAAGGCCGATTTCCTTGAAATTAGGTAGGAGTATTCCTTACACGATGTAGAGGTCAGCTAAAAACGCTCAAATATCAAACAATCCTAATGAAAATTAACCAAGACTATTCCAAATTCGCCTCTTTTTCTCTTATTTAATAAATAACGAAATATTCAAAGATTTGTAATGTGATCATAGGCACATATTTTTGTGCGCTTAAATCGCAAACGCTGGGTAAACCTTACGAGATAGATCAAATGAATGTACTACAGGTTAGTATATCTTCAAATGATCGATATAAAAGTCCGCGATTGTATTTAATTATCTCTAAAGGATATACCACCATAACCATTTTTATCTTTTACATTATTATTAGTATCAATATTGCACACGTGCGAAGCCGGGGCGGGCAGCTAGTATGTACATATATTTAAGCCGAGTGGCAGTTATAATGCAGTACAAACCGTTATTTGGACGTATGTGTAATTCTTGTCGTAAACTTCTTCTTGCATTTGTTCGCGTTCCAATATCATGACAGTCTGAAACATACACAATTAATTAGATTATGTGACATGAGCTCTTTTGAGAGGAAGTGTCGGATGTTATACACTTGTCACTAATAGACTTTTCCAATTTTACCGAATTCATTGCACTAATTCATCTATATTTCATTCATTCATTTCATTCATTCCTAATGCACAGCTACATAAATATTTTTGTCACTGTTAACACAAAAATACTGTGGCAATGTAAGTAGGTATTGGAGTCTCAAGAGTACTAGCCTCTACTTACTCTACTTATCCCGTGAGGACCGTCAGTCTCTATATTGGAAGTTTATGTGTTGGAAGCAGAGGGATTAAACCCATTATGCTGCCATCACACTATAACTCTCCGAACACAGAGTGGCAACGCGCAAGTGATACTTCGGTATTGAGAGCGTAAACAGGCTACGGTAACCGTTTCCCATCAGGTGGGCCGTATGCTTGTTTGCCACTCTTGTTGTATAAAAAAAAAAAATTACACCAATGCAAAAATAATTTAGGCTACATATGAGGCATCCTAATTATGAGTCACAAGGATAAAAAGAAAATTTGTGCCAAATCTGTCGCTCCTAACATCTGCCAGCACAGCTCCAATCTACTTACTACTAAGCCCGGCTATGTTGACTGATGAGAAGATGAGAAGAGAAATGTGAATGAAGCAAAGGAGAGATTAGATAGAGTATACCTTAGAGTTTCTTATTGTTACTTGCTTCTTCACCGGGATATTCTTCTTCCACGGCCAGTAAGGAAGGTACTCCTTCACTATGCTATTAGTGCTTGACAATATGTCCTCCCGCAAATGGACCGGAACGTAAATCTCGGCACCGGTTTCGTCTACCACCTCTCGACTAAAAAAAAAAGATCCTATCGATCTATCAATTCTACTAACATTATAATGTGGAATTTTGTGAGGATGTTTTGGATGTTACATGCAAAAACTAATGAACTGGACGAAATTCAGCACAGTTTTTTTTTTGTTTGGACGGAAACACATATTAAATAAAAAAAAACAATTAAATCACATTGATCATGGATCAAGCCGCAGAGCACTGTACTCTCTTTGCACTGTACTCGTATTGCTAAATCTCTTGTTTTCTGTACGATTTGCATACGAAAGATGTCTACTGTAAATGTAAAACAAATTGTTTACTAAATTTTATTGATAACTAGATATTATGATTAGAAGAAATTCAAAGACGTACATATCTATAGTTGTATTGAGTAACGGCGATGGACTCGCCATCCATCACGATGGCAACTACAATATATCTCCAGCGAATAGTGGTTGTGTGGATACTATACACATCTGCCTACCCTTTCGGTGTTTGGAATGGCGTGCATATACTATAATTTTATTACCTGACCGCTTGCTCCTTGCCAAACATGAGATTAATAGTCAGTTTTGGCTTCTTGGGTTGTGACAAAGGCCCGAGCCGTTTGAATGCGCTAAGCCGTTTTATGCTACCACACAGCTCAGGGGATTCTGTGCCTTCGCGCTCCTCTGCAATAGGTTAATTTATAAGAAATCAAAATTTATCTTAGCGAAGCAAAAACTATGCGTTTAGCTCGTCGAAATAATTATGTTTATACATATATAGAAATAAAGATGATATAATGATGTATATACTGTCTTGCCTGACAGCTGTCAGTGAGTTTCGGTTTGGCGCGGTCACTTACCATGACAGATGTCAGCGATTTGTTTTGGCGGGCTTTGGTGCAAATGCGCGCTATTATCAATAAACCAGTGTTCTGAATAACATATTTTATTCCGCTCCATATATGCGTAACATATCAGCAATCAGCTCCAAGGATAGAAAAGCCTTAGTTTGTCAAACCCAGAGCCATAGGCTAGTAAATCGGATAATCGGACCAATGATAAAACTCACCTTGATTTTCGGTCACAGGAGTTTCATCAAATAATTCCGTAGGTGAATAAGCTTTTTCAACTCTATTTTGAGGGTCCGGACCATCCGGCCCTGGCATAACGTCTTGGTATATTTGTAGATTAATTTCCTTTGACATTTGTATATTAGCCAATGTTTGCGCAACAATTGGCGCCAATGTTTGCACAGCAGTTGGCGCCTTAGTTTGCGCACCCGTTGGCGCCATAGTTTGCGCACCTGTTGGCGCCAATGTTTGCATACTCATTGGCGCCAATGTTTGCATACCAGTTGGCGCCAACGTTTGCACAGCTGTTGGCGCGTATGCTGGCGGATGATGTTGATGGTAGAATTGGTTTGGTGAAGTCATGTTTTGCCATGTGGCCGAGGGATGAACAGGTATGTTCTGTTGTATATCTGCAATAATTAAATATTAATTATATATTTCCATATCATAACCATCATTACTGAAATTTAAACTATCAGGGATGGAATATAATATTAAAGTAACTAATTCTGATAAAAAAATAATCTAGAACTAAACATAGCATTGTATTAATTTTTGGAGGGCCGATAGCCGAGTTGTCATTGGTTTTGTTGGCAAAGCATGTATTTGTGTGAGTATGCACAGCACACATTTATTATTAAACTAGTTTATGCCCGCGGCTTCGCGCGCGTGGAGTTCGAAAAAGTAGCTTATGTATTTTCCTGCTAGAATCGGTTCAGCCGCTAATGCCGTGAAAGAGCATCATACTTTATAATATTAGAACTTTGAATTTTCGAGTTAAAAAAAAAAGCCTATGTCCTATTCCTAGGTATCGGTTCAGCCGTTTGGCCGTGATGGAACCGCAAACATCCAAACTTACAAACTTTCACATTTATAATATTAGTAAGAAGTAAGATAACATTACATGAACGCGTGAAGATATAATATAGCTCACGTTACCCTCCTAATCTACTCGCTATATCCAAGTTAAATAAAAATATTTATATTTAAAAAGTTGTTTCAGTAAGTATGTAAATAAATTCTATAAGAAATGGGAATGCCTTACTATGTTGCGCCGCAATCTCTACCTGGCTTCTTTGCAGGAAACTCCTCGGTATTCCTTTTGGGTGTGAATAGGTAAGCACTGAAACACAATTATAACTCATTAATAAGGTGAATGGGGCCATGTCGGCGTTGATGGGCAGCAAAAGTCTCAGCAAGAATGCTCGAGTTGCTGGCCACAATACGATATTGATGCCTACTTTATTTTATGGCAGCAAATCCTGGGTATGTCTCAGGAAGTATGAAAATAGCTTAAATGCAATTGAGACGCGATGTCGAAAAATGTGCGGAGTAACGGATTACGGATAACGGATTCGATCTAAGATAGATCGAATCCGCAATGAAAAGATGTGGACGAAGCGAAAGAGGTATGCGAGTCTAGAGAGAACTTGCGCTCTATACTCTCTGCCTACCCCGTTAGGGACTTGGCGTGATGATATGTAACATACTCAATAATTACATATTAGCGACCTTTTCTTTTCGACATAATTTTTTTTAATTAAAGAAGCCTTAAGAAGAAGACGAAGAATTTAAAAAGCCGTGGTGGCCGAGCGCAAAGGTCGCAAGTTCGAATCCCGACTGTACCAATGAGTTTTTCTGAACTTAATTAAAGAAATTCAAAGGCGTATGTATAGTCGTGCTGGAGTAACGGCGATGGACTAGCCATCTGTCACGTTGGCACCTAATATACCTCTGGCGGAAAGTGGGTGTGTGGGTATTACCTATACACCTCTGCCTACCTCTTCGGGGACCCTTGTGGGAAGGCGTGAGGATATATTATTATTATTAAAGAAAAAAAGGGTTCCCACAGACAGATGTTGGGGAAGTCATTTGTCTTTGAATTTCAACCCTAATGTATGATGACCTTACGAGATTTTCCTTCAAGTCATAAGGTCATACATAGGCAGGTATATAATATATATCGCAGTTCGTTAGTCGAGTAAAAACTCGACAATGTCACGAGCGATTTGATGAATTTTTGTGTGTATTAATTAGGCATGGATTATGAAACTAAACCTACTGTCTAGATTTACAATATACAATATTTTGTAATAATGAAATGCAAATTACAACTTACTGGTTTGAAATTGTATATCCAGCTGATTCGGTCCTAGACTTCGAATTTGCTGGGGCCTCGGTGTCATCATATACTCTGTCACACGTTATCAATACTATTATTATAACCTTAATGATTTGATGAATTTATTGAAAATATTTTAAAGGGCGATGTAAATAGATAGATTAGCTTGCGCTGATGCCACGCAAATTAAATTAAAAAAGTTCTGCAGCGCCATCAAGGGAGTTCTATTTCCTTTGGACGGAATCCCCCGCGGGCGTCTCCTACACCCTACCAAAGATTGATTACAATCTGATCCGTTGCAAAAAAAAAAATGCCTTTGTTTTCAGAACAAACATAACATTGATTTTAATTTATATAGACTTATAGAGACACTACGTATAATGTTGGCACCAAATGTGCCAACATTATACGTAGTGTCTTTTACTAATAATAATAATAAAGCCTTTATTTAAAGCAACTTAAGCTAATAACAATTTTAGCTTTAAAGTATTTGGAGTTTGGTTATTTTCTGACGGTGTATATATATTGGTGTCTTTTACTATTATATTTGAAAAATATGAATTCTTACTGGTCGGATAAGACACGGGCGGTATTTGGTTTTGTCCGAAATTCTGATTTGGTGGTGTTAGAGTCGGTGGCTGAGGCATGGGGGTCTTTGTAAAATTATCTGAAACAGAAAAAATAACATCTACTCTTTGGATGTAGGTACTTTAAAAAAATTTTGACTAAGCGCTCCACTTTCACTAGTCTATGGACATCAAGTTTACTTACTGCTTAGTATATCAAATCAAGAGTGTAATAATTGTTTATATTTCATCCTCTCAACTGTCACACCTACCTTTTCTTTCTCTGTTTCTTATCTCTCTCTACACTGGTTGCCTGGTAGAAATCGCTTTTGCGATGGCCGCCTATTGTGCCTACTACATGTTTTTCTTTGTCAATGTGTGTGTTTGTACAATAAAGGATATATTATTATTATTATTATCAAGAGTAGGTACTCGAAACTGGCGCGCATGTATGAAGACTGATTAATGTGGATGAAGCGAAAGAGGTTTGTAAGTCTAGAGAATTGGCGCTCTACTCACGCTACCTACCCCATGAGAGACGGTGAACGTAAGCATACATCGAAGTATACATTATCTTTATATGTGCCCGCATGTGTATCTCTAGCTGTGTCCGCGACTTCGTCCGCGTGGAATTCAACAAAAATATATTGTTCTGTTTCTAAAATAAAAGTACCCAAGTTACTTCTTATATCATCTACCAGTGAGTCTCGTCAAAATCGTTCCAGCCGTTTCAGAGATTAGCCGGAACAAACAGACAGACAGTCACTCCAATTATATTTATTTGTATAGATTCTTTTGTTGGTGTGTTTGTCACTTAACTCCTCCTAAACGACTGGATCGATTTGGATTAAATTGTGTGTATAATTTCAATGGATCCTTGATGGTTAGGAAATACAATAGAACAAGATCCGGTAGGTGGCGTTACTGTCTGTATATGTGTTATAGGAGCATTATTTTTTATACACAAGCAAACCAGATCGGGGCAGCTAGTATTGAACCTATATGTATATTATTATTATTCTTGTCGAAAGTAAGTCAGTATCATTTATGCTATAGAAAATAAATCCGAATTTACCTGTTTGTGCAAGGCTAGCTAGCTGGCGAGGCACGGCTATGAGTATGTGCGGCGCTTCCTTGGAGGGTATCCAGGCCATTGGAACCGCAGCTGTTGACGGACGGTTTGTGGGAGATATCATAAGATTTCAATAATCAAGTTCTTGCAATTAGAGCCATGGTGGCCGAGTGTTACGAGTACTTTGCGACACAAAAATCGCAAGTTCAAATCCCTGATGTAACAATCAGTTTTCTGAACTTAAATACAGTCACACCACGAGCTTTACGGTGAAGGGAAATATCGAGAGGAAGCCTGCATACGTCTGAGAAGCAATTCAAAGGCGTATGCATAGTTGTGTTTCTACCTGGAGGTCGCGAGTTCAATTCCGCTGAGGGCAGGTATTTGTGTGATGAGCATGTGTATTTGTACCATAGTCTTGGAAGTCCTATGTACATTTCTTTATATATAAGTAAATAAATCGTTGTCTAGTTACCACAACACATGCTTTACTTAATTAGGGGCTAAGGCAATTACGACACAATGTCCTTTGTAGTCAAGTCTTCCCGGAGCGTGGTTTCAATGGTACTTAGAGGGATATATAGAGGTGTAACAACACACAATTTTTCACTAGATCATAAATTACGTGTTGTGCTACACTTCTGCCCACCCCTTTCGAGGACCTTAGTGGAAAGGCGTGAAGATGGAGTAATAGAAAAACTTACGTTTCGGCTTTTTTTTCTTCTGCATTTTCTTCGGTTTTTTTTGCGGCTTAATTGTGATAGCGCCATCTGTAGCTGTAATAGGCAAAACTATTCATTATTTAGCGTAACGGATCTTCCATTCCAAAAACGTATTTTATTTAATGGATCTTTCTACTATATGATATTTAAGGCACTCACAAAACAACTGTCAAAATAAAATGTCAACCTAAGGCCTAGGTGATTAGCTGGATTTAACATAGATATTGATTGATAGATTTCATTTTTGAGAAAGTCTATCAATAAAATAAGGGGTAGACATAAGTAGGTAGGTAGTCCCCACTTTTCAGCTGAGATATTAGGTGCTAATGCGACAGATGGTGAGTCCATCACCATTTCTCAATCACATACACCTTTTGAATTTTTTCTTAAACATATGTATGTTTCATTGACTGTTTTCCTTCACTGTAAAGCTTGTGGAGTGATTAATCGCTGTTATAAGTACAGTGATAAATGATATAGCTTAGTAAAACCCCTGTTCATAGTTAAAATCCGGACTGTACCAATGTACACTCAGGGTTTGAACTTGCAATATTTGTGTTGCAGGCAAGTGCAACCACTCGGCCACCTCAGCTCAATTTAATTTTTTATAGTCATCAAAATTACTGTCTGAATCAGAATACATATGCAATTGACAAAATCAACAAGTTTTCTAAGCTTAGAGGGATTTTCACATTAGGTTTATTGTGAGACGGACATTTCTAGACCAAATTAGGGACGTCTTGAAAAAACGTCAGGTCAAGAGTACCCTAAACCGAAGAGCATGTATGAAGAGAATAATGAAAGTGGACGAAGCGAAAGAAGTATGTAAGGATTGTAGCAAGTGGAAAGAAGTGGTCTCTGCCTACCCCTACGGGAAAGAGTCGTGATTATATGTATGTATGTATGTTTATTGTGTCAAAAATGATTATATTATTATTAAACTTTAATTAATTCTTATTACATAGATACAATCAAACATCAATACAATGCAAAAAAGCTCCAGAATCGGCAACAGGTTAAGTGTCTTTCGCATTGACACCGCAAATCTTACCTGGTTTTGTAGGTTCTGGTTTATTTGGTCCTATTTGATTTGGTCTCACCAGATTCAGCTTGGGCTGGCTCGGTCCAGCCAGGTTTTGATCTGGGTTTTGTTGACTAGCCATTGGGTTTTTTGGTGCATTATCATCATTAAGCTCTACTGGTTCAGGATGTATGCTAGTGTTCTGAGCTGGTGGTGGGAAATGGTTCTGCCATGGTATATTCTGGGCAGGATGATTTTGAGGATTAGCACCAAAGTTCATCCTGTTTGGATTTTTTCTTTTGTATCGTTTTTTCGAACCTTTTCTTCTGAAATAGCATTGGTAAGTATATTACCTTGTATTCAAATAATTTAGAACTATTATACAGGCTTGATAATCCAGCTGATATAAGACTGCAATTTTTTTCGGAGGAAGCATTTCATGCTATATAGTGAAAAATCCAGTTGAGATGTGTTCCCTTCGAAAAATGTGCAGCGTAACAATTTTAGGTTGAATCTACAATGCAAAGATTTGCAAAACTACTGATTATACACATGAAGAATGACATATTACATTGGTTTGGACTTATAAAAGGAATGAGTTAGGAAAGATTGACAAAACAGATATATAGCGCAAAAGTGTGTGCAAGAGAAGGCAGAGGAAGACCATGTTCCAACAACCTAGATTAAATCGATCATACTCTCAAGGATGGGAAGCAAAACCGGCGAGCGTGTATGAAGAGACTGATGAATGTGGACAAAGGGAAAGAGATCTGAGAATTGGTGCTTTACTCTCTTTGTCTACCACGTTAGTGATAGTATGTAGGTAGATAAGTATGTATGTATAAGACCGCTTTACAAATTAACGATATTTTTTGAAATGTATTTACAATAAATTTTATAAGTCTGAGGTAGTTTTGCGGTTACATCTTTATTAGCTACCAACCAACTAATTGATGTTTACAAATCATATCATTAACATCCATAGTTAGGTGTAAAAGCTGTTTTATGGCATATTCAATTTAATGTGCATAAAACATATTTTCCCTGTCCATTATTTAGCATTTTATATTGCCCTGCGATCAGAATCTTTGGTTAAATCAAAGTTACTTGTTGTACTTTTATATTACGCATAAACTGGTATCTGTAATTTGTATTTAACATTGCTACAACTTACAATATTATAGTGTTATTTTGCATTTTTTATTAAATTATTTATTCAAATAAGATAGTGTTAATATCGATTGTTTTAATCTCAAAATATCAAATCGCTGCACTTTTATTTTGTTGACAATATTTGACATTATATTGACATTGATTGAGTCGAAAGATAATTCACTTTTTTTCGTAGGCTGCGTAAGGAACAGGCAAGATGAAAAAAATCATACTGCCTATTCTGTAGACAACGTATTTTATATTCGGGTTCGGATACTTCATGTGTAGGCAGAGAGAACCGAACAATATATCACTAAAATATCTACAATTAAATGCTTCATGCGTGCAATTCCAATACGGATACTGGTGCAAATTTTTTGAAGTATACTTAGTACTCCGTATAAACAATAACGGTGTGTTATACACACCGGTATAAATAAAAAAAACTAAGTACGTATGTACTTGAATATGGTTCACATTAATTAAATTCCGCCTTACGATGTGTCTATATGTTTGGTACCTGAACAAACTGTGTTATCAATTTAAAGCAATAATTGGATACGTGTTCAGTAAATAACATAAGTAAAATTTATCTGCGGGCACGAATAAATTGGGTAAAGACCTGACCTGTGAAATATATAAAATATATCTAAAATAAAAATATATGTATTTATATAACGGGACTTAATCTATTTATCCATTGTTTGTCCTGGTCCTGCTTTCTGTTGTCTGTCAGGATAATAGCTGGTTTGTAGCCCACCCTGTGTTGATGCTTAAAAAAATTAATTATTTAAGTTTTATTGTTTTTTTTCAGTATGCAGAACCCCAAATTAAGTAAGTTATATTATCATCCAATAACCAATAACATGTTCCACAGCACTAAAATAATGTATCGTGCTCTCTGCTCAGAGCCTGTCTGTAATACAAAATGCAATATTGCTCGTTAAGACCACTTGACCCGGTGATCTACCGTACACATAGGGTGTTTCATTACATTACAGAATCACTTGAGTTTGCAATATGAACCGCTTTCTAACGGACGAAAATTAAACGACACCACATACTTCAAGCGAAGTGGGAATCTACATTTTATATGAATATAAATTAAAATTGTGAAGTGTTTTATGTATTCCGAAAGAGTTATACTATGGGGATAAATTTATTAAAGTTATAACCGCTATAAGCTTAAGATGGCTACAACACAATTTTACTGGTGAGTACCGACTTTTATTTTGTGTTGTCTTACTATCTTACTTCTTACTAATATTATAAATGTGAAAGTTTGTAAGTTTGGATGTTTGCGGTTCCATCACGGCCAAACGGCTGAACCGATTTAGCGGAAAGTTGAAATTTTTTAATCCCTCAAATTCAAAGTTCTAATATTATAAAGTGTGATGCTCTTTCATGGCATAGCGGCTGAACCGATTCTAGCAGGAAAATTCATACTTTTTCGAACTCCACGCGGGCGAAGCCGCGGGAATAAGCTAGTAAATATATAGATCCTTAGTGACCGAGCGGCTGAAATCGCTTGCCACGCTAAAATTGCAAGTTGCGAACATTGCGTCCAAACGATGGCTGATCTACTGATTAGAGACTGCAAAACTTGAGGTCGCGGGATCAATTCCCGCTGAGGGCAGATATTTGTTGAACACGAGTATCTTAGACTTGGATGTCCTATGTATTAATGTATATATCTATCTATATCACTAAATAAATAAATAAAAATAAAAAGAGCCGTGGTGGCCGAGTGGTTCGAGCAGTTGCCTGCGACGCAAAGGTCGCAAGTTCGAATCCCGACTGTACCAATGAGTTTTTCTGAACTTAAGTACAGTGATTAGTCACACCACGAGCTTTACGGTGAAGGAAAACATCGAGAGGAAACCTGCATACGTCTGAGAAGAAATTCAAAGGCGTATGTATAGTCGTGCTGGAGTAACGGCGATGGACTCGCCATCTGTCACGTTGGCACCTAATATACCTCTGGCGGAAAGTGGGTGTGTGGGTATTACCTATACACCTCTGCCTACCCCTTCGGGGACCCTTGTGGGAAGGCGTGAGGATATTATTATTATTATTATTATTATTATTATATCACTAAATATATCGTGGTCTAGTTACAGTAACACAAGCATTGCTCAAATTGGAGATATGTCAAAATGTGTGGAATTGTCCCAAGTTCCCTTTTCTAATCCCCACTAATTTATTAATGACTTTTTAACTAAAGTACAGTGATTAGTCACACCAAGAGCTTTCCGGTGATGGAAAATATCGAGAGGAAATTTTAGGACATACGTTTAAGAAGAAATAAAAACAAAAATTATCTCGCTATATATAAACCAAAATAACTTACCGAGAAAGAGGGTGTTCTCTGCCTTACCCTCCGCAGACTTTAGTAGAGTCTAGCTCTAGATCTTTTATTGAAACCTACTTAATTATTTAAGAAATCTTTGCAACTGATTGAACTTGAAAAAGTCTTTAATAAAGGTGAGGTTAGTGACTAATCATCCTGTATCAAGTGAGCAGTAAGTAGGGTTAATAACCAATATTGGTGTTCATCGAAATCGTTTCATGAAATAATTGGCTTACGAATAAAATTAATGGCAGTTTGTATAGTCCCCCACATGAGACCTACACGTCGGTAATCTTAGTGCTCTCATTAAATTATCGTTTATGTGCATATATTTTCCTGCTTTATTAATACTTAGTACGGAATTCTCTAGTTTATTAAAAGAATGTTTATTTGCTGATTGACTATCATATCTTAACTCGCTATTTTGATAGATTCTGTTTTATTTTTAACAACTTTTTTATTTAAATCATACATATAGGCTACATGTAAAGGAGCCGTTTCCGATTTGGTAAGTTCCTTTAAAGTTGTAAAATAAAATATTAAAAATTTGCTATGTATGCTATAAAGCTGGGTTTCTCCAACTTTTACTAAAACTTTTCGTTTTCAACGTTTCCAGAGAGAGATGACAGCCAACCCAATTAACCATTAATTATTAACCATAATCAATTAAAAAAAGTAAGGTTTTTATTTCACTAAAGGGTAACAAATACTGCAAAAAAAAAATTACTGCAAAAATGCAATAATGGGTGGGCTTGTTTCTTGTCGCAAATTCGTAATGTCATGTAAATAAAATGTCGTTAATTTTAGCAGTAACTTTTTGACTCGTTATCAAGTCGATTTTTGAACTTCGTTTTTATCACGTAATTCTTGTCGCACTTTGAGAAACCCTGCTATAAAGCATTTAAACAGAAACTTTTAAACGTTGTCAAGCTCGTGCAAAGTTCGGGTTCGGGTCCCTTTTCAGGTTCCCAAACCAAAGTAAAACCTTCGCTTTCGCTTCAGTTTATGTTTGTCTGTAATATCTACACCCATATATGAAATTTTATTATTTGTTATCTATACAAATAAATAAAATTGTATACACGGTACATATACCAGTTTATATATTTTTTATTTTTGTACGTCTGTCTGTCTGTCTGTCTATCAGTTCCAGCTAATCTCTGAAAAGGCTGGACCGTGATACTGATGTAAAAAGGAGTAACTTAGAGTACTTTTATTTTAGAAACTAAACAATACCTTTTGTTATATTCCACGCGGACGAAGTCGCGGGCACAGCTAGTAGCTCATATGTAAGTAGTAGGAAGTAGAAAAAACAAGAATATGCCTTCGTGATTAACTAACTGAATTGTGTTAAGACGTAACCACATCAAATATTAATATTTGTGGCACGAAGGGACCAACAAATGTTTTGGTAACACGCGTCCATAGACAGCGGTAACTGCTTACCATCGGGTGGACTGTATGCTGGCTTACCAACTAGTAGAAATAAAAAAAAAGTTGGGAGAAAGGGAATTGGCGCTCAACTCTCTCTACCTACCATTTCAGGGACCCGGCGTGATTATTATATGTAAGTATGAGTAGGTAATTAGGCAGGTAGGTACGTACCTAACTATTTTGGTTTCGTGTGGAGTTTGAAAAAATAATTGATGTTTTAAAGACGCGCAATAGAAACTTTTTGTAAGATAAAGGTAGTTTATTACCTACTCGTAATTCTAAATTCAAAATCCTTAAGCTACGCTTTGAACACCATCCGGGATCAAGTGTACCCTACAAACGCGAGCAACATCATTCACCCGGAACGCTATTGGATCATTTTGCAGTTTCCAAGTTTAAATAATTACTCTATGTATAGGATTTACTGTCTTAAAACGCTAAAACAATTCATATACTAATATTATAAAGAGGAAAGATTTGTTTGTTTGTTTGTAATGAATAGGCTCCGAAACTACTGGACCGATTTCAAAAATTCTTTCACCTTTGGAAAGCTACATTATCCCCGAGTAACATAGGCTATATTAAATTGGACCCGATAGGTGGCGCTGCGATCGAGTTTTAGGAATTTTAACTTTTTCACCCGTGCGAAGCTATCCCATTCTGTGTGTCTTAAGGTGGATTCGAGAATGGTTTAGATTTACAATTGGACCCGATAGGTGGCGCTGCGATCGTGTTACGGGCAATTTAACTTTTTCCCCGAGCAAAGCTGGGCGGGACAGCTAGTTTACAATAAGACACAAAGCATCTATTTAATACAGGAAATATTTTCGTCTCTGATTTTTGACGTTTACACGTCCATTCCTTTCGCACACTTCAAGTAAATAAGATTGCAATAGCATTGTAAAGCTCCTGAATTTAATAGCCAGGTATTACCACAAAGCTTTCACAGGTCACTCAGTACTAATTTCTCGTTCTCAGTTCAATCGAGGCTATTGTATAGTTAGAAGCTAGAATCCATGACAAAGACGCTAGCCCTGTCATTACAAAAGCGTCCGTTAGTGGTTAGTTATCTGTGAACGTATATTCAACTTCGAAAGATAATAGAGTAATGTGGAAGTGTTGGTGATGAATAAGAGAGGTAGGGCATAACGGGGTTTTCCGTTCAAATTTAGAGCGGCCTGACTGGGGCAGGACCTCCACCTTATAGAAATCCGTTGCCAAATAACACGATTGATTGTATTGTGTTCCTACGCGGTGAGTAATGTCTCCAGTAATGAGCTCTTTGGGGAGAGGGGAGGATTGTTATATTGTGTGTGTAGCAGAGGGATTAGTCCTATGATGCTGTCAACACAGTATAACTCTCTGAACATAGAGTGGCAGCGCGCAAGTGATACTCAGTTATCGTTAGCGTAAATAGGCTACGGTAACCGTTTCCCATCAGGTGGGCCGGATGCTTGTTTGGCACTCCTGTAGTATAAAAAATAAATTTGGTATGTTATATATATGTAGTTTTACATTAGTAGCTGTAATACACGCAACAAAGAAAAACTCCATGTACAGATAGATTAAACAGTTTACACTAAAAAAACCTCCGCAAGTTGACAGTTGTTGTAGGTTAATATCAGGTTAATACAATATGCAATTGAAAGTAAATATTAACATTAATTAGATCGCCATTCTGTTATTCTCGTTGCCATGGAGAGTACGAGAGCACCAAAAACGTAACGCTGTCATTCATCAGTAGATTTTACCTCTCATATTTTTCTCATACCGGGCGCCTTATATATGAAAATCGATTCTTAAGGAGTAAACTCCAATAACTTATTTAGCACGCCTTCATCTAGCATGGAACTTTTCTAAACACACTACACAAAATTCTTTTTTATTTTAAATACTTATCCTCACGCCTTCACACAAGGCTCCCCGTAGGGGTAGGCAGAGGTGTATAGGTAGTACCCACACACCCACTTTCCGCAAGAGATATATTTTAGGTGCCAACGTGACAGATGGCGAGTCCATCGCCGTTACTCAAGCACGACTATACTTACATACGCCTTTGAATTGCTTCTCAGACGTATGCAGGTTTTCTCTTGATGTTTTCCTTCTCCGTAAAGCCCGTTGTTAATCACTGTACTTAAGTTCAGAAAAACTCATTGGTACAGTCGGGATTCGAACTTGTGGTCTTTGTGTCGCAGGTAACTGCTCGAATCACTCGGCCACCACGGCTTCTGTATAGGTATATATTATATATAGATAGCATACAATCTAAAGGCTTATATAAATCCATATGGTAGCAGCTATGAAAGCAGATTTTACCGGAGCTAATATCTGTTTGCAAGTTATGAGTTTCAAGACTGTTTATCTATACTGTGGCTTCCATGATCGAACCTGAAGAAAACTAAGACAAATAAGATAAACAACATTTTGATCAGTATGTCAAGTAAGTAAAAACATATGTTACAGTATCGAGCATTCTCAGTAATACAAAAACAAGTGTGATTGAATACTAGACCATGAGATACTTAGCACAATGTGCATTCCCATAGCTAGTCATTCATACATGAGATTGTTTGGTCGACTGGTGTTGGGGAAACGGACTGCGCGCGCGCAGAAAAAATACAAGAAGTTTGGCGGGACCAAGCTTAAGGTGTCATGGCGGCGATGAGATTGTGGTAAGTTTGCTTTTTGTATGCACGCTATTAATATGTGGTCACAGAGAGCGAGTAGTTTGTTTGTTTTTAAGGTTTACTACGTTGCCTTTGCCAATTTGACTCGCTATCTACCTTTAGCAATATCATTTTGTCCTTAAGTTTTTTTTTTATCATGCATGCTTTTTTTAACATGTTTGCATGTTTTTTTCTAAAAACATGCTCATTTCTCTTAAGTCATTTATATATTTCTAATTTTAATTATAAAATTTAGTTCTTTTTCAGTTCAGTTCAGTTTTCTGTCAATTAATAATTTTTATTATTTATTTATTTATGTATTAGTTGCATTCTCTAACTCGCCCATTGAACCATTTTATGAAATGAGACTATTTTATACCTACTTAGTTACATTTTAATACCTACATAAATATCTCTCGCATACTATGCAGAGTGGGTAGAGCGACATGTACAATAAATAACCAGAAGAAAAATAAGTATATTTTGTAATTTATGAGAGTTACGTTTAAACATAACTTTATATGCAATTACACTATGATTCATTAGGTACCATAAGCGGTCACCGTTATCAAATAAATTCACAGGAAATTTAAGTAATGCGATAAATTTGTTTATCGCGTTACTTACTGTTATTAAATTACTTAACTAAGTTACGCTTTAAGCAGTTAGGCTCTAAAAATGTTTTGTAAAAATATTCGTGTTTTATAAATAACGTAGTTCCAATTCGAATCGGTTAAGACGCGGAACGGATTTGTTGAACGATTTTATTTTATATATCACGAGCTTCAAGAACGAAAAGAGTTAAATTTACAGAAATTGTAAGTGGGAAATAGAGGGGGCTTATACTGTATATATTTATCTAGGCTTTCGTGGGGATACATACCCTATAATGTGGAGGCCCCTTCGAGTGTTTTAATATAAGTAAGCGATACACTTACTGATATCATACCGGAGATGATCCTGATATTGTATTGGGATGAAATATTAAAATTGGGATATTGTGGTGAACACGGGATGGATGCATTACTAGGCTGTCAGAACTACATAAGACGTTTCCCTTGCAATGAGCCTCAAAATTGAATTATTGGCAGGCGGCGACTCGCCATCCGCTAGATGGGCTTCCTAAAAGCGGTATATTATTATTACCTTCCAGGTTGTTTACAGCATTATATATATCGCATTCGTCATGTCAAGATCTGGGATTAAAGAGACTGTACGGCGACGGTGTCTGCGGAGGCATGATCTGCAAGTCTTTGAACCAGCTGAGTGAGCTTAGCGACTGCGTGGTGGTAGTCGGAAGCTTGCAAGTGTCAATTATGGAGCGGACAAAGACTATAGAATTCCGCAATATTAGCTTTCCCAATTTGAGAGAGGTACCTTTTAATTTTACTGAGCTAGCTGATATATCCACTACTTTTGTCTCTATGTGACCTGTGTAAACTGGTCGTGTGTTCCTTCTCCACTTGCAGCAAATGCTTGTATGATGAGCGTAATTTATTTAATACTAAGTTTTTTTTTTATACAACAAGAGTGGCAAACAAGCATACGGCCCACCCGATAGAAAACGGTTACCGCAGCCTATTTACGCTTACAATACCGAAGTATCACTTGCGCGTTGCCACTCTGTGTTCGGAGAGTTATACTGTGTTGGCAGCATAATGGGACTAATCCACTGCTGCCAACACAATATAACAATCCTACCCCCTCCCCAAGGAGCTCATTACTGGAGACATTGTTCTCCGCGTAGGAACACAACTCATTTGATATATATAATCAAATTTAACTCGAGTGAGCTCGCTCGTTGGGTGCAGGTGGTCTAAGGGAGTACTCTTTCAGGTTACAGATTTCGTAGTGGTATACAGAGTGCAAGGACTGGAATCGCTTGGGCAGTTGTTTCCAAACCTGGCAAGAATCCGTGGAACGCATTTGTTGAATAATTATGCGTTGATTGTTTATGATATGACCAATCTAAGGGAGGTGAGTTTATATTGATATCGCTGGTGTAAACGCCGTGGTGGCCGAGTGGTTCGAGTGGTCGCCTGCAACACAAAGATTGCGAGCTCGAATCTCGACTGTACCAATGAATGTGACTAATCACAGTAGTACACAATAGTATGTGTGTATGGTTTAGCTATAATACAACTACGAATCCTACTAATATTATAAATGCGATAGTTTGTGGGTGTCTGTATAGATGTTTGTTACTCAATTACGCCAGAACGGCTGAACAGAATTGAATGAAATTTGGCACAGTGATAGATTATTAGTTGGATTAACATACATGCTATGTTTTACTCCAAAATATAGTAGTATATAGTTCTCCAAATTGGAGATTGATCAATGTGGATGAAGCGAAGTATGTCTGTCTGTAAATCCAGCGATATACACTTACTGATTACCCCGTGAGAGAATCAACATGTTATTTGTCTGTGTGCCATTCTCGATCCTTTGCAAGCCTAACTCTCAGCAAAGTCTTGGTTTATCTAAGCTAGCTCGTAGTGGGCCCCTTCAAATAAAACATATTTTATTTGAGAATTTGAAAGTAATCTGCCGTATTAAAAGTTATCCGAGCGGAAATTCTCAAACATTTTAATCCTTCGCAAAACGTAAAGCAATGTCGCCCTATTTGTTCTACGTTTTCCAAAGTTCACGTGGAAATCTCTTAAGTCCTCGAATATCTAAACGCTTTCAACGTTTTATTTATTATGAATTTCCGAGAGTTTCAATTCAATATCTTTCAATATTGTGGGCTATATTTTCACAAGAATTTGGATATTAGATTAGCTTAACATTAATTTGTACAGTTTTATTATAGCTAACTAGCTGTTAAATTCCTCGCGAATTCGTCCGTGAATTTAACAAAAAAAAAATTTCAATTTCTAAAATAAAGTAGCCTAAGTTACTCCTTTTTATATCAGATATCTGCCAGTGAAAGTCCCGGCAAAATCGGTCCAGCCGTTTCAGAGATTAGCCGGAACAAACAGACAGACAGACAAAAATTTTAGAAAATGATATTTTGGTGTATGTACCGTGTATACATTCATATGCATTTAGTAAAAAGCCGTTATTTCAATATTAAAAACAGACACTCCAATTTTATAATATGTATGTATAGATTAAAGACTTAAATAAATTAATAAGTTTTGTTGTACTATAGAGATGTGGGAAGAGTTTAAGATCCACATAATGGTATGTCATTACAGTAAGAGTGCTTACATAAAAAAACAGATTTCCTTTGCAGGCAAGCCTGTGCGGGTGCAGGAATAATATAGAGTGACACATATGTATGCAAAATCCGTTTTTCTTTCCGGAGGTTTCACGACTCTGACAAAATGTTTCCAACTTTATCTGCATCTTCTATTACGAGTAATTGATGAGACCTTTCATTACGACTTGGACCAAAAATATATTAGCATTTTAGACAATGATTTACCTCATTGGTCCAATCACTACGAATAGACCGTGATTAGGCAAAATATATTTATCAAAAGAGGAAAAACTACGATCCAACTGAAAGGATACAAAGTCTCCAATTCTCTAAAAGTCTACTTGAGCCGACTGGTATTGCCAGAGACGATGGCAAGAGACCAGACGGTATGAGTTTGATTCCATGGAAGATGGGCCGGGTGCTGGTATGGGATGCACCCTGTACAGACACGCTGGCCCCTTCCCATCTACATGGAACCAACAACAGAGCTGGTGCGGCCTGTGAATCGGCTGAAAAAGCTAAAGTATGCAAATACAGGGGTCTAGGCTCCGAATATGATTTTGTCCCATTCGGTGTCGAGACCCTTGGTCCGTGGGGTCCTAGTGCCACAAAGCTATTTAAAGAAAATAGCAAAAAGGTTGGTCGACATCACAGGAGACCGAAGAGCTGGCAGCTACCTCGGACAAAGAATTAGCCTAGCTATTCAAAGGGGGAACGTTGCCAGTATCTTCGGAACCCTGCCTAAAGGGACTCCTTTTAACAATATTTTTTGTTATTATATTATTATTATTTTCTTTTTAGTAGTAAGTAGTTACTAGTACCTATATATTAATGTTATAGTTATACCTCAATAAATTATGCAATTTATTATCATAAAAATACATGAATATGAAGTCCTAAAATGAATACAAAGACTCCATAGATAATCAATGTTTAAACTTCCATAGATTAAACAATGCTTACACAATATGTACTTACATCAAAGCAATGGAATAATCAAGGAAGTGAACATTTATGAAGAAACTGATTATGAGGTGAATGTGGTTGAGGCAAAAGATATATGTAGGTCTAGAGAGTACTGGCGCTCAGCTCTCGCTCTAGGCGTGATGATACCGTAATGATATCTCGGCGTATGTAAATATCCCTTTGTCCCAATTATTCTATCAAGGACCGTCCACCGAGGTCTTCGTAAGCGTAATTATAAATTGAGTGATAATGTTTTAATAACGCGTTTTCAGGTCGGTCTATTCGGTCTACTGAAGATAGACCGAGGGGGAGTTATAGTATGGGGAGTGCCACAAGCATGCTTCGTGGAGACCGTAGATTGGAAGAGCATCACTCCAACGTATCGACACGTCATCAGCATCCCTGACAAGCATGCGCATTGCAACATGCCTTGTACTTGCAACGACGATATGGCGAACAACCATTGCTGGAACACTATGTATACAATATACTATAATAATTGTTATAAAATAAATATACGTCAAATAAACCCAAACCTAAGTTGACAGCGCTGAGCACATTGTTTAATAATAAATTCAATTCTCTCTAGACTTACTGGATTTACTCATTTAAAGTTCAGACAAATGAACGCTGGGTTTTAAATTCGGAATGAAAACTTGGTGTTTATAAATAAAAAATAAGTAATATAAAGATCTGAATTTTGAACATGGAACATAATTTTTTTTTAGGAAATGTCAACGTTTCCTCGACGGACCTGACGCGGATATATGTCATGAGCAATGCCTGGGCTGCCGTAAGACTAACGCTTCTGAATGCTCCGTGTGTCGCTACTACACAGATAAAGGTCGATGTGTTTCGAAATGTCCTGAAAATACGTAAGTACTGAATTTGCTTGCACTAGCTGTGTCCACGGAAATGCCTGCATTCAATTTGAGCCTAAACGCTTTCAAAGAAACAAACTAACAAACATCTCTTATTGTTACAGAATTGTTCTTCTAAGTAGCCAATATTGCATCTCAGAATGTGAATGCAGAGAACTGTCTGGGTTGGTTTGGAACAAAACCTGTGTGTTCGAATGTCCAGTCGACTATGAAATCTATAGAAACAGTACGTGTCGACCATGTCAGAACTGTCAACAGGTATACATACATAGGTATCATCACGCCGAGCCCCTAACGGGGTAGGCAGATAGGATAGAGCGCCAGTTCTCTGTAGACTTACAGGTATACCATTAATAATACCCTTGGTGTTACAAGCCTCCATAGGCGGCAGTAATCGCTTAAATTAGTAAGGCCGCGAGCTTGCCCCCTTCAGCAGCTAAACAATTGAAAGTAGATACTAATCGGTAATAATAGTGAGAAGTGCACTGTGTTTCTTTTATTAACATGAAAAATACTATAAGCTACGTACTAAATCGATACTTCTAATCGATACTTATGTGTAATTTATCGTGAAGACATTCCTTATTAATAAAATTAATTGAATAATTTGCCTTAATTAAATAATTTAGCTTTTGTAGCTGAACTAAATAGTAGAAAATGAATTTCTATAAGTATGAAAAAAGTGATTATAAAAAAAACTTTTGACGTAAAAAAGCGTGGGGCGTCAAGCTTATGCCCGCGGCTTCGCCCGCGTGGAGTTCGAAAAAGTAGCTTATGTGTTTTGCTGCTAGATTCAGTTCAGCCGCTATGCCGTGAAAGAGCATCATACTTTATAATATTAGAACGTGGATTTGCAATAAAAAAAAAATTAGTAAATGTCCTATTCCTACATAGGTATAACCCATCACGATTTCAACTTTCAGCCAAATCGGTTCAGCCGTTTTGCCGTGAAAGAACCGCAATTATTTATAGATATATATATAGATATATATATATATATATTACACTGGATTTCCTTACTTTCTTTCAGACTTGCAATAATTTGGTAATTCACACCATGAGTGCTTTACAAGCTGCTGAGAAATGTGTTTATGTCAATGGCTCACTGACGATTCACATGAGGGCAGTACCTCATGGAATGCAAGCGCTGACGAAATACTTGAGCCGGATCGAAGAAGTTTCAGATTACGTTATTATCTATGGGTCAAACATAATCACGTCCTTGGACTTTTTGTCCTCACTTCGGCTCATTAAAGGGCAGACACTTAAAGACGACAAGTACAGTCTTATGGTACACCATATGAGTAGTCTTCAAAGCTTATTCACTCCCGACGTAGCTGGAAATCTGACTGTGAAACGTGGCACATTAAATTTTTACGAGAATCCAGTGTTATGTATGTCTGAAATAAATAAAATCAAAGACAAGTTTCCAGTCACACCAAGTGATTTGGACGCATCAAAAACTTTGAATGGATATAATGGAGGTTGCCTTGAAGTAAGCATGGATTTCCAAGTAAGAGCAATAAATGAAACCGCAGCTTTAATCATGTTTACACCTCAGTTGGATTCCGATGTACAATATTCAATTCTATACGTGCGTTTACCTCCTGGAGTTCACGAAACTGTAGTACCAGAAACTTGCAGCGATTCAGAATGGTACGCGGTAAATGTGCCAATTGAATATGGATATGAAAGAGGTCTTGTAGAATTAACGTCATTACACCCAGCCTCTACGTACGCTGTATGTATAGAAGTGTATGATTCTGACCATTTACGTTTAGCTCGAAGTGCAATTGTGGATTTCCAAACTCCTGTGGGAAGACCTGAACCTCCGTTTATTGTTGAATTAGTGGCATCATCTTCGGACCTTATAGTACTGCAATGGGTCGATCATAAGAATTACCGGCCTTATATCACACATTACGAATTAGACGTCGCACTGATTGAGATTCACGAAAAAGACGTCTCATCAATAGACCATTGTAAATATACAGTTGATGACTTCCCGGAAACTGATTATTCACGACATGCAGTGGTGATGAGACCACCTCGCGAATATGATAAAGGCTGTGAATCTATGTGTGGAGTATTATCATCATTACCTGCTGAATCCTTACTAGAGGAATATTTTGATATTTGCGGCAGCATTGATCTTGGGTGTAATAATAATGAAGATGTAATCAAAGTAAATACATCATTTGGCGAATTTGTTCGCACTCTTGTATTAAAAATAGATAAATCTATGAAGAAAATACAAGTTGGCGGACTGGCACCCTTTAGAGATTACAGATTTAGACTAAGAGGTTGTATCGGAAATCAATGCAGCAGATCAACAAGAGGTGTTGTAAGGACTTTAGCTTCTAATTTCGCTGACATACCTACTATAACCAACATTGAAGTAAATCAAACCGCACAGATATTCGTGCAATGGGAACTGCCTTCAGTCACAAACGGACCGCTGCTAGCATATACCGTGGAGATAATACCAAGTATTAATTTGAATAATTTAGTTCAAGTCTGGCCTCAGAAGTTGTGTGTTTCAGCCAATCAGACTAGCCTACTAGTAAAAGCAATTGAGGCTGACAAATATCTAGTAAGGGTCTGTTGTACAAGTATGGCGTTTAGTAAAAAATGTAATAATTGGGTGAAATTAACTGGTGTAACTACATTATTCCAAGGCTGGTGGATATTAGGTATAGTCAGTGGTGTTGTATTAGTTACTTTATCTGTTGTTTTGGGTTATCTATGGAGTCCAGGGAGTGTGAAAAGTGACGAAGTGCTTCTGGTAGACAGCATATCAATGGACCTCAACGAAACCGATCCACCGGTTCAAGATGGCGTCCCAATTTATTCAATACCTATACGTGACACTCCTTTGTAATAAACACATACAAAATTAAATATAATTTTAATAAAACGTGCAATTACTCTACAAAAATAACCGTAAACAAATTCAGTCGTTAACTATTGTAGAGTTGAAAGGTTTCCAGTTGAATGGGCTTTTAACATTTTAGAGCGGAATTTTCAGTTCATTAATGAAACAGGGAAATAATTGGTATTCTACAGAACGGATGTTTTATTTTTACGTTGCCTGTTTAATTAAATTGACTTAACGTGCTGTTTATGTTAAATACCTTTTGGTCAGGTGTTTAAATAGTTTCAAATGATTGTATTAAATGCTTAAAGTTTGGTATAAAAATATATCTAATATAATCTATTGTAAATTTCTGCAAAAGGTCGACAAGGGGTTTGATGACTATTAATAATGACTTACCAAGCTCACTCTAATGAATATAGTTTATTGAAAACACTTAAGAATAGTGATTAATCAACCACGAGCTTACCGGCGAAATTCAACATCGAGAGGAAACTTTTGAGGAGAAATTGCAAGATATGTATACGTAACTAAGAAACGGCGAACGACTCGCCATCTGTCACGTTGGCATTTAAATATATCTCCTTTTAGGTAGATATCTATAAATAAAAAAATAATAATATTCTCACGCCTTCCCACAAGGGTCCCCGAAGG
The DNA here is from genome assembly GCA_945859725.1 of Drepana falcataria. NCBI lineage: Eukaryota > Metazoa > Arthropoda > Insecta > Lepidoptera > Drepanidae > Drepana > Drepana falcataria. Next base: position 9,372,403 of record OX243935.1, read on the forward strand.
GGTAGGCAGAGGTGTATAGGTAATACCCACACACCCAATTTCCGCCAGAGGTATAATATTAGGTGCCAACGTGTAATATCTACTACTAGTATAAGCTCTATCTAGCTTTGGTTCGCTTGGTTCTGTGTAATATGTCAACATAATTCGTCTATTGTTATTAGACATATTTCGTAAGGCACGTTAGAAAGGATGAGTGAATATATATTGACGAAAGAGATATACAATACGAAAGAGTGTGCAAGAAGAGGCAGAAGAAGATCACGTTCCAAATACCTAGATCAAATCGATCGGACGCCCAAGGACGGGACCGTCGAAAGTACTCGAAACCGACGAGCATGTATAGAGAGACCAAAACAGGTCTGTAAGTTTAGTAAGAACTGGCGCTCTAATCTCTCTGCCTACCCCGAAGGTACTCGTGATGATTTTGAGGTATGGACACATTGGTTCACATTATTAGATTATTTAATTAGTCTGACCCTATTTGTCAAATTCACGCAAGTAGCTGCTTATCTCGCTCCGTCAGATCTACAGAGGGTCTAATTAAACCTCAAAGCACTGTGCCCGCCAGTGACGCCAACAATATTTGCCGTATTCAAATACTTAAATTAATGAGATTGCCTATGTATGGTACAGTGATATTATCCTACTAATAATAGGTATTAGCCTAATTGGAGATTCTATAACCAGTATTTTCAGATTTAATTATCTTTGGATTGCCGAAATTCTCTATACAATTTGAAAATTGTATAGATAATTTCGGCCAGTACTTCGATTAGCTAAAATAAATAAATACCAAAATGTGTAATTTTAAAATGTTTATATAAATCTCCAATTCCATAGATAAAGACCTAAGTAATATTATACAAGCAAAAGTTTGTATGCCAATCACGCCAGAACGGAATTAATGAAATTTGGCACATACGTCGGATATTTGCTGATTAACACATAAAATACTTTTTACTTCCGAAAAAAATGACAACGATGTTAAATTTTACGCGGATGAGACTGCGGGGCAATTCTAGTTTATAATATGAGTAGGTTCTTGAGTTCATAAAACGTCTATGTTAAAGTTTATTTAAAGGCACTTTGACACTCAAATGTATATCGGAAGGTGGGTATTGATACAGCTCTTCCTACGCCTTAGGCGAGGGCGTATGGCGCGCGCTGGAGGGATGGCGTAAAAATGGTTATAAGGTGTGTTGTATAAATGGTTGTATATATATTTACGAGTCTGTCTCTCTCATATTCTTGAATAATGTTGGAAATCACGTATTTTCAAGACTCTTTTTAGCAAGTAGCTTCGGAAAGAAACCAGGATCTCCAGAGGAACGCTGTGTCCCCACTTCATACATATCATCACGCCGATTCTCTAGATGACTAGCCAGAGAGAGAAGAGCGCCTTTTTTTTTTTTTTTGTGTTGTCTCTAGTAACGTGAGTTCCGGGAACTTTTGCTACTTAACCGGTCAATGGCGAGACCTAGGCCTCCAGCCAGGAGAAGAGCGCCAGTTCTAACTAGACTTATATACCTCTTTCACTCTGGAAAGAGGTGTATAAGTCTAGTTAGAATTCACATTCATCTATCTCTTCCTACATGCTCATCGGTTACAAGTACTCTTGTCATTCCCATACTTAAGCGTCCGATCGATTCGATCTAGTTAGTGTAGTAGTTGGAACGTGGTCGTCTACCTCTTTTTGCATACACTTTCCCAATGTATATTTGTTTCGCCAGTCTTTCCTTTCTCATCCTTTCTATTCGTCCACGAGCTACGTAAAACTCATTGGTAAATATCTTTGGGCATGAACTTGAAATCTTATTTTGCTTGAACCACTCGGCCATCACTCTTCGATAAAATACTATATAATTAGTAGCCTACAAGTTGGTGGAAGATTACATACTGTTGCAAAATAAAATTGTACGGAGACGCTTGGTGTTACTTGTTCAAATTATACATTACGGAAATATTTTATTCCAAACGAATTATTTGAACTACAACGTAAAATGCAAGGAATGGTTCCGTGTAAAAGAGTATTTATTTAAGTTTATTTACTCACATACACTTGGAGAGCACAAGTTGCCGTTTGGCATGATGGTATGGTATGTATGTATATGTACGGTATGTATATAAAAACATATATTTAAAAATATAAAATATAGGGGCCCACCGGTATCGGGATCAGGGTCCAAGTAGGGTATTGATACAGCTCCTAGTATATCGGTCCATATATATATATATTTCAAAATGTTATTTATAAGATTTATTTTAAATAAAGAATAGTAATAAATTAATTTATTCAGACAGTGTCCATTAATTAGTAAGTGTTTTAACATCTATGTTAGTAAATATATTATTTAGCGACATTTCATTAGATGTCTGTAATGCTGCCAGCTCAACTTTTGTGCTGGTGGGTTTGTATCTAAAACTACTATTGTATACTGGTTTGTATCCTGCCGGCGGCAAACATTTGACGGCCTAGTGGAGGGTCTGGTCTAGTGAAGGTTCAGGTCACGGGCTCGATTCAAGTCAGGGTTAATATTAGTAAGATGAATATAAACATTTGTTTCTCAGTCATTTTCTGGACTTAAGTACATTGATTAGTTATTTACGGTGAAGGAAAACATCGAGAAGAAACCTGCTTACCTTTGAGAAGAAATGTAAAGGATTGGTCTTAAGCCTAGATTTATTATATAAGGCTTCCCAAGAAACTTTTTCCTTTGTAAATCGTGAGCATAACTCTAAACAAAGAAAATATTGGAAATACTTGGTATGTAATCAGTAATTGTATGCGATTCAACATCAAATTAAGTAGAGTTCACAAAATTATTGGCGTATAATATTATACCTGCAGTTTGAATTGTAGTTCAACAGAAGCATTGTCGCATAGAGCTTTCATTAATAATGAGTTTACCATCAGACTGCCCAAAGGATCTTTTAAATATATTCTCACTAATTTTTCGCTTGCTAAGAGGGGCGAATATAAGATTTTTCACTGAAAATGAGCCTTTTTTGAGGAGGTATTGGCTTTTCCTCTACATTGTCCCCAGTGGACTGATATTTTATATATCAATATGTGCTCACATGGTTGAGGTATTGAAGAGCAATAGTTCCGACAAGTTTATGGAATTGACATCGTATATTTTCGTTTATACTCATGGTAGGTTTCGTTAGACTATTCTAGCATATATTTTCATGCTTTCCTCCAAAATTATCCAAAGTGTCTTATGTGGTCTTCTTCTCTTTGCCAGTGGTATATTCGTGACAGATGGTGAGTCCGACCGTGTGTCAAGTACGACTATTTATATTATTTTTTGTATTCCGTCATAAGCGTATGCATTCATCTCTTGACTCGCTTGAATTTGTCTGTGAATAAATTCGAAAACGTGTGCACAGTCTTGCCAGAGAGAATGTGTTTAGTTACTAAGCTACAGTTGAGTAAAACTCTTTTTCATACAGACCGCAGGAGTTTGACCGTTTGAGTTTACAGATTATTATGATCACCCCGACTAGTAATTATGTAATTATTGCTCTTACTTACAGTGATCTTTAAAGCAGTTATACTTGTATTAAGGTCAACTGATATCACAGCAATTATGCATGAATTAATCAAAATATGGCGCCATGAATCTGAGCTTACTGCTAAACAATGTACTGAAAGAAGTCGTATATTAAGAAGGTTAAATTACGGGAACAAAGGTAACTTACAGCTACATAGATATGTAGGTACGCCCCATGGTTTAACCCATCACTGGATTTAAAGTATCGTTTTAATTTTGCTCGGCTTTTAAGGGCTTCAATATATATGTAGTTAATAGATTCTGTAAATTATCCTTTATATATTTATATATCTTTAAGCTAAGATTCTGTAAATTAAATCCACACACCTGCCCTCAAGGGGTAGGCAAAGGTGTGTAGGTAGTGCCACACACTCACTTTCCACTAGATATATATTTTACGTGCCAACGTGACAGATGGCGAGTCCATCGCCGTTACTCCAGCACGACTATACATACGCCTTTGAATTTCTTCTCAGACGTATGCAGGTTTTCTCTCGATGTTTTCCTTCACCGTAAAGCTCGTGGTGTGACTAATCACTGTACTTAAGTTCGGAAAAACTCATTGGTACAGTCGGGATTCGAACTTGCGACCTTTGCGTCGCGGGCAACTGCTCGAACCACTCGGCCACCACGGCAATGTACGAGTATTTACGCATATATTTATCTGTATAATTATGTATATCGTTGTCTAGTTTCTTTAGCTAAGACTAAGCTTCTTAGACTAAGCTGTGTGGAATCGTCGAAGTTATTTATTATTTAGATATCTCATTCCATTTCAGCAATAGTAACGATGATTTTACTTACAACTTGCCAACAATACATAAAGCCCGTCATAACCGTAACATTCAACAGAGTCATATTGGGAAGAGATTATGCGATGTGGTTAACAGTCCCTCGTACTCTCCCGTTTAATCCTTTCCTTAACTGGCCTGTATTTTTGGGAGTGAACATCTTCTTAACGCATATTTGTAAGTTATCTATAGCCGCTAGTATAAATATACTCACCTTTCCACAAGGGACCCCGAAGGGGTAGCCAGAGGTGTATAAGTAGTACCAATAAACCCACTTTCCGCCAGAGATATATTTTAGTCCAACGTGACAGATGGCGAGTCCATCGCCGTTACTCAAGCTCTTGGTGATTCAGGATTTGGATTGCAATCTTTGTGTTGCAGGCAACTATTTGAACCACTCGGCCACCATGGCTCGTATGTGTATTTTAATGTTTATAATATTGCTATCGAAATATTTCAAGTTCAGGAAGAAATTTAAGGGTATGGGTCTCTCGAGAATTACAAATCTCTTTTGTTTCGTCCACGTTAGCAAGACGGTTATACTGTTTGTTGTTTTTCTTCTCAACTTATGATGTAACAGTCATATAATAATCTTATAGCACTCGTCTTCGTATGCATCTACATAGGATCTGAGCTCCTCATGATAAGCTTGTGCGCTTTGCTTCACGCGGAGTTTACAATACTCAGAGAAGACTTCGCTCGTGTAAAACCTAAGACAGATAATTTCACGGATGCTAGAGGAAAATACCAATCGGCAGATAAAAGATCTCAAATTACTTTAGAAGAGTTGGTGAAGAGGCATCAAATATTGTTAAAGTGAGCATTTAATGCCAGAATTTGGCTAATTTGTGTAATGTTTACAAAAAAAAACTATAAACATCAGGTATTTTTACAAAAGAATGCATTTACGACCTGACGTGGTAATGCTTTACCAAGTTGTCAGCCAAATGACCACTACCCTAATTACTCTTGGCATAAACACGGTCACACCCATCCAGTAACGTATGTGACCACCTGAATATATACATGGCCGTTTTAGCTACTGTCATTATCGTGGTCATTATAAAAACATTAGTGATCAAATAAGGTATGTTACATACAAAATTTTAAAGGCGAACTGCTATCGATAATTTTTTTTCGCTGTAAACAATTCCTCTTTGTAACTTATCTTTGAAAATGTATGTCGTTTCATATATGAATTTTAAACTAAAAAGATCTTTAGACTTTGAATTAGATTCGAGACTCGAACTAAAAAGGAGTTTTATAGGTATACTTTATTCCAGTTCTTTTACCAAGAAATTACTTTTTAAACTGAACTGGAATAAAGTATACCTATAAAACTCCTTTTTAGTTCGAGTCAATCAGATCTTCTTCACTTTCTACTGAATTTCAGGTTAAGCAACGACTTGGACGTGACATTCAGCAGTATGAACTTTTGTAACTTGGTGTTTGTTACCATAACTACCTGTTTGTTTGTTTATGCAGCTTTGGTGAGTTCAATTATTTCTATTATGTTAAGTTATTTTGGGTATGAGTACACAATAATGTTTGTTTATCTAATAACTGCATTATTAAGGCTCATTGTGTCTTGTTCTACGTATATTTAGTCCCCGAAGAGATATATTTTAATTAATAAAATAAATACAATTTCATTTATTTCGACCAACAAGGATCATGTGTAGTAAAACTACAAGTTAGTAACTATTAATAAATATAAAAAAATAAACATTAAAAAAAAAAAGGTTTATTTGAATGTAAGAAGTAGTTTTAGTAATAGAGAGTGAATTAAGAAAAGGCGGGTTTTTTTATGGGATGGTGATAGCACGATTCAGCAGATGGCGGAGACCGCGGCTAGTTCGTTGGATGTTACCACCGAATTACGCTAAGACAGATGTTAGAGAAATTAGTATAAAGACTTGATTTTGTGATTGCAATTCTAGTGAAAATATAAGTTAAGCGAAATACAGTGCTGTTTAATTCCGGAGGTTGTCTGTATTTGTAATATCGCTAGATTTATAATTGCCGTAATAATAGATGACCACTTAACATTAAAAATATATAACTGTGTTTTTCCTTCTAGTTTGCAGCTAACTTATCCAAAATGGTGCTCTATTATTTGGGAGCATGTTTCGTATTGTTCTATTCTCTGAACCTATGTTATTGCTCTGAACTGCTTATACACTCGGTAATTATTATTATTATATATTGTCAAATATTCAAAAATAAAGCATTTTACTTTTTCTAATGTGTGTTTTTAAAGTGTTTCTTCTAAATTCAAACTGCGCTAATTATGCTTAGATTGTTTTTCCAAAGTTTTCCTCAGCTTTGCAGAACAAAAGTGGACATCGCAAAATGTGTTACAAACTTAATTTATATCAGAGTCCTGTTTTACATTGTGACGTTACGTGTCGTGGTGAATTACTTAAAATAATAAATATTCCATGTTAATGTAATGCTGATAAAATTATTCTGCAAATATTATCTGAGAATGATACATTTTACAATAGAATTATTAAGCGTACATGCATGTTTCTTTTTGTTTTGTAAATGAAGTAGTATCATAGTATGATAAATATACTACTATTAATAACAAGGGCTCTGCTTTATTTCAGAGTACCAGAATTGCGGAGGTGGCGTATGAACATTTATGGTACAAAAATAGCGTGTCGTTTCAAAAAAACATATTATTCATCATAAGAAGGTATGTAATTCTCGATTGTACGTTCAATGACGACGAAGCGAACGATTTGAGTTGAAAGAGTGATACAATTCCGAGGACCACTGGAGAAATTAGATATCGGTGCGCTTTTGTTCATAGCTCAAGCCTATCCTGAGGGGCGTCAGGAGACAATTTTATCGGTCTTAAAGGGTATATGAGTCGATGAAATGATCCCGTGGGTCACATGCTTGACGATGACGGGACGAACTGGACATATACCTGAATAATTTGCCGGAAGTAGCATTCGATTGTGGGGGGGGGGGGAGAGAGGAGGGAGGCATAGATGTCTATAAATAAGATGACCGACAAGCATGTATGAAGTGTACTATACTGTGATAATAACCTTCGTTCTGGACGAATGACAAAGTACTAGCATTGGGCTGACCTGTGAAATTTTTATTATCTTACAGAGCACAGAAACCATGTTGTATGAACTCTTTGACTTCACAAATGAACCTTCAAACATTTGCTTTGGTAAGTATATATATATATATATACCGCATAGATACTACCTTTGCGAGCACAGCTATTTCAGAAGACCTGGAAACCATTTCCAGGGTAGGAACATACCCAGAAGAAGTGCCATATAAGTTGCAATATTTTGTAAAATGGATGTAATATCCCTGGCCTGTCTTACATAGAATATTTGTCATATAATGTACGAATAATGTTACCCTGATTTTTATGTGCAAATTGTAAATCCATTTATTTTTTAATTTAAGGCTCCATTTGACTCAGCTTTTCGACCAAAACACAGCTTTCTGAGCTTCACGCAGATTTTACTGAAATTTATTTTTCTTTTTTTACAGATACTTAAACGCACCTTCTCCTTTATGTCACTGATAAGGACTTTGTACGATGACCAATAAATAGTACATCGTCAGCTCATACATTACCATAATTATCACACATGCCCAAGCAGTAACTTATGATTGACGAACTTTTCAAATAATGAAAACTGAGCACGTTAAAAATTGCACCTAATTTAATATCCACGAAGCACGATTTTATCTCTTACACCATCATTTGTATATCAGCACTAAACTGAAATTTAGCAATAAATATAATAATAGTTATTTGTTATATTATTAAATCGAATCCAAAATGCGTTAATACAATCTGAACGCCATCCCACAGTGGTGCCATTACCCACACACCCACATTCCGCCGGAGATATATTTTAAGTGCCAACGTTACAGATAGCGAGTTCATAGCCGTTACTCAAACACGACTATACATATGTCTTTGAATTTCTTCTCAAACATAACCAGGTTTTCTCTCTGTTTTCCTTCACCGTTAAGCTCGTGGTGTGGCTAATCAGTGTACTTAAGTTCAGAAAAATTGGTATAGTCGGGATTCGAACTTGCGACCTTTGCGTCGCAGTCAACTAGCCGAATCACTCGGCCACCACGGCTATTCATACTCAACTGCAGTGAGTTTTAGACCTCTATATGGGAAGGCGTTAAGATATAGTTAAAAGAAACATCCTTTTGCCCATAGATTAAACGAACCATGACATACAAAAGCGGTCCATTCGTGTGAACTATAAATTGCCCCTCACTAAAGGAGCGTTAACTACCAAGGCTCGCCCGCTCCGTATTTCACTTAGCTCGTCTGAATTTCAACCAAATTTATTGTGACTGGACCATTTACGGTCTTGACATCCGCCTGAAATTGTGGATTAAGCATTTTTTGGAAAGTTCAATTAAACTGATAGACCCATGGTGGCCTAGTGGTTGGCGTAATCGCCTACAACACAAATATTGCAAGTTTGAATTCCGACTGTACCAATGAGTTTTTCTGTGCTGAAGTATAGTTCTTAGTCACGCTACGACCTTTACAGAGAGAGAAAACATCGTGGAAAAACTGCACGCGTTTGAGTAGAAATCCAAACACTGGCATTTTTTTATACGTATACTAGTGGTCCCGCCCAGCTTCGCTCGGGTGGAAAAAAAAAAGATGGTGGCGCCACCTATCGGGTCCAATTGTGAATCTAAACCATTCCCAGATCCCCTTGAACACACACAAAAAAATTCATCAAAATCGGTCCAGTCGTTTAGGAGGAGTTCAGTCACATACACACGCACACAAGAAATATATATATTAAGATAATTGTGTAAGGTCCAGTTGTGCTTGAGTAACGGCGATAGACTGTCACAATGGATATTTTTATTAACTCCATCTAACTCCGGCATTGAATTCAATATTTTGAATTGGAGTTTAACAAAGTAGTACAATCTAGTTTATCATGATGGGGGAGTAAAGTCATACTAGCAAAGAACCGGTCGAAACCGCCCCACACTAGAATACGCCAGAAAGTTTATTATCAAGTAGTTTCAAATATTACTACTACGCGAGATGGGTCCATCATACCCATACACCGAGCGAATGTAACATATTATTTACAATACGAACAAAATTGAGTGACGTACGAATGATGAATGGCCTGGGTCATTTGTGACCCTTCCCTTTTTCCGGGTTAAATATGTAAATAGACGGCAGAAATGTTATTTCCTGAAAATGCTTGCTTTCCTGTAGTTATTTCGATGTATTTCCTCTTTTAATCTTTTTGGATCCCCTTGAACTGTTGAGGGAGGTTTTGTTCCTTGGAATGCATACCAAACAAAGTAAATAATAACAAAGGAAGTGATGATTGAATAATACTTAAGAATCTAACATTAAACATTCAAGTTCAAGTTTTATTAAAACAATAAAACCTACTTGTACAAAATAGATATAAATATATCTTCATACCATCCCACAAGGGTTCTCGAAAGACTAGGTAGAGGTGTGCACACACCCACTTTCCACCAGAGATATATTTAGATGCCAATGTGACGTAACGTTTTTACTTATTATTACATTTCTGTCTACCCCTTCGGGAAATTTTATGGGACAGCGTAATTATATAAATTGTAGGGAATTTCAAAGTTGAATAGCCAACGTACGAGTATATTCTACCAGAATAGGGTAGAAAAAATGGTAGAATTTTATTGCTATTTAACGGAGTTGAATATGTGAATTTATTCAATGCAAATAGGAGGAGGATGCTGAATATGAAACAAAAACGGTAAAACTTTGCACAGGAAGAAATAGCGTTATTACACAAGAATATGAACTAACTTTTTGCAGACATTATAAAAAGAACGCACAAGCAGGAATTCTGCTTGCAAATTGAATTCCCACGGGATTGGTTTACATTTAGTATCAAGCATATACAAAAAGATTTAGAATCATACATACATACATACATATCATCACGCCAAGTCCCTAACGGGATAGGCAGAGAGTATTAGAATCAAGCCGCAAAAAAGCAAGCATATAAAAAGCCGTGGTGTCCGAGTGGTTCGAGTAGTTGCCTACGACACAAAGATCGCAAGTTCGAATCGCGACTGTACCAATGAGTTTTTCTGAACTTAAGTACAGTGATTAGTCACACCACGAGCTTTACGGTGAAGGAAAACATCGAAAGGAAACCTACATACGTCTGAGAAGCAATTCATAGGCGTATGTATAGTTGTGCTTGAGTAACGGCGATGGACTCGCCATCTATCACGTTGGCACCTAATATTATACCGCTGGCGGAAAGTGGGTGTGTGGGTATTACCTATACACCTCTGCCTACCCCTTCGAGGATCCTTGTGGGAAGGCGTGAGGATATATATATCTGTTACAGAGATTGTGTATATAGAATCATCGTCTGAAAAACTGTCAAAGAAACTAAGGTTCCGCCCCCAAACACGCCCTTCGATCTGAGGGTGCGGATTTATACAGAGCCTTATTATTAATACCTTAATACATTTTAAAGATATCATTTATTTCGACAGTATTTATAAAACTGTCTTGTTTAATAAACACTCAAATTGTCCAATTGAAAATCGAACGAATATTCAAGGACGGGAACGTAAAGAATACTCCAAACCGGCGAGCATGTATGAAGATGATCAATGTGCACGAAGCGAAAGAGTAATGTAAGTCTAGGGAGAACTGGCGCTCTAATATCTCTGCCTACCCATTAGGGGCCTCGGCGATATAACTAGGCCATATTTAATGAAAATCATATATTACGGCAAAGGTACGGCATGAAGGCGGTTTCAGCGCCGTTCTTCAAATGCCACTATTACGTACGTACGTGCTTGAATGAGAAATTACTTAATGTAATTTGAATGATGATGATGATGAAAGTTTGAAACGATGTTTGAAGGTTGGCATTTTTTAAATATTCTAAAAAGAGTGTTACAGAAAACAGCGTAGCCAACCGTGGCCTTAGACATGGCATGGAAGGTTATTTACGTCAAAGTCGAGAGCAACAGCTCTTTACAAATCTCCAAACACCCATCAAAGCCACTCAGACATACTAAGTAATGAAATAAATTCAAATTCCCTTGCTCCTAAGCAGACAGGAAATTCACGAATCAGACATTCTGATGGACTAAACATTTCACAGGTTTTTGTGGGCGGAGTCTCAGACGATCAAATTATCCGAGCGTCTACTTATGACTAAAGGTCGTAAAGTTGTGTTTATCTGCGTATTCACTGTAAGCGAATTCCGTCCAAGTTCAAAGTCCTCACAACAACGAACGTATAATTCAGTTATACTGACATTTTATGCGTTGAAAAGCAATGAAAACAACAATTTCAGGTGCAGATTCACCGCGACTGTGTTGCATTTAAACATAACCAGTTTATTGAGACCTTATGTTGTCTCCGATTGGTTCTTGTTTCTTCCTATGTAAATACACTTTAGTCCACAAGGGTGGTTCTAGCAGTATTGGACTCAGCATCTCTATTCCATGTTCGTTGGGTAGGCAATTAAACAAACCGCATGAAGTTAGTAATGAGATCTGAGGAGAATTGAACAGTCGAAATGTTGCCTGTAACTTAGATAGTTGGCGGCTAAAGATTATTTATGGGTACACAGGAAGTTAAGTAACTTGTCTCGCCATCCAGCGTACTGGTGAAAGGTGTTGTCTCACCATAAGTTACTGAAACCGCAGATGAGGGTCAACTTCCGACTGAAGTTTTCACGCTCTATGGTCGTAAATTTAAATTTGCTTATGGCATTCGAAAATTAAATATTTATGTGCTTTGAAGTACGGATTAATTCGTAGTTGAGGGTTTCACCTTTCGAATTTGGAGCAGTCAACTACTTTTGTTTTTGGGGTGTGTCTTCATACGCCTGAATTTGTGGTATTCAGAAATAAGAGAGCTTCTATGTACCTACATAAACAAGTAAACAACTTGGGACAGTTCGACACCAATAGACTTTCCCACATTAAGCAAAGCTTGTACTAGGAGAACTAGACAACGACATCATATTTGTAGGACATCCAAAACTAAGGACCAAATACACGTGTTCATTTCTACCCTTAACGTTAATCTTACGTTTAGCAGCCAAGCCTAGACCAGGTGGCCATCCCCCCTTAGAGATCCAGATCCTCTAAATTCTAATACATTTCATTAGTCTTATTCGCCTCATTAGCCTAATATTTTTCATGAAATAAAAAAAATATTAGAGGAGGGAACGGTAAAGAATATTTTTCATAGCGTATTCTTATGAATAACTCTACACTTCTTCCTTTGTTGCTACCTAGTGTAACCATTATAACTCGACACTTCTTCCTTTATCGCTACCTAGTGTCACCATATAAATAAAGCAACAAATAAAATGTTTTTTATTCTGTCCCCCATACCCTACTTCGTAGCAAATTGAGTTTACGCAAACTAGCCTCCTTAAAATATTATTCTTCGGAGCAGCCAGCCCCTTTTCAAATAGTCCATTACGTTAAGGAAAAGTTGAGAAGTTTAGGAACCCCTTTTCGTTACTTAGACAAATTTAATACTATTGTTTTCTTCAAACTTCCTTCCGCGGATGCTCATATTTTGGAATGAGCTCCTCTGCCTTTTGGAAGTTTTTCTGGAAAGTACCACTATTTTCTTTGTCAAGCGTGTCATGAAGTTTTTAGACTATCGTCACGAGTGGCGCGATTCTCCTGGTATTGCAAGCTTCCATAAGCGGAACCAATAAAAAATAATTTTACAAAAGTTTTCTCTTTCGACATTAAACTTTTTCTATTATAGCAACCCAGAACAGATCGATACGGTTGAAATAATAGGACCTATTCAATATATGTATATTTTATTAGTATGAACCCTGTCATTGTCGCCACCTGTCACCTGCAACACAAAGGTTGCACGTTCGAATCCCCACTGTACCAATGAGTTTTTCTGAAATTAAGTACTGTGATTAGTCTAAGTATTAAACTTAGCAGAGCTCATAGAAAAATAAGTTATATACTTAAGTAACGGTGGCAGACTCGATTTGTCACATTGGTACATACCTCTATAAAATCTTGTGCGTAATCGTGTAGATGAAGAGGACGCCTAAATCTGGAAGCCATTTATTTCCTCAGTCGTCTTTAAGCAATAAATCCAATACAAACCCGATCACAAATTTGTATCGTAAAGCTAGCGTTAAACAGTATCGGCCTCGAAAGAACTTTTGTTATCAGGCTAACTCCCCAAGTTTTGGGGTCCACTTATCGGATGTTATCTTAGTGACGGGCATCAAAGTACTAAGAGTAACGGCACAAGTTGACTCTGTTCTGAAGGCATAACCTTTTATTACATTATCCGCCACCTAAGTCGTAACCGCTGAAGTTTGGAATCTTCTGAACGGTATTTCATCTATTTCCTACAGTGTAAGGAGCACTGAGATTTGCACAGAAATAGAATGAGCGATGAACGTTATTTAAATTTCATATGCATTCATCTCTTTCCTCGAAGGGGTAGGCGGAGGTGTGTCCTTTCTCCAACGTGACAGATGGCGACCCCATATGCCGTTTCTAAAGTACGACTATACGTCTTAGTTTTTTTTAACGTATGCAGATTTCCTCTTGGTGTTTTCTTTCATCGTAAATTTCATTAACTTGAATAATCACCACGAGTTCGAATTTCGATTTTCTTATTTATGAGCTTTCTAAGACGTAAATCGTCTTAAGTTCAGAAAACTCTCAAGTGAAGTCGAAAATCGAACTTTTGTTGCGTTACAGGCACTCTAATATCACGGTCAAAACGGCTCTAAGCATTCAACGGGTTATCAGAACCACAGCTTGTTCTTAAGGTGGGTACTGGGTACTGACCGGCGGTACGTGATGTGATGAATCATTCGCAGCGAGCATTTGTAGGCTACCTCTGGAATCAAACTGATGTATTTCGCTTTACTTATATTTTCACTATAATTGCAATCACAAAATCAAGTCTTTATACAAATTTCTCCGACATATCGCTTAGCTTAATTCGGTGACAACGAATAAGTCGCGATCCCCGCCATCTACCGGGCCGCGCCAGCCGCCATCACCATCCCGCCAACCCGCCGTTTTGTATTTCTCTTTGAACAAACTGATGCTCTGTTCCTCGAGTAAGTAGGTACTGGGATCGGGTTAGTAATGAAACGACATAAAATTCCCCAAAAAGTGGCGAATATTTAATGTGTGTTCAACTCGAGTATATACCATACACGTAGAACGCCATGGTAGCGCGATTCAAAAAGTATTACTATAGGTAAAGTGCCATCTACCGGCCACAATACAAATAAACCTGCCACAGTACAGCCATTACATGTATATGACATAAACGGATTGTACACTCTTTATATCACTAATATTATTCATTCTGACATCAAATGTCCAATACACGATTTTTTTTATATTTTCAAATCTTTACAAACTCTTCCAATAATATTTTTTTTATTGTTTTACGTCACCCAAATGGCCAGTACAGTTGCATTTTATTATTTTTAAATATATATGCATTTATGAAACCTTACTCATGATACGATTCGCCGTATGCTAAGATCTATTTCAAATCATTCCAAGCTCTTCTGTCACCCGTTTCTCCAAACTGAGTGCAAAAACGCGCCTTAACGCTGGATCATACCTTCAGAAGGCAGTGACAACTTTTTATGAGAATCAAACTGCAAGATTGCGTTTTCTAACAAGGCGGTTTCAATGTTCGACACATGGTGCAAGATGTGGTGTTCGACTTCTAGGTCCTCGAATAGTAACTTAACTTTGTTTGGTGTGAGCAACAACGCCCCACCCTCGAAAAATAAATTGGTTTTTTTTTTTTTTTTTTTTTTTATACCACTTGGGTGGCAAACAAGCATGCGGTCCGCCTGATGGTAAGCGGTTACCGCCGCCTATGGACGCTTGCAACACCAGGGGTATCACTCGCGCGTTGCCGACCCTGCAGGAATCTTTTCACACCCTTCTTGAAGAACTCCATGCTGTACTCTCCAGGGAAAACCTCAACGGGGAGCTCATTCCACAGCCTGAGCGTTCGCGGAAGAAAACTTCTTTGGAAGCGCACAGTGCGAGACCTTTGTGGTTCCAAGGTATGGGGATGAATTCCCCGTCGATGGCGAGAGGTGCGGTGGTAGAAGGTGGAAGTGGGCATCATATCGAACAATTCTGCAGAACACTCCCCGTTATACAAGCGGTAGAACACACACAGGGAGGCAAAGTCTCTCCTCAGACTTAGTGATTCCAAGCCGCTTGTGAGCATGGGATCGTCGACAATTCTAGCGGCGCGTTTCTGAACCGCGTCAAAAGGCCCAAGCTGGTATCCAGGGGCTCCAGCCCACAGGTGGCAGCAGTACTCCATATGTGGCCGAACTTGCGACTTATAAAGTTGCAGCCTTTGTTGCGGTGTGAAGTACTGCTTTGCTCTGTTGAGCACACCGAGCTTCCTCGACGCCAGCTTAGCCTTGTCCTCTAAATGACCACGGAACTGAACGTCGCTAGAAATATCGACCCCAAGGATCCTAATGCTCTCCGAGATGTTCAGGGGAGTGTTCTGGAATTGTGGAGCCACAGCGAATGGAGTTTTTTTTGCGGTGAACGCGCAAACTTGTGTCTTAGTGGGGTTGAAGTGAACTAGGTTTAGTCGACCCCAATCGGAGACACTGCGAAGTGTACTCTCGATTTCAGACACAAGTCGTTCGCGACTTTCCTCCACAGTGGAACGAGGGAGATTAGCACGGCCCGTGTAGTAAGTGTCCCCAGTGCTGTCGTCTGCATAGCAATGAATGCCTTCAATAGAAAGCATGTCATTAATATGCAGAAGAAACAGAGTCGGGGACAACACAGAGCCTTGCGGGACGCCAGCATTAATTTCCATGCTTTCGGAGCAGCTACCGTCAACGACGGCTCTTATGCATCTGCTGGACAGAAAGCTGGCGACCCATTTGCATAATCCCTCTGGCAGTCCGTAGGATGGAAGCTTCGATAGAAGACCGCGATGCCAGACCCGATCGAACGCTTTCGCCACATCCAAGCTAACAGCTAATGCCTCACCTTGACTCTCAATGGCGAGTGACCAACGGTGCGTGAGATATACTAGAAGGTCACCCGTTGAGCGACTGTGGCGGAAGCCATACTGTTGGTCACTCAACAAACCGTGACCCTCTAGATATCCCAGGAGTTGCGTGTTAATCACTCGCTCCATAATTTTGGAGAGGAGGGAGGTGATGGCGATCGGCCTGTAATTCGATGGGTCTGATCTATCGCCCTTTTTGGGCACTGGGTGCACGTGGGCGGTCTTCCACGAAGTTGGGACTTTTTGGGTGGAGTAGGAAAGCGCGAATAGGCGCGTCAAAACAGGACACAGTTCAGGAGCACACTGCTTAAGCACCACTGCCGGAATACCGTCTGGCCCGCTCGACTTATGGACGTCCAGAGACAGCATCTCCCGCCGGACCTCCCGTTGGGTTATGCTTATCTCCGGCATAGAGTTCTCACACCGCAGGATAGTGGGCGGTGTGGCGCCTCCGTCATCCATAGTCGAGTTCGAGGCAAAGAGAGAGCCCAATAGATCCGCTTTCTCTTTGGCACTGTGGGCCAAGTTACCATCCGGCTTACGGAGTGGTGGTAGGGACGACTGGCAAAAGTTTCCCTCAGCAGCCTTGGCAAGGGACCAAAAAGCACGGCTGCCAGAAGGGTAGCTAGCGAGTCTCTTACCAATTCTGCCGACGAAATCGAATTTCGCCCTGGCAATCGCTCGCTTACAGTGCCTCGAGGCAGCATTAAGTTTCCGCTTTGCATCAGATATGTTGGGGTCCAGATTGGATCGAGCCGTGGTCCACGCCTCATACAAGGCTTGCTTGGATAATTTAGCTTCCTTGCAGGGCTTATTAAACCACGGCTGTTTCTTTACCCCTGTAGCTACTAGCGAGTTTGGGATGTAGCATTCCATTCCCGCCAGTATCGTCTCAGCGACGGCTGCTGCACAGGGGTCTGGATCTTCTGATGCAAAGCAGATCTGCCTCCACGGGTACGATGCGTAAAACTCACGCAATCCATCCCAGTCTGCTGCCTTGTAGTGCCACATGCGCCGCCGCCCCGGGGGTCGGGGCACTTCGGCCTTTGCGCACGGCACTTGCGTCCGGACCAGACAGTGGTCGGATGTGCCAAGCGGCGCACCCACCGAGATGGAATAGCTGTCCGGTCGCGTGGTCAGCAGAAGGTCCAGTAAAGAGCTTGTATGGCCCTCGATATCAGGTATTCTGGTTGGTTCGTGTACCAGCTGCGAGAAGCCATAAGCCAGGGCAAGCTCGTAAGCAGCCCTCTCCGCGCAGTCAGTGGACCGAGAGCCAAGCCACTCAACATGGTGAGCGTTAAAATCTCCTAAAACCACCAACTCCGCGGAGGGGTACTGCTCAAGTACTTTGTCCGTTGTCGATTGCAGGTGCTCAAATAGGCGAACTGTGTCTGTGTCACCGCTATGGGACCTGTAAAGGCACGCGTAGATTCGGGTGTTGCCACCATAGTCTACGCGCACCCACAAAATTGACAGGTCTCTGTCTTCAAGGCCGTGGAGACGTCGACAGCAAATATCCTCCCGGAAGTACATACATACCCCGGCGCGGCGCACAAAATTGTGTTCCATCTTGTACCCGGGGTAGTTCAGGTACGATGTATCATCAGGGCAGGATATCTGCGTCTCCGTCAGAAATAGCAGAGTCGGCTGTGTCGTCTCAAGGTGTTGGTGGACTGCATTTAGATTAGAATGAAGTCCCCTGATGTTGCAAAAGTCCATTTTTAATATGGAAGGGGAGGCCGCTGGGAAACTTCTACTATTTTTAAATTTGGCCATTTTAGATTTCTAAGGGTGCTGAAAAGGAAGAAGAGGAATCGTTGTGTCGGCATCAAAGAGGACAAAGCGCAGTCTCAATCCGCCGCAGTGATGTACAGGTAGTGCGGATTGCCGGAGCGGAAGTCGGAAGGGCCCCCGATCCCCCCCTGATGCAGCGGCCGGGTCCACTCCGGTCTCCTCCTCCGGCACGACCACTACACCAAGGACTTTACACACATGTGCGGGTCAGCCTCCCAGGGCGGAGATTAGGTGATCCCTGGGTTCGGGACCCCTACTATATGCGGGCGGCCAGCGGACAGCCGTTTCACCGGGTCTCCCTAACAACCGCACCGACATGCCGCGCCTGGTCACCACCACGGCGGAATTGTACCACTGGTCCTGTGCTGCCGACACACCGCTTCCTCTTGGAGCCTGGCGACCTTACTCACCACAGGAACACGACACACCCGAGGGTAATGCCATTTAGCTGCGATCTTCTGTAAGGTGGAGGTAATGGTACCAGTCGGGCTGCTCCGAATTCGAACGGCAATTAACCGTTGTGCCCTCCCTCCCTTTGAAGGAGGTAAGATGTGAGAATGGTCACAACGAACTAATTAGATGTATCGTTTTACGATCCAAGAAGGACAATTCTTTGTTATTTTTAGATAATCGTTTTTCCCTAAACATGTTCCTGTTATACATCCGGGATATCATGGAGGTGTTTATAAAAACCTTATCATCTCGAATTTATTATTATTCCTTCAATCCAACAAAAGCTCTAATTGTCTTGCTCGATATTATTTATTTTTATCTATATTTAATAACAAGTGACCAGGTGTGTTATTTTAGTAAATGGGATAATTCTAGAGCAAGAGAATGAATTTGTATATCTAGGAAGCATGTTCACACGAGATGGAAAGACTATGAAAAAGACATTGAAAGAAGGATAACTGCCGGTAATTAGGTGAATAGGGCCATGTCGGCGTTGATGGGCAGCAAAAGTCTCAGCAAGAATGCTCGAGCTGTCCACAACGCGATATTGGTGCCTACCTTATTGTATGGCAGCGAATCCTGGGTATGTCAGAGGAAGTATGAAAATAGCTTAAATGCAGTTGATATGCGATCTCTTCGAAAAATGTGCGGAGTAACGATCTAGCAAACATTCAGTCTAAATTTGTTTAAACAGTACGCATACACTGCTACGTGCTGCAATCGATATGTGTCAAGTTGTTCTATCCATCGCACCACAAACCATTGGTATAGGTTCACGCGATCGAGAGTGCTCAAAGTGAGCCGGTGGTCAATTGACTTGGAAACTAGAATCCTCTTTCAACGAGCGCTGGCGAGTGGAACACACGTTACTTACGGACTAATATAGAGTCAGTTTTGTTAGTTTTTGGGGCAAAGTTTTCTGGATACTGTTCGTGGATTCATTTTATTTGGTTGCTGCTAATTTTGCGCCGAGTACCTCACGGAGTAGGCAGAAAGAGTGTACTAGTAGGGAACTAGCTCGTTAGACTTACAGACCGCATTCGTTCCATCTACAACTATCCGATTTTTCGTACGTGCTCGCCAGTTTCAAATGCTTATTATCCTCACTCCTTCCCATAAGGGTCCCCGAAGGGGTAGGCGAGGTGTATCTCTCTACCTGAGATATGATTATATTTGGTGCTAACGTGACAGCTGGCGAGCCTTTGCCGTTACTCAAGCACAACTATACTTAAGTCTTCGAATTGCTTCTCAGACGTATGCAGGTTTTCTCTCAATGTTTTCCTGCACCGTAAAGCTCGTTGTGTGACTTATCACTGTTCAGAAAAACTCATTGGTTCAGTCGGGATTCGGGCTTGCGATCTTTGTGTCGCAAGCAACTACTCGTAGCACTCGGTCACCACGGCTCTACACATGTGTACATAAAACATATTCTATGTGTTCATCCAGCTAATAATTATTTCTGTGCCAAATTTTATGCAATTCTGCAGTTTTGGCATGATTGAGGAACAAACATTGTTAACAACTTCTACATTTATAATATTTTTGGATTTGAAGAAATTATCATCATTGTATAACAATTTATTTTGTTGTAATCTACGTTTTAAGAAAAATATATTGTTTTTCAGATTATCTAAAGCCTAATCTTAAGATACTTCTTACGCATTTTTTATATGTGCAACATGTATAAGAAATATCTCAAGATTAAGTTGACAAGACGCCAATCAAAGTCTATTCACGTAGAGAGATTCTGATTTACAGTTTCAAGATCTACAATCTTAATGAAGATAAGTTTTTGATGGAAGTGTGGTAGTTAATGCCTTTATATCATCGCTTAGCAGGAAACTGGCTCATGTCATTTGTAGGTCGTAAAAGAAAATTGGCTTTCAGCATACAAGGCAGAGTCCCATATGACTTCCGAGGCAATATAGTTTAGTTAGTACCGGATGCTTAGCTGGGAGTGTTAATTTTGCTGTTTTCATGTTGTTTATGTTTGGGGGTGCTTTTATACTTATAAGGTCTAGTTGCTTTTATTTTTTTAACTCAATTATTCATACCACGAGCTTTAAGCTGAAGGAAAGCATCGAGAGGAAATCTGCATCCGTCTGAGAAGCAATTCGAAAGGCGTATGTATAGTCATGATTGAGTAACGGCGACGAACTCATTTGTCACGTTGGCACCTAAAATATATATCTGGTGGAAAGTGGGTGTGTGGATATTTTCGCCTATGCTTAAGTTTAGTGAAATTCCAACGTAACTGATGGCGAGTCTGTCATCGTTTCCCAGACATTGTACAAACGCGAACGGACACGAACGTCAAAAGAATTCGATACCGGCGAGCGTTGATGAAGTCTGATGCATATTGATTAAGCGAATGACGTCTGTAAGTTTATGAAGAGCTACTGCTCTATTTGTGAAGGATTCGGCGTAATGATAAATTACTGTAAATACGTGCTGTGTTGTTATTCAAACATTTGTAGGTTCCAGTGAAGAGTACAATGAATATGATTGACCGGACTCTTAACATTCACCGTAAAGCTCATATTGCGAACGACAACTCTACATAAGTTCCTACATACAAACATCTGGTACTCTAATATGGAAATATCGGCTACCCTTATATGAAACTAGCTGTCACCTACGTAAAAAGTATTTTATGTGTAGATTTTTTTTCTGAAATAAATTAGACCTTATTTTGTTGTGTATAGTTGGACCAGCTTAAAAACTCTATGCTAATTTTGTTCTATGATCTTTGCGTGAAAGAGGAACAGACATCGTCCAAACTTTATTTTTTAATATTAGTAGGATAGTCATTAAAGGAAAGCTAACTTAATGCTACTGAGGTGTGTGTTTATTAGTTTGTTAGATATGCATCTGTCGCTATTAGAATGTAAGGCTTAAAATTAGAATAACACAAATTCAACTAGTTGTGTTGTAATAATACAATTCAGTTTCGTAAGTTATCAAAAGTTTATGAATTATATAATAACGTTTCATGTAACGCCATCTGCCGACGAATCGTCAAAGTTATACATCTTCAGCTTTGTGAAACTAATTCCACGAATAAATTTCACATGTAATAACCGGTTTGAAATCCCATTAATTTAAGCCAGATGAAGGGTAGTGTCTTGTAGAGGCAAGATGGTATGACAGCAGTTCTCAAACTTTGATTACAACGTGACGGCGATGCTCAAACTTCCAATGGATTCCACCAGTGAGACGCGGCCGTATCTGATTAGCTTGTGAACTTGTTACCATTCACCACTACTAGTGTTAAACGAATTGCTTTAGGGTCTCTTCATACCAAATCGATTAAGTGCTTTGCAAAGTTTCTTTAGTTTAATCGAGTGACAAGGGTTCTCTCGGGTGCAGTTAAAAATAAAATTTAATATATATCTTCACGTCTTTCCACAAGGTCCACCGTAGGGGTAGGCAGAATTGTATAGGTAGTACCCATTCGCCCACTTTACGCGATATATTTTAGACGCTAACGTGACAGATGGCGATATATAGTTGTGACTTTCATGCGTTTAAAGAGACTGACAGACGTGGCGAATGTTTTATTTCATAACAATACATGTATAACAATATTTTCTAATTCTCACACAGACTAAACTTATCGAAAGGTGGTCAGAGCCTGTACTATTGATATCAACAACTGGTTGACTTTTTCTAATAAATACGTTTGGTAAACACTTGCGCCCTGCTCTTTTATCTTACCCGTGAGGGACGCATGATGTTATGTATGTAGTAGATTTACACCTGTATAAATGTTAGGTTAACTTCGTTTTCCGCTCGTGGCAAAGATTAGAAAGAAAGTCTAGAAAGCAAATTCACTCCCGAGGTGCCGAAAGTCGAGACCAATTAGTTTCTATAGACTAGATAGATTAAAACAATAGCGATCGTTTTACCATGCCACAGTAATTACGCCGACAAACAAAGGTAGTATGAAGCGAAGGAGTTTAGCAAAGTTAGTTGTGGATGCCGAGTGGTTCGAGTAGTAGAGTGCAGTGGTTGCAAAAGTTCTTATCCTAACTGTACCAATGCGTTTTTTTAACTTAACACAGTGATTAATAACGGCTATACATATATAATTACTGAATTAAAGGGCTTTTAAATAAAGAAAAATAAATAAATTAAAATTCAATAAATAAAATCAAGTAAATTCGCTAAGCCGTGGTGGCCGAGTGGTTCGAGCAGTTGCCTGCGACGCAAAGGTCGCAAGTTCGAATCCCGACTGTACCAATGAGTTTTTCTGAACTTAAGTACAGTGATTAGTCACACCACGAGCTGAAGGGTGAAGTAAAACATCGAGAGGAAACCTGCATACGTCTGAGAAGAAATTCAAAGGCGTATGTATAGTCGTGCTTGAGTAACGGCGATGGACTCGCCATCTGTCACGTTGGTACCTAATATACCTCTGGCGGAAAGTGGGTGCGTGGGTATTACCTATACACCTCTGCCTACCCCTTCGGGGACCCTTGTGGGAAGGCGTGAGGATATATTATATTATATTATTATTATAAATTCGCTATTAAAAAAGCCGTGGTGGCCGTGTGGTTCGAGCAGTTGCCTGCGACTCAAACATCGCAAGTTCGAATCCCGACTGTACGAATGAGTTTTTCTGAACTTAAGTACAGTGATTAGTTACACCACGACCCTTACGGTGAAGGAAAACATCGAGAGGAAACCTGCATACGTCTGAGATGTAGTTCAAAGGCGTTCACGTTGGCACCTAATGTATCTCTGGCGGAAAGTGGGTGTGTGGGTATTACCTATACACCTCTGCCTACCCCTTCGGGGAACCTTATGGGAAGGCGTGAGGATATATGTATATACAAAAACCTGCGGAATCAAATTTGGAAATGAAATCTATGTAATAATAGTAGGACTGCAGTGTCTCGCGCTTATACAAAGTTATGTGTTTTAGATATCTCTGCAATTGTAGGAGCTAACAATTAGACGTTCATGTCTCGTTAAATAGTCGTATATTATAATTAAACTCGGTTCGCAAACCATTAGTAGGGACCACACTAGGGATCCGTTAGGACATAGTTGCCGGCGTGAAATGTAGTTTGAAATAACATGTAAGTACTAAGCACTCGGAAACAGCTGCGAATACTGGGCGAGTGTATCATGGAATTTTGATTTTAACTTTTATTTTGTGCATTAAGGGGCTTTCCAAAATCAAAATCAAAATATTTTATTTCACAAAGCCCTAGATGGGCAACCTGTGCTCACCGTAATGGGAGTAAACATACAAGAGAACAGTGATTTTAGATCGTGATAAAAAGTTATGTAAATATTACATCCAGTTTATGGCTCACCTGTGTTCACCAAATTTTATCCATATCCGTTCGGAAATTGATGCGTAATTGCGTATCGTACATACAAACACCAAACTTTCACATTTATTATATTACTACAATCTGTAGTCATGATTGCTTGCAGATCCACTAGCCGTGGTTTGCTACTCACGTTATACATACATACACATACATATCATCACGCCGAGTCCCTAACGGGGTAGGCAGAGAGTATAGAGCGCCAGTTCCCTCTAGACTTGCATACCTCTTTCGCTTCGTCCACATTCATCAGTCTCTTCATGCATACTCGTCGGTTTGAAGTACTCACGTTATTATTTCTTTAAAATACAGACATTGCTATCATCACGTCGAGTCCTTCACGAAGTAGGCAGAGAGTGTAGAGCACCGGCTCTATTTAAGCTTACAGATACATAAATATAAGCTTACAGACACTAAAATGAGATACACCCATGCATGACTATCCAAGTCATCGGCTCTCATCAGGTAAATGCGGACGAAGCGAAAGTGGTCTATAAATAACCTTTTTCTCAATTTTGCTATAGAGCAAGCTTATCCGGCGTTAATAGAGTGTGGTACACTAATCCACATTTAACATGAGCTGCTATTTTGCGCGTTGTCCGTCCTAAGTTCCCATACATCTCATTCGATGGACCCAACGTATTTATGTATACTAGAGGATCTAACTTGCTTTCAAAGAATGGTACTTATGTAAAACTGAATATACTTACCTCACGCAGTAAATTATTTCTATACAAGGTTTGATAATAAAAATTGAAATAATGAAGCGAGTACAGATTAAAACATTACATGAATACATACAAAACAATTGTTTTATTAAAATAGTATAAAATCTTATATGGAGCCTTAATGATAATGACTATTCTACGAAATGTAATCACGCGTCAAACGCAATGAGTTCACTTAAGTTATATTATTTTCTACTAGAATTATTATTCATCAAGCAAGGTCTCAATCGAGTATTAATAAGTTACGTTAGGCTGTTTCCGCAGCCGATTGCAAATCTTCTACTCTGCTTCTTTTATTGAGTGTCAATCAACAACACGTATCCATTCAATATTAGTATTGACCAATTAAGACATTATGGAATAGCCTACAACACTAATATCCTAAAACAGGTACCTGCTTAGCCCAAACTACAACGATTTTAACTTCGTTAAACTTGTATTCAGACTTCAAGAATTATGCAAAGCGCCGGACCCATCAATTTATTGTTCCATAAATTACTTAATATGTGACATAATTACATTATGTTGCCATTAACATAACGGATATTAATAGTGCCATCAATAAACGCTACAATTTTATATATCACCTAGCCATTATTAACCAATATTGAATCGTATCTCACATAAATACTGGTCTAGGCTGAAGTTAAACTTCACAATTCATCATTATACTCGTCATGTAATTATTCTAAGAAATTATCTCCCAAGAGTAAAGAACTTTGATCCACTAGTTTTCTTATCCTTTCCCAATTTGGAACACAAATTTACTCAAGACTAGAATTCAAATATAAATCTATTAAAATCCCAAATCATGGTACACTGACAGGCAAAAACATTTGAGGATCTCCAAGTTTAGGTTCGAACCGAATATTTACTTTAGTATCTCCATCTCCTACTTCTAGAAAACTGTTCCAGTCTAACATCCAGTAAAATCCGTTTTTCTTTGGAGGAGGTAAGACAGCATCTCCTGGCTCATCTGGAGCTGCTCCTCCGAAAGAATCCTCAAGATCTGCCAAAGAAGCACCCGTGTCGGTATCAGCTGACACTACAGAGTCCACTGATGCAGTTTTCGCTTCTTCAGTCGTAGTAACTACGGTTGTGGTTTCAATTTTCTCTGTACTTGGCTGTTCGTTTGCTTGTCTTTTATTTTGATCACTATCAAAGCTCAATTTTAGTTCGTCAAGAGGATTTGTACCCTTATTTAGAGGTATAACTTTAACTGCGTCATAATCAATCGGTTCATAATTTGGCTTTGGGGTTGTGATGGCTTTAGTCGGTCTAGACTTAGGCATGTCATAAGGAAGACTTATCTCTTTAGTTTCAGACGATGAAGTGTCCAACTCAAAAGGTAGCTCTGGTCGAAGAGGTTCATAGAAAAAGTTGTTAGATATTGGTTGGATTCCTTTCTTGGATTTTAAATCATCGTTAGGAGAAATTAAATCGTAGGTCAACAAAATATTTTCAGGCAACTGTACGGAACCATCTACTATTGTCGCTGGAGGTAATGGTTTGAATCCGTCTAAAGGTAGTAAGAAATGATCCTGCCCTGGAGTACCCTTTAGACCATGCATATCAAGAAAAGCTTGTAATTCAGATGGAAAATCTTGTTTCTGTTTTTCTGCCAACTTCGCGTTATGTTTCAATGTCTCCTGAATTTTATCACTCGAGGTCAAAGTTTTAACAGGACTTGAGGTTACACTTGGAAATGGTACTACCTCAACTCTAGGTGGTTTGGTATAAAGTTCTTGTAAGGAGGATCCATCTCGCGGTGTATAAGGAAGAACGACCATTAAGGTTTTGCTATCCTTCTTTGTAGTTGATTCTACAACAGCTTCAGTCTGCACAGTATCTACTGTGGATGGTATTGATACAGACACGTAGTTATCTTTATCATAAGATACAATATTATCTTTTATATCTAGAGCATTTGAAAATGGATTTATTTCATTTTCTTGTGTATTATAAGGTGTTATTTTTATGGCTTCTTTACTTTCTTCCTTAGATGTTGACGTGCTTTTAGCATCTTCTGCTTTTATATCATTTAAGAGTTGAATTATTTCAGCTCGGTTTAGTCGGGGTAGTAGAGTATTTTCTTGTAGTATTGTCTGGACCTGTTTCACTGTCTTCTCAATATCCACAGCGGTACTAGAGGCTGATATCATCAGTGCTGCAACTAGACAGCACAAAAATAGCTTCATTTTCTGTAACAATAAGCGTTATACATATTAGTTTTATCATACTTCAGCTAGATTAAAATTTCTGCAATGCAGATTGGCCTTTTCACTCTATAAATGTTTAAGGAAGTATCAGATATGTTTATTATTAGTACTAAGTTAATAGCAGCCTCAAATTACGGTTGCCTATCGGGGAATAATAGTTGTTATTATCTACTCGCGTTAAAACGTTAGATAACTTTAACGCCACTATAGCGGTTTTCAAAGTTTACAGGTTCCCGATATTTGAAACAATGTTTAAAAGTTTTGATTATTGAGCCGTTTTGGGTGCCAAAATAGACTAGGAATGTATAATTTGGTTTAAACTGTCAATTACATTCTACGCACTCTGGTGAGGCTGCGGTGACTTCAAGTTATCAGGCATGCTGCTTATTAGTATTTTAATTGTATACATATAGAGTTACTTAAAAGTAATTGATGTTAGTTAGGGCTGCTTTAAAAGTAGAAGCGTTTCTTCACGTCTCTTACTACCTTCATCTTGCGTTAGAAAATAAAAGTTATTATATGCAACACTTAGTTTTAAACTAGCACAAAGTGTTATTAAAACTGAAAGATCTAATCGCGGTAATTTTGAATCAGCTCAATCTAATCACCAGTAAATTTCAAGTCCGGCAAAATTAGATCGTGCCTGGTCATAAATCAATTTCTCGTATCAGTATCGGGCATCTGTCGGAAGTGGCCAATTGGTAGTGCAGTGATAATTTACAGCTGACAATCCGATGTGGTTAGCGTCGGGGGTTACTTGGTGGCACGTGTCAAAGCGTATACGTAGATACTCCAGGATCTACTGTTACGGTTGAGTGAACTATAGATGAACGATAATAGCATTGATAAGTGTACAAATAGAAGTTGTTTTTCGAGAAGACCCAGGATTACTGTACTACTAGTAAAGTTGAACTTAAGTACAGCGATTAGTCACACCCCAAGCTTTACGGTGAAGGAAAACATCGAGAAGAAACCTGCATACGTCGTACCTGTATAGTCGTGCTTGAGTAACGGCGATGGACTCGCCATCTGTGACGTTGGCGCCTAAAATATATCTCTGGGGGAAATAGGGTGTGTAGGTACTACATATTCACCTCTGCCTGCCCCTTCGGGGACCCTTATGGGAAGGCGTGAGGATTTAAATTCTTAGTATTCATCGCATTAATTAATTACGTACATTTTATAAATATAATAAAACAAGTTATAACAGAAGTGACCGTAATCGTAATATAATTACGTGCGAAAGGCCAAGTTGCGTCATAACTAGCCGAATGCTAATGGCTCCCCGCCTTTGAGCGTAGAAAGTGGACGCGTGAGTATTCGTTATGGATGCCGGGCACATCTCTTGTTACTACTGTGTTGACGATATTGCAAGTCCATAATGATTAAAAGGTTGATTGTGTTACAATTATTATTGAGAGGAATTATTATTCATTTATCCTCACGCCTTCCCATAAGGGAAGGGTCGGCAGCGGGTGAGCAATACCCCTGGTGATGCAAGCGTACATAGGCGGCGGTAGCCGCTTACTATCAGGCGGACCGTAGGCTTGTTTGCCACCAGTTTTGTATAAAAAAAGGGTAGGCAGAGGCGTATAGGTCATACACACTTTCCGCCAGAGATATATATTATTATTAATTTAAGAACCAAAAAGCCGTGGTGGCCGAATGGTTTGTTACCTGCAACGTAAAGTCTGCATGCTCTAATCTTGACTGTAATAATAAGTTTTTTTCTGAACTTAAGCGCCAAGTAGTCAGTTATATAACTGTCAATACTGTTTGTTGTTTGTTGTTATTAGTGCAAAGAGATACCACCGCGAACTTTACGAACAAGGGAAACATCACGAAGGGAGCGACATTCATACATTTC
This sequence comes from Drepana falcataria, assembly GCA_945859725.1. Lineage (NCBI taxonomy): Eukaryota > Metazoa > Arthropoda > Insecta > Lepidoptera > Drepanidae > Drepana > Drepana falcataria. The sequence continues at coordinate 9,401,248 of OX243935.1, forward strand.
CAAAGAATTAAAAAGGAAAAACAACCCTTAGACAGCCCTTGTGTGTAGGCGTGAGGATCTTGTCATTAATACATAAAAACATTATACCGCACAATTGTCTCTACGTCAGCGATTGAGTAGGTGTATAAGATAAAACAGTTGATAAGCGATTATTTTTAGATACACTCCCTCCATTAATCAATAATGTCGATCATATTCCACTTACCCTCTCCCATTATTATCCTCATTCAATATATAATATTCCATTGCGATTCTATTTCTAAAGTTTGTATAATTCTACCATTATTGTACTTCCAGTGAATCAAACGCAAATTGTTTTTCTATCCCGATGTTTTCTTATGGAAATCCTGGATCAACAGTCCTATCTCTCGCTCGGAATTTAATATGGGTCATACTTTATACTATGCTCATATCATAGATATCATACGGTCCGGAATATTTTGTGGGAACTAGACAATGTTGGTAGCACAGCGTAATTAATGTATGAGGATTCTCACTTCGTTTATTTATACTACACCGTTAACAAATAAGTGCTTGGTGTTAAGTAGTTAATACTCTTTTACCCATACTCCTTTTTATGGATTGTTGTTGAGGTTGATATACACACAAAAATAAAATTAAGATAAATACACCGAGAACTGACGCTCTACTCTTTCTGCCTAACTGGTAAAGGACACGGCTCGACGATATGTATATAAGTACACTTAGACCATTTCAATATAGTACAACTATTACAAATTTATTATTTGGATTCAATATATAATAAGTTTTTTGCCAGCCAAGATCGCACTTGTGACTATTGCTATTGTTATTTTCAAATAAACCATTCATGTAAAAGAGTTATACTAACTACAAATAAAAACTCGCCTCAAATCGGTTCCGCGTCACCGTCCCAACACTAGCAGCATTGCCACGCTGGTTAGAAATGCTTATTCTCTGAACGTGATATGTTCTGAGCTCGCTTAACACGAGAGTTATTTGCACGAAATTAACCTTATATATAAAAACACGAATGTATTTAACTATTTGCTGAGAAAACACACTAGCGTTACCAAACATGTATTACTAGTTGAGTTATTTCAAGTAACGCTACCGAGCAACATTTTCCTGGACTGTCGCGCTATTTATTTCTTAGTCAAACACAATTTCGTTCCCTAAACAACAGTGTATTGACACAAAGTGTTGTTAGTACTGAATAGCAAAAATTGTATGAGAAAGGAAAAAGTATCCACAAAATAAACAAGACAACTGTAGATCCAAATACGCCGTTCCTTAAATCCGATTAAAATATTTTTTGGATAGGAAAAATTCGATCACTCCGCGGGAATTTCTGAAGTTTTAACACATATAAGTGGCGTAAAGCATTCCCTTGAAGGCACATCTAGGATTAGGAAATATCTACGGCCGTCTCGTCTAGTGGTTAGGCCCTGACTGCGAAACTTGAGGTCGCGGGTTCGAATCCCGCTTAGGGCATATATTTGTGTGATGAACATGAGTATTTGTACCTTAGTCTTGGATGTCCTATGTATTTATGTATATATCTATCTATATAAGTAAATATATCGCTGTCTAGTTACCATAATACAGGCTTTGCCGAGTGGTTTGCCACCGAGTGGTTCGAGCAGTTGCCTGCGACGCAAAGGTCGCATGTTCGAATCCCGACTGTACCAATGAGTTTTTCTGAACTTAAGTACAGTGGTTAGTCACACCACGAGCTTTACGGTGAAGAAAAACATCGAGAGGAAACCTGCATACGTCTGAGAAGAAATTCAAAAGGCGTATGTAATAGTCGTGCTTGGGTAACGGCGATGGACTCGCCATCTGTCACGTTGGCACCTAATATACCTCTGGCGGAAAGTGGGTGTGTGGGTATTACCTATACACCTCTGCCTACCCCTTCGGGGACCCTTGTGGGAAGGCGTGAGGATATATTGCTTAGTTTGGGACTAGTTCAATTTGTGTGGAATTGTCTCAATGTATTTATTATTATCATCTACATACGGGTAAGAGGCACGCACATATTAAGCGACGAATTTCGATGATCGTTATATCCATACTCGTGGTCGAAATGTTCCTTGCCATATTTAGCAAGCATGTAGACATTGACATGGATGTGGTAAGAAATTGGTGTGTAAATCTGGAGAGAATTGGCACTCCACTCTATCTGCTTCCTCCGCGATAGAGGACAGTTGAGTACCTATCTTGTATCAAATGTACATAGTTCTGTATCTGTTCTGTAATCTGTATCTACAATAAAGCTAAATCTTCTTAATATACATATATAAATTACGTGTCACGTTGTTTGCAATCAAATTTGCACACCGTGTGCAGTTTGATCCAACTTGAAAGATAGGATAGCTTTCATCCCAATTTATAGTCGCAATATCATTTTATTGCAAATTATTTGTCTATAATGTGACTAACTGTCACATTTTTTATTAGTTATCTGTTAGTGCTGTTATCGTTATCGAAAATTATTCCACACTAGCTGTCCCACCCAGCTTCGCTCGGGTGAAAAAGTTAAATTGCCCGTAACACGATCGCAGCGCCACCTATTGGGTCCAATTTAATATAGCCTGTGTTACTCGGGGATAATGTAGCTTTCCAAAGGTGAAAGAATTTTTGAAATCGGTCCAGTAGTTTCGGAGCCTATTCATTACAAACAAACAAACAAACAAACAAATCTTTCCTCTTTATAATATTAGTATAGATATGTAAAAAAGCATGGTGGTCCCCATGACTGCTGTTCTCCTACCATTCCCCTTGAATAGTTTTTACTACAATGCCATAATGCTTAGCCACAACAACGCGTAGCCGGGTCCGCTAGTATTATATTATATTCTATTCGATAAACAAAAGACACTCTGATACTAAGAAGTCGTCAGCATTTCGCACACAATGCATTCATTAGCCACATTCGCACAGGGTCATTTGACTAGTGAATAGAACCGTAACTCTTATGAATAAACGTTTACTCGAATATATTGTGACATAGCACGGCAATGTATATTTTTATAACGCAGTAGAGGTTAAATGTAAACGACTTTATGCCAATTGCAGTAGGATTGGAAGTCCCTTGAAAGGATGAACCTTGAAACCAGTTCAAAGACTGTACATTACAATATTTTCTTATTATGGCTTCCGTTCTTTAAGCTACGATCACCATCCTGCTTGCTATTAGTATATTAAGCTGGAGAAAATAACAGCTAAAGGCTATTCTTAAGATTTCGGTTTTTTATACCCCACTTTCCGCCAGAGGTATATTAGGTGCCAACGTGACAGATGGCGAGTCCATCGCGGTTACTCAAGAAAGACTATACATACGCCTTTGAATTTCTTCTCAGACGTATGCAGGTTTCCTCTCGATGTTTTCCTTCACCGTAAAGCTCGTGGTGTGACTAATCACTGTACTTAAGTTCAGAAAAACTCATTGGTACAGTCGGAATTCGAACTTGCGACCTTTTCGTTGCAGGCAACTGCTCGAACCACTCGGCCACCACGGCTAAATTATAATCCCAGGCGTTTTTTATAATCCCATATACCACGTTTTTTTTCTGACCAACTCCGAAATCTATACGCAGACATTATTATGTCGTTATTGATTATGTGGTACTTAAATATCAAAAGGCATGATATCGGGAAGATATCTTCCCGATATCCTAAAGATGTATTCCCATCCTACAAGGGTGCTATTAAGTAGAGTTGAGCACTCTCTTTTCACATTTTTCATCTCTTCTTATCGCCTAATATTATCCTAGAGATGTATTGTTAAAAATTTGATATAAAAATTAAATATGATCTTACTGAATATCTTGAAACATGCAGATTTCCTCTTGATGATTTAATTTAACATATGGCCCGCTATGATTTATCTACTACTTATCTGCTAAGTTTAGAAAAACTCATTAATGCAGTCGGAGCCGAACCTCCCAGTGTATTCGGCTACCTCGAACCACTCGGCAGCCCCAGCTCTTTTAGAATTTTATTGTAAGAATTTAATTTATCCCAGAGCTATGACGTAGTCAAATCCAAATCCTTTCATTTCACGCACGTAACCAACCTACTTATCCAAATTTAATTTGCGATGGAGATGAAAGGGTGATAAATTATTCAATAAAACCGACTTTATCCGCTTGCGATTAATCATCGCAAAAATTAGGAAAAGTAATATTACTCAATCGAATTATCAAACTTATTACGATCCGGGTTTGTGATGTAACAGTAGCGATGCCACTGGGTCAAGAGGTGACTAAGCAATTGATTATGCAGTGAGCTTTATTTTATACAAGCCATGCAGTTTCAGCCGCATTCAATACGATATTACAGATATGTATATGAAAAATAAAAGTTTTAATTTAATCCTTTCACTGGTGGTGAAATACACTTTACCTGACGATTATATATCGATTTGATTATGGAAGGGGCCGTGGTGGCCAAGTGGTTCAAGTTTCTTGCAACACGAAGTTTGTACTCGACTGTCCCAATGAGATTTTCTGAACTTAAGTACAGTGATTACTCACACCACGAGCTTTACGGTGAAGGAAAACATCGAGAGAAAACCTGCGTACTCATTGGTACAGTCGGAATTCGGACTTGCGATCTTCGTGTCGCAGGCAAACTACTCGAACCATACGGCCACCACTCTTAAAAGCTATGTTCTTAGAAAAATTGCTGTCAAGTCTAACACTCCTTTTTTATATAGTGCCAACTAGCTGTGCCCTACAGTTTAGTCTGCGTAAGAGTTGATTCCAATGGTATGCTTTCGCTGAAATAAAAAATGTCCTATGTGTTAGCCCATCTAAAAATTCTTTGCCAAATTTCATCGGAGCGGGTGAATGTATTTGGATGAAAAACGATTTGGATAAAAAAGGAGTTAGACTTGCACACACAACACGGCTTTATTTAGCACTACTCGCTCATATTGTACATGTATAGACAAGAAAGCGACCACCATAACTATTGGTCACGCAAGGCGCGCGCGGGCTGCGATGCGCGACGGCCTTGTACCACCTGCCGAGATGGCCATCGATACCTACTATGTAGACAGATTTAATTTTTGTTAGTTAGTTACAATGTTAAAATGAAACTGCAATCAACTTCTTTCAATACTCGACCCGACGGATGTCAACAAGATAAATTTAAAGATTTTTCTCGGTGTCTTTTAGAAAATTAAAGAATTCATCAAGAATCACGAATAAAATTTGTCGTCCTAATCGTTACGGTCTTGAGTTAAAAAGCAATCATATACACCATTTTCAGATTTTTATAATTTTTTCTGGTAGCTTTGCCCAATTTTCCTTAAACATTTGCAAAAATCCGACGAATACGATTCTCGAAGAGATTCTTGACCACAAAGATAACCCGAATAAAACTGGTTTAAGCATTTTTATATAACCTACGATTTAAGGCTATAAGAGAATTACTAATACAAAAAGCAATAAGTACGAAAGAGGTCTGTAAGTCTGTCTGCCTACTCCGTCAGGGACTCGATGCATTTCGCAGCCAACTAAATGTTTCACTGTACGTCAAATTAAATATTATAGTACACCCTTCACGCTTTATCATTCCGGATACATGTAATCATGATTATACAGGTGACTACTTGAAACACACAAACACCATGGATCACAATATACAAAGAAATACAATATTCAAGTATTTTTTAATAATTCTCGTAACTTTAGTGCCATTCAAATACCTATGTGAACAAATAATATATTCCTTTGACTATGATTATTGAAAGTGAAAAGCCTTGCGTGTGACTAGCTATTGTGTTGAGACAATTGCTACTTTATCGCATAGGAAAACATCCATCGAATGCTTACTTACAGCCTTTTGTTTTGTGTACAATAAACAATGTGTAATGTACATGTGTAAAATATTGTATGTACATAATAAACACTTGGTTTTGTAATACCGGGCTTCATGGTTTTAGTTTAGCATTGGATGTTATGAAGGTAAATAAATTTGCGCTCAAGGTATGCGAGTAAAGGTATAAAAGTAAAGGAATTTTTCAACTAAGTATTAAATACGTATAGCTACGTAACTATAGGCATAGAAACACTATCAAGTCGAGACAGATCGGGAAGTTGAAATTACAATTTATAATTTTACTTCAATTTGTTATAAAGATTATTGCACATTAAATGAATACTAAATTAAAGTAATCGAAGGCGAGAACAAGGGAAAATTGCCTCTCTCTATCTACCCTGTGTGGAACTTGGCGTGGTGATTATTCGTTAATGCTAATCATTTTCCTGTTGCAGAAGAAAATGCATGATTATTGATGCAATACCCGAAACGTGTAGATTCCCTGCGAATTGAGCGAAACGTATGAACATAAATTGTTCTCTTGTAGCCGTGGTGGTCGCGTGGTTTAATTCTCCTTAAGAGTGAAGATTGATTCTTCTTACAATCTTCATTCCACGACTTTCTTCTGAACTTTAACCTTCACTTCTTCCCACAAGGCCTTAAGTAGAAGTATTAGATGAACAACAACGGACACGCAATCTATCAAGTTGGCAACTAATTGTATAAAAGAGAGATGTATATGCATCTAAGTATATATAATTCGCAATAATGTTGCAATTTTATTTAAAACCAATTGTACATTCGACTTTGATAAGAGGAAGCAATGATAAATGGAGCGTTGCATTTCAGAGTGGATTCATTGCAATTCGTACACTTTATTTCGTAAAGGCTATTGATATTTCGTCCGTAGGTACGTCTATGTAAATAACCGGAGATTTTGTATTTAATCGATTGTATTAAAACACTTAACTATCCAAGTTGACTACAACTAATACTTTATTGTTTTAACTTTTATTTTACGTTTTACGTTTTTTCTTTTACGTTTTTACTTTTACGTTTATTCTTTACGCTTTAATTTTTCAACTGCATAAACAAATATCAGATATTAAAAAAATATATAATTAAGTAATATTCCGACGAGCATGTATGAGGAGACTGATGAATGTGGACGAAGCGAAAGAGGTATGTAAGTCTAGAGAGAACTGGCGCTCTATACTCTCTGCCTACCCCGTTAGGGACTTGGCGTGATGATATGTATGTATGTAAGTAGTGCCAATAATTTGGTACTTAATGCTGGGAAAACGAAATGTATTAAATTTACAATGTCGAACGTGAAAAAGGTTTTAACTACCCCTATAGTTATAAATGACGAGGAGTTAAACCTTGTGGATTCAACAGTCTTCCTTGGAGTCACATTGGATCACAAACTGCAATGGGGACCCCACATTAATGGATTGGCGAATAGACTCAGCTCTGCAGCATTCGCGGTAAGAAAAATTAGACACTTGACTGATATCAACACAGCTCGTTTAGTTTATTTCGGCTATTTTCATAGTGTCATGTCTTACAGCATTCTTTTGTGGGGTAATGCTGCAGACATTGGATCTATTTTTGTGCTGCAAAAGCGGGCTATTCGTGCAATTTATAGCCTTAAGCCTCGAGATTCTCTCAGAGAATTATTCAAGGAAATTGACATATTGACCGTACCATGTCAATATATATTCCAAAATGTGTTATTTGTAAGAAAGAATATTATAAAATTTAAGAAAAATAGCGACTTGCATACTGTAAATACACGTAACAAAGATAAACTCCATGTTCCTACAGCTAGATTACACAAAACTAGCAACTCATTTGTCGGGCAAGGTATACGCTTTTTTAATAAGCTACCTAGGAAAATAATTGAATTACCTTTTGTAGAATTTAAAGCTGTAATTAAAAGTAAATTAATTCAAAAGGCTTATTATAAAACATCAGATTATTTGAATGATGGCCATGCATGGCAATGAATTGCTCCTCTGGTACAGATTTTATATATGTAATCTTTTCTCCCCCCACGTAAAAGGGAACAAATGTTAAAAAAAAAAAACCGGGGAGTTTGTTTCGCCGTTTCTTCTCCTGGCAGGTACTTTTTTTTCTTGGAAACGGTGGTAACTTTAGTTTATATTAAATATGTGACGTTCAATAAGTGTTCCCTGTGTCCCTTACATTGAATAAAATATTTTGATTTTTTTTTTTTTTTTTTTTTTGAGTAATATTCCCATATTATAACCCGAGATATTATCCTTTAACTGCAGGTCAGTGTTGAGCGCAGTTTATTTACAAACGAACATAATAACAGCAACCGTACAAAACATAGAGATAATGCCGCCTGTTCTATACGATGTAAACAATAAGCCATTACTGTATTGCGAACGCTAGGTAGTTCTGCGCTTCCGCTCGGACTTGCAGGCTTGTATAATACCTAATAATTGAATTAAAATAACGTTTCCGTACCGTGTACGTGTAATCAGAAATGATATTGTTTTGCTTTGCATTGTTTGTTTAGGTACATGCATCCTTGTATACGTAAATGTTTATATACATATCATCTAGCCGAACTCCTCACGGGCAAGGCAGTATATATATTATATGTAATATGTATATACAATATGTATTCATATTACATCATCATCATATCATCACGCCGATTCCCTAACAGGGTAGGCAGAGAGTATAGAGCGCCAGTTCTCTCTAGACTTACATACCTCTTTCGCTTCGTCCACATTCATCAGTCGCTTCATACATGCTCGTCAGTTCCGAGTACTCTTGACGTTCCCGTCCTTGAGCGTCCGATCAGTTTGAATACATATATTTAAAGTTACATTTATATATAGTTTATATGAAGAAAGTCAAAGGCGTATGTATAGTAACTGCGGTGAACTCGCCATGTGTCACGTTAGCACCAAAATATATCTCCGGCGAATCGTGGGTGTGTGGAATCTATACTGATTTTCCTAGCCCTTACTAGGCTTGGCCTACTAGGGAGGGAATGAAGATAATAAAACATATATAAGACATAGTATCTGCTAAATATTGCCACATACTTAACCATATGGGAAAACACTAAGAGGTATTCGGTCATAGGTCAGTCATTGCATGTTGGTTTGCACATTGCACAATAAGCCAACAACGTGACCTCCTTATTAGGAAACACACTAAGTCCCTACGTATATAAAGTTATCAGATAACCGTTATGTGACACCTTAAGGTGCGAAATTTTTTATGAAGCAAATCATTACACTGTTCAAACTTAATTCTACAATATTTTTTGACGATCTGGTCTAATTACTAGTAACCGAACGTGTTACGATATTCGATTGAAATTTAAAAAAAAAAAAATATCCTCACGCCTTCCCACAAGGGTCCCCGAAGGGGTAGGCAGAGGTGTATGGGTAATACCCACACACCCACTTTCCGCCAGAGGTATATTAGGTGCCAACGTGACAGATGGCGAGTCCATCGCCGTTACTCAAGCACGACTATACATACGCCTTTGAATTTCTTCTCAGACGTATGCAGGTTTCCTCACGATGTTTTCCTTCACCGTAAAGCTCGTGGTGTGACTAATCACTGTACTTAAGTTCAGAAAAGCTCATTGGTACAGTCGGGATTCGAACTTGCGACCTTTGCGTCGCAGGCAACTGTACGAACCACTCGGCCACCACGGCTCAAATTTAAAGATAAAATTATAGTATTAAAATAGCGCGAAGTAAATGATGTTTTCGGAACATGTGTATTACATTGAAACGTTTGTGGTATGCAGTCATGGAGATAGGCAGAGGTGTGTAGGTAGTACCGACAAACCCACATTCCGCCAGTGATACATTTTTGCCGATCACCGCCGTTACTCAAGCACGACTAGAAATACGCCTTTGAATTTCTTCTCAAACGTATGCAGGTTTCCTCTCGATGTTTACTTGTGATCGTTGATAAATCGACATATATACGACAAGTGATAATAATTGGGGCTAGTGACGGTACAATTTAAAGGGATTCCTTTTACTAAAACATGTAGCAGAAGGATTTATGGCAGAATTAGATGAACTGGCTGTAGATGTCATTGAAAAACAATCACCTTACGATTATTGTTAAATGCTATGGGTTATTTTGTGTAAAATCTTTATCTATAAAAATATTAAACTGTTTGGTTAAAAAATCCGTCATAGGTATTCCCAAGCCAGGGAAACCTAAGACCGAAGCTTCCAGTTATCGCCCCATCAGTCTCCTCAATGTCCTTGGCAAGATTTACGAGAGACTTATTTACAATAGATTAAAGAGTTTTGCAGACTCTAAGAAAGCCATACCTGACCAACAGTTCGGTTTTCGAACCAAACATTCCTGTGTCCAACAAGTCCACCGTATTGTGGAAGACGTCAGTAGCGGCTTCCAATTCGGTTTTACCACGGGTATGCTCCTCTTCGACGTGGCGAAGGCATTCGACAAGGTCTGGCACAACGGCTTGATATACAAGCTGTACCAGTTGGGCGTGCCGGACCGTCTAGTACGCATAGTACGGGACTTTTTGTCGAACCGCTCCTTCCGCTACAGAGTCGAGGGCACACTCTCTTCCCCCCATCCCATACGAGCAGGAGTCCCGCAAGGCTCAGTGCTCTCGCCACTCCTATTCACGCTTTATACTAGCGACATTCCCCTCCATAGACGAGTTAAAAGCGCTCTATTCGCCGACGATACGGCTATCTACTACAAAGGTAGAACTCCCGAGGGAATTCACGACAACCTCCAATCCGCGGTCACAGCCCTGGGGCGGTGGTTCCGGAAATGGAGAATTGAAGTGAACCCGACCAAAAGCGCAGCCATTCTATTCTGGAAAGGCCTCGAACGCCCACGGGTAGCCCCCATCACCCTCTTCGGCAAACCCATTCCATGGGAAGAAAAAGCCAAATACCTGGGTGTGATCCTCGATCAACGCCTTTCTTTCCGTCACCACGTAAAGGCGGTACGCGCGCGAGCCGCCTTCGCGCTCGGTAGACTTCACAGCATGTTGAATGCACGAAGTAAACTCTCATTGAAATCCAAGGTGAGGATTTACACGACGTGCATTCGACCAATCATGACATATGCCGGTGTAGTGTTCGCACACACTAGCAAGTCAACACTTAACCCCCTGCAAGTGCTCCAAAGCCGGTTTCTCCGGAGAGCCACAGGTGCCCCGTGGTACATGCGTAATAGTCAACTCCACGTTGACCTCAAAGTCCCAACCATAAAACAGTTTTTGAAAAAACTGGCCAAACGTCATTTCGATTCTGCTGTAAATCACCCCAACCCCCTCGTCGTATCGGCCGCCCGATACACTCCCTCCCTTATATCGAAGATAAGGCGTCCAAGACATGCCGTCATCGAACCGGATGACGACATAACGGTCCTCCAGGACGCCCGACAAAAACATACCAACACTACACACAACCGACCACTGTTCCGTCCTCGCCGGCGAGGCTCGACGCGAATAAGCCGTAATGTTCCCCCCCGACCTCCGCCGCAAACGCCGGCCCGCGCCGAGCTAAACGCGCAAATCCCGCCCCCAAATAATATTTAAATAAAATTACCAGTCCAGCCCAGCTCCCTTGCTCGCGACCCAGCAACGCCCTAAGCCGAGGTTCGTACCCCACAGGGGGTGCCCTTAGCTGTGTTGCTTAGTACTAAAGTGCCTGGCTGGAGGCCTAGGTCTCGCCATTGACCGGTTAAGTAGCAAAAGTTCCCGGAACTCACGCTACGAGAGACAAAACAAAAAAAAAAAAAAAAAAAAAAAAAAAAGGTTAAAAAATCCGAAAACTTCTGCACCGATTGAGCTCAAATTTTGACACAATATACGCTTCAAGGATAGTTTTTATTTTACGCGTCAGTAAAACATCAGTTTTATTACGGTCATTCTCGAGCGAAGCGACGTGGCAATGTACGGCTAGTATGTAATAATTTTGGTACCTCGTCATGTCTAACGTATTTAAGATGCTTTTTGTGTCACAAGATGTCGCTGTATGTCAAACTAAAACTCGCTATAGAGATTTTCCATGCATATTGTAAATATAATTTGCGTTATCAATTGAAACTCTAAGTGTCAAATTGGAATGGAAGTTAAATTTTAAAATAGCATTGACCTCATCATTATGAAATGTACACTTAACTGAGTTTCTGATATTAAGCTTTATTACTAGAACTGATAAAAATACTTCATAATCTCGTTCTCGAGGTAAGGTTAACTAGATTTCATTAACCTTTCCAGTCGATACGTAATGTACAAACACCCAGAAACTACAACAAGGCGGGACAACCTGATATACCGTGGTACTAGTAGATCTACACTCCAGTCTATGATATACACAAAGGAGTTTTCTTCCGCGAACGCTCAGGCTGTGGAATGAGCTCCCCGATGAGGTTTTCCCTGGAGAGTACAGCATGGAGTTCTTCAAGAAGGGTGTGAAAAGATTCCTGCAGGGTCGGCAACGCGCGAGTGATACCCCTGGTGTTGCAAGCGTCCATAGGCGGCGGTAACCGCTTACCATCAGGCGGACCGCATGCTTGTTTGCCACCCAAGTGGTATAAAAAAAAAACCACTCTCAGTCACACATTTATAAATATTGGAATATAATACACCTACGTACTTTTACTGTACTTTGTTAAAAGCCTATTTTAATTTCGGGTATATAACACTGACACTTAACTCTGAACATAGTTAAACGCTAATACAAAAAACAACAAAAACCAACCCACCGTTAGGAAAATATCCACTAATCACTGCACTGCACGGACTGTACTACTCGCCGACGGTCACTCGACTGATAACTTTTACCATTACCACCTCTTGCCTTACGTCAACGACTTCGTACAACATGACAATTGCTCCACTCGATTGGTGACAGACATCGAGGGAATGCTAATTGCATTTGTGTGAAGAGAATTAACTAGGTAAGTGGCGGTCGCTTATGACATGTTATTATTTTAAAGTAATTTCATTTATTTCTTTACTAGCTATGCCCGCGACTTCGTCTGCGTGGAATTAAAAAAAATATATTATTAAGTTTAAATTAAAGTAGCGTGAGTTACTCAAAGGTAGTAAAAAGGTTCCTATTTACGTCTTCGTAAATGGCACTATCAACACAATGTCATCACATAGAGTCACGGGATAGCCAGAGAACGAAGAGCGCCAGTTCTCTCTAGATTTACACTTATTCGATAAACAGTCCAATATTTATAATGATAACAGTATTAACTAAACACGTAATGTTATGCAAGATCAGAGAATCTTAAGCCTCGCGTGAAGTTGCTTGGAGCCAGTATGAAGTGAAAGTGTCGACATTGTCAACAACGCTCACTTGGTCGACCGCGCCGCCGGAGTCGGTCGCGTAATGAAACAGGTTGTTATTATGAAGTAACTAGCTTTAACATGCGGATTTACTCAAGTAGTATTTCATTTATGATTGGATTTTTTTCTGGAAAGCACTTACATACACATATATATATCATCATGCCAAGTCCATCTCTGGGCAGGCAGAGAGAGTTGAGCGTCAGGTTTCTCTAGACTTACTTAATTCTTTCGCTTCGTCCACATTCATCAGTCTCTTCATACATGATTCAAGTTCTCTTGCCGTTTTCATCCTTTAGTGTCCGTCGAAAAACATATCCTATCCTTATCCAGTTTGACCAAAATACATCCAAACATCCTCATACAGTTTCGCATTTATAATATTACCAGGATTGAAATTATGATTGGTCAAAAGAGCCGTGTTGATCGAGTGGACATTGTAGTCATTTGGTATCGCAGAATTCGCAATGACAGATTGTTACTACATACCTCTCTCTACCTAATCTGGGCCAATTGAGATATTTGTCTTAATGATAAAATAAATACCAATTTAAATACATACAAATGAATAAATACTCTTTCGCTTTCGATCTCTATGTGATATTAGCTGAATATTTAAGATCAACCGCGCCATGATCCAACATTAAATTGAATTTAATTGTAATGCCGTTTATCTTATACTTAAAATGAAAGGTGCGTTTCTGTCAATGTACGAGGAATGATATGAAATCGACTCCGCAATGAAGAGATTCGCAAAGCAAAGGTCATGCCAATTGTGATGTGAGGGTGTGATGATAAAGATGAAGAAAGGCATCAAATACGCAAAGAACGGCAAGAATGTATGAAGAGACTGATGAATGTGTATAAAGTGAAAGGGGTCTGGAAGTCTTGAGAGAACTGGCGCTCTACCCTCTTTGTCTACTCTCAACGTGATGATATGTAAGAAATCCTTGTATCGTATGTTTCCTTGGTTTGAATATATGAAAAGGATGAGTCAAGAAATATTGACGAAACGGGAATACAAAGAGAATGTGTGTGAAAGAAGAGAAAGACCACCCTCCAACTACCTAGAACCATTCGATTAACCATTTTAGGAAGACTACGTCAAGAGTACTCGTAACGAGCATGTATGTAGAAACTTTTGAATTCAGTTTATAAGTTCAAGGAGGTTTCTATATCCAGAGAGAACTGGCGCTCTACTCTCTCTGACTACGTGACATGGGATCATTGTCTGTTTCCAGTGTCAAACTTTGACTATTGGGTTTTTTTCATCCCTTTGCTTTTAACAGTTCTTGTAGTAATATGGCCTTGATGATAAAATCATCATGTTTTGGTCGTCCCATACTTGACTGAATTCGTCCTCCTTCATTAACCCACCAACCTTCGGCCTTTAAGCCTCTTAATAACCTCCTGATAACTCAGATAAAATATGTAATATTTCAGTGCCTATATCTCGTAATACTCTATAGTATTAGGGTAGATGCTATTATCTATTCCAGCCATGGCCAGTTAATACCCCGGGGCGTCCCAGTACTGCCGACGTGGCAGATTACCCTAATCGGTTCACATCACATTACTTACCTACTCGCTGGTAATAATAACCGGGTTTCGTTGGCTGTTTATTTGACAGTATTAAAGAGGAAGTCCAAAATTTATTTTACTAAATAACAAATATTATCCCTCGCTTGGTAAAGGGATAAATTGTGGGCTAGGTAATTCTCTAACACTCCGTGCAAAATATCATGGTAACTGATGCTCCGCTTTGACGTGAAAAAACGAAAGAGACAAAGCAACTAAACAAAAGGAGCTGTAGTGGTCGAGTGGTTGGTCGTAACCTGCAATGATTGCACGTTCGAATCCAGACTGAACCGGATACATTATCCACATAGATCTGATGATCTGATGATGTCTGAAATCGTTACATAATTGAATTCCGAACTTATGATATATAGATATGAAGGTGAATAAAATAATATATAATAATATAAATAATATATCCATACGCCTTTGAATTTCTTCTCAGACGTATGCAGGTTTCCTTACGATCTTTTCCTTCACCGTAAAGCTCGTGGTGTGACTAATCACTGTACTTAAGTTCAGAAAAACTCATTGGTACAGTCGGGATTCGAACTTGCGATCTTTGTGTCGCAGGCAACTGCTCGAACCACTCGGCCACCACGGCGCTTTTTAAGTGGAGTTTGGTGAATAAAATAGAATATAGATTTATTGTTGAATAATTTAAAAAAATAAAATTTAAGATGTTAAATTTAGTCAATATAAGTTTGTCCAATACGGACGTACAATAATGACGTAAATAATATGTATGTATGTATATATGTATTCATATCTGTGGTACATATGAATATATATATACATACATACATATCATCACGCCGAGTCCCTAACGCGGTAGGCAGAGTGTATAGAGCGCCAGTTCTCTCTAGACTTACATACCTCTTTCGCTTCGTCCACATCAGTCTCTTCATACATGCTCGTTGGTTGCGAGTACTTATACATAGGGGTCTATAAAATGTTATACAGGTAAGTAGGTACTCAACGTTATAGTCAGTAGAGTAAAGTATCCGTAAAGTTATATGATAATTGTACCTACAGCTGCATTATCAAAGCCTAATCTCACCAAACTCCTCGTATTTCAAATTCCCTTTGGTAATATAAATACGCCTGTTATATGACAGTTCAACATTATCAATAGCAACTACGCGTAATTGCTATTATATTAAATGTAGGAGCTCTACAAAATACACGCTAACAAAGGACTCATTACTTAATAGACATCATTACTATTTCCAACGCTTTCACTTTACTGCAGTCTTTGACACTTTACCAACTCTTTGTTAATGGAATTAGACTCACGATATAAAATACTAACAAGAGGCTATGTAGGCACGACGTTCTTGAAGAAGATAGTGAAAAGATTCTTGCAAGGAAAACAACGCGCAAGCGATAACCTTGGTGTTGTAGGCGTCGATTGGTGGTGATAATCGCTTATCATCAGCCGGACCGTAAAGTTTTGTGTTATTAGTGAAATGCGCATAACACGTTCATGGCCCGCCAGAAGATAAGCGGTTACCGCGGCACAAGCAGTTACAAGCGGTAGCAGCTTGCCTTACCCGAGGTATCTAGCCGATTGCAGATCAAACAGCCTCCCTTCTTCCAGCGTCATCATTGTTTGTGCAGTTCTGGAAACAGCTTTCCCAGTCGGGCAACTGCAATTCTCTACTCACTTAGCACCAACGGAATACGTAGGTCAGGAGTCTACGGCCGTGATCGTCATAGATCCCTGAATTGTGTTATGTGTAGTTGTGTAAAGAATACTGGAAGCTAACAAAGGGATGACGTCATCAATCATAGTTTCCAAAAAAATATCAGCTCGTATCTAGTTCCCGTTCGTATCCAAAGTTATAAGTATTTTGTATGGTATCATACCTAACTCAGTTAGAGTTGGTTACCCAATATTCAGGTAACGGTTAACATCAATCAAGTTCGACGTATGTGTTGCAGCGAGTGTGAGATTTAAGATTTTCTATATAGCTCTCGGCTTGGTTTAGTCAATTCATTTACAACTTGTCAGTCGCATATATAGTTTGGTGTTATTTTATACTTACCCCTTCGGGGATCCTTGTGTGGACCTTTGTGTTATTATATATAGTACCTGGATGACCGAGCTTAGCTCGGTAACTATAATAGGTATAAAATATTATTGCGTACGAATTACATACTTATGAAATATGAATAATATTTTTTAATCTTACCAACATAATAATGAAAAAATATGAACTTGTTGTTTAAATAAAAATCACGAGTGCAATTAGTTTAATATTTATTTGAAACAGATAGGTTCTTACTTTTTACAGTTGTGGTTTGTTGTGTTGTTTTTACAGTTGTGGTTGGTGACCAAACCTTCACTTAACATTTAGTGTCTATTTCATGTTAATCGGTTAAGAAATGAAAAAGATATGCCAATTTAAAGAATCATCTATCTAAACATATAATAAAAGTGTAACGGACCGCTGTCTGTACATGGAAGATATATGAGAAAAAATATGATTGGGACCTTTATCAACGCACGTTGTGCAGTACGCTGCCGCAAATCTTGTAGACGTCGTTCCCGTTGTTCGTAATGTTCAGTAGCTACACGTTGTGCTGCTCGCTGCCGCAAATCTTGTAGACGTCGTTCCCGTTGTTCGTAATGTTCAGTAGCTACACGTTGTGCTGCTCGCTGCCGCAAATCTTGTAGACATCGTTCCCGTTGTTCGTAATATTCAGTAGCTACACGTTGTGCAGCTCGTTGCCGCAAATCTTGTAAACATCGCTCTCGTTGTTCGTTATTTTCAGTAGCTACACGTTGTGCTGCTCGCTGCCGCAAATCTTGTAGACGTCGTTCCCGTTGTTCGTAATGTTCAGTAGCTACACGTTGTGCTGCACGTTGCCGGAAATCTTACAGACGTCGTTCCCGTTGTTCGTAATGTTCAGTAGCTACACGTTGTGCAGCTCGCTGCTGCAAATCTTACAGACGTCGCTCTCGTTGTTCTTTATTTTCAGTAGCTACACGTTGTGCTGCTCGCTGCCGCAAATCTTGTAGACGTCGTTCCCGTTGTTCGTAATGTTCAGTAGCTACACGTTGTGCTGCACGTTGCCGGAAATCTTACAGACGTCGTTCCCGTTGTTCGTAATGTTTAGTAGCTACACGTAGTGCTGCTTGCTGCCCGCAAATCTTGTAGACGTCGCTCTCGTTGTCCGTTATTTTCAGTAGCTACACGTTGTGCTGCTCGCTGCCGCAAATCTTGTAGACGTCGTTCCCGTTATTTTCGTTGTTCGTTATTTTCAGTAGCTACACGTTGTGCTGCTCGCTGCCGCAAATCTTGTAGACGTCGTTCCCGTTGTTCGTAATGTTCAGTAGCTACACGTTGTGCTGCACGTTGCCGGAAATCTTACAGACGTCGTTCCCGTTGTTCGTAATGTTTAGTAGCTACACGTTGTGCTGCTCGCTGCCGCAAATCGTTTCCGCTGTTGGTCATATTCCACAAAGAAGCCCTCGTGAAACATCTAAATCATAAGACCTTTCTGCTTGTATAATGATAGTCAAGTTTTGCAAGACTTTAGCACTACGTGTGGGACGAGCGGAAAGCTGATTTTTTCATGGTTTTGTTGAAATGAGTCTTGCTTGTCGATCACTATTTTCTTGGAGGTGTTCTTGAGATGAGTCGCGGCTGCGTGGATTTAGATTGTGTATAAGCGATTTTTTTCTTCTTCTTTTAAGCATTTTGTCATGTAAGTAAACAATTGATTTTATATATAATACGACTACGATAATGGCAAACCAAAAACTCATTGGCTTAAAGTTTGTTGCTTAACAACGCTTTATTGTTGCTGTGTCGGTAAAGCAGTGGCGAAATTCTATTCTAATGAAATTGTAGGAAATTTTCATTGCCTAAAAACACAGATAAAAAGACTTTTTTTTAAAATGAAACCAAGCTAGATCGATGTATCGCCCCCGAAATCCCCCCCCTACCAAATTTCATGAAAATCGTTGGAGCCATTTCCGAGATTCAGATTATATATTTATATACAAGAATTGCTCGTTTAAAGTTTTAAATATATATATATCCTCCCTTCCCACAAGGGTACCCGAAGGGGGGTATAGGGGGGAATATGTGAGAAGGTGTATAGATAGTACCCACTTTCCGCCAAAGATATATTTTTGGTGCCAACGTGACAGATGGCGAGCCAACGCCTTGACTCGTGATATCCTTGCGATAAGAGGGTATTTTGACCCTTCTACCATTCTTCAGTTCCTTGTGTGAAGGCGTGAAGACTAACAAGCTAGGAATTTGACTAAAATACTTAAACACGTCCCGCCACGCAGTCCATAAGCGGTCTATTAGGTAAGTACGTGGGCAACCAGCGATACGACGCGTTGAGTGAAATTTACATATCGAATTACTGATCCGATTCGAAAGTGAAATAAGGCATATTTATCACATTATATTACATTATGTTACGTTTTAGGAAGAGAAAATAAAAACGCACCTTTGAAAAGACTATTTATAATGCCTTGTGCAATATTTCCCTGTAGATGGTGTACACCAACCATACTAGTATTCTAACACACGTAGTTTTAACCACGTAATATTATTTTTCATTGGTGGAATTTTTTTCTTAAAACTAATTCAACAATCTATCTCTGTGCCTAAATGCATTCAATTCCGTTCAGCCGTGCTGGCGTGATTGATAACAAACTAGCCGTCCCGCCAACTTTGCTCTAATGAAAAAAAAAATCCTGAAATACGATCGCCACCTATCGGATCCAATTGTGAACCTAAACCATTCTCGAATACATTTGAAGACACACAGAAAAGTAAAAGTAAAGTAAAAAGTACTTAATTACTGCAAAAACATAATAAAACATTAAACATAACATATATTGACAATCTTGCAGAGAGCCTGACTTATTTAAAAACACAATATCTTTTGGTTTCCACACTAGGCAAAGCCTGTATCGAGGAAACCGATGCAATGAATATACAACATTTATTTAGTAGCGGCCAGTAACAAGGGTCTTAAGAGTAATTGAGCAGTTTATTTTATTCTACATAATTGATAAATAGTTAGTAAAATCAGAAAGTTTAATTAAAATCGGTCCAGCCGTTTAGGAGGACCTCAGTCACATACATACCCAAAAAAAATAATATATTAAGTTTGTAAAGGCAAATTACGCATATTATTGAGTAATTGGTTGGGGTTGGTGTTTATAAGACAAAGCAACTAAAATCTTCAAATCTTCACGCCTTACCACAAGCGTCCCTGAACCCCGGGATAGTTATATCACAGGGTGATTTTCAGGAGTTCAGTGACCGTTGTTGATGTTGAGTTGATGAATTAATTAATGATTAAAGATTTCACGAGTTAATAAACTTTCAGGGACTGAAACTTTTTGAATATCCAATAATTAAATTTCTAAGCACGAATTCTAGGCAGACGAGATAGTGGGATTCAGCTATATATGTACAAGGATAAACCGTTGTTCCTCGCTTACTTTCAAAGTAATTAAGCTATGAGCGAGGCATATATTCCTATTTTGTTGAAATTGTTTGTCGTATTAATATTGAACAAATTAATTGATGGTAGCAATCTTTACTAACACTTATTACGCCCCGAATTCACAACAATTTTCATTAAGTTTCATTAAGAATATTGTTTAATAGAAGCTGCACGTCCCCTAACATTCGTCCCCGATGGGGAATGTAGAGGTGTAAAATCACCCTGTTTAAAACCTCCCCGAGTTCACGGACGCTTGTGGTAAGGCGTGAAGATTTGAAGTCATTAGTTGCTTTGTCTTCTTAACACATTACCCAGCCATATCCCTACTTTGTCTTTACATCTTTATATATATGACTAGCTTATGAACGCGGCTTCGCCCGCGTGGAGTTCGAAAAAGTAGCTACAATATTTTTCTGCTAGAATCGCTTCAGCCGCTATGCCGTAAAAGAGCAACATACTAACTTAGGCCTTTATAATATTAGAACATCTAATTAGTTTGAATTTTTGTAATGACAGGATTGAGTTATAAAACATGTGTCAAAATAAAACGTAATTTAAATCAAAAGCACTAAGAAATATTGATATCATTTTGATGCAAATCTGAATAATTACTACTAGTATTAAGGCAAATTTTATTCCTGTTGGAAGTTTCAATTTTCGGGATAAAAAGTAGCCTATGTCCTATTCCTAGGTATAAGCTATCACTATTTCAACTTTCAGCCAAATCGATTCAGCCCTTTTGCCGTAAAAGAACCGCAAACATCCAAACTTACAAACTTTCGTATTTATAATATTAATAAGAAGTAAGATAAGATAAGATTCTTCGGTGCGTATGCCGATTTTGTTGTTTTTTTTTGTGTGTGATCAAGTGGATTCGAGAATGGTTTAGATTGGACACAATTGGTCTTAATAGGTGGCGCTGCGATCGTGTTCAGTCAGTCTTTTTTCTATGCCTGTCTATGCAATTTGTTAAGGTTTTGTATAAATTAGATGAAATATAATATATGCTCACGCTTTCCCACAAGGGTCCCCGAAGGGGTAGGCAGAGGTGTATAGGTAATACCCACACACCCACTTTCCGCCAGAGGTATATTAGGTGCCAACGTGACAGATGGCGAGTCCATCGCCTTTACTAAAGCACGACTATACATACGACTTTGAATTTCTTCTCAGACGTATGCAGGTTTCGTCTCGATGTTTTCCTTCACCGTAAAGCTCGTGGTGTGACTAATCACTGTACCTAAGTTCAGAAAAACTCATTGGTACAGTCGGGATTCGAACTTGCGACCTTTGCGTCGCAGGCATCTGCTCGAACCACTCGGCCACCACGGCTTTTTCAGATGAAATATGATGATAATTATAATAATAATAATATTATATACGTCGTAGTACTAATTACATTAACTTAAGAACATAATTGTGGGTACTCAGATAATAAATAGCACATCGTCAATGAGGTAACAAAGAGCGCCCGTAGTATACTGACCAGAATTTTACTTCCCATGATAGTTTAAAACTGTGTTACGGCAAAGTAATGAGTCTCGTTATATATCGTGTGCATCCATACTGTGCAATTCCAACTAATTGAAGAAAATATCGCAATTAGTATAGCCGCCTGGCTTTCATCGAAAACGCGGCCTAATCCCTTTGAGGTAGGTATAGCAAAACAATGCATGTACCGTGGAAAGCCGGCGAGTCGCTTGTTTTATTATATAATCGATCGCGATGTATGGTGGTGGGTGGTGACGTAGAGTTTAGTGATAGCCGTTATCTGGGGACTGTACAAGAGAGTTCATGAACACTCATTATACGTTTATTGAGCATTATCGGAATATGCTTCCCTGTACGCCAATTTTCCACGCTTTCCCGCAACCATTCAGCAAACTTATTAAACAAAGTTAAATTCTTAACTCTCGCCGCCGGTTGGATGAACAATATAACTCGTGTTACGCCATTAGAGTTTAATGGATATTTTTAAAGTTGAACTAGAGATCATGGTTTAAATCTGTCGCTCGCTCAGTCAGTCTTGGTTAGAAGTTAGAACTTCGGAAGGAGCACGCTCCGTTAACCTTAGTTTATAATGACTCCAGTGTCGTAACGTAGTGACGGAGTTTACAATACCTTTATAACGAATAATAATATTTGGAATTAACTCCCCGTTGAGTTTCTACCAAGGGAGTAAAATATCGAGTTCTTCACATTACTGCACGCTGAGATATACGCGAGTGATAGCCATGGTTTTGCAAGCGTTTATGTGGAGGCGGAAACCGGTTACCTTCTGGCGAGCCGCATCTCTGTTGGCCACCTTAGTTGTATGAAAAAAGTTGCTCCATAGTCATACTATTATTATGAATACGAAAGTCTGTGAGGATATTTATTCCTCTTCACGCCAGAACGGCTGACTGGGGTTGAATGAAATTCTATACTACGATAAATGATTTACGATACATCACAGACGATACATGTACTCAAATTTTACGCAAGTACGCGCGTACACACCGCGATGACGGCACCCACCACACCACCAGTGTAGTTCCACCCATTACACCCATTCGCCCACTTTAAGCCAGGGATATATTTCAGGTGCCAACGTGGTAGATGGCGAGACCATCGCCGTAATTTAAGCACGTCTGTGCATACGTAATTTGAATTTCTTCTCAAACGTATCTAGGTATCGTGTCAATGTTATCCTTCGCCGTAAAGCTCGTGATGTGACTAATACTCTGCTTAACTTACTTACTTCAAACTTGCAATATTTGCGTTGCAGGCAACTGCTCGAACCTCTCGGCAACCACGGCTGTAACAAGGTGTATAGTGTAAGGACATCTAGGAAGTATATGTACAGATGTTACGCAGTCTTCGTTCTCTAGAGACATCAGCGACTTGCTTTCTGTCATGGTTCCTTAACATATCTTTAGCGTAGCGAGAGTGTTATGACAATCTTCAGAGTCCCGTTTCGTCAGTTTTTTATTTATATAGATACACTTTTGACAAAGTCACGCTAAATCTAATAACAAATCATCGGTCATCTATTAACTGATATACTAGCTTATAAATCGATTAAAAATACTATTTAGAAAATTAACAATAATAAAAATGAAACGTGTCATAGTGATGGGCATGTTATATAAAACCGTCTTCCAATCCCCAGCCTGGTCATCGCAGCTGGTAGCGTAAAGGTATTTTTTTATAGCGACAACTTTGGTAATAATTATATATATATATATATATATATGTATCCTCACGCTTTCCCACAAGGGACCCGAAGGGGTAGGCAGAAGTGTATAGGTAGTACCCACACACCCACATTGGTATACGCATCAATTCTCATAACATGTGTGTGACGTCCCTATTCGACACAACTAGACAGTAACTTAGTAATAACTGACTTTAAACATGGCTGATACTAAGTAACCCGTAGCTAGAACGATTCCCCACTAGGTTGGTTTAACACCGCCCACTCTGAATAATGAGAAAACTTCCGTGTTGTTAACAGCATAGTAATATATATACCTCAACGTCTGGATGTCGCAGCATCTCGTAATTGCAAATACTTTGGATAAAAAGCGATACTAAAATTGTCTTCCGCATTATACATATGTATTAAAGTTCAGTTCTTTTTTAATTTGGAACTTCCAGTGTTATGTTTCATTTTCCTTTTTTACATAAATAAATACATATAATCAAGCCAAGACCCTAACGGGGTAGGCAGAGCATATAGAGCGCCAGTTCTCTCTAGACATACCTCTTCCGGTTCGTCCACATTCATCAGTCTCTTCATACATGCTCGTCGGTTTCGAGTACTCATGCCGTTCCCGTCCTCGCGCATTTTTGCTCAGGCTTTTACTGCCCATGCTTTTTCATACTTTCCATCTCGTGTGAACATGCTCCCTAGATATACAAATTCATTAACTTACTCTAGAATTTGCCCATTTGCCGATATAACTTTGAAGAATTCCCTTTTTTTGTTTAGATTTATTCGAGACATGGATACTGGTGTTTCAGTTAATAATGGAACTAATTGGGGAAAGCGTAAGCAGGAAAATTCGTATTTTTCTTGGGTTGGTGGAAATAAACTGTAACTTTAGCATCTAAACTTACTTTCGGCGAAAAGAGAGTATCTCTTTCTTCGAAAGTATGCATGGGGTCCTGTGAGACCAAATATGAATATTTATATTTTTTGATGTCATTGTAGATCTCTAACTAAAATTAACTTAGCTAGACAGTAAAACAATTTACGAGGCGCCGATAATATTCCATCTCCTCGGTTTGATTCTTGAAAATTGTTCTCATTCTCCGTGTAGTGCAGTCGGTAAAATTCTCCGTGACACTACTTTATTGATAGTAGCGCCACAGGAAGTTGATTTCTAGATCAGATTGATAAAATATATCTCTGGCGGAAAGTGGGTGTTTGGGTACTGTTCCTGTACCTGTTCAGCTCTGCCTACCACTTCGGGGACCCTTGTAGGCAGAGGTGTATAGGTAGTACCCACACACCCACTTTCCGCCAGAGATATATTTTAGGTGGCAACGTGACTGATGGCGAGTCCATCGCCGTTACTCAAGCACGACTTTACATACGCCTTTGAATTTCTTCTCAGACGTATGCAGGTTTCCTCTCGATGTTTTCCTTCACCGTAAAGCTCGTGGTGTGACTAATCACTGTACTTAAGTTCAGAAAAACTCATTGGTACAGTAGGGATTCGAACTTGCGACCTACCAAATATATTGCGTAATACCAAATACATATTATTATTATTATATACTTATTTTCAGAAATTGTATATATCTATATGTGTATAAGACTATGGAACCAATGTTCATCATACAAATATTATACCACAGGAAAGTTATATAAATTGCGATCGTATTCCCGATTTTAACCCGAAGCAAAGCTGGGCTACACAGCTAGTATTAAATACTTGGGCCCTCATCACGCATATACTGCCTAGGTTCCATTAAGCGGTTTGAAACGCTGCGTCAACAGGCATTCATTACGATTTTAAACTTAGTGAATACGTGATTTTCCTGTGAACCTGGGTTTCTGAATGAGTAACGTTTTTCGAGAACTTTTTGAGCTCTGAAAGACCTCGTCTGTAGATGAGCTCTCAGTGTTCTAAAAGGACTGAATGTATACAAATAAACTTTATCTTTTTACTTTCATATTTATATTTTCGCGGCCTTCTAACGGTCCTCAAAGGTATAGGAGTTGTATCAACACCATCGTTTCGCCGGCGATATATTTAGGTGTCAACGTGACAGATGGCGTGTCCATCGCAGTTTCTCTACAAAGCACTACGATACCCACGTTTATAAATTTATGCTGAAAGGTATGAAGGTTTTGTAGGTGTTTTTTTGGTTGGAATTGGAAATTCTGAAGTCGGAATTCGAACTTGCAATATTTACGTTGCAAGCGTCTCTTAGAATTACTCGGCTACTACATTAACGGCTCTAATGGTAACCTCATAATTGAAGCGCTTCGGTAACCAAAGTTTATAACGCTTAGTATTGCTGATCCTATACTGAGAAAAAGGCTTTATTTTGCAGTACAGGGGTCTAGCGCTTCTTTCTTCTGTTAACGTAATATTTTCTCGTGGAATCCCGGAAATTTTTATCACAAAAGCAGCACACCACTACCCAAAAGAGACCAGATCTAAAACATCTCAACACATTGTCGAGGTAGTACCATATAAGGTATATTAATGTTAATAATAAAATATTTTATATTATCTACAAAACGTGTGCTTTTGTGTGTTCGTGTGACTATCACTGATAAAGTAATTACCTGGGTGACCTTAAATTTGAAAAAAGATATCGTTCCAGAAGTACATTCTTTTTAAATTTTAGTGGTATTTCTTTGAACCCCATATTATTTTATCAATGACACCGCATTTAAGGATAGCAGTATTTGTTATTCTTCAATCTACGTCAAATGTACACCTACAGGTGTATAGTCTACTTGTTTCCCACCTTTGTAGTAGAAAATATACAACACAGAGCATAAAGCTTAGCTTTAATAGGTAATTCTGTAAAAATAGGGCAAAGTACACTCCGCTATAAGGAAAACAATTTGGCTAGCCTTAATTATTTTTCCCTTAAAAAACAATCGCCTCCCAGAACAATAAAGCAGGACAATATTAAAAGAATTAACTCACAAAACGTAGTTTATTAACTTGATAAAGAGAAGTTTTAAGAGATTTTAATGTCTCGGACAAAGGCAGTAAATATAAACAATATCAAATTATACGAAATGAGTTCAACTTGGGAAATTACTTTAGCCCTAGTATGGGCGCGTCATGCGGCACTTTGCCGCGTGTTGTGAAACGAGAGCCTGTATTTAGCGAGGTATTGTGCTTGAATTGAGATGTTGGTTTTTTTTTGTGGCTTTGGAGTAGTCGCCATCTCCGAAAAGATTGCAAGTTCGAACTCCACGTTTGGTACACGTGGAGTTCGAAGTTATTTTGTATTTAATTACAGTGATTAATAGCACCTCACCAAAGAAATACAATTTCAAGGACGTAAATATAGTCGAGCTTGAGAAACCACGAATGGTCATCTGTCACGTTGGAGCCTACCTAACCTAGGGAAAGCGTGATAGTAAAAAAAAGGCAGGCACAAGTACTTTGATGGAGCATTATATTAAGAACAATATCTTGTAATATACATAATAAAAAAAAAGTTTATACGTTGTTTGTCAATATTATATAATAAATTTATTCAGTTGCGTTCGTGAAACAATTAATGGTAACATCGAAAGCACTGATCGTTCAAACCTCTCGGCAGATTAAATCGATATTGCACTGAAGTTTACTATACAACAGCAGTATAGTTCCGATTCGTTGACTTCGGTAGCAAGCTAACTTTACGTAACGTTGTCAAAATTATATGGAAAACGTAGTATCTTTTACGTAAATACCGCTGCAAATTTCAATACTTATATTTAGAAGTTATAGTCATCGTTTATTCGCTAACGAGACGACGATACTCACAAATGAACTCATAGTTAAGGCGTACTTAAAGTTTTGCACAATATTTTTCACGTCGTGCATTCGTTTAAGCCATCAATACCTGTCAATTTTCAACACAAATTTCTGTTCGGTATGGGAATCAAACTCGCGACCTTGGTGTGGCGACTAGACCGATGATACTAAAATATCGTATTAAGCTCACTCTCCAATTTCGATCATATACAATTTCGGCAAACGGCTACATCTGTATTTACTCTGAATACATGAAATAATTTGATTCAGCCTGCCAGGATAATTGAATTAACCCAATTATGGTCCAGGTCACAGGTTCATGCTCTGTTTGGAGAACTAACACAATCTAATATTTATTTGATATTACAATGTTCATTTTATTTCATGATTATTGTATTTATTTATTTTATTATGAATGCGATAAATCATAACGCTAGTTTTACAGTGTGATTAATGACATAATTAAATATAGTTATCTTAAATCTTTAGGGTGAGCTTCATGGAAAACATCGAAAAGAAAATCTGTATACGTTTGAGAAATTCAAAGACGTATACATACGTCGTGCTTGAGAGACGGCGATGGTCACGCCATCTAACAATCACGTTCGCACCAAAAACATTTTTCCGAAGAAAACTGAGTTTGTAGGTACTACACACGTCTTGACCTTGGTGGGAAGGTATGAATATATATAACATACATCTCAATTATTATTATTACATTCCGGCCCGCGCCGAGCCAGACGCGCAAATCCCACCCCCAAATAATATTTAAATAAAATTACCAGTCCAGCCCAGCTCCCTTGCTCGCGATCCAGCAACGCCCTAAGCCGAGGTTCGTACCCCACAGGGGGTGCCCTTAGCTGTGTTGCTTAGAAATAAAGTGCCTGGCTGGAGGCCTAGGTCTCGCCATTGACCGGTTAAGTAGCAAAAGTTCCCGGAGACGCTACGAGAGACAATACAAAAATATATATATATTATTACATCTCAATGCCTTCCCACGAGGGTCCCCGAAAGGATCAGTAAAAGCATAATAATACCCTCTTTTATCCGAAATTTCTGGCTTCATTTCATAAGCACGATTGTAAAGACGTCGTTTAGTTTCTTCTCAAACGTAAGAAAGAATTAAGTTTTTCACTTAAATACAGAATCGAGAGTCTGTACTCCTTGCTGTAGACCGCTGGGTTTGAAAGTACTATTTTAGCTTTGTAGGCAATTATTTAAACCACTTCTTCTTCTACTACTCGTATGTGTATTGAAAACCAGTATGTGACAAAACCAAGACATCAAGAAATTAAAGAGGCTTCATATAAACTGGCACAAAGTTTGACCGTCAAACCCACGCTTAAAGCGATTCTATTGAAAATTTGACCGTTCAAGTCAAGTTCAAGTTTGTGAAACACAAAGGTTTCACGTAATTTCCTGACGGTATCCATGATTAAAAACTTTTTAAAAGTACTTCAACGTTCCGCACAAGTATTAGGAAGAACTTTAAATGTCTCGTGAGAACTTTGAGCGTGGAATGGTTATCATTACCTGAGTCGACTCTCGAGTGGAGCGATTATCGTATCGAGTGAATAATCGAATAAGCGCGAATATTCCAACCCTAGCTGATGTGACGTAAAACTATAAAACAACTACCATATAATCAAGAAAATAGAAAACGCTTAATGATGTGCTTTTGGGATGACTAACGCCTGAGACAGAGAAAGAGTCGCTGCCTCTCACGTTGGCACCAACATGATTGTACAAGAGAAAGAGAGAAAAGAGGGAGATTTAAGCAAGTAATGCTGCGTCAGGAGACTACGGTTGTCAACGGTTAAAAACAAGTATGTGTGTGTGAGTATGTGAGAAAAATAATAAAAAAATCCCGTCTTAAAGTTTTTGGGCTAGTGTAGTTGATATAGAATGCCTATGAATATATATGTATGAGGTAGTGTACGAATAACCTGCAAAGTTTGCAATCTGAGGATCGAAACGTTTCGAGCATTGGAGCTCTGAACGGGTTGGCGATACGTGTAAAGATTTATGTATCGGCGTCGTATCGACAATGACAAATGGGGGGGTTAAAATATTTTATTTATTTGTCGAAAATGGTATATTTAAACATTCTTACGACACAAAAAAATGCCTATTAATTGTAGGAAGCGTGCTGGTCTTGTGGTGTTACTATATTTAGTACTGTATATATGGGGTCAATGTCTTTTCCTCCTTGATTATAATATATTTTCTATTTTTATGTATTTCATTTGCCTTTCACAAAATACGCGTGCTATTAAATGAAGTGTTGTACATTAAAGTGCGGAAATATAAAAATATTTCTTTTCAGCTCCCAGGAAGACTATAAGATATATCATCTTGCTCAATATTAAATTTGCATTTGGGTGAAAACTCCCGATAACTTCCAGTTTCATATTATCAGAGTTCAATAACCTCATAATAATGAACGAAAGAAAAACAAAATAATTGTATCCGTAATTCCATTTCTCCACTCCAAAAGAGTTCCATTATATTGCGCAACAACAAAACTATCGGAGCAAAATAATATTCACTTTCTTTCGATTTCGCAATATAAAGTTAGCCACATACGACTCATTCATTTACAGTAATGGCTGCGTCATATTATAAATGTTTCTCTCTCTTCATAGACTAGTTCAAAGATTGTATATTGTCATTTATGTATATTTAAATTTATAAGAGAGCTAACGTGATGCTCCACGAGATTTACGGTGAAGGAAAGTATCGAGAGGAACCCGCATACGTTTGAGAAAAAATACAAAGACGTTTGTATATTCGTGCATTAGAAACGGCGACGAAATCGCCATCTGTAACGTTGGCATGCCTGAGGATTTACTACACACCTCAGCTTTTCGAAGACCCTTGTGGGATTGCATGTATATGTAAAAAGTACCAAAAATGTTTTACTTTATAGACTTTGAATCTATCCAACTGATGTGCGCCAAACCGGCTTCATTTCAAAATGCAAAATGATTTCAGTCCACTAAAACCAATGATAGATAGTATTTTTTTTGCATAGTAGCACATACGGGGTATTTGTTAGTAATTTAGCATAATGCATTAATAGTAGTGAGATATTATTTCAGAGTAAGTTTTCCCCAAGTCTTAAGTAGAGCCTGACGCCACAATAAAACTATCTGAAAGTAGCGAGAAATTGGTTGGCCAGCTTTAAACTTTAATTAGTTTTGTGTCTTCATTTACACCTACGTTTTAAGCGATGCAAATAATTGAATAAATCTCAACTAGACTGAGGATGCTTAACTTTTGAACGACGCAGAATAATAGATCTTATAAACTTTTGCCTAATTAGATAGCTGAAACAGTACTGGATGACCCTTTAACCAATATGAATATACAAGACCAAATAAACACACAACGACAATTTCTACGTATATTTTTGGAATGTTTGTCTGTCGGTCCCAAGTAGGTAATAGGAACAGACTCAATCAAAATATACCTACTCGAAACCAGATGCAATGGTTACAAACGATAGAGAAAAAATATTTTTCAACATTAACGTATCAGTAGTATTGTGATAAACTCGCCATCTGTCACGTTGGCACCTACAGACCTATTTAAGAAAGCGTCAAGACATTACACGTTGAGGCATGAATTTAAATAGACTTATATTTTATCAATAACATTAAATGGAATGCATGCATATATTTTATCAGTATTTTGCTACGACCCATTCGTAGCGTGAGAGTACGAGAGCTACGCGGCTATGCTCCAATTGCTACGGAGTGCTACGTCAGAATTTGCACCTCTGCTTTAAATAAAATAACATGGTTTACATGGTTGATATTTTGTGTCCTTTCAGATAATTAATCTCTGGCGGAAAGTGGGTGTGGGTAGTACCTATACCTACCTGCTTACCCCTTCGGGGACCTTGTGGGAAGGCGTGAGGATATATTATAATCTTTATAATTATTGTTGAGTATGGTATAAATAAAGTGTTAAAATTGAGGACTAAAAAAGCTTGTACATTTGAGGAAACTTGTATACATTTGAGATTGTCACCTAAATATAATATATCCAGCGAAAATAAAGTATTATAGGACGCATGTACTAAGGCGTGAAGACTCATATATTCTTATTATGAGAACTGGCGCTCTATACTCTCTTCCTACCCCGTTAGGGACTCGGCGTGATGATATTTATGTACCTTATGAACATTGGCTAACTACAGTAGTACATTTTCCATAAACTAAACGATTTATTTAATTATATTTAACCAAATCCATGACTTATAAAAAGCAATAATTAAACTTTTTACTCTTACCTTCACAGAAGTTACTTCAAACGTAGTGTCATTATGTTTGGGCATCATAACCTAGAAATCTATTGAAAAACATTATAAATATAATATTTACATTTAAATTAACTGTGTAATGATTAATTAAGTATGATGGTGTGCGCTGAGAGGAGTCAAAACGAAAATGAACATCTATTTAGGAAGAAAGCACTGCGGGATGCAGTTATATGTATAGGATGGGCAAAACTTGTAAGTAGTGAAGGGTTTAGCATTGTACCCCTGGTGCCGAAAGTGTGCATAGGCAGCGGGAGCCGCTTTCTATCAGGCGGAACGCATGCCTGTATAAAAAAACAATTCATCAGTCTCTGCATTTTTCCCAAATGAACGTAATCAATAATGAATCTGTCACCTTTGCTCAAGCACTGCTATACATACGTTTATGTATTTTATGTATTATTACTCTCTGCCTACCCCGTTAGGGACTTGGCGTGATGATATGTATGTATGTATGTATTTTTCTCCAACGTATGCAGACTTCCTCATGATATTTACCGTAACCGTAAAGTTCATGATGCGATCACTATTCTTATTATACTTAAGTTCAGTAATACCTTATTTTTGATTGAATATTTTGGATAGAAGTTCTCTAGATTTCACAAGGGATTTGACAGGTAATAGGTAATTTTATTGGTAAATATAATTTATTTCAGGTATCAGTGATATGTTACGTTCTCCTTTACTTCATGATCCACGCAAACAGTGCTGGTCATCTGTCTTCTGTCCTGGAGGTCATGACCCTGATTATCATTCCGGCTCAAATTATACACGGTGTGCTGTTGTTCATGGGAGCACTTGAGGTTTGTCACATCATAAATAATTAATAATACCTTGGGATATTTCCACACAAATTAATCTAGTCCCAAATTTAGCAAAGCTTGTGTTATGTAACCAGACAACGATATATTTACTTATATAGTTAATATATACATAAATACATAGGATATCCAAAACGAACGTACAAATACTCGTGTTCATCACACAAATATCTGCCCTCAGCGGGATTCGGGCCCGCGAGCACAAGTTTCCCAATCAGGAGCTCTAACCACTAGACCAGACGGCCGTTAAAAGCCATAATTCTTTCACATACAAATATCTTCATGCTGAGTCCCTCACGTGGTATGCAGATAGAGTAATCTAGTTCTCCTTAGACTTGTTAACTGATTTAGCTTTATCCACATTCATAAGATCAATTATGTACCCAATTATAGGAAATTTCCGATAGAGGCTTTTAATCTAAAATAGCTCGTAAGTCAATTATCGCATTAAGCTCAATTTCCCACTCAATTCATACATACGATAACATCCATAGTATGATATTTCGTATGCATTTTCAAACCAGATTTACACTGCATATTATAGAAATGGTTTGACACGGATTAGTTTTGAAATTGAAGTTGTTGTAGCTTGTTTAATTTGTTTTATTTAAATGCAGTAATTTAAGCCTAGGATTGCAGATTTGGCAAATGTGTTAAAGTACCTACACTATTATGACATACTGTTATTTAGATGAATTCTAGGTTTACACCGTAGTGGCCAAGGGGCTTCAGTAGTTAACTGCAGAGCCAAAATTGCAAGTTCGAATCCCACAGGTGTGTGAGTATTTCTGAACTTAGGTACAGACATTCTTAGCTCATGTGAGGGAAACATAGTGAGGAATAAAATGAGGGTGTTATTACAACATTGCCTACATACACCCTATAGGGCCTTGTGGGAAAGCGTGAAGAAGAAACTCTGCATATATATCTATAATAATAATACCACTATTTCTATGACTATACTAGATGTTCCGCTGGACTTCGTTTGGGAGAAAATCTAATATCAAGTTCAACAGTGAATCTATTCCATCTAGGTACCTATGCACACACACACACACACACAAAAAATGCTCGAAATTAGTAATGCCATTCTCGAGTTTTTGCGAGAGTAACGATCGGTAATTGATCTTAATGTACATCTGTAAACTTTAAATCACATACGCTTTATCTATTTTGTCTATCTATATTATTATAAATGATGATGAAATAGATACCACTGACAAAAAAAACAACTACGCTTTTTCGTTTTTTACACATTCTTTCTCCTGATTTCAATACAAATTTCTAGCAGCAACGATAGCAAATAGATATCAGTAAGTGTAACTTTTGTAAGCCCTGACACGTCGCTCGCGGCATATGAGATGTTCAAAAGAGAGCTCTCGTTAGACTCGCTTTGAATGTCAGAGATCTGCCTTCAGGGATTTTGAGGCTCGGCTTGTTAGGCAGCGGTCGTCCGAGCTTCCACATGTCTCACTGCTCAATAAGATAGAGATACGTTGAATAAAATAATGGTGTTATATATTAGTGAGTTATTTTATGATTTCCGCGCGTATATGCGTGGCCAAAAATCATCTGGGCATTATTGCCTTTCAAATGAAACCGATTTTAATATAATAAATAATATGTCCTCACGTCTTCCCATAAGGGTGGTAGGCACAAGTGTATTGGTAGTACCTACACTCCGCCAGAGATAATAATTTAGGTGCCAGCGTGACAGATAGCGAGTCCATCGCCGTTACTCAAGCACTACTATATATACTAATCACTGTATTTAAATTCACAAAAACTCATTGGTACAGTCGTTATTCGGGTCTTGCGTACATCGGTTTATTAGTTTCAAAGTCTAAAGGTAGATTTTTTCTGTATGTTATATATTGTATGGAAGGGTATTTGTCTCAAATTATTTGATGTTCAACTCTGTGCAAAATTTTAGTCTAATACTTTTTTTAACTTGCAAATTTTATTAAGTGCTAATTGGGAAAATTACTTTGCTCCACGCGAATATATCGTTCAACATTGGAAAAATATATGATAGTAAATGTCTACCTACTTTCATCATCAGTGAGGTGTGAACTACATCTCACTGATGCTCTCTAGGCTTTATGGCTCGGAATCGATTTGCGGCTACGTACAGGGATTAATGTGTTTGGCTAGTTCTGCGTTATCTCACCTATCGTTCTTCAAATACGAGATGTCCAGGAAACAAGACTCGACTAAGAGAACTGTTCATATATATGTACATATCATCACGCCGAGTTCTCCACGAGAAAGAATAGAGCTCCAGTTCTCTCTAGACTTAAATACTTAGCTCTTTCGTGCACGTCATCTAGATCGAAATTTTATTAATAACCAGATCGTAACTAATATTATAAATGTGAAAGGAAGTTATAAAAGTATAATAATAATGAAAGGGAGTTGTGTATTTGTAAGCCTTGTACGCTTTAACTACTTAATCGATCAGTTGTAGAGGGTACAGAAAGCGTATTGAGTAGGGTACTTTTCATCCAGAAAATAAGTAGGTAAATACACTTCCCTCGGGAAAGGACAGGCAGTTTTAAGGGGTGACACGTTGGCATTGACATGCATAAAATGCGACATTATTCTTAGAGTACAGAGAGAGTAGTCAAAAATAAGAAATGGACCTGCAGTATTCCTGAAACAAATCTATATAAACACGTGCAAAGTGGCGAACAATAGCTAGTGAATATATTAGATTAAACAAAATTAGTTTTTTAATAAAGCATACATCACGCCGAGTCCCACACAGGGTAGGCAGAGAGAGTAAAGTGACATTTCTTTTATGCATACCTCTTCCGATTCGGTGACATTCATCACTCTTCATGAACGATTGACGGATTGATGTTCGCATCCTTGAATTTCCTAACCATTTTATCATGTCATTTGATTTGTATTTGGGAAGTGATCCTCTTCTGCCACTTCGTGTTTTTTTAATAATATCCGTTCTTATTACAAAAACGAAGTTTAAATTTAGTAAAGTAAGTAACAATATTTCTACCGAACTTAATTACTATACTTTGTTAATGTTATTCTTTGACCAACGGCGTTGGGTAAATAGTTTTAAGAGTTCATTTGTAATTATTAATACGTAAGAATCTCAGTTAAAGGTTTTCGTAGTTAAATAATATTTCATTTATTTTAATCGGATGGTTAAAGTATCTACGCCCTGTAGTTTACACTACCAATGAAGTAAGTTAATATACGAAGGCACGCCGATAATCAGTAACTGCTTTTTACTTGAAATGCGCCTAACTATCATCGTGTTGAATCCCTCATGGGGTAGGCAGACTAAAGTGCCAGTCCTCTCTAGGCTTACAGACTTCTTTCGCTTGTATAACACCAATTAAAATATATCTTCATGCATTCCCCGTGTCCCCAAAGGGGTAGGAGGTAGTACCCACACAGCCACTTTCTACCAGAAATATACTTTGGATGCTAACGTGACAGATGGCGAGTTAATCGCCGTTACTCAAACTCGACTATACATACGCCGAATTTCTAGAAAGGCGCGAAGAATAAGACTCTAGTTATACAATATTACCAAGGTGTAGAAATAATTTGCTTTTATCTTAAATTAGGAAGTTATTCGTTAAACTACAGTTTTGAACCGAAAGTCCAGTTACGCAGTGCCCGTCTGAAACTGTTACATAATAACTCATCCTGTAACTTGTATTTCAGGGAATAGCTCTGCCGCTGCAAATAGCTCTCTGGCTCTGCTTACTACTAGCCGCGTACAACACCGTTCTCGGCGTGATGGGGTTTATTTTCTACATACGAACTGGATCTTTGACAATGCACTTTCTGCTCGCTGTTATATTTCTCCTGCTGGCTATGACTTTGTTCAGTAAGTCAATTATGTATCATAAGTTCATAACGTAATATCTTGACGCCTTCCCACAAGGGTCCCCGCACACAAACTTTCTGCCAGAGATATATTTTGTATGGCATATGATGTAGTAAAGTAGAGTTCTGAAGGGTGTGAATTTCTGCAGTTTAGTCAGCGATTGGTTAACCTGGTGTTGTAAGTGACCACAAGCGGCAGTTATCGCTTCCCATCTGGTGGACTGCATGCTTTTTGCAGTTTGCCACCTTCGATTTATAAAAAAATTTACTAACCTCAAAGAATTAAGACCTCAAGCTTCGCAGCCATGAGCCTGAGCAGCCTGGTTGCCTGCCGCCTGGACCAGGCGGCTGTAATGGCCAATACTGTTTTATACAGTTATCAACGATAACTCGTAGGAATCTATTTGATTTGGCCCGTTAATCCCTAGAACTATTCAACTGAGATTACGTTTTGCAATAAATTTGTATTTGATAGCCCAATTCTTAAGGAAGTTACAAGGTATTATCACGATACTTGGAATGCAGAAAGATAATATTTAAGGATTTTATGTGATTATTAAACGTATATTTTTATTGAAAAATTAAATCGTTTTTAATAAATCAACTGAAATCCGCTCAGCATCGCAATACTCCAGGTATGGAACAAGCACCTAGAGACAGTCATCCCCATCCACAAGTGACAGTGTTCTTTAAGCCAAAGGCTTAAAAAGTAGTGGTGCTTAGCTGTAGTACTCTAACTTTAGAGTATATTTACTTAGCTGAACTCTGTTTCGAACTGACCACTTTATGCGGGCCTCCTTTCTGGCTTAACATACGTGGTAAATAATACCTTCTCTATACAATTAGAAATTGGCAGAATAAAGAGATACTGAACTAAAATAAACATTCATAAAAACTATGACGTTTTCAAAGTATTCGTCGTTTCCGAGGGTCCTTGTGAGAAGGCGTTGATATATCGGGATTTTAATTTGAATGCTGGCGTGAACGAGGGTAAGGGATAAAGATGAAGACAGGTATGTTACGTTGGTTTGGACACAAGCTGCAATGTGGTCCAGCGGCTCAAGTAGGCACTTGCAAAGTCAATTTTGTACAAATCCTCTTACACCTGCGACGATGTTTCAAATATATATGCGACATTGTGCTTGAGAAACTTCTATTACATTTGAATTTGTATATGTATATATATCAGGCCTAATAATTGTGTGTGAGCTGTATTGAAACTGCCTAAGCCGTTTTAAGCTACTGTGTAGTGGTAGATTCTGCCATTATGAAGCCTTTCTTGTAACGCTTAATTAAATTATCGATAAACGGTTAAAACGGAAAGGAACGCCGTGAGGTTATTTATGTAACTTATATATTAATTTATTTATAAATCTTTGTTTCAGCCGCCCTTTGTCATGATATTTTGATTGTGTACGCTTACAAGAAAATGTTAATTGAAGAAAATGAATCGGAGGACCGCAACCCAAGGGCACTCACTTATAAGGAATCCCAGCAAGTCTAATATTAAAAATTAACCTTTTTTAAATTGTCACTTCACAGTGTATGTATTGTTAAAGAAAAATGTAAAATACTGTCATTAATGAATATTGTTTTATTGATTTTAAAAACGAGAGAGAAAAAACAATTAAAATAGAGTGAAGCCGATTGCGTTCCTCCTCACTCTCGATTCCCAACGCGTGATCTCCTGTGGTACTTAAGTAGTAGAAATGAGGTAGGGCTCTAGAGATTTACCGTGCAGAATAGTAAGCCGGTTACCGTAGTCTATTAGAGGTTGTGATACCAAGGGAATTAAATCGCTCTTGGCTTACCTCATATTGAGGGGAAAAGCTGTGAAAGCAGCAGAAGAGAGGGACGAAGAAGATGTAGGAGCTTTAAAAGAACTATTTCTTGAATTCGAGAATTCTTATAGATATAGGGAATATAAAAAAAAACAAATATGAATAATTTTAATAAATAATTTTTATTTTTCAATATTATTGATATTTTATTAAATTTATAATAATTAAAATTTATAATTATAATTATTAAAATTCTTATTAAAATTAAAGCCAATCTAACTTCATAAGAAATAGTTTGAGCTACAACTCGTAATCCACAAAAACTAATAACATCTGAACCATTCAAAATATATTAAAAAAAAAAGATAATGGAATTATAAAAAATATTATTATTAAAAACTTTATCAAATAATAAGTTAAATCTTTAAACATTATCATTTCCATGATTTCGAATTTTTTAAGTTAAAATACATGAACAAAACACTACCCACATCCATATATTTGGTTGTGAACTTCTGTAGCGTACTTACTACTATGGGGACCTAATGTGTATCTTCTCTTTTTGGTTTTTGCGTAAAATCCTCCCCAAGTTTACTCCAAGGGCATCGGGGGCAGCTGAGCGCGTGTACGTCATATTCTTGTCTCACGTACTCTTGCTTCACTGCTTGAAGTACTTTTCCTCAGAGCCGAGCCAGCAGTCTGTGAACATGCGTTCTACTGCACTGTTATATTGAAATGTTTATGTGAACTCTGATTGTATTTTTACAAATGTCTGACGATGCTTGCGGTGCATTTATTATGTTTTGATGTACGAAACCCGTGACGTGGATTTGATCATACAAGAATTTTCTTCAGTTTACAATTAATTTTGCGAATCCATTGTCCTACACTCTCTTATGCTGTTCGTTTTGCAACACCGTCATTAAACAGATTTTCGCATCCGAACGCAGGTTGATCGTAAAGTATGATAATACATTTCAGTCTTATGGAGACTAACTCCAGACAGATTAACTTAGGGCTGTTATTAAATTTATTTAAAAATCTCGCGAAATTGGCTTGCAATATAATAAAATATGTCTACCCGTTTGCATTAAGGTGATTTCGGAAAGTAAACTTAATTTCCTTGAACGTTTTAATATTCGATTTCAATTTGTGAGTGAGCATGGAAAAGTTTTTGGTAATAGTGAGCAATTCACTGAAGCCTCCTGATATACTGATAGTATACATACGAAGGTGTATTCAAGATAGTTTTTCTGTAACTTATGGGTGTGGGAACTATTTAATTATCTTTATGATATGGTTAGCCAATTATAATTCAATCTTAGACGTATTTTTGTTTATTATACTACGAAGGCGGGAACCTAATTTGCGATTTGATGGTAGGTGGTTTCTTTCGCCTATGCCTAAACGTATGCAATGTCTAGGTATAAGCGAGGGTGTCGCTGGCATGTTACCGACCAGTAATCTCTTCACATCTTTCTTGAAGAAGCTTCTGTTGTGCTAAACACATTTAGAGACGAAAATATTCTTGAATAAGAATTGCAATAACACGTCAAGGACAGGCCACAGGAGTTTCGTAAGATCATTTCTCAATGGATTCTTAAGCCCTATTGACTTTGTTGTAAAATTTGTTAGTATAATTTCTCAAGATTTTAAATATAATAATATAATATATATAATATAATAACAAATTTGAGATTTTGAGAAGATTTTGCCCTAATTAAATTAGCTACGGTAATTGCTTTCAAGGCTTTTGCTTTTTCAAAGCTTTTCAACGTTTTATGATTAGTGCCAATATATCGGGCGGTGTCGAATATATTTTTAATATATTATCTTCAATATGTACAGTATTAATCATAGCACGATCTTTACGATAAAGGAAAAAAGGGTGTGTCTGCCTACCCTTTTAGGTATATTTTTTAATAGGCGTGGGGCGCGATATTACACATGCTAGAATATGAGGGCCAAGTGATTTAAGTAGTTGTCTTCAAGATTACAGGACACCAACATCTGCGGTGTGCACCAATTAGGTTTATGGTGAAGGAAAGTATTTTGAGGAAACCTTTAGACGTTTCAGGAGAAACTCGAAGTTTTGAGAAATGGTCTCCTATTTTCACGTTGGCTTCTAAAATATATCTTCGACGAAAAGAGGATGTTGTAATTCCTCTGCTTACCCCTACGCGGACATTTTTTAGAAGGCGTGAAGAAACATAAACAACGTCTTCTATGATGACGAGCGTGGAAGACGCGATGCTATAAATCACTTCATTTATTAAATATACAACTCAAACATATTGATACAATTATTTAGAACAAACATATAAATCTGGATTTACACTCAAAATTAAATCCTAGTTTACAATCTCCTGAGAATACGTAAACATTTCCATAATAAATCTTTGTAAGGCCGGGGTGACACGTATAGTAATCTATTGGACAATTCCTACGCTAAGGGTTTTGGTTACTTAAGTTGCGTGCTCTAGCACTTTGAGCTTTGTAACTTTGCAGTAAGGTCGACGTTGTTTGTAACATCCTGTTAAAGGAATCGTAACAATAATCAAATTTTAATATGATGTTTAACAGGCTTTTAGAAGGCGGTGCTCCATATTTGCCACTTTGAAGTATTTGAAATTTTGAAAGATATTTTGATAATAGGTAGGGCATAAAAAAGGTCTTTAGACACATTAAACTTCTCGACGAATTACATTTATAACTCGCAAGTGCTGACACGCGTCGCCCCAGTAGCATGAAACCAGCTCTCTAATTATTCATATAATATCAACCACTCCAGCTTAGCGAATCAATGCCCTAAGCCGACATAACACAAGGCTGCCCTAAGCTGTGATTGCTGAGCACCGAATAAGTGCTTGGCTGAAGGCTTTTTAGTCTCGGAATAGTTCAACTAAGTAGAAAAAGTTCTCTGAACTCACTCTACGAGTGATATTACAAAAAAAAATATACGTTACCTGTTTCATATCATAAAATCTTTTCGAAATATTATGTAAATAAGTGTCTTTCATAATGCTGAAACTACGTCACTGCTAATATTATAAATTTGTCAGTTTGTGCGGATGTCTGTTCCACGCATATAATTATTATTATTATAGAATTTGATAAATTCTAGCACAAACATACCTTATTAGCTGGACATATAATATTTTTCTTGCATCAAAAAATCTACCAAATTAAAATATTTTTTTACGCGGGTGCAACCGCGAGGTACAGTTAGTAAATAATAATTAATACCACTCACGCTCGTAGTCTGCATCCATCAAAAGTGTACATACTCTTTAAACAGCGCTACGGGGATACATTTTCAATCAACATTACCGCGTGCTATCAACGCCAAGCTTTTAATTTAATTCAGAAATTGTGTGGAAATACACCACCCAATAAGTTTGATATATTACGAAGAATCATAGCGCACTATGACTAAAAGAACCTAGGTCTTGCCGGCGCGGAGAAATAAAACGACAACTGAATGGAGCGAGCGACGATAAGGAAATTCTTTATTAAAACGTAGTACTCTCTGCACTTTAATATTTATATGAAACCATTAGAACGAAGCTAAAAATATATGACATCATTTATATATAGTTAATATTACAGCGTCGCAGAGTTATCTTTGTTTGTTTGATTGCGTTGATTCATAGAACTACTTATCCGATTTAAAAAAATGTGAGAGGAATATATAATCATGGTATACTCTGTATATATATTCAAATTTGGCACCTCAAAACCGCGGGACATAGCCTGTAGATATATATTTATTAAGTGGCTGGTTTATATCGAGCTCGAAGGACCAATTTCAATTTATTCAATAAAAATAAAGGTGTAAAGTTAAAGTCAATAACGTCATAATATGATAATGGAAAATTCATTCAAATCAAACTAAGCAGACAGTCAATATTGGACATAACTTTCCAATCGAAATTCTTTCGATCCATAAAAGAAGAATGACAATAATCATTTATCAACATCAAGTACAAGCACCTTAACGAAATTCCCGACGGGTTTATTTCCACAAAAAACGTGAGATTTTCATCAAATCTTTTCTCTGATAGACCATTTATTTGTGTCGCAATTTTACTCTTCTAACAATCGGGTGATCAGCATTACATTAATAGACAGTAAATTTTGTCAAATTGTCGCCCACACACCACGAGGGCACGCTGACGAGCAGACTCATCTTTATCTATAATGTAAATAATGAAATTGTTATATTCTCTATCGGGATTGGTTGAGACCAACCATTTTGATTCTCATTTCTTGTGGTTGTTTTCAATTATTAGTAAATTTCTCATGTTTAAACATAAATTCACTTCTGCTGAATCGATGTTTTTTTATTATATAACAATCAATACTTCTAATACTTTTATTCAATTTAATCCAATGTACGGAAAACTGAGAACACTTATTGAATGTCTTGAAATAACGTCGACTGTTGAAGAAGAAATGCGAATTTTATTAGGATTTCATTTATTCGTTCATTGTGGCTATAAGGTTATTTGTAGTAAATCGTACTTATATTATAAACGCGAAAGTTTGTTAGTATTTATGTATAGATGTTTGTTAAACAACCACGCCAGAACGGCTGAACGGAATTGAATGTAATTTAACACAGTGATAGTTTAGTGATAGGGCACCCCCTGTGGGGTACGAACCTCAGCTTACAGCGTTGCTGAATCGCGAGCAAGGGAGCTGGGCTGGACTGATAATTTACTCGCTATGTGTCGCACTGGTACATAAATATATCTTCAGCAAAAAGAGGATGTTAGTACATATAATTGTGAAAATACAAGATACTTAGGTATTCTATGCATGCAACCAAAAACAATACTTAGGTTAAACCATATTTTATAAGACAAATCTTGACGTAGCTGTCAAATTAATATTCATAACCCCGATTTGAATTGAATAAGACATGAACATTTTCCGCAGAACC
The DNA here is from genome assembly GCA_945859725.1 of Drepana falcataria. Taxonomy (NCBI): domain Eukaryota; kingdom Metazoa; phylum Arthropoda; class Insecta; order Lepidoptera; family Drepanidae; genus Drepana; species Drepana falcataria. Next base: position 9,444,193 of record OX243935.1, read on the forward strand.
ATTGTGTATAATGCGAATTTATAAATGGGACAACGTACAACCAATAGATGAATTCGTACTATGTGTCCCTTTAAGTGTCGGTGCAACTTTCACGGCCATACTTGGCATAGTATATGGTTTCATCGGCCTATTCTTCTTCACGTCGATATGTGTGAACCTAGCGCAGTGGAAATTTGTATACGCGACGAAACTTGATGAACTAACATATTTATTCTTTATTTTCCTGTTCATAACAGAATTATTCTGTGCAAGTATTGTGCTATTGGTGGGTATGATAATCGATGATATGCGATGGGTTACGACGTACCTGTGGTGTGTAGTGGCACATTTACTTATGAATTGGGTAGCTACTGTAGGAGTTTCTATATACTGTTTGTTTGTGAACGTTGAGTGTTTTGAAGGGGCAGGATACGGACAAGGCATTGCTGGTATTATTATAGCTATCTTCTATACTATGTTCTGGTGTTACCTCATCGTGACTGTTAACAGCTATAGAATGGAAACCGAATGATATAGATTTGTATACTTAAGCGTTTGTTGAATAATAAATTTAGTTTTAGTTTCGTTTTTTTTTCCTGTTCCTCTAAGTACATTTTTTTAGCACCAGGGGTGCAGTCATTTGGGGTATTAATTTTACCATGTTGCAGCATTAGTTTGTTATTATAAAGGTGTAGAAAAATGTTAAGATGTTAATTAAGCCTGTAACTTAATGCTTACTCCAACTGGCAAAAGACTTTATTTTGGATGGTAACCTGATCAATGTAGACGAAGCGCAATAGGTATGTAAGTCAGGAGAGACACGGTGCTCTGCCTCTACGTTGGTTACTCGGTGTGGTGATATGAATATATGAATTTTGGGTTGAGTGCCAGTACTAGTAAGGCAAGAGCAAGTCACCTTTCCGCAAGTATATCGATTCCTAGTGGGATTTAGAATCTATGGTTAGAGTCAGCAGCTCGCGAGCTTTGCCCCTGGTGTTGCATGCGTCCTCAGGCGGCGGTAACCGCTTACCATTAGGCGGAATGCATGTTTGTTAGCCACCTATGTGGAATAAAAAAACTCCCTCAGAACAAAATACTAACAATGCGCAGAACTATTGATGCAAACTTTGGTAAGCTGCTACTTGTCATGTCTTTTAGACGATGATTGCAGTTTGATTGGAAAGGTCTTTACAATCCAGAGTGAATATAAAACAGTCCAGTGCTATAACGCACGCGTTGCACGTGCATATATAAGCACGCGAGTTATGAGCGAAAAGTGAGTTGGCATTATTGTAAATTGAGTTTGTCAGTCTACAAAGTTGGTAGCACTGTACGGTATCTAAAGCTACAAAGCTACTAATGAAATTTCCTTTACATCAAAGTGTGAAAAAAATACGTTTTATGACAATTAATGCTGCAATGACAAAGAAAGCGTTGATGATTTGCCATTAGCACCAAAATCCAGAATTCTCAATCACGTGAAATGAAAAAAGGAGACAAATATTTGCCTCTTTGGATTTTAAAACTATACGAAATTGTTAAATTTGATCTAATCAACTACCGTTAGTATACGTCAAACGGTCATTCACCTTACTTCATTTTGAGTCGGCACACGATCACCCAACGAGGCAGGTATCATCAGAAAGTTTGTGATATTTCAATATGTGATGTTGCCCCCCAAAGGGCCCTTCCCTTTGGGGGCTAACATTTGATGCATTTTCTTCACTTACTTCTGACAAGCAAGGACATAAACCTTTTTAATGAACGCAGTGAACGCCAAATGATTTGCCCGTTATTTATTCTACCAACTGTATTGCTGAGTCCGCATTCCTCCATTGTTTAATTATCACTGTAAAGTTTAATTAATTTTCCGCGAGTGCCCGTACAGAAATTATTTTAACTTTAAATCGATATGTACCCGCTGCAGCTTTAGCGGCTATGAAAGATGTTACAGCAGCCACTGTTTTCCCAAATATTGATACTGCAAGACAAAATATCCAAGCGCGCATAGGCAATAACTAGTAACCCAAAACATCTGACGAGCTGAATGAGCTATGTAAAATGAAGAGTTTAAAGTTTTAATTTTAAAGATTCTGCGTAAACTTCCTTAAAAAGAGATATACCACTCTTCGGGACATAAAAAAAATTACTTTGTACACAAACTTATTTTACTATGTACCAAAAAAACTGGTGTTTTCTTACTTAATTACTCTATACAATAATTATCCAAAGTTAAGCTTTTTGCCTTAGTAAATATCTCGGAAAACGAACAGAAATAACGTCTAATTTATGTTGATCGGTGGTGGGTGGATAGCAGCGCCATCTAGTGGAGAGTTATTAAGCATAATTATTGATAGTGCGAAAATAAATGTACACATTTGCAAGGACAAGCATCAAGCTTTGCTGCGACATCTTGTGGCGAGTGCAGCTGATTAACAGTATAATAATCATAACCATCTTGTTATTTTATATGTGCAATATTTATATTCCCTCCCAATCCCTTTTGTAGCATACAGTTTTTTCTCTTTATATAAGATGTTTTGCAGCGAGATTTTTACACCTAGTTGACTGGTGAGGTCAACTAGGTGTAAAAATGAGGTAAAAAATATTAAAATCTACACTTACATTTAATAAGCATGTTATTTCATACGAACTGAGGTTTGCCAGGATACTGTTACAAAGACCCATATTTTGGCTTCATCCAATTAAAGTTCTTCTGACGTCTTGACGCAGAAAAATATATTCAAGTCGGAAAAAAAAGTCCTGTGATTATCACGTGCAAACAAACATACTCTGCTTCTTTAATCTTAATATATATAAATTACGCGTCACGTTGTTTGTCCGCGATGGACTCCTAAACTGCTTAACCGATTTCAATCAAATTTGCACAGCGTGTGCAGTTTGACCCAACTTGAAACGTATTTAAGATAGGATAGCTTAAATCTCAATTTATAGTTTTGATTTCACGATTTCACCCAAGCGAAGCTGGGTGGGACGGCTAGTAATAGTATATATATTGACATAATCATTTATAGGATAATTTGTTAAGGTGTAACATTCTGTTATAATTTATTTCTCTTCACACGTACCGAATTCAATAACGATGCAGGATTCACTTTGAGCGAATAGAAAATTACCAAATGATTTGGCTGCCGCCGCCATTTGGCAACATTAATCATTCGGCAGTATTAAAAGTAAGCACTTGTTTCAAGGCTTAACTTATAAGATTTATTACAGTCTCGACTTTGCTTATATAAACCACTCACGAAACGGCCTCTTAAATTACTTTATTGTGAGGCCCGATGAGATCAAAGTGTGAGAAAATCTAGGGGCCTGAATCAACGTTTTTGTAATGAATATCATCAAGATTAATTACATGATTCACATACAGCATGACGGTGATACAAGCTTGTTAGTAATAATAATTAATAATATTAACATTATATATCGTATTTTCTTCACGCCTTTCTCAGCCCCGAAGGTGTAAGTGGAGATATTTAGGTTAACAATTACAGGACAGGTGCCGACTCCATCGACGTTTCTCAAACACTTCTTATATTTTCTTCTGGGTCTTGTTCAATTTTCCTTTCGATGTTCTCCTCCACGGCAAAAGGTCATGGTAAGATTTATCACTGTACTTGGTTAAAAAAAACATTGGTACAGTCGAGATTCAAACATTATCAGTCATCATCATTGTTCAGGCCATATCTAACGACATATAGCTTTTAAAAAGATAGCGGCGTCGGTCACGTGATTGACGTGGACCGACGCCATTACGCAATAAAGAACCGAAACATCAAAACACTATTCAAATACCCTGAAACAACGGGAACAACTATATATATTCAACCTGAAATCATTACTGGCGAGTGCTTACGAAAACACTGATGCACGTGTATGAAGTGGAAGAGGACTAGGGTAGGTAGTAGGTAAGACTAGAGAGAACTGGCGTTGTACTCTCTATGCCTAACCTAATATGTATGTATATTACATTATTCCTCGTGCCATTACCCTACATCATAACAGTGTGGTAAATCGCGGTACTTTAAAAAAAATTGTTACTGACTACCCAGGTTTGAATCTGCAATCTTGATTTGCGGTGACTACTTAAACTACTTGGGTATCGCGGTTTCTTTAATAAGAGTTAGTTTGACCAATGTTCTTTTAAGAGCATAAATTTGCGTGATGCATTTGGTAAAAGTGGCAATGGGCAAGTAGGAAAGTATTAGAATCTTTCTAGCGTCAGCTTTGTATTACAGTTATATCGTCCAATCAACTTCCCATAAGAATCCTCAAATGGGTAGTCTTAACACTCTTTTTCCGCCTGAGATATATACATTTTGGTCTCCAAAGTGAAAGATAAGCAAAATGCGACTGTTTCAAAGACACCATGTAGAACTTACGCGTTTGGATTTTTTGTCAAACGATGCACATTGTATCACAACGTATTACTTCGAATATAAAAACAAATGATCAATCTACTAATGTGAAAGTTTGCGAAGATGCTTGTTACTCAATGCCAGATTGGAATTGGATGAAATTTGGCAGAGATAGATTAGATGGGTGAACACAGATATGCTTTAATTCAGAAAAAGTGGCTCTCACGACGTATAGGGCGGTCAAAGAGATTGCGCTGGGCAGAAGCATATGGGAGGAATGGGATCAAAGACGCCGACACGAGCCCAGCTGTTAAATTATGAATAAACCGTTAGAGTAAGATATTAGTGCTACCTCGTTCAAAGTCACTTTCATTAAAATAGGCAGCAAAGTTCTAGACCTCGGGTAAATTACATTTGTTATAAGTTCGCTTGTGGATTGCTATTACAGTAATTGTAATTCATCAGATAAAGTTTACCAGGTTTCTAACCAAATAACTTGGAGAAGAGTTTTTGCTTAGTCATCATTGATTTGGGTCAACCAAGAATGGGACGTGACGCGTATTTTATTTTAAGCTATAATAATACCTAATAATCCTCACGCCTTCCCACAAGGGACCCCGAAGGGGTAGGCAGAGGTGTATAGGTAATACCCACACACCCACTTTCCGCCAGAGGTATATTAGGTGCCAACTTGACAGATGGCGAGTCCATCGCCGTTACTCAAGCACGACTATACATACGCCTTTGGATTTCTTTTCAGACGTATGCAGGTTTCCTCACAATGGTTTCCTTCACAGTAAAACTCGTAGTGTGACTAATCAGTGTACTTAAGTTCAGAAAAACTCATTGGTACAGTCGGGATTCGAACTTGCGATCTTTGTGTCGCAGGCAGCTGCTCGAACCACTTGGCCACCACGGCTCTCTGTTTTAAGCGATCAACGATGATCTATAGATGTTCTTTGTTCTTAATGTATGTATGTTTGTCCTCTAAGCATTCATAAATAATTAATCACATTATCCTTAAGGTAACTTTGGTAACTGGTTTGGGCTGCTTACGCCCACGCAAGACTTAACAAAAAGCCACGATTACAAACCTGTATTGTCGCTCTCATAAAAAAAATGAGCGTAGAGATATATTGTTCCTCAGATTACTTTCAAGAGTAATTCACCTTTTAGTACCAGTAAACTTTATATATTGCAATCTTTTCCCAGTGCCAGGTAAGTGCTTTTAATCTGGCGTCGAGGAACACTTTCACTGAAATAAAAGTAGAGTAGAACGTAAATCTATTAAATAAAATATTTTTTTTTAGTTTATAACCCGACACAATTTGTGCCAAGCTATAGAATGTTTTTACTACATTTATTCCATAGGTATACTTATTATTAATATAATTAATATAATTCCACAATATATTTAACACACATACGCAGAAATAATAACAAAACAACGACAAAGCGGTTTGTGTAATTCTACGTTTGTGAAACCTGGGCAAATACAATTGGTATATTTGTTTGTTACGCATTGACGTCAACCGATCATCGTGAACTTTTGCAGGGCACAGAAAAGAACAGTTAGAATTTGGTTCCAATTCGAATTTTGAATTGTCTTCAAAATAAAGCCATTGAAATACATACAAGAAGAGGCAGAGGAAGACCACTTCTCACTTCCGGGATCAAATCTATCGGACGCTCAAGGACGGGAACGTCAAGGGTACCCGAAACTGACGAGCATGTATGAAGAAAGAAGAACTGATGAACGTGGACAAAGCGAAAGAGGTACTAAGTCCAGAGAGAACTGGCGCTCTAAACTCACTGCCTAACCCGGTAGGGACTCGGCGTGATGATATGTGGAATGAGCTCCCCGTTGAAGTTTTCCCTGGAGAGTACAGCATGGAGTTCGTCAAGAAGGGTGTGAAAAGATTCCTGCAGGGTGTGTGCAGAGTGATACTGGATGTTGGTGTTGCAAGCGTCTTTAGGCGGCGGTAATCGCTTACCATCAGGCGGACCGCATGCTAGTTTGCCACCGATGTGGTATAAATAAAAGCAAAGATATGGTGATAATGAAATAAACACAGTGTATAGTTATACTGCGACAATGGACAAATTACTGCCTATTAATAAATAGCAAAATGCCGCAGTATTTAGAACTCATAACTCTTTCTAATCCATCAAAGGGAATGTGAGAGCAAATGGAATGTTGCAATTAGTTTCCGCGCGATTTCGCGGCTTTATCCAAATGTGATGGCTTGTTGGCCAAGGGGAATGATTTGCTGCATTTGAATGAGCTTTAATTAGCATTGATAACTGGTACCGTATTAGCACAGATACCTGTGAACGTACTGCGCGCAAATGGAGATTCTATTCGGAATTGTTGTAATAAGTGACATTTGTGAGCACATTCGTTCAGGATATAAAATGAAGAATGATTGAAACAGATTTTCAATGCGAAAGTGTGTTGCAGACCACGTTTCAACAACTCTATCGCCGCTAGATCAAATCGATCGAACACTTAAGGATGGAAATATCAGGAGTAGTTGAAACCAGCGAGCATATATGAAGAGTCAAAGCAAATGGGGTACGAAGAGCGCCTGCTACGCAAAGATTGCAAGTTTCAATCCCGACTCTAAAACAATGAATTTAAATAGAGTGATTAATCACACCTCTAGGTTTACGTTGAACGAAAATATCGCAAGGAATCTGCATACATTTAAAATTAAATTCAAAAGCGAAGACTAGCTTCAGAGATGGCGACAGACTGTTATATAAAAAAGGTCGTAGAACACCTCTATCTGCGACCCCTTTGGGGACCTTACTGTTAAGACGTAAAGATATAAGAATTTATAACCAATGCCCCACGGGGCATAGCTTATAAATTTGCCTTATACACTTTTTTCGTCAATCGTTCTTCATTCATTCTCTCGACATGGCCAAATCATCTCAGGATACCTTTCTAAAAAACAAAAAAAAATTTATTACTTCTCGTTAAATTCCTAAACTAAACATATGAATCAAGTCGCCTAATTCAGGTAAGGTGACAAAGCCGCCACCACCATTTATGAATGCTTGTAATACGAAGTGCCAACCCAATGCCAACCCTATAATAGCCAGAAAATTTTATTTCTAAGAAAATAGGAAAAGGTCATTTACTATCTTTTAACAATCCTTAAGATACAAGTTGAGTGCTATAAATGCTTCAATCTCGGTCTAATGCAAGATGTCGACCACCGGCCAGCACTAGCTTGCCGTAATTTTCATCTCATAAGATGTGCACCACGGGACCAAACCCTAATGGTATTGTCGGTATTACGATGTTTTTTACTGGGAAATAAATACTTTACGATCCTTTTACATAATGCCTCATGAAAATTTATCTAGAGCCCACAAAATGGTGAACAAATAATATTGTTGAGCTTAGGAATTGATCAGTTGTTTGAGGCAGCTTAACCAAATGAAAATATGAATAAATCTAAGCTCGATAGATTTTTCCTTCCCTTAGAAGAACCTTTTTTGACGGGAACGATTAACGCCATCTGCTGTCCACTGTTACAAAATTACTGCATAAGAATTAATATTGCTTTTTGAAAAAACAAAAAATTATACTTATTATCACGCCGAATCAGTCTCGGGGAAGGCAGAGAGAGACGAGCGCCAGCTCTCTCTAGATTTACCGACTTACTTCGCTTCATAGGATACCTAATTCAGCGGCGATAACCGCTTACCATTCGGGCATGAACATCCTAGTTTACCAATTACGTGGTATACAAAATCACATACCGCTAACGTAACGCGTACATTTAATGATGTCTGTAAACAAAAATAAATTTAATAAAGTCAACCCTTGGTTCCAAAAATGTTGTCATGGGGCTATAAAACCGGGGCAAATGTTATAATGAAAATCACAGCACAAACTACTTATGCTGTCGAAGACGTGACGGGGGTGCGCAAATACCGCTCATGGGCATGGCTAAATCGATTGGTTGATCCGGGTCAAAATGGGTCACGTGACAGCACTGAATATCATAAAAATAACGGCCGTCCAAACTATTTCTTGATGGCCGCAGGAAATGAAAAAGGACCGATTCGTAGATTAAGATGAACAAACGAGTATGTCTCGTTCAGAACTGGTACCTTCGTAGCATTGACATTTCATTGTTTTATGGTAAATACGTTTAAATAATAATATATCATCACGCCTTCCAACAAGGGTCCCCGGGGGATAGGCAGAGTTGTATAATTAGTACCCATACACCGAGTTCCGCCAGAGATATATTTGCCATCGTGACAGATGGCGAGTGCATCGCCGTTCCTCAAACATGACCATTCATACGAAATGCCTCTGTGACGTATGTATAGTCGAAATAAGAGGATGTGATACGTAATGAGAGGATGACGAAGCACGTATAGAATGCGAAAGTGTCTATAAAAAGCACCGGAAACACGTAACAACTACTAGACCAAATCGATCGGACACTAAGACTGTTAAGAGTAATTAAAATAATTTGTTATGTGACCTAGAAACGTGGTATTCCTCTGCCTCTTCTTAAACACACTTTCGCATTATAATGCGAAATGCTAATATATCCATTAGGTGAACCTTTCTTCACTTATCTTTTCAATGTGTTCAAACCAAACTTAACGAATACACTTCTTGATAAAGAAACATGCAGATTAAAGAGCTTAATAATGAGATACATTTCTTGAACCCGGCGTTCTTCGTTAATAGGGTAAGCGTCCCAGTTGCTGACTTTTACAAATAGCGGCTTAATCCAACGATTGGGCGTGAACTATGGGTGTCGTTACGCGGATTCAGCCGTCGTAATAGTCCTTCTTTGTCGCTAATGTGCCATAAAAGGAGCGCTGTCCTCACAGTGAACGCTTTTGACGGTCAATCGGGTTTACGTTGACAAATGTCACTAATACCCTATTTTGTTGGTTTTGTGTGTTGTTTGGTTTAATCTTAGAACATTGATCTCTGTAAAGAAAAAAGTCGGTGAAAAAACTTATTAGAGCTTTTATAATAAACCTATACACATATCCAAACGGCTTCCTACCGGGGGTCTGTAGGTAGAAGTAACACACCCTCTTTTCAGAGTTTCTTGCCGGTTCTTCTCCATATAAACGACCAACCCGAACCGTGCACCTTTTTCGAAGTTTTATACGTGCCCACCTAGGCCTATTTGAAATAAAAATATTTTGAATTTGATTTTGATTTTGATTTCAGAGATTATATTTAAATGTCAAAGTGACAGATGATGAGTCAATCTTCGTCACTCACGTCTTTTGTATTTCTTTTCTAACATTGAACCCGTTTGAAAAGCTTACACACGATGTTTCTACTTAACATTAAAGCTCGTAGTGTGATGTATCGCTATACTGCAGGTCAGAAAACACTTATTAGTAGTTGGTATTCGAAATCCTATCTTTGCTTTGCAGACGACTAGTCAAACATCTCGACCACCTCTGCTCTTAATTCATATTATCAGATAGAATATTACATAGAACTTCAAAGGGTACAAATATTGAGAAATGTAGTGGGCGGACAGAGCTTTGACCAGTGAAACGTGCCGAATAATCCCCCACTAAGTTAGATTTGGCTAAACTAATATAATCCATATTATGGGTAACCTATATTATTCAATATATTATTTCTATACTTATTAATTATTAATACAGTTTAATTCTGTTTATAATATACAAGTGGCCGAGTGTTTCGAGCAGTCGACTTCAAAATAAAGATTGTAATTTTGAATCCCGACTGTGCCGATGCGCTTTTCTAGCAGTTAAGTAATTAGTCAAACCAGCAGCCTAACGGTGAAGGATAACATCGAGAAGAAACCTGCATTATGCCTGCGTATGCAGGTTTCCTCTCGATGTTTTCCTTCACGGTAAAGCTCCTGGTGCGACTAATCACTGTCCAGAAAAACTCAGTGGTACAGTCGGGATTCGAACTTACAATATTTATTTCGAAGGCTACTGCTCGAACCACTCGGCCACCATGGCTTCAGCATAAGGAGAACGGAGTATAGCTAGTGTGCGTATATAACTTAACACTTCATTGAGTTACGGTTAAAAAACATCCCACGCAAACTTATTTTGGCTTGCAAATTGTGTTCGTAATATAATTGTAACTTTAATTGTTTTCTGAGCCGTGGTCAAATAAGTTAAATTGAATTTGGTATAGGCTTGCCTGCAATCTTACTTTGGGCGACCGCTGAAACCATGCACAGTTATTCACGAGAAAGGCGAAGTTTGTAGTAAATATATCTTCATGTTCACGCCCATAGGGTCCCCAAAGAACATATATATCTACCCACTTTTCGCCAGAGATATATTTAGGTGTCTATGACAGATGGCGAATGCATCGCCGTTTCTGAAGCACCATTACAACATACGTCTCTAATTTTATCTAAAGTATGATGGACCAGATTTCTTCACGGCGATGGACTCGCCATCTGTCACGTTGGCACCTAAAATATATCGCTGGCGGAAAGTGGGTGCTCTTTGGGGATCCTATGGATAGTATACCTATACCTACCAATACACCTCTGCCTAACCCTTCGGGGAAGGCGTGGGGATATATTTGTTTCACCTTTAAGTTCTACTAATCACTGTATTTAAGTTCAGAAAAACTCATTGATGCAGTCGGAATTGTATCCTATGCCATCATCTATGCTGTGGGCAGAAAAGCAAGAGGCAAAAGAAAGCAAAAGGGGTAGGTGGGGGTGTCCCTGAATACCTTTTGGTGCCCCTTGTGGCAAGGCGTGAAGATATAACCTCGTTTGCAGTACATCATTATCCAGGGATGACGAGTGAATGGGTTTTAGCAAATTAATGAAATGAAGTTCAAATGAAGGGTTAAGGCCCATTTTCTGATTAAAACTTTGCATTTATTTCAATTAGACTGAAAGGCGAAAACCTGAATTAGGCTCATTTCGCTTAATTAATGCCCGGACGAGTAAAGTTTTTTAACGGCCCCGCGGGCAAGGGAAGATGTTAAATAAAAATTTCTCTCGCCCTCTCAGGTGTGAATTTTGTTTATAAATTCAGTTTTTATTTCTACTTATTACAGTTTGGTCTGTTATGTTTTATTTGTTTATCTTTGTATTTGTATATGCTACGTGTGTGTGTGCATGAGTGCGTGTGTGTGTTCGGGTGTATGGAGTAAAATTAAATAGGCCACGTTTTCAATTAGGCTTGGTTTTGACAATCTGGATTCCGATGTACTTAGAGTATATTTGCTGGTGTGTCTGCGTGTATTTAGGCTGAGTGGCTTTAATACCATTAAGAATTGCTTACAATCATTGGTCTACGCTTCACTCGCGTTAATTTGCTAATATAACACGAAAAGGGCTTATGCCCTGAGCCTTAGCGTTTGTGTTTTTTTTTCTGTAAAAGAACATATTCTTACTTCAAACATATTCACTAAGAACAAGTGACCGAGTGTGCAATATCGGTACATGGGCAAATTCGAGAGCAAGTGAATGAAATGAATTTGTATATCTTGGAAGCATGTTCACACGAGATGGAAAGTATGAAAAAGATATTGAAAGAAGGATAACTGCCGGTAATAAGGTGAATGGAGCCATGTCGGCGTTGATGGGCAGTAAAAGTCTAAGCAAGAATGCTCGAGTTGCTGTCCACAACGCGATATTAGTGCCAACCTTATTGTATGGCAGCGAATCCTGGGTATGTCAGAGGAAGTATGAAAATAGCTTGAATGCAGTCGAGATGCGATCTCTTCGAAAAATGGGCGGCGTAACGATATTAGATCGAATCCGCAATGAAGAGATTCGCAAATCAACTGGCGTGAATGAGGGCGTGATTGTAAAGATGAAGAAAGGCATGTTACGTTGGTTTGGACACATAGAAAGGATGAGTGAAGAAAGATTGACGAAACAGATATACAAAGCAAAAGTGTGTGCAAGAAGAGGCAGAGGAAGGCCACGTTCCAACTACCTGGATCAAATAGATCGGACTCTCAAGGACGGGAACGTTAAGAGTACTCGAAACCGACGAGCATGTATGAAGAGACTGATGAATGTGGACGAAGCGAAAGAGGTATGTAAGTCTAGAGAGAACTGGCGCTCTATACTCTCTGCCTACCCCGTTAGGGACTTGGCGTGATGATATGTATGTATGTATGTATGTAACATATTCTTTGCCTTATAAAATACTTTGATCCTTTCCTATGCCCTATTCCAGAATATAGTCTCTCCTTTGCCCTAGTCTAGACTTTAGTCTTTCCTGTGCATTTTCCAGACTTTAAGACTTAAAGACTAAAGTATGAAATAGAGCATAGGAAAGATCCTACGCCCCATTTCAGACTTTAGTCTTTCCTCTGCCCTATTCCAGAATTTAGTCTTACTGAGCCCTATTTCAGACTATATATGTGAAGGAAATGATCGTTTGGAAGGCAATAAGGCATCAAGTAAATGCAGATGGCATTAGATTTGTGAAGAAATTTAAAAATATTATATATATGTAAAGTCGTAATACAGAGGTGTTGTCATACTCACCTTATAATTATATGTCCGACCTAAATATGCTGTTACACTTCCCAATAGTAGTTCGGTCATCTGTGTGACTAAGTTTGAGGTAGGAGTATAATACTAGGGGAGTACTAATACGCCATAGTTTATTAGTTAAGTGATCCTAATTCTAATTAGGGCAGAAACGATGCGTGGTTTAACGATGTAATAAACATGTTATTGCCTCAGCGGTTGGAATCATAAGCCTGTATTAGTTGTGGTGCGTTGGATGTCTGTTAAGTTGGTTATGGTGGTTAAAGAGGCTTTGTCTATTATGGGTTCAATTTCAACATGTTCGCATTAACTTCTGTTAATTATAATATAAATTAATGACGTCACAAGAAACTATCTCGTGACTTCGTTAATTAGAAATATATTTTATTGCCTTCTAGACCTATGTATTATTACATCATTCAAATTTATAAGCCTCCCATTGCATACTTTCCAGATAAGAGTAATCTTAATGTTTCCTTCCTTAATTTTTTTATCAAGTTGACTTGAATTTGACTTGGTTGGAAGTTGGTATTTGGACTTCTGCCTTTTGTATCAAAGACATGAAATGATTAATAACATTTTCTGCAGATCTTCTGTAGATACAAATGTTATGTAATCTACCACCGGTAAGTATCCTACTGAGAAGAACCAGCAAGATCTGTGTATCTTTTTTTATTTTGTGAGCAAAACTATAAGAATTAATGACTCTCAGGTATTTAGTAAAAATAGGATAAATCGGTTACGAAATATAAATTAATACCTACATCGTGATTCTATGGTCTGAAAGTCTGTGGAGACTGGCGTTCAAGTATTTCTGCCCATAACTGTGAGGGACTCAGTGTGACGATATGTATACTTACATTCTGGTTGGGCGCCGTAATCTCTAAGGTAATATCTGGGCACTTCACATAATCCCAAATGTCAAATTACCATCAAATCCTCACGCCTTCCCACAAGGGTCCCCGAAGGGGTAGGCAGAGGTGTATAGGTAATACCCACACACCCACTTTCATCAAATTTCACCATCAAATCGATTTGAGATATAAATATTAATACTGATAATGAGGGAAATATGCCACAATAATGTGACGGGGCGAGTATCAAACCTTGTGGGTAGACCATTATCATCGTACCAGTCATTTAAACCGGCCACGAGTCTATAAATAAATGCCGTTTGGCCAAAACCTCATAGATAATAATATCCAATCCACGCATCCAATTTCATTCACCCTCAATCATCAAACTTACACGTCGACTAATTGAAATGGATGTGCCTTGTTTATTTGGTATACTCCGCGAGGATGAGGTAAGTTAATAATTTATCATCACGTTTACCTACAAGGGTCTCTGAAGGAAAACAGAGGTGTAACAACACCCAATTATCGCCGGAGATCAATTTAGTTGCCAACATAACAGATGACGAGCCTGTCGCCGTTACACAGGTACAGAAAATATTACTTACGTATATTATTATTTTAAATTATTTGAATCGTTCTCATATACAGAGTATATTTTCTATATAAGGTTTTCTAACAGCTTTTAAATTAGCCATAAAAATAGATTAATCCCACCGTGTGGCAAACAAACTCGTAAGGTTAATTGAATATTTCACTAATATGAAAATACTTAATATTACTTACAAACATTCTAAAAGGAATGATCGTAATGGAATTAACCGAATACGACACAAAAATTTCAATTAAATAAACAAATTTAGTCTAGACGATTCATTCATTCAAGGTATTGAATCATCAAGTCGAAAATGCCTTACGAAGAGGTGTGGGTAGCTAGCTCTAGGCTTACAGACCTCATTCACTTTATCTGCATTCATTATTCTCTTCATACATGCTTGCCTGCTTTAAGTACATAAGGCAAGTCTCGCATTGATGTCTTTAATTGAAAAATTATCTTTCGACGCGTTCGCAAAACTTTATACAGTTTCTACTACAGTATACAATCTACTTGTCGTCAGTCATTCAACTGTTTCTTTTGCACGTCCGCTGCCGACCCTACAGATATTTTCATATTGTTCTGTTGAAAAGAAGCTTATAAAAACTTATCTAACCTTATAAAGATAACAGTGCAATGACAATTTAAGGAAATTTATCAAGGCAGAACATTCCAACTTCGACACAGATACGCGGAAGTGATTCATCCGAATCAAGACCGAATTAAGTAAGGCTCGAACAGTGTAACAGAAAGAGAAAAAGTTGTTTAAAGATTTTCCAACTACAGTCTGCAAACATCGGATTCACTTCCCAACACTAACCTAATAAAACATTAATGGGCCAGATAAAAAAAAGTTTAAAGAACAACAAACAACGCTGTCCTTAAAGTTGTGTTTCCAATTGTTTTTAGACAGATCCTCTTTGCTTCATTTCAATCGATGGAGCGACTTAACGCCTTTCAATACGATATCTTTACTGTAGCTTGAACAAGAGAACTGTTCTATTTTCCGAGACATATATGCGTTGCATTCTATGCTTAATTCAGAATTCGATGTCAGTTATCAGTCTCTTCATACACGCTCGTTGGTTTCGATTTATCAACCTTGCGTTCAATCAATACGACCTGGGTAATAAAAACGGGGTCTTCCATATTCAATGACTCATATATAGTTATATAGCAACATAACTTCTTTGTTATACATACATACATACATATCTTCTTCACGTTCATACATACCATCACGCCAAGTCCGTAACGGGGTCGGCAGAGAGTATAGAGCGCCAGTTCTCTCTAGACTTACATACCTCTTTCGCTTCGTCCACATTCATCAGTCTCTTCATACATGCTCGTCGGTTTCGAGTACTCTTAACGTTCCCGTCCTTGAGAGTCCGATCGATTTGATCTAGGTAGTTGGAACGTGGCCTTCCTCTGCCTCTTCTTACACACACTTTTGCTTTGTATATCTGTTTCGTCAATCTTTCTTCACTCATCCTTTCTATGTGTCCAAACCAACGTAACATGCCTTTCTTCATCTTTACAATCACGCCCTCATTCACGCCAGTTGATTTGCGAATCTCTTCATTGCGGATTCGATCTAATATCGTTACGCCGCACATTTTTCGAAGAGATCGCATCTCAACTGCATTCAAGCTATTTTCATACTTCCTCTGACATACCCAGGATTCGCTGCCATACGGTAGGTACCAATATCGCGTTGTGGACAGCAACTCGAGCATTCTTGCTCAGACTTTTACTGCCCATCAACGCCAACATGGCTCCATTCACCTTATTTCCGGCAGTTATCCTTCTTTCAATATCTTTTTCATACTTTCCATCTCGTGTGAACATGCTTCCAAGATATACAAATTCATTCACTTGCTCTAGAATTTGCCCATTTACCGATATAGCACACTCGGTCACTTGTTCATCTCTTTCGAATACCAGATCATTAGTCTTCTTTGTTATCATGAACCAAATATTCTTCTTCATTATATTTGTCCTCTAAAGTAACGTTTACTACATAATACGTCCTAGAACTCACTATCATAAACTTAAATTAAACAAAAGTGATTTATGACTCATAAATTATCCTTTTTTCCATTCTCCGGAACTGTAACCTCAACGGGAAAGGATTTAGGTCAATTCCTTTATTTTGTTTTAACCCTGATCCCTAGAGCGAGGTGGGGGTCAAGGAAATTCAAGTTACCGGTGTTAAAGCCATTAATAATAATGTTAGATCTTCCTTGAATACTTTGTAGGTATCAGGCTATACATATTTTAGGTCAGAGCAGATTGGCACTCTGTAAAATATTAACTTCTTGCTCTTTCATGTTGAAACAATGACTTAAAATGAAGACGAAATTTGCCGAAAATATATTATTTTAGGTGCAAACGTGCCCAATGGTGAATCTGTCAAACGTATAGGGGCTTTCTTTAGCTCATTTGTACAGCCGGGATTAGAATTTGCGATCTTTGTGTTGACGGCGACTACTAGAACCACTCGGCCACCACGGCTTATGGACTAACTTATTGGTGATTATTTACCACCACTTTAGTAATTTTGTCAAGTTTGTCATGTGCATAACTATAACCTTTATAAACCTTTAACCTAATATGTAAAGGGTACACTCACTGAGTTTAAGGGTCAAGTACGACAAGTGAAATTTATAGACGGTATTAAGGGCTATTGTATCACAATAATATGTCAACCAAAATGGGTAGTAAAACACCCATATACGAACACATTGCTAGTTGCCTTATAAGGCTGGGGACTAAACAGTAGCAGTTAATTCTTAGGATTTATCAAATGATATGGTTTGGGTTTAGGGTACTGTAGCGAAAGGCTCGGAAAGGAACCCTCATGTTCTCAATTGAGTGTGAAGAATGGCTAACTATCCCTTATTTTGTTTGAATCATTTTAGTTTCTTAATATTTAAGAGAGGTAGGGCATAACGGGTTTCCCGTTCGAATTTGGAGCTGCCCGACTGGGGCAGGACCCTCCACCTTATAGAAGTCCGTAGCCAAATAACACAATTTTTTGTGTTGTGTTCCTATGCGGTGAATAAGGTTTCCAGTAATGAGCTCCTTGGGGAGGGGGGAGGATTGTTATATTGTGTTGGCAGCAGAGGGATTTATTAGTCCCATTGTGCGGCCAACACAGTATAACTCTCCGAACACAGAGTGGCAACGCGCAACTGATACTTCGGTATTGCAAGCGTAAATAGGCTGCGGTAACCATTTTCCATCAGGTGGGCCCGTATGCTTGTTTGCCACGCTAGTTGTATAAAAAAAAATATATATAATATCCCAATGAAGTATGTATATTTTGTACCTTATATAGTTAACCGTCGTGAAGACATCAAATCGTAACATAATTAGGAACCGTATAACGAACTTGGTGTAGTTACGGAAGTAATTCGGAGTGGTATTATAATTGTCGTGCGACCGCGCTCACCTCATATGTACGTACGTAGGTCCGCCTGAGCAATGCGCTTGCGAATTCGCCTTCTGTCACTCTGATAGGCCAACGATAGATCAACTTTATCAGACTAGCCATCTGTCACGTTAGCACCTAAAAATATATCTCTGGCGGAAATTGGGTATGAGGGTACTACCTATACACTTCTACCTACCACTGAAGGGACACTTGTGGGAGGCGTGACGATACATATTGTTCCTGTTTTAAACTGGGACGTACTCGCCATCAGTCACGTTTGAAACTAAATATATCTCCAGCGGCAATTGGTACTGTTACTCCTCTTGTTGGAAGCCGTTAAGCTACAAACGCATATAAAGTAAAAAAAAATATCCTCACGCCTTCCCACAAGGGTCCCCGAAGGGGTAGGCAGAGGTGTATGGGTAATACCCACACACCCACTTTCCGCCAGAGGTATATTAGGTGCCAGCGTGACAGATGGCGAGTCCATCGCCGTTACTCAAGCACGACTATACATACGCCTTTGAATTTCTTCTCAGACGTATGCAGGTTTCCTCACGATGTTTTCCTTCACCGTAAAGCTCGTGGTGTGACTAATCACTGTACTTAAGTTCAGAAAAACTCATTGGTACAGTCGGGATTCGAACTTGCGACCTTTGCGTCGCAGGCAACTGCTCGAACCACTCGGCCACCACGGCTCTTTATATATAAAGTATAATATATATTTATATAAATATATAGCATATAATGGTATAGATATATATATCTTTATATATATAATTCTTCTGTGAGTGTGTATGTCACTGAACTCCTCCTAAACGCCTGGACCGATTTTAATGATTTTTTTTGTGTGTGTTCAAGGGGATCCGGGAATGGTTTAGATTCACAATTGGACCCGATAGGTGGCGCCACCATCTTTTTTTTTCCACCCGAGCGAAGCTGGGCAGGACCACTAGTATATATATATATATAATATGACATCGACGATACTAGTGACCATAGTAAAAGGCAATAAAATATAATACCAGAGAAACAAAGACACGCCAATTCAAGTCGTTAATATTTCGCGTCCTGTGCGACCCAAAATACTTGCAGGAGTTTTATTGCATTCAAAATGCTTCCAACGAATGCCGAAATCAGAATAACTGGAATCCGAGAGACGGAAGCTCCAACCATTTTGCGAAATGATTTTTCAAATAACTGAATTAGCTATTTGAATTTTATATTTTATTAGATTACTTACTCTTAATTTTTATGTTTATTAAATTATTAATATTTATTAATTTATTGCACAAATCTGTTGTGCCTGTATAATAACCTAGCACACACACTAACCTAGCATACCTACCCGCTGTTAGAACACAGCAACTCGAGAGGCAATTTTATATGAATGATGACTATTAAATTAAATATTTATGTAAATAGTTTAGTATGTATGTAAAATAATAATTAGCCGTGTTCGAGTATTTGCCTGCAACACAAAGATCGCAAGTTCGAATCCGGACTGTACCAATGAGTTTTTCTGAACTTAAGTACAGTGATTAGTCACACCACGAGCTTTACGGTGAAGGAAAACATCGTGAGGAAACCTGCATACGTATGAGAAGAAATTCAAAGGCGTATGTATAGTCGTGCTTGAGTAACGGCGATGGACTCGCCATCTGTCACGTTGGCACCTAATATACCTCTGGCGGAAAGTGGGTGTGTGGGTATTACCCATACACCTCTGCCTACCCCTTCGGGGACCCTTGTGGGAAGGCGTGAGGTTATTTATTTATTTTATTATTTATAGTGTTTAGTCACACAACGAGCTTTACGGTGAAGGAAAACATCGAGAGGAAATCTGCATTCGTTTGAGAACAAATTTAATGAATGACAGCAATAGACTCGACATCTGTGACTTGGCACCTAAAATATATCTCCCGCGGGAAATTGGTGTGTGGGTACTACCTACACGCCCTGCAGGGGACCCTTGTGGCAAGGCATGAAGTATAACTATAAATTTTGTATATACATTACTTCTCCGCTTCTTTATGTAGCCTTCTTCAATAAACGAGCTATGTAATGATCAATAGTTCTTGTAATTTATTCACGTTCACGCTCGCATGTTCAAGTTCAAATAAACAAACGCTGTCTCTTTATATTAGTCGCCTGGGGAACAGCTAGTTAAGCAATAAAAGTACATACATACATATCAAACATTGAAAGATGCCTTATGTCAAAGTACCTACAAACTAAAACACGTTAACGTAAGCCCGCCATCTTTTCTTTTTATATGAAGCCTACTTCAACAGACCAAGACTATATGCACTGGTTCCAACAAACTGAAAGTTTTATTAATGACGAAAAGGAAATATTATTATTGTTGGTGATTTAAACTTAAACAGTGCTTCAGTCAATGTTTGTAATTATTATTGTTATTTTTTGTCCTATCTGAATTTATTAGATAAGAATAATGTTGTGAATGCATATGGAGGTAGGTATGCTAGATGTGGTTCTGGTTCGGGAGAGTGCTACGGTGCGAGAGGTACAGGTTGCTATTACAGAAGGAATCGTTCCTATCGATGGGTATCACCCAGTCCTAGACGTTGAATTATCGTTTGAATTCAACAATTATTCACACGTTCTTGAGCCCAGTAACATTAGTGCGGCTAAGGACTGGAATTTCAATAAATGTGATTACAACGAATTGTTCTTCCTACTTTCGGATGTCTCGTGGGATCGTGTGTTGCTGTCTAGTGAAGTAGAATCTGCCACAAAAAACTTTTACCACATTATTTATAACATATTTGATACATGTATGCCTAGGAAGAACCGCTTAAAATCACCAATGAAACGATACCCAGTACGGTTTACTCCTGAAATCATTAAGGACACTAAGTTGAAGGTCAAACTTCATACGAAATGGAAACGCACAGGAATTTTAAGCACGTATAGATTGTTTTCAACACTTAGAGCCTCTCTTAAGTCTAGGGTGGCAACAGCATATCACTTATATATGAGGCGGATCGAGGAAAGCATTGCACATAAACCACAAGATTTCTGGCGGCATATATCTAGCTTACGGTCCAAAGGTGGTTTCGAACCTAATGTCACTTACATGGGCGAATCCCACTCTGGTATTGCCGCTGCCAAGGCTTTCGCTGATTACTTTGCGAGTGTATTTATTTCTCATTCACCAGTACTAGATATTTCTAAAATTAATAAGGATAATGATAGCGGGAATAGTAACTATGTAAATGTTTTTCCATTTACATCTGACGACATAATTCAAGGGTTAAATAAACTAAAGCCTGGTACTTCAGCAGGACCTGATGGTATTCCAGCTGTTATTTTTAAAGGTGCCAATAAAGGCTTGACAAGTTCACTTTGTCACATTTTCAATTTCGCTTTGAAGTCAGGCATTTATCCTTCTCAATGGAAAATTTCCAGAGTGACACCGATTCCAAAGTCATCAAACAAAATTGCCGTCGAGGAGTCCCGCCCTATAGCAAGTCTTTCCACACCTGCAAAAATATACGAGCACACACTACACAATGTTTTATACAAACAAATAGAAACATTCTTGAAAAAAGAGCAGCATGGTTTTAGGCAAAAGAGATCGGTGAATTCTAACCTATTGACTCTTACAGAGTATTTATCTGAGCAGTTAGACCGTGGGCGGCAAGTAGATGTTCTTTACTTTGACTTCAAGAAAGCCTTCGATCGTGTGAATAATGAAGTATTGCTAGTAAAACTTAGTGCAATAGGCTTTGCACCTTCGCTCCTTCAGCTCCTCGCAAACTATCTGAGTGGACGGCAGCAGTACGTCAGGTTAGGAATATACGAGTCACCAGCATATCACACTCGTTCTGGAGTGAGTCAAGGCTCTATATTGGGACCTTTATTTTTTATCATTTTGATCAATGATCTCCCAGACGCTCTAGAAAATACCGAGTGCCTATTATATGCGGATGACCTGAAATTATATAGAGTTGTCGACTCTCAATCAGATTGCTTACTGATTCAGCAGGATGTCGACGCAGTTTCCCAGTGGAGCTGTAAAAACGTATTAGAGTTTAATCTTTCCAAATGTTCCGTTTTGACCTTTGGACGTATGAATCGCCCCGTTTACTTCGACTATACAATACAAAATGAAATTATATCTAGACCAACAGTAATTAAAGATCTAGGAGTCACTTTCGATTGTAAACTCACATTTCATGCCCATATTACCACCGTTGCTAAGGAATCTTACCAGAGACTTGGATTCGTTCTGAGAAATGCTCGTGATTTTCGTGACGTGAACGTGATAAAGCTTTTATACAACACCTTGGTCCGAATAAAGCTCGAGTCTAGTGCCTCGGTTTGGAATCCTTACGAAAGCACTTATAGTCTCATCTTGGAAAAAGTTCAAAAAGCGTTCCTCAGGTTCCTCTACAAACGCTCGTTGGGGTACTATCCATTGATGTATCCCTCTAAATATGTTATGGGTTGTCTAGGATATAACTCACTAGAAACTAGAAGGGCTTATAGTCAAATTGCCCCTGCATGTAAAATCTTACGAGACAAAATCGATGCCCCGGATCTACATGATAAGCTTTGCAAACTCTTCGTTCCCAACAACTATCGCAGAGGCAGGAAGCACAAGCTATTTGTAGTACCCTCAAGTCGCACCGTCTCGCGAGCCAATGCTCCGCTGCCCCGTACCCTCACTACCTTGAACCAACTAAGTGAATTCGTCGAATGTGACATTTTTGCCGACGAGTGGAAGAATATTTTAAAGGTGTGTATGAGACAGTGTGAGAAAGAGTAAATTGTATGCATGTTCATAATTATTTATAAGTTGTAAGTACAACTTACGTATATGAATGCCGTTCCATGGAACTACTTAATATAGATGTTCATAATGTAGATATAGTTTTGTATTATGGTAAGGTTTGGCTAAGATATTATTGTTTACTTTTCATTTACATTTGTATATGTGGTATGTCATAATATATTCAACTGTTATCATTAATTAGTGTAAGTGATTGTTACCGGGATAATTAATTAAATTAAATAAATAAATAAATTTATTGTAATTACATTAACATTGATTTCCAACGGGAATCCGTTTGCCTCTAAAGATTCGTTCGATAACAACGGCATCTTTTGGCGTTTCCCACTGATGTATTGTCGAATGTTTAGCCTTATCTACGTAACACACATCCCTTGTAACTTTGATGTAGAGGAATTTGTGCTAATAACATATTTTATCGCGGAAGGGACCAAATTCTTAGTACAAAGTGGAATTGACGTTCCAAAGAAAGGATTTAACGAACCGGCGTTCGTTGCGATTGAAATATAAGTTTGTTTTACAATTTGTTTTCTTAGCTGAGAGGGAGAGGATTAGGAGGGCCGCGTTAAGGAGATCGTATCGCACACCTTGCGTGCAAACGAACGGTTGGAATTGAAATTATTATTATTATTCTTTATTTGAAATACATCTTATAGAGTACATTTTAAAATATATATATATATATATATATATATATATAAACATATTTAAAATATAAAATATAGGGGCCCACCGGTATTGGGATCAGGGTCCAAGGTACCGATGGTTAGGGTCCCAGAGAAAGAAATCTCCTTACAATACGTGCCGTTTCGAGCAGTACTGCTTTCTGCATCAGGCACTTGATCCAACTGTCTAACGAGAGCCTCTTGAGGTGTTGGTCGAGGCTCTTTGCCATTAGGCCATTGGCCGTTATTACTATCGGCACAATGATTGCAGAGTCCACTTATTATTATTATTATTATTTATTTTGTTTGTAATGTCGGGTAGTAAAATTGTAAGAGTTAGTGAGTATTTGAGGTCTGTAAATCTAAATAGAACTGGCGCTCTCTCCCTACCAACTCCATGAGGGACTCGGAGTGATGCTATATATCTATATAATTAATACATAAATATTAATTTGTCTGTATGTCCTATATAGAATCGTAAACGTCTGGACCGATTTTAATGAAATTTTCTGTTTCTTCAGGTGGATTCGAGAATGGTTTAGATTCACAATTGGATCCGATAGGTGGCGCCACTGGGTCCGTGGCTTTAATTTTTTTCACCCAAGCGAAGCTGGGCGGGACAACTAGGGTATGTATAAAGTATTTTTTCGAGTTAATAATGAGTATTATTTTTACCACTAAGGAGGCAAAGCAAACGGTCTGCATAATAGGAAGTGTTAGCGTCACTCATTAACCCTTGCGAGATTATGCTATAACTCGAAAATTATTTACATACAATTCCAGCGGTTCTGTTAGTAAGAATTGCTGCAGTAATACCTGTTAAATATATATTGCCTAGAAACTGATATATTAATGGTAACATCTTTAAATAATTTTGTGTGTATACATTTAAATTTAAAATGTTTATGAAAAGTATATTAAGGTCGGTTATAAAGTGCTGAAGCGGCGGCGATAGCGTCCTCTTAAAGGATCAAGTTGACTGAAAACAACCTTCGAGCTTAGTCTCAGAGTCCTAAAAGTAAAGAGTGCACTGAATTTAATATATTTATAGTATACTCACGCCTTCCCAAAAGGGTCCCCTGCAGGGATGTGAAGGTAGTACCCACACGCCCATTTTCCAACCAACGCCAACGTGACAGATGGCGAGTCCATTGCCGTTATTCAAGCACGACTAAACATACGTGTTTGAATGTTTTCTCAAAAGTATGCAGGCTGCCTCTGGATATTTTCCTTCCCGTAAATCTTGTGGTGGGACTTATCACTGTACTAAAGATCAGAAAACTCATCGGTGCAGTCGGGATTCAATTTGTAATATTTATGTTGCAGGCAACTACTCGAACCTCACTGTCACCACGGTTCGCCATCTATTATATTTGCACTTAAAAAAATTTTTGGCAAAAAGTGGGCGTGTGTAAGACTTTAGAATTTCGCCTCAAACACACACAGGTTCCCATCGATGTTTTCCATCTCGACAAAGCACGCGTTGTTGCAAGTCACTTTACTTGCGGTCAGAAAAAATCACAAGTGGGTGTCACGTTCGTGTACTCTATTTCGGGAAACTATTAAATCTATTCGGCCAATGATTTAGAATACTGTACACGTTCGATTGAGGAGAACGCAAGGTGGAGACATACATACATACCTCGGGCAAAGCTCTAAAGTATTGTACACGTTAACGATTGAGGAGAACGCAAGGTGGAGATATATATACCTACCTCGGGCAAAGCTCTAAAATATTGTACACGTTAACGATTGAGGAGAACGCAAGGTGGAGATATATATACCTACCTCGGGCAAAGCTCTAAAATATTGTACACGTTAACGATTGAGGAGAACGCAAGGTGGAGATATATATACCTACCTCGGGCAAAGCTCTAAAATATTGTACACGTTAACGATTGAGGAGAACGCAAGGTGGAGACATACATACATACCTCGGCGAAAGCTCTCAAACACTCTGTGCGTCTGAACCTACGAATTACTAAGAAGAAAGTTATTTACCAAGAATTCTACGAGAACACGTTCCGACCTATATCTTCCAAGCGGTTGTACTAAATAAATATGAACAGACTAATGCCGCCGTATTACAATATTCGCCCCTAATGCCTACTTTATTCCGTTTTCGATTTGGAAATGAATCTACATTGTAACAAATAGAGTATGATTGAGTCGTTCAATAAGGATATTTTCAATGGAATCATGAATTAAATACGAATAGCTAATTTCGTTTTCGAATTGAGGTTAATACCTACTCATTCATACATTTTAATGAGTATTTTTGAATCAGAACATTTTTAAGGTTTCTCTGTATATTTCGTGACGAGGCACGATGTAGTGAAATGTACCGACAGGACAGGGTCAGACAAACATCTATTGTACTGGTTTGACCTCATAGAAGATTACTTGTATCAGAACTCACTGCCTTATTAATAATTTTGCGTCAGTAAGTAAATCTGTACTGTTTATCACTGAATCACGCCAGAAGGGCTATCGGAATTGGATTTGACACGAAGGTCGATTACAGTATAAAATAGGATATGTAATGTTTTAATGCATTTCTAATATGTATTATTGTTTATTTACAATAACAACAATTAATAATATTTACAAAGAACAGTTGAAACTAACTACTTACAGATAAAATATTTGTCCCAAATCGGTATCCCGAGGCAACGTGCCAAGAATACTAGCAGCATTGCCACGCTGGATAGCAATGCTGATTCTCTGAGCGAGATATGCTCCAGCCCGCCTGTCACGAGAGGCCTCGACTAGACGGCGCGAGACCTCTTTAAAAAGATGGTGAGCCTCAGGACCCCAAGGCCCCAGAGTTTCAACCGCAAATGCAGCAAATATGTAACCTGACCCGAGACAGGCATACTTGCGGCGCTTGAGGCACTCCTGCTGAGCAGCAGCGGCGCCGGCCGCCACCGATGTGTCAGGAAGATGGGAAGGAGCCAGTGTATCGATACACGTAGCGTCCTACACTAAGGGCCGACCCATCCTTCATGGCATCAGAGACATACCGTCCGGCCTCCGGCCATCGCCGCGAGCGAGACCGACTGGTTCTAGCACAGCAGGCACGCCGGCGCTGACCAGAGCCCGACGTATCAAGTCATTTATGGAGGAATGACGTGATATCCGGCCGGCACTGCTGATGCAGGATAGACCATGGTGTCCGGAGTCATTGACAATATCCCCGCAGTGACACCGATGTGGGACAATACATTTAGCGCCTAAACGTAGGCTCGCACACAATCTGAAGGTTGCATCATCTAACAGCGTACCGATATTAAAAGAGGGCAATGCATGAAGCCAGAGTCCGGACTCCCATCTAGCGATTGCCAGGAGACGGGCTCTATCAGCAGAGTTGAATGCACAATCGAGAAGTGCATTATAGGCCAACCTACTGATAGGCTCATCCCATTGTTTTTGTATGTGCGGACTAAGGGGAACGTCTGTGTTTGGGCATGCCATAATCCAGGCATCTCTGGTCTCAGCCAAGTGCGAAACCTCACAGCCACTAAGTGACGTAATAAGAATATTTCCTATGAGGTCATGCACACCATGTACCGAAGCCAGAAAAGCCGGTAAAGCCACATCGGAAATTTTGCGTATTCCCAGACCTCCGAACCTAATAGGAAGGGAGGCCTGAGACCACGAGCGGTCGTCAAAAGATATATTTAAAACTGATGAGAGGGTAGACCTAATTGTGTCATCTAAACTGTGTAAAATTTTACGGTCTTTCCACATATGGCTACTACGTAAAACGTAGGTAAATTTGGGTACAAATAGACAGTGCCTAATAATGAAATAAGCCTCTTAATTTTGACTAAGTGGTCTGATGATTTTTGGAAATTTTTAATTTGGTCGTCCGCAAATGAGGGAAAAGCCTCGTCGAAGATAGGAGATCCTAAAAGGCGAAGTGAATTTTTGTCTAAAATATTTATATTTGGAGCCAGGGGGTTAAATTTTGAAATAGTGGAACGTTCAATCTCCGAAGTGAGATCGGAGATAAAAAGTTCGCACTTCGAAAAATTTAATTCAAGTCCGATTGACTTGAATTCGGAAATAATCAATTGGAGGTCTGACAGTACCGAATTCACGTCACCGCCCAGGGTCCCATCGTCCAAATACCAAATATTGAATTTAGAATTTAGTCTTGAAATTATAGGGTGTATCGCAAGGCTAAATATGGCCGGCCCAAGAGGGTCACCCTGCTGACAACCTACAGATGAGTTAATGAGATTGTCCTGATACATCAATTTAGTCGGAGAGCTGTAGCATTGCCACATAAAATTAAAAGCCGAAGGGATTTTTTGTTTCACCTGCGTCAACAAGGTACCCCTATCTACACTGTTGAAAGCGTTTTTCAACATCCACCTTCAACACTACCTCAGCTCCTCGGTTATACAGAAGAGTTCTAAGAGAGTGAACAGCAGCCTCGCAACCACCCTTCGAACCAAAACCTAACTGCTTAGGCCGGAAATAGGTGGTCAGATCAAGAACCGCAGACTTGCAGCATAATTTAGCTGCGATTCTGCGGTACGTCGTACCGACGGCAATTGGTCTAATACCACCATCCTTCTTAGCCAAAGCACATAGGTTGGCTCCATACAGCACATCAAGGACGTCCCCGGGGACCTTACCTGACAACATTAAGTCGCCTATCCAACAGGTCTCAGGTATTGCTTGCGTCTACATAAAAATATTATCGTATACCTAATGATTTGAAAAGAGTAACCATGGAGTTTCTTGCCGGTTCTTCTTCATTGAAACGACCAACCCGACCCGTGCACCTTTTTGGACGTTTTATAAGTGCCCATCTAGGCCTATGGGAAATAAAAATATTTTGATTTGATTTGATTTGGGCTTTACTAATCGCTTAGCAGCAGGCGAGCCGTGGTCAACTAAACTTATGAAAAAATATATATACATGTGTATATGTAAACAAAAACCTTTCCTAGTTGAACGTTGTAAAATTTTTATGTCAATAATTATTGTATTAAATACCGCCGACGATGTCTATCGTCACTAAATATTATAAAACAAAGTCGTCAGGCGCGTCTGTCAATCTGCTTGGGATATATATAAAAAAAAACTACTCATTATTTCCATAGTTCAACCAAATGTTTAATCAAGGTTTCTTGTAAAATTACCGACATTTTATTGTATTTAAATGGATAATCGACGCATAAAACTGATGTGACGCTACGATAGGTAAAACATGTAGGCCATAGTATGTATTGTTATCTTTGATGTAACGCGTAATATACTACTTAAGCGAAGCCGGGCTAGGTACGTAGTTACCCATGTACATATATATAATTACAGTAATAAGTGTTGTATTAGGAAATTATGCATACACATTTCTGTGTCTTGACAAATTCATTAGCCAAATTCAAATTAACCGACAATATTCAAAAATATACCAAGCAAACGATCCAACATGAAGGAATCCCCGCCTTACATTACAAAACTTGCCTTAAATGCTAATAAAAGAGATCGTAGCCCGCCCTCGGGAGCATTCGACAATGAATATTTCATGATGGGTCTACGCCACCGACCAGGCAAAAGACCCCCAACCGCCCACTAATACCTAACCAAATGTAGCCTGTTTTAGAATCTTTGAATGTGATCAAAGGGGTCAAATTTCACTGGATTTATCCGAGAGCAGTGACGCAGATGCTATGCGTTTACTAACTCATTAATTTTTCATCTTTGCGTTCGGTTTTCTTTGCGCCAGACTTGGGGAACGGTCAATGTTGCGTATACCCTTAATGCTGAAGCAGTATGTTAAATAAGGTTGTGTTTCTTTGGGGTCTTATATAGATTTTTAATCAAATGATTAAAGATAAATATAACAGAGTCAATCGCCATCTGTCACGTTAGCACTTAAAATATATCTCCCGTGAAAAGTGGGTGTGCCTATCTCTTCAGGGGCTCTTGTGAAAGAGAAGTGTCAGGGAAGCGTGAAGATATAATAATGTTATAAATAATTCAGTTTGATCATAATTACATATATGTGGGATAGGCAGAGAGTATAGAGCGCCAGTTCTCTCTAGACTTACATACCTCTTTCGCTTCGTCCACATTCATCAGTCTCTTCATACATGCTCGTCGGTTTCGAGTACTCTTAACGTTCCCGTCCTTGAGAGTCCGATCTATTTGATCCAGGTAGTTGGAACGTGGCCTTCCCCTGCCTCTTCTTGCACATACTTTTGCTTTGTATATCTATTTCGTCAATCTTTCTTCACTTATCCTTTCTGTGTGTCCAAACCAACGTAACATGCCTTTCTTCATCTTTACAATCACACCCTCATTCACGCCAGTTGATTTGCGAATCTCTTCATTGCGGATTCGATCTAAAATCGTTACTCCGCACATTTTTCGAAGAGATCGCATCTCAACTGCATTCAAGCTATTTTCATACTTCCTCTGAAATACCCAGGATTCGCTGACATACAATAAGGTAGGTACCAATATCGCGTTGTGGACAGCAACTCGAGCATTCTTGCTCAGACTTTTACTGCCCATCAACGCCGACATGGCTCCATTCGCCTTATTTCCGGCAGTTATCCTTCTTTCAATATCTTTTTCATACTTTCCATCTCGTGTGAACATGCTTCCAAGATATACAAATTCATTAACTTGCTTGATCCTGACGATAAGAATGCAAGAGCGATCCGAAAGGTTTCTCTGGGAATCCCAAGGTGGATTTAGACCAGGAAGAGGATGTATGGATCAAACCTTCTCGCTTCGCGGAATCGCGGAAAAGTTTTTGGATATTAACCAAAGGGTTTTCTGCGCTTTCGTCGACTTGGAGAAGGCATTTGATAGAGTCGTACGAAAGGAACTCTGGGACGTGTTGCCTGGATATGGAGTGAGCAGTTCCCTACTGCATGCCGTGAAATCACTCTATAGTGATAGCGAGGCGTGCGTTAGGGTTAACGGTGAGATGTCACCCTGGTTTGATGTGAAGTCAGGGGTCAAACAAGGGTGTATCATGTCTGCCTGGCCACCTTAGGCCACCTGGCCACCTTAGGCCACCTGGCCACCTTATTTCCGGCAGTTATCCTTCTTTCAATATCTTTTTCATACTTTCCATCTCGTGTGAACATGCTTCCAAGATATACAAATTCATTCACTTGCTCTAGAATTTGCCCATTTACCGATATATCATACACGGTCGGTTCAGCCCCTTCTTTTCACATTCTTCTTTCATTATGGTAACTAGTGACTGCAGTTCGCCCTCTGATGACGTCAGTAAAACCGCGTCATCGGCGTATAGTAGGCAGTTGACCACTAAGTTTCCCATTTTCACTCCACATCCGTTCGTTCTTAGTGCTCTCAGACATCATAATTAAGGATAAAAATATACATCCTGGGGCCCGCACAAGTTTGATTCTCGGTGACTTTACGTAAAAGAATCTAGATGCGATGGAATAATATAATTTTATAAATATTCTATTGGTTCATGTGTTTATTTTTATTTAGTTATATTTATTTAACCACCAATAAATATCACCAAATTGAGAATGCAATAGATTTTTGATCTACATACCAATTTGAAATGTCAATTCCAAATTGGTCCCTTAGCAAACAATACCGAAGGAGCAGTTTAGGAATAAAATATATTGTGGAGTCCACACGATAAAATGTTTAAGAACTTGACATCACAAAAGGGTGACAATAATTTATCTATATAATACAACTATAAATAAAATTATTATATTATCAAAATCATAATATTTTTTTTTCACATAGGCACAACGTGGGCACTTATAAAACGTCGAAAAAGGTGCACGGTTCGGGTTGGTCGTTTCCATGGAGAAGAACTGGCCAGAAACTCCATGGTTACTCTTTTAAATTCATTAGGCATATACAATAACAATATTTTTACGTTACAGCAACAGTACCCAAGTATGGGGGAACAACGTAGGCCCGACAATAGGTCGTTGCTAACTATACAAAGCATATTGTTCTGGACAACATAAATAATACATAATATTACAGCGAGTCACTCACGGGGTAGGCAGAGAGAATAAAGTGCCAGATCTCTCTAGAGCTACATACATACAATATGTCCTCTCTACAATACATTCTCTCCACTTGGAGTATTATTTGACGTTCCCATCCTTGGTTGTTCGATCGATTTAATCGTGGTAGTTGAAACATCGGAAATCGGCCTATTTCTGCCTCATTTCCAGACACTTTAGCATTGTATATCTGTTTCGTTTACGTTTTTTTATTCACCATATGTCTAAAAGAAATCTGTCAAAACTAAGGTTCATTATAAACTATACGTTTGTTTTGTGCTTTGAAATCCTAGAACACATTTTATGTAGTCTTTTTAGCTATTGTGTGTACAACATGGATAGAGCACTTTGTTCCAGATAATGTCGAGAATTAAAACGAAGAATGCATCTTGACTAGAGATAAGGAGCAAGGGTGAACTCAGCGAGCTGGAAGGCATTCCAAGACAGATTTAAACTAGAATTTGGTGTGCATTTTTTGGTCTGTACGAGGAATTTAATACTAACTTTGCACCTTATTTTTTATTTATTTACCTTCATAAGTACACAAGTATAAATAAAGTGGTAGTTAGAGGTTCAAGGAGACGACTGCAAAGAAAAAAATTAAGTTCGAATCCCGAATGTACCTTCTAATGGGTTTTCGGTAGGTACTGACGTACAATGATTGGCAAACACACCACGTGCTTTATGGTGAAGGAAAACATCGAAATGAAACCTGCAACCTGAAGAAATAAAAAGTTTAGCCGTTATTGTGAAACGGCAATGGACACGACATCTGTCACGTTGGCACCTAAAATAA
Source organism: Drepana falcataria (assembly GCA_945859725.1). Lineage (NCBI taxonomy): Eukaryota > Metazoa > Arthropoda > Insecta > Lepidoptera > Drepanidae > Drepana > Drepana falcataria. Next base: position 9,476,274 of record OX243935.1, read on the forward strand.
ATCTCCGGTGAAAAGTGGGTGTGAACTTAATATACAACTATGCAAACAGTTCAGTGAGCGGTGGGAATGCTTGAAAACATATAAAGTGACATAAAATACTATAGCCTACAAGAGAGAGCAGAAGTGGGTATAATGACTCATCACAGTGCACAACTGTAAACATGTTTTGATCCTTTCCCAGGCGTTTGTGATTGATTTCCTCACGTTGTTTTGTTCTTTGTTCAAGTTCTTTGTTCACAATCGATCTATAATTAAGTTAAGAATACAAGTTTAGTTACGGATATTAAATATTATGATACAAAATTCAATAGGAATATTCTTATTATATAGGTAATTCTGGCCACCTTAGCACTCTTAAAGGACACGACATGACATTTGACAAGGGTACTATTCCCGCGTGGGTCTGTAAAATACTCGTCAGGGAAGGAACTGTAATTTTTGCTGTCTTCTTTAGGTATGTGAAAAATTCGTAATGTGCAAAAATCCCAAATCACAAATGGCATACAAATTAGATGGTCTTATGTTGAATCGTCGACAGTATACGAGGGACGTTTTACAGAACATACTTAAGGTCGTATGTTTTAATTTAAATCATGTTAGAATAATTTATAGTGTCCCGATAACAGGAAGTTGTATAACTAAATACTTTTAGAAAAAATTGTGTGTGTCAGCTCCGACGCACGACTGGAGTTTACTCCTTAAGTTCGATTGTCTAAACATACGCAAAAAGAGTTTATCCAACTGAAAAGAAGATTAATACCATATGAAAGGGTAAATTAACAAATTAATGAAAATAATATACATATATAAATATATATTTATTCATTATTCATCATAACTAATCGGCGAAATATTTTACATTAAACTTTTCACAATAGTCAATTTCAGATGTGCACAAATATTTCATTAGGAATGTTGATAAATAAGTAGTAAAACTATCGTAAAAATCGGATTATCGATATCGATACTTTATTGACTACACCCTCGCACTGGTTGAGTAGCGCGAAACTGCAATTTTCTAGAAAGTTCTTTAACTATTATTACAGATAAAATTAGATCTTATTGCCCTTACATAAGATTGATTTTTGTATTGTACAATTACAAAAAAATTTGGACATAACACAAAATTAACGTAATAAAATAAAATTTTATTAAACAACACTTCCCGATGATAGGAAATGCCACTATTAGCTAGATTTTTGTCCGGCTAGCATTCCTGCACTCAAGAATGGAGCAATATGGCATATCTGCACTTGTTTTTCAAACTTATTGAAAGCGGATTGTACAACTGTCACACACAAGCGGCGGCGGCGTACTGAGCGCGGTTGGTCACAACCAAATTAGAAAGTTGCGCACCATAGGTGCATGCGCACCAAAAACGTAACGAGGTCATTCATCAGTAGATTTTACCTCTCATATTTTTCTCATACCGGGCGCCTTATATATGAAAATCGATTCTTAAGGAGTAAACTCCAATAATATTATGTAGGGTGCCTAATTTTTTATGTGTGGAACAATTATTTTCCATTGTTTGTCTTGATAGGTACTGAATAATTGATCACCGTCTGGTCTAGTGGTTAGAGCTCCTGACTGCGGAACTTGAGGTCGCGGGTTCGAATCCCGCTGAGGGCAGATATTTGTGTGATGAACACGAATATTTGTATCTTAGTCTTGGATGTCCTATGTATTTAAGTATATATCTATATAAGTAAATATATCGTTGTCTAGTTACCATAACACAAGCTTTGCTTAATTTGGGTCTAGATCAATTTGTGTGGAATTAAAAAAATCCATGAGAAAATCTTTATTTTAGTATCGACAAACCGGAATATAAATAAAAAGAAGTGTATGTTATTAATTTAATTACGTTTTTCCTTGGTTTGAAATTGGTGTTGCTAATAGTCCCGTCTCTCAACTCTCCTATAATTTACGTAAATCAAATTTGTATTTCCCAATGCAAAGCGAATTCTATTATTTTTTGGGGAAAATCTGCAATTATATTTTAAATAGCTGTGTCATATGGTTTCGCCCGTGTTACTTAAAATTATTCGCTCCCTTGGGTACTATTTTTTTTTTCTTTTTATACAACAAGAGTTGCAAACATGCATACGGCGCACCTGATGGGAAACTGTTACCGTAGCCTATTTACACTCACGATACCGAGTATCACTTGCGCGTTGCCACTCTGTATTCGGAGAGTTATACTGTGTTGGCAGCATAATAGGAATAGTCCCTCTGCTGCCAACACAATATAACAATCCTGCCCCCTCTCCAAGGAGCTCATTACTGGTAACCTTATTCACCGCGTAGGAACACAACACAAAACATTGTGTTGTTTGGCCCCGGACTTCTTTAAGGTGGAGGTCCTGCCCCAGTCGGGCAGCTCCAAATTGGAACGGGAAACCCGTTATGCCCTACCTCTCTTATTAGCATATGTATTAAATATATATATATATATTTAATACATATCGGATCATTAGATCTTGAGGTTAGTGCGTACAAACATACTGTACCTCTTTAAAATATCAGTATCGGTATAAATTCTTCAACAAATTATTAATATAAATATTGACAATTAATTAATTCGTTCCGATTTCGTTTTCCAAAAAGACTTACTTTTCAAACACTGTTCCCTCGGTTTAATAATACCATAGACAAATGTAATAATGAAAAACAATGGCGTGGCGATAACGTCGTATCTTGATTAAGCAAAATATAACTTTATCTTATTACTAGTTAGGCAGCTTATTGTATGACGCTCGGTAAATACAATCGCATCACATATCCTACATCACGCGGTAATTAGCAAAACCTTAAATAAAATTAAAAGATGTACGTATTGCGGGTTTGAGAAACGGCGGTGGGCTCGTCAACTGTCATTTAGGCATCTAAAATATATCTCCGGCGAAAAGTGGGTTAGTGTTACTAGACCTTAAGTTGGTACTATTTAGACTGGTCACTTACGAACTTAAATTATTTCCAGTCTCGCAAACAACTATTCTTTGATATACCTTGTAGACAAAAGCTCACTAAGAAAATTGAGGTCGTGTCTTAGAACAATAGTGACTAAGTACAATCTACTCGTTTTTACTACTTACAATACAAATTGTTTCAAAGGCTGTAACTTGCTGTGACTTAAAGGCATTGTTTTTTTTTCAATTAATTTGGTAATTACTTAAAGATCCTTAACTTAAATTCTAAAATGTACCAATGATTTTTTCTAAACTTAAGTATAGTGATTAGTCACACCACGAGCTTTTCGGTGAAGGAAAACATCGAGAGGAAACCTGCATACATCTGAGAAGTAATTCAAAGGCTCGCCCACACACTCGCGGGTATAGTCGTGCTGGAGTAACGGCGATGGACTCGCCATCTGTCACGTTGGCACCTAATATACCTCTGGCGGAAAGTGGGTGTGTGGGTATTACCTATACACCTCTGCCTACCCTTTCGGGGACCCTTGTGGGAAGGCGTGAGCGTGAGGATAATTATATATTATATTATATTATAAATTAATGTAGGTTTTCTTTTGCTGTTATAATGTTAATAGGAGACCGATATAATGTGGACGAAGCAGGACTCTCGCTCCGGCCGCCGTACCGAGCAGACGTGTGCTCCCACCGCTCCCGCGCTCTGCGCCCGTTACGACCGGCAGAAGCCACACCCGCCGCTACGCAAATCGCCACGCGTTAGCTAGCCGCTACGCACCGCACGTGGTGATTGTTGGTCGCCTTTTTCAAGGCAACAACCATCACAATTCTTGTTTCTCGACAATAATATTTGTTCTCTTCTGGGAAAATCCACAGTTTCGTGGTCACTCGGTAGAAACCAAACGGTGCCAACGAAACCGAGTGGGGCGCTGCCCCGTTGCGCTCTTAGCCTTGCCCCTTCAGGGTAAGGCTACAAACGGACGGGACCAGGCTTACCGGCCTTGGGGTCTACCCTAGTCGCGCCTGGTTATCACCCACCACCCACCCTACCTATCCCTTACCTCCTATCCTCCGGTGTTAGTTTGGGCACTGTCCACGGACTAGTGCTCTCTACACCGGAACTGTACACCATAGGCACACTCACACGGTTCAGTACACACCCCCTTTTTTTTTTTTTTTTTTTTTTTTTTTTTAGCGTGGGAAAATCCTGCATTGGACGCCCGCCGCCATCGGGGGACAGCGACGGGGAGTGTCAGACTCCTACTGACTAAAAACCCACGGAGTGTCTTCTCATCGCCTTAGGATGGGAGGCCGCGAGGTCGCTTTTGCACGCACCGCGAACCCCCCCAGCGATGGCCTGTGGCCGCTGCGCGGTGGTGACTCCACCGAAGGTGGGGTGCGTGAACACTCAACGCACCCCTCACCTGGAGGGCATTACGCAGCAACGGGACCCCCGTCCCGTCACCGCTGCCCTCTTATGGAGGCAGGCATGAGCGAGCTCAGCCCGCCCCCTGCGGCCCTTTCTTGGGCCGCGGCCCGGGCTTGCAGGCCTTGCTGCCGACCATGTGGTCGGCTGGCCGCTTCACCTCGGCACAGACTCCACAGCGCGGCGCGGCGGCGCACTGCCCCGCCCTGTGTCCCGGCTGTGAACACCGGAAACACAGAGCGCTGCGGTCCACCTCCGACGTGCACTGCGGTCCACCTCCGACGTGCACTGCGGGGCCATGTGTCCGGGCCTGAGGCAACGGTAGCACCGGGCCGGCTTGGGCTGCAATAGGACAGCCCTCGCACAAACCCAGCCCACCATCACCTGCCCCTTCTCTGCCAGGGTCTTGGCTGCGGCAATGGGGCAGCGCACCCACACCGCACCTCGACCCCTGGCGAAACGAATTTCGCCCACCCGAATTGCTGCCTCCTGACAGTCCGTAGCCCGGGCTATCGCAGCGGCCACCTCTGCGGCGGACGACGAGTCGTCTAAGCCCGTGATGCGCAGCTCCGCGCACTTAGTGGGCGTGGAGATGCGCACCTCGGGACCCAACTCCTGCCGCATCCGCTCGGCCAGTGCCTTCGCCTTGGCCTCGCCGCCGGCCCCCGGCAGCTCCAGGATCCGAGCACCTGTCGCCGCCACTCGGAAGCGCAGGGCCCAGATGTCTAGGGCCGCGAGGTCGATTTTCGCCTTGGCCTCGTTAATCACCGAGGCGTAGGTCATCCCCTTTTGCTTCGCCTCCGGCTGCAGCGTGTACACCACTGCAGCCGTTTGTGGCACTTGCAGCTTCGCTGCGGAGGCCTTGTTCTTCGCCCGTTTCTTACTCTTCGGGGGGGCCGACTTCTTCTTTGGCGCCTTCGCCTTGCCCGCCGCCACTTTAGCCCACGTGGGCGGCGCACTTGGCGCAGTCTCCTGAGGACCGCCCGGTGTCACGGCCGGCAGGTCCGCGACCGGGACGGCCCGACTGCCGCCCTTCTTCTTCTTTGCCTTCTTCTTGGCCTCGCGGCCCTGTTCCACTGGGTCAACCCCCCGGGGATCGGGACCCTAACGTTTAAGTCACCAGGGGTTTCTTTGCGTGTTTCTTCCCCTGGGCGACCGCGCCCCGAAACACGTTTACCTCGCCCAACGTCATGTCCATAATCATGGACCCCCAAGCCTCAGTGGCATTTCTCGCGCGGCTCTTAGAAGCCGTGCCCACCCTCCGACGTCAATTTGACGAATTCACCCGCGACGTAAACGCGGGTACTTCCACTGCCGACGCAACAGCAGCGCTCGATAAGAGCGCTATCATTGACGTCACCAATGAGGCCAACAAGTCTCAAGACTCCCCCCTGTCCCCCGACTCTGTCATCGTAGACTCCGAAATGGAGTCACTACATTCTGAGTCGTCCGAGGAGCCCTCGGAATTCACACTCGTCACGGCCTCAAAAAAGCGCGCCAGACGCGCTAAAAAGAAGGAGGCCTCAGCCTCACCTTCCCCCCCGACTAAAGCCCCCAAAACCGTGCCCGTGCCCTCCGCACAGACCTCCCCGACAGCCCTCTCCCCGGCACCCCCTTCCCCCGCCCCCCTCGACTCTCCGGAAGCCGAAGCCACTCAGGCTAGCCGGCTCTCCCCCGTCCCGCGACCCACGCGGCCCTCCTCGACGAAGGAGCGCTCGTGCCCCCCCGTATTCGTCCACACTAAGTCCAAGTGGACGGAAATCTCCGGTTGGTGTAAAACCAACAAAATTAACTTTACCCGTGCTACGGCCACAGCCGAAGGCATTAAGGTGCACCTCCCAAACTCGACCGAGTTCCGAGCCTTTACGAAGCTCCTGCAGGCCAGAAGTGTGGAATACCACACTTATGATCTGCCGGAGGACCGCTTACTTCGGGTCGTCATCCGCGGCGTCCCTTGCGAAATCGACACTGAGTCGATCAAAGAAGACCTAAAGGCTCAGAATGTCGCAGTGAAGGAAGTACACCGCATGCACCGACAAAATGCCGGAGAGGCATTTAACATGGTCCTCGCCATCTGCGAGAACTCCCCCGACGGTAAAGCCGTCTTCAAAATAAAAACCATATGCCACCTGTCTGGCATAAGGGTTGAAACCCCCCACAAAGGCGGTCCCATAGGGCAGTGTCACAACTGCCAACTATACGGTCATGCTTCGCGTAGCTGTAACGCAAAACCCAGGTGCGTCAAGTGCCTGGGAGATCACGGGACGAGCGATTGCTCTCGCCCTAAGGACCGCACTCTCACCGAATCACCCCCGAGCTGCGTGCTATGCCACCAGGAAGGCCACCCGGCCAATTAAAGGGGCTGCCCTAAAGCCCCCAAACCCAGACCAGTCGTGGTTAAGAGATCGCCGCGTTCCTCCGCGACAACAATATCGACGTTTTCTTAGTGCAGGAAACCTTCTTGAAACCATCACACCGAGACCCTAGAATTGCAAACTATTGCGTAGTTCGCAACGATAGATCTCGATCCGCCCTCGGCGGTACTTTGATCTATTACAAGAGGTCCCTGCACTGTATCCCGATCCAACCACCAACCCTCTCCCACATTGAGACCTCGATCTGTCGATTAGGAATGACCGGCCATCAGCCAATCACGATTGTCTCTGCATACTGTTCCCCAGTTAACTCAACGGCCGATATCAAAGCTGATATCAAAGCCCTCATCAACCTCAGTAGCTCGGTTATTATCGCGGGCGACCTGAATGCCAAGAGCGATGCTTGGAACAGCCACTCACGAAATAACAGAGGACGCCAATTGGAGGACCTCAGCGGGCTCCTCCAATTCGACGTCATTGCGCCTATGCACCCCACCCACTACCCTGAGAACATCAACAACCGACCGGACGTACTAGACATTGCGATCCTCAAGAATGTAAACCTCCGTTTGCACTCGTTGAGGTCGCACGACGAATTAGATTCCGACCACCGACCTGTGACCTTAGCGATCTCCCCCCGACTAGGCCCCCCGGACTCAGGTCAGCCCCCGCCTCAGAAAAAGATAACAGACTGGAGAAAACTGGAGGAAATCCTCAAGTCCTCTTCATCTGTTCACTTAGATAGTATCCCGCCCCTCATAGAGTCGGCAGCCGACACTCAAAAGGCGGTCGATTCCCTCACAGCTCACGTACAGTCAGCCGTGGACGCCTGTTCACGACAAGTTCCGGTGATGGAAGACCATCGCTGGAAACTTCCCGACGACGTGCGTGAACTAGTGACGGAAAAGAACGCCGCCCTCCGAGCTCATAGAGCTCATCCGACTGAAGCGAACCGCACCTTTCTGAGGTCACTCCAGCGCAAGCTGAGATACCGCATGAGAGACCTGCGAGAAGCTCGCTGGAACAAGTTCCTAGGGGAACTTGAACCGAGTCACTTGGCCTTCTGGCATCTCCAACGAAAACTCAAATCGGACAAAATCTCGTCCATGCCTCCACTCACTCGTTCAAATCAAGGGCCCGCATTTGACGACGACGAGAAGTCCGAGTGCCTGGCTGACAGTCTCGAGGCTCAATGTACGCCCAGCACCTTGCCGGTAGACCCGCGCCATCTCGATAAGGTGGAAGCCGAGGTCGAAAGCAAACTATCTCTCCCACCCTCCGAAAACCCAGACCACCCCATCGCCCCAATCATGGTCGACGAAGTCCGGAAAGTGATCAAGGATCTACACCCCAGGAAAGCCCCAGGTCCCGACGGGATCACTAACAGAGTTATCAAACTCTTCTCTCCTTAACTCATAGTTTTGCTCACTGCCATCTTCAATGCCGCACTGAGCAATAACTTTTTCCCCCAATCCTGGAAAAGTGCAACGGTCATAGGTATTCCCAAGCCAGGGAAACCCAAGACCGAAGCCTCCAGTTATCGCCCCATCAGTCTCCTCAACGTCCTTGGCAAGATTTACGAGAGACTTATCTACAATAGATTAAAGAGTTTTGCAGACTCTAAGAAAGTCATACCTGACCAACAGTTCGGTTTTCGAACGAAACACTCCTGTGTCCAACAAGTCCACCGTATTGTGGAAGACGTCAGTAGCGGCTTCTAATTCGGTTTTACCACGGGTATGCTCCTCTTCGACGTGGCGAAGGCATTCGACAAGGTCTGGCACAACGGCTTAATATACAAGCTGTACCAGTTGGGCGTGCCGGACCGTCTAGTACGCATAGTACGGGACTTTTTGTCGAACCGCTCCTTCCGCTACAGAGTCGAAGGCACACTCTCTTCCCCCCATCCCATACGAGCAGGAGTCCCGAAAAGGTCAGTGCTCTCGCCACTTCTATTCACGCTTTATACTAGCGACATTCCCCTCCTTAGACGAGTTAAAAGCGCTCTATTCGCCGATGATACGGCTATCTACTACAAAGGTAGAACTCCCGAGGGAATTCACGACAACCTCCAATCCGCGGTCACAGCCCTGGAGCGGTGGTTCCAGAAATGGAGAATTGAAGTGAACCCGACCAAAAGCGCAGCCATTCTATTCTGGAAAGGCCTCGAACGCCCACAAGTAGCCCCCATCACCCTCTTCGGCAAACCCATTCCATGGGAAGAAAAAGCCAAATACCTGGGTGTGATCCTCGATCAACGCCTTTCTTTCCGTCACCACGTAAAGGCGGTACGCGCGCGAGCCGCCTTCGCGCTCGGTAGACTTCACAGCATGTTGAATGCACGAAGTAAACTCTCATTGAAATCCAAGGTGAGGATTTACACGACGTGCATTCGACCAATCATGACATATGCGGGTGTAGTGTTCGCACACACTAGCAAGTCAACGCTTAACCCCCTGCAAGTGCTCCAAAGCCGATTTCTCCGGAGAGCCACAGGTGCCCCGTGGTACATGCGTAATAGTCAACTCCACGTTGACCTCAAAGTCCCCACTATAAAACAGTTTTTGAAAAAACTAGCCAAACGTCATTTCGATTCTGCTGAAAATCACCCCAACCCCCTCGTCGTATCGGCCGCCCAATACACTCCCTCCCTTATCTCCAAGATAAGGCGTCCAAGACATGCCGTCATTGAACCGGATGACGACATAACGGTCCTCCAGGACGCCCGACGAAAACATACCAACACTACACACAACCGACCACTGTTCCGTCCTCGCCGGCGAGGCTCGACGCGAATAAGCCGTAATGTTCCCCCCCGACATCCTCCGCAAACGCCGGCCCGCGCCGAGCCAGACGCGCAAAACCCGCCCCCAAATAATATATAAATAAAATATAAGCCGAGGTTCGTACCCCACAGGGGGTGCCCTTAGCTGTGTTGCTTAGTACTAAAGTGCCTGGCTGGAGGCCTAGGTCTCGCCATTGACCGGTTAAGTAGCAAAAGTTCCCGGAACTCACGCTACGAGAGACAATACAAAAAAAAAAAAAAAAGTGGACGAAGCGAAAAAGTAAGTAGAGAGAACTGGCGCTCTTCTCCCTGTACTTCCTTTGTGAGGGATTTGTGTATGTATGTATCTATTGTACTACAATATAATAAATTACTGACTTCTAAAGAATTTAGTAACCAGCTGTGGCACGCGATTTCACGCGTGGAAAATTTGATTTCATTGGTAATATTTTTCTGAAATAAATCATATCCTATGTCCATAATCCAGAAACCTATCCTTGTGCCAAATTCTATCCGATTCCATTAAACCATTCTGGCGTGATAGAGTAACCAACATCTTCACAAATTTATACATTTATTATATAAATATATTATTAGTAGGATATATCGGCTGATTCCATCCTGTGGTTGTCTCGAAGAGATCGGCGAGTGTGATAAGACCGCCAATTGTACTGTGTGTGTGTGTGAATAGTTGTTTTAATTTTGTAAATTGGAGTACAGTTAAGCTTAAAAAAGCAATACAATAAATATTTTCTCAAGCGATAAAATTACCCACGCTCAATACTTTAGGCCTAAGCAATTGATAAATATAATAAGACAAATGGAATTGTTCTCAAACCAACCTAAAATGTCTACGAATTCTTTCTAAGTTTCAATTAGGGCTACTAAATTAATTATTCCCAAGCCTTAGACATAACACTTTGAGTAACGAACGAAAAACAATTTTAACTTTGACGTTGTCGGGACAAATTACTTTGGAGCGATTTTTCGATGCTTTTACACAAAACGTGACTGTCCTTTGTTTGAGACTTGACAAGCTGCTTAGCTTTTAAATTATTAAACAGGGAAACGAAAGATGTCCCTAATATAATACTACAATCGGCAACAATCTTATATTTATATTATAAGCGTATTGTAAGCCTAAATTGGCTGCGGTAACCGTTTTCAATAGGGTGGGCCGAAAGCTTGTTTGCCACGCTTGTTGTATAAAAAAAACCGCTTTGCTATGACATGATAAAGCCATAATAACAGGAGCGGTACTTCGATTCGACTTGCCCGACTGGGTAAGTCCAATTTTGACCTTACAGAAAATTAGAGCAAATTGAAACTACTTCTGGTATCGTTGCTACTTCTTGTAAGGTTTTCACAACTCCACCAGTTAGATCCATCAGAAGACAGATCAGAAATCAGTGCGTTGATCACTTAATTTGTCACATAATTTTTGCATCTATGTAATATGTAGTCGTAGTGACCACAAAACACGTAATGTAAAATGTAAGGTAAGTGTATTTTTTTTGTAGTTTAAAGTGATCACGTTGCCGAAGAGAGGTCCTTGAGTAGGACAACGTACTGGTCAACGCACATAAGCCTCCCGCGTGGTGGACCAATGAGTTGGTCAGAGTCGCTGGATGTAGACGGCTAATATTCGCACGTTGTCGTGTTCTAGCGAGGGGCTTTTTAATCAACAGTGAGCGTCAACTGGCCGATGATGAAGTCTTAATTTTTTTAGGTATTGAAATCAAATGAAAAAAAAGTGAAATCCCCCGTAGACCAGAAGACACCAGGAACAACGATTTTCGAACAGGATAGGATACTCTACACTTTACTCTCGACTGTACTTCTATTCGAATACAACGATTGGTGATTTTTTAGATTGCGAGTGTCCCAGGCGCCTGGAGAAAAATAATTAAATAAATGGATCAGGAAAAGCGGCACATCACGCCATTATCTACTGCTTTTCAACTGCAGTATCTGTTAATGGTGCTTAATGAATATTAAAATTACATTAAGTATAATCCCAGGATACGTAAGAATTCCGTCGACTGTTAAAATTAGTATACTTACTACAAAAGTGACAACTAATGTTGCAGATATCCTCTGCCAACCATTGGATAGTCAAAAAGCTGTTATAAAGATAATTTTCATGTAGGGACTCTTTTTTATTTTATTATTTATCATCACGCCCAGTATCTAACGGTCTCGGTCAAACTCTCTAGATTAAGATATCTCTTTCACTTTGTCCACATTCCTCAATCTCTTCGTACTTGCGCGCCGGTTTCGAGTACCTACTCTTGACAATCATGTCCTTGAGTGTCCGATCGATTTGATCTACTTATGTAGATGGAACGAGGTCTTACTCTGCCTCTTCTAGCACAAAAAATTGCATTGTATATCTATTTACTTTTTGTATCCTCACGCCTTCCCATAAGGGGTAGGCAGAGGTGTATAGGTAGTACCTACATTACCCACTATTCGCCAGAGATATATTTTAGGTTCCAACGTGACAGATGGTGAGTCCGTCGCCGTTACACAAGCACGACTATACGCCTTTGAATTGCTGCTCAGGCGTATGCAGTTTCCCGCACGATGTTTTCCTACACCGTAAAGCTCGTGGTGTGACTAATCACTGTACTCAAGTTCAGAAACATTCATTGGTACAGTTGGGATTCGAACTTGCGATCTTTGTGTCGCGGGGAACTACTCGAACCACATGCCGCTATCGATCCGTGGTCTGTCCCCAACAGTCATTATTGACTATTGTTTATTAGAGAGGTTTACACTTTAAGGCCGACGGAAGCCTAAATGGAATATCGGATGGCTTTGCCAAGGAAGGCAAACACGATCCGTTAAGTGCCTGTCTTGCGGATTTGGTATATTATAGTGAGGTGGCAAATTGTCGGGCGGCCATTATGTCCAGTAATTTTAAGCGACGTAAGAATTTATCATGTGAAAGTACTAACGAACTATAATGATTTAACTTCTTATATAAAAAATAAGTTATTAGTCACACCACGAGCTGAACGGTGAAGGAAAACATCGAGATGAAACCTGCATACGCCTGAGAAGAAATTCAAAGGCGTATGTATAGTCGTGCTGGAGTAACGGCGATGGACTCGCCATCTGTCACATTGGCACCTAATATACCTCTGGCGGAAAGTGGGTGTGTGGGTATTACCTATACACCTCTGCCTACCCCTTCGGGGACCCTTGTGGGAAGGCGTGAGGATATATTATTTATTATATTATTATATCAAAAATCAAACGCGATATATTAGTCTCGGAATGATACGACCGTTTTCATGAAAATTGTGGTGACTGAGTAGTTTCTGTGTACATACAAAATTTTAATGGCAGGTTCAAACCCCTGTCTAAAGAATTTTTTAACTTAACTAGGCTCAGTATCACACCACGAGCTTTCGATGAAGCATAACATCGTGAAAACTTTGAATACGTTTGAGAAGATATTAAACTATTGGGATGTTTTATTAGTTGTAACCTAAATAAATATCACCAGTAACAAACAACTATATTCACCACCTAAAGATCCTTGTAGAAAGAAGTGAAGATATATGTATATTAGTCACTATAGCCTGTAGTTAATCTTAGCTGAAACAAAGCCTACCAATTGGCTCTACATAGCTATGCAAAGTAAGAAGACAAGAGCTTCTCGAATACTTAATATTGTCCAACAAAGATTCCTTCATGACGTCATACTGAACAGTACTTTGGTAAAATCGTTAGTGACGCTTAATTATTTGTCAGAATAGATAGAAGATGACGTAACTGAATAGTTTGTGCTAGATGGGGTAAAAATATGTCGCAGGCACAATTTCATGTCCTATAATATAAATAATAAATACATCCTCACGCCTTCCCACAAGGGTCCCCGAAGGGGTAGGCAGAGGTGTATAGTTAGTACCCACACACTCACTTTTCGCCAGAGATATATTTTAGGTGCCAACGTGATAGATGGTTTCATACATACATACATACCATCACGCCGAGTCCCTAATGGGGTAAGCAGAGAGTATTGAGCGCCAGTTCTCTCTAGACTTACATACCTCATTCATTTCCGCTGGTGTCGATACTGGGGTCGAATCCCAGTGATTTGTACCGATCAGGTTTCGGTAGCTAATTTTGTGTATATTACTAAGTTGTAGTATTTTGACTTTAACCTTATGTTGTTATAACATAAGTCGACCTTAATCACAGTTTGTGACTTTCGACTAAAATCGTATAGGTTGGTTGCTGAGTTGAACTTGCAAGATTAACCACTTTTTTATTACCCATCATCCGGAGTCATTAACCGACCAATGACGAGACCGAAAGTCGTCCAGTTAGGCACTTCTTGGGTGTTAAGCAAACACAACTTAGGCATTCCGTGTGTAGTTCAGACCTCGGCTTAGAGCGTTGCTGATTCGTGAGCTTAGGTCTTGGGCTGGGCTTAAAAGCACTTGGCCCTGACAGCATTTATTTATAGGTAAATAAAATCCTCAGTCGAATGATTCCCAGATTACTGTCTGAAGTCGAAGCGTATAATAAACTAGAAGAAGTAAAAATGAAACTTATATCCGTATTCAATAACAGTATACGAAATTCTTATACTTCAATTTTGGTTCGAATTCTACACCTGAGCCTTGGAGAGTTTTATCAATCTTGTAGCAAACCGTTTAGAGGTCAAAATCGCATGCCTATGTTCTTGTAGCTGTCACAAGACGAATAATGGAATACAAGGGAAAAATATTATTCGTAACATTGTTTGTTGCATTGAAACAAGTTTCTTTGGTATTATCTATACGGACTTTTTGCTGATCCCCACTTTTCTTTACTTAGCCATTTCGTGGTGTTTGTCATTTTTACGCCCGTTGTTTTTATTCCATTTATTTTTAGGGTTCTATAAGAGCTTGGCTTGGTTCCCCTTAAATTTTATCTATGTTGCATTGAAGCTTTTAAATTCGTAATTAGAAGATATTCCTTAGTTTAAGTTGCTATCAGTCAATTAGGTACATTTATAAAATTACAATTGGATTAGGGATGTTGAAGTACATATATGTACATGAAATGTTCGTGCCAGAACCGTTGACAGTCCGTCAATTCATGAATTAAACTAAACACTAACACCACCTGTCATAAGGTCGGGAAGACGCAGTGATAACTCTGCTATTATTGCCGTTTATCACTTTAATATACTTTACTTTATAATACTTTAATAGGAACTTTTTATAAATTGTTAACATATTATATAAATATCTTTGTTTTAATACAGTATTTATACTTATTAATTATACATATAAAAAGTTATAGTATAAAGCAACTGTAAGAATAAATGATAAAACTGGGAATACTACAGACTCTTTAGACCTTAGACAATAAAATTTTACACAAACATTAAACGCCTTTAAAAGTAATGTGATATACCATTGTGGCATTAAAATTTGAGTACCTACTTTAATGAAGGAATAAATAAAAATATTTTTTTTGCGTCGCATAATTTTATTATTAGTATGAAAGCCATTTGACAAATGACAAGTAACATTAATTCAACACTGCTATTCAATATATAAACTAAACAGGGAAGTTAGCGGTTAGCTACCTTTACCATATCTTCACGCATTCCCTCAAAGGTCACCGACATGGCAGATAAAGGTGTACCAACACCTTTTTTTTTTATAGATTCAGGTGCTAACGTTAAAGTTGGCGCCGTTTCCTAAGCCTGACTCTTAACATAGGTATGGATTTCTTCTCAAACGTAAGCAGGTTCCTTGTCACAGTATAACTCTCCGAACACAGAGTGGCAACGCGCAAGTGATACTTCGGTATCGTGAGCGTAAATAGGCTACGGTAACCGTTTCCCAGCCAGGTGGGCCGTATGCTTGTTTGCCACTCATGTGGTATAAAAAAAAAGACTTCTTGTAAGAAAATTGCATATTTCTATTTCGATATTTTTTTTATTTTAAAAAGATATAAGGTTAGGGGTTAGGTTAGAGAGCTATTTAACACAACAAATTAAACATTATATTTACATTAAGGGCTAACAAGCATATGATGAGTTCTTTGAAAACGCTCGACATGCTAAATGATTCATATTTCCTTCAGCTATTTTATATAAAGTTTGTAATTCGGCGAAATGAAAATGTCCTTATTCCGGATGATTCGTTTTGACACGGGTCGAATTATGTTGTCAATTATTTATTAACATTGTAGAATATTAGCACGAAAAGTGAACTGTTAACAATTTATTTTATTTTAAGTAGAACTAATGCTGTTCCGTTAATACTATATATATGATATTCTTACAGCTACTGACCCTAATTGTTTTAATCTATTGAGATAATAAAAGATAATATCAATATTCTAGAGGTTTCACACAAAACCAATTATCCAACGGCCGTCCCTTATCAAAACTGAAATGCACATTGTTTCTCCGATCGTCCTAATAACTGCTTACACAATACGCTGCAAACTTTATTTGACAGCTGAAATCGATGCTTTCAGAATTTACTTCCAATATTATTGTTCAAATATTAATTTTCAAATGCCTGTCTCTGCACCCGAAGGTTGACTGGTAGAGAAAACTGCAAACTTTCTAGCAGGAAGTTTTAATAAAAAAAAATGGTATATATCAATTTAACTCTTGCTTTCCGTTCCTGATCTAGTTGAAAAATAATATTCATATGCGTACTATAATACTAGCGAATACGTGATAATTTATATAGTATCGTATTTTACCAGAATACGGCCATTATTGTACAAAGTTGATTATGGCAATTCCCAGTTGATTTCGTCGTCGTATCTCTCGGCTTCCTTGAGGGATTGGAACATTGGCAACTTGGAGAGGAGACCTGAAAAGGACGAAATTATAAGAAAGAATTGACAAATGATACTCGATATTATAGGAGAATAATAATGCGAAAACTGGACAAATGCGGATATTTTTTTTATCTATTATCAATCGGTCTCTCACGTTGTAGGCAAAAGAGCCAGTCTAGTCTTCCTAGACTTACCTCTACCTATATCTCTTTCGCATTATTTATATTTACCGAATATATCGAGTACCTACTACTAATGAATAAATACATAATATATGTAGTATATTACATAATATTATAAGTAAGTAAATACTATTGAATGTGTTTTAAAGAACCTAATAAATGTATAATAAACTCAAAAATCACAAGTCAAAATAATTGTATACTCCCACGGTGGGTGCCAAATAGCACTGCTGTGTGTAATATTTGGCACCCACCGTGGGTGGGGAATACTTACGACCATGGAAAAGCTGTGTGCCAGGCTTTTCCATGTTCGCAAGTATTTTCCTAAATTTTAAACTATTTTCACTTCAAACTATACCAGTGAACTAATTCATTCAACGAATAACGTGTTTTGATTTCATACACTATAAAAGCATTTCACAAAGAGATAATAGGAAACGCTCTTAAGACCTCATTTCATTTCTCGCGTAAGAGGATGAAACAATGTTTTTAGTGAAGTATTTTCAACGGAATCGAAAGATTTTAGCCCACTTTATATTATTTTCTCAATACTTATTGCGTATTTTAATCATAAGCACCTTCGGGAACAAAGATTGTTAGGCATCTCTTTATATTATTTTGATACGTATTTTGCTGTTCAACGCCTTTCCTTGTTTGAATTAAAGCTGTGTGAGAACTTTTTCGACGCTGGTAATTGAACCTAAAACTATTTCATATTTTATTCCTCCCACAAAGGTGTCCTAAGTCGTAGGCAGAGGTATAACAACACCTTAATTTTCACAAGCTGCCATTGCATATACTAGGTTTTACCAGCTACCAAAAGGGACTAGACAATGTTGTAAATATGTTAGCAAATGAGTCACCGACCCCTATTTATAAGCAACCTCCAAATATTACAGATTTTTCTTCAATCGTTAATTCTTAAGCGTCATAATCAAAGCCAAAATTGATATATTGATATGTTATATAATTTACCAGTTGTGCACCATGTGATTTCAAACCACGTAATTTTTTTAATATTACACGAAAGGGCTTTCACTATAGCCTTGGCAGATGCCAAGGCTATAGTGAAAGCGACCTGCGGCCTGCTATAGCGAATGAGTGAATTTGCAAAGCGACCAGATGGTCGCTTTGCAAATTCACTCATTTTCGATCAGCTATTGTAGCAAGAATACCTAACAAATATTAATTGATCCATCCAAAGTTCACTTCACAATACTAGTATAAATACCTGTGATGAATCCTGATCCCAATGATAAAACAATGGTAACAACCAGAGCAATTAACTGGTACACGGCCTGGCTGCCAGCGGATCTCGTGTCCTGAAATTTTTACTAAATGAATCCTAAAATTTACAAAGAAATACATTTATATCTGGAAGCTTGTTGGCGTCTCTTATGCAGTCCCTTCCATTTGCTTCTGTCCAATGTAACCTCTTTGACCTCCCTATACGGCTAAAAAATACTTTTTCTTTGATCTGACGCATGTATGTTAACCTTAGTCTTTCTCTTCCTCTCTTCCTCCCACCTTTCGTTCTAAGATATTTCAAAGAAGCTATCATATCGTATAAGGTGGCCTGTCATATTCAAAGAAATACGTTTGTAAATATTTAAAGGCTCGCACAATCAAAATTTTTTTCATTACGCCGGAAAAGATAAACCTTTATTTTGATTTATGTATTTAATAATTCTTTTTTTAAAGTCTATACCTAAAAGCTTGCTCAATCATATCGACAATTTGAACATTAATTAAAGAAGGACAGATACATACCAATCTGTCTCATTCCTTCTTATGAATAGCGATGACTATAACTCGACACGAAGAGAGTTAAAATATTTTTACAAAGTTGTCAACGCACCATATACTCTTGGTTTTACAAAACTTACACTTGATTTTACTTGCGAGTATAATCAGCCATATAAAGTTAAGGAGACTAATGCAGTACTTACCATAGCAGAAAAAACATAAGTTAATTCAGAGCCATACTGCTCCGCGGTGGCTAGACCAGCGAACAGAACAGACAGTAGACCGGAGTATACTCCAGGCATTCCGTGAAGGTTGTTGACCCCACAGGTGTCAAGCAGACCGAAGTTAGTCAGTCTCGGCTGGAAGATCAAAATGTACACCAAACTCAATAATCTGGACGCATCACTGTGTGCATCACGCACACATGTTTTGTAGTAAATATTGCTATACTTGAATACTTCTATGTATACATTAGTGATAAATTAAACCAGGAGGCGGAAAACGTAGTGAGAAAACCTCTATCTCAGAAGGAATTCAACGACGTCCGTATAGTCGTGCTTTAGAAACGGTGATGGAGTCGCCAGGTGTCATGTTGATACCTAAATATATCTCCAGTTAAAAGAGTTTTAGTACATCTTTGCCTATCCATTTCGGGACTCCGAAGCCATGTTGATAGATGCATGATTAGAATACATATACACAAATATCATCACGCCGAGACCCTAACGGGGCAGGCAGTGAGAATAGAGAGCTGTTCTCCTTAGACTTTACATACCTCTTTCGCTACGTCCACATTCATCAGTCTTAGAATTAACTGGTAAATATAAATATATATCCTCACGCCTTACCACAAGGGTCCCCGAAGGGGTAGGCAGAGGTGTATAGGTAATACCCACACACCAGTGGCGTGGGGTGAAAAAAAAGAAAGGTAAAGCCGGACCAAAAAAATGGCTAACGCGTGAATAAGCAAAAGGTCATATCTTAACTTGTAAAAAAAAATGCAATAAATTACATACCATATATTAGTGTGTTAGTTCACCATTCCCAAAACTACGGCGAAATGTTATGTATGGTGCTTGCGTTGCGTTGTATGCAGTTTTTCCATGCGACAGAACATGCTTGCTGTACAGTTGTTAGTGTTCACCACCTTCACCATACATGACATTACTGGTATCATATGAACAGTGCATGTCGAGTATGATAAAAGTGGCTTTAAAAAGCCGTTTTAAAGCACACGTCACTCACACGGGGGTTATAAATATTCAGCAAAAAAAAAAAAGAACTAAAATAAGTGAAACTTAACTTGCCAGCATCATCATCACAAATAAATACCAGCAGAAATACCGCAGTATTTATTTTTCTATACTACAACCCGAAAAACAAAATAACATGGACATGACAATGGAAAGCAAAATAACTTATTTAATTTGCAACTGCCGGTTATCCAATTGTATTTATCATACATAGAACTGTAAAAATGTTTGAAAAACCCATCCTTACGTCTATAATCAATTTTCATATCGGGACGAGCCCGTCCATGTTTAATGATATATTTTTTATTTTCGAAAGATTGTTTTGAGAACGAAGTTAACTCATTTAATAGGTAATCTGTAAGACAACAACCTATTTGTATTAACGCCGCCATTTCTCACCTAACAGACTACGTGACGACAAGAAACAAAAGTAAACAAACAAACCTTTACGGTGAAACAAAACAAACACTGTGACAACACTTGGCAAGTAAAATTTCACTACTTTCGTTTTTTTTTAAACCATATACTACAACACAATCAAGCTTATCACATATTACAATAGATAAATTAGTATAACAAAACAATCCGTGCAAATGCGCGCGCAATAATGGCTAGGTGAGGTCATGACACTCCGGCTTGTCGCGGCTAATTGCTCTGATTGGTCGAAACTTTTCAAGCGAAACGAAACCTTAACACATAACAAATAAAGATTGGAGGCTATCTGAGATCGGCTTATAATCGCTGTTATATCGACGAATGTTTGGATGTGGTAGTATTGTCTATGTGTGCGTGAATTGCCTACATTTTAACTATTTGAATTCCCAATATTAGGAGCGAGTTCCCCTGCCGCCTACTACGTGAAATCGTGTATGTGTGCGTTTGCGCGTTTCACATACATTGCGTTTTTGTATCGAGCATATTGGAGAATATTTTTACAAAGGGCGCAATGTAATTATGTCGCTTGCGATATTATGACTACATAGAATAGTCGTATATGAGCGCGGAATCTGCCAAGGGAAGCCGAAGGGAAGCCGATAGGGAAGCCGATAGGAATCGTGTTCTAAGGACGCTTCGCCACTGCCACACACCCACATTCCGCCATGTCAACGTATGCAGGTTTCCTCTCGATGTGTTCCTTCACCGTAAAGTTAGTGGTGTGACTAATCACTGTACTTAAGTTTAGAAAAACTCATTGGTACAGTCGGGATTCGAACTTGCGATCTTTGTGTCGCAGGCAACTGCTTGAACCACTCGGCCACCACGGCTTGTAACTAAATTCACGGTAAATATAACTAAATTCCTAAATAAGCTTAGTGGCCATCCTATTTTGTCTCATTACGTGAAACATATAACAAGTAAGTCAGGAAAGTAGGTCGACCCTAGCCAGCTGTGGATAACATAATACCACGTGATTACATTTACTTTACACGTAACTGAAATTAGTAATAGGTACTTATAATATCGTATACAAGGTTATAGTCATGGTATGTATATCTTAGAGGCTGCGGAGTGGCCTGCGACACAAAGATCGCAAGTTCGAATGTCAACTGTACCAATGAGTTTTTCTGACATTAAGTACAGTGACTAGTCACACCACAAGATTTATGGTGAAGGAAAACATCGAGAGGAAGCCTGCATACGTCTGAGATGCAATTCAAAGGCGTATAGTCGTGCTTGGGTAAAGGCGAAAGACTCGCAAACTGTCAAGTTGGCAGCTGAAATGTGTCCCAGCAGATATTGGGTATCTAATAATAACAACTATTAAGACAGGCATTTTGAGGGCGGATAAACTTTGAAGAAATACGGTAAAAAAAAAATATTTCTGTGATATACTAGGATCAAAAAATTAATTTTTTTGTATTGTCTCTCCTAGCGTGAGTTCCGGGAACTTTTGCTACTTAACCGGTCAATGACGAGACCTAGGCCTACAGCCGGGCACTTTATTTTTAAGCAACACAGCT
Organism: Drepana falcataria; assembly: GCA_945859725.1. NCBI lineage: Eukaryota > Metazoa > Arthropoda > Insecta > Lepidoptera > Drepanidae > Drepana > Drepana falcataria. The sequence goes on from OX243935.1 coordinate 9,497,742, forward strand.
AAGGGCACCCCCTGTGGGGTACGAACCTCGGCTTAGGGCGTTGCTGGATCGCAAGCAAGGGAGCTGGGCTGGACTGGTAATTTTATTTAAATATTCTGGCTCGGCACGGGCCGGGCCGTTTGCGGCGGAGGTCGGGGGGGAAACCGGCTTATTCGCGTCGAGCCTCGCCGGCGAGGACGGAACAGTGGTCGGTTGTGTGTAGTATTGGTATGTTTTGTCTAAGAAAAGTATATAATCTCTCACCGTTAAGTACCTATATCCAACAACACTGAGGACTCCAGCGCCAATGCCGATGGCGACGGCACCGCCAGCTCCAATATGCATATTGCACACGGACCCAACGGCTACCCCTCCAGCGAGGGTCGAGTTCTGGATGTGCACCATGTCGAACCTGCCCTGGTGCTTGCTTACGGCAGAGGAGAGGACGAACGTTGTCACCTGCAAATTAGGATTAATAATTTTACCCAAATAATATAATAAATAATAATAAATACCTGGGACAATTCCACACAAATTGACCTAGTCCCAAATTAAGCAAAGCTTGTGTTATGGTAACTAGACAACGATATATTTACTTATATAGATAGTTATATACTTAAATACATAGGACATCATAGACTAAGGTACAAATATTCGTGTTCATCACACAAATATCTGCCCTCAGCGGGATTCAAACCCGCGACCTCAAGTTTTGCAGTCAGGAGCTCTAACAACTAGACCAGACGGTCGTCAAATGCCCCGCGGATGCTGAAATTTCCCATAAAATAAATCCCATGTGCTAATCCAGCTAATATTCTATCTAATATTAAGAGAGGTTGGGCATAACGGGTTTCCCGTTCGAATTCGGAGCTGCCCGACTGGGGCAGGACCTCCACCTTACAGAAGTCCGTAGCCAAATAACACAATTTTTTGTGTTGTGTTCCTACGCGGTGAATAAGGTTTCCAGTAATGAGCTCCTTGGGGAGGGGGGAGGATTGTTACATTGTGTTGGAAGCAGAGGGATTAAACCCATTATGCTGCCATCACACTGTAACTCTCCGAACACAGAGTGGCAACGCGCAAGTGATACTTCGGTATCGTGAGCGTAAATAGGCTACGGTAACCGTTTCCCATCAGGGGGGCCGTATGCTTGTTTGCCACTCTTGTTGTATAAAAAAAAAAAAAAAAACTTTGTAATAAATTTAGTAGTTTTTGTTTGAAAAAGGAATGAACATCGTCGCAAACTTTCACATATATGATGTACGATTACGTAATATAAAAAAACTCTGATATAAAGAAGTCATTTCAAGTCGTGTCATAATATCTTCTGAAAGAAAATTATTGACGCCGGCTTTTATAAAATGATTATGACTTTTTTTGCCACTTGGAAAAGGATAAGGTTTAGGTTCGATGATATTTATTACGTACATAAGGTTTTATGTTATTCAAAATGTATTTTATTTTCGTTCGACGATATCATCGACAGTCGTTGATGGATATCAAAAATAAATTCTAAAAGCCATATCACAATAAGAAACGGTACGTTTACGATGATGAAATGAATTCAACAGAAGATATATAAAAATGCGACTCCCTTCATAAATCCTTACTCATATTACGCCTTCCCACTAGTGTCCCCGAAGGGGTAGGCAGAGGTGTATAGGTAGTACCCACACACCCACTTTCCGCCAGAGATATATTTTTTAGGTGCCAACGTGACAGCTAGCGAGTCTTACTATTTATATTATTATGACTTGCAATCTTTGTGGTGCAAGGGACTGTTCGAACCATTCGGCCAGAACGGCTCTTATTTATATTACTACGTTCCCATGAAGTTTTGCAGTGTACAATAACCCAAAGAGCTTTACCGTAGCAGCGGCCAAAGACAGGTAGGTATTGACAACAGCTCTTTGATATTCAGCATCGGTGCTTGTCAGTCCTGAGTTGAACGACGGCCAGTAGATCCAAAGGAATATTGAACCTGCAATTGAAATACTCCACAAGCATAATACTTACTTCCATGTAAAACAAAATAAATCCATAATTTCCGTTATAACATCAACTTTGCATGTTGCTAAGCAACTGTACCAATGAGTTTTTGCGAACTAATGCTCGCTCGTCACTAAAGCTTGAGGCTAATCACTCTATGATTAGTCTCATCACGAGCTTCATGATGAAATATCGAGAGGAAACCTGCATACGTTTCAATACAAATCCTGTGTATAGTCGTGCCGTTTTGAAACGGCGATTGACTCTACATTTGTCACGTTCGTTGTCGCATGTCGCATTTTAAATAAATATATCTTCACGCCTTATCACCAAGGCTCCCCGAAGGGGTAGTTAGTGGTGTATAGGTAGTACGCACAGACTCACTTTCCGCCAGAGATATATTTTAGGTGCTAACGTCACACATGACGATTTCACCGCCGTTTAATTTCTTCTCAAAATATATCTTCGGCGAAGTGTGTATTGGTATTACCTACACACTTCTGCCGGCCCCTTCGGAGACCTCTACGGAAAAGCGTGTAGTTCTACAAATATATGTATGTAAATCGTATTATTTCCAGAGTTTAGCGTTCAGATAAAGAACATCTCTTTATAATTTGAGTATGCATTTCTAAAAAACATGGCGATCGATTGACTTAGTTTGAAGGTTTGCGAGCACAAGCATACGGAGGCAGAATTTTTACACGGTTGTTTACTTTCTTTGGCTGAAACGCTGTAAATCACTAATGCGTACCAGCAATATTCCAGTCTCGCCCGACGTAAAAGATATTAACATATCCTGCCGCAGGCAAGGATTACGTGTTATTGGCTTAAGCATAAAATGTCAGATACCTTACATCCTCCTACGTTTGATAAAATTTACGTGATAAGTGTTATTTTATGACGCAATTTTTTCTACAGTAGAGCGCCCGCTATCTCTAGACTTACAGACTTTGTTCGCGTCATCCATATTTATCAATTCTTTATTTATTGTCGCATGCTTCGAGTACGTGTCCGATCGATTTAATCTAGGTAGGTCTTCATCTGCCTCTTCTTCGTCAGGATTCGAACGATTCGAGAGATCTGTGTGTCGAACCAGTCGATCACCACGGCTTCTTGCAACATGCAAGCCTTCGGCAACATGACTTGACATGATAATATTATCATCATGAGTTTTGATCATGACAAAGGTCATTGACTCATAACGAGTATTACACCATGAGTATAAACATGACATGTGACCAAAAGTGTGCCGCTTTTGAGTGAACCGCAAGGGAAATTAAATTTGGTACATACCAATCATGGCAGTAACGTCAGAGGTATAGTTGGGGCCATTGAGGTCAACGGTAGGCACGTTGTTTCCATTGGTGGTTGGTACAGAATCATTCTTCTTGGACCTTAGAGCCAAACTGGCTCCAAGTCCGAAATATGCTCCAAATGTATGAATCGCTATTGATCCTCCGACATCAGATGCCTAAAATATAAACAGGTTTATGGACATAACAAATTAAATTATCGGAGAAATTTTCTCACATTTCCATTGTTTTCTGGTGATCGAACGATTTTGGATCAGTTTTATCACATACATATCATCACACCGAGTCCCTTAACCGAAGCCGTGGTGGCCGAGTGATTTTCCACTGTTAAGCTACAACAATAAAAGTTACGGACAATTTTAGGACCTGGCTGGAACGTGATTAGCCAGGCGTGACATTTTCTAGTGAGTCTAAAATTTATTATTTTCACCGCTGCAGACGTATCATTCAACTGAGTACCAACCTTGAATTGATCTGTCACAAGCCACATATTGAGACAAGCGACAGCAGTTTCGACTATGGCTATGAACAGCAGTTGAAGGCCACTTGCTATCCCAAGAAGAGCTCCAAACGTAATGAGGACCGTTGCAGACATTATATCCGCCTCTGAAGATGATTAAATCATCGTTAGTATTTACTATTATATGATTTTATTTCATTTCATTATGATTTATTCATTATGATTTATTGTAAAAATAGAGTTTCAAATAATTTTTTTTTTCTCTACTTAACTATACAATTTTAAGTAGATGTGGCTATGAAGAAAGACTGGAAGCTTAGTTACTTATCGTAACTAAACTTATTTTTTTATATTTAAATAAAGAACGAACAAACGTTGGATACGTGTATCTGAATCTTGTCTATACAAGTCTACTGAAAGACGTATTAAAAAAAAATTGAATTGTCCATAAATATAATACTGGTTAGTTGTCCATCCCTCGACAGTCCGACCCAAAAGTTATCAAGATTACTGAAAAACCGCAAAGAAACATATAATTCAATTTGACCGTGTAAAAGAAAAAATTCCCAGTTTCGGTAAAGTAACAAGTTACAAAACAACGACAAAAACGTGTTTTATGACGTAATATAAGGAACTCTTGAGTTAGATTTTCAAAGCTAACGTAAAAATAGGGACAAACATCTTAAATATAAATTTGCCCTCGCCCCAATTTATGCTATTCTCCACCGAATAAGCAATTAATTAAATTAACGTCTTGTTTCTTATTTTAAGGTTATTATTTTATCCCAATAATTGTGCCTATTCAACCGTTTGATGGCATGAAAATAATAGCTTTATCCCTTAATAACAGGGCATATGCATAATTTATGATGTCATTACTATCGCAGAAAGGTGTGTGATTGTCATTTAACATATAAAATTACCTTAATTTACTGCTTAAAGGATCTGATTTCGATTCAATTATGTTTATTTTAACTTTGAACAGTTCTATGAATTCTCAATTCGAGAAATGTTGAGATAATTTGGGCGGTATTAGTTAATAATAGGAATAAAATGTGTATAATCTCTTTAACTCGTATAATTGTAGTAACGAGAAATTCACGGATTATCTTGTACAATTCTTATTGTAAGTGATTTTTTTGTTTAAACTTCATTAACAATCTTAACTAATTTAAAGAATACATGCCCCAAATCTTTGTCACGCGAAAGAGTTCCCGGAATGCTGGCCGAAATTTTTATGTCTATATTTTTTTTCCTCGAGACTTCCTTTTAAAAACGAAGAACATTAAAAATGTATTTTAATATCTCTTAAATATTTTTTTGCATTAAAAATATATGCAGAATCGACTTGCTGTATACTTAAAAAATTGCAAATAAAAATATATATATATAATCGAATTGAGAAAACTCCTCGTTTTTGGAGTCGGCTTAAAAGAAGTACTCACCAAGTAGAGACTTCTTCGTGACATAAATACTTCCGTCCTTCATGTGGTAGAAGGACTGACACAGCAACGCCCATTGCACCACCAAAGCTGCCAACAACCAGTTAAACCCGAGCGCACTATAGCTGTATTTCTTCAGGAATGTCATCAAAAAACCAAAACCAATGAATATCATAACATGAGTATCTTCGAAACCTGAAAATAAACGTGGCCATTAAGAATATAAATTATATTTCAGTACTAGAAATTAGAGCCGTGGTGGCCGAGTGGTTCGAGCAGTTGCCTGTGACACAGAGTTCGCAAGTTTGAATCCCAATTGTGCCAATGAGTTTTTCTAAACTTATGTACAGTGATTAGTCACACCACACGCTTTACGGTGAAGAAAAACATCGAGAGAAAACCTGCATACGTCTGAGAAGCAATTAAAGGCGTAGGTACGTATAGTCGTGCTTGAGTGACGGCGATGGACTCGGTATCTGTCACGTTGGCACCTAAAATATATATCTGGCGGAATGTAGGTAATTACGTAGCCTATTTATATCTGAAACTTAATTATTTTTAATTAAGATCGATCGAAAAACCAATGCGACCTTTTAAAAGATAATACTACAATTTTTAGACTACAATTGTATCTTTATACAGTTAATAAAAACATATTACTCGTTCTTTACAACAAAATGTAATTAGCCAAGGGAACTAATAAGACTTCTATTTAAATATCATGTTTGGGAAATGTTTTCTTGGTAATTACAGAGATAGAATTCCGGGAAACTTTGTAATGGATATTGCATTTAACGTGAACGACTTAATAGGTAGATAACAGAGCATTGAGCGGTATATTAATAGGCTTCTGAATATAATACAAGCACGTATAATAGAACAACACTTATATAACTTTATACTTACTTATATTATAGGTAAAGAGTAGAGGGAGGTAAATTTGATGGTTTTATTAACTTAAATTTAATCCTCACGCCTTCCCACAAGGGTCCCCGAAGGGGTAGTATAGGTAATACCCACACACCCACTTTCCGCCAGAGGTATATTAGGTGCCAACGTGACAGATGGCGAGAACTTAAATTTAAAATAAACTTTATAAAATTTGAATATAATATATCCTCGCGCCTTCCCACAAAGGTCCCCGAAGGGGTAGACAGAGGTGTATAGGTAATACCCGCACACCCACTTGAATTTAGAATAGAGTAAATAAAATAAAAAAAAATTTAAAAAAAGCGTGGCATGAACACACTGCCACCGCGGCTAGTTTAATGTATTATTTATTATCATGATTATTATCGGCTTTTAGAACCATATAAACAAGAAAGTTCCACTATCACATAACTTTGAACGTAGTTTTATCAAGGCTTCCTCTGAATACAGTACAAGTAAGTTACGATATAGCTAGCAGTAACCATTTTTGTGGATCAAGGGAAAGCAAAATACGATTATCCGGTTAGTTTCCCCAGACTTCCGTTATGAGATATTTTATTTGGGAATATTTTATAGTAGCGCCTGCTTCGTACGGATAGCACTAAGTGTCTACGGTCTGTTGGTCTGGCCTTTCGTGACCTTGTTTAGGACTTTCCTGTTTGATTATTCGGTATCGTTTCTTTGTTAATTTAAGCTATGAAAAACGTCAAAAAGCTTATTTGAATGCGGATTAAAATAAGGTTTTCGACATTTCGTTACAAGTACTCTATGTAGTAGTAATATATGTGCATATATTTTTTCACAAAATAATTTCCATGTTTCAACATCATTCAAACATCTGCAAGGCGTCCCGTGCCAGCTCTTTTTATTTTATACCATTTTTTTCCTAAACCCTCACTAATTTACGACAGCTTATTAAAAGGAAATGATGATCGCGTAGAATATCAAAAGAATACACCTACCTTAATTTTGTATATTTCATTTATTCGTTGTTTTGTTTTCCCCACGCAGTAATTGTTTACGTCAAATGAAAAATTGCAAATGAAATTACAGTATTCATTGTATTTTCTGCCTCAAATGGCCCTCGGGAGGATAAAAGGAATAAAAACAGCACATAGAAATCGCAGACACACACTTGTAACGGAGTGTTCCATTTTATTACCCAAATCCATTCTGGCGAACGTTATAGCTCCAAAAATATTATTGTAATAATCGCGAGCCATGGTGGCCGAGTGGTTTGAGTTGCCGGTAGCACAAATATTGCAAGTTCGTATCTTGACTGTTCCAATGAGTTTTACTGAACTTAAGTGTAATGATTACGTGCTTTGCGGTGAAGGAAAACATCGAGAGGAAACCTGCATATGTTTGAGAAGCAATTCAAGGCGTATGTATAGTCGTGCTTGAGTAACGGCGATGGATAGCCACATGTCACGTAGGCACCTAAAAATATATCAGCTGGCGCTTTATCGGCCAAATACAAAGCATGTACATAGGTATCACACTATTGTTCCATAGGAATATTTCAGCTAAGCTACACAAATGATTGACGGAAAAAGTCTCTGTAGCGCTAGATATTGAAAAAGTCTCTGTAGCGCTAGATATTGAAAAAGTCTCTGTAGCGCTAGATATTGAAAAAAATATTTTTGGGTCTGGAATATTCCCAGAGAAATATAAAAGTAGGTACACAAATACTTATAAGAATAACGTCTTATTATACGAAATCAAATATATTTACTATAATTATGATTAGAAATGTTTGATAACATAACAAGGCACCAGCTATACGTTTTTTTTTCCAGCCCCATTTCATAACTAGAGCGTCATGGCATTGGCCGACGAGAATTAAGACGTAAGCAGAGTAAAAGTAAGATAAGAAATAAGGTGCTATGATACCTTGGGACAAATCCACACATATTGACATAGCCCCAAATTAAGCAAAGCTTGTGTATTGTATATGTAACTAGACAACGATATATTTACTTAGATAGATAGATATTATATACTTAAATACACCGGATATCCAAGTCTAAAGTACAAATACTCGTGTTCATCACAAAAATATCTACCCTCAGCGGGAATCGAACCCGCGGCCTCAAGTTTTGCAGTCAGGAGCTCTTACCACTAGACCAGACGGCCGACAAGAGGATTTAAAAACGTTACATGAATGTTGTTAAATCATAGTTCTTGAATCATGATTGCTACAAGGCATCATGGTACAGGCGCAGGTATAAAATGCGGGTATAATAATAATAATAATATAATATAATATATCCTCACGCCTTCCCACAAGGGTCCCCGAAGGGGTAGGCAGAGGTGTATAGGTAATACCCACACACCCACTTTCCGCCAGAGGTATATTAGGTGCCAACGTGACAGATGGCGAGTCCATCGCCGTTACTCAAGCACGACTATACATACGCCTTTTGAATTTCTTCTCAGACGTATGCAGGTTTCCTCTCGATGTTTTCCTTCACCGTAAAGCTCGTGGTGTGACTAATCACTGTACTTAAGTTCAGAAAAACTCATTGGTACAGTCGGGATTCGAACTTGCGACCTTTGCGTCGCAGGCAACTGCTCGAACCACTCGGCCCGTAAGTCCCGGGTACAGCTAGCTATGAATATAAATCTTCATATAAGTGCGACATGTTTCATATTCTGTATATACCTACCTTTTCAGTAGGACCCTTTTAGGTAAGGCGTGTATTAATATAAATCTCTTGCAATTTTGGACAGTTCATTCCACAGACTATGCGTTCCCAGGCTTAAATTATTATTTCAAAGTACATATCATCACGCCGAGTCCGTCACGGGAGAGGCAGCGAGAGTAGATCGCCTGTTCTCTCTATTTCAAAGTTGTCACACATAACTAGTCTAGCAAAACCACATTTGTATATATTGTCTGCTTGATACATTTTATACCAAGACATTTAAACAATATATATAATGGATATTTTATTTTACTTCAGAGGTACAGTTTGCGACCTTAAAGTAATTTAAGTTAGTATTTATTTTGTTGATATAATGGGATACGTAGAAATCCGTCCAACCGAATACTACAGTATGAATAGACTTATACGAATAGGTAGGTACTTCGAATAGAGTTTGTCTGCAATAATCGTAAATTATATTTTCACAGTAGGCTGCTTAATTAACGCTGTTTAATATTTGAGGTTTCAAATGCAAAAAGCAAGCATGCAAATACTATATAATAATATCACATCCAATTACCTAAGGAGATCATTGCCAATATTTCCTGAAGAGGAAGAGTTTGTAGTTCAAAGGAGTTCCCAGTCCCTATATTAAGTAGGTAACAAAATCTTCGCAAATACATTTTATTTCGGGTTGATCCAATCGAGAGAACCGGGTTATTAATTAGGTATCAATATCCCTTTATTGACATGAATGATTACATCAAAGCGTAGCTTTCAAAATTAACAGCATACCGCGATCGTGGATCTGCCGTATCAGCGATCCGATCATTTATTATTTCGTTCCCTTAAAGGCATTGCCACACTAAAGGAACACACATATTTGCGAAGACAAGCGATGCAATCCGCGCTTATTACGATTCATATCGTGGAGCTATCTCCGGAATGTTTGACCCACAAGGGTCCCCGAAGGGGTAGGCTGAGGTATATAGGTAGTACCCACACACCCACTTTCCGCCAGAGATATATTTTAGGTGCCAACTTGACTGATGGCGAGTCCATTGCCGTTACTCAAGCATGACTATACATACGCCTTTGAATTGCTTCTCCGACGTATGCAGGTTTTTCCTTCACCTTACAGCTCGGGGTGTGACTAATCACTGTACTTAAGTTAGGAAAAACTAATTGGTGCAGCCGGGATTCGAACTTGCGATCTTTGTGTCGCGGGCAACTGCCCGAACCACTACGACTTTTTTTTCCTGAATAAAACATTCCAGTAAATAATCTAACTCTCTGCCAAATTTCATCAGTTTCCGTTTTTGCACGAAAGCGGAACAAATATCCTCACAAACTTTCGCACTTATAATATTAATAGGATCTGGATTCTTCAAACTACTCAGATCAAATCGATCGAACGATATTATTTCGTGCGCTAGGGACCAATAGCTAAAGCGTACAAAGAGATAGGTACGTGGTTTGTAACAAAATATCGTCCAATAGAAATAAAAAACTATTTCAAAGTTGCTAAATACATTACTATATTTCAATGAATAATATTTTACGAACATTTAAAGCGGTTTTTAGTCCGCGGTAAAAATGCAGGAGTCGCTTCTTTGCTAGTTACCTAAACTGGATTCGACAGCTCTTAGTGAAACCTTACCCTTACAGCGGCGGGTTGATGGAATTACTTTGTGTGCGGATCAAAAGATATATCCCAATAATAAGGGATGATTGTTCTGAGTAAGCTAGGAGTATCGGTTAGGTTGAAGTCGGGCTATGTAATTCATGTTTAGTACTCCGTTTAACGATTACAATGTTTGTTATAAAGTATTATTTCGGGATTTAATTGCCTTGAGGGACCGACCCTATTTACTAGAGCTTAGGTGGAAAAATTGTCTACTATCTTAGATTTTAGTCTTCAAACTTGGAAAGGTCAAGTTTGGCAACGATAACCGCTAAAGAAGGACTTCTTAAAACCCACTGCTGGGCTAAAAGTAGCTAAAAATTATTTTGATAATGAAAAACTTTATGGAAAATTAACTTCCATGTTTATTAGATATACCTCTTAAGACAAAATACAGAGGAACGGCTACATTCACCAAAGTAAAAGTATAAATCATCCTTTAGGTATGTGCGCCTTAGAAGGCATTGGCAAGAGGATCAAATCTTGCCTCGTCATAGAATCTACGTATATCCTAATAAAAGACTAAGAAATTACAATGTCTAGCATTAGAAATATACAACAATAATATAATGAATAGCATTGAAACTTAAGTTGAAAAGTTGAAAAAGTCAATTTAGTGAAAACCTATAAAAGGTTAGCTATCACCATAACAAAGACATTTTAAACCAAAACATAATATTGTAAGAAAAAATCTTCTAAAAATAACACACGAAAAAAGTGTACAACTGCATGAAATCAAACGCTTTTGTCAGTCTACCCTTCAAATGGACCGGCTCATTCACTGGCCGGATATAACATAAAACGTACATTATTGTACCCCGGTTGACCCGGTTAAACGGTGCGTGCGGAAAACTGGGTATGGCATTGTGATAAATAAAAATATTAGGATTTTATTAACACCATATAAAATCATGAATGCGAATAATTTCGTTACATGTGAGCAATAGAAAATCCTAAGTTATTTATTAATATGTTATAAAATTCGGAATCAGAGTTTGTTTGTTGCAGTTTTATATCTATATAAAACCATTTTTACATTTACTGCTACGGTAGAAAACAGCGCACCGCCTGGTGGTAGGCGGTTACCGCCATCTTTGAGCGCTTGCGAACACCAATGGTTTCAATTGTCCGTTGCCAAACCTCTGTTATAACTCTCTATCTCATCTCTTCATTGTTCACTTACAGCTAACATAATTGTCGCCTTGTAATGAAAATTCTCATACTGATAATCGAAAGAAGGTATGTGAAACAAGCAGATTTATGATCTAATATGATGAATAGTTTGCTGAAATCTCTCTTATTCCAAATAAATATATGTATATATATGTAGTGTGCAAGTAACCATGTATATAATTTACGTCTTATCTAATTTTAAACTTTCATTTGTTCAAAATGTTTTGTTTCACCGTAAAGCTCGCGGTGTAGCTAATTGAACTGCACTTTTGCTTTTTAGACACACATACATACTTACATACATACATACCATCACCGAGTCCCTAACGGGGTAGGCAGAGAGTATAGAGCGCCAGTTCTTTCTAGACTTACATACCTCTTTCGCTTCGTCCACATTCATCAGTCTCTTCATACAACAACTTCATGCTCAACACACAATTTAGAAAAAAATCATTGGAACTGGAGTTCAAACCTGCCACCCTTACTTTGTATGTCACTCTACTCGACTCCTATATAACGCTACCAGCTGTGGCTGCGTAACATTTCATTCAATGGAATTTTTATCTAGTAATCTATTTTTGAGCCAATTTTTATCAAATTTCATTCACCCATTCTGCCGTGATTAAATATCTAACATTCATACATTTGTGTATGACAGTGATTAACTTTATTATTTGAACGTTATTATTTGATGTCCTATGTATTTATGTAGATATTTATCTATATATAAGTATGTATATGATTATCTATCCCATAGACAAACTTTGCTTATAGTTTGGAACTAGGTTAATTTGTGTGCAATTGTCCCAAGGTATTTATTATTATAATACATCCTCGCAAAACTTCCCCTTTATTATAATAGTAGGATAATGATATTGAAAATACCTCCTTTCAAAAGTTGATGTCGTAACCAGTTGTACTGTGGTAGCAAAGGTCATAACCATTGATACTCGAATGGAAGTGACCCGGTTATGAATAGAGAGTGGGTTAAAATTGGATAGGTATCTCGTTATCAGTAAACCATATTGGAACGATATCTTGCTGCATTTCAATTAACAGGATTATTTTTACTTAGGGCCGATCGTTCCAAACGGTTGTCATTCGACGTTACGATACGACGTTAATCACCTGTTAAATAAAACATCAAAGTCATACGATATTTTTATTCAAGCTAACGCTGATACTTTGTTAAACAACGGCTATTTTTGTTCAACGATAGTAATAGTATAGGAGGTAGCAACGTTTTCGAGAAAAAATTTTAGGTCAGCTGATTTTGTGATATGTTGTCTTTCTTGCACTTTCGGTTAGAATCTGGGCTATCTGGCTGGTGGCAGCGGTTGCGTTCTTTAGTGCGCATCCTACCTGTCCAGGTAATAATCCTGGATTTTAAAAACATTTTAGAAGGCGTAATTTTTAATTTTTTGTTTTTAAATAAGTCTACCTGACATACTTTTTTTATTGCCAGACATTTTTGACAATTCTAACTATGTGCCATACGCGATTTTTTTTTTTTTTTATAAAAATTTCAAAGTTTTTTATAATGTCTGTAATTTTAATATTATGTTACTTAAAGATAAGAAAAACTTAAAATAAATTTGCCAGACATTAATTCGATTGTTAAGTCTTGAATTAAAATGAAAAAGTCATGAAAAGTCATCAATATTTTTCGCCTTCTATCAAAGATTGTGAGCGTTTACGGCGGGAAGAAGCAACCAGCCCTGTCTCAATCGGTCCTAACCAAATTCGGCCCCATCATTTCGCAGCTGAGCTTAAAAATGTGCAATTTAAAGAAGCTTTAGTTAACTTTTTCATTCATCACTGGGGTAGTGAAGACATGTTGCCTTTCATTGGTAATAAAAACATTTACGTAAGTTTCAATAAATGTTATTCATACAAAGTGATAAATAACAAAGTAATTAAAACTATTGAAGAATCATTATCGTGTGAAGAACACGAAGAAGCTGATTCTAGGATTATTTTTCATATTTGCCAAATCGATTTTGACGCAGACGTTGTTATACGCTGTTCTGATTCTGATATTTTAATTATACTTCTGGGAAATATGGATCATCTGAAAGCATCTTTGAAAATTTGGATAAATATGGGTGTTGGAAATCATCAGCGTTACATAAATATCAATGAATTACACCGAATTCTTGGTGACTCTTTATGCAAAGCTTTACCATGCTTCCACGCAATAACCGGATGTGATTACACGCCAGCTTTATTTAGAAAAGGCAAAGTTAAGCCTTTTAAAATATTAGAAACTTCTAAAGAATACCAGTTAGCTTTTGATAATATAATTACGGATGACGAAGAAGTACTTGAAACTACGTTTGTAACCCTGGAGAAATTTATTTGTCAAATGTATGGAGTTAAAAATTGTTCCAATGTCAATGATGTTCGATTTTATTTGTTTTCAAGTACGTTTAAGTCAAAAAAATCAGATGAGAACTTCGACAAAAAATTTCGAAACTTTGACTCATCCAGTTTGCCACCCTGTAAAGCGGAATTACAACAGCATTTATTGAGGGTTCGTTACGTGACGAAAATTTGGAGAAATGCTCACTCAAAACATCCAACATCTTTATCTCCAATGGCTTTCGGTTGGACCATTAACGGTGACAAATATGATTTTGTCTGGTTTTTGGGAGATCAATTACCATCCTCAGTTGCAGATATTATTGTTGAAAGTAAGTGTGAAATGGAATATTTATCAATAATAACTAAAATGCTTTATAACGAACAAGAAGAATTACACTATTTATTTTTTTTCTGTTGCAGATGATAGAGTTTTAGAAGATAACGAAAATTCCCAAGAAGATGATATGAATGACACTGACAAAGACAGCGACGATGATGATGATGATGATTATGAAGATGCCTCTTTTTTTGTGACGTCACTATAGGCTGAAACAACTTGAAAAACTTAATATTAATTATTTATAATTTTTAATTACTAATCAGAACAATTTAAATAAAAAGTGTTGTTTTTTAAATTTTAATCTAATTTTATATTCCTTTTTATGCTTAAATTTTTTTCAAACTTGCTCGGACTAGAATGATTATTATTATTATTTTTATTATTATTTTTTTTTTTTTTATTATTATATGCACAATGAAAAGTCATTTACTTTCGTAATGGTTCTCTGTATCATTCTCGACTTATTCTGCAACTGATTCTCTCGGACTACTAGCATTATACTGCAATACTTTTCATGACTTTTTCATTTTAATTCAAGACTTAACAATCGAATTAATGTCTGGCAAATTTATTTTAAGTTTTTCTTATCTTTAAGTAACATAATATTAAAATTACAGACATTATAAAATACTTTGAAATTTTTATAAAAAAAAAAAAACGCGTATGGCACATAGTTAGCATTGTCAAAAATGTCTGGCAATAAAAAAAGTATGTCAGGTAGACTTATTTAAAAAGAAAAAATTAAAAATTACGCCTTCTAAAATGTTTTTAAAATCCAGGATTATTACCTGGACAGGTAGGATGCGCACTAATAAACGCAACCGCTACCGCCAGCCAGATAGCCCAGACTCTAACCGAAAGTGCAAGAGGGACGACATATCACAAAATCAGCTGACCTAAAATTCTTACTTTCCAAACGTTGCTAGCTCCCGTACCATAATAGGCTACATAGATTAACTTTTAAGTTTTGGTTAAGGATTCGTAAGCAACCGGACTTGGTCCGCCGTACCGTGAGTAGAGTAAGTGAGATTTGTTAGAGCACCTTTAATTATTCTTTTACGCTAACACTATTTCTAGAAGTATGGAAAATAGAAATACGTTATAAAATAGACAAAAACTCGTGCAATAAAACGCGCAAATAAGACAGTGCATATCATTTTCTCTCTCGCACCTACACTGTTTATGGGTGACGTCACTAAGACGTAGGGATGGGCGGTGTATGCTTATACATATTTATCGATCGTTATGTAATTGTGATAAATACATCATCATCATAATCATCACGACGAGTCCCTAACGGGGTAAATACAAATGTTTAATAATAGTCTTCATTAGTGTGTTACATCCTACGTCACTAAGTATATAGCTGACACAGGATCACACGCCGATCGCATGCATTCGTAGAATATATTGCGAAATGAGGGAATCTCTGAATCTGCAACACGAGGCCCCGCGGACCTGAGACCACGCTACCCCGCACTTCACTTCAATTCGTACCTCGATTATCGTCAGACTTATAATTTGTAATTTCTTTATAATTAAATTATTTTAAGTAAATTGGTTTTTTTTAGTCCTCCTGCGTCGGAATACGTAATTAGTGTTACATTCTTACAAGATAATATTTATATTTAGAATTTAGTCAGTGGCACGTGATAACAATTATTAGAGATTAGACTATAAAAAAATTAATGCCAGTAGAATCATATTATGCACATATTATATCCGCGGGAAAACTAAATGCCTGTCGTCACCATTCCACCAATGAACGCAATTAAAATGCAATCCATTGTCACTACGAGTCGTGGAGCTATTTATTTTCATAAGCACGTAACTCTGTCCATTACAAACATCAGAGCTCAGGTTTCTTGATGTCATTACTACTTCGCTCCGTCTTGGTTTAACGACTACTCTATCAGTGAGAGATAAGCGGTGAGCTTTTTTCGAAGGTCACGATCATTCATTTGTTTTTTTGTATGTTGCAACTGTAACTGAACTCAGCAACTAAAATTGTGGTTACTTTATTATTATTACTTTACTTTAGGATCATTTCCCATACTGAAGGTAGTGAGCCAATATAAAAATATTCAAATAATCTATTATCCAATTCTGTAATAATATGTTAGCTAATGCTAATGCTGCTAATGTACAGACACCTATAGATTATATAATATAATATGTCATGAAACTAACTATCGCCGGCGGTTTCTCGCGTGAAAAAAAAATCCGTGATAGATGTTTTTTTTTTCAATAAAACATAGTTTTATTCTCTCTAACATATCTGTGCCCAATTTCATAGAATTCCGTTCAGGCGTTTTGGTGTGATTGACTGACAAACATGCGCAATGTTCACACTTTCCTTCTTTCACAGTCAACATTTTTTCATTTATAATATCAGTGGGTTAATCCCCGCTCTGCTAGTTAGAAAGCGAACACCCTATAGTGGATTAATACGTGGTTGATTGGTTTTAGTGAGACCAAGTGTAGAGTCCGCTCCTGTGTTTACAGGTGTCAAGTGACTCAGGAAATAGTGTGGGAACTGTAATTGGAAAAGTAAACTTTTGCAGGTAATGGAATTCTCGCTATTGAACGAGGGGATTTTATTTCCTAATTCTTTTTTTTCCTTAATTATTTCAGATTGAATCCGCAATAGGGAAATTCCGAAAGCAGCTGGTGTAAAAGAGGGAGGGATTGTATAGATGAATAAAAAAGTGTCATGTTGTTTTAAATATGCAGAAAGAATGTTAATGATTGGCAAAACAGGCATATCAAACAATGGTGAAGGAAACATCGAGAGGAAACCTGCATACGACTGAGAAGCAATTCAAAGACGTATGTATAGTCGTGTTTGAGTAACGGCGACGGACTCGCCATCTGTCACGATGGCACTTAAAATGTATCTCTGGCGGAAGGTGGGTGTGTGCAGTACGTGGGTGGTCCCTGAAAGGGAAGGCACTTTGCCTTTGCCCACGTCACGTCATACCAAGATGGTGCCATCGTGGTATGATGTCAATATAGATAAAGAGATTCATGTTTTTATGTGTATGTGTGTGTGTTTAAGAGAATCTCTAGAACGCTAAATCATTATTAACTATATAATTATTCACAGTCTAGCGCGCCATCTTCAATAAATGTGGTATTATGTTTCAGTTTCACGAGAGTATATTTTAATAGACTTCGTACTCGTTAGCCTGTCGCCTCGCGTTGTTTGGATTAATGTGGAATTTCAAGCTAATTAATTGTTAGCCAGTGCTTAAGTGTCGTACACACCATGGCGAATTGCTACGTTGGGTTTCGCAGTACTTACTGCATGTCATTAGTTAGCATGCGGTATGTAGCTTTCTTATGTTTGTCGTTCAACATTATCATATAGATTCCTTGGTAAACCATGTATCATTTATAATATATACATTCAAACAACGTATAATACGTTAAATTTGTATGTTTTTCAATTAGTCAGCATGGTTAGATTTAACATGTTAAATAAATCTTTAAATAAACGTAATATTATAAATATTTCTATTGCATAATCTTCTTTTCATCTAATAATTTAAAAACTTACGATTCAATAAAATGAAACGTTTGCAAAGATTTGAAATTGTTGTCACGTCCCAGTGACATCTCTGAGGTGTAACGTGATCGGAAGAGTACCATGGTCGTAACTTTCTTTCCAATCACGAAATCCTACCGAGGATCGTACTCAATATGGCAGGTTCATTGAATTTCACAAAATATTGAATACGGAAGATCGATGATAAGTTATTTGTCAGATTTTCTCCGCCTTTTTACAGGTTAGGAGTTTGTCACAGTTTGTCAAGAATCTAGAAAATTAATTTGATGTATACTAAAAGGCTAGCAGTTTGTCGCAATTCAAAAATGTATTACTATTAATGTGTCCAGTTGCAGCGATGTGTACGGACATTTATTGGGCTCTCTAATTTTATTTTAATTGACAACGCCATGCGATGACGTTAGAAATTTGGTGCACGCTAATTGATATTGTGTTTTTGGGAATAGAATTTGGTCCTTTAGTGCCCTTGTAGCTCGTATAATATTAGATTTTTTGTATACTGGGGATGGGAGAGAATCTTCACGCCTTCCGAAAAAGGTCCCTGAATGGGTAGGCAGTGACGTGTGAGTAGCACTTACACACCCATTGGTGCCAACGTGACATATGGCGAGTCCATCGTCCCGCGAATTTATCAGCTTAAAAACACAACTTACTAATAACGATGTTCTAATAAAGTTGATGTACCTACGTGTTTTCAATTACTTACCAAAAGCGTGAATATACATTTTCTGATATTACACATAGATAACGTAGGATTACAGTAGCATAAGAAGGCATACACGGCATAGGAAATACGATTACTGAGAGGAATTTGTGAGGCGAATGTTAGTAGAGGGCGTCCAAGAAAAACCTTGCATGCTCTGGAATTGCTTGCAAAAAAGAGCCATTTAAGAATGCAGGAACAAAAGATATAAACCGTTAATGTTGAAAAGCGAAATGAGTTTTTTTTTAGTACTACAAAAGTAGCTGCCAAACCTACGGTTTTCATGTTAAGCGACTACTTTAGCCTGTTGGCGTAAGCAAAACTAAAGTATCACTAGACCGTTGCTGACCTAATAACAGTCGGAGTATTAGTGCTAGCAGCATAAGGAATGAGAGATCCCTCTTAAAACAATGCCCTTCCATGAGAAGTTTAATAAACCACCCCTAGGCACAAAACTATCCGAAATCAGTGTCTTTAGCTGTTAACCTCTGTATGGAGGTACTGCCCCAGGAAGGCCACTCCAACGCGCAAGTGATACTGCGGTATCGTGAGCGTAAATAAGCTACTACAGTGGGTTACCGTATAGAACATAGGTACATAACCCACCAATAACAATATAACCGTAAGTATGTAGCGATGAATATCTAATCACATCATAAGAGAATCATAAGGCACACCACTTCACACAGATATTTATATAGCAAAATTTTTCGTATATATTTCTTCTTAGTACGATTGTAATTAGCGGTTAAAATCCCTTACCTTTGATATTAACGTCTTCTCCGTCGCCATACTTAACAAACACGAAGTAAAGTGCCATAAGTATAAGCTGGAACACCATCAAAGGCATATACTTCAAGGCTGAGAACTTCAGCACCATTTTGTATCGGTATCTGAAAAGAAATTCGGCAATGAGTGTGGTACTCGATATTGAGGGTTTAAAGTGTCCAATTCGTTTTTGGAGTGTTACATTAAAGCTTATTGCAATTCGTGTTTTATTACATGATTGTTTAGATACAGTTTCGAATGATGATAACATGTCGTGTTCGTTCTATTTTTATTCTATTTGCGTATATATTTGATAAAACTAAGTGTTTCGAAGTTTATGAAGGTACCCAGACATTTTATATATTGCTATCTATGCGTTATTGCGGCAATAAAACTGTTACTATCTTGTTTCGAAGCAACTTTCATCAGTTCGATGTAAAGTAAAAGAAAAAATGTCAAAAGTTTTGTAGTTTGACTAAAATATTGTTACAATTATTAATATTTTGTTGTCTGTGTCACTTGTGTGATGCATAAAGTTTATTCTTTCTTTCTTTCTATACTTTTCGTTGTATTCAACTATTCCAGACACCAGCTCATTAGTATCGAAATTAGGTAACCGGAAGCGAGAGTCACAGAAAATGGCCTCATACGCGTCCGTACTAGTCTACTAGTCGGTACGTTCTTATATCAAGACTTTAATCCTGTCACCTCAACACCATCCCAAATCACTGTCACGCGGAATTGTACTGAAAAGGTTGGCACCATTGTATCGCCTAGGAAAGGTTCAAGGTCTCCGGCCCTTAGACATTATCTCAAATACATGCTTGTTTTTAGTAAAGCTGTGTAGCAAGCCGCTATAATGAAGCTATATCTCTTAAACAACGGTCCACCAGATTACAGGTGACCACTAGACCACCTCAACTCAGCAGTATAAAGCAGCTTGCTAGAATCATACGGTCAGTTACCGTGTAATTCCCTTGTATACGCAAACTGAGCTCCTATCCAGAGAAATAAACAAGTCAAAAAAGCACGAGCCAAGTTTGTAACACAATAAGCTCGCAAACTAAAGGCGGGCAACATTATCACACACTGGCAACACTAACAATCTAATTATAAGAAACACGCAGTCGTGAAGCAGGAAAGTTGGCGCTGTTAGCGAACTCGAACTCACTGTGTTATGTGCCGTTATGGTTATAATTAACCACTAACTTCATAACTGACAAGTGGGTTAATATTAAGGGTAGTTTTAGACGTCAACATGTTACAGTTTCCTTTTGTAAAAGAAGACAGATAAGTTTTACGGTAAAGGAAAACATCGAGTGGAAACCTGCTACGTTTGAGAAGAAATTCAAAGACGTAAGAGCTTTTATAGTCGTGTTTTAGAAACGGTAACGGAGGGGTCACTAGAGGTCGCTTTATATTAGTGTAATTACAAAAACAACGTTCAACATTGTCGTTTAAAGAGATAAGATTCGTAAAATTAAGCCACTATTTTATAACACCGCTCTCTCGGGATGTGTAAAGTACGTACACATCACTGGATGAGCTGATAATATTAAGACAACTTTATTGTCATCATTTTAAACGTCTCAATCTTCATATTACCTTCTAGAAATATGATTTTTATTCAGGTGACCAAAATTTAATTATATTTATCTTCACGCCTTCGTTTATAAAAGATCTCCGAAGAGGTAGGCAGAGGTGTGTAGTTTTTCCACACCCACTGTTCGTTTAATAAAATTAGACTAACCTAATCCCCTGTCCCAACTAATTCTCTCGCGGTAGGGTGCCAAGAAGGCTGGCATTTGCTAGCATTGCCACTTTGTATAGCGATCTTTGTGTCGCAGGCTACTACTCGAACCACTTGTATAGCAATGCCAACATTCATATCGTACGTACAGCCTCCCTCTTCTCCATTGTGTCATAGATGTTTTTTTACTTATCAACATCAGAAGAGATTTAATATCATCTTCTTTGCGCTGGTAAATTATTAGGTAACTAATTTGTGACTAAGTAGTCATTATCGACTCAGATCTAATTATATATATTTCATAGTTTTCTCAAACGTATACTGGTTTCCTCGCTTTATCGTCACTGTTTAACTAATGACCTAACTAACTTAATATCACTGTACTCATGGTCAAAATAGTTTTTAGAACTTCAGTACAGTAGTTGAGACATCACCGGGATTCGAATCTGTAATCAAAACCACCCACTGACTAATATGACCACTAGGTTACCATCGTTATTTTATTATAAACTTGCTTTTATTTTAGCTTTTTACTTTTATTGACTAGAGGTTAAGTTCAGTACTTAAGAAAATATTATTCAGTAAATTATCCACGAAACTTTCTGAATACCGTGTAAGTAAAGTTTTGAAAATGATATGAAAGCGATAGTTGCAAATTTAATTCAGTTTTCGAACTATTACTGTATAATTCAGATCGACTGATCGTTATGCAATTTGAACGCGCATTCGCT
Source organism: Drepana falcataria (assembly GCA_945859725.1). NCBI lineage: Eukaryota > Metazoa > Arthropoda > Insecta > Lepidoptera > Drepanidae > Drepana > Drepana falcataria. The sequence continues at coordinate 9,519,584 of OX243935.1, forward strand.
CATGAAAATTTCACATTTAATGCCTGAACTGCTTTGAATATCAGTCGATTTGGCGTTTAGAAGGATTTGTTTCATGTGATTTTGATATTTAGCATTTTTATGATCCTCAAGGTCTGCCACACGTTTTCACCCGTGTTAAATTAGATTGAGGAAGGTGCAAAGCAAGGTGAGTCTAGAGAAAACTGGCGATCTACTCTCTCTGCCTACCCCGTGAGCACTCAGCTTGATGATATATACTTCTCATCAGAAAAATCAAAACACCTTGCAAGTTTATGATTTGTAAGGATTATCAGAAAAAGTTTTTTTAGGAATGTCAATGTCGTTTAATAATGCATTATATGAGGTATTACTCACATTCTTCTGATAATCCTTACAAAACATAAACTTGTAAGGTGTTTAGATTTTGTTCTTTACCAAATCTCTTAACATATCTATCAAGGATTCTATACAGTACAGAGCCCTTCGTAGCATATCGCAATAATGGAAGCTATCGCTAACAGAGGAATTAAATAGCTGAAACTGAGCGGTTCCAGGCTCGAAAAGCCGATCCTAGGATTATACCTAAAGGTTTAGCTTACCTAAAGTAGAGCTAAAAGCAAAACACAGCTTAGTTACGCATGGTGAAATAAAGTTTCACGCAAATCTGGGAGTTAAAACAGACGTGGTTTTAAAAATGTCTGCTGAGTATTGTGGTCTAATTGACTAAACTATTTAATGCAACGAAATAACCTTTAATTAAAATAACATATTTGGCTGTATATATTTATTTCATTCTTGTACCTTCCATTGTAATTTAATTTAAAAAAATATTCAAAAACTATGTATGCATGGATTGATTTAATTTTACATTATAGGTACATACGGAAAAAAAGTGAAAGAAGTGCTAATACCTCTGCCTACCCCTTAAATAATGTGGGAAGGCTTGTAGAAGTATGTAAAACGACAAAAATAATAATTATACCATATTTTAGTATTTTCTCATGCCAGGAGAATTTGAATAATATTCAGATAGTTGAATAATGAAGTCAAGTAACTGAAATGTAATTAAAAGAAAAGAATAAAGGAAATAAACTGTAACAAAATTTATACTATATATGCGATATAAAGAAAATTATGTTTTATATAAACAGTTACGCATAGTTAAAAAAATTATAAGTAAATAACTATACAGCTTAGTTTTCCTGTTAAAAAGTTCTTTGCAAGTTTGGGTTGGTTGCAAATATGTACATTTTTGTAAAAATTATTGCGCACCACGATCGTATAAGTTTGGAAGTAACTAGTTACACCAAAATACAGGCGCGGCTTTGAAAAAATCTCTCAGTTTGTTTCTTAAAAACAAGATTGTAATGAAATAAAAATAAGGGTAATAATTACTTTAAAACTTCACTTACTGAAAAAATTATAGGAAATTGAACTTTATTCTCTGACGTCCGCTACCGTTGTCAGTTGCTATCAATGTAGTTGACAAGCCCTCGCTGTGACCGAGTGACGGCGATTATTACACTTATTACGCCACTAGTAATGGATGAAACGAGACTTTTAAAATAATGGCTAATTCTCTCAATCTCTCTGCCCGAAATTTGAATGCCAGCGTGACAGATGGCGAGTCCATCGCCGTTTCATAAGCACTATACATACGTCATTGAAGTTTTCGTCAATGGTATGCTGGTTTTATCTCGACATTTTCTTAATTACGATTATGAATATTGAATAAATAATATTTCGAGAGTAACATCATTCCGGTGATTATCTCTGACATGTATTTGATTCACCAAGAATACCGCAAATACAGTCAAATCCAAAAGATGACTGTGCTCAAATCAAAAGGTACATTACTTAACTTTTTATTAAATAAATAAATTTATTAAATATTAAATAAACATTATTATAATTATCTCTTGTATACGTCTAAGGTACAAAATAAAATTATAACCATTCAAACCGAATTATCACTACGTTACTAATTTTAGAAACTTTCTTTGTCTACCATACTATAATAATAATAACTACAATACTAATTTGCGGGTAAATGGTATAATTAATAAATAATCAGCTGTTAATCAAATTTAGACGAATAATGCCGAAATGACAAAAATAATGTGGCCATTTCTCCAAACACGTGAATTCAACTCCTACAACTGCTCACACTCGTCTTTGTCTATCACGCCCACTAGACAGAGAGAGTAGCGGGATGGCATCGTGGGGGACAGACCACTTATCGTATATTAGCATATTGGCTACCCTTGCACTTGACTGATTTATTGATGCCTAACTACTTGGAAAATTTATTGTTTACCAAGACTTCTCCAAATCGATTTTCTAACACCAGTGTTCGACAAATAGCGCCTACCTCCCCCGCTCCTGATATAAGACTAGGAAACATGGTAACATAAACATAACTTAAGTACAGTGATTAGACATACCACGAACTTTACGGTGAAGGAAATAATCGAGAGGAACCTGCATACGTCTGAGAAGCAATTCAAGGCCTATGTATATTCGTGCTTGAGTAACGGTGACGGATTCGCGTCACGTTGGCACCTAAAAATATCTCTGGCGGAAAGTGGGTGCGTGGGTGTTACCTATGTGTATTATGTCTATGTGTATAACAATGTGTATTACACATCTGCCTACCCCTTCGGGGACCCTTGTGGGAAGACGTGAGGATATATTATTATTATATTCTATAACACAATTTGGTCTGGTTTCAGAAGTACTAATTAACCATTAATAAATACGAAAATTAGAGCAAACCCGTCGCAACTTTTGCCTCGTTTACCAGCAGCCTAAGAAAGTTATGTCTCGAACTGTCGAGTGGCGAGCCAAGCACGGCTTCGTGGGTAGAGATTAAAAAAAAACTTTTGGGCGGCCTGCCAGCTATAATATTGACGTCATGCTTTTTAACATCTGACCCATGTACATCAAGTCACTTCTGAAACAAAGAAATCAACATTACAATGCAACTCCAACCTAAATATCGCTTATCCCAATCCATACAGAGATTAACATTATGGAAAGAATATGTATAATTTTTCTGTAATTTTATATTGACAGAGAAGTATTATGAAATTAATAAATAAAGGGTATAAATGCTAATGAAATATTCATATGCTTTTTATACAACAAGAGTGGCAGAATAGCATACAGCCCACGTAATAGGAAACAGTTACCGCCTATTTACGCTCACAATACCGAAGTATCACTTGCGCGTTGCCACTTGTGTTAGCAGAGTTATACTGTGTTGGCAGCATAATGGGACTAATCCCTCGGCTGCCGACAGAATATAACAATCCTCCCCCCTCCCGAAGGAGCTCATTACTGGAGACCTTATTCACCGCGTTAGAACACAACACAATAAATTGTATTTGGCTACGGACTTCTATAAGGTGGAGGTCCTGCGCCAGTCGGGCAGCTCCAAATTCCAGCGGGAAACCCCTTATGCCCTACCTCTCTAAGGAGACCTATAGGGGAATCAGGGACCACTACTCTTGTTGTCGCGCAAATTTCTCCTCTCATAGTACATGCGCCTACCTACATATACGTATACATCTTGTCATACTCTCAATCACTGGATTAATCAAGTTACCAACAATAGTCTTTATTGACACAGAGGCTACAATTCGCATATATTAGTATCCATGAGAGCCTATCTAAATAATAAGACGTATCACACGATTCAACATTAAGTTATGTAAAAGGTATACCAATAATGTCACAGTCCAATTTAACTTTGTTTACAAAACTAGAGTCCTGACTTCAAAATTATCATCCGACTAGGTGTGAAGGTGTGACTACGTAGCCACCAATCGTGAAGCAGATATTTGATGACAGAAATTTTGAAAATAATTATAAATAAATTTACTACATTTTGGACCATGACAGCAGAGTGGTTTACGTAGTGCAGACTTAAGCTTGCATAATTAAAACTGTAGTGAATTAGAGGTCTGTGCCAAGTAGTTTCTATATACCTAAGGTAAATGTGATTAATGAAATCATGTTTCCCATCACATTCTTTGTAGTGAAGAAAAACACCGCGCGCGAACATGAAGTTGGAAATTGAAGGTTTTTTTTTTTGTATTGTCTCTCGTAGCGTGAGTTCCGGGAACTTTTGCTATTTAACCGGTCAATGGCGAGACCTAGGCCTCCAGCCAGGCACTTTATTTCTAAGCAACACAGCTAAGGGCACCCCCTGTGGGGTACGAATCTCGGCTTAGGGCGTTGCTGGATCGCGAGCAAGGGAGCTGGGCTGGACTGGTAATTTTATTTAAATATTATTTATTTGCGCGTCAGGCTCGGCGCGGGCCGGCGTTTGCGGCGGGGGTCGGGGGGGAACATTACGGCTTATTCGCGTCGAGCCTCGTCGGCGAGGACGGAACAGTGGTCGGTTTTATGTAGTGTTGGTATGTTTTTGTCGGGCGTCCTGGAGGACCGTTATGTCGTCATCCGGTTCGATGACGGCGTGTCTTGGACGCCTTATCTTCGAGATAAGGGAAGGAGTGTATCGGGCGGCCGATACGACGAGGGGGTTGGGGTGATTTACAGCAGAATCGAAATGACGTTTGGACAGTTTTTTCAAAAACTGTTTTATAGTGGGGGAAATTGAAGGGGAAATGATTGGATATTTATATCATAAAACCAGTTGATATCTTTATTGAAATGATTGAATAATAAGACTTTTGAAGTTAAAACATGATTGGGGCGAAATGAATATGATTGTCATTGTCACGTCAGATAAAAACAATTATATTTTATTATTAATATCGACGTATAAACATATAAGTAATTCCCATATGTATGTATAATGCCACTATATATGAATTAAGTAGTGTAAAGTTAAAATAAAAAAAAACTACTGTTTAATTGAGAACCCCGTTATATAATGTAGCTTAAAGCCAGTAACAGTCGGCTAATTCCGGATTCATCCGGCTTAAAACCGGTTGTTTCTAGTTTAAAAGCCTACGTGCCTTAACTAAATGGACCTATGCCAACTTTGCTTAGGCACATCACTCACGTATGCCTATTATTAAAGTAACTTAACATTCTAAGGCTTTAGATGGATTGAAAAATAGTTAATTAAATTGATGTTTTAATAGGTTAAGTAGGGACAAACCCGTAAAGGTTGCCGTAGGAGTTTGGCGTTTGGTTTGAGGAATTAAATTACTCAGCACCGCAATTCAACATCCGAGCTATATAAGTGACAGGTGTTAAGAATAATTTATTTCCTGTCACATTTACATACATTCATATACATAAACCACTTCGGGAATCGAAGCCGGGACTCGACAAAATAAGGAAGGCGCTCAGCCATTCCACCTACGGCCAATACTTAATATTCTCATATAAATATCTTGCTTTATTCCTAGATATTTGTAGATGGGACATTTTCCACATATTCAATGTTTAATATGAAAGGTCAAAGGTTAAATCTTCGATTAAACGCTAAGGTTCTGTCACACTAGGTAATAATAAAAATAATTCGTTAGTTCGTGGAACAATTTCACTGCTTCGCAGATTCTATTTATTAATTTCTAATTATATAGCTTTTGTCGGCGTGGACCTTATTTTACGAATGAGGTAGATAATTGGGTTTAATAACTGAATTATTAAAAGAACCGTGGGGACTAGTAACTCTAGTGGTCACCTGCAACGAAAAAATTGTGTAAGCTCCGACTGCACCTTAAGAACAGTGATCATTTCCACCACGAGTTTTAGGGTGAAGAAATACACCGTAGAAAACCTGCATAAAGTCAAAGGCATGTAAATAAGCCAAGCCGTGCCTAGCAAGGTATACAACCCGTGCTAGGCTTGGGAACTAAATATATCTCTTGTGAAAGGAGTGTTGTGACACATCTGCTTACCCCTTTGGAGATCCTTAATGGATGTGAAGATATACGAGTAAAATAATAAAATCGAAAAAAATCACATTGGTTGTGCCATAAAAATTATACGCAGAGAAGTATTAATAGCACATGAACAGAACCGTGAAAAGTGAACCATTTATTATTAATTTTTACATGACAGTCGGGCTGGAACAGATCTCGCTCGGAGAATCAGCATTGCTGTCCGGCGTGGCAAGCCTGCTAGTCTTCTTAGCACGTGCATCGGGATACCAATTTGGGTTAAATATTTTATCTGAATATAGTTAGTTATGCAATTGTTTTGTGTAAATATTGTTAATCTTTGTTATTGTAAATTAAGTTATACGTAGATAACTTTCGGGAGCGCTTCGGGATGTTTTTAAAAGAACGAAAGGATTTTACGAACGTTCTTTATTAACTAGATTGATTACAAGAGCGTTAGTAGAGCTTGATACTACGACTCTCTTAAACTAATTCCTATTACTACATGAGTGTTAGTAGAGTTTAATACTAGACAGCTCTTATAATAATTCCTATTTCTACATGAGTGCTAGTAGAGTTTGATAGTAGACAACTCTTACACTAATTCCTATTTCTACATGAGTGCTAGTAGAGCTTGATACTAGACAACTGAATCTAAAATATCTTAAACTCACTCCGTTGGCCACCACTCCAGCGCCGGATGAGATAAGGCAATGCTGACCATGGGTCTGGGACGGTGACGTGATCCTAGGTTGTGCACACATTGTTAGGAGGATGGATGCTGTTATGAGAACATAACTACGTTTACATAAAAAACATATTACAAAAAAAAATCATTGACTCCGGTGTACTTTACCTTAACTGGAAGTGTGTCAGTTACACACTTATATGAAAATGGGACTAATGACTTAAGGACAAAGGCACGTTTTTGATTAAAACTTGCCTCATATATGGGGACCTCGCTCCAAGAGGCGGAACCACTAAGGTGAATTTACATGACATTTATTCGGCCAAGTTTTTGGGACAATTGGAAGCATGATATTAAGCCTTGGGTTACAGAGCACGTAGGGTTAATGATTAGCATCTTGAGTTGTAGTCAAGTTTAGGATGCTTTATAAAATAAAGATATATCTCCTTTATTATTATTATATTAGATAAGTACGCTTAATAAAAGTCTACAATTATTTTAATTCATAAATACGTAGGCATTGAGAGTAAAACACCAATACTCTTTAAGTTTACATATGTCTCTTGCTTCTACCACATTCATCAGTCACTTCACAATACTCGTCGGTAATTTAAAGCTCAGGGCTTTGGACATACTAATTACAAGTTTTTAATAGTTTTTAATAGTGCTTATTGCCGACCGCCTGGTCTAGTGGTCTTGGCTACGAATCTTGATGTCGCACGTTCGATTCCCGCTGAGGGTGGATATTTTGTGTGATGAACACGAATGTGTGTTCCTTAGTCTTGGATATTCTATGTACGTATATATCTATTTTTATAAGTATATGAATCGTTGTCTAGTTCTATTCCGATAATTCCGTGTTCTGAATGTAATGTTCCCAAAGTATTGCTTGGTTCGGCACTTGTTCATTTTGCAGAACTGTCCCTAGGTATTTGTTATAAAATTATTGCTTAAAATGTGATTTTTATTTCATATACATACATCCTGTGGAGAATTATTTACGACCTATCCGTCCGTTTATAATAACACTTTAATTTCATAGTAACATTTTAAAGCCATCGTAACATCAAACATAAAAGTATATATACGTAATAATAATAACGCCTTTCCACAATGGTCCTCGAAGGGGTACGCAGAGGTTTGTACATAGTACCCCCACATTCACTTTTTGGCGGAGTAATATATTTTGGTTGCCAACGTGTTTAAAAGCGACGTCTTTAAATTTCTTCCCAAACCACCACTGCATCCACCTCCTTAACATCGGCGAGTCCCATCGCTCGGCTAATACGCTAAGGATACCGTTCGATAATGCATAAAAACAAGGCGTTTCATAGCAATAAAAGCTCTAAAAAACAAAAGCGATTGCAATTCTTCGTTATTCAAGCAGAGTGCTAAGTGTATTGTTGAAAGAAATTAAGCTATCCTAAATAACGAAGTCCTTTTTTGGGGCTCTCGTAGGAAAAGATCCGGAAACTTTTGCTACTTAACTGGCAATGGCAACACCTAAAAGCCTTCAGTCAGGCACTTTTTAAGTGTTAAATAACACAGCTTTACCTTAAAGTTAGGACATTGAACTTGGTCCCTGCTGAGTAACGCAATGATGGAATCGGGCTAGGTCGCTAGTTAAACTACAAAAATATTCAAAAATGTTGCGACAATGTGTATACACCGCTTACGTTATTGGGCTTGCAATCTAGTAATAATAATATATCCTCACGCCTTCCCACAAGGGTCCCCGAAGGGGTGGGCAGAGGAGTATAGGTGGTACCCACACACCCACTTTCCGCTAGAGATATATTTTAAGTGCCAATGTGATCGAAGTCGAGTCCATCGCCGTTACTCAAGCACGACTATACATAGGTACTGTGAATTTCTTCTCAGATGTATGCAGGTTTTCTCTCGATATTTTCCTTCGCCGTAAAGCTCGTGGTGCGAATAATCACTGTACTTGAGTTCAGAAAAACTTTTTAGTACTGTCGGGGTTCGAACTCGAACCACTCGGCCACCATGGCTGTTACTTTTATTGCAATCTAACCGCACCTGTACTCCTTTTCATACTACAACTGTAATAACAGCCACTGTTGAAAGCAGCTTACCCACTTGACATATCGGAAAACCAACAAATTGATTTGATGAGATGAGATGAACAATTTTGCGTATAAATTTAATTAAATTCGTTTCGAATTTATGTTAACATTTCAACGACTAACTACAAAGCTTAATAACTAATTTGATTTATACTGTTTTTCTAGGGCCTCATTTGTTTGTGGTTGAGTCTCAGAAATTACTTTATAAAATAAATCATTTTTATTCTTTACAACTAAGTGGCAAACAAACATGTGATACGCCTGATGGTAAGCAGTGGGCTTTTTGGCGCTTGGAACACCAAGGAATCATTTGCACCATTGTGAAGAGCTCCATGTTGTTCACTCAAGGAAATCCTCAACGTGGAGATCACTCTATAACGGGCATTCGCGGAAGAGAATACTTTACAATTTCACAGCGCGAGACCTTTTTGTTTTCAAGGTATTGTGATGAATTCTCAGTCGATGTCGAGAAGCTCTCCTCTCGATTTCAGTAGGGTAATGTATGTAAGCTAATCTTAATCTCCTATTTCTCCTTGAGACTAACCCAAAAACTAACAATAAGTGCTATTTGGCGGTGATTTTGTTTAAGGTGTATGAATCTCGGCTGGACTCCAATTTAGTACGGGAGCTCCCGCCGCCCCACCTCACTTTACAACCCAAATTGATATTTACGTGTTTGCCATGCAAATCCGTGTCTATTAATTCGCAGTCATATTTTATTATGTTTGCAAACTGTTCAAATAACAACTTTATTTATGTTGTGAACGTAACAATGTTTGTGCTTCGTATTTGTGCGTCGGTTCGTGGGCGACTGTCATGCAGTGACAATTAGCGATATTTTATTGTAGCTGTCGCTAAATTCTACGTGTTGTTACGAATACGTCACGTATCGTTATGTCGGGTAGGTGTGTCCGTGGATAATCTATGTCTCGGTATGTTCTGAGTTAAGTATGTAAGTGCAGGTGGCAACGGCTTACCATCATGCGGGCCTGTGTGCTACCTTTATTTAACGTGTCTTGTCCATAGTTCAGTTGACGGCCGTCTGGTCTAGTGGTTAGAGCTCCTGACTGCGAAACTTGAGGTCGCGGGTTCAAATCCCGCTGAGGGCAGATATTTGTGTGATGAACACGAATATTTGGACCTTAGTCTTGGATGTCCTATGTATTTAAGTATATATCTATATAAGTAAATATATCGTTGACTAGTTACCATAACACAAGCCTTGCTTAATTTGGGACTAAGTCAATTTGTGTGGAATTGTCCCAGGTATTTATTTATTATTATTATTTACTCGATGCGCATAAGCCGGACGGCTGCTAGGGCGTGCCCCCGAGGCGACGCACCAGTCCGTCCCCGCTGGTGCGAAAAATCCAGCACTGGCGATGGGGACCGCCACCCATCACGCGGAGTGCCTCACGGCGGAAAGTGGTGTGTGGAGTGTAGGATGGGTGTATGGAATGTAAGAGGAGGTATGGCTGATAAGATGAACGAATTGATTGATGTTATGACAGAGAGCGAGTTAGATGTTGTGTGCTTGTCTGAAACCAAGCGGAAGGGTAGTGGAGTAGACGAGCTCCCGGGCGGGAGTTTGGTGCTGTGGTCAGGAGTGGCAAACACCGAGCACGCCTGCCAGGGAGTGGGAATTCTACTATCCAGCCGCTTGGCAGAATGTATGATAAGTTATAATGCGGTGAGCCCCAGACTTATTTGGGCTCGCTTTAAAATAGGTCTTACCCGGCTATTTCTGGTCGCAGTATATGCTCCGGTGGCCTCAGTGGACACTTGCGACCTGAATAAGTTCTGGGAATGTGTGAGTAATGTTCTAGAGACGAAAGAAGGGAATGAAAAGCTGATTATTTGTGGGGATCTGAATGGATGGGTCGGGACAGCCCGTAATGATTACGAGGCAGTACTCGGCAAATATGGTGATAAGAGAGTGAACGAGGCTAATATTCTAATAGATCAGCGACTCAGAACACAGGTGATAGACACCAGGGTGTATAGGGGAGCCGACCTGTCCGTCCGTTTTGTTAATAATAATAGGGGCATTTTAATCTGCATATATATTATATAATTGTCTATATGGATACAATTTAATAATTATTATTTCGGCTTCTCGTATTGTATTCACTGATTAAATAGTTTTTGATGAATATGCCTATATTTTATAATAATAATATTTTATTTTTATTTTATTTTAATTATATATTTTAGAGGCACTATAATAGTACGTAGCATTTTTAACGTTATGGTAGAGTTTCAATACTAAAAACTGTGGTTAGTTAGGTGCTAGGTTGATTTGTATAAAACTATTTTTAATTAACAGTATTATTATTTTGCTGCATCAATGCTTGCTAATCAATAAGCTACCTTGATATAACCTCATGACAAAATTATCTCATGTAAGTATTTAAATATTTGTCTATAGGACATTTTCTTTACAGTTCAGAAATCAAGTGATATCATTATCAATTTATTGAAGACCTTCAAACGCAAAATTTCTAAAACACATAAGCATGCCGCAGCGTTACGATATCAAAAGTTTCAAAGGTGATCTCTCAAAGTAAATTGTTCTCATGAATGACTTTCCCTGGCAGCCGACTGCATATTTTACTCGACTAAGACGCTGCAAGAGGAACGTGATATTTTATACGTATATTATGAAGGGTGACGTGTACGCTATGTTGTAATAAGAATTTACCTGACGACGTAAAATGTTTTCATGCAGCGCTCTAGTGAGTGTACGTACGTACCACCAAGTAAGGTCCTTCACGGGGCAGGTAGAGAGAGTAGAGCACTAGCCTCATTTAGATTTTTTAGAATGATATATATATATATATATAGTACCTGGATGACCGAGCTCAGCTCGGTAAATATAATAGGTATAAAATATTATTGCGTACGAATTACATACTTATGAAATATATCTTATCTTACCAACATACCTAATAATTAAAAAATATGAACTTGTTGTTTAAATAAAAAATCACGAGTTTAATATTTTATTGAAATAGGTAGGTACTTACTTTTTACAGTTGTGGTTTGGTTCACTTATGTATCATGGTATACTTCACTTAACATGTAGTGTTTATTTCATGTCAATCGGTTAAGAAATGAAAAAGATGCCAATTTAAAGAATCATCACATATAATAAAAGTGTAACGGATCGCTGTCTGTACATGGAAGATGTATGAGAAAATCAACGCACGTTGTGCCATACGCCACAAATCTTGTAGACGTCGCTTCCGTTGTTCGTAATGTTCAGTAGCTATACGTTGTGCTGCTCGCTGCCGCAAATCTTGTAGACGTCGTTCCCGTTGTTCGTTATGTTCAGTAGCTATACGTTGTGCTGCTCGCTGCCGCAAATCTTGTAGACGTCGTTCCCGTTGTTCGTTATGTTCAGTAGCTATACGTTGTGCTGCTTGCTGCCGCAAATCTTACAGACGTCGCTCTCGTTGCCGTTATTTTCAGTAGCTACACGTTGTGCTGCTCGCTGCCGCAAATCTTGTAGACGTCATTCCCGTTGTTCGTAATGTTCAGTAGCTATACGTTGTGCTGCTCGCTGCCGCAAATCTTGTAGACGTCGTTCCTGTTGTTCGTAATGTTCAGTAGCTATAAGTTGGGCTGCTCGCTGCCGCAAATCTAGTAGATGTCGTTCCCGTTGTTCGTAATGTTCAGTAGCTATACGTTGTGCTGCTTGCTGCCGCAAATCTTACAGACGTCGCTCTCGTTGCCGTTATTTTCAGTAGCTACATGTTGTGCTGCTCGCTGCCGCAAATCTTGTAGACGTCGTTCCCGTTGTTCGTTATGTTCAGTAGCTATACGTTGTGCTGCTCGCTGCCGCAAATCTTGTAGACGTCGTTCCCGTTGTTCGTTATGTTCAGTAGCTATACGTTGTGCTGCTCGCTGCCGCAAATCTTGTAGACGTCGTTCCCGTTGTTCGTAATGTTCAGAAGCTATACGTTGTGCTGCTCGCTGCCGCAAATCTTGTAGACGTCGTTCCCGTTGTTCGTAATGTTCAGTAGCTATACGTTGTGCTGCTTGCTGCCGCAAATCTTACAGACGTCGCTCTCGTTGCCGTTATTTTCAGTAGCTACACGTTGTGCTGCTCGCTGCCGCAAATCTTGTAGACGTCATTCCCGTTGTTCGTAATGTTCAGTAGCTATACGTTGTGCTGCTCGCTGCCGCAAATCTTGTAGACGTCGTTCCTGTTGTTCGTAATGTTCAGTAGCTATAAGTTGGGCTGCTCGCTGCCGCAAATCTAGTAGATGTCGTTCCCGTTGTTCGTAATGTTCAGTAGCTATACGTTGTGCTGCTTGCTGCCGCAAATCTTACAGACGTCGCTCTCGTTGCCGTTATTTTCAGTAGCTACATGCTGTGCTGCTCGCTGCCGCAAATCTTGTAGACGTCGTTCCCGTTGTTCGCTATGTTCAGTAGCTATACGTTGTGCTGCTCGCTGCTGCAAATCTAGTAGATGTCATTCCCGTTGTTCGTAATGTTCAGCGGCCACAAAGAAGCCCTCGTGAAACATCTAAATCATAAGACCTTTCTGTTCGTATAATGTTAGTCAAGTTTTGCAAGACTTTAGCACTACGTGTGGGACGAGCGTAAAGCTGATTATTTTCATGGTTTTGTTGGAATGAGTCTTGCTTGTCGATCACTATTTTCTTGAAGGTGTTCTTGAGATGCGTCGCGGCTGCGTGGATTTAGATTGTGTATAAGCGATTTTTTTTCTTCTTCTTTTAGGCATTTTGTCATGTAAGTAAATAATTGATTTTATATATAATACGTCTACGATAACGTCAAACCAAAAACTCATTGGCTTAAAGTTTGTTGCTTAGCAACGCTTTATTGTTGCTGTATCGGTAAAGCAGTGGCGAAATTCATATTCCAATGAAATTGTAGGAGATTTTCATTGCCTAAAAACACGCATAACACGACTTTTTTAAAAAATGAAACCTAGCTAGATCGATTTATCGCCCCCGAAATCCCCCCACTACCAAATTTCATGAAAATCGTTGGAGCCGTTTCCGAGATTCAGATTATATATATACAAGAATTGCTCGTTTAAAGGTATAGGGATATATATATATATCCTCACGCCTTCCCACAAGGGTCCCCGAAGGGGTAGGCAGAGTATAGGTAATACCCACACACCCAATTTCCTGGATGATGGACTCTTAATGAATATTACACTTTGCTGTAAACATAACTTATATATAATTAAATTAAATATAAACTTAACTAAAATAAAAAAAACATACCTATATAAATAAAAAGACTTGTGTTTTATATATATAACATGTTATTTTATATATATTAAAATAACATTAAGCTGCGTTTTACATGCTGTACGCATTCAAGAAAAAAACAATAGTGAACCACGAAAGATATTATTTTCCGACGTCACGGCACTTAATTACATTGACATTAAAGGTTCCAATTATGAAAAGTACCTGGATGACCGAGCTCAGCTCGGTAAATATAATAGGTATAAAATATTATTGCGTACGAATTACATACTTATGAAATATATCTTATCTTACCAACATACCTAATAATTAAAAAATATGAACTTGTTGTTTAAATAAAAAATCACGAGTTTAATATTTTATTGAAATAGGTAGGTACTTACTTTTTACAGTTGTGGTTTGGTTCACTTATGTATCATGGTATACTTCACTTAACATGTAGTGTTTATTTCATGTCAATCGGTTAAGAAATGAAAAAGATGCCAATTTAAAGAATCATCACATATAATAAAAGTGTAACGGATCGCTGTCTGTACATGGAAGATGTATGAGAAAATCAACGCACGTTGTGCCATACGCCACAAATCTTGTAGACGTCGCTTCCGTTGTTCGTAATGTTCAGTAGCTATACGTTGTGCTGCTCGCTGCCGCAAATCTTGTAGACGTCGTTCCCGTTGTTCGTTATGTTCAGTAGCTATACGTTGTGCTGCTCGCTGCCGCAAATCTTGTAGACGTCGTTCCCGTTGTTCGTTATGTTCAGTAGCTATACGTTGTGCTGCTTGCTGCCGCAAATCTTACAGACGTCGCTCTCGTTGCCGTTATTTTCAGTAGCTACACGTTGTGCTGCTCGCTGCCGCAAATCTTGTAGACGTCATTCCCGTTGTTCGTAATGTTCAGTAGCTATACGTTGTGCTGCTCGCTGCCGCAAATCTTGTAGACGTCGTTCCTGTTGTTCGTAATGTTCAGTAGCTATAAGTTGGGCTGCTCGCTGCCGCAAATCTAGTAGATGTCGTTCCCGTTGTTCGTAATGTTCAGTAGCTATACGTTGTGCTGCTTGCTGCCGCAAATCTTACAGACGTCGCTCTCGTTGCCGTTATTTTCAGTAGCTACATGTTGTGCTGCTCGCTGCCGCAAATCTTGTAGACGTCGTTCCCGTTGTTCGTTATGTTCAGTAGCTATACGTTGTGCTGCTCGCTGCCGCAAATCTTGTAGACGTCGTTCCCGTTGTTCGTTATGTTCAGTAGCTATACGTTGTGCTGCTCGCTGCCGCAAATCTTGTAGACGTCGTTCCCGTTGTTCGTAATGTTCAGAAGCTATACGTTGTGCTGCTCGCTGCCGCAAATCTTGTAGACGTCGTTCCCGTTGTTCGTAATGTTCAGTAGCTATACGTTGTGCTGCTTGCTGCCGCAAATCTTACAGACGTCGCTCTCGTTGCCGTTATTTTCAGTAGCTACACGTTGTGCTGCTCGCTGCCGCAAATCTTGTAGACGTCATTCCCGTTGTTCGTAATGTTCAGTAGCTATACGTTGTGCTGCTCGCTGCCGCAAATCTTGTAGACGTCGTTCCTGTTGTTCGTAATGTTCAGTAGCTATAAGTTGGGCTGCTCGCTGCCGCAAATCTAGTAGATGTCGTTCCCGTTGTTCGTAATGTT
Organism: Drepana falcataria; assembly: GCA_945859725.1. NCBI lineage: Eukaryota > Metazoa > Arthropoda > Insecta > Lepidoptera > Drepanidae > Drepana > Drepana falcataria. The sequence continues at coordinate 9,535,102 of OX243935.1, forward strand.
CAGTAGCTATACGTTGTGCTGCTTGCTGCCGCAAATCTTACAGACGTCGCTCTCGTTGCCGTTATTTTCAGTAGCTACATGCTGTGCTGCTCGCTGCCGCAAATCTTGTAGACGTCGTTCCCGTTGTTCGCTATGTTCAGTAGCTATACGTTGTGCTGCTCGCTGCTGCAAATCTAGTAGATGTCATTCCCGTTGTTCGTAATGTTCAGCGGCCACAAAGAAGCCCTCGTGAAACATCTAAATCATAAGACCTTTCTGTTCGTATAATGTTAGTCAAGTTTTGCAAGACTTTAGCACTACGTGTGGGACGAGCGTAAAGCTGATTATTTTCATGGTTTTGTTGGAATGAGTCTTGCTTGTCGATCACTATTTTCTTGAAGGTGTTCTTGAGATGCGTCGCGGCTGCGTGGATTTAGATTGTGTATAAGCGATTTTTTTTCTTCTTCTTTTAGGCATTTTGTCATGTAAGTAAATAATTGATTTTATATATAATACGTCTACGATAACGTCAAACCAAAAACTCATTGGCTTAAAGTTTGTTGCTTAGCAACGCTTTATTGTTGCTGTATCGGTAAAGCAGTGGCGAAATTCATATTCCAATGAAATTGTAGGAGATTTTCATTGCCTAAAAACACGCATAACACGACTTTTTTAAAAAATGAAACCTAGCTAGATCGATTTATCGCCCCCGAAATCCCCCCACTACCAAATTTCATGAAAATCGTTGGAGCCGTTTCCGAGATTCAGATTATATATATACAAGAATTGCTCGTTTAAAGGTATAGGGATAAAAAGTATAATATTGACTAACACAAAAATCAAAACAAGATTTATATAGCTTTTCACTTCATGTTCATTCGCGAGTCTCTTTAAACAGTACTTCGAGTGCTCTTAACGATCCCAATTCCCATCCTTGAGTGTTCGATTGATCAGATCCTATGTATTTAGAACATGGTATTCATCTTGCTTTTCTTTGATACACTTCTGCTTCGTATATGTATTCCATAGATTTTCCTTTTTTTCCTATAGTGTCAACTCGACGTAACTTATTTATTTATTTATTTGGATCACCAACAGGTAAGAACACCTTAATATTAACAGAATATTCCATAGTAAAACATACATATGTATCCACCCAGTTACAGGTAACAACAACTACTAGCCTGCCTTTAGTGCCACCTTTAGCGATGATCATATATGTAAACGATACTTCACCGATTTAATTGACTGGAATACTTGCTTGTAAGGTATAAAGCCCATTAATCAAGACTTTTCAGATGAGACTTTGCGATGAGATGAGATGAGATAAGAGCTTGCTTGCAAATTTGCAGTATTCAGGTTTCGTCAAGAAATTTTACATGAAAGTGAAGCTCGTGGTTTGACGAATACCTGTTCTTAAGTGAAGAAAATTTCACTGTCATTTCAAATCTCGCCACGATTTTAATCAGCTTTTATATTTAATAGATGACTTGTTTAAATAATAAATATTGTTCAGACGTCAAAACAAAGAGTTTTAAGTACCATTCTTGGTACGTACTTGGCTAAGTAAGGAAATAATGTTGTCCTTTGATAATAATTTAATGGTATACTTCAAGCTTACAATTCTTCAAGCAGCACTCAAACGAAGCTAGTACTGTGTCAGTCCACCGAGGGCCATCTCACAACAAAATGGAAACCTCTCGCGTAGGCCACATCTTATCCGGTACATTCTCATACAATATTTATGTGAGATTTGTGAGAACATAGAATGTCGATTACTGTTGGATATAACACAGATGTAGTGGTTCAATAAACGTCTTTTCTCTGACTTGATTACGAAAATTATTTAAACTTAATATTAACTTTATTATTTATTATATTATATATTAACTTTACTATTGTATCTCTAGTGTCAAGTATATGTCTACACCTACTAAGTACTTACTGCACCTAAAAGGTTTATTGGGAAAATATTCTTCTACCTTTGACTAATTAAGTGAAAATACCTTCGGACAGTCTAGAGCGAACTGGCGCTCTATACTCTTTGCCTACCCCGTTAGGGACTTGGCGTGATGATATGTATGTATGTATGTATGTACCTTCGGACAGCTCCGAACTAAGCGAAGCTTGTTTTATGGGAACTAGACATTGACGTGTTGTCTCTCGTAGCGTGAGTTCCGGGAACTATTGCTATTTAACTGGGCAATGGCGAGACCTAGACCTCCAGCCAGGTACTTTAGTGCTAAGCAAACATAGCTAAGGTCACCCCCTGTTGGGTACGGTTCTCGGCTTAGGGCGTTGCTGGATCGCGAGCAAGGGAGCTGGGCTGGACTGGTAATTTTCTTTAGATATTTGGGGTTTTAGATATTTTGTGTCTGTGTGTTGTCGTCAGGCATCCTGGAGGACCGTGATGTCATCATCGGGTTCGATGATGGAGCTTATGCTACCAAGAAGCGTCAATTTATTGAAATCGTACAGCAAACCTCGATTAAAAAAAAATTGCCGCATCCATCGTCTCTATATCTATGCTCTGAAACCCATCTGACAGTTCCGAAGTGCGAGCGAGATAGCATCAGTATACAATACTTAAGTTTTAAGGTCCCCTTTGTAATCTTTATTGAGTGGCCTATAAATTGACTTTTGAATCGTCAGACTTTTCCTTCTGCCTAAAAAAAAATGTTTACTTTAAAACTTTACTTAAATGTATGTATACAATGAACCCGACTTTTTACACCACAAATAAATGTCAAAAACAAGCAAGTTTTGCCTAATAGTATGTGGTTATCGAAACTTATAACGTGAGCAATAACAGAGATATCACAAGACTTTCGAATTACATCTCGGAGCGATATGGCGAGATGGTAGGACCAAACGGATGGCCAGACATTTCTTAAGTGCTATGTAAATAGCTAAAGGGTTCCTACTGTGGGGTTAGGACCTCGGCTTAGAATGTAACTGGCTTAGGAGCTTGACCGCTAGTTATTGTTAACAGAGCTTTACTATATTGAGAACTATACGTGTAAATCGCCGGAACGCAGCAATGTACACACAGATTTGCGTAAAAATATTATATCCGGTCTCCGAATGGTTAGGTTTACATTTTACCTTTTTGTCGCCATCCTTCAGGCATCTCTGAGTTCTCAGAAGACCCACAATTGGACACTTTATTCCTCGGATTATAAAACTGAGAAGATCGTTACGCTATCGTGTCGCATTGTGTAAATAGTACTATGAATGTTACATTAACAAGAACATGTTAATAATGGGTAAGTTTTAAATTGAATACCTTTCAAAATAAATTCAGCATGAAATGAGCACGGTTTGCTCGAATAATTTTTTGTATATTTTCACGCCTTCCGGTTAGGTCCCCAAAGGGGTAGGCAGAGATGTGTAGTAGGTAGTATCCACATACCCGCTTTTCGCTGGAGATATATCTTAGGTGCAAACGTGACAGATGCCGAGTCCATTGTGTTACTCAAGCACGACTTTGCTTATGTCTTTTTTGTATGCAGGTTTGTGAGTCGAAAGAAAAATGGCGTTTTGCTCTCTCCACCTGTCCAGTAAGGCACTGGACGAGATATATGTGTGAAATGTCTCTAGCTTTATTTAAAATTTCGCATATCCGATATTTAGATATGAAGAAGAATAGTGTCTCAAATTAGCCCAAACTTGATGCAAAGCCAATTTCAAATATCAATATTTTTATATGAGAAATGAAGATTCGTTCAAAAATACAGCTATGATGACTTTAGAATATTGTATAAATTACATATATTGAGAATACCAATCTTAAAAGTACGTTATAGCAAAAAAACCTGCAGTAGCTGAAACAGAGGCCAAACATCTCGTGTTTGCTACAAGGGGAGTGTAAAAAAATAATCACTCCTTACAAGGACTGTCTTAAAAGGATAAATGATAAAAATTTTACCACCCAAAATGTAACAGAAATATTCATTGAATAATTGAAGCGTGGGCACAGATGCGCCCGGAATTTTCCCCACGAAAAAGCTGCGGGTGTCATTCGGCTTTGTAAGTTATACATACTACTAGTTGTCCCGCCCAGCTTCACCCGGGTGAAAAAGTAAAATTTCCTGGAACACGATCGCAGCACCACGTATCGGTTCCAATTATGAATCTAAACCATTCTCGAGTCCACCTGAAGACACACGGAAATTTTTATTAAAATCGGTCCAGCCTTTTAGAAGGAGTTTTTTTTTTTTTTTTTTTTATATAACAAGAGTGGCAAACAAGCATACGGCCCACCTGATGGGAAACGGTTACCGTTACAGTGTGTTGGCAGCATATTGGGTTTAATCCCTCTGCTTCCAACACAATGTAACAATCCTCCCCCCTCCCCAAGGAGCTCATTTCTGGAAACCTTATTCACCGCGTAGGAACACAACACATAAAATGTGTTATTTGGCTACGGACTTCTATAAGGTGGAGGTCCTGCCCCAGTCGGGCAGCTCCAAATTCGAACGGGATACCCGTTATGCCCTACCTCTCTTCAAAGTTCGGTGACTTACACACGTACAGAAGAAATATATATCTGCATCTAGGTTACGGCCCATTAATGGCACACTGATTCATACATTCTTCATATGTATGTAGTTATGTACATATATACATATATACCTACCATATAGGGGTTGGGAAAGGTTCGCAAATTTGTAGTTTGTAGCATGTATAGTGGCGCTAGAGAAACTGGAAAGCAATCGACTCGCCACATGTCACGTTGGCATAATTCTAAATATATCTCCAGCAAAAGGAGAATGTTTAGATAAGAAAACACCTTCCTCTCTAGGGACCCTTAAGGGAAGGCGTGTAGATATTTGAGAACATTTCTTAATTATTCTAATATCTTATTGTTATAAGTCGGAACTAAAGCCATCAATCCATCGAACCACAAACAATTGGCTAAGGAAAAAGTATATCTAATTCCCTCCCGTCTCTCCCGGTCACGTAGCTGCCGTTAATTCAGTCGGCCTCGGAACACTGATAAGAATGAAATTGTTAAAATTCGTTTTACTTTCTTCCTTTCTTTCCATTTCTATGGCTGGGTTTTGAAAGAGACGTGTGTTAATTACGTAATTTTGTCTCACACTTGTGTACAGTTTCAGATTGGTGATTTCAAATCTTTATTCCTATTGCTTAAAGTGATGGATGGAAAAACTATACATTATGTATCAATAAAATTATAATTTTTTTTCTTTTTCTTTTTCTTTTTTTTCACTTTTTTGTTCACTTTTCCTGGGAAATTTTAATTTCAATATGAAATTACTGCGTCAATTGTGCGAAATTACTAAGTTAGCTTATAACGACTCAGACAGAAACAAGAATGAAGTTATTTTATAATTGACTAGAGGTGCCTCGCGGTTCCACTTGCGTTGTATTACTGCTCCGCTCTGTTGAAAAGAAGCATAATGAAAAATAAAGCCTTTCATAATAAGCGGGCTAATGCAAAGGTTATTTTTCAAATCGGATGAATACTTTCAGAGTTTAAGCTCGTTCATAGAAACAAATAAACTGCCCCTTAGTAATATAAATGTAGATAAATAAAATGGGTGGTAGCTGCCTAATCAGGTTGCCGCTCCTAAATAAATATAATTATAATCCGAATACATTTGGAAATATTGTTGCTTAGGCAATCATTTCGTAGAATGGAGAAATTATATGTTCGTTATTTTCAAAATACTATAAATATTTTATTTATTAAAGATTTGGTAAATAAACTTCAAACATCGTTCACAGGTTGATACAATCCGATATGGGAACCACTTTTAACCTAACGAGGTAGAGAGTCGTAGGTTGAGAGAGTAGAGCTCCAGTTCTCTCTAGACTTACATACTCTTTTGCTTCGTCTATATTCATCAGTCTACAAACATGCTAGCCGGTAACCAATTTATAATTATATATACCCTCACGCCTTCCCACAAGGGTCCCCGAAGGGTTAGGCAGAGGTGTGTATGTACAACACACACACACCTACTATCCGCCAGACATATATCTTTGGTGCCAACGTGATACACGGCGAGCGCATCACCTGTTTTAATGACCAGACCTTATGTACATATGTGTTTTTTATCTATTTATACTAGTTGCACGTAACTGTACCTACAATACAGATGTCAAAACATAATTATGTTAATTTTCCATAAGAGCGTTGATATAATTATCATAATCCTTGTCAATTTCACGGTTAATCCTCATAAAATGCAAAATTACTCGCGATAGAAATTCTGAATCCAAGTATTCAGTACATTTTGGATGTTGTAATTCGATTTACCCAATTTGAACGGGATAAGATTACGCTGATTTGGCACCATTCGGATTTCGAGTTATCGACACGAATGACTAGCAGTCCTTGCAAATTTCTTAAACGGTTCATGAGTTTTTTATCCGGGTGCCTATCCTGGGTGGGCGAAATTTTCCACTTGTAATCTGGTTACATTAAGGGTAATTGTGATCATTAAAGACCCACTATTTTTTTACACACATTTGTACACAGAATGGGATATTAGTTAGGAAAACACAACAAAATGTTTATTTTCCAAACAACATTAAGTGTTACAATAATAACCTTACTTGAATTGGAGTGCTGTGTAGTAAGTATTGATAATTTAAAAATAGCTAGTCGGTCAAATCATTTATAATATTTTCAATTGGCTGATTTTAAAACGATGTTAAGTTTAACCGATGTTAAATTTACTCATACAAAAACATTACTCCATAAAATACTTAAAGGAACATTAATAATGAAGTTGTTTACGAAAGTCAGTGACCTAAACTTTAGTTAAGTGTTGTAAGTCACAAAGAAAAACGAAAGGGCAACTCAAATACTGACTAGGTAGTACTATTTCCAGCCAAACTAACGGAAAAGTTACATTACTTTAGTCCTAGATATTACGGATTTGCTCTGATTAATTGTGCCCGTTCCGTGACCTGGATTATTCCTATGGCTGCCTATTCAGGCCTATTCTTGTGTGATAGCAACGTTGGAAGGAAATAGGGTCGTATTTATACAGGTTGACCAAATCATTAATAAAAAAACGGACGACAATGTAATGAAAAAATACAAAAGCAATGTTTCTATTGGCATTATGCATACAGGCATATGTAATTTGTATGGAAATTATAATTGTGTAGAAAGGAGCGTGACGATTGAATAAAAAACAATGTTATTTGGGCAATATAATAAATAAGCTCGATTTTGAGGTTTCTTCTGGAGTTCTTAATACAGCATGGAGTTCTTCAAGAAGGGTGTGAAATTTTGCTGGCAAGGTCGGCAGCACGTGTGCGATACCCCTGGTGTTGCAAGCGTCCATAGGCAGTGGTAACCGCTGACCATCGGTAATACCATTACCAGGCCGACCACATGCTTGTTTGTCACCAATGCGGTATAAAAAAAAAGTTAAGTTAAAACAACGTATGTTTGTGATAAATATAACTAGTTTTCCTGAAAAAGATCAGTGTTTTGATGAACACTAAATAGTAGTCGCGTAGTATCCACACATGCACATTTAGCCCGAGATATATATTAAGTGCCATCCCTTAGGCGTTCATCACCATATCATGAATAATTATACTTTAGTTCAGAAAAACTCATCGTCATATTCACACACAGCCGCGATTCGAACCTGTCTGCCATCACAGCTGAATATTTTATAAAAGTTAATAATAACGATGAATTATTATTATGTTGATGAGAGCCGCGGTGGTGGCCGAGTGGTTCGAGCAGTTGCCTGCGACACAAAGATCGCAAGTTCGGATCCCGACTGTACCAATGAGTTTTTCTGAACTTAAGTACAGTGATTAGTCACACCACGAGCTTTACGGTGAAGGAAAACATCGTGACGAAACCTGCATACGTCTGAGAAGAAATTCAAAGGCGTATGTATAGTCGTGCTTGAGTAACGGCGATGGACTCGCCATCTGTCATGTTGACACCTAATATACCTCTGGCGGAAAGTGGGTGTGTGGGTATTACCCATACACCTCTGCCTACCCCTTCGGGGACCCTTGTGGGAAGGCGAGAGGATATTTATTTTGTTTTTTTATTATTATGTTATTTAAAATATTCTAGTTGTGAGCTCGCCCTGTATAGTCGTTGAAACATTCGATGGCCCTTGCATTAGCTAAGGTACTCGTTGTCCAATACGCGTATTCTACGGTTCGTATTCTTCACTGATTATAATCATATCCTTCAAATACCTTTTACGTTCAAAGACAGATTCGGCAAGGCGATTTATACTTTTTACTGATCGTTGTACCACTTGTCAAATTAACCTCTAAAATACATAAAGGATCTAAGATACGCAAAAGAAATATAAAATTTGAGGATGTATGTATTTGTCCAAGTAGCGACGACGTAGCGTTTCGGAAGTCACGGAATAAAAATTGTATATAAGCCGTGGTGATCGAGTGGTTTGAGTGGTTGCCTATAACACAAGTTCGAATCCCAACTGCACAAATGAGTTGTTCTGAATTTAAGTACAGTGATTAGTCACACCATAAGCTTGACGGTGAAGGAATACATCGAGTGGATGAACCTGCATGCGATTGGGAAGAAATTCAAAGGCGGATGTATAATAGTTGTGCTTAAGTAACGACGATGGACTCACCAGTCCCTGGGTTTCCGAAGAGGTAGACAGGGGTGCTGAGTACCCACATACCTTCTTTGCGCCTGAAATATATCTTAGGTGCCAGCCGGATAGATGGCAAGCCCATCGCTATTTCCCAAACATGATTTTACATAAATAACGTCATTGAATTTCTTCTTACACATATGCAGGTTTCCTCTCGATGTTGTCCTGTGGCCGTTAAGCTCGTGGTATGACCAATCAATGTACTTACAAGCAACTACTCGAACCACTCAGCCATTACGGCTCTTCTCTCTATATTACTCATTATATTATTATACTAGCTGTGCCCGCGACTCCGTCCTCGTGGAAATAAAAAAAATTGTTCAGTTTCTAAAATGAAAGTTTCAGAGATTCAGAGATAGACAGACAGACAAAAATTGTAAAAAAATATATTTTGGTGTATGTACCGTGTATACATCCATATGAATTTAGTAAAAAGCGGTTATTAAAATATTACAAACAGACACTCCAATTTTATTATATGTATAGATTAAAGATATACGCACCATGTTTGTGCGCGAAATCGTGATCTTAATTGATCTAACAATTAATTGTACAGGGTATTCATTATACAGCGTAACTGATTCTAATTGATATTAATGAAAATAGTTTGTTAGACCTAACTGTTGTTATGACAACAATCTATTAGGATTAAATTTGATAGTTCAAGCCGTGAGCACATTTCCTGTTGCTGACAACAACAATGTTAACGAGAATCCCTCAAGAAGGGTCTGGACAGAGGTGTACGAACACCCTCTATTCACGCAATATTGCGAGTCAGTCGCCACTATAAAAAAATTTGCATTGACAATCGTTACTGAACTGGCCCTCTATTCTCCCTGCCTACCCCATTAGGGACTCGGCGTATGCGGCGAGGCGAGTATGTATGATAATAATCTTTTCTTCGTTTTCATTTAATAACGATATCATTTTTCGATTTCAGGTAATAACGATATTACCTCTTAAAATCAAATCTAATCAAGTCATATAAATCCAGTCGATACCCAAGCCGGTTTGAATTTGCTATTACGGGGTAAAAGATGTAGGAAAATTACGCCTTGTTTACATAGCCTCGCAAATAGTACTGAAATGAAAATCGTGGCCGCATCAGTATACACTGAGCCATAGAAAATAACAAATAACAGTAATTCAACTTCTAGGTCTACTTTTAAATATCTACTCATATATTATCAGATATATTACTAGAAGTCGCCTGCCACATTAAAATTGCAAGTTGGGATTCCGACTGCACCAATGAGTTTTTCTGAATGTATGTGCAGGTGATAAGTCACATTTCGAGCTTTAAAGTAAAGGAAAACATCGTGCATCGAGAGGAAGCCTGCATACGCTTGAAAATTCAAAAGACTCGCGATCTGTCACGTTGACATTTAAATATATCTCAGATGGAAAGAGGATGTGTTGGTTCTACCTACAGACCTCAACATACCCCTTCGGAGACCCTTGTGAAGGAGGCGTGATGATATATCTTTATATATCCTCACGCCTTCCCACAAGGGTCCCTGAAGGAGTAGGCAGAGGTGTATAGGTAATATCCACACACCCACTTTCCGCCAGAGGTATATTAGGTGCCAACGTGACAGATGGCGAGTCCATCGCCGTTACTCCAGCACGATTATACGCGCACGATTCAAAGGCGTATCCTTTGAATTTCTTCTCAGACGTATGCAGGTTTCCTCTCGATGTTTTCCTTCACCGTAAAGCTCGTGGTGTGACTAATCACTCTACTTAAGTTCAGAAAAACTCATTGGTACAGTCGGGATTCGAACTTGCGAGCTTTGATATATCTTTGAGGTTTAAAATATAATACATAATGTTTTGAATTACTTCAAGATCGATTCCGAGTAGAGTAAATTTGTGAACGATAGAACCCTAAACTTAAATGAAAATATAAACTTATTAATGATAATGTTAACACCGTTCTTGGAATCCTATTCACACAACATTGATAGCAAATTAAAAAACAACCTTAATGGAAAATCGTAGAGCTACTGACTTTTTTTTTTGCAATCTGTACCACGCTATGATCGTGTATGGAGCCATCATTCCGTACTTAACCCTTGTTTGCCATTGCGGGCCATTTTTGCAGTTTTAATAAAACCGCCCAAACAGAGGCAGGGAAGGACAGAGGCGGCTCCGGCTCAACGCCTATTTAATTAAGTCTCCGCATGATTTATAGGCATTTATAGCACAATTGACTTTTAATCCCAGTAACAGTGAAAGGGTTACTTTTATTTCATTATGAAATTGTAATCAATCTTTTTGTAGGTGTATGATTTTATAGGTAAGTTGTGATGGCAGTGTGATGAATTAAGAGAGGTAGGGCATAACGGGTTTCCTGTTCGAATTTGGAGCTGCCCGACTGGGGCAGGACATCCACCTTATAGAAGTTCGTAGCCAAGCACAATTTTTTGTGTTGTGTTTCTGTATAAGGTTTCCAGTAATGAGCTCCTTGGGGAGAGGGGAGGATTGTTATATTATGTTATTCTTGACGAAACGTTAGAGTCTGTATATCTAGATAGAACTACCTCTCTATCTCTTTGCCATCCCCGGAAAGGACTGTGTGATGATATATGTAAACATTGCGAAGTGGAAACTCAGACGTAATTATATATTCTATTCAGATAAATTCTTCTGACAAGTTTTATTATGGAAACGGTGGTAATTTTAGTTTAAAATTTAGTATGTGTACGATAAATTATATATTCTTTATTTGATTTTGCTTTTGTATAACGTACACTCATGTGTGAGAGATCTGTTTCGTTGGTACTTAAAATATATCTTCGTCTAATAGATTGTTCCTAAACTTCTGCCCAGCCTTCGGAAACTTTTACGACAAGGCGTGAATAACTTTAAAATCTAACTTTGAAATTGTAAAGGTCTTATCTATGCCTCTTCCAAACCCTACCGCCGTGTAATCCGAGGACTACGCGATATGAATGTCCCGACCAGTAAGTGCACGCCAACGGGTCTTTATTAACGCTTGTCAACTATACATACAGTTAGTAGTGTTCCAATCAATGTTAATGTGATCACGTATGTATGAAATTTAAATTCTTTCTCAACGCGTGTTTTGTCCAAGCACTCAAAATATTTTTTCTATACAACGAAGGTGACGAATAAGCATACATTCCGCCTGGTAAAGCTGAAATGGTAAGCGGTCAGCGAAGTCTCTAGGTAGTAATACCCGAGATCAGTTGCTAGTAGTACAAGGAACAAACTAATTCCGCTTCTGTCCATGCTATGAATAGTAGCACTGGAATGGCTATTCCAGGTGGATTTCTGGAACGCTTACTCACTGCGGCTTCACGTCACTACCCGGAACCGGTGATATTTGGTTGCGATCATCTTGAATTTATCAATCTTTGAACGAGAGACCCCGTTGTGCCCTACCAGTCTTTAACATTTGCTCAAGTTTATACATATAGTTTGTCTGTAATGAAATAAAGGATGTATGGATGTGTATGACACACACCACGAGCTTTCCGGTGAAGGAAAACATCGAGAAACCTGCATTTGTTTGATAAGAAATTTAAAGGCGATGGACTCGCCATTTGTAATTTTGGCACATAACATATATCTGGCGGAAAGTGGGTGCTGGGATACTACCTATACACTTTCCGTTTCCCTTCGGGGAACCATGTGGGAAGGCGTGAGGATATATTATTATAAATTATATTTGTGTAATTATATGTGCGATCTTTGGATTCCATAAATGTCTAAATTGTATATCAAGGTTTTGTGTGTTTAAATAATATGTGACGGCTATTTCGAACACTTTAATAACGTAATGGGATAGACATTGTAATACTTAAGAGCACTTACCGACTGTTGTCAATCAAGTTTAACCTTTTATACGCCCTTCTCAAAGACCTCTTGTGATAAATTAATTTCGAGATCTAACGTTAGTTTTGTTGAAGTCGTTCTTCACTTATATAGTATAAACATAAGAGATATAGTTTAAAAGTTTTTTAATAATATCATATTACTGGGAAAATAATTGGTGTGAGAATATGACAAGTACCAGTTCTTATATATATATATATATATATATATTAGCAAATGTTTTAATCTGGATTTAGGTTACTGTATTTATATTGGTGTTAGTTAATTGAAATATCGTTTTGTTGAAAACTCGGTTTTGTTACATACATATAATCACAAGTCCCTAACGGGGTAGGCAGAGAGTATAGAGCGCCAGTTCTCTCTAGACTTACATACCTCTTTCGCTTCGTCCACATTCATCAGTCTCTTCATACATGCTCGTCAGTTTCGAGTACTCTTAACGTTCCCGTCCTATCTATTTGATCCAGGTAGTTGGAACGTCGCCTTCCTCTGCCTCTTCTTGCACACACTTTTGCTTTGTATATCCGTTTCGTCAATCTTTCTTCACTCGTCCTTTTGTTTTGTTATATGTATTTATTAAACATGTAAAGGTGACTTAAAATATTAAGTAATGGACGTAATAAAATAAGCATAAACAGAACGAAATTCAACTCAATGAAAATGCTATTAATTTTCACCTTCATCATCGAACGCACTCAAAACCAACCCTGACTATTAAATATCACCTATAATTTTATGCATTAAATAATGTGAATATTTTATGAACATGTAAACCAGGTTAATAGAGGTCATTATCGTATGAACGCTGTGTAGACTACTTTAACGGCCTCTGTAATGGGGTTTACTGTAAATTATACGCTTGCGCTGACGGAAAAATAATTTAAGATCAATTACTATGGTAAGTATTGAATCGAAAGATTACGAGAGTTCATGTTCCTAGCGTGTATCCTAGCCCTGAGAGTTATTTTATGCCATATATTTCATGATAACAACCAACCAGCGCTGTCTTGGAGCTCATTAATATTTTATCATAATTTTATTGATGCTACTCCTACTGTAACCCCGCGAGGGACTTGGCGTGATGATAATATGTAGGTGTATGCATGATATTGTTTTAACATGCTTAAATAACTTTGAAACAGTGATAATACATAATATTAATAAGTTTGTTAGAAATCGACGAGCATGTATGAAGAGATTGATGAATGTGGAGGAAGCGAAAGAGTTATGTAAGTCTAGAGAGAACTGGCGCTCTATACACATAGCCTACCCCGTTAAGGACTCAGCCTATGACTAGACTCAGTTAATGATATGTATGTATGTATGTATTAATACGTTTCAAGTTTTTGATGATTAGAATTTCCTATTGATGGTTTTTTAAGTTTAGTAGCAACCCGATGGCAAGGGTAAAGAGTCACATTAGACCATAGTCTGATTGTAAAAGTCTATAATTTTAGGTTTCAGAGAACGTAAGAGCCGACAAAGTACAAATAATCAACATCTGCAGTGTAGATATATAAGATATATAATATAATATATGTAACTTGGCAAGCGCGAGTTATAGCAGCCGATGGACGATGGTCAATAGACGGCGATAACCGCTTATCATCCGATTGGCTGAGATTCCAGTAGTTGCTTGCAAGCAAGATTGCAAACTCGAACCCCAGAATTTCGCCAAATGAAAAGTCGTTTATAGGAAACGGTACATAGAAGGCGTGAAGATTAAGATGTGAAGTTGAATCACCAATCTAACACCGATAAGTTCCTTTCTTATCGAAATGCACTCAAGTGTTAAAATAAAAAGGAACTTGGCACGAGCTTCTCCCATTAGGATACAAACTTTACCCCTTCACTCAATGTTATCGTTCCGATAATGAAGTTCCTAGTGCAAAGATCTCGAGGAAGATTGATGCAAAAAACTTGTGAAGTTTGATGTTTATTTTAGTGAAAGGAGCCTTCATTTGACATAATTGCCTAAAATAGAAGCCTTTTGTTCCATTGTTTGTTCGTACCTCATCGAAAATCAATATTAGCGTGGCCCATGTTTGTTTGTTTGATATAATATGTATTTAAGTAGGTTCTAGTATACACATACATACATATCATCACGCCCAGTCCTTAACGGGGTAGGCAGAGAGTATAGAGCGCCAGTTCTCTCTAGACTTACATACTCTTCCGCTTCGTGCACATTCATCAGTCTCTTCATACATGCTCGTCGGTTTCGAGTACTCTTGACGTTCCCATCCTTGAGCGTCCGATCGATTTGATCCAGATATATATTATTATTCACAGTGATTAGTCACACCACGAGCTTTACGGTGAAGGAAAACATCGAGAGGAAACCTGCATACGTCTGAGAAGAAATTCAAAGGCGTATGTATAGTCGTGCTTGAGTAACGGCGATGGACTCGCCATCTGTCACGTTGGCACCTAATATACCTCTGGCGGAAAGTGGGTGTGTGGGTATTACCTATACACCTCTGCCTACCCTTTCGGGGACCCTTGTAGGAAGGCGTGAGGATATATTATATTAGTTATTATTATATATTATTATTATATCTTTTTTTGCTACGCCTCACCAGTTTCTAAATCTCTCCACGTCTAAATGCCTACGATGAGCTGCACCAGTCGAGCAACTGCAATCGTGAACGGAAGTTCCATTGTACCCCAGTTCCCGTAAGGTAGACAACTTGACACAAGTCGCAAGAGGTTTTGAGCCGCCCACTTTAAGAAGCCCACGGAATGCTCGCTCGTTTCTTGCTTGTACTAACTTAACTAAAAAATAATTCTTTCCTTATAATACATAAATACGTGTAGGTATATACATTGCTGTGGTCCCCGAGAAGCTCGAGTAGTCGAATACTTACCAACTGTAGGTACCATTGGGTTTTTAAGCGCCTAGATACGTATCGCCATTCATGACAAAGGCGACGAACTCGCTGTCTGTTACGTCGGCACCTAAATATATTATCTCCATCGAAGATTGGGGGTTTTGCTACATACCCTCTTACCCATTCGGGGGTACTTGTGGTAAAGCGTAAATATGTAATATACCCAAATATGTACACAAAAGGGCGGAAATTATAAACATAAATGAGAAACGCGACGCTTTATTGAACGTTCCCTACCACAATACAATAAAATATTCAGCATGCATATTCATTTTATCAGCAGCAAAGGTGGGCCGTATTTCTCAAATACGTACACCTAAAGGTTATTTTACCGGCCGCTTACTCCAACGACAGTATCTCCACCATAATAGTTTGCCAGACAAAGACAGTTTGCATACCACATGTTCGATTGCTTAGATATAAAAAAAACTCCTGTTGATCCGATGTAGGAAGCCTATACCTACCCTGTATTTCGGAGTCTTACAATTTCAATCAAATCTCAACCTTAGTGAAAAACAACGTAGGTTTATAACTGTTCGTCCGAGTAATTTATACTATACAGGGGTTTTTAATAAGCGTTTTCTATTCGCAGAAGATTAGTTTCCCTCCAACGCGCTGCTTTTCCATTAACTCAATAAAAATGTAAAAAAAGAAAATTGCCCATTATATCGTCGCGGTCTCTGTGAATATTACACGCCATTTCAAGTACAACATCATTATATTTTAAAATAGGTGTTTAGGAAAACGACCCTTATTTATAACAATGATGGGGTCTATTCTAGACTCCTGGGTGTCATAGATGGTGATATGATGGTATAGTCAATGACTAAATATAACAGAAGCCACATTCCTATGTATATTTTTTCCACTTCAACAAAGTATAGTAGTAGTATATAGTAGTAGTAGTAATTATGTATACAAAGAGCATTTTCAAATGCTCTTATGTCACGTAAATCATACTTCTGAATACCTACATTAATATATCCAAATATCCATGACTAAGGCTATATGTATATGGCATGTGTCCATGTCTCTCTTTGCTACTAACTATTGAACTTTGATACTAAACTATTAGTGTTTTAAGTTATCATGATTATAGTTTACAAACCCATGATTTCTGATGAATTTCTTGTTGGTCGAAATAAATGTTTTTTTTTTATCATAAAGCGTCCTCAGCGGGAATCAAACCCGCGACTTATAGCTTAAAGGTTCGCAGTCGGTAATTCCGACCGTGAAAGATATGCCTCGCTACGAACCAGACTGCCACCAAAACACTGCAGTCGAGACTAACTAATGGGGCAAACAAACAGCGTTGATCTAAGCACACTACCCAGCTCCCTTGCTAGGCGTGAAGCATTTGAATTAGTGCCTTAAGTCGTAGTACAAAAGATGTATTTTAAGTTACTAAAGATAGTTTTGTCAATTGCACTTCTTATACAAGGATGACGTTTAGTGCAATGGCGTTTCACTTCACCTGAAGCCTACATTTCAGTGTTATGATTGTAAGATTCAATTTAGTATCGCTGTGTTAATTATTAGACAGGACTTTTTTATGTGTAGCTACTAAATCATTCTTCATTCGGTTGAGTGACCTACAATGCTGGAAGTCGCAGGTTCTATACTCATAAGGGGTAAATATTTGTGCGATAAACAGGAGTATTTGTAAGTCCTGTATCGATGGGAAATTTGTGTTGTTTTGTCCTAAGATATTACAAACATACATACATACAGGTCGCCACGCCGCATCTTTCACGAGGGGGCAGAGAGAGCCTGTTCTTTCTAGACTTTCAGACCTCTTTCGCTTCATACACATTCGTTAGTCTCGAAATGCTATTACAACTCAACCCAAATATATTACTGAGGCGAATAATCCGATTTTTTTAAGAAGGTTCTCTATATAAAGAACGTAAGCACAGTGATTAGCTACACCACGAGATTAACGGTGAAGGAAAATATCGGAAGGGCCACATACTATATACGTATGTATAGCTAAGCTGGAGGAACGATGGAAACGCCAGCTAAAATATATCTACAGCAAAAAATATGAGTGCCGGTATTACCTACACACCTCCGCCTACCCCTTCGGGGACCGTTGTGGGAAGTCGTGAGGATATAAAGAACAAAACGCAAGCTTCAATTCCACATGGAACTAGCGTACATGCAAAACTTTGTTTATAAACTATTTCCCGACTTGTCAATACGGCACATAATGGTATGTAAACAATAGAACAAAGGGTGTTTATTATGGTTTGTTCCAGGCAAAATGGGTAGAGGTGGAATTTACAATTGCTTGCAACATAGTTGACTGTTGCATATTCCATGATGATATTAAATTGTGTAAATGAATTTGACATTTAACATTTAGAGCCATGATAGCCGAGTGGTTCGATTATTTGCCTGCTACACAATGAATCCAAGTTCCAATACTTGTTTGTAACTTAAGTAGAGTGAGTAGTCACATCACGAGATATTAGGTGATGGAAAACATGGAGAGGAAACCTGCATATGTTTGAGAAGAAATTCAAAGACGTATGTATAGTCGTGCTTGAGCTACGGCGATTGACTCTCGCCATCTGTACGTTGGCACCTAAAATATGTCTCTGGCGGAAAGTGGGTATATTGGTTTTAAGTTTTAAGTAGAATAACCATTTTTGACTAATGACTGAAGGTGTGTGAAAATAGCATTTTTGTAAAGTACCGCACCATATAAGGAAAAGTTAATAGCAATGTGGTCACGATGGTAAATGTAACTATTCGAATAGACCAATTCGACCACGAATTGGTTGCTCGTTTGCAATCCATACGAGACCAAGTATTCACTGCAACTGGAAAAGGTACAGAATGTACTTTCCTCAGATACCCGTACCAGAGTTTATGGATACTATTCGTATTTATAATAATAATATATATAATAATAAATATATATATATAATATATCCTCACGCCTTCCCACAAGGGCCCCCGAAGGGGTAGGCAGAGGTGTATAGGTAATACCCACACACCCACTTTCCGCCAGAGGTATATTAGGTGCCAACGTGACAGATGGCGAGTCCATCGCCGTTACTCAAGCACGACTATACATACACCTTTGAATTTCTTCTCAGACGTATACAGGTTTCCTCTCGATGTTTTCCTTCGCCGTAAAGCTCGTGGTGTGACTAATCACTGTACTTAACTTCAGAAAAACTCATTGGTACAGTCGGGATTCGAACTTGCGATCTTTGTGTCGCAGTCAACTGCTCGAAACACTCGGCCTTCACGGCTTCGTATTTATACATCCGTATTTATAGGAAGCATGACTAGATGGTGACATGTTTGAAGACAGTTCGTAGTCATTTGTGGAGCATTGCCGCATATATGTGCCCAATGACTATGTACGGGCATGAAAGCACAAGTTGTTCGTTGTACCCGCGTCGCCGAACGTCACGCTCGCCTGTCCCTCGCAATCTCACGACATTCAATGCATTCCTGGATGAGCACCCTGAATGCGTTCTCTTGCTGATCAATGGCAGAATATTATTTTAGTATGTTTGGAGTTCTGTGAGAAGACTGCATGAAAGGGTTGTCCAGTGTTTTTGTTCTTGCTATTATAAGTGGCTGTAGAGCAGTTCTAATGAAATAAATTATTTCTGAATCACTTTAATCAACGTGCAATGTTCTAAAATTAATTTCTAAAACAATTTTCAGTGAACCATAAATCCCTCTATCTCATAACTTAGAGAATATACCTACCAAATACACGGCATGCATGGCTTTGAAATACGAACAAAAAAGGATTCCAACAATCCTAATGGCACTTAACAAAGGTGGAGTCAAGGCTTTCTCTCAGGAAATGGCGGTGAAACTTCCTGAAACTTCGCTATAAACAATGGCTTCACCACTCTTTCGTTTCTATTATAGTTGCTATAAAACTCCGTTTAGAATTAACCGCTGTATGAACCATTGTGAAATTAAAAGTATTTATAATAAGAATTTCTAAAAACTGTTCCAACTATCATTGGAACATACTAAACGTAATTGCAACTGCATTTTATGTACGAATCGGAAGAGATTACTAAGATCAGTAAGTGAATGATATGAACGTGTCCACTTTCTAGTTTTTATGCAAAAGTAAGACAATTAACATACCCACCATGGATTTGAATACTCGAGTGGTGTTCATCTCCTACAGTTAATAGGATGTTGTGATGATAACCCTCAACTGAATTTAGGGGACCCTAGTGGGAAGGCGTGAATATATCAAAGCGAAGAGACTCCCGAGATCTCGAGAGAGATGAGAGACAAAATAGCCTAAACAAATTCAGCGTCTAGAATTGCCAACAGCTTGAGCACTAACTAAATTAAGACCGTGTCTCAGGTGTCAAAGTAACACATTAGCTTTTACAACATAATCCTCATTAAAATTTACATAAAACAAGGCTAAATCTAAATTTAAACAATGGAATTACTTCGTAAACAAAGCAGGCAGGATTTTGTGTAAAGTTAAACTATTCCAATAATCCACAGTCAGCTAATCTCAAGCTTCAACCTTCGGCCGAGGCCTTAATTTCCGTCCCTAGAGTAAATTTACTCTATCCAATATATCTTGGTCTTTAAACTAATGTGGTGTAAAGGCCAAACGCGTTTATTTTAAACGCACTTATATAGGCAGTATGTCAACTTATATTGGTTTTGTTTATCCATGATTCTACACCTGGTTGCGTTGCTTGGGTAATCATTGTACAAATGGTATCGAATGCTCAAGAATGGAAACGTGAGGTGTATGTATGTAGTTGAAACCGCTGAACATGAATCAAGATAATTTTGGATGCGGTTCTGTAAGTCTAGTGAGAACTAGCGCTTCCTGGAGACCCTCGCGGGGTATTCTATATATATATATATTTTATAAACTATAATAAAAAAGTAACTGATGTACAGTAAGTTTTTAGGGATGCGCCTGTTCTGACAAAGGGGAAATTACTCATTCTAGCCATATGCTGCTCGCACACCAATCTCTTTCTTTCTTAATCACGCTGGGTTTAGTCCAATCAATATTTAGTTCAACCATCTCCAGACAGATTCCGGTAAGGTTACCGGAAGCTGTCAGTTGCCTGGTGTACAAAACAACTGCAAATTGGCCTTTTCGCTGCATCCGCATTTCGCCGTTTTCTTTGAGAGAATCTCCTAAATAAGTTTAAATCATCAAGTGTCGTAGGCTTGTGACAGATATATTAGGAACGCCAAAGATGCTCACTTGGGATCCGACAGTTGACGAATTAATGTGCTCTCTGCCGCATGGATGGGACTAAGTACGGTCCCCTTTATAATTGTCATCTATACAATATGTTAGATGGAACCATTAAACTATGTTCTACT
Source organism: Drepana falcataria (assembly GCA_945859725.1). Classification (NCBI taxonomy): domain Eukaryota; kingdom Metazoa; phylum Arthropoda; class Insecta; order Lepidoptera; family Drepanidae; genus Drepana; species Drepana falcataria. The sequence continues at coordinate 9,555,833 of OX243935.1, forward strand.
TTATTCAAGGGGAATATTTCTTACCATCTGTACCAATGAGTTTTTCTGAACTTAAGTTCAGTGGTTCAAACCAGTTTTTCGGTGCAGGAAATCATTGAGACCTGAATCGAGAGGCAAGGTTATTTATAAATAATATTTTTTTAAGTTAAGTTATTTATTACACCACTATTACGGTTACTGAAAATATTGCAGAAGAAAAATAAAAGTGGGTATTTATATACCTTCGCCTGCTACTTTATAAGAAAGCGTGCAGGTAAAAATGCATTTTAATGATAATCGCGGATTTCAATAAAATTTGAAGTATTTCCAACGTGTAGCAGTACCTGCAAAGTCATATAATTTTACACTGAAAGACATAAAACGTAATTAACATATGAAATAAAGTCATAAACTTATGGAATAGGCCCTTTGTAATGTATAATACCGACGAAAGGGCACGGGTGGTTTGAAACAATTCTAGGGATACAAGCATTTTGAATGAGTATGATAATAAAAAAGTATTACGTCAATGTAATTAGGCCTGAGAAATCTTTACAATATTCTTTTCTTCAGGCCTTCTCGCAAGGATGGTTGAAGAGATCAAAAGGTCCTATAATCCTTGCCAACGTGACAGGCTTGCTTTTATCTATTGAACAAGTCAATATACTTGAAAGGTTTTCAGAAGTATGCAGTTTCCGTGTGATATTTTCCATCAACGTAAATCTCGTATTCTTTAACAGACCTTTTCTACATTGTACTTTTATAATCGGAAGAAACTCATTGGTTCTGACCAATGACCAATGAGTGGTCTGCCACTGGAGGTAGACCCCGCAATATTGACGCTATAACTATTTAAAGTATTCGTTCACAATGGTTTTTTATTTCTTTATCATGTTTTATCTTTCATTGCCATGTTCACCGTTATCTTAATATTTCGTTAAATTTGAATTTGCGCAACAAACAAAACAACAAAGCGCGTTGACTTTCATGGTACTTATTACACTATTGTGGTGGTTGATTCAGTTCGTACTGTTTGCTTTACATTCGATACCATGTGATCCTCTACTTGATCAGTAGCTTCCCGAAAGCAGAGGGTGCATGGCACAACATGGCTGCTTACTCCTTCGGAAACCTTAGTGGGAAGGCGGGACGATACATACACATAACAACAAAGGGTAATCGAAAACGCACAGAGTATGTTTTACAACAGTATGGTTGTTTCACCGTGATGAAACCAGGGACAGGCTTAACTTGCCCTCTAGGGTATGACAAACCCGTCACGCGGTCAAACTATTAGGATGTAGGTCGTAAACAAACATGGTTGTATTGAAGGGGAATCCACTGTGGGATACATTAGTAGGTCACATACGTCGGGTCACGCTGGGGACGGTAGTTGTAAAAATTGGATGGACTAACAGGACGTATTTGTGATGAGATACGATTCTTGGCCGAAATCACTTAGTGTCTGGAGAGTTCCCTTCTTGTAATAAAAATGAAAGGTTCTATCCGAAATACTCCTGGAATAACGATATTTATATGTCAAATAAGTCGGTTGTCGTTTTAGAGATTTTACCCGATTGACCAGGGAAAGCTCAACGTTAAGTAATTTTATATATGGGTATAATAGAGCTATCAATTCAACCATAATTACACAACGCATAGTACGGGACTTTTTGTCGAACCGCTCCTTCCGCTACAGAGTCGAGTGCACACTCTCTTCCCCCCATCCCATACGAGCAGGAGTCCCGCAAGGCTCAGTGCTCTCGCCACTCCTATTCACGCTTTATACTAGCGACATTCCCCTCCATAGACGAGTTAAAAGCGCTCAATTCGCCGATGATACGGCTATCTACTACAAAGGTAGAACTCCCGAGGGAATTCACGACAACCTCCAATCCGCGGTCACAGCCCTGGGGCGGTGGTTCCGGAAATGGAGAATTGAAGTGAACCCTACCAAAAGCGCAGCCATTCTATTCTGGAAAGGCCTCGAACGCCCACGGGTAGCCCCCATCACCCTCTTCGGCAAACCCATTCCATGGGAAGAAAAAGCCAAATACCTGGGTGTGATCCTCGATCAACGCCTTTCTTTCCGTCACCACGTAAAGGCGGTACGCGCGCGAGCCGCCTTCGCGCTCGGTAGACTTCACAGCATGTTGAATGCACGAAGTAAACTCTCATTGAAATCCAAGGTGAGGATTTACACGACGTGCTTTCGACCAATCATGACATATGCGGGTGTAGTGTTCGCACACACTAGCAAGTCAACACTTAACCCCCTGCAAGTGCTCCAAAGCCGGTTTCTTCGGAGAGCCACAGGTGCCCCGTGGTACATGCGTAATAGTCAACTCCACGTTGACCTCAAAGTCCCCACTATAAAACAGTTTTTGAAAAAACTGTCCCAACGTCATTTCGATTCTGCTGTAAATCACCCCAACCCCCTCGTCGTATCGGCCGCCCGATACACTCCTTCCCTTATCTCGAAGATAAGGCGTCCAAGATATGCCGTCATCGAACCGGATGACGACATAACGGTCCTCCAGGACGCTCGACAAAAACATACCAACACTACACAAAACCGACCACTGTTCCGTCCTCGCCGGCGAGGCTCGACGCGAATAAGCCGTAATGTTCCCCCCCGACCCCCGCCGCAAACGCCGGCCCGCGCCAAGCCAAACGCGCAAATCCCGCCCCCAAATAATATTAAAATAAAATTACCAGTCCAGCCCAGCTCCCTTGCTCGCGATCCAGCAACGCCCTAAGCCGAGGTTCGTACCCCACAGGGGGTGCCCTTAGCTGTGTTGCTTAGAAATATAGTGCCTGGCTGGAGGCCTAGGTCTCGCCATTGACCGGTTAAGTAGCAAAAGTTCCCGGAACTCACGCTACGAGAGACAATACAAAAAAAAAAAAAAAACAATAATTACTAGATTCCTATATAACAAAAAATCTTGTAATAAAGGAACTAGACATTGATATAAATAATGATGGGATAGCGATGTTTTATACATATGACGTATACATAATATGTATAATACATAAAAATACATATAAAAGTGTGTGCAAGAAGAGACAGAGGAAGGCCAGGAAGAAAGAGGTATGTAAGTCTAGAGAGAACTGGCGCTCTATACTCTCTGCCTACCCCGTTAGGGACTTGGCGTGATGATATGTATGTATGTATATATATTAAAATAAAATTATAATTTTTTAATAAAATTTGAATTTTAAAATTAGAATAAAATAAAAGACTATTATATATATATAATAGTCTAAGGACTTTTAAAAACCATATTTACACAAATTTACATAAGCTAACCCTTACCTAAACTAAACTAAGCAACACCTTACTATGTATCTTTAACGCAATATTTTCTTTGCTATGTTATGTTAACGAAACGCATTTTGTGATTTCCTATAATTAAAGAACCATTATTGATATCACTACTTAAATTGTTATGTAAATATGTATTCCTTGTTGGAAATCCAAGTTCATAGATAAATAAATATCTCTCAGAAAATGCCTGATGTCTGAAAGTCTGAAGTTTGAAAAATGTCATGCAATAGAACAAATTTTTTTTTTTTTTTATTTTTTTTTTATACCACTTGGGTGGCAAACAAGCATGCGGTCCGCCTGATGGTAAGCGGTTACCGCCGCCTATGGACGCTTGCAACACCAGGGGTATCACTCGCGCGTTGCCGACCCTGCAGGAATCTTTTCACACCCTTCTTGAAGAACTCCATGCTGTACTCTCCAGGGAAAACCTCAACGGGGAGCTCATTCCACAGCCTGAGCGTTCGCGGAAGAAAACTTCTTTGGAAGCGCACAGTGCGAGACCTTTGTGGTTCCAAGGTATGGGGATGAATTCCCCGTCGATGGCGAGAGGTGCGGTGGTAGAAGGTGGAAGTGGGCATCATATCGAACAATTCTGCAGAACACTCCCCGTTATACAAGCGGTAGAACACACACAGGGAGGCAAAGTCTCTCCTCAGACTTAGTGATTCCAAGCCGCTTGTGAGCATGGGATCGTCGACAATTCTAGCGGCGCGTTTCTGAACCGCGTCAAAAGGCCCAAGCTGGTATCCAGGGGCTCCAGCCCACAGGTGGCAGCAGTACTCCATATGTGGCCGAACTTGCGACTTATAAAGTTGCAGCCTTTGTTGCGGTGTGAAGTACTGCTTAGCTCTGTTGAGCACACCGAGCTTCCTCGACGCCAGCTTAGCCTTGTCCTCTAAATGACCACGGAACTGAACGTCGCTAGAAATATCGACCCCAAGGATCCTAATGCTCTCCGAGATGTTCAGGGGAGTGTTCTGGAATTGTGGAGCCACAGCGAATGGAGTTTTTTTTGCGGTGAACGCGCAAACTTGTGTCTTAGTGGGGTTGAAGTGAACTAGGTTTAGTCGACCCCAATCGGAGACACTGCGAAGTGTACTCTCGATTTCAGACACAAGTCGTTCGCGACTTTCCTCCACAGTGGAACGAGGGAGATTAGCACGGCCCGTGTAGTAAGTGTCCCCAGTGCTGTCGTCTGCATAGCAATGAATGCCTTCAATAGAAAGCATGTCATTAATATGCAGAAGAAACAGAGTCGGGGACAACACAGAGCCTTGCGGGACGCCAGCATTAATTTCCATGCTTTCGGAGCAGCTACCGTCAACGACGGCTCTTATGCATCTGCTGGACAGAAAGCTGGCGACCCATTTGCATAATCCCTCTGGCAGTCCGTAGGATGGAAGCTTCGATAGAAGACCGCGATTAAAGAGTAAGTTCTTCGAAGTGACTTTCACTTCGAATGTCACTTTGAACGACGTCGTAGTCCTATGGGGTTATTTCAGAAACTACTATTTATATGAAAATATGAAAACTTTACAGACATTTTTTTATGCGAAAATAGGTCATAATTATGTCAATTGTGAACGTTTTTTTTTACTTTCTTGTTTTAATTTTATTTTGCTGCGTATTATTGTATCCTTTCAGATAATATTTGGGAATGTGTTCTATTTTCTAAGGCACAGAAATTGGAACATGCAATAAAACAAATAACTTCCAAGATAACAAAATGACAGTATTACTCACACTCCAAAACATGATTTCATGAGTTTTGTTCATCAACTATTAGCTACATAAAAAATAAACAAGTAGTACGATTCTACATCTATTCTTACTTTGACGTTACAGCAGAATTTTGGGTAAAATAAGTTAAAAGAATTGACAACTTGTGATGTGTTTAATTTTTTATTAGCTTCCTTTAATTGTGTCCTCATCACATATTTGCGCAACCGTCCTATTTACTGAGATACCCTGTATAACCTGTTGCCATGGCAACCAAACTCTTTCTCAACCAAGTCTCAGAAGTCAAATGTCGGGAAGTATCGTAAGTAGGCGTGTGCGCCAAAATTTGAATGTATATGAGGTGAAAGGCAGTAAAACCACCCAAAAGCTTTGTCGACATTGAGTAAAGGCACCTCAACCTTTTCCTCTAGTGTTTTCCTTTATAAGAAACGGGTCGGGTGCGATAACCGCAGGATATATGTATACTCATGCCTACTTCAAACCCTTAGAAGTAGTTAGGTTGGTCCTGCCTTTAAGACATGAGCAGAAGTTCAAGATATTGCCAGGTATAATCGATTATAAAATGATTTAATTTTCATTATGTATTTCAGTACTATTTTAATAAAATCTAGGATCTTTTGTACGAAAATTTTATGGCAACTTAGAAAGTCGTTTGGCTCTATTTGATTACAAAAGACATTCCTACTTATAATAATACAGAAAAGTTTTTTACTGTCGTTTTTTCATTATTTTCAGTTCTCAATGTTAGCTGAAGCCTGAAGCGCGGAGGTTATTGCGACCTTTTATTTGATACTATTTTACTGTGCTATATGGTTATTCTGGGTTTTCTGTGTCGTTATGAGCTAAATTGGAAAATAATATTCCTTGTCAGAGAGAATAGAGCGCCAGTTCTCTCTAGACTTACACACCTCTTTCGCTTCGTAGCAAACTAATACTAACAAAATAAAACACGTATATACGTATGTAGATATACATATTATATCTTCCTCATAACTATGTATGTATAAATAGGATTGTCAACGTCATCGTAAAGCCCTTCGTCAATTAGAAGAACAGGCAAGATGAAATCTGCTAATTAAGGCCTCGAAAGTTGTCCCCTCAAGTTTGCATGATTAGCACGCGCGAGTTGAATCCTCAATGTTACGCCCCTAATCCTGTTGACATATGCCGACCACGTGTTGATTATTTATGTAACACAATTGTTGTCTGCCCGTAGACCTGTAGATCTTACAAATATATCTTTTGAATCTTATCCAAAAAAGTTTCCTTCCCCGAACGCTTAGCTCTCTGTTGAGCGTTCCCTGGAGAGTATACGATCGACTCAAAAAGGGTGTGAAAATATTTCTGCAGGGTCAGAAGCACCGCGAGCCGCATCCCTGGTGTTGCTGGTGTCCATAGGCGGCGATCGATGGTAAGTGGTTACACTTACCATCGATCGCGGATCGCATGGTATATGATTTTATTTTATATTGAGATATTATTGACAACTTTATTATTATTTACATTTAAATCGGTTGATAATACGTGTTCTAGAAACATTTCAGAGGTATCTTACTTTTTCAAAATTATAGCATTGAACTTATAGTGCAATCTACGAAGACGCGCCCCATTATTCTTCCTTACAGTTTATAGTGTAAGTGTGCATACTTTCACTAATGTATTATCAGTACACACTGAATACCTATGAGTGCACACGCACAATACAATTAATAGAGTCGTGTCTTAATCCGTCGAATCCCTCGTCCACCTCTAATAGAAATTTGTGGGGCGCGTCTACGTGGTTGGCACATTCTGTACTATATGCAGAGGGGTGAGGAAACAGCGGTCTTTTTCGGTCGGTCTTTATGCTAGCGGTGTGGCAAAACTACCCCCTTCTGTCTTGCATGTAGTGGAGTCTCATCTTCAGAAGCGTATGCCAATACCCTTTCGATATGTTCCTTCAGCGCAAAGCTCGTGGTTATATCACAGTGCTAAGTTCAGAAAAACTCGTTAATACAGTCCGCCAGGGTCCAAGCAACGTAGGCTGCAAATGCTTGAACTACTTACATAGAATTTATTTTATTGATTTCTGACATGTTTCCATTAGTTTTACAAGATAACAAAAGGGCGGGCATAGCTGGCTGTTAGCGTTGGTAAGCGTGCGTAAAACCTTGTTTGGATCGCTGTACGCTCAGATTAAATAGAGCGTGAAATTGACACGAGGCAACATTCTGGATAACACGTTACACTTTTGTTGTTTTAGGTAGTCAAGGCTCAAGGCTAGTAACACAGGCAGTAAGGTAGGTAACAAACCTATACAACGCAGTGTGATGCTCCCCCGGTACACCATACATTGTCACAGTATCTATCTATACAAAACGTCTGAAGTCGTAAAGGTTTAAAAAATTTGGCTGTAATAACCATATCTTATAGTCAATATATTTTTACCACTGCGGGAATTTTCAATTTGCCATCATGAAGAGATTAATGAAAGTTGATAAAGCGAAAGAAGCCTGTGAGCTTGGTGAGAAGTGGCGCTCTACTCCCTAATCTCTACGCCACTCAGAGTGATGATTTATGCATACGAAAATTTCAATTGTACGAGTAAGTATCACGATTATTTAACGATGCTGTTTAAATACTATGCTATTTTAGAACACGCAGTTAAATCTTCCCGAAACTACTAGAGGTATAAAAATTATTCAGCAACAACGATGAAGGCTCACCTTAATTTACCAAGCGAGAAAATAACCCTAACTAATTAAAACGTTGTTAAAGTTTAGCCCTGGGGTGTCATAAAAACTTAGCAACCGACATTTTACGCGGTTAACAGAACGTGAGACAGTGGCAGGTCTAAATAACACTCGCTTCTCCAAGCAAATGAATTGTTTTAGTAAAAAGTTTGAGCATTAATTTCTAGCCTTCCGACTAAACACATTTACGATCAAAGATTTATTAGCAGGTTGAAGTTTGATCCCGTAACAAAGTTTTTATGTATTTGTTAATCGAATTGGTAAGATATCCTTCTATGAAAAAAAAAATTAAATTGGTGTTAATACTGCAACGGCGTTTAAGCAAAGGAAGGGAAGCTTTGGTGGTATGAATTATTTTAATTAATAAATAATTTAAATAATTTATTGCACACCGTCAAAAAGCGCAAAATCGATTATCTATATCACGTGTTGCGCCATGACAGATATCAGCTGCTTCAAGTACCTAATATTGATGGGCAAAATACAGGGAACACGGCGCTCTGGAAGGCGAAAGGAGTCATGGTTGCGGAACATGACGGAGTGGACCGGAATCTGCAGTGCAGAGGAACAATTGCGGATGGCTCAAGACAGGGAGAGGTTTTCAGAGCTAACGGCCAACCTCCAGTAATGGAGTGGCACTCTCAGAAGAAGAAATACATTTAAAAATAACTACGTATTAAATTAAATGTCGCAAATTATCGCTCGGCCGATTTCTTTATGTACAGTAGTCAAGATTACAGGCTTAATACCGTTAAGGAACACATCGTAAAGGAACCTAAGTTCGTTACAGTGGAAATTCGAAGACACAGTCGTGACTGAGAAACTCACAATTGCACTTTAATATAAGTATATCTAGCAAACGGAGGGTACTTTTATACCTTGCCTAACTGACCTCAACATACTTTTAACGGCTCTTAGGAGACGAATAAGTAGACTATGTTTGCAGGTTGTACCAATTTATAAATGTAAAATTTGTACGTAAATATTTATCAAAAAAAATTACCACTCAATAAAAATTAACTAATTACTGGCCAATTTTAATTAAATAAGTAAGCTTCTCATGTGTAAGAGTTTTCAGTAAATTTCGTCAAAGGAAACTCACGATATGTAGAAACATGCACGGGTTTGCAGAGTAATGAAATCCATTTTCCTCGGTTCTACTCTGTTGACGTGGAACATGGTGTGAACTGTATTTTTTTTTCAATTAGTTTCGGGTCTAATTTAAGTATCGTGTGTACTCAGCCAGTGTTGAATGATTGACTTATTTTGTTGCAAATTGGAGACTAAAAAAGTGGAAACAGAAAATGATGTGATCCGACCCATTGCGGTTATGACGATCGTATCCAAAGCGTGCAGGAAGAGGTTTAATAATTCCCACTTATAATAATGCTTCGAGAAACTACTCACATTTGGTCCGCTATTTGTAAAGCAAATTGAGTCGTGGTGACCGAGTGGTTTGAGTAGTTGCGTTCAACACAAAGTTTGAAATTTCTAATCCCGACTTTACACTGACAGAAACTGGATGTATGGGTATTACATACACACCCCTGCCTACCCCTTGTGGGAAGTCGTGAAGATATATCATATAATATAATTGAACTGCAATGAAATGGTTGGGTAAAGTTCAAAGTGCTGAATTCGTGTTTGCTTATCAGATTGGCTTTCGTCCAAGACTGCTTTCGATAAAAAATATATTTATTCAAATTGCTCCTTAAACTTTGACCATTTTACAAGGACTATTGAATGCCCGGATCTGTTATTCTATTGGATTCAATAAGTGAGAAAATATCTTATGTAAAGCTGAAATAAAATGGATTTTGAGGAACGTTTTCTTACTTACTATTTATTCTTATATTACCCTTCATAACGTCTTACCACAAGGGTCCCCGATGAGGTGCCGGAACGTGTAATAACCACCCTCTCCTTCCTAGATATGCCTTTAGTTGCCTGTATGACAAAGAAAATAGTCTCTCGCTGTTTCTCAAGCACGATTATACATACACTTTTGAAATTCATATCAAACATTATTTCTCTCCTCTCTCTTGATGTTTTCCTTGAACATAATAATACTATCCCTTATAGTAAAATTCTCAGGGAAGCCTCTACGTGTTCTATATAATATTCACGCAAGCCTATAAAACTAGTGAACTTAAGTACAGTGGTTAGTCACACCACGAACTTTATGGTGAAGGAAAACATCGAGAGGAAACCTGCATACGTTTGATTCAAAGACGCTTTGTGTAGTCGTGCTTGAGTAACGGCGATGGACTCGCCAGCATTCACGTTGGCATCTAGGTAAATATCTCCGGCAGAAAGTGGGTTTGTGGGTAATACCTACACACCTCACCTTCCAACACTTAGTGGGAAGTTGAGATGATATACCATAATCATCATGTACAAATGAACCACAATTTTTTTTTTATGACACTTGGGTGTCAAGCATGCGGGCCGCCTGATGGTAAGCGGTTACCGCCGCCTATGGACGCTTGAAACACCAGGAGTATCACTACTATGATAGCTGTAAAAGTTTCTTTATTAAAGAACTACCATTGACATAGCGATATTCGTAGCATAACAACTCTAACACAGAAACGAAGTGTGTCTCCTTTGTACGGCGTGTATTCGTAGTTTCTGACTCCAAAGGCTTGTCTGAAATTGTAAGTAAAAATGCGATTTAAATTTTACTCGCTCGCATCGTCGTGCAGCATAATATCCAAACATCCTAATTATTTTTAGAGGAACTTCCTCTTCTGAACTTTCAAACTGCGTAAATATTTTCCAGTTATGGTTTTATCTACATAACCTTCAACATTAGACACTTCGAGAAGAATGTAGCAATATGTTTACCTCTAGAACAAGCGTACAAAAGCGGCGGTGACTACTTACCTTCGGGTAAAAAATCTTAACGTAAATACATTGTATTTTCTTTCAATGCTGTCACAATAATTGGAATAACTTGTATGTTAAAAGAGAAGCACTTCATGTTATCAATTCATCAGAATATACCAACCAATATGCGATTATCATCATACCTAATATCTGCAACCGACACACAATTTATAACATCACTTCTTTTGTAGCCAACGTTGGATTAGAATGTCAATTGCATTGATTGGAAAACCGCGTTTCTGATATTAACTCCGATCTTTATGAAACAATACTCCTGTAGCCAACGTCATGTTTGAAATCAATTTGAATAAACAATATCAGTTGGGTAATCGTTTTATAATTCAGGGAAATAATATAAGAAGCAATTTGAAAATTGATTTCATTTATTATACTCGATTTTTTTATAATAAATAACTCCTTAGTGGATAATAATAATAAAATTAATTTCGATCAAATATATTAACTTTGCGATCAATGATCACATAACGTACAATTCTTACAATCAACAGGTAATTATTTACAGAGATACTAAATATATTCTTAATATATACATCGACTTTGCGTAGATTCAAAATGATATAAACAATACAAGTATCTTTCTTTTGGTAAAGTTAATCTTTCTTATATAAATGTATTTTATGATAAAAGTCTGCTCCAAGAATTTGATCTATTGATAGACGTTTAATATTAATCTTATTTATTAGTATATCACATTTTTACACCAGTATAATATATATTTACAAAAGACTTTGCAATTCAAAGCGTGTGTTACTTCATACATTGTGTAATTAAGTGCTTCGTTATGTACAATACAAATATCTTCTGAGAAAAATACTTTATTGAGATCAGAGAAACCAAAATTGTACACATTCCCTTTTGAAGGGAACAAATGGAGTATAAATTAAATTTATCTCACTATTACAACCAAATGGTCCATAGTATTAGCGTTACCAAAGGAAGTAGGAAAATGATTGCGTCACACTCCTTTCTTTGTGCACCAAAAGATTGTATAAGGTTTCTGTAATCTTTCGCTTCGTTTTGCGACGGATAAGTGTAGGTTCTGTCTGTGACGCTTTTGATGTCTTGAGGACACGGTAGGGTTTCAATCGGTATTTGCAGCAGTGTTTTCTCGTTTTCACCTTTTACGGATTTAGGCTCATCAACGTAAGTGTCATCAGTTTCTTCTTGAAAGAAATCATCTGTATTATCCGTATAATCCCTCGTTTGACTTTTGTCATCGGTATTGTACAAATCGTTTGAGCTGATTACGGTCCTCTCGAAGTAAGTGAAGTGTGAATTTACTGCTGTATCAGAGTTGAATTTACAAATGAAATTTTCCAAAGAGGTCCGTACTTTAACACTTTTGGCGTCGTGTCTAAGTTTATGCATCCACGTCAGGTGGCAATCGCAGGAGAAGTCATTCCCTGCAACAATGAAGACTTAATTAATTTTATAATTGTACCATCCAGTCGCGAGATTAATTGCTTTTGATAATTAAAGGAGATACTCGCAAATTAGCAGACGTGTAACTGAACCGGATTCTAGATAAAGTCAAGGAATAATTATGGATTAAAATATTTATCTGGATGAATTATATATAAAAAAAGAAGTATTTAGAAAATTTAAATTTTAAGAACCATGTCACAATTATCATAGCATAATATTTCACTCAAATCTCAATGTACCGGATAAATTTTTCTAATCTCTCAGTGAGTAGGTAAAGATATAGTAGGGCAATGTAGGCGTACATCTCTACATTCCACTTCATCCACATTCAATTTGAATTCATCAAACTTTTCATACAAATCCACCGGTGACAAGGGAACTGTAGCGGACTCTCTCACCTTCTCCTCAAAATTTAAAGCTTTTGCGTCAATCAATGAGATCAAGTTCATTAGTTCCACGTGAGGAAGGCGCTATTGTCATTCATAATTAATTTGAAAGACCGATAGATAACGCCTCGTGTTTCTTAAATTTGTGTACAGGGAATTATAATGAGATTATAATACGGAATACATATATCATAACGCCAAGAGTCTCACGGAGTTGGTAGTAAGAACATCAGATTAGTATCCGTTCATTCTAGTCGTCAATACTTATTCCGCTCATTTACAGCTATCAATCTCTTTTTCATACAATAAAAGTAAAAAATACATACCATCTAAGTAGATGTAACTGTTTTGATTCCTCAAGTTGTCATAAATAGGGCGCAAATTATCAAAGGTAAACCTCTTGAGTTTGTTGTGCCTCAAGTCTAGTGCAGACAGGCCTCTGACTCCCTCAAACAGTCCATTTGCGAGGGTTACGAGCTTATTATGGCTCAAACTCAACTTCTTCAGCTGGGATAATCCATCAAATGTCCTCTGAGCTAGTATATATATGTCATTGTAGTCTAACAACAAAGACTGTAAGTTCCACAGCTCCGTAAACGTAAACGAATTGAGTACAGCTAATTTGTTTTTTCTTAAATCTAAACGTTTCAAATTAGCAAGACCGTCGAAACATTCTTTCTTCAAGTCGCTTATATTATTCCTATCTAATTCTAAGTCGGCTAGGTTAACAAGGTGCCTAAATGCGCCTCCTTGTATGACGCTGATGTTGTTACTAGTGAGGTACAGTTTTTGTAACGCTGGCAGTTCGTAAAACGTCTCGGTAACTAGTTCAGCTATTTTGTTCTCGTCCAATGTCAGTATTGTTAAGTTAGGCAAGTTGAAGAATGCATGCTTGCCGAGTGTCACTATCTGGTTCTTTGTGAATGTCATCTCTTGAACAGTTGTAATGTTAACAAAAGCGTAACTCTCTATTTTCGGTATCGAGCTGTATTTCACGCTGAAATGCTTCAATTTTCTCAGGTATCGTAAAACTTTTGTCGGTACAAAGTCTAAGCCGCCGTCTGCTCGCACGTTGAATGCCAGCATCTCTATGTTCGACTGGGAAATGAAACTCGCCCAAAGCGGGTCCGACTTTTCTATACCTCCGTTGAACACCCAACATTCTGTCTTCACCGCTTCGTTGACCTCTTGACTGTATTCACAATAGCAATGCACTTTGGAATCTCTGTCGCTAATATCGCAGATGTTCACAGCTGTTTGCACGATTTTCTCCTTTTGCTTCCTCCTGTTCGCGTCCAAAGCCTCTATTGCAAAAAGCAACAGTAGCAAGGTAGCGGGTAGCCTCTGAGCCCGCATACCTCCTACCTGCAACAAAACACAAACAAATATCACGCCATGTCATTCCAACATCAAAAGGCGTATCAAACATTTTTATAATTATGTTTTCCTTCTTTGGCGAGCATTTGAGGTATGCTACGCATTTGATGTGATATTGTGAGGAGCATTTACTTTTCGTAGAATTAAAAAGGGACCACGAATGTTATCCCAAATTTTCAATTACGAATATCTAAGCCGGGACGTTAAGTTAATATTAATGGAAACGGTATAACAGTACTTGAAGTATTTTAATTAAAACCATTTAATATAAATGACTTGAGATTAGCTTTGTTTACGAGTTTGTGATAATTGTAAGTTTATTTATGAGTACAATGTTGAACACAATAACGTCTGCTTATTTCTCGTTATTATTAAAGTTTGGGGGTAATTGAAAATTCGAAGCCTGTCGTAATTATATATTTGAGCTCTCTAGGGTGTAGTCGTAGAGCTAGGGAAAGGGTTGATTTGACCGAGTTATTAAAGTTTATTTTAGTAGTATAGCTTTGAAGTGTCCGGTTCTCTTGAGTTGTAAAGGAATAAATGAAACTATGTTACAACCACACAAAAAATTACCTTAATATTATACGTAATTACAAGATGTGTGTACAAGAAAACACGGACATTATGAAATTATAACATGTTTAAAATACTACTTATGTATATGAAATTTTAAGATATTATTTTACACTAATATAAACTAGTCACACCACGAGCTTTACGGTGAAGGAAAACATCGAGTGGAAACCTGCATACGTCTGAGAAGAATTTCAAAGACGTATGTATAGTCGTGCTTGAGTAACGGCGATGGACTCGCCATCTGTCACGTTGGCACCTTGGTGGGTGTGTGGGTATGACCTATACACCTCTACCTCCCCCTTCGGGGACCCTTGTGGGAAGGCGTGAGGATATATTATATTATTTATTATTAATAATATAAATAACAAACAAAGAAAGGCATGTTACGTTGGTTTGGACACATAGAAAGGATGAGTGAAGAAAGATTGACGAAGCAGATATACAAAGCAAAAGTGTGTACAAGAAGAGTCAGAGGAAGGCCACGTTCCAACTACCTGGATCAAATCGATCGGACTCTCAAGGACGGGAACGTTAAGAGTACTCGAAACCGACGAGCATGTATGAAAAGACTGATGAATGTGGACGAAGCGAAAGAGGTATGTAAGTCTAGAGATAACTGGCGCTCTATACTCTCTGCCTACCCCGCTAGGGACTTGGCGTGTTGATATGTATATGTATGTAATACAAATAACACCCTATATTAACCGGAGATATATTTAGGTTGGCAGGTTGTCTTTCAGAGAGTTTTCCTTTACTGTAAGTACAGAGCTTGTAATCTTTAATCAGAAAGTGCCTAGTTTAATCACTTAGTCATCACATGTCACGACTCTTTAAAACTTGTTTAATATCAGTTACAATAATTATACCGTTTGGGTACAGTTCGTAAGATCACAAATACAATCAAACCAACAACGCAATTAGTATTATATTCCTACCATATACAAAAGCCACATTTGTCTGAAGGCATATTAATGAGGCCACGCAATCCAGCCACAACATTTAACATAAAATAACCTTAATTTACATATAAGTACGCAGAACTATTAAACTTTAAGATAATTCCATTAATTAACTGTGTTAAAACAAACGAGAAATAGCTGTCTATTTCTTGTCTGTCTGTGTGTACAAGGGAAGAATAATATCATGTTATAGGACTACAATGAATCTACATATGCTTTAAGATTAAGGAAATAGGAAGAAAGGATGAATATATACATACAGGTATCTTATTCATATATATCATAAGGCGTAGGCAGAGGTGTGTTGGCGGAGGTATATTTTTGAGGTACCAACGTGATAGGCGATGGCGAGTTTCTAAATCAGAACTATACATACATATTTGAACTTCTTTTCAAACGTATGTAGATTTCCTCTCGATGTTTTCCTTCACCTTAAGGCTTAAGTGGTGTTATTAATCACTGTACTTAAGTTCAGAAAAACTTCATTTTATAGCATAGATATCGGCTGCACCAAGGGTTTATTATGGAAAATGTCTGTACTCATAATACGGCACGTATTTATAATACCGATAGGTACCCAAAAAATCCAGTGTCCGATCTCTTAAACATATTCTCCTCGCCAGTATTCACATATCTAGTACGTGTCTAGCCACTATACGTGCTTAAAATAAGCACAAGGTACACTCCTTGTCCACGAGTAACATATTTGTGTACTACTCTCCCACCTCGCCTCTCGTTCGCCTCTCGTTCGCCTCTCTATCGCCTTTCTATCGCTCTTTCGTTGCACTCAACATTCTCCTGAATAAGCACACTACATTTGATTTGTTTGCAAATGAACGGCAGGAGACCTACTCAGAATATTTAGTAGTCTGAAAGACATGAGTTGTTCAATTCCTCCAAATGTGAGTAGTTTGCAGTAATTTAAGGCTAACATCAATACTCACTACCTTTTGGTCAGTTATTAAAAACATACGCCGAGTCGTTATAGTCTTAAGAATATGGATGAAGTTAAAGAGTCCTACTTCCTACTTCATCCGAAATCCATCCACATTCATCAGTCCCTTCATACATGCTCGTCGGTTTCGAGTATTTGATTAAAAATTAATTTAATAAAAATGGTCATTGACAAAGAACATGACACTGAAATATTTAAGGTTAAAAGTTAGTCATTCACAATTAAATTATTGTTTCATTGAGTCATTAAAAATTCTATTCTTTTACAATTTGTACCTCAGCAAACAAGCAAATTGAATTTCCTCACGCGTTTTTAACGAAGCTTAATATTTTTATGAAAACAGTAAATGTGATTTAAATGTAGCTCCATGCAAGCCTTAATTGCAAGCTGTGGTTAGATTTATAGCCAAGTTGGTTATACTGGCATGATAAAACGGCGACGGAATATCTAGTTGTAAGGATAATATAGGCAATGGAACACTCACATCGAGAACAAATTGGTGCCGATTACATAGAGCGAGATTAAAAAGTTATGCGCAGTAAATATTAATAAAGCTACAAAAAAGTTTTTATGTTATTAAGGCTACTTTGTTAATGGAATGTGGTATAATATAAATTTCTCTTTAACCCAATTTCAAATGTTCAAGTTATATAAATATGTCAAGTTGGCACCTAAAATATATCTCTAGCGGAAAGTGGTGTGTGGGTAGTACCTATACACCTCTGCCTACCCCTTCGGGAACCCTTGTGGGAAGGCGTAAGTATATTATAAATATGTATAGGTTGCAATATTACGGACAAATAGAAAAGATGAGTGTAGAAAGATTGACGAAAGAGATATTTAGTAGACTTTAATTAAATCAGTCGGACACTCAAACTGCCAAATAGGACTCTTGGATAGTACGTGTTCCTATGACCACAACTCTAGAACTCTCCTAGAAACTTGAAGCATTCTTGGAAAACTTCCTGTCTACTTCTCCCTTACTTCTTGACTTACTGTGTACTTCTTGCATTAGATCTGCTGTATGAAAGAGGGTATTGCAAGTGCCTACTTCGTGTTTATTTAATCTCCGATTCAAGATATTATATCTTAGCCCTGTATCTCTTACGGAGGTGTGTAAGGGATACAAGGAACACACCAAGCACGTATTATATTGAATAACGGTAACCGCTATAGATATTTTTCGACTAGTGGATCTGGCTTATTTCACATAAGTAGAATGAAATAATCGCTAAGTTCAAACGATCGCATTTGTGTTGCTTATTTTACAAATTCGTCTCAAAATTTCGTGAATCATTATTTCTGAGCTACCTGTCTCCCAGTTTATTTCTCCTTAAGAAGTGAATAACGATGAATGACTGACGTCACACTTTGCATTGTATGAATTGTCTATTTAGTACTCGAATGGACTGTTTATTATCGCGCCGCTTCTTATAATGCCATTTACAAAGTCCAAAGTAGGCTTAACTGTAATTAAGTACTTGAACGGATGAGGTACTTATAAACAAACGCTTTGAAGTATAACCAGCTATTTGGAACTCGTAGGGAGCTTTGAGAGGAACTAAATTGGTTTTGTCTTCTGGAAACTAATATATAATGCTGTATTATACCTTCGTTTGCAGGCCTTTACTGGGAATGTCTATAATCGTATCATGAGTGCCTTTGACATTACAAACACATAGGCTCGAAAATTATATAGTACTGTTCGACAGTTGCGGTTATGTATTTAATTGTTAAATATTATATATCCTCAAGGCCTTCCACACAAGGGTCCCCGATGGGGTAGGCAGAGGTGTATAGGTAATACCCACATACCCACTTTTCGCCAGAGTTAAATATGTTTATTGTTTAATATTATATGTCGTGCAAAAGCCGTTGCTTTAGACACATAGAAAGGATGAGTGAATAAAGATTAACGAATCAGATAAACAATGCGAAAATGTATGTAATAAGCTTGCGATCTAACTACGTAGATCAAATCGATCGATAGAGATCTTAAGAGTCTAGGAGGTACTCGAAACTGGCGAGAATGTATGAAGAGACAAACGAAAGTGGATGAAGCGAAAGTGATCTGTAAGTCTTAACCTTAAAAGTCTATATAGAGAACTGGCACGCTACTCTCTCCGCCTACCCAACAAGGGACTTGGTGTGATAATATGTACATATGTATGTATATAGCCCTTAAGGTCGAGAGGGATTCAATAGTCGCCTGTAAGGCAAGGCTACAGATTCAATGTTCACAAAAAAGAAAAACTCATTGGCAATCTAAAATCGATGAGTTTTCCTGAACTTAGGTACAGTTTTTTGACACAAAAAAATTTTACTTGTCGTTAAACATGATTAGGAAACTTGCGTGCTATAGAAGCAATTTGGACGACGTCATGCTAGAAAAACGGCGTTGGACTTACCAACCTTGTCACCTTGGCAAATTTACCTCTGACAAAATAGAATGTTTCACCTTATTTGGGGAACCGCGTTGGAAGGAGTGAAAATTAAGGAAGAAAGTAATTAAATAAGTTTCAAATCAGTTGTAAGGGTCAAGTGGCAAAGCTTTGTGTACAGACCTTATTCTCGGCCACATTGGAACAGATTGGCTGCCAACCCCAGCAATGTTTGGCGTAATAAGGCCCGGGCGAGGCAGAGTTTAGATCGACACAAATTGTTTCAACCAATCAAGACCTCTACTACTCACAAATGCGGTCGGCTATAAATTCGCCAATATACAAGTTTCAAGCCTCGAGTTATGACTTTGTTGAATAATTTATGTGTTGGCCGACCAAACCATTTGTGCTGGGATGACGCCGCGATCTTCGTTAATAATGGTAAAAACTTGAACCGTCATGAGATAGTAGAATTAATTGCTGGTTTTTGTGAGAAACTGTGCTCTGTTACGCCATTATTGTTTCTTTGTAGTTGTCGCAGCCTGCTATAATGAGTATTCTTTTTAGTTTATCCTGTATATGTTTTCTTTCCGTGACCTTGTGAATGTAATGGAACCGTTATTTCTGGAACTGCTTTTGCTCAAGAAGATTAAGTCGGTATCTCGTTTTGTAAATATACTTTTACTGCCTTAGTTTACCTTAAGGATAAATTCTAGAAATAAATGGGTTGACAGCGCACTGTGAAATTTGTGCAAAGTAAAAAATTATGAATCTGCTTTACTTACGTAACATTTTTATTTTTAATTAATGTTACATTACAAAGGGACTATATACTAGTTTCGATCCTTATGTAAATTCGATTTTAAGCATCCTTATTATGCTGTGATACTATGTGTATAAGCGTCGTGGTGATTGAGTAGTTTAAGTTGACATCTACAAGTTTCCGTTCGACCCTGTTCTGAAGAATTGTTCGACATGATGCCCACTTCTACCATCTACCTCCGTACCTCTCGGCATCGACGGGGAATTATCCCCATATGTTGGAACCACAAAGGTCTCGCACTGTGCGGTTCAGAAGGAGTTTCCTTCCGCGAACGCGCAGGCTGTGGAATGAGCTTCCCGTTGAGGTTTTCCCTGGAGATTACAGCATGGAGTTCTTCAAGAAGGGTGTAAAAAGATTCCTTCTGGGTCGGCAACGCGCGAGTGATACCCCTGGTGTTGCAAGCATCCATAGGCGGAGGTAACCGCTTATCATCAGGCCGACCGGATGCTTGTTTGCCACCCAAGTGGTATAAAAAAAAGAAAAATCACTGGATGTACCTAGCTACTAACTACCTGCTGTATTTTTTATTTTTAAGTACAGGGACACACCATGAGATTAAGGGTAAGGTAACATACTGTGACACCGAGGATCGACCCAAATACAGACTTAAAATGTACACTCAGCAATGTATAATCCATTCTTTGACTTTATACAAAGTGAAGACGGCAAAAGCGATACAAATATTGAACAGGCTTCGTTCGCAAAACAGAAATTTATAATACACGTCAAAAAAGTTGTTTTGCTAAACGGAAATATATTAAAGTGAACAGCGCAGTTTCCACCTCAGTATGCGTCGAATAAGGAAAACAACAGGAAAATCTTGGATACGACCTGATTTATACCTTCCAGATATATATTTTTGTGTTAATAAAAACGGATGAGCGCAACGACTCCTTACATTTCAATAAAGAAAGTAATATATGTTACGGTTCCTAATATTTGAATAGTAGTTATTTATACCACCAAGGCGGTTCCAAAGCAGTATAAAAAATGCGTTTCGTAATTCTTTACGAAGTTCAGAGATATTTTGGTTCATACTACTACAAACACGTGTACGTGTAAAAAAAATCTCGATGTTATCCTTCACCGTAAAGCTCGTGGTGTTCAGAAAAACTCATTGGTACAGTCGGAATTCAAACTTCCAATTTTCGAGTTGCAAGCACTCGGCCACCACGGCTCTTTATATTAGCGAATATATGAGTTTTTAAAATATATAATTTTTTGTGATAAACGAAAAGACACGATTTTTTTTCCAGCTCTGCGTAGAAATGGGCGTGTGTAAACAAATGAGTTAAATTAGGCTACAAGTATGCGAATCTGGTTTCTTTCGCAGTGCTTTTTAAAAGTATTATATTTATATTTATACCTTTTAGACTAAAATAATTATGCTTTGTTCTTGCAAGAAACTATTTCTCAACAAAATTATCTTGCCGCCATCTGGGAATAAGTGTTGTTTAAAAGTGCCTTCGTTTTAATATGAATATTTAAGCAATTTAAAACAGAACTTTCCAAGTATAAAATCTTAGCAGTGTGCAGTTTTTACTGAAACTGTTTAACGTACTGTCACTCTCTTGATATGGATCTCTCTAATAGGTGTGTAAATATTTGAATAGATGGATATTTTGCGCGTATGTTTGGGAGGACCATAAAAGGGTAATTTTATTAGGAATATAAATGTTAGATTTCTAATCATTCTAGGATCGGTAACGTGCGAGTGATATCATGAGTGTTGCAAGTGACTATAGGCGGTGGAAACCACTATTATCAGGGCCACGTGCTAGTTTGCCACCTTAGTGGTATCAAAAAATTTATAATAATTATGGTTAATAAAAAATCAGTTTTACTTGCACCTATATGGCAATAACTTTGATACAACAAGAATAACATGGTTCCTAAAAACTTTTGTTCCTTACCTTTCATGATTGGTTAGAAGAAATTAAATAATACCCATATCCTCACGCGTTTCCACAAGGTATAGGTGGTACCCACAAACTCACTTTCCGCCAAAGATGTAAGATGAACTTAGTAGAACTTAGATGGCGCAAAAAAGGTCTGTAAGTCTAGAGGGAACTTGCGCTCTACTCCCTATCATGCGAGGGACTCTGCGTGATATGTAAATAAATTTCTTCATCATACAACTTAAACTCCAGAGCCCCGAAAGCACACAGTTAACAGTAGATCTAATAATACGGGACAGGTTTCATAGCAACTCTACGAGTCTCCTTTGTAATATGGAAAAAAGAAAGCCAATTCCACAGTAAGCGGCTCTAGCACGGTTTGTGGAATGCGCCCAAGGGACCAATGTCCCAACTTAAGCGTTAGTTTTGTACCGCAAATCGACTGCGGATGTTAATAAATTCCTTTGAATTTCCTCTCGTATTGCTTTTCGCAGACCGAGGTCTCGTCTTGTTTTTAGAATATCGTTTATAATCCCAAAATACCGCACTTGTCCTACTTACCTAGATAAAATCTATCGAGTATGTGCTCGGGGATGGGAACGTCAAAAGAACTCTTAACCTGCGACTATGTATTAAGAGTATGTATTAAGCGTCGCTTTTGTATCAAGCAATACTATTTAATATAAGCATTAGATAAATAAATTGATGTGTAATAGCCGTGATACATGTAAAGCGAAAGTGAAGCAGTTTTACTAACGCTGCGCTGTAGGTACAGAAACTGAGTAGTGTTTATGTGAGTTTATTCGTATTTATTTAGCGTCTATTATAATTATAACATTAAATAAATAGGTGTATTATTATATTAATAAAGTATATTAATAAAATTAATGATAAAGGATTTATGTTTATATTTCCCTTCTAGCTTACGCCCGCGGCTTCGTCCGCGTGGAGTTCGAAAAAGTAACTTATGTATTTTCCTGCTAGAATCGGTTCAGCCGTGAAAGAGCAACACACTTTATAATATTAGATTTAGATTTTTTTTATATAAAGTATCCTATGTTACTTCTAATACCTCCAAAGGTATGTGTATAAAGTTTCATGATGATCGGTTAAGTAGTTTTTACGTGAACGCGCATCAAACAAACTTACATTCACATTTATAATATTAGTAAGGATGTTATATACATATGATTTATAACCTGCCATACCTGTGTCTACATTACGTCAAGGTTGACTGATAGAGAATCTCTTTGGCATTAAGTTCGCCTGTGCAGTGTTTGCAGGAGGTTTTAATTAATAAATAAATGTCTTGGGAAAATTGCACACAAAAATACCAATACCATTCTCAAACTTGCCCAAGACTATACGATAGGAACTAGACGACAATATAGACAGGTATACTTCAGTACATAGGCCTTTAAACGCAAAGGTGCAAATATTCGTGTTCACCAAACAAATGTCCTCCCCACCATAAAGCTTCAGCAGGCAGGATCCCTAGACCAGACTGCCGCCAAATAATTATTAACTTAAGAGCAATATAACAACAAAGATTCCAAGCATCGTTGCATCAATGCAGGCAGCTGTTGTCGGTAGCTACTTTTGCGATAGCATTGCTTTGTTCCCTACTTAATGCGCGTTTGCATCGATACTGAATAGATTCACAATATCGATAATTAGCTCTAGTCAATGTATACATACAATGAAAGTCATTGCATTTAACGGTTGTTGATCTAAAATGGTTTTCCAATGCAGTTAACGACTGCAGCTATTAAGTCAAATACTAGCTTGAACTGGTAAACACCAGCTAGATCTATTTGCTCACCAGCAGATATTATGTGTGGTATTTGGCATAGTTATTAATTAATGTTAGCGATAATTTTGAATATTATTTGTTCATGTTTAAGAAGAAATGTACAAATTATACCTATATTAACAAATAAGTCAGTCCCTGTAGGGAAAAGTAGAGGTTGTAATAACATCAATATACTTAGTTTCCTTCCGCGAACGCTCAGGCTGTGGAATGAGCTCCCCGTTGAGGTTTTCCCTGGAGAGTACAGCATGGAGTTCTTCAAGAAGGGCGTGAAACGATTCCTGCAGGGTCGGCAACGCGCGAGTGATACCCCTGGTGTTGCAAGCGTTCATAGGCGGCGGTAACCGCTTGCCATGAGGCGGACCGCATGCTTGTTTGCCACCCAAGTGGTATAAAAAATACTTAGTCGGTGACATATTTAAGTGTTAACATGATCAAATAAACAACTTTTCTACGTTTAAAATAGAGACGCTTGTAACACAAACATTGCAAGCTCACCACTATATGTATAACAACAAAATTATTATATTCACACGAATTTGCTATCATTATGAGTACGGTAGGACTGAATTTTACATATTTGTAGAATTGAGGATAGTCGCATTAGTCTACCCTTCATCCCTTCACTCATGAAAATTGGTTTACAAAAGTGATGCGAATAACAACATTTTACTCCTCTTTTCTCTTTAACAAGGTCTCAATGTTTGCATACTAAGTATGTAGTTTTTTCTTTCGTCTTTCATGAAAGGTTGCTAATGAAATATTTCCTATGAATGTATGAATATCTTTGCGTCTCATCTTAGTTAAGGCTCCACGAAGCGCTAGGCAGAGTTATTATTATACCTTTTCGCTGTAAACATTTTTAGTAATAGTATGACAGAAGACTAGTCTCTATTTTCGCGCTATGTAATAAATAACTCACAAACACATCTAGCCTTAGATGTGTTAGAGTTATTTATTACATAACTCACAAACACATCTAGCCTTAGATGTGTTAGAGTTATTTATTACATAGATTAGAACTCAAATAGCTCGGCGAATACAACTCTATCTCTCTCTCTCTCTATTTCATACAATAACTAGATAAATTGTACAGCAAATGGATTTTAAGAAAACACTTTTCTTCTTACCCTCTATAGGTGATGAGATAAGAATAGTTGTTCAGAAACTTAGCTTTACGTAACTTCTTTTGAATCCTATTAATGGTGCAAACAAAATTAAATTATTCTTATAAAATATAGAAACAGTACGGCTTATAACTTGTTCGACGAAATGTATTCCTACTCTACCAATTTAGTTGGCTAGAATAATTCATAGACTACGGACAAGTCTTGCAATTAGGCCGAGCTTAGCTGTCAATTTAGGTTCGCATTTTACATAATATTATATGCCTTACTTTCAATGGCTTTATAGTAGCAGACAGTACTTGAAATTCAGTTTCATGGACGTTGGTAGCGACTGTACTCACTAAGCTCGGAAAATTTTAATAAAGCGTATGTATAATTGTTCTAAGTTTTCTTATAATATCTATCTAGATATTTTTCTTCGTCCTACCCTTTCTTGGGAGCCTCGTGGAAAGCAAAGGGTACGCAGAGGCTCCTACTTTAAGCTGGAGAAATATTTTGAGGTACCAACCTGACAGATAACGAGCCCATCGCTGCCATCGCTGTTTTTCAAGCAAGACGTTTTAGAATTTACTCTATATATTTCCTCATAAAGTTTGTAGAGTTATAAATCTCTAGACATTCGTTCCGCAAAAAATATTGGTACAGTGGTGAACCTGCAATCTTTGTGTTGCAAGCGTCTCTATTTTGAAGGTAGAAAAGTTGTTTATTAGATCATGTTAACACCTACATACGCCAGAGATATATTTTAGGTGCTAACGAGACAGATGTCGAGCTCATCACCTTTACTATAGTATGACTATATTCTTTACGCAGGCTTTTTCTCGATGTTTTCCTTCACCGATTCCGGCCAGTATTTTTTTTATTCAAACTAACTAAAATGGAGTGAAGGTGAACTTGCAAGTGAACGCAATCATACAATATTATTTGTGCTGAATTCAAATCAAAAATCAAAATTCATTCAAAAGTGCTTGAATTTTGTCAAAAATAATATTTCTGAATTCAACATTTACAGAAAAAATTAAAAAAACAGCTCTGCTTATAATTTATTATGGTCTTCACACCTCACAGGGATTCCCGAAAAGACAAGCGGAAGTACACCTACAACTTTTTATCAACAGATATAATATAATGATGAACTATCTAGCGTGAGATAGTGTATTAAATAGCCGTCTCTCCAGCACGAATAATTGCAATGCCCGTAATGCTTTCCGTGTTTCATCAATGTTCTCAAGTTACAAATATTTGCTTAGTATAGACCGTCTACGTTCAAACTCGCTATCAAACATTTTTTTTAACCAGTCGGCCACCACAGCCCGCAATTTGTATGAAGACTATGTGTGATTGAATCACTGAATAAATTGTTATCGTGAATACGTGACACAATAGTGACGTATGGTATACGTCAGACAGAATTAATTAAGTAGACCTAAGCATGAAGGCGTAATTACAGGACACCACCCAGTCGATCCCTTATGAATTATTAACGTTGTACACTGCGCGAACTTGTTTATTCGGGTTGATTACGTAAACCCTTTGGATTTCAGTACGCTGTTTTAATATTTGAGAAAAGAATACATTGGTTAAATATTTTTTTATCTTCCAGTCTTCCCATGAGAGGGAACGCAGTAATAATAACCTCTACACCTCCACATAATAGTTAAAGATAGGTACATGTAACGAAACAGATGGCAAGTTTGTGTCGACATCTCCCAGACACGACATTTCTTCTCAAGCAGATGCAGTTCCGCGTATGATATTATTATTACATCTTCAAAACTTTAGCATTTATAATATCATACAAGATTCCTAAATAAAAACGCGTCATCAATCACTCTTTGCATAAAAACTTTTACTTGTGTTCTATATTTCAAATTCCATTCCAACAAAATTCAGCTTTCAACGCCACGCATGGGCACTTTGCTAAAACCAAGCCCTTTTGTCTCACTTCAAGCTTTCAGAAAAATCGGCAAATTCGTCAGGCGAGATGTGGTTTTATGCGCACGTGACTGTCATGCCAAGCTTAGCTTTCGATTGTCCCGAGGTCAATCAACCGAGCACGTACTGTCAACAAAAAAATGAAACGCCGTAAAATGGAGAGCGCCGTAAATGAGCAAATGAAATTTTAAAATATTCTCCTATTTACGACTTCCACGTGTAGTTTGGGATATTGCTTTACATATTCTTACGTGATATCTACTTTTATAAATAAAACGCATGTTTAAAATTTCTAGTCCTCATAAGGCTTAAACGTTTTACTTTTTCAGAAAAGCTCTCAGGTTTTTCAGAAAAACTAATAAGTACAGACCGCTGCGAATCAGCAATCTTTGATTTCCAGATACTCATATCTACGGCATTTTAGCTTGCAAGCAGTTTAACTTGTTACGAATAATGCTTTAAATCATTCACATACATTACAAATACAATATTTCAAATTTGAACCCCGGCAGTTTGAACTAATGCGTTTCGAAATTCTTCTATTAACAGAGCTCAAACATCTTTTTTTTTTATACAATTAGAGTGGCAAACAAGCATACGGTCCACCTGATGGGAAACGGTTACCGTATCCTATTTACGCTCACGATACCGAAGTATCACTGGCGCGTTGCCACTCTGTGTTCGGAAACACTATGTTGGCAGCATAATGGGACTAATCCCTCTGCTGCCAACACAATATAACAATTCCTCCTCCCCAAGGAGAACATTGTGGCGAATATAAGACTAATAACTCGCCAACTCTAATGTCAGCAACTTAAAAAAATATTTCTCCGGCGTAAAACGGGGATGTGAATACTACCGACACACCTCTGCCTACACCTTCGGGAACTCTTGTGGGTAAGGCGTCGAGAAGAAGATACATAAGCAGACATATAGACGACACACATTTAATAAAAAGGTGTAATATCTCCGGCAGCAAACCAAAACAAACCTAAAAATATTTGACCTCTTTACTGCGGGAATCAGAAATTCAGAGGAAAGGGTAGCTGTTTTATAAGTCATCTCAAAAGGGTACCGGGTATTTTTCATTTAACCCCCATCTGAGAAATGTGGGTGAGACATTAGTGGTAGGGTCTTTATGGGCCCCACTGGGTTAAACGCATTTCTGTACTCAACTTTTTAGGGTAACGGTGTATTATGGAAGTTCCTAAGTTGAGGGAAAATATGTTGCGTACGGCTCCATAATAATTTCACCACGAAAGCATTATGGGCTTAGTTTTTAGAACGAAGGAATTAAAATTATATATATCCTCACGCCTTCCCACAAGGGTCCCGGAAGGGGTAGATAGAGGTGTACAGGTAATACCCATACACCCACTTTCCACCAGAGATATATTTTAGGTGCCAAACTGATAGATGGCGAGTCCATCGCCGTTACTCAAGCACAACTATACATACGTTTTAAAAATTCTTCTGTAACGTATGCAGCTTTCCTCTCGATATTTTCCTTCATCGTAAAGCTGTGTGACTAATCACTGTATTTAAGTTCAGAAAAACTCATTGGTACAGTCGGGATTCGAGCTTGCAGTATTTCTGTTGCAGGCAACTCCTCGAACCACTCGGCCACCACGGCCTTCAATTCAAAACTAAACCTGATTTTAAAGCCATTATCTTACTTAATTAATACATATCATCACGCTAAGCTCAGCGCCCTCACGGGATAGGCAGAGGAGTAGAGCGAGTAGAGTCAGTTTTGCGCTGCAACCACATTTATCGGACTCTCCATAGATGCTCTCCAGTTTGGAATATTATTATTGCGCTATTATTCCGAGTAAATCCAATATTAAGGCACAAATAATAATAATAATAATAATATTCTTTATTGTACACACACACATACAAACAACTAGGATGACAAAAAGACAGAGAATAACATGTAATAGGCACAATAGGCGGCCTAATCGCAAAAGCGATCTCTTCCAGGCAACCAAGTGAAGAGAGAAAAGAAATACTGGTGTTTATCACATAAATATCTTTGGATACCCAGAAGGATTATTTCATTTACCATGTTTTTATCGTAGTGTTAAATGCTTGTTATTACAATTATCATTCTTTTATGAAGACTGACTTAATGTGGGTTCTCAATAGATTACACTAACCCAGCTATATATTATATCCGAAGCTCTTAAACCAATAATCCGTCGCAAGTAAATCAATCGTCCAAAGTAAACAACGTATTTGTAAAGGATGGTGTGCGTAACAAAAATACTAGTTGCAAACAAAACAAACACGGACAAATTGAATACGATATGTTCAGTGTAATGTGAAAACAGTTTTGCCACATTAATTTTGCTTGGAGTCGAAGGTAGACAGTGAGTAAGTATAAAGCAAGTACGTAACGGATTTCTAGACCTTCGCTTCACGCAATTTTCAAAAGGGGTTGAACACTGTGGTTCTGTCCTTCAGGATTGGAAGAACATGCTGCTAAGTAGTTAGCCTACGGGATGATCTTTAATCCTGAGTAAACATTATTTTATGCTAGCTTAGCTCAATTTCACAATATGACTAGTAACACTACACTTCTGGTATTGGTAACGCATATATGCTGCAGTAACTTTTTAGTATCAGGCAGGAAAATCATCGGTTAAAGTCATATATACTGCATTTTTATACCACTAAGTTAGTTGGCAAAATATATGGCGTCTGATGGTAAGCGGTTACCTATGGATGCTTGCAACGCTAGAAATATCTTCCGTGCGTAGCCCTAATAGCCTCAAACTAAGCAAAGGTTGTACAGTGCATAAAAATCAACGATTAAGAATTATCCTCTATGTTTTCCTTCACCGTAAAGCTCGTGGTGTGACTAATCACTGTACTTAAGTTCAGAAAAACTCATTGGTACAGTCGGGATTCGAACTTGCGACCTTTGCGTTGCAGGCAACTGCTCGAACCACTCAGCCACCGCGGCTCTTAATTATAACATAATTATAATTATGTTATTATCATACGGTGAAGGAAAACATCGAGAGGAAACCTGCAAAACATCTGAGAAGCAATTCAAAGGTACAAAATTCAGAAGTATAGTCGTCCTCGAGTTACGGCGATGGACTCGCCATCTATCATATATATATATATATATATATCCTCACGCCTTCCCACAAGGGTCCCCGAAGGGGTAGGCAGAGGTGTATAGGTGCTTACCCACACACCCACTTTCCGCCAGAGATATATATATACATACATATCATCACGCCGAGTCCCTAACGGGGTAGGCAGAGAGTATAGAGCGCCAGTTCTCTCTAGACTTACATACCTCTTTCGCTTCGTCCACATTCATCAGTCTCTTCATACATGCTCGTCGGTTTCGAGTACTCTTAACGTTCCCGTCCTTGAGAGTCCGATCTATTTGATCCAGGTAGTTGGAACGTGGCCTTCCTCTGCCTCTTCTTGCACACACTTTTGCTTTGTATATCTGTTTCGTCAATCTTTCTTCACTCATCCTTTCTATGTGTCCAAACCAACGTAACATGCCTTTCTTCATCTTTACAATCACGCCCTCATTCACGCCAGTTGATTTGCGAATCTCTTCATTGCGGATTCGATCTAATATCGTTACGCCGCACATTTTTCGAAGAGATCTCATCTCGACTGCATTCAAGCTATTTTCATACTTCCTCTGACATACCCAGGATTCGCTGCCATACAATAAGGTAGGTACCAATATCGCGTTGTGGACAGCAACTCGAGCATTCTTGCTCAGACTTTTACTGCCCATCAACGCCGACATGGCTCCATTCACCTTATTTCCGGCAGTTATCCTTCTTTCAATATCTTTTTCATACTTTCCATCTCGTGTGAACATGCTTCCAAGATATACAAATTCATACAAATTCAAAGATATACAAATAATTATATATATAATTAAAAATTAAAATTAGATATATATATAATTATATTATTTTTATACGTCTACTCCAATATAATTTTTATTTATTCATTTGTTTCATCAGACATACACTAGTATTATGCAAGTCAATTAATTACAAATACGCAAAATATACGAACTTCATTACTTTTACCCAGTGGAATTCGGTGACTGTAATGCAAAATAAATCCAAGCTACCATTGGTGCTATACACTTGTCATATTAGTTTATCTCTACTCCCACATAGCATTAAGGCTAATAAATATACAATTAGGCCACAAAATGGTTTCATGTAGCATACGCTCAAACAGCACAAACAGATTTGATCATTATTTGCTTGGCATCGTATCAAATCAGTTGTGAGTGGAATTAATCAGCCTTAATGAGGTAATGATGTACGAAATAATATTATTATTAATCTCGTCGCAAACCCGTATCTTCTGTAGTTCCATGACATATTAATGCATTTAGTCACACCACGAGCTTTACGGTGGAGAAACATATTGATAGGAAACCTGAAAACGTTTGAAAAAAATATATTGTAGTGCTTGAGTAACGGCGATGGACTCGCCATCTGTCACGTTAGCACCTAAGATAAGTCTCTTGCGGAAAGTGGGTGAGTACTATCTACACACCTCTGCCCACCCCTCCGAGGAACCTTGTGGGTGGAGATATGATATGTTAAATCAGGAATGCATAAGCGATACCAACATGTAAAATATGTCTTTAAATCTGGCTTTTTCGAACTCTCCAATAATGGTGACAATAGCTTGAAGATTATTATATTTATCAATTCATTCAGCAGGCAATTTACAGTTAGCTTAGTTAACTTATATAAAGTTTTAACTTAAATAAGATTACGTTAATAACATCGTCCAAAACTTTACTAAGAGCAATTTCGTCGTCCTCCAATAGATGTTTCATATCTCATAATAACAAAATATCCTCACGCCTTCTCACAAGGGTCCCCGAAGGGGTAGTCAGAGGTGTATAGGTAATACCCACAGACCCACTTTCCGCTAGAGGTATATTAGGTGCCAACGTGGCGAATGGCGAGTCCATCGCCGTTACCCAAGCAAACTATACATACGCCTTTGAATTTCTTCTCAGACGTATGCAGTTTTCCTCTCGATGTTTTCCTTCACCGTAAAGCTCGTGGTGTGACTAATCACTGTACTTAAGTTCAGAAAAACTCATTGATACAGTCGGGATTCGAACTTGCGATCTTTGTGTCGCAGGCAACTGCTCGAACCAATCGGCCACCACGGCCATCATAATATAATATGTTTAATATCTAATTGATTAATTAGAATCTGCATTGTATTTACAACCCATGTGAATAAAAGGTCCAATACTTTCACCATACTTCACATGTTTAGGCGGACCCGGCAGAGCTGTCTTGGCATTGTTCCGAAGACTCAACATTGCAAAGTTACACAATGCTTGGAGCATACCGTAACAATACGGAGATTAAGTTCAGAAACACTCCGTATTAGTGTTAAGTCTGAATTATATAGGTACTCGACATTTATTTAGGAAAGAATGGCTAATCTGCGACGCAATTTTTTAGACCCACAGAATTTTTTTAGTCACATCTTTCTTGACACTATTTTTTTACTGTCCCTCGTAGCGTGGATGCGGACAATTTTGCTACTTAACTGTAGGTATTATGGCGAGGCCAAAATTCTCCCAGCTACTTCATAAGTAGTAAAAAACAGAGCTAAGAGAACGCCTTCTGGCCTAGGACCTTGGCTAATGGCGTTGCTGATTCCTGAGCTATGGAGCTAGTTAAGATACCTTAATACCTACTACATAATGTAACCTGTGAGTGCTATAATGCTACCTAAGGTACGTCTATAACTCGCGTACTGCCTACTTAATTTTCCACAATATTTGAATGTGAAGAGAACATTCCTAATAAAACAAAAAAAAATACAAAGAAAAAACCGACTTTTAATAAAAAACTATTCCAAAACAAAACTATTAATATGCACTCAAACGTATTCTTCTACAACTTCTCAATCAAATTATTACGATAACATAATGTTGTTACAGTTATTTCTATTTTTAGAGTCGGTGTCAGCCGGTATATTTTTTGAGTTGTGTTCCTGCGCGATGAAAGAGGTTTTCAATAATGAGCTCCTTGGGGAAAGATTGTTGTATTATGTTGGCTTGCTGAGGAATAAGTCCCATTATGCTGCCAACACAGTATAATTCTCCGAACTGAGAGTGGCAACGCGCAAGTGATACTTCGGTATCGTGAGTGTAAATAGGCTACGTTAACCGCTTTCCATTAGGTGAGCCGTAAGCTTGTTTGGCACTCTTATTAAATAAAAATAAAGAACATTTTACAATAATTTAGACTTTAAGGGCACATTTCTTACAAAATCCATGTAACTTTCATAAGTTAAATCGCAAATCAGAGCGCAATGATACCTCTCGACTGATAAACACTATTTATTACTCCGATATCCGCCCGAAAGATTTAGGTCGGACATTTGCGCAAAAAAAGTGTCAGGAAAAGGTTAGTAGATAATTTTCTGATTATATTTGAGGTTTTTCGTACTAAATACCTTAGTGTTTGCCGCACTGCCTTCTTACTGTCTGTTCTCACTGTCGTCTTATATTATTCGTGATTTTTCTTATTCGGGCTCAATAAAAGCAATTTGTAAATAAATCCTTGCTAATATTATAAATGTGAATGTAAGTTTGTTTGTTACGCTTTCACGTAAAACTACTTAACCGATCATCATAAAACTATTGTATAAATACAAAATTTGGGATGAAAGAGTTTTTTACTCTCTACTCTCATTCCATCCATCTCATGAATATTAATTTGACATGATGATACCTACCTCGAGATATAATAATAAGCAGTCTATGTTTCCAATAGACGATTTCCAATAGAAAAGCTATTTGGCCGTGATCAGCTGTAAAGAGGTACGGACACAGTCAGGTAACTCCGTTTTGAATGGAAGATCAACTATTCTCATAACTAAATAGGCAAGCTCACAACAAATTTATGTTTGTAGTGGGTCACCATACAAACTACAGTTGGATCTAAAGTTCAATCAATTGAACCGATCAATTGGCGAGACCAAGGGCCATGTGAAATAACCGAAGTGATTGCCACACTAAGGGGTGAACCATGTTTCGGCACAATGTGAGACCCTTGAAGAATGTACGCAGGCCCGCCCAAATAGAAAATCACTTACACTCACGTCTGGCCTTAATCTTGCCGACATAAAGGTGAAATTTGAATGACAGCCCGATACAGATGAATTAAAAGCTTTTGAAGGAAGGGTGCTGCTCAATGGTTTCATAGAATTCCATTTGTTGATAAATTTAGGTTGGAGTACAATGGCGTTCAGAGGTTTGATACTGTTTCGTTTCAACGTGATCGGAATATATTACGTGGTATTATTTCAGGTTGAAGGAATAAAAGCTGGGCCGAGTATTAATTACTATATCAAGAAGGCTTGTCAAAAGTACAAACTGTGTTTTAAGCTTCTATTTCGAGTTCTTTTTTTCAAAATATAAGTAAAGCGATTTTCTTGATGTGATTTGTAAGATTTCTCGTTAACTGTGATCCATGAATACTATTTATTAATACTACTTATATTACTGTCGACGCTAAAGAGTTGATACATATTACCAACAAAAATACAAAGCGGGCAGAGTAAACAAAACACTCACCATTAAATATTCCTAGTCTTTTTACTTAAACCAACATCTTTTAAGAAAGAACAAAGGAAAAATAAGAAGGAATTCTGAATAAGAATAAGGCGGTAAGTGCTGACGTAACTCGACCTTGTGCGTCTGGCAATAACGTTGACATTAACTGTCATCCAGCGGTGGGTACTATTATTAAGCTGTAGCTAGGATGTAACATATATGGTAATTACTATACGTGTCTTTTGTGTATCTTTCATACAATTATATTTGTTAATAAATTTTTTTTAGGTGCTGTTATACTTCTGCGTGCCCTTTCGGAGGTTCTTGTGAGTAATCATGAAGGTATTTAGTTGCACTGAAGGTATTTTGTATTCTGTTATATTACACTATATATGTCAAGAGAGGATTTGGTATGATGATATGTATGTATGTATATTATATACATCGCGCCGAGTTCGCCATGTGAGAAGCAGGGAGCTACTCCCTCCGAACCAATTCTATCTAGACCTATAGACTTGTTTTGCTTCATTCGTCTCATCTTACATACTCCCAGCTTTTGTATACTCTTGACGTTCTCTCAATTGTATAAGTTAAATATATATAATATTATAATAAAGTTATTGCTTTCCATTCCATATTGGTATCCACTTGGCAGGAGAGGTTTCGATTCGATGATGCAAGACCTCTTAAAAAGGATTTTGAGGAGAATTCGTTTGTTAAAATATATGACCTTTATGTGTGCACAGACAAAGAAAATACTGTTTTATATAGATATATAATTACCTATGCATCAAACAAAACTAAAACTTGCCTCAATTTTGAGGCATTTGAACTACGAACTACATATCATGAATGAGAAGAAGGCATGCAAACCTAAATTTATATTTTTTTTTTCTTTTTATACCACTTGGTTTGCAAACAAGCTTGCGGTCCGCCTGATGGTAAGCGGTTACCGCCGCCTATGGACGCCTGCAGCACCAGGGGTATCACACGCGCGTTGCCGACCACACACCTTTAACCTTGCAAACTCAAGACTAACCACGGGAGATCTTTCAAATCTTGTTACGCATAAAAGGGTTATGTTATCTTAGACAACAGATCACAAAGGGACTCTATTACTCATTTTCATAAGTAAAGGGTAACTTATAGTAAGGTTGGTCCCTTCATTAATGTACAGAGATATTATATTAACTAGGTTTGCGTAAGACCCAGACTCTGTCAATATAGAAAGCAAGTTTATTAGGGAC
This sequence comes from Drepana falcataria, assembly GCA_945859725.1. Lineage (NCBI taxonomy): Eukaryota > Metazoa > Arthropoda > Insecta > Lepidoptera > Drepanidae > Drepana > Drepana falcataria. The sequence continues at coordinate 9,591,021 of OX243935.1, forward strand.
TATTTTGTGTGATTCAACGAGGCATTTCACAGAAACGTTTACCTTATAAGGCGGTTGAATTGTTACCAGCGGAACTCTTTTCAACCACTTTCCACCGGAGATATATTTTTTTTGTCAGCGTGACAGCAAGTCCACCGCCGTTAGTCAAGCACGACTATACATACCCCTTTGAGTTTCTTCTCAACCGTTGATGTGTTCCTAAACCGTAAAGCTCATGGTGTGAATAATCACTGTGCTTAAGTTTCCAACTTGCAATCTTTGTGCTGCAGGCATCTACTCTAAATGCAGGTGTATAGGTAACACCCACTTTCCGCCATTATAAATATATTAAAAAAAACTGAGCAATAATTATTTTTGAAAACAGGAGTAATTATTTTTGAAATTGCCTTACTTGAGCGCTATGTCCACCTTATAACATATCAAATCTAGATGGCTTGCAGGCAGTTCTTTCCAAAAATCTTCTTGGAACAGCGATTCTGACAGAGGGAGGACCCGTTTGTCTTTCGCCTGTCAGTAGGAATGAAATTTACCTGAATCGTATTTTAAAGCGATTTTTCACTCCGTTACTTTTAAGGTGAACGAAAACTTCGAGAAGGAATCCGTATACGTTCAAAAGGAGAAATTCAAATACGTCAAGTCGTGTTTGATAAACGGCGACGGAATTGCTACCTGTCACGTTGTCACTTTTCGGAGTTCTATGAATGACTGTGAAATTTTTAGTTTTTGGTTTAAGTTGAAGTTTGTGGCTTATTTTATTATTGTATTGTTAATATATTACGCGGATAATAGTCACGAGTAGCTGCATATTAATAATAAAAAAATACTTGAAAATGCTACAACCATTTTGTTGAAAATAATAAATCGCAGCTTATATATCCACATAAATTTAGTTCTAGCAACTAGACCCCCTGTAGTGACCCCCGCTGATTTGGTTTATTTCACGTCCAACAACTGTGATTTATTTAGCATTTTGTGCTTATAATTTAAAGCTGGGTTAACCCAGCAAAACTCGAGCAGGCTACTTCGAGGTCGAGGTTTTATGAATATTTTGGATATACTGAATTTTATCTAAAAGTGTTGTGGAATAATATTATATAATATTTTAAGCGAGACCTACCGTATGTAGAGCGTATCACTAATGCTGGCTATCAGGTATATACATAACTTCGTCTTATAACGTTTGCCTTCAAAGATTTGTTTATTACTTACAGAGCACTATCGTATTTAACAAAAAAATTGAGTTGTGTGTTTAATTTCTTGCTAATGCTCCATATAAGTGAAATTTATAAATATGTCCAATAAAAAGGGAGAGATGAAGACACATAAATACTTAAAATAGAAATCGCCACATAACCAGCAAAAGAGACAAAATTTTACTGATATTTCAGGTAGCTACCTCTTCTCCGTAATTCTTGCTATTCGACCGGCAAAGCTAGCATTGCCAACAAGAGGGACGTATGGTTGCTTTCCTATGTAAACATGAAGAGCCATGGTGGCCGAATCGTTCAAGTTATCAACCTTAAGAATCAAGATGGCAGATCATGTTATGCGCAAGGGAGCGTAGCAGTCATGTTTAACGTGAAATCACGGGTGAAACCGCAGGGCACGTCTAGTAATAATAATAAATAATAAAAAATATAGCCCATATGTCTGCACACATGAGTACTAAGTGGGGCCTTGTATGGACCGGTAATCTACTTAACACTGCTTAAATTTAATATTACCTACGCCGCGTAAATATAAAAAAGTAATAAAATTGAGATCACTCTCGTATGGAAAGGTAATCGAAAAGCACTCCCTTGTGTTAACGATTTAATATCCCCTGCCTAAATTTAAGAGTCACTTTTTACGTTGGCATTCGCATACTATATTCGACGTATAGTTTAAGAGCTTATGAAAGGAAGATAGTACTAATTTCAACAAACCTACCTAGCACATTTGTCGAAGTTATAATTAAGTGCCTTTCGTCTCGATGCTTTCCTTCTCCTTAAACTACTTCATTAGTTAAGTTAAAAAAATTATTAGTACAGACCACCGAGGCTCGAACTTGCAATTTGATTCTGCAAGCAACAGCTCACTCGACCAATACGGCTTCTTGTAGTATATTCTAAAATATCCCAATGAAATGTATGAAATAATGTTGCATTTAATCAGTTTTATACATTTGTTATACCCTAATAACCTAACTTGATCAAGCACCTTCTAATGTACAGTAAGGTATGAAAGAGCGCTTGGACAAAACTGAAGGTTGTGTGAAATATGGCTGGCTCTAAGTCTATTAGTTACGTAAGAGTTGACTGCGTATAGTCATGTATCATGTATATAATTTTGCGGAGTAATGTTATTTAGGCGGGTCGGCAGGTCGTCGCGTCCTTCACGTGCTTGGTGTGATATTTAGTTCAGTTATGTGGGTTGGGTTTAATAACTTAACGCTTTAATATCGTACTGTGCTATGTGTTTGCTTGTCACATGTTCAGATGGATGATACAGAAGGATGAGATGTTTTTGATCTTTTACAAACGGTGACCCGCAGTGCGCACCCTTTCGTAGTAGCATAATCAATATGCCTTTCTCAATAAACGGGTATCAAGAGCAAATATATTTTTTCGAAGCAGGTCAATGTTATGAAGCACTATTTAATTAGCACGTTCAAACGAACAAACTATGCTTCTTTATCATATTGAGTATGGACGCTGCATCACGTCCATCGCTGTCTTGATAGACGCATATTCAAATTCGGCATTTTATATTGTCCAATGGGGATGGAACGTCCACCAACGTTCGTTGAACCAACAAGCCTAAAATGTAAACTAAACGACAGTAAAAACTAATTACCAAAATCACCCAGGTTTTTCTTATATAAACTGATATTTCTGATACAAACGCCAATATTTCCATCTACCTTCCCAACGATGTAGCTGAGGTGATACAGGTGTAACTATTCCTTCATTAACAGGTAGTGTGGTTAATCACTGTACTTCAACATTATCTATTACAAAGAACTCTTCGATGTATGCGCCTACAAATACTACCTAATCCACTCGGCCATCATAGATACTGTACCTATAATTATGGGAATAAAGAATCGAAAATTCCCTAAATAGCGCAAATTTTACTATGTATGAAACTGGTGTTATATTGAACAAAAAATCTTATATTTCCCTCTGAGTTCGAAAATATAGAAATATTCAGAAACAAATTGAATTTACATACAATTCCATTATGTTCAACAACGACGCTAGAAATCTCGACTCAGTTAAGCATTTAGCATGTTATGATCGAGATAGCCGAATGCAAAGGAATCGAATGCTATTCGATATATCGGATAGCTTCCAATGTAGTCCAATATCTATTTGTACAAATCAAGTTGTTACGAAACGTGTTCTGAAAGTCTCAAATAAAAATCAATGGGGTCAAAAGCCGGATATTAAATTCGTATTGAAATAAACATTGATTGCTCGATTCATCATTTCGGAGTATACCTGTAGGATAAAGACATTTTCCCATCTTCGCTGGTGTAACGATTAGGTAAGCAAAAGTGTATTAAAACTTTTTTGTTCCACAGATAAATTTTGGTGCCAACGTGACAGATGGCGAGTGTATCGCTGTCATCTGTCAAAGGCTGTTTCTATGTGTATTTATTTTCAAATTAATTCACAAGTCACAGTTCAAATTCATTCTCTTGATATCGCCCTTCAGCGTAAAATTCATGAATTTTGTGAAAAAGTACTACACTTAAGTTAATAGAAACCATTGGTATAATACCATGCCTATCATCGGGGATCGATCCCGCAATCTTGATTTCTGGTAACCTAAATGTACTAGCCATTACGCGTCTTAGATATGTAGGAACAAATACACATTTTATGAATGTCCTGTGGCTACGAAAGAAAAACTCGCCGTATTTGCGGAAGCAATTATCTGTAGATTTGGGACATTAATTTTATTTATAGTTTTTTTTGTTTTATCTTATAATTTATACTAAATAAGGGGGTAGGCAGTAAAAATTATGTGCAAAATGTTTGTGTTTAATATTTCAAAGCTGTAAGGACTTTTTGCACATGTAAGATATTAAGTTGCCAACATCCTTATATTAAAAGTTAATTTATAAAAGTTAATCTTATATTAAACATTATTTGTTATTTCCCCCATTCGGGCTTTTTCATACCACCAAGGTGGCCAAGAAAAGGGAAATAAATTCACCCTTCCACCATCTATATCTAAAGAAAGTTATACCTTTAAACCATTCCTTTTATCTGTAAGAGCCAATGCCTATTTAATCTAATCTAAAGCTACTTATGGATATAAAAAAAAAATATGAGATATTTTACTTGGGAAAAAAAACGCGCCAAATTATTATAACTTGTATTACTCGCATATAAAAGCTAGTAGCTTCTTCATTGCGTATACTCGCATTATTTCGGCGTGTTTGATCTTAGGAGCTCAGGGAAGACTTCAGCATATTTCATTTCCCAAGAACATTTGAGCTGCAGACAAAAACGTTAAAGATGTGTGCGGGAGCAAAATTCATTTGAATTACCCAAGGTTAACCTTCTGAAGAAAATGCTATTTTCGTACAAGCAAAGACTATGTACCAGTAAATATCTTTTATTGGACACATTCTCTCCCTGAATATATCCCATACAATAGTCACTAGAACTAAAATCTATATTTTTTTGATACGTTCTTTTAAGAATATTGTACCTCCAACGAGTCTAGAAACGCCTTGTGCTTAACTGCTATAAATATTTAGATGGTGCTGAACCTGTCGTAGTTCCAAACATTCGCCTTCCCAAAAACGCAAATAAAAGATTCAATCGACTTATTATTCTCGAAATAAAAACTCGCAAACAAAATGTTCAAGTCCTAAAATAGTGCATCTAAGGTATTTCTCTTTTTTAAAGACAAAACTAAAAATAATTACCGGTGATGATTTGAAATTTTCGTCACGAAATTCTTTAAAGCAAGTCTTTTGTCCCACACAATGGCTGATGCTATCTGGCATCTGCAGTTTCGATGGATACTTCATTATCTCCCAGCGAGACAAACAAAGGCGGTATTTTAGAGAAATAATGAGTCGATGGGTAGCAACGCCAGGTAAGAATGGCAGTTTCATCATGTGTGGGGATGTATTGTCATTGTTTAAGACCAGTGTGGTGGTAATGGCCTGTATTGTCTGCTCTTTAACTATTTTGCTTTGGCTCGTTATTCTGTACAATATTAGGCTTTAAAGGTATCTTTTAATTGCTATTTGTCATACCATGAGCTTTACGGGGAAGGAAAATTAAGAAAATTACTGAAATTAAGAAAAACTCATTAGTACAATAGGGATTCGAACTTGCAATTTTTACCTTGCAGGTGGCTATTTTAATGACTTTGGCACCTTAAGTATATCTCCCGTCGAAAAATGGATGTGAATTACACAGGTCTGCCTACCCTTTTGGAGACCCTTGTGGGAAGGCATGAAGATGTATACCTACATATTACGTAAACACACTTGGAAATCATAAGGTAATATTCACTTAAAAAATAATCTAACAAAGAACCTAGCTCTAATGACTACACGACAAGCCAAAATGATGCAATTACACCCCAGCAAACTTCCCAGTTGGGATATAGTGCGGTTTAATTTGTTACCTCGAATGTTTTGAATAGGTGTGAATAAAAGTTTGTTGTTTTCAATTTGTAGCGAAAAGGGGAACATGTTGCCATACTATTTACCATTTCCAAAGGTTAGTCAAGAGAGAACTGGTGCTTTACTCTCTAAGTGTATGTTACTTTAGGTACTTTGTTCCTTGTAGGGATGTAAGTTCAAATGTCATAACCATGAGTTTTTGAAATGAAGTAATTTAATTATTCACACTACGAGCTTTACGGCGAAGGTAGACATCGAGTGCCTTTGATTAAGAATGCACAGTTGTACGTATAATCGTACGTAAGAAACGGCTACGAACTCGCCATCTCGCACTATAGTTCTATAATATATTCAGCAAAAAGACGCGTTGTTACGCCTTTGCTTAATGGTATAGTACGTAGATACTTCATCCTGGTAGGAGGGCGTGATAAACTTAAATACACCGAATAGTACGCTATAGATTAACTTTAGATTGGCACCCGCTGGAGCCAGCTGTTAACACGCCCTCATATTAAATTCAATTCAGCCTGACTTAAGGTTGCGTGAAGTTTACTGATTTACGAGGTCACAACAGATGTAGCATTCATCATAACAACGTGTGATGCTTGAATGTTGCTTTTAAGAAGCAAATCTCTGAAACGTGTTGCCCTAAATCTTAAGTTTGAGTTTCCAACTTTGTTATTTAGATCGGTAGCGTTAATGTATCGGCTTATGGATTAATTTAACATAATGCCGTGGTTGCCGGGTGGTTAGAATAGCTGCCTGTTAAATCAAGTTGTTGAGTTCAAACTACAATGTCTTTAATAATGTTCCTAATATTTTAAATGGACTACTTTTGGAGTCTACTAAATACGTGTGCTGAAGATATACATTACATTGGTACATTACAGATTTAAAAATATGTATAGAGCATAATAATCCTTTAGGGATACCCCTGCAAAAGAATTCGTTCAAAACTAAGTATCTATTTATATATGTAAACAAAGTGTTAGACACTTTATTTAGATTGTCTAGTTGGAATTTAACTATAGTGTAGTGTATTACCTATAAACTTGTTTACTCTGTGGAGCTATCGGTCATATTGACAAAAAGAAATCACTAGGAATGATGATAGAGAGGTTATGTGAGAATAGTGGTTAAAATTATATTGTAATTATAATAAATAAATAAGTAATTGTAATTAATAACAACTGGTGAAACAATAGCTTTAAATGTTGTTTCTCTTTTCAGGTGAGTTAGTGCTTAATTAGTGTTTTTAGAATGTTTTGTAAAATAAAATTTACTCTTCAGAGCAAAAAATTTGGTTATAGTATTACTGCCACCTTAATATTTAAGGATAATTATAACACATTCTATATATATACTAGTGGTCCCGCCCAGCTTCGCTTGGGTGAAAAAAGTAAATGCCCTAAAACACGATCACAGCGCCACCTATCGGGTCCAATTGTGAATCTAAAGCATTCTCGAATCTCCACGAACACACACAAAAAATTTCATCAAAATCGGTCCAGTCGTTTAGGAGGAGTTCAGTCACATACACACGCACACAAGAAATATATATATTAAGATATAAATAATTTATACTATATAATTTATATTATATACATATGTATATTTTACCTACTCGTATATATAACCCAAAGTGTTAATTAATTTAGGTAAATTAATTTAAATTTGACGTGATGGAGGAGTGGTTCGAGTGATTGCCTGCAACGTTCCACTGAACTTAAGTACTATGATTACTCACACCACGAGATTTACGGTGAAGGAAAACATCGAGAGGAATGCTGTATACGAACGATTCGAAGTCGCAATCTTTGTTGCAGGTAACTACTCGGACCACTCGCCCACCACGGCTCTAGACTAAAACATATTTACCGCGAACATACCTGTCCTGGCTGGAGGCCTAGGTCTCGCCATTGACCGGTTAAGTAGCAAAAGTTCGCGGAACTCACGCTACGACAGCCAATACAAAAAGAAAAAAACTTACCTGTTTATATTCAATACAATTTCCATTATAATATCCACAATATAATATCCCGAAGGCTATATGAAGCCCGCAGGGCTACCTTTTATGCCTTGGAACTATGTCAATTATGTGTACGCGGAATCGCTAACAATTTGAGGGAAAATTCACGTACATAGTTAACATTGTATATGTTTAGTTAGCTTTACATATGCCTTAGAGACAAACATGTTCTTAATAAAAGCTTCTTGATCTTCTTATTCGTATTAAAATATCACGCATTATGGAATTAATATCTCTTAGTAAACAGATTGAAAAGGTCTTGCAAAATAAAAAATTACCTCAAAAACAGGTGTTTTACAGCTTACATCCTTGTTTACTCCTACTGGTGGCGCTTCCCGCAGTGGACCCTTCCTGAAGGGGTAGGCAGAAGTATGTAGTACCCACACGCCTTATTTTTACGAAGATATATAACCATTAAGGTTGTCACGACTAATACATATTGATACAATCGGGATTCAAACTTGTAATAGCTGCAGGCAAGTATTTGAACGACGTATATAATTATCTCGTATCTCTCGCTAGGTATAGCATTGTATCTGTATCAGCCTTATTAGCTAACAAGGCTGATGAACTTATGTGGAATAATAACAAAAGACGTTGGTAGATATCAAACAGAACTTGGTTAACTGATATTGAATAGTTAATATATCGACTTCCCGTTTGTAATAGGACGGCGTTTGAGATAATATTCTCAAGATATTTGCCGCATGAATCCAGGAACAATGCGCAGAGCTACTAACATAAGCCAGTGTGGCGATAGATTGGTCTATAAAAACCTTTAACCGATTTTATGGAAGAGCAAACCACAGAAATAAAACCGCTAAAGATTTTCAGTTACAATGGAACAGATTTATTATTGTCCGTATTCAGCAGATTTATATCAAGGTTGATTTTGTCGGTCATTATCCGGAAAATTCTTGAGATTTTATACTACATTTATACTGAATATACATAATTTAGACATGCGACTGTACCAGTGAGTTTTTCTGAACTTACAGTGTGAAGTAAAAATACAGTGATTACAAGTTTTAAGGCGAAGGAAAACATTTAGAGGAAACCTGCGCACATTTGAGAAGAAATTCAGGGCGTATGTATGAAATATATCCTAACGCTTTCCCACAAGGGTCCCCGAAGGGGTAGGCAGAGGTGTATAGGTAGTAAATTTAGCTAGCAAACGTTGGAGTATTCGAGTAAGTTTGTTTGAAATTGTCAAGTTAAACATATCTTCCAATAAATAATAATAATAATATCCTCACGCCTTCCCACAAGGGTCCTCGAAGGGGTAGGCAGAGGTGTATAGGTAATACCCACACACCCACTTTCCGCCAGAGGTATACTAGGTGCCAATAAATGTTATCGATAATGGATCATACCGGACATTATTTAGCCTAACCCATTATCAAAAAGGCATCAGAAAATACCTATAAGCTTATGTTTGTTAATTTTTTTAAACAAAACCAAAAGACTGACAATAAAACCCAAGAGCTAAATTAAAAATGTAAATAATTCTCAAGCGGAAGATTTATGCAGTATGCAAACGCAATTATGTTTTTATTCTGAATTGTGTTCACAATACCCTTTTATGGTACAACAGTTGTGGGTAAAAACATGTTTTGAATGTGATGGCAACTTATTTCGCTAACATCGTCCATTTGGCAGCCAGCGGTGCTATTAGAATGCTCACAGTCTACATTTTAGGGTCACGGTCCAAATAACTTTAATTGGGGATAGAAATTCTACGTTTGTATAACGAAATTTTAATGTCGTTGTTGATGTAAATAGGCGAAAATTTGGTTTTATGATTTCTGCAATGCTTACGATAGCGACGTGGGGACCCTTTTCATTTCAACATTATTATGTTAATTACGACTTATTAATGGTCTCTGAAAATTATATTTAGTAGTGAATAATTCGAAGTTAATTGAATTACTTCTTGCCAGTAGTGCAGGCAATGGCCTGTAGTACCTACCCACACACCCACACAGTGTCAACTTGACAGATGGCGAGTCCATCGCGTGTTACTCAAGCACGACTATAACATACTTCTTTGAATTTCTTCTTAAACGTATGCAGGTCGATGCATTCTTTCACCGTACACTTCACAACCCGACAGTTATTACCAAGCTAATAAGCACAAGTGTCACCGCATATTTACAATACAGGTAGGGATTGTAGTGGAACAATATTGCACTTGGGGTTTTAGCTACGATATACATACGTTACGAATTATAAACGAAAATGAACTACAGTCTACCCGTCTTGTCTTGTATTCATAATAATAATAGTTTTTTTTTTATATGTGAGAATGACAACACGAATAGTGATGTCATAAAGTTTTTGATGGTAGTAACAATTAGTAGTAGTATTAACGTAGTAACAAATTATTTTTAAATGTCCCTTTTTTATTTGAAACAACCATTAATGCATAATAATCTACTGTTGACTTGAACATGCTTATATCCTGAGATTAAAAGAAGTAATTATAAATAAAATATATCCTCACGCCTTCCCACAAGGGTCCGCGAAGGGGTAGGCAGAGGTGTATAGGTAATACCCAACCCACACACCTACTTTCCGCCAGAGGTATATTAGGTGCCAACGTGACAGATGGCGAGTCCATCGCCGTTACTCAAGCACGACTATACATACGCCTTTGAATTTCTTCTCAGACGTATGCAGGTTTCCTCTCGATGTTTTCCTTCACCGTAAAGCTCGTGGTGTGACTAATCACTGTACTTAAGTTCAGAAAAAACTCATTGGTACAGTCGGGATTCGAACTTGCGACCTTTGCGTCGCAGGCAACTGCTCGAAGAAGTAATTAGACAAGCATAAAAGACATTCTTATGTACGAAACACGCTTCGAGAGTTTTAGTCTTTGTAAATGTCTTTAGGTGAGCTTCACTTCAATGTAACTCACTTGAGTTTTTCATTCTTCATTTATTTAAATCTAAACTTAATTGACCTTGATGTTTAATTATTCGAAGGTTGCTTTTTCATTATCTTGTAAAGCTGTCTGCTCTCTGTAAAAATATTAAGTCCCTCAATTGAAAGGAGATTATTTAATTTAAATTTTCTATCCCTTTTCAGGAGCAGCTTTAAGGTGCCAGCGTGACAGATGGTGGGTAGTCATTTTTAAGCACGACTCGATGTTGTCCTTCACCGTACATTGGTACAGTCGGGATTCGTACTTGCAAGCTTTGCGTTGCAAGTAACTACCGAACCACCTGGTCACCACGGCTCTACTGCAACAATACATATGTAAGCATACATATCATACTTAGATATCTTTCATCGTATTTAATCTTGTTGATATCACGCGCGCATTAGTCTGTCAAAACCATTCCTTTTAGCGTATTTATTTCTTTTGGTACACTGCGCAGAAGACATTTTGTTTGTAAGAATATGAAAAACATATGATCTTATCTCCCGCATACAAAACTCGTAGCTGTGAGATTTGGGACTCAGTCCGCTTACGTACGCCGCTGAAAGTAATCCACGCGTAATTTTAATGTTATGTCGTATTTATATAGCTCAGATTCTCACAAAAACGAACAGACCTAAAAGCAGTATGTAAATGTTGAAAATTAACTTGCCTGCTTGAACTGCTTTTAACATAATATACATTACAAATTCAGTTTTAGATGTTCTAACGTATGAAACACGAGGAGAACCTCCGAAGGCTATATTAAGTCGGGTAACGTTACTCGTGGTGTTGCGAACAAAAATAAAACTGCCTTGGCGCACGCAAGGAAACTTTAATAATAAATCTGACTGGGAAACATCGAGCTACGATTACGTTTCTTAATAAAGAGCAGCCTTATTGGTTGACTTAAATTTTTAGAAAAAAATACGACACGTAATTTGAATCCAGAGGTACTTTTAAATTCCACATCATTGTCTAATTAGTTCGCTGATTTCAAATCGAATATTTCGATCGTTTCGATTTAGGTCTGCCACAAGGATCCCCGATGGGGTAGGCAGGGGCGTGTAAATATGACTTACACACCTACGTTTTGCCAGAGATTTATTGAGGTGCCGGACAAACTTTGAATTTCTTTTAAATCATGCAGATTTCCTCTCGATATTTTCCTTCACCGTAATGCTTGTGGGATGTTTAATTACTGTACTTAAGTTCAGAAAAACTAATTGTGTGTGTGTGTGTTTGTATTGCAGGCGACTGGTCGAATCACTCGGCCACCGCGGCGATTCACCTAATACTGAATGAATGTGATACATATATGGTGCTATTAACGCAGGTTTGTCTTCGATTCACACCCTGTTGTAGCTGAATGAGGAGCGGAAAAGAAATGGAGCACAACCGAATCATTTGAAATTGAAGTGTTCTGACTAGCAAATGACACTACATACTTGTACGTGCTGTTGTCATAGCTCAACCTTTTACTGCATGTTGCAAAAATATGCCAGAATATTTTTTTCGGCTTTTTACCGACGTCAACATTTCATACAGTTCACGTTACCGTCAGAGGGCTGTACACAAAATATCTCTTTTCTCCCGTTTATATTGAGCGCTCACAGGTGTTTCTAATATACACAGTCTACTCAATTTATTTAACGTCTTGCCTAGCTTTGCTGTAATATTGAACGTATATTTACGGAGTTACGGTACTTTTTTGTTAACAAACTAGCAATACGCATACAAGGAATTTGAAATATTGCATACTAACGGTCCATCTCGGCGTCGCACATAAGATAAGGACGATAAGAAGGGTGGACATAAGATTTTTTTTATAAAAGAAAATATAGCCTATGTCACTCAGGGTGAATGTAGATTTCCAATGGTAAAACAATATTTAAAATCGGTCCTGTTTCGGAGCCTATTCAATATAAACAACAAACAATCAAATCTTGCTCTGGCTGGAGGCCTAGGTCTCGCCATTGACCGGTTAAGTAGCAAAAGTTCCCGGAACTCACGCTACGAGTGACAATACATAAAAAAAAAAAACTTGAGCTTTATAATATTAAAATAAATATATATTAGACTTAGTGCAATGCAGATTTAATATATTTTTACAAATCATATAAGACTAGCCATTACCCAGGAATGTAGTTCTATCATTAATAACAATAATACATTATTTTATTTCAGGCACAATAAAATGTATGTTATTTATATTATTATAGGGCCCATATCATATATACCTTATCCTAAAATGTATAGAAATATGACATATTTCTTTATTATTTATTATTAAACCAAGCATATATACTTAGCTAGTTGCTTAGTACAAACAATAGTACTTATGTCTACTGTCACATTGTTAGCGCCAAATAAACCTCACTACCATGAGTGCAGCGATTCCTTAAGTAGCTCTGGAATATCCTTAATAATCCCCGCAGATGTAGACTAACTCCATACGAGTCGAAACATGTAACTAGCAATTAATAAACCAGGCCCCCAGCCGTGATACTAAGCACTAGAGTACTATAGCCCCATTGAGACAACAACACATTAACGCGATGAAGCGAGAGTATCGCTACGCCTAATGTTATGGTGAGCTGCAAATTTAATCAGACGAAAATGGACCGTATTCATTACTGCAAGCCGGCTATTGGACATTCTGAGAGAGATTTACATTCTAAGGACGTGTGTTGAGATTGATTTGAATAGGGAAATACAAAGGGTTCCGTACATACCTAATAATAGTTTTAGTGAATGAATTTTGCTCTTCTATTCGCCAGGAGGGCGATGAATGTGGACGAAGCAAAAGAGGTATGCCAGTCTAGAGAGAACTGGCGCTCTATACTCTCTGCCTACCCCGTTAGGGACTCGGCGTAATGGTATGTATGTATGTATTTGCAAGGACGATGATATTTTTCGTGCGTATCTTTTACTAGCGACTAATTAGATTTTTGACACATTTTCTGAAAGAAAACGTATTCTGTGATAACAAAGTGGATTATCTATCTCTGAGCCAAAATTCATTTAATTCTGTTTATCCGTGCTGGTATGATTGAGAGATAAAAGTTAGATGTTCATTTGCAAATTATTAACCGTGAGAAAATTTGTGCCTAACGTGCTACCAATCTTAATGCGAATATTTAAATTATGCTTTTGTTAAACTAAAGTTGAGTTTACATTGCTTTTAGTTTATTTGAATTACGTTTTCGATTCTCAACCTTGTTTTGTTATCTTTAAATCATTGCTATTATATATATTATTTATTTTATCTATAAAGTGTTATCATAATCGGAAGCACACTCAAGGAGAAAGAGAAGGAGAAAAGAGGAGAAGGAGTGACCGTATGTAAATGACGCAAAAATCTGTAGCTGTACATCGAACCGAAGTTTTACCCTTTTTAACCGACTTGAAAAAAAGGAAGAGGTTCTATGTTCTACTGTACACATATATATTTTAAGTATGCTCACCAATGTCTAAACGAACTGTAAACCGATTTAAAAAAATATATATATCCCACTCTGTATGTACATATCATCACGAGTCCCTAACAGGGTAGGCAGAGATAATAATATGTATTAATTATAATGTATATTGCCTTAAGCTAGGCATTCTCATTTCCAACAACTGTGGTTTTCGCTCGGTTAGTCTTATAATATTAGTCCATTTGCATAACCTACATCCAACTACCAACTCCCCGGTGCACTACAAACTTCGGTGCTTCAATTAATCTGCAGCAATTTCTGTTACACTAAGCTTAGGTACTACAGATCACAATTAAAGTTATTTTCTATGATAAAATTAATGTCAATGATTAGAAAAAAAAAGCACACATATACTTATTAACATTACGCAGAGTAGGCAGAGAGAGAGAGCACCAATTAATTCTAAACTTAAATACCTCTTCCGCTCTCTACGCACATCAATCCGCATGCAGTAAGCAACCATGCGGTCCACCTGATGGCAAGCGGTTACCGCTGCCTATGCCTTCAACTACAGGGGATCACTCACGCGCTGCTGATCTTGCAGAAATCATTTCACAACTTCTTGGAGTCATGTTTTTTTACATTTTTGTATTTTTCACCACGGCTCTTGTGAAATGTCGCGCAACTAATTACTTAATTTCATATATATCCTCACGCCTTCCCACAAGGGTCCCCGAAGGGGTAGGCAGAGGTGTAAGGTACTACCCACACACCCACTTTCCGCCAGAGGTATATTAGGTGCCAACGTGACAGATGACGAGTCCATCACCGTTACTCAAACACGACTATACATACGCATTTCAATTTCTTCTCAAACGTATGCAGGTTTCCTCTCGATGTTTTCCTTCACCGTAAAGCTCGTGGTGTGACTAATAACTGTACTTAAGTAAAAATTTCATATATACAACGTGGAAACGCGGCGGGCATCATGGGAACGTTTGAGGCGGGTACGTGTGCGTATTTTACTACTAACTACTACTATACTATACTCTCTACCTGCCCCGTAAGGGACTCGGCGTGATGATATGTAGTATTTTGTGACGAAGCATGTGCTGATAACTTTTCTTTTTGTATGACGAAACCTGTGGTGAATTCCTTTTGTGTTCAATCGACGAAGCGTGCGACGTGGATTGCATTTGTAGATCTTTCCGAATTTTTCTTTATTACATATATTCTACCACAAGCCTTAAGCACCAATAACATTTATCTAAATAGAATTGTACTAATAATTTAATGAAACGAATGCGAAGTAGCTTAAAAATCAGCATTCAATTCCGACTTAATCCGCCTTTATCAGAACTGCACTAAGCGCTTTCGATTAGGGAGTCATAAGACGTCCTAAGAACTTCATCCGGTTTAATTTTCTTCAACTGTTTACCAAGTTTATGTACGCAGTGCGCCGATCTGGCAGACCGGGATTGCTGTGAGCATACAGACTCTAGGCTTAAGTTCAGGAGTTTTTTTAATACCTCATAATAGAAACCTTCAATAGTATTTAACTGAACAACAAATAGAGCCCTGGTGGCCGTGTGGTTCGAATACTTGCCTCCAACACAAAGATCGCAAGTTCGATTACTGACAGTGAAAGTGGTTAGTCACACAACTAGCTGTACAGTGATGAGAAACATCGAGAGGAAACCTGTGTACGTTTAAGAAGTAATTCAAAGATGTATGTGAATTCGTGCTTGAGTAACGGCGATGGACTCACCATCTGTCACGCTGACACTTAAAATGTATATCCGGCAAAAAGTGGTTGTGTGGGTACTGCCTACACACTTTTACCTACGCTGCCGTACTTAAGCTAGAAAAGGGTAACCCTCATATGGTCGTTTTTTAGGTAATGATGCAAATTTTACCACCGCAAAATTCTCTACATTTTGATCTAGGAACCAAAGCTCTATCATTATCCATAAAAGAGATACAGATACTCAGTAAACAGTTAAGTGACACATTTTTTATAATTTTCTTAACTAAAAACCAGCTAACCCACGAAACTAGTCTAAAAGAGGGCAAAAGTATCCTAACCCTAGGAAGACCCAATATTTTTTGATATAATTTGCCTAGTAAAAATAAAGTTATCTATTTATGCTTAACTTAATTAAAGTTAAGGTTTATTAACTCTACTAAAAGTAAGTAAAGTGTGAGCAAATTGGCGTACAAAAATAAACTATAAATAAGTTAACATAAAAAACGTAACTATAAATAGGTTAAGATCGCTTAACCATTTTTAAATCAAGTAATACCAATTAATATTTCGGAAGAAACCTTGGTATAAGAAGGGTTAAGCCTCATTCCTAAGCTAGAACAAAGTAAACTGCAGTAAAATGCAACGCACGAGTTATGTATGTCAGATCTATACGGCTTTTATTCCTCATTATTTAAATAAATACCGGTGCTAGTGGAACCTCTCTTTAAAATTCATGGACTTATATTTTCAAAAGGAGTGTATGCCACTTCTCCACTAAACCGGTATTTTTTTTTAAACAATGAGTAGTGAATTATACCCATCAAAGTCATGAAAAGAGATTAGGTGAGATGGTGAGAGAGATAATTTGAAGAAATATTAAAATAAATTAATTGGCCTATAATGCACTTGGGGCCTTGGGGTCCTGAGGCTCACCATCTTTTCAAAGAGGTCTCACGCCGTCTAGTCGGGACCTCTTGTGAAGTCTCGTGACAGGCGGGCTGGAACATATCTCGCTCAGAGAATCAGCATTGCTATCCAGCGTGGCAATGCTGCTAGTCTTCCTGGCACGTTGCCTCGGGATACCGATTTGGGACAAATATTTTATCTGTAAGTAGTTAGTAAACTGTTCTGTTCTGTACTGTTCTTTGTAAATATTGTTAATTTTAATTTAACTTCTGTTATAATATTTTGTTACTTTAATTAAAAAAGTTTTTTCCCGGAGTAATTTCGGGATTTTACATGCTAATTGTATACTTTTAGAATGAGCATGACCTACTGAAGTTTTGAGAAAACTGGCAGGTCATTTTTTTTTATCAACAAAGTTGAAGTGGAAGTTGTTACGCCAAATCCATAATGCAAATGGGTAGCCAACCTTTTGTCCAGTTGATGCATAAGAGCTGTCGTTGACGATCTCTGCTTCGATAGCATGGACATTAATGCCGGCGTCCCGCAAGGCTCTATGCTGTCCCTGAACTATGTTTCTTCTGCATATCAAAGACATGCTTTCTATTGAAGGAATGCACTGATATGCAGACGAAAGTACTGGTGACACTTACTATACGGGCTATGCTAATCTCCCTCGTTCCACTATGGAGGAAATTCGCGAACAATTTGTCTCTGAAATCTAGAGTACACTTTGTAGTGTCTTCGATTGGGGTCTGTGTCTGTCATGTCTCCGATTAAACCACTTCAACCTCACTAAGAAACAAGTTTGCGGGGTGACCCCCAAAAACACTTCCATTTGCTATGGTATTACAATTCCAGTACACTCCCCTTAACATCTAGGAGAGCATTGGGATCCTTTTTGACATTTCTAGTGATGTTCAGTTCCGTGGTCATTTAGAGGACAAGGCTAAGTAGCCGTCCAGGAAGCTCGGTGTGCTCAACAGAGCTAAGCAGAACTTTACACCGCAGCAAAGGCTACAACTTTATAAGTCGCAAGTTAAGCCACATATGGAGTACTGCTGCCACATGTGGGCTAGAGCCTCAGGATACTAGCTAGTGCCTTTTGACGCGGTACAGAATCGCGCAGCTAGGATTGTCGATGATCCCATGCTGACAAGCGGCTTGGAACCACTAAATCTGAGGAGAGACTTTGCCTCCCTGTGTGTTTTCTACCACTTGTATAACGGAGTGTTCTGAAGAATTGTTCGACATGATATGATGCCCACTTCTACCTTCTACCCCCATACCTCTCGCCATCGACGGATAATTCATTCCCATACATTGGAACCGTAAAGGTCTCTTACTGCGCGGTGCCAAATGAGTTTCCTTCCGCGAATGCTCAGGCAGAATGAGCTTCCGTTGAGGTTTTCCCTATAGATTACAGTATGGAGTTATTCATGAAAGGTGTGAAAAGATTCCTGCAGGGTCGGCAGCGCGTGGGCGATACCCCTGGTGTTGCAAGCTTCCATAGGTGGCCGCTAACCATCAGGCGGGCCGCATGTTTGTTTGACACCCATGTGGTATAAAAAAATATTATGAAACATTGCCTCGGCCAGATAACTATATAAGAGTAAAAACCTTTAAACCAGAGAGATTGCTAACTGCATGCCAATATGGCACATATTCTATTGTCAATAAGATTGTGATTTATTGTTGATATTTTATAATGTCCATGCATTATTTTTACTTATATGTGTCGACAGTGTATCACAAAGTATTTTTAGCGCTGTTGTGAGATTATATTGATCTCATTTTAATTTAATTGCATTTAAATAGTTAAATAGTTAGCCTAACGAGGGAATTTTAATTTCATTTTAAAAGTACTTATTTTATTTCCAATTTTTCAGGTATAGAATTTTATTTTAATTACCTACCTACTTACATGTTACTTTAACAGACTTACTTTTAAAGAAACGAAGTTAGCTATTGATCTGTGCATATGGTTAAGTAAATTTGGTTCTTTAGTTTAATTTAGATGGCAAAATATTACTATTTTATGGCAAAATATTTTTTTTCCTCGACTAATCATTCCACTTAGCTTAGCTGTAAAAGGGTTAACCACGAGTGATACTTACATAACCTATTTTTAGTTAAGTAATACTGCATAAATACAGGTCATTAAAAAAAAAGTATTGCCTTTACTTACCTAAATAAAGGTTAAAATACTTTTGTCGTTATCCTATTCTGTATTATGATGTAATATCCTTAGTTATAAATGAGTTATCGGTGGATAACTTATTTATAAGTAAGCATTGTTGAATAACTTTGCAGTATTTTATTGATAGTGACATTTCCATCAAAATACTACGCTAAAAGTGGGTTAGGGTATGGTTAACCCTGTTTTAGAGTCATAATAAGTTTAACATTACGAGTGAAATGCTTAGTTAAATAAGAAAAAATAGGTTTTAGGTATTATAAAGACAATATTTTAGGATGGAAATTATTCTATGAGGTAGAGTTAAATATTAGCTAACTTTGTCTCTAAGAATGTTTACTCCATCTTGAATAGATTTTTAAAGACATCAATTCCCACGTTTTTTGACGATATCTCAAAATTGACTAGTCGGGCTTAACCCTTTTCTAACTAAAGCACGGCAGTACGCCCACGCCTACACCTTCGGGGACCCTTGCAGGAAGACGCGGAGGTACATAACAAATAATTGTATCCTCACGCCCTTCCCTAAGGATCGCCGAAGTAAAATAGGTTTATTAACGGCTCTATATGCGACAGGTGGCTAATATTATGTCGGCGTATACATACGCCTTTTAATTCTTCATCACGACGTTTTCTATTCTATTTCAGTAACTGATCATCCAATGGTATTGTAAAGTTATGGCAGTGGAGGATCGCAGGGTCGTTTCTCGTTAGCAATAAATAATGTTAGGAGTTTGTAAGTTGAGTATGGGAATAACATATAAATATATATATTTATTTATGGGAGAATGATCTCCACTATGATATCTGTAATCCTTTAAAAGACTGGGCAACAAGCGTTTAATAAAGGTTGAAACGCGATGGGGGTGTGTCAGGGCGTTTAAAAGCGAAACAGTGAAAAGTTTGCAAATTGTTTACGCTGGGAACTGGCCCACAACAGTCGTTTGTCGCGACTACAATGTGTTGCTAAAATAAAATTCCAGTCATAGCGCCTTCTGCTTTGTTTCTAAGACGTTATACGACAAAGCGGTTTGAGAGTTAACAACTTTGGAAACTGGGTCAAATTACAGTAAACTCAAAATTTCATGGTTATATCTTGTGGGCAGCAGATTTTAGTTTGTCATCGTTAGAAAGGAGTTAAAATACAAATTTTGTTACTCCTTTACTAAGTTTCAACGCACCTCTTTAACAAATAATAAACAAGCAATGCAGGTAGGGGATTCACTGGTCGCAATTCCACAAGGACCGCCATTCCAAAGTTTGTGTTGGCAGTATAAAGAACGAACTGATTCCGGTTTATCTAAGCATAGACTTCTACCGACTACGGAAACCGCTCACCGCATGAGCAGAACTCTACCCGAAAGCAGTTTCATTCAAATGCAACCCTTGGTTTGATTCTAGGAATGCCTCAGCTCGGCTGGTCCTATATTGAACAAGAGTTCCGTCATATAAGTTTTTCAAGCGAGGCTCGGACAGCAACAAGACACGGATCATGTTGAGTAAATGGCGGCTGCATGTTGAGGCTCTATCGAAGATACAGCAATGATGTTAGCGGCATCGTAAGCAGCCCTGTCACAATTCAAGGAAGATGGCCACTGCTTTGGAACCAAAACAAAGGCCGAAATTCGTCTCGGAAGGAAAAGTTACCCAAGTGAATAACAGTAAAATTATGGTAGATATTTTCCGTATTCCCAAGCGACTATATTTTGTATGTAAGTTGCAATTTCAAAGCATATTGTACACGAGATATGGCTATTATGCCTCGCCCTATATAATGCGGCTATTATTGAAATTCCCATATACATCGTAACAAGGTTTTAATAGCACGTTACAATGCGTTGTCTGAGCATTTATGTGGTACCGCTATTTCACACAAAAATAGAATTTTTCCATTATTTTATTAAACGTATGCGGATTTTTCACGAGTTTTTCCTTCGGTTAAGCTTGGGAGTAATAAACCTCATTCACAAAAACTCATTGGTACAGACCGGGATCTGAACCTGCAGTCCTGATTTCTCAAGTCACTTATGTGTATATCATATTTTTTCCTATGTTAATGCCGTAGGTACACCTAAGTCATATAAATATAGAGAGATTTAGGTGGTCACAAATAATTGGGTATATCTGTATAGTGAAGTAATTTTGATGTTTACCTGAAAACGTTTCTGAGTCGTACTTAATGCTACCCTTAATACACAAGCCTTTGCTTTAATATTAATATTTATTCATGAGTATATTAATATGTATAAATGTATAGTATGTTTCCTTATCAAGTACCTATTAGATTATGTTTATCGTTAAACAAGACAGACTCACTCACGTGGAATCGGGTAGATTCATTACATCTATATATGTACATGTGTACATACACTACGGTCAATATGTCAATTTCCTTGAATAATTCTCTGAGAGAATCCCGAGGCTTAAGGCTGTGCCACCCAGGCTGTGCCATCGACAGCACATCCATATCGCACTGCCACCAGTCCCGGGCATGCTGTCCCTGTGTTAAGGTAGCCACTGACTGAAATAGCAATCCAGCTTACTCCAGTAAGGCAACATTAGTCAGAACGCGAGCAATGCGGCATATTTGCTGCTGAGTATTGTAGCTGAAGTGCAACAATTTTCATTAAACATGATAAGCGAATCCTTGTTTTACCATAACGTGTTATACATATTTGTGGAAATTAACATGATGTGGTATTGCAATTATAATTAAACAATGTTTAAGGGGAGAACGTCTATAAATCTATTCTAATACACCCTAATTCTTAAGTAATTTTTACATTATTTTATTAAGTAATAATAAATAATATATCCTCACGCCTTCCCACAAGGGTCCCCGAAGGGGCAGGCAGAGGTGTTTAGGTAATACCCACACACCCACTTTCCGCCAGAGGTATATTAGGTGCCAACGTGACAGATGGCGAGTCATAAAAACGCACTTGTCATCCGCTTAAGAGATTATGTTGATTATAAGTTGATAAATGTGAAACATTAGAGTCTCTTTATTTCTTATACAAAGTGCTGGTATAGCTTGCTGAAAGCGAAAGCGTGTTTGAAGGATTTCCTCGGGATATGCGTAGAAAAACATTCCACCTTCGCGTACCGCAACGGTGCTTCAATGGGCGTAATTAATTTTCAGCCTAAAATAATAGGGTGAATGGAGACTTCAAAAACAATATTTGCTAATGAATAGCGCTTGTAAATTACCGTTTGTGTCGATTTTATTACAAGATTAGATGAAATTTTGATGGGAGAATAAATATGGCCTCTGGCTAAATTAATTTGGAAGCGACGATACGATTGAATATTGATAAATAAACTTTTGGAAAATGTTAATAAACTTTAGGAAGTGGAAAATGTCGTAAGTCAATTTATCTAACTCTACTTTAACAGGCTTGTACTTTATGTTTTAGCATTCCTCGTATTGTAAATGTTTTTGTTCTCAACCAGTTTGTCTGTACCGATGAGCTGACATCGCAAGATTTCTAGTCAGTGTCCACCAGAGAGCTATGAGCGTTATTACTTGAAGAGATTCGCAAAGCAACTAACGTGAATAAGGAAGGCATGTTACGTAGGCTTGAACATTTAGAAAAGATGAGTGAAGAAAGATTGACGGAACTGACGTACAATGCGAACGGGTGTGGAAGATGAGGCAGACAAGAACACGTACCAACTGCCCATAAAAAAACGATTAGACACTGAATATATGAAGATACCGTAGAATGTGGTTTGTAAGCTGAGAGACAACTAGCGCCACTACTCTCTGTGCCTACCCCATGAAGAACTCGGCATAATGATATGTACGTCAAATCAAATCAAATCAAAATATTTTTATTTCACATAGGTGGGCACTTATAAAACGTCGAAAAAGAAGCAGAAGCACGGTTCGGGTTGGTCGCTTCCATGGAGAAGAACCGGCAAGAGACTCCATGGTTACTCTTTTCAAATCATTAGGCATATACAATAACAATATTTTTTCGTTACAGCAATAGTACCCAAGTATGGGGGAACAACGTATGCCCGACAATAGGTCGTTGCTTACTATACAAAGCATACATAAAACAACATAATTATAACAGTGTTAGCAAGATCTAAGAAACTACAAATCCTACAGTGTTCTCACATTCACAAATTACACAAATTTTGTCATCAGTACTGTAACTAATTCTGGGCAAGATATGAAATAAATAAAAAAGTAAAATATTAGATTATTGTAAAAAAAAACCGAATTGAGAAAAGAAACACGTATGTAGGTATGCCTATTCCTTTTGGGACCCGGGCTTCAAGGCGCAATTATAATTATAAAGTGAAGAGTCATATCTAAGTATGACGTCATCAAACCATATCATACTCGCATAGACATGGTTTATGTAACCGAGGAGCGGTCGATCATAACTTCCACCGACTTCCTCACTGAAGTTAGACGAAGTTGGTCACTTCATTTTCAAATTACTGACAAACTTTGCCAAATATCCTAATAACATTTGTATGTATTTAGTATATAACGTTATTTAGTGATAATGAGAAGCCGTGGTGGCCGAGTTGTTCGAGCAGTTGCCTGCGACACAAACGACCATGGGTATTTAATACATCTCTTTTTTTTATTTAATTTAACACATTTAACATTAAACATTTAAAATTGGCTTAGGCGATTCGAGTTCGTTTGATAAGTTTTACAAAACTTAAACATTACTTAGCTAAGTTGGTTAAAATTAGTTACGCTAAAATACCTAAGGCTTAAAATAATTGGAAAAATATTTCTTAAAACGAAGGTATAAGTACAAAAAGTCAAACGCAGTTTTAATGTGATAGTGACGACATATGTACACAAATATAAAGATATTTGCATATTTAGTTCATCTATATATCCCTTTATGAGCCCTTGTAGAAAACGTGTTCGTATGTATAATAATATTATTATAATTTGAACACACGAATTGCTACCTTGTTAATGGAATGGTATGAAAATACGAGGACACATGTGGAAAAATATGTCACGAAATAACCATTATTTCCTTATTACAAATTCAACGCTCATAACTCGTATGCTACTTAAACATGCTTCATTGAAATGTTTGGGGAGACGGCGCTTGGTATCCGAAAATCATGAAAGCTAGTTATCATAAATGATCCCTCATTTATTCATGAGTCAGTATAAAAGTGATTGTATTCTGAGTTGGAAGCTTACCGAAGTTTTTGTTTGGATACTTACCCGAAAAGTTGTACAAATAAGATTTTTCGTGAATTTTTGTATATATTTTTTAAGATTAAGATATAAAATAAAAGTTTGCAGGCTAGTTGTAAAGTTTTGTCTTATCGTGTAAAATGGCATCACAAAAGGCAATATTTTATTTTGGTTTTATCCAGTGGTACTCGTTTACAAAGTAACAAAGCTAAAATTTTAAGCTATAAGTAAAAAATATTCAGTTTTGGGCTCAACAAGATAAGAATTAGTTTACGACGTTTGTTCCTTTCAGAACTGGCATTGCCTGTTAGCATCGCATCCAATAGCTCTGATCTGTTGTAGTTGAGATACTGCACTGAGTAATATTTACGTAATGTTTTGGATATGAAAAAAATATCTCAACATGCAGTGTAGTATGAATTGCTGTATAATATTCTGACGCTTAAGGGATGTTAGAGCAAACTGAAACGAGCATACTTTTCGTCGAATGTTAAGGGATATAATGAGAATGAAGATGAGAGATATTATGTTATTTAATCAAATGAACAGATTTGGGTTCGAAGGTTTAAAAATTGTTTATAATATAAAATGATATTACCTATTTCAAAATTGTGTATGCTCATGGATTAACATAAGATAACTCTTTGCTGAAACTCAATTCATTTACTGACTTTTAGCTCGCAGTAAAACTAAGTTTCAATATTAAACTGAAGGCGTGCTTCAAAAGTGATAAAATACGTTTAAAGCGCCGCATCGACACTTTTAATACTGACTCTCAAGGAAATATTTGATGCACTTTTTGTTGCAAACTGATCTCTCAATCAGATAAATTAAAATTTATAGAAGAACATTCCGTGCGATGTAAAGCGTGCCGTTATAAATGATGTTAAGTAAAATTGGATAAAGGAGAATGGTAGTTTATTTCATCGCTGGCCACGTTCAGAGAAATTTGCTTTTCTCCATACAAAATAACGCCTATATTTCGAGAATATTTCTCAGCATCGGGGTGCGAGGTTCTCAACACACAAAAATTGTTTTGGCATAATAGCAATTCTATCAAGACTTACGATGCCTAATATTATTGAAATTTAACTTACATACCGACAATGGGATAGTAATTATATAAAGGTATTCCCTTCATATAATGATTTTAACACTGGAGAGTACTCGAAACCGGCGAGCATGTATGGAGAGACTAGTGAGAACTGTCGCTGCCTTCCCCGATAAGGACTCGGTGTGATTATATGTATGTATGTACGTAGTAAATGCACAGGGTATTTTATTGTAGCGCTCATGATTTCCTGAATTTAGATACATTAATTAGTCACACCAAGAGTTTAACGGTGAAGGCAAACATCGAGAGGACACCTGCATAGGCCTGAGAAGCAATTCAAAGGCGTATGTGTAGTCGTGCTTGAGTAACGGCGATGGACTCGCCATCTGTCACGTTGGCACCTAAAATATATCTCTGGCGGAAACTAGGTGTATGGGTATTACCTATACACCATCGTCTTCGTCTACGTCTACGTCTTCGGGGACCCTTGTGGGAAGGCGTGAGGATATATTATAATTTATCAGAACTATACCATGACTAAAATTATTGTGCAGAAACTTTATTTATATTAGAATATGTATTAATAATACTCCAATTGGATTATACAAATTTTGAATATATACCCGCTGATATACGAAGATAAATAGCACTCCAACTACAAAACCCTAAAGTTTTATTCTTAGCGCTCAGCTTCGAGTGATAAAATCAGTGCTGAAGGCTAAAAACCGGCCTATTTCTCATTAACACATAAGATCGTACTTTTATATCTCTAAGCCACGTCCGTTACGTAGTAGACAGTTGGCATAGAGCGCCATTTAATTTGACTTGTAGGTTCACGTGAGTCGCGTTAATTAATGCATTCTCTAAGCTTACATACCCCTTTTGCTTCGTGCACATTCATCAGTTTTTTCAAACATGCTCGCCGATAGAGTATTCTTGACGGTACTATCCTTGAGTGTCCAATTCCATTTGATCTAAATTCAGGCTTCCTCTGACTTTCACTATCGTATAATAAAGTGAGCACTATACCTGACTATAGATAGACTATATTCTATCCAATTTCATTTTAACGTAAAATTCCCTGATCAATAGTAAGTTGTGATACCTTATCTCGTTTCAAAGAAGCACGTAGGTAAAATGTCAAAGGAGGAATTTCTTTGACATTAAATTAAAAATGGGCACGTGCCAAATGCCATTAAAACATAATTTTGGTACACAGTTGACTGATGACGAATATTGCAAACAGAGTTCTTCATAGAGGGTGTGAAAAGATTCCTCCAGGGACGGCAATGCGCAAGATACTCTTGGGGTTGCAAACTCACATAGGCCGCGGTAACACCTAATCATCTGACGATCCTCGTTATTGTTTGTCACCTTAGTAGTATTAAAAGATTGAAAAAAATCACACTCATGTGTTGCTGTCTCATGTGTTCGTGTCAAATTCTCTTATATTATACTAGCTGTCCCGCCCAGCTTTGCTCGGGTGAAAAAGTTAAATTGCCCGTAACACGATCGCAGCGCCACCTATCGGGTCCAATTGTAAATCTAAACCATTCTCGAATCCACCTTAAGACACACAGAAAGGGATAGCTTCGCACGGGTGAAAAAGTTAAAATTCCTAAAACTCGATCGCAGCGCCACCTATCGGGTCCAATTTAATATAGCCTATGTTACTCGGGGATAATGTAGCTTTCTAAAGGTGAAAGAATTTTTGAAATCGGTCCAGTAGTTTCGGAGCCTATTATTTACAAACAAACAAACAAACAAACAAATCTTTCCTCTTTATAATATTAGTATAGATTTATATAATATATCCTCACGCCTTCCACAAGGGTCCCCGAAGGGGTAGGCAGAGGTGTATAGGTACCCACACACCCACTTTCCGCCAGAGGTATGTTAGGTGCCAACGTGATAGATGGCGAGTCCACCATTATATTTGATTGTACATTATTGCTCTACTCTCTCCCACCACCTCCACTAGTACAATATTACGTCTAAGTGTCGAGACGGTGGGAAGTTACTTTGTTTTATAATATTTGGAAAACCCACGGAGGCTGTGATAAACGGCACCCGCACATTATCTCGATATTCTTAACTTTAACAATGCTACCTAAAAAGAAACTCAGCAACAAATTTTATGCCACTTTTATAAGCCACTAGCGGCCTGTCCCGGCTTGGACCGGCACGGGTGGACATATTTTTTTTTACATATTGGCATAAAATTTACTTTTTCTTGCAATTAAAATAGCCTATATTAATCAGTGATAATATAGCATTCAAATGGAGAAAGAATTTTTAAAATCGGTCCAGTACTTTTTGAGCCAATTCCTTACAAACAAACATACATACAATCATACTTACATTCAAATCTTTCCTCTTTATAATATTGGTATAGATTCATAATACTTAATAATATAATACCGATGAAATATAAAGCAATGATGGTAGCCAATTTACGTATGTAAACAAAGCAAACAATGTTTGAAACTGGCAAATTTAAGATGATCCTTATTAACAGTTACATTGAAACACGTTTCATTCAGTTTTAATTGGCACTCGGTATCAATGAAAGCTTAACGCAATGCACCGTCAATCGTAAACTATAATGAATTAATGTTCATATTTAACGTATCTATCTAACCAGAACCATCTAACCAGGGGAACCAGAAGTGTTTAGGTAGTATCCACACAGCCCTTACTCACTGGAGATATATTTGCTTGTTTATCAAGCACATCTCTTCATAATGCATATCATCGCGTCAAGTCCTTCACGGGATAGGCAGATAAAGTAGAGCGCTAGTTCTGTCTAGACTAGACTAGAAATGAAAGAAGTCTGTAACTTCTTTCATTTCATCCACGTAATAATGTTAGTCTCAACAGTTTGTCCATTCTACATATAAACCCTTAGGATCATAATAAACTAAATTAAAAAAGAAAACCTCAGAATAATAAACAAAACTACCATACAGGCACCATTATAACTATCAAACAAAATTTTAGGTTCATTACAAAGTACCAAATTACGAATAGAAAATCATTATATCAGCCATCATTACTCGATAGAACAAAAGATCGATGACTTGGAGGGTAAACTCGCGTAATTAAGCTGTAACGCTACTCCACGAAGATTGATAGATCTAGATGTCCCTGCATATTAGAAGGTAGACCGCAGCGCCGTTCGAATTTTCGTACATTCGTGAATGCCATGGTTAATGAATCTACGAAATTGCTAGACTTAAGGCATTCGGGTCGTAATTTTAAATGATTTGTGAAATGGGCTAAGTTATAAGGGTCTACGTTTATATTATTTTGACGTCTGGATTAAAATGAGTATCCCAAAATGTTCTCTGCCTCAAGTCAATTTGACAAGAAATTATGTGTAGAAGAATTTACCCAATACAAAAAATAAATGTAGGTTTAAACTATGAATGAATGTGAAAGTATTCGACAAAAATATCTATCGGTAGGTATACATAATATGAGCATTATAAAAATTCCAATAAGAATGTTTTTTTGGAAATAAGTCACATAGAACATAGATCTAATTAATAATAAGAAAAGACAAATGAGGAAGGAAGCAAACAGATTTATTATCGGGAGCAAAATCTCTGCATATAGTTTATGTTTACTCGGAAAGGAAGCCCGTGTCTATGTGTGAATAATGTATTTTTGTACGTCGTAATACATAACATCAACACACATCTGCATTATTTATTTATCCTGGTTTGAGTGTCGTGACATTTGCTTTCACGTTTCGAGTTACATGGATACCGATTTTCCCTCATCCCTCTTGGTATCTTACTTTGAATGTAAATTATGTACCTCCTAATAGCATTATTATCTTTGGCAACATCACTTTAATTGTCTATATAAATATATAATAATAATATATCCTCACGCCTTCCCACAAGGGTCCCCGAAGGGGTAGGCAGAGGTGTATAGGTAATACCCACACACCCACTTTCCGCCAGAGGTATATTAGGTGCCAACGTGACAGATGGCGAGTCCATCGCCGTTACTCAAGCACGACTATACATACGCCTTTGAATTTCTTCTCAGACGTATGCAGGTTTCCTCTCGATGTTTTCCTTCACCGTAAAGCTCGTGGTGTGACTAATCACTGTACTTAAGTTCAGAAAAACTCATTGGTACAGTCGGGATTCGAACTTGCGACCTTTGCGTCGCAGGCAACTGCTCGAACCACTCGGCCACCTCGGCTCTTATTTAAATATCTATATAAATAGATATTTAAATAAAGTATTATATTCTCACAGTAAAATTATTTAATACATACTTTTGTTAAATTGTGAACGTGAAATAGAAACGTACTTCTATTGTAGCTTAAACTATACGCTCCCTACATTTATGTCAAATTATTACAAGAACAATAAAAAAGAGCTATGTTGGCCGAGTAGTTCGAGTAGTTGCATGCGACACAAAGATAGCAAGTTCGAATCCCGACTGTACCAATGAGTTTTCAAAACTTATAAAAGAGCGACAACACCACGAGCTTTAAGGTGAGGGAAAACATCGAAGGAAACCTGCTTATGCTTGAGAAGAAATTCAAAGGCGTATGTATAGTCGTGCTTGTGCGATACCTATTATACACCTCAGCCTACCCCTTCAGGGACCCTTGTAGGAAGGATCCCGCCTTCACGATAAATAAACAAAATAAATTGTATTCTGATAGATTTCATTCTGGCTTTTAGTGATAAACCATCATTCTATTTTCCATCTTACATTGTGTTCAAGCAATATTGGTACTACCACTTACTACGTATGAGATGTTCAGACTTGATATTATGACAGCAAATTCCAACTGACTAACTAATACTCGCATATATTTTCAACCCAAATGCGAATCCCTGGCAGTTGAACAAATTCTAATCCCATTTCCTGCTGTACCAACGTTTGCTCCTGTATAAACTTTTCAATTAATTTACTAAGCTCTGTCAACGCATAACTTCACGTATATGTAACTTTTGTTGTACAAAAACAAAGTACCATAGTAAAATGAGCCCATGCAATTCCACACAAAATGCCGACGGTTACTATTATAATAATTAGAATAGCCTCGGGCAATTAAGAAAAAAAATACGTATTATGAATTTATTTAAAAAAAAAATATTTGAATTGACTAAATTAAATTGACGTTAATATTCGTCATAACATATAGGTATGTACACGCTTACAAACTCACCGTTTAGCGCATCGGCACTTAAATATATAAATAGAAGTGCATATGTATTACACACTTCTATTATGCTGTTATTACACCTTTGGAAAGATTTTGGATACTTTTGTGGAAAGGATTAAGTTAATATAATATAAAAAATATTTTTCATTGCTAATCAACTTATGTTTATATTAGTTTATTTGTATTATTATCTAATAAATCATATAATTAATGATTTACAGAAATTGTATACATTGATAAATGTTATCAATGAATAAAATATTATGTGATATATCCCGTGGTGGCTCCAGTTGTTCCATCTGTCGCCTACCTACACATTTCAGCCTATCCCTTCGGGGACCCTTGTTTCTAAATTTCATTGAAGAGTGACGAATACGTCATACTTTTGTTGTATCAGTAAAAATACGAATAATAATTCGTATTTTTATCA
This sequence comes from Drepana falcataria, assembly GCA_945859725.1. NCBI lineage: Eukaryota > Metazoa > Arthropoda > Insecta > Lepidoptera > Drepanidae > Drepana > Drepana falcataria. Next base: position 9,621,743 of record OX243935.1, read on the forward strand.
ATGTACTAATATGTATAAACGGGAAAAGGCAAAGAGGACGCCAAATATAGAGGTGGGAGGACGATTTACCTGAGGGATGGAGAAGATTAGCTCGCGATAGGAAAGTGTGGAAGGAACTAGGTGAGGCTTATGTCGAAGGACATCCTGACAAATAACTGGTTGCTGAAAGTAAACAAAAAAAAATATTTGTAATAAGCAATGTATGATTGTATAAAATTAAGTTAAGTACTCATGGTCAGTCATCAATATGTATAATAAATCCGAGTAAAAGACGAGAGCAATGTAGAGACGATCGATTGACACTATGATAATCCATGTAAAGTTGCTACAATTTGCTAGTTTGATTATAATAGGCAGATGAACTTCCAACTAAAGTCATAGATTTCCCCCGGGTAAGAAGCAGTGGTTATGCCAGCTCATAAAGTGACTAGTTCTGTGACCTCCCACTTTTTATGGCACGCCAGTGTAGTGCGACAAGTTTATGATAGTTTCATGTAAATCGAACCATTAGACGATTTTTGAAATACTCTAATAAAAAAAACAGTCTCAAATTTTAGTTTATGTACTGATTGAGTTGTTCTAGCTTCTCTTTATAGCTCTACGTACCCAGAGCCTTTAAGTTAGTAATTTTAAGATTTTTTTTATGTATTTGTTTAGTGTATAAATTACCATAAGAGATTCATTAAGAGCAAGATCTACAAACAACCCTTTAGTAACGTAAGATATAGTAAGTAACACAGTGTTTTCGATGTAAAAACAATTAATAATTAAGACATTTCTGTCAATATATTTATATCTTCACGCCTATCGAATGCAGGTGCATGCACCCACTTTTTTCTGGAGTTATATTTTAGCTGTCAGCGCGACAGGTGGATAATCTATCACAGTTTCCCAAGCTCGACTTATGCATACCTCTTTGAATTTTTTCGAAACCTGCTCAGGCTTTCCTATCGATGTTTACCGTCACTGAAATGCTCATAGTGTCACTAATCACTGTACATACGTTCAGAAAAAGTAATTAGTACAGTCGGGATTCGAACTTGCAATCCTTTCTTAGCAGGCAAGTCCTCAAATCACTCGGCCACCACGGCTTTTATTATCGTTTTGTCTAAGGTTTGATATTGGCAGAAATCTGTAATATTAGATCAACGCCTGCTAATCTTGAACTTTCAGGAAACAAATTATTTTTCCCTACATTTATCATTCAACAATGTCTACATGCATAGCGCGCTGTGTCGGCTACGAGCCAGGGCACTTTACCCGTTAGTTGGTGCTCAGTAATGTGTGAAATGGCGCGAGCGAGAAGAGTCATAGTACGAAGACGTGAGTACACAGTACATGGTCTTGATTTCACATAAGAAAAGTGTTCAACATACCTCCCGTGGAAGAAGGTTGTAATAGACCTTTTTGGGAAGACAAAATGGTAAAATTTTTAATTTTTGGCACATTTCACAATGTTATACTGTTTCTAAGAATCGTCAAATCAGTTATGAGTGTTTGTGCGTATTTACATTTTAAAATAAATGCCGACAAGTGACCGAGTGTGGTATATCGGTAGATGGACAAATTCTAGAGCAAGTGAATGAATTTGTATATCTAGGAAGCATGTCCACACAACGAGGGTGTGATTGTAAAAGTGAAGAAAGGCGCAACATGCCTTTGGTTGTTTTGGCCATATAGAAAAGATGAGTTAAGAAAGATTGACGAAACAGATATAGAAAACCACGTTCCAACTAACTAGATCAAATCGATCGGACGCTCAAGAACGGGACATCAAGAGTTCTCAAAACCAACGAGCATGTATGAGGAGACTGATGAATGTGGACGAAGCGAAAGAGGTATGGTAAGGTAATAGGTAAGGTCAGTATATATAGGTAAGTCTAGAGAGAACTGGCGCTCTATACTCTCTGCCAGCGCGTTAGGTGCTCGACGTGATGATATTTATGAAATAAATATCTGCCGTTGACTTCAAATCCTTATCCTCTAGCGTATCATTATTTAATATTTAACGAGAACATCTATATATATTTATGAACATACACATACATTATACATTATTTTATCTTTTCTTTGAACGAAACTTTGCTACATTCCTAAGGGATTTCAACAACGCTATACAGTTTAAATTATGAAATTAATTTATTCACGTTGACTGTGTTCTGGATCATATTCCCATCAGTGAAATTCTGGTTTCAAATAAATTGCAGATTTATATTAACTTGCTATCGGGGCATGAAAGAACTTTGCCAATAAAAATGTCGAGAATGAAATTTGAAAAATGAAGCTCTACATTACAATATATTCTCGATATAAAAAAGCTGTGGTGAACGAGGTGAGGTTCGAGTACTTGCAACACAAAGGTTGCAAGTTCGAACCCCGACTGAAAGAAAGAGTTTTTCTGAAACTCAGGACAGTGATTAGTTACACCACGAGCTTTACAGTCAAGGAAACCATCGAGAGGAAACCTGCATACGTCTACAAGAGCTTCAAAGACGTATGTATTATCGTGCTTGGGTAACGACAAGGGACTCGCCATCTGTCACGTTAGCACCTAAAATATATCTCCGGCGGAAAGCGGGCCTATGTGTATAACCGACGCACTACTGCCTACCCCTTCGGGGACCCTTGCGGGATGGCATGAATATATACATATATAGTCTACGTTTAAAAATATAATCTAATTATTTTACTACAGGTACGAACACTGACAATAAATGTTGTATAAAAGGGACATTGTGAGGGCGAACGTAAACACCACAGGTCACTACAATTGTGAGGGATACCTTGGCTCTATCGTAATATAACGATACAAATGTAGGTAGTAATATGCCCTAGTAATTCACAATACCCTGGCTCTGAACTTTTCGACTCTATATATTACCACTCATAATTAATTCTTATGTATATCGCTATATTGGCAATGAGGGCATTATTCCGCGGTTGCACACACTTCACACTTTTGTAGATAAATATAAAAAAAATCGAGACAGATTTCCACTTACATTTGTCCTAGCATGATAAATTCGAACAGAGTAAGTGGAAAACTTAAGTGTGGAGCGCTAAACGATAAGCTGGGCAATACTGGACTCGGTCCAAACGATCGAATACATTTTTCATTGTATGCTGTAAACTAACATATGTAACACTATCAAGATATAAAAACAAATGAACAACTTTAAAGTTTTATCCGTCTAAAATACTTGGAACGAAAATTGAAAACGTTTTAAAAAGACGCTTTGAAGGCGGTATACTCAAAAGAGCAAACAAAACTTGAGATTATCCGAGATTTTCTTAGAGAAAAATGGATGTTTTTAAATGCGACGTTATAATGCTCATTCCCACAGCGGTGATTCAAAAGATGACTTGGCTTAATAGAACGTGTTAAGGCTCGACGAGGCTCTTATAACAATGGCATTTGGGTCAAACCTTTATAATTTTATCAAATTTTTATAATTTTAAAATGTATACAAGGAAGGGGAGCTCTTTGTATCCTCGCTGGCCTTCCCACAAGGGACCCCTACGGGTAGGCAGAAGTGTATAGGTACCCACACACATAGGTGCCAACGTGACAGATGGCTAGTCCATCGCCGTTACTCAAGCACGACTATACAATACGCCTTTGCTTTTCAGACGTATGCAGGTTTTCTCTCGATTTTCTCCTTCACGGTCAAGCTTGTAGTTTGACTAATTCACTGTACTTAAGTTCAGAAAAACTCATCGATACCTACTCTCTGTATTAAGCTACAAAATATATTTATACTATACTGGTTTACTGATTTACCGGTTTCATGAAGGGTGAGAGATGGGGATGGAAAATGTTGAATTTATGTGATAATGTGATAGGGACAAAGAAAGGAAGCAAATTAAAATGATTATTTTAACTTTATTTTTTCATAAAAATAATAAGCGATAAATGTATACACGTAGGATCATATTTTAATGTTTTAATTTTTTTATCGTATCAATGTTGTTAATGCTAATCATGGAGTTTTTATTTCTACAACTTCTAGACGTCAGTCGTTGTATTTTCCGAAACATCCCGTATGTGTATTTTACAATATATCAGAATTCATATCACAAAATCACGCAGAATCCTTAAAGGGTAAGGCGGTAAGCGCCGGTAGATTCTAATTAATCTTATTCCAAATTGCACTCATGCGTAAACAAGGGGTGCTTTTGGTAAAAAATAGCACTAACGGGTACATACTAACATTTATACAAATAAATAAAAGTGTCTGATTTAATATTAAAATAACCGCTTTTTACTAAATGCACATGGATGTATGTATACACGGTACATATAGCAAAATCACATGTTAATTTTTTTGTTTGTCTGTCCGTCTGTCTGTCTGTTTGTTCCGACTAATCTGAAACGGCTGGACCGAATTTGACGGAACTTTCACTGGCAGATAGCTGATGTAATAAGGAGTAATTTAGGCTACTTTCATTGTAATAAATTGAACAATAACTTTTTAGTTTCCACGCGGACGAAGTCACGGGCACAGCTAGTTATAAATAATTCCCACACAAGAAAGCAATAAATTTCGTCTAACCATCGGCTATGTTCTAAAAAAAACTTTGTCCTTATTTAGGGATAAGTGGTACCCTGTTATAGCTTATAGATTTTGAAGTATTGGCGGGCTGGACCTTAATGTAGAAAAACCTAAAAGCCTGATACGTACACCCGAGACAAAAAGTGAAAACCATTTTCTAAATCCATTTCTGGGCATATAGAAATCGCAGCGATTTGTCAAATTTACGGCAGCCGGCTCTGGTGTGAACGTGGAGCAATTCTTATTTGTACGGATTAGGAACCGTGCCAATCACAGCTTGTATTTGCTTATAGCATGTGTGATTGCTAACTTACACGGTGAGCGTAATGGAATGGAGAGTGAATTCAGTTTTGTATAATGAAGTGTTTGATGTTAGGGCATACATACGAAAATCTAAGGGGTTTTACAGACTGTTTGGATTTCTTTACCGATACTACCGTGATTGTATAGAAGAATTCTTATAAAAAAATAATAATAATATAAATTTCTTACTACTTACGCTATTAATTATAATTATAGACTTGAATGTTTGGAGAGACGAATTCCACATTAAATAAAATTACCCAAAACTGTTATAAATAGCACCAAGCACACCATACTAGCGCGATCTATGTTATGACTCTTTTAATTTAGTGACATCTATCGAGCTACTTTTATATCAAAGAGAAATAAGGTGCTATACGGTTTTAACGGCGATTTTTTATAGAAAGGACATAATTAAATTCGTTGGTTCCATAGGTGGTTCCGTAGGTGCAATGACGAGTCCATTGCCCTACGAATAAGTACAACTTACTTAACTTTCTTTCTTTTAATACCTCTAAGGTAGCAAAAAGCCTACAGTTCGCCCAATGGTAAGCAGGCTCCGCCGTCTATGGACGCTTGCATGGAGTGGCCCTCGTGTGTTGCCGACTCTGCTGGAATCGGAAATTCGAAATTCGGAAAATTTTCGTAGCCTTCTTGTACTCAAAAAATTTGAAACAAATGCTGGTAGGCTTGTGATGTTTTCTTACTAAACCTCATGGTGAAATGAATCCATAATAAATTACTGTGCCTAAATAAAAAACTCATTGCTAATGTCAGGGCTCGAACCTGCAATCTTGACTCACCATTATATGCTTACTTCGTGAAAGTGAATTTTCACATAGATTTATTCATAAAAGGCAAAGGTAGGCTACGTTCCATCTACCTAGATCAAATCGGAAATTCAAGGATAGGAACAAGAGTACTTGAAATTGGTGAGCCTGTATGGAGAGACCGATGATTGTGTATAAAGCGAAAAAAATAAAAATATCTCTATCTACCCCGTGAGGGACTCGTCGTGATGATAGGTATGTGTGTAATTAATGCTCTTGCTTGTAGCAAGCATTGAGGAGATTAGACGAGATTTTGAATCACAATTTATCGTTCGATCATTGATCGTTGAGTTACTTCCGGTCACTAATTGAATGGATAGTCCGCATAAGGTCCCCAGTTGCTTTAGAGGCATGTTAAACTCTATTGGCGATTAATCAACTGTGGCAAACATTAATTACCTCACAACGTTTGTCCAACGCTACCGAATTTCTCAGTAAAATTGTCTACCGAGGTTATGTGTCGTTACATACTCATTACTTCATTACATTAGGTTGGTGATCCCATATAGCGTTTGTGTGACTAGCTCTGTACATTCATATTTTCATACTTCCTCTGACATACCCAGGATTCGCTGCCATACAATAAGGTTATACCAATATCGCGTTGTGGACAGCAACTTGAGCATCCTTGCTCAGACTTTTACTGCCCATCAACGCCGACATGGCTCCATTCACCTTATTTCCGGCAGTTATCCTTCTTTCTATATCTTTTTCATACTTTCCATCTCGTGTGAACATGCTTCCTAGATATACAAATTCATTCACTTGCTCTGGATGTCCAAGACATGCCGTCATCAAACCGGATGACGACATAACGGTCCTCCAGGACGCCCGACAAAAACATTCCAACACTACACACAACCGACCATTGTTCCGTCCTCGCCAGCGAGGCTCGACGCGAATAAGCCGTAATGTTACCCCCCGACCCCCGCCGCAAACGCCGGCCCGCGCCGAGCCAGACGCGCAAATCCTGCCCCCAAATAATATTTAAATAAAATTACCAGTCCAGCCCAGCTCCCTTGCTCGCGATCCAGCAACGCCCTAAGCCGAGGCTCGTACCCCACAGGGGGTGCCCTTAGCTGTGTTGCTTAAAAATAAAGTGCCTGGCTGGATTGGGTGATTTTTTTTTAATTATAAACGATACATAATTATAAAATTAATTATGTTGGTAAATCGTAAATAAATTCTCACGAAAGATTTGAAGTGATTCTTGCAGGGTCGGCAACACGCGAGTGATACCCTTGGTGTTACAAGCGTCCATAGGCGGCGGAAGCCGTTTACTTAGGTCAAATGTATATTAAAAAAATGATACGAAATACAAAAGAAAAATACAAAATTGTTACGAGCTGACTCTGGATAATTGGATTATTGTCTTGAGCTCCGACGATAAATTATGTATCACTGTTATGAAAGGATTTGTTACATATACATAGGTATGTTTTTTTAATTCAAATGATTCAAATCATACAATAATACAGCCGACGTATGCCCTTAATTGCCAGCGGTAAATGTGGGCTGTGCTTTAATTACTGAAAGTGTTTCCCAAAAATTTGTACGAAAGTTATTCCGAAAACGTGGACATTATTTTTATTCTCCTGTTCCATTGAAAGTGCTCAATTTTTAACACGCTTTTATTTTGTTTGTTTTATTTGATTTATTAACTACGACCTGACCTAAAAAGGAGAATATTTTTTCTCTGTATCTAGTATAATACTAAATGAGAATCTCTGTATAAAACTGTGTCATTACAGTTCATTGTATATATAATAAATATTCTATTTGAAAAAAAAAATGTTTAAGTATTATTATACAATATACGTATGTGTTCATAATCATATGACAGGTGAATTATTTTAACAACAGAAAGTCTTTATTTATTTGTTACTTTAACGAGATCTTATCAATAAACGCAGACTTTATTCTATCTAACTTCGATTGTTACCCAGAACTTATTCTAAGATATATAATTCTTAGAAGATAGATAATTAAATTGCCATGAAAATACTGTTTAACAGCAGAAGTCGAAATATATAATAAATAATAATAATATCCTCACGCCTTCCCACAAGGGTCCCCGAAGGGGTAGGCAGAGGTGTATAGGTAATAATACCCACACACCCACTTTCCGCCAGAGGTATATTAGGTGCCAACGTGACAGATGGCAAGTCCATCGCCGTTACTCAAGCACGACTATACATAAGCCTTTGAATTTCTTCTCAGACGTATGCAGGTTTCCTTTCGATGTTTTCCTTCACCGTAAAGCTCGTGGTGTGACTAATCACTGTACTTAAGTTCAGAAAAACTCATTGGTACAGTCGGGATTCGAACTTGCGACCTTTGCGTCGCAGGCAAGTTGCTCGAACCACTCGGCCACCACGGCATCTTCGAAATATTATCTAGCTTTTATTAATAAATTATTTTCCAAATCCACGAACTCGTGAAACGAACTTGAATTAGACTCACTTTTATAAAACTGTTTAAAACCTTTTTTGTAATATTAAACTTAAGTACTAAGAATGTGTCAATGTTATACAAAAAGAAAAATCAACTGAAAAGTGTTTATATGCTAAATTATCACTCAAGGGCTACGCTATCGTGTGTGTAGCTCTTTAGATTTGAACTTCTCTGATTTATGTACGTATTCGAAGATACGCTTAGGATTTATGTACACTGAATGTATAACGGAAATGTTCTTACAATTTGTACATAGCACTTAAGTATTATGCTGATAAATTGAAGCTATTTTTAAGAAGAAAGTGCCTACAGAAGGCGTATGCTTTCACTGGCATTATCTAATTTAAATAAATATGTAGCATTATTGCGGCGTTCGTTGTTGAACCCGTGAAACGCTTGGGGCCAGAACCTCGCCATATTTTAATGAGCTTTTGAGACGTCTATTCAAGAACAAGAAAGTCCGAGCATGTATGAAGGTATGATAGAAAACCAGTCTATAAGTCGAGAAAGTACTCTCAAGTACAAAAGCGGTCTAGTCTCTCAGCCTACCCTTTGGGGGACTCGATGTCATATAATTGAAGGCCCTCGTGACAAGCAGGCTGTCACTTTTTAAAGGCGACTGTGATATTCTAATTAAACATATTCGGGATTATACACGATATTTAAATTCATCGTAAAACTTGGTGTTAACTGATCGGTACACCGATTAATTAAAATTAAGGAGAAAAACAATCATGAGTACTAACAGACCGCTTTGATTTAAAATCAACCGTCCGTCAATATACATAATACCAATTGTTGCAACTGCATTTATGCGAAATAAATAAACAAAGTATTTTTTTGATTCACTCGTTGTGATTGAAAGAAATTTTAAAATGTGCTTATGTTCGATACGAATGAAATGTTCTTGTCTATAACTGAATTACTACGTTACTGCTTCATTTAGCCATTTTATAAACACTATAATTTTTTTTATTTCATTTGATTATTTTGTATTACAAGTGGCATCATCAGACCACTGAAAAGAGGTAATTCTTCTAATGCAGATTATCATTACTCAAGATAAGAGATCTCAGACCAAGTCAAACTTTATCTTGTACTTTATTGAAGTACTATTGTTATCTTCACGCAGGGTAGGCAGATGTGTAGCTACACCCTCTTCTTATCGGAAATTAATTTAGGCGCCAGTCTGACGTTTTTTAATAGCTCCTCAAATATATATAGGTTTCTTCTCGAAGTTTTCCTCCACCTGGTGGTGGCACTGTACTTAGGTTCAGAAGATTACATTAGCTCAGTTGGGATTCGAACTGGCAATCTTTGCAGTGAGGCTAGATATATATAAACTAGTCCCTAACGTTTATGGATGACCAGCAAACGTTAGTTAGCGAGTAGTGAAAATAAATGAGCGGCTAAAAACTGTTTGTGACAATTCTTGGCACGGGACCAAGGCAGAGTCACCGGATGGAGTAAAATACAGTGAAATGTAAGCTTTACATGGATGACTTACGGTATATTTTTGTGTCGAGTTGTCTCGTCTTGTCAAATTACTGATTTAGGATATATTATGAGCCATGTCTTTCTTGAAAAGGTATAGATAAAATGTTAAATGCCAGACTCCTATTAGAGCTCCATTAACACGGCCTAGCAATTAGCTTTAAATGCTATGGTAATAATGAGTAACATTTTTACACGTACTCACACGTATTAATAAAATAATAGATAATAATATGCCTATTCCTTAAATCACACCCTAAAGTGTCATTCATATGTCAGTCAGTCATTCGCCAGTTTAAAGGCGTGAATCTAAATACATCCATGTCATCACGCTGAATCCCTTGCGGGGTAGAGATCCCTCTTTCACTACACCGACATTTATCAGTAATTTCATACATGCTCGCCGGTTTCGAGAAACTGATAATAAATTGAGTACGTATATAAGGGTCCTGGATAAATAGGTAGTGGAAGACCATGTGACCGAACGCTCAAGGATGGGAACATCAAGAGTAACCGAAACCGACTAGCATGTATTTATAAGTCTAAAGGACCAAAAGAGTAAGTAAACTGGTCTCTCACTCTGCCTACCCCGTGAGATACTCGGCGAGATGTATTGACGATATCTATAAGTATATCTTCAATCACAGTCATAGGCTCCGATATGTTGCTTGTGTCGATTTAATAAGATTTAAGTGCGTGCGGTATGACCGCTAAGCCCGCTTTTTGCACCCCATTACTCAATGTCAGTCGCGAGGGTAATTTTAGACATGGGTGTTATTAGAACATAATAGAAGCAAAGTCGTTTCCGGAATAGTCTGGTAATGGATGGGTGACTGGTGTGGCATTTATCAAGCTGTAGATATTACATATAGATTTACATTAGATTTATGATATTAGATTTTTATACAACAAGAGTGGCAAACAAGCATACGGCCCACCTGATGGGAATCGGTTACCGTAGCCTATTTACGCTCACGATACTAAAGTATCACCTGCGCGTGGCCTCTGTGTTCGGAGAGTTATAGTGTGTTGGTAGCATGTGGGTTTAATCCCTCAGCTTCCAACACAATGTAACAATCTTCCCCCTCCCCAAGGAGCTCATTACTGGAAACCTTATTCACCGCGTAGGAACACAACACAAAAAATTTGTTATTTGGATACGGACTTCTGTAAGGTGGAGGTCCTGCCCCAGTCGGGCAGCTCCGAATTCGAACGGGAAACCCGTTATGCCCTACCTCTCTTAGTGATTTTGTATAATGACGCTGCTAACGACGATACTGTAGTTGAAACTGTAGGGCAAAGGTAGTTTTAAATATAAATTTTCGAAATATTGAGTTTAATACAACCTAATAAATGCTACGTGTAGTTAGTAGATATTCTCTGAGGATTCCTTATACTGAATTCTCAACACTCGTAGAAATCGAACTAAGAAATCTACGTGCCTCCACTGCAAAGTAGCTAGGTCACAATGTCCAAATATTGGACGTATTTTATACGCTGTTGGAAAGGCAACTTCTTCCATATTTTCTAAGCAATAAAACGATACTACTTGGGAATACAACTATACTCATTTATAGAACAAACAGATGCTTACAAACTATAGAAATAAAAACGATGAAAGGTCAAAAGCATATAGCGATATAATTTAACTGTGGAACACACGGCCATTGTCTATAATGCAAGCAAAGCCGCCACATTCCTTCAAACGACTTGTGAAGTAACATTATCTACATTCTTTGCACTAACATTAAATATAATAAGTATGTTGTATAACGTGTATTCCATACAGGTTATTTAAAAATATTTCTTTATTTGTTATTATAACTAAGAAATGAAATAGAAATGGAATGAAATGAAATAATATACAGACCGCATGTTTTTCGCCATTATTTCAACAATTTATGCTGAAAAACGGGCCGATTTGCGACCGCATCCGTTTCTTTGTTCTTCTGTAATCTTTTTATCTCAGTAGAAATTATTTCATATTTATAGAACATAATGCCCAAGAAGAATATAGTAGTAGTATAATTGTTGAACTATGAATTCAAAATTAAAATTAATTATTTTAATATTTATTAGGGATTTGGGATGGCGTGAACATATTCGGTATATTTATTAGCCTCTTTGATATAAAAAGGCTGAGAAGGCAATTTAAATTCATCCTTTAAATCGATGTTAATAAGTGATCCGTGGTGGCCTAGTGGTTCGAGCAGTTGCCTGCGACGCAAAGGTCGCAAGTTTGAATCCCGACTGTACCAATGAGTTTTTCTGAACTTAAGTACAGTGATTAGTCACACCACGAGCTTTACGGTGAAGGAAAACATCGAGAGGAAGCCTGCATACGTCTGAGAAGAAATTCAAAGGCGCATGTATAGTCGTGCTTGAGTAACGGCGATGGACTCGCCATCTACGTTGGAACCTAATATACCTCTGGCGGAAAGTGGGTGTGGGGGATTACCTATATTAAAATTAAGGCTATTCTTACCTTAGCTTTATTTAAAAAAGTCTTAAACAATTACATACCAGCTAAGACCCACGGTTTCATCCGCGTGAGATTTAATTTCATAGTTTTTCTGGTATCAAACATATCCTATTTGTTAAGCCAGCTAATAATCTATATCCGTGCCACATTACATCCAATTCTGTTTTGTCGTTTTTGCGTAAAAATAGAACAAACATCTTAACAAAATTTCGTATTTCTAACATTCGTACAATTCGTACCCTTAACGAAACTGAGGTAATATTTTCTATCTCACTAAACTCACCATATTATAAGGCATAAGTGATATGAGACGAGAAAAAATATTATATTATATAATATGCTTAACGACCACCCAGCATGATTCTATTCCGAGAAGCATAGCTCCATTGCAGGTAAATTTAAAGGTGCCATTGTGTTAGATTTTGATTCGATCGCAGTTTTTCAAGTAAAATTACCAAACACAAACCTATCCAATAATAACAAACCTAAATGTTTCAGAAATTTAATGCAGGTTTCCAGGTAATGTTAGATACCTTTGCCAATGCATTGATACAATCGGGGCCTGAATTTGCAATTAGAGCGTTGCTCCACCACCCGGCTCAAATATTTGTGTTTATATTATAAAGTATTGTTGCCTTTCTAATAGCTTTTCCTGTTCCTAATCTTGAGACGAATCGAACTACGCCTTATCTCAAGAAAACGTGCAGAATTATAAAATTCCTACTAAAAAGAATGCCTTGAATTTCCCGGCAACGATATTGAAAGCCTACTCACACTGCAATAAAAACACTATTATAAAGGTATATATTTCGAATGCAGGGGTGTAGGTAAAGGCTTAAAATTATAATACCAGGTTAGTTCAAGTGTGGTAAAATAATATGTATGTACATAAGGGGAAATTGTTAAGGGATACCTTAATTTAATGGGTCACTGGTTTTTTCTACAGTCGATTGCCTTACGTATTTTTAAGTTCGAAGATAGGCTAATAAATAAATTAAATTAATTTAGTTGTCATATACTAAAGATATGTTTTACACTACAGTACAAGTTGAAACGCTCATACACATTTCTGTAGATCACAAATAAGATACTCAAGATTCCAATGAAACCACAAACTCGTAAAATTTTACCAACACTTTTTTTATCGGCCTACAAAGGACGTTTTATTATACTACGACATTATTGAAGCTTAATATAAACAAAACCTGTTCATGAAGTAAAAAAAAATAACACTTCACTTACCGTTATTCTAAAAATCACATTTGCAATATTAGGTCGTAAGTTTTTGAAGATCGCGAGAACTTTACAGGGATCCTTATAACTGGTTCGCTCGCAGTTGGAACACGCACACGATACACGTTTTACACGTCCGCACACCACCAAGGCTCGCGTAGAACTAGATTCCGCGCAGTCTCCGAATCATGGCTTCAGCAATCCCAAATGACTCCCGTAGCCCGTAGCGTTGCTACGGCGCGGCGTAGCGCCACTACGACACTCATAAAGTATGATAAACGTTTTTATTTAATTATGATCGGAGCGAAAATGGCTTTTTGTTCTTACAATTTACTTTTCATGTTATTTAATTATGGATAAAATACATAATGTTTATTTGGATGTAAATGCAAAACAGTGAAAATTTACATTTTAAACGTGTTAATTTCTATTGCATCATCTTTATATATATATAATTTTATGTGCGTATATATCAACTCCTCCTAAAAGGCACAACCGATTTTGATGTATTTTTTTGTGTGTGTTCAAGTGGATTCGAGAATGATTTAGAGTCACAATTGGACCCGATAGGTGGCGCTGCAATCGTGTTTCAGGAACTTTATTTGTTTGATCCAGGCGTAGCTGGGCCGGACAGCTAATAATATTTGATTTTGATATTGATTTAAATAAATAGGTGATTTTTATTAAGGTTACTTTCATTATCAAGATTATAATTATATTATTAAGAATAATATTTTGTTGGTATTTTTATACCAATGATATGACATACCGATTTGGGTCAAATATAATATTGGTAGTTATATTAATACGATGTTATTTTTCGTCCAAATTACTATTTATTTAGAAGTAAAAGAAATAAGGGAAACCCAAAGGAGTTGCGTGTAGCGATAATTTGTTTTGGCAAGAGATGGCTTATGGCGGTCACCATCTGTGGCTTTATTTATTAGCTTACCGAGTTTTAATATTACTTACTTATCTCAAATACATAAAACACACAATGAAAGTGGTCTTATATAACATAAGGTACTCATGCTAAGCAAAGGAGGAATTTGCACTGAATCTGTAGAATGAGCACGTGATATCTTCAAGCCTTCCCACAAGAGTCTCCAATGGGGTAGGCAGAGGTGTATCGGTAGAACTCACTCACACTTTCTGCCTGAGATTTTTAGGTACCAACGTGATAGATGGATTGGCGCTCTACTCTCTCTCTGCGTACCTCGTGAAAGACTCGGCGTGAATATGATATATGCACGCTTGCAATATCAAAAGTAGCTAAATTTAAAGCGTTTATGTAAAGAGCTATTTTTAAGAAAATGGTTTACATGTAATTGACAGGTTATATCTAAAGAATCTTGCGCTTTGAGACCTTGTGAACTTTATAGGTCACATCAACCTATAATATTTTTAGCATCACAATAGGTCCACTTAGCGTAGTTGTATACATGAATGATTTATATTCGAGTATTCTGCTCAGTAATTTTAATTACGTCATTGGACCGAGCTAAGGGTCGTCGATATTGCGTCCCCAAAAATATAAGGACCATTATTAGTCCTGGCTTTCGGTTGATAGATAGGTACCATCGGGCACAAAAGGTGATATTCTTAATTGGAATGTTTTGTTTTATTTTGTAAAGGAAATTTATGGGGTTTTGTGGTACCGGCCTTTGATAAAGAGTCAAGGTCAATGTTTATTGTTCAGTTTTAGACATCAAATAAGTCTAACGAGAGTTTTAACGTTTGTTTTTTCTCGTTTGATAAGTTAGTTGGTTTCAAATAATTAATTTTATGGAGATTACTTTTAAAGTAGATATATATCTTCAAGCTTTCACACAAGGGTCCCGTAAGGGGTAGGCAGAGGTATGTAGTAAATCCCCATACACCTACCTTTAACCGGAGATATATTTTAGGTGCCAACGTGTCGTTTCTAAACCACAACTATACCTATATGTTTCTTTGAATTTCTTCTCAAACGTATGCAGGTTTCCTCTCGATGTTTTCATTCACTGTAATGCTCGTGGTGTGACTAATCAGCGTAATTAAATTCAGAAAAACTCAGTGGTACTGTCGGGATTCGAACTTGTAATCTGTGCTACAGGCAAATACTCGAACTCACTCGGCCACTCGGCCACTACGGCTCCAACTTTTACACTTACTTTTTTTTTACTTACTTTTACAAATTTCAGATATTATTACTACGACTTAGACAAAAAACAAACGGCGTTTGTAATAATAGAGCTTGGTACTTTATCTCATCTTTCTGAATGCATATTCTGAGCAGCTATCTCCTTGCAAACTCATTTTGATCAACTGAATTTATAGCTAAGCCATAAATATTTTGACATTATAATGTTAATGAAAAGTACTATCGTATACAGTTTAGAAAACCCTTAAAACGTAACCGTTCTTGCCTACCAAGAACTTCTGTCGCCGACTGTACAGCACTTGAGTGTTTTGATAGATCATCGGAAATAGGCCTCTTTGTCTCATCTTCCTTACAACTTTCATTCTGGGGGGCTTGAAACGAAAGTGATTTATTAATTCCGTTTGCTACGACAGCAAAATAAGTGAAATATTATATTTTTTGCCCCGCAACAGAATACTTGCCTACTTTTAGTTTACCAAGTTCTGGGGTTAATGATTTATCTTTACTCTTCGTTTTGAAGAGTCTGCGATACCCAAAGAAAGAATGAGGGTTTGTAATTAGCAGTTGGAGATCGGGCACGTATTTTAATAATAGGTCTGTTAACTTCGTGAGTTCAATCAAGATAGTTCCAAAGTCGTTTAGTTTTATTAACATAGTTTTACGTTAGACTCATTACACCAACAAATTGCCTATTTGGACTGCCTTAAAAATAATGTAATATTTTCTTAATAATCTTTTCTTTTTCTTTCATATATATCTTCACGCCATTCCACAAGGGTCCCCGAAAGGATATGCAGAGGTGTATAGGTTATACTAACACACCCATTTTCCGCCAGAGATATATTTTTTAGGTGCAAACGTGACAGACGGCGAGGCCATTATCGTAACTCGTAAGCACAGGTATATAATACGCCTTTAAATTTCTTTTGCTTTGGCTTTCGCGACATGTTTTCCTTCACCGTAAAGCTCGTGGTATGACCTATCACTGTACTTACTCTCTGTTTAAAAAAACTCATTGGTACAGTCGGGATTCAAGCTACTCGGCCACCACGGCTCTGATTAAACACCAAAAGATGGGAATGTTAAATGGACTCGAAACCAGCATAATGTATGATGAGACTGGTGAACTTTTTTGTAACTTTGTGAGGATTGTGAAGCTTATATGCTTAAAGAGAATTGGCGCTCTACTCTCTCTGCTTATCTCTTGAGGAATACAGTATGATGAATAAAAAATAGAACTTGTTTCTTTAAATATGAAAATATTTTTATGCAATTGGTGTGGGAAACAAGAACGCTGCCTCCCTGATGGTAAGTGGTTACCGCCGCATATGGACGTTTACAACACCAGGGAATCATTTGCGTGTCGTCGACTCAGAAGAAAAGTTTTCACATCCTTCTTGAAGTACTCCATGCTGTACTAATCTCATCTAGGGAGAGTTCATTACACCGCCTCAGCGTTTATGGAAAAAAACTCCCGTGAAACGCGATAATGGCATCAAAATAAATGTTGTTTCTTGATCGTTGTCTTAATTAAAAGGAAACAAAAAGTAGCCTGGTATTTGCAAGTATACTAGGTGGGGGCGTAAGGTATCAATTTCCTTTGCTTTGGTACCGGGTCATACAATTAATACCTATTGTCAAATTCATTTCACGGTTGGGTGGCTATGACAAATGAATTAGGCATACCCATAGATGCCAATGTATACAAACCGTATTTACTGAGGCGTTAAGAAAACAAAAACTCCCCTTTCACGTCCCCCAATAATGGATATAATATATTGGCTTTTGTCAAACAGAAATCTTTGGAAGCGAATTTTTTCACCACTAGTGTATGTTCCTGATTGCTCTCACTTCCTTGTACGAATATATTTTGCCCACGTTTTTGTTCGGCATTCCTTTTCAAGTGGTATTTCCTCCGTCCCCTTTGTGAATCAGATATACTTACAAGGTTTTCCTTTGCAATATGTTTTAAGGTTTCTTGTAATCATTTCTTGTCATGGCATAACGTTTCGTTTTTTCATGAACATTTAACGTCTTCTTCACTTCATAACTTATAAAATATAATTCGTTGTGAATGAATATGAATGTTATAAGAACCGTGGTGGCCTTGTGGTTCGATTGGTTGCCTGGAACACAATGTTTACGAGTTTGTAGTACGAATCCCTATACCAATGAGTTTTTCTGAACTGAAGTAGAGGGATTTGTCACACCACGAGCTAAAGCACGTATACTTGTAACTTGAATACGTTTGAGAATACATTCTAAGACGTTTGTATAGTTATGCATGAGTAACGGCGATGGACTCGCATGGCGGATCTTACATTATTGTCAAAATTTTAAACTGTTACACATTCAGACTAAGAACCATAAAGTTTTGTATTTAAAAACATTTGCAGTAATTTTTTAAATGAATATCAAATAAAAACACAACGAGAGAAACTGTACGATAAGCCGTTAGTCATAAAACTGTTCTAACCGCGCAGCTGTACATATCTTACGATCCATTAAATTTTTCGTTGACTTATAAAAATACAAGTCCCTAGATTAAAATACAACAATGAAATAGCTCATCAACCGCATGTATTTAAGCCAAAGTTGAGTTCATATTGCACAAAAATGTAATGACAACTATTTTAAAGCCTGGCTGCAGATTTCATTTGAATGCGAAACAACAATAGGTCTAAATGTATGGCCCAAACGTTGACTTATAGCGTTGATTAAATCGCTTTTATTATTTTTCTTCACCAGGTGCGTCTCCTGATAAATGTTAAGCTGGCCGAGCCGTATGACCAAGCTTAGCTCGTCACTTACCAGGGCAAACAGTTCCCTCTTTCAAAAGACCCTGTTCCCGTTCCCTTATAAATATTAAGAGTAACCATGGAGTTTATTGCCGGATCTTCTCCATGGAAACGACCAACCCGAACCGTGCTTCTTTTTCGAAGTTTTATAAGTGCCCACCTGGGCCTATGTGAAATAAAAATATTTAGATTTTGGTTGATTTTTGATTTTGATTTTGATCGTAACCTAGTGACATTGCTTACTTAACTCCAAACGCTATGCCTTTGATGACATAAGTGCCACCTGTTACTCGCCAAGTAACGCCCTTGCGTAGTAACCCCACCTAATATAAGATTGGTGACGCGTGAGACCTCTGCTATGTTCTAAGCTCTGCTATCGCTGCACATAAGAGACGTTTATCACCTTAATCGTCTGAACAAAAGTGTTGTGATATTTCAGCTTGTACCAGGCTACTACTTTTATTTCAACTTCCTTGCTTTAATACTTCCCTGACATCCAACATAACTTTACCCCTCTGATTGCCACTTCATGGAACAAAATTCAAGGGAACGCTATTCACGTCAGTTGTAATGAGGTATCTTCTTCAGTTGGCCAGCTATTAAGATCTCAATGACGTATGTTTTAAACTTTCATATCCGGGTGAATGTTTTTGTTTTAAGACCTGAGTCTTGTTCGCGTAGAATATGTTTATTTGAAAATTTTAAGCTATTGTAAGGGTTTATTCTGGTTTATGCAAATACTTACTTGTCAGATTACATGATAACATACAATTAATTGCTTTTATCTTCCCACCACGGCACCCAAAAGGGCCACATCCATATTTCACCGGAGATAGAATAATAAGTATCAAAGTAGATGGGTCCCCATGATTACCTACATTTTTGAATTCAGTCTCAAGCCCAATACACCAAAGCAAGAATTTTCCCAAGATGTTTCTCTAAACTGTAGAGATCGTTGTGTATAAAATCACTGTAATGAAAATCTGAAAAACTCATAGGTACAGTACACCGAACTTAGAACCGGAATGTTTATAATAAATAATCAGTTATTTACTTATTAACAAATTTTATTATAAAACTCCTAACAGTAAAGCTAAAGGTTGAAGCTTCTATTCCTGCCAATATTCAAAGACTGTATGTACCTTCTTATTTATTACTGTTTACTAGTTTAATTTTCGTGGAATTTATCCCAAAATGCTTGAGAGAACAGTCGCTCTACTCCCTCTGCCTACCCCGTGGGGCACTCAGTTTGATTATATTTTAATTATATGAGATAAAATAGATAAGTATGTCTCTTTTTACCATAAAATATATATTTAAAAGAAAAATAAATAAAAGCTGAAATATTGGTACTTGAATTCTTGAAACTTTTTCATTTAGGCTCAATTTAAAATGTGCTTGTTTTAGAATTCACAAAGGCTTTGATACGAGTGAGGCTGTTATCATGAAAATTGTAGACCGCTGCAAAATATTACACCGCTTAGAACAAGCACAAATTACGTATACTTTTTTATTTAAATATTTTATAGGGAATTAAGGTTCGGTTCTGTAGGTTTCTGCTTTTTATGCTTATCTGCACTGTTACGATCCGCCATTCACATTCTTCTTTATCGTCCACCATCTGTACACGTTGGCACATTTATATATCTTCGGCCTTGTTACAGAGGTGTAAACCCTGCCTATAGCTTTGTGGTTCCTATTTAAAGATGTGTGGGAAAGGTATAGTTAGCTATTGTATACTCAATATAAATTCAGCTATATATATTATATAGGAGATCCCATTTCACTCATCACGAAATCTCAGGAACTATATAATAACTATAAGGCAGATTGACTACGCGGTGTAGAGGTCAGCTAAGAACGGATTTTATGAAACTCAACTTTTTATTTACTTTTTCACCCGGGCGAAGCTAGTTCATTTATATACAGTGGCGTTATATATCTGGTTATTATAACCCAAAGTTTTACTAATCAAGTTTGACAACTTGCTTATCAATACTCTCATTTAGTAGTGCGTTACAAGAACAACAAGACTAACAGTCATCAATTATAAGTATCCTTGGTAATCGGTTACCCATCATTGACAGCCTGGCATCGTCTCGTCGTCCCGAATTAATGCCTCTTATCCATATAGGTACATACATGTTCACGCCATCCCCAAAAAGGTAAGGAGAGGTGTGAAGATATTAAGGAAGTACCCACATTTCCGCTAGAGATATATTGTAGGTGCCGTTACTCAAGCAAGAGTATACATGCATTAAATTCAGAAAAACTCATCGGTACAGACGGGATTCAAACTTGCAATCTATGTGTTAAGTATGTCGCCTGCATCACAAAGATTGCGTATTCAAATTCCGACTGTACCAATGGGATTTTAAGAACTTAAGTAATTGTACTTCTTATTTCTGTACTAACACTTAACTTCTGTTACTTCTGTGACTAGTGATTGCACTAGTCACAGAAGGTAGACGTCCAGAGGAAACCTTTAAACGTTTGAGAAGAAATTCAAAGGTGCTTGAGAAGCAGCGATAGATTGTCTATCTTTTTCACATTGGTACCTAAAATATATACCTGGTGTAAAGTGGGTGTGTGTGGGTGGCACACTACCCGTGCACACCTATGCCTTCCCGTTCGGGTACTATATTGGGAGGGCGTGAAGATATAAGAAACATGATCTACTCGATGTTGGTATACTGAAATCTTCATTAATCCTTTTAAGAAAAACCATTGAGGTACACAGGCGATTTGTTAACAGAGAACCCTAAAGTAATATAAAAATATTTGGATAATACAATGTAAGTGTGAGCAGTAAAAGTTTTCATCATTTGTATAAAGCCTTTTCAAAACAAACATGGACGAGTTGAAAGCATTACCGAAAGAATTCACAAGCCCTTTAATAAAATGTTTCAATTTCCTTAAAAGATGTAACATAGATTTTTTCAACGACAACGATACCCTCTTTTACAAATATTGGCGTTTTATATTCGTTATCCCTTCTCTTATTGGCTTTTATGGGGCTCAATGTATTTATTTGAGTGGACTCTTCAAAGGTGAATTACAATTGGTGGATCTGGCTTTTTCAGTGCCTGTTTATGTGGTTTGCACTCAAGGTAGGTCGGGCTTGTTGACTTTTAATTTTCAAAGATTATGTTGACCTTACGGTGATGAGAATATTTTATTTAATGAAATAAAGAATATTAATGGTTCCCGAAGAGGGTAGGCGATGATGTAATAACGCCTTTTTATCGCTGGTGGTATTAAATATGCCAACATGTAAATAATTTCAAGCGTTGTGGTAACCGCTTATCATCGGGTGATCAGTGATTTTTCTTGACATCTCAATGATAAACTAACAACTCTTAATATATATTTCAAACAACAAAGTGAGAAATGAAGCTACATTTCACGCCAATGTCGAACAAAAGCTGTTTCCGACTACAACTTGCATGCAAAAGATCTTCCAGCTAAACTTGCCGAAAACAATTTCCAGCCATCCTTAAAGGAGTTATCGTGACCTCTAACCGAGTTAATATAAAGACGTTAATCGTACAACTGGGTCGCTCGTGGAGAAAAAGGGGACTCGGTGAGGATCAGATAAACAAGAAGAATGTGTTGCTTAAGAGACTCAACTTTTGTTATGCAGGTGAGGTCAGGTATTGGCTTTTGTTGCGCTGGATGCTTACACGGCACTTTTACGAGTTGCATATACATACATTGTATTTGTATATGTTTGTATATACAAAACTACTGACAATCAAACACCCCAATTTAGATGTAAATATTATTATTTACATCTAAATTGGCGTACTTGTTTGTCAGTAGCCTTGACGTACTATTTGCAATTACAATTCAAGAATGTTTGAGGAGTATGTATAATTTTGCATGCATGTACAATGATAGCAATAGCCTATACAGGCTTTGGCAAGTCACAAATGGGTTTAGTATCTGGGAGTTATTACTGTTTTCATCATTATATTCTGCCTATTATTTCAGACGCCCATGTGGGAAGAAGTAAAATTTTTAAATTAAAAAAGCACGTGATGCAAAGCACTCATATATGGTGCTATAAATAAATTATTTTCATAAACATAAGTAGCTTTAATCCGTAAACTGAAAAGTAACTGTCCCGCACAGTTATGTTACATTCACAAAAAATCATAATTTGGAAAATCTGTATCACCATTGTTTTAATGTGTATTTGTTTCAGTATTCTATTGGATGAATATAATCGGATCTTGGCAATACATCCTGGCACCATTACTGGAAACTTTGTTCCGAAAATATATTTTACAGCAGGAATGTGAATTGTTGCTTCCTTTCCCGTGTCGATTCCCATTTGACCCCACCGAGACTTGGTTAAGATATATCGCCGTATATATCTTTGAGATTTATTCTAGTAAGTAAATATTATATATTTTTGTGATTTATAATATAATATATAACATAACATAAAATAATATTATATAATAATATATCGACACAAGGGTCCCCGAAGGGGTAGGCAGAGTGTATAGGTATTACCTATACACTCTGCCTACCCCTCAGCACTCCAGCACTCAGTTCCGCCAGAGGTATATTATATAATATTCAAAAATATTTGGCGGATTACGATATCACATGAGGTCTTCGAATTAGTAGCTGCAATAGCTATGACATCACCATTGTTGGAGCTACACTTAGGTGACAACGTGACAGATGGCGAATTATTCACCATCTCCTAAGCCTATAAAACATCTACCTCTCAATGTTTTTATAAAAATATTATTTTCATCGTAAAGTTCTGACAAAAAGACACTTTTACCACTTGGTACCCATGGCTTTTAACTCAAGTGACTCATTATTAATGCATACAAAGTACATGTGTGAAAGATGAATATTTTGACACAAGATTTGACACGGTTGCATTTGACTGCTCAGCTTCCTTGGATAGAAGCATGATGATATATAATAAATAAATAAATAAATACCTGGGACAATTCCACACAAATTGACCTAGTCCCATGTTAAGCAAAGCTTGTGTTATGGTAACTAGACAACGATATATTTACTTATATAGATAGATATATACATAAATACATAGGACATCCAAGACTAAGGTACAAATACTCGTGTTCATCACACAAATATTTGCCCTTAGCGGGATTCGAACCCGCGACCTCAAGTTTCGCAGTCAGGAGCTCTAACCACTAGACCAGACTAAGGACAAATATATATCCCATAGCTTTCCTCAATAATCGGGCTATCTAATGCTATAAGAATTTTTCAATTTGGAGCTGTAGTTCCTGGAATTACCACATTTAACCGAATGAACTAACTCTATTCCTTTATAATATTCGTATAGATATTAGTGAAGTATACTCTCTGCCTATCCCATTAGGGACTCGGCGTGATGATATGTATGTATGTATGTATATTAGTGAAGCCTGGTTTTACATACTTAAGGTAGACATACTGATGTATTTTTATACCACATGGGTAGCAAAAAATCATGCGGTCCACCCAATGGTAAGGCTACCGCCGCCTATGGGCGCTTGCAACACCAGGGGTATAACTCGCGCGCTGCGCATTTTTTGACACACTTTTTGAAGAACTTCATGGTGTACTCACCAGAGAAAAACCTCAGTTGAAAGCTCATTCCACTGAATGAGCGTTCGCGGAAGTAATCTTTCGAAACTCATATATGCTAAAAGCTCCAATCATTGATTTAAATCAAATGAATGTTGCAGTGTTCTGCATAATATATTACTATATGGGGTCAGAATTTCTTATGATAACCCTTTGTGCTCATCTCAGCACTCAGTTTGCCCTACTCCAGAGTGATTTGCTCAATATCCGACCCACGTCAAGGAGGACGTGTGGTCTCATTGCAGACGACAATTATGATCGCAAAGATAACATCAGCCTTAATAGCGTCATTAAAAAACACCAGACTGCAATATTGTAAGTAATCCATTTATTAATATTAATAAATAAATAATATTAAAATCCTTGTTATTTGCTTTAATGTCGACAAACCCAATTACTTGGGTTCACCGTGGAAAATAATATTAAAATACTGATTAAAAATAAATACAGTTATATCATTATTACGTGTGTGTGGGTACTACCTATACACCCCTTCGGGAACCCTTGTGGGAAGGCGGGAGGCGATATTTTTTATTTTTTATAATGTTATATTGAATCCACAGACTAGCGCAGCTTTTGGATAAAATATTCAATAAGATGATATTTGTCAATTTGTCTTCTGCTACAATCATTATCTGTTTCTTTGGATTATCTGCAACCGTAAGTATATAGGCCGTCCGTAATTCATATATTATTCGAAATTATCATACAAATAAGGACAGATCAAATACGCATTATCATGCTTAGGAACCTCTAATCACTTGACCAGGTAATGGTTAATAGGTACCTTTATAATATTACTAGCTGCGCCCGCGACTTTGTCCGCGTGGGATAGTGACTTTGCGCAGTATTTTTTTATTTATTTTGGATGTGTGTTAATAGTTTAATAAAAACTTTCATGTCCTATTTTATCCCCTTGGGGGTAGAATTAATCAAAATCCTTTCTTAGCGGATGCTTACGTCATAACATCTACCTGCATGCCAAATTTCAGCACGATCCGTCCAGTGGTTTGGGCTGTGCGTTGATAGATCACTATGTCAGTCAGTCAGTCAGTCAGTCACTATATAGATATACTGAAATTTAATTTGCAAATTTTTCCGATTACCTAACATTCTTGCTTGCAGTAATACGTAACAAGACCTTATCGTTTCGAATTCTAGTGCAGCAATCGCGCGAACAACCAGCATAGTACTCTGAAATATAATAAACTATCAAAACTATCTGTGCCCCGCGATTCCATTCGCGTAAAATTCGATAATTTTTCTAGAATAAAACAAACCTTAATATAACACATATTAAGGTTTGCGATTAGGTAGCTGGATTAATATATCTTTGTTTCTAATTACATCTAATTCTTGTTGGTAACCTTCTCTTGTTTTATGGGAAACGGATCGCCACAAACTTTCGCATGTATGATATCAGGAAAATGGAGGTAGGGTGGAGAGCCGTGGTGGCCGAGTGGTTCGAGCAGTTGCCTGCGACGCAAAGGTCGCAAGTTCGAATCCCGACTGAGCCAATGAGTTTTTCTGAACTTAAGTACAGCGATCAGTCACACCACGAGCTGAACGGTGAAGGAAAACATCGAGAGGAAACCTGCATACGTCTGAGAAGAAATTCAAATGCGTATGTATAGTCGTGCTGGAGTAACGGC
Organism: Drepana falcataria; assembly: GCA_945859725.1. Lineage (NCBI taxonomy): Eukaryota > Metazoa > Arthropoda > Insecta > Lepidoptera > Drepanidae > Drepana > Drepana falcataria. Next base: position 9,647,310 of record OX243935.1, read on the forward strand.
GATGGACTCGCCATCTGTCACGTTGGCACCTAATATACCTCTGGCGGAAAGTGGGTGTGTGGGAATTACCTATACACTATACACCTCTGCCTACCCCTTCGGGGACCCGTGTGGGAAGGCGTGAGGATATATTATTTTATTATTATTGTTACGAGCTGGGGTTCGGGATAATTTAATGATAGCCGGTTGATGCACTTTAAACGACACTTTATTCTATTACACTGAATAATTCCGGAAACTTGTACGATAAATCAGTACACTATCACTATAGCACTATTCACTATAACACAGTACTAGTAAAACACAGTAAACCCTAGGTACTGAAACACTTCTACTCTGTGTACACTACAACACAGTAACAGTAGAACACAGTAAACACTAGACACTGAAACACTTCACTAATACTGTACACTCACTATAGTCACTGATAAAACACTTGTGATCACTCGCACTGAACTCTACTCAGACTCTCTAAACTGACTAACTCAACTGACTGACTGACTAGACTCTCTAAACTGACTAACTCAACTGAACTCACTGTGCCCATCGGGTACCGCCTTATATATGGCACCGGCACGATATTCTAGATATCGGTGGAAGGTTCTAGACCGCCATTAAGATGTTCGTTGAATTGCCGTGGGAATGCATCCGCAGAACAATGGCCGGGCGACGTAAACAAGTTGTTTACGTCCTTTCTTAATTGCATCCTTTTGTCTATATTTCCGGCTAAGTGTTGTTGTTTGGCATGGCTTTCACACGGCAAGCCCTCCAGAACCTTCCGTCGTAACATTATATTATAGAGGTAGGGTTTAAACTCAGTCTTAATAAGTTCTGCTACGCATCTGCCTACCCATTTCAAGACTCTAGAGGGAAGATGTGAATACTAAATTACTGTCTGTTTTAGGTAGCTCATGGCACGTTGGATATTGCGAAAAATTTGATTGGGACCATTGTGTCAGTTCTACCGATATTCAACTTGTGTTATTACGGTGAATTGCTTAGGCAAGAGGTGAGCATTTTACAAATTGTTTTAGTATAAATAAGATATGTATACATGATGCCTCATAAAATAGGACAAATTGCTTAAATATGTCACCGAAAAAAACATAAAACCATGTTTCGGAGTGAATATTACCGTCTTTAATAATATTATATATTATATTATTAGTTTTATTCACTGTGAGGATAAAATCAACTTTTAGAAGACAACTGTTATATTTTCTAAAACATCTTGTATATTATGACAGGCATTTTATAACCTTTATTTTATACAATGTTATACAAGCTGCATACTTTGTTTGCTTCGTTAAGCGCGATAATCTCGGAGACTACTACTGAAACAATATACTGGAAAAATATTTTTGTATTAAGTAGCCCGGATATATAACATCGACGACAAATTATAGCGGATATACCGGGTATATAGGTGGGTATATAGCGGGATAGGAGCGGAGAAAAGAATGAAAAATATTGCAAAAAGGGACCTTTTCTCAAAGGGTATTATTCCAGAAAAATAAATATGATGCGGGCGAAACTGTCGTTCATAACATTATTATTATTACCCTCACGCCAGTTCGCAAAAATTGAGGTGTAACAACAACCCTCTTTCCACGGAAGAAATATTCAAGTGCCAACGTGACAGATAGCGAGTCACGCCGTCTCTCAAGCACGAATTTACATACGTTTTTGAAAGTATTTTTAAGCATTATACAGGTTTCGTCACGATGTTTTCCTTCATCGTAAAGTCTGGGGTCTGATAAATTACTGTAAAAAATCTAATTGGTTCCTAGAAATCGCTGAGGTTACAGTTTTCTCTCAATGAACTCGGGCAAGTTTTTTCTTTACCATACCATAAGGTTGGTAAACAGGTATGCGGCCTGATGGTAAACTGTTTCCGTCAACTTGAGACGCTTGCACCAGGGGTGTCGCTTGCGCATTGCCATCTCAAAAGGCTTGGTTCTAAGTACATCTATAAAAGTATGAATGATGTGTTCAAAGAAATGTATTGTGTTTAGAGCGAGGGCTTCGGACATTCAGCACACAAGAGCCTGTGGTATAAACATTCTAAAAGCAACAAGATGAAGATTTTGTTCGTTATCAAAAGGTATGATACTAAGCAGATATAAATACATGGCACATTTTAGGTTCAAGCAGTCGCAGGCAACACTAAGATTGCAAGTTTAAATCTCAACTGTAACAATGAGTTAGGTTTTTTAAACTTAAATATAGTGATTAGTCACACCAAGAGTAGTCGGATCCAATTGTGAATCTAAACCATTCCCGAATCCACCTGAAGAAACAGAAAATTTCATTAAAGCCGTTTACGATTCTATAAATAACATATTACCAAACATTCATTTATATATATATATACATATACATATATATTTTATACAGCTAGAGTGGTAAACAAGCATACGGCCCACCCACCCGATGGAAAACGGTTACCGCAGCCTATTTACGCTTACAATACCCAGGTATCGCTTGCGCGTTGCCACTCTGTGTTCGGAGAGTTATACTGTGTTGGCAGCATAATGGGACTAATAATTCTGCTGCCAATACAATATAACTGAAAATAATATGCTCGGTCGGGCAGCTCGAAATTCGAACGGGAAACCCGTTTTAATTTTGTTTTTTGTGTATTGTCTCTCGTAGCGTGTTCCGAGAACTTTTGCTACTTAACCGGTCAATGGCGAGACCTAGGCCTCCAGCCAGGCACTTTAGTACTAAGCAACACAGCTAAGGGCACCCCCTGTGGGGTACGAACCTCGGCTTAGGGCGTTGCTGGATCGCGAGCAAGGGAGCTGGGCTGGACTGTTAATTTTATTTATATATTATTTGGGGGCGGGATTTGCGCGTCTGGCTCGGCGCGGGCCGGTGTTTGCGGCGGGTGTCGGGGGGGAACATTACGGCTTATTCGCGTCGAGCCTCGCCGGCGAGGACGGAACAGTGGTCGGTTGTGTGTAGTGTTGGTATGTTTTTGTGGGAAACCCGTTATGCCCTATATATATATATATAGAAGATAAGCAAAGCTTTAGCTGCTATATATTTATATTATGTGCAATAATGGATCATGAAGAACGGCGGACTCGCAATCTGTCATGATGGCACCTAAAATATTTCTCCGTCGAAAAGTTGTGGTGTGTGGTTAATGCGCACTACCCGGCGTGAAGATATTATATACAAGAATTTACCTCTATTACCCAGCCCAAGATGGCTGTTGTATTTCGTAACCAAATTGATAACCAATGAACAAACATGCTCGTGTTTGCTTTAGGTATGAGGTATGAGTAATTGATAAACAGGGAGCGCGGAGCTCGAGCCGAAGTTGGTATAAAAATAATACAGAGTACTTTTTAACTAGGCATGCCATCGGTTTTACCGCCGCTGTAAGCATTGGCACATATTATTATTATTATGTAGCTACGTATATTTTACTTTTACATGGTTTGCCAAAGAATTGCTTACTATATTTGTAGGTATATGTCTATCTATATATAGATGTGGGTGGGGGTGTGGTTAATTTATTTATTTTTAGGTTTATTTTTTTATATAATTCTATTGCGTGCTAGACACATAAAAAATGATTAATTGTTCAATAAACACTAAAGGTTAAACAAACATGAATAATGTAAATATTTGTAATTATTTACCACTGGTAGCAAAGCATGTAGTATGCGACTTATCTGATGGTAATCTGGTAAACCTAGCTGATATCCTGGGGCTCCAGCCGATAGGTGGCAGCAGTTCTTTGTGTGAAACTTTGTGTTGTTTTTCTTCGCCGTAGAGCTCGTAGTGTAACTTATTAGAAGTTCATAAGAACTCTTTGGTGCAGTCGGGATTTGAATTTGCATGTATGGTGTTGTAGGCATCTACTCAAACCACTCGGCCACCAGGGCCCGTTATTTACACGCTAATAACTACCGAATTGAAATACACTCATATGTGTTCTAATGATTGCAGATCTCAAAAACCTTGCTGCTTGACATCCATGGGCTACACTCCAATTACTTTGAATACTTTCACTACGGTCTGTACAAATTATGCTGATATTTCTAAGGGTCACGGTGTTCGATCCCCTATTATGGAAAAAAAAGTGTGCTCAGCATATATTTCTTTCCTAGTCATTTTTATATTATAGGTTTAACGCCGGCGAGAGAGCTTCAAGGTCCCCGCAGGGGTACGTAAAGGTAGGCTAGCTTATCAGATGGTAAATCTATCGCCGTTTCTCAAGCACAACTATACATACGTGTTTGACTAGTGGTGTGACTTCTTTTTATATTCACTGACAAATAATTGTATGTGTAAGTATTCATAGCAGTGCAGTAACACCATTATTTAGAATCAACTGAAAATGACATGGAAAGAAATGTTTATCTAGGATCAGTCATCTTTGTGTACTTTTATCATATAATTGTATTTTATAATTTGCTTTGAATTATTGGCATTGAACCTTGACAAAATACACTGGACACAAGGTATTTAGGTCAGCCATCCAAAATATGCAAGGGTCGTCAAAAATAACAGTATAATTAACTAATATCTCTTGTATTTATTTCTCTCTTCCCCTCTGAGTAAGCTTATTAATATTCCCTTCCCGTATCGGCGAACTACCGAATTACCCGATAAAAATCATTATGGCAATTATTATGACATTTTCTTGGCAACGATTTAGTTGCGCCGACAAGGAGAAAAGTTACTTTATTCCTCGCTTAAGGAACTCTAAACTGTTTTGTAAATATATTATTCATTGCAAATATTTGGCGAAAGTCTTTCTTTTGTCCATTTATGTTTATTTTCTGCACTGAATTTTCTTATGAAGAAAGCTTTGAGTTGTCCTATTAGTGTTACAACGATGAGTAAAAACTAAGAAACTATACTCATAAGAATTGTATTTGTAGTTTATACTACACATTTTCTTCACACGAGTATACAGCATTTTTCCTAAATATAGTACCTACTCTATAGGCGCAAGTTATTGTAGAAGTGTTATAATATTTGCTTTACCAGTGCATAAAGGGGAAAAACTGTGCTAGCATTACCAAAACAACAATCTATATGAAGAACCTCTAAAATGTGTTTTTTAATATAATTTTATACACAAAGAATATAAAATATAATCGACATCCCAAACCGGCAACTAAATTCAAGAACTAAAGGTTAATTGGTCTATACCTAAACCTACTCATCTATATAGTATGTGTACGTTGCAAGAGTTGGCAGAAGGCCATAGCTACGAGTATGACATTGCTGCAGTAGCAAACAGGGGTATTCAACTATTGGCAGGCACAAATCGGACATATATAATTATATATATACCTTATATATATCACATTGTATATATATATATATATATATATGTGATAGGTTAGAATGAAAGATAAAGTTATAGTAGAAAAATAGTTTACCTTACTTTGGCATAAAACATCCAGCTGCGCTTGTATTTTTTTTCTTAATAAAACATATCGTATGTAGTAATCCAGTTAACTGTCTAATTTTATATACATTCTAATTTAATAACATTTTAGTTTATGCGTGAAAGAGGAACAAACATCGTGACATGCTTTCTGATTTATAATGTTAAGTAGGATGTGCCTGTAGGGAGGTCTGTCACGTCTGTCTGGACACAACAAAATAGAAGGAAATGTAATTAGGGACGCCAACAAGAGCTCAGCTCTTGTTCATATATTGTGATAATGAGGATATACTCAATTCTTTTGTTACAGGTCATGAGCACAACTTGGTCTTACTTCTCATTGGCGTCTACGTTATATGAAGATGGGAATTAAACAATGCAACATATTTTTTTTATTTAAAGTACTTACTTTTTGCCTTATGAACAAATCATAGGTCACAGCATGCACCAAAGTAGGTTTTCACGCATGGGTTACCTTAATTGTTATTTGCGTAGCTTAAGTGTGTGTAGAAAAGCTCTACAAGGTCCGTTGTGACCTTGTTTGAATTGCTTATTGTACAAAACTGTACATCGTAAAAGGGTATAAACGATGGAGCAACGTCGTCTAATAATTGCTTACATAATTATGTTTTCTGATCACTCGTTGCAATTTGAAACGAGTAATAAACGAGTATAATTATAAAAAAAAAAACAAAATATAAATTACACAGGCCTATATATATATATATATGTATATTACTACTTGTACGGAAGTCTAAGTACGGAATAAAGATTTGTTTTGAATTGAAGAAATTGTTCAGAATTAAAGATTACAACCATTTGCAATTAAACTTATTTGACAACAAATTAAATGTATGGCAAATTCAATTCAAATTATAAAGTCCCCTGTTTCACCTCCCATGCAATGAAACTAATTAAATAGCCTCAAGAAACGATCACGTGACTAAGTAATAGGACTTCCGCACTATGTTCGCTGTTTGCTTGGATCGCTTTAATTAAAGATTTTATTGCCGACCAGAATGTAGCAAATCTAATTGTGAATTTTTCATTCATTACCCACTCCACTACCAATTAATTAAACGATGTTTTTGAGCACATTTATTCATACATTTAAACAGCGTTATTATGTAGAGTGGGGTGTATATAAAGTGCCTATATTTATTGAGGTACAAAGAACCGGACGTGGGAAACGGTGTCCAACAAATCTCCAAGATGACTGCCACTTCACTCAGGTATTAGTCTACATGAGACTGCCCAATTTCTCTTTTGCTGCTCAATTTAAAAAAAAATTATAGAAGTACTCACGATGTTGTCTTTTTATCTTTCTTTGTTAATAGCGTAACACGACGCCTTAATTTCTAAATTAAAATAATATATCATCGTTGGAAAGACAGCATTATTACTGCTGACACTTGTGCGAAATGCACTTGAATCAAGTTTTAGTAGTGGCAGAGGAATACCACGTTTCAACTCCATATTTAATCTTCAATTCAATCGAACAATCTAGGATGAAAACGGTTTGTTGTCAAAAAAGGTTGAGCGGAAAGGGCAGATTAAGCATAAGATATTTTTAAAGCTAGAGATCATTGGCAAATAACTAAGAAAGAATTACTCTCTGCTTATCCCGTGAAGGATTGAGCGTGATAATTATACAGATCTTCACAACTACACTTCCACCAACAGTACCCCAAGGGATATGTAGAGGTGTGTAGTACCTACACACACCCTTGTTTCTCTGGAGATATTCCACCATTTCTCAATCACGATGATGAAGAAACTTCTTTTTCAACGTATGCTGGTATGCAGCTGAAGGCTCAAGATGTGACTAATATCTGTACTTGAATTAAGAAATTGGTACAGTCGGAATTGAAATTTACATCCTGTGTGCGACTTCTCGAACCACCGACCACGATGCCTCATGATAAAGATAGATAATGTAAAATAAAACAATACCTGAGATTGAACTCATCAAAGAGTTTTCTCGCAACCGAAAAAGGTTTTATCGTTCTTTACATCAGCATGTTGTTATCCTTAACTTGTAAGCGATATAAATATAGATACGACGGTTTAAGGTTTATTTACCTTTCGTGAACTTAAATTGTGATTGCAAAAGTATTGGTAAAGCCCTTGGCAAAAAATTATGTCTACAGAAAATTATTCAACCTAGATACCGAATTTCAGAGTACAAGTACGATTCTATCTACGCGTTACTTGAGCTGATTGGACGGATCAATAACATGGCTTTTTGATCAGAACCGAACTTGTTTTGGGAGTAAGAAATATTTATGTACTCATAAAATTGTGTCAAATGTTACATGAGAGGCGCTAAGAAATTTATTTATCTTTATACTTACACTATTCCCACAGTTAGGTATTCCTAATGCAATAGTGTTACATTTTAATTATTCTTATTATCCATACTAATCTTTACACATCACACAATATATAGCCTTAATGAACTCATTTAACGAGCACGAGAATATGTCTAACAGTTGTACAACAATCAGGAGAGTACACAGCGAACGTATTAGCAGCGTACAAGCACAGGTTTTTGTATATCCTAACGCATTACCATAAGGGTCCCCGAAGGGGTAGGCAGAGGTGTATAGGCAGTACTCACACAGCCACTTTCCGCCAGAGATATATTGGGTGCCAACGTGATAGATGGCGAGTCCATCGCCGTTACTAAAGCGCGACTATACATACGCCTATGAATTGCTCCTCAAACGTATGCAGGATTCCTCTTAATATTCTTCTTCACCGTAAAGCTCGTGGTGTGACTAATCACTATACTTAAGTTCAGATAAACTCGTTGGTACAGTCGGGAGTCGAACTTGCGATCTTTGTGTCGCAGGCAACTAACTACTCGAACCACTCTTTAAGGTTTTTATGTAAATTATAAGTTATTGTTTGAATCAAGATTGAAGGTTTCAACAGAGTTCTACGTTTTTCTGAAGATAAGCTGAAAAAATGAACAGCTTTAGGAAAGCTACATAATTGTATGTTTAAGTATACATTCTCACAAACAGAATGTGTTTACTACACAAATCTTTTTGAATATCGTCCTCGAATAAGGAATTGTAACCAAAATATTTTCTTGTACTAAAAAAGTATTGTGTATTGTTAGATAAGTAATTCAATATCTAAATCTACAACACATTTATTTTACCATTATTTTGCGTTTGGTAGTAATTATTCAAGGTTAGCCTGATATCCACCTGGGCGTCCAAGTTTTACTCGGCGACGATTTATTTTTCGTTTGAAAACGATTTATCTTTGGGTAACCTGTCTAGATAAACTTGGGAAATAAAATATGAAACACAAAGCGTCAACAATAATATCTTAGATGTATTTCGAGAAACCTTATGTCTAGACGAGAGCTTGACGCGAAATTGTCACATTTAAGACAAACTAAGAAGAATTATAGGATCGCAGCGACTGTGATGTTTAAAACTATACTAAATAAAATCAAAAATCTTTTATTCAACGTAAGGGACACATGGAACACTTATTTGAACATCACATACTAAATAAGAAACAAGTTACCACCGTTTCCAAGAAAAATTAAAATATACTAATAACTTTTCATAGCATGTTTACTACGACGTCTAACGGTGCAGGGTAAAATTATGCATTGTCATACAACGGTTATTCCGACAAAATATGTCATACAACAACCACTAGCATAATTCTCAACTGATGAGTGATAACTGAACTGCCGTAACAGTCACAGATAAGGATTTCATTTTACTCATATCTCGAGACTATTACTATCTTAAAATTTTTTAGTCAGATATTAAACAGGCCATCGATTTTGTACACGTCGTTAAGCTTTACTGTAAACGTATTTTTTCCATATCTCTTTATTTATTTTTCAAGCATTGCTAGTTTAATATATAATAATATATACTCACGCCTTCCCACAAGGGTCCCCAAAAGGGTAAGCAGAGGTGTATAGGTAGTACCCACTTTACGCCAGAGACATATTTGCCAACGTGACAGATGTCGAGTCATCCCTGTTACTCAAGTACGACTATACATGCGCCTTTGAATTGCTTCTCAGACGTATGCAGATTTCCTTTCGATGTTTTCCTTAGTTCAAAAAAACTCATGGGTACAGTCGGGTTTCGAACTTGCGATCTTTGTGTCGCAGACAACTGCTCAAACTACTCGGCCACAACGCGTTCGAATATATTAATTTTAGGTACGTATATTCATATAATCATCATGAGTTATAATTAGAAGAAACTTCTTTCTACATTAGAAGGCCGATCGCGCCTTTGATGTACCATAAAGGAATCGTATTACTTAATAAAATGTACTCAATATTTTCTTACAAGGAAATTGTATCAACTCGAATACGCGTGGGATGTCTTGGTGTAAGCCACTGACGTAACAGGAATCTGAGAAACGTATGGTTTAATTATCTTAATGATTTTGTTACTTACGAGTAGCATTTCAAAAACAATCCTTGAAAAAGCATTGTACAGACAGATAGTCCCTCAATCCCTAGTGTTTGTATCCATCGGCGTATACAAAGCTAAATCGCAAAATAGTCCCGCTAAGTAACTATACGCAGCTTTAGCTGTCGATACTCATACGGTTTTCATTGCGGTTAATCAGTAAGTTCGCAATCGCAGGAGTAAAATATTTAAGATACAAACTATTTTAGATAACAGAACAAACACTGGATAGTTTTGTCTTTATGACTAAATGCAACCTTCATTTGTTTCGTTACAGACGTTATTCGTTCTCTGCCCAAAACTTTAATGGGTATTCGACCCTAATCTATTCACATAAAACTGATTGTCCAATTATCTTTAGTTCAGCAGAGAATTTGAGAGCGTTGACCTCTTGTCCGAACGGAGTCAAAGGTTGTATAGCGACACAGCTGTGTGTTTGACAAATGGCCGATGCAGCATTAACTTGGACCTTAGGCGTAAACTACGCGATCCCTTTGTGACTCGGAAGTTGTTGGACTAAAGTTATTGTTGTTATTAATTTAGGATTAATGTAACAGCTTTAAGAAAACTGCAAGTACGCTTGATGTAATTGAGTTAGTAGAGTTGAGTTTTGTAGTGACCGATTTTGTAAAAAAATTATTCGTTTATCTGAACTTAAGTACAGCTATTTATTCACACGCCGAGCTTCACGGCGAACGAAAATAGTGAGAAGAAACTTGCTCACGTTTGAAAATAAATTCATAGACGTATAGTCGTGCCCGCGAAACGGTGATAGACTCGCCATCTTTGAAGTTGGTACCTAAAATATATTTATAGCGAAAAGTGGATACTACAAACTCCTGCCTACAATTTCGCAGACCCTTGTAGGAAGCTGCAATCATAAATGTATTTTAAGTTGTTGTGCTAGCATCATTTTAAACAAAGAGCAACCGCTAAGGGCTTCACTTACATTCCATGTAGATTCTCCTCACTATAGTAAGTACTACCCAAAAACTTAACCACTATAGTAAGACAACACCACTAAGAAGCAGTGCCATTGGACTGCGATCTTTTATCAGGCGTAGAGAACTGCCCAGGGTTTCTACTTGAAATCTGACCCTGGCTTTTCCCTGACAGGAAAGGCTACAATTTACCTCGGTCACCTCTCCCGAGGGTTCATCGCTAATACCGTTAATCAACGGATACCATCGCAGGGCACAAATAGTTCATAAAGTGAATGAATCCGTACCTACCTGTTGCACGACCGCGGCATGTAAGAAATAATATATTGTCTACAATACTTCATTGTAATGAAAAAATATATAAGAATGGGCGAACAGGGTTCATACGAGAACCCTTTTCACTCACAATGGAACATTCTTTAAAAGGGTAAAAGTATTGTGCCATGGACACTCGACTATTATTGTTGAAGATTATATCTTAAATTCTAGCCTGTCAGTGAGGTCAAGGTCTGTGTCTAGAGAGAACTGGCACTCTACTATCCTTACTTTCCCGTATCCTGTGAGGGATTCAAGGTAGTGATGATATTATGATGACATACATGTATGAATATAATTTTTATGCGTTTGGTGTCAAGCAATGTTAAGTGACATTAGATACCTACCAAAAACCGTGTTGTGGTGGCCGAGTGGTTTGAGTAGTCGTCTGCAACACAAAGATTGCTAGTTCTAATTCCGACTGTACCAATGAGTTTTTCTGAACTTAAGTACAGTGATTAGTCACACCACAAGCTTTACGGTAAAGGCAATCATCGGCCGGAAACCTGAGAAGGAAGCTTGAGAAGAAATTCAAGGGCGTATTTAAAGTCGTGCTTGAGTAACGGCACCTAAAATATATGCCTAGCAGAACGTGGGTGTGTGTGTGTTTGTCTTTTACTGAAATTTATTTTCAATGTTTCATATTATCAAAATTGCAGACAGGTCTTAAAGCTAACCCAATCTGAAAAAATATACACATTTCTACTAAATATTTAAATTTTAATAAAAATATTAACATGTAAATAACATTTCCATCTTATCAATTAAAATTAAAAAAAGTGTGAAGGGTATTTTAACTCCATACTATTCCAAAACATAAGTTGAGCAAATATTTTTCTTTTTGAATTCCTCAATCAAATTTGTTTCCAGTATTTTGTTAACAATATTTGACACAGCGATGTCAAATGAAGCTGAAGATTTTTGACAGTTTATTTCAAATACTTTTATTTGTTGCGTACTGTATTTCGATAGATTATAATAATCATTTAATTCCAGTGTTATCGCTTCTTGGTCAGAAGCTACTTTTATCAAAACTAACTCCGAATTCAACTTGAAACGAGGATCATATCTCTGTGCTAGTAAAATTCTTCTGTATAAGGAATTTAAAATACATCTCTTATACTGGTTAGAATATGGCGCTTTTCCTCTAAGGCTGTTAACACACAGTTCCACTTTGTCTGACCAATCTTCAAGGTTATTTAAGCCATTTAGTAGCTTTTGGTTACTTTGGCCACACATTAGATGGTAAATATGTTCCACTATAGCATTTTGTAATTGCGGAATGGTGTAATTTCCAAGATGTTCACCAAGTAGTACTCTTAAAGCATCTGGACTACTATCTATACAAAATACCACTCCAACATGTCCTGTGAATAAAATAAAACAAAAATATAGTATTCAAAAACAAAAACCCTGACCATAAATACCTCAATTAAGAAAATTTCCAAGACTTTACAGATCTATCAAAAGAAGCAAATACTTTTTACCATGCTTTGTTTAAAAAGTATAGTTGTAATTTTACCTTCTTTTTCCAAAATTGAAGCCAATTCTAAAGCCACGTTTACACCAAACGAATATCCCAATAGATAAAACTTTGATTTTGTCTCAAACTTCATCTTCATAAACTGAAATAAGAATTAATATTGTCATATACATACATATTCAAGTCTGGTGTCTGTTTAGAAGAGTAACTGAATTGAAAGACAGAAAGGGAATAACGACCAACATTTCGCGAAAGATATATTGAGTTGCCACATGATAAAAAAAGAAAAAAAAAACATACGGAAGCCTTTTGGTGATACTTTCCTTCACTAAGAAGCTGGTGGTGTGCACGTCACCATATTAAAGTTCATAGCTCGATAATCACAGAATGATTTTGAATTGAGCAAACTGTCTTTCACGTAAAAATATACCTGTCTAGCACTCGTTGCTAATTCTGAAATGCTCTTCTCTTCCATATCCGGTTCAAATTGAATAGTAACAGCTTGTACTTTCAGCCGTTCAGTTATAGCTGCGAATATTTTGTGACTACCTTCAAATCCAGGTATCATTACCAAATAGGTATCTTTGGGGCTAAAATAGTTCTGAAAAATAATGATTTTGGGTTCGTCAACAAAAAAGGTACAATAATACAATGTATAATATATAAACTTATAATTTCGTAAACTTAAATGTTACCTCGGTCCCATTATTCAACATTGTAATCATTGGTACAATAGGATAGGAAGAGAGATAATCTTCTTCCGAGACAATATTATTGTAAACAGCAGCCAACCCTTTTGACCTTTCAACTAGCGATGTTTCAAGCGTCTTAAAACTTTCTTTAATAGTTCGTAAGCTGAAATAAGTTGAGTACAAACGTGTATTTTTGTAATTCAATTAAATTCAAAACAAATCTGTGAATTTTGCTTTGGTTAAATAGTAAAGGAGAGGAATTGTAACATATTAACAAATTTACCATGGATATCGATAAGGTTAACAAAGTTCTGTTTCAAATACATGCGCTTATTTTTAAACGAAAAAAATACTAACCTCGATATTGTCATTTTTTGAATTTTCTGAATAGGGTAGTCGAGTTGGTATGCTTTCCTTATAATGTTTTTCAACACCCCTAAATTAACCTCGTTTAGATTCAAATCCTGTATTCTCGTTTCGCCTTTGATGTCATTGAGAGTTTTCATTTCTATAAAGAGATTGTTATTATGTTATTTGATTTTGTTCTATTGTTACACAAAAGGAAAATACGGACAAGCGACTCAATTAGCTAAAACTGATAGATTTAATCAAAATACATTACCCAATATATTGGCAACATTCTTTTCGAAGTCAAATTGTCCTTTATCATTGGATCCAGTATTTTTAATTGAAATAACGTTTCCATAATTTAATTTTAAACTTCTTTCCAATGTCTTAAACAATATTTTTATTTTTCGTTCCTGTAATGTTCATGTTTTGTGGTAAAATAATCGGAATAATTTAATAAAACATTCACAAAATGCAAGAATTAATGGAACAGATACGATTATCATGCTCCTCTTTGTAATCTAAGAAAGGAAGGGCATAACGGGTTTCCCGTTCGAATTTGGAGCTGCCCGACTGGGACAGGACCTCCACCTTATAGAAGTCCGTAGCCAAATAACACAATTTATTGTGTTGTGTTCCTACGCGGTAAATAAGGTTTCCAGTAATGAGCTCCTTGGGGAGGGGGGAGGATTGTTATATTGTGCTGGCAGCAGAGGGATCAGTCCCATTATGCTGCCAACACAGTATAACTCTCCGAACACGGAGTGGCGACGCACTTACTTCGGTATTGTAAGCGTAAATAGGCTGCGGAAACCGTTTTACATCGGATGGGCCGTTTGCTTGTTTGCCACTCTTGTTGTATAAAAAAAATCAAAAAATCTTAAATGAGAATAGGACCACACAAATTGACCTAGCCCCAAATTAAGCAAAGCTTGTGTTATGGTAACTAGACAATGATGTATTTACTTATATAGATAGATATATACATAAATACAGGACATCCAAGACTAAGGTACAAATACTCGTGTTCATCACACAAATCTCTGCCCTCAGCGGGATGCGAACCCGCGACCTGAAGTTTTGCAGTCAGGAGCTCTAATCACTTGACCAGATGGCCGTCAAAAGTAAGTACTTGAAACCAATATATCAAGCAATACTATAAACCAACTCTAACCTCATTCGTGACTCTGAACACAAGTGTAGGAAATCCAGCGTCGTTTCGTGCTTGACATATTATTTCAGTGACCGCAGCAGAATATTCATCAGCATCATTTTGTATAGGTTGTAAAATTACAACAAAAGTGCTGAAATAAAGTTTTAACCAAGTTCGCATTATAATAGCGCTCACATACAGACTTCATGATTACATTTCTGTAAAATTTTGTTATTTGGTAAATATTGTCTTTTTTATAACGGTCGCGTTCAGAAATAAACGCCTTTTTAGGTTAAGTTTATAGAAAATAAACTATTATTTATTCGCTATATTATTCGCTTTTCTTTTTCGCTTATCTATACGCGATCTTACAAGAATCTTAGAATCTCTGCCTACCCCAGGCAGAAGTATAACAGCTCCTCCTTTCACTAGATATATATTTAGATTCTAACTACACATAATCAGATGGCGAGCCTATATTATTAAAGTACAATTAGAAAAAAAGGAAACTTTTAAACTATACTATAATTTTTACCTTAGTTTAGGACAAATAGTTCTGGAAGCCATATCCAAGTCTTTTACAACCGATGAGAGCTTATGATAGTTTTCCAAAAAGTCATTCGGCGTAATATTGCTTTTAATTTCTGCGTTCTGATCCCGAAAAATAAAAATTCCCACCACTGCGCCTAGCTTTGCAGCATTGTTGAGGAATTTCACGCAATTCAGTTCAGTCTGAAGATTATCAGAGCTCATTATTACAAGAGCATCCTTACTTGACCATAATCTGTAAAAAAAGAGAAATTCTATATTTTTGTTATGATTTAGGCAGATCGAAGCAGTAGAGCTGTCAACTATTGTAACGTGTATCACTTAAGAGTACAGGACAATTTCGGCTTCATGCGTCAGAATGAAAAGTAAACTCAGTCTGTAAAGAGTTTAAAAACAAGGCTGTCCAACAAAAGAAAGTGAATTTGAACGAGCGATCCTTTACCTTGTAATCCGTCACCTCACAATACTATAAACGACACTGCTCTCGCATGATGTTACATTACGCCGACGAGTAAAATTGTCTCAAGCTTTAAAATGAATGATTGTGCTAATAAACGAGTAATCCATTTTTCGTTACGCTGCTGACGGACCCCACTCAGTTCAAAGTCAGCAACACATGATTGACACACCGGATATTGCAAACACGTATAGGCTACAGTCACAGCTTTACATTAAAGGGGTCGTAAGCTCGTTTGCCAGTGTTGCTGTATGAAATGTCCTATTTATAGTTACATTATACAACTACTGAGGTTGTCTTATTGATCGAATACTCAAAGGTGGGAACATCAAAGTACACGAAACCGGCAAAATGTTTGAAGATAATAATGTATGTAGATGAATCGAAAGAGGAATGAAACTTTTGAGGTGTTTCTACTACTACTCGTATGTAGTAATATTATGAGTGAGTAATCAAAAACCCAAGACATGTAGTCTTTTAACTCATCTCAAATTCATGAAATAATATATTTCAAGTCTCCTGATAGTAGTATAAAATTTTTATGTAGCTCACTTTAGTCACAGCTTAGAAAATGATGGAATGTAATTCTAGAGAGAACTGGCGCTCAACTCTCTCTTGATACCCCTTTTGGGACTCAGTATGATGATAAATTATGTATGTATTAGTATTTAATTAAATAACCTTTATAAAGATTATAAAGAGAGGTAGGGCATAACGGGTTTTCTGTTCGAATTCGGAGCTGCCCGACTGGGGCAGGACCTGCATCTTACAGAAGTCCGTAGCCAAATAACACATTTTTTTGTGTTGTGTTCCTACGCGGTGAATAAGGTTACCAGTAATGAGCTCCTTGGGGAGGGGGAGGATTGTTACATTGTGTTGGAAGCAGAGGGATTAATCCCATTATGCTGCAAACACACTATAACTCTCCGAACACAGACTGGCAACGCGCAAGTGATACTTCGGTATCGTGAGCGTAAATAGGCTACGGTAACCGTTTCCCATCAGGTGGGCCGTATGCTTGTTTGCCACTCTTGTTGTATAAAAAATATCCCAACCGAATGAGTCGAATAAAGGAAAACATTGTCATAGAACCGTTTAACAAAGTTAAACAGTTCTATGGCAATAAAGGCATATGGACTGTTGTGCAAGAGAGACGGTGATAGACTTGTCATCTCTGTACGTAACTTAGTCTTTACCTTACGTTTAGAAAACTGATATGAATCGCTAAGAATTGAACTTGCAACATTAACAATGCCTACTTTTACTGCTCGGCCACTACGAGCTTCAGAATTGTAATATTTAAGTTATACTAAGTAAGGATCAATGTTTCTTGTAAATACTTACGCCATTTTTTTGCGAATGTATCCCGTAATACAATGTTTGTGATGCAAGATAATCTTCTTAGCTCCTTGTTTTATTAGCCGCTCAACCAACTCTAATCCCAACCCATGTTTGTCACTCAGCACAATATACACACCAGTCGATGAATAAGTTACTCTGAAGGGCGTGAAATAAAATTACATTAAACTAGGTTACATTGTTAATTACCCTGAACAGAACAGAAATTTAATCAGCGCTATACCCACTTCTGAGCAACGCGCTGACAAAATTTTACCCTATCCTTTCATATTTCACGATGAGTCCAGACAGAAAGAATAAAGCAGTTCTCTTTAGACTTCGCAAAGACGTTTTCTCTTTTACTACACCTACAAGCATCATGCGTTATTTAATGTAGTCGTACTTGTTTTTAGTTAATGCTCAGAAAAATATTACATGGTTTTAAGAAGGTTAAGAGTACTGGAAAGCGGTATATATAATTGAATATATATGATTATTAACATTTCTTATATGCAAATATGAGTAATAGCATAAATATTTTGTAATATACAAATAAACATTACATATTACTGACGCCATGGTGGCCAAGTGGTTCGAGTAGTTGCCTGCGACACAAAGATCGCATTCGAATCCCGACTGTAACAATGAGTTTTTCTGAATTTAAGTACAGTGATTAGGCACACCACGAGCTTTACGGTGAAGGAAAACATCAAGAGGAAACCTGCATACGTCTGAGAAGCAATTCAAAGGCGTATGTATAGTGGTGCTTGAGTAACGGCGATGGACTCTCCATCTGTCACGTTGGCACCTCAAATATATCTCTGGCGGAAAGTGGGTGTATAGGTATTATCTGCCTACCCATTCAGGGACCCTAATGGGAAGGCGTGAGGATATATTTGAATATTATCGTTTATAATTTTTTCAGTTTTGAATTGTAGAAAGTACGTTTTAAATCATAAGTATGTAGTTTTAATATTTTGAGTCGTCAGCTTAGCTTACTATGTAGAATTTTGTAATGCAAAATAACAAAGTATCTGAAACAAGTCATACCTTGGGGAAACCTTTAATCCATGATACAATAATTCCATGTCTTGCATTTGTATCAATACTCGAGCCTGATGCCTCGTTGAAGGCAAGGTCCTGAGTGCTTTGTTTACATCAGTGGGAGCATAACATACTCTTGGTAGAGGTTTGACTATACCTTTTGCTATGCCTTCACTTATTAGTCTTTGGAGTATCTATAAAATATGGCAATTATAAAATTATGTTGAATTGAGGCAGAACATTTTCAATTATTAATGTAGAATGCAATATAAGCGGGTGCCAAGAGATCTCTGCCTACCCGTTAACCGTCTTCTAAGTGAGATATGATCAATAACTAGAAACACAACTGAATGTGTGTTATAATTAGCCACAAGAGAGAATAAAAAGGTAACAACTAGTATGTATGTATACTATTTATTTTCATATCAGATGCGAGAGTCTAGCTTATACCTTAAATTTTATCTTGAATGTATGTTGATGTCTCAGTGTATCTTCACGTTAAAACTCAATGTATGACAAATTGTAACTGTAACAAGTTTGTTACACGATAAATATAATTCCTCTCTCACGTCTATTGTAATTTCCTATTACAGGGTATTAAGTGGATCATATTACTGTTAACCTGCATTAATTTAAACCAAAAACTTAGTTTTGATTACAAACACGGAACCATTAAAATAACAAAATGCAATTACCTTTTTTTCATCAACATTTTCAGGTCTGAATATATTAGAAAGGTTTACGGCTTTATAGGTCCTATCCTTTGCTAAGTAGCTCATTCCAAAGGATTTGTTTTCACGCATATCGTAATTATTGATGTCTAGAAATACGCCAGATAATCCAACGAATTTCATTGCTGCCTGATAAAATGAGAACAGAGAAAGTTTATAATATTTATAATAAATACCTCGGGACAATTCCACACAAATTGACCTAGTCCCAAATTAAGCAAAGCTTGTGTTATTGAACTAGACAACGATATATTTATCTTCATAGATAGATATATATATATATATATATATATATATATACTTAAATAAATAGGGCATCCAAGACTAAGGCACAAATACTCGTGTTCATCAAACAAATGTCTGCCCTCAGCGGGATTCGAACCCGCAACCTCAAGTTTCGCAGCCAAGAGCTCTAACCACTAGACCAGATGGCCGTCTGCACAATATCATCACGCCAAATCCTTTATGAAGTAGCAAAATTTATTTAGTGTATTAATAGCTTATACATCACTACCAATATGATATAATATAATAAAATCTTACTGACTGTTTTCTTAAAATATTCTGAACTTATTATATTTTTAAAGCACTTAGATAGTAAGGAAACACGCGATCTGCCTAAAAGTAAACTAACTAAACTTTGTCTAATGACGCTTGCAACACCAGGGGTTTCGGTAGCGCTTTGCCGACTCTATATATTGACATAATTGTGCACATCATTCATTTAAAAAAACAAGATACTTCAATACAAATAACTATCGGGAGGAGCGTGCCTCGAAGACTATGCAAATCACCAAGCCACCACCGCCCTTGCCAGTATACACATAAACATGCACATACTTTATAATAATAATAAATACTTTCTTGAACTTAATATTAAACATTCAGGGCTTCGAAGTAAATGCTTATGAATTTGAAATAAAGGAATAACTTACTTCTCTCAAAGATCCGCTCGCACAATTGATGACGAAATCACACCGCCTTTGCTTAGAATTTGATATTACCGTGTTATGAAAGGTATCGTGACCGGCATACAAAATATTATTATCTGGAAATAATTAATATTACTGTTATTAATATCGCATTCCCTTTATGGTTTCGATACATAAAGCAAAGGAAATAAGGAGACTACTGGTTCTATAGAAACCATAGCTTTGATAATGATTTGTATTGTATCTCATTTGATAAAACAGATATATCTAAATTGCGCAAAATGTCTAGAAGAAAAACATTACGGACCAATTTCCAATAACTAAAGTAAAATTAATTGAGAAATAATGCACGGGAACGTCAGAATACTTAAGCATAGAAGAGACTGTTGTATATGAATTAAGCGAAAGGGACCTGAAAATTAAAATAGAACTGGTGCTCTTCTTTAGTTCCCTAATCCGTAAGGGGCTTGGCGTATCGGTATGATATCACCGACCTTATTTTTGTAGCCGAGAGGTTCGAGTAGTTGCTTGCGACACAAAGATCGTAAGTTCGAATCTTGTTGTTCTGCTTTCTTTTCTTTCTATTCCAAAACAAACTCACGCATGCTTTTGTGTGTTGTAATCGTGAATTGTTTTATTTTTGGTTAAGTTACTTAAATGTTTTTACCCATAGTCTACTTAATTATGTACCAGAGCGGTGCAAAATATTTCACAATCTGGAAAGTATCTCTCAATGATGTTTCACTGACATTAAACTCTTAAGTACAGGGAGGAAGACTTGTGAAGAAAAATTATAAGTAAGTATGAATTTAAAAAAAACGGAGGGTTGAATAACAAATAATGGTGGCAAAAGGGCACCCTCGCTTTTTACAAAAAGGGATATTTTATGATTTTCTAGTATATCTCTCTTAGGTAAGATATTCAGAGGTAGACCAAATATTACACTTTGACCCCAATAAATGCTAGTTTCGAAGCCTACCTTTTTTCAGTTTTCTAGCTTACCCACCTTTAAGTTCCGGATAGAGCTTTAGTAACAAAGCTTTCTTCTTTTCATGGCTTACGGAAGTATATATATCGCAGTTTAATGACAAACATATCGATATCAAAGCTTGACCCAAAGCACCAGCTCCGCCGGTTATGAACACACTTTGTCCTTTAAATATTTGACATCTTAGTGCCTGTAACATTATTATGTTATGTTTGTGGCTCGTAGTATAATAAACTCATTGAACATACCGACGTCACTCAAAATCTAATTATAAATTTAGCCACTCTCTCATAGTGGCTCATAAATGCATGAAAAAAATTCTAACTAAACTATTAAATTTACACATTTAAAAAAAATATTAAAAAATACACATTTATTATTATTATAATTTGATTGACAATAAAATAGAAATTCGTACTGAAATTCAATGAATATAGACTTTTGTATGTACGCAGTCTTATATGTAATTATAGATATATTTACATTATGTACAATACCAACAATTAACTAATTAATTCAGTCTGCTAGTCTCCTTGGCGCTTTTCCGCGGGAAACCGACATTAATAATATTTTCAAAAAATATTTATATATTATACTTAGAAGACACAATTAATTTCATTATATTTGCTGAAACATACTCATAATTTAACTGAACTTGAAAAGCATACCATAGGATTGTGTACAGTCCTTGATATGTATGCTGTCTTAAATTTTGGAAAATTATCAGAAGGCTGTGTATTGCTATTGTTTATGAGTTTGCAACAATTTAGAAAACACTATGTTAAAACATTTCCAATTGTAGTATGGTGCGTTTGTAAACTAAGCTTTAGAGAATTTTTAGTATTTACCAAACAATAATAGGCGTGCACGTAGGGCAGAGGTACCGTTGCAGCGTCTTCAAGACTCCAATGCTCAGGGACAGGCCACATCAAATACGGATCTCCTCTTAGAATACTGCTAACGGAGCCACCAGGAAGTAGTCCCATTATTTTCTTACCGCTGGAAAGATACTTATACATTGAAATCCTTAAGCCTTCCCACAAGGGTAGATGTAGACAGATACTCCACTTTCGGTCGGAGATATATTTTAGGTGGCAACGTGACACATGGCGAGTCCATCGCCGTTACTCAAGCACGTAGTTACTCAGGCGTAGGCTTCCTCTCGATGTTTTCCTTCACCGTAAAGCTCATGGTGTGACTAATTACCGTACTCTTGCAATATATTTGTGTTTGGAACCAATAGATATACATTTTGGCGTTATTACTATTAATAACATTCGATCTGATACTTGTGTGTTGGTTATGCATCCAGATACTGATAACCAGAGATGATACCCACAAATATATACCTATATATTTCTTCTGTGCGTGTGTTTGTCACTGAATGTCTTCTAAACGGCTGAACCGATTTTAATGAAATTTTCTGTGTCTGCAGATGGATTCGAGAATGGTTCAGATTCACTTAATATGACTACTATAATAATATTACTAGTTAATATTTATATCTACATATACTACTAGCGATCCGCCCTTTCTTCGCACAGGCAATAGAGCGATATATAGTGATTTACTTTTTATCGATCCCGCTAAAGTCCATTCCAATTGCTTGGTTTTCATTGCCACAACCTGCTGCTATTTGCGCATCACGGAGTGATAGACCTGAATAGGTGACCTGCAATATTCAATATCTTCTTAATATATATACATAACGTGTCACGTTGTTTGTCCGCGATGGGCTCCTAAACTACTTAACTGATTTCTATAAAATTTGCACACCGAGTGTAGTTTGATCCAACTTAATATATAGGATAGCTTACATCACAATTGAACCCGATAGGTGGCGCTGCGATAGTGTTTCAGGAAGTTAAACTTTTCCCCCGGGCGAAGCTGGCGGGACAGCTAATTTTAAAAGCCTTCACTTATCTTAATGGTATCAAGTGTCTTTAAGCACTATAATCGTACTATCATTTTTACAATAACGTAAACTGCTTATTGATACATGAAACATATATAATAATATCAGATTAACTGTAACTGTAGGAACGGTTGCAAAATATGCGTTCTGAAGATTTTCCTTGAAAGAAATCTATCGTTCGCTGTTACCTTGACTTTAGTATCGTCATGTGATATAGAAGGAGATTCTTCCCATGTAAAACTTTCCAAATCCCCGGGTTTATGACATGTTAGGGTGACGTTAAGAAAATTTGAGATCCCTTCACTCGATGTGTAATAGTAGGATCCCCATTGCCCCTGAATAAAAACAAACGTACAGTTTACTTTTGTTATATTTTTTTTTATAAAATATAAATTCAAAATCTTAAAGCATCAAATTACGAAGCAAAGTTTAGTTGAAGTAAATTAAATCTTACGTTTTTGAAAACATTAATGGACAAGTTTTTACGAATTTGTTCTCTGAATATAATGTTATCCGGATTGAAACGTAGTGCGAGCAAATCATCGATAGCCAACAAATTCATTTTGTCCATTCCACGCTGCTTAAACTTCTTAATGAGACCTTGAAAAGTGTGAAGGTATAAATTATTCACAAAAAATATATATTTGAAGATAAAGTTTCAATAAAGAAACTTTATCTTCGAATTATTTTTTCTTGTCCAACGCCGGTCCATTATGTTTGTACTATGGTATCCAAAGATAATATCTAGCAGATTTTTCCATAAAATTACAGTGACAATCACAGTCAATTCATTTGTACAATTTTTAGTTCAATTTTAGTTATGTTCTTAAATACTCTAGAAAACAAAATCACAAAGAGAAAAATTATGAGGGATTTTAACTTTAACAAACCGAGTTGCACTTACTGCACATGGTTTTCAATACAATGATGTCCACTGAGAATGAAATATCAGATGCAAAAATAAATAAAAATATTTGACCTCATACGCACCTGATAAATCACAAAAAGGCCGTTTTTCCAATATCAAAATAACAAGTTTTCCCAATTCTATTTGACTGGCAGCTTCTTGGACCCAAGAAAACTTCTCATCGTGAATAGTTTGGATATATGATATGTTTTGAACTAATCCCATTTTTCTAAGTAAAACAAGCATTCGTTTTCCATCAGACATTGAAGAGATGTCAATGAAGTTATATTTTTTTATGAGATATTGCTTAGGCACATCATTTTCCAAAGCTAAGACAAAATCGCCTTCCTTCAAACTATGGAGTTCGGTAAATTTCTGTGAATTTAAGACTGTGTAAGAATAATATAATATCGACATTACAACTTTTTGTAATCTTGTTACTTTAGAGTTATTATTATTCATATTAACATTCTGGTGACGATACAGAAAACATCACTTAGATTCTTATTAAACCCAGACAATTGAACAAATATGACGATCACACTTGTGTTTATCGAAATTCTTATTATAGTATTAAAATTCAAAAGTAGTATTCAAAATTCAAATGCTACTACTACTTTTTCAAATTCCTTTACCTTTTCATCATTCAATAAATGCTCCACGACAATTAATTGATTCGTTTCTTCCTTGTCCGTATTCAACTGACAGTATTTTCCCGTTCTGTCTATTGTATTTACTTTTACTTTCAAAGAAACAAATTGGCTTAATATACTAATAATTTCAGTTAAAATTTCCGAAATATTGCTTTTCGATAGCTGGGTAACTACGAGCTCGTTTCTTGCTGTATTTTCTGCTACAATTTGTAACATTACTTGTAAAGCGGTTCTTATCTGAAACGTACAAATCTCTATAAATAGTGTTACGATGGAAGGTTCTGGAGGTCTTGCCGTGTGAAAGCCATGCGAAACAATAACACTTAGCCGGAAATATAGACAAAAGGAGGCAATTAAGAAAGGACGTAAACAAGTTGTTTTCGTCGCCCGGCCATTGTTCTGCGGATGCATTCACACGGCAATTCAACAAACATCTTAATGGCGGTCTAGAGCCTTCCACTGATTTCTAGTATATCGTGCCGGTGCCATATATAAGGCGGTACTCGATGGGCACGGGCAGTTTTTGGAGTTAGTCAGTTAGTCAGTCAGTTTATTCCGGAATAGAGTTCAGTGCGAGTGATCACAAGTGTTTTATCGGTGACTATAGTGAGTGTTACAGTGTAAGTGAAGTGTTTCAGTGCCTAGTGTTTACTGTGTTTTACTAGTACTGTGTTGTAGTGATCAGTGTTATAGTGAATAGAATTGTAGCGAATAGTGTAAGGATTCATCGTGCAAGTTTCCGGAATTATTGAGTGTTATAGAATAAAGTGTCGTTTAAGTGCATCAACCGGCTATCATTAAATTATCCCGAACCCCAACTCGTAACAATAGTTCCCATGAGTAAAAAAATAAATTAATAGTTGAAATTATAGCTATATATAACTCACGTCGATATTTTCCATAATGTTGAATGGAACAAACGTTTTTACTCCAATTGTGTCTTGTTCATTGAAAGCATAAATCTTATCGTCAAATATTATGGTATCAATTTCGACGCCTGCCAATCTGAAATTATTTTGATTTCATATTCATTGATATAGTATAAAGCCTAATAATATAAAACATCGCATAATAAATTAATAATAAAAATACAAATTTACCTGGTCACGCCTAATGTCGTATCTAAAACAACGTTGAAACAGTTCATATCATAATCTTCAATATTTTTTACTTTAGTAATCGAGATAGTGATTTTCTTTACAAATTTAGGTACAGAAATCCCATCATAACTCCTCGCTAGAATATTTAGTTGGATGAGCGAATCTAGCAAAATCACCCATTGATTAGACCACTTCACGAATGCTTTATCATGATCATGTGTTGTCAACTGGATCGACTTGAAATTGTCACTAAAAATAAAGGAAATTATAAAGCGAGATTTTAAATCCTTATACATACATACATATAATCACGCCTCTTTCCCGTAGGGGTAGGCAGAGACCACTTCTTTCCACTTGCTACGATCCTTACATACTTCTTTCGCTTCGTCCACTTTCATTATTCTCTTCATACACGCTCTTCGGTTTAGGGTACTCTTGACCTGGCCTTTTTTCAAGACGTCTCTAATTTGGTCTAGAAACGTCTGCCTAGGTCTACCCCTTCCAACACTTTCATCCACACTCGCCTTATACACTTTTTTCGTCAATCGTTCTTCATCCATTCTCTCGACATGGCCAAACCATCTCAGCATACCTTTCTCAATTTTTGGCATATATAATCCTTATATAATGTCATATTTCTTATTACAATTGTAATGATTCCTTAATTTATTGTATAGATACTTACTGTTAACTTGTATTTCATTGCTTTTAAAATCTTGCATTGTAGTTTTAGTTAGTAAGAAGATATCCATACTATATAAAAAACTACTTACAAAAAAATATTACTATAGGGCCGAACGCCCGATTCAACCAGTAGGTATGTATATTTAAATATCACATTATGTAACTAACTGTGTTCCGGCCAATAACTTATTTCGTTTCATTTCATAACGATTAATTTGAGACTCACTTGTAAGTAAATCCTTTTAGGTCCATTATTCTATAAATGTCGTCTGATCCTAATAGATTGGTAGTTTCTGCTATTTTTTTATTATTCATATTGTGGTCATGGCGCGTTTCTTCACTTTGACGTATAACACCGCTTGCAATAATTGTATCCCCTTGGCTAACCTTAAAAATAAAAAATAAATTCGTATAGGTGCATTAAGATAGTGTAGGCATTTCAAAGTTGTATTGTCTCTCAGAACTACTTATTCACCGGTTAATAGAAGGAAATAGCTGCCTCAAAATTCAGAAAAAGTGTTGGATAAAATTTGGCAAGGGACAGACCAAAATTATTATATACCAGAAAATATTAAACACAAAAACTTAATCTACCAATAAATCTATTTCATCGCGGGTGAAATCGCGGGGTGCAGCTAGTTTATCCACCCACCTCGAACTGGTCACTTCCTTTAGTTATAGCTACAGAAAGCCGGAGGGGAATCTCTGATTTTAAAATGGTTTCACTGTGGAAGCGAACGTCTTGGAAAACGACGGGCATATCTCTGTAGTCCATTTTGTTGTACATTGCGAGAGTCTCCCAAGCAAAAACAAGAATGGCAGCTTCTGGCAATACGTTTAAGCCTGAAATGTATACCACATTTTGAGATATTGCATAAAATTTACAGTAACACTAAACGAAATATATTGTACTATATATTTCTACTAACGAAATATACACAATACCTCAATACATATATTGATAGTATTATCTGTCAGGTGGCTGAAAATACGCAGCTTGAACTATTACTTATGTGAGCTTTTTCTTTGAACACAAGTGAATAAAGTAATTTCGATGATAAAAACAAGACCAGTACATAATTATTATTAAAATATTTTTTTAAATCCGTACCTTCCCTGGCGTAACCTTTCATATACTTGAAATCGTCATCGTCAACTGAAATAGTAATATCACGGGCTTTCGCTGTAATTTTGTATGCTTCCGTATATTTTACACTTGGCCTGGAAAAAATAATATGATTGTACTTTCTTACTTACTTTTCAGTCCATTTACAAATTATTATAAACTCACCAAGTTTCAGTGTGTTCCCAATCAACAAAATGTGAAAGAAGCGGCGTCTCTGTAGAAACGGGATATTCGATTTTCGGATAGAGGTTTTCTATTTTTGGATTTAGACCCGCTTCGTATAATCTATAAATATACATTATTATCTAAATGCTTATATAATAATATATCCTCACGCCTTCACACAAGGGTCCCCGAAGGGGTAGGCAGAGGTGTATAGGTAGTACCCACACACCCACTTTCCGCCAGAGATATATTTAGATGCCAACGTGACAGATGGCGATTCCATCGCCGTTACTCACGCACGACTATACATACGCCTTTGAATTGCTTCTCAGACGTATGCAGGTTTCCTCTCGATGTTTTCCTTCACCGTAAAGCTAATGGTGTGACTAATCACTGTACTTAAGTTCAGAAAAACTCATTGGTACAGTCGGGATTCGAACTTGCGATCTTTGTGTCGCAGGCAACTGCTCGAACCACCCGGCCACCACGGCTTCTACATGCCGTGCTACATGCTTATAACACTCATATTCTCAATATAAAGAAAAAACTTCTATTAATAATAAATAAAATATATTATTTGAATCTTACGTTCCAATAGCATCCAACAGGTACTTAACTCCGTCTAGGTTACCTCTTCTTGTTAGGGGTACATGAGTACATTCCTTGAGGGATCGTTTTAGGATTGCTTGAAGTAGACTATGTGGAGCTATCTCAACCACTATTGCGTTTGGTGGTATTAGTCGTGTTGTTTCTTCAAAGAGGACAGGACTCTATAAAGTAAAAAAGGCCCTTAGTTTAAAAAATGAATTATTTAGGAGCACTGTTTTTCTGTAAAAATCTATCTAAAGATTTCCTCCTTTAATAAATTTTTTTTTTCTTTTATTTCATACTCATTTGTATAATTTTTTAAGTTACTAAAAGGTATTCGGCGAAAATCAAATGAAACTATAACAATTCTCTACTCTTGTGTACATTTAAAATTACTAGCTTAGATACATTTAAAGAAGAATTTACTTACCATAATATTATTAACATGATACTCAGCTGAAGAATATTCAGCCAATGGTTCGTTCCATCTGTCTTTAGGGATTGATGTGGATATCCATTTACTACTTCGAGGCTTGGGATTCTTAATGATTTCGTTTAAGCCTTTTAATAACTCTGGACCTGTATCAATAAGTGTACCTTTGAACACTACAAATCCCACACGCACAAAGATAATTGATAAATGTATGCTATTTAGCACCCATTTTTGTCGGATACATCTTTGCCACGTTGGCACCTAGTATATATATCTGTGCCGTAAACTGGGTGTGTGGGTTCTACCTATACACCTCTGCCTACCCCTTCAGAGACCGTTGTGGGAACTCGAGACGTATAACTATAAGAAGTAGCATGTTTGAAGAGACCGATTAATGTGGATGAAGCAAACAAGGTATATAAATCTAGAGAGAGCTGGCGCTCTATTCTCTCTGCGTGATGATATGTATGTATTATATTGAACAAGTTATATCTTATTTATATTATAAATGTGAAAGTTTGTAAGTTTGGACGTTTGCGGTTTTTTCACGGCCAAACGGCTAAAACTCATATATATCTACGGCTGAACCGATTTGGCTAAAAGTTGAAATTGTGATAGCCTATACCTAGGAATAGGACATAGTTAACATTTTTTTTTATCCTGAAAACTTCAAAGTTCTTATATTATAATGTATGAAGCTCTTTCACGGCATAGCGGCTAGACCGATTCTAGCAGGAAAATTTCCAAAGCTACTTTTTCGAACTCCACGCAGGTGAAGCCGCGAGCATAAGCTAGTTATATTATAATAAGCATGATAATACTCACGAGCGCTTGCTATGTATCTGGAATGAAACGCTAGGCCTGAAGTGGCCACTCCTCTTGCGAAAATTCCTTGTTTCGTTAAATTGGCAACGAATTGAATGATTACTTCCTCGGGGCCTGATATTGTACATGAATTGCTGCTATTGTGACAAGCTATGTCAATTTCCGGAGGGCATAGAGGTAACATCTGAAAAATTTTCAAATGTAAGTTTTGTGCTATGCCTATAATTGTTAAAGTTATTCTACAAGGGTGGCAAACAAGCATACGGCCCAACTGATGGGAAACGGTTACCGTAGCCTATTTACGCCCACGATACCGAAGTATCACTTGCTCGTTGCCACTCTGTGTTCGGAGGATTATAGTGTGTTGGCAGCATAAGGTTTAATCCCTCTACTTCCAACACAATGTAACAATCCTCCCCCCTCCCCAAGGAGCTCATTACTGGAAACCTTATTCATCGCGTAGGAACACAACACAATAAATTGTGTTATTTTGCTACGGACTTCTATAAGGTCAGTTCATGTTAAAGTATGAGAGCCACAATCAGTAAATGTATCTACATATACCAAACAGTTTTCATAAAATCACACGACGAATGTTCCGGTGACAACATCGATAGGCCACTTGCAAACTTAAAATAAAATAAGAGACGGAGATGTGTATGTAAAGTAATGCTTCAGGAAAGGTGACAGACTCGTGTTTTGTAACGTTGCCGCTTAAGTATTTCTGTGGTAAAGAGTGGGTGTTAGTAAGAACAGAGTTGTAAAACTCTGCATGTCTCTTAGAGGACCCCTCTGAGAAGGCGTGAAGCTCATCATAATCATAATTATTATGTCTTATAATTTAAATAAAATGCGTTGTCTTACATCTTTGTAGTTCATCCCAACTGCAGCCATTGCCCCTTTGCTATGGGGTGTTTCGACGCACATTTTCCCCCTGATATACGTTGCAAGAATCATTTCTTCTGCAGTGAATGTGTCGTCGTGGTACGCGCAAGCCATTTCACCAAGGCTGTGGCCTGTTAATATACATATTAAACGTTAATAAATTGGAACCGCAATATACAAATAATGCATTATCTTCTCCATATTTAAGAGGGTCCTATTTGGCTTGCTCTATTCGTTTTTTGCTTGTAATTGTCATTGCTTTTTTATTACTTACTTCAATTTGTTTGAGCTTGAGTAACGGGGATGGACTCGCCATCTATCACGTTGGCACTTAATATATATCTCGGAAGGAAAGTGGGTGTGTGGTTACTACCTATACACCTCTGCCTAACCATATTGACAAATATACACTTACCTATAATATTATCTGGAATAATCTCAATATCCCTAAGCACGTTGATCAAACCAATTTGTACAGCACCGATTCCAACGAAAGCATTCATAGTGTTCTCAAAGATGGCATCATCTGGGTCAGTTATAACTTTAATTAAATCGACACCTTTCGGTTCCAAAACTTTGTGACATCTGTTAACATTTTAATAATATAATATAATATAAAAGTAATTTATCACAGACTAATAAATAATAGAAAAATTGGTACGTGTAACATTACACTGTAATCGTTAAAAATGAGAATAGATTTGTAAGTGAAACTTTGTTATAGAATACTAACTTTTATATAGAATACTAGCGGGCAAGTGAAGAATTTGGCTTTTATCTTGTAATCTCGGGCTTAATGTTATATTTGTATCGTTTTTTTAATTCGATCATCATCGAACATGTACAAGCGCCCAGCTTGTACATGTGTGTGTGTGATGGGCGTCTTTGATGAAACTCCCTCCATTTTTCTCTATCCAGCTCAATCTCTTTGACCTCCGTCATAACGGACACCTTTATTAATGTGACTCATATGTTAATCTGATTCTTGCATTCTACCTTTCTTCCTCAAATATTTTAATAGAATATGGAATTGGTTCTATCATCCTTTCTTTAATACATACATAGTATTAAGCCGAGTCACCGGCCCGGCATGGAGAGAGAAGAGCGCCAGTTCTCTCTAGACTCACATACCTCTTTCGCATCGACATGCGCTTATTTAATACTTAGTGAATATAGTAAATAGACACAAATATTTTATATACAGTGTCACACTTTACCTTTCAATCGCTGAAGCAAAAGTTGGTATCCTCATAAGATCAGCCCCCATCCCTGGCCATTGAGATCCCATTCCACTAAAAACAAACCACACTGGGCGTCTGTCGCCGGGATAGAAGGATGCACTCTCTGATAGCATTGTTGTTTCGTTCTTTAAATTTGTATCTGAAAAAACATGATATTACAAGGAGATATGTAAGGTAAGAAGATCTACCTTTTCTAAGAATCGCGGTGGCCGTATAGTGTCACTTAATCATCGAACTCTACAATGCATTAAAAAGCCCCGTCTGCATTAATCAGGTAATATATCATCATCATCATCATAGCACGCCGAGACTCTAGCAACCCTGCAACCTACCCAGGCAGAGAATGTAGAGCGCCAGTTTTCTCCAGACTTACAGACCTCTTTCGCTTTATCCACATTCATCAGTCTCTTCATACATGCTCGTCGGTTTCAAGTACTCTTGACGCTCCCTTCCTTGAGTGCGATCAATTTGATCTAGGTAGTTGTAATGTGATCTTCCTCTGCTTCTTCTTCAATACACTTTCGCATTATATATCAATATACTTAGTTTCGTCAATATTTCTTTACTCTTCATTTCTTGCCAATACCAAACATCCTTGTTCACGCCAGTTGATTTGGGATTTTTTTTCAGATTCGATCTAAAATCATTACGCCGCACCTAAAATGTCTTCGGAAAAATCGCCTTGATTAAATCCGTCATGAAATCGCCTGCAATAAACGCTTACCGCTCGCCGGGCCTTCTGCATATTGATTTAAATGTAGCTTTTGATATCATTTATCACCTTTTGATTAAACTTACCCAGTACTGTGTACCCTCTCCCAGTATGGCCAGGTATGTCAATCGAAAATATATTGTGCAATAACGAAATTTGTTCCGGGTCGACAGGTTGGCTCTTCAATAAGTCTAGAATCTTACTTACACATATCTCTTGTCGTCCTGAGACGAGCACTAAGTACGGTATCTTCGTTTTGTATCTTTTGAGGTTCTGAAAAAAGATATGAGGATAATTCAAAAGCCGTGGTGGCCGACTGGTGTCTGCAACACAAAGATTGCACGAAAACTGAACTTAAGGGCAGTGAATAGTCACAGCACGAGTTTTATTGTGATGGATAACATCGGGATGAATCCTGCATATGTTTGAGATACGGCAGTGGACGCGTGTGTCAAACGGAAGTATTACTGCTATATTATCGGGTAGCAAAATGTATTATCAGATAGAATCAATGATATCAAATTAAATTTAAACACCTTTGGCTTATAATGTCCCTTTAAAAGCACGTGGTAATTTGCACCGGTGAAAGAAAAGTTATTCACTGCAGCAAAGCTTCTTTTAAAAGCTTCGTTCTCTGTTACAACTTGAAGTCTTCCTTCATAGATTCCAGGTATGTGATCTTGAGGATTGTTGTAATGCAAGTTTGCTGGCAGTTTACCCTGGTGGTATGCTAAGCAAACCTAGGAAATACAAAAAAAAACTATAACAAGCCTCATTAACAAGCTAGCAACTGATGTTAGGAAGGAATTTTCTTTTTTATGTAGGAAGGATATGGATGAAGTGAAAGAGATCTGTATAAGTGAAGAGAACTGATACTTTACCGTGTCTGCCTGACCGCAGAGGGGGCGTGATAATAAGTACGTATGCATTTATATAAGATTCTAGTATATACAATGACAGCCTGCTGCAGGTATTTCTTACTTACTAGGTTTGTCATCACTAAATGATTGCTATGTAACACTTGTTAATGAAAATAAAACATTTTATTTTCTTTTATTTATACAAAAACTTTAAAATCAAAAAATGTTCTCAACGATCACTTCGACCCACCTTTTTAGATGGGTCGTCGTGAGTGTAAGTTGTGACATTATAATTGACGTTTTCGCCCCGACCACAACGACCGCGGTCGTTATGTGGATCGATTATAGGAGCATTTTGACCGTTGTGGGTGCTTAGTGGAACGCACCTTTATTGTCAATATTTTTGAAGATACCCTGGCTTAACAACTGAACGTCATTCTGACAGAGTTTTGTCAATATATTGAAAACGTCTCACAATCTTCTCTCTGTCTCTTTCGCACACCCACTTTTCAGAGATTTTTTTAATATTTACTATAATTTGTTTAAATATTTTTTTTCACAAAAACATTCTCCTGACAATAAAGAATACATAAATCCAATTTGGTGCAGTCGTTTGGAAGTTATGCGCGTACAAACATTTCGGTGATTCATTTTTAAATATATAGATTATGAGAATTATGAAATATCAGTTAGGATGACACCAGGCTAAATGGAATGATGGACGATGGCCTACCGTAGAATAATGAAATAGAGGAGCGAACTAGTGTAAGCACATACCTTTGTCACAGCACACATGCCAGACGCAGGTTCACTATGCCCCATATTAGATTTAACACAACCAACTTTGACCGTCCTATTTTTAGCGAATACATTTTCGATAGCTTTGAGCTCATTACTATCTGCTTCTGCGATAGCTGAAATAATTTTCAATTTTAGAAAACAAGTCACTTCATAAATTACGCTTACGCTTCTCTTTGGTATTAAATTGTCTTAAAATGGTTACCCAATTTATAGCCCTACTAATAATATATATATTTTTATAAATTATTATTTTAGCGGAGAAAATTATTTTACCCGTAAATTAAAAGGTGAATTATCTTGTAATATTGATAGTCACACACATCCTTAATAGTTCAGTAATTCAAATCAACATGGGGTTAATGTAGATGGAGCTCATGCTAACTAATCCGCTAATGTCACATGCAGATTCAAGATAAAGGATAGAGTTTGGTTGATGGCTAAAACTAACATTTTGCTGTTCAACCGCGTTCACCAAGTCAATTCTCATTGATTAAAACAAACATTTTCTCATTGAAAACAAAAAAACAGAAAAACATGTGTTCGAGTATATTTCTATTAAAATGCCCAATTAAGAAAAAATACATCATTTTATAGAAGTCAATAGGATTCGACCTAAAAAATCACATTGAGCCGTCGTAATGCTTAACTCATAATATTCATACCTGCTCCATTTGCCTCTACGTATTCCACTACCTCGGGGCATACGTTGGCTTCTGCATAAAATTCTTCAAAAAATTGTTGCATATCTTCAGGATCACGAATAGGTAAGAACGGCGCATTATGTTTCATTTTATATATTCCTTTCGCGTGATATACTTCAGCGTAAACCCTGTATTAGTAAATATTAATATATACAATTAAGATTCTGCACCACAGCATCATATTCCCAATTAAGTATCGCTACCGTCAAATACCCCTATTTTTCGGTTGCGTACAAATATGAGAGCTTAATCATGTTTACCAATCATTCTACTCAATACCCACTTACTTGTGGACAACGTGGTATTGTGGTTAAATTTAAATACAACATCCCACGACTACGAAATTATTCAAGCTTTTTTGTGATTGTATATGCTGTGTGGTTCGTAATGTACTCGAAAACTAACTTTATTTTAGGGAAATAGCATTACTATATAGCGTGCTAAGAATGCATCGTTGTTATATAACAGATGCATTCTGAGCACGCTTATGGGTAACCGTGTTCTGGGATAAAAAAAATATGGCTATTTAGTTTCTGATTGTACGGATCCGTACAATCGGTGACACACGTATTCGTAGAATATATTACGAATCGCCGAATCTGCAACACGAAGCCCTGCGGACCTGAGACCGCGTGACCCCGCAATTCACTTCAATTCCAACCTTGATAGTCGTTACTCATTTAAATTGTTATTTAAATTTTCTTTAATTAATTAAATTCTTTAAGTAAATAAACGTATACGCTTGGATGATAGATTATCGTCTTGGTGTTTTACGTCTGCAGGCGTCCCACAAGGTGGCGTCTTATCTCCACTTCTTTTCTCAATATTTATTTAATCTATCACTCTCAATCTCACTTCATCTTACCACCTATATGCAGACGATCTCCAGATCTACACACAAGCGTCTCTTTCCTCCCTCCCCTGTGCTATTAGAGCTACCAATATGGATCTAGATGTCATATCAAACTGGAGCAGGAATCATGGGCTCCAAGTAAATCCTGTAAAATCTCAGTCCATAATTATTGGTACCAGTAGACTGATAGCCCAGGTGAGATGGGAACAGATGCCGCCTATTTCTTTTGACGGTATTATAATACCCTTTAGCGATGTTGTCAGGGATCTTGGTATTCTTCTTGACAAATCTCTATCTTGGGCACCTCAGGTTGCAGAGGTAAGTCGGAAGATGTTTGCAGCTGCGGGGTCCCTTAGACGCCTTCGTAATTTCTTGCCTATGGACGCTAAAATTAAGCTATCCCAAGCATTGCTCCTTCCTATCCTTGACTATGCTGACGTCAGCTATCTTGACCTTACCGAGGAGCAACTTAACAAGCTTGAGCGCCTTCAAAATTTCTGCATACGGTTCGTATTTGGATTACGCAAATATGACCACGTTTCTGAATTTCGCCGTAGGCTCAAGTGGCTACCCATCCGACTTCGCCGGAATACTCATATCCTATCACTTCTTTACAAAACTTTGTTTGATCCTAGAGCCCTCAGATATCTTCAGGAACGCTTTGAATTTCTTTTTTCCAACCTGCACCTACTCCGTAAAACCAGAGAACTTGTCCTTAAAACTCCTACCTTCACCTCTTCTTCCTATTCCAAGT
Organism: Drepana falcataria; assembly: GCA_945859725.1. Taxonomy (NCBI): domain Eukaryota; kingdom Metazoa; phylum Arthropoda; class Insecta; order Lepidoptera; family Drepanidae; genus Drepana; species Drepana falcataria. Next base: position 9,683,363 of record OX243935.1, read on the forward strand.
CTTTCACTGCGCAAGCTGTCCGTCTTTGGAACTCGTTGCCCCGGAACATCAGGCTTGCACAGACATTAATCTCCTTCAAAAAGCTTTTATTTGAACACTATTTCTCTTTTTAACTTGTTTATATATATGTATACATGTATGTATTATTGTATGTATGTTATATAAGTATATGTTTCGTATTTATTTATGTAGAATGCCTATTATTTGTATATTATAATGATTGTTTCTATTTCATCCTCTCAACTGTCACACCTACCTTTTCTTTCTCTGTTTCTTATCTCTCTCTACACTTGGGTTGCCTGGTAGAAATCGCTTTTGCGATAAGGCCGCCTATTGTGCCTACTATATGTTTTTCTTTGTCATTTCTGTTTGTTTTTGTAAATGTGTGTGTTTGTACAATAAAGGATATATTATTATTGAATTGTGGGTAGTTGTGAAGTTAACAGCAATATTTTAAAGTCATTTGTTTTTTTAAATTTAAATATAGTATTCTTTGGAAATACATACAACAATACTTAAATACATGTTGCACTAGCAATAATACCCGCCAGCAAGTATTATCCTCACCTCATATCATTTCACAACTGCAATAAACTCAATCTAAAAATCCAACCCAACTAAAATGGCTGACACAGTGCAATCTTTGAAAGTTTCAATGGAGGAGATGTCGAAGGCATTTCAAACCCAAATGGAGGAGTTCCAGAAGAACCTGCAGGGCTCAACTGCTCATGCATCACCAACACCAGCTCCTGTCTCACTTGCAACAGACTTTGCCACATTTAAGAGTTTTGTGATGAAAGCGCTAGCATCTTTGCAGCAACAAGTTAACTTGTTAGCCATGGAGCAAGATCGCCAGGAAATGTGGAGTCGCAGAAAAATTCTTCTCTTTCATGGTGTAGCAGAGCTTAAGGATGAAGATGTTGATGCAGTGGTGGTGAATGTGATCTCAGAAAAAATAAAGGTTCCTTTCAACAGTACAAGCATCAGCCGCTGCCATCGTATGGGGCCACCATCAGGAACTGTGGCTAGGCCCATCATTGTCAAATTCAGGGACCCTTCTGTAAGGGACAAGATATGGTTTTCTAAGGTGTCACTTAAGGGCACAGGCATCACCGTTACAGAGTTCCTGACAAAAGCCCGCCATGCTGTCTTTATGGCAGCCCGTGAACATTATGGCATCAATAAGTGTTGGACACGAGATGGCTCAATTGTTATTCTGGAACCTGATGGCACTCGTCGCAGAGTAACTACCATGGACGGACTCGACAAGCTGCGGGGGCCTACTGAGACGTGCACCGCCTCGACCGCTCCTGCAGGACCTTCCAGGACTGTGAGGCCTAAGAGAGCAGCAAGAAAATAGTGCTTTATTACTGTACAATATGTGGTGCGTTAACAAATATTTCAACCATTTGTGAGTGCTGTTGGTCATTACTTCTGCTTTTGAATTCTTTTCGGGAAGGTAAGCAGGTAAGTGTAAGGGATTTTTCGAATCTACTTTACTTTAATAGTTATGCAGATCTTAACCATTAGCTTTTAAATTAATTTAATTTTTTAAATTCATTCTGTATGTTCTGTATGTTCCCAATTCTCTATTAACAAAATTTTTACTTTTACCCACTTTTTCACTTTTTTACTTTTACCCACTTCTTTATGTTATTAATAATTTGTTTACATTCCACGGGATTCAGAAAATGCTTTACATTTATTTGACGCCTTTCATCGATACAAACCAACAATAACAATGACTGACAGCTGCTAACTGACAGGCACTGACGTATCGTGGTTGACGTCTGGCATAAGTATTGTGTTGCCATACCCTACTAACGCTGTCTGAAAAAATTATATTTTTATTTATTGTTTAATGTTATTCATTGCTGCTGGCGGATTGTATGAAGTCGTTTGATTGTTTTTAATTTATAGTATAATATTTATATTTATATATTTTTTGTATAATTTATATATATTTATATTTATAATTTGTGATGTCTTTTTCCGATGCTAGTTCTAATCTAGATTATTTGTCTGTGTCTGATGATAGTCTGGGGAGCGATGACAGCTTTCGTAGCATCCCACCACTCTCTCTCTGTGACTCCTTGTACTCGCATTTCAAAGACGTTCCTAAAAATTTCAACGTAGTGCATATCAATGCGCAAAGTATTCCGGCTCATTATCCAGATATGCTGACATCATTCAGTGATAAGAATATTCACGCAATTCTTATCTCAGAGTCGTGGCTGAAGCCCTGCCTGCCCTCGACTTCTTACTCCCTTCCCGGCTTCAATCTGATACGTCATGATCGAACGGGAAGGAGGGGTGGAGGGGTGGCTATTTATCTCAGAGACTATATCCCATTCAGCATAGTTACTACATCCTCTCAGTCCCAATCCTCGGACGGATCTGAATATCTATTTCTTGAAATCTTACTCTCCGGCAAGAAAACCCTGTTAGGTGTCTTTTACTGTCCTTCCCTACACATTAATTATTTTCCTTCTTTTGAGGTATTATTAGAAAACTTGGTTCCTGTCTATGAGCACACTTTAATTATGGGGGACTTTAATACCTGTTTGCTAAAAGGGGATAACAGAGCAACTCAATTTAATTCCATTATTAACTCCACCAATCTCCATATTCTCCCTTCTACTGCTACACACTTTTTCCCTCAATGTGAACCTTCTCTCCTCGACCTTACTCTTGTATCTTCGCTTGACCATGTGGCCACACATGGTCAATGCACAGCTGATGCTTTCTCTTTTCATGACCTTATCTTTCTTTCTTACAAGATCCGTCCGCCAAAAATAAACATAGAACTCTCCTACAGCGTAATTTTGGCGCTATAGACAGGGACGAACTTCTAAGGGACGCACAGGACATTGACTGGGATGTCATCAGGGAGGTGGAGTCAGTCGATGAGAAGATTAATATCTTCAACTCACTGCTCACCAAACTCTATGATGCACATGCCCCGGTCAGACCTGTTAGGGTGAAACATCTTCCAGCGCCTTGGCTCAATGACGAGATAAGGACCTTACAAGCCAGGAAGAATACCATAAAAGCTAAATATAAGGCAAATCCTGAAAAATATCGTGAAAAATATAGGCAGGTTAGGAATCTCTGCAATAGGATGTGTAGGGACGCCCAACGACGCCACATTCATAAATCCATTGAAGACAGTACTCCATCTAATGTTTGGAAGTTCTTGCGGACTCTGGGAGTTGGTAAGCAAAAACAAGTTTCCACCTCGAATAATTTGGACTTAAATGCCTTAAACCTCCATTTTTCCTCGGTAGCACATTTTGATGCTGCCACTAAAACTAACACGTTAAGTCACGTCTCTGGTTCTGCAACTCCCGTCAGTCCAACTTTTTTATTTAGTCAATTTACTGATTGTGACGTTAAGAAGGAAATATCATCCATCGCCTCTAACGCTGTCGGATGTGACGAAATCAGCCGCAAAATGATCCTTCCTCTATTAGATTTCCTCACACCTATTATCTCCCATATCTTCAATTTTTCCATCTCCTCCAGCTCCTTTCCAACTCTTTGGAAGGATGCACAAATTATTCCACTTCCTAAAAAAACCAATCCTACATCTTTTTCTGAATATCGTCCTATTTCTATTCTTCCCTTCCTGTCCAAAGTGTTGGAAAAACTAGTCCACAAGCAGTTGAGTACGCACTTGGCAAGACATAACCTTCTCAATCCCTTCCAATCCGGCTTCCAACCAGGTCATAGTACCACCACAGCCTTGGTTAAAGTCACTGACGACATACGTGCTGGCATGGAAAAATCACAGCTGACAATCCTGACGCTGCTTGATTTCAGCAACGCATTCAACACCGTCGATTTCGACATACTGCTTGCCATACTAGATTCCCTTAACGTATCTCCAACGGTTGTTGACTGGTTTCGAAGTTACTTGTTCGGGCGCAGGCAACGTATACGCTTGGATGATAGATTATCGTCTTGGTGTTTTACGTCTGCAGGCGTCCCACAAGGTGGCGTCTTATCTCCACTTCTTTTCTCAATATTTATTAAATCTATCACTCTCAATATCACTTCATCTTACCACCTATATGCAGACGATCTCCAGATCTACACACAAGCGTCTCTTTCCTCCCTCCCCTGTGCTATTAGAGCTACCAATATGGATCTGGATCTTATATCAAACTGGAGCAGGAATCATGGGCTCCAAGTAAATCCTGCAAAATCTCAGTCCATAATTATTGGTACCAGTAGACTGATAGCCCAGGTGAGGTGGGAACAGATGCCGCCTATTTCTTTTGACGGTATTATAATACCCTTTAGCGATGTTGTCAGGGACCTTGGTATTCTTCTTGACAAATCTCTATCTTGGGCACCTCAGGTTGCAGAGGTAAGTCGGAAGATGTTTGCAGCCGCGGGGTCCCTTAGACGCCTTCGTAATTTCTTGCCTATGGACGCTAAAATTAAGCTATCCCAAGCATTGCTCCTTCCTATCCTTGACTATGCTGACGTCAGCTATCTTGACCTTACCGAGGAGCAACTTAACAAGCTTGAGCGCCTTCAAAATTTCTGCATACGGTTCGTATTTGGATTACGCAAATATGACCACGTTTCCGAATTTCGCCGTAGGCTCAAGTGACTACCCATCCGACTTCGCCGGAATACTCATATCCTATCACTTCTTTACAAAACTTTGTTTGATCCTAGAGCCCCCAGATATCTTCAGGAACGCTTTGAATTTCTTTTTTCCAACCTGCACCTACTCCGTAAAACCAGAGAACTTGTCCTTAAAACTCCGACCTTCACCTCTTCTTCCTATTCCAAGTCTTTCACTGCGCAAGCTGTCCGTCTTTGGAACTCGTTGCCCCAGAACATCAGGCTTGCACAGACATTAATCTCCTTCAAAAAGCTTTTATTTGAACACTATTTCTCTTTTTAAGTTGTTTATATATATATATGTATACATGTATATATTATTGTATGTATGTTATATAAGTATATGTTTCGTATTTATTTATGTAGAATGCCTATTATTTATATATTATAATAATTGTTTCTATTTCATCCTCTCAACTGTCACACCTACCTTTTCTTTCTCTGTTTCTTATCTCTCTCTACACTGGTTGCCTGGTAGAAATCGCTTTTGCGATAAGGCCGCCTATTGTGCCTACTATTTGTTTTTTCTTTGTACTTTCTGTTTGTTTTTGTAAATGTGTGTGTTTGTACAATAAAGGATATATTATTATTATTATTATTATTATTATTATTATTATTAAATTGTTATTTTGAGTCCTCCTGCGTAATCACGTAATTATGTTAATAATATTTGTATGTATATATATGTATATATCCTCACGCCTTCCCACATGGGTCCTCCAAGGAATACTGACAAGACCCGCTCTTAAATGTAAGCTATTTATGGTCATGCAGTCAAGTTTCAGGTTATCATATTTTTTACATTCCTTTGCAGAAATCATGTGATTTGTGGTTATGTCTAGCTAAATGTAGTTTGTTTAAATCCTTTTTGCATAAACACAATTGCATTCCTTAACATGATGATTTTAATAGGCAATACCAACGTTACTTTAAATGAATTGCAAGACCTGGGCTATCGCTCGCCCATGACCGTCCCTCCAGAAATATTTACACACTTTTCTTGAAGAACTCCATGCTGTACTTCTGGGATAAACCTCAACGGAGAGCTCATTTCACAGCCTGAGCGTTCGCAGAAAGAAACTCCTTTATAGAAATTAACTTATTAATAAGTGTTCTGACCTTTTAGCATCCTTAGCCTTTTGCAGGAACAATATGTTAACAGCGTCGGATCTGACGTACCCATCGCCATTTTTATCAAAGCACTTCGTCTTGCCGTCTAAACACAGCAACCCGGCTCTATGAACAACATAATTAAAATATATTGTTCGTTCCAGGAAATTGCATGAGAAACTTGATAGGTTTACATTAGACACTAATCATATAACGGTGTAATAGAACACTCTCGTTTCGCTGAAGATATATTCAGATGATGGTGATGATCTAGCGTGATGATATGTATGTATGTATATTCAAATGAAAATGTCACAAGTATAGAGTTCATATGATATCTTTATTTGCAGCTTAGATCCAAGAAAATGCCGTCAAGATTTATTTGATGTATACCACTCAACAAGCTTGCAATCCGCCTATGAACATATCTTTTACCACACTAATATAATCATTAGCGCATAGCCAAATCTTACATCGAAGAGCACATAATATTGTTACCACTATGAATTTGTAATTTGTGAACTTAAAACGGGTTTGCATAATAATATAAATTGTACTATGCGACGTTATACTAGTCAAATACAAACATATTCACATACGTAATCAAAATAGATATGAAATGTAAAAATAAATGTACATAATTTTAAGCATACAGGCGTCCATAGGTGGCGGTGACCGCTTACGCCTGGTATAAAAAAATATGCAGAGGTAGAATACACCGCAGTACATACAGTTACATAATAAATAAATTACGTACGTTACGTACGTAGTAGTATTACTCAAATATTTGACCACTACCGGGAATTTATCCCTCAGGACTACCAAGAGTAACTGACCACTATTCCAGGCGTGTATGTCCCGTTAAGATAATTCGAATAATATCTTCATAAGGAACTCCTCAACTCTTTGTCTGTTTATGTACTTATGATCCTACCTTCTTAAATTAATGGTGAGGTTTGGCTGCGTGCAATAGTTACAACCACCCACTATAGCTGCATCACACTCGCCAGCCTTCATACTTCTGTAGGCCTGTTCAAGGCAGGCCATCGAGCTTGCACAAGCATAGTCGAGGCCAAAAGACGGCCCCTTACCATCAATCCAGTAGGAAATTCTGTTAGCCAGCATAGCTTTACTGCATCTAAAAATATTATGTAAAAATTATTAGGAGTTACTATTATTGTTCGTGTTAGCAATCCAGACCTGAAGACAGGAAACATAGATGGTTTACTGTTAAGAACTCCAGTGGTATGCTAAGAGAGTGCTAAACAGAGGATTACACACAAATGTCTGCTTCGGGGTATTTTTTCTGAGGTTCCGTTATCATGTGTAATGGCACAAGATAACCGATAGCCATATGTACACAATTACTTATACTATATTCATTGGACAATTATTAAAAAATATTCATAATCAGGACGACAAACATCATTCGAAAAGCTAAAGTATGAATGGACTGTTGTTAAAAAGTCGCCTAAAGTTCTTTTAAAAGAGCAAACTCGCAAATTTGAAAGCCGAAGAAGCTGAACAACATTTGCTTGCTGACTTAAAAAAATATTAATTAATATGAATGAATATCTTTAAATAAAAGATGCCTCTTTAGAATTTCTTAATTATAATCAGTTCTTCTTATAACACGGTGTACTATTTCTAGCTAGCGTAGACGCTACTTATCTGTTGGATGAAAGTGCCAATAGACAACTTTATTTATCTTCCTATTAAATATGCTAAGTTTGCCAGTACAAGAAGTATCGACAACAACTGTTAGATTAATTTATTGAATAAACTTACAACTTTTCTCCAAGTTAAGCTCCAAGCGTTAAGAGAGGACTACTGGCGGAGATTAATTTGTCTTCTCAACTCGCATTCCTTGTCCTTAAAAATTCTCCACTGACATATGCAGGATCCTAACGATATGTTTTCCCTTCGCCATGAACCCTCTAATGTGCTCATAGCACTGACACCTTTTCTTGGCACGTTTGACGAACGAGAAAATGAACACGGCTAGAGTGACAAGAACCTACCAAGTACTATTTTTAAACAGAAACGAAAAGAAATTATATTTTCAACGTTTCTATCATAACGACCTATACGACAATAGGTAAATATATTTTCTTAATGTAGTAAATGTCTTTTCCTATATGTGTAATATTACATTATTTTCTATAAATATCATTATTAGTCAATAATTCAACATTACCCATTCACAATGAAATCATTTCGCTTCTGATTGACATCGTACATAGCCAAAGCACTGTGGTCCGTAAAAGATGATCCCATGAAAACCCCAATTTTGCTTTTCTTCAGTTCTATCAGATTAGAACCTGTAAAATAATAAAACAACTGCTATTGAACCACGGACGAAGCCTGTGGTGAATACGTTTTATGTTCAATCGAAAAAACCTGCGACGTGGATCACTTTATACACTTTTCTGGATCAATACAAAGTTAACAATGTAAATATAGTTAACATATATATTTTATTGGACTTTTGACGAAAAAACTACTGCCAGAGGATTGGGAAGAAGAAATGGTACCAATTAAGTTTTTTCCCTTTCAGAATTTAGAATAATGCGGCGTAATGATACTGGATCGGATCCGCAATGACTAGATACGCAAAGCATCCATAGAGCAAAAAGGTGAATATAAAATGTTTGATAATTCTTACCGGAATCAATAACTGCACCATAAGCGTGTTCCAATAATTTCCTAGCCATAGGCTCTAATACACACCCTAGCTGGAAACTAACTCTGAAGAATTGAGCGTCAAACTTCTCAAGCCCTGTAATTTTTCCCATGTATTTAGGCATATCTGGGTTGTTGAAAGTCCATCTTGCATCTTTGCTTGACACCATATCAACCTGAAAATCCCAAACACCAATAGTTATATACCAAATTGATTTAATACTCAAGAATGGTAATATCAAAACTACTCGATATCGGCTGTAACAGCCAAAGACTACTATTGAACACTGGAACAGGAACTGGTAACAGCTTTCCATCAGATAGGCTGCGAGCCACCTTAGAGGTTAAAAAACATGTATTGATGATGACTGACTGCGATATTAGGCGCAGGCGGCTAAGGGTGTCGAGAGACGTGTCGGTTTAAACCCTCATTGTAAATGATTACCGTACCCGGAGTTGATTATTATTGTTATTAATCCTTACGCCTTCCCACAAGGGTCCCCGAAGAGGTAAGCAGGGATTTATAGGTAGTACCCACACAGCTACTTTGCGCCAGAGATTTGTTTTAGGTTACAGATGGCGAGTCCGTCACCGTTACTCAAGCACGACTGTATATACGCCTTTGAATTTATTAGCGTATGCTGGTTATCCAATTACTATGAATATTGAGTACTACCACCCTCTCGAGCACTCGCCCTCCACTCAGTCTTATGTCCTAACATAAGTATCGCCTCCTCTGCTATTCACAACAGAGCGCCACAAGCTGCCATATTTTTAATGTCAACGTAGAAAATATGCAAATTAAGAAAAGATTTCTTGTAAACAACAAATAATACCTTGTTGTAAAGGTTTTCCATGAACTCTAGAACACTTTCTGATTTGGGAAACACACCAGACATGCCACTTATCACAATTTCTTCACCAGTAAATTGTTGATCATCATATTTTGTTCCCTGGATCACATTTGCCGACGAAGAAGCCATGTTTAATTGATTAACAACAACAATAGACGTGCTCTTTGTCACCCAGGTTAAAATACATACGTATGACTGAATGAATGTCATCCGTTTTATAAAAGGCGGAATTAATTATTCATGAATGCCTATAATTACTTTGTAATGCAAATATTTATTTTATACTAGTCTGTCTAATGAGACCCTGGCTTTTGTTAGGATGTCCATGTTTACAATATTTTTAAACTTCCTTTATTTCTTATTTTTCTTCGTATTAGCCCTAAGTACCTCTGTATGTACCACAGAGGTATAGTTACCCTCACACCCTCTAAGTCCTAAACCTAAAATCTAAAACCTACATAACTGTATATATACCTGTATAATATACATACAGAGAGGAGCCATGGTAGCCTACTGGCTCGAGTTGTTGCCTGAAGCACAAAGATTGCAATCTTCGAATCCAGACAGTACCAATGAGTTTTTCTGAACTTAAGTACAGTGATTAGTCACACCACGGGCTTTCGGTGAAGGAAAACATCGAGAGGAAACCTGCATACGTTTGTGAAGAAATTAAAAGGCGTCCGTATATCCGTGCTTGAGTTACTGCGATGGACTCGCCATCTCTCATATTGGCACCCAAAATATACCTATCGCGCACAACTGCCAATACGGTCAGGCTTCGCGTAATTGTAACGCAAAACCCAGGTGCGTCAAGTGCCTGGGTGATCATGAGACGAGCGATTGCTCGCGCCCTAAGGACCGCACACTCGCCGACTTGCCCCCTAGTTGCGTGCTATGCCGCCAGGAAGGACACCCGGCCAATTACAGGGGCTGTCCCAAAGCCCCCAAACCCAGACCGGTCGTGGTCAAGAGGGCAGCGGCCCGCGATTGGCGTAACGCCCCCCCCCCCCCCCCGCGCAAACCGCCCCACCTCGACCTTCCCCGTGGAGGACCCTCCCTACGAGGGACTTCCCCCCCTACCACAAGGTCCCCCTCCGTCCCTTCAGCAGCCCCGAGCCAGCATACTCCACCTCTGCTGTCGCTCCCCACCGCCAAACCTCAGCAGCCCCAACCTCAGGCTGCTACACCCCCGCGTAGACCCCAGGTGGTCCACCCCACTTCCTCCCCTTCCGAAACCTCCGCCAACATGGCATTCCTGGCGGACCTTTTCTCCACCGTCAACCTCACATGGGTTAACGAGATGGCACGAAGCCTCAGGGCCGTCCGAAAGGACCCTCTGGCCCTCCTCAAGGTGCTCGGCGACTACGCCGATGTATCAGAGTCCCTGGCTACCTTCTCGTCCAACCAATAATGGACTCAAACGTAAACAGCAGAGTCAAACCCCGATCGCTTTCAATTGGCTACTTTAATGCCAACGGCATTCACAGCCAAAAGGAAGAGATCGCCGCGTTCCTTCGCGACAACAATATCGACGTTTTCTTAGTGCAGGAAACCTTCTTGAAACCATCATACCGAGACATCCTCCTCCCCCTCCATAATGTCCTCCGACACCAACCTCCAATCCGCGGTCACGGCCCTGGGGCGGTGGTTCCGCGGAAATGGAGAATTGAAGTGAACCCGACCAAAAGCGCAGCCATTCTATTCTGGAAAGGCCTCGAACGCCCACGGGTAGCCCCCATCACCCTCCTCGGCAAACCCATTCCATGGGAAGAAAAAGCCAAATACCTGGGTGTGATCCTCGATCAACGCCTTTCTTTCCGTCACCACGTAAAGGCGGTACGCGCGCGAGCCGCCTTCGCGCTCGGTAGACTTCACAGCATGTTGAATGCACGAAGTAAACTCTCATTAAAATCCAAGGTGAGGATTTACACGACGTGCATTCGACCAATCATGACATATGCGGGTGTAGTGTTCGCACACACTAGCAAGTCAACGCTTAACCCCCTGCAAGTGCTCCAAAGCCGGTTTCTCCGGAAAGCCTCAGGTGCCCCGTGGTACATGCGTAATAGTCAACTCCACGTTGACCTCAAAGTCCCAACTATAAAACAGTTTTTGAAAAAACTGGCCAAACGTCATTTCGATTCTGCTGTAAATCACCCCAACCCTCGTCGTATCGGCCGTCCGATATACTCCTTCCCTTATCTCGAAGATAAGGCGTCCAAGACATGCCGTCATCGAACCGGATGACGACATAACGGTCCTCCAGGACGCCCGACAAAAACATACAAACACTACACACAACCGACCACTGTTCCGTCCTCGCCGGCGAGGCTCGACGCGAATAAGCCGTAATGTTCCCCCCCGATCTCCGCCGCAAACGCCGGCCCGCGCCGAGCCAGGCGCGCAAATCCCGCCCCCCAAATAATATTTAAATAAAATTACCAGTCCAGCCCAGCTCCCTTGCTCGCGATCCAGCAACGCCCTAAGCCGAGGTTCGCACCCCACAGGGGGTGCCCTTAGCTGTGTTGCTTAAAAATAAAGTGCCTGGCTGGAGGCCTAGATCTCGCCATTGACCGGTTAAGTAGCAAAAGTTCCCGGAACTCACGCTACGAGAGACAATACAAAAAAAAAATACCTATCGCGAAAAGTGGGTGTGTGGGTTTTACCTATACACCTCTGCCTACCCCTTCCGGGGCATGAGGTTATTATCACAATTATGTATTACTAGCTTATGCCCGCGGCTTCACCCGCGTGGAGTTCGAAAAAATAAGTTTTGAAAAATTTCCTGCTAGAATCGGTTCAGCCGCTATGCCGTGAAAGAGCATCATACATTATAATACAAGAACATTGAATTTTTTGGGATAAAAAAAAAGGTAGCCTATGTCCTATTCCTAGGTAAGCTATCACCATTTCAACCTCCAGCCAAATCGGTTCAGCCGTTTGGCCGTGAAAGAACCGCAAACATCCAAACATCCAAAGTTACAAACAAATATTAGTAAGATTGTATAGAACTAGAGGCATTGTGACCACTATCATGACAACAACTGTATCATGGTGGTGGATGCCGTATCATGCCTTATACTATCAGATAACTTTACCGGTCATTAAGTCAGTAATACAACGGTATAATACTGACTTAATTATGACTATAACTGAGTTAACCATATCTGTGTATTTATACAGTCAGTTAATCTTACAATGAGTTCATACAAAAATACGTAGTAAAAAGACGTTAAGTTGAAATAAAATTGGTGCAGATACAACAGGTAGGAAGGCGTGAGGATATATATTTAGATACAATTTGTGATATGATTTCGAGCTCGAAAGTAATTCGGAAACGCTACTTGAAGCTGAACTGTAGTTGAAGTATCAATAAGGTATGTCAAGTTAACAATGGATTTGCTACATTAATTAATTATTTATGAAGTATTCAGTCCAAGGTATTAACTTTAGCACTGAAATACAAAATACAATTAAATGTTTTATATTTTTAAATAATTATCAAGCATTACAAAATGACGTAATAATGCCGCGTCTGTTTCTACATTTATTGGTTTATTTCCATGTTTCACCTTTACAATTTACAGCTACTTTACAACTTAGAGCTAATGCCATGAAAAAAATTAGGTATTTAATTCTAACTTAAAAGTTACCAAAAACGACGAGACGAGCGCACGAGATAACTCAACAATATTCGGATATTGATGCGGCACTTTTTTCCCTGAACTGCACCCCTGTGAAACCAGAACGGATCGCTAGTAATATATAATGTAAAAGATTCCGACGAATTCAGAACCCTTCTTTTTGAACTCGTTTAAACAGTATGAGCATATAAGTAACCATTTACGTAAATTATAAATTTAAGCTTTTAAGCTAAATGAATCTCTGTATTATATTTCGTTATGTAACGTGTCGCATGAAGTGTAGGGAGGTCAAAGAGATTGCGATGGAAAAAAGTAAATGAAAGGAATTGCATGAGAGACGTCGACAAGAGCTTGGCTCTTAAATGTTTGATGATGATCTTAAATGATGATTATACATATGAGTGTGTTATATCGGCAAATGGTCAAATTCTAGAGCAAGGGAAGGAATCTCGAATCCTAGGAAACATACATTGAAAAAGACATTGAAAGAAGGATAACTGCTGGAAATAAGGTGAATGGAACCATGTCGGCGTTGATGGGCAGTAAAAGTCTGAGCAAGAATGCTCGAGTTGCTGTCCACTAGGCGATATTGGTACCTACCTTATTGTATGGCAGCGAATCCTGGGTATGTCAGAGGAAGTATGAAAATAGGATAAATGCAGTGGAGATCGATCTCTTCGAAAAATATGCGGAGTAACGATCTCAATTCGAATCCGCAAATCGAATTCACAAAGAATTCACAGAAGAAGGGGCTGCGCCTAAACGCTGGCAAGACTAAGGTTCTGGTATTCGAAAGAGATGAACAAGTGACCGAGTGTGCAATATCGGTAAATGGGCAAATTCTAGAGCAAGTGAATGAATTTGTATATCTTGGAAGCATGTTCACACGAGATGGAAAGTATGAAAAAGATATTGAAAGAAGGATAACTGCCGGAAATAAGGTGAATGGAGCCATGTCGGCGTTGATGGGCAGTAAAAGTCTGAGCAAGAATGCTCGAGTTGCTGTCCACAACGCGATATTGGTACCTACCTTATTGTATGGCAGCGAATCCTGGGTATGTCAGAGGAAGTATGAAAATAGCTTGAATGCAGTCGAGATGCGATCTCTTCGAAAAATGTGCGGCGTAACGATATTAGATCGAATCCGCAATGAAGAGATTCGCAAATCAACTGGCGTGAATGAGGGCGTGATTGTAAAGATGAAGAAAGGCATGTTGCGTTGGTTTGGACACATAGAAAGGATGAGTGAAGAAAGATTGACGAAACAGATATACAAAGCAAAAGTCTGTGCAAGAAGAGGCAGAGGAAGGCCACGTTCCAACTACCTGGATCAAATAGATCAGACTCTCAAGGACGGGAACGTTAAGAGTACTCGAAACCGACGAGCATGTATGAAGAGACTGATGAATGTGGACGAAGCGAAAGAGGTATGTAAGTCTAGAGAGAACTGGCGCTCTATACTCTCTGCCTACCCCGTTAGGGACTTGGCGTGATGATATGTATGTATGTATGAATTCACAAAACAACTGGCGTGAACGAGGGTGTGATTGTAAAGATGAAGAAAGGCATGTTACGCTTGTACATATAAAAAGGATGAGTGAAGAAAGATTGACGAAACAGATATACAAAGCGAAAGTGTATGCAAGAAGAGGCAGAGGAAGACCATGTTTCAACTACCTAGATCAAATCGATCGGACACTCAAGGACGGGAACGTACTTGAAGTACTCGAAACCAACGAGCATGTATGAAGAGACTGATGAATGTGGACGAAGCGAAAGAAGTATGTAAGTCTAGAGAGAGTCAGCAACTTAATCGCTTTGTCTACCCCGTTAGGGATTCGGCGTGATGATATGTATGTATGCATGTATGATTATATTAAATGTACAAGCCTTTTTTTAAAGTGCTTCTAGCTTGTAGTAATTTAATCCTAAGAAAAATCTCTCACATTTCCTCGTAGATATTCGTGAATGCGTTATTGAGATTATTTATACTCCTGTGTAAGCGTCTTAATATAGGTATCCTTGGTCGTAATGCTCGTGTTGTAAATAACTGTACTTACGCTAATAATACTAACTAATGTCCGTACATTTAAATCATATATACATATTGTTTTTGTTTTTTATACAACAAGAGTGGCAAATAAGCATACGGCCCACCTGATGGGAAACGGTTACCCTATCCTATTTACGCTCACGATACCGAAGTATCACTTGCGCGCCTTTAAACCCTCTGCTTCCAACACAATGTAAAGATCCTCCCCCCTCCCCAAGGAGCTCATTACTGGAAACCTTATTTGCCGCGTAGGAACACAACACAAAAAAAAAATTATTTGGCTACGGACTTTTATAAGGTGGAGGTCCTGCCCCAGTCGGGCAGCTCCAAATTCGAACGGGAAACCCGTTATGCCCTACCTCTCTTACTACATACATGAGCATGCAGCAGGCTTAATTGAGACCTGAAAAGGCTGAAATGCCGTCAAGCCTCTTGTCTGCTTGTCATTAACAGTGTTTTGATAAACTGAAAAAATGTGTTAATATATAATAATGCCAGGCAAAAGAAGAAGAATTATTATCCTTCTTTTGCCTGGCCTTTTTTCCATTTTAGTTGGGGTCGGCCCTCCGTATCATGCGTCTTCAGGCAGCTCGATAAATTAAAAATTGTAAATAATTATTCTTCGGAAAACTTATTCACGTCGGATCCCACTATAAGGTTTTCAGAATTTTGCCTTCATTAGGTTATAAGTCTAAGAATAAAGAAAATACAAACACACAAACATGTAAACTAATACACTTAGGACCCCAACGGAAGAGATATGGGTGCAACAACCTCTTCGACGGAAATACGTATACTTAGCTGCTAGCGTGACAGATGGCGAGTCAGTCATTCTATTAGTCTTTATTAGTAGTAGTTTTCTAATGCGACAAATATGCACTTGATCGTAAGCGAGCACCATGAACTATGTTTCCGATGTTTACGATGTCTCCTTCACTGTAAAGCTCATGGTTTGATAAATCACTGTCCATTCATTGAAAATTATCATAAAAAATACATAAGCCCTATTAATGATTTCAAAGTTCAGCGGGAAATAGGGCAAGAGTTACAAATTGCTTCCGAAGTAATTGACCCTTAAAAATGTGAGGTAGGTAATTAATGCATAAAATTAACGCTGCTTAATTACGTGGCACTAGGCTGAGAAGATAAACATTATACTGGATAAGACGTATGTAAATTTTAATAGTATATTCTATATCAATGCGAAGAAAACGTAGATATAACGAAACCGAATTTTTTATTACAAAAATAACACTTTTACTAAGTGTAACACAGGCATAGTGTTTGGTTCGTTGCAATAGTCGTATCCAATAAGAAAATATAACGTTTATAATTTTCAAGTTTGGACATAATATAAAGATCAGTGCAGAAAATTTACCATTGGGATTGATCTAGCCAATCTTGACGGTATCACCAAATCAGCAGTTGAAGACAAACCACGAGTTCCCGAATATAAGAAATTCAGAGCTAATACAATTTTCAGCTATCTGCTAGGTTTGGTCGCAATGCGCCAAATATTGCCATTAATCTTTAGGATGTACGTCACATACTGACATTACATATCATTTCGATACATAATGTCCTTATACTATTTCAACTCTCATTCTATGATCAGGAGCCATAGTGGCCGAGTGGTTTAAGTGCCTGCAACACGAAGATTTCAAGTTTGAATCCCGATTGTTACAAATGAGTATTTCTGAACTTTAGTACAGTGATTAGCCACACCATGAGCCTTACGGCAAGGGTGTATGTATATGTATAGTCCGGCTTGAGTGACAGCAATATTATAGACTCTCCATCTGTCACATTGGCACCTAAATATATCTCTGGTGGAAAGTGGACGTATGGGTACTACTTATACACCTCTGCTTACCACTTCGGGATCCTTATGGGTGTGACTATTTATTATTATTATATTATCTTAATATTCTTATCAGAGGTTTTCTCTGACAACAGATTCCTTCCAGTAGCCCTATATCAATGTAAAATTCGACTAATTACCAACAGCGCTATCAGCTATATTACTATTTGCTCTCACACTTAACTTATGCGAATGTATTTTTTCAACTGAAATGGACAGGATTAATTCATGAAAGACAATTTGGTGAGCTAGTTAGCTCATATAACTTTTAAATTTACTTGGGCTTGGGTGACGTTAGGGTTAACAATTTAACTATTTGGTGCGTCAGTAAGACTGAACTAGTCAGGTCTGACGCATGTGTTTTGTTTGCACGGAGCTTAATTATTATGGAACGAATGCCTGTTTCAACCTACAGCGAGGTAGACTACGAAGAAATACGCGACATGACCAGAAGAATACAAGCAATAGGCGATCTTATAATTTGCCTGCCCCGATTTATAAAGTGCAACGCTGCTCCGCCCAGCCTCGTTTGGGCGAAAAATTTAAGTCTTATAACCTCCGATTGTGAATCTGGAACATCCTGGTATACATGGAAAGACAAAAAAAAAAAACATAAATTGATCGTAGCACTCTCGAGATTAGCGCGGCATGCAACGCCAATCACAAAACTTCCGACTTTACGACACCCTTATACGATTGTACATATACCGGATGTCCTAATAGTAATCAAAAGTATATTTAATTACGTACATTACTTATAAAGTGGATAAATATTCATGCTTGACACGACCACACGAATACACACGTTTATGATTTTTTTCTCAAACATGTGTTTGGTTCCTCACGATGTTTTCCTTTACATAAAACTCTCCGTAAGAACCAAGACACAAGTTAGTACGTTAGAGTACCGTTTAGCTGCGACCTTCTGTAATGTGTAAATAATAAATATAATATATCCTCACGCCTTCCCACAAGGGTCCCCGAAGGGGTAGGCAGAAGTGTACAGGTAATACCCACACACCCACTTTCCGCCAGAGGTATATTAGGTGCCAACGTGACAGATGGCGAGTCCATCGCCGTTACTTAAGCACGACTATTACATATACACGCCTTTGAATTTCTTCTCAGACGTATGCAGATTTCCTCTCGATGTTTTCCTTCACCGTAAAGCTCGTGGTGTGACTAATCACTGTACTTAAGTTCAGAAAAACTCATTGGTACAGTCGGGATTCGAACTTGCGACCTTTGCGTCGCAGGTCTGCTGCTCGAACCACTCGGCCACCACGGCTTTTTTTTGCTTTCCAAGCATCACAACTAAATCATAAATTTGAGCTATTGCCTGAACTGAGCATAAAGCTAAAACTAATTAATACCATCTCAAAATTCGGTTCCCTGAAATTGAATCAACGATCAAACGGAAACTGTTTCGCAACAGAAGATCCAAAGTCGAAAGTAAATAAAACAAAGAGTTGCCAACAAAGTTTTTTCATAAAATCAAGCATTCCCACAAAGTTTACGGCCTTCAAACATCACGACATAAATTATACCCCGAGGATATCGGGTGTTGACAAGGAGATAATATTGATTTATTTAAAGAATTCTTGTAAATGTCTGGCGTTAGAATAGTTTATTCTTTGAGATAAAACCTAGATAATTTTACCAAATACTACCTATAAGAGCCCAGTGCACTCACCTATTATTGTAAGACATCACTGTATTTTGTTATCTAACTCATTTAAATCATACGTCTAATAGTAAAATTCGTGCAGTTATTACGATGACCAGAAAGGTCTCAAAAAGTAAATGCACTCAAACCGTGCGGGGAGCTACGCTAAATCCAACGCCATATCTCTTGGATGTAGTTCTATCATGCAATCAACACTTCAATTTGGTAGAGGCCTGATAGCCGAGTGACTAACCCTTCGGTAACCCTTGTGGGAAGGCGTAAAGAGATGTTATATATAATAGACAAGACATGCGTACGACTGGTGTGCCATGACCTTAGATTGTTCTAATTCATTTTATATAGACTCCAACTCTACAAACTCGACTACTACGACAAAACTCCAACACGGGTATCGACGGCCGTTTTGAAAATCTAATATTTATTAAATCTTATTAAAAAAAATTTGTCTAAAAAAAACTGGCATTCTTTTAAAAACGCAATCTAGATCATATAAAACCAATAAAATGAAAATACAGACCTAAGTCACAAAATCGTTGGGGACGTACTAAATAAAATATACTCGCAGGGACGGTATTAAGCGTCGATTCACACAATCGTATATTGCAATATGGGCGGATTTAGAGTGGGGCGGGCGGGATTGCGAATGATCTAGCTTGAGCCTCGGTCAGTTATGACTTATTGCTCGGGCTTACAAGCCTATGGAATATATTCCTTTGTATTGGTGTAGTATTAAAGTGTTTATAAAAGCTGCTAACTGGTTGCCAGAGCAATGGTGGCCGAGAGGCATAGGCAGTTGCTTAAAAAGTTAAAATTGCAGGTTCGAATCCCCGCCGTGCTGTACACTTGTACAAGTGATGTACACTTAAGTAGGTACAGTAATTCATCCCGCTAAGAGCTCTGTGGTGAAGGTAAATATAATAATTTATTAAAAAAAACTCTCCCATTACTACACTATCAAAATCAGTAAATGAACAGTGATCTCGTGGATAATTATTGTGTTCAACCTGGCAAGCTCCGAAAATATATTTTGAAAATAGTTTTTAATTATTTTTTACTTTTTATTATTTCTTAGTTTTTTGTTATCTACACTGTATCTTGAACATTCCAATTAATGGTGCAAGTGATGTTTACCTGTAATTATTTGCTACATTTCGCTCTAAGTTACGTAATGATTAAGATGTAGATCGATGTAAGCAAGTGTTGGTAAACCTTTATACAATAAATAAAATAAACTTGCATACGCTTAAGAAATTAAATGACGTATGGCAGAACTTCGAAGAATTTGGCACGTTCACTGCACGACACTGTCACGTTTGCACCAAAATATATCTCCGTCAAAAAGAAGGTGTTGTCTTACACTGCTTGGTTATATCATTAAAGTGGTAACCAACCGTTCCTATCAATTACAGTAGGATCCAGTTTGATCTGCACTTCACTGTAGAGCGGTTGTTCACGATGGAAATCTCTAAGTCTAGAGAGGTCTGGTCTCACCCCGTGAGAGACATGGCTCCTGAAAACAATGTATATTATCAAATAAACTAAATAGAAAAAATTACAACCAACGTCCTAGTTTGATATTCAAACTGGTGGCTCTGTACCGCAGTATAGTAAAGCTTAGTTTTTGGGCAAAGTATCTTGCAGTCCTGGACCAAGGTCTTACACAATAGGTACTTGTATTTTTGTAATTTAATACATTGTTGTTTTACAACATCTTAACATGCCATAATTTCATACTAAAACCGAATAGCACACAACAAAATTCATGGCAGCATTATGAATACGAAAGTTGCAAAGAACCCTAAGTGCAGCGAAACTTGAAGCCAACTAAAACAGTTTGCAACAAGTCGGGGCATATGTAGTACTCATCAGCTGAAACTTGCCGAGTAACAATGTATGAACATGCTCTCGGTAGTAGATGACGTGTTTATCATGTGCTAGTGGGGGATTATTTACAAGGATTATAAACAAGGTTGAACTTGTTACAAGATATTTTCGAGTTTAGAAATTTCTAACTTAAGTGATACTTCAGTGTGAGGGTCAGACTGAGCCGGTGGCAATGCTCAAATAGTCCGAGATTCATGTTTGAATCCCGGACTACAGCGGCTTGTTTCAGTGTGTATTTTCAGTGTGCACCTTTTTCATCTAGGCCTATGTGAAATAAAAATATTTTGATTTGATTGATTGATTTTGATTTAAGAACTTAAGCATATACATAAATCATCACACCGAGTCCATCACGTGGAAGGTAGAGAAAGTATAGCACCAGTTCACTCTAGATTGGCAGACCTCTTTCGCTTCATCCACATTCATCAATCTTTTCATACATGCTCGTCGGTTTTGAGTGCTCTTGAGGTATTTAACTAACGAAATTGAAATATATTGACTTATCACATCACGACCTTTCGTCAGTAGAGTACTTTGATTGTGAGGAGTCATCGACATACGCAAACTTCTTTTTACTCGGGTCGAATATTTTTTAATTGTCTCGTCCATTTTCAAGACCCGTTTTTTAATTAAAACTATTTGGGTTTTTTTTTTATACAACAAGAGTGGCAAACAAGCATACGGCTCACCTGATGGGAAACGCTTACCGTAGCCTATTTACGCTCACGATACCGAAGTAACACTTGCGCGTTGCCACTCTGTGTTCGGAGAGTTATAGTGTGTTGGCAGCATGATGGGTTTAATCCCCCTGCTTCCAACACAATGTAACAATCCTCCCCCCTCCCCAAGGAGCTCATTACTGGAAACCTTATTCACCGCGTAGGAACACAACCCAAAAAATTGTGTTATTTGGCTACGGACTTCTGTAAGGTGGAGGTCCTGCCCCAGTCGGGCAGCTCCGAATTCGAACGGGAAACCCGTTATGCCCTACCTCTCTTTATAATAATTTGAATAATTGTGACCAACTACTTTGTAAAAGTCTGCTCATCTCAAACATTTCTTGCATGCGGAATTAGAACAGTGACTATTTACAAGGAATTTAGGACCGCTACCAACGTGCACTCAAGGTAGATGGTGTAATCAATTTCAATTCAAAATAACAAACCAAATTGAATTTTCCATCTCATTAAAATATTCTGAAATTAAATTTACATTCAAACGAAACATTTCCGAACCGATAAACAGTTCTTAAAGTAAATAAAACAATGAGTTTCCCAAGTCCTTCTTAAAATTGGGTACTTACAGCGTAAGTTTCTGGATTACAACCCTCGTAATTATCCTGCGACGTAATTTCCCCCAAGGGAACATCGTCTAAAGGGGGTAACTTTATCAAAGAGCTAAGGGATTGTGTCAATACGAGCATGATGTACATTTTAAACTGACTTCGAAAAAGAAGGTTTTTTTTTATTTTTACTCTGAAATTTAAAATCAACCGTAAAATCGAATATTTTGTGACATCAGTTTGCTTACGAATATTTTTACGTACTAAAATTACTTCCTGATTTATGTTTCAGATTTCATACGATCCTCAAGAAAAGGCGGAGATTCTCGATATGTTGTGACTGTTCACATCAAAAGTAAATTTACTGTTTAATTATATTGGCAGCACCGGCATACTTCTCCTTCTTCTTTATCTTCCGGTTTGACGGGACACATGCAATTTATGGTTTAAGTTTATGGTTTAAGACATTTATTTCTCAAAAGAATACAAGTCACTTAAATTGAGAAATACAGGTTTACTTATAGCTAGCACAAATATTAAGGTTCGAAGAACGAAAGGTGGGTAGTCTTGATATTCAAAAAACATAGTAAGTAAACAATACAGTAGTTCCTATTAAGTATCGCTCGATCTATCGAGAAGGCATTTAGATAGAAATATTTGGAAATAATAACAGAACTAATCTACAATTACTAATTTAAACTAATTGTACCTATTTAAAAAATGTGCCAGGAAACCTGCATACGTCTGAGAAGAAATTCAGAGGCGTATGTATACTCGTGCTTGAGTAACGGCGATGGACTCGCCATTTGTCACGTAGTGGGTGTATGGGTATTACCTATACACCTCTGCCTACCCTTGTGGAAAGGCGAGAGGATATATATAAAAATGTGCAAAAAGTGGTAATGAACTACTCATAGTATTTACTTCAGCACCACTGGAAATATATTCCAGAAAGAGTATCAACATGATCCTTCGAGCTGGATATGAACCAGAGACCTATCATGGATATACGACCTATATATATTATGTATTTAATAAAACAGTAATATTTACATTTAATGTTGCCAACAGGGATTTCTATTTTAATGTATGCTTATTTCAGATAGTGTAATAAGTGGATGATCTTGATGGGTTTTTTTTTATATTAATCTCCTTTCTGAGTTTCCATTGATGAACTTACAAAAATGTATATGATCATGCCAAGCTCCTCATTTAATAGACAGAGATAGTAAAGCTCCAGTTCTCCTTTAACTCCTTCATCCGCTACACCTACATTCTGAGTTTTAAGTTCTTGAAGTTCCCATCGTTGATTGTCCGATTAATTTCATCTTTATAATTGGAACGTGGTCACTATTGATCGACTTTTTATTGCGGGTAAGTATATAACGAGAATGCTAAAATCATAAATCATCAAATAAAAAAGTAAGTGTATAAGTCTGAATGCTCCATACATACTGGGCTGGGAATACAATTACGTATTTAGTTTTAATGTCAAAACCAATCGCTTATGCGTGGGTTAACTATATTCCGTATTTTATGAAAAATATTTGTATTGAATGGTGAATCGCTTTTACTTGTGCCCACTATTATTTATGAGCATTTTCGTGACATCCACGTATAATTTATAGCTCTGAAAGCATTCTTTTCATAACAAATTGATATTTGAAAGTCTGTTTTAGTAATATTGGGAAATTTATAATTTAATATACAGAAACCTTATTGAATTTTCTGTAAAATCACTATTTAATAATTTTTTTTTTTTTTTATACCACTTGGTTGGCAAACAAGCATGCGGTCCGCCTGATGGTAAGCGGTTACCGCCGCCTATGGACGCTTGCAACACCAGGGGTATCACTCGCGCGTTGCCGACCCTGCAGGAATCTTTTCACACCCTTCTTGAAGAACTCCATGCTGTACTCTCCAGGGAAAACCTCAACGGGGAGCTCATTCCACAGCCTGAGCGTTCGCGGAAGGAAACTCCTTTGGAACCGCGCAGTGCGAGACCTTTGTTGTTCCAAGGTATGGGGATGAATTCCCCGTCGATGGCGAGAGGTGCGGTGGTAGAAGGTGGAAGTGGGCATCATGTCGAACAATTCTGCAGAACACTCCCCATTATACAAGCGGTAGAACACACACAGGGAGGCAAAGTCTCTCCTCAAACTTAGTGATTCCAAGCCGCCTGTGAGCATGGGATCATCGACTATTCTAGCGGCGCGTTTCTGAACTGCGTCAAAAGGCCCAAGCTGGTATCCAGGGGCTCCAGCCCACAGGTGATTACTAGCTGGGTTGTTAAATTACAGAATCAATGTGAGTTAAACACTATTGAAGGTTCTTACTTTTGTGAGGCTACATACTTCGTGAAATGTATGTTGTTAAAGGAAATATATTAATTAAAATTCATTGATAATTTGTAATTTTAATTATATCTCAAAATATTATACATATAAATGGGGTTTTTTAACCATCATCTTAACTAAAAATAAGCCCAGTCTCAAGAATATTTGCTAACGCCGCCACTACAACTAGCTTGATACGCTCAAGTGTCGTGACGCCGGCAAAGAACAGCATTAAAACTAAACGTGTATAATTTCACATAATTTACAAAGATATTAATGAGAAGAGAAAAATATATTATTTATAGTTTCAGAAACAAAATCCTGCCTAAGATTCCCACACTCAAATAAATCCGATATCATAAGCCTTTTGTTTGGAAACTAAATACAATACCCTTCACAAAGGTTCTTCTTGTTAAAGCTTTCTACTAGATCTGGCTCGAGCAACGTATTTATTATATTCGGAACCCTTACGTCTTCTAGAGAAGAGAAATGATCAGATTTAATGTCGTAAATTTTAACTCTTTGCTTAGTATATTTAGACAAATTGTAGTCTTTGGCAAGATTATCCATATCTGCTGTTGGTATAGGTGATGCTTTTAAAAGAACTAATTCCGACTCCAGCTTGAAATTTGGTTCGTACTCTCTAGCAAGCAAAATCTTTTTATATACTGTTTTTATCGTGTCCTTCAGATATTGATGCGAATGTGTTGTAAAGCTCTTAAGTCTTTGAATACAAGCGTCTATCTTTTGATTCCAACAGTCAATCTTATTAAAATCATCGTGAAGATCAGCGCTTTTCTCTCCTGATATGATGTGATATATTTGTGATATAACGATATTTTGTATTTCTCGAACTGTAACTCTACCGATACACGCGTCAAGTTGGACTCTCAATGCATCTGGGCTACTGTCTACGCAGTACACCACTCCTATGTTACCTGAAATTAGTCAGTCGTAGTATTTTATTATTGGAAATATACAAAGAAGTACGTTTGAAAAAGAAAAACAATCAGTGAGATTGGCAAAAGGGATGAAATAAAGCTTCTACTGCGATCGATTCTTGAACCTAATGAGTTTCAGACAGTTCTAGGAACAAAATAGTTAAACGTAATGATTCCTATTATATTAAAAACAGAATCCAGTTCAAGGATGCGGACATGCCGAGGTCACAAGGGGCATATCTTATACCGTCAAGAATCAAATCTTTCATATTTGTAAATTTCTTTGATCTTTCACATACTGCACAATGTATATTTATTTACCATTAAGTAATTCATATAAATATAAAGAACTTGATACCATCAGTGTTTATATACTGGTTTTCCTGATCTAAAGTACAGTGATAAGTCACACCACGAACTTTACAGTAAATTAAAACATTGAGAAACGGCAATGGACTCAACATCTGTCAAAAGACAGTTACAGATAAAATAAATATCCCGCGGCAACGAGCCCAGAAGCCTAGCAGCATTGTATGACTCTTCACACATGCTCGTCGGTTTCGAGTATTCTTGTCGTTCCCGTCCTTGAGCGTCCGATCGATTTGATCCAGTGCAAATTATTGAATAATAAATAATAGCAAATGTTCATACCTTCTTCCTCCATCAAAGCAGCTAATTCTAAGGCAATATTGACGCCAAACGAGTACCCCAATATGTGAAACTCAGTCTGAAAATTCAATCCTTTTTTGATATGCTGAAACAAATATGTTTATCGTGTCATTATTGTTTGTTTTTGTTATTTTGAAAATAAGGAGTATTTAACCATATTTAAGATTTTATTTCTTAATTGACCCTTAATTTAGTTATTAATCATATCCCAAAACAAATGGCTCCCCGTTGAAAAATGCAATCTTTCTATCCGTATTATGGCTCTGAATCTCTTCACGTGGAGGGCAATGAGAATACAGCGCCAGATCTCTTTAGCCTTAAAAATCTTATATACTTAAATAATACTGCGTCTTCGTATTTTTCTTTGTGGGCTCCATATTTTATACTTTATATCCTCACTCCTTCCCAAAAGGGTCCCCGAAGGGGTAGGCAGAGGTTAAGGGGTAATACCAATACACCCACTATCCGCCAGAGATATATTTTAGGTGCCAACGTGACAGATGGTGAGTACGTCGCCGTTACTCAAGCGCGACTTATCACACGCCTTTGAATTTCTTCTCAAACGTATGCAGGTTTCCTTTTGAGATTTGTTTCTTTTTTTTCACCGTTAAGCTCGTGGTACGACTAATCATTCTATTTAAGTTCAGAAACTCATTGGTACAGTCAGGATTCAAACTTATAATCTTTGTGTTGCAGGCAACTACTCAACAACTACTCACCACAGCTCAAATATAATAATATGATACGGCTATAAATACAATTATATTATGATTGTTCTACTTACGTGCCATAGATGTTTAGCCATTTGAGGAATGCTATAACCTTCACAATCTGGACCTAGTTGTAGAGTAACAGCTTCTATCTTGATTTTTTCTGCTATAACTTTAAACATTCCAGGGTCTTCTTGGAATCCTGGTATCATAAGAAAGTACGTGCCGTTAGCGTCGAAATCTTGGAGATTCTGAAAATCGACAAAATTTAAAGTATTTACTCCTCCTTCCTTTTAATTCCCATCAGTATTGATTGATTACAAAATTGTTAGTATAATTTTTTTAATATAACTATGTAGTAGCTTGGACGTATTCGAAGAAGAAAAGGACTTAAGTTCTATGAAATACTTTTTTTGAGGTCTTCTTTTAAATATTGTTATCTTTAAAGTTACTAACTAAAGTATATTCAAATGTCAAGTGCGCCTGAATGCAACAAAGAATAAAGTATTTTTTCATTGAATTATCCAGAACTCCACTCGACTTCGCCGAATGTTCGTAGAAGGTAAACCATTGGCCACTTATGCTCCTAGTACAGCGAATTCAACAATAGGACATTTACCGTTAATTCGCGAGTGGTACCTTAGTTCTAGCTTACGCTATGCTAACCACTTACCTTCATGAAGGTCGCTATCTAGTATAACAAATGTAAGCAATTAGAAAACTCAAGTCAAGTACCTACCTCGGGGTAGGCAAGGAGAGTAGAGCGCCAGTTCTCTCTAGATTCCAGCCTTTATTAATATATTATACAGTTATATCATACCTCGTAACTGCTGCTCATTTTGACGATCGGTACAGAAGCTTGGCACACATCGTCTTCTAATTTTCTTAAAAGTAGACTTAGTCCACTGGATAGGGCCATAGTGTAAGTGCACTACAGGATCAATTTTAATATGCTCGGACAGTTGAACCACAAAACTCAGTGACTATTTACACTCTGTGGAGAAAAACACTAATTGTAACTGTAGAATAACAGTGCGGTTCTATGTAATAAAATATACCGCACCATTACGAAGTAGGTATGTAAATGTAGTGTTCAATAGTCAAATAGAATCAATTAACATACATAAATATAAATAAATGCTAGAACGTGCGTCAGCATATGCATTGAAGCGATATAAAGCTACCATTTGATAAAAATACCATTTCTTATAATATAATAATAATAATATATCTTCACGCCTTCCCACAAGGGTCCCCGAAGGGGTAGGCAGAGGTGTATAGGTAATACCCACACACCCACTTTCCGCCAGAGGTATATTAGGTGCCAACGTGACAGATGGCGAGTCCATCGCCGTTACTCAAGCACGACTATACATACGCCTTTTGAATTTCTTCTCAGACGTATGCAGGTTTCCTCTCGATGTTTTCCTTCACCGTTCAGCTCGTGGTGTGACTAACCACTGTACTTAAGTTCAGAAAAACTCATTGGTACAGTCGGGATTCGAACTTGCGACCTTTGCGTCGCAGACAACTGTTCGAACCACTCGGCCACCATTTCTTAATTTTTCTTATAATATAATTTACTTTATTTACTAGAAATATCACGGTGCAATCTGTAGATATAATTTGTCAGTAACTCAATATTTTATTTAGGTTATGTTTAAGAAGAAATTCTAATTGGTGTGTGCTCTGGATTGTCGTTCAGTGAATGGCGGGGGAATTGCCACCGACCACGTTAGCACCTGAATTTTATCTCCGCCAATTCCATTCTTGTAAGACCTCTGCCGAAATGTAAACAGTATACTTCAATTCCGTCTGTAGACTTCACATACGCTTTTCGAATCAATTCTCAGTATGAAGGTTCGTGGCTAACGTGGCCAACGAGCAAACAGCCTGCCTTGAATATAGGTAACGTTCGCGTGTTTTCGACATAAATTTTGAAGAGCCATGCTGTAATGCTGCGAAACCTCTTCGCTACGCTACGCAAATCTTCTCGTTGTAGGCTAAAATATAACCAAGACAATTAAATACGTTAGAGTTTATAAAAACATAACTAATCACAGAGTAGGACTTGAACCTGCGATCTTTAAGGGTATTTAGTTTAACTAAGATTATTCTCGAAATAAGCCACAAATATATTACCTCAAATAAGTACAATCGGGCTAATTTGCCCAACAAGTAAGGGTTAATATATCAAAGACAGGCAGGGATATCGTGTGTCATAAAACTACCTCAGTGCTGCAACCTTGTTAGTTTCTCTACTGAGATATACAGATACTGAAGGATCTGAAAGTACAAACTAAATAAACCCTTATTGTATAATTGATAAGCGGTGGCCGTAACTTTTTGGCAGTCTTCGAGGGTTGACAATACACTAGGTGGTGTATGTACAAGTATTATTATATTATGAATCGCTACCGTGAGAACTACAACATTTTGCGGGATTAGAAGCATAGCTACTCACCACAGGAAAACGACACTACGTAGAGGGAGTGTAACCAGTCTACGAAGGTGGAGGTTGAGATTGGAAGGTGGAGGAGAGACTCCGACAACAAAAACCACGTCTTAACGGTAAATTCATTTTATCCTAACGCTTTTAGGGTCTACGAACAATTCAAAGTCAATATAAAGTTACTGAGAAGGTTTTATTTATTTGTTTTATCTTTTGGTAACCTGAGCCCTGGTTTTACAGTATGCGCTAATATGCGAGCATCTGAAATTCATCCAGCATTAAATTACATTGCATAAAATTAATTCATTCATGAGATTAGATCCAGCTAAAATTATATCTCTGTTCAGCTTTCCTGGCTAGATTAATACCTTAACAAATATCCTCACAAGTATTTATAATATTAATAGAATTATGTTACTTAATCTAAGTAAGCTACGGTTGATCATGACGATGAACAAACCATACCAAAAAGTTGGTGCTTGTTTATTGCTTAACCTACTTGAAGAAATTGGTTTTGAATTGGTCGTATAAGTTCCACGTGACCTACGCCACTGAACACTATCCTCAGCTCTGCATGAAATTATAGCCCCGTCTTTCGCAGATCATCGCTCCAGCATACGCATAAGTTATAGCACTTAAAATAACACCTAATTTCATATCGCACAAGCCTTACACCTTGTTAATAAATACTGCACATGAGAACTTATAAATGCTTGCAAATCTATAAAAGACATGGTTGTGTTATATATTCTCACGCCTTCCCACAAGGGTCCCCGAAGGGGTAGGCAGAGGTGTATAGGTAATACCCACACACACATGCTTGTGTTTTGTTTGTAAAATAATGAAGCTAATGATTAATCAGGAGTATTGAGAAAAAAATTGTTTTCTACCGTTTCCATTAAATCTTGATCAATGTTACCGAGTCATTTAACTTAGTTCCCGCACTAAAAGTTGCGCTGGAAAATATTTTTACATAGGGAAAATGTTGTTTGAAACTTTCCTTAAAAGTAAATAATTTGTTCGAATACATTGTGACTTTAGGCGATAGTTTCAAAATAGATATCGATAACAAAACTGCCAAGCTTGTATTATTTTCGGTTTTTAGTAGCAAAAACATACCGAAACAACTGAAATAAGTTATTGGTACAGGCGCGGGCTTGTAACTTTTGTTTGTACTTATAGGTATAGCGCAGTGACGCAAAATGTCCTGCCGCAAGGTCTTTGGACCCACCTTGGGCAACTTGGAGACATTTGAGATGCATTACCGCTGAACAATTCTTAAATTTAATGATGAAAATTATAAAGGCACTTGGCTTTATACAGTATTATACACTTACAACTGTAATCGATTGCATTAATTACAGCCCAATGTTGGTACTGTGTTCTGTCCGAGTAATCCTCGCACACATTAAAAGAAACTATGTTATTCAAATTTGAATTCAACTGCTCTGTTACAGGGTTTAATTTTCATTGATGAAAATAAAAGACAATTTTATTTTAATTACTTGCACCGAACAGTTGAATACACCGCAGACTATGAGGTGTAATTACTGCCTTTTCTCTTTGATGCAGGTTTTTCTGATTTCCGCTGCGGAAACAGAACACACATGTGAATGTTTGGCGCAGTTCTGATCTGCCGCCGACCTGTGGGATGTTCCATGTACTCCGCACAGAAAATCGTAGTAGTTCGGAATAAGCCCAGCTTAAATGTTCAAGATTTACCAGCACAGAGGACGATGTGTATGGTTCTGGAGCGTTTTGGAAATAGTTATACCAAGAATGGTTGTTAAAACCCGATAATATCAAGTATGTTTCTTTTTTATTACTAATATAGTAAAAGTGATCGAGTGCAGAGAGAACTTCCATTTAAATTCTGGCTTAAAACAGTAGGTTCTTCTGCCTACAAGGAGACCAGAGTCTAAATAAAACATACTAACTATCGTAGTTCCCAAACCACGAATAAAAAAATACATGGCAACTTAAATACATTTTGCACGGTATTTACATGGGGAATATTCACAGGTGCAACTAATAGATCCTAAAAGCTTGAGGTCGCGGGTTCGATTCCCGCTGAGGGCAGATATTTGTGTAATGAACACGAGTATTTGTACCTTACTCTTGGATGTTTTTTGTATTTATGTATATATTTATCTATATACGTATGTATATCGTTGTCTAGTTTCTATAGTACAAGCTTTGCTTATTTTGGGACTAGTTCAATTTGTGTGGAATTTTCTCAAAATATAATAATATATCTTCACGCCTTCCCACAAGGGTCCCCGAAGGGGTAGGCAGAGGTGTATAGGTAATACCCACACACCCACTTTCCGCCAGAGGTATATTAGTTACCAACGTGACAGATGGCGAGTCCATCGCCGTTACTCAAGCACGACTATATTACATACACCTTTGAATTTCTTCTCAGACGTATGCAGGTTTCTTCTCGATGTTTTCCTTCACCGTAAAGCTCGTGGTGTGACTAATCACTGTACTTAAATTCAGAATAACTCATTGTTACAGTCGGGATTCGAACTTGCGACCTTTGCGTCGCAGGCAACTGCTCGAACCACTCGGCCACCACGGCTTCTTGAATTTTCCCAAGGTATTTATTATTATTATTATAGTATACCCGCGCACATACTCTGAATAGGTCTTACATAAGCACTGTACATGTATACCAATTACTAAAAAAGAGATTTCGATCAGTAGATTAGGAAAACCCAAGAACGTTTCTACTGAATAAGCGCTATTATTAATATTTTAGTGTGACGCTACCTGAAGACTTGATTTAAAAGAAAAAAATCTAATAGTCACAAATAATACGACTGAGGTTTGTTTAATAATTAATATCAATCGTTGCTCATAGATGGCGCCACCGATATGCAAGTACAATGTAGCGCCATGTGTTGTATATTATGTACGGGTTGGTACATATATTATTAATATATATAATTAATAGCATCTATTGTATTTTTTTAAAGAATAAAAAAAATGTCTTAGTGAAAAAAACTATTATTTTGTAATGGACTATTTTAATGATAAATAAAAGAAAGTATTATTTGAAATTGTAATTTTTACCATAAATATTGTACTTATTTGTAGTAAAATATTGCATAGTAGTTGCAGTCCGTTAGGATGTAGAATATGGCAATTCCGAGTAAAGTCCGTTAGTGACCCGACGACATAATTCAATCCGTAGTTCCATCAAGTTTGAAAGAGCTTTTAACTACTGATATTATCCGGGTTATTTGTTTGATCTGGCAGTGTAATCCGGATGTAGGGCAAATTGAGAGTAATAAATTGCTCTTCACTGTACCTCGAGTCTGCACTCCAATGGTTTTTTACACAGATGTTTGAAGTCCAGGGCACGAGATGTAAAGGCTTTGTTCAACACTTCGAATATTAGAGTAAAGATTCGCATTTACTCGTAACTTTACTTTAGCGTACAGTGATTTGTTATACCACATAAAGAAAAACATCGAGAGGAAACCTGCATACATGCCTGCGAAGAAATTCAAAGGCGTATTTAAAGTGATACTTCGGTATTTGTAAGCGTAAATAGGCTGCGGCGACCGTTTTTCTTCGGGTGGGCCGTATGCTTATATGCCGATCTTGTGGTATAAAAAAAAGTCGTCCTTCAGTAACGCCAACTTGCAATCTGTTACGTTGGCACCTGAAATATATATCTGGCGGAAAGTGGATGTGTGGGTACTACCTACAGACCTCTGCCTACCCTTTCGGGGGCTCTTGAGGGAAGACGTAACCCAGATTTTGCTTAGTGGGTAATAAAGTGAGTGTAGTAAAGAAAGGATGAGTGAAGAAAGATTGACAAAACAGATATACAAAGCAAAAGTGTGTGCAAGTAGAGGCAAAGGAAGGCCACGTTCCAACTACCTGGATCAAATCGATCGGGCGCTCAAGGACGGGAACGTTAAGAGTACTCGAAACCGACGAGCATGTATGAAGAGACTGATGAATGTGGACGAAGCGAAAGAGGTATGTAAGTCTAGAGAGAACTGGCGCTCTATACTCTCTGCCTACCCCGTTAGGGACTTGGCGTGATGATATGTATGTATGAGTGTAGTAAGGTAATCTAATAAATACATATTATATCACGAGTCCCGCACGGGGTAGGTATAGAGAGTAGGGTTAGGGATCTCATTTGCTTCATTCATATTGTTCAGTCTTTCTATAATACATGCTCGCCGGTTTCGAGTTCAAACTCCAGACTTTTCCATCCTTGATTAATTGATCACTTTTAATTTGGTTGTTGAAGAGATTCATTTAAAATTGGTCGCATAATATGTTTTATATTTGCATACAAAAGAAATATCTACATTATTGCATAGTTTATCTACCGTCGTAAATATTCAAAGAAAAAAAAATATACATATATAATAGCTTTTTGAGGCGACAGCCTTAATTTTACAGTAGGTTAGTACTTACTGAATGCCATTGGGAAATTCATTTTTCTCTCCCATGGTAAGGCTTGCGTGCTTAAGCCTCGTCATTTTTAAAGACGAGATAACAAAAATATATATTTACCTACCTCGGTGGCCTAGTAGTTATGAATTGGATGAGGCTCAACTCTTTCTGGCCACAGGGACATAGCATGATTATAATATGTATGCATGTTAATGAACTATTATGTTAGTATGTGGATGTGTGGGTATTACCTATACACCTCGGCCGACCCCTTCGGGGACCCTTGAGGGAAGACGTAAGGATATATTTTTTTTTTTTTTTTTTTTTTTTTATACCACTTGGGTGGCAAACAAGCATGCGGTCCGCCTGATGGTAAGCGGTTACCGCCGCCTATGGACGCTTGCAACACCAGGGGTATCACTCGCGCGTTGCCGACCCTGCAGGAATCTTTTCACACCCTTCTTGAAGAACTCCATGCTGTACTCTCCAGGGAAAACCTCAACGGGGAGCTCATTCCACAGCCTGAGCGTTCGCGGAAGAAAACTTCTTTGGAAGCGCACAGTGCGAGACCTTTGTGGTTCCAAGGTATGGGGATGAATTCCCCGTCGATGGCGAGAGGTGCGGTGGTAGAAGGTGGAAGTGGGCATCATATCGAACAATTCTGCAGAACACTCCCCGTTATACAAGCGGTAGAACACACACAGGGAGGCAAAGTCTCTCCTCAGACTTAGTGATTCCAAGCCGCTTGTGAGCATGGGATCGTCGACAATTCTAGCGGCGCGTTTCTGAACCGCGTCGAAAGGCCCAAGCTGGTATCCAGGGGCTCCAGCCCACAGGTGGCAGCAGTACTCCATATGTGGCCGAACTTGCGACTTATAAAGTTGCAGCCTTTGTTGCGGTGTGAAGTACTGCTTAGCTCTGTTGAGCACACCGAGCTTCCTCGACGCCAGCTTAGCCTTGTCCTCTAAATGACCACGGAACTGAACGTCGCTAGAAATATCGACCCCAAGGATCTTAATGCTCTCCGAGATGTTCAGGGGAGTGTTCTGGAATTGTGGAGCCACAGCGAATGGAGTTTTTTTTGCGGTGAACGCGCAAACTTGTGTCTTAGTGGGGTTGAAGTGGACTAGGTTTAGTCGACCCCAATCGGAGACACTGCGAAGTGTACTCTCGATTTCAGACACAAGTCGTTCGCGACTTTCCTCCACAGTGGAACGAGGGAGATTAGCACGGCCCGTGTAGTAAGTGTCCCCAGTGCTGTCGTCTGCATAGCAATGAATGCCTTCAATAGAAAGCATGTCATTAATATGCAGAAGAAACAGAGTCGGGGACAACACAGAGCCTTGCGGGACGCCAGCATTAATTTCCATGCTTTCGGAGCAGCTACCGTCAACGACGGCTCTTATGCATCTGCTGGACAGAAAGCTGGCGACCCATTTGCATAATCCCTCTGGCAGTCCGTAGGATGGAAGCTTCGATAGAAGACCGCGATGCCAGACCCGATCGAACTCGACTCGACTCTCTCGACTTATGGACGTCCAGAGACAGCATCTCCCGCCGGACTTCCCGTTGGGTTATGCTTATCTCCGGCATAGAGTTCTCACACCGCAGGATAGTTGGCGGTGTGGCGCCTCCGTCATCCATAGTCGAGTTCGAGGCAAAGAGAGAGCCCAATAGATCCGCTTTCTCTTTGGCACTGTGGGCCAAGTTACCATCCGGCTTACGGAGTGGTGGTAGGGACGACTGGCAAAAGTTTCCCTCAGGAGCCTTGGCAAGGGACCAAAAAGCACGGCTGCCAGAAGGGTAGCTAGCGAGTCATATATACATATATGTTAGTCAAAATCGTTAACGTTTCTAATTCCGCTCTTTATCATCACGCCATCACACACGTAGGGGTAGGCAGAGACCACTTTCTCTTTCATTCTCATTCTTATTCTTTCTTATAACGCTCCCATTATGCTTCGCCAATCTGACATGCTCTGTAAGCGCGGCGACATTATCTTCAAACATTTTTACTCCAAAGACCTATGGGTTAAGATTTTTTACTCGCTACTCCAAGACAGCATATACATTAATAGACTGTTATTTCTTTTCTTCATTTCGTTTCGTTTGCTTATTTGCACTCTTGTTGTTTGGAAAAAAAAAAAAAAATTTTTACAATCGGCCGACATTTTAGTGTAAAAAAACCATAGCTTTCAAAGGGATTTTCCAGCTTCTGATTAAGTTTTGACTGTTGTTGTTGTTTACGAAAAAATTATGTATTTCGCTAGTTTGACACCCAATTTTATGTATAAAAAATATGTCTTCAAGATAAAAGCCGCGGGCCCAAAATATGATACAAAGTTTCAAATAACGTTATCGCCCACATTCCAAAAATCCGTTCATTGGATGTCCTTCGATGCGGATGTTGGTATGTGGGACACGTTCACTATACTAAGGTTCTATCTCCTTTGAAAAGGGTTGGAGATTTATAACCTTTGCACGCTATCATACCGGTGACACCTGGATATTATATATAAAGTTATATCTTTAAATTAGTTTTATTAATTGGAATGGCAAGTTAATTTATATAGGATGTGATTTTTATCTACTTTACACTAGTTTATACAGGTACTATTGAATTATGACGGATCTTCATTTTTTATTTTGGAATGTTTCTCAGTGTTTTTCAATATACCTATGTGCAATATATATGTACGTATACTCACTTTTAGTTACTATGAAACTAAAGCATTTTGCAACATTAATAATCATACACAACATACACAGCTGTATATTGATAGTCAGGTACTAACTGTACGGCAGCTATTCATTCTTGAGTCCATCCTGAGACGGCACCGATCACTACTCCCCGCTGATACTAGCAGACGCAGAAATAAATCCGCTTGTCCTCTGACCACACACAAGACACAATTCGTAAAAAGACAGCATTATATAATGGGAACATCTCTATATAATAAAGCACATATAAAAGTAAATATTACACAATTGAGCAGACATGAAATTAAAAACACGGTTAAAACATGGCTTACCAAACTAGACTATCGTGAAACGGAAAATTTGCTCTTTCCAAGTGCATAATGTACAATGTACAAGTGAACAAATATATATTATAAAGACACACACACACACACACACACACATGCGCACACACTAATTAATAAAGAGATATGCTATGAAACGATGTATATATATATAGCTAAGGCAGTGACAAACTAGCAGCATGGGTTCAAATAGAAGCAAAATACATGGCCGAATACTATCTCCTGAGATACAGGTCCCACCTAGTTCAGGAGACAGGTTCAACAAATTTTGTAACCCCACCACCACCACATCTCTACTTGTTAATTAACAATTGTGAGTAATGATGCCATTTGGTTGAGAACTTAATATATTATACCAGATATAGTAAAGCGATACCTAAAGCAATGTTATTCGGATGTCATAAACGTAATGTAATAGCTATAACAAGTGGTGAGAAATAAACTATTTTATTTAATTTTTTTTACAGTCAGAGACACATAGACGTACATACCCATAGTAAATTTTACGGAAACATATTACAATTACCAGTACTTTATGTTCAAATGTATGCAAAAAGAAAAATTCAAAGCTCTTATGTTATAATGTATGCTCT
Source organism: Drepana falcataria (assembly GCA_945859725.1). NCBI lineage: Eukaryota > Metazoa > Arthropoda > Insecta > Lepidoptera > Drepanidae > Drepana > Drepana falcataria. The sequence goes on from OX243935.1 coordinate 9,720,228, forward strand.
TTCACGGCATAGCGGATGAACCGTTTCTAGCAGGAAAAGTTCCAAAACTACTTTTTCGAACTCCAAGCGGGCGAAGCCGCGGGCATAAGCTAGTATTATATATACATAATAATATACGCATGCTTCCCGCGATGTAAAGGTACGTCGATCGATTTCGATCGGTTCGATCTTGCAATCTTAGCGTTCTAGGTGATTACATAAACCACTCAGCTCTTGATTTAATGACAAATTAATATTACTTTATATATATTCCTGAAACCAGCAAGTTCATGACACATACATATGCATTTTCAAATATACTATTGAACTCAATAAATTATATAGGTCATGAACTCATGACCTATAGAATTTCAGTTCCTGATATATTTGAATTTAAAAGGTCAATTTAAGTTCAACAGTTTAAGTAGATATTATTGGATATTCGAGGATTTGATTCGAGCCACTCGGCCACCACGGCTTTTTACGGCTGCAAGTTCGAATCCCGACTGTACCAATGAGTTTTTCTGAACTTAAGTACAGTGATTAGTCACACCACGAGCTGAACGGTGAAGGAAAACATCGAGAGGAAACCTGCATACGTCTGAGAAGAAATTCAAAGGCGTATGTATAGTCGTGCTTGAGTAACGGCGATGGACTCGCCATCTGTCACGTTGGCACCTAATATACCTCTGGCGGAAAGTGGGTGTGTGGGTATTACGTATACACCTCCGCCTACCCCTTCGGGGACCCTTATGGGAAGGCGTGAGGATATATTATTATTATATTATATATATTATATTACCTTTTAATTGCTGTACATAAAAAATAAGAAAAATAAAAGTAGTTTAAGAAGAAATTCAAAATCGTATGTAGTTGTAACGTATAAGTTGGGTTTAAGAAATGGCGACGGACTCGCCATCTGTTACGTTGGCACCTAAAATATCACTCCGGCAAAAAGTGGATGTGTGGTGACTACCCACACAACTCTACCTACCCCTTCGGAGGCCCCTGTGGGACGGTGTTAAATATATTTACATATATTAGAATACATCAAGTTATTTGTTCGGTTTTTTATGTGCTTCCCATTGTGTTAACATCCAGCGTAATGATTGTTTTTTTCATAGCAAAATCGGCATACTAATGCATGTGCTGTATATAAACTGTTTGACTGCTCATTTCAATTGACACTAGAACGTATCACTTCAACGATATCATCGGTCTACGACGTTATTATCATGGCATCAACTCCTCAGGAAACGATGATTTCAAAAGCAACCCCGCAGCAAATCCCAAGACCGTTGTCGGGGGACGAAGTGGTTATAAGTGGCATTTCTGGAATCTTCCCCAAATCTAACAGCGCCTTGGAGTTTATGAATAATCTTTTCAATAAGGTATGACTGAGATGTTCCTCAAAATCTTGATTCAAGTTCAAGTACACCTGCCTGAAATGAATATGAGCATAATTCTCTCGATGCTTGAAAGGAAACATTACCAAGCGACATTTTGGGCGATATTGAGTTATTTATATCATTGAAATCAGCAAAAAAATCTGCGTGATAAATACTGTCGTAATTCTATGATGACTTTTGTTGTCGCTTGGTAATTTTAGAAAAATCAAATTTTCACGTTTTTCGGCTACCAAGCGGCTTGACTTTTACCGAATAACTTCCACTTGTATTCGATTTAAGCTTTTTACACTTAGTATTGTTGGCCTTTCCTCGAATTAATGCGTTCATACATAAAGTATTAATTGCCTTTTGGTATCGACGCGTGAAAAATGCTTATGAAACTTAATGCCACAATTTTTTTATTCGACATTTAAGGCTTTTAACATACCTTAACTATGTGTACATTTTCAATTTTCATTAATGCAATTTATTTAAATACGTAATATAGTAGTTTATAACTTTTTAGTTTGGTAATACCATTTTTTCGTGGCAGGTAAAAAAGATATCGATTAGTGTTCATCAAACTAACGCATAGATGACTCGCGTGCTCTCGCGCACTGCAGAAACGAGTACGACTAGTTACTCAAAGGTAGGAATGACGGTATCCTTAAAAACCCGAAAGTTTTTGATTTTGTGTTCTGAAACCTCAATTCATTGTAACTTCTTCAAAATTATCCTTTACTAACCGTTTTTAATTAATACTACAATAAAAATTACCTGTCAGGAAAGTGTTTCGGTTTTCTGTATAAATATTTTCTGTTTATATATTTAAATACTAGCTGTGCCAGCGACTTCGTCCGCGTGGAATTTAACAAAAAATTGCTTTTAAAATAAGAGTAGCCTAGGTTACTCACTTTAACAGCAGCTATCAGTCAGTGAAAGTCCCCTCAAAATAGGGCCAGCCGTTTCAGAGATTAGCTGAAACAAACAGACCGACAGACGGACAACAAAAAAAAAAAAAATATATATATATATATATATATATATTGGTCTATGTACCGTGTACACATCCATGCATTAAGTAAAAAGTTATTTTAATATTACAAACAGACACTCCAATTTTATTAATTTGTAATAGATGTCCATGCTCGGCGGTTATCAGTACTTTTTAAAAATAGCAAATACTATGTATGAAATAAGTAGGTAAGTAGCGTGGAGTTTAATTTCGATAAAGGTCCCAATCATATTTGTTCTCCTATATCTTACATGCACAGACAGCGATCAGTTACATTTTTATCATAAATAATAATAATAATAATAAAAATTTATTTGCAAAATCTCATTACATGATGCACGGTATACATTGGAATTGGTTATATATATGTGATTAGAATAGTTTGGGCTTCTGCGCCTGAGCTAGGCTTAGCCTGTATTTCAGGACACAGTGCTCTTCCAATATGTTTCTTTAATAACCAGTGTTACATTACAAGTCCAGTGGTCTGGTACGTGCGCACGTGCGTGTATATATATGTGTTGTAGGTAAGTGTGTGTGTGTGTGTGTGTGTGTGTGTTTGTGTGTGTGTGTGTATGTGTGTATGCTTGTGTCGTTATGCGTGTATTAATTAGTTTTTAGAGCGGCCTCTGTTGTCTCATAGTTGTATGTGAGAAGGTAATTAACAAGTTTAGTTTTACATTCACGTTTTGTTAGTTTATAAATGTTCAGAATATTGTTGAATTTATTATAAAGAAACGGACCGATGAAGCAAAAGAACCTGTGGATGAAAGCATGTCTAAATCTCGAGTGACGTGGTTCAAAATTCCCACGTCGCTTATAGGAAGTATTCGGATTGAATGGGGTGATTGAGTTTTGTATAAGTATAGTGGAAATAATGAAGAGTGGTCGGACAGTGGACACCTTCCAGACTTGGAACAGAAGGTGTGTAGGGTATAAGATTGGGCGGAAGGTACATACCTTAAGAATGTCTCGCTGAGCTATTTCTAAAGGAAGCATAATCGTTTTTGCAGCTCCTCCCCAACAAGATATGCAGTAGGTGATTAAGGATTGAGCCAGGGATAGGTATACCATCTTTAGTATGCGGAAGTCAGCGACAGAACGCAAGGTTTTGAATATATATATAAGTTTTCTTAACCTTGTTTGTAATATGGACAAGTGAGCTCGATAATTTAGTGATGAGTCTAGAATGACGCCAAGATACTTATACTCTAAACATCTAGTAAGTTCGGGACAGCAGCAAGAGTTTAAGTTATTTAAAACCCCATGTGGATTTGTGTGGGCTTTAATAGTTAATTCAGTCAGAGGTTTGCTTGGTGCACTCATGTAAAACGGCATATATTTGGTTTTGTCATAATTAAATGTAAGTAAATTGTATTTTAGCCACTTAGCAATATCGTCAAAGCCCTTCTGGGCTAATGTAAATGTATTCCTCCATGAATTTGCAGAGAAAAGGAGTACTGTATCATCGGCGTAAGAAATTGAAATTCCTTGGTTAAGTTTAAGCTCACATAGGTCATTAATGAAAACCAGAAATAAAGTTGGTCCAATTACTGAGCCTTGGGGAACTCCATAAGTAGTAGTTAGGTCAAATATGTATAGTTTGTGACAAGCAAATCTAAAAATAGTGCTTAAAAGTTTCTTTATTTTCATCAGGTGGACATGGTAACAGACAAAATACGATGGATCTTCAACCACCCTGAGGTACCACAACACCTTGGTCAAATAGACGGAATGGGTAAATTCGATGCTCAGTTCTTCAAAGTAAATTACAAGCAAGCAATGACAATGGAACCAATGAGTAGAAAACTTCTGGAACATGCTTACAGTGCTATTTTTGATTCCGGTGAGTACAATATATGGTGAGCGTGATAGTCAGGTAGTAAAAGTATCTACAAATAACAGATTGCAGGTCCACCCCTCGGTGGTAGGCAGAAGGAGTAGAGCACTAGTATTCTCCAGCTTCTTTCGTCTAAGGCAGTATCATTTGTCCAATCCACATGCATCTGTCTTTTCATAAATGCTCAACAGTTTTTAAAAACCTTAACGGTACAAAGGATAAACGATAATTATTACGGATTGGATCTAAAATCGTTAGGTTTCTTTAAGTAAACGCATCATAACTGAGCTTAAGCTATTCTTCCTTCCTCTGACATACCTAGTATTTGGAAGTGTATATTATATTATGGGCAATAATGTTGCAATTGTGCACACCAACTGGCTGATCTGTTACTTATTTCCATTTGAGTTACTTGTATCTTCCAGGACTAAACCCCTTACAATTGAGAGGGAAAAAAGTGGGTGTCTTCATAGGTTCCGCATTCTCAGAATCCGAGAAGGTTGTAATCTACGAAAAAATTCAACGCAACGGCTTCGGTATCTCGGGGTGAGGACAATCGACACTCATTACTGTGTTAAGCTGTTTGTGATAATAATGCATAGCTGAATGTTGGGACTATATTTTGGAAATATATATATACGCCTTATATATAAGAGTCGGTAAGGCAGAAGTGTAGCAGAAGTTCCCGGAAATCACGCAAGAGACAATCACAAAAAAAAAATGATGGCGAGTGCATCGCCGTTACTAGTGCACGACTCTGAATTTCTTCCCAAACGTATGCAGGTTTCTTCTCGATGTTTTCCGTCACCGTAAATCTCGTGGTGTGACTGGTCACTTGTATTAAAGTTCAGAAAAACGCATTAGTACAGCCGGGATTAAAACTTGCAAAAGTTGTGCTCGAACCATTCGGCCACCATGACTTACATACAGGAGAGACAGAGAGAGCTAGATCCCTCTAGACTTATTTAATATTGAAGTTTTATTTGAGAGCTATTGATGTGAAAATTTGTAAAGACACGGGGGTTGTAAAAGAAACAGAAAATTATGTTTACAAATATTCAAAACTTTTTTTATAGATGCAACAGGTCAATGTACGCTAACCGCATCTCTTACTGGATCGACGGCAAGGGTCCCTCTTATTGCTTGGATGCCGGTTGCGCCAGCTCCATGGTGTGTTTGGAGCACGCCTACAGGAGCATCAGCACGGGCCAGTGCGAGGCAGCTATCGTAGGAGGATGCAACTTATGCATGCATCCTAATGTATCGCTGAACATTAAAAGGTTTCGTATTTATATTATTAAAATATAAATTTAATATTTTATATTAGTAAAAGGTTATAATCTTATATTCCAGGTCAAAATCCAGGGAGAGGATGCCTTGTTATATATATATATATATATTTATAATATATATATATTTATTTATTTATACGAACAAACTTATTAAAGGGTAGTATTTACTCACTTATGCTCTCTCCGACGTAGTGCATTGGTTTAGTGTTAAATTTGGTATTTAATGCTAGGATAACGACATGTATTAAATTTACAATGTCAAATGTGAAGATTTAACACATAGTATAAACATAAAGAACATATGTATAAAACATAAACAATTTATCCTCACGCCCTCCCACAAGGGTCCCCAAGGGGGAAGGTTATACCCATACAACCACTTTCCGCCAGAGATGTATTTTAGGTGCGAACGTGGCAGATGGCGAGTCCATCGCCGTTACTCAAGCACGACTATACATACGCCTTTGAATTGCTTCTCAGACGTATGCAGGTTTCCTCTCTATGTTTTCATTCACCGTGAAGCTCGTGGTGTGACTAATCACTGTAAGTACTTAAGTTCAAAGAAACTCATTGCTACAGTCGGGATTCGAACTTGCGGTCTCTTTGAGGCAACTACTGAAAACACCCGGCCACCTCGGCTGTATTACGACACTTACTGCGATGCGTAATTTTTGAGTCGATTTTATTTTTTCCGTTACCGTTTCTTGGGATCTTAATTGCATAAGGCGCGCGGCTTTTTTTCGTAGACTTACGCATAGCTAATTATTTTTTTTTAAATAAAAAATCATCAAAATGTTATAATCTACCTAAAGTAATCTAAAAATTTTTTATCATATCAATAGGTAGCACATACAAATAACAGTTTTCATGTATACTAAAGGTATTAGGTTGGTATTAAATGAAATCTTTATTAAGTTATAGTTACTCTATACTTTTTAGTAGTTGCAGTCGTTCTTTTTTATAATATTTTTTTTTGCCTCAAAATTTAAACACTTAAAAAAGAACATAATATCATTCTTATATATTACTTACATGATATACGTATCTTTATTTTATTTACCACAGCTAAACTAAACTATTGTATCTTTCAGGGCCGGATTCTTATGCTTGGATGGTAAGACCAAATGTTTTGATAAGGATGGGGACGGCTACGTGCGATCAGATGCTATCAGCGTCATTTTTCTACAAAAGGCTAAGGATGCCAAAAGGTACGTTGGAGATGGCTTACCTATGGGTTGCTAATAATTAGGACTTCAATACTTAAAATATTGCATGAGATACAATGGAAAGACGGTCAAATACGTCTTATATAAATTATATAGCCGTGGTGGCCGAATGATTGCCTGCAACACAAAGATTGCAAGTTCGAATCTCGACTGAACCAATGACTTTTCAGAACTTAAGTACAGTGATTAGTCACACCATGAGGTTTACGGACAGGACAACATCTAGAGAAAACTCATCTCATATATGTTAAAATTGTACTGGCGGAATTTGATGCTGGGATATTTATGTGGCTGTAGACAACTGCTGAAAATAACAACTTCTACAAATAATTAATTACTAATGTTTTTCAATACTTCTGATATTTATATATTCGTAAAAAATAACATTAAATTGCTTTCGTCAAATGTATAGACTTCTCAATAAAGTAAATTAAAATATTGATTTTGGGAGTATCCATTAAACAATACATAGTTTCTGTGCTAATTACAATGGAAATTTAAATGTCAATATTTAATAATTATTTAAATTAATAAACACATAACAAAAATATATAGAGACAATTTTTCATACAGGATATACTCTGAAGTGTACCACGCCAAGTCCAACTACAGCAAATCAATGAATGATGAATTCCTACCGATTCGCGAGCCTCAGGAGATTCAAGAGTTTCTAGAGTCTTTCTACTCTGAAGTAAATGTCTCACCCGAAGATGTGGAATACATTGAAGGAAACGGTTGTGGTATGAACATTTAAGTTTTGCTAACGGCGATGGGGACCACCACTCATCACAAAATATACCTCATAGAGTAAAGAGGAGTGTAGAGTAGAGGATAGTAAATGCAAGGAATATAAGAAGATGAACGAATGGACCGACGTTATGGCAAAGAGCGTGCTAGATGCTGTGTGCTTGTCTAAAACAAAAAGAAAGGGTAGCAGAATAGACAAACAGTCCAGCGGAAGACAAATACTGTGCTCAAAAGTAACAAACATGAAGGTCGCCTGCTACAGAGTAGGAACTGCGCAGAATGCACGATGAGCGTTGAGACACGTACTTATTTGGAATCGCTTTATTGTGGCATACAGTCAAAAGAAAGTATCGCAGCCAACTTGCTTAATTAGCCGTTCAATCAACAGCCAAGCCTCTTTATTAAAAAGCGCCGTTCAACTAGCGGCCTGAATGATATCAGCCGTAGCCTCTGTTACAACAAACTGGCTGGCTAATATGGGTGTGTGGGTACTACCTATACACCTCTGTCTACCCCTTCGGGGACCCTTGTAGAAAAGGCGTGAGTCGTGATTTTCTGAAAAAAGATCCTGTTTTATTTTTACTTTATGCCTTATTAAGTTTCTATTGTAATCTGTTCTTTTATGCATACTACTTGTACAAAATACTTTAGATGTTTTACATCTGCCAGGTGTACCGTGGCGGTTTTTTTTAGAGTCGAAGGTTGGGTTGGGTTGGTTGGTTTAATATCACTTTATTCTTTCGTAACAGGTATAGCTGAAGCAGATGCTAATGAACTTCGGGCGGTAAGCGAAGTATTTACAAAAAAGGCGCCTATTAAAATTGGTAGCGTAAAATCCAATATGGGCCATAGTGAACCAGCTTCTGGAGCATGTGCTCTTACTAAGGTAATGTAACTTAAACAACTGTGGAATTAAAATTGTGATTGAAGTTAGTTTTAGTTCCGAGTGCATTACATAATAAGTGACTTAGAAATGTCACACGAGATGTAGAGTGGAATCCCTAAGATTTTCGATAACAAGCATTAGCCCGACCAGTATTTTAAAAAAGGTTAATTTGGTGGTAACTTCATTGTAAATTGTGTATGACTTTTTAACTGAAGCGGCTATCTTCCATTCTTGCCGTTCTTGACTAATCTATTACAACCATAATTAAATTGGGAAGTCTAGGTAAAATACAATAAAGAAGGATAACTGCCGGTAATCAGATGAATGGGGCCATGATGGCGTTGATGGGCAGTAAAAGTCTGAGATGAGAATCAGAGAAAAAAATGCTCGACTTGCTGACCACAACACGAAATTGGTGCCCCCTTTATTAGTGTTATGGGAATGTTAGAGGAAGCATGAAAATAGCTTAAATATAGTTGAGATGTGATCTCTTCGAAAAATATGCGGAGTAAACGATCTTAGATCGAATCCGCAATGAAGAGAATCGCAAAACAACTGGCGTAAACGAAGGTGTGATTGTAAAGATACTTTGTACATGATTTTGACCTCCATAAAATGGTCGGATTAAATCGAAATTTTGCATACTTATCACGGACCGATGGCAATCCTTACCAGAATTAGCAATATAATTTAAAAAGATAATTTAATTTAAAAAACCGTGGCAATAATACATCGAAAGTAGCATTGTAGTGTTTTTATACGCACTCCGCTTTACAAGTTATTTAATGATTCCGATGAATTTACAATTGAGAGAGCTCTAAGATTCTATCCTATTAAACATAACGAAAAGGTTCTGGAGTATTTTAAGAATCAAGGGACAATTAATATAATAAAGTCGCAAGATCAACTTGTCGATGCTACACGAAATTTATTTATATATATAATATGTTATTTCTATCATACCTGATGATATCAATAAAACAGGAGGCCTTGCTAAAGTATTGAAAATATTTGTGGGGCTAAGATCTAATATAGATGTATGAAATAGTTTAGTAAATGGCAACATCGGATTTATAATGGAGATTACCTGGCCCCATTTTCGGCGGGATCAAGTATATGATAACGATATACAGACAGTCCGTATCGATTTTGAAACATACAGAATACATGTACTTAAACCAACGATACAATTCCCTGCAAAATAGAGCTACGATACAGGTGAAAGACGAATGTTGCCATTGATTGCCATCAACTGTTCACAAAATGCAAGGCTGCGCAGTTATTTGCCTCGGGACAATCTTATGTAGCACTCAGTCGCGTAACATCTCTGAAGAGTATTAGGATAGAAGAACTTTGTTGACGGGAAGAGAACCATGTGAAGTGATGCATTAAATGAAATGATAAGATTAAGATTTAAAACAAGCTTGTATTGAAAATCCAACTAAAAAATAAAAAATAATAATATTTTTATTACTGTAAATAGGAAATTTGTTCCTATTTACAGTAATTCAAATTTATTTAAATGTATTTCCTAGTTTTTAGTTGGATTTTCTATTAAAAGCGTGTTATTTGGTTTCTAAACTATTAATTATTTATTTAAAAAAATCTACGTTAAATTTGTTCATAAAAAATCTCACATACAAATTACACTTACAATATAATTATGTACATATACATTTCTCAGTTTGTTGATAGAAAACGTTATCAATTTATTTATAATATATTTTATTAGCAACGTAAAACGCAGCAAACACCGCATTAATGTAAACTTAAATACGGTTACTGCTTCTTCTTTTAAAGTTGCTGTACTTTGCTTTGCAAAAATAAATCATGTAAGCTATCCTTTTATCATATATTGTAAGTAACTAACAAGTATTTTTGTTTAACGCTATAGGTCTGTCTAGCATACCACAAAGGGAAACTCCCCGCCAACCTTCACTACCATGAGCCTCAAAATGGAACCGCCGCTGTGCGAGACGTAAATGTTCAGGTTTTGACTGAACATGTGCCATTTGAGAGAGGGTTCACTGGAATCAATAGTTTCTCCTACGGTGGGGCGAATGTTCATGTGCTATTGAAGGGGCATTATAAAGCTAAGGTATGTATGTAAAATTTACTTTGTAGTGCGAAATAGGCATTTTACACCTTATTGCAAAGGCAAAAAAAACTCTATGTGTCACTGCACCTGCGCTTATTACGATGTTGTTTAATCATAATTTATTTTATGATATGCGAGTATTAAAAGAAGTCAAAGTAAATTTACTCCAATTAAATACATTTATTATCAAGCCAAGTCCACGGTATGTAGAGAGGAAAAAGCACCAGCTCTGTCTAGACCTCCCGACCTCTTTCACTTCATCCACATTAATCAGTATCTTCATACACGTTCGCTGGTTCCGTAGACTTTCGATCTTTTCATCCTTAAGTGTCAATTATTATTCATACTCTAATTTACTTTGGACTAGGATTCTCAACGCTACAAAACCAGTATGCCCTACCTAGTACTAGCGTCTGGAAGACAGTACTCTTGTGTTCAAAGTATAATTAATTCGATAAATATTCAATCCATCGATCCAGAACAAATTGGTCTGCTACATAATATCCACGCAAGTGATATTCCCGGACATACTTGCAGAGGCTACACTATAATTGGTGAGTTGCGATTGCGTACTATCATAGCACAATTACTTTTATGAGACCGCACCGTCCTATATTTAAAAAACGAAAGGTTTGCCGACGTGTCTAATATAACTCTTATATTTTTTTACCCTTTTCAGTAACTGAATCAAGCGCATTTCCTAATTCCATATCAAATTGTAGGTGCACATGTGGCAGATGGCGAGTCCATCTCTATTACTCATACACGACAATAGACTATAATAGAGATAGACGATATACGTCTTTAGTATGCGTTGCCCCATCTTGGTTTCCGTCGTAAAAGTCGTAGTGTGATTATCCACTATACTTTAGTTCAGAAAAATCTAATTGGTATAATCGGGATTGGAACTAGTAAGTTTTGTGTTGCAGGCGTCTACTCGAGCCACTTGGCCACCACGGCTCTTATTTGGATTTTATCGAAGTTTAGTTAGAACATACATATTATTCAGTTTCGATTTCCCTTTATATTGTTTTTTTCTTTTAAACTTTAGTGGTAAAATATTTTTTTTATGAGTAGAAGTTATATATAGCGGTATTAATCGGAAATATTATCTCTAGGTTCCGATTAAGCAATAAGTAAAAATTACGGAAAGTTATTACGTTATTTTTAATTGATAACTGTTCTCAAATAGCAAAACATATTTTTTCCAGAAACGAACTCTTTGGATAAGACTGTATGCGTAGCAAAACAAATCGAGTTAACATCAGGCGCTTCACTGCCAATATGGTTCGTTTACAGTGGTATGGGATCTCAGTGGGCTGGCATGGGAGCTGATCTAATGCGTATACCAATTTTCGCTGCAGCTATTGAAAAGTGAGCTTTTTTTTTATTACAAAAGTTATATCCTCACGCCTCCCCACAAGGCAAAGATAGTTGTTATTGTTAAAGTGTTAAAGTTACATTTAACTCGATCAAGGTAAAATGTATAGTACACATTTTCAGGATATAATCGAAATCTTGGTTTTTGACAGCTATAAAAAAAATGCCTCGATTATATTAACTGTTATGTAAAGAATCTGTAAGCATACTTACACAATTGAAAAAAGTATGCATGATTTTTGTTTAGATGTCATCGTATTCTGGAGCCAAAAGGCATTGACATCGTTAAGATATTGACCGATCCAGACAAGACAATTTACGACAACATACTTCATTCCTTCGTTGGTATAGCAGCTGTGCAACTTGGTCTTACAGATATTTTGAAAGAAATGGGGATCGTTCCTGATAACATTATTGGTATGTTTTGTATAATCTGTACACTGCTATAATATTTTTAAACTTACTATACTAAAATGTAACAAATTTTTTTTCGTATTAGGTAAAAAAAACATGTTGGTTATAAAGTTTGCAGTTGAGATGCGATCTCTTCGAAAAATGTGCGGAGTAACGATATTAGATCGAATCCTCAATGAAGAGATTCGCAAATCAACTGGCGTGAATTAGGGCGTGCTTGTAAAGATGAAGAAAGGCATGTTACGTTGGTTTGGACACATAGAAAGGATGAGTGAACAAAAATTTATGAAACAGATATACAAAGCAAAAGTGTGTGCAAGAAGAGGCAGAGGAAGGCCACATTCCAACTACCTGGATCAAATCGATCGGACGCTCAAGGACGGGAACGTTAAGAGTACTCGAAACCGACGAGCATGTATGAAGAGACTGATGAATGTAGAAAAAGCGAAAGAGGTATGTAAGTCTAGAGAGAACTGGCGCTCTATACCCTCTGCCTACCCCGTTAGGGACCTGGCGTGATGATATGTATGTATAGTTATAAAGTATAACCACGATTTTCCTTGATGTTTAAGTTCTACTCCGATGGACAACTGCATCCCTCAACGGACAAGAGATTCAATTATGCTTCACCTTCACATCAAGTTCTCGTTTAACTCATTTAATAAATTCTCAAAAGCTTAAATTGTCCAAATAGTTAATACATTTTTAATATCGAGTGATCAACAGTATGGCTTCCGCCTAAGTCACTAATTGGTTACCTTCAAGTAGGTATATCTCATGCACGGGTCGACGAGAGGTATTAGCTGTAAGCTGGATGTGGCGAAGGGATTCGATCAGCTCTGACATCACGATCTTCTATTGATTCTACCATCTTAAGGCCTGCCTGACTACCTGAGGGCCTATGAAAATAGGTCACCAGATTGCTGTTTAGCAGAAGCATAAGAACCGTCGTTAAAGATAGTTGCTCCGACAGCGTGGACATTTCGGAGTACAATTTCCGCGATTACCGCTAGAAAAACTTAATTCGCTGTGTCTGTACAGTTCCAAATCTCTTTCCTGAGCATCGGGATCCTTAGCGTTACATCTCTAGCGACGTTTAGTTCCGAGGTCATTTGGAGTATAAGGCTAAGCTGGCGGCCAGTAAGCCCTATGCAGGGCTAAGCAGTTCTTCCTCGAAGTAAGGGCATCATATCGAATACTGTAATTGTGTATCACATTTTGACGTGGCCCAGATACGCGCCACTACGATCTTAGATGAGCCGATCTGAGGAAAGACATCGCCTCCCTCTGTGTGTTCCAACGCATGTATAATGGAATGTTCTGAATAATTTTTCAGCATGATGCCCACAGCTTCCTTCTTCTACCACTGCACGTGTATACACTACCTTACAGAAGATCGTAGCTAAATGGCATTACCCTCGGGTGTGTCGTGTTCCTGTGGTGAGTAAGGTCGCCAGGCTCCAAGAGGAAGCGGTGTGTCGGCAGCACAGGACCAGTGGTGCAATTCCGCCGTGGTGGTGACCAGGCGCGGCATGTCGGTGCGGTTGTTAGGGAGACCCGGTGAAACGGCTGTCCGCTGGCCGCCCGCATATAGTAGGGGTCCCGAACCCAGGGATCACCTAATCTCCGCCCTGGGAGGCTGACCCGCACATGTGTGTAAAGTCCTTGGTGTAGTGGTCGTGCCGGAGGAGGAGACCGGAGTGGACCCGGCCGCTGCATCAGGGGGGGATCGGGGGCCCTTCCGACTTCCGCTCCGGCAATCCGCACTACCTGTACATCACTGCGGCGGATTGAGACTGCGCTTTGTCCTCTTTGATGCCGACACAACGATTCCTCTTCTTCCTTTTCAGCACCCTTAGAAATCAAAAATGGCCAAATTTAAAAATAGTAGAAGTTTCCCAGCGGCCTCCCCTTCCATATTAAAAATGGACTTTTGCAACATCAGGGGACTCCATTCTAATCTAAATGCAGTCCACCAACACCTTGAGACGACACAGCCGACTCTGCTATTTCTGACGGAGACGCAGATATCCTGCCCTGATGATACATCGTACCTGAACTACCCCGGGTACAAGATGGAACACAATTTTGTGCACCGCGCCGGGGTATGTATGTACTTCCGGGAGGATATTTGCTGTCGACGTCTCCACGGCCTTGAAGACAGAGACCTGTCAATTTTGTGGGTGCGCGTAGACTATGGTGGCAGCACCCGAATCTACGCGTGCCTTTACAGGTCCCATAGCGGTGACACAGACACAGTTCGCCTATTTGAGCACCTGCAATCGACAACGGACAAAGTACTTGAGCAGTACCCCTCCGCGGAGTTGGTGGTTTTAGGAGATTTTAACGCTCACCATGTTGAGTGGCTTGGCTCTCGGTCCACTGACTGCGCGGGGAGGGCTGCTTACGAGCTTGCCCTGGCTTATGGCTTCTCGCAGCTGGTACACGAACCAACCAGAATACCTGATATCGAGGGCCATACAAGCTCTTTACTGGACCTTCTGCTGACCACGCGACCGGACAGCTATTTCATCTCGGTGGGTGCGCCGCTTGGCACATCCGACCACTGTCTGGTCCGGACGCAAGTGCCGTGCGCAAAGGCCGAAGTGCCCCGACCCCCGGGGCGGCGGCGCATGTGGCACTACAAGGCAGCAGACTGGGATGGATTGCGTGAGTTTTACGCATCGTACCCGTGGAGGCAGATCTGCTTTGCATCAGAAGATCCAGACCCCTGTGCAGCAGCCGTCGCTGAGACGATACTGGCGGGAATGGAATGCTACATCCCAAACTCGCTAGTAGCTACAGGGGTAAAGAAACAGCCGTGGTTTAATAAGCCCTGCAAGGAAGCTAAATTATCCAAGCAAGCCTTGTATGAGGCGTGGACCACGGCTCGATCCAATCTGGACCCCAACATATCTGATGCAAAGCGGAAACTTAATGCTGCCTCGAGGCACTGTAAGCGAGCGATTGCCAGGGCGAAATTCGATTTCGTCGGCAGAATTGGTAAGAGACTCGCTAGCTACCCTTCTGGCAGCCGTGCTTTTTGGTCCCTTGCCAAGGCTGCTGAGGGAAACTTTTGCCAGTCGTCCCTACCACCACTCCGTAAGCCGGATGGTAACTTGACCCACAGTGCCAAAGAGAAAGCGGATCTATTGGGCTCTCTCTTTGCCTCGAACTCGACTATGGATGACGGAGGCGCCACACCGCCCACTATCCTGCGGTGTGAGAACTCTATGCCGGAGATAAGCATAACCCAACGGGAGGTCCGGCGGGAGATGCTGTCTCTGGACGTCCATAAGTCGAGCGGGCCAGACGGTATTCCGGCAGTGGTGCTTAAGCAGTGTGCTCCTGAACTGTGTCCTGTTTTGACGCGCCTATTCGCGCTTTCCTACTCCACCCAAAAAGTCCCAACTTCGTGGAAGACCGCCCACGTGCACCCAGTGCCCAAAAAGGGCGATAGATCAGACCCATCGAATTACAGGCCGATCGCCATCACCTCCCTCCTCTCCAAAATTATGGAGCGAGTGATTAACACGCAACTCCTGCGATATCTAGAGGGTCACGGTTTGTTGAGTGACCAACAGTATGGCTTCCGCCACAGTCACTCAACGGGTGACCTTCTAGTATATCTCACGCACCGTTGGTCACTCGCCATTGAGAGTCAAGGTGAGGCATTAGCTGTTAGCTTGGATGTGGCGAAAGCGTTCGATCGGGTCTGGCATCGCGGTCTTCTATCGAAGCTTCCATCCTACGGACTGCCAGAGGGATTATGCAAATGGGTCGCCAGCTTTCTGTCCAGCAGATGCATAAGAGCCGTCGTTGACGGTAGCTGCTCCGAAAGCATGGAAATTAATGCTGGCGTCCCGCAAGGCTCTGTGTTGTCCCCGACTCTGTTTCTTCTGCATATTAATGACATGCTTTCTATTGAAGGCATTCATTGCTATGCAGACGACAGCACTGGGGACACTTACTACACGGGCCGTGCTAATCTCCCTCGTTCCACTGTGGAGGAAAGTCGCGAACGACTTGTGTCTGAAATCGAGAGTACACTTCGCAGTGTCTCCGATTGGGGTCGACTAAACCTAGTTCACTTCAACCCCACTAAGACACAAGTTTGCGCGTTCACCGCAAAAAAAACTCCATTCGCTGTGGCTCCACAATTCCAGAACACTCCCCTGAACATCTCGGAGAGCATTAGGATCCTTGGGGTCGATATTTCTAGCGACGTTCAGTTCCGTGGTCATTTAGAGGACAAGGCTAAGCTGGCGTCGAGGAAGCTCGGTGTGCTCAACAGAGCTAAGCAGTACTTCACACCGCAACAAAGGCTGCAACTTTATAAGTCGCAAGTTCGGCCACATATGGAGTACTGCTGCCACCTGTGGGCTGGAGCCCCTGGATACCAGCTTGGGCCTTTTGACGCGGTTCAGAAACGCGCCGCTAGAATTGTCGACGATCCCATGCTCACAAGCGGCTTGGAATCACTAAGTCTGAGGAGAGACTTTGCCTCCCTGTGTGTGTTCTACCGCTTGTATAACGGGGAGTGTTCTGCAGAATTGTTCGATATGATGCCCACTTCCACCTTCTACCACCGCACCTCTCGCCATCGACGGGGAATTCATCCCCATACCTTGGAACCACAAAGGTCTCGCACTGTGCGCTTCCAAAGAAGTTTTCTTCCGCGAACGCTCAGGCTGTGGAATGAGCTCCCCGTTGAGGTTTTCCCTGGAGAGTACAGCATGGAGTTCTTCAAGAAGGGTGTGAAAAGATTCCTGCAGGGTCGGCAACGCGCGAGTGATACCCCTGGTGTTGCAAGCGTCCATAGGCGGCGGTAACCGCTTACCATCAGGCGGACCGCATGCTTCTTGCCACCCAAGTGGTATAAAAAAAAAAAAAAAAAAAAAAAAAAAAAACGTCTGACCATCAATGGTTAATTAATCCCTCGACTCGAAGGACTCTCTCAACGCACTTTCAATGCTGTGGAATGAACTCTCTGACGAGGTTTTCCTCAGAGAGTAGGTACAGCAAAGAGTTCTTTAAGAAGGGTGTTAAAAAAATATTCAGGGTCGGCAACGGCGAGTAATAATACTGGCGTCTATATGCAGCGCTAACCACTTACCATCAGGCGTGCTGCGTGTTTGTTTGCCACCTTAATATTATAAACAATTACGATAACAACAATTAACAACATTTATTAAATGCAGTTGTATATGGTTACAGATTGTACTTACAGATAACATATTTGACGCAAATCGGTATCGCGCGGCAACGTGCTATGAAGACTAGCAGGATTATGGTAAAATATTTTAAAAACCATCATCCAAATACTATGTTTTAGGTCACAGTGTAGGAGAATTGGGCTGTGCCTACGCCGACGGATGCTTCACTGCCGAGGAAATGATCCTGGCCGCTTACAGTCGCGGACTGGTCTCGGTTCAAACACCACTTATCAAGGGATCTATGGCTGCGGTTGGACTCGGATATAAAACGGTATTTTTTTTGTATCCGATTTAAATTGAAATCTTGGTAACAAAATATTGTGTGTGTTCTACCACTTATAAAACGGGGAGTGTTCTGAAGAATTGTTCGACATGATGCCCATTTAAACCTTCTACCACCGCACCTCTCGCCATCGACGGAGAATTCTTCCCCATACCTTGGAACCACAAAGGAGTTTCCTTCCGCGGACACTCAGGCCGGGAAATGAGCTCCCCGTTGAGGTTTTTCCTGGAGAGCACAGCATGGAGTTCTTCAAGAACGGTTTGAAAAGATTCCTGCAGGGTTGGCAGCGCGCGAGCATACCCCTGGTATTGAAGTGTATATATAGCCATAGGCGGCGCATGCTTTCTTGCCACGGGTATGGTATAAAAAAAACTTGGGCAATCATTTTTGTTTAAAAGTGCTTTCCTTTCTTCCATAGAATATTATTACATAGATATACTTATTCCATAGATTCAACCTCTCTGTCCTCCGGAAATAGAGGTAGCTTGCCATAATAGTGCGGAGTCTTCAACTATATCGGGGCCAGCCGATGTAATGCAGACGTTTGTGCAAGAACTAACGTCGCGTGGAATATTTGCTAAGGAAGTACCATGTTCAAACATCGCGTACCATTCAAGATACATTGCTGATGCAGGTGATATAAATAAAATATAATAAGTAGACTACAAATGTGGTAGATTATCATAATGCCCGCCTAATCCAAAAGAACTGTCATTTGATTTAGATCTTCTGTAAGGCCATGGCACTGCCCCAGTCGGGCATTCAGCTTTGACACTGACACATTGTTCTCATTCATCATTCTCATCATCTCATTCTCATTGACTTCATTGTGCTCGTTTAAGTTTCTTGCATAGTAACCCGGACATCATGTGTAATTTACACTGGATAGCGGGGACATGTATGAGATTTCTATATTGCTTTCATCTGACTTTCAGCATCATGTTTATGTAAAAAAGTTTTTAAATAAACATGTATTCCTTAACATAGTATAATGTCGTTTTGATTGCAGGCACCAGTCTTTTACAGTATCTGAGCGAAGTCATCAAAGACCCAAAGCCTCGTAGCAGCAAGTGGCTGTCAACATCAGTACCTCAAGACCAGTGGGGAGAACCAAAGGCTCTATATTCTTCTGCTGAATACCACACTAATAATTTGCTAGTAAATATTAACATCAAACATTTATAAATGTATGTGCATGTATACACAGTGTAACGGCTTGTGGTGGTGTGGATTTGGTCATCATTAAATTGACATTATTAAGAAATCAAGACTTTATGGTCCACTAGATGGTAAGCGGTTACCGCCGCCTATGGACGCTTGCAACATCAGGGGTATCACTCGCGCGCTACCTAAACTTTTTTAATCACAAAATATTTAAGTACTGTAAGTAAGACTACTGCTTATCATTTAAATGCACTAGAAAACTGATTGTATCTTGTGATTAATCGATGCTAATAGTTTTGTTATACTTCGGTATCGTGAGCGTAAATAGGCTGCGGTAACCGTTTCCCATCAGATGGGCCGTATGCCTGTCTGCCACTCTTGTTGTATAAAAAAAAATTACATAGATAGTAAACTGGCTACGCCTTACTGCCAATCTGCCAAATTAACAACCGTCGGCAGTAGCGCCACTGAACTTGTCAAACTAAACATGAGGATGTCACATAGAACAAATTTTGGGTTAAGTGTTTACGAAATAGCGAATACATGTATACCATAATGATAAACATAATTATATATTACATTTTCTTTACACATTCCCACAAGGGTCCCAGATGGTAAATCCATCGCTGTATATACACTATTAGTCATACGTCTTTGAATTTCGACTTATTGTTATTGATAAAGACATTTAATAAGGTACATACCAATTTTTTTTCTGTTCAAGCTATTTAAATTAATTCATGATGAACTGATTATTTTATAACAGAGCCCAGTATTATTTGAAGAGACTGCTAAGCATATACCGGCAAAGGCTTTGGTGATAGAAATAGCGCCCCATGGCCTCTTGCAAGCTATCATCAAAAGGTCACTTAGCGAGTGTGTACACATCCCGCTGACGAGGCGTGGACACGCCAATCCAGTGAACTTCTTCTTGGAGGCTATTGGGCAGTAAGCATTACAAGTTGTATACATAAGAAAAACTTAAAATGAAAGTGAAGTTATTAAAGATGATTAAGTCTACAAATAATTATAGTTTAAAAAACACGCTTTACATAAAAAAATCTACTAAAAACTAGAAAATGGTTAAATTATTTGCGTTGTTTTGATTTGATTGACTGCGTAAATATGTCCAAATGTCAATACTGTCAACTTGTAAAGAGGAGTGCGTTCTGGAACACTACGATTTTTTTATAATTCTCATCACAACTTTTGTGAATATTTTGCGCAATGAAATGATAAAATTACTAGAAGTATGTATTTTCAGGCTCTATGTAGCTGGTTTGGTTCCTCAAGTGGATGTCCTATACCCGAAAATACAGTTTCCTGTTTCAACAGAAACTCCGCTGCTATCACATTTAGTACAATGGGAGCACAGCGAGGATTGGTAATATTTTAATAAAAACCCTTATAACGTTAAAAACCGGAATGCTATGTTGGTTAACGAAACAGAATGTGCAATGCGAACGTGAAGTGTCTCGTAAAAGAAGCACGGAAAGACTATTTCCCAACTAAGTATCTAGATCACATCGACCCAACTGAAGGATGGGAACATCAAGTTTACTCAAAACTGGCGAGCATTAGATTCTATGAAGAGATGAATTTGCATAGCTTAAGATGTCTGTAGGTCCCGAGAAAACAGTGAATAAAGTTTGTTCGTTCGCTATCGGAGTCGCTAGTTCAAAATTAGCATCATTAACATGATATCCTCACGTCTTCCCACAATGATCTCCGAAGGGGTAAGCAGAGTTGTATAGGTGTATACCCACACACCCACTTTCCTCTGGACATATATTTTATATGTTAACGTAGCGTGTCCATCGCCGTCACTCGAGCTCGACTATGCTCTTGAATTGCCTTGCCTTTGAATTTCTTCTGAAACGTATGCAGGTTTCCTCACGATGTTTTCCTTCACCGTAAAGCTCGTGGTGTGATTAGCACTGTACTTAAGTTCAGAAAAACTCATTGGTACAGTCGGGATTCGAACTTGCGATCTTTGTGTTGCAGGCAACTGCTCGAATCACTCGGCCACCACGGCTGCTACTGTGCTTAAGTTCAGAAAAACTCATTCGTTCAGTCGGATTTGAACTTGCAATCTTTGTGTTGCAAGCAACTACTCGAACCACTCGGCCACCACGGCTCTAATAAATAAATTAATTAAATCTTAAAATTTCCAGGCCTCAAGCTTTATACAATTCAAAAATCTATATGGTTTCTGCGGCTCGTAACTTTGTTACTTCTGTCCACGATGATGATCAGAAATTTTTGTTGGGTTATTCAAGGGATGGTAAGATTTTTTTGGATTTTAACAAATTGCTGAAATTAAGCAATGCTTTCTCTGCTCAGCTTTATTTTTATTTTGAGTGCAACACAAGTACGTAGGAAATATATACGTACAATTTGCAAAAGGGTACTAGTTTGATTCAATCTTTTTTTTATCGAGTAGAGAGCAAATCACTAACCAGAAATGTTCGTTCAGGTTCATACGTCTTCTCGGAAGCTGCCCTGCTGGTACTCGTCTGGGAAACCTTCGCTATGTTTAAGGGATTGAATTACAGAAACATGTCGGTTACTATTAAAGATATTAAATTCCTAGAAGAAATCATTATTAAGACTGAACTACCGTTAAGGCTGGATATTATGATTCATAAAGGATATAACAATTTTGAGGTAAATTATTTCCATTGAAGATGTAATGAGTAGTTTGTTGTGGTGTTAATACGTTTTTGTTTTCAGGTAAGCTATGAGAAAAATCAAATCGTCACTGGAACCATTAGAGAATTGAAAAAGAATTATGAATTACCTATTGAGCAAAGCATTGAAAAAGAGGCCACCATTTTGTTGGATACTAAGGACGTGTACAAAATCCTTGCAAATAGAGGATATTCTTATGAGTGAGTAAACAATAA
The DNA here is from genome assembly GCA_945859725.1 of Drepana falcataria. Taxonomy (NCBI): domain Eukaryota; kingdom Metazoa; phylum Arthropoda; class Insecta; order Lepidoptera; family Drepanidae; genus Drepana; species Drepana falcataria. The sequence goes on from OX243935.1 coordinate 9,742,059, forward strand.
AAAATGAGAACGATTTCCATAGAAATATTATTAGGTTATAATAACTAGAAACTTACACTATAAGTTGAGTTTAATTATAAAGTAAATGACTCACATAGTCACTATAACACATTAAATTATATAACTAAATGCGATATGATTTCGTAAAATGTTCAAAAACACCTAAAATATGAAATACTTTCCACTATATCTTATATCTCCTAGTCTTCCTTCTTATCTATATATGAAAAATCTATCGCCGCTTGTTAGTCTCTCAAGTAATCGGGAATGGCACGACGGAGATGTTTTTTTCATTAATCCCGGAATGGTTTATCTTCACAACTGGATCCGACGGGTGGCGCTGCGATCGTATTGATTTTTCATATTATCACCTAAAGGAAGCTGGACCGGAGAGCTAGTGTGAAATTAAAATACCTGATATACTTTTTTTCAGAGAAGGGGCCAAAGCTATTATTTCAACCAACTCAAGTCAAAGCATAGCCAACATTCATTGGAACGATGATTGGATTCCTTTTCTGGATGGTCTCATGCAATTGAACTCCTTAGCAAGACCCCACGACGGAGTTTCTATACCAAGACTCATAGGATCGCTTTGCATTGACACCGAAAAGCATAAGATAACAAAACAGGTCATGTCAGACAACACAGCATATTATAAAGCAAATATTTCGAACGACTATGCTGCCTCCAGGTATATGCTGTCTTCTTACGTTTGGATGTTTGATTACTTATTGTATGATATCTCAAATAAATAGAACCAAATGCATTGTCGTCAGATGCGGTGGCGTATGCATGAAAGGTGTAGTTTATATGGACAAGCCGATTGAAAATGGAGAACCAAGTGAATTGACCGCCCGTGAATTTATTCCTCACTGTTTTGAAGGAAATATTGACGTAAGTAAAACCTGGATGAGTGGGATCTGAAGGGACTTGGTTTATATTTTTTATCATTTATGGCGGCTTTTGATTAAAGCAGTTTCACAAGTAGATAGGTTAACATGACAGCTGTCTCATTAATAGAGAGTTTTTCAATCGTTTATCCTACAAACTCATAAATACTCATTAGGATCCTAGGAGATGACATTTCTAGCGACGTTCAGTTCCATGTTCCAGGATCACCTAATCTCCGCCCTGGGAGGCTGACCCGCACATGTGTGTAAAGTCCTTGGTGTAGTGGTCGTGCCGGAGGAGGAGACCGGAGTGGACCCGGCCGCTGCATCAGGGGGGGATCGGGGGCCCTTCCGACTTCCGCTCCGGCAATCCGCACTACCTGTACATCACTGCGGCGGATTGAGACTGCGCTTTGTCCTCTTTGATGCCGACACAACGATTCCTCTTCTTCCTTTTCAGCACCCTTAGAAATCTAAAATGGCCAAATTTAAAAATAGTAGAAGTTTCCCAGCGGCCTCCCCTTCCATATTAAAAATGGACTTTTGCAACATCAGGGGACTCCATTCTAATCTAAATGCAGTCCACCAACACCTTGAGACGACACAGCCGACTCTGCTATTTCTGACGGAGACGCAGATATCCTACCCTGATGATACATCGTACCTGAACTACCCCGGGTACAAGATGGAACACTATTTTGTGCGCCGCGCCGGGGTATGTATGTACTTCCGGGAGGATATTTGCTGTCGACGTCTCCACGGCCTTGAAGACAGAGACCTTTTGATTGGACCTTTGATTTTGATTTTGATTTTGGCACATCCGACCACTGTCTGGTCCGGACGCAAGTGCCGTGCGCAAAGGCCGAAGTGCCCCGACCCCCGGGGCGGCGGCGCATGTGGCACTACAAGGCAGCAGACTGGGATGGATTGCGTGAGTTTTACGCATCGTACCCGTGGAGGCAGATCTGCTTTGCATCAGAAGATCCAGACCCCTGTGCAGCAGCCATCGCTGAGACGATACTGGCGGGAATGGAATGCTACATCCCAAACTCGCTAGTAGCTACAGGGGTAAAGAAACAGCCGTGGTTTAATAAGCCCTGCAAGGAAGCTAAATTATACAAGCAAGCCTTGTATGAGGCGTGGACCACGGCTCGATCCAATCTGGACCCCAACATATCTGATGCAAAGCGGAAACTTAATGCTGCCTCGAGGCACTGTAAGCGAGCGATTGCCAGGGCGAAATTCGATTTCGTCAGCAGAATTGGTAAGAAACTCGCTAGCTACCCTTCTGGCAGCCGTGCTTTTTGGTCCCTTGCCAAGGCTGCTGAGGGAAACTTTTGCCAGTCGTCCCTACCACCACTCCGTAAGCCGGATGGTAACTTGGCCCACAGTGCCAAAGAGAAAGCGGATCTATTGGGCTCTCTCTTTGCCTCGAACTCGACTATGGATGACGGAGGCGCCACACCGCCAACTATCCTGCGGTGTGAGAACTCTATGCCGGAGATAAGCATAACCCAACGGGAGGTCCGGCGGGAGATGCTGTCTCTGGACGTCCATAAGTCGAGCGGGCCAGACGGTATTCCGGCAGTGGTGCTTAAGCAGTGTGCTCCTGAACTGTGTCCTGTTTTGACGCGCCTATTCGCGCTTTCCTACTCCACCCAAAAAGTCCCAACTTCGTGGAAGACCGCCCACGTGCACCCAGTGCCCAAAAAGGGCGATAGATCAGACCCATCGAATTACAGGCCGATCGCCATCACCTCCCTCCTCTCCAAAATTATGGAGCGAGTGATTAACACGCAACTCCTGCGATATCTAGAGGGTCACGGTTTGTTGAGTGACCAACAGTATGGCTACCGCCACAGTCGCTCAACGGGTGACCTTCTAGTATATCTCACGCACCGTTGGTCACTCGCCATTGAGAGTCAAGGTGAGGCATTAGCTGTTAGCTTGGATGTGGCGAAAGCGTTCGATCGGGTCTGGCATCGCGGTCTTCTATCGAAGCTTCCATCCTACGGACTGCCAGAGGGATTATGCAAATGGGTCGCCAGCTTTCTGTCCAGCAGATGCATAAGAGCCGTCGTTGACGGTAGCTGCTCCGAAAGCATGGAAATTAATGCTGGCGTCCCGCAAGGCTCTGTGTTGTCCCCGACTCTGTTTCTTCTGCATATTAATGACATGCTTTCTATTGAAGGCATTCATTGCTATGCAGACGACAGCACTGGGGACACTTACTACACGGGCCGTGCTAATCTCCCTCGTTCCACTGTGGAGGAAAGTCGCGAACGACTTGTGTCTGAAATCGAGAGTACACTTCGCAGTGTCTCCGATTGGGGTCGACTAAACCTAGTCCACTTCAACCCCACTAAGACACAAGTTTGCGCGTTCACCGCAAAAAAAACTCCATTCGCTGTGGCTCCACAATTCCAGAACACTCCCCTGAACATCTCGGAGAGCATTAGGATCCTTGGGGTCGATATTTCTAGCGACGTTCAGTTCCGTGGTCATTTAGAGGACAAGGCTAAGCTGGTGTCGAGGAAGCTCGGTGTACTCAACAGAGCTAAGCAGTACTTCACACCGCAACAAAGGCTGCAACTTTATAAGTCGCAAGTTCGGCCACATATGGAGTACTGCTTCCACCTGTGGGCTGGAGCCCCTGGATACCAGCTTGGGCCTTTCGACGCGGTTCAGAAACGCGCCGCTAGAATTGTCGACGATCCCATGCTCGCAAGCGGCTTGGAATCACTAAGTCTGAGGAGAGACTTTGCCTCCCTGTGTGTGTTCTACCGCTTGTATAACGGGGAGTGTTCTGCAGAATTGTTCGATATGATGCCCACTTCCACCTTCTACCACCGCACCTCTCGCCATCGACGGGGAATTCATCCCCATACCTTGGAACCACAAAGGTCTCGCACTGTGCGCTTCCAAAGAAGTTTTCTTCCGCGAACGCTCAGGCTGTGGAATGAGCTCCCCGTTGAGGTTTTCCCTGGAGAGTACAGCATGGAGTTCTTCAAGAAGGGTGTGAAAAGATTCCTGCAGGATCGGCAACGCGCGAGTGATACCCCTGGTGTTGCAAGCGTCCATAGGCGGCGGTAACCGCTTACCATCAGGCGGACCGCATGCTTGTTTGCCACCCAAGTGGTATAAAAAAAAAAAAAAAATGTTCATTTAGAGAACAAGGCTAAGTTGGCGTCCAGCAAGCTCAGTGTGCTCAACAGAGCTAAGCAGTACTTCACATCGGAACAAAAACTTTATAAGTCACAAGTTCGGCCACATATGGAATACTGCTGCCACCTGTGGGCTGAAGCTCCTGGATACCAGCTAGGGCCTTTTGACGCGGTTCGGAAACGCGCCGCTGGGATTCTCATGATGCCCACTTCTATTTTCTACGGGTACGGGTTCTACGTTTCTCGCCATCGACGGTAGTTCATCCCCACACCTTGGAACCACAAAGGTTTTGCAGTGCGCGGTTCTAAAGGAGTTAGTTTCCTTTCGCGAACGCTCAGGCTGTGGAATTAGCTTCCCGTTGAGGTTTTCCCTGGAGAGTACAGCATGGAGTTCTTCAAAAAGGGTGTAAAAAGATTCCTGCAGGGTCGGCAACGCGCGAGTGATACCCCTGGTGCTGCAAGCGTCCATAGGCGGCGGTAACCGCTTACCACCAGGCGGACCGCATGCTTGTTTGCAACCCGTGTGATATAAAAAATACTGTAGTACTTAAATAACGCTTGTTTAACTATTTTAGCTTAGAACTGCTCTCCACGTCTGCTTACAAACAGTAGCAGAAAACTCTACAAGCTGGAAAATCCAAGTAGCTGATCTAATTTCCACCGCATTCCCGAATATTCATAAAGTATTGATGGAAGTGGCTGAAGAGATACCTACGAATGAATTTGTAATGAATATGTTCCAAGATGTCAATGATACAAATTCTACACATATGAGTAATATAAAGTGCCATAGTGAACCTAATTTAATAGTAACGAATGATTTGCTTCATGATCAGCAGGTATATATTTTTGTTTTTATATAGGTATTTTATTACGAGCTTTACGATAATGGAAAACATCGATTTAATCTTTTTATTTTTTTAATCATCGATTTTATTTATTTTATTCTTTGTACATAGTATATTACTATTCGTAAAATAAAAAAGTTAAGTGTATTTAAGTATCTACACATTAACAATAGTACGAGTTGTTTGCATAGAAAAGATCATTGTTTATAGTTCTTTTAGGCCTCTTATTTATCACCACCGGTGGTTCCAGTACCTCGGCCGTGAATGGGTTCTGAAGCAATTATAGGCATTCTTAAGTGCTATCGCTTCCATGTGGTGATCCAAGGATCATGAATGATTAATTGCATAATGTGATTTCTACGTTCTAGAGACTAAATTCGCTCCATGCAAAGCTCTCTGAAAGCACATTTATATTGAGCATTGAATCAGATAATCCAACCATCAAGAACCAATATAAAGGTTATGTCTTGGTCGCAACTATAATAGTGCAGAAGCAAGTTTTCGTTTTAATTAGGAAATCCGGGGATTTGAGAAATGTGATGGTTACTTATATGACAATCACTGAAGATAACAAGTATTCATGGGTGCCGAAATGTAGAACAGAGTTAGAAAGGTCTGGAAAACTAATTCTTGTTTCAGAAAAACCAAAAACACCCCATAGTGGAGTATTAGGTAACAAATTTATTTTATTAATGTAATTTTTTTAGTAGTATAATGTTTATCATAAATATTATTTTCTAGGGTTAGTACAGAGCCTTAAAAACGAATATGGAAACAAAATTAGTTTGTTGATGATTTGCGATCACGATTCGCCACCGTTCAATCATGAAAATAAAATCTCCAAAGAACAGCTACAAAAGAATTTATTAATCAATATTTATAAAAAGGTATTATCTATAATTTTATTGACTTTTTTAATACATTTTACTCGAGTTTATTTTGAATTAATATCATTAACAATTTAATCACGCAAAATATTGTATTATTTAAGGGAAAATGGGGTGGCTACTACTACATACCCTGTGCTAAGTCCGCAAATCTGAAGAACATCACTCTTACAGTAACCACGGTTGGTGATTTAGACAGCTTGACCTGGCTTGAAGCTCAGACTAGTGCCAGTACATCCAATTTTGTGCAGGTTAGAAGAGTTTATTAAAATGAGCCTATTTGTGAAACCGAATGACTATATATACCTTACCTTTATTTAATAAATAAAACTTGAATTAAATTTCTGAACAATTATTTTTAGGTATGCTACGCTGGTATATCCGCTAAAGACGCCCAAAATGCAACTGGAAGTTCCAAGCACAGCAAGTCATTTGGAATGGACTTTAGTGGTTTTAATGCGAGGTAAAATTCATTTCGAACATACACATGTTCAAAGAACACTATAGTTAACTTTAATATTGAAAGGCACCAAAATTTGACATAGCTTATTTAATACGACGATACTCACGTATGTCATCGAGAGGAAACCTGCATACGTCTGAGAAGAAATTCAAAGGCGTATGTATAGTCGTGCTTGAGTAACGGCGATGGACTCGCCATCTGTCACGTTGGCATCTAATATACCTCTGGCGGAAAGTGGGTGTGTGGGTATTACCTATACACCTCTGCCTACCCCTTCGGGGACCCTTGTGGGAAGGCGTGAGGATATATTATTATATTATTATATATTATTACTTACGTATGTCGAAAATGATTTAACTCGAGTGTTTCTTAAGAAAACATCTAAATATTGTAATTACTTTGATTATTTAAATTAAAAACATGTTACCAGAGGTGAAAATGTAATGGGCGTGATTCCCACTGGAGCCATTAGCAGTACGGTGGAAGCTGATCCGCATTTGTTGTGGCCGGTGCCGGAACATTGGTCTCTTGAAGAGGCGGCTACAGTACCGCTGCCCTATCTACAAGCCTATTACTGTTTGGTATTTATTTTATTTTTATTTATTTATTGATCACCAACAAGATGTACATTATTACAAGTAATAAAAATCATTTGAAGTTGTGCCCGTGCTAAATGCCATCTTAATTATAGGTGAAAACTGCATTAAACAACATAAACATAATTTGGCTAATATATAAAATTTAGGTTTAAGGAGTTACATTATAAAGAAAGCATGTTACATTTAGGATTAATACTATTAGGGTTTATCAGAGAAGATGAGTGAATAGAGTAATGCTTTAATACCAGCTTATTCGAATCATTTATTTATTCATAATTTTGAATGATTTAAATCTCTAATAATGATCTAAAATAACCTTGCCTTGATAAATATGGAATTGTGTCTAACTAGTGACACAGAAAATATTGAAATTTCAGACAATCCGGTACAACCTCAAAAGCAGCTACTCTGTTTTTGTAAACGACGGAGCAGGCGCGTTCGGGCAAGCTGTTATATCCATATGCTTGTCTACTGGTTGTTCAGTTTTCACTACCGTAAGCAACGCTAAGAATAAACAATTTCTTTTGAGGAGGTTCCCGAATCTTAATGGTAAGAAATCCTTTTATTCTAAATGAAATAAAATATTTTTAAGAAATACTACTCTGAAGCACGCCTAGATTTACGTACTCGGTGTTGTTGTAATTGTTTTCATACTCTGTGTTTTTTATAAAATCATTCGCTTGATCTTGATCCTTGCATAAAAATACCACCTTATATATTTAGTTTCAAGAACATTTTCTTTCTGAACAGAAAACAACGTTGGCGACTCCAGTGGCGAATCATTTCATAGTATGGTTATAAATAATACCAAGAACAGGCGGTGCGACATTGTTATCAACTGTCTTAGTGGATTTCATCGCCAGGTAGGTACATACATATCAGCACGAGTCCTTCACGAGGTAGTAAAGAAGAGTACTTACACAAACATTTCGCACTATATATTCATCAGTCTTCTCATACAAGCTCGTCAGTTTGGAGCACTTTTCACGTTCCTCTATCCTTTGAGTGTGCATAATTGCTCAATCATGAGTCAATTCCAGTTTGAAGGCCATTCATCAAAATATTTTGCGGGTCGTGGTTTAAGTTCTTATTCTTAATAGTTGAATTTCCATCGAATCAACTTATAAATACAAATAATATCACCTACCATCATCATAATGCAAGTTTAATGCTTTTGTATTAATGAAAATGACATTATTATTTTTGAACGTTTTCAGTATGCTCTTAAATGCGTTGGGTTCTCTGGAATATTTCTTGACATAAGTGATACTAATACGAGGGATAATTGGGACTTCGGGATGGCCTACCTAAAAGAAATGCGAAATTACTATCAAGTGAAATTGTCTAGCATATTTAAACCTGAATATACAGATGATAAAAAGGTAAGACAACTATTCATAAAAGTAATTTTAAGATAGGGCTGCGCCTAAACGCAAACAAGACTATGGTTCTGGAGAGATTCTAAACAGATCAACAAGTTATTGAGTATACTATATCGCTGAAAGGGCAAATTTTAGAGCAGATGAATGAATTTGACGAAAAAAGTGTATAAGGCAAGTGTGAATGAAAGTGTTGGAAGGGGTAGACCTCGGCAGACGTTCCGAGACCATATCGAGGACTTTTTGCAAAAAGGCCAGGTCAAGAGTACCCTACACCGAGAACACATGCTCAAAAGTGGACGAGACGAAACAGTATGTAAGGACGATCCTTACATACTTGTTGTAGACGAGCAAGGGGAAAGAAGTGGTCTCTGCCTACCCCTACGGGAAAGAGGCGTGATTATATGTATTCATGAATTAATTTGTATATTTTGGAGACATGTTCACACGAGGCGGAAATTATGGAAAATATATTGAAAGAAGGATAACCGCCGGTTATAAAAATGTTAATGGGATCACGTCGACGATGATGGGCAGTAGTCTGAGCAGAAATGCTTGAGTAGCGAGTACTACACAACGTGTTATTGGTGCCCACTTTACTATATGGCAGCGAATCCAGTGTGTGTTATAATTTTTATTATAAATGTCTGCCTCTTGTAAATGACAAATTTATGATACTTCTTTATCAAGTATGTTTTGAACTATGACTGTTCAGTGCATCCTAATTGCATAAATCATAACTTACAGACGTTACAAATGGCAATAGCCGAAGGAATAGCAAAGGGCGTGGTGACACCTCTGAGCCACGCAGTTTATCCTACAACAGACGTCGTCAAGGCGTTTCGGCTTTTATCTGGTAGTAGACATAGAGGACGAGTGTTATTGAGAATGGGAGATCATGTTACACTGAAGCAGGAGTTAAACGTTGTGCCAAGGTATTTAATATGAAATTTATTAACACAGTACAGAAGGGTTAGAACGAGTATGCTACATTTATAAATGTTTTCAGAATGACATACTCGGCGAATGGTTCATACATTGTCATTTGTAATGAAATGGAATTGGGCATTGAACTGGTTGACCGCATTGTAAGACAAGGGGGAAGGAAGATCATCATTCATATGAAGCCAACATGCCTTGGCGGATATTTACAAGCTAAGATGGAGTAAGAAATTTCAGCTTATTAAACAATACCTTTGTAATTATTGACCTGGTTATAGACAGAACTATCTGGCCGATATACGAATTGCGTAGCACAGTCACGTAGCAATCAGTAATGGTCGCAGTATTACCTGAGTTCTCTAGTTAATGTGCATGCTCCCTTGTTTTTATATTTAATTATTCAAAATCTATGGCTATACTTTCGATAGGTCATGGAATGAACAAATCGCAACGGTGATAATATCATCAGAAAACCTGACCACAGAGGAAGGATGTATAGAACTATTCAAAAACGGGACGAAATTAGGAGGAGCGATACAGGGTGTGTTTGTAGTTCAGAATGATAAACCTGGGACATCGGAAAGTTTTGACTCATATGATGTTGTTACTAAACTTAATGAGTCCGCTGTTCTAATAAACAATATAGATTTGGCATCAAGGAAAACTTGCAACGAGTTGAGGTATAACTTAATATATTATTATTTACTTAATTTAATAAATGTCTTCTAAAATACGTTATATACATATATATACATATGTTAATTATAAAAGCCCACCGCAATCTGAAAAAGGGTCTAAGGTACTGGAGGCTAGAGTTCACGAGAAAGTGTAGCCTCCTCGTGATACTGGGCGTGTTAACAAGCACTGTTTTCTGTTTCTACATTATCATTATATATTCCTCTCAAGCATATACAGGTGTCCACAAGATTATTTCTTTCACCGTAAAACTTGACACGTTATTGTTGTCAATAATATATATTTACGAGCTGGGGTTCGGGATAATTGATAGCAGCGGGTGGTTACTCTAAAACGACGTTGTCGTTTTATGGCTCTCTCACGGCGAGCGTACGGCGGGCGTAACAACATATTTATTTTAATAATAAAATTTTTGATTTAGAATTGTTTATACTTTATATTCTTAGTTAAGTGTTCGATTTAAAAAAGTAAAGCAAACATTAACAATATGGATGGATGCTATTTATCATCGATTTAGGTCCAGTAGTGTGCGTGCTATTATAATATAGTTTGTACAAACAGGCTAAAGAGAAAATGTTGACTAATTCATTGATTGTTAATGTTTTCAACCCTTCATATAGGTACTTCGTCGTATTAAGTCATTCTTCTGGAAGTTTGGGTGATGAATATGCAGCATCTGTGGCGGATGGTGTTTGTCAAGCACGAAACGAGATCGGACTTCCTGGGCTTGTTTTTAGAGCTGCATCAATTAAAGGGGTATGATAATGTGTAACTTCTTGCTTTGTTAATTAACTGCAGAGGTTATATAGACGGGGGTGATATCCTGCCTTTTTGGCTTATATGGTCGTGGCTGCAATCCCCACCAGCAATCGCACCGCATTCATAACGACGAAACAAGTACGCTTTTCAGATGTAGGGATGTAGGTAGATATAACATTATTTTAAATAAGTATTTTCTACGAAGTTAACGTCAAAACAACATTTCAGATTTATAACCATTTGGATGTCGGCCAGCAGAAAGTGCACCCGCAATCAGCATTAGCTGCTTTCAATGCTCTTGAATCGAGCATGACGCTGGGGTACAACAACGTCATGGCTTATAATTTGAGGAAACAAAGTAAATCAAAATTGCTGACAAAAATTGCTAAGATACTCGGTAAGTATCAGGTCGTGTTTTTTTTCCATTTCCAGATACTCCTGATAATAAAAAAATCAAGAGTGGAGGTCAGAATTATCTTTCACGCCTTCCAACAAGTGTTGCCGTAGGAGTATGCAGAGGTGTGTGTACCCACACACCCACATTTTGCTAGAGGCATATTTTTTAGTGCCAACATGATGATGTTGAGTCCATCCATCCGTCTGCTTCTCAAGTATGGCTATACACACGTCTTTGACTGTGTTCCAAAACGTATGTAGGTTATTTGATGATTTTCTTAAACGCAAAGCTCTTGGTGTGACTATTCACTGCACTTATGTATGTTCAGAAAAACTAATCGGCTTAGTCGGGATTCGAACTTGCTATCTTTTTTTTTCAGGTGATTATTCCAACCACTCGGCACATACGGCTCTTATTCATTGATTGCTCAAGACCTTTAGATATTTTAAAATAACACAGTTCAGAAAGATAAACGTAGAATGTTGGAGTTAGAATTAATCTACTTTATTGTTATTTTGATAGGAGTCAATAGTCTCGATGAAATATCGGAGTCAACCAGAATAGACGACTTCAACTTGAACAGCATAAATCTTAACGAAATAAAATTCACAATCAAATCAGAATTCGGACAAAACTACACGATGGATAAGATAAAAAATTTGACGATTGCGGGGTATGTATACGCATATTATATACATATCACCACACCGAGTCCCTAATGGGGTAGGCAGAGAAAATACAGAGCTAGCTCTCTCTAGACTTCCATACCTCTTTCGCTTTGTCCACATTCATCAGTCTTTTCATATATGCTCACCGATTTCGTTCGATTTGACCTTGGTTGTTGAAACGTGGTCTTCTGCTGCTGCCTAATTACACTTTTTCATATTATCATATAATTTTAAGATAAATATGTATTTTTTTTAAATTATTCATTAAAATTCAGTAAAATAAACATTGACATCAAAACAAATTTAAATGACTTAGAAATTTGCCGTCTCGTGCTAATATTTTAAAAGAACTAGAGAGCAAGTTACTGGAAATCAACACACGTATGACACTTAAGGTAAAATATAACTTTTTCTAAAATATACTGAAGGATGTAAACAAATCACAGGCAGTAAAACTGAAAATAAATAAACTAGGGGATGACACAATAAAATTAATGGAAGGATAAAGAAACGAAATGACAATCGTGAACATATTGTCATTATCAGCAAAAAATCAGGAATTATAGAAGACTCAGGAAGAAGAAAGAATGAACGTAATATGAAGAGAAGTCTCAATCAAGGAATTTAAACAATGGATCTTTATCTGTAAAATAAAAAATTAAAATTAACAGCTGACCACAAAAGATCAACGACAGCTAAAGTGGTGATAGAATTCTATAAATAACGAGAGCACCGAGCGGGCAAAACGTTATTTATAGAGACAAAGAAGTATGTTATATGAAGAAAAATACCATAGATACTAGAAGCAGAAGTTGTTTGAGCCTTCTAAACACAAAAATGGCAAAGCATCTGGAGATGATTACTAGATATAAATTTCGAATGAGTTACTTAAAAAAACAATAACCGCAATCTCTATACCCTAGACCTGAACAACTCATTAGACAATATCAACTATAATCCTATTGCTTAAAAGGGAGATGAAGGCGATATTAATAACTACAGACCAATATAACTAGTGCAAAGTGTTCTCATGAGCTATACTTGAATAATAACTCAATTTGAAACAACTCGAAGCAACCCTAAAAGGGTTTCGCTTTGATTATTCAACATAGACCATATTCATATAGTGTACAGAGCATAGAAAAATGTCGTGATTATGGTTGTGGTATTGCAAGGCTTGCAATTGAGTTATAATATATATAATATATACTAGTTGTCCCGCCCAGCTTCGCTCGGGTGAAAAAAAAAAAGATGGTGGCGCCACCTATCGGGTCCAATTGTGAATCTAAACCATTCCATTCAAAATCGGTCCAGTCGTTTGAGAGGAGTTCAGTGACATACACACTCACAGAAGAATTATATATATAAAGATATATATATATTGTGGTGGCCGAGTGGTTCGAGCAGTTGCCTGCGACACAAATATTGCAAGTTCGAATTCCGACTGTACCAATGAGTTTTTCTGAACTTAAGTACAGTGATTAGTCACACCACGAGCTTCACGGTGAAGGAAAACATCAAGAGGAAACAACAAAACAACCAACATAACCACCTAACATTTGCAGATGATTATGTGTTATTTGCCAAAATACCTGAGACCCTCAAACCATGTTACAACAACTAGATCAAGAAAACAGGATAGCAAGCTAATTAATGGTGTTCAATAAAAGAAAAAACAGGCAAGGTGTTATAGAATATGTCGATGAATTTATATATTAAGAAAAAAAAACATTATATTTAAAATAAATCGCTAAGAGGATGAGCGACACATGAAAATGCGTCTGATCCTTAAAAAACGGGAGTAATGAAATAATTTCTATTTATTTTACTCTCCAATGCTTTACCTACAACATGTACGAACTTGCAACAAATGCATACAAAACAAAACCTTGCAACTTACCAACGTGAGATGGAACGAATCATGCTAAAAATAAAGAGAGAGAACAGGAGACAGCTGGGCCATTTCTCAATCGTATCAAAAGAACATAATGTACATAATGTTAAATTATTAGGTTTTAAGCAATTCATTGCATTACTGTAACTCTATAAATTGAGATACCCATCGTGAGCGAATAATAATAAAAATCTATATCCTATCATATCAGTAAAATATTTATTTCGTTTGGAGCATACTTGTAAACGTAAATTGACTAGTACGTAACAGTCCTTATAACAGCTAGAAGTGAAAAAGTACTCATTCATTCTTCCATCTTACAAATACGTTTGATTTGATCCTTAAATTCTATCCTTTCTATTGTCTTTGGATTTTCTGGACCAAATGTGATATAAATTATATGGTTTTGACATAATAATGAATGTATGGTTTTAGCTTTAAACACTTAGCCGAAAATGTAACGAGAACGTACACGAAGTTTGATAGTGAATTGGGAGCCTTTTACTCGTTCATTGATCAGGACGAGTGCATGGCCACAGAGCCTTTGGTTACCATGCCGACTCGACTGAGTCATGCTTCTAAGGTAAGCAACATCACAGATGTTTTAAAAATTCTTGCGACGACAATATCTTCTACCAACAAGCCGTCGACGGGAAATTCAGTTACATACCTTAGAAGGTCTCGCACAGCGTGGTTTCAAAAAAGTTTCCTTTTTGCAAATGTGCACGCTGTGAAATGATCTCCGAGTTTAGGTTTATATACAGCATGGGGTTCTTTAAGAAAGGTATGAAAAGATTCCTGCAGGGTCGAGAATGTGCGAGTGATAGTGATGTGATCTCCATCCGTCCTGCAAAGGGCTTAAGGTAGCAAACCTTTAAAGTCGAACAAAATATCGGTTCGGTCATTGTAAACTTCTAGCTTTACTATTATCTACACCTTCTTACTTTTTTCGCTTGTTAAATTCTAGCAAGAAGAAGAGTTGGACCCCAAAGCCACATATCTAATGCTAATCCCAGGGTTTGAAGGATATCACCGGCTACTTGTTCCGGTCTGCGAGAGACTTAAAGTACATGCGATGACATTACAATTAGGACCTGACTTCATGGATAACAGCATTCAAAGCATGGCTTTAAAGATGTTTAAGGTATATCTAGGAACTGATAATGGCTTTAAGCTGGCATTTTAATGTACTGGAAATTGTTTCAAATGTCGTTTATTGTAGTATTTCCAGTCTGATAGCTATGACAGGTTAACAATAATTATCTTGAGCCCAGCTAGCAGTAATAAGCAGTCAGTTGCCTATTCCTGCTATACGTATCAGGAAGAATTATAATCATAGTTCAATCAACTTTTTCAATATTATTCTAAAAAGGAATAAGTTTGTTCGTTAAGAATTAAAATAACTTTGGATTGCGATAAGCGAACAATTAAAAGTACTGATTGCGGCATGTTTGTGCAAGCATGGTGCTCGTCGCAAAAATCCAAAAGGTAAAGAAATGGGTTCATTACAATACCTTTCCCCCAACATAGCAAAATATGTAACGAATATACATCTATGTCTTTGAATTGTCTTTTTTTAAGTGATATGCAAATCTTAATCTGTTGCTCTCTATTTAGTTTTGCATTTGTTCTTTTCATCTGTGACATAGGCATTTAAATATAGCTCCAGCGAAAAGAAGATAATATTGTAACACCTCTAGCCCTTTGGTGACTTTCACCGTGTTAGTTCTTCAATTGGTTCGTAAGTCATGTCCTACTATAATTATATATGTTTTTTTTTTAGTTCATCAAGAAGCGGTTTGAGCTGAAATCAAAGTTCTATCTTTTGGGATACTCGTTTGGAGTCAATGTCGCTTTGGAATTGGCTAAATTATTTGAGAGCGAAGGTATGTTATAAAAATTATTATGGTTCCGTTATCTAGTTTACAACGAAATTGAATGATTTGATATTAATATATGAATTTAAATTTCCCCACGCCTGTACACATATATTTTAGGTGCCAACGTAATAGATGGCGAGTTACTCAAGCACGATGGTACATACATATCATCACACTGAGTCCCTAACGGGGTAGGCAGAGGGAACTGAGACTTCTCTCTAGACCTTTAAATTGCTTCTTAATCGTATGCAGATTTACTGTCGATGTTTTTCTTGACCGTAAAGCTCGTGTGACCGATCACTGTACTTTAGTTTAGAAATTATCACTCTCCTTTAAGTACTAATTTTTGAATAGCAGACAGCTACTCGAACTCCGCGGCCACCACGGCTATTAACTTTATATGATCGTAATAAAAATATTATTATAATTTTAATTGTTCCTAGGTCATGTCGGCATTGTGTACTGCTTGGACAGTAGTCCAGATGCACTTCGCGTGCACTTAGATGCCTACGTCGGTGAATTGACCGATACAAAACTACAAAACATGATCGTCGAACACATGTATAGCCTTATGACCGGCAAAAATAGTGACACACTTAAACAAGAATTGGAGATGATAGAGCATTGGGAGGATAAAATAGAGACCTGTGTCCAAAAACTCAGAGGACTTGTCACTTATTCCACTCAATACAAAAGGTCTATTCTGGAAAGTGCGTATAAAAGGATCAAGATGTCTAAGGAGTACGAGCCGAATTTTGTCTTGGAGTCCGAATTGGTTTTGATTAAAGGAATACCGCACCCAAAAGCGAAGTTGTTGCCCGGAGACTATAATCTTTCCAAATATACCAAACATCCAGTTCACGTGTTCAATATTGAATCAGATCATGCTTTGGCCCCATATGATTCTAGAGTCTCAAATATCGTCAATAAATTTCTTGATACGAAACTGCATGAAGAATTTAAAACGACGAACCTTTGTGAATCGTACTGGGCGAATCCATATAAGGCATGGTAGAAGAGTTATTAACTTGTGATAATCTGTGACGTATAATAAAACAAGTTTGTGTGTGAGATACTTTAGTTTTATTATCTAATATGATATGATAAGACAGATGTGATAAGACAGTGATATCATGAACCTGTTTCAGTATGACTTTTTTTGCAATTCTATCAAATTAAAACTGCACGAGCCCATTGAATGCAGTATAATGATCCAACGGATAGCTTTAATTGAAGCGTTCATTATCTCCGTCATGTGCGGTTTATATTTCAGATTCACGTTGGAGTATATCGCGCTTAAAATAATTTAAAAAAAGTTATCAGATGCATCGGAGAGAACATGTGTTTTTATATTGCCGAGCAGAAGCTGATGATTTGACGCTTGCACCAAGGTCATCACTCCTGCGTTGCTGACCGACTAAATCCTCTTCATCATACAGAACGTCCCTCAAGAAGTAGTTAGTGATTGTAAAGCGACAGTTCACATTTGACTTGCAGATCTTGTTTGCTAAGTCTTCTTTTTATAGCCTCTTCTTACATGCTTACTAATTTTGTAGAACTCAAAATTGACGGTCTTATCCTTGTTTGCTCAATTGTTTCAATCTAGGTTGTTGAATATGATTTTCTTTTGCCTCCTCTTTCAGAATATTTTGCGTTGAATATAACCATCCTTCTTCTATATGTCCAAGCATAGTACCTAACATCCCTTGACGTAAATGTGTCATAATCTAGGATTGTTGCACCGTAGTTTATTGAAAGGGAACGCATCTCACTTAATTGTACACTCAAAATCGTCCAACTTTTACCTGCACTTAGGCGTAGATTCTTCTTTTCGTTTTCTTCTTTCATAATAGTTACTAAGGTTCGAAATCGACTTCTGATGATCCTAGTATTACTAAGTCATCAGCGTAAATGATGAATCATGAAGTTTCCCTTTTACGCTCCACATTTGTTCCTTTTTAATTCTGTCACTATTATCTATTATATTATAATGAGATTATAGCAGACACGATACACCCTTGTTTGGCCCCCGCCCGCTAACTCAACATGTTGCATAATAGTACAATATTAACTCATGAAGATCTAGCCTAACTTGAAGCACAATGGAAGAGCAATTACCGGTTTCAGATGTTAGTGTGTGTTCCGCAAACACTCCTCTCACGACGACTGTGTATGAGATATGAGGCCGAAACGCAGTGCTTATGAATTAATTAATTTAGTACTAACTAGAGTTCAAGTTAAACAGTAGTACAGGAGTTTACATAAGTGTTTGTTTGTTTATTTGTTACATTATAACTTTTCATGCCGTAGTAGCTAAATGGATTAAATAGTTAGCTGCTTAGACAAGACGGCCGGAACAAATCTGATGGTCTCGTACAACAGTGGTTTATAATCTCCAAAGAAATACGTATTTTAATTTCGTGCTTGAAGATGGCGTGAGACTAGACCTCAGTAACTACATTTATTTCTTTTGAATAGATGATGTGGATGGAGAGTACCATGAACTCTCGTGAGAAGAAATGAAGATATGATACAAAATTTAATATTATATTAGGTCCGTTCGTCAAGCAAACGCAATTCCATGGTCAATATTAAAACATTCCAACATTCCCGGTACTTTTAATAAACGTCAATCATAAAATATTACATTGTTGTAGCAAAAGTCAGCGGAATTTTCCATGTTAAAGTAGCAAACGGTAAGCCATTTAATTTTAACTTCTCCACTTACGTTTCGAGTTAGTTTACAGTATTGGAATTGTTTATAATTGGCCTAGAGAAGCAAATAAAATATACTTTTTCTTGGATTATTGATGGCTTATTTGAAAATGTTTGAGTAGTTCCAAGCTTAATAAAGAACAATCAACTTACACTTGTCAACTGGGAATCTTAATGACACTTCGGTCTAGATTTAACTGGTCTATCACAAATACATGGTCTATCATAAAAATGCATTGCCATCCATAGACTAACAGTAAATGCAATGCCATATACAGCAGTAAATTAACAAATAAAATTTTGTTTTTCGGCATCTTTACCATCACTTTAATTCCATAGTCAGAGATAAGTAATAATCTTCTCTTTTTGCCGCAGACAATTTTGTGTTTGAACATGCAAACATTACGTCTTAAGTAATTATTTGATCACTGCTTAGAATAATAATTAAGATGTTATTAATCAGGTTGATAATATTTACTTATGGTCCTTTGTCACGCAGTCGGTATTGTACTTAAACTCAATTGGCTTCGTTCAGCCTACGGGTATTTTTTCATCAAGTTAATAATGGACAAAATGATGAGGCCAATATGCTTCGGCGAGTGTTTAGGGGTGGCACTACTCGCAAACGTTCAACCTAAAAAATTACTTGAATGTATATCCGAATGTTTTATTACCCAAGTTTTTTTCTGAACGTAACACATTTCTGAGATTAATCTCACCACGAGCTTTACTGTGAAGTAAAATATCGAGAGGAAATCTATTAATTAAAAAACCCAAAGGCACCTAAAGTATATCTCCGGCGAAAAGTGTGTGTGTGTGGGCCCTATACATCTCTGCCACCCTTTCGGAGACCCTTGAAGAAAGGCGTGATGACAAACATCTCGAATACTGTTCATAGTTCATAAGGCTGTCTTCTCGTATCATATTTTAATGTATATTTAAATACACATTTGTGATAGCCCTAGCGTTGGAGAGTGCATTATTGAATGGCTTTCAATATTGCGCAGTGGTTTTGATGGGACCATACCTCGGGCATTTTTTATTTATAGCAGTTCAAAGCTTTTGAAATATATGTAACCAACATAATGATTACGGACTCACCCTCTGTCACGTTACACCTAAAACATTTCTCTGGCGGAAAGTGGGTGTATGGGTACTACATATACACCTCTGCCAACCCCTTCGTGAGGATATATATATGTTGACATCAATATCGAGGTAGAAAATAATGGTCGCGGAACTGGTGGAAGATAATGAAAATAAATATATACATACATACATATCATCACGCCAATATACACGCGTAAATATATATATATATATATATATATATTGTAAATATTATAAATATTGCCAATGATAGGAAACACACACTAACAATAATAGCCATATAGTCACCAACGTCTCCTATTCACGCTTTATACTAGCGACATTCCCCTCCATAGACGAGTTAAAGGCGCTCTATTCGCCGATGATACGGCTATCTACTACAAAGGTAGAACTACCGAGGGAATTCACGACAACCTCCAATCCGCGGTCACAGCCCTGGGGCGGTGGTTCCGGAAGTGGAGAATTGAAGTGAACCCCACCAAAAGCGCAGCCATTCTATTCTGGAAAGGCCTCGAACGCCCACGGGTAGCCCCCATCACCCTCTTCGGCAAACCCATTCCATGGGAAGAAAAAGCCAAATACCTGGGTGTGATCCTCGATCAACGCCTTTCTTTCCGTCACCACGTAAAGGCGGTACGCGCGCGAGCCGCCTTCGCGCTCGGTAGACTTCACAGCATGTTGAATGCACGAAGTAAACTCTCATTGAAATCCAAGGTGAGGATTTACACGACGTGCATTCGACCAATCATGACATATGCGGGTGTAGTGTTCGCACACACTAGCGAGTCAATACTCAACCCCCTGCAAGTGCTCCAAAGCCAGTTTCTCCGGAGAGCCACAGGTGCCCCGTGGTACATGCGTAATAGTCAACTCCACGTTGACCTCAAAGTCCCAACTATAAAACAGTTTTTGAAAAAACTGGCCAAACGTCATTTCGATTCTGCTGTAAATCACCCCAACCCCCTCGTCGTATCGGCCGCCCGATACACTCCTTCCCTTATCTCAAAGATAAGGCATCCAAGACATGCCGTCATCGAACCGGACGACGACATAACGGTCCTCCAGGACGCCCGACAAAAACATACCAACACTTCACACAACCGACCACTGTTCCGTCCTCGCCGGCGAGGCTCGACGCGAATAAGCCGTAATGTTCCCCCCCGACCTCCGCCGCAAACGCCGGCCCGCGCCGAGCTAGACGCGCAAATCCCGCCCCCAAATAATATTTAAATAAAATAACCAGTCCAGCTCAGCTCCCTTGTTCGCGATCCAGCAACGCCCTAAGCCGAGGTTCGTACCCCACAGGGGGTGCCCTTAGCTGTGTTGCTTAAAAATAAAGTGCCTGGCTGGCGGCCTAGGTCTCGCCATTGACCGGTTAAGTAGCAAAAGTTCCTGGAACTCACGCTACGAGAGACAATACAAAAAAAAAAAGTCACCAACGTTAATACCTGTATGATATAAATCTCGTCCGAATGTACGTGTTTACCATTTATACGAAAAATGTGTGTTAGTGTCAAAATATTTAAGTAGTATAAATTCCTCAACAAAAGCATTCTCGCTTGTCAAAGCTAGCTATCGAACACGAATTAAAACAGTCAGCCAATCCACAAGCTTCGTTAGTAAAACCACATTCGTTTTACGGCAACGAACAGTTTACAGGACGAGTGGTAAGTATTCAAGCATTGTTTTTCAGTAGTAATCAGAGCAATTATAATTCAGCTGCTATAAAGCTACATCGTATTTGTAATGGTGGGATTTTTAAAAATGATTGAAAGGTTAGATTCTTCTTGAACCATATAGTATAAGGCGTTATAAATTTAACCACCATTTATCCTAACATACAGTGAAACGGGAAACCTGACGTGATTGTACTATACTACCCGATTAGGTCACGTTCAATAGGAAGACTGGAATGGAAACAACCACATGATCTGATATTAATCTCATGCAGTCTATATCGAAAACGGTTGTGCTCATGGTAATTAATGATACCTACATTTACATAACGGGTTAATCTTGCACTGTATTTACCTACTTGTATGTATAACTACAACCGTAGCCTGAGGAAATGTATACAATATATATAGAAGGCTATTATGATATATTCCATAATTCTGGCAAGTAGACCTATAAGCTGTAAGCCTCACAGAGGCAAAAATTTAAAACAGTTATTCAGTGAATTTTTTTATGGAATCGTAATGAGTAAAATGACAATCGTCAGTATTTTTTACTTTCTCGCTGATTTCAACTACTCTCGATCGATCTTCTTCTTCTTCAAGTTCACTTGAGTTTTCGATTAATTTGATCTAGCTAATTAGTTTCATTTCTCTTATACGTAAATAAGTACAGGATTTGAAGTGAGCTCGAAGCATGATAAAGACCTGAAATATTTACATTACGTTCGAGAAAAACTGAATTGTAATATCCGTTATCTATCATCTGATTTCCATGCAAGTGTGAAAAAGTACCATCTGTAACATAATAAAAGCGTAACATAATTTTAATCTTTGATAATATTATGTGCCCACTTGCAGTTCCGGATCTGGCTAATTAAGTGCCTGCAGTTAGCGTCTCCGGAATTTATTGTGCGAGTCGGAAGCCCTATGGGCTGTCATAACTAATTCTGGTAACAATACTGTGGGGATACCCATATAAATTATAATGTTATACGCACGTGTGCACGTGTGCAGAGCACGTACATCAATGCGCATTTCTAGATCAAGCATAGCTACTACACATTGGCCGTAGCCTGCCTATGTTACATATAGGAAGTGCTTTCAGCTTAAGGAGCTTAGCTTCAGCTAAGAATATAAGCTTATATTCTTATTCAGAATAGATATATCGATAGAGAATAAATATCTCGTTAAACCGTAAGTCCATACTAGCTTGCTTCAAGACGGTTGGCATTAGACTCTTCTGAAAAATTGAATGATTTATGTGCATCTGCTTCGATGCAGTGTGATTTCAATAGTCACTATTTGTTATTTATTCCATTTCAAGTCACTATTATAGTTCAACATTGAAGAATTGAAGCCCCGGTCTGCACTAATAATATTTTCAAAACTCTTTGGGACATCTAGGAAAACAAGCAACGAGCAGTCAGGTGAAGAAACCAAGCTCCTTCTAAGATAAAAACAATCATATATATAATATGTGTACCTAAGAGAGCGGTAGACACGCTACGCTAATTTTCGCATCTCAATTATAAGCTGGAAGAATTGAATATAAACTCTGATAACAAAATGTGCGTTAAATTGGTGCCCATATTATGGAACACAGCTTTATATTGATAGAAGTCAAAACACGTAATAATGTAAATTCGTTACTTAAGCGAACTCTTGGATGTCTCAGGTAGAAATGGTTTAGTAAATTTTCGAAAGATGGCAGTAATTTTGTTGTCGGTGTATCTCTGCAATATGAAGGACTTTGCAATAAGAATATATTTTACATGAAATCATACATATTTGCACACATTTTGTATAATTTTTTACGAACAATTACTTTTGTCTATATAAAAAATACGCAAGTTAGCAAGAAATTATTCAGGATTATTTTTTTAGCATGTCTTAGGCGGGACTACCGCCACACTAAGGAAATAATTTGAACAATACTCAAATTATCTGCGACTTTGCCTGGCAGGTACATATACGCTATTAGTAGGCATGCAAGGAAGTCTACTGTGGAGTCAATAAAAGCAGCTGCGCGTCACGTGTAGGCAAACACATAAAATTGCAGTAAACCAGCACTCTAGACAAATCGTTGCGGCGTTTCCATCCAATATCACATTCTGTGAGCTTAATCCATCTATATAATAGCGGTTTTGTGTTTGGTTTTATTGCTTTTTTATATTTGCTTCAAATTTAGTAAAGTTAAGCAGTATGTGGGCAACCACCGTAATACTTGATTATGCCGAAGCATGTAATGTACTATACCTTAAGTTACAGGAACCAAAATAACGATACAAATGCTGATAGGTTTATACGTAGAAGATTCAGGAAAAAGGTACATATATTTGATTTGAATCGATCGTACCATGTACCTATATAACAGACGTTTAATATAATAGATACATATATATATATACATATATGTATATATATATATATATATATGTATATATATATATATATATATATATATATATATACATATATATATGTATATGTATATATATATATACAAATTATTTATATATATATTATACAAAATTATTTATTTCATTTACGTACCTATCATGGACTAGCCTGGAGTAGGTAATGTTTGCAGAATAAATATATATATATGTATGTATTTTAATTATATATGTAATATATATTTAATTGTAATTATATATGTATTATAATTTTCAATAATTTTTACCAGATTGACAGCGTTCCTATCATGGAATAGCCTGGAGTAGGTAATGTTTGCAGAATAAATATGGAAAGTGGGAAATGGTGGCTGCAGAGTCGAATAAAGACGAATGACGGCTTAATTGTTCCGTTGAAAATACAGCTATACCCCTAGCTACGGTTACCTGAACAAAAAATAAGCAACCGCATACTTACTAATAAATTTGCCAATTGAGCTACCAATGTGTTTTTCTGAACTTAAGTACAGTGATTTGTCACCACGAGATTTACGGTCAAGGAAAACATCGAAAGGAAAACTGCATACGTATGAGTAGAAATATAGATAAGCCATAGTCGTGCTTGGATAACGGCGAATCACGTTGGCATATAAAATATACATATATCGGGCAGAATGGTGGATGTAAAGTACTACCTACAACCCTCTGTGTATCTCTATGTGGTATATATATATATATGGTTATATGGGGATATATGGGTATATATGGGTATGTGTGTACCCCTTCGTGAGCCCTTGTGGGAAAGCGTGAAGAGATGATGCATTACGAATTCAGTAGATTTTCACAAAATAAAAACCTTAATTCGGTATAATATAGACTCTGTTTCATTGAATTGCCAATGGCAACACACAAGATGGCGCTATATTACTACAGAGTTTAGACTACTTCATAATTTTTTTTTTTTTTATATTCCTTCATATATGATATAACTATGTTTATTCTTTGATGCATAAGTGTGTAACTTCTTTGTTATCCCTATTCACGCGAAACACTTAAATATATTATAGATGGTTTGAGTGGTTTTCTGACTTATATGACTTTCTTGATGTTTTACTCACAGATTGTCATAGGTATATATAACGATGAATGCTTACCATAATTTCTAATTAAATACTGTTCCTACTGTATCATAGCTATTGCCATTTAACTGCGAGTATCATCGCGGGGCGCAGCAAGTGTACCCACAATGTAAACCGCACGCTATTAACGGTATTTTCTCAATACGTGGTATTACCAGGCTTTCATGAAGCATAATGTGTACCCGAATTATTCTTTTCGAATCGTTAAGTTGCTTTAATATGTGGAAGTAGCAATGAAACCACCAACGCATACAATTTTGCTATGTTGATATACACTATTTAGAATTGTATCTACCACGGATTCCAAGATGTGTCCTTAAAGGTATATTCAAAAGTGTAATTACACTCTCATTTGCCATAGATATATTTAATTGCCCACGTGAGACTTCGACAGAACCAACAGGGTTTGAAGATGTAAAATCTTGATTTTGCTAGTATTTCTATAAGCCGGGCTCTATTTTCTATAAAATTATATTTTGAGGCTGGCCTCAAAATATAATTCTTCTGGTTGGAATCAATAAATCTAAATTGGGGAATCATACCCGTTTTTGACTTCAATAGCTTCCGTATAAGATAAAGCCTTAGACCTTAGGTGGAGCGATAAATCCGACCCACATCTAACTATAAATTGTGTGCTTCATCCGAACTTCGACCTTGCATGTGTTCTGTCTTTCAGTCCCTTTGTTGTACGAGTGTTTTCATTAAGCCACTTTCAGAAGGCTCACCATACATGCTTGCTTTTCATATACAACATTACACATATCTTGACACTTTTCACACCAGTTCCTGGGCTTGGGATATATAATGCTTGAAAGAAATTAATAAAAAACATTCTATTATAATTTTGATAAGTTAAAAATATATCTGGCACTCCTTATAGTAGTAGGAGGTACGCAGAGAGAAACATTTCTCTTTAAAGGAACATATTTAATCGACTTATTGCATGTTTTTACATTGTAGCAGTTAAAAAAACAATTAAAACCAAACAAACCGGAAAGAGGAAATATCGGCCGACTAACTACTCGTTAACCTGTAAAGGTAATTTAGATTTAACCGCAATAGTTTTCCTTTTAATTTAACTTAATTTAAAAGGCTTTAAAGCTGTAATGCTATAACTAACATTACAGTTTAAAGCTTAATATTTAGTAAATGAAGCCCTAAATCGAAAAGCGTTACTACTATTTTTAATAAGCTATCTAACGATATTCCACACTACTAGAATGGCGGAAGAAATCTTGCCGTCTTACGTGTGTGGGAGGAAGGTACCCGAACAACATACTTTTTTCAAGATTTTGTTTTACACTTTGTCGGCACTGTTAATACTATCATACCAAATTACAGCTCTGTAGTGCCCACCGCTTCTGAGCTAACCCGCGGACGGATGGACAGCCAGACGGACACGGCGAAACTATAAGGGTTCGTAGTTTACTACTGAACCCTAAATAAAAAATATTTAGTAGCTCAACATTGTAGTATGAAAAGTTAATTTCCGACAAATTTGGGTACGGTAAACGTACCTCGGGCATATTTTGATGATCTCATAATTACATTTAGTTTGACTAAATTCATTTAAGGTACAAATTTATATCTCACTTACCAACCCTACTGCAGGGCTGCTAACTAATAACATGTTTGTCTACCATACCATATCTATTTTAATTTCTTTATAATTACATATTTATATAATATATGTCACAGTTAATTTGTAAATACCGTTAGATTATAATCTATCTCGCGAGATTGTAAACTGTGGATAACTTCCCGGTATATATTTTAACATTTGTTCCCTTTTACGTAGGGGTAAAAAAATATTAAACTTACATACAAACATGGCCAATGGCCATATTGTCCATCATTCGAATTTATCACTTATGCTTGGGGAACCCAGCCCGAATAGTAGCTAACGGAACTTCCGCAAATAATTTCTACGAGTCAACAACTTAGTACATAAAAATATACGCTCAAAAACTGAATAAAAATAAGAAGTTCCTTCATACCACAGAATCTACAGAAAATTAATTACTTATTAAAGGGCACAGCTTTCACTTCAAGTTATTACTAATTCAGGGAAAATGTCCTGTAAAGAGTGTCTAGGCTTCGCACAATGACACAATAAACATCGAAGCAATTTGTTCCTCCACCCGTCCGTTATTAAATTTTTGAACAAACTTACGCTCCATAGGGATATCGAGTACCTATTTACAACGTTCTAGCTAGAAAATGGCAGGCTTTTGTGTGAGAGCTATTTATATTTTAATGAATCGGTATAATGCCTACATTGTATTCTTATGCTCAAAGGCAGTACCTACCTAAAAGTGATTGATTTTATGTTACGCGTTCACGTCGAATTTCTCTTGGGATAGGTAGATATAGTGGTCTATATATACGTCTATCCCTAGACGTATAGCTTCATGCATCATACTCTTCATACATTCAAGATCGGTTTCGATATGCAAGCCGCAGAATATGGAACCGTTTTACTTACTGTGAAGATTAAAACACAAATTATATAATTTTAATTGACGAAAATTCTAAAATTTTTTATAGTTCAATAATAAAGATTGTATTGTAGCTTAATAAAAAGAATAGTAATATATGTTAACTGCCAAAATATATTCGGTGTGCAACTCTACAGCAGGTTTACTAAACAGTGAGCCGCAGGTGCTGCCAGTACTTTCAAGTTTACTAATAAGGATATAATTATGAAAAAGGACCCAGCTACTTTGTAATTTAGGTCGTTTATTAAAATGTTAATAAACCCAGGTTAAGAGTTTACGCCATGCCACCACTTTTGAGTTGAGTTGTGTTACTTCATATTGCGAAACTACTTTGGTCTTTCAGCGGTTCATCTTTTGTATATAGTGACATACTGTAACTTGAATATTTAAATAAAAAAATAATATATAATATTATAATATATATATTAAATTCTTTTGTAATTAATGTAATGTTTAAATGGGTTCACTAGCGTAGTTTTAACTCAATTGTATACTAAGACTATGGATGTTATTGAGATAAATATCATTTATTATTATATACATAATAAAATACATAATAAAGTAGGATATATTTGAATAAATAATATAGGTAAATTGGAACGAGTAGCAATTATCTCTGATCCCATTTAAGTTCTACTTCATTAATGCTAACATTACTCTAAACTCATACTAAGGTTCCCATAATGCAAGTGACTATCAGATGAGTAAAAGCTACTACTTTAGTATTATACGGCAAGTCGATTAGACACACTGCCTAACTTATAATTAGATTCTCTCGGCGAAATGAGGCAGGAACACTCAGCGTGTGCAATTTTGGGTTCTTATTCTGAAATCGTGCAAATTTTGGGAGAAAAATTAGTCAATCAGAAGGATTAATTACAAAGTTTTAATGAAAAACTACATTCAAAATCATGCCTTAATTCTTTATATTAGAGACTGAAATATCTATACATATTAATGTATAGAGGTATTTGAGTTTTCGGTACGGAATCATTTTAAATTAATATTTTCGGAAACATTTTCTTGGAGAAATGTAGAGCAAATACTTGAGGTCTGAAGGCCAGTACTTGGGGTACTTGGGGTACTTGGGATCTAACAACAAGTACTTCGGGTCTAGATGCATGTACACCACGGCACGTTTTCATAGGAAGATTCACATACGGGTTAATGATATAATTTATTGAGATTGGAAACAAAAATTACTATACACGCCTGAATGCATTACATTATCAAGGCTGAATTCACAATAAACAACATATCATAACAAAAACAATTCACTAAACGGCCCACAATAAAGAACAATATAGCAGTAAAATGACACTATCTCTAGATAACAGAGCCAATCCGGTCCCATATCGAAGATTTATCGGTGAACATCAAAAGTAAAAAGTTACTGCGCTACGTTTCTACGGGGATGCGACGGACAAACGATGGTATATATCAATATAACGACGGTTAAAAGGTTAAGAATACTGCGATACTTTAGGGATGGCACGTTACCACGAATTTTGACATGAGCGTTTCTTACTTGATGGCTGATATATTTTTGTCACATTGATGAACTGCTTACTTGCAGTTCTGAAAAAAGAACAACTTACTGCTAACTTAGTCAGCTTACCTTGTTGAAATGGAATTGTTGTGCCTAAGAAGCCTATTCAATGACAAAAAATAGGCTTAGAGACAAAGGTTTTATACATTCTGAAAGTATTCGTTGTATAATCTAAGTATGCTTGACCTGAAAATACGCTGCATTTTTAATTCCTTTCTTAAAAGGTAAAAACGCCCTTGAAACTCCGTTTCGCTTCGTTAGCAACCCTAGCCTATAAGAAAGATAATACCAGGATGAGAAGGCGAATTCCGTGTACGAAATAGATAGTATTAGTCATCCTTTGATAGGGGTCTTTGGAAATATACTTATAGGATTAATTTAGAACAAATAAGTTTTGACAAGCCATGGTGGCAGAGTGGCTAGACTAGTTGTCTGAATTGTAAATTCGAATCCCGACTGTACCGATGAGTTTTTCTGAATAATGTAAAAAAAAAAGTCACACCCTAAGCTAAACGGCAAAGGAAAACATCACTAGGAAACCTGAATACGTTTGGAAGGAAATTCATAGATGTATGTATAGTCGTGTTAAAGTAACGGCGATGGTCTCGCCATATGTATTTTTGTTCTTATTTATGTATTTAAAACATTCATAGTTATACACAAATATGAATACATAAGACTACACTCTACGATACCACTAGCGCCATCTCGTTTCCGTAGTTGGAATTGTGTTTACTTGTTCACATTTAAGTATTCATGTCTCATTGGTATTCACCGAATAAAAGTGCGTTTAAAACATTGATGACGCTCGCCATGCATTAACAAAACTTGCTTTGTGAACGCGCTTGTGAATATTTATTGTTTTGTTCAGGATGCGTATTTTAAAAGGCAATTTTATTCATTTAGCGTTAATCTAGCTTTATTCATTTTTATTACCACTGTAGTTATAAACTATTCAGAAGACACTGTTTTTAATACTTTATATATAGGAATAATTATATCACGAGGTAGGATATGAAGCCGCAACCTTCGATGTCATTCGTCATTCTAAATAACTCGTGCAGTGGTGATCCGGTCTCAAGTGTTGCTTTTTCGACCGTTTGTCTTCAGGGTATTTCAAAAGGGAATCCTTTTCTTAAATATTCAATAACTGACTGAATCATGAACATCAACTCAATATTTTACAGGCTTATTTTTGCTGTCATTACAGTGACAGCAAAACGGATATTGTTTTCACAAATAGTTTGTAAAACATCCGCCCACAACTGAATGTTCTCGTGCATCAGAGCTATGGTTCGAAATGTTCGGTTTTCCGATTGGATTACTTTGTCTTTTTTTTAACTTTACCGTTATTGTCAACAAACTATGAGGCATTCGGGCTATAATAACAGGTTTGAGATATGTAATAATCACCCAAATTGTAAGCATACTTGAAAGGGAGCGGACGACTACGTTCACGCTATCAAGGTCACATATTATCAAGGATAGGAATGTTAAGAGTTGTCCAAATCGGCTATTATGTATGATTGTGTATGTGAATGACGAGGAGGAGAGTTGATGAGAGACCTGTCGTTTAGACCCTGACTGACAGAGTCAGCACTGTGAGCGAGTAAGTAATGGTCTTTCCCCCTATGTATTTGTAATGCAACCTTAAAACAAAGGTAAAAATCATTTTAGATTTTAATTTTCGAACTTTATTTATAATATATAATAAATAATAATAACTTTATTTAACAGTGCCTAAATATGTATATTGTTGGTGGTCCTTAATGAAATTAATAAATGTGTAACCTACGACTTAAATAGCGTGGGTATTCTGACTAATTATTTAGCTCAAGCCCATGGCGACCTACTATCGTCTCACCTATTGCTATGATCGGGAAAATCGTTTCACAAAACACGTTTCAAACTGGGGTATTTCAAAAGAGCTCACTTTCGAGAACGCACATCAGTTTTAAAATTAGCTCTAAACTAGAATTTGGATTTCTCCAATAACTTTTTCTTTCAATTCACTTCCAGTCGTGAGTGACATAATTCATAAGAATAGCAATGAACTGGTACTAGGCTATTAACGAATGTTTCTCGAGTTAATAATAGTTAAAGACCCGTGATAGTTTTTTATCGTTATTGGTAAGCGCTTATAATCAAGCTTATTATCCTAATGTATAGAAATACTTTCACTAGAAAATAGATTTCACTAGAAATAGAAATACACTCCAATCCAGGACACTCCTTGCTTGAAAAGTTATCTAGTGAAGACTACGGCATTCGGTGCGTTAAATGAGGAATGCACGTCTTTATCGTTGTCATCGAAGCGTTTAGTGGTAACACTTTAGTGGACGACTGTGAGACAATAGTGTACTCACGCTGCGATGTTCATTTCCTACTTAAATATAATTATATGCTAAAAAACTGTAAAGCTATATGAAAATATTTTATTGTACAAATTAACTATTTATCCAATTGTATCACTGAACGCGTCGTAGTTATAACATGTCTAGTCAAAGTATTGATTGTAATATTGTTTGTATCATATTTAGTATTGCGCATTCAGGTAGCACACGAGGCGAATGATCACACGATAATATAAACCAACTACACCTTGTCTAATATATACGCAGATATATACAATGAGCCGTGGTGGCCGAGTGGTTCGACCAGTTGCCTGCGACGCAAAGGTCGCAAGTTCGCAATGAGTTTTTCTGAACTTAAGTACAGTGATTAGTCACACCACGAGCTTTACGGTGAAGGAAAACATCGAGAGGAAACCTGCATACGTCTGAAATTCAAAGGCGTATGTATAGTCGTGCTTGAGTAACGGCGATGGACTCGCCATCTTTTTTTTTTTTTTTTCTTTTTTTTTTTTTTTTATACCACTTGGTTGGCAAACAAGCATGCGGTCCGCCTGATGGTAAGCGGCTACCGCCGCCTATGGACGCTTGCAACACCAGGGGTATCACTCGCGCGTTGCCGACCCTGCAGGAATCTTTTCACACCCTTCTTGAAGAACTCCATGCTGTACTCTCCAGGGAAAACCTCAACGGGGAGCTCATTCCACAGCCTGAGCGTTCGCGGAAGGAAACTCCTTTGGAACCGTGCAGTGCGAGACCTTTGTGGTTCCAAGGTATGGGGATGAATTCCCCGTCGATGGCGAGAGGTGCGGTGGTAGAAGGTGGAAGTGGGCATCATGTCGAACAATTCTGCAGAACACTCCCCATTATACAAGCGGTAGAACACACACAGGGAGGCAAAGTCTCTCCTCAAACTTAGTGATTCCAAGCCGCCTGTGAGCATGGGATCATCGACTATTCTAGCGGCGCGTTTCTGAACCGCGTCAAAAGGCCCAAGCTGGTATCCAGGGGCTCCAGCCCACAGGTGGCAGCAGTACTCCATATGTGGCCGAACTTGCGACTTATAAAGTTGCAGCCTTTGTTGCGGTGTGAAGTACTGCTTAGCTCTGTTGAGCACACCGAGCTTCCTCGACGCCAGCTTAGCCTTGTCCTCTAAATGACCACGGAACTGAACGTCGCTAGAAATATCGACCCCAAGGATCCTAATGCTTTCCGAGATGTTCAGGGGAGTGTTCTGGAATTGTGGAGCCACAGCGAATGGAGTTTTAGCGGTGAACGCGCATACTTGTGTCTTAGTGGGGTTGAAGTGGACTAGGTTTAGTCGACCCCAATCGGAGACACTGCGAAGTGTACTCTCGATTTCAGACACAAGTCGTTCGCGACTTTCCTCCACAGTGGAACGAGGGAGATTAGCACGGCCCGTGTAGTAAGTGTCCCCAGTGCTGTCGTCTGCATAACAATGAATGCCTTCAATAGAAAGCATGTCATTAATATGCAGGAGAAACAGAGTCGGGGACAACACAGAGCCTTGCGGGACGCCAGCATTAATGTCCATGCTTTCGGAGCAGCTACCGTCAACGACGGCTCTTATGCGTCTGCTGGACAGAAAGCTGGCGACCCATTTGCATAATCCCTCTGGCAGTCCGTAGGATGGAAGCTTCGATAGAAGACCGCGATGCCAGACCCGATCGAACGCTTTCGCCACATCCAAGCTAACAGCTAATGCCTCACCTTGACTCTCAATGGCGAGTGACCAACGGTGCGTGAGATATACTAGAAGGTCACCAACGGGTGACCTTCTAGTATATCTCACGCACCACACGCCACAGTCAACGCACACGCTCAACGGAGCGACTGTGGCGAAAGCCATTCTGTTGGTCACTCAACAAACCGTGACCCTCTAGATATCGCAGGAGTTGCGTGTTAATCACTCGCTCCATAATTTTGGAGAGGAGGGAGGTGATGGCGATCGGCCTGTAATTCGATGGGTCTGATCTATCACCCTTTTTAGGCACTGGGTGCACGTGGGCGGTCTTCCACGAAGTTGGGACTTTTTGGGTGGAGTAGGATAGCGCGAATAGGCGCGTCAAAACAGGACACAGTTCAGGAGCACACTGCTTAAGCACCACTGCCGGAATACCGTCTGGCCCGCTCGATTTATGGACATCCAGAGACAGCATCTCCCGCCGGACCTCCCGTTGGGTTATGCTTATCTCCGGCATAGAGTTCTCACACCGCAGAATGGTTGGCGGTGTGGCGCCTCCGTCATCCATAGTCGAGTTCGAGGCAAAGAGAGAGCCCAATAGATCCGCTTTCTCTTTGGCACTGTGGGCCAAGTTACCATCCGGCTTACGGAGTGGTGGCAGGGACGACTGGCAAAAGTTTCCCTCAGCAGCCTTGGCAAGGGACCAAAAAGCACGGCTGCCAGAAGGGTAGCTAGCGAGTCTCTTACCAATTCTGCCGACGAAATCGAATTTCGCCCTGGCAATCGCTCGCTTACAGTGCCTCGAGGCAGCATTAAGTTTCCGCTTTGCATCAGATATGTTGGGGTCCAGATTGGATCGAGCCGTGGTCCACGCCTCATACAAGGCTTGCTTGGATAATTTAGCTTCCTTGCAGGGCTTATTAAACCACGGCTGTTTCTTTACCCCTGTAGCTACTAGCGAGCTTGGAATGTAGCATTCCATTCCCGCCAGTATCGTCTCAGCGACGGCTGCTGCACAGGGGTCTGGATCTTCTGATACAGATATGCCTCCACGGGTACGATGCGTAAAACTCACGCAATCCATCCCAGTCTGCTGCCTTGTAGTGCCACATGCGCCGCCGCCCCGGAAAATTCTGAAAAATCTGTCACGTTGGCACCTAATATACCTCTGGCGGAAAGTGGGTGTGTGGGTATTACCTATACACCTCTGCCTACCCCTTCGGGGACCCTTATGGGAAGGCGTGAGGATATATATATATATATATATAGAAATACACACTATATATTTCCTCTCATTGAAATCCAAGGTGAGGATTTACTTGACGTGCATCAGACCGATGATGACTTATGCGTGTGTTGTGTTCGCACAATCCAAAAAGTCTGTACTCCACCCCCTTCAAGTGCTCCAAAGCCGGTTCCTCCGGAGAGCCACAGGTGCCCCGTGGTACATGAGAAACAGTCAACTTCATGTTGACCTAAAAGTCCCCACGATCAAACAGTTTATGAAAAAACTGTCGAAACGCCATTTCGATTCTGCTGAAAATCATCCCAACCCTCTCGTCGTATCGGCCGCCCGATACAGACCCTCCCTTATATCTAAGATAAGGCGCCCAAAACATGCCGTCAACGAACCGGATGACGACATAACGGTCCTCCAGGACGCCCGACGACGACACACAAACGACACTACACAAAACCGACCATTGTTCCGTCCTCGCCGGCGAGGCTCGACGCGAATAAGCCGTAACGTTCCCCCCAGACTCTCGCAAGTGCCGGCCCGAGCCAAGCCAGTAGCGCAAATCCCCTCCCCAAATAACTAAATAATAATAAAATACCAGACCAGCCCAGCTCCCTTGCTCGCGAACCAGCAACGCCCTAAGCCGAGGTCCGACCCTACAGGGGGTGCCCTTAGCTGTGTTGCTTAATACTTAAGTGCCTGGCTGGAGGCCTAGGTCTCGCCATTGACCGGTTAAGTAGCAAAAGTACGAGAGACAATACAAAAAAAAAAAAAAAAACTATATATTTCTCACAAAACTGAAATACGATGTGAGTTCAACAAATAAAAAAAAACTAAAGAAAACAGTAACACAGTATCCAGTTTTTCATTATTTGTATTTCATTTATTAGCAGTCGGCACAACGCAAATTGAACATGAATACAGTTTGTCAGACGGACGTATAGTGGATGCAGGGGTTGGAAACATTTACAATTCTTATGTTTAATCTGAATTTTAAATTTAAATTGTAAATACGTTGGTAAATGTGTGTTTATTTTATTGTGATACGTTATATATCGTGATTACGAAGGTTCTTGTCTTAAGCAGTTTATAAAATTTAAATGATTTTTTTCCGGAATGGACGGATTTATTCATGTTTTTCTAATATAAGAATCGTTATCTATTTCTTGTTATCATCATAACGAGAGCTTTCACTTTGTAAGCTTGGCATTAAAAAAAAGTTAATTAATTTTATCGATACAAAAGACTGCCTGTCGTACAGGCACCTTGTCGCATTTAGCCATCCTTCTGGAACTTCGACTGATGAATATGCAGCATCTGTGACAGAGAAAATTCGTCAAGCACGAAATGAGAACTTACTGGGATTATTCAAAGTTGTAATAAGTAAAGAAATAATTGAGTAACGATACTTCCTACCTTCCGGTAATATGGACATCTCACAGAAAATTATACAGGGTATAGTACAAAAAGTTGTAGGGCGCGATGGTGCAATAAAACAAATAGCTCTAAAGATACTTTAGTTTTTTATACCCCACTGTTGGCAAACAAAGATCATGTATTTATTAATTATCAGTGCCGAATGTCATACCATGTCATAATGCCGAGTCTCTCACGGGGTAGGCAGAGAGAATTGAACACCAAATCTTTTAGACTTACATACATACCTATCTAATAGGTTGATGATATAGATAAGTGTGCAGGAAATGCTTGGATGAGACTCGCCCGGGATCATTACAAACTGCAGGCGTGAGCGAGAGGCAACTATCATTACGATAATGATGATGAAATGTGAAATGTTTCACAAACTTTTTTATATCCTCACGCCTTCCCACAAGGGTCCCCGAAGGGGTAGGCAGAGGTGTATCGGTAATACCCACACACCCACTTTCCGCAAGAGGTATATTAGGTGCCAACGTGACAGATGGCGAGTCCATCGCCGTTACTCAAGCACGACTATATATACGCCTTTGAATTTCTTCTCAGACGTATGCAGGTTTCCTCTCGATGTTTTCCTTCACCGTAAAGCTCGGGGTGTAACTAATCCACCCAATTACAGATAACCACAACTACTAGGTGGGAACTTTTTGTATGTTTATACAGTGTTATATATAAAAATAACATAGGTTTTGCATATGAGTTGATTTAATCATTTCCTTGTAGCATTCAACCTAAATTTCAGTTCAATACCAATTTGGATGTCAGCCAGCGGAAAGTGCAGCCGCAATCAATATCAGCTGCTTTCAATGCTCTTGTATCGACCATGAAGCTGGGGTACAACAACGTCATTGTTTTCAATATGAGTATACAAACTAGATCACAAATACAGAATTGATGACAGATATAAAGATGATTTCTTAATAACTATGATATAAAAGACAATTTTCAGCTTCGAATTGTTGTTTTCTATATTTCTGCTGTACGGAACAAAGAAAAATGGCACTGCTCCTGGGCAGTATTCTGCTGTAAGGTTAGAAGATCGGAGAAGAATTTCAATGCCGGCAGGAGTAAGTCACTTCTCTCAACATAGGGTCGACAAAGCGCGAGTAATGGAGAGGATATTTTGTAAATCAATGAAAAGAAGTTACATATTTACGATTCACTAATTATGTCAGTCAATTAAAACATGTTTACCGAAAAAACTAGGTAACATGTAACAATATCATTTATTATCATATTGGCAAA
This sequence comes from Drepana falcataria, assembly GCA_945859725.1. NCBI lineage: Eukaryota > Metazoa > Arthropoda > Insecta > Lepidoptera > Drepanidae > Drepana > Drepana falcataria. Next base: position 9,778,580 of record OX243935.1, read on the forward strand.
TAGTAGTTTACATTAATTGCTGCAAGATTCTAGACACTATTGCAAAATATGTGAATATATATGCATGCATTAGTGTCCTACAAAGTCAAGATTACAAGTGTTCCAATAATTATGGTATTTATAACTTTTTTTTTACACGCTTTTTATTAGCTTCACTTGTATGTCAGTATGTCAGTATGTAACTCTCCGTGGGTAATTAGCGCGCCTGCGGCCTTTCTTGGTTCTCGTAGCCGTTTCTCTGGCTCCCTTTTGAAAAATATCGAACTAAAAAGTTAATAATAAATATAGTTTAAAAAAAAAACTAAAAAAACACGCTTTTTACAGAAAACTAAACTAAAAAATAAAAAATAAATTTTAATAAATTTGAATTAATAATAGTGTAAAAATTCTTAATAAATAATTTAAAAAAAAAGCGTGGGGTGCTTTTTAAGATATTGTCGAAATAATAAATCTTCTATTCTTATAGATATAAGTATTTTATTGACAGATATCAATAAAATATTTAGAACTATTGACACCATGCACCCCACGCTTTTTTTTTAAATTATTTATTAAGAATTTTTACACTATTATTAATTCAAATTTATTAAAATTTTTTTTTTTTTAGTTTAGTTTTCTGTAAAAAGCGTGTTTTTTTAGTTTTTTTTTTAAACTATATTTTGTTTATTTTATTTATAACTTTAGTTACGGATAATAATATAGTCACTTACAACACTACGAGTTTTACATCGAAAGAAAATACGCTGAGGAAACTTGCATATGTCAGAGATGTCATTTAAAGATGTATGTACAAGTAATAAAGACCCTGATGAATGTGAACGAAGCAGAAGAGGTATGTAAGTCCAGAAAAAACTGGCCTCCTTTTATCTCTGCCTACCCCGTTAGTGACTCGGCGTGATGATATGTATGTCAAGTAGTGCTTGAGAAAGGGCGACGGCTACTATACACTTGCCAATTAAAATTTACTTGTGATAGTAGTTATTCATAAAACAACTACACGACGATATTGTTACCATCTGTGGAATGTCATATAACTTGCTTATTGTCCAAGCTCTAATAGATACAGTTCTTTTTTCATTAAGTCTTCCTACAAGTAGCGATCTCTATTGGAAACCGTTGCGGCTTGCACGCAAGCGCCTATCTTTGAGTACAGATGTCGTTTTCTTTTATAGCACAGAATTGAATTAATTCAATTGATATCCCTTGAGGAATGGTTTGTTGGAAATGTAATAATGCTTACGTAGGATTTACAAATAAGCCAAATTGGATGTGAACGGTACTTTGTATTTTGTAGTGAAGTACTAGGTTATTGACATTTATTGTTCTGGGTCTTAACCATAATCAAAGTGTTTAAATATTAAAGCAACATACGTATAGGACGTCTATAATCGGGCTAGCTGATATTTATGTTTACCCTTACTATATTTCTTCATGTATCGCCACATCGCCAGATTCTTAAGAACTTTATTTTCAGTTGTAGCCCGCAGGTTTCCTGTCGTGTTTATCGTTTCCTGTAAAGCAGGAGAGTTCGAATATTTTAATTATTATTGCCAATGAAATAGTACATTATACTTATTAAAACGTGCCAAAATAATTTCTAAATCACCATTACTTATTTAATTAAATAGCAATCGTTTTGAAGACCAATAGAATTTTGTCATCATATTACGTATGGTTGAATTGAAGTATAGTATTCAGGTTTTTTAGTTATTAAAAGCAAAATCGTACCTATTCAAATACAAAGACACCGGTCTCAAGATCTTAAACCTATTCCTTCAGAACAAAATTGAAAGACCAGAATAATGTTTCCAAGTAACTTTGTTGAGCGAAATGCAAAAACTTAAAAGTTGGGTTTACTTTATAGGCCCTTCCATTTAAAACTTTGTAACAAACGGCGCATTTTGAGTCTCTGATATTTACTCTATGTATTAGTTATTTATTCACTGTGTTGGTCCTTCTATTGCCTCGCATTTCAAGTTTCATTGTTTATAATTAATTTTCACTCTTCCAGTTCATAAAGAAGCGGTTCGAGGTGAAATCAAAGTTTCATCTTTTGGGATAGGTACTTCATTCAGTCAACTTCGCTTTGGAATTAGCTAATTTGTTCGAGAGTAAAGGTAAATGTTTGAAAAATGTAGAATAGATTAATATTTTCGTGGCCGCGGGATACCGATTTGGGTCAAATATTTTATGTGTAAGAAGTTAGTTATACATCTGCTTTTTTAAATACTGTTAATTGTTGTTATTGACACAATTTTTTTTTGTTTAATATATATATTTTGGAATAAGTTTTTGTTTTACTTCTAATTAGATGTTTTGTTAGTATTATTATTATTTATGTTCGTGATTACATCTATACATATAATAAAAATGTAAAGGATCGCTGTCTGTACATGGAAGATATTTGAGAAAAAATGTGATAGGGACCTTTTTCAACGCAAATAGCATCCAAAACACTGATTGTTAGAATTTTTGTCCGTTTATCTGTTTGTCTGTGCGTCTATGCACGCTTATCTCAGAAACGGCTTATCCGATTTAGATGTGGTTTTTCAATAATGTAATGTAGTATGCTTTTCGTAACATGTACAAAGTAAATCAAAATCAAAATGTATATCCAAAAAATGCTGCCCAAAGTCACTTTTCCACGCGGACGAAGTCGCGGGCACAGCTAGTTATATACTATAACTGTAAGTTTGAATCCCGACTATTAGTTTACCAGAAAGGCAAATTAGTTTTTCTGAACTTAAATGCAGTAATTAGTCACATCACAAAAATTGTTTTATTCCGCGTACCTGCAACTCCTAAAATTCTTTCTTCGTTAATGAAGACACTTTTAATAATGTCGTTAGGCAAGGTGAGGATTTACACGACGTGCATTCGACCAATCATGACATATGCGGGTGTAGTGTTCGCACACACTAGCAAGTCAACACTTAACCCCCTGCAAGTGCTCCAAAGCCGGTTTCTCCGGAGAGCCACAGGTGCCCCGTGGTACATGCGTAATAGTCAACTCCACGTTGACCTCAAAGTCCCCACTATAAAACAGTTTTTGAAAAAACTGTCCAAACGTCATTTCGATTCTGTTGTAAATCACCCCAACCCCCTCGTCGTATCGGCCGCCCGATACACTCCTTCCCTTATCTCGAAGATAAGGCGTCCAAGACACGCCGTCATCGAACCGGATGACGACATAACGGTCCTCCAGGACGCCCGAAAAAAACATACCAACACTACACAAAACCGACCACTGTTCCGTCCTCGCCGGCGAGGCTCGACGCGAATAAGCCGTAATGTTCCCCCCTGACCCCCGCCACAAACGCCGGCCCGCGCCGAGCCTAACGCGCAAATCCCGCCCCCAAATAATATTTAAATAAAATTACCAGTCCAGCCCAGCTCCCTTGCTCGCGATCCAGCAACGCCCTAAGCCGAGGTTCGTACCCCACAGGGGGTGCCCTTAGCTGTGTTGCTTAGAAATAAAGTGCCTGGCTGGAGGCCTAGGTCTCGCCATTGACCGGTTAAGTAGCAAAAGTTCCCGGAACTCACGCGAGAGACAATACAAGAAAAAAAAAAAAAAATGCCGTTAGGTAAATTTAAATATAATCAGAAACTTCAGTGTTATGTGACCAACAGCATGAATAACATTATATATTAATTTTTTTTCTCCTTTGCTTATTAACGCTATTTTATACGAGTATTAAATATCTTTGTCTCTCTTAAACTGTTTTATAATATAGTAGTAGTTTAATATATCTTTTTAATTTGTTTTTGTTCTGTTGAACTGTACCAATTTCGAGGATACTGTTATGTTTATTCTTTAATTATCTTTAAATTTTGCAACATATACTCGTAGTTTTAAATTAATAGAAAAATTAGTATGTAAATAAATCAAGAGATATACGGTAAAGAAAAACATCGAGAGGAAACCTGCATACGTTTAAGAAGTGGTCTCTCCTTACCCCTACGGGAAAGAGGCGTGATAATATGTATATATTCGGGCTTGACTAATGGCATGCTCTTATGTTGGCACCTAAAATGTATCTGGCGAAAAGTGGGTGTGTGCGTACTACGTACGCACCCTTGTAGGTAGGTGTGAAGATATATATAAGATTGAACATAAGCAAGAAATTTCAGTACTAACACCGGTGTAATACAACTGAGAGATATTTGTCTAGGTAAAGTTACATCCTAGTCTGGAGCGAGCAATTATTGCAAGTTAATATTCTATAGACGGTGCAAGGCGACTACATAGTTTCAGAATTAATAATGGATTTTGAAGGTTCTTCGATTCTGTAGGGCTATTAATGGGAACACTGTTTTAGTCACTGAATCACTACTCAGACAATTAACTGACTTATAATTTGTGAAGAGTACTTGAAACCAGCGAGCATGTATGAAGATACTATTGAATGTGACAGAGCGAAAGAGGTATGAAAATCTAGAGAGAACTGGCGCTCTCCCCTCTCTGCCTACCCCGTTAGCTACTCGGCGTGGTGATATGTATAAGTATGCATTATTTGTATAATGTATAATAATTTTTATGGCCGTATTAAGCGTCAAGTTTGCTGGCTTAAGCTTGGATGAGACCCAATAAGTTTTTCTGGACTAAAGATTGCGAGGAAACTCCCATACTCTGAAAAAAAAAAGATGTATAAAAAGTAAAGTGGAGAGAAAATTACAGACTCGCCAACTGTATATTGCCTAAATGTTTCTCCGGCTAAATGTGGGTGCTATTATAACAAACTAGAGAGTACAGCATGGAGTTCTTCAAGAAGGGTGAGAAAAAATTCCTGCAGGGTCGGCAACGCGCGAGTGATACCCCTGGTGTTGCAAGCGTCCATAGGCGGCGGTAACCGCTTTCCATTAGGCGGGCCGCATGCTAGTTTGCCACCCATGTGGTATGAAAAAAAAATAGCCATCATCACGTTGAGACCCTATTGGGTAGGCAGGGAGAGTAGTGCGCCAATTCTCTCTAGACACACGTACCTATTTCGCTTCGTCCACTGTCATTAGTCTCTTCATACATGCTCGCCGGTTTTGAGAACTCTTGACTTTCCCGTCCTTGAGTGCACATATGCAAAAAAAAAAATTTCCCTCATCAAAATATTCTTGAAAAATGAATCCTATTTTAGATAAGGAAAATAAAATTGGTTCAATTGGTTTGTTTCCATGTCACCCTTGTTGGATCAAAAAAACCATTTGAAGCTACATAATCAAACTCCAAATTCAGAGCCTGACTAGTCCACTTCTCTCCATCGAGACGAACGACACACAAGTAACAAAAATCCGTTCATTCACAACACTCCAGCAAGCAGGCTTACAAAGTGGTTTGTTAAAATTACACCGGACCGCTGCGTCAGCCCGTAAAAGGTTCCGGGTTCGGTTCCCGATCTAGATTTAAAGAGGCCGGTAGGGGCTGCAGGCAAATGTTTATGGTCAAGGAAGTACGAAACAAAGTTTGCTTAATGGAGAAGATAATATATTCTACAAATATATAAAATAATATTTGTTATTGAAAATGAGTACATAGGATTTTATTGCTTAGGTATGCCTATTTATCAATTAACAACATTGACAAATAAAAGTGGTAAAACTAGATATTTGACCTAAATCAATATCCCGCGGCAATGTCAAGACGACTGGCACGCAGCAAATGCTAGCAATGCCCTGCTGTATAGCAATTCAGATTATACAAGTGAGATATATTCCAACCCGCGAAAAATATATTTTATTAATATAAATATATTCTCTGTTTCTTATCTCTCTCTATACTTGGGTTGCCTGGTAGAAATCGCTTTTGCGATAAGGCCGCCTATTGTGCCTACTATATGTTTTTTCTTTGTCTTTTCTGTTTGTTTTTGTAAATGTGTGTGTTTGTACAATAAAGGATATATTATTATTATTATTATTATATATTTTTGATCAATGAGGCTTTTTTTATTACACCATTGTTCTCGATACTAAAGTTTGTCCGATACCTACATTAAGTCAGAGTTCGGCGGAGTGAGTATAATCAATACTTAATAAAAATGTGGTATCACATATTTCCTACTCTCAGTCGCTGGAACGTTGATATCTCACTTTCAGCCTTCCATGACTGGTGAACCAATCGAGCACTCAATGTCGAGTACCGACCCATTTACATCTGATACATTATAGCGTGTATTGTAAATGCTTCTTTATATTATTGCCTTCTCATGTCCCGTGAATGTTGACCTATTTTTCATATAATAGGCATAGGAACGTTTAATACATATTGGTGTTGTAACCTCTAAGTTCTAACCTCAACCTTCATTGATGTAAGTAAACATCGACAGAATATTCTATTCATAGTTTCGGAAGTATTTCTATTTTATTTGTATACATTATATTTTAATGGTCGCAAGTTCGACTCTGTCCTAGCAACATTAATTACACTGATCAGCCGGCGATACCTGTAGTGTCTGTCTAACATCTATTGCCTGAGGCACAAATACCAGTGTCGTATTAATGTGCTGTGCTGGCGGCAGTTCTATCGATTATGTTTATATTAAAAACCCAAAATTTTTTTATCCATAAAAACATGAGTCATGGTGGCCAAGTGAGTGAGTTCCTGCAACACAAAGAATGTAAGTTCAAACTGACCCGATTGTACCGATGTAATTTTTATCGTCATTACAGTGATTAGTCACACCGGGAATTTTACGGTGAAGGAAAATATCGAGAGGGAATCTACATTACTTTGAAAAGTTCAAAGGCGTATGTGTAGTCAGGCCTTAGAATGGCGGTGATGGACTCGCCATTGGTACCAAAAATATAACTCTGGCGGAATGTGGGTGTATGGGTACCACCTATACACTCTTGCCTACTCCTTCGGGGACCCTAGTGGGAAATATATATCATAAAAAATGATTTGCGAAGGAGGTCTGTATAATTATAATGCAATCGATATTATAATTATGAAATTAAGAATAATAACGCACCTCTTCAGGCAGCACTGAAAGTCAGGTTTCAAGCCAAGTAAGAAAAGTCGCAGACTACAGTCAAAAGCGATTTTCCAACGAGTGTGCACTGTCTGCACATTTCCTCATTAATCCAGCCCCGGACACTGACGAACAACGCGATGGATGGCTACACAGATTCAAAGTTGCCGGATGAGATTCCAAATCAAGCTGTCATGCATTTTTAAAGAAGGCGGTTCTGGCATCCATACTTCCAATCCAAACTACACGTGATTTGTCGTAGGGTACGTATTTCTCGTTCAAAACTTGGGTTGCTCGCGGCAGTTCGCCGACTTTACAAAAGATCGCAACCCAGGCTCTACTCGCAGGCCCTTTTCAGGCTTAAAGGTTTCGAACTTTTCATAATTAATTGCTCCACAATTTAATCAGGAGTGTCATATATTCAATTGTCCTTGTTTTTTTAAAAAAAATAGATATATTATCTAATTATAGCAATTATTCAGGTATTCCAGTGGCCCTAATACTGATTGGAAATGCAAAAACATTAAATGAAGTAGTACTGGATACTTCAAACTATAACAGGAAGCATAAGGCGTGTGATTTAAAAAAAGAACAGGTTTTTATTGAAAATGTATCTTATTCCATGTTTAATTTGGTTAGCTGCCGACCATTATGGATTGAGGCTTATTCAAACTAAGCGGTGGTGGAGCTAAGTGAGGGAACTATTGCTTAGGATAGGAGTGTGCAGTATACAAACTCACCGAATCCATACGCTTACCGGTTCCATTGTTCAGATATCTGTAAACATACATATGGATACGACATAGTTTTGAAATAGTAGAAAGATTAATTTTTTTATTTAAATTTCAAGATTGACGATATGCGATTAGTAAAATACAGATAGATACCTTCAATGTGTATACACAATATTTCTTTCAAATGTGCGGCATGGCTTGTTGCTAACCCACTGGTTTAGTGATTAAGCGTGTTGCTTCCACTAACATACCTAATGTCTATGAAGTTGATAGATATATAGTTATTAACCTCAAAGAGAAGAGCCGCGCGCAGCTTAATCTAACGATCAAAATATAGGATCTAGACAGGGAGAAATATATCTGTCCGTCTGGGATGATACAACATCAGCCAGCTAGGGTAGACCAAAGTAAAACTCTTACAGTCATACCCAAGTACAACCTTTCAAAATACAGAAGCTAACCATCCAATTTCATGCAAAATCGACCCTGTAGAAACATTGCATACCTGAAATATATCTCTGGCGGAAAGTGGGTGTGTGGGTTATTACCTATACACCTCTGCCTACCCCTTCGGAGACCCTTGTGGGAAGGCGTGAGTAGTGTAGAAATATTTTTACACTCTAGGAAAAACCTCGTACAAACCTCGTACGTAAAACAGCGCACATGATGGTAAGTGACTACCGCAACAATATTGCGCTTATATACGGTCATAGTTGCCACCATTCACCACCACCGTAAAATTTTGGTATATTTATGAAAATGTACAGATTGCGTGTTACACAAAAAAGTATGTGTTGTACAATGCAATAACAACGTTATATATATTCAGTTCCGCTTTTCATATTCCTATATAATTTGAATCAAAACCCCATTCAGCTAGCAGTGCGGCAATTTGCATCGTATGTTAACCAGTCTAACGGGCGTGTGTAGGCTTATCATAGCTGAGAGACATATCACGGGAATGAATTATTGTGCCTTTATTGTGTAAATTTTGTTCATTACTTGCATACTTGTGCGGGGACGTATTGGAATACTTTTTGATTTGGAATATGAAGTAACATAAGTTTCTCTACGTATTTTTCTTTCTTAACGAATACGTCTAAAGAGTAGTATATATTGAAACCTATCATAACATAATATACAATAGTAGCTAGTTATAAAAATATGAGTTTTTTTTTATAACCAAAGTTAATCAAGTTAAGGCTTCGTAAGGCTCTATGTACAGGCGTATCTAAACACTAATATTTCATAGTATATCATTATGTACAATAGTATCTGTGTCAATATCGTCGTCCATCATAATGTAAGTTCAGTAAAGCCAAATTGAACAAGTTCAGCGTAATTCAACGCAAGCCAATAACGTATTGGTTTGCGTTTTGTCCTCCGTGTTGGTGTAAAACTAGTATTTTACAGTGATTTATTCGTTACCAGGCCACCCTGAAATCGGCACCAGACTTAGGTCATGAACAAATTTCTGTACCTGAAAAGTAGTTTTTTTATTCTCCTATTCTTTCAGTATTTTATCATGAAATTGTACTTCTATATATGTTAATGATGGAAATAATACCTAAAGTATTAATCTGTGTAATGAATGAGCTTTCTAAATTATTGGCTACTTATTTTTTTTTATTCAGTGTTTTATATTATTTTTATGTTTCTGCTGTCAAATTAAAATAGAATGCCAACGTGATTGTGTGAAGGTATGCAGGCATCACGGTGCTTTCTTGTTAGTAAAGCTCTATCTTATTTTAGGATCTCTGCTGAGCGGAGTTGAACAACATCACAGTTGTTATCATAAAATCGTCTATGATACAACTACTAGTTACTTTTCTTTTGGACTAAGAAGAGTAACACTATTTACAGTGATTTCTGGGAACCACGATATATGGAATTATTTGAAGTTGGTAAGCGTTATGGTATGCATTTTTGAATAAGAATAGGTCATAAGGCAAATATAAGTGAACGTAAAATATTGACACGGAATCTTAAGTACATATAATAATATTAGGCCGGCGCCAAGTGCTTTACGGGGTAGGTAGAGAGAGTTGGGCGCTAGTTCAAGGATGGGAACGTCAAGAGTACACGAAAACGACAAGTATGGAGAGATTTATGAATGTGGATGAAGATAAATAAATAAGCGAGAGAGGACGGTGAGTCTAAAGATGAATTAAAGTGTTATGATTTAATACATGTTCAATCGACGTTACATAATCGTCGCAATCTTAATTCAAGAAATTTTAAGGGTCGGATGTAGGTATAAGAAGGAAGTCTTTAAATTTGTATGTTTCGCATTCTTGAACACTCGTTCACGTCATGATAAGGATCTTATGGCCTAGAACGTCCAAATTTTATCATAGTTCCCAGAATATTGACTAGTAGAATTGGATTCCCTTAATTCGACCCTGGTGTAAAGCATACCGCTCGAAATATGCTGCGCAAATATTCACTGTGACACTGAAAGTATTTTATTTAACCCGCTTAATCGTGTCTCATGTGAATTTTAAATTTTGGCATGCAAAAAGCATGTCCTTTGTTGAGCAGACTGCTATGTAAATGTCACGTTTCGAGTGCACGTTACACTGTCTCGGGGTTATATTATTATTTAAACGTGATTTACTCGAAGTTTTTCTTCATTTAAAATATCTGACAGGACCGTATGTAGATAACTTCGATTTTCCGATAATAAGCTTCAAATCTCTCGATGGTGATCACCAAAGTCTGAGCCTCTAGAGAGAAAAAAATGGGAGCTCAATCAACGTTGGCAAGCCTTAAGCTCGGAACAAGCATATGTTGTATTCCTAAAAAGTCGCTATTGATTTATCTCAAGTTTCTGCAGGCTGAGAAGGCTGCTTAAAAGACACAGAATTAGCACGCTTAGTAGAAATAATTATTTATTATTATTAAAGAACATAATCTATACTAATATTATAAAGCTGAAGAGTTTGTTTGTTTGTTTGTTTGTTTGTTTGAACGCGCTAATCTCAGGAACTACTGGTTGGAATTTAAAAATTCTTTTTGTGTTGGATAGTCCATGATTCTAGGAAGGCTTTAGGCTATATAAAATATAAATAAATATTAGTTAATATTAAAAAAATCTCTGAAAAGTGTGTGTGCGAAAGAGACAGACAACAAGATTCTGAGACGTTTTCAATATATTGACAAATACTCTGTCAGAGTGACGGGTACTCTCGCTCCGGCCGCCGTACCGAGCAGACGTGTGCTCCCACCGCTCCCGCGCTCTGCGCCCGCTACGACCGGCAGAAGCCACACCCGCCGCTACGCAAATCGCCACGCGTTAGCTAGCCGCTACGCACCGCACGTGGTGATTGTTGGTCGCCTTTTTCAAGGCAACAACAATCACAATTCTTGTTTCTCGACAATAATATTTGTCCCCTTCCGGGAAAATCCACAGTTTCGTGGTCATTCGGTGGAAACCAAACGGTGCCAACGAAACCGAGTGGGGCGCTGACCCGTTGCGCTCTTAGCCTTGCCCCTTCAGGGTAAGGCTAAAAACGGTTGGGACCAGGTTCACCGGCCTTGGGGTCTACCCTAGTCGCGCCTGGTTATCACCCACCGCCCACCCTACCTATCCCTTACCTCCTATCCCCCGGTGTTAGTTTGGGCACTGTCCACGGACTAGTGCTCTCTACACCGGAACTGTCAGGAACCCGCTGCACAATAAGACTGGCAGCGGGAATACAAGCTTAGGGCTCACACCATAGGCACACTCACCTCCCTGTCTACACCCGACAGGGAGGGTTCAGTACACACCCCCGGGTCAACCCCCCGGGGATCGGTCTCCTAACGTTTAAGTCACCAGGGGTTTCTTTGCGTGTTTCTTCCCCTGGGCGACCGCGCCCCGAAACACGTTTCCCTTGCCGCTTTGCCTTCCCACGTCTGCATCCACCATGTCCACAATAATGGACCCCCAAGCCTCACTGGCTTTCCTCGCGCGGCTCTTAGAAGCCGTGCCCACCCTCCGACGTCAATATGACGAATACACCCGCGATGTAAACGCGGGTACCCCCACTGCCGAGGCGACAGCAGCGCTCGACAAGAGCGCCATCATAGCCGTAACAAACGAGGCCAACAAGTCTCAAGACTCCCCCTTGTCCCCCGAATCTGTCATTGTGGACTCCGAAATGGAGTCACTGCAATCCGAGTCGTCCGAAGGCTCCTCGGACGAATTTACGCCCGTCACGGGCTCCAAGAAGCGCGCCAGACGCGCTAAAAAGAAGGAGGCTTCAACCTCACCTTCTCCCCCCACTAAAGCCCCCAAGACCGTGCCCGTGCCCTCCGCACAGTCCTCCCCGGTAGCCCCCTCCCCGGCACCCCCCTCCCCCGCCCCTCTCGCCTCTCCGGAAGCCGAAGCCCCTCAGGCTAGCCGGCTCTCCCCCGTCCCGCGACCTACGCGACCTTCCTCGACGAAGGAGCGCTCTTGCCCCCCCGTTTTCGTCCACACTAAGTCCAAGTGGACGGAAATCTCCGGTTGGTGTAAAACCAACCGAATCACCTTCACCCGTGCCACGGCCACAGCCGAAGGCATTAAGGTGCACCTCCCGAATTCGACCGAATTCAGAGCCTTCACGAGGCTCCTGCAGGCCAGAAGTGTGGAATACCACACTTATGATCTGCCGGAGGACCGTTTACTCCGGGTCGTCATCCGCGGCGTCCCACGCGAAATCGATACCGAGTCGATCAAAGATGATCTGAAGGCTCAGAATGTCGCGGTGAAGGAGGTGCACCGCATGCACCGACAAAATGCCGGAGAGGCATTCAACATGGTTCTCGCCATCTGCGAGAACTCCCCCGACGGCAAAGCCGTCTTTAAGATAAAAACCTTATGCCACCTGTCTGGCATAAGGGTTGAAACCCCCCACAAGGGCGGCCCTATAGGGCAGTGTCACAACTGCCAACTATACGGGCACGCTTCGCGTAACTGCAACGCGAAACCCAGGTGCGTCAAGTGCCTGGGCGATCATGGGACGAGCGACTGCTCGCGCCCTAAGGACCGCACACTCGCCGACTCGCCCCCTAGTTGCGTGCTGTGCCGCCAAGAAGGCCACCCGGCCAATTACAGGGGATGCCCCAAAGCCCCCAAACCCAGACCGGTCGTGGTCAAGAGGGCAGCGGCCCGCGAATGGCGTAACGCCCCCCCCGCGCAACCCGCCCCACCCCGACCTTCCCCGTGGAGGGCCCTCCCTCCGAGGGACTTTCCACCCCTCCCACAAGCGTCACCCCCTGTCCCCTCAGCGGCTCCGAGCCCGCAGATTACACCTCTGCCGTCGCTCTCCACCGCCAAACCTCAACAGCCCCAGCCCCAGGCTGCTACTCCCCCGCGTAGACCCCAGGCGGTCCAGCCCACTTCCTCCCCCTCTGAAACTTCCGCCAACATGGCATTCCTGGCGGATCTTTTCTCCACCGTCAACCTCTCAAGGGTTAACGAGATGGCACGAAGCCTCAGGGCCGTCCGGAAGGACCCTCTGGCCCTCCTCAAAGTGCTCGGCGACTACGCCGATGTATCAGAGTCCCTGGCTACCTTCTCGTCCAACCAATAATGGACTCAAACGTAAGCAGCAGAATCAAACCCCGATCACTTTCAATTGGCTACTTTAATGCCAACGGCATTCACAGCCAAAAGGAAGAGATCGCCGCGTTCCTCCGCGACAACAATATCGACGTTTTCTTAGTGCAGGAAACCTTCTTGAAACCATCACACCGAGACCCTAGAATTGCAAACTACTGCGTGGTTCGCAATGATAGATCTCGATCCGCCCTCGGCGGTACTTTGATCTATTACAAGAGGTCCCTGCACTGTATCCCGATCCAACCACCAACCCTCTCCCACATAGAGACCTCGATCTGTCGATTAGGAATGACCGGCCATCAGCCGATCACGATAGTCTCTGCATACTGTTCCCCTGTTAACTCGACGGCCGATATCAAAGCTGATATCAAAGTCCTCATCAACCTCAGTAGCTCAGTTATTATCGCGGGTGACCTGAATGCCAAGAGCGATGCTTGGAACAGCCACTCACGAAATAACAGAGGACGCCAATTGGAGGACCTCAGTGGGCTCCTCCAATTCGACGTCATTGCGCCTATGCACCCCACCCACTACCCCGAGAATATCAACCACCGACCGGACGTACTAGACATTGTGATCATCAAGAATGTAAACCTCCGTTTGCACTCGTTGAGGTCGCACGACGAATTAGATTCCGACCACCGACCTGTTACCTTAGCGCTATCCCCCCGACTAGGCCCCCCGGACTCAGGTCAGCCCCCACCTCAGAAAAAGATAACAGACTGGAGAAAACTGGAGGAACTCCTCAAGTCCTCTTCATCTGTTCACTTAGATAGTATCCCGCCCCTCATAGAGTCGGCAGCCGACACTCAAAAGGCGGTCGATTCCATCACAGCTCACGTACAGTCAGCCGTGGACGCCTGTTCACGACAAGTTCCGGTGATGGAAGACCATCGCTGGAAACTTCCCGATGACGTGCGTGAACTGGTGACGGAAAAGAACGCCGCCCTCCGAGCGCATAGAGCTCACCCGACTGAAGCGAACCGCACCTTTCTGAGGTCACTCCAGCGCAATCTGAGATACCGCATGAAAGACCTGCGAGACGCTCGCTGGAACAAGTTCCTAGGGGAACTTGAACCGAGTCACTTGGCCTTTTGGCATCTCCAACGGAAACTTAAATCAGACAAAATCTCGTCTATGCCTCCACTCACTCGTCCAAATCAAGGGCCCGCCTTTGACGACGACGAGAAGTCCGAGTGCCTGGCCGACAGTCTCGAGGCTCAATGTACGCCCAGCACCTTGCCAGTAGACCAGCGCCACCTCAAGAAGGTGGACGCCGAGGTCGAAAGCAAACTATCCCACCCACCCTCCGAACACCCAGACCACCCTATCGCCCCAATCACGGTGGACGAAGTCCGGAAAGTGATCAAGGATCTTCACCCCAGGAAAGCCCCAGGTCCCGACGGGATCGCTAATAGAGTTATCAAACTCTTCTCTCCTTATCTCATAGTTTTGCTCACTGCCATCTTCAATGCAGCACTGAGCAACAACTTTTTCCCCCAATCCTGGAAAAGTGCAACGGTCATAGGTATTCCCAAGCCAGGGAAACCCAAGACCGAAGCCTCCAGTTATCGCCCCATCAGTCTCCTCAACGTCCTTGGCAAGATTTACGAGAGACTTATCTACAATAGATTAAAGAGTTTTGCAGACTCTAAGAAAGTCATACCTGACCAACAGTTCGGTTTTCGAACCAAACACTCTTGTGTCCAACAAGTCCACCGTATAGTGGAAGACGTCAGTAGCGGCTTCCAACTCGGTTATACCACGGGTATGCTCCTCTTCGACGTGGCGAAGGCATTCGACAAGGTCTGGCACAACGGCTTAATATACAAGCTGTACCAGTTGGGCGTGCCGGACCGTCTAGTACGCATAGTACGGGACTTTTTGTCGAACCGCTCCTTCCGCTACAGAGTCGAGGGCACACTCTCTTCCCCCCATCCCATACGAGCAGGAGTCCCGCAAGGCTCAGTGCTCTCGCCACTCCTATTCACGCTTTATACTAGCGACATTCCCCTCCATAGACGAGTTAAAAGCGCTCTATTCGCCGATGATACGGCTATCTACTACAAAGGTAGAACTCCCGAGGGAATTCACGACAACCTCCAATCCGCGGTCACAGCCCTGGGGCGGTGGTTCCGGAAATGGAGAATTGAAGTGAACCCCACCAAAAGCGCAGCCATTCTATTCTGGAAAGGCCTCGAACGCCCACGGGTAGCCCCCATCACCCTCTTCGGCAAACCCATTCCATGGGAAGAAAAAGCCAAATACCTGGGTGTGATCCTCGATCAACGCCTTTCTTTCCGTCACCACGTAAAGGCGGTACGCGCGCGAGCCGCCTTCGCGCTCGGTAGACTTCACAGCATGTTGAATGCGCGAAGTAAACTCTCATTGAAATCCAAGGTGAGGATTTACACGACGTGCATTCGACCAATCATGACATACGCGGGTGTAGTGTTCGCACACACTAGCAAGTCAACACTTAACCCCTTGCAAGTGCTCCAAAGCCGGTTTCTCCGGAGAGCCACAGGTGCCCCGTGGTACATGCGTAATAGTCAACTCCACGTTGACCTCAAAGTCCCCACTATAAAACAGTTTTTGAAAAAACTGTCCAAACGTCATTTCGATTCTGCTGTAAATCACCCCAACCCCCTCGTCGTATCGGCCGCCCGATACACTCCTTCCCTTATCTCGAAGATAAGGCGTCCAAGACACGCCGTCATCGAACCGGATGACGACATAACGGTCCTCCAGGACGCCCGACAAAAACATACCAACACTACACAAAACCGACCACTGTTCCGTCCTCGCCGACGAGGCTCGACGCGAATAAGCCGTAATGTTCCCCCCCGACCCCCGCCGCAAATGCCGGCCCGCGCCGAGCCTGACGCGCAAATCCCGCCCCCAAATAATATTTAAATAAAATTACCAGTCCAGCCCAGCTCCCTTGCTCGCGATCCAGCAACGCCCTAAGCCGAGGTTCGTACCCCACAGGGGGTGCCCTTAGCTGTGTTGCTTAGAAATAAAGTGCCTGGCTGGAGGCCTAGGTCTCGCCATTGACCGGTTAAGTAGCAAAAGTTCCCGGAACTCACGCTACGAGAGACAATACAAAAAAAAAAAAAAAAAAAAAAAAAGTCAGAGTGACGTGTAAATATTGACGGTAAAGGTGCGTTCCACTAAGCGCCCACAACAATGAAAATTCTCCTATACCTAATCGATCCACATAACGACCGCGGTCGTTGTGGTCGCGGCGAAAACGTCAATTATAACGTCATAACTTACGCTCACGACGACCCATCTAAAAAGGTGGGTCGAAATGATCGTTGAATCGAAGAAAATTTGCGTGATTTTCAAAACTCAAAGCATATAAAATGGCGACTGTACCGCAAGACATTTTAATTCTATTTGAACGTAAATTAATTTAAAACACCAATAATATTAAATTTAAAAAAAACATTATATTTTTTTCAATATAAATCTATTTAAATTAATCAAGTTTATTTTCAAGGCTTACAGATTATAAACTAACATCTTAAATCTTTTGCTTTCTTTTTACTAACTCGCCGTTTGTATTATTTACCTGCACGCTCAAAACGCTCTGTAATCCATTCCATTTGAGGTTACGACAGTAACGCTTACAAGCAAACTGTGGTCGTGAGCGTAATCATTGTGAACGCTTAGTGGAACGCACCCTATGTATAGCTAGACTGACATTTCATTCAAGTAGTAGTTTTGACAAACCTCAAATTACAGTTTCTTTCATAACAACAAAAGCAAAAAGATGTTTGTTGTGTTTTAGTGTGAGTTTCATAATTAATCTACGTATTTTATTAGTAATACCACCCGTAAGGCGTCAAAATATCCGTTGGCGCACACCAGTTCGATCGAAGTGTAACGCAAGTCCTATTCAATCGCAGTGTAATGCAAGCCCAGTTCAATCTTCGAGCCAATGAGACTGAAGAACAGCGTAGGCAATGGTAAATACAAATTTCTCCAGATTTATTTCCTGGGGAATTCTGAAGAAGAAGTAAATTAACGCTGTTCGCAGATATCATTTAGCAGTTACAACAACTTTTGCATGAACATAATCAGTTGATCCAATTGTTCAAAACTGTCTTACAAGTAATGTGATGCCATCGGACAATCAGAAAATAGTGATCACAGCAGACAAGCAACCTGCAGGAGACAACATGTCATGAGAGAGGCATCAATGCACCAATGTTAAATGATGTTGCCTTAGTTGTGATGTAACCAAGAAATGATGCCATCATCCTTCAGCATATTAGGGCAAATTCTCACCTCTTATCAAAATAATCTAATATCCATGTAACAATAAATGAATATAAACTACACCTAAACAATACTTTTAATGCCTAACTTTTTAACATAATAGTAATGTTTCAAACTACTTAACCCTTTCGTTAACAAGTCAGCAGGCATTTCAGTAGTTGGCAAATTGCCTTGGCATTGAAATTTTGACATTGAAAAAATGGCATTGCCATGTACTCGGCCTCAGTACTGGACAATGCCACTGTCGGTTGTTTTCTGCATTCATATGATATTACAGTACCAGACAATTTAAAACAGAAACCTGTATAAGATCTCCTGTCAATAGTATTTGATGTCCAATCTGAGTCTACAAATCCTTCTAACTTTTTATTATCATTTGTAAACATTAAACCATAAGATTTTGTTTTATTTAAATATTCTAACACTCTCTTTGCGTTTTTCCAGTGAACTGCAGTAAAACAATTGTTAAATTGGCTTAAATAGCTGACACTGTAACTGATATCTGGGTGTGTAAGTATAGACAAATACATAAGACTTCCTATCAGTTGCTGATAAGGATATTATTTACAAACATTTTCTGACTTATCCAACTTCAATTTACATTCAATAGGAGTATCAACAACATTACAGTTTGACATCTTAAACTTATTTAAAATATGTTTGACAAAATGCTCCTGATCTAATGATATACAACCATTTTTATATACTTTTACTCTCATACCTAAGCATTCTTTCACTTGCCCTGAATCTTTAGTTTTGAAATTTGACATTAAACTATGTTTCAGTTCATCTGTCAATGCCTTGCTACTGGAAAATATGAAAAAATCATCGACAAACACAGTTTTTAAAATTTGTTCATTATTTACCTTTTACTATATAAACATGGTTCCAATTTAGACTTAATATAACCCTGGCTTAACAACAATCATCTACTCTCTTATTCCACTGCCTTGCTGATTCTTTAAGTCCATAAATTGCACGTTTTAGTTTGAGTACACTGTTACTCTGACATTCTAAATTAGGTGGTGCTAGCATGTATACTGTTTCATCAAGGTACCTAGCCATTTAAAAATGCAGTGTTAACATCAAGATGAGTAATTTCTAAATTTAACTTTACACTTAAAGAAAATAACATTCTCAAAGTGTTAATACAGGTGAGTATGTTTCTTTATAGTCCACACCTTCTACTTGGGTAGAGCCCTTAGCGACTAAACGAGCCCTATATCTCACTTTATTATCACTTTCAAACTTTCTTTTGAAAACCCAAATTTTAAATTCTTTTCACAAATTCTAGAGCAAGTGAATGAATTTGTATATCTAGGAAGCATGTTCACACGAGATGGAAAGTATGAAAAAGATATTGAAAGAAGGCTAACTGCCGGTATTAAGGTGAATGGGGCCATGTCGGTGTTGATGGCCAGCAACGGTTGCTGTCCACAGCGTGATATTTGTGCCTACTTTATTGTATGGCAGCGAACCCTGGGTATGTCAGAGGAAGTATGAAGATAGCTTAAATGCAGCTGAGATGCGATATCAGCTGCGAAAAACGTGCGGAGTAACGATCTTAGTTCGAGTCCGGAATCAAGAGATTCGCAAATCAACTGGCGTGAATCAGGGCGAGATTGAAAAGATGAAGAAAGGCATGCTACGCTGACTTGGACATATAGTAAGGTTGAGTGAAGAAAGATTGACGATACAGATATACAAAGCAAAAGTATGTGCAAGAAGACGCAGAGGAAGGCCACGTTCCAACTACCTGGATCAAATCGATCGGACGCTCAAGGACGGGAACGAAAAGAGTACTCGAAACCGACGATCATGTATGAAGAGACTGAAAATATGGGTGAAAATTTACATACATACATACATACATATCATCACACCAAGTCCCTAAGGGGGTAGGCAGGGAGTATAGAGCGCCAGTTCTCTCTAGACTTTATACTTCTTTTGCTTCGTCCACATTCATCAGTCTCTTCATACATGATCGTCGGTTTCGAGTACTCTTTTCGTTCCCGTCCTTGAGCGTCCGATCGATTTGATCCAGGTAGTTGGAACGTGGCCTTCCTCTGCGTCTTCTTGCACACACTTTTGCTTTGTATATCTGTATCGTCAATCTTTCTTCACTCAACCTTACTATATGTCCAAGTCAGCGTAGCATGCCTTTCTTCATCTTTTCAATCTCGCCCTGATTCACGCCAGTTGATTTGCGAATCTCTTGATTCCGGACTCGAACTAAGATCGTTACTCCGCACGTTTTTCGCAGCTGATATCGCATCTCAGCTGCATTTAAGCTATCTTCGTACTTCCTCTGACATACCCAGGGTTCGCTGCCATACAATAAAGTAGGCACAAATATCACGCTGTGGACAGCAACCGTTGCTGGCCATCAACACCGACATGGCCCCATTCACCTTAATACCGGCAGTTAGCCTTCTTTCAATATCTTTTTCATACTTTCCATCTCGTGTGAACATGCTTCCTAGATATACAAATTCATTCACTTGCTCTAGAATTTGTGAAAAGAATTCGTTTAGTCGCTAAGGGCTCTACCCAAGTAGAAGGTGTGGACTATAAAGAAACATACTCACCTGTATTAACACTTTGAGAATGTTATTTCCTTAAGTGTAAAGATAAATTGTCATCTTGTCATCATCTTGATGTTAACACTGCATTTTTAAATGGCTAGGTACCTTGATGAAACAGTATACATGCTAGTACCACCTAATTTAGAATGTCAGAGTAACAGTGTACTCAAACTAAAACATGCAATTTATGGACTTAAACAATCAGCAAGGCAGTGGAATAAGACAGTAGATGATTGTTTGTTAAGCCAGGGTTATATTAAGTCTAAATTGGAACCATGTTTATATAGTAAAAGGTAAATAATGAAAAAATTTTAAAAACTGTGTTTGTCGATGATTTTTTTCATATTTTCCAGTAGCAAGGCATTGACAGATGAACTGAAACATAGTTTAATGTCAAATTTCAAAACTAAAGATTCAGGGCAAGTGAAAGAATGCTTAGGTATGAGAGTAAAAGTATATAAAAATGGTTGTATATCATTAGATCAGGAGCATTTTGTCGAACATATTTTAAATAAGTTTAAGATGTCAAACTGTAATGTTGTTGATACTCCTATTGAATGTAAATTGAAGTTGGATAAGTCAGAAAATGTTTGTAAATAATATCCTTATCAGCAACTGATAGGAAGTGTTATGTATTTGTCTATACTTACACACCCAGATATCAGTTACAGTGTCAGCTATTTAAGCCAATTTAACAATTGTTTTACTGCAGTTCACTGGAAAAACGCAAAGAGAGTCTTAGAATATTTAAATAAAACAAAATCTTATGGTTTAATGTTTACAAATGATAATAAAAAGTTAGAAGGATTTGTAGACTCAGATTGGACATCAAATACTATTGACAGGAGATCTTATACAGGTTTCTGTTTTAAATTGTCTGGTACTGTAATATCATATGAATGCAGAAAACAACCGACAGTGGCATTGTCCAGTACTGAGGCCGAGTACATGGCAATGCCATTTTTTCAATGTCAAAATTTCAATGCCAAGGCAATTTGCCAACTACTGAAATGCCTGCTGACTTGTTAACGAAAGGGTTAAGTAGTTTGAAACATTACTATTATGTTAAAAAGTTAGGCATTAAAAGTATTGTTTAGGTGTAGATTATATTCATTTATTGTTACATGGATATTAGATTATTTTGATAAGAGGTGAGAATTTGCCCTAATATGCTGAAGGATGATGGCATCATTTCTTGGTTACATCACAACTAAGGCAACATCATTTAACATTGGTGCATTGATGCCTCTCTCATGACATGTTGTCTCCTGCAGGTTGCTTGTCTGCTGTGATCACTATTTTCTGATTGTCCGATGGCATCACATTACTTGTAAGACAGTTTTGAACAATTGGATCAACTGATTATGTTCATGCAAAAGTTGTTGTAACTGCTAAATGATATCTGCGAACAGCGTTCATTTACTTCTTCTTCAGAATTCCCCAGGAAATAAATCTGGAGAAATTTGTATTTACCATTGCCTACGCTGTTCTTCAGTCTCATTGGCTCGAAGATTGAACTGGGCTTGCATTACACTGCGATTGAATAGGACTTGCGTTACACTTCGATCGAACTGGTGTGCGCCAACGGATATTTTGACGCCTTACGGGTGGTATTACTAATAAAATACGTAGATTAATTATGAAACTCACACTAAAACACAACAAACATCTTTTTGCTTTTGTTGTTATGAAAGAAACTGTAATTTGAGGTTTGTCAAAACTACTACTTGAATGAAATGTCAGTCTAGCTTTACATAGGGTGCGTTCCACTAAGCGTTCACAATGATTACGCTCACGACCACAGTTTGCTTGTAAGCGTTACTGTCGTAACCTCAAATGGAATGGATTACAGAGCGTTTTGAGCGTGCAGGTAAATAATACAAACGGCGAGTTAGTAAAAAGAAAGCAAAAGATTTAAGATGTTAGTTTATAATCTGTAAGCCTTGAAAATTAACTTACATACATACATACATATCATCACGCCAAGTCCCTAACGGGGTAGGCAGAGAGTATAGAGCGCCAGTTCTCTCTAGACTTACATACCTCTTTCGCTTCGTCCACATTCATCAGTCTCTTCATACATGCTCGTCGGTTTCGAGTACTCTTAACGTTCCCGTCCTTGAGAGTCCGATCTATTTGATCCAGGTAGTTGGAACGTGGCCTTCCTCTGGCTCTTCTTGCACACACTTTTGCTTTGTATATCTGTTTCGTCAATCTTTCTTCACTCAACCTTTCTATGTGTCCAAACCAACGTAACATGCCTTTCTTCATCTTTACAATCACGCCCTCATTCACGCCAGTTGATTTGCGAATCTCTTCATTGCGGATTCGATCTAATATCGTTACGCCGCACATTTTTCGAAGAGATCGCATCTCGACTGCATTCAAGCTATTTTCATACTTCCTCTGACATACCCATAAAATAAACTTGATTAATTTAAATAGATTTATATTGAAAAAAAATATAATGTTTTTTATATTTAATATTATTGGTGTTTTAAATTAATTTACGTTCAAATAGAATTAAAATGTCTTGCGGCGACACTTGGATATTTGGTAAGAGGTACAGTCGCCATTTTATATGCTTTGAGTTTTGAAAATCACGCAAATTTTCTTCGATTCAACGATCACTTCGACCCACCTTTTTAGATGGGTCGTCGTGAGCGTAAGTTATGACATTATAATTGACGTTTTCGCCGCGACCACAACGACCGCGGTCGTTATGTGGATCGATTAGGTATAGGAGAATTTTCATTGTTGTGGGCGCTTAGTGGAACGCACCTTTACCGTCAATATTTACACGTCACTCTGACAGAGTATTTGTCTCAGTATCTTGTTGTCTGTCTCTTTCGCACACTCACTTTTCAGAGATTTTTTTAATATTAACTATTATTTATTTATATTTTATATAGCCTAAAGCCTTCCTAGAATCATGGACTATCCAACACAAAAAGAATTTTAAATTTTTAAAGAATTAGCACGCTTAGTTGAAATAATTATTTATTATTATTAAAGAACATAATATAATAATATAATGGAGCTCGGTTGTGATTGACGACCTCAATAAGGTAATGCAAATGATTTCGTAACCACTTTGCTGAAAAGTGAAAGTTAAATAACTCGAAAGACACATACAATTGTCCAAATTAACATATAATTACCGTCGATGCAAATATATTAATAAACATATACGTGTTTGTATGTTGTTTACTTCACTCGTCAAACATTTACTCCATATTAAATCAAAGCGCGGTGTAAACACACCCTTTCAGTACACAAGATTATTACATCAAAGGCAACTTTCGAATAATTCCGCCCTTCGTCTTCTCAGCCGAGCGACGTTTTGCGTAATTTGACTGAGGAGCCCAAATTATATGCACATGTCGCTGCTCGACGCGAATATTAAACGTTACATACTCAAATAACGAAAACATCGGTTGACGAGTCTTGTCGAGTAAAGTTTTATCATATTAGATTTTTACACACTTCACACAAAATATATCTTTCAGTTCATTCGTTCGCTAATTCGCCTTGTAGACAAGTTTCATGATAAGGACAGTGTCAAAAGCACGAAGGTACATTAAGTAGTTTTGTTTTTACTAAATACTTAGTGTGGACTCCCTTCACAATCCACATACTACTGCACGGAACATGTGCTTACAAACACTTGTAAACTAGTGGAGCTTTACATTGTAAAATTGGAACATATTGTACTGTCCTTAAGTGGACTTTATCGTCAGCGCCAGAGCGTGCACTGAACACAAACCAAACTTGATCCTCTTTTGGCAATAAACTAATCAAAGCTTTAGCATTTCCATTTAGTGTCGGTGCAGTCTACTTGGCACGCTCCGTGGGATAGACTAACTTAGAAACACTTTTTAAAATTATCTTATTTCCTTTTTTAATTAACTATTTTATTGATATTTCAAAAACAAATTTTTTGCTTGTGTCATTGTGTGTGCATCTACATAAAAACACAAATTATTACTGACAGTGCTTAAAAAGCATACAATTTGAGCTGATTCTGGACCTTAGTAAATATATGACGCCAGTTAGAAATAAGACCCTATTCGTTTATATGGAGCCGCGATGCTAGTATATAGCGATAGAGTCCACTCAACGGAAGGTAAGCCTGCATCTAAAGTGGCAAGTTTATTGCGGTGAGGTGTGACTATAATTTCATTATTGCACTCGATCGCAACGGATAATTCCAGTTTTAACTTTTTTATTTATCTGCACAGCACGTGCACATAACTGAAAATTATATTTTTTCGGGATAAATTATACCCAGCAAGATACTATGTATACATTTATAAATTTTACCTACATGTATTATAATAGTAACAAGTACGTACTCTGCAGTAGATTGTAGCTTTTAATGATTTTAATAGTCTGATTTACAGGTATTACTAATATAAGAATAGTATCCCAATAGGCGTAGGCAGGGGTATAAAAATACCAAGTTTTTGCTAAAGATATATTTAGGTAGCTAGGTTGGTCAGTTATTTCTATTCTCAACTTCATATAAGTTTCCAGAACATAGCTAATATTATAATATTAAATATATTCAAAAGCAAATATTAAATATATTGTAATTGCCGAAATACTACAAATGGATTGAACAGACCCCCAGTTGGTACTAACATACAATGATTACCCTTAATATCTAGCTTTAAAACATCATATTATTATAAGCACGCAAAAAAACCACGCACAATTTATTTCCATTTAAAACTTTTTGTTCGTTATTTAACGCATTTATAGAAGCGTTGAATAATGAAATAACGTAATTCCACGAAAGAACTTAGTCATACAAATATAAACCTTATAAAATTCTAATAAGGAATAGGAAAAGCTGGCCCGAAAATAAGTGAGTTTGAATTAGTAAGTTAGATGGAATTAAGCTACTTCATAAAGTCGAGGCAGGGGTGTCGGGAGTCTAATTATATTTTATATCCAATGGGACCCTTGAATTTTACCTCACCTCACTGCGAACGTAGTAAAACTTTCCGTGAAGTGCGCTAAACATTATTAGAAATTGGAGGCTAGGGCTCAAACAAATTATACAAATTGATTAAAATTAAATACGTAAAAAAGTTAAAGACAATGCATTGCGTAGCATTGAATGAGGCTGTGATTGTAAAGGTGAAGAATGAGGCAGAGGAATATCACATTCCAACTACCTACCTAAATGAATCATCAAATAATCTCAAAAAAAGATCATACTGAAATAATCAAATCGATCTAACACTCAATTAAGGAAGGTCTAGAGTACTCAAACCGGTAAGCCTGTATGAAGAGATTGCGGCTGAACCGAATAGAGTCCTTAAGTATAGAGAGAGCTTACTGGCGGTCTATTTTTTTATTTACCACTCTACTCTCTATTCTAGCATACTATAAATGTTTAATATACAGTATAGAATAAAGAATATGGATAATTAGTTTAGTTTAAAGAGCCGTGGTGGCCGAGTGTTTCGAGTAGTTGCCTGCGACACAAAGATCGCAAGTTCGAATCCCGACCGTCCCAATTAGATTTTCTGAACTTAAGTACAGTGATTAGTCACACCACGAGAAAACATCAAGAGGAAACCTGCATACGTCTGAGAAGCAATTCATTGGCGTATGTATAGTCGTGCTTGTAATAGTAATGGTAATGATGGTGTTCTGTCACGTTAGCACCTAAAATAAATCTCTGGCAGAAAGTGGGTGTGTGGATACTGCCTATACACCTCTGTTTACTCCTTTAGGGACCCTTGTGGGATTGGCGGGATATTATAGTTTTTTAGTAAGGCTTAAACGAATATTCTATAAAAACTAAAAATTGCACCCCTACATAGCCGGGTCAAGTTGCTAGTATATGCTTTATAAACTCAAATGACGTCCAACGTGTGGTACATTCACGGGCTCATTGCATTCAGAATAAAAAAATAACTCAAATAAATAATGGTCGTCATGGATGAGAGCTGGTATTATTTCATCTCACTGCGCATTCCGGATCCTATTGTCCAGTTTAATATACGGTCTTAGTGGACTGGAGCGATCCCGTTCATTGTTTAGCTTTTATTAATTAATTTACCAGGTCTAATCCGCAGTATTTTTTCATGAAAAATACCTAGTGCTGGGTATTTTTTGAGGTTAATTGTGTTTTAAAATTCAGTTCTTTTTTATGTAGAGCAGGTTTGTGTTTTTTCTGTTTCACCAGAAAATACGGCTTGCTTTTCAATATAGGTACGGTTTGTGAGTGGTTTAAATATTTACATGCATATTAAAATTGTAAACACAATGATTTCCCATAATATAGTTATTATAGGTTTTTACAAACACATACATATATACATATCATCACGCCAAGTCCCTAACGGGGTAGGCAGAGAGTATAATAGAGCGCCACTTCTCTCTAGACTTACATACCTCTTTCGCTTCGTCCACATTCATCAGTCTCTTCATACATGCTCGTCGGTTTCGAGTACTCTTAACGTTATATATATATATCGCGTTGTGGACAGCAACTCAAGCATTCTTGCTCAGACTTTTACTGTCCATTAACGCCGACTTGGCTCTATTCACCTTATTTTCGGCAGTTATCCTTCGTTCAATATCTTTTTCATACTTTCCATCTCGTGTGAACATGCTTCCTAGATATACAAATTCATTCATTTGCTCTAGAATTTGCCCATTTACCGATATACCACTCGGTCACTTGTTCATCTCCTTCAAATACCAGAACCTTAGTCTTGCCAGCGTTTAGCGCCAACGTTTTTTTATATAATTCGTCATTATATTTTAATACAAATTGGTAATACAAATAAAAGTATACTTTTATAAAATTTTAATTCCATCATTAGTTCCTCATAAAGAGAACAGTTCCTACCTTTGATAAGGTAACTGATAACTTATTTGGATTTTCTATAGTTGAACCATTTTGATCAATAAAATGTTTTGTACTCACATAAGCATTTTTTATTGTTAAATCAGTTCTTCCCGAGAAAAAATCGTAAAATGTGAGACAATTGGATATATATAATCAGGTTTTTTCTTCTTCTGCCAATGTAGACAGCTTAATTCCGATATTGCATAGCCCGTTTAATAGCAATAGTCAAAATAAATGAAAACTGGAATTTCCAACCTACCTAAATAAATTTACTTAGTCTCGTACTTATATTTTGTATACATATTACATAAAAACAAACCACTCGAATATACTACATAGGTAGGTAATAATGCTCCATACGAATTTCCACTCCTTTAGAAACTACGGAACCTTTTGACCAGTATGCAAATACCTAAATGTAAATTTGATGAATCAACCCTTTGAATGGAGGCCACAGTTGACCCAAACTTCATCATATAATGTGGTATTTTATGAGGGCCATATCATTAGTTCACTCATTGCCCCTTTAAAGTAAAAGTTGGAAGGTAATTTTCAGATGATAGATGGCATTTGATTTCCCTAACTATTCATTTTGTTAAACTTGCTTTCAGAAATAATGACGTTCTCGAAGCGAAAGGCGGTGTAGAGGAAGTGTGAAGAGGTTATATGGGGATATTGCTTTTGTTTTCGCCGGATATATATTTATATACTTGAGTGTCAACATTACATGAAAGCGAATCTGTTGCCGCCATAAAGATATTTTTTTACACGACATTATATTTCTTCTTAAATGCATGCAGATTTCCCACACTTCCAGAATTTTATTTTTATCAAAGTATTTTATTTTTATATTATATGCGGTCGCATACAATTCCCAATGTTTTTAAACTTCAGATGGTTTGAAAGGAAGGCACTCATAAAGTTAAGTTAAATGAGTAATGTTTTTTCAAAGCTTTTGGCCGACTGAATCATTTAGTTTTTTTATCTTTTTTATAGATTCTTTTGACACTTTGTAAGCGGATTGCGCTTGCAATTACCAGTATCTGAATTCATTGACTTTACTTGAGGAATAGAGGACCTCTACTCTACCTCCTCTGTCTCCTACTGTCCTCTACTCTAAGCCCTAACCTGATTAATAGCAAAAGATAAGGAGATAAGGCTCTCCGTAGGAACACAATACTACGCGAGTGCAGAACCATTTGATTGTGATATTCTGTAAGGCGAAACTAGACGAGTACTAATTATCTTACAAGTGATAGATCTGTTGCGTCACACCTCTCTTGAACCAATAGTTTTGCGCTACTGTGGTCCATATGTAGGCTTTCGAGGGCAAAGCTTTAACCAAAATCTTCGCAATAATTTTTTTCGAGATAATAATGCGTTGGTTTTTCTCAAAAGTCAACGTGATGAAACTCTAAAGCGGAAACCCACATTCTCATGCGTCTAAGAAACTTTTAGCGATTGCCAAATATTTGGTACGTGGAACTTACGGTTCTATGCCCCATATTCCGGGGATAATATGGCTTAGCTACATATTTTATTTCTTATTTTTTATTTTCAAAATTGGTTGGTACTTTCATAGAAAAAGTTTTAGAAACAACATTAAGTCCTACAACTCTTGTGAAAGACTCAATTAAGAACTTTAAAATTAAGTCGTTATTGTACAAGATCCTGGTAATCAGGAGTTGTCTTCAACAGTCACGTATGAATTTACTTACCTTGGGTAATATTGCTTACTTCGCAGACCGCCATGGGTGGACTAAGTAATAACTTTGTAACATGCCCTATTGTATTGCTACTGTATTCAACAGTAGCAATATCATTACTCGCTGTGACTTTTTCTTCTTCTTTTCGAACTTATTCTTCCTAATGGTCAGGAAATGTGGAATCGCCGCTAAGGTTGTCCTAAGCACGTTCCGTTTAGTTTATTGCTTTATTATAGGTGTTTGCTTCAGTATTAACATACATTTTATAAATTCCTACAACATAGTGCGGTAAAAGTCAAAATTTTAAGTATATTGTCACAGTTAAGGTGGATATTTAGTCCAGCCACTTCCTTTGTTTGAAAGCTACACTGTATAATTCGCTTACAAATTACAAAGTCCAGTGATTCAAAAACAATGATTATTTATTATAATCATAAATCAGTGCTAGTGGGTCGTATTAGCATAGAATGGTAGGCAGTAGCATAATATTCCTTTTTAATTAAATGTATCTTGTTCGCATTTGCTAATATTGTTCTCTAAATATGAAACAAGCTTTAATAACGTAAAGTTTTAATAACGTCGAATAGATTAAGTATTTTTTTCATAGAACTAAGCTATTGTTTTAAGAATAAACTTTATAATTTTTAAAGCAAAGAAAATGCATGCTAAAATTCAGGAAGAACCGACACAGAAAACTTTAATTTGAAAAGCTGACGCACAGAATTCACTATTATAGGGAACTATAATTCCACATCATTTGAGACTAGTTTAGTAGAAACTTTGACGGATCGACTACGACAGTTTGGACTGGACATCGAAACTGTCCATCGAAATTGGAAACTCCAAACTTCGCCTGTGTTCAATTTCTCTGAGCTGGCATAGAAATACATAAATATAAATAGAGTCTGGATAGACACGTTTATATGTAGCCCCTAAGATTAAATCCTATGTATGATAGGAATATCCCTGTTAAGGATACGATTTAAGAATTAGTACATCCACCGAAGTTAAGAACAATAAAATTATAGGGATAGATTTTAGTTAAATGTGAACTAAAATAGGAAAGAAATGGAAATAGGCAGTACTGAAATATTTTTGGCTTAATTGGAAGAGTTACATAAGTATGTAGTGCACGTTATGAAAGACTAGAACGAAAACAAACACGGAGAGTTCTTGTTCAAACCTAATCTAAAAATCGCATTTTGGCTTTGACGTTTGCTTATAACAAAAAAAGGTCATGAGCATATTCGTCTGCTGAGTGTGATAATCTATATATATATAAATGCTATGTTAGTTTGTGTACGCTTCAAAAACTCAAAAAGTTCTGCACCGATCGAGTTGAAATTTTTGCATGATATATAATCCGCATCAAGGATTGTTTTTATCTATTTCTTGCATCAGTCACATATCCACAGCGAAGCGTGGCAGGGTACATCTAGTTATTTATGTAAGTAAGTTTGATTTATTTTTGATAAATGCCAATATTTGAATTTTAAATTAGCAGTATTAGAATTTTAAAGAAAATAGAAACCGATAAACAGTTTCATGATATATGCTCCGCCTAAGTGATCCTAGACGTCGCTAACTGTCAGGTATTATATATGTTATATATTTTTTGTATTAAATGTCGTCACAAAAGTTGTTAATTAAATTTATTATAGTATTTTATGAAGGTGGGTGGATTATTCCATTTTCAACCTCAAGTCACACGACGCACTTTCGTGGTAAAGGAATACTATGCAGTATAAAGTTTAAAGATTTTAAAACATGTGCCGCCGTTATTTATTCCGAAGAAAAGTTGTTTACGTACACACTTCTCCTAGAGGAGTTCGTGCACATTTCGTCCTGAATCAAATCTCCCATACGTTACCCCGGGGGTAAAACGTGTGACCACATTTAGAGATAGGCGAAATGAAATTTGTATTTAGTATAGACGCAACGACCGAGATTGCGACCGTCGGATTGCGGGTCGGAGTCATGTCGGATTGACACCGCATCTAATCTATGGGTTTACCGGGATCAAGAAAACGGAAAATATTTCGTTGCATCTAAATAGATATGATCCGAAGATGAAGAAACTTTACCAACGGATCTGAACGTATAGCAAATGTTTATAATTAAAATTTGTAACCATCCTCCTTTATCATTTAAATGGTAAGGGAGGAATATACCTTTTGGTTATTAAGTATTTCTTGTAATAAAACGCACAAGCGAGTTTTTAAGAAGAGGCTGATGAATGGGCATGAGGCGAAAACGTTGTGTAGTCTAAAGAGCACCGGTGCTCTATATTCTCTCTGCTTACCGTATGACACGGCGTGATGATATACATACATATATAAGTGGCCGTCGCCGTCACTTAAGCATCTATACATACATATATCTTTGAATTTCTTCTTAAACGTATGTAGGTTCCGTCACGAGGTTTTCCATGACTGTAAAGCTCGTGGTTTGATTAATCATTGTACTTAAGTACTTTCCATTGTGATATTATCGTATCGATATCGTATCGCCCCCGTGGCGTGTAAACAATATACATATACCAAGCCAAAAGTGCGGAAAATGGAAAGAGTGCGATAAATAAACCCACTCTCAAAGGCTAATAATTGGAAAGCCAACACATAAATCAGTGGATGTTCTAACTGCGGTGCCAAAGCACAAAAACACTGTTGCCAGATAAAATGGCAAGCGTCTCGGTTGGCAGCAGTGGAAACTTTTGAAATATCACTGGAATCTAAACCATTTAAACATTATTCTTAAATAATCAACTAAAAAGGGGATATTATAGGGGATTTTAATGTTATTTTAATGTTATTTTATTTTCCCAAATGCTTCTAAGCCTGAAATGTTTCCTTCAATTCTTAATTTTATACATTCAACGCCTTTCCTTTTCCTTACATTCAAGTCCTCTAAAAATGATCTCAGAACTTTTTAGAGGAATTATGAGAAGTTCAAAATATTTTTTCACGACATTCTTGGATTTCAGGTTACAGTATGTAATTTTTTCACAATGGACACTGATAGACCATGACTGTTGTGGATTGTACTAAGATGCCATATCTGGCAAATTTCTGAAAACACTGAAACCTTAATTAAATTTCAGTTTTATGTTCATACCCTTGTAAAAATAACAAAAGTGAAACAAAACGGGCTATAAATTTTACACCTTCTAAATAAACCCCCACGTAGTTGGATGTTATACGTCCGGTTACCGTCATAAGAGGCTTTTACGGCACTCTGTTTCGTAAAGAGAGGATACATTTATCAAAACAACTACAAAATAAAATTGTTTAGTAGGCTGATAATCTTAATGCCCGTAAACTTTCTAAATATTTCCCCAAACTTCTTATATATTTTTTTACAAATACAACCTGCGGTATTTTTCTGTGCTAGCAATTTTATGGGATATTTATTATAAATGTATTTTTTTTATATCAAATGACTACAATCGTTTTCTTCTTATCTATAAAAATCAATCGCTGGTCCCGTAAAAATTCGCGAATGTCAAAACCGACTCTGCCAATCCACCTCAAGGGACTCCGTGATCATCTGTACATATATATGAGTGTAATATATCCTTCAATAGCAGGCCATATAAGGTCAGGTGACATATTAGATCTAGTTAATTGAAATGTAAAACTTTAAATGGGAATACAGTCATGGTGCAAAATCAAGTTAGGTATGTACTTCGCAAGAGGGACCGAATGTGTTACCGCTGCTGATTGCACAAAGGTAGGCTTTCGAAGTTTACTATATGCATTTATTATGGCTTTGATAAAAATCCAAAATATATCATAACGCTGAGTCCCACAGGGTAGGCATTGAGGCAATAGCATTCTAAAATTGAACTTTATGATAATGTATTTGAATGTGTATATTATTTACGTGGATATAACAGCCATAATTATCTAAGCCAACAAGTACAAAATATGGTAATATACCTACTATACCTTTATATGTATGTGAAGTGAAGTATATGCTAGAGATATATTTCTGTTGCTCAGTGTCAGCTGGCGATACTATCGCCATTTCTAAAATGGTTTTCGTTCAAAACATTCGTCTCGATGTTTGCCTTCACTGAAATACTTGCTGTGTGACTAATCACTATACTTAAGTTCAGAAAAACTAATTGGTACAGTCAGAAATCGAACTTGAAATCTTTGTGTTGGCCCCAGAGTTAAGATAAATTGTAAAAGAGGTCCCTATCTTGTATCAAGTAGACAAGTTACATCTCTGTTTTAAGCAAGTATTTAAGTTGAAGTGTAGTTGGTACGTATTTCCGTTAAACTGGACCGTGGAATTTTTATCGCGCTACTTTAAAAATGTTTCGTATGCTTTACAGCTCTAGCGTACGGCGAGCAATAAATATTGCATGAGAAAACATTATTTATAACCACGATGCCATTATCATCCTACGTATTTTTTTATACTATTTGGTTGGCAAACAAGCATGCTGCCCGCCTGATGGTAAGCGGTTACCGCCGCCTATAGACGCTTGCAACACCAGAGATATCACTCGCGAGTTGCCGAACCTGCACGAATCCCTTCACACCCTTCTTGAAGAACTCCTTGCTGTACTCTCCAGGGAAAACCTCAACGGGGAGCTCATTCCACAGCCTGAGCGTTCACGGAAGAAAACTCCTTTGGAACCGTGCAGTGCGAGACCTTTGTGGTTCCAAGGTATGGGGATGAATTCCCCGTCAATGGCGAGAGGTGCGGTGGTAGAAGGTCGAAGTGGACATCAATTCGACCAATTCTTCAGAATACTCTCCGTTATACAAGCGGTAGAACACACACAGAGAGGCAAAGTCTCTCCTCAGACTTAGTGGTTCCTAGCCGCTTGTGAGCATGGGATCATCGACAATCCTAGCGGCACGTTTCTGAACCGCATCAGCCCACAGGTGGCAGCAGTACCCCATATGTGGCCGAACTTGCGACTTATAAAGTAGCAGCCTTTGTTCCGATGTGAAGTACTGCTTAGCTCTGTTGAGCACACTGAGTTTCTTGGACGCCAGCTTAGCCTTGTCCTCTAAATTACTAAGATTAGATGCATCATTAAAGTTGTATTTGTAATAAAGTAAGTATGACTTATGTGCTTACCGAGTACTCCGTAGAGGATACCACGAAGGTATCAAACAATCATAAGGCCTATCGTAATACCAAAGATATCGCTAGTGCGCTACCAATCGTCAAAGCTCTCTTCATAGCCTTTATGAAGCTATGTTGTACTCGATAGGAAAAACTTTAATGGGAATCTATGCTTAATAAATAATTTAAATAGGGTTTACGGAACGAAAGTCTGAAACGTCACAAACCTGTTTAGTTCCAATGTGTGAGAATGAATTTCCTCTCGATGGCGAGAGCTGCAGTAAATAATGATAGTGGAGTCCTTCCACTCGTGCTAGCGATTTTTTTTAATTATGTGCAAATTAATCACCATTCTTGATCACTTTGTGTAGTATACTTGCTTTTAAATATCCATTTCTTCCTGTTTTCATTCTTCCGGGTATTCTGAGGTTACAAAAAATGTAAGCCCAGATTACAGCTTAAGATTTTATGAAATTGTTCTCTGACTTCGTGTCGTGTACCGTGCTTCACTAACGAAGCCTGAATTCTGCACGAAGGAGCTTCGCAAATATTCATAAAGTTTGTGTCAAGGGAAGTATCTAACCATTTGTTTTGAATAAAGTCGTGGTAAGCATCCCAATCCTAATCCTTATGGGCACGCTACCAAAAAAATACCGACTTTGTAAGTTCGTTACCATTGACATAGTGGGCCTATTTACGGCTGTTGATGGATGGGGGAGGAGAATTCACTTGTTTATGTATGTACTACTAGTTAGAATACAAAGTGTACACTAGTCTAGTACCCACAGATATTTTGCGTGGTAAGAAGAGAGAGTAGAGCGACAGACTTCTGTATGTTTGTAAACCTCTTTCGCTACAGCCATGTTTTACTGTCTCTCCATACATTCTCGCTGGTTTCAAGTGTCCTTGAAGCTCCCGTCTTATTTGTTTTTTATCGATTGAATACAAATGTAGTAGCGTAAACCAGTAAGTAATTTATTAACTTTACAGGTTTCTTTTGATTCATTACGTGCATCTAGAATTATATTTATTTTGTAGTGGTAAGCGCTTACCGCGGTTTCTTTATGTGCTTTTCTTGTCTGCCCGCTTGCAGTACAAGTTGCAGCTGTTTTTAGGTCCCTTGGCAACTAAGCATAGAGCTCGTAATGGCAGGCTTGCAACACTTAGGACTGCCAACCCTGAGAAAAATTATCCACATTCTTTATTTGCACCCACTATGACACATCGACCGCAGCGTATACTTTTTATACAGACTTTTATTTCTTGCCAGTCCGTTTCAGAATAACATTATCCGCGTTTATACGTATGTTTGCACACATCCCAGGTAAGTAGTTCGCGTCACTCGGGCCTGAGAACGTATAAGTTTCCAGACGGAAAAATGGGAAAGCTACGGGTTAAGGAAACGTTTGGATGAGGCTTCACAAGTGCTATACCATGAGCTAACAAAAACATGGAGTTTACATGAGTAGCGCGATTGACTTTTTCAGAAATAATTCACTTATATTAATTAGCTAATCATTTTGTTTAATAAAATAATAGGTAGGATATCTGGTTTGTGAGTGTTTTTGGTCTACTTATACAGGATGCGATAACTAACAACTTGCAGAAGTTTGCGAATAAATAAGCCATTTCCTACGTAAATAAATACACATGAAAAGAGGTTATTATTACAACTGCTTACCACTTCAGAGAACCATGTGGAAATAGTGGCGTAAAAATACATTTAATGGAATTGGATAAGGAAACATGTGGTACATGGGATTACAAGCAATGCTGATACTTACTATGTCGTGAGGACGCCAGACAAAACATACCACTACCAATGAAATTTTTACTCGTAAAGCTAATTTTATAAAGCCGTGGTGGCCTAGAGGTTCGTGTCCGTTCTAGTCGAGTCTACCAATGCGTTTTCCTGAACTTAAGTACCGTGATTAGTGATACCACGAGCTTAACGGTGAAGGAAAACTTACTCATGTGAAGCCTTATTCTCAAATATGTATTATTTTTAATTTCACAAAATGTAACTTTTAATTATGAAAAAGGAAGTAAAATTATTCCCCAGTCTACTGATGTTATTTGTTTCGTGACTCCGCGAGCAATTGTATGCAGGAGGCACGAGTCATGCACGCATTATATTCGTACACAACTTTTAACAATCTCTGAACAAGAAAATAATATGCTCGTAACGTTCACTGCGAGGTTTCAAAACTCCTATAGTTGAAAATAGCGTGAGTTGTATGCACACGATGCAAAATAATATTTTCTCTTGATAAGGCCCTCTAGTCCAACTTTTATCGTGTTTTGTTTTTGTGTTATTTTCGAGAAGAATTCAAGTGCAACACTGCCCATATCACGTGGCGTTTATGAGATTTTTTGTTACCTGTTGTGTGTTGTTTGTATTTTGTTGGTGATGTGTGTGTATACATTATTCATTTAATGATAAAATTCATTAATCAATTAATGAATTCAGTTATATCAACGTTTACCTATCTGGTTTAAAATCTCAAGATTAAGGACAAAGTTTTGATACTTTTGTCTAGGAAAAAGGATAGAACCTAACGTATTGCTTGATAAGATTGGACTGGAAATGGGTTCAAGTAATGCTTTACTTGAAGTTCAATGAACCCGTGCCACCTATGGACAGCTAGATCATTATATTATACATAACACTTTTGATTTTATGATTTAAAGGATAATAGGTTTAACAGCACGGTGTGTTATAGTGATAAGTCACAATAAGTCACATCAACAGCTTTAAGGAAAACATCGAGAGAAAACCTGCATATGTTTGAGAAGACATTGGAAGGCATTTATATAGTCATGCTTGAGTAACGGCAGTGGACTCGCCATCTTTCACGTTGGCTGCTAAAATATAACTCCGGCAGAAGGTGTGCGGGCCTTAACCTTCGGGGGCCCTTGTATATTATACAGGATACTATTCTAAAAGTAGGTTTATTATTATATGTAAGATTGACGATGGATAGTGTACCAATTAATGTTATATAGATATGATAATCATATGAGCCGTGGTGGCCGAGTGGTTCGAGCAGTTGCCTGCGACGCAAAGGTCGCAAGTTCGAATCCCGACTGTACCAATGAGTTTTTCTGAACTTAAGTACAGTGATTAGTCACACCACGAGCTTTACGGTGAAGGAAAACATCGAGAGGAAACCTGCATACGTCTGAGAAGAAATTCAAAGGCGTATGTATAGTCGTGCTTGAGTAACGGCGGTGGACTCGCCATCTGTCACGTTGGCACCTAATATACCTCTGGCGGAAAGTGGGTGTGTGGGTATTGCCT
This sequence comes from Drepana falcataria, assembly GCA_945859725.1. Lineage (NCBI taxonomy): Eukaryota > Metazoa > Arthropoda > Insecta > Lepidoptera > Drepanidae > Drepana > Drepana falcataria. Next base: position 9,815,695 of record OX243935.1, read on the forward strand.
ATACACCTCTGCCTACCCCTTCGGGGACCCTTGTGGGAAGGCGTGAGGATATATTATTATAATCATATATTAATGAATTTTTCATCTGTTTTTGATGTTTGCTATATGCATATAATAATTTTTAAATTGACTGGAAATACAAAACTATGCTGCATTCGAGGCGTACGAAGGAAGTACATTTTAAAATGTACTTTTTAGAATTTCATTTGCCTGTACACTATTAGCCGTAATAAATAATATGAAATAGCCGACGACCATTTTGTGGGAGCGCACGATAATGGAGTAAAAAAATTGTTCGTTTACCCAAACCATAACTGAGTTGATTACCGCTCTCACCTAGTGTTACGATTCGGTACAAGGTACAAAAGAACATTATTTATTTTCCTATTTATTTTCTCCCCACCAATGCCTACAGGAAAATAAGGCATGTTTTCTTATTGACCTTTTCCAGTCCTCCTCATCCTCACCAATCCAATCCAAAGGCAACATAATACTTTGATTACATATTTTCACTTATTTATTAATATATGTTATTTACTTTACGTTACTTCATTCTTTTAATATATTATAATCAATAAATACATTTATTGATATGACTGAAGGACTCGTATCCATGTCAAGAATACATTGGAACGAAAAGGAACATCTTTGATTGATATATTCATGGCGGTATAAAAGACATTAATAATTAATTAACTGTCAACCGCATAGCAGCAGCAACGTGTCAATAAATAAGTCCCTCAAACAGCTCGTTTCTTATGCAGGAGAGTGTTCTATACTGTCAACGTAGAAGTAAAAAGATCTATCAAATATACGTTTTACAATATATATACAAAAACAACAAGTTATTGATCTGGACCATCACGTGATATCATTGCTAGTTCCTCTTAAGAATCTATTATTATAAATAATTAATGATTAGATTTTTGTTGCCGTGGTGGCCGAGTGATTGGAGTAGTTACCTGCGACACAAAGATCACAAGATCGAATCCCGACTGCACCAATGGGTTTTTTCTGAACTTAAGTACAATGATGAAGGAAAACATCGAGAGGAAACCTGCATACGTCTGAGAAAAATTCAGAGGCGTATGTACAGCCGTGCTTGAGTAACGGCGATAGATTCGCCATCTGTCACGTTGGCACCTAAAATATATCTCTGGCGGAAAGTGGGTGTGTGGGCCTCTGCCTACCCCTTCGGGGACCCTTATGGCAAGGCGTGAGGATAATAAACAAATAAATAAATCTAGTACCATGCAGCGTGCAGCGTCAGATCTTAGCAGTTTAATAAATCTAAGAACATTATTTATAAGCGAAAGAAAACCAACATAAAGTAATTAAAATGGAAAAAAAATGGATATCCATTTATTCCTGGTTAAGTTTTTAACTCGGGCTCAACTCCCAGTTAACTTGCCTGTAAACTTTAACTGCTATAGTACCTAGCCGTCGACTCTGAGACCCGTATTTGGTATGTTGATTTTTATATCAGCTTGTTTCAACCTTTTTTTTTTATTTCAATTTAGATAAGAGAACTGACTGTCACGGTAAATCCCTTGATAGAGGGTAGGTGCTAGTTCTCTCAATTGTAGCTAGAGATGTATATTATTAAAACTACCTTATTTTGGTAATACGGATTACTTTACAAATGAAATTCATAACAACTGATGAAAAATATTCTGGCGAATGAATTATTTTATTTCTATTCATTTAAATGACTTAGCGCAAGTCGCTTCGTTGCTATCATCTCGAAGACAGATTCAATTATGCCTTATTTCAGAAGTTAGCGACCGTGTAATTCAGATAGTTACACGCCTATCGGCGCGACAAATTTACAAATTTCAAAGAAAAAAAAAGTATTTCAATCTAAATCTAATCGGTACCTAATAGCTATGCCAAAAAATCTTTTTGACTTATTCTATGCTGAGGTGGTATAAATTTTCCTTTGAAGGAACTTCGTTTTCAGTTTACCTACGGCGAGGTATTTCAAATTAAAGTTCACGTATGTTTTCCTTGAGACATGACTAGACTACTTATCACACGAATGCTTCAATACCTTTCATCCATAGCAATAAGCCACCAATTTTCTGAGATTCGTATGAAAAACCTATTTGGAACAGACTATTGTAGGCAAATTGACCTAGCTCCAAACTGTGTATAGTTATATTTACATAAAAAGGTTAATAGCAAAATCATTAATTATAGATTTAGTAGTATTAATCATATATATATAGCTTCAGCGGAAATCGAATCCACGACCTCAAGCTTCACGGTCAAGAGCTCTGACCACTGTCACTAAACTACATGAATTATCTTAAAATATTATTTTTTTAAATACAGTGCATATTCTAAATTATGATTAAAAATGCATTTGACCTTCGTTGTAGAATCTCATTGTGTTCTATTTTTGAAAATTCAGACTAACATAAAAAAGGAGAAAAATCTAGGAGGCCGTGCCGACGATTACAATATGGCGGACGCTTTACAAAATTGTACGCTAAGATAAGCTTCAATATTATTTGTTTTATATTATTTAAAAAACATTAAACCAAGCAGTACAAGGACCGAATTTTGGTACGTAGTGTATTTATATTGTTTATTTTTTATTTTATTTGTAATGATATATATATCTTACAAAGGATAATCGTAAACATTATTTGGTTACGCCTACTATTAACATTTATATAAAGAATAAGCAGCGAATAAGATTGTACATAATTGAATTTTAATTGTTACAAATTGCCTTCTACATATTAATTTACATTAATTTAAAGTGAAACTCATATCAAGGATTAAGGTATGAAGCTGTATATAACTTCATATCATAATTCCCATCTTGTTATACCGGTATTTGTAACCTTTGCCAGCTTCATCATGCTATTTATAATAATAACTAGCTGTGCCCGCGACTTCGTCCGCACGGAAAGGTGATATGAAGCAGCATTTTAGTTTTCTTATTTTACCCCCTTAAGGGTTAAATTTTTACTAACTTTGAATGTAACATTTATATGTAATATTTATATGTAATCAAGAGCCTAAAAAATTTGTTTCAAGCTTCTAGCTTAAAAAATGACGAAACTTCCATACAAACGTTCATCCCCTATTTCAACCCCTTGAAACCCTTTTTCGCATTAAAAAGTTGCCTATGTCCTACCTCAAGCTCTAGACTATCTCTGTACCAAATTTCATTTTTACGTAGTTACATTGTTACGTACGGTTACGTAGTTTAGACGTCAAAAGGTAACAGACAGACAGACAGACAGAGTTACTTTCGTACTTATAATATTATAAAAAAGTAGGGATTGTAGGGATAGCGATAATATATCCTGACGCCTTCCCTCAAAGGTGCCTGAAGGGATAGGCAGATATGTATACCCACATGCCCACTTACCGCCAGATATATATAGTTTAGCTAGAACTCGCTATTTAGTAAAAAAAACGTATATATATTTTTTTTTTTTTTTTTTTTTTTTTTTATTCATCTTTCACAAAGGTATGTACATAGGATCAGCTATACAGTTAACTTAGTGAATAGCGCCTTTGTGAGAGACTGGTGCCTGTACTAGGTTGATCCTGTATTACAGGTTACCAGGCTCTCGCCCCACTGGAACATTACTGTATTTCTTACAATAGTAACTATTTCGTATTCAATTAATACCATTTTACAAATATAAGCTAAAGCTAGGGGTTAGTGTGTATGTGTGTGAGTGTATGTGTGTGTGTGCGTGTGTGCAAGTGTGTGTGTGTTTTGTGCAGGTTGGGGTGTATGTGAAGAGGAGTGCTAGGGAGTTACGTATTAAATGGTTAGGAAATTGGTAGAATTAAGTTTTCTGTTTCGGCGTAGGATAAGTTAAGTAGCCATGTTCTTACCAACTTTACATAACGAACTTTGGGAAGTGAGTAGATACCAAGTACTGCATTGATTTTATTGTAAATGTATGGACCAAGAAAGCATAGAAATCTTTGCGCGAACCGAGTTTTATAAATTACAGAAGGACAGACTAAAGATTTAAGCCGTTTTGACTCATTAATCATGGGATCGTACTTAAGTAAAGAATGGCTTTTTACTATAATTTTTAAAATAAAAAGTTGACGAACTGTTAATAATTTACATTTTTGGTACAGGTCAATGGTTGGATAAAGAAAAGGTAAAAAGTAGCAAACTTTGAGGACTGCACGCTGTGCACGTTCAAGATGTATGAGGCTAGTTTTGGGGGCACCCCCCCATGATGTAATGCAATAGGTCAGCAAGGATTCGCAAAGAGCATAATAAGTGAGTTTTAGGATTCTATCATCGGAGATATGTCGCAATTTTTTGAAAATGTAAATTAATTTACGCCTTATATATATTCACGCCTTTCCACAAGGGTCTCCGAAGAGGTAGCAGAGGTGTAACAATATCTGCTTTTCATCTGAGATATAGTTTGGTGCCAGCGTGACGGCGAGTGCATCGCCATTTCTCAAGCAAGTACATATGCAGTGTGTTATATGTGAGTGTTTTTTTTTTCATTTCTTATCAAACGTATGCAGGTTTTCTTGCGATACTTTTTGTCACCGTAGACACCGTAATATGACTTATCACACACTTTAAGTCAGAAAAACTCAGGTTCAGGCAGAGGCTTCGAACAAGTTATACTCTAAACTACTCAACTACCACGGTTCCATTTAAGTTTATCTTATATATCTTCACGGCTTCCCACAAGGGTCACCGAAGGGGTGGGCAGGGGGCTATAACATACGTCATTGAATTTCTTCTCATACATGCAGGTTTCCTTTCGACGTTTTCCTTTACCGTAAAGCGCAATTAAAATAACTTCTGAGCCGTGAGTTTAGTTTGGAGATTTATATTGTTCAATGGTGCAAAGAAACAAACCGAAAACTTATACGCTATTATAGTGCAATAAATTGTAAAGGAGTTGCAATGAACAATATTTTTATGAGCAGTGAGTGGTTATCTACGGTACTGTTTTGATAGCGGCTCTGCTTGTATTACACGCCTTTGCAGCAGCTGCGGGTTGGAAAGGCCATTCATATCGTGCGATATTTTAACATTTTCTGAAGCTTAAGGTAGATATCGATAAAAAACTGAATTTAGGTCCAGATAATTATTATGTGTGTAGGACATAGCGAAAGAGGTATATGCTAGTCTAGAGAAAACTGGCGTTCTACTCCTCTGCCTACCCCGTTAGGGACTTGGTGTGATGATATGTATGTATGTATAGTTATGATCGATACATATGAAGTTCGTATCTTTCGAAGTAATACTTTTGCAAGGAAGGCACGAAATAAGTAAACTGCTATTGGTTGGTCACTGGACTCCCATGGGCGTTATTTTAGTATGTAAGATAAAATATTCAACACATAAAAAATATCAAATATCAGGAGCTGGACATGTTTATATGTGAGTTGATATAATGTTGATATCTTGCTATCATCCGATCTGTTTCATCTTTACAATGGAGGAGAGACGCTCTTAAACTATTTTCGAAGGAGACTCATCTCAACTACTTTCATTTATCCTCAGGACACACCTTATTTAATCTTATGCGTGATATACCGGGACTCGCTGTCTAAAAAGTATTAAGGCAACGAACTTAAAAAAAGGACCAATATCGCGTTGTCCTGCTCGTGTCGTATATTGTAAAAATAACTTTCATAGAACAGTTGTTCAAATTAAGACCGCAGTTGTTCGTATCTGATTGTGTTATTGTACTACTTTCAATTGTTTATTGTTCAGATCGCACGCCAGGGATTTATAGCGATACAAAAGCTTCTGCAGAATAAATATTTTCGGAGGCTTTAGTGCAGTAATGTTACCTTTATCTAGACTCATATTGTAACTACATATGCGTGTTTGTCTATCTGCTTATCAACAAAAACAATATTATTACATAACAATGTAATAATTAGGTAATATTTTTTTATACCACTTTGGTGGCAAACAAGCTTGCGGTAAGCGGGCCATACACCCTTAAAAACTAACAAATTTACAATATTACACGTTTTGAACTATAGCTAAGCTGGAAGAACTGTTGCAGCGTTCTAATTATTATGGGTTTTCTTTTTACAGCTCTATATTTCTGCCGGTTATACATTTTCTCGGTTAAAAATGTATGTATGTAAAAATAGTATTACATTACAATTAACAATACCTCATAATTTGCCTTCGAAAAACTTGGCAGGTGTAGCAGAAAGTAAGCAGAGGTGTCCCTCTATTCACCAGTGTTATATTGAAATGTCAATGTGTGATTTATGGCGAGTCTTCCAACCAAATGTCTACCGTCTGTCAGACACAACTTTATATAACTCCGTCTAAGCATATGCAAGATTCTTGTGTGTCGATGTCTTCTCTGGTTTTAAAAGCTTGTCATATGATAAATCATACCTCTAAAACTAATTGGCTTAATCCCCCTTGATTATTTTCTTGTAAACTTAAGTTCACTGGTGACTAATTTAACCGATTGAGTGAACACGGCACATCCGATCGTGATATAAACTTTACCTAAGCCCGGACCTAACAATTCTAATCCTAATCTTAAAAAGTTACCTGTTTACTACCAATCTGTTTACCCAAAGTCGTTTAACACCAGCTAAAGTTAGCAGCCCTAACACCAGTTTATTTTCTAATTAACTTCGTACGTGTGGTCATTAAGTATTCTGCGGGGTGGATTTGTATCGAGTATGAGACCCGTTGCTATGAACTTGTTCAATTTGATACGTGACGTATGGAGCTGCGAAGATTTGGATAAGGTATTTTTAAAGGAAGGCGGATAACTGAGTGATATGACACCAAAATTTCCCGCTCTATACCGAGGAATTTTGGTAGATACTAATTAATATTAGCCCATATTATACTTGTGAGAAGAATATGTTTGTATCTTTCTCTTCAATTTAATATTTATCAATGTATATCTAGTCTATTTAACTGTATTGAGACAGGCTTAAATTGATCTTAGGTCATTTTAGGAGTAATATTCGGAGATATTTTCTTATAGTAATGTGATTTTTACTGATTGTATATGTATATTAATGAAGGACTACTACAAGCAAATCGTAGCTTATAAAAATATTGGTTATTTAGGTATATGGATTTTTTCTATAGAATAAAAAACTTTGATAAAGATGCTACATAATACTTCAAAAATATTTTACTAAGGACTAGACAGGACTAGACTAGATACGATAATGCTAAAAATTACCATGTCTTGAGTAACGAGACTTATATTGTTTTATATACGTTTATAATAATTAAACCTTAAAACACTTTTCACGGAAAATGGTGGTAGAAAGTAAGACGCTTTGAATCCGCTCATAAGTACCTAGTCCAAACATATACGAAAAACTATGAAGCCATTCTCATATCCCATACACGGACAGATTAGTAAATAGCAGGCTTGGTCGTACCAAACTTATCTCATTAGTTAGTAATCTACAACTGACAGTGGACCGTTTCGAGGGTTAGTTTAATAAATAGAGATTATTGGACTCTTCTGTTTTACGAAGATGCCCTCTCGGCCGAACGAATTGAACGAAATAAACTTTTTCGCTTACTGTACCCGCTCGGTAATTCGGTTTTGTTGTTTATCTCCGCCTTCTTGATAGGACTTTTTTGCTGTCTAACTGGCGTTCTTATTATTGTTGGTCAGATATGAAAAAGCTAGCCCGTAATCTATGCTAGACAGAGCACTTCTTATTTTTTTCAGGATAGCTACTTCTTGTATCCAAAGGCTTGAGCCCCGATATCGTGACCTCTGGTGCGGAACGAGCACCTGACGAGATATAAGGTCATATCCGATCGGCTGTTGGGGCGTGATTGAGTAAAATGAATGTTTGTCATAAACATTATTACATTGTAACATTTTAAGCCATATGATGGTTTTAACATTACAAACTATACGTAAAACAACGAACAATTCTGTTTTTTACTGTCTCTCATAATTTGAGTTCCTATGGCGAGATCTACAAGTCCAAAATTTCGAATGTGCATGTAAATAGGGTTAGGACCTCGGCTTAGGGCATTGCTAATTCGCAGGTTAGGGGGCTGGACTCGGACTGGTAAGCCGGCATCATCATCATCTAAATATAGTTTCCGATTTTCGTGTGGGCCTCTGGGGTACCTCTCATAAAAAATTAAGCTAAACGACTTCTCTTCATTTATACTAATATCGGGTCATCACGAACTAGCTTTGATTGATTAATTCTCGTTGTTTCAGTTGTGTTGCAATCTCCGTGTGGTGGACTAAGGAGTTGAGTTTTTGACCTGCAGTTGGTAAGTAATACGTTTTTTTACTTATAGCCTCATACTTGATATAAGAGCGTATCGGATATAAGGGCGTATTTAACTAATTACAGGAGATAAAAAATAAATAAAAATAGCTGAATCATGAAACTGTATAAACTGCATCAAAACCTGTACACCTGCACGTGGCAAGGGCAGGGTAGCGACACAATTTTTATCTGTTGTGTCCCTACGCGGTGAATAAAGATTCCAATAATGAATGAGGGCGGAGGATTGATATATTGTGTTGGCTGCAGAGGGATTAGTCCCATTATGCTGCAAACACAGTATAACTCTCCGAACACAGAGTGACAACGCACAAGTGATAATGAGGCTACGGTAACCGTTTCCCATCAGTTGGGCTGTATGCTTGTTTATCACTTTTGTTGTATTTAAAAATCGTGTGTATGACTTCAAATAGAACAGTATGCTAACTAAAAAGAAACTGAATCCTTAACACTGAACCCCAGTGCATACGATTTAGTTATATTAAAACAAAGTAACTAGGCCGTAGTTGTCCTAATTTACTAAGCGTAATTAGATTTCAAATACATTTGTCATTCCCTTCCGTAAACAAGTCGTTACTACCATAATATTACTTATTTAGCAAACCTTTTAACAATTGTATTTATCAGCCATTTGTATTCATTAAGCGCTCGTTGAAGGCGATTAAGCGAACGATAGAGTTTTATTAATAAATAAAACAAATACAGGGCACTATTGAATATATAAGCAAGCCTCTGTACTACTAACGTATACAGAACTATTGGTGAAGTCACCAAACCTTAACCAACCGAAATCTACTTCTCGTGCGTCCTCTATAGAACTGCCCAAGTAACAAATCTACAATACACTCTAAAATAGCCCTTAAAGCATCAGGCGTAGGATTTATATTGACGGTAACTAAAATAGCAAGCTCTCACTGAGGCGTTCAGTGCGACGCCTCTGATTAGTGTCGGACCTGTCAATTGTCGATTATCGAATCAAATGAAGGTTACTTACGCCACGTGTGACCAAGCGGTATAACCCAGTTATGTGATTCAAGCGTAGTGGTATTCAGGCACGGCCATCTTGGACAATTAACACGCCTTAGTTGAGAGGGAAATATACATACATACATACATATAATCACGCCTCTTTCCCGTAGGGGTAGGCAGAGAAAGATTGTCACAGAAAAACCAGTATAGTCTACTCTTTTGTATTTGTCTTAAAAACTGCAATGATATATGTAAGTTTTCTTTTTACATACATAAAATAAATAAATATATATTCCATAATCGCAGCCAATGGACGCTATCAGCGTATGCATGGTTATGGATGTTCGGCAGCATAAGGGATTCAATAGATTAACTTCTACCAGCATCTACCAGTACCACTGCGCCGGATCACAAGAGAGCTTTACTTCCAATCCACTGCCGCGCGAATATTATACTTTCATAACACTATTGTAACTTACTAATACATATTTCTAGCTATTACATATTCATAATAAATAAAATTGTTTAACTTCTTTTAAAAAGCAAGGCATTTTAACGGTAAAGGTGGTTAAATGTATTTTAATTTTAATTCTCTCGCCTTACCACAAGGGTCCCCGAACAGGTAGTTTTGAGTCTTTATGTATACATAGGTTTAAATTTCTTGTCAAACGTATACAGGTTTCCTCTCGATGTTTTCTTTAAAAGGCTAGGAAGGCGTGAAGATATGAAGATGTTTATTCAAAACTCTTCACCAATACAAATAAACACCGAAAGGACAATGTCGATAATTACCTACAGTTAGTCGACAAATCCACCCCCTCACTGCTTAGCCGCTCAACTGTGTTCGCTTCTGCATCTTGATTGTACACCCAAACACTCCACTATACATTTGCGTACCATTAATTCAATCCTCATGTTTGCATTTATTCAATTGCCAGAACTTTGCCTTGAATGCGACCACTTTTAAATTGTATAACGCTAAATTCATATTGTAAAGCCGAGTGGTTCGAGTAGTTGCCTACAACACAAAGTTTGCAAGCTAGACTCGTCCCCACCGTGCCATGAGTTTTTCTAAATGTAAGTAGGTACAGTAATAGTGGCTTTACGAGTTTGCAGTTTGTTTTTATATATAAAAATGCTTTAATATAGTTCATCAAAATCAAATCAAAAAAGCTTATTTATAGACGACAACATAATCCATACAGAAAATAAACTTCACTATAATATTTGCATTTCAGATACATGTATAAGAAGCGCATTAGATAAAGCAAATTCTATGATACTTTTATCAAAACATGTCTCGGTGAGCATCAACGGTGTGAGTTATCTTACGGAAATATCGAATATGTTCCACAAAGTGCTCAAAGCTCGGGCCGTTGTGACTAGGTAAATTGCCTCGAGTCGAAAATTACTACTCGGCTCTTCAAAGTACTTCAGTGCGCTCTACCAAACATTTTCATGAAGATTTTTAATTATCAGATTCCTTCTACGTTACGTTATTTTTTAGACTGATTTAGCACTCCAAAAAATAACAAATAGTAAGCTATTTATTATATTATATTCTTTAGAATCCTGAAGCATTAGAATTATTTGTGTTGCGAGATTGTTTTGTCGGCCCGTTTTTAAACGGATATTTTATGGCGACGATACTATCAATGGAAGATAGTTATGGATAACAAACAACTATCTTCTCGACACACATGCTAGCAGTGCTGCGTAGATATCATATTATATGGCTATCAAAATTTCGGGGTAGGCAGGGAAGTAACACTCAAAAGGTCTCAGAAAACAATATCTATGCCCCTGAATTTATTCTAAGATGTACCTATACTAATCACGATTCAAGTCTTCTACTTCAAATTAAAATTATCGTGCTTACATAAGATACGCATAGTATACGTTAGTTAACTAGAAAAGTCTAATCAAGAGCATCGTTTGAATCAACAATCGAAATAAAAAGTAAGTACCTATTTACCAACCTGTTCGTAAACGATCGACCGATAATAAATTCTATTCCGTTCCATTAGATGCCATTTAGTTTACAGCTATCGGCTTGGGAATATACTGGGGACATCTATTCTGGAATTAAAGATCGTTAATCAATCGCCCCTAGGTGCGGCAGAAGCTAGAACTTTACGTGTGATATATATTCTCACTCTTTTATACTTAAAGCGACATCTACCTCTGTACTGTTGAACTAAGATGTCTTTGGATAAACTCACTCTCATAAATAACTTGAATATTTTGTACCCAAATTTACTACGCCACGTTTTATTATTGTAAAGATTTAATTGCATCACCAGTTTGATAATTTCTAGATCTATTTTGATTATTGAAGGAATGGATGTCTGGATGAATCAGACTTTTGTCTGGTTCATGACAAAATTGTTGTAAGTTCCGTGGCCTGTTTTTTAACATTACATAGGAATATATCAATCGCTCCTTACATAACAGTGCTTTTTGTTGGCAAAGGAGCTGGAACATAATATTATCTTACTCAAAGAATCCGTGTTGCTATCTAGTGCTATAATTCCGCTAGGCTAGTTGGCACGCTTCCGCGATATACTGGTTTGGTTATTTTTTATTTAAGAAGACCACGTTCCAACGGAACGTCAAGATTACCTACTCGAAACCGACGAGCATGTATGAAGAGATTGATGAATATGGACGAAGCGAAAGAGGTATGTAAGTCTAGGGAGAACAGGCGGTCTATACTCTCTGCCTACCCCATTAGGGACTCGGCGTAATGATATGTTTTTCATGTATAGTATTATTTATATCACACCGTGATTCCAAAGACGTAATAATTATTATTTTTTAGGACGGATTTTATTGTTTAACAAAAATTATATTCGATCAAGGGATCATGGTTTAACGAGATCATTTTGATAAACTTTAAGAATTGAATTAGGAACCTATTGACGCGAACACAGTGATAGTATTTCTGCATACTATCTCTGTGCTCGCGTCACGCTAAATGTGCGTTGGACATTTTCCTATTACATTCGAACAAAAGGCTTCTCGTTTGTCCTCTTCTTTTTGTGGCTTCGATTTAATTGGCGCAAGACTGCGGTCGATCGCCCCATCGATTGGAATGGACGGAAAAGGCCTATTATTAATTGTGACGTTTTTTTTAGCTCCTTCTAATTATTCTAATAATGTTTATGATAATCTGGTGTGTTTTAGGAAAATCTACTAAGGATTCTCTATACGTAAGTAAGTCTAGAGAGAACTGGCGCTCTATTCTCTCCCTGTTAGGTACTCTGCGTGATGAATTCTCTTATACTTATGTGAAAACTGATATACGTTCGTTATTATAGATATATACTATATAAATAGAAGTGATACTACATGAGTAGATAGACGGTAATCAATACATTCATGATTCAGTCATGGCGGTGGATTCAATTGAAAACAAAATATTTTTATTTCACATAGGCCTAGATGGGCACTTATAAAACGTCGAAAAAAGGCACACGGGTCGGATTGGTCGTTTCCATGGAGAAGAACCGGCAAGAAACTCCATGGTTACTTTTTTCAAATCATTTGGTTTAAGTAGTTACCAGCATAATCAAGATACGGCGCCTTTAGTACCTCAATCAAATGTACAATGTACTGAATATAAGACAAACGAAAAGACAAAGACAAGATACTCATGCAATATTTTCGGAGTTCAAAGCCTCTGTGTCTATATTTTTAGTTTATTTATATGTATATTATATTTATGTATTCGTATCCGATAAGACGGCGATGGACTCGCCATCTGTCACGTTGGCACCTAATATACCTCTGGCGAAAAGTGGATGTGTGGGTATTACCTATACACCTCTGCCTACCCCTTCGGGGACCCTTGTGGAAGGCGTGAGGATATATTATATATATATTATTATTACTATACAAGTTAATAAGCCGTGGTGACCAAATGGTTTAAGTAGTCTTCTGCAAAATCAAGATTGCGTTTCGCCGACCCTGATAGTCCGTTCCTACCACTGTTTTTTCGCTCACATCGAAAGCTTTACGGTGAAGAAAAACATCGTGGAGAAACCTGTAAATTTATCGAAGACATTTATATATTTAGCGTGCTCGGGCTACGGTGTCCGACTTGCCAACTATCATGATCCTGAACAGATACCAAAATACATATCCAGTGGTAAATAAAAAAAAAAATTGGTTTTATATGAAATAGCCAGTAAATTTGTAAAAACCGCCTTTGGCCGAGTGGTTCGAGTAGGTGCCCGCGACACAAAGATCGCAGGTTCGAATCCCGACTGAACCAATTTTTTTTTTTTTTTTTTTTTTATTTACTGTCTCTCGTAGCGTGAGTTCCGGGAACTTTTGCTACTTAACCGGTCAATGGCGAGACCTAGGCCTCCAGCCAGGCACTTAAGTATTAAGCAACACAGCTAACTTAAGTACAGTGATTAGTCACACCACGAGCTTTACAGTGAAGGAAAACATCGAGAGGTAGCCTGCATACGTCTGAGAAACCTAAATATATCTCTGGTGGAAAATGGGTGTGTGGGTACTACCTATACATCGGAAGGCGTGAGCCAGTAAACTATAATAATAGTAGGTATATTATTTCAAGTTGTGTGTGCTCATTTAAGATAAAGAGATAAAAATACTTGCTTAATTGAATGTTGACTTATCCTCGCCCGAAAACACGGGGGTCCACATCCCTAAATCTAATTACGCCTAGCTTATACATTTTATTTCAAGGGGCGAGATGGTTACAAACTGTCTCATTACTTAGCTGAATACAAATAGTGTAGGAGTGAATAGGAGTTGAAAGGTAGAATTGCTCTTGTGAGTGTATTGCGTTGAATACTTAATTTGTTAATTGTTTTCTTTGGTTTGGCTTTCTGTCAAATGAACTTGTTTTCGTATTGGATTTGTCTTCAATATTTCATTTACATTATTTACTGGCATGCATTTTACAATTACAGTGATTAGTCACGAGCTAAACGGTGCATACGTTTGAGAAGAAATTCAAAGGCGTATGTATAAAGTCCTGTTTAAGGCACGACGATGGACTCGTTGACACCTAATATACTAAAATCTGTGACGTAAAGTGGGTGTGTGGGTACTACCTACCCCTTCGAGGATCCTTGTGGGAAGGCGTGAGGATATTATTATTATTAATAATAATAAATATTATTCAATAAATATTGTTCATATAAAGTATAATGCGAATTATGAATCACACACTTATAGTTCCCGTATTGCAAACCTTAGTTCACATCTTTCACAAACTCAATAGTGCAAATTGTATGTCGCAGTCCTAGCGCAAGTCCAAATTTGCGGTCGCATAAACACGTCTCCTTGGCGTTTCAGGAGTTGGCAACTTTGCTAGTTGGTGGTTTTGTTTACTTATGGAAACTTCACGCGTATAGAAATGGTAGACATTTATTTACCAACCTTTGTAGCTTTGTTTAATTTTTATATACTTTACAGAAGACAGAACGTGCAATGTAGCATTCAGATTCGAAATAAGATATTATAGATCCTTAATCAGATCTACATATATAGGGTAGTAAGCTTAATATTATCACCAGATACACAGATTACAGACACATATTTTTAATTATTTTTTAATAACTACAACTTTTAAATAGACACACATTATTCCAAACGATTTGCGGGATTTCAAGCCCAGTGGTGCCCAGACGAGGACAAAAGTCTAGTCGAAATAGCCCTAAATTAGATCAAGCTGGTCCTATGATGATAGGATATATTTTAGGACAAGTTATTGCCAGTGACTTAGTCCCATTTTTCTTAAAGCTTTTTTCGACTAAATTACCAAACTCGTCCTACGGATGGGTGCGATCTGATGTAAAGTCGAGTCCCTACAGTATTGCCGCAGTTGTTATAATCACATTTATAAAATGAGATTGATTCCTTCTGCATTACTTGAGCTGCCTGCCTTGCACCGTCGGGAGTCACACGTAGAGTAGTTGTAGTCTTTTTGCACTTATTTATGTGTAGATCTATGTATAACTATAATTCCTATAGTACAAAAACCTGGCTTGGTTTGCGAAATCAGTTTGTGTAGAATGATCTCGAAGTATGCATATTAAAATTTAAGTTTACTACATATATGTACCACATTGTACTACATACTTACATACATTATTCATACATGCTCGCTGGTCTCGAGTAGGTATAGTCCGCGCGGAACTAGTTGTCTGCAATTTTGTGGGGACGGGAGCAAGGCAGCGGGTTGTCTAGTGATCACTTGAGATTATACACTAGTGATGACTTATCTCGAGATATCGATATCGATAATGAAATAGAAAACAGTTGTATCTTGCCTATTAGGTGAACAATAGTAAATACACTTGAGCTCTTAAGAGTTAGGAGTATTATATTTATTTTTATTAAAAATTTACCAGAAATAAATAATATGAAAGTATTCCGACATATTCTCAAAATTATTTGATTCTGGACTTTCTTAAATTTGAGTCAGTTTTATATTCCTAAAGTAAAAACTTACCTCCTTCCTTTCGTCCGTGAAAAAACGTATGCAGTTTGAATAGTTCATTTATCACTAGTCTTCTTACCATGCTTTTGAAATCTCATATCTTCCGTACTAAGTAATGATAGCAAGCCCCCCGCCCTTTCGAGCCACAGCTCAAACACCAAGATAAAGTAATCTTGGCGTTCTCATAATTTAAAGTACAATTATGTTACGTAAAAAGACTGTATTTAATATTCACTCCTAGTCAAGGATCTGCAATAGGGTGTTAACGATTAAATAATAAATTGCTTAGAGTTCATGTTAATTCAATAATATAAACTTTATATACAGGTTAAGTACAACAGTTTCAACTGAGTCTGTAGCTGCACAATTTAGATCCTCGTTTCACCTGCAGTAATAGTACACGATCAAAAGGAGTTAGTTTCATTAGAATTGAACCTTGCACCTGAGAGATCGTAAACGAACAGCTTAGAGTTGTAAAACCAGCTCGTGTATGTAACGACTAGAACTACTTTAATATTCTATTTGAAGTTTGTCATCTTTTTAATGTTATTCCTAACAATGTACCTGGGAGACCTCTAATGTCTTTTGGGTAATCTCGACGTCCCAATCCTTTGGTGTTTGATTGTTTTGATCTAGGTAATTCTATCATCCACCCAATAGCTTAAGAATTTGGCTATTTGACGGAAAGTCAAGGTGGGGGCCGGGCCCTGTCGCATAACGCGGGCCCAGGCCTGGCGGTAGTGCACAATGGCTCTTGCTACGGACAGCTCAGCCAGGATGCTAGAGACAAAGTTAGGCGCCCGTAGGGCGCGCTCAGGCAAAGTGCAGGTGGACAGACACACTGGTGTGTTCCACAGAAGAAACGATAGCCCTCTTATTTGCAAAGAGGACGATTACTGAGGTGGTGTATATTACATCTATTTTGTCAACAGTTTTCTCATCTATTATTATTTAATGCTTTTCGTTATATTTACAAGCTTACTTTCATTCTTTAGCTTTGTTACAAGCATACTTTCATTATTTAGCTTTGCAAATGTCTTCATTGCATCTTCGATTTTATATTCTAATAAATTTAAAAAGCATAACAATATAACCTACCAGTGTCCTAATTGCACACTTAGTTCCACGGCACCCTTCATCATAACTTCTGTAATCTACGTTTAGCGTAACCCAGCTTATCTCTACGTTTAAGTTATATTTATGCTAAAATAAATAACAAAACCACTTTGTTTTGCTTGGAAATTGTTTTGTGATCCGCTTTTTTATCATTTACAGTTGTAAAGACCCTATACTACTTTATATATTGTATATATAATATGAGCAGAGTGTAGGTCATTTTAATATAGGTACTTTATGTACCTACTTTTAGGTCTTAACTGACTTGAGTATATTCGTAGCTGATGCTTTTAATTTTAGCTAGCTAGCTGGCAGTTTAGGGACAGTAAGACAATCTTATTCGTTGTGGGTGCTGTAGTATGTGTCATCAAATAATGTCTAAGGGCGTAACTTGGAAAAGTAAACTAGATATTACATATGACAATGATGTAAAGATCAAAGAACAAACAACATAACATACTAGCTGCCCGCCCCGGCTTCGCACGGGTGCAATATTGATACTAATAATAATGTAAAAGATAAAAATGGTTATGGTGGTATATCCTTTAGAGATAATTAAATACAATCGCGGACTTTTATATCGATCATTTGAAGATATACTAACCTGTAGTACATTCATTTGATCTATCTCGTAAGGTTTACCCAGCGTTTGCGATTTAAGCGCACAAAAATATGTGCCTATGATCACATTACAAATCTTTGAATATTTCGTTATTTATTAAATAGGAGAAAAAGAGGCGAATTTGGAATAGTCTTGGTTAATTTTCATTAAGATTGTTAGATATATGAGCGTTTTTAGCTGACCTCTACATCGCGTAAGGAATACTCCTACCAAATTTCAAGTCAATCGGCCTTAAAGTTCCTGAGATATCCTAATGAGTGAGTTCACAAATGAGCTCTCCCCGCACTCCACCTTGCGGGTGGAGTCTCACAATATCCGTTCTTACCTGACCTCTACACCTTGTAAGGAATACTACCAAATTTCAAGTCAATCGGCTTTATAGTTCCTGAGATATCCTAATGAGTGAGCTCACAAATGGGATCTCCCTGCACTCCACCTTCCGGGTGGAATTTCACAAAATCTGTTCTTAGCTGACCTCTACACCGCGTAAGGAATACTCCTACCAAATTTCAAGTCAATCGGCCTTAAAGTTCCTGAGATATCCTAATGAGTAAGTTCACAAATGGGATCTCCCTGCACTCCACCTTGCGGGTGGAGTATTTCAAAATCCGTTCTTAGCTGACCTTTATACCGCGTAAGGAATACTCCTACCAAATTTCAAGTCAATCGGCCTTATAGTTCCTGAGATATGGTAAAGAGTGAGCTCACAAATGGGATCTCCCTGCACTCCGCCTTCCGGGTGGAGTTTTTCAAAATCCGTTCTTAGCTGACCTCTATACCGCGTAAGGAATATTCCTACCAAATTTCAAGTCAATCGGCCTTATAGTTCCTGAGATATCCTAATGAGTGAGCTCACAAATGGGATCTCCCTGCACTCCACCTTCCGGGTGGAGTTTCACAAAATCCGTTCTTAGCTGACCTCTACACCGCGTAAGGAATACTCCTACCAAATTTCAAGTCAATCGGCCTTACAGTTCCTGAGATTTCGTGATGAGTCAGTTCAAAAATGGGATCTCCTATATATATATAATATAGATTACCAAATAAAAATAAAGAAAATACTTTAAATTTCCTGACAATAAAGCGATACATTCGCTTCCAAAACTTTAATCAATCCCGAGCTGACATAAAGCTGCCAAACAACGCGTACATTTTCAGATCATTTATCCCAAATAATTTCACTATCGTCCCATGCCTTATACGAAGTTAATTCAAATCCCGAAAATCTTCTCGGGTCTTGAATGAAATTTATAGCCTTGGCTTAATTTGCTTCGCTCTAAAATGAGATTTGCTTCGTTGACAGGGGTGACTATGGGATATAAATCTTGGTGTCTTTATGTAACATTCTATCGTCAGGTTCGGGGGCTCAAAAGTGCATTTACTATATTTGGTGTTCCAACTTAGGTCTCAATTCCAAATAATTTTTTTCAAGATTTTGTTTGTTAAACAGAAGGAAAAAAACTGGTGTTAATCATATTGAAAAAATTAGGAAAGGCATGTGACTTTGGCTTGGACGTTTAACGCTCAACTACCTTATCGTTCCGAGTTTTATTTAGTTTGATCATTCTGCTTAAGTTATTGATGCAAATGAAAAATAGCATAACGGTTGGAATGAAACAAAAATATTATAAAAAATTACACACTTATTTAAGTTTTTTATTCATACAAAAACGCCTTGACAAAATACTTTATACAAAGTTATACACAATAATGATGAACATATACTTTTATGCGTGGAGCCTAAAAAATAAAGGTGTCAACATTTTCAATAAACCTTCCTTTCTGTACGTCACTTAAACATAATTACACACATTTATATATATACCTATATCATTTATTACATTATATTATAAGTGTGCGATCGTACTTTCAAAGTATGTAGTTTACTGGATTTAGCTAATCTATTACATACATTGCTTTTCAGTTAATTACAAATTAAAAAAGATATCTGCAATGTAAAAGCAATTAATGTTCTTAAGACGACTGCCTGGTATTGAGCCCCTTGCGTTCCAAATTCTAGGACAGTGATGATTTTTGCCTTACTCATAAAGCGTTTCATTCCAATTCCATCTGAGTCTTAACAGGACGCTTTTATATTAGCTGCGACTGTTCTTAATTACATAAACATATAAATATATAATATAAATAATTCGCAATTGATAGAACTGAAATTTAAACCATCGGTCGTATGAGCAATGTATTCAGTGTGCGACGGTGGCCGAGTAGTTTAAGTAAATGTCTGTTAAGTCAAGATTGTAGGTTCTCACCTCGGTGGTATGTTGCTATCGTGTGAAAAAAAACACCGAAAATACTTTCCTTAATTTCTTCTGTAATTAATTACTTCATTTATCTTATTATCTTATCGCTAAATTCTATGATGTATGTATATGAGATAGTAACTAAGAGATGGCAACAGACTTGCTATTATATATGTTCAGAGAATGAAAGAAAGAAAGAAGGGGGTGCTATTTTACTTCGAGGACTCTTCTATAAAGGCGTATACGAGGCTTATACGAAGTACACATGTTCGAAAAAATTTAAACTCTCGGGATATTTTCAAATACTATTTTGAACTCACCAAAGCTACTTCTGGTATTAGTACCCACGAAGTAATCACCAAAAGTTTCAGTAACACCAGTGTATTTTCAATTTAAAGATACCCAGTTAAATTGGCTTTGTCTAAAAGAGTTCAAGGGAAGTTTACATCAAAGTTTTAGATCCGAAGTGTCGATCTGCAAGAACAATCATTGAAACTTTATCCGAGTGCAAAGTGCACGCCAGCAAAATTTTATAGGGATTTTAAATAACTAAAAAAGCAGCATATTTGCGTGAATGAACATTTATATTCAATAGAAAAGAAAACTGAGTCCTCTAGTGTAACAGGGTTGAGGTTACTCGAAACCGATGAGTATGTATGAAATGACTGACGCATGTGGAAGATGAGAAATAGTTCCATAAGTCTAGTGAGAGAAACTGCTCTACTTTATCTGCATATACTAATGCAACAAATTTGGGGTGATCATACACATATACTTTTATTTATATTTAACAAATCAATGGAATAAAAGAACCACCGAAATTTGAATCTGTAATCTGGTCCTCGTAGATTACCTACGTAATCTCCATAGCTATTGTAACTAGTCCACATTTTTGGGTAGGCACTATTTATATATCTCTGCCTACCCCTTTGGGGACCCTTGTAGGCAGGAGTGAGGATATATTTGGGGTATTCTTTGACTTTCCAACTTACCATGAATTGATAAATATCGTATCAGTAAATATTTCTATTTAATCAACTAGATGGAGTTTTTAAAGAAATTATAGAAATTATTTTCAATTTAAGCAAACAACAACAACATCTTCAAGAACCATTAAGGTAATACAAAGTTTGTATTACGATTGAAGTATAACATTTTTGGACCAGACCCTATTTTATGACTCGCATTATGTCTGTGCTTGTCCCCCTTGCAAGTTTTCTATCTTTTGTCTCTTTTAGTCTTTATGACTGTCCGCCTAAGACTTCCTTGAGTCATGGTAGTGAAATTGTCATTACTCATAAGCCTTAATTTAGATTTGTAAGCCAGGATCTCTAGTGAACAAACAGACTTTTCCAAAGCTTTGAGAAAAGCGAAGGATATTTTTCACATTGGCCTGTAAGAGCCTTATTGTGTAAAGTCTATATTGTATAAATCCACATGCAAAGACTGTGTATTTTTTTTCCTATGTTGTTCTATACTTTAGTACTGATTAAAAAATTAAAAACAACGAGAGATCGTAAGAGATTCACCGTCTCTCGTGTTGGCGACTTAATAATTCATCAAAATCAAAATCAAAATATTTTTATTTCACATAGGCCCAGGTGGGCACTTATAAAACGTGGAAAAAGAAGCAATTGATTGTACAATAGATTGTATAATATTATACGATTCTCGTGAGGAATTCTTATTATTTTGTTTATCCCACTCAAAGTGGTATGCATGTGGTCCATCTCATGGTAAGCAGAGACCATTGCATATGGACGCTTGCAGCACCAGGGGTAATTGCCGAACCAAATGTTTTCTGCGTTCATCTCAATATAATAAGGTTATGAAGATAATAATATAATAATATAATATATCCTCACGCCTTCCCACAAGGGTCCCCGAAGGGGTAGGCAGAGGTGTATAGGTAATACCCACACACCCACTTTCCGCCAGAGGTATATTAGGTGCCAACGTGACAGATGGCGAGTCCATCGCCGTTACGACTAGCACGACTATACAAACGCCTTTGAATTTCTTCTCAGACGTATGCAGGTTTCCTCTCGATTTCCTTCACCGTTAAGCTCGTGGTGTGACTAATCACTGTACTTAAGTTCAGAAAAACTCATTGGTACAGTCGGGATTCGAACTTGCGACCTTTGCGTCGCAGGCAACTGCTCGAACCACTCGGCCACCACGGCTTATGAAGATGATTTACACATAAGCAGATAAACATCATGTAGTCTTACAAATGCAAGCTTGTTTTATTAAGTATAGGCAATATGCTTCTCTAAGTTGAATTCACTCGCTTTGTAGATATAGATGATATTGTTTTTCAAATACTTACCAGAGATAGCAGAAGGTACATATTGAAAATGTGCACTACCTAATACCAAGTAACAAACGGTATTATGGATGCTTTATACATTACAACTATAGTACAACTCATATTAATTGGAAATGGACCTGCGATACGATTTTAATTATTAAAGCAGCCACACTATTTACGATTGTTTTTGTTTCGATTCAAATGTAAGTAATTTGACACTCACTTAAATCACTAATCCACATGCTGGTTTTATCCGGTAAGGATGGTTGCTTAGTTTTATGACCGTGTTCACAGTTTATTATTGCATAATTCCATGTTTGTTTTAATACACAATCATACAAGAAAATAAATCCTAATACATAAGAAATTATACTCTAATATAAGAATGACATACCGTGAAAAAAACCTAAGGCAATGCATACAGTGTTTGACGCAGTATTAAGCATATCTGTTTGAATAATGTTTGAAGTTCGTTATATAAATATTTGGTTGAATCATAATGCATTTACAATCACTATATTGTTTGAATTAGTGCTCGATATACAATGAAACGTGGCTTATGTTAAAATGTTATGGTTTGGTAATTGATCGTTGCTTTTCAATCCTGATCGGTTTTATCATATCATATCTGTTTACGTTTACTACAACATTTATACGAATAAAAACATAAATATGCACGCTGTCTGTAAGTCATCTCCAACCCAGTTTGCAACTATCAATTACCATTAATTAGTCTGTATCTCACTTATGTTAATGACTAGACTTTGAAAATTGACTTAATGCACCTAATTAAGTGAAGAAAAACGCAAAACACACACTCCATAATACTACGACACTATATTCTGATGCCAATCTAAAAGATGAATTCATTTCGTGAAATCTATATGTTTTCATCTCTTTTTGTATTGGTATGATATGATCTATTACTAATGGTGGCATTTCCGTAGTCTTTACAGCTTCTCTTGGGCATGGAAGAGTATCTGGTGGGATTTTCATCACATTTTTTTGGACGCTTTTTTTATCAGAATCCAAATCTTTCTTTATATCGGCTGGAATAGTCTTCTTTTCGGTAACGTTCATTTTCTCATTCAATGTTTCGATAGTTATTCCAGCGTGTAGTATACCATGGGTATAGTCCAGCTTATTGTCCATAGGATCGGGCATCTGGTTGTAAGCTGAGCTGACTATCGGAGGGTCGACCTTGCACGTGACACTTTCCAATGATTCTTTAGTACTCTGACTATTGGTGTCATTGCGCAGAACATGCATCCATTTCAATCGGCAGTCACAAACAAAGCTATTTTCTGTGAAACAGAGGGAAATTATTAATTGATATCGAAAGAACAGAGGTAAAGTCGTATTTATACAATTACCTATCATACACAACTTTACTTTGTCCCAAACTTAGCGAAGTGTGAACTGTGAACGGTATTTACATTTAATAAAAAAAAAAAAACATTCGTTTTAACAGACATATATACAAAGTGTCAAAAAACGTAGTCATCATGAACTTGAAATTAACAATCCCGTCTTTACCGCAATACGAAACAGAAATAATTTAACTATACTCAGCGTTTACAGAGAATGCTTAATGACAGTGTCACTACTGTATGGAAAAAATAAAGTCTGACATGCGATGTTTAATTTATCATCGAAATTCAAAGAAAATTTGGCACACTTATTTGAATCGTATTCATGAAATTTCACGAAAGCAGACTTTAGTTAGATTATATTATTATATCCAGGGTCAAACTAAATTCGTAATTATATCAAAAATATTACATTCGCAGTACAACATTTGCCACTTCTACTGATATAATTTCACCCCAACTAAGAATACCCAGTAGACTCATAAAAGAAGAAACTTCCGGAACGTGTTTCCATACGCTAAATATGCACCGCATATTTTAAGTGTATGAAACTTTATGCCGAAATAGGTATATGATATTATATATTCATGATTACCTTCGAGTAGCAAACTGCTGTTTTGAGGCTTCAAGTTGTCCAATATCGGTTTTATATTGTCGAAAGTTAATGCGTGTAGTTCGTTGGAACGTAAATCGAGGGAACTGAGTCCTCTCACACCCTCGAACAGGCCCGAGGGGAGTGCGGCCAATTTATTGTCATCAAGGGACAACTTTCTGAGCTGAGACAAACCATCGAATGCTCTCTCCGAAATATATCTCAAATCGTTCTTGCCAAGTAACAACTCCTGTAAGTTCCAAAGCTCTGCGAAAGTAAACTCAGTCAAATTGTGAATTCGGTTTCTTCTTAGATCCAATTTTCTCAAGTTGGCCAATCCATCAAAAGTACGACGGTTCAAATGGTATATGTTGTTTTTATTTAGGTCCAGCTCCTGGAGATTGAACGTGTGCTGAAAGGTTCCGTTCTTTATCATCGATATATTGTTCTTTGTGAAAATTAGTTTTTGCAAGTTAGGCAGATCGTAAAATGCTTCTGTATCGATTTCTATAATCATATTTTCTTCCAAATTTATTGTTGTTATATTTGGAAGATGTGCAAACGCATATTGCTGGAGAGTTTCAATTTGATTTTGTGATAACCCTGCTTCTTTGAGGTTGGTCATGTTAGCGAATGCAAAGGATGAAACGTCAACGATGTTTCCGTATTTAATATTGATGGATCTTAAGCGTTGTAAGTAATACAGAGCTTTGGTCGGTATGTAGCCCAAGGCACCGTCGACGCGAACGTTGAAAGATAAAGTTTGCAAAAAAGGTTGAGATGCAAAGCTCTGCCAGATTAGATCATCGTGGGGTATACCTCCATTGAATACCCAGCACTCCGCTTTAGTTGCATTTCTCAGTTCTCTTGTATTTTCACAGTAGCAGTGGACCTTGGAATCTCTGTCTGTAATGTCACATATATTCTTTTGAAAACCACCCGGCTTTTCTTTTGTTCGTCTTTTATTGTTATCTCTTGCTTGGACATTTATTGACATTTCGTTCACGAGCGCAAACGTGATCAGGATGTAAATAATTCCAGCAGTACGGCCCTCCATGATATAATCTGAAACAATTGAAAAGTCATATGAATGCATTTGTTGTTTCTTCAAAGCAACTGCTGTTAATTTATTTTTAAATCCGTGCATCCTACATATTCAATGTTAAAGTTTCAGTTAACGCTGTCCGTCTGTACTCTATGGTCCCTGGTTCTTTACATGGTACCAAAATGTGTCTAATATTTTTGTGTTTTCTTACTCACGTAATAACGTACCTATGTATGTACATACTAAATGGTGCTCTCGAAGGTCATGGGAATTCATATTTGTATCAGAAAAAAATTAAAGCATGGAATTGTAATGAAGCTTTCAGCCGTTAATTATTAGCACATCTAAAAAAATCAGTTGGCATAATAACTGGGTATAATAATATCTTGGGACAATAAAACATACATTTTCATAGTCCCAAACTAAGCAAAGTATGTTCTGTGGGAACAACGAAAATACATACTTATGATCTATTTATATAAGTATGTGTAACAATCTATATCGTTTTTTAAGATTCAAATTAAGTGCTCGTGTTCATCATATAATAATCTGCTCCCAGCTAGAATCGAATACGCGACCTCAATATTTCTGATCACTAAACCAAACGGCAGCCGTATATTTATTCAGAATTTTAGAAAAGTTGCTTTACATTATACACATTTATTTATTTATTTTATTTATTTATATTTCATATTAGAACGGCCAATGCCACTTACACTAATATGTACACGCTTTCATACTGTCTTCTCACAGTACTCCAGACATACTAACAAGATATCCTTCCAGTCATCCGCAAACAAATCACATTCAGGATATTCCTCCAGAAGAGCGTTGAGTGCGGAGAGGGTGCGCGGAACAGGGGAGCGCGCTCGCGCGACTGTTCGGCTCGCGGGTACGGCAAACAGCTTGTGCTTCCTAAAGCGCGAGTAGTTGTCGGGCACATGGAACCGACACAGTTGATCGTGGTGGGCGGGGGCATCAATGTGACCATGAATTGTTTTCAGCGCGGTTACCAACTGGTCGCGCTTTCTCCTGACCTCTAAGGAATTGTACCCCAGACTGCCCAGCAGGAACCTCGTAGGGTACATGTACGGGTAGTAGCCGTAACACTTTTTATACAGGTATCTGAGAAAGGCCTTCTGTACCTTTTCCAGTAGAATCGAGTACTTGCTTTCGTGTGGATTCCACACGCAAGCACTCAATTCTAGTTTGCTGCGGACTAAGGCACTGAAAATCAATCCCAGAGCCTGAATGCTGTTAAAGTCCCGCGTGTTTCGGAGAATAAATCCTAGGCGCTTGAAACAGTCTTTTGCTAGCAAATCGATGTGCTCGTGGAAGTTAAGCTTTCGGTCGAATGTAACACCAAGGTCTTTAATGTGCTGCGATCTCATAATTGACTGTCCTCGAAGTTGGTAATCATAGCTGACAGGACGTCGTATTCGACCGAAGCTCATGGCATGGCATTTCGAAGCATTGAATTCTAATTTGTTTTCAATGCTCCATTGACACACTGCTTCGATATCCGATTGCACAGCTACACAGTCTTCCTCAGATTGATGAATGAGTCTGTGTAATTAAAATTTTCATTTAGATTTAAACTCTCAACCGGGAGACATGAAGTCACAGAGAAACCGTCCGCAAAATGTATCGTAATCCTACTGAGAGATTAGTGTAGTAGTCCAAGCGGGCTTGTTCCAAAAGCTGCAGATCTCTTACACTGTGGTGGTATTTCGAAATATATAAATATAATTGCCTGCAAAATGTATTATTTAATAAAAATGTATTATTGTTGTTCTCTCATACTAGTCAGTAGTAATTTACTGTAGTTAACTAATAAACTTGTTATGATATTCGATCGATTCGTTAGCTCGAAAGTGAGCCTTATTATATGCTTATTATAAGATAAATAATAATAATATATCCTCACGCCTTCCTTATTATAAGATATATTTATATATTATAATTATACTTTTGGCACTCATAAATGGCATGGCAGCGAATCCTGGGTAAGTCAGAGGAAGTATGAAAATAGCTTGAATGCAGTCGAGATGCGATCTCTTCGAAAAATGTGCGGCGTAACGATATTAGATCGAATCCGCAATGAAGAGATTCGCAAATCAACTGGCGTGAATGAGGGCGTGATTGTAAAGATGAAGAAACGCATGTTACGTTGGTTTGGACACATAGAAAGGATGAGTGAAGAAAGATTGACGAAACAGATATACAAAGCAAAAGTGTGTGCAAGAAGAGGCAGAGGAAGGCCACGTTCAAACTACCTGGATCAAATAGATCGGACTCAAGGACGGGAACGTTAAGAGTACTCGAAACCGACGAGCATGTATGAAGAGACTGATGAATGTGGTCGAAGCGAAAGAGGTATGTAAGTCTAGAGAGAACTGGCGCTCTATACTCTCTGCCTGCCCCGTTAGGGACTTGGCGTGATGATATGTATGTATGTATGTATGGCACTCATATTAATATGTTCCATGCCGTGGTGGCTGAGTAGTTTGAGTAGTCGCCTGCAAGATTGCAAGTTCAAATCTCGACTGTGATAGAGATAAAACCGGTATTTTTTTGAGAAGTAATTCTGTACTCGAGAATATGCCATCCATGAATATACGATTGTCTTACTGTATGATATGTTTATATATATCTATATATATTATTATTATATCCTCACGCCTTCCCACAAGGGTCCCCGAAGGGGTAGGCAGAGGTGTATAGGTAATACCCACACACCCACTTTCCGCCAGAGGTATATTAGGTGCCAACGTGACAGATGGCGAGTCCATCGCCGCTACTCAAGCACGACTATAAATACGCCTTTGAATTTCTTCTCAGACGTATGCAGGTTTCCTCTCGATGTTTTCCTTCACCGTAAAGCTCGTGGTGTGACTAATCACTGTACTTAAGTTCAGAAAAAACTCATTGGTACAGTCGGGATTCGAACTTGCGACCTTTGCGTCGCAGGCAACTGGTCGAACCACTTCGGGCACCACGGCTTTTCTGTATCTTCAGATGGAGTCGAGAATGGTTTACATTCACAATTGGACCCGATAGACGGCGCTGCGACCGCGTTTCGGGATTTCTTTTTTTTCATGCGAGCGAAGCTGGGTGGTTCCGGTAGTACATAATACGTTAGTTTGATATATTTAAATTGTATTTATATATTCAAACTAACGTATTTTCTTCATCTTAATTAATTAATTCCCTGATTTGGTCTTGAAACGTCCGCCTAGGTCTACCTCTAGATCTATCAATTCGATGGTCTTATAAAAACATAATTCATATTTTATTGATGTCATATAATTTTTCTGCAGCTTATCGTGTATCTAAACGGATATTTTTAATGTATATTAGCGTTAAGTTGGCGACAACCCCTTTAAACACCCCTCGGGGAGTTGAAGCAAAACACTGGCTATTTCCGCTTATACCGGAGCCAAGATCGCGATAAAAAAACTGAAGGTTTTTGCCTGATACAGGAGATTTATTGCACATAAACTCTTGGGTAAAAGATACACGTTTGAAAAGACACATCGTACATTTTTTAAACTAAGTTATTCACGATACATGAAAAATTTACTAACTTCCTTCTACTAAAAAAAGATTCTTAACGTATACTTCAATACATAAGATAATACAAAAAAATCCTTCGTTTTAGACTGAGCAAGCGACTGTAATAATCACACCTAAATAAGTTGTAGGCAATAAAATCACGTTTTCACGGCAGAATTGACCCTTAAATAGAGAAAGCACGATCAATCCTACACACGTGCAAAATGGCCAGTAAGAAATATAAGTTAGTCTTCAATATTTTCGTATGAAATAAATTCTACGTCAATTTGACATAGGTATTATAGGCAATACATTTTCTGTACAAATAAAATTATAGCAAATTTTATTGACCTTAGTCCGAACTCAATTGAGCAAATAACATGTGTGTAAACAAAACGTAACCAAATAAAAATAAATTATTGGAGAGCTTAAACTATAAGTTGTCAAAGAAGTCATGACCAATAAATTTATATTCGAAATTCATTGATTGCAGTTCTTCATCACCAAAATTAAATCTGCTGGTTAAATCTCTTTTTTGAAGTCCTAGTGGTCTGTATCAGTTATATTTTCAATACTCAAGTGCAGTAAGCGTTAGTAGGCTTGAGGTGAGTACACACAACGAGCTTTACGATTAAGGAAAATGTGGTGTAGTAATCTGCATATGTTTAAAAAATAGCTTAAAAGACGCATATACAGTCGTGCTTGAAAACCGGCGAAAGATGCCATCATATTGGTACCTTGAAATATATTTCAAGCGAAAAGAGGATGTTGTTATACCTCTGCCTACCCCTTGAAGACCCTTTCACTAAGACGTGAAGATACAATTATCATAATGAATTTGAACATTTAGAAAACATATTTTATCGGGAAATATTAATATTTAAAAAAATTGCCGAAGTTCAGATTAAAAGGAAGCTTTTCAAAGTTAAATAAAACCTTTATATTCAAAAGATACTAGACAGTGACATCGCGACTATAAAAGAAAGAGTTCAGTTTCTTTCAGTTCCGAAAACTTGGGCGATGTTACTTTGAAATTCAAATTCAAACGCATGTTTCATAATACTGCTTATCTGAATACTTTTTCAGATATCGTTTTAATGTCCGTGTTACTGAATTTCATAAGGTTGAATTGCAATTTTATTCCTTTTAATACTTCGCAACGTTTCTGTAGTTTTCACAACTATAAGTATACATTTACCTCTTATATTATAGTATACCTCCTTAATATGTGTATTTGTAATATGGTACTTCCATAACATATGGAGGAGGTTATTTTTTGGAGTAAATAAAATTTATCCATATATTCACACTGTAGTGGCCCGAAGATAGACACAAGTGTTATAATATACAATTTTCACCAAGCTCTCATTACAGGCAATTAGATAATATAATTCTTCTGCCCGGGCTCTGATGAAATAAATTCAAGAAATAATGATTATGACATAAGAATTTATTTGTCAAGACAATAACATACTCGGCCTTGTTTTATTAATAAAAAATGTGCGAGTGTATTATTTTATACGTTCGTTCTATGTCTTCGGATGGATGGAGTGACATATTCAACAATCAACCTCTATTGTAAATATCTCCACATCTTGACAAGTCTGACGTAAGACGGTCGGAAACGTGAGCATTTTACTGTAGGTACTTTTGAATAAATTTAATGAGAATATTTTATTTACTCATCTTTTATTTCTTCTGAACTCACTCAGGGTTACTCAGACAATAAGACAGACAGATGGACTCGCCATCTATCACGTTGGCACCTGATATACCTCTGGCGGAAATTGGGTGTGTGGGTATTCCCTATACACCTCTGCCTACCCCTTCGGGGACTCTTGTGGGAAGGCGTGAGGATAAATATTTTTTTTTAACGTCGTCAACTAGATGCTTTTTTGCCTAATTTGCACATAAAAAACTGCTGTTACTATAAAGTTAGATATACATACATTTAAAATCTAAGTTTTTTTCTTAACTACCTTTTGGTAAAAAACATAAAACCATTTCCCGGAGTGAATATCCCTTCAATAATGATAAACAAAACAAAAGATAACAATATTTGGTTACTTATAAAATACAACTGTTCTATTTTCTGAGTTCCGAGTTTCCCCTTTTCCTTCATCTTCATTCATCAGTATCTTCATATGTACATGCCGGTTTCGAGTACTTTTGACGTTCCTATATTTAAGTGTCCGATCGATTTGATCTAGGTAGTTAGAACGTGGTCTTACTTTGCCTCTTCTTGCACCCACTTTCCCATTGTAGGTAAATCTCTTCACGCATCTCAACTGCATTGCTCTACAATTTTCTCATGTAAGATGATGATGGTGTCGTGATGATAATAATATATTCTCAGGCCTTGCCACAAAGGACCCCGAAGGGATAGGCAGAGGTGTATAGGTAGTGCCCACACAACGTGTGGCTCCCGCTTACCGCAGGAGATATATTTTAGGTGCTAAGGTGACAGATGGCGAGTCCGTCACCGTTACTCAAGCACGACTATTGATTTTCTCATACGTTTGCACGTTTTCTCTCGATGTTTACTACCTTAAAGCTCGTAGTGTGAGTAATCACTGTATTTAAGTTCAGAAAAAAATATTGGTACAATCGGGATTCGACCGCTCGGTCACCACGGCTCTTTAAATATTTTATCATCGCGTGGTAGGCAAAGTGAATGGAGCGCTGATTTAGACTTGCATACCATTTTCACTTCATTATTATTTATCAGTCTACTGCTCCCTGATTTTGAGTCCTGTTCACGTTTCCATACGTGATTAATCGTATAATAACATTGGGACATCTAAATTAATCGGTAAAAAAACACATTCATTCCATAATATCTAATTGAGCTCAAGCCAGACTCTCAGTTCCGTACAAATAAATTACACACAAATGATAACTCCCACCCATCTTTATCTCGCCTACGTGATGTCAATACGTAATTTTCACACTCATTCGAATTACCGGCGAGCCTTTGGAAAATGCTTACTCCGCATTACGTATCACTATGTTGTAAGCACTCATATGATACCCGACCGTTTTGAGAAATGTCGACATTCAGGTCGCGTGCTCGGTGTAAATTTGTCGCAGTTATTTAATGGGTTAATACCCAATGGAACAAATAACTTCGGCCGGTAAGGACAACTTAGAACGGAATAAAGCAGGGTGAAATTTGCTATATTATTATCGTTTTATGAAAAAGAAAGCGAACACATCGAAATCAACATATTTTATTTCACATGGGACTAGATACGCCTATAAAAAGTCGAAAAAAGAGCACGGTTCGGGTTTCCATGCAGTAGAACCGATATGAAACTCCATGATTTCTGTAAGAGAAGTCTACAGAGAACTGGCACTCTATTCTCTATGACTACCCCGTTGGGGACTTGGCGTGATAATATGTAGGTATATATTATCGCTTTATGATTATTTCGTGTATTAAAAAAAATAAAGACATTTAATTATCAGTTACATAATCCGAATATATTGTACATCTTCAACACCACAATATTATTCTTCACACCTTCTTTAAAGGAGCTGAGCAGAGGTAAAACAATTACTGATGTCTCAAAAATGCTCTTCAAACTACTTTTTATCCCTGAAAGTGGTCCACGGATAATGTGTACACAAAACGTTAAATGGTTTAACCAGCAGCTTCATTACAAGAAACGTACGCACAAAGAAGGCAACCAAAGCACAGTTCCCGAAGGAACCAAACGGAGGCATGACATAAACGT
This sequence comes from Drepana falcataria, assembly GCA_945859725.1. Lineage (NCBI taxonomy): Eukaryota > Metazoa > Arthropoda > Insecta > Lepidoptera > Drepanidae > Drepana > Drepana falcataria. The sequence goes on from OX243935.1 coordinate 9,848,031, forward strand.
GACAATATTTTTATCTCTTCTCCCATCAATTCAGCATAATTATCTCTGGGACCGTATGACCCAGCTGCATATATCTTTGCCATACAACATAAGATCTGGATCATATTTCACATTTAGACATTTAGATTTAGAAAGTGGATAGCAATTTATTATAATATATTATATTATTAATTTTGAAAATTAAAAAGCCTATCAACAAAAATCATATCAATACATTTTTTGTCAACACAAAGGCAGCGAGCTACACGCCTCTCGTTTCGGTCTTTCAATTACATCCATGGCCGTCCAGCCTAAAAGCCAGCCAGCATTAAATATTCAATTGCCACTAATATACGAAATTTAAAGATGTAGGTTGTTCCTGAGAAATGGCGAAGGACTCGCCATCTACCTGCCATGCACCTAAAAATATATACCTCTGGTGAAGTGTGGGAGTGGATACTACCGACACAATACGCTTACCTCTTGAGGGACCCTTATGGGAAGGCGTGAAGATGTCCTAGATACCTTTGCATGGAATGTTTGCATTCCTGCCTAATAGGATTTATATCTAGATCATCCGTTCAATACTGGAGTTACCTGACTGGGAGTCTTATTACCTTCATTCTTCTTCTTGCCTTCACCGTACTCATGAAGCGACAAATAAATGGTGTTAAGTCAGAATATATAATGGGCTAAAATAAATTAAAGGTCGAGTATTGGCGATGGTAACCGTTTACTAATAAGCAGGCCGCATGCTTGTTTGTGATTTTAGTCAATTTTGCCAATTGATATATCGTTTTTCGTCACCAAGTAGTTTCAGTAAAGCATCATTACTAACGGATTCTCCAAAAACGTGGATGGCAAACAAATCCTATCGAAAATTATTTGGTAGCTCTCACAAAAGAAGTAATTACATTTATTCCTGAACATGCTCCGAGTGCCAATTACTTACATGAATAAATGAATTTATTACTGCCGAACCTTTCCTGGTAGCTTACTCAAGCATCTTATATATTTTCTAAGCGGCGTACCCCGCTTGGTAACGGGTCCTACAATTCTATAATCTATGTACTATATGACGAGTCACTAACGGAGTAGGCAGATAGAATAGAGCGCCAGTTCTCTTTAGACTTATATACCTTTTTCGTCTTTACATACATGCTCGCTGGTTTTGAGTCCTTGATTGCCCGATCGATTTGATCTCTGTACTATACTCGTATATGAATAATCAGCGTATTATTCTACTTAGGACGAATTTATGAAATATTTTAAACAGAACGAATCGGCAATGCTTTCATTCCAGAAGAAATCAATGTCGGGAGAAACTAGATTTTTTTTATCTCACATGCTAAAACACCGTGCACGTCACAATGACGCGGATAGGGAGGATAAAAACAAATATACGTGATGTCATCTGATGAATCAGGATGACCATACAACATTTCGTAGCTAGGGCCCAGGACAAAGAAATACCCAGGCAATATATAGTGATCAGCTCCTGATATAGATAGAAAATCATCAGGCCGAAGTCCCCACATTGGTTTGATCCCCACCGATAACTAAAATTTGCATGATACTTGTAATAAATACCTAAATAAATACCTTGGGACAATTCCACACAAATTGACCTAGTCCCAAATTAAGCAAAGCTTGTGTTATGGTAACTAGACAACGATATATTTACTTATATAGATAGATATATACATAATATACATAAATACATAGGACATCCAAGACTCGTGTTCATCACACAAATATCTGCCCTCAGCGGGATTCGAACCCGCAACCTCAAGTTTCGCAGTCAGGAGCTCTAACCACTAGACCAGACGGCCGTTTCTTATCATTAAGCTAAGCTTTTGTTCTACTCAAAATCGCCGAGCATGTATGAAGTGACTGATGAATGTAAATGATGCGAAAGAGGTGTTAGACTAGAGAGAACTGGCGCTCTACTATTTCTGAATACACACAAGTTGGTAAAGAAGCATGCGGTCTTGTTATTTTAGTGGTTATAATATTGAAAAGCTATTCTCTTATATATTCTATATATCTCTACTTTGTCTAGTTTTGTGTTTTCGTTTTATAAGGTTTGGAGGACGAAGTGAAGTGAGGACGGCTTAATAAACAAATAATATGTAAAAACCAACTTCAGCTAATTCAAGGTATTTGAAAACCCAAATTCCTCAGTATCTAAGATCGTGTTAAGTAACATTTGGTGTAGAGGTACCTTAAGTTTCTGATTTGGGAGTTCATTAACTCTTTGAGTGCTCGATACGGGCTACGAACTTCGTTAAGCGGTACTTAGCAGTGTTATACGGAATAGTTATTTGCTTCAGACTTTGTTCTCCATACGGGTAAATGAGATATTATTTTCTAGCGCTAAGTTGCTATGAATTATATGATAGTAGAATAATTAATATATATATATTATATATATATATATATATATATATATATAGCGAGGCGAAAGGGGTAGGCAGAGGTGTATAAGTAGTAGAATCCACATATCCACTTTCCGCCAGAAAGATTATTCTTAGGTGCCAACGTGACAGATGGCGAGTCCATTGTCATTACTCAAGCACGTACATACGCCTTTGAATTTCTTCAATTTGCAATCTTTGTGAGGCAGGCTCAATGGTAACGGTATTCTGATTAAAATTTGCATGTTAAAATTGCTTCAGTACTAACAGGCTGTATTAGCAGCTTGAGTATTTAATGCTCAATTAAACTTTCAAATTTAAGTATATGACGGATGACGATTAAAACACTTGTTACTTTCTCCACGACCTCGTTCAAACAATTTCCAAACCGTTTGCCATCAAGTACTAATTACATATTTAATTCGCATTGGGCCCACGTCGTTCGAATCGGGTACGACTTGGAAACGAGATAACACCTTGTCAAAGTTAAAGCCACGGACATGGCTAGCCTAATTACTTTCGTAAGACTATTTGCCCAAAGTGAAGCAAATTTGGATGAAATGGCTTTTGATATCAATGATTCATTAAATAGAGCAATCATGAACATTTAATTGGAGTGAATTGAGCTTTGGTAACTTGAAAACCTTCTGAGTTAACTAAACTAAAATAATAACCATCATGCAACAGTATATCCGAATACTGGGCAAGAAGCGCCCGCGGGGAAAGACGCAGTTGCTGATTTTATTTATAGTTATACATTTCCAATCCAATCCTTCTATATAATATTAATAGACTGTACTATTGAATATCTAGAACTAAAAATATATACCGTCCTTTTTTTTTTGTTATACCATAAGAGTGCCAAACAAGCATTTGATGAGTTACCCACCTGATGGGTTACCTTATAGTAGTCCGTAGCCATATAACACAATTTATTGTGTTGTATTCCTACGCGGTGAATAAGGTATCCAGTAATGAGCTCTTTGGGGAGGGGGGAGGATTGTTATATTGTTTTGGCCGCAGAGGGATTAGTCCTATTATGCTGCCAGCACAGAATAACTCTCCAAACATGAAGTGGCAGCGTGCAAGTGATACTTCGGTATCGTTAGCGTAAATAGGCTACGGTAACCGTTTCCCATCCATGGGCCGTGTGCTTGTTTGGCACTCTTGTGGTATAAAAAAAAGGACGGTATATATTTTAGTGTTTTATGTAAGACTGCACAAAAGTCTTACCTTCATAAAAGGTTTATAACAGAATACTGGGATGAGTCTGCTATTTTGACAAGTGATTGGATGAACTCGGTCACCAAGGTACTTATCCAAACGAAAATAATGATAACCCATTGCATATTAACGGTCCCAGTATTGGTCGACTTAAGCAATATCCAGAATACCCCGATAATAACCGGAAATGGAAGTCTTAATAAATACTCTGAACACATAAACTATGTGACCGCAATGACCAAGGGTCCCATATAAACCACAACTAAAGGGTTGAGGTCAGAAAATCATTTATTTACAATGGGTTTAGCCCTTAATGGACGAGTTTATAAGGGTCGCAATTCTCGTATAATTTTATTGTTACTGGTGTTAAATTTTGCAAAATTAGTGGTTGTTTAAGACTTCATAATGATATAATGGGTAATTTTAAATCCTAGAGGCCCAGGGGTCGATCGCGCTAGTCATGTGGGACCTCTCAAAATAGATATCCGTTTACGAAAAATTGTAGTATATATTTATAAATACATATATTATACATAGAAGTCGTGGTGGCCGAGAGATCGAAAGATCACAAGTTCGAATCCCGACTGTACCAATGAGTTTTTCTTAACTTAAGTACAGTGATTAGTCACACCATGAGCTTTACGTTGCAGAAAAAATCAAGGGGCAACCCGCAAATTTCTGAGAAGCAATTTAAAGGCATATGTATAGTCGTGCTTGAGATGCCATCTGTTACGATGGCACCTAAAATATATCTCTGGCGGAAAGTGGGTATGTGGTAATGTAAAGTGTAATATCTATACACCTCTGCATACCCTTACCCGGGAAGGTGTAAGGATATACAAGTATACATAAATACATACATATCATCACGCCCTAACGTCCCTAACGAGACAGTTTTCTCTAGACTAACGTATATACCTCTTTCGTCCACATTCATCAGTATCTTCATACATGCTCACCGGCTTCAAGTAATCTTGACCTTCCCATTCCCATTGTCTGATCAATTTGATTTAGGGAGCTAGAACGGGGGGCTTTTTTTCCTCTGCCGCTACTTACACTTTTGCATTGTACATCTGTTTCGTTAATCTTTCATTACTTATCCTTTCTATATGTTCAAACTAACTAGCTCGACTGTACAACATTGGGTACTAAACGGTTAAATTTATTCACTAGGACATGAAACTTGTAAATTACTTAAGTACCAACGTAAATAAAAATTACCCATTCCGCCTTCTGATAATATTGGCACCGGAGGCGAGGCCAAGAGCCAAGCAAGTTAATATGCAGTTGCTTGTATAATTAAGTTGTTTTTACTTCAGCATGCTTTCAGTTACTATAAAAATCAACCATAATTGAAGTAGATGTTTAGCGTTACGTTCATACGGTCATTTATCTCGATAAACATGTGTTTCTATATCTTTTCGCATGGTTTTCCGGGTGGGCCATATGCTTGTTTGCCTCTTGTTGTATAAAAACAAAAAATAAAAACTTATTGGTGCAGACCAAGGTACCGACTAGCATTCCTGACTTCGCAAGCGACATCTGAAAATACTCGGCTACATCAGTGCTCTGTACAGCTGTCTCCACAGGTATTCAATATGCTAGTGTAAAGGTAATTTTCTCGGTCTTTGAAGTGTACCTACTAATTAAAACATACGACAAAATGTAAAACCACCGAAGCGTGCATTGAATACAATACAATTCTCTACGTTCGATAATGAATTTATAGCATTACTGGATCACATTGCGGTACAAAGTACTACACGCACTGCATGACGAATGCTTGAAATACCATAAATCACATTACAGCAATGATTCATGAGGCTATGTACTGTTTGCTGTTAATTAGCGGAATCCAAATTGAATTTACAAAATGTCTGGTTAGAAATGAAATGATTACGCTTGCGGGATAAATAGCCATGTTTTGTGTATTTCCGTCCGAGAATACTGGAGTTATTTAACATAAACTAGTACAAATTAGTAACTCTAGGAGCTTTGCGAGAAAGAAAACATTATCAGGAGGCCAGCAAATGTTTTATAAAAAAATCAAGGCTTTATGTATGTGTATTCGTGAGTTACACCGACAGTGCAATCACTACGTTTAATTCGGGCTCTTGTGGGGATGGCCCTAGAGACAGTCTAATAATAACACTTCAATTTGAACAGTGCTCTCGTCAGTTTAGATACTAATGTTTGGCACGGCTATCTACTCGCGCTGCCAGCAGCCTGTTACTAGCTACCACAAAATATCGCCTGACAGCTTTTAGCCAATATCATAATACATAATTTAAGTTAATATTTAAATATTATAATAAGCTATCAATTAAAACGTCCCTTGAGTCGAGAAGAGATGAAGGTATCAACACAATGTTCAACACAATTAGCTCTCAGTATACTTAAGTTGGCAAAACTAATTGCTATAGTCCACCAGAATTCGAACCTGCAATGTTGCCTGAGCAGTCAAGATTGGTATAAGTATACCACTCAGCCATCGCGGTTTTTTTAGCTCATTTTCTAAATGAAATAAATCAGCAAATGGGTCAAGCCAGTGGTCACAATGGCTGCGGGCTACAATACTATAAAGATTGCCAAAAAACGATGAACGACACTTAAATAAATATATGTGTGAGCATTACTCTGCCAGTAACCTAATAAAATTACACAATCATAATTTAAAGTGCAGTATCTTTGTAGTTTTTGGTCGACGTAAATCATTTTGAGCACAAGAAATCCTTGGCAAGCCTTTGGAAGGCAGTGCCAACAGGGTTTGGCCTCGTCTCGAGTGTCCATCAAACTAATATTATACTGAAGTTTCATACTTTAGAGTACTTTACTGTTCAAAGGCTACTTAGTTTCAGGAGTTCTCGAAAAGCATTTATCAACTTAGGAAAAGCTTTTAGTAATATGACACTCAGCTGAATGCATCGGCATATGCGTCCTTGCGAATAACGAAACGTTTCCTTCAGGACTAGATAGATGAGATGTATGTAACAAATCAATAGATTGATTGACGTTTGATACATATTGGTCCTGGCTTTTGGTCGTAATGGCTACGGTTGCTATCCCTGAGGGGGGCCAATGTTGTGTTCGTTTATTTCATTTAGTTTATTGTGTAAAAGCGTGAATATCTATTCTTGTAGAATAATTTGTAAAAATATTAATAAAATACCTTCCTCCTTCGTCACGCCTTCCCACAAGAATCCCCGAAGGGGTAGGCAGAGGTGAATATGTGAATAGGAATAGGCAGGTTTCCTCTCGATGTTTTCCTTTACCGTATAGCTCGCGGTGCGACTAATCGCTGTACTTAAGTTTAGGAAAACTCATTGGTACAGTCGCGATTCGAACCAATAAAGAAAAAAATAAACGTCTTTTTATAAGTAATAAAAAACTACCAATCTACCACGGGTACAGTAACAATAATTAAATGAAATCGTTCACCCTCATGGTAATTTTTACTGTTACCCAATTATACCAAGAAATTCAGTGTTAAATATGTGAGTAAATGAATTAATATAGAATAATAAAGGTTAATTTTATACAAGAAATATTATTCTCGTCTCTAACCTGAACTCATCATACAAGAAATATTATTCTGGTCTCTAACCTGAACTCATCATATTGACTAACTTGTGTAAACAAAAAAAGAGCAGGTCTATAGTAAAAGAACAAAGTATCTGGGGCATACACATTCATCACACCGGTTCACAGTGGGCGGAGCTATTTATATCTAGTAAATCATTCCGAGCAGAAATTCAATCAGACACCCTGGGTAGATCGCAAACGCAGTAATATTCACCAAATTTCGGTCGTGCGCGCCACTTCGGTTCCAGAACAGATAACATGCTTAGTATCAGAGTTTGGACATATTGATTTTGACGAAAGGATGCCTAATTTTGCAATAAATATATTAGAACCTTAGTTTTTTCTTTCATTCAAGTACGCAGTTAGGGAGTCGGTGCACTGGTATAAATAAAAACAATCGGTTATGCTATAATATAATATGCAAAACACGTATTTTCGACTATGCGAATTCGTTATCATCGGTCTTTTGAAACGGTAAGGACTCTGGCGTTCAGGTCCTAATTCGTAATCAAATTAATAAAATACTGAAAAAAATGTCACAACAAAAATACCCACACGATGTTTTCTTTAATATAATGCTATCATATTTTCAAAATATAACCACTTCTTCATTGGTTTTTGTTTTCATAATGGAATATTGTATCAGAAGACATTTTATTTGTACTATCGATTGTATGAAATCGAACAGAAGACATTCCTCGAGGGTTGCGAACGCAGTTCGAATACTAACTCGATATTATATTTCGATTATTCGAACCTAAAGGGTAGAATATCGAATTATCCTTTGGAAGGAACTGTCGTTGGTTATTTAATAAATGTTACGGAAATTCAAGAGCTTCGTATTTGAGAATACTTAATTTCCCGAAAAGGATTGGGCTGAATGCAATATTTATGAGGATTATATCTATGCAGGATAAAAATCCGGACCCCAGTCCGGATTTTGATCATTAAAAGGATTTACATTTTATTTTCATACGAATATCCCCTTAATATTAAGTGGTTGACGAGGACTCGCGCAAAGTTAGAGCTTTTTTGGAACATATTTTGTCTACTTTTTTTAATAGACTAATAAGAAGGTAAAAAGACTTTTTTAGCTTAAGAGATTTTTTTAGCTTAAGAATCGTTTCGACGTAGAAATAAATAAATTTAATGTAATAAAATATATTTCCGTTTTTTCTCCTGACAGGCTTTTTTAAAACGGTTTTTGTAAAACTTGTTTTTATTTAGTATGTGACGTTCAATAAGTGTTCCATTTGTCCCGTACATTTAAAAAAATATTTTTTTATTTTAAGCGACAGTTATGGCACTCCTTCCCACTGTGCCACAATGTGTTAGGCAGAGGAGCAAAAAAATCTGCTTATAAGGGCTTATATTATATATATATATATATATAATATTGCAAAAGCACCTTGATTTGCATATGACAGCTTAAACTTATGTGAATATTTATATAATTTATATATATATATATATATATATATATATATAAATTATCGTGCAAGATACATATGAACCAACACACACCTACTCAAATTAACACAGTGATTCTAATGGGAGCTGGCTGAATACAAATTCGTAATCATATTTATGGGACTCATGCTTGTAGTTGTTTCAATGTCAATTCAATACAGTTGCCTCCTTGTCCTTCAAGATTTATCAGGATTTCTATTGTACAACTGGGCTCATTGCTGAAACTACATAATTATTATATCTACTTATTTATGGATATCAGCATGATACATAGCTGTTCAGAATCGCTCAGGCATGATTTAACTATGTGTCCTTTGCCGTAAAGTTCGTAGTGTAACAAATCTTTGTTCATTTGTCACGCTCATTTGAAATCTCATTAGTAAAGAGTCGTCGGTTCAAAGCACTCGACCACCCCGGCTATTCGCAAAAACCACAATGCCGCTGACTTAAGATATCTATTTTGTGATCAATATACAGCACATACTGAATATGTTTTCATGTGTGTCGTGCACAGATAAGCAGACAGACAAAATTACATACAATAATACAGACATTCCCTATAGACCATTTTAAAATGGTAGTGTAAAATGGTAGATATGTGAGTGTGAGAGTATGAATTCGATTTGTGAATTTTTTATTCCATAAAATAGACAATAAATTCAAAATGACAAACGCCTGCACTCATACGGTAGATATTGCAGGATCTTAATATAGCTGTGATAATTTATAACGGACAAAGTGAATTCGGAATGACGACTACCTCGCATTGAAAGTCATTGTCTGTGAGTTTATATCTCAAAATAATATTACATTCGCTTAACAGGAATTAGCATTATATACAACATTAATGTCTTTGAATATCCTTTTTACGTATACATTAATTTCAATACATCCAATGGCTTATCTTATATGTATTTTTACATTAAATACGAATAATTTGTGCTTTTAATAAATTAGTAATATGTTTGGTTTTCTTTTTCTCTCCTTCATGTAAGGGTATCCGAAGGAATAAGCTGGCGAATAATGTTTGTGCTTGAGAGAAATGGAAATGTGCTTTTGGTAAAAAGTTATTATTTTACCTCTGCCTACCCAACCAGTTTCGTTAGTGATAAAAGTTTATTAAAAAAAGGCTTCCAGAAAACTCGTAATTGAGTCAGAATGCACAAGCACATGTATTATATCAGGAAATTCGTATATGATAATTTCTTAAGTGCATATATTATACTAAACCTCAATTATTACACACACACAAACAGATATACGAAGCGAAAGTGTGTGCAAGAAGAGGCAGAGGAAGACCACGTTCCAACTACCTAGATCAAATCGATCGGAGCAAAAGGGGTATGTAATTCTAGAGAACTAGCGCTCCATACTCTCTGCCTACCCCGTGAGGGACTTAGCGTGATTGTATGTAACCTTAATTATTAAGCCGTGAGATATTAGTTACCTCGTTAGCATATTCATTATCTTAAGTAAGCCGTTTTACCACGCACAATATTATCATCACAAAGGCGATACTCAGAAATATAAAAAGGTGTTTGTAAATTTATTTATAAAATTTTTGTGTATTTTATCTTTGCCTTAGAAACCTAATTTCGGTTGAACGAACAAATCGCACTTTTCTTCTATTTTCCAAATTGAAAAGTTCTAAATTCAACCTGGAAAATATGTGCGCTAGAATCAGAATCCAGTGACAGCAGTGCTTCGCTGCTTTAACAGGGTCGTGCACCTATAAATCTTGCTTTTGCTGTTTTGTCGTAAGCGCTTCGTGACGTGCATCGAATAGATTGGATTGAGTTATTGAATATAACTGGATCTATTACTCTACTGAATTTAAAACTAAAATGTTTAGTGAACAGAAAGTTATACCTTGGAACATGCTACAATATAAAGGGAAGGTGAGCGTTTTGAAAAAAGATTTGATACCGCTGATAGTTGTTTAAAATTAGTGGTCATCTGCGACAGTAATTAAAAAGAACCACATGAATATAGCACGCGTAGTGTAAAATGTTTCATATGATATTAATTTTGAAAAGTACTTGGTCATACTCTGCACCTATTTTAAGCTTTTGTAATAAGTAGTTGAATAATTCAAGTTATAGGTTTAATTTTTTGCATATATTTAATACAATCGATAAAGTAAAAATTAAGACATATTTGGAAATATTTTGCATTATAATTTTTTGGTAATTCACATTAAATTTGAGCATTTACTTAACGCTTAGTAAGTTTTACTAACATATTAGCTTCCGAAATATCATTCGTATGATATAGGTACGTAACTTCACCCACTGAACTTTTCGTTCCCGAAGGAAAAGATGTAACACCGCTCGATTAAAGTATTAATCAAATGAACCACTCACTCACTCTAATCGGATATTTTAAAAAGTTAAAATTTAAGACGAAAACCTTTAGTAGTTTGCCGAAACGTATAAAAAAAATTTTTAATGCTGAGAACGCTTCACGCAACCATTACCTTGTAAACTCGAACGTATTCCCGCGCGAGTCGTTTCCTTTACGACCGTCTAAGTAACGTCACCGGGAAATAGTTTCATTTTACCCTAGCCTCCTTGCTCCCTGGTGAGAAAACTCGAAGTGACACATGCACTTAATAAATTTTGAAGGTGAGGAAAGGATATAAAGTCATTAAAATGTCACAAAGCTGCATGTGTTTTACAATAGTATTGTGTAAAATGTACATTTTAACTCTAAAAAAAAATAACACACTTTTTACGTAAATCTCGCAGATACCGAGCTAATCCCGAACTAAATCAAACTTGTGAATAGATGGCAACTCAAAATAATGATATTGTTTGTATATATATTTTCAAACAAGGCTTCCCACAGGGGTCCCCGAAGGGGTAAGCAGAGGTGTATAGGTAGTACCCACACACCCACTTTCCGCCAGGTAAATATTTTTAGGTGCCAACGTGACAGATGGCGAGTCAATCGCCGTTACTCAAGCACGACTAAACACCTTTGAATTGCTTCTCATACGTATGCAGGTTTCCTCTCGATGTTTTCCTTCACCGTAAAGCTCGTGGTGTGACTAATCACTGTACTTAAGTTCAAAAAAACTCATTGGTATCTATCTATATAAGTAAATATATCGTTGTCTAGTTACCATAACACAAGCTTTGCTTAATTTGGGACTAGGTCAATTTGTGTGGAATTGTCCCAGGTATTTATTATTATTATTATTATTTTACAAGCTGTGCCATATATTTGATAATTGTTCCACTGGTATGGGTAGTAAAATACTGAACAATACGTATAAACCGTCCTCTTGAATTACTTTTTATGAATAGATACAGTGGTTTCTATGAAAACGCTAACGCAACGCATTTAAATACGATAGCTATGTTAGGATTAGGAAGTTTTTGTAATATTATTATATATATAATAATCGGAGCAAATTTATAATCTTGATGGCATATACATAAAGTTAGGTTCAACAAAGTCTGCTACAATTCGTGATAGCTTTAAGTAAGTAGGTACTTCGAAGTCTAGTTCCGCTACATTACCTTAAGACCCAGCCAGACATTTTCCGATCGAATAATAAAACTAAACATGTTCGTTCCTGCTACGAGAATTCCACATACTCTAATCCCGCGAAAAATTTTGCTTAAACAATTTTAATAAGAAAATCTGCGTCAATTCCACTATTTTGGGAACATGCTACTCAAGGAATACACAATAAAAATAGAGAGAGCCTAGAGAGAACTGGCGCCTTACTCTCACACCAATCTTATGAGAGCGTTAGTAATATATAGGTGGATATAAACTGGTTGTGTTAATCTATTTAGTAGGTATTTTAGATGTATATTTTCTCCAAACAAAAAGACCTACCTAAAATACCTGAATATAGTACATAGTTAAGCCTGTCGCTGTCCATCAACCACGACTTCACATCTGAAGACATATGAAAGTATGTTTACAATGCTAACTTCCCTGCAAAGGTTATGTAATAAACAATTGCAGATGTTCTCTAGCTTAGAAGTATTCACAGTTTCATTCGTATCAAGGTAATTCTCACTTTTGTCCCATGTATTGCATAGTTTTGACCACATCTTCGGTCTTAAATAGTCATAAATGCAATTACCAAACCGCCAAGTAATTTTCGTTAGAAGTTTATATTCCAACTATTTTATATAAAAATATGATATTTATTCTTGTGAGTAGGAACGAGATAAGATATGCCATTGCGGGAGTTTTCCAAATCACATCATATTTTTTAAGAACCATTAACTCCCGAGTGCATATTTTTTTTGCTTGCTTAATTTTTCCGGGTATAATATAAATGTTTGGCGTGCAATACTGCTTTCACTTAACCCTTTGATTATTATTTATCCAAATGAAATTAAATATCCTAACCCAGCGCCACGCCTGAGACTACACACTCACGTGAGCTCAAAGCGATGTGCCGTATTGCTGTCACCCGGGATTATGATCTGCGTGAAACAGCACTGCGTTTGTTGTGATACATTAGCTATTAAATTCCTCATATATATTTTAGAGTTAACAATACCCTCTCATAGCATAGTGTGCTTAAAATTACCTATATCGTACTAATATTATAAAACCAAAAGTATGTGAGAACGTCTCTTCTGCTTTTACGTTAAAAGTACTCAACGGAAATGAATTAAATATGGCACAGAGATATATTGTTAAGTGTGAAAAAGTCGAGGGACTTTTGGTTATTAAGATTAACAGGTTGTTAATTTGTATATTTTTTTTGTGTACTCGTGCAGGAGCGATTTGCTAGTGTTTTAATAAACCTAATACTTCCCTCTAATGTAATTGACTTTTGCAAGCAACGCCTCGCAATAAGGCGCTTAAAGTGAAAATGACGTCAAAAACACAACGTAAAAAAAGAAGAAAAGCTACCGGTACGATGTAAAAGCCTTTGTTCGAAACACCTTGCACATGCAAGGCCTTTGTTTAATTTCAACAACTTAATTGCTACCAACAGATTTTTCACTCAAATATAAATACCTTACCGCTTTAAATTCAACATTCAACATTTTCTTGGAATTCGCGCAGCCGAGACTGGACTGTTTTCCTAACTTCATTCAATTTTTTTTTATTAAAAATACCTAGATCATACATATCATTATGCCGACTCTCACGGGGTAGGCAGAGAGAGTAGAACGCCTGCTTTTTAGCTTCCGCTGCTTCTAGGCTAACATACCTCTTTTGTTTTTCCCACATTCGTCTTAGATCAAATTGTAATGCTTCCCAAATGTATCCAAAAACTATCTTTAGTAAGGTTAAAATTTATTTATTTACCTATTATACTTACAACTATCCTTACAGATTAACCTAATACAATAGTGTAGAAGAAATTAATCCTAAAATGATGTATATACCTTTATTCAGCCTAAGTTTTAGGATTAAATTATTATACTTATATTATAAAGCTAAAGAGTTTGTTTGTTTGTTTGTTTGTTTAAGCGCGCTAATCTCAGGAACTACTGGTTGTAATTGAAAAAATTTTTTTGTATTGGATAGAACATTTCTCTAGGAAGGCTTTAGGCTATATAACATCACGCTACGACTAATAGGAGCGAAGCATAAATGAAAAATGTTGCATGAACGGGAAAAATATTCTTTTTTGAGAGCTTCCGTTGCGTGCGCTGCGTAAACGGTTTAAGTTACGAACATCATGTTTGAGGTAATTGTTCTTCTTTAAAAGTTCTTTTAAGATTGACTCACTATAACCTTTTTTATGGAAACTAAGTCCGTGTTGGGCTCCTAAACAACTTAACCGATTTCAATCAAATTTGCACACCGTGTGCAGTTTGATCCAACTTAAAAGATAGGATAGCTAACATCACAATTGGACCCGATAGGTGGCGCTGCGATCGTGTTTCAGGATATTTTACTTTTTCACCCTAGCGAAGCTGGGCGGGACAGCTAGTATGCTATAAGTTTCCTTCGTGAATTCGTTCAGTGAATGTATTTTATTATGTATTTTGACGGCCGTTTAATTTAGATTAAAATTTTGTTTACTCTACATACGTTTGTTTCTATAGTCGCTACCAAATGTACGAACTGTTTGTACTCTTGGGTTTCAAACCAATTCACGTAAAAGTAAATTTTTTCAATGCTTCAATAAGTGGATGTTTTATGTTCATCATTTTAGAAAAAAAAAACTGTGATGTAGAACGAACACCTTTGATGTATTAGTATTTAAAGCCACCTTTGTTGTCACTACCAAGGTGACAAACAAGCATGCAGCCTGCCTGATGTCGAGTGGTTACCGTAGTCTATAGGTTCAATCATACATACATACATATCATCACGCCGAGGCCCTAACGGAGTAGGCAGACAGTATAGAGCGCCAGTTGCAGGTGCAATCAATACCAAAGATATCAGTCCTGAGCTCGATTACTCATTTAATATTATTTATAACTGCGATAATCTTAAAGGCAGTATTATTGTGCGGAAGATCATGTTGTGCCCTACCATTCTTATAACTTTTCTATAGATACAGTGTTATTTAATAAGTTGATAACAGTTGTAGTTCTGAAAAGTATATAATAATATCAGTAGGACACGTCCGTTGCTATCGTCCATGCTACGTCTATATACACCCGTAAACTATTGAACAGCCCAAATAAATGACATTGGGAAGACGGAATCTTAAGACCCAGAGAAGATCAAAGCCAAAGCTGATATGTAACACGCTTAGGAATATATTTTCGAAATTTGGTGTTGGAAAAAAGGTAAAACAAACAAACTACCCTTCATTGGAGCTCGTTAAGATTACAACTATTTCTTGGAATACAACTAGCTCCCGTGTAGCGAGTTCCATTTACATTCGAATACAATGAAAACTTTTATCCCGTATTAGTTTTCAATTTCCCAGCCCATTGCTGAGGCGGAGCGATGAATAAGAAACGTTGAGGAAACATTCAAGTGTAAATTTATGGATCTTCCAGTTGGTAAAAAAATATCCTCACGCCTTCCTTCCTTTCCTTCACCGTAAAGCTCGTGGTGTGACTAGTCACTGTACTTAAGTTCAGAAAAACTCTTTGGTACAGTCGGGATTCGAACTTACGATCTTTGTGCCACAGGCAACTACTGGTCACAATAAACTACAACTCGGTCACCACGGCATTTAAAAAAATAGATACGCAAATGCTACTGGCAGTTAATGCGTACCTATTACTCAATAATATTTTAAGTATCCAACGTACACGTATTCTATCACTACCTAGAAGAACGTAGTATTCATTTGCATTGAACAATATTCTTCCCCGATGGTTGCTCTTGTGCTATAACATAATACAGAGCACAGTACCTAAAGTTCTGTATATAAATAAATAATAATATAATATATCCTCACGCCTTACCACAAGGGTCCCCGAAAGGGTAGGCAGAGGTGAATAGGTGCCAACGTGACAGATGGCGAGTCCATCGCCGTTACTCAAGCACGACTATACATACGCCTTTGAATTTCTTCTCAGACGTATGCAGGTTTCCTCTCGATGTTTTCCTTCACCGTAAAGCTCGTATATAAATACAAGCTTTATAAATATGACGCAGTCATGCTACGAAAGCCATATAATGACGGCTGTTTTTATGTCATTCAAGAAAAACGACTAGTTAGCCAAGCTTTTAAAAACGATTAAAGGTCGTCAGTTCTCTTCTCCGTCTTCATATCTTAATCTTCTTTGGTAGTATTAAGGATTAGGAAGGATTATTATGATGCCATATCCAAAGTTTATAGTTCCAAAGCGTAAGAGGATCAAAGCAATGAAGACCAATGTTTGCTCCTGAAAATGATTTGCTACGGAACATAGACAAAGACAGTTGACTATAGACCTTTGATGCAGTAGCAGTCGACTTCGTTACATTATGGATGACTCTGCATTTTGGTTTTGTTAGAAAAGGAATATAAAATTTGTGTCTGCCTTTATGAGCATACACTTTGAATAATGTTGGTTTTAGCAATGATATTTCTATTATATAACGAAGGATGCAAACGAGTATACCGCTCAATATGGACATTTCAACACTCGGGGTATGACACGCACGTGGCTCAACCTGCAAAAGTCTCTTCACACCCTTCATGAAATCTTCCTCATTGAATTCTTTAGAGAAAACCACAGTTTCCTCTATAGAATTCAGCATGATTCAATTTGTACGTTTGTGGTTTGGAACTCCTCAAAAACCGCACCGTATGCGACCCGCTTGGTTCTAATGTGAGAGGATTTACCCACCGACAGGTGCGATAATAGAAAGTAGCCGTACGATAAAATGTTATTGCTATATGCATTAAGTGTATTTATGGCACAAATACCTACTCGTGTTCGTCACACAAATCTAAGAATCCCCAGCGGGAATTGAATACGCTACCTCAAGGTTCGCATACGGCTGTCATTAATTAAATCCGGAGTCCTCCTCAGTTTATTTAACTCCAAGGCTAACTTTGAACCTTAATCCACCTTCTCACTTTGTAGTTCGCTTTGTGAACACGCCTTGACAGCCATGAGTTTCTCAACGACTGTCAGGTACTTTGGATTTATCAATGTTAAATTGTTTAATAAATAATAAATATTGTTATGAGTAGTTTTATACATATTTTTTATATACCAAAAGCGTGACAAACAAGCATGTCTCTGCCGGAATGCATGAAAATCCTCAATGGGGAGCTCATTCCACAGCCTGAGCATTCGCCGAAGGAAATTCCTTTAGAATTGTCAACTCCAAGGATCCCAATGCTCTCCGAGATGTTCATGGGAGTGTTCTGAAATTGTGGAGCCACAGCAAATGGAGCTTTTCATAATATTAGATTATTCGCATAAAATAGCAATGCTCGAAAAGGGCTACTTAGTAATGTACGTAATATCTCATAATATCTGTATAAAATATGTAAAAATCTCATGCTCCAACTACTGATGGAAACGTCCAAAGACAATGCACTCCCAATCAGACACAACTGGTGTTCTACTCTCTCTGACTAACCCTCGAGGGCCTCGAGAGCGAGGTCATTCGGGGTGATGATGGATACATTTAGGATATAATATAAATATTAATTAATTTATCTACTTTATACATACAGCTTTGTTGCAGTCGCAGCCATAAAACAAACATATTCTATGTAGTTATTTAATAAAACCCACGTCTACAAAATTATCCGCCGCTATAATAGTAGCTTTCTAATATAACATTGATTTCAGCTGAGCGAGCATAGTTCGTTCGCCCGATTTTGGATGCTTTCCAAGCCCAATACGCTAGTCGTTTTTTTTCTCCCCGTTCATTTTTACGACAACTGACGACGAACAATTTTCCCGAATAAATTTACTTATCATATTTTATCGGTTTACGAAATATATATCGACAATTCGGTCAAGTTTATTCATGTTTATTTATTAGGGCTTAGTCGAGGCCTGTGATCCTACATTACCGTTCATATATGATGCCACACAAATTCCGGGTCCGATTTGTTTGGTCAACAAATCTTATGTCGGTTGCTAAATTGTAATTTTCGGTTTGCTACTGGTATTTTATGCGATGACGTCATCGGTTATTGTTTGCTGAAATTGAATGTTTCACGCTGACAGTATATAGACGAACAAACATACACGTGTCTATGTAGTTTGTGATGACTGATAGCTTAATGGGCTTTTCATTCATAAACTATAAATACATTAGAATATACTCATAATTTGCGACTATCGTTCCCCGAATGGGTAGGCAGTGGTGTAGCCACTTTTCACTGGGGATAGTGATCCGATAGTAAAATTAAAGTTTAAATTATTAATCACTGACTGTGGAACAAACTCCCTGGTGGATGTGACACGTGAGCGATATCTTTGATACTGCAATTACCTGTAGGTGGTGGTGGTGGTAACACTACTACTTACTTGTTTGACACTTTAGACGTATAATAAATAACCTTATCTAAAAATATACTACAATATAATAATATAAATATACTACAATATTAACACGTTAATTAACGTTACTCAAGCACGACTATACATACGCCTTTGAATTTCTTCTCAGACGTATGCAGGTTTCCTTCGATGTTTTCCTTCACCGTAAAGCTCGTGGTGTGTCTAATCACTGTACTTAAGTTCAGAAAAACTCATTGGTACAGTCGGGATTTGAACTTGCGATCTTTGTGTTGCAGGCAACTACTCGAACCACGCGGCCACCACGGCTTTACATATATTCATACACTAGTCGTCCCGCCCAGTCCAATTGTAAGGTCTAAGCAATTCTCAAATCCACCTGAAGGCATATGGAAAATTTCATTAAAATCGGTCCAGCCGTTTAGGACGACTTAAGTGACAAATACAGGCACAGAAGAAATATATATAAAGACATCACCACGCCGAGTCCTTAGCGGGGCAGGCAGAGAGAATAGAGCGCCAGTTATCCTTAGACTTATATACCTCTTTCGCTTCATTCCACATTCATCAGTATCTTCGTACATGCTCGTTTCGAGTGCTCTTGACGTTCCCGTATTGACTGTCCGATCGATTTGATCTAGGTAGTTGGAACGTGGTCTTCCTCTGCCCCATCTTGCACGCACTTTCGCTTTGTATATCTGTCAATCTTTCTTCACTCTCCTTTCTATATGTCCAAACCAACGTCACATGCCTTTCTTCATCTTCACCGCAGCTTTAATTAATTTTATTTCAATTATCTTTGTTAATTACTTATTTAAAATATCAAATTATTAAACAAATAATAAATCAAATACTTCTTACCTTGCAAAGTTTCCTTAATTCGATATACCCTGGAAAAGAAAAAAATACACGCTTAGAAAAATACTTTCATGTAATTACGAAAAAACAATCTTTGAGGCAAAGTAAATTCCAATGGCAATCGTGGAATAGCAATGTAATTACGCGACATTTCCGAAAAGCTTTCCGTTGAATTGATGAATTAATTCGATTATTAAGTATAATTCGATAACTCAGATACCATATTTCCGTTTCACAATATCTTTGAAGTAAATTATTAAGTGGATTATCAAAAAGGACGACGGTTAATTATATAATACGGAAATATATATATATATATATATAGCTCCAATAATATATATATATATATATTTTAAGCGGAGGAAAATATTGAGGGGAACTTTTATACCTTCAAAAAGACTTTGAAAGATAAACGTATATGCGTATAATCGTACTTAAACGGCAATGATCTCGTCATCAGTCACGTTGGCACTTAAATCATATACAGCCGCGAACAGTGGCTATGTTACCACCTCTGCCTATCCCTTTGACTCTGAAGCTCTTGTGGGAAAACGTGGATATAATACTTAAACTTTAAAATACGTATAATCTTGGGGAACTCAAAAGCAATTTAACAAGTTCAACATTAAACTGATCAAGAGATATGGTTGTACATTTTTTATTGAAGCAAACCGCATTGTAATTCGCAATAAGGGATCTTATTCAACCCTGCTCGTAACGGAAACGTCTAAAAGATCTCGGGGGATCGCCACATAGGGAGCTTGAAAGAAACGGCTTACCAAGAGATAAGTATGTTGGATATGACAATATAATGTTTTTTAATATCACTTGTGAGGTAGGATCCCAAAAAATTTTGATTTTTTGATTTATAACAATTAATAATTTAATAATAATAATTTTATTAATTGTTATAAATCAAAAAATCAAAATCAAAATATTTTATTCAACGTAAGGGACACAGGGAACACTTATTGAACGTCACGTTTTATATAAACTAAAGTTACCACCGTTTCCAAGAAAAAATACCTGCCAGGAGAAGAAACGGCGAAACAAACTCCCCGGTTTGCTTTTTTAACATTTGTTCCTTTTTACGTAGGGGTAGGAAAGATTAAAGTTACATATATAAACTCTGTATAAGAGGAGCAATTCATTGCCATGCATGGCCATCATTAAAATAATCTGATGTTTTATAATAAGCCTTTTGAATTAATTTACTTTTAACGACAGCTTTAAATTCTACAAAAGGTAATTCAATTATTTTCCGAGGTAGCTTATTAAAAAAGCGTATACCTTGCCCGACAAATGAGTTCCTAGTTTTGTGTAATCTAGCTGTAGGAACATGGAAACTTTGTTCCGTGTATTCACAGTAGGCAAGTCGCTATTTTTCTTAAATTTTACAATATTCTTTCTAACATATAACAAATTTTGGAATATGTATTGACATGGTACGGTCAATATGTCAATTTCCTTGAATAATTCTCTGAGATAATCTCGAGGATTAAGGCTATAAATTGCACGAATAGCCCGCTTCTGCAGCACAAAAATAGATCCAATGTCTGCAAAATTACCCCATAAAAGAATGCTGTAAGACATGACACTATGAAAATAGCCGAAATAAACTAAACGGGCTCTGTTGACATCAGTCAAGTGTCTGATTTTTCTTACCGCGAATGCTGCAGAGCTGAGTCTATTCGCCAATCCATTAATGTGGGGGCCCCATTGCAATTTGTGATCAAATGTGACTCCAAGGAAGACTGTTGAATCCACAAGATCCAACTTCTCGGTATTTATAACTATAGGGGTAGTTAAAACCTTTTTCACATTTGGCATTGTAAGTTTTATACATTTCGTTTTCTTAGCATTAAGTACCAAATTATTGGCACTAAACCAATGAACCACGTCAGAGAGAGCATTATTTACATCGTCAAAGTTTTCTTTCTGTCGGTCTATCTTAAATAGTAAAGATGTATCATCAGCAAATAATACAATATCATGTTTATCATTTACCAGGTGAGGTAGGTCATTGATATAATATGATGTCCTAAGTTAAAGGCGTAATATAATTGTGAACGATAAAGGGATACTACCTCACTTTTGGCCTATTCTATATATTTTGAGCATGAGACTACTCTTTAAACTAAGAATTAGTTATTTTTTACTTAGTTAGCTAGACACATATTTTCATACCTATGCATATTATATTTTTTATATATTTATTTCTTTAAGTGGATAATACATAATTATGTTATCTTGGAAAATAGTTTTATATTCACCTACAAAAGCTGAAAAAAAAGAAAACGTTTTGATTAAGGACTTATTGTTTATTACTATTGATTACTGATTGGTTGGTTACTCCAGAGATGAAATAGACAAATACACATATTTGATATACGAATAGACATACAAGTATTTGTTCCCTTATATTATGCGTCAATTTTCATACATCTCGCATCCGTAGCCCAACTTTATGTGATCTCTTATCGCCAATAATAAACATGATATTTTATAGATCTAGTTTCGCTCCCTTCGCCTAAGGTGAAGTTGATTGGATCATATTTTTCTGCGCGAGTTTAACACCCTCCCTTGGTTTGGAATAAAGAGGTTTGGATACTCAAGATGCATTTATCTGCTTACGGAAGAAACTATATTATTCATGGCATTTAATATGATAATAAAATAGGGTCTCCCGTACTGTCGGTTGCTAAGGAGTTTCCTACCGAACGAAAAGGCAGCCACTCTTCGCCGGTTGTGTAATTATTGTGATGCCTGCCAATATATACAGTATAAAAGTATATGTTTCACGTTCCAACTACCTAGATCGAATTGATCTGACCCTCAAAGTTCGATTGTCAAGAGACTTCGAAGTGGTTTAGCATAAATGAAGACACTGATTAATGTGTATGAAGCGAAACAGGCTCGTAAATCTGAAAGAAAAGCGCTCTACTCTCCCTGCCACAAAACTTAAATTTTAAATAGGACTACTTTTTTTGTCCTTAAATTCACATAAACACAGCTTTAATTTGAACAACAGCAATATTCCCATTGTTCTCAGCTGCGTCAGCTGTGTTACTTTTCTTAGTTCACGTAAGGGCAAATGTTAACATTCATATTATGTTATCTCAAACCAGGCTGAAATAACATCACCTATATATTTAAAACGTTCCATTTAAAGTAAATTTTGCTAAAAGCATTGTTCGATTTGATATGGAAACAAATATACTAGTATATAGGTATGTGCTGTTCAATAATGTTGACACCTAAATATATAATATATCTCTGGCCCAATGTAGGTACTGCTACACCGTTGCCTACCCTTTAGGATTCTTGGGAAGGCATATAGATAAAATAACGTATTTTCATGAGCCGTGGTGGTTGTGAGGTTCGAGTCACCAGCAAAATCAAGATTGTAGGATTGTCTGTGCTAATGAGTTTCTTCTGAGCGCACACACCGGCACCGAAGTGATTTATCATATTACTGCTCTATGGTGAAAACAATCATAGTGATCACAGCCTGCATACTTTTAAGATGGTGTCTGATTCAATTCAATTCAAAGACGTATGTATAGTCGTGATTGAGGCGCGATAATGGACTCACCATCTGTCACATAGTCACCTAAAAATATATATCTAGTGAAAAGAGGGTGAAGTACCTTCTACCTTCTGTGTGAATGCGTGAAGAAATATATCTTCATTAATATTCTCAGACAAGTTTTTTCATGAAACTGAACCAATGAAATGTAATATGTATTATAATTACCATAAATGTTCAACCGTAATTAAACATGATATTAAACCACAAAATAATCGCTACACGCTAGATATTACTTATTCATAGGCAATTAAGCATTACATTCGCCTGAACACATTATTATTATGGCCTAAATTTTGTCTAATAACTAAAAGCTTTGATGTTGCCTTGTATCCATGTCGCTCAATTCTATAACCTCGTAATTTAAAGATTAATCAATAAGGTTGCGTAATAACACCTAATTAATAAACAGGACGTCTCTTATAAAATACTTGCTTGACCTTAAAAGAAGAAGGCTTGTTAATGAATATGAAATATTTGAAAGCCGCATCTACGTTGATAAATTACAATATTTGTTTCAATTCCTTAGAATATACATTGATAAATGATACGTTTTTATTATTATTTTTTTTGTTGATATAATATAATAATAATATATCCTCACGCCTTCCCACAAGGGTCCCCGAAGTGGTAGGCAGAGGTGTATAGGTAATACCCACACACCCACTTTCCGCCAGAGGTATATTAGGTGCCAACGTGACAGATGGCGAGTCCATCGCCGTTGTTAATACCTAATGCTAGTAATTAAGAGCATAGTGAATGTGAAAATTACTAGTGATACGAAAGTGTGTGAAGGACAGAGGAAGACTACGTTTTAACTGCGTAGGTCAAATCAATCGGACACACAAGGACAGGAACGTCAAGAGTACTTGGAACCGGCGAGGCATATATGAAGTAACTGATGAAAGTGAACGAAATGAAAGTGGTAAGTATGTAAGTCTAGAGAGAGTTAACTCACTGTTTCAAAATTGAATTATCCCATCTATTGCCTAATGTCAGAACACTGTCGGTACCCGGCGCATCTGAGAATCAGTTTCTTTGAGAGTAAATGTGTACAGGCATTAACCGGTACTTCAGTAGAAATTCCAGATACATAATCACTAGATAGTAATAATGGTAAGTTTAAGGGAAGTAGCACTACCCGCACACTGTGGTGTGCAAAACTGAGGTTTTAAAGTCGTCTTTGTACCTACTACATACCGAATCATAAGAATCGAACCGCAGACAACGGAACTCAAAGAACTTAGTGAAGTGAAAGAACAATGTAGAACTCCATCGATCTTAGCGAACAAACTTTTGTAA
Source organism: Drepana falcataria (assembly GCA_945859725.1). Lineage (NCBI taxonomy): Eukaryota > Metazoa > Arthropoda > Insecta > Lepidoptera > Drepanidae > Drepana > Drepana falcataria. The sequence goes on from OX243935.1 coordinate 9,872,318, forward strand.
AGTAGATAAAGGATTGGAGCTGGAATCTCCACATATCTGTTCTGTGGTTTGTTTGTTCACTGTTTCTTATAATATTAAGAAGACATCGTAGGGAAATACATTTCTATGTATATAGATTTTTTCACTTTCATGTATCTAAATTAAGAAATTTAGAAAAGGATAGGAATATATTAAAAAATATACTTGTCTTTCCTTTTATCATTACGGCAGTAATTTCATAAACAGCATAAATGACACCGTACAAGCTTTCGCACAAAACATTCCATAACGTTCGCATAAACTCAACTCAGTCCCTATTATTTAAAACCAAAAACATCGAGCCAATGAAATATGGCCAGCGCACCCATTCTGATCTCAGTAACTTGAAGCAAGCCTGAAGACCTCGTAAGGCTGGTCAGGTAGATGCGTCAAGACCCAATGTGTTCAACCCCCATCGCTTGTTTTACGACAGCGGTATTTCTTTTACAGCATTACTTGAGTTTTATACATGTTTTAGTGAGAGGAGAATTTATATATTTTCTTCTCAGGCAGTAAAATGCGGTTTTATATTGTGGGTGAGACAGGCCTATTATGCAATATTCATGAATGAATGGTTGACAATACATCCTATTGTATATGACTTAGTAGATTTTTTGCAGTTTTGTCAACGTTATTTTAGCATCATACTACGAATAAATCAGTGAGGCGGAGTTGAAAAACCACTCGGGCTTATAATCTGTAAGGTCGAAATCGCAGGTTCAAACCCCAGGAATACATACATGAATTTGATTAAAGCACATTGATATATCACATATATCAACGAGCCACCAAGGCTTATCAATAAAGCACATTGATTCGGAGGCCGAGTGGTTCGAGCACGAAGATCGCAAGTTCGAATCCCGACTATACCAATGAGTTGTTCTGAAATTAAGTACAGTGATTGGTCACACCACGAGCTTTACAGTGAAGTAAAACATCGAGAGGAAACCTGAATAAGTCTGAGAAGAAATTCAAAGACGTATGTATAGACGTGCTTGAGTAACGGCGATGGACTCGCCATCTGTCACGTTGGCAATTAATATGCCTCTGGCGGAAGGTGGGTGTGGGTATTTACCTATAGACCTCTGCCTATCCCTTCGGGGACCCTTGTGGGAAGGCGTGAGGAAATATCACTCCACATAATTTACGTTGAAGTTAATAATCTTGAGAGAATATGCATACAATGGAAAATAGTTTGAAGACGTAAGAACAATCGTGCCTCTGAGACTGCACCAGATTCCCCACGTTGTCACATTAGTAAATTAAATAAATACTTATGTATATCGATGGGAGTATATACTGATACAGATATATTAACAATCAAATAATATATTTATCATAAAATGTACTACGGTTTTAAGAACCTGCGAGTATCAGTGAGAAAACCGGGCCTTATCAGGTTGGCACGAATGAAAGGTTGACGAACTGTGGAAGATTATATTAATCTTATCTGTATTCAATCTCTTAAATGGAGCTTAAATGTTATCAATTGGGACACAACAATATTACTTTCATATTTATGAATAATTTCAAAGGTACCTACAATTTAATTTAGTTCATAATTTTCAGTATCAATGATGAAACAATACATTCGAAAGACTTCTAATCTATTCCAAGAACATTTTGATTCAAAGAGCTATGAATACCGTTTCATACCTATTCATTGTATTACGATATTTCAAACTTTGACCGAACATTTAAAGGACTTTGATAATGAACAAGACTCGTTAGAAATTTGATTTCTATAACCCTCAATTGAGAAGTAAATACTGGCTCTGTAATAAATTTTAACCAAGCGTGACTTGATTTGACATTTTAATGCTGCGAGCTTTCTTGTTGATATAACTCACCCATAAAAACAAGACATCAGTGTATCCTTAAACATACCAAAATAACTTATTACCTTCATCACAAAACCTTATTTGAGCAAACGTACACAGTATCTACTCTCCTAATGATTTTACCTGGAAAATCCCTTACCCTTAATAAATTAGAAGGCCATACATCAAAATAATGTTCGCACGAAATTAGCACAAATGTCATTAATACCTATATCAATATTGCTGTAGATTTACGTAAACGAAACCCTACTCAGACCCTCAATTTAGATCCCTAAAACATTAGTCTGCCTCTTAATGAAGAGGCTGCACGAAATACATAGGTAGGTACACTTCCAGCGACTCCGATGGATTATGATTAGGTTATAACAATTTCATTGGCATTTCTACTTTTAACGAATTGAAATAAATATCTACAAAAACAATAGAATGTTACGCCGACGGTAAGTATCGCATAGCGGAGAGTAGTGGCCTATTGGTTCGAGTCAATTGCAACACAAAGATTGCAAGTTTAAATCTCGACGTACACAGTGATAACCGCGAGCTTTATGGAGAAGGAAAACGGTTGGATGATACTGCATACGTTTGAAAAATTCAAAGATGTATGAATAGTTTATATTTTATATGCCCGAGAAACGACGAAGGACTCGCCAACTGTCAAATCACAAATGTAATAAAATATTATCTAAAGTAGAAATCAAATTATCATGAACAGTTAAACCCTCGATAGAAATACCTGCTTCCTAGACCACCTTCTCACATCTATCTGCAAACATATGAAATGCGTTTAAACACCACACAAGCTTTAAACATCGCCGTCAGCGCTTTACGTTTCTCATATTATGTATTTCATCTTTAAGATTCTGTTCCTTTAAGTTTCAAGGACATATTTGTACCATCCTCTGGTCCCTTTTTCATATATATATATATATATATATATATCATATCGTATATACAAATCCCTTGTTTAGTTCTTTTTAACCAACCATGGTGAAGAAACATACAATTAGAATACTGAACAGCCTTCTTCTTCTATCATGGCCCTTCCTAACTCAAACTATTATTGTCATCTACCATCTATCATGGTTCTGGGAGGCTTCTTTATTTTGTAAAGGATAAATTGATAGCTATGGGCACCTACGCTCTACACACGTACATGATTTCTACCGATAATGTAAATAATATGTACTTTTTATCGCAATTTCAGGCTTCCAGTCTTGATACTTTAGTTAGATGACTTTTCATTTATTTATTACAATAACATGCAAAGAAAACTTGAATTAATCAATTCCAAAGCTATTGTTTACAAGTATTTTTATTATTGGTAACTCACGCAAGATTGCGTTATACATACATGTCACGCGAACAGGTTTATATTACACTCACGCACACGCTTAGTATATCTTGGAACTCTGGGGCCTTGGCATCCTGAGGCTCACCATCTTTTTAAGAGGTTGTTCGTTCGTTTCGAATCAGCATTGCTATCCAGCGTAGCAATGCTGCAAGTCTTCTGGGCACGTTGCCTTGGGATACCGATTTGGGTTAAATATTGTACCTGTAAGTAGTTAGTTTCAACTGTTCTTTGTAAATATTGAATATCAATATTATATATAAAAATGAATGTTTGTTTGTATGTCCTTTATAGAATTGTAAACGGATGGACCGGTTTTAATGAAATTTTCTGTTTCTTCAGGTTGAAATGGCTTAGTTTCACAATTGGACCCGATAGTTGGTTGGACGGGACAGCTAGTTAGTTGTCTATAAAAATGGATATGGATAAATTGGTACTACACCAACACTACACACAACCGACCACTACTCCGTCCTCGCTGGCGAGGCTCGACGCGAATAAGCCGTAATGTTCCGTAGTGTTCCTGTAAAAGTACTGACCATCGGATGTTAAAAAGAAAGTTTGCGCTAAGAGTCGCTGCCTTTCATAGCCCTCTTGTGACATGAAACTTACTTTAAGCGCGATGGGGGAAATACACTTACAGAGCGGACACTTTGCACTAGGGACTGTCTTCTAGGAGAGAAATATTGGGTACTTTTAAAATGTATCATACAAGTAATGTAATATGATGGCATGCAGTAAAATAAGACGTTTATTAAGAAACAACCTCAGTAGTGTAGTGTTTTTTGAAAAAGAAACTTTTAATTTGAATAAGTGATGATGCAAAATGATAATTTCTTTAAGTAACTAACTACACATAATAAACACACATCCCTTTTCTGTCATAAAAATATTGATAGTCTTCTAATGATTGAGATTATGAGGTGTAGCGAAGATCTCATTCATCTCATTCTACCCTCTATTAAAACTTATTGATTGTATTTTTTTATAAAGCTGGAGACGTATGGATTGTCGTGCTCGAGAAACAGCGACCGGCCGTCTGTTATATTGGTACCTACATATATCGTCAACGATAAGCGTGTGTTATACATGTGCCTTCCCCTTCGGGGACCCTTGCGGGGAAGTCGTGGAGACAAATGTGTATATACATATTTTAATTCGACTGCTAGTCGAATTAAAGGATTATTTAGGAAATTTAGGAAAATTGTAACCTAAAATGATAAAAAGTATGTTCAGAATACCGTATCAACTTCTGTATAAAATGTAAAAATGTGTGTGATGTAACTGTGTAAATGTGTGTGAACTCTACTGGGCCTGCGTTGTGCAAAAGTCTGACTTTTTGTAATATTTTCTGGACGTGGGCTTAAAGAAATATGAGTTCCCAAAATGAAGCCAGATAGAGCCCTAGCTGTTTTATGCTAATGAATGCAAATATGGTTTCCTGTTAGGACCAAACAGCTTATTATAATTACCACCTTCACGGAAGGAAGTACTTGCATACGTATCATCACGTCGAGTTCCTCGTGAGGTAGCCAAATAGAGTACAAGTAAGTCTCTAGCTTAATTCACATTGATTCATGTATAGTTTCCTAGAAGCTTCTCGCCTTTATATCTATTATTTTTGGGCCTTGGTAGCCGAATGCATCGAGCAGGTTAAGGAAACCTACATACGTTTGAGAAAAAAAATTAAAGACGTATGTGTATGTATGTATGCGTGAGTGCGTGACCCTTGTGGGAGGGCGTGAATAGTGTATGTTTATTAGATTGAGTAGATCTCCAGTTTTCTTTAAACTAACAGAGCTAAATATCTGAACACAAATATATATGTTACTTAGATAGCTTCTCTCTTGGTTTTATAAAAACGGATCAGATTGTATTTGAAGATCATTCATTAAACCTTTTATGTAGTAACCTCATAGCTCATCTCAAATTTTTTGCCAAAAAATACAGCATCATCACCGGTAAAAACACTTTGATTTTCTTCATTCAGAAGCAAAAATACCGCTTGAAAAGCAACAAAACAACGCGTGAAGGGCTTGTATCCCGGTTTTTATTCAAGAATCATCGGTGCGAGAGTGATATAAGGCAGTTTATCATCCCCCTTGTCATATTTAGCCGTGTTTTTCGGGTTGGCTAAGGAAAATGCGTGGGTACATGTGTTAAGGTTTTTTGCTTTAAATAGGGAAATTGGTATTTATGGTTCTGGAGAGACTTTGTTTGTGAAAGCTTTATGAGTTATCTGAAGCAACGTGCACTGTTATATTTATGATCATCTTGTGCCGGAATAAGTTACTAACTAAGTAATAAATAAGTTAACTATCTAATTAATACTATAATTTCCATTTATAAATCCTAAACTAATTTGTAAACTTAATTAACAACTTTTTACACTACGAACTTTACGATTAAAGACAATATCGTGAAAAAAATCTGCATAGTGTATGAACTGAAATTCAATTACGGATATAAAGTAAAAATGTCTTCCCTGAGCGACAACGACATACTCGCCATCTGTAACATTGGTACTTCATTCATTCTTTCTCTGATGAAATAAGGATGTTATTATACCCTTGTTTACCCCATCATAGAGCTCATCGCTTAACAAAAGTCTTACAAATGTCATTAAATTTCTTCTAATCCGATACCACGTTAATGTTTTTTTTCTACAGCGTATCGTCCGAATCGTAATTGAACTAGTATTACGATTTGTCTATAAATAACCCAATAATGTAATCCTACTTTTCCTAGTTCCCATAGTACGAACAATCTTAATTATTGCCGAGTCTAGTTTGCGTAATATTTTCCAAAGTAAAATAAAAACACCGAAGTCTCAAATTGCGATTAAAACTCAGGCATCTTTTGCCTACCCTTGATGTGCCAGGCTGTTTTACATAAGGCTGCCTTATGTGAAACGAGTTCATGCTATGTAAATGCAGATATACTAGGCGGGTGGCATACAAACAGACGGATTGGAATTTCGCCACTTGACTATAAAGTTTAAGAGAGTACAGGAGGGGCATATCTTCATATATGTTCAAAACATATTAACCGAAATAAGTTTTGTAGGGCTACAGCAATATCGTGTTTGTCACCCAACAAAATCTTGTCATACATAAATTTGCCATAACACAGTCGTAAAACGAAAATTATTTACAGCACGAACATCGCAATAACATAAAAGTCGCTCGCATAAAAATAGTTTTGTGTGTTGTTATGAGTTAAATAGCACATTTGTGTCTTTGAGGTGAGGTCACGGAAATGTTGATGGGGAAATAAAATGTTTAGGAGATGGGTTCTGTTGAGGAAGAAACTTTGACACTTGTTTTCTTTACTATTCTTGTTTATTTTTTCTACAAAGGTGGCACACGAGTGGTTGCTTGATGGAGTACAGTTACTGTAGTAAATATGTACACTGGATAGTAGGGTCGGATAGAAAATCTATAATATCTTTGAAAAAAAACCTGACCTAGCTTGCTGAAATATATAGAATGAGAAATAAAGACTTAATTAAATAATATTTAATGCCACATAAAATAATATTTAAAACCATTTTGTTTATTTTAGATAATTGTATAAATAACGCAAAATGTAAAATGTAGTTTTTTTTATAAAGTACCAAAAAATTCAAATCAATTAGTTTTGTAATAAAAAGTTATAAATATGTATCCTCTGCCTTATAAACTGTACCAGGATCCTGACAACGCTTGAAGATGGGCATAGTCAGCGAAATACAGCGAGAACTGTTGGTGTGACTCTTAAAGTTCAGCGATAGCCCCAGCGTTTCCATGAAGCTGGATCCAATCTTTGTATCCCAGGAATAGGCCAGACAAGGCGGCGACCACGACGGCACGGGAGGATCACGATATGGTGTCGACAATATTGAGAAATCGCTATCTTACGGCTGTTGAAGTAAAGAATCATCATTTATGACCTGAAGGGAACAATCTGCGTACGGATACAGTAAGGCAGCGTCTGGCTGAAGCAAAATTTAAAACCCTTAAGACCTGCAAATGGCCCAAAATTAGAAAGACACCACATAAACTCAAGGTTGAGCAGAGAACATAAGAATTGGACTCTAAATGACTGGTCAAGAGTTATGTTTTCAGACGAGTCTAGATTCTGTTTATAAAAGTACCACGGGAGGAAGAGAGTTCAGAAGACAGGGAGAAATACCGTGGTGTGACTAATAACAGTACTAAAGTTCAGAGAAACTCACTCATATAGTCGGGATTCGAACTTGCAATCTTTGTATTGCAGGCAACTACTCGAACCACTAGGCCACCTTGCCTCATTCTGTATGTACCTATCTGTATTAGCAAAACCACTTATTATCCTAAACGATACAATAATAGTAGTCACGGTATATCTAACAAGCTATATTAGACGGCAACATTTCTTCCTCTGGAAGCGAGACAAGTGACAAAACTAAGCTTTGTGTAGTGTCGCGAGTTTTTCAAGATGACAAGAACATGTTGACTGTAAGGGTGTGTTTTGCGGAAGTTTGTTCGTTTTATCTGAGACTGCTGAGAGGCTATCACACGGGTTAACTTTGTTGTGTTTTATGTACATAGTGAGGTAAGACTTTTTTAGAAATATTTTGCTAAGCGAAAGAGGTAGGTATGTAAGTCTAGAAAGAACTGGTTCTCTATCCTCTCTGCCTACCCCGTTAGGGACGAGATGATATGTATGTATATATATTTTTTTAGAATATAAGTATACCTATTATAATTATTTTAGATTATTGCCAACGATTTGATTATTTTTCATTTACTTGTCAAAGCTAGCAAAGTCAATTTATTATATTATATATTTATTATATTTTATGCCAACATTATCTAATTTCCTATTAGTAAATAGATGAGTCCCGTCTGTACTTGTTTGGTTTTACTTAATTTAAACCTAATTATTTCCAACAGGACTATTAGGCATTGAAAAATGTACGTTATAAAAGTTATATAACAATTTTCTATTAAATGCGTAAGTCGGCTACTGTTATTCGGGGGGTGCAGGGGAGTAGTAATGGAATCTTGAAGATAGCAGGAAGGTTGGACGCAGTCGTGCTTGGTCGGTTCATTAGCTTGCATGTGAAGCGTGTTGGTTGATGAACCGATTGGGTGGGTACCTTCCTATCATCATCATCATCAGCCTACAGCAGTCCACTGCTGGACATAGGCCTCTTCCATGGCACACCACCATACCCTGTCATCGGCCCTTCTCATCCATCCGCCGCCAGCGATCCTCTTAAGGACGTCCGTCCAACTTCCTATACCTGCCTTCAATTTTTATTTTTTGTTTTTATTATATACCTACTAAGATAGAAATAACTTAAATTGGACACACAGTCAGAAAATAAAAAAAAATACAAAAAGAATAGCCACAAGTTTAGAAGATTGAACTAATAAATCTTAACAAAGGCTGTACTATGTAACTTAGCTTAAGAAGTTCGAATATATTTCACCACACATAAGATTCCAGCCGAAGAACTATAAACTATAAATATAAATATTCGTGTTCATTATACAAATATCAAGTCACAGTGGAAATCAAGTCCGGTGCCTTCAAGCTTCGTAGTCGGGTGGGCGGTCTTTTAACGGTTGATAATATATACCCGCGTAATTCAACATTTTCATTTAAAGACTTAATGTTGTTTCCCCGTTTGTTACTCCAGCCTACAATCTATCTCTGTTTCATCTGATACCGTTTATTAGTCTAAGCGTGATTGAAGAACGAACATCCTCACAAACTTTTACATTTATAATAATAGTAGGATCTTACAAAAAATAGTGCTATATCCCACAGGAAATAGAAAACAATTCTCCATAAAACCCTATGCGGCCATGTGCAACTCTCACAATTGCACTCTCGGTGAAACGTCTACTTAAGATTGCCGGTGAGGCGTAAAATCACCTTAGAGGATCTCAGGGAGCCCATCTTAAATACATAGTAATCTTGCAGAGGTACATTGTATCCAGATTAAACTTTAAAATGAAAATGTTTTTGAAGATTAACATCCTTTTCTTCATAATATAATAATCCTCACTTCACCCCACAAGGGTCTCCAAAGGGGTAGGCAGTGGTGTATAGTAGTACCCACACACCCATTTTCACATCACGAACTTTACGGTGAAGGAAAACATCGAGAGGAAACCTGCATACGTCTGAGAAGAAATTCAAAGGCGTATGTATAGTCGTGCTTGAGTAACGGCGATGGACTCGCCATCTGTCACGTTGGCACCTAATATTATATACCTCTGGCGGAAAGTGGGTATTACCTATATACCTCTGCCTACCCCTTCGGGGACCCTTGTGGGAAGGCGTGAGGATATATATATATATATATAGATAAAAACGAATTATTTATTTCGCAACATTATGTAAATGTATATTTATGTACATATTATTATTCTGAATCGTGATTCTGTATAAGCTTTGCTTTGTCTTGCTCTAAACGCATGAACAAAAAACGACACAAGATACGTTCTAGTTCAGGTTTTAACTTTTTATGAATGTGGCCATAAATCTACGTCTTTTCGTGTACAGATACAAAGCTATGCGGCCCCAGCTTCCAACAAAAGGTAAATAGTTTACTGAGTGGATCACGAAAACCCACATTCCTTAAAAGTGTAGTTTGTTCTGTATTTATGTATTTACTAAAGACTATTTGGATAAAGACCTAAGAACTATGTCAGATAACCGGATATTCGCTAGCTCATTCCATTTTTTTTCTTAAAATATCAAAATATATCGATTCTTTTCATAGGCTCCGCTAAATCTTAACCAGCATGTAGAATTTTAATTACTATCCCTCGCCATTTAAGCCTACTCTTACTATTGGAGCAAGGCTAGTTAACCTATAATTGTATGCTACTTTAAGTTTTAAGTTTTCAAAATGTAAAAGTATTTAACTATTATTGTATGCAGCATCTATACATACAAATAAATAAAATTCAAGTGTCTATTTGTAATACTAAAATAACAGCTTTTTACAAAATTTATATGGATGTATACACGGTACATATAGCAAATTCACATTTTGAAAACTTTTTGTCTGTCTGTTTGTTCCGACTAATCTCTGAAACGGCTGGACCGATTTTAGCGGGACTTTCACTGGCAGATAGCTGATATAATAAGGAATAACTTTGACTACTTTTATTTTAAGAAATTTAACAATAACTTTTTAGTTAAATTCCACGCGGACGTTGTCGCTGTCACAGCTAGTATTATAATAAATAAATATATATTAAACCAAGCTGTGGTGGCCGACGGGTGGTAACTAGTCTGAAGCAATGTTAGTTTTGAGGTCACGATGGTTTCGCGTATTTCACGGTATCACGTATTCTTAGTCTTCGATATAGAAAATATATCAGAGCCTTTATCAGTACCAAATTGCACTTTCTATCACTGTAGTGATATAATGATCTTCTCACTATTAACGGGGAATTCATCGCATTACCGTGGACTCAATAGGTCTCGCACTATGCAGATTCTAAGTAGTTTTACACCGTGAATGCACTCTGTGGAACGGAATCGTCCATATGCGGCAGAACCACTTACAATCAGACTACCTTAGTATCAAGGGTACTCCCTACATTTAATATGTCTTAAGCGACAAATATTAAACTTTGCGGCTAAGTACGTACGCTAACTTATCGTATATACCGTTTGGCTGCTAGCCAACTAGAATTAGAACTACCATATATCACGAGCAATTGTAAAGGAAAAGTGACAAAAAGAATAATTATGAAAGTCCTAGATAATGTTGACAAATGGCATCTTAAGAGAAGTGATTAATGACCTCTTTGAAATTGAAATAGTTGTAGCCGAGTGATTGTTATTAAAATTATTGTGACTATTGGTTAACTGCCTCCTCCTGCTTTCTGCCTTCCTTAAAGATGAAGAGGATATTTTATCCTTTTTGGAGCCTTTTGGTTTTGTTTTGAGTAATTCCTACTTCCTACTTGATTGTCATTCATACATACATACATACATATCATCACGCCAAGTCCCTAACGGGGTAGGCAGAGAGTATAGAGCGCCAGTTCTCTCTAGACTTACATACCTCTTTCGCTTCGTCCACATTCATCAGTCTCTTCATACATGCTCGTCGGTTTCGAGTACTCTTAACGTTCCCGTCCTTGAGAGTCCGATCTATTTGATCCAGGTAGTTGGAACGTGGCCTTCCTCTGCCTCTTCTTGCACACACTTTTGCTTTGTATATCTGTTTCGTCAATCTTTCTTCACTCATCCTTTCTATGTGTCCAAACCAACGTAACATGCCTTTCTTCATCTTTACAATCACGCCCTCATTCACGCCAGTTGATTTGCGAATCTCTTCATTGCGGATTCGATCTAATATCGTTACGCCGCACATTTTTCGAAGAGATCGCATCTCGACTGCATTCAAGCTATTTTCATACTTCCTCTGACATACCCAGGATTCGCTGCCATACAATAAGGTAGGTACCAATATCGCGTTGTGGACAGCAACTCGAGCATTCTTGCTCAGACTTTTACTGCCCATCAACGCCGACATGGCTCCATTCACCTTATTTCCGGCAGTTATCCTTCTTTCAATATCTTTTTCATACTTTCCATCTCGTGTGAACATGCTTCCAAGATATACAAATTCATTCACTTGCTCTAGAATTTGCCCATTTACCGATATTGCACACTCGGTCACTTGTTCATCTCTTTCGAATACCAGAACCTTAGTCTTGCCAGCGTTTAGGCGCAGCCCCTTCTTTTCACATTCTTCTTTCATTATGGTAACTAGTGACTGCAGCTCGCCCTCTGATGACGCCAGTAAAACCGCGTCATCGGCGTATAGTAGGCAGTTGACCACTAAGTTTCCCATTTTCACTCCACATCCGTTCGTTCTTAGTGCTCTCAGACAGTTATCTAGATATATAATGAACAGCCAGGCAGACATGATACACCCTTGTTTGACCCCCGACTTCACATCAAACCAGGGTGACATCTCACCGTTAACCCTAACGCACGCCTCGCTATCACTATAGAGTGATTTCACGGCATGCAGTAGGGAACTGCTCACTCCATATCCAGGCAACACGTCCCAGAGTTCCTTTCGTACGACTCTATCAAATGCCTTCTCTAAGTCGACGAAAGCGCAGAAAACCCTTTGGTTAATATCCAAAAACTTTTCCGCGATTCCGCGAAGCGAGAAGGTTTGATCCATACATCCTCTTCCTGGTCTAAATCCACCTTGGGATTCCCAGAGAAACCTTTCGGATCGCTCTTGCATTCTTATCGTCAGGATCTTCGTGTACACTTTACTAGCTAAGCTGACCAAGCTGATGGCTCTGTAGTTGGAGCAGTCCAATCGTGATCCCTTTCCTTTATAGAAAGGCACGATGACTGCTCGCCTCCAGTCGTCCGGAACATCACCCTTTTCCCAGCAAAGATTGCATAGCAAATAGATGACGTCCCAGACCGCTGGTCCACCGTACTTGATCATCTCAGCCGTAATCCCATCTATTCCCGCAGCTTTTCCACATTTCAGACTTCTTATCGCACTTACAATCTCTCCCATACTTATTTTATCCGCTATAGGATCCTCGACAGATTCTGTTGGAGGCAGCTCTATGAGTAGATCAGCGGCATCATCATCATACATATCTTTGTAGAAGTCACTCCATCGCCTGAGGACGTCAGTTTTGTCAGTCAGTATGTGATTGTCCTTCGAAATAATCACATTCATCCTACTACTAGCTGTAACACAATTTCTGGACTTCTTAACTTCCGTGATATAAATATTAAAAAAATATTTATAAACAATGTTGAGCACCAAAGAAGTCGATGTCCTCGGATGCTCGTGTGAACTATTGAACTATTTGTCCTGCTCTTAGAAACGCTAGAGGGTTAGGGTACTAATAAAACCACAACTGCGTTCTGAACTTCTGACTCGCTATTGAGATCAGATTACACAAAAGAGAGAGAAGAGAAGAGGAGGGAGGATTGAGAGAGAAGGAAAGAGGTAGAGAGAATTGAAGAGAAGAGAAGAGAAGAGATATAAATATTAAATAAATATTTAAAAAAAAATTGCATTGTCATTCATATAAATATTTTAAAAATATTAGGCACGATTTTATAATAACAATACTTCGGCGACGGACTCGCCATCTTTCACTTTGGCACGTTAAATCTCTGGCGAAAAGAGATTGGGTGAGTAGTACACACATCTACCTACCCTCGCACGCCACTACAAAGTAACACAAGAAAATAAGTAAATTAGTTTTTGAGGCACGATTCAGGAAACAAGTCCAAGCAAAGACTTAGGTTCAACGGAGTGGAAGCCCGTCTGGAGCAGACAGTAAAACGTGCACAGTACTTATATAGTTTATATTCCTTAAAAGGAAGTAGTCAAGGACAAAATATATATCTTCACGTCACATTTCTCCGAAGATATACATTAAGGTACCACCTTTACAGGTGGCGAGGCCATCGCCGTTTCTAAAGTATTACGTAATACGTAAGTCTTTGAATTTTTCTCATCACGATTTACGAGACCCTCAAATGTTTGAGAATAAATTTTTACGAAAACATCGGTTCGTCATCGGTCGTGGTATGATAAATCATAGTATTTAAGTTTATATACATAATGGGTGGAAGTGGAGGGACACAAATAGCTTTGAATAAAATAAATATAACATTCATAATACTCAAGGGTACAGACCAGGATTCAAATCTGCAATCTAGATTTTAAAGGCAACTCTGCCACCACTCTTCTCAAAACAAATTAAATGATAACATTATAACTTAAAGTAACTTATTAAATAGACGCGCATGTACATATACGAGTGCCCTGATACGTTCTCACCGTGTTAATATTGTGACCCCATAAAAACTTTGTACATTCAACTTTCATAAACTTGAAGTAACGAGATAAGACACCTTAAGGTGGAAACAAATTTGGAGTTCATACAGGCTTAAGATTACACGGATTTTAGGATACTTGTTCTACAAATTCGCCTTACGTTTATACTAAGCTATACATTGTTTTCAGTTGCATTTCTTTACATAGCTTCCGTTCGTTATTCAAAATATATATAAATAGGTAAGATTCAATAGAACGCCCGTTTAAAATACAAATGTTTATTCAACATGACTCATAACTCACGCTGTCGAAAGCACGGCGAGGAACGTATATAGCCCGATAATACAGCTCCAAAGGAGCAGGAAGCGATCGTTCGCAGCGTTACTTAGGACATACGAGGGCCCACTTAAAATTACAAACTAACGCTTTGGGTTTTAATGATCAGAAAATAAATGTTCAACGAGAGAGCTCGAATTCAGATCCATCATATTTGATTCGTTGCAATGAGTTGCCTAATGCCTAACCGTCGCAATGACGTAAATATTATTACCAGACTTGGGACATAGGAAGCGATGTAATGTTATGTTATTATAATAATATCGGCAGACGGACTAGATCGCCAGCAGTCTAGACTTAAAAACCTCTTACACTTTATCCACATTTATCGGTATTTTTTCCGATTTTTTTTTCAAACCGTTTCCATTTTTTATCGTTCTATCAATTTGATCTCTTTAATTACCTAGAACATAGTTTTTTTTTCTACCTGTGAAGAAATGGCAATGGTCTTGTCTCGTTGTACCTAAATATATCACTGGTGCAAAGAGGGTACGGTTATACCTCTGCCTAACCTTTCGAGTACTCTTGTCCTTAGGAAGGAGTGAAGATATATAAAGTTTGTATTATATATATAGATAAATTACCAGAATATTCCATAGGTACTGGAACAAAAATAAAGCCGGAAAGTTCTACCATGAGGACGTATAAGGAGGTATAAGGAAAATTGCTGTGTGTAGTTTATAGGTTGTTTTCGGGCTCTCACCGTGGCCTCTATAAACGACGATGGGAGGTGACGTAGCAGTAGATAACCTAACCGTCGTACGGGGAAATTATTCAAGGATAAAGAGCTGGAACTTTATGACTGCCTAAAGGAACTGTGTCAAGGGTATTCTTTTTTATTATCGCACTAGCTGGGCTGCGTATTCGTCCGCGTGGGATATAGTTTCATCTTAAAATATAGCTGGTGCCCGCTACTCCGCTGTGAGGAATAAGTGCTTAAAATGTTATGGTTTACCCTAAAAGGATACATAATAAGTAAGGAGTACATAATAAGGGGGATTATATTATTTTTGCAATAAAAGTAACTTAATATCATTTTCCGGGGACAGACATCTTTGTTGGTACAAACTTTATCAAAATTGAAGCAGCGATTTAGGTGTGACGTTCTGTGTTACGTTTTATTCCCAGGTGGGCCGTATGCTTGTTTGCCACACTTGTTGTATAAAAAAAAAGTTTGACAGGCAGACAAACAGAAAAAGGTTTAATTTTTTTATATTAGTACGAATGCATTTTGCGAAATATCAACGCGCGCACTAAAATTGTTGGCGCGAGTTATGCCACGAAATTCTGGTAAATTGCTACCATTTTGGTACTCGTCTGTATGTACCCAAAAATAGCGTACAAATTTATTCGCTTCAGTGACATTTCAGGCAGGCGCACTGTATAGACGGAAACTATATGCAACTAGTCCTAGTGTTTAATCAACGTTTTGAAATGATAGCGTAAACTTACGCTGAAATAATATCTCGTAAAGATACTATGTATGTAAAGCACTTTTGTTTTTTGTAAAGCATTATTGTTCAAGGATAACAAATTAATAGGGTACAGTAATACACCACACCATTAGTACTTAATTGAAATAAAATGTGGATTGAAATGAGAATACGAGTTACCTAGTCAGGTAAGTTTTTGAATCCCGCTCCCAAGGTATTTTTCTTTACCATATTATATTACAAACTGCCCATAGTACCAGTTAATCAATAGAAACGCAATTTTCTAGCCGAATAATATAATTATGATTCCATATTATATTATAGCGAAGACAGATATTCGTCTATATGTCGGGCAACATTTTCATCTTGGTAAGTGACCGCAGGATTAGGGGCGGGATGGATCGGATATTCGGATTAGAGGTAATGGGATATTAGATACGATTGTACTTCAGGTAATATTCATTATGGTGTAATAACATTTGTTTATTTAATGTTTTTTTTTGGGCTTACATAGCGTACATATGAAATATGAATATAAAATGCACGTCGCTATTATATGTACATATTTATATATTCTAAATATAAAAATTAAGAAAGCTAGTAAACCTTATTTAAAGATAGCATGACATATGATACATTAACAAAACGGATATACACTGCTAATGTTTCTGGCAAGAGAGGTAGTGGAGGATCATCAACTAATTAGATCATGTCAATTGAACATTAAAAAATGGGAAGGTCAAGTAGTACCCGCCTATTAGAAACCAGTGAGCATAATTATGTGAAGAGATTGATGATAGTGGATTTAGCAATAGATAAATTACGGGCCAATTACCCTGCCTACCCCATAAGGGACTCCTATTTTATTTATCTTATCTTATTTTAGGTTGGCGTGAGCTGTGAATATCTATTATATCTATATTATTTCCAATGACCTAATATACCATATAGGAATTTCGATTAGCCATTGGTTCGAGTGCGGCCATTGAATACTACACTATCTCGGTGTAACGTGTTCACAAATAATACAGGGTCAGGCGGTGTGTTTGACAGCAAACACGATTCCCATATTACCGGACACGGAATAGGCACGAAATGGTAACAGCTATACGACACAGGAATAGCTTCGAACCTTAAGAGGAATGTATTTCTCAAATCATTAATGTTTTGTGCAGTGATATGAATATAAATATATATCAGGCTTGTGAGGCGTTGTGTGCCTGATGGGGTGTGGAACGTTGTCGCAATCCGCATCCGTTGGTAGTATCGCGCAATGCCGCCAAACACAATGAACTGTCGCTAATTCGTACATTGGCGTACTCTTTGACAGATAGCCGAGATTGTTCATCGTTTCTTCTATTTTTCAACCTATTTAACTACGATTTCATTAAACAATGCCACTATTCAACTACCTAGATCAAATCGATCGAACACTCAAAGGGATGAAAACGTCAAAAGTATTTGAAAACGGTGTGCATGTATGAAGACACTTATTAATGTGGATAAAGCAAAAAAGTCTGTAAGTATGTATCCTTATAGAAGTCCGTAGCCAAATAACAGCTGCGGTAACCGTTTCCCATCAGATGGGCCGAATGCTTGTTTGCCACTCTTGTTGTATAAAAAATAAATAAAAAAAAAAAGTGTAAAGAGAATTGGCGTTCTACTTTGAGCTTTATTTAAGAACATGACATGTGGGATGGTATATAAGCTATTTAAGGCTTTATTAAATTGAATTGAAAAGACTAAACTAAAAAAACTAATAAGGGTTATTAATATACTTAATTGACTTTGCGTGTGGCTTAGACCATACCACGGCTCTTTAATCCATTGGCCTATAAACCATTTATGGATTGATATCGCTTACTTTGATGGATGGATTAGGGTAATCTACATATTCCAGGAAGATGTTTATGTTACTTATACTGTAATATTGATAGTACATTCACTATTGCTAATAATCAAATCGTATCAAATAATCAAATAATCGGATCATCATTAGCAAATAGTTAATTTATTGCTTTAACTCCATTAATCTATGATAAGCTTCAGTATAATATAATTTTGGTATCTATATATCTTCACGCTTTTCAACAAGGACCCCGTTGAAGTAGGCAGAGGTGTGACAGTATCTAATTTTCAGTCGAGATATATGATATGATGGTGCCAATATTAATAACAGATAGCAGGTCCAGATCCAGGCGTTTCATAAACACGTCTACGTACATACGTCTTTGAATTTCTCCTTGATGGCTTGCAGCTTTCATCATGATGCTAACCTTCACCCCTAACGCTCGTCGTATGATCAACCATTGTACATAAGTTCAGAAAAAAAACTGATTATTCCTGATCCTGCATACATTTGTGAAAAATTCAACTCGACATGAAACTCGACACTCGAAGCTGATAGAAAACTCGGCGAAATTCAGCATTTTTAAATAACAACACTTCCTCGATACATACATACATATCATCACGCCAAGTCCCTAACGGGGTAGGCAGAGAGTATAGAGCACCAGTTCTATCTAGACTTACATACCTCTTTCGCTTCATCCACATTCATCAGTCTCTTCATACATGCTCGTCGGTTTCGAGTACTCTTTACGTTCCCATCCTTGAGCGTCCGATCGATTTGATCTAGGTAGTTGGAACGTGGCCTTCCTCTGCCTCTTCTTGCACACACTTTTGCTTCCTCGATAATCTCTAAAATAGAATCAAAACAATAATAGTTGTAGGTGAGTACTAGTTTCACTAAGTGTTAGGAAATAAAAATCTCAATGCGCTAACATTTAATTTTCCAGTTTCCTTTCTCGGTACCGACTAAGTGTGCAACTTGTATCTCTAGCCTGGGTGGGGAGTTGCAGGCACATGTAGGAACTTGTTTAGTGAATTTTCTCACAGGAAGTGAAAAGGATCATAAACATTAACTGGAACTAGCGCGTGGTCCGATTACTTATAATTTCGTACATTAAGTTAATATGTATATATATATATATATATGTATATATATATCAACATAATATTATGTAGGTATATATTATGTATGTCACAATCAAGAATAATAAGGGCAAAAACCGAAAATTAAAGCTACTAATAAAATCAATATTTTTAAGCTATTTTGATAAGCTATATTTTATTTCTTATATCGCATAAAATAAAAAATTAAGTAAAACACGAAAGCGGACGATATACCGCTTTAATACTTCTATGTATCCCTAGTAAGAATAACATCTTTACGACACAGCGCAGTACTGGCGTGTTTAACTTTTATTCAACCCTTAACAAAATCTACAATCATATTATGAATATACCCTGCTTGGTCACGCTTCAGGTAAAGAACTGTAATATCCATTTAGCACTTATGAAGCTGGAAATAATAGGTTGCAATAACAATTCCGCCAGAGATTTCTGGCTGATGTAAAAGATGAAAAAAGAGTTACATAGAAGTTATGTAGGTATTGAATGTGCTCGTATTATGTTGATGATGATAATATTTTAGCCATTAATATTGTTTCTATCTTAATTTAAAATAACCGTCCTTTAACCGTCCTTGGGCGATGACCGCTTACTATGCGATGGGCTCCATCTTCGTGGTTCTAATCCATTTCATCATATATTTAGCTGTTAACTGGATAGAAGGCGACTCCGTCACTGTTTCTCAAGCAAGGCTATACGTGCGCCTTGGGTTTTGAAAAAAACAGGTTTGCTCATACTGTCTCATATCGTAATACCTGCAAACTGTATTGATGACGACTCAAATCATGGTCCTGTGTACCAAAACAATAAAATAAACACGTTTAGCACCAAACAAGTGTGGGCTTTAGTAGGTAATATGATCGCCAAAACGTGCCCATGTTTGAATCCTGCGGCTTCTGGGCATGCAAGTGTGAAGAAATATTGTTGTTTACTTGCTTTAGGTAAAATAGCTGTCCCTGTACAGTTATTTTAGCCCCATTGATTTTAAAATTGTATGAATAAAGTAAAGTATTACATCAAACTATAGCAGAAATGTAATTATAATATATATGTATGTATAATATACAAAGTGCCTAATCATTTTCGTAATGGAGAATTATTTATACCTATGTATACATAGGTATAAATTTGGATGTATTTTCTTATGACCTAAAAATGATTTCGCTTAAAATAAGATTTTATGGTTTTCCTTTTTCCCAACTGATATGACTTTAATTACCAAATCATAATAACTACTTAGTTTTGTAGTATCGAATCAAAAGCTTTTGAACTTTTCGTGTACGCTCCTGATATTAATTCAGGTTTCAGTGCACTTTACCTTTGATGACAATACGCAAAATATAATCACCTTTTAACACAATATACGGTTCGAAGCATTAAACAACATATTTCCGTCACTTCGGTTACATTTACGTGCAGGTTACGGTAAAAAACAAACGTTTATCCATTCAACCCTGAACAAACAGCAATGAATATCGCCGATAATTCAGTCTCGTAATTTCCGTGCCGTCAGTTTCATGCGGCTAGATCCAGTTCAGTGTATACTAGACACTCCGGCTCAGACCCTAAGGCTACGGTATCGCTGTAAACGACATAGCGGAACCGGGAGCGGAACCACCTGACTGGAATTAGATAGCTTTCTTTTTCTCTTAGAAAGACAGATAGTTTTAAATATTGCTTCAGAATTTAGACATTTTAAGAAGAACTCGCTTTCGAATCCTTTGAATTCATAGATTATTAAGTTTTAACATCACAAGGCGCACAGTATACCTCTAAAAGAAGTCTGGCAAAATAATAATCATAGCGTGGAATATTCCACACAAATTATCTATGCCTCCAACTACGAAAATCTTATACTGTGAAATCGAACCAGAAATATACTTACTAAATATAAAACTCTATTTAAATATGATGAATGTGGACGAAGAGAAAGAGTTATGTAAGACTAGAGAAGTGGCGCTTTATCCCCTCTGCCTACCCCGTTAGGGGGTCGGCGTGATGATATGTATGTATATGTATATATATGTAGGCGCTAGGCACCAATGATATCCAGGATATTAGGCAAAATATCCGATTAAGTCGAATTGAAATTGGTGAGCTCAGCATTATCTATCATTCAAGAGTTCTGACAACTGCAAAAGGCAGTAAAATAATCAATAACTGCTCTATAAGGAATAAGTTTTATTTAAATCGCGCTAAATTAGACCTTAGCTTTATAAGCCGTTCAGATTCGTCAACCCATTTGTTGTCCTGTCCCGACGTAAAGTGTTAAACAGAGATAGCTATATATTTGCAGATTCCCTCAGTTGGGATGACATGGAGTTCTATTGAGCATATGACAAGACTGGATTTGACGGTTTGCGGTTCGAATCGGGTCGGGATGCTTTAATGAGTATTCAAGGTATTGAATAAGAATGTCTATCGATGACTGAATTAATTACTCCGGTAAAAGTGCAGCCGACACCTTTTGCGACAATGTTTGATAGACCAATATTTCAACGCAATTTGATTAGTTTGAACTTACGTACTTGAGTTTTTAAGGTGTAAAGTACTATACAAGATGTATAGTACTTTATATATGTGCTAATACATTAGCAATGTTTCTGTGAACTGGTCAATACTCATCACGTGGATTAATATTGTTAGCATACACTGTACGATTACGTTTGAGTCGGGACCCGAGTGCCTGTTCCGTGAATTGCACAATTTAAATTTTCATTACTCCAGCCATCCATCTGTTTGTTCCAATGTCTCTGTAAAGTTTTCATGGAATTCTAGGAGAATTTTACATACATACATATCATCACGCCAAGTAGGCAGAGAGTATAGAGCGCCAATTCTCTCTAGACTTACATACCTCTTTCGCTTCGTCCACATTCATCAGTCTCTTCATACATGCTCGTCGGTTTCGAAGAATTTTATTGTTTCTAAAAATGTTTACTGTTGTTAAAGTTATTTTACGGTTTTATGTATTTGTCATGTGAGGAACGCAATATTGTTTACATAAATAAGACTAAGAATATATATATATACGTAAATTATGGGGATGAAAATGTTCAAGAAAGTTGACCCGAGCTTAAGTACTAATGAAGAGAACTGGTGAAGTGATCAATCAATACAAGTAAAGCTAATCCACCAATATTATTGTTATAGATGCTTCACACGTCACTGACCCCCCGTTACTCCTAATCGAGCAGCTGATGAGTCGTAGGGCATAACTGATCTCCCATTCGAAATAGGAACTACCCAACCAGGGCAGGGCGTCGTTTCTAGTATTATCTTATTTCGGCGAGCAGTGCTTTTAGAACTCCACCAAGCGGTAGAACCGTATACTTTGTGAGCTTTTTTTATGAAAGGCAATATATAATACCCTAATATTGTAAAATGAATTGTAAATTTTGCATTTTTGATTTGAAATGTATATATTTCATTAAAATAGGTAGTGTATATTTCAAAACAATTTAACGTCTTTATTAAAAAACGTAAAATTATCAAGCTTGCACGCTTAATAGCCGATGCCGGCCGGTGCAGCGTACACAAATCATCGCATTTACTTTTCACTCAAGTAGTATCGGCGAATCACTAGCCAATAACTATTGCGTGCTACACTTGCAATGTATGTCTGTGAATCGCACTGTGCGACTTAGGGCTGGGAAATGAAAAACCTGAGCAGAGATTTTTCATCCCTATATTCCTCTACCTGTGCCTGTATCCTTATCTGTGCAGCTTGTTTAAACAACACATTTTTCGATAGCATTACCACGATTACTCTTCACTATCGCAAACATCATCATCGGAGCTATTCATCCTCATAAATTGTTATTAAGCAAGTCTAGTACTATTTGGAGCTTCTCGACGCTGGAGTTCTGGAATGAAGTACTCTCAGAGGTTTCTTCTAAAGAAATACCATATCATAAGGATGTCTTGTAATGGACCCCTGGCGTTGTAATCATCCACTGATGGCGGTAACCGCCAATCATCGGCATACCTTGTTGCCACTTTAATGACATAAAAAAAACAGTCTTTATCCATGCTACGTGGTTTACAACCTGTGGGCACAAAATAAATTGCATTAAAATGTATACCTCGAGAATTCGTGACGAGTCATTAATGCTCCAGACACAAGAAACACGAGAGTTTAAAGTAGGTTTTTATTACCTGGATCGATCGCAGATGATTGCAAGAGTGAAGTATTCGAAATAAATAAAATATTCTTAAGCCAATGTAGTGATAAGGTTTATTTGAAAATGTATTTACGAATCGTAAAGCGAACTCGTAAACTGCATCTACTCGTAAATTTACCATCCCTAGCCGATGAACAATCCAGGGGCTTCGATGGATACACTCAATTTTGAACTGTACAACCACCTAGTTAAGGATCCATGGAAAAGCGTCGATAAATACTATGGGTTCAGTTGCAGCGACGTCACGGAAATTGTGAGCAAATAAATTGACGTCTAAACGGTCAATATTGCACTTGTGCGGCCAATGGTAAATCAAAGTATCTCATCCATTAGCGTGGCCAATCCAACAATCGTATTGTGATTTCATACCGTCATAATTGAAGTGTTAGTATGTGATTGTGGTTTGCCCAGTGTATGAAATTATTATTAGATGGTGGTTCGCGCAGTTTAACTTACATGTGCCTTATTAAATATGCGTTTATCAAAAAATTGTTTCGCAATATGAGCCTTTTAAAATAGGAACTATGTATACTATTTTTAAAATATGTCCAGGCAATGTCGAGGTCAATTTCTTCACTAGACCTGGTTTTTCAAATACAAATACTGAATCATCAACACAAAATAGAGACACATAATATAGAAATATTACAACAGAAGCTCTTAACAAGAGTTCATGAATCTTAAATGTAGTTAGTTTTGTATCGAGTATATTCCATTCATTCTAAGGTCAGTCAATTATTTTTTAAAAGAGATATGATTTTCTCTTTAGCGCTTATGTGCATTTCAAATGAAACCTATATTTTGGACTTGTTATTAATAATGTTTATTTGAATTGCAAGTAATTCGTATAACCTTGAATATACCTACCTATACCTATAGGTTCGTAAAAAAAGATAAAAGGTTGAATTTTTTTACGCTTGTCTAACAGTGCGAAGCCTGCCAGCCTCAAGGTCTGGACTACTTTCCACCTCAATCTATGGCTATTTCATTATACCTTGAATCTTTCACGACCTAGATACTGCGAAGACAAATAAGCTTATTAGGCCTCGGACATACTAAAGGAGGCAAAAACATCATCAATCTTATTTTCCGTGTTCTACATCCTTGAACAAATAACATCGATATAGTTCAAGAATATTTACTGAACTAATAATAACACTAAAAAAGTGTATAAGGCGAGTGTGAATGAAAGTGTTGGAAGGGGTAGACCTAGACGGACGTTTCTAGACCAAATTAGGGACGTCTTGAAAAAAGGTCAGGTCAAGAGTACCCTAAACCGAAGAGCATGTATGAAGAGAATAATGAAAGTGGACGAAGCGAAAGAAGTATGTAAGAATCGTAGCAAGTGGAAAGAAGTGGTCTCTGCCTACCCCATCGGGAAAGAGGCGTGATTATATATTGTATGTATGTATGTAATAATGAAGGGCTTTACTGAGAATGTATATTTGAGTTGAGGTGCCGTTCATAAAATATTTATAAGGGATAGTAATGGTCATGATCCTATTTAAACTACCTACGATAGGATGCTTTCTTTATATTTTTTTCTCTGATGTTTGCATTTTGATATGATTACGAACAGGTAACAAAACAAGTTAATAATATCTATTAATATTTTATCATTACAATGAATGTAGACGAGTATTATACATACAATTTCCTCCCAAAATCAACATCCCTGGTATAAAAGGGTATGGAGCAAACTCAGTTTATTTTTAAAATGAGGATAAGGTAATTACGTTATATTACGTTGATAAGGAAACCAGGAGAAGTCAAATGAAATATTGTTGTTTGTACCTAAATCTAAACAAAACAAACGAATGGCATGATAGAGAGGAATGGAAATTGAGAGTAAATAAGGTGTCTTTGGTCAAGTTATATGAATATATTATGTATATATTAAAAAAATATATATAAAAGGTACTCTTATCTCGCTCATAATACGAAAAAGAGCAGATCACATATTCACTAGAATCTGTTTCTGAAAGTTTGGAAATACGACTGTCATTGACCCCCTTAGCTGCAAGCCTCCATAGTCTACAATAATCGTTTACTATGACACCATCCAAACTAGACCACTCAAAGGATTTATCAGAAACATAGGGAACGATTGTAATATTCAATAAATATATTCTCACGCCTTCCAACAACAAGGATCCCCAAGGTTAGTACCCCACACCACACACCCACTTTCCGCCAGAGATATATTTTAGGTGCCAGCGTGACAGATAGCGAGCCTATCGCTCTAAATTAAGCACGATATATACATAAAATTTCTTCGCAAACCTACGCAGGTTTCCTCTTGATGTTTCCCTTCACCGTACAGCTCAAGGTGTCGCTCATCACTATGCTTAAATTCAGTAAAACGCATTGGTATAGTCGAGAACTTGCAATCGTTGTCTTGCAGGCAACTACTCGAATCACGGCTCTATAAATCTATATATTATAATTATATAGGAGATCTCACGATAAGGCCGATTGACTTGAAATTTGGTAGGAGTATTCCTTACGTGGTTTAGAGGTAAGCTAAGAACGGATTTTAAGAAACTCCACCCGCAAGGTGGAACGCGGGGGCGTTCGCTACTTTTTCACCCGGGCGAAGCTGGGCGGGACAGCTAGTACATACATACATATCATCACGCCAAGTCCCTAACGGGGTAGGCAGAGAGTATAGAGCGCCAGTTCTCTCTAGACTTATATACCTCTTTCGCTTCGTCCACATTCATCAGTCTCTTCATACATGCTCGTCGGTTTCGAGTACTCTTAACGTTCCCGTCCTTGAGAGTCCGATCTATTTGATCCAGGTAGTTGGAACGTGGCCTTCCTCTGCCTCTTCTTGCACACACTTTTGCTTTGTATATCTGTTTCGTCAATCTTTCTTCACTCATCCTTTCTATGTGTCCAAACCAACGTAACATGCCTTTCTTCATCTTTACAATCACGCCCTCATTCACGCCAGTTGATTTGCGAATCTCTTCATTGCGGATTCGATCTAATATCGTTACGCCGCACATTTTTCGAAGAGATCGCATCTCGACTGCATTCAAGCTATTTTCATACTTCCTCTGACATACCCAGGATTCGCTGCCATACAATAAGGTAGGTACCAATATCGCGTTGTGGACAGCAACTCGAGCATTCTTGCTCAGACTTTTACTGCCCATCAACGCCGACATGGCTCCATTCACCTTATTTCCGGCAGTTATCCTTACAGCTAGTAATATTTATAAAATAAACTAAATTGTGATTATACATTTTTTATTTGTATATCTACACGCCTTTACAAGAAACCCGGTGGGTCAGACAAGAGTGTGAATATCAGCATTTCCCCGTTAATTAATTTAAGTGCCAACGTGACAGATAGAGAGTCAGTATAGACTTTAGGTACAACTTAACATTTAATTCATCCGTATGGAGCTTTTCTTCACTGTAAAGAGTGATAAGTGTGGTGTTGCAAGCGTCCATAGGCGGCGGTAACCGCTTACCATCAGGGGGACCGCATGCTTGTTTGCCACCCAAGTGGTATAAAAAAAAAAGTAACTGTGCATATGTTAAAAAAACTTATTATCGACAACCGAGATTTGAACCTGCAATCTTGAACTTGCAGATGACAAGCTATAGATGGATCCCTTTCAATACTTATCGTAATGCCGGATTATATTAATTTATTATTATCATTAATATGCCGAAAAGTTATGTTTCTTTTTATGTTGGCTAGAATAAGGCGTTGAAGGATGTTCTCACCTCGGTCATAGACGCGGCCGTCATTCGGTTAGGTCATAAAGAATTAACGTCTGAACCTTAACAAGCTCATGAGCCGGCACGTCCTAACTGTGGCGGGATATTAATGTTCTGGAGTCGTAAAAACTAGATAGGCCTGTTCTATTTGTACGTGTTTCTGGAAATTGTAGGTAGGATCTTTAAGACTTCGGCCGCTTTATCATATTAAATGCTGGTTGGTTTCGATAAATTAAGCCATTTATTAATGCCAAAATATATCGTAATATTATTCTGTTTTTTTTTCTATTGTTCAGGTTTTTTGTATTTATTTTATTAAAATAAAATAATAAAATAATATGATACCGTGATGGTAAGCGGTTACCGCCTATCTATGCTTGGACACTTGCAACACCAAAGGATCACCCTGTAAAATATATGCTAAATAAATATATGTTTTACAACGTTCTGAGGGCTTCACACTGTAGATACTGCTAAGGCAAAACTTCTACGGGGAGCTAATTCCTCCGCCTACTATGTTTGTTTCAGTAGTTATATATTGTTGGTTTAGTTTCATTTGACGTAGGTTCCATACAAGTGCAACTTATAACTAGTACAAAAATTACAAGAATGCTTTCATGAACCCGGTTTCTTATTTTTCATAGGATTGTTATTATTCCGCTGTAATTCATGCAAAAATAAAGGTACTACTCGTATAAAAAGACTGAGAAGAAAGCTCTTTCTAGAATTAAAAACTTCGTTTTATGGTATGTTCATACATGCTTGCCGGTTTCGAGTATATTATTTATTATAAGGAAAGTTTTTTATATACCACAAGAGTGGCCAAAAATAATATGGTCCACCTGATGGGAAGCCGGTAGCCTATTTACCGAAGTATCATTTCCATGTTTCCCTCTGTGTTCGGAGAGTTATACTATATATCAATTCTCCCGCCTCCCCAAGGAGTTCATTATTGGAAGCCGTCTTCATGGCGCAGGAACAAAACTCAAAAAAATGTGTTGGTTGGCTACGAACGTCTATTAGGTGGAGGTCCTGCCCCAGTCTGGCATGTCCGAATTCGAACGGTTATATATACCACCTCTCTTAATTTTAAATAGATCAACATCCTATATATCTTATTTGTAATTGAAATATGAAAAATATAACAAACAACCTAGATCAACATCTTATCTATCTATCTCACTCGTAATTGAAATATTACAAACAACCTGTCCTAAGAGCTTTGAAACAGGTATAATATTTGACTGTTTTGTAAGACATAAAATATTTTTACAACACGCAATAATTTTATCACCGGACAAAAAATGACAAACGGGGCAATTACTCGTAACATTATGTTGGTGTTCATTTGTATGTATTTTTATGTAGACGAGAGCTGAGTACCTCCATATAATTTATTTAAGGAGAGAGGCGTACCAAGTGAATTTGGAAAATTAAATCAATTGTTAAGAATACGCGTTGTCGCATGCTGAAAGCTAGGAGTGCTTGGATTGACGTACGGTGGTTGAATACATACTCATTAATATTTAAAGATTTCAGCTAAATACAGAACGCGAAGACCGAATTTAATCAATTAAAATTAAAGTTCCTTGACAAATACATTTAACGTAATTATTCATCCATATCTTAAGTAAATAACGGTAAGCATAATATCGAGAGAAAACCTACATACGTCTGAGAAGAAATTAAACGGCTAGGTAGTCACGTTGAGACCCAGATATATATTCGGAGGTTTGGTTATATGGTTAAGGGGTATGAGCTGAACGATTTGTTTCTTGCACTTTTTCCAGCCCAGTTGCAGCTCTAATAAAATGCAACTACAAATCGTCACACTCCGTATTATTCATCAGTACCATATACGTACATATACAATTGAGAACATTACAATTGGAAAACATGTCCATTGATGAAAAGTAAAAATAAGGCACGCTCTCAGTATTCCTCGGCCGAATACGAGGGAAACTCATCGCATGCGAACAAATGGGGTCTTTAGAAGCCGAGAATGAGACACTCCTTGGAAATGAAACTTCTTTCAGCCTGTTGTTAGTCGAAATGCTTATTTACTTAGCGTATGAGTTCATTTGTTTAGTTGTACAGCCTCGCCTTATGTTAAGGATAGTAGTTACATGGCACAGATTTTGTCTCAGTCTACTAAACTTTATTCTAAGCTTTATAAAAGAGCCTAGTAAGGATTAATGGTTACCTGTCATTGTTTTTGTAGCGTAGATCCATCTACTGCCCCAATTCAGCAGTTTGAATTTGGAACAGAGAAGCCCAATCTTAACATTTTTACTCTTGCTAGACACAACATCATCAATCCTCAATATTTAAAAAAGTTTTTAATGAATACTGGCGTAAATAACAGGCTGAAATAATTCATTAAATATGATCACAACCAAAGGGAGCTGATATGACATGTAGTAGGTACGAAATATAATAGCAGTTTATTCGCAAATATTCCGTTAATTTAATTATATTGATACTCTCCTCTCACGAACGAGGTAAACCAGGAATGGGATTTTTTTTAATTAAAAATGTACTTTAGCAGGTTTTATATCACATGTGACTTTGCTTCTTACTAGCCAGTGGAATGAAAGTAAGGTACTATCTGGTATGTTAAATGAAGTTACAAATCTAAAGTAAATAATATGAATTGGATATCAAAAACATGCAATTAGCTATTTTATCACCTCAACTGATAGTATTTCGATAATAGAAATTGTATTCTGGTTTTACAAAATTATTCTTTAAAATTAGCTTTGAATGAACAATAAACAAAGCCACACATAACGTGCGTGTCACTCACGACGCAGCGCTGTTAAACGCGATGCGAAATGAATGAAAGAGGTAAGTACATTACTCGTATATAGCCCCTTCATTAGCCGCCGTCAACGCAGTATTCGTTTGCACTTATTTTCATCATCCACTCCGGAAAAGCATACATACATAGTCCATAGGCGGCGGTAACCACCTACCATCAGGCGGGCCAAGTGCTTATATTCCACCCCAGTGAATTAGAAAAATAATACGCTGCCATACATATTATCGCTTTGATTCGCGGTAATTATAAGATTTATTTATTTATTTTTTATATCTTTTATTTATTTTATTTATTTAGAGCCCGTCTCCTGGCAATCGCTAGATGGGAGTCCGGACTCTGGCTTCATGCGTTGCCCGTAATTGTGTTGTGTGTGTTGTGGGGTGTTGCCCGATAAGTATAAATATATATATAAGCTTTTTGCCCGATTTATTTAGGTGACAAATGGCGAGTTCCACTTACATATGATATTGTGACTTGTAATAATTTTACTCATAACTACACTTTTACAATAGACAAAGAGAAACGAATATGGCAAACAATACAATAATTACATACATTGAATATAGTCAAGGTGTAGTTAACTGACCTAAATCTCAGTTCTACTGGAAGATATTAACTCTTGCTGGCAGTGTACGGTGGGGTCGCACATTGGGCGATATGAGTATAATTATAGTGTATTTATAAAAAACACTAAGCACCTTCCTACAAGGTTCTCCAGTTGGGTAGCAAAAAATGTATTACCCTCTTATCGGCGTACATTACTTTGGTGGCCAACGTTTCGGATGGAGAGTCCATTTCCGAAAACGTGTGTAAGTTTTTCTCATTAAAGATAAACATTTTAGCTCATTCACGTCATCGAATGCCGAAAGTGAAACTTAATATTCATTAATAAACTCTTTACGGTGAAGGAAACCATCGAGAGGAAACCTGCATACGTCTGAGAAGAAATTCAAAGGCGTATGTATAGTCGTCCTTGAGTAACGGCGATGGACTCGCCATCTGTCACGTTGGCACCTAATATACCTCTGGCGGAAAGTGGGTGTGTGGGTATTACCTATACACCTCTGCGATAATAATATAATATATATATAAGACCTAAAGTATAATTTGCGCTTCGCCAACCCTGCTTATCGTCATATCCTTACGGAAAATTCATTTCACAGCTTAATAACCACGTAATCAACTGCATGCCTGCAAAGCTCAGCCTTGCTATTTGAGAACCTGCAGTGGGTAGATATTTGTACGCTAGACAATGTTTATTATTTTTACATTTAAATCCTACTCATATTATAAATGCGGAAGTTTGTGAGAAGTAAATTTTGGCATAGAGATTGATTATTCGCTGAATTAACACATAGGCATGTTTTATTCCAGAAAAACTCAAATTTAAGCGGGCGAAGCGGTAGGGCACTGCTAGTAAATTTATAATATCGTTTTGAGACTTTTTTTATTATACTTTATAGATCTTTGACTACTAAACTATTCCCTCTCTTATTGTTGATAAAATATTCCTATCTGAACATAACAATCATTTAAAATTCCTCCAGACATTTGGAAGGAGGATTTTACGTAATCACCGGACTGTAAGAGGCTTTATATCCCCAACTTTCCTCATAGCAAAACGAGGCAAATAAATAATTTTCTCATCGGGTACATTAAACAGTTGCTTATTACATTTCTAATAGAGAACCCTCACACATAATGTTGTGTGCTAATTTCTAAGTTACAAAGGTATAGGAATTTATTGTTTTAAAGGCAATTTATGATAGTTTTCAAATGTTTCATAATAAAGTGGGTGTCAAAAATTCTAATGTGATGGTAAATGGTTATAGCAGCTTATTGACATTTATAATTCCGTTACACTTTCCATGCGTAGATATAATATATTGTGTACAGTCATGGCCTAGGAATACATTAGACCGCCAGCTTTTCTTAGACTTACAGATTTGCTATACTTCATACAGATACATAATTATAATCTCCGTTGCTTAATTAATAAAATCTAGTATAATCAAGTACCTAGGACAATCCACACAAATCCCAAGCTACGACAACTATAAACTAATATAAATATTTATATGTCTAGGACATCCAAGAACAAGGGAAAAAAGATAAAAATTGCATTATCCGTCGTTTTGACACAGTTTTCTAGAATGGATATGAGTAAAGAAAAATTTACGAAACAGGTCAAGAGTAATCGTCTAATCCGTTAACATAACTAATGCAAATTATACAATCTTAATGCACGCTACTGTACCGTTTCACGAATTAAAATTCTACCCACGATTGTCGTTTTCACACTGCGGCGTCACGTGTTCACGATTGCCATTTATTTTACACTAGCTCTCAACTGCATCTTCTTTTGGATGGCTATAAAAGGTGCACAGCTGTTTAGCGCAGAATGTTTTACTACTTTTGCTTGAATAATAGCCAGAACTTGGTATCATTGATGTAACGTGAGAATGCTGCATGCTTTAAGGGAAATTATTTGGTCTCTCAGTGTGCATAAGACTTTTCCTTACGCCTTCCCATAAAGGTCCCCGAAGGGGTAGGCAGTGGTGTATAGGTAGTACCTACACACCCTCTTATCGCCTGAGATATATTTTTGGTGCTTACGTGACAGATGGCAATTTCATCGCCGTAGCTCAAGCATATACATACATACGTATGTCATTGAATTTCTTCTTAAACGTATGCAGATTTCCACTCGATATTTTCCTTCACCGTAAAGCTGGTGCTGGTGCTGGGAAAGAAACTCATTAGTACAGTTGGTATTCGAACTTCAATCATTGTGTTGCAGGCTACTCGAACCACTCGGCCACCAACGGCTCTCCTGTTTTATTTCGTT
Source organism: Drepana falcataria (assembly GCA_945859725.1). Lineage (NCBI taxonomy): Eukaryota > Metazoa > Arthropoda > Insecta > Lepidoptera > Drepanidae > Drepana > Drepana falcataria. Next base: position 9,904,689 of record OX243935.1, read on the forward strand.
TGCACAAATAAGTAAATACTAATAACACGTTTTTCATAGACTGGGTGTGAAAAATGTCTGCAGCTTTGGCAGCGCGCGAGATACCCTTGGTGATGCATGCTTCCATTGGCGATGGTGACCGCTTATCCTCGGAGCGCATCCTTTTTTGCCTCCTTAGTAAGGTATAACGTGTCACATGAATTATTAAAAAAAGGATGCCCGCAATGCTAGACTACGTATCATGTATTTGATATTATTTTGATATTATCATGTATTGTATGTGATATTTTTCTGTAACCAAATAATCTTTCACTATGTTTAATCAAATATGTTTAATCCATAGACACAAATAATTTTTCAGTTGAATAATGTTTTCCAAGCCCGCTAAATACATATTTGATGACTGGTGTCGGTTGCTACTGATGTTTACCATTCGGATAATATATAGACAGTTCGTGTAAACGATTTATTTATTGGCATTAAAGGCTATGTGCCTCGTTAGTGAGGATTTACTACTGCTGTGCTCCATAAGTGCTGTAAAATTGAGATAAAAGTGGATAGTTAATGGTTCAAAATGGAATCGGTCGGTGTATAAGGAAAAGCTGCCAAGTAGCTTCATAATATACTAACAGCACAACCGTATTGAAATTTTCGACAAAAAGAAGATTGTATTGCACTCAGATCTCTTAGAAGAAACAAACCTTATTCCTAATCGTTTATTTTTAATAAACAAATCTATCCGAAGTTCTAATAAATCAACATACTGATTTATTATAGCTTTCTGAAATAATATTTTTTATAGAATTAGTATATGTGTATGTCCTTAAGTGTTCTGACAAGTACCCATGAGGGGATACGCATTAGGAGTTCTAGTAACGACATGTTTTCGCTATTAATGTATAACATGTGCTAATATGACATATAGCGAGTCTGTGATGATTTTATTATACTAGTAGTAAACAAGCACACAGCCCGCTTGTAGGTTAGCGGTTGCGGCGGTAACCGTTTACCAGCAGGCAGGCCGCTCCACTTGAACTTGAACTCTAGTTCTGAATGACAGATCCGAGTGCTATCTACGTTCAGCTGCTTGGCGTCAATAACCCGACGCCTAATCTCACACGAATGCGAATAGTACCAATCCCGTTTATCGTTAACAAATACACTATACGACAATTCACTCGTGGTTTTTTAATGGCAATTACAGTCACGAGTAATTCGTAAAGCGCATACAGAACGCATCTCGGTGGGTTCATTTCCTTGTTTCATTTTTCATTACACTGACTTAAAGGTGAGAGAAGTGGCTTGTGAATGCTGGAAATATATAAATGTTTTCACATACATTAGACATTTAATATATGACGTTTAAATGTTTCCTGTTTTATAGAATTTTTTTATTTTTACTTTGAATTTTGAAAGAGTCCTCGAAAGGGTAGGCAGTGATTTATTTATTTATTTATTTATCGAATACTTAATTACTCGAATCACTCGGCCACCACGGCTCTTATATATAGACATTAATCATGAACACCTTTATTATACGATTGTTGATGTAAATTTTATGACAAAACGGTACTTCTAGTAAATTTAATCAAATCTATGTCATTGTAGCGCGTTACACGTCGGAAAGCAGTCTCCGGAACCCCGGTACAAAAAGCGTAAATGTCCAATTTCACCCCAGGATTGTTTTGTTAAAAATGTTCTTTTTTTGTCGTCCACATAGCCACATGTCCACATTTTTATGCCACGTGGACATACCGTTGAAATTGTAAAAGAACATTGCGGGAATCATCACAAAAATGTACAGGTATTTTCCTTTATTTGTAGTGTACCTTCAGAGACTAGCAATTTATTTATGACGTTTGTGTACGGCTGCGAAAATACAGCAATATGCTTTATTTGGTATTTATGCCTAAAATATTTTCTGTGGTAACTAGTTTACATTTAGGTATATTTAAAATAAAAATCGTGAATTTTACATTTTACACAAAGCATATTATAAATCAAACTTAGTTACTAAAATTTAACTAAGCTAAACAGGAGCGTACTTTTATATTGAAAACTGTGCCCCGCTTTTTCACCTTCGTAAAACTTTATTTATTTAGTCCTTATTTCTGGAATTTGAATAAAACATCCAATATGCTTATCTTGCTAATAATCTATCTCTGTGCAAAAGTTGATACAAATCCGTTTAGTAGCTTTTGGGTGAAAGAGGAACCAACATCCTCACAAACTTTCGCATTTATAATATTAGTGGGATTTAAACAAACATCACACCTTCTTTCAGGTCTTCCTAAGGGGCTTCTTTCCTTCTTTTCACAATTCAGGTTTTTTACAATAATAGTTTACTTTATTTCATATCTTGCCCAGAATTAGTTACAGCATGCTGCAGCAGCAGCGTGATGACGTTATTTGTGTCACTTGTTTAATTTGTGATTGTGTGAACATTATAGGCTTTGTAGATTCTCAGATCTTGCTAACTTTGTTATAATTATCTTGTTTTAATGTATGTTTTGTATAGTAAGAAACTACATATTGTCGGGCCTACGCTGTTCCCCCATACTTAAGTACTATTACTGTAAATATTATTATTGTAGACCTAATGATTTGAAAAGTAACCATGGAGTAGTATGGTATTCTCAACCAGGTTTGGGCCTACCACTTTCCAGCCGCCACCTCTCAAATGTCAGTTTACTAATCTGTTGTTGAGCGCAACCTGTCAAAAACTCAGCACAAATCTCGCTTTGCTTTGCCTATGTTCGCCTCACTACCCTCAAAGGTCACGTCGTGGCTTACGTCAAACGATATTTCATTTTAAACATCATTTACACGTTCCCGTTACATTTCATTTTATATTATTTGAGTATTTTTCCTTAGGCACACTTTGTTGTAAGCTCCTTACGCAAAATTTAAAAACCGACTGAGCCATGAATTCCTCCTTTTATTTTACATTTCAACGTTGAAACAAGGGAATGAAGTGTGGTTTGTTATAAGGGGTAGCCAAACATAAAAACGGGGCCCTTATTTTTTATCATCTCCGTTCATCCGGCTATAGTCCTTTACTTAACTCCACTGCTACTGGTACATACAATTCAAAATTAAAACACCTATTATTCAACGCAATGGCACCGGGAACATGTATTGAATGTAGCAATAGTCACTCAAAAATTTCTATACAAGCTATGCATCGCGGTTTCGACTGCAATGTTTTTATACCAATATAATAAATCCTCAAGGTTTAGCAGTGTTATTTTATGTCATATGCCAAACTGCTAAATTTCACCCAATTCCGTCAAGTCGTTCTGTCGTGAGTGAGTAGTAGAGATCAATGCATCCATCCAAACTTTCTCATTTATTATAGAATTGCTGTTTCCGCGATTTTTGGTATTGGTATACTCTTTTCTGGGATCCTACAGGGTTATCCAGCGAATAATCCATCTCTGTGCCATCCAATTCCGTCCAGCCGTTCTGTTGTAAATTAGTTACAAACATCATCACAATCTGTCTTATTTATACATACATACATATCAGCACGCCGAGGACGTAGCATGCAACGGGTATCTTTCGTCGAAATTTGGAGTGCCCCATCGGGATAGTCCTCCACCTTACAGAAGGACATAGTCAAGTGACACTATTTGAGGTAATCATGGAATCCTCCGAAGATAAGGGTCTACTCACTCCACAGACAATTTCCTGTACTGACAGTTTGACCAGGGTAGGTTAGTTCAGCATATCTCCTCCCCATTTTGTGTCGGTTACTCCTTGTATTGCTAGCAACTATAGCCTAAATAACCGCTTACCATTAGACTTAGGCTTATGAGCCATTATATTTGTATAAAATGTAGCATGCTGTTCTTTAAGAAGGGTGTGAAGAGATTTTGCGTGTAAAACGAAATAGAAATATACCTACATCGAAGCATTTTTTTTTGTTCGCTATCGAAATAAAATCATTTTCAAATCAATCTTGTATAGTGCGAGTGTTATCATACACAGCTGAGTAGCAGTTCCCACGAATTACCCTATAAATCGTTGTTCGCGTCACAGAATAAGCCAAACAACGATATTTATGTACTAAAAAAAAAACAATTTTAAATTTTCGATACGAGTACAGCTTTGCTGATTCAATGCGTGATACATGAATATATATTTTTACATACATACATTGATTTAACCCAATATGCCTCTTTGCTACTAGCTAGCGGTCTAGTCCTCTTTCATCTAAACATCTTTATGTTCTTCCGTTGTCTCTACATCTGGTTTTTATCCATTAATCTTAACATGATACACTTTGGTTTCTTCTTTCGAATATGTCTTCACAACTTTCCAAATCCTTAAGAGGACTGAATAAGTTCGTTAAGGTCTCTCATGCTCGACTTTACATACGCCTTATTCAAGGCGTATGTAAAGTCAAGAATGAAATATTCTTTTAACACAGTGGAAACTTATGCCTATTGGTAAAAAACATTAAACATTAAGGAATATACCTACATAACGGCCTATGTATTTTTTCTCTATCATTGCTCTAATAATCCTTTCTGCAGTTTGCATTAGTCCTAAAATACATTTTAGAACTTCCTGTATCTGTTATACCAATATTTTAATAGCTATGTTTTTTTTCTATTTGGATTGGAACACTGCCAGTATATTTTTCAGTTTTACGCTTCAAAGACTCGCGTTTGCATGTTAAAAAACTTGAAAATCAAAAGTTCATTCGTTTAATTTTTAATTATATGTAGGTATTGCCTCAGATTATGATTTGTTGCGTATTTGCTCCAGCTTTTGTGATGAGGTTCTAATAAAAAAATTACGCTTCGTCCATCCTGATGACTATATTTTTTTATATTAATACATTTATACTTATAATCACGTGGAGTCCATCACGTGGTTGGGAGGAGTAGACCGCCAATTCTGTCTAGACTTACAGAACTCTATTGCTTTATACACGTCGAGCATGATCCCTTCCCGATGTGTTCGATTTATAGTTGGAAGGTGTTAATTAATTGCGTCTTCTTCCACATACTTTTACGTTGTATATCCGTTTCGTCTTTTGCCATTCTATATGTCCACACCAACCTACCATGCCTCACTCACACCAGTTGCTTTACCATTTTTTTTTCTTTTGATATTATAATGATCATAAACACGTAGCACGTAGTTGTTAGCCTTACCGTAGAATTTGCAGCGCTGACAGTGGCAGCACACATCCATTCCATATAGATTTCTTGAAACTCAACTCTCCACTGGATAGTACGACTTTCTGGAAGTGGTTCTATTTGACTGCAACCTTCTGTAGGTGTATATCGTTGAAGGTGAACAAGTTCAACACACAAGCCTGATCTTGAGGTATTCAATGAATGTCTGATAATCAGCCAAAAATTGCAGATATATAGGGGTGTGGATACTAAATATGTGCGAGAAAAACGGTATTTTTTACAAATCAAAGAGTACTCGATCAACTTAAATTAAACATCCCCAATTTTTTCTTCGAATGGACCGATGGATGTACAAACAAATAAACCCGGGCAAAACATCTTCGCAGAGATTTTCCCGTGAAATTTTTATAATTTATTTTGGCAACCGCGACGGTCAAATTTCCGGCCGCCGACCGACCCGAGACCTGGACCTTTAACCCGCTGACAGATATTTTCATTTAACACCTACCTTAGGCCTGAGTTGGGTCGCGCTCTTTTGCTCCAGATGAACGAATAAACAAGTCTTTGTGGTCGCTGTAATACTAAATTGTATTGAGTTTTCTTCGAATCGTTCAAAATCAATTAGGTTTGTGCCAATTTTTGCCTTTATAGTATTCTGAAGGATAGAGCTGTTCATATTTAGGACATAATTTACATATCCAATTTGATTAGGTACTTGTTAAAATATCAATTATGTTTTAAGCATTTTTGGCATTTCCAATAAACAGGGCAACTAGTAAGTACTTGACCTACATATATATATATATATAATATATATTTTTAGGTAATATACCAAAAATGTTTCAGATAAGGACTCAAACATACATACATATATCTGTCACGCTGTCCCTTACTGGGTAGGTGACGCTTTACGCTTCATCCACAATCATCAGTCTCTTCATACATGCTATAAAGTGTACGGCCATATCATATCCTCATAGAACTATGAAAATACAAGTTATTTCAAAGACGTACATAATGATAGATAGCTGATGAAAATATTATGTAATAAGATGTTCTCATTATATTTTTTTCCTAACGTGGTAATTTATTAACAATATTCCTGCAAAATAATGGGAATAGCCAACATCAAAGAGGTGTACATGGTGTATGATGGTCCTCTTCGAGCTCATATTACATATAACGACGCTTGGTCAGCATCTCCTTTATTAGAACTGAAATAACTTCAAATAGCCTGCGACACAAAGATCGCAAGTTCGAATCCCGACTGTACCAGTGAGTTTTTCTGAACTGAAGTACAGTGATTAGTCACACCACGAGCTTTACGGTGAAGGAAAACATCGAGACGAACGCATACGTCTGAGAGGCAATTCAAAGGCGTATGCATAGTCGTGCTTGAGTAACTGCGATGGACTCGCCATCTGTCACGTTGGCACCTAATATACCTCTGGCGGAAAGTGGGTGTGTGGGTTTTACCTATACACCTCTACCTACCCCTTCGGGGACCCTTGTGGGAAGGCGTGAGGAGTACCACCTGTAATCGTTATAAATTTATGAGCTGGGGTCTTATCGGTATTTGGGGTATATTGGGGTATTTGACCAGCACAATCTATCCCCGACTTTCTCTTTCGACGAGTCTTTATCGATACTCATGTTGAAGAACTCATATGTGTATTTAGCCGAGTCTAACATATATGTGACACTTGTCTGTCTTAAAGTAATTCCATATTTTGCGCTCAAAGGCATTGATGAATAAACATTGGTCTTTCACGCACCTTGAGTTGAAACATCCTCTTTTATTCATGAACAAAATTCTCTGTAACTTGCAGTCAAAGTGCTGATTTTGAATGTCGCGGAAGGTAGTACGTGATGCTTCCGGTTGGGAGTGTTGGCAGCGTTTCCGGTGAGAGTAAAGTTACACCTACCGTTGGAACTCGATAGTAAATGTAAGAAAATATTTTAAGAGTTTTATCATCCTGACACATGGCATTCTCGCTAATTGTGGTTAGGAATTTTCGGAAAGTCATACCTTAAGGAAGATTATCTTTTAATTGACGTGAACTTAAATGGTTTGAGTATGTATATTTTATGTACATTTTAGTATATTGTAGATGGTAAAACCTTATTACTTCATTATTCTGACTTAACTAACAATACTTTTAATTTACTTTGAATAAGGTTAGATTAAAATATAAAACGCCAAACCGAAAAAACGTGCCAACTGGGTGATAATGGAGTGATTACCGTACGCGTAGTAGCAACCTAGAAGTGTTGCTCGAATTAGAGACACTCATATTTCCACTTTCTACGACACTGCTTCCTTCGCACCGTCTGTGAGCACCTCGTGAATTAAAGCGATTTTTAACCCCTATTTTCTGCAGTGTGCTTCTAGAGTATGCAATTCCCTTAAGGTGGTTTAGCAGAATATCGTTTTACAAGTTTAAGGTTCTGCGCTAACTAACTTATGTTGTTGAATAGAATTTATTTGCAATGAAGTTGGGTTTGGTTCTCCTACGAATTAATAGCATCTGCCTAATTTGAGAGTACTCATATTTACTAGTAGCTTCCTGGTAATTAATTTTAATCCTTCTATTAATAATAAGCTTAACAGAAGTTTCACGCGAAGCGGAAATGCAGAAAATACAAATATTTTTGTTGTTTAAGATCTGGTAAACGAGATAATTGATTTTTAAATTAAATATTTTTACCAAGTGGTGGGGTTTCTCTTCGTCAAATGGCTCTGCCTTTATAAACAGGCGTAGCACAAAAAAAGTGCAGAAACAGGCTGCTCTAAAGAAGGTAGCTCTGAGCTTTCACTCACTGTCAAAAAGCCAATACATAATTTGTAAAAGGTAAACTTTAATATATTTTTTTAATCAAAGAAATCTTAAGCAGAATTTAACAACATTTACAATGAATTGTGAACCTATGGAACTGAAATGTTTTCATAAACAGCACAGTGAGTATAAACAAACCAAAAATGTGAATGTATTGATAATATTCAAATTTATAAGACAAAGTGTTTATTTCAAAATTTCTCCACTCAAAAGATACATTCCAAATTATTGTTTACTTTGCCAAAAGTAAACTGAACTTTTAAGAAAATTAATAGCAAATCTTTGCCAGCATGATAACTGATATACAAAGATTATTTATTAAACGTAAACAGGCTGTATTTATAATAAACCATTTGTGTTTGCACACAAATTATTATTTGTCGTTAAAACAATTTCAATCTTCCGAGATATTAAATTGGTTTGTTAAGCAATTCATAATATTTGTAAATGTTGAAAGATAATATACTTATATTTTCAGACTGAATTTGGGCCCTCGGTAAGCAGAGAGAGTAGAAGGCCAACTCTCTCAGGACTTACGAACTTTTTTTTGCCACACTCATCAGTATCTTCATACTTCCTTGCTCGCCGGTATCCAGTACCCCTGCCGTTCCCATCATTGAGTATTCATTATTTTTGTCAAAAATATTTAACGAAGTTCCAATACATAAAGTATAATATTGCAGTTCTCTGTCTGAACTTTTGCACTAAAACTAAACTCAGAAAAATAATAGCTAGCGTAACTAAAACTAACAAAAATTGTTCTAACCACAAGGCTAATTGAACGAAGACCCGGAAATAATACAGGTACCCCGCTGACAGTTAGACAGTAGTATTGCTATAATAATACTACCAAATTGTGTAAACTAACGCGGTTAGCTTGTAAATAATAGTTTGTCGGGGATAAATGTTCCTTTTCAGATAAGTCTGCGGCACTTTACTCCTGTGCGGGCTGTACAAGAGTACAGCGCCTCCGTGAAGTCATTTGTGGATACCGCCTACTGTGACGTCATGGGTAATAGCCGTCATAAATTGAAAGTCCCGAACCATGCTGTGTCACTGTTCAGAAGTTACAAGGCTTAGTTACCATTTTCTGAGTAACAATATATAATTCATCTGACTGAATAAAACGAATCATTTTTTTAACATCTGTAAATAAATAATATATATATATATATATACTAGTGGTCCCGCCCAGCTTCGCTCGGGTGGAAAAAAAAAGACGGTGGGGCCACCTATCGGGTCCAATTGTGAATCTAAACCATTCCCAGATCCCCTTGAACACACACGAAAAATTTCATCAAAATCGGTCCAGTCGTTTGAGAGGAGTTCAGTGACATACACACTCACAGAAGAATTATATATATAAAGATATATATATATATATATATATATAGGAGCGTATAGGAGATCGTGAAGGATTATTTAAAAACAGAATGATGAACTTGTCGAAACCTTCATATTACACTTACGTATGCACGTATATATCAATAGACTGTCCATGATTGACATTGGTTACATCAAATAACAAATAACGAAGCCAACGTCAAGTGACCTTGAATTGAAACTTGCGAACGTGTATGAAAAGACTCATGAGCGAACTACTGCTCTACTGTCCCTGCCTACCACGTGAAAGATTCGGCGTAATGGTATGTATAAATGTATATTTGCAAAGCTAGGCTGATCTTGATGCATGATATATGTTTAACCATATATCTACTAAGATGGCAAAAGTGCATGCAGTTCCTCTGGTGGTAATAAGTGGTAATGGAATAAAGTGGGTAATACCCCCCTGGACAACCTAAACGAGGAGTTCATTCCACAAAAAGACATCTCTTTTGAAAATGCTGTCACCCATAACCAACAAAATACACGATGGTCAAGTATGCTCAACTATTAACAGAAAGTATGCACTGTTGATCAATTGGTCCTTTTGTCTGTCAGCGAAATTAACTATTGGCCAATTTAGCCGACCCCTTTGTAGACTAAACGTGAAATGGCGAAGTTGTCGGCAGAGAATTGTGGTAAAATTGCAGAGTACGAATCAATCCGTTCACCTAACTCTAGCCACTGGTGTTGTGTTTTAAATGGACTAGTTAGCTGAGCGAGCTGGGTGTTAAGTTGGTACCAGAATATTGTACAGTTTCTATGGGAAGATGTGAGAAAGAAAAAGTGTGGAAGAAGAGATTCTTAGATCAAATAAATCGGACTCTCGGAATACGGGTGAAGCAAAAACGTTCTGATTCTCAAAAACTAACGCCCTACTCTTTCTGTGTAAATGACAGCGCGACGATATGTATTTATGCATGAGTATATGTGACTGATGATATATGAGAGACTTAGTAGTATATGTTTTAGAAGTGTTAGCCAAGATTGCGCATTCAAGCACCAGTTTGTCACTCTAAGAGAGGTTCTTTTTTATTTAATTACAGGCTGCGTGCTATCTGTGGAGAAATGAGAATTTTATAAATGGGAAGTAGTCCATGAACAATGGCGAGTCTTATCTGATACGTTAGTACCTAACGAAATATCCGTAAAAAAATGTTTTTCTACTTTTTATCATTTAAATTTACTTCGGGCTGTAAGTCTATTGTATTTGCATGCGAATGAGAAAACAAGGCGATATGAATATCTAGTGATGCACCTTTTAGTACTACTAGAGTAGCATAGTGCTTTCTAGTTACTGACTAGAATTCAAACGCGTCACAAATCGAACCGAACAGGGCAACGTTCAAGCGATGTAATTGCCGACCCATTGTCCGACTTTGACAGTCGAATTGCTGTATTACTATCAACTATTACTGTCGTCGGTGAAAATAGTTATTCGACCGTCTTTTCCAAGTATTTACAGCTGTTTTTAGTACTGTTTGTAAGCAGTTTGAAAGTTGCCTTGGTGTTTTGGTCGTGGAATGTAAATGTGGAATCAATTCCATCTCTTCGCATCGCCGAGAATGCAATAGCTGGATATTGGGTTATATTTGCCGTTGTTATTGTCAACTTTCCAAATGCGGTAATGATTTTTTATTAAAATCATTGTGTTCTGCATTTTATTATATCCTGCTAACATTATAAATGCAAAAGGTTTTGATGATTTGTGTTCCCCTTTCACGCAAAAACTACTGAACACAATCGATTGTAATTTTGCACGTTGATGGATTATTTGATGATAAGCACGTGGTGTGACTAATCACTGTACTAAAGTTTAGAAAAACTCATTGACACAGTGGGGATTCGAACCTGAAATATTTTTTGTGTTGTTGTGTGCAGACAATTACACGAACCACTCGGCTACCACGGCTCCTTATGGAAACGCGCGAAGATATAACTAAAGTATATTAATAATAACCATTTAATAAAACGTCCACAGTTCATACTGGCGTCTACTAACAGTCAATATGAAACTAAACTAATAAGAGCGTATTCCGTACCTCTCGTCTTTGAGTCAAACTTTATTGATGGATCTGTGTATCTCTGAAAGTTGGGGAGAATTACTTTACTACGATTTAGCCATATGAAATGGATTTGTATGATATTTGTTACTTTCGAGTTTAAGAGAGCCAGAACATATTTTTCGTCGCAGGTAGCAAATAGCCCCATAGGTAGTTGGTTACCCATACACACCCACGCTTCGCCGGAGACATAGTTTAGATGCCAAAGTGATAGGTTGCAAATCCGTGGCCGTTTTGTTTTGTATACGACGACTTTTATTTTTTTAATTTTGTAAAACTCATTGATACAGACCATCGGAGTTTGGAACCTAAAATCTTGATTTAACGCTGAAAAAACTACTAACGAAACAAACTGATATTGGATACAAATTACTTATTAAGCTCGGTAGTGGATCGTATTATATTTCTCGTTGAGTTGCAAGCGTGGACAGAATTGAATTATGTGTCAACGGAAACGCAACAACATATCGGAAAAGTTTTAAAAACGTGCACAGTTCAAAGGAAACATTTATTTGCCAATATCTAGAATAAATTACTTGTTCAAACACGACTGCACTGCAATGCGAGTATATTTGAGCGGTTTTACCTCGTCTGATATGTCTGACACTGAGGTTGATTGATTGAATGACAGATAACGCGTCACTGAAGCCTTTGGGTTTAGAAATGTGAGAATTATTGAGTTAGTTCCTTACACTATACCGTTACACAATGTTGAGATTCTTGGAAAGGCCTATAGCCTCTTGTCTTACCCTGGGTGAGGCGGTGTCGGTACTCTTTAACTTACACTTCCAGTTTACACAACATCCACTACTGACTGCTTTTGCTTGTTTTTCCAGAAATATAATATATCTTCATACTTTCTTACAAGGGTAGTACTTTCCAGGAAGAGTTAGGCAGAAGTGTGTGTAGTACCCACACACTCACTTTTTCCAGACTTTTTCGATTTATTATCATGGAAGAACCAGCCCTCTACCATTTTCTCTTTAACCCGAGCGTGAAGGACTAGAGTAATAATGTGGTTGTATTATTTGGTAGAGTTCACTGTTAAATGAATCACAAATGCACAGAAAATGAGCAAACGTACAAATGAACACGTCGAAAAAACATCTCATTCAATACCAATATACAGGTATGCAACCGTAAAATGGGAAATAAATTGTACTAATTTTATTTTGCAGTTCGACCCACAATGCTAGTATTGGCTGAACGAACGCGAAATTACGAAAACGAATTCACGTAAACAAATTAAATATTTTTATTCCACATTTTGCTTCGTTAATTGAGCCAAGAGCCGTGGTGGCCGAGTGGTTCGAGTTCTGTAGTTGCCTGCACAAAGATCGCAAATTCTAAAACCGACTGTACCAATGAGTTTTTCTAAACTTCAGTACAGTGAGTAGTCACACCACGAGCTTTACGGAGAGGAAACCTGCAAACCTGCCCTTTCGAATACCCTTGTGGGAGAGCGCGAGGATAATTGACAAATATATAAATATATATAATATAAATATATCCTCACGCCTTCCCACAAGGGTCCCCGAAGGGGTAGGCAGAGGTGTATAGGCAACACCCACACACCCACTTTCCACCAGAGGTATATTAGGTGCCAACGTGACAGGTGGCGAGTCCATCGCCGTTACTCAAGCACGACTATACATACGCCTTTGAATTTCTTCTCAGACGTATGCAGGTTTCCTCTCGATGTTTTCCTTCACCGTAAAGCTCGTGGTGTGACTAATCACTGTACTTAAGTTCAGAAAAACTCATTGGTACAGTCGGGATTCGAACTTGCGACCTTTGCGTCGCAGGCAACTGCTCGAACCACTCGGCCACCACGGCTCATATTGACAAATAAAGATTAGAAAAAGCTTAAATAAAGATAAACTATTGATAATTGCTAAAATAAAAAGATTCTGGCGACGTATGATTTCTGGCGTGCACGACTTTGCTGAAGCATTTCAAATTCTTATTATATATTAATTTTTTTTTTATTTAAGCCACTAAACCATAGAACAGCTTATTAATACACTTAGTTCCTATGTGTGTAAGTTTAAGGTCGAACTTGCGCTTATGCGCATTTTTTCAGATACTACATAAACCACACAGCATTCACACACAGTGATATATATATGTACATAAATGAGGTATAATCTGGACTTAACCTACTGCGGAGAAAATTTGTGAATCGTTAGCAAAAATACTAAAACTCCGGCAACGAACCAATTGGCAACACATGTGTTTCACACATTCGTTACCTGCTGGTTGTAACGAGCGAACTAACCGTCAGTTACAACCGTTGCTAATGATTGATTGGACTATTATTTACATATTCAATACAGGGTGAATGCAACAAAAGGAAACGAAATACGTGATGTATCTATTATTTTATGATTTGGAAAGCCCATATTCAAAAGGTCATAGGGTATGTATTATAAACTAGACTGTATCTTCTGCATCGTATTCCCAAGCCTGACATGACCCGCGCTGATCCAGCTTTGAACCAGTTCTTAAATGATTAATATCGAGCTACTAGCTCGCGAACCAACAACGTCTTAAGGTCCTTAGTGGCAATAATTCCCTTAAAGTCGTTCGGTTGCAAATATTTATAATTTAAACTTGTTTGGTTTTGGAATTCCATTAAAATACTTGATGTTATTTCTTTAAATGCGTCCAGGAGTCTGAATCTAAAGCAGTAGGTATCAAAACTAGCCAACTTCGATAAAAGATGATATATATGTATGTATTATATATATACATATATATATATATACATATATATATATAATACATTTGTTAATATTATATTAATACATTTATTAATACATTTGTATATATATATATATATATATATATATATATAAATTTAATATAATTAAATTTAAATTTGTGTGAAGTGAATGTCTGGATGTATGTCCTTTGTAGAATCGTAAGCGACTGGACCGATTTCAATGAAATTTTCCGCATGAAAAATGCGGATTCGAGAATGGTTTAGATTCACAATTGGGTGCGATTGGTCCCGTGGCTTTTATTTTTGAGCCAAGTGAAGCTGGGCGGGACAACAAGTTTTTAATATTATTCATTCGTGTTGTGTATAAGTGGATGTTGTTGTTTCTAAGTAAGTCGTCAACAGCTAAACGGATTTAGATGAATTTGAGTACCGCAAAATGTAGAACGTATTCTACATTCTGCGTTGAACTTTGTAAAAAAATATACTATTCCTGTCGGATTAGAGGCATCGCTGTATAACTGCGGGTAGGAAACAACTTGTTTACTATAATGCTCGAAGCACATTAAGTTTCTCGTCTAGAAGACGAACTATATAGATCCCGACAGAGTGATTGATGATACTTACAACGTATAAAGTATTCTGATTACTTAAACATTATTGAATCTAAGTGAAAATGTATTAGTGCTCCCGTATTTTGCTGCTTACTGTGACACTCATATATTCACGCTTTCCACAAAGCTCTGCAAAGAGATAGTTGATAAAGGTGTTAAGTACCATCATTACATCGGAGATTTTTTTAGGAAATAAAACTAAAGAGTTCTACACTGCGACACAAAGCTCGCAAGTTCGAATCGCGGCTGTACCTATGAGTTCTTCTGAACTTAAGTACAGTGATTAGTCAAACCACTAGCTTTACGGTGAAGGAAAACATCGAAAGAAAACCTGCATACGCCTGAGAAGCAATTCAAAGGCGTATATACTTTACATACTCCTTTTATTGTAACACTGGAGAGTATTTTATTGTATGAATTTTACAAGGTAGAGGGAATGACAATATTCGTTAGATTTTTTGTGAGCTGGCTATAATTTAGATTAACCATAAAAGCAGCTAGTCGAACCGGCCTAGTGTGAACTATGGCCACAGTAATAAAATAACATATTTATTACGTCTATACATTTATATCCACCAGTCTTTATAACGGTTGAAACAAAAGAGGACAAAATATAGGAACTTGCCTAACCCCAACATTTCCCGAATAAAAACTAGACTTTTCAAATCAAAAAGTGTCAACAACAGCGGCTTTAGCGATGCAACGCGCTCGGTGTCGATTGCAATACACGGCTGCGGGCTTTCTTTGTTGGCTGCCCGGAATCACTGTCCGCAACGAATATGCATGCAATTCGGACGTTCGAACGTTGCGAGAAAATTAAACGATTTTCGGGTACCATATTAATTATACACACATATAAACGTCTCGCCGATTCGCTCGCAGGGTAGGTAGAATGCGCGAGTTCTATCGTAACTTCTTCATCCACATTCATCAAACTTTTCATACATGCTCGCCTATTGGTAGTCATGGCATAATTAAAAACCGAGCTACCAAGGAGTTTACTGAGTAAAAATCTCACATAACCCCGTTCACGTTAAGTCAGTCGGGTAACTACTAGAAGCTTTCCCCAAGCAAAATAAATAATAATATTTTGTTTTTAAAACGTACAACAATGTATACTTATACTGAAACATTTAGTATTAACGTCATGTTTAGCAGTGATTAAGATATATAACATTGAAAAACAGAATTCTCCACGAAAATGGTCAGATTAAAAATGGCCGCGAGTCTTAGAAATAAGCGACAAAGGCGAAACGTTAAAGCTGTTATTCTTATCCATTTCTGAGCCGCAAGGGGAGATATTTTCGCACGAAACGACACTTGGGAATTGTTTATGTAACTGTTTATTACTTCACTAGTTTATACACGTGACTTTACGTGATTTAAACAGATATTAAAGGTCGTAAGAAGGATAATATATTGTACAGTTATAATAAATATAATATATTGTTTAATATCAATACTCGTCCTAATTGACTTGAGACTTCAGAGCCTGTGGTTCAATACATTTAACACGTACCTATATATAGTCGAGCCTGATTGTTTTGACGAGCTCGTTTTCTACCATGTATATACATATAATTACATACGTTCATAGTGTAGGCAGTAAAAATGGGTGTATTATATCTGCCTACACTTTCAGGGGCTTTGTGGAAAAGGATGCAGAAGAAAGTATGTTATGAAGCTATGTTACTTCAAGCGCATCGTGTGCTAAGTGTTTATTTACAGAGGTTTTCGAATGTAACATACATAATACGAGACTTCCTCAACTTTTCATTGTTAGGGGTAAAATTGTTTTCTTACAAGCCTGAGAGCTTCTGTGTGGCAATGGCAATATCAATGCAACGAAATGGACGAGGTATTTGCTATGCTTCTATTATACCATTACTATTATACGAGTAGGGAACACTGTTTGCCGAGTCGACTTTGCTTGCCGATCCAATGATTATGCATAAAGGTTGAGATCTTACATGTTCATGTACACATTCCAACAATGATTTCAAAGGGAATATGCATAAGTGTCATAAAAACACTTCAATCCAGAGTTGGAATTATATTGGTGCCAATGGAGTTTGTTATCGCCTATCAGGTACGAATTCTAAAATGTATTTTCTTTTCTCAGGATATTAGGGTTATAGTAAAGCGTTTAGTGCAACAAATCGCTGTACTGACCTCAGAACATGTAATTGTAACTGAAAGGGATTGAGATCTACATACGCTGACTTGAGTATTAAAACTGTACGTCAGTATGCGTCTATAATGCTAAATCTTAAATCGTTGGCAACCAAGAATGCGGCCCGCCTGTCGGAAGACGGTTACCGTTGTGTATGGTGCTTATAATACCAAGGGTCATAGCTCGTGCAGTAGTGACCCTGTAAGAATCTTTTCATACCCTTTCAGTACTAGTTATAGTATCCTATTATCTTATTGGTTTACATATACATGGAGGAGAGGAAGCTAAAATGCTTGTTAGCCGCGGTAGCCGAAATGGTAGTGGCCGAGTGTTTCGAGTAGTTGCCTGAGACACAAACATCGCAAGTTCGAATCCAGATTGTACCGATGAATTTAAACTTAAGTACAGTGAAGGAAAACATCGAGAGGATGCATACGTCTGAGAAGCAATTCAAGGGCAGCCGTAAATAGTTTAATTTTATTGATTTTTTGTATTTTTTTTAACAAAAAACTAAGCAGACCTTGGGAATATTCTCCATAGATGGTACTACGAGAACCAACACTTCCTCAAAGTAAAAAAACACATCACTTATTTCTCGCTCGCTACAATCCTTCATCACTAACGCGCGCCTAAGCTCCCAAATTCCCCTCACCATCACAATCTTGCTACTTCTCCTTATTTATTACCTGCCATTTTCCACGGTCATATCTTTTTTCCCTCCATAGTTCTAAGTGGCCACTCTCCTACGAGGAAATTAGGGGAAACGAATTGGCAAGATTTAGCCCCACTGTTTTTTGTAATTTGTACTGTCGGTGTTATTATTTTTTTCTCCTTTGTGTTTCCATTGTAGTAATGCGTCTTTATTATGGAGCCAAAAGCTACGTTATTTGATTCAAAATTAAGTGGCCCAGTGATTGCAGCACGCATCGTGAAATAAAATGTATATTTTTTATTTATATTATTTAATGCATTTTGCTTACGTAATTATCTTAGTCCATAGGGAGTTGAGTCCATTTAAGACTTGAATTTCACATCTTCCGCATTAATCAAAATGTTCATATATTCTAACTGCTACTCTTAATATTCTCATACTAACTAGTTTATTTGAAATTTGTTGGCTACCGGCAACTGGCGGGTCACAAACGTTCAAGAGCTCTCCGAAGGAGTAAGCAAACAGCAAATATCCTCACGCCCTCCCATAAGGGTCACCGAAGTAGTAGGAAGACATGTATAGTTAGTACCTACAAACCCATTTCTCGCCAGAGTTATATTTAAGGTGCCAGCGTGACAGATGGCGAGTCCATCGCCGTATTTATTTCAATGCAGGTTTCCTGTCTAAAATCCGGGTTGGTAGAATGGTTCGAGTCGTTGGTAGTCGCTTGCAACGCTAAGATTGCTAATTAAAACTCTATCTGTACGGTATAGCAGTGAAGGAAAAATAAGAGCAATATATAACTGAGATGAAAACCGCATCAAAATATGTTCAGTAACTTTTGTGTAAATTTGACTTTGTTCTGTAAATTGGAAACTTTCTTTGGTTTTATTGTGATAATTTTGGATACATTGTATTGAGAGCTTTAAAGTGAAGATAAACCGCTACATATACGTCTGAGAAAAAAAACAATTTTTATTTTTATTTTTTATATTAAATGGGTGACAAACAAGCATGCGGTCCGCCTGATGGTAAGCGGTTATCGCCGCCTATGGACGCTTGCAACACCAGGGGTATCACTCGCGCGCTGCCGACCCTGCAGGAATCTTTTCACACCCTTCTTGAAGAACTCCATGCTGTACTCTCCAGGGAAAACCTCAACGGGGAGCTCATTCCACAGCCTGAGCGTTCGCGGAAGGAAACTCCTTTGGAACCGCGCAGTGCGAGACCTTTGTGGTTCCAAGGTATGGGGATGAATTCCCCGATTCTTCGATGGCGAGAGGTGCGGTGGTAGAAGGTGGAAGTGGGTATCATATCGAACATTTCTGCAGAACACTCCCCGTTATACAAGCGGTAGAACACACACAGGGAGGAACACACACACAAATTCTCTCCTCAGACTTAGTGGTTCCAAGCCGCTTGTGAGCATGGGATCATCGACAATTCTAGCGGCCTTTTTCTGAACCGCGTCAAAAGGCCCTAGCTGGTATCCAGGGGCTCCAGCCCACAGGTGACAGCACTACTCCATATGTGGCCGAACTTGCGACTTATAAAGTTGCAGCCTTTGTTGCGATGTGGAGTACTGATTAGCTCTGTTGAGCACACCGAGCTCACCACCGATCACACCGACCCATACATAGAGATATATCATATGGCCGGCGACAGACTCGTCATCTGTCAAATTGACACGTGAATGTAGCTTAAGCGAAATGTGACTGTTATCATGTCTCTTCAAATCAAAAGGCCGCTGTTGCGAAGCGTGAAACTAATACAAAGCGTCAGCTCTTTTGAAGTGTCACCAAAAGATTATTTATCGTATAAGATGATCCGAAATGCCGGTCATTTAACGCTACAAAAATATCATACAAACCTACTGACCTAAAGGGATTTTAGCGCTATGTAAATAAATAGGTAGCGTACACTAGCTTCTGATGGAGCGAACCGACAAATTTTAATCTTATTCCTACAAAGAGAGGGTTTAATATTGTGTGAAGCTGATGGTTCAATGGCCACTGGGCTTGGTAGGAATATTGATGAGGTTGTCACGCATCGCGCTGGGATTTAGGGTACGGGGTGAAAGTGAATCTGTAATGTTAGGCTTTCAACGTTGAGGTTTATGCACACTTAAACGCCTATGTAAATAGGGCATGGCTTTTGTCACTAGCTAAAAGATTCGACCTCGATTTGAAGAAATTAGCCATGGAGCTTCTCTGAAAATTCAGTTAAGGAATTTAATCGTTCAAGCATTTCGCCAGTAATATTGCCATAATTATGAATTTGAATAGATAATCTAAGCTAGCATAGCGAGGATTGCCTTTAAGTACCTAGAGATAATTTTAGTCTTAAGTTTAAGTTGAGACGTGTTGATGTGCAATATATGTGCTCATACAGCCTCGATCTAAACATTTTTTTAAGAACTCGACTTATTTAATACCTGGTAGGAAAACTTCGAAAGAATTATTAATTTGAACCAATGAATTTCCGTTTACTTGACGCCGAATGAAAACCTGATCTGTTTGAATTGATCTGTTTGAAAATGTATTGAATACTTGCGCCTCAAAGGCATCGAAACGCTCACCCGGTTGAAAACTATACATAATTACATCTTTGGTCACCTATAATCTGAACCATTTATGAAAGAACATAATGGTAAGATTTATTCAATAGCAACAAGAAAATATAATAGGGTACTTGACATACAAACTTGTAAATGAACAAGTGACAATAGCAATTTACAATCGTAACAACAAAAGGTACATCCGTCCCGAAGACAGCACATAAAACTTGCACAAAAGGAGCTCTCAACACATGCATCAGTGAGAAAAGGGTCTGCGCCCGTGGAAATCTAATTATACTTTTGTGAACCCTCCAATGTATGACGGATTTCCTTTCACGACGCCGTCTTAAATGATTTTACTTCTTGAAATCTGTCTCAATTTTGCTCCGTTTCAACTCGCGACGCAATTTCGTTCATATTATATGGGATAGGGTGCAACTGAGGGCGTGAAGCGATGCGAAATCAATAATTACATTTTGATTTTAAAAGGATTTTGCGTTCAAATTTTTTAATATATTGTGGAATAATGTATGACAGTTTCGTTATTTATTGTGACATAAGAATGTCGAAGTTTTACGTACTAAGCTTAGGGTACTTTTACAACTATGGGAAGAAATAACCTCTTTGTTAAGCTTGTAAGACGTCAGAATCTACAAGAAGCATTAGTATAGCAAGCGGGGTGGTGCTATGTACATATATATGGTTAAGTAATCTTATAAAAATAGTTGGGATAAATTGTCCAACATAACTCAGGCGTAATGTATATTTCATTTTTATTATAATTTACTATTTAAAAAAATCGCTTACAGTGAGCCCATATACAAGGAGCTGGAACCATATTCTACATATGTACAAAATTTGTTCGGGTTCTAATACGATTTGGATGACTTACGGGATTAAGAAGGCCTCTCCTTGAATGTTACCATTTATTTATATTAACGTATACTTGAGCCAACTAAAAAGGAAAGCAAATAGCGTGCTAGCTTTCTTTCTGAATTTGTTATTAACCTTCAAATATTCGATGAATTGCGAAAAACCTTAAGATATTTGAGTAATGAAACGTTAAGGTTCGCAAGAAAATCTGAATAGTCTAAACATTTTGCCTAAAATAATGTTATACTTATAATATATGGCGGTACAGCTGACTGATTACTGATAAATATATTATTCCAGAATTCAAATATTAGTAGGTCTCTCATGACGTATAGGGAGGTCAAAGAGGTTGCGCTAGACAGAAGCGAATGGAAGGGACTGCATCAGAGATGCCGACAAAGAGCCCAGCTTTTAAATTTGTGATGGGATATTTCATCCAAAATCGAAGTCAACGTACCAAATTATATTGTAATAATATAATTTGCTACGTTGACTTCGATTACGTCTTAATGATTTCTGAATGATGTCTTATGATTATGTCTTAATAAAGGGCTAAAAGTGACTTTTAGCCCTTTATTAAGACACCTCCTTTATGAGACAAGATATACATAGCACTTACATTTCTTAATCATTTGAAGTTCAAAGAATTTATAATTTCAACTAGATTGCTACGTCGCTTACTACGTAGTAACTTGCAGGCTACGGTGAGCTACGCGTGAAGCGGAGCATAGCACAGGCACATAAGTATCTTATAGACAGATCTAGATACCTAGAATGACTTGGATTATCACCTATGTATATAAAAAACCGAACTAAAAAATAGAAAATAAATTTCGACAATATCTTAAAAAACGAGGGGTGCGTGGTGTCAATAGTTATACATATTTTATTGACAGATATGAGTACAGTGATTATCATTTCCATAATATCTTAATAAGCACCAACGCTTTTTAAGATATTGTCGAAATTTATTTTCTATTTTTTAGTTCGGTTTTCTATAAAAAGCGTGTTTTTTAGTTTTTTTTAGCTATTATTTATTTTCTACTTTTTAGTTATTAGTGTATTGTCATCGGTCCTCGATAAGTCTACAAAGTTTGAACGAAATCTGGCCGTTTAAAGTGGGTCAAAATCGAGCTCAAGGAAGTCGGTTACATACATACATACATACAGGTGAAGCTAATATAAAGCGTGTAAAAAAAACACAGTAGCTTTTAAGCTATCGTTTTCAGATAGGTACATACTATATTTATGCAGATAAACAAAATTATGCAGACGTTTTTCATGATTGGAAAAATAATGTTTGTTCTATAATGATACTAAAATAATAAAGACCTAGAAAATCAAGGACATAAGGATTAAGTTGTTTCCAATCAATCAAAGGTGACAAGGTTACACCCTATCAATGTTGGCGTTCGGAGGAATATAGGCCTAAACGATTATGCCCTGCGGTGCCTATGTTTAGTGTGATAGCGTGATTTATTGTCTTCCTATATTTAGGCCGTATCATGTGATTTATATTTGTCCTGTTATATGTTGTTCCAGGATGTGATGTTCAGTGGAAGTTTTTAGGAATATAAATATTTGAGAATTATGGAAATATTAACAATCGTACCTTTCAATTAATTAATTCATTCACCTTTGCAAAATCTCTTATTATATAAACGTTTCATTTCGTAGATTTATCTTAAATCTACGAATTAATTTATCTTAAGAGAGGTAGGGCATAACGGGTTTCCCGTTCGAATTTGGAGCTGCCCGACTGGGTCAGGACCTCCACCTTATAGAAGTCCGTACCCAAATAAAACAAGTATTTGTGTTGTGTTCCTACGTGGTGAATGAGGTTACCAGTAATGAGCTCCTTGGGGAGGGGGGAGGATTGTTATGTAGTGGTGGCAGCAGAGGGATTAGTCCCATTATGCTGCCAACACAGTATAAGTATCCGAAAACAGAGTGGCAAAGCGCAAGTTATACTTCGGTATTGTATGCGTAAATAGGCTGCGGTAACCGTTTTCCATCGGGTAGGCCGTAAGCTTGTTTGCCACTCTAGTTGTATTAAAAAAAAGAAACAATCGTCCATAAAGTTAACCCGCTAACCTACACCTATACTAAGCAATTGGTCGAGCGATAAAAGTGTCATTAATAATTTTATTACAGAGCATATATCTCGTTCACAGACGTGGATTACTGCCCTCTATAGAACAATATCAAACAGTTCGTTGGCTTACGATTAATTTGTTTGTGTAGATAGATATATTATGTGTATATTGATAAATGTGTTTGTTGGTCACAGGATTAGTCTACTAAAACATTTATTCATGAAATTGTTATTAATGATTTATTTGTACTGAAGTTTAATAATTTAGATATTTTAAACGTAGCGGATAGTCAAGATTTGGTTACGAAAATATTATAAAAATACTCTGGAACACTTAATTCGATCTATTTTGGACTGGAAAACAATATATATTTATTAAATATTATTATAAAAATAATATAATATATCCTCACGCCTTCCCACAAGGGTCCCTGAAGGGGTAGGCAGAGGTATATAGGTAATACATATATACATACACCCACTTTCCGCCAGAGATATCCGCCGAGTCCATCACCGTTACTCAAGCACAACAATACATACGCCTTTGAATTGCTTCTCAGGCGTATGCAGGTTTCCTCTCGATCTTTTCCTTCAACGTAAAGCTAGTGGTGTGACTAATCACTGTACTTAAGTTCAGAACTTGCGATCATTGTGTCGCAGGAAACTACTCGAGCCACTTGGCCACCACGGCTATTAAATTGATGATATATAGGATATCAAAGACTAAGCTAGCGCACCTTGAGAGAATTGAACCTGCAACCATGAGTTTCGTATCTAGGTCCTCTGACCACAAGGCATTGTCTTTCTAGCGTGCGGGTTTAACTACAAATACTTATTGAACTTTAAAAAATATGTTTCACAATAGGTATCCTAATGAGATTAGCAGAAAAACACTTTTCGCTCGCAGATAAACGGGGATATAGCTCGCGCCTTACCACATATTGCTAACATGACAAATGGTGAGTGCGTTATTACTAAAACATACATTCATACGCCTGTGATTTGATGTGACCGATCCATTACTTAATTTTTATATAAGTTCGTATAAACAATATTATACGCCTTCGAGGATTATGCAAACTCATCTGAAGACCAAAATTTGTAGTGTAATAAATTGTCAGCGTCTCCAGGGTATCCTTTTAAGAAACCACAGACGCTAAAATATATTCTTCAACAAGATTAGCTCACGAAACCACCCAGCAAGGCTGTCCACAATTTTAATAAAAGAGCTACCATAAATAAGAACGTACTCTATAATATTTCACCCGAGTACAGTCGGTCGCACAAATCTCGACGTGACGGTACCTCTGTGTTAATCTAATTAACACATCTGTCCTTCAATGTGACACATCTTGTTTCATTAATCACTCGCGGCGACGACTGTACAGGGCTTAATCAGCCGCCTGTCGTCGCAAGGACGGCGATGTCTTTGCATTGTATCCTTGCTATGTGGAACTCGTTTCATAAGTAACATATCGAATTTAAAACATTTATATTCGTGCATGTATCGTTTAAATAAACACACGGTTTCGTGACAGTATCAGGATAAAACACATGTGTTTCGTTCAAGTATACTCAAAGTGACTAACATAGTATACCTATTCGAAAATATATGATAGGTACATGGATAAGCTTTGTGAATTTATGATGGCTATTTAACGAATTTTTTTTTTAGATCATTAGGTTTCTTCAAAAGCAGACATGTTGGCTGGATTTGATTTTAAATCAATAAGCATTTGCCAATTACTCGAGTACTGTGTATTAGACCGAGGGATTAGACTTATTATGCTGCCAACACAGTATAACTCTCCGAACACAGAGTGGCAACGCGCACGTGATACTTCGGTATCGTGATCGTAAATAGGCTGCGGTAACCGTTTTCGATCAGATGGGCTGTATGCTTGTTTGCCGCTCTTGTTGTATAAAAAAAATACTCTGCGAATCTACATTATAAAATACTTAGTAAAAATAACGTAAGCGCATCTCTAAAATACTCCGAGAAGAGGAACCTTAAATCAATGCCAAAGCCACATTTCATGTAATTCAGAGTATGCAAGGCTCTGATTAGAGATGTTGGTACTCCCGACCGCAAAGTAATTTCATTCGCTGCCAAACGACGCTCTTCTGTTTGAAGTGTCACACTAGTTCGGATTTCTACGCAGACCGAAGTTAATTAACTAAGAGAGAGAATGAACAAATTTTCAGTCCATTATTTGTATTTTCAAGTGACTAACATATTAGTAAAAGAATTGAAAAGAGTAACCATGGAGTTTCTTGCCGGTTCTTCTCCATGGAAGCGACCAACCCGAACCGTGCTTCTTTTTCGACGTTTTATAAGTGCCCACCTGGGCCTATGTGAAATAAAAAGATTTTGATTTTGATTTTGATTTTGAGTAAAATTAGAAGTACGTCTTTTATATAAATTTCACCCATATTGAACTAGAAACCAAGTAAGCAGTACTATGTAAATACTTATATAGATGGATATATAAATACATATGCCTACATAAAGTATCAGATTAGTCACACCACGAGCTTTACGGTGAAGGAAAACATCGAGAGGAAACCTACATACGTCTGAGAAGCAATTCAAAGGCGTATGTATAGGCGTACTTGAGTAACGGCATAACATGGACACGCCATCTGTCAAGTTGCCACCCAAAATATATCTCTGGCGGAAATTGGGTGTATGGGTATTACCTATACACCTCTGCCTACCCCTTCAGGACCTTTAATTCTTTCTAGATTTAAGAATTGTATTTGTATGTTGACAAAACTATAGCTACCGAGAAAAAGACATTGTTACAGTCGGGATTTGAACTTGAAATCTTTGCGTTGTAAGCGACTACGCGAACCACTCGGCCACCACTTCTTTGCTGTCAACGATTCAATAATATTCCCTAAACAGCTTTTATAAATTCATGACATCTAAAGTTACAATTACTCATAAATTAATAAATAAAAGCGTTCTCTTGGCTTACGGAATACGTTTTACCTTTTTTTAATTCGCTCACCTCCCTCGGGACACCTTAGCCATTTAAGACACTTAACTCGCTTATTTAGACCGACCTTTTTAAGGAGTTTGAAATTTTCCCATTTGCTCAGAGAAGCCTCCATTCACCCTCCCTTTAACTTTGGACGCATTACTATATCTGTTTCGATAATCTGACTCCGTCGATTGACTTTAACAAGCGCTGTTATGGATACAAGGATCGTTTTAAGGAAATAGAAGTTTGTTTTTTTGCTTGTTATTTCTGTATATCGAGACATTGTCTGGCGCTGTTTCAAATATACCATCTGAAAACATGTTTGCGTCTATGACCAGACGTGAAAAATATACATAAAGGATTCTGTTTGTGGTTCCAATAAAAGGATGTTTGTTTACGGTTTGAAAGTGACTGAAATAACTTTGATTTTCTCCACAATCAATGAAATGCGTTTGTGTGATGGCCGTCTGAATTTAAAAAAAATTCCGTAGTGTATTATGCTTTAAGTACAAATATTTACTGCACTTAAAAGCTTTAATACACAGATAATAAGTTAAGAGTTATATAATCGAGTATAAATATATATATATATATATATATATATATATATATATAGCCGGTATATTTCTCTTGCGGTTTCTGACAAGTGTCATTCCGGGAATGCATGAGTATATACAATTTGAGCTAAAACTCCTTCTACTTTAAGACTGCTGGTGCTAATAATTTTACCTTTTGATAAAATAGCGACTTTGTTAACATAGGAGCTATTTGTTTTATTTTATCGACATGAGGATATATATTGACGACATCCTATATCTTCTAGAAAACAACTGTAACATTTTCTGAGACATCCTGTATATGAGAACACTTTCTTGTCGTGGCTAAACAAAGAGCCATTCGGAAAGTCATGCAAAGCACATATCCTTTTATGATACCCCAAAAAGTCTCGCGTCCCGTCAAACAATAGGCGACATAAAACAAAGTCACAATAACCAACTAAGTAGGTTTCACAAGTAATTTTCTCTCTGAAGATAAACTTAGTGTTGGTATTGCTTTATTTCTTTTCATTGTATCTGAACCCTTTGTGAAGGGTATGACAGTAAGTCCATTGTTACCTTTGTGGGGTTTATGATGTGCAACTTTTGTCGCCGGTGTTTTCGTATTGTGTTCTGCACAAATGAGATTGGGGATGTGTTTGGGCGATGAAAGTGTTGAACCGCTTTTCGCTTTTCATTTTATATCTCATGACATTTTAATATCTTAGGAAAGCTATGAATCATAAATGACTTCTTCTGTTCTCTTCTCTGAGAGATAGATCACATGAAAATTATTTTAAGAGGATATTTGTTGGCTTAGTTCAATCTTTATGATAACGGTAACTTTGATAAGATAACTGAAGGGTTCTAATATAAAATAACTGTTATGCGTCTCGTTGATGCTACTCCTATTTTTGACCACTAGAAGGATTTTCGTTTGGAAACAGTGATAAAGTTCCTCACACCTTCCCACAAGGGTCCCCGAAGGGGTAGGCAGAGGTGTATAGGTAGTACCCACACACCCACTTACCGCCAGAGGTATATTAGGTGCCAACGTGACAGATGGCGAGTCCATCGCCGTTACTCAAGCACGACTATACATACGCCTTTGAATTTCTTCTCAGACGTATGCAGGTTTCCTCTCGATGTTTTCCTTCACCGTAAAGCTCGTGGTGTAAAGTTAATGTAATATAAAAGGTATGTATTTGGGTTGTATGAAATAAAAAGGTCTGTTATGAGAGCTGTGGTGAGGGTCGTGATAATTTTGTAATTTTTCTTTGGCAGACATTACGCCATCGCCTCTCCACTTTCGGTAACGCATATAGCACAATGTACTTAAACGTCTGAAGCGGCACATATTTGTTCCAACCGTGGCAGTGGGCGCCGCCCTCGTGGTTAACTTCAATTGTGTCTTTCGTGATTAACACTGCTTTCTCGGACACTAGGTGACAAATTGACATCACAATATTATGAATAAACCAAAGTGTATTGGTACGGACGTAGAACAGTTGCTTTTGACTGATACAACACCCAAATAAAATCTAAGATGTTACCCTACATATTAACTGTAATCTAATATATAATGTAGTCTAAAATGTATGTCTACATATTAACTAGCCTTACGTCCTATAAAATTGCTTAAAGATGATACGATATCGTTTACAGATGGGCTATTTTTATCTTCGAAGAAAGCGTATTTTTCCATTCCATTTTCAACCGAGAGTAATCCTACCAGGATGTAGTCTGTAGAGTTACAAATTTCATCCTTAGACAATTGTCGTAGGCGGACATCTCCTAACTGATAAATCACAAACTGAGGAGTCAGAAAAATCTTACTGCCTGTAAGCCCGGAAAATGCCATGCCATCTATGAATCTTCCCGTCACTATGTTGATGGCCCATTCTATCTTGTTAAGCCTACTTTTACGTTAATTTCGTGATGAATTTACAAGTTGCAAGCTTTTTTGTCCACATTATTCAAATCACAGCTTTGTCTCGACTCAATTAATTTGAGTATTTAATTCAAATAATACTACACTAATTTATCATCCGAGCTCAATACTTTTTGGTTATCATTTCAAAATTAAATAATTGTCTCATGTCAAAGAGTACAAAATTTTTTAGTATTTTAAGAACGATGATTTCTATTATCCATATTTTTTTACTCAATTAATAAGCTGAGCCTTGGTTGAAATATCAAACTTGATGATTACTTCTCAGCTTAAATACAACTTGGTACCTTCACACCTTTCCATAAGGTGCGCCGAAAGGGTAGGCAGAGATGTGACCCAAGCACCGTCTATTTCCCTGTATTTCATCACAAGCGAATGCAGGTTTCGTTCATCGTATAACTCGTGATGTAACGAATCTTTATAAAATTGAGAAAAACTCATTCGGACGAATACTCAAACCGCTCATCCGCCACAGCTGTTAGTACAAACATATGAGGAAGAGTTCACCCAAATTATGTACCTCGTTCCTCGTATCTTACTTTCTTCTTTTTGTAAACAACGTTGATCTTTTCCGCTAACAGCTCTCTACACTGAACCAGACGGTCGACCAACGTGAACAGCAAATTTAATTTGGATTCAAAGCTGCCGTTTAGCACGTCCAATATTGCCCAATCATGCGGAATGCTAAAAATATCCAGAAAGTGATTAATAACAAGTAGGGTTACCATAAAGACCACGCCACAATGGTGCAAACAGGAATCAAAGTTGAAAAGCTAATTTGTTTATAGAATACATCAATCATCGACTTTTGACGATTCATTGTGGGAGATTCCGTCGCATTTATATATGACTAGCGACCCGCCCAGGCATCGCATGAGTGCAAAATAAACTTCCTTGAAAACTAAAACGAAATAAATACTAAAAAAAAAAACTTGAAAGCGAAATGCTAGTCCAACCACCTTATTGAAACCAAATCATTCTGGTACCACCACTTAATGGTATGTATTTATATAGGTGAGTCTTTTACGTACTCTTCCCTAAAATGTATTTAAAATATATGGCATAAAGATTTAACCAGTACTTACTTTTATTTCCTCAGAATTTATCATGAATTTCTTCTTTGATAGCAAATGATTTCATAAATAGCTTATTTATTTGAACCTTATCAAGACTTCTATAGATAAATTTTTCTCAGGAGTAATTTTTTTTTTGCCTCCAATTCAATAAAAATAATCTATACAACGGAGGTCTAGTGAAACACTAATGGAAGTAAGTGGCCCATATATATTTTGCAAATACTTATCTCCGAGAAGAGCTGAGCACCAAGGAATACTTTATTGTAAAGTATAAAATCTTTACACACCTATTTGACCACATTTGAACACCTAGTTGAATAATAATATTTTAATATATCGGTGTTAAAAAAGCTGATTTGTCAAATTTAATCATTTACAAGTAGATTTACCATTATAAAAGAAACCAGTTAAGTAAATGTTATTCTCTCTATCATTCTCTCAGTCTCATCAGCCAAGTGAAGGAAACAATCCAAACGGTGCTGGAATATTTCAACCAAATGAAATCATCCATGAACGGAAAATTAATAGTATAATTACGACTGAGAGCATCAAAGTCTACATTTCAAGTTTTATTATATCGCTTCCTCGCATCAAGTCAACGACATAACCCGTGATGACGTCATTACAGACATTATTTGCATAATCACCCCGTTTCTCCCATTTTACATTATCAATTTCTAAATTGAATTCTACCTCTGGAGAGGCAAAGTCTAAATTCGTTTATTCGGTACCGTTTCAAGAGATCTGGGTGTCTTGAAAACTCAAATTATCGTCGTTACCGAAGAACTTTATATTAAGTTATTTTGCATTTGAGGATAGGTAATGGAGATATCGCCCATATTTGTGGGAACGAGGCCTCAGAATACATAATTTTAATGTGACGTCGCAAGCCTATGGCTTTTAAAAAAAGATACGCACTGACAAAACAGGATGAGATATTGAGTAAAAGAGACTATACTACATACATACATCACACCGCGTACCTCATGGGTAGGCAGAGAGAGGGCGTCAGTTATAACTGTGTGCTCAGCAGAGCTAAGCAGTACTTCACACCGCAACAAAGGCTGCAACTTTATAAGTCGCAAGTTCGGCCCCATATGGAGTACTGCTGCCACCTGCGGGCTGGAGCCCCTGGATACCAACTTGGGCCTTTTGACGCGGTTCAGAAACGCGCCGCTGGAATAGTCGATGATCCCATGCTCACAGGCGGCTTGGAATCACTAAGTTTGAGGAGAGATTTTGCCTCCCTGTGTGTGTTCTACCGCTTGTATAATGGGGAGTGTTCTGCAGAATTGTTAGAAATGATGCCCACTTCCACCTTCTACCACCGCACCTCTCGCCATCGACGGGGAATTCATCCCCATACCTTGGAACCACAAAGGTCTCGCACTGCGCGGTTCCAAAGGAGTTTCCTTCCGCGAACGCTCAGGCTGTGGAATGAGCTCCCCGTAGAAGTTTTCCCTGGAGAGTACAGCATGGAGTTCTTCAAGAAGGGTGTGAAAAGATTCCTGCAGGGTCGGCAACGCGCGGGTGATACCCCTGGTGTTGCAAGCGTCCATAGGCGGCGGTAACCGCTTACCATCAGGCGGACCGCATGCGTTTGCCAACCAAGTGGTATACAAAAAAAAAAAAAAAAAAACTGACATGCCTCTTTAGCTTCATCTACATAAATTAGTCTTATTAAACACACTTTCCGGTTTTAAGTACATTGACTTTCCCACCCTTGTGTGTTGGATCGATTTGGTCTAGATAGTTGGAACATAGTGTTGCTCTAGCTCAAGTTCCAATATTTCGTTGATGTTTTATAAATCATAATATAAATTATGCAATGACTATGTTTAGAAGGACTTCAATAATTTACAAATCTAATATCCTGAGTTAATAATGGGATTTTTGTAAAATGTAATTCTTCATGTTTTGTAACATGAAAAACAAAATCTTCAATTTTGTTATGTCATTTTATCTGGGGAGCTTGTTTTTGCGTCTAACTTTCACTTCAAAGAAATGTCGGCGGCAATACGTAAGCCATACAATCATAGTCTTGCTATACAAGGTTGGACAAATCCCAAACGCGTACATACACTAACACATCTAACTGCTGAATTAGCATTCTGTGTGGTGCTCGTACCACAAGAATGAAATTGACAATATTTATTACGTGACTACAAACATAACCTTATTTAAAAATACCTACGTATCTTGCGATTGCCTAGAGTATATTTATTCAGATAGAACAAGTAGCATATAGTCGAGGTAGTTGTAGGAAACAGATGAACAATGGCATGGAAAGTAGCAACGGATATATTCATAGATGTTTCTTTCAATGTAGTGAGCACTAAGTTTCTAGATAAAATAACATTTTGTATCAAATTCAATGTTTCAATAATATATCATATATTTTTTTAATAAATTTTGATAGCTATATCTGAAAATTGTCTGCGAGTTCTAAGTAGCGAGTAGAACGCTAATATTTCAATTGTAATTATTTTCGTTAGTACTTCCACCGTACATACATTTTCAAGCAAATAGCGCTATTCTAAGATGGGTTCTGATCATCATCAACGAGCGATTGTCTGGCATGAAATGATTCCGGTGATTGCCGGATTGCTTTGACCAGATTGCTCGCGTCCATAAGATACGCAAGAATTTCCAGAAAATCTTAAGTTTCCTAAAATAATTTTGTAAATACGTTCAACAAACTTCAGACGCCCAATCAATTTTTAAATGAAGCGAAACATAAAGGGTTTCTGAAATTTCTGTTCGTAGAACAATTTCTACTTAACTAATTTCCATGCTTTGCATGTAAAATTTTATGGCGGCTAATTTCTGTGAAGCCAATCGTGCTATAAGTTTTGAACAGAAAGTAAGCTTTTCAAGTATTAATGAACACAAAATAAAGCCTCCAGCAGAATGTTCAACAGACAAAGGCAGCATTTTCATCTATTGGAACTTTAAGATCGGAATTGAGTAATTATTCCAGTTTCAATAACGTTTGCTAACAATCGGAAATGCTAACATGGCTTTTAAACTCTCATGTACTTTATTATCAGTAAGCTAAAATTAAATACATAAAAGATAAAGAAATAATACCTAGGGACAGAATTACAATCATTGAATTAGTCCCAATCTACTTAGTAAGCTTGTATGTACCTTGTGACATGGATCACTGTATATAAACTTCGTATAGTTTTTGAACATCTAAGGTTTTTATGGTTATTTTTGTTAGTGAAACAAATATCCGCCCTCGTTGGGAATCGAACCCACCACGCCACGACAAGGTCAGACGGCCCTCTAATAAATTATATGGTACTTACAGGATATAGGAAAATATATCGTATAAAATCATTATGAAAGGGGTCCCCGAAGGGGTAGGCAGAGGTGAATAGGTAGTACTCAAACACTCACTTTCCTCCATTATATATATATTTTAGGTGCCAATGTCATTATTTGGTAATTTGTAACATCTCAAATAGACAAAGACTTAAATATTACCATACGTTCAAGATTTCAATGCCCGCCAGTAGTATTAAAGTCTTGTGCAGATTTCTCATAGATCTAAATCCATCCCCACACTGTATTAAAGTCTTGTGCAGATTTCTCATAGATCTAAATCCATCCCCACACTGACTTTTATAAGGTGAGAGATGTACTTTTATACAACTACCATACGGTCCGTCTGATGAAATGTTGTTTTTGTATTCTATGGGTGAATGGTATACCACCAGGCTCACAGCTGTTCCTTATGGAGTTCAGAATACAGTACTCGTAACACTATTCACGAGCAATGACTTTTAGCTGCAAATTAAAGATATTGCGTTCTGTCTGTTTCACTGATTGACTTAAAATTATTTTTTTAATATTCCCTGTTTCGCCTGTTTGAACGAATATTAATGAGACAGATGTACAATGCGAAAGTGACTGGAAGAAGAAGAAGGGGAAAACAAAGACCTAGGCAGATAAAATTTATCAAACACATTAGGATAGGTATATTTTAATGTAACTGACTGATGAAGGTGTATTAAGTGAAAGAGGCTTAGAGACAAATATGTCAACCCCCTGAGGGGGTATAATAATTAATATAGAATACATTCATTAATATATGGCAATATGGCGAAAATGTTAATGTCACACGTAAAGGACAAGTAATCCAAATTATTGCACGGATTCTCAAACTACGGCATGATTTTCACGTCGCCAACAGAGAGAAATCTCAGGGGTACCAAATTTCGGCTGCTGGACAACATTTAACAACGATAGAACCGTGTCCGCGGCAGTCATTTATCTCAGCTATTAGCTAACTAGTTTCGAGGCGGGACCGAACTTGTTCCAGTAGTTACCAATAATGTTAATTGGGTTCTGGTTATACAGGAATATATTGGCAGCGGAAAAAGTTCTGAATTACTATGCAACTGCAGTTTTTGTTCGGTCTCGTATTGCCGTTCCAATTGGGATTCAGCTTCTGGTTTAATGGGTTTCTCTAATCTTGATAATAAAGAAATATAGTTACTGTTTCTGCTAAACTATATGAATCTCTCATGATATTTAATATTAATCGCTTCGTCCTGTAGTAATGTTATGTTTTACATCGTCATAATATTAGGTATTACATAGCCCCATATCCATATATCTTTATATATATAATTCTTCTGTGAGTGTGTATGTCACTGAACTCCTCCTAAACGGCTGGACCGATTTTAATGAAATTTTCTGTGTGTGTTCAAGGGGATCTGGGAATGGTTTAGATTCACAATTGGACCCGATAGGTGGCGCCACTGGGTCCATGGCTTTAATTTTTTCTCCCAAGCGAAGCTGGGCGGGACAACTAGTTATATATATAACTCAAAGGTGACTGACTGACTGACATAGTGATCTATCAACGCACAACCCAAACCACTGGACGGCGGACTGAAATTTGGCATGCAGGTAGATGTTATGAAGTAGGCATCCGCTAAGAAAGGATTTTGATTAATTCTACCTCCAAGGGGATAAAATAGGAGATGAAACTTTGTCAATTTTAAACCGATCGGGCTGAGACTTTGCATGCATAAAGCTACTATGACGTAGGCATCCCTTATACATATACACACATCCAAAATAAATAAAAAAAATCTGCGCAATGTCACTATCCCAAGCGGACAAAGTCGCGGGCACAGCTAGTATATTATATATATCGTCACGCCTTCCCACAAGGGTCTCTGAAGGGGTAGGCAGAGGTATATAGGTATTACCCACACACTCGGCCACCACGGCTTTTGTTTACATATCCCATATCTCTTTATCAACAGTAAGCTCTGTTCTCACTCTCTTTTAGCCATATCACCTTTCACAAAATCTATACAATCATCTTCAGTTGGATCTTCCAGTTTCGTAATCATAATATTTCGCTCAGCGAATCAGCATTGCCATACAACGTGGCAATGCCGCTATTCTTCTTGGCACCCTTCCGCGTGACACAGATTTGGGTAATTTATTCTATTTATTAGTTAGTTTATATTTTAGATCACTTTAAATTATAATATGAAATAAACAAATGGCATATATTCGCGTCCGATGGCACGGTTACTCACCCTACTATTAAGTTCAGACAAAAACTCCGAAGTAGTCTAATTTGGAACCCGCAATTTTACTTTACTACTTGAACTCTTTCCACTACGTCTGTAAATAATCACATAAGTTTGTATATTCATCTTTATAGATTATTATGTTCTACTATTATTAAAAAATGCTTCCATCATGTTAGATGGCCAGACTAAATTCCTTAATGGTATTGAGCATAAGTTGCTCTTAAATTCGTAATAAAATATTCCCCAGAAAGCTAGAAGACTAATAAAAAAATAGTAAAATAGATCTAGGTATGGATATGAACCTCGTAAAACAAGCTATGAACAAGAAACGTAATGCTACAATTTGCCATAAACATAGTGGTTTCATGTCAGCTTCCACATAAATGTATTTTCTTAGTGTACTGAGTCACCGCAATCATCTCATCCACATTCATATGTCTGACACTGGTGTATGTTAAGTCTTAGTAAAAATATGCTGTCGAGATATTATCGTACTAGCAAAACCACAGGTTACTAGCCTTAAATTTGAAGATTCGCTCCCTTGGGTAGTAATAATATAATATATTATATAATATAATATATAAAATATATAATAGGGACGTCTTGAAAAAAGGTCAGTTCAAGAGTACCCTAAACCGAAGAGCATGTATGAAGAGAATAATGAAAGTGGACGAAGCGAAAGAAGTATGTAAGAATCGTAGCAAGTGGAAAAAAGTGGTCTCTGCCTACCCCTACGGGAAAGAGGCGTGATTATATGTATGTATGTATAATATATATTATAGCAGGGTGTTGGCCCTTGGGTAGTGGCATGATATATAGCGAATGTTTGTCCTAATTAATATATCAGACGATCTAATGCAACAATATGTAGATAGTTATTGAGATTAGCGCATTCAAACAATCAAACAAACAGTTCGGTTTCGAGTACTCTTGGGTAGTGGCAGTAGTAGTAGTACTTTAGTACAAAAAGTAAGTAAACATTTGTTATTAAACATATTACATAGTTCATTAAAAAGCAATACAAAAAATACGTAGAAAAATTATGAAATACATACATGCATATAATCACGCCTCTTTCCCGTAGGGGTAGGCAGAGACCACTTCTTTCCACTTGCTACGATCCTTACATACTTCTTTCGCTTCGTCCACTTTCATTATTCTCTTCATACATGCTCTTCGGTTAAGGGTACTATTGACCTGACCTTTTTTCAAGACGTCCCTAATTTGGTCTAGAAACGCCGCCTAGGTCTACCCCTTCCAACACTTTCATTCACACTCGCCTTATACAATTTTTTCGTCAATCGTTCTTCATTCATTCTCTCGAATAAAAGCTACAATAATATGGAAGGTACTAATTACCATTCATTACACACATAAATATAAGGCACTGTTCAAATTAAAAAATAAATATTTGCTAATCATTATCACAATTTATTAGAGCTAGAAAGTAAGAACTGTTGGCAGACTGCTGGTCTAAGCCAGTCTAAGGTGACGTGGATTTAGTACGATGGTAATTCCAAATTGGATTCCACGGGTAAGTATTAATTGTTTTTCCGTTTTACGTATTACGACTTTTAAAAGTCGCTTTTAGAAGTTCCCAACACCGCGCGTTATGCGCATGCGTTGCCAACCCTAAAATACTAATAACAACAACAATACTAACAAAAAAAGAATCAACTTTTCTTTTGGAATCAATCAAACTATCGTTGACACCTAAAACGGAAACAAGCTCATCCACACGTAAAAAAATAAAAAACTCAACTAGTTACTACGTTTGGCTAAAGTGACGAGAAAATACACAAAAAGTCGTGTAAAGCCTTTGTTCCCGGTTATTTTCAAATGAAACACTGTCAGTTTGTTTGATCGCACAGGTCGAAATTGGAGGCTGTATTTGCATATAGGGCTTAGTTTGAATAATGTATTTGTACGTACGTTCCTATTTCAAATACCGCTTTCGAAGAGATGGAGCTATTTAATATACCTGGAATCAAAAAATATTAGCTTAGTACATTTGTATAATATATCCACATGACGTATGACAATAGGCAATTCCAGTAATTGTGCTTAACTAAAAAATATACGTCAATAATTTCTTATTTGGTTTGTAATATTGTATGCACGAAATAGCGTGGTACGTTAAATACCTAAATATCTTTCATATTTTCGTAAAACGAAAATAAACGATATTACAATCACAGTCGGTATCAAGCTGTTAAAAATAACCTATGTACTTAATTTTTACGCAGAGTCCCTCTCAGATACTCTCTAGAATTAAATACCTTTTTGCTTCGTCCATATTCATCAGTCTCTTCATACCTGGTTTCCAGACCTTTTGACGTTCATATCCTTGATTTGTTCGATTGATTTAATTTAAGTAATTGGAACGCAGTCTTCGTCTGCCTCTTCTTTCACACACTTTCGCACTGTATAGTAGTTTTTCAGACATCCTTTTTATGTATACAAACCAACGTAATATGCCTTTCTTCATCTCTACAATCACGCTCTCGTTCACGCTAATTGCCTTGCGAATCTGTTCATTGCAGATTCGATCCAATATCGTTTAGGTCAATTTTTTTTAATCGAACGCATCCCAACTGTTTTTATGCTACTTGCATCTTGCTTCTGACATAAC
This sequence comes from Drepana falcataria, assembly GCA_945859725.1. Classification (NCBI taxonomy): domain Eukaryota; kingdom Metazoa; phylum Arthropoda; class Insecta; order Lepidoptera; family Drepanidae; genus Drepana; species Drepana falcataria. Next base: position 9,942,533 of record OX243935.1, read on the forward strand.
CAGGATTCGCTGCCGTATAATAAAGCGGACACCGATATCGTCTTGTCAAACTCGAGCAATCTTGCTCATACTTTTACAGTACTGCCCATCAACTTCGACATATACAATATATATAAAAATATATAACATTATGATTCAATTAATGATTTCAACTTTCAGGAGCAGACACGGTGAAATAAACTCTCAGTTTTTTCTTCCATGCCTTTGATCTAATGGTGCAGCGTACGAGTACAGATATGTATAAATGAACATACAAAGCCAAAACAATTGCTGTGCTGACGTTAGCGTGTACGTCTTACGTGCTGCTACCAAAGTAATTTCTCTCGCCATAAGTCAAATAGAACGCGAGTAGGACTCCTCATATTGTAAATATGTGGAGGGATAGTGTTAATCGCTTTCATTACTATCGCGAGTTGTATGCTGGATACCTTTGTAGGATCAAATCAAATCAAATCAAATCAAATCATCTTTATTTTGTGAACATAGGCATTACAAATAGGTATTAAAAAAACACAACTTGGTCACTATGTCCCGCCTGTAGGCATACAAAATATTATAAAAGTTCTTACATCGAGAGGAGGCACAAATCAATTATATCATTACAATCATATTAAAATAAGAAATAATTAAAATTTGTCACATAAATACTTATTAATGGAATAATATGTCTTATCAATTAATAATTCAAAAAGTTTACGTTTGAAATTATTTATATCGCGACATTCTCTTATTTGTTTAGGTAATTTGTTATATAGTCTTGGTGCCATTGCGAACACACTCTTGTTTAAAAATTGAGTTTTGGAAGGGGGTAGGTGGAGTTTATCACAGCGGCGTTGACTTTCGACTAATTTAAATTGATTCATGTTAGTTTTTACAAAAATTAAAACCTCATACATATATATCGAAGGAAATGTCAATATCTTTAAATTTTTAAAATGAGGTTTACATGATTCGGTCCGTTTTAGTCTGCATATTGCTTGCAGACACTTTTTTTTAGCTACAAAAACATTAACATTATTATTTGCGTTTCCCCAAAATATAACGCAATATCTTAAAGTAGCTGCTGCATATCCATAATAAGCAGTTAAAAGTGCAGACTGGTTGGCGATTTTACTTAAAATATGCAAGGCATATGAACACTTATTAATCTTTTTACATATATAGTCCGTGTGAGTTTTCCATGACATATCATTGTCTATATAGACGCCGAGAAATTTTGTGACCGTAGTTTCTTCAATATTATAACCCTTAAAATTAACACTTAATTTTTGTGAAGTTCTTTGTCTTATTGCAAAATTCATTATATTAGTTTTATTAAGATTAATTTCAAGGTTGTTGTTTTCTAGCCATTCAATAATTGATTTAAGGTCATTATTGATGCCCGTTTCAATTTCTTTGTAATTGCCATTACTAAAAACAACTGTACTATCATCAGCAAATAAGGACATTTTGTGGTTTGTGGCTATTGGAAAATCATTTATATAGATTAGAAAGAGTAACGGACCGAGGACGCTGCCTTGTGGTACACCGTATGAAACAAATCTAGCATCAGATGAGTATGTATTTTCGGTTTTTGTCTTTGTGTTAACTCAATTTATTCTAGTTACTTGTTTTCTACCTATTAGATAAGACTGTAACAGATCAAGAACGTTACCCCTGATTCCATAATTATATAATTTATTCAATAATATCTTATGATCGACATAGTCAAAAGGCTTCGTCATGTCCATATATAATGCTACCACCGGTTTCCGATTGTCCATGTTTTGGTGAATTTTAGTTAAGAAATTGTGCACTGCCATGTTAATTGTTTTATTTTTCCTAAAACCCATTTGTTCATCACATAAGATATTATTTTTTTCTAAGTACTTATTAAGGCTGTTGTATATTATCCTTTCAAAAATTTCACCATTGGTCACCTTTTTTATAAATAGGTTTTATAACAGACATTTTTAAGATTTCGGGGAATATTCCACTTTGTATACTATTGTTTATAATGTCACAAAGCACAGGGGCCACAATTGGGGCCACCGATTTAATAATTCTTGTTTGAATATCGTCAACGCCTGTACTTTGAGTATTTTTTAGATTATTAATTATCACTATAATATCATTCGGTACGATTGGTTCCATGAACATTGATTTTGACGATTTGGTTTTAATGTATGTATTGGATGTTTTACTTTTTTATGTTGTACTTGGTCTACATTGTAATTGTTAAAATACTCCGCTATTAGTTTAGGATGTGTTAGATAATTACCATTTGATTTAATTTTGTTGATGCTGTCTTTAGGTATTTTTGGCTGCAATGAATTTATTAATTTCCAATTCAGCCAATCAGTACTTGATAATGTCAATTCAAGCGCGGGGGTTTTTGAGATAGTTTTTTATCTCAATTATTTATTTAATATTTGGTATTATTGTAAATCACCTGGCGTGAATGAAGGCGTGATTGTAAATATGAAGAAAGTTTAGACATATAGAAAGGATGAGTGAAGAAAGATTGACGAAACAGATATACAAAGCAAAAGTATGAGCAAGAAGGGACAGAGGAAAACCACGCTCCAACTACATGAATCAAATCGATCGGACGCTCAAGGACGGGAACGTCAAGAGTACTCGAAACCGACGAGCATGTATGAAGAGACTGATGAATGTGGACGAAGCGAAAGAGGTATGTAAGTCCAGAGAGAACTGGCGTTCTCTGCTTACCCCGTTGGGGACTCGGCGTGATGATATTATGATGATGATGGTATGATTGTAACGTTGGACAGAATTCGTTATAAATTTTATAAAAAAGAGCTATTATTTTCATGTTCTAAGCTGTAAAAGTGTGTACTTACGCGTAAAAGAGAGTTATAAAGTCAGATTTTCCCAGAAAGAAATAAAATACTTAATTTTTTTCAAACCATAGACTTACGTACTTGTGTACCTGTAATATATAAATTATACCAGATCTGAGCTCTCTCAATTCTTTCTTTCTTCTTTCTTCATTCTTTTTCTCAATCTTTTTACAAACCAACCCACTCCGCACCTATAATATTAACAGACACATAATAATAATCTTAATATGTAAACAAACACTTACCCTACTTTCATTAATTCTGTCTATTCAAGCGACACCTAGTTTTAATTGCTAGAAATTAGACAACAAGCACAGCACGTATTGCTGTTAAAACCAACTTAAGTATAACATTCTAAATTGTACTGCTTATGTTTGCGTTTATATTAAGAGATGGTATATAATGTTTGTTCTCTCGCTTGTAAAGTGAATAGTTAAACGACTTATCACCTCCTACTGTACGACCAGTCACTATGCTAATACCGCCAGCACAGTTACTCTGCCATAATTTATATATTATATCACATGGATAACACAAATAATAATAATAATATAATATATCCTCACACCTTCCCACAAGGGTCCCCGAAGGGGTAGGCAGAGGTGTATAGGTAATACCCACACACCCACTTTCCGCCAGAGGTATATTAGGTACCAACGTGACAGATAGCGAGTCCATCGCCGTTACTCAAGCACGACTATACATACGTCTTTGAATTTCTTCTCAGACGTATGCAGGTTTACTCTCCATGCTTTCCTTCACCGTAAAGCTCGTGGTGTGAATAATCACTGTACTTAAGTTCAGAAAAACTCATTGGTACAGTCGGGATTCGAACTTGCGACCTTTGCGTCCCAGGCAACTGCTCGAACCACTCGGCCACCACGGCGATAACACAAATAGGTTGTATTATTCTTTACAACCTTTTTGGTGACATAAGTAAGCTTCTCACTTTATAACATCTTTTTTTAACTTACATAACTAGGTACATTGATACAACATAATACGAAATCAAAAATCAAGGACGTTAATTACTAATGGGGTTACGGCGACTGCATTGCCTGACCTGCATGTATCTGGCAAAATAGGATGTTGCTACTACTTTGCCTACCCGTATGGAGATCTTTGTGGGGAGATCGTGCCTTATCGCAGATCGTTGCCTGTGCTCGCGAATAAGACATCTGGGCATTTACGTCTCAATCCTCATCTATGTTTCAAGGATTTATGTTTCATACAAACTCAAATATCAGCCCACCATTTAACTTAGCTTAACAAATCCACCGAGCCAAAATTAATGCCACATATTTGAGCGTTAATTACTAGCGAAAATTCAACCGTTGCAAATTTGTCTCACTTCTCATGAAGAGGCTGTTGTCTTTATCTCAACACTCACAATCCGTCAGGGGTTAACAGCTCTTAGCATTGCAAGCTCAGATCTGGGTTAAAAAAATGGGACACTCGTTTTACGATGAGATTGTTCGGCTTCCTTTTTGTTAGTATTTTTTATGAAACAAATGAATATCAATTAGCCCTTATAATTCCTAATAATACAAATCCCAATATCATGGAATGGATAAAAAAAATATCATCTATTTCAAACTTATATTAGAGTAATTTTGCCCCGAGGTTTCATCTGCGTTAATATATAATAAGTAATAGGTATTTATTTTAATTAAGCGCACATATTTGGTTAACGAAGTCCTTCATGTATCTTCAAGCCTTACTTAAACCAGTCCCCGAACGCAAAGGCAGAGATTTAACAATATGTATCTTCTTTTTCACCGAAGACATATTTGAGGTGCTAACGTGGTTTTTAAGCAACACGCTATATCCGTGATAATTCGATTAACTGATAATTTAATGTTTGTCATTAATATGCCTAAGTACGTTCAAATTCGCCCTTTTACCGACGCTAAACTTTTAATGTTCGGGATTAGTTAAAATGCGTGTTTCACGGCTGAAAGCATTACGTTTCGTCTGAAAAGTTTTTGTTTCACACCACAGGTAATTAAGTAAACTTTGAAATTATAATTTGTCAGAAGGAATCATCATAATACAAATTATTAAATATGCTAGATGCGGGCGGGATTTAAACTCAGCAACGTAACAAGTAGGTGCAGCAAAATAGCCTCATTTTCTAAACTAATTATACCTAAAATGTCCCTCATCCGACAGAAATATACATACCAATATATAATACTCACACTATTACGGAAGTAACAATACATAATGTTAACACAACAATCCCTCGAGTAGCTTGAATGGTCTCTTCCAAGAAGCTAATCGGCTAAAATCTGAAGTTCGTCTGCCGGCGACACCCGCGTTTTGTCCTTGTGATTGATCGGCCATTGTACAAGCTGACGACAGATTAGTGTTGGAGCCCAAGGCAGAGGAAATTGAGTTTTTTTTATAAAATGTATATGTGTATCGTGGGCAAGTTTTACTCAAATTGATCAAGGCCAAAACTTAACAAAGAATGTTTTATGGGCTTAGCGGCAAAATTTTGGTAAATATATATTAAGCACTAGTTGTCCCGCCAGAGTTCTCCCGGATGAAATAGTTAAAGCAGTGCTAATTTTCGGGTCCAATTGTAAGCTAAGCCATTCTCGAATCCACCTGAAGAATAAAAAAAAATTCATTATAATCTGTCCAGCCGTTTACGATTCTAGAACGGACATACAGACAAACATTCATTTTTATATATAAAGATTATCATCAAACTTTACCGTGAAGGAAAACATCGTGAGGAAAACTCACATGCGTTCGAGGAGAATTTTCGAAGCATAACCGTGTCTGCGAGACGGCGGCACGCTGGGATGTTTGTGTGGTGACACGAGGATTTAACTGCAATTTATCATCAAGCTGTGTAGGGACACATCAGTTAGGGAACTGCATTGGAATAGGGAGTACAGTGAATCTTTCCGGACTGTAAGTCCTCATTTTCTTCATCCACATTCATCAGTGTTTCATACATGCTCGCCAATTTCAAATATTCCTGGCGTTCCCCTATTTTGATTTTTTTTATTATTATTGGACCTAAGTATTTGGAAAATAGAATAATTTTCTTAAAATATCTCAATTTTTATACATAACATATTTTTCAATTAATCTTGTACCATGTCTAAAACCCTTTCGCAATAATTCGCAAAAGTAAACAAGTTGTTAAAGAAATTGAAAACAACTTAAGAGGCGATAATAAAATTTTATTCATTCCCGTCCTATCCCTATTCCGGATTTGATTTATTAACGCTGATGTTGTCGACCTCGTTTCGATACAAACAACAGAAACAATAACGGCACGACCCATCGGCGGATTGATGAGTTCAGAGTCTGTTGACATTTTTGTGATTTACAACAGTTTGCGTTAAATTAATAATCGGACTAATTTCAACAAAGGTCAGGAAGGAAGGAATTGAATTTGGAACATTAATCATTATATTATTTTTAATTGATAATCGATATGTATATTTTGGGACTCACAAAAGACGGCTGAGTAATGCCGCTTTCGAAATGGAGTTGTGCCTGAAATAGCACACCAATCAAAACAAGAAACAAACAATTTTGCGGCAAAAAAGGTACCTACACATAAGGAAAACCAAACGTCAATCAAAAGAAATAATAAGTAACAAAACTCTACAAAGAACATTCATACGTAAATGAATCTCTACATATAATTTAAATGGGAAACGGGGTTTATTTAAAACTTTCCCATCTTATCATACCACGTTCTCAGGGACACTGGGAACGAAATGGAGATAAAATAATAGAAATCAATTTATTTCGTATGATCTAGAATATAGTAGTTCCCCTGGTATAGAAAACTAACATTAAGTCGGTCGTCCGGCATTGTAAATAAGCAGAGAAGTTGTTCCTTATAGTAAAGGATAGAAACAAACAGATGTGGAAGAAAACCTGATGTTATCTAAAGAATAAAATAACAATAATATAAGTGAAGTCGCGGGAAAATTCTATTATTTTACTATTACAAAAATGACCACAGTTACGTTTCCGAAAATGGAAAATGTAGATTCTCATGACTGCTTTTACTTTTTGAATATTATATTAAGAAAGTTTCGGCGGGTTGAGTCCATTTAATTACATTATATTTGCATGAAAGGAAAGTTAACGGTCAGATTAGACTTGACTCACAGTTTTGGACATTGAAATGAACATCCGTTGTGTGTTTTAAATGTGGAATTAGGACAATATCGCTTGAATAGGCTAATAATGGTCACTTTGTTAGACATTTTAGGTGGTTTTAACAGTGAAGGTCAGATTTAATTGATCTATCTAGATTTAAAGTTTCATTGCTTAGCCTATGTGTGTGAGATCTGATAGGCGGCGCTTTTGTCAACATTCAGAATTTGTTTTGCCACAAAATTGTGGGTAACACCGACAAATTAACGACCAACGCTAGTTCGTTATAGATAACGGGGATAAAATAACCCCACTCACACATAAGTATAATCCTACCACGAACTTTGCAGTTTATAAAAAGTGGAAGCGGAAATATTTGCAGCGTGAGGAAGGCATAAAACAATAACATCAAAGACATATAGTCGTCCTTAATAAATGGCGATGGGCTTGCTATCTATTCCGTTGGCACCTAAAAGGGTTTTTTTACATCTTTGCCTATCCAAGATAACAATGGCAAAGATGTTATAAGTAGATAAATGTTTACGGGATGAGAACATGACGATATATGAATAGACAAGTTGATTATTTATAATATCGTAATCTCATTGCAAACTCGTATGAATATGTTATGAAGCATGATTACTTTACCAGTATCCATGTCTTAGACCATTTTGAACGTTGCTTATTTTATTCCGTTCTATTCCATTAGAAGGCGAGACTACTAAGTAATCCTTAAGGATAAATTTACTTTTTTAAGAATTTTAATCTTATTCCGTCGCCTTACTGAAATGGCAACATTATTAGAACACCACTTTGAAACTGTAATTTAAGAAACTCGTTCAAAATTGAAGACAGCAAATCGGCGAGACAATCCAAAAGTTCTTAACGACCAGACATAATTACCTTTAAGTAGATCTTAAGTACATCAGAACCCACGACTTTGGTAGGTGAGACTGTTACAGCGAATAAGCCATTTTGAGAAATGCCTAAAGAAAGTTATATGATGTTTTAAAAAGTTATGATTTTAATTTCAGATTGCGCAACACAATTTTGGCCTCCTACGTTTGAGTTCTTTTCTGATATTTAAGTTTCTCGTCACGTTCATATGATATCAAACAACATCTTGCAATACCAAAATAGCTCCTGAGAACATCTATATTAATGTCACTACACAATATTATAAAACCATTCCCCGGCCGTGTTTGCTTGAACGCGGTAAACTCCAAACTAATAAACTACTGATTGGATATTAATATGATTTATAGTCTCAGTTAGATATGTTATCAAGGTTTATAAACATATAACTAATTTATCCCTATATTACATTACAAAGTAGCCGTGGTGATCGAGTGGTTCGAGCAGTTGCCTGCAGCACAAATATCGCAAGTTTGAATCCCGACTTTACCAATGAGTTTTTATGAAATTAAGTACAGTGATTAGTGACACCGCGAGCTCTACGGTGAAGGAAAACATCGAGAAGAAACCTGCATACGTCTGAAAAGCAATTCAAAAGCCGTGATATATATATATATATATTATTTTTAGCCAATAGTCGTGATTGAGTAACGGCGATGGACTTGCCATCTGTCACATTGGCACCTAAAATATATCTCTGAAGGAAAGTGGGTGTGCAGCTACAACCTACGTATTCCTACCTAAAGATATAATTTATCCTTATAAATAGTTTTTTTCTAAGTTGCACCGTGCGCCGTCGAGATAGGTTCCAAATAAGTAAATGACAAAAAAAATTAATAGCTTGTCGGCATTCAAGTACTCATAAAAATTTTAAGATTTTGATGTGCAAACAAAAAATATCAATAATATCTTTATATATATAATTCTTCTGTGAGTGAACTGTGTGAGTCACTGAACTCCTCCAAAACGGCTGGACCGATTTTAATGAAATTTTCTGTGTGTGTTCAAGGGGATCTGGGAATGGTTTAGATTCACAATTGGACCCGATAGGTGGCGCCACTGGGTCCGTGGCTTTAATTTTTTCTCCCAAGCTAGTATACTTATATATATCACTAGCTGTCCCGCCCAGCTTCGCCCGGGTGAAAAAGTAAAATTTCCTGAAACACGAGCGCAGCGCCACCTATCGGGTCCAATTGTGATGTAAGCTATCCTTTCTTTTAAGTTGGATCAAACTGCATACGGTGTGCAAATTTGATTGAAATCGGTTAAGTTGTTTAGGAGCCCATCGTGGACTTGATTGCCATAAAAAAGGTTACAGTGAGTCAATCTTAAAAGATAGACATTTGCTGTCGCGGACTTGTTTTTAGAACTTTTAAAGAGGAACAATTCCCTCATACATGATATTTTCGTAACTTAAACCGTTTACGCAGCGTACGCAACGGAAGCTCTCAAAAAGGAATATGTTTTCCTGTTCTTGCAACATTTTTCATTTATGCTTCGCTCTTATTGGTCGTAGCGTGTTATATAGCCTAAAGCCTTCCTAGAGAAATGGACTATCCAACACAAAAATAATTTTTCAACTCCAACCAGTAGTTCCTGAGATTAGCGCGTTCAAACAAACAAACAAACAAAAACTCTTCAGCTTTATAATATTAGTATAGATTACGCCGAGTTCGGGGTAGGAGGTAGGAAAGCAAGAGAAATATGTTATTTTAAAACTAAACGCTGGATATGCTAGCAGGTTATACTGCTGATAGAGCAAAAATTCAAAAACGTGAGTAAAGTCTTGTTAGAGAGACGGCGTGAGACCATCTGTAGCACTGGCACGTCAGAATATATCTCCGGCGAAAGTACCATTTTGCGCCCTGATGATGAAATGTTTTTATTCTCCCTATTATAGACTTGGCGGTAGATGTATTCTACGCTACCCAACGAAAAATTCAATCAAATTGATCTAGTCCTAAGACTAATAATAATAATATAATATATCCTCACGCCTACCCACAAGGGTCCCCGAAGGGGTAGGCAGAGGTGTATAGGTAATACCCACACACCCACTTTCCGCCAGAGGTATATTAGGTGCCAACGTGACAGATGGCGAGTCCATCGCCGTTACACAAGCACGACTATACATACGCCTTTGAATTTCTTCTCAGACTGAAACTAAAACTTCTAAAACTAAGCAAAGCTAATATATGAAATATAGACAAAGGTAATATGCATACAAGACATGACATACATATCATCACGCCGAGCCTCCAATGAGTAGGCATAGGAACCTCTTTAGTTTGATCTACATTCATAAGTTTTTTTATGCATGCTCAACTGGATTTGAGTACTCTTGGCGTTCTCATCGTTAAGTGTCACGTACGGTAAGGTAATATAAACACATTTATAGCTACATGAATGCATAGTTCACCCAAGCTTTAGATACATTGCTGCTCGCTACATGAGGCTTCTTCAAGAGATAAGTAAATATGTACACAAGCGAGAAGCAACGAACGCTGCACAGCCTCACTCGATCTAATAACGCTGTGAATAGACGCCGATCGGTCCACCATCCATCACAGGGCCGTGCAACTGACGGGGAATTTCCCCAAGTTCAATCAGAATCACCGCATCATTTTCAATTAATTTTTTATTATTATTTTGTACGGGAAATTGAATACAAGAGCTCATTTTTGCGAGAAAATATCACATAATAAATATTCAGTTTTTCATACCAATCTCCCATATAAAGTTCCAACTGAACAAAGCTTCTACTATGAGAGCTTGACAACGATAAATATACTTAATCTGATAGATTTGTACTACATTGTACTTGTACCAAAATGTTCAGTTTATTACACAATTTTCCATCGCTTTTCGTTTCCAATCCGGCAACTTCAAGCGTCTTAGTCAAGACAGCTTAGACACTAAGAGCAGATGGCTCAACGCAATTGTATTATTCGGACTCAAATCAGTAAAGATATATGTAACATTTTAACAAAAGAAATCAAAGCCATACACAATCCTTATTCAAAGGTGTTTACCAAAATAAAGCAAAACTTTCCCTATATATCAAACTAAAGAAGATCAAACTTGAAATATATACTTCAAACAATTTTTTTTTTATACAACAAGAGTGGCAAACAAGCATACGGCCCACCTGATGGGAAACGGTTACCGTAGCCTATTTACGCTGACGATACCGAAGTATCACTTGCGCGTTGCCACTCTGTGTTCGGAGAGTTATAGTGTGTTGGCAGCATAATGGGTTTAATCCCCCTGCTTCCAACACAATGTAACAATCCTCCCCCCTCCCCAAGGAGCTCATTACTGGAAACCTTATTCACCGCGTAGGAACACAACACAAAAATTTGTGTTATTTGGCTACGGATGAACATTGTACGCAAACAGTTCGCTACATTAGTATAAAATTTGACAAGCACGAGCCGCGCATCCGTCTTGTGTTTCTATAATTATTATCTAAAATGAAAAAAAATTAAATGCATTGACAGTAACCAGCATCAAAGATAATTGGCTACCTGTATGTCTATTTATTTAAGGTCTAAAGGTCTTAAGACTTATCAACAAACCTGATTTTGATGAAACTTTCACGGGAAGGTGCTGAGAAATTATGAATACATGAGAGAACATATGTCATTGTTCCGAGGAAAAAGACAAAAAATACGCTCAGTTCAATGCAAAGTTTCGGCAAAATCTCCCGTTGAGAACAGAATTCTAAAATATCCAAGCGTAGTAGGCGGGACACTTTTATTTGATCTTCAGATTCTTTCTGTGGAAAACATAATATAATATACATTTTATATTTGTAAGGTGACCGTTAGCACAAACATATTGCCATTATGAATACTAGTATTCAATCTTGTGAAAAATTCTTGTACTACAAAGAAGTTTTTATTAGAAAACTAGAATCTTTTAAAAGAATTTCTTTATCAAATTTAGAGAGAATATATATTCTAATATTTATATTTAACGAAATACTTTTTATTTACGAGAATCGTCTTGTTAGATTCAGTATTCAATTCAGTCACATTAGATTGTTATAATGATAGGTAAGGTACCGTATTAGTTCAGAAAAGTATGTGAGGTTAGTAACCCATACAACTATTTTCAAAACTCATAAATAAAAGATGAACATAAATCAAAATCTCATAATGTCAAAATATGACAATAATGTTTTACAATTTGGGAACCAGAGGCTAATACCAAATGCCTTTACAAATGAAAATATAAAGGGTGAGCGATAATTCCTCAGCAAAATTCATTAATGGCCTATAAACAAAATCTTTTGGCCTCCAACCATCCCTTAAAATGGATCTTATTAAAATGAACGCTTACTGTATATTATAGGGAAACTTTTGGAGCAAGGAACGTGATTGAAAATTGGAAAAATAGGTCATGAAAGATACTTTTTTGATTAGTCACACGAGATTTACGGTGGCGGAAAACATCGAGAGGAAACCTGTATACGTCTGAGAAGCAATTCAAAGGCGTATGTATAGTCACGCTTGAGTAACAGCTATGGACTCGCCACCTGTCGCGATGGTACCTAAAATATATCTCTGGCGGACTACCTATATACCTCTGCCTACCGCTTCGGTGACCCTTATGGGTGGCTATTATTATATATTATTATATTTTACACCTATATTAAACTAGAAAAAGTTTGTTTACTTGTTTGAGCGCGCAAAGCTCAGGAACGAGTCCAATTTGTATCAGCTATCCGAACTGCTAATCCATATACTAATAGATATACTCGTCGGCCTGTTTTATCGTCATAAACAACAATTGATGAATAGGACGGTTAGAGAGATTGCGCTTGACAGAGGCAAATGGAAGGAATTTCATCAAAGACAAGAGACCACTCTTAAATGTATGATGGTGGTGGATCTATTTTTACAATACCAAAAAAGTTAAGCTTGTTTGTTTGAATACGCTCATCTTAGGAACTACTCGTTCAATCTGCACTGTCCGGTTTATTAAATAAGGCGATAGGATATATCATTACGCTACTACCCATAAGACCGAAGCAGTAATTATATGTAAATCTTCATGTACACACTTTCGCTTTGTATATCGGTTTCGTCAATCTTTCTTCTCTCATCCTTTCTATATGTTCAAAACAACGTAACATGTCTTTCTTCGTCTTTACGTTGTTATGCGAATCTCTTCATTGCGGTTTCGATAAGAATACTAGAAGAAACTAAATTCGTATACCGCACATTTTTCGAAGAGATCGCAGCACTTTAAGCTTTAGCTTAAGCTTAAGCATTTAAGCTTTTAACAAAAAAAAAAACCAGTGTTAAATTTTGCAATACTAAGTTAAATGCTGAATTTTGTTAGTGTCGTTAGCTTAAAAATTTTATTACATTTCAAATCAAATAGGGAACGTTAAAGTTCGTAGACTTGTCCTGTACCTAAATAAATTATAATTAATTTCAACGCCAAACTATTTTGTTGTGAAGTTTGTTGGTATATTTTCGTTGCGATTTGCGACTTGATGGCCTTTAGAATATCAATTTCATGTCGTCTACCCCAGTGGTCAGTGTTCTTAACTGCAGGTTCACGATGAACACGAATAGGTGTAACTAGACGTGGGTGTAAATAGACTTTAGCGTTCTATTTAAATCAAAGAGGAACGTTCCAACTATTTGGTCATATCATCGACTACTCAAGGAAATCTCACAAGTACTCGAAACTTAATCACCGTGGTGATGTATTCGGACGAAGCGAAAGAAGTCTGAAGTCTAAAAAGAACCGACACTCCATGCTTTCCTATTCTTATTTCTATTCGAAACATAGATAATACTATATTTTCGAATGAAAATAAGCATTGGCATTGTTGAATAGTTTATATAGTGAATACAAGTCTTGTTTACTCTGTGACTTGTCTGTACTTAACGTCAGAAATACCCACTGACATTGAAACGGTTCACAGCCCCTATTTCCATACATAAAATCAGCAGGTGACGGCACCACACGAACCACACGTTACTAAATACATACATATGGTAAACAAATCTACTTCATGATAATGTACTCTCGAGCCGGAGCGATGCTCAGTACAAATTCATATTTGACTTGGAAACCTCAACATAAACACATTCAGCTCGCATGATATTTACACGAGCAATCAACACTACAGAGTTTGGAGTTGGTAACTTGAAACTTGCATCTGACATTGACAAACTATTTGGAAACAAACATCTTATCCCGAAGGCTAGCTGACTTCTGAATAATTAATTAAACGTATCGATCGAAGCGAATAATGTGTGATATGGTAGCACTTCCCTTTAGAATTATTTATAGCAAACATGCATACGCTTACTTAAAATCATCCCGAGTCTTTGGATGATTATGCAGAGAGCGATAGTTTTCTCTAAATTTACAGACCTGCGCGCTCTTGTGGGGATCCTAGGCCTAAAAATATAATTAGAAAATGTTACATCAACCATACATCATTATATCCAGCTATCACTGTCTGACACACACACAAATAGTCTATTGCTATATTTAAAACTTTTTGTCGCTTTCAGGTACTTGGAAACACAGCTCTCACATTTCCTTCTACAATTTTATTATTCGTTATTATAATTTTGAGAGCAGAGCAATTAAGCATTGTTATATATTAACATACATCATATATTACCATACCATATTTATACCTATTAACTATATATAAATACATATTAACATATGCTCAATCGCTAAAAAGCGTGATACATTTTTATCGTGATTGTCACACTTTTGTATTCTTTGTATAAAAACAATTCAGAAACATATTATCAACAAAATTTCAACCTACCCCAAAGTCGTGACAAATGATGGCCTTAACGAGACGATAATCATAGGTCAACGGCGACAGCAGGAAAGTGAAAGAAATGAAAGAATAATGAAGCTTTTTCTTTTCAAAGCTTGTGGATAAGTTGCAAAAGATAATTTAGCAAATTGTGGCAATGGTTTTCTTTCTAAACGGATACTTGAAAAGATTCGTCTAGCTGGCAAATTGCTTTGTGGCAGCCGCTTCATAAAGTAATTTATTGTCACTGTTAGTAGTTGAGAAAATACGACAGTTTACTTAGTTTCAGCGGCTTAAGTAGTATAAAATGGGAAATAAGGTTGGGACACTGATCTCATAGAACAAAATTTAACGTTTGAATAATGCATTTACGTGCCCTACATATTATGATCGCGCTGAGTCCCTCACAGGGAAAGCTGAGAGAGTAGAGCGCCAGTTTGTCTAGATTTTCACTATTTCGCTTTATCCACATTCATCATAATCTTCTCTCATGTTTGCCGGATTCGAATCTTCCACGTTCATCGGTCAATTCATACATATTTATTTATTTCGAGTACTGTTGACGATCCCTTCCTTCAGTCATCGATCGATTTGATCTGGAACGTGGTTTTCCTTTGCCTCTTATTCCAGACGCTTGCATATATGACATTAACATATATTCTTTTTTTATAAAAAAATTACATTCTTACTAATTATAACCATTTGACCCCTATACGGACATGTAATTGCCAAGCCCAATACACAGTATCGTTTCTTTTTATTATAAAAAACAACTACTGTCATGGCAGATTCATTAGGCCTTCTGACAGACATAAAATACGTAGTTAGTGATAAGCTTTACGAAAAAGCACACGTCTTTCGTCTGTTCGTCTTTATATGTGAGGAAAATATATATTTGTGTCATGACTTTGATGCTAGCCACACAGTCATCTTAGAAGTCAGACAAAAAACATCTTAGGAGGCAGCAAACAAATAGACTATATTTCATCTTCCAGTACGTTTTCTAAGTCATGTTCCTCAGACGAGTACAATTTATTTCCTTCATATTTATCCTTTGTGTATCTTACTGTATTTTTTGTCGTATTTATTGAGTTAACTAATTTTATAAAATTTGTATTATAATCCCATAATGTAAAGACTGACAGAGGGATAAATATGTACATAAAATTATACTTATGTACAGGATCCCCGGAAGGATGGGCAGAGTTGTAGCAATCATCCTCTTTATGGCAAAGGTATTAGGCGCCAACCTGTCAGACGGCTTGTCAAGTTCGCGCCAGTGCATACGTCTTTGAATTTCTTCCGAAACTTTGCAGGTTTACTATCCAATTATTGTCTTTCACTGTAAAGATCGTGAACTGATTAATTACTATACGTTAGTTCGGAGAAAACTCATTGTTGCAGCCAAGATTTGGACATACAATATTTGCGTTGCAGGCACTACCCAAATCTCGGCCACTACGGCTCAAATGTAAACCTTTATATAAGATGATGAAATTCAAAGGTTTTCAATAAAAAAACTCTATGATTTTTTGCGAATACATTTCGTACCTTATGATAATTTAGCATCATTACCAAATGATTCCTCCAACGACCGATTAAACAGTCGACCAAGTATACATCGACATAATAACTTCAGCGTTAACTTCCCGAAGCTTTAAAAAGCATTTTGCCAGCGTTGGCAAAATGCGTCGTGAAAATCACAATAACAGGGAGTCTCGAGGTGATTTATGTTAATGAGTAACACGGCAGCGCCTTGCTAAACAGATTGGTTATTAATATTGGATGCTGGGTATTGTTATCAAGAGGTCTCATTCACAATCATTTTTTAATTAACATGAGAAAGCTTAGTTCGACCTTCAAGCCACCTCAACATTAAACTGGCAACACGGGAATAAAATTTTTCGTCTTTTGTAAGTATGTACATGCATGTCATCACGCCGAGTACATAACGGGGTAGGCAGAGGATATAATTATATATATATATAATATAAATATGTATATAATCTAAATCGATGTGTAGTCCTAAAAACACGGCAAACCTTGCTTGATAGTAAGCGAACATCGTGACTTATTTTCATTAGTGCGTTGCCTTTTTGCATTAAATTTCCCCGTCTATCAGCACAGCCATAATTTATATAACGTAACATTAGCCATCAGCAATCCGATCTGTTGTATCCCGCCTTTCTTTACCGTTGGATATATTGATATATCAAGAAAAACCTTTTAACCGACTTCAAAAAAGGAGGAGGTTTCACAATTCGACTATATATATATTGATTTTTTTGTTTTCTATAGCCTTTTCTTGATAACTCAGACAAATACTCGGCTGTATAAATATATAAAAGTTTATCCAGCCGTTTCTTGCCGTATCAAAATAAACTTTATATTAACTTTTATTATGTTACATTTTCTTAGTTACAAACGTATACTGTATGTAAAGGTTACCAAAAATGGAGTCATAAAGAGTCATGCCACGTCCATAAGCCATCATAATATCTCCAACCTCTATCTCTAGCGACTTAAAGAGCTAAGTATAACGAAGGAAATCTTATTGTGATGAAAAATCGCATTGGTTAGTCACACTAGTGTTAAGGCGCCGTCGTGATTCGTAGATTATCAAGTTTCCTATTTTTAAGGTTAATATTGTAAAAATATCAGACGTATTTGTATTATGGTTATCATGAGATTTTTAAGATTCATCTCGCAAAATACGAATACTTGTATTTCAATCATGATGTTACGAAGTAAATATAATTGAATTACCTAATATTTTGTGGTAGCGGATAACATGTCATCTGCATGATATATGTTAATATTATTTCTCCCTAAAAAATAGGCATAATTTCGCCTACTCTCTTAGGAATCCTTGTTTTCATAATGTATTGGCTTTGAATGTTTGTTGTACTTTATAAAGAGCCGTGGTGGCCGAGGGGTTCGAGTACTTGCCTGCGACAGAAAAAGTCCGAACCCCGACTGTACCAATGAGTTTTTCTGAACTTAAGTACAGTGATTAGTCCCACCATGAGAGAGGAGAGGAAACCTGTATACGTCTGAGAAGCAATTCAACGGTGTATATATAGTCGTGCTTGAGAAATAGCGATGGACTTGTCATCTGTAATGTTGGCACCTAAAATATATCTCTGGCGGAAAGTGGGTGTATGGGTATTACCTATACACCTCTGCTTACCCCTTTTTTTTTGGTTGGTAGTAGTCACGTGTTCAGTAATTAATAATATAAATACTTTCTCTATATGAGTATGTATAACTTTTATTTTTTATTATATTCTCGTATTATCACGATTTTTACACTAATTTATACAGTAACACTTTATGTGAACGAAATGTTTCCAATAAATTTATGACTTAGTTTCCGAGGCTGAATACTTCGATGCAACTACACATTGTAGTCTGTTGAGGAAGAATATTTATTGAGGGCGTGCTATGAATTTACAATATCTACACACTTAAAGGAAAGTAACTTACCGAGGAACTTGAAATAGGCTTAGTGCAAAGATTTTTCATGATCTCATTCTAAGCTTTACAAAAGTATTAAATATATGAATATACTTACATATTTCCCCGGTAGGTTAGGCAGGGTTGTATTATTATTAGATACATTAGACCGAAATAAACCTGTATATATTTTCAGGTAATAGTATTTTAGACGGCGAACCTTTTGTCTTTCTTAAAGCCACCGCTTTAACTTCTCTTAGACATATGGATAAATAGACATAGAGAGAATAGGCTGGTAGAAATAGGCACCAGCTTTAGAGCTTAAAGGTGATCAGTTTTTTGCTATAGTTTTGAAAAGCCCGTTAGTACAGACTGAGGCTTAAACCTGTCATACCGACTTTGACAACTGCTTAGACCACTTATGGATCGGGGCATCAAACCTGAGGTTCAATATTTGTGTTCACCTGAATTCAAGATTTAGGAGTTTATTGAGACTGTCAATATTTAAATCATTTTACGAACCTAAGTTGCGAAAGGCTCATTTGATTAAATCTAAATATAACATTAACAAATATGTTTTAGTACAAACGACATTTCCTTCCTCCGAGTGTATATGAAGAGTATTTATGAAAACAACAAAGCAGGGTTACAAATTTGCAAACAAATAAGGAACAGAGAATTTATTAGATAGAATCATGTTTGTTAACAAATATAATTACCGTTTCAAACAAAATCTTCATACATTATATTTACCTACATAATATGTATAATCACGCCAATTCCGCGCCAGTCTTTTATTAAACTACATACCTCTCTCGCTTCGCCCACTCTCATCAGTCTTTTCATATTAAAAATCAATAGGCTTAGATTCCTCCTTACATTCTGTTGCATAATTGATGAATGTATTTGATTTGGTACGTTAAAGAAGCAGAGCCGCTTCTTCCATTCATATATTGCTCTAGTAATTCGTTTCATAAGCTTTTGAACAATAAGTCATCTAAAGAAGTAAAGTCAGTAAATCAAACGCCCTCTAATACCATATTATTATGTATTAACTTTCTAATCTGTGCGGAGAGTTACACAACATGCCCCAATAAGTATACCATATTATCATAATCTCGTAAGATTCGAGAGTGTACGCAAAAGTTATCATACAAAATGATATATCGCGAAAGTTTTACAAAACACATCAGGAGGATGTGAACGGATATATTTTTTTAATATAAAAGTCTGTATCTAAATATTTACGAGATTATGTTTTCAAAGTGTGTATTACTTTGTTTGTTGTTTGCGACATATATCTTTTGGTCGTGTGAGTTATTTGCTGTTGGCATTGTTCGGATTTTGGTTCACAAACGCTGTTACTTATGTATTTATGTCCGAGTTAGCAATTTTTTCATTGGGCTGTAGAATGGGGTGGAATGGGCTCCCCGTTGAGAGTGGGGAGTTCCCGGGGGAGTACAGCATGGATGAAAAGATTCCTGCAAGGTCGGCAGCGTGCAAGTGATACCCCTGGTGTTGCAAGCGTCTATAGGTTGCGGTAACCCCTTTCCATCAGGCGAACCGCATGCCTATTTGCCTCCCAGGTGGTATAAAAAAGTTACATATTATAGGCATTATTAAATAACTGTGGAGATCGAGTGGTTTTGGTAGTTCCTTGTGAAATCAATATTGGTAGACAGACACTTAGGTATATTAGTTTGTTAGCACTTAAGTACAGTGATTTATTACACCAGGAAATTAACGGTGGAGAAAAACATTCTGTAGAAACGTCTAAGTATAGATTCGAAGGAAGGTACGTGTAGTTATACCTATGGGACGGCGAAAATAGTCTTTAAAATTTTAAAGTATATCGGATATATATATGTACGTGTATATCGAAACTCAACTTGAAGAACTCCAGGGAACATTCCACACCTTGGGCATCCAAGGCAGAAGGTTTCTGTGAACGAAACTGCATTGAACAGGGTCAGGGTCAGCAACGAGAGGGTAATCCTTTAGGTATTGCCAAGTTTCTGTAGGATGCGGTAACCCCTTATCAGGTGGGACGCATGCTTATTTACCACCTTTGTATTATCATATTCTCTTGAAAAATATACTCACTTCACCTCCTTTTAAACTCGCTTGAATACTTTTGCTTCGGAGACAAAAATGAAACTAGGCTAGAAAACAAGAACTAACAAAGGTTGCAGAGACAAGCGTTATCATAGTAGCGTACGACGTTAATCTGCGAAACAGCAGGCTAAGCTGCAGTGTAGCGCTCATTTTAACAGGCTCAAGTTAAAGACTTATGATGGATTTTACAACGTTTTTGTTCGTTAATCATACCACGAGCATTTCGGTGTAGTAATACATCGAGAGGAAACCTACGTGTATTTTGTGCTAGAGATATTAATGTATCTCCCGCAAAAAGAGTGTGTGTTACTACCTCTGCCTGCCCGTTCAGGAATAATGTGATAGCGTGAAGATATATCGCACCACCCCTGGAAGAAAGCAGCAAGTGCACTTGCGTAATTTTTTTTTTATTGCACCATTGAATAGAGTATCCCGGTTTACACATTCTGACTAAAATTCGTGAAGCTGTCGGCAAAAACCAATGAATGAACGCAAAAAAAATTATGTTTTGCGAAACTAGATGAAAAAAATATCCATAGGTATAAAGAAGTAAGCACATATACATTTATTTGATTTTCAATTTTCCCATTTCATAAAGTCGTAATAATGCTTACGTAAAATATCCACTAAGATAAATAGATTTTTTTTTGTAAATAAACTTAAACACATTTTTCACCACAGTACTAATTCAGAAGAACTGTGCAAGTCCGGTTACATACTTCTTGCACGAAAGGTTTAGCTTAATGTTTCTGTGTAAATTTACTTACACACATGAATTGCTCGTGGAAAAAGTACGTAACACCTACTTACAACTTTCGATCAAAATCAAAGTCTTTTTATTTCACATAGGCCCAGGTGGGCACTTATAAAACGTCGAAAAAGAAGCACTACGATTACACTAAGATTCAACAGTGAATAAATGGATACGTGAAATAACTTCAGTTAATATATGGCTTAAATACATCGCAGCAAAGCAATATGTGAACTTACTGCTGCACATGTGGTTAATGTTTTGAGGAAGAAATATGTAACAGTCTTTTTTAAGGTAATCTCGGTTTATATTTAATTATCATCAAATGTATGTATAATATTGTGCTTACGAAGGTTAGTGTTAGCTATTACTGCTTTTTACAAGATATTTTCTAGGACTAATAATAAAAATGTGGCGCGGTTTTTTTTACGCTCCTGAAAAGTTGGTGGAATACACTTAATGCTTTATTCCAGGAATGGTGCGATATATAGCTTTACATACGCGTTTGAATTATTTATTCTAGGTATGTCTTGATGAAATCCTGAAAATGATGAAATGTTATTACGACTACTACTGCTTACTTTACGACTAGTTTTTGAAGCTGAAACCTTTTCCAAATTATACTCGATCTAAAAATATGTATATATAGATACACGTCAGCATTTAATGTCTAGACTTAATTCTATTTGGCATTTCGAAGAAATTTTATTTTATATTGTGGATAGAAATTGTCAAATGAAGCAAAAATCAAAGGTTTCGCGTTCTCTGAGATCTCATTCTGAAAATGTTCTATTATAAGCGATATTGCCAATACATTTTATTATTTATATATAATATTATATAACATAAAGAAATCCTTCTTTTCATACTATACGTTTATATTATATAGGGAAACTTATATGAAATTATTTCTCAAACTCACAAAAATACATTAAAATCTGTTTTTTATTGGATTTGATTTTTGTAGCATCTACAAAAAGAATTCAATAAAGTAGCTACAAGTCAAGAGAATCCATTATCTGCTCCGAAGCCAAATGGCGATAACGGAGCCTAAGATATTCTGGGCTGATCCCCTAATCGGATCACACGTTAATTAATATATTTTTTTAATTCCTGTCTGATCCCGTATTTATTTTTTATTTCTAATTGGATCTCGCTCGGGTCATTTAGGAACAGCCAAGAGAAAAGTTTTAATGTATTTAATTTTTAATCTAATATTTGCCACATAGATATATTTTGTTCTTATAGGTACACATTTATTTAGTGAAAAAATTTGTATGCATTGCAAAAGTGTCTTGAATAATTTCTTACATAACATTTTCCTTCTAGAGTATCTAAAGAAGAAGACAACGACCTAATTTCCTAGATCAAATCCGTCAAACACTCAAGGATGGAATCGTCAACGACAAAGTGATTACTCTCTTTATACTCGCCGGTAACAAGTAAAACCACTGAGCATGTATGAAGGGCCTGATGAAAGTGGGTGAAACGAAAGAGCCCTTTAAGTCTAGAGAGTACTGGCTCTCTCTATTTCTGCCTCGTGCATATTTACTAAACATTATGATATATTTAATAATAAGTATGTTCGTTACAAAAAAAATACCTATTTATTGTGTTTATACATCCAATTTTTGTTATCAAATATTCACGAATGACTTATCCGCTTTAGATTAAATACTTGAACCCGTGTAAATTTTAATCCGCTGCCTCCGACTGGGGCAAAATAGCATGAGGCATTTCATAAGTACAGATCAAACTGCTTCCACGGATACAACAATGATCCTTCAGAGTCCAACCATACGGGCTGTTATCCGTTAACAGAGCAGTGACATCTCAAGTTGTACGGGTTACCCAGGTCAGTGCTTATGTCCGAATGATTTAAGGTATTAGGCTTACGATGCTGCTTAAAATGTTCCCCTCATTAGTCGCTGAGAGGAAGTGAAACCCCGGATATTGCAAACGCCTATAAGCACCCAGTAGTCGAAAACATTTTGCCGTATGCATTTTTACCAACGTTGTTATATGAACAGACTTCACAAAGCAAGAGACATTTCGCTATAATTGCAATAGACGGAAATGTCTATTGCAATTATAGCGAAATGTCTATTGCTTTGTGAAGTCTGTTCATATCATGTGATCATTTCAAACTTATTCAGGTTTCCTCGCCACGGTTTCTTCCGTTCAGCTCGTGGTGTGTAAATGACGAAATGTTTGGATAAGCTCAGGCTCAAATCGCCAGGGTTTTAACTGACAATCTCCACGTCGCATTGTAACTGCTGATACCTCTGCCATGACTTATTAAAACAAGTTTGATTCCTACTGGCTTCATTCGATATGGTTGGTCTCGCGATAAGCCCCGCTTATTTCATTACACCCTACTTTACAAACTGTACTGCATGATAGGCAACAAAATATAATTGATTTATAGATTTTAATTATTTTTACTGATATCTATTATGTCGCTCGTGTTGGATCTTTTTCCTTAAATGAAGCAAAAATCGTTAATAAATTAAAAATGTATACACTTAATGTATACTCTTATAACACTTCCCACCAACCTTCCCATGCTCCTTCCCGCCTTTCGGCATACGGAGCGAATCAATGCGATCGCTCAGGATGACAGCGTTCCGCAACTAAGGTTCCGAAACGCTGGCACTCTGAGCGCTCGCTACAAATTTGCTTGTCCCTCTCTATTTCTCTATTTCCACTCTCCTTCTGGGGCTGGACATCACAGCACGAGGCACTTCGGTGCCGTACAGACCAGGTCGCAGATAAGGGTACCCATCGTACCCGCGTCAGTCGAACTGTTTCCGCCTGGCGTGCCACGAATGGGCAAACGCCGCTAACCGGGCCCAGTTCTCGCTCGACGAAGTGAGATCGTCGAAGTAGAGCGGTCCCACCTCAGAGCGGACGAGGTTATCGAGCATAAGGCTCCTCTCGTCCGCGTACAGCTCGCACTCCCAGAGGACATGGTCCCTGGTCTCAGCTGGACTGCCGCAGGGGCAGTCGGGTTTCTCGCACAGCGCCAACCTGTGCAGCCGATCACGGAAACAGCCATGGCCGGTCAGTATTTGCGACAGCACATAGCTCGGCTCCACCCACTCGCGTTTGAGTCGGGAAAGAAACGATACGTGTCCCGCCCGTCCCCGCTGCCGTCCCACCGCTCTTGCCATTGGGCAACCACAGACGCCCCGATCTCAGACCTCTTCCCCCTGCGTTCCCTGCCCGCGAGTCCTGCTATCCCCTCCTGGACACGCCCCGCACGTAGGACCTCCAGGTCAGCCGGCAGCATCCCCGCCAAGACGGGGAGTGCGGCCGTGCTGGCCGTCCGGTACGCCTTCGTGAGGAGCGCCAAGGCTGGCCTTTGCGATCGGAGCAGCGCACTGCGCACCACGTGTAGGGACGAGCGTCGGTACCATACGGCCGCAGCGTATGTCATTATGGCGACGTATGTGCCTCTATATATCACTTTTAGGGCCTTATACCGCATCCCCCAGGATGACGCAGACACGCGCGCCATCTTCCTGAAGGATGCGACCCCCTTTGCACCAATAAAAGTTGCATGCGGCGCGTAGGACCTAGCCTCGTCCACGAGGACGCCTAAAATCCTAGCGGAGGTGACGCTGGCTATGGAGGCCCCGTCCATCCTAATTATGGGCGCACGTTTGAGCCTTCCGTGTATCGTCATGGTCTGGGACTTGGCCGAAGAGAACTTCAGCCGGTTTCGAGTCCCCCAATCGGATACTACAGCCAGGATTTCGGCTGCCTTACCCTCAATCGCGGCACGGGAAGAAGCCTCCACAACCAGCGTCACGTCGTCCGCATAGGCGACCATACTTACTCCGATCGGCCTTGGAACCTTTAAGAGGTCGTCCAAAAGGAGATTCCACTGTGTGGGTCCCAGAACTGATCCCTGTGGACATCCCATGGTGCAAGTCTTCCAGAACGCCTGGTCGCCGACGATAAGGCCTACCCGCCTGCTGGTGAGCTACTTCACCAACAGGCGGGTAGATGTTAGGCGCAATGCCGCGCTGTTTGGCCTTCAAAAGTATCATCGGCCACCAGGCGTTGTCGAAGGTACCAGAGATGTCCAGAAGGACTAGCTGCACGTACTTGCCCCCGGCCGAATCCGCGGCGGCAAACACTGCGTTCAGTGCTGTCACCGTGGAGCGGCCGCGCACAAATCCGTGCTGCGCGATACTCTTAGAACAATTTAAATGTGACCCACATCTTACAACCCATGATAGTTTGCATAAAACTAAAGACGAGAAGCTTCGGAATTAAATTTCAGCCCGCGCGGAACAAAATATGGGCTACATAGGACTGGAACGATCCGGAATTTACTGGATACAACGGAATTGCGCCGGAATAATGTTCCGTTTTGTTTTTCGCCCCAAGCAGTAAGATCCTTGATGTTGTGCCGCGTTAAGATAGTGCATTAGATATCTTATGTGACGTAATTCTTGCTTGTTGGCCGTGGTGGCAGTATGGTTCGAGTAGTTGGCTGCGACACAAAGATCGTAAGTTCGAATCCCAACTGTACCAATGAGTTTTTCTGAACTTAAGTACAGTGATTAGTCACAGCACGAGCTTTACGGTGCAGGAAAACATCGAGATGAAACTGCATACGTCTGAGAAGCAATTCAAAGGCGTATGTATAGTCGTGAGTGTACGCGCACACTCACAAAGATTTGCATGTAGGATATGGTATCATTAGTAGGATAGAAAGGATGAGTGTTCAAAGTTAATAAATTAGTATATACAATGCCAATAACTCTGAAAGCTGAAGCAAATAACACCACATTCCATTTCATCAATCCAAAAAAAACGAAACGTGAGGTGTACTCAAAACCGTAGTCTGGCGCTCTAGTCCCTCTGTTTACCCCGACTGTGTTTTAGCCAACAAGACTTAATCTAAGCAAAGCTTGTACTGTGTGCACTAGGATATATTAGTAGATGCATACGTAGAACATCCAAGACAAAGGTATACTTGTATTCAACACAATAATAGTAATAATGAACACATGAAGACTATATTAGTGACATAAATTAACTAGTTCCACTCGAATGGTCTCGGCACTACACTAGCGTCGTAGTTGAGAACTCTTGACACTGCAGATAGTATCTAACACTAATGTAATGTAAACTTTGAGTTAACTAGTTCGCGATTGAGAACACGTCCTGGAAATCTACTTACTGTCCCTCGCCCTCTGTACTACAGTGTACACGTAATGAATATTAACATTTTAGATGTTATATAATCATATTACATCTAAAATGGTAGGTTAATTAAGGATTTTATAAATGTAAATAATGGTAATAGATAAAGGTAAGCATAGAGAAAACTGGAACTTTAATATATCTGCCTACTGCGTGAAGGACTCGACGTGTTGATATAAATGTTGGAATGATTGGCTTCTGGCACGCGGATAGTGGCAAGATTTCTCTTTTTAGGTGCCAACATGACATATGGCGAGCCCATCGCCATTTTCCAAGTATGTCTATGTATACGTCTTTGAATTTCTTAAATATTTTTCTTCACCGTAAAGCTCGTGGTGTGATTAATCACTGTGGTAATTAAATTTAGAAAAACACATTGGCCGACCGTGCTATCGTTGTAGTCGAATAATTGCATCAAATCGATGAAATATAATGATTAGAAACGGTGAGTTTTTTCTGCTTCTTCTGCTACTAATGCTGCCACAACTCTTCTCTACTTCTCAACAAGCAACCAATGTATTGCAACATTTGCAACCAAATGTATGAAGTAGCTTTATCTGATTGTCCCACTTGTTTTAATAAAAGAAAATCTCGCAGTACCATCGACCCAACTCTCATATGTGAACGACGGCCCTAATTCACGGCGGAATCCACAAATCTCGAGTTCTTGTCAGTATAAAGGTTTCCTCTCGAGAGGTTCCTTTTACAAAAATCTCGTAGTGTGATAAATCAAAGTACTTAAGCCTAATCGCAATTGGGTTTGAACTCAACACACTCGAGAGGATGCCACTTAAACACGCGGACCATTGAGACTGATTTGTTGATCCTCCTTTTCAATGGTATTTCTTTCATATAGAGCCTTTATTAGTTATCATTATCAGCCTTTATCAGATCACGAGCTGAGAAAAATCAATGATGTCCGTATAGTTGTGCTTGAGCAACGGCTATGGAATTAATTTACCGCTGATCCATGTTAAAACGTTTTAAAGTACTTGGATTGGAACGAATTACATTTATATATACATATTCTTTTCTATATATTTGGACAATTCCACTTGAAATGACCTGGTGCCTATTTAAGCGACTAGGATGCATTCCTTGGCTCATCAAGCAAATATCTGCCGTGAGGGAGAATCGAACTCATGACGTGCATACCTTTTTACCTCGCAATCAGGATCCCTTCACTCCTCTATCCGGCTGTCTCACCCATAATTACTTAGTATTTGGTAACTGACAATTTTAAATGAGTCCTTTGTTCAATATTGAAAGTGATCAACGTACAAAATTCAAAGAAACAAATAATTATCGTTTTAATTACTTGAAGTCTATTTTCAATTGTGAAAATAACCTGCCTGCAAAAAACTTTTTACTTGTATACTTTAATTAGTCCCTTAATCTATGCTAAATAGAGGCACGACTTAAATTGACACCCTTGAATCTAGCTAGAGAATTCAGTTCTCGGCTATTTACACTTTTTCAACAAAACAACGCCCCGGTGGAGTCCATTGGCAACATCATAAAAGTTTATTTCATTATGAAGCCGCTTCTCTCTTAATTATCCTCAGCGTTTTTAATGCAGTTTCTACTTCGTTATCGCATTTATAAAAACTATTCGGTACCACTTAATCTATACTAAGATAATGATGAGCCACAGTTTGTTTGGACGCGCTAATTTCAGGAACAACGAAACCGAATTTGAATTTTTTTTTACATTATTTAGCCCGTTTATATAATAATATAACCTCACGCCTTCCAACAAGGGTCCCCAAAGGTGTGGGCAGGGGGTTATATGTAGTACCCACACACCCATAGATATATTTAAGGTGCCAACGTGACAAATGGCGAGTCTATCGCCGTTATTCAAGCACGACTATCTTCTCGTCTATGAATCTTTGAATTGCTTCTCAGACGTATGCAGGTTCCGCAAATCTCGTTGTATGACTAGTCACTGGACTTAGGTTCCGAAAAAGTCATTGGTATTATTATTTTTGAGCTTAGTTATAAAATATATTTATGCCACCATTCAAGGGATGTGATCAATCGCTTTTCTTAATTTTTTATTTTATATATTAGTCAAAGCTTATCAGATGTCGCTTATCAAGTGACACAATTGAAATAAGAGCCGTATGTACTTTATTTTATAATTTACAGAGAAACGCAACTCCGCCTTTGTTCGAACCAAATCCTCATTTAAGGATATGACACATATTTAATCAAATTTAATGTGAATGAAACCGCGGGGCACAGCTTGTATAGTGGATTAATTATGAGCTTTGTTAAATATATACATATATTATCATAATGCAAGGTACCTAATGGGGTGGACAGAGAGAGAGAAGCACCAGTTCTCTCTAAGCTTACATACCTCTTTTCCTCCTTCACATTTATCAGTCTTTTCATATATATACCCTCTTACCTTCGAGACGTGTTGTGAGTGAGTTTATCAACGTTCCTAAAACATCACAATGCATACGCGTTTATTAACTTCTTCTCAAAAGTACGAGATGATGATGTCTTTGCGATGCTGTGCGCTGACTTAGTGAACTATAGACCAAACAACACAGGAGACAAAGCTAAATATAAGAACTTGCAACCTTGACTTAGTCGGTGACCAGTCAAACCAATTTTCACATGTCATATTTGCCTTAGGGCTTAGGCTTTTAGACTTATGAGTTAGTAATCTTGAGAAGCGTTACTACAGGTGGCACATAGCGTGGTTTAAGCCCTGCGCGTCGTATGTTCGTATCGCTTTATCAAAGCAGATTTGATTTTAAAGGGAGGTAAGGACGGTACTTGCTGTTCTAAATTGGAGCTACCCAACTTGGGTATCGACTTCCACAGAACCGCAGCTAAATGGTCCTACTTCCGTGTAGTGTTCCTGCGGTGAGTGTGGTTCCAGAATTCCACTGGAAACTGTACTATGAAGTAGAAAGCGACCTAGAATAAATCTCCATTGTTTCGTGATCTTCACCCTTCTTCATTTCCCAAGAAGGAATACAATGTTGTCAAGAATTCTCATATTTCAAGTTGCTGTCTATGTTAGAGCCACCTGGATGAATTTGATAGACGAGGTATTTACGGGTGCTATTCCCGAGGCGCTGAGAAGCTCGCGGCGGCTTAGCGCAGACTTGCCTATGGCTCCTTAAGTGTTTCAAAACACAACTAAAACGCTGGCTCGTTGAGAAAACGTAGAGCTACTGAATATGACTAAAGATGACAAAACATTTATCTAAGATTATTTTTATTTTTTTCTCACGCCTTCCCAAAAGGGTCAAGGGACCAAAACTATAGCCAACCTCTGCGTCCCTGTTCCGTCCGTCCTGCAAGACGTAATCGGCGGAAGACGCAATCCGTATGTTTTTGTTTTATGCTCACGCCTTCCCACAAGGGTCCCCGAAGGGGAAGGCAGGGGTGTATTAGGTGCCAGAGGTAAATTGTTAATTACTGTTGTGTTAA
Source organism: Drepana falcataria (assembly GCA_945859725.1). Lineage (NCBI taxonomy): Eukaryota > Metazoa > Arthropoda > Insecta > Lepidoptera > Drepanidae > Drepana > Drepana falcataria. The sequence goes on from OX243935.1 coordinate 9,972,228, forward strand.
TTAATCCAGCTAATAATGTATATTTCATCTAGTTCAACAGCTTTTGCATGAAAAAGGAACATTTAAAACTTTAACATTTATAATATTAGTTTTGTTTACTTAAGATAGTCGGTGGTCGAAACAAAACGTTGTGTGGTATGAAACACGTTCACACAAAGTGGCTGAGCCACACAGCTCACGCACACAAACATAACTCAGACAAAATTAAAATCATTTCCCTTTTAATGAAAGCCGACCACACAACAAACTTCCTACAATAGTACCGCTTGAATCGCACGGTGACGCAACAAAACACATAAATTTGCAACCTTACGGCTGAACAACGAACAATTTAGTACACTCATATTTAATTAAACAAGTTTCACATATTTATACAAGGGGTATATGGTGTGTGCCGCAGTTATTTTGAAATGTCATTGTTATTATGTTTACCTGTCTCGCCTTTTGTACATTTATCTTACTATATTATTTAGTATTTTGTACATAAAGGGTTGGTTGGTAGGTAATTACAATAAAATGATTAATATTTTTTTAAATAGGTTTATAAATAATAATCATTTATTTGCAAAAAAACATGGTATAAATTTGGTGTTAATAAATAAATAATGTTGTACATACATGTTTTGCCGAGTTTTCAGCATGCAAATCCAGGTTAGTGTTTAAAAAATTCTTTAACACTATAAAAGTTATTGTCATTCAACCACTTATACAGTTGAACTTTAAACCGCCTATGGCTTAATAACTTAAATTCACTAGGTAACTTATTAAATACTCTAATACACATGAACATACAACTTTTACTATATTTACTTAACCTAGGAATGTCACTAGCGACAAGTCTGCATGGATCTCTACGATTTCGCGCGCAAACGCCATCTACTGTTTGAAAGAGGTTTTTATGTTTCCATACAAACATACACACTTCGAAGATATAAAGAGAAGGTAGTGGCAGTAGTCCAAGACTCTTAAACACTGGTCGGCACGAGTCCAAAGGACAAAGACCAAAGAATGCTCGAATGCACTTCTTTTGCGCTATAAATAGCCTATTCTGGTCAGTGCTATATAAATCTCTAATTATACGCATAAATGTTTGTACTTACACACAGCATTTGAATTTGTCATGTCCTACATACTGAATACCTTTAACTCACGCGCACTCAACGCCTATCCTAGTACTTAGATCTCTACCCAAATTACCATATTCCATTCTCAGTCCAAACCCTAAAAAATCTCATTTATCAAATCACATACAAAATTAAAACGTTATTTCCAACATTAAGCCCGTAACAAAACCACGCTTCAGATTACAGACACCCAAGGGATACACCGGATCTAATTTGGTTCTAACACAATTTGAAGTCAACCTAAACTTGAATAAGCAGCTTAGGGCTAACAATAGATTGGATATAAGTACGGAATTTGATTTAAAGTAAAATAATTTGTGTTTTGCACAAGGTTGTCATTGTGAAGATGTCAAGTGGATATTGTGATACACGTATGAATACACAAGGTGATGTCGGTGCCATGCAGAAAAATTATGCAAAATAACATGCAGTTGAGGTGCGTTCCCTTCGAAAAAAGTGCGGCGTAGATATTTTAGGTCATCAGCAATGAAGAAATTTGGAAAACAACTGGCATGTACGAGGGTGTGATTACAAAGATGAAGAAAGCATTTTATGTTGGACGAGTGAAGAAAGTTTGACGAAACAGATAGACAATGCGAAAGTATGTGCAAGAACAGGCAGAGGATACCACATTTCAACTACCTAGATCTAATCGATAGCACATTCAAGGATGGCAGGCTAGGCAGATATTACGAAATTAGGCGCCAGTAGTACAAAATGCGCACAATTACCGAGCAGAACCGTTAATCCTACAGATCAGTGACCTGAAACACGATTTGTCTCAATTTTTTATCCGACAAAAGGCAAGACAGTAAAAATTGGATACAAAAGTAAATCCTCTCCCTTACTGTGTCTCATCACTCGCAATTTGTGCACTGAGCATACCTAATTGTCTAAAGGAATATCGTTTCGACGGATTTGAATAAGTCGCCTTCCGTCCTTCAGAATTGGGGACCGAAGACAAATCCATAGAATACTTACTTTCTCTTCCAAATCAATAACTGGAAATTGTAATGAAAGGGAATTTATTTATTTTTTTTGCAAGAAAGATTTCCAAATTGGCTATTATTTTGGATTGTGTTCATTCTGTTCGAATTCCTAGTTTTTTTAAGACATTCTTCTTAGTAGAAACAAACACACACACACAAGGAAATTAAATATTTTTTAAGTATTCTCAAACCTTCCTGTATAGGGTACATATGTAAAAAAAGAAGTAATGTTTTCTTTCATATTAATTGGGGTGGAAAATATTTCTCTGCTATCGTATAATCGACGTATACAGTACACTAATACCCCGCTTTACGCGATACCGTTATTTAATTGAAAATTTCGAAATTTATTCAGGTTTGGACATATTGCAGAGTATAGACAATAATGATTACTGTGTCTTGACCGTGTGTCCAACAATTAAAAACAGTGCTGGGTGTTATGAACGTATTTTACAAGAACGTAAAAAAAACGCTACCCTACTACGACTGGATGTATTTTTCCGTAAAAAATAATTAATAGTATGTATTGCATAAAGTGTCTTTAGAATTAAAGTGATTGATTAAAATGATTCGTATTTTTTTGTATAAAATTTTGACTATGTTTAATCATAAACCTCGATGTACGCGAATTTCAGTTAACGCGATTTTTTCCGGAACGTATCCCTCGCGTATTACTGTATAGATACTGCTGTGCGACACAGAAATACTGCCAGCTCATTTGGCACGCTTTATTTCAGTATAAGACGAGTTTTGAATGTCGAGGTACTATGAGGCTCTAACCAAGGTCTTCAATTTGCGAACTTAGTATCACCATTTCAATTCACGTATTAATATTTTCATATTTCTTCAACATTTCACCTTAACCTCAACTTCACCTTAAGGTGCTCCCTCTTTTCCTATAAGATAAATTTAGGTACCAGCTTGACAGATGGCGAGTCCGTTGCTTTCGTCTGTCATTGGAATTCTTCTCAAATGCTTACCGGTTCCCTAACGTTGTTTTCCTGATTAATCTCTGCAATTTATTTCAGAAAAACTTGATACAGTCAACATTCGAATCTACAATCTTACCGTTGCAGGCGACATCTCAAACCACTCGGCCAGATTTTGTGTCTTATAAATGAATTTACCTGTAACAATTAAAACAAAATATTATTAGCACTTATCATATCCACTACCATAATTTATGATTGAATTGCGACAATTCAAATCTTGTTTGCGATTAATAAACGAGCGTGGTGAGCTGTTCGGATGGAATACAATTTGTCTCAGTGTCTTGAAAATCTATTTCGCAAACATTTCAAAATCACGAGAATTATTTTGGACACTGTATATCGGTACTATACACCTCTGCCTGCCCCTTTGGGTACCCTTGTGTGAGAAGGCGTGAGGATATATATTTTGGTCTCTTGTAAATTAGGAAATGGGTCTCATAATCAGGCTTCTACTGTATATATAATGTTTTATTATTAAAAACATACTATGCTTTAACAATTATATACTAAATGGCTTTTACGACGAAGAACTTACCCAATCTCCTGTTTATTTAACTATGTAGGTTGTTTACATTTTCATAACTTAGATGTCAAAGATTTATCTAAAATTCGTTTTCTTAATTATCATGATTCTTAACATGAATTACATAGAAAAGTTATAATGATGAAAATACGACGACAAACGTGCATACATTTGAGAAGAAATTTAAAGTCGTATGGTAAAGTATACTTAGTGCTACGATGGTTACTTCAAAACTTCACATAAGGGCCCTCGAAGGGATAGATATCTTTTAATTTCGTTTCAAATGTATGCAAGTTTTCTCACAATGTTTCCCTTCACCTTTAAAGCTCATAGTGTGATTAATCACTTTATGAACATAAATATTCGAGCAAGCAGTCTTTGCGTTTCCAATGACTACTGGAACCACTTAACTAACACGGCTTTTCATTATAGCTACATATAATGTAGCATCTTATCTAACATGTGCAGTGTGCAAGTTTGGAAAACCGCACCGTGCGTCACACACAAAATACCAACCCTTTGTCACAGGAAACTATTCTTGGTATTCTGTTCAGTATCTTAAAATCTATATAATTTAAAGCTTACACGGCTGTTTAGGTAGGTAGGTGTATATAAGAGTTATTTGAGCAAATGAGTTAAAATTCGATACAAATTACTGTGTAATAAACAGAAGAATTTGAAGAAGAAAGGAAGAGTAATAGTTAGCGCATTCAGGCTACTAAGATACTTTTATAAGGCACTGAATATTAACATTTAAAGTAGAAACATACATACATATCATCACGCCGAGTCCAGTAGGCAGAGAGTATAGAGCGCCAGTTCTCTCTAGACTTACCTTATACCTCTTTCGCTTCATCCACATTCATCAGTCTCTTCATGCATGCTCGTCGGTTAAGAGTACTCTTGACGTTCCCGTCCTTGAGCGTCCGTAAAGTAGAAACGATTGAAAATAATCCAGCGGTCGCCAAATCGGCGTCCAGGGCTGAATTTATGGAATGTGAGTCCTTCACATAATTGCTGTTCGTTGTTGGCCGTATCAGTGGGCCGAAACGTTAAGGCGTAGCTATAAAATATGTAAGACAAGATTTTTTTTCTTTTCATTGAAAATTTTTTTTACGAACTAATCCTATCAAATAATCCTTTAAGAAATTATATCCGGCATATAATTATCTTGAGGATTTCTTGTTCAATTTCAGATCTTCTAAGATTTCACATAACTTTCCTAGTATGTGGAGTATCTTTATTGTATTATGGCCCGCTCTCAAGTGTTCAATTAATTTGAAACTGCGCCATCCCGTTTTACCATATTAGAGATACTAATTTTAAGCGATTGGGTCGTTGCTTTAGTTAATTATTGAAAGAAAATACAACGTTCTATCAAAAGTTGTTCTGTTTACGCCACAGTTTATATGTGCGCTCTCTAACACCAATAACACGCGGATTGGAAGGGAACTACCAACTTCCAAACAATAAAATCTAACGAGCCGATCGGTTAACGACAGGTTCTATTCCCGCATCACCACTACCAAAGTTACCGAATAGGTCACGTGCCGAGTATAAACATAATTTCAATAATATCGTTATTGCATATTGTATCCATTGTCTGATATCGAATGCGAACTTCATCCTTAGAGCAGATTAAAGCCTATTCCATATGGTTACATGAAATCTTGGTGACGGTAATAATACGATGTGACGATTGGTTTTTATGGGTTGCAAGCGTAAATATTCGTTTTGTAATATAAATTTGGGTACATTTATTTTTTATATTAGACAGGGTCATTGCTGAGTAGTCAGTTTTATTTGTCTACGGAACAAAAAACAGGGCTTTGAATGGATGGATATAGAATATATAGGATATAGATATATATAGATTTTACTTATCCTCACGCCTTCCCACAAGGGTCCCCGAAGGGGTAGGCAGAGGTGTATGGGTAATACCCACACACCCACTTTCCGCCAGAGGTATATTAGGTGCCAACGTGACAGAGTATATATATATAGAATTAATATATAATAGTTATAGAAGCATGATAGCCGTGGTGGCCGAGTGGTTCGAGCAGTTGCCTGCGACGCAAAGGTCGCAAGTTCGAATCCCGACTGTACCAATGAGTTTTTCTGAACTTAAGTACAGTGATTAGTCACACCACGAGCTTTACGGTGAAGGAAAACATCGAGAGGAAACCTGCATACGTCTGAGAATAAATTCAAAGGCGTATGTATAGTCGTGCTTGAGTAACGGCGATGGACTCGCCATCTGTCACGTTGGCACCTAATATACCTCTGGCGGAAAGTGGGTGTGTGGGTATTACCTATACACCTCTGCCTACCCCTTCGGGGACCCTTGTGGGAAGGCGTGAGGATATATCTATAGAAGCAAGCAAAAAATAATTCTCAAAATATCTAGAGTATTTGTATCAAGAGCATTTGTATAAAACATAATAAAAGAGTGAATACGCCTCTCAACGCACAACAACGGCGGATGATGAAAAAGGATATTTCTTCAAATGGCCGTGCTTTCAACGAAACATTTTACAAAAATCCCTCGCGCCGTTCGAGCCGATCCTTCGAGTGCACCTAATTATCGTATTTTTTGTGAACGGTACCGCTTGCGCTTGTTCTTCTACACAATCGACTATTAAGTTTTCCTGAATCTCTCTGCAGCAGACACTGCACTTTGCTGGAAATAATTTCAAATTCTCCGCAGGTTGTGGGAGCTCTTGCTTAATTTCGGAGACGCTTGAATAGGAAATATCACACCTTAGAGAAAACTAAAAAGCAATTAACATTCCACTTGTGTTGTGGGTTGCTGGAGCAGGAAGCGTTCGGGGAGCTGTTTTGTCACTAATTCTATCGGTGAGATTTCGTCTGTCGTCAAAGGTTTATTTTGAACTATGCTTGGTTAATATTTGAATATAATGGACAACAAAGCAAACTGTGCTATGCGAGCTAGCTACTAGTATGCATAATTATATATATATAGAGGCAGAGAAAGACCACGTTCCAACTACATGGATCAAATCGATCGGACGCTCAAGGACGGGAACGTCAAGAGTACTCGAAACCGACGAGCATGTATGAAGAGACTGACGAATGTGGACGAAGCGAAAGAGGTATGCAAGTCTAGAGAGAACTGGCGCTCTATTCTCGCTGCCTACCCCGTTAGGGACTTGGCGTGATGATATGTATGTATATATATATATATCCTCACAACTTCCCACAAGGGTCACCGAAGGGATAGGTAGAGGTGTAATAGGTAGTACGTAGTAAGCGGGTGTGTAGGAATTATGTACACACCTCTGCCTACCCATTCGGGACCCTTGTGGGAAGGCGTGAGGATATATTTCGTAACCCAAGAATTTAATATAGATAATATTTAATAACTGTAACTTTGAATTGCTAATCCTTTATATTAGAGTCATTAATATGTAAGACTAGCCTTTGAGCGTGGAAATTTGCATTTTGACGCATACTTTAGTTCTAGCTTGAAGATTTATAGCTTTCTCGCCATTTGGAATTTTGGTTTCCATTCAGCTTCTTACAGACGTAAGTTCATATTATAATGCATTTAAAGAAATTTTTTTTTGTACTGGCATATAGAAAACTCGTAGGTGGAAACGCAGATTAAGCTTTCATATATATTTTATATATAGGGCAAGAGGGCTGGCGAATATTTCGCGAATCAGCATTGCCATGCAACGTGGCAATGCCGCTAGTCTTCTTGGCACCCTTCCGCGTGACACAGATTTGGGTCATTTATTCTATTTATAGTTAGTTTATATTTATGTGTGTCTCTTTAATATAAATAATGATTTGGAACAAACAAAAACGTATACACATTCGATGCTGCCTTTTATTTTATAGCTTGTTGTGTGATTAATCAGCACAACTTCAGAAATACGGTTAATATCGCCTGAATTCATACCTTGAATCGTTATAGATACTAAGTAGCTAATTTATAAGTCAGTTTAAACTCTTTATTATGAACACATAACTCTTTATTATGACAACATTTTTATTGTGACCACAATTCTCTGTACCCGAAGTGACACTACAGATGTAATGTGCGACAACATTGCTGGAATAAGCGCCATGTATCATCCTTGCATGCTGCGTGCCTATTGCGTGAAATTGCACTCCGTATGAACACGAAATATATGTACGTCGAGTGCAGCTTCGCTGTCCAAAGTAGACATTCATACCAACCCCACTAATATTATAAATGCGAAAGTTTGTGAGTTCCTCTTTCAAGCAATGACTACAACACGGAATTGTATGAAATTTGGCACTGGCAATCATTAGCTAGATTAACACATATTATACGAGTTTTTAATGTCTTTAGGTAAATTTCTGAAGAATTTGCTTGATAACTTCAGTGTTAGGTGATATGATAATTTGTAATGCATGATAATTTACGTTTCGAGTATATATATCTTTGCTTTGATTCACACCAACAGTTTTACGGTGAAGAAGAACATCGATAGGAAACCTGCATACGTGCTTGTGACTGGAATCGCCATCTGGCACTATGGCACCCTAAATATGTATATATCCTCACGCCTCTCAATAAGAGTCCCCGGTAAAGGTGTATAGGTGGTACCCCACACCAACTTCCCGCGAGATATATTTTACATATGGCAATTGAATGGCCGTTACTCTCGATTTAATATATCCGCCGAAAAGTGAATATGTGTGTACAACTCACCTTTGCCTACCCCTTCGGGAACCAACGTGAGAAGGATTGTAGATATAGTACCTAGGTACTGAAAACCACAAAACTTCATAATATTTAAAAGTTCAAGCCCTCAGATGGAGTGCATTTATGCATCGTGCCTTTCATGCAAGCGCTCGTTTCAGAGTACTTGTAAAAATATAAAAGTTCACATTAATGCATGGAATTCGTCGCTCTCCGGCACTGCTATTAATTTGTAGAGCTAAATAACTGCCCTCTTCATTTTACGAGTTTAACTGGGGTACATCTGCTTGGAATATATTTTTTGGAGTCTAGCACCAAAGTTCCTTTTTACGGTTCTTGCCAGCACTTACTATATGACTTAATAGGCTTTTGAAATAATGAACAAATAACAAATGTACAAGGAATTTGGAGCAGCCATGCATATCCTTATTCCACGCAAGGAACGAGCACATGCACTAACAGAGCAAATTGCGTTTGAATTTTACCCCACGTGAAATATGATTCTAAGAAAATACATAAGTGTAAGTCCTGATTTTCTGTTCCAATGTTTTTCTCTCTAAACTTAAGCCCAGTGATGTATCACACCACCAGATGAAAACATCGTAAGGACACCTGCGGTTAAGAATAAAAATCAAAGGCCATCTGTCTCATTAGTACCTAAATATTTTACCCGTAAAAATTATTTATTACCTATGGATACCCTTCAATAGTACGGTGTTCTTTATGTGGAAAGGTGTAAATAAGGGTCTTAATGTAAATAATTCATGTATGTAATTCATTCCGTAATGCCGCCAGCGCCGAATATATCACAGAAGACCGTAAGTGCCAACGGCGAAATTATTGTTCGTCAAATGAAATACTTAAGGATATGACAAAAGAAATGGCTGTAGGCCATCAAGCTATGAAAAATACGACACCATAAAAAATATCCACAGACTTGTGCGGCAATAATATATTATACCTAGTAGGAACGTCATATTAAACGAATTCATTTGCGTCCCCAACGTTTGAGAAACTCATAAAACCCGATGCGATATTACGCTTATTACGATTCCTAGGACATATCACGTCTGCAGCACTCCTGAAAATTCAGCGTAGTCTAGTTATTTTATTCTCTGTATATAAAAGAAATGTTACTATGTTATTTCCGTACAAATGCGACTTTCGGGTATGAAGCGCTTGAATTACTCAATGCGTTTTCGGAGTTATAAAGACAGGGTGACACTAAGAAAAACAGAACTTCGTATCTAGGCAACTATTCCAACTTTACACGTCGGAAGTCATATTGAAGTACTAACCATGGGCACCTGGATACCAGTAAGGCCCTTGAGAAGCGCTTCAAGAGCGCTAGGATTGTTGACGATCACACTTACATGCGATTTAGGAGCGCTTAATCCGAGAAAATACTGTTTTGGATTAATCCCGACACCTTAGAACCAAATATGACTCACCCAGTGCGGTGCAATAGAATTTCCTTCCACAAACGCTCAGATGGTGGAATGACTACTATTTTATGCACTTGGCTTTATTGCTTTCATTCTTACTATTATATACCTAGGTATTGTATACTATGGTAATATACGTATTACTACCATGGCTACATATAATATATAAACGCATACATTTGAGAAGAAATTCAAAGGTATATATAGTCGTGGTTGAGTAATGGCGATGGACACGCCATTTGTCACGTTGGCACTTAAAATATATCTCTGGTGGAAGATGGGTTTATGGGTACTACCTATACACCTCTGCCTATCCCTTTAGGGAGCCTTGTGGTAGGGCGTTTTTTTTCTGTATTGTCTCTCGTAGCGTGAGTTCCGGGAACTTTTGCTACTTAACCGGTCAATGGCAAGACCTAGGCCTCCAGCCAGGGCGTGAGGATATATAATATATATATATATATATATTTATATATATATTATGATGATTCATGGAATATCTATCTCGTATGTCACTTATTTATGTGTTTTGGTATTTTCTACATGCAATTTTAATATCCGTTCTATGTTACGTGGCTGAAACCGCGAGGAGTATATTATAAAACAATACAGTATTAATTTAAATAGAGGCCGCAATCCTTATTTAAATTATAGGTAGCAGCCACAAAGCTTTGTTTACAGACCTCAATTACCGACTGTCAAACTATCAATTAGACTGTTTGTTCGTGTATTCTTATAATTATCAGTAATTTGTGAATTGTCAGTAATAACGGGTAAATTGTACGTAATAAAAGCAATACTATTTATTCCGAGCTAACTCAGCGTTGTAATCATACGTAAAATTAAATTGAACGTGATATTCGCGTCTTCCCACATGGGTCACCGAAGGGGTAGGCAGAAGTGTGTAGATAATACTCACACACTCACATTTCGCAGGAGATATATTGTAGGTACTAAAGTGACATCGCTCTTACCCAAGCACGACTATACAAAGTATATAGTAAAACCTGAATAAGTCTTTGAACTTCTTCAAAAACGTATGCAGGTTTTCCCACTCGATGTTATATTACAACGTAAAGTTCGTAGTGTGACCAAACCCCCTTACTTAATTTCAGATAAACTCATTGCTACACTCGGGATTCGAACTTGCAATCTATGTGTCATGCGACTAAGCGAACCACTTGACTAACACAGCTCTTGGACATGATATTAAAAATAATAACCTTCTCGTAATCTTACTTCTTACTAATATTATAAATGTGAAAGTTTGTAAGTTTGGATGTTTGCGGTTCTTTCACGGTCAAACGGCTGAACCGATTTGGCTGAAAGTTTAAATGGTGATAGCTTATACCTAGGAATAGGACTACCTTTTTTTTTTATCCTGAAAAATTCAAAGTTCTTATATCATAATGTATGATGCTCTTTCACGGCATAGCGGCTTTAGCGGCTAACCGATTCTAGCAGGGAAATTTCCAAAGCTACTTTTTCGACCTCCACGCGGGCGAAGCCGCGGGTATGCCCGCGGCTTCGCCCGGTATGGTTTTTGGTGTGTATTTATTGGTAAATTAAATACATTTATATATACAAAAATTAACTACCAAGATACACACATTTACTGTCTTTAAGCGATATTTAATTGCTCACGAATTTTGACTTAACCACATTATTCCAAAGTTAATCTACTGTTAAAATAGCTCAGCGAGTTATATATACAGACGCGTTTTGAACTAAGCCACCAATCCGCTTTGTTACCGTGCAACTTGAAAAGATTACGCTTTGAAAGCATTGTAGTATGTACACGGATTTAGCCGAATTTCAATTTGGTGATGAACATTTTAGATTATTAAGTTGTGACAGAAATAATAATTCTTAACGCAGTCTAAAAGAAAAGCTTGGATATAAAATGTTATATCAACATGTGACAGGCAAAGGTAATGATATGAATAAAAAAACATACATATTTTCATGTCTTCCTCGAAGGAATGGGCAGATGCCTAACAACAAGAACGTGACAGATTTCGAGTCCGTTTCTCGAACGTCTCGTCTTTGAATTTCGTCACAAACGTGTGTCAAAAGAAAAAATATTTTTATTTCACCGGTTTGTGTCTTAGAGACATACATATATATTATAATCACGCCGACTCCCTCGCATAAAGAGTAGATCACCAATTCCCTCTAGACTTACGTAGCATTTTCGGTAAGTCCACATTCATCAGTCTCTACATACATGCTCGCGTGTTTCGAGCTCCTATTCTCTTAGTTACCTTACTTTACAGATAGTATAAGTATATTCTTTTTAGTTTGAGTTTTGGCTACATGCTACACTACATGCGTCTGAGATAACTTTAAGTCAATATTGAATTCAGGGCTAGTGGAAGTGGCTCTACCATAAGGAATATATATATAATAATAATATTAAATAATAAAAAAAAAGCCGTGGTGGCCGAGTGGTTCGAGCAGTTGCCTGCGACACAAAGATCGTAACGTCGATCGAAACATTAATAAAAATAATAATGCTATGCGCTGTGACGATACAATGAGTAAAAAAGTATCTGATACAACTTTTTATGACCACAATATCTACCAAGGAAAGCGTCGATATTAAATACCATAAGTATTTTTATGTGCCTGGGTAATAAATTAAGTAGCACTGCCAGCGTAGGTGGTTGAGAATACACAGAGATTCTTGCGAGCAAGATAATTATAAGACACGTTTACGTAATCTCCAGTGGCTTTGAGCGAGGTGTTCAAAAGGCAACAGCGTTGAATTGACCGATTAGGGCAGTGTGTCGGAACATCACACTACTGAGCACTGCCCTTGGCATGTAATACGTGTTTCCAGAAAGGGGTTCTGTAGCGACAAGGCTAGCTTGAGCAAGCAGAATTATATTGTTAGCATAGCTTCCCAGGCTATCTAGCTACTATCAGGCGGGGCGTATGCTTGCTTACCCCATTTTTTATCTTTATTAATCTATACTAATGTTATGATATAAAAATAATACATTGGATAGCTTGAGGAAGTATGGCTATTTTCATGATAAGACTCAAGGAAGGGAAGCCATATTCGCGTATAAGAATTTATGGCGAGGCAGAGCCAGTAACAATATATAAACATAATAAATTTAAATTAAACTCGAATCAGAATATGAGGTTACCGCTCAGGATAGCAATTACAGATTTAATAATGCAGGCTCATAAATGTTACGTTTACTTTTATATAAACATAATAGCAAGCTCTAGGATTTCACATAATACATATTAAAATTTATTATAAACCGTTGAAAGGCTAATTATGTTTTGATATCATGTCTGCCTGGCTGTTCATTATACATCTAGATAACTGTCTGAGAGCATTAATAACGAACGGAGGTGGAGTGAAAATGGAAAACTTAGTGGTCAACTGCCTACTATACGCCGATGACGCGGTTTTACTGGCGTCATCAGAGGGCGAACTGCAGTCACTAGTTACCATAATGAAAGAAGGATGTGAAAAAAGGGGCTGCGCCTAAACGCTGGCAAGACTAAGGTTCTGGTATTCGAAAGAGATGAACAAGTGACCGAGTGTGCAATATCGGTAAATGGGCAAATTCTAGAGCAAGTGAATGAATTTGTATATCTTGGAAGCATGTTCACACGAGATGGAAAGTATGAAAAAGATATTGAAAGAAGGATAACTGCCGGAAATAAGGTGAATGGCGCCATGTCCGCGTTGATGGGCAGTAAAAGTCTGAGCAAGAATGCTCGAGTTGCTGTCCACAACGCGATATTGGTATACTAGTACCTATACTTATTGTATGGCAGCGAATCCTGGATATGTCAGAGGAAGTATGAAAATAGCTTGAATGCAGTTGAGATGCGATCTCTTCGAAAAATGTGCGGCGTAACGATATTAGATCGAATCCGCAATGAAGAGATTCGCAAATCAACTGGCGTGAATGAGGGCGTGATTATAAAGACGAAGAAAGGCATGTAACGTTGGTTTGGACACATAGAAAGGATGAGTGAAGAAAGATTGACGAAACAGATATACAAAGCAAAAGTGTGTACAAGAAGAGGCAGAGGAAGGCTACGTTCCAACTACCTGGATCAAATCGATCGGACGCTCGAGGACGGGAACGTTAAGAGTACTCGAAACCGACGCGCATGTATGAAGAGACTGATGAATGTGGACGAAGCGAAAGAGGTATGTAAGTCTAGAGAGAACTGGCGCTCTATACACTCTGCCTACCCCGTTAAGGACCTGGCGTGATGATATGTATGTATGTATGTTTTGATAGCTTCCTTCCTTCCGCCTGGTCTAGTGGTTAGAGCTCCTGACTGCGAAACTTCTGGTCGCGGGTTCGTATCCCGCTGAGGGCAGATATTTGTGTGATGAACACGAGTATTTGTATCTTGGATGTTTTTTGTATTTATGTAAATTTATATGAAAAATTTCTTATTTATTCTATCAATTGGTAAACGAACCAACCATGCGACAAGAATAAAAGAAAATATTATATTAAGAGCTTGAGCTCGTGGATTCGAATCCCGCTGGGGGCGGATTTTGCGTGATGAACACGAATATTTGTGCCTTAGTCTTAGGTGTTCTTTGTATTTATGTTTATCTGTTTTTATAAGTTTTTGTATCGTTGTCTAGTTCCCATAGCACATGCTTAGTTTGGGACTTTGTCGTTTTGTATGGAATATTCTCGAGGTATTTATAAGGTTTGCATTTATTTCTGAAGAACCATCAAGGAATTGAAGAGCTGACAAATTTAAACATCCACAACCATAGCTTCGATTGTTCATCTTAGTACATAGAGCGAGTCTAACCTTATTCGAAATGGTTTCATAACACTGACAGGATGAATAAATAACACAAGCATTTACCCTCGCACAATACATACGCCAAATTACGTATAACTAAATTATATGTGATTCATTTACTTAATTTACCTACCTACATTGGATGTACCACGTAAACATGTTTTGCCAAACATAAAAGTTAATAAATTACTAACGTCAATGGCTTTGCCCTTCTCGATTAGGGATGCCACGATCAAATAAATGTTATCTGTCTATTTGTTGTATTCTTACAAACGAATCTGTTTAGTTTCTACGATGAGTTGGTGCAAATTTTTGTATCACTAAAGGGAGCAGGCGACATGACCTGAATGATATCGCCCGTGTCGCCGTCAAGATGCGTATTTGAATGTCTACATACGAAATATATTAAATGGTTGCGAAACATCAGGGAGTGGACCGGAATCAGCAGTGCAGAGCAACAATTGAGGATGGCTCAAGATAGGGAGATGTTTTCCGAGCTAACGGCCAACCTCCAGTAATGGAGTGGCACTTTTAGAAGAAGAAGAATACGAAATATAGAAATAATATATACGTATATATAATAGTACGAATGTTGGTAAAACTCTCGCTATTAGCTATGTTGGCACTTTAACAAAATGTAAGGCATATTCGACATATCCGCATCGGCATGAGATGGCATGAAATAAAAGAACTAATTCGGAAAACGTTTACCATCAAGCGGACTGCATCCTAGAATGCCACTTTTGTAATATGAAATAAAAAACTGCAAATAAACTCAAACGTAATGAAACTGGAACCCTCACAGCCCTACACGAGTGGAGCGAGGAAAACATATATTGGTCACTCTCATTAAAGGAAAAATAAAATTGCCAGACCACGACACAACAGCTTCTTTCAAGGAAGCCAATTCCATTTCGGTGAGCGATTAATTCTCTATTGAATTTTATTGTTAGATACAGACATACTGTATTAACTTGAATAGGAGGAAAAAGTTATTTGGTAATAAAATAACAACAATGAAAATTGTTTTTATTGTAAATATAATTGTTGTTATAGTATAAAACATTTACAAAAAGCTATTGTATACAATAACTAACTACTCACGGAGTAAATATTTGACTCAATCGGTATCCCGCGGCAATGTGACAAAAGTCTAGCTGCATAGCCACACTGGATAGCAATGCTGTAACAAACTACAGCTTGTATAGTATATACCAATTATGTACCATTTATATAATTATATATATGGTACACCAAGGTTAAGTTACGATAAACATACTCATGGTCATCTCATATATGTGTGCTATTTCCCCTCGAGGTTTGTCCAAATCGGGATTTATACAAAATCCACTCATGGGCTCTTCATACTGACTACTATATATTAAATCCAACCCTTGTGTCCACGTCTTTTAAGAATAAGGTATCGACAGAGTGCATGTCCTTAACAGAGAAAGCTTTTGATCGTACGGTTTCCTTAAATAAGTTTACTATTAATTAATAATAACATTGTATTATTAATCAGGTGAATTATTGTGTTGCTATTAACAATAGTAATTGCGAACAATAGAGATAATTCTTTTCAAACATATCATATTCACGCCATGACGAAACTTCCCCTGAAGTTATCCCCTGGTTCATCAGTCAGCCAACGCCCACTTTACTCCAATAAATATGCCCTAATCCCAGATCCAGAATGCCACTAGCACATACTCTTAAAATGTAAATATATCCACACAAGAGGCCAGAAGAGGCCATTTTTCGCCAAGGATTTGGATACTTTACGATACACTTACTGCTAAGGAGTAAATCACGGCAAGCTTTCAGCTAGGTAAATCGAAATTGTAATAAGCTTCAAATATATTATGTTCAGGTAAATTCTTGTACATTTTCCGCGGACGTATTTATATGAGGTATGCTGTTTTAGCTTATGAGTCTGAGAATGTGAACGTCAATACTGCCATTTTAAGCGTATGCCCATGGCCTGGTAAGCCAAGGTGTTCGGCGAACCTGTTTTGAACCGTAATTATAAATAAAACACGATATTGTACAATATAATAAATAGCTCATTAGTCACACTACGATGTTTACGGTGAAGCAAAACATCGAGAGGAAACCTGCATACGAAATAGAAGAAATAGAAAGACGTATGTATAGTCGTGCTTGAGTAACGGCGATGGACTCGCCATCTGTCACGTTGGCACCTAATATATCTCTGGCTGAAAGTGGATGTGTGGGTATTACCTATACACCTCTGCCTACTCCTTCGGGGAACCTTGTGGGAAGGCGAGAGGATATTATATATAATATAGCCTCTTTATAATATACATTTCAACATTTTATTAAATATTAATACTGTTTGATCTAACTTCATCTGACCGTCGGTTCGTATGTCAAAGCCTTTTAATCAGTTTTTTTTAATCAATACTCGGTCCTAAAAAATAGTACTATCTCGTAAAATTTTATGGAAGTCATAACACATTTTATAATAAAGCAAACAAATGCCAGCGTTGCGATATATTCTATTTTATTCCACTACTCTGTACATATATGTAAAAATAATATTTTTATTGACGTATGGTAGTCTGTGGTAGAATCATTAGATATTTTTGTATCTTCTAGTGTCCTTTTAATAGGTAAGGTCCTTACTATCTAGTAAAAGGTTTTCAAATCCTACAGCGCACATATGGGTTTAAAACGTAAGTACTTACAAAGATTTAGCACACCGAAAAACACCCAGGGATCGCGAAAACTTGTGGGTACTTCTACTTCGTCTGGGAAGTTATTCAAGGGTATATAACGTAAAGTCTACCAATTATTCATAGTGACCTAGAATAGAATAGATTTTTATTGGCGTGAACGTACTCACACTCATGATAAATGCAATAAAATACGCAATAGACGTTCCTTTCGCCACCTGTCAAGATTAGTTTAGTTACCAACAGTAGAAATAATTAGGTTAGTTTACCACGGCTCATCGAATATTCGGAACAACTTTCTTGGAGGTATATAATATTTTATACTACATGTTTTCAGAAAGATACAGTTTTTAATTTTATAATTGTATATATGACTTTATCACACGATCGACAGCATTAAATTCGATGGCAGTCTGGTCTAGTGGTCAGAGCTCCTGACTGTGAAACTTCGCGAAAGGTCGCGACTGTGAAAGGTCGCGGGATCGAATCACGCTGAGGGCAGACATTTGTGTGATGAACACGAGTATTCGTATAGTCCTGGATGTCCTATGTATTAATGTATATAGGTATCTATATACGTAAATATATCGTTGTCTAGTTCCCATAACACAAGCTTTGCTGTATTTGGGGCTAGATCAATTTGTGTTCAATTGTCCCAAGGTATTTATTTATTAAGTATAGTGTGGAAAGTGGGTTTGTGGGTATTACCTATACACCTCTGCCTACCCCTTCGGGGACCCTTGTAAGGAGGCGTGAGGATATATATATATACTTTGGGTTAAGGTTTTATACTTATATATATATATATATATATATATATATATATAAGTATAAAACCTTAACCCAAAGTATTATGTAAATACCGTTACTTTGAATCCTTAGTGAACACATATTTTTCAAGGGTGACGTTTTATTAAGGTACATAAAATCCGCGGTAATATAATTACGTTAAAAGTAATACTTAACACAAAGTCGCACAATTCAAACGTGACTTCAACTGAGTGCCGAAATTCATCAAAAGATTCTGCATCTCAATCCGTATTCTCAAGTCTTGAGCACAAACGGCTCTTAAAACTCAAAGAGAGAGCAAGATTCCGCTTAGAAATAAAAAACCACTAACACTCATTGAATGAAAACCCTTAAGGATTCTTTTAAAACGGAAATTCACAGAGAGGACCCCTGTAACTGAATTTTACAGGTAAAGTACACACGTTATGGCATCAAACATTTTAAGGCGACGATTCATGCTTCACCTAAATACTTTACCTCAATGTGGTAAAAAAATACAAATAAAAGCCTTCAATTTGGCAAATATAATAAAGGAGACATCTCTGTACAATATTTACATACATATTTTTATTTATTATTAATTTATTTATACATACCTACATATCATCATGCCGAGTCCCTAACGGGGTAGGCAAAGAGAATAGAGCGCCAGTTCTCTTCGTCTTACATACCTCTTTCGCTTCGTCCACATTCACCAGTCACTTCATACATGCTTGTCAGTTTCGAGTACTCTTGACGTTCCCGTCATTGGAACATATTTAAAAATTAAAATATTTGTTTGTTTTGTACCTAAATAGGAGTTTGATATGAAAAAATTCTAGACTCCAATTTTTTTAATTTAATATAATTATTAAATGCTTTTGTTAATTTCAATTGGTAGTAAGCCAATTTCTTTTATTTTTCAAATACTATCGACCTCATGTTACAAAATTCCTTATTGGTCGTATTTTAAGCAATATCTACCAAAAAAAACCGTAAAATTTTGTTAAAAATGTCCTAACAGATTAAACCGTAAAGGTCAACTTAACAAGACGGATTTTAACTAGAGTTCCACTGGCTTCTTGTAAAACACATCTGAAAATTAAGTCAAGAGAAAACCTTGTTTTAAAAGTGTGGTGTTTTTCCGCTTTGATTAATGACTGGGATAGCCGCCTTCATGGATCCATAGAAACGTTTCCCTGGGGACTATTTGAGGTTACGGGTGTTTGGTCCTTTACAACGGCTCCCTACTCCTTAATTACGGTGTGGAAGAAAAGTTCTGAGAGGTCAAACGGTATTCTTTAGAACAATTTGGCTTTTTGTAGGGATTTGAATTGTTAGAAAAATGTTTTTGTAGTTAAATAAGAAATTTAGCGTTATTTCTAAAGTTAAGCATAATTTTGCGGCGCGAATAAAGTGCTTTTCAATGTAGTTCCTGAATTTGGGTTAATTGGGTTAATGAATATATTTAAAAAGTTTCAGTGTTTATTAGTAGAATTTAACAGAATGATTTTGAAAAGTGGAGGTAATTTAACATTGAAAACTATTATATATGTCTTCAACAATTATTTGTTTACATTTATTTCGGTATAATGTACAAATGGTCGAGGTTTTTTTTTAACGAGGTTAAAAATAGGGATAGAATAGGAGAGAAACTCCATGTCCCACAATTTTCTCTCCTATTCTCTCCCTCTTGAATATTTATATTATTTCTTATTATTAAAAGGCTACGCTTTGTCAAATGTGATAGTGATAGATTTATTCTAGGATTCTCATATGGCATATCCAACGTGCTTATGGAAAATGGATATAAGAAGCGACCAATAATTGCTTTTCGCCACCAGCATTTGCCCGCCGCTAAATCAATTCCAGTGGGAAAATTTATTTATTAGCATATAGAGAGAGTTTTCAAACGATGAAGCTCGGGTAATAGTTATTTTCAACCAAATTACACGCGGAAAGGCTTTGTCTAGAATTATCTTTAATAGTTAGTTTTGATACTTTCATATTTTTAGAATAATTCCAGGTTTATTTACTTCCCATGTTGAGTAAGGGTAATTGCATTTAATTTATAGTTTATAAGCGATATTCACTTTCTATTGAGCGACTAGTAAGTGAGAATAATTATTTAAATTATGTGAATCTTCAATTATATTTATCGATTTAAATATATATCCGTGGTAGTCGATTGGTTCGAGCAGTCGCCTGTAACACAAAGATTGCAGGTTCGAATCCCGACTGGTAGGAACCATTGAGTTGAGTTGATGACAAGAAGTAGATTAAATTTATATGAGGTAAAGAACTTTTTAAGTCCACATTGTTCCGCGACAATAAAAAAAAGTTTGAAGAGAAATTCCCATATCTTCCTATTCCTTAGATAGATTCGTAAGTTTATTTATTTTGTGCGAGAAAAACTAACATTCGAAACAGAAAGTTCCCATTACATGTATAATATAGGTAACAGAAGAAAATAAGCAAGGCAACCAATTGTTCCTTAGACAAAGATATCGTACCGTCTGTTTCACCTTCCGTTTCCGGGAAGTATTGTTGTACCGATCGAGCCTTTGCCTTTTTGTAGAAATGGATTATCTTATAATTTTTGTTCGGGTTGGTTTAAGGTAAAATTTCGACCCGTTTTCTTATTGAGCATGTGGGAATATTGAATTCAATTGTGTTTCAGCTTAGAATGAGAGATAACAGATTAATCTTGCGGGTATTTTTTGATTCGTTGTTTTTTCTGAAAAATATTATATGGTGGTAATTTTTTATATGTGTGTTATATTGAGTCCTTAATCAGTTCTAAGACATGTGTTCATCGAATCAGTGAAAAATTATGAGAAATATTGAATTGTCGAAATAGACATACTACAATGCGAAAGTATGCGTATATGTGGAAAAATGGAGGTAGACTAACTGCCTAGATGAAATCGATCGGACTCTCAAGAATGGGAACGCCAAGAGAACTCTAAGCCAGCTATCATGTTTAAGGGAGACCGATGAATGTTGATAAAGCGAAAAAAATCTGTAAGTTTAGAGAGAACTGGCGCTCTTCTCTCTCTGCCTATCCCTCGTGTGGGACTCGGTGTGATGATTTGTGTGTATGAATAGATATATATATATATATATATATGAAACCTACATACGTCCGAGAAGAAATTCAAAGGCGTATGTATAGTCGTGCTTGAGTAACGGCGATGGACTCGCCATCTGTCACGTTGGCACCTAATATACCTCTGGCGGAAAGTGGGTGTGTGGGTATTACCTATACACCTCTGCCTACCCCTTTGGGGACCCTTGTGGGAAGGCGTGAGGATATATTACATTATATATATATTATACAAACCGTGAACAAATGGATGAGAAACGTATCGCGCCAATAGTTGTTGTCCGAGTTACGCAATGTACCCTTTTTCAACTTTTAAATTACTTTGTAGGTAACGGCAAAGTTTGTTTCTTCCTGGAAATGTCCGCCGGAAACTTGTTTATTCTTTCACTGTACCGTATATCAATTTTTACATAAAATAATTCTTTTTAGTTATATATTTGGGTTGGTTTTGCCGGACTTAACATTCTAGAGGGAAGAAGCATGGAGAAAGAAAGAAAGAACGAAAAAAGATAACAAAAGACATTTTTGTAATTGGAATCGATCTATGCCACGGTGATTATTGAATTAATAAGTTCGTAAAATGAGTATGTAAAATGTCCATTCGCGCCTTACCACAAGAGTCATCGAAGGGGTAGGCAGATGCGTGTAGTAAAACATCTCGTTTCCGCCGGAGATATAGTAGTACTTAGGGGCCATGGCGTCCAAGGCAGTTTTTCAAACACTATGTATACATACATACATATCATCACGCCAAGTCTCTAACGGGGTAGGCAGAGAGTATAGAGCGCCAGTTCTCTCTAGACTTACATATTTCTTTCGCTTCGTCCACATTCATCAGTCTCTTCATATATGCTCGTCGGGTTCAAATACTCTTAGGGGATCCCAGTGTAAGCGTGCACGTCGCGATTCCTGCCAGCCCAGAGGGCTGCAATTCCACTCGATTCGCATAAGCCGGACGGCTGTTAGGGCGTGCCCCCGAGGCGACGCGTACCAGTCCGTCCCCGCTGGTGCGAAAAATCCAGCACAGTGCGGCGATGGGGACCGCCACCCATCAGAGTTCCTCACGGCGGGAAGTGAAGTATGGAGTACGAGTACTATGTATACGTCTTTGAATTTCACCTCAAACGTATTGTGGTTGCTCGATGCTACTTCCTTGTCAAGCTCGTGCTGTGATTAATTACTGCACATAAGTTGAGAAAAAACTCATTGGTACCTACATAATAGTCGGGATTAAAAATTGAAATCTTTGCATTGCAGTCGACGACTTGTACCACTCGGATACTCTTAGCGCTTTTATCACTTATATTTAGAAACGTGATAACTTTTGCCCAAATTTTTATACCTAAGTACGAGTAAAGTAATTTTCCTCGCTATTGTAACAAACCGGCAGCATACCGAATGACTCAGAAGTGAAGTATTCTCTTAAAGTCCAAATCTTCTTCCGATGTTCAGAAACTGTCCCGTTTTAATTTTTTTTAATTTCACTTAACTTGTTACTAATTAATGAAATATTCAATAACACTCTTCAAAAAGATTTACTAATTGTTAAAATTAAAAGCTATATTCAAGATATTTTTAAGTCAAGAAGAAAATTAATTTTCATCGGCTCTCATAACACGACCTCCCTATAATATCACGGTAATTATCCCATAAAAATACGAAACCAAAAGGAAGCGAAGCATAATATTTTTTCTGAAAGCACCCGCTTTTATGAGGAGAAAAATAAGACATTCCTTAGCCTCTGTCACAAGCAATATGGTACAGTCGCACAGAAAATACTGACAAGATTTTAAATTGTATAAAATCGGTACCAGCGAGCACAAATCCAAATCTCACGTTCAGATCCAGAAGTGAATGGAAATCGACAGGAAAACAACGCCCGCCGGCGCGGAAAGGATTTTTCTTATTCACTCATTCGGTCATCCGACGTGGAAGTTCGTATAAGTGAAGTGGAGCACTACCAACAATGTGTGGCGAAAATGTACCTTTGATTAGATTGTTCGCTTCGGAGTTAGGAAGTTGTTTTCTATATGATGTTATTGGATTAATCACTACATTTACGTGATCACAATAGAACAAAGATATCCGATTACTCAACCGCGAATGCTCTGAACAATTACATTTATTTATATTCTCTACATAGTATGAAACACAGTCGCTTCCCTTCGTCTGTCCGCTTGTTTTTCATCCATAGGCCGAGTGATTTTACATGTATAGTTTTACACGATGTCTTTAACTATTCTGAATCTTATATATCTTTTTCTTTTCTCAATTCGGGTTTTTTACAATAATAATCTAATATTTTACTTTTTTATTTCATATCTTGCCCAGAATTAGTTACAGCACAAAGACAATATTTGTGTCACTTGTTCAATTTGTGAATGTGTGAACATTGTAGGCTATGTAGATTCTCAGATCTTGCTAACTTTGTTATAATTATCTTGTTTTAATGTATGTTTTGAATAGTAAGCAACGACCTATGTCGGGCCTACGCTGTTCCCCCATACTTAAGTACTATTACTGTAGCATAAAAATATTATTATTGTATACCTAATGATTTGAAAAGAGTAACCATAGAGTTTCTTGCCGGTTCTTCTCCATCGAAACGACCAACCCGAACCGTGCACCAGTTTCGACGTTTTATAAGTGCCCACCTAGGCCCATGTGAAATAAAAATATTTTGATTTTGATTTTGTTTTTACACAAGGGAAGGTAGTAATTATAATACAAATATGATTTTAGCGCGGATGTACTGCGCCATATACAGCTAGTTGGAGATATATTGTAAAAAAATCACTAAAATAAAGAAGGTAAACACATGTACTGAGTGCCACATACAAATAATTCTACTACTGTGAGACCATTGTTATAAACATGATCTGAATTATTCATCAGACATTGATGCATTTGGGAGAAGCAAATGACGATTTCAGATTTGTCAACCTTTTTATTTGCCCTTCGTGGTCAGCGATTGAAGTAAAAAAAAAATATCGAAACATTAAAAGTTCAAATTGAATTCCCTGTCCTGGGCTAAAACTATAAATGAATCTGTCTAAAAGCTAGAAGTTGTGAATGTTTTCTAGCCGCACGACGTAATGTCTCGAGCTGTCGGTTAAATTAAATTGTGCAATCGTTCCAGCTACTTCGTCTAAGCTACAAGAAAAATATGTGTTTTTGTTCAGCTTAAGGCATCAGGCTATTGGGTTTTAATAATTCCCTTTCAGTAGTTTTATAAAATATTTTATAAATATTAAATTATTGTTTATGACCGTGGTGGCCGAGTGGTTCGAGTAGTTGCCTGCGACACAAAGATCTTAAGTTCGAATTCCGACATACCAATGAGTTTTTCTGAACTTAAGTACAGTGATTCACACAGTCACACCACGAGCTTTACGGTGAAGAAAAACATCGAGAGGAAACATACGTCTGAGAAGCAATTCAAAGGCGTATGTCTCTCGTCGGACTCGCCATCTGTCACGTTGCCACCTAATAAATCTCTGGCGGAAAGTGGGTGTGTAGGTATTACCTATACACCAGAGGTGTATAGGTAATAACCTACCCCTTCGGGGACCCTTGTGGGAAGGCGTGAGGATATATTATAGTTATTGCTTATGACTGAATCCATGTCTTTTCAGACGTACACCGGTTTCTCAGAATGTTTTCTTTCACATTTCGAATTGTGCTGAATCATAAGTGTAGAAAAACTTATTCGTTCAACCATCAAATTGCTTTGTTAATATTTAAAATATTGTATCACCATACAAATGTGGTTTTCATGATAATCCTTTGTAGCTTTTTGTGTCTTTCGTTACATTATACATTTTACATGAATAGCAAAAACTAGTTTGAGCTAGATTCAAACAACGCCCAGATTCGCAAGCGTTGGATGAATTAAAGTTGTATAAAGTTTTCCTATTGTTGTCTCTCTAACTTCTATTTTAAAGTTTTTATGAGCTGTGAATGTGTCAGACGCAAGGAAACTACAGTGTATTTCATAGTAGTTTCTTCATTTATCTTATTTTATACCTAATGGCAGCAATACTGACTATCTAGAACTGGGGCAAGTGGGTGTGTGGGTATTACCTATACACCATGGGAAGGCGTGAGGATATATCATTATTATTAGAACTGGGGCAGCTATTATTGTACTTAATATGAGAAACATAACATATGGCATCTAGCTAATTCAATATTTGGTCCAATAAAAGTTTTGT
This sequence comes from Drepana falcataria, assembly GCA_945859725.1. Taxonomy (NCBI): domain Eukaryota; kingdom Metazoa; phylum Arthropoda; class Insecta; order Lepidoptera; family Drepanidae; genus Drepana; species Drepana falcataria. The sequence goes on from OX243935.1 coordinate 9,997,584, forward strand.
ATATGGGTTCACAATGCAAATGGCCAGGTGTCAAAGTGGCAGATTCCGAGTCTGCCATAGTCAGTGTTAATTTACGTGATTTATTTTTCATTAACGTATGCCATCCACGTGTCGATATTTTCTATCATCGTAAAGCTTCTGACGTGGCAAATCACAGTACTTACATTTCATATTAACCCACTAACTGCTGGGGTAAGAATCTGCAAGCTTGATCTCGCAGGTAGGATACTCAAACCACATGACCACCAAGGCTGTTTAATATAATATTATTATTCATAAATGAATATTGAATAAAAAAATATATACATAGTTGAACTTCCCACTTTCTGGTCTGAAGCCGTTTTCAAACGTGCCGATACAATTTCCTCAATTGAACAGCTCGCATTGTATTATTTTCTCATGTGGCATTCATGAATATGGAAATATATAAATGTTCACATATAGGCAATGTTTATTCGATACCGCATCCATATTCAGCAATAAAATGTTATGATCACAAGGAAATTCTGAAACACCAAAGGGCTGACATTGAAATACTTCCATTCTTAAATCAAACTTATCACAACGTCTTAGATTTCAAAATGGCATAGCTCCGCCATTCCTACGGAGATTCCAAACACGTGTGACAGATGTTAAATATAGGCATGTTTTCGATTGCAAATTAAACTGTCAATACATAACAAGTGCTGCGTTCTTCTATATTCAAATAAATGGCTTCCGTTGTCATTTTATTATGGTGTCGGTAAAATAAGAATCCAGATGGTGCAAGCAACACAGTGGCTGGCAATACACACGTTGAAACCAATTCTAGGCATAAAAGTTAACACATTTTTTTTGTTAAAACCGACTCCACAATGAAGATATTCGCAAAGCAACTGGCATGAACAAGGCTGAACTACCTACAAATATCAAATCAATCGAATACTTATTGACAGAAACCTCAAGAGAAATCGAAACTAGTGTGCACGTATGAAGTGACTGGTGAATGTGAATGAAGTATGGTGCTCTTCAATCTCTGTCTACCCCGCAAGTGACTTGGCGTGATTTTCGAAATATTATTATTTCTTAGAGGGCATAATACTTCAGAAAATACTTGGATTGATTAACAAAGATTTGTATGAAATCTTTTTTTTACAAACAGTAAGTAAGGAACAGTGAAAAATGTTTTACCTTCCGTCAATCTGGTGCATAAAATAGGTATGCGCCGAAGATAAGAGGCAAACCCAATTTCCTACGCAAAAGGCGAATGTGTCAGGGCAATGTTAATAGAATGTCAGAACACACGATGGAGGCTGTATTTATCAGCCTTAGTGATAATATAGAGCCTTTTTGAGTGCCGAATTAAATGATTTACTTTGCTTTTAGGAAAAAAAATGTTCCCCTAATTCTTTGATCTTAACGCGAAACGTTTGTTCTGGAATCCAAATTGCTTAGTGTTGAATGGTGCTAACTGCCACGAGCGGAGTGAATTGGAGTGTCCAGGGTAAACGAATTAAGTTGTTGATTTATCTTTGTCTTTGATCGGTAATTTATAGGCTAACAGGCTGTGCCGCGCGACTTCACTCCCTTTAAATTCATATAAATGAGTACTTCTCCGCTCTTTTGGGTGTTAACATGACGATATATAGATAACCTTTCTCGAAAAGGTATCTAAGACCCATATTTTTTATCGAATTATTATTCCTAAGATTACACGTACAAACATATAAACTCTCATTATAATATTAGTTAAGAATTCAGTTCAAATATATCTATTTGATTGTTTACAGAAAATTGTCAGCAGTAAATCGTAAGTATGGGATTTACGTACGTGAATAACGTACAGTCTAGAAATCTGCTAGAAGTAAGTTATTCAAATAATATATTCCAGAAACGCCGTGGCAGCTAAGAGTTTCGAGTAGTTGCCTATATTACAATGCAAAGATTTCAAGTTCAAATTCCGACTGTTGGTCGGAAGTAAGTACCAAAGAGATTTTGCTGAACTTCTCACACCACGAGCTACGATGAAAGAAAGTAAGTCTAGACAGAACTGGCGCTCTATACCCGTTACCCGCTCTATGGCCCCTTAGGGACTTGGTGTGATGATATGTATGTATGAAACATTTGAGAAACTTGCAGACGTTTGAGAAGAAGTTAACAGGCCTAGTATAGTCGTGCTTGAGAAACGCTTATGGACTCTCTATCTGTCACACTGTCACCTAATTATAGCTCTGGGGAAAAGTTGTGTGCGTTTCTCGTCTATTACTTGCACACCTCTTACTCCCCCTTCGGGGACCCTTGAAATGATATAATAGAATAATAATAATAATGAATATATGATAGGTCAATTCATAAGATTTGTCTTTGGAGAACTCCCAACTTATTCTTAATAAACACACAAGATCAACGTTTACAGTCCCTGCTTATCCCTTAAGTCC